>LR824601.2:15000-10015000 GCA_902829305.4 Spodoptera exigua | reverse complement strand
TCTATAAAAAATTCCTCCAATACTAAGTTCTGGTGCGCGGCGAGGGTATGTATGGCTGAGGAGTAGGATCAGTCGTGAGCGCACCCCCAGCTAGGGGACCGGTGGACCCCCTAGTTGGGAGACAAATGCACACTTACCCAGGGACAGGGGGCT
The DNA here is from genome assembly GCA_902829305.4 of Spodoptera exigua. Classification (NCBI taxonomy): domain Eukaryota; kingdom Metazoa; phylum Arthropoda; class Insecta; order Lepidoptera; family Noctuidae; genus Spodoptera; species Spodoptera exigua. The sequence continues at coordinate 10,014,847 of LR824601.2, read as the reverse complement.
CTCCCTGGGCGGACCTCTTATTTCCCCCATACTCGTGGGACTTCAATGGAGATGTCTAAACACAAAAATAATAAAAATCCACCTACCGGTGAGGAGAAGGCAAGCGAGGTCAGCTCGCTTGGAGGCGATAGCGAGGGCCAGGTTGGCTCTCGGGTTCGTGGGGAGGCGCTGGCCCCGTCCAGCAAGTCTCGGGCACGGGCCCCGGGGAGGAAGGAGTCGGACTCAGAGTCCGACTCATCATTGTCTGGCGTCAGCATCGCGCTGCGCCACAAAAAAGACCGGGGCGTTTTCAAACGTCCCAGGTTGGAGGATGGCCGAGAGCCGTCCTCCATCGAGCAGGAGGCCCCAGCCCCCAAAATCCCCACGGCTGCGCGGGGTAGGGGCAAGGGGAAGGGCTCCACAAGAGCGGCTGGGAGCCGCTCTGAGCCGGCAGAGCGGCTGGCAGCGGAGGGGAGCGCCCTGGGAAAGGCTGCCCCCTCGGACTCCTCGGAGATGGAGGTGTCCGGAGGTGAGGATTCTGCAGGCGGCGCTGAGAGCCTCCGCCTCCAGGTTAAGGAAGCACTCCGCATGCTGGCTGGGCAAAAAACCCAGGCTGGCAGGAACGGAGTGCTTAAGCACGCGGAGGCCGCAATAATGTCGGCGGTATCCCAGAAGGGCTCAGCAGAGCGGCAGATGACCGCTCTGCAAAAAGAGATGGCCGGAATGAGGCGCGAGCTGGCCCGATTAGCGGCTGCGAACTCTGCCCTGGAGGCGGAACTTCGTGCAGCAAAGGCGGAACTCGCCGCTGCTCGCGCGGGTCGTCCCCAACCCTCGCAGCCAGTGGAGGCCGACCTTCTTGGCCTCATGCGGCAAGAGATGGCCGCCTTCCAGCAGCGTTTCGACGCTCTGGAGGGTAGGCTCCTTCGACCCCCGCTCGCAACTGGCACTTATGCAGCCGCGGCAGCGAAGACGAAGCAGCCACCTAGCCGCGGCGTCAGAGCAGACGCTCCGGTGGAGAAAAGGGCGAAAGTGCCCCCTGCGGCGAAACCACCGAGAGCCCCGCCGCTGACGAGGACGCCTATGGCTCAACCGGCACCGGCTCCTGCTGTGCCTCTGGCACCAAATAGCCGCAAGCGAAGAGGCGCAGCAGCTGAAATTCCAGCCGTTGCAGCCCCAACCCCGCTATCAGAGCTGCGCACCGATGGCGACGAGTGGCAGGTGGCCGGGCAGGCGAGAAGGAGCGCCAAAGAGGCGAGGAAGCGCCGCAAGAAGGAGCAGCGGCAGCGGCGGCAGCAGCGACGCAAAGAGAAGCGCGCTGCGGCAATGCTCCTCACCCCTAAATCTTCGACTGTAGTTATCACGCTACAGCCGGACGCGGCTAAGAAGGGGGTGACATACGGCGACGTCCTCGCCAAATTGAAGGGGACGGTTACTCCCGCGGAGTTCGGGGCCCCTAACGGGTTCGCGGTAAGGGTCACCGCGACTGGAGCCCGTCTTCTGGAGGTCCCCGGCGCGGCCAGCGGCCCATCCGCTGACGCCCTTGCCGAGAGGCTCAGGACGTGCCTTGCGGCGGATGAGGCTCGCGTGTCCAGGCCCACCAAATGCTTGGAGCTACGCATCATGGGCCTGGATGACTCCGTGACGGAGAACGAGGTGGCGGCCGCTGTCGCAAGGACGGGGGGGTGCCCTGCTGATCAGGTGAAGGCAGGCACCATCCGCCCGGACAATACGGGGCTGCGGACCGTGGTAGTGAGCTGCCCCGTCACAGCGGCCAAAAAACTGTCGGAGGGCAAAAGGCTCCTGGTGGGCTGGGTTTCGGCGCAGGTGAAGCTGCTGGAACCCCGACCTTTGAGGTGCTTCCGCTGCCTCATTGGTCACCATGTGGGTGCCAAGTGCACCTCAGAGGTGGACCGCAGCGACCGCTGCTTCCGCTGCGGTCAGCCCGGTCACAGGGCCGGCGCTTGTACCGCCCCGCCGCACTGCGTAGTATGTGCGGCGGCTGGCAAGCCGGCCGATCACCGGGCTGGGGGCAAAACCTGCTCCCCCCCCACCAAGCCCAGGAGCAAAGGTAGGCCCGTAGCCACCTCCACCGCTCCCACCGTCGCTCCCGCTGCCGCCGCAGTCGCCAACACCCCTGCGACTGCTGCTGTCGCCGCTGCCGTCAGAGAGGAGGTCGTGATGGATACCCAATAATGGCTCCATTACGCCTCCTCCAGGCGAACATCAACCACTGCGTCGCTGCTCAGGATCTCCTGCTCCAGAGCATGGCGCAGTGGTCGATCAATGTTGCTGTGGTCTCCGAGCCGTACTTCGTTCCAGCCAGGGAACACTGGGTGTCAGACCTGGACGGCTCGGTGACCATCATCTCGTCGGCCGCCGCCGGTACCCCAACCCCCGAAGGGCCTCAGCGAGGCAGGGGTTGCGTCGCGGCTCGGTTCGGAGAGATCGCCGTGGTGGGCGTGTACTTCTCTCCGAACCGAACTCTCGTCGAGTTCCACAACTCCCTCAGGGAGTTAGTCACCGTCGTCGTCGGGTTCCGTCCCCTCCCCGTGTTGGTCCTCGGGGACTTCAATGCCAAGAATTTGGCTTGGGGTTCCCGGCTCACTGATGTCCGGGGAAGGATGGTCGAAGACTGGGCTCTGGAGACAGGCCTAGTCGTGCTGAACCGGGGTTCTGTCCCCACGTGCGTACGGATGCGGGGCGAGTCAGTGGTGGACATTTCGTTTGCTAGCCCCGCTCTGTCATCGCGCGTTGTTGACTGGCGCGTCATGGAGGAGGTGGAGACGTTTTCGGACCACCGGTATATACGGTTCGACGTCTCCGCCGAGTCCGCAGACCCGCCAGTCAGACAGGCCCCGTGTGGCCCGCGTTGGGCGCTTAGGCAACTGGACCGGGAGCTTTTCCTGGAAGCCGCAGTCGTGCAGGCCTGGGTAATACCACCGGTCAGGCCAGCCGACATTAACGAGGAGGCGAGATGGCTCCAGGACGCCATGTCAAGGATGTGCGACGTGGCGATGCCCCGGATCCGACCGTGCCAACGCAAGCGCCAGGTGTATTGGTGGTCGCAGGAATTGGCAGACCTGCGCGGTGAGTGCACCGCAGCGCGACGCCGATACACCAGGCACCGCAGGCTCCGTCTCCGCCCTCTGGACGCTGAAACCAGAGAGGCGGAGCTATACGAGGAGTACAGGGCGGCGAAGGCCACCCTCAGGGTGGAGATCCGGCGGGCCAAAGATCGGGCCCGCGAGGAGATGTTGGAGACTCTGAACAGAGACCCGTGGGGACGCCCCTACCGGATGGTGCGTGATAAGCTCCGCACCTGGGCGCCCCCACTGACTCAGAGTCTCCGGCCGGAGGTCGTGGACGAAGTGGTTGGGGCGCTATTCCCCCGACCACAGATGGGTTACACGCCTCCGGCTATGCCCCCGCCCCCTGCGGTGCCCAATGCGGGCTACATCGACGACGACGACGAATCCGCTCCGGAAGTGACCGAGGTAGATTTGAGAGTGGCGGTGCGCCGGCTGAGCGGCAAGAATACCGCCCCAGGACCTGACGGGCTGCATGCCAAGGTCTGGGTCCTGGCCTCGGAGGCTCTCAGGCCTCGACTACTTGGTCTGTTCAGCGCATGTTTGGAGAGAGGCCAGTTTCCGCTGTCGTGGAAGACGGGTAAACTGGTCCTCGTGAAGAAGCCGGGGCGTCCTGCGGACTCTCCGTCCGCGTACCGGCCCATTGTGCTGCTCGACGAGGTGGGAAAGCTGTTCGAGAGGATAATCTCAGACCGCCTCGTCGGGCACCTGTCTGGAAGGGGGCCGGATTTAGCGGACGGCCAGTTCGGCTTCCGCAGAGGGCGCTCCACGGTGGACGCCATCATGCGCGTGAGGGACCTCACGACGGGGACAGCGTTGGCCGGGAGGCGAGTCGTCGTGGCGGTGTCTCTGGACATCGCCAACGCCTTTAACTCGCTGCCCTGGAGCTGCATTTTGGAGGCACTCCGGTATCACCGGGTGCCTGCCTATCTCCGTCGTGTAGTCGAGGCTTACTTGACGGACAGATGCGTCATCTACCCCGGTCACCGGGGCGTGTGGAATCGGCGAGAGGTGTCGCGCGGTGTCCCACAGGGATCGGTCCTGGGACCTCTCCTGTGGAACATCGGGTACGATTGGGTGCTACGCACCGACCTCCCGAGCGGCGTCAGCATTGTCTGCTATGCTGACGACACGCTGGTGCTGGCGAACGGGAGGTCGCATCAGGCGGCGGCCGACCTGATGTCACAAGCGGTTGCGACAGTCGTTGCAAGGATCCGGCAGTTGGGACCCGAGGTGGCGCTCCACAAGTCCGAGGCCATGTGCTTCTATGGCCGTCGGAGCGCGCCACCTCCAGGTGGGTCCCAAGTAACGGCAGGAGGAGTTACCATCGGCGTCGAGTCGGCGATGAAGTACCTGGGTCTCGTCCTCGACAGCCGATGGAACTTCACGGAGCATTTTCGTCGTTTGGCCCCTAAGTTGGAACGGTCTGGGGCCGCGCTCAAGCGGCTCCTTCCCAACCTCGGGGGGCCAAACGCCTCCTGCCGGAGGTTGTATATGGGGATTGTGCGATCCATGGCCCTCTACGGTGCCCCTGTGTGGGCGCCGGACTTGAAGCGGCGGCCGGCTCGTACGCTGGTCGCGTCCCAGAGGGTCATGGCTATACGAGTAATCCGCGGGTATCGCACGATCTCCGGGGAGGCGGCGAACCTCCTTGCCGGATCACCGCCGTGGGATCTAGAAGCGAAGGCGCTCGCGCGCGTCTACAGTTTGCGCGCAGACGCGCGTCGCCGGGGCGAAGATCCTCTGCCGCGCCAAATAAGTGCGTGGCGGAATGAGCTCCGGCGAGATCTCATGGCAGAGTGGAGACAACGACTGTCGCAACCGAGGGCCGGGCACGCTACCATAGCAGCGGTAAGACCCCTCTTTGAGGAGTGGCTTGAGAGACGCCACGGCGTCCTCACCTTCCGTCTGACGCAGGTGCTTACCGGGCACGGCAGCTTCGGTAGGTTCCTGTTTCGGATTCAGCGGGAGGAAACGCCCGAGTGTCGTCATTGTGAGGACCACCTAGAGGATACGGTGGAGCATACGGTAGCGGTATGCCCTGCCTGGGCTGAGCACCGCCGTATCCTCAGGGAAGTGATCGGCGGCGGCGACCTCTCGCGCCCGGCCTTAGTCGAGGCCATGGTGCGGAGTGAGAGGAACTGGGACGCCGTCTCCTCCTTTTGTGAAGCAGTCATGCTCGCAAAGAGAGAGGCGGCCCGCGTGAGGGAGCAATCCTCCTCCTCACGCCCCAGCAGCCGCAACTGGCGACATTACGGGCGTCGGGGATCGAGGGACGATCTCCGGCCACCGTAAGTACGGGCCTGCGGTCGGCGAGTAAGGGCAGCTCGCCGCCCGACCAGAACCAGGCCCGAGCGTACGGCGCGTAGCGTTCCGCGCGCGCCTCAAAGAGCCAATAGACCACCACAGACGGGGCCCTAAAGGGCTGATGTTCAGCCGGGGTTGCGGGGTAAGCGCAATAAGGTACCGCGACCTCGGCACAGAGCAGGAGAAGGAACAGGGGGGTTTTTAGTCAGTAAGAGTCTGACACTCCCTCCTGCCCGGCCCTGGGCGGGAGAAGTCATTTGATGATTTTCCCCTCACAAAAAAAAAAAAAAAAAAACCCCAGACTGTGCTAAAATGTAAAATTGGTGTTACCAGAACATGTGAGGGATGTGGAAGAACAATGAATTAATGCGAATAATAATATGGCTATGCGTTAATATTGATTGTGTAGTGGTGGAAGAAGACTGTGTGACAAAGCGAGTCGAAGCTAAATGTCCAATTACCTATCTACATTTGAAAAGAAAACTGTCGTTGAATTTGATAAAAATGTATGCAATGTTAATTACATAATATTTTTATAAAATAATGTAATAGATTTAAAACAAAGCCATTCATATTACACTTATGTTCAGTTACAAATGTATGTAGCTGGGATGACAATGTGTGAGTTTTTTATTTTGAGCAGTATACGGTAAATAATGCTCATTTATGTTAACTTCATATAACTACTTTGATGTGGTACAGTAACGATATTGTTTTAATGTTATATAAAATACTAATAAGTTGTTTAAAATTATACTCCTTGTTATATTTGTTGTATTAGAAAATTGAAATTTATTTTAAAAGGATAATAAGTTTTAAATTTTTGTTTAATAAGTGCAGAACTTTAGGAAATAAAAATCAGTTATTTTTTTAAGTGTGTTTTTATTTACTTGCCCTTTTTTACATATTTGTGCCGCGATCGGTTTCTTTACCCTTTCCACCAACTTCGCACGTTCCGAATAATCGAAGTACATGCAAACTAATCATAACAATAAATTATTATTTTTTTTTTTGTTTGAAAACTTTTCTAAAATTTAGTTTCTCACAGCTCCTCAAATAATAGGCGACTGTCCTACAAACTCTAAGTCCGGAATTTTACTTAGGTATATTAAGTTGATGGCGCAGGCAGCGCCGGTTCCTTCTACGCTCTACACGTTCTTCACGTAAAAGAGCTTCGATTTAGAGCATTCTTGTAGCCATTTCAAACAATTTTCATACAAAATCCACACTAAACGAAAATTAAAAGGTAATACTTTTGGTTTCGTCAATTTGAAGTAAAAAACCCGAAAAATCGTCTGTCAAATTCAAAAGTTCGTTCGGAGCTAATAAGGATTAGAGTAGGTTCTAAATGTCGAACGTCTTCGTTCGAACGAAATTTCGGAACGAATTGAAACCGTGGTAGGAAACACGCGAAGTTTCGATCGAAAGTTCGTTTTTCGTAGAATAAGAGTAGACCCCCAGATATTGGTAGTTGTGATGTTTTTCATTTAAATCGGTATTCAAGTTCAATAGCAATAGAATTCAAGTACATCTGTGAATGCCAAGTATTAGACTATGTTTAGACTGCAATCTTAAGTGGCTTAACGAGAACACCTCTGACGTCTGACCGTTGAATTCCAGAACGCGGGAAAGTACAAAATACATATATTGTATCATACCACTACTTTAGTATAGAACATATGTCTGTATACATAATTACGTAAATATTTTTTATCACTTTAGTATTTACAAATCTAATTGGTACTATGTTTTAGGTTTATTTTAAGTAGCTAAGTATATATTTCTTTTCTGTTTTTTTTAAACGTTGTCGCTATCTTCTATTTCATTTTTTTTAAACGTTGTATCGTAGGTTTTATAGAAAAGCACATGTTAATTACACCTAGACCTGGCAAAAATGTTTTGAGATCACACCAAGCGTTACTTGTGCAGGAATTGAATCCGCAACGCGTTACACATTTACACATTGCACGCGTTATGTAGTGGTCAGTGTTTACTTTAAAGACTAGAAATTTTTATGATTGTATATATATCTGTACTAGTTCATTTTGAGAGAATATTTGTAATCTATATATATATATCTAATTAAAGTATTCAAAACTTTAATATGTCCGTTCTAAATTTTTCCGCAACTAATGTTAACACACTGACAAAAACATGGCATGAATAGAATTATATTAACACTATTATATAGTCTGTCTTCGACGCTAGGCTATATAAAAATGTAGATACGTAGATTATATCTATTTCAGAAAAAAGTTTTGCTATCTAATAACTTAAATTGTTTTAAACTTTACTCCACTCTGGGATTTTTTCCTGTGTCATGGTTGCGTTTATAAACATACAATTTCACATACATAGGACACCTTGACTCGCTGCAACAAAGGATCGAATCTACGACACGTGAAATGTGCAGTCAGTATTAATTAATGTAGACACAGCGTATAATTTTGCCTTGGAAATTGGGGTGGTGATTCTCAGCTTACATTATAGCGAGTTATTCATAGAAGAACTTTGCATTGTCCGTCAGTCAATATGGCTTTCTACAAACTTTGTTTCAATACAGAAACTGAAACTTGAGTTACCGGCTTTTGTATTACAACACAATTAATAATTTAACCACTTCTAATTGAGACAGTACGATGGAACTAACTGATAATAATGTACTTTAACTACCACTACTATAGAAATCAAAATTTGTTACCAATTAGTTTATGAAGAGGAAGTCAACTAAAAGTATTCAAACTTCGCAGTGGAGCGGATAGCATTCACTATATTATTTACAAGGTTCCTACCGGCGACTTTGTTCGCGAACCTTTACAAATTATAAACCTAAAGCTTCCTGTTTCATCATCATCAGTCTATAAGTGTGGAAGAGCCATGCTTGGGCACGAATGGGTCGGCTCGACCGGAGTGATACCACGGCCTCACAGAGGACCGGAGGCCCAATCGTTCCCCTTCCCAATCCCTCCGCAGTTCCTAAATCTCCAAATCCCTAATCCCTTAAAGGTCGGCAACGCACTCGTAACTCCTCCGTTGCGGGTGTCCATGGGCGGCGCTGATTGCTTACCATCAGGTAATCCGACTGCCCGTTTGCCGACCTATTACATAAAAAAAAATAAGTGCCCACTGCTGAGCAAAGGCCTCTCCATATACGGAGAAGGTTAGAGCATTAATCACCATGCTTGCTCAATGCTGGTTGATTTTAAATTATAAGTACCGTATGTCTGTGGTGAACTTAGAAAGTAAAACTACCTTTGGTACTCGCCTGGTTCAACAAGTTTCTTCACGATGTTTACCTTCACCGTATGTCAGTGGTGTCTAAATAATTATAGAAAGTACATATAACTCGGAAAAAGTCACATTGGTACTTTCCAGGTTTCGAAACCACACCCTCATGCATGATAAACGGGCTCCTACCTCCGGGCCACCACGAAATTAGCTTCCGATTTGAATCATTCTATTTATTTAGAAAAACGCTTCAATATCTGTGACGTAGTTTTGTAGATCTAGGCATGCATAGGGACAGGAATTTGTTTCGCAGCCGAAGAGAATATTGGGTTATATATACTTAATTAGGTAAATTATTTCCATTACTCAGTCTTATCTCTAGTTTTACGTGAGAAATAAATGGGTACCTTTCTTTATTTTTGTAAAAGTCTCAATTTAATTGCACTGTGTGCGTGCAATTTATTATGTGTTTTTAAAGTGGAAAAATCTTGCAACTTTATTCAAAAGCTAATAAATACAAAATATTCCTATTTAAAATATTGGACGTTAAAATGTTTAAAATTATCTAATTGATTTAAGAAACAAAAAAGGGAAGATTCTAGAAAATAAATATGTTGTGTAACTAGGTACATTAAATAACAGAAAATCACACACGCTTTTAAACCCTCAAAGGGGTGCACATATTTAATTTAAGTAATTGCTTTGCCAGACTCATCATAAAATATTATACGTTACCTGCTTTCATAATATGAGCCATAATGAGTTCCAAGTAATAAAGGGTAAGCCCATTGCAATTACCTAAATCATTTAAACGTTTAAAATTTAAGAGAAATACGCGACAAGTATGTAGTGGATGCATAACTGACTGCACGGTTGGTGCGGTGGCTGGGCAACTAGCTGCCGTGCAACGTGTCGCTGGTTCGGTTTCGGTACGGAACAACTCTTTGAGTGATACAAAAATTGTTGTTCCGTGTCTGGGTGTCATGAGTATTAAGAAATTGTATGTTTATAACCGCACCCACGACACAGGAGAAAACGCTAGTGTAGAGCAACGTTTAAAAAAAATAGAGATTGTACCTATTATGCAACTTATAAAATTGTAAGTAGTGACTTTGTATATAGGTCTGTTTGTTTGTTAAGACTAAGTAAGATGAATCCCGTTTAAAAACTTATTATGAAAGTAATTATGAGAACAATTAGCTGCAGGGAACGCAAACGTTTGTCTATTGTCCTCGTACCAAATGCAATTGTGGGGTGAAATTATTTCTATTTGTTTAATAATTGAATTTTATTTTCAAATGACGTTTACTTTATTGTTGAGTGACTCTAGCAAGATTTCTTTATTTAATATTGGCAATATTTAAAGAATGATGTTAGTCGTGGTGCGGGTTGGTAGCCTGGCAAGTACCAATATAATTTTACTTTCTAAGTTCATTAGACACCACAGACATACGGTAAAGGAAAACATTGTGAGGAAGCCTGGACTTATAATTTCTAATTACAAGTTTGAAGTCGGATGGGTGATTTCAAACTTGTAATTATAATGCCTTCAGCAAGCGTGGTGATTAATAACTCAAACTTGCTCCGTGTGAAAAGAGGCTATTGCTCAGCAGTGGGCACTTATAGGCTGATGATGATATGAAAATGTTGATTTAGATAGTTTGATTTTTTCATATGTACTACATATAGTTGATATGTCTTATCACATATTACTGCCCTAAGAATTGACGGAGACAAGCAATAATGTGAGGACAATTGTAACGTGTATATTTGTAATAATTATTTTTTTTAAACCCACAATTGTCATTGCGTATTTTTATTATTTGTATTTTAACTCCTAGCAGGAACAATTTATAAATAGTTTTTATAAATTGTATTTTCCTACAGAAAACAGAACCAAGACAATGAGTGGTAGTAGGATTTTAGTTGCGACCTTGAGGCTACTGGTGCCAACAAAGCCGCCCAACCACTGCCCTGCTCAATTAAAACTTCACGTACCGTTGATAAAAACGGATTTGCGACCATTTCTTTTAATAGAGTACCAGTGACTTTAGACGTATACTAACAGAGTAAAAAGCCTATGTGTTACTCTAGATTACAATCTATCTATAAGTATACCGATTCCATATAGACCCGTACTTTGGTAGCGTGATAGAGTAACATTATCCATATTAATCCATTTAATCCATCTATCCCCGCCGCATCTTTTTCCCATGGTTCTACGCGAAATCGTCTTCATCCCCATCACATAGATGGTTGGCAGTCAACAACTGTGCGACACTTCCTTCCCGCTCAGCAAAACTTTGGAATGATGGCGGTATTCCCGAATCGATACCACTTTCAAACCTTCAAGACACGAGCGTACTCCTTAAAAATGTCAACGCAGCTGTGAATCCTCTGGTGTCCATGGGCGGCGCCGATCACTTACATACGTAAGGCGATTGGTCTGCCTCTATAAAAATAATAATAATTTATTCATTTCCGTTCACGGGATCACAGGATCCCGGACCTTTGGAAGGCGTACGAGGGGCCGGAGCCAACTCGCAGAGGCCCGTTGAACAACTTTAATATAAGTGAAATGGAACATCAGCCGGCAATTATTCCTGTATGCACTATGAAAGAGCACCCAAGGACAATCCCCGGTTGATGCAGGACTATTGCGAAATGTGGTAAAAATTACCAATATTTATACATACGGATAAACAGGCAGGGGGTGACTGGCAAACTCAATTAATGGAAATGTAGCGTAATGTAATGTAGCGACAAAGGGGCAACATACCCATCCCACGGCTGTCAGAGCAATCCCGGAAGTACGGTCAAGACCCCAGCATCAGCATCAGCACCACCAGCATCTTACTGAGATACATCCTTCCCCCGAGTCTCCTTCAACTCCTACTCTTGCGAATATCCACTCAAGCCAGCCAATTAAGGCAAGAATGAGGTGGGAGTACTTGTTCCTTATCAGTGTTCACTCCAGCTCGTCACGAGGACTAACCGGAGAGAGAAGAACAAGACACCTCCCGAGAGTCAGTCGGGAGGAGTTAATCGCATTTCAAATCAAAAAATTCGTTAAAATTTTTTCATGCAAATCGTAACGGTAGAGACCTATTATAATAATCGGTCTGCTCGCAACCTATCCCATAAAAAGAAGAAAAGTGCACTATTTCAGTATTTCGTAAATCATATTTAACTATGCTTCACCTGCACAGCATCAACCTTGAGTATACATATCTGGTACCTACATTTATACTAATATAAATAAATAAATCGTAAGTAATGAACCTGGGAAGCGTTGTTTAGTTAGTGGAGCTCGTAGTAACAGCATTTATTTGTGTAAGGAGTTCTGTCTATGTGTGTGGATGGAAGATTCTGGTGTTTGAAGCTTATGGTGTAGTGCATTTCGTTTATATGAATAGGTTTCTTTATTACTATAAAGTGTTAGCAACGTTCAATAATTTGACATAACTTTGTTATCGCTTTACGTGAACTGCGACGCCTCGTATTCAGCGCGCCATATCACTCAAATAGAGTAGTTGTCACTCTAAATCAATAGACAATTATCAAATCAATCGAACTGCGTATCAATCAAGAACTACCTAGCAATCAACCAACTATAAGTTTTGTTTTGAACATTCATCAAACATCGTTCATCATTTTTATAACTTCTCTTACCCAGAATATAGGGAGAGGAAGTGTCCCTCGTACTGACTAAAACACCCCCGTTCCTTCTCTTGCTCTAGGCCGAGGCCGTGGTGCCTTAATGCGGTTTCCGCGCAAACTCGACTGAACATACATATTGGATCCCGTTTATGGTGGTTTATTGAATCTTTGAGCCGCGCGTGGAATGCTTCATGCAGTATGTTCGGGTCTGGCAATGGTCGGGCGGTAAGCTACCAGAGACACCGTTTTAAGGTAACTCTTTTTAATTGGTTCCTTTTAATGACGGATGGCCTCTGTAGTAGAAGGTGAGTCTATTGCCACATATGAGACACATATTCAGTTTCTGATAAGATATTTTGAAAAATGCGTGTTACCGATGTTCGCGGATGGCGCTAATTATTTTACCATCATGTGTATCGTCTGCTTGACAGCTGACCTAAAATGCATATTATAAAAAAAAACATTTGTGTGAATGAAACCCACTCGGCAATCGGGAACTATGACATCAAAAGTTAAATTACAATATTACTAAACTTAATCTAGCTAAAGTTACCTATAGAAGACCGTAAGAAAAGATATCTCGTGTACATTTTGATAAAATCATATCAAACGTTAGTTATGGTAAAGGAAACGCTTTCACTAAATCTATTCGACAACACCAGACAACACTATCCGATGATAAATTACAAACTTGATAGCTAACTGCAATTAATTTTGAAATGCATCCTGTCTCGTCACTGCATATCTATCGACGCAGTGATATGAGATTCAGTTTGGCATCCCTGCCGCCGGTTAGTTAATAAGAAGATTGATCGTAACAACGCCAGGACGGTTTGCCAGCTAAACTTACTGTAACGAACTAATTTATGTGGGTCTTGTCAATAATTCACTATGACAATGCCAAGTAAAACATTGTATCGGCTCATACAATGTTTTCATGTTCGTGTATTATTGTTACATATTATTTATATTTAATATTCAAGTGTGGGGCAGCCATGCTTCGGCACGAATGGGTCGGCTCGACCGGAGTGATACCACGGCCTCACAGAAAACTGGCGTGAAACAACCACAGCGTTGTGTTTCGCCGTGTGAGTGAGGTTACCGGAGGCCCAATCCTTCCCAACCCCCAATCCCTCCTCGATCCCTAAATCTCCAAATCCGTTGCTTGCTTGCTCCGTTGCGAGTGTCCATGGGCGGCACTGATTACTTACCATCAGGTAATCCGTCTGCTCGTTTGAGACAAGAACACTGAATATTTTCCTTTTTAATCGCTATGTAATCAATATGTATAAGTTTATAAAAGAAGTGCTAAACTATGATTCATATTTAACATTAATATGCATCATGTATAAAGAAACATATACACAATATTTTAATAAGTGGGAGACAAGTTTGGCATGAATGGGTCGGCTCGACCGGAGTGATACCACGACCTCATTGAAAATCAGCGTGAAACAATGACAGCGTTGTGTTTCATCGTGTGAGTGTGATCTAATCTTTACGCCCCTCATCCTTCCCCAATCCCTAAATCTCCGAAATTCTTGTACCCAAAAGGCCTGCAACGTATTCATAACTCCTCTGGTGTTAGCGGTGTCCATGGGCAGCACTGATTGCTTAACATCAGGTAATCAGCTTGCTCTTTAGCAGACCTATTACATAAAAATAATTGTATTAAAATAATTACATCTAAACATTAGTGTCCTTGAAACGTAGGTACTTACTAAAATTGTATTAATAGTGTAAGTTTTTAAAACTAAAGAAAGCAAGAAAATATTGTATATTTTAGCATACATTTTAAAATAGTATCTACTGGAGTAGTTGTTCAGCACTCAACATTGATAATCCCTCTTCAGAACAGACTGAAAACTATTACAACTAGCCTGGACGTGGCGAAGTTCTACTGAAGAGCGCGGGCGTTTTACTTTAACCCTAATAATTTCACCTGTATTAAGAAGATGCTTGAAAATGTCTCGTAAAATTTATCAACAATTCGCTTTAAATAATAACTCGCAAGTAACATTAATATTAATTTTACTTTCACATTTACGGCTGATTTTTCAATGGTTAGATAAAAGTTATCTGGGGAATAATTATGATGCTGTCGCGTCAGAATGTTTGTATAAGACAGTGACAGCAACAATTTTATTCTTTAGATAACATTCATCTGATTATTGAAACATCAGCCCTAAATCACGCAAATACACCATAGAGTAGTATTTGCTCGAACACGGGACGCAGTTAATCGTTCATGAAGCGATAGAACAAATTACTGTCTTTTCAAGTATTTATGTGAGCAAGTACTTTGTCAAAAGGTACGGACGGTAATTAAATCCACCCGGCTGCCAGATCGATCAATTATTCCGTCATTTATGAATGAATTGATGAGCCCATCCACTGTAATGATGCAGTGTCTCTGTGATCGTCCACGGATCACTAAAATTCCGATCGATATTGTATTACTGAGTGGTACTTGGGCTATAATAACAATACATTTGTCATGTAAATCGATTGATAACTTTGGGTAGTAGAGTTTCGAAACGAGTAATTATTTACATTCAAAATATTTAGTACTCCATATTAAAATTACGTAGTAATACTTTTTATCTATACTAATATTATAAAGAGGTAAAATTTATAAGTTTGTATGTAGGGGGTAATCTTTGAAACCGCTGGTAGGATTGAGCAGCGGGTGAAACCGAGCAAGAGTAGCTAGTCTTGCATAAAGTGGCATGTAGTTGAGTCACATCACCTATCACAACGGTCTACTTACATATTTCCAATTTTTCATCAGATACGTAGTTTAGTCCTACTTATAATAACATAGTAATATATGTATAATAATATAGGAGACTCTTTTTTATCCACAGACTACATTGCTCTATGAAGAATTCGCGTTATTAACAAAATATATATCATTTTGTTCGGGACTTCTCATTGCAATTTCATATTAACACACAGCGTATTCAAAAACAGGATGCCCTTTTAGAACTATTGTAATTAGCCATTGTTACGTCTAGAGTTAGAACCTTCATAAATACGGTGCTGTGAATTCAAAGGCTTTTATTAAAACTAAGTTGCAGTTTGAAATAGTGTAAATTTGAATGCTGGTACTCGTCCTACAAAATATGTGTGAAATGTAATCCGGATGAAATGAGCATTCCATACGAAATTGTTTGAGTGAGTGCCGGAGGATGATTAAAGTAACAAAATATGAAAATGTCGAGTAATAAAAAATTGCATAAGTGTCGATGTCACAAATTGAGCATTCTATTAATACACATCGAGTACCCAATCGATGTCTGGGCTCCCTTGGTCATTGTAACATTTAATTATCTTCAATTTGGCTGATTGCCTACTTTACCTGCTAGGTAGCCCAGCATTTGGCGCTCGCCCAAGCGATTACATTCACTGAACTGTCAAAGATAAGTTATTTTAGATATCTCGACATTGAAATTTTGCTGTGCGCCCACTGAGTATGTGTCACGCGATTGTGACATTGAACGTCTTGTATTAAGAGCCATATTACTTGCTTCACGCGTCGTGACAGCATACTGACACAGATACTTAATTGCCGCTCAATGTTTCAAACAAATCATTTACTATTGATGATATTAGTCATCTCGAATGTGCGACTATGACAGTTTTCGCTAACAAATTGTATATTGACATTAATAGTGTAGTAAAGGTGCCAATTTGCCAGTGTGATTGCTTTATACATTTATGAAAATCGTACACTTCTAATTAATATTTTGAACCTGTAATATAGCCCATAAATAATTTTAATAATTATTCACTCGTAAATCACTTTTATTAAGAAATCAGTGAACAGATTTATTATTCTAAGCGAAGTTAACGAGAGCCATTTATCTGGATATTAATCTAATATACCTTATTAGTCGTTGTCGGGGATCGATTGGCCGGATATTATTCTATGATATAATATTGTCCGGGAAATAGAAGCAGGATAGGTTTTATTATATTTATTAATAGCGGCATTGTCTTGTAATGCGGGGTGTTAATTAAGATTGAGTATGTAACGGGATCTAAAGAAGACATTTTAAAAGCTTTTCAATGATGGTATTTCTATAAATTCTTTGATCGTTTTTTCTCGGTAAGTGCAGTCAGCAGGTGGCTGTTAGGTTTGTTGTTTTTTTTGTGAAATATGAGGTGGAGTGAATGTCGGACCGTGTGCATCGGTATATTTGGAGAGTACACTAATTGAAATCCATGTTATACGTAATGCTCATGTTCTGGATAGAGCACATGTACTTGCATCAACACAGTACTAAATCATCGCTTGGAAGATATTTATGTTGCAGATCCCATGTCCAGGTGTTACCTTTGAACTGCATACCAGTGTGTTTACACTTTGTATAACAACTTCACCGATTCGGTACTTATTCACGAACATCTTACGTGGCAAATGTATACTGTACAATAAGTGTAACTATTTATATCAAAGTGTTTGTGTTAAGTGAGAATACTCGATGTAAATTGTCGCAAAGCTTGTTAATTAATTTCGCAATGCATCGAACATATTGTTCTTTAAATATATCTAAAGAATATTTAAGTTATAAATTCGGTCAGTATGGGCCCAGGAAGTAAACGCAAGCAAATGAAACCAGGTAGTTTAACTTAAAGTTTTATTGTCTTACACAAATAAGACAGATAGTAAAATAGGAATGCGGACGGCTTCCGATCAGAGTTACTTTATGTTTGTACGGTGGCGGCGGCGGCCGCTGATGCTGCATCACACCAGCGAGATCCTGTAACATCGACACAAAGGTCACGCCGGCACTCCGGAGTGGGTCCGCGTAAGCGAGGTCAAGCGAGGGTGTTAGAGCGAAGCTAGATGGAGACGGTGTTAAATCCGAGTCTGGAATACTTCCTCGAGATGAGGGACTTGCTATGGTAGCGCTGGAACCTGGCGCCCGTCGATATGTGGCGTAGGAGAGCTGTGTCTTTGGAAGTCTTGTGACTATAGCTAGAGCCTTTGGAAAGGTAGGTCCTGAGCACGCGCTCGCCCCAGGTCTGCGCGCGCGGCCGCTCCACCGGCAGGCCCTTGTTCCGCCGGTCCAGGTAGTTGATCACGTCGTTGTAGTAGTTGTGCTGGTAGTCGTACAGGTAGTTGTATTGGAGGAATCTGGGCCTGTAACGTTACGCCACCAGTTTACTGATGAAACACTCTAAATACATTATTGACCGTTGATTGAAAATTGAAAGATCCGTTTGATGAAACTGTTCAATTATTTAAATAAATGCCAGATACTTTTAATTTTGTTAAAAGTATTTGAATATGAAAAACCCAATCGTAAATTTTGTTGTTTATTATTGTAGCGATCCACGTTTATTGTTTGAGTTTAATTTATAACGAGTTGTATTTGGAAGTAATGTTTATTTAGTTACCTGATCCAGTGCTTAAATACTAGTTTCTTAGGTTCGGTGCCCATGACAGTGTTCTCGGGCGCAGGGGGCTCGGCCTCCTCGGGCTGGGCAGCCGCAGCAGTCTCGGCGGCGGCGGCGGCCTCTTCCTCCGCAGGCGGAGCCGGCGCGGGGGTCTCTTCTTCTACGTCTGCGTCGTCCCACATCTCGCAAAGGGGTACTCTGCGATCAAAAACCACACCGTTATTCCTGACACTTGGTAGAGCAACTTCACTAGTTTCACGACCGGACTCGACACTAGATCACGGACCTAACTGGGTTTGGAGAAGCGTGTGGTGCGGATGCTCGTTCGTCTACGACTGTCAGCTCCGTCCCCCGGTGGCGTACGCAGCCTCCCGATTTATCTCCCTTTGACCCCACCTGGCTGTCGCAAGCGCTATGTTTGCGCGACTCGCTGCCAATGATGTTCTGTCAATACGCTGACCGTGCATTGTATTGACAAATTCCTAGTCGTTTTTAATTAGTGTGCCAAATGACGCATTGTTGCTTTTGAAGTAGGAAAAGCTTAAAAAAAATAACATTTAATTAAAGTAACATTTAATTTTGTATCATTAATAATGCAAGCCGTGAGGAAACTAACGCATGCATGAATTCGTTTAATGATGTATTTTGTAATAATAAATCAACTCACTATTACAAATTGGTTTAATAAGATTGCGATCGCTGTAATGGTGATCTACACACGAATGTATTAATCGTACCGAGGTCATTAGTTACGGGTGTCAGATGAAAAGACAAAACAAAGATATAAATTTACGTTAGAACTTATTTGAGTTGGGTGGAAATGAGCCAGACTGTCACTAACTCTAGCACAAATGATGTCACATCTGTTGTCCGACTCCGGAAGATACATTGATTTATTTACGTGAATTTGCAAACATTTCTTGATCCTGCTTCACGTTAACTAAAACATTTACTGATGAAACTTTCGTGAAGCCTTGTCTGTAAAAATCATATACTTCTAGTTGTGCCTAAATATTCTTAATTCAAATTTGAATACAAGATTTTTTATCAAATATATCCTTATTTATTGTTATTTTTTCCTAAAATTCATTAAGAATTCCTTCGAAAATGATCAAAGCGACGATATAAATTGTTCCGGATGCAGTCTCTCCTGATAATTACGCAGACCTTCCGCATGTTTTACAGTAATTAATGACGATTAATTAGTGATTACCTCACATGTCACACTCACGCCGGTATCAGTGACTGCAGCTGATACCAAGCGTGTTCGAATCGATCTATTACGTCTTGGTCAAAAGACAACAGGATTAAAATAAATGGTCACATTGATCACAAAAATTTTCGTGTACTAAATTTATTGGTATATCTACTAAATTTGTATTTTTGCTACATATTTGTTTAATAAAAATGATTGTTTTCGGACAGAAAGTTTTTTGAGGGTACATAGTCATCAAATGACTTCTATCGTCGCGGGTAGGTACTCGTACAGTGGAAGTTTGTTCCATCCCTGCTCCTGCTCCTCCCAAGCAATCCCAGATGAATATTAGCTCGGTTGAGCCTATTCTATTGGCTGATCTTGGTCGACCGGTAGATAATTACTTGCCATGTGCAGACCAGCTACGATGGCCGGAGATCCTCATGCGATCCTTAACGGCATGAGGAGGATAGTTCCCTCAAGCGCTCCGCCTCCTTCTTGCGAGCACCAGTGCTTTGCTCGAAGAGGCTTCCCAGTACCTCTCCCTCTGAACCATGGCGTCGACCTTAATTAGGTAGGTTAGTGATTTAAATGTATACTTTGAAAACCTACGTTTCAATACATACTCTAGTTTTGTGTACGAACATTATTCTATATTTAGTTGTCACCTGATAAATAATGACATTGGAATGCAACAAATTAAGACCAGGTAGACAAACGCGTGCTATGTGGCAGTTAATAAATAAGGAACAGCACACATACATATGTATGTGCATAAGATTGATTATTGACATGTGATTGTGAGTCATATAAGACAGATAACGAAGAGGATGCTTGCTTACACTGTTTTCAATATTTTTTTTTCATATTGTGATTTGAATATTCATTGCATTTCAATATTCAAATTACGTAAGCCACACAGAAAATTAATATGTTATGCATTTTTTTAGTGTTTTTTTTATTTAATGACTGTTAGTTTTTTATAGAATTCTGTATGATCTTTTTGTGCAAGTATCCACCTAGAACGTAAACTTATAAAAATAAATTAAATTTAAATGGTTAGGGATAAAGGATTAAAATAAAGGTATTCTCAGTATATATTTATTACATGATCTCCAAGCCATTTTCAATGATAAATTTGAGTCGCAATACTACTTTAACAAGCGTTTTGATTAACGCTTAAACCTTCTCCGTTTATATATAAGCCTTTAATAGAAGCCTTTGCTTTGCAGTGGACACTTATAAGTAAACAACATAGTTTTTTTCCTACCTTTGGCTTACTCAAAGATAAAACGTTTGACCAGGAATTCTACCAGTTTCACGTCACAAAGCCAATATAATAGTACTAGGATTTTATTTACACATTAATCCAGTACTTTGGTTGCAGGATATTGTGGCCACGTGACTGCATACACAGTCGTAATGGAAAAACAATATACAATCGGCAATAGAAATTGACGGCCAAAACCAAAATGGTTTTGTGTAGCTTACCTAAAAAGAGATCACATTGCTTTTATTTATTTACAAAATTGAACATATAAGTATGTCGGAGCGACGATTATTTAAATTGAATTTTGAAGGAGGTTTTATTACAATTCATCGGACGAGGGTACCATAAATCGTACTCTGGCGGAACGTCAAACTGGCAGTTCTGCGTGCGCATTATGTGAAGAGCGAGCGCTGTGACTGTCGTAGGAGACGGATCGCCGACGTCCGTTATTTTTGTAATTTATTCGGCCTGATTATAAAATCCTACGCCCTGCGATGGACTGTGAAGACGATGATCGGGATGTTGATGTTTGTACCAACCCCCCGGTGCCTTCATCAGAAGTGGGATTTGATGGGAAACCATCTAATATTCCGAAAGAACGACTTGTAACTGACGCGTATGAAAAAGGGGCACGCAGTCATCTGTTTTTCATGTCACGTTTCGAGAAGAAGACCAGCTATGCAACATTTAAAGAAGTCAACGCTTGCGGCTATAGAGCTTCTTAAGGCGTGTTGGAGATATCTACGGGTGAGGAAGTTCCTTTTCTTTGTTATAACGTGTTATCATGCTCCTTATCTGCGTGTTCATATGATTGAACCAACGACTGTAATTATAACGAGCGAGATAGTTCCCGAATTAGAGATTTGTGATTTGATGGTTGTACCTAGTTTCATCTGGGTAACGTGAATGTCTGTGAATATAGTTGTGAGTTGGCGTAGCTTATCATTGGGAAGGATAGTGACGTCCGGTCTATGTCACGTGGTGTCTAGTCGGAGGGACGCACTAGTCTGACCCAGGCAGGTGATGTGGTGAGTTGGTCGAAGGGATGATGTGGTCTTGCCGGAGCATGTTGGCTGGTGGTAGAGGCGCATACATCCGGTCCATGCACACCAATCGCTGAGGCCGTATCAGAGTGATTTGGGATAAGTTGTTTCATAGTTTTGGAAGTAGGTACAACTGAAAATGATGATAATGTTACATTGACGTTGAGTGCAGTAACCAGGCGATGTTGAGATAGCGCATGTTAGTCAGGATGAACGAGCAGCGTGCTATACACGTGGAATCTTTCCTTCTGTTCCAGAACTACCACAGAACTAAGATCGCTCGAGGACGAGCGAATGTCAGTCTGGCCGTGTCGGAGCGACGATTATTTAAATTGAATTTTGAAGGAGGTTTTATTACAATTCATCGGACGAGGGTACCATAAATCGTACTCTGGCGGAACGTCAAACTGGCAGTTCTGCGTGCGCATTATGTGAAGAGCGAGCGCTGTGACTGTCGTAGGAGACGGATCGCCGACGTCCGTTATTTTTGTAATTTATTCGGCCTGATTATAAAATCCTACGCCCTGCGATGGACTGTGAAGACGATGATCGGGATGTTGATGTTTGTACCAACCCCCCGGTGCCTTCAAGTATATACCTAAGCTGGATCTCACGTGATATTGACGATAAATTTATATATATTTCAATCAGGTACCTAATTAGTAGCAATAACAAATCGATATTTTAAAGTGATCTAAATCGAGCGATGAGATATATTAGGATAGTTTTGTTCAAGCAACGTGTTGTATCAATCGACAAGATACGCTAATTTGGTAATGAATTTTCTTGTACCTATATTTAACAGAGTAGATACTTTTACAAATCAATCGTTGCTCAATAAATTATTTTAGACTATACATAGTTAGATTAGTTTTTTATATATTTGATTTAATAACGTTGTTCTACACTAGGATTTTCTCCTGTGTGGAAGGTGAATTTATATAGACCAAACACGGTTTAATTTGTTTATTTTTGTTATATATAATTTTCTCATTCACGCCCAACCCAGACTCGGAAGAATAATTAGTGGATCACACGAAGACTTGTCATGAATAGTGTTCGACCCCGCGACAGGTTGCGCGGTAGCCCGTTGCCTAGCCACCGTGTAAGTTGACTGTGCAGGTAAAATTAATTATTTGACGAACATTATGTAACTGCAAGTACTTAAGAAAGTTTCTTCTTAAAGCAAAAAGCGACCAAGATCACCGCGAACTTCAGTCGGTTGTTTCAATAGTTAGGGCGACCGGCAATGCGCAAAGTTTTACGGGTTTGATTTTAATTTAAACAACCGGTAGTGTGATTCATAGATTGTTATCTAACACCTAGGTATAATTTGCGTATCTCTTAAGGCACTCGCAAAAATAGAAAATCTTAGTGCCATCATTAAAAAAAAGGATAAAATGTAACATCCTAGTGAAGCTGTGATTACTTTTGCGGCGTTTAGGCACAATTAATTAAGAGTTGTCTAATCTTTCATCTAATGTTTATGTCGCCAAAACTGTTCCTTAGGATTAGCCATTTCAATACTACAGATGGAGCCCAATTGGCGTAATGTCCAGCTGGTGTTCGGGGTGCAACTGTTAAATGTGCTGCGGTACCAGTCCGAAGCAGGAGATTTCTTTCTATGTGATAGGTTGTCAAACGACCACTTTTTACCTGATGGTAAGCAATCACCGCTGCCCATAGACATCCGCAAAAACATAGGAGTTGCGAGTGCGTTGCCGATCTTTTGGGGATTGGAGATTTTTTGATTTTTAGAGATTGGGGGACGGGAAAGATTCGGACTCCAGTAACCTCACTCACACAGCGAAACACAATACTGTGGTTGTTACACGCCGGTTTTCTGTGCGGCCGTGGCATTACTCCGGTCCAGCCGAGCCATTCGTACCGAAACTTGGCTCTCTAACATTTTAAATGATTTTCCACACTTTAAAAAATAGTAAGAACTGGGTAAACCCAGTTCTTACTATTTAACACATTCAGTGCCCCCGACGCGTATGTGCGTTTCCTCGCACGCACATACGCGTCGGGGGCACTGAATGTGTTAATAATCATTATTAAATAGTAAGAACTGGGTTTATTAAATGGTAAGAACAGAATTTTTTAATAATCATTAGGTGACTCAGAGTGTGTCGGTAACAGCAATCTGCTGCTCCGTTTACCCTTTTCGCATAAAATCATATTAAACCTACTTTAAAAATACACAAATAAGTAAAATAACTTGTCTGTAACGTGAGTGTATGTATTTGTTTTTTAATTTCCGTAATGGGCGCTCGTGGGCTTCTTTTTCTTATACTTGTGCGGGCTTTCAGCGGAGGCTTGCAGTTTCCTGTGTGGGCTAAGCCTAAGTTTGTTCCATGACATTTTATACGTATTCGTCGTTTCAACGTGCATCACGGATTTATATTTTCTTTGTGACTTTTGTATATTTTGTTTCATCGTTTCCGATGTTGTGGTGTAGGTTTGTACTTGTAAGTATTGCTCACAATATTTTTTAATGTTTTTTTTTTATTAATGTTGATTATGTGTTATTTATTTAGAATATCACGACTGGTTGTGACTGTTTTGACCAATTAATGGTATCCTTGTTTTGTGACTTCTCCTTTTTCGACCAGGTTGAGTCAAGAGGGAGTAGTATCTTACTGACTAACAACTCCACTGTTCCCTTGCCTTCTTTAGGTCGAGGTCGTGGTACATTTTTGCGCTGGGTTCGCAACCCTGGCGAATTATTAACAGTAGTTCCCCTCTCGTATATGCAATGTGAAGGAAGTCCTTCAGGGTATCTATCGAGTCAAACAGTAGGCTTGTCAATAACTTCATGAGGACTCATGTAAGGATTATTTTAGTCACAATAATGGATAAAAAGAACAAAGGCTCACTTAGAGTTCTAATATGGGAAGTGCATACTTTATCAAATGTCGTGGTGACTCGGAGGTCAGGGAGCCCGCTTCTCATGTATGAGGGTGTGGGTTTACTTATTATTTTAAGTTTGAAATCACCAACCCGCATTAAGCAAGCGTGGTGATTAATGGTCTAACCTTCTCCGTATGAGAAGAGGCCTTTGCTCAGCAGTTACTTATAGGCTGATGATAATGATGATGATGATACTTTATTAAATAGTCTCAGATTAAAGATCGACTGGATGCAACACATTTCTTATTTTGTAATGGCGACTAATACTTAGATAATCATGTTTCCCTTGTTTTACGATGCAAAGAAACGTTCACTTCGTGAGATAAAAGATGTCGCCACCGGCCTTTAGCGGGTTTCTACGTGACTCGCTTACTTGGAATGAATTTATAACTGTTGCACATAAAATATTGTTTTTTATTTCTTGAAATCTTGATTGGTTGCAAGTATGTCTGCAGAGCTGGGGCATGGGGCTCAGAAAATAACATATATAAAAGTGGGCGTCACATTGTACACCTCCGATTTTTTACCAACACATTACTAAAACTCCTTGATCTAGATGTTAAGACATTCATTGTCACCGACTCGCCCTGAGATTCAGTATACCTATAAGGCCTACTAGCGCCAAGTCACCGTCCCGTGGATAAAAAAAAGCCTGTAAATTACCATACTAGCCTTTGCCCGCGGCCTCGCCTGCGTGGTACGCTATGTGTTAAAAAGGTCCAGGATATCATCTATCTGGATACTAAATCTTAAGCAAATTGATTCAGCCCTTTTTGAACATAAAACAATAACAAACATATATACGTTCTCACAAACTTAAACATTTATAATATTAGTACGGCTATAAACTATCTCCGTGTCAATTTAAATCTAAAAGCTTTCAGTAGTTTCAGTAGCCCATTACAAACTTTCGCGTTAGTAATATTCGTAGGATCTATTTATGTATTTTTATTTTAAAACTGTTTACTGTTTTAGGTTTACTCTCTAAGTTCAAAACAATAGTTAAACAACGTTAATCGAAACACAGTAAAGTGTGTTTAATATTCCAAGTTGTAATTTATCTATATTAAGTTATGAAAAATGAAAAGTTCTTGCAGTGATTTTAAAAATTAAGGTTTAATGTTTTTTTACTTAAACAATAGAGAGAGAAGTAGAGTTTCTTTTTGTCATACTACCTTTTATATATAACTACTATTTTATATTACCTATAACTTTTACCAGTTGCGTGTAAAGATAAAAAAAGATTAACAAAGTTAGTAGGATTTAAATGTAGCCGCAGTGTGAAGTGAAATTAATATAAATTGCCTTTTATTATAACTAATAACTAAACACAATTAACTTCTCGTACCTCATTACGGATTTCAATTGCAGACTTAATAAAGCAAAACTTTCACGCTTGGTACAGACTTGCTACATAGATATTTGTTTATCGTAGATAAATTATAAATTCGACATAATGTTATATATACATTAATAGGCATTGAGATAGCACACTTCTCTTTTCTTCGTACGCATTTTGAAAAAAAATAAGTTAGACAACATTCTAACTTAACTTTTTTACACACACTTGTGATTAAATTAAATAATAATTTAATATATATATATATATATATATATATACTTATAAATTTAATATATATTAATATTTTTTTATTCTTTAATATATATATATATATATTTTTAATATATATATATATATATATATTTAATACACATTTATACATATATGTATGTATAAATGTATATGTGTATGTAAGTTTATATGTATTTTATGAGTATTTATAACCAATTTATTGTGCACAAGACTGCCCATTCCCAGGTTTCTTTTAAGTATCGATCCTAAGGTTGTCTGGAAGTAATCACCCTGTGTGAAAAGACCGCCCATTGTACATTATGTAATTATTGTTAGCCTGCTCTTTGTTAAATTTGAAATAATTTGTACAATAAAATATATTAATATACTAGCGGAACCAGCTACGCGTTGCTGTGGCTAAGGTTCTTGTCATATTACGTATGGACAAATAATTTGCAGTAAAATAATATTGTGACTATAAATTGATATGTAAGCTATCCTATCTTTCAAGTTGGATCAAAATATGCACACGGCAAATTTAAAATCCGTTTAGTAGTTTAGGATTCCATCGCGGACAAACACGTGACACGAAATTCTTATTTATGAAGATGAGTATATTGTAAATGTCAAACTGTAAAATCATTTCCTATCAGCCTACTCTAAGAAGAAACAATGAATCAAATACACAGATAGACAAGAATCATTGAATCGCACAAATCGACAAATGTACGGACGTACGTAAATGTCAGTAATACGGGTGTTGTTCACAGTATTGTCGGGCATACATAAGTGGCGTGTAGTTCACAGTGTCAGAGGATTCCATGTAATGTGGTCGTCTCTGTACCCCGCCGCCCGCATATTCACTGTCTAAATTAACTGGTGAATCGCTGTATTAGGTAGCTCTTTATAGCCTGTATTGGTTTTACACTAAATCAATATTGTGATTTCTATGTTTTGATTTGAACACGTTTTATTGTTATTTGCTTTAGATTAATGGTTTTCAGAATAAACAGAACTATTGGGAAGCGAGTTTGTACATGGCAGGTACATACATATGTTACCAGTCATAGCCATCAGTAGGCATACCAATGAACATTTCTAGGAGGTTTACAGTCAACTCGCCATAAACAGCAAGTTCCATCGATCATTTTTTGAGGCTTAAAAATCCAAGTTCTTTATTCGCCAATAATACTATGCTATAACTGAATTCAGTCAGTAAGTCTGACACTTTCTCTCGCTTCATCCTGATCGGGAGAAGTCATTTGATAATTTTTCCCTGACTAAAGAAGTCCTATCTCTTTATCCGTTAACAATTCTCCACTTATTATAATATCAACCAAAGAAATACACAAATAGTATCGAAGAAAGAGAGTGTGTAGAAGAATAAAGTTCCATAAGTTTGTCTTTGGTGGAAAATATTGTTTGAAGTAAATGTGGGATATCGTATGTGGTGAGTTAATTGCAATTTGAAATAGAACTTTATTTGTTGAGCAGTAAGTGTAATTAATGACTGCATTGGTCTATTTACTGTAAGCTTTCCAAGATTTATTTGTTTTTTTTTCTATATAATGAACGTAGTGATTTCAGTAGTCGACATTAGGGTTTTCTTTATACGATAAGACGGCAAACGGGCTGACGTATTACTTGATGGTAAGCAATTATGCGCTGTTGATATACACTCGTAACATGGGAGAAGTTCTGGGTGCGTTGTCGATCTTTTGTGAATTTGCTTTGCCGAGCTTTTGTGGGTATATGTCTAAATAATCATAGAAAGTACATATAACTCGGAAAAAGTCACATTTGTACTTGCGAGATTTTGAAACCACACCCTCTAGGATTAGAAGCGGGTGGGACCTTCGAGCCACCATAACATATAGAGAGAGAGAGGGCGCATATGTAGGAATTTCGTGTATTATTCCTGCATTGATGATATTGATTTGAAATCCGTCAAAGGACATTAATGTAAGTGAATACACACAAAGAGATCTCTGATTGTGAGCACCTCTTTGTACTCCTGAGAAATCAAGATCCATGGTGGTAATAACACAACACCGCTTATCGTTAATCACCAAATCAATCTAGCTGTAGTAATTAGGTAAATGGTGATGGTACATGATACCCTGCTCATAATTATTCCATAGCTAATTATACAGTGTTGTTGTGGTAATCGTTTTAAAACCTCATTTTAAAAAAAACTTGTTTGGAATTATGAAAATGATTGATTTCCTACACCAAGTTTTTCTGCCACATAAATCCTTTGCGGAAGTGTCAGAAGTTTTAAATAATATCTTGGGACATCAACTGTATGGCGAGGCGTTTGTCAGTAAGTTAATTGATAATTATGATTATTCGGATACCCAGAACGTTGCTGTAACAAAAAAAAAAAATGAGGTTCAATATAAAACTAATAGAATACGCGTGATAAACGCCATTCAAGTCTGGTCCGTGTACAGTTTATGAGAACTACGAGAACCTAATTCAAAATTCTTTAATTTCATCAAAACATCAAAAGTACGGATTCGCTTATAACGTAAAATTAGTGAAAGGATAAATTCCTTAGTTGTATACGTTACAAGTCAGATCAAGACGTTGATTGATGTCCCCACCCACAATAAAATATTGACGGATGATTTGGCTACTATCAGCGGTCATACACTGACCTACTTTAGTGCCAATCTACAGTATGCTCCCAATACAATATTTAGAACAATCGAGTTAGTAAGTAAGATTTGCATATGTAACTCCTATATGCATACCTTGAATGCCTCGCTCGGTATGTCAGGTAATACTATGCTACTACCATTATACTATTATTGAATTATGTTCACATATAATTGCATGCTTTGAACGAGCCTTCCATTCCCGCTGGGAACATGTTAAAGGATTTTTCACTTTTGTAACTGTCAGCTTTAAGTCGAGACGTCTACTTCGTGGACAGTATTTACAATTTGGTAACTAATGGAACCGGGTGGCAGTTGTTTAATTTGCTTTTAAAACTATTACTGTATAAAAGTACGAGTACATCATCCAGGAAATCACGTGTGTTTAAAGATTTTCAGTGACAATTTTCGAAATAGTTTAAGTTTTAACTGGATCAATAAAATCACATTTTTATCATTTGAATTGTAATTGTCTCTATAAAAAAGGTGTTTTATATTTTTTTCTGTTTCAATCGTCAGATCGTCAAAATACCATTTCAAAAATCGCGAACAACGTGACCTGTGTTCCATATATTGCTACAACTCGCTACGAGCAGGGTCCATTCGTAGCACATTTTCGACCACGTAGGCGCTACGGAAATTTGCTACGCCGCGGTGTAGCACTAGTTTAACATCATGTTGCCTATGCTATGTTGCAATATGCAAAGCGTGTTCTTATTAAACAGGTGTAATATGTACAGAATGCGCATAATTACCACAAGCACTCTTAATGACATACCTGTTAATGTAAGGGTATGTCAGTTCAATGCACCGTTTAATATGGTGCAGTCAATTGAGATGATTTGGTGTAGTTCAAGCCACATTGAATTCAATGAATGTCCTAATTCATTATGGTTATATAGTTCAACTTATTATATGTATTTATGTTTGTCTACTAGCATCTATTTTTATATGATTCGTCTATGACCTATTGGCGAAGATGCAAACAAAGACAGGTTGTTTGGCACCATTACCATTTGGAATAAAAATATGTTTTTTGATTATAAATTAAACCAACTGACGTCATTATCATCGTCACCATGGTGTCAGATGGTGTTGAAGACAAGGCTGTATGTTCTTTCGGCTCGTTTTGGCTGAAGAAAATTTTATAATGTCATCAACATATTGTTTTTGAAGTATTCTTTCAGATTGTCTGCAAGGATATGCGTGCAACGTGGTCGACACGTTAAAGGAATTGTTCCCATCATTTTTTTTATTAACTTGTTCTCTGCGTTTTTCTCACGTTTACATCAGCCCCCGTTGTTACTAGTCTACTTTTTGATTTAAATAGTACCTCTTTTATGATAATGTTTTTCTTCTGATTGACTAAGTCTTCCTTTTGATTGAACTAGTATAATTTGTCTTTTATGTTATGTTATTGCACAATATAAAAAAATATCATTCACCATTAAAGTTTTAGGCGACTTTCAACCAACCCCCATCTGTAATGGCCAATTAGCTCATTCGGAATGCTACCCACCGGTCTGGTTCTGGCCGGATGGCGAGCTACCCTTGCTCGCCGACCGCAGACCCGTGCTTACGGTGGCCGGATATCGTCCTTCTACCCCCAACACACGCAGTGTCGCCAGCAGCCTGGTGCCTGAGGAGGATACTTCCTTTACGCGCTCCGCCTTCTCCTTTATACTGCTGATTAAAGGACATTATAATCATTACCCTCAATCTTAGCGGCCGGTTACAAACTTAAAATTAGATATTATAAGTCCCAAGACTTTGTCAATGGTGTCAAAATAATCTTAGACAAAACACATAGGTAACTCGGAAAAAATCACATAGGGACTTGCCGGATTTCGAAACCTACTGCAAGAAGGCCAAAGCCAAGGCGGTAACTAAGGGCTGATTTTTCAATAGTCCGATAAATGTTATTTGAGGAATAAAATTGTTGCTGTCACTGTCATATACAAACATTCTGATGCGACAGCATCATAATTATTCCCCAGATTACTTGTATCTAACCAATGAAAAATCAGCCCTAAATGATGTACGGTAATATAACTTTTTGAATATACACCTATTTATATTTATAATCCTAGCTACACTAAGTAAAATTAACTATTTACACTTTCTTTGATCGCTCTTTCACAAACAAGTTTACAAAGTTAAATAAAGATAAACAAACTGATGACTATAAAATGGAAAACGACCGCTGCTGGGGTTAAGAGAAAAATATGTAATAGATTTTAAAACCACAGACCTCACAGTAGGAAACTGGAGGGGACATATCTGTCGAACGTCGGATGAGCGCAAAGATAACCAACTTCGATAGAAATGTCACCAATAGATGTTACAAAGCAAACAATAAAAGACACGTGGACTCTAAAAATAAACTGAAAATATATTGTGATACCTCTTGTGACTCTCTTTTTTAACGTCAAAAATCGAGAGGCTTTATTTTCGTATTATTGTCATTGACTCACAATAGATATCCTATTGTTTAGAGTTTGAGTATTAACTACCTGTATATTACAATACTACATACAATATACCTACCCTGACTACATACTGCAAACTAAAATATTCATAGCACAACACTGTATTGGAGATACATTTTGGCCATTCAAGAAAAAAAAAACATTTTGAATAATGTTTTTATAACATTATTAACATTTTCCATTTTATAACAATATTAATTGATTTTTGTAATAAAAAACGGATAGTTTTGTTGTTATCATAAACCCAAGCTGCTAAGCTGAGACGGGGCCCTATAGGGCTCATGTTCAGCCGGGGTTGCGGGATAGGCACAATGAGGCACCGCGACCTCGGCCCAGAGCAGGAAACGAACAGGGGGGTTTTTAGTCAGTAAGAGTCTGACACTCCCTCCCGCCCGGCCCTGGGCGGGAGGAGTCTATCTTTTGATTGAACTAGTCTCATTTGTCTTTCAGGTTATGTTATTGCACAAAGTACACAGTTGTGGTGGCTCGGAGGTTAAGGATCCCGCTTTTCGTGCATCAGGGTTCGAAACAAGGCAAGCACCAATGTGACTTTTCCCAGTTATATGTATGTACTTTTTATGATTATTTAGATACCGCTGACATACGGAGAAGGAAAACATGGTGAGGATAGCTGGACTTATAATTTCTCATTATAAGTTGTAAGCGTGGTGATTAATTCTCAAACCTTCTCCGTGTAAGAAGAGGCCTTTGCCCAGCAGTGGGCACTTATAACCTGATGATGATGATTGCACAATATAGAAATGTATCATTCACCATTAAAATGCGACTTTCGATAGCTTTGCAAACTAATTAACAATCACCACGCCAACTTTGTAATCGTTATCGTTAATAGCAATTTCGCATAACACGTATGACTGACCATCATTTCACAATGCAATTTAATATCGACGTCCAGAGAGGGGCGATGCCGTCTATCCAATTTTCCACTTAAATTCTATATACGATGCGTAATTCAATAATATTGAACACCCTGTAAGAGTCTGCTCTCGATATTACGGAGCGGTCGCTCCAATTAGTCATTTTAAAGACCTTGTACTTCAGAAAACGTTACGTACAAATTTTGAAAATATATTCCAAATTTTCCAAGGGCGTGTATTAAGGTTCGACTTTTTGTCCCGATTTTGAGTTAAATCATCGAATCCTTCTTACACCTTTCTAGGGACAATAACAGGGTGAGCATTAAAAATCTATTTAGTTCGTTAAAAAAATATTGGACTCGTTTTTTTATTAATTTGTATTTTATATAATACATGAGAGTGTGGGAACATGGGTTATACCTACTTCACCACTCAGTATAAAATTTTATAAATCACAAACATTAAAATTTAACGTATTGTTATGTTAAATATGAAATTAAATCTTAAAAAAGTATTAAACAATTCTAAGAGATGGATATTTTAAAATTAAGATATAGGTATCTTCAAATAATATATTTTAATCGAAATACCAATATTATGCGTTGTACTACTGCGGTTTGAACTCTTCGATTCAGTATACGAAAACAAATCTAGTCTCGAAAAAAGTCAGCACTCGTTTGATTAAAAACTATTTTAACATCATCAACAATGACTGCAGCCATATTTTTTTCTTTTGTAAAAACGAGATACACGCATTAAAGGCGTAACACCCAATCTTGTAAAATATAAAGCCTGCGTCTTTAATCATAGCAATACGAATGAAAGTCGCTTTTTGCATTAATGTCGTATACCGCCCGTAATGGATATTTTGATTTGTTACTTATAGGGCACCTCTTCGACGAAATAGTACTATTTCAAAGTGTCGTGGAGGTCTACAGTCAAGTAGGTTTGAAACCTGACAAGTAGCAATGTAAATGTATGAATAATTTCGATGTATTTTCTAATATTATTTAGACAACATTGACATTCTACGAAGGAAAATATTGAGAGGAAAATGATCTATAATTTCTAACAATAAGTTTGTAATCGGTAATTAGCTTAGAGCAAGAGCGGTGGCTAGGTATTGCTAAATTCCTTTCAGTGTGAGAAGAAGGCCTTTGGGCCTTTGCCACGACTTAAAGGCTGGTGATGATACAAAACAATCATTCAACCGACGTCAATAAATATGAGCTTGCCCAACAAAAAAAAAAACCATGACAATGAGTTCGCAATCTTGATCAACATCAATATACTTATCCAACGTATACTTACAAAACAATTGATTTTAATTTCTGTATCAAAGGGTTGTATTATATTCGTTCGGTAAGAACATATTAGTCGTCATTTGATTTTTTTTACATTACTCATATTACTTAGTTCGCATAGATCAACTTATAATAATTATGCATTTCCTTGCGTAACAACGTCTTTGAAAAGACGTCAAATTTTCTGTCAGCAATGGACTTTATAATATTTTAGGGTATAGAGATTAAAATATATATCATATCATTGAAAACGAGAGAATCTTCTGACCACGCGTAGTGACCTGATCATATCTGGTGGGCAACTGCACATTAGCTGTGTAAAGAGATTTTTGTATGCAAGTTAATCTGCGTTCAAACGTTTACTTACGCAATATAACATTTGTATTGTCGCAATACATCATATGAAATTAACGTTCACCTTTTTTTTAGTATCGGGTTGCAAAATCCTCATGGAGACCCACCGCCTTCGGGGAAGAGCGAAGGGTACTGTCAGACTCTTACTGACTAAAAACGAACCCGGTGTTCCTCCAATAACCCAGTCGGAGGGGCAAGTATCGCCGATAACGTTCAGCTTCTTTAATCTAGAACTAATGTGTGCAAGTATTGTGGTATTGTACAGAGAAGAGAGTTTATATCTAGGTACTCATAAAACTTTTTAAAAACGGTAGTAATGTACTTGACCTTGGGTATTGTTTTAAAATAAAAAACTTGTTCCTTACTTGAATTGTCACCTTGTGCGTCTTGGGTGCGTTTAGAACAATACACATTCACGTACATCAGACCCAAACCAAAAATGTGCGGATCATACAAAGTGTTGTTTCCTGCGGGAATCGAAGCCGCAACAATTTGTTCAACAGCTAGTTGCCCAGCCAGGGCGGTCAAGTTTAGTATTGTAGCCTTATTGTCTACGAGCCGCATTGATTCCTTACCATCCGCTAAACAAAACAGTCGGTCGTGTGCTTCTCGTCTCCGAAAATGATTATACTTTCACGATGAATTTCAATGTAGGTATTCAAGTCTCATACAACCGACCAGCTAACAAACCAGTATCAGCGCCAAAGGAGTGGTAGTAAAAGAAATGCCGGCTCACATATAAATAAAGAATATAGTTGTCTCATTATGTTACTAAGCTTTCAATAATATCGAATTTATGACTTTCCTATGAAAAAAAATTTAGATAGCTTCTCTGGCGCCTCGATTCAATTTGCTAAGGATATTTTAATGTTCTCATTGAAATTTCGAAACTTAAAAAAGGCAGCTTATTTTATACAAACTTTAAACAAATGTTAATACTGTTCGTCGGTAAAAGTACAAAGTTAAAATTCGTGTGCGACATAACATAATAACAAAATTCCAGAATGTATTTAAAATAAAAAATAATTGAATTTTTTTTAACGCACTTGTAAATCTAATATTACCATGGCGACGCTAATTGCATACCATCAGGTATTGGTTGCCACCATATTTTGTAAAAAAAATCTTCAAACGCACTTATACATATATATAAAGTAACCTTAAAATTCCATGTAAAACAAATACAACATTTAAGCAATGAACAATTAATGAATATGGGTCTATAGTATACCTATAAGTACAAAAGTGTAGCCACAACATAATTATCACAACCTCCTTTCTTCTTCAGGCATCGTAAATGCCGACTACAGAAGTCCACATTTGACAGAGAACCTGAAACTCATCAAGTGCAGTGCCCTTCTCCCTTTAGACGAGACCTAAGATGGTCCAGGTTTGAATGCAGCATGTTGTTGGTGATTGATGTAAAGACATTACGTATTTGATACAGACACATATGTATACATAGTAGAACGTTATTACAACAAGTCGTATTTTTCACTACCATTATTTGTAATAGTATAAATATAATATTACCATTTTTCACTATATCGTCCAGGTAAACCTAGATCGTCCAGGTTTCCTCACGATGTTTTTCTCCGCCGTATGTCAGTAGCGCCTATATAATCATAGAAATTAAGTACGTATATCTCGGAAAAAGACACATTGGTACTCGCCAGGTTTTGAACCTCATGCATGAGAAGCGGGCTCCTAAACCTCCGGTCCACCACGACACTGTAACTAAATCATCTGTTCACAAAACTGTAATTTAATTCTTTATATTGTTTGATTTCTGAGTGATGGTACAAATAAAGTATTTTTGTTTATTTGATTGATTTCAAAATTCTCAGAAAAGGATCGATGGATGGAAATATACAGTCTGATCTTTGGGATTATGTTTGTCCCTTTTAACAGTTGGGACTAATATTGTAACAACGTGGGTGTATTACACGTACCTATCTCCTACGCGAGGGGTGGTGACGAGCTTTTTTCTATAGTCTTATTTTACTTATGGTGTTATTGGACTTGTTCATAATGTAGGCTAAGGTTCAAATAAATATAATCCTAAGTCTTTAGATGTGATTCTTGTGTATGTAGTTGGCTTGGAATTTCGATAGAAACCTTTGCAGTTTATTTTTTTTTATAAAAACTCCCTTACTAATAGGTTATTATCTACGTCGTGGGTGCGTTGATAAACATATAAATACACAGGCCATCCAGACCCGAAACAACAATTTGTTAATAACACACAGCAGCCAGTTGCTTAGCCATTGCGCTACTTTACAAAGGAATCTGTATGTGAAACTGATTCAAAAAGAGTAACCATGGAGTTTCTTGCTCGATCTTCTCCATCGGAATCTACACTTTGGAACGACCAAATAGCTTCACTAAGAGAACTGACCGACAGACTGACACTATATCTCCAAAATTTTGTTTTTCAAAAGTGCCTGTAAGGGTTTATTAATTGAAATAAATGATTTTTGACTTTTGACTTATACAGTAAAAAATATTTCTCATCTTGATCTTGAAAAGAGCCATGCGTGAGGCATAGCATGGCTCTATAAGTGTAATTTTGTCTAAAGTGTGGATAATGGTAAGGGAAGCTTGAGACACTATTTTGAATAACGTTTTCGTAACGAATTGGGTTAAATTGGAAAATACATAATACAAATTCATTACAGTTAATGCAGGCGATGTCACAGGGAAACTCAGTATTCTATAGACTAGTATTCGATATATTAAGCAATATTCTATAAACAGGGAAAAATTCCAAAAGAATGTTAAGAACTTTATCTAAAGAAGATTGTTCTATTTTTTATTTATAAATAGATACGTCAAAGACATTATTTTTTTATTTTGTCTTCGATAAATCAATGTAAGCATGTTTGATTTTATGAAATTCGGAGATTATTTTCTTGACTGAAATGCTAAAATTGAAATTAATATTTAAGTGCCAAAAATGTGATTTTATTTTTAATATTACTAAAAGGGGAAGATACTTTCGTAATATTATGCGAAGGGTTCTAATGCTGATATTTTTAGCTAGGCGTGTTGCAAAATATGATGTTAATTGTAAAGTCCACATAACGTGAAGCATTTTATCTTGAAGTCGATAGTGGTGTCATAATTACATATTCAATTCCCAATCAGCACCCGCAACACCAGAGCAGAGGAGTTACGAGTGCGTTACTGGCCATGTAGGGATTACGTTTATTAGGGTTTTGGAAGAGAAAATTTGGGCACACGGTGAAACAGAGCGCTGTGGTTGTTTCACGCCGGTTTTCTGTGAAGCTGTGGTATCATTCTAGTCGAACGAACCCATTCGTGCCGAAACTTGACTCTCCCAAACTCAACTATCCGTGCTTTTCGAGGCCTATCGTTGTCAGCCAATCACAGAACGACTATGTTACGCACATCAGAATTGTGCAAATAAAACTAACTCGGGAATTGTTCTCCTACAAAGCAAATTATAAAAACTCGGGCACGTTTGCATTGCTTAAAAATATTCCCATTTATATTCCCCACTGTGACCAATATCACATTCAATATTGCTTTGTATAAAAAGTAATACAAGGCTCTAAGTGAAGAGCTCCATTTTGTACAGGTAATATCATTACTTCAGCGTGGGTACAGACGAGAAAAAAATACTTATTACTTATACCAAAGGCAATCCATGTCTGCGTTATGCCGTTAAAACAATATTTTTATAACAATATTGTGGCAATACTCTTTGATGTCGTTACTGACAAAAATAAATTATCTTTGATTTAGAATTTTTGTTTTGCCTCAACATCCTCAAAAGGCAGGCTAAATAGGCCAGGCTATACGAATATAAATTGGAAACTGAATTAAGATAATATGTATTTAAGAATTTCTCACAGAATTCTATTTAAAAGCTCAATTAGATTAACCCAGCTTTTGTAGACGCTACTCGCAGGTACGGTTAAATAAACGTTCACAAGTAGGCCTGTTGAATAAGGTAATCAAACTACATGTATACGAACATTGATTGTAAAATTATTCTATAAACTCTTTAATAAATAGAAAACAGGGCGATACATAGCATTTCATTTTAATCTATTCAAATATAAAATAGACATCAACTTCGATGATTGTACATAGGCAAATGCAGGATCACACATTCTAGCAAACTTATCTATCTCGAAACGAAGAGAACTCACTGTGTCCTAAAACGAATGGTTTTAGAGCCAAGAGTGACGAGAGCGTAACAAGATATCTACGTTTGTTTAAAAAGTGACTTGCTTCTTTTCCCTTTCAGATCTGATGGTGACCTTGGAGGCGGCGACAGTCGTATCGGCGGCTTCAGTGTCAGCGACGAGGGCCCGCAGACGAGCGGCGCGCTTTTCTCTCATAGCAGTCCTTTCGCTCAGTTCGTTCATCTCATCCTCCAGATCATTTAAACGTGCTCTTGTTACTTTCGCTCGTTGTGCGGCCGCGGTCTCGTCGTCCGATTTAATTGCTGTCCATTTTGTTAGCGAGTTCTCTTCGTTTAACCTACGCGCGATGCGTTTCTCTGTGCGTTCCTCGTTCTCTTGCAGGGCTCTCCTGGCGCCGCTCACCTCAGACTGACCGATACCGACGCTTTCGAGGATTTTGTCAGAGATTCTCATACGGTTTTCGAGGTTAGCAACGTTGCTCTCGAAGTCAATGTCTTCAGCGAAGCGAGATGTTTTTTTGCCAGCACGCAGGCGCTTCAGGGACTCTGCGATCTGAAATGATATAACAAACAATGTTAGTTCGTCGTATGATATAAAAGTTTTAATATAAACCTCGCCGCTTGATTCATGTGTTGTACGTGACAAGGAAATCGATGCTTGAATAAAATAGAACCGTAACCTAATGTTTGTACCTACATTTTTTAATTTTACATCAAGAACACGAATATATTTTTTGAACAAAACGTTCATGATCTTCTTTCGATTAAATTGAATTCAGAGCTGAGCTTATTTTTAATTTCGTAATTCCATTATAAACCGTTTTGATTGAGGCAGGCAATAAAAATCTGTTTGGGATTCAAGTGGCTCATGTCATTTGGTTTGGCAGTCCTATCATCTGTAGTGGTTGCCGATCTATTTCTGTCAGCTATCTGCGAGCCGTCATGTAGGTAACGGTGTCTCTACTCATTGTTAAATTTAACACAGCGATATAAATTAACATGATAGCTTTTCCAATGTCTTGAATTACATGAATAAATATTTGAAGGCATATTTATATGTTACACCATTTGATTGACCGGCGGATATTTAATTTTGAAAGTGGGTTTTGGCTTATTTCTTTTTTTTCTAATTGTGTATTTTAGAACCAATCAAATTCCATTCTTATTTAAATCTTATACTAACAATGTTGGTTAAGGCAAGTATTTGATTGTAAAACCAATTGATTAACAAATTAATCATTTTTTTTCAATTGATTAACAAATTTTAACAAATTTTATATTTTTGCCTCTTTCTGTTTTTCTTAATTATAATGTTTTTCGAAACTTGCGATATTGCATTGCTATAGGTACTATGCGCTGTGCATTGGTATACTAAGTTTCGTTAAAATAAGTTTAGTGGTTAATTTTGTAATTTAAGTTTTGTTTGAATTGTGAGAATACTTCGAATAATTGTTCAAGCCTTCATTTTGCTATTAAAACTTGTAAGTATGTTTATCGAGAATAATATTTAGTTTTTAACATTAGGTGCTTGCATGACTAATGACTGATTTTCAGATAGATTCTCTCAAATAATTTGAATACCTATATTTGATGAACAATTTCAGTTTGTGTACATTTACATTTGGTAGTATTTTGC
Source organism: Spodoptera exigua (assembly GCA_902829305.4). Lineage (NCBI taxonomy): Eukaryota > Metazoa > Arthropoda > Insecta > Lepidoptera > Noctuidae > Spodoptera > Spodoptera exigua. The sequence continues at coordinate 9,975,692 of LR824601.2, read as the reverse complement.
TTTAGTAGAGATTATTAATCAGTACATAGTATAAAATGAAGTCGTTTTATTTGTCCCTATATCCCTATGTATGCTTAAATCTTTAAAACTACGCAACAGATTCTGATGCAGTTAATTTGAAGTATAGAGAGTTGAAGAGAAAAGTTTATATGTACAACGACATCTGGAAAATCAAGAGAGAAAGGATCCAGGGCGGGTCGCTAGTAATTAAAATAAATTATTATCAGTATCATCGAAGTTGTTCATCTGGTAAATATTACCACTGCCGCGAATACGCATGAAGTGTTACTATCCATGTAGAAAATTGTTTCATTGTTCCAGCATTTTTGGGAAGCTCTTACCGGCGAAATGATTGGTTAGGTATTCGAAAATCTCGTTTGGCAAATTTGCGTCACCACTTCACGAGGGTTTTCATTATTCTATGAGTGGATAGTTCCCGTTCAAGCTAGTTCATTCAAGTCGCATATAGCAGTGCTTTTTTTCCTTTTTTGAAGGTCTTTATTCATGACATTACTTCTCACGCCCTGTCTCAGACTGCTGAGTAAAAACCACTACATTCTACTTTTATCCAAGGCCTGGGCCGCGATGCATAATTGCGCTTAGCTAGCAAGACCGGCTGGCATATAGGAGGGCTCGGTCACCCATATCATGCCAAATACATGGCGCGCAACGAAAGTATTTTTTTATGGACGGCAAAAAAAAAGACCGATTACCTGATGGTAAGCAATCGGCGCCGCTTATGGACGCCCGCAACACCAAAGGAGTCACGTGGTCGTTGCCGGCCTTATGGAAAAAAGGGTTTCGGATATTTAAGGATAGAGACGGCATGGCGGGTGGTAGAGGAATTAAGCCTCCGGTAGCCTCACATACACAGCGAAATTCAACGCTGTGGTTGTTTCACGCCAGGTTCTATGAGGCCGTGGTATCACTTCGTTCGAGCCGACCCATTCGTGCCGAAGCATGGCTCTCCTACATTTAACAATAAACCAAAGTACCTGAAAATTCTGAAATCTGATTTAAGCACTTACCAATTTATTTGTAAAAGTAATGGTTTTTATGTTTTTAAGATATTACAGTGTCAATAACAGTGAACACGTTTAAGTCATAACGCTGGGACTAGTCTGACTAGACAGTGCATTTTTATGGATCTATCAATCTCGAAATTTTTATTTTTATGGCTATCAAAGGATTAATGGCTAAATTTTTCGTCAAGTACTGCGTCTTTGATGAAAATAATTTGATTGCTTTTGTGATTGGTCTCTCAAGATGATTAGTTGTATATTTATTTTAACGATAATTAAAGTGGTTACGTGTTTACATTTAGATACTTTGATACAAATAGAATATATAGATACAGAAGATTCTAGTGATTCATTAGATACGAGAATATTTGGAATTTCTTTATTTGTCATTTCACAGAGCACTCGTACTCATGTACGAAATAAATTTAAAAATAAGCGACATGCTGTATCGAAAAAAGGCAAACGCTGGCTTGGGTAAGAACTTAAAAATTATCGACGTAATTTCACCATACGTTGAAACTGTTAATTAAGAGAAAGAACATTCACGAAAACATTAATTTCGATTAAAATGAACATGTTACAAGTCCAGACGAAAATATTTGTGTTTGAGTACCAGTGCTAAACTAATTGAATTTAGAGTGGAACCCTCCGCGACACTGTTCGAGAACCAAACCGCAATTGTCGATAGTTCGAGCTTTGTACCGGACTACTCTAATCCAAAATACCTATGTATGCTACGTGCAAATTGAACTACTTTCTGCAAATTAAAATGCTTTTACAAACAGATTGGCTAGTAATTGTTTTATTCTTCTTCAAGTATCAATTATGATGCACTTTTGTGGAAATAAGTGAGGTTTCTTTTATCATACAAAGTTCAAAGATGTTGAGACCATATGAGATCATATCGCCTAGTATTACAATATTAACACCTCATTAATTAAATTAAATTATATTCGATCTATCGTGAATATCTGACTATGTTATTACGTGTATACTAAAAATATTTTAACTAGGAAAGTAATATGTAAAATTGTTTACGTAGCCTAAACAAATATTTTATATATTTTTGAAAAAAAAAATGTTATGTATTGGTATAAAGCGAAGCTCGGTTTTAAATATCCGCAATATTAGAATACTCGATTATTTTTTCTATGATATTTTTGTAACAGAAAAAAATCAGTTTGAATATAAATATGTTTTTTAGGTATTTTAGTTATATTTTACGTAGGTACTACAAAATATTGGTTTCATATTTTCATGAAAATCTAGTAGGTCTATTTGTGTTGATAATATACGAGTAATTATTACATTATACAATTATTGTTACATTATAGTAATTATTAATACATAACGTACGACTACATCATTAGTAGAATTATCTTCTAGATAATTATTTGGCTTAAAGGCATAAGACAAGATCTACTGTTTCTTACACAAACAATAACAACGAGTATATTAATCAATTTTTCTATTATAGAATGATATAATATAAATTGTTATTTTTTTCAACAAAAAGATCAGTTAGTAAAATGTGCGATACTCGGTCGGGTTGTAAACACGAACAATTCAAGATACTAAACAAAAGGTTTTAAAATTACTTTTGCTAGTTATTTAAACTTTTTATAAAAGCATATTATGTAATAGTTTGTATATGGAACATGAAAAATTTACCAATATTCACTTGTAAACAAACCCACAGAATAATTGCTCGCCTTTCAAGCCATAGAGCCACTTGTATCTCGTACAATATTAGAAACAAGATGAAATACCAAATAGAATAATAAAAAAAATCAATTTTTCCCGCTATCTACAGCATGTTTGATCATAAAATAGCTTTTACAGCAATGCAGCAATCTTTATTCGACAGTAAAACATTATACAGGGTGATTCAGGTGTTGTAAATATGTCGCTGTGGATAGTATATGACTTTTTGACTATTTAATGATATTTTATTTTTGTTTTACAATGAAGGCTCGGCCGAGACTGTGTTAAAGTTTTAATTCTGAAATAGTGAGCTTGAGTGAAGTGAGGTTTTTATTACTTATAGGTAATGCTATTATTATTTTAACGTTGTAGATTGCGATTTTGACTCTGTCTTTTAAATACTCAACCCGATCCTTAGTAATGTAGTTTCCGCAATAAATTTGTTAGTTACTAAGGAAAACTTTAACGCAAAATTTTGGGTGCATAGATGGGTGTTTCTTTCACGTAAAACTACTAAACATATCTGAATGAATTGGCGAAGAGATAGATTTGTAGTCTGGAATAGACGTAAGCTAGTTGTTATCTTGGTGAAGCCGCTCTGAGATGTAAGATGCTAATAAGAGTTTTCGATGGATCTCTAGATTAAGCTAAAGCTCTGATGAAGCCTAGATATCCCATTAACAGATAGACTAAAATTATGACTAACGAAGATAAGTTTTCCTTCGAAATCTGTTGATCTTCGTACCGCTATTCAGACATCTGATTGTGTAGCCAGTATAAAAATCTAGGTTTCTCTTTTATTATTTTCGTGAATAAAAATATACAATATCAAATAGGAATAAAACAAGCCGTAAACGATAATAATACAACGATGCCTTTATAATGTAACTAGCAACCCGCCCAGGCTTCGCGCGGGCGCAAATCTGATACTAATTTTCTCCACTATTTAATGGATGTCATTATACATTTATAAACTTCTTCAACCACACTATCTATTAAAAAAATACATCAAAATCCGTTGCGTAATTTTAAACGAGGGACAGAAAATGTGACTATGACTTTTTTACTATGTAGGTACGTAGTGTTGCAAAAGGGTAACGTCTGTTTTCGTTGTAAGTATGATTACAGAGTGTCAAATAAAATAATAACAAATAAAGGTCTTTTAGTAAAAATATATAAAGGTAATATAATATTATAATGCAATGGAAGACCTTAAAGGCGAGCCCCTAGTTGGCATTTTCTTGTGTCATTCGATATTTACTCTGTGTCTTTTGAATGCAACTAGCATTGGTGCAGTCTTTGCGACGTAATATTTTCCAAGAATTTTTATGAAATATCTTCTTATTTCATACTATTACGTTAGTAATTTTGTTGACTCGGAATAATAATTTATCTTTGTAAGTTTGTAGGTGAAGGAGTATCTTTAACTTTAATTAATCATTATTGTTTTACTTCGAACGTTAATTAAAAAGCTTTTGGTGAAATATTATGTTATTTAGCATCGATTAAAATTAAATTTCTTTATTTGAAATGTCAACAGCAATAAAGATCAATGAATTTTATATAAACGAGCACCTTAATGACGTAATTTTATTTTTGAGTTAATTACAAAACTTATTTCTTAAAAACTACAAAAATGAAGTATTCGTAAAATAGGTATTTTTGTTTGAAATTATTTGTTTTTGAAAAAGTAAAATATATAATTACCCTCCAGTAGGGATACTAAGTTGTAGTTTGTTTTCATTTATTTTAATTTTTATAATATTTATATATATTATAAACTATTATTATATTTTTTACAATAGCTCACTCATAATTATTGTACTTAACTCATACTCTATGGTAGTAAATGTTACAAAACAGCATTACCGTTGTAAAATACTATTTTATATGCGCTGCAATAAAATGTAAGAAACTAAAAATAATATACTTTTTTATTTTATTTTGCTAAAATGGAACTTGAATGAGGTATATAGAATCTTTGTCTACTGAGAATTTATCATATCGGGTTTAAGAAACTAGGATCATTAAACATGTCATTTTTCCTTATAATGAGGACATAATTATGAATAAAAAAGTTTAAAAAAATATGTATTTATTTTTATCGAATTGCATTCTTTGAAATAAGCGTGGGCATTAATATTTTAGTTGAAATATTTTCTTTCTGTATTTTGAGGAATATTTTTAAAAGTATCATAGATAATCCTCTTAGATATAAATAGTATCACAGATTCAGTTCAATTTTTTTAATCTATTTAAAGCGGATTTATGAAAAGTTTATCTTTTCTCTCTTCTTATTTTTACTTTGATTCGGGATTTTAAAAGGCTTATCGTTTTTTGAAGTAAGTTGTGTTTACATTGTATCTCTCACAATACTTTTACATATTATTTTTTTATAAAAAATATGTATGTATCTTAAATTTACCTTACCTACACAAATACATAAGACTTATAGGTAAGAATGAAATAGTATTTGTGACGGATTAATCAATTCAGTTTCTGATATAGTTGTCAATGTAAACACGGATATTAACCAAACCATTATTGATGTGTAGTTTATAGCAATTATTATCATGTAGCACCATGATTGCATACTTGTCTTTGACATATATGTACTTGCAGTGTACATACGCCCCAAGCTTATGCATTTACAGGCAAACATTGAACAACAGGCGTCAACGTGGAGTGGTTACTGTGGAAGTTATTAGCCAGGGGTCATCGTTAGGGTTGTACAAAATTTAAGTCAAAGTCAATGTCAGAAATATTTATTTCAACTAAACTACACACACATCTTAACTTAACACAGGCATCTTAAAGACACTTAAAAAATAATAATTGTCTGTTGTTGCTGTTTTTCTTATTGATCGATCACGGGTACAAATTAAGTTTTTTTTACAATTTATTGTTTTTAAAAGCTCTTCGGTGCCACGTTCAATCCTAATTTATCTGAATACGTGAAAATATCCGTCATAGACGTAAAAATATTTCTTTGCGCACTACGTCACTGGTCGTACCTGTGTCATCTGATTTCTTTCAAGGAATGTTCTAGTTTTGCCGAGGCTTTTGTAAACCTGCATTTTTACTAAAACTCAAAGTTTCACTAAAAAATCGATATTTTAAACATCTATTTTTGATTCAACAACACTAAATTTGTCCCTAAATCTTACATGCAATTTGGTACACTACACTATCGCTAGTAAATATAGTATAAATATACGTTCATATCAATTTTATGGAGAAATTTTGCCTTCACTTTGAACCTCTGAGATTCAGCTGGTGTCGTCAAAGGGGCCCGGAATCCAATATATTGAATACCTTCATTGAGTTTGGTTAGGGGTGGTGCATCTCTAGCGTGTTCAGTGCCAGCCCTAACTACGTCGTCATCTAGTGATCGTTCGTATCCATCCTATCGATATTACCTGTCCAAAAAATATCTTCGCTTGTAATACTCGTCAAATGCTAGAAAATTATGGATTAATCTAGGTATGAAACCGTTTTGCTTAGTATACATGTCATATGTCGGAAAATTGGGTAGGTATTTATTAAGCCAATGGTATTGGGATTCAATTCTATTTAGGTATATTGATACCTTATATATATCTCGAACTGATAAAATCCATGTCATCTTTATTAGCACCTATAATATTGTCAAAGAAAAATATGTTTGCATAAATGTAATACCAAAAAAATACTTCTATTTCCTGCAATGCTAAAAGGACAATGAACAAAGAACTACATTAAGCTGTCACTCTAAAAATACTTACTAAAAATGCAAACATATTTTGCGAGGAAATGTCATCACTAAGTTGTTAAATAATTGAGATACGTTTTGCAGATTTAGATCCTATGTCATGACTCGCATTGTTCACAATCGTGTGGCAATTTCCTTATTTTTTATGTGGCCGTCCGTCATAAGTTAATTGGATGTTCTGATAAACAAAGTCGCGTCAGTACTTTGAATGAAGAGATGAAAATTATAAAATTTAACTAGAAAAAGGTATTATGGACATTGATATATCTTTACAATGTTACATTATGCATATGTGTATTGTACCTATATTAAGCTGGGATATGCTAAATTTATATTTATAAAGACAGTTCTACAAACGAAGCTATCTATTTTTATAAGTAGTTACGAAATTGGAGAGCATCGTCCATATTGCTCGCATGAAGAAGTGTAAAGTTTGATTTAAAAGTTTCTACGGAATTTATAGGGTGAAAAAATTTCAATAGCTACTAAATACATATAAGTAAAGACAACATGTATGAATTGCATTACGTCGAACCCCTTCGAAAAATAACAGAATAGATGCAGTCAAAAAATTAAAAAAAAATAATTATCCATTACTTTAGTTTCCTCCAGTTCCCGGGATAAGCAAGCGCGAGAGTAGTTTTAATTAAAACTGAAATCGAATAACAAGTTGTAAGTGCATTTAATAGAATGACTTTTTATTTGTGATAACTTTAATAATTTTAAGGCAAATCTTCAAATCGAATAAGGCTATAAGAAAAGTTGATTATAAGTAACTTTTACAGATTTACTTTTTCATTATTATCTTTTATTCAAAATCTTTTCAATACGTTTTTTTACAGAGAAAATGATATAAGAATAGTTAAATATATTTATTCTATTCTAATTAAGTATCGATGTTAGTGACGAAAAAGATCACCCGTGACACGTGACAGCAATTTAAAAATACAATAACAGAAGCTACAAAATAAATATTCATATTATCGAATAAAACGACAGCATTATACATATATTAGTATTCGAAATACTAGGAAAGTGAAATTTATACAGACCATAGTAAATTATGTTCCAAAACACATAAAAAATAGTAAATAAAGAAATAATTACGACGTCCGATTATTTTTCGTTCTCTGTGCTCCCATCATACAGCTCAGGGGTGGAAGCGAGTTAATTAAAAAGCTCACCATTGTTTTGCTTTAACGGCAGAACCTTGACAAATGGCGATTGTTTTCTCTATCTAGGGTCATTGTGGAATTATATTCCTAACTTCGTTGAATACTGCAACGTACAGATGTACCAAGAATCGTACAAGCGTCCGAAGTTCTAAAATAAAACTGCAATGCTAGTTTTGCTTGTATCAAACGAAATATTGAGTAATTTAGTACAGTGCTCTCAGCGCAGAGAAATATTGATAGGCAAACATTAACCAAGTACTGCTTGTGTGTTTGTATATCTGATTCAGCCACAAAGTTGTATCATTCGACGAGTTGTTTAACTACCTTTTCGCTGGCGCGTCTCTAGTGCAGCTGTAACATTTTTTTACCATTTTCCAATCAAAATTGAGTAGTATGCAGAATACACAATTTTAAATATGATGAATGTAGTTTTTACTCTTTTCGAATTGCCAGTTGGGAGGTCTTTTTGTATCTAGCTAACTAAATACACACTTGTGTATTGCCTCTCCATGTTTCCATGAATATAGGGGAACACAGAGAGCTCTTATCGCGCGCATCTCATAGCGCGCAAGCTTATGCGAGTATAGACGAATGTACGTATTATGTGTGGACGATACTTATTTCGAGAGGTAACTTATGACAACTTTTTGAATATTGTTACGTTCTTGCAACAGAGTGTTGGAAAAGAAAAATATGCAGATGACTTAAAAGATCAGTTGATTAATTGAAACTTGTAGTAGCTTATGCCGAAAAAATGTCACCACTGACGGATTTCGGTGGAAATCGGAAAAAAAAGTTATGACGGAAGACACTAACATCCAAGATAAGTATCCCTTTTAAAGTGAAGATAATTAAATAAAAGTTCAGAACATGATGTAGATTTTACCCGTTTTAAAAATATTCCCATGTCTGATTTATGCTTTGTTTCATCATGGAATAAAATTGCATCATATCATCACATTACCATACTGACAACCGTTCTCTGTATCTCCGTTATGTCATTTAGTGTCATTTACATCATCGTGACATGTTCATACTACCGAAGTTACACTTCATTTTGTTTTAAAGTTACTGAAATAACAACAAAATTTTAATTTGTTCAAGAATACCTAGTCACAAAAAACTACCTATCACATCTTCTTGCTGACAATACTCTACACTGTTTTCCCATACAAAATATATCGTTTATTAATATAAAAGAATTCTTGAAGGTATTTAGGTTACATCATAGGAAAACATTGAAGTGGTTGCCGATAAGCTGAGCTAAGAAATAGCGTAGCGTATTTTATAATGCCCAGCATTCTGGGGATTTGTTCAAGGAAATATTGGTAAGACTTAGTTTACTTTGGAGACACCAGCAAGGAAAATATGAGAAGAATCCGTCCATGGAATGAAGAGGAAGATAGAAAATATTTATACCTACATGAGTAACTTCATAATAGACTTCTTTAAACTACGGCTTCATTAAATGCTTATTTGTTAATGTAGTTTTCTGAGTTACCAACTAATTACGTTCAATTGGAACCCACGTGGTTCAGTATTAGAGACTGGTAAATTAATTTTGTAACCCACGTATGCCCACGTACTTTCTTTATTTCAATGTCATCATATAGTAATGTCAATTCGTGGTGGTCGCCCGATGGTTAAGGCGCCCGCTTCTCATGCATGATGGTGCGGATTTGAAATTTGGCGAGAATTAATGTAATTTATCCGAGTTATATGTACCTTCTGAGTACACTTGTACTCTTGTGAGTAGACCTGGACTTATAATCACCAATCCGCCTTGAGCAAGCGTGGTGATTAAAGCCCAAAGCACTTATGAGCCGATCATGTCATATAAATTCAACGCACGTATTTACTGTTCAAAGTATAGAAAGTTCGTAATGTTTGAAATTGTCATTTAGATGGAGTTTGGCGCGCCATTACTGAAAAAACCGCAGAAATACTTTTCCCGTAATACCTGATTCCTAAAATCGGACCTGATACTTCTTGCTTGGCACCCATTCGATAATAAGTCTTTATGAGTTGAAATGGAAAAAAGACGAAATATGAACCCTATACTATTTAAACCTTCAGCCGTGCTTGCGGGGCAAGCGCAATGAGGCACCGCGACCTCGGCCCAGAGCAGGAGAAGGAACAGCGGGGTTTAAGTCAGTAAGAGACTGACACTCCCTCCCGCCCGACCTTGGGCGGAAGAAGGCATTTGATGATTTTCTCCTCACAAAAATAAAATAGTTTCTAAACCTTATTCTAAACTCACTTCTGTCAAAGGTTTTGCCCGTAGTACCAGATTAAAAACTATTCTATATGTTATGATGTTGTTATGTTATGTTATCCCAAACTTTGATGTGTCTCTGTGCCAAATTTCATTCAGATCCGCTCAGTAGTTTTTATGAGAAAGAGTAACAAACATTCATTTATATAAACTATACTTTTTCGGTTATAATATTGGTAGGTCAGATTATTATGAATGAAAATAAAGTATACATTTTTAATTCACAATTTAAAAACAAAACTTTACTTTGACGAATATTCTTTAATGATCTGTAATATTAGTAGTTCCACTCAATTACATATAAAAGTAACGTAAAATTACGGAGGCGGGCAATCATATCAGATTATTATTACTCATTTATTTCATTTTACGAGACGAAACAAATTGAAATTGCTACTTTATGGAATCAAAATTAAATACACAGAATGATATTATTAGTTGTATTACTGACTTACAGAACATCTATTAAATTTATTAGAATCGAATATTTATAGCAAGTAATCAAATTAAGGTTTTCATAAAATTGAATTGATTTTATTTAGATAGTATTTGCACACATGACATTTTTCTCTATACAAAATCTATTAGCTAATATCACCGCACTGATATTCGGTAGGTGTCTTCTTCTTCATTAATGGCTCACATGGCGGTAATAATAGGAAACCGAATATAAAGAATATTATTTAAGTAATGAAACGTTAATTGAAGACCAATATTTTTTACTTATTATATTACTTACTTACTTATACGGTAAAGGTAAACATCGTGAGGAAACCTGGACTTATAATTTCTAATTATAAGTTTGAAATCGCCAACCCGCATTGAGCAAGCGTGGTGATCAATGCTCTAATCTTCTCCGTATGAGAAGAGGCCTTTGCTCAGCAGTGGGCACTTATAGGCTGATGATGATGATGATTTTTTGCTTTCGTAAATGTTAGCAAAATGTGTAAAAGAATCTGTTGTTGGAAATCTATGCCGCAAATCCAATTAGTGGTCAGTCTGAGCGATTGAAACTAAACCTTGAGCTTGCTCTAGGTTATTAGGTGTAAATATATATTCATTTTAAATATAACGTATATTGAGGAACTAAAATAAAGGTTCATAATATTAACAAACGAGTTACTGAGTCGTGGAAGACGTAACACAAATGTTTGCCAAACATCCATCAAAAGCTTGTCGTCGCGGCCACGCTGACACTGTAAACTGTAAATGTGTCAGGAGAATATTTTAAGAATATTATTTATTTAGTGTAGGTACATAAATGCGAATGTATTTCACATCTTTCTGTGTTGTGACAGATTATATTGATGTAACATCATTTATATTTAAATATATTAATGTTTACGAAGCAGAAAAATATATAATATTTCATAATAAAAACCACCGCTTCATCTCGCTGGAAGTCCATTTAATAAACCACAGCATAGATTCAATCAAAGTTTCAATTACACAAACCGAGGATTATAGTAATTAAAACGAGTTATGTTTACATTTCAGAAATAGTTTGATTTATTTAAAACCATACAAGTTATTAAAAACACTCAAAATTATTAAAATACGCATAAACTACCTACGGGCAACACAGAAGTGCTTCACCTGCACTTTAATGTGCAAAATGTTTTCCAACACGTGTCTGCACCTGTTTCAAAATAAGTCACAATGCTAAATATAGAACGGCGTTTCATTTTCAATGTTCCCGACCGAAGACATATTAGGCGGTTTTATAAATATACCAGATTTGTCAGAGAATACTTGATGCGCCTAGCTATTTTAGGAGCAACTGCTATCTGTTTACAAATAAATTATTCTTGTATATTTACTCACAACTACGTCTTGCATGAATAAACTTGATGAGTAACTAGAGATTAATGAATATACAGAATTCTATTTCTGTGATCATATAGGAATGATAGGTACCTATTTAATCTGGTTGGGAAACGCTAATATTTTGGAGCGGAATATCTAGCTAAAGGGACTAATAGTACGTATCTAAAAGCACTTAATCCATCAAACATGAGACATAAACGTCTTGTAATGAATTGAGAACGAAATAATCACCGGGTAAGTTGCAACGTCTCGTTTAGTTCGGAGCTTGTTTGCAAGTTTAGCGACGCGACTTTACCTTTGATCGACGACGTACACAGGCTTTGGTTCGAACACGTACGGGCTTTTAGTGAATTACGTTGCAAACACACGCCATAGGTATGCTTACCATTATTATCCTTTGCATCTGTCTCCTTTAGTAGCTCAGATGCAATCAATAGCGGTGCACACGTTCTGTCTAATGCTGTGTATGTACATATCGCATTCGTAGGGCGCTCTGTTGGCACACGTTTGATGTGTATTTTATCTATTCTCGGAGAAAATATGAAAAGCACAAAATGTAAATACATACACAAGCCCCGTTTTATTTACGTAAAGAATGCATTCGTTAGGATTCACCTGTGTAAAGTTATGAAAATATTTCGAAATCCTACGCACCAGCAGCACAGAGTTAATTGAAAGTGGTACCTTCCAGTTAACAGTAACCGGTAACGCAACAAATATAAAATCCGGTCTGCGGTTTGATTAAAAATACAGGATTACAAATTTTAGGGTTCGGTTGAGCTCTATGAAAAAATAAATTAAGTTGAGTTGATCCGCTATGATAGGTACTTGTATTTCGTTTTGGGAATCGGTTTTTGTGAGAAATGTCTATTAAAATATGTGTGTTATTGAAATATACCTACGCTTTTACTTGAATTGGCAAAAGTGCTGTAAAAAACACGAGGTATTTTACAATAAAATAAGGAGGAAGAACTGATAAGTTGAAAGTTGTATATAGCTATGGGAAAAGTTGTGAAACAAGAGTCCACGTAGAAATGGGATCTTGCAGAGGGATTATACGCAGATTTTTATCTGACTTCCAACTTCAGCATCAGGTATTGTGTTCGTAGTTTGTTATAGGAAAGTACCTAAAGGTAGTGTGACCAAGTTATGTTTGATTTCACAGTAAACAGCGAATAAAATATTAACGACCTGGTTATGCAACGCTTAAATTTAATACGTAAAATGTTTTATTTGTGACAGGACGGCAAACAGGCACACTGATTGCCTAATGGTAAAATATTAGCGCCGCCCATGGCCACCCGCAGAACTAAAGGAGTAACGAGCTATTGGGATCGCATTGCCAGCTATTGGGAATAAGGGTTTCGGAGGTTTAGGGATTAGTTGGGAATTGGGGATGGGGATGAAGGATTGGGCCTCCCATCACTTCACTTATAGAGTGAAATACAACGCTGTGGTTGTTCCGGTTTTCTTTGAGGCCGTGGTAGATATCAGTCCAGTCTATACGACCCATTACTATCGAAGCAGGGCTCTCCCACTCTTAAGTATTGTATTAAAAAATGTGACGTTGCATAGTAAATAACTGTATGTGAAAAACAGAATACAGTATTTAAACAAATATATAGATTGTCGAGCGAGCTCCGAGCAAACTATCCGTGGCGTATCATGGCAGGACATGTCCCTACAATGACGGAATAAAATACGACAGCAGCAGACGTGTTTATGCACAGTCGCCATACGGTGGACGGGCTGTATGCAAAATGTACCACATTTATTCCCGTCACTCAGCCGCTTTGCTTGCACGCGGTTGCCGTAGTGTGAACCGGCCCTAATCTGCAATATTCGCTTCTGAATATCGCCTCTTATTCCACTAGTGTATTTTCTATTCAATGGTTCCTACAGATTATGTGTACAGTACGGATCAAAATATAAAAGAAATAGTAAGTTTCAGTACCAGCTCGATTTTAGTCAAGAATCAACCTTAAAGCTTTATTAGTACATTTTAATTCATTACGGCAACTATTATTTGTAATTACAGTAAATACTGATCAAAACCTAAGCGGGCATGTCATGTTGCCCTGGACCCGTTGTGCGAGTACCAAATTTTTTAAGAATAGCTTTCATTAGACGGAGACTGATTGATTTAGGTTAACATTATTTTGGTCTAAAGTTATTTGGGACACCATTTTATTATTAGTTCTAGCTTTGTATTTGTTCTGTTCTTCACAATAGTGTACATTTTCATTTATATAATTTGCTACAATTTTGTAATTATTATGTTTTGTTTTGGAAACTGTTCATTCGTTTTAAAACTACTCTTATGTATACAAATGCATTTCCGAAAATTTAAATATATAGGTAGGTATAAAAAACATATGTACGGTTGTAGCTACTTGAAATACGATATTTATTTGAATTTAGATGTAAGATACTTAGTAGATAATAATACTTTTATATATATTTAGTTCTCTAACAAGTTTTGATTAAAACCTCACAGTTTCCAGCCTGTACATGGCTACAACGTAAGTTCCTTTGTATCCGTCAATGCATGAAGATTTGCATCTAGGAATGCTTTCAATACTCAGATCAATCCGTCAGATGGAGCGAATCAAATTCTCAAAGTGAAATATCAGATTTTCCTCGTCTATATTTGCACCTATGCACCTTTGCGATAAGAAATGCGTAAAATAACTGCGAGTATTGGATTTCTACAGCAAAACGTCGCCATTCCTTTCAAACTTATGAAATACTTCTGAGATATTGATCAAATATTTTATTCACTGAATATTTTGTATTATCTTATTATACATTGTGTTGAGAAACTTGTTGCTGTTCATTAGAAACATTTAATGTATTCTTGAAATCTAGTTATAGTTAGTGTAATTATTATTAATTTAAGGATTGATTTATCTTTTGATGTAACTGACTGACGTTATCATTTCATTTTGATATTTTCTAGGCACAAAAACATAGATTTTAGTGTACAGAAAATATAAAATGAAATATTATCCCCACTAAAGCTTCACATCGGAACTCGTTAGCTTTAGCTTCAAGTACTTAATCACTTAGCGAAATGGCGTCTGTCAATAATGTACTAAAAGCATCGCGATACACGTATGAATGGGTATTAACGTTTCCCTGTTGTCACTTAATTGATATTAACATAGACACACGATTATATGTAATGCACTCAGCTGAAAACTGTTAAAATCATACCAATTAATATCGTAAGGGCTCGTACGGAGATCCTCGTTTTCTCACGGACGTTTTTATTTTATTAAGATTTTTGAAGACGTTTTGTGATTGGTGAGCAAGCATAATAGCATTATAAATTATTATTGAAATTTTATATTTTTTAAATATTGTCAAATAAATTAGTTCGGAGCGATTGAGCCTTGTTCAATAGTAGGTATATTAGTATTGTAGACATTTGGTCGTTTTTTTTGCAAGGTTTACCTGCTAGCCGCTAAGCTGTACGTCATTTTTGTTTGAATAGTAATATTTTGATGTTTCAATTAAGTTTAAAGCTATTAAAAAATATATTGTTTTCATGTACCTATCCTTGTGAACAAACCCCTTACCGAGCTCAACGGTGCCGTTAATTATTAATTAGCTGTGTCATTTTTGTATTTTAATGGATTGTGTTGATAATAAAGTAATTTCATTTTGCATTTAATTCGTAATTTACTAACATTTCAAGTTTTATAAGACAACTAATGGAGCAAATATATGGAGCAAGGAGAGTGTTTAATGTGTCTTGGCTTTTCTTGTCTGTCTGTCTGTCTTGGGAACTATAGGAACGGGCCGAACACTTGCATTGTTTTTTGTTACATGCCCAAATCTCTATCCCTCAACAGCCCGATCATACTAATGCAAGCTGTCCACCAATCTCATTAAAAAACTCGATCAGTGCAAAAATGTTTTCCTTCAATGTTATGGCCTATCTAAGCTAGATAATAATAGGCACACGAATTAGTGTGTGTTAATTGAAAATTTATTTAGGCGTTCAATGAGTCTATTCGGTTGTGTGAATTAGACTATTTTAGTTGTCAAAGCGTTTGTTTGCCAAGAATTTCTTAGAAAAGGAAGTGAAAACTAATTCTGTGATCGTTTCTTGGTACTAGTTGTTAATCTTATGTTCAACAAGCAGATAATTGGTTTTCAGTATATTGTATTATAATATATAGTTTTTGTTTATACATATTTAGTTATTCAACTAGGTCATTTATTTTACTAAACAAACATATTTTATTTTGTTAGCAAGTCTAGATATTGATCTTTATTTTCCGATTTTACTTTAAATTAATTTTAATAATGGTTGATTTATATTAGGTACCTTATTATTTTTCAGTTACATAGTTTTGCTTCTCAAAACAAGGACGAGACAAACCAATGAAAAAAATCTCATTCAAAAGAGTAGGTACTTAAATGTTATGTACTTACATCATCAGATAGTTCCTCGGTGTCAAATGCAGAGGACAGAGGCCTGCTTCTCTGTACCCTCGCACCCCTGGAGTCAAAGAGGTCATCGACTGGGCCTTCCACGTCGTCCAAAGCGCTCTTGATACGGTTCTCAACATCAGCCCGGATGCGGTCACGGTCAGGTTCGGAAGCCCGGGGTACGGGTGTCTTGCCGTCCAGCCGGTCCAACACCGGACGGTAGTAGCTCTCGCCTTTGTCGAAGTTGCAATCGTAGACGCGTGTGCGTCGGGTCCGGCCTAAACGACTCATCTTGTTATTGTGTCCTGTGAAATATGAAAACCTTTGTTAGTTTTAAAGAAAGATAATTCGAAGAATTTCTCTCTTTAAATAATATTTTTGTGTTTCGCACATATAAACTGTATGTCTATAGTGCTAATCTTGTACCACCTTACTCATAACATGATTTAATACAAATAAATGGTATCCTATTCTAAATTATTGGTCTGTATTTTTACAGTTGCCCAAGCAAGCCATCCCATCTCCCGTTTTAGCCTGTTATAGACATCAAAACAATAACAGCACTTATCAGACTTTCAACGCAAATATTGCTCGACTCCATCGACTGTTTAGGAAATAAGAAACTTCTGAGGGGTTTTTCCAATCATAGTTGCAGTATAAACTTTCACTGCTGTGGTTTCACCGTCTGCGCTTTGTAGTGAAGATGTGATGAAGCCACTTCAAGCCGGTTTTGTTGTAAGAAAGTGCCTTTCGAATTGCGCATGTCATATTTCCAGTTAAATATGGAGGATGCTTATTCAACGTGAGTTTATTGTGCTAAAGTTAGGTCTACCCTGACATTGTTCGTTCTCTCGACAATTTGTTGGCTTCAATTCACATTATTCAGGTAAACGGTACCTATGTTAGAAATTGATTATGTCTCCATGTTTTTATTTATCGTACCTACTTGATTTTATACGTAGCCATATAAGATTATGGACGTATTCATTTATTAATTTACGAACGTTTTAAATATTATATGCTCATCTCATTATTTGTTACAAGGTTTTATTTATTGTATACTAGACTGTTTTCATGGTTACTTTAGGATGTATATTCAAGAGAGTCTCGAAGAAATCACCCTGTGTGATAAGACCACCCACTGTATTAATTATAATAGGGTGTTCTTATTTTTATCATTGTATAATGTATGCAATAAAGTCTTATACATACATTTAATATTCATTACCTTAAAAGAGTTAAGAAAAATAGCTTAATCGAGTGTTAGATACGTTTACTTATGAGTGTAAAATTTATATTATCGTAGTGTGTAACTTTAAAGTATTCGAGTTCTGGCTTCCGATATTCGCTATCCACATCAGTATTGAAGTTTACAATTAAACTGTGTGTGTATCAATATTTCGCCAAAACTGCTATATTCAAAACTCCGTAATCGCTGACCAAGAACATTGTTGCATTATCAATATTCTCAAATTGTGGCGTACGTAGTTTGCTATTGCAGATCCAAAGTTGATCTTGTTAACAGAACTACCATTATTGATTTTATTTGCCTAGTATATCCACGACTGAGCATTGACTACCAAGTTTCGCTACTGTTTTATTTAGATTTTGAATTCCGATTATTCACATAGCATAAAACAAAGTTGCTTTCTTTGTCTAGATATACATATGCTTAAATCGTTTAAACTAAGGATTTCGATTCGGTTTTATTTAATTGATAGAGTGATTAAATAGTTAGGTTGGCATATAATAACATCCAAAATAAATAGTAGAGAAATTTTGTATAAGCATAACACCCGTGCGAAGCCAGGACGGGTCGTTAGTAGTCTTAAAAATATATATAAACAATGTAATTAACTTATACAAAGCAGAAATATTACATTGGGGACGAACTACATAAACAGATTATGTATTAACTAAAAAATGCGGGTTACTCACGAGTAAATGTCCGCGCACGCTGCTCATGAGGAAGAACCCCCCTGTGGTTCGAAACTAGTAGAGCTTTTCTCAATATTTACACGTGAGTAACCCGCGATTTTTAGTTAATTTAGTATATCTCACGATAGTTATTTTAAAAAGATTATGTATTTTTGACAGTTAAAGAAGTACTGAAAAAGTCACGGTAAACTAAATATTGGCTTTCTATAAATCAAAGTTATATTTTTAGTCTGAGCAGCTGCTGAGCAACCGCCTAGATAGCATATTCTGGGAACAATTGGCTCAGCGATTCATTCATATCAGTATTGTGTAGCCATTGAGCTATGAAGGTCAGATTTCAGTCGCCTCGTGTCCCTAACTTATGTATTATTATAACACAAGGCGATATTAACATAGAGCCGATAAGCAACATCCCTGTTTTCACCTTTAAAGGAACCATAATGCGATGAAAATCTGCCGTAACTGCAGTTTTAATTAGTCCAATTGCACTTTTGACGAAACAGCGTACTTACATGCTGTTTCGTCAAAAGTAGTTTCTAGCGAAATAATGCATCTAATCGAGCAAATAATTATTCACTGCGTTAAAAGAATTAACTGTTGAATTAATAATTCTTTTTTATCCTTTGTAATAAAATAATCTACGCTTAGATGACAACTGGGAGCTAACAAAGATTGGATAATATCAGCTTACTCATTCATTCATTAAGTACTTATGTAGCTCGTCTACATTTAACTTATGAGACTTATTGTTATGATTTTACAGTCGATTTTTATTGAATCAGATGTGCGATTGTTAAGTCGTTTTACTGTTCGACTGACGATTTATGGACTTCTAAAGACTTTGAAGCGTCCTCTCAGCTAATGAAGGAGACGACACGCAGACGTCTAGTATCGTAGATAATAAATAATAATGAATTTTTGATGTTCCCCGTGCACGTTGAGGCGGTCTTTACCTCGATACTGACGGGCCACAATTTTCACGAACGGTCGAAGCTTTTGTTGATCTTTATAATTATGACGTCTTGAGTCCATTACAGGGTACTATTTTTAGAATATGAAATGGAAAAATTGCGTCGCCTCTGCGTGAAGCCTTGGACTTGTTTATAACAGAGTGAAGGTAAGGACGGTTACTTTTTAACGCGCTTTTATTATTATAAACTTAGCAATTCTATTTCTATACGACTGAGATGTATTGTATCGGGAATATATAGAAAAGAATTTATTATTTAAAATATTATTTCTACATGATCAAATATAATCATGTGCATTTAGAGAAACCATCTTAAGTCACTTTTCGACATTCAGATCGTTAGTGAAAATCTGTAGTCAGTCTAGGAATCGTGGCCTGTGTTGTGTCAGACTCCTGATTATAATACTGCAAGCGAATTCAAAGACGTTGCCTGAGTACCATAGTTTGCTATACGAATATAAACCTTATGTAAATGAAAATGTTTCGGATACGTCTTTGTATACTGCCAAAGAGATTTGGACTTTATTTTCTTATGCTCAAAATGTAAATAATTTTAAAGCGAATTAAACTGCGTGGGCACAGAATTGTGTCTGTTGAATTTTGTGGTTTTTATGATGAGTTTAACCGACCAATTAAAGTAAGAGCCAACAAAATGATTTAAAAAGTACTGAAGCTACTTATTTGTATTTCATATTAACGTAACGAGCATACAAGTAGGTATTCAACCCTGCACAGTTATAGCAGGGTTCCAAATCCGTTGCACACAGTGTGTCCTTATTGTGAATGATTTGTAGCTCTTCGTATTATTAGTGGAAACTTGCCTCAGGCAGGCAATTAACATAACATCTACTAATGAACATGAATACGGTACGAATATATACGAAACATGGTTTATAGACGAAATTAGGGATTCATTGTTCGTAATATAACTCGCAGTGAAAGTAATAGATAGTCGTGTAATAGAAATGATATTTAAGAAAATGTCAACTTTAATTTTTGTATTGTAATGCATATATAATAATGGAAGTGTCGTGGTGGCCTCGAGGCTAATGCGCCCGCTTTTCATGCATGAAGGAGAGGGTTCGAAAACTAGCAAGTACCAATATGACTTTTTCCGATTTATATGTTGTAAGATCTATGATTATTTAAAGTGAAGGAAAACATCGTGAGGAAACCTGGACTTATAATTTAATTATAGGTAATATAAATTTCTAATATATAATGTTTGGCAATTTGCAATTGCGAATCCGCCTTGAGCAAGCGCGGTGATTATTTCACAAATCTTCTGCGTGAGAGAAGAGGGCTTTCCTCAGGAGTGGGCATTTGTAGGCTGATGATGATGCCGATATAATAATATAACTAATCTTGTTTCTCGGATTATTTTTTAATGTTAAAATGTTCTTACTTATTCGATAATCGTTCATGAAAGATTTAATAGTAGATTTATTATTGTACAGTAATTTGGTATGCAGGTACGAAAATAAAGATCAATTTAGCTTAGAGACAGCAACCATTCGTCGACTACTACTGCCAAGCAATGCTTGCAAAATATATAGTTTCATTAAAACAACATAATTTTGTTATACAATAGCTTTATGTCTTTGTAATAAGTTAATCTTTACTGTCTTACTTGTATATCAAATAACTATTCAACCAGAGAGATGGAAATACATTATTTTTGAACATTTTAAGTTAATATACAAGCAAAACCATGTACTGCAGATTACAGAATATAATAAATAGTAAGGTAAAGAAGAAATTAATATTATGCCAAGAAATACGAACACACGTCGACCATATGGCAGTTACTTGTAAACTAGTTATAATAAATGTACTAACGGACAGATAGACAGACGTCAGCACTCGACTTTATATTACGTACCTACGTGTGTAAGCGAAAATATACCTTATTCTAACGGTTCTACAAACATCATTGTTATAATATTCAGTAAAAGCGCTTTATCGATAGGTACATTCGTTACGCTCAACAATCATAAAGAATTGTCAGAAGCTCTTGTAATAGGAAAATAACATAATTTTAAGAGTAAAGCGAAAGAAAAATACAACTTAAAGTGTACTTCAAATATAATTGGAAGGCTATAGTGGAACGCAGGTAATAATAAAAAAATGATAATAATGATAACAAATATTATTATAAAATATATTCCTAATTACTCAAGTAAGCTTTCTTTAAAAAATCAAATAATTGGTTTGCTCTTTAAATCAAACTCTACACACATTGTTATAAGCACCACTCCTCTACAATTTAAAACCTTCGAATTTATTTCCCATGTTGTATATTCTGAACAATTTTTGTTTTGCCAGCGTTACTTGCTCCAGCTGAATATTCACGCGCCTCGTTTGTTTGTAAAACTATAAAAGTCTCTGCTTGTATATTTTATGGACAGACGTCAGACATCAAACACGTTGGAAAACAACATGTCGTAATAATTAAAATCACGTAAGGCACAGCCGCGGGGCAACAATACGTAATATCCTGTTGTCCACGTTAAACCATTTTATGCTCACTAACGAAAATAGAGATAGAATCTTTTAATTTGACAAGATTAATGTTCAACCGATATATTTTGATGCTATCATACGTAAATCCAGATTCTTGGCAAACAAATATGTATAAAAACTGAACGAGCTTTTCACTTCAATGAATTTTAATATAAACATAATATAAATGTTTACTACACAGACTCGGATGTCTACGGATGCATAATCAATAAATTATGTAATGGTAATCGGCGGTGACCGGAGCGGTATTTGTTTCATCTATCATCCCCTCCTGATGGATTACCCTCCCCGAGCACCGACGCGTGCGTCGAACAGTGAAACAAATTCAAAATAGAATTCGCAAACATTCGATATCGGGATATTTTTAGTATCAAAAACCGGGTTTTAGTCGGAGACGAGGTATTGTAATATGCACTCGTTGAACGCTGAACGTCTAAAAATAATCACGCAATAGGAATTCGAACACAGATTACCGGTAACCAATCCAAGATTAAAATTTGGAAATGAAATAACAGAAAGCACATAATTGTTTCATTATAAAACACTTAGCAGATCCAATTACAAATATTGCACAGCAAAGAAATATAAATAAGAAAAAATTCGCTGAAGTTGCATTGAAAGTGAATCTTACAACGTGTACTAACCTGGAGCGTGTATAGGCGGCGAGAAGGAAGATAGGACTGGGCAGTCGGGCAGCGACGGTGCGGCGCGTGAGCAGCGTGGGCGAGACTATGTTTAACCGTGAGCCACACAGAAATAATACTGACTTTTGTTCCGAATGATTTCCTTGTCGGAAAACAGCCGGCACTAACGGAGGAAGCCGAACGAACCGCGGATTTCCGAGGATGTGTAATGCAGCTCACACGTTTGGCACTTATATTGTCCACACATTCCAAATATACAGTGTGAATAAATGTTGCAATGGTTCTATAAAAGGCATTCGAACTGATTGTCTATAAATACTCAAATTACAAATGATCAACTTCTATTTATGACGCATAAAAAAGGTAAATAGAAGTTGCTTACTATGTATACATATATATAAACAGTTTTAGTTCGTAATGTGTTTCATATATACTCTCATCCAGCGTCAGGTATGTTTTATGTTAGGCTTTTGTTTCAGATGTGCGCATCCAATATTTTACGTCTTTCACCAGATCGTAAAAACAAACTTATCGGTTTGCGCATAAATTTTATTCCCGATTGATCCAATCGAAATCGTATTTTTCGCATTCCAGCCAAAACGAGTTTGAACAAAATGTTTATTTTTGATCCATCTTTATTAACATTGAAACTAAATATTAAAATCCGCGTTAATCGATAAGTGTACGAGTTATGTAAAATGAAATGTAATGCAGTATTTTTTATAGTTGAACAACACTTTGTCTGACTTTGGCAAGCAACATTCTCTGAAACTGATGCTTCAAATCATCAAAGAAATTCTTTATCTTGCGACCTACTTGTTGAATTCACTTAGCACGCATCAGTAGGTCAGAGCGCTAATTCACTCAACTAACCAACTCAGCTGTCTAATATAATGGTTAAAGCCCAAGATTAAATCGCTTTCGTAACTGTCAGTCGATAAGGGAAGAACTCCCATCTTACTCTACCGATAATTCAATCAAGCCTACGTCTTGACCTTTAAAGCTATTCGCAGTTGCGGCTGCAAATCTTCTGCAGTAATGGAAACTGGATTAGTCTATTTTCATCTGGAATTAGCAGTCTATTCTTTCTGATCTTGGAATCACGTAGCATTTCAATCTGATTCTACGAAGCTGTGTGCAACGCAATTTATCCCCTTATCAGCATAGTAAATGAGGTGAGGCCTGTTGTCAAAATACATAGTTGAAAACCTCTGGTTTTGCGGTTGCCCATCCGTTCCTTCCAATCCGTTTACAGGTCTGCTCCCAATCCTATAAAAACGGCATACCAACCGTATCCATTTCACATATTACTAAACCAGTCTTTCAAATCGTAGCAGAATTTGTAAATGTTGCTGCATCTGGAATAGTGGTAGTGGCTGTAGTAGGATTTGAGTTAGCCCGTTGGATCCGATGAGGATCAGAGTGACAAATAACATTATTTGCTAATGCATACTGGACGCAACCGGGGCTTTGGCAAATTGTTATTGAATTATAGTTAGCATTTCTGTTGCAAAAAGAGTTCACGATACAAAAGTTACAGAAATAAATAATAATACTTATAGTTTTCATAATTAGTAAAACTTTTCGATTAGGCACACAATCATTTTAATGATAACGACGAAACTCACTTTATGATAGTGTCCGTATCTATAATTACACGAACACGCGAGACTTTTTATCCCTTTATGTGACGTACGAGTTTATAGCGCGCTCGAATTAGTGTGAGATTAATTTGTAAGGAGGAGTACAAAAATAAAATGTACCTAACAACAAAGAAAAACCAGTACAGAAACATTCTGATCTAATTGAAAATTAGTCGTTGTGTATTTCAGTTTAAAACAAACGGCCACTTGTTTGAATGACTACGCCATAGCAGATGAGCAATATGGCGTCTAATTTCAAAGATTGTTAGTTCAGGATCAGGGTACGCACAGGGCAGAAACAGGTATAGACAAATGATCGTAATACAATGCCCCGTCACTTGGCAGCCGATTTCAATGCCGCCGCGTCTGCCTTATTGTTTCTCGAATAATACACCATTTCCAATGCGCTTTGCGATACGGCATGAATTACTCTTTTCTTCCTCATGCCCTTTCACAGCTGTAATACTGAGTTTTAAATTTGATTAAATGTTTGTCCGTTTTCCGCTATCATTACTATAATTATAATCGATAATTATTTTTTCTTTTTAATATTTTTTTTTTCGAACTTAGTTGTTATTGAGCTTGATTGTTAATCAGGTTTCAAGCGCCTAACATATACATATACATTATTTTGTTAACTTTTTGCGATAAGTTATTACGCAAACACAGCTTATATTAAAAATTGTGTTAGAAAAACATCATATTTTATATCAAACGCCTGCGACCTTTCGGGTATTCATGGCATAGATAATTACTTACCATCAGCTAATCCGTCAGCTCGTTTGCCGATACCAAACCGATAAAAATCAGCAACATACAGGGTACTATGATATTAAAAAGTTTGGAAAATATTCACGACCTATCCGGAACCGATAACGGTATTAGGTATTCTCTATTTTTACGCCGCAAATTAGTTTAGTACCCATCGCCGTACCTGATGGAGTTACGGCCATGAGGTGGACATGGACGCTAATTGAATTCCCGTATTTAGCCTCAGGCACTACAGCCAGGAAACCACATTAGTTTGACGAATTTTCGTTTCAACTTCCCGGTTTAGAATTCCATAGGCGAGTTCCTAAAACCGGACTGTTTTCACGAAACATTTTCGAACGTAATTACGTGTAAATGTTTTAGTCTTAATTACATTCGTTTATGATTGATTTATAATCATTTAAGTTATTTTTTATTTCGATTACGACCTAGATTGGTTTGATTCAGATTTGTTATTAAGTATTTTTTGTGTAGATTTATTGTATGGTAGGTATTTTAGCTCGCAACCCTACCAGAACCAGACCTTAGCGTATGGCGCGAAGTGTGCTGCGCGCGCCTCAAAGAGCTAATAGACCACCACAGAGGGGCCCTATAAGGCTGATGTTCAGCCGGGGTTGCGGGATAAGCGAAATAAGACACTGCGGCCTCACCCTACAGCAGGAGAAGGAATGAGGGGTTTTTAGTCAGTAAGAGTCTGACACTGCCTTTCGCCTGACCCCTGGCGGAAGGAGTATTTAGATGATTTTGCATGACAAAAAAGGTATATTTCTTTGGATATTAAGTTTTCTGCTTGCTTCTTACAAATACCATCTGTATTCTTCTCTGCATCACCCAAAGATCAGAGAAAATAAATTAAAAACTCTTCTAGTGGGTACAACTATACAAGTACACATAGTACACTTATTGTGCTGTTCTGTTCGCGGTAACATCGTTTAACAAAATCATTAATGTACGAGTATAAATGAAAGAAAGAGTAAAAATATTTATTTTCAGTTTTTATTTCGACATGGCCAAGTAATAGCCACCCTTCGTCCTCTTTTGCCGTGTCCCCTTCGTATTTAAATAAATGGCTGGCGGCCGTCTCGTCTTTCGACAGCAATTTCAATGCTCGAAGCCTATGTTTACAGGTCGATAAAGATGTACTTGCCTTTTGAATAATATGCCCAATCTAATTAGCTAGCTTTGACGTGAAAACACGAACGGAAAAGGGGACTGTCCTGTTTGGTGTTGAAAGAAAAAAAAACGTTTAAAAAAGCAACGCAGACGTCGTATCGTAACCTGAGAAAATATGAAAGAAGTAAATGCATTAAAATGGCGCTGCAAATGTAATAGAATTTATTTAAGTTGATATTGATAAAGCTACCTGGAGGCAAAAATATTTACTTTAATTCTGCATTTATTTAATCATGAACAATTTACATTGTACTATAATAACATAGAAAATAAATAAAATTGCATTTACAAAAATATTAAAATTGGAAATAATTAAATTATAATTAATACAAGTTTCTCGCTAACTGAAATTCTTTTAACTTTCTGCATGCGTACAGATGGGGCCCAACAAGGCCTATGTTAAACCGGATTTTCGGGTCAAGCGCAATAAAGCCCCGGTCTGGTGTAAAAGAAGGGATGATGTGGTTTTTAGTCAGTAAGAGTCTGACAGTCTCGCTTCACCCTGCACTGCATGCATATAATGCCTTTGAAATTCGCACATACTTTGTCCAGAGACCTAGGTTTACAAACATTATAATTCACATGCACGTCATAATCAAATCTGAAACAACGTTTTGAGGGTCACACAAAAAACTTTTCGGAAAACGTTTGTTATTAAATATGTTTCGTCTGCAATCTTTAGGAAAGTCATCGGAAAAAATTATGAAAATAAAGAAAAAGTGGAGATTAATAGTATAAACATACCTCAACTATTATACATACCAATAAGTAAATATCAAGGCCATATTACAGCCAAAAAACTCGAGCCAGACGCTGCTTCAAATCTGAAGGCCAGTGAATATAGGTACTATAGGAGATAAGACAGGTATCCGAAGGCCAGCAAACTATTGTTCCTGATTTCCAATCATAAATCGTATGTAGGCTTATGTACAAAGTAAACCTCTATTTAATATTACTTCAATACATTTCTTTTCCATAATAATATCTTATTTTAGCACGTTATATTTCTAAAGGGCGTTTCTTCTTTGTTGGAAGTGTTTCTTTGTAAACGATAAGCAGCTTAGTACACATACAAAGATCATTTTATTTTTAAAAACATACTTAATAAACGTTTTCTTCGGTGTTTGAATAAATAATCGAATAATTATTTGTCACCTGCAATAGTAACACAGTAAAAAATACATTTTGTAGTGAAGAAAATACAAAGTATTTATTACTATAATTACTATTCAATAAGGCACTAGCTACTAGTATGCTACGGCAGAACCGCGGGGATTAAGTCTCTTTTTCCAAAAAACATTTAACAGTTAAAATTCACCACATTTATTTAGAGTTTTTATTTCGAGGGGGAATAATTTATCATAGGCTCCAGGCCGAGGTCGCTGTACTTGCGCTTGTCCCTGCTGAACATTGGCCCCATGTGTGGTGGTTTACTGGCGTTTTGAACTGTACGCTCCGGTCTTTGTTACTGTCACCTGCTATCACACACAATGTGCTCACTGAAACTGTTTTTAAGTGACTAATCGCCATTAATAAAAGTCTTTGGGTAATGAAAAAAAACAAACAATAGGCATTTAGTGACCAGACTCTTAGTATCTAATGTAAAGGGCGACTGACAGTACCGCCAATATTTGTAAGCGGATCGTCACGTCATCATAGTAAGCGCACTCTTTTATATCTTTATTGCACGTATTGACAAAAAGTCGCGGTGTCAAAATTCGCGATCGCCAGCGGACCTTAAGGAATACTCAGTTTAAGTAATATTATTAACATCTCTGAGTACGACATCTAGTCTGTAAAAAGTCATAAATAGAAAACGAAATACAATAGGCTAAAAATACTGAATACATTCAACTCTAGCTATGAGATACATATATGTACCTAAACAGTATTTAAGTTGAAAGGCAGTGTAAGCACATTTAGAACCCAGCTATTGAATGTTGGGAGAAGTCGGGCCACATTCTAGACTCAACTTGAATACAGACGTTAAATTAGCAAGTTTGTCCTCCAGGTTTCACTGCTATAATGTATAATTACAGGTCTACAACGGAAAAGTATTCGAAATAATTTTAACAAATTTCTACTCAACTACCCATGCTGAATACAAATTGACAAGTGAAAGTGATTTATTAGTTTGAGTTTTTGCAATACTTGACATTTTCCGAATTTAATGATTCTACCCTCACTGAACTTGATAATGCTGATTATATTTACTTAGTCGGCATCGAATGTTAAAAATATTATGTTTAGTTAAAGTGATCTGTATTACTAAGTGATAAAAGTGTTAAAAATAAAAAAAATACGTATAATTTATAGCAAAATGTCTCGAAAATGTGTAAACAATTCCGACCGATTACATTTGTGGTGAAGTGATATTTAATAAGCAAAAGTGTTCAATATCACCTGCAATAAAAAAAGCTTATTATTACTATTTTAACGAAAGCATAAAACATCAGGATAAAAGCTGGGTTCCACATTTTTGTTGCAATCCGTGTGCTACAGGCTTAAGAAATTGGCTGAATGGCAAAAAACCATCATTTCGATTTGCAGTGCCAATGCAGTGGCGAGAATCGACAAATCATGCAACTGATTGTTATTTCTGCCTGACAACCCATGTATTTGGAAAAGGCAAGGGTGTTTCTAAAAAAAAGAAAAAAACCATAGTGTATCCGAATGTACCATCGGCTACTCGTCCTCTGCCGCACAGCAATCTTCACCCGATTCCGAAACGTCCTCATATTGAGGAAGATGAAATTACACTTACTTCACCATCAATTTCTTCAATGTCAGAATCCGAAGTACCTAGAACGTCATCACAGCCACACAGGATAACACAAGCCGAATTAAATGATCTTGTAAGGGACTTAGATTTGCCCAAGAACAAAGCAGAACTTTTAGGATCGAGACTGCAACAATGGAACCTATTAGAAAGTGGTGTGAATATTACATCTTTCCGTACTAGACAAAAAAACTTAACGCAATATTTTGAAATGGCTGAAAGTTTAGTTTTTTGTATAGATGTTAGTGGTTTGATGAAAGCTCTTAAAATTACGTATAAACAGAATGAATGGCGACTTTTCATAGATAGCTCGAAGTTAAGCTTGAAAGCTGTTTTGTTACATAACCGAAATATTTTACCTTCGATTCCTATTGGTTACGCGGTCCATATGAAAGAGTCTTATGAAAACATGAAAACCCTTCTGTTGCGGATTAAGTATGATGAACACCAATGGCAAATCTGCGGGGATTTGAAAGTCGTAGCTCTGCTGCTCGGACTACAATTAGGCTACACGAAATTTTGTTGCTTCATTTGCGAATGGGATAGTCGTGATAGAAAAGAGCATTATAAAAAAAAGTTGTGGCCCCATCGTCAGACACTTCAACCTGGACAAAAAAATGTAAAAAATGACCCTTTAGTTAACCCACAAAATGTTTTACTTCCGCCATTGCATATTAAACTAGGACTGATGAAAAATTTCGTAAAAGCAATGAACAAAAATGGAGCTGCTTTTCAATATCTTCGCCAGAAATTTCCAAGATTAAGTGACGCTAAGGTCAAGGAAGGTATATTTGTAGGTCCTCAAATAAGAAATTTATTTAAAGATGATAACTTCGACTCGGTTCTAGAAGGTAAAGAAAAAAAGCCTGGAATGATTTTCGCCTTGTTGCAAAAAACTTCTTAGGAAATAAAAGGAGTGACAACTATGTTGAACTTATAGAAAATATGTTATCATCATTCCAAAAACTGGGTTGCAACATGTCCTTGAAAATCCACTTTTTACATTCGCATTTGGACTTCTTTCCGGATAATTGTGGGGCTTTAAGCGATGAACATGGGGAGCGCTTTCATCAGGATATCGCCAACATGGAAAAGCGATATCAAGGCCATTGGAACGTTCCAATGTTGGCGGATTATTGCTGGACTGTTTGTCGAGATATTCCAGAAGCAGAATATAAGAGGGCAGCGAAAAGACCACGTCGAAATTCCACTTATGATTAAAAAACTGTATAATTTCTGTAAATTTTTTCAAAAATCGTCTTATTTTTTTTTTCTAAATAAGGGAAACTAATTTTAATGTTTATTAATTATTTTTGTGTTTAGTACGTGGAAATCAATAAAAAAATCTACTTTCCATGAACAATACTTTTTTAAAGTCAAAATTTGTAGACCAATATGTACAATCTAGATTCTGTAGCGAACTTTGTATAACTTGTGTGCATATTTTCTTAATAGTTTAGTTTATTCAAGGTATATGAATAGTGCAAGATATGAGAATGTGATAGGGGACTTTGAAAGTTCTAAAGTTATAATAGAACCGAGTAAAGTTTAGGAATTTGTGATTTAATTCATTTAACAAGAAGTGCAAGATTCGAGGGAGTGTGTCGTAGTGATGTATCTTGTGAGAGAATCTTGTGCTTATACATATAGGGATGTGCATCATCATTATCATAAGTGGAAATAAAACAATATACTTCGACAGCAAGACCTTTACTTAGACAGAGCTTTTTCAGGAGATTTTTTAAGTGTTGGAGGGCCAATTAAGTTTTCGGCCTGCTCAACCGGAGTAATACCACGGCCTCACAGAAAGCTGTCGCGAATCAACCACGGCATTGTATTTGCCGTGTGAGTGAAGTAATCGGAGGCCCAATCCTTCTTTCCCTCCGCCTAAAGCGAGTGTTAAGTACGTCGAATATGAGCGTTCCTACTAGCAATAACCTAAAAAATGTGGAGCAATTATTTTATTAATACGTGATAACTTTCATATTTTTAATAATTGATATTTGGTTCATAATCAAAACAGACTAAGAGAAAATGGATGCACTTAAGTCTCTAATTAAATCTTGATTTATGATGTTTAATAAATAAGTTTAGCATAATAATATACATGCAGCATATCTCCACATTTAGTTACTAGCCCATTTGCATACTTTGAAAATCGCTCCTAAAATGAGATTTAAGTTACATTTGTTGCGATTTGTTCATGACCTAGTTGCGGCTAAGTAAGCAATCTCTTTGCATTGGCGCCCACAGGAGCAAATCAAATATTTGTAACTTAAATGGTGTTCAAAAGGGTGTTAATGACTTTAGCGATGCCGTTTGTTCAAAGGTGTTTTGTAAGTTCACTGAAACTGGATAGGCTGGACATTGCCTAGAGTGAAGATACTTGTCTATCATAGATATGTCTGCTATACGTCAAAATACGGCCACAAAGGTTTCTGCCTTTGTGAAGTAAAAATCCTAGTAATGTTTGGAATCCCGAGAAAGACACGCCTGCCTTTTTGTTCAGAAATATTGTCTTTATTTCCAAGTATTAAAGTCCAGTCTAAACTAAATTGAATTTAGTTATAATACTGTGGGTACAAACGACAACACTGTTCGATTATTAGTACTTATACTCGTAGACGTAAAGGCTAGAGAAACCTACTAGTACAGAGAGGATGTTATATTTAGCCGCGCTAAGCTGTGTACAAGGCGTGTGGAACCAATATAAAATCGAGTTTAACAACTAAGTTGCTCAAGCGGCAGTAGACTTAGACGTAGTCCTTCTAACAAGAAACAAAATAAAACACGTTGTGTAAACAAAATCTTGGAGAAAACTCAGTTTACTGCAATATTCTATCGTTCTGAAGTGTTGTAGGCCTTCAGCATGTTCAATCAGCTGTGTTATTTCCTATGAAATACAGTTTAAAGTGGGATAACATTTTTCCCATAACATTTTCCAATAGGAAGCCTCTTCAATGTAGTACGCATGCATCCATTTTAAAAATCAGTGTGCATATTGCTTGCTTGAAGTTTCAATAAAATACATTCATTTCTGTATCAAAGCAGATATTACGCGACATCTGTGTAAATGTACTTCAATATACTTACATAATATTCATATAATAATGTAGCATCTTTGTTAGGGTTCCGGTAAACAGGTAAATCTGAAGAGAACCCCACTTTCATAAAATATGTCAGCTGTGACTTTTTCATACCGTGAATGATGAATTACGTTGAAAGTACTAAATAGCATTTAATAACTATAATACTATAATAAATATTCTGTTCAAGACTTTTTTCCATTTGGCTACCTGGTTATTTGTAACGAAAGGCTGATGCCAACTTTCTGTTTGGTAGCGTTATACTTTATCACGAATGGATCGGTTCGACTGAAGCGATATTATGTCCTTGAAGAAAACCGGCCTGATACGACGTTTTCGCTGATTTTTAACCTCGATGAGGAGTTGCCGGAGTTTGAACCCTTTTTTTGAGAGGGGAAAATCATCAAATGGCTAATCGCTCGCGCCCAGGGCCGGGCGGGAGGGAGTTTCAGACTCTTACTGACTAACCTGCCCCCGTTCCTTCTCCTCCTCTGCACTTAAGCCGCGGTGACTCATTGCGCTTACCCCGCGACCTCTTTTTTTGTGAGGGGAAAATCATCAGATAACTTCTCCCGCCCAGGGCCGGGCGGGAGGGAGTGTCAGACTCTTACTGACTAAAAACCCCCCTGTTCCTTCTCCTGCTCTAGGCCGAGGTCGCAGTGCCTCATTGCGCTTACTCCGCAACCCCGGCTGAACATCAGCCCTATGGGCCCCGTCGGTGGTGGTCTATTGGCTCTTTGAGGCGCGTGCGGAACGCTACGCGCTACGCTCGGGTCTGGTTCTGGTTGGGCGGCGAGCTACCCTTACTCGCCGTCCGCAGATCCGCGCTTACGGTGGCCGGAGATCATCTCTCGATCCCCGACGCCCGGAATGTCGCCTTCTGCGGCGGCTGGAGCGCGAGGAGGACAGTTCCCTCGCGCGCTCCGCTTCCTCCTTTGCGAACCCCGCAACTCCTGGAGTTTAAACCCTTGGATGGCAGACATAACACTTGCGAGTGTCCACAGATGGCGCTGATCACTGGTATTATCAAGTGGACTGTCTGAATATGTTAATAATGAAGTCGAATTTTGAGCTGATAGATTACCGAAATAGTATTATGAACATGATAAAAAATTCAGCGAAAATGATATTAATTATTTGTACTTATATCAACTAACAGTATTAATAGTTAGCGATTAGTCAATCTAATACTATTAAGTTGTACTAATAGGTAGCTGTATCTGGCTTAATTATTAACTTAAGTAGCATAATTCGTACCAATCAATTATTAAATTAATACAATATTAGTATGTAATGCCGAAATAATATGATACTCTTGTTGACCTTTTATACCGGTGAAACATTTGTTTTTCATAGGCAGACGCATTTTATAATAAGTCCATCAGATATTCCGGGATGAGTTTCATTGTATAGGGTAACAGCATGACAGTTTTTCTTTTATAATTTTTCAGTGTTTTACTTATAAACTATTCAACTGTTTTGAGGTAATTAATTAATTTATTATTTATATACAATTGCATATCGGCGGACTTAATGCTAGAAGCATTTTATGCCAGTCAACCTTTTGGTAGTGCAGAGATGTGTGATATACAGCAATTTAGGAAGTTACATGAGGTGGATGTGCAAATCAATTCTTAGTTACATACATAAAAATAATATACATATACAAGGTCATCTGTACTATCCAGGTATACTAATATTATAAAGAGGTAAAATTTGTAAGTTTGTATGTAGGGGGTAATCTTTGGAACCGCTGGTCGGATTTCAACAATTCTTTCACTGACAGATAGCTACAAAGTTCCTGAGTGCTATGGGTAAAACATCACGCTACGATAAAATGGAGCCGAGCAGCGGGTGAAACCGCGTGTGAGTAGCTAGTCAACAATAAATAGGGCACCGTATAATAGAGTCCACATCATCCACTTGATGATACGGGCGACTCGATCAGATTATATAATGAATTGATTTGATGAACAGACATTATCGATGTATGAAAAAGCTTAAATGTTCCTAATGTCTTTGAAAGGTGGCGAACGCAACTTAAGAGTCACATCCCGCGACCTCAATAACTTTATTTACATTTTAATCGAAAATCAACATTGTTACGTAGTAATCGCGGTTCACA
The DNA here is from genome assembly GCA_902829305.4 of Spodoptera exigua. NCBI lineage: Eukaryota > Metazoa > Arthropoda > Insecta > Lepidoptera > Noctuidae > Spodoptera > Spodoptera exigua. The sequence continues at coordinate 9,941,846 of LR824601.2, read as the reverse complement.
TTAGCTTGTCTCTTCAATACTTAAATTAGAAATATATAAATACTTACCTACCTGTTTATGGACACCCGCAATATCAGTCACGTTGCAAGTTCGTTATTGCTTAGATGTTTGGGGATAAGGGATGGAGACTACTCATACGACAAAATACATGGGCCTAACCGTACTGCAAGCGCCAGGAACAGCTTCCGATTTGATTTTTATTGTGTTACCCTGTATATACCGACCTACCGCCAAGAATTTTATTTAATAAACTCTCGTTTTCTTGTCTGCGTAGTTATTTTTCTGTGTAACCCCTTAGCTTTGAAACTATACAAGAGGTAAAATTGACTGCAGGTAGGTACATAGTTACATTCAGTTTTTTTCCAATAAATTGTATTATTATCTACACTTCTTTTTTATGATATAGGTCGGCAAATGAGCATACGTATCACCTTATGGTAAGCTATCAGCGCCGCCCATGGACACCCACAACATCAAAGGAGCTACGACTGCGTTGCCGAGTGGATTGGAAATGGATGGAAGGGGCGTCCGGTAACAACACTCACACGGCGAAACGCAACGCTATGATTGTTTCATGCCAGTTTTCTGTAAGACCGTAGTCAATCTGGTCGACCCGACTCATTCCAGCCGAAGCTTAGCTCTCCCATATTTGAATTAAACATCACATTTGTATTATATTAAATTATTTTTATTACTTCATCATTATTTTTGAAGAATTATTAAGTACCGTTACCCCACGCGAAAACCATCCAATTAAAGGTTATACAAATACATGTCTTAACGTGAAAGAATTGATAAACATATCGAAATATTATATGTAAGCAGAGAAAAATATACACAAATCGAGTTTATATAATATGAGAAATTCACAAAACGGTTTGTTACAAACCTTTTAGTACTTATTTACAGACTACTGAGCGTTCTTGTTGAAGCCTCGTTGAGTTTTGGATCCCCGATATGGATTTTAATATTGAGCAATACAAAATCTCTATTATATTATTTATGTTGAGCTTTCTCGATTTTTCACTGAAACGCTATAAATATCCGACGTAAATATCACACGTTTTTACTTAAAGCGATTTGATGGAATTCGATTGTAAAAAAAGAGACAACTTTTTATTTCTTTCAGGCGTAATTTAAAGAGGTTTTTAAAACCAAATGTCGATCAAACTAAAAATGTAACTTCTAATAAGTTACATTTTTAGTTCTGCTACATACTTCACAGTTTCTAGAAGCTGATGAACAGCATATCAGATCACTTTTTTAATTTTTCACGTGTATTTAATGGATTGGAGTATTTTAACAGCGTAAGTCGCACAGACACTCGCGACAAGTATTAGGGTTCCGGAGGCTTTGGGATTCGGAAGAGATGGGGGAGGGGAAGGATTGGGCCTCCGGTAGTCTTACTCACACAGCAACATACTTTTATTCTACACATTTCTTTTTTAAACCTTTTTTTCAAAACTTAAATTTTAATGTGGTGCTCACTTGGCTAATTGTATTTTATTATAGAATGTCTGTAATATTTTTCCGAAGCGATAGAGTCTGTAACGCAGTACTGCTTCCGACGAACTTTATGCACATGCCAGATCTTGGATCCTGTTGTTTGCTAGCTGAAATGATAAATATCCTGTTATTTAACAGGATAAGTATGTATTTCGAGGTATTTATTTTGTCCTTGTCAAATTCAAACAAAAGTTAGAATTATTTGACTTTTGAAATTTCGCTGTTTGCTTCTACGAATCCGTTTTCCCATTTTATATTAATTTATACTTATTATCTGTTTTAACTTTTGGCGGGTTTGAGTCGAGATGTCACGTCATCATCTGCCATCTGCCATCCTCATCCATCAATTTACTATATTAAAATAAAACCAAAAATATTTTCGTTTAAAAAATAACAATGCATTTTAAAACTTATTGTTTGCTTATTAGTTATAATTTCCGATACCTCTCATATTTTATATTAAAATAGGTCAAATAGCTAATTATTCAGTCCCAACGTTCACACATACATTATGCACGTACAATACTGCAAACGTGTCAATTACACGGGAACAGAGCCCGCCCCCGAGGTACATAATTAATTTATTAATATATAATGTTTGTTCCAAGTGCGAAGCTAATTTCAACGTAGATTTACAAGTTCGTGTCTAGCACAGCTTAATGTACCTACTGTTAGTATTTCTAACATAAACTTGTCTAAACAATTTAGGCTTGAAATATTAATAGTGTTGTTAATTAATTTATAATATAACTCTGCAATAATATTAAAGTTTTAACTCTGTTTTTGATATATCTTTGATTCCAATTAAATGCTTTGATTTATTAAACAAGAATTATTTGTAAAAGCTGGCATTGCATTTTTTAACTGTACCCTACACTTGGAATTTCTCCCGTTTCGTGGGACATTAGGGGCTATTGGGTGTTTACAAAGATATGATTTAACATACACATCACACCTAGTCCCAAAACAATGATTTGTGGATCACACAAAAGTCAAAAAGTCAAAAATCATTTATTTCAATTAGGCCACAGTAGGCACTTTTGAACGTCAAGCAAGCAAGGAAAAAAGTATATAACAAGAGCTTTAAAATTAAGCGTGTCAGTCTGTCCGTCTGTCCTCTAGTGAAGCTATTTGCTCGTTCCAAAGTGTAGATTCCTATGGAGAAGAACGAGCAAGAAACTCCATGGTTACTCTTTTTCAATCAGTTTTACAATACATTTCTTTGTTACATCATTTAGTCGGTTCTGATATGTGAGAACAATGTAACACTAACGTTCAGGCAAAAAGTACGAAAAAGAAGTGAACCTCAAGGACAACATAATTAGACAGCCTGGAACTGACCAGTCCCAATAGGCGGCGCCCGTTCACGAACATGACACGTACACCAGCACCGCCCAACTCAACCATATTATAGGGAATTGGGCGATCCAGTGCCCGTGCCACCGCCAATGAGACCTCTGAGTGAGCATGACAGCACCCAGCCGACACAAGTACCTATATTCTACAAGTCTTACTTAATTATAATAGGTTACAGGGCTCTCACATTTACAAAAACTTAGAAGATCATCAACAATTAACAACATAGTGTACAAATTAATAATTAAAATCAAAAATTCCTCTAAACATCCTGTGGAGTAGGACCAGCTAGCCTCCAAGCATTTTTATCTTGTATATAATCATTTAGTTTGTAGTATGCTAGTTTACATAAATGTTTCTTTATACATAATTTGAATTTGCTTTCATTTAGATTTTGAATTTCAACTGGGATTTTATTATAACATTTAACACAGAAACCCAGGAATGACTTATGCACTTTTGCCAATCTAAATAAAGGCTGACTCAATCTATTCCTATGTCTAGTATGATAATCATGTTTGTCAGATACCTTTACAAATAAGTGTAGGTTTTTCCTAACATAAACACAAAGAGTTGAAACAATTTCGTAAAAATGAAATTAATACTCGTGCAAGCCAACGTTGAAAATGTTAGTAGACACAATATGTGTTGATGTTGTTACAGTACATTATATAGATGTTGATAATCAATCTAGCTTCCAATTAGGAACTTTATAAGAAACATACACAGAAAGCTGAAGATGATAAAGGTAAAAAAATACCGTTATAAAAATCCCTTTAGATACTCCTTCGCCTGAAGAGATACACTAACCTCATACCTGTAACCAAAACCAAATGAAAACAGGGGTTGTAAACACAAAGTAAATAAACAAACAAACAATTGGGCACCCCTGTTACCGATTCGATATGTTTACCAACTTAATGTGTGTGCTTGTTCTGTAAGATCGGCCGTCTTTCGCGTCACGAACGAGTTAGCGTGGCTTCTGATCGACTTGCGAGCTATTTCAAATGATATAAATAACTGAAGGATAAACTTACTTGTTGAACGACTCAGACCCGAGCAGACACGCCACATTTGGCTTCGGTTTTCGTATTAAATATGGACACAAGTAACTGATTGCAGATCATATAGGATCTTATTGAAATAAATTTCTTTATTTGGTTGCTTTATGGTTCAACCGAACCTTCTAGCAACGTCCGCGGCATCAAGCTGGTGTTGCTTGATGGAGTATTCAAGAAAGTATCACTTTCAATTGGAATGAATTCAGGAGTAGCGTGCGCATCGTGACGACTTCTCCTAGCCTACTAAATATGACTCCCGTTGAGACATGAAACTAGTAGAGCTGTTTTCGTTTCATTTAGTACACAGTTACAGTTACAGTAACTATACAATCGAAGGAAAACTAAATGTACTAAAAGTAATGATTTACTCACATATGTACAGTCAGGGGTCAAAAATACAATTGCACTCTACCAATTTTAAAATGATCGAAATATCTTTGTAGAATAGAGTCAATGATTGAGTACTGCTTTAATTTATAGCATAGAATCTAAATTATTAAATAAACTGGCTGTGAACCATTGAACTTTTTCTACAAATAAATTTTAGTTCATTTTAAAAATGGTAGAGTGTAATTGTATTTTTGACCCCTGACTGTACATACGTGAGTAAATCATTACTTTTAATAAATTTAGTTTTCCTTCGATGGTATTGTTACTGTTTAAAAACGAGTGCGAGAGCCAAATATAGTCTAAAAGAAACACATTCATTGCGATGAACTTCAGATATAGGTGTATTAATTAAATAGATTATATTATTCCAGGTTTCCTCACGATGTTTTCCTTCATCCATTTGTCAATGGTGTCTAAATAATCTTAGAAAGTACATATGAGTTTTTACCCGCACGTTCACGCATGGGAAGCGGGCGCCTTAACCTTAGGGCCACCACAACGTTGACGTTTTATGTATGTAAGAAATTGGCAGGATTACCAGCCTTGAAGTAAGTAGTCTCAAGATAAATATAATGCACCACCGTCTAAAAAGATTAGCTAGGTACATCTTATAGATGGGTATCTTTTCATAGTAGATTCTATGATTTCTCAGCTCACCGAACCGATTTCACTAGGTAAGTATGTCTGACGCAGATGTAAGGGTTATTGTGTAATATGTCCTTGAATACCTCAAAAAATCATATCCAAAAAAATTACAATCGCAATAAAATATCACTTCGTTCAGAAGAATTTTAACACCAATAGTAATTGGTGTTAAAATATATCTGTAGTATACCGAATTTACCGATTTAAATTAAACATGAATGATTCACATTTATCAATCTCACAATGGAAGAGTATTATATATTATATATTAGTATCAAGACATTCTAGAAATAATATGAGACATTACCAGAAACAATCGTTCATACTGTCCATCCGTTGTGTTGTCCCTTTATAGAACCAAGCAAAACGCTTTAACCTGAGATCATTCGGTTATTACTGGTAAAGTTTAGCCAGGGTTGCGGGGCAGACGCAATAAGGTCTGGTCTGGCCTCACCCTGGGAGAGAGAAGGCGTCCGATGATATTCTACGCAAAAAATTGTTAACATTCTTATATTAATCAAAGTTTTTTTTTTAGATTGAAATGGAGTAAATACAATGTATTGTATTGAAACTACAAAACATGAATAGACATGATAAATAAGAAAATATCTTCTGAACAACTTTAAAAAGGATAAAAATTGCTACATTCCCTTGAGCATGTGATTCGCTAGTCTCCATATCAATGAAATATATAGGCATATATAAAATCCAGGTAAGTACGTCTCAAGTCTAGTGGTACATACCAGCTATAATAAAACCCGTCGGTAAGATGCCTCGAATGTAAAATTGAAAATATTGAATGCGCTTCATTCCGTCATGCGTGACAACTAAACGGATTTAATATACAGTCCCATTTCACCGTCCGGTCTTTACTTGTTAGAACATATACATATTTTTGAAATAACCCCTCTCTGTAGACTCTGTAGTAAATTAAAATAAAATGTACAGGCCATTTCATTTTTGGAACAAATAACAAAAGTTAAAAACTGCACCTATACCCCCCGGTATGTGGACAATTCGTTAGAAGTTTATATTTAATTTTCAGTTTTGCAAACTCAACAATGAATATTGGAGACTGACTATGTTTCCGGCTCGTTCACGTTGAATTTTAATCAATTTTGTGTTTGAATAAAAAGTTCTATTTGATTCTTAGAACATACACAGGATATGGGGCTAGAATGAATTATATTAAGCTTTATTGAAGCCCGTAAGCGGGATATTGATCCTATCACAATATGGTCAATTTAAAACTACAATAGGGCTCTCACAGCTAATAGCCAGACTTATTACTTGAAGGTAATAGATTTTGCGTGATAAGGTTAAATTGAAATAACCTCATCTCCTTTTTTAACACCGTATCGCATAGTAAGAAAATATTATAAAACCGCATATCACTTGTATTTAGTTTTACAATAATATGCTATCAGAAACATCAAATTCCACCCTAGTGCAGCTGGGGAAAGCTTCGGCACGAATGGGTTTGCTCGACCAGAGTGACGACGGCCTCACAGAAAACCGGCATGAAACAACCACAGCGTTGTGTTTCACCGTGTGTGTGAGAATATTGGAGGCCCAATCCCTCTCCCTCCTCCGATCGCTTTCCAATCCTTATATTCAAACCCTTATCCCCATAATTCCAGCAACGCACTCGCAACCTCTTTGGTGTTGTAGATGTCCAAGGGCGACGCCGATTGATTACCATCCGGTAATCCGTCAGCTCGTTTGTCGACCTATCCCATAAAAAAAAAACTATTTAGAATTATAATAATTGACCGTCAACGTAAACTTATCGCCTTTCATTCATTTCCTTTATATGTCGAAGTAAATATTGCAAAGTTACAAACATTTGCGTTCCAAATCACGGTGCCTCTAAAATTAACGTACGTATTTCATTTAAGAGGAGTAGGTACGTCGATCGACCCTCGGATAGAGGCAGCGGTTACGTCTGTCTGGCTTCGTTCCCCGCAAAATAATTTATCAACTTGAGGCGTCATACAAAGCAAACAGTGTAAACATAGACGAATCTCTGTATTTTATCCAACTGACTTAGAAGGAACATTGTGTTCTCTGCCTTGCGTATGTTTATTTCTAGATTCATGCACATATTTTGGCTTTAAGCAAATTGTCAAATAAATAATCTATGGTTAGGGCCGGTGTTTAACATTTTTTTCAAATACATTTTATCAGATCTTACAAAGGAATCCTAAAAACGAAAATACTAAAAAATGCAATGAACTCTGAAAAAGAAAACGTTAACCTGTAAATGTGAGAGCCATGTTCCATTATGAATTGGCCGATTCGGTAAATCTGATAAAACATTCACAGCGTTGTGTTTCGCTGTGTAAGTAAGGTCCGATCTTTTACCTCACTCAACCCTTTCCAATCCCCAAAATGCCCAAAAGACTGGCATCGCACATGCGGCTCTTCTGGTGTTGAGGGTGTTTATGGGCATCACCCATTGCTTAACATCAGGCTTCCCGCCTGCTTGTTAGCCGCCGTGAAAAATCTAGTATAGGCATGACTTAGTTCTTGTTGTACAAAATTATCAATACTCTATACCAGCACATAATATTGAAAATAGACAGAGTTTCACTCAAGAACGGTTTGCCTTAATTAGTGGTTGACGTTTGAAATATAGATCTCCTGTGTTACATTGTAGTAGCTGACCTCAAGCTTACAATCGCAGCAATAACATGGCGAGGCGGCATCCAACAAGGCACTTCTTGTTAAATATCGATACGGTCGGTGGATTGATTTAACGAGAGCGTCAGGCGGTTCCTGCTGGATTCTAGACCACAATGGCCGAGATATTGTTGACAGTGAAACAAACAAATAGAAAGAATGTATAATAAATAGGACAAAAACATTTCGATAGCAGAAAATATTGAATATTGGAAATAATCTCAGAAAATGTTGTTCCATTATCAAGAACTCTTACAACGAACAAGATGTTTGCAGCAATTAGTATAATGACTTCGTCGTATAGAGCTTCAATTAGTAGAACTTCGTTTTACAATCATCGACAATGATAGTGTAGTTTCATGTAAGAATATTATAATTGACTGTAGATACACACATATACGTCTAAGAGAAATGTTTCTTTGTTCTTCAATTGAAATATAATGTCATATAAAAATGTTGTTCCATAATTATGTATAATGACAACAATTAATCACAAAATTTGTTGGTAAGCGCATAACTCAACAACGCCTTGACCGATTTTCCCAAGTTTTTTTTATTTCTTGCTCTAAGGAGAAGATTCTCATGGATAATTTTTTGAAGGGTAAAAAAGTATCGGTGAAAATAGTGGGTCAATTGCAATTAAATTCTGTTGCCCCGGCTGGATGAGAAAAAGGAACAAGGTGGTTTTTGGTCAGATCGAGTCTAATACTCTCACTCGCCCCGCACGCGGGACGAGAAATCATTAGATGATTAACCCCCCTTAAAAATTACAACCCTGTTTAATACTCTGTGCAAAGCAGGGGTGGGACGTTAGTAATTAAATTCATTTTTTTTGTTCACAATGGAAATAATTGGACGGAGAAGAAAATGAATAATTATTTTTCGTATTTATGCAATTTCTTTACTATCAAAATTGAAACAATTCCATACATTCATAACTCATAACATCTTTCGATAACAAGGTGCTTTAAAACAGGTATCCAATATTAATTATCTAACATGGACAATCAAAGCGCATGCCATGCCAGAGCCTTTTAATTAGACATGACGGGTAGTGAATGGTGAAACGGGATACACCATTGTGAGCCCCTCAAATTCGGCGTAGAATCGTCTGGATGAGTGTCGATTCTGTCGACAAACTGGCTTGCTGTGGGTGGTTATTTGCTGGATGGTAAGAAATTGCTAATGTAATTAAGAATGGGTTAGGTTTAACTGACTCTTATTTGTGTAGCGAAATAAATGATGTCAATCTTATCAGTTAGGAAAGTCCGTTGAGAATTGTTGGACTTCGGACCACCTCTACAATTAAGAAGGTTAAGAACCTTCACAGTCAGCAGGCGGGTTGGTAATCGCAATGTGATGTCTTCCGCACGTCTTTCTTGAGTCACTCTGTTCGACTTCACGCCTGATGTCATCATTTCTCTGTTTTTGTGGTCTCCCTCTTTTCCTTTTTCCTTCACTTGGATACCATTGTGTCAAATTTTTGCTCTTACTCTTTCAGCCTTTTAATTTTGTATAATATGTTTGTAACCTTTGTTTTGCTTCTTGTTACACAGTTTCTCAATCGGTACGATTTAGTCACATTTATCATGCTTCTTTCTATTGCGTGCTGGAAAAAAGTTGTTGAAAGTTTGTTACTCAGATTTTGTGACACCGTACATGAGAACTGGCAATATGGAGGTGTTTCTTTTGTATTGATCTTATATATATCTACTTCATAATCTCTATAAATTTCTGTTGACATTTTTATTTGTTTGCTTACTCTGTAATATTAGGAATAGTAGAAAAATAAACAAACAACAAAAAGTTCTTGCAAATTAGATATCATGTTTGTTAAATATCCTTGTTACTAAATTATGTGCTTGCTGTACATGTTAATGTTATACATTGAAGGTGTGTTTTCCATCAGATCATCGTATTGCAAACATGCCGACGGCTAATTTAGTACAGTCGGTTAGGGGACGACCATTTGAAGTTAAAACTTAATAAATGTGTATCTGTACGTTGAAATTCCTTTTGTTTTACTGATAGAGTGGGTTTAAAAGGGATTTGGTAGTCAACATTTTAATGGTTTATAATATGTAGAATAATTTGGTATTTGGCTTTCATTTTATTTTATATACCTACATAATGTAATGAAAAAAGTGTAATTCTCGAAATACGATTATTATTTTAAAACTTAAACATCGATGAATATTTTAGTTTGTTTATGTGACGGTCGCGAAATTTCGCCGATGTAATAAACATCAGTAGGCCGGGTCACAACGGCAATCGCAACAAGTAATAATGGAGCTCATAATACTTCTGATTAAAACAATACCCTTTATATTTCAAAACTTCCTCATTTAACAAATGAGTAGGCTCGGCGAATTCTCAGATGGCTCATATTTTAGAGGACCCCTAAATTTTATTTTCTCTCGCCGCCCGTAAGAGACTGTTAGGGTGGGGAATTTTATTAATTCACTTCTCTTACGTTCACGCGAACTAATTACAAAGTCTCACGTTACGTAAACCTGCTGGCTGAAATGTACGATAGGTAATTTAAGTCCAGCTAACAATGATCCCTAAATTTCCTATTGCAGATTCGGTTTGGTACAAGAAGGCAGCTCTATCTAACTGGTTGCTTCTTATAAGTAGTATGTTTGATATTGTGTGCATATGTACCTTAATTTTATATGGGTTAGGTACGGTTTTATGTTGAAGTTGTCTTTTTCAAACTTAAATATTGGTGAACCGGGTTTTAGAAAAGTTTATTGTGAAATTGCTTCAGTGAACTCGACCCCGTATGTGGCGACAGGGACGATTGACTAATTGGATTTAGCTAGTAGGTATAAATTAAAGGTGTTGGTTGTATTTGAATTTTAACACCAAGATTACTAAGTTGTTTTTTGTTTGTGATAATTAACTTATTTAAAATTGTGTAATGGCAGATTTAATGCTTAAAGCAATAATACCGGTCAACCTTTAGGTGATACAATGGAAATATGATAAATTAAATTAAAAGTAAAATTTATTATAATATTATAGGTGATATATGTATCACATTTATTATAAGTAATGCTATGTTATAACTTAACTTTTATTTGTTAATTATATAATTATTTCTTTATTATCTATACTTAATATTATAAAGAGGTAAAATTAGCAAGTTTGTATGTAGGGGGTAATCTTTGATTTCCCCCTACATTTTAATTTAGGATTGAATTTAGGATTTCCAAAATTCTCTTACTGATAGATAGCTACAATGTTCCTGAGTGTTATAGGCTACAAAACATCACGCTACGATTATATGGAACCGAGCAGCGGGTGAAACCGCGCTAGAGTAGCTAGTCAGTTATAAAAATATAATCGTAAATAACCATATCAGGTATGTATTAACCGATATAATATTTTTTTATTCTCTACAGCATTAATAATGAATAAAAGTGTATTCTAGAGAACATCCTCAATAACACGGCAAGATCATCTATTTAAAACTTTAGATGCAAGCAGCACAATTATTTACGTGAATCGAACTGTGTAATGACGTCAGTTCCAATGTATTAATACAATGTTGTTTACTGTTTACATTATATGTTTCATAATATCATAATTATAAAGAGTTTCTATATGTGACTAATGTAGATTAGTATTTTGTCCTTAATTTCATTCTCAATGCCAGTAGCAAAAAACATATGTAAATTCAGACTTAAATGTAGCTTTGTATCTAAATTTACAAGTTTAGTATGCATTACCGAATAACAGAAACCAGAGTGATACGACGGCTTCACAGAAAATCGACGTGGAACAACCACAGCGTTGTGTTTCGCCTTGTCAGTGAGGTTACCAGAGGCCAAATCTTTCTCCACATCCCTCCCCAATCCTTAAATATCCGAAACCCTAATCCTCAAATGGCCGGTAACGCACTCATAAATCCTTTTGTGTTGCGAGTGGCCATAGGCGGTGCCGATTGCTTACCATCAGGTAATCCGCCTGCTCTTTCATATTCATATTGTTTACTGAATAATTATCGTTTGCCAACGTATCTCATAAAAAAGTTGTCGAGAACTGGGAAGATGTTTTTTTTTTATCGTTGTGATTGCACGGTTGCTGCAGTAGCTGCTAACTGGCTGGTAGGCTAAAAACTCTTTGTGTAATCCACAAATTGGTGTTCCGGGTTTGGGTGTGAAGTGCGAATGTGATTTTTTTTATTTGCAAACGCTGCCACGGATCACGAAAAATCTCAATGTGCGGTCACCTTCAATCAAAATAAAGAAATATATATCAAACGTAAATGAAATAAAATAAGAAAACGTAGACAGAAATAAGTTTTTTTTTTCATGAAAAAGTATCAAACATTGCACATATGCATACATTGTATTAAAATTTCGCATTTGTTATATTATTAGGAGTGGGATAAGGGACGATTTACACAACATGTATTGGACAAAGCTATCTCCATATGTGAAGTTAAACCAGTGTTTATACAAAGATGGCATGTGGTTGACTGGTCAGGGCACGCCAGACGGACTTAAATATCGTCACTCGGGGTAGCATTCTCCATGCCCCCCTAATTAAGCTAATTCATAGGATAAGTTGGTCAATATGGAAGTTTTGAAAACCCTCCACTCTCGAGAGTTCGTCTGCAGTAACTAACGTTTCAAAATAACATTGCTTTGTTAATACAGTGTTGATATTTGATCTTTTACAGGTAGAAAAGTGACATTGTAATTAAAATAAGTACTTCGAAATTCATAAATCGGGTCTTTTATACTTAATTAAATGTAGACATAAGGAGTATTTTATATTTAAATTTGTTTTAATTTTTGGATATTTTTTTTCTTCATTCATCACATTCGTATGGTTGGTTAAATATAGAAGAATGGGAGAGCCTTGCTTAGGCACCAATGTACCGGTTCAACTGATTATACGATGGTCATTTGATAGTAGGTGACGGATCCGTATTTCTCGAATTCTTATCTCCTAAAAGACTGGCAATGCACTCATAGCATGCGATCAGTTGGCCTATCTTCTCGTTTTTCGCCTTGTAAAAAAAACAATTCTACTATTATAAAGCTGAAGAGTTTGTTTGTTTGAACGCGCTAATCTCCGGAATTGCTGGTTCGAATTGAATAATGCATTTTGTGTTTGTTAGTTCATTTATCGAGGAAGGCTATTATAGGCTAAAAAACATCACGCTATGGTTTGTAAAACCGCGCGAGAGTAGCTAGTGAAGATTTTAAATATTCAGTTATTATCCTTTTATATCCTGAAACCAGAAGTTTTAAACATGCCAAATTGTGTGTTAAAAAGGCCTGTTTATCACACATGATACATTAAATTATACACGTACTGAAAATAAACATTAAAACCCAATCTACAGCGAATCAATATAAAATCGTCTTTATTCCGTGGGTATTAAGATTATTTTTCGGTGTTTTCGGTGATTAACCCTTCCATGGCACGTACTTATAATAAGGCTGAATCCCAGTGACACGTAGGGTTAAAAATACCTTCATGCGTATTAATTGCATCGTCCGTGAACGGAATAACCCTGCAGTCGGTGCAAATTATATCGCCATTCTGATTCGAATGGATTACATGCTGCAGAAGCGGGAAATTAGGTGTTATTGTTCGGTCTTGTAACTTATTTTATTGACTCTAAGGTACATTTTTGCGTTACTTTTTCATAAAATTTTTTTATGTTCCAATGTTTTTAAATGGCTGCATCATTTTTTACCAATTTTAAATATGAAATTGGAATGCTTAGTTGATTGATTGATAAAAGTTGTTTAATTTTTATTAATACCGAGTTAAAAGATTCAAGTGGTGTACCTGAGCTGGGTAACCTAATTTAATGGAAAAAAATGAGACTCGGTTACTGCATATCCAATATTATTACGGCGTGCCTTATTATTAGACAGACACACATTTCTCTCATTACACGTACGCTTTTTAGTCGCAATATGAAATGATTTAAAATATCATTATCTTTTTTTTTAAATAAACGATCTCATTATTTTCATTTAATAAATCAATGGGACTCACTTTAGAGGCATTTCAATAGTTTGTTAAGAATTTCTGGAAAGTATTGCAAACTAAACGTGTACACGTGTACCTACACAACATATTGAAGCCCCAACTGCAAGACTCCTCTAGATACAGTCATGACGTACGTAAAGACTTGTAAAACAAAGAAAAATGTGGTATTCATTCAAAGACATAATAAAATTAACGTCAGGTAATGGTCATTGGTAATTTCCCACCGCATCACATTAAATTACAATATTTCTGTCCGAAGACTGTATATTTTGTGGACACTGAATATGATATTTGTTGAAAGAAAACATCGTGACAAAACCTGGTATATTGATTCTAATTACAATTTTGAAATCGCCAATCCGCCTTGAGCAAACGTAGTGATTAATGCTCAAACCTTCTCCATGTGAAAAGAGGCCTTTGCTCAACAGTGGGCACTTAATAGGCTGATGATGTTGAGGTTGATATTGAGTATGATATTCATAACTTTTAGTATTACGAAACAACCTGGAGGACCTAGCTAGATCGATTTTCCTTCGCCGAAACCCATTCCATACAACATTTCGTCGAAATTGTTGGAGCTGGTTCTGCGAACCTGTGAACTTACTATAACATAATATAATTAATATTAACATAAATCCTTTTTTTTTGATAGGTCGACTGACAAGCAGACGGATTACCTGATAGTAAGCAATCGGCGTCGCCCATGTACGACCGCACCACCGGAATAGTTACGGAGCTGGCCTTGTGGGGCTGGGCTGGATTTGTGAGATTTATGGATTAATGGATGGGATGGAAGGGTTGGGCCTCCGGTAACCTCATTCACACGGCGAAACACAACGCTGAGATTGTTTCACGCCCGCTTTCTGTTAGGCCGTGGTATAATTCCGATCGAGCCGAGCCCGCCATGTCGAAGCATTGTCCTCCCACACTTAGATAAGGTATTTGATATTTAGTAACAAATTTAAGTGTTACCTCAGAATACTAAAAATGTTTTGTGTAGACCTTGATCATCGCCCGTAGTAACAGCATTTCTGATTTAATTCTTATACCAAACTTTTCGTGTATCCTTTACAATATGCCCTTACATTGTATTCACGGATTATAATTGTCTGTACCTATTTTACGACGCCACGCCATGATATCTCTCCACGGGAGATCTGTTCAAAGGACTCCCGTGGCGTTTTAAGACTTCGCAATCTATTATTTATAAATAAAGTAAGTAGAGTGTACGTATTTATAAATGTAGATACATATTTAGACTATTTTTGAGGGAGTATACATATTGATTTTGGTACTTAGTACCTACTGAAATAATACTGTTTGAAAAGGTTTGGGAGAAACAAGCAGATACATCAGTTTGTACTTATTAATATTTTACAAACTCATAATAAACACCAATAATAATTTGTGGTGCGATTAAATCTTTATAGATATTTTTCTTAAGTCTTTCTAAATTTAAATATTCTGTTATATTCGAATATTTCGCATTTGTAAATATCACAATGGCCAAATAATTAAATACAATACTATTAAGTTTTTTTATAGAAAAGGTTAGTAAACTAAAAAATGGTTCTGATGGTAAGCAATCAGCGCCGGCTTTGGACATCTACATCAAAATATTATGTGTTGGTAGTGCGTTGTCGACCTTATGGGGATTTGGGGTGAAGAGGGTAGAATTGTCACGTCAGGTTATGTCGAGCCAAAGCACCTTACATAGCCTAGGTATTAAAACATTTTAGATCATAAAACCGAGGTCTTGGCCTAAAGCAGGAGAAGGAACGGGGGGTTTTTAGTCAGTAAGAGTTTGGTGTCTGACTCTCCCTCTCGCCTCACCCTGGGCGGGAGAAGTCATTTAATGTTTTTCCCCTACCAAAAAAATATCATAATATTGTGATCTAGTTTTTTATAGAAAACTAGCGGCCCGCACCTGTTTCGCACGCGTCTTTAACTATCTCGCTAACGACCAAAGTGTCCCTATTTCCCAGATCTCCCCTCTACTTTTCTACAATTTTCTTTCATAAGAACCTTCTTCTAACCATAACAAAAACATCAAAAAAAATTACATAAATACAGCGTTGTGTTTCGCCGTATGTGTGAGGTTACCGGAGGCCCAATCCTTCCCCTCCCCCGATCCCTCCCCAATCCCTTAACCTCTAAAACCCTAATTCCTAAGAGGTTGGCAACGCACTCGTAACGCCTCCGTTGCGGGTGTCCATGGGCGGCGCTGATTGCTTACCATCAGGTTATCCGTCTGCGCGTTTGCCGACCTATTACATAAAAAAAAATTGGCAAAATTGGTCCAGGCGTCGCGTTGTTGAGTTATGCGCTTACCGATCCATTTTTATATAGGTATAATAGATATAGATAGATTTTATGTGTGTATAATTTCCCCTAAGACATCAGACTAGGGATTCTATATATGTATTTGTTTATACAATACACTATTTCGCTATAAGCCGCATGCCACATTTTGGGGTCGAGTATATTGAAATTCACCGTGTATTGATCCAGACTCCGTGCAACAATAGAAAATTTCAAAGATCGTAAACTTTAATAACACTTTGGTCAATCAAGCAGAGTGGTAGGCAGGGGTCCACGGATTTCCGTGGCACATTTCTACCTTTTTACTATAATAAAGTATTTTTGGTCATTAGCCAATGCTTGCAAATTCTTGTCGTTTGATCTATTTCAAAGTGATGTGTATTTTTATCAATTATTTGGAACTATTATTATGCAGCCAGGAATTATAAAAACAGCCGTGTTTAAAGCAATAGCTCGACTAAGATATGCAAATCAAGTATAATTTATTACGTTGTAGCTATATATCAGTGAAATACTTTCCGAAATTCGACCAGCTGTTCCAAAGGTTATCCCCTACAAACAAACTTAATTTACCTCTTTATAATATTAGTATAGATATCATGCGCACAACAAAGAATATACGCCTCAGCCCATTTGGAACTAGGTGTCTACCTTATAAAAAATTAAAGTCATAAAAAATAATAATCATAAGGATAACCTTAGTTTTATATTCCAATTTAAATAAAAGAAACTACCTCCTGTGTTAGAATTACGTACTTTTGTATTCAAAATAATGTTCGCAATTGACTTTAATGTACGAGAAGAAAGCAGGTACCGGTACTTCGGCCCAGGGGAACTACGAGCCCACCTCAAAACTTAGTTGGGAAACAGTAAATTATTCCTGTGCCTGTCTCTCTCCAGGGACCCAAAGAATAACAGAAGAAGGTACCAAGGTAGAAAGTAATCGATTGAGCTGAGCCCCGCTGATTTGTTGCCCGTCGATACATAGGCTGATAAATAAATATCTTTCTACGTGTCTTATTATGTGTTAATAGGGAAAAAGGTTTTTTTTTCTCCAGAGTAGCTTAACAACAAAAATGTCAATGTCAATGTCAATGAAACTTGCCATTTCTGGAAGAGTGGTCTTCCTAAAGAGGGGAAGTTTCGAACTATTATAGTCAATGTTAATACATTTTTTCAAACCGTCAGAAACGTGAATCTTTTAAGTATTACTTTTGTGTAAAAAAGTAAGTTGTGATGGCATATCATCCAAATTTTTGCGGCAAATTAGCATTTTTATTTCTTCTAAATAAGCTAGAAAATTATAAAATACTGTTTTGATTTTTTTATGAAGAGTTAAATTTATTAATTTCTTTTTGACGGAGGAAACATACCTACTAATCATACAAACAGTTATGCCTATATAGTTACTCTTCCAGTTTTCAAAGTTAGGTAAACACTGTGAATTTTCAGTTGTGTATTTTGCTTTAAGGGAAACGTACAAATGGCACACAATCTAAAGAGATTAGGGTGTGGTGGGATTTGTATGTAAGACAAACTAAGCAAATAAGCGTGAGCTGATTACAAGATTTGTGTGCATAGTGACCGCTTGCTGTGAGAGATACTGCAGCCATTAGCAAGAATGCTGAGAATATCAAATGCACATTCACTCCATTTTGTATCGACGAAGAGAAGTGGGTTACACACTATGTGGCCTTTGCAGCTCCAGTAAGTCAGGCGTGACCAAGTTTTGCATTTTTCTTCTTGGCGGGTAGACTATAAATAAGTATGAAATTAGGTCTACCGGAAAATTTAAATATTCCATTTAGACGTTTTCAAATAATATTTTAAAAAACCTTTATCGTTCGTAAATACTAATTTACGTACGAACTAGTAAAAAAAATTTGGTTCTGGTATAGTAATTTCAATCCAGACTTACATATTAAGACTTCGTACTATAAAAACTGTTTAAGGACATTTAAATTTTGAAGAAAAGAAGGAAATATGAAGTTCTACGTCACAGTCGAGAAAATATTTTTGTAAGCCTGTCTAGAAACCTTGTGTCATTGTGACAATAATATTGAGGAATACAGGTTTACGAGAATAAAAGGATTTTAACGGGTAATAAAACTTCAATATAATTTAAACTTGTATCAAATTTGATGAGACTTTTGAATATAAATGAGTTGCGCCACTCAACATTAGCTGAGTACATCTTCCTTTGATTTATTCAGTAGGTTTGTGTTTTGCCTTATTAGTGAGCTAGTTTTAGGCCCAACCCTCACTCCCTAATACTCCACATTTCCAGTTCCCAAATTTTTAAAATCGCAATCATCAACGCGCATATTTCGTCTGATGTTGTGGGTTTTCATAGCGGGGACGATTGCTTACATCAGGTGGAAGAACAAACGCTGTTGGCGAATATATTTCATAAAAATAAGTTGTGTGTGTGCGTGCGTGTGCGCGCGCTTGTTGTGTGTGTGTGTGTGTGTGTGTGTGTGTGTGTGTGTGTGTGTTTGTGTGTGTGTGTGTGTGTGTGTGTTTGTGTGTGTGTGTGTGTGTGTGTGTGTGTGTGTCAGAGCGAGAGAGAGAGAGAGAGAGAGAGAGAGAGAGAGAGAGAGAGAGAGAGAGACCAGTGAAATTGAAGTGTTTATGGTACTTAATTGTGTCCTACACATGTTCGCTGAGTCCTAATGAAATATTGCGGCCGAGATAGGGTTTTTAGTGACCTTTCCGAAAACAGTTTGAGTACTGAAATTGAAAGTGTAGCTGCCACGCACAAAATGTAACGTTGCCGCGTCCTACAAATTGAAAGGTGGTTTCAGTTGACGAAATGGCGCCCATACAATTACTAAAGCGCATTCGTGGTTAGGGCCGGCACAGCGCCAATTTGCACTACAAATTCGGCCGCTAAAGAGGACTAGTGGTATATTTCTTCTTCTGTTCTCTTGATATAGTAATGTAGAAAATAGCAATAAAATTCGGTCATATTTGGGTAAAACATTAAAAGAACTATTTGCACGTGACGTGAAGGGGAAAACATATTTATTTTTTACCCTGTACGGCAATCAACGTCGCACGTCGGTACACAATATCCAATGGCCCAGCAAATTTTCCAATTGGTTGTAAGTATATGCATGTGTTTTTTTTCTAGCTACAAAATGGGTTGCATGCTCAGGAGTGATCCCATGACCCTATGTGGCATGTATCTCCAACCAGAAGTAGCGTTTGACGTTCTTGCCGAGCTTGGAGAGTTGGGCTGTGTGCAATTCATAGACGTACGTTCTCAATGAGGTTTTTCTGTCTTTCTAATAATTGTGCTAATGTAATTATTTAATTAGTGTAGTGGCAGTCTTTGTGACTTGAGACTGAGCGCTTATTCATTTACAATTTCAAAGAAATGGAATACTGTCAAATACATTCTATAGAAATCTAGATATGATTGGAGCTTTTTATCTAAAATGCAATTAAATCTCTTAATAAAGATAAGCAAAGTCAAAAAAAAATCTTACTGTAATTTCTTCTTTATTTGATTTTATTTTATGTGACTTTTGTGGCCACTCGCTTGGATTTTTTTGGAATGGAATTATTATTATGTTTTTAAACCACCTAGATATTTTTGAAGAATTAAAGTTTTCTAAGACTGCGAATGTTTATTTCATGAAAGTATCCACCAAGTACCTTTTAAATGCAATCACATTCAACATTTGAAGCAGTTTTTGTGCGCGTCCTCATTTAATCTTTTTGTTATTCACTTTTCTTTTTAAACACTTCTTTTTCTTTTTTGTTTGTCTTATGCTCTTTCATTTAGCCTTTCTACATGAAATATAGGATTTCTGGAAATACACTTCCAGATGTATCCAGAACTGCAACTATTCCAACGGAACTTTGTCATGGAGGTGTGCCGTTATGCTGAGATGGAACGTAGGCTTCAAATTATAGCGCACGAAATGAAGCTAAACGACATACCTATGCTAGAAACGACAGCAGAGTCTGTAGCCCAGCCAGTTTACGAAATGGTGCAGTTTGAGGTATGTTTCTATAATTGCTAGATTTAATTTGTATCAATTAAATTCCGTATATACAAACTCGGTCACGCTGTTATAAAGGCGGCAGCGGTAAGGTCCCTTTTTAAGAAGTGGCTTGTTACATGTCCATGGTAGGGAACGCCCAATGTAGCATTGTGAGGTTCGCCAAGCATTTCAGATATTAGTGCGAAACCTCGTTCTGCAAAGCAGTGATGCTTGCAGAAGAGGAGACGGAGCGAGTGAGGGAACTATCCTCCTCACGGCACTGTAGGCGACTTTCAGGTCATCGGGGATCAAGCAACGATCTCCGGCCACTTAAGCTAGGGTTTGAGTTAGGCATACAAGGGTAGCTCGATGCCCAATCAGAACCAGAACCGAGCGTACGGCGCGTTGCGATCCTCACGCGTCTCAAAGAGCCAATAGATCACCACAGACGATCTACAAGGCTGGTATTCAGCCGGTGTTGCTGGACAATCGCAATAATTGGGACAGGAAAAGGAACGGGGCTTTTTAGTCAGAAAGTGTCTGACACTGCCTCGCCCTCCTCAAAAAGTAGGGGTAAATTCAAACTGTCATTTATGACAAAATTAGCAATGGTTATAAATGAAATATACTTTGAAAGTGTCATAATATATTAATATTCTAAGTGCTATGTTCTGTGAAATAAATATCCGTATCGAAATTGAGGTATTGCGAATCCCCCTAGAGGATACCTATTAGTGTTATATAATTAAACGCCAATCATTTTGACGTGTGATTGACACTTTATAAATAGTGGAATCGGTTCTAAAGTGATAACTTAAATTAATATTAGTAGAATTGTAATAATTGTTTTAGGATATTATATTAAAACACGTCTGTTGACAAATGTTGTGAAATGAGAACTATCAATCCATAATGAACCTACGCAATATCGATGCTTAACATTACTTTATACTTAGTAGGACTGTTAAATAGGGTCACTAATGAATCAAGGAGTTGACTAGAAAGTACATTTAAATAATAATACACTTTCATTCTGTTTCACAAAGAAATGAGAATATAGGAATATGTTAAAACTGGTCACACAAGAATACAAGAAAAATAAGTGGCTGGCCAACTATCAACCGATATTTGTACAGAAGCTCTCAGATGGGAGTCTAACTCAATATTTTTCTCATTACAGAATATGATAGAAAAATGGGAAGAAGACATTCAAGAAATGACGGCAAACGAAGTAACATTATTGAAAAGTTATTTTGAGTTGACCGAGTTTCATTACGTTTTGACATACATCAACTCATTGTTGGGAGATTCGGAAATAAGAAAGGAAACTTTATTTACCAGGTAATAACGATCAAGATTGTTTAAAAATACTTTAGAATATAGGTATGTATATCTGAAACGTAGGTGAGATTTTCTTTCTTTACATTCACTATCTTATTCGCAATTGGGATATTTCTCCTGGTGTATTAAGAATTTTCAAAATATAAATAGGCTTTAAAACTGTCTATTTTTTTAAGTGCAATAAATACATTAAAAATTTTAGCCGATCAGGTCATTTACTTCACACCTTTTCTTGTGATAATCATCAAATGACTTTTTACGGCCAAGGCGAGAGGGAGAGTCAGACCGTGGCTGACTAAAAACCCCCGTTGCTCTCTCCTGCTTTTACAATAATATGATCAATGACGTCACATTTAGTCCGGCTAAAGTTGGCAGAGTTCTATTTCTTTCATTAAATTACGATTATTGTTTTAAATAAAAAAAAAACAATAGAGTGCCGTACTGAATGATTGTTGAGGTCAATTTGTTTTATGTATACTTACCATAGAATTAAAATAAAATCCCAGACAAATTTCTGAATCAGTTTTTCTCTTATAAACAGCGCCCAACAGGCACAACAGATGGGAGGGGACGTGGGGGCAAGTCGTCTGATAGTAATAACTGGGGTTGTCCGAAGGACCAGATGCTATGCTTTCGAAATGATGCTATGGAGGATCTCCCACGGCATTGTCTACTATAGACAGTCTTCTAATGACAAGATTCTCATCGACCCTCAAACTGTATGTAAAAATAGCGTTGCATTATTTTGTTTATTCATTATCATCATAAGCCAAATAAAACTTACCTGTTTAGCCTTTTTTCTTATCGAGAAGGTATCAACTTTGACAGCCACATTTGGTGGAACTGGATTCGCAATTTGAAACTTATTATTACCTAGATCATAAGTGTAGGTTGCAATTAGAAATCAAAAGTCTAGGTTAATCCACAATGTGGGAAACATTGTCGATTAACCTTGACTTTTCCTGTGTGTGTCTTTACATAATCACTACTTGTATTAGCGTGTTGAGCTTGTTTACAATCTAAAGAAGTACCTACATAATATATAATTCCGTAAATGTCACATTGATAGGTTTAATAACCCATGAGAAGCGGGTACCGCTCGCACGATCTACTTCGTCCTCTTTGTTAGGTAGAAATGTATATAATAATTTATTAATTTCTGCTTAAAATTTTCATACAGCGTAAAGAAATCAGGAAGGTTGCGTTTCTAGCAATATGTCAAGGCGAAGCGCTGTCAGTGCGCGTACAAAAGATTTGTACTGGTTTCCAAGTTAACACCTTTCCATGTCCCAATACTCAAAAGGAGAGAATCGAAGTGATAGATAAACTGGAAACGAGGATCACTGATTTGGATCAGGTATTTTTGTTATAAAAAACATCATCATCGTTTCAGTTACAGAACACTCATTTCTGATCATACATGTGAGTCCCCTAATAACTCCAATCAACAAGTTACAAGAAGTAACTTACATCCAAACAAAGAAAGACTATTGTGTGCTGTGGAATATTAATAATTGGCTTCACTAATTTTAAAATTTATTTTAAAAAGTAAGTTTTTTTGAATGTTTGAATTTTGTTATTGACACCCCTGGCCCTTTGAGCATTTAGTTTTGGATCATTCGTAAGGTATAAATATGCTATATCGCGGAGAAACAAACCCATCTAAAGATGACATCTTTTTACAGCGATGAATGGTATATTAATGGTAAATTTTCCTGTTCTAAACCATACTTTTTGGGCTTTTTAGGTTTTAAATAAAACGAAATACCTACGATGCAAGACTTTGCGAGCTGTGAGCAAAAACTTTCTTGTTTGGATGGGAACAGTAAGAAAATCGAAGGCTGTCTATCATACGATGAATATGATGCGGAAGGAAAAATGTTTGATCGGAGAGTGTTGGATACCTAACGCTGACCTGGATAGAGTCAATAAAATCTTATCAGATTGTTCTGTACGTTGGTTCACTAGGTTCTAAGTAATTATCGCATATAAATATTTTATCGTGTGTCAGCCGTGTCGACAAGGAAATTGTTTATAATTACTCACATCCTTTCCCATTACTTCGATAGTCGAACTAGTAACTCTTTTTCTCATTTCATTTTGTACGAAGATCGTACTAGTGAATGAATTTTTTACCTCAAATAATGTAATGAATGCTTGCATATTGTCAAGTAGTTTGAAACTAAACTTTACACGTTATACTTTGTAGAAGACGCATAGTCTTAAACGAATTGTTTCTATTTCCAGGAAAAGGTACAGTCAAATGTACCCTCATTTACTTCCTCGATTGAAACCACTGAAATGCCCCCTACCTTCCACCGAACCAACAAGTTTACAAGGGGTTTTCAGAATCTTATCAATGCTTATGGTGATTCTACGTACAGAGAACTGAATCCAGGTGAATTGTCTGAGTACTGTTTGGAAGTGTGTCATGCAGTTGTCTTTTGGCATTAATTTCAAGTTTAAAACTTTTTTGTTAAAAACAAAACATGAAGCCAATAAATACCTGACGTTAAACGAGAACAATTGATTATAAAAATCAATGATATTTTGTGTTCATTATCAATTGATATAAATGTTAAGTGTCCGCAGGGTTGATATTTGTTCCACTGTTTGTAACTTAATGCTCGCTAAAGTTGAAGGTGCTGCGCTAACTTTGGTTAATCTATTACAGAAAAGTTGCATTCATTTTGAACTTTGAGAGTGTTTAAGAAATTGAATTCTATTCTACATACCTCACGATCTTGGCTATCGCAGTTTTTAACTATTTTATAAAATAATATACTTACGTAATTTTAAGGAGACTATTATTTTATTTTCAAAATGGATTCCGTTTTAATGATATAACGCTAATTATCCACTAGCTCTTGTTTTGAGAATTATTTAGGTTCTTACAATATTCTCTCACTGATTTGATATCTTCATCTACATACACAATTTAACGATTTTGAAATACTTGTTTATGATTTTGATTGACAGGTCTCTACACCATAATCACGTTTCCATTTCTCTTCGCAATAATGTTTGGGGATCTAGGACATGGATGTATTTTGGCCGGCTTTGGTGCATGGATGTGGAGAAACGAAAAGGTTTTTGACAAGCAGAGATCGACTAACGAAATTTGGAACATATTTTACGGCGGTAACAGTATATACATACTAGTTGTAAGTTGCTTATATACCGAAAATGTTCAAACTGTAAAAGGTTTGTTGATTTGGTGTAGGTAGGTATTTTGTAAAATAGTGGCCTTGTATGTATGTTAAAAAAAACTTATCATTTTTTTATCTAAAGGTCGTTACGTGATATTTTTGATGGGAATGTTTTCCATTTTCACCGGATTTTGTTACAACGACATCTTTTCAAAGGCTTTCAACCTTAGTAATTCCTATTGGTTGAATCTACAAAATGTAAATGAATTGTCAAGAAGCCACCATATAGATTTAGACCCGTCTAAAGAGACACGACAACCATATATTTTTGGAAAGGATCCGTTGTGGGCAGTGAGTATTTCGTCTTCCTAATAACATATTTTTTAGTTCTTTCCTATTTGCCATTCCAGTACTAAAATGGTTATTTTTTTATTGGAAATAGAGTCTAATATGACTAATGACTATGACCAAAAGAAGTAAATGATCACCAACTAAGGAGGTAATTAAAGCATCATATATTTAATACAATGTGTAAACTTATTGTATATGCATGTATCCAAGTCAAGCATCTCGTGATCAATTATTATTTCAGGACTAAAAATTTTTTGGCGCCATTTTTCTTAAATCAGCGGTATGTAAAAACTTTGATTATAATTTTACATTAAAATGTGATCTTAATTTTGGTGGTCATTTACTATTTTTGTCTGTTAAATTTTACTATATCTGGAGGTAAGTTAAATATTCATTGGTTTAGAAAATATTATACATGCCTATTTTAATGAGAGTTGTAAACAGTATCTGAAATAAACGTTATTATTGAGAACAAATTTATTACAGTTGGCGAAAAATAAAATTATGTTCGAAAATTCGTTCAAAATGAAAAGTTCGATAATTATTGGCATCGTTCACATGATGTTTGGAATTGTTCTTAGCTTTTTTAATTTTCGGTGAGTTGCTTGATTTGTAAAAGTATTTTTTAGTTCATTAATTTTCAAATTATAAACAAGTATTTTTGAAAATGCATGTTATTTTTCTTTACTTATTAAGTTATTATATTTTTTATCTTATCAGATATTTCAAACGTACGTATGCGATATTTCTCCAGTTTATACCGGAGCTAATGTTTCTAACGCTGCTTTTCTTCTGGCTCGTTATCATGATGTACTTGAAGTGGTTCATGTACGGTCCCAAAGAACGTGAGTAACATATTGTGCAACTTTTTAAATAAACACATATCGATGACGATCACAGGATAATATCGATGGTTTGGCAGCTAGTGGTCGGCTAGTGAGTAAAAGGAAAAAGGGAATGTTTTAAGTCTGGGAGAGCCATCCTCGAGCATAAATTGTCCGGCTCGAGCAAAGTGATATCAAGGCTTCACAGAATAAAAACTTAGATCAAAGCACGCTTAGTTAAAAAAAAATTACCGAGCTCACGATTTTTCTCTTATTTTTAATCCCCAAACTACTCACAATCGAGGAAAGGCCGGTAATGCACTTGTAACTCTTACGATATAGCGGGCTTATATTATGGACAGCGCCGATGAGAGCAGCAAATCATCCGTCAGATCGTCTGGCGACCTTAATAAAATCTTAGCCTACACTTTCGGTAGAACGTTTAGCCTCACTGTATGTGAGGAGCGCACCTTGTTTGCGCTGCGGTCGAGAATAGCCGTGTCCTCGGGGGTATCATGCTCCCAAATAAGGAGTCAGAGCGTAGTAGCGGACTTACGTCGTAGGTGCCACAGGATATCTCCTGTACGGCCAGCGTAAGCCATCTGCGGATATCGAGCAAGGGAAGTCTGCCCGACCAGAAACAGACCTAACATCGCGTTTCATATCTGCCTTACAAAGTTCACCATCATCGACGGCACCTCAATAGGGGTGATATGCCCATGGATTGTACAGAAGAAGGAATATAATGTCAATAAGAATAGTATGTCAGTAAGAGTCTGGCACTCCCTCTTCCAGCCGACCAAAATGGGTGAATAAAATAAATGATTTACTCCTTCAAAAAAAGTCTACACTTTCAGGGAATTACCACGATGTGATATTTTCTAGTTTACTACTAGATATTTTTTAGTTTTTTCCTTTGTAATGTACATGCAATATTTCTACCATGCACAAAATCAAGAGAAATTCGCAATCGAGAAAACCAATAAAACTTTGTCCGGCCTGGGATTCGAATATATCGTACTCGGCAATTACATTCGCGACGACTATGTAGTTGGATTGCATTTTTTGTTTTTAAAATAGTTTCTGCTGCTGACGCATGTCGATGTGTCAGTTGTGATAAACTTTTTGATATTCTAGTATTCATATATAAAGGTCGAAGGGATATGCATGTCGCAGCCTACTCACAATGAAACAATGAATTTGTTTAGGTATGTAAGTAATAAATTAAAGGATAAAATTCACTTTATAGTAGTTTTTTGGGGAAATAACCCGTTTAACAGCAGGGACTCAAGTGTCCGGTTGTCATCATTGTGAGGCCTACCCAGAGGGCACAGTAGAGGCAGCGATGGCGGTGTGCCCTGCTTTGGCTGAGTACCGCCTTTTCCTTTAGAAAGTGATCGGTGCGGGCGATCTCTCACTTTCTGCTTTAGTCCAGGCTGTGGTGCAGATTGAGAGGGACTTGGAAGCCGCCTCCATTTTCTGCGAAGTGGTCATTCTAACGTGCCTACTTTTTTGCAAGCGTAACTGCATATCAGTAGAGGGAGACTGTTAACCAGCTCCTCTCGCTCCACCACATGACCGATACTAGGTTACGAACGCCATATTTTAGGTCGCCGCACTAATATCACAAGGCATCGTAGTTTCACCACGGCTACGTGCCGCGCCAGAATACGCGCACAAGCGCCTCTGCCTCTAGATCGCATGGCGGGAATCCGGCAAGGAGGTTAAATTCTACGTCGACTCGCTGGCGTCGCCCGGCGCGGCGCGCGCCTATAAGACAAAAGAGGGGGCAAAGTTTGTATAGAAACAATATGATTTTTGAGCCTGCGAATTTTTCATTAACAATCTGTTACTGAATTAAAGGATTTTGATTATTATGTTTAAATGTGATAGAATTGCTTTTGTGTGTGTTCATCAATATTTTTTAATATAACATTAAAAAATATAGTAAATAGTCCTTGATTTTTGGTCTAAATTTGGGACAAGTCACTATAGTTGATATTATTGCTACTACCTAGTGGTAGGTAATTTATTGGGTAGTCCCAATAAATTTAGAACGATTTTCTTTTTGAGCGCTAAGATAGTTTGTGACACCAAAAAGGACAGTTTCTATCCCGAATAGGACTATACTGATACAAATTCGAACTTGTCTATAACCCGATCTTGATCGGCAGCTTCGGTAGGTTCCTGTTTCGGATCCAGCGGGAGGAAACACCCGAGTGTCGCCATTGTGAGGAGCACCTAGAGGACACGGTGGAGCATACGGTGGTGGTATGCCTTGCCTGGGCTGAGCACCGCCATGTCCTCAGGGAAGTGATCGGAGGCGGTGACCTCTCGCGCCCTTCCTTAGTCGAGGCCACGCCGTCTCCTCCTTCTGTGAAGCAGTTATGCTCGCAAAGAGGGAGGCGGCCCGCGTGAGGGAGTAATCCTCCTCCTCACGCCCCAGCCGCGGGTTAAGCAATGAGTTACTCGCGGCCTCGGCTCAGAGCAGGAGTAGGAACGGAGGTGTTTTAAGTCAAAAGTCAAGTCAAAGTCAAAAATCATTTATTTCAATTAGACCACAGTAGGCACTTTTGAACGTCAAGCAAGCAAAAAAGGAAAAAAGTATATAACATGAGCTTTAAAATTAAGCATGTCAGTCTGTCCGTCTGTCCTCTAGTGAAGCTATTTGCTCGTTCCAAAGTGTAGATTCCTATGGAGAAGAACGAGCAAGAAACTCCATGGTTACTCTTTTTCAATCAGTTTTACATACATTTCTTTGTTACATTATTTAGTTGGTTCTGATATGTGAGAACAATGTAACACTAATGTTCAGGCAAAAGGTACGAAAAAGAAGTGAACCTCAAGGACAACATATTTAGACAGCCTGGAGATGACCAGTCCCAATAGGCGGCGCCCGTTCACGAACATGACACGTACACCAGCGTCAGTCAGTCAGTCTTAAGTCAGTAAGAGTCTGACACCGACTCTCGCCTTATCCCGGGCGGGAGATGCGCTGTAATGAGTTTCCCCTGCCAAAAAAAATGATCTTGAATCAATATTCTATGAAAGGACGTATTAGTGTTTATCGTCCAACAAGAAAGGGAAACATTTATTAAAAAATCCGCGATTGGCTAGTGTTTAAAATATATGGGAAAAGATTTTATGAAAATTTTTACAACTGTAGATTCGAGATCTAACATAAAATAAGGGCAAAGCATAGGTTTACCAGACTATTTCCGGGAATGGAAAGCATACAAGTAAATGACGAGTATTGTGTTTCTTATAAACCACGAAACAGATTTAAGGGAAATAAGGTACAACAGTGGTACTTGTATGGGCTCGAGAACAGGCAAAGGATACTTTTATTTCAGAAACCCCTTTGGGTATGAAAACTATGTGGGTTCTATATTCAGGGTTCTTTACCAAGAAACACATATTTTGATACCATAGAAATAACTGAGGTAATTTTATCTCCCTTAAAATGGTACGGAAATAATGCAAGCGAAACTTTCAAATATGAAATTCTATTTGCAAGTGATAAAAAAATAAGAAGTTTACTCTATTAATATTTTGGAATATCACAATAAATAAAAACTAAAATACAGATGTAAAATTGAAATCATAATTGCACGTTGACGAAGTAGCTAGCAAGCAAGCTAATTTTGAATATATTTATCATTCTATTTTTATTACAGCGGATCAAGAAAGAAATACAAGCTGCGCTCCTCAGATCCTGTTATTGTTTATTGATATGGTACTCATGTCTGAGACTAAACCAGCTAATGAAGGATGCAAGGAGAGCTACATGTTTGAGAATCAGAGATTGTTACAAACATGTTTGGTGTTTGCCGCTCTTTTGTGTGTTCCCGTTTTACTTTTAGGAACTCCAATTTACAAGTTAACTACCAATAAAAAGAAGAGGATTAAGGCCATAGTATGTTTGATAATTATTTTTTACCAACTCGTTGTTTATTTGATATGGATGACATGCATTATAATTTTTATTTTCTATATAGTCTGACTAGTCTACCTCAGTACGGTTTGGTTAGAGAGAGCTGCAGGTGTGAGCGCAATAAATAGAATAGTGTAGTACTTATATAGTCTTCGCGGCCATGATGCAAGAGAAGGAACGGCATGTTTTTGTAGTCTGACATTCCTCTCGGCCTCACCCAAGCAGGGAGAAGTAATTTGATGAATTTACACACTCATCATACAAAAGTATAAATTTCTGTAGCTGTTTATTTGTGATGACGATTCAATTTCACTTGTATAGTTGTGTAGAGGGTTGCATTACTAACATAACCTACGAATTTGGATAGTACCTCATTTTTAATGACATGAGTTAATTCATCTTTGAACTAAGAACCTAAATAGAAGTTCACCTATTTAATGAAAGGCTAGTTATTGAGGACGTCAGTTGATTGCTCAATTAAGCTACTTGACTTGATCATAAACACTATTGATCTGACTCCTTGGGGTTTTTAAGGCTGCACTGAAGGCGTACAAAAGTAGCTATGAGGAACAAGACCCCAAAACTGTAGAAAGACTTCAAGCGGATGTAGAAAAATATTCCGAGGCAGTTGGTGAGCTGATGATACACCAAGGAGTTCACACGATCGAGTTCGTTCTCAGCACAATATCGCATACGGCCTCTTATCTTCGACTGTGGGCGCTGTCCCTTGCCCATGCACGTAAGTACCTATCCAGTTCATGTTTATTTACACGGTGTCTTAACACTGTAGACACCGCATATAGGACGACCGCACCGTGATAGGACAGGATGGTAAGCAATCGGCGCCGCCCATGCAGAACCACAATGCCGGGAGTGTGTTACCCGCTTTTTAGGGAACGTTGTGGTTGTTTCATGCTGGTTTTCTGTGAGTACGTGGTATCACTCCGGTCGAGCCAACACGACCCATTTGAGCCCAGGTAAGGTAAGAGTCAGTCAGTCAGTCAGTTCTAAGTGTGGGAGAGCCAAGCTTCGGTACAAATGGGTCGGCTCGACTGGAGTAATACACCACGGTCACGCTCAGAAAACCGGCGTGAACCAATCACAGAGTTTCGACGTTTGAGTGAGATTACCGGAGGCCGATTCCCTTGTCAGTAAAAGGCCGGCAACGCACTCATAACTCCTTTGGTGT
Organism: Spodoptera exigua; assembly: GCA_902829305.4. Lineage (NCBI taxonomy): Eukaryota > Metazoa > Arthropoda > Insecta > Lepidoptera > Noctuidae > Spodoptera > Spodoptera exigua. The sequence goes on along the minus strand of LR824601.2, from coordinate 9,911,083 downwards.
TGCGAGTGTCCATCGGCGACGACGATTGCATACCATCAAGTTTTTCTTTGTTTTCAGAACTCTCTGAAATGCTCTGGGGCATGGTTTTATCGAAATTGGCGCTGCAGACCCATTCTATTGACGGAGCTGTAAAACTAGTTATCATATTTGCATTGTGGGCTACTTTCACTCTCTCAATTCTTGTAGTAATGGAAGGATTATCCGCTTTCCTGCATTGCCTTCGATTGCATTGGTGAGCAAATTTTATATTTTGTTAATACTGTGCGTTAAAAAGTCCCTTGACCAACGGAAGATTTTTTAGTCTTATCTCTCTACAAAACACATACGTCCACATGCGTATTACATGGACTGTTGGACTCTGAGAAATAATTTCTGGATTACAATTTGCATAACCTAGACGTGGTGATATCACAGATTGCATTTGCAACCAGATTGTATTGCTTCGCAACCAAGCTAGCGATTGACACTATTATCTTTGTTGCGTGGACTCAGTTTATGTTTTCGCATATACATACTTTTAATAGATATAATAATATAAGGGCAAGACGATTATCTATGTAGACTGACTGACATCCTATTCTTTTTTCAGGGTGGAATTTATGAGCAAATTTTATGCTGGTGGCGGTTGGCCATTCCGTCCCTATTCTTTCAACGCTATTTTAGACGCTGAAAGCGATAAGACGGAAGCTGGTTGCAAGAGTATGGTTGTGCAGTAAATTTATTGTAACGTAAAAGAAGTTTTTAACAACATGTACAACCACACAATTTGATTACCATTGTTCACTAAAATTGTTGTTAATTTAACTTACCTTGTATTCTTTTATTAGCTTTATATTTATTAATAATGTTGTGAAATTGTATTTCTAATAACTAATTGTATTATTCATTACTTAAATAAATGTCTTTGTTTGACTTTTCGTTTTCATTTTCATCTTACCTTCTATCTTCCTTATATGTTATTTTTCAATCTTTTTCGCTAAGTTATGCTACGAAAGGCTACAAATGATTTTTTATATATATATAACTTGCCTTATAAAAAAAGACATTGTTTGGGCCAATTTTAGCACAGATTTAGTGCCATAGGAGCGTCTATACAAAACTGAACTTAAATATGATATACGTTACGCACACATCTTTATGAATTACGAGCTACTCTCGAGTGGTTTCACGCTGATCAGCTCCATTCCTATCCATCTCTATAGCTGATCAGTCTATATAATAGGAACATTGTAGCTAACTATCGGTGAAATAAATTTGGAAATCCGACCAGTGGTTCAAAGATTACCCAATACTTACGAAAATAGAGACAAATATACCTCATTATAATAATGAGTTAAGTTTGCCTTTGAACAAAAAGAAGTAACATTAATAAATCACATTGTTTATTTTGAAGATTGAACTTAGAAACCAATACAATAATTATAACAGTAAATTTGACTGCACCAACATATCGGAGTCAATACATGTTAAATTAAAAAAAATACTAGGACAATATACCGTAAAAGAAGATTGTGTGCCGGATTCATAGTCTGATATTTTTTTGTTTACGCGGCGTCGGAAAATCGCAAGTATTTTACCGCGTTTAGAGGCATATTAAGTGTCCTCATCTATCGTCAACTGCTTTTAGTTACTATCCTTTGATTCTGAGGCTGATGATGCTGTATCTTCTTTAGCACTGGTCTTGCCATCTTCCTCACTGCTTATTTCATTCGCTTTGGCTTTTGCCGAGTCGTCTTCAGACATGGTTACGTTCTTAGCTCGTTTGGTGCTACTTTTATGAGACACGCTTTTCTTACTTCCTCCTCTGAGGTCAACGTCTAAGCCAGAAGTTCCATCGGCAGGTGCAAAAGAACAAGCAGGTGTGGTAGTTATATTTTTAGTGCTAAATTTCTTCTCCCGGGGCAGGTAGATGCCGAAACGGTCCTGTAAGAAGTCAAATTGGATTGGATGAGCTCTATTACAAACTTCTTTTGGCAGTGTAAAGAGTGATTTATTTTTTTGGTTTTATGCTGTGAACTGTTTAAATCCCAGTTTTAACTTTTACAGTATATATTGTTACTTGTGTTTTCGTGGTGGCTTGGAGGTTGAGGCACGCCATTCATATGAGTAGGTTCAAAACATGGCAGGCACTATAGTGACTTTTGCCGAATTACATGTAACGTACTTTCTAATATTATTCTGTCACGTCTGTGAAGGAAAAAATAGCGAGGAAATCTAGCCATCGAATTTTTAATTTAAAATATGAAATTTTCAAATGTGTTTAAATTTTCTCAGCAGTGGGCATTTATGAGCTAATGATGAAGATTATAATGATATGTTACTCTATCTTACCTTTCCATATCGATTGTAGTTGGCCAATGGTTGACACTCGCAAGGCCGCGGGGGAGGCCTCTTATAGCTCTCGTGCGATGAGATTTGGCTGGTAGGAGTTGGAGGCGTTTCATATCCTGGTAATTACAAAACATCAATATAATTATACTTATTTACATTATTTTTGTATATATTTATGTAAATCTATGTTTAATATTTCAGAGGATGCTTCCTTTGTGCACCTTATAATTTATACCCCAAGGTTTGGCTGTTAGAGCATTAAGCTCATCTTTTGTAAAAATGTTTTGTGCATTGATAGGTATATGAAAGAAATAAATATATATTTAAGCTAATTAGGTAATGCCAATTCGTATCCTATGATTTACCTTAAAGTTCTAAGGTTCTACGCAAATTGTAAGGAGCATCCACACGACGTTTTAAAAACTGACAGATTCTACCTAACATTACAGAGCTCATTTGTTACTTATAAAAAGTTAGATACAGTCATAGTTCCTGAGTAAGTTCGAAACAAATAGACATAAAATAGTATTTTTATATATAATTAATTAAATACATAAAACATTATTAATTAAAAAGATAATTCCTGACACATTATTTATAACTTTTAACATTTACCTGATTTAATTTCATTTTACATAATACCTAAATCGGACACAGTTTGCGAGTACATGCAAAATAAATTAGGATTCTAGGATTCTAAAAAGACGCTTGCCTTCATTTTAGAATCCATGCATATTTGCTTGACAGAGATCAGATATAATGCCTTCCCATAGAAATATTTTTTTCGCATGGTCCCATAGAAATACATAGCTACTACGGAAAATATTTTCATAAATACTACTCAAGTTGAGTGGAACCATTCTAAAATAAAAAGGAGGACCTTTGTGCAATTAAATCAATGTTTATATATTTGATAAGTTATATTTTTTAAATGTTTATTGTTAGATCAATTGCGATGTAAATTATTGTGATTCGAATAAGATCAACCGTCGTGAAGTTGTGAAAAAGACCCTTGGTATAAATACCAATACACAGTTCGTTCGAGCTCTTTTCTCAATATAACTTTACGACAGGTGAAGCTTCAAAAAAAAAAAACTCAAATGAATCCTATGTTGAGTTTCATAGTCATTAGATAAAAAATCCTTGACAGGCCGGTAGGTAGTAGTACCACAAAAATGTGGAGTTTGGCATTAACAAATTCACCATTTAAAGTTACCCATCCATCCATCCATCATATCCATCTCTGACCTGCTCTTATATAGATGCGTAACAAAGATGAAAATTACCTTTCTTCTTAATACTTAAAATACGTTAAAACAAGTATTGATAAGTTTCAAGTTTTTTTCTAATATTTTGGTCAATGCTCGGCAGGAGGCAACTGATTTTAACGCAACATATTTAAAAATTTTGGGCACATGAACTGTTTTGTTGAAAAAATTGTTTGACTTTGACAACATGTCATCGTGTTCGATAGAGAGAATTATTATTTTAAAGACAAAAAAGGTCGAGAAAAAATAATAACCTTTGAAATTATTTTGTCGCCTGAGTGACTTCTTTAATTTCTTCCTCATTCGTTTTTCCCAAGCGATTGCAGCAGCTGTAAACATAAATTTAATTTTACGGTTGCTATTCAATTCCACAAAATATGATGAACAAAGAGGCTCTATTTAGTAAAAGCCCTTTCAATGGACATAATACTACGGCTGAATGATGACGAATACCTGTACATTAATTGAATGGAGGGAATACAGACAGATTAAAACAGGCAGACCGACTCAAAGCATTCATATGGTATGCACTGTAATTACGAAAATAATTTACAGTTATTCATAGGTGCAAGTATTTTTCCTGTATCAGTTTGATACAGGAAAAATACTTGCACCTTACAAATTTAATGAACTTTCTGCTATTTCAACTGTAAAAGGCCATCGCCGTGTGAGAAACGGTGTCAATAATATATTTTTTTTAATTTTCAATTTGTTACAGTTTTACCATTGGTGTGAGACACGTGTAACCAAACTTGTAAAATGTGTGGCAATCCATGTACAAGTAGACAGCGCACTTTGGTGATTTTGCGATTGCTTGACCATTGGATTGGTGTTTTGATTGTGAAAATGCTATGCATGATTGTTGTTTAGATTAAGTAGCTACTATAAAATATTATGTCTGTACAGACACAATGGTGGCAAGCTACCTCGAGGAGTATCTGTCTCTTACTGACGAATTTTAACTATCTGTTCCTTCTCCTGTTCCATATCAGGGCTGCGGTACATTATTACTATTTTACATTCGCATTAAAAACCTAGAAGCACCAACTTCCGACTTTTTGCTAAAAAAATCTTTGGATTGGTAATTCATAATAAAGAGGTAGAATTCTACATCAGTTTTCTTAGGTGACGATTGTTCGTTGGTAGACATGGAAGTATTTTTACTAAATTCTTAACTGAAAACAATTTTAAATGCAAATCCTGTCATATTTTACTCAACGAGTTGTTTGCACCAATAAACGACAAAGTGGGTCGTTTGGTCAAAATCTAAAATAAAGTCAATGTATGTCTACCTACCTACACAGTAAATTTCTATACCCAAACTACATGATTTAGCAGGAAGAAAGGAATAGCAGACAACAGTTAATGTGAAAACTGATTTATGTTGAAATGGAAAACTAAAATAGTACTGCGCATTAATTACCCATTTTCTCCTTTTCAATGATATCAATTTCAAACAAATGGTAAGCTTCACGGAAAAGTTCTGCAATATCGACGCGTATTTCACGCACTGGTATCTCCATAGCTTCTTCCACGGCTTTCATCAGTTCCACATAGGCGGTATCGTAGAGGAGAGCTTCCTGGTCAACTTGTGAATATATTGCTTTGTCTACAGTATTAGAGATCATTCGGTAAAATATTTGAGAAGTAGTCGGCTCTGGTGTAGGAACGGGCTCTGTAAAAATAATATTTGATGTTAGTCACATTTGGATTGAAATACTGAAGATCTGTATATATTTAACTAAATTTCATATTTTTTATTTAATTAATAATTTAAAATTAACAATATATTACACACACATTGATCATTGACATATTGTTCAAAAATCGTTACAAATGAACTCGTCTTTTCGAAAATAAAAAATTGTTAAATCATAATATATCTCATGTTATCTAAGACATATCTAATGGGCACAAACTCGATTTGTTTACTGAAGCTAGACACAGGTTGCTACAGCCAACTTCCAACTACATGATTTAAAAGGAATCGCAGTTTTTCAATTTCACCATAACCATTAAACAGGTAAGCAGGCTGCCATAATATTACATGGATTATGTATATATGTATGTAGACTTATCAAATTTCATGACATGAGAGTGTGTTACATTTTATCATATTCTACATGGAATGTTCTCACCTGGTGTTGGAAGAGTAATTTCTGAGGTTATTATAGATAGGAAGGAGGAAGACGGCGTGGGCGCGGGACTCTTGGAAGGAGTGCGAACGTCCCAAGGCGGTGGTGGATAATACTTAGAGATTATATTCTTCATATCCGTTTGGAAGTCTTCATCGTCAAATTCGTAAAACTCCCTATCATCCTTTTAAGAGCATAAAACAAATCAATATTATACAGGACTATCCTACTAATTATAAATGTGAAAGTTTGTGAACTTTTATATGTATGTTTGTTATGTTTTCACGCAAAAACGGCCGGACCGATTTAGTTGAAATTTGTTGAAACACAACAACGGGACCAAGCCGCGGGCAGAAGCTAGTAGATAACATAGTAAAAATCTATTGTAATATCAAACTTAGTTGCTTTTTTATTTCATTAACGTTAGCCACACTAACACCCGGTTTCTGAAAGGCTTGTCAATGCTAAATAAAATTAACTAATCTCCTGTTAAATCAAAAAGATTAAATTGATTTTAACATTGATCGGCCTTTCGGAAACCGGAGGTAAGAATTTTTCCTGTGTCGAGTTTTGTTTTGAGGGGTATAATCATCAATTGGCTTCTTCCACCCTGGGTGGGGTGAGAGGAGTAGCACACTTTTACTGACTAAAATCCATTCCGTTCCTTATGGACAGGAGCCGCGGTATATAATTGCGCTTGCACACGCAAATCTTATAAACACATGGACATCACATCCAGCCCCACAACAAGAAATTTGTGGATCACAAAGAACGATGTTCACTGCTGTGCTGAACTCGAGATAGATTACGCAGCACCCAGTTGCCCAGCCACTGCCTCAACCGTGCAATTAATCACTTTTAGGATCCAATAATCTACCATGTTAACATAAGGTCCTTCTTCTGGTGATTCAAGAAACGTTCTGATCTCTTTATCTAATTCCTCAATAGGTCTCGTAAAATGTAATGCAGCTTCTTTCTCAAAGTCCCTTCTTTTCCCTCTTTGTGTTACTGTCGAAATGAATATTTTGAGCAATGCCAAAATCTAAAAAGGAATATGGAAATAAGAATAAATATATATTATCTGTTCTGGATAAAAATCAAACAATATTCCTTTAACAGCATTTAATTTGTACAAAAATATATGTATGTATCGTTTGAAAGAGTAATCAGCGTAAAATCGGCATTTAAAGAATGAGTTATCTTAGAAACAAATACATACACATAACAAGTCTGTATACTTGAATATTTTCAACGTAATCAAGCTAAAAAAGGGAATCAAGTTGTGATTGTTATTTCAAAAATTACAGTACAGGAGGCTTGGTTCCTTTAATGGGACAAGCAAGCCCCAGTCTCCTTAAAAGATAAATCAACTACCCAGAGTTGGCCAGCTTTATGTATATCCACAGAATGTTTTTTTCTCTTACCTCAGGGTGTTTGGTCATATAGGATTCTTGTTCTCGTTGGATGGCAATGCCCAGACGGGAGGTACAAGCTCGTTGACATGGAGTTATGGCATGCCAATCCTGGTGTAACAGACCTTCGGCTGCCAAGAGATCGGCGGGCAAGCCCTTCATACGTCTTATTATAGGATTTCCAGGCATAATATCAGTTTCAAAAATACTGCATTAATAAAATAACAAAACTATTTTAATATTATAAATAAAATATTATTTCTAAAATCAACAATTATTCGTCTTCGATTTCGATCTAGCCGCTATATATATTTATTATTCTCTTTGTCTTTGATCTAGTTTGGCAAAAATGACACAAATTTGTGACAGGTTAATTTTTTTAAATCGGCTTTACACTGTCACCGACTTAATTACAAAATTTTACGAAAAAGTTTCAAATGTTGCTTTTTGGTTATTTGAAAATCCAAACATAAATCACACATTTTCACAAATTATTCTAAGAAATAAGTTATATAAAAAAACTAAATCTATAAAAAATATAAATTATGCTAAATATAGGTATTTACAAAAAGACAAATGGCTATTCATAAAGTCTCTATTTAGGTATAGTCAGCATCAAAAGTCTATGACCACATTCAGATTTTCAAAACCACTGCACAATACATAACCCATAAATTACACAACAAGATAGGACCGATATTGAATGAAAATTATTTAAGTTTAGAATTCACTGAATACATCTCTTTTTTATGGTATAGTTCAGCAAACGAGCAGACGGATTACCTGATGGTAAGCAATCAGCGCCGCCCATGGACACCCGCAATACCAATGGAGTTATGAGTGCGTTGCCAGCTTTTTAGGGATAAGGGTTTCAGATATTTAAGGATTGGAAAGGGATGGTGTGGGGGAGGGATTGGGCCTCCGGTAACCTCACACACACGGCAAAAAACAACGCTGTGATTGTTTCATGCCGGTGTGATACCGTGATATCACTCCGGTTGAGCCGACCCATTCGTGCCGAAGCTTGGCTCTCGTGCACTTGCTTCCTATTCTCGTAAAATGTTACTGAACACCATTTTATATTAGTTTGCAAATTTAAATTTGCTCATCAACTTTTGATGCTGGCCGTACGAGAACGTAAAGTGTCTGCGCTATTCCGAAGACAGACCTGACAGAACAGAATTGGAGTCAGACTAAGAAAATTATTTTTGTCTTCACGTGTGGCCTTCTCAACCTTTTTAAATATAGACCTGTCCAACGGCGACAGTTGGCCCCTTTCTGCTAGTTGACTAGCAGATACTTATAATAAGGCGCGGACTATGATAGGGACTAGGGAAGTAGAAAAGACTCATAAATATAAGGTCCTATAAAATATATCTGCCTGGCTATAAATGGGAAGATTGAATAAATCTTGAATAACAGCATAATATCTATTTAGATACCTATATTTCGACCTCTTGTTTCGGTATTTTTTCGACCTTTTTAGTAATTAATTGTAAATTGAGAGAATTTTGCACGGCGCCAACGAAGATTATTAATTATAGGGACAAAATAATGGACGTTTCTTGTCTCCCACGCTATAGGTCTACTGAAGATCGAATGCCTCTTAATCGTATAGTAAGTAAACTAGCCTGTTCATCTATTAGTTCATAAACACCGACTATTTTTAAGTTATAGGACAGTAAACGAGCAAGTGGATTACCTGATGGTAAGCAATCAGCGTGGCCTGTGGATACCCGCAATAACGGAGAGGTTACGAGTGCGTCGCCGACCTTCTTAGGATTAGGGATTTGAAGATTTTAGGATTGGGGGAGACAAAAGATAGGTTAAGTATAAAAACGGACAATATTCATAGGACTTTTGACTTTGGTATATGAAAGCTACTCCCAATTTTAGCAAATTTAAAACTAAAGAAAGACTTTAATAACTATACCGTTGTATTACAAACTACATGCTTTACATGCAGTTACCTATCATCAGGTGATGATAAGCTGTACTGGCGTCATCCATGTATAGTCACAATAACCGAGGAGTTACTAGTGCGTTGCCAGCACTTTAGGTGTTGATAGGAATTTGGGAGTGTGAGTGAGGAGCATGAAAGCATTCATCATCATCATTCAAGTGCCCACTGTTGGGTAAATACGGAGCCTCTTCTTATACAGAGAAGGTTTGAGCTTTAACCACCGCGCTTTGCTACGCGGGTTGGCGATTTTAAACTTATAATTTGAAGTTATAATTCTAGGTTTCCTCACGATGTTTACCATCACCGTATGTCAGCGGTGTCTAAATAATCATAGAAAGTACATATTACTCGGAAAAATTCACATTGGTATTTTCCAGGTTTCGAACCCGCAGCCTCATGCATTAGAAGCGGGCGTATTAACCTCCAGGCCACGACGACGTATAACCGAAGAAAGCGTTGGGAGTCTAGAATCTCACTAACATAGCGAAGCAAACGTTATTTCACGCCAATTTTCTCTAAAGCCGTGATATCACGCCGGTCGAGATAGCTCATTTATTCATTCATTTTCATGGCTCCTACACTAAATAAAGTCAGTCTTTCATACTACCGAAATAAATGTACGTACGTAAATAAATTAATTGATGTAGGATGTTTAATTAACAGTAAAGCTCAAACTTTTAAGGCTGTTTACTGTATAATAAAGTAGAGTGGAGTGCTGCGGCCTCCCTGCATTAAAATAATGCAGTCCAAGTAAGTGCGGTTATGTGACCTAATTGATGGAGAACATTTCCGCCAAATTATTTTATCGCCCACCTCTTTACTTGGTACTAATTTTGGTTAATTATATCCAATGTAATTCATGATAGTAAACTACAGTATAAATACTACTAAATGTTATGTGTGGGAGAGCCATGCTTCGGTACGAAACGGCCGGATCAACCAAACAGACAGATACATACAGATTACAGAAAACCAGAGTGAAACAACCACAGCGTTGTGTTTCGCCGACTGAGTGAAGGTCACCTGAGGTCCAATCATACACCTACCTCTCCTCCCAAAATCCTAAAATCTCGCACTCGTAACTCTTCTGATTGCTTTCCATCAGGTAATCAGTTTCCTCGTTTGCCGACCTATCATATTATTATAAAAAAATATTTTACATCATAGACATAGTTACAATATTAATATTGTTTATGGTTTTATAGGTACGAAACGTTTATTTTGTTATTTCCTTTGCACAAACTCCGAGTTCAACAGACTATGAAGAACTTCAATTAATTAAAGTATCAATGTAGATTGATTTTTCATTAGATTAATAAGTCAAGTCGAGACGGTGCGCCATGATTCTAAGGCAGCGGTTCCATTGAGGCTGAGAAAAGCTGTGCCGCGATTTACCGATCACATGGCTTGAACTCTAAATATGTTCTTCAGTCTATAGCGGTCCAGTCCAGAGACAGAGCGAGAACACTTTTAGGGTGGAATTAAAGTGGTTTTTTCCTTGATATTTTATATCGAGGAAAAAACATTTGGAAATTCTTCACTAGCATGGGAACTCGGAACGTATAAAATCGCTCAGAGAATGTCATTCTGAAATTGATTCTTCCCCAATCCCAAAATCTTCAAATCTCTAATCCCCAAAAGGTCGGCAACGCATTGGTAACTCCTCCTCTATTTCTACTCCTTGCGTTCTACGAGTAAGTAGTGAAAGTTACAAAACATCTGTTTTGTTTTTTTTTATCATTACATGGGTCACTGGGCACTTGCACACTAGGTGATGCGGATAGGCTCGGCTTTACTTCACTCTATCGTGGCCTGGTTCACTAGAAACACTCACAACCTCTCACAGCTCAGCTTCGCTCCAAACCAAATCCATCCGCCTCAGTCGAATCGCAGCCTTAGTCTGCAATCTATAGAAATTACCAACGGAGGACTACGAGGTGCACTTTAAAACTACAAACTAATAACTAATATTATAAAGTACCTATATACTTGAACATACATTTCAGTACTATGACGACAAAAAAAATACTTCGAATTATTTTCAAACTAATAATATATTAGTGTGGATAAAATTACTTAAATACACATACTATGACTGATATAGAAAATATGTGATTAAAGTACAAGATTTTTTTTATAAATGTTCTTAAATTTTAGTTAGTGGTTGCCTAAAAAAGATTTGTTATGTTGCCGCCTGGAATGGTATCCTACGGATTGGTAGGTATTGACATTTTTAAACCACCTGATTAACGAAACTTCAGTCCATTCATTCGACGAATTAGCGTGTGCCTGGGATGCACCCCAATTAGCTACTTCAAATCTGTAGAAACAAATAAAAAAACCTTTTAAAACGTCTACCGTTTCAAAACATTTTAAAATTCGAAAACGCAAAGCGTTCGAATGTTCGTACATTCTTGTTAAATCCATCAAATGAATAGGAAATCTATCTGTATATCGCGTGGCTTGCGTTTGTTACAAAGCAAAGCCGCCACCGCAAAATTATTATACCTCCTTGCATTCAACGAAACGGCTTAATGATCAACAGCTTTGGTTCGATATCATGCCAATTAGTGTGCAGCGGGCGAGAATTGAGGTTTAAGTGCTATAATACGTCTGCTACTACGTAAGACTTAGGATTTATTAATACGCCTTGGCTTGGGTGTTTGTGGATATTACATCCGTAACCCCTTGCCATGCTCTTGAATGTACGCACTTGTGGACCACTCGATGGACGTATCAAACCATCTCAAACAAATTAATACAATTAAAATGGCTATGTTGCTGCTCGGGTACCTGTTAGGTAGCTTTACAATCATGTAAGATTAGTGCCACTTGTGTATTTGTAGGTTGAATGGAATTCGATTTGAATCTATAGCGTCGTTTGATAAACTATACAGTGGGTAGTAAAATCTACAGCTAATAGATACCAAAATACGCGTCACCATCACACCCCTTGACATTCGCCCCTTTGGCCATTATGAATAATTAAAAATGGTAATAATAAACGGCAAAATAAAGCAGGCCTTTAATAATGTTCTGCATATTTCACTAACTAATTTAGCCCGTCGTGTTGGTTCAATTATGTGAGTTCGAAACGATCCCTGCTCTCAGTTTAGTATTCACCCCAATGCTAATTATAATAAAAATATTAATGATTCTTCTTTTTGTTTTTATAGTATTAAAGTGGAAAGATTGTGATAGTTGAAGAAATATCAGGTACAAATATATAACATTTAAGTTTTATAGGAATATTTTAGGACAGTTTCAGACACCACATCGTTGTGTTTCGCAGTGTGAATGAGATTACCGGAGGCCAATCCTTCCCCTGGCCAAATCCGTCTCCAATTCCTAAATCTCCCAAATCCCTAACCCCCAAAAGGTCGGCAACGCACTCTTACCTTTTTTGTTGTTGCGGGTATCCATGGGCGGCGCTTATTGCTTACCATCAGGTAATCCGTATGCTCGTTTGGCGACCTTTCACATGAAAAAAAAAGCAGTTGTGCTCCACCTGAGTTTACACATCTAATTGTCTTGTCATCTGCATAATTCATGAACAGCTAAATTGATTTCAATTATTCGTTTAAATAATAAGATACTTCCTGGTTCTTATGCAGAAAAAAAACTGCTTCATAAAGAAATCATCAAAAAATCTAGAAATATTAAAAACTCATTTAGTCTGACATTTTGGTACTAAAAGACATTTTGTATTAATACTACGATAAAACTAATAAAAGGTTTTAATTGTGACGTCACACGGTATTTCGAAACCATGAATCGTTACAAAACATATTTAACTAGCTTCCGCCCTCGGCTTTTCCCGCGTGGTATGTTAATAAAAAGTAGCCTATTATTTCGGAGTGTATCCTATGCCTTGCCAAATTTTGTCCAGATGCGTCCAGCCTTTTTGGCGTGATTGAGAAACAAACATCCAAACATCGTAACTTTCACATTTATAATATTCGTAAGAAGTTAGATTCTATGAAAAGGTTAAAATACGGCATGTAGTGTTACAAATAAGTTTTAATAAAAGACACATATTAAAAAGTGTAGTTTCAATTGTTTTTAGTAACCAATTCTTAAATTACTAAATTTGTGGCGAATCCAAGTATAATACATTTTGTATTTCTAAACACTCAATGATGAGTGTTTAGAAATACAAAATGTATTAAAGATAATATTTTCTTGATAATATAATGAACTGAGAGTGTTGTACAAACAAGTGCAGAAGTTTAATTTCCTGTCGCAGTGTCTTGTAACAAAGCATAACATTACGTCGTTGAAATAATCCTTTTGTAAGTATCAGTAATGTACCTATTTTTTTTATAAAAAATAAGATTATATTAAGTACATTTAAGAGGGTTAAAACATCAAATGACTTCTCTCGCCCAGGGTGGGGCGAGCTTGCGTCGGACTCTTACTGACTAAACACCCCCCGTTCCTTCTCCTGCTCAGGGCCAAGGCCGCGGACCCTTATTGCACTTGCCGCCACCCCGATTAAACGTTAGCCCTTTAGGGCCCCATCTGTGGTGGTCTATTGGCTCTTTGAGGTGCGCGTATAACGCAACGCGCCGTACCCTCGAGTCTGGTTCTGGTCAGGCGGCAAGCTACCCTTGCTCGCTGTCCGGAGACCCGCGCATAAGGTGACCGGAGATCGTCGATCGATCTCTGACGCCCGGGGAGTCGCAAACTGTGGCGGCTGGGGCGTGAGGTGGATAGTTCCCTCACGCGGCTTCCCAGTTTCTCTCGCTCCGCACTATAGAATCGACTAAGGCAAACAGTAACTATGTTAGAAGATTTGGCTCTTATAGCTTGGCTAGATAGGTAGTTATTGTTGACTAAATCTATACTATTATAAAGAGGTAAAATTTGTAAGTTTGTAAGTTTATATGTTTGATGTAGGGGTAATATCTGGAACCGCTGGTCGGATTGCCAAAATTCTTTAACTGATAGGTAGATACAATGTTACCGAGTGCTATAGGCTATAAAACATCACGCTTCGATTAAATGGAGCCGAGCAGCGAGTGAAACCGTGCGAGATTAGCTATTATAAAATAAAATAATTGTGTAAATAATATTAGAAATATCATTTTTTGACACATTATGTTAAGAATCCTTTACAAGTGAGGTGAGTGTATTGCCATATACATATAGCACAATTCTTTGGAAAACATAGATTTCACAACTACGTTTTGTCCTACCTCACAATAGCGCTGAAGTCTGGACATGCAACTTGCCTTGCCCTTTAAACTCACCCAACATGGCGGCGAAATAACAAATAAATATATTCAGAGAATTATAAATGACTCGCGGCACAGTTTCTAGGAAAGCAATGCGCGAAAGTTTAATCAAAAATTACTCCGCTTCATTCTAGTTTCATTTCAATCAAAGTTTTGGAAGTGCAATGCAACTCTCGGGTTCTACGTAACATACAAACAATAGTCGAATTAAATACCAAAGTTTTTTTCTAGTTTTACATTCGGTAGGTCTCCTCTTAGTAAGATGGCTTACAAAAATCTCTCCGCTTAGTAGACGTGTTGGAGATTATAACTGAAAAATGTTTCCATTTGTTACATCTACAAAAGACGCCTTTGCTCATCAATAGGCATTTACAAACTGATGATTTAAAGTGATATAGAATTTTGTTAGAATCATGTTGTGGTGGTTTAGACGTGCGAGTTAGAAACCTGGCAAGTACCAATGTGACTTTTGCCGAGTTATATCTACTTAGGTACTATAATTAGGTATTTAGACACCACACGAAGCGTAGCGTTCCGCGCGCGCCTCAAAGAGATTTGTCACCCTCGAACAGTTTCAGTGAGCGCATCGTAGGTGTCAATATGTTACAATAAGAAAAGTAACGGTCACAAAAATTTACAATCAGCGCGACTGACATTAAGTCGAATCATAAAATATAGCCATCACAAAGTAAACATATTTATGTACCTACTTCATCATCTTGGTTTAGTATTTCTTATAAATTAAAATTAGTTTCGTATAAATACTGTTTATCCTGTATCGACGCCGACGCCATCCGTGGACAAAGTACTCTTAGAACTAATAATAATATAAGAATGGCATTAATATAATGTATAAAATAAGTCAAAAGGATGTCCTAAAATGACGTATTAAGCAGTTGGTTGGACGTATTATTATCGTAAATAGTCTAAGCCAGCTTTCAGATAGAAAATAGATTATGCTATGCAGTGAAAAAGTAATTAAATATTTACTTTGTATACAATTACATATCACAGAAATATAATCATCATCGTCAGCCTATAAGTGACTGCTGAGTAAAGGCTACTTCCCACCATCTGAAGGTTGGAGCATTAATCATCACGCTTGCTCAATGCGAATATAATTAAGAATTCGGTTACATCACGATGTTTTCCTTCGTAGGCCCGTAGGGCTGATGTTCTGTCGGGGTTGTGGGTTAACCGCAATGAGGCACCGCGGCTGGGGCCTAAAGCAGGAGAAGGAATAGGGGGCTTTTTTAGTCAATAAGAGTCGGGCACTCCTTCTCGCCCCACCCTGGGAGGGTGAATTCATTTGAGGATTCCCCTCTGAAAAAAAAACCGCAGCGAGCGCATATTTTCATTGCATTGAAGTCAACTTAGTGACAAAAAATACAGCAATCAGCGATAGAACATATCTAATAAAGTTAAAAATAGCCACCGGTTATAAATATGTATTTCTTCATCGGCTGTTAGGATAACTCGGGAACAAACGAACAAACACATTCTAAAATAATATGGCCCAAAATTTACTTTAGGTTTTCAAACTAGACAAAATTTGTCTTAATACAGTATACTCAAAATCAAAAGTATACAGTATACTCCTATTCGCGTGAGTAGGTAAATTATTCAACGTTGTACATTTAGTGACAGACAAAATAAAAAGTACGCTGGTCTCTTTGTCTAATACTGGAAGGCTTACGATAGAGCTAATTAATGTAAAAGTAAGTATTTTAGTCACTATGTAGCGAATTAAATGGTTATGGTTATACACAAAGTATATATATCAACTTTGTGCAACACATTACTTCTTAATTACATATTCTTAAAACAAATCGCTAATAACATTACTTTTCGATTAATTTAATTAATCTCCTGGATATGGCAATAGGTAGGTATATATTTTTATATTAACAACATATCATAACAGTATAATAAAAAGTAGCTTTCATTGTTCCTATATCCCTTTGTTTGCTTAAATATGAATCTTTATTTTGATGCAATTTTTTTAAAAGACATAGTGGTTGAAATGAAGTGTATTATTATGTTTAATAACATCCATTAAAAAGAGGAATTAAATATTTGAATTGCACCCGTGCGAAAAAGAGACGGTTCGCTAGTATATTGTTTTAAAACAGACGAGTTTAAGTTTATTAAATAAAAAAAGAATTAAAATCAGTGTTTTCTGCAGCATAAAGCAGGCATTAATGAAATCATAAATTATTATTTTACCTCGGCCGATTACAGAAAACGAAATAAGGGTAAAATCATACTTCACGCTAATTAAATAATATTCTCAAAGGTACCGCTTTAATTAAATTCAAACACCGGCTTATGTTGCTTATTTTCGGTAGGTACGTATAGCGTTTAATTTCAATACACAAACTATGTTATTTAGCTCGAAGCCCTCGCTAATATTATATTAATTTTGTATCCGTAAATGGACAAAAGCCAAGCGGCACATGTTCAAAACATTTCAATGAGTGGAAATGGCTTTTGAATGATACATTGAACATATAATTGGAACAAGACTAATTAGCTCCAAATATCTGTATAAGCAAGAATCATCGGATTAGTACGAATTAATTTGTTGATTGAATAAGTAGAAATCCTTCAAATGTTTATTTGAAAGATTCAATTAATTGATGTAAATTTTACGAGTGGTTTGAATTATAAGGCTGTAAATGTTGGTTCAGAAGTATAATAGGCGCTCATTCAAGCTACGATTTGGTCTGTGTTTATTGGTACACCTAAGTACTGATATAAAGCAATAATTCATTTACATCTCTCAACTTTTCAGTGTTACAATAATTGTGTGTGTGAGTGTGCGTTTTAAATTATATTATCGTTGTAGGTATATGAATAAAAACCCCTCATAATATTGTAATCTAAACCACTCTAACAACTTAGTTTTGGGATCTTGGTTTCAGAACCGCTAATAAGTGAAAATCTTTGCTAGAGTCCGTTTTTCCCGAAGGCCAAGGGAATGACAGGGTCGAAATAAAAAAAGAAGTTCGCACACACCAGCCAAACGTTCATAACTTACATACTCGCGTCCAGTCCAAACTAATATTATAAATGCGAAAGTAACTCTGTCTGTGTGTCTTTTCTTCACGCCTAAACTACTGAACCGGTTTCTGTGAAATTTGGTTAGAAATAGTTTGGGACTCGTGAAAGGACAGTGGATATTTTTATACCAAAAATCTGCAGGAAGTCATTATTCCTTGCGAACGGAGGAACGTCGCGCATGCAAATATGCACTTATTTTGTTGTATGTAATTTGCTCATCGTAGAATTCTAGCAATATGATGCGTACGTACGGGAGGTCACTGCAGCTAATAATTAGGCGAGGGAGGTTGCGCACAGGCCGTTAGGATATATCAACTCAGGAAAGGATGGTCACCCACGTAATAAAGACGGTCATTAACGTATGCAGATCAAAACCTCCATCGCGTCGAAACACTACGGCTAGGCGACGGCTACGTCATGCTTACAACTAGCTGATCTGCTGCTTACGAATTCAGATAAGCATCACACCCAGACCTGGAACAACAATTTGTGGATCATACAAAGTGTTATTTCGTGCGCAAATCGAACCTGCAACTCATTGCCCAGCCATAGCGCTAACCATGTAGATAACCTAATTGTTTTTTCTCATTGATCTTAAAATGCACCTGCTAAAATGCATCCAGTGTAATGCTAAGATCACGGAGCACAAATTTATGAAAAATTTGTTTAATACCTCATTTTTTTATTAATATGGGAAAAATTGGAGGGTCGAAACGTCGTGGTGGACCAGAGGTTAAGGCGCCCGCTTCACTTGCATGAGCACCATCATGCAAATCTTGACAAGTACCTATGTGACTGTTTCTGAGATATATGTACTTTCTATGATTATTTAGACACTACTGACAAACGGTGAAGGAAAATATCGTGAGTTTGAAACCGCCTATCTGCCTTGAGCAAGCGTGGTAATTAATAGTCAAACCTTTTTCTTGTGGGAAGAGGCCTTTGCTCAGCAGTGGGCACTAATAAGCTGATGATGTGTGTATCGATATGTCATGCTCGGAGACCCTGCTACTCTATCCTCGTAGAATTTGATCGTGAGGTTTCTACAGTCCATAATCCATAAATATATACAAACTACTTAAAATAGCTGATTTAATTTAATTAGATGATAGGTGATTTTTTTATTAAGGTAACGAGTGAATGTGGTCACCTTGAAAACCGGCTTGTTCAAGAGGCTGTAAGTCACCAAACGGCTTCAAGGTCATTCGTGTGTCTCTCTATGTTAGCTAGGTCTGTTAAGAGTTCTTTAAATATTAAGCAACATTGACAATATGGATAATGTATGGGAGCGTATTGCAGCTAAAATAATGGTATCTGAGGGAGTCCGTTAACGCCTCAACACAATTATAATTTAAAATCATATTATTCAGGAAAATATTCAAGCCTTCACTGTTCACGGTAGTCTAACTTCATACCATAACCTAATAACAGTGTAGCCTGCTTCAATCTCGATCGTATCGGTTTTGATTTGACGCTTCGAGTAGGGAATACCTGAAATGAAACAGATATGTACGTATCAGTGTCACACAGCTACTATGGCGTGAAGGTATCCTCGTTTTGATTACAAAACTCTTGTTTCATTTTCCTTCCATAATTTGGAATCAAAGGATAGCTGGACGGGACAATTTTTTGCGTACCTACATCAACGAGATTATGTTTTTAATTTTGTATTTTAATGGGTGTGCGCTGCATTCTTTTTAAACTTAAACTTACATGTTTTATGTGTCCATATTGTATGAGTAATTAACTCCATTATTTAATTTTGTAAGTATTAAAAATTAAAAAGTTTTGGTAAAATATAAAAATATAAAATATTGTATCTATACTAATATTATAAAGAGGTAAATTTGTGAGTTAGTATGTAGGGGGAAATCTTTGGATTCGCTGGTCGGATTGCCAAAATTCTTTCATTGATAGATAGCTACAGTGTTCCCGAGTGCTACAGGCTATAAAACATCACTCTACGATCAAATGGAGCCAAGCAGCGGGTGAAACGGCGTGAGAGTAGCTAGTACTTACTTTATAAATACTTAATCCGTCTTAACTGCATGTCATGTTAGTCTTTAAGTGTTATTTATATCAATTTGAAATATCAAAATGGCATAAGTCCACACTAAGTACTTAAAATAATCGGTCAAATAAAAGTTAAACAAAAGAAAGACAATAGATATACGGTATACCTGTACCTTGTGACAGTTATAACAATAGGCGGAACTACTTAACAATCATCTGGTTGTACAAATACGAACTCTCGAACTTTCGCTTCCAGGATGTAGATACTATCACAATGCCATGTTATAATGATAATATTATAGTAATTTGTACTACACCTCGTCCTCTTTGTTAAGCAAATACCGGTTCATTAGGCAAAGTATTTCTTTTATAGTCTTCAAAATCAAATTGCGGTTATGGCGCTATTTTGAGTAGAGGCAAGATGAGTATAAATTTGTATAATTATGTGAACATATAAAAGTACTGGATAGAGTTGAATTTTACTTTTGCACCCCAAATCATTCTTTTTTGCATCGGCTATACCTACCTATACCAATATTGGTGTTGTTAAATGTATTTTACACGTGGAAGCTAGGTTAAGACGGTATTTATCGAAATTGGATCGCACTGTTACACAAATTAGGGTGATATTTGAAAAAATAGCTCGTTTATAAAACGCGGGTTTGTAACCCATCCGATTAACCTACATGTCGGATGTGGCAGATGGTATCTCCAATATTTGCATGTCGTTGCGCTTTCTATAATTCAGCTTCTGGCTACACGCGATTTCCCGATAAACCAGTTACTCATAAATTAGTGGGTCCTAACGTAACCTAGTTTATCAAAAGCGGGATCGCAGCGACGAAACTAGTTAGTACAAAATTGTGTACAATTTGTATACTACGAGTGTATTTGAAATTATTTTGTAACTAATATGTAACAAAAATTAATATTTTTCATGACATAGGCAGGCCGATTTCCTGATGGTAAGCAATCAGCGTCTCCGGTCTCTTGTGAGCCCGTGATCTCACTCCGATCGAGCCAACCTATTCATGCCGAAGCATGACTCTCCTACACTTTACTTACTTTTGTTATTTAGTTGATAGATTCTAACGTAGTAGGACTTCAATTAATTTTAACGGTGATCCCCATAGATACGCCGATAGATCTCTTGATGTTTTTCTAGGAATGTGTCTAATGAACTTCTCGAAAGGATGTTCAGTTGAAATTCAATTAGGGATGGTTTACTTGAAGCTTTTTGCTGGTCCTCAGTACTCTCTACTTATTTCTATGGCTGCCCTTATTAGTGTAGGAAGACAGGCCATTTTTTTCATTTACCTAATGCGAAATCCCACCCTTCAGTAATTCTTTTTAGACGTAGGTTACCTTAATAATTGTCTGATAATTATCTCTTAGTGTTACAAAGCCAATCTATTTATAATAGAAAATATTGAGTTAGCTTGAAGTTCTTGGACAATAAACTGAATAGCGAATAATGTCAATACAAGTGATCGTAACACAAACAGTTTTAACGAAATGTGATAAAGTAAACAAACGATATTGCTGGCTCAATAGTATTACCAAAACTTTAAAGACCCTTTTGACTAATGTTTTAAAGCTGCAAATCAAGTGTTACGTAGCAAGCCACATTTTATTTATTCTCTTTAGACGAGCCCAACCACATGGAACAAAAGCCACATCACTCAATTCCATGTACAACACTGTTCACGAAGGCCGTTGTTTAATAAAATACTTGAACGAAAAATAAAAATATTTTATTTCGGACAGTAATGCACGTGTAAAAACCAGGAGTCCACTCAGTACGTCCACAAGTCAAACAATATTCCAGTGGGCGAGTGCGGGTGAAATTGAGCTCCGAATCATTTATAAATGGGGGTGGTTCCGTGGGCCGCACCAAATAGGAGGGGAAAGGTGTGCCACTGCATTTTGCATGAGTTCAATGTTGGTTGCTCGATCTGCCTCATTCCACTCTCGTTGCTCTCACATTTAAACAAACTTCGTGTCTTTTATTACAGATTATCTAATTGCCATTTGTACGTTGAATATGTTTGTAATGGAGGATGGGCCGCTACATTGTTATAAAATTACGATAGAATATCATTGCGGTAGTAAGACAAAATCAGTGAACCTTTATCTAAACAAGTTTGTTAAATCTTGTTTGAAAAGAGAGTTTAAAACGTTGACAAAGATTGTGAACTCTTCCATATCGCTATTGGAATATAAACTAATTACGAGAATAGATTATATTATTAATGTACATACTTAAAGTTCATATTGGTGTATCATAATAATTATATCTACTTCTATTATTATATGTACCTACTTGTTTAAAAAAAATATGTGTAATTGTACTACCTTTATGTGTTTTAGCCATTTCGCCTTTCAATTTTAGCAAGGTTAAATATGTACCAACATATGTTGTAAGACATTTTCAATGTGAAATTTCTGAAAATACAAATCGATAAATATAAGAAATATTTAATTGTAGCCTTTCCCGGAAGGCCAGTAATTACGAATAGCTCAGCGACTAGCGATCTAATGTTTAATTCAATTATTGATTTAGGCAAGACGCTACGGCCAATACCACTTATCAAAGTAATAATTATTAGCCTGACCTCATCTTTTATTCAAGGAAATATTCCAGGAATAACAATAGAGAAAGTGTTAACGGATAAAGGCGGCTATAACAAAGTGAAATAATCCCCAAGATATGGAGTTAGTGGCGATTCTAGAGTAGTTTGGAGTGTAAGGTTTGTGAACGCTCTGGGCTCGGAATTAGGGTGAATTTTTTATAAAGACGCAGGTAGAGGGGTGTTGGGGTGAAAGTCGGGGCGCTGGAGTCGCCGGCGCGGTCTGCATATTGCATTACATTTAAATTGTTTACGTCGTTAAGAAAGAAAGTTCTCTCGAACTGAGCGAGAGCCGAAGTTCCTCGCTGATGTTGGTATATTTAATTTTTCCGCATAATCGTATGGGATACTTTTGACCTGCTTCTTTGTTTTAAATAATGTTTATTATAAGATACGTTTCTGTTGTGTGATTTATATTTCATTAGATAGCCTAATACATTTATTATGTTTTGACATACGTGGGACAAGTTATCGGCAACAAATTATGTATTACTCATTATTATCAATCGTATTTTTGCAGCTGAATTAAACTATGTAATTGTTTGTTTACAGAAGACAATTTTAACAATAGCGTTGTTGTATCTTATTTGGACAAACAAAGGGCTATTGAGATATGTGCATGCTGTGTTATTCTCAGTCTGGATGCGCAATCAGTGGCAAATCATCTAGGCGGAAAGTCGCCAATACGGTTTGTGATACGGAATCAAAGAAAATGTTTATCGGATCGTCACCAGTGATATGTTAGAATACAAACAAGATAATTGCTTAAAAGTGACATTGGAAAACTTTCATCTAAATGTTGAAGATAATAAGTCTATGTGCACAAAATGCTAAGACCTTTGTTCTCTTTTGTGTGTCAGTGTTACAAGTAAACTACGTTTTTTATTTGAATGTTTTAAAACATTTATCGATGGTACTCAAAACAATGTAATAAATGACTCATGAAAAGTGTTACAAAATATAAGGTCCTGTCCATTGTTCAATTTTGTAAATATGTCGAAGAAGTATCTAACTACGATTGTGATAGTAAAGTAATACTTAATCAGTTACGCGAGCGCTATTCTAAAGGACGTGTGTGTGATCATGAAGGTTTCAATATTGACTTTTTTTATATTAATATCTTTCAATCAAAAAGTGACCTGTACTCCAATATTTGACTATATTGTGGCCAAGATAACTGACATTGCTGATACAGTAACAAAAACCTTCATAAGCATAAGGACCCAAGTGCAAAATCTAATAGCTACGGGCAATACCCACCCTGTGTTACGACTGCCGACGCTACACCATGTTGGAGGTTCTTCGAACTTCAACGACTTTGTGGAGAAGGCAGCAGCTGAGAATGAAACAGAAATACCAGAGTATATCAATCTTAAATCGGAGCCAACTGCACTCATGTCCACGCCACAGTTGGCGACGCTGCACGGCAGGAGAGTAGAATCACACATCATTCATACAAAAGACGGTTATCTGCTAACTTTACATCGGATATCACCGCGAATGGACCGAAGTGCGGACTCAATAGTAGTTAACCAGACAGTGATACTTCATCATGGTTTACTTGGCAGTTCTGCGGATTGGATTTTGTTAGGACCTGAAAAATCTCTTCCATACATTTTAACTGACGCCGGCTATGACGTTTGGATGGCAAACGCGAGGGGAAATTACTACTCACGTGGTCATGTCAAAATGGCCGTAGACTCAGATTCTTTCTGGAGGTTTTCTTTTCAAGAAATGGGAGAATACGATCTATCGGCAGTTATCGACTATATCCGAAATATTAAAAAGAGTGATGAACCGATTGATTTCATAGGCCACTCCATGGGTGCTACGGCCTTACTGGTATTACTATCTACAAATCCTCAATATAATAAGTATTTAAGAGTTGGTATTCTACTCGCACCACTTGTCTTCATGGGAAATGTTGAAGGACCGTTTAAAGTTTTGACAGCTATGGCCTCTAGCCCACCAGAACAACTCCTTAAACTTATAGGCAACAAGGAATTCGTGCCTACACGAAAAATACCAAAATGGCTTGCGTTAAAATATTGTAAAGGTCCCTTACTCTTTTGCTGCAACCCCTTATACTTTGTCAGTGGTGGTATACCGGAAGACAACCACGCTTGGAATCTAAGTTTTCTTGCAAGATTGCTATACCACGTACCAGCTGGTGGCTCGACGGACACGATATTGCACTACGCCCAGTTGGTGAAAACTGGAAAATTTCACAGGTACAATAATGTGTATGAAGAGTTTCGCCTCAATCAGGTGACGTTACCCATCGCTTTGTTCAGTTCCAGTGAAGACTGGCTGGCAACTATTCCCGATGTACTAAGGTTATACTTTAGTATAGTAAATCCAATTGACCACTACATTATTCGAGGTGGAAATATGAGCCACACTGAGTTCGTTTGGGGAGCTCGTGCTGATGAAATAGTGTTTAAGAAAATATTAGAATTTCTGGATAGCGGCCTAGCCATTATTGGAAATGCTAAAAATTCTAATGAAGTCCATTCTGACCTTGCTTAGATGATGTTTCAACCAGCTATAATGCATTTTGATAGGTACCTTATCAACGAAGGCATTATTAAATGGATTAGCCATTTTAATGCACTTTTGTACTGCCATACTTGAATTATTTTATTGTAAAACAGATTTTTCTGTTTTGTTTATATACCATCCCAATAAAAAAATGTGAAAACATTTGTGTGGTCATTTATTTCTGGTTGACCAAAGGTCTGGTGCTTATAGAACAAACAAAACCTGTTTGAGCCTAGATTGGCGATGAAGCTACTGCAAACTGCATGCTAACGGCTTGCCTCGATGGTTGCATATGAATTGCACCATGCAAGTTTTATGTGCAGTACCGACACCAACGGACCTACGCAAACTTACATAACAAGTCGAAAAGGTCAAAATAAAAATACGACACACTGTAACTATTATTATGATATTGAAAATACTATATGAAGAAACAGCGGTAAAAGAAATGTTGATTATTTCGTCATTGAAAAATACCTAGGTACAATTCTTTACATTGCTAAAATAGTTTAGTTTCTTTATGTTTTTTAAATCTTTACGTTTTATAAATCTGAAAATGCCATTGTTTTATTTATTGTATTTATTAATATGATTATTTTTATTACTTTCCAATCTACTTAAACACTTTTTATTTTCATTTTATTTTTATAGAGCTCCGTAACGGTAGCCCGAACTATCTGATAATAATGCTTCCGTAACCAAAACCGTATCAATAGTTTTAGATAGTTTCGGATACCGCTGTTTTGTTGTTCACGTGAATTTAAAACTTTGTTGTTTCTCGACATAACAGAACCAAATTCGTTTATAAGTTACTTTTATTTATTTTATTGTAAAAGAGCAACAACAACAGGATCAACTTTATCAAAAAAAGTCATGAGTATAAATGTGGAGGGATGGAGAGGGAGACTCAAGAAAGAGAGACTTTGGAGGGAGACCAAAGAAAATATGGATGGATTGTGTGAGAAGTGATATGGAAGACAGAGGAGTTAGTGATAGCGTGACGGGTGACAGGACAGAATGGAAGAAAAAAACATATTGCGCCGACCCCAAATAAAACGGGACAAGGGCAGGAAGATGACGAGTTACCTACTTTTATTTATTATATTTCAATCTCAGATCCGTAACCTAAATTGAAAGGTTGGTAATCCGATAAAAATAAATAGTTATCAAGCAGCGATAACTATTATAATAATTTATTTTTGTATTTAGATCCGAAATATCATACCTATTAACATCACAGCTAGTAGCCACTCCTTTGTAACTCTAATATGAATTCTTTAACTGTTTTGACAAAAATCAAATAAATATTACCCGTAATACTAGTATTAGGATTATAAATTCGTCCACCGATATTCCAAAATATTGTTTTATAGCAAAATGGAGATGTACACGATAATGATATGTAAAGGTCAAAAGTTCAGTGAAACAAAATTAGGTATGTTTTAGATAATATTCAAGAAAACAAAATCGAAAACGACATCATACTACGCCAAACATTCGAAGTAGCAATGTAAAGGTTTTAAAAACACTTTCATGACTCCAATTACATGTGCCGTGTACATTCATCACAATTCACTGATTTTTAAGAAAGCACTAAGACACGAGACATTTCTTTTCTCTTATTTATGCCAATTCAGGATCGAAATTGGAACAACTAAAATACAAACCATTTTTTTTTGTGTTGGCTCCATCTCAGTAACCATGGATGAAAAGTGTTAAGTAAGTAAACTCAATAAAGGTAAGGGTAAACCAATATTTTTACTAACACATTTTTAATTTTATTTCTTCACTTAAGTAATATACTCCTCTATTTCGTCTATAGGTACAAATATTATAATCAGATATAATTGGTAAGTTTGCATGTAGGGGGTAATCTTTGGAATAGCTGGACAGATTTACAAAATTATTGCAATGATAGATAGCCACAATTTTCCTGATTGCTATGAAACGCACCCTACGATCAATGATCTCCGGCCACCGTAAGCGCAGGTCTGCGGACGGCGAGTAAGGGAAACACGCCGCCCGACCAGGTATAGGGCTGATGTTCAGTCGGGGTTGCGGGGTAAGCGCAATGAGGCACCTCGGCCTAGAGCAGGAGAAGGAACAGGGGGGTTTTTAGTCAGTAAGAGTCTGACACTCCCGCCCGGCGCTGGGCGGGAGAAGTCATTTGATTTTAAGGGATAAGAAGTTTTGGAGATTTAAGGATTTGAGTGGGATTGGGGGAGGGGAAGGATTGGGCCTCCGGTAACTTCACTTACACGATGAAACAATGCAATCGTTACTTTACGTTGGTTTTTTTTGGGCTGTGGTATCGCTCCGGTCCAACTGGTCCGATCGTCACGAAGCTTGGCCGTTTCGTGTATTAAATTACTTTATGCTGTAGATATTTCCTTATTAGCCTTTAAATTCATAGATAGATTTTTGTTAATTAATTTTAAATTCACATGTATATTGGGATATGGAATATTTTAAAATATGAATGGAATATTAAAAAGTCACTGGAATTTAAACATATTTTTTGACATTGATATGTTATGAGTAAAATTTTAGAGAATCTAATGTTTATGACAGAAACCTGTGATGCAGAATTTGATTAATAAGTTATTAAAGTATTCGCTCTCACCGATGATGCGAATCCTTTGAGAATGTGTAATTTAAGTTGGAAACATGATACTGAAGCTGATGCTCGTTACTTCAAAGTTTTTATGACGAAAACACATGTAAGTAGCTAAAGTACGGAGATTTAATCAACATTGCTTTCATATTTTGCATTAACTTTACTCTGACGTAATTTTTTAAATAAATATTTAATGGAAACCGTCATGAGTTGCAAAATATTATGACAATTTTAATTGAAAAATTCTTTCAACAATTTATGTATTGTTTAAATACTTTAGGTGTAGCCATGTGATAATTTCAAGAAGGTATCTTGAAATTATCACATGGCTTCTCCCACCCAGTAAGAAGAGGGAGTATTGGTCTCTCACTGACTAAAAACCAGCCCGTTTCTTCTGCTTCGGGCCAGGGCTCGGCCCTGGTAGTGGTGACTGTAAATTACTACTCTTGGAACTCCAGAAAAAAATGTAAACTGGTTTACATTTATTGTTAAAAAGATAACCTCTATACAATCGCAATACCAACATATTTTAATTAATTCGTTCATTAAATTCTCAGCATATTTTATACGTCTCTTGTCCGCATAGTATTTAGCTTATTGTAGAGATGAACCAAACGATTCTTTGTTTATCGATAAAACAAAGGAATTCGACCCATGCCACGAGACAATGAAGGCAGGCGAATAAAAAAAGGAGAATAATTTGCAAAACAGATTTACATAAATGTTATTCAGAGAACATTAGTCGGGGTGCGTTGTTTAACTGAAAAACCTTTATTTTAATTCGCTGTCCAAAATTAGTATCTAATGCAAATACGGATCCCGAAATGATTCGGTTTAGACTTTTAAAACAAAAATCCTTTTGGACTTCTGTTTTTATAAACATGCAATTATTTGTTGAATCTGAGAGATTTTTTTGGGTTTGTTCGAGTAGTTTTATTTTATAATGGAATTGCGTTTGACCGCTATTTCGCTGTGGTAAGCGGTGATGCAACCTACGATGTAGCCTACCGATATGCAACCTATTCACTCAAGCCTTAAATACGGCTTATGACGGTATGAAAGTTTACGGATCTAAATCGAATATTTTCATAACATTTGTGTGAGTATAGATTAGGGATCTATTTTATAAATATAACACAAGATGACGCATAATGGACCGACATATTTGGACCATTATTAGTCAGCTTATGTTTTTCCTCAAGTGAATATAATGTTTTTGTTACGCCAAATTTTGGGTCATTAAAATATTTGGTCTAGTAAAAAATCTAAATTTTCCATAAGTAGTTGTAGATAGTTTTCATTCTACATGGAGGGATGAGGAAATTCTTTTGTTCAGTGGTAGACGTTTTCCAGCAGACGGTACCTTATAATGAAAAATACAACTAAACATTTTTTTCAAACAATATCAATATTTCTAAAACTTGATGATATACTTGTAAATAATTTTGCAAGTAATAGCACGTAGTGAAGTTACGTCACAGACATCATATGTCACGAAGCATGCATTAATTTCTTGAAAATTGGCTCCATACATAAATACTTATAATAATTATTTATCTAGACAAACGCCCTCGTCTAACTGAAACTACGTTTTGTATGCAAAGTTATGGCTCAGAACATTGACTGTCCACAAATACAGGGCACTTTCGATTTCCGTGCACCTTCAAGAATTCCTTGCAGCCTGATTACATCACTGCGTCTACCGCAGGGAACAGTTTTAGGCCCCAATCCTCCTTATGTGAGAATTTGTGGGGTTGTTAATAATTACTACAATTATTAGACACAGATGATTCACACTTTAACTTTTAAGATAATTTAAAATATTACTTATCCTGTAAGTGATTGTTACCTATTTTATTTCAAGTTACCTTTAGAATTACTCATGTCTAAACAACGAGGAACCAATAAATAAATAATAATAATAAAAATGACCTGTTGTAACCGATGTTCATTTGTAACAGATTACCAAAATATGCATTGAAAAGTCGATAAATTTAATTCATAAGAAAGGAGATCAATATATCTGTAACAAGTAAATACTGTCACTAGCTACAACAATAATTTAAATCTAAAATCGTATATAACTTTATTAGCGCGGCACGAAGAAAATCTTCAAGGCCTCGAGCTTCTATAAATGCATCAGCAGCACGCTCCATACTGCCGAAAGCGTATTGTTAATCAGATTTTGCCCTCAAACACCACGAGACCTTGTGAGACCTGTAGTGTAGCGCTGGTACCATAACTTACTTATAAGCAAAAATGCACCAAGCATAACGGATGGGGGTAATATACTCATATAGTGTGTTAACGTCACACGAGTTTCTTTTTAAAATGGACTTGGTAAGAATTTAGGGCACGTGGTAGTGGCATGTCAACGGAAACCAATAGAAACCCATAGACCTAGAACATCGTGTCCTGTTTCAAAATGATATTTATGAAACTTTGTAGCTTGCAGTTAGATAGTATATATATAAATGTAGTTTTGATTTCTCTTTCTCATAGTAATTATTTATTACAATAAATGCATAAAGGTCCAAAAATGGCGAGGTAAGTTAAAATTAAAAGGCCGCATAACACTAAAAGGCCGGCAACGCACCTGTGAGTCTTCTGGTGTTGCAGATGTCCATGGGCGGCGCCGATCGTTTACCATCAGGTGATCCGTCTGCTCGTAAGCCTACTATTCCATACAAAAGCGTAGTAAGACGTTATTTTTAAATAGTTCAATATTTGTTCAGATAATAGCAAAACCTAAAAAACTTATACATAGGCATCTGCCATTCTGCCGTAATGGCAATTTCAAATCACAATGCAATTTTAATTGAGAAATTAAATCTAATTTCAAGTTATTTTTATTATATAAATATAGAAACCCTTTTTCTAAAATCGTCATTTTGAATACAGAACCTAATTGTTTTGATTTTAAAATGACATTGTCTTAATAGAAATGGCCAGTACGGAAAAATGTCAATTTTAGATAAAGATTTATTTTTACTTTTATTAAACATATAATTATTAAATAAAATAAGATGGTATATGAAGTTAATTTGGTAAACGACTAATTGAGGATAAATAGAGAAACACCTTAGTAAAATAAATAGTACATGGCACATACATGAAACAAGGCGACAAACTTTTTTTGTATAACCCGATGCTTAGACATCTTGATTTTACGCAATAACAAATGGTGGTACCTATACTCCTAAATAATTTATAAAAAAAGTGTTTATATGTGTTCATATGAAGAAAATCATCAAATGGCTTTTCTCGCTAAGGGTAAAGCGAGAGGGAGTGTCAGACTCGTACGGACTAATGCACCCCCGTTCCTTTTCCCGCAATCCCATCTCAACATCGGCCTTTTTGAGCCTCGTCTGTGGTGGTCAATCTGCTCCTTGTTTTATTTTTTGTCAGGGTAAAATTATCAAATGACTTCTTCCGCCCAGGTCAAGGCGAGTGAGAGTGTCAGACTCTTACTGACTAAAAACGCCCCGTTCCTTCTCCTGCTCTGGGCCGTGGCCGCGGTGACACATTTCGCTTAACCCGCAATCCCAGCTGAAGATTACGCCTACAGGGCGCCGTCTGCGGTTGCCTATTTGAGGCGTCAATTGACTCCTATTTGCTAATGGAACGTATAACTTTCCTCAATAAATGGACTAACAAACACAAAAATAATGATTCAATTCGAAATGGTAGTTCCCGTGTTTAGCGCGTTCAAACAAACAAAAAATCTCAACAGCTTTATGATATAAACATAGATAATAACTAAAACTAGTGCAAATGAAGTGACGTCATAGTGTGTCTTAATAATGTCATGAAACTGGCGATACACAACACGTTTCGGCCAGGACTCTTGGTTGAGAAACTCCTCGAGATGGCTGGATGGATCCAGCAGGGTTCTCAAAGACCCTGCCTTGTCACTGACAACTGACGGCTTTTATGACATCTTTTGGAGGAGTTAGGAAGTTGACTAATTTTTATACATTCTAGCGTTGCCCTATTGTTTGTGAGTAATCTCTGCGGATGAGTAAGGTAGTTTTGAATTTGATATGCTCAATTAAAGGAAAAAATGTGTATAGCCGGGCATCGTTCAAATTGTGTTGCGGCATTTTAAACTGGATAGGTGTACACCTTATTATATATCCTTAGGGCTATTAAAACTGCACTCTCTGAGGTTGCATGTCGTCACGCTATCCCCGACACCTGGTAGCAGCCAGAGCAATAGACAGCAACTGGGACATAAGGAGGATTATTTCCTTACCTGCTCCATTTCCATATACTAAAATCATGACGCAGAAGGAGACGACGGCTTCTTAGTCCTTTTCATTCCGTACCATGGCCTGTACTATGCCGGACGCGAGAGATCGTTCCTTTAAGTGGTCCTCGCAATGATAAAACCCTGGTGATTACTACCGTTTAATCCAAAAACGGTTCCTGGTCCGGTAAGTACTAGCGTCAGGAAGCTGAGAGCGATATGGTGCTTCTTTGTTCTTCTCGTCAAAGAGTGCTCTTACCGCTGCAATAACATTAAGGTCGTCTACAATGTTGTCTGAAGTGCAAGAACCAAAAACAAAGCTGACTCCAAAAATTGCCATTTTAAAAATAGGCTATATTTTTTTTATTTAAAATAGGTTTTGTTTGTTATCAAAAAGTTTTCCATTGCAACTAAATTGGCCACTGGCTGGCAATCCTGTCTCTAGCGGATAGTCGAATAGTGTTGCAACTCTATAGTAAAAGTTATGTGATTGCCTCAGACAGGAGTTTTAATTATAATTTAGTTAAAATAATGTTTTCGTTGTTTCTATTATGACTTAAAATGTAATAATACTACATTCCTTGTTTAATCATACTTTTAGGTCATGTATTTTAAGAGAAATATGAGTAAAAATTAAATGCCACGTAAATAAAATAATAAGTTGAAAATAAATCATGTTTGAGTATGCAAAAGTTGCCATCGAGTTCTCTCGCGGGTCGGAAATTCGGAGAGTTTTGTATCCACTACGTAATAGTAAATTTGAGTTAGGATTGAAGTTTAAATACGCAGTGCTAGTTGGCCCAGGTCATTCCAATCCATCCACCTAATGGAAATAATAAGTTGGGCTCCAACACAAACTTTACGTAGAACGTAAATAAATGACAGTTTTGCTTGTTAAACAAATAAAACAACAACTAGTTTTTCTGGACTCTGCAGGGGCTTCTGGCATTCTACGTTGACGTAATTAATTGAATTCCAATTCAGAAATTTACCTATTAAAATTAAATTATGGAGTTTATATTCAACTGATAACTGTACGAAAACGATTTTGAACATCCTGATAATGCTTCTGTCCTGTCATCTCTGTATCATCTGCATGTCCTGTGATATTTTCCTGCTGATTTACAAATCTCTTCATAACAATGTGATCTTGTAACGTGTTTTGGTAATATAATGTAACTTAAAACCTAAACTAAACTAGATAATTTTAAATATGTGTACAAGTAAGACAAGAGATAGGTATAAAAGTTAGTTATACTAGAAAGATTATTTCTGTGATATTAAACGACGAACGAATCATAAAATGACTATATCTGACTCATACCGACTAAAAACCAAACCCGTTCCTTCAGCTCCAAGGGGACGCGGTACCCAAGGTTGGGATTGCTACCGCAACCGCGGGATTCCACCAGATATACGTACCATCGTGTTAAATCCAATATTAATTTATGTTTGTTTGTTTGTTCCGATGATTGCCGATAACGTTGTGTATCTAGTGGTTATCTGTTCGCGCCATTAGATCATAATTTAGCCTAATGACTTATAATTGGCACCGTATTGCTTACGAGCGTGTTTGCTGATCCCTAATTTTCAGGCATTGATGCCCAGTATTTTTTCATTGACAATTTTTAATTGGATCGTCAAATAAATAATAAACATCGTATTCTAGGCAGACGTTAAATTTTTAATGTTTTTTGACGATAATATATATAACCCACTGCTGAGCGTCCAAAAAGACCTTTTTTTGGGAGAAGGTATGAGCATTAATCACCATACTGTTATTAGAATCAAAGTTGTGGTTTTGAAACCGCAAACGTGCATGTTCAGCCATGAGAAGAAAGAGCCTTAATATTTTTGGCCACCATGGCATTTTACAGACAAATTCCAATGAAACAAAAATTGGTCTGTCTGTGGCGATCTATTGGTGAATGATGTAATTAATTCCTAATTTTCAAGCCCATTTTTTTGAGAAAAGAAAATTATCCAATGACTTCTTCCGTCCTGCGAGAGGCGAGAGAGAGAGAGCAAGACTCTTAACAACTAACGTTACTTCTCCTACTCCAACATCAAAGCGATTGCACTTCAAACCTAGTTGGTTCATAACATGTGCTAAGACTAGTTGAGAGCACACAATAAAAGAAACCAGAAGCACACCATGATTCCAATCTCTAAATCTTTCTAAATATTAAGTTTGATAATAACATGGTATTACATTTTACAAACCAATTGCTCTAAATTTATTTTCAAACGGTTTTTAATTAACCTCTCCGTGGGAACCACAATGCTAATCTATAGTCAAAGGTGGCGCTATTGAATTAAATGTTAGGTTAAATGTAAATAGTTTTTAAAGTAATTTCTGCCAGATGTAGAGAACCTTTAGGTATTTTTATTACATAATATTAATTTATTGTAGTTGATTTCACAAATCATCGATTGGTAAAATCATTAGAAATGTTAAAGGTCGCTCTCAAAAACAGCTACGAACTCTTCAGCTCCTACCTATTGTAAGTGGAATATTGAATGGATTATTGTCTTAAACCGAGTGACGACTCTCGAGAAATTCCCTGGCTTTTCATTTAGTCTTCCAATTGTTAAAACTCAACGAATGGACTTGTTTATCCATACTCACAATGACCGCTCTTTATGTGTCAAAAATCCTGATTATTGTCTCAAGTTCTAGAATAAGATAGTTTAAGTAAACATTATTATTTTGAGGAGTGAGGTTTTCTATGCTATGCGTCAAAAGAATTTTACTTCTAGTAGAACTATACGTGTCACCGGTTCATTCGGATGTGTTGTACGCTCGTGGTTGTCCAAATGTGTAGACACTTATTGTTGTGTATTGTTTTAGTAAATATGGTTTCAAATGTTAATGTCACTTGTGTTGTAAAAAGTGATACTGAACATATAAGGGCTCCAAGGTCAAGCAACGGAGTTTTTGCACCCCTGAATGGATTTTTCGGTAGCATCACAAACTATTTTAGTAATGAATTTGAAGAAAGGCGAAAAAAAATTAAGTCTGCTTTTCACGCATTTCTTGAAGTCTTAGGTAAGTCTAAAGAACATAAAACAAAAACAATGGTAACGAAGAAAGCTCCTGTAGAATATATGAAAATAGTGGCGAACTCCACCTGGCCAGATAAGCCTGACAATATTACTTTCGATACCCAACCAGAATTTTCTGCCGAACATTTAATAATTGCACATGGATTTAAATCAGAATCGCATACCGTTCTAACTGGTGATGGTTACATGATAACTATGCATCGAATAATGCGTGACCTCGATAAACGTTACGACCGTGCTGTCATACTATATCATGGTATACTTGGAAGCTCCGAAGACTGGCTACTTCTTGGTGAAAAAAGGGCGCTACCTTA
Source organism: Spodoptera exigua (assembly GCA_902829305.4). Lineage (NCBI taxonomy): Eukaryota > Metazoa > Arthropoda > Insecta > Lepidoptera > Noctuidae > Spodoptera > Spodoptera exigua. The sequence goes on along the minus strand of LR824601.2, from coordinate 9,876,244 downwards.
CTTGTTAAGTGATGGTGGATACGATGTGTGGCTGCTAAATGCACGAGGTAACAAATACTCAAAAATACATACAGGGACAAGCTCTGAAAGACTAGAATTTTGGGATTTTTCCTGGCACGAAATGGGTATTTACGATTTACCTGCAGCTTTTAAATATATAAGCGAAATTACCAATAAAGCAGAACTCAACTTCATAGGACATTCTATCGGAGCCACAGCACTACTAGTCCTTTTGTCAACGGCACCAGAATACAACAAAGTATTAAGATCAGGGATCTTACTGGCACCATTGGCATTTATGTATCATGCAAAAGGTCCGATCAGGCTGTTAGCAAATTTTTATAGCACAAATGGTCACAGTTCTCTAAACTTCTTGGGTCAGACTGAGTTTATGAACTCGGGGCCATTTCCGGAGCAAATTGTTAAAAGATATTGTAAAGGAGATACAAAGTCGTGTGAAAATCCAATGTTACTATTAGTGAATGGTGGCAGTCATTTGTTCGAGCCGAAGCTGATGGAAGATGTACTGGCCCATACCCCGGGTGGCACATCTGCAAAAACAGTAATCCATTATGTGCAGTTGGTAAAAAGTGGATACTTTCAAATGTTTGATTATGGAGCCGCAAATAATTTACGAAAGTATAAAAATGGGACTCCTGAAATATATAATTTGAAAAAAGTAACCTTACCTGTGGCGTTGTTTAGTTCTCCTTCGGATTGGCTAGCAGCTGTATCAGACATACAAACAATTTTGCATCTTTTGCCAAATGTGAACGTCCATCATGTGGTGAAAGCGGACAATTTTGGACATTACGATTTTGTTTGGTCACCCGATGCAACAGACTTAGTGTTTAATTTTATTCCTCCATTAATAGATAAATTAACCAAAAAAAATGAAAGTTATTACGTATAAAATGAGAAACAACGGCTCTAGTTAAAAGAAAATGATATCACATCACGAGAATATTTTTATCGAAACATGGCAACGTTTGACTTTTTGTCGGTAAATAAGTTTATACGTATACCAATGAGTAATGTACATAATTATACGTTTGTTTTTGTGAAATTTTGGGATATTAAAACATAATTTGTGTAGTATACATATACGTACATAGGTATCATTCATTTTGTTAGATGTTTTACAATTTTTCGTAAGTAATAAATATTTTAATAGGTCTTTACCTAGTATATTGCCGTTTTAGAAAACGTCTTTTGTATAAGTATTTACTATCGTTATTATTTTTTCAACATCACTTAAATACACACTTACACACGGTAATTTCGTAGATAAAAAACTTATTATTTAGTAAATATTGTTCCATTTTTATTTTATACGGATCGGATTAACTTTGTACTCGGATGTAAGGTCCTGATAAAGTCGACAATTGTTGTAAAATTTTTCAAAGTTGTAATTAAATTTATTGAAAAAACCGACTTACAAACTTATTTTTCGTCGTGTCTTGAAACTCGTAGAACTTTTCTCAATTGATTAATGTAAGTACATTCAGTAAATTTAGTATGTAACACGATAGTTGCTATACATAAAAACATAAGTCAGTTGACATAGGTCTGGAATCTAGATTATTTGATACTGGAGAGAATGTCATAAACCTTGATTGTGCACTTGGTACCTTACCTACCTAGACGCCACTTTATCAAGGTGCAGCAGTAATTACTGGCGCTTGACGCTTGATATAATTATATTGAGAGGCAACCTTATCACTAAATTCAATAGAAACGTGGAACGAGAAATACACAATTTACGTAGAAAATATTTAGGTATAAAATAGTATTACTGAATTTTACCCTCAGATATTATAATTATAAATGTAATTATTGTATAGAACAGAGCTATTAAGAAAACATTGGCAGATCTTTCTTGCATGAAATACACAATTGTATAGACATTATTTAGAATAATTCATATATTTTTAATAGGCGTCTACGCACGATATTAGTGAAAAGGGTTCTAAGAGATGCGTAGCGACTGAGAAGGGCTTATACTAGCGTCCCTGGAGATGTTTTTAAGCAGGTGAGCGCCTCCCTTCTGTAAGAGGGCCAACTCGCGTGAACCCCTTCTATGGCGTCTAAATAACTCAAGGGCTCATTTAAATATGCATTAGCAAAGTGATGCATCAAGTGATATAATGTTAAACCAATAGATTTGAACACATGTATGCAGTATAAATAACTATAATTATGTATATGTGTATGTGTAGGTAGTTGTCCTTTTTCAATATTTATCTTTCTTATATATGAATGTATCTATATAATTATAAAATCAGGTATGAAATTAATATTTTATCTGTTTTCAGCATTTTTGGTTTGGGGATAATCAACAAATGACTTCTCCCGCCCTGGATTACGGTGAGTAGACTCTTGCTGACTTAAAATCATTGCGTTTGACCCACAACCCCGACTGAACATCAGGTCTATTAGTCCTCGTTTGTGGAGGCTTAATAGATCTGTTGTAGTTAAGCTTGTTGTGTAGATTGTACCTCTAAATACTTAAAAGTCCCATTCTCAATTACTTATCTGAAAAAAAAACACAATTCGTATTTAAAATATGATATATTTGCGTTGTTGAAAAAGCTGTAATTAAGAGAACGTTTTCAAGTGTTGATCACGTTGTATGAGCGACAGTTGGATGACGCTGCGTTTACGATCTGCGGCGTGAATCGGTCGCTAGGGAAATCATGGACTTGGTGGTCGGCGCCCGTAGAGACGCGTGCATAACATTGCTCGCTTTGTTACCCGGTTCTCGTAACGGTTTTCTAGTTTCACAATGCATACTATTTTCCCTTCGAAACATTTCTGTACATGTGTTATTTATAACAATAATATTTACTGTTGACTGTTTTGTCTTACTGCTAGCATGAGATTTTACTGTGGCGATAACAATATGTATTATTGCGAATTTTGAATTTGGTTCTTTATGTTTTACGTTCGTTTCTCTAGTTCGATAACCATCTTACCGAATAGTAAAAGCCATTCTATAATTACTTGATAAAAAAATTGTTTCTGAACAAAATCATAACTAAGGAATTATTTAAAAAATCATTGTAAATGTACTTCCACGCCAAGCCAAATATCTAAAGTTGTTTTCAAACGACACAATGATGTGAAATAAAACGTGCCTACGTAACCAATAAATTGCTATAAGATAAAAGCGAATAGTAGTAGTAAATTTTATATGAAGACATATTTTTGAAAACGTAATGTACAATAAACCTAAAAATGTGTTGTTATACTTTTGTTTGCCTTGGTAGGTAAAAGAATTAGTTATAATGTATTATGTTCAATAATAAAGAGAATTAAATGTACTTGCTATGTTTATACTCATAATCTTTTAGACTTATAAGGTGACAAGAACTAATAGGTTTTATCGAGCATGGGGAGCGCCCGGGCCACTCGATCAAGATAGGCCATGCATGGTGTTGATATAACGTCGTCGCTTAGTTTTGGTTATTAACTGTTTATGTACCCAAAAACGATAGTGCAATTCACCATTTTTTAAGAAGGTCAAAGACTATGATTCCTTTATTGTTGTAAGTTTGTATTGACCAGGCAACTATGTTTATCTCAATAAGTGTGGGAGAGCCAAGTTTCGTCACGATGGTTCGGATCGACAGAAGTGATATCACGGTCTTACGGAAAACTGACGTGAAACAACCACAGTGAATTGTTCTTTGCCGAGTGAGTGAGGTTACCGGAGGCCCAATCCATCCCCTTTCCTCCATCCCTTCCCAATCACCTAATCACCTATCGAAACCCTCATCCCTAAAAAGCCCATATACGGGTCCGCTTTGGTGTTGGGGGGTTCATACATGTCCATCGGCGGCTCTGATTGTTTACCATCAGGTAATCCGTCTGCTCAGATGCACTTTTATATATCAGTCGTCGAAACAAACAAACACAATAAAATATTTCCATTCACGAAATTGTATCAAAATAGATCATGAGACACAAAAACCCATTAGCGCGCCCTAAATTAAATCCAAGCAACTTGCACTTTCAGTTACCAGATATTTATTATAGCGGAAAATGAGCATTAATTTTCACTTAAACGAGGAACCAGATTGAACTTACATTCAATGTGCATGTGGTTGAATTTTGTGTGGCAAGTTCGAAGGCTGACCACAAATATTGAATGTTACCTGAATAACGTCCCCTGTGGTTTGCCGTGGGACATGACATGGTACTACGACAAGGTTTTATTTAAGCAACGCCGCAGGAGACACATTCAATTAACTCTATGTTTATGGTCACCTACAGAATAAAAATATTTTTCACAAAACAAACTTTTTTATAACCTCTACAGACTGCTGCTATAATTTTGTTTAGCTAACGCGTTACTCGTACGTACCTATTTACGTTGCATTTCTTGACAAGGATAATGTTCAAAAATATCCTTCACTTCATTAAACCGTAATTATAAATTTTTTTATAACTATACAAAGGAATATTTGTTTAGGTACCAATTTTAAATAGCTATCCCGTATAGGCCTCCCGCTAGGTGAACCGACGACATCGTCAGAGTGGCGGGGAGCCAATTGATGCAGTTGGCAACTTGTTGTTCAACGTGAAAGGCTAAGGGGAGGTCTTTGTCCAGCAATGGACATTTTCCGGCTGATGACGATGATAATGAAATAGCTATCAATCAGTTTTTCACCGTAGCATCAGTTCGATCGAGCTGACATGGTTCTCATTCACTCAAAAACACAATATTTAGTAGCATACAACCAAAAATGTAGATGATTCAATACATAATTAATGAATACTTGAATTGAAGGTTGAAATAAACAAAGAATAGGTTAAGACGGCTATCAGAAAGTATGGCGCGAGAACAAAGGCTCATTCATCCGTTACAGTAAACAGATTTATGCAGTTTGACGGGTGAAAGAACAGTGAGCGACGTAACTTACAAATTTTGATGCCAATATCAAGCATTAATGTAACAAACCGTTCAAATACTAGGCTAGCCGAAGGGGTTGCGGAGTAAGCGCAATGAGGCACCGTGACCTCGGCCCAGAGCAGGAGAAGGAACAGAGGTTTTTAGTCAGTAAGAGTCTGAAATTCCCTCCCGCCGGGCCCTGGGCGGGAGAAGTCATTTGATGACATTTCCCTCACAAAAAAGTGTAGCCGGGATTGAGATTCAAGCGCGATAAGGTACCGTGGCCTCGACCTGGAGCAGGAGAAGGCATGGGGTTTTTTTAGTCACTAAGAGTCTGACACTTCGTTTCGTCAATACCTAGGCGAGAGAAACATTTCATATTTTTTTCTCTACAAAAAAAAAGGATAAGGTACAATGCCAAGCCAGGTTTAATTTATGTATCATTTATACTTATTGCTTTGTTAATTCCAATCGGATACGTCATAATAAGGTTCTGATCCTTGATTTATCTATAGGTTTAATATATTATCTATAAGTATAGTGACAGAAATAAAACACACGCCTACTTCAACATAGTTATTGATAAAAACAAAACCAATTCCGATCTGGTTTACAGCTGCTCACCACCCACATCAAAAGTTTCATGATCATCATCGTCATCTTCATCATCATCATCATCATCAACAACATCATCATCATCATCATAATCGGCCTGATTTCGTCCACATAGGCTTCCACAATTGCACGCTACTGTTACGAAAAAAACAATCGCTCAATTACTGAAATCTAGAAGTAAACTTAGTTACCTCTAAATTTAGTAGTATGTTGCTCGACTTAGAAATCGAGTAAGAAATTACTTACCCAACATTTGTTCAATTAAAAGTGAGACAGTAAACAATAACTAAAATAACAAACGAAACGTGAACGCGAACGTTATGAAAATAAAAAATAAACATCACCCGTCAATTCATCGATCTGACATTTCAATTAGCTTACATCGGGTTTATTCATCAACAAAAATCTTCACTCCCACTCCTGCGTGCATTTCATCAGGGTCCGGTTCCAATGACTGCAGGGAATAGCGGGAAACCGAGTGCATTTTGGAGAAATAAAGGGGGGAAAATGTAATTTAGGCTCAAAATATTCCATAAAAGAATGTGCAGTTCAGAGACAGCAGCTCAGTAGTTTCTAGTAGCCGATGATGATGGTGTTTTATAGCGTAAGTCTAATAAATAAAAAAAAATCTATGTAGATTTATCTTGACCATTTCCAATAACATATACAGATGTTGTGAAACCAACTCAAGTTGAAGTTAAATCAACTTTTCCATTTATGTTATTTCTTTCAAAATATTAAGTGAATTATAATTTTGACGATTCAAAATCCATCGTGTTAAAGATATCTTATTTTTATTTTGTTTTCTAGGAATAATCGTGATATGTTTGTTACTTTAAACGAGTATGATATTATTTGAAAGGGGGATGTACCCAATTAAATCTGCCTTTGTCACCCTGAATGGGGCGATAGGAAATGTCAGACCCTAACTGACTAAAACCCCTCAGCATCTCCTGCTTCGGGCCTAGGACGCAGTATATTATTGCGCTTACATGCGCAACTCTGGCTGAAAATCGCTATCACCGAGGACACGCCTCGAAATGTCCGTCAAAAGATATTTCAGCGAACAGACATAGTAATTAAATAAACCCCAGTGTTTTTACTTATTTTAACCTTTCCCATTTTATTTTCTTGCTGTAGAAAATGCCATTGAGCTAATTAAATTAACAGTCGGGATGCATTTATTTTCTTTTATTAAGTCATTTTCTTGTTTTTGGAAAATGTATTAAATATTTAAATTATATTTTTATTCCAATATTTTATTCATATAAAAGAGAGCTAGACTGCTGGGCACTAAATGTTTAAAGTTAGGTACCTACTGTTTACTAAATTAGGATCCTAATAATAAATAACAAAAACTTGACACTACACAAGCCGCCGCCTAAAATTTATTAAAGTTAGAAATAAATTATATTTTTAATGGCCGAACAATTGACAATTTAACAGACGATACCTAGACCAACAGGTTGAGTTGACGACGAAAATTGTCAGAAAAGGCCCAATATTTTAGATATTTATTTGGGCAAAACCTTATTATAGATATAATCAGGTTTTTAAAACGCCCGAATTTGCGGAGCATGCTTTTGTAGATGAAAATGATTCCTTAAAGGGAGATGCTTATTCTGAGTAAGAACTATGTAAGCCGTTACTTTGAATAGATCTCCTCAATGGCACGCCACTGAGTTCAACCTTCTTGTCTATACATTACCCTTATAAACTACCTTGAGAATATCGCCACCAAGCCTAGCTGGAGAGCTACTTACGCTAGGTTTTGCCTAGACGTGATCTTCACTCCATAACATCTCTACCACACGGTCATCGGTTCTTTGACAAAATTAAATTTGACCTGTCCTTTGGGTCTTGTATAGTGCTGATAACTTTTATAGAGCCATGCTAAGTGTGGGAGAGCCATGCTTCGGCATGGACGGGTCGTCTCGACCGATGTATTTCGCCATGTGCGTGAGGTTTCCGGTGGCCCAATCTTTCCCCTCTCCCAATCCCAAAATTGCCTCAATCTTAATCCCCAAAAGATCGGCAACGCATCGTTACTCCTCCATTGTTACTATTTCATTGTCTGTGGGCTGCGTTGGTTGCTTGCCATTGGGTAATTGGGTTGCTTGAGTGGCGTCCTATCACATAAAAAAATATTTGTGACCTTGAACCGTTGAGAAAATATGATTAAATGATGTCGTTGATTACATTTTTTTTATTTTTGCAGTATATGTAACACCGCAAATTAAAAATATTCAGGTATAATAAAACGAATTAATTAATAATCATAAAAGCTAATTATTCTAGTATGTTATCTTAAAAATTCCATCACCCTCACTTTTACGCTATATAGATTTTTTTGTATCCTTATTTCACGAATCAATGGTATAATCCGGAAAAAAATCGCCGTTTCGCCCGGCACTTGGATCACAATGGTGGCTCGATCCCTTAAAGTTCCCTGCACACAATGGTTTACATTACCGCATCAAATAATAACACTTAGTGAAAAGAGGGGACGATGCCGTTCCGGACCGGATCGATAAAGTAAAACTCTTATTGATAAACATGATACATGACATACTTATACCACGCTTTTTATTCAGACACTGAAATATACGGTGATTTTGTATCTTTATATTTTAAGGAAAGTGCAAAACCTTCCCTGGTTGAGTGGTCATTAGGACGAGTTCAGAATTTCTTTCTTGGTCACAGGTACTAGGTACATAAACATAGGTATAAATGAGTTACCTGTTTAAACTTATTATAATTTCCAGTTACGTGTTACAGCCAGTCGGCAGTTTAAATCAAACGTGCGCTCATAATTTTTGTAATTAATTGAATAACTTTAAAAAAGTGTTTGTCTTTTGAGTTCATAGTAAGTAGTCGAAACAACTTTCTTTCTTGGCAAGGACCTTTTGTGTTTCGGCTTAGGTTTAGGATTGCCATCGTCATTGAAATAACTCTGCACTTATCAAACTATAGCCAGTCACAAAAATCATAGCATTAAACATTCCTTCGTAATGTCAAAGGAAGACCAACAAACAAAGACATCTTAGCATTCGAGTAAGGATTAGCAAGGATAAGAATTTAGTCCAGGAATGCTTTTTGTTTTAGTTTTAAGGGTAGTTCTGTCTAGTTTTCATTCTACCGTGTAGATTCTGCGAAGCTGTTAAAGCAAAATATTTCCACCGTACTCAGAGTAGTAATATTATAACCCAGTTGGTAGCAATTATTTTAGTTGCAAAATTGTCACTAAGAAACAGTATAAGCAATCATTAATGGAGTTGACTTGGAGACTTGGAGACAGTGCAATAAATATTGTTATTTCCATATTTCCTCGATCATTATATAACGAAAACTCCAGAACTTGAAGCTAACAGATATTTTGCTTTCGTCGAGCAATCAAAATTCAATTTATTGAAGCACATCCCTGACCGGGAACGTACAAGAGTAATCAAAAATTAATAATTTCGAATCAACTGTATCGGATATCCGGTTAAATCATTTGTAGGGTTGCATATTAAGAATGCATCATCACATTTTTTCCTAAAACTCCTAGTAAGAAGTAATTAGCACTTTATAAAATAAACAATTTTCTTTTATAAGTTTTTTTTTATTATAAGTTTAAGTTAATTTTTTTTTCAGATAACTGAGATTCGTTTAACATATTATTTAAAAATAAAATAAAACAAAATAAATTAAAGTTAAATTTAATAAGTTCAAATTTAACAAATTTAGTAAGCAGGGACATAAACCGCTATACTCATTTTCATATTATGGAAATATTATGCAGTTACATACATATTTCTACGATTAAGTTGGATATTTTAAGCAAATCTCAGATTTTGAGGAAATCGATATGTTTCTCCTTATCAAACAGAGATCCATGGGGAAGGGGGAGGGGCTGGGCCTCCAGTAACTTCACTCACATGGCGAAACACAATGCACTGGTTGTTTTACCCCGGTTTTTATAAGGCCGTGGTATCACTCCGGTTCAGCCGACCTATTCGTGCCGATCCTTGGCTCTCACACACTTAGATCTAGGAAATATCTTACATTACATAAACACCATGGTATTTATAGAACAGTCGGTTTTGTTTATTTGATTTTAAAAATATATCTATATCACTTTTGACATTATAATTCTTATTGGAATGGTCAATAAACTCATGGTGAAAGGTGTGGTACACACTACATGATTACTTAGACTATTGATTTAGGTAATATTCGATAGTAAAACACGTTTTTATTTTTTATGTTGCCTAATTTCATAATTTTAATCAAAAACAAACAAACAAGAAGTTTAAAAACTCAGGTGAATAACAAAAAAATAACACCTACTTCCACAATTTGGTAGCAGAGAAATAGAAAAGTAATTTTGCTCGAAAAAAACAGGGGTGGTTAGCAAAATAACAATAATGCATTATCTGTGACAAGATTATATTCAATTTGTCCGCAGAGGGCTCCCCCTGTTGACTTTTACAATTCGACGGAGCTAATAGACAGCTGATACACCCATTGTTTTGTTTCCATTCGTTCGGGATCAATAGATAAATATTGACAAACCTTATAGCAAGTTCTCTTATCTACTTGAAACATAAATGTTAATATTCTGAAGAATTGTCGGGTTGCATATTGTTGTATGAATTTATGAATTTATGAATTTATTAAGTTGTATGAATTTATTAAGTGAAAAAATATATCCATTGTGTTTACGTAATAAGTAGTCAGAATTAAGTTCTGTATCGATATTGAAAACGACATTTTAAAAGTAAGGCTCATAGATCCCTTCTGTGAAATCACTCAATCAGAAAGACATACAAAAATGTATTGGAAGTAAAATCTAAAGGAAATATTCTATAACTATTAAAGTTTATATAAAGATTTTCCTATTACAAACGAGAATGATTGAAACTAGGTTAAAGCTAGTATCTTAGCATCACCGTCCTAATAACTTCGCGAAGACTCAAAATAAATATTTCATGGTCTCGACCCTCCATCCACCTCAAGTTATCCTAAGCAACTCATGTCAAATTTATACTTGTTAATTTACCAGGTTTCGTACTAGTTAATTTACGGAAGGTACCGCACTAGAACTACACATGAACACAATAATTTAATTAGAGGTAGCAAACATTGAGCGAGGCGTCGTAAGAGTGAGCGGGCGTTAAAAAAACATGTTTAACACCAGCATAACTAATGTGGTGCAGCTGCATTCACAGTTTTTATTGCAAAATAAAACATTAAATAGGTATTGCTCCGCCACCGCCCGAGGGAGGCACATTTCAATGATTGAACAAATAATATTGTGCCATTCTGCAGACGGCGCGGCGTCGCGTGGCGTCAACGACACCAAACTTTATCAAAATGCGAATTATAAATGATTTATTTCTTTCCAGCGTCATTTTACTTAGTGAAAAACGTAAAAAGAAGGTAGTAAGTTAACTACATATTAAAATAATAATAGTATACATAGTTTTCGGTTACCTACGCGCAACAACTTTTATTATTTGCTTTGTGTTTCACTATTTTCAGTTTTAGTTTCAACATGTGTTGTATGTATGTATGGTATAGTTTTACGTACGTTGAAAACAACGATATTTCAAGCAAAAATCAGAAAGTTTTGAATTACAAAATAGAAATGGAAAACAACGTTGCAAAACAATGTTTACGTTTTGTCAAAATCCAAATACTAAATCTAGTTCTAGGAACGTATCGTGTTCGTAGCAGGTACTCGTTGCGAAGCGGTCAAATATTCGCTGGTACCAACTAAAATACAAAAGCTTTTGTTCCCTTCATTCTTCGATGGCTGTCAGCTTGACTGTCAATTACGTTTACATGAAAATTGTAGTTCGGAAGCATTGCACAAACGCTAACAAAGGAAAAATTGGAGGAAAAAAATGAAAATTTTAAATTATTAAGCAAATACCCCTCCGTACGGAGCGGACATCAATAACGTTAGCAGGCATTGTACAGCGCTGTTTGAAGTCTTTAGAATTTCATTGTTCTACCTTCACCGTTTTAATCCATGTTCTGTTAAATATCAAGCTATATAAAAGAACGGTAAAAAGAGCATTGTTGTCAGAGTACATGTTAGTTTGAGCACACACAAAGCAATCTTCCCAGGATTCTTCACGTCCTTCTTTTTAAATGTAATATGAAAGAAGTAACGGAAATAGAACGAAGTTTTATCTATTTTTACCGCGACGGCTATACTGTCCATGGTAAAAGAAAATCCTATTCAAAGGAACGAAGATACGGTATGTTTCTCTGCGTATTTAAAACTGAGAACTGAGAACTTTTTAAAATTTTACGTTAAATATAGAACCTACTCAGGTATTTATAATTTCTGCTTGAAAACAAACTATTCAGGATTACAGTCACTTCGAAAAAAAGTCAAGTCGAAAAAAGTAAAAAGATATTTACTACAGATCATCTTGACGAACGAAAAAAAAATCCAAAACATTTTTGTACCGTCCAGAGACCTATCTCGAACAACTTCTCTATTTTAAATGAACGAAATAGTTAAGACAGCACAAAGCAACAACAAAATTAATCATGTTACTATAATCCGTATAATATTAGACGTGGTTATATTGGTTTTTATTAAACCTTTATTAATACAATAGTACGAATATAAATGTCATTTTTATTTATTACTCTTGTAGATTGGGCAACGTGTTTCCCCTTTGCTATTTTTTATTAGACTCAGCTGTAAGCAATATGTTTCCGCGAGGGGATATGGCAGGGATTAAAGCATCGGTCAGTGGATCAATAGCATTCATTACTCGTTGCGACGGCTTTGTGTGCGTACTTATTGTTACAACCCTAGGACATGGCTCTAGGGGCTCGAGGGTCGCGGTGCAAGTGCACTGCAGGTTGATTGAAGCAACAAATAAACATCGCCTAACGTTTGTTCCATTTCCCTTGTCCTCTGTGGACTACTCCGTTGTCGAAGGTCAACTTTCTTTGTTATTTTCTATTTCAATAAAATAATATTTATTATATGATTGAGTTTCTGTAATACCGAGCTACCTGCCCTCAGGTCAGCCCTTGTAGGAATTGACCTTTAATTAAAGGTATATGTTAAGCCTTACTTACGAAATAATAATGTAATAAAAATATTATTCTGAATATGATTTTTGCGATGTTTGATTCTGTTGTTGTGTGTATTCTGTGTAGGTACATTACTATAATTTAATTAGGGGTCTTTGTTTATTGTCAGATTATTCTTTGATATTACTTTGTTAGTCGAAGAGACAAAGTCAAATAGCTATTCGACTTTGTTCACAAAACACAGGTGTTCTTTTCGACAGGACAAATAACGGCATGTCCACGAGATCAAGCGTTGAATGAACAACGCAAAAGTTTGTTGTTCTGTTTTTGTACGGAATACGAGCGTAAAACGAAACATACCAATTTACGAAACTATTGTATTACACAAAATAACGCGTTTTAGTCATTTGAAACGATACGTGGAGGTTTAATAAATAATCCAATAGGTTTTCCCTCATAACAGTTTGACAAAAGATATAATTTTGAATTCATAACTAATAATAAGTCCATTTATCCAACACTTCATAATCTGGACATCGCTCGTCTCGGGTGTTAAACAACAGTGTTATCTTTAGTTATAGTTTGTACCTCTTTTTCTAATGGAACTTAATCATTAAATGACTCCTCTCGTCAGGGTGAAGCGCGAGGGTGTATCAGACTCTATTTTTACTAAAAACTACCCCATCCCTTTTTCTGGTCCAGGCCAAAGCCTCAGTACCTTATTGCGCTTGCCCCGCAAACCTGGCCGACCTCACGATTGTGACTGCAGTTTGTGACTCTTAGCCACATATTAAATATCTAGCAAAAACAGCTTCATTATTGATTTTTCAGACGCATCGCATTGCTGCGAAACCTTACAAAAATAACCCGGCTTCTATCTTTTGTGTGTACTAACCCTAAAATAACACGTTTCGCAATAAAGAGAGAATTCTGTAAAATGACATTTAAAGTCTAATTTAATTTAGAACAAAGAAAAAACTAACAAACAATTGCCGGGCTCTTTTATATAAATGTCTGGAGGCAAAGTTGTGGCCAGTATGAATGGCTTCCATGGACGGCAGAAAAAAAAAACGAAATACTGCGACGGTGGACTATATTTATAAAAGAATCCATTATAATTTAAAAGAGTTGACAACCCGTCAACGTTCTGTGACTTCCTTCCATTATCTAAGTTCTCGGTATTGTATAGTTCTTTAAGATTTCTAACAAACTCCTGATTGCACATAAAAGTATAACTTAAACTAAGTTTACGAACAACAGAAGTTTTAATTGTATATTTCCCTTTGATATACTTCACCTCTCGTAAAATGAAATTAGTTTACTGGAAAAGTCTAATAGCTAGCCTTCGTTGCAGCCCACGCGCAATATCGATCGTATTACGATGCATTCTCATGCTATACTTTCACTTTATGATTTCTTATGACAATAGTTACTTATAATATTTTTGACTGAAGATGAGTGTATGAATATATTCATATTGTAGTAATATATTCATTCTAACCTAACCTAACTTTTACAGTTTATAAAAACCCAGACACAGCTAAAGCAGATATAAAGGATTTGAAGAAAAAATCTAGTGAAAATATCAGAGAACATTTCTTTGCTTCACACAAATAGACAATTTTCTCTTAATACATACTAACAATTTGTCAGCCATACAGTTGATACAAATAGCATTTTTTCGTGACCCAAAAAAATCAAATGTCCCAGAGGGTAGAAAATAAAAGGTGTTCACAAAAAAGGAATGATAAGGTTGAAGCAACAAGTCCTTTTGTCTCTTCGGCCATCATGGGTTTACTGTTCGAAATACTGCTGATAGTCGCAAAGGGGTCTGGGAACTAAAAAAATAAATGTGAAATAATATATACGTAAGATATAAAATATCATTTGTGTTTAAAACAAAAATCTTATAACATAAATACACAAAATGTCATGCGTTTTATAACTTTATAAAAAGATCGATATGGGTACTTTCTAATTATCTACTGATACTTTCCTTTAAGGCTTTTGACAGAGTTTAAAGTTTGTTTGAAATATATAAATGTACATGGAGAATATATCTTTGAATTTTGATTTAAAGATACATATAGCTAGATACATACATGATAACAAAAGAACTAAATAGTTATAAAAAAAATATTCGTTTCGTAGTTATACCAATTAACATATTACAGCAATCGATTACAGATTGTATAATGATCCCAGCAGGCATTGAAAAACTTATGTATTTATCGAATATACGGTTAAAGTCGTATCCAAAAAGATCAAAAAATTGCTCTTGAAATCCGAGCCGAGCCGAGCCGTTCCCGACTTTGTATCGTTTTGAATCACGATAAAAATTCAACGCTTAGATAATTTATTTTAAATAAACTTGCATTCGATTTAATGTAGCGATATTTTTTTCGTTCTACCAACCGATATGTTTTCCGAGACGGAAATTAAGAAACACCCTCTTGCATAGAAAGTGGTACATTAAAAAATAGGGTAGGTCAGGGCTGTGAGCCTTGTGCAGCCCCGTTATTATATATTTTAAAGAATACATTTTATGAATTCGATTATGTATTTAATCAAACTTAATTTTAGGTTTAAATTCAATTGTTTAGGTATTTTGATGATAATTACTCATGTGCGCACAATGAAACCGCAAAATTTAATTGTAATTAGGCACAATATTGATGACATATTTCCATTCCAATCGTATTGTGGGAAGCAGAACATATATGTACAGGATAATATAATACATAGCGTAGTTTAAAATAATTAAAGTGGATAATATAACTAGCTATAACAAATATAAAATGATTGATCAATTTTATTTAGTTTGAAAGAGGATTACTTACATGATTAGCTGAAGTGGGTGACCTGTTTACATTCACCCATCATTAACCCACCTCTTCATGGAAAACTAGGTGAAACGTTATCATATTACAAAATTACTTTACAATTCTATGAAAACATTAATAATTTTCCCGCTTAGTTGACAAGCAGTATATGCGTTCAATAAGGGTGCAATTACAAAAATTTACAACAAATAATGTGTCGATATGTTCACAAGTAAATATGTTTTACGCTTCCACTATAAAGTCAATGTTAAAGTAATAAAATATAAAAGAAAAAACAATTCCCGAGGAAAATCTTGAATAAAGGGAAACAAGGACGACCACCACCACTTTCTTAAAATATAAGTCACGTCTTCAAGAGCTGTCGCTTCGGTTCATTTATAAACTACAGCCGGATTACTATTTTTCCTTGCTATAAAACTTTTAATTAAGGACAAGGATACAATACTGGTAAAGACAATCTTAAACAATAGAGTCCGGGTAAGTCGACATGAAGGTTTTATAATCAACTTTCATTTCAATGCAGAATCACAAGGAATTCTAGACAAAAGCACTATTTCATTCACCTTTCGCCTAGTTCACTGTCGTTCTTGGAAAACTGGAGCTTATTAGAGATGGACCAGACACTTGGGCACTGATTTGAGATTTAATTGCAGTGACAAATATTTTAAAAGAGATTTGCTGAATTTTTTTGCACTGAAGACAACATTTATTTTAATTATTCTTTACTAACTTTTGACATACGATGGTGTAGTAACGATTTTATTTTCCTGACCTAATAAGCCAGACATGCTATAAGTGCTATGTAATTGGGTGGGTAGCTCCAAATAGTGCACAAACCAAACTCCCTGCTAACTATTCAGAATTTGGTAATCGAAAAACTGCTCGAACTACATCCGCAAAACTAAAGTTTTAATAGCCATGTTAAAACTTTGCACTTCCAATATTTAATAAGCATCGATGTTACGGAAATTATGGAGTACTATATAATGATGGCCTACAATATTACAGCCAACATAATAACTAATCATAATGAAAAATAAAAATAAAAGTTATGGCTTCTCACTCTAATTCTCAATAATAGACATGGTGTGGAAGAGGCATGGTGTGAAGTATGGAAAAGCAAAGCTTCGACACGAGCCTCCGTCTTCATAGAAAGTTGGCGTGAAATAACCACAGCGTTGTGTTTCGCCGTGCGAGTGAGGTAACCGGAGGATAATCCTCCACTTCCCGACTCCCTCCCCAATCTCTAAATCTCCGAACCCTAGTCTTCAAAATACCGTCAATAAGAACAAGTATAAGAAGTAACGCTTCTGCTCATTTGCAGACATAAAAATGGACAACAGATAGCAAATATAACGAATTTAGTAATATTATTATTTTTAAGTATACTTACAAAATGTCATTAACTGTTCCATATTACTACACCTTTGCTGTCTTTATAATATTAACTATTGGATTTTGTGTAAAGGAATAATCATATTTCCAATTTGTATGTTGTTTCAATTGTGTTGATTATTTTAGACTGTATAAACTGTTACTGTGTCTATCAAAATAAAATGAAATGAAACTAAATAAACATTAACAATATCAAAATTGATCAGTAAACAGAAACAAACAGCAAAGATAAAAAATATTTGTGGTTTGAAATTCGCAATTTAATATCCGAAAAAAATGGAATTGAATGACACAGACAGCGAGAAAGCTGAAAATATTTTGTAATTGATTTTCTGAAAAGGATTGAAATATACACGCAGTATCTACCTTTTTATATACATATACATTTCTACTATATTCGGACTGGTTTTTAAAGTAATAATGTTTGTTTTTCCATTTTCAAAAAATCTAAGATCAGGAATTTTGATTGGTGTGATTCTCGCATTAGTCATTTGTGATAGTGACGGCGAATAAATGCGAAAGTATACCTCTCGCCACATCACCTCTCGTTTGACGCCGAAATATAGTATCGAAGTTCCCCTCCTGTTTACGGGAGCCGACTGGCCCCTATTGCTATGGCAAAAAGACCTCATCTCAATCTACTCTTTTCGTATAACATTAAGAATTATCTTCGTTAAGGGTATTTATAGCCCTAAAGTTGTTAGGATGTGATAACTTTGAAGACGTTCTCTCTAAATATCTTGTGCGATATAGTATGGATGACGTGAACTTAGGAGGGAAATATATTATTATAAGTATTTAGACAGGGATTAACTCGAAGAAATATTATGGTTTGAACTCATTATACTTGTACAAACCTATTACCATATTCAAACTTTTTGATGAAGTTATTTTTGATGCCACATTCACATTGGAATAAACAACAACAACATTTTCCAATTTAGAAATTTAAAAATAGAATAAAACGGATACATTTCGAATAACCTAAAAATCATTTATTTCTCTTTTTCGGTATATGTCAAACAAATACACAAATAAATGGATGAAAATAAAAATGAAATACCAAATACATTCTCTGACCTAAGTTACTGAATGTTGATAAACGTCCATGGCGTGAATGACGTCCATGGCATGAATGACACTTTTTGATTGTTCGTATAAAAACACATACTCAACTCAAGTTGCCACTAGTTTTGCATCATTTTTTATGGTTTAGGTTGGCAAAGGATCAGACGGATTGCTTGATCTGCAATCAGCACCGCCCATGGACACCTGAAACAACAAAGGAGTTACGATTGCGTTGCCGGTCGTTTAGGGATAAGGGTTTCGGATACTAAGGATTGGGAAGGGATGGGGAGGGGGAGGTTTGGTACCGGAGAACCTCACTCACACGGTGAAATACAACGCCGTGGTTGTTTCACGCCGGTATTCTGTGAGGCTGTGGTATCACTCCGGCCGAGCCTGCCCATTCGTGCCGAAGCTTGGCTCTTCCACACTTAAATTACATTGCGTTATGTACACGAATAGGAAAGCGCAGCTTGATATCCTGTCTGTAAACATTTTAAGAACCTTCGTGTCTAAATATAAATAAGTATAAAAATCCACATCATTTTTTCAAAAAATACATAATTAATTTAAATTTCGCTTATTAGGACTACCCGGAGAAAACGAAGGAGCTGTGTCCTCACGGAAGTGATCGGTGACTGCGACCTCTGGAGTAGGTGCCGCAGTAAGCGATGCCTATTCCAGGCGTCGAGAATCGAGCGACAATCTCCGACCATCGTAAGCTCGGGCCTGCATTAGTACGGTGCCTAATAGGGCCAACCAGCTACACACAGATGGAGCCCAACAGGGCTGATATTCGACCGGGAGGAGAAAAAACGAGTTGTTTTGTTCCGAAGGAAACATAGCCAAGAGAAATGTAAACTGAATAAATGACTTAAATATAAGCAAACCTAAATTATTTAGCTATGAAGCTGTTCCATTTGCCTTTGTCCACTGTTATGATAGGACATTCCTCTGAAAATCTACTTCCTGCTAAGAAGAGGGAACAAAGAAACAATTTTAAAATGTTGTCTATTTAATTTTAAAACAAGAACATTTTTCAGGCTTCATGTAGCACTAAGTTGCTCGAAAGGTAAGTACGCTACCTTTGAAAATAATATATACTTATTTAACAAAATTTATTTTATAATAATAATAATTGAATGGGTCAGCAAAGGTCTTATTTATACTTAGAGACTGACCTCTGAGTTTGTTTCCGCATTTCTTCTCAGAGTAGTCAGATAGGAAATGCCGGCTTCATCTAGTTTTCCACATATAAATTGACGTGTAAAAGTGCCGTTTTATGGCCTATTTACAAAAATAAATTTATTGTTTCATTGTTTTACTAGGATTTTTTGTTCCTAATAATAAATACTTCGGTTGGCTACATTATTCATATAACTGGATGTACCATGGACAGAGCCAAGTTCTTGCAAAACCATTCAATAAATGTAATAACCTAAACCAATTTCGTGTATTAATTGCTGTAATGTGCATACCTACGTTCAAGTAGTTTTGTAGTGCTACTTTAGACCATGTTTATTTTCTTTGCAATTACTAAATAAAAAAGCAACTGATTACTTGTTTGTTATAATAGTCAATTAAGGTCCATTCACCTTATTCAAGTTGTTCAAGAAACCTTAAGAATAACAAACTCTTTACCTTTTGAATTCTCATTTAATGATGTTATTCATTTCTATTTTCAAGTTATAGTTGCACGTAACAGGTCAGGTCAGGTTAATTACTGTATAAAGAGTCAGTTAATTAACTCTGGGTACACTGTTACTCTTAGTACTCCTTAAGTATGTGTAGAAGCCACGTTTCGGCACATATAGACTTAGCTCCACCGCAATGATACCACGGCCGAACAGAAAACGGGCTTGAAACAATGAAAGCATTAAGTTTCGTGTGAGTGAGGTTGCTGGAACCGCAATATTCTCCCCAAGCCCATACCCAACCTAATCCAAACCTAACCCAAAAAGTTGGCAATGCACGTTGGCAATGCACTTGTGACTGCTTTAGTGTTCTGGGTATCCATATCGGACTGTCCCATAAAAAAGAGGCCCTGAAAGTTGTTTTACTTAAATCACAAATGACAGGAGACATGAAAATCTGTATCATGTAAAACGTACACGTGGTACCCATTATACGCTCATTAATATTTCCGCACGACCGAAACTTAGGTTAAAAGCTAATTCACAAGATAAAAACGCGACGCGACATCAGACTAGGGACCTTTAAAAGTTTTTTCCCTTTCGGAATTCATTTTGCAGGACTATAATCAGTAGCAAATCGTGCAGAAACGAGCTAAACTTATCACGCCAGGAATCCGGGGAGGAATTCGCTTCGTGTACGTTACAATTTCTATCAAACCCTTGTAATCTGTAATGGAGAATGTTTCTATAATAGACCCCAGATTTTTGTTTCAGATTTTTAGGTGATCCTTTTACGATACATTTGGGGTTTTTTCGTTCATTCAGGATTTACTTTCGCTCTAAAAATATTCGTGATGGAGGATTAAGTATTACAAAAAATGTATTTAGTATGTTTTTTTTTACTGAATTTTGTAATAACACGATTAATGTGTTATACCATACTAAGCTGTTATTTTTTTACGATTATTAAGACTACACATATTCAAAACTTTGTTAACTTAAAGAATATGATTTATGTTTTTAATTCTATAAATTGTTAACTTATAGAATTAAAAACTTTATATTATATTTTAATCTTTTTTTGTATAAAATATTAGTTCATTTATAACTCAAGAACGGCTAAACCAATTTGGCTAAGGATTTGTGAACCTTTGGACTAGTACTTTTAGACCCATAGCAACAAGCTTCTTCCATAAAATGGGTTGTGGAAGTTTATACGCAAAAGACTACACATATTCAAAACTTGTAGACTGATTCGATTTTTCGAATCGACCACTAAGTGTACTTTTATGATTTTGTTGTTATTTTTATGATCGATAATGTATTTTACAAATGAGCCTTATAGAAGTGGTAATAATAACGAGTAATAGTACTCACCATATTACTAAACTCAACCATATTAATTAAGTTATTAGTGTTGTCAAAGTCAAAGTCAAAAATCATTTATTCCAATTAGACCTTTACATGCACTTTTGAACGTCAAAACAAAATTTTGAAGATATCGTGTCAGTCTGTCGGTCAGTCCTCTTAGTGAAGCTATTTGCTCGTTCCAAAGTGTAGATTCCGATGGAGAAGAACGAGCAAGAAACTCCATGGTTACTCTTTTTAAATCAGTTTCACATACAGATTCCTTTTACAAACAGTTGGTTCAATTATGTGAGAACAGTGTAACACTAATATTTATTCAAAGTTGTTCTACTGGAACTAAAAAAATGCTGTTATTTGTTGTAGCAGCAGTAACAACCCTCTTCAAGAAGTGGTTAGAGACACCATGGCGTCAGGCGTAAGGTGATTCTGCCTGACGCAGGTACTTACCGTCCTAGGAAACTTGGCTATTTTAAAAAGCCCGGATATGGACATTATGAGGCCAACGTAACCCGTAAGAACATACGGTGAAGCGTATGGTGGCGTGCTTGGGCTGAGCATCGCCGTGACCGAAGCGGAGCGCATGAGGGAACTATCCTCCTCACATCCCAGCCGAAGCGACACTCGGGGTGTCAGTGATCGGCCGACGATCTCCGGCCACCGCAATCACGGGACGGAGGACGGGGAGCTAGAATGACAAAAAACAACAAATAATAAAAAAAATGGCGTTACAAAATTTCGATTGTATACTAAATGAATTCTGCACACGATTCTATTCGTATACCTCTCGGTAATAACAGCATCGTATTCTATTCGTATACCTCTCGTTTTCTTTTTCGCAGAAAGAGTCGTCAATTTTCTTGTTATCTAAGTATTTATAATTTATTTTGATAAAAATCCTAAACGAATTAGATATGAGAGAAAACTACTACAGCTTAGCTGTACAAAACTTCATTTACTTTTGATTTGAATAGAGTTTAATTAAATTTGGAAATAGTTTATTAAACAGCAGAAAATAGAATGATAAAATTACCTCCATTTGATTCGATGCAGCCATTTCATATCGTTGCTGGCTTTAATAATATTTTCTCTTTTCTTACAAAGTAGGTACGTTATTATTGTAAAGAGAATGCATATTGAAATATAAAAATAGGACCCGATCGCAATATGTCTGATTGCTCGAGTTCCAATAGCAGGCGTATTAACCCTACCTGAATGCTCGCAACCTAGATGAATCTCGAATAGATTTGTCTATTCTGAGAAGATTCAATATATTGTTATTTCTAAAGCGAAATATACAAATTGCATAATAATATTCCTCGTGTCTAGAATTTTTTCCATCAACATTAAATTTACCTGTAGAATATCAGACGAATATGTTAACAAAGATCAGAGAAAATAATGTTTTTTAAATTTATTTGTACTAAGAAATCAGTTTCAGAGAATTGCGACGAAATGGCGATTGCTATCTTAATGTAAGTGTAAATTTAAATACAGTGCAATTAATGAGAAAGATTACAAAAAACAGGTAACAAAACAACTTGCTATCTGGAATCGCAGTCATCCTCGTAAATAAACAAAAATAAACGTTATTATTGAAAGTGTTTTCAATGCAACGTCTTTTTGTTGAATCTCGAAAGCTAAAGCTAGCTTTACCTAGGTAGGAGTATACTATATAGCAATTTGCTCAACAGTAATTAAAATATGGAAATCTATTTCTGGGTTCAATTGAATTATTGCATCTAGATTTCATCAGTTGAAATTTAGATTACAAGATACTATAGTCAAGGGTCTACGGACGGCAAGCGAGAGTAGCTCGCCGCTTGACTAAAACCAGACCCAAAGGAACGGCGCAAAGCGTTTCGCAAGAACCTCAAAAAACAACTAGACCACCGCAGAAAATTCAGTCGGGGTTGCCGGGCAAGCTCAATAAAG
Organism: Spodoptera exigua; assembly: GCA_902829305.4. Lineage (NCBI taxonomy): Eukaryota > Metazoa > Arthropoda > Insecta > Lepidoptera > Noctuidae > Spodoptera > Spodoptera exigua. The sequence goes on along the minus strand of LR824601.2, from coordinate 9,853,451 downwards.
TACCATGTCTTAGGCCTGGGGTAGGGACAGGAAAGGGGTGGTGTTCACTCAGTAAGAGCCTGATAGTCCCACTCGCCTTGGGCGAGAGAAATCATTTGATTGTAGTTCTTTACAAAAAAAGATACTTGAAGTTCTAATACTTAAACATAACTACACATGCCATATTATAAACTTTATCAACTCACTCACAAAAGTAGGTAACTAATGAACATTATGCAACGAATGTTAAACAAAACTCTTTATTTCAAACATAAAACAAGGCATTATTCAATTAACGTACGAGGTAAAATAAAATTAAGTCCGCTGTGCGTTCACACAAAAAGATGAATCCTCCACAATTCCTGCTCCATTCTACTTTTATAAAGTAAAGCGAAGTTTTATTTTGCACTAAACAAAAATAGGACCCGCGAGCGACATCTACTGCGGAAAGGGTTGAATTAAGAAGATTTTCATTAATTCCGGAGATCTTCACTAAGTGCCAATTAAATGTTGTGACGGAAATCGAAAGATGAACCGATTTACGAGCCATACCTGCAAATTAAATTATTGATTCGGCGATTTCGAAGAGGCACTCTCCCCATGTTGTCAGCCATCAAGTTATTAGCACGCTTTACAAAAATCCCTGGAATTAAAATATGTTCGCGAGTGATTGCGTTGTTCAGTGTTCGTTCATCCTTAATTGAATATGAAGAGGATTATTGGAATAGCCCTGCAATTTAAAAAATAGGTCCAACTTCGCATCGATGCCTTTGTCTGACCCGAAATTCTTTTACTATAAGTACCTACCTATCTGTTATGTTATATACATAGCTAACGTTGTCACCGATAATATTATGAAACGTGTACAACGGTCATTGATTGATGAACCTCGTCAATCGATCAGCCAATTAAAGCCGAGTGTTTTGGTGTCGTCATGCTTATCCTTAAAACAGTGCTATTGAATGAAATATTAATTTATTGCTTAAATAATATATTACAGGCTATGATTTCAAATAAAAATAATAATATTTATTTGTTATTGTTTAGGCAAACGTACAATAGCGCAGCAAAGGTACAATGCAATACAAACACCGCGGGCTATGTTTGAAAAACAGCTTCGAAAAATATTTTCCATTGGTTCCATCGAGAGATGAACTCCACTCCATTCATAGATTAACACTTTGAGCTACGACTTTTGTTTTTTAATAAAATGTAGTTGGAATTCGAAAAGGTATGTCCATGTTATTTTTTACTATAAAGAGGATTAAGCATTTTCGTTTATTTACAAAATTCCCGCTTTGCACACCCTATAAAGGTAGGTATAGGTATTTCGATGGAAAAACTGGACTGTTTTTGCACGGTGCAAATGAACTTTAGAAGTTTAAAAATCCAAGTTTACAAAGTTTTCGTTGAAAGCTATGCAAACTGTTGACTTCGCTACTTTCCCAAATGAATTCCTCCTTTTTTCTGCCCTACAGCCGACTCCATTACCGTTTGTAGCTCCCGATGTTGCATATAATATAGAAAGACTAACATTCATTTTGTAGGACAGATTTTCTTACAAGAATTCTATTTAACCTATTAAAATGTACCTACTATACATTTTTGAAATTATATTTTCCAGATAACTTCATAATAAACACAAAATGATTCTATTTTATCTCAAAATGCAAAATACATCTTTCAATCACATTACTATTACCACAATGTTGTCTTGTCTCGCCAGGAAATAGAATTTTGTCATACGGATATTAAATGGGCGCGCATTTAAAATCGTCCAACAAATATGAAATAAATATCTTGTTTTCATGTTTAGGAGTACAATAATTAAATTTGTTCTTTATGTTTATTCAATGTTTACGTGTAAGATAATTTAAATATTTTGAGTGTAATATGGGCATGTAACATGTTTTTTTATTTGCTTTGAACTAAACCACATAAAAAACTACTGAAATAACAAAACGCATTTTTGTTATTTTTGAGTCTTTTTTCTCGTAACATCGCCCTAACTTAATTGATGGTGTTTAACAATACAAATCCCTCTCAAATGTTTTAAACAAAAAGGTTTCTCAACAATAAAACTTGCGCAAAATTAAATATTCAAAGCACGCCATTGATTCCTTGATTTTTGCCACCCCTTGATACCGTCGCGCCAGACATCCCTTTTAATCTTTCGTCATAAATCAAACAATGTACGCTTTACAAGCATAAGGATTAAATCACAGTACAAAATAAAGAGTCCAATTTCAAATCAATATATTCAAAAATCAGGTTTTTCAAGCGCAAATGCGTTAAATTGTTACATTACTAATTAAGGCTGGAATGAAACTTCGCAATGTTCGTGACTGTACCCTGCCTGACTAAATCCTCAGTTTTCTTTTTCCCTTTCCTGTTCATCGGCTCCATTGAAAGCTTCTGTGTTTAATATACTTGGCTGAGTACAACATCAATGTGCCTGTAATAATGTGATCTCGTCAGTAAGGATAAATAAACCTGAAACGAGATTGAAACGGAAATAATTATTATAGACTCTCATGAGCAGAAATCAGCTCTCATGATTTTTGTGTTTTGTTTTTTTATTCATGTAATTTAAAGTCTGGATATCGCGTTAATTTGTGTATATATCTACCTAGTTAATATCTAAAGGTCAAATGTCTGTTGCATGAATCTTGGGAACCATAGGCCGGCTCAACCGGAGTAGGTAATGCTATAGCCTCACAGAAAAGAGACGTAAAACAAAACTTGCGTCGTATATTGCCATGTGACGTTGTGGGTGAGGTTCCCGGAGGCCTAAACCCAACCAAACCCATGCTGAATCCCCGTCCTAAATCCAGAAATCTCCATCACTTACACACCTCTGTTGTTGTAAGAGTCTATGGCCGGCGCTGATTGATTACGATCAGGTGATCCGTCCGACCATCAGCATCCGATCCGATAAAATTTCTTGTTCTAAAATGCGATGGTCGAGATTTAGTCAACCACATGGTAAAGAAAAGCTAATAAATAAAAAACGGTATCGACAATTCTAACCTTCCGATGTAACGGTAAAGGATACAATTTGTAGGCGTGACCTACGTAAGGAAACACTCGACTATTATCAACGAGTGTCGTCGGGTCATCTCACACGACAGACGACGTCATCGTTGCGTGATAAGGAAGTCAATAAATTCCCCCGTGTGCAGGTATTTAAGCAACTTTGTGGATACTTTCCGACTTTAATGCAGCATGTTTGTACGGAAAATTTTTAATATATTAGAAAAGTTGAACGTGAGGCGCGGAGGCAGTGCGAAGCGCGGACACCGACTTTAAAATTTGTTCCTCTATACCGTGTTTTATTTTTATTTTAATAGGATTAGGAGAGCTTTTAATGCGGGAAAATAAACAGTTGTGGCTTTAAAAGTTGGCTAAGAACAATCGTTAGGATAATGTTGGTAGTTCATTAGCAACAGTAATTTATAGGGTGGAGTATTAGAGTAATTAAACAGACAAACGCTATGAAGACAGATGAGATTCGGCGAATTTGGTGATTTCTATTTTGGTTGTCTCTATCTAAAACGCTTTTGACCCTATGAAAGTGTATTACTTTGAAATATTTTATTTTATTCGGACCGTGTTGAAAAAAATACTAGACATTTTATTTAGAGAGAATATATTGGTAATATTCAAAACATCGATGAAGCCCGTTAGTAAATACAGAACAAAAGAAAATCTGTGACCCACACCACCTGTTACTTACAATATAACACACCTCCACTCCGCGAACAACGCAAATATCGCTATTGTGTTAAAAAATACAGAAAGCATTTTTTTTTTAACTTTATCCGGCCTGTGAGCATTCCCTACGTTGCGTCGCATTGTGCGTTTCCAAACACAATTTTACTATACGTATCACCCCTATGCTAGGAACAATTCTAGGAATCATGGTCATAACAAGAATTATTTCTTACGATTTTACTTAATTGAATTTTCGTCGCACTGCTAACACAGACCGTGCAGCCAACATAACAATGTAAAATGAGTTTCATAAAATTAAAGTTGGGAACGTACCAAATGTAAACTAGGTGAATGCTACTTAATTAAATTGCTAGAGTAAGTAGAGTAAACAAAGTTAATCGGCCAATCAAACAGCATTTTAATTAAAAGTTACAGGTAAAATCACAAACACTCCGGCTGTACGTGGTTCCTGGCCACGACCACTACAAAGAACTGGCGCTGACGGGTAACGTAGTATTAACTACGCTTTTTCCCCGAATGATCGCAGGTTTTAATTAGTGCACAACAGGCTTACTATTGTTTGATATGAAAAACATTACAAGTGGTCTGAACAAAGGCTCAACTTGATACATTGATGCCTGATTGATTCCCGAAGCATTTAATGAATTAGTACCCATCTTCTCACTCTGATTTCTCTTTACTATTGAAAATGTGTTATTGTGAGTGTTATATTACGCTGCCTTTGTCTCCTTAGTACGTCTTGTTCTGATGAAAGGGAAAGGTATCAGTGTAAGTATCCTTTTAAAGGCGCTTTGTTTGTTAGTCACCTTTGAGGCCTTTTGAGATCAGGTTAATGAAAAGGTGTTGTTTGGAAATAAAAACAGGCTTTGTCTTAATAACTATAACGACTTTTTTTATTTAGGTAAATTGAAGCTACGCATTAAGTTCACCTATTTATATACTGCGTCTTTAATTTAAGGAGAGAAAACTACACAATGCACTTTTTTTAAAAAAAAAACGTTGCCCCACTCTAGGATTTTCTCCTGTGTCGTGGGTGCGGTTACAAACATACAATTTCACATACACATGACATAAAGAGTTGTTCCGTGCGGAAATCGAACCCGCGACACGTTGCACGGCAGCCAGTTGCCCAGCCACCGCACCAACCGTGCAGTCAAACAGACAGGCATCACATTCTAAAAGACATGCGTGGTTGGTATCCTTCGTCACGCTAAGGCTGACCCAACTGATCACCAGTTGGGTCAGCCTTAGCGTGCCTCACACAGCCTAAAAAAAAAGTTGGGACAACGGTTACTTTCTGTGTATCGCTGTGTAAGATAGGTTACCAAAATACCAGTCCGTCACCCTTCCCCAAAAGTTCCATGGTACATGTGACTTTTAAAGGGGGCAAATCATCAAATAGCTTTTCTTTTAATCGGTCGGTGGGGCGAGAGGTGTCAGTGTCAGTGTTCCTTCTAATACAACGCTAATCTGTTTTTTATTGTGCTTGCATTCTCAACTCCAGTACTCTAAAGCGGTGATGAGATGATCGACCTAATAATTTGCTTTAATCTTATTTAATTAGTTAGCTTTCAATCAAAGAGTCTTGTTCGTATTTTATTCGAAATTCAATTTTATCTGAAACTAACTCTTTAGGTACATTCGGCCTTCTTTTATTTCTTTAGGCTACTTTTATAAGATCACCAAAGCTCTATACTAATTTTCAGTTCAGACTATAACATAAGTAATGACTACAGAAACAGAAACGAAGAAAACTAATTGATTAACCCAAACCAAATAAAAAAAAGAATAAATAAAAAAGTAATAAAAGTATTTATTTGAAGCTTTAAAAATGTACATGTAATAGTTAGAAACTGTTGCGCAACTATCAACGCCCATCTCCAGTAACAAAAATGGAAATAGATCCAGATTTATAACTAGGTTAGTTCACTAAAAATTGAATAAGCTTCGAGAATAGTTTTAAATTATTGATATAAAGAGTTATATTTTCTCAGAATAACTAATTGGTAATTTGTTATAATAATATTGACTTACATGGGTAGACTATTTTGAAATGAATACCGCCCAATGGGTTCATATTTTCGCTAAGTACTTATAGGTAACAAAATTATTGACAGACCTAATTTCATAAAACAACATTACCTACCATTTAAAAATTAATGCTTTAAAAACAATTCGCAAATATAATCAATAAATGAATTAGTTTATTTCACTTAAAACAGTCACTGTAGTGGACAGACATAACTTCTCAACCCACCAGTCTCAACAAGCCTTGGCCATTTCAAATAAAGAAGTATCGTATCTGCATCATGGCGGCTTCAGCTATTTTTGAGAGTATCAATAGCCTTATTCTTTTTCGATTCCGCTTTCATGTAACATGGCGTAACATGATTAGTCTCGCCTTTAATTAAATAGTCACCAATATCCCCCGCTGGCTGGTGAACACGTAATTTTAAAATTTAAAACATGGCGCTGAACGTACACGAGCCATATGCCAATTGATTGACAGGCAAGCCGATAAAATCGCTGTACTTAAATTTAAATAAATTATTGATTTTAGTTTCAATATGAAGCTTCAAAAGTATAAGTAGTCATACTACGGCACAAATGAACCGACTCGACCAGTAATACCACGGACTTACAGTGAGCCGGCGTGAAACCACTTCAGCGTTATGTTTCGCCATGTGAGTAAGGATAACGGAAGCCAAACTTAACCCAGAAACTGACCATACCATCCCTCCCCAATCCTTGTCACCAAAACGGCCGGCAACACATCCATTACTCCTATTTTGTTACATGTTGATTAGCTTGCATCACAGAATAATATTTAGTAAATTTTAGCACTATCAACTGAAATAAAATAAAAATGAACATAAAGACAATATCGTAAAGTTTAGTATCGTTTCTTCAAACCGAAATTAATGTACAGTTGTTTTAAAAACACATAGACTTTGACTATAAGCTAGAAAAGCATTCATAAGCCAATTTCAAACGTTCCTTCGTCCATTAAAGTTTCATGTAACACGAGAGTATGCACTACTTGTTAACCAAAGCTGCAGAGGCAGAGAACGCAAACCACCTCAGAAACGCAAAGCGTTTAAATTCACATTATATAGCAGCAAATAGTTTAGCGATGATTAATGTCGACTAACGACAGATAAACTATGTTCCAGCTATTTAGAATACTCAGATCGGTCTAAACTATAAGCTTATACACATTACATGAAAGCTCGAATTTTCCTACCTTCAATGAAGAGCATTTTAGGTGCATATAAAAGCCAGAATTTAACGAGAAATTTTCATTAGCGTACACATATTATTATAACGTCCTGCTTTTTAATCCCCGAAGACTGCATAACTGGTTGGGAAATAAGCATATAACACTCAGTTTTCAGTGAAGCTACGAGATCTGGTAGTTACTCAGCCGAAAAAAAAAATCCAGTTATAATACCACTGATTCTAAGAATGAGTGACGAACTCAGTCACCTTGCTATGAGTATCATATTGCTATGCGTAGATTGGTTAAACGATAATAATAATAAATTACTTACATACATTCCGGACTTAGTACGTGTCTGAATAACTCACATACCAATTAAAGCCTAAATTATGTCGGTAATCGCAAAAAATCTAAACAAATAAAGAAATAGTTCAATATTTTGGTAGCTACATCGAAAGTTTAAAACTATTGTGAGATCGTGCTTCAACCTCGCGTCAAAAACATGCAAATTCTTTTAATATCAGCTGGAACTATAAAGAAAAATAAACCAATGAACCTTTTCGGATAGGTAGAACGGAAATCCGGTCACAGGCGCCGACGCATCGTGTATATTTCAAACGTTTATTACGTTTTTTCATTGAAGGTAGAGGGCGTTTCGTTAGTTTTATATTGTGTACTATCCGAGCCCGAGCATGCGAAGCCGTACCATTCTATATGAGAAAACTCCGAGTGCGTCCTACAACTCAATATCTTTATAATTTGATGAATACTTAGGTGTAGGTCGCACAGACGACGACCTAATTTCTATTGACTTTATTCTATTTAATAGTAGGTTATTAGAGCATACCTACATTCATCTTGATTCTAGATCTAGTACATAAACGTATACTATCAAAATAAAAATGTATGTTTTGTATGTTCTTTGAATCAAATGAGTTTATATTTTCTCTCTTTATTAACCAAATAAAGGGACTTTTATAAGTCTTAATACATGCCGGCAGTGTTGTTACTTTTAACTAAATACTAAAAACAAAGAAACACTTATAGTTAACCAAAAATATATAGAACCACTACTTTTAAAATGTCCTACTTACAACTCTCAATAACTAAATTAAAAACGAACGAAGGCTAATTTTATACTGAAATAATGTAGAATCAGGTCTTGAAACTTTTTAAATTACATGCAGGCGAAGCTGTAAGTGGGTGCCTAGTATGCTGTACTGAAGGTGATACCGACGTAGGAGGTGGTTGCCACGGTTACGTAAAGAAAGTGTTGTGATTGAAAGAAGCGTGTGGGAGGGAATCCTTGAGGTTCTCTATGTAACGTGCACCGCAATGGCGCCGCTCTAACCTCGCAATTACTTGTATCGCATCTCGCAGTAAATTATTACTTTTTTTATAAAAATATATTTTTCTTTTTTCAATATAAATACTCATGACCTAGTATCATTATTTCTCATTTCCTTGAAGTGCAATGAGGTCGATTACTATTCCACTCTTTGTAATAAACATCTAATACTATATATGTAATATAATGAACATGGCATTTAGGTGGATGGTAATAAATACAATTTAAAAAAAATGGTACAGGTAAAAATTTAATGCGTTTTGTATCTATTGAAATCAGTATCAATCAATCAAATCAATATCTATTATATAGTAAAATTTAATTATTAGGTGAATTTTAAATGTATATATAAGTACACTAGACGGTATAGTGTTTGACCTTAAGGCTTTGAAACTAATGTGCTAATGTGCTTTGGTTTTCACAACACGGCGGTGCCGTTTAGTCGCGCGGTATTTTGCATCACTCTGTAGATACATTGATATACACTTGCCCTTAAATAATCTCCTGATTTTTAAATAAAGAACTCGTTATTTACAAACATTCACTGATTTAAAATATTTTCTTAATGATTAAAATATATATTCATTAAGATTTAATAACAAAAAAAAATTCTTCGATAAAAATACATGATTCCTTGAAACAATAACAATAATGTTCGTACAATGTACATATAAAATTCAAAACCGCATCAACACTGTCATGAAAGTCATAAAATCACAATTACTACTCGTAACAAAGTTAATGTTGACCTCAATTGCCATAAAAGTCACTATAATTTCTGTCCAAATATTCATTTAAAACTTATGGGTAATAAAAAAGTAATATTCAAAATTTGTTCCAAAAAAAACGTTTAATCATCATTTAAATATTTATTATTAGCCAAAGAGAAGTATCGAATAATATTTATTTAAATTCATAATTAGAACAATAAATTTGGAATTTATTTAATACACCAACGTACAGGAATTTATGTGAGGGAGAACGCGGGCAAAACGCTTGAGTTAAATAAAACTCAATAATCCCGGGAGCGATCGGTTGCGACTGATCATTTTCACGGTAGATTTCAGACGCGACGAAAGTAGATTGAAGTGCCTAATTTTAGTCACCTGCGGCCAATCGATTTACTAGGTACAAGCGATACATTATTTTCGAAAATAATTCAACATTGTTTTTTCAACAGCCAATAAACCACAAAAACAATATTCTGATACTGATACTAGACCAATTATTCAAAACGAATTCGCCATTCAATCTGCTAAATAAACACTTCAATTGTAATCAATCTACAGTTTATATTTTAATGGAAATGTACGCAATTTTTTACACAAAAAAATACCAAAAATTAATTCCAAAAAGTCTGTTATAGTAAAATATGCTTATACTGTGTTATTCTTCTAACTTCTGAGGCTCATAAAACAGGTTCTAGTTGAATAAAGAACTAATTAAGACCATAATAAAAAGCCTCACTGAGCATTTTATAATAATAATACAAACAAACGCGGTCCTTTTCCCAACATTACTTACTAGTTCACCGTTTATCTCATTCTTCTTTGACAATAGAATAATTATTTTAAACTAATTAGAAGAATAGTTCTCTTTATACGGTCGACATAAAAATGCAGCAAAGACCAGTAGTCGTAAAGCTTACAATTGCGTATTTAATATTTTACTCTCATAAACAGTCTAGGTATCTATCTACAGTCCGTAGCTCATGGAAATAAAACACACACACACACACACACACACCTATAGAAAACACGGTAATGTAAATAAATATAAAACGTTGAGTTACGAAGATGTAAGTTTCAAAGACTATTTGCCAAAGCGTAATTTTCATCTGGATTTTCTTTTTGTTTTTGCTACATCATGTATACTCTGTACTATGAGTTGCAACATTCTGTTTTTAAACAAGCAGCGGTACAGAAAGCTTTATAACACACTAGTAATATTATGAATATGACGGACATTTGCCAAGGACATTCAGTTTGAGATAGAAAACCAATGTTATGGTTTGTTTATGTTGAAATTCTGTACTGTGGTTTTATATTTTGCTTGGTATTCGCTCATACAACCACTCGGCTAACGACGTACATAGTCTAAGTCCTGCTGATTAAGTCAAAACTTTGAATAATTTCAATCATAAGTGCGAGGGATAATGAACATCTTTTTAATAAAAAATGTGGCAAACTTAATTGCACTAAAGAAAGCAGCATTTATCTGATTTCCGCATAAAATCATACAAATATTTTCTGTTTCTCTATAAATAAATAAACATATAAAAAGATTTTAGGATTACCTGATGGTAAGTAATTGGCGCCGCCTATGGCCACTCGCAATATCAAAGGAGTTACTACAAATACCGACCTTTTGTGGGTTTGTACCGGCCGTGGTATCACACCGATCAAGCCGGCCCATTAGTGCCGAAGCATGGCTCTCCCACAGCACCTTAGAGTGCTCCGTAAACCTCTTTCCTTGCAACCTTTGATTATGAAAACGACTGTTAAATATTTTTTCTTTTACAAACCCAACAACGATTTTCTTCCTTCCGTGTGCCGTGCCCTTAAATATACATACGTATTTGCAAAATAAAGAGAGAGATCCAAGGAAAAACAAGAATAGCTTCGAAATAAATACTAACAGATCAAGAATGTAACTTGTGTTGTTTAGACCACGCAATTAATTGATTGCTACACTAAAATTGTATTCAACAGACAAGAAAATTGCATCGTGTAAGTGAGCTTTTATACTCGAACAAAAACACTATGTTCAAAAATGAGCGTCTATTTTTCAGTAATAATTTTTATTTCGAGAATGAATATTTAATTACTTAGTCCTTCAACATAAAATAAATATTAAATTTGATTATTTTGGTCTTTATCTGTGATTTTCCTATTCTTTCTAGAAGCTGATTAGAGATTTACATTTATACTGACATGAAAAATATATTTATAAGCTCAATTTTGAGAACATGCTATTAAAATACAAGTAACTTAAAGAGTTACAAAGTTAAATCATTAAGTCATATTTTGTCTTGGCACTAACCACTGTGAAGTTGACTGAGATTTCGCACAGCATACGCACGAAGGGTCCCCAGAGAAGAAAACAAGAACCAACATGAGCCTATGTAAAATTAGAGAAAAGTGATGTTCTTTTGAGGGACTTATTACATCACAAAAGAAATTGCTCAACGGGATCGCAAGAAGCTCTGCCTACGCCTCAACGCGGTGGCGTGTTAAACTTTTGGACTATGGGATCATAGTCTGTCTAATCTAATTTAGGCGCCCGACCAGAGCCTTCACAGAACGAACAGGATGGTTGCACAGCAAATAAATGCCGCTCAGGTTCCAGAACCTAGGTCCAAGGTAAATTGACCATTTCGGATCCAGAAGGAAAAAGCTCTCCAGCCACTGCAGCAGGTGACTCCGGGCCTCGGGGATCGAACGATGATCTTCGGCCAAGTTAAACGTGTGTGTCTTGAAAAAAAAACCTGATCGTACAGCTCGTTCCGCAAGTCACAGATGGGACTAATGTTCAGCAAGACTTGCGGGTGCAAGGGCACGTAGCATTCCGCGCGCTCCTCAAGGAGCCAAAAGACCACCACAGATGGGGTCCTATAGAGCTGGTGTTCAGCTGGGGTTGCGGGTTAAGTGCAATGAGTCACCGCGGTCTCGGCCCAGAGCAGGAGAAGGAACGGGAGGGTTTTTAGTCAAAAAGAGTTTGATACTCTCTCTCGCCTTACCCTGGTCGGGAGAAGTCATTTAATCGTTTCCCCTGTAAAAAAAAGCGTATAAATATACTACAATCAGTGGTTTTAGTCAGTCCAAGTTTGACACGGTCTCTCACCACACCCAAAGCGGGACAAGCGATTTGATGATTTTCCCCACTAAAAAAGAAAAAAGTTTTGTCTATTAAAAACACACGGTGTACTTACCTAGTATGTGCAGATGGTTGCCATCACCAGTGTGCACCACCAATTTTCAAAATAAATGTATTTAACTACTCGGAAATATACAATTACAGATTCGTGCTTACCTGCGACCGCAGGCAAACGTGGCGTTTTATTATTTTAATGAAAAATGTTTTCAAAAGAATAAAACTAGTTCATAACATACAGGATACGTTTCATAATAATAAAGTATTTCATTGGTATATGTAATTAAAAAACTATATTCATACATTTCTACCATTCATCTGGCAAAAGATACAGATCTGTTACTTTATTTTAAAACTTTTTACGTATCACGATTTAAATTAAATTGTAAATCTATTTGTAACGGGCTTAAAATACATACTTTTAAAGGTGGTGTTAAAAACAATTGGAACACCTGCTCACAATACCAGATTTTCCGGGAGAAATAAAAAATACCTTCCATTGTAATATCAGAAAATTCCTAAAACAGGTTTGTGTAGGAAACGGTCGAATACCTATAAATAATTTTTCAGATAAAACGATAAAAACACCAATACTTATAAATGCACATAAAATAATTATACGGAATATACCCACCGATTGGTAAAAAATGTATCACTACACACGTTGGTCATCAATTATTACAGTATACCGGTACATGTACACGAATTAAGCCGCTTTCCACGGTCGTTACCTACTCCGACTGAGTAATTCATATAGATTCACGTTCACAAAAGAGAAAATTAGTTGCTTCGTTACACAATCACGTTCTACCACTAAACGAAGCCGGGTGCACAATTATATTTAAGCTCTTAGCTCTTGTCAACAATTTCAATCACGTAAATATCTGTTTCATTTTTTACACATTATGTATTTTATAATAAAACCTGCTTCGCATTCATTTAACACAAATCTAGAACATATTACTAAACGCAACAACAAATAACTTTAACAAATTAAAATAAAATGGAATGACGCGTATTTTACTACCCTCGAGCAACCCTTTTAAATACAAAATTAAACTTGTAGAGTAATCAAAATTTGTATGCCATTGTCTAACAACTACTGCAAAGGGAATATGCTCAGAATTGAAATAGTTTCTAAAGGAAAATTTTAGTGCTGAATGAAGGTAACTGGAATGTGTCTAGTTCATTTCAAAAGACGAGCTCTAGAATAATATTCATTATGTATTTCTGAGTAACTAGGAGCATTTTGAAAAGCTGGAACTGATATGGAAGTTTGTGTGTTATGCTCTTATGTAGTTAGGTACATACGGCCAGAGGAAATCAGAACATGACAAGAGCCTTGACGTAACAATATGAAATTCAAACGAGACAATAGGAGAAGTGCATGCTGCCACACGTTTTGACGTAACAAGGCAACCGTAGCCATCCAGAACATTAATTTTAACCTTAAAGCATAACAGACTAACAGTTTAAAATGAAACCTTATTTGAACACCCCTATTGTGAGGAAGGTCGGCTGTGAAATGCATTACTCTAATTTATTCAAAGCAAAAGCAAGTACTATATTCGGGTCGACGAAAAGAGGTTTACTTCCGAAAACGACGTCTAGTTTTGAATTTTGTATGTTTTGTGAGGTTTTAATAAACTTTAATGCATTGGATGTCCGCTTTCTACTTCGAAATGTTCTTTCACCTAAAAGCCTTAGGAAGTAACATCGTAGAAGACGTCATAACCTAATTCCATTAGGTGCTATTTCTTATAAAATGATGACGTAGTCTTATTTTGAGTGAGAGGCCCTTAAAAATATATCAAGTAAAGTTATTTCGTTTTCAAAAGCAATTCTATTCCATTTTTTTAATTATTACTAAAAGTATTACAAACTATGATAATACAGCAAAATTAAGACAACAAGAAAGAATTCAGAATATCTGACTTTGATCCCATTTCCCAAAAAACGTAACGACTTTTCCCTTCGGATTAAATAAAGTATGAAAATTATTTTATTTAAGACTGTCTCCCGAATTCAAAGTAGGTTAGGTAAGGAAAGGTGACTGTAGCTTGTATTACAAAAGCTGGAAAAGGTATAAAGTGTTAAATCTATTGAGAGTGAATATTTTCCTGCGATGTAAGATCAATAGTGGAAAACTCCGAGTCTGCATCTGAATAAATGAAAACCCTTTTGTCTTCTTACTTTAGCCCCAAGCTTGAAAAACAGGTACCCAGTGACTTTACTGACATAAAAAAACAAACAATTCAAACAAAGGCTCCGTCGGCGGTGCCGAAGCGCGTCCACCGGAGTACATCTCGATAATTTGCGTAAACGTTCTCTATTGAGTTTATTATGAAAACGTTCGAGACAAAATCTTCAGAAAATTAATATTCCGTCCCTCCTGTTTTCGTTAAAACTTACATTGTCCCGTAATCAGATTATGGCACAACTTTAAGGATCTAGAAAACCATCCACCAAATATCTTAATTAAGAGGATCTTTCATGGAACGGGTATCGGTTGGGGCAACCACGGCCGGATTCTTGCCCCCGCCCCCGTTACTGTGGCAAAACTTGTAATGGCATCTAACTTAAACATAAGTTTTTTGATAAGTCAGTGTTTAAACGATAGGGCGGCGGGGGAGGGGACTTACAGGTTGCCCGGGGTGTGAGGGGCGATCGCTAGTGATGGGGGGCCGCGCGCATTTTCATTACATCGACACAAATAAATATTAGGATTTTTATTGAGTTTTTTCATATTTTTGGTTTTATGAGACTTTTTTTGACGCTAGTGATGTTATGTTACGATAAAAAGACTTTTTGAGTAAAAAACAATGTTTTTTCATTTAATTTTATATATTTATCTTATAGATAAGTAATATGTATAAATAAAAAGGTATACTACTATTTTTTGCATTCCAGTAAAAAAATGCGGACAAATCATTATTTAACTAAAGATTTTTCAATCGATCTGTCCTAAAATAAATTATATTGTTTTAACAATGGTACAGGGCTATGTTGACATTAGCGTGAAATGTTTCTTCTCAATCATAAGCTAGAAATAAAATTATGATTTTTCTTGAACATTTTTTCTCAATAGGTACCGCATAATTTACTACATTGTATCAAAAGTGGGTAAAATATAAGACATAAGTAAAAAAAATTCATCGAAAAATATAGTTATCGATATCGATACGAATTATTTTTCCCTTACTAAGAAGCAACAGGGTGCTGGACGCGTGCGCGTTCTACCCCAGAGAGGATAAATGGGCCGGCAGGCATGCTCGGGCCTCAGATTCGAGTTAGGAGCCAGCGAGAAGGGTCGGTACCCCAGCCAGGCTCCCCGCGTTCTCCGGTCGTAGTAATGTTCTCTCTATCTTCATAAATTATCTTTTGGACTTAGCCGTTTTCTGTGAAGTGACTGACTGATATTAAATGTGATGAAGACTTTAAAATTTAAAGTGTGATATAACGGTTTCGAGATGAATTAGCAGCTGCCTGAAGGTAAGTTTTAATTTAATTTAAATTTTAATTACTTATTTAACTTAAGTTTAAGTGTAAGTTAGGTATTTGTAAAACTAAATCATGTTGTAAAACTACTTTTTCAAAGTTTTATAACGTGTAACTTAAACATTTTCTCCAGGGAAAATTACTGCGGCAATTTTTCTCCGGAAAAATGTTTTATACATCGTAAATTAAATTATAAGATTGTATTCTAAGTCTATTTTTAAGTATAATTTTAATTTTAATGTAAGTTTATTGTAAAGGCCGTAGACTTAAGATTAATTCTAACTTAGATTATAGGTACTGGAATTAAAAGCTTGGCGCGTAGTAAGGAAAAAGTGAGGAGGGGAACTGAAACATCGCTCAAAGACAATTAAAATGTTAAGAAAAAAAATACAAGCCTAGTAAAAAATAACAGGCAATATAAAGTTTTCTACAATCTAAAGTAACTTAGAGTAAAAATATACAGGACTGTTAAAATAACGAATTCTGCTTAAAAATATTAAACTCAGATTTTATCTGAAGGTGGGAAAAAAATTAAGTTCTTTGAATATACATGGGCTTGCAATATTAAGATTGAAAGCAATTTAAAAAATATTGCTGCATTTAAGCTTAACGTATGTGTTCGGGAAAAGTTATGAATCCAAAATAAAAATTTGATCAGACGTTACATTTTTATGAAATTCCCAAAACTTATTATTGACTACAACATTTCAACAAACAAAAAAATTCATGTCCGTTATGACCAGAAGGAAAAGGAAAATAGGAAATTTTGGAAAAAGGACTTGAATTTAATTTACTTACATTAAAGATAATTATATTATACTTATTTAAATTAATTAGGAGTTTTTAAAGGAAAAATTCTATATAAGTATAAGTAACGATAGTAAAAGAAATGATAAACGGATTAAAGTAAAAATTAAAACTGACCCTCAATCTTTATTCATAGGACTTAGACTTTTCTTGATAACATTAAAAGTTATGTATTAAAATTATATTATGTATTTCGGATAACTAAAAGAGTCACCTAAAAAATATCGAAGGATTGCTACTAAGAGATAACAATTCAACGAGTATAGAAAAATTACACCGCGATATTTTTTAGCTTTAACATAATAAAATCCTATCAAAATTCAATTAGGTTGATCGCAAACTTCCGAATCAGCAATGCAAATTAGGGAAATGAGATGTTGATACAATTTTAATATGCAAATTAAATAACCAAACAGAACTAATGTATGGTAGGGTGATATTTAAATTCATTGCTACATGTATTATTATATTACATATCGCCTCAAATAAATATCTGTTATGTTAAATTTAAATTGCAAATTCATTAAAGTAACTTTTATCCGGCATATCGAACATACCATTTCAAAAATTATATACCTAAATCAAAATGGTCTAAAAAGCGTGTACGTGACACGTGTTTTAACACATTATTTTACGATTAAAATAATGAAAACTTTCCCAATTTTAATTAAACTTAATCACATTATTATGTGGCTTCTGGGCAGAGGCCTCTTCTCACACGGAGAAGGTTTGAGTATTAATCACCACGCTTGCTCAAGGCATATTTCCGATTTCGAGGTTTCAGGTACTAAAGTAAGTTTTTGAATACTGATATGAGCATCAAGTTTCATTAAAATCGGTTGAGTCGTTTAAAAGAATTCGAAATTTGAAAATTTATTCGGAAACCCGTGCCATTTATACGCTTTGTCTTTATTGTTCGTATAATAATGCCAATGAAGTAAGAAATATTATACATTATTTTTGCATATTCATTCAGTTCGAAACAATCTAACTTAGGAGCGGCAGGAGGTTTGGAGATCGGCTGAAGGACGGGTTGGAGAAGAAAAAAATAGAAATAAGATTAAGTATATTCTAGAATTTAGGAAGGAGAAGAAGGAGTTCTTCGATGACGGGCTTCAGGCAGTCTTCGGTTGGCTTCGTCTTCATTTGAAGCAGCTTATGTCACATATCATTTGAAATTTAAAGATTTTCAAGTTTATTTTTACGGTACCGACGGCATACATATATTTTTTGTACTTCTACAAAAAGCTTTGGAGCGGAAAACCAACATGAATACTATTAAAAAATTACGAATATAAGATAAAACTTTTTGTTAATTAAATATGTCATGAGATGTATGAAAGCTGTATCTAAAAAAAGATTTCAAAACTGACAGCCAAATATGAGGTTGGGTTTCGATCTTTAAGTCGGCTAAAAATCAAATAAAATTTAAAAAAAAGTTCGTAAAAAATATTGAAACAGAAGTAGATATTGTTTTAATACACATCTAGAGAATATAAAAGGGATACAATTCCAACTCTTTTTTTTCTGAAAACTTTGTAACTACTTATTACAATTTTAAGTTTTGAATCCATTTTTGAGCGGGCAAGCAATTTTGAAATCTGCAACTATGATTAAAAAGTACATTCGCTACTTTGGTCTACTAAACCGAGTACTTTTCAAATGAAATATCAATTATTTCATCTAGGTTTTTTTTATAAACTTTGCTATCGTGTATTATTTAACGGCCTATTTAAAAAATATTAATCCGTCGTTTAACCATTAAAGGAAATGAAAAAAAAAATCTTTTCGACAATAGAGTATAATTTTTGCCTGGGTAACTTGGCCTAAGTAAGATCGAGAGCAGATTTAAGATTTTCTTTTTTTCTGTAAAAAGCACATTATTAAACAAAGATATGAGTTTAATTGAATATTATTATTTACCCCTGACTGATTGAAGATACCGGACGCTCAATCCTTCTCCTCCTCCAATCCCTCCCCAATCCCTAATCCCTAAAAGGTCGGCAATGCACTCGTAACTCCTCTGCTGTGGGTGTCCATGGACGGCGCGGATTGCTTACCATCCGGTAATCCGTCTGCTCGTTGGCCGACCTATTACATAAAAAAACCGTACTATCCCCTTGGGGATTAAAAGGCGTGTTACTAAAACTTTTGTATTTTTTAAAATTAGAGGATTAAGAATCCCTTTTGGTTTGCACAGCCTTACATACCTTAAGCCACGCCCACACAGTATAAGAAACAAGCCCAGACGTCTCACTGCCCACATAGATCCAAATACTCAAATGTGGGTAGATCTAAGAATTTTCAAATTGAAATATTTACTTTGTAACGATGTGATTAAAATACTAAAGTATAAAAGGGTGTGGTCGCATATCAAAAGGTGGTTTATAGCTTATATTTATAGTTTACATCTAAATTTTAAAAAGATGGCTACAAAGGTAGATACGTGGTTAACTGCCTTTTCAATGGAAAATGTCGGCAAACGAGCAGAAGGATTACCTGATAAGCGCCGCCCATGGACACCCGCAACGGAGGAGAGTTACGAGTGCGCTGCCGACCTTTTAGGGATTATGGTTTTGGAGATTTAGGGATTGGGAAGGATCGGGGGAGGGGAAGGATTGGGCCTCCGGTAACCTCACTCACACAGCGAAACACAACGCTGTGGTTGTTTCACGTCGGTATTCTGTGAGGCCGTGGTATCACTCCGGTCGAGCCGACCCATTCGTGCCGAAGCTTGGCTATTTAAAACATGTTTAAATAAATTGAATTTAGTGAATTTTAATAAAACGATTTATACCAACCTTGAATTTTATTCGAAATATTAATCCCCTGTAATGTAAGATGGGACTAAACATCATCATCAACCACCTTTAAGTGCCTTGATAGGCCCTTGTGCCACATGGTCAGTGTGGACCACATTAATAGTCTACAAGCTACCGAATTGCTTTCGGTCATTAAACTTTAAAGCTAGTTAGGATCCTAAAACCTTTTTACTGATTTTTAATGGGCATTCGTGAATAACTGTAAGGGAATATTAAAAGAGTTAAATTATATATACAGCAGTATTTTTGTAAAATTAAATAAACGTATACTCGTTGTTTTGAACCTGCCAAAATAATACTAGTTAGCTAATGATAGTTCATGCAAAACAAGCAATTAATTACCAAAAACGGTTGTACAATGTGGATAATATTGTCTTCGTCTAACTTCGCCAGACCAAGTTTCAAGACTAACAAATCTATAGCCCAGTCGAATGCGAACAGTCTTACCAAGTCCCTACCTATATCATGCCTTCTGCATCTGTGTAGACGCACAATATGCTAAACTAAACCAGTTTGAACTACCACTAACAAGTATCTCTTACCCAAAACTGACTCCTATAAAAACAAACACATTTCTTAAATAATAATCTACTATTAACAATTTATAATTAAAAACACAAAGTTTGTTAGAACATTTTCTTAATCAAATTACAAGTCATTTATCATTAAAATAATATAAATTCTTTTTATACCAATTCTCAAACTTCACTTACAACAAAAGCGGAACATTGACGCCGCAAAGTAAAATTTCATTTTCATAAATTTTAATCTCGATAAATTATTTTCAAGTGGACGAGAGAACAAGAGGCTTTCACCCAGACAGACTGAGAAAGGTAAAGGAATTAATCTAATGTCAAGCGTCCCAAATACAATGGGGAAAAAAAACTTTTTCATTTTTCTCACCGGACCCCCTGTTAGCGAGAATATTAGTTGAGGATATTTTTCAACGAATATTACCTTGTTATTGGCACGGCCAATTGAATCCCTCATTCCTTTTATGTGTTAGGAGAGGAGACATGAATGTATTTTTCTAAAAACCCCACTTCTATACTCGATTACTGTCTCGGCTAACAGAATTTATATCAGTTTTTGAAACTGTATTTCAATGATTCATTTCTTTTGAACATCGTTTCATGTAAAGCGTATACAGACATTTATTCTATCTTTACTAGTTGTTTACGAGTAAACCTTCAGAACTTATTATTTTCTTTTACAAAGAAAATCCCTAAAAGCAAAAAATATGAAGGTATCGAAGTACGTTTTTAGGTATAAAACGAAAGAAAATGAAAATAGGATCCTGAATTTCCCACCACTGAATATCGTGCAATAAGGCCCGATGATCCGGGCTCAGTTTGGTGGTCAATCACGACCTTTATTAAGGTTCCTCTTTGTTAGCCGTAAACCACTTATTCGGATAAAGCGACAATCATTGACTTTACCCTAGAATTAGTTTTGTGTGAATGTCAGGGATTACGTAATTTTACATGGCACTGGTTCCACTATTCCATTTGGATTAGGCACCAACATTTACAAATTTAACACCAAAATGTTACCACTAAACTCAACTCTACATCTAAGCCGCACGTAAAAAATTAGGATCCTATTAAATAAATCTCTTGTAAGCAAAGCTTCACTTTCACATTTCGGCTAAGAGAACATTTTCTACCTAATTAAAGCTGGAAACGCGAAAAGTTTAGCAGTTATCCATTTTTCCCCAGTGTCCGTATTCTAAACCCCCTTATTTCCCCCCACCGAGCCCAGTGCGACGAAATGTGAAATTTCAATTCCACAGCAAGATTTTTATTAAAGTATCGAAGCTTGGGAACCGTTCGAATATAGTTTGGAAACAAATAAACGACTTTCCCCGCTCTTTTTTTCCTTTTTTATACATAAAAGCGTCGAGTTGATTTATCGTCGGAGCTGTGAGCGGCCGCTGCGTCCTGCCGCGAATCTTGATCGACGAAGCATTTCAATTTATTTTATGAGTCGACACCTTCACGAGGGTCTGTTCTCCTCTTACTAAAATACCCCAATTCGGTCAATCTGACATTTATCCAATGAAAACAATTTACTGTGCTTTCGATATGAAAGAGCACGATATAAATAGCTTTTCTTTGTCTCGTAAACAAGTTTAACCCATTTTCGCCTTACCGTTATTCAGGTTTATGTTCTGAATTGCAAGAATATTGTTAGAGTTTGACGCGAGTAACTGATTCTAATGTATTAAGGTTGTTATAAAGTTTAATGAAACGAGATGAATACGTACAGTTGAACGTCCATAAAATGTAGCTTTGGTATTGGTAACAAATAACAAAGAAAAGATGTAACAAAATCCCGGCCACAGCTGGTGAAAGCTGTGCTGTGAAACTGAATTATCTAACCGAAACGAATCCGTATAAGGTTTTTGTCGGACACAATCAAATATCAATTTAACTGGTGCTAGACCTGCCAGGGTGTGGTAAAAAGCAACGCATTCTGACACACCACACGTTCGCAAAAAGTTCTTGGAAAGTGCATCGAAATGTTCGACACTTGCACAATCAATGCGCAATCAACACAAAACGAGACACAGTTTAAACGATTTAAAACTGTCTCGTTTACACGATTTGGTCGAATATTCTCTGCTGCGGTCGAAAGTTAGATTCGACGTTTCTTTGACTTGAAGCATTTTAAAAACCCTGATTTTTATGCGATTTGTGGCGAGTAAAACTAAAAGTACTTTCAACGAATATTTTAAGTGTTGGCCTTTATATTCTAACAATAGATATTATTATTTATTTAGTAAAGCGTAACCTTATTTCGGGTATATTTAAATAAAATATATATTTACCTCTGTCTGTTACCCAAATCAAAGAAAAAGTGACATTGTACAAAAAGCGAAACAAAAATGTCTAGCTTATGTTAGGCTGGAGTTACAAGTACGAGTAGTCATGTACATTGACTTTATTTCATACAAAAGAGTGGCATGTCAATGTCAGTGTAGCGCATGATCAAACATGACGAAGTAAACGAAGTGGACATGTTTAAAAATAGCTTAGGATCCGAATCTAGGGAGTTTGTATGTACAACAAAGTAATGTCTAATTCTTTGTTGTCTCAATAATCATAAGAGATGTCATGCATTGGAGTTATGAGAAATTTTGAAGTAGGCAGAAGGGAGAGAGGAGAGTAGACCTCGGATAATCTCACTCACACGATGAAATACAACGCATTTTTTACTTTACGCTGGGCCTTTGTGATGCCGTGGTATCACTCCAGTTGAACTAGCCATTCGTACCGAAGCACAGCTCTCTTGCACTAAGAAGCTATGTTTGTATTTGTAACTAAATATAAGTATAAATATGAGTATAAATCCCATTTAAAAGCATCAGTGAACTGTATAATCATTTTTTTATACTAAAAGTCAAATGTACTGCTTTTCTATGAAACAAAATAAACAGTGTACGTACTATTGAGGATATTATTATTATATGATTATGCTAATTAATGATGATATCTGTTCTATCTTAAGCCGTCAATACTATGCATGACTTGTTGTAAAGGAAAACAAGATAAGGCAATTGGCTCATCATCATCCGTTCTTATACATATGTATGTCGTTTAGTATAGATGCAACTATTATCTTGCTTTAAAGATAAAGTTTCATTATTTTAATCGAACTTATGAATAGTTTTTTTGTAAATATTACGTGGTAATACGTCAAAGTGCGCATGAGCGTAATTAGCGAGGGAGAAGTCTCTCTCGCACTCGCTCATACGATATATTTGTCTCGTTTCTCATCATACGACCGGTGGTACGAGACGCAATGTGAATCAACGCAAAAGCAAACTTTGTTTCTTCTTCGATTTCTAATATTAACAACCTCAATCGATTAAAAAATCGCAAGTATTTTTGTAAATACCTCTCTGGTAGAGAGTCTGCTACAATCATCAAATACTTCGAAGCAATCATACTTAAATAATTTTACGATTTGGTATAAAAATAAAACGATTTTACTCCTTTGTAAGAGTTGTCGGCATTGGTCGGAATGCAGGTCGAACTGCAGTAGCTAGTGTTTAAATTCTCCCGACTATTCAATACAGCTTTAAAGTTCTATCGTTCTTCCTCAGTTTGAAGTTATGGCTTTGAAGTGAGCGAGGATGGCGCAAGATTTAAAAGAATTTTATGCGGCGCCGATGAAAGAACTTAAAACGCAAAGTTTTGTGACTGAGAGTTTTCGTCTTTTATCATCCTGTATACAATAATGAGTTTAAAATTGGTGTGACTTATTTCTATTAATACATATTTATCTTATTGTAGAAAAGGTTTTACAAATAATTAAAAACTAAAACAGACACGTCAAATAAATGCAATAATATAGGCAGATGGAAGTAAATAAAAAAATAACAATTCGTAAACTTCATAGCCCAACCAGTCTGAGATTGGAAGTGTTGAACGATTTTAGAATAGTTCGCGGACGTCAAGAAGAGTGATGAAGTAAACCACCCACTTAATGTTCACTTTGTGTTCTATACAGCGTGTACAAAGTAAATATTTAAACAGCACTAATATCCCCAGTCTTAGTCGTGTGATTATTTATGACAACATATAAAAACCATTCAATTTTAGTAGTAGTAGTAACAGCATTTTAAAAGCTAACTAACTAAACAAACAGAAGGAAACCATAAAAACCAAACGTCCGCAGACTACGCGCTACGCGTTCGTAGACGCGGCTACAGCGTAGCACCTCGTAGCATATGTTAAAAGAGTGTTACAAAATGTACTGTAGTTGGTCACAGGCAGTGTAAACAAGTTAGCGCTTTTCAAAAGCCGCGTGAATTTTGAAACGGCGCTCTGGCGGAATTCCGCCTGGCCCACGCTCCACGCCAACCGAAAAGGTAAATGGGTCATAAAGGCGTATCAATATTGACCGCGCGACTCCCATCCAGCGTACATCATGCCCGTTATATTGGCCATATCTCACGTTATGCGGAGAAGCCATTTTTTCGCTACTAATTTATGTACGTGTCGCTCTTTTTTATTTTTTTTAAACGTGTCCCTTTCCCGAATTTCGATATTGGGATCGCGGCAAACGAGCTGGGGATACCGAAATAATGCGAGTTGAGCGGATAAATCGTCAGAGTTGAAATCATGGTGCCTCGTTACATATAGGCTGCCTTATTTTTAATTACACTGTTGCTAGCTTACATGCATTGAGTTCTACTCACAGTTCAATCTAAAGTACAAAGTACGGTACAGCGAGGGTTAAGTAGCCCGGCCACAAGCTAACACTTGTACCGGTAAGCCGAAAAGTTAACTGAGGCAGAATTCTATAACTCTAAGTCTACCTTCTGTGCTGAATTAGTGCAACTAAGAGCTAGAAGCGTTCAACTTTTAACAACTTTGATACGAATTTATTCGAAGTTTAATGGAAACCTGCAAAGATAAAAAAGCAATTCTTTTACGATTTTCTTTCTTTTACGAAATTTTCTTGATATTCGTAATCTTCTTAACAAAACAATTAAATATTCATTTCCATTGCTTCAAATACGAATAAGTCGTTTTGATTTGTCAAATAAGAAAAAAGTTATCCCGTCTCCTCGAACGCTGATCAATGCAAAAAACTAACAAGCTGTCAAAACATGCCAAGCGACGTGATTGGTTGTTTGTGTTCGAGTCAGCCAATCATATTTGTTGACATTATATTTGACAAGAGATTCAATTGATCTAGACCGATCAATTGAATTTCTTTTCTCTCTGCCTCTGAGCTACGGGGCTTAGTGTAAAGCTTCCACATTCTGTCTCCCGTAGGTATAACACACCTTTTTACTACAGATATTCAATTATACTTCATGTATTGTTTCGTATAAAACAAGAAATTGAAAAATCTAATAATACTTTGTTACTCGAGATTACAGGGCCAATGAGGCAGTTTCATATTTTAACGCAAAAAGCTAATTACTATTTTCGTAAACAGTTTTATGACTAAGCCCTTTGTTGTAATCCGTGTTGCACAACCCTTTTTAATTAGGCCGTGATATATAATTAGAATGGATGCCGATGGTGTTAACAAAAGGATAAATAGGGATACCAAAGGGACAGTGGTTCGTCGAGGTCTTATTTCAATGAACTGTTTTAGTCGTTTATCCGTAGCCATAGTAACTTAAGAAAATTTTGATTAACGAATTACAAAACTTTCTATTTTGGTAGAGGATTAAATGACGCTGAAAACTTTTTACAAGAATAATTTTCTTAAGCCTAAGAAAATTTCTCAACATGGGTCAAATGTCCTTGATTCATGTTGGAAATTATGTAATATCCCTTGCATATGAAATTAAAATATTATCCGTTATGATACGCGCAGGTCTGTATAACTATAAATTCTTTAAAATTAGCACAATGTTGGAATCTTTTATGACAACAAAGCCAATTACTGTTCTTTTTATTAAATAAAAATCATAAACGCAAAAGATTTAACACACATTGAAAGTAATGAAATGTTTTAAAGCAAAGCTATGTTTTTGGTACTAAACATTTGGTTGAGTAATTAAAAAGTAAAATAAAAGTACTTATAATTTTAAAATGTTCAAAGTCTTCGTGTAGCCCTAATCTAGTTTAAAGCTAACCCCGTGTAACCAAATAAACTCCTTTAAGTTACGGTCGGAACAGATAGCGAACATAAAATTTCATACGAAGAGTTGTTTTAGGCCCTATTTTACATAATGATACAGATTTAGGGCTACTATGTAAGCTACACGTGCGCCTTCATATATTAAACTGTGATAAAAAATTAATATATCGCTTTCCTTGCCTTTTTGTATATACAAGAACACTTAGCAGACACTTAAGGCTCTTTATCACCTATAACTCTTCCAGTATGTTGAGTTCTATAAATTAAAAACATTAAACTATTAATATCGTTTTAACTACAGAAAAAATGTTAAATCATATCAATCGGACGCGCGATGCAACATTGTAGGCAGATTATAACATCACTAGTGCCCTTGTAACTGAGTATTGAAACTCAATATGCAAACGTATTGCCGCTCTCTATGGATAATACGTGTTTTAGAATATACATTTTAACTGGCTATACTTTTTTTTCCAATTCTACCAAATAATTATTCGAATTTTGAATTTAAAAAATCGAATGTCAGAATTGCCGCGTCTATTTGTTTGAGAGGGTTCGCGTTCGCAATCCTTTTATTTATTTACATTCACCGAAGCGTTTGTAAAGATTATCCTTAGGAATAAACAATTGAGAAGGCGTGGGGGCTGGGCAGAACGTCGCGGTGGCTGCGGGCTACTGATAACACGGCTACGTGAGCCCGAATATGTTAGTGATACACATACTTTTCGCTGATCTACGTGATTATTCTGCACAAAAACTATTACCGTATTTCTTTTAAAATAAAGCTATTTATATTAAAAAAAATCATATTCATATATTTTATTCTCCCTAATAGGAATCTTTGTTTATTGAAAGAGTATACGAAATTATGAATAAATACAACCCTAAGAGAAAAAACTAAGCAATGTTATATAAAAATAGAAAGAATTTAAGAATAGGAGGAATAGTACCATTTCAATTTGTTCCTATGCAAAATGGTAAATCGGTGGAAACGTTATACCTTAACAAGTGCAAAATAATCCAATACAAAGCACTTTGGATTGAAGCCTGATCTAAATCAGTTTTTCAATCACGACATGGCTGCTTCATCTGTATGCAGACAGTTTAAAATTCATACACATTGCATTCGAAACGATTCAATTCAATGCACTATTTTTCATTTAGTATCGACTCTCTGCAGAGCCTCGATGAGCCTGAATGAATCGTGTCCAAATTCCCAGTAAGTTAATAACTCTCCTGACTATGTATTATTAACATTTTCCCGGCCTACCCAGAACTGACATACCAAAATAAACCTGTCATTTTCACATAACTAATTCATAACTTTACTTATTCATTCCTTCATAATCCCAACCCCATTTCATTTTTAAGATGGACAAGATTGAACTCTAAAAATAAATCTAATCCAAACGCGATAGAAATTCGTGAACAATATTCGAAGCCCTCCTAAATCCAATCCATCTACAGGATAGTTCATCGAGGAATGAACTTAAAGTACGAGAAATCGAAGTTCCCTAAAGTCAGGTGCGCCCAAAAATGAGAGCTAAATTAAATTTTCCATTCGTCTGGAAAAAAATCAGAGAGCAAGATTTCCGCTCCAACGGGAGCGCGGGCTCTGATAGTGATGCATTTTTTGACTGTAGGTTAGATAAAAGTACTGCAACGTCAAGCGTGGGGAGTGCGGAGTGAACTTTTTAAGGTAAAAGTTCTTTTGATCGCGCGCTCCTCACCAATAATGTACATTAAAATTGCAAAATGGACGACTTTGTTTCCGCTTGCGAGTCTTTTTCAAAAGGGCTTGGTTTTTATATAAAGTGATGATTGTAGGTTGCTATTTTTTGAATCACTTGACTTCGTATTGAGAAGGAAGAAATTCGTCCAAAAAAGCAAAAAAAAATGGAGGAAATTAGTAGATAGCATTGATTTGCATTAATGAACGCCGACTAGTCTTCCGTGACGTAGAAAGTTGTTGTTTCTTTATTAATATAAATTGCTACAAGAAGGAACGCCGAAATGCATTTTACAGAGAAATAGGAGAAGAGTGATGCTAGTAATATTTTTAGTTTGCGGAAAGAACCAGACAGTGATGTGTTGGGCTATTTGTTAGAGTTCCGGGTAATCGAATAGAAGACATGAATGTTCTCTAATTGAACTGTGTAATAGCTTTCTTAAGGATTGCAACGATTGTTCAAGTTTACACGGTCGGGTGTGTATGGCCAAGTGAAGGTGATGTGAATAATTATCAGGTTGTTTCAGGCGGTAAAGCCGACGCTGTGAGCGGTTACACCTTTTAGACAACATTTCCGAACGTCCATTAAAGGATTTGAGGGATTAAGCGAGTTTCGAAGCCATGCCCTTGTGCGTTTTGTTTTTGCACTTAAACGTATTACGATTCCGGATTACCGATACAGGTTTTGCAGGTGTTTACTTCTTTTGGGTTGAGTACGAACCAATACTAATTAGATTTCTCAACAAATTATACTCTTCCCTACTTATATATGTATATTTCTACTATTCTTAAACTTGTGGGTTTTAAGTTGTGTTAAATAAACATAAGCTATATTATTATAAAATATAAGGGTGCCAATTTTGTTTTTCTTACGTTTGAACATCATTGAGCAACTTAAGTATTGTAAATCACTTACACGCAAATATTATTTTTTTATATTTTATATTACTTCTCAATTTCGTCAAGCCACTTTTAAACTTTATCACTGACCTGCATCGGAAATTTTGTACAAACAAAATTATTGTTATTAAAAAAAATCTCCATCAAATAAGGGAGAAATTGTTTGATAACAACCCCACATTGAGATTATACGGATTAAATTGAAAACGTAGCTAGAAAAATATGCAGACTCACGCGCCGAGCTCGCCTTATCGTAACCTCATTGGCAATCTCGAACCGAGAGAATGTACTCTGAATATTGTTCCGTAGAAAAAACTTAAGAATTCTTTGGTAAAATCTGCTTGGTAACGGCAATGTCCTGTGATAGCCATTGACGCAGGAAATATTTACATCATTTTTATGCAAATAAATAGACTTGTCTTATCTGAGTAAGAAAGGTGAAGGTAGTACAAATGCTAAAATAATATCTGATAATAAAAAATAAATAAAAAACATTTACCAAACTCTAATCACCTCCCGCAAACAAACTTGACATTTTATTTTCACGTCAGCTTAAAAACTTACATAGATATATATGAAATAACTGTTTAATATGTTTTAAGAAAACTCTCAGTCTGTCGTCCTCGCGTAAGTTACGCGCAAACTTTTCTTGTATTACTTTTAGTACACGAACTTGTTCAAATATGCCAAGTCAAATAAATGTAAAACCTGATGTCCCGTAATGTTCGGTTTTTCAAATTACATTACCGAGCCAGGCGTACTCGGCATCCAAGTAGGTACATTGTGAATCGATTTGGGACACGTGGAGCGGACAAAGGACGGTGAACGTTGCATTACTATAATGCATTTCAGAGTACAAAATTTCCACGACCACACCAATAACTCGAGACTGCTCCATAGATAATAATCTGTCCCACTTGTTGGCACATGTAATGACATCGGCTCGAGACAAAGCGACTCTGTCGACTTCTTGGCAACCTACAAAACGTGCTATTTAAACTCCCTCAGTCCGAATATACACCAAAAACCCATAATGCTTCGTAAAACGTTTTAGTTTGATTGAAGTACGTGTACTATTGTGTCACAACATTGAAGTGATACTTTAAAGAGAAAAATACAAAGATGTATAAGGGTCGATTTGAAGCCAGAAGGCACATTTTATCTCACCGCATTACTTCTAAAGATCCATTCTACTTTAGCTTTGATCTTTCAAAGCACCCCTACACGTACAGCTATCACTCCCTTTCAAATTCTATCTACAAAACACTTTCATATAGATTTAAATAATTAGAATACGATGAGTAAAACTCAAAAATAAACTTTAGGCTTTTATAATAAAACTTTTTGAAGTTTGTTTTAATTTTTTGTAGAGTAATAATAAACTTTTTGATATTAAAATAGTTTAGCCTCAGACGTGGTTCTACATATATTAAAGTCGACTAAGTTATGCATTCTTATAATATCCAACGATATAATAACAAACTTTCATTATCTACACAAACATTTTCTACAAACATAAGTTTGAGAAAGTTGATAACATATGAAAATCCACAAGTGGGTACAATTACAAATGAATAAATCTGTGAGCCGGTGATAAATCCTTAGAGCCCAGTTTCCCCGTTTTATCTGCGTTATCGGGGACGTGCGATCTCCCTGCCCTCCATATGGTAAATGTGGTGTGTCAGCCACTCCTTTTAAATTATACATGCGATTTTAAGTAACCAGCCATGGGTTCAGTATGCAGAACCCTCAATTCCGTTTATCTGGATGATTTCACGTTGAAATACGTTCGGTTAAATTGATTAAATAATATTTTCATCTTGCACATTTTTCGTGCGTGAATCTTTTAGTGCTGGGTGCTGGGATTGCATACTGATAGTCACTTTATGTGTCACTGGTTTTTTTATGGAGGTTCCGTGACATTTGGTAATTGATGATTGATTATTATTTTTTGTTTGGTTATGTTTACCGATTGTTCCATTTAATAATTACCAATGATTATGGGGTTTGATGTACACTTAATACTTTTATTTTAAATTTGAATAATTTAAATTCATCATATTATTCAAATTTGTTTCATTATTCGTTTTGTTTTATCGACTACAATTAAAATTTGAAAAAAAAACAAACGACGAGTCATCTCTTTAAATTCCTTATATATTGTGTGTGTTTACTGTTGAAAGAACAAAGATATTTACTATGCTGATGTATTACTGGAGTAAGCAGGAGCATACAGTGATTGTTCCCTGATTTCGCCTATGGGCCAAAGTCACTTTGGCAGCTCATACGAAGACACATGATCATATTTATTTAAGTTGAAAAGGAGTCGAATGGGATCGAAGAGAGGCAATAGGTAATATCACAAACGATAATAGTAAAACGTTTCAATAAAGATGGAAACATTAACTCACGAAACGAAATTCAATATCAACCTAACAGAACATCGGATGACAGATGATCTCGATACGACGGCGACGAACAAAACAACATCAGAAAATAACGGAAAGCCAATATGTCGCAACAAAATGAAGAAATGACAGAGGTAGGAAACGATGCGCAAAATTTTATTACGATTCTAAGAAACAGCAACGTCATACAAACTGAGAACAGATCGTGCCGACATTGTATCGGGCTCAATAACTACGTATCACAAAGGAGTCACTGCATCGGGCCGCATTTTATAGCGGAACTGGATCGATCCTCTGGATATTGCTAGCGACTTGCAGCCTGCCCGATGGAAGATTGGTACATTAAAAATTGCTCGGTGAAAGGTCTATTCACGCGAATCGCACACAGTTTGAATCCGCTGAGCGCAGCGGCTCACAACGTACAGGTGCGGTTCAGGGAACATTTTATATTAGCCGAATGGTGTGGCTCTCCCTCGTTTCACCCCCTATTACCATTGTGAATGCTAATGAAAACAAACATATGCGTATTTTCAGCTGCGCTTAACATATTTGGACTCATGCCGTACTAAATTAAAAAAACTACACGTTTCTGAAATTGGAAAACTTTCACGTATAACTGGATCCTCGGGAATACCAGTAAAGTTATGTAAGCGACACCAGAACGTGCTAGGAAGTACACGTAAATAACAGAAACCTCGAGTAAGAGCTAATGAAGGCATCATTTACCACTCACAGAAAAACGATGATGCGAAGAAAGTTTTCTACTTTACGAGCGGTGAAGTTTTTTAATTTGCTCCTAATGGAGGAAATATCAAACGAAGCATCAAACCATTTGCGATTTCGCAACGGCACTGTAACTTGCAAATGACCGATATTATTAGAAACATTAAAAACCTTTTTCGAACACAATGTGTTTTTGATATCAATTCTCTTGAAGCAAATTTATTTTGGTACTTTAATGTACCATTGATAAAATATGTGCTGCTATTAAATATGAAATCAAAAAAAGTTGTTGAAACATCGTTAACAAAAATCATTTGCTAAATAGTGTGTGTGACATTGAATGACGACCATGTGAACAGATAGCAACGGTATGTTGCCTCAAACTTTGACACCAACGATCAAATCCATGACCAATAGTTTGAGCTCGAATTGTTGCTTAAACCAATCAACAAAATACATAGCACTGATACGTCAAAACTAAGTCGGTACGTATTCCGCTTTGACATTTAGATTTGTGGTGTACCGCGATGCCAATGCAATGAAACCACAAACGATAAGCGACGGATGGGAAACCTTTGACACAATTCACAGACCTTTGACGCGATCCAATGGTATTTGCCACGAAGCTCACGTCGATTCTGCGAAAACTGACGGACATAGGGATTCACTGGTTTTATTCACACGAACTATGCCACCACACAGCCACTGACGCGGTTTTGTCTAACGTCGGTTGTCTGTTCCCAAAGGCATTTTCTCAAATCCAAACGTCAGTTACATCGAAATAAGGGTTCAGTATTTTGCCGATCAATTCCTATTTCTATTAATCACACAACCACAAAATCCTTTTAAATAAAACAAAAGAAAGTGAATGACAAACAATAAATTTAGATCAAAACAAAAACGGTGACCGCTGGCAGTTTTCTCAGGACGACAAATAAAAAAATTTGGCCTGTTTCGTTCAATCTGACACGATATTCGTAACTGGAGATTCGAAATCGCAACCCGACATGGTTTTCCCATCTATATGCCATCGGGCACAAAAGTTGTTTTTTTACTTTTTCGGGGAAGGTATTTCTAATCATTATTGACGCAGTCATTTTTGAGATTTTGTGAACTGAATTTTTACGCTTCAATTACGGTCCCCGCTTTTATGTTTCACTTTTGTTTGTTTTGATAAAATTCGCACAGAGCTTCCCTGTGATTTGCTATGGCGAAAAAATACTTCAAACAAATATGTTAGTACAGTGACTAGGTTAAAAACATTTCACATTTCGCATCTTTTGACTACGGTATTTTTAGTAGGCACAGTAAATACGATGTATGCCACAGAGTAAATACACAACTTATTCGTGAAGTACCTATTGTAATTGTTGTGTTTCCAAAAAATGAACATTTTCGTATTTGATTCTCTAAAGTATACCTAGATGGCAGAAGAGTCCACGTAACAATCCCAGGGATATAAGCCTCGTTCTTTAATTATATACATAAATCCGAATTAAAACCGAAAGAGGGCTCGCGAATAAATAATGTTGGCTCGTTTTTCAGAGGTCTTAGATCCGCCATCCTACTTTATACGAACATGTTTTTATTTTTTCGTATTTAAAAACTCTGGTAATTATGAGTAAGCAGATTCAGCTCGAGGAAATTTTTGTGTCCCAGTTGTTTATATTTTTTTTATTTGTTCGTGTTTTTCTTTTTATACAGCAGAGAATTTACCTCGGGTAAAGGAAGGTTGTTTCGTAATACAATTTCGGCTCAGTTTGTAATGTTTGGGTAGAAAGGTGTAGGTTATTAAAACATGTAGGCATGAGCTGGAATGAATATACAGCGTTAAGCAAAATGGTTCTCTGCTAATCATGATTATTTTACATGGAAATTTTAAGTCACCTAACATTAAAAGGGAGCAAAATTGTCTATTGGGACTATTTTACAAATAACTTTAAATAATTGTGACAAATTAAAGATCGAAAAAATATTATTCTATGAAGAAATGTATGCGACTATCGGGAATAAAAGCAGACAAATATAATATACGGTACAATTTAAAACAATACTTCGTTACGATGCTAAATTTACCCGACTCTCCTCACATTAATTAAGGGGAGCGCGCGTAGAATGTTATTGTTACAAGGGAAAAAATTAAAATGCCCTCCCACACGTACTGAGCCGCGCCGACATACGCGAGTATTTGTTCCTACTATGTTTGTTTTCGCCATCAAAAGCGGAACGAAACCTGTATTGTGTTTGATCCTGTTTTTGAAACTTTTCTGATTAATTTTGTTGATAATCCCTTGGAAATCGTCCGTTGACCAACCTTTTATCTCATCTGGCATTTAATTTACAATACGTGGGGAACTTTGGCAATACAATCGATTATTCCTCGTGAGGTTGCCGTTATTTCTGATATGAGCAATGGATAATTGTGATGGTATTTTATAGTGAACTAACTGAACCATTGCTGTGTTATTAAGGTACATTATCATTCCAAGCAAATAATTGCTCATACTAAGTCGTTAGGTACTCGTATTTGTTTCGAATTCATAATTTCAATAATGCGAATATAAATCTTATTATACCTATTATACTTGGCTGACGTATCTAATTTTATAGATTTTAACAACTGACAACGTTTGAGCGTATCATTTATTTGCAATAGACTATGGCAATTGTAGGGTTCATATTTTGTACTACCATACAATTTCAAACGCAATAATTTTCAATCAGTAATTTTACAGTAAGTTTATAAGTTATTATTAGTGGTACAATTATGTGGCCGTTGAATAATATTTCAGGTAGCGGTCGCGATACTATCACGCAATGACAATTAGTTCGCCGATTCGTTGATAAACATTGGTGTTTCACACGCGACATTTTGCTGTTATCAACTTCAAACCTCATAGAACTAAAACGCGTTTATTTCGAGATTACACGCTTTAATAAAAACTACATTATTTTAGAAAGAACGACACGGTATGTACCTAACCCAAAAATATTCACGTACCTACTAGGTTCGTACATTAATATTACATTGCTGGATTAAAATACAGGCTGTGTGAAATTTTTATGAGCTCATTTTCGACGTGTAAAATATCCAGCATTTCGAGAAATTATCCGCATTACATAACGTTGTAGCTCGTTTCAAAGGCGCATACATGTAGCCCTTTGTAAGCATTAAGCATTCGCTAAAAGGGAGGAACGATAATGATAATATCATCCACTATGTCCGATTACGCTACGTACAGTACGTTTTTAGCGCATTTCATGTTAACAGCCACACAATTGGGTCAAGTTTTAAAAAAACTTGCCAGCACAATTAATTAGATAACTTAGTAAACTTAAATTAGTATTGACGATAGAGATTTCAAACTATTAATGAGTCATTGTAAACTTGAAAACATAAAATTCTAGAAAAAGTATAAATCTAATAAGATTCGGACTTATAACTCTCATAAGATATATTAAATTTATTATTTTTTATTGCTTACTCTCTTTGCTGGCTAACTTGGCTGTGCGATGTTGACGTCATCGTTTGTCATGCAATGTTGCTCATGAATATGAGCCCCAAACGTGGCTTGAAATTAGTCGTGCTATCTCTCCAAACATATACTTATATAAGCAAAAACAAAACGATTGTGTATAATTTATTTTGATCTTAGTAACTCGTAGAAGTAATATAATACAAGAAAGATAATGATAGTCATAAATGTTGGTTCTTCGGTAAAGATAAGAAGTAATTTTCGATCCCAGTAACAAATGATGAACTAATGACAGCGTCATCGCCATTATTCTTAGTCATCAATATTGACAATCTGTGATGGGCTTTATCGCTTGCTTCTGATTGCTATATTAATATAATTAATACGATACGCAATCAACTACATTTAGAACTGTATAATAAATCCATTAGCTGTTATGTGTTACAGGTCTGTAATGTAACTCGTAAATAGTAATGTTATCTATAACCTTGAAGAAACATCGTTACGCCTTTTAATTCCCTTAAGGGTAGGTAGAATTCCATATACTACATGAAAGAGGGGATGGACACTTATTGTATTGCCAACCTAATGTATGTTCAATTTAAGCAAAAACCTATGATTTGGGATGTATATTGTATACGTAGAATTCCTAATGTTTTTTGACATAGCGCGGCAAACAGTCGCTCGGATTACCTGAAGGTAAGCTATCAGCGCCGCCGATGGACATCCGCGACAACGGAGGAGTTACGAGTGCGTTGCTGACCTTTTGGGGATTAGAGTTAAGGAGGTTTAGGGATTGGTGGGAGGTTGGGGGTGGAGAAAAAAATCGGCCTCTGAATGAGCCAAAACATGGCTATCCCACACTTGGTGTAATAAAATATTTATATACTTACATATTTATTATCAAATAGAACATCTCATAATTTTATTAATTACTTAATTGTTTTGTCAATGTCAGGTCTTTTTTACGTAATTCGTCTTAAATATAATCCTATAAAAACTTTACAGAGAGAGATTAGTCGCAAAACAAATTGCTTAGAAAGTTTTGCTCCCCCTAAAATTGCCTTCAAAATAATAATGGTATAATTATTTTGCAATCAATTAAATCGTGTTCTTAGTTCCTGGGATTAATTAGAACCCTTTTACTTTGGCTCCTTGTATTGATTTATAATATAAGTTTAAAATAAGGTATCTTTGTAATATTTTAATATTCGAAAACGTATAATGTTTTTTATAGAGTTTGGTGTTTTTAGGACACCCTTTATTTAGATATTGTTAAGAACATCTGCCGATTTAAAATGAATGAGACAACATTATATTTCTGTCTAAATCTGAAAGTAAATCAAGTATTTCGAAAGACTTAAATAGAATAGAATAAATTACCAAAATCTTGGCCGCTTACTTATTTTAAACCTTTTACGCAGCCGAATATATTTCGCGAAGAAATCGTAATGAAAAATTTGAGGGCATGTCACGTACACGAACAAAGTCAATGAATTCTATCAGTCGTTCATTTGCGTACATTCGATATATTCTTACACTGTCGTTTTAACATTTTTTATCGAACACATTGAAGAAACGCAACCCTCACATTAATGGAAGCGATAAAATTAATGATTTCTCTCCAAGAAGTTTTTAAATCGATCTACAAATATCATTTTCTAAAGAGTTCGTAACATAAATTCTGTGTATTTTAGTAAATAAGGCTGAATTTATCGAAATAAAAATATTCATTTTTAAGTGAATAAGTGACAAAAAATGTCTCTCAAATAAAACGAATTTCATGAAGCTTCTGCAAATAAAAGACCAGTCGTTGAGTAACTAAAGCTACACAATGAAAAACCATTTTGTATGAATCAAAACGCAGTTGAAATAAACTCCAAACACTGAACACGTCTCTTGCTTTTTTTACAAATTTTACGCTAAATGGAAAATAGTTTTGCCAAAAACATTACAAATTCCAGAATTTAAACTTGTGCACTTTATCAAGTACCAAACAGCCTGTATATCTGTTACCCACAACTAACTTGTACAAGGTATACACTAACAATCTAAATACAAAATGTATTCGAACTTTTTTGATATTATTTAGTCCTTCTATGCTTAAACACACTACTTGAAACCCTTTAATGACACTCAACACAATGATTCTTCTCTAGGACTCGCCGGTTGACTACACCAAAAGACAGTTTGGGGCCAGAATCATAATGGATGCAATTGTTAAAATATCAACAACGGAATAAAACCTTCCGATTTTACTATAAAATAATAATCTAAATTTCCTACTAACCTTTAAAGGCAATGCGGCAACAATAAAGTTTAATTAAGCTACAAATATAAATTACTTTATACAAAAATGATTAATTTGTTTACGAGTTTACGCTATTAGAATAGACCGACTTTAGATCTAGATTCTGAATGTATTTTCCCGGCATTAATTACCTCTATTACAGCTGGTCGCAATAGGATAATTGATAGTGTGGCTGAGAACAATGCGTTGACACCGAACCGATTCCATTTCGCTTGTGGTGACAGAGCACCGCAATTGCAATATCCGAATCGCTGCGAATAGGTAATATTTTACAGTTGGATTTCTATAATCATTTGTAGGAACGTTGCGGCCATTGATATTCACTTGTAAATGAATTTGCAACAAATGGCTTGTGAATTGCCGCTTTAGATATTTTCATTACTTACATCATAGTCTTCATGATTTGTGTAATCAGTTGCACCCTAAAATTATGTAAGCACATAATTCGCTACTTGACAGCTAAATGAATACAGCTCACACATAATTCTGTAATTAAACACGGGGCTGAAACATAATTTGCAACATTTTAGCATTCCGCAGGTGATTCGTTTTAACAACCCTCTCTCTATTACATTTTGACAATATCCGAATAATTGCAGGATGTTTTCGTAAAACGGAAATGACGTACCGAATTGACAATAATCCGACGGAGAGAATGTCGCGTTCGCGAGGCAATTTCCGTTTGTATTCCTCTCAGGAGGTTATCGTTTCCAAAATGGAATACTAAAACTGTTGAATTAGTCACAGACACCTAGATTTTGAGGAATTACCTAAATATATCAGTTGCGAGAAAGAATTTAATATGCCAAAGAATATTTGCGGCAGTTATTTAATATGCGAGCGGTTGCCAAGATGGGCTGGTGAACATAGCTGTCATTTTTGTTTTTATAAACTATGCCTCTTCCTTATGCCGCATTTAATAATGTATGTAGTATGTACTCGTGTTCTACCAATAATGGTTTATATAACATGATTTTATGTACGTTATTTAGTAGTACTAAAGGCAATAATTTAAAAAATACATTTTGTTCCAATGTTCAAAAATTACAAGCCCGATTCGTACAAGAATTTGTATCTTGTATTTATCAGGTCAGAAAATTAAGCGTACACAGTACGAAATAGTTCGAAGCTAGATAGCATCTTTCCACGAGGAATATTGGACTCCAGTCGGTAGTATTCT
Organism: Spodoptera exigua; assembly: GCA_902829305.4. Classification (NCBI taxonomy): domain Eukaryota; kingdom Metazoa; phylum Arthropoda; class Insecta; order Lepidoptera; family Noctuidae; genus Spodoptera; species Spodoptera exigua. The sequence continues at coordinate 9,814,833 of LR824601.2, read as the reverse complement.
CAATACGAAATCCGTCTTTACTGCAGGCGAAATGTATTTTTCTGAGTAAAATGCACTAACACTATTTTCAGCTCGGCTTCACTTTGATCACGACCTGTACACTACACATGTTAGCAAAATATTTGACAGTCTGTCTGCGTATGTTAATATCGAATGCCAATAAACAGATTTCTCGTGAGGTTAAGCTCATAGCAGCCCAAATATGTAGGCAGTATGTACATATTTTAGATTGGAATTTGATGGGAGCGATCGACACTTTAGGCAATCTAACGCCTAGGACTGATCGAATTATTTCGAACAATTCAAATTAGATACTGTTCAGACTATCGACATATACCTAACTATAGGAATAAAGAATAGCTTTAAATAATTCTGAGGCAAAAATAAAAGCAACAGAGCAAAGAGAAGTAACAAAATTAGTACGAGGCTGGTTTAAAAATTCAACTCATTGTTGCAATTTTGCGTGCACCAAGACTTTATATTTTACATTGTAGAGCACAAAAAGTGTGTAATAAAGTCAAGTATTTTATAGCACGTGCATGTCGTACATAGAGGTGGATTGCATCGTTTATTAGTGCAAAGGCTTTCTGAATTTCTGCCAAGTGGTTAAGCAGTGTAGCACGTTTAGGTAAGGGAAATTTAAACTCGACAAGGACACAGCTCTCCAAGCTATAGCGTTAATGACCGTACAATGCTTTTGGGTATGAAAGAGATAAAACTATTTTATGTTCTTAAATACACTTCTTAGATGGTTAAAAATTCAATCCTGTTTTCAAACACAACCGTGACACAGTTGTTACGTGGCATATCGACGAATCGCCCTAGAAATTGAAATATCCAATCATATCGGTAACTGGTGCGAAATAAATTTCGCTATCAAATCTAAGCGGGTGAATTGTATCTGCGGCCGACACGTTTAATAGCAGCCGATCTCTCTCATGGCAAAACAAGTTTACTGATCAATTTATATTGGAAGTCGATTGTTGTTGTTAATTGAAAGCAGCCTAAGTCGCGGCAAGCCACTCTATTCATAAATGCTTGACGTGTTAGTTGGCATTAATCACTGCTAGCCACGAGATGCATGCGAGGATATTTGTGCGGCCATGTCATGGGCTTTAAACTTACCATCATGAAATATCGGGGAGCGAGCGATTGTCTCGCACGGCGTGCATGCCCCGCGCGCCTATTTGCCTATGAATGTCCACACAGGCCGCGTTTATTCCCAGCTTGTACTCGTTTAACCATTTTTCCGAATATTTTTTTATTATTCAATCCACGTGAACTTTATTGTTAGCTCGAATATTGTAAATTTGTTGAACAACGATGGAACCTTTGACTCCTACTATTTACAATTGAATACTTAATCGACAATCGAGCAATGAAGCGTTAGTTGTATACTAAATAATGTATACCGGAGAAGCTAGTTTAATTTAGTATTCTTATTCTTCAACCGAAGGAGACTACTTACAAAGTAACAAATAAACTAAAAAAGAGCAACTTGCAAATATCATACAGCAAGTATCGTTTAACTGGCGCAGAAATTAAAAGTTTTCCAATAGTTTCATTGAGAAAATTACTGAAGCACTGAAAACTGAAAAGTAGCAGTCTCAAACTCACAACTGTCTATGAAGTAATATTGAAGAAGAATATTTTTTCGCTTTTCATCAGCTAAAAGTTTTAAAAGCGGAAAATAAAAGCGTGTTTTAAATGACAAACGGTTTATTATCGCATGTAAGACCTAAGATTGACTGAATTATTGTGTTATGAACGTACCAAAAGCATTACAATACACTGCTTTTTAATCTTTATCCTCAATATCTAAAGAAATTCAAGTACATAATATGGATACGGAAAATATAAAACATCTTATGTACAAATACATTAAAAGGGAGATATTGCGGTAAACTCATACCTTTGGCGGCGTAACATATAATATGAGATACATATAAATAAATATCCAGCGGTCGCTTATATTCTGCGAGTGACGTTTTGACGTGACATGATGTTCTGGGGATGGATTGAGAAACGGAGTCAATGTCTGAATTACACGCAACACGATTTCGTTCAACGAAGATTGCCGTGACGGGTGCCCTGTCAATTCTTGTTTTTCTCCCTTTTTCTCGACGAACGAGTATTATCTTATATTCGCTGTATGATATGGAGTATATAGGTACATATAAGTCTTTATAATGGACGGGGAAATGATATTGTATGATATATTTATTTATTCTTATTAAAATGTACATTTATATATTTATTATTTCGGTACATTTTCCCACAAAACCGGTTTAGCGGTTTGACATAGGTACGTGTGTTGTTACGTCAATGATATATTTTGTATTAATAACAAAAACAGTTTATCATTACGTTCCTTTTTAGATCAAGGCAATTCATTGTGTAGTTTTAGTTGAGTATTTCATTAACTGGAAATACTCTACAGTTGCCTAAAGGTAAACCAATGTGATCGATTTAAAAATACCTTTTCCCCTTTATAAACGTTAATATAATTTTAATACATAAATATTTAAATCTGATGTTAATAATATGTTCGAGCGCTTCGCTTTATTTTTAACTGCGACATCGCATCTGCACCGTACGCACTGAATTTTTAGTGCACTGCGGTGCGATCATTGCGGACAAATTTTGTACGTAATTTCTATATACGACGTTACATAACGTTTGTCGCTAGTTTTATTTATTTACGAATACATTTAACTTTATTCTAGTTATTTATGATAATAATATACTTAAAAAATGAGTATAACTTTTAAACTATTTCCTAATAAATATTTCAAAGCGAAGACATCTTCTTCATCTAATTCATGATTACGTAACAGAATAAAATAATTAATGATATTATAATTATAATTTCGGAAAATGGTATTTATTTACAGCCCTTCCATATTATAATTTGTCAAGATCAGTGCAGCGATAAAACGAGAGAACGTACTTGCCAATGATTTGTACCTACGATAGCCCTTAAACTGACAGGCCCTTTGATATCAACCTGCAATTGGAATTCAAATTAAATTTAATTAATAATAGGGGTGCGTATCTTGACGTGGACTCCTCTATGAGTGCTTTCAATAAACGTTGAATTTGCCATCCCTATAGTTACATTTAGGGTTGATATTTGTTAGAATGACGTAATAATTATGTATATTACTTGTGACACATTATTAATATTATTTTTGTTAAATCACTTCTACATACTAACAATACCTAGACTTCTAGCTTGAAGTTTAACATACAGAATTAATTGACTGATTAATTCTAAATTATTGTTACAATCGCTGGGATATTTAAATGGGCTATTTTCAATCTGAAACTCATTGGTTATGGCCCTTGTTGAACAGAGAAAGTCTTTCACTGATAATAATATGATAATAAAGTTTTTATCCAGCGATCAGCCCAAAACTTTTCACTAAAACATTGCCAAAACGGATCAATTTTGTAAAAGAAAAACAAAATTAAAATTTCCCTCAAGGGTTTAAATTGTAAAAGTTTACGCATTAAATCGTATGATGGCCGGTTTCATTACATCAGTATAAATGGCATGGTACAGAGTTAAAAGTGTTTATATGCATTAACATAATTGTATTATATGCATACATATATAGGTGCATACGATTCGCTGGCCGTCCACCCAAAAGTGAACGGCGAACGTTGTAATTTTATTCATATGCGTACGTAATGCAGGTATTTTTACCCGACTGCCAAAGAAGGAGGGTAATGTTTTTCGAGTGTATGTAAGTATGTATGTATGTCTTTTCCTTTGTGACCTCCTGTAGCCTAAACGGCTTGATGGATTTTGATGTATGAGGTATCGTTAGATTTGTATTGATTACGGGAGTGTCATAGGATACATTTTATCCTAAAAGTCCCACGGGATAAAGACATAATAATATTTTTTCTAAATTTCCCTTTAAAAAAATATGTATGCGGTATCATTAGATTCATTTCAATCACGGGAGTAATTAATATAGGATACGTTTTTTCTCAAAATTCCCACGGGAACATGTTAATTCTGCGTCAACGCAAAGCAACTCATGCGTTAGCAAGCAAAAAGATAGGGCGTGGCCTGGAATACAGCTAAAAAGTTATAAATAAAAAAATTATTATTAAAAAAACAAAATACCCGACTGCACACTAAAAAAAGAGTAAAACAAGCCCCACAATACAAATTTACTGAATATAATTTATAAATGTTGATGGAAAGCATCGCAGGCGGGGACCACCTTGACCGCCACCAACGAAAATTCTGCTAAATGGTGCACAACAGAAATGACTATAAATAAGCCTCTGTTGGTCCCCGCCTGCGATGCTTTCCATCAACATTTATAAATTATATTCAGTAAATTTGTATTGTGGGGCTTGTTTTACTCTTTTTTTAGTGTGCAGTCGGGTATTTTGTTTTTTTAATAATAATATAATCATTGTATTATTGTTTACCTGCGTGTTCAAATTTTGATATTAAAAAAACCTTCTCAAATCCATCAAGTTTATATCAAAGACAACAAAAAAGTTTATATTAAAGTAGTAATTAATAATTCTTTACATTAAACTTGCTAAATTAATGGAAACGATGTATGATATAATATCGCATTTTTAATGTAGGTATCGTTTTCCATTCCAATATTCGAGTTCTAGGGAATACGAAATTAAGATTTATACCTAGAATTATTTGGAACTGATAAAACTAACAGAATGTTAAATTGCTATCTGCCTTTGTTTACCCTTCTAGGAAAATGAGTAGTTTTATGAATGCCATCATTGCGTAAAATAAACATCCAATTTATGTATATTTCTGTCGCTTAGCCGATATTCAGTCGGCTGAGCGACGTCACCGCGACGCGCACGCTACTCATGAATAAGAGTCCCGTCGTGACTTGAAACGAATAGAGCTTTCACGTGAGTGAGTATTTTTTTAATACGTATGTTTCACGACTGTGACTATTCGAAAATTCAATTTATTTGTCTATTAATTCCAAATTTAATAAAACGTTCGCAAGAAAGGAGGTATGTCATTACAAAGTTGCTCATGGAGCAACCTGACATCAAAACGTTTACCTGACATAAAATCCTGGATTCAAAACGTTTGATGACATTTTGGATGAATAATTGCAGTACAGGCAGACATGACGAGGGGTATTTTTATTACATTGCAAGGCAATATTGAAATTTCAAATTAAATTACTTGCATACTTTTGTTGCATTAATATTTCTGAACGAAAATATTTTCTTTACTTACGAATATTATTTATTAAATGGAGTAATTTTTACCGTTTTCCCACGTTTCTATTTTATCTATCAATTGTAGCGTTATGAAAAATATTTATTTATTTATCCTATAACCTGCCCAGACATATCAAGAATAATTGTACCAAGTTTCGTTAAATCTGTCAAGTAGTTTTTGTTTCTATTAAGAACATACAGACAGACAGACAAAAATATTTACAGATTACATTTTTGGCATCAATATCGATCACTTATCAACCCCTGATAGTTATTTTGAAGATATACTTTTTCATGCACAGAATTGACATCTCAACAGATTTGTTATAAGTATAGATTAGTGTCTGTAACATAATACCCACTTATACGTTAAGGTGTAGGTAGGGGGTGCGCCCACATTTACTCATTACGTTATTAGACGACCTTATTGACGTATATGGGAAAAACACCGTACAATAATAACTCTACCCCTGTTTTCCTGTCGGTAAACAAGATACATGTTCAGTAGATTCAGTAAAAACACGCTAATGGATACCAGCCAAATGCGTTGTAAGCGCATTGTCGGCCTTTTAAGAAGTAGTATGCTCAAGGCTCCATGAAGGTTTGCAGGTCGTATCATTTTGGAAATATTGTCACCCAAAGTTCATTTTAAAATTTGCTGTGCCAGGCAATATAAATTTCACAATTGAATATCATCATCATCATCATCATCATCATCAGCCTGTTGTCGTCCACTTCTGGACATAGGCCTCCCCAATTACACGCCACTGAGCTCGATGTTCGGCTCTTCTCATCCAACCACTGGGGATGTAAGGGGGACAGTACCATCTTAGTGCCCCAGTCAACCTCACCTGCTCGCGGTGCATCCTGCTGATTAACGAACGAGGCTCTGGCGACCGACTCATGGCGGTATAGCCATAAAATGTAGGCGTAGACAAATTCAGCAGACTAGTGCCGGGCAGCAGCGTCACTAGTGCGAGGAGCTACGCCCTGCGATCACCAACCCGCCTGCCCAGCGTGGTGATTATGGGCATTACCCCTAATGGCACGCCACAATTGAATAGGAACAACAAAATTATACAATTTATCAGCATCAAAAAAATATGTATCTACAAAACCATGTACGTATATACGACCTCTATACCGAACGCATACTACCTATATGTAACACAGACCATTTAGAATGATCTTCGATAACACCAGTAATGGTCGCTAATGACAGCAATTTACCTGTTTGTAATGTCATAGACCACTTAATGCCAGCAAACACCAAATATTTTGAACGAAAATAAAACTTGTTTGATGGTCGAAAATGTTGAATCGGAGTTAACAATGTTTACTCACCGGTGCTAGGCAACAGAGAGGGTTTACGACCACTTTCATGTGAACAGTTAAACAATAGCAATGATTTTAACTAGTTTAAGTACCTTCAGTTAAGGTAGTCTCAATTTGTTGAAGAGGTTTTTCCAATAATCGTAAGATAAGATCAATTTACTTGTAACAAAGTAGGATTAGATTTTCATTTACCGATTTTCTCTTTTCCTGTAATTACATTTGTTAAACATTTTAAGTACAATACCTACTAAATAATTTATCCTCCTTTTACGTTTTACTTCTTGCCTTTAATGTTTTGTGTTTTAATTTAAAAACAAGAGCAACGAGCCTTGTAAGACAACACAGATATACGGTGAAGGAAAACATCTTGGACTTATGATTTCAACAAGCGTGGTGATTAATGCTCAAATCTTCCCCGTGTGAGAGCCTTTCTCAGCTCAGCAGCACTTATAGGCTGATGATGATATTTCCTTCTATTTCAATCACAATTTAATTTGTATACCAACGACACATTAGGGCTGATGTTCATTTGTTCATTTGGGATTGCGATCCCGGCCTGGAGCAGGAGAAGGAGCCGAGTGGTTTTTAGTCACTAATAGAGATAGTAAGTAAGAGGGACAAAAGGCATTCGATGTTTTTTCCAACATCAAAGACAAAGAAGTTTGTTTTCTCTTTCTAGATGTTTAAGGCTCTTATAAATTGTATAAGAAAATATCGAAAACCCGACTTTAAGATTTTTTTTATAAATGTCTTCTGTCTTAATGAAGTAAAGTAAAAGGTTAAAACTTAGCGCTGCGAAAATCCCGCAGCAGAGGTGTTAAGTGGCAGTGCGCTTGAGCCCCACTCCAAACGAAAGCGATTTAGTCACACGAAACAAACTTAACCTTTAGTTCCAAGCAGCTAGGTACTAGAGATTTCAATTGGCCTAGATTAAACGCGTAGCACCTGGCGCCAATAGCCACCCAGAAATAATTTACACCGTATTTTACTTCTTATTACTTATCAGAATCACCAACGGAGAAACTTGTTTTAAAAATTTAATCTTTGCTCTCTATCGGTATAAAATATGGGTCTGCTCGTAAAATAGCGATAGGTTACCTACAATTTAATGTTCGTCATAAATTCTAGTACAATTTATTGGAAATAATATAAAAACACGTGAGACGTGATCAGTTGATTACACGCACTGTTGACTTTTAATAAATAACAATAATTTCTGTTAACATCGTACACCGATAGTTTAACTACGTTCTAAAGTCGAAATAAAATCCTTATAGTATAAACCATGTTCTCAAATTCAATGGATGTATTTCAATGTTAAAACTATTTTAACATTGAAATAAATGTATTTCAATGTTAAAACTATTTTAACATTGAAATACAATATATAATTGTGGAACAAAACCACTTTATTATAACCCCAGCTACACGTAAACACGACAACACAGAAAATTACAATTCCTACTGAACGTAGGAAATTGAACATATTTCAATAACGTGATTTTGAAAGATCGGAAGTATGATTAAAATGACAAAGGTTTGACAGGGCCTCGGCACTCCAATTGGAGGGTTCAAACGAATTTAGACTCTAAGGTTGCCAAATTTAAAGTTATACTGAATAATGTTCGTGTGACAAACGTATTTATAACTTTAATAATGTGTTTGTCTCTCTTGCTCTCAGCCGTTTCGTACATTTCGACGTATACTTACGTTACGCCCTTTATTACTTCCTCCATGCTATAAGTTTAAACTTCTGCGCATTCCAGTTCACAACGGTTGCTTATTTCTCTGTAATTCATGGGCTATTGTGAAACAGACAGTTTATGGAAGGCCTTAAACGCGCCACTAAAGTCCCTTATCATGTGCACAATAATCACACGTACTCATACATAATTAACTCCTAGCTGTCAACCTTTTGTTAGGATAATGATAAGAGTCCCATAATTACGTAAGTTTCAGTAAGCACTTGCTTGTTCATACATTTGTTTTAATTTTACTGGCCACGTATCTACACGCTCGTTTGGCGCGAATGTATGTGGAAACATCTCGAATAATCTTTGTTTACTGTGAGCGACAACCCTGTAATACATGAATATATTATGCCTATTCACGCAATACAACCTTTTAGCATTGATATTTCGTTTCACAAACCAGCCATTCACACATTCATACCTTCACGCTCGGCCCGTGGAATTACTACGGGAAACGAAACGTGATTTCAATTTTCCTTACATTTATCATAAGGGAGAGGAGGGGAAGAGGGGGCAATTTGAACCACTTGACGCGGATTTGACGTGAAGTGCTTTCACATCGCCGGCTAAGCCAGTGGCTTACTGAATCACCCGTCATTTGCCTTTGATGAGGCCAAATTCACGTTATTGAAGATATTGGAATGTCTGATTGTTCCGTCGCCAACTCAGGATGCGCTTCTATTCAGAATATGTTTATCAATCGTTTGTGGTATTGTTGTAATGATAATGCCATCAAATACGCTTTCAGAATATTATCGTATGATGGGTTTGTTTTTGTTGTGTCTGCTTAAGATTTCGTGCTTATTTCACTTGGAAATTGGAAATTTTAATTAGTCTGTGTAGCTTTGTATGGAGTTAGGAACAAATGTTACCTGAGCAAAGTTACCGGCGTTAAAATAAAGTTTTATGATCTAACTTCCTGCGTGGGGAACAATAAGCGAACTATGTATAGCTCTAGCGATTGTTGCAACACAGGGTTTGGCTATGCACATAAGTTTATTAGTAAATATTCCTCCTATTTTAGGCATCACTTATTCCGGCGACATTATAAAGTTACAGATATACACACACGACGTGTCAAATTTGGTTTGGCAAACTTTTCCGTCGCGGTAAAGTCGTATGACGGCTTTGAACTCTTTTCTTAATACGAAAAAAGTTTGAAGGTATCTAAATGCTAAACTTTACGTAAAATATAAATATACAATTTATTTGCAAACACAATTGCGAATTTTCTGTACTTAGTCGTTTTGTAAATTTAATTTAGGTTCATAATAATGTTACTGTTATTGTAATGTATGAACCTAAAGAATTAGTTGCGTATTTCAAAATTAAATATAACTCCGAAGACATTTATAAATTTAGTCTTGATTGAATAAAGTTTTTCCGAGTTATTCTCAAATAAACGAGTCTAATCAAGTCAAAGAAACGCCCAACGGTTTGGAATAGAATAATATATTTAGTTGAATATTTTTATACTATATTTGTACTCTGAAGTTATGATTGAAAAATGAATAATCAATGGATATTTGTCTTCCGCATGAGCAAACTTACTCTGACGAAATAAGGAAAGTACGTTCAAAACTTCGTTTCCCTCCTTTGGGTCCCTTTTCGCAGCGATTGTTTTAATACAGCACCTTTATGAAATTCAAATGAAGGCTCGAGTTCGTGAGGGTCTTTCGGCCGTTCCATACCGTTTATATTTATTTATTTCCCAAACAAGAATCGCAATGCTAACTTCTGTGATTTATGGCAAAGTCTACGTATTCCGCAGGCTCGTTTGTATTGCAATATTGTCCGCCAAGTTTCACGGAGCACCAGTTTTGCCCCGTCTCCCCGGTGAACAATGCCCGTTGTCCATTTGCTTTATTTCGTTGCGTTTCAACGCGACAATAGCCCGGCTTAGTTGACTGGATTTTCCAGTGTTAATTACCGATTCGTAACTCATTTTTTTCGGCTTCTGTAAAACCCAATGATTCATAGGTGTAGTTGGAAAGTCGAACCTTTTCTGAACTTTTATCGTTTACTTTATGGTGTTACTTAGGGCGAACTTCGTTAATGTTTTATTTGATTCGATTTGTTCGCCGAAATTAAAAGGATTAGTTTCAACAGAAAACTCGTCGGAGTCAAATAAAATAAGGATTTAAGTGCACGTCAAACGACTTGATTAAAAGTAAGAGGATTGGCTTATCGGAGATTGTTGTTATTAGTTTATCTAGTCTTGTATGAATATGTATTATACGAAAATATATAACTTTCTAGGCATACTGTGAACTAACTATACGCCATACTCGGTATAATTTTAAGGATTTAAAACCAAACCATAACTGTGGAATAGTTTTATCCACAATGTCTTTGAGTACGACTGCATGACTATGAAGAACAACTCACTAGACTCCACTACGTGCTTAATTAACTTAGTTTGAACCACCATTTTTTTCATGTGAAGTATAAAAATAACCATTTCATTACTCCGGTCGTCGTCCTCAGAGAAAAATATACTAGTTAGTTACAGGTAATATTATTATTACAAGTTAGAAGTAGCATTATTCTATGAGTAAGAAGTTAGTTTTAAAAGCTTTACAGTTCGAACTATCTCAGTTTCATACATTAAGAAAAAGTGAAGAAAAAACAATACTTATCTACAATATATATAATATATATATATATACATAATCTAATATAATATAATAGATTTTGAAAATAAATTAAATTTACTACTTGGATTAATTTACCACTCCTACCAATAAACTCGGCCTTTAAGAAAAAAAAAAGTTAGGTTGTCAATAAACAACAGACCAGGCAATCCTGCCAGTAGGTGGTATAACAGGCAATAATTCAGACACATTTGGAATAATAAACGTTTCTATTATCTTATGGAGATGTGCCAAATCCAAATGGTATTCGAATTAATTTAACGATTTTTATATCTACTGCTATTTTATTATAGACTTATTGAATTGTCTATTACTTGTCTAAATGCTGGAAGAAATGTGATCGATTAAACTTATATACATCTATATATACATATATAATAAAGTTGTGTTAGTAACAATTTGTAACGGAACACGGCTGAAACTATTTGTCTGAAAATTGGAAGGGAGGTAGCTATAATAAAGATTTTTTTTTATTTTAGTGTGAATGTTAGTAATGCATGAACGCAAAAACAAATGTTCCAATTTCAAAAATTCTTTCGCTATTTAAAAGTTACCGTCAACATAAGTAACGTAAGCTACATTTCTTCGTAGAAAAAATACCATTGCTTTTAAACTTAACTTAAGTTTCAAACCGGGTCAGACTGCTAATCAGAAACTAATTTTACTGTAGTTAATTCAAACATTTATCCATAACTAAACGAAACGCAGGATCGAAAAAAAAATCTTGTTTCTGTCTACCACCATTCAAACTTTAACGTAATACCATAATAAAAGGTACATTTCTAAACATTAACATAAATTTTATACTTATTACTAAACTTCAACTTACTACTTTTAGTATTTTAAAAATGTATCTAAATATATAACACTAGCTACTCTCACGCGGTTTCGCCAGCTTTTCGGCTCCATTTGATCGTAACGTGATGTGTTATAGCCTATATAGCACTCTGGAACATTGTAGCTATCTATCAGTAACCGAATTTTGGCAATCCGACCAGCGGTTCTAAAGATTACCCCCTACAAACAAACTTACAAAGTTACAAACTCTTTATAGTACTTATAGATCAATAGGTACATACATTCATAACACCCCGTATGTACTTGTCTCCACAATACATTACGAAAATACAAGGTAGCTACTCAACCATAAAAATCCAAACAATATACAAGGTACCTTACAATTATAGTAATGCAGTCTGAGCCACAAGCAGGCGGGGACCACCTTTACGACCCGGCCACGTGCGATCCCGCAGTAATTTTTGATGAAATTGTATTACACATCTCGCCAACAAGCTGCGTTTTGTATTACAACTCTACGTACATTCTTGCGGTGAATGTTTTTTGATTTTACGACGTACACCGATTAACTGATTGTTTTTGTAAGACTTCTATACTTTTTTATCCTGATGAAAAACACACATCGACCTTATTGACATAGAGAATCCGAAGACATTAAAACATAGAAATTTGGCACATCTAAAATTCCATATTTGCCAGCCAAGTCTAGATACAGACCGTTACTAAATTTCACAATTAACATTAAAAATTTCTTATAGTTTAATAGTTTTGCTTTTTGATTTTTGAATTAAGTAACTGAAAAGAGTTCTACTAATGGCTGCGTGACGGTTTCGCACATGCTAATCGCAAATAGACGACCGGTTGTAATTTATACTGTCTTATCTCTGTTAAAGCGTTCTTATTTCCAATAAATTAAGAATGTGTTGTGACACATGTTAGTTCACCAATATTGATGTGCTTACTATATAGGTGATTTGAGTTAAGTACTTTTCAATCATCTCTAACGTATTACTTTATTTGTTACAGGTATGTAAACATGACACGCAGCTGAAGCCACATCGGTAATGGTACTCCTCCATCAGAGCCCGCCACAACGATACATCCGACTTGGCACTTCAAAGGATAACAGTAATTACTTGCATCTACATTGTGCCGTGCCTTCTATCCCCCTAATCACTCTTAGGATAACTACGTCTAGCGACAACTAATTCAAATTTAACGTAGCTTGTATATTTCCAAACCTTTAGCAGCGTTGCACTGAATATTAATGGTTATTCTAACTAATATTACTGTCTATGCGAAGCATTTTGATGTAAATCTCGAGTCGACATGTCTTATTAGGATTTGTAAGCTGTTTATAAACTTGCAATCAAGTATGCACCCGGTGCACAAGGGTATGTTTATATAGGAACGATATCATATTAAGCGACGTAGATGCAATATATTCTCATTCAACGACTTCGGGGAAATGATGCATAATATCGTGATGAGCACAGCTCAATTACACAGTCCATCAGACGAGTCCTTGCTGAGCTCCACTAAAGTTGGAGCCCGACTCTAGTGGCCCGCTGCAGCGGCGCTTAAGCGGCGGTTATTAAAAAATCCAGGACTTTTAATATTGATGGTTTGTTGAGAACGCCAGCACTGCGCTCCAGCTTCAAACTATAACTTTACTAAATCATTTAAAAAGTAGATACCATGTACCTAACTGTGTACTGTCCTCACTGGCCCGCTCTCTAGCGGATTTCTGAATAGTTACAGCAATTGTTAAAAGTTTCAGCTTAACTGCCATTTCTCATAGCTCCGGAGATGAAATTTGGACAACCCTCGCGACGTTACAAGTTGACTATTATTATTATTTAGTATGAAAGACCCGGTTGTTATAGTTATTAACGTCGTTGGGTTATTGATGTTATTACACCTTCTGTAGAACGTTCCGTGAGCGGAGAGTTTCCTTTATATGACAAGAATATTATATTGTTATGTGATTTCCAGAAAATTGTATTAGTACAAGTGAATGGAATAGAAAATTTCTCTCCTAAACTAGTATACAATAGAAAGATTTGAATTGGTTCAACGATTGTTTTTATTGACAATCAGATACATTAAATACTCAGACTTATTTAATAAATATGTACCTACATCTTAAAATTCTACCATTTTAACCTGCTAGCTAATCAAAACCAAACTTACAAGTATTTTAATCTATTTGAAAACAACTCTTCTAATGTAATGAATTACACTGCCTCCTCTATAGGATCCTTTTATCTCTACAACTTAATTGAAAGTACTTTTCATTTATTTTCAAGATCTATCTTCAGTATCACCCATGAAAGATCACAGACGTCTTTGATTAAGTATAAATAAATTAGACCGAATTAGTAACTTAGATTAATTATAGAAAATCTTATTTCTTTCAAATAATTAGTAATTAGGTTTAGTGAAGAAATAAGATTTGAGAAGATGAATGAGATTGATAATACAGGTTTCTTATTATTCAATTATTTTTAAGATATAAGTTCTTTTGTCAAGGCTATAAAATCAATTACTGTTATTTTAGTAGTAATTTTTACAATGAAATCCAAGCCTAGTCTAGTCAAACTTAGTCAAAAGCTGAATTATTTCATCATCATACACCCGGTTTCCGAAAGGCCGATCAATGTTAAAATCAATTTAATCTCTTGTCAAGTCATCTGATTGGTTGACTGAATTATCAACAACCAATCAGATGACTTGACAAGAGATTTTAACAGGAGATTAGTTAATTTTAGCGTTGACAAGCCTTTCAGAAACCGGGTGTTAATCTACACATAGTAATGAAGAAATAAAATGAACATAAAAAATAGAATAAGTGCATAAAAATAATATCTACAATTTAAAAGTGACTATGAAACAAATTTTGTAACAGTTGGTAGTGTGAAAATAAATCCAAGCAGAAATTAAGCTGTATTTCAGCTAAATTTAATAATTAATGCACTCTGTTAGTGGACTAAACAGTCTAAAATACATTATTTTGTTATTACTCGAAGCTATGTTTGTTCTACCAACAATTCAGAATACAATGACTTTTCAACTAAATTACTGCATTAGTTATTTATACACTAGTTCGTATGTAGTTTCTCTTTGTTTCCATTATTTTTCGTCTAAAACCAATTATGTGGGTACGTTTCGACATATTATATGGGTACATGTGAGTAGGTTTGTTGGTACATGTACATAATTATGTATTTTATGAGTATTTACTAGCTTTTTCCCGCGACTTTGTTCGCGTGGAATAGTGACTTCCTGCAGATTTTTGTTTAAAAAATATCCTATGTCCTTTGTCGAGTTTCAAACTATGTCTGTGCCAAATTTCACACAAATAGGTTTAGTAGTTTAGGCGTGAAGGAAAAACAGACAGATACACATAGTTACTTTCGCATTTATAATATAAATTTTGATTACTATGGTTAATTTATTGTACTCCAGACTGCCCAATCTAAGGTCTCTTTTGAATATCTATCCAAAGGTTGTCTGGAAGAAATCACCCTGCGTGATAAGATCGCCAATTGTACACGTTATGCCTGTTCTTGGTAGATTTTGTGATAATGTGTGCAATAAAGTATATATACATAATACATATACGTATCAATAGTTTACGAGTGAGGCGGGCTTAGCTATATTATATGGACACGTTTCGAAAAGTAACATCACTATAGACACTCGAATCGTTCTTGAGCGTACCTCGGGGTACCTACACACCCGCTCTATGTTTCTACACAAAGGCAACCTTATTCAATAAAATTCTATCCCCCACTGGGAATAGTTCAATAAAATGCCCTCACAAAAGGTGTTATAATGAAACTATCTTACAAACAAAACGTGGGGTTACTTTATTACGAAAAGATCTTTTTATTTTCACTTTGTGTAAAGTACTGACAGAAGTTTGAATACACTTTCTATATCTTACCGTGGGTGTTGGCCTTTGGGTAATCCCAAATCAATATACTCCAGCTAAGTTTTTCAGTGTATACTTTTGAATCATTATGGATATGTATTTATAATTGTTTTCCTTCGTAGGTTTTTGTAATATGAGTTACATCAACCGTAAATGCGCTTTAGAGCGACCTAACCTATTTTTATAGAAAATATGTCAATGTTATCTTCATAGAAATTGTACAATGTTGACATTCAAGACTTTTATAGGTTAGATACAATGATTGATGACCCCTGCGATGAGTATGACGTCATGGAAATGGCACTGCAGCGTTGCTCACATACTTCTTACTTGTCAATACGTTATGTAATATAAACATGAGCGTTTCGCTGTTACTTCAATCTACAACAGCGGTTGGGTTTCACGGATGATATATTGCACTAATATTGACAACCTGATGGCCGAACGCTTACGAGTATTACGTACTACGTAATATATTGCAACGTTCCAGCTAAATAATTTTAAATTTATGTGAAACGTATCGCGCGGTTTACTTGTTCTGGAACATTCTGTTCAAAGGCTTTGTACCGTATTGTATCAGTCAATCGTGCGTACCTCAAGACATACTCAGACAGCACAACAATGCGTACTGTAGCCAATTCTCTGGTTCGTTTACGCATCACCAACTCGAATGCCTTTCAGTTGCGATCACCAAGCATGCTTACATCGAATCACCCCTGTTTGGGCTCGTCTATTGAAGTACGAAATCAACGGAGTGTTGCAGCAGATAATCCTACATATATGTGCGTACAACAGCGAGCATAAAATAACGAAGCTATTAAACGGTCTCTATTTTTTTGAACACGAACACCGTGACATTCACAGCTTCCCAAGTCGAACTAAAAGGGGGAAAGTCGAAACGTAAGGTGTCAAATGTTGCGTTATAATACCCATTTCATTAAGCGCTAAGTCATTCCGCAGTACAGTTTGATGTTGTCACGATACGCGACATTGTACGCGCAATGTACCGTATCTAACTCGAGAATCTATATCAGCTTAATGCAGCAGCATATCGGGCACGTTTAAACTAAATGTTGCCTTAACTTTACTGTTTGTAGTTAGTGTTAAGCCATCTCGCTCACTCCGAACACGGAGACGGCCCGACCCCTTGCAAATTGAAATCGCAAAGGGTTCACGCCGCACGCCGTACGCCGTAGCGTCAATAAACATTGAACGGAGCGAAACGTATCATTGTTCTCTGTATATTTTAATTATTAGACATGGCCCGAGGGCCTGACCCTCGGGGTGCGAAGGTCCTTTAATGGTAGCGATCGTTCGTTCCTCCTGAAGAAGTGAGTGGGCTGCTTCCTTTTACCTTTGATGTTTAACGTTTGGTGCGTTTAATATTAATTGAGTGTGTTTAGCAACAATGATTTTATTACGCTAATTGAATTTGAAAAAGGTTCAACATTTAATTATATTGTAGTGGAAAAATATTTTGGTATTTCGTGAATTAGGTACCTATATGAACTATAAATGCACGCGCGGATACGTTATTATACGCGTAGGCGGTTGAAACTGTCTGTAATAATAATAATTAACTAGTTAACACGCTTTGCTTGTTTCCAACACGAACAGCTAATCTTGTAGACATACCATCGCGACATTTATTGTTGTAGCAAATAAAATGAAAAATAAACAAGAGAGGGAACGTAAGGGGATTAATGTTAGCGGAGACAGGCTGACGACAACTTAGGCATATGCTCAACACAACAATTTGCAAGCGATTCCCTTTGTTACCACTTCCAGTTTTTCCAACTGTTATTGTTACAAAGGTTACTCTCAGTTTTATGTGGAACGTTGTTACATCTTCTGGTTTACTCTAAAATACTTTTAAAATGTAAGTTGTTAAAGTTTATTATGGTATGGTACGGTACAACCGCACCATAGTATTATAATTCATATTGACTAAAAATCTGTACATATAAAAATTTAAATACTTAAATATGAAAATGTTAGAGACAATATATCTTTCTATGGATTTCGTAAAAGATAAAGACGACGACAGGACGCTATCAAATTTGGTTATTTCTTATAAAATATTTTGAAAAAAATTGTTATATTATTTAATCTGATCCTTAAATGAAATGGGTATCATTATTATTTTAGATCATTTAAATGTTGAAACAAAGCCGAAAAAATATGTATCTAAGGGAAGTATCCTAATCATTAAATCCAATTTCAAATTAAGATATAAATACGAACTTGAATCCAATCGATAAGCAATAGGAGTACCTACGACATGTGACGTATGTATTAGTTAGGGACGAATTGAAAAGCAAATGTGTTAAACTTTGGACAATGAAATCCAATGATTCTTTTTTTAATTGAATGGGTTTATTATTTCTCGTTGTAATTGAGACGTGACACTCGAAATTCTTTATTTGAACTAAAGAAGAGACTATCTAATAATTTAGGAAAAACCCATGAAAGCAATCTTTTTGTACAAAATTTCACAGCTTTTATTTATTACAAAAACAATGTTTAACTATACGAGTAGAGCAGTACACATGTACTCATACATAGTAAAATAAAAAAAAAATATTAATTTATTTATATAATGATAACTATTTGAATTAGATAACTATATAGTAAGTACTATTAATTCGATTCAATGCACACCGTCTTCTTTTTCCAATTAAGAGGACCACAATTTATCATTTAAACTAAGCTATTACCGCGATGCAAATTAAACGGTTGTGTCCCCGCCCCTAAAGCTCAAAATTGCATGAATTAAAATATCAAGTAAATTAAAGAATGTAAGAGTATACTTTTTTGTTTTTTCTGTTTTTAATAACCACGAAGGGTGAGAGTGATGCAGATTGTTTTGAGAAACCTCCGAGATAATTGCATTGGACGAAAGAACGTTTATATTACAGTTTATATGATATTATTATTTAATATAAATTAAATTCCAAAAAGCTATGAATTGAATCTTTAATACCTTCGGCACAACTCCGTAAAAAATAATGGATTAATACTATCTTAATGATCATCGAATCTCCATAGGAATCTGTACATCGTAGCAACGTACTGTAATGTCATTGAATTTCCTTACAAGACAATAACAGTAAAGTTAGTTTACAACGAGCCCCACAGTTTCATCTCGATAACACAATTTGTGTCAGAGTCGACCATCGGGGAGGCGCAGGAGCTCAATTACTAAGGGAAATTGTTACTCGAGTAACGTCGACATGCTAAATATTGTAGCTATGGATACATGCACTTTAGCTAATCCAATGGGAACGTCCAGCTATTCGAATATGCTGTTCTATTATTCAAATTTTCAAATAATATGTTTATTCATTTTGTTAAATTGATAAATAACATATTAATTTTTGATTGATGTATGATTTATTTTTTATTGGTATTAGGAAAATGTTTTTAAAGTCCAAGCTGATTATATAATGTAATATTTAAATATTGGTCTTCTAAAATTATATTGTGCAAAGCAAATAATGATACACAGTGATATACATATATGTAGTTATTTATTTGGAAAGTAAATTGCCTTGTTTCCGTAAACATAAATAAATATATCACATATCACAAGTGAACTATTAAATAACTCATTAAAATAATATAAATATTAAAATCGTATCGCAACAAGAATATTTTGAAATCATTGATATGTTCGAATATCTCTGTTGGATAAATTAAACATTTACAAGTGCACTAGTATATTTAAATTGACGTTAATAATATCATATCATTAATTAATCAGGTATTAATTGAATAATTATTTATTGAAAACTCAAATTAATTGTAATACTTATTCGGAACCCATTGATGCGATGCAAGTGCACTTGTCGATTAAATTTATCAAAATATTAATGAATTCACAAGTGGATTTGTCCACCATTCGAGTGCATTACAAACTTTGTGGTCGATTTTGATTTCAGTATTAGTAATTATGTAATTAGTTCAGTGTAATGTATTAATCAAATTATAATAATTTAATAAATCAATTTCATCACAAACTTATCAGTTTGAGTGGCGAGGTATTAAAACAACGCAATCAGTTACCGAATGAATCAGTTATGTTCAATAACCAGTTGTATTAAATCAACAATAAATTAGTATAGATGATACCAATTTGAAATTGTTAGTGCTTACTAATGAAAAGCGTTTCATAATAATTTAGAATGTCAAAATATTTGCGTTCAGTTTATTTTAATTAACTGCCAACAAACATGAAAATTTTCGATTATGGAATTTATTATTTGATCATTTCTGTTTTAATTCGTATATGATTGTATGGATATATGAATATTCGAGTTAACCAATGACATTGCAGTCACTTTATACGAGTTAGTTTGCAATTCTTTTCCTAGAATAGTAATGACAAAAGCTTCGTTCAGGTAAAATTTAATTTCTATTGGAGATAGAATCTTGGTATTAAATGTAGCAATAATTATGCGTGAATATATAAAATAACAACGGCCTTTGTGAGTCAGAAGTTCGGTACCTTCGGTACCTTCACGTATTTTTGAGGATGGAAAGTCGTAAATGATGGCCTTCGCCCGCTCTCAGTTTGGTGACTGGTTTTGACAGACTCTTACTGACTAAAAACCATCTCGTTCCTTCTCCTGCTACAGTCAGGGGCCAGTATTGCGTTTGCACCCGACATCGGCCCTAGTGGGCCCCATCTGTGATCATAAGCCGTCGTCGCTTAAACGCATGACGTGTTGACGCGTCGCTTATACTTTATTTTAATTAAATAAGATCCATCCCATGATTTATTTGAGACAACATTACAGATACTGTTGTTTGAGAAAGTAAAAAACAAATATATGTACTGAAACATTTATTTACTTTCATTATTATATATTTTCAATTTACTGAGTTCAGGTCGTGAATCGTATTTCCCATATGAAAGGTTTATTTTTTTTATTTTCATAGTATCCTCCGCGTTGGTTATACATCAATAAAGTTCCGTTATTTTATTTTCACATTGGTTCATCAAATGGTGTATAAAAATATTTCTCACGTACATATGTACTAAATTCTGTTACAATATTTGTATAATCTATTTTATTTGTGGTTACGTGTGCATAAAACTTTATTTTTTTGTATTATTAGTTCTCGGACAAAAAATACTCGAAACAATAAATGTAACTATTTACTGAGTAACAGTAAACAAATATAAACTCGTTTAGTACTTACACCTCTTCACACAAACTTGAGTCCTAACAGAAAAAACCTTCTTATAGAAAAAAAAATATTATATTAATTATAACAGCAAGACATTTTAAAGGTTTGTCTCAAAGCAAAACAAACTGTACGGAAGTATAAATTATTTTAGCATAAGTGACGTCATTTAAGCGCACTAGCTTTGAACCTAACAGTACGACTAATTGTCATTAAGACAGGAGGAAGCCTCGCTCACTCGACGCCATTTAAATCAACAGAAGATATGTTTGCATTTCCTTTAATGAGTACCATGCGAGGCATTCTGTTAACGTCAAGACTACATTGTCAGGGTCTACAAACATTGTTGATTGGCTGTGACAGATCCTTGCGTATAGAGACACTCGACTATAAATCTTCAAAGTTTACAGACCTCTTGCTGTGCCAAAACCTGATGTATTCGGTCTTTTATAGTGCAAAATACATTTTCAAGTAGACTTATACTGCTATAGTTTTAGGTTAGGAAAGATTTTTAGACTTGAGATTGAAATTAGGTTATTTCTTATACTTAATACACACAACATACTATAGAAATATTTTGGTAAAGTTATGTCCAGGACTTGGGTACCAAGTATTTATGAAGCGATAGTGCATGGTAATCGATTAGGCTTTAACCACACAATGCGAGGGCGGCGACGACGACCGACATTCAGCTTTCAACGTTAATTGCCATAGACAAGACGACTAATTCGGGTCTAATGGCTGATTAGAAATCGGTGCACACATATACCACAAGCTACCTAACGATAATTATATAGAATTAATGACCGTATTATACAATTTGAATTCGAAATTCTTTTGTCAATATTTCTTTTAATAGTGCTTCATATCATCACTCATTGAATAAATAAAAATTACAAGCTTATTAGCAGAAAGTATTGTACACAAGAACCGTTCGTCAATTAAATTCGACATTGGGAATCAGATTACGCTAATGACGTCTGTGTTAAACGCCATACTTAATGCGATTAATCGGCAACGTAGTTAAAGCCTTAACATGGTATAGTTACTAGTTGGCGCACTTGTGTTTTGATAAACTTAATCGAATGTTTAATTATTTAATTTATTTACTTTCTTGAAACATTTAATTTATTTTTGCAAATAAGTCCTAAAACGGAACTTTTACGCGTCAAATTATATGTAAAAAAACTTGTATACACATAGAAAATCTTATCGAGCAAAAAAAATTATATCGTATCAATTGCTACCAGGTCAAGTTAGATATTTCATTATTAAAGCAAATTTGTTATACAATGTATTACTATTCGAGAAATACAATAAGATCTCAGATCTTTTCGGTTAGTATATTGAAACTCGTCAAATTGAGAACTATATTTTGATACAACAGCGCGTAAACGAATGTGCCCGCAATCCGTGCCGTTCGCAAAGTTTGAACCCGTCTTTTACATTCGTAAACAAAAGTTGCCAACGCTAATTATATTAAAAACCCAGCCCTGGGATGACGTGATATTCCAGGACAAGGGTGCGCATTAATCATTCTCAAGCAACGTTATCTCATGTTCAGAGCCCGACGCAACTTGTACCTTCTGTCAAAGTAAACACGCTAATGTTTTTGTACGCTATTAAATACACTGCGGGAGTATATTTAATGTTATGTTACATAAGTTATACGAGAATTTACTCTAGCCTAGCTACCTCTTATATCTCTGTAGACATGCCACAAGTACTCCTCCAGGAAAAGTATCCATTGAAACAGCTATTTTATACGAATTTACATTCATAAAAATGCATTGTATGACTAAAGGCAATACGGAATCCGTTCAACCATTCTCTTAAGTAATTCCCCGCTTGATTTCCATAATTGCTTTTATTAAAACCTTATCAGAGGACATTGCACTCAATAATTACCTGAATAAGTGCGACCGACGCCTATTCAATGAAGAAAGGTCGACAAACGAAAAAATACAATTCGTGATTAGTCGTAGTATATTAACGCTACAAACTCAGTTTAATAGAGTGTTATTACCGCTAACTTAATAAGCGAAGTAGGTGTTTAAGTCGTTTTTCGATACGCAATGTGGACCCCTAAAATAGATTCCGTGTATGGAGAAAATAAAAAAAGTGACGTGACACTTTTTGCCGGGTTTAACGATCATTCCGCGGTTGTCGTTATATCATGGGGGTTTTCGTGCCATGAATATGCAAATATAACATTCGTGCTGACGATTAATACCGATTTCCCGTCGCGAATAAAGGATTCGATGTCATTTCACGCAACCTGTTGACGCACACTCGTGTTGGCAGTGCGTGCGTTCGTTACTTGCTAGTCATTAATCCAGATTATATGACGAGTTGCCTCTCAACTAGTATGGTTCACGTGACTGATATTTTTAGTTCAATTGAAACGGATCGAAAGATAAATCCCTTGATCCAGACAGTATTCCCTTTTCAAAAACTTTTTTGTCTGATTTCATACAAAAAGATTTCCCTACCTACGTCCATTGTTATTCTAAAAATACTTAATGGTGTTCAATAGAAATAATATTGTGTTATTTGGGCCTGAAGCACCCTATTACCATACTTTAGTATCTCAACGTTATAGATCAGAAACTTACGCTGGTTCTCATCAGGAATTTCGGACCGGATATCCTGATCCGATTTCCGGACGAGCTGAATATCGATGATTCTTCCTGATCTTACCGCAGAAATTCTTTCCGATTTCGTTTGTTAGGCTACCGGACTGTTTGGGATCTCATGTTTATTTTTCCGGGTAAAAATAAAGTGGCGAAGGCACGATATTGTAATGATAGTTGGCAATGTATCGGATATTGAGTCGATTTGTAATTAGGCTGGTTATGTATAGGCCAACAAAATCCAAATTTTGAAAATAATGTGAAAAAGAAATTCTTACAAACATTTCTTACTACGCCTCATCTCAAAAAAACATTTAAAATGAGAATAAATTATAATCTAAAATCGGTGCCATGTAAACCGTACTCTTTTTTTTCCTTTTGTCTTTGACTTATTAATACTGATCTACTTACATAAGCCCTTAACATCCAAAAGTTAGTCTACTTCATTCTCCTTAAACGCAA
Source organism: Spodoptera exigua (assembly GCA_902829305.4). Classification (NCBI taxonomy): domain Eukaryota; kingdom Metazoa; phylum Arthropoda; class Insecta; order Lepidoptera; family Noctuidae; genus Spodoptera; species Spodoptera exigua. The sequence goes on along the minus strand of LR824601.2, from coordinate 9,790,838 downwards.
ATAGTTTACACAATAACTATCATTGTATAAGCCATGCTTACTTAACATAAGTACTAATAGAAGGCTGAAACCTATACAGTGGTGGTAAATTAACGCTGGTGGCGCCGCCCTGCGATTATTATACGTAGTTATGGGTTTGCGAAGACGTTGAATACCGATCTCACACCTAGAAACACATTTATGCCATTCACACAAATATCTCTGAATCCCTAAGCTCAGTACTTGTGAGTTTAATACGCTATTATATTTGGTCTATTATGTGTAATGCTTAACACAAGTTGTAGTATCATATGTTTATTGTTGATAAGTAAATCAATTATAATTGTGCTTTAAAGTTGAAAGGGTTTATAGTTAATCTACATTTCTTTTTTATAAACGTTGCCCCACTCTAGGACTTTCTTCTGTGTCGTGGGTGCGGTTACAAACATACAATTTCACATACACATGACTGCCAGACCCGTAACAAGAATTTGTGGGTCACACAGAGTTGTTCCGTGCACCGCATCAACCGTGTAGTCTAATAAACATAAATCTGCTTTACATGCTTCCTAGCTTGTTTCTAGAAAAAAAACTTAGGCTTTATTCGAACAGAAAGTTAACTCAAGATGATAAATATGTACAAAACATTAAACACAACAGAACAAATGTTCATACATTCTTTATCAGTGGAAATCAACGTCCTAGTATTTCCGGGCTGCTAAACCAATGAAAGATTTATGTATCCTCCCAAACCGAGTATGTTACGTCAGCTAAGAATTAAATATACATGTAATCTCCTCTTCTTGTTATTTCTGTGCCGGCAACGCTTGCAACATTCATTATTATCTGTTTTTACGTAGCTGTGAATTAGGTATATGAATTCGGAGGTTTCTTTATACATAATTACATGTGACGGGTCAAATGTTTTCATAAAGGGGGTAGGTTTGATTCTCTTACTTTATCTATGTGAAGGATACTAGTTATGCCTTTTGAAACAATCTGCTATATCTATCATGTGTTCGGCTAGATTTGGCATGGCCAGATTCTGTGTTCGGCTTCGCTCGCAGTAGTTACCAGCGGAAAAAGAAGTCCATGTGCTCTTCTTGAATTAATATACTAGTTCCGTATCAAATTATTTTATTGTTTTAGGGAATAGAGTTACAAACATCCATACTTACTTATAAACTTTCGCGTTTGTAATATTAGTAAAACTATATAAACTTCAGGCAGGTTATTAAAATGATTGTAAAACAATCAATAATAGGGTTGTGATTGATTAATAGTAAGATCATATAATAAGAATAATAGCTTAGTCTGGCTCGAAAATACTAAAAATCTCTAACTAAACAATTATGTCTACACACTGTCTGTCTGTTCAAAGTCTGAATATTTATCTGGCTCGTTTAGTTTCAATACCAGGATCCGTTTTTAATAATATCGTCTTTATTTTGAAGTCAAAGATAACACTAAGGCTCTGACGGCTCCAAGCGAAGGATTATGTACAACGGAGATTCCTTTGTCTCAAATGATAACGAAGGTCGTCTAGACACGTATTAACCATTTTAAAGGATTTAAAAATACGTTAACTCAAATATAGTTCCTCGTAAAAGAAATTTTTCAATTTAGTTAACAGCAAACTTTATAGCTTTTCCATCTCAATAAAATTCACAAAGCAAAGGAAAAAGATATATGAACGTGATAACACTCAACATCTGCAGGCTTTCGAAAGTGCACTCAGACGTTACAAGTGCGCGTATCATACTGAGATACTATCGCCTCAAAGAAAATATAACTAAGCAAGCCAATATATTTATAACCCACTCACTTTTATTGCTGTAAGGCATGTATGCAACCGTAATACATTTCAAATTCAAGGAAACAAGTATGTGACCTGAGAATTGAACGCAGTTCTTGCAAGTTTGTTGAGTAAATAATATTTGCTACGTGCTGCAAACAAGTACTAGTCTCCCTGAAGTCGCGAGGAACCATAACGTGCTTTATTAGTTTGAAACGATCAAGAATTTTACTTTTACACCTTTGCATAAAACGGGGACGTCAGATTGCAAAACCTCTTTAATTAAATTGAATTCTTTGCTTTTATGTTGCCGAATAACACTACACATAATAGTGGATAACGCAATTCCGTCCCAACACGCGCGCAGAAAGATAAACAAAGCAATGAACAGCCTAATGGTTACTATTAACCACTAGAGGCAGCAATAAAAATATTTTATATCTCTGTTTCCGGCAGACACGCGGTCGTCACGCGATACCCTGACGTGACCATTCGTCCTAATTTCAGCGGGACTGTACCATGTTTACGAGCGATCAATATACCGTCATTCAACTCGAGACAACTGGCTTAACGTCTTCTGTTCGGATAATCTCGACCCTTAAGTAAACTACTGGGACGTCCGCAATCAACACTTGAATTTGTTTCCGAGACAGGCCGCGACAGCGCGGAAATATCAACCGCGATAAACAAATACTCGGACACTCTCGTCCGCCCAATCGGTTCTCGAAAATATTGTTTACAAGCTGCTCGATCCAAGCACATAAATAATTCCATTCGTGTGTTTCTGCGGCGAGCAGCGTGTCGGTTTCCAGGCAGCTCCGTTCCTTTACCATTCTCAGTGCTGCAAAGAAATTAAATCAAGGTATACGTGCCCATAACGACGCCACTGAAAGAGGTGGAACGTTGTGAAATCCGACAGTTGACGTCAGCCAGCCCACAATGCTCCTCTGTCCTTATCGCTAAGAGGGAAATAAATGAGACGAGTTTTTCCTGCTTTACGAGCAAGTCACTCTAAATTCCGTATTTTGTTTCGTTTTAGTAAAAAAATATGTTTATATATTTTTTAGGTGGGCCGCCTAAATGAAATGTTATTTTTTTACTTTCTTTAATATAGCCGCATAAAATTTTAAGATACTGCTTAGGGCTTTTTCATAATTTCGTTTGTAAAAAAGAACGATAGGCTTTGAGAAAGCTGTGGTGCAGATTGAGAGAAACTATTTGATTATATTCTTAGATAATATTGAGTAATTTGGAGCTATTACCTGATATTTTAACATTTGTGAATGTTTTGTGTCGAAAATGCGAAGCCATTAATATTTAGTGTGGCGATAGTTAAAGTGAGCAGACGTCCTTAGTACCAGTATGTACTTGGCTCGCTATTTGTGACATCAGCGTCCAATGATCCGAATTTATTGTCGTGAGGCACGAAGAGGCTTCATTTTGAACGTCTCTCAATGTTATTCTTTCTTTAACAAAAGCAACCCGTTGAAAGATTTCAAGTTAGCGTGGAAGGATATCATTTGAAGACACGACACCGCAAATATTGTTTCAGTCGCCTTATATTTGTTTCTCTCCAATTCTATTTTCATTTAGTATTATATCATTATCAGAAATATTGTTTTGATAAGAAACACGTGCAGGCTGTGTGATGACTATATAATATTACAAAACCACTTTTAAATAATAGGACATAAGCGACGAAATAAATATAAAATATGTAAATTAATAATTTTAGTTTTTTCTATATTATCATGTTTCACATCCTGTAGGAAAAACAAAAAATATGTACACCCGCTGTAAATGCAAGTAAAACTGTAGTTACACTTCAGTCGCCAGATTCACCGAGGCACGGCCATTACCCCCGCGTACTACGAGATCGTGACCTTGCATTTCTTTAACACCGTAAATGGATACAATGTTGAAATTATATGGAAACAACGCAAATATATTCAGTGTAAAATATGAGGTTGAGGGAAAATAAAATGAAACAACACGTGTTTTTTATAACGAAACCACGCGTTTTATGTTAATGTGAACTTTTTCTATAGAAGGACAAAGGGTAGATCCGCAGTCGATTTCCCATTATTAGAACCAAATTAAAAATAATGGTTAAATCCTGTAAGTTTGTTTACGACCGCTATTTAAAATGAGTTTATCAGAATGCTGGCCCCGGAATGTGAGCAGTGTTCACATTGGCCACAACGTGTACAATAGCTAGTAATTTGCACAGCGCCCGGCCCACCGCTCACAGCCGCGTTAATGGAAGGACGCAGATGTTTTTCGACTTACGTGGCCAATATTACCTTATTTAGTCCACTAAGTATAAGTGCTTTACAAACAAACGCAACATTTCAAACTTTATTATTCAAGAAGGGAAGTTATTTACAACTTTTTGTAATAAATATCACTGTAATTCCCATTATTCATAGAAACGAACGTTTTTCTTCGCAACTTCAGTTTTCCGATATTGAGTCTAACATTTAAGAAACAGTGATGGTTCTTTGTGTTTTCGTATTGTACACATTTTTGCAAAACGACGTAGTAACATTTTATTGGCGAGTTCGCAACGTGGCTTGTGCGATGTTTAAGAGTATGAAGCATAACAAAAGATTTCTTTTTTCAAAGCTGTAGGAAATTGAAATCTGGTAGCGTGGTAAATATGTGATCAAGAACGGTAGGCAGTCTCCTGGATTTAGTGATTGTGTACGCAACTATGGTTACCAAGTCTTGGGTTACACCCCTGTACGTACAAAAGGACGGTTGCTATGCGATTCATTAATGACGACGGGTCTAACCGAAGCTCACCCTTTCGTGGAGGGCAGATTGCAATCACTTTGTATAAAATAGTCGAATATGGTCACAAGTAGTGGTGACCCTACAATGTTTACGCGAAAAGATATCCTAAACAGTGTGTCGATCCTTATAATCTGTTACTTGATCATACAGTTATTCACAAAGACTGTTATAAAGTAATATTTATTGTTTTCTCCATACACTGTTCTCTGCGTACTGGGAACATTTACATCTGCAAAACGATATACCTGTTCATACGTTTCTTCTGAATCAATGGAGCGAATACCTTTCGCTTTTTACATTGACATATTCGTTGTGATATTGCTAAAAGAATATGATATTCATGACGAAACTCACTATTTTTGGATACAGACTTAGGGATCTGTACTGTGTTTTTCCTATACGTTCTGTCTTTCGAGCATAACAAGTAACGGGGGATATATACACTTCAATTTCGCTTTATTTACACTCCATTTCCTTATTTTGTTCGAGTGAAATTCCCAACATGTCCTTCGCAAACAGGATATCAGTAGAATATTCATGTTTGGCAAAGTAATGGCGTTCATACTGTTATTTAGAAACATTCATGTTACGCTACAGTTCTGTAGGATCACTATTTTAAGCGAGTTTGTAGATAAATGTGTGACGTATAAATGTACACACACCCACGAAAGTACGTACTTAATGGTATTTGTGTAAATAATTTTCTTGTATCTGATCCCAAAAGCAATATTCAAGATCAATTAGCCGCTGAGTCAGCGAATACCAGTATCAATAGCAAGAGCGTTTAAAAAACCAAAATAAACTATTACATTGGTTCACATTAAATGTACGGTGAAAAAGGCAAACGGCGCGGGAAGAATTGCTTTTTACGGATCGGCTAACATTCCACGGTTCCTTTAGGGAATGGGGGCGCAGGTACGTGACGGAGGGGGAGCGGGGCGCGGGGGGCTCACAGAAATGAATTGTTTTCGGTTTACCGTAAGGTAACATTACGTTATTGCGTACCTTTGTGGCTTTTTAAATGTGTTTATAGGATTTGATGCGGAAGAAACGTCGAGTATTTTCCGGAAAACAGTTTAATAAAAATCTGAATAGCGTATTCGTATACTTTGTTCGTCATACGCTCTCGTTTCTTGGCTGAGGATCTGTTCTCGACATTTAATTCCGTCTCAACTTTCCATTCCCTTCATATTATTTTTAATGCTGTCACAAGCCGACATTGTTCTAACTTGCGGTTAATAAAATCCGTTCGTTCGAGAGAAGTAATGCAGCTATTCCAATTTTCGCTCACCTGCGTCGGATACGCGGCCGACACAATAATTTAATTTCGCTCGTTACACGAAGGAATTATTCGAAAAAAGTGGAGGGAATCTCATAAAGCCATTACATTGCTTGGAAACGCCTGACGTAGCTTCCACAGATACGAGACCGCCGCTCAAAATTAATTTCTGAAACCGTTTAAAGTATCAAATTTTCTAAATTGTTCGCGCCCTTATATCTGGGGATAAAATCTTAATTAGAAGTAACGATATACATGATGTCATGAAATAAATTAATAATTATATATGAAAACAGTATACCCAATAGGCATCAAAGGGATACAAATGGCTTGAAAGTAAATATCTTTTATCTTTGAACGCTGATCAAAGAAAGGCTAAACAAATTAAATGAAGAAATTCCTTGTCTCAAAGACAAAATATCAATATACTGGGATGGCTGTCATAAACATAAATAGAGAACAAAATAATTTAATATGTAATCTTAATAAGAAACGAAATGACTCAAGCCTCTGGCACAAGAACCCAGATTGGTCATTTAAGGAAAACGTCCAAATCCCTTTCAAAATCAATAACTCTGATTGGCTGAGAATGGCCTCTGTTGTTCCTGATTGGTAGACTAAATCACACACAGCAGTACATAAATTATTTCCGTGTATGTTTGTACGGCTCTGGCTTGGACTATTATTAGGATGTCGGAATGCAAACATAGTTATGAATATGACTAATATCTGCATTGTGAAGTGAATTAGTGATTCGCTTAGACGTCCAGCCTGGGAAAATTAATGTGTCCATATGTCCAGATTATTACTTTAATGCTTCTTATAGGACTATTCTTATTAAACAAATCCTTAATTATAATGTTTCATAATAGGCTACACAATAGCCTGTATCATCTCGTATTAAAATAAAATAAATTTTGAGATGAATTAAATGATCGACGCCGCCGGCGTGTACTGTGAAAAATAAATTCCATCAGAGGTTTAACATCACAACCCTGGCATTTACCACGCGAGCTATGAAAATTCAATTATTGGCACAAAAGCAATTAATTTTGGTCAGTTCGTGGACCAAATTATTATGATTTTTTACTTAATACTTGTTTGTTTAGGATTTCTAGATTATTTTCAATACAACCTGGACACGAATACTACTACTCTGACATGTAAATAGCTTTTCTTAATGGAGAATAAATAACTATTCATAAAATTATCAACTAAAAATAATTGTAAACAAGTCATCAATATCCGTCGAACTATTTCATTTTATAAAAGTTTCTTCTGCTGTACCCGTACCATCAGTTCTCACCCTCTCCTCGAACATAAATCACGATATAACCGCTTAATAGCCAGCTTTGCATATGTTACCGCAGTGTAAACTTTGAACCTTGAAACTCGATAGTGATAGTTATTACAATGCATTAGGCTTACGCAGATTAAGATTCCATAGTACGTGCATCAAGCCACGTATTCGAAAAATTTCTTGAAAATCGACTGTATTTTCCACATGTGTAATTTGCAAATCTAAAATTATTAATTTATTTGTACTGTTGGCAAAAAGAAGAAATTAAAACTTCTTGTAAGTTGATATGCAGACCCCATAACATTGTTTAATTAAGTAGGTAGTCTGCTTGTTTGAAACCACACCCACGATTCCAACTATCATCAATTTTTGATTACTTAAATATGTATCTAGTTAACTAAATGTTATTAATATTTCAACATCATTATTAGATACTAATTAACAATTTACACAGTCTAATTATTAGATCAAACTCTAAAATTGGTATCAATTTGTAATTAACTCTATGAGCGAACTGAAGGGCAACTACACAAAGCACTAACTGAATAATGGACGCCGGTATATTAGTCTAAATTAAAATTTTATAGCAATGCCTGACCCGACCCAGTTGAGGCGATAATTAGCCGAGCTAAAAAATATCTCGCTCAAGCTTTGCTTTCCTCCCTCGTGCTGGAATGTTTTCGAATATTTTATTATTTTATTTAATGTTCTTTTTAAACGAAATGTTGTTACGTCTTAATTTTATTAAAACGAAATATATAAAGTAAATCGATTTATCATAATTAAAGGTTGTTTAATCAAAATTGAACTTAATCCATTAAGAATGAGATTTAAACTTCTTAAAAACAATAGTAGATAGATATATATGTGAAACTTTTTAGCTAAAAAAGTTTTTTTGGTACAGTCATTATTCTTTTCTGACGACTACACGATAATATATTATACTTTAAAAAAAAGATTTAAAGTAGGTACATCGTGTTCCATATTTTTTTCTGTATAATTTGTAAAAATATTTTTTGTTGTGATAATCTAATAAAAGTAAACTCACAAATAACTATTTAGCAGGTTTGTCATACAACCAATTCATAGGTACAAATAGAAGCATTGTATTCGTTCTGAATTGTACCCAGAAACAAAATTAAAAAAGAAAAGTAGGTAAAACTTGAACAGTTATAAAAAAATATTTCAGTAGCATTACGTACAAGTGAAAACCGACTGTATTTCTAATAGGGCATAAAGCTTGTTTTCAATTACGTTACAGATATTCTTACTAGTCGTGGTTAAAGATCTTGTGTAACATCTCAAAATGCTGGTGTTCGCCTCAGGGCGACCTTCACAACTTTGTATCCGAGTCTAATTAAGAGCATTGCCATCAGCTACATGGATGGTACAATACAATTATATTATTATATGTTACGCTAATTTGCATAGTGTCATTTTTTTGCACACTTTAATTAAATTTAATAATTCTGCTCTTTTTCATCTTATAAAACAAAAAATATATGCGATCCTAACATCGAAACCTTTAATGCCACCAAACTATAAAACACCAAATTGACTAAACAGCATTTGCGTCAACGTGCATTCTCCGAAACCTACCAAAACTTCTTAACTGAAGTATTTGAAACTTTAAGATGAACATAAATATGGTTTATTTTACCATGCCACGTGTCAAAGTACTAGTGCTTTGGATCGAGACTGACAATAATTCATTTAGCACCCATTTACCTTTACGGTCTCAGGATTTTAGAGGAATTAAGCAGGGTTCTAATTGTGTTCGTCAACGTAGCGGTTGATTGTATTATCCAAGCATGGACAGTCGTAATTATCCATGGGAACTTAATGCACCTTGATCAGGAGTCCCACGTAACTACTCGACCCTCAAGCCTCGGCTGGCATGGTAATTAAATTTTAATACGAGTCTAGTTTGAGCACAGATTGCTTTTGAATTTATTATTACATTTCATGAGTCACGCTTTGAGTTCAGCCCCTAGGCCAATATTGGTGCAGCGACGATATAAACTCAGTGTTCTAAATTTAATTTAAACTAAAAATGAGATTGTGGTTCTGAAAGCATCTGCCTGTATATACGAATTGTAGAGATTAAAAAGCAATGGAGACATTTCCAGCAAAAAAAAATCTTACACACTAGGTTCGTAATTGAATTATCCTAAAAGTTGCCATTGTAATAATTTCGAATAATTACTCACCAATGAGGGTGTAGGTTCGAAACCTGGCAAGTACCAATGTGACTTTTTCCGAGTTATATGTACTTTCTATGATTATTTAGACACCACTGACATACGGTGAAAGTAAACATCGTGAGGAAACCTGGACTTATAAGCAAGCGTGGTGATAAATGCTCAAAGCTTTTCCGTGTGAGATGAGGCCTTTGCTCAGCAGTGGACACTTATGGGCTGATGATGATGAATTCTTCATCTGAATCTATGTTTTAAAAGCTTACTATAAATCTATTATAAAAATAATCCTTTATCAAAAAACCGACCTGATTTCAATATTGTTTCAACATCACACATCGTTTTCTTTAGTAGTAGATTCTATCTAATATATTTATTAATTGGGTTAGACAACCAATACCAATGATTCCTTCCCAACCATTAGTTAGGCCTAATCTAATTTTCACTGTTCGCCCTGTACCCAGACAGGAGTGTGTACAAACTAGTGACCAAGCCCTCGAAAGCCTATCCTAATCAGATTCATCAGATTAGCTGAGGTTTATCAGAATAACACGTGGGCTAAAAGCACATGCGTGTTCCTTACCTACATATATTTATACTTATATGAGCATCCAAACATGGAGATACTGTCGAAGTTATGTACCATTGGCTATAGTGTATTGTATATTATCGATCTTTTAACAACATTCAATAGGTTCAAAATATTATTATCTCTCTTGTTATTACAAATACGGTCGTATTTAGGAACACCTTTTAAGCAAATATGCATGCATACACACAAGCATATTTGTTAAAAGTCTATTCGTTTTTTCTTCCAAATTATTATAAGAAAAAAGTTCTGTGTTCTATGTACTATGTTCAAAATAATATTAAAAAACAATATATTGACTAAAACGATACAATTTTGATGTATAAAAACATACAGAGAATAAATAGTAAGGAGATAACTTAAATAAAACTGAGACTGCATAAAATAAAGTAAAGCTTAATGTTATTCATTAATTTTTGAATTCATCGATGCAAATATCAGTAGGTGGCTATATAATTTTTAATCTTGAATAATTAATCATTCGTGTGTGTACGCTGGAGGTTAATAATTACGAATATCAATCAGCACCGTTGTTATTGTTGAAACAGAATTTACTTGTTTCAATAAATTAAAATTTACTTAATAATCCTTGTTTTCTCCCATGTAAGGTATATTAACTTTAATAAAGATGAGAGGATAAAGACTTTACTTCGTAGTTTAAACCTTAATAGTGTGTTTTATTATTATTAAGAACATTTGGTGACAGCATTTTCGATACAAACTTTCTAAGTCCAAAATCTTGAAAACGATCTCACTGACTTTAATGAAAATTACTAGGTACTTATGTACAATATATGTATATTAACGACTAAAAACATTTCGAAAAAGAGTTTAGAAAGGCAGAGAGAAGCAATATTAAGTTTCAATATAAACTTGAAATCTATATAACAGTTCACATAACAAAATATTTCAAAAATTTTACCATAAAAAACACTTTGCAAGTATTCGGTCATTTATTGGCTGTGGTCAACATACAAGTAGGTACCAAGGTACACGCTTGTATTTTTCGCTTCCGATTTTTAACAAAAATGTCAACATGAAATTTTTTGTCGAGATTCGTTTGACTTCATATCGACGTTTATAACCACAAACGACTATGCCAGAGTTACCTATACGTGCCACAGTTAAATTACGTATAAATATCTTACTAATATTATAAATACGAAAGTTACGATGTTTGGATGTTTGTTACTCAATCACGCGAAATCGGCTTGACGGATCTGGACGAAATTCGACACAGGCTACTTTTTATCAACATACAACGCGGGCGAAGCCGCGAGCGGAAGTTTGTAATTAATATAATACTTAAAGAAAAGCGTAGATATAATAGGCATAGTACCTATTGATTTTTAAATACCTGAATGCATCAAATTAACACAATTATTTTTTCGTTTATTTTCTGGTCAGTATGATTTAATTGTACGCCAAAGTAAAATTACAATCCCAGTTTTAACTAACTGAATAAAACTCAATGTTGGTCTTAAACCGACTGAAAGTACTTTAACAAAGAAATAAAAAGTATGACAGTGACAACTGAGTGGCCGCATTTTCACTGCGCCTTGGTATTCAGGACGACTATGGATACTACAATATGTAATCTGTGCTAGAGCTAACTATTACGTCACCTTAACATCTATTTTTACTTCATTGGTAAGCTTAATTCATATAAAAATACATTACATTTCCTAAAAACATGGAATATTAATAATAGTCAATAATGGAACAACACTAATGTACATAAAAAAAATATTCCACAATGACCTCTTTTCTGAGATGGTGACGATGGTGTTGCCATTTCAAAATAACCTTTAGTCATTTATAATTAAAAAAAAAAAGTAAATATAAGAAACAAATCTTACATTTCAATTAATATTCATAGAACAACTTTCTTATACTCTAACAAACACGTATGAAATGTATAAAATAAATGGAAAACGAACTAAGTTCTCGAAGGCCGTAACAACGTACAATAGAGTTCGCACTTTATTTCCATTTGAACACGACACAAAGTAAGTTGTACAATGCAAATTGCATACAAGAAGCTCTTTAGCTATTCTATGTAAATAAAGCCGGACAAACTATTATCCTACTCAGTTACTTAACAGGCCGATGTGTGGGAATAAACAACTTTTGAGGACGTTTTGGATAGCCTCGGATTTTCTTGCTTACCCGATCGTTAAATGAAGCAAAAATGTTATTAGTTTATAGTCTGTGTTCACAAGGAATAATGCTTGACAACAGCGAAAGATTTTTTCGAATCGATTTATGCCTATTCCATATAGAAAGTAATAAACAATCAAATCTTTCGTCTTTACAATATTAGTAAGTATACATGTTAAATGGGTTGTATTATGCTGTTAAGGTCTATACTTTTAGGCGATGGTCTACAAAACAGACAAAGCTCATAATAATAAATAACAAAAAAAAACTCACGGTCTGATAACTGGAGATTTTTTAAAGTAGCACAAACTTCATCTGAGTCCGTCCGTCGCAAGCTTTGTAAGATTATCACACGATAAGCCGAACTAAGTAGAAAATGTTTTCATCACGCCACTTCTGGTTGGTAACTTGTTATAACAGGATTTGTGCAACATTGCAGCTTATCAGCTACGCTTGCTCGCCGTCACGCTGGGGTAGGAAAGTCTTAGCAGTAGAGACTTCTGGAAATTATTTTGTTACTATTTGACGTGTACATTAACGAAACACACGGCCTCACAGAAAACCGGCGGTAAACAACCACAGCGTTGTGTTTCGCCGTGTGAGTGGGTTTACCCGAGGCCTGAGTCTTACCCTCCCCCAATCCCTAAATCTCCAAATCCCTAATCCCCAAAAGGTCTGCAATGCACTCGTAACTCCTCTCTTGTTTCGGGTGTCCATGGGCGGCGCTGGTTGCTTACCATCATTGTAATCCGTCTGTTCGTTAGCCGACTTATCACATAAAAAAATAGCGTATGTTTAATTTGTCGTCAAAATATCAATATGAAATTAAAAGAAGAAGTACTCCAGTTTCCCATTGACAGTCATACAGAGCGAAAATAGTGATAGGAATAAAAAAAACCTACTAAGCGAGGGCGGGCAACACTAGAGCTACGCCATTTTAACACACGCAACTCAAGGTCGAAGCTGTCACAGAGAGAAAACCGTTCCGCGCGCTTTTTGTACTGTAAAGCCGATTTCTTCAATTATACGTCTTATTCATTTATATCATTGTGTTTTCATGTTAATAATAGATATAGCTATCCACACTAAAATAGCCGATTGTACAATCGTACATATACGGTCAAAATTTATTGGAAAATACAAAATAAAAAGTACAAAGGATCGTCTCCTCTTAATGGAATTCCACCGAACATCGTTATTTTTTAAAGGACGCGTTTTTCTTTTTTGGTTTGATTTTTGATGTTCACAAATATTTTTACAAATCTTAAAAACCTGTAGGCCTTTTTTGGTAATAAAAAACTACAAATAAACGGTACCTAACTGTCTCAATCCTTTTTAACGTAACCAAGTAGGTTTTATGTACATATTATGCAAAACTTTGGTTCCGAAACTCTATGCGTTGCTATTGTTAAACAATGAATTATAGTTGGCAATAAATTATAAAAAAACTACATATTTTTATTATTTTACATAATATAAAATAGATATTACAAAATTGAATTTGAACTTTTATAAACATTACAAGAAGAACTAAAATAGGTAGGTATAAGAAGAATTTCAACCTCGTAGATGTTAAATAACATTTGTAACAAGTAACATTCAAAGTGGAAAATTTCGAGACGGACGGAAATAGGTTTAAGGAAAGGAAAATCGTCCTTTGTCCTCATTCCCCAAGTTTATTAAGCTCTCGAAAATGTTTAATTCTGTGTTTTCATACATTCTTTTGGATTTAATTACAAAAGTATATACTTACAGATCTACAATTTCCTTGTGTACTATATGTATATGATCTTCTAGAGACCTTATGTATACAGCAAGCAGCAAGAAAATAATTTTCAATTGCAAAATTATGACCTTTTTTTAAACGAGCACATTATGCAGTTCCACTAGAGAACGAACCGACAAACCAACACTTTTATCTTCAAATATTTGTTTGTTGACTTTGAACAGTGTCTCATTGGTCTAATTAGAATAAATGCCTTTAAAATGCTTTACCCAGTGTGTAAAACCGTTATGTACATACGTACATATGTTTCTTTCACTTTTTGTGAGGGAATAAAATTAAATGTCATAATATTGGGAGCCTTACTGACTTAAAAACCACACCATTCATTCTCCTGCTACGGGCCGGGGTAGAGGTAGTATCTCTAAATATACAAGAGACATAAAAATATTATTGAAAAGTTTTTTCACTAACAACTTAATCTCCGAAAATGCGTAAGCTAAACAATTAAAGCATTGTTAGCTAGTATCTAAGTATAAATCTAATAAAAATTTTTTACAACAAAATGTAACAAACCGGGTTCGGGTGTCGAAAAAGTTTAGTGAAAATTTTCGTAACATTTAACAAGAACTTGTATAATGTAGCAGTTTTCAAACGTCTCGTAATTCAAATAGCCCTTGGGCTAGTCAACTTAGTTTTTGTCTTGAGAGTAATTTACAGCGATGATTTTTACCTTATATAGAGTAGGCTCCATTGTTGGTCTCAGAGCAGTCTATATAAAAAAAAAACAATGGAACATAGACGGTTGAAATTGATCTATTACTTAAGTACCAAAACCTATCATATCTTTTTAATAATAAAATAACATTAAAATATGAATATTCAATATCAGATTATCCCTTATTAATTTGAATAAACTTTATACAAGAAATAATCTAGTTTCTCAGTAACGAGTACCGATATTTTCAATATTTTGTTCAATTACGACCCTACCAGGTATCAGGTTTCGTTATTTAACAACAGCGAAACGTATAATGCAGTTTGATTTGACTTTTAATTGGAGCATCCCTTGAGTGCGAACGTTAGAGTTTAATTTACTTAGTTTGAGCTTCGACGGGTCCCATCCACTCGGCTACACTACAAATTGTCCTGGAAAATATTGGAAAACAGAGCAACGAATATTGGCTTCGCAATGGTATATTGGGATCGAGAATATTCGAGAGTTATATAGATTTCTCTTTCCTTTTTCACTGTAATGATTATATTATGTTTATACATTTAATGTGATACAGTGAATGATTATTTTTTAGATACTGTCTCTAAATTTCAATGTACATCTATACGTTCGACGATTTTTAAATGTTCACTGACTCTTTTAAAATATATTATTTATTTCATTTCATAAAAAGTTTTTATTAAATAAAAAGAAAACATCAGCTAATTGGCAGTCCCAACTTAACTTATGAACAATTAACGAAATGTTACAAAATCAAAATCCCTGATTTATAGTGTTTAACTATTTAAATTCAATCAAAGTGAAACTCTTGTCGCACGAAATTAGGAACACCTTAAGTCGCCTGTTGAACAATAGGTTTGGCCTCAAAGTACTTAACTCATTCCCTAAGTAACTTAAAGTAATGACTAACTTCGGATGCGAGAGCAGGGACGCGCCTAACTTTAATTAATTTCAAACTGCTCGACTATTCGGACATTCGATTTTGATTATTTACTTCGTTCTGTCTCTTAGAGATTAAGGCGTCATTTGCAATGAAGGAAGTAAGTCGATTAAGCACTAACTGCAGTTTATTGTATTTAGGTTTGGAAGTTTTGAGGTGACTGATTGTTTGCCCGAGATCTTGGTAATTGATTCGAGTTATTGTTAATGATGACGAAGCTGATTGAGCTGTGCATGTGTCAGTAACAGAAGTCTTAAGTGAAGTGAAGAATAATAAGCTAAAGAATCTACATTAAATCCAAATTAGAAAAAAACTACTTTTATGAGTGTTAAAAATACATACTTCAGTACTTGTTCAGTTTCAATAATCTAAGAAAATGTTAAGAATCTCTTCTTGAAATAATATAACGGGACTATTAAAGTACCAGTTTTCTTTTGTATTATTTTTCCTTCTTAAACACTCGAATCTTTTCCAAGAAAAGATACAAAAACGATTTTAATAATCTTGTTTATAAACGAGTCGGTTCAAACAATCTTATAGCTATTTAATCCTCAATTCAATTAGGTACAAGAAACCACAAAATAAGGTATATATAAAAAAAGATTTTTAGAATATAATATATTACTTATAAATTCAACGAGAGTGTATAATATGTACGGCTTTTAAATGTTATTCTTAGTTTCCCCTTAGCGACGATAAAAACAGTTTTTTAAGATCGGAAATTAAGGATCTTCTGACCAGGTCTGGTGATCATGCTTTCGCAGGCTACAGATTAGCGGTTGTTGCATTCAACATAAAAATTAGGGTTTTCATTTCGTGCTATTTCCAGCACTTAAACTTACTAGCGTGATATAGAATTGGTGACGTCATCAATTGCTTTTATTGTAGATTTTCTATGTGCTTAGTTACACTGACTATAAAAAATCGTATTGTAAATACGTGAATTCTGTTCGTTATTGACTTCTCGTCTGTTTGTCTGTTTCTATAGGGTTATAACACTGTGTTTATTTGCAATATCACGCAGACTTTGTTATAGAATACCTACGTATATGACAGTAGGTAAAACATTTTAACTAACTGTGAACCTACTTCTTACATCACTTCTATCTGTGTTTAACAACAATGGAAAAAATATGAATAGATATCGCTTTCATATCGTTGTTCTGCATACCGATGTTGTCTGGGGCAGTACTAACATCCTCCTATTTGTATGCACACGATGCAACTTTAACGCTATAGCAAAGCGGGGTTTAAGGCTAATGCAGCTGGATAATACGCCGAGCACATGTCACGACCTAGTTTATTGAAAACTCCGCGTAAATTAAACACGACCCTTATTACAGTTCGTTTGCCACTGCTTAAAGGCTCCTACAGGCATATCGTGCCGCCGGCATGAAAAATGTATGAGTGGCAAATGCCACAGGCTTGATCATGCCGGCATAGTGTGTAAGAGCCATAATGCGGAAAGATTTTAATTTTTCATACCGCGCAGTTGCCGCGGAACGCAACGACGTGTTATAAGGGTACTTATTTAAGGGACGATGTTCGCTTCACAAGATTTTTGCTAGAAACACATTATTGTGTTTCAAACTAAGACTGTATTCATCATTAAAATGTTAAAAACGATACATAAATAACTAAAATAAATAATATCTCTTGTTTAGGCTTTTTGGCCTTACTATTCTCGTATAAAATCTTGTAAGGAATAATAATCCTTGAGGAATTCACATGCATTAGTAATGAGTATGAAGGCAGTTGTGACATTTGATACTTTTGTTCCATAAAAGAAAAATGGTTTTCCATTTGGTATAGGGAATGTAAAAATAGCAAATCGCACTTATGTATTCGCTTCGTTGTTGGTCTAACTCACATCCACTTCAGACAGGTGTTAGAAATTCAAGACACAAGTTTGTACACAACGCAGCATGTGATATCGATACCAAATCGCGAGCGTTGTTGCTGAACAACACTATTTATTCCGGATAGAGACAATTTCCTTTGGAGAAAAATTGTAAACATGTCGTTTCGACTTCGTTCCGATTTGAATTCAAAAGAAGGTCTCACTGAAAATCCACACTTTGAAACACAGTACAATAACGGAAATCAATTGTAATATCTACTGAGTTATATGAATGTTTAATGTATAATTAAAACAAATGAATTTAATTGTACTCAAAAATATCATTAATTTATAAAAACGAAACTAAAAAGTGACGATATTTGTTATAACCAAAAAATACCAACAACTACCAGCTGAATTCAATAACTTTTAGCATCAACACATAATCTTCGGCTTACGAGTGTAAACTGTAAAATCCCTTTACACTTCCAAATGAAACAATAGTGGGTTACATACATCTTTATCGATCACTATAATAGACTTAAGATCGGCGTGGTTGCTTGATAATTAAGGTACACAAAATTGGGCATTCGCACCATTGCCTACCACCGAACAGATTAGATTGAATCCCTAAGCGTGTACAAAGACCCAATTCTAGCAAAGAACCCCATTAATTTAAATTGTTTTTTACGTAACGACAGGATTTATGACGGCCAATTTATACGATTAAGAAATTAAATAATTTAATTATGAATTTATTTTCAAGTGTAATTAGTTTCAGTCTAGCAATGTATTTAATGGGTCACGCGATGTTTTAATTTACATTTTGATATTGATTTCGTTGCCCTGATTGTTAGGAATACTGTTAAACAAATCATTTTTGGTAGCTTTATATGTTTAAGTTTTGTCTGGTGAGATCTACACCCTGTTTACAATATTGACTATTCTAGATCATGCTATGCTAATATGTCATTGTCCTGTATTATGTTCGTAAATAAACAACCACTCACACACCGACATCACGCTTGATGGTATATACGACATAATATAAATTACGTACACATGGCCTGTCATCGGAAGGATACGTGAACGCTGACACAGATACTAATAAAAAATGTCCCCGCAAAATATGGCTAAAGGTTTAAAAAATGTTATTTTCGGTATTTTTCTTATAAAATACCGAGCGTGACAGGTCCGTCCTTTGTTTGTGTTGCGTAGAGATTGGGCAGATACATTTACCGTGTAATCCCATATAGGTATGTACCACAGGGTTGGCATGTCCCGTCTAATCTCGTAAAGCTTACTTGGCCACCCGCGGGTGGGTATCATATTGTTTGATGAGTTGCATGCGACCGCAGGTACGGGATCCGGCCGCCGAAATACGCCGCTATATAAATTGCCCGCATTTTTTCTGTGATAGAAAAATCTGATATGTTTTTATTACATAATTTATGCGCGTTGCTAAGTAAATTTCTGTGTCTGTGAATATCGAGTTTAATCAAATACCCAACAAGATCTGCCAACACACGCGTTTGTGAATCTACCTACATTATGAATTATCCCAAACCCATATTCCTGCGTACTAAGCAAAATTCTATACAAATAAAATAGCTACGATACGTCTTCACTACATATTGTTATCGTCCGCAATATTCTGACGTCGCGGTACGCCTTATGTAGAATTATGACAATACGATGGTACTGAGCTCCCAAAAGTCTGTTCTACATTCAGTACATATAACATTTTGATCCGACAACTTGCGTGGATGACTGTACGCGTACTGTCGTATGTAACGTTATGTCTCCTTCACACAACACCGCAAAGTAATCTCCTTACGAGGCTCTTGAGAGACGTAACTGGATTTTCTAAACACGACTTCATATTATGTACAAGTTAGGTCGCAGGTGTTTGGTGCCTCGTACATTTTGTAAATGTTATGTACCAACATGAAGTATCAATTAAAATTAGTCAGTGCCTCACAACATGTTGCCTTATGTGTTATTTCCACGGAACAAACACACGCTATATAAGAATGTGATATTTTGTATTAAAAATAAATATTTTTTTAATTTTCTATGTAGCAATTTACTGTAATAAGTCATCTAAAATCTTTAATCGACTATAGTTCAGAATTCAAATTTTGATTTGATTCTTGCTTATAAGAATAAAAAGAATCGCTAATAGCTGCTTACTTGTCTTTGTCATGTACTCACAATCAGCAAAACACTTCAAAAGAACAACAATTCAAAAAAAATTCCGTTACCGAATAAACATGCATACGTTCCTTCTTTGACTCTCAATAAAAACTTTAAATAGGTATTTAAACAAGCGCTGTCGAAGAGTTGGAACTGCCCGGCAAACACGGGTATTTTTCGAGCTCGAAAGCAAAAATTAACAGTGAAGCCAGGACAGCAAAGTAAACAAGTTGCACCGTATTAAGTATTTTCCGGGAACGTTGTAAATCCTGATTCTTTGCAGAGTGAATACGGCGTTCTCGATAATCCCATGATCCTTATTTACTAGAAAAGGCTCGAAGGGCCGTGGGGTTTATCCGAACGCACTCGCCACACGACGCGTCGAATACTGTTTTCTTCTCGGATTTTCCCCAAAAATAATATAGTACCTACAAAAAGTCTAAGAGACAGCGATACCCAGTACAATGTCATGTTTTGATTTCATTTTTAAAGATATGTGTTCAAACGTTTTAATAATTTGAACTACATCAATATTTTTTAATAAGTAGTACAAGTCAAACATTAATTAATTAACTTTCAATTAATAAAAAATGCAAATGGTACATCATGTTTTGCAAATGTCATCGTTACACTTCAAAACCTCGCCCTTCTGACTGGCATTATTTCAACGTGTTACCAAGTTGCGTAATTGAGTTCGGAACTGAGCGCACCCTTTAATACCAAGAAATATTAAATAACTTAAAATATTAAATACCTAGTTAAGTATTGAGAAGATTCAATTAAAGAAATTAAGATTTACAGAACTGTTTAACTTTACTATACTAAATGTCTACTAAATAAAAGTTACCTATCCATTTACAACTGAATATGCATTTCCCTGATGGGTGATAGCTGCCGTAACAGCGTGCGATGGAAATGCTAGGAACCACGTACCGGCCATCACTTACATCCACAGTAATAGCCCTCTTCCCTGTTACTCACGTAACTTATGCCGACGGAATACGGCAGCAAACTATTAAAATGCCCTTGTTTTTCATTACTTGCCAATAAATTTTAGGAGCGTTTGAAACACAGTAAAATAAATAATGATGAAGTTTATTTTGTCAACGCGGTCTCCGTGACTACATAGTACCTGTTTATAGGGTAATACTTCCGACATCGTAGGTATACTGTCGCGGTTTGGATACGCAAAGAGGATATATAAACCGTAAATCCTTTAAATCAAGAGTAGGGGAGCACCGCCGGCGTAATATTTGAGGTGGTTGAACCTATTTTAATAAGTATTATACGTACCATAAGATTTATATTCGTATCAGGATGTGAAAGCAAATTATTTAAATAAGGCGTTAACAATATGATAATATTATTACATTCTTATAACCTCATAACCAATAATTGTGGGTCTTTAAGAGTAAAAGTTATTTATCCTGAATCAGATTGCTGAATGTTTTAACTCAACTTTAATAATATAATAACCAAAATGTTTAAATATGTACTATACCTATCTGTATAACTTTCACAGATATTTTAATACTTGATTAATTCCTTGGAAGCTTGTCTTGTTTCAAGTTAGAGGTTGTAGTTAGATGATTGGACATTGTTCTCTGTCGGAGTTTGAATCAGGTGTAGATACTTAGACAACACCCAGCCACTGTCGAAGGATGAATGAGTGATTATGTATTTTATGTTAGTTGCGAAACTTGTTACAAAGGATTTTAAACTTTATATGTATTAATATAATATACCGAATCAGTACCATAAACTTACGCAAAACAAAGGTAACGAATAATACTTGTGTTATAGCAATAATAGGCTTTAAATTATTGACCTAAGGGGCTTTTTCCAAAGATTGATCGTTAACAATAAATCAATTTGAATTTAAATCTACAATCAGGCTCTCGGTCTCAATAACAGGTTCTCGCTCTAATCCATTACAGATGATTAAGTACAGGTGCTGGTGCCTTTCAACATCAATCTTTAAGTCATATCGACCATTTATATTCACAAAAACCTCTTACAAAATGATAAAGGCAGGCGACGGAATTCCCAATAGCAGGAACGGTGTCTTTTTTCATTGAACGAAACGCGACGGGCCCTTGGAGGGAAATATCAGCATGTCATTTGTTTATATTGTGGAATTAATCCCCAAGCCGGCATGACTGATGAGTCGAGTCAAACGTCGCTAACCAAACAAAGAAACACCGAGGTGTGTACTATAATCAATGCTCACTTAAACGACAGATGCTACAAACGGGTGTCATCAATCTATCCCCTCCCCCGCACCCTCCATCCGATTCCTCCCCCTGAGGGCCGAATTGTTATTCACGTTCCATTACCTCAATTTTTTAGAGCCGAGGTGCCTGAAAAGAAACCCTTTCACTTATTGTGTCTCATTCCTGAATTGGTGGAGGGCCATCGTAAAATTAAATTTCTTTAGATTATTCATATTTTTTCTTCTTTATTCCCGTCGAGTGTTTACTCAGCATCCCCCTGCAGATGTTTGCGGTTGCACGGTAAAGTCTGAACATTTTAATATTAGGGCATTGAGCGATATTGTGTTTTATTTATATTTCGTTCTTTGTTTTCCACGTAGTGCTGTCCAATAAAACAAACAATAAATTCAAAATGTTTGCATGCACGAGCGCGCGGTACGATGTATGCGACACGCGACAAGAATCATTCAAGAATCGATTAAAGTCCACCACACACGTACGAGAATCGAGCAAACATCAAGAACTCAATGGCCCGATCGCAGGGTGTGCTAAGTCACGTCTCTCCGACCAATAATTCAATAAAGAGCGATCCAAGCGCCAAGTGGAATCATAGACTGGCATAAAGCGGCACAACTATGTTATAAACATTATTTAATTGTTTCTCGACAACACAATAATTCTTTTGGATATCTACAAGAAATGTTTATAATCTTTGTGAACCCGCTAACATGTGCACTTTGGGGATTAAAGAGATTCGTTAATAACATGGTATTAGCGGGATCCTTGAGACAACAGGGTGTGCTACTCTAGTGTGACTTGTGAGAGGTTCACATGTATTTTGAACGAGGATATAAAACCGAGTAAAGACCAACAGCTTAGTTGGAGCGCGCCACTTCCCCTATCGCTACAGAATGGGTAACCGCAGCTTAGAAGCTGGAACAAAGCTTCATTATACGTTTGGCTCATTAAGTTAATTAATGAATTTGAAGGAAGGGTTTTTGGCTCGAACAGCGCTTATGAGCCTCATCATATTGATGGCAGTAACACCCCCGTGCCGAGTCACATTCATACTATTGACTTGCCCTGGATGACAAGTTGCCCTCTCTTTTATTAGCGCCATTAATTATGCCAACACTTTTATATATACGACCAAATAAGCCATAATTTATTAACTGCGTAAATACGTGAATGTATGAAGCAGTAATTCTGTTAATGAACAACGTATTTGTTAATTAAGATATTGCAATTTTTGTATTTGTGTTATTTCGACCTATAATTTATATATACATAAAAATAATATAGAAATACTTCATATAAATCTAGTATGAATATAATGTTGATAAATATTTATAACATTGACTGTATTGTTCTATTTTTGATGAATGAGAATAATTTAGTTTCAGCCATCATTAATATGGCTACCTGAACGGGGAAGGCAGACAACAGCACATCAACAACAGTTACAAATGAGAGAAAGGGTTGATAAATGTATGAATTTGCGGATTATATATACGTGACGGTATAAAGTTCAAACTGACAAAACGGTGTTTAGCCCGCGGCAATGAATGCAGTATCATTATGTTGTGTGAACACGCCACTTATGCATGGGTCGCTAGTTTCGTCGCGTCGTGACGTCGCATCGGCAACGTCGCGTCGTTCGCAATCAAGAGACCGCGTGCTCTGTTGTCGCGAGCCGAGAAAATGTTCATACAATTGTTAACAAACCGTACGTTGAAATTCCTACTGCAAATATTTTGTAAATCAATTTAAATATATGTCGAAACTTTCAAAATATGTAGTTTCGTGTTTAAAGTAAAAGTTGTGGAGACTTATTGACCGTAAAATAAATAAATATGAATATCATCAACACTGCCTGAATTGAAATTAAAAAGTTTTTATGTTTCTAGCTTTATAAATTGTCCGTCTAGTTACATATCACTAGATGCAAAGCAGCGAAGTAGTTAAATGAAAAAGAAGGAAATGAAAAAAAAGTGCGACTCGTAGATTAATGAATTTAATAAGGTCGTATCTAAAACGGTCCACGAAAACTCGAACACTGCATTAGCATGCCGTCTCACCTGTACAGAGCTAAGTTAAAAATCATGTAGCACTCGCGTCCCGTGTGGACGCTCGTCCCGGGAAATGGGGGACTCGAGGAAAATAAGGAAAACCTTCCGCTTTTGTGTAACTGGAATGCACGCGCTGCATGCCCACTCAGCGAACTATCTAGATCACACCTTAACAGTTTACAATTTTCAGTTCAAAACTAGTTTCGGGAGCCTCCAGCCCTGCCCTGAAAATTTCACGTTACATCGCTTTCATTGCGTTAGTAGCATTTTTTCGAAAAATGCAATGCAAAGTCTATTCAGTCACACACATGCTATTAAAGCGTTATAAACCAGTGTAGTCTATCGATGTTAAAGTTGAACAACAAAAACACAAACGCAGCACAAAATTGTATAACATTCGTATAAAATAAAATGTTTTATTTGAATATAGTTACAATAATGGCTTTGTGTGTACGCGGCACGTATCAGGCGTTATTGAATGATCGCCGCGCCCAGATTGTTGGTTATCGTAACACCAAATTTTGTATTTGATCGAATCTAATAAGAGGGAGCGCGGAGCGCGGCGCGAGCGCTGCGGGAGGCGCGGCGCTGCGGCACGTGAGACGACGCGACTCCATCCCGCCAGAGCACCAGAAAATTACGTTACTATTCCCTCGCACCGGTTTAGTCCGTTCTAAAATTCCGAAATCTCGTTCCAATTTCGAGGATAATTCTTGAAAATTCGACGTCGAATTGACGTTCTGCGATTTGAGGTACCTCTGAAAGTCGCGTAAGAAAATTAACTTTTATAGTTATCGTGTAAGTTAGTTTTATAGAAATCAATTCTCACTTCAGTGCCAATTTTGAATAGCTTTGATAGTGAAAGACTCTGGATTATGAAGTGTGCTCTACAATACAGTTTAACTTTTTTATAAGAGATACTTACCGTTTTGTTGTTGTTAGATAGAATCTATTTAATTAAAGTGAATACCAAGTCGATGTTTACGGAGTGTTTGTCGACAAGATCCAAATTACTTTAAAGGTACAAACGTTTTGTATTCAAACACCAAGTATCTCAGATCAAATTAAGCGAAGATGCTAATCAAATACTGTGAGTCCGAGGCATTTATAGATTCTACAAATTCACTAAGATTCGTCCAAACAGAGAGCAACTGAAATTATGAAGTTTGTCGTCTCCGCTTGCTGCAAATCAATATGATTTTCAGAGTTTGAATCGGCACTTGCTTTGACTAAAATATTCCGAGAAAGGTAAAGAGGAATACCGCAAGAGCTTTGGTGGGATATCGGCTCGAAATAAAATCGTTTAAAGCTCTTAAAGTTTAGTCTAGTCTACTTTAGTTTAGCATTACTACGATAAGTATAAATACAGACGTAAAATAGTCAGCTTTGCTTTTAACTCACATCAAGGTAGATTGAACGCATCAGTACCTACCTACCGAAATTATACATGGCTGGCATTTACGTGACTGCCTCAGCAAGGATCATCAAAAAGTTGGGGGTTGCTAACAGAGGAGGTATACGAAAACTTAATAATACAAACTATACTTTTCCGTGCTACATGTACCATTAGTTCACTAATAGTAGGTAAGTAAAAATAAACACATAATATTTTATTTTCGTTTAAATCATTAAAGGTACCTACGGACGTGTTTTAATTAATTTGCGAGTATATTTGTGCGGCTTCATTAAATCACACGTTGTACAATCACTTCTTGCCGTAATTATTACCCGGGTAACAAAACCAAGTGCTGGCCGTGCAATTGAAAATCCATTAACGTTAACACGTGATAGCTTCGCCTCGAGACCCGCGTGCGTGACATACCGAGTTCGATGCGCTACTGAGGAACGTGACGCTGAGAATCTTTTGTTCTTTGACATGCTATCCAATTGTACTTTGCCGCACCAGTTCAACTTCAAGGAGGTCCGTTGCATCACACACACCATTAGATCTTTTATATTCCTAGCACTACGCATTGGTTTTTGCATTTACTGCAGCATAACAAGTTTTGAAACTGTTTCGAATTGGAAACACGGTCGGAATCGACAGATTCTACGATTCATAGTTTTAAAGTTAGAATTGCGCCAAGTGTATTTGTACCTAGCGAAATGGGAAAGATTGTTTCAATTTTCCTTGCAAAAAACATTTAGCTTTTCTTATTTCGATTCTTACATATTAATGGTATTCTGCATACTCAAGCTGTTTGTCACGCTAGCCCTTCACGGTACATGTAATGAAACCCGTGGACCGTCGAATTTCAGTAAGTAATTTAATATGACGAGCGCACATTCCTTGCGAGCAGGGGAGGTGGAGCGTCAACCTTGTGTGTAACGTGTAGGGCCTAAAACGAATGTCAGCGCAGTCTTCGAATGACATGCATACTGCATAGCACGAATACAATTTTATGCTCGCGCATCCCGAAATGGAATTTCAATTTTTAGTAGGTACTATTATTGTGATAGCGTATTGTGTTTTACTCAACAAGGAAAGATTATTGTTGGATGGTTATTTTTAAACATTTTCTTGGGTGATTTATATAATTGAGTACTGCAACCGAAAAAATAGTATTCTGATTATGTTCAGGTATACTTACGGTTTTAAGTCAAGTCAATTCAACAAGGTTTGTTATAAAATATCCAAAGGTGGGATCTTTGCTGGCCTACAGCGCCGCCATTCCACTTTATCCCGCTTGTCGTAGATGTCTCACAAACTTTTGCTCATTTGTAAGACGTCAATAAAACTTTTCTTCCCGTTGTTCCCGTTACACTTCGCTAGTTCTAATAATTTCTTCAATATCTTCGCTTAAAAATTTTACATAAAAGTTGACGATAGTTTTTCTAACTAAGTCTTCGATTTTTGTAAAAGTTAACTATGATTATTTAATTCCAGCAATATAATATTAATAATACATAAATTAAATGAAAAATAATATTTTCATTTAGCCTGAAATTAACTAACAAAGCATTTCGAAATAATACTAATTAAAATCTCTGACAAAACATTTTTGATCAACTTTTGCGTTGCTGTTTACTCTTCATATTCCTCATAATGCCTGCGGAAAAGGCTTTTGAAGTTCCCTTTCGATTAATTACCCTCCCTGCGGAGATAAAACGTGGGTAAACGGTAACATTTTTTGCCCTACGGGGGGTTTATTGATCAGTCTAAATAGGTAGGGCGGGAAATCACGGGAACTCAGCTACCTCGCCTAATAAATGATGTGTTGTTAGATACGTACCGTGCCAATTTATTGTTTTGCCCTACGATGTTTGTTTTTGTGCTGACGGTAGTTGCGAAACATGTAATTAAGGTCGAAAATACAACAATAGCATGACCATTCATTTGTTTCTTAATATCTAATTACTATGTAAACTATTTTTTGTTACATAACAGCTAAGCAAATGTCTGGTCACAATCTAAAAAGTAAATTCCTAAAAAGTGTTTTACTAAGATAGGAAAAAGTTATCACAGTTCAGACTAGAGCTGTTTGAACTTAATAGTTCAGAGGTCAGATAGATAAAACGTCAAAGTGCCGCCATATTGAAACTAATGGCTCGATTTGGACTAACTACTAAGTTGTAGCGGTCTTGAGGTCAAAATACTAATAATATTTACGCATGTTTACTTACAGATAATACGAAATGACTAAATATATTAAAGACTTCGAAAAGAGATTATTTCTCATTGTCTTGTTTGTCGAAAATCGAAGAGAGAAGTAAGTTAAATATTTCCGTATATTGAATATATAAATCATTCAGTTCAAACAGATGGGAAATCGGAAAACATACGAAACTCTGCTCGATTATATTACCAAATTATGTTCTCAAAAGTATAGAGATTCAGTACGCATTTATTATTCAAGCTAGTCAATACTGTATAGCTGATCCCTCTGTACCTACTTACGTATATACATAGCTGTATCAAAATTCATAGTAACCTCTAGAGAACGATCTATTCGCTTCTAGTGTATGCAGATACGTGGCGCTTTGACGCAGTTCAATATCTTATTCTGTTTCAAATATAGCTGTGTTGGGTGCATTCTAATGTTCCGCTGCTTTTATTAAACTGAATAAGATTATTAAAGCTGTTTGTAGTAAAAACAACCCTAAGAGATGAGTGATAGATTTCCAAATCAGTTGTCTGACTAATTGATAAATATCATACACTTATTATTTTCTAAGCAAACCAGAAATGCACCAAATGTGTTGTAAGTGAGTATGGTGTTTACAGGAAAACCGTTTTTATTTTGCAAGTAAATACAGGTAGCAATGTGGCTACAAAGGTTTACATTCCCGTGTACATTAGAGGTTTGTATTTATTGGCAGCACCTGTAATTAGCGTGCCAGTGCTTCAGGCACGTGTCGGCTATTCGGGCCAAAGTTCCGCATCGTATGTACCCTTTATTGTTCTATTAATTAACTGACCTACGGCGAGGGATTACAATATCGATTAGGTATGCCATGTATTATGATGGTACGTGTGTGGTTTTGGCGTTAATAATCTGTAGTATAGTAATTAATTATTAAGTTTAAAAGCGTAACAATTCGTCAGAAAAACATATCTTTAAGGAAATGTAACGGCTAGTGAAACTTTAAAGATAGGTCATAAGAACTGAGATTAATTTAATTTTTGTCAAGATATTTAGAATAACATATCATAATTGATTTAGATTATCCTTGTGATTAAAATTTCTAATGCGAAAACAAAAGAACTCAGATAAAAGCACGAGAAGAATCTAGTTACAAATAAATAGTTTAACCCCTCCTTTTCCTGATTCGGTATCGTTTGTAAAGGAAATATAAATTCCGAACGTGTGCGCCACTAAGTGATTGATTTGCATCCTGTGCTCTTGTAATGTAAACTAGCACAGTTTCACCTCCAAGATATACAACATTCAAAGCGCTGGTAAATTATCGTTTCACTTCAAATCGCACAGCTTCTTTAATATTTACATAAGTCATGGATATTTTATCAATGAATTTCTTAATAATAAGCCATCAAGTGTCTAAAATATGTATTGAAATATAAATTATCTGCAAGTTTGTACGTACCACACTTCATAGTTCAGTTGCACGACGAGCCTGTCGAACTGGCACTGGTCCAGGCCCTCATCCATTAGAGAAAAATTTCAAATTGAAATCACCAATACTCTACTACCTCACCTAGCAGTTGACTATGTTCAGCACTTTGTTGTTCCTATATAAAGTTATAGTTATAATAACTAGATGTGATATACAGGCTGAAAATGTGGTGCAGTGAAGGCCTTTCTTCTGCGCAACTTGTCCTAGGATCCATTCCCGTACGGCAAATACAATTTGTGTGACTTACAAATTGTTGTCCCTGTTCTGAGTAGAAAGTGTGTGTTTGAAAATATAATACATTCAGAATTAACTATACACTTCATCTCATAATTATATTCACTTCGATCTAACATAGCTTGATTAAAACAACACAGCAATTTTGGTCGTATATCGTATAATATAGGTACCAACATCCTATGTAGCGAGATTAGATCAAACGATGATCGCGTGTTGACAGAATCTGTGTAACGAACCTGCAGTGACTCTGAAGCCGCATGCTGTACAAACATTGTCTTCACACGGTGACCTGAGCTACAATGTAACGCAGTATATAGGTAGCATGTTCGTTGTTAAACATTGAATCATAGTCAATTATGTCGTGTCCATACAACTATACAGATTATACAGGCATATATTTATTAAAACGTCGCCAAAACATACAGTTCATGGTCAAGAGGCAATGGTAACGAAAATTTACCATTGTCGCAAGACCATGGATTTTTTTATTTGGGTAAATGGGCAATGTTTAAGTAAAAATCAAATATTCTCAAGTATAAAATAACTATGTTAAGATTGTAACCCAAAATTGTATGTAGTTGAGGTATCCGAAATGAATGAAAATAACACCATTATTTTTAGTCAAATCATGCCATTTTTAAACAACTACAAAAAAGGAATAGGTAAATGGTATACGCAATACATTTTTCTTTTTTAAAAGCTGTGCTTTGGTAAATAACGTGCACGGAAAAAAATCTATTTCAAAATGACGTATCTACAGATTCCATGTAGGTAACGAAATTTTCTCAAGGTTCAATAAGGATTCTTGGAAGCTTTTTATTCTCAAACTAAAGACATTTTACCCTAGTTTTGTCAGTTGGAGTTCGAACTCCTTTGTGTACCTAGCAAAGCGAGATTATCTAGCTATCGGAGGGTAGGGTTGTCTGTCAACTTGCGCTTCTAGAAGTAATAGGAAAATGAAGAGGGTCTACGAAAGTTTTAACAGAAAAATTTCTGAATGTATTTTCTTTGGTCTTTTTAGATATTTTTTCTTATCTGTAAAATGGTCTAAACTATTCAGTTTGTGGTTGCAAATGCGACTTTTTTAGCCTATTATAAAACTTACGACAAGTTTCCTATGATACAGTAAAAAAACTTCTTTATATCTATCCAAAGCTTAGAACAATTAACATTTGTAAGTTTAACATAACGGGTTTCCAACGTAAATAAAATTTTATTACATAAGAACATGAGATTGAGCATCTAATTTTAGCTTCATAACTTCGTCGAAGTTGCCAATTAACATATCCAATAGTTTGGCTTTACAAAACATAGGTAGCAACAAAGTATCCTGTATTGATTATATATCATAATATGTTTATATGTATTTACTTGGTAACACAAGAAGACACCAGACCTGTCCTGTTATTTTTATTTCATGTGTTTCACGCCTTTCTATCGGTCATTGAATGTTCATATTCATCAATAAATGTTCCAATCCGATCTGATAAGAAATCTCCCACCTCACACTCTTCCCTAATTACATCATATAGACAATACACCCTAAAATAATATAAAATATTGTGCACTATCCATCTCATTCATATTCTGTTGTATATTAGACAGAGATGGGTATACCTTGTTGGTAAGGGTGTGAAAAAGACAGTTATAAAGGGTAGCGTTTCATGAACATTTGAGACATTACGACGGATCGTTAGAGCAGTAATAGGCGTTTGTTTTAGTGCCTCTTTCTTCATGGCAGTGGCCGCCTATCTGCCATGAGGAGCATTACCTCTTTATGCGCCCCTAACAATATAATGGTGGACACAGAGATATTCAACTGTAGTACATTCCACCCCGAATGCCAAATGCCGTATGAACCCTGTGATAAAATTGAAATATTTTATGGAATAAAATGTACAAAGTTGGCGTCAACCAGATTTTAACTACATATTATTAAGTATCTATTTCAAACAAATATTATTTTGTTGGTGTATTAGGCCTGCAAGATTATTACGATAATATCCTAGAAAGCGAAGAAAAGGATCGTTGCTATACTCTCCATAAAATCAACAAGTCGATAAAACTTATGCAAAAACGTGCCTTTGACCAGATTATTATGTAAAGGAGCTAATATTTACAACACTTTGATATTCACAGTCGCCAAGCTATAGTCGTAGTTGGTAGTCGGCTAGACCTCGAACCCTCTCAGGGCCCGTAATCTAGAAGCATCACCAATGTCACCATTTGCATTTTATTGCCAAAGTTTCTAGCCGCAGAACGCCTATTTTTATGGTAAACTTATTCAAATGCACGACGACGTCATAAATTGGGTAAAGGGGTGCGCTGGCACGGCAGGCACAGAAAAACTTTACGAATACCGATCATACCTCGATGGACAGACGACACTTTTGTCATGCCATTTTTGATGGGCCCGTTTAAGAATAGGGGTGGTCCTCTGCTAGCTTTTTATTCTATTGATTTGTTATAAAAACAGTCTCATTTTTACTCGAAGCATGAAATGTTGTCTTAATTGACATTGTAAAAAACATTTCCAGTGTCTTCAGGAAATCATAGTTCTAATTACAGAGAAAATTTATCCAATTTTGCCATCAGACGTTTGGAACGACATAAAAACGAACAACGAATATGGCGTGACAAAGGTAAATAAAAATAAATCAAACGTACCAAAATTCTTGCCCTGACACTAATTCGCGAATAATCGGTTTTTGACAAAAAATCTAAGGCAACAGAACTTGTTTATTGTATAAAATCCTTTGAACTCCCGTAACTGGTACCCATGATTGATATTTTGACATTTCACAAATGAATTTCCGCGAAATGATAGACAAGTAACGAAGAATACCTAACAAGTAATAAAGCAATCGACTCAAACTTTTTTAATTAAACCCCGACTACCACACAAAGTTTATTTCGGTACTTAATTCAACACCACCGTCGAAAATTTTATGTTAAAATAACGTGATTTAAGCCAAGCCATTATTTTTAAGGCGATGAATATTGCGTTTGTATTATTTTACGTTTTAATGAAACATTTTAATCTGTACAAAATCCTTTTATTTTTATCTTTCATGTCCTATGAAAGCGGTTTTACACAAATTAATAAATGATAAAACGATTATTGGATTTGCTTTTATTCCAACGGAGTTATAAAAATCATTTTATTGTTAAATGTAAAAGTGGCTCAGGCGAAAACGTTTACTAACATTTATAGTACCCACTTACTTATTCACAATTAGTGTCACTATTCTATCTTCGTAATAAATAATATATTCAGAGTCGCATGAACCTGCTTCGTCGCCTCGTGGACTATAATAACTATTATATTCACATAACATTATAAAGTACCTCTATAACACTAGCATGCTTTTCTCTTTTAATCTTCTTCGGGGAAACGTGGAAAATTGCAATTAAGACCACAATGACACGAGAAACTTTCCTTCATTAAAATAAAACTCACCCACATAGTACGTGGGCGACTTATTAATCAACGGTCCAGCCAACATGACGGTTTTGATCCAGAGGCGCCATACCCGACATAATGGAAGGAAAAGCTACCGATTTTCTCCCACTGAATGAAAATCAATTTCCTACAGTTGGGAAAATTCATTTATCGACCACCTGCGCTCCGGTGCTCGATCAAGCGGAGACCAATACAATGGGCCCACCGTCTAATCTTAAGAAAGGCGCTTTTAAAACGTTGTTGTCAGAGATTACCAACGTATAGAAAAGTCTATGAATCAAGTCGAGGTATTCCAGACGCTTTCATTGTCACAAAACATACCAGTATTGATGAAGTTTCGACGTCCATCAATCCGGCTTATTCATGAAGTCAGCCCCTCACTCGCAACGAATTCATTTTGTACAACTTTCATAATAACTGGATTTAAAGCTTATAAACTGTTCCACAAACTTTACGGTCGGAGTAAATTGTAACTATTTGTTGGGCAAAGAATGTTTGCTTATTGCTGGGTGTACATAAACACCGTGAAATATGATTTAAAGACGCTTTTAAATATTTTACTACGTGTACTCATCCTCACTTTATTTTAAAACAGCGTGACTAAATAATAATTGCTATTTATTGGCATTAGAAGCAGGTTCATTACCTAAGATGTAGTTTATGAAAAACAGTAGCAGTGGGGACAACATTAATATTTTACATAAAACAACACGGCGATCGTGAAGCAGTCGTAGAATTTCTTATTACACTAAGTGCTAATAAATTTTCCGTTTACCTAGACTGATACCACAGATATAATGAGATAGCGCCTTTATCCCGCACCACAGTAATATTTTTCAATAGAACTAATGCGATTTTATTTCAATCTCGTTTCCTTTTTCTACTTTTGTTCGCTTAACAAGTATAATTCAAATCTAACGTTGTAATCACTTTATTGGCTATTGTTTGTTTTGTATTATACGATAAATGATAGCACTTCGTTTTTATTCGGGAACTGAAGTGTTTTAAAAATATTAATTGTTAGCATAATTTTGCAATAATATTTGCTGTAGCTAACCAAGAACATACAATTTAAAATTACTTCAGGTAATTTTAGTACTTTTAGTAATTTTTACTGGATAAAAAAACTAAAAATAAACATAAAACAGACTATTATAAACTATATAAAATTTGCAAAGTATTACCGGTCAGCATAAAACATAAGTACTTACTCGCAACTAATAGCCATGGTAATCGAGAGCGTAATTCATTATTGATTAATGTTAGTAATAGTTATAACACCCGAACGATGTCGTCTGGTAAATATGTAGTACCCAGAGTTAATAATGTTTATGGGGACCGAACGCTAGAAAAGCGTATCCCATACGTACTCAATAGCTTACCAGACGACATCAGAGACGAAAATACGAAAAATAAATTTAAGATAAAACTAAAAAAACACCTACTCAGTGCACTGCCTTAACTTTTTATTGTACTATCCTACTTATCCTACTAACTACTACTACTACCTAACTACCGACTACTTTTCTTACTTATGCTATATCTATACTCCGATTATATCTATCTAATATTTGATTTTCATACTTATGTACTTAATATTAACCTGCTAATACTACTTATATAACTTAACATATATAATACTAATATATTAATTTGCGTCCATCGCATTTATTATCAATTTTATTATTATTGTAAACTTAACTTAATAGAACCTATAGTTAGTCCTATTGACTTACTATAGGTTCTATTAAGTTAGTTTTTGAAATCCGATCCAACAGACAAACTGTGTATACAGTTTTGTTGGACATTTTATACTTTTTATAATCTAAAATGTACCTTTTAAGCCATAATAAATAAATAAATAAATAAATAAATAGTGGTACGATTATTTCAAAGAATACCACCAATTTGTAAAATAAGTGGAATTCCTTTCCATAGTACACAAACCTTATTAGATAAATAAACACTAAAATACAAACAGTTTTCTATTTTAAAACAAATTCTAAAATAATATTCAATTTATATCTTTCTTTTCTCATCCAAACTTACAGGTAAACCGAATATTCCTAAAAATATGTCTGCTGTATTTTTAAAGTACTGTCCCACTGTTAATTGGTAATTTATTGCATCAGCTAAGTGCTAACTTGATTTAAATAGTTGTGGGCAAGTGAGCATGGTTCAGTGACAAGCAATGTATCGCGGGTAGACTTGAAGTGTCAAAGTTTTGTTAGTGGTGGCTTCGTGTTGGTAAACTAAAGCAACGCAAACGTTATAACTGTCAAAGTTATTATTAGCCGTCTGTGTTACAGTTTGCGAACGTTTTCGTAGACGGAATGTTACAACGATTTCAATTTATACAATGACAATATATGCTTTTCTATACTAATATTATAATGGGACAAAATTTGTAAGTTCGTATGTAGGGGGTAATCTTTGGAACCGCTGGTCGGATTGACAAAATTCTTTCACTGATAGATAGCTACAATGTTCCTGAGTGCTAATAGGCTATAAAACATCACGCAACGATCAAATGGAGCTAAGCAGCGGGTGAAACCGTGCCAGAGTAGCTAGTATGCTATAAAGGGGTAAAATTTAAATGCGAATGTATGTAGCAATCTATGGAACCGCTGATTGGATTTACGAAATTCTTTCAATGATAGATAGCTATAATTTTTTGAGCACTGTAGGCTATAAGTGATATAATTTGCTGTTGCTATTTTATAAATCTCGTTATACATCACTTTTATAAACACGTGCGACACTTAAATTTTGATAGCTAAGAGGAATGTCATCCATTTTGACTAATTTTGTTTTGGGTTTTAACGAATTTAGATAGCTGTGTTTTGTTGCTGAGTTTTAAATAAATGTAATTGTAAGTTCGTGAATGAATTTTGTTTATTTTTAATATCAACTACCGTCAGGCATATTGTATTGCTAAGTTTGCTGTGTAAGGACAACTGGTCATGAATGTCTGTCTTTAGTTTCTTCTTTTATTACTCAAACCGATTTCAATATTTAGTTTAGAATTCAACAAAAAAATATGAATAGGTCTTATCTTTGATAGAAAATGACTGTGTGATGGCGTAGTTTAATTTACCCCTTAAATTATTTTAAATCTGAACTTCAAAATAAACAATTATATTTTTTTATACTTTGATCATTCATTAACTTTCACGTAAAATTATAATACATATTTCATGTATCTTATTAACACGTTTCACAACGAAAAATATATTATGTAACTTATTTACATCAAAAATGCTATTCATTAGAACATCAGTGCAATTATAAAATAAAATTAATGACGAACCGCTCACGTCTTTAATTAAATTTACAAAGCGTGCTTAAATTGGTGACATGTTTATTTCCTTCGGTGATCATACAAAAGTGACATTATCATTATAACTGACTGACTGTACCTTTGAGTCTTTAATTATCGATTCACAACTAGAAGAGCACTGAGCTATTAAAGTACTTTCCATTTAACAAAGCACTCTTAAGAGTTCAGTACTTTGGTTTAATGAGTATTTAAGTAAAAGTAAACGAGTGTTTATCGGGCTTTGCATAAAGTTACCGTAACTGCTATATTATGCAGTTAATATAATTATATTTTTTAGTTAGTTTAGTTAGTTTAGTTTAAAGTTTACGACAGAAAAACGCTCTTAAAAAACTTTAATGACACATTAATCAGACGCTTTTAATTAATTTTGTCGTGACTTCATTGATTTTCGTTTATACTTAATAAAAAAAAAATAGTATAAAACTTATTGCACGCTGGGACTTACGGCCGATTGCTGGCTCAGTCGACTGCGACGCGCACGCCGCTCATAAATAAGAGTCCCGTTGTGACTTCAAACTAGTATAGCTATTTTAAATTTTCAGTTAACATACGTGACTGGGCCATTATTTTTTGAAATAAAGTCCTCACAATTTTTACTAAGCAAAAATTATTTTAAATATAAAAGAGATACATCGAAAACCAACAGTTTAAACTTCTACACTTTTAAATATATCTTAAGCCAACAACAATTTCTTTAGAAAATACTTGTACAACGTAACAGAAATGTGGCTGTACGCTGTAGGTCCCGACTCCCGTCAGTCGTTTGCGTCCAACCATTCCGCCCATCTGTTTGTATGTCTTGAGAATGACAAAAATAAAACGAAGAGGGGTTTGGGAACATTATCGAAGTGGATCGGCGGGGTGGCTTTCAGCTAAAGTCCCTAAGGATCGCGCCGAGTGTATTCCATCCAGCGGTTGGAACTGTCGCTGGCCGTAGCTACTTGCTAAAATATCGAGGCCCCCACGATTAAACCGCAACCATTTTTCTTGATATGTAAGTTCTTACTCGTGACTTACTTTACCTTTGTGGTTTAAGCGTAAAGAAAATCGAGATGTCACGTCGTAAATGGTAAGGGTAATATATTATGTACCATGTCGTAATTACTATAGCAGATTACAAATACATTAATTAATTAGAATTTCTTATATTGCGTAGCAAATAATGAGATAATCGTCTTATCTACTAAGAAACAAGAGTTTAGCAAATAATAATTTTCTGATACCAACAAGCACAACACGACATAATTTTATAAGCATAATTTGACAAGGGAAACATTATATAAATGTAGCCAGCCTCGGTTTTGGGTTTAACGCCTACTAACACCAAAATTCCATTTAGCTGCTAGGTGGATTGAATGCTATAAAGAATTTACAGTAGCCCTTTGACCCGGCGCATTAACGGACGTGAAACGACAGCATTAGCCAGTTGACAGATGTTGGCACCGAAATATTTCGAAGGGATCGGCAAGACCACTTGCATTTATACCCCTGGGGTAACGAAATGTTTCCGCAATCAAATGATACTTTTTACCCTTGGCGAACACTTTGGGATATAATTTGGTTGTAATATGTGTGACAGAGTATAGGGGTTCTTGTAATGTAGCCTTTTAAAACCAATCATGTTATGTGTAACATCTTTAGATTGGAAATTAATTCTGCCAAAATTTCACTAACACTATTAACATTGTAATGAAAGGGACGTCGACTTTCATACCACGGATTGTGAAAAGAAAAAATATCATAGAAAGAATACTCTCTCTAGAACACAAACTACATATAATGCAGTAGAGACATGAGACCGTCTGTTTCAAATGAGGGCCAATTACTTAAAGCAAAGCGGACACTGGAAAAGTCTGAGTCTTTATTTCATAGGAAAGTTTATGAAATAGTTCTAAATTGCGTTCAGTTAATTTAGTACAATGAGGATAATAGTATTATAATGAGGCTGTATAATTAATTTAATAGTCTGAGCTTCTTCTTGTCGGTGGTATCAAATGACTGGATATTTGAAATGAGTCAATCATATTTTATAATTTTGCCATTAAGTCAAATTTGTTAGTGCTCTTCTTAAAGTTGTTTAAAATAGAACTCGAAAATGCTTATTAATTTGCTATCGCCACTAGAAATGAATCTACGCATTGCTAAAGAATAAGAATTTACAATTGTTTTAAAGTTTCGAAGCTCAACTTTATATATTATAAAATTAATTGTTTTTTACTTATCCTTCCTTATTCGTAAAAATAATTTACGATGCAATTTTAGTCAAGAAAAGAAGAATGACTTTTTGCAATAATATTCCACTATTTGCAATCAAGGCTTTATATTATATTAAAATAAATGCCAAAGTTAGTAATATTGAAAATTCTTTATTCAAGTTAGCGTGGCGTAGCGAGTGCGCTAAAATTTTCTTAATTAGAAAGACATGGTAGATAGCAAAAATTCTTCTTCGTTGATCTAATTAAAAATTTTCATTTTAAAAGGAAGGAATTTGATATTATGCGGCATAATTAACGAATACCTAATATCGAAAGACTAGGTAGTGGCACTAATTAGATATAATTATCTAGAAAGAAAATGAAATATCTTCACCAGACTACATATTTTGAGAATCCTTTTGAATAGTGATATCCTAATTTAATTCTAGTCGCTTACAAGCAATATTGAACTTAGGGCATTTTACCCGGTTGTTTAATGTAGTTGTATATCGTATCATGCGCTAAATTAGTCAATATCGATTATTAACAATTTATTCTTTTTTTCCAACAGGCAGTATGGGGAGATTGGCGCCACTGGTGATACGGTTGGCCACCGTGTCACTAGTGGCGTTTGTCCTAGCCGAGCCTGGCAATGGCGGCGACCAGTCGGTGGCGAGAGTGGACCGGGACACTGCGCTGCCAGCGCCCGGTACTGCTCCGCCGCCGCCTCGCCGCGCCGGTAAACGTGAACGCAACCGAAAACGAACCACTACGACGACGACCACGACAGTAGATCCCGACAGCAATGATGTCGGGAACGTACCCACTACTGTCACCACGACGACCACTGCTGACCCAAGGGCTCTCGATCACAGTAAGTACTCGCCTCGTGCTAAGAATAATACCCGTGTGAATTAACATATTGCATGACAATACAACACTAAAACTCGACCACGACAGCTGACAATCACATCATTCAGCACAAAAGTAAGTAACTCATTTTGGGGCTGAAGCTTCTGGTGTGTCGACTGTGTTTGTGTGGAGCTGCTTGCAACCACCTCGCTTCACTCGCGCTGATTCAGCTACAGATGCTTCCACTGTTTGATATCAATCACAATTGCGAAGACAATGGGTTTGGCACACAATTTCTCGATGATGGCGTAACAACAACTGTAAGTATTAAATTTAAGTCAACGTGGAGCATTGGCGCTGGTCCTGCCGAACGAGTTAATCAGAGCCCCGGTGATTGCAGTCGTGGTATGAAATAAAGAAAGGTAAAATGTTGGGCAAAATTGTGTGGAATGAAAGCTGAGAGACTGCCACACATATTTTGAAATCCCACTTTTTCCACAGTAAGTAATTTACTTTTAGGCTTGAAGCGTCAGCGTGCGACTGCGCCGGCGCCGCCCGGGCCGCAGCGCCGCTGGCCGGGGAAGCAGCACAAACGACGACGCCGCCGCACCACGACAACGACGACTACCACTGAATCGGATGAGACGGAACCTACTACAACTCTGCAGACGACCACGATAGACCCTCGGAGTATCGACCACAGTAAGTGCTTAAGTACAGCTGCTAAAAACAAAATACGGAGCTCTGGCAGCCACGCCTTTGACTACTGACGATCCGGCCTAATTTGAACAGTAAGCAAAATTCAAAATTTATGCTACATGCTGTAGCAGTGGTAGTCACAGACGTAGTTAGTTTCAGACTGTCCGTCTGTTACTCGCGTCATCACATCCACCTTTCACCATCAGCTGTCATTGTAAACTATCATCTCACGCGATTGTTCATACATGACCCAATATCGAGTCATTTTTGGTAGGTATAGCTGACTTATTACCGCGTGTGTTGCTTTTTGATTTTGACTGAGTAGGAAACGTGTTTATATAGTTAGAAGTGTGAGTGTGTTGGCTTTTCATTGCATCGATTTAAACGCTGTTTTGGTTTGATATTTCATTTCGACGTGTGTGTTATCATAAAGCAAAACAGTTATCATCACTAAAAATATACGACAAGCAATGACAAGCAATCAAACAATATTGCCTGTTTATCTTCCTCACGAAATTAACCAAAAAATACGTATACCTGGTCCCTATATAGGTCAGGGCCGCAGGAGATAAATCATAGAATAATTAGACGCTCGTTAGGCCGCACGTGACGGTTCATTAAATGATTAGCCACAGGACGCGTCATGGCAAATATTATGAGAGATTTTCCCCTTTGGGCATTATGGTGATGTATTATGAGCGCCTTTATAAGATATTATACAATAGGTAGAATTTATTATCTGCAATCCAGATCCAGATTAAAAAATACTATACATTTTTTATGAGAAAGGTAAATACTACTTATATAGATACACTATCGAAACCTAAACTAAATAACTATGCAAGTCAAATAACAAATGAAAATAAAATTTTATTTTAACTAAATAGTTGTACAGGGACCCGTATATTACGCCACACATTAGCGCGTGTTCATTTTAATGTCACGCATTAACAAACATACCGAGTATACGGACAACTTTAACTGATCTTGAAAACTCCTTAAGTGTGCGCTATAGCCATCTTAAGTCGCATAGTTTAACGAGGGCCGGAGTCCAAGGGCCCGAGGAATTCCGCCATCGGAGACGTGGGTACATCCAAATAGCTTGTCTCTAAACAACGGAGGGACGTAATTTGTGAGTTACTCCTTTACTGTTACACTCGGGCCCGGTCATCGGAGGAATGTGCGCAGTTAGCGCGGTATGTCAACCCCTCCCAGCACTTTAATTTTCAAAAAGTGCCTCTACGTGTAGTTATTTCAGGGAATTTATTTCACTTACACTATATAGCACACGATTTAAATTACTGCTACGTGCTTCCCGCATCCGAAGTTCTACATCCCGCATTTAAACCCAATCAATTTTAACCGTGGGATTTCTGAAAATAATAAAATATGTATGTGGAACACCACACATTTTCTAACACTCCAAATTTCCGTCCCCGAGAATTTTTCCACCAATCAATCTTGTAGTGGTCACTGGTAAACCACATATTGGCGTGTGGCCATACTTTCTCTTGCCAAAGCTTTATACAAAATCAAACGATTATTTCAAGTAAATTCAAGCGCTGCTATGAATGAAATAAAATATCGAATCCTTCCCTGAATGTTTATAAACTTAAGGTGATTCCTATAAACTGAGCATAAATAAACTTTCTACATTTTCAAATAGAAATTGAAAGCTTGGGAGCGAGGTGCAGCGAGAACCAGTCGGGAAAAACTCTAAGCTTGAGGCAAGAAAACATTTTGTTCTACAGTTGAGAACGAAAGTAAAAACAGTACAGATCAGGTTACGCTGGTGAGTCCTGTCACCCTGCGGGAGGTGTGGGGAGTCATTTCACGCCTCTTGAGCGCGCATCAAACCAATATTAGGTTTATTAGATAGATGGGCCATCGTGAGAAGCGATTTTTCATTTTTTGCCATTCATTATTATCGCCTCTCAAGTCAGTATTCAAATAAAACTACATTTGCATGTTAGCACTTCGTAAAACCCAACAAGCTTTATAAGTATTAAAGATGTGTTTTCTTTTTCAAAGTTACCTTGACAATTTTTCTGCACAAACATCGAACAATTGGAACTAGCTGTGTATAACAAAGTTGTGCTCTGTCAACCAGAACCATTACTGTAGTCCAAAAGCCTCGCTCTTTTTGTAATAATATTTTATAGTAATTAGTATTACGATACTTGATTCAAATAAAAAATCAAGGCGAGCTACATTTGTAAATAAATTGACTGACACATGAATCGAGTTAGCCAAAAGTATTAGACTAATATTTATGTTAGCTAGAGCACTCTATCAAAATACATCGATCATATAAACAACACATTCAACAAGATAATGTTTCGCAAATGTTTAGACTGCACGGTAGAATTGTGAATTTATGCCAGTCCACAAACTTAACAAGGAAGTATTATTTGAATTACTCGTCGCCATCATTTTATATGATGTGGAACACTTGGCCCGATGCCATTCATGCTGAGAAAATCATATTCCTTCTTCTAATGGTCGTAGTTCCCTTATTGTTACAAAAAGTACTATATCTGAGCGAAATAAAGTTATTGATATTATTGTAAAAGTCACATTAATTCTGAAATTTTAATTCTCATACACACACAACTACGTTTTTTAAATATAT
Source organism: Spodoptera exigua (assembly GCA_902829305.4). Taxonomy (NCBI): domain Eukaryota; kingdom Metazoa; phylum Arthropoda; class Insecta; order Lepidoptera; family Noctuidae; genus Spodoptera; species Spodoptera exigua. The sequence continues at coordinate 9,748,531 of LR824601.2, read as the reverse complement.
ATACAAAAAATGTCTAAGGTCATTGAACTTCACCTCCAAATAATTAACTAAACCATTGTCCACAATCTACCTTTGGCTAAATTGCTACGCACTACGGCATACGTAGCAATTACTACGAAAGTTTGCAGTTCGTAGACCACCGCTACGAAATATGAGAACGAAAAAAAGTTTTCATAACGTATTTTTTTTTTACTTTGATATCGTACTCATATATTTTTACCTTCGCTTTGATTTTGTTTAATCCAATTGCAATATTTCGTTTTAATCCACTTTGCTTACATTGCGAGAATTCAATAAAATCCAATTTTGTTTACCAGTGCCTACGGCAAGTTTTCCTAAAATATTACCTCTAACTGAAGTTATATCTTAACATGAACTGAAGGGTTCTTGTTTCTAACATGATTTTTATGTTTTTTTGAGGATAACGGCGGTAGCGTGTTGGGCAACTGGCGTGAAATAAGGGACCAGCCTCTTTCACGCTTTAGTACGGCATCTTACATGATGTAGTGTGTCAAACTATGGTGCATGCTTGAGAATGGGTTAACTTGCTTACAATATTGTATCTTCACAAAGTATTTTATTATGATCTATATTCGGGTTTCAATAATGATTTTAAAGCGTCCACACAGTTCACACACCATGATGTATGAAGCAATTTCAGAAAATAATTCTTTCAAAAGAATTAAGTAGTACAACCTGAAACAAACTGAACGCAAACTACGAAATCGACATTTACAAATCAAACTTCAGTGAGGAAACACTAGAGGAAAAAGTTTGTGGATACTAGTCGGTTACAACCGCTTCAAACCGGCTCAACAAAGAGCTGAAATTAAATTTACGTGGCGCAAAGAAAAAACTAGTTACAAGAGGAAATTGGCGGAGACAGTGACAAATTGTTCCCGCAAGAGAACATTATTCCTCTCCTTTTCTGACACACGTGACTTTAAATTTTCCATCCCTCTCTCACCATATGAACATGCGGCGCCGTAACATGAATGTACCGGAATAATTGTGGCCTTTTTTGGTAAATACACATTGTGAACGTGGTCTTAGCATCCGATTTTAAACTGCAATTTTGAAAGTTCCTACCTTTTAATGGCCGGCAATAAAAATGTACGTGGACATTAAAACAGCAGCCTGTTTAATGCCAGCAAAAAGTATGTCACATAAAGGTCGTATTCTCCATGGGAATACTTTTAGACTTTTTCATGATAAATATTTTATTAGGTACATGTAAAATATTAATGCGCAAAGCGAAGTACACCTAATAGAATCATATAATTGAATTAATTTAAATTAACCAGAACAGTGTAAAAAAATGCTGTGAACCTGTTTTCATTGAAATGTACTTATTACAGTCATATAATACTTACGTGAACATAACAAAAGACGTCTGACGACACCTCTTATTTTCATGTAACACATTCATTAACCTCCACGCATATATACTTACTTTCCTATTTAGCCTCATTGCATAACTCTTTCCTAGACTAATTATTTTCGAGTGATGTGAGATGTGATGTAGAATCATCCTTTATAACAATACAATTAAAATGTTTTTTTCAAAAAAAACTTTCTTCAGTAAACATCGATAGTCACGATAATAATTATTCTCATAATATTGTAATATTATCATGTTTGTATTGTTTTCTTGAACGTTATGGCCAGTAACACGTCAGTACTCGTACTTTTATCAAGTAAAAACAAGTACAGCAGTCGCTCAAATTATTGCGTGTTGCCGGTTGAAAATGGAACTGTCTGGAACATTCTAGTTCATGGTAGGTTATGTCCTAACCGCTATTTATGGCTGTCGTGTTTTTATGGTGGTTTGAAAGTATTTCCAAGCCGGTTAGTGGCTTAGTCATAAATAATGACCACTGTGAAAGACACAGTACTAAAGCTTTCTTTGGAAAAAAGAAATTTCTTAAAATATAGATAAGAATCTATTACAAGAACGAGAATTCACAAGAATATTGGACAAAAGTAAATGAAAGATAGGGATATAATATGTTGTTTTTTATAAATTTAATTCTAAAAACTATTAACTTTGTAATACAAATATCTTATGGAGAAAAATAAACTTAATGAAAATAAAGTCATATTTGAAATTCAATGCACCTTCACGTGATTGGATTAGCTTCAAAAATGCATTGACTCCTCTGAACTCGACTAGAATTTTTATACGCTAACAAAAGGAACAATGTAATTCTTCCATCCCTTATTACTTACTTCTAGGAGTCCACGTTATCGGTACTCAAATTGAAATGGAAAGAAAATGAGTTTCTTTTTATATGGACATTATTCTATGAATATAAGAAAATTAAATTTCATAACATTAGCATTATTTATAATAGTTATTTTGTATCTAAAAATAATATATAACATATGTTTAATAATGTATAGTTGCGAAGTTGTAGTAAAAGAAAATTGGAGTAATAAAATGGTAGTTAGGGTTTGAGCTGAACCAATTTCGCTCGCGCACTTGTAATTACGTTTTCAATTATCTCATTGGCTTATCGAAGAATCACATAAAGCAATAAAATAATAATACAAAGTAGTTTATATTATTATTTATTTACATTTACATTCAAAATTTGGAACACCGTTATGCAATGATAACATTGTTGCCATATTGCAACACAGGCTGACGTCAAGCGCGAAGCGTCTTGCCGTTACATCTCCCCGACATACGAATTTCTTATTATATTTTGTCATATTTCAAAGAGGTGTCCCATTTGTGTAAGAGGCTTTATTGTGTTCTCACTGTGTTTATTTTTCCTTAAGCATATTTCGACGTTAAATACTCATGACATAATAGAATCTTTGCTGAAGATATATACGCGTAAGGTATACGCGTAGGTTGCGAAGTGAGGTGACATACTACCTTTCTAAATTAAATGGCTTAATACCACTAAATAAGGTAAACGGTGTTGGTTTAGCTTTGGTACACCCAATCTTGTGGAATTAGGTTGACAGTTCGGCTCATCAGGTCTCTAATCATTGCTCGCTCTGCAAGCCACCGCATTACCTGCAACCAGAGAGGTAATCTAAGTCAATTGCACTGAGCAACGCTATTTACTGAACGTCGGCGCGTGACGATGACGACGTCAAATTATTGAACTGCAATTCAATTATAATATGGTGGTTGGTCTTAGATTGATTTTCAATAAACTATTTAATTCATCCAGGGTGTTTGGCTCGAAATGGAAGGCTCATAAGTTTTTCCGGGTATACTGAAGCTTAATTCGAGTCTTAACAACTAAACCAGAGGTCAATCTACTTGTCCATATCGACAAAATACATGATTACACTTGGAATAATTTATTATCCACAATTGACAATAATGTGGCCATAGACGGCAACAAAGACATTATGACCGTCACAGCCATCTCATAAAATATTAGTAGTGTAAAGTGGAATGCCTACGATTCATGCCCACATTATTCCGGTCTATTGGAGCGCCCACAAACCGCTTCCCAACAGCTTATAAAGAAATCAAACGCGTTGAGAAAGCTTACAAAAATATTTCCCGCAAATTATATTTTAGGATTTTTTACAGACCAACATTTTGTTTACTAAGATTCTAAAATTTTAATTCAAGAAAACTTTATGAATAAGTCTGATGCTGGATGCTTACACAAAATGACAACCACAAAAAGAACGTTAAAACTATTTTAATTTACGCCAATTGCGAAACCGAGTTCATTCCAGTTTTGCTTTACATCACATCGAATTAAACGAGAAACTTCTTCGTTCAAATGAAAGTCGAATAAAAATCTAAAACAAAAGATAGCTACAACAAGAATATAAAATCAATGGAAAAGTCCAGACAAGTTTGGATGTCGCTCCGTTTTTCCAACTTTGAAAAGGCTCTTGGGTGAAAAGAAAATTGGAACAAGTTCATTTTCTTTGGATTTGACCTTGTAGAAAAGGTACATCTAACAAATTTTTTTTGCATTTTAAGTAAATACACTACTTATTTATAGTTTCTTTTATCGTTATATTTCATAAAAATAGTTTTTTTATAAATTTTAGGTAGGCAAACCAGTAGACGAATAATGGTTACCTTCTTAACAAAGTACAAATTTAATCACAAATATATAAAATTCGTGTCATTTTTATTGACAAATAAAATATTATAAATTAATTCTTAAGCCTTTAACTCATATCGCTACTAAGCAACGAGAAGTTTCGATTGGAAATTTGCAGCAACTCGGAGTTTGTGATTATTCCCTGTTATGGCAATAAGCTTATAAACTGGTCGTTACATGAACTTAATATTGCCGGCGTCTTCATACTAACTCTTCAAAGAATGCGGGGGGATATTTTTAATCTCATCATAAAGGAAATTCGCTACGGATTAGAGTTAGATATAAAAATAAAATATTCATTACCCATTAGAATACGGCGTAGGAGTCAATCTTGAAGGCGTCGCCACTGAAGTACGTAAGCAGCGGATTTCGTGAACATAAATAGTCCAATCTAATCCCACATATTAATTTGGCTAGCAAATAATGTCCTGGTTAATGTATTTGGGAATACTTTCTCTTTCTACATCGCATGTAGTGGTATTGCCTACATAACTCGATATTAACGGTAACTATTAAGTTTAATTTCACACCGTCAACTCAACAATGCAGACGGGAAGGCGTATACAAAACAATTACAGTCCCTGTGGAGGGTAGTTACGATTCTCTTTCAAAGTTTGTCTGTTGGCCTCAGGTAACGTGACTCTTTGACAATGAATTACACTAAAGTTTATATGTTTTAGGGCGCTTTGGTAATAGCTGCTCTGCCGGGGGAGTAATTAATTTGTTTTATTATTTTATTTTACTATACTGCTATTTGCTATCATCCATGTGCAGTAGATCTTTCAGCTAAAGCTTGCCATTGTTTTTATATTACTTTACGTTCATCGCGCTTGCAGTGTTGCACATCGTATTCATTAAACACAAAGACAGAACTAAATACTGTAATAATGAATTTGGTTACAACGTCAAAAGAAAAACACGTAAAATTTATTCCAATGTCTTTAGAAGAAATATATATGTTCGACACACTGTTCATAATTTTCGGAGAAACATAAGACTTAACTTGTCAGTTGCATACATAATGTGCCCTTCACTGCACAATATGAAATAAAACATGAAGACAGGTAGCTCATAACAGGAGATGTAAACACATATCCCTACCGACGTAAATGATCTCTTGACCTAAATTCATTCATTAGAAGCGAAATGTTTCTAAGAATAATATATTAAACGGAATTATTTAATAAGGAAACTTGAATAAAAATGGAATTGAGGAAGTATGAGACTGGAAATTGTACTTTCACTTATTTCTTATTACCGTGTTCGTTTGAACTAGATTCTTCCGGTGTCCTCGTCTTAAAAATAAGTACAGATTAATTTTATTTAATGATTTGTGAGTAATATTCATAGAGATATTCTGTATATGTGTCTGATACACACGCACTGAATGTTGTCAAGGAGTAACAGGTGTTATGTTATATTATAATAAGATCCATTGTGCTTTCAAAGTTTTATAGGCAAGTATATTGAGTATGGCCGCTCCACTCCGGTTTACAGCGCACGACACACTGCTGTTTGCCAAGACGGGGTAATGAACCCAGCTACATGTCTGTCAGGGTCCCAGCACTCGGTGCCACATCATTAATTTCTACCTAATGTCTGAAACGCCGAGACGTTACCTACCACATTTTGTGTTCACATACATGAATGTAAAATTTCTAGATGAACTTATTAACGTTAGGAACTTTTAAAATTTAGAACTTTGTCACTATCTTTGAAATATCCAAATAACAGTTTTCATATGTTACTTTGCTTGGTCAAATCTGAACTGTGTTTCCTACAAACGTTTCTTTTAGGCGTCACAGCGATAGAACTAGGACTGCCAAAATATAAAATTCTTTAATGGTTTCTTTTATTACATTTGTAATTGAACAAATCTGAATGTACGAATAATCTCTTACACGTGGAAATAATTAACCTCAAATAGCTACACGTGTTTAAGAAATATTTAGAGGCACTTTGTCCTTTTTCTTTTCAATAAATTGAAATGGAATTTACCATAATATTTATTCATTAGTAGTATTTATTTGGGAACAAAAACAGCTTATTTTTGATCTAATTTGACCAGCATGTTTCATATAATATTGAACTTTAATGGGGTGAATAGTGCAATGTTTAGAAGTGAAAATGATATCATTTTTGCGTCTGCGTTCTTCAATTGTAAATCTAGTTGGTTATCCGTTTGGTTACTTCAGAAAAAAACATTCATCTGAATACTTCGACTTGATTCTTATCAGCTATTATATGTGTCTGGTTTATACAAGTTGATATAATTTTAGACATCGGATGCTCTCAAAAAAGCTCTCAGTTTTTAGTCAGTAAGAGTCTGACACTCCCTGTCGGGTGGGAGTAGACATTAAAAATAACAATTAAAAAAAAACTGATATTTTACTAGAATCAAGTCCACAGTGCAAGCACTTAGTCAATAAACATAAATTATAAAACTTATTAAAAATAAAGCATCTATTATTACAAGAACAGTGGCGTTTCCATTATCTCTATGTGTTTGGTAACAAAGCTACAGCGCCTACGTTTATTTTACACCTTAAACAACAAACCACGCTGCGAGGCCCTTCCAGAGGTTTCAAACAATGTCTCCTAATTATCTATAACGTACTTAAACACAGTTAAGATTAACATAAGCTTTGTATTCCAAGACTTAACAGTGTCACATCATTAGCGAGTTTACAAGATCGGAAAACTATACAGAATTCTGTTCATTAAAAGTTTACTTAGTATCGTTAATTTCACATCTTGCCTTTGTCATAAAAGGTTTTAACTTTGAACTGTTTATGTGTAGATACCTATTTCGAGATTCATGTTAATGTGCTCGTATAAATAAATGAGGTCAAACTATAGATGACTAGCTCTTACCCGCGGCGTCGCTTCCGTCATTTGACTACCCACCCTACTTTACCTACCCTACTATACCTACCCTACTTTACCTACACTACTCTACCTACCCTACTCTTCCTACCCCACTCTACCTACCCTACTCTACATACCCTACTCTACCTACACTACTCGACCTACCCTACTCTACCTAACCTACTCTACCTACCCTTCCTACCCTACTCTACCTACCCTACTCTACATACCCTACTTTACCTACACTACTCTACCTACCCCCCTCTACCTAACCTACTCTACCTACTCTATCCTATCCTATGTCCTTTTCCTGGCTCTAAACTACCTCCCTGCCCATTTTCAGCTAAATCGGTTCAGCCGTTCTTGCGTTATAAGTGGAGTAACTAACACGACTTTCTTTTATAATATAAGTATATAGATTTAAACTACTGGACTAGATCACGCCATTTTTCTCTGCGTTGACATAACAACTCGGTTACATGATACCTTTTATAGAACACTAATGCTCACGTAAGACTGAGACAATACAATGTGACCTCACTGTAAACCTTGAAACAACAAACAATACATGCATTACTCTAGGAGAAAAGCTATACAAAAGCAAAGTGTTGAAGCCAACCGAAGGTATCACTTAAACCTATATTACAGGATGAATGACATGCTTTCAAACACTACATTCTTCTGAATAGCCTTAGGTGATAATAACATAAGATTTTCAACAATAGGTGACCTCGTATCCCTCACTTATGGCTTCTTTAAAAGCTACTCTCTCAAGTCGACCTAGAATGCCAGACCAATCGACAGTTACTCCGTTTATTGTATTAAACTAAGGAATAAACACAAGAAATGTCTGCCGCATAATTTGATAAATTCCTTTAGCAAACACTTTCATTAAAGTGGCTCGTTAAAATGAGAGAAACTTTAGTTTCTTTAATTCCAACATGAATTATTTATGTAGGTGGGTCCGGCGATTATACGTTTCGCAGCAAGCCGCGAATATTAATAACGACACTTTGTTTGGCGCATTTTGTTGGCAATTCAGACCAAAAAAGCACTGGTTATTTAACTTACAAGTAGACCTTGTAAATAAAATTAAGCCAGAAGTTATATTTTACACAAATAAAATTAACAAGATTGGTACTGTCTCCAGTCTTGACAATACCTCCGGGTTGAGTTCCTCGCAAAAACAAACGATGCCAACGTACAGAACGTTAGTACAGTCATAATATTCATATTTCAAACGAAACGAATACGAACGAAAGCGTAGCCAACATTATCTCATAACATCGACTAGATAATGCAGCTGTTCATAAAATATGTAGTTATCATAATAAATAGACAGGTTTATGTATCGTACACACGCGTTCTGCCGCACACATATATCCTACTTCCCTATTCGTACGGCTGCTCCATATGAGTCTCTAGCTAATGTTCAAAATAAGGTCCCACCCACATTTTTATTTGGCAGCGCAACACGTACGAGGTACGGACGTCGTTCCGCTACCTACTGCGGTTCCGATGCGGTACCGACGGAAAATTTATGTACCACTGAGCGTGCAAGTCTAGTCTCCTTACCGAGATACCCCATGTGAAACATTACCCGCGCGGAATTTCAGCAAAACGCGCTCTCGACTGCGGCCCACACAGCGAGAAGTTGAACCGAGGCTCGAACACATGCCGCTTTGTAAGCGAAATGACTGCGAATAAACAAAAATCTTGATATACTTATAATAGGCATAGGGTCCTCGGGAAGGCCACCCTGCTCAAATATTAAGTTTGTTAAGAATTTTAAATGAAGAGCATTAGGCGCGGCGTCATTGCAGAATTAAATATTAATAACGCTATTCGAGTGAATTTGGTGGGAGGCTAAAAACAATGAATTTTTAATAGTTATTCTCCTTTGCGACGGGCAATTAATGTAATGAGGTAGTAAGTTTAGTTTACCCTCAGGGAGGGGCTGTGAACTGGAGTTAATTCTGAACTGGATTTGCTGATACTTGCTATTCATAAACTTTATTATTAATGTTCAATTCTGTTCTTATTGAACAATGTCTTAGTAATTATTAAATTAAAACTAGTAGCGTTGTTTCCTAAGAATGACCGCAAAGTATCCCCTTGTGAAGATGTCGTTAGTTTTGACAAGTATTATCGTGTAATAATTAAAAGCACCTTGCGACGGCCTGCCTCATTTGTCTTTTTAATAAATTGTTGGTTTTACTCACACCAGTTCCTCGTAATTTGTTCCTCTGTAATTTATCACGTGTCCTCGCGATTCTCTGGATTAGGTGCACATCCCTCACACGCCTGTTTGTCAGATTAAGGCGGAACGCATACGTCCTTAATAATCTTACTGGTTGGAATATTGTTTTCGGAACTGGCAAGCTTTAGTGCTATGCTAAGCACTCTTGTTGCTTTGTATACTTTGGCAAATACAGTAGGACTCGTATGTACTTAACTTAAAACAGAAAGGGCATAACATTTTGTAATAATTTCTATATGTTTAGTATTATAAAACATCCTGAGTGGATTAATTTTCTAACTTTTAAGTATGCCCTACTTGTTTGAAATGTATTTATTGAGACTATTAGCAACAATTATTATGCCAATATATAGAAGGCTTTATGAAAATACGAAGAAAAATTATAGCTACGTTAATATTACCTCAGCTAACTCTAACCTAAATTCCATTTTTTCTCAAAATAAATATGCACATACAATATACTCTGGAGACGAAAACAGTAAAGGAAAACACATATATACAAATTGGGGAGTAGCAAATAACCAGGTTATCTATATATGAGAGGGATTAGAATGTTTCCTAACACGGCACTCATTTTCATGCCTAAATTATTATTTAAGAAAAACAACCCAAGTTCCATATCCATACAAAATAGATCAAATATTGGGTCAATACCTTAATCATTGTTCAGTAATTAAATAAGCCTATCACTTCTTGAATATGACTGCACGGTTGGTGCGGTGGCTGGGCAACTGGATGCCGTACAACGTGTCGCGAGTTCGATTCCCGCACGGAACAACTCTTTGTGTGATCCACAAATTGTTGTTCCGGGTCTGGGTGTCATGTGTATGTGAAATTCTATGTTTGTAACCGCACCCACGACACAGGAGAAAATCCTAATGTGGGGAAATGTTTTTTAAAAAAAAAAAAGAAAAGAACATATAAAATAGATTGACCAGGTTTACGGAAGCCATGTCTATTAAGACGCCAATTTTAAACAAACTGATAGAAGCAGAATTTATTTTTATTTAATTCTTAAACTTTGAACTCAGTACTGAAACAAAGTCGATTTCCATTTCGTCAGAAGATTTTATAATGGAACATAAACAAGTCGTTATTTTTTAACAATCCCTCATACAATTTGCCAAGGGACATGGGGGAGAGGTAGCAATAATAAATACATAATATACCAACGTATATAGATATGTATTATTTTATTAAATCACGTTTTTGTTCAGCTGTACGTCCGTGAAACTGAATTTGATTTAGACCGTCCGAGCTTCATTTGTTTTTAAAAATAGAAATGCAAAATATAAAATTGAACGAAAATCATTTCATATTTTGGTATAATGTTTTTTTTATTACATAAGTACCTATTCCCTAAATGTATCTACAAATTTCGTCTTTTTATGAGCGTCGTATATTAAACTTTTCAACACACATAACAAACTACTGTCTCCATTAGAGTCGTATTCTCATTTTATGCAGCATGTTTAATTTTATATTTACTCTAGAAACTTTTTCATTTTCATATCACTTTTATAACTTAATAAGTACAACCCAAATTACATTGTATTATTAATCAACATAATATTCTTTCAACTTATAATATAATTGGTTTAAGAAAAGAACATCGAAAACGCATTAACGAATATAACAGCAAATATCCCCAGGCTTCGTTTGTTATAAATAAATATAAACAAAACAAAAGCCTTAGTAACAAACTGTTCTTACGAGGGAAGATCTGAAACCCTTGGGGTTATACATATATGAACCGGGTGATGGGGATCCGAGCACCCCATAGGTTATTCCACCCTTAGGGTTGCGGAGATCGAAGCTTTTATCCGTACAAATCCTAAAATCATACATGTATAACGCTAGTACAATGGTCGTTAGCAAACATTGTTATTCACGACTATAACATATACCAAATATAAAAAAGTTGTAGTGGAAAATTGTTTCGAATATCCTATTTTATTTATGAGCACGCTCTATATAAATAATTCGTTTATTTATATTAATTTTGTATCCCAAAGACATAACTTACAATCCTCCATTCATTAGTTCCGATAGCATACCTCAAGCAGCACCAGTGGCAGTAACCAGTGGTGCTGTCGTCCATCGTCTTGTTTACAGCCTAGTAAAATAAAAATGACCCTCTCCTATACCCTTGACAGAGCTAACACTAGATAGTCGATGCTGGCCTTTTTATTTCCACAGTACTTTATCGTAAATGGTGGCTATTCTGAAACAAATGACTAAAATTACGACTGGCGATACTGCCTCTAAAATACCTACCTTACCACATCACGAAGACAAAGTCTGCGAGGCTATATTTTCCTTAAATATCTATTATGTAATAATTATAATATGTTTATGAATGTTATTCCTTTGTTTGAGAATTGGACGTTTGGTTTATTTCTATTTTGGGAGGTCCATATTATTAGGAAGCGATATTAAAAGAACACGTAATTTGCCCAAGAGCGTCCCTTCCTAATACAACACTAAACACACATTAGGAAAGGAATGGTAACGATCCGGATAGTTTACCACCCGCCTCGGGCAATACAGCTACGCTCTCGGACACCGGCCATACAATACACTCTAATTAAAGAAAAACAAAACCCCAACTCTAACATAATGATACAATTATTTTGTTCGCAGATACACATTAAAATAACTCAATTAATATTTTAACTTCCAAGTATTTTTAATCCCTATTCCAATTTATATTTACATAACCCTGTCTTTCCTTTAAATTTCCATTTGCATAATTTGTAATAAATATAAAAAAAAATACTCTTAGCAGGAACTCTACGAGCTCTGAATCTTATTGCATTTATTAAACGTGATTTTTTTTTCAGCTGAAGGAGGAAGCTGCCACGTGCCGCTCGGGATGGAAAGTGGAATGATTTCCAACGAATCCCTCTCGGCAAGTTCCAGCTACGACCAAAGTGTTTCACCTCTCAGCTCACGGTAAAGTACTTATTTGCAAACTTTTTTCCGAACGCAGACTAATAGAATAACAATATCATAACGACACCTATTAATGCAGGTAATTGAAGGCACGCAGTTACTCAATTATAGTCTAGGAATGAGCACATATTCCCCCAAATCCGAAACAAATAACCCTTTAATCGATATAATGTCTTTAGCTGGCCATTGTTAAACAACAATAAAGCGCTATGATACGGCCAAGTTGTTACAATAATTGTGAATCCCCCAGCCGCAAAACGCTCATACTTAGCTCAAACAATTAACAGTGGGACCCACATTCGGGGCCTTAAGCCCGCATAAGCCCGAAGCGAGACAATAACGCGAAAACTCGACTCCTGTTTGAGAAATTCACTAACAGAAAATTAAATTTTCATATGAATTTGGAACGACCGTGATCCTACAAAAGCCTTTCGGAGCTTGACTCCCCAAAGATAACAAGATGTAAGTAGGACCGGCTCTGCCGAAGCCTTATCATCTGAGCCACTTTACATAGGGTCAGAGGCGATTTAGCAAATGCTACGTTAATTCAGCGCTTAGCGCGCTTTGTTCCCGCGCTACTAGTGATGAGATCACGCAAGATATTCTAATAGAGCTGCCACCAGACGGCCCGCGAGCCGAGTCCCACGTCGCTTGTCACGCGAAACACAAATGTTTCACTCTATTTACTTACATTATTACGTTAATTTTATTTGCTTATGCGTCAACGTGCCTTAGGCGTCTATTTATACATCTGCTGGTTAGCTAAGTAAGCGCAGGAATGGACTTAAAAACGTTGGTAAACCGACAAAAATATACGCTCGGCTGTGCTTTATGTCCACTTGTTGCTCGCTTATTGTGATGAATAAAAAGGAGCTTTGTACAGAAGTTAACCGGGACGCGTCTTTGCAGTATACGAACGGAAATCAAAGGGGGCGCTTGGTGTCCTAATGGGTTGATATCGCCCAAAAGCCGCCAGTTCCTGGAGATTGACCTACGTGACGAATACTTGATTACTGGCACTGAGTCCCAAGGCAGGTTCGCTAACTCCGTGGGAGTGGAATTTGTCGAAAGCTACTCTGTCGAATACTGGCGCACTGCTCTCAACCGATGGGTTAAATACAAAGACTTTAACGGAAGCCGGGTAAGTGACTACTTCTTCTAACATTTTCTTAATTTTATTCTGTTAACGGGATTTACTCTATGGAAATATAGAGATATAGGATACTCGTAGCAAAGTGGAGGCCAAATAAACTCAGCACCTCCTTTAATGTTTCTCATAAATTATTAAACCAAGCATTCCTTAATGTATCTCTTACTTTGTTAAAGTAGTCGGAATCTTTTAGCTCATAGACACAGAATGGAAAATTTATACTACAATTATGAAACACGTTGAAAGTTAAATAAATCATTTAATTTACTTAGCAATTAGGCACAAATCAGTACCCTCGAAGTTTTCCTTACATACTTCGGATCACAGGGAAGTTTCGGGCTCGTGCCGAAGACACAAGGCTCAAGTTACGTGAAATTAGTCCCAGAGCGGGTGCTTAGGTTACGCTCAACCAAACGGCACGAGTTCTTGCTAGTGTATATACATATTTATATGTGTAACTTCGACATAATAAACGACTTTTTCTAACTATAATATAACTACAAAATAAATAAAAATGAACAAAACGGAATCCATAGGCTATGTTTTTACTATTACTCGTACAACCATTTTAACATTCTGTAAGTAAAACACATGTTTGGTAAATAAATCACAAAATAATATTCCCACAAAAACTCTGCCAGAATTTTCAAACATGTTATGACAAACTGTTTCGCTCACCTGAACCAATCGCAATTTCGCATATCCTTACTTGACAATAAAAATGTCGAGCCCTCTCACTCAGTCTGTAAACAAACCGCTTTAGTGGTTAACATTTTTCAATTTCCCTTGATAAACGGTCCTACATAAAATAAAATGTTAAAACAAAACATGCGGCTCCACGTGAAATGACAAAAGAAGATAAACGATTTCATTTTCTTTGTAGTGCCGATGTCGTAAATATGTACAAAAATATTTCCACAGAGATGGATCTCACTCCAGTCCCGGTGCAAAGTGTTCACCCGTCCGTCAACGCCGAATGCCCCTTTTCCTTGTTTTTAAACATAGCTTAAGCGTAAACTGGAAGTGTACTTAAAAAACTTTGTAGCTTTTGTCAGTGTTCATTCTAATGTTCATTATTATTCGATGAATAGACACAACTCGTTTTCATTTTGTTTTATAACGAGTTTATATCCCCATTCTTGTTATTGTTATTGCAGTTGATATCTGGAAATGTGAACACCTACACACCCCGGAAATCAACACTCGAGGCACCGTTCATTGCGTCGAAGGTGCGATTTTTCCCGTATGCAGCACATCCACGAACGGCTTGTATGAGAGTGGAACTCTATGGGTGTCGTTGGAAACGTAGGTATAAGACGGATACGACTTATAATTGCTGATGCGTCCCGGGACAATGCAAAGCGACGTAATCTTTGCCACTGCTTACACACATTTTTGCGAATTTTGTACGTGCTCTGCGATAAAAAGCCGCCTTTGGGCGGTACATTCAATATACGTTCTTTGTGCAGAGGATGTAGTTGCGTACTCGGCCCCGAAGGGCGGGGATATGCAAGCAATGACCGGTGGCGCTCGGTTCGAGGACCTCGGCTACGACGGAACACTCCGAGAAGGCCGATTAATTAATGGTCTTGGTCAGATGACGGACTCCTTGTTAGGACCAAACGATTTTGAACTCCCGGATCAGTTAGATACAAGAGGTATGTAATATTTCGGTTTTCGATTTACACTTGACTATCGGGCGCCTATATGTTTTTATGATCTTAATATTTTACAATACAGTATAAGGAATTACTATAAACTATTATGTAACTGCGAATTCTGTCTGAAATCAATACCGTCGTGTTTTTCTTAGGATCTCGGTGGGTTGGATGGAACAAAACAATGTCTGTTGACGAAGAAGTCACTCTGACCTTCAACTTCAGCGAGCCTCGTCTGTTCTACCACATGGACGTCCACACCAACAACATGTTCACCAAGGACGTCCAGGTAATTATTTTGAATGCCTTTGCGATCGCCAATGCCAATAAAATATAATTAGGTTTTAAGTATAGGTATTAGAATTGTGTCAGTTGTTTGTATTTTAACTTACAGATAATAACGTATACATTTCAGTTATAATAAACGTTTTGGCATATCTTCCAGAAATGTGTGTAGCGAACTAACCTACAATTATAAGTCATTTCAATGTATACTTTCCTTTTTATCAGTTATTCAAAGAGGCCGAGGTATACTTCTCCCTAGAGGGAGAGCGTTGGCAGGAAGACTATGTGTCTCACGAACCGAAGCAGGACAGGGTGTCGGAGCACGCCCGGATCGTGCACATAGATCTGCAAAATCGCACTGCCAAGCATATCATGATGAAGCTCAGGTTCCAACAT
This sequence comes from Spodoptera exigua, assembly GCA_902829305.4. Classification (NCBI taxonomy): domain Eukaryota; kingdom Metazoa; phylum Arthropoda; class Insecta; order Lepidoptera; family Noctuidae; genus Spodoptera; species Spodoptera exigua. Next base: position 9,732,868 of record LR824601.2, on the reverse strand, counting down.
GAATGGATTTTAATCAGCGAAATCAGCTTCAAGTCTGGTAAGTCACTTACTTCACTTACAACAAACAAACCTGTATATCTACAAGCATCTACACAGAAATTTCTTTCCCATTACATTAATTACAACTCAAACCTCCGAAACATTCCTCCGGTCCGTAAACGTGTTTAATCTCGGTGTAAATTCAATGTACCTACTTAAAAAATAAATAAATCAACGCAAACGGCAGATAATTTGTTGGGTATTCGCAACTGATTTTGGGTAGTCCAAATCAGCGCTCAATTCGCGGGATAAACATCTTTCGCAATCACGAACGGGAATCTGGTACAGTTTATCGAGCACATTTTTTTGTACAAAGAAATTGTTCAAAAGTAAAAGTGAACTGACAATATCTCGACTGGATGATTTTTGACTGGGACACAATGAGCGGCAATCGCACAGGAGGCTCTACTTATAGATATATTACTCCTCAACGGGCCCTCCTTATCAGTTCAGAGCACTCGCAAGCCTGCGGCTATTTCACAAATTTTATCGTTCTCTAATTAATCCACAGCTCTTTTGAGGAAATCGTCTCTTAAGTGATAAATCGCCGCCCGCTAAATGAAGAACTTGTAATTAAAGAAAATCTTTGATCTGGATTATTTCGTTCCCCCAATTATATTTTGAGGAGGCTGTGACGCGTTGCCGCCACTCTCTGAGATATTATCCCAATGAAAATGGATTTTGAGCAATATCGGCGGCCCTTTGAACACACAATGTGTAGTACTGTTCAACTTTACGAGAGCGGAGTTCCATAAAATCGTGATTTAATTTCGGTTTCTTACAAAAACCTTTTACAAGGTTTAATTAAATAGAACATTGTGTTATTTTTATTTATACGGTTGCAACATAGATATTCCTGATAGTCATAGTGTTCAAAATTAGCAATTAACAAAAAGTGATATGAACTCTTAATAAAATTACAAGAACTTGTGTGAAAATAAATTTCAAGATTTGAATGACGTAGAACAATAAAGCGCAATGATGTACCGCCGCTTCAACCTGGAGCAGAAGAGGGGCAGTTTTTCATCAGCAAAATGTTGATATACCCTCTCATCGTGCCCAGGGTGGGAGCAGGCATTTGATGATTTTTTCCCACAAAAAAAAGACTGGACTCTAAAAATGAAGGTTGATTGAAAAATGCTTGAAATTTTCCTTCACGATTGGTAGACATTTTTGAAAAGTAACTATCATAAAACATTCTAAATTTGAAAATAACGACTTGAAAGTAATAGAGGTTCTATCTGTTTATTCCCGTGATTATTATGTTATTATTTTCAGTAAACATACTAAGCAAGGCGACGAATAAAGAAGCGATAAACAGCAAAGCAGGCTTACAAAATCAAAACAAATATCGAATAAATCATGACGAAAAATCGTTCCAACTTTGTTATTATGATAATAATTATAAGTCATGTTAGCTAACGGCTACCTGTTAGATATACGTATAGAACAGTCAAGTTTTGAACATAATTACGCCGGCGGTGGGGCGATGTGCGGGCTTTCTGAATCATCATTATTCCTAATCTGCCCCAATTAGGAATCCGTACAAGTATCGTGATACGTGTCTAATTACCGGAATGGAAAATAAGTAAAGTACCGTCTTTTGTCCGCTTATCATCCACTCATCGATCCAACTTCGTAAAGATATATCGGGCTTCCTATTCAATCTAAATCATCCACTAGATCAAACAAATAGCATTAAAAGTCATTGTTTATTCCTATGTAAACGTAAGTAATAGTCTCACATAGCATAAATGTTTATAAATTTAATTTAAATAAAATAATATTCGTTATTATTTTAATGCAAGTGAAAGAATGGTAATACCAGCGTGAAAGCTGCACCTTTTTAGCTTATTACCTACTTACTGGGACTTATATTTTCACCTTCATTTTAAAAAGAATACCTATCTTATTTCAGTGGCTTGCTCGGTCTAACTAGAATCTTAAAAGGCCATTGACCCCACGCCGTCGGGGATTTAGCAGCCCAAAGTGAAAATTTTCTTAATATCTTCTATCGTAATATTTCGGAAAGTCAGAAATATGAACATAGTTTCTGAGAATTCATTATGAAAAGAAAATTCCAGGCTTAAAAGGCAATCCGTAACGAATACGTACTTTATCCCCAGTTGGTTGAAGAAGTATATTATATAATCATAAAAATCAAAGCTTCTCAAGAGATTGTATAATTTCGTTGTTTGTTCGAAAACACAAAACGGGCATCTAAACGCACTTATGTACGTAAAACGACGTTTTCACAAACGCTTTTATATTTGAAGGAAATATTCGAGACACGTAATCCATTAGTAAATATGTTAGGTAATATATATAGAGGCCTTGTGAATTCGATATTAGCCTTGTAATATGACATACATACATACACCACGTAGATGTACAATTATTAAATTATAATAAATAAAATAAATAAATGACAAATTGTAATGAACCAGTGCCGGTGTTTTATTATTTTTTCGCGGCTGTAATTACTCGTCTCTTGTAACAATCCAATATCGTTTGCCGCTAAAATACGTCAAGCGCCTACTGCTACGATGCACGAAACTACTACCTAACAAACTCGGCAATTATGTCAAAACAAATCACACTGAATAAAAAAAACATAATAACAAAAGTAGTACCGAATTCTAGATACTAATTTACAGTATTTCCTCATACTTCGTATGAAAGTTTACCGCAATAAATATAACAGTTTATTTATCTTGCGCGACCGGACACCATTCCTGCAAGTCTCGTTTTAGGTTCTATTTCTAGACCTGCAACCGTGAGATACACTTCATTAAATGTACAATTTGAAATTAGCGCTGAATTAACCGACTCTTGGCACCTTCTGAGCATTACACTGGCACTTCGCCATTTTCGTTAACCTCAGTTTTAGTTTAGACCCAGTTTTGAATCACTCTAAAATTCAACCTATTTCCGAATATCTATAAAATTCAAATTTGATAGTTCACAACTTTTATGGTGAAAGTTGATACGAATGCGTGTTTTATGCTCCATTGCAGATAAACGGTAGATATGGGATTTGATTTTGTTTCCGCCAGAAATGTTGAATCGTAAAGAAAATAATTTAAAATAGTTCCTAAAAATAATTACATTTTGAGAGCCATTTAATGAATAAATCTCCTGTACCAAAGCTAAACCTATTAAGTAAAACCCAAAACTATAAATGCACAAAAACCGCCAACAAATCTAAGACTCGTTGTCTGAGGGTTGAGAACTGTCTGAGGGCGGCATTTCTTACTAAATTCCCTCCCATTATAAAACAACAATTAGTCCTGGTCTCGACATCTATTCATTTTCTCTCATTGTTTTAGTCTTGCGTGGAGGCTGAAAGCGAATTTCATTCACAATATTCCCTTTTAATGCATTTTCTTTTTGTTAACAGTTCCAACCTGGGTGAACACCTCAGCCGAGTTCCTAGAAGAGTATTACAGGAGTGATATTCCACCGTCATCTAGGAAGAAGAGAAACTCATCCCTGAGGGTCTCAGTGGGTCTAGCTTGCGGCGCCCTAGTAGGAGGAGGGGCGTTTATCGCAGGAACAGTGGTCCTCCTAACTAAAAAGACCAGGCGAAGAATACCAAACGTCTTAAAGAAACCGTTTTGCCCATCTTTAAGGCACGGCAGCTCGAGTTCTAGGAACAATCGTAGGACACCGAGACTTGCCCTCGCCCTAGCGAATTGTCCTCCGATACACATGCTAAGGTAAGCATACAAATAAATAAAAGAATTAATGCATGCGTTTACCAAGCTCAAACTAGCACTACAATTGACGATCAGGTATCTATAAAACCTATAAAAATATCCAGATTTGTAGTTTACACACAAACAATAAAGGTATGCATACAATATCGGTTCAACAGGCTCGTCAACAAAGCCACGTTAAATTATTTACCTATCTACTGCAACAGAAGTAATGGGACAACAAACCATTACACAGATTAAAAAAAACAAAGTAATTCAATTAGTCGGGCTTTAGGGGAACTTTAAACAATCGTACGTGATAATAAAATAGGTTATTTGTGTGCAGACCGGCAGTCGTCGACGAGGATTATAGGGAACCGTACAACATTTGGAGGGAAACCCTGGGCCGTCGGGACAAACGGGAGTCACATGATCAACACGAGTACAACGGTGAGTGCCACACTATTTTATACCTTACCACACATAATTGTATGAACCAAAATTATTCTTGGTCGATATATCATGTTGGGGGAATGACCTATCAATAATACATTTTTCGAGAGACAACTAAAGGTTGGTCCACATTAACGTTCCTCACGATAAATGTGGACGGCAATTGTTATTGTCATTCCATTTCAACTGTGATGGAACTCGGGCATTATGCCGTAACTGTGATCGGGCTCGCCTCTGCAGAACGTCATTAGGTTGCTGTAAAAGCCATGTCATTTTGATTCGATATTTACAAAATCATTTGCGGCATGAGATATTTTTGGTTAGAATATGATTTTTCATTAGTTACTAATTTGACCGCAAAGATTTGAAACTCAGCGGTGATGAAGAATTAGTTGAGACAGAAGCTGTGACCCACTTCGATGTCAATAATACGACTCAACATTTTTGCAGTGAAGTTATGCCTTTATACACATCCAATGTTCGAGTCCGCGCGTCCGCAGCTTACAAATCATCTAACTTTAAGTCCTACTTTTCGAAGTAGATATGTGACTGTATTTTTATTAGTGCTCACAATACTTTCACAAAGTTATGTCATAACACGTAATGTATGACCACATTTGTAAGATATATATAGAAAACAAATTTGTCTTTTTCATCTTTAATTCTCTACGAAAACTATTTCTTCAGCTATAAACTAATAGTATAAATATTCAAAGGAACCCCGTACGTACGACGGCCGTAAATCAAATATTCTTATTTAAACAATACTAGTAAAATAGCAATATATTCGGTACGTGATGTAGCAGCACAAAGTCTACAGAAATAAAAAGATAAAACAATATATATATACGACACAGGAGTTGTAAAGTACAATAAAGTCGGGGATATTAAATCCGTAGAGAGCTGACCCTAATTGTAAATATCTGCTTTTACAAATGAACAAACTACTACGGGCTATTTTTTTCTCAATAAACAAGGGTTGATCCCCATGTGGCTGTATATAACTAAACATGAACATAACTTTCAATGACAAATTTATAATGACATATCTATTCCAGTTAGAGATTGTGAATAGTTATATTTATTCGTTACTAGTCCACTGAACTAGGACAAACTGTAACAAGCTTGAACTAGCTGCTATAAACATCGATTAAAGAACAATGCAAACGTAGCAAAACGTTAAAAACAAAAGCATGTTCACAAAAATCGCTAAACGCTTTTGAAATGCTCCGTACACAGCGTGTTTGTGGTCGCTAGCGGTGTTTTTTCCGACTAGCACTAGTTAGCTCGCCTGCGACGCTCGACTCACCACTCGACTGCACTCGTTAGGTTTACGAGTGCACTTGCCCCTAGATTGTTACTTTTCCCTCGCTCTCCCTATACCAGAGACTCTTATACGAATAGCTTGAAAATGAAACGACCTAATGATTTTCTTAAGTATACATTTTTAGAAAATAAACGCGACGTTCTGACGAATGTTAAGGAAAACGCAATGTATTGCTATCTGATGAAGGATAACGAGTTTTTTGCTCGACCCCCGAAAGTTTGTTATCTTTTGTGATATTTCATTTTCACTCGTACAATTTGACAATGATAAAAACTTAAACAAATTTTGCGAAGCCCTATTTTTAAACTCGATAACGTTTATATTTTAAGTCAAATAATTCGACCGCCGACATTCTAGCAAACTGAAATTCGAACATTTAGACACTGGCCAGCCCCTTTAAAAGAAAATTCAAGATACGTGCTCGTTACGGGCGGCCGGATGTCCGGCCGGAAAGCCGGCCATTGTTCAGAGGCCATATTGAAAAGATGATGCGCCCCGAGCACAGGATAATAGGTCTCAGGTTCGTGTATCTGTAGAAGAATGTGGGGGAGAAAATAGTGACGGGTTTTTGGTCAAAAATACGAATTATCTGTGACTTTGACTGACGTTTCAAGCGCGAGGCGTCCATCCGTGGCGCGGTTGAACGTTCCATTATTATACTAAACCGGGCCGGGATACGGATGACGGCCATATTTTTTCGTAAAACATATTCGTGTCGTGCTGACGTTATCAAAATGTGGGTTACACCTTGAATGTTGTTGTTGTTGTTGTTACAATGGAGCCCTGATTGGTGTTGTTTTTGTACAGAAATCTGCGAGGACACCGAGTTCCCGAGACCCTACATGATGAAACGACCTGATCCGCATGAAAGTTTTTACGCTGCCACTGACATAATACATCATGTAAGTAGTTACTTACTAATTTATTACTTCTAGATACTTACGTTCATCGTAAATTGACTAAGAAGAATAATCTGATCGCAAGACAATATTGCTTTAAGTATTTTTTCCGAAATGATGAACAATATTACACATTTACAAGTAAATATTTTCCTATTAGGAGAATAAATATCCGTAATACAAAATTGAAAAATAAACAGCATCTGAAACTGGATCCAATCATTCTCGCCACGCCGATAACAAAACAATTGGAACTGCAATCTTACTTAGCATACCGCATTACTTTGAATCAATATTAGATCATTGGGTGAATCTATCCCAGTTTGCTATTCCGCTAATCCGCTTCACAGAATAGAATCGGAATTGACAATTATTTCACATTAATCAATGTAACGATCGATAATTGCTTATTTCATTATTCGATTGCATCGACAGTCGATAATCGCATTGGTTTAAATTGAAGTTTGTCGTGTAATTAACATCGTGTGATCGTGGAATCGAATGAACTGTGTCGCTTTGTCTCCTAGATAAATTTAGGTAGACAATCGGACAGTCCGAATGACAATTTCGAATGTGACAGCTGTACTTCAAATTTTGATAAAAACAGGAATGCAAGCTAGTTAATTGGTTTTGGTGATTCGAGTACATCACACACGAATATTGGATTGAATTCTTTGACTAGATAGAGCAATATTGCGCTATCAATCATACACATCACAATTTTAGGTGCAAGAAGTCAAGTATTTAAACGATGGGCATATTTGGTAGTGAAATTACATATATCTCCTATAAAGTACTAAAAAATATATACTTTATTTAGAATTATTATATGAAAGATACGTGTGTATATCCTAACAAACATAAGCTTTCCCAATTCCTTATGGCAAGGTTAACTTACAGGGACTAGTGGGTAGTCTTAATAATCAGAAATAGATCAAACTTTTTCATTAGAAAAGCAATGACGTAAGAGCGGAGGCGTGAAAATAACGTCACTACGTCCTCCATACGCCTTCACCTTCAACGATCATGTTTACCCCGACTGCCCTATGAGCAGAGATAATCTTATAATGGTCGGATATTTTTGTCACAGGATTGCTACATTTTGCTTTCTCGATATAAAAACTTGACAAGAAACCTTAATCCTCGTCGTCTTGAGGTGTGAGTAAATGTCTTCAAAAAAGGCATATTCCACACTCTAGAGTACCCGATCTACGCTCAAATTTAATTCTTTAATCAAATTCAATTTTATTCCTTATTAATATAATGTGAACATAAAAAACTTTCTAATCTAAGTCCCGCGACACCCATTCGCACTTTCCCAAAGTCGGTCGAGTTGTATCCGAGTGAATAATTTATTATGTTACCAGCGTATTGAACGCATTCCTCCCACCTCCTCGCATTAGCCCCATATTCTCCACTCAACATGCATATCGCATCGCCTCACAGTTGATTTCAGTTCTTGTAGATATCAATTAAATGTTGTATCTAATAAAGACGTTGTCATTACATTGACGGGCTTTATAAAATTGCGTTCCACTTGCAGATCAATGTTCATTTTACTTAGAAAATTAAACGAATTAACTGACCAATTTGACACTGGTTTTCTGTGATCCGTTAAGATGGTTGGTAGTTTTTTTACAAATAACAATCCAATGTTTAATATATAATCACTACAGCCATATACATATGACTTAATAAAAAGAGTTTGCGGTAGTTTAGTCATTAAATTAGAAGAGATATGCCGATAAAAAGAGGAATACACACTCAGAAGATCATGTTACTTGACAAACAATAAAATAGTTCCACTAAAGTTTGAATAATTTATTTTAATTTCAGTCATTCCTGATATAGGGTTTTAATCTAAAAGGGCATTCCCGATTTATTTTCAGGTAGGCTAATGTGTTTTCATCTCGATTGATTTTTTCCAATGATTAAAGCCAAATATAATTTGATTTTATTTGAAGGTAAATTAAATATTTGGTCTAATTCTCCTTGACGGAATTTCGATGAAATGATAAGCCGATTGGAGAGAAAGCCTTATACGTTTGATTGGAAACATGTAGGTGTAATGTTGGATGGTAAAAATACTCGTAAGGTTTACTCAAACAGGTAAAGTATAGTATTGTGTAGGCTCGGAGGATCGCAGGCTGATTTCCCTGGGGAGGACGCGCGGTCACACGGCGCGCGCCCGACGTAAAACATACCAATTGAACATTAATACGTAATGAACATTATTTAGTTAACGTTCAGTTTCGCCGACTTTTCTCTTCGGAACAGTATCTAAACATAATTATAGTATGTTTACGTTTGTTTGGTTAACCTGTGTGCTCGGATATCTTTTGCGTAAAGTTGCATTAGCCAAACAGGTTAGCAACTACACTCAACTAATCTGACCGCTATCAGCTCTACCACGAATATCGAGCCAAAACCGGGGTTGTAAAATCGCAATCGTTATTTGAAAGTGCGACCGACTAACGGGAATTCGGCCACCGCACATTATCGTGGCGTGGCTCGAACACGTCACAAAACACCACATCCTAACCGATGCGATGACATCCGAACTAACACGACGAGCTCTCGTCCTCGTTTGCGTAAATTCAAAACCGACCAATTCGAAATAGGTGACTGATGTTATGATGTTAATGTAAAGTGTAGTACACAATGTGAATGAAAAGATACCGGCTACAAGTAACGCAATATATGCTACGCAGGTGCTACGGCACTGCTACGAGTTCGTAGCAGTCTGAAAAAGTTTGTTAAAACACGAATACTAAATTTATTTGATAATCACATGAATCTGGACCATAGATTTAGAGAGGGCCATGATTAATTTTATCAGATTACTGTCTATCCAAAGGTTGGCTGGTAGATATCACTGTCAACGATAAGACCGCTCATTGCAGATTTAAGTTTTCATCTTATTCCACAAGCTGTGTTAAAATGTTGTTTACTTTAACACTTTTTTGATTGGTTTGCATTAAAAATATAATTGAAATTATATAATGTTTAAAATTATTACCATTATTATAATTTGTCTACAACTTATTTAAGTTATTGTTAACAATCCCAACTAAACTCTCATAAGTATCTAATACAGAATATTAACAAAATGGATCACAAAATCATATAATTATATTCTCCCACACAAAGTATATTGACTTAATATTTTGTTTGTTTACGAATAATAAAATGAACATGCGTACACAAAGCCCTAAATAAATTCTAATACATTGGAAAATAAACTTTATCGCAAGCTATTAATGATTAGATCTACTTTCGGCAAAAACAATGACGTTGTAAACCACAGACTATAAATAAACCTGTTGTTTACTTAATGGAATCAGAAGGATTCAGGTGTACATAATCTATTTAATAATATAATGTCAGGTTTCTGCGTAATAGAACTTTCCCGTAATGGTTTGGCGACAGAACATAAACGTATACTCGTCCAATATAAACTGACCTCCATCTTAGCAACAAGCAAAAACAGAAAGAGCTCTAATACATAATGATGTGACGTCCATATAATTATGTAAAAGGTCACCAAGGGTTGGACGTGTGGAAGCTATTTTGGTGTACAATACAAGATGTTAATTAATGTTATTAATTACAATAGATGTACAATATGTGTATGTTGGATTTAATCTTATCACTCACCAACAAACGTAATCCTTATTGAACCTAATATGTATAAATACATAAGATATAAATTGATTTGCACTAGATCTACATACATAGTGTTTACAGTTACTCCTCTTGCTTGTTCATGGCAATTATTCCTTCGAGGACATGAGTAGTGAACTGGAAACCTTATGTTCTAATTACATCCTGTGATCAGTCCACTATCTACATAATATAGTATATAGAAGAACCTTGTATTGTTATATTCATTAATACCTACCACAGTTCTAAATAGTTAATTTGAAAATGATTATCTTGCGTATTAAATTATTCTAGTGTAGATAACATGAATTAACGATTAGGTAATTAGTTAAATTATTCATAAATGCCAATCACTATCACTGACATAGAATTGAGTGGAGGCACTTCGTGATAATGGCTGTGATTGGCGCGTCAAATGGATACAATCGAGCCTCGACCGTTACTCGATCATTGTATATTAAATACTATTAATGTTAGAAATGTAAAAGTTTTAAGTATAAATGAATGGTTTCTTATTCTCTCACGCTTAAACTACTGAACGTATCTGAGTGAAATTTTGAATGGAAATAGATTTGTAATCTAGAATAACACAAGTTACTTTTCATGTCATTAGAGCAGACGAAAAGTCTGTCAGGAGGATTTAATCATCCTTCCCTACAAATTGCTTATTTTATAACACAAGTTTAGTGTTTATTTTCTACTTAATTGTTCTATTTGATAGAAGAAAATCGATCACAGTATAAGTAAATTGTGTTACAAAATTTTCTCATAATATTTTATTACTAGCTACTCTCGCGCGGTTTCACCCGCAGCTCGGCTCCATTTAATGCTAGCGTGATGTTTTATAGCCTATAGCACTCAGAAATATTGTAGCTTTCTATAAGTGAAAGAATTTTGGAAATCCGACCAGCGGTTCCAAAGATTACCCCCTACATACAAACTTACAAATTTTACCTCTTTATAATAATATAGTATAGATAACCAATAAATATTTATTTACTTTAAAAAATAAAAAACGTTTCTCACACATTTTGCTTTTATTAGATTTAAACGAATAAAAATAATTACTTACCAAAGATTTATTTGCTCTTTCTAAACGTATAAATAAAAAATAGCAAATTTAATAAAATAACTTTAGAGACGTGTACATGCATTTGATAGCCCAGAATATTGAACTACGAAAATTCCCAGACGATTGTTGGCAGTTCTATCAAACGATACATATTTCTGTTGATATCGATTCAAATAAATTTAGTATGTTTCATACCCTGCTCTGAAATTGCGACGCGTTCTAATAACTAGGGTTGCTTTAAAAATTCTTGTAATAGTTAGTAATATTTTTGTTTGTTGCTAGTAATGATTCAAATTAAGTACAAAATACAACGTTCTAAGTATTTGCTGTACACACACAAAGTAGTGAAAAATAATTATTAGAATTGAAAATCGTCACATTATCTATATATATATTATAAAGCTAGAGAGTTTGTTTGTTTGAACGAGCTAATCTCCAGAACTGCTGGTTCGAATTGAATAACTCTTTTTGTGTTTCTTAGTACATTTATCGAGAAAGGCTTTAGGCTATAAACATCACGATACGATTTGTAGGAGCCGTGCAGCGAGTGAAACAGCGCGACAGAAGCTAGTTTTAGATATTTTTAATTCTTATTTACTGGTGTGACTAGGATGCTGATGGTAGAGAAAAAAACATTTATTAACATCCTTAGTCTTTCCGTGGGTATCGCAAGAGTCTTACTAAGAAACACACTACGCAGCGGCACTCTCTGATAAAATTGAATCTTATGTCACCTATCTGAAATTGATAAGCGATTTAACAACGCTTATACCAAATTAACTAATTAGTTTTTTGTGTTTACTAAATATCTGTGTCAGGAGTGAGTTCATATGAAAGTTTTTTTTTTATATTTGAAAACTATTGAACCATTCTTCGTTAGTGAGATAGTTAAACACCCATACAAAACTCATGCCACTAGTAGGTATACAAATAAATATTCGTTTAACATTATGTATATGTAAAGAGAGTATAAGAGTATATATATCAGGGCACATATACTGAGTACAGAAACAGCCGCATCACAAAGGCACCTTTGTGATAGAAGATTACAAGCTCATTCATTTACTAGAACAATGAACGGCCATGATGGTCATCGATAGCTGGCGAGACCGCGACGTAGGTAAACGTATCTGACAGATTAGTTTCACAGTATTCTTGTTTGCCCTAAATTGTTTTCGACGCTCTCAGCAAACTGACTTGATTCTGCTCAGAACAGTTAATGCCTTATTATACTTAAAGAGGTAAAATTTGTAAGTTTGTATTTTGGGGGTAATCTTTGGAACCACTGGTCGGATTCCCAAAATTCTTTCACTGATTTATAGCTAAAATGTTCCCGAGTGTGTATAAAACGTGTGAGTGGCTATAAAACGTCACGCTACAATCAAATGTAGAGTAGCTAGTGATTAGTAATTTAGTAGCTTCTTTGAATCCCTTGTTTTACTTTTATTATGTTCGTTAACAAGTGAAGTGCGACGTGACGTACGTGCTAAAAGTATTTGGTATAAATTGATAAAGTAATTAAAATAAATTATAGTTGTAATTTTATTAAAAGAAATACAATTACTTACACCGAAGACAAAACATGTTGACAAAAGTACCTTCCTACCTATTTGTGTCGTTTACAAATAATTTATTCGTCACTTTTCTATTTTTATATTTATTGAAATAACAAATTCCATTTAAGATTTAATTCAATTTGATATTCTTCGATCAGTCAAAATATTATAGTATACCTACATACATATTTATGTGCTTATAATTCAATTGTAGAAAATTACTAATACAAAACCTTTCAAAACTATTATCACAATTAAGTGGTCTTAACCTACAGAAAAAAAAAATAGAATTTAAAACTTTATTAAATATCAAACAATAACACAAAAACAAACACTCATTATATTATAGAAAAATAAACACATATGACGCTTAGGCTGAGCGTCCGCGCACGCTGCTCATGAGTATACATAGTATTTTTACTTAATTAAAAATATATGTGTTTATTTGTGTGAGGAAGAACCCCCCTGTGGTTCGAAACTAGTAGAGCTTTTCTCAATATTATACACGTGAGTAACCCGCAATTTTTACTTAATTTAGTATGTCTCACGATAGTAATTACAAAAACATATATTTTAACACAAAAATCAGTGGTAATCTAACTATAATAACACTGACAAAGTGACAATGGTATTTGACAGGATTCGCGCCCTCATGCATGAGAAGCGGGCGTCTTAACCTCCGCTTCGACGACTATGAGACACCAATATTCAGTAGTCAAACATAACGGTATAACTCTATTGTTTATTAAAACGACATTGTAAATACACAGGCAAAATGTTAATTGTATCGCTTAGTTCAGAACTAATTACGTCAGTACCTTTGTATTACGCTTTGTCATGCGTTATAATGATTTCGGTTCAACTGAAACGTGTTGAGGTCGCTACTCAAAGCAGTTTGTTACAAGCCAATAGAGCCTAAACAAAATAGCATTGTCAGAATATCATCCGTTTGTAATCAAATTAATTCGCCACCTACCTCAGTAATTAACAACAATACATCAAATAATTGTAAGTGGGTGTGCTTTAAACTTTGTTAAGTACCTGTAATGGTTTATTAGTAACTAGCCTTAGATCTGTGAGTTTGCCTGTGCGATTCTTGATTATTAACGCATGCAAGATTTTTTTTTCGTTTTGTGTAAAGTCGTCCTTATTAAACACTATACGAGTAGAACAGATAGCATTATGATATCCTCTCATTTAAAAAGATTGTAGTATTTCTAACACTGAAAATGAAATCTAAAAATAAGATATATTCTTTTTTAGCTTTTGAACCAATTCGGAAACTACAATTTTCTATAAGATCGATATTTTATCGAGTTTAACATAAATGTAATAAATTGTGATTTCAGATAAATTGCTACAAAAATTGTCTCATAAGATACTTCAAAATAAATTTAACAAACCTAAAGAAAATAACAAATTGCCCGTAACAGTTTGTGATAGTACGCGCACGACCTGTTTGATTCTAAAGCAAAACATCTTAACTCTGCAAACATATCAGTAAACACACAGACGCCGTACAAACATTGACCCAGAATAAGCCGACTGGCTGCTGAATATCAATAGTTGGCTAACGAGCCAGTCACTTGGAAACACTCACTTTGTCCCAACGATATTAATTTAATAATAAAACCGATATTATTGTAAAGGTCGCTACTTATTGATCTACCGATCACAAACTCTTCAACTTAAGATGTCCTTATTATGGGGAAAAATGGCGTTGCCTAGCTAAATTGGCAGTTGACAAATTCGTGATTTAACTATAAAAGAATTTTACATATACATACTTAGTCGGGTCATAAGTTCTGTCACAAACTTTTGATGTAATAACTTATACGCCTTTTGACAATTATTTAAAAATTATATATGAAATGAAAGGTCATTAAATGTACAATATAATTTTATTTACATTATTCGAAATGCCCTCCCCCATTTTGAACACATGCCCTTAATCTACGCGGCCAGTCATCGATCGCTGCACGCACCACATTCATATCTATGTCTGCCGCTGCTTTAACCAGAGATGCTCGGAGAGACTCCAAATTCGGGTGAGGTTTAGCACAGACTTTTTCCTCCAAATATTGCCATATCTTGTAGTCCAGTGGGTTTAAATCTGGACTAGAAGAGGGCCAGTCTTCATGCCGGATGAAGTCAATTCCACGAGCGATCAACCAGTCTTGCGTACTTCGTGCCTTATGAGCCGGTGCAGAGTCCTGTTGGAATATCCAATGCCTGTTCCTGAACATTGTCTGAGAAAGAGGTTCCACTATGTTTGTTAGGACAGTATTTTGATAAACTTCGGCACTAGTTCTCACACCTTTTTCACAGAAAAACACCTCAGTTACGCCTGAATATGAGACTCCAAGCCAAACCATGAATGAGGAAGGGTAATGCCCACGCTGGACCCTCGCAATACGCGCGCTTGCTTCTTCACTGCTGTGGGCATACACCTTATCATTTTGTTTGTTAAAACTTTCTTCAATAGTAAAAATTTTTTCATCCGAAAAAAGAATTTCGCGGTATTTTTTTCCCGCGTACCGTCGTAGCAAAGCGCGGGATCTGTCTAGCCTAATTTTTTTTAAACGCTCGTTCAAAAAATGTCCTGTCTTTTTACGATAAGCTCGTAGTCCCAGGTCTTCATTTAGTACTCTTTTAACAGTGGTTCTGCTTAGCCCCATCTGCAGAGCTAGGATTTTTTGTTTACGTACGGGATTTCGTTCGATTCGCGCCTTCACTGCTTTGATGACCTTATGTGTCCGAACTGTGCGAGGTCGGCCGCTTCTCTTACGATCTTCGAAGCTTGACTCTTCGGTGTATCGTTTGATAGTACGATAAACAAACCGTAACGTTATTTTCAAATTTTGAAGAATATTGAAAATGTCTTTTGGCGCGTAACCACAGCGGTGCAACGCGATAACCGCGATTCTGTCTTCTTTATTCGACCACTCCATATTTAAAAATGAATAAAAAATAATTTCTTTTTTATTTTCTACAAGCGCGAAAGTTCTATTTTTAAAATAAGTCGAAGAATTTCTGGCCAGTAATCGAAAATTAAAAATATAAGGTTTTGACAGAACTTATGACCCGACTAAGTATATAGCGCCACTATCTACGAGTAGTCGGCACTTAATTTGAAAAGATTTTAAAATATTCATCCAGCTTTGTTTTTTAAATTTCACAAAAGCAGTGTGTCAAAGAAAAGGGTGCTTTACGACAACGTCGCGGACAAAGCTGGGTTCAAAAATAAAAAAGCATACACGATTGGATTGGGGACTTGGTAACATGGACACATTTTTCAGTTGAAACGAATCCAAAGTAAAGGTAATCGAAACATATTACGCTATTCTCTTTGCAACGAGTCAAAAAGATATAAAAAATTGTTCACGTGTCGCTTAGTCCGCTGTGGGAGGACAAAGGGTCCATTTTGAGGACGAAAACAAAACGATATAGGAATGAAGGAATGCGAAACGGGATAATTCAATTACTGCATAATGCATTTGCACTCTTTTCTTCCATTAGCCTCTGTGATTAAAATTGTTGAGTGTTTTACTTCTTTGCACCTAAAGTTGTTTAACGAGGTTTCATAAAATATAATATGTTGTGTATTTTGCATTTTTTTAATGAATAGAATCATATTGATACTTTCTAGTTAAGCTACACTTGTCGGAGTTGATTTATAGATGGATTGCGTACCCATTCTAGTATAAAGCATCTTTATGCATCGGAGTTCGCCTTTAAGAAAACAAACTCTGGTTTTTCTTTGAACCTACTTGTGTAACAATATCATATCAACTCAATCGAGGCACAATAAATTCCAAATACCAATCGCTTCGCGTAATTAGATTGCCCGCTTTGGCCAAAAGCCAAGGAGTAATTAAACCATGTTTTAAACAACGAAGTAAAATACCATTTTTAATGGCACTAACTTTTTCAATTTCGTAAACTACTCGTAACGGTACGGTAGTACACTTCTACGAAAGAACCATTTCAAAAAACTAGAAGTTCCGACAATTCGTATGAACATTAATTCGTCTAAGATTAACTGTTCTCGTAAAACGGCAGTGGTATTTGATTTCGGTCATTAATTAACGAATGTGCTCGCATTTTTATTTCAGCGTCGTGTTTTATATCGTTTATCCAAAACAGCCCGTTTGGCTCGACGTTTGGTACAATTTATAACTGCAGCTTCGCTTCGTTCATTACAAGTGCCACGGGTTAGCTACACTTGTAGATAGTAAACTTTAACAAGGCCTTTGACACATGTAGGACATTAGTTTACGTCTGCTTTTTGCCAGGTGACCTGAGTAAATTCCTTAAAGTAGAAAATCGTCTTGGTCCCAATTTTGTTAAAAAAATAATTGAATCTGATGTCTGTGCTTCTAATCAACCCCGGTCATCTTCCTAAAGAGCAAATATCCTCATCCTTCTTTCACCCGTTTTTCTTCCATAAGGCGAATAATGACTTGTAAAAAAGATTTTTTCATATTCCGTATAAAATAAAATAATAATAAAATAAATCATAAAACCGACAAATTCAAACATTACATTTTATTGAACCAACTAAGTAGATAGATTTTGATAACCGATAAATCAATTCTAACATGATTACATTAAAATATTACTACTCTACACTTTTATAACGCAATCTGGTGATAGTATAATATATTCTAGTAAGAGAAGGTACCCTTTTTCCCCTCAACTTTCTTGGTATCAAAGTATTCATTCGCAGTACAACACCTGTGACCTTATTAAAATTTGGAAGGGTAGGTGGGAGGGGAGTGGGTCCCCGTCCTAATAGAAGCCAGTTCGTGCCGCCAATCAATCGTGAGTAAGAACAATACCTCTTTCTTCCACTACTTCCATTAATGTGGAAGCAATAGAAACTTTTCGTCAAGTGTCTCTGCAATCAGTGAACTTTGCCCGCGTAACTTATCTCCTCTGTTCATTTGAACAGCTGCGTGTGGCAAACGAAACTTGTCCAAGTCAGAATACCTGTGACTTCTCAACTTACAGATGAAACAAAAGGTTAATCTATACAATTTTAGACAATACAGGTTTTAAATACGAATAGATATATGTAGGTATTGAGAAGTATGGATTGAAAATCCTTTTGAATATATTTAAACCTTACATATCTATCGATATACAAATTTACATGCCTACCACACAGGTAGATTGTAGGACCTACACGATATGTATTCAATTCACGCTAGATCGGAAAATAGATACAATATTATTATGCATAAAAATATTTAAACAACGAATGCAAAATTGAGGAGAATCGTACAACTTCATGCCTCATACGATTTCATAACTGTATTGTTCAGAATACACGAGCGACAACGAAAACACTGTCAGAAAATAATTCACCTGTAAACTCGCAAAATTCAATAAACCGCCTGGCAGAACTGTTCGCAGTTATTTCTCAACTAAAAACAATAACGTGGACAATTTTGGCAAAATATATGTCTGCAGTAAAAGAACACTAGAGAAGCGGTTCGGGTTTGTAGCCGAGTAAACACCGAATTATATGCATTCTAAGAGAGGTGTTTAAAGATAATTCATGATAAAACGTGCCGCGGCACCGGAACATTTGGCAAGAGTAAACCCCACACACGGTTGTGGCAAACAAATTAGAGAGGACGGTGTTTACGGACCCAGATGTAGTGTGGTGACGTGAAACGTGGCCAATTGGGCTTCAACAAAACTAGTTTTTCAAAAAAGACCGTTTTCGCTTCGCCGCTTTGAACTTTATGCATTTCGTTTTTACCAGTGTTGCATTCATTAGGTACTGGTTTATGAAAAAATATGTAATTTTTCATAACGTGTATTGGATTTATTAATCTCAATTTTAAAAGATGTATGTCGGTATAAAATACTGTTTTATTTTTTGGAATTTATATTGAAAGTTGGGAGATACATTTTACTTTATATTCCTTGTGGACCGAAGCGTACTAAGCCCGTTAATTAATTACAAAGAGGCAAATGTCAGGGTTGTCTCTGCTAATTGGCAGACAACACATAGTTAACAACATTCTGTCACGAGCCGAATAACTGAATTGTCTCTCTCACAATATCGAATCCTTTGGCATTTAACTCTGACAATGCAACATAGTTTCACGCCGTTTAACATTCCCGAAAAGCCAAATAATTCAATTATATTCAATTTCAATTACCATCTCTTTAAATAAAGGGTCCGTTATACTATGTACGTATGTTTTAGCAAATTGGTTATCTATTTCACTATCAACAGCATTAAACAAAGTACACAGTTTGATAATAAATTTCATAAAATATGATATTATAAAAAGGAAGAAAATCGACAACAAACAAGAAAGAACACATTATGCTACTCACTTTAGGAGAGTCGATAAATATAAGTCGAGTGACTTTGCAACTTACAAAAACGTGAACAACACCGTACGTACATAGTTGGAGCGGGACCCAGGTGTTCTGAAGCCCGCCCTCCATTTCTCAAAGTGAATCCACATTGTGGCCCGTATTTTATAATGACACTGGGAGTTTGCTCAAACGACGTATGCTCACTGCCCACTCAAGGATTACCTTCAGGGCTGTGCCTTTTGTCGGCCGAATCTTTTTGTGACTTGATAAAATAGTAGGCTTTTACGTTATCCCTGCTATTATACGTACTTCAGTGTTACTGTGTAAACCGCAGCTCTGTGTCTGTCTGTGTGCTGTTTGCGGCTCCACAATTTTCGCTAACATTAACATTTTCAATTCTCAAGTCATTTGCACGAAACATTTAATTAACTTTACAGCTTTTTACTTTTATTATCTATGAAGGCGAATTTTTAGAAACTCTTTTGGTCAGTAAATGGAAATCACGTCTGAAAATGTGATTAACATCTTTTTAAACAGAAAAAAGGGTTCTTTTAGTTTTCTTTAGGCTTGCAACCTTATTTAAAAAGCTTCGGCCGGCGGCGCCGCTAAAAACAAAACATTGCGGATACGGCTAGTCGTTACTGTAGAAAACCACGAAAAGCGTACGGAAAGTAAAGTAGGTAGGCTTAGGAAGTGTGTAGACGCTATAATGGTCGACGTGCAAGTGCTGGGATGGAATATGAGGCAACTAAGTTAATTAGTGTTGCTGTATACATTATCTGAGGTTTTTCTGGCAAACTTAATTAATGCATTTAGTTCAAGAACACCTGAGACGGGTGGTGGAGTTTAATTTTTAATTACATCGCAGTGAAGTTGTCTAGTCTTGCTGTCAATCCCGTGCCCGCCGCCGCGTCGATAGCGCCGACACTATAAGCTATCACTTGATAATGAACTTTGAGACTGATAGCGTTTTTATTAAGAAGTTTGTAGTTCGCACGAACAGTGTTCGTAATGAAAACTTGAAATAGATAGCTATCGCTATAAGTTTAAAAACTGTTGTTCATATCTAACTTTAATAAGATTAAAATCTTTGCTCGGTCTTGTATCGCATAACATATCTAATAGAAATTAAATTATGAAAATAACTTTGATACTCGTACAAGGATTTAAAAGTATCTATACCTACTGCAGTATAGGGGTATGCAAAAAAAAGTCTATTATGCAAAAAACTGTCGGTACTTACCATGTTGCAGAACGTGGCTTTTATCAGAGTTGCCTCGTCGCACTTCTTAGCAAGTACAACGCTTTGTCTTGTTACAGCCGCAAGTATCTTTGTTCCAGCAAGAAAGCGCTGCACAGCGCAGAACCGCGCTTTCAATAGCTATGGAAAAATGCTTACTTTCCTCCCTTCTATTCAATCGCGCTTATCATTATGAAAGAGATGTTGCTGTTTATGCTTTTTGTTACGATTTTACTTAAAAATTTTCCATTACCATGTACTTTAAAAAGTCTATATTCTTCTGTTAGCAGTTTAATTTGCAAGATTTCAATATTATTATTTTTTTGCAAATAACCAAAATTGTACTGCAAATAATGGTTCTCTACCTCTATATGCACATATAATATTGAAATAAATATATCCATATAACATTAATTATAATAATGAAGTTATTACGCTATCCATAAAAGTCTTATTTAAGACATTTCCTGTCGCCACCTACAAGATATCAGAAATAGTCTTTATTTAGAAGTTCCAAGTAACAGCGGGTAAAAGTGTGATGTATATGTAACAGTTTCTAGTGAGGCCGTGGTATCACTCCAGTCGAGCCGACCCATTCACGCCGAAGCTTGGCTCTCCCACGCTCTCGCTTAAAATTGAGCAAACCTCAACTAGTTTCAAGTCACATCGGGACTCATATTCATGGCAAGCGTGAGTAACGCGACTTAATTGACGTTAATTTTTTTCAAGTTGCTCAGGTGAATGATTCCATGTTTTCTATTAAAATGTATGTCTCACGTTAGTCACTGATAAATAAATAATTTTAACAGTGAATGCAAGAAAACTTGCCTGTTTCATCATTTGTTACTTTTTCAAGGTAGACATCTTGAGCAACATTAGTGTCTTGGCAATGGCAATATGTTAGTGTTTCACTTGGCGGCGCATAAAATATTCAATGTAAGGTACCAGCAGATTTATTGCACGCGCATTACATGTAACTATTTGACGAGAACTTTTCCCGTTGCTACTTGTTATGGTTCCCCACGCCCCGAGTACGTATCCCACACCGTCGTTATGGGGAAAGTTACTGCGCTACTTGATCCACCCAGAAAAAATATATCTCTTTAAGTTTTAATGACATAAACTATTTATTGGCCGTTTGAATAATTCTGCGTACTTCTACAAAGTAATCTAACCCGAAATTATGTACTAGGACCAAGTTTATTTTGATTAGTTCTCAAGAAGATCTTTCGAGCTCCATAGGAGATGAGATCATTCATTTGAGGGACTTATAAAAAAGTTAATCGAAAATGACTCGGGCTTGGGACTAGGTCACGCTGTTGCTTTGCCATCTCTAAACAGAACCTGGTACCTACATCATTGCCCTTGTAACACCAACCCCTGTTAGACATCGGCCCTAGGACGTGGAGACGCAATGTGAAGCACGGTCGAGTCTGATTCTGGTCATACATCGAGCTACCCTTTCCTGTTGCAATGGCTTAAACCAAGGCCGGGTGCGATAGGTTTTCGATAGATTTCTTGAGGGCATGGTGGTGTTCACCCTAAGCAATGCACACTGCTATCGTATGCTGGATAAAATGAGACAAGGTCCGAAAAAACAG
Organism: Spodoptera exigua; assembly: GCA_902829305.4. Classification (NCBI taxonomy): domain Eukaryota; kingdom Metazoa; phylum Arthropoda; class Insecta; order Lepidoptera; family Noctuidae; genus Spodoptera; species Spodoptera exigua. The sequence continues at coordinate 9,710,978 of LR824601.2, read as the reverse complement.
TCTCTTTTCTTATGTGAACAACATGTGAATGACCACGTCTCTTCGCAAGTTAAAATATAGCCTTAGGGCTGGCTAGAAATAAATCAACAAGTCTAACTTATTATGAATTTAAATTAAAAAGAAAATGAAAAATACAAACAAAAATAATGAAAGGAAATTTTAATAAAAAAATACACCTATGAATTGAGAGCCTCCTGCGTTGTAGTTGGTTCAAATTCCAAGTTCTCTTCACACACAAGCATACGAGCGCAAAATAGTAGAAGAATTCGATAACATCTAAAACTTGTATATGATACATAAATATGTAGGCAGAATAGTGTTCAAGTTTTCTCGCTTTTGTGAACTAGTACACCGAAGTTAGCGTTAGTTCAACAGTACCTCCTTGGGAAGACTTTTAATAGGTCCCGAATAGTTTCGGTGCTATGCATCACCCCTGCATGTGAAACAAAGTATGTTTCGCGAAAATGTTGTTTATATAACAGAGCCCCTTTTTATTCCTGGGGGGATTCTACTGGAGTGAAAAGTACACATTTACCTAATATGTTATACCATCATTTCTCTAGGTCTCTTATAAGATTGATGTAACCCTCTACGTATACCCTCTACGTACTGTTATAGAAATAATTCGTGAAGGCTTCGAAATTTTTTACTTCGTTCTCATCAGTAGACTCACAGAGACCCTTAAAAAAAGCGATAAAAATTTAAGACTTTTATTAAAATTCTAAGTACCTCCATACATAACTAATGACCATCCAACCATGGGTGGTGAAAATATAAAATAGGTAATGCAAATTAAAGTAATTATGCACAAACTAACATAGAGGGTGTTTTACTACCATTTTAATTGAATATTTAAATACGCATTTATTTTATGAACACAATTTAACAGACACATATATTTTAATATATAACTTGGTTTCAACAAAAACCAATGTTTACTTTGAATAATTTCATTTGTAACCCAAAACAAAGTTTTGTATGGTTACTAAACACTGGTCTTTTTTTGTTTTCGCAAATATGATGCGTACCAAATGACTTTTTATAAACAACTATCAATAGAACGCCAAATATTTTAATATATTTTACCATAGTAATTACACTTAACTACTTGTACCAACATAATAGAAAACCTTTCGCAACTTTGCTAAAATTCGCAGATACTTATAACAAAAAAAAAACAATATTATCCAAACTTTTAAATATTTATTTATTTCTCATACTTTCTAAATTCAAATATTTTCGTACCAAAAATAATTAGTAATTTTCTAAAGCAATAATTAAAGTAAAATTTAATAAATCATAATATATCTCCATTTAAAATTAAATTATACCAAAGTACGCAAATAAATAATATTAGGTACCTACAGCATCTACCTGTTTATTGTTCAGTGAATTAGCTAAAATTATTTCATGACAATATGCCAGCTATGAAAAACGATCTCCAGTAGGGGTTTAATTTGAAAGTTAATTAAAAATACCTGTGATGGGTCATCCAAGGGGAGGGGCTCAGGTTTCATTTAGGGGGGGATTAATTGTTAATAACACGAGGGTTTCGTAAGTAATATAGGGTTTTTATGATTGCGAACATTTTGTCTGTTAATGAGGAACGTCAGCGAGTAATAATACACCGAAATAATAACGATTCATAGTTCCTTTTGTAACCCGAAGTTATAATCGGAAGTATATCCCCTTTCCTTTCAACATCATATTGTAAACCAACTTATGATTCTACTCGGTATTAGCATAAAGAAGTAAAAGAGTAATAATATTTTTTTCAGTCTCTCACTATCTCATTAAAAGATGATTGAACAATATGCAGCTAACTGTTATAATTGATAATCACCTCTTTCTTACACCTTCCTTCAACTTTGTTCAATGCATGAGAAGCTCATGAATAAGAGTCCCGTTGTGGCTTGAAACTAGTAGAGTAACTTCAATAAATATGTCAATCAAAAATCCTCCTCCTTTATCAATTATATTCCACACAATATTCAATACTCTTTTATTTGTTTATCAGCATCTTGCAAAGATTGCGTATAATTATCATTATTGTGCAAAAATGTTGCCTTCCCAAGCACTCTATAACAAGTTACACCCAGGAACATGTAGCCACAACACTAGCTGCTGTAAGTACCCCCGTGTGACACTAGAATATGTCACATGTCCCGTAACCCCCACCCCCACCCACAAGGGTGTCGCACAGGAGCTGAATTAAATAATGGATTGCTTTGCATAGCCGTCGGCTTATTCTATTTACTCATAAATAAAATTTATGTACCGAAGAGAAATGATGATAACTGAATGTGTTCCGTGTTTCGATGCAGTACGGTTTAAGTTGTTTTTATAATAAGACTATCCATATCGTACTAGTGTGTGTTATAGTAAAATACTCTTCGTCTCTTTATAGTCCCACAGCGGTTAGACCATAAAAATGTTTTATTGCTTTGTCTGTGTGTCTGACACTATCTTCGGAGGGATTGTTATGAAAATTCATACAACGAGATATAGTGGAAAATAGATTTTGTCAATGGTTTACATTTCACGTCACTTTACTTCATAGCTGAACCATATAGTGATAACATTTAAAGTTAAGTTAAACTTTCGCGAATACCTCACTCTACAAGAAAATACTTATAAAAAAAAATAAAAAAACATCAATAAATATAATAAATAAACAAAAGACAGCGACAAAATCATCTGTGAACAGCAAAGTTTACCTTTCACAAACGCCGTCTTTTACCTTTTTATTGTTGTTTTTTTTTATATTTCCTTGATTAAGGCCATTTCACGGCATATTGTACTCAACTCTTTGATTGGCTTTTAACTTTTTCGATTCATGAAGCGGATAATTTTGTACAATGGATTTAATTTAAAGATAACGAGAGAAGTATTTTATGTACTCAAGCTTCAAGTTTCAATTCGACTTAATTTTTTTTTTTTTTTATGTAATAGCTCGGCAAACGAGCAGACGGATTACCTGATGGTAAGCAATCAGCGCCGCCCATGGACACTCGCAACGGAGGAGTTACGAGTGCGTTGCCGACCTTTTAGGGATTAGGGATTTGGAGATTTAGGGATTGAGGAGGGATTGGGGAAGGGGAAGGATTGGGCCTCCGGTAACCTCACTCACACGGCGAAACACAACGCAGTGGTTATTTCACGCCGGTCTTCTGTGAGGCCGTGGTATCACTCCGGTCGAGCCGACCCATTCGTGCCGAAGCATTATTTTGTAATATTATTATTAATTTATGCCGTTGTATTTCATGGTATCATCGTTTTAATTTATGAAAATATCTATTTAATATATTTTCTAACATATTACATCGAACTACCTGAAATTAACTGTGGACCAAACTTACCTACCATAAAATACTCAATAGGCTACTTCTTTCTCATTCTGACTGCATATTTGTAAATAGTTCTACATACTCTTACTAACATCACGTAAAAAGTATCGAATACCACCGTCAGATGTACATCAGTCCAACTCAGCTAAGCATCGAGGTTTAAATTTACAAATTATTTGTATGTTGTCTAAGTTTACCAAAATACACCGAAAAGGTCTTCAAACTATACAGAGCACATCCATTGAAGGGGAGAGACCGGGTTTTGTAATATTAATGGTATTGCCCAAGGTATGCCTGGATTTTACTCATTATGGGTATTACGCGGTCGTTTACGAAATGATAAATGACTACACGAAGGTATTATGAGCCGGCGATTCGTTGGGGTCGATCGTGTTTTGTTAATGTTTTACTATAGCTTTGTACGGCTTTGCCTCTAAGTCGGCGGCTTACACCAGACTTGCTAAAACGAATGACATTTGTTTTGTATTAGTTAATAAGTACAAACGCGGTTACATTCCGCCAAATGCATGCCGTCTTCTTAATTCCTCTTGTGACGTGTTAAGCTTATTCACAGGTTGTTTAATCGTTTAATCTAATGTATTCTCAATTCAAAATTTTCAAATCAGACGTATCTGATGAACTAAACATCGCTAGGTATTAGAGAAATGAAAAAACAAAAACAGATAGGTAGATGACTCAGCAAAAACTTAAAAATCAAAGAAAGACGTTCAGTCATAATTTTGGAAATGATTAATGTTGCCATAATACCTGCAGTCCACACACATAATACACCTACGACTATAATAATTCATGGTGCCGTATAAATTATAGCAACGCAATCTTGGAAGGGGAATAGCAATTAAGCAGGAACAATGTTATTTACTGGTACATATAAAATGTGTGTGCTATCGAACATTAACGCAATGTAGGAACCTATTGATCAATATTCCCACTAATAACTCCACTCTAATAACTTTTGGAAAGGGAAACATTGTTTGTGACTTCGTTCTTATACATATTTACAAATATAAAAGATAAAAAAGTTTTACTTCTTACGAGTTAAAAGTTTAACTTAGTTTATATAAATGTACAGACTATCATTATTGATTTTTTTAATACCATCAAATTCAAAACACCTTTATCGTCACAATAAGTTCAATTTTAAAACTGTATACAGTAATTGCTATAGCTCAAGAATTTATTGACAGGCTTGATCTATATTCCTAAATATACTAGGGATTGAAGATGGAATTCCTGACAATCATATTATATCCCTCGACGCCTCGACATGTCACGGTGTTCCCAAGAAACGTACCGTGCAACGTCGTTTACACATACAAGCAATATGTACACAAGACTTGAGTCAATTTAGTGGAAACTCGATGCAATAAATTCTCTTATATAATTTTATTCCCTGTGTCTTTGATATAAATGCGCTATCAGTTGTGTGTGTTTCATCAATATACGATTGGTATAGTGTATACTTTGATTGAAAACCATCCTGCAACCGCAAAACAAGAAATATCCATTACATATTCGAGAAGTATCATAAGTTTTTTAAGCCGTTAATATTATAAGAAGATCCTAGATATCGATAAATCTCCTTTCGATTCCCAGCTAGACCAACAAAACACCTGCCTTGAAATTGCTTAAAGCACACAAATTTACTATATGGTATTGTTCGCAGACGTACCCGGAAGAACGCGCTTGTCGCCGTGAAAAGCCAGCTCCAGGCCTCTTCACATCCATCAAACTACCTGAAGCCGAGCCCCCAAACGGAGTGGCGCCCCTGCTGGATTTCCCGCGGGGGCGCATGCGACCAATAACCTTCCTTGGAGAGGGCCCGCATGGGAGTGTAAGTACTCATTCTTGAAATACTCTTCAGTAATAGATAGCATCCTAAAAATAAATATGAACAATCTGCTCAATGTAAAAACAAACACATAAATATTTCCAACAATTTATTATCGAATTAAAAAGTTACAAAATATTGTAACAACCAGTAAATTTAAATTTTGTTATTGGCCTAAGTTTTTTAGCTAAAGAAATCTGTTACAAGTCCAGGTCCCACATACTTCTCAATATCTTCATCGTATGTCTCGTCAACTGATTTTTGTTGATGCTGTATCTCTTCTAGGGGTTTAGTGAACATATTGACGTTGTATCTAGCATTTTCGATTACCTTATTTGTTTGAGCTCTAGCTGTATCAATTATCTTAATTGATTGATTCTTCAATTCTTCTAAAGCTGCTTGAGATTGTAATGATATTTCGTTTAGTTTTTCATTGAGTTCCTCAGCATCTACTGGCTGAGTTACTGGGTTATCAAACTTTCCGATTAAGTAGTTTAGTGGCTTGTCATCCATGCTCACGTACTCACCTGAAGTAATATTAATTTCTGTAACCTTTTTTATCTTGGTTTTAAAATGTTTCGCCTAATACTTCTAATAACAATAAATAAAGCAATATCCTGAAAGAATCTTAATTTCTGATTTCGAGAAATCAGTTGCATTCCTCTAAAATTTTTACATAATAATATCAGCATTGATCCCATTTTGCTAAAAATTACCCTGTCTGAAATAAAACTCTATTTAGGTAAAATATGTCCCAGGTTTTCGAATGAAAGATACCAAGGAGTTCAGTTTTGTTTAATTGTTAAGTATATATATGTTATGGTATATTATCACGTGCAATATTATGATGGGGATGATTGGTGATGAATTTTGTGTTACAAAGTCGAGTCTTTTTCATTTGTATTAGATATTCCTAGTCAACAAGCGCTGCTTTGAATGTCTGATAATTAACTGGGATTCAGATGTGGTTTGATTTCAAATGTTTTACAGTAATAACTTGTTTGATTAGACAATGAAAAAGCACGTCTGCTTTTAATCAACGATACTCAATAACGTAACAAACGGTGGTCTCTCAGTACCTTTCTCTTCGTTGGGTCCTTGTGCTTCCTTAACAAGACCATTAAAACGATTAGTAACAATTTCAAGTAAGCTGTTTGTTTTAATCATGACCGAATCGTATATTGTACTTCTGAAATGTGTAACTTCATCTTTGGTATCTTTTATTCCGTTTGACATTTCTATCGGTTTTGTACTACTTTCATGTTTATTTTCTACCAACTCTATTTCACCGATGCATGGAGTTTTGATGCTAATATCGTCTTTAGAATTTTCTACAATATCTATATTTTCACCTTTAAAATTCTCATTATTTGCTTGTGAAACTAAATCTTCTGCCTCTTTAGCTTCTAAAATATTCTTTATTTCTCCGGCATCTTGTGCATGTAAAACACTTTCGTCATATTTGATTTGTTGGTTAATGTTGTCACCTTGGGGCAGTTGACATAGATTATCTTCAGGTTTATTCTCTACTTCTTTTAGTGATTTACTTTCATCCATCTTTATTTCTGTAACATATTAAACGGTGAAATCTTACGATGAAATAACTCCTAGTTTGGTCTTGGGGATATTTGTAAACCTTTACTTCTGCACAGAATAGCATTTGTTCATGTTCTTATCTATCTATATCTGTATTATACCATAACCTCATGCCAACGTTCTCTACCTATAAATCATATTACAAAAGAGGTTACAAGAGCCCCTTTCCCTATCACCCCCAAAGCTCAAATCCCTAAAAACCGGCAATAAACGCACACACGTGGGGGTCCATGGGCGACGCCGAATGCTGACCATCACTCCATTTGATTGACGATAAAGACATCAGTCTGCTCTTGCTGCTATGCTACCCAAAAGTATAATATGTAAACATGCGTCACGATATGCGTTAGATAATAGTGAATAACAAAATGTGAAATATCATGCGTGCAGTACATATCGGCTAGGTTAGTGTCTGTCCGATACTGGATCAAAATTGATAAGTCAACTGTCTTCTAAGTATTTAATACATATATAGAGATGCAGGAACTGCACCTTCCTTTTGACTTTATACTAGAGACTTACCCGATATTATAGGATCCGCATTGATAATGTTGTCAATGTTTATAGGTGTTGATCTAATATTCTTGAAAAAGTCATCCATTTTCTACAATTCATTTGATTTCAACGTATTTATTTATATTTAGAATTTTTCAACGCCTAATTTTTCATTTTTTGTAGTATTTGCTAAAATTGACAATGTTTCCCCATGACACTACATTTGTCAAGTCGCATATATATTTTTCTACTTTGAGTCGTGTAAGAAGGCTACATTCTAGATAATGGGACTCAAAACTTGAGAACGACAGGTGCAATTCGGCTAACATTGGTCTTCAAATATTCGTCAATGACAAGAAAAGGTCAGAGAAACTAATTTATTTTGAGTCGGTTGTGCCAGGTCATCTGGTATAAAAAAACATTCGTATAAACATAATAGCAGTGATAATCGTACTAAAGATGGGCATAAAATAACGTGCAAATTGCACATAGTAATAATCCACCCTATTTGAAAACTTTACTAACCTCGATAATCGATGTCAACATAAATCATTGGGCATCCCTCCTCGACGCCGATGGGCGCTCGCATCAAATTCCCAAATAGTTTTAGCTTAGAAGCCCAGGTGGCCGATGAAACGTGCCAATGTAAATAAATTACCAATATAATATGTATCATCTATTGTATTGCTAATATCTAAATTTAGTAGCCACATTTGTCTAGTGAGTTCGTAATCCTGCTTTAGCCGCGGGCTTGCGTACGACAACTGATCTGGAATGAATCTATTCTTTATTTCTTATTATCTGAATCTATTCTCTTGTCTGTTGCAACTAAGGTTTGCTTCTAATAATACTGTTTTCTAGTCATTATATAACTCTTATTCTCTTCAAGCTATCCTATGTCCTATTAATATAAAAAATTAAAGTAATCTCATATTAGGTACATTTCTAATAAATTGCGTCACAATTATTATCGCTTCCACTGAATATTCTCTGTCAATGTTCACATCTAATCGTATTATCTTAAGGAAAACCCCAAAAAAAGTATCATTTGTATTATATATTAAAATGTATTTATGTTCTTATGAAGAGAGGGGAAGGCAGGGATGGGGCGGCAATTATACACGCGGTTGTGGAGCACCTGTACTGTAGCCACAGTATACAACAAATACGGGACGGTAAAATATATTGTTTGTAGTTGAATCAAACATCTATACTTTAGTTTACTTAACTTTATACTTTAGAAATGTACGTACGTATACGTATAATTTACAAAAAAAAACTCTTAAATTTGCATAGAAATGTTGTGGTTAAAAAAAAAGATGGGATTTCAATTTTTATCACACCTTAATAAAATATGATAATTTCAGTGAAGAAGTACATTCAAACACCTACACAGTAAGACAGTAAAGAAATCCTACAAGTAATTTATGAAGTAAAATATCATAATCCATTTTTCCTTTGAATTTCTTCTAAAGAAATAATCCGACAAAAAGCTTTAAGATGGTTCCCCGCCTACCCGGTCAGTTCCGGCCTAATCGCCTACCTCGTTTTAGGTGGGAACTTAATTTCGTGGAGGGAATCGATATGTGAAAACTGAGGCAAACCAACCACTGCACTGACAAGAAAAAGCTCACAATATCTTATTATTATTTAGGTGGACACGAGACTTGAGCTAAAGTAACGCTTCATTAACAGTCAAAGTCAAAGGCAAAATCAAAGTGAAAGTCAAAGTCAAATCATTTATTTCAAATAGCAGCAGTCAGTTTCGAACGTCAAGAAAATATCAAAAGGTTTAACTTTATTCGTGTCAGTCAACTGTCCTCTAGTGAAGCCATTTGCTACGCTATTAACAGAAACCAAAGATATCTATTCAAACTTAATACGTACAGCTGAACCGATAATTACCACTGAAACTAACATTAACTTTAATCATTTAACTCGAGTCAAAAGTTGATAGTTTAGCAAACGAAATTTTGTTACTTTCACTCCGTAGTCGTAACGTAAATATGTACTTTCTCATTCTAATTTGACTTTCGTGTACTAAAGTTGATTTAATGTAATAAATCGATTTTATTAAATTGTGTTGCGTTCGTAAGATAGTATCGAATCGATATTGTATTATAACTATCGAATTACGTATAAAAAGATAATGGGTGGTCTAGTCTATCCTTTGTTTCGTTATCACTAACATCTACACGAGAACAATAATAGCGTATACATATTTAAAAAACCAATCCCATTACTTTCTACTACTGAAGTTGCCAGGTCAATATTGAATCCTGACTCCGGTCACGCACTTGCGTGCAAACACGACAGCGAAACTTAAATATTCAGGCTAGTGGTAATTGTAGCAAAAACAAATTAGGAAGTCTGGTAGTTTACCCATGAATAATAGAGTTGCTGATACAACGGACCGGGGGATATAAACGTTTCAAAGTTTAGACGGAGTTAGGTGGAGGTGGTTCCCATGCGATAGTTGGTGTTATTCCATGCGTTGGTAGCGTGACTAGAAGTGCCACCGATCTAATTAGGGTCCTGTGTGAGATGGCGCACTGCTGTCGGTCGCCACACAGGCACACCGGCGCACACAATCGTATACAAGCGCATCACACGCCACCTCTGCCTGCTGGAATGTTGAATAAACAAAAGAGCGTACCCCTGTTGTATTTTCATTAAGAACGAACAAACAGAGTGAATTAGTGAACCGCGGCCACCTGTATACAGCCCCGCGTTTGCCACAAACCCTCAGATATGGCCTTTTCGCATTACGTGTGTTTTAACTGCGTCCAAAGGTTTTGTTACTCTTAATTAGTCTTTTTTAAGTCTTCACGGTAGCTTCTCACATCTGGTCTCTTTATCTATTCTATGTTGTACCTTCTTCGCAATTCTCTTCCAAAACGTTATAGAAATCATTGTACATAGTCATCTAAATAGTCGTCTCGCAACTATGCTCTATATAAAATAATAATATTGCTATTTACTCTGTATTTCTATCATAGAGAGACATTGAGTTTTCGTATTATATCGTATATTCGTTAATACCTATCTCGTTATCTATTTTCGGCTAGCTTGTGCTATGATATTTATGAGAACAATACTCACTCTTACATAAAGAAAACACACATCTGTTTCTGAGTAAATATATAGAGGAAATATCAATTTGAAGGTTCTTCTAAACGGGTAATCGGTTCCGTTTACTCAGTTGACCAGTTCTCCGCATGGGCGTACGTATATCTAACAATATGCGTTGTACAATGAAATTATGCCAACCAACATACGTAGTTATCTAAAGGCCAGGCTATCCCAAGCTCGGCTGTGTCTGTCTTCAGTGATTAGCCGTCGGCACTAATCACTTAAGCTATGTTCGATGATGGGTGAATACCTAACACAATTCACACTATAGCTCAAACCTTATTGATTGAGTAGGTACCAAGTTGAACTTTTTATTTAGGTACTGCTTAAAATGAGGGAAGCGAATCGCTTCATTATAAATTTATGATTAATCTGAATACAATGTAAAGATTAGTCCGCAAATGCGGCCGGTGCTCCATTATAAATATTACATCATATTATTTTGTGCTGATGTTAACGTAAACAGAGTTTTTGGTAAAACCAAATTACCTTTCTAAAAGTTGAGCAATTTCGAATATTAATTTGCATTCTACATTAAATGGTATCCAATGATCGTTAGGCATATTTTTATGAGAATACATCTACTGCAACAAAAGGTATTCATATACAACCAACGACATTGATACTGTGAGGGTTTTTATAAAAACAGTTGTTTATAAAATTTACACTATAATTGACACATAAATTTTACGTCGCAAGTGAAGACACAATTTTAAAGAGGCGACACGGTGTCGCTCGTCCTTGTCTTACTCAATCGAGTAATACTCGTATACAGAGTCGTAGAGTGTTGGTCTACAAAAATGCCCATAAAAATTGATTACTGACCGTAGCAAGAAAATGCAATCTGGCTCAGTCCCCCCCGACGGGCGGCGGCGGTCTCACCACCCTCCAACAACACGGTTTAATAGCTTGGGGCGTTTATTTTTCATATTTTTATTATATTAACGACGTACCTAGTCAATGTGTGCGGTACCGCTACTCAAATTAAATTTCAAATTGCCCAGCGGAGTGCGCTGTAAACGGCAAAACTTCTTCAACTAACAAATTAATTTTAGCACAAGTTTGCTCAAAATCTCATTCTCATTGTAGCTTCAAATTTGAGCTACAAAAATTCAAAATCGATTCTGGTCCTGGTAATGGAACGAAAGATTAAAAAATAAAAGGGGAGACAGAGCACTCAGTCTCTTTGTTAATGGAACGATATTAAAAAATAATTACTGTGTGCATAAACGAGCTTTAAGTTATTCAAACTGAGTTTCATTTGCATGTAATTAATTACAAAATGTGGTACTTTTAAATGATGGACGACTGCTCGTGGCTTGTAATAACTTGTAATAAAATTATTTCTGTGCACTAAACAGAATAGTTAGTCAAAGTTCAATCAATAAACCGCACATTTTACATTCTGTTTACAAATTTCATGATCACTTTGATAAAATAAACATTATTATCAATTTTACATTTTACGCAGCGCAGTACATCCTAATTTATGAAATGACATTAGTTTTCGCCCCTCTCAGCGAGGGAGCAGATTAGGCACTTTTTTTTCTCGTACCCTCAATTCTCAAGGACAATAATACTTGACCTAATGTAAACATAATTCACCGCAAAATTTAGGGGAAGAATGCCACATCGGCTTGTTCCCCATAATAATAGTGGGGTTTCTACGAGACTCTCTCCTTTATTATTTTTTCAATAAACCATTAAAAGCTCTAATGTAACATCAAATAAGGTGATCCTTTATATAAAAACCAAACATACTTTATTTTTTAACATTCTGTAAAGTTATTTCAGTTTTGATTAGAGGATAACAGGCTGCCCGCTGTGCCAGCCTGGTTTAAGACTGGGCTGTTTACCGGCACCCTCGTACGAGCCACCTGAACAAACAATACTTTAATTCCATTAGTTTCCGGATTTACAGAGATTTGTTGTCTGAAAAGGGTAGCAACTCTTTCACCGCAAGGCTTTTGTTATTGGCCTCGTAACTTTAATTGAAACATATTGAATTTCACTTGTGGCAATCTTACAAACAGCCACTTTCAATTAACTTGAGTACTGGTTATCACATACCTTTATATTTTATATCAAATAGCACTAAACTTCACCCAGAAAATACTTTAAAATATGACACAGCCATTGGAGTTCAACACAGTTTGGAACACGTGTGTGATCAGAATCATAATAATGCTTCACTTTTATCTCCTTCGCCATCTGCGTTTGAATAACTCACTGAGGGAGAGTAACAATGACCGTCTTAAAATGTAAAATTTTCATTCCATTCCACTCTCAACAAATTCATTCAAAAATATTTCTTCTACAAATAAAGGTTTATTTGGTTGGCAAAATATTTGAAATCAAACAAGCGTACCTCCACGGCAACGTTCTAAACAAGGGAAGGTAGGGTTTTCTCTAGGCCTGTAAATCCGCAAGGCGCCAAGCCATTTTCCACGCTCGGTAAACTTAGAAACTGGGCCAAAGTAGGCTTTTGTGAAATATACAGGAAATTCTGCTCGCTGCTTCACTATATTACGAGCTTAAGAACTATTTCCTTGGCAGTTACTATCCACCATGGAATAAAAATGAAGAGTTTGACCATGTAGTTGAGCGACGTTATGTTCAGTTATTGATGTATCGATTTTGTCCACAGCTCCAGATATGCGAGACCGATGGCATCGAAGAGTTGAGCGACGAGGAGTCACCGACTGGAGGACGCCGCCGCCTCGTTGTTGTGAAAACTCTGTGGCGCGGCTGCCATAGCGAAGTGAAGTAAGTAGCTTTTTTGTTATATTGAATTAACCATGAACAGTTCAAACCTTTACAATAACATATCAAGAAGTCGTTACACAAGAGTGAAGAGATAGTAGAGGTTTATTTACTTTCCTTATGGTGGCTACACACGTTAGGATTTTTATGACGGAATGAAACTGATTAAAGATTCGTGCAATACATCTCAGTTAACTTAATGCATGCATGGTTAAGATGGCCGTTATTAGAGAAACTCAAGACGACACTGGTGTGTGTACTGGTAATACTTAATTGGATGGCTTTGTTGTAGAGCGGCATTTGCTCGCGAGGCTACATGGGGCGCTGGGTTGAAACACCCACAACTAGCCAGAGTGCTAGGCTTGAGCTTGCTCGAACCACCATGCGCAGCCCTAGATCGCGGAGATGCCGCCCCCCTGCCCACGATTTTGCGATCGGAACGGAAATTGAAGTGAGTTTTAATTTAACATTTACAAGTATCCGAGCTTTACATTGTACTTAACAATTTAAGTACAATGTAAAGCTCGGATACTTAACGTACTCGTGTTTTTGCAGTTACTCGAGTTTGATTCACATATGCTGCCAGATAGCCGCAGGCATGAAGTATCTGGAGTCATTCGAGTTGGTACATCGCGATTTATCAGCTCGGTAAGTACTATATTTCCTTTGATATGAACCTACTTTTAACATGAAAACACAGACAGCTCTGACCTAGAGTTGCGCGTGTTAAAATGGCGTAGGGCTAGTGTTGCTCGCCCTCGCTTACTAGGCGTTTATTCCTATCACTACCTACTTAATAAGCTCAACTACTACTTACTTAAAAAGCCCAACTATTTTCGCTTTATATTGGCTTCTAATTTGGCGATATACATATATAACAAATATTTTTATTTTCCTGTTTTTATGTAGTTCTTATAATGTCTTGAGATATGTAAGGCCAACTTTCGCATTCATTAGGTAGATAAAGAATAAATTTTATTTATAAAGAAAAATAGTCGATATGAATTAAGTTTCGTATCTATGTTGATGATCTTTGTATACTAAACATCGTAACCCAGGAGCATATTGAAAACAAAATTTGTATTTCTCATTTTAATTTTGAAATCATAGGTATTAATTCTATAGATATTTTACTTTAAATGACCACGACATAAAAGTTATATACCCAGTTGATACTCTTAATAAATACAGTTAAAGAGCCCCCTTTTGCTCCTTTTACAAATTAAAATATCAAAAGCAAGCCTCGCCCGCAATGCGGATTCCGGTATTAAACCGAATGTACTAGGAAGATGAAAAATTCAAAATTTATTCAATCTATAACCGTTGTTTCCCAGTAATCTGGAACTACTGCACTTATTCTGAATTGTTATTATTACTCGTATGTATATCTTTGACACCTAATTTTTTTTAAGTAAATTAGATTGTTTGCTTGAACAACATTTTCACTCATTATATTTTAAGATATCGTTAAGCTTTCTTTAGTGAAGGTAGATAGAAATAGACATACGTGTGAAAGAGAGATCGTCGTGGTGGCCCCGAGGTTTCGCCCGCTTCACATGAATGAGGGTGTGGGTTCGAAACCTTACATGTACCAATGTGACTTTTTCTGACTTTCTATGATAATTTAGACACCACTGACATGCGGTGAAGGTAAACACGTAAACGTAAGGAAACCTGGACTTTAATTTCTAATTATAAGTGTGAAATCGCCAACCCGCATTAAGCAAGCGTGGTGATTAATGCTCAAACCATCTCCGTGTGAGAAGATGCCTTCGTTCAGCAGTGGGCACTTATAGGCTGATGATGATGATGGTGTCAAAGAGCTAGACGACGGCACGAAAATCGGCGTGACAAAGATAGTGATGTGTTTCGCCGTTCCACCAATCCTTAAAAACCAAAAGGCCCGCAACACAAACGTAACTCCTCGTGTTTGTGTGAAACGTCTGCTCGCTTGATAGGGCACCAAACCCATTAAAAACCTAATAAATAACTAAGAAATGTTTTTCTACAGGAATGTCACCGTAACTGAGGAACTTCATGTTAAGGTATCTGACTATGCAATGTTTTGTGAAGAATTCGTTACCGACTACCACGTGATGGCTGATGGATCCCGTATACCACTCCGATGGATGGCATGGGAAAGCCTATTGATGGTAATTTATTATTATATTATAATTGTTTCATAAGGATTTATAAATAAAAGAGCTATCTTTCGATACTTTTTCTACTCAAAGTAAGATAAAACTTAATTTTAAACATTCGTTTCCTTATCAGGGTATGTGCTCACCAGCAAGTGACGTTTGGTCGTTCGGTGTAACCGTCTGGGAAGTCCTTACTTACTGCACGGCAAAACCATTCGAAGAGATGACCGACGACCAGGTAACATATCAGTTTCTTCATTTTCAATGCTACTTAGAAAAAAAAATACTTCATGAAGTGATTTTCTCCAATTTTATGTACCTATTTCAACACCTTCATTCCCTTTCGTAATCTTTTGTGAACAGGTGGTAGCCAATGCCAGTGAGTGGCGTTGTGGTGGCCGTGGTGCCCGAGTGCCAGCCGCTCCTCCCCCGCGCTGCCGCCGCGAGCTTTACGACCTGATGCACGAATGCTGGCGCCGGGAGCCCATGCAGCGCCCCCGCTTCCATGACCTTCATCGCTTCCTGGAGCGCATGACCCACGGCTACAAGCCGCCTAACAACCGTTAATCATCAACGATTCCTCACAAAATCTAGCAGGTTGGCCCTATATTCGATTCGATAAACGATGGCCCGATATTCGATTGCTCTTTATTTGATGGCCCTTTGTTCGATTGCATTGCTCTTCGATTTATTGCATCAATATATACCTGAGCTTCTTAAATTTCAATACGATAATATACATGTTAATAGGTTAAGAACACGTAGCATATCCACAGCTTCCAAGTCGTCGTTCCCCTATTAATATTTCACACAGACTGCATAGACTATACTATGTGTAACCTGCAGTATTACAACAGTATTAAATGTAAGGCATTTTATTAGACATTAAGATTGTACGTGCTGAATGCCGTACCGCTTTGCAATTTTTCGTATATTTGTGGCACGGCCATTATAGGTGACCGGGTCATGAGTAGGCGGATAGCGATACCTTGTATTCAAACATCTCAAAAACACCGATAGCGCCTATGTTTTATATCGGATATCGATGTTTTACAACTAGGAATAGATTTCTGATTGGCGCTTAAGGTAGGAACGAACACCTTTGTAGTATTTTCAATTCTGCGTTTAGGATACTGGCGAAACTGAGAATTGCAACGCGAAACAGAAATTTATTTGTAGCGAAGGTACCGAAGTGACTACCAATATTATTGTTTGCATTTATGCTAGTCATTTAATCAATACGATTTAATCAATGTATCCCCGCATAGTAATGTTGGTAGGGGCGTCGTCACTGCGTAATTTTTCACGCTATACCCAGCGCCCTTCGCCTAGCGCTCCCATGATCTTCCACTATCACCGCCTCTACGGCAAACCCCTAACTTCAGACCACTACTTCAATGCGCGCAAACACTTGTATTTTAATCAAAGCACTGTGATGTATTTATTTAATACCAGCACTTGTCAGTTTAAGAGTTGGAATTTGCGGGTTGTTGTTGTTTCGCACATTGTAGTAGTGGTCTTCTGGATCAGAAGCTGACTGCGCGTTGGCGTTGAGCACTCATGATGAGGAACTGCGTATATAACATGTGCCCGGTTCATATAATCCCCCGGGTGCAAAATAATTTCCTCGTGGGTCACTACGGGGCGCGGAGGCAGCTTCTGCTTCATAGTATATCCAAAATCTAACTCCTATTTTTTTAACCTGTTTTAAATGTTAAGGTTGTATACTTCGGAGGTGATTGAAACCTCCAGGGCAATATTAGCCCCCTGTGCTTCTTGTTTTCTTGGTAACTGGCACATGATATAGGTTGGAATCACTCTGCCTCCGTAAATATCGATGTAACAAAGCGAATTTTAGAGAGAGAGAGAAAGTGAGATAGTATGTATTTTAGTAGCGAGACCACGGTCGTGTTGCGACCAGAGGGAGTCAAATAAAATTGAAAGGAGATTTTTCTATTTTTGCTTGAAACTCAATATTTTCGGATGCGGCACGTGATCTTAGGTCACAAGGTCTACAAATGCCGAATTACTTACAATTATTCTAGTATCAGGTCTTGCCATGTGGTCCCATGATTATATCTGATAGTCGTAAACAAAAGCATAAAAATTGATGTTTCAGTGTCACAGTATTTAACGCAACCGTTTAACATGCATGTAACTAATATAAGAACTACTAATACCCCTTCACTTCGCCCCAAATTCATCGACAGCAGCATCACACTTTGCATTGATCACGATACATATGTATTATAACTCTTTAATTAAGCACTGCACACTAATAAAGTACCTTTTGTAACACATTTAAAAGATTAGGTCAAATAACAAAATTATTCCTCGTGAAAAATTCCATTCACGATTTCACTTCCTAAGACTGTTTGGCGTATGAGGGTTGAACATACGGCGCTGTGTAGCAAGCTTACCATCATATAGAATTAAAACTGTCCTCTTTGCCAAGCGGTTGCTTATTTTAATGACCATTTTTGATACATTTCATCTATAAACGGACTATTGGTTAGTTATGGTAAGACTACGCTATTTATCTAATAACTACCAAATAAAAACCTAAGAACTCTTAGATAAAAGTTCCGTACCATTGAGCTCTAGTAGGTAAAACAAACACCCAGAAAAACTGATTGGTTTTCGAACTTAGATTGTATTAAGAAACTCCTTGGGTTGTGAATAAATATAACATTTTTTGCATAGAAAAGGCGTTTTAGTCCTGGTAGTAAAACACACCGAATGGCTGTCAGAGTTGAGCCGCAAAACATCTCGCGGGCTTTGACATCAAATAAATAGTTTCTATAAGTACAGTTAGGTAGATTTTGTAAAAAAAATTAAAACTGGCTACATTGCGACTAGACTTTAATTAAGACATTGCAACATACCAAATAGTGTAGGCTAAGTTTTGGTCTTTCGGTGCGGAACTTTTCAAACGCTTGTACGCCCACTTATTAATATCATCTAGGTCACCAATCAGAGCTGCGCCGCGCTGTATGTCTCCTGAACGCCATCTGGAAGTAGTACCACATAATAATGCGTACTTGGTGCGAACCGTTTTGGGAAACTGTTATCGTCTAGTTTGCACTAGTTTAATTCTCTCGTCCCGCACTCCAGGGTACCTTAAAGGTGCCCGATTCTGCTGACATCCTGCAAGAGGGTTCGCTTACATAAACCTAATGTGTTTACATACTTCGATGAATGGGGGTGCTTGCTGTTCCTTCAATTAACTATTAAGTTGTATGTGTCTTCTTGTATTCCCCTTGATATGAGCTAGTGTCGAGACAGAGAGGTGCAGAAAGTATAATTTTACAGGGATCAGTGTTGAAGACGGATCTGCTTTCGTAGGAGGTAGATTTTAATTCGTTGGTTAGGATAAATTAGCTTTAGTTAATTATAATTAGTATACTTACAGGTAAGTTAGTTAGGAACACCGTGTTTAATGTAGCTAGTACATTGAAACACTCTCTTATTATTTCCGTACCCTTTATTTTTACCCGGTCTTTAGTTTCTTTGGTATTAGGTATGATTTTATAGGATTAATTAGATGTAAGTAGTTAGAGTTTGTTTGTTTGATTTGAAGCAGTTTGCAATATTTTGATTTAGCTTGCCCAATCTCATCTAAAATCACATTTTTGATGCGTGTTAATGAAGGGGTTGTATGTCTTTTAACGAGTTTAGCTGACTTGGTCTTTGAAAAATATTAAATTTATTTTTCTTTATAGAATCTGCTTTAAGCTTTGCTCTGACTATTCTCTTTAAGCACGCCGTGGATTTATGTTTCCATATCTTCGACAACTCGTTCATTAATACTCATTACCATTTCGATACTGATCCCCCTAACGTATTACCGTAAACAATAGGAAATTCGTTTATAAAGAATAAGTGAATGCTTTGTTATTATAATTTTAAGTATTTGATTTCGAGAAACTATGATTTTCAAACGCGTGCGTTCATAGACGAGCAATACCGAGATCTATGATAGTTGTAAGAGAGATTATATTTATATTTTTTTGATTAAGGCATGAAATCTAATACGTTGGTATGTTCGGTAAATTGCAATCACTCTGTAGATGTAAGTTTCCCGTAGCTGTTTTATTTCAGTGAGTCGTAGCCAAATGAGAGTCTCCTCACTGTAGGTTAAGCAATTAGGGTAAGGATAGTGATGTACTGATTACCACCACATTTGGTAATAACTAATACGGTATGGAGTACGTACGAAAATATTGAATCCCTTCGTACTGTTTCAATTTAATGCAAATACGAAGATCAGTATACCATACCGACACACGGATTACGACTTTTTCGATCATATAGCCTTTAGTGGCTATCAATTAAAGCGTTTCATATAATCGAACGCTATTCGGATACGACTAGCTCGTGCCATGTGCATTTTATAAATTTAATAATCAAAATTATGTATACATTTCTGAATAAATTACTCAAAATTTCGGCCGGTCCAAACATAGTAATACAAAATTCTTTTAGTTCATTAATTATTTGTGGAATAAAATAAAGCATTTGCAAAATAATTCTTCGAAAATAGACTTACACATGGCTGCGATACCATACTCTAAATAAAATTTTAGAGTGGATGACTTAAGATCTTTTTCATCCAAAGGACATGACGACCAGTGAATCACGTTAGGATCGTAAGCTAGGGTTAACAAAGTAATTTTAGGAGACTGCAATACAAGTCTGACACGGTGGGTAAAAGGGTAAAAGCTAATAGGCATAAGTAGGTATAAGTAGGATAAGTAAAAAACATAAAACGAGCTACTTATTTAAGAGAATGAAAGTAAGGTGACGAAAAAATGATAACGTATAAAAGATTTGACGAATGCATATTGTACATAAATTAGGTGTAACGTATTTTAGACTTTATGAGTAAGTATGTATTAAGAGCAAAACCGAACTCATTGTGGTTTACAGTAGTGTGTAGCTTTAGGTTTCATTTTGGCATGAAAGCTCGATTGGTTGATATGATTGGCTGATATTGTATTACGTATCATGCTGTGTAAAAGTGGATTGATGAATGTATTTTATATTTACTTTTATAAGGTAGGTTAAAAAGGATAAGTTAAAAAGAAGGATTGTTAAACAAGAATGAGAACCTGGGCTTATTGTTTAATAAAATGGTAGAAATAGGAGTTATGGTTTTGTTTCGTTTGAAAAGTGATATGTAAACGATGGCCCTATTAAATGCCATGATGAGAATCAGTGTGTGAATGAGACTTAATTTATTTCTTAGAATAAATACGATAGTTCTTTTATGTAGGTAAGTTAGGAACATAAAATTCAAAGTGAAATACTTTGGTCAGATTTAATATACGAACTAGTTAGTTTTGTTAGGATACGCTGAACTCTGAGAATGTTTTGTACAGAACTCACAATTCGGTGTATCCTGACAAGCAAGTGAATTTAATACTAAAGTATTGATGAACGAAAGTTTTATGAAAGAGTTGGTTGATTGCCTGCCATGATTTCTGCCCATTAAACGTACAACAGTTTAAGGGGCAGAATTTATGTAGTTGTGCTATGCATCCAAGATATTTTTATTTAGTTATTATAAGTAATGTAAGTATCAAGAAGCAATAACCCAAATGTAACCCACCGTAAAACATCATACTATTTGCCACGCGCTGCAGTCTCATTAGTTATTTAAATACAAATAGTACATAAAATATTAGTTATTAGGTTAACTAATCAGATTGTATATACGTACGTGCGTTTAATAATTTCACCAATTATTTATAAATTTATACTGCAATATAATTTAAGTAAATTGATGAATGATGATGACTGCAGTATGATAAGCGGACACAAGTTGCTAGCAAGCGGGTGAATGACTCGGGAGCTTTTACACCAGTACATCAGCGATTCATAATTATCATCAGCTTATGAATTTTTACGATTGGACATGACACACACACACAGACGATTCCGCGCCTTCTGCTTCGAACGTCCAAATTAACTAGTGTTGTTCCCAGCAGATTACAATTGAGCCACTCCATGTCATCATAAGTGGTATTAAAACCCGACTTTCGAGGTTTTGGCATTTCGAGGTCCTGTGGTCGCACCTCTATACTAGACTGACCGTCTGTGGTTGCCAACCAGACCTGTAAACAAATTCCCTCATTAGTAACATGCATATGTAAGTACAGTCCACTACACAAACGCTTTTAAAGAATGAACCGTTTCACTCATGCACTCGTTAGCTATGTCCTCCGCTTTAAGGATGTTCGCGTGAAGATACGAATGTCACGGATGAGTTACACCGCTTCATACCTCATAGTTAGTAAGTCGTAGAATAGACGTATTTATAGTAAAATACGAATGCGTAGGAGACACGTTAGAGTGTTTGTATGAAAGGGCCGAGCGAATGTGATGGTTGATTAGTTGTAGTCATTTTAGGCATACTTAGCTTAAGAAGTATGGAAGAGGAGGAAAGCATGTCATGAGGGAAGAATCTGAGACAGAGTTTAGTTTAGCGTAGTCTGTAATTCTAGCTTCTAGTAAACCCAAGCAATAAACTGTCAACCGTAGTAGATCAGGATACCTTTGCGTGCCACTTGCCGCAAATACCTGATATGGTGTGTAGATCAGTAGAATAGGCGAAGCAGCGAGAAGGACGGTCGAGGAAGGAAAAAATGGCAAATAATAGGTTTGTATGCGTGATGCATGAGAGTCTGGAAATTGGAAAATGCACGTATGTATATTTAACATGATTATTGTTAACGATTTTAGAATAATTAGATTATAATTAAAATTAATTAGCAATAGGAAAAGAGTTTCGGGTTAACTGTGTAAATGAGATAAATATAATTTAGATACGCATTAATAATGTAACGTTATTCATAGTTAGGTTTAGTAAAAACTGGCTAAGCGCGACGTATGAAAGATTCTGATGAATGGGCCA
Source organism: Spodoptera exigua (assembly GCA_902829305.4). Lineage (NCBI taxonomy): Eukaryota > Metazoa > Arthropoda > Insecta > Lepidoptera > Noctuidae > Spodoptera > Spodoptera exigua. The sequence goes on along the minus strand of LR824601.2, from coordinate 9,688,736 downwards.
ATATACCAACAAAAGGCGAAATAAATTAGTTGTTTAATAATTAATTGTGGAAGTAAGTACCATAGTGTCGTATATTAAATCTGATTCTACGTAACTTTAGGATAATCTTTTTTATTTCTTAGATCCATTTTCTGAATGTTAATTTGAATTATTATTTTTAGCACGAATCAGTGAATGCCAGGATATGGCTGTAAATGAGGATGAATGTGTGTGTGCTTGTAAACTTTGTAATTAATAGATATTACTTATAGGGTAAGTAAAAATGGGTTAAATATTTTATTAATTGATTTTTATTAAGTAATAAAATATTAATCGTAAAGAATAAAAATATTATAGTACTTAAGCTAGTGTTAGTAACAACTCATAATTGATGTCACTCCCAGCCTTCCCTCAACTAGTATAATGGATGAATGGATGATATGAATGAGAAACAAAATTTTTAGATTTAAAATTAGATCAATAAGGTATATGGCAACTTTTGAAGACTTGGCAGTATGTGCCACTCGACAGACACCTTCCACATGATTCTTATAATTTAAATTTCTTCGAATTCTGATCATGTCCACTTTCAATTGTTTTTTTTTTAATGGAATATTTCCACGTTTTAGACTGTCACTGTATATGAACTACAAGGAGTATTTAGTAAAAATGTCTAGTAGGGCTTATATTTAAGTTACATAATACGCGTGTGTGAAAAGTTAGTGCCATGCGCTTGTGGTATGCGCTAGTACAAGTCTCCATTGTAGCCATATGTGATGGCAGCTAAAACTTCCCGTACCTGATTATTTATTTTTAGGTTATTTATTATCTATATCTAGAGTAAGGTGATTCAACTGGTTACTATTTTGTGGTGGTGTTAGTACATTGCTAGGTAGACATTATGTTTAGTTCAAGGGGGCTGCAATTTACCGCTTCATTTTATTCTGTAAATACTAGATGTATATTGCAATACATAAAGACTGTCTGCAAAGAATCATACCAAAGTATTATTTATTTTGTTGTAGGAAAAAGCTAGAAAGTCGCAATATTAAGTAGTAAGAGTATCTAGGTGCGTTCACCATAAGTAGTAACATCGGAGCTTGATTCTGGCAGCGGAGCACTGAACTATTTGTTTATGTTCCGGTAAATAATTTAGTTGTAGAGGCGACGGTTGTTGTTGTTTGTGCCGCAGCCGGGGCTGTGCTCACCCAGCTTTGGTTTACCGTCGCCGTCGCGGGTCGTGCCGACAACGTGCCAGCCCTGGCGGTCTAGTGGCGCAGCCGCCGCAGCGTACGCGGGACTGAAGCACGCGTGTCGCTCGTATGTTGTCACGTATGAGTCGCTTCTCCATTAGAGTTGACGCGTTTACGTCTCGTCGAGGGCGGCGGTACACGAATGCGATAAAAGCCTCGATTCGGACCCAAGTGGCACTCTTGTAACTGTGCAACGGTCCGATAATGTCGCAGCGGACGGTAGAATGCCACCTGCTTAGAAAGTTGTGCCTCTAAACTAAATCAACAACTTGCAGCGCCCCGGTTCCGATGAATAGGACTTAGAATAAGATAGATGTAATTATGTATAAGTATAATAAGTAGTTTAAGTTAGCTGTAAGTAGTATAGGCGCAACATAACTACGAAACAAGAGTAGAACGCGAATTATTTTCAGATTTGTCATCAAATCATCGCTCGCTCTTACTTTTGAGTAGTCTGGGAACGAGAAAAAAAAAGAAATCAACTGAAAACGATGATTAATACAGCCCAGAATAAAATTGAATTGATATACATTGCAAGTAAACTGCACAGCTTGTTATATTTCGGTACTTAATTGAACAAAAGCATTCGTAAATTTATATATTCATATTACTAAATTTTGAAAGAAAGCAATCAAAGCTTTGTCCCTTGACCGCTCGTGGGGCTAATATGTCAACAGTTCAAAGTTCTTTACTGAGATCCATAGGCACTGTGATGACGTCATACTAACGCATGAAATAAATGTTAACTCTACCAACGCAAACATACCGAATGTACCCAACTAAATAATAAAATCGTTAATAAGAAATTCAAAAAAGGAACGTTACATTTTCGAAAATAGACAGTGCTGTTGGATAAAAGTCTTGGAACAGTGACATATCATCCTTAGACCAGTATTATGTTGCGTCAAATCGCTAGAAAGTAAAATTTTGTTGAAATGTTGTTACGTTAGTTATCGTAGCAATACCAGCATCAGAATCTATTTACCTCATGAACTTATAACACAGAAGTTAAACACACACAAAAACAAAGAAAAATCTGTAAATACTTATATGTACAATATGGCGCACAAATATTTTTCCATTTTCAAAATCATTTGATTGCCGGTGGAATACAAATTTCTGAAAAAAATAGTAGGTTACCGATTACGCGCAATTTCTATTTCTGCGAATTACTGTTCCCAAATAACCCATGGCGAGCTAAAAATAGCCGATATCTAAATCAGGAACATTGTTAATGTTTACCAAATATTCAAATACAATTCTAGGTACGGTATTATGACCAAAATGTCCCATACAAGATCAGTGATATTTAGCTATAGAAATTACTTATAGGCACTTAGGCACCAATGAAATCTCCAATCACAAAAAAAACATATTGATCGTTTATCTTAGTATGAAGCAACTAATAGCTTCTCTTTGCTGCTTTGCTGGTATTGCTTTGTCTATATTTCGTTAATAAAATACAAAAAAAAACAATAAAAAATATAATAAACACTGTCAAAAAAAGATACAAAAAAAACAAAAAATAAAAAATACTATAAAAATACATACGTAAAAAATATAATTTACAAAAAAAAACACACACAAAAAAAAGAAAATCATATAAAAATACACAAAAACTAAAAAATAAAATAAAAAAAACAGATTTATATTTTTTATACATAAACCGGTAGAAATAAATATCTCATTGTTCTTTATAGATGAAACTGGTAGTACTTCGAGACTCTTTAAGACAGGGCACATACTAAGTACTTGTTTGCATACTATAATAACAATAAATAGGTCAATATGAGGCAATGATCACATAGGTAAACGCTGTAGGTACATCTAACCAAAACATGTAACTAAATGCACAAGCAAAATTCGAATAAACATTTTAACACCATATTATAAAATGAATAAATAAAATATACTACTTGAAGTCTGCAGCATTTGATTGGCCTGATATTATTGTTATCAGAACTGACACAGAATAACGGAGGAAGACGTTTTTAAACTGAATGCAATGTTTAGCATAAAATAGAAAAAAAAATATAACAGTTCGAATATACTTGAATGATACGTTGCAATTAGTTAATAAAAAGGAAAGTACTAGGCTCAGAAAGTCAACCTTATTAAAAGTGTGATAGCGTTCACATTAGCCCTGTGTTAAAATAAAATTGGTATCTATGGATAAACATTCATTCAATTTAAAGATAACGTGTTTAGTTGGAGAAGTTGAACAGTTAGTTCGCACATTCTACACTTAGTTCCTACTTTAAGCTGCAACCTGTGAGACACTTAAGAGAACTTCATCCACGGGATGCCACATTAAACGTGTCAACTGATTCAACTCTAAGTAAACATTGTTAGTCTAGCAACTCCTAACTAAAATATAGTACATCAGCGACCTCCCAACAGTAGGTAGTAGAGTTTCATGTGAAAGAGCTCGCCCGGGGAGGTACTACCACCATGCCCGTCATACCGTCATTTAGGGCATGGGGCCGGACCAATTACAGGCACACAAGACATATCAACTTTGTCTTATCAATGGCAAACCATCAGCCATTGAAACCTAACATCGCAATGTCTACCCACCAAAACAGCCAATGAAAAGCCACAAAAAAAATTAAAACACAAAAAAATCCAAAAAAAATACATAAAAAATATATAAAAAAGAAACAAAAAGTGTTAGTTTAGAACAAATTGTAATGCAATAAAAAGAGTATACTCACTAATTTATAAATTGTAATATAAGTATTTGTAAGTGAAACTGAGGCTCCGCTATTGGATGAAAAAAGTAGATGTATAATAATAACTAGGTTGTAGTCTCTGGAGATGGAACTTGATACACACATGAAAGAGGATAGAAACATCATCATGAGGTCACATCTCATTTAGTCTTCCGCGAAAGTAATCGAAGTATTTAACAGTCTATGCCTACATAACATCTAAAAACTCAGTTCGGTGGCAATACTTAAGAAATAAGCATAGTTTTAAGATAGTTTTACTTAGTATTTAAGTCAGTACAGACATATTCTACGGAAAAACTAATAATCACCAAAGCATAAGGTTTAATATTAACAGACATCTAACACGCACGTGTTTTACATTTGCGTATTTTCGGCCTATTATAAATTGTTATAAAGTACAGAAACAGAACGCTTTTCGAGTTCCGCTCATCGTTATATTATTTAGATGTTTTAGCAAAGAACAGTACTCAAGCTGAGACTACAGTTCGCTTCCAAAGTTTGATCAAGAAAAAAAATGGCATTATCAACTACCTCCGTAATGAAACTAATGCTTGTATGAGTACATTTCGTTGTAGTATTCAAAATCAACCCAATGGTATTAATTTGTAAGTATCTACAATATTAAGCTCCGTAATTTAAGTGAACAGCCTCTACATAGCAACATCTTTGTGAGGGGAAATGTTTAAGATCCTGGTACCTCTCTGTCAGTCACTAGCTCTCTCTCTGTCCAACCCCACCTATTTAAACACATACCTAACCATCTAATATATGTAAAGAAAACAGGTAAGCTAAGGAAACTAGTCTAGGTAAGTTCCTACGGAACTGATTTGCATTCGATAGAGTAAAATAGAAATAATAATAATTTAACAATAACAAATTCATTTACATAAATTGAACTGTGGGTTAATACAACGAATGTTACATTTATTTACTTAGCAACCAGCTTCTGCATGGGCGTATAGAACCTGAATGTAAACATTACACACCTATAACTAAAACGTCGCAACTGTATACAAATAACTGTGTCTATAATCAATGTCTAGGTTTAGGCAATAGGCATATCTGCCAGAAGCAGGTATCCCTAACTGATTAACTGGTCAAACTGATCCGAAACCTGCGCCGGTTTGAGCGACTAAGCCTAACGGGTTGACTGACACGACCTTTCTTTTAGCAGCTTAAGTAGGTGTGTGTATTATTCACCTAACCTAGTTTTGTAAACTTCATGTACGGAGAAGAAACGTTGCTCTGAGTTCATGCCGTAAGTATTCGATACAGTTTGACCATTTCTGGAACACGACAGTGATCCTGCTTTTTCAAAAATTCAATTTTATGTGTCGTAAATAAATGTTCGGTGTTAATTTTAACAATATATCGACGTATTATGGTAATTATTGGTATTATCTATGGGATGTACTGGTATACTTAAATGACCAGTTATCAAAGTTGTATTAAGTGTCATTGTAACATTTTCAAATATTTTCGAACCACATTCGTATTTCATTATCGATGTTTATGGGTATCTATCGTTTCCATTGTAATCACAGCATCCTTGTAATCGGACTTTTAACCCTATATATGCCAGATACTTATGGATTCCAACCAAAGAAGTTAATATTAAGGACCTATGAACTTGATATTTCATTATCATTGCATCATATCATCATATTATTATTATTATTATACATAGAATCAATGTTTTGTCATAACTATTTTCATGTTAAATGTACTACTAATTTGTAAATATTTTATTGGCCTGACTGGTATTGATAGAAAAAGGGGTCCTTTTGGGCTTACATTTTAAAATATAATTGGACAATCAAAATTATTGCGAACAAGCGCGCATTGTGAAATGCGGACTAATGTCCTGATAGACGTTCACTTCTGATGTACGAGCGACTCCCTGCGACGCTTCGCTTTCGTGAATGGTAAATTATACTTAAAATTGTTTTAGACCCCTTTGCAAAGCGTTGGGACCAATGTAAACACGGATTAGATCTCAGCCTACATTGGCAATGGTCGTCTGGTGAGGCGTAGCCGGTCACAAAGATTGAATATTGATGTCATCATTTTATCTACTTTAATGTCCGTGTAAACTATTATAAAATCGTGTTTTGACAATATATTGTCACTTTTGTTTAATTATTCGGATCTAGATTAAGTTCAATGTGTTTAGAAATTTAAGTGATGTGTAGAGATACCAGATATGTTACCTTATAAATAATTTGACACCCACGTAACCACTTGTTAAGTGTAACCTCTGTATTATTTATTGCAACGTCATTAACGTAGATTTATATTATTGTATTGTATACCATCTATATTTGATCAGCACTCTAACTGCAACCCAAAAGAATTGGATTATATCGTTACTTCAAACATATCTGTTTAATTTAGGTGTTTCAAATACCGATGTGGGAAACATGCCGTCTGTACTTACTGAATGCTTTTATTATAATACTTCGGTAAAACTATCAAAATTGTGGCCCTTATCAATGAAATTCTTTTCGTGCATCAGAATATATCAGTAGTTTGTCATTACGGTATCCCTAAGAGTAGATTACAAACAAGGTATGCACATATTGGGAAACCGAAGGCGGTTTATTTTTTGGCCAAATGCAAGACGGTATGTTCACACTGAAAGTATTACCATATTCTCTATAAATCGAATCAATTCTGTAGGTTCATAAAATTAATCAAAGACTTTTAAGGCAAAATGCCTTCTTTTTATGTAATTTTAAATGTTAAAATAAATGTTGGATAACATATCAAAAGAGTGGTGTTTTATTTCAATCCTGTTTTTTGTTACCTCCTTAGATGCTTTTTTAGATATTAAAAACATCAGTCGTCTAAAACATTGAGTCTGGAAATTCACGCATCTGCACACACCGAAAAGGAAACTAGAGGTGTTCTTTAAGATCATGGGAAACTATCAGATGACTTCTCTTGTTAGAGGGAGTGTCAGATTCTTACTGATAAAACGCACACTGCTTCTTCTCATATTTCGGGCCGTGGAAACGGTACACTATTGCGCTTCCACCCACAACCCTGGATGAACATCAGCCCTAATCGGCCAGATTTGTGACGACCCTTGCTCGCTATTCACAGACTGGCCCTAACAGTGGCCTTACAGAGGCGATGCGATGGAAGATGCGCTTCCTTTACGATTATGACCGCTTCGCACAAAACAAAACTAAACAACTAAACATTTGGGTTTCTGGGTGAGTGCTTGTATGTATGTATATGTTACCATGCTAAGATAGGTGAAGTTAAACTACAGAATAAAGTGAGCTTCTGATGATTTCCTTTTAATTGCGTTATGGTTTGAGCTCGCCTCACTGCACCTAATTAACCGGAAAGCATTCCACATCCGAGCTGCTTGTACTATAAAGAACTTATCGAAGAAGGATGTGGAATGCAAACAGATACTTAACTTCACACTCTCCGATTATCGCAAAAACCTCGAGTGTGTGTGTCAGAGACAGTAGGATTAAAGAGAACAGTGTAGTTACAAGAGTGAAAGGATATAAGCATTCCGAAAGCGAATCAGGAAACAGAGACATGGTCAGATTTGTATTATTGTTTTCTATTTTTATATTCTTTAAAAATTTAGGGATTTTTATAACGCTCAGCATATGTCAGTCCCATTGTAACCTAAGACATGTTATATTTTATTTATGTCCTGAATAAAAATATAAAAAAAAAATATGAAAAAAAAACTTCTTCAACATTCTTCATTATTTGACATGTTATTGAAAAAGTTGTAATAAGTATTATCACACTTTATGACTTTAAAAAACAAAGCAAAGGACAATTGCCTATACTTAATTGAACATGATTAGGTATAGACTGCCTATAATAAACTTGAGATTTTGAAACGAATATCAATCTGACGCCGTCCTGGGTGACGGTGAGAAGTTGTGATAGACAAAATTGGACATTAAATTCAATAGAACTATGTGAGTGAGAAAATAAATATTTTAGAAAAAACTTTAACATTTTAACTTTAATGTTATGTAGATCCTTATAGGCATTTGCGCATAACACAGGAGCCAATTTTAACACAATTAAACACAAAACTACCCCTCACTAGTATTTTCGCCTATGTCGAAATTGAATTTGAATTTTCGCCTATGTCGTGAGCCCTCACGACATACAATTTCACATACACATACAACACATCAAGAGTTGACATTGCAGTTTCCTTAGCGTCTACGCTAATTGAGGTTTCTGAAACTCTTGACAGATGAAGAAGGTGAAGTGAATAAAATATGCTCGGTAGATGAGAACTTTCAGTTTGGATAAGTATGTAAGTATGTGATTTCATTTGATAGGTGCCTACGAACGTGTAGGTACGTATAAACGTGCCGTTTTCTTAACTCTGTCTATCAATCTGACCATGGTAAAAGTGTAGATCGTTATGAAAGACCTACTGCTTCTTTAAAGGCCAACAAAGTGCCTATGACTATAGCGTTGCGGGTGCCCAAGCGCGCGCGGCGCTGATCACTTACTACTACTCACTTACTATCAGGTGATCCCTCTGATAGAAATAATACCTGTCTTCTGAGGCCGCGTTTACACACATGTAAGGCGACACGGAGCGCGTCGTGACTTCTTGATACATTGCAGCAGCAAGGCACATCATCGCCCGCGCAGAAACAAACATTAATTGATAGGTATTTGAAGTCCGTCAAATACCCGTCACGCAACGCGCCTCGTTGTGCGTCGATATTAATTATATGGGCAATATGCGTCTGTGCGTCATAAATTTGCCTGACACTACGTCCGAACACAAGACCTAAGTGATCCTGAAACCACGTGTAAGAGTAGGCAAAGTTAATTGTCGTGTAAACTGGTATCATAATGATAAATTGGTATAGCGCCATCTCTTAGTATATTCCCGAAGTTCTAAGTGACACACACACAAGTTCACGACTCCTATATTCTCATATGGTTGAGGTGTACCTATAAAATGTAATAGAAAAACCTTGCCTTAACACTTGTGCTATTTTACCACGGAGCAAGTGCAAAGACATGTTGTAATTACATTTTTCATGTTAGGAATCTTCGCACTTTTTTTACAAGACTCCAGGAACATTCGGTCCCTTTATATGCCATCTGCCAGTTAATAGTTGAACTACTGCCTCGTCCTTTAGATTTCACGAGGTATTTGAGCTAATGTCTCACACTAGATGTCACAAGTGGAGGATGCATCAGGGTCGTCCAGTGACTTTTTTATATAATTTGTGCATATATTACGATAGCGAGTTCTGATGGCGAAGCCCTTCACTACCGAACTAAAAATAATAAAGTACGTATATACTAAAATTTTGAAAATACCTCAACCCTAAATAAGGTCTTTTAATCTAATCGAATAAGGACCCAGGGACCCATAGGGTGGCAATGGAGCCCACCTGCGCACTCATGCCACAGAATGGGTACATTGTTAACACGAAACCTTTTGCGAAAGGTAAACTTAAGATAGAAAAGTGTTCAAATGAAAAATAAGATTTGTGAATCAGTGAGGATGGATTTGTTCAAAAATCGACGTCTTTTATTTTGTTTTATTTTTATTTATAAGAACTAGTAAAAAATTTATGTCGCATAAGTTCTGAGTGTCATCTTATTATGTTGAGTATAGTCACATACTAATCAACAGATTCTATCCAACTACTAAGAATTTTTAAAGCTGAGCTGCGAAACTTAATCACTTATACCACATACCACACAATCAGAGTCCTTGATTTGCAGTCCCACTTGCCACGATTAATTCAATCCAGCAATGAAGCTACTAGTTTTTAAGTCTAAAATTCAGATTGTTGCATTTTATATAGCGCCATCTCTTAGTTTATACCCGAACTAATCACGGCGATGAAGTGACAGTGATCACACACTTTATTCCTCGAAGAGAAAGACAGATTTAAAAATTACTTTTCACCAGTTGGGTTATAAGTTCCATTTTGGAGACCAAGAGTTTTGCCATCTACTGTTACTAGTATTGAGATTTACTTCGGCATCGAGAAGGCTTTTAGTCATTGAGGGTTTGTAACTTTATGAATCTCCCCCTGCCCTTATACCACCAAGTGCTCTAAATGACCATGAGAGAAAAATACGACTGATTGTCAGATTGATCAGAACTTAATAAACATCTCAATATTCATGGTGCTCAGTTCGGTTTTTGCGCGGGACTTTCCACTGAAAGCGCAATTCTGAGTCTGAACCTCACTGTTCGACACTAAACGGAAAGAAGCACACCTGTGTGCATTCTTGACCTCTCCAAGGCATTCGACCTTGTTTCGTATGACTTGTATTGGGAGGAAAACTAGCGTGCCTACACAGGTACAACAGATTTTTCATTTCTGGAACCAAAACCAGAATCTTCATGAAAGATGGGCTTCGCGGACACACTTGGAGTGTGGTGTGAGACAAGGTGGTTTGAGTTATTTGGTGGTTTGGTGGTTTGAATGAGGTTATAGTTGGCCTCAGCAGCACACGAGTGGAATGCTGGATTGACAACGTTTGTATGAACAACTTTAGTTACAGGGACGACATGGCGCTGCTGACCCCAACTGTAAGTGCAATGCGATAGTTGCTCGCAATATGTGAAACATATAGCATTCAGCATGATTTGATAATTATACCAAGCTAAGATGAGCGAGTACATGGTTTTCAAGGCCCCCGGTAAATGTACACTAAATGTGCCCGCAGTAAATCTGAATAGCATTCAACTAAAGCGGGTAGAGAAGTTCAAATATCTTGGACATTATGTTACTGAGGACCTTGAGGACCAAGTTGACATAGAAAGGGAACATAGGGCATTGGCGGTTAAAAGAAATATGCTGGCCCGCAGGCTTGTGCGTTGTAGTGAACAAGTTAAAATCACACTATATATAGCCTACTGTAAGACTTTCTACACGTGCAGCGTGTGGTTCAGTTATACGCAGAGGACGCTCAGTCCCTTACGTGGCCAATATAACAACGGATTTAGGATACATTAGGGTACAGCAACCTTTGTAAAACCAGCATAAACTGATTGTTGAAGTTGAATGTGTGAACAGTAGAGAAAGCTGTATTCAGATGATTAAAATGCACTTACATAACCAGTAATGTTTAGTAACGTATTTTAACTTAATTTTTCACAAATTAGCACACCAAACGTATAAATAAAAATCATGATATTATTCCACATAGATTTTATTCTACAACATTTACTTTTTAAAACAAGTCAGTCAAATAAGTTACGGCAATAGTTCGTGTAACTAAACGTCATTCATTGATTTCAGTCGCAATTTGAGCGTACTTATTTGACTATCTTCATAAATGAACAATCATATTGAACATTTTTCATTAAAATATAATTAATATCAAATAACGCTGTTATTCTTCGAAGGAGACGGTATACGGTAGATTGTCTGAGGGCAGATTTTTTAATAGTCCGATAATATAATGTTATCTAACGAAGAAAATTGTTGCTGTCACTGTCTTACACCCAGTTTCTGAAAGGCTTGTCAATTCATTGATCAACTAACACTGTGATTAATTTGACATGACTGTCAAATCAATTTGGGTTTCTGAAACGTTGATCAGGGCATAATTAACTAATCTATGATTATTTTGATTTGACATGCGATTTATTTTTAATCATAGCCACACTGCTCTTTCTTGTTTAATAGTTCATTCTTATCTGTCAAATATGTTAATATTTAAAAAGTTACGGACTGTCAATAACATTCTGACGCGACAACGTAATAGGCTAAGAACTCACGAAGCGATTTTAAACCCTGCCCGCCGCGGTAGCGGAACTGCGGTTTTATTTCCAAACTCACGAGACCGGTTATTTGCGCGGTTAAACAGCCGCCGCGGTTTCGATCATCGCCCGCAAATGTGGCGGGCGATGATCGCAAGACTGCAAGACGGGCGGTTAACGATCAGTTGAGGTCCAGACCGCCATGGACACACACCAGAAACGAGCCGTTGCGTTATATTTACTTCACAGAAGACCCGCCGGCCACCGCGGTCGCTCGCCAACCGATCTCAAAGCGCGCGGGTGCCACCCGCCGAGGCTGCGGGTAACCGCGGTCCGCGCGATTCTACTAGTTGCCCGCCGGTACAGCGGGAGCCGCATACAACCGCGTACACCGCGGGCGTAAAACGCGTCGTGAAATATCCTTTAATTTTTTATATGAATATTTGAATTCTACAGAAGCTGCGGGCCCGCAACCGCAGCGGACGCGGGCGAAAATCGCTCCGTGAGTTCTTAGCCATAATTATTCTGCAGATAACTTCTATCTAACCACTGAAAAATCAACCCTAAATTAGTCGATAAGTTCAAATTAGAAAAATATTCAAACAAAAAAGAAAATAATCTACCTACCCGTTGACTTATAGGTATGTATTATCACTTAATATTACTGTATATTTTTTTTTTTGGAATGTACAATAATTATTTGAAAGTTGTATAGTAGGTATTAAGTAAAATTTTATTTCATTTGACAGAATATCTTGCTAAGTACAACACCATTGTAAGTTTTGAATTATGACTACTTAGGCATACATTTAATTTAGTACCTACATTTAATCTACATTTTAATTGTATTATAATTATTTTTAACATTTTTTTGTTTGTTTTAATACATTCAGAATACAGACATTTATCTTAGAAGATAAAATTGTTTTGGCCCATAAAACGTTGCGGGCAAAAACTTGGCGCCCCGAACACAGTAAGTAGTATATACCTATATTAATATCAATAAAATCTGATCTATTGTATAAGAATGCATAATGTATAGATTATTAGATAAATAGGTACAGTGGTTGTGCCCGACTTCTAATAAGAGAAGATACATTCTTAAATCACTAACATCATCATCATCATCATCATCAGCCTATAAGTGCCCACTGCTGAGCAAAGGCCTCTTCTCACACGGAGAAGGTTTGAGCATTTATCACCACGCTTGCTCAATGCGGGTTGGCGATTTCAAACTTACAATGAGAAATTATAAGTCTAGGTTTCCTCACGATGTTTACCTTCACCGTATGTCAGTGGTGTCTAAATATTCATAGAAAGTACATATAACTCGGAAAAAGTCACATTGGTACTTGCCAGGTTTCGAACCCACACCCTCATGCATGAGAAGCGGGCTCCTTAACCTTCGGGCCACCACGACATTCATCACTAACATTAGGTAGTCAATTATTTTTAAAAGCACAAATAAGTTACTCAGTAATTATCTAAACACCTGGAGACAAATATAGATCGAAACGTACGATTAAGTACATCAAATGTGTTATTCATATAAAACGTCCTTTCAAAGGTATATGAACAATATTCGATCTTCGTTTTGGTAAACACCAATACACCAAGAATATAGAAACTAACAACCATTTATATTCTCCAGACCTAATTCCAAATATGACCATTATTATCGTGTTATGCACACAATACCAATTTGTGGACATAAAGAATTGTTCCATGTTTGAACCTCATGCATGGATTTCCATGACAAATATTGTGCACAGACTGCATATACACTACCTACTATAAGCAAATACAATCTAGAATATTCTTAAATATCTATAGATGAGATCATTATTATCATTGCACTAACATTTAAGAGTTCCATTTACATTTTTAGGTACATCTAGAGTACAATAAAGGTTGTACATAGGTACATATATGCCAATAAATAGTAATGAATAAAAATACTGATGAAATAATTATTTTAGAGGATCCTTTTAAATTACACTTGCATCGAATTTTATTTTGATTTTCTGTGACTAGCATTTAATTTAAAATTTAATTTAATAGGATTCAATATAATATAGTAATTTCTTCCGGCAACCTGACAGTTTTGGCATTCCGCTTACATACGGTAACACATGTACACAGTTGTGTTGATTTCTATAGGTACCTATGCAGGTGTATAGGTTCATGTCACAAAGCATTCATAAAAAAAAACAATTTAAAATCTAAAGATAACAAAGTTTTTCGATAGGTGGCTACCTATAGGGAGGTACCTATACAGCTTGAATACTTAGGTAAGTAATTACTCGAAAAACAGTATTTTGTACTTGAAAGTCAAAACTTTTTTGATATGTTATAGAACGGATTGCCGAAATTATCTTGGTACCTTTGCTATCATCAAATATCTATTTTAACAGGTTACTATTAATAGTGGTAACATTTGATTACCTTCGATCCTGCTGGGATGTTTAAGGTCTGAATTTTAAATATTTTTTAAGTTTATCTATCAGAAGAAAACATGGCCTGTAGATAGGGCCTTACAAAATATTATTCGTTTTACGTATTTTAATAATTAATGTTATAGGTAAATGAATTTAAAATATATAAGTATTTTAGTTCCAAATAGAGTTACACTCAATAGATTAGGGAATTTTTTGATAAGTAGAAAGTTATAATAAGCTCTAAAAATTTTCGTTTGCCGACTAGGTAATTAATTACCTATTTAAATCAGTTCACATCTTGTCTTTGAATCAACCACCGCAAATAGAAATATGTATACATACCTACCTCTACCTATACGTGTCGTAACCAACTAGTTTAATATGCCATTCAATTAAACACATAGGTAGCTTGTCAAACAAATGATATCGGAATTATACATTATACGATATGCCAGAATTATTCTGGTGAATGATTATTTCTGATAATAATTCGATTCGTTCAGGGGTCACATTGTAAAATAATTTAGCAATTGGTATTTTTGAAAATAACAATAGTAGGCTAACCACTTTTACACGTCAACTTAATATAAAAGATCTTGATAATATTTTCTATTTGATAAAGTAGCTCAAGAAGAAATAACGAAAGAGTTTCAGAGGTCAGTCTCTGTTACCTAAAGTAAAATGATCTAATGACATTCCCTCTCCTCTCTAACGACTTGATGAGTAAGTCGACTTTTCAATTCAAGATAACAATTATTCAGGCAATGGTTAAACGGCACATTGAGCTTGTTGGCTGCAACAGATTCACAATAGACACAGTATCTCTACAGTGAGTAGGCCTGTATAAAGTACATCATCTAGATTCCATAACATCAGTCTCTGAGTTCGACTCAGTACGCAGTGTAGAGACTCGATCATGATGGTAAACATGACATAATACATTACTTATCACACATTAATCACATTGTAACAATCTTAGCCGAAAATTCATCAGTCGGATGTAAACTTGACACTTCACAAACATGACCTGTAAATAGGGTCATAGGTTATAAACATTTCACACATTGTAGGTAAGTTTACAAAATAATTAGGTATATAATAAAAATGACATTATTATAAATATAATTAACAAATCGAGTTATACTCAACAAAAAAATGTTTGACACGTATACAAGTACTATATGTACAAAGGTAATCATGTTACTACATTGTTCTTTGGTATAATTATGTACTGACTTCTTATATAACTACAATATTAACACCGAATAGACAAATAGAATATATTATATAATTATTCAAGTCATTATCTGCCAATAAGCAAAATTAAATTCGGATTGTCCGGTAAACAGTTTCAAAAATAAAATAATGGACGAGTCCACGTAGTATCTACTGACTAATTAATAATATCGAATCGCAAAGTATAAATATAATAATACAAGAAGTATCGTAGCGTACTTTCTATGGCGTCGACCAATAAGCCTGGGTGAAAGCGGAGACTAAACGGCGCCACGGTGGAGTACAGTACAAAAAGTTTCTAATTACATTTCGGCCATCATCGAGCGACGCATCTGCGAGTATAGTTTAGTTACAAAGTATCTATACTATGCTACCATGTAGTTTACAGTGCCCTTCCCATCTAGGCGTTACGGCAGACTCATAGGGTTGACGCGAGCGTAAATAAATCGATGCAGGAAGATATGTCGGCGCCAAGACTCTCAAAACCGAACCTGAACCTTCTCTTCGTAAAATTTAAATACCTGCAAATAAAAATAAAAAACCTTTTGTAAAGTACATTATAATTCTATACCTACATTATCTACACGAATGTTATAAAGCTGAAGAAATTATTTGTTTGTTTGAACGATTAATTCATTTTTATGATTGATAGTTAATTTATCGAGGAAAAGTATGTCAACACAAAAATAAATTAATGTCAAATCCTTTCTTGAGAGTGACAAACAGAAAAACACTACCTACTAAAGTTAGTTGTGGGTGCTGTTTACATACTTGGTGCCTACTGTTAAAATGGTATGGTATGAACATTTTAGTTCCGACAAAACACCATATTACAAGACTTAAAATGTCTGGTACTTGGACAACCAGGACATAGATATATATTTTATTATTTTCTTTAAATTAAACTTTCATTGTTGAGTTGGGCCTATTTTTACCCTTGATATGCAAAATTTCGAATTTGTTTTGGTCATTTCTATAAAAATAGAAAGCTATGAAATATATAGGTATAAGATTTACATTGACATGATGAAAGCAATGATAATTAAAAGTATAAAAACTAAAACCCAACTACGACAAAAACCGACGCTGTAAAAGTATAAAAGAAGATTTTCAGAATACTGAAAGGCGTAGTCACACGTTATCACAATGCAGGTATGGTAAGAAAATGTAACGTGTAAAAGTGTATTTGTGGCGCATAATATCAACAAAAGAATGAACTAATATTAAGTAGTAAAAGGTATGAACGAAAAGATGTGAATTATATGCAATCATCCCATGAATACAAGCAAAGTCACTAGCACATGCTAGTAATATACATATATATGTAATTTCAAAATCATTTAAATTCAAAATATACTAAAACGAATGGTGACTAAATAGATAATGAACAATTTATGTTCGTTTTGATTTACGTACTTATTCCTTACCGATAATCTTTTCAGGCCTTGAACGTCTTGGTCGGCTATACGCTGAGGGGATTTCCTCCCCTACGTCCACGTCCTCATCCGCGATCTCATTCTCTGCCTTCACCTCTATGACATCGTCATCTATATATTCAGATTTAATTTTAATACTATCGTCGTCGTCTATTATCACCACTTCTCCATCCATACGGTATGATGTTATGCTAAACGAAGAATGTGTGCGAGGAGGCCTAGTTTCAGCGTGAGTTGCCCTAGTTTGCCCGGACGACGATGCATCAATTGGCGTCGGACGGATAAGCAAGGTGTGACCAGGCCTCGGTTGTGTAGACGATGATCCAGCTGTACTTTCTTGGTGGACGGGTGCTGTTACTGGATAAGTACATAGCCTAACCTGGGTACACGGTCTGACGTTACTGGGCCACGGATGGGGATATATTCTAATGATTTCTGGTATGTTTGTATTCGGGAGTCTTATAATAGGTCCCTGGTCAGCAGAAGGCAGAGGATTGAAACTCAATCGCAGATAATTAAATTGGCTGCCACTTGGAGAATTTATATTAGGAGCCGGAAAGGTATTTCCCATGCTAGGGGTACTATTAGTCACTGGATGGGCCGGTGCTGTACTAGGTGTGTTAATCCGGGGCCTACCTGATTGGTCGGATGGTCTACTGGGGCAAGAGGGCGGTCTGACTACCTGCGCTCTACCTGGTAAGGCAGATGGTCTGCCCATTCGCGGCCTAAATAAATGAGCCGGTGGCCTGTAAATCCGGGCCCTATCAGCATGAGTAAGTGGCCTACCCACGCTTCTGTGATAGCCATGGGCGGCCCATGGTGTATTCATTCCTGGCCTAAATAAATGGGCAGGCGGCCTGTAAATTTGGGACCCACCGGGGTGGATAGACGGTCTAGACGGTCTGGTTCTGTCTGTAGGAATAGATGGTCTGGTTCTGTCTGTAGGAATAGATGGTCTGGTTCTGTCTATAGGAGTAGGTGGTCTAGTTCTGTCTACAGGAATATATGGTCTATCTATCCGAGGCCTGTCCATCCGAGGCCTATCCGTCCGTGGTCTATCCGTCCGTAGCCTATCTATACGAGGCCTTTCCAAGTGAGAAGCTAATCTACAAGACGTGTTATCTATTAAAGGGCTCGGGGGCGCAGGTGGATTGCCATAGCTCGTGCTAGGTCTTTGATGACCGTGCGTCAATGGCTCAGTTGTCGATGGACCAGGTGGCGATGAGCCAGGCGGAGACCGCTCAGGTGACGATGATTCAGGTGTCGATGCTTCAGGTATCTCCAACGTCTCAGATCTCCGACCTCGATTTACAGGCTCGGTTTCAGCCTAAACAAACACACAAAAAATACACAGTTACAAATGCAATTAAAATTATATCTCATAATCTCTTACCTATATATAAAAATTAAATTCTGTTTGTTAGTCTCACTAAATCTCGAGAACGGCTATTCCGAATTGGCAAATTTTGGTCTTCAAATATTTATGGAAGTCCAGGAAAGGTTTAAAAGGTCAGAAAATTTTAGTTTGCCCGGTCAGCTAGTTGTAAATCCTACCTAACATTATGAATGCGAAAGTAACTCTGTCTGTCTGTATTTTCTTCACGCCTAAACTACTGAACCGATTTTTGTGAAATTTGGTACAGACATAATTTGTAACTCGAAGAAGGACATAAGATAGTTTTCATACCAAAAATCTGCAGGAAGTTACTATTTCACGCGAACGGGGTCGCGGACAAAAGCTAGTAAATAAATAAATTCTCAAGTGTGGAAAATGCATGCACGGTCCGGTTCAAACGGAGTAATTTGGTTGCACAGAAAATCGACGTAGGTACATAAAACAATGGTAGTTTTTCGCTATTTGAATGAAGTTAACGGTATGTGAGTAAGGTCCAATCGGAAAATGGGGCCCATCACTAAAGGAAGTAGAAATGCCAGACGGGCTACTGCAGTAGGCCCAACAGTTGTAATATAGGATGAACTTGTGGGTAGGTACAACTTACGTTGGCTGTCGATGTTAAGATTAACATCTATAGAATAATATACTTAGGTAAGTACATGTAAAATAAATAGTATAAATAGGTCGTCGATCTGACGATGACAGTAATAAATATGATCAAATCTGATCAAATTTACTAAATTATGTAAACCAGAAGTATATAGTGTCATTTTGAATTTAGACTAACGTCATGTAGCCTCCTATTTTCCGCATGATTTGAAGTAACCCAACGAATGGCGTGACTGTAGCCTATCCGTTGCCATGTCGGGTGGTGCCAATTTCTACTTGAAGTAGTTCAACCGGGGCCAAACTCCATTGTTTTAAAGTACGGATTGTTTTTTACTGCACAAAATTACTCATTTCATTTCCTCTCGACAACGTCAGTGAAAATATATTGAAATTAAAACGTGTAATTTCATATAATTTCGGACAGTGTATCCACAGATTATATAACAAGGCAGATGGACCGTTTTCTTTTTGTAAGGGGAAAACCTAACTGACTAAAAACCCGCCTGTTCCTTCTCCTGCTCTGGGCCGAGGTCGCGGTGCCTAATTGCACTTACCTCGCAACCCCGTACGGAACAATAATGTGAAGCCGCTTTGGTAGACATGTGTGCATGACAGCTGTATAAAAACACGTTTTCTCGGTGTGCGTTACGGTTGCCAAATAATAACAAAATTACCCAAAATATGTCATTGTCTACCTATCGATATAAATAAATATCAATTTCCGATATGTATTAGATACCCGTTTGACACCTATTTAGGTCATTCTTTTTTGTTATGTTTATAACTTGGTAATTGTTCAATCAAGGTTTGTAAGAAAGAATAGTTTCCAAATATAATATAATAATAATCCTTCCATAGTTCCCATCATATCAGCCCATAGCAACTCACACCCATAACCTTATACTTTGTTTGGGGACCGTCCTTGGGTGCTTTTACATAGTCACATACAGGGATAGTGGCCGGTTTGTGTCCCATTTCATTTAGATAAAAGTTGTCTAAAGGGCACCTTTGCCTCGTACCTATGCCTTCCAAATGACCGGGACTCTGGTCCCGTGATTGAAGAACTAGAATAAACATTTTTGCTTAAAGCTATACCAAGTTCATAATATTGGGTGCCTGAACTAGGACAACCTGTGTTTCAGGCGAAAGTTTTAGAAGGAACGGAAAGTTTAGGAACTAATAATAACTTCTCTCTGTCTTCATAGGACATGTCTTGAAGTGCTTGATTAGGATTTTTATACAAGTACGGAGATTGTAGGAGTAAAAGAATAAAGTCGCAGGAAAGGTGCGAGGAATACAAAAAAAATGTTATAAAAGTGTGTTTTGTACTTTTTGCTGGGCAAACGATATCTTTCCTTCTTCTCGTTATTAATTCAGGATTGTAGGGAAGGGTTCCATGTTGTTTAAGCGTAGTGCTCATTATAAATATCTGGCGAACTGGTAGTACTTTACAAGATTTAAATATAGAAGATTAGTAGGGTAGCCTAGCCTTAGTACTAGCCATAAATACTGTAACAAATAAAAAAATATTTTTTCTATTGCAAATAACATTTATTACTTTTACAGTATGACCCCTTAAGAACATGGTGTTGTTAAGGGGCTTAACTACCTTCTCAAGAACGCTATTTTGATACACTTGTGCCGATGTTTTGATACCTTTTTCGCAAGAGTATGGCTCAGTCACTCCTTCATAGCTAACACCCCACCAAATCATCACTGAAGTCGGATAATGTCCACGTTGCACTCTGTCGACTAATTGAGAAGCTTTCTTAGAGCTTTGAGCATAGATACAGGCATTTTGTTTGTTAAAATGTTGCTCAATTGTAAAAATTTTCTCATCCGTAAACAAAATTTTTCTGTGACCTCCTTTGCGTACCGCTTCAGTAGTTGTTTGGATTTTATCACCCTGTTCTTTTTTAAATTATCATTTAAAAAAAGTCCAGTGCGTCTCTTATAGGCTGCAAGTCCTAAGTCGTCTTTTAAAATACGCGACATGATTCTAGGTGCTATCTTCATCTCCCGAGATAAAATCTTTTGCTTTCGGACAGGATTTCTTCGAATTCCTTCCCTTACTGCTTTGACCACCTTTTTCATACGAACACTACGTGGACGGCCAGATCTAACCTATTAATAGCCCGGTACACAAACATTTGACTAATACCAAGCGTGTGGAGAGTTTTAAAAATTGGATTTGGCTCCATACCCACTTTGTGTAATGCAATCACAGCGATTCGGTTCTCTTTATCACCCCACTCCATTTTAATATCAAAAATATAGAACAATTTATTGGCGCCAAAATAAGAAAACACAATGAAAAATTATATAAAAATGAACGATTCCAAATTCAAATGTAATATTTTGTTTATTTCTAATTGTAACAGTATTTATAGCCAGACAGAAAATGGAAAATATGGAAATTATTTGATTTTTGTGCATAATGTTTATTAGTCAAAGTTCACAATAATGAAGTTTAAATGTAGGTAGTTAGCAATCGTTATTTTGCACTCATTTCCTCTAATTTTGCCTGGTCTTTAATCCCTTGCTCGTAAAATTTGTAGCATGTCCATAAAACTCCGGCGAGCTCCGGCGAGATCTCATAGTAGAGTGGAAGCAACGACTGTCTTTCTGACAGCCGAGGGCCGGGCACGCTGTTATAGCAGCGGCAAGACCCCTCTTTGAGGAGTGGGTTGAGAGACGCCACGGCGTCCTCACCTTCCGCCTGACGCACGTGCTTACCGGGCACGGCAGCTTCGGTAGGTTCCTGTTTCGCATCCAGCGGGAAGAAACGCCAGAGTGTCGTCATTGTGCGGACCACCTAGAGGACACGGTAGAGCATGCAGCGTGCCCTGCCTGGGCTGAGCACCGCCGTGTCCTCGTGGAAGTGATCGGCGGCGGCGACCTCTCACGCCCAGCCTTAGTCGAGGCCATGATTTGTAGCGAGAGGAACTGGGAAGCCGTCTCCTCTTTCTGCGAAGCAGTGATGCTCGCAAAGGAGGAGGCGGAGCACGTGAGGGAACTATCCTCCTCGCGCCCCAGCCGCCGCGGTAGGCGACATTCCAGGCATCGGGGATCGAGAGATGATCTCCGGCCACTGTAAGCGCTGGTGTGCGGACGGCGAGTCCACCTGCCCAGCCCGACCAGAACCAGACCCGAGCGTATGACGCGTAGCGTTCCGCCCGCGCCTCAAGGAGCCAATGGACCACCACAGACGGGGCCCTATAGGGCTGATGTTCAGCCGGGGTTACGGGTAAAGCGCAATGAGCCACCACGGCCTCGGCCCAGAGCAGGAGAAGGAACGTGGGATTTTTAGTCAGTAAGAGTCTGACACTCTCTCTCTCGCCTAACCCTGGGCGGCAGAAGTAATTTGATGATTTTCCCCTGACAAAAAAAAGGGGAAAAGTATTTCAAAGTAAACTAACAACAGAGACCAATGTTTGTAAAGGTTTTGTGTTCCAAGAATTCAGAAAAAATAATTACATGTAGGTAACATTATATCCAAATAGACAAATCATAATCAATGAAAATCTCTTTATTTTTATTTTTGGTAGGTAACAGTTTTTACGATATTGAGAACATAAGACGGCATTATTCTCAAAAATATAAATATTATGACGAAAAATAAAAATATAAAGATGGGACGCTTCGTGACGTCTGACTGACACGAGTTTATATTCTATTTTGAATTTGTATTTGCTACGGTGGCTTCACTTTCGTGTTCTGCACGGTCTATCTGCCTTGTTGTTTTAATTTCAATGTTTGCTGGAAACGTCAGTAACACAGCGGTCGGTTACACTTATATGGTAAAAAAATTTGCTGGAAGGTTCCACTGCAGAAGCTTTTATTGAACTTGCATATAACATAAAAAAGCTTGTGAAATTTGTCCTGATTGTTTGATATATTCAAATCACAACTTTAGTAAATGTAGGTACAATGAAGTGTTTTACCTCACTCTCCGCGCTGCTCCACCCAGAGTCCTTGACCATTCTTTCGTATACATCTTTTATAGAGTCCCATGAAGTGTTTCCCTCTAAACATGCCCCCGCCCCCCACTGCACCATAATGTCTACCTGAAATTTATTTAATAATAAATGACATTTATTATTAAATACCTGCTCGCAGAAGTTCAGTTGTGACTCCGACATCGACCGGTACCTTGCTATTTGCTATTACATGCTAATGTTTTTTCTTGGGGGGGGGGGGAACTATCTAATCATATCTTCCCCAGGTTAAGGCGAGAGAGGGAGTGTCAGACTCTTAATGAGTAAATGCCACCGCGTTCCTTCTGCTTCTCCTTGCGGAGGCCGCGATACCTTATTGCGCTTGTCCCGCAATCTCGCCTGAACATCGACGCTCCTGGGCCCTATCTTTGGTGATCTAATCACTCTTCGAAGTGCGAGCGGAACGCTACGTGTCGTACGCTCGGCTCTGGTTCTGTGTCTGGGTGGGTGAAGAGCTAACATTGCTCGCCGTCGCCTGATCTCTGACGCCTGGGATGTCTCCTGCTTCGGCGGCTGGGGCTAAAGGAGGAAAGTCCACATTACTGCTTCGCAGAAAAATGAGAACGCCTCCCAGTTCCACTCGCTCCGCACCATTATCTCGACTAAGGCCGGACTCTAGATCGGCGCCGCCGATCACATGAGGACAAGGCAGTGCTCATTCCAAGCAGAGCAGTCCACCACCGTATGCTTGTTATTATACCGGTTAAGGACTCATCGGATACCAGTTTTATATTGTGAGTATTAGGTACGCTACTCTGTTCGAGACACTGTCTACTTTCTTACCAAAGCTGTTAGCGAGAGACTTGTGAACGAGAAATCCGATTGTGAACAAGAAATCCGATTCCTGCTCAACAATCTTCTCAACGGTCCTCAGTGTACCTAAGGATGTCGGGTTTTGCTAGAACTAAAGATCATATACATACCTGATCCGTTACAAAGTTCAGGAATAGGGGAGCTGGGCGCTGGAGTTTTTTCTTTTTATGGGTCAGGTAAACTTTATAAATAGGTAATTATTTTGGTACCTAATATTTTTGCACCGATTGCTCTTAACTAGCGATGTTGCTACTTTGGTTCAAAATTATCTAGCAGCTGTCCCGTGACAACAACAACTAGTCTGTCAGTTATGACAGTGACAGTGACGTATAATATAATATAACCTATAGTTGCATTGCAAGATATTGATTTTGTTATTAAATCCAAACCTCCGATCTTCGATATTTTTCAAGAACAAAAAGTAAATATTTTCTTAGATAACAAAAATATATTTGCCTTTAATCCGTTAAATAAGTCTTTATGCGACTGCTGCGGTTTCAGTGAACTAAGCTTCATGCTGCTTCATGTTATAAAAACAAACACAAAACATAACACTTCTTTTTTTGGGGCAGTTGTGTAAAAAGGTTTGTCAAGTAAATAAATGTATTACCTTAACCTTTCATATACCTATCCATTTTTCATGGTAGTAGTCACTGCACACACTATAGAACAAGTATTTCATTAGCTTCACTGTTAATTCATTGTGATAGCCATTTTGTTTCACTTTGAAAAGCGCTTTTTACTTTCAGTGTCAACTAACAACTTAAATGGTTTTGAAATCATAAAAGCTGTTGTTACATTATAATGTAAATCTATAAGTACTTAATAATTATTATAAATGTGAAAGTAACTCTGTCCGTCTGTCTTTTCTGCACGCCTAAACTACTGAACCGATTTCTGTGAAATTTGGTAAAGACATAGTTTGGAACTCGAGAAAGGACATAGGATAGTTATTATACAAAAAATGCAGGAAGTCATTATTCCACTGCGAACAGTCATGGGCAAAATCTAGTTAATTAATAAACCAGAGCTTGAGATTTCAAATTTATCAGTATGAGTTAATTTAATTAAGTCTTAATTTCAAAACTTGAATTGTTTTTAAGACTTGGCTTAGTCATGAACTTGAGTTGCTTGAGGTAATACTACCAGATAATTTTATTTATTGTCTTCTAAAATACAGAATATGAATGGTATCAAATATTGTCTTATTCATCATCCAAAGTTATTTTAAATATTCTCATTACATATATTTATTAAAAGAAACCCATTGTTTTTATAAAAAATTATATGTCAGTCATTGCGGCTCAATATGCCTACTAGAAATATACAACCACCATCAAATAAATATAGGGGCGTTCTCTGTTTACAATTTATCTAGTCATACTCAAACCTCCTAAATATTGAAATAAGAAAGTCATCTTAGATAGGTTCACCCAAGCATCATAGTTATTGGTTTAGTTAAACAATCAATGATATCAAATTTATTGTTACCAACTCTTACGTAGTTGAATATTATCAAAGTGACATGATAGCTATTATTCACTACATTAAAAGGTGGAGATCAATAAGTGTACACCCATCTTTCACTAAGACAAGCTCAGGATATAGCAACAGGCCATTTGATATCCTTATTTAATATGTTTTATTATTTTTTATCATATAATTGATTTTTATTGCCTGTTGGTAGATATTACACAATAGGAAATACATGCATCCCTTGTAATAAAGACTGCACAAATTGTCATTTCTGTTATCATTAAAAAATGACTTCTGTAACTATGAAGTCAGCTAGTAATAGCAGTAGCTATGTAGCTACAGATGTAATTTTTGTTAAAAACAGTATTGACTATAGCACCAATCAGACAGCATGTCACAATCCTAAGCACTGAATACAAAACCCTAAGTTCCAATGCATTGTGTGGTATGATATTTAAACCTAAATCAGGCACTCAAGAGTGTCGAATGTGTAGAATCATGCCATCTGATTGCCGCTTACTGCATTCTTCATAATGAAGGCAGCATTGTGTCCCGGATGTATACATTTTCCAAAATACAATGGGTATTATTAGTTGTAATTTCACAGCAAGTATTAGTTATTTCAGATCTCGCACATATATTCAATGCTAATAACATAGGGAGCAGTATGTACATACATAATAATATACTTGTTTATTCCTTTCTACTAATAGAGAAAATTATACTGTAAAATTTTGCAAAAGCATTGATATCAAAGCAATGGTGCCATAGCAATGTTGAAATTGATAACTTAAATATAATCAAGAGGTTCGCAATACAATACATTCGCAGGATGTGATGCAATCCTTTAAGTTTAGTGAATTTAGCAATTGCAATAAAATATTTCATTGTTTTATGGATATTGTGTGCCTGCAAGGGCCTGCTTTACTATGCCTGGATAGCCACTATACACCAGAAGCTGATATAGAACCTTATTTGTATGATTAATGGGCCACATAACTTCATCTGGAACTTTTATAAAGGTGATGAATCAGACCCTTTGGGTTCTAGGTATAAGATAATATTACAGTTGAAAAAAATAATAATAAATGACCTCATAAAACGTATTACAAAAGACAAGATATAGGAAGTCCACCAGGGCAAGTAGGTACATATAATTTTTTCAAAATTGTAATTGTTACCTGCGAAAATTATACTTCAAAATATAGCTTACCTCCCGATCACCATTTCGTCTTAAGTCTTTTGTGTCGTCACTGGATGAAGAATCATCTGAACTAATAATTATAATTGTCTCCATTTTTCATAGACCCTTCGAAGTGCAGTAGATAAAGGAGCTACCGACTACATAATATTTTTATATTGTTAAAGATATAATCGTTGTTAAAATGAACATAAAACGGAGCCTTTATTATAGAGGCAATCTACCCTCTTTTTACTAAAAATAAAACTACAAAACTGAACAAAGCCTGGCCGCGTTAGTGTTGACACTATGAAAAAAAAGTATTGATTGATTGAGCTTTGCTACCCACGTATCAAAATTGGTAATTTTTAATTCTAAAACTGTACCTTTACGTATTTAAAATTACCAATCATCATTTAATATTTCTAAATTGTAATTAATTATAACGGCGTGTAGAAATACGTTACTAAAGAAAAATAATTAGGATAATTGTTTAATTTATGTCTTTATTATTAAGCTAGGTATTATGCCTATTATTAACGTCTATCTAGTGCTATTATTGATAAATGAAACAGACTAAAATGTGGTATATTTTTTCAAGATCATTATATACTATTTGTAATCTATGTACTTATAAGGTACGGAAACGTTATTCATAAAGGTGAATGCTTAAGTAAGTAGGTAGACGACAACATTTTTATGCTATTTCTGTTTTTTGGAATTTTTGGCTCGAAATACCATAGTACAATAATAATACTTGCGATGATGACATGTATGTGTTTACCATCAACATAAGGTTAAAGAGACACATAGGTGGCGCGGCCTGTCGTGTCGCGACAGAACGCCCGGTGTCATAAATTTCACAGACTTAACAGCAATAATCAAAGTTAACAGCACATGACCCGAATCAACACGAAAGCCAACCAAAGTGAATGTATGAAATCGTAAGCTTCTGGTGAGATACACTTCTACGTTATAAAAATGCATAACTGGCTAGCCTAACTGAAAAAAAATAACTAGCAATGTCAACATCTTAGAGATAGTATGTATAAATGTATATCGTTCAGCGCGTACCTACCTTTCAAACTAACAGACCTCCACAAATGTGGTCCACTAGGGCTGATGTAGCGCTGGAATTGCAAGTGCTATGGGTAATGTATCACGACCCAGCTTGAAGCAGGTGAAGAAAAGGGGTGGTTTTTAATCAGTAAGAGTCTGACGCTTCCTCGCATCCCACCCAGAACGGATGAAGTAATTGAATAATATCTATATCTTCTTAAATTAAAGATATTATGTTTAACTATGCGCCAAATAGTATTTGGTATGTCGCTCCAGTCTATTTAAATATGAGGGGAAGCTACTTAAAATGACACGACACTCTTTCTTTTCTTTAACAGTAAAAATCCCTGAGATACAGTTGTGTTATCTTTCTAACTGTAGGTATTTACTATAGGAAGTATGGTGAATGTCGTGGAAGAAACCTTTTAGGAAAAAATGTGTCAACGAACAACATCAACCTGTAATGTAAGTACTTGCTTAGAAGATTTGGCAACGCCGAAACCCTTAAAAACAAGCATTAGAAGTTCAACGCTTATAATACTTACTCTTCATTATTTCTAAGAAATCAGAATGATAGTTCTGGGAATTCCTAGAATTTGATCTAGTTTAAGTAATTAGGTAGAGTTTGGGCGTCTGGGGTCTATGCGGCATGGAGTCTAAATAATTCAAAAAATAAAATAAATATTAGTTGAAATATCATACACTATTTTCATCATTCAAAAAGGGTTGACAGAGTAACGACCTTATACCTCTACCTGTGTCTCCGCCGCCCAACACCTTACGTTACAAAACTGCAGTGTGTATAAAAATCATTATTTCCTTTATCCAACTAAGTCTCAAATGATCCATACTCAATTACACCACTCACTCAACCTGTCTCTGCCTCAACCCAAGGTGCGTTCAATTATACTGTACGTTGTGTACCTACCTACGTTATGTCACATGCACATACAATTTATTAAGTATGAGATAAAAACCAGTAAGAATGTCAGTTGTTAAATAAATAAACACTAAAATACACAATTTATTTGCTTTATTCATACTCTTATAGTAATATAATAACATACATAAAATATTTCTTTTTAAACAATAAAATACAGTAAACCTAAATCTATGTTTACATAGGACGCGACCTTCGAAATTATTAGGTATACGTGTACCTACACAATATGCAAAATATAAAAAATCACGAAGATGTTTATTTATGTTTAGTGCCATCGATATATAAAATAAGTCTAAAATACGCATAAACAAATATATTTTCCTCCATATTTCTTACAAATATATAATATTTAAATCTAAACTGTCGTCATAAAGTTCTAAAACTCTAAAAAATTCGCAAAAAATTACAATAATAAAAATTATCTAGATATTTCTACTTACACGCAACTGCAGATTTCCACATCTCTTATATCTCATTTTAAGCTGAATTTAGTACAATAGTACCGAAAGTTTTCTAACTTGTACGTATTCAGTCAATATAACTCGGCACCTGCACTTGTACAACATTAACCAAATGGCAACATTACAAAAAGTTTTATATATAAACAATATAAAATTATCTCACGTACCTACCTACCCAAGACAACTTTGTAGCACATACATTATTGTATGTATGTTTCAATTTTATTTAATTTGTTTTTAAATCACCACCAGCCTGTATTGACTACGTGCGCGACGTTGGCGACGCGTAGCGTTTACTAACATTTGCGGAAACTGTCAAATAATAACAATGAAAACATTACTTATAATTTTCTTAGCAAATATAAATAAAACCAAAGATTAAAATAGTAGTAGTTTTACTGTAAAATGAATATAATAATAAAAACTGACATCTGATCATCCGAATTTGTTTCCAATTTCTGCCGTGTTGTGAGCTGCGGTCATTATCTGTCCGCCACTACCTACTCGCTTTTCACATAGCCAATAGAAGCATTAGTACATAATTTCCTTATAGGTTCTATTAAGGTGCCAAGTTTAGCTAAAGAAACAGAAATTAGGTGCATAATATATAAAGGTTGTACTTAAAAGAACAATTTTATAAGGTTATACTAATAAAATGATAAATAGAGAGCACTTACAGAACAGAGAAAATCATCATTATTACACGGGACTTGTGGCGGTTCGTTCCTAAATAGAAGCGCCATTATACAATTAAATTTTAAAAATATACCTATGTAGGTAAAACAAGAAGGAGTAATTTTATTTTTCAAATTTTTTTAATAAAATTCTTAAAATTATCAGCACACAAATGAATCAGCCGCAATTGCTTAGGACGTGGAGTGTCAATTAGCGTTGGGGCGATATGTTAATGTATGATACTCAATGAAGTCCATATTCCTTACTGCACAGAGTTTGCAGTAACATATTCTCGAGAATAGTCCTGATCCCTATTAGCTAATGGAAGCATGGAAGACGGATAGGAAGCCGCCAGAAAGGACTAACTATTGTAGCGAACATTTTATTGTACAGTAGTAAAAATAAGACAAACAAATTCATAAACTTCTTTTAGCCAAACAGGTATTGCTTACACAGTGTTGATTATTTCTGTTCTGTATGTCAAAAATACTACTAAAGGTCTTAAAGTATTAGAAAAAGGACGGAGTTGCCAGTCTGTAATTACAGGAACAAATTATAAAATTCGCGTGTCTTTTTAATAAGCTGTTTTCACATTTTATAACAATGGGCTTCGGTGGGAGTATATGAAATATGGACAGAAACAGTTATTACAAAAAACATTATTATTACTAAAATATTTCACTTCAAAAACATTGCCATCATTAAATATAACTTAAATTTGATATATTTTACAAAATGTCTGAACTTTGAGCGATTATAAAATGTGACAAAAGAGTACATAACACAGAGAAGAAAAAATATTAATTAGCATAAATTATTGCCATTACACATAAATCTAAAAATTGACATGGATCGTCATAGTGCCTTTATAAAAAACATAATTATTTTGTACAAATTCTGTCAAAACTTTTGCACTATCACGAGTGTAATAAAATTAAAATTCTAATGTTGCCATTTCTTTACCCATCCTATTATCACACAGTAAACAATAGATTTACATGCTACGGGTGTTTTAACTTAATTCCTACAGAATGTGTTTTAGGATTCAAAATTCAAGTCAGCCACAAATTTTGTAGCAAATAATTTGAATGATTTTGATTCTAATAATTAAACCACATTTTTCATAACAAACATTCTAACTTAACTGATAGTTACCTACGAACCTAATCTCAGAAAAATTATATCAGTACATTTTCTACAGCCAAGATGCGAAAGCAAATATAAAGTAGTCTGTAAAAATCAGTCTGATCTAAATTGACAAAAATCATATCTTAACAAAATAATTTCGTTATATTTTTTTTGTTTAAGACTATTATTAGCTTAGTTCACTAACCATTAATCTAAATAACATAATGGATCAAGCAAAAAACAGCAATAGGGAAATTTATAAAATTATTGAGTTGACTGTGTTGTGCTATGGGTAGAATTTAATAATATTTATATAAATAGACATTTAATATGTATATCATAGGTATTATGTAAATTTTATAACATGACTGTATAGAAAGCGCGGTGGCTGAGCAACTAGCTGCCTAGATCGATGTGATGTGTGTGTATGAAATTGTATGTTTGTAAACTCACACACGATACAGAAGGTCCTGATCTATCCAGGATCAAAAATCCTTACAAAAACACTGGCCTAGTTCTAGCTCCATAAGAACCAAAAAAATTATTAAACATGCCCAGCGCCACTATCCCTAATTACTGACCGGATTTTTTAAATCAAGGTTTAAAAATATACCAATACGATATACATCCGTTTGCAAACAAAACAGCTGCACATTTTTAAATGACTACATTAAATCTTCATTCTTCAGTATCCCTCTTTCCAACCTAGTATAATAATAATTAGCAAAATATCCGTGTAAAATGTATATTACACTAAATTATTGTATGTATAGAATATCTAAAGGACTAATAGGTCTTCATAGGAACAAATCATAAAATAAGACGGGACGGTATCGAAATTTCACGAGCCACTCATAATTTATGATGTACATATAAAGCTTCCTAATTCTCTAATAATGAAAATTATCGTTGGAATTTATTTTTACTATCAACTGCAGCGAAACGTAAATCTAAATACACTTATCGACAGTGACGTGTCAATATCTACAAACTGAATTTTTCTTGAGACTTTCTTTTTGTGATTTTTAATAGAGATGCGCTTTTCGCTTTTTGGATCAAATTCTTCTTTATGTTAATATTTAATTGCAGCTTAGAATTCTTCTAATAAATCACCTCCGAAAAATACCAAAAAATGTTTACCTACCTACTACAAAATTAAAGATAAATATTTTGTAGAAAAATGTAAGTTAGTTTGCACGAAAGCGTTTTTAGCTGCGTTTAATTCCCAGAAAATAAATGATCATAAAAAGCTGACGATAAGCACGGAAAAATAGTTAGCTTACACAGTCAAGTTTCTTAACTATTCTATTGTATTTGTTTGGCCTAAAACTACAATATCAGCTCTCATTTCCTAGATCTAATCTAACATTATTCAATATATTGTATTGTATGATTGATTGCTATCAATATGGTAATATAGTATAATTATTTAACATATTAAGAGTCAAAGAATAAGAGATTTCCAATTAAAATAAGAGATCATTGCTGAATGTCATCAATAAGAATGAAGATACATATTATATTGATCGAAATGTTTACTCTATTACTAAAGGAAATGTATCGTATTTTGATTAAATAATGGCTGCGGTTACTAGTACTACAAGCTCAGGTCGGCTAAATAGCCTAGTCACATCAAGTTATTAATTGCTAAAGCAATATGTCAGTGTCTGATATACCAGATACCACTTAGTGGTCATACGTTTAAGATCTAATGAAGTCCCATTGGTTCGTCGGTTGGTTGTCACAGATCACCATGATGAGAGGCTCGCCTCTCCCAGCCCGGTCGACTCCGAGACACATACCTGCTGCAGTGTTGTAAATAGGACTGCCGGCCTGTAAACATTAGTTCAATATGTTAATATTAGACAAAGTTTTTTTGTAGTACAGTCAAAAGCACCTTCCTTGCTTTTTTGACAACTTGTTATATCATTAATATACAGTTTCAA
This sequence comes from Spodoptera exigua, assembly GCA_902829305.4. Lineage (NCBI taxonomy): Eukaryota > Metazoa > Arthropoda > Insecta > Lepidoptera > Noctuidae > Spodoptera > Spodoptera exigua. Next base: position 9,656,234 of record LR824601.2, on the reverse strand, counting down.
ATTCAAAGAACAAATAACCTTAAGAGATCCTCAAGGCATACTTAAAAATAATAAACAGGGTAAAGTTAAATGTACCCGCGACCTAAAGCTAGGTAAATATTTATGAAATAAGCATCTAAGTCTTAAAACCCCTATGTGAATATATGGTAAATGAATGCTTGTAAGTTTTTATTAGTACTACACTCGTCTATTTAGACCGAACTATTTCCAAGTCATACAAGAAATTAACCTACTTTTTATCCTGTCAAATGTACCTGTAATGACCTTCGTCTGTATAAATTGCTTATATTTATATGTCCTTTTTTAAATTATTAATATTTTTATAATACCTATCTGTTTGCACGACACACTCATGTTCCAATAATTATTCAAACTAATAAAATAGTTAAATAACTTACATGACAGATAAATTAATTATTAGTGTGTCCTGCTAATCTCAAGAGCAATATTTGTTTTGTCAACCTTATAGAGAATCAATACTACAAAAATTAGAAAGGGACTCACAGCTCCGAACATTCTATCCCACTCCTTAGGGGATGGTTGGTTATTACACTTCCCATAACTCAGGACCAAATTGTTAAATACATCGTAACATAAAATGTTACCCATCCGCAGCTGATTGCGCAGAGCTCTAATGCTCCACTTATTAACGCTTTTAATAAATTCCACATGTCGGTATGCAGGCTAGAAACGGAACAGTGTCAATTGCACGCTACATGTTGGACATTATTACGTATATTTCATTCATAATCGAATTGGAAATAATAATGCCATGCGCACAAATGTTCTACTCAACGTTTCAACCCTCGACAATACCTCATGCAAAAAGCAGTAACAAGCAGGATGTAATGATGAATCTAGTTACTACGTTCACTAAGACTTACTGTAACGACCAGCCAATAGAGTTCTAAGAAGTAATACATGTAAGGATTTTCCAGGACTTTTCGTGAAGATGGTGGTTTCTAGAAAAGGGCTATGTACACGTTTGCAACGGATACAATGGATGGGTTGTGTGAGATACTTACAGATCCCTTGTGTTTCCACTCCTGCGAGCCACCAAGTTCATGGCATTTGCTCAGCTTTGGCGCAACATTGTTGGATGCGTCCAAGCAAAGCGTGCGTCCTAATACCAACTCGAAGCGACTCGTTTCGAACCACATCTGTAATGTTAACAAGTATTTAGAGTTTTACTTTTACGTTACTTTACAAAAATCTGGTTTAGACAGCTACAAGAAACATACGTAATTATCTAAAACATAAGTAATCCGAAAACTCATTGACAGAAAATATTGCAAGACTACGTCAAAGATACAAGTTATATGAAGTTTATCATTCCACAAACATTACATAATAATGTCAGCGAATACCGAACATAGACAGCCAAACATTTGCATGCAAAAAATAAGGTACTCATGTGTTACCTATGATAAGTTTTTATGTCTGTGGTAAGGCATAAACACTTTTATATACTTTGAAGTTAAACGTAGGAAGAAATATCTTTGTCAATAGACTTACAGAAACGCAATAATGTTAATTTTCTCTTGTAAATCACCATCCTCTATTTATTATTACACCTGGAACTTGCTCTCAAAACTTATCAACATTAATAATAAAATACTCATTCTTCCTGAAAAAAATAAACTAAAAACATGTGTCACCTGGTTCAAGATCCTTATGCAGCTGCCAAGTACTAAGCCTCCCCCTTTGGTCTTTACGTCCTTTTCGCTCTGGATGCATAACGAAGTGTTCTTCAAACGAATTTGATACGAATCAGTGTAATTGCGTTTTCTGTAATTATAAATACATTGAATAAATATATTTTTTTTATTAGCAAATTATTTAAGGCTCGTATCGCTCTATTGAAAACAATTTTTTTAGAATTAGTAAATAATAGTATTTATTTTTTTATAGAATTTGGACTTTAGAAAAAGAAATGTCTCCAGATATGTGCCATGTTCAACATTTGGTGAAGAAGTTTTCAATTAACCTAAATGAAGTGTTATTTTAATTAGATTATTTTATAATAATTTATTTATACTTATGCTGTTGACACGCTGTAAGTAAATCAATAAATACGTTAAGTTTTCAGTATAACATATTGTATTTTTATAATATTTATTTAAAACATCATTATTAAAGAATATTTATAGCGTAAACAAGTGAAGAATAAGCTTTTGTGATATGGTACTCAAAACTTAGATCAATGGGCTGCAATAATATTTGTATTGTGCAATTTATTTATGAAAACAACTGTGAGAACAGAAGACGCTGTAATAATATACCCTTGAGAATAGCAGCTTGGTTTTTTTATTATTATTTTACACTTCATGTTTGGATTCGAAAACAGAATAAGAGTGAAGAAAATAATACACTAAACCGAGGTATGAGAGCCTTTCAAGGGACCTTATTTCAGAGATGAAGTAATCGATCAAGAATTGCTATGGGGAATATACACAAGAAAAATCAGAATATCTATTTACCCCTTTTTTATATATTATTATGTTTATTCATATAGCTTCAACCTAGGGTGGTGCCCTACAAATAATATCGATACCTATATGTATATCTATTTTCCTATCGAATTCAATTAACCCCGTTTTAAAGTACGGACAGACTGGTGGATTTAATTGTGAGATTCTTTACCAGTCAACTACAGGGTGATGCACAAATGTTTTACAGAAAAAAAAATACTTTTCCTTTTGTTTTTACTTTTAATGAGATAGGTCGGCCAACGAGTCTATAGATTACACTCATGGTGAGCAATCGGAGCCGCCCATGCACATTTGTAATACTGGAGGAGTTATACCCAGTGCATTACTGACTTTTTGAGGTTTATTAGAGATTTTGAATAGAAGACTTGCAGATTGGGGGGGAAGGATTGAGCCTACGGTAAACTCACACTGTAAAGTATGACAGTGTTTTTCTATGCCAAGTATTTAGTGAGGGCGTGGAATCATTCCTGTCGAGCCAGCCCATACGAGCCGAAGCATAGCTCTTATTATATTGCCATATACTGGCCACGATACCTATTAGTGAGAATTTCCGAAAAACCCGAAAAAAATGTGGAATGTTTCGAACCATGTTCTATCTCTGTATCACCCTAAGATAGACTGGTAGAAAATGTTGGCAATAAGTACGCTATTATGCAAAATGTATTTAAATGAATAAAAATATAAAACCACCACTCAACTGGCCAAGAATATTTATAACATATCGAACCCATGAAGCGATTATACTTCGTTACTTGAATATGCTGTTTCACACTACATCAACTTACGATATACCAGAGTTCATTAAACTACTTGTAAGTAGAAAGGAAATTCTGTAATGTTACACAATATACTATATAATATCGCAACAATGTTTTACTTGAACGCTTCTCCTAACTTTCACATAGTTTGTTGAACAACTAACTACACAATAATAAAACTCGAAAGGAATAACCGATATTCAAACATATCTTAGCACATTGCTTAGATTTTATCAAAGGGTTTGATAAAATCTTATGCCTTCAGGAATTTTCTCGCAGATAACAACAGCGACCATAATAAGGTGGTGTAGAAAAATCAAGAAAATGGTGAGAGGTTTTCGAGAAGATCTCTCAACCCACACGCACATCGAAGCCAGGACATGTTTTCCCCAGAACAAAATAAGAATAAAAAGAAACAAACGCAACGAGTATGTATCACCTAATTGGTACATACATAAGAGATACAAATATTTATACAGACACACACCTATAAAATTAATAAGTATATACGATGTGAAAATATATGATCAGCAGCCAAAAACGAGATGTTAAATCATTATCAACATGAATAATTCTGTGCACTTACAGATTTATATTTTTTCAAAATAGTTTCAATATAAAGGTAAGTATTTACCTGGAATGCCACGGCTGGAACTTATTCTTCTCTACATCATTGAGGGCAGCTATCCTCTTTTTTACCACTTCATTCTCACCCGTCTCTAGTTCAGGATAAATATTCTCCAAGTACCATTTAAAAGATTTGCAATTTAAGCTTTTGCGCAAGTTGTGTCGAGACGTTAAGTCACCAAGGTCCAGGTTGGCGGCCGACGGATATTGCTCGATCACCTTGTTCTGAAATATATGATGGCAAATAAATACTGGCTTGTAAAGCTGCAATGACCTTTTTTCAATCTCAAACCTGACTGGCCATTTTAGATAAGAATAGGTTAAAAAAGTATTAAGTATTGTTAATCATAAAAAATAGATCAGTAGTTTCAAAAAAAAAATATTTCAACGTTTCAACATGATAAAATATTGAAGAATAACTATAATATCATTCATTGACGACACACTTAATCATGGATATTTTAAAATTTTTAAGAAATGAGGTTTTTCTTGTCGCAAAAATACTTTTACTTGCGAATTCGTACAAGTTTTATAGCAGAGTACCGTTTTTACATAAGTATCTATAGACAAAAGTGTTAAATCTGACTAATTGGAAACTACTGTATTTGACTATCATACTTTGTAGGAAATATTATAGTGCACAAGCAAAGACAGGTGCACTTTCTGTACCCTCACACTCTGAATTCGATGGGAGGGCAGAATAATATAAGCGGAGAGAAATTAAGCGCAGGAGCAACGGCTTTATAATTATAAGCTTTCCGAGGCCCAGGAGCGATAAACTTTTAAATATATAATGGCAAGGGCACATTATGATTTAATAAGCCTTAGTCGAGGTTGCGGTTCAAGCGCAATAAGGTACCGCGGCCTCAGCCTGGAGCAGGAGAAGGAACGGGGGTTGCTTAATTCATAAGAGTCTGACACTACCTCTCACCATATCCTGGCAAAAAAAAAACAAAAATAGCTTACGTTTCTGCCAACCCCAACGGGCGGCAGTAGTGGCAATAACGAAAATTAAAAGGCATCAACTGTGAGTTTTCTTGCTTTTTCAATTTTTATAACATTTTATCAATATGTTTAAGACTTTTGCTTAGATGATTGCGTTCACACGCTATTTAAAAAATCCATCAGATGAATTAACAAAAAAATATTTGACATTATATTTTTCTATTATGACGTACGAGTAAAATAAAAAGAAAACAAGGTATAAATACTGTTTAAAAGCGAAAGGTTGCTACGTCACCGCTCCTCAGTATCAAATGTAATAAATTGTGACGTCAGATAATATTTCAAATCATCACGTAGCCAAAAGACTATCATTTCGTAACGGAGAAAAGAAAAAATACATATATCACGATTTAAAATAATGTACAGAACAAACATTCAAAAATAACACCTATAAGTATATATAAAAGAAAGTTGTGTTAGTTACTCCACTTATATAAGTCAAGAACGTCTGAACCGATTTAGATGAAATTGGCAGGGAGGTAGTTTAGAGCCAGGAGAAGGACATAGGATAGGATAGAGTAGGTAAGGTAGAGCAGGATAGGTAGAGTAGGGTAGGTAGAGTAGGGTAGGTAAAGTAGGATAGGTAGAGTAGGGTAGGTAGAGTAGGATAGAGTAGTTAGAGTAGGGTAGGGTAGGCAGAGTAGGGTAGGGTAGGTAGAGTAGGGTAGGTAAAGTAGGATAGGTAGAGTAGGGTAGGTAGAGTAGAGTAGTTTGAGTAGGGTAGTTAAAGTAGGGTAGGTAGAGTAGGATAGAGTAGTTAAAGTAGGGTAGGGTAGGTAGAGTAGGGTAAGTAAAGTAAGGTAGGTGGTCAAATGACGGGAGCGACGCCGCAGTTAAGAGCTAGTTTGGCATACGTATACCTAAATGTCATGATTATTTAATACCTTGATATCGTTAATATCAGCATTCGTGTAATAATGAGTTTTCTTTCTGATTACACAAACTCGGTACGAAGTTCACCGGTTCACTATTAATGATAAATAAACAAAGTGGAACAAATGTGATAGCAGTCATCGACGTGTTATGAAATCATTGCTAATTCAATAACTTGTCTGGCCTTAACAGTTCAATCGGACATTTACAAATATATGAATATTTAATAAACATGTTTCTTAGTTTTTTGCGACACTGTTGACGTGTTTCACTTGAACTTAAGAAGCTAAAAAGTAAAGATTTTTCCGAAACGTGGTCGTGGTGGCCCGGAGGTTAAGGAGCCGGCTTCTCATGCCAAGTGACTTTTTCTGAGTTAAATGTACTTTCTATGATTATTTGGACACCAATGATATACGGTGAAGGTCACATCGTCAGGAAACCTGGATTTATAATTTCTACTTATAAGTTTGAAATCGCCAACCCGCATTGAGAAAGCGTGGTGATTAATGCTCAAACCTTCTCCGTGTGAGAAGAGATGATGATGATTGCCGAAACATATAGTTATTTATGTCTTTATTAGACAATATCGTTTTAGTTTCGTCTTAAAATCGTAAATATACTATCAGTAACAGAGATTACTTTGAGATACAATACTATCAGCCGTTTAACCGTGGCTTTTGTCCGGATAAATAACTATACTTATATACACATATACCTTTCGTACTTCCAAATATAACTACGAATGTAAAATTTCAAGATAAGCAATTTTTTCTCTGGTCTGATACAGGTATAAAGATACCATTCAAACTTACTTTTTCATTTATAATGGTGTTATCACTTTGCAAACTTATTTTAGTTACCTAAGAAATAATAGAAAACGGTCCAGTCAATTTGTAACTAGGTCACGATGCACTAAAACGGACGCAGGGTAAAAAGGAAATTAAATCTACTGACCACGTAATCGTCCATCCAGACTCGAGCCATCCGCATCGAGTTATGTAACATGAAGTCTACTTTATCCCCTGCGCCATAAGGTCGTCGTTTACGGAAAACATGGCCAACCCTACTGCAGGGAATCAGCTCCAGCGAACCGCCACACATCCATATCTGAAAATATATTTTAATTAAATATTATTATAATTTCTTTAGTTAGGCAGACTTAGGCAAAATATATTAGCATGTTTTTTTATGTAATAGATCGGCAAACGAGCAGACGGATTACCTGATGGTAAGCTATCAGCGCCGCCCATGGACACTCGCACTCGCAAGGAGGAGTTACGAGTGCGTTGCCGACGTTTTAGGGATTTGAAGATTTAGGAATTGAGGAGGGATTGGGGTGGGGAAGGATTGAACTTCCGGTAATCTCACTCACACGGCGAAACACAACGCTGTGGTTATTTCACGCCGGTTTTCTGTAAGGCCGTGGTATCACTCCGGTCGAGCCGACCCATGCGTGCCGAAGCATGGCTCTCCCACTCTTAAAACTCCTTACATCGCATTCACATAGCTGGTATACCATTTGCCTTATCACTTGACGAAACAATCGAATACGATGCAATGGCGAGTTACCCTTTTCTTACATCCGTGGTAATTTGCTCTTTTTATTTACATCCAAAAAAACCGCACGAGGTCAATAGCGATCGCTAAATTTTTTATGCGTTTTCGTCATTCACTTGAACAAACTCTCACGAATTTGTATACGAAAGTAAAGTAATAATTCTACTTACCCGGAACGATATCTCCAAGTTCTCACCACCCCAAACGTGCATGCCCTCGTCGTATTTACCAATGTAGTTGAAATATTCACGATAAATTGCAAAAAGTCCACCGGCCATAGTCGGTGACTTTATAGGTTTCACGAAATCTTCGTCGGCTGAAAATAACATTTATTTGTCAACAAACAATACCTAAATATTTTACTTAAGCTAATAATTGGAAGAGCAATTTTACATGGAGTTGTTGTTACAAGCAGACAGTTATATACCATTTATAACAATCACAATACAACTAGAAAATTGCAGTTGTGTTTGAACTCAGCATAGCTTCAGAACAAACCAATCACTAAACAGCTTATGTATTGTTTACGAATAAGACCACGATTTATAAAACAAGCGATAAAAACCACTTCGAAATCGATTTACCCAATTGCGAAATAATCGCGGAAAAATACACAGGTCAAATTAAAAATATACTCTTTTCAAGGCAATTAATTAAAAAACTTACTTTTAAGCGTTCCTTTCGGCAAGTTGTCCCATTTGAAATGCAAGCCCCAGTTAAAACCTCCGCGGACTAACGGACTGGCTGTATATTCAAATGTATCCGCGTTGATGACATCAATGACTGGAGTAACCGCACGATGAGAGAACCTCGTTTCTTTGTCCACTCCTTCAGCAAGACGAGCCAGCAGAGGCGGCAACCAATCAATGTTCACTTCTATATGAGAGTCCAGGAAAACCAGAACCTAAAATAATGTTATAGGTATCATCAACAGTCCACGCTATAGCAACTCTTTGCTGGGCTATTTACCATAAACGCTACGCCGGGAAGGAAGGTTAAAGATCGCAATTTAAAAGGCAGAAAATGCTGCGGCCCGATCTCTGCAATAATGCATACGCTCTTACAAACCCGAGGAGTCATCCATAATCATATATCAACGTAGAGGAAATTAGTTTAGTATATGTCTTTTGCCTTTAGTATCTGTGTTGTATCAAACTCGATACTTTAATTATATCGTGATAAAAGCGGCATGATTTTTTGGGTATTAGCCAAACAAATCACCTTCTTAGAAATATGTTTTATCAAGGCAACAAAAAATATGTGTTTCAATGGCTCAGTACCTATACGAGTTACATGCGTTGACAGCTCGACAGGTTTTCAATTGATTCAGGGCCTTCAAGAGGCGCCCGTAACATTTAGGGAATTACATAAGAACAATAGTTGATTACTTACTTCGCCTACACTATTTTCAGCGCCATAAAGCCTAGCTCGTATTAGCCCTTCTCGTTTGCTCGTCTTCAACAGCCTTATACTTAAAACATCTTTATTTCTCTCAGTGGTTTTCTTATCCACAACATTGTTATCATCATTAATATAGTCCACAACATTCTCCACATCAATATTGTTGGTTTCAATCATTTCCTCCTCTTTTCGCATTCTGTTATTGAGCTCATTGACTGATTTCTGGACAGCGTCGTGTAGCCCATCAATGTCACTGTAGTCATCAACGAGTATGATCTCTTTAAGGTATTTCATATCAGTGCGGTCCAGTATAGAGTGAACGGACCTCATTAGAGTCTGGTAATGTTCATTAAAGAAGCAAATTATGACAGAAGTTTTCGGCAGTTTCTCAGTATATTTTTGTATACGGCACCTGGAACATATGTTTAGTCATGTAATAATACTATGTTCTCATTATAAATTAAATTATCAAGAATATTGCGATACGTTATTACCTTACCTTCATTTTTAGTCCCTGAGTATATTAATGTAAATAATACTTACAGTTTATTTCTAGTATCAGGTAAACCTCTATGATTTCCAATCCGTTGAGAGATTAATGTGTTGAATGCGTGAACACTGTAGCCGCTATCACGAATCCTTACATCTTCTGCATTCCGGATCAATCCAAACTGATTATCTATGAACAAGTAAAAAATCACAAGCTGTAATTAACAAACTTATAACATCGTTATTGAAACAACGTAATAACAATACTTAAATAGAATTTAAAACATATTTTTTGTTAAAGCATAGCAGGAAAGCAATATTTGATAGCCATCAAACGCAAGACAGTATGAATAGTTTTAAATAATTCGCATTTTCTGTTCTGTTCGAATTTGTTTAGTTCAACATATCAATTAGAACGCATGTAGGTAAATATTCGCCGTAAAGGAACAACTTAGATAAGGCTAATGTTAATTTGCCCATGACTTTGGTACGACATTTAACAAATTAATTTAAAAAAATACGAAGTTCTTTGTTGTGCTGACACAAAGAGCATTATCTTGTTATGGAAACCAAGTTATAACTGATATTATGGCACAAGTGGGGATATACGTCACCCTAGAAGGATGAGCTCTCTTATACCAATTATGGAACAATTGCACTTCGTTACAGTACAAAATTACATTCGCTATGCCATATATTTACATAGGTCAAGTCGCTTTCGCATATGACAGAGGTCATTAACACGAGATAGATATTTCGCGATGCAATGAATTGTAATATAGCTTTGGCTGTATCACTGAATTCGCTACATATCAAAGATAACATCACGCCTTCGCCTAGCTAGAAAATAGACAAAAGCGCAAGTAAGACAGGTAAATATTTCGCCATTTATGTAATTTAAGCCATGCAATTGTCGACAAGTCTTCTATTCGAGGCAAGGCAATTATTGTATCACTAGCTATTCTCGAGCGGTTTCACACGCTGCTCAGCCCCATTTGATCAGTTTTATAGCCTATAGCATTCAGGAACATTGTAGCTATCTATCAGTGAAAGAATTTTGGCAATCCGACCAGCGGGTCCAAAGATTACCCCCTACATACAAACTTACAAATTTTACCTCTTCATAATATTAGTATAGATAGACTTAGCACTTAGTGCAAGTCATTTTTATGCTAAAACTATCAAAACGGTACTGGTATGTTTACCCCTGATTGGCTGGTTAACTCAAAACGGACCAATTAGAGCACTTAACGTCACAAAAGTGTCGATCTCTTTAAAATCAAATTCGCATTAGGAGGCACCCTGATAATCAACACTTTTCCAAGGTCAGAAATGCATCGGGTAATAAAATTGGCATCAACATAACTCATTACAGATTTCTTTCAAGCAAGTAATTCAAGTGTACAATAATGTTATAGAGTGCAACCAATTGACCACATCATTGCATATGCTGTTAAATTCAATCTATCGACTGTAGTGCTGATAGTAATGTGATCAGAACATTTAAAATGATCATTTAAAATAGAATAATGCAATGGTCGGCTTTTACCGACAAATCCAATTTACGTACTTAATTATGACGTTTTCAGTTCGGCTAAGCTCAACATTGCTGAAATAACCTACTTTTCGTTTGTCTTCTATAGCTGACCATGGTTGGTTTCAATTTTTATATCAACTTATGTAAGTTATTAGGAATCCTTATATTAAATATTGACTCTTTTGTTGTTGGATTTGCTTCATTGTCAATAAGAAAACAACAAACAAAATGCCTATTCACCGGAAAGGAAAAAAGACTACTTATACTTATTCTGGTTGCTTTAATATCTTAATTCCTAGTGCTCAATCAGCTTTAAGTCCTTGTTAATAAAAAGTTTTTCATAATTGTATAAATAATAGTGTAAGAAGTAATTGCCTTGCATTATATACATACCTAAAACTTAACTATTGAAATGACTGTAGCTTCTTATACATCATCTCTTGTAAAAAGTTATCAATAAATTTGATTCTATAATTCTTTTATTAAATTATTTATTATTTATAAACATATGTATACACTAACTATCCATGACTACCCATGTAGCTTTACACTATTTTTAACATGACTACAAAGTAAGTTCTTTGTGGCTCAGCAGAATGATATATAGGTGCATTCACATGATACAGAAAATTGGACCGATTCTCCTAACAAAATGAAATGATATTGGTTCAATTATGCATAGGCAGTGCACGGACAGTAAATGAAATTGTTCAAATAATAATAATGTTAAAAATTTCATTAAAAAACAAGACATCATCAAGGCCCACTAAATCAATCAAATTCAAAATGAAATTCCATATTGGTCTTTAAAATTTATTGTGGTATATCAATATAATGTTTATAACTAGGGATAAAATAGTTGCATTAGTATTTTTTATTTCTCTGAAATACATGTAGTGGTCTCGATAACGGCCTGTTTTCCCTTAGTTACTTCTTGAATAGATTTTAATGATTTTAGAATTAATTGGTTGTGAGGCATCTGCTAGAAATAATCAATTAATGAAGGCTTACCCAACGAATTGTCTGGCTGCGCAGTCATCTTCAGACCAAGGTGCTTAGCATATTTCTCTTTTAACATCATCTTGCTATAGTAATCAGATTTACCTTTCTGATACTTCCACATGTTGCCAGAAAACTTGTCATTGACATTTGCATTATCAAGGAGTAGATTTTTGCCCTCTAGTGTTGCTATTGATCGATCATTGTTTTTTAATTGATTCTTCTGGTCAGTATTTACAAATCTATAACTCAATCTGTTTTCTGTACTGTTTATTGTGTTCTCCCCTAAAATTAGATAAGGAGGTCTTAATGTACAAAAAGATATAATGTTTATATAAAAATAAAAGATATTTTCGTTTAACTGAACAAGCTTTAAAAAGTTACTTTTACATTTTTTTGTTTTGTTAGGATCTAACTAGATTATTTTTAACTGTTATCGTTAGGAACTACATGAAAGAATATTAACATTCAAATGGGAAAACCATTGGAACAGTACAGCAGAGAGATAAAAATATTATAAGTTAATATTTGAATATTCAAATTGTCAGTCACATTGCTGAAAGTTACAACAGTTACAGAGAGTTTTCTCATAGAAGTTAAATATATCAATGTAATAAAAACAATAGAAGGTCAAATTTGTGCGTTTACAGTATCTGCCATAACAGCACTAGGAATAGTAATTTATTAATAGTAGTAATAGTAACTGGGATTACAAAATATTAACTGGGTGTAAATTTAATCTATATAGATGAGGTTTTATAACAGATATTGCCACTTAGGATACTCACTCAACAATTTTTACTTATTAAATGTAGCTTTAGTAATACTTACCATTCAAATTCAGCAACCAGTATAAATAAAGTGATATGCTCCAAGTTGCTGAAGCAAAGAATATACCCCACACAAATGAATTATTTAATTTACCCATTCTTCTTCTCAACATAACTAATGTATTTTCGCCACAAAAATAACTTTTAAGTACTCATTATAAATTAAAAGATCTCGAAAACTTTACGATTGTACGGCACCCAGTAAGTAGACGAGCGACTTTCGAATGAGCAGAAACGACGACCCGTGTACGATGTGCTCTCTGTTATAAAATCAAAAGATTTTATGAGACTTGTTTAGTTTGCACAGGAAAAATTGACAGACAACGGCGACAAACCGATATAATAAACATTTATACTAAAACTATTCATACAGAGCAACACACAAGTCACACAACACAACACGAACTGACTGACAGACGCGATGACAGTGTGACAAGTGACAACCATTTACCCTGCAGTATTGCCAACTTTGGTAATACTTTTCCCTTTTAAATTGGTTAAAACTTGCTCGTGATAACAAAAGTGCTTATTTGAATTAGTTAAATCAACATAGCTTCAGCAGATGCTGATAAAGGAAATATCAGATTTCACAGAAAGGTTATTTTGATTTATGTATATATTAAAAATAAGTAAAAGAGTTCTCTTCAGAAGCTTGGTTTGAATTGAATCGAACACATTACGTTTGTGTATGAGACCACCTAGCTTCTTTAAGGCTAACTTAGTCTTACCATCTAAATGACCGTGGAACTGGACTTCGATCGATATGTCGACACAAAATATGGCCGAGGTTGTTAGAGAGGTACTCTGAGATTGACGAGATACGACCAACTACAGGTTTTTACCGGAGCACATGCAGACCAAATTAAGTCTACCCCAATCTGAGATTCTCTATAGAGAGGTCACGATGTCAGACACAAGTCTGTTTCGAATCTCGATGACATTTTCCCAAAAAATTTGAGCACGGCCGGTGTAAAAGGCATCACCCGTGCTGTCGTCCGCATAACAATGAATGCCACTGATCTGCAGCATATCATTCACAACTATGGAGGAGGAACTGGGTGGACGATAGCAGGCAGCTTTGAACCAGCCTGTGAACTTTGATGTATGTAATATGCTTCTCTCTGCGAGGAAGCTGGAAACCCGTTTACACAGTTTCTCTGGAAGCCTATAAGAAGAGCAAACCCGATCGAAAGCCTTCGCTACGCTCAAACTAACCACCATCGCTTTGCCCCTGGACTTGACCGCCTACGCCCAAGGGTGTGTCAGGTCAACTAGAAGATCACTAACGGACCGACCCTTTCTGAAACCGTACACTCAAACATTCAATGATCGACTCCATTATTTTCGATAAGAGGGAAGTTATGGCTATCGATCACCTTTTTTGGCGATTGGGTGGACTAAAGATGTCTTCCATGATGTCGGGACTATGTCTGAAAGGTATTAGAGCCGAAAAAGGCGTGTTACGACTGGTTCCAACTCTGGAGCGCACATCCTTAGCACAATGGGCGTGACTCCGTCAAGTCCTCTTGACGTATGGATGGCAAAGGATATGAGCGCCAATCGTACCGAGCGCTGGCTTCCGTAGTAAACTAGGAACCCTTATGGTTTAGCCATGTCATGTTAGCACTAGAAAACTGAAATTTAGCAACAATACGTACCTATATCAATCACGCCGACAAAGTGGAAACATATTTTATTAGGGAACCCCCCGCCCCCTACACGTAAACTAGCGGGTGATTTTTTTTAATTTCAACCTTTACGTGTGATATATTATTGAATATTTAAATATGAATTCCTAGGATATTTTTTTGATAATGGTAATATTTTCACCCGAGTGTCGTCATTGTGGAGCATATGGTGGCGATGTAAACTGCTTGGGTTGAGCACCGCCATATCCTCGGGGAAGTGACGACATTCAGTATTCAGTAAGCGACATTCCGGGCGTCGGGGTTCGAGAGATGATCTGCGGTCACGTGACTGTGGACGCAAGTAAGGGTACCTAGCTCGCCAACCGACCAAAACCAAACCCGAGCGTACAGCGCGTAGCGTTCCGCGCGGGCTACGGGTTAAGCGCAATGAGTCACCGCGGCCTTAACCCAGAGCAGGAGAAGGAACGGGGGATTTTTAGTCAGTAAGAGTCTGACACTCTCTCTAGCCTTACCCTTGGCGGGAGATGTCATTTGATGATATTCCTCTGACAAAAAAAAGGTAAGAAAATGTGGAAAAAATCTTATAACTAGAAATTTGTACATTTTTTCTAAGAAAATAATTTCGAACTCGATATGTTAAATAGCTACAGAAATATTGGAACTAGTTTTGTAATTAAACCATTGTATATGCAAGCATTTTTTAACTTTGTTATACTTACATATATATTCTATAATTCTGAACGTATTTTCTTTCGAATAAAAAAATAATCATTAAAATCGGCTTACGGAATCCAACATTACCAACCCGTCTAGTTTGTATTAATTAGTAACCTAATTCCCTAAGAGATGGCGCTGCACTGTTGCTACTTACTTAACTGTGATTTTAATGAAACAATGAAACAATGAAAATGGGCTGAGCGTAGCCCAATACGCTATTGGCCGGTTTTTTTGTATCTTAATTAGAATGAATTAAGAAGACAGTTAAATGCTTTGCTTTAATTGTTATAATTTTTATTTTTATGACACACACGACATTTAATTTTGTTTTGAGATATCAATGAAACAACCGTGTAAGTACTTTTGTTTATGTATTTTGGTATGCACATTTGTTCATTTTAATTTAAGAGCCTGGTTAGATGATTTAGTGGCGCAGGTTTGAAAGCTCCCACGAAGTACTTAAAGGTTAGTTACGGCACACATTTATTCAATTTTTGGTTAAAACTCTGTCAAATGAAAATACTTTCTAAGTATCTGTTTCAGCACCTATGAACCTTCAACCCGTCACAAGAGAGTAGGCAAAGATCCAATATACATCTACTTTTCATTCAACAATTATGTTACGAGTCACATTTGATAGATAATGAGCCTTTAGAAGTGGATAAGTACCATGAAGGGCGTTTTTATAATCCTTTTGTGTAAGTAAAAAAAGATCTAACAAAATACAGTAAGATTTGTAAGAATAAGCGTAAACACAAAAATGCATTAAAAAATCTGCCTCATAGGTTTTGAATGGATCCCGTTTTTACTCCCTCAGTTGGTCAGTTCCACCAGACAATTTGGCATCGAATAAAATCCTTTCATTATCAGAGTTACATGGGGCTCAATTAACAGAGGTCACAAAAATATATGCTGAAAAAACGTAGAGAACCATCTCTATAAGAACTGACTGACAACTATCTCCATAAGTCTCTAAATCTTCAAATCCAGTTGGTCCCTACGACGAGTAACTACAAATTTTGCATCGCAGGTTCCCCTACTATATTGTCATAAATATATCAGGCACAATTTGCAATGTTTGAGTTCTCCCTAAACTTGGGAAAATCTGCTTTAGCCGGCAACTCTGAAAGCGGACAGCATTCATAGACAATCCAGACAGTTGCCATGTATTTTTACATATCAGAACGGTAGATTACTATTAAATTAAAAAAATGTGCCTTTGCAAAGTAAAAATCATTTTTTTTTCTATCCCTTACTTATAAGATTATAGTAGTTTCCACTAAATAACTCATTAGAAAGAATTAACTTTAAGTAAAACATCAAAATAAGTATATAATAACTTGCTAATCAACTGACAAAATCTTTAAGTTGCTCACACCATATTTGAAAAATAGTAAGTATTGTGTGCTTTTAAACTTGCAACTTTGTTTTGAAAGTATTGATTGGTATTCCCGCTCTATCCCTCTCGCCTCGAAACAAGAGCGCCGGGTTTGAACATAGTTCAGTGTAATTCTGGAATCGGTCGGTGCGGTCGCGTTTCTCTTCTTACCTATTATTGACAAAGTAATACCAAGTTCTAATAAAGAAAATTTTTAAAATGAATAATATTCCCATGTTTTATAATTATCCTACTACTTTTGTGACCATGCAAATAAATACCCATCATCCTGCCATCGCCAACTGGAGTACCCAAGAAAAGTATGAACTCATGAAGGCCTTGAGGCCCAACGATCTTGATATAAATCTGCTGTTAGAGAAGATTCCTACAAAAACTCGAGCGGAAATAGAAGCAGCGATTAAGTTCTATGTGAGCATCGCAAAACATCACCCTATGTTGGCACCACCACCTCCACCGCCAAAACCGCAGAAGAAAGACAAGAAAAGGAAAGCGTCAGCTTTGAATGATAGACCAGATGATACGTTGCGCGAGTTGGAAGAAGAACTTAAAGAAATTATGCCTACTAATGCCCTTGTAGTTGAAACAGCAGCTGCAGTTCGAATGATTTCCGAATATGATGTTGCTTCGTCTATGGAAACAAACCACTCGATTGATTGCCAGGATGTGTATAAAGAGATTGCAAACGTAATGCAATCTACATCGGGCACACGTACTGCGGAGTCTACGGTTGTTCTGAATAAACACTCGGAAGAAACAGCTGTGCGAGTTGATGTACTGGATTCCGAGATGACGGAGATGTTGAAAAACATCAAAGTCCCCAAACGTAACGTTTCTGTTACTGCGTCGGCTTCCACATCCGCGTTTGGGTTAGCGAGTGGATCTACCTATGGAGCTTCGGCTTCGTCGTCTTTTCCATCAACCTCAGCGATGGCTTCCACGTCGGCGGCTGTGCACCCTGCAAATAATCGCCAGCAGGTTATCCGGCGTGATATGGCTACTCAGCACAGTTACAACACAATGAACGTGTCAGAAGCACACCTGAGGACGCCGGCTGGATCTTTTGACTTTAACAAAGATCTTTAAATATTTAAGCGGTGGTGCCATGCCTACCCGTTTTCATCTACATACTTTACTATTTATAATCATGTATTTAACCCTCAGTGTCATAATATAATGTAATGATTAAAATGATTCTTGTATTTGACGATCTGGATTAAACCATGAGATAAATTTCGATGTTGTGCGTAGAAGAGGCAGTAGGGGTGTGGGCGATGTTTGATAGGTAATTATTGGGTCTGATCTTGAGCTTAGAAGTCGAGAAATGGTGTGATAACATAAATTTTAAATTTGTGAAACTGTCTATGATTCATTTAAGAAATTCGATTGGATCGGAATTAATCTTTAGGCACTTTCTCTATACTAAGTATTAAATCTAAATTTGTAGTTCTTTATAATATAAGTAAAAGTGTAATACAAATGTAATCTTACCTGTTCATTATATTGGAACAATAAAAGTTACATGTCGTCTTCTCCCTTGTTTTATTTAATTTCTATTCGTTAGTTTCGCTAAAACTTGTGAAAAGCTGGAGTGACATGTCTTTTTGTGGTCTTGAAATATTCCTGAACATGACTGTTCAGGTTTAAAAGGTCAGCAAATTCAAAATTAAAAAATATATATTGTTTTAAGTTGTCGGGTCAGTTAGTTCTGAATCGAAGCAGTGATGCTAGCAAAAAGGAGGGCGGAGCGTTGGAGGGCAGAACGCGCGAAGAATGATCTTCGGCCACCGCAAGCGCAGGTTTGCGGACGGCGTGTATGGGAAGCTCGCCGCACGCAACGCGCCGTACGCTCGGGTCTGGTTCTGCGTGCGATAGAGCACCACAGACGCCGTGAAATTATGTTAGGCAACTGCCTTTTGCCCGCGACTTCACCCGCATTTTATTTGTTTTTCGAAAAAAGTAGGAAACTATAAGGCTAAGAACTCACGGAGCGATTTTCGCCCGCGACCGCTGCGGTAGCGGAACTGCGGTTTTATTTCCAAACTCACGAGACCGGTTATTTGCGCGGTTACACAGCCGCCGCAAACGTGGCGGGCGATGATCGCAAGATTGCAAGACGGGCGGTTAACGATCAGTTGAGGTCCAGACCGCCATGGACACACGCCAGAAACGAGCCGTTGCGTTATATTTACTTCACAGAAGAATTAAAAAAAAGAAGGCCCAAAAGGTTGTGGGTGCATCCACTGATTAAGGACAGAGATCGTTATGGATTATTTGTTACTCTTATTAGTGAATTAAAGAAGGACGAAGAAAAATTCTTTAATTATTTTCGAATGTCCGTATCCGTAACTTTGATTATTAAATTAATAATCAAAGCCAGCCAACCATTTTTCATAAAAAGTTCTAAATAACTATATTTAGAACTTTTAAGAAAAATGAAAACTGCTATTCGGTAACCGCGGCCCGCGCGATTCTACTAGTTGCTTGCCGGTACAGCGGTAGCCGCATACAACGCGTACACCGCGGGCGTAAAACGCATCGTGAAATGTGCTTTAATTTTTTATATAAATATTTGAATTCTACAGAAGCTGTGGGCCCGCAACCGCAAGCGGACGCGGGCGAAAATCGCTCCGTGAGATCTTAGCCTAATATTTCAATCCACAATAATATGGTTATAGTATATTTAATTGGTTGGATAAACAACGTGCGTCGTCTTCTTTTCTCAAATCAACAAATGATGTTGTTTCTGTGAGGGGAAACTCATCAAATGCCTTCTCCCGCCCAGGGTCGGGAGGGAGTGTCAGACTCTTACTGACTAAACCATAAAGCGGTAAGAACCCTCTTTAAGGAGTGGCTTGAGACAAGCCACGGCGTCCTCACCTTCCGCCTGCCGCAGGTGCTTACCGGGCACGACAGCTTCGGTAAGTTCCTGTTTCGGATCCAGCGGGAGGAAACGCCCGCCCGAGTGTCGTCATTGAGGACCACATAGAGGATACGGTGGCGGTGTGTCTAGGCTGAGTACCGCGTGTCGTCAGAGAAGTGATCGGCGGCGGCGACCTCTCGCGCCCGGCCTTAGTCGAGGCCATGGTGCGGAGCGACAGGAACTGGGACGCTGTCTCATCCTTCTGCGAAGCAGTTATGCTCGCAAAGAGGGCGGACCGCGTGAGGGAGCAGTCCTCTTCCTCCTCTTTCCGTCCCCACCATAAGCGCGGGTCTGCGGACGGCGACTAAGGGTAGCTTCCCACCCGACCAGAACCAGACCCGAGCGAACGGCGCGTAAAGTTCTGTGTGCGTCTAGAAGAATCAATAGACCACCACAGACAAGGCCCTTTTTTGTGAGGTTAACATCATCAAGAACCTACCGAGGCTGCCGTGCCTGGTAAGCACCTACGTCAGGCACAAGATGAGGACGCCGTGGACCAAAATTTTTTTTTTATTATTTATGGAAAGGCTTTATCGCTTTGCGACCATATCGCCAAATGGCGATATGGTTGGCTACAAATGATGAGAGTTCTGCACTGTATATAATAATAATCTCAAATAGAAAGACGTTATTAGGATGAACGGTGCACACTCTACCAAGAACATGTTCTTTGAACATACCTGTCTCGCCATCTACACGTCTGCTAAGGCGTCTACGGTTAAAGACGACGCAACTTCCTCATACAATAGGGATTTTGCAAAATTATCAGTTAGGTGTCGAGCCCGGCAACCGTTAAACAAAAATAATCCTTATAGCATGATTCAGTGTTCACGTGCGAGGACGCGATAGCTTATTAGCTTATTTCATGTCTAAGTTTAGTGTTGCTTTACCGATTTCTATGATTCTTTTTTTATTGAGTAGATAATAATGTATAATTTTTAAATTAGGAATAAGTGAGAGTGTTATAAACGTAAATAACATCAAAATGCTCCGAACCGCTAGTTACACGTGATATTGTGAGTAAACCAAAAATAAAAAACTAAGTATAAAAAAACCGACTTCAAAAACAAAAAAGTGTCAAATAAGTAATTAAAATTGATATTTTAATACCACTCTTACGTACGCGAAGCTAATACTTTTAATATTAATAATAAAATACTATCAATTCTATAGTATGTGCTACCTATTCATAGGTTTGAAAAATATAGGTAGATCCCAAGAAATGGGAAAAATCTCATCATAATCATCATCAGCCATTTTAATGTTCCCACTACTAGGACACAGGCCATCTCTCTAGGAGAGGAAAAGTTCTTAACAAATTATAATAAATTAAGTCCAATTCAAACACGAGTTAGCTACTGTAAACCGTTGAGGAGTTTCCTAGACTGTCCTTCGTCTTCATCATCAGATCCCTAATGACAGTCACAATCCATCTAGGTGTAAAGTTCTTATCAAAACGAATTAATTAAGCTCAAACACAAGGAAGCTGCTATGAATCGTTGAGGAGTTCTCTCGACTGTCTGTCGGTTCCATCCGGAATTCCCTCGACGGTCAATGGTCTCCATCATCAGGTAAACTGCAGACCTTCAATTGTTATAATACATACAGGTACAAAGTTTTCATCAATATACATGAATATTAAGTTCAAACACGAGGTAGTAAACCGTTCAGGAGTTCTCTGAGCTGTCCTTCGTTCTCATCATCAGACCCTTAATGACAGTTACGACCAAGCCTGCTGCAATGTGCTCGCCAATACAAATCATTCAAGCCCAAACACAAGGCAACTAATCCAAACAGTCAAGGAGATCCCTCGACTGTCTTCCAGCTCCAACATCTGGTCGACTTCGACCTTCGTCAAGTTGTAGTGTAGGCCTACTTAAACATCATACAAAAAAAACTACTCGCCCCTACAAGTTTCGAAAGTTCTCCTCGGTTTCTCCAGGATTCCATCATCAGATCCTGACCTCATGACAATGGGACCAAATGGCAAGTATACCCTATCGAATAAAAAAAGAATTTTGCAAATCGGTCCAGGCATTTTCGAGTAATCGGAGTACATACATAAAAAAATATACACGTCGGATTGAGAACCTCCTCCTTTTTTGAAGTCGGTTAATAAAAGACAAACATATATTGATGAGAGAAAATTCCCCTGATACAAGATTACTGTGTACCTTAAACCATTAACATTGCTCACGCAATGGAAGTTAAAAAATGGAGTAACTTCTCTCGTTTTCTCAACATTTCCCTTCACTGCTTTGCTCCTATTAATTGAAGCATGATGAAAAGTATCCTATAACCTGCCCAGGAATATGAAGAATAATTGTACTAAGTTTCGTTAAAATCTGTTGAGTAGTTTTTGTTTCTATAAGGAACATACAGGCAGACAGACAGACAAAAATTTTACAGATTACAGTATCGACCGCTTATCACCGTCTGATAGTATAAGTATAGATAGATTAAGTATTAGACATAAGTTTAAAAAACCTTAGGGTTATGAACCATATTCATGAATAAATGAATAACAGAGTTGAAACATTAATAGATTTCGTTAGAACGTAACTAATAACTGCTTGAATAAGACTTGACTGCACGGTTGCTTCAGTGGCTGGCCAAACATTCCATGCAACGTGGCTTTGATCCCCCAACTATAAAGTTTAATTTGTGGTTCACATAAGTGAACCACAAATTGTTGTTTCGTGTGATGTGTATGTGAAATTATATATTTGTTAATGGTACAGGAGAAAATCTTAGTGTGGCATTGTTCTTAATGAAAAGTCACAAAATACAAAGTTAAAAAGGCAAGTAAGTATATTGACTAAAAAATACATCATACATAGACATTGGTTTAATCTAACCTACATTGATAAGGGTGTCGGTAATAAATTTGTAAGGTGGAATTTCTAAATTCTTTGGTGCTGGACCTTTCCTTGCTCTTCCCAAATTATCAAAATGACTGCCATGGCAAGGACAATAGAATCCTCCGGGCCAATCGCCACTGTTGGGGATAGGTACACAACCCAAGTGAGTGCAAATACCGACTACGACTAGCCATTCGTTTTTTTGTGTTCGTTGTTCTTCAGTTTCAGGGTCTCGTAACGAAGACAATGCCGTTGCTTTTTCGGTGGCAATATCTGCAGAAGTTCTGTTTTTGATGAATAATGGTTTTCCTCGCCATTT
The DNA here is from genome assembly GCA_902829305.4 of Spodoptera exigua. NCBI lineage: Eukaryota > Metazoa > Arthropoda > Insecta > Lepidoptera > Noctuidae > Spodoptera > Spodoptera exigua. The sequence goes on along the minus strand of LR824601.2, from coordinate 9,633,801 downwards.
GATCGTCAAACAAGTTCCAGGTTCCACTTTAGATATATCTACTTCAATGCTAGCAAGAGCTATCACGTCTGCCGGTGCATCCATGAATGCTACATAGTGAATCAGATGAGCCTTCGTGCCGTAAGCTCCAGCCAGTAAACCGAAAAGTCCTATTACGTATATGTATCCTGGTTTATCGTCACCTACCCCCCAAGAAGTTTTTCGAACATCCTTGTACGCATTTTTCCTATATTTGTCAAAATTGGGAAACTCAATGTCACGGTGCAAACGCGGATAATCTTTGCAAAATCTTACTTGTGTCCATATTGTTGGTCCAAATGATACACGTAGGTTACTTGAACATGGTTTTAACGGAAGTTTTTCTACATTTATCTCTTTGGCTTCATTTGATTTGACCAGGATCTTGTTAGCACTCAACAGTTGAGCAGACTTAATAACATCACGGCAGCACGGGGAAGCCCAAAATGTAACACCTCCATACCGCGCACAGCTACTGCCTAAAAAGTTCATGTTTATAAATGTCTACTAGTTAAATATATCTTGGAATCCAAAGATTCTATCATCGTTAATAACAATAAATAAAAACAATTATTGTTTTGCTGAATTGTCTAATGTGGCAGTAGAAGCCTTGACAATTTAGTTTCGAAATACAAAAAAGATACAATACATGGAGGTTCCGGAAAAAAAACAAGAGTGCATTAAAAAACAGGGTTATAATGTAATACTCATAAGATACAGACCTTGTTTTTAATTTGTTACTTATAAATCACCATTCTTGGGGGTTATTAGGGATTTGATGCTTGGGGATGAGGAGGCAAAAAAATTGGACCTCTGGTAGCCTAACTCGCTTGTTTGCTACGTGCAGTGTTTCGTCTGACAAGACGAAGCAAGAAATATTTCACGCTGATTTTCTGTGAGGCCATATCACTCCGATCGAGCCGGCTCACAAAATTTTTTTCATATTTCATTCTCCATCCACATACTATATGTAATGAAAAATAATCATTTGCACTTATGTTTAAAGTCTCTAGTCGAAGATACTTAAGGCAATTTTTAAGGCTCGTTCCTTCTCTTACGCGATACATTATTACGCTTCCACTCATACCTCGGTTGAACATTAGTAGTGAGCCCCATTTGTGACGGTCTGATGGTCATTGTGTATGGCGGATGTAGATAGCAACGCACCGTACACTCGGATCTGGTTAAGGTAATTGGAGATTGTGAGTAGGAATTCCGTGTCCACCTTTACGTCCAAGGCACCTACGCAGAAGGAACAGACAGACGGCTTCTCAGTTCTTCTCGCTTTGCAGCACGCTACTATGTCCTGGACTTAGACCTGGCAAGAGAGATTGCCGTCGCCAATCGCCTCCCTAGGCATACGTCAATGCTCAGGCCGGACAGAGTAAACTGCCGCTGTATGCTCCACCTTGTCCTCTGGGTGGCACTCATACTGAAGACATCCAGGCGTTTCATACTGCTGGATTCGATAAAGGTACCTGCCGATATTTCCGTGTCCAGTAATTACCTTCGTCTGGCAGAAGGTAATGACGCCGTGGCGTCTCTCTAGCCAGTCTTCTAAAGGATGTTACGCTCTCTGAAGTCCCTTCCACTGCGACAACAACTAGCCCGAAGGTTAGGGCTTCAGTTGGCGTTATTATGCGGAGCGGAACAGAGTGGAGACAAGCGTTAACGTGTGATCTGATCGAGAGAACGTGTATAACAGGGTGTGTGTATGGTGCGTGAGGGTGTCAAATTAAGCCCACGCTCCAAAGATCCAATAGACAACCACATACGGGGCAGTCAAGGACAAAGGAGGACTCCTTGTCCAGGCTGTGTCGTGTTTTTCCTAACACAAAAAAGGATAGTTACATGCGAGACAGTTCGGATTTACAAGGGGTCGGTCAATGATAAATGCCGTTTTGAACTTCTTAATCACATTTACGACGCGTGAGAGGACTCAAGCGACGCTTTGGGAATATTTTGTGATTTATCTAAGGCGTTCAATTGTATGTTTCATGATACACTGATTAGGAAGCTTTCCCATTACGGAATAAGAGGCGCATCTCTGGACTTTCTTACCTTATACCTGACTAATAGGGTTCAGAGTTTAAGTAAACGGAATGGTTTATCGTCTATTATGGTCTGTTGTGGAGATGGGTGTTCCGCAGGGTTCTATTATCGGTCCGTTTTTTCTTATCTATATTAATGACTTGCCTTACCTTGTAAGTTATAAACATGTGATAGTGCTGTTTGCTGATGATACATCACTGTTATTCAAACCCAGAGGGCGACAATCAGTTAATGACCATGTAAACAGTGCTCTCTCAAAAATAGTTCACTGGTTTGGTGTTAACAACTTATTACTAAACGAAACTAAAACTAAATGTATTAAATTTCCAACAAGGCAAGGCCGAGGAGTTAAGTCCTGTTGATACAACTGTCTTTTTAGGTTTAACCCTAGACGCTAAAGCTCCAATAAAGCCCACATAGAACCATCTAGGTTTGTCGAAGAAGCTCAGTTCTATGTCGAATATGCCATAAAAAAAATAGAAATTTTAACAGATGTAGATACAGCGCGGTTAGTTTATTTTGTTATTTTCATGTTTTTTATTTTTTCATTGTTAGCATCATGTCCTATGATATTCTGTTGTGGGGGAATGCTGCTGACATTCTGTCATGTCATCTTTGTTTTGAGAAATTGGTTTATTCGATCAATCTTTAATCTTAGTCCGAGGCATTCGCTTAGAAAATTATTAAGCAATTTAAAATAATGACAGTTGCCTCTCAATATATTTATGAAAATGTAATTCACGCTCATAACAACAAAAGCTTATTATGAGTTTGTTTCGGCATTTCTTCTCAGAATAGTCAGATAGGAAATGCCGGCTTCATCTAGTTTTTTACATTTAGTTAAACGTGTAAAAGTGCCGTTTTATGGCCTATTTGCATAGAAAAATAAATTCATTGTTTCAATAATTCATTGAAAGGAAAAGCCAAGGTGGTGAATCATAACTATTATTAATTTAAAATAAAATGAAAAAGTTTGTTCCATTCAAAATTTAAATAAGTTAGAAAATTATTCCTTCAGATTAATTACCTTTTAAGTCAATGTCGAAATTCGCTAAAGATCCGTAATCACCGACATAGCTGAAGTGGCTATGGGCAGGCCACATCGCTTGAAGGACTGGCGGCCGAAAAGTCTTCGAGGGGACTACGGACCGGAAAACCTAGCTTGGTCAGACCTCCTGCGAGGTGGACCGACGACCTCTTCAGAGTCACGGGGAGCCAATGGATGCGAGTGGTTTTTTGTCGTTTGGCGTGGAGAAGGGGAAGGGGTAGGCCTTTTTCTAGCACTGGCCGTTAGCCGGCTGATGAGGATGATAATAATCTTTTTAAGTCCGTTATATAAGACCATACAAACATCCATGACATTTGAGTAAATATTAGTTCAAAATTAAATAAATGTTAATATATAAATAATATGTTGTTATTTTGAAGAGACCTTATACCTAACTTGGGAGGTTTTTGATTGTATTTATAGTTTATTTAGAAAACATTAGTCCCAAAATGTCCAGACATCCACCTACTCATAGCAACGAAGACGTATCCATGGTGATGCCAGTTTTCCCAGACGTTTATTTTCGTACCTGCGGATTGTATGTCTAGGATATATCGATCCGACAATGACCACGCTAATTCGGGCAAACAAACTGATCTTTACAAAATAAACAAAGTGAATTGGCACAATAGAAGTAAGGTACAATATACTTATAAGGAGGAAGTTATAACAAATGAGTAATATTAAAACATAAATGCAAATTAAAACCCCTTTCTCTTCTTAGTCGTGCACTCTTGACAGAGTGGTCGTGGTCAGGTGTCGGTCGGATCTTGCGCCACCGCCTGTCTTGCGATGCGACGCCATGAACTTCTATGTTTGGCGGCTTGGGAGTTTTCGTTGACGCTGCAATGCGTCACCGATTTGATGAGGTCTGTCCACCATGTTGGAGAGCGTCCTTGTGATGTTTTGCCCTCAACTTTCCGTTGCACTACCAGTCGCTCCATTGAGTCCTCGTTACGGGCTTTTCCAGTTATAGTGTATAATCTATGGTTACGGGTGATATGATATATAAAACCCCTTACTTGCTACAAAATACAACAAACTCGGCAAAAAAATTAAATCTGCAAAAATAGATTAGGTAACGGATAAACAAATGAGAAATAGGTAGTACCTATATTAATTTCCTTTTGCATCCTAGAAAAATAAGCAAGCTAATTACGATGATCTGCTTAAACCTATGCTTGAAATAATAATCACAACAGTGAGAATAAAATGCATAAACACGAGAAATTCAAGGAAAGGCGAGGATGCGTTATGAGCTGTTACCACCATGTTGGACCATCAATTCTGACCTCTACTACGAAAAAGTGTGAAATTAAAGCAAAAACAGAGATTGAAAGAAAGAATCACACATCTTTAGTCACTCAATAAAAATAAAAAGACTGGCTGTGAGATGTTTATGAACCCCGCGCATAGTCCTGACCTTGCATTTTCAGATTTTCACTTGTTTCGGCCTCCTTAGTATTCTTAAAGCAGGTGTCAGGTTCCCATCACGAGAGGACTGCCAAAAGCACTTATCGCTGCATTTTAAACATAAGTCCTAACATTTCCATAGCAATGGGATCATAATTATCCCTTCCTACAAGATGACAAAAAGTAATTGAAGAAAATGGTCACATATTTTAGTTAAATGTATATTTTTTTTCGAATTATCCTTTATAATAGCGGATATATCTTTTCACCAGCTTATTATTTAGCTGATGACACGAGCGATGAGAGATGCATATAAATCTTTTTGCTAACGCATACAAACTTGTAAGCATATCAGAAATGATTACCTACACGACACGCAACTTAAACAGATATTAAAAAAAATCTACAGTAACAAAATTGAGGAGGATTAACAAAACAGAAGGACTTAAAGTGCACGAAGCTTCATTCAAATACTTAAGGTAGGAAAGGGAATTTTAATTTATTAAAATTTTTGTACGTTGTAGTTCCTTTGAATACTCTGTGAAGATCCAAGGAATCCAAAGCTGTCTTTCTGCTTTTAATACTACAAAGTTGTTCTTAACCCTTGTAATGACTTGACACCTATTAAGCTCAATTAGTTTCAAGCCACAACAATAGGGACGTACCTAATAAATCTTATTATAATGTCACGATAGTTAGTATAAAAAAAAGTTAAATTCTTAATACGCATACTAATAAAAAAGACGTTTACCGTTACCACTAACTTTTATTAAATTATCCATGCTTAAAAAATAAAAGCAAACAGATGGAGAATTATTTGTGCTTAATATAATTTTCTAAAACATAACCTTAATTTAGCACAATATTCAAATAATTGAACACTACAACCACAAAATAAAACCAAACGCAAAGAAAACATGTCATTCCTAAGTAAGATAAAACAAATAAGGTATTCGACGCGTCCTTTACGATACAAGTTATGGGGAGAAAAAAGCATAAAACAGGCAGTGCCATGAATGTAATAAGTAACCCAATTAACATGATTAAAACAATCCAACAACCGAGAAGCACATGCCAATTAGATTTAAAAACCAAACCTAAAAACATGATGAAATTTCCACAGAACAGGAAGAGGCTAGTCATTCCAAGTATCATCAAAACTGCTTTTTTCACTGAATCGTCAGCACCGGTGCGCGCTACAAAAAGGGCGATGGCGCTGTCTTCGACTAGACCGTAAAGGGTTATCATCATTAATCCAAATGCTCCGGATACCACACCAATTATTGATATAAGGAATGTACCCATTTTTTTATCAATCGTACCCAGAAATTTATCAACTTCTGGTACTGTTTCAATTGATTCCATGGTTGAATATTTGATCAGAGCTTGTTGGTTAAAAGTAATTAACTAAATATAATAATATTCATGTTGTTTTTTATACAAATCATTGTTGATTTTGACTAAAAATTACTTGTAAAGTTTTGTGTATCCATTTGATTATAAATTTGGCAAGTGTCAACGACAAACATAAACGTAAGTTCTCAAAGAAGGCTTACTTGGAAAGTAATGAAATTTATCGTTTTACTAGACAAAAAAGGCTTGCAATCATGGATGTGATTACTATGAAGAAAGTAAATGTAGGTAAAGGTGGGACACTTATTAATCACTAAACAGTAAGGATGATTAAAATGCAGAAAAACGCAAATAAGAGAATGCAGGCATTATAGTTTTTTAATTAATATCTTGATAGCTAATGTTCTTTTGCGGGTGTAATAATTTGGACATCATTTTCATTACCCTCGGTTATTATATTAAAATTGAAACCACATGCTTCTAATCTATAAAAATAAATACAGAAATTAATAATACTCGTTGTGATCTATGCATATGAAAAATAATGGTGTCCTTATTTATGCACAAAAATTTTGAATACCTACCTAGGAGAACAGCCTTATTTTCTGTTGTTTTAGCGTTTCTTTTGCGCAAGTCATCTTTTCTTCACTACGAAAATAGTATATTTCCGTATATTCATTACTATATAGTACGGAAAGGCTGTCATTGCAAAGAGTTCCGACAAATGTCTACCCGAGCCGAAGGCGAGGGTTGACAGTCGGAACGAGTTTTCGGCACACTGAACGACTATTTTTAATACAGTTTTGAGAAAATTTAGCAATTCAATCAAAATCACTTATTTTGTGTAAAAAAACAACAAAACTTGCGGAAAGAAAATTTTGGAAAATGGCGCCAACCGTAGAATGTAAGCAGTTTTTTTCACCCATTCTGGTAGGCAAAGGGAACTGCCCGTACAGCCAAGTCTTTAGTACTTAGTATTTCTTATTATCAGAAATGAAATTCAAATTAGTGATATGAAATAAACTGAAACCTTATTCTCATTCAATCAAATAATTCTGATATTGGACAAATTAGTATAGGTAGTTTCTTTTTAGAAACAAATAAACCTATTTGCATGAATCGCAAAGACTTCCGTGATTTTATTTTTAGTTAAAACTTCATGGTTGTTTTTTTAATAGAAATTATTTTGACAGTTGGGAAAGAAAAAGCACGAGTGCGGGTAAGGCAAAAAAAGCACGACCGTGAAATAGCCACAGAGTACATTTTATATAACTGAGAGAAATAGCCCAGATTCCGAACGCTACACGTCCCTGCAATACGCCACTTTTTGAGCAACTGTATTAAAAATACCTTTTATTTTACACACAGGAATACCTAATGTATATATTTATATTGTATAAAAGAAAGTCGTGTTAGTTACTATAGTTACTCCACTTATAACTCAAGAACGACTGAACCGATTTAGCTGAAAATTGGCAGGGAGGTAGTTTAGAGCCAGCAGGACAAGGACATAGGATAGGATAGAGTAGTAGGTAGAGTAGGGTAGGTAGGGTAGGGTAGGTAGAGTAGGGTAGGTAGAGTAGGGTAGGTAGAGTAGGGTAGGTAGGGTAGGTAGAGTAGGGTAGGTAGGGTAGGTAGAGTAAGGTAGGTAGTCAAATGACGCGAGTGACGCCGTGGGTAAGAGCAAGTATTATATTTTTGGCAACTTCAGGAAGAAAATATTAAAAAAAATACAAATCACAATCTTATTTATTAATAACACAATTACAATAAACAACAATTTAAATTTTAATTAAATAACGAATTTTGAAATTACAAACATAGATCAATCTAAACTAAAGACACGCAAAATTAATAGCAGACAAGACAGTTTAACCCTTCAAACGAGCAGAGGTTCCCTTGTACCATGTGTACTCAACGCAGAAAGAGGACTCCACTGAGCGCGCAGGCCCTTTTATAGGCAACCGTAGCTTCTCCCACCAACATCCCCTCCGATGACAGCCAAGACGTCACTCTTCCGCCAATACGGCCTCTCCTGACTGGAGGACGTCCCCGTTCTCCTGCGGCTGGGGCTGCAGGGCTTCTGCAGCTCTGGATGTGCTAGGCATCGGTTCAGGCGAAGTATCGATGGTGGGTTGCGTATCGACATTGGCAGCTTGCTCAGGCGTAGACTCCGCATTATCATCATTGCTATCTGCGCCTAAACATACAAGGAAAAAAAAACATTAGTTATGAAACTGATTTTCATCATAAAATTCACATACACAATTTACAGTGAACCATAGGCACTACGTTAGCTTAGTTCACAAAACCAACAAAGAGGAAGCACGACGTTAGCTATCTTTGTTAACGAGAAACATAGGCACGACGTTAGCTTGTTTCTCAAATTTGAAAATGAACACATGACATAGGCACGACGTTAGCTTATCATGGTTCACACTAAAATAACATGACATAGGCACGACGTTAGCGTATCATGAAAAGAATACAAACGTATGACATAGGCACGACGTTAGCATATCATACGTCTTACCATCAAAGTATGCAGCGCATGTCTCTGGAGTCCACTCCCCGCGCCACGGCTTCATAAACTGGGCCGCAGCTTGCGTCGATTTGCCATAGGAACCTGCCAGTAGTTGCAGCTCGTATCGACCATGGGGAAGCGCTTTGACCACGCGATAGGGTCCGCGCATGCCGGAGTCAAGCTTGCCAGTCGATTGCGCCTGCTTAATAACAAAAACAAGTGAGTTACATTCAAATGATCGGGGGGATTTTCGACCAGCGTTCACAGTCTCGTCTTGTTGACGTTGGTTCCGAGCTAAACGCTCCGAAGCTCGTTGTCTGTGCATTTCTCTATGCGCTTCACGATTTGGATGCGAACTATCCAAGGCCACGTCGCGCACCAGGTGACGTATGAGGGGCGTAGCAGCTTCAATACCAACCAACAAGTTCAATGGTGAAAGCTGAGTGGTTTTCTGCTTTGTTATGTTAAGAACTAGCTGAGATCGCCACATCAAGTCTGCCCATTCATCTTGACGATGATTGCATTGTATGCGAATCATGTTTAACAATGTTCGACAGTAACGCTCCACCTGCCCGTTTGAATGATGCATCTCCGGAGTGATCAGATGCAAATCAATACCCAACTCAGTTACGAGTTTTGTAAACTCTGAGCTCTGGAACATTCTGCCTCGGTCTGCTACTATTAATTTTGGTGTACCAAATAGAGAAATGACATTTGTAAAAAGTCGTTTCAGTTCGTTAGCGTCTTGACCAAACATAGGATACAAAAGACAAAATTTTGAAAAAGCATCGATTATAATGAGTACATAGCGATAACCATTTGATTGAGGTAGAGGACCTAATGTGTCTGTATGAATTACTTCAAAAGGGGTGCAGGGTTTTTCCCAAGAATGTATTGGCTGCTGTGGGTCTCTAGGAATCTTTTTATGGGTTAAACAAATGATACAATGGCTTATGTATTTTTTGACAAATGACTTTAGTGAAGGAAACCAAAAATGTTTTCTAATAAGCTCTAAAGTCTTATCAGCGCCAATATGATCATGTTCATCATGAAATATCCTAAGCAGACTAAGCCTATGACCTTTAGGTACATAGCATAAGTACCTGGGCTCTTCTCCCACTGGAGAACACTTATAAAAAAGCAGGTCATTTTTGTGAACGTAATGAGTAGTGTCTAGCTGTCCGTCTGTCAGTCTTTGGATAAGCTGTTGTGTCTCTTCGTCAGCCGCCTGCGCAATTCGAGCCCAATTCTGTTGTCTGCGTACTTCGCAAACATTAACAGGATTTCGGCTCAAGTAGTCTGCGTGCGACATAGACGTACCCTTACGATACTCTAGGGTAAAGTCGAAGTCCTGTAGGTACATCCACCACCTGGCAACACGGGGCAAGAGATCTTTCTTTTGCTGCGTTGATTTCAGTGCATTACAATCGGTCACTACTTTAAAGTTAACGCCGACCAGGTAGTGTCTGTAGTGTTGCAGGGCCTTGACAACGGCTAGCGTCTCGAGCTCGTACGAATGATATCTGGGCTCGGCACCCTGCGTTCGCTTGCTAAAATAACCTACCGCTTGCTTGCATCCGTTCTCATGAACCTGAAGAAGCACAGCGCCAAAACCAATAGAACTTGCGTCCGTATGGACTTCAATAGGCAAGTTAGGGTCGTAGATTGCCAACACAGGCTCACTGGTTAATTGTGAGATAATTTCTTGGCGTGCTTCTTCTTGTTCTCTTCCCCAAAGAAACGGTATACCCTTTCTCGTGAGTTTAGTAATCGGGGCCGTTCTAGCAGCGAAACCCGATATATATCGGCGAAAATAACTTGCCAAACCTAGCAACTGACGAACTTGCTTGACCGTTTTTGGAGTGGGGGCGTCAACGAGTGCCTGGACCTTTAGCTCACTCGGCCGTACCTGACCCTGACTTATAGTGCGGCCTAAATATTCAATTTGAGTCGATAAGAATGAGCATTTCTTTAAATTGATAGAAAAACCTGCCGCAGTCAGTGTCTGAAGTACGTCGCGGAGAAGAATAAGGCCCTCATCTATCGTATGGCTAAGAATCAGCACATCGTCAATGTACACAAGGGTCTTACCAGCCTCAAGCTGACGGCGAAGTGTTTTCGATATAATACGCTGATAAACGACGGGGGCGTTCGCCAAACCATAGGGCATTTTTAAATACTCATAATGCCCTTCTGGTGTGACGAATCCCGTGAGCGGAATCGACTCTTCGTCCAATGGGATTTGATGGAACCCTGTTGCCATATCAAGGCTGCTAAAAAATTTGTGTTTCCCTAACCGGTCAATGTGGTCGTCAATCAACGGCAAAGGAAAACGGTCTTTGACAGTAATCCCGTTAAGCCTGCGATAATCTACGCACATGCGGTCTGATCCATCCTTTTTCTTTACTAGGAGGATTGGGCTCGCATATTCAGATTCGGAATCTCGGATAATACCGTTGTCTAGGAGTTCTTGAATAATTCCACGAACTTTCAAAATTTCCGGCAACGAAAGTCTGTATGGTCTATAATTAACAGGCGTATGATTATTTAATTTGATAGACATGCTGCCAGTATTGACTGTGGTGGCAGCAGTCCCGGAAATAAAGAATTTTGAAAATTCGTTGATCAACTCAAGCAGCCTTTCTAGGTCGCGACCGGTCAAAGGTGTCTTAATGGGGGTATCATGTATTGTCACAGCGCACATAACGTTATATGGCGACCTATTATTATAAGCAAGATGTTGTCGATCACGTGTACGAACGTAGGTCACTCCGTCACGATTTAACACATCAGTCCCAACAATAACAGGCGTGTTTAGAAACTCTGGCGATACTGCATGCAAGTCTACCTCCAAGGTTATTTCATCGAATTCTATCGGCAACGTGACATAGTAAGTAGATTCAACGTCTTGACTACCGATACCTCTTAAAATTCTGAAGGCAGGCTTGCGCGCGCATTTAAAATATTTCAGTAACGAAGATGAAATCAGTGATATGCTCGACCCGCTGTCGATGAGGACATCGACAGGTATGCCTTGAATGACCGCTACAACAATATCGTTACGCCCGCTGTCAAGATTCTTACGACAAAAGTTAACATTTTCCGCGTTATTCGACTCTGATTTTTGTTTAGCGAAACACGTTTCTACCCTATGACCAGGTTTTTTGCAAAAACTACATGGCTCTGTTTTACTTGAGCTGGAGACTGGATAATTTCTTTGTACATTTCCATTGCTATTATTAGAACTGTTAGCAGCCTGGCGTTTGTGACAATTCGAAGACTTATGACCATATTTCCCACACAAAAAGCATGTGCCATCTTCGAATTTTCGCTTACGCTGACTTGTTTCGAGGGTAGATTTAAAAGAACGATCATTATTAGAAGGGTTGGTATACTTTTTTGAGTTTAAGTTCGATTTAACGTAGATGGAGAGGTATTCTACTAATTCGTTAGGCATTAGCTTTGCATTTGTGGCAGCGGCGCGGATTTGAGGATCCATTACGCCTCGAATCACAATTGCAGAAATGAGTTCATCACTTAAGCCCTTGACTATACGGAGTCTCAATAAAGAGCGACGGGCATAATCGGCATATGTTGGGTACCTATCAGAGTTTGTGCTCATAACCTCGTATAGGATATTCGCTACATCTGGCTTCCTAGGACATAAGGGCTTGAATTCCCTTATAAAGTTGCTCCATGTGCGGTCACTAGTGACCCACTCATTGAGCCACGTCTTCGAATCTCCTTTGAGGCAATTCCCAATGCGGGACAAGCATTCATTATCAGTCCAATTATTTGAAACCTTCGCGCGGTCTACCTCCTCGCACCAAGTGTCTATATCATTGACACTAGGATCGAAATTAGAAATAAAATAAGCTTGGTTGGATCTTACCGTAGTGTTGATGGATCGTATGGCGTCAATCAAACGATCGGTCACGGTAGCATCGCGATCGGCGGCTGCACTCACGGAACGTCCAGGTGAAGACGGAGCTGCCGAGTCACGAAAACCTGCTCCATCTCGTGCCGTAGTCGCAGTCTCTTCCACGAGCTGCTGCTGCTGGTTGGACGGTTGTCGCAGCGATGCTGCACGTGACACACGCCGGTCTTCCTCAAGCGATGTCAATCGATCTAAAATTTGTTGCATTTGTTGAGTTAATAGACTGTTAGAAGCAATATCAGGTTGCCTAGGAATTCTATTCCCTTGCAAATCAAGTCGACTATTGTGCGATTCACGACCCCTAGAACGTGAGATGCGACCCCGAGAGCGAGATTCACGGCTCCTAGAGCGCACATCACGACGATGATGACGCGATTCTCGACTCACTGAACGGCCTCTTCTTCTATGGCTATTAGGCATCTTGTTTCTTTCTAACTTGTTTCAAATCAAATAAAAGGAATCGGTAGAAAATTTAAATAAATCAAAGCAATTGTATGAATAGCAACAAATCAAAACATATGATTGTAAAATTCTACAACTATACGTAAACAAAAGAATTTGCTTTCTAAATATCAAGAAAAACTGGAACGTACTCACCAAAACCACTAATACACACTTACACTTGAACCTTATTAATTACGCGGACGTTACAAATGCTTAACAGTTAATTTAAATGTTGAAATGTACCCACTTAAGAAAAAGAAAAAAAAATACGTTACGAAGTTTTAAACTGTCTTGATTCAAGGCGAACAAAACGAAATGGAACGCGAGGCGTATCCCACTTCTGATTTTGGCAACTTCAGGAAGAAAATATTAAAAAAAATACAAATCACAATCTTATTTATTAATAACACAATTACAATAAACAACAATTTAAATTTTAATTAAATAACGAATTTTGAAATTACAAACATAGATCAATCTAAACTAAAGACACGCAAAATTAATAGCAGACAAGACAGTTTAACCCTTCAAACGAGCAGAGGTTCCCTTGTACCATGTGTACTCAACGCAGAAAGAGGACTCCACTGAGCGCGCAGGCCCTTTTATAGGCAACCGTAGCTTCTCCCACCAACATCCCCTCCGATGACAGCCAAGACGTCACTCTTCCGCCAATAATATATTTTTATTAATACACAATCTCAAAGAGTTGCGGTCGGCTGAATGAGGTACCAACGATTGTCACGCCATCTGTAATTGACTTTACCTGTGCCCCCCCCCAGTTTTTTTGCTACATCTTGTGAGAAGAGAGGTTTTCTTGACAGCGCCACTCGCTTATATCATTTTTGAGTTATTATAGAAACCTATGTTGACAAAAATAATACTAATCTCTGACTAGTTTTTACTAATTTAATATGTGAATACTAGTGGTGTTGGTTGACTTTAAAATAACGGTCTTGTTTTTCTAGCAACACATTTCTTGCTAAGCACGTGACGGTTCGTCTGCTTGTTGACCTATCAGTTTACGACCAGACTCAAGCTGGTTTGAATTGTTGCAATCGCAGCATCTGGAACCGGAAAATACTTATCTTCGAGATAATTATTTCGTAATTGCCTCTCCAATTGCACGCCTTTTTTTGTCCGGGGAAATCATTAAATGACTTCTCCCGCCCAGGGTAAAGCGAGAGAGAGTGTCAGGCTCTTACTCCCTAAAAACCCTCCGGTCCTTCTCCTGCTCTGGACCGAGGCCGCGGCGACTCACTGCGCTTAACCCGCAACCCCGGCTGAACATCAGCCCTATGGGGCCCCGTCTGTTTAGGTCTATTAGCTCTTTGAGGCGCGCTCGGAATGCTATGCGCCGTACGCTCGGGTCTGGTTCTGGTACTACGAGTACTCGCACCTAGATTGTTGATCCCCTGGGCTATATCGGCAATGACAAAGCGATGACCGCCCTCTTCATAGCTTGCTGAGTGACTTTAAATTGGTGTTCTTGGCCTTGTATGTTATTACTAGTAGGATACAGTCTTTGAAGACCTTTGTCTTCAGGCTTTGCAGTATACTTATGCGGTATACGACAAGATCCGACCTAGCCGAGTTGTGTTTATTTGCGAGTGCAATTAGGTACACTTTGTTACTTAGGTACACTTTGTTTTTGTCACACGTGACAAATGGTGAAGGTAAACCTCGTGAACACCAATCTGCCTTTAGCAAGCCTGATGGTTAATGTTCAAACATACTCCGTGTAAGATGCCTTTTCTGAGCAGTAGGCTCTTATCTGATGTGATGATGAGATGTGAGCTTAATTTTATGCTAAAGAGATTGCGTGTGTGGGAGAAGTGTGGGAGAGCCATGCTTCGGCACGAATGGGTCGGCTCGACCGGAGTGATACCACGGCCTCACAGAAAACCGGCGTGAAACAACCACAGTGTTGTGTTTCGCCGTGTGAGTGAGGTTACCGGAGGCCCAATCCTTCCCCTTCCCTAATCCCTCCCCAGTTCCTAAATCTCCAAATCCCTAATCCCTAAAAGGTTGGCAACGCACTCGTAACTCCTCCGTTGCAGGTGTCCATGGGCAGCGCTGATTGCTTACCATCAGATAATCCGTATGCGGTTTTCGTTTGCCGAACTATTACATTTAAAAAAAATTGCATTTATAAAATGTGCCGAATTAATCGTGGTTTAAAAATGGAAATTACACACAGCGGAGGATGAAAATGTCATTCCACCTACTACTTTTGTTTCTATAACCAAATTTCCAGAATCCAGTACCTGTTTACCCTGATAGTAACTGAAAGTTTACTAAGCTGGGCTCCGCCACTAAATGTGATAGACATATGACCACTTTTTTCATCAAGAAGTAATTTCTTCAAGAATTCCCCAAATCATGGAACATTCAATACTAACGTGTCGTATACCGTGGAATAACTTCAATTTCTCTCTGTATTTACCATCCCCGGCATGAAACAACGCTAGCGTTTTGTTTCACCGTGTGTCAAAAGGTCGTAGGGCCGAATCCTCTCCGTTCCCCTAAAAAGGCCCTTGTCTCCTCGATGGTGTTCTTGTCCTGGAGCTGTGCCGAGTGCTTACTGTCCTCTGATGGTGTTGGTGGAGTCATAAAATAAATATATTTTTTGCTAAGAAATAATCCCATTGCAATGAACCTACACACACAGAATCGATATCGAATGAACATCGTGCGTTGTCAATGTCAAAGATCAAGAAGTTCTTTTACATTCCTATGCCAAGACAGTTTACGACTTTTCAAACTTTACGTAATTTAAAAAGTTACCCAATTACGCATAATAAATACATTGTTTCGGCGACAACAGTGGCTTTGCGGTTTTATGACATATCTACATATACGTAGGTAATTTTTTCCATTTTCCATAAAGCCTACTAGATTACCTATAATAATGTTCCCATTTTTCGTTATCAAATTAAATGATAGCTACTTATGTAATGAAATATAATGACCGTTACGTAGGTACTCATTAATTAATATTCAGGACATTAACCAACAATAATAAATAACATAACGTCTTTTGAATCTAATAAGTGACAGACAGAGTTGCATTTAAACCATATAGGTAGGTAGGTACTATTACCACATAATGATAATATTGTTATAATCTATGTTTAAAAACTTTTAGATTTAATCAATTGCTATAAAAGGACGGTATATATGATTAAATTATTACAAGGCAGATACTAATGAAGAACAATTACTAATAGGTTAATGTTAATCACTAAGTATGAAGGTGGTCAGTGTGGCCACATCCACCACACATTTGGTACAAGTGCCAAGGCCCAATGAGTGACGTAAGCCGTGAAAGTGTGCAACCGCTCGGTCTATGGCAGTGGTAAATCGGCGCGTACGCATCGCAGACGACAACTTCGCGGATTCGCAAGTAAGTAACTCCATTCAAATATTACGTCAATGCTCTCGTAATATCAATGCTGTCGCGGATATTTTTTTACTTTTTCTGTGTTTTTGTTAAATTTCGGCGAAAGTACATAATCTGTGTTGATTATAAGAATGTTTCCGATTTTTGTGCTGAATGTGACCGGATTTTTTTATAGTGATATTAGTGTACCCTATCTATTGCTATTAAATATACATAGCATAGATAGATGTTGTATATATTTATGGGTTTTGTTAATATGCATTTTAAGAATAACTAACTGTCTTATACTTCCGACGTAATCAGCTATGCATGCTATGCAACATTTGTTTAGTTTTGAAGAAATTTGACGGAGATTGTGGCTTAAAAATGATTCCTTGTGTATTTAAATGAGTCAGGACAATTTGTGCTTTCCATCATTGCACAACTAATAGAAGGTTGCACATTAATTAATTAACATCATTATGAACACTAAGGACATTATTATATGTATATTTATTTAGGTAGATATACTTATTATTTACCTACTGTATGTAGATAAGTACTTGAAATCTGACTGACAAAGCAAATTTAAGTATTTTTTTTATTTATATGTTTTATATATATATTAACACCCGGTTTCCGAAAGGCCAATCAATGTTAAAATCAATTTAATCTCTTGTCAAGACATCTGATTGGTTGTTGATAATTCAGTCAACGAATCAGATGACTTGACAAGAGATTAAATTGATTTTAACATTGATCGGCCTTTCGGAAACCGGGGGTAAGTATACCTAATATTTTATTTAAGACCTTTTTTCACTGAAGTATAATAATAAGTACATCTACATTTTGCACCACCTATTGTATGTTGCATTCAGTTGAATCATCGATGAGTACCTAATGTGTCATTTGGTATACAAGTAGTAACTAATGTGAGGAGTGCTAAATTCATAAAAAAAATATGGATACGAACTTATAGGTACCTATCCTGATAAGACAAGCAATAATGGCTTTTGTTGAAAAATATACACTTATGCAAGTGAATTCTGAAAGATTAAAAGATGTCACAGCAGCACGCTCTCGCTACTCATGAATAAGAGTGCCGTTGTGATTTGAAACGATTTGAGATTTTCTCATTTTATTCATGTAAGTTTGTGTTCCAATTAATGTCATTTGGTGTGACTTCATTACAAAAAAACTATTTTCTTATCATAATATTCTAATTTTTATGATAATGTAATGTAAGAGTGTGAATGTTTATTCTATGAAGAGAATTTCCTGATGCTATTTATCTCTGGCTGAAGCTGAAGACCTATTACTTAACCTTAGAGCTTCGGAAAACATGTGTAAAACCGGTATTAAAAGCTATTCCTAGAGGCTCTTTACTCCGTTTTGGTTGAAAGAGTACCGCCACAATCATGGAACAAAAGTAGAGTGTGGTTGTCTTCTTCAAGACAGGAGCCAACACCTTACTGGATAATTAATTCGTCAACCCGTGTCGCTTCAGCCAGCGTGTCTGCAAACTATTCGGTTTTCGAAAACTTTACATAATACCATTGACCATATCCATAAGCTGCTACAAGTTACACAGAAGAGGTTAAGCTTAGGGAGTGTACACTATGAAAAAGTCTGTGATATGATCGAGACTTGAGCAGTGTTGTTTTCTTCAGCGATGCCGTATTGACTTTTGATACATCTTCTCGGGTCGAAAGAAACGTTCGTATCTATCTAATTGATTTAAATTGCCTCACGATAGCAATTTTACGAAATAGCTGTTCTTCTTAATGTGCGTACTAATAAAAAAAATATTTATTACCTTTTTTACGCTTATTAGAAAAAACAACGGATAGTACCTACCTACAAACGATACTATCAACATACGAACTCTATTAACATGAATGAAATAGTCCAGCAATTGAGAGCATACGTTGGCGGAGTGCCTTGCTTGGGCTTGGTTGCTTGGTTAGGACCATGGTACAAAGCGAAAAGAACTGGGAAACCGTCTCCTCTTTATATGAAGCAGTTATGCTTCCAAAAAGGAGATGGAGCGCGTGAGGAGGATTGCCTCTTCTTCACGTCCCTGCTGCCGCAGTTGACGGCCATCCGGGCGTCGTGCATCGAGATACGATCTCCGGCCACCGTAAGCGCGGGTCTGCGGACTAGAACCAGTCCGAACAGATGGGGCCCTAAAAGGCTGATGATAACTTACGAAGTTGATGACAATGCTACAGAACAGGAAGAGACTAGTCATTCCACGGATCATCAGTACTTTTTTATTACTGAATAATTGGTAGCGATGTTCTTTACGAAATAGGCGATTAGACTGCCTTTGACTAGACAGTAAAGGATAATAATGATTAACCCAATTGCTCCGGATCCCACATCAATTAGCGATATTAGGATCCCTTTTTATGAATCATACTGAGAAATTTAGAATTTTGGTACTGCTTGACTTGATTCCGTGATTTTTTTTAAAGGAAGGGGAAGCGCAAGATGTAGTGATAGAGTCTTGCTGACTAAAAACCACACCATTGCTTCTCCTGATCCGAAGCCGGGGCCACGGCCCAATATAATTGCGATCATTAAATGACTATTACCAGCCTGAATGGAGTGAAAGGAAGTGCTAGACTGTTAGACCGTTAATGACTAAGAACCACCCCATTCTTTCTTCTGATCCGAGTCAGATAGTATTAGATAGTATCAGATAGTAGTAGATTAAATTACCACGCTGCGCACCCGCAGCGTGAGAAAATTGTTTTTTGTCAGTAGTGGGATAGTTATAGAATGACATGATTCTGAAATTACACACATTCAAGTAATTGTGTTGGTTTACTTTCGAAATAAACTATCTTTAAAATATTTCTTCCAGCATGGCACTTACAAAAGTCGTGACAGTTCTTCTGCTAGTCCAGATGTGTCTCTCAGCACCTGTCGACGATCCGATTCGCATTGACCTGCCGGTTTACGACCAGCCTCAAGCTGGTTCCGATGTGTTGCAAAATCAACCTCTAGACCCTGAGAACTACCCTGGAGGTGACCATCTATCGAATAATGGAGGAAACTTAATTACCTACAAAGTACAAGCTGCACAAAATCTTTTGGAAGGCACGTTAAACGCAAAGGTATGATGGTTTGTTTAAAATTATGAACTAACATCAAAAGCGACCATCTAATATTCAATCCTGTAAGTTACAGTATTTAGAGTTCACAGTAGAATTTCCAGTTTTATACAGCTAAATACAATAAAATCGGCGTTTATTCACCTCTCAAGTTCTGTTATCTCTTTTCGTCTTCTTTACCTTCTTCGTTTACCTTGGCTTGGTCGTAAGGTAAAGAGAATGGAGATGTCTAAGGTAGTTAAGTCCCAATAATTGCAATAATCTGTCATTTGTTACAGGCTAATGTTCATCAGGATGGACTATTTGCAGCTCCTGTATCCACTTTAGAAACTGCCTTACAAGAATCTGAAGGTTTCGGCAGCAAGAAATTATCAATCAAGGAAAATATTCAAGGAGTTGTGGCCGGAATATTTCAGGTATCCTCATTAAAACTATTTTGCCACGCACCTCGTTAAAAGTTACTTATTACAGGATAGATTCTCAACATTATTGTTGTGAAATGGAGTCAATAATCTATTTGAAGTAGTACCGAAGTTCGTTAACCAATCGCATATAAAAATTGTTCGTTGCGAAAAGCGGACAATACAAATTACTGAGCAATTTTTACTTCTATTTGATTTTTATACTTACCTACTAGATCAAACAATGTGACAATTTTTTGCTGTTATGTGTATCACTTTAAAAATAAAAAAACATTGATGTTCTCTGCAGCCGCAGCCTATAGTGGATACCATAAGGGAGGAAGAAAAGTATGGAAATTCGGGAGATAAATTTTATAGCGCTGGAAAGGCCATAGTGGGAGGCGCCGAGGGGCTCTCGAACTTCGTCAACTCGGTCCTAGAGGTAAAAATCTAGCTATTTATTTTATAATACGTACGAATCTCCGGAACTAAGGGTTCGAATTGAACAATTCTTTTTGTGTTTGTTAGTCAATTTATCAAGGATGGTTATAAGGCCTCTGCCTCGAATCTCGCGGGCAGCGAGGCGGCGGCGACGGCGGCGCGGGAGCGGCAGGATCTTACGCGTATAATCAAATGCACCTGCCCTCGAATACAGCGGCGCGGCAGCAGGACGGGCGCGGGCAGCGAGCGGTGTACTTTACTCGAGAGGTGACCGCGGTGGTGGACGAGGTGTCCAAAATCGACGTTAGGAATAAATTTGAATCAAAAAGATGTTGCCGCCATTGTTCGGAAATTTCGTTCGCGAATATAAGGAAATATGTCGACGACACAATAATGAACACAACAATAAGCTGTTACAATGACGCGCGATCCACCCGCTAGTTTCGAGAACGGGTCTGTGATGCCCGCTCCGCTGCCCGCAAGATTCGAGGCAGCGGCCTCGAACATCTCACTACGATCTGAAGGAGCAGGGCAACGGATAAAACCGCGCCGGAGTAGCAAGTTGAACATATAGAAAAGAATAAGGTTAGAGAAATGGTGAATTGCCATGAATTTGACCGAATATTCACGCAAAAATTTACTTCATCCTATGAGTTTTAACTGTTGAGATTGTTTAATCGCAGTAAAGTGGTCGGAATCGGTCAGAATGTGTGTCGATGTGTACATATGCTATGTATAGCTTTTTTTAGGGGGGAATATCATCAAATGACTTCTCCCAGGGTGAGGTGAGATGGAGTGTCAGATTCTTACTGACTAAAAACTACACCGTTCCTTACGCTTCAGGCCAGGGCCGCGGTACTTATAGCCGCTTGATCCGCAACCACATGTGTTGGTATAGAAATAAAAGCTAATTGGAAAAATCATCTGCATTAGCATATTAAGCTAAATAAAAAAATATTATTAAGTGAAATTAAGTATTTACCCACCTAGACTAGGAATGTTTGTTTTCTTGGGCGGCTGAAGTGGGAGATGGCGGTAGGAGGATGGCTGGCGTCGCGAGTGGGGGTGAAGGGTGGTCCAGCTATCAATATCGTAATGAGAAACTAAAGCATTTAATTGGCCAACGATGCTTAGTTAGCCTGGTGCCTAGTATTTGATATACATACTGAATGTATTACATGTGCTAGCTATGTAGTAGCTAGGTGAAGAACTAAAACTAGTCTGTCTGACTCTCCAGCCAGTTCATTGAACTGTACGAAGTTGATAGCGAGTTTTCCGTCCTTGAACTAGTTGGCAAAAAGCCAGAGAAGAAAGGAAGAGTTTTCATGAAAATCGAATATCCTTACTGCCCGACTTTTTCATTTGAACTTATCCTTTTATATTTTCGCAGATAGCAATATACTGTAATATTCATCACTTCAATTTGACCTTGCCTCTTAGCGTAGAGTTGGATGGTAGTTTTTAAGCTTCTGCATTTTACGTAGGCCAGACTATAATGAAAGTTAATATTTTTTACCAAACTGTTGAGACAATATGCCTAAAATAATTTTGTCTAAGCTAGCGACAAACCATGTCATTAAACGATATCGTATGAAGGTTTATCGATTGTCTAGATGTATTCACAAATGTAAACTCCTAACCCCCTCAATCGGATCTTTAGTGTCTATTGATAAATTGAATACGGTACAGAGATTATATCTCCCTGCCACCCTAGGGTGTAGTTGTCACCACCCTTCGAATGTTATTGATTTGCCAGGGGGTTACCTAGATATCTATAAAAGTGTACCTATCATGGTCTGGGTGCTGCGCTGCGCCGAGGACTAATTACGGAGTCGTACAATACAAAGTGCAGGGACGGATTCTTGATCTTCTAAATTATCTCTTAATTGTGGGTTGGTACTGAAGTAAGGTTTCGATTCTCAATATTTTTTTATTAAATCGCATCATATATTCAATAAGTGTTTGTGGGCTACCTTTGTATCTAGGTAAAACAATACGGTGATAGAAGATTAGTTAGAAGATTGACCTCATCGTCTTTTGCCATGGCGGCGACCTCTCGCGACCTGTCTCAGTGTCGA
The DNA here is from genome assembly GCA_902829305.4 of Spodoptera exigua. Taxonomy (NCBI): domain Eukaryota; kingdom Metazoa; phylum Arthropoda; class Insecta; order Lepidoptera; family Noctuidae; genus Spodoptera; species Spodoptera exigua. Next base: position 9,611,594 of record LR824601.2, on the reverse strand, counting down.
GTCGAAGGGAGAGGAATTGGGATGGCAATTTTTTTTTTTGCGACGCAGTCATACTCTTAAAGATGAGGCAGAGGGCGTGAAGGAATTATTCAACTCACGCCTTATCCGCCGCAGTACGAGAAACTCTGGGCGTCAAGGATCGCGTGCCTATCTCCTGCTATTGTAAGCGCAGAACGGTGGGCGTGAGCAAGGGTAGCTCGCCTCCTACGAAAACGAGACCCGAGCGTACAGTGCGCCGCATTTCTAGCGCATCTTAATAGGCCAAGAGATCTCCGTAAATGTGGACGGGAGTACAACAGACCGAAGTTCAGGTGGGGTTGCGGGTCAAGCGCAATAATGGGGATTCTTTGCACTTGTTTTGGCGGCAATTTCATTTTTGTATTAGGTAGGTAGTAGGTACGTAATGCAGTATTGGAAATTCGATCAACAGACCAATGCCGTTGTATGTTTCACTTCTGCTGTGTATGTGAATCTTATGGGTGCAGTTATTATTGATGATGCGTATGCCCATGGCACCATTGGGAAATCATATTGGGAAATTATTACTACTTATATTAATTTGTTTTTATTTCTTACAGGTACCAGGAACAGTTTTTAAGCAGATCGCAAGAGTTGCCACGGAGAAGTTAAATAATTTAGGAGGAAAGCTTATAGGTTTATAAACATACAAACATTATTGACCATAACTAATTATAGAGGCTGTAATTAACAAATTTAATAAGTCAATTTTACTTCTCTACAATTAAGCTCGATGGTGCTAACCACTGATCAATTCATTTTTCATAAACGGATTTTGGATTTCGTAAACCGTTTAAGTATTGAAACATTCAAAATTGTAATATTAATTTGAAAACCTTGGATAACATAATTAGTATATTGACATGTAGAATCGAATAATGCATCCTTCATTGAAACCAAAATATATTAGTGCCCATAAAGTCTGTAAGTGTAGATAACATAAGGTAGGTACATTCTGATTTCCTTTAATCGGTATAGAAAGTGCCTATTTAGCTTAGACCATCGCTTCTTCTTTAGGGAGTGACTTTTAATACGGTTCTCATCCAATACAAAATTATGAAATAGATCAGGCATCTGTTTAGCGGGAGGGGGAGGCTGCTGTTTGATATGTGTAGTTATTGATGGATTGCACGGTGTACCGGTGCGAGGTAGGGTGTGGTCTATGGAGGATGCAGGGAGGTAAAGGGAGGTCTGGACTGCGGGACGCCTGCGGGGTCCGAGGTAGAGAATACATCACAAATTGCACTGCGCGCGCTTCAAGCCTTCGAAGCTTCCTAACTGAAAATCGATTGAGGCCCGAACCCGGTGCATTTCATCGCCTCGTCCTGTTCTAAATGTAAAAGGTCATCTTTATTCCATTTTTAATATGTCCCATATTTTTTTGCATTCATTATTTAATATAAATATGCGATTATGAATATGTACTAGCACGTACGAACAATAAGCAATTTAACTCTTTCAAGAATAATAGAAGATGTAAAATTTTTAAGCAACTTTACCCAAATGAAGATACATGAACCTACGTTTTTTTTTGTCCAAAAATGTATTATTGATACCTTCATAATCCATTTTCCTTTCGACTGGGTTTCCTATATCTTGAAAATGGGCTAAAGAAATGCAGTATCGTAAAATTAAATCATCCATTTCGCTTAATGAATGTAAACTTCCGTAATAAACAACAAATAAAATATAACATAATTAAATATGATGAACAAATGTTATTAACATTTTTTAATCATAGTCAGAACATAGGGAATAGACCAGTAGGTAAGTTTAGTGTTATAAAAAATATATAAATGGGCCTGAAATATACAAATAATAAAATAATTGATAATGGGGTTAGTTAAGTGATAAGGTAATATTAAATATGTTTTAAGATAAACATAAGTGACAAACTTAAAGTGCAAAGATATAATTAACGTGTACATAGATAGAACTACCTATCAGTTTTTGTAAATATAATCTTTAACAAAATTCTGTGTTTTTCTATACATTCCCCTAATTAGGCAGATAATGCGTTTTTAAGTAAGCTATAAGAATTGGGTACCTACTCCCAACCACCTTTCGAAATGAAGATGTCTCAACTATGAAGATTGGTTACGATTACAAATGGATTGTGAAATACCACTATATTTATATTACATCTTTTACACATATAGAAATCAATCAGAATGTCAGAGTAGTCGTATTTATGAGTATGGAGATGATAAGGTCAATAAGTGTACCTACAGTTCAACAACGCTGCTTATACCAATTCAACGTGTCCGTTACCCAGGCCAGATGTTGTCGACAATGGTCATTTGAATCTTATAGATAATTAGTTGTGCGGCTTCTGTAATTGTTGCGCACATTTTTAAATTTGTTGCGCTTATAGTTTTTTAATTATTTCACAAAAACATTTCCTGCTGGCGTAACGTTACCACAGCCAGACCTTTTTCTTTCTAATGGGAATATTTAAATAAATGTTAGCTATAAAATTAGTTGTCTAGATAAAGTAAATGTTGTGCCTTATTTTGTATTTGTTCTTTCTTCGGTTGCGAAGTTATTCGAGATTTTGCTGCGGTAACGTTTTTGGTTTTGCTAGATCTTTGAAATGGTTAAGCGGATTCTTATCATATTTTGTACACGACTTCCGAGGACTTAGTTTAAATTTGTTGTGCAATAACAAAACCAAAATAATGCATATTTTAAAGGTTTTTTCATTAAATAGAAAAACACTTCAATTGGCCCCAGCACTCCCAATAAGAAGTCTAAAGACTTACTTCAAACGTAATTTTAAAGCTTGTAACTGCCTTCAAATGTATGTGAAGTTTCATTAGTATCCCGTAAGTATTTAACAAGTTATGATGATATTCAGTTCTTCACGAGCACGGTCTTAATGCACGCGGTGTTATTTGGCCACTGGATTGGATATATGAACTGAATGTTATGTCAATGATTAGTTGTTTAGATCAGTTGTATATCAGTAAAATTTCAGCTCAATACATTGGATAATTAATGAGAGAATACTATTAAAGTCATTGGGAAGTGAATGACCGTGGTAAGCCGACCAAGTTTAGGTGGTTACGAAAAAGCGAAAACGCAGAACATTATGGTACCTTCTAAAATATGTAGGATAGTGTTATAAATTTAGTACAGACATGTACAAAAGTTTAAAAAAAAACTACATGATTATTCAAGATTTTTTATTGAAAGGTAAAATAATCATTTCAATTGAACTTTTACTCCCTTACATAAAAACTCGTGTTGCTTAGCAACCGATTAAACATCACCCGTCCTTGTCATTTCTATTTCAAAATGCAGTTCAAAAATCATCTAAAAGGTTACAAAAGTAACCTTCTGGCAAGACTGAGTGCGTTATGCAAACAATGTATTACCCCTTCACCCCACTCCTCCTGCGTCCTACCGAACGGCATGCTCTAGCGATGATTTTTGATAATTTTATGGAACTGGAAGATAATGTTTTCTTTTATATTATTATTATATAGGTATTAAACAGTGTACGCGTCTGTACCAAAATTGTAAGGTGTATTATACTAAACATTTCAAAAGATAGTACAATGTTCTGCGTTTTCGCTTTTTCGTAACCACCTAAACTTGGTCGGCTTACCAAGGTCATTCACTTCCTAATGACTTTCATAGTATTATCTCATTAATTATCCAATGTATTGAGCTGAAATTTTACTGATATACAACTGATCTAAACAACTAATCATTGACATAACATTCAGTTCATATATCCAATCCAGTGGCCAAATAACACCGCGTGCATTAAGACCGTGCTCGTGAAGAACTGAATATCATCATAACTTGTTAAATACTTACGGGATACTAATGAAACTTCACACACATTTGAAGGCAGTTACAAGCTTTAAAATTACGTTTGAAGTAAGTCTTTAGACTTCTTATTGGGAGTGCTGGGGCCAATTGAAGTGTTTTTCTATTTAATGAAAAAACCTTTAAAATATGCATTATTTTGGTTTTGTTATTGCACAACAAATTTAAACTAAGTCCTCGGAAGTCGTGTACAAAATATGATAAGAATCCGCTTAACCATTTCAAAGATCTAGCAAAACCAAAAACGTTACCGCAGCAAAATCTCGAATAACTTCGCAACCGAAGAAAGAACAAATACAAAATAAGGCACAACATTTACTTTATCTAGACAACTAATTTTATAGCTAATATTTATTTAAATATTCCCATTAGAAAGAAAAAGGTCTGGCTGTGGTAACGTTACGCCAGCAGGAAATGTTTTTGTGAAATAATTAAAAAACTATAAGCGCAACAAATTTAAAAATGTGCGCAACAATTACAGAAGCCGCACAACTAATTATCTATAAGATTCAAATGACCATTGTCGACAACATCTGGCCTGGGTAACGGACACCAATTCAACAGGTGTATCTATCTAAAATCTACTCCTGTACAATCAACGACTTCAGATACCTAATGCCATCTAGTGGGTAAACTAGAGACTAAGTTTTGACAGCTAAGAAAATGTTGCCATTTACCAAACATTATATACTACCAATTTAATAATTTGCATATTATTTTCTGTTGAATACTAACAAAATAAAATTCCTGTAGTAAAAGTTTCATAAAAAATATAGTTAAGTGGAGTATTAAAACGAGCTTTGTTTTGTATATTTTAAAATTAAAATTTTAAGACATTTATTTATAATGGCAACACGTGATTGTGACGTTACAAGGTTTGCGAGCGGCAAATTCAATTTCTTTTAGCTGCAAAGACTCGATTGATACTGATAGATTTTTGTAGTATACTATTGTTGTTATGTATAATTGTTAGCATTCAGCAGTCAAAAGCGATTGAAGCAAGTGGCGGGAGCATATATTTATAGCTTAATTAAAATTCTCATAATCAATGAAATACATCGAAATTCCCAACAAAATAAAACATAATTTTGGGTTTGAAACTAAACAGAAAACGCTAGCTTAACTGGATATTAATACTATATTCCCATATCGGGATAAGCAGATAGATAACTGTTATACTGCTAATACAGTTTAAAAACATAATACATTTACCATGTATGTAGGTAATCTTGATTTTATCACTTCACTTGAGGCGCGAGCTTGGCCATGGCATGGAGTAAGTACATTCGCCGAACTCTTCAATAATATTGCTAACAAAAGAATTCGCTTGGCAAATGAACATTGTAGCAGCTAGCAGATAGCAAATAATTAGCAATGCAGTATAAAGATAATTTTTAACATAGAAAATGACGTTATTACTGTTTTCTATCGATAATTTTTCACGCAGTGGAATTGTTTTAGTTTGTTATTTGTGAGGAAGGAAGACTAGCGTCTTCAGATTACTTCTCCCGCCCATGGCCGGAGATAAATTCTAGACACAAAATGCCACAAAAAAGTGACACCACTTATTTTGTCAAAGTTTAATACCACCCATTGGTTCAATACCAATCTCTAGTAAATGCATATTACAGGGGCAATGTTGCTATGTGATGAAACAGCTTCCATAAAGATGAACAACGTTGGTACTGCTTGTAAGAAAATAGCCACTTTGTAGTACCTAAATGTCCCAACTCACGTCTTTATAAACACTGTTTTTGTCACAACAAATATAGTAAACAATAATTATTATGAAGTGAAGATATTAAGATTTCACTGTAAAATGTCAATACACAGCCATTTATATATTTTTATAAAATTCGCAGGACAGTTAAAAAGGTTACCAAAATTTTTTAACGTTTATTTTATTATTTTAAACCAAAAACCGATTTTACAATAATATGTGTTTCTAATTATAAATTAAAGTGATGTATTAGGGGACCGATGCTACGCCCCGAACAATAACATATACCTAATTATTCTAGGTTTACCATGGAGAATATCTATCTTATATTTTAAATGCTTTAATTATTTACATAGAGGAATAAACTAAACAATTCATAATTATAACATATGTAAATAAACCCAGCCAAGTCAAGATTGTTACAACCATGCAACTTTCAAATTACATACTAGGTTGAACAAGTGTAAATCGCTATACATACTGGATGTCCAAGGCCTAACTACATTAACGGGGGATGTTTTATCGAACAATTGTGTGACAAACCATTCCAAAATCCTCCACAATAACACAGTATACCTTAGAACAAATATATAGAGAACAACAACTTCCAAATTTACAGACTGTAAAAATATAAAACGAAATTAAAATAATATTTACAATGATTAATACTATTGAGAAGGGACTTTCTCAACAACCGTGACTTGGCCGCAGTAACATCATAATAATAAATGAAAATAATATAAACGTTAAAACAATTGACAAATTGGTTTAATGCATACATACCTAAGTAGTTGTTAAAAACTTGCAAACAGATGAAAAAATGTTTTATCCGTACTAATATAAATATTGAAATGTATGTTAACAGTTTTGTTGACACGACAATGTACATTACGTTAAAAAATGTTGCCATTATGCCCACGGGCTTTGGGCATGGTTTATTAAATATAATAATAATAATATTGAATAATCAACAATATATTATAATTATACTTAGACGTCTTATTGCCTTCCACCGTACTATAGAACGTATTGATACTGTTAACATAGACATTCAAGTGAAACAAGATACAATTCCACAGGCAACAAATTCATTTATGGAATAGATGGGTTAGTAAACGACAGTTTGATTGTAAAATACATTAATATATGCAAATGCACATAAAACTCGAGCTTACATTATTTTGTATAACATTAATACATCTATCTGAGACACGTAGGATAGTACACTAAGACAGTGTTGTCAGAATGTATAACAATATATAATGTATAAAATACGGTAACATAGAGCGCCAATGCACGGAGGAAGTATATGCAACTACGTCATTATATCATTATTCATATACAATTTGCTTAATTTATGACGAGTGTCGGAAAATACGATAAAAACACTTGAAAAACCGTGAATTTATATGAAAATGACGCTCCACGAATACGAAAATATTTTGACTTTCAATATTATGAATAGTAAAAAAAATAGAATGGTAATAACAATTTTGAAAAATTGGCACTTTATGCAACTTAACTAAAAGTCAAAATAGTACTTGTATGCCAATTAATTTTTAACTGGTTAACATTCAAAATGTTTTTAAACCAAACTTCATTGGAAACTGTTAGCCGATGATAAGTTTTTTAATATAATAAAATAAATGGCCAAGTAACTTTGCTAGACATTTGCAAGAAATCTCGTCACTTACACATTAATAAGATGATTTAATAAGAATGGAGGATTTCAGCGATTGGATACTATTAAAACACGGAACATGCAGATGTATTCAAAATTACGTTACTATATTATAATGTGATAACATTAAAAATCTAGCACTAGGGACCGCAGCGCCTTCCCTGCGTCTTCTTTTATCTACTTAATCTAAGGTTATAATACGATAATCTTAATATGAATATTTTTCTGTATTCACTGAAATCTTTCCATTTATTTAATACTACCAATAACACACATTATATTGATAAAATTTAATGATTTTAAAATGAATATATTATGCAATATCAACACGAATAGATATCTATAATATCATTTTAAAATTATTCTAACATTCATAACTTTTATAAAAATAACGAGATTTATTGCAAAATGTCGCAGATGATAATTTTAAAGACTAATGTTAACATGGTGGACTTATGTATATATAGGTACAAAAACGATAATACAGAATTTAATGTAATGTTTTATGTATATATGTTACGGTCTAAAGATATTGTAAAAAGACTGCATGATATTTGTTTCTCAAGCCCTAGGGTGCATTCAATGTCCCCTTGAATGTTTCGTAGGATTGTAAATCCATGTTACATGCTTATATTTTATTATCTTGTCTACATCATATCAAATTGGTAGTGTTTAGTGACCTGCCAATAAGGACGACGCACACAAACACGGCGCTAAGGTAAAAATAAAAAATAATAATTTAAATAATATAATGTCATGCACATGCCTTCGAGTAGCACAACACGTTATGTAAATAATACAATTAGATATAACTGTTTTATATACATATAAAGTCTCTCACAAGAGCAATCCAGTCTCTTGACTTAGATTTTACAGTAAATAGTTCTTCTAGAACGAATTATAGGACATTAGAGATTTAAAATATAAATATTTAATCACTTCTCTCTATTTTACAGCACATAATATATTTCTCTTGGAATAACCAGCAAATACTCAACACTCACTAATATATACGGGTGTAAGCAGATATTTATGTATAGAATTCATTCCTGTCGAGGAATTTAGAAAAAAACCTGTCATCGCGATCACGTACAAATAGTCGTCACGTTCTATCTGCATTCAGTTTGTTGTTGCGATGACGAAGCTTCGTCTTTCCTTATAGTCATTACAAAGCACAGAGGGAGACTGTCAGCCAGAATAGCAAAATAGGCGGAGCTGGATGCACAATTTCCTATATTCTCAAAATGTTTTTGGTTTGTGACGTGATCTTAACCGCCACTGCTTTGCAACGACCGTAACATATATAGTTCACTTCTAGAGTCCATGTTATTGTAAGATGATAAAATTGATGATAAAATGTAAATTCGCCTCGCAGGTTTGTCTTCTATATCTAAAAAAGCTCGGTATTCTCCTATTCGGAAACACCGTTATCCAACACCGAGAAATCGATGTGTTTGTCGGACCTTAACTGTCATGGACGCGCCAGACGCATTTTCCGGACAGTCTCGACGTACTGTTTGTTGTGAGACATCACAGTCTCCTGAACTTTAGGAGGAAGCTCTTCCATAGAGGGAGCTGTGCCCTCTTCAATATCAGTACGTCTGTAGAACAGGATGTAGGGCGTACTCGAGCGATTCAGACCATTTAATTGTCCTTCATCGGACGACGTTACAACATCGTCGTTGTACATATTCCACTGGTCGTTATCTTTAGCCAGCGTATAATAGTGGCCCGAATCGAGAGTTGTGCCAGCGTGAATGACGGCCGCGTATAAGGTGTAGGAAGCGTGTACAGCCTGAGATCGGACAGTCGGCAGCGTGATGGTGTGGTTGTGGTACATCGAGTGCATCAGTTTCGTCTGTACCTGGAGCTTCGGGTCGAATCTGTTGACGAAAATTTCATTATCATATTTATGTTCTATTTTTTAGTTCTCAGAGAAATAAATATTTTTTTAAATAAAAGTATCAGACTTATTGATTTTGAGTAAAAGAAACAGATTTCCGAAGTAAGTACTTACTTAAAATTCTTGAGCACGAGAATCAGGTACTTTGGAGTAGTTTCTATGAGCACACTTCTTTCAGCATCACGGAGCACTCCGCAGTCACGGCACTGGTACTGGTTCTCCCCTGTAAGACTCTCTTTGGAGCAGTAATATTCGAGCAGGCTCTGGACATTGTGTTGCCAACCCTCTGGTTTGTCCGGGAACGCCAGTTGTAAGTCGCGGAACACGTCGCGCGACAATGATGATGAGTGGCACTCGGTGCATTCCACTCGTGTGAGCAACACTCCGCCAAACATGCTATCGATGAATGAGTCGCGTCTAAGGAACGCGGACTCATACATTCGAAGGCGCTTTTTTGGAGGCACGCTCTCCAGCTCTGTACTGGTGCGCTTGTGGGCACTGGTACTCGATCCTGGAAAATACAAAATCTTGATTAGGAACGCGAGTAAGAAAACTTTTATTATATTTATCACAGTATGGCCGAAACAACTATAGATGAGAACAACAATAGTTTTACTTGTGCGTGCGTGGGATCTATGGTCAAAATTTTACCTGGTGCATAATAGTTATACGGACTATTTATATTAATGTGGCATTGTGAAATTATCCCTATAAATTATTGATGAATCGCCATGAAGTGAGATAATATGAAGGCCTTTTTAAAATGTCGGCATGCGACGTGAAATACTGTTATACCAAAAGGTCAACCTGCATCCTACAATAACAGACTGAAGAGTTGAGCTATATTCGTCCGGTATTCCCTGTGTTATGCTAATATCATATCTTCCATCTTTCATTGAAACGTCTTCTTTAACAATGCAGGTCAAATGTCTTGCACAAACTAAGTAACATTGCGCAAAGCGAATAGCATCATCATTGATTTCCATTTAAATATTATGCTTGCAAATCTCTCCTAAGTGCTAAATTTATTGTAACTGTACAATATATGAAACACACACACACACAAACAGACGCGAGCGCGCGCATCTTTATGTACTTAGCTACTGTAAACTGGAAGAGCGAATCAACCTAACACAAGCATAACTTTGCTTAAAAGGTGATTCCAAGTGTGGTTTTTTGTAATATGCATAAGTTGATGAAACAAACATTTTTATTTATTTTATTTTATTATGAAAGTCTGTTACCTCAAAGTTTTGTTAGCTATCACAGAGAGCCAGACTCCATCATGTAGGTTGATCGAATATTAATCATGAATCCTGTATAATTTTTTCTTACCTTATTTTAAATACAATGAACTAAAATGAATTGATTGATGAGGTCAGAAGTTGAGATATGCCTACAAGATGGAGGAAAACATTCAGAATGAAATATATTATCTGGCTGTGAAAATGTTGTCCACCGTAAACGAGATCGTCCGTTGTTACATAAACAGCGCATGCATGTTCACTGTTGTTGTGCTCACTAGGTGGCGCCTATTTAGAGTTAGGTCTGTTTTACCTAATAACCTTAGGATAATTACACCTAGAACGATAGTTGTCTTCAAAACTGAAGCAAGATTCAAATTTATGTGTGCATAACATTCTTGTATATACTGCCATTGCATTAAATTTTCCCTAAAGTGTAAGTGTGTAAGTGGGGCAATTGTATCTTTTACAGGGGTATTTAAAGCCGCTTATTTTCATTTTTTTTTACTAAAGAAGTATTAAATACTTTGCTCCTGATGAATAAGTTCGATATCTCATAAGTTATAAACGATAACTTCTTATTAAGTATGCATAAATTTCAAATGATATGCAATTTTAATAAGAAATTACCAAAATAAGCTAGTAGTAGATGTATTTTTTTTTTCTTATTTGTTTAATGTTTAATAATTGTCAAATAGCATTTTGTGCTAAGTGTAATTATTCTTAGCTAATAACTAGCTGTCAAAAAATATGTTTAATGGACAGGGCACTAGTAAAATGTTTCTTGAGTAATTCATTTGGTAAAGTTCCCTTAGCGCACCTACCATCAAATCTGCGCGATAGTCCTCATTGAAAATAATCAACAAAAAACTAGGAATAATAATGTTGCCAGGCTCGCCGCACGATATCGGTCGAGGTCATCTATCTCAATACGCATAGCGCACGTGTAGCGGAACAATAGTACCCTAGTCTTCAAATAAAACACTTAAATCCTTTAAATATTGAAGCATTCCCATCTGCTTATATATGCGAGGAATCGGATATTATGAGAGTAATTGTCAATACACAACTACTATCTATTTGACGTCAGATTCCGATGGCGCAGGCGTACAGGACATATAGGGAAACGCGACAACTTCATTCCCCTTTACCCTTTAAAATATTGATTTCCGTCTATTTTTACAAATGCAAAACTCATAGTTTTTACATATTGAATAAGTTATGTTATTCAAAGACCTCATCTCCTTTGGAGCTCTTAATAAATTTAGGGTAATAGGTACCGGCTTTCTACCGGCTATTTTGAGATTATAAATGATTCGAACAGATTTCGGAATATGTTGTTTGAAACGAATCATTGTATAATACAATATTATTAAGAACAATTTTTACATAATGCCGAGTTAAATATGACTTTGATTATCTCATTGCATGAATATATTATATAGACTACCACATTCAGGGAGCACAATGCGCTAATAAAGCTAAGTATTCACAACAGTTTATGACTGTTGTGAATAAAAAGTCTTGAATGAACTGGTGTGTTATTGTTATATATATAGATCCTTATTTCTTTTAACACATTAAAGTCTAGGCTATATATTACGGCTATCAGTAAACACCTATTCATTATTCAAATAAGTTCAGGTTTTGTATCTATGCCTCCTGAAATAACTGGTACTAATATTGTTTGTGTTTGTGTAGTTCAAATATGTTTGGTAAATAAAAAAGGTTGTATTCAGGAAGCTTACCAGCAGCGCTGCTACTCGGGCGTGGTGATACCGAACGGCGGTTGGGTCCGGGCTCTCCATTGTTGTTGTCGTTGACCTCAGTACTGTAAAGATAAAAATAAATAACTTGAATATACCTATAAATTGACATTAGATAGGCGCTAGCTCGACATCTGCTCAATATTAGTGTAATTCAAATTATCCTTATCTAAGTTAATTATAAAATGTGTCATAAGAATTGCTACCTAAGTCTAATCATTAAAGCAAATAGGATATTAGGATGTGTGCTACATTTTACAAATAATCGATTTGTAAAATGCATTTTAACATTAACTACATCTTAAACAGCTTTATATTAGGTATTCGCGTTTCTGAATATTGTGTACATATTGATGTGCATAATAGAACAATGCTTCCTCAATACTTTATACGCTTTGCAATACATTATACAAGGCATAACGAGGGACAATTTATACTCCTATTCCGTCACTTGTTGTATCAACAACACTTAAACACAGCGACAATTGACCGACCATTAGCTATATTCCTGTCGTGCTAATTTTATTTCATGAGAACTTCGTGTCGCCAATTGGAAGTCTTTGTAGACTGATTGATATGTTACATAATATGATATTATCAAGTACTTGCGTATTGAAAATAGATGACTCATACAAATAAGACAAAAAACAGTAGTTTGATTTGATTTGAAAATCGAATTCATTCATAGATTTCTATTTTGGATGACCAGACTTACCTCGTAGACTGTGTAGCCTGCTGAGATGTTTGCGACACTATGCGCAGGCGACTATGGCTTGACAACACAGCCGGGCGGGAATAATCGAAGTTCAAATCAGAGCAGTGCTCATAGGACTGCAGAAGCTCAAATAAGTACCTGATGATAAAGAAAAACGTATTTTTAGCAATAAATACACCACTTTCAAGCAAAACAAATATACTTAGACTTCGATATGATGGGAATAAAACATTGCGAATACATACATATTACATAATATAATCCAATGCCACAGAAAAAGCCTTGATATAGCGGAAATAAATAACAATAAAATATTTTTACAAAACAAAACTCTTTTTTTTCAATTCATGAGGTAATCCATTTCCATAATCGGACCTTCGACTTACTTCGCGTTAAGTAGAATAGGTATAGCTTTTAGATATCTTTGGAAAAAAAGACGTCCAATGGATAACGATGTGTGTATAATTATAAGAATTGCATATTTCCTTTCAGTTTTAGGGTTCCTCTAAAGTTTAGAGGAACCTAAACAAGGGTTACCACTTCTAAATAGTCCGCAAGGAGTGTTTGTATGTAGGGGGTAATATTTGGAACCGCTTGTCGGATTGCCAAAATTCTTTCACTGATACTACAATGTTCCTGAGTGCTATAGGCTATAAAACATCACGCTATTAAATGGAGCCGAGCAACGGGTGAAACCGCGTAGTAGTAATAGTTAGTTGTCTAATAAAGAATATGATAGCGTCATACATTTTTTGTTTTCGTTTGTATGCTAATTCGCGTGGTGGTTTATGATGGCCTACGATGTAAATACCAAGCAGTGTGCCCAAAAAGATAGTCCTTATTAATGGAGGATCTTCTTAAACGGTATTCCGATCACTATTGTGAGTCCAGATCATTATAAAAAGGTTAAAAATTATTTGTAAGGATACACATTTTAACTTCATGGCGCAGTATTACGTGATCGCTAATTTTTGGTCGGTCACGTGCTTGTGTTTCCTGGTTTCCAAACCATGACGTAAAGATGTAGAAAACGATACGTAACTAATAAAAAAAAAAATAGAAAATCTTTCTGAAATACTGTTCGCGCACGAAAACGTGGTTTCCGCTGTTCCGCGATATACGGAAGATATTTCCTTTGTTAAAAAGTATCCCGAATGGTGCACACTGAGCTCAGAAATTTATATTTAAACATTATTATACACGTGACTTTTCCTAAAATCCTTAATCGTAACAAAGTTCAAATGCGTTCATTTTCGTGAATTACATTACCGCATTTGAAAGGTTACGATTATTGTGTAAGATTTCTTTGTTTCATGTTTTCCTTGTGGTTGGCACTTGGTTGCGCTTTTTTTGGCGTATATTAGTGAAAATTGGACACAAATTATGGTTGACATTTAAAAGGACTAATTGCGTTTCTTCGGCGCACTTAATGCCGAATAATAGACTTAAATTAGTTTAAAATTCGGACTAATATTATTGCTATTGCGTTTATTAATTAATTATGTCTTTTTTTGTGAGGGGAAAGTCGTGTAATGACTTCTCCCGCCCAGGGCCGGGCGAGAGAGAGTTTCAGACTCTTACTGACTAAAAACCCCTCTGTTCCTTCTCCTGCTCTGGGCAGATGTCGCGGTGCCTTATTGCGCTTACCCCGCAACCCCGGCTGAACATCAGCCCTATAGGGCCCCGTCTGTGGTGGTCTATTGGCTCTTTGAGGCGCGCGCGGAACGCTACGCGCCGTACGCTCGGGCCTGGGTCTGGTCGGGCGGCGAGCTGCCCTTACTCGCCGACCGCAGACCCGCGCTTACGGTAGCCAATTAATTATGTCTACAACGCTATTTATGTCGAATTTGGACTTAAATTATGTCTACGCATGTCTTAAGCTATTCCGTTTCCGACGATTTGACACTTCGTTGGCTTTAAGTGAACTTTAGGAAGTGTTCTTTAAGTTCGCATCATTCCGTACGTAAGCTAAGTATCTTCAGAAAATAGTGAAAAATATTTTGTTAATAGGAACGCAACGGTATGAGTACACAATTTATAGTATAGAAACTGGTGTTCTTGTTTATGGTATAAACATAACATAACCTAACTTTTTTTATTGTAGTGCTGCGAGAAGGATAGCGCATCGCCATATTCTCGGGACCATTCCAACCCTTTCGACGTGTCTGCAGAGGTTCTTACCAAATTATACAGACTCTTCAATTCTTTTGAAGAGCCTGTATAATTTGGTACGCTACGTATATTTTAGTGGAATGTCTACACCAAAATTTAATTCGACAAAGACAGCACGGAATGCTTGTGCATATCAAAGTTTTGTCTTCACTTCATTTCTTTGGACCTGGCGGCTACCAAACAACGGTAGAGAAGGAACTGTATTTAGGTTTAAGTCAGCCATCTGTAAGCAAATGCTTACAAGAAGTTGCTGATGCAATTATAATTGTTTTATTGAAGCCTTTAGAGTCTCAATTTAAATTTTTAATATTTGTGAATAATGTAAAGATGGAAATTATTCATTTTATTGCCGCTTTTCCTCCTGGATCAACACATGATGCAGCGGTCTGGCAAGGATCCATTTCCGAACATACCCGGATTCCTTATCAAAAAGTTCAATAAATATTTTTTTTTCATTCTAGGCTACTTTATATCCGTATTTATTAAAAAATTAATACTTCTTGCGAAAACTTACACAAAAAATAGCCACGACAGACTCGACAACTTATCAGAATAGCGCGAGCAGTCTGATTTTGAAATTTGAGGCGGCAAAGCAACATGAATATGAACTCTTTCAAAGACGTAGAATTAAAATCAAATTTAGTGACGTGAACTTATTTTAAAAGAATAAACAACAATAGAACATGGACATTGGACAATATAGTAAAATTTTAGCCTGGACTTGTGCATGATAAATCCGACCCCACCCTGGGATTTCCGCTTTCCTTCCCAGAAGAGGAGCATGTCGGAATCCAGGACTGTAGTATCCTGGGCCTCTCTTCGGATTTCAGTTAGTCCCAAAATGTCCCAACACATTTCGCTCAATTCTTCCTCCAGGGCCAGCCCAGGCCTCCATCTATCGTATCTATCAATCGGGCTTCAATATGCGGATGTTGTGTGTTGCCAAAGTTTGTCGGAGGTTTCCCCACGCTTGACAGGCGGCTTGGGGATCGCAGTAGGTCACCGATATATGGATGAAATGCCGCTACCCACTCCTCAGCGTATAGTCGCAGTTTAAGGACGTAACCGGGTCCAACTTTTGGACTTTGTTCTTTATTATTATATAATAATATAATAAAGACGATCGACTCTGATAACGAACTACACCGGAACCAAGATATAATGGTAAATATTAAAATTATTAACAATAAAAACCCCACATATATTCTAAATGAATTTACGCTAAAACATTTTTTTAATAATAACTCATTATAGATTTGTTTCAGTGACCATATGCTTCGAAAAGCGAAACCAGGAATGCGCACTCCCTTTTAAAAAAGAAAAGTTTGTTATGAAAGTTTTCGTTACAAACGTATCTAATTTCTGTAGAACAGAAAAAACTCAAAGTATTAACTGTTATCTTATGTACTTAACACATCTTAAGCATAACATTCTGGAATATTATAATGAAACACAAGAGAATTTCTTGCCTCGGGGATGAAATGTGTGAAGTTCAATACTGCTTTATTAGTCAAAGCGTTGTTTAAATAACAACAGATCGCGGTAAAGGAATTACTGGCTGAAATCTTGAAATTGGCGGTATTGTTATGCCACCTCTCAACCAGCTTGTAAACCGTTCGCTGTTATATACATGTATAAACGTACGTGATCATTGCTACCAGTGCTTACGAAAAATGAGTCAAAATAAATTGTGGGAATCTATAAATATAGAATATCCCTCAACTTATGCAGTGTGATTCCTAGATGACAATCTTCAGTGTTCTCCCAACTTTACAAGTAAATTCGAAGAACTTTGACATTTCAAGCTGAAAGTTAACCTGTCAATACCTACGTTTCTAATAACTTTGAAATAGAACGAAAATACATTTGAACGGGCTTTTAGGACTGGCTTTGGCTTCTGTTTCCTTATTAGCTCTTAGATTAGTTATCAAAATAGTCAGAAGTCATGGGTTTAAAAAGAACGGATAAATATTTCTGGAAATACAATCATATAATCTATACAAACGTAATCTATAGACTCTGGCTAAAGTATTTACTTCGGGAAATAGGTCAAACAGTTTCCAACAGTAGTGCGCATGTTCGCCCGGTACGTCCTATGCACGCGACTGTATAAAGGTACGAATACATTACTTGAATAAGTACGTATATAATTATATAATAGTATTTGCATTCAGTAACTTCATATTGACTCTGACTTGAATTTCCACTCTAAGATAAAACTTATGAAGCGCTGAACTTGATGTTTTCTTCCTGGGTTGATTCGAACTACTACGACTTTGATACCTCCAGCCCGGAAATTTCTGTTACTTATCTTTATCCCAACTTTCCTTGGTTTAACGCGTAAACGTCCAGACCGATTTGATTATTTTTATGATGCGTTTGCTACGGCCAGGAGAAGGTTCTAAATAAAGATTTTTTTTAAAGTAGGCGTATAAATTGGAGCTTTGGCATTTTACTAAGACTGACAAGTGGACATACTTGCGCGTGAAGGGCGGTAGTACAGACAAATTCACCATCATAAATAAATATTAGATAATGTGTTCGCAAATAATGTGAATGTCCCAATCTCCAAAAGAGAAACTATTCGATAACATGGTTGTTTATCTTATAGGGATTTACTTTGAAAAAATTTTTTTATTTTAGTTTTAGATAAACACCTTAATATAATTTAATTCTGATATACATATTGTGCTTACATACGTTTACGTTACGAGATACATTTTACAAGTACTGAGGGTTCAACAACATTTCGTCAACTTGGGATAGATTTCGACATGTTGAGTACGGTCATTCACCTACAGATCAATCTCGGCAACTGTTGGTCGAACCGGGAAAATGCGATATATTCAAAACGATTTGTACAACCTATAACATTTAGACAATGGCCAGAATAATCTGGGGTCCATTGCGAGTAAAGGTTGGAAAATTTGAAGTTCTGTGTTATTCATGTAAAATTAAAATTGAATATTGAATATTCTCTTTTTTATTAGTATCTACATTGAAGCTGTATTGCATTCATAAGAATTTTCAACAGAAACTTTAACGAGGCATTTTTATATTTCTCTAATTGAAGTCTCACTTGCCGGGTGAGATTTTAACTTTTCGCATTACTGACAGTTGTTTTGAACTTGTTCTTAATACGAAGAATCTGAAGAGTAATGCGAAATTTATCGAGAGTTTAGAACCTTTCTAAATAATATGGTGGAATATTTATTTCACCCAATAATAACCTCGCGTATTTATTTAAACACGCGAGGATATTATAAGGCAGCTAATTATAGTCGTAGTAGAATAATATTATATTTTCATTCACATACATGAATAAATATCTAAGAACCACGTTCTAACGACATTTTAGGGCTGCCTAAGAAACCTCGCGCTAATTAGTTCGTCTTAATTAGTAGTGCCAGGTACAATGCTACATTAGAGCAATGGTTTCAGTCTGCAGTGTAGTGTATAGTCTTGTTATAGAGGACGGCGTGTTTGTTGCTTGTCGTTAGCAGGAAATACCCTTTGACAAGAAAATGAACCGTCTCCGACTAGCTAACAATGCACCGCTCAGAAACAATCAAAGCTTGCATAGTACCTACTGATAGACAACAAAATGTCAGGACCTTATTGTAGTACTGAGAGTTATAACTTGAAAATACAGCACCCATAATTCATCTTCCAGTTTAAAAAGTTAAAGTACCTATCATCTTTTAAATTTTTGTGTTACAGAAGTAAATAGGTCAGTGAGACATTAACATTTGTTAAAGCCGGATTACTGTTTATCACATGCCTCTACGAGTATACCTGCCTGAACTTCAAAATATTTTGTGTTAACGTCAAGTGAATTAACTCTGTCGCTTGAAAACTTACTTGTGCTTTCACCGTATTAAAGTTAGGAAACGGAACAGAAATGCCTGGAAATTAAAAATGCCATGCCTATTCCACTTGAGAACAGATTTTAGTTCCACTAACGTGCGTCGGTTTAAAACAAATAAATGAAAAGAACTTCGAAACTAACCAGACCTGTCATAAGGATTCTTTCACTTCAAGTTATGGAATAGGAATAGGGATATTACGATGAAAACAAGTTCCTTTTCATAAATGTCTTTTTTATATTAGTTTGAATATATTTTATGCGAAATGATGATGTAGAAAAGGATTTTAATTCGTTAAAACAACATTTTTATTTCTTGTTTAGTGTACAGAAAAAAGAGAAGAAAAATAAGAGAGGAAAACTCTTTGTAAAATATCCATAAAGGAAGAGTTCAGTTTACTCCCACTCGTGTATACCTGTATAAGAGCACGTCAGATATATTTCACAATAATTCTGAAAGCGTTGCAAGTATTTTGGAGGACACTGGAGGATCAACGGTTGCAGCGCGTATATTTTATTCGAATTTCAATTTTAAATTTTTATTCGCATTCGAGAACGTCTTTGTTGTCAACTACGTGGCAATACTGCAACCAGATATTTTTTAGACGTTACGCATTTACTTGCATGTTTGTAAAATCTCTATGCGCTTGTGTTATATGTTGGTATCTATGAAGGATTAATGAACTAAGAGCCTTAATAAAGTCTAGACAACTCAACAATAACAAAAACTAAAAATTATGAATATAATATGATGAATAGTTTTATACATTTTATGTGAAGACTTAATACTAAATAGGCTATATATTGTCGTACTTAATACAACTGTGAAAATTGACCCTAAGAAATGGCTTAGAGATGAAATCAATATTTGACAGATAGGAGAAAGCTTGATGTAGCGGCGATTAATGTAAAAATATCGTAACTACAGACATTTCACAATAACTTCCAAACCGTAAATAAGAGTCGACAGCACATTTTAGCCTTATAAAAAATGGCATCGATTTTTCATTGGCCAAGCAATTAAACTTAAAGACAGGTTTTTCCAATTACCGACAGATCAGTAGCGAAAGGACTTTCCTAGTATTATGAAGGTCTTTTCTACGCCCACTTGCCGCCTACGCGATGTTACTTAAGCTACGATACTGTAGTATGCTCAAAGAACATGCTTGTATACAAAGGGACATAATGAAACAAAATTATGTTATCTATTTTCGACAGCTTTCCGTAAATATATAGAACTAGCTACTCTCGCGCGGTTTCACCCGCTGCTCGGGTCCATTTGATCGTAGCGACGTTATTGATATTGTAGCTATCTATCAGTGAAGTGAAAAGACACGCTGACTAGCGGTTTCAAAGATTACCCCCTACATGCAAACTTACAAATTTTACTATATTAGTATAGATAGAGACTTGAGCACTGGTGGTTTAGGTCATCCAAAAAGGCATTGAAATGATGCAACAGAACTGCTGTAGTTAGATGAGGGATCCATAAAACTGATAACTATGGCAGAAAAAGAGAAAAGTCCATTCTCAGCAATGCGTGACACTGACCTGAAATTATGATATGGTAATGTCAATCTTACCCCAAAAACTCGGAGCTGTCATGTTGATTGTCCCTGGTGAAGAACGGTGGCTTCACCACTGCGAAGAACTCATCCGGGTTAAGCTTTGTCGTGATGGAGTGCATCATTTTTCCAAATAAGATGCCCATCTTTGCCCAGTAAGGTACGGCGGTCATCTTCAAGACGACGTGAGTGCTAAATCTGCAGACAAAATAATGTATAGCATTAATACATCCTTACAGCGTACTCATTTATAATGTTGTGTCATACAATTTTATTTCCGCCTTTCCTTAGGTTTAACGAAAATAAAAATTATGTAATTTAAGTTACATAACCGTTTTGTACGTAGGGTGACTTTTTATTATCGCCAGTAAGGAGTCTTTACTTTCTTTAGTGGAACGAAAAAAAATGTTTTAATTGATATTTGTCTCAGCCATTGTCTGTTATTTAAAACAATTATGGGTAAACACAAGAGGAATATAGGAAAAAACATATAAATAAAAACAGTAATTTAGCAAAACAGAAGTAATTACAAAACAAAAATACTCGCTGGAAGCAAAATAAAAACCTTTCGCAGTTGAAAAATACATTTAAAGGATTTAAAAACTATTTCCATGTTGCAAAGCCATCGCGGTAAATGTGAGCAATGCATTTATTCGGAAATCCTCCGACAGCTATTTCGTTTCAGGACGCTTTGTCATATGGACATTATGTTTTAATATTGACTGGCGGATTGATTTAAATATTTCCATGGACCAATTAAGAACAAAGTCTATTACTGCGAGATTTATCCGTTTATAGTTCATCATTACAATTTCATAATTGGAAAAAGGCCGAAGAACATTAAATATAACATGGAAATGTAATCAAAGTTAATTAGAGTGGATAAAATAAACGGCAGACTACTAATTAGTCCATAGATTCCCGATCCGTATTATCCTGAAGACTCGTTCGAGTTTCACTATTAAATACTATAAATAGATTGTGTTAAAATGCTACAATATGTATATCAACTTGTAACTTAAAGTCGCTTTATTTTCATAAACGTATAGGTACTAATACTTATTCTTGTGTATTGTTTTATATAGTGTTTTATTATATCTGAACTCTTTACTATTGAAAGTTTTAATAAAAAAAGTGTTAAAAATATTCCATTCTTGTTTTTTTTTTCATTCAAGGTTGTCTTGTAACGCCACTACCTTGTTGTCTATGACTATGTAAGAAGGGTAAATCGAAGTAAGTATTCAGGTTGTGTCCGCCTCTGATATAGATTTTGGATTTATCTGTTTTGTTTGACATTCTCATTGTCATTACTTTGAAGATTTGAATAGGGATGTTGACAGGGCATGAAAAGGAAACATCCACCCAGCTGTCAACGAACGAAATAGTTCCGTCAGAGAGATCAAGGAATAATATTAGATAATAATATATTTTTAAAATAATAAGGAATTACTTGATCAATGCAAAATAAAGTATATGAGCGGTATAGTCTAGCCACATTACATAAAAATGGGTAAGTGATAACAAAATATTATTGTAAGGACAAAGTTATGGTTTTGGAAAATAAATAACAATTAACGTTATAAGTTAGTGTGGGATAGCCATGCTTCGGGACGGTCGGAGTGATACCACGGCCTCACAGAAAAACGGCGTGAAACTACATGTTGGGTTTCGCCGTGTGAGTGAGGTCACTGGAGGCCAAATCCCTAAATCCCCAAACGGTCGGCAACGCACTCGTAACTCCTTCGTTGATGTGAGCGTCCATGAACGGCGATGATAGCTTACCATCAGGTAAAGAGTCTACTCGTTTGCCGACATATCACAAACACAATGGAAAATAAGTACAACCGAGAACTTAGTTTTTTTATGTTTAGGTCTGAGTAAGAACAGATTACAAATTTAAATTTAATATCTTTTTAAGTAAAGCACTTTCTCTGACCTAAAGTTGTTTTAGGTGATTTATAAAACATATTCAGGTTTCTTCGGAACATAATATGGATTACATTTACCTATACTTTTTTTTACAAATAATGTATGTATTTGTGGAACGCAAACTCTACCAATCAAAACAAGCCGTTTTGTTTGAAAACAGTGGACAATGGCGTTCTGGACCTACTCTTTACTATGCGGGCAAAGAGGACAGTCAGTTTTACATAAACGGACGGGGAGATGACGCCAACAAACATTTATAAATGCACAGGAATATCAATCACAGAGCGACAAACCTTCGACTCTCGATAAGAATTGCAAAATCGAATATTTGGTGTCAATTGTTTAACAGTTTTTTTTTGTGTGTTGCGAAATACGAAGAAATGTTACAAGAACTCGAAGCTGCATTTGATGCTTAAGATGTAGAAAACTAAATTTGTACCATGTTAACAATCGCAAAGTTTAATTTAACCCTATAGTTCGAACTCAGCTGTGGTACTTAGGTACTCCGAACGAATCAGTCATCACTTACATTCAATAAATGCCGCGAGGTCGAGGGGTTCCCGTCTACCTACTTAGCACGTTAGGACCACTAGTGCACTCATAATTACGTAAAAATGTTTGTGTATAACATCATGTCTGTGAAATATACTTTGTGATAGCCAAGAAGGAAATAAAAACGTTATAAAAGGACTTGGGATCAAATGTGTAGGTAAGTTCAAATTAACAGACGTGTTCCCATTAGCCGAAAAGCTCAGTAGAGGTATGTGTTAATTAATATCGGATACAAGATGGCTTGTTGCAGTTATTGATTGCTTCACAAAACTTCGCTATCATATGTAGATATAAATAGAGAATAATTCGCTCTGGCAAAGTACATTGTTATAGACAGAAAACATTATAAATGCAATAGCAGATGAAAATGCGGTAATTTCGGTAATAATCTGGCTACAGTTGAAGCTCGGTAAGTACAGATATTAAGCACGTTATTGAGGAACGATAAATAATTATCATATAAAATAGTCGAGCTTGGAATTACATTGTTTGTCGAATATGTGTATTGTCCACTTGAATTAATTATTAATGTTTTTGAACTGATTGTTTCGTTGAAAAAGCAAAATAGTAACGTGAAGCATACATTTTAATAAAAGCCTTCGGAATTAATGGAAATCACTCTGTTCGATATTAAATATGGACATTGTATTATTCACAATCTGTTTCATGTTTAAATGTAGAGAGACAGCTATTTGTATTGGCTTTAAAAGTGTAACTCGTAGCCCCACGTTAACGGAGTAAGTTTGTTGGTGAATTTAAAACACTTTGTACTAAGTATTACTTTTAGATAACAAAGTAAGCTTAGATATTGGAGGACGCAGTATATCATACCACCTTAAGGTAAATCAATGATCAAACAAAATCAAGTACTTACTGCCTGGTGACGAGCAGAGCTTGCATGACGCTGTTCATGTAGCATGTATTGCCAAGGTTCAGCAGCCCCACCTTCCTCATTGGTGCGTGTGTGCTTACGCTTGTCAAACAAACGTTACGAGCGCGCCAAGGATGCTGCTGCAGATAGCGACAACCGCGAGAGGCCATGTGTCGTTCCAGGCAAAGTATCTACAGAAAACAATAACAAAATAATAACCTCTACATTAAAAGTAGGTAGGTACTTAAAAATGGTGTCCGATGAAAAATTTGTTTCTGAATAAATTCAAATATTTTCAAATTATTCTGATGAATTATCGCTGATTCTAATAATAAGTGATAAAATTAATATAAAATTACGATAAGTACATCACTAGTATGATCCATGCCGACACGTCTCCCGCGACTTCGTAACGTTTCAGCTCGGGTTGGCATTTTGCCGACTACAGCGGTGCCTCTGTCCGGCCGCGACTACGGCCTGATATCAACTACAGCGCGCTTACAGACCCGAAAAGCGCCGAGCGTCCCCGATAAGGGCCGAGGGGTGGAATTTGCTCACACGCACAATTGTATTGTGAAATAAAATGAAGTACGAAAAGTTGTGGTGGCTGTTGTAAGATTTCTTTCTACTTTCAGGTATATAGCTAACTTTTAATAGGTTTGAATAGTTGTTGATATTGATCGCGCTGAGATAAAAAACCAGGGCGTGCGATGATGTGAACATTGTTCGGTGATGCAAATAACTTAGTTATGCCTAAACACAATGCTGGTGGGTAGGATTTTATTAAAATAAGCACATAGTTTTGTAGCATACAGTGATGGTAATTTTTGTGTTTGATTCTTGAGAACTTTACTTACCACGTCATCGTATTTGTCTTTAAACATGTCCTGAGCGTCGCCTTTCAACGCATCAACGTGTCCGTCAACAGTAGCTGTTAATATATCCACAACGTTTTGCAGAAGCTGACGACTCCACTGACCGCTATCGTTGGCTAGATTGGCCAAGACACGTCCAACATGGGGCGCAATCTGATGGAAAATTGAAAACAGTGAAATAAAATAACAATGTGCAGAGGTGAAATATTTAGCATCAACAACACTAATGTTGAAAATACTGTACCCTGTCAAATGCCTCAGTAGATTCCCGAAGTGAAGCCAAGACGTGGAAAATGACCTCGGCTACCGACTGTCGGAGTGACACGGGATCATTTAAGGCCAAGAAGAGGCGACCCAAGTTATCTACTGACACTTCGATAAGGATATCAAACCGCTCATTCTCCTGTGTAAAAATTAAAAGCATTAGTAATTTGGTTGTTCTATTATAGTGTTCATTAGGTTAATCTCTTCTCACCTCTAAGGCCTTAATAAAAGCCAACACCCAATCTCCTAATGCTGGTGTACCATGCCACTCGTGAAGCCAGCAATAGAGGCAAGACAAAGAAGCCCTAAGTCCTGCACCTGCCGGGCCGTTATCTCCCTGCTGGACCAGCCAGCGCGCAGCTGACAAATTGCCTTCTGCGTCAGAGCAGTCTAGCACGATGAGGACCACGGACGCCGCAGGACAAGCGTCCGATTCTGCAAAAATAAAAACTCATGAAACAATAACTTAAACTTAAAAGATCATAAGCAAATTAAAAACACAATACAAGGCATATTAATCTTGTATTAATATAGTATGATTGAATTTGAACTGTTAACTTACGAGGGTCTGAAATGAACGTGTAGAATTTATCCAGTATGGCAGTCACAATCTCGTGACGAACACTACTGTGAACTGTGTTCACTATTCGCAGCAAATATTCTTCCACGGTTTGTAACAGGTTCCACATTTGTTCTTCATTCCCAGATGCGCGCGCTGCAAGCATTTGATACAACAACAATAGTGGTTTGTAATTTTAAGAGTAAAGATACATGCGATTGACAATAGTGCGGAAATATTTACCAAGACATTTCACAATGTCCTGACAATTTTTGACGAGTTCTTGCGGGGCTGGCATATAGTTACTTTGGTCGTTCATCAGCTGGATGTACTGCTCCAATGCCAGCAGATCCAACTGGTTGCGATTGTCGTGTACCAGCTCATGTTTTTTCACCGCCATTTTTGATCTAAATAAAATAAATAAAAGTAGTACGTAAATAAAAATTTTAAATCATGCATGTAATAGCCAATCGTTGGGAAAGGAATATAAATTTTCATCAAGTAATGGATAAAATTAAAAGGAATCATATTAAAATAATGAAGAACGGGAACAAAATTTAAATTTGGTTGTGGGCTTAATAAATATAAATTCATGGCATGTTAAGACTTCTTCGCCACAAAATACTTCTTTGTTACTGGTTGGCGTAGGGAGATTGTCATTCCCCCAAAGGGGTGCTTACTAGGCGGGTGGTTATATATTTTAGTACACTATTAAATAGTGATAATGATGATGAATGATGGTCAACAATATATATTTATAAGACTTTGCTTCTCTCTATGTTCATACATCAGTGTAATAAATCTATCTTAAGTAGGTAATACAGAAATGTTACTAGTTTTCTTTTGTATACATCGATCAAATAGCAGTGTGTGTAACAAGTCAAAAAAAATTTTAGTTGTTCTACTTTTTACATAACATATTTTCCAAGTTTTACTTTCTCAGAGATAATATGTTTTAGAATAACATTACAATTTGTTTTTTAAAAACCTTGTATGGTCTTTTTGTCTTCAACTCATTCATCTGCAGGCCACATTTATTAATCTTGTGTCTCAATGTTTCATATGTTTTCGGGAATAAATCTCTGAAGAGAATGGATAGTTAGGATGAATCTATTTTATTTAGACTTCTAAATTAAACAGAAGTTGAACGCTTTAATTCAATGTAACAAGTACCTATTCTCCACAGATTGGTAATTTTTTTTATCATAAGTAGCGTAGAGACTAGATTTTATGCTATTGCATTTTACACATATTTTATGTATTATTATTTTGACAATTTTTCACTTAAGTCAAATTATCCTATCATTACTAAACATATTGTTTTCTTATGTGCAAATTGACATATATGACAGACATAGTAGCAAAAACATGTTCTTTTGTTTCATAATTAGAATTAATATAATATGTAACAATAACTAGATACTGAAGTGGGTAGAACGCTAGGAAAAAATAAAAAAACTGACTTTTCATTACAACAGATTAATAAAATATTAGATTTTCGTTATTTCTTGCTTATTTTTAAGATATCCAGGAATGATATTTGATGTAAAACCATTATGACGCAGAAGTTCCATTGCAAACAAAATACATATAAATTTAAAATTTTATACATTTCAATAAAGTATTGAATTGTTTTGAAAATAGTGTTTTTCAATGAAGATATTGAATGCACATTTGCAAGTAAAAAATCTTCCACATTGGAGTAGAAATGAAAATCCTTAATTATCAGGAGCATGCGCTCCTTGAAGGCAGAAACGCACTGAATTACTTGCCATTTTTATTTTTTAACCGACTCCAAAAAAGGAGGGGGTTCTCAATTCGACGAGTATTTTTTTTTTTATGTATGTACGCCGATTACTCGAAGACGCATGGACCGATTTGCAAAATTTTTTTTTTATTCGATAGGGTATACTTGCCATTTAGTATCATTGTCATAAGGTCAGGACCTGATGATGGAATCCTAGAGAAACCGAGGGGAACTTTCGAAAATTGTAGGGGCGAGTAGTTTTTTTGTACGATGTTTAAGTAGGCCTTTAACAACACTACAACTTGACGAAGGTCGAAGTCGACCAGATGTTGGAGCTGGAAGACAGTCGAGGGATCTCCTTGACTATTTGGAGTAGTTGCCTTGTGTTTGGGCTTCAATGATTCGTATTGGCGAGCACTTTGCACCAGGCTTGGTAATAACTGTCATTAGGGGTCTGATGATGAGAACGAAGGACAGCTTAGGGAACTCCTGAACGGTTTACAGTAACTACTTCGTGTTTGAACTTAATTCATTTATATTGATGAAAACTTTGTACTTGTATGGATTATAACAACTGAAGGTCTGCAGTGTACCTGACGATGGAGACCATTGACAGTCGAGGGAATTCCTCAAGGATTCATAGCAACTTCCTTGTGTTTGAGCTTAATTAATTCGTTTTGATAAGAACTTTACATCTAGATGGAATGTGACTGTCATTAGAGATCTGATGATGAAGACGAAGGACAATCTAGGGAACTCATCAACGGTTTACAGTAGCGACCTCGTGTTTGTACTACGTTTGTTCGTACTTTTAACAACCCACGAGTTACGTTTAGTACGAGAAAACTTTCAGAATTCATAATTCACCCGAATATCTTTCTAAGCTATATATAATTTCGCATGTAACGAAACCATATTGACTTCTGATTCTACGCTAAGGCCATCAATCAAATGCTTATAATATTATGTATTAGGCTTGGCACCGACTTTAAACCTATGAATAGGTAGCACATGTAATTGATAGTGTTTATTATTAATATTAAAAGTATTAGCTTCGCGTACTTAAGAGTGGTATTAAAATATCTATTTTAATTATTTGACAATTTTTTGTTTTTGAAGTCGGTTTTTTAAACGTAGTTTTTTTTATGTTTCGAATGGTTGTATTAGTCTTTAAAGCAGAAATATGTGTTTCGCGGATTTTTGGTTTGATTTTTCTTTGTCCATGTGATAAGCATTGTTTACTTTTTTTTGCAACATTTAAGTTGTACAAGTTAAACAATTTATTATTGAGTTTCTATAGTAATTGTAGTGATTTGTTTTTACTAGTGAATTCTTTGAGTTTTTAAAGTATTGAAAATTTAAAATTTTCTGGCTGTTTATAAGTGAGGTGTGAACCCGAGCTATGATAATTTAACTAGCGAAAAGGGAATTTAACTGGAATGTTTTATTTTTGGAGTTCTGAAGCATTTTCGTGATTGTTTCGTCATTATTATAAATAAATTATTATTATCCACAAAGAATAACAACAGCGCCATCTACCTCAAAAACGCCAAACTACTACCTACAAGATTTAACATTATTGGATATTGTTAAAAGTTTATATTAGTTTTTTTACGCGAGGACCTAAGCATGCTATAGATAGCTACATAGTCAAATCCTTGCGTAAATACGTAATTTTACTTATAACTCGATTCGCAGGTTGATAGACTGCATACGAATAATCATAATTTTAATACATAATCTGGAAAAAAGACCGGAATCTATCGAAAAAAATTATGAACTTTGCAAAATTCTTAGCTGTCGAATTTATATCCTACCATTTCAATCGCCGTTAGCGCCACTTATCATCTAGATCCAGTTAGATTCTGGTAGGAATGGGTACTTGTTTTTGTTTAGTTGCTCACAGCTTGTTTGCAAAATAGGTTATAGTCGTGTTTACGCGGAATTATTTTATTATTGGGCGTTAAACTTGTATCACAATTTGTTTTGTTTTTCCAAGTGCATTAATAAAATGCTAGGAAATAAATTTAAATTGTCTATTTCCGTGAATTGTGGAAAACTGTAACTGTGATCTCTGTGCTGGAGATGTGTTTGTTAATAAATTCCGCGTTGTCGTTTGAAGAAAAATATTTCCAATTGTGGGTTGGGCAAAACTCAAAAAGGTAATTTTATTGTAGATTAATATAAATTGTAGATAGGGAAGTAGGTTGTTCACACACGAAATTTACTACTTATTTTGTTTTCCCATTTTTATATCACCCTTGATAGAGCCTGAGAGATCAAGTTTTTTTTATTTTTAATAAGGAAATTACTAATGTATAACAATAACTAGATACTGATCTAACTCTAGTACAAGTGGGTAGAATGCAAGGAACAAAAATATTTTGAAATGTACTGATCTTTCACTACAGCAGATTACTAAAATATTGATTTTACTTGTTTTTCTAGGTTATTTTTCAAATATCCAAGAATTATATTTGATGTAAAAACATTAATGGTAATGGATGATGCAAAAGATACAATTCACACAAATTCACCAAAAAAAAAAAATTCAAAGTTTTTGATAATAATATGTTGAATTTGACTAGTTGGAAAATATTTTATTTTAATGTAGCTATTAAATGCACCTTTATATTTAAGAAGGTGTTGTACTGTATCAAAAAAAAAAAAATAGCAATAATGTATTTGAAGCTTCTTTTTTGAGCATAGATCCTCAAATTGAACAAGAAAAGAAAACCCTTAATTATAATATACATATAAACCAAAATTAAATTAATAGTAAGAATGCATGTATTTTACAAAAGATCCATTTAAGTTACTTCCATAATAAAAAAAAGATGAAAATCTGCCACAAAAAAACTGCATGATTTCAATGTTGATATTTTAGCTAGATAAAAATTAATAAGGACTGTCCTTAGAGGCTAAATCAACAGATATTAAGTAGAAAGTTAGGTATTATTGAATGAACAAATTGGCTTTTTTGGCGAAAATTGGCATATTTTGATAAATATAGTAGAAAAAACTTGTTATTTTGTTTCATAATTAGTATTAATATAATAAGTAACAATAGCTAGATACTGATCTGACTCTTGTACTAGTGGGTAGAAAGATAGGAAAAATAATTTAAAAAAAATACTGAATTTTCACTACTATGACTTACTAAAATATTCTATTTTACTATTTTCTAGCTTATTAAAACTTAGGTATCCAAAAAATATAAATTATAATAATGTCTTTGAAAAAATTCTTTGATGGTAGATCCCCACATTAGAAAAGAAAGGAAAATCCTTAATTATAATATACAATCACACCAAAATTAAATTAATAGTAAGAAAACATTTGTTTTTTACTGTTGTCCACTATTTAGGTCTAGTAAAAGAAAGGCCAATGATAGAGATAATTATTAAAATAGCTACCTTATTCTAGCACCGTAAATCCTTATTCCAATGTCCAAAATGAAACCAATCAAAGAAATCACTACACTAATAGCAATCAATAGATACATCTTTTTTATTTTGTTAACAGCAACACTAGCTTGTACAACTAATTACCCTGCACTGTCACTATTTCTCTGAATGTGGTATTTTTATACAAGATCTGTTTAAGGTATTTCCATAATAAAAAAGATGGAAATATATTTATAAGTACCTATGTCTGCCATATACCAACATGCATGATTTCAATATTGATATTTGCACTTGCATTTACATTTGAAAAGAATTTTCATAACTCACATCCATTCTTTTTTATATATTTGTTTGAAAAATAGTGGTTATAAGAAAATCTACAGTTAAACAGTTTGTGTCTTCACTAACTATTTAACTACTGAAATTGTTAGGTTGGCAACATTGTACATAAGTTTTACTCCGTGAACTTTAGGGTATTTGCATTTATTAGTGTTAAATTTTTTAATGAACCAAATTAGGAATATCTAGTCAATAAGCTTTTTGTTAATAAATAGTAAGCCCACTTGCTGGTTCCAAATTTTATATTGGTTATTAATCATTTTAATGCTTAACATTGAGTTATATTAAATAATCATACAGTGGAAGGTACTACTGCTTTTTTTTACTTATTCAATAATTAATAGAATTTATAAAACTATGGATACTGGACAACAACAACTATGCACATTTCACATTTATATAAAACATTAATGCAACAAGCCACGGTTCATGCAAGCTGTATCTCATATACTGTACACACTCATTTGCATGATGCATTACCAATAGCATAATTAGTCATTTAAACAGAGTTATAATCCAACTACACAATATTATGAGAGAACAATTTTGTCTGCACGGTCGGCACGGTGGCTGGGCAACTGGCTGCTATGCAATGTGTCGAAGGTTTGATTCCCGCACGGAAAACCTCTTTGTGTGATCCACTAATTGTTGTTCCAGGTCGGGGTGTGATGTGCATGTGGAATTGTATGTTTGTAAACACACCCATGACACAGGAGAAAATTCTAGTATGGGGCAACATTTAAAAAAAAACAACAATAATTGTTGCAGCTGTGATTGTGAAGATTGTGAAAGAGCTGCTTTTGTTACCATAGTTTTGAATAATAATCAAACCTACCTGCATATTTTTCATACATTTAAACTTTCTACCAACCTTATAAGTACTTCTTGATGCCTGTGATGACACATAATACTCTTTGACATATTGAAACAATATCCAGCTCATAATAAATATAAATATATATATATATAATATTTTTCACATTAACTTAACTAGATTTGAATAACAAGAGTATTAAATAGTACTGATTTATAACTACACACCCAACACAACAAATATTCCATAAGAAAGAACATCAGGAAGGTAATAAGTAACAACCCACAACACTTACAGCTGCTTCTACATGAATCAATATAGGTATCCAATACATAACATCTTAAAATAGTTATCTTCATCAATTCATATTTAAGGAAAAATGGCCAACCGATACTAATAAACGTATTACTCACAGTTTATTTTATAATGAATCCTTTAACACAAAGTTCTTCTACGCAACGCACCAAATTTCATCAATTGTAGCAATATTCATTGTCCCTTAGCACTATCTTTTGAATCTATGATGAAAAGCCAGCGATTGCATCGTCGCTTCTCAAACAGGAATATAATTACGACCAATATTTTCCATTCGCGAATGAATAAGGACACATTTTTTCGTCAACAGTGACCACCGAGTTCCCTGTCTGTAAAATCACAGAGATTGCTATACTGCTACGCACGATCTATACTACTAGGATTTCGAAAAAAAACTATAGGATATCCAATGTTCATAAATTGTAGTCTTTAACTTCACGAACACAGTACCAATTTCTAGAGAGGCAACGAATATTGGATTTTGCTAAACAAACAAAGATTGATTTTACTCCACTACTTCCATGAATCGCACAATGCAGGAACTATGTAAAAACGTAGAGTCGTAGAGATTGGTAGAGTCGACATAGATATATTTTGCTTTGATAGCTACTCTATGAATTTATGGTTTTAATTGATTAAATATAGTCATAGAGTTTTGACTGGTGATTACATAACACTGAATTTTTTAACCCCTTTTTTACATTTAGTGCCATGAATTAATAATAAATATTTTTTTACAAAAATCTCATTTCTATTTATGTATTTAAATAATAAATGTTCATACAGATTCAATATCTGTGGTTATCTTTGTCTATGCCAATATAGACTAAAACCGTAGAGTAAAAGTTGTTTAAAATTTATTGACAAGCAACTATTATCTACTTGATTACTTCAGAAAAAATCTTCGTGCAACAAATAAATTGAAAAATGTGATAGAAACTAGCTAAATTAACCCTAACAACACTGTGCTGGTGTTTGAGCTTATCTATATTTTCAAATATCAAATAAAATGGTAGACACCGTAATTTATGCACAAATTTTCTAGTGTTCACTTTATAATGGATGCATCGGCATCAACAAAACCAGATGCCGATATTAGCAATTTATATGGTTTCTTTTTAAAAATAGACGATAGCAGTTACACAGCACCAATTAAGCAAAAGAGCACAGTTACTAAATACACGAAGCTTCCAGATTTTGATTTTGACTCCAAAGGTGAGGCAGATTGTTGTTTTTTTCTTCATGGTTTTTCATGATGTATGACCATCGTCTGGATAGTGACGCACGTTATTTCTAGTCTTCGTGTTCTTTTATGTAAAGCACGCTGTAAGTGTCTTTGTTTGGCTTAATGTTAAAGAAAGCACTGTTTATTGTTGTAAAACCTGTAAATGTTTCAAGTCTGGCACTGAACAATGCAACCTAAATGTTGTAGTTTTGGTCAATTTTGGTAATAATACTTCGACTCGAGATCTATTTTGGTGGTATTTTCCAAATAAACATTCTCAATTAAGAACAATTATCTAAAAGGCAATTGTAATGTGCTGATGACTTGCTAAAATTGTAGAAGTTAACAGTGTAATATAAGTCATGGTGCAATTACCATGCTATAAAAAATTACAGAAGCAAGTAATAACTTTCAATTCAATTCTACTTCAGGTTTTAATATTTGTAGTTAGGTATGTGACTAAAGCCCACAGATCAAATGATCATATGTTTACTCTTGTCAGTTCACTATTAGCAACAGTTTCATAATTATATTATCATTATGAGACTAAATTCAATTTATTGTAATGATCTTATGAATATTTGGCACACCATTGACCTAGTGACTTTAAATTCACATTATAGCTAGCTTTTTGTCTGTACTTTTCAGCTACACATAATACTGTGCACTCAAAAATAAAGTATTTTCATCTAGTACTGTTTAAATTCTAATGCATATTTTTGTTTTTTATTACATGCATACAATAAGTACAACAGTATTGGATTGAATATTGCTGATGATTTGCCTAATTTAAGATGAGAAGTTGGTCAAAATGCAATGTTTGTTTCTTACAGCGTCATGGGCTCCTCACAGCTACACACTCCAACCAAGACTAAGACGCATCATTACACTTGAAAATGATGATAATATATTGACTGGACATAGATCATTGAAGTCGCATTTCACTGGTCCACCCAGGATTATGGCTGCTCCAGCAGCTCCAAATCATACAAAAAGAAAAATTGTTACCATCACAGAAGATGATGAAAACGATCTTCATCTAAAATTTTGTAAGTATTCATTTCACTAACTATGTATTTTATTTTTTGTCTAGTTTCCGTCCGCGACTTCGCACGCTCACAAAAGTAATGTATCCTGGCAGTTTTAGAAAATTCGGAAATTCGTTTCTTAGTACACCTCTACTGTACTAAGCTTCAAGTGCATATGTTTAGCTGTTTAGGCTGTGCGTTGATATGTCAGTCAGTCAGTCACACTTTCACCTAATATATATTTAGATGTAATCACTTTTAATTTGTAATTATAAATAATGCAATGTGTTCAGGTTCAGCCTATATTGCCCCTGCTTTGCATCAAATGATAATAATTTAATGATTTGATTGATAATTCTACTTTTGACAACAAAATAATAGGATATTAATGTCGGTCTCCTAGTAGATATCCTAGTAAAACAGTTTCTATTTGCTCAGTCAAAGAGTATGGTACTATGCAACAATATATGACATACATCTAACTTGACCAATTAATCATAGAGCAAACATGATAATGTTATTAGATTTGTTAAGTGGGGCATGACAGATCTTGTTTGCAAAATTATATCCATATCATTTAGGTTTAAGCAAAGTAATTAAATATAAAAGAACATTTTTGCAAGCTACCACAAAATAATAATAACATACATTTTGAAAAAAATTGCTGTGCACACTGTATTGTATATTTGCTTTCACAAATTGCTGAATGATAAAAATAATTTGTCACTACAACATATTTATTTTATTTTACGACTCAATCATCATAATTTGTATATTAAACTGTGATAATGCAAATACAAACTAGAATCAATTTTAGAAGCGTCCATATCTGTTGTGTTTGTGCTATAAAAATATTCTAGAAAGTTGAAAAGCATGTTATGTTTTTTTATTTGAAGCAAAGGTATTAGCACTATGCATACTATTGATCAATCACTAATAATTTTAATAATATATATTAGTATATTTATTGACTCCAGAAATGTAATTTTTCCACTTGATTTCTTTATTACTTTAAATGATTCTAAATATGTTTTATAATTCATCAATATTTTGTTACTTTAAAGAATAACAAATAAATAAAAAGCATGTTTGTACTGGCTAGTGTATTATCAGACAACTCAGTTATTTTTTGTGTTTTAGCTAAAGAGAAAAAGCCATTTCCTGTGAAAACATCAAACAGAGCTGTGGTAGCTGATTTTAAAGAGAAACAATCCCCCAATAGAACTACATCAAGGTTAACAAATTCAACTAAATGTAAGTTCAATTAAAGTGTTACTCATTTTGCCATAACAGCTAACAAATCATTATAATCTAATTATATTTTTGTTCACACAATACAACAAATAGCAACAAATTTGCCTTTGCACTAGTTAAAACATTCTTATTCAGTGTTATTAATAACTTTTAATATATTTTTGTTACTTTAATAACATATTTATTATTTTGTGCATCCATTGAATGTTATAATTATCTTATTGTACCTAATATGTTAGATAACAGATAGTCCTGATTTTAAACTCAATCAATTCAAATTCATCTTGTGCTTGCGTCATCAATGTTGATTGCAAACAATAATGTCAATCAACACCCAGTTCACTAGTGCAAATGCATTTATTATAGATACCAATGTAGGCACTTGCATCCATACTTGTAGAATTGTAGATGTTGTAATTTATAGATTCAGATAGCAACAGCACATTTGAGTTTCCACTGTCACACAGAACAATTTGGTACAAGTCAACTCATAGAGTAAGCATTAATTTTATAATGCTTGTACATAATTGTTTCTTTGCTTACTCAGAAAATTAACAAGAAATACAAACATTACATCATTAGCAACCTACTTTACACTAAAAACATGTTCTTATGACAAAGTGTTTGCATTAAACGAGTTATAATGTGCTCTTTCTCTCAGTTTGCAATTTGGTTTCTTCAAACTCACCTTCAATGTTGCTCTATATCATTATAATTTAATATAATAAACAAGTTAATAGTTAAAATATATTTCCGACTGATGCAATTTGTCTTCTTTTATATAAAGTTATAGGTACGCAAAATATTATTAAAATTTACTTTATTAATACATAAAATTATTTATTAATAAAGTAATTTCAGTAATCTCAGAAATGTTCTAAGTAAATATACAATGGGATATGTCTATTATGTATATATATGTTCTAACTCCTGACTACTAACACTTGTGTATTAATTTGTTACAGATTCTAAAGAAGTAAAAACAAGTGCCAAAACAAATAGTGCACATAATAAGAAGGAAGTGATTGCACCTGCACAAAGTTATAGAAACAGAAATACTAATAGTTCAAGTCTCGATAATAGTAAAGCAAGAAATGTTAAAGATAAAGAAAAAGGTTAGTTACTTCTGTATATAAAAATAATTTACATGCTTTTGTTTTCAAAAATTATGTCTAAGAACGGACTGCTCTGTCCTGGATGCTACCAGGACAGAGCAGTCCGTTAGACTGGGGTCAAACAAAGGGTTTGATTCCTGCATGGAACAACTCTTTGTGTGATCCCCAAATTTTTGTTCCTGGTTTGGGTATGATGTGTATGTGAAATTGTGTGATTGCAAATGCACCCACGACACAGGATCGTGCATCCTAGTGTAGGGCAACATGTTTTTTTAAAAAGAAAAAACCGAATATAAAGAATGTAAGATAATCCATAAAGTGTATTGACAATTTGAACATACATATAATATAATACTCTTTTTATAAATAATTATACATATACTCTTTTTCTTTGGACTTATGCACTTATTCATATGTATTTTTAGGGTGTTGTACCCAAAGGGTAGAAATGGGATTCCTATTACTAAGACCCGGTAATCCTGAATCCTGATAGCTAGATAGTTGAATTTGGACATATGATATACTTCTGTTGCCATTATAACAATGAATAATATATAGGGTATATATTTAAAATAATGCTTCTCATTGGTAAACCAGTTTCAAATCAAAAATATTATTTATTTTGAATTGTTTCTTAGTGCTAAAATATACTTAAACATGAACATCATGGTGTACATTTTTATGTAAAAAGTACATGCATAATTATCCTCTATTATATTGACTTTAATATAATAGTAACAATAATTGATAATTTTTGTTTCTAGAAACATCAAGAAAAAATTTGAACCCAACATCAAAAAATAGTGTA
Source organism: Spodoptera exigua (assembly GCA_902829305.4). NCBI lineage: Eukaryota > Metazoa > Arthropoda > Insecta > Lepidoptera > Noctuidae > Spodoptera > Spodoptera exigua. The sequence continues at coordinate 9,574,006 of LR824601.2, read as the reverse complement.
AGTAAAAATTGTGTAGCACCAAGTGAAAGTGAAAAAGAAGTAACAAATTTAAAACATATGCTGTATGATAATCTAAAAAGCAAATCGGTAACTTACAAACGACCTGTAGAAAAACCTAAAACAAACAAATTACCATATTTACAAAACAAGTCTAAAGTGGGTTTTATAAAAGATGTCCCCAATAAGGAAAGATCTCCGACAGTAATACATGTTCCGCTTGATGAAAAGTATAAGAAGAAAGACAAAAAGTCTGCTACTGTACCCTATGTGGCCCCTCTCAAAACCACTGTCGACTGCTGTATCGAAACTGACGATATCGTCCACTATAAAGATGCGGATGTATCCACCGACCCGATGCCAACAACGATGCACCGCGACACAGATATGGAAGATTTTGAAATCAATACAATAACCAGATGCGAAAGTACTATACAAACGGATCCTAACAAACTAACATTCGATAGTCTCGAAATACCAAATGTATCGTTAACCAAGGATAAGTGCGAACCCAAAGAGGATCCTAGAACCTTAGACTCAACATCTTTGCCAAATCTTAAAGTGCCGCCTTTAAAAATAGTCCCTCACAATGAAGAAGTGAATTCTAGTGATATAAGTATTTGTCAAAGTGCCTCTTATATTATTAGCCATGCTACCTTAACGTACACTACTAAACAAAAGTTCAACTTCCAAATTGTTGGTAGCGACGAAGAAGTCAAACCAACTCTTCCGCCTAGTCCATTAAATTACCCTGTGAATGTTGTGTCTGTATTCAAGAATGAATTTAAAAATAAGAATGTGAGTGAAAGCGAATCTTCCGACGATTCGTACAACAAAAAGGAAACTACACAAGAGGAGGAATATCTTAACCGTTTAAATGATCTGAAGACTCTTAATTGCTCGTACGTCTTTAACAAATTAATGAAACCGTCGGATATAATTAGCACAATAAGAGTTAATAACGGTCTATTACAGAACGACTACATATGTGAACAGTTCCAGAGGGAACTCAACTTTATAGATTCATTCTTTGAATCGTTACAGTATCTGGAGAGTTGCTCGCTCTCTGACAAATGTTACCCCGAAAACAAAGTAGAAAACTTTGTCAATAATTCTGTGTTATTTGACTCCACATTCGATGTCAAGAATTCAGAGTACGACAATTTCTTATCGAAACTTGAAAATGGCGCGAATATTGACGACACCGAAACAATGGCATCAAAGAGTCTTTGTCTGGTAAGTGTTATTCTTTAATTTGTAAATATTTTGCTGCCACCGTGTGACTGTCGCTACCCTTCCACTGGCTGTCTACTGTAATGTAAATCATTACTGGCCAGGTTATCACGATAAGTAGGTAGCATAATTTTCTTCTTGTTATTTGTTTACTTGCTTTGGTTTATAGCTAAAGTTTGTTTTATTATACTTTCAGCTTAATTTACTCATTCGTGATGAGCAAAGACGAGCAAAGAATCTCTTATTCGTATTGAAAATGCGAGAAGATGCGCTAAAAGACTTTACGAAATCTCAAATACTTTGGTTAGAGAAAAAGAAAAAACACGACAACACTGACATATCGACGTTGAAGAAGAAACAGCGCGGTGCATTGCTCAAGCTGCAACACGAGTGTGGGGAGATGCAACGTATGCGCAAAGCTTTGCTCACACTCTCCGAGAAACGCAAGGTTGCCCTTATGAAAACCAAGAAGAATATAGAGTTAAAACTTAAAAATAACGTCGATGTGGAACAGATTATTCTTGGCAAAAGGAAGTTAAAGCGAAGCTCTAGCTTCGACAGGAACGCCGCTCCGTTGAAATGTTTTGATTTGTCGAGTAGTGGGTGTGAAGAGAGTACCACTTCTAAAGTTACCTCGGATGCATCTATAATCCCGGCGGAGGTCCATGATTCGGTGGTGAGTGTGCTCAGTGCAGAGAAGTACGTACAGACCAGCGACACGCCAGGCGCCGTACTCATGGATCACGCCACCGACACCGCCGCTGAGAACTTCGTAGTGGTTGACGGTGGGTACCTGAATATACTGTTTCATAATCTAACCCTCCCGCAGATATTCAGCAGTGGAAAACAGTATGAGGTAAACGAGGAGGCTTTGAGAAATATAGTTCACTCAGCGAACAGTCATAACACTACTAATCTGAGTGGTAGTGATGTCGTTGAGAAACTTATGGATCAGATTAAGAATAAAGAGTCTGATAGATCTTCAAGCTCGCCGTCTACTGCACGAAGTCTCATTGAAGAATTCGATCAGTACTACAAAGATCTGCACGAGGATCAGAAATCACCGCCCAGCTCTCCAGACCACGAAAGCGATCACTCTAGTAAGGTTTATGAAATCAAAGATACGAGTGTGCAGTCAATGGACAACAAGTCAGAGATTTTAGAGGACCGATGTAGTCAAACTACTTCTACGCTGACGTTCAAGTCTGACACTACTTGTCGTGTCAACGAATTAAGCTCGCCTCCAAGTGTAGAACATTCGTGTGTGTGCGAGGTGGTGTCTGTGGAAAGTCAGTGTTCAATAGATAAGGAGCCAGTACTTACTAGTCAAACGCCGACGGGCCCGCTACCCGTGCCGGTCGGCGCCGCTGCTGTCGTGGACAGTCAGCCTCCAGATGTTCCTACCTGTTTACCACCGAAGTCAACTGCATCCTCTGCTTCAAGTAAGTACAATATAATTAAAGCTTGTACTAATTCTAATAAGTATCAACTACTATGTTTAACAGCTTGTATTTTGTGTGTTCATCATGTTGTGTAACGATCTGTTGCCTGCAATAGTTTCAGAGACAGACAGCGTCAGTAGTCAGCCGCTGTGCGGGTCCGTGTCTTCGTTAACGACGCTCACGGCGCCGGTCCATGTTGAGGCAGAGGAGCTGCGGAGACAACAACTAGAGATAGAAAGAGAGGTAAATTAATGACATAATTAAATTAAAGTTGGAGGCAAGGAAGTGCCCTTGCCAACTGGAGTGTGAAGCACAAACTGCAATACCATCTTGTACTGGAAACATTTCACTTCATGTCCCGGTCTCAAAAAAATCTCAACAGTAAGCTACAATTACACGCCTAGAATCCAAAATTGTAATTTAGTAAATAATAAATTTCCGAAGTCGACTGAAAGCAAAATGTATCCCCATACAATAAAAGCATGTCTTAGAAACCGCCCTTATTATTTTCCAGATAAAGGCTTTAGAACAACAGCAATGTCGATTGCTAGTTGTAAGAGAGATTCCGGACAAGCCACCGCCGCCTTACACCCCGCCCACAGAAACTCGAGTCCCAAAACCCCCGCGCATGTTTACGCCGGACGAAAATTTAGAAGAAAAAGTAGAAAAACACATTATGGATCCAGGAGGCAGTATGTCTGACCAATCAGAGGCCTTCAATGTATTTGTGCAAGATTTTTGTCAGGAATCATTGGAAAGGCATAAACACGAGCACAGCGATAAGCCATGGGACGCGTGTAATCTGCTGCCGCAGAAGCCACCAGTGGAAGTTCACGAATTGGTCGAGAAAACCACTTCAGAATTAAAGGAGGTGCTCACCAGTGTCCCGCCTACTACCGTGTCTGGTGAGTTTTTTTACTAAAATAGGGTCTATAGTCAGACTTTTAATTCGATTCCTGATTTGACATTGACCACTGTCATTTTGTGAAATAATGATACCACATATAACAGTGTAGTGATGAACACAAAAATCGATAAACAATCAGTGAATCAGTTTCAGGAAGGCATTCAAAAAATTACGGCTACCGAATGGTCTAAATGCGTATCCCATGTTTTCAAAGAGGAGGAAAAAATTAGTAAGCTAGATATGTTAATTGACAATAAATATCAAAGACACAATTCATAATAAATGCTACATAGAGTAACGGCGATAGCGATAGCGATGACGGCGACAATTTATAAAATGTCTGTTTTATTTGTCACGTTCCTTCATGATTGCATTTTTTATTAATTTCACACAAAATTTCAAAAGAAAATTCTCAGATCGTTAATTAATTGTCAAAACTAAATTATCGGTTCAGAAATATTTTATTTCCTGATAAACTTAGTTTACGAGAGTAAATTTATAAACGAGAGGAAACGATTCAGAAATATTCGATTTCCATATCGAATAATTTCGCAACGTCACTATTTATTACGTGTCATAACGTTGCAATACTGAAATTGTCAAATCTGGAATGGAATTAAAATTCCGAGTATAGTATCCTATTTTAGTGTACCAGTGTATAATGTCGTTCTTGAGAAGTTCAAACATAAAATATCTTAAATTCTGTCTGTTCTGAACTGAAATCTCATACAGTAAGTCTGCAAGCACATATTGCAACATATAATACGTATTTTAAGATGAATAAAAAGACACTCGATTATCTAGTATCCAAATTAAGCGAATTTTAGCATTAGATATGCACTTATGTTCATCCAATCACTAAAGTCTGAGACAGCGGTTGAGGTGTAATTTGAAATATACGCTACACGCTACATAAAATGTTGTAGGTATCGGCTATCGGCTCTCTGAACTAAAAAAACGATCCCCAGTGCAACCATTGTTTTATACCAATAAACGTCCGGGCATTACGTTTTCTTCAAGTTAATTATCATATACACTTGAAGAAAACGTAAAAGTTCATTTTACTTAATTATACTTAGTACAATGTTATATAATATTTTATGTTTGTTCGTTCAGGAGTTTCAAGTCGGCGGTCGGACCACATCGACGACATACTTTTCGCCGAGTGGCGGCGTTGCGAGCCCGAGTGGACTGCGCTGCATGCCGACGAGGCTATAGTTAAGAACCAGATCTTTGAAAGCATCTTCCAGAAAATTCTTACCGACACAGTCGATGAGTATAAGAAAACCGTACAGTGCGAGGTAGCCACACCTGACTAAGGTTCTAAGAATGGTGCTGCTAAGGCCCGCGCTAACCAACCATGTGGCGGACCGTGCTACAGACACAATTCCCACTCCAATTAGAATAACAACATATTTTTATGTAAATATTTACTCATAGCGCAATTACTCGTGTTGTGTAGAAATAATGGATACCTAGTTTTCTATTTGGGTATATTGTACGTATAGTGGTATTCTATTTATTGAAATTGTATAAAACTTTACTAGACAAGATTTTGAAAGGGAAAAAATAATGTCTTATTTCTGTAATTCATCCTTTATTGCAGACAGACGCTTAGCGACTTTTTAATCTTTTTCAAAATATACAATTTTACAAGTTCAGTTTTAGATTCCAGACTTGGGCATACAATAGTATCAAGCTCTTATATTCCAAGTAATATAGATTAAGATAACAAAGGAATAAATACGTGAAATCTTTCCAATAATATCATATTATTATAATTATTTAATGAAGCATATTTGGTATAGCTTGAAAAATTGTACCTTTGTTGTTGTTATATTATGTGTATAGAATATTATATAACTCTTCCAAACATGAACTGTGATTTTATTGCTATGCGCACATCCTATTAAGTACAAAAAAATTGTTCGTCTGACCAAAACTATACACAAAAATTAATAAGTCATAAATTCATATCTAAACTTCTTCGTGATCAGCAGCCTTAACACATTCAGTGCCCCCGACGCGTATGTGCGTTTCCTTACGCTACTCTGTGTGCCCTCGACGCACCTGTGCACACAGAGTAGCGTAAGGAAACGCACATACGCGTCGGGGGCACTGAATGTGTTAACTAGATGCATAGGTAGACAATTAGGTAGCCCAGGTAGGCAGTATCAGGTGAGACGTCAGTGACTTATTCAAGTAACCCGATGTCGGAGTATATCCTATCAGTTCTATCTTGATGGAGTAGAAACCTGTTACATACTAAAAAATAGGGCTACTCTGTAAAATCCTAAACGTAAGCTGGTTATTTGACTCTTTAAATTCATCTCTATCTATTTCTTATTCTGGCGTTCTGTTTCCACTAGATATCTCGTCAACTCCTAAATAATTTGATATCCGGGAAATGAAGCCACCGCCTTTGGTAACCTGTCGTTACCCAGAGATTTTTAGCAATCTCCTTCATGTTACGGTATCCGTGGCAGGCTTAGTCCGGTGGAAAAGGTGACGACTGTCGACAAGGTTCAACCGCGTGCGTTCGTGCAGCGGAATGTTGTTGAATTTAAAGATTTTAATTATGCAGGTATTTAGTGTATGACGTCGTATAATTGTGTATGGTAAAAAAAAATTTGTGCACGCGACCATTGTGGAGAAATTCACCAAAAACTGATTCCGCTGGGCGAACGTTGTCCTGGCGGAACTTTTTTTAATCCATAGACTTTAGACGAAAAGAGATGTATCCAAAAATTAGTGTGTATTTGTGTGTAATTGTGTATGTATGAATAAAACTAGTGCATGCATAAACTTCGGAGAAATTCAAGTTTCCGCTACGCGAACGTTTGGCCATTAGCTAGTTTTCATATAAAGCGCTTACATAGAGAGCTGTAGATTTTTACATACGTTGTTTTGAATTTGTGTATACTTATTTGTTTAAAAAACAGATTTAGAAAAAATCGTAGGGTTTAAAAGATAAAAATATAAACGTAAAATACGCTTATTAGGTCTTAGTTCTTAAAGTATGCACTTTAGGGTCTAGATTTTCACGTTTATACAAACCTTGTAAGTGTCTGCAACATGTTGCCAAGTATCAATGATGTTCCGTTAGTAATTAAATAGTTATAGGACAAATTTACCATGAATAGATCACTGTTTACAAAGCAGTCAAATATCACAGCGTTCTAAATGAATTGCATGGTAAAATGTATGCCAATAATTAGTGTATTCATTCAACTATTCACATGCAAAATTTCATGTCATTAAATTCAGTAATTACTAATAACCCTACGATTTTTTCTAAATCTGTTTTTTAAACAAATATACACAAATTCAAAACAACGTATGTAAAAATCTACAGCTCTCTATGTAAGCGCTTTATATGAAAACTAGCTAATGGCCAAACGTTCGCGTAGCGGAAACTTGAATTTCTCCGAAGTTTATGCATGCACTAGTTTTATTCATACATACACAATTACACACAAATACACACTAATTTTTGGATACATCTCTTTTCTTCTAAAGTCTATGGATTAAAAAAAGTTCCGCCAGGACAACGTTCGCCCAGCGAAATCAGTTTTTGGTGAATTTCTCCACAATGGTCGCGTGCACAAATTTTTTTTTACCATACACAATTATACGACGTCATACACTAAATACCTGCATAATTAAAATCTTTAAATTCAACAACATTCCGCTGCACGAACGCACGCGGTTCAACCCGCTCTTTGCCCACCGAGCCGAATTAGCCGAATTCTATCTTTTCCTGAACTCAAATTACCACTTCATGGCTCCGGTTTACAATCAGTAGAACATAGAGGAGAATATCGTAATGCATAATATGTTTTAATCATTAATCTCTTTGCTCTTCAGATATAGTTTTGATAACAAAGTGGATGGAGGAAATTTTATATTTCCCACGGTACACCCAGGTGAGCCAAGGTGAACAGAAGTAAAAAAAAAGTTCCCGCTGCACACCTAGGTGGTCTCACGAGGTGTACGGTAAGCAAAGAGCGATATTGAGAACGAGTAACAATTGCTTACTATATTAAGCGCAAGTCTGTTCGTGCGTTGAGTAGAAAGTAGATAGAAACTGTTCTCATCTTTGGGACGGTTCCGCTAGAAACCAGATTGAAGCACTCGAATTCAGAGACACATACGAAGAGGGTCGCCCAGAAGTCCAGCGACAAAGCCCCAAACGAGTGAACGGTAACTTTTCAACTCATTTCTCCTTCTTCGGCTTATCATCGTGTTAATAGGTGTGGACTTTGAACTCACAGCAAAACGCCACCGCTGTATCACCACTCACTCAGACGAAACATTTTTTCTCATGACTGCTAAGGAGTTCTGCATTCCCAGATACCTAATATAGGGCTTGTTATAGGGTTTTCCAGATACCTAATGTGTGCGCCTTTGTTGGTCATATCATCGCTTACCATCAGGCTTTGCTTTATTAATTATAAGAAACTACAAAAAAATATTAAATTATTTTATTTAGCAATAGTAATGACGAAATATCACATAGTCCTTACAATTGACAATGACTAATTAAACTATACATACACAGTTTAAATACAGAGCTTACGCAAAGGGTAAAATATATGTTGATATGTAACACATAAATACTTTCAGAGACAGTGCGAAACAAAGGATCTATTCTTTGAGTTGATGTTTAATTCAGTATTCTTTTTCGTAGGTACAAATTTATACATAAGTATCAACAATAAAAGCTACATGTAACATTGGACTACTTTTATATGATACATAATTTTGTGCCAAAAGATGTCAAATAAAACCTACACAGTTAATAAACTTATTTTATCTATTTTGCTTTAGCCTTTAATTAAGCAGCACAGAAATTGTTACATAGGTAAATTGTTTATGTACATAATACATGGTAATACAATAACAATATGCATTCAAAAAACAGAAAATAATGTTTTCACTCTGATACTAGACAGAGTAAGTAGTTCTTAAGGAATTACATAAATACACGACTAGTGAAAGTCAGAATTTTTGTATCAACTTCAATAAATTACGACAATAACTACTTATAAACTAATTACAAATTATGTTTGAGAATCTTTTAGAAACTCTTAATAATAATTAAATATTAGGGCGTAGGAAAGACATTTATGGCATAACAGTAAAAGCGCACAAAAACAGGCTGGTCACATTCGTCAGTGGTTTGAAGTATATTGAATGGATAGAGATTATTTAGTATGTTTTTATAGATACATACACAACTCTTCTCCAAATAAGATGTATGAAGGGAAATAATACGCTTTGAATATAAATAAACTTAAAAAATGTAATCCTGGCTTGCCATAGTCCGTTCGCAGATATGAACACTTCACTGCACAGTTTTCTTACCACTAACACTGGCACGAATACTTGTAACCGTCCTCTACATCATCAATGTCCACAGGAACACGCAATGGATCAATCGTCAGCTTTCAGAAATGATTCCAAGGGATTCGGACCTTTTCTTCTAGGATTAGATGGAGCTTTGGTAGCTTCAGCTGTACAAATAATAAACACAATATTAGATGCTTATTTAAAGTTGTTTTATAACAAGATGCAATAAATTACCTAACGTAACTGGTAGCTTTGTACAACCTTGCAAGTCGGTATGGTATTTTTTCTGCACTGAAAGCGTATTTATATTTATAGATTAGTATCCGCAAACTTACTCGTTTGGGCCTGTGACCCTTGTGTGACTTCCAAACACGCCATCCACTCTGTAATACTGATCTTGGTGTCATGGTTAACGTCGCAGTATCTGGGCAGCTTTCGACCACACCGCCTCAGGGGCTCCACGTTGGATATCAACTGATGGAACGCCTTCCATTCCCGTCGTTCTAACGCTTTGTTCTTATCCTTGTCTAACATCACGTAAGTCCAAGTAGCAGCTTGCTCCTCCTTGGATGCTCCCCATTTTACCATATCTCTATAAAAACAAGAATATAAATGTATACCTACAACATTCACATGCGTTCATTAACCTTTTGAACGCTAACCTAACATACCTATGCCATAGGTACGTCAAGTCTATAAATACGTCTTTTTAGGTTTGACCTTGGATAGAATTTAATATCAATTTAGAATATGATTTGATCTCAGTCTGTGATGAGTAAAATCCTAGATTACGTGTACAGTTTATTATACGTACCCAGGGCCAGTACCGTTGATAGAAGTCGTCATTTTGGAAACGAAGAAGCTCATCAGGTCCCGTAAGAAATTGCTCTTCATTGGTTCTGGACAACCTAGATTGTAAGTATGTTCTTAGTTAATTTACATAGTGACATTCAAAAGGTTTTGACAGCAACACGACTTTTATCCAATTCTAGTTGACTAAAATAAAATTATGTTATTAACTATTTTACTAATAGGTAGAACAAATAATTGTTGAGATGTCCAATGCGATGAATGCATCATTGCAAATGAATTAAACTCGCCTGATAGAACCGTACCTCTCATCGGACTGGCATGTTGTGGTGCCGCGTCGCAGTCAGGCCGGCGGTCCTTGACGGAGGAGCCCGGGATCGGCTTGCCAGTGTCTTGGTGGACACACCAGCAGTAGCCAGTTGACCTGTAGCACTGTGCGCGAGCGTACCTTCCATCGCCCGTACACTCGGGCACGTAAAGAGCTGCTCCTCCCGCTTTCTAATGTGCAAAGTATATCATCTTTCACTAACACAAAAAAGTTTTAGTTTAAAGCATTTGCATGACTTTAACAATGGAAAAGAGAAGGAAGAATGGATAGTTTAGAATTAAATGCAGGATAACAATTTAGCATAACAAATAATTAATATTTTTTTACTTCTCTTTCGTGTTTCTCATACTGAATACCTAAATTCTCGTACGAAATAAAGATCGTGGGAATATGAGCCAGAAAGGGATTTTGTTGGTTAGCCAGTCTTTAAGGTTGTCAAATGCTTATCAGATTGACGTGATTTTTGCTGTAAGTACTTAGTTGGCACGGTAAAATAATATGCAACTAAGTAGTTTGCCTAAGGAAATTGTAAAGTATTTATTTACCTAAAGGTATATTACAACAGCAAAGTGTGTACGTGCCATTAAAACCCAACTCTATTTTAGGTGCCAAGATAAAATTAAGATTAAATTTATAATGGGTTGAATAAATTGCTGTGTTTAGTGTTAATAGATACTAAAAAGTTCACCACGTTATAGCCTGGGAAGCGATAAATATAGTACTGTGCTGTGTGTAAAGCAAACTATTAAGTACTTTATATCATTTTATTATCCCATCTACACGTATGATGTTCCTGATTAGGTTAATGACTATTGAGTAAAAAGCTAAATAATTTCAAATTATTATTAATTTATGGCGGGATATCTTCATAAAAGTAATACATTACGTAGTTGTGTTAGTTTTTAATGATCTGGGGAGAGAAATATAAATGTCTAACCTGCTCATCTAAGACAGCTTGTCTGTCTGTTAGGCAGTCGTTAGCTTCATCTTCTCGCCTCGCTTCAGACTCTGATCCATCGGGCGCGAAAGAATTCCGCACTATTCCAGGTAACACTGCGAAAATAAAACAAAAAGTGGGCTACAGGCTCCAGTGTTTAAACGGGTGAAACGGACTAGGCTGATTTATAAGTAGGTGAATTTTTATTTTCGTTTTGTTCATATGATATAAACATGTTCTAACAACTATTTCATCCCGTGCAGGGGAACAGTAGTAATAAATCTGGAAGAGACAACACCGTAACTTGAGATGAGTGAGTGACGGTAGTTAATGGAGTACCTGAGCTGGGGTCTGGTGGCGGTTCCTCCTCGTAATCAGCAGGCTCGGGTTCCGGACCGCTGTCATCGTCTGCATTCAACGACATGAAGAAACGGAGAGAGACTATATATTATTATTATGTTTGCACACACATTTGCAATGTTATTTTGCAACAACTATACATTGTCAGTTACTTAGGTATGTGGTAGAGTTAAATGAAGTGAGAACATCTAATGAGTATTTACAGTGCGATTGAAATGTCTTATTATTATTATTAATATTTGGAAACATGCAAAGCGTTTGTTAAATACCTACGTATTGGCACACGATCCTAATTTGCAAAACTAGTAGTAATACCGCATCTACCGCTTGTGTATAACATAAAACCAGAAAGTTTAAAGACGCTCACAACCTGGCTGACCTGGCGCCATGCAAGCACGAACCGTAAAACAAAAAGTCAACAACATTAAACCGTTAAAGTCTATAAACTGTCCGCAGATTATTTTATTGTGCTTAACATTCAGAACCTATTTAGTCTTAATTTACAGCCTCGGGCGAACATTTTGTTCTCATTTAAGCTTAGCCGCAACAATAAACGATAAATCTTCTCTCCACACACAGACCTACAGGTTATAAGGTATTTCATTAACGATGCACATTTTAAGGATAAATAAATATGATGCAGTACTGTATAGAATTGCGTGGGAGGAAAAATATCCAGAAAACAACACAATCAATATGTTTCAATAGAAAACCCGAGAGACATCTTTAATAAGTTACTTTCCTACATTATATCATATACTTTTACATTAACATATGCTTTATAGGTACATGGTAAGAGTAGTTACTCCGACTCACTCATTAGATAAATAGTAATTTAATGTTTTTTTTTCTTTTAATTCCAAAAAGAGTTACTTATTACCAGTATCATTTAAAAAAATCGGTGACAATCACATACTCTCTGAAGCAGGTATTTATTAATCTTCTACCTTTACCTATGTATTGCCTATATCTAATAATTATACTGTTCGTAACTCTCGCTAAAACTTAGCGAAACTGATTTGGCTAAATCGTGAGAGTCTAAGGAACGTTGAAAACACCAGAAACATGAAGTAATATTAAGAATACTAGAAAACTTATCAGTTTTATTTCCGATACAAACAGTTCTATAATTTTGTATGTTCGTATACCTACAAATTTGTTCATTTTGAGTACGTCAGTACGAGGTTCGCTGCGTAAGCTAGTAGCAGAAAAAAATCTAATTGAGTTTAGAATGATCCTTTTGTTTCTAAGTCGCACTTGATTAATTGTTATAGATACATAAGAATTTCGAATCGTTTAATGATAGATACCTAACGATTTTTATACGTTCTGGTATTTACCTGCAACCCGGTACCGATGCAATAAAATGCATATCGATGCTTCCGGCAACAAATGTCGTAAACGCCATTTTGGCGAAAATGAGTTAAGAATGCAGCCCTACTTAATTTTTGGCGCTGCGTCGATCTAAAAATGTGAAAAAAATATTCGCCTAAAAAAACATACTTTTACACCCAAAATTTGTACTAGTATAATCAAGATTTTTTTGAAAAGAGGGTATGTATAACTCATATTGCTTAGAACCGAATAACCGTGCAGGTCGTATAATACAACTTACAAACAGCTGTCGGTCGTACAAACATGAATACATAATTAATTGTAATTACACCCCACAATCATTTTTAAAACGTAAGCTCTGCTGAGAAACAATTGTCGTAATGTCACTTGGTCTTGGAGAATTTGTTTGAAAAATGAATTATGTAGGTCGTTTTTCTTTTATGTAATAGGTCGGCAAACGAGCGAACGGATTACCTGATGGTAAGCAATCAGCGCCGCCCATGGACACTCGCAACGGAGGAGTTACGAGTGCGTTGCCGACCTCTTAGGGATTAGGGATTTGGAGATTTAGGGATTGGGGGCGGGGAAGGATTGGGCCTCCGGTAACCTCACACGGCGAAACACAACGCAGTGGTTATTTCACGCCGGTTTTCTGTGAGGCCGTGGTATCACTCCGGTCGAGCCGACCCATTCGTGCCGAAGCATGGCTCTCCCACACTTAAAAGTAGTAGTACTCCTAATTTTTTTAATAGGGTCAGTCTCATATTTTCATTGATACTCTTCCTGAGACTGACGAGGAAGATGAAATTTCTTATTAATTATCTTCTATCAGAAAATCAGGTCTTCAAATTTCTGGTTAATAATCTTCTATCCAATGACAGAAGATTATTAATCAGAAATATGAAGACCTGATTTTCTATAACTCGTCGTCGTATTATGTTTTGCATCTACTTTTTTAATATCTTGTCGATAACACTTTTCCCTTTTCACCAACGACACTAAAAGTTGGGTTTAGACCATAGTACAGAAGCTTTCCGAACAAACAAGATCTAGAAAGATGAACTACCTAAATTTTTAAGGGCGTTGGTGAAAATGGACATTGTTTATTTATTAGAGCATTAGATACTGCTCTAATAATTTTAATAGCTTGGTAGAATATTTACTTATATTTTTTTGTAATTCATTATCAATACATTTTAAAAAAATGTCGTGATTATAAAATCTTCTTGAAATCCATGAAACATAATGATTACTTAACATTTTGAATTATGTCTGGCTGGTTAGGTACGTCGTTGGAGGTAGAACACTATAGGCATCTTGTAACAAACGCTTGATTAAATTATATACGGGAAGATGCCTATAATATACTTACTGTATATTTTTATACCTTTAGGACCTGCAAGCCGAAAGGACTATAGCCTTTCGCTTCAGATATTTCCATGTTTGTGACATACCATTGCATCAGATCGTGGTGTTTACACTCATTTTTATTTCAGTATATGGTTTTTAAAACCAAACCCAGAACTATTGTATTTAAAAACTGGTGCATACTTCTAACTTCCGTTAGACAAATCGTTCTCCATTGATTTGTTAGTGGTCGTAAATACCAACTTCTTGAATTTTCTGGGGTGTATGTCCAAGCTAACTTTTAAAATAAGGCTTTGACATAAATAGCAATAATATATTATGAAACACCATCGTATTTTACGTATTTCTTGTATAGAACACAATTTTACAACTTTTAAAGTTAAAAAGATATAAGCCAAAAACGAAATTATTTTTTGTTTTTCGTTGATTACCAAAAGTGCTATTTTGGTGTTTACGACCTTTGTTGTCGGAAGCATCGATATGTTACCACTTACCTACCAATGAACTGAATAAATGCCGCGTCACACTCTTCTGGTGTGTTCTGATTTGTTCGTATTTCATGTTAGAGCTTTATCAAATTGTTTTACTTTACGGATAGTGACAAACACGAAGCGACAAGCGACAATATCGTCGATATGTACCTAACTAAACGTTTTCTTTGTCAGGGGAAAAGCATCAGATGACTTCTCCCTCCCAAGGTAAGGCGAGAGTGTTAAACTCTTACTAACTAAAAAAACCCCATTCTTTGTCGGGCTTGAGGCCGAAACCGGCAGCCTCGGCTGATATAAGTAACCCTTAAGCCTAGTTAAAGGAATCGTCGATGGCGTTGGCTGTACCTACAGTCCAGCAGACGTAATCGCTCACACAACATAATGAGCAATGTACACAAGACCCTGCGTATTCGTAAACGATGTCATACAGACGAGATATTGTTAATGTTAAAACGAGTTAATTAACCAAACTAGTAGAAGGGAATGGACCACGAAACAAATCCTGAATAAAACTTACTTTCGTAGATCTTCGTGTAGCCGTTGTTTTCTTGTAATCTCCTATTAAAATATAGTCATAAAGGTACTCACAGTCCGGTGCAGGCGGCTCAGGGTTGACCAGCAAACACGCGACCCACTCGGCATGAGCTATCTCTCCGTCTCCGTCACCGTCGCAACCACGCGCCCATGCTCGTGCGCACCGCTTCGGTTTCACCACCTGTAAGTAAAGAAGTTATATTACAGTAACATTTTAAAGAACGAAATACAAGTGTAGGAGAGCCTAGCTTCGGCACGAATGGGTTGCTCGGCCAGAGTGATACCACGGCCTCACAGAAAACCGGCGTGAAACAACCACAGCGTTGTGTTTTGCGGTGTGAGCGAGTTTACCAGAGGCCCAATCCCTCCCCCTCCCCATCCAATCCCAATCGACCGATCGATGAATAAAATTACACCTTCTTTTTGTAGAGCCTTTACAATATTTGTCAGCCTTTCTGTGTTTGTTTTATGAAGTTCATCGCCGGGTTAATTACAAATGAAGTTGCTTACAGAATGTCCCGGTGGAAATAACATATACTATTTGATATTATCAGGAATTGCCCTTACTTAAGAGAACAAATAGAAAAGAATTTTTAGCGTTTGCAAAAACAAAATCTCATAGATCGACATGGAGAACCAAACAACTTTGTGCGGAAAACGGTTTGCAGAATACCTACGTAGGTAGGTAATTCCTTAAAATATTTGCGGTGGAAAAGTATCTAGCAGACATGTTGTAAATAATACGTCATTCTAGCGTGAGTCAACGGTCATGTATGTGAGCGGGAGTGCGGTAGTCTGCCGAGAGATTGGATCGTTGTGTGCCAGACGTCACGGACATGGACGATTCGCCTGACCCTCCGTAGTTCATGGCTCAAGTAGCGGATGCAGGGCAATCGTAAACTAAACTACAATTGCAAAGGTAATCCTGGATCGAAATACGCAGTGCTTGTCGATCTCAGTAAAGAATTTGGAAACCTTTGTTACTATTTTTCATTACTTATTGGTAACTTCTGGTCATTTAATGTTTCGTCATCCGTAAGTTTTGTTAAAGCCACAGCTGCTTATTACGTTTTTCGCACGCGTATAAAAGTAGAATAGTAAAGAATTTTGGAAATATGACCAGTGGTTCCAAATAAGTATTACCTCTTTAGAATGTTAAGTAAGATAGATATATACTATGAGAATTACTATCTTTACAATCTTGTGTCCCATTATTGGTATAGCTTATCTATACAACACCCGCTTGCGACATTTAGGAACAGAACTTTGGGGTCAAATACGAGAAGCCGTGTGTGTAAGACCTGTATCAAAGGTCTTTCAATTTCTAGATATTACGGTAGATATTATTGAATGTTTTAGTCATGGCAATAAGTATTTAAAGTACTACCTTAACAAATTTGATTTAAATGGTTGTGAAGTTGATTTTGTTTAATATTACAACTATTCATTCAGCTTTAGAGGTTACAAACGAATCAAAAATTGATTTGGTACTAAAAGTTCTATCTTGATTCTTAATATAGGTTGCTGAGAGACGATCACCATTTGTAACGCAATGAATATTTTGTGTAAAAATTTAAAATATGTAACTGCATTTCAATTATCTTTTCTACGTCTTATTTAAGTAGGTATATGTACAATACGAAAGAATTGAATAATAGCCTGACTGGCACCTATCTGAGATCTGCAAATATTCATGGAAGCTGCATTCAAAGTCACGTACAGCAGGGTTATAGTTCACGACTTCTGCACCCAATGACATGTAATGAAATGCGATTTAATAATTTACACGCACACTTTGATGAATTAAGTGCTTTGAGCATAATCTTGATTTATTCAAGCTCATTATTTACTTGATGGCTTGTTTTGATTGTGAGAATCAAAATAATTGTTCTTACTTATTATGTATTGAAAAGGAGAAATAAACGCCGTGACTGTAAAGCTAAATAATAATAGTCCTATACCTACTTTGAGATAAGTAAACACCAGAAATCTATCAGCATTTAAAAATTTGCGTTTATTTCAGATTCTAAAACACATTAAGAAAGTTAATCCAGTCTTTTGAAGTCTGAACAGTTGGCAGTGCGGTAAAAATTGAATGACTAAACATCCTTCCCGGAAATCTGACCATCTGTTCACATAGAATTTCAGACAAAATAAGTGTTTGAGTATGTAGTCGACTTTGGACCGTAGACAGAAGATGACGTACCTTTTTGATAAGTCTCCTAAGCCCTCTGTATTCGGACTTTTGCAAAGCATCGCTGCGGTCCCGATCCAGCTCCCTGAATTTCCAGTCAGCTACTACTCTCGGTTCTGGTGATGATCCAGTATCAGTTCGAGCCCTTTCGAACTCCCCGCTGAAGATTTTGATGAGGTTCCCATTGAACTGGGCCCTGTCGGTTCTTGTGCATGCTGTAGAGTAACGAAAATAAAAGTCTTAGTGTTGATAATCGTGAGATTAGTTTGCCATATTTAGATATGGAAATAGTCTAACGGTGGAAGTGCGTCAGAAATATTTTAATAATAGGTTTCGTTCATTAAATATTTATACAAGTTCGTAATAAATATTACTCGGCAATTTAAAATGATCGGTCCTTTACCTACAAAGCTATTATAAAGGATCTGATCTCATTAATATGTGACATCATCAGGTTTACGAGTCCTGTGTTTACTGGACTTTAATTATTAACATCAATCTTTAGTCTTACTTCTTTTATTGCGTTGGCCGCGAACCGAGGACCGCCTCCTCGTGTGTGATTTACCTGAAAATAAAAACAGATTGATATCGGTCTAACTGCAGAACCCTTGTAAGTAGGTATTATTAAGACGGCCAGTGGGTCAGACGTTGAATATTTTATGTAGGGATCGTTATAATCGTATTCCTAACTGGCTGCTCCACTAAACGGGTTTACTCAAACTGTACCTATACCCAATAGCCAATAAGGTACATTCTGTGTTATCGCCTGAAGAAGATATTTCTTTAGTCTGAAAGTTGCGGTATCAGTAATAAAATCACTATTCACCCTACTTGTACCCCAAAAACCGATTTAGGTACTCCTACGTTATCTGTATATGTGATACTTGCAATAGGTATAGCGAAATGTACAATTGATTTGATCCTATAGTCACGAGAGGTCAAAGGCCTTGCGACTCTCAAGAAGATATCATTGCAAGCGGGAAGCAATTGGCGTAATGACAAACACCATTACTTATATTTGCTGATAACTAGATTTAC
Organism: Spodoptera exigua; assembly: GCA_902829305.4. Taxonomy (NCBI): domain Eukaryota; kingdom Metazoa; phylum Arthropoda; class Insecta; order Lepidoptera; family Noctuidae; genus Spodoptera; species Spodoptera exigua. The sequence continues at coordinate 9,555,680 of LR824601.2, read as the reverse complement.
GTGTGGCTTCGTTTAAATTCGCTTTAGGATTTCAATACATTCGCTGCGGCAATTACACGTCGCTTTGCGATTTTAATGAAGTAATGGATGTTGATAATAAATTGCCTGCCACGGAAAATCCTATATGGCGGCGATTTAATTCAATAACTAGCCAATTTTGATCAATTAAGTATTCCTATGATTACTTATATTGAATTGCAGTCGCTATTCAAATGACTTTACCGAAGTAAATTGATGCCAATGATTTGTTAGCGTTCTTAATTAAAACTCCAGCTTAATGAGACACAAGTCTACGAAAAGTGACTTTTCTACGAATAAGAAAATGTTACCGATCGTATGTAGTTGGTTATTTATTTTTATGCATTGGTTAGTTGTGAGTGCGATGGCAATGGCGTGGCGATGGCGGCCGTAGCCGAACCGGTCCCGGTAGCGGCGGATCGCAGTGCATCACTAAAACATTCATATAACCGGTAAACTTACAATCCAATGTGCTATAAAATCTTACATTTAACAAACACCTTTTTTCTATAGGGCAATAAATGGCAGAAAACATAGACACCGCAATTTGGAAGGCATTGAGACCGGAATTATTGCCGCACTCACGATACGCTTACAAATTATATTTTCTCCTTTAAACCATTCAAATATGGAATAATATGCAACCACTTAAGTTAGAAGATCGTATAACTAACGTGGATAGGTATTTATATTTCACATATTATAATCACCTCGACTTCCTACTGACTGAACCAGATTAAATGTGTCTGTGTAACTAAAAAGTTTTATTTGAAATTCGAAGCACGTGTTATTGTGCTTAGGTATCTTTAATGCCGTGGTGGTCTGGAGGTTACCTGTACGCTAGACTGAAAACTGCGAGTGTGATATTTCCCGAATTCTATGTACTTCTAAGATGAATTAACCACGGTGACATACCACGAAGAAAAATATTGTGAGGAAGCCTGCACTTATAATATCTTGAAATCGCCAATCCGCCGCGAACACTGGCTTGGTGTTTAATACTCAAACCTTCTCCATGTGAGAATATTTCTTTGCTCAGCAATTGTGCTTATCGGTTGACGATGTAATGTGTGATGTGATCTTAGAGATCACATCTACAAACAGCAAGATTTTTTTAAACACCTAATGTATAATAATTTGGTGCGCAAAAAGTCTTTTATGGTCTTTCAGATGTTTTAGTTTTTATTATATATTTTTTTAAATTTTTCAGTATAAATATGTATTATTAACGTCATACATCTTGTAATGAACTAGTTGATTGTAGATAATATCTTTTTGTTCTAACTAAGTCGGTCATAGTAGGGTTTATACATGTTGTGATGCGTGAACGTTAAGGATTTACATAATTATTGTGTAAACTATATTATGATGTTACGTATTGTTTTCAGAGGCATTGAATGTTTGACTTATTTACTAGAACTGTAATGAGAATAGATAATAAATAGAAAAAGAATACCTACTATACCTAGTTGAAAATTTTGTCTGTGCAATTGGATCCCGAATCCTGTTCATTTCGTTAAAAAATAGTTCTTCTTTTTCCTTTAGACAGGTACTACTTACGCGCAAATAAATCGTCAGAATATATTATGTATAATATTTATTTCTTGACCGATACGTAGCTTGTACAAAGAGTTTAGATAAAGCTTTTAAACTTGTATGGGCGACTGTTTTATAGTTACATTTACCTGTAATTATAATAATATCGATCAATAACAAACTTTTCTGTTACCTACTACTTACTTATGTAACTCAATAAATACTAGGAGTCCTAGCCTTCTAGGTCTGCAATCGTAGTCTATATTTTATTTCTAACGTAACAAGTTTTGTTGTGTTTTTAATGTCAACGCTGTTATTATTTAATTATTTTTATATTGTCATGTAACTTCTTATCTCCGTTGCTATTAATTATAGGTAATTATTACGCACGCAGTAACCTCTAATAAAACAATTCAAGAAGTATAACTACGTAATAATTATTGTTGGGGAGAGAATTAAATAAATATGTACTTGCGTACTACGTGTTACAAACACGGGTACCTACGTAGTTTTCTTATATGTATGTAGCTAGTAAGCAGCGTGGTTTTGACCCTGACGGGTTAACTGGACAACAGAACGATATCCTACCGACAATACAGAATGGCTTACAAATAGATTTAAGGCTTCCGCCTTCACAATAAAGGATTGACGCGATATGTGGAGCTACGAATGGAGAATTACTGGATAGGTAACTACAAGTACACATGCATATTACATATATTATAAATATTAATAGAAATAATACATTACATGTATGTACTAGAGCACGACGTTGTAATAAAAGATTAACCTACTACTACTCACGTGGGAATTTTAAGGATTTACCCCGAAGGAAACCATTAAATCCGATCGAAAAAATAGGGTCTACGATTTTCGTAGTTCTTTGGTAAGATCCAAGTATTGTTCTAAAATCTAATGAATAATCGACGAAGAAGAGAATAGAAATAGCAGTATAGATATATATATAATTAGAGGCGAAAGTTGTTTCTTCCTTGTTTAAGCTATTTATAAGTCGAGATATTCAAATTGATTCAATAAAACATTTTACAACGTTTATAACTACTCTTTCACACTATTAATGTGGAGTTTCGAAATGCAGTTTAAAACGGGCCGACCCAACCGTAGGGTTTCTACAAAAAAAGGTGAACAGATATCGAATTTCGTTAGACACTTCGGCGCCTGACCCAAATAGTATTGTACCATTTCGGATCTTCAAAATGTAACAGACTGTTAACACATTTTTTAACTTTTATGGGCAGTAGCTGTGGGATTAACTACTGTAAGGTAGCCCTTAGATGCGTTAAGTTAATTTATTAATAATCAAAATAAGTTTTAAGCTTCATTCACTAAGCTGTTGTTGCAGGAAAATGCAAAAATGACACCGCGTTATCTAGTGCAAAAAATCCCCACGTCGACGTAATTCACAATGTATTTTGTATTATTACGAACGATTAAAATTTATGTGTTTGAGACTGTAGTAGAGGCAAACCGGTCTATTCTTTCAACTCTTTCTTAACGACTTTATCATCGTGGCCAGGTAGGCTATATAGTTAAATATAAAACATCAAAGGTCCGTGTGATCTTCAACAAAGCTCTCAAATGATCACTGGGATGTTTTTTTCTATCGTCTCATGCCCGAGACGAGTTCTCCTTACCTTTGAATGACAAAAAAAGTGGACCCCATTGTGATCGGCGACGAGCAGTCTGAGACGGACCGCTGTTTCTTAGAAAAATACTCGAGGATCTGTCTCCGTACCGAATGTAGTGTTTACGAAATAATGCCGGCTTTATTGTAGCACGGTACGAAACATTATGAAAAAGTCAAGTTATAAAATATGGGAGCCGATACTCGTCCAACAATGTCGTCTCGAAATAACTAATTTACATTCGTACCTATATTTTGAGATATGCCTAGGTTACGGTGAAAACCACATCACAATCCGGCCCCAAGTCGTTAAGATGAACCGTTACAATGGGACATTGGAGTCTGCGTACAGTCTGAGCTGATGAGATGCGCAATCATCAATTCGTGATTATGAAATGTTGTTAATTAGATAGAATCCGCGCAACCGGGTCAACATGAGTGGCAGTAAATGGTTAATTGGCAGTGCAGGCGCCACCGCTTAATGGCTGCGACTATTATTATTATTGGTCGACTTGTAAAACGAAGTAAATTGATGCGGGCAAAGCAATTCATACTTTTATTACACTATTTGCCGAGAAAGTCCTTTTGTCCGTAGCTAAAAGTGCTAATAAACGTGAACAATACAACTTTTTCATTAATTTTTCTTAATGTCTGCACAAAAAAACCTAAGATAGACACAAGCCTTTTTTTACATAGGACAAGAACGACCACGGTATCACCTAGTATACTCGTAGACCATTAACAGAAGCGAGGGGCAAACTTCATTTAGTCAATACCCAGCCGTTACTGATAATTTCTCACTTAGTCATCGAGTTACGTGTGGTAACTCATAAATTAAGCGTTGTTTTAATTTATAGACGGGAGATATTACTGGCTTAAATTAAACCTTGTACTCTAGATCAGAAGAGTTAACAGGCACGTTTAATTATTGAATGAGATGAGAGCATTAAAGTACGGACGTTGATGAATACTCTCTCTGTATGATATCGAAAGTGAGTTGAGTCACTAAGCCCGTTCACGGAGAATAACGCGCTTGGCTTGTGACATTTAGCACACGTAAAAGTCAGATGTTAAGTTAGAGTGCATTTGTTACAAGATGTGCTTACATTAGGTGTCAACTTAATAAATGCGTCAACTTACATTAATAAAGCGACACGTGCTGGTTATATTAGAAAGTACATACTAGGATTTTTTTTTCAAAATATCACGTTGACAATGTTTCTTACGAACTTTTTTGAAATCGTCAAAGGATGCGATTAATATTAGAGATACTTACTTATAATATTATTAGCTTAGAATTTATTTTGAACAACTAAACTTATTTTTTTAATCTCTTAATATAAATTTGGTATAATTACTTAATAACTAAATAGGATTACTTACCTATATGTGAATTGATAGGGAATTAAAAAATATTATTCATACAATACTTGAATGGAAGTAATGTAGAAACGGAATATGAGTATTTTACTAGTTTTTTAGTATTTTGTTAATAAGATTGTAAACCTGTATGATGTTCTATAATAGCATTTACAAATAGTATATTGTATTTGTGTAGGTAAGTATACGTAGGTACTAACAATTTGAACAGATAATTTTCCGTGAAAAAAAGGGAACGAAGTGAGTTTGTGTGAAATAGGTAATATTGGGAACTGAAGGGACATGTTAAAGCGTGAATCTTCCGGGCGAGGAAGAGGGATGGAGTTATACACCTTTTATAGCGCCATCCCTCTTTCTCGCCCGCCTCTGTTCATATTGCCTACCGAGTGTCTGTGAGTAATCAAATTTCCCAAACTAGGCTCCAATTTATTTAAAGTAATCAGATGACACTCGAGATTAAAACTATAATCAAGTCGTATAAGGTACATATTTCTAAGAAGTTTTCGCGTTTACGACGCCATTTCATATTAGCACTAACAGTCAGGTTTCATACAAATAAGTTAAAGCGGATGCGAGGCGCAATACGGGCGCACCTAACCAGAATGCTAAGTGCTTTTTAGTTAGGGAAATTGAATCGGGATCTTGTAATATTATATCTATCCGAATCATTCCTTACGGCTTATTTTGTGCAGTGGATACAGAAAGTTTGTCTGCTTATGGATAATTCATTAAATGTTTACTTTATAATGTAGTAGCTTTTGCCCGCAACTTTGTTCGCGTGGAATAGTGATTTCCTGCAGATTTTAGGTTTAAAAACTATCCTATGTTCTTTGTCGTGTTCCAAACTATGTCTGTACCAAATTTCACACAGATAGGTTCAGTAGTTTAGGCGTGAAGAAAAGACAGACAGACAGAAAGAGTTACTTTTGCATTTATAATATTAGTTTGGAAGTTCTTGTAAAAATGAGTCTCGATCTTGAAAATAGACAGCGTTCAAACCTAAAAATGATACGCTAAATATAATTTCTTTTTGAATACAAATTGTATTGTAACAATGCATTATAAAATAAATAAATTATATTTCGTTAGAAGAGACTTTCTGTAGTTCTGTAAGAACAAGTTATCTATTAAATAAACGGTCAAGCCGAATTTATTACAAGAATTGTAACGCGAATATCTACAAAAAAGTCTCGCATAAATCGTTTATATGATGTAGTTTTTAATATTTGGATACACGGCAGTTTTTTATCATCAATCCGCATTCCTCGATAGAATTAAGTGCAAAATCAAGTCAACGCAGCCTGAAGTTATTGACTCACGCTAACTTTTTTACCTGAGTTTATTTTTGCAACAAAAATTGTTCCAAGTTAGTTCTTTTAAATAAATTCAGGGCCTGACTCATTTTATAAGAAAAACACATGCATCTACTTAGGCATTCTGAGATATAACGATATGGAATCCACCATTTCCGGCGTGTGAAGAATAGTGTTCATCCCGTATCCATGAGTAGTTATGTAGTTCAAGGAATATGTTTCGGAATCGCGTCAATATTTACGCATATATTGTGAAAATGAATCCTTCCGAGAATCTTTATAGTTAGTGGAACACTAATGGAAAACAAAAGTACTGAGTCCACTTTCTTAAACTTAGACGTAGCATGCATTGTTTTCCGACCACGTTTCTTTGAGTACAAAAATAAACACGCGGGATGTACTAATCAATCCGTCGAAACCAATGTCTGTAATGTATTGTTCAAACGATAAAAGACTTGAAACAGTCAAAAGTTCGCTGACTCATTATTGAAATTACAGTACATTAAACAATGTAAAATTGTTCGCTTAATTCTAAGAACTTAAATTTAGGTAGACGGACACGGTTGTATTAATTACAAGTTCATGATATAGAAATTGAGTAGCATGGTAACAAAATATCATCCAAGTATTGATTAACCACAAAAGATTTGTACCGAATACCACAATCTTTACCTCTTGGTTAGACATTCACTCTCTCCTAGAGTTTCACTGGCTCGGGATCAGATGCGGATCAACTTGTTGAAGATAACAGAAGGTGCATGTACTTGTATAAGGAAGCAGGCTGTTAGCCGAATAGCGGGCGATGCCCTGCGTAGGATGACCCTTTGTCTGAAGGGTATTAAATAGTTCTGTGCTCAATAACACACAGTTTAAAATGAATTTGAACAACTGAGACAATGTCCGTGACAGAGAACTAAATTATCTACTAAACTTTAGGTCGTGCTTACATTTATACCTCATAAACCCTAATCAATTTGACGCTGCAATTAGCGATTTAAGTTTTCTTATTTCATAAAGTTGTAATAGTCGTATTAATTCTTACTTCCTTTTTGTTCATTGCTATTGTTATAAAATGTAAAATCAAAATACGCTTAAACTATGTCGGATTGACAGCAGGAAATTCAATGGTAAATTACTAAAATATATTTAAATGTCTTTAAAATAAAATTAAAATAACCAGAGGCTTGACTTGAGTTAAATGAAACTAGGTAACAACATCGACAACCAACCAAGAAGTGTGGATTAAAAAAAGTTTTATTTTATATGTCTAATAATATTATGATTAATCAGTCAGACAGACATGATAAATCAGTGCGGGCACCTTAAACTTCAACATGTTTCAAGTTTTAAATAAAACACCTGTAGGTTTGGTCTTTATGAAGTATAATATAAAAGAGTTATAAATATGAGTCATCTTGAAAGAATTCTTACATGAAACATCCACTATTTCACTGGCGCCTGAACGTAAAAATATTTAGACTGAACCACAGATAAATCAATAATTAAAAAGAATCGCTACCAGTTACCAGTGGGACGGCGGTAAAATATTTAAAATATATTCATAACGAAAGCCCAATGGATACATGTATGCGTAATACTGATTATATGGCGCCAAATGTTATTGCATTCTAATCACAAAATACTTACAAATGTACATAAATATTTATAAGGACGTGCAAGACATACGCGAAATATACTCACATTATTTATCACTCAATATGTCTTACGAGGTTGCTGCTTGTCTCTAGATCAGAAATACCAGAATTTATATACTTTAAAGAGACAGAAACACACTATAATTATATTTTATGCATTGTAAAGTGAAGGAATATAAGAATGTGATGTACCTACATGTTAATGTGCCGACTATTGTAATGGATCGTTTACCGAACGAGTACGTGTTATCGGTTCCTGTAGTGATTTACTCGTCACGTCTCCTGTCCCGCACTTGGACTACTGAGGAGCGATATTCGTGCATTTTAGTTGTACATTGATAAATTGCAAACAAGTTTGATGGGTCTCTTATGCATAAACGCAACGTCAGACGTGGGGCAGCCGCGACGTCTGCACGCACGCGATGCAATTTGTATGTCAAAATGTATTGCATTATTTTATTCTGGATTAACATTCTGTACGATTGACGTTTGAATGTCTAAATATTTAGGTTCGGTACACTGTATTGTAAATATTTTAATGATACTTTTTTTACATCGGGTAACCATAAGTTCTTTAAACAAAAAGAGTATTTTCAAAGCATTAACCTTCTACCGCCAGCGATAGCTCCGCGACTAGGTACGTGCGTTGTTGTCTGTTTACGTTAAAAGTACACTAACCTATGGTTAATTAGTTTAACGGCCTAAGCTATGTATATTTTTATGTGAATCAGCACTATGTTTATAACGCGTAAGAGTGATGTGTTTATCAGCATTCTCTAACGAATTTGGAATGTTTCTGTGAAAATTGCTTAAGATAATATTATCTACGTGAAACCTATCTATCGGTACATCGAAAAGGCGCTCTAGTGTATAATAAACATTGGCTTTCATCTGGATAATTGTTTACAAACGATGTCTGAAGAGTATCCAAAGGTATTTACAATGGCGCGTTAGATAAAACAGATGTCTCGAATCCGGGTACAGGAGATCTCTCACAGTACATCACCTATAACGCGTTTTCAACCTATTAGCTACAAATGAACGCTTTGAAACTTATAAATCATTGTAAGTGCACCGTCACAGTTTCGTTCGCCTACTACAATGTTCAGTAAGATTTATAAGTAGCTTACGTCCTACCATTGTTTCAATCACACTAGTTACCTAATAAGAGGAGGTTACAAATTGTTTTATTTAAATTATATGTTATTGTAGAGGGGCTTTTAAATTGAATAGCTTTTATAGGATACATTCACGTCTGATGTCGTTGGCAATGTCGTATGCACGTTTATATATTCAACTATTAAAATGAATTGGGTATTAAATAGAATTCGCTTAGCTTAGCGTAGGTGGATGGAAACCAGCATATTCCTGTACAACACAAGCAGATTATGAACTAAATGCAAAGTTATAGGTCCGGAAATCGAATTTCATTTAGATTTTATAGTTTGAAGAATTGTTTTATGAGCAGCCAGGCAAGAGAAGGAAAATTAATTCGCTTAGCAACACTATAGGAGAGATATGAGAATTAGTAGCCGGTTAGCAGATTCCATAGTTCTTTTAAATGCCTCAGCTTTGGTTAACATAAATAATGTAGTCAATTTTCATGTTGTGGTAGAGTAACTCACCAGTCCTTGTGCAATCAGGTCTGCCGTTTCTGACAGAAGTGTCGGGAAGCGGTTTGCCGTCAGGAGTGACACACCAGCAGCCACCGCCGGCCGCGCCCGCGCTTGCGCACTGCACCGCGGCGTAGCTGCCGTCAGCACGGCAGCGGGGAACATATGCTGACCAGACCCCGCTCTGCGCATTGAGCGCATATCGTTGCGCTATCAGGCAGGATGATTGTCCCTCTGCGACCGACAAAAACAACTTAAACAAAATTACCAACAGCTAGTCTGGTCGGTCCATGTGTGTACATACAATACGTTTTAACTATAACACAAATGGAAATAGACTAATCATCAAGTCCATAGCTTATCTGCCATCGACTAACACAGCCGCTGCAAAAGTGTAAACTGACAACATTCCATGACTTCATAAAGAGCAGTTGTACAGCAAAGGCAAGGTCAAGACTAACAAAGACGCTTTTTATGAGAGCTGTGTTCATGGGGGACATAAATATTTCCTAAGCTTATAACGTGAGTAGGTATAGCACTTATCTTCAACAACGAGAGTCGTTGTCAAGAATAGTTTACTGAATATTGGGAGTAGGCCTTAAGTGTCTCGGTTTTGTGTCGTAGTTGGAAGTTGTTGGCACTTACCGACGCAGGGCCCCTTTCTTGCGATTGTGACAGGTGGGCCGTTGCATTGGGCTATCATGAGATGACATCGTGAAGGATATGTGCGTCCATCAGTGCCGCAGACAGGACGTCGAGCGTGAGCTGCGTTCGCCTCACACGCCGCCGCGCGCGCCTTGCACGCCTCGTTGTTCACAGGGCTAGATGCGGAGCTCTGGCAAGAAACATGTGGCGATTAGTTAATTGTCACTATAATTCTGAAACTCATTCATTGACTTGTTTATCAAATTCCTCCTGATGGACATGCCTACACATCGAATCGACAATATTCGTAAAATTTTATCATTCAGGGCATGTTTAGTTTTATTAAAGGTAGGTTCTACTAACTGTCCCATACTTTTATGTTTCCTTTAGAAAGGTTTGTATTTCAAAAGGCAAATGTTTGGTGAGACCGATCCAAGTTAGATCAGGTTACTGAGTTGATTAAAATCGCTTGGGTGTTACGCCTAAATGCATGTATAAAATACGCTTCGGTTTCTCATTCCACTTTATTCCTTGAATCATTTGAACAATAGAACTGTGTTGTACTTGGAAACACTTATAACACGAATATTCTATTATGATTGTACATGAACTCGTAACATAAATGCTAATTGAAATTCAGTTTCCACTTATATGGCAAGCGAGGACTGTAGCTAGAGGCAATAGACGCTCTCAATGCTAATGTCAATGTTCGCAAACAAATGATGTGCTATTTAGTATCCGATGTTTAATAAGTCATGAACTATTGGCCTATAGCTGCACCCACTTTCATCAATTATGGGAAACATTTATATTCCGTAGAGAAATTTTGAAATACAATAAAGTAACTGTGATTTGACTACCAATAGGCCATCGGTACGATATAGAATACAGATGCTTACTAATATATTCTAACAAAGCTACCTATCTAATCTAATCAATATAATCAAATGCAGCTGGATCAACATTTGAAAATATTATGTGTATGCGCAACGGATATACACACACCTGCAGGATAGATGCAAGACCAAGGTCGAAAGTCGGGCAGGTACAAAAACCAAATTAAATATTAAATTGACTGGTTCCGATATCACAGATGTTCATATCGGTTGGATAGGATCTCATTAATTATTAAGATCGTGACTATTGTCATAATTTATCGCGTTTTGATACATTTTTAATTAATTTTATTTGTTCTTCAATGTTCTAGTTCGCAGATCGTTATTAAGCGCAGAAGGTTGACTCTTATCATTTTTCTAAACTGGATATTAGTAGAGGCAGCCTCACTACATCTGCTACCGTTCCTCCCATGCCATTAAGAACCATAAAATTCTGTTGATTAGGAATAGAAAAAAGTCCAGTTAGAATTTTTGGATGATGATGGACGATGGTTGTATTCCGGGATTAAATTGCGCTCCCTGTTTTCTGGTGTTTACTGTACTTTTATCGCGTAATTATACCTTGTACTTATCACCTTAATAGTGTGTCTAACGTTCACGTTTTTCGGCCGCAGTCAGCCATTTTTGTTAATTACGGCATCTACGACTAGGGTTCCAATTTTTCCAATGCAGATAATGAGGTCTTGGTTTTACACGTACATGTGTCATGAATTTTAATATATTTAAAAATAAGTTTTGTTGTCTATTGAAGTCAATATGATATTTTTATAGCATATTTTTATTGTTTGCACTTTCAATGATTTTCTGTAGTCACAAATAAGTCTGATCTCAGATCGTTAATTTAATTAATTACGTTAAAAGATTTTCTAGAGTACGCCCGTCGACTAATATTTTTGTTGCTTTAACTGTAGGTAAGTATCTCTAAAAACGAAAACCATAATGGCTTGTTGTAGAATTTTAAAAAATATTGCTACTTTTTTAACTTTAACCGAATACATTCACGAACGTGTAGGGTCAGAGGTCTATAGGCAAATCTGGCTACTGTCTTTTGTAGTAAGTAACAGTTCGGTTCCTAAGTATTAAGTAAACGATGTTTTCTCTCAGTTCCGTAAAATAATAAAGGTCGAAGAACCTTCGATTTACCTAAGATAACTTCTATTAAAACATCGCAACTAAAATGTATTTATAATAAAAAGATACATAAGATATCAAAAAGGTATATTTATTTAGGATTAGGATATCTCTATAAAAATGAAAATAATACACATGAAATATAATAAAGGTTATCTGTATTTCTGTAAGCACCACAGATCAAACCTATTAATTATCTATATAGAGATTAGATTTTGACAAAGATTGAATTAAAACAACATAATCTGTGTTATCTATGTAAATAAACACAGCAACTTAGAAGAGCAGAACTTTGGTAAGTATAAATAGACAATTTAAATTTTAAATATAGAATTTGAGAACTGTTAAAGGCTATTTAGAATCAGATAACGATATTTGATACATGGCAAATATAAATAAATAAATATTGGGTAATGTTTTCCTCAATATATTTACGCATAAGAACAAAAATGATGACTTAATTTTTGGCCTTAGTACGAGTACCTATAACGTCAATACCTAGACCGATTCGTAGATTATAATTGAAGATAGGTTATCAAGTTCGGTCGTTAAGCGACTTTAATTTAAAACTAAATACATTAAACATTTAAAATAACAATCATGTTGGGAAATTTCAGTAGTTACAATCAGTATTTATTCCGAAGAGTGGGATAACCATAAAATCACAAGTCAGTTACAGATCTAGTAATGCAAATTACCACCTGAGCACAAATAGCCCTTCATTTATCTTCTCCCCACTGACATAACAATTTCATTTATAATTATGTTAACGTACATATCTATTATATCATTAGCAGCAATTTAAAATATTCCACATTTTATTTTATTTTACACCTGCGTATATTTACATCGGACAAATGAAATAATTTGTAGTAGATAGGTATGGATAGTATTTTAGTATTACGAATACAGCCGAGAAAATTTGTTCGCAGGTCGAGCATCCAACAAACAAGTTGCTAGATAACTCCTATTCTGTAGTCTGTCACTTGTCACATCGATCTGATAGATGCAGGAAGTAACTAAAGTACCCGTCTAGTAACTCAGTTACACGCATGAACTTATTTACCAATATCGAAGCCACTTCCTGCTTTCAATATTAGACCAACAAACCAAATAAAATTAATAAATAGTTAATAATTTATGGTTGACTCCATAGATTTGTTAGCCCCTCAATATAAAGCTAACTAATCAGAGCTTTACTAAGTCAAAGGTGTCGTTAAAGTGAGATAGTGGCGCGAGGCTAAGTCACACGAGTTTAGTAATAATACAAAAACATCAACAAAACATAAATAATATTTACCTTATCATCAGGTGCAGCTCCGACAATATAAATAATGGTGAGAAAAAATAAACGGGTCACTAAATCATTTACATTCATAATGTCAGTTGATAAAGCAATTTTCTTAAAAATCTGTATTCGCCGTTATTATTATTTTATTTGTAACACTCGTTCACACAACAAAACAGACCGTCTGAAGACCGGGCAAAGAATGACTGAGTTTTTACTAACATATTGGCATAATACGTTAGTTTATAATAAACTGGCTTTGTTACAATAAAACGTTGAGTTTTACAATAGGGATGTAGTGGGACGTTCGTCGGGACAGAGAGCTAAGAACAGAATAAAATACAATAAGGATAAGATCCCGGTGCGCCTCCGCCGCCGCCGCCGCACCGCGGTCGCCCTACCACAAGCAAAAAGCGCAGTGCGCGCACGTACCGCGCCGCGCACCGTCCGCCGGCGCCCGCGCCCTCCCCGCCCACCGCTTAGCTTATTCGTTCCGTTTGCCACTACGGGAATAACGATGCGCTAAACCTGCTTCTTTGATCATTTTTAAATCACGGACAAACTAATTGGCTGTTAGCACTTAATTGGTAATGATTGAGTTAAGTAAGTTATTAAACATATCACTTTGTATCTGCTTCAAAACTTGATAGGTGGCTCTTGTTTTTTGCTCCTTACTTAGTTACCTACGTATCTATCAAATTAAATCTTGCTCAAATTAAAATTAGGAGTTAATTATCAGGTACTGCTCTAGTTTATTCTCAAACGGATATTCAATAAAAAAGGTTTTGTATGCGAACTTAAAAAGGTTAAAAAAGGTTTTATGAGCGTGTGCAGAGGATAAATATTTGAGACATCAAAAATTTTTAAATTATACTCAAAGTTGTACCTACTCGTACTAGGTATTTATTTACATTGGAGTAGCGAAATCAGTAAGAATTGTTTCACCAAGGAGATCAGATGAACATCACACGACATCAAGTCATCACACGATCGGTGTGGATAGATTACAGGTTTTTAATAAACCCTGAGTTTGACTGCTGGAAAACTACACTATCCCTTATAGGTACCTAAACATAGGATAACGGCGATGCAAAACTATGTTAAATACAGAATGTGCTATATCTATACTAATATTATAAAGAGGTAAAATAAGGTTTGTATGTTTGTAAGTTTGTATGTAGGGGGTAATCTGTAGAACCGCTGGTCGGATTGCCAAAATTCTTTCACTGATAGATACTCGTAGCTACAATGTTCCTGAGTGCTCTATAGGCTATAAAACATCACGCTAGGATCAAATGGAGTCGATGAAACCGCGATAGAGTAGCTAGTCGCTAAATAAAATTCATATTACGTATTCAGGTTGAAGTGGTTCAAGTGACAAGGAGCCAAACTTCGGCACGAAAGGGTCGGCTTGACCGGAGTGATACCACGGCCTTACAGAAAACCGGCGTGAAACAACAACAGCGTTATGTTTTGTTGTGTGAGTGAGGTTATCGGAGGCCAATCCAATCCTTCCCCTCCCCCTATTCCTTCCCCTAAATCCTAAACCTCCGATAACCTATACCTACATAACTGCTAGGGCAACTCCTCTGGTGTTGCGATTCCATTTTTACCCCCCAGAACCCTAATCCCTGTCAACAACGCGCTCGTAACTCTTATCACAGTCTTGTAGTGTTGCGGTGTTCTTGGGCGGCGGGTTTTGCTTACCATCAGGTAATCAGACGGCTCGTTTGCCGACATAATTTACTTAAAAAATATCATAACAACGCGTGGAAGTTCACTGCTGGTCTATAAATAGGTCTCTATTTCCCTTATTCTGTACCTACCAATTATAAGGATACCTTTTCATACCTACTTACCTTCTCTTATTAATTGTAGTAAGGCAGTTTAGCGATTTGTATTTTTGAAACATATCTTGGGGGAATATTCATTAAGTACATCGTTATAAGCCTACAAATGCCCACCTCTGAGCAATGTCCAATTTTCACACGGTAAAGGTACGAGCTTGCTCAAGTCAGAATAATTGTACATTTGTGATTTTAGGTTTTCTGATGTTGTTTTCCTTCACCGCGCGTCATGTCAGTGGTGTCTAAAATATCTTAAATAAAGTATCTTTAGGTAGGTATATGTATTGGAAAAGTTACATTGCTACTTGAAAAGCTTCAAATCCGTATCCACTCGAAGTCGGGTGCCGGAAGCACCGATTAATACATAATTATAAAAAATGCTGTCAATTTAACCTACCTTTAAGTCAACCTACATCTAAAGATTGGTTTCATAGGTTGGTATTTACATTAAAAAATCATACAACAGATTTTAAACAACGCCATCTATCAATCGTATCGGATCTGTTACATCTTTAAATAGGGAATGCATTCTTTCATTAGTGACAAGCAACGTAAGTAGATGGCGCTACGTGCAAGTTGCTAAAAGTACTAAAAATAAATTGATTCTATATAATTGATCTAGTTTAAAAACATCTATTATTTATTCTAAAAAGTATTCATAATTCAACTTCTACTTATAAAAATTAAAACACCTTATTACATGACAGATGTGATTTATCGCTGTCAATTTACTTTCTTTTTGTACTGCCAGATGGAGCTAAGTGTCTCTGTCTGTATTAATATTGAAACTCCTATTTTTTCTATGTTTATTGATTTTCTAAAACAATTTTAATATTAACTACAGAAGCAACTTACTTTAATACAATTCACAGAACTCACTCTACTTTTAGGGATAAGCTGCTATTGGTTACCGACTTTGTAGGTAGGTCTTAAACACTAATGATATGCTACAAATACCTAAACCATTTCATTTTAAATAAAAAATATTTCTAAACTAAAAACATCCGTTATATTATTATTGTTCATGTTTTTTTAAATAGAACATATTTATTTGGATTCATATAATTTCTATTTGCAATCATAGAGAACTTCAATTCGTGATAATTCATACCTATAATTTTTTTTTCTTGATGGAATTTTCATACACGTGCACTTTCTCATAATAATTCCAGTGAATTAGCGTTGGACACTAATAATTATTGAATTTGATTTAATAAAAGCATGTTATTATTGACATTGAGATATTTGTTGTGACATGAAAATGGGCAGATAAAATTGTCACTAATTTCCTACCGACTTGAAATAAAAGGGGAATGCCAATAAAACATAGCATGCTCATAAAATGTTACGTTTTATTTTATTTATTAAAAGTAGTTAATAATTAGCACGTAACAATTATATCTGAGTTAATTGTATCTTTTATTGGGGGAACACGAAACCAAAATATTTGTCTAGGTACTAATCTCGTTGTCAAAAACTTTTTAACGTGAATTATGTCGTTAATCCTACCTAAATTAGGATAAAGATTCTATAAACAACTTGTATTGTCTTCCTACGTGGAAGATATGGTACAGAGATCTATTCAACTGAATGAATAGACCAATCAATAGTCGTTATTACTCTGATTATCTAACTATTTATGTATTAAATTGTCTCAATCTGACAAACGGCTTTTTTCTCCACTTTACAAGGAGCCCTTTGGTTCGCCTATAGACATGCAATTAATAATTGGCAATCCTTTAGTCAAGAGATTGGTCTAACGGTCAGTGATACCATCGAAAGTTGTAGGAACTTAATTGTAGGTTACCTACTTGAAAAGTCATTATAATTTTAATAGGTTTTGGGCAAACAATAAAATAAGTAGATCTTGTTGATGGATTGCTGATACTTAGATCTTTTCTTCCTAGTCATGACTAGTACACGCAAAACGTCAATAAATTAGGAAAACATTCAAGTATAAAACTTATCAATACCTAAGATAATTTCTAGAATCAGGCGTTACTTTGCGGAAATCCATGACATTAAATGTTAGGGAAAATATATAGTTTTAATTCCGCGACAAAAATCCAGGCTTGTTGCAGGATGCAATCCCAAGCATTTAATTTATTTATCAATACCTATCCGTCTTTTGAAAGTTTACTACCTATGTAAATTAAACGTAGTATATTGCAATAGACTTGGTTAAAGATTTAAGGGCTTAGATGACCCGCAACTAGACTCACGTAGGACTTGAGCAGGAGAGTTTATTACCTATACTCGGTAAGTTTCTGACACTCCCTCTCGTGCTCCCTCTCGTCTCACAAAAGGCGGGAAAAGTCATAAAATGATTTCAGGAGTGGTGATGGAGTACCATGATAATGCGTCTCGGCCGGGAGCAGGAGAAGAGAACATTTGATAACTTTACTCTTTCAAAAAAAAGTGCAAACGCATTTTGTTTTACTGCGGCTCAGATTAGAGCAGGAGAAAGTTAGCCATCGAGGGCGAGAGCAGCAATTTTCCTATTAAAAATAGTTTATGCCAAATTATGCAAACACTTTTTCTATTAAAAAACGTTGCCCCACACTAAGATTTTCTCCTGTCTCGTGGGTGTGTTTACAAACATACAATAACTCACATACACCAACCACACAGACCAGAAACAACAATTTGTGGATCACACAGTGTTGTTTCGTGTCCACTGCGTGCAGTCAAAACACTACACAACAAAACACTATAAAAACTAATAACCAGTCCAACACTGTCTTGCGGAACCCTAGAACATTGATGACAGTTTAATGTACCCATCACAGAATGACCGTGAAATTATTATGCCAATATGAATTATGAATGGTAAACAGAGTATAAAAAGGATATATGTTTCACTAAGCGCTATAATGATGAGCAAAAAGTTTCTCAAAATGGACTTAAAATTATCAACAGTGAAAATCTTTTCGGATGGTAGCGATCTGGAGTGAGTTGCTTTAATTAAGTTATAAGATTTTTTTTGTTCGTGAGATTCCTCTTTACTTTGCCCTTTTGTAATTGTTATGGATATGTTTAGTAACTCGTGGATAATGTCATATTTTTAAAACGGATTACTTGATGGAAAGCAATCGCGCCACGACAACGGAGGAATTTCAAGTGCGTTGCCGACCTTTTGGGGATTAGGGATTAGGGCTTCCGGTAACCACACTCACATGGCAAATCATGTCAGTCTTTAGTAGTGTTTTTTAAATTCTATTATCTTGGTAAAATAATTCCATTATGGGTCATTGAATATACGGCTGTTTGTTCTTCATAACAAAGTTAAATAAACATAATAGTTCTACCAATATCATAATACTCAAACATTTACATATTGAACGCCATATTGGAAAACGATGACTGACGTTAGCTGCAGAGGATTAGCCTTAGCTTTTACATCGGCAATTAAAAGCTGAACTCTTCTTCTCTGAAAAACCGTTCAGTTGTTATTATTCATGTCTCTAAGTTATTCATGTTGGTATGTTTTTATGTCTCTGTCTATTGGCACCAGCATTACGGAAAAAGTATCTAATCTTATAGGTGCCTACTTGGTGATTATGTGAACTGTGTCTTTAGCAATTCATTATAGCACAAGTGATTTAATTTGGGACAATAAACAAAATCCCAAGTGCAAGCACAAGTGATTTAATTTGGGACAATAAACAATATCTTTTTCAGGGGAATCGAGAATGTGGAAGACATTGTATACCTTAGAATTCTTAAAAAGATCATGTGGGTCATAGACGGGTGGCCTAAAGAAGCAAATAAGTCTCAATTCTTTAGATATTACATCTGCATTTTGGATATGGTTTCCTTGATACCGGGTACACTTTACCTAAAAATTAACACTGGTAAAATACCGTCTTTCGAGTTGGGTCACACTTATATCACCGTCTTTATGAATGCTATAGCCGCTGTGAGTATTACAATGTAATAGAAGAATAGAAGAGAGAAACTTTATCCTGATATGTATTTATTAAATTTTATGAAGAACTCAATCAACACTTACAGATAAATCATTGTTGTTTTCACAGTTAAGAACGGTGCTAGTACTGACCAAACGATACAACGAAATAATTTTCTATTTTTTGAAAGAAGTGCATCTTTTCAATTTCAGACGTAAATCTAAATACGCTTACGAGGCAAGTATGCATATCAAAGACAAAGCTTTATAATATTTGCTTTGCTAATTGCTATTAATAACAATATGTATTCTACATTACAGACTCATATATTGGTCCACAAAATATCTCATTTCTTCACGATGTACGTGTTTATGTTGATGTGTTGCGGCATATTGCTCTTCAACCTGACTCCTATATACAACAGCTATGCAGCAGGCATGTTTAAAGACGAACGGCCTCCAAACGCCACTTTCGATCACGCTGTGTATTTCGCCCTGCCGTTCGATACCGCGACCAATTTCAAAGGCTATGTTGTTGTTTCTCTGTACAATTGGTACATCAGTATAACCTGCTCTACATACTTTTGTATTATTGATCTGACAATATTCATAATGGTTTTTCATCTCTGGGGTCATATGCGCGTCTTGACTTACAATCTTGAGCATTTTCCGAAGCCTGCGTCAGTGATGGCTGCTGCTGACGATCCTAATGCTTATAAAAATTGTGAGAACAAGTACAATGAAGAGGAATCGGTGGAAGTATTTCTTCGTTTGCGGGACTGTATAAAAATTCACAGTCTTGTTATCAAGTTAGTATCTACAGATACAATATACTATATGCAAATTGGACATATATTTTTGATTATTCTCTCAGGAATTTTGTGAAGATACAAGTGTGTTGTTGATACGCTTCTAAATTACTGTTTCAAGAAATAATCTGTGTTATGTTTTGTTTAATATTCCTAATAATTTGCAGCTTCTCATCAATGATGGCCGACAGTTTCGGATGGACACTCTTGGTGTATTTATTCTTCCACCAAGTGAGCGGATGTCTCTTGTTATTGGAATGCTCTCAGCTGGTAAGTTCAGAAATACTCAAATTTGTATAAACAAATTGTTTTAATAATTACATATGTTCTTTTAAATAACTATAAAACGGTTAACATAAGAATTAGATGGCTACATTAGATTTTGTTATGTTACAATGACGTAGCTGATCGCGAATAGGGCGCCTACGAATTGCTACATGACGTCTACGCTACTCCTACGCGGCGTAGGCGCGGCGTAGAAAAAGCGTAGCCGTAGAACAATTGGAGGCAGACTGTTATTAAAAGACTTATAAAAAAAATTCATAATGTTTTTTTTAATTAGTAGATATTTTTAATAATGTGTTCTAGGACACAGCGGCATTGGCGCGGTACGGACCTCTAACGATAATTATCTTTCAGCAGTTGATTCAACTGTCCATTATCTTTGAGCTGCTCGGGTCGTCAGTAAGTATTGGATTTCCTTACATAACTTTTCGTGGTTTATAATATTAATTAATTTCTAGTTAACAATCGTCCCACGTACCTATAAAAAAAGTACTCTGGTATTTTGTTAGCGTAGTATCCGTGAAAAAAAAATAATAACAGGAATTATAAGTGCATGTTTTATGAATACTTCGTTAATCTGTCTCTTGTGAACTATGTGAAGATTCATTATAGAGTGATTTACCCCATTACTTTCCTGCTCCGACCTGGGTTGGGTTTCATTACCGCGCTTGCAGCCCCAACCTCGGACAAGTCATTATCATCATCATCATCATCAGCCTATAAGTGACCACTGCTGAGCAAAGGCCTCTTCCCACACGGAGAAGGTTTGAGCACGCTTCACCACGCTTGCTCAAAGCGGATTGGCGATTTAAAACTTAAATTAGTCCAGGTTTCCTCACGATATTTTCCTTCACCATTTGTCAGTGGTATCTAAATAAACTTAGAAAGTATGTACATATGGCTCAGAAAAGTCACATTGGTACTTGTCAGGACTCAAACCCGCACCCTCAAGCATGAGAAGCGGATGCCTCAACCTCCGGGCCACAATGACATATTCAAATATATCTCGGACAAGTACCTAAGAGATACAAAAACAACTTCCTGGAGTTGTCATGTTAGGTTTATGCTGGAATAAATATGCGGTCCGTGTTATTTGGAATATGCGCCATCTTATTCGAATCATTACATTCGCTTACGCTTTGATTAATCATTAGTTACAGTAATGGGTTATGCTTTATATTGACCAATATAATTAAAAGAGTAAAGGGCCCAACAACAATTTCAACAAAAAGTAAAAAATGCTTTTGACCCTTTTTAAATTTGAATTTTCACAATCTTAAAGCAAAAATGACCCATTCGAAATACAAAATTAGCTGTAAGTATATATAACTTAATAATAATGACTTCAAATTGCAGAATGATAGATTAATAGATGCTGTATATAGTGTGCCCTGGGAATATATGGATACGGCGAATCGGAAGAACGTGTTTTTCATGTTAAGACAATCCCACAGATCGATGAATTTGAAGGCCTGCAGCATGGTTACTGTTGGTGTTCAAACTATGATTGCGGTACGGTAATATATGATTAATTCATACTTACGCATCCAAAATACTATTTACTACAAACTACTATTATTACATATAAAAAAAAGTGATAACGGTGAGTTTTTTGTTTCCAGATTTTGAAAACATCGTTTTCGTACTTCGTGATGCTGAGAACAGTCGCAGATGAAGAAGAATAAATGATAAACATCCTTTCTCTTTTCCTATATCACTCTTTATGTTAATTTTCATTTGCACAGATGTCTGTCTGTCCCAGAACATCTACTCACAAATTGGACAGACAATCTGAAAACCTGAGCCGGCTCATTTGAAAGTCATTAAGAAAGGCCGAAGTCGGCAGCGCGTGTAGCTGACATCATGATGCACAAGCAATACAACTCGCTTTTGTTGAAAATTAATAAAATGCGTATTTAATATTTTTAGACTTTATGTATTTTTTTATCATTCTCATTTTATAGTGCTTTTAACCAATAGATACCCCACCGTAACTCTTTTTAAGGTCCTCCAAAGTCTTAAGTGATAACCTGATGTCAGCCGAAGTTTTTGTTACATAGTGTTACTCTTTCTGCGAATTTCATTATTTACGAACTACACTTCTGTGAGAGGCCAGGGAGCAGCGGTCTCTGGCATGCTGTTTTTTTTTTTAATACAGCGATTCCCAACCTTTTCGCTCTGCCTTGAGATTGTAGTAACGTATGTAAAGTGGGCTACTACTATGTTGTTAGATAATAGTAAAATCGATGAATGAATTCTTTAATACTAATCGCAGGAATATTCATACTGTCTATAACCCACTACAGATTTAGATTTAGCCATTGAAGACCACTACGTGGCATATTAGCCCAAGCCAAATAATCCCAGAAGTTAAGTTCTAATTACTGTCAATAATTTTTAAAACTAGTAAAGGAAAGACGGACATTGAAATATTATTTTATCCAACATCTCTGTTTAATCAAGGTACCTCGGATGCCCTTCATTTACGGGACAATGAACTCTATGGACAAGTGTAATTAATTGAATTCGGCTATTGAGAATGGTATACAAGTCGTTAACTGCGAATGTGCAGCGTTTAAGGTGTTGTTTGGCTTCGACATGCAGTTGGCCATGCACTCTTCTTTCGTCTCAAAGTTGTTCTGGTTGCCGCCGCACCCAGAGTACAAGCGTCGCCTGCAGTGTCTGTAAGTAACACAAATAAAGTCAAAAAGTAAACAAAGCGAATAACAAAATATCAGAATAACCCTTTCTAGATGTTTAGAAGTAAAAAGTCCTAAAATTGTCGTGTCACAATGTTAGTTACCTTACTCCTCCGAAATGGCTTTACTGATTTCTACTTACCATATTATATAGATATGTATATTATAACATTAGGTGGTCAAAGTCAAAGTCAAAGAAAAATCATATATTCCAACTAAGCCATAAAAGGGACTTTTGAAACGTCAAAATAGAATAGTAGTCTGTCAGTCTGTTTACCAGTGAAGCAAGGTGTTTTGATGACGGTCTAAAAACTTAAGATAAACAACTAGGAAAGTCTCTAAACTCTTAAAAAAACACGTCAGAATAATAAGTTTCATTAAAATCAGTTTAGTTCGATAACTTTGTACTTGAAAGTTTAAATGGAAACCCGCGCCACATACATATAGGTATGCTGTAAAGAGTCTCCTACTGAAACTCTAAACTGGTGATGGCCGTACCAGACCTAATGACCGGATATTTGACGTCTTGTGACATGAACAGTATGACGTCATATTCCACGAGCCTTTGTTGCGAAGCACTCTCAAAGAGAAAAAAATCTTTGACGTGTCTTAACATGTAAACGTACTTACCCTGCAATGTGATCCCAAGTCCATCGATTATACTGACCAAAACAAGTTCCGAAATCAAACGCAAGCTGACAAAAATATGGTGTGTGTGCTGCAAAGATGAATACCCTGTGTAAAGCACTCATTTAGTATAAAACATTACTGTTGATTATTTTTATAAGTGTGGGAGAGGGCTTCGGCACGCATGAGCTTTCTCGACCGATTCGACCGGATACAAAGGCTTCATAGAAAACCGGTGTAAAACTACCGCAGCGTTGTGATTCCCACTTGCAACTCCTGTGGTCATGTGGGTGTTTATGGGCGGCGCAAATTGCTTTCCATCAGGTAATATGAATACATCACATATGCATAAAAATATTCAATTTCAGAAGGGATGATTTTTTTGTTTATAGACTTCCAGGTTCTTATAAATAATTTTAAAACAAGAAAAAAGTACATCATTCAAACCATTATTATTATAATATAATTAAAATAAAACACTCACCAGTTTTCATCTTTGTGCTGAGGAAACATTCCTCTTTACATTCCGCTTCTGAGATAAAGTTGTTTCCATTCCCCTGGCACCCTCCCCAGAAAAAACGATAGCACTTCTGTTTCTTAGCATCGTAGTACCAAGACAAAATATCTGCTCTGCAAGGGCCAGTATCAGGCCTCAGCAAGCATACTTTGCGTTTAGCTGTAACCAAAACTGCATTTAAAGTACTAATAAAATTATTCATGTGTTTTTTTTTTGTGAGGGGAAAGTCATCAAATAACTTCTCCCGCCCAGACTATTACTGGCTAAAAACCCCCCGTTCCTTCTCCTGCTCTGGGCCGAGGTCAAGATGCCTCATTGCGCTTGCCCCGCAACCCCAGCTGAACATCAGCCCTATAGGGCCCTGTCTATGGTGGTCTATTGACTCTTTGAGTCGCGCGCGGAACGCTACGCGCCATACGCTCGGGTCTGGTTCTGGTCGGGGGCGGCGGGCTACCCTTTCTCGCCGTCCGCAGATCCGCGCATACGGCGGCCGGAGATCGTCTCTTGAACTATTCATGTGTTACAATGCTAATGGGGAAAGTAGCCAGAAGGATGGCAGCGTTGCGACTTTGGACGGCAGTTTAGTATCTGGTATTGCCTGGTATTAAAACTTCTTCTATAAGAAGATCAGTTTCACTGATTAAGGTATAAATTTCAGCTTTACGTACGAGAGCGAAAAAATTGTTAAAAGTGTTTAATTCTTTGCTTACATCAAACTCGTGTCCGATCTTAATTAAATCAACAAGACAGCTACTTACCTAGTAGCATTTGCTTAGCTTAATGGCGTCTCTATTTCTTTGAAGATCCTGAATTCTACTATCTCCAATAAAATCGGTTCTAAATACAAACAATACGAAATCATAAGATAGGTACACCATTCCGTGATGGATGTAAGCAGACACTTTTCACCAATTTTGGTCCTGTCCTATTATAAAGGGGTTATTTAGCTTAATCTACGTCCGTACCTCGAACCGTATTGTCTGTATCCGCTGCAACACAAAACCTCTTTTGTTTGACATATAGTGGCTGATCTGCACCATTATTACATTTGCAATGAAAAAGTACGTATATTAACAAAACAAAAAATACTCGGAAAATAAATATTCCCTTGCCTTGAAAAACCATTACATGCTATTATGTATTTAGATTATTTTTCCAAAACACTGCATCGGAGTGCAATATGAAGCATCTTATCGACATCGAAAAACTATAAAAGCAGAAATCAATTTCCTAATACGCTATCCATTTATTTATTATTCTGCAAATTGAATGTGGGCAACTTGAGCCATAAAGGCTTCATATTGCATATTACATATTTTATGTGTAGTTTGTACCTACTCAAGGTAGTATACACGCAGAAAGGATCAGACTGATATTTCGTTGACAAAGTAAAGCTAAGTACTTAATTATAAATGTATTAATAACTTGTTCTCCTATCGTACTTATGTAAGTAACAGTGTTACAAGAAATGTCTTAAAATCAAATATTCTCTATCTATCTACTTCATAAAATGTGATTGACCAATAGAAACGTATTCATTTTTGTAAAAGCTGAAAGCATATTGTTTTTATGTCTTTAAATTCAAATAAATACTCTTTAATCATTAACTTCTTCGGGGCAGGTAGTTAGTTAATTCTATGTGTGTGTTCACACTCTTACTGATTAAAAAGTAAAAACAAGGCGGGGGCCCTGGTACCCGGTATGCAGTTAAGCATTCAGGGTAAATACTTTCATAAAGCGGAACATGTGCCTTAAATAAAACTGATTGAAGCTGTTTGTAGACTAGTTAGGTTAGGGTAATGAAAACACTATTTTGATCACACTAATATTTTTCACTAATTTATTATATATATTTCAGTCCACAGAAAGATTTCGTTCAACTTCTTGAGCAGTGACAGTGGTGATGCCTGATGACTTACTGGTCACCATTTTAAGTTTATTTATTGATTCGGTTAAACATCAGGGATGGTGAAAGGTACACAAGTAGTGAAAGTTTTCATCTGACTCAAACTACTATTTGGTCCTGTCACGCAAGTGGCCAAGCATTCCATCTTGGTCTCGAAATTGTTTTGATTGCCTCCACAGCCAGAATACAAACGACGCTTGCACGACCTATAAAAATTTCATGATTAGGTAATACTTAGTCAATTAGAATTGTGTAAAGTAGAATTGTGTGATTTTGATGTTACTTTTTTTGCTTAAGTTTCAGATTTTCGATGAAAAAGTTCTTAGTTATAATATGTTCGGTGATGGTGATGTTGCTAGCTCTACAACATCATTGTAGTAGGGGAGTGTGCGTGCATGTCGTTTAGTTCACTAGCATCAATCGACGCGTAACGTTTTCTGCAACGTCCTACACTATCCCACAATATGTTGGTGGCAGTGACGTAGTTATTCTGTTGCTTATTAGCTACGACACTTAACGTCATGTCAGCATTGGTAAGACTAGGTAAGTACCCACTAACAACATTATATTTACGCGGGTATTAACGCGGAAAATTATAATTTGAATACCTTGGTAGGCTTGACGTTTCGACCCGGTTGCACAGGTCGTGGTCACAAGCAGACTGACAGTCTGCTTGTGACCACGACCTGTGCAACCTGTGCAACTGTTGTTAAGATGAAACGCGAAAGTTTAAAAGTTAGTAAGTACCCACTACTTACGACAACATTACAAAATTAATTTGCTTCACATTTCAGAGTCTTACTGACTAAAAACCTTCGTTCTTCTGCTCTGGGCTGTGATCATCATCATCATCAAAGGCACTGTGGCCTCACACAGAGCCTTTGATGATGATGATCATTTCGCTTACTCCCCAACCCCGGAACATCAGCCCTAAAGGGGCCCGTCTGTAGTGGTTTATTGGCTCTTTGAGGCGCGCGCGCAACGCTACGCGCCATACGCTCGGGTCTGGATCTGGTCGGGCGGCGAGCTACCCTTACTCGCCGTCCGCAGACCCGCGCCTACGGTGGCCGGAGATCGTCTCTCCTTAGTCAGATACTTACTTCAATATTGGATCCCAGCCCCATCTATTGTAGTGTCCGAAGCAATCTCCATATTCAAATGCGAGACTACAGAAATGTGGTACTTTAGCTGTAAAAGACAATTGATAACTATTATTTGCTATAAAAAAACGCAAAGCTTACTCAGCATTTTAGTTACATTCACTCATTAAAGATAATGATCTTACACTAAGATTCCCTCTTCATGTTCATTGGTTTATAAAGATGCAACTTCACATGCACATCAAACCAAACCCAGGCAGTTTCGGGTCTGGATGTGATGTGTATTTGAAATTGTATGCTTGTAGACGGACCCACGACACGAAATCGAGAAAGATATTCTTTTGCTATAATCTCACTTTCTACATCTTTAAAATGAATTATAGAAAACGATTAAGTAAGACACAAAAACAACAACATTCAAATTTCAAGGCTCCAATGAATGTAACGTGGGCATAATTTTGGGCCTTTTTAGGTATATTAGATTTGAAAAACAGTAGGTACTTTGCCAGACTTCGTGGCAAGGTAAATAATGAGACTGTAGATGGTTAAGGTCTGTTTATTACTTTAATTGCTGGTGCTTATATACTAAGAAGATGCGTGAGATTTTCAGATTTAGCTATCCTAACAAACGTGCAACAATTAACATGTATGTCTTATCTCTATCGTATCTAAGTAATGTAGCGACGTGATAGTGCCGCTACATATACTCCCCCCTTTTAAAAATAATTAACATATAAATTGAAAAAAATTAGTATGTACCTAATTATATAATAACTTAACCTTGCTGATAAATTACATCCTATGCGTAATGTAATGTCATTGTTGCTAATTCGAAGGAAATAAAAACTGCTGCCTTTGTTGTGACGGCGGCGGCAGTCGATGAACTATCCACTGCATTTGTGCTGATACCGGTGGTCCTTTAGTGATAATATGATGCTTAATCTTGTGTTTTGGAGTAGTGTGGAGGGAGGCTGGTTTCGTAATATCCTCGTATTCATTTAATAGTTGAGTAATGCGTGGATTCGTCTCAATGTTAATAGTGCGGATTGTTTGCTGCGTCGATTTGATCAGGGTTGCGGGCGTTGTCAGCTCAGTTACCCTATCTATGAGTTTTCGACCAGCTATATCGACTAATAGCTTATAATGCTCTAAAAAATCTGCTCCAATAATCGGTTGTGTTACATCGGCGATGACAAAGTTCCATACAAAGTTTCTTCGTAGCCCGAAGTTTAAAGAGAGTGTTTTTTCACCATATGTCTTAATTTTTGTACCATTGGCGGCATAAAGTATACATTGTTCATCTTGTATTAGTGAATGTCTCTGTGGCTTGCTAATAACTGAAATATTTGCTCCCGTGTCAATCAAAAATCTCATACCACTTTTTCGGTCGGTAATAGTGAGGCGGTTGGACGGGTGAATAGCACAGAGTTCCGCCGTTGTCCGTGCTTCAATTAGTTTCCCTGTTTCCTTGAGTTGAGATCCTGTTTCCAATCACAAGGTTGAACACACTTTTGTGCATATTTTTTAAATCTTCCATGGTAAAAACAAAAGTGCCTTCTTTCTCTTGAACTCGACTGTGGTAGGAAATGCCGACGATTGGAATAACTTTGAGTGCTGCGTCGATAGTTTTTTTGACCTTGCTGAATTGCATTTAGTTCCAATTGCATTTCTGCCGACTGTGCTAGTATGCATGACATTGTATCGTCGCCAGATTTGTTTCCGTTTACAGCTGACACCTCTGTACGTGTTGAATTTATTAATATCTTGTCCGCGATCTGGCTCATCTTGTTCACATCTATGTCTTCTGTGACTGCTAGAACCGAAGTCACTGATGGTGGCAGAAGCCTCAACCATAGAAGTTTGATGGTTTCGTCGCTGATATTTCCGTTACTCAGGGTCCGCATCTTGCGCAGAAGATGTGATGGTTTCTGGTCGCCGAGATCCATTTCAGACAATAATTTTTGAAGCTGACGTTGGTCTGATTCCTCATAGCAACTGATTAGGCGTTCTTTGATAGCCTTGTACTTTTCTATTGGCGGTGGGCAAGTAATGAGGTCACTAACCTGTATTATTTCTTCTTTTGGCAGTTTTGCAATGACCGTATAGTACTTGTAATCGTCTCCTTGCTTCTGTGGTGCTACTATGGCTTCTAGTTGCTTAAACCATAATCTGGGTTGGTCCCTCCAAAATTCCGGAATACGGGATAAAATGGCGGTTCCGGCTGATATCTCCAAGGCTTCTTGTTGGCTGCTGCTTGATTTGCAGGGTGAATGAGTCATGTTGATTGTTCTTCGTCGGGTCACCAATTTGCCAGACTTCGTGGCAAGGTAAATAATGAGACTGTAGATGGTTAAGGTCTGTTTATTACTTTAATTGCTGGTGCTTATATACTAAGAAGATGCGTGAGATTTTCAGATTTAGCTATCCTAACAAACGTGCAACAATTAACATGTAACAACACTATAATTTCTTACATTTATCATTAAAGTAAAATAGAGAAAACTTCATAAAACTTTCACTTTCAAAATTTTTAAGTAAGTATGGAGTAGACCCTAACATTTCCTTTCCCGACTAATTTAGTTTGTGAGAACTATTTACATTATATGCACTTACCTTTTGCTAAACTAGTATTAACGTAGCAACTGTTAAAGCATTCTGATCTACTTGTATATCTGTTTCCGTTCCCCTGGCAGCCTCCCCAGAAGAAACGATAGCATTTCTCTTGTTTCGCATCGAAGTACCAAGATACTATGTCCGCTCGACAGGGTCCTGTGTCTGGCCGCAACAAACAGGACTTGAGCTTAGCTGGAATCATAGTTTCAACCGCAATAAAAAACCTATGGTAGGGTAAGTGGAATCCACTGAAGACAGTCAGCGAATAAAATCAAAAAACAATTAAATTGAACAATAAAATAAATATACATAAGCATAACATGCCACTGAGCTCATATAAATATCATAAGTCTGATCTTCAGTTCTACGGAGTCAACCAGTACCAGCGACCTTGTTGATATCGACACGTCATCTATCTGGATCTGCCCTATACTACGTTTGCCTGTCCACGATCATCTCTCAAGAACACGTCTACTCAACGGTAATCGTTTCTTCGACAAATTTGACCTTTATGGTTATTGTTTAGACTAAATAAGTAATGCTACAAAGAATTAAGCTGGGAGATAAAGTAGTGTCGTCAGTATCACCTATGGCCCATGACAGGCCAGGCTCTCCAGGTTCATTTTGTTAACTCGAGCGTACGGCGCGTAGCGTTCCGCGCGCGCCTCAAAGAGCCAATAGACCACCACAGACGGGGCCCTATAGGGCCGATGTTCAGCCGGGGTTGCGGGGTAAGCGTAATGACGCACTGTGACATCGGCACAGAGCAGGAGAAGGAACGGCGGGGTTTTTAGTCAGTAAGAGTCTGACATTCCCTCCCGCCCTACCCGGGGCGCGAAAAATCATTTTATGATTTTCCCCTCTCAAAAAAGGTACATTTTGATTATACAATATACATATAATATATAAAAGTGGGGACAATTGTAACTCTATTACTACTCTATCTATTGTACAATTGTAACTATATATTGTATATCTATTGTACTTTATCTGCATGATGAATAGTCAACCAACCTTTAACAGTTCTCTCCAAACTCATACACGTCCGCTTTTGTTTCGATCGAACGTCGTTTATCATAAAAACGAAAATTGTTATTGCAGAAAGCATTATCACTGTATATTGTTTAAATTTCATAACCATTATTCATATAATTATAACACACGAGGCCCAAGCACAGAGAATACGGAAATTTTACTTTCGAATGCGGTACTAAAGTTCATTTTAACTACTTCACATATACATACATATGTACATATATTTGCGAAATCAACAATTTGATTTATTTCCACTTCAATCCCGAAGTTCATTGAAGCAATGTAACTATTGAAATAGACGTTTTAATAGTTTCGTCCTGATCAGAGACATATTATATGCCAGAGCTTATGATAGAAAATCTTACGATGTATCTTTTCAACATTTTGTAGGTACCTACAAGACAATAAGGCCTTATAATCTATGCTATTATTAATGATATGGTTTTATAAACTTAGGATAGGAAGTTAAATAGAAGCTGCTATTTTTATTCACATTCATATACCGTAAGAGAAGAGTGAAGATAAGAAAATCTTAGGAAAAATTATCAAGATGGGTCTACGATGACTTTATATGCGACATTTTATACTTTGATTGCGTAAAAAGAATTATATGTATGTATTTCACAATACTAACACTTTTTATAGTATAGGCACATAAAAAAATTGTACTTGCTTTTGATTTTATTACTAAGTCACAAAGCAAGCAAGACTCTTACGCAAGCACGACCAGTTGAGAAAAATGGACTTGCTCAAGCATACTTTATATTTTTTCATTGTAATGATTTTATTTTTCATCCACTTTGCCAGTTCTGTAAGTAATAATCTATTGTTATTATATTTGAACTATGTATTAGATTATACAACTAAAGTAAATGTATCCTATAGGAACCTCAACTAGTATATGTCACAGTATTGTATGTCTTCTTGTGTAAAACAGTACTGGATTGCGGAAAGGCCTGTGCATCCGTAACACTGGTTCTTTGAGGCGTGCACGGAACGGAACGCGATCTTCTACTTACCCTGTAAAGTGTTAAATATTTGACTAGGAGCAGAGACATTGTAATAAAAAATGTACATGTAGGATAAATTATTAGGAATACTATGTTAATTTTCTTATCGTGTAGTGTGATATCAGGCCGGTTATGGTGTATGGTTTTGTCAGTTATTCGTCGATTTTATGCAGATACTTAATATCTATATATATATAATTATCTCCATTACAATAAAATAAAGTCTACAACTACTACAATAAATCCCGCATCCCGTGAGGTACCTGTTGCTTGTATCAAATATAATTGCTTCTAGAATGAAAAAAAATAATCTTCTCCTTGTTAGGAACCATATACATATGTATCCATACAAGACACATATAAGAAAAATGATCAATAAGTAAATGTCTTGCATTCTAAAACGATTTCATTCCAACATGGCGCGTGCCAGATTACGTTCCACACTCAATTTAAAAAATCTCCGGTACCTACACGAGACGAAGAAATCTATCCCTGTTTTAACTATGTAATCGATCTTAAACTTTATAATTTTGGAATAAAGATGATAACGTGATGAAGAACTTTGATCGGTTGGTGTAGGTTGGGGTGCGTCGACAGCAACATTGCAGGGATTCGTTGACAAGATGACCTAATGTTATCTGTGATTAGCGTCAATGCAATAAGATTATTATAATGTAGCCCAGACTGCAGTCCTGAGCTCGCTTTTTCAACCACGTCCAGTCTGTTTGTGGAAATTGTTACTTCACGTACAGCCGAAATTAAAAGATGATAATAATAATAATATCTGTTAAACAATTGAAATATCTCGACTTAGCTCACGAGGTTGTTGACATGTGGAATGTGGACTCGGCCATCGTTGTGCCGATAGTTGTGTCGGCAAACGGGTTAGTCCCCAAAAGCCTCGACAACCACCTTAAGAGGCTGACGTTAGGCGGATGGATCAAGGGCCTCATACAAAAGGCAGTCCTCCTTGAAACGGCACGTATTGTGAGGAGGTTCTTGTCTCTGGAGCCCTAACCGCCGGCAGCTTGGACCTTGCTCCCGCTGCCAGCTGGCTCCTACTTTTATATTTTTAAATATTATTTTATTTTATAGTAATATTTAAAAATGTAATTTTAGAGCGATTTTAATAAATATATGTAATAATAATATCTGTCAAAAAATGAAGTAGAACCAGAGGTTTTGGTATACAGATCCGTTTAAATTTAGCCGTTAGCTGAAGGTTGTCCTGCACTACGTTCATTTAGTGTGTATGAGCACAAAATATATTTTACCAGAAAATAAGCAATGATTTAGGCTACCTCTTTCGAAAGTCTGAATTGCTCAAAATTACCTACGGTGCGGTATGGTTACGATCACACGTGAACGAAAGTAATATAATCAGACTTCATAGGATTGTGAAACATTGTTTTTTCTTTTAAAATAATTACCTCAATAGAATAAAATGTTTCTATTTTTAACGAAAACTAAGCTCGTTTTTCTAGATTTAACCGAAATATGATCATACATGCAAAAACGCAACGCCGCTGTAAAGAATCTATGCAGTAGGTACGTTTTTTTTAAAGCAGGTATAATGGTTGATTGTTGAAAAGAAGTCATAATGAATTTCTAAATCGTCAAAAATATAATATATATTTCTTGTTTTGGAACTACATATATATTTTAATAATATTAATATTTTTATTCAGGCACCTTGCCGGAAAGCGGTCTATCCGGTTCACCAGGCAATAAAAACGGTAGTTTTGTTTCAAATGACCTTGGAAATTATAAACTGAAGGAGTTTGTACTGGTTCTAAAGTAAACAAAAAATATTTTAACGGCGTTAGTCTATGCAAAGTGTACTTCTTCAGTTTAAATATTCCAAGGACATTCACGATAGTTATTTAAGTGTTTATTTTCACCACTCAGGCTAGTAGCCGGGAAGGTACTTCAAGGGAAACGAGTAATGAAGATCCAAAACAGAAAGTAGCAAAAGCCACAAAGTGTGTTTATAAAAAACTAGTTAAACCAATCTTCAAAACGGGAGAAAAGGTTGTTGGAACTATGTTCAACATGTTAGTTGCAATCATCCCTCGGCATATTAAAGACAAGGTTACGAGTATAAAGACAGACACAGAACACTTCGTTCTGTCTAACATTCCACCTGATTAATAAAAATAAATAAGTTTTTATTACTTCCCTGTATTCTTATAATGTGAATGAGAAAGCTCACTTTCATACCAATGTTTTTATTTCAATGAACACTGTACCCCGTTAGTTGCCTAGTGATCTATGTTCCTACCTAAGAATTCCACTCACAAAGTGAACAATCGAAACGCTTTATGAAACTGATTGAAATCCCAACAGAATCTTTGTTCCAGTGTACCGTATGTGCTGCTCACGGTGCGCATGAGATGGACATGAAAGAAAAAATGTATAAATTCCTACTTCCCAAGAGCAAGTACTACTATCGTATGAAAAATCTCCCCTCGCCGTATTAACAAAATGACGACGTACAAGAGTCTGTTCAATGTTTTCAAAATTTGTCACTCTCTCACAATCCAGTATCTAATAGACATGTTGCATCTGGCAGGCGCAGCGAGTTCATAAAATAAAACGGAATCTACGACATGCAAATCAAGACTTTCCAAAACCTTCAAACAAAAAGGATCATAATTTGCCAAAAATTCTTCAAATCATGGACCAGTTAAAAAACAGTCGTGTTGTTAGCGATAAGTTAAGTAGAGACCTGCTTATCTTCCAATTACGTAAAACGTTTAACAAAAAACCTGCAAAAACTTGTGCAAAATGTAACATGAATAGAACATAATTTTTCTTTTCTTTGTGAAGTTTTATTTTCATCCCCATTAGTTTTAGTAGCCGCCGCACCGTCAGGTACTGGCTGTTCCAAATAAACACAAGTGAAATTATTGTAAAGTTACACAAACAATCAACACATTGTACTGACACATACTCATCACACAACGTTTTGTTTTCACTGAAATTGGTAAATGATAAACGATAACAAAATTGGCATAAATGAATAAGTTTGGAGTTTGGTATGGGAAGGATTCAATATGATCCAAATCATATCGATTCCTCGATCAAACTGGTCTCTTTTCCTTGGTGATGTAGATTAGAAAGATTCAATTTATACTTTAAATATGTTAACAAGTTTTAATGTTACATCAAGACACGCATGGCACATCAAAAAGACGACAGGAAACGCGTTTGGAAGATGGCGCCGGTGATACTACCACCATTACCAAAATTCCGCCAAGCACCACCTTCAACGACCACTTCAACTTCGACCACTTCAACTTCGACCACCACCGAGTCATTACCACCTATAATCCAAAGTATTGTTAGTAAACTGCACGGTTCTAAAGTTTTACAAAATGATCAAGATTATGAACTGTTTGTGAAAAAAATTAAAAGGGATTTTGTACCGTACCGTACCGTAAAAATTCGTACTGGAATGTGTCCTATGAGAAAGAAAGAATAATAATTAACTATGAAATTTACATCTGATGTTTCATTTCTCTGTCATTATGAACGCCTGATTGAAATTAGTTCTGCCAGCGTTAAGCGACTGTTTGCTTAAGATAGTTTCCAGGCGCATAGAATTTTATGTAACTTCCATAGAAAAAAGTAAAAGCATTTATTCACCAAATGACATCAACAGACATATACAGAGAAAAACTAATAAAACATTATTAATTTATTAAAAACATACCTACTTATATTTATTTATTCTTAATGCAACATATCTCATCAGTTAACCTTAGGGTGATGCAAAGAGGTTATGGTTGGTTCAAAGAAATAAGTAGAATCAAATCCTTATGCACAAACCAGATTCTCTTAACCTCTCTCGTCCACGTTACAACTCTGAAAATATTTGTTAATGATTTATTTATACTCCAATGCACACATGATAGACAGAGGCGGACTTAATGACATATATGGCATTGTCTGCCAGCCAACCTTTATGTATATTTGAGATATATTAAAATTTTCAGTTTTTTTAGTTTAGTTGAATACTTTCGTCTCCATTTCAGGCTTTCCTAAATGCACTAGGCCACAGCGTCACTCTAGGTACTCTAAATCTTAACCTTCTAAAGTGCTACTTCCGAAGACATGTAAATCGCAACGATTTCGGTTGCACCTTCTTGTGCGGATCACCTTCCTGTATAGATTTAGGTCTAACAGTGGATTTATCAGACGCTTATTTATCCTACGTATTGACTGCAGTGACAATCCAATAAAATCTTTTTTTCGAATTCTTCTTGCATTCAGCTTTATAGTCTTTGTTTATGTGTAACATCAGGGTCTGTCAATTTTGACAGTGCAGTAATTTTTAAACAACTTATAAAAATAAATAAAAATATATGTGTACACAAAAAATAGGAATAAATTAATCTGGCAAAATGACGTCCAGGGAATTTCGACCGTATTTCATCCTCATCAGAAAGGAGGAGGAGAAGGGAGATAAATTTGCTAGGATAAACATGGAGATCAAACATCATGCCATGTCCGAGTCTATGAATCCATTTATCAAGAAGACTGTGAGCACACAAACGTATCCGACCAAGTTGATCCCGGCCGCACCCAGGAAGGCCTGCTGTTTCTACTGCGCCTCATAATAAGATGATAACGACATTTTCTCCATATAACATCCAAAGTCGACCGAGAGAGCCGACACTAAGAAAAATTAGGCCCCTTCTTAACTTGCTGAGCATCTTCTGGGCCAAATGCTTCGGCAACGTGCTCGGAGCATCCCTGAGGCTCGTATGCTGCCATAAAATATCTACCAACTTTTATATATTTTTTCTACAAAGTTTCCGAATCTTATCCTACTTCGTTTCTCTGGACCTCAAAGATGTCGAACAACCTAAATCGTCGAATACAAATGTAGTGACTGAGCCGAACGTTGGGTCCACACTTACATAAATTAGAGTAATAAAATCATGATTATTTATTACGTGTGTGTTTTATCTTTGTTGTATATGGAATATCTACACAGAGCTATAATGAGAGATCAGATTATTAAAATGCTGTTGCTATCCTGTGCATCAATTTTGAAGATTCTAATGCAATTCCAAATAGCTCTTAAGATGACATCTGACGTCTTAAACATGAATATGTAACAGTTTGAAGAAGCTGTGCAGACGAGTGTGTCTTCAAGCTTAACATGGACGGACGTACGAAAATAGAAATAAAACAGAAAAGAGAATGACTTAAAATAAGTCAGTAGAATTGGTTAAAATTCAGGTCTGTCTTGATGTATTCACACCTAAACTGGATTATTTCACTGCTGCTTACAGCTTCAATTACTGTTCGAAAATTAAACGATTTTAATACAACATCCTTTGGAATCAAGTTATTACACTACTCGTTTAATTTTGTATAAAATACATTAATAACTATTTTATCAACAGGTAAGCCTACTTATTATGCTCATCAGTTAATACAATTTATTAATAACAAGATAAGAATCTTAATTGGGATTTAGGACAATATGAGGCCAAGATATCGGGCAACCAATGATATCAGACAAAAATATTTATAGCCAACCAAAGTTATACATAATTCCATGAACTTAAACGTAATGAGCGGTCTTTTAATAATAATACATGGATACCTTGAAATTAACTACGAAGCTTGAATGACTAGGCATTAAAATATCATTCAAAGATGCTACAGTAATATGACTTTTGAATATTTTGCAAATCATTCAAGACTGACTACGTCATCAAAGTCCGAGTCATGCGTATGAAAAAAAACAGTCTGAATGAGCTGTAGGTTAGAATAAGTACACATACACGTCTCGATCGTGTTACATCATGGTTAGAAACAATTAGATACACGTATAGAAGCCATGCTTATTCCATTGTTTAATATTCATAATTTTTTTCCGAACAAACTCGCCTGTGTCATCGATATTATAGTTTTTTTTATTAATCATTTCTTCAATACAGGCACGATATAAATACTCACAATTCTTCGTTTCCTTCAGAAATTTGCAAACTACAGATAAAAGATCACGTCAGTGATTTGTGTGTTGACTAAATAATATTGTGCAAGCCTAGTAATACCAGTGTAAGCAAACTTCAGTTAGAGTGTTCAACTAGAAGCTAAGGTACATCTAAAAAAGTGCCGCGTACATACCTTATCTCCTGTTTTTAAAGTCTACAATGGATTGTGCGTGAAGGTTTACTTTGGCATCATCTTCGTTCGGTGGTCTGTGAACGTGTCGGTACCTGTGAAGGTATCGCGAGGTATATACGAGCAGTCCGTAGTTATCGTTCGTGTTATCGTGTTATCAAACTGCACTGTAGGTCGTCGCCAATTATGTCGTGATTTATAGTTTTACGTTATTAATTCAACACAATGGAGTTACAAGACATCGTGGAAAACCAGAATCTATTGACCAACAGCAGAAAAATAAAGGTACGTCAATACAACACAATGTTTTCATTGAGTACAATGTAAGCATAATATAATTAGAGGTTATATTTATTTTCTGAATTATATTGTTTACATAAACGATCTCGGATATAGCAAAATATTTGGCGAAAGGGAAATTATGTAATTGATACATTACTCCATTACTTGTTTTGAACTTTTAATTTACACTGTATATTTTTTAATATTAACAAGTAAGGTGGCGGTTGAGAGCCTAAAGGTAAGATGTTCAGCATCTGTCAGTTTTCCAGTTGGTCATGAGTTGAAGGTCATAACCATAACAACTATTTTGCTAAATAATATGTCAACTAGCTGACCCGGCAAACGTTGGTTTGGCACACAAATAAGGGTAGGCAGCTCATGGTGTATGGTTACTACACCCTGCTCTGTGGTTTAACCACATACATACCAACATAAATTGCAAATTTTTAATGGTTAAAAAAATATTTTTTAATTTATTTATTCGGGACTGCTTACAATCATTCTTTGTTCGTACTTTGACGGATCAGACTTCTTACTAGATTCATACTAGTTAGTGAAAACTATAACTGTTGAAGAGAAAAGATGTCACAAGTTGTAACAAGTATAAATGGCCCTGTTTTGTAGTAATTTCGTAAATAGCATCAGAAGGCCGCTACTAACAAAGCGATAATTATACAAAGAACGTTATCAAACGCATAAAACATCGTATTTCAAATATTTACTGTTATGTTTTAATGCAATTTTAACCAGTGTCTGCTATGTTATCTAGAGGAAAATGCTGTATACCTCCTTACGCTTATTGTTCCGACCACATGCATCCGACATTTTATGCTTTTACGACAGATTGTGGTTAAATAATGGACCTAGTATATTTCTGTACAAGTATGGGAGATGATGCTTCGGCACAAATTGGTCGGCTTGAACGGAGTGATACCATGGTCTCACAGAAAACCCTCGTGACAAAACGCCATGGGCGACGCTGATTGCTTACAATCAAGTAATCCGATTACTCGTTTGCAGACCTATTAGATTAAAAAAACTACCTACTGCACCTGGGTCTGAACTCCACAGTGTGCCCTATTGCGTTGCGATTATTGAGTTTTTATGCTGGCCTGGTTTTGATTAAGTGAGGGAAGAGCCAAGTTTCGACACAAAAGGGTCGGCTCAACCGACGTGATACCACGGCCTCACAGAATACCAACTTGAAACCACCAAAGCGTTGTGTCGTGTGAGTAAGGTTATCGGAAGTCAATCCTTCGCATCCCCCATCCCTTATCCTTAAATACCCAAAACCCTCATCCTATAAAGGTCGGCAACCCACTAGTAACTTCTTTTTGAGGGCTTACCATCAGGTATTACGTTCGATCGTTAGCCGACAAAATCCGCAAAATAAAAACTTCAAGGCTGCGGTAAAGATGTCATTGAGTCTGATTGAGTAACAAAACAGTCATAGCGCCCCACTTTGTTTGGACCCGAACATTCCAAGAGCCAACTGTCTGCAAGTTCGTGACACAACGTTTTTCCAATGGATTAAAAGCGTACTATAAGTATAATAAGGAATTGTTGTACTCTTGATTATCTTATATATAAAAATGGATCGCAAAATGTGTTGGTAAGCGCATAACTCAACAACGCCTGGACCAATTTTGCTTATTCTTTTTTTGTTGTATTTGTTATTGTCAGAAGAAGGTTCTTATGAAAGAAAATTTTAGAAAAGTAGAGGGGAGAGTTGGGAAATAGGGACCCTTTCATCGTAAGCGAGATGATGAGACCCGTACGAAGCAGGGGCGAGCTGCTAGTTGTTAATAAATAGGTATGTAAGATTGTTAGTGCGCACTAAAAATCTTAAAAGTTGCCCATATAACGAATTATTGAGACCATACATCTTTTATTCCATCGCCACTGCATAGGTCTCTATTTTTTTTTTATCACTACTAAAGTAAATTAATTTACTAGTTTTGGGTTGAGACGAATAGTACGGCCTTTCAGAAAACTGTCGTGGAACAACTATAGTGTCAGTTTTCGCAGTGTGAGAGAGGGTACCGGAAACCTAATCAACCACATAAATATATAAACCGTAACACTATAAATGTGGAATAGCTACGCTTAAGCACCAATGGTTCGGCTCGACCGGAGTTACACCACGGCCTCATAGGAAACCTACGTAAAACAATGCTTGCGTTCAGCTTCGTAGTGTCAGTAGGGTCCCCCCAAATCCCTTTAATGCCGACTGCGAGCGACGCCAATTGCTTGGCAAAAGGGATATCAGAATTCCAGGCGAGAAAGAGGCATGGAGTTATAAAAGGTGTATAGCTCCATCTCTCTTTCTCGTCTGAAAGATTCCCGCTTTAACACTTCATGGTAGACCTACAGGTGTCTTGAAAAGTTTACACACACAATTTCAAAGGTCAAAACAACAATGTTATCTTTTAAGTACAGTGTTTGAATTGTAGAATATATAACACAATTGTGATTTAAAATCTTTCTTATATTGTGTAAAACATAAAGATGTCTTACACAATATAAGAAAAATTTTAGATCTGATTGTGTTATATATTCGTTTGATTTAGCCGCGGCTATTTATTTTATTCTACCAAGTCAGTCTTATTATGGTTAACACAATCCTTATGTTTTCGGGACAAAATGGTTACACCACACATGGTTTTGTCCGTTGTCAGTAATCATTATATAAAAATGCTTTGCTGTTCGTTAGTCTCGCTAAAACTTGAGGATGGTTGGTCCGTTCTTGATAATTTTGGTCTTGAAATATTCGAGAAAGCACATTTAAACCTTTTAAATGGTGAGGCGAATTTTGAGGCGGAACGAAGTTTTTCGGGACAGCTAGTGTTCTCATAAAAATATAAACCTTAAAAGAGTAGATACGAATACTTTTATAATACTTATTTACGGATGTTTGTTATTACCTATACGAAATTGACTGGATAGTTTGCATACTTAAAAAATACCCATAGCTGGAAACAGTGAGTACATAGGATACAATTTCACCTCGATAGCAACAGGGCAGATGCTGTCAGGAACAGCTATTGAAAAGATTTTTTCATTATCAATAATTAAATTGATTTTTGTATAATTTGAAAACCCAATCACAGCGTAATGGATTTTTGAAACATTATTATCAAAGTAACTTCACTACTAAGTGGATATTTATTAAATACTAGGTAATTATATCGACAATGTATCTGTCATTCCCCGTGTTTCGTCTTTATATATTTCATCATTATTATTATTTTACTCCCCTTATAATTTGGATGAATTAAGTAATAATAATATGTAGTCAGTGGCGTTGACTTCTATCATCTACAAATTGTTGTTCCATGGATGGATGGATGTGGATCTGTGTATTCTGTATGGTTGGGTATGATACACAGAAGAAAATTATATTATGTAGTATTTTTTGAGTGTGCAAAATCAAATCTCAGAAAGCCCGCGTCGAACTAGGTAGTTTTCTGTTTCGTTGTCTGAGTGGGGTTAACGGGGAGCCTATTCTCTCCCCACTTCCCAAAACCCCTAACCCCTTTAAGACTTTTTTTGTGAGGACCATGGTAAGGCGAGAGGGAGTGTCAGACTCTTACTGACTAAATCCCGGTGCCTTATTGCGTTTGCTCCGTAACTCCGGCAAAGTCCTATAAGGCTGACATGTTTGCCTGATTACCGTTCTGATTCTTGAGATGATCTGATTGATTAGTGATTACAGTTTTACCTGATTATCATCAGGTGACCCGTAAGACAGC
Organism: Spodoptera exigua; assembly: GCA_902829305.4. NCBI lineage: Eukaryota > Metazoa > Arthropoda > Insecta > Lepidoptera > Noctuidae > Spodoptera > Spodoptera exigua. The sequence continues at coordinate 9,514,027 of LR824601.2, read as the reverse complement.
TTGCCGCCTTCGGAAAATCATCATCATCATCATCATCCCATAAGTTCCCACTGCTGAGCAAAGGCCTCTTCGCATACGGGGAAGGTTAGAGCATTAATCACCGCGCTTGCTCAATGCGGGTTGGCGATTTCAAACTTATAATTAGAAATTATAAGTCCAGGTTTCCTCACGATGTTTACCTTCACCGTATGCCAGTGAAGTCTGAATAATCATAGAAAGTACATATAACTCGGAAAAAGACGCATTGGTACTTGCCAGGTTTCGAACCCACACCCTCATGCATGAGAAGCGGTCGCCTTAACCTCCGGGCCACCACGACATAATACTACACAGAAAATCATACTATGCAAATACTACCCCGTTCCTTCTCCCACTCTAAGCTGGGACTGCGGTACATCAAATCTAGAGGTGAGGCGAGGTTTTTCAAATAACACTACTAACTTAATAACACAAACATATGCAAGTACGAGACTTGACAGTTGTGGAAGCATAGGCACACATCGGCCGATATGACTATAGGTACAGACCATGTTTGGCTGTTCAGAAAAACTTTCTGACGAACGTTTAGTTGTCCCTGTGTTTCATTGCTATTCACGTAGTCAAAACGAGTATAATATATATATAGTAGTACCTATAGTAGGATAAAATTCAGTCCTTAATTTAATCTAAAAAAATAAACGTACCGCATAAAAAAAATGAACACAACTCCATATCGATACACCACATTTTTTTAAAAGAACTGTAACTGTATTTTCCTAAGTATAAATCTGTATAGGTATGTTATTGTTTGTGTATATTAATACGTGCCCAATGAATAAGAGACGAATCAATAAATTAAATACCTATATGAAATGACGTAATCCTATGATCTTATAATAACTACGATTCTCTGTGACCTCTGGTAAAGGTATTTTCCCTATTGATTGTTCGGCGAATTCTAATATTTATTCGTCTTCATTGATGATTGCCTTTGTGGTTGAATTAGTAAAATTACGTGTCGTTCTGTTAGTGATAGACAGCAACACTGTGTCGTAAACCTTCCGTCACATTACTTTTAAAGTGTTGGTTAGTGACGGTGTATCCGTAGTTGGAAAACTGATGGGAGTAAAGTCGACGTTGCCTTCGATTGATACATACGAGCGAGTCAGTAGCGCGCGCACTGACAGTTGGCGCGCTCGCCTCCGCGCACGCGCATCATACTTCTTCGACGAATTATGTCATAGTGCGTTTACTTTCTTTACGACTCAAGAAAAAAGCAAAAGTGATCTATCAACACATATGTAATTTCTGTACAACGGAACAAAATGGAGGCTAAACCAGCGGTTGGTATTAATTTTTTTTAAATAAATTTGGTGCCATTCTGTACATACAGCGAATTGCAATAAAATTGACGTTAATTCTCTCTGCAAAAGGCCTTCTATAGCAATGTCATTATTTTTGAATTGTTGTGAGAAGTTTTGTCCATATTTTGGTGTACCCACATAATTATGGACGGATGCGACGTTGTTTTGTTCTGTTTTAGTTATTTGTTTACTTTATATTATGGTGTTAAGCGTACATTCCACACATCTTCATTCAAAGAATGATTTGTTATTCAAAATTTGCCAAAGCGATTATAAAGACTCAACGTTATTAATACTTGTGTGAATACAGTCCAGAGGTTCTGATTGACTGTCAACGTATATCATGTTAGTTGAAGTTTTTGTATGAGCTTCCTTGTTTCGATGTTTTTATCACTAATGTTTTATTGATGGATAATAAACTTGATAATTGCTCCTTCAAAATCTGCGCTGCAAGATCTGCGCTGCTTTTTCAGATGTCCTTAATGACAGAACTGGTTTTACAATTTTTACTTGACTACCATACTACTATACTACTACTACTATATACTTCCTTAATAATATTATTGTATTTAGATACCACAAAAAGGTTTTCTTGCGTATTATGTTTTATCAAACCACTACCTACTGTTTCAAATGTCTATATCTAAATACATCATGCGGCTTACGACTACGATACTAGTTGTCTGTAAATTTGAGATCATTAAGTACCCTGTTAAGAAGAATCACGTAGAAGCCTAAATTCAATTTTAGCAATATTCTTGTGATAAAGTAATTTTAACTACGCGTATGTATGTATTCATATTATAATTTCCATGTCACTATAACGCTATTGTCACTATTAATAAAAATTCATTCGTAAACGTAGTTCATTGACCCTGATTTCAATAATAAACATAAGATATTTATATAATTACCCAGTTTGTATGAGGACAGTGTGTGCAAAAGACCCGCGACTTTATTTCATTGATAAATCAGTTGTAATGGAATATAAATCATGACGATTACTATGTGATTTGTGTAGTCGTTGATTGGATGCGTTGTTGTGATGTTTAGCGGTTGAAAGTTACGTTCATTTTAAATCATAATTATTTTTTCACATCCATAGACTCGTACTTTGTTTTCTATAAATATTTAGTAGATACCTCGTATCAAAATGTCTTATGTCACTTTTTATTTTTTATAGGTAAAGACTTTTACTGATCACAAATTATTTTAATTTAGTTAAAAATATGATCTACGATGTGTTTCAATTTAAGTATTTCTTGTAGCCAATAAAACAATTGAATGTGTAATGTGGTAAACGAACTATACATTTTCGATATATAAGAAAAGAAATCATTGTCCTCAACCAAACTATTATTTACACTAGTCACCTGTATCTTGAGGTTAATGAGGTAAGTCATTAGATGGTCCCGGAATGTCATTCAGAATGCGTTTGTCCTAAATTCCCAATAAGCATCATCACTTGGTAGCGATTATTCCCAACCAGATGTTCTCGTCATTTATTTCCTGTTCATTCAGACCAGGATATCACATTAGTGGCCTGTAAGTGAGCAAGCCAGAGCCACTGCTGAGCATAGTCCTCTTCTCGCGTGGAGAAGGGTTTGAGCAATAATCCCTACGGTTGCTCAAGGCGAGCTTGCGATGATAATAAGAAATCATAAGTCGAGTTTTCCTCGCCAAACCAGTCCTTTTCCCTCCTATTTTAAGTCCCTTCTGACGATATCGACAATGACGATTAAAAAATAAGATACATTTTTATTACAACCGTAAAAAGATCACATTAAAGAAATAATGAAACAAGAAATCATGGAAATATATTATTTATATGTATTATATGTACCTATTATATGTTAATGTTCAGGTATGTGTAGTCTTATCAATAAGGTATCTATTCAAAGCAAAGAAAGACTAGCCTGAATATATTGCTACCAAAATTTTTCTGCGAAATTTTTATTACACAGACTAGGCTGTTAATTGTTAACTGTGCTAAAGCTAGTTAGTTGCGATACATTCATAAACCAATCATATAACACTTAGATAAATGTTAAAATAATAAAACCTCCTTTTGGCTTTGCCGTAGTCTTATAATAAATGCACTAGAAAATTACGCACACGAAGTTTCTTCCTCATAATATTAAAATGATTATGCATTAGAATAAGAACTCGAATGTACAGATGATAAATAAACAAAGTAAATGATAAATCTTAAAAGAAAATAAAAATATGAGGGACTAGCTACTCTTGCGCAGTTTCACCCGCTGCTCGGCTCCATTTGATTGTAGCGTGATGTTTTGTAGCCTATAGATAACACTAAGAAACATTGTAGCTATCTGTTAGTAAAAGAATTTTGGCAAACCGACCAGCAGCGGTTCCAAAGATTACCCCCTAAATACAAACTTACAAATTTCACCTCTTTATAATATTATTATAGATTAGACGAAATTTATCACATAACACACTCACACACACGCACAAAGAATTATAAACAAAATGTGGATAATCTTTTTGCAAACTGTAGTATTATTCCATTTAGTAAGTAAGTATGTCTGAGGTAATAGTATCTTGTTCTTAAACATATTTACATAGCAGTTTGCCTTCGACTTAATTTATTACGTTATAAGTGATAGTGTTCATTGAAACTGCTATTCGAATATTGGGGGGTCAATGACTTTTTTTTGGCAATATTTATTGTTTAAGACAGAGATACACAAGTTACTTTTTTAAGGAAAAAGGCATTCGCGCATCCCTGTCTGAAAGGAACATATTTATTTACAAAATTTGCTTACTACGAATTCCAGCGTCATTGTTAGTCAGTAAATTTCTATTTGATTAGTTGCGTTTACGTAGATAAACTCGCATTGTTTAGATTAAACTTAATTAATGAAGTCGTTTTGTGGTTTTTAACGTTATAGTAGGTATGTCACTACATAGTATAGAGCAAAGTCGCTTTCTCTGTCCATGTATCCCTATTTATGCTTAAATCTTTAAAACTACGCAATGGATTTTGATGTGATTTCTTCAATCATATCAATGGATTTTGATATGATTGAAGATAAACGTTTTATATGTGTTATAAAATCCATCAAATAGTGGAGAAAAATTGTATCAGCAGCATCATAAATATGAATTTAAACAACGTATAGGTATGTTTTCTTCGCTCAATAGATGTCAAGATTCCTGGCCTGGAAACAAGATTCAGAAAACCTCTAGTTTTTTTATGTTATATAAAAAAGGTCGACAAACGAACATACGGATTACCTGATGGTAAGCAATCAGCACCGTCCATCCCAGACACCTCCAAACCATAGAGGAGTTACGAGTGCGTTGCCGATCCGTTGTGGATTCAGGAGATTTAGGGATTGGGGACGGATTTGGGGAGGGGAAGGATTGGGCCTCCAGTAACCTCACTCACACGGCGAAACACAACGCTGTAGTCGTTTCATGCCGGTTTTCTGTGAGACCGTGCTATCATGTTATACCTACATAGGCTACTTTAAATATTCAGATTGATACAAAGAAATCACAATTAAATAGGGAAACTCCGCTAATTATCAGACTCGACGTCAAGTAGCTTGAATCTCAATTACGATGCAAATCGAATCGAATACAAATCCGTTTACTTAATACTCAATTCTTTATTTTGATTTATGCCATAATGTGTACATACAAAAAAACAGTTGTTATGTAAGACATATAATCAATTAAGTATGGACTCTGTCGAGCACAGCAAAGAGAATTCGTGAATTTGAAATGTATGGACCTGTACAATCATATTATAGGAGGTTTTCTCCTTGGATAATAAGCTGTGTTTATTAACAAATAAAATTGGTACTTAAGTATTAAGGATAAGTGTATGATAAGTTCGGTTCAAATACTCGTAGTGTAGGTACTCAAGTACTCAAGTAATTAACTATTTCGCAATACCCAGCTATCTATAATTATCTAGTAAAGAATCGTGCCACGTTTTTGTTAACGAAACCACTTGCATGTTTAATCTCCTCTTCGAAGACAATCAAAAGAGCTGTATCTACGTATATTTATTTATATATCTGTTATCAGTGTTTACAGTATTAAAGTTTTTATTAATGTATTGTTTGTTAATACCACATATTAAATTGATAATGTTTATTAAGTACCAACTTGAGACAATAATTAATGTGCCACTTACGGGTTTGCAAAACTTTTTCCATACGCGTGGCCGGCAAATTAAGAATTAGTAGTTAAAAATCATGACACACACTCACAACACACACATTCACAATAAGTTTTTAATTATTATTTACTAGCTATGCCCGCGACTCCTAGCGCGGAATAGTGACTTCCTGCAGATTTTTGGTATAATAACTATTCTACATATTATTATGTCCTTTCTCGAGTTCCAAACAATGTCTGTACCAAATTTCACAGAAATGTTTTATTATGCGTGAAAATAAATCTAAATTGTTTCGTTTTCTAAATGACAGACTAAACTGATGGATATTTAATTTTCAAATATTGGTATCATTAAAAAAATAAATTGGTTTTACCCCATTAATAAATAACTAATATTTTCTAAGGCAACATGACTTGTAATTAACCTCGTTTCGTTTATGAGAGCAATTAAAAGTGTACCTAGTGCCATATTATGATTAGGTATATTATCGCTCACGTTTAGCTCAAATATTCAATTTACCATGAATTTTCACGTGCTCGTTTATAGCCATAACCTTCGGAAAAGTCATGAACAGATTTTTTAAAACAATTCGTTTTTTAAATCTGTACCATTTGATTATTACTCGAGAATATGGATGATGCCATTTTTTGTTTCTAATATTATAAATGCGATAGTAACTCTGTCTGTCTGTCTGCCTTTTCTTCAAGTCTAAACTACTGAACCGATTTCTGTGAAATCTGGTACAGACATATGTAGTTTGGAACTCGAGAAAGAACATAGGATAGTTTTTATAAGTAATCTGCACTGAGAAGAAGTCACTGTTCCACGCGGACGGAGTCGCGGGCAAAAGCTAGTTGTAAATATTCCGAAATCCATTTTGTAACAGTGAGTCCATACTAACTTTATGTAGGTAACTGTAAAATCCAACATAATCCATTCTAGTTAAATTTAGTACTTAGTTATTTAATATAAAAACTATTTTTCCAACCTTGTAATAGATTTGAGCAAAATTCACGCTTCGATGGCATTCTTGACGATACAAGATTCATTCTAAAAACATTAATTTTTGCTAGACGTGGACCTAGTTTAGTACTATAAGTCAATTGATTTCACTTTTTTCAATAGTCCATTGTGACGCGACAGCGGTATATTGTCGAATGTGGAATTAATATTAAAATACCTATTACAACATTGTGACAACACTCATAATCATTCACTAACTGCCGTTCTATGGACATACATATAAATATAACGAATATTTAAGCTATCCCTTAGTGACAGTTTCTTTCGAAAAACAGTTGCTAATGATGGTTAAGTAACATTAAAATCACACTATGAGTATAGCGATAAAATACTTAGTGTCATGTAGGTACCTATGCACATGTTAAAACTGTTGATTAAAACAGAAACTAATATTAATAATCTTTTTAAATACAATAATTAGTAGAGTATTAAAAGAAAATCAATAACTTATCATATTTAAAATATTTTGCTTTCGTATTAAAACTATACATAGCTTCAACATAAAGTCCGACCAAATACAGTAGTCGTAGATTAAGTGATCATCTGAATTTTGTGTCATAACAATGTAAGTTCCGTGTGCCTATTAGAATGCATTACGTAAGCTGCTGTGCGGATTCGGTTCTTACTTGTAGACCAAACACACTCTTGACTGCACGGATGACGCGGTGGCTGGGCTACCAACTACCGTTCAACATGTCGCGGGTTAGATTCCCTAGCGGACCTATTCATTGTGTGATCTACAAGTTGTCGTTTATGGTCTAGGTGTGTAAAATTGTATATTTATAAGCGTATCAGTTCCAAAGAAAATCAAAGCGAAGGATAACGTTTAAAAAAAGTTAAGCTTAGATTTATTTAAATTGCTAACATCTGTGAATTTTGACAAAAGATTATGTTTTCTTCTGCAATAGAAACGCTCAGGCAGTTAGAATGAAGGGTTCTGAGAACCATTCCAATACGTATGCAGACGAAATCAGAGGCACTGCTAGAGTCCGGCCGTCGTATCTTAGCGAGTCTGAAGTTAGCCGATTAGCTGCGCAGTACACAATTTTGTTCCTAAAAGATCCATTGCGCAGACAAACGGCTAACTACAGACTCTCCAAGATACGTCGGCCCTATAGTACCTACACCAACAATATGGTGCCAAAAACACGTCAAAAAAATGCCTATCTTTATCTATTATCTACATTATAATGTAGTGAAGCTGAGCGTAACGTAAATTCAATTGAATAAATCATAGCAAAAATTTAAAGTCCATTAACTTTTATTTTAAGTAGTTAAGTACGTGTTCATCAAACCAAGGTCGTTGTCTTTATTAATTTATTATCTTCAGTTCTTCCTACTTACTTTGAAGAATAAAGTTTATGTCTAGTTAATGTTAGCCGTTGGCGTTTCTTAGATCTTCAGCTATTTACCATCGTTGATGGATTAATTATGAAAACACATGTTGAATTAACCCTGCCTGGCAAACTTGAATTAGATCCCTATAAAGCAATGGCGAATAACTCTAGCTTGTAATTGTATTAAGTTTTCGGTTGATGTTTTTCACAATCCTGTTTTGATTGTTTTGATTGTTGAACAGATTTTCGTATGTCAGCCATAGTAGTAATTAAGTAGACCTAGTATCCACTGAGTTCCTTCTGAATGCTCAATTCGGTTATCCTACAAAATCAATGACAATATAAACAATGATTATATCCTTTATGTGCTTAATTAATAAAAAGAATCTAAGTAATCCAAACATCTAGAACGATCCAGGTTATTGGCAGAAGTAGCAGGTTTTCGAAATAAAAATCAGAAAGATGACTAGCAGACCCATTTTTGGCTATTAAAAATAAGAGTTGATCGTAGAAGGGTGAAAATTGAGGATTGTACGTATTTTTGTATATTGTATCAAAAAATAAGAGAAATTAAAAATTTAGCCTAAAAAAAAGTTAGGGTTGGACTACCCCTAACATTTAGAGGGGGATGAAAAATAGATTCTGATGTTGGCCGATTCTCATAGATACCGGATAAGCACAAAAAATTTCGTCGAAATCGATCAAGCCGTTTCGGAGGAGTATGGCAACGAAAAAAGATAAACCGTAGGTTTTAAATTAGAATCAAAGAATTGTATGAGGGGATTTACTTCCATATCATTGGATTCACGAGTGATACGCCTAGATACTTAGTTTAACTGTTATTGGACTTCTGACCCACTGTAAAAGGGAGATCCCTCATTCAATGTGTTTCAAATAATATCGCAAAACGGCGCAATAATAAACACGTAGACTTGTCAAATGGGAGAATGAACTTAACTTGTTGGTAAATAAAAGTTGTTTTTTTTGGTAAATCGGTAAAATAATGTTGAAACTAGATAGGTATGAGGTACATCGTGAAGGGAAGCAAATAGTAACTCTTTGTTTTTGCGATATAATTGTATTATTACTGCAAACACAGTTCGATTTATTGAATACACTTCTAACACACCTAGAACAAAGGCAATTAAGTGCTACATAAAAGATTAGCAAATATTGATACTTACTTTCATTATTTATGTTTTTTATAGGTATTCCCCTCGGTGGTTTTCCACTTTTTTGTTTACAATAATAATTAATTACTTACGTAAAACAAACTTGTACTTACAAGTTGTTGAGATCAAACATTTTTGTACTGTTATGTTATATTTTAACAAAAACCTAAATGATGCCTAGTTAAGATTTTCTGATTATCAAACTGTCGCGTCAAATAGCGTACTTTACTTCTTTAAAGATAGCTTTAAAATACGAATTATCTATACTAATATTATAAAGAGGTATTTGTAACTTTGTAATTTTGTATGTAGGGGGTAAATCTTTGGAACCGCTGCGCTGGTCGGATTGCCAAAATTCTTTCACTGATAGATAGCTACAATGTTCCTGAGTGCTATAGGTACTTTGACTAAGCCAATTGTGTTAAAATGATATCCGTGAAAATAAGGTATATACATAATATATACTTACTTTTGAAAATAAATAGTATCAAAAATGCACTACGCAATCACGCTTCGTCTACTTATTTTTGAATGATTTAACTATCTATAATAATAAATTATGTTTATGTTGTATAACAGATTATGACACGTTACACCTCTCTATTTTGTTTCTTGGCTAACAAAAAACAAGCAATAACTCCATTTTGTTAGATGTCGTATATAATTAACGAAATCCTTTATTAATTGGGATGGAATCCAGAATTGCGTTAATGTAACATGAAAAAATAACATGACTGTTGAAAATCAAGTATTTTATATATAAGTCAATACGTTTAATATTTCTCCATCCTCGTTTAAGAGAATTTTATGTTATTTACGTTGTTATTGTACTTCAGTTTACTTCATATTGTTGTCAGACAAACACATGTCCATAATACGGCATGTGCGGCCGTTGCAACATGCAATTACCTTTGGAAAGTGAGCGCGACAATACCCGGGCTCTCTCCTCTCAAGGCCTCGGACAAAAGCCACGCGCCGTTTTATTACACGATACGACATTCATACTACAAAGTGTCCAACATTATCAAATATTCCTCATTCATAAAATTCGGGAATCACATAATACTTGGGACGTCTTTTTGTACAAAGAACTCGTTGAATTTTTGCTGCCGATTGTAAAGATTTATGGCACTCATCACCGTAACTCTTATCGCCAAGATTGTCCATCATATAGTTTAGTTACATATATACACGTGCCTACTAAAGTATCCATATTTATAATGCTCGTGTAACACACATTTATAAGCGTATATTCAATTTATAAACGCGTTAGCAATAAAATACTAACACAACGATGCTGTTGACGGTACTATATGTATATGTCCTAGTTGCATGTCACTATCCAGTATTCACACAGAGATATAAGTAGTATAAAAATATTTATATCGGTCACAATAATACCCTGAACTAAGTAAATAGTTGGACGTAGGCAACCAAGGCATTGGCAGTGAAAGTGTAAATACACAGAGTAAGTAAGACTTGCCGCATTAGCCGTTAATACGGCTCAAGTTAATTAAACGTAGTTGGTGTTTTAAAACTCAACGCGAAAGTATTTAAGAATTCAGAAAGTATGTATATTTGATGTGTACCGCCCGCCAATATAACACGCATTACTCAATTTTAACAGAGCATAAAATAACGTTAACGTCTCCAATATGCAATCTGCGGAAATCTAATTGGTGGAAATCATTTCCGATTGCTTTGTCGAAATTAGGGAAATTAGGCAATAAAATAAATAGTTTGTTGGCAGTAGCTAGTCTCACGAGCGGATTTATAACGATACGGTACTAAATAGTTACTTCGGACCAAAATTGCGTAATGTTAGGCGAACCATAAAAACAACACTGGCCTCAAAAAAACCTGGTTTTACCGCTCCTTTAATGAACAGCGCTCAGTTTGGAAACAGCAACAATATTTTCCTTAAAATGAGGTAGATCCACCTTATAATTACGACAGGTTTTCTCAATAATTTACAGGCCATCGTTTTTTTGTTGAAAGACAGTTTTTATAATAAAAAATCGGGACGTCCGTCGTTTTGAAACGAGTTAATGTTATCTTACACATACTTTATGTTGTGATAAAAAACGGCGCGTTGCTTAACCATTTTGTCGTACCTGACAATCCTTATACACGTATTGACAGCTGTAGAAATGATAAGAACACGCGAGGTGTGTTACATTACATGCAGTTGAAGTAATCTCGGGCTGCGATTCTTTAGACGGCATATGATTATTGTCTGTTAAGCATCAGATCGTTAGATTTCTTCATCACGTGCAGCTTATCTGCTAAGGATCTTGGGTAAACAGTGATAAGATAGGAACTTTCTAACGTTACACGAACTTAGTTAAGTAGCATCCAACAACAATAAATATTATTCAACTTGTATGTTTGTTTACGTAAACTTATCTTAAAAATCCTTGTACAGTCTGCATTTGGCAGGCCTCCATTACCTTAAGCAAGTTGTCAGTCGCATTTTATGTTACGTCACTATATAGGTAATCTGCATCTTTATTGGATGCAAGAAATGATTTTGAAACTAGGACTTGCCTGAAATGGTCAATCAAACACATAATACACATTAATTCCAATTTGATTTCCTGCCTTATCATGACTACTTACAACTTCATTTTCTGCTGGCGGCTAATTCGTTGTATTTTATTTATTGCCTGTGAATTTACATGAAAAAGTACGCTATTGCGTTTGATCCGAAACCATGATTGAGTCTATGGTAATGATTAGAAGTTGAAGGAAAGAACAAAAAACGACACAAACAAACAAGTACCTAACGCTACTTCTTGTTGTAAACTGAACCATGAGGATTCCCTTGAAAAAGAAGGTCATGGTTCGCAAGATTTGTTTGCAAATATACTGTAAATACGCTTCATGATTAAAATGCTGACTGATGGACACAATGACAATGTGATTTAGGTACCTACTTCATCAAAAATAAAAAAGTTTTCGTTTAGTGTGTTCCATATGATGTTGCTACTGGTCGATTTGGTGCCCTAATCTCATACATAGGTAATATTATTTTATGCTAGGAACACCTACTAACTGCGATGAAATTCTATATAAAGCACGTCGTTTTTATTATTTTTCTTATAACTTCCGTGAGACATACCAAATTAATTATTATGTTTTCGGCTCACTCACATACTTATTTGACGAGGAACTCGACTAGTTTCAAGCCATGCTAGAGGCATTCATGAGCAGCATACAGCGACACGCGACGCGGCGCTGTCCCGGTACTACTGGCTACTCGAGTCTTAGTTTTGAATTTTTTGTTTAAATGATTATTAGTATTAAGGCCTGTCTATTGGATTCGACAAATCTTTCATTATAGTTTTAGGTAATATTTCAAAACTAAATATAGTAATTGACATTCTGTACAAGATATCTTTATACATTTTTATACTACCTAATTCAAAACGCTAATGCAAAAATCGTTTAATAAACCTTTGTTTTGTTAAGTATCTGCAATAATACATTTCTTTTTCATTGATTCTAAATTTTTTTCTTTATCTTATCTAAATATTAGTGCTACAATGTTCTCACATAATGGAATCGACTTAATAATGTAACTAAGACTTTAATTGCGAAACTGATTGAAAATGAGTAACCATAGAGTTTCTTGCTCGTTCTAGTCCATAGAAGTTTACCCTTTTGAACGAGCAAATAGCTTCACTAGACGGACAGACTGACACTTTTTACATTTTATTTACTTTGTTTGACGTTCATAACTGCCTGTGGTGGTCTAATTGAAATCAATGATTCCTCTTTGACTTTAAAGTTATGCTGTTCAAAATACAAACAATTGTTTTAAAATTATCGAACATGGCAACAACAGCTATAGTTGCTTAAATGGAGTGTCTTGTGTATCTTCGTTTTAGCCTAGTACCAAGTTATCTGGGCTTATCATATTGGACTTTATATCCCATCGAGAGGATATCTCTACATATCAACAATCACACAAAGGCTTGAGATAATTTCTTTTGACATTTTTATCTCGTTGAAATCGTAACATCTTTTGATTAGCGAATTGATGTTTTACGTATAAACTTATCTGTTTTTTAAAGATTTATTCGTCACTACCTACCTACCAACTAAATACCTGGTTAGTTAAACTATTCTAGATATGAATAAAGTAATATTTACATATTATTTTTAAAAAGAAACGAAATATATTGAATGCGTGTTCCTCCCACGTAAAATCAATTTCAATGAAACTTTAAAATGCTATGCAGCTTATATTTTTTATTGAAAATAAACTACTAATGGGGATTAACTAGATCGGTGTCACCGTCCACAAACACTTTTTCTTCGTCATTTCAAAAAAAAGTAAAACAAGAAAATTCTAAGCAAACGGCGCGACGTTGATACTTTTTGCTAAGCAATTAAAAACACGATTACACTCGTTTAGCGAAATTAGACCGAATAACATTGAGTTTAAATTTAAATTCTATTGATAAGAGAAGCCTGCGAATTGCCTTCAGTTTATTTTGTTGCAATGGACTTGCCTTGACACACTCGTGGTAGGACTATAGTGGAAAACAGGCTTCTTATTTGAAACATTATTATTCCTATTACGTCTTAATAGTTGCACAGAACATGTTCTGAAGATAAACATTGGAATATATTAAGTAACGCGACTATGAATTTGGTCTACTTAACGTATATTATAATTATATACTGATTGAAGAAGGGTAACCATGGAGTTTCTTGCTCGTTCTTCTCCATTTGATTCTAAGTACAATTTGGAACGAGCCCCCAGCATCAGAGTGTGACAAACTATAGTTATACCTATTTTGACTTCTCTGTGAATGGTTAAGTTGGAATATTCGTTTTTACATTGACTGTGATTGCAATTTTTATTTTATTTTTCATAGGTTTTTTTTTTAATTTCCAGCTATAAGTACACTAGATATAAAGATGATACTATAGATGCGGCAATGACGTGTTTTCCCATTTATAAAAACTTTTTAAAACCATATAAAACTCTGATACTTACAAAAGGCTTACATACGACACAAAGATTTTCCACAAATATATTAAAGTGACTTAAATTGTCTTTACTGAGCAAAATTCTTTAACATTGGTACTTCTTTCTTCTCTTTTGTATCCTTGGTAGACAGGGAAAAAGTATAAAATATTTCGAATACTTAATATTATTTGGGATACTTTGCCATATTGTGGTAAAAAACCACATAAACTATTTATGTAGGTGAGAATACATATCCAAAGCCGTATAACCAGTTCTAATTTTGTATGTCAAAATAAAAATGCTTAAATGATTGTCCTTCGCCTGCACTGCAATCTAAACATTACTCCAAACAGACTAAAATAGTCACATTACCCAAGAATAAAAGAAGAAACCAGTCTAATCTCATAAAGAACCAACATTTGTAACAAACTGATATTGCTTAAGTATATTCATAAAAGTATCTAAAGAATTAGGTAAACTAAATCTTCGAGCACCCACGCGTAGGTATTGACAAATTCGATATTGAATCCTAAATTGGTAAAATCTTTTGCAAAAATCTTGCACTAAAAACTATTTTATGTGTAAATCCATCGTCTATTATGTAAACTTTATATGTATAAGCTTTGTGTGTCACCGTTACAATTAAGACTTTAGTTTCTAACTTTAAAGTTTAATTTGGAACGAAAAAGTTTCCTAATATCATTACAAACATATTTTTAAATATACGCTGCTTATAAACTCCATGAAACTGATAAAATCGCAAACCATGTCAATTCATAACTCCCGGTTAGGCGGTTATCAACGAAAATCCATAACTGTCATTAGGGGTAATAGAAGGCCCGAAAATGTGCCAAATTCAGCCATCGAAGCCAGTAAACGGTCGACATTGTTCGCTTCTCGTTCGTAAATGTTCAGCCAAAATCGATTACCTATGACATAGACATAGCCGACATTAAACATGTTAGGCTTAGGCTAAGAACTCACGGAGCGATTTTCGCCCGCGTCCGCTGCGGTTGCGGGCCCGCAGCTTCTGTAGAATTGAAATATTTATATAAAAAATTAAAGCACATTTCACGACGCGTTTTACGCCCGCGGTGTACGCGGTTGTATGCGGCTCCCGCTGTACCGGCGGGCAACTAGTAGAATCGCGCGGGCCGCGGTTACCCGCAGCCTCTGCGGGTGGCACCCGCGCGCTTTGCGATCGGTTGGCGAGCGACCGCGGGGGCCGGCGGGTCTTCTGTGAAGTAAATATAACGCAACGGCTCGTTTCTGGTGTGTGTCCATGGCGGTCTGGACCTCAACTGATCATTAACCGCCCGTCTTGCAATCTTGCGATCATCGCCCGCCACGTTTGCGGGCGATGATCGCAACCGCGGCGGCTGTGTAACCGCGCAAATAACCGGTCTCGTGAGTTTGGAAATAAAACCGCAGTTCCGCTACCGCGGCGGGCACGGTTCAAAATCGCTCCGTGAGTTCTTAGCCTTAAAATCAAAGCGCATTTTTTTGACTTTTTATCATCATCAGCCTATAAGTGCCCACAGCTGAGCAAAGGCCTCTTCTCACACGGAGAAGGTTTGAGCATTAATCACCACGCTTGCTCAAGGCGGATTGGCGATTTCAACTGAGTTTCAAAGTTATAATTAGAAATTATAATCACAGGTTTCCTCATGATGATTTTCTTTCACCGTATGTCAGTGGTGTCTAAATAATCATAGAAAGTACATTTATCTCGGAAAAAGTCATATTGGTACTTGCCACGTTTCGACCCCACATCCTCATGCATGAGAAGCGAGCACCTTAACCTCCGGGCAACCACGACTATATTTTGACCTTTATATTCTAAAGTCAAAAGTCAAAAATCATTTATTCCAATTAGACATTTACAGGCACTTTTGAACGTCAAACAAAATTTTGAATAATTATATAGTGTCAGTTTGTCGGTTAGTCCTAAATATGTAACAAATGTATGTACTTATACAATTTAAATGTGGAAAAGCCAAGCTTCGGCATGAATGGACCGGCTCGACAGGAGTGATACCACGGTCTTTCAGAATACCGGCGTGACACAACCACAGCGGCCCAACCCAATCTCTCAAACCCTTGGCCACCGAAACCCTTATCGTGTCGTTGAGTGGTGCTGATTGCTTACCATCAGGCAACCCTATCACATAAAACAATGAGATATTCTTCTTTAATATTCAAAATGTGACTTAAGTAAATATTACAATACTATGTATTTAAAATAGCCTCAAAACAAAAGTATCTAAGATACATGTGTCTGCAAATATAAAGTAAATTATTTCTTATCACGGTTTATGGATGTGATAATTGGTGATCATTGGAATCTGGGCTAACTAGGTAAGACATTCGCGTATTATTACAAGTTTCTAATGCTTAATGTACCAGAGTTGTAATTCACGCTTTGCAATTCAAAGACCAGATTGAAATATACCACTTGGTATTGCTGCTTGCCTGGTACTCTATTTCATTAAACTTCGTTTTTACCAACTTCACGCAATGGCGACTCAGATAGCAAATAATGCAATTAATAGATATAATTATTATTGAATATCAAGATTTTGTAGCTACAGTTAAAACATAATGGACTGATTTAACTTAGTAATCATTGCCAGTGACTTCAAGATGTTATGCTATTTTCTATATAGGTAATGTAGGTACTTATAAGTTTTGTATAAATTACTATTCTCATCTTAGGTTATTATAATTATTAGCTCCCCAAGTTAATTTATGTAATACCATAAAAATGTTAGAAAATACGTTGCACGCGTTAATTTTTTTGTAGATATTGTTTTTTTATAACACAATAAAATTGTAAAAACCAACATGGATTCGGATAAAAATATGCCCTCCGATTTATATTCTTTTTCTTTTCGTTTACTTAACAAAAGAAAATTGAAAATACCACAAGGACATAATGGTAGAGAAATTGTAACAGCTATTTTAACTGCGGGAGAACCATGCTTCGGCACGAATGCGTCGGCTCGACCGGAGTAATAAGGACCACGGCCTGACAGAAAATCGGCGTGAAAATACCACAGCGTTGTTTCGCCGTGTGAGTGAGGTTACCGGAGGTCCAGTCCTTCCCCTTCCCCAATCCCTAAATCTCCAAAGCCCTTATCCCTAAAAGGTCGACAACGCACTTGTAAGTTCTGGCGCTGGTTGCTTACCATCAGGTCTGCTCGTTTGCCGAACTATTAGGCTAAGAACTCACGGAGCGATTTTGAACCGTGCCCGCCGCGGTAGCGGAACTGCGGTTTTATTTCCAAACTCACGAGACCGATTATTTGCGCGGTTAGGCTAAGAACTCACGGAGCGATTTTCGCCCGCGTCCGCTGCGGTTGCGGGCCCGCAGCTTCTGTAGAATTCAAATATTTATATAAAAAATTAAAGCACATTTCACGACGCGTTTTACGACCGCGGTGTACGCGGTTGTATGCGGCTCCCGCTGTACCGGCGGGCAACTAGAAGAATCGCGCGGGCCGCGGTTACCCGCAGCCTCGGCGGGTGGCACCCGCGCGCTTTGCGATCGGTTGGCGAGCGACCGCGGGGGCCGGCGGATCTTCTGTGAAGTAAATATAACGCAACGGCTCGTTTCTGGTGTGCCTTGCAATTTTGCGATCATCGCCCGCCACGTTTGCGGGCGATGATCGCAACCGCGGCGGCTGTGTAACCGCGCAAATAACCGGTCTCGTGAGTTTGGAAATAAAACCGCAGTTCCGCTACCGCGGCGGGCACGGTTCAAAATCGCTCCATGAGTTCTTAGGCTAAGAACTCACGGAGCGATTTTGAACCGTGCCCGCCGCGGTAGCAGAACTGCGGTTTTATTTCCAAACTCACGAGACCGGTAATTTGCGCGGTTACACAGCCGCCGCGGTTGCGATCATCGCCCGCAAACGTGGCGGGCGATGATCGCAAGATTGCAAGACGGGTGGTTAACGATCAGTTGAGGTCCAGACCGCCATGGACTCACACCAGAAATGAGTCGTTGCGTTATATTTACTTCACAGAAGACCCGCCGGCCCCCGCGGTCGCTCGCCAACCGATCGCAAAGCGCGCGGGTGCCACCCGCCGAGGCTGCGGGAAACCGCGGCCCGCGCGATTCTACTAGTTGCCCGCCGGTACAGCGGGAGCCGCATACAACCGCGTACACCGCGGGCGTAAAACGCGTCGTGAAATGTGCTTTAATTTTTTATATAAATATTTGAATTCTACAGAAGCTGCGGGCCCGCAACCGCAGCGGACGCGGGCGAAAATCGCTCCGTGAGTTCTTAGCCTTAGCCTCACACAGCCGCCGCGGTTGCGATCATCGCCCGCAAACGTGGCGGGCGATGATCGCAAGATTGCAAGACTACTTCACAGAAGACCCGCCGGCCCCCGCGGTCGCTCGCCAACCGATCGCAAAGCGCGCGGGTGCCACCCGCCGAGGCTGCGGGTAACCGCGGCCCGCGCGATTCTACTAGTTGCCCGCCGGTACAGCGGGAGCCGCATACAACCGCGTACACCGCGGGCGTAAAACGCGTCGTGAAATATGCTTTAATTTTTTATATGAATATTTGAATTCTACAGAAGCTGCGGGCCCGCAACCACAGCGGACGCGGGCGAAAATCGCTCCGTGAGTTCTTAGCCTTACATAAAAAAAACCGCAAAGTCAGTTCTAATCTATGACTTATATTAACGGTGTATACTGTTACATTAGCTAGGATACTATCCTTCTTACATTGCGACACTATCTATTTAAGAGGCACCACGCATACTGTCTTTGCCAAGGTGAGGCCGGTCTTCCTTCCTCTTCCATATATGAATCCTACGGCCTTGATTGGTCACAGGATAAGGTAATCGATTATATAGTGTGAAAAAAATGCAACATGCTAAATGAAGAATTTTTTCTGTGACATTCCGATATTTCATAATAATAATTGATCTTTTACACAAACCTTCAAAATGTTCTGGTAAGACTGTGATTATTGCCTACTGATTGACTTATACACATATATTCCTATCCAGAATATGCCAGAATTTCTTACTAATATTATAAATGCGAAAATTACGATGTTCGGATGTTTGTTACTCAATAGCGCAAAAACGGCCTTACCGATCTGGATGACATTTAGCACAGGCATAGGATACATTCCGGAGTAGGTCATAGGCGACTTTTTATCAACATACCACGCGGACGAAGCCGCGGGCGGTAGCTAATAAATCCCTAGGTCGTTCTAACTTTTTAACAAATACTAATACAAGTATAGTGTTTCGTGTCAAAAATAGATCTTATTCCAATGATTTTGGATTAAGATTTGTGTCCGTCGGAAGTCCTTTAAAATTTATCGCATCTTGTTTAGAGACATTTTCAAACTAGTTAGAAAAAAGATTTCTGCATAAAAACCATTCTCGGTATAAACTGAGAATTGTTTTTAAGTGTTTTAGGTACTTACTAAGTGTCTTAGTATCAAAATAGTCGATATGTTGGACTGACCAGGAGGTCGACTGTAAAACCTTTCTTCACGTATTCTAGTGAAAACAAAAACATTTTTTTCTTTACATTAAGAAAAAAATTATGGTGAAGAAATACTTTAAAACCAATTACAAGCAGCGTTCTCTATTAAATTGTAGTTTTAAGTTAGTCCTTTCAACCAGCTCAGTTAATTAAACACTGCAATATAAAGTGCTGCATCGCTTCCTTCCTCTTTATTATAAACTGATTAATACAATTACTACTTAGAACTTGTACTTGACACTTTTGGATAGTTTTATGCTAGATATAACAAATCATACCCTATTTATTTATTTAACACTTTTTGCACAATGGCGAAATTATAGCATGTTTTTTCATTTTAGCATAAAATCTTAAATGAAGATGATCTATCTGTTATATAGTTAGTTGCAAATAAAATTAAAAAAAAAAATTGCATTTATTTTGAGTGTAAATAAAATTTAAAACGGTTAGAAAATCTTATTTAAATTGTAAATTAGAGGCATTTTAATCGTCCATCTCAATTATTTAATATTTAAAAATAGAACTGAATGGCGTTCAGCACGGTCATGATATATTTACTACAATATAGGTACAAAGGGTCAATTGCTCATATTAAATACTCGTTTCTCAATATTACAATAAACTCCCAAGCATTTACTGGCCGACGTGGACGATTCAATCCAATAATTCAATTGTGAACATTATTGTTACATTCGTATTGAATTAGTCATTGGATTCCTTGTCATTCATATGCTAATAACTCCCAGCTTTTTTCCTGGAGTTTATTCTCAAATGACAACGAACTTTAAAGAGACAATGTAGGTACCACACTAAATATAATATGCATGTAGTTACGGTTATGTATAGATGCTGTCATTTTTTAAATGATCCTACATTATCTGTGTGCTTTGTTAAAAGTCTTGTGTGATTCTCTCACACAAATATTACTTTCTTACTTCATCAAATATTGATTTTCAAATCCTCAGTTTGTAAACGGAGTCTGGATTTACGACCAAACTTGAAACCGGTTCTGTAATTTTTATGACTCCCGTCCTGAAACGATTTTGGCAATCAAGTTTTTGTTGGTGGTCCGGCGAGTAGCCGGCGCGATTGACTCTAATTGCTCGGCGGCTTGACCATACTATAAAATCCAGTTGATACCAGTTTCACAGATCGCATGCATCGGTTGTAGGAATTTGAGACATGGGGTGCCCCAAATTTAACACGATAATTGAGCTCCCACTTAGTTTTAATTAAGACTACGATCTTTAATGAAAGATTGGACACAATGACTCTCAAGTTTCACTAATATTTAGGTTACTCACGCGCACGCTTCAAAGGAGATAAAGTAAATGGAATTAAATTGTGTGACAGTGAAGCGCCGGTGACCACCCGCTTTATAACATTAAAAATTTGAAAAATTCGAAAGACCAAAATGACTTAACTGTGTATTAACAGATACATATACCTAATTGATGTCGGAGATTATCATTTTACTGAAATAAAATGTTTTCATGTTTATCTAGACTTGGTATGTAATAAAAAATCTGTTAGCTTTTAGGTGTTATTTTTTTTTACTTTTAAATCTTTAAAAATAAACCACAAAATTTCCAGCCGTATGAAAAAGGTTTTATTATGATCTCGATCGGCATGCAAAACAGGTACAATTTTAACATAAATACATGTCGTACCTAATTATGCTAAGTAGCACATCATTTCGTCTTTTTTCTTTACAAGAAGTCGAATGTCTTAATGTTATTAAAATTCATTACAATAAAATAATAAAAATAAATTCTTGGTTCCCTTCGACTGTGACCGTTTAAATTGCAAGGCGCAATATTATGGGGTTGCGCGGACTTATTGATTTACCGAACACTCTCTATGGTAGCAGAGAGGATAAAGGCCCCGTGCTTAGTGTTCACAGATAATAAACTTTACCCCATGTCACGGGCAGAGAACACAACTTAAACTAAGTACCTACAACGAATAACTAATGAGAGTTCTTTTGTTTTATGCACTAAGTTTTATTATCGTTGCCATGGTCCTAGATCAGCTTTGTTTATAGTTTTACCTATCTAATTTATTAATGTGTTTAATTAAACTTATAGTTTTCACGAAACGAATGTTATATACAAGATAATAATGAGTCAGTTATGATTGTTTTATTACACTAATACAAAAGAAGTCTATAATTCATAAAAGTATCTAAGTGTATCTACAAAATAAAACAGTACTAAAAGGTTTAATATAAGGAAATGCTACTTTATACAGACGACTAGACTGAATATTAAATCAGTTACACCGTTTTTTTATACTATAAAAACACTATTTAACCAAACCAATCGAATAGAATTCAATTCTTAATACCATACGCCGTCACGCCACTCTTACTTATAATGTAATGTAAACTGGTAATGCTGAAAAGTTATACATTTATATAATATATAATATACTAGCGACCAGCCCTGGTTTCGCACGTGTGCAATATATATCTCCACTATATTTAAAAAAACATTCAAATTCGTTGCTTAGTTGCAAATATTAAGGATTGGATTGAGGCAGTGACTTTGTTTCATAAGTACCTACTTTATAGTTGACATAAATAAAATAATCGCAAATTGTGTGGGAAAGCGCATAACTTAAAAAACACCTATTCTACCTGACTTCCTGTGAAAGAAAACTTTAGAAAAGTAGACAAGAAAATCGGGAGGTGGAAATTTCATTTGTAAAATTTTGGATAAGCGTGCGGATCATGGGCGGGCAGCGAGTTGGCTTTAAAACCACAACCT
The DNA here is from genome assembly GCA_902829305.4 of Spodoptera exigua. Lineage (NCBI taxonomy): Eukaryota > Metazoa > Arthropoda > Insecta > Lepidoptera > Noctuidae > Spodoptera > Spodoptera exigua. The sequence continues at coordinate 9,491,732 of LR824601.2, read as the reverse complement.
TTTCACCTAAAAATGAAGGTTTAATTAAATTGAAATGTATTAACGTACAATAAATGAGTTAATTCTTTTACTTTTTAGAAAACTCTAGGAGCGTTTGTAATTTTAACACTATTTAAAATCACAATGTTTATTTAAAACTGTTTCCGCTGTGGACTAAAATCGATTGAAAACGAAGAAAAGGACAAGAAATTGTCCCAAATAATATTAATTTTAATTCTTTTTGAAATCTCTCAGAAAAAACTTCGTAGTCCTTGTACACAGGGGCAAATACACATTCAAATATAGAATACAGAAATGTCAGTCAGTTCCATAGAGTATGCATATTCTCGATTCAAAATATGTTCATACAGAGATCTGAAAATATTTAGTTGAGACAGTAGGATACTAGGGTCGATTTTACTCCACATTCCCTTTAGATTTTTTTATTAATTGTTCATTTACTAACTTTCACTTTAGTAGATAAGTGTGTAAAAACATATATTACATCATTTTATTTTTGAAATGCTATAGAATCTATTTACACGTGGCACGTAGAAGTTAAATGACCTACATCTTGAGATGATTTTATTGTTAATTAATTAAAATATTTTGATAAGTTCCTTTTCTTCTGTTTCAGAAACTACCGTATCCAAAGGCTGTGGGATTTATAGTCACAAATGAATTCTGTGAAAGATTTTCTTACTATGGAATGCGAAGTAAGTTTCTTTTTTTATTCTATTCTGTCAATAAGTGACGTTTAAATTTATGCTAAAGAGTTTATATTCTATTTGAAGCATTTTACGTTTATCAGTAGGTACTTACACCCTATTTATTTTCCTTATAATTTTATTTTAACACATCATTTAATTAAACGAATTATTTATCGAAATCCATTGTACGTAACAATGTTTAATTGAACCTTAATAACTATGGGATCAGAATATAATGTACGTTTAGTTAGGTCTTTCAAAAGAACACACCTACTTTCATCAGCTGTGTCATTGGTGTACCGTGAAAGAGTCGCGGAGCAAACGCGAGACGGCCATGATTTTCTTCGAAATACTGCAATGGCTTCTTACGTATTTAAGATGAGGAACTCATGGCATATTGAATAACTTAAGCGTAAATAAGCGCTAACAGATTATACAATAGTTATTCACAGCAGTTTTGTTTGCTAGCTATGCACAAGTAGTGTCTACAATTCAGTATTTGACTAAGTCAAAAATTAATTCAACTTTTCAAAACAAAAAAAAGCCTTACCTCACACATAATAATCAATATTGGTGTTTCTTGTATCTTTACCAATGACTTTAGTCCAAATAACAGATTAAAACTCAAGGAAAATAACAAAAATCAACATTGATCAACTGTAGGTCCTACATACATACATAATGAAGTAAATAATATAGTCTACATATGTATATGTACGTATATAATGCAGACACGTGCTGTTTTGTTAATGTTAGTGACACTAACAGGTTTGGCGACACGTGGCCATGCTCGTAAGAAATAAATAACAATGAGTGTGGGTTCCGATTATACATAAATTGATGCATACATTGTACAAGATTTTGTCAGTGACTTCACTTGTGTGGATGTTAAATTATTTCTATCTAATCGGCTTCGATACTAAATGTAACTTTTTATCCTGAAAGCATCGGGATATAATAATATTTACATTGACTACTCGTATATTTTTTACAGAAACAAAAACATATATTTTTTATTGTACAATAGGTTAGGTAATTTTTTAATGGTAAAAAAGAACCATATTCAAACATATTCTATGATCTATGGCCTGTTCTCTAAGAATCGATAGGAGTTTCATAAATATACTGCACCAACGCTGCTAAACAGTCTGCCTCCTCGGGAATAAAAATAGTCGTGTATATTGTAGCTTTAGCTTTACATTCATTCTCCTGTATGTGGCTAGAAAGTGGGTCCTATTTGTGTGCGGGTTTCATGGTTGTTACACCACTAAAACATTCTTTTCATATCTAATCAGCTCGCTTAGTCCAAACGTTGTTTAAAAACTCACGGATTAGGTAAAACATGAGAATGGTATCTATGCATTTTTCGACCTAGTTTAAACATAAATTCATAGTTTATCATGGAAAATGTATGTCGAATTTCACCATCAAGTATTTTGTTGTCGATAAATGGTAAGGTTATACATATGTATGAGGTAAACAATAAATCTGTGAACAAGTGTACCAATACGGCGATTAGTCGCGGTTGTGATACGTTTTAACAACTAGATAATAATATCAATTGTACAATTATTTACAAGTTATTTGCACATTTCTCGTATATCTTTCTACATACAAATACTTCAATAAAATTTTGTATCTTTAAAATCTCACTTTAAGTGGAATAAAGAGGAATTTATCCTAAAAGGAGTTCAGTTCATCAGTTGTTAGACGTTGTAGACGAAAATTGTATATAAATGCTTTATTTTTTTCATTCCACTTTTGTAAGTCTTACAAGGACATTTAAAAATGAAGAAAAAAGCAGTCATTTGGACTGTTTACAATCTCATAATCACATTAAGAGATGATGAGAGAGACAAGATGACATAAAGAGAGAGAAGATATTTTCAAAGTAAATGGGCCGTGCATCAAAACACTTTCTAAAAACTGTTTTTATCTCAATGAACTATTGTAACCAACGATAAGAACTGAAAGAATGGCAAATAAAAATGTTAATTAAAGAATGGCAAATACCATTTGTAGGTATGAATGGAATCACTCGAATTAATACAGCAAATGTACCTAACATGTTTCATTCACCGTCGTATATTTTGGTGCCAAAACATGTACCTACAATCATTCAAAATTGAATATTGTGTTCTATTACTATTTTGCCATGAATTTGCTACTATTTATTTTTTTATTAATTTATGCTTTAATGTACATAAAACTACATGGCGTTCTTAAAAGGCCGGCGTCGCACCTCTGACTTCTCTGGTGCTGAAGGTGTCCATGGGCGGCGCCGATAGCTTACCATCAGGCGATCCGTATGCTCGTTTGCCTCCTATTCCATAAAAAAATGAAGTTGATACAAAAGGCCTTCGCCTTTACGATTTTTATAAGTTTAATTTATTCTATTTAATTATTTCCGAAAACATGCAGGAAAACTCTTTTGCCCTTCACGTCATTTCTATACAATTTGTTTGATTTTAAATCTTGTTCGAATATGAAGTGAGCGTCGAAGTGACGGGGAAATTACATTATAGAATGACACTTTTAACGTCATCTCATACTTTATCTATCAAAATGTTGCGGTCAATTTAGTTCAACTCGCAAGTGTAGCGCTAGTGTACTACTACTCGCAGCGGATTCAGATTCGAAGTTTAGAATGAAGTCTTAAAGAATCACACTGCTGGTGTAAATTAAATTCAGCATTGAATTAGACATTACTGCAGACTAGGTACCTACACATAAAACCTACTTATCTAGGAAACACGGATGATGCAGCTGGCAGACGCTCGTAAAATTATAGTTTATGGCTACAATTAAAACACTATATATTCTTCCGGACTAATGTAATCTGATGAGACAAAGCATGACTCCGCCATTTACTGGAAAAAACCAGCAAATCATAAGAAACATGAGACATTTTGTGATAGTCTAGATTTCGTTATATCACAATCAAGAAACAGATAGGTGTAAAGGAGGTTCGATGACTGAAAAACGTAAAGCAAATTGCACTTTTTAGTGAATTTCTTGCCAGTAGTAGGAAGTGTAGGGCGTTAAAGCCGAAATGAATAAAGAAAATCCAGAATATCCTGGATAAATCTATATGAAATACATATATGTAAGCTTTCGACAGATATTCAAAACAGTCAATATTAAAAAGATCTCAGTCAAAAGACTTTTTAATAAAAAAACGTTTACACATACCAGGTTTTTTTCTATTAAACCGTGCGGGAATTAATACTGACATGGCAGCCAGTTGCCCAGCCATCGCATTGATCAACTGTACAGTAAGACAGAAATTGGAATTGATTTCAATTATTGTTTTTGGAATTATTGATACGAAATTGATACCTATTGCTTGTGGTGATTGAACTCACAAAAAGAAAGCAAGCATTATTTATACGCGCTAAGTATTACTTGCGAAAAGTAATCATTAAGTAGAGATATGCTGAACAATGCCTTATTATAATAAAATTATGTATCACACCTGCTTGGTGTCTGTGCTCAATAATTGCGAATTCAAACTTTTTATTTCACCTTATTACTTCTACCATAGTATTAGATGCCGCTTTTTTATCTGTAGTTTAATAATTATAAGTAAAGCCGAAAAATTATTGGTTTGAAAAAAGAAATTGGCAGTGTTATTTAAGATCCAGCCAGCAATTTTGTTCCGCGGTTCCAGCCAGGTGAAGGAACAGGGCAGTTTTGAGCCAGTAAGAGTCTGTCACTCCCACTGGTCTTTTTCATGATGTGAGACCGCCCTTGATTATTTATCCCCCTTAAACAGACCTGTAATATGAAATAGGACAACGTGAGGTTTTATTTTCATAGGTGCCAATACATTTTTTAAACGAATATAAACTGTTATTGGTTTCGCACAAAATGGCAATATACAAAAATGCAACAGCAACGTAAGACAAATTTGTACCATATACGAGTAAGTACACTATAAAGTGCCAAAACCGTTTCTGTAACTACCTAAATTGAAATCATCAATTACAAGCGAAGGGTGTTGTACGAGTGTCATTTCGTTTCAATTACATTTCATTGTTTTTCTTTGATATTAAACTTGGGCAGCTCAAAGCCTTTAGACCTCAGTCACTCTGGACGTATTGAACTTTTAAATAAATGTGTAAACACTTACCTAATAATTATAACATTTCATCAAAATATTTTTAGGTTTAGATTATGGCAAACGAACGGCGTAGGTTTTTAAGCCTACATGTTATTTCGCATACCTTGGCGAAACCAATGAAGATATGAAAAAAAGGTCTAGCTTATCAAATTAAAAAAAAACGGGTCCGTGTGTCTATGTGAAACATTTTTAGAAACTATAAACTAAGTTGGTGCAGCGGCCCTGTACCTACGTGTATTATTTGAGACTTTTTTAAAATGCAAATTCATCCAATGTCTTCTCCCGTCCTTTTCTAAGTGTGGCGTGACGGAGTATCAGACTAGAGAAACAGTGGCCAGCCACCCTTGGTTGTGGACTTGTGGCCCGTGGCTAGAGAACCGGGCCTGAAATCGCACAATCCTTGAAATCCCGAGCGTTTCGTGCGGTGAATGGGGCGTGAGGAGCTTCTTTCCTTCACGCGCTTTCCCTCTTTCTCAGCTAGCACGACTGCTTGCAAAAGGAAGGGAATGCTTTCCAGTTCCTCTTTCCCACCCAAAGCGGGAGAAGGCATACTTTCTTCTATAAAAAAACCATATGTATATCGATGTCAAATTTAAAACCGCCGCAGCGCTATTGTTGCCATGCCGCGGCCTGTGTCCCTGTATGTGACTTATGACCGTTATAAACATCAACCTGTAAAATCACTGCACCTGACTCATTCGTGACGTCACATCAAGGCGACGATAAAATAAAAATAAGTTTAATATTCACTTTCATTTTAGCTCGGTTGCATAACCCTTTATATGGCCTGATTGAGTGACTGCATAGACCGATCGTATCTGTAAAGCAAGCTTGACTTCGTTTGTAATTTTATTTAAATGGCTCTTTTTCATCTAGTTTTTCACATATAAATTGATGTGTAAAAGTGCCGTTTTATGGACTGTTTGCAAAAATAAATTCATTGTTTCATTGTTTCATACTTCACCTCAACGAAAACAGGGTTTTTATATTCTATTTTTGTTTAGGGGTTTTTATCTTGGATATGATAACCCTATTAGGGATACCCTTATACAAAATTAAATCACATTTAAATAATTAGAACGAATATAAGTATTACATTAATACTTTTTGAAACTAGACGATTTATTATACCAGTTTTTATTTCTTTGTTCATGTGTGGATCGAAACGGTTGATGTTCCTTATCCTTTCTCAGATCTTCTCGATCATCATTTTCATTGTAACTGGTTAAGGCTGATGACAAAAGATAGCCTTTACAATTAAGGATTTCAAAGATTCCTGACGATCCCGATTCTCTCAATAGATTATAATGAATGGGCACAATGAATGATGCTTTATATCTGTAAGTGGTTGAATGTTGTATCTGATACTATTCAGATACAACATTCAACCACTTACAGATATGGATTGAGATGGCAAGAGATACTTCTCTTGCCATCTCAATACGTGTATGTATCTTCGTAATATGTAAGATATGCGAGCCCACGTGGTATGTTCATAAAAATGGTCTACGTGATAATCTAGGGTGTTACCTATCTATTAAATTTCAGCCATTATTGCATGAAAGTATAACAAAGATAATTACAGCCGTTATATAAACATTCATACAAACTTCGACATTTATAATATTAGTAGGATAGTAGGATACAGTAGGATTTTAATACCACTTTCAATGTTTGCTTTGACAAAATCTTAATCACTTAATTGTAATCGACAAACGATAGCTTGAAAATAAAAGAAAATAAATAAATAATATTTTTCAAGACTAAAGAATTGTAGCTCTTAGCCTACTGTTAGATAGGGGTGTATACTTGAGCCATCCTGGGTAACCCTTAATCTAATTTTCCGTTGAAAAGTTAAGCAGGGTTAAAATAACGCGATCGAATGCATAGTCCTTGGACTTGTTTTAATACTTTATTCGGATCAAAAATATCTTTTGTCAAGGATATGAATGGGAACATTAAAACAGTTATGATAGTGTTTATACAAGACTATTATCAAAATGGGTCATCGCTGCGAGAATCACATGATCTATTTGACACTGCATCAGTACTTCTACTAATGTTTAGATGCACTACAATTTTCCGGACAGTTAATTAAAAGTTCTTCAAGTTCAAGGTTCTTATAAATATATAAATATAAAAAATTTCTACACCCTTTGGTTTCGAACAAAACCATATATCTGTTAGATTTGAAACTCGTGCTCAAAAGTTTTAACGATCGTCAATTTAAAATGTTAATAGGGGAAATGAAAACCTTACTTTTGAAGTCATTTGAAAACAGTTCCAGGTCCATAGTTGATGTCGTCTTTGCAAATAACGCATACATCAATCATTCAATGTTGCAAGTGCAAAAACCACTTTCTACCGTATTGTGGTATCACCAACCACCAACCACCGCCCACCAACCACCAACCACCAACCACCAACCACCAACCACCAACCACCAACCACCATTAGAGAGACATAATATTTCATAAATAAATAGTTATTCAAAATTTTGAATCAATTTTCTTCTTCTTTAATTAAAATATTGCCCCACTAGGTTTATCTCCTGTGCACACATTCACAGCTTACAATTTCACATACACATTGGTGTGCTTGATCCTTGACCCGAAAAAGCAATTTGTAGATCACACAAAGAGTTGTTTCGTGTGGAGTGAACCCACGACACCCTCATCTGCAGCCAGTTGCCCACCCCACGTCAACAGTGCACGTCAACCTATATTTATATGTATAAAATAAATCCCAATATCTACTGAAGATGTACAAATTAGTCTTTTTCTTGCATTTACAGTAAATATTAACATCTTCTATTACGTCAGATCATTATGTAATTAATTTTTGGAGTCGAATAATTCCAAGAATCTAATTAATAGATAATATAATATTACCTAAATACTGTTATTACTAGTAATACTAGAATATGAATAAATACTTAGGATAAGTAGTTAATTACAATTGAGTATTGACGCTGTGTCACAAAACTTTTCTGGTTTTCTATTTTCTATAAATTTATCATACAGTACGTAGTCAATAACTTCAAATGAGCAATTCTTGTGTATGTCGTAAAATCATTAGTGATGACACTAATGATTTTGGACATCCCAAAAAAACTAAAAAAATTAAGCATGTCTCTGTCGTCCAGATACTAACAATGCATTATAATATGTATGTATACTTAGGAATATGGAGAAAGTCATAAGCAATCTATATTGAAGGTGATTGAAAAATGCGGGAAACATATTTTTATATAAAAGAGTTGTAGAACTAATGATGTGTATCAAGATTCCATTCATAGCCTACTGCTGTGAATGGAATCTTTTATATGAAGGTAGGCATCCTTAATCCTAAATAACTAATACACTATGTATGTATTTACTTGAATTCAAAATATTACGCAGTAGTAGGAATTTCCATTCATTCTTCACAATATACACATAGGTACAGGAATAAGGTTTTTTTAATTGAATGCAGTTCATAATTAGGGGTAGGTAGGTAATATTAAATAGAGTTTAAAGTACAAAGAAGTTAACGTTTTCATGTGTATAAACACGCCTGAATAATTAAAAATTTGTAAGTTTGTATGTAGGGGGTAATCTTTGGAACCGCTAGTCGGATTGTCAAAATTCTTTCACTGATAGAATAGCTACAATGTTCCTGAGTGCTATAAGCTATAAAACATCACGCTACGATCAAATGGAGCCGAGCAGCGGGTGAAACCGCGCGAGAGTAGCTAGTAGTATATATGTATAGATAAAGATAGTATCGTTTTCTTCCAGCAATCCTGTCGCTGTACCTGCGAGACAAGCTGGGCTACAGTGACAATGGAGCCACAGTCATCTACCACGTCTTCACTATGTTTGCATACTTCTTTCCCCTTATCGGCGCCATGATAGCTGACGGCTGGTTGGGGAGATTTAGGCAAGTACTTATGCACTATATTAAATTAATACATTCAAACAAATTATGCTCCCAATATTTACAATAACTATAAGGAGATACAAATGCCAATATATTTAAATAAAAACAACACAGTCTCTGACTCTTTATGAAATTTGTTATAAATTGGATTAACAGCGATATAAGAGTATCTGTTTTGATTTAACTAGGACAAGAAAAATTAAAGTGAATCTATACTAAGATTATGAGGTAAAATTTGGAAGTGTGTATGTGTGTTTGGAAGGGGGTTATCTTTGGAACCGCTGCCGCCGCAAAATTCTTTCACTGATAGATAGCTACAACGTTCCTGTGTGCTTTAGGCTATAAAACATCACGTTACGATTAAATGGAGCCGAGCAGCGTATGAGTAGCTAGTTGATAATATAGCGGTTTTGCTAGTTAGAAATCTTCGGTAAAAGTAAACAAGAACAAAGTGAAAAAAAAACATTTTAATCGAATTTTATAATAAAAAGGTTGATTATATTTATTTTGAATATAAATCTTGGATAATATAAGTTTTGAAATAGATCCGAAATAAGATCGCTAGTTTTCTTAGACCCGACTAAAAGTAATCTTCCACGGGATTTCCAAGTGTTGTACAACCAGGACTTACGACACTCAACTAACTTAATAAATAAGCTTGAGTAAGAACTAGGCTAACTACATTCACTGAGTATTTAAGCTTAGATAAAATGAGGGTGTAAAAATAAACTTAATAACAAGCTTTGAATGAAAGTATTCAACATCAAAATGACGAAAATTACTAATAATTTGATTGAATCACACATCTTCATTGATACTAATTTCGATAAACAAAATTGCTTTAAGCCGGTTAAGGCGATATTATGCAATTTGAAATTAGATATCTTGATCCAGTTTCGTTTGTCACGTAAATTATATTCGATCTTCATTTGTTTGGTACATAGACCAATATTTTAAGTCTATCTAGTGATGGAAAGTTTTCTTTTTGTACAGTTTTATTTGCAAATTCGATTGCTTGTTTTTTTTTATCGGGTTGGAAAATCCTCGTGGAGACCCATCGCCCTCGGGGAAGGGCGAAGGGTACTGTCAGACTCTTACTGACTATAAACCATCGCGGTGTTCCTCCACTACTACCCATGTGTCGTAGGGGTGGGTATCGCCGAAGCATTCGTCGCAACCCCCCGACGGAAATTCGATTGCTTTGTGTCAGTAACAGCGAAGTTACAGCAGCTATGACTTATGTTGTTAGGTTTTTAAAATACTCAGCTCAATTAGAAAATCTTAATCTTAAGTTTGTAAGCTACGTATTGGGCATATGAATTAACAAATATTTTTGTTTCAGGACTATATTATATTTATCACTAGTTTATGCAGCTGGAAGCACTTTGATATCTGTCAGTGCAATGCCACAACTTAACCTGCCTACCATGTAAGTATTAAACTAAATGCCAGCGGACAATTTTTTCTAAAAATAATTTATGAATTCTTGTGTAAATCGAGCTAAAACTTATAAATAGCATTCTATACCAGAATAGATATTACGATTAATATCACATAAACACTACCACTTTCATAATATTAAATATTTTAGCGAAAATCATAAACTCATATAAATTAATAACTGTCTCAATTAACATCGGACAATGGTGCGTTAATTCAGGATTATGTCATTATCACATTTCAATGGATTCGCCGTTTCTGCACAATTTCAATTCATTTCCATTAAATAGATGCCTGCGGTCTATTTCGCCGTTTGTTTTATGCACTTATGGAACTCGGAAAATAAATCTATATTCAAGTTTATTTCTCATTCCGATCTTATGAAAAGTAGGTAAGTAAAGTCCTATTATGGACTTGGCGGTCGTGTGTTTGGAAAAAATCTCTCTGAGACCCACAAATTATGATTTCGCGACTGGGAGGGTTAGGAGTATATACATTTAAAGTATATACATTTTTTTACAATTCACGACACAGAACAAATTGCAGTGTTCGAAAAAAAAGATTAAGCGAAGAAACACATGTCCTTTGCTATATTTCCATTATATTAATCACAGGATATTGAAGATGTTTCCTTTCTTTCAGGGAATTCACCATCGTTGCTCTTCTGCTAATCGCCTTCGGTACAGGGGGCATTAAGCCCTGCGTTTCTGCCTTCGGTGGCGACCAGTTCAAGTTACCAGAGCAAGAGAGATACCTGGGCTACTTCTTTTCCCTATTTTACTTCGCCATTAACGCTGGCAGTCTTATTTCAACTTTCTTGACTCCCATCTTAAGAGCTGACGTCCACTGCTTTGGTGACAATGACTGTTATTCACTTGCCTTCGGTGTTCCAGGGATACTCATGATTGTCTCTATTGGTAAGATTATTAAACAGTATTTGCTTTGACCCGTATAATCTTTGAATTTTCGCTATCTGTGAAACAAATTTTAATGTAGCTGAACCTCTTTAGTCAACCTAGTAATTAATTAGATATATTAAGATGGTAAGGCAGGCCCTTAATCAAGATTTCTTAAATAAAGTTTCAATTATAATTGATAATGAGTATTTAAGTAGTTTTAAGATCGTAACTTGTGTTTGTATGGGTATAATGGGGTCTCTCACAATAAAATCGTAATTCCCTACTTGATTGAAAAAATTACTTGCATTTTAAATGATTACAATTGGAATAGCTCTGAAACTATCACACAGAAGAATATTATTTTAAAACATAACATCAATTAATTCGTGTCAAAAACATATATTATTCTATTGCATTCTATTTTTAAACTCAGTCTTATAGTTTAAAGAGAGTCAGATTAGACCCTCAGGCTCAGAATGTAATAAGTTAGCTACAGATAAAAACGTTTATTTTATTTGCAGTTTTCTTCGTGGCCGGTAAAAGGCTTTACATAATAAAGCAGCCCGCAGGAAATGTTCTCGGAAAAGTCTCTACTTGTATTGGCGTAAGTAATCTTTACGTACATATGTATATAGGTATATGTATATAGGTATATACATACAAGTTTTGTCTCCTATCTTGAGATACGAGATGGTAATTAACTGATCGATTATTGAAAGACATTCTTTGTATGGGATCATTATGATCATGCCTGGTCACTTTTGACAAACTAGTTTGTTAAACATGTTCTGCATCGTGTGTATATTTTATAGAAATAGGTTTCTTAATGATATTGCATTGCCCTACACCTACTTGGTTAAACTCTTTGACATTGTCATTTAGCGCTATTTAGAGCTAGTTTAGAGTCACACTTCTGATACCTACTGTTTTGTATGGGATATACAGGGATGTCGATGACAATGGTCTATTATTGGAATGAGTTCAGTAGGATATTCAACCTTAATGCTTGACAAAATACCTATATAAATAAAAATCATTTTTCTGCGTTGTCTACCTAGATTAAATTCTTTACGAATAGGTTTAGTACCGAAATACCTTACCATTAAGTTCTAAACGTTTTACTTAAAAGTTTGGCCTTTTCGCTTCATCGTCAAACTCTACACGAATCGAATCGCCATATTCATTTAAGGATCGGTCCATTGAATCTAGCTTAATTTTACCAATATCAGTTCCATTTATAGCCAGGACAAAACGTCTTCTTTTCAAAATTTTCTTTCATAAAACCTTTTTCTGGCCACTGTAATTGTAAAGGTAGTCCAGTTTCACAGTAACATTATAACGTGTTTTAAGTTTTGTATAACATACAAACAAAACTCTTTAAAGTGTTCGAGATAAAACCAAACGTGAGATAGTAATGTAATCATAGAAAAATGACACTTGAGATTGATTTATCAGATAATAATTTCTTTCTGGCACATGGCCAACTATTGACCTTAAAGTAATTGAAAATAAGTAGCAATCGACCCGAATAAATGTCTAGGTTGGTAGGAACCGGGCGTAAATCAGCTAGTAGTACATAAACTATAGGGTATATTAAACTACTAACGCCCGGTTCCTATAATTGAGAAACGATCCGTTTTAATTACGAATAGTAGTTTTATATACGACTCGTAAGCTAAAACCGTTTCTATAATAAACGTCTCGTCGTGCAACTTACTGACGGTTTGCAACTAACGGATATCGGTAAGCGAATTGTATGGAGATCTATGGTGTCTGTGGTGTTCCTATAAATATTTTAACCGTCAGTAGACGGTCAAGATAACTATTCGTAATGTCATTTGGTCGTTATGTCATACAACGACGATTCGTTAAATATAGGAACCGGGCATAAAAGGGTGAATTTAAAATGATAATTTGGTTTATTAATTAGTTAATTACATTAATTTAAGTTTCACCGCAAACGTATATGCATGGAACAATTCACACGGACCATGATTAATGTGGTAAATTTATTTATCACTCTGTTTTATATATAGATGCGTAGTTATAGGTAATACCACATCCATTGACGCCATATATGTCACAAAAAGTAAGCGGGTTTCTATAAATGTGGAAAGTGATGCTTCAACATGATTGGGCCACCACTGGAGTAACCACAGCTTCATTGAATGGGAATTCAGAATGGGCTCGAAACAATTCTTCCGTGTTGTTTTGTTTGTGAGAGTGAGGCTACGACAGGGATTGTCGTCACAATTTTCTACTACCAAAAAAACAAGTTTATCGTAGAGTTCTATCGAACTTGTATGGAGATATTAACGTACCTAAACAATTTCGAAATTCTTAGATATTAGTAGATACGGAGTCTATTTTGTAGCGGATTTGTAGCATATTTAAAAAAGTCATCGATGGTAAAAATAAGATTAGTTAAGTTACCTTAATCACATAAAGTTAACTTATATAACAACACAACGTACGTAGCCAACATACATCTACATCCCATCGCTTTTCAGGTGATCAATAGACCATGAACTAACGAAGAACTACTTGGGTTTGATAAATATGCAATAATTATAACATTATCAGCAATTTAACGCTACAATAAACTGAATGTTTTCAGTAAAAAGCACGTCGAACGGTGGGGTCCCTGTTGACATTAGTGGCCACGCTAACGTAAAATTTGCCATGCCGTTATTGTATAAGTTTTATTACGACAGTGAAAGTCTTATTTTCATTGGTTTTATCTTCATCCAATGTATTGTACCACACACGATCAATAAATTGCCCACAATAGCATACATATAATGCACTCATACATATGCCCTGTTATGTGTGTAATAACTATGTACTTAATCACAATTGCAATGCAAATTAATTTCCACACTGTTCTCAGCTGAGTGGGCCGAATGAGCTGATTCAATTAACTGCCACTCAATTCCAAACCAAATAATTATTAATATGTCTATACGGGTGTAAATTGCAAATCGGTACTTTAGATATGGGCTTGGATTTATTGGCACGGCCATTAGTGCTGCTTATCAAAAGGTGCCGTTAGTAAAATAGCACAGGTGTCATTCAGTCAGATGTCACCATGTTTTTACTGTTCTTAGCGCCTAAACTGGAATCCATCAAATTGTATTGCAATGCTAAATTAAAAGACGATGATGCAAACGCGTTGAAACGCATATCAAGTTTGAAAAACGAACCACAATCACCTTCCTCCAAAAAATATACCAAGAATACGAAATCCTTGTATCATTTATCAACTTCTTTCGTTACAGCACGCAGTGGTAAAGTCCTGCAAGAGTAAGGAGAAACGCGAGCACTGGTTAGACCATGCTGATGACAAATATGACTCAAACTTAATAGAAGATGTGAAGGCGTTACTTCGAGTGCTAGTGCTCTTCATACCACTGCCCGTCTTCTGGGCACTGTTCGATCAACAGGTAAGACAAGACAGGTATTTCCAGCTACCCTCATACACCCATGGCATGGATAAGGCATATTGTGTCTGCATCTAAGCAGTTTCTTAAAAGTACACGAGTAAAAAGAAAGTCCCTTCGTCATAAAACCGGTGTATCAAAAACAAAAAACTAACATAACTATTTTTTCATATTTTATCATAGGGATCCAGATGGACCTTCCAGGCAGACAGAATGGAACAAGACATTGGTGCCTGGACTCTCAAAGCTGATCAAATGCAAGTGCTGAATCCTCTCCTCATTTTAATATTTATTCCTATTTTCGAAGTGGTAAGTAAGAATTGAATTAGAATTTTGTTTTGAATTAGAGTTATGAGGTAAAAGTCATTAAATTTCTACTTTTTTTTTAGGCTATCTATCCTTTCCTGACGTGGTGCAAGCTTGTAAGAAAACCTCTACATAAAATGATTTGGGGCGGCATCCTAGCCGCATGTGCCTTTATCATCTCTGGCATCGTTGAACTTAATTTACTGGTAAGTTTACAAAAACTTTTCATAATATCAGCAGCAAACATAGGTAGTAGGGATAGGTATACCTAAATACCATATATATAATACCGTATACTTAAATAATGTTATCGAAACACCTAAAGTACCAACCAAACCAAAAAATAAATCGCAAAATTTTCAATGATTTTTGCGATTTATTCATGATTCGTTCAAAAGTAGTTAACAAAAAAAAATGTTTATTTACTGTGACTTTTACAAAAAAAAAGTTAAAACATTATATATATTACCATATTCATTGTTTTATAAATCTGTGTGCTGCATTGACCAAGAAACCTACATTTCACGGAGTTAATAAATGTCAGATTCAGTCGTTCGATTTCGGATCAATGTTGAACAATAACGGGGTGGTGACGTGTGACCAAATCTACCACACCTACACCTATCTTGACCACACATTAATTGGCCTTTGTAGCTTATTCTGTTGCCTTGCATGTGATATAAACCACCGATGGTGGCGTTTGACTCTTGTAAAATTGTGTCACGGTGGTACCTACATTTACAATGCCCGACAAAGAAATCATTACGAGTAATTTTGAATGTGAAATTAATTATCCTCTACTACCATTTACATTTTTATTGAAATATTAAGTATCTTTACTGTTTTGTTGTAGCCGACATACGGTACACCGGTCTCAGAAGGTTTGGCTCAATTGAGGGTGTACAACGGATTTAATTGCAACTTCACCCTTAACACTGCAGACCTCAACGCACTCCAAGAGAACGTGACCAGAAACTTTGAGGTTGGCCCTCTCTCAGCGTACGAGAATCTTAACATAGCCGCTGACAAATTTGTAGACCTTCCTTATTATTTACAAGGAGAACCTGGCACAGAGTGCGCAGATTTAGCATTCAGTGGATACTTTAACCTAAAGGAAAAAACTGCGAATTCGTTTTTTATTAATAAAGATGGACTATACAATTTTACAGACAATAATGATAAAGCAATTGACGGAGTAAATGTAAGGTAAGTTATTATAAAATTAATCTTTACACTACAGCTCATCATGTTTAGTTTTACAATGGTGGTCCTGGTAAAATCGATCATATATGTGATTCCAGTAACGATATATGAGGGTTTCTGCTCTGAAATCAGTTGTATCAAATATTTTTCTTATTAGCAAAACGTTACTACCATCTAAATTCAACGGCGGCCATGTAGTATTACCTGTATAGCTTGCCGGCGTGGGATCGCCATATTTTGCAAAATTTGCCCATAATTTTGACATTTCTTTGATAACCGTTTTGTCAATATTGATTTCATCTCTAGTCATTTTCACATAGTCTTCCCAAAGTGGTTCACACTTTAGAACATAACATATTTCATCGCCAGTCGCAACACCTTTGATTTTTGCATTAGACTGCCCTAGCGAAGTGGCCTTGACAGCATTCAGAGAGCCCCTATAGTCAAACTTATACATAAAAATCTTGGTGTTCACTTTAATTAGCTTTACGTACATGTTGATAAATTTTATTATAGGATACTTAATGAGATCAGATAGAAATCTTAGGAAACTGTCGAGGGATTTTTCTGTAATATCTCCTTTGAAGTACCTATCCTTTATTTCTTCCGATACACGCCTATACTCTTGCGATGTAGTGTTATAACGGCATCCGTCATGAAATGGCACCATATACCTAAAAGACTTTCGAAATAGTCTCAAATAATGTGGATGATGTATAAACGGTATTGCTTCCGATATACTTTCTTGAGTATTAAAACCGATTAACAAAGGTTTAATCTTTTTGCGTTTCATAATATCAATAAAATCTTTTGGCGATTTTGTTAGTAAACTAGTGTTAGATATTGGTTCAAGGATCGGCGTAAATGGTACTACAGGTCTTTGAAAGTTTTCCACTTCCGAACGTGTATAAATCTTTTGTGAGGCATCAACTACCTCTTTAGTTACGGCCTTGCTTAATGTTAAACCTTTCTTATGGAGCTCTTGTTTAAGTCTCTCCTTTTCCAACTTATGATCACCTTGTAATATTGAAGCAGAGTATAATGATCCACTTTGTAAAATAATTTTAGAAAACAATTTACTAGCTTCTGTAAGTAAAAGCAGTGTTATGAACGTTGCAGCTGAGTTACTGCCCATCACAGTAATGTTGTCTTTATCACCACCAAAGTGTTTAATGTTCTTCCTGACCCATTTCAAAGCCATGACTATATCTTTGAGTCCCATGTTAGCATGGGAATCATTGTCATTGCTTTTCAGAAACCCAAACACTCCTATTCTATGAGTGACAGTAACTAGAACAACATCATTGTCGATCAAAAAATCTGCTCCATGAATGTGGCTGAAAGATGAAGTAAAAGCGTATCCATGAAGCCAAACAATGACCGGCTTGAGAACACCTTCAGTCTTAGGAATTTCAGGCGTGTAGATGTTTAGATACAGGCAGTCTTCCGACCCAAACAGTCCGTGTTTATGAACGATGTGCGCTTGAGCACATGCTCCGTGGAATTCTGTCCTTGCATCATAAATTCCTTTCCATTTTGGATGAGGCTGGGGATCCTTGAATCTTAAACTGCCAAGAGGAGGCTTAGCGTAAGGCACTCCATAAAATGCAAAATAAAGTCTCTTATCAAAAACCGTGGCGTCTCTATGCCCTTTCAGTTTTCCCTGCTTAATAGTCACTTCAATATTATACGATATTATTCTTGAAAATAACACAAAAAGCACGTACACTTCCCGATACATTATTCATTTTTATATACGAGCCTATGTTTACGCTACGAAGTTGGTTATCGAATAGAAGAATTAAAATCACTGAAGTGGCAAATGTTTACACAAGGAGGAATACTAGTAATATGTGGCAATGTAAAACATAACGATTATGAAATAAGATAAAAATACGACTTAACACTTAGTGCTTAAATACACTGTTCTAAAGATGTGATCCAATCCTCTCTTGTTAGGTAGCAAACGATGAGTCGTGACCTAAATTGAGATTCGTTTCCATCTCGTCTCACAGTTTGCAAGAATTAATTGGTATTTAAGTACAATAGGACATGTTGAAGGACAATGATTAATTGTGCTTTGTGTCTTGATATGGAAGAAATGCTAATACACACTACCTATTTTTACGACGAAGAATATGACGGATTACCTGACGATAAGCAATCGGTGCCGCTCACGGACACCCGAATCACGAGAGGAGTTGCAAGCGCTTCGATGTTTTGCGGATATGAGTTTTTGGGGATTGGGTAGCGATAGGAGGAAAGATTGGGCATCCGGTAATACTCAAATAGCGAACCGCAAGGCTGTAGTTGTTTCACGTCAGTTTTCGGTGAGGTTGTTGTACCAATACGGCCGAGTCGACCGATTCATGCCGAAGCTCGAGTCTCCCTCTGTTAAATGTTCAATTATTTCCCTTTTTTGTTTTTAGATTTTTGACAAATATCAGAAGAATCGTAGATATAAGTATAGAGAGTGATAAGAAGAATAAATCGTTGCTAAGTATTAAGAGTAACAATATGACACAGAGGTCAATTGCTAAAGGAGTGAGTAATGTTACTGTGGGAGGATTTGTGGTACTAAGAGACTTCGACTTCAAATCTGGAGCAGTTTACACGATAAATGTGTACGAAGACAGTACTGGAGTATACGTAAGTACCTTAACTATTGTAAAAGCACATTCGAATTTGTTGGAATCAAGTTACAAATTATCGTCACTGATTATACTTAGTTACTGGCATGAGAATCTTTTCTCAGGCGAGTCGCTTGTAAGGCATATTATCAGATCAAAAACATTAACTAGTCACTAGCTAACGTCACAAGATGACATGAATCTTGAAGAACCTATGGCTAACTATAAACAATTACGACGTCCATCGTCGAAGGTAGAAAAGGGACAATCTTTATCAATCAAAATTGTCTTTTAAGCTACTACAGATACAGTCACAAGTAACGGGCTTCTGAATCACCGCCGCATTTTCAACACAAATACTATAAAACATAACAATGGAGTGTAATGATGATTCAAAATTATTTGATTTTAAGTAGGAGATAGATAGAAGAAAAAAACATTATCAATGAACTCCTAAAAAATATTGTTTCTTTCGCAGCATGCAAACGCAGTGATGATAACACCGTCGAACAGCATCCACATCCTGTGGCTGATACCTCAGTACGTGGTGATGACGATGGGGGAGGTGATGTTCTCAGTCACCGGCCTCGAATTCTCTTTCACCCAGGCTCCATCTAGCATGAAGTCAGTACTACAATCAGTCTGGCTACTCACAGTAGCCTTCGGAAATCTAATTGTTGTGCTCATCGTAGAAGGAAACTTTTTGGATGCCCAGGTGAGGTTAAATGTTTACTTTTGGGCTATTTGCAATAGCTTTAATGATCAAGAAACAACCATGCCCAGAGTCATATTGTATTCGCGAGCGAAAGAACGCTATTTTTGTCAGTTGTTGTTGTTGTTAGTGAGTTAATACAGCAACAATATTGTACTTACGCATTTTATGTTTATTTTGTGTCTATATAAAGAATATTACCTAAAAAAGAGTAGCGAAATTGGTTTTATACCGAACTATACAAAAAAATTAGTCTATAAAACCAGCATTGTTTAATCCCTGCAGCTTTATCGGATTATTTTTTAATTTCCAAGAACTAACTGAATGTTCTTTCTTAATCCGAATCTTTCTATGTTGACAACTTTACCGAAGGATATATCTTTAAAAGCAATCAAAGTTTTAATCTAATATCGTCTTTATTTCCAGTGGAAAGAATTCTTTTTGTTCGCGGGCCTGATGTTGATCGACATGCTCATCTTCACAACGATGGCCTTCAGATACAAGTACAAGGAACTCGCATCCAGCGACGAAAACCTTGCGATTGAGGAAATCAAAATGCCAGAGAAGACTTCACAAGACAAACACGAAAAGAACTAATTGTTACATAATTATATTATTATTAAATACCCGTTAAGTAATTAAAGTTTTTATTATTGACTAAGAATTTTGTTTTCATTTCTTTAACTACACTAATAAAAGATTGGTTCGAAGAATTGCTGGTAATTCTAGGATAACCAGGTCCTATTAAAACCTATGCCTATTCAGAATGGCCCTGGTCTGTAGGAGGACAAGGAACTGGATGATTATTAAGGAGAAAGATAACTGATATTCCCCACTCAAAAAGTGCGCCTATTTATAATTACGTGTTGGTATAGTTTATAATATCCTTACAATATCCACAATGCAGTTCTTTTTAATATTCATTAACTATCTAAAAATAACAGAGTCGTACATACATTAACTGACACTTGACTGCATAAAAACCACGAGTAAATACCGAGTAAACACGCAACTCTCAAGGCCGTAATTTGCTAACGTGACAATATTAGAATAATGTACAGCGAGCCGAGACGTTGTAAGGTATCATAATTCTGCTGACCCAGCAAGAAAGAGTAAGCGATAGAATTTAATTTTACATACAGTGTCGTTCAATCAATAATCTAATGTCAGTCCGGTAATCATAAAGATTCCTGCAAGACGTTGAACACAACAGTCGCGTCAGCCATCTTTGTAAAAAAATCGAGAAAAAGTTTCTCCATGGGTCTACCGCCGGACAACGTTCCCGCCAAAAATATTGATGACACAAAAAAGATGTAGGTAAGCTTTTTTGTGATATTTTAACACCAAATTATATATAAAAAAAATGACATGTGATTATTCGTTTTGCACATGCTTAAGTAAATTTAATAGTATATTATTCAATTTTAACTTAAACTAAATTCTAATTTTTAAACACGGACTACACTATGAGGGCCAATATCTGAGCCACGATAGGTTTGCCCTCAACAATTTTCTATTGGCATTCAGTAATAACATTGGTTTGTAAGGTATCTGTGCCCAAATACCCGGTGATTTTGGCTAACGATAATGGCGCAAAATGCAAATATCGATTTCGTCTTAAAGAACAAACAGCATTAAAATCACTAATTTAGCGATTTATCTAATTTTTAGATAATGTGTGTGTTCCTCCAAGAAATAGACAGAAATGCACAATGCAAGTATAATTCCGGACCATTTAATATTTTATCAGATATGATTAGCATGCAAAATGCACTCAATCAATAGTCATTCGTAGTTGAGACGTATCAAGGCAACCACATTATTGAATTGTGTTACACAAAATCAAACAACTTACAATTTCATGCAACTGAACATTTGTAATTGATATCCTATTCTGTGTGAACCCGATCAATAGAAAATGCAGTCTGGCTCCCTGAATATTTAATACATTTGTGGAACTTTAGCATTATGATAGAGTGGCACAATACCGCATTTTACATTACATCTGAATCGGTATGTCTACGTTTAATAGACGTCAGATATTCACACATACATAGGTACCTTTACTTATAAATATTCTATTGCAATTTAATTTTTTATACAACATAACATCACGCAATCTTTGAAAGTGATTAATAGTAGAATGAAACTTAGGTACTTAGATTTTAACCGTCTCAGATTATGAGATAGCACAATTATATAGATACTACTTATTAGTCGCGTGGCCGCAAGCGCAGACGCAGGGAATAATATAAAAATGGTGAGCTTGGATACGAGGTACAAGAAAGTCAATTAGAAATTATGCCCAGTGTAAAAGTAAGGCAAGATTTTTGGTACGGAGCGATACGAACTGGGAATCCGTCTTCTTTTTCTAAGATAATGCTTGCAAAGGAGGGACCGAAGCGCGTAAAGGAATTATGAATATAGGGTGCCTCAAAGACCCATCGGGGTTGTAGGTCAATCGCTATAATTTACCGCAGTCTTATTCTGGAGCGGGATAAGGAACATTATGGCTTGTCAGTAAAAGTTTCACACTCCTTGTCGTCCTACAAGGAGTTCATTACAGAAGAGGCCCAATAAATTTGATGTTCAACTGGGGTTCAAAAACTTCAGTAAAATCAGTAAGAGTCTGATACTCCACGCCGTACCCAAGAGACAGCTTTTATGGTTTCAAGCCTCGCAAAACAGCAATACGTCTGCTGTGGAAATCTTAATAAAATGGGCGAAAAAAATGTATATTGCTTAAATCTCTCAACTCGCTGAGATAACCATTTAATAAAAACATCAAAGAGTATTTCATTTTGATTCCACAGTCTAAGAAGTATAAAATTAAACGTAGGAATCATGTGTTTTACTTACATAGCTCATTACATTCATATATATAGTGGTCCTATAGCCTACCTTTACGTTTCAGCTAGCTTAGGCCTTGTTCACGAAAAAAATAGTATTTTCCCCGTTCTCTTTAGTGTTCTCGTACCCTGTCCAGAGTCCTTCATGCCAGAATCATGCTCAGACTCCGGGTCCCAGTTGTGTTACTGTGTTGCCCGTCACTCAAAGTCGCTCTACACTCTGTAGTCCGTCACTCACTACCAGTACCTATATTGATTTTTTTAACCACAGTGTAATTCAAAAGCCACGGTCCGTTGCCGAAACACTTGTATTCAAGTTTAAAAAAAAATCTCCTCAAATTTCGAAATTCAAATGCGGTCAATTACTGTAGTAAGAAAAAATATTGAAAATTAAAAATCAAACGCTGATTGCTTGATTTCATGTTTTTTCTTTTTTCCTTCTAACCGTATCAAAGTATAGGTAAGCGGTCAGGATTGAAGTTCAATTTATTGAATTAACTTTATACGTTACTTTGAGTATTTTTTTAAAACACGCGCAATTTTCTGATAGCTAGAAATTAACTGAAAGTTGTTATGAAATGGTTCGTTTATAATAAACTTCTGAGCATCTGTAACGAGTACCATTAAGCTGTATCATTTCCTCTTTTTTCGATGACTCATGTTAGTAAGTCGATATTATAAATATTATTTTTCTTTCGCCGATAGAAAATAGAAAATAAATAATATCCTGAATGATTATCTAGTTAATCTCCGACCAGGTATCGAGTGGCGGGCTGCAGCATCCAACAAACAGTAATTTAACTGTGATTCCCAAGCCTAGTGGACGTGCTGCGTGACGTAACGTGGAGTTAATGAGAAACCCCTCTCAAGAGGGATATCTTTGTTCTTCGGTCGTAATAGACACCATTATAACTAGGTACCTAGAATAACATCTATACTCACAATACATATACCTACATTTAGAGTACAGTCTGTCACACGTACAATGCTTTTTAGCCTAATGTGCGTATCTAGCGAATACATCAAATTTCACTTTAATACAAGTTTAAGAATCTAAAAACCTGTATTTAATAACTTTAGAATCTATGCTACAACTTAATCAGACAAGAAAACTCTGACCCTCAACTAAAAAAATCTTAGATACTTTCGCATGGTAAAGTGCGACTGCACTTTTGACCCTCAATGTACCTGCATTTCCTAAGAACACTTTCATCAATACTATTTTCTCCTTAATATATCGCTTCTGCATTTACCTGTACCTATGTTCATAGCACGGCTATAATTACTCACAATGTCAACTGTGAGTCTACGAGCAAATACTTACCTACTAATTAATGCTTACCTGTGTCTTGCAACTCGTTTTATCGATATCTGAGACCAAATGCTCCGTCATTAGTGTTTGAAAATCGATCCTTATCGTATTTCAAAGACTAGACCTTGGTTTTGTATGTAGAGACCTATGTAAACAAATTATCTAACACTAGCCCGCTTTTGCTACGCACGGAAACCGACGTCCAACTAAGTCGGTCTCAGTCATTTGTGAGTGAACCGCTACAGCCGTAGCGGTTCACTGGGAGGTTCGTTGGGAGCCCCCAACGGGCTGCTATGCATTTCCCGAGTATTCTAAAATATTCTTTTATAAGTTTGACCTTCCCTTTACTTTACCAAACATAGTAAACAAATATCAAAATCACTCAAGCCGCATTGTCATGATCAAAAATATTTATTGTATGTATAATAGATATACATAGGTAACCTGGTAACCTAAAAACGCCACCAATAATAGAAACAAGTAATCGAAGTACAATTTTTTCTGTAAAAAAATATATCATCATGAACTCAAAAATAAATGGTCGGTCTACATTCCAAAATGAATATATTTATTTACAAACCACTAACGCGTAATATTTGCAAGTGACAAACACGAATCGACCACCAAAAAACCCACTCGAATTGTTCAATCTGTTCAGTTAAATGGCGTTAACATATTAAACAATTAGTTTTGGGTAATTTGTGTGTTGTTCCCATACGACTGCGGTACTTGCAGTGCGGTGTGGGGATGAGTCGCGTGGAACACAGCCGACCCCTCGTCGTCCGATGCAGTTTGGAACTAGGGTGAACTCGGACCGTTGCCCAAACTTTACATTTTTATTTCGCTCGCCAGACATCGCCTTTTTTGAAAAAAGTTTTGAGTATTATTTGCCGTTCGATTCGTTTCTCCACGTTGCGCACTTTTCTTTTTGCATTTACAAAAAGAGCAGGAAAAGGCACGCCGTGTTTAGGAATATGAGTGCAATACTTTTGCACAGTTAAGTAATTCTACGAAGAAAATAAAGCTTTATAAATAATATAAACAGCAATCACTGAAACTTTAAATTATTACTAAAAATAAAAGCATTTTGTCATAGACATAACTTATCACTTTTGCAAAACAAGTTACTAAATTCAAATAGCGAAACTTTGAGAGCCGCACCCTCCCGTTGACATGTTCAATTCTGTTCCCGACTTGTTAATAATTGCGTATAATAAATGCTTAAATACAACAAACATACAGACAAATACGGGCTGGGGTTTCATCACAAAGGGAGCGATTCGGTTTCCAGGCAATTGAAAAATTGTACGTACTTACCTATACATACATTTATCTTTTACGAATCTAGTATTTCGAGAGTGATTAGATTCCGTGCCTTGATAAAACACATAATAATGGGGTATATGTTTGTGGAATAGGTATTAAGGTAACACTTTATACACAATAGGTACATACATAAACAGCCTTAATTTTCGTTAAATAGAAGTTAAATTTACAAACACCTTAAGTACTTAACTATAAGTAAGAATATAAGCAATCCGTATTTATTGCACGTGTTTGAAAAGATTGTTTGCCTGAGATCCGAACTGTATGAAGTTGATAACAGTGATTCAAAGTAGTTGGCGACACGGATTAATTAAGTGCCGTCAGAAAAACAGTTTTGGTAAAGGCGTCGGTACAGTGTTCCGGGCACTTTGAGCAGCGCGTGGCGGTCGGCCGCCGGCGGACGCGCGCCACGTGTCGCTCAGCACTCAGCATACAGGACCACGTGGTCCTTATGGTCTTGTGGACCCACTGGATAATCCGCAACCGACATATGCACGCAAATAAATAAATTAACTCAAGCCGGCGGTTTTGCTGCTTTTTAAAACTCGGTTTTGCATTAAATCAATTAAGACTCCTGTGAAAAAATTTCGGCAACCATTACCAACCAAACCAAATGCATTAAATAGCTACTTACTAACTTTAACTTAATTGATATAATTTATATTAAAACACATCGGTTTAACGTCTTCTCAACGACCAAGTCAGTAAAAGCAGGTAACCCAAAAAAAAGGAAATATACACACGTTGCTTGGATTTCACATTTTCATTTTAAATTTTCCCTAGCTACATCACATAGCAGATACTTGCCTCAGTAAA
This sequence comes from Spodoptera exigua, assembly GCA_902829305.4. Taxonomy (NCBI): domain Eukaryota; kingdom Metazoa; phylum Arthropoda; class Insecta; order Lepidoptera; family Noctuidae; genus Spodoptera; species Spodoptera exigua. Next base: position 9,466,066 of record LR824601.2, on the reverse strand, counting down.
AAGTGTTTGTAATAAGTTAACTTTATTTACTTTATTGAACTACGTAAGACTACGCCAACGCCAAGAACACAGAAACTTTACAGACTTATACTTATTAAATAAAGATTTAGGTACACACCTCTATCAGTTACATAATTTTCAAATTAGTTACGAAGTCAGTTCACAGGTCTAGAATATGTATAACTCAAACAGATCGTTGCTCACAAGAGCCTGTGACCTAAAGTGAAACCGACATGAGATCTCACGCGTAAAGCTATCAAACATGGTCCTTCGGGGCGTGGTTACGGCACGTGCGGGTCGTGCGATGCGACAGTCGCAGGTCGCGAGGTCGCGCGTCTCCGCGACAAATCAATTACAGGGTCGACGAGGGCCTCACTTCCGAACAGAATTAGCACCAAATTATAGTAGTTGTGGATATTTCTTGTTTATCAAAGGGTGACTCGCTAATTTATAGTCATGACAAATTGCAACTAGTTTGCGACCATTATGTTAACATGTAGTATTCTCACGCTCTACATAATGTGTGGTGGTGTTTTGATCTGATTTTTAAAAGATTTATAATTTTCGAATAAAGAAAAAAGTTTTTATCTAGAACATAGGTACTATAAACATAACTGTAAGTTTGTAAGCAAGTTAAGTAATTTCGTACGGCGCACGGCATAAACAGCTATCAGTGAATGTGAATGATCATCGAAAACCGTTTACATTTCAGCTCCCGCTTCAGTAATGTTTCAAGGGTGGCTCGTAGACGTGAAGTACGACTGCGGAGTGTGTTTTATAACGTAGGAGCTGTCAAAAACACTCGGCGAGCCACCAATGGGAGAGCTGGCACTACATCGATCCGACTCGCAACCCCGACCAACCCAACGAATTTAATCGCCCTCTTCTTTGAGAAAACGATGTAGGTATCTGTCAGTATATTATACAAATATATATTTTTTTATATTGCTCCTACTTGTATAAGGATAATCAAAGTCTGCATTTCTTGATAACTTAGTAATATGCAATTGAGTTTAGACTTTAACATCGAGACGCTAGTCTCCTATTGAATTGAGAAAACCACATGGTAATATTATACAAATGAATCCACGTTTAATAATAGATTATTTTTGTGTTGTTATTTATCCAGAATTATGGTGGAATTTAATTCCCCTATGTATTTATGTGAGCGAGTTAATAAATAAATGTAGGTACTAGTTTTAAAAAATTCTTACCTCTTCCAAACTCTAACTAATCTACTTACTTACATGCGTTTTTATTTATGTTTATTCTTTAACTTTTTTTAAAAATTGAAACAACTTATATATAATTTTATCCTCATCTATTCACATTTTTTTTTGTATTTAAATATAAAATATCTTAGGTACCTACTAAAATTGAAAGGATTACCTACTACAGTTAACACAAAGATTTTTAATATTTTTAACAAAATATGGACAAGTATACTAATATAAAAAATAATATTCTAATAATTGTCACCACTTTAAGATAAGAAACAACTCGTAGCAAGTGCCTGAAAATGTTATTTTGACCATATTTTCAGAAACTTAGTAACGTTATTGTATTCTGGGAGCGATCATTAGTTATTAGGATAATTGAATAAACACCCACAGAAGTTGTGTCTCTTTGTCTAGGATTATATAAGCCCCGCCTCCTCCTGCCTTAATTTTCGAAAGCTCCACCCCAGCGACGGGGGATGAAGGACACACTCGCTCAGACCCCTGTTTTGTCAACACGTTATAAACGTTAAATTAATACCGTTAAGGTAAATTTTGTTTTGCCACGAAATTTTCGTCACCAGACTCACACCAATATGGACGCGAGTAAGTGACCACCCCTTGTGGTATAAAATTATTATAAGCGGTCCACGCAGATTCAGTTGAGATTCGATTTCGGGCGAGATATATTTGTGGAGGAGCTGTTTTTAGTGTTTGTGAAATGTCTGCCACTAGGACCCAACTTGCTGACTCTTCAACTTCACCACCCCTGAGGTATTATTTATTTATTATTTTGTAAACTTTTTTGCAAGTTTTTATGATTATTTCTATTTGTTTTTTTTATATCTGGTTACTACTCGCAATTAACGAATTATTTTATCATTTTAGTATTTATTATTTTATGTTTTATTTGTTCAATTTATCTAAATACAATTTTAGTTTTATCTGTTTCACGTATCTTCATAATTTTATTTCCATCTACATATTGGTGTACTGTATATTATTTTACTCTGCATCCTGCAACTTCAGTTGTATCTGCGAAGCTTCGCCCCGCGTGTGGCGAGCCTTACTTCAGTTAAGGGTTGCGAGATCTAGCGGCAGTCGCTCTCAGGAGCGCTGAACATAAGCTGGCGAGATGCATTACGAATTAAACGCTAAACGTAGCTTACAACACGTGCACACCACCACGAGAAGTGCTTCAATGCTTAAATAAGTGCTATATTTACAATTGTTTTAACCGTAACTGAAGTTTTGCGACTTTTTATTATAACCTTAATCATATTAAAGAGTTCGCTAATGCAGGATGTATGCTTCTGAAAACAACTCTTCTGAATCTAAGAGTCAGGAGTACGTATATATTTTGTATATATATACTTATAATAATAAGAAAGATTCCTTCTATTTTTCTTAAAAATGTAATTTTTGTGCAGTGATTCCCGTCGTCTGGATTACACGGGTCTAAAGTTCGCGTATGGTGACGGTTCTGATGATGAGGGCTCCTCACTGACTGCGGAACTGCCATCGTGTGTGTATGCTGCAGCCAGAAGCCGGCTCCAGCTGCCGTTAGCTGCTTACGTCCATCAGCACTCGAGGCAGCTCCACTCAGGTAACTTTGGGAGAAAACCTATTAATTAGAGTTGATTTTTCAATGGTTGGATAAAACATATCTGTGGAATATTTACGATGCTGTCGCGTCAGAATGTTTGTATAAGATAGTGACAGCGATAATTTTATTCCTCAGAAAATATTTATCTGACTAGGTATTGCAAATTCAGCCCTAACTCGTTAAAAATATCCAACCGCTGTGCTGTAAATATAGTAATATTAAAAATTCTATAGAGAAGTACTCAATAATATTATCTGTAGATTGCTTTGCGACAATCAGGTACCTACAAAAACTCGCCTTGATTTTAATCATCAAAACTCAATAATATAATATATTTTATCTTTAGGATAAACACTTTATTGGCGCATTTAAAAAGACTGAAAATAAGAAAGAAAGAATCATGGAAATAAAAGAACCATGAAGACAAGAATATTCTCAAAAAAAATTTTTTTAACATTGATTTAATTAATATCCTAAAACGTTGCAATATTATTGCTCCATATTTTCTCCGGTATAGCTAATAACTACATACCCCATAAAAATAATAATTTAAATAATGATTATACGAACATGTTATGCTGTGCTATGATTAAAATTCCGGGTATCCACACACTTTCGTATAAAAACCCCGAGGCTGTGTTACTACTAAATACAAATAACATAATTTTTATTTTGTTTCTAGTGGTTTATAAATTAAAAAGTTAGTTTATAAATTGAAAATTGCCAGTACTGGAATAAGAGGTGATGGAGAAATACAAAAATGGAACGATTGTCTTATTTTTAACTAACAACTCATTTGTTCACGTTATCTTATTGGCTGTTTTCTTCTGAGAATTAAGTTATTTGAAGGAACCTAACTAGATTTTCTACCATCGTACTGTATATCGTACTTCTATGATATGTTCGAGTTTAGTTCAGTTAACTGCTTTCATACAGACATACTCAAATTTTGTTAAATAATATTTTAATGCAATATTTTTCTTCTAGTAACTAGAGGCAGAATAATATTAAAATATTGTATGAGTATATTGTAACTAGAGTCTAGTTAATATCCATTATAAGGTTGCCTAGAAGATATCGCTCAAGCTAGACCCTAAACTTACCCATTGCATAATATATTTTAAACAATATATATCTATTTATTTTGTAAAATTGTACTACAAAATCTACTTATCATCAATAAATCTACGTTATTTTCATAAGTTTTTAACTTTCAGTTTAGGTAATGTATTACATTCATGCACCAATTTTGCTGAAACGCGTTTGCTTTGCACGATCATAAATACTAAGTTGTGGCTTTACTCTAAATTAATAAAGAGTGTCTTAAGAGTCGTGAAAACAATAAAAGAAAGCGAATTAAAAAAATACAGTCAGTTAAAATTAACTCTTTATAAATCATCAGCATCTTTCATATCATCATATCATCCGTTTTCCCTTACCATTTTAATGAAAATGATAGGTGCTCTTTTGGTATGGCTACCTTCAATATTAATTGAGAGATGGATGAAAAAGCCTCTCTTTCACGTCAACATGTAGGTAATGTCACCATCACGACCCATGAACATTTTTTTGATTTTTGATAAGTTCTCTTCATGTTTGCCTTTTTAATTTATTTTCACGTATGGGAAACTTTCATATCAGAAATTCCAGAGAAAAGCAAATCAAAATACGACATTGTTTATGGTTATGGCTTTGTTTAATTAACATGTAAAAAGTATGCTGAAGTCTACATGCCCAAGTGTTTTTAGCGTAGATAGGGACAGAGAAAGCGACTTTGTTTTATACTATGTAGTGATGATACCATCCAATTATTAGCTTGTACCTAATACTAATGTCGATATTATTTATTTATTTATTTGAGACTTCATCCAAAAAACACTGTACATAGGCGGACGTACTGCAATGAGCATTCTCTACCAGTCTACCTTTTGGGTGATGCAGAGATAATCTAGTGGCAGGTGCAAGAAGCAAGCAAATTCAATTAAATATACGAAACATATATATAAAAATATATATAATATACACTTTACATACATACATACTATATATATACATTATAATACATATCTATAAGGCAGTAAATATATATACCTACATAGTAAAGTTCAGAACGGAGTCAGGCACCGTCAGAACAAATCGTCGATTTAAATCTCTATAGGTACCTACCTATCATGATAAGCTCCGCAGGATTTAACATGAATAATTATTTTACCTAGTTTTTAACCTGATGTAATTATACCTATACACAGATGTGTTGTTGGACACGTCAACGGAACCGGAGTACCAGTGCGGGGGCTCACCTTACAGAGTGCAGCGCGCCGCCGCTAACGTCCGCGAGCGCCGACGGATGCTGAGGTCCGGACCCAATGGGTATCCTTCTTATTTGTTGCACGTAATTTTCTATATGTACTCTATTCCATATTTAATTTCCTAGGTCTATGCTTGTATAGTTGTGTATCTATGCATGCCTTTTTGTGAGGGGAAAATCATCCAATGACTTCTCGGGAGGGAGAGTCAGACTCTTACTGATTAAAAACTCCCGTTCCTTATACTGCTCTGCATCACTACCTCATATCTATGCATGCTGGAGGTCACAGCAGTACCCTTAAAAAGTAGCTCCTGTTTAAATCATTTTACTTTTAAAAACTGCGAATTCAATCACTGGTACCTAACAAAATAAAAACAAATATCTAATGGAACGGCTATAAAACACAAACGAAACAGAACGAATGGAAGTAATACGTTGAATTTAAAAAAAAAAGGAAATTGCCTACAGCAAACTGAAGTGAATCGATATTCAAAATGAAAATTCCATTAACCACAAAACTTTGCTGGCGTGTTCAGAATTTCTCTCCTCCACCATGTATTCGTTTTATAGGAAATGATTTTTCGAACAGCAATACAACAGTCGATGTATGGCGTGAGTTCTGACAACTTGTAGCTTTCTATTTCCTGCAAACACTTACAGGATCCCGCCGGCGGGCGGCGCGGTGTAAATAAAGTAGTTAAAATCCCGCAACTTTTATTGCTCAATTAAAGTACTTGTTAAAGTTTTGTTTTTGGTTATTGGAGTTTTGTAGTTACTTTGCTTTTGTTGCCGTGCCCTATTAGTGTTCATTTTAAGAAAAATATTAAACAAATTCTATTAACTAGATACTTAGTTAGTTAATTACGCTTTCAGTACCTTAGTACCTACCTATTAAGTCTTTTAGCTGTGTAGATTGATTCTCTATACTTATAAATGGTGAATTGTCCTCAACGATAAGCAAGTGGGAAATAGTTTAACAAAGGGGTTACCTATTGGATTCGAATTACTTACAGCTACAATATTTTAGCCGGGGTTGCAGTGCAAGCGCTGTTATGTACGGAGTGGCTTTTAGTCAGTCACTATCATATTGGACTTACCTATAACATTTAAAACATGCTATGTGCATATCCACGAATTCCTTCCCATTGTTATGTTTAATTAGAAGCTATAATGTTGTTGTGGTGTTGTGATTTTAGCAGTATAAACTCGGCGTTCGATGAACTGCGAGTACACGTGCCGACCTTCCCGTATGAGAAGCGACTCAGCAAGATTGACACGCTTCGACTTGCCATAGCTTACATCGCTTTGCTTAGAGAGGTAACTATTGCATTCAGTTTACTATTTTAGACTATATACCTACGTTATTTTACTTAATCTAAACTATTTGAGTGTATGTAGCTACTTCCTTGCAATAGGTACCTAGGTTAACTAAAAATCGCGTGTATAAATTGAGAAAAGCTCTACTAGTTTCGAACCACAGAGGGGTTCTTCCTCATGAGCAGCGCGACGTCGCCGCGTCCGCGATTTTTAGTTAATTTAGTATGTCTCACGATAGTTATTATAAAAACAGGTACCTAGGTATGTAATAACAATAAAGAAAGACATTTACGCTCAGACAGATAGAAAAAAAATGCCGACTGTTGGACTACAAGTCATCTGTTTAAGCCAGGGTTGTGAGTCATGCTCAATAAGGTACCGCAGTTTCGGCCTAGAGCAGGAGAATGATATGGGCCTTTTTAGTCACTTTTTAGACACCCCTTGCCATCCTCTGGACCAGAAAGGCCTTTTATGATTTTCTATCATCAAAAAAATAATCTGTTTAGGTAAAAGTAAAAGGTAATCTTATGGCACCACCGACCCTACCTTGATGTACGCTTTGGCATATCTATCTAGCCGTGTATTTGTTAGCCAAGCCATTAAAACATAAGAGAATATTATGGCCAGTCTCCATAACTTATTCGCTGGTACCTAATCTACGAAGACAGATAAAATTTTGATAATAAACATTATTTTTTATCTCTTTTACTTACTCAACACAACATTATAAGCTACTAGCTTTTGCCCGCGACTTTGTTCACGTAGAAAAGTTACTTCCTGCAGATTTTTGGAATAAAAACTATCCTATGTCCTTTCTCGAGTTCCAAACTATGTCTGTACCAAATTTCACAGAAATCGGCTCAGTAGTTTAGGCGTGAAGAAAAGACAGACAGACAGACAGACAGACAGACAGACAGACAGACAGACAGACAGACAGACAGACAGAGTTACTTTCGCATTTATAATATTAGTTAGGATTAACAAAAGAACAAGATGAAATGTGAACGTTTTCCAGGTGTTGGAAGCTGATTATGACCCGCTGACATACGTTGAAAAGTGCCTCCGCGGTGAGATTAAGGCCGACAGAGCCCATTGGAATACTAGCGGTAAATATTTTACTAGTTTACATAGGTGAAAATTCAAAAGTCTTGCTAGACAAACCTTTGATAGAAAAATTAACCCTGTGATTAATGAAGCAGCCATTAATTTTTATACCGAAATAAAGTCAGCGCCAAAAAATCATTAGGATTATTTAAGACAAAATACCAATAACTACTATTGAGTCATGGTAACTTCATAATGGCTGAGCAACCGGCTGCTTTAATTTAATCACGGTTCGTTACGGTCTGTCTACGTTTCGCGTGAGACAACTCTTCTTTGTATTTGTGTGATCCACAAATTGTTGCTAACAACCTGCGCAATTTTAAAAAGGTCAATCACGAAGCTTTTATATAAATTTTTGCGTTAAACATTTCACTTGTTACAACAGATTTGACTGCGAGACTGTCGTGGATCAACTGGGAGAACCTCGGAGTGAATCCTCAACGACGCAGCGTACTCACATCACTTGCACTCAGTTCAGATAATCTACAGTATGGACACAACTAAACCATTGTATTGCATTACAGAAGAAACAATATAAATAAGGTAGTGTTTTGTGGCATTGCGATGTCCTAGCACAGATTTCTCGTTAGATCACAGAACTCTGTTCTGACTAGTCACAAAAGTTTTACTCACATATGGTTTTATACACTCGATGTAACATCCCGAGTACAACCTACCCGCAGATTAGCATTTATCTTTAGAGCAAGTAGTGACGATGAGGTTCAGACGTTCAGAAGTCACCATACTAACTCCGGCTCTCTCCAAGTAGGAAGTAGATAAATACTACTTTTATTAAATTCCATGGTGCCAGCTCGACGCCAGTAGGTATTCGAGTGATGAGAAAAAACAAATGCCACTGCCTATCAATTATTGAAGATCCCCAACTTCAAAGGATCGTTAGAAAAGTATTATTCAGGGTGCGTATTATAAATTAAAACGGCTTAGTTTAGTGTATTGTTACGGAAGAAAACGTCTGCAGGTCCTCTGTAAACTTTCTGACGAACATTTTCATATCTATCTGCCACATTTGCACTTAAATGCATATTTAGTTTGCACAATTTCTCTTTTTTTATGAAGACAGGAAAACAAACTGTTAGGTGCCTGTCTGTTTCGACAAGTAGGTCTCAAGCTGTTTTTATAATCTATCATTTTTGTAACTGATTACTAGGTACTACTAAAATCTGATATTAGTCCTTACGATTGCTGTTTTAACCTTACCATTTTTACATAATAAATATGCCTATAGGTTTAGTTCATATTAATGTAGATATGTGTCAATGTTATGGACAAGACTAAACACACAGATTTTCACAAGCTTCAGTTATCGGTTAAGTAGTCCTCACTACAGATAGAGGCCCCCAATATTATAAACTGTAATGTACGTAAACCTGCCCTAGAAAACAGAAGTTAGGAATATTTTCGTAAAGAGAACTGTTGAAACTAGAATAGAAATAGTCAGTCAGAATCTTCAGTTGTTTCTATTCCACTTGTTTAATAATAAACTAGGTAGGAGTTTATCTAATATTTATTATTGTAATTTATAGTCGGGTATCAATTTTAGAGATAGATCACCTCTCTATGGTTTGAATTTTGTATATTTAGTACATTAAGCATTTAATTTTAACTAAATTTGATGACCTAATGTCAGCGCACAAAATGAGACCGCACCAATCGGTACTATTATAATTTTCATATTGTTTTATAACCATTGTTAATAACAACAATCTAAAAATTAGAATTTAATAGCTGTGCAATATCTAGCGATAAGTTATTCATTTGTATTTTAATTATTATTGAAATAAAAATTAGCAATATATTGGAGATCATTGTTTTATTATCATTAAACATTTTAGTTGGTACTTTTTTACACATAATGGACACTTATAATAGTTACAATAAAATAAACATCTTTTATAAAATATTAAAGTAATATTTATAAAATATAAAAGTGTAAAACATAAAACAAACATTATATAATAAAAATGATGTAACAATTTCCTATTTTGGCCAATCAATATAGCTATAAGTAAGTAAATAATATCGGAAGGAATGTCTCGAGTGTTTTCCATCAAACAATATAACTTATGTACTTACTAATCTTCACCTAAAGACGGTCATCGCTAATACTTAAAAAAACCTATAACTTGATAAACACAACACAATTCCAGAACTTCCATCGTCAAAAAAGGACGGTGCTCTTTGCCCGTACCATAAAGTAATACTGTTACTATAATCTGTGGTAGGGTTTGAATCATAATAAATTATCTATTTTTACCTTTAACCACTACACTACAATTGATCCAAGAATTTGCATCACTAACAAGAAAAAATATAATTTAGTTACCTTGAGCAAAGTTACTACATTATTTCTTTTACGTGTCCCTTATCGTTTATAACTAGTTCTTATTTATTATTTTACACAATCATTTCATAATAAAAATATTTCGACCGTATCTTGTTGTATTCATATTCATTTACAATAGGTAATGTGTTAGAAATTATGTACAACAGTAATAAGTTAGTACTAAAAAAGTATGTACATGTATGTACTTACTTTATATGTATTTACAAAGCAAGACCGTTAATTGGAAAGCAATTTGAAACAATGAAGTTAGAAGGTACTTTATTGGAAGTGGTTCAGGAATGAGGAAACCAGCGATAACAGAAGGACAATAGAAGGACCACTGCCGAAAACAAAGGCCCAGAGCAGAAGCGCGCATCAAAATATAAAACAAAGGACTAACCTTCTATATTGATTTTGACTAGCTAAGGGTGACATGTCATGCATCTGACATATCGTAATATTGCCAACCTTTGTTATACATACAACAAAATTTAATCAACGTGGTTAGTGTTTGAAAGAAATAGCGATCCATAGATAGCCGGTTCCTGGCAACTGATGGCATAAATAGCTATGAAAATATATTATGAACTAGTTGTTAACCATACATGGTATTAGATTTTCCTTTACAGTTTGTGGATCTTTAGCTATTGTATCATCATAAATAAAATAGTTTGTTTGTTGGTATTAAAACCATAGAATAAAGCAAATTATTTTGAAAAAGATATATAACTATATTGTTAGAAAAACAAAACCGTACGGCTTTTAACCGTTGCCATTATGCCTTCATGTTTGAAAAAAGAAACGGTGCTTCTTATGGTTTCGTCCTTAAGAGGTCATATAACCGAATTTGCCGTAAAGTTATGCTCATTCTCGTACGAAACCTTTAAAAAAACTCAAGTTCAACAACGTCGTTTGTTGTCACGACCTGCCCTGCCCAGAGCTTCATAGAAGATTAAAGGGATGAGTTAGTTAAGAGTTAGTATTAGGAAATTATTAATCTTAAGTAACTTAGATTAAGAGAAGATGAAAAATAATCACTAGTAAGTGATAAGTAAAAACTTCCAAAGCATACCTACGTATTAAATTTTAAGTGTCGCATTCATCTATTTAGAGTGAACACAAAAGGGATAACAAATCATAATCGAGCTTTGGCTTCAGTTTAGAAAATGCATTAATCACTTAAACTTAAACAGAATTCGGTCATTACATATTAATATCTGGATACCTATACAAGTTCAATAGTAGACGGTCACACGTTTTTTATTATAGAAAGTATAAATACTGTACATGAGGTATCAAATCGTAGTTACAACCAAACAAACTATCATTTAAATAAATAGATAACAAACAAATGTGAATATTTGTATTAACATTCAGCACTGTACAAAGCAGTCTGTCTACCTATTTAGTTCTACATGATGCCTTGTCATCGGCCGATGACCTCAGTCTTAGCTCTTCCTTTACAATTTTTACATATACATACCACATATAAGGTAGGCCATTCCAATTCTTATTAAAGTCAAAGATAAATCTATCTACAAAATTGTTAATATATCTTTACTCTTTTCTTCAAGTAATATTACACGAATTTGGAAGACCGTTATTGCTATAGTGTTTCCTTTGGTTAGGATAAATTGACATACAAATGGCGCCCTAGTCGATAAATGGCACCCTAGTCGATAAATGCCGCACTGTTCAGTAAATGGCGCTCTAGTCGATAAATGGCGCCCCAGTCGATAAATGGCGCCCTAGTCGGTAAATGGCGCTTACTTTAGTCGCTTTCACAAAGGCACCGCAGACCTCATATGGCCTGGCATGTCTTGCGTCTTTAAATTGTACTTACAAGTTTTCTGTTTATAAAAGAGTCAAGCCCTAGGAAGAAGTTTTAACAGAAGACTTACATACCTACCTATACATTATCAGGTAAAATTAAGCTAATAAGAACAAGTCATGAGACTCATGACAGTTCCCAATATGATTATATGGTTGCAAGTGTAACTAATCACTTGAAGTGTTATAATTCGTATAGCACACCGTTTATTTGTGAAGATAAATACTAATAGTCTTTAGCTTCCTATGAATTGTAAAAAAAAAGAAAAACTTTAACTGGTTGAATTCATTGCCTAGTAGTCATCAAATAAATATTCAACTTTTAATAGTTAATTTGAATAGTCTTAAAGCAAAGTATTAAATGAATGAGAAAATATTATTGCTTATTATTATACCAGTTTACCTATACAAACGTAGCTAAGATAATCATTCGATTTAAAAAACGAATTTACTTGTATTAAGTAGTTATAAGTAGTCTTTCAATATTTATCATAAAATTATTTCATTCAAAAATGTAAATTTTCATTCAATATTCCTCCTTCTAGTAATTCGATACTCCCTGTTACCAACAACAATTACGACAGTTATATTATTATTGGAAAAGAATATATGTCAACATCAAACACAAGGTCCTAATTTGGCCTGGGTGCTTACAAGAAATCGAATGTCGTTATTATAAACATAGCTCCAACAAGTGTTGGTTGTCTAAGGCCAATCCTCATATGGGTTGTTAACTGTATGCCAAGAAACTCCTGTGCCAGAAGGAAGATGACCGGACGGCAGCAAGACATGTCGTATAAAAGTCCTACCTTGAGTTAGTCCCAAGAAAAGTCGCCAATTTTTTCTTTTTCCAAAATCATATGGGTTCTTATACTGACTACCTATATGTTTACGGAGTTTTTCATTGATATGAGCCTCGATACTTGTCTCGCCTCTGCCAATGTTTCTTCCATGAATGACGGTCAGTGTTCCAAGGGCGACCAATACCGAACAACATGTAATGGCCATGAACATAACCGCCTTTCTTTTCCATGGATGAGCAGCGATACGTTGAGCCTCAGTGATGGGTGGAACAGGCAGATGATGTTCGCGGGGGGAGTTGAATGAGTCGTATTCTACAATTTCTTTCACTGGTACTAATGCACCAGTTTGGTTCAGCCTCACTGGGTGACCAATCAGATCTGGATCATTGTTTGGTAATAAACCACCTGTAATTCAAATAATCGCAACCATTACCAAATGTAATAAGTTAGAGAAAAAAATATAAGTGTTAGGGTATGTGAATGTATAAAGTACCTGTATCATTCAGCCATATCACTTTGTATCCAATATCAATGCCAGCAGTGATAACAAAAGCCACACCAATAACCATGTAGACCATATACAGATAGAAAAATCTTGCATTATAGTAGCCCACGCAATTGTTGAGCCAGGGGCAGTGGTGGTCCATAGCTAAAATGCATCGGTCACAAACGGAGCAGTGATGAGTGCGAGGAGGCCTTGGACTTATGCAGCGTCGACATATACTAGCTGCTTCAGAAACATGTGTTGTCTGTGGAAAATATCAGAACAGCTGCTGAGTTTTTCTTAACAATCTGGTTGGTTAATACACTTGTACGCCAGCAAGTGAAAATACATAAAGCATAGCTGGTGTTACATAATATTTGTTAATGTTTCAAGTTTGCATAGCAGTTACAATAAACTTACCGGTGGGGGGTATCCAGGTTCAGTAACAACTCCTTTGTAGTAATGAAATACAATATTAATTAGTAGCCAGTTGCCAAATATGACTAGAAAGACTGTTGTGTAGGGGCACCTTTGCCACCAATATGGCAACCCTACCCAGTATGCGACACCTACAACCGCACTAGTAAGCACGGTAACGCAGAAGACAAAAACCTGAAAAAATAATTACACTAATTATAAGTTCTAACTGGCACATCTATATAAATGTATGGGAATCACCATGATGGAAACACCGGAGTTACTTTACTGATCTTATAAATAAAAATGCATAACAGTTTGTTAGTCTCGCAAAAACTCTGAAATAGCTGGACCATATTAGTTAAAAAGGCTTGGTTGGGAAGAATTAGCACCACACAAACACCATAATCAACCTTTTCACACTTACTAAAGAAAGTAAATGTGGTAAGGTGGAGAGAATATAGAGTGAAATACTAATAGCATCAACTTTCTTTCTCATATAGGACTGGGAGTGCTTTGTAAGTGACATTAGATATTTGACAAGGAATTAAACTGTAAATTATATATAGGTCACCTTGTATAGAACAAAACATTGGAAGTCAATTTATGTTCATATAATAGTTTAAAATCTGCGTAGCTTTTGTACATAAACAAATCATTGATAGAAAAGAATCTATGTTGTGTTGTCTTTTGGTTATTTCATTACATGGGATAATTAAGGTGCGTTGGGGTAAGATCGGCGCTGGGGAAAGAACGTACAAATCAAATATCCCATTTATTTGGCAATATTTTTTAATGCTAGCCACATTGTGGGTGACGTCATTATGTTCCGCCCCGCCACGCACTGATCGCCAGTTGCTCCGAGTGCTCGGACGTGTACTACGTGCCGATAGAAATAAAAAGTTAAGTTTTACGAAATATATATTAATCCGGTCTTTCCCCTTGATTTGTTTTTGTGTATTTTGGCAAAAATATAGCTTATTTTGATATAACTGTGGCTAAATACTAAGTTTTTAGCAGTGATAATCCGATAAAACGAATCCATAAATGCTTACTATCACTTTAAGCTGAAATCCGGTGTTAAACATCTCGGGTAAAGATCGGAAGAAAATCATCCGGTCTTAATCCGTTTCGAAATAAGCAGTGTTTGTCAAACTTTTATCAAGTATGAGATGTTCAGATTTGCGTCAGGAGTCATTACTTTAGAATCGTACCCATACTAAACTACCTAAGTAACAGTACCACGACGGTGTCATAAAAAATCAAAGTTAATTCAACTTTAAATTCAGCAAAAATTCAAGGTCACTTGGTCTTCGAGGGGACTAAGGGGGTTTTTGCACTTTTTTACTGTTTCCTAATATTCGATATGACTGTGACCTGGAGGCTAACCATGACGTTCAAAGTAAGATTGTTTATAACAATATAAATAGAGACAGAGCTAGACAACTTATATCGCTCTTTCTCTTACCCACTTCTTTAGTTTTAATAAATATTTGTCATTATTGAAGTTTAATTGAGATTTTATCTTCACTAAACTGTTTGTAACAACGGGCAATTCCTTGATTGTTAATAAGAATTTCTTAATTATTTACATTGCAGAAATTTGTTTTCATAAAGCACAAAATTATTTCATTCCATGATTGTGACAATTTTATTGTAATATTAAATTTTTCTGCTGTCTAACACACTTTTTTCATTACGGTACCTATATGCGAATTCAAAAAACATACCTAAACCTTTTCGTTTCTGGCACTTCTCTTTCCCAACCATAAAATACCCATTCCAATATTTAAAGGACGCGTTAACATACGCTTATTTTATTTGGTAGTATCCTTAAGTATAAACCTAAACTTTGAGAATCTCAATTTCTTCTAAATTCGGTACCTGGGGCAAGACCGGACAGTTTAAACCAAAAAAATAAAAAAATATTTGGTACATCCATGTTTGCCATATTAGGTAAGTTTGGATGATATTATTTTAAAGAACAAGAAAGATCGGATGCATTCTTATTATACACCTTGTGCTCCAAGCAATAGAAACAGTATTTAATCGTCGTCCGAACTTGCCCCTTCAAAGCCAAATCGTCATTATAGTAAAAAAAAATATGGCTTGATTTAACATGCTTACCAAACAAAAAGTATCTAATACTTGTAAATAGATTAAAAATATAATTATATTTAGTTTAATAAGTAACAATCTCCACTATTTTTTAATAACGTGGTGTATACCGAATTAGAGAAAAAAAAGATTTTGCAACACCCTTCCAACTATCCAAAAATTCGTCCGGTATTACCCCAACGCACCTTAATGAGGCAAAATTAGGTAAGTAAATGTTTTTGCTATAGGTTTTTTTTCTTCTGGTTTTAATAACTGTAGCCATAATTTTATACATAGGTACTAGATATTTTTTGGCTATGTCAGAGTCCAGTTAGATTTTCCCATCTGATTTTAGAGGTTTTCTCAATGAAAATACTATGTTTGACTTGATAAAACAGTTTATGTAGAGTAGGTTCATTTATAAGTAGTTTTTATTGCATTATGGCAATACTACACACCTGTTTTGACCTGTTAAAACTAAAAGATCATCAATTAAGATATGCTCTACAATATAAACAGCATGCATCAAGATAACTTGGAAAAGTTATCTACCCACAAAGAAGAATTAATTAATTTTATTACCTAGTATCTATGTAGGTACCTTTATTGCTTTAGTAACAAATTAATTTAAAGTCCAAATGGGTCCAAATAAGACAACATAATAATAATGATAGATGTAAGTACTTATTGTACATTGAACACAGTTTATATTTTTTGAATAGTTACTTACTTTTCCTAGATATTGAGCGAAATTGTCAACAAACCAAAACACAGGTTCTAATAAGAAATCTATAGTATAGCTTTGGCTCATGTGTTCATTGTAGGTAAGAGACCGGAATGTTAACACGGCTTGCGATATTTTCCAAGCTACACATTTTCTGAAAAATAAACCGATCGTAATGTTAAATATTTATTAACTTATGTTTTTCAACGGATTTATAACTATAAACTTTGCATTGCTTACCGTAGTCTACCGAACAGCCCTCGAAACTTCCACCTTATAACAACCATTTTAACTAAAGTAACATTGATTAGAATAAATATAATTACAACATTTGATTTGTGAAATCTTATTAAACAACAAACAAACAAATAGTCCTTTCCGATCAAACTAATATATTTGGAGGTTATATTTTCTATTTTTATTTTGAAGGGTGAATTTTAGTGTTGCCAGACATAACGTATTGATAGGTTCAATAAAATCATTTCAATTGTCATTCATTACCAACGTAAAAATTGTGCAAACTTGAGACATCCACCCATTTTTTAATTTTTCAATCCAGTCCTGTTTTTCTGTTCGTGGTCAGTTTTATTATAGACGAACGACGTTTTTTGGTATGATATCTCGGATCTGGACACGGATAGCGCGATACTCTTAATACTGGACTATATACTGAAATGGACTAGGTATCCAAAACAAATATACTAGTAGATAGTCCTGGAGATGCAAACAAACAAACTCATCAGCTTTATAATATTTGTACCTATAGTTACATAACTAACTACTACTACCTACTAACTATACTAATATTATAAAGAGGTAAAATTTGTAAGTTTGTATGTAGGGGGTAATCTTTGGAACAGCAGGTCGGATTGCCAAAATGCTTCCACTGATGGATAGCTACAGTGTTCCTGAGTGCTATAGGCTATAAAACATCACGCTACGATTAAATGGAGCCGAGCAGCGGGTGAAACGGCGCGAGAGTAGCTAGTCAATTATAAAAATAAAATTGATGTTCATTATACACAACTCAATGCAAACATTCGTTTAACCCATCGATCACTAATAAAGAACTAGATACACAATCAGTGACAAAAAAATGTCCTAACTGAAAGTCCACCAAACTCAACATCGCGGTGTAGTTTTAGTTTAGTAAGTACCACTCGAATGCTCCGACGGTAAACACGCCTCAGTGCTCGTTTAAAAACTGCAAAAAACACACATCTAAGACGCAAAAAAGGATGGAATTTCATATTTTTGTTAAGTAATAATATTATCATTATATAATTGATATCATTCTATTTTAAATATTGATATTTTATTAAGAAATCAACTTTAAAACTTTTTCCAAATGAAATCGTATTCAAAAACCGGGGTTATAATGCACACAGTTTATAAAGACACTTATACTAAACGTAAAATCATTCTCTAGCATGACCACTTAAGTTGTTCGGTTTACGTGGATTGATTCTGTTCCGTTTAGTGGAGACGCTATTATTTCTAATTTAGTTTATTGTTATTTTTTTATTAAAAAATAGTTTTTATTTCATATTATACTTCTTTAGTGTGTTTATTTAAATATGGAATAGGCAGATATAATGGATTTAATTTTAACTGCAGTAAAGACATTTTTTTAGCTTTCATCAAAACCCGTGCGATATGAAAAATTGACAACAATAACGCCAACATTTTCAGTACTTACTTTAGATATATATTCTTTTTATTATTTTACATCTTTTTTATTTGACTTCGAATAGAAAGGATTAAGGAGGACGAAAATAATAAAAAAAATTATAAATATATGCATTAGTTTCATTGGTAAATAAATGAACAAACCTATAGAAAAGAATACTATAAGTAATGCGTTTTAATTTGCGTATTTTTTTTTAATAAAATATAAAATTTTAAAGAAATATATTTCTTACGAGACATTTCGACTTCAATCATTCTTTGTCCTAGCGGTGAGCCGAAGTAATTAAATTTTATTGCTTATTTTTGACACTTTGTAAATTCGACTTAAAAACATGCGAATATGGTTCAATTTCTTATGATTTATGTTTGTCAAGAGCTTCGGTTGCAAAAAATGATAAGATTTTGTACATCACTTTGTAAAAACAACTCTATAAGTTGCACTTAAGGTTTAATTTACATTAATGCATGTTTATTTCAAGTATAAGTACCTAAATACGGTTGGCGACAGTTTTGAAGCGAACTTTTGTATGGGATTGTGTATCTAGTTCTTTATTAGTGATCGATGGTTTAACCCAACATAATTTAACCGTCGAGTATTTATTGTTTGTAACGTCAATATTCTATCAAACATAGGTACTTACTTAATACTTTTTTATTTATACCCATATATATCATGCAGAGTATGATGTTAGCAGACATCACCACCTGTTGTACTTCATCATAATAATTATGCTGAACGTACGCAAACAAATCTTCATGCTCTTGCTTAGAAGCTAAACAGACTTTTAGGTAAAGGAATTGGACGAAGGTCAAGTCCACCATGGTTCCACCAGCCGGTGTTATATGTTACTCGTAGCTATGTCATTGTTCCACAACACAACACCACTTATTAGTAGTTTCAGCTATCAACCAAGTATCTTACCTTCCTGTCGCATTGCCGTGCTTGTTTTTTCTCACTGACAAATGAAAGCTATTTGAATAAAACAATACTAATAATTGACAAAAGACTTTATTAAGAAAAAGCATCATATCACAAACTAAGTAAAAGACATAATTGGACTGTTTTCATACTTTCCGTTAGTTATGATAGCCAATAGTAAGGGCCTAGCCTATGGTCATCGAACGAAAAAAAGAAGCAGTCGTGAAAGTTTAAAAATAATGCATAATGTTAATGTAATTTCAATCACAGCAACTACTTCAGCTTTGTTGAACATAATTGTTACATAATTTTCTTAATTTTGTTGGCTACTCTATATACCGTACAACTGGACGGATCAAAACTCGTAAGAAAATTATAAAGAAAATTGATTTCTTTATATTCAGCAAATAACAGTTACTTATTTCGATTCTTACTTTTTTGTTCCTTATTTCAGATGGACTTAATATTAATAAAATTCGTGTAAATTAATCTTTACACCTCTGAGTGTGTGTCTATCCAGTTATATTTCATTGGTAACAAAAATATAAACTGCTATATGAGTAGTTAATATTCGAGTAGCCAAACAATGATCTATTGATAATGAGATCATTTTTTAATCTAAACAAAGGAATGACGTAATTAAGTACATATAAAATATAATATAACTGTAGAAGTGACAAAAATACGAAATGAATAGAAGTCTAAACAAAAAAATACAATTTGTATTTTGGATAACAAAAAAAAAATTATATTTCATATACCTAATGCAGGTAACACAATTTTAGTTCAATTTAGAAACTTCAACTTAAACTAGGATACTTTAAGAGTATTATAAAAAAACAATGCTGCTTAGTAGAAGCAGCTCTATAAGGACATCTTTGCCCTGTACAAGTAACAAGTAGTTATGTACCAACTTAAGAGTACAAAACTACTGTATAAAAAAGGGAATCAACAACTACGTACTATGAGTTGTACATTCACAAGAACGGTATTTGTTACCGTATTATATATGTTACGATCTCGTTCAGCTGAGATTAGGTTCCATATAAAGTTATTAATTACGAAATTGTAGTAAACGAATAAACTTAAATCAAGTTTTTACCTAAACATTAATAGATAATTGGTAGTATAAAAAAAATATAGCAAGTTTTTAAAACACGATTGCTAACAAACTCTTATTCTAAATACTTTGAGATCTTAACTTTGCGTTTGCTACAATAATTGTATCAAAGAAAGTAATTATAACCTTAGGTTTAGATAGCTGAGTAAGTAGATTGCTCAGATTCGCAATAATACATTGTGTTCATATAAATAAGTTTCAAGAATCTTGTCCAGTACGCAGTATGCAGCACGCACGCGTACGCAGTCCATTTAGGTACTTAGTAGATAGGTACTTCGTCACTCACTCCATATACTTACTACACAATTTTATAATAACATATTGCTGAGAAATGAAGTATATCTTAATATTAAAGTATTTACAATTTAGAATAATAATCCTAATGTCACTATAATCATAAAGAACGTAGATAAGGTCATTTTTAAGTCCTTTTATGATTGAAATTGTACTATTCTTTTTCCGTCTGTTGTTTTGTAGGTACTTAATTAAACGACTTGCTTTAATAGTGCATTTTTCTTTTGAAATATAAAACAGTGGAAAGTTAAAATGTGAGATTTTGGCTCCGCAATATCAATTTCTGCATTTTTTTATTACACACAAATAGTGTAGTGTACTCTTATGAACTACATTGGAATATTGAATATTGGCCACCCATTATCTTAATTTTATAGATTAATTATATGTCTATACTTTTATAGAAAATCAGACATGTCTTTAATATGTTGATAGAGTTATTACAAAAGTTTCTTCGAGATCTTGTCCATACTAAGTATTTACATCAAACAGGAAAATACCAAATACTTTTAATATATGTAATATTAAGTTCATAAACTTAAAAGGGTCTCGTTTTTAAACATTTAATATATAAATTATATTTTTCTAGCTGTTGTTATCAATCATAGTTAACTACGAATTGAATAGGTACATAATTACACATACAAAAATATGCACAGTCGGATGGAATGGATCATTCTTTGGAATGTGCATCATGATAAAATTGCATACAATACAATGCGTTAATCAGGCATAATTCAATAAACCCAAGCACATAGAAAAAAAATGCAAAAACAGATAATTAAATGTGTACAACGAGGAGAATCAATACCCTACATGATACGTCTAAAAACAGCAGAAAAAACTGCTATTGAATAAACTATCTGTATCCTATTAGCAATATTTTAATATGTACCATGTAGAGTAAGTAAATAAACAAGTGCGTGGAATGTATTGTAACCTTACGAAGGGATACACTTCTACAAGTCCATTGTTTAGACATTTATACGATGCACACAATGTAAACAATCGCTTAAATCAATATTCGTCTGTTAAAATAAAAGTAGATCACATTAAAAAAGGTTCTTACGTAACATTACTGATCACTTTATCTTATCTGTAAATTATAGCAATCGAGAAACCTTAACTATTAGGTATACTAAATAAATGCGAAAATGAGTTGGATTGCTTCTTTCGTTCCAAGCTTGAAGCGCCGAAGTTTTAGCGTAGGTACATTGACATAGATGTAGACGCGTGAAGTTGGTAAACTACATTATTTTATTATATGCATGAGGGACACGCAAAAACGAGTGCGTAGGTATCAAAACTACCTTCTTAATTGAATAAAATACAGTGTCATTTCATTATCTAAAAAAGTATTAGCAAGTATTATACATCAAGGCTAGTTATTGCTATGATTATTCAGGTTTCAAATTATACGAAACTGTATACAGCAGTCAATGTCATTTTAAATACTTTATAATACATATTATTGCAGTTAAATACTGTGATTTAAAGCAGACATTATAGCAATATGTGATTGTTTACAAAGATTGCAAAGTTACAGATATACATTAATAAAAATAACTACATATGTACTTCTAGACAAACTTTGTAGAAAAATTTAAAGGTCCATTTTTATTACAAGAGTAAAATCTATCTACTTATCTGAGGAAAGGTTACACTAAGATTTTAAATCACATTCAAGGACCCTGCAATTACTTAAATTTGAGGTTCAGTCGCCGGTGGCAAGCGACTGATCTTATATGTATGCCCGATTCCTTATTTTTACCAAAAATTATTGAGAAGTCCTTGTAATCGAAATGTGGTCATTGACTTTAAACTGCTACTATTAGTGATAACATATTATATTTACATGAAAAAGGGTTATAAGATCTAATAACATACACTTATGAAATGAGTTGGTATCAGGAACCAGACGTTAGGGAACTATAATAATATACCCTGTCGTTATTAATTAAAGAATGTGGAACCAGTAAATCGTTATCAAAAACTGTTACTCAAATATAACTATGAAATATGGCGGTGTTCCATCATTACCTACTAATTAGTATTAAATAGTATATTGCTGTAGGATAAGAACTAAGTATTTCAAAAAATATTGGTATATAGTTATTGAAAAAGGTTAAGAAATGGGTTATCTACGTGAATATATAATACAAACTACATAGTAGTTTCGGTGGACGACTAAAGGTTCTGACGTACCAGTCAGGACAAACTAACACTAGTGGTACAATAATTCGCATAGAGCATTGATAGAAACAGTGTAAACATTCATTGTTGGCGAAGCTTGGACCACAATTGCCCAGTATCTTGTACAAGACATTATTAATCAGATCTCTTTCTTTAAATGTTTCACACTAACTATCTTATTGGTCACGACAACCGAACCGTGAATCGACTTCGAGACGACTACTCCATCAACGTTGTCTCAAAATTATGAAGTCAGTCAAAGATTAACTCCTTACTAGCTGTAGCTTTGCTACACACATAAATAATAATATTTATCCAGAGGAATGTTATATCAGGGATAACCTGGCATTCTATATATAGACCTCCAGTCATTGCGTCTAGGAGCATACATTCACCACATAATCAGTTAAGTCTAATCATGACTTTACCAAATTAAACCGTTTTACAATTATTTATGTAAAATTGTCGCGACTCGATAACCTAATTAAAAAATAACAGTCGCGCTATGCACGTTGTTAAAAATAAGAGCCCCGTCGTGACTTGAAATTAGTAGAGCTTTTATCATAAAGTTGAAATTTTCAAGCTGTTCTAATTTCTAAAATGTCTAGGAGACATAATAAAATGTTTAAAATATATTATCAGCTCCATTTGAATTATTGTAAATAGACTGTAAAGTGGACTTATGAGGCGCTTTCACCGCTTCTTGCATGATTGGCACTTGGAGTGTCGGAAATTGGAGGCCGACACCGTCTGGACGAGGTAAGCGAGACTTGCTCGACTGCTTCTAGCGTTCGCGCCACCGCCATCATCCGCTTGACGAGGTAGTTTGTGGACAGAATTAGTACCTGAAAGATAACGTTATTTTGTTTTACAGCACTTTATACATCGATTGGACAACAGAATGCCTGGTGAGAGTTAACAAGCTTATGACGTACGACGCTGTCATTAGTTTGCTCTAAGTTAACCTGTCTATCAGAAAGCTAAACGTGATAATGTTTCCACCGCGTTATCGTAAAACAAATCGCCCTGGGTACTCTGGCTACTATGCTAGGCGTCGCGCGTTCGATTATCTAATTCAAACAATTGTTCGTGTGATCTTCAAATTGTCGTTCAGTGTTCGGGTATTATATGTAAAATTGTATGTTTGTAGTAAACACACATTCAGGAGAATAACACAAGATACAAGTGCAAGGCAGTTTTTGTAAAATGTTTTATGTTGTGTGGCATTAGATTATGTTGTGTTAGATGCGATTACCACTATACTTATTCGCAATAAAAGGTAACATTCTCAGATACGTTTCAATATTTTAGTTTCAAAATGTAGGTTTTAAAGTAATCGAGAAACCGCTTACCTTAATTTCAGGCCTTAGCGGCAAGACGGCTACTAGCCACCAGAGCCACGCTGGGCCGTCAGAAGTGGACCACCATTCGTCATTGATATCATTTTCTGGCAGAGTGCCGAATGTAGTCTCAATGTCCTGTAGTACTTCACTATCCAAGCTACTCAGCCATAGCAAGGCTCTCAATATTATTCGGTTTCCTAGCAGTCTATACGCCAACACCTCCATCTCATTGTCTGGGCAAATGTCTTGAATTGGTAAGATGCGTGCCACTTCTAATCTGTAATGTACATTTTTTGTGAGCGTGAATTCTTCTTGGATAAACGTCTCAATGTGGTATTCAAACAAGTTATCGGGATTGAAGGTTAACAGAGCCTCAATCTGGCCTAAACGACCGGAAGACGTTGGTAACTTTTTCAAAATACGGGGTGTTAATAGATGAAGCTAGTGTTTACTATCAAATGCTCCGACTGCTCGCCTGGCTCTCAGGCCAAAAACAAATATAGTAAAAATAAAACTTACCCATCTCTCACTCCCCTTTCAATCACTTTAAATCGTGTTAATCCGATGGTTGACAGAATAGACCTGCCATCTTCAAAATGGACGCAGTCCCGCACTTCCAGTATCTATATAAAAAAAGTTTTATTAGGTCATTGAACTGCTAAATTGCGTTCAAAGTTTCGATCGCGACGATCAAAAGTCAATATTCAATGTTTAAATACTGTTTACTTATCTACTGGTAAACATACTGTTATCAATATGAAACAAATAAACATATTTTATAATTTAGACAAAAAATAATTGGAACTTTTCACGTTGGTAATAAGTAAACTTAAACATTTTTTTGATTGCAAGCATTAGTATTTTTATATGTATATAGATACTTTTCCAAGTTGTAACAAATACTTACCGTTCCATAGTCGGTATAATCCTGTCCTCTGTCGCAAGTCACCATACCGAATTTTCTTGAGCCTGATTCCAGCACACGTCGGATCATGAGCCAGTACCGTGGATCGAAGATATAAAGCGGACATGGCACACTGAACAAAGAACAAACATAATATTATAAGAATGCGTACACTCAAAGATCATAGAACTTTAGGTTTATATTAAACTAACGGCCCGCGCCGCCGGTCCTACTATCTCGCTAATAACTCGCTAAAAGCGTCACATTTGGCAATTTTCCCTCTACTATTTTAATATTGTCTTTGATAAGATCCTTCTGCTGGCAATAATAAACACTAGAAAACAAGAAATTGGCATAATTCGCCCAGGCTTTGTTGCGCTATGCACAACAAATTTTGCGATTCATTTTCATATAGACTAGACTACTAGTCATCATCATCATCATATGAGTAACAAGACGTCTACTGCTGAATCCCAAATGTGATAATCATACTTGTAACTGTTTACAAGTTGTACCAAAATTGTCCTAGGATCTGTTTTAAGAAATCTAGGCAATCATTTCAGTATATATAATTCTTAGATAATGTACGTGTATATGTCATTGAACTCCACCTGAACGGCCTACGAGTGGCGCCCTAGATGGTTTAGATTCATAAATCATATGGAGCCTAACGATTACGCTAAAATTTTAAATGTGGAGTTTTCGGGGAGTGTCAACTAGTTTAATATAAATTTAACCTCAATAAGCAACAATAGTGTTACATTTGCACCGAGTTATGTAAAATAAAGATAGTAGTATAATGTGTTTTAAATTAAAATGAAAATTAATACTTACGATGGGTAAGCGACAGTACAGACAAATATAGGGATGAGATCAGGCTCCGGTGGTTCAGGAAGCACAATGGCGTTTATACTCCTCAGCGCTGCCTCCACGAACACAGTATTCATAGTCTGTGAAATAAATATGATATTTAATTAAATACAACAAAAGAAACAAAACAAAATACTTCTAAAATATAATTTCAATTATTTTTCGGTGAATATTTTAAACATCGAAATTATTATTGACAGCTTGTGGGCTCGCTAACATTATTTTATTTATTTCAGTATTTATAGGAGCCTAGTTACTTTTATAAAGATAAAATTAGTCTGGCAAAGCGTAACATATCGACAATAATGTCTTTAGACTAATACATAATATGTCGAAATGTCAGCTTTATAAAATACGACCTTCATTATGTTGATTCAAAATTGTGTATGTGTACTGCTATGAGCCTTTGCCAGTAGCAACCTATTACGTTCTACATAAACAAAAGCATTCTTTATGCGCATGAATTGCTCCATAAAGTGTGAATTTTAACACGGCTAGGCGATACAATATTTAGAAACTGTAGAACTCACGTTTCAAACAAACGTACTTTAGCCATGGACTGCTAATTACATGATGAAACATGCGTACGGTTCGTTTAAAATCGACACAATCGATTAAGCAATAAGAAACAGCACAAAACTATGATGCTATAATAGTCGGAGTACGGCGTATTATGGCGCACACGTAGAAAATTAAAAAAAAAAACATGATATTTTATATTATTAACAGTAAGTTCAATGCACTCAGGTCATCTGTGGGGAGCAAAAAAGTTGAATGTTTTGCAAAAAAAACTACATAACAAAGAAACGTGTTTACAAATATGTATAAGGATGAGCTACTAACCAGGGAGAGCATAAAGTTATTCAAAGTGCGCAGACATAAGGGACAGCGCTTCCTGTAGTCCATTGTGCGTTCCAGACAGATACGGCAGAACGTGTGCCCGCAAGGGGTAGTGACGGGGTCGGTGAACGTCGAACAACACAATATACACTCCATGTCCGTCGGCTTGATCCACGACATCGAGCACAACCGCCGCACGGAACGATTCAGGTGTGGAATTAGAACCCTTGGGTCTTTGTTAAATGTGGATATTGCCTGTAATTCAAATAAATACATTATATATTTATAAGCATACAGGGAGGTATACATAAGCACATGTCGATGAAGTCACTTAAAAAAGGTCCTTGCGCGTTATCAGTCGATCGTCTAAGCTGACGTCATCAGCAAATATGTAACGTCATCAAGGTACTCAAAAACATATTTTTACATAATTATCTACATGTATCCGATAAACATCTTATAAACTTCTAGAATTAATATTGCAATACATATTTTTTCAAAGAATGTTTTAACAGCAATACCTACTTAAAGCTTTTTATTGAATAGCATGAATTATATTAGTTCCTTTCTCCTGTCAACAGAAGACTCTCAACATGTCAACTTACGTAGACTTAACACATTATTGTAAAGCTTGCTAATGTATAACATTAGCTAGTTAAGAAATAATCTAATTTCTCTTACTTAAGTTAGAAGATAATAAAAACACAGTCGTCTTAAAGGAGTTACGAGGACTATTCTAAGATGACTGTGTTGTTCATCTCATTACATGTAATATACCTATACATATGCTTGCATAATGTTGTTTATTTTCAATTAGTTCAAGACTATTATTTAGCGACAGAGTAATTAACGAGACTGATAACGTTACGTTTACACTGTTGATGTGGTATTTCGAAGAAATTGTTTTATCAAAACAAGGAAAATTAATTAGAAAACCAACACGGGGGAGATTTGGAAGAAAAGTTTCAAAGAGGCTTTGAAGATTACTTAATAGAAGTAAAACTCATTAAGTCGTTGTCGTTGGTTACAAGTTGGAATGTTGAACACAATCCAATCAACTTTTATTCATAACTGTATCAACCCTAAGTGTTATAGGATTATTCCACTTAGATTTTTTTCGGTAGTAAGGAGTCTGATTTTATGCCGCAATAGATCTGTTTGCTTTAGTGATAGACCCAAAAACAGTACAATAAGCATCTTTGAGACTATCCGTTTTGGGATGTATTAGAAACGGAATATCAAACCTGAGCCAGTAATGGTCTTGCCAATCTCAAGTTTGGGTGACCAGCAGCCGCTGCGAGAGCAAGATACGGCACGGCCTCGCGCCGCCTTCCCTGCTGCAGCAGCTCCAGTCCATAGTTGTACCGCGCCTGTGATCACATTTACGTAACAATCAACTAATTACTCATTCAGCCACTATAGAACAATCACGGACCTAGCTAGCGATCACTCACCATGATGTCATTTTACTAAGCCCCAGTCTTTATTTACAAACTGACGGCACAGTTCAATGCCCCAAAGTCATTCGAATGTTCGCTAAAAATATGATTGTGTGGCGTGTAATATTTTAAAATGTTTTGATACGGGTGACAAAACGTGACCGCCTTATCAGTTCGTATACTGTAAGGTAAGTGCAAGTACCTATCAACAAACAACATTAACTACGTATAACAAAATAAACACAAGACTTTAGACACCCAATTATAACATACGAAATTAAAGCAGTAGTCGATTTTATAGTGCAATTGATGGATTTGTCAAGATTTGTAAAAAAACAGGCTTACTCTTTGCACAGAGAATAAATAATCGTCTTCTATTCAGTATTCACGGCCGTGTTGGTCGGCAAACGTGGTTACATTTTATAGGGAATATCCCTAGGCCTCGTAAGGAGACCTTCTTAATTTAACTTTTTAAAGGTATATTAATACTAGTGCTATAATGAATACATAACAGAAATCAATATGGAATCAAGTAAATTAGGTCTTGTGTTTATTCTGAGATAGGTTATGTAAGAGTGACTCATAAAATTATTGTTTACCCGAGGTGACATGGGAACTCGCTGATTACCCCCGCTGGGGTAAACAACTTTTGTCTCGCGCCGGCGTCGTTTTGAACCACTCACTGTAAAAGATATATAAATTCAAATTAAACTTTTGTTGAAGTACATTAATTTCGTAACATTATTGAAATGGAAATGACAACATCTACAATGACAATACTCCAGGCTTAAAAAGTATTTCAAAAGAAAGCTTAAGTAAGTAGTGTAGGATAGTGCCGAACTTAACAAAGAAGCCCCCATACGTCTTGTGACATTTCGTCCATACTACTACATAATACGCGGTTATATAAGCCGCAATGGAGTCAGAGTTTGTGTTTCATTACGTAACGCCGGTGTGAGTTACGAGCGCACAGCGTGTTGCTAGACTCGAGATCTGAAGCACGCCAAGGTCGCGATCACTGCAATCGGTGACAGTTATGAGAAGTGGCAACGGTTTATTGCTACACCCCTGTGGCTAAACAGGTTTCTCAGAGGTTCGCAATTTCACACACGGTTACAGATTTGTTAAGAAACGTGTTCACGTAGAACACAGTTTTTTAAAGATTTGAAACCAGCCACAACACTCAGGTACCCGAGTACCCAGTTAAAAATTTTTCGTTGATATATTTTATCTGTTTATAACATTGAGATCGCTACCTAATCTTGTAGTATCTTGAGCACAGTTTAACTTGATAACATAACAATATAACGATGGGGAGTAGGTACTTACATAGTTTAAAAAGTCAAGCGTTATCATTATGGTGTGTATTTCTAAACATTTTTTCAATTTTGAATTATGAATTGTGTTACCTAATGCTCAATAAAATGTTTAGTAAAAATCGCTGATGCGTGTGCATTGCAGATATCTTGATGCTCACAGCTCACAATGAAATCATTCAAGTTCGCCGCGGAGCTGCCACAGTTGACAACGACCTAAGCCGTTCATTATCAATCTTAGGTATATTACGCGGGCGATTGTTACGTATTTTATTTAAAAAATTATATAATAGGAATTATCAGTGGCTACAGGAAGAGTTATGAGATAGCTATTAAGTAACAAAATGCGTGTAAGTACTCTGTTGAAAAACTTTCGATTCATTAGCCACGCTGTAATAATTGAAATTATTGTCATTTTGGAGACTAAGTACCTACACAAGTAAAATTGAAATAAAAATATGTTCTATATTTTGTCACCGATATATAAATTTGAAAGTTGAAGATTCATTATGCAGTCGTATAATCGATGTCCTAGTAATTACACCTCATTACAGTTTTCATTTGTGTTCGTGCATGTGTAGTTAATGAACGCACTAGATAATGCTACAGGCGACATAGATTGGATAGCTGGTTATTTACGAAAGTTCGAATTATTCTTCTAATTAAAAACTAATCATAATTTCCTAGAAAATTATAAGCTAGGTACTAAAATGTTTATAAGAAATAACTGATAAACGATTTGATTTTTACGACATTTTTCCACTTTTAACTTTGCCATTCGCGCATATTAGGCGCTGTAAAGTTTTATAGGAAGTTTCAAAAAACCTCCATAAATACAATGAGAATTAAGTATGAAAGGAAATAACGAGTTCTTTTGTTGAAAGGGATGAAGGAAAATATTTAGGGACAAAACCACGCGTAGGTAACTTCTCAAGTGGTTGACCCATTGTTTTATTCATTAATTTTATTAATTTAGTACTCAGGTTTATTTACTTGTTCTACGAATAAATATTGTTTAATGTTTAAGACCTTAAGAAACTGCAACTTGTTTTTGCAGAAGTTTTTTTTTACAGGTTCCGAAAGTTATTCATAGCATTGACCTATAATCTTGAAGTATTTTCGCAATCCTTTTATTACGTTAGAAGACGAAAGTTGTTTGGATGCGAATTAATTAGTCATTATCCTAATTTATAGTAATATGTGGTTCACAGATCACAGGAATATTACAAAACATCGGATACTTGTATTGAACAGTCGCACACAGATGAGAGCAGTTTTTCAATTAGTGTATGTAGTTTAGTTATTGGACCCTCAAGCTGTTGCATCATCTTTTCAGCATAGGTAAACTTCATTTGAAGTGGGTCAGACTCGTTACGTCATCAGCTTTAAGTATCAACCC
The DNA here is from genome assembly GCA_902829305.4 of Spodoptera exigua. Lineage (NCBI taxonomy): Eukaryota > Metazoa > Arthropoda > Insecta > Lepidoptera > Noctuidae > Spodoptera > Spodoptera exigua. The sequence continues at coordinate 9,435,489 of LR824601.2, read as the reverse complement.
TGCAGAAGATTTAATGAGGTCACTTAAAGGCCACTCCGTGTTATGACTGCCAATGCGACAACTACATGGAAGGCTTCCAACATTACCACTTGGCTAATATTTTAATTTTGTATTTTTAATATTGCGAAGGTTACTGCGGTGACTGCAGGTCATGAGGCCACGTAAGATCCATACAGGAGGCCATTTTTACAGAATGCGGTCTTCTCGAGTGTTTTTCGTCACTACTTCCCCCATATTTTATCTACTTACGATTTCAAGTTTAACATTAATCATGACCAATTATAAATTTTCAAAAGCCTCAGTTACGTTTTGAAAAAATATTCAAAATCTATTGAGAATTTGCTTCAGAGTTTAGATATATCTTGTTTACTCAGCGTTAATTTAACAAAAGGCAAACAATACTGTAGATTATATTTCATTAGCTAAGCAGTAGTTTATCTTTGCTTTTTGCAAATACCGTATTCCATAATATGTAATTTGTAATAGAGTTATTCGAGAAAAAAGGTTTTAAGGCTTCATGAGAACGTTCTGATACTTAAGATGTTATGTATTACCCACATTTATGTTAAGTTCAATTACAACTTTTTACAAGTATGTTTTAAAACTAAATCGTAAATCTCGCTAGTGTCTACGGACAGAGAAATATTTCCAAAAGGAATTATGTAGATTTCTAAAATGTTTGTGTCTGTTATTAAAAGTCCAAATAAAAAGGACTGGCAAACGAGTTGAGCAGTTGAAGGCCACTACATGACCCCTTTTGCTTTCTAGATCAGTAAACTAAAAAATATCATAGCCTGAGGGTATTTTTATCGCAAGTATAAGGATTTTAAATATATTTATCCCACTACGCTGTACAATCAGGTCAAATAAACAGCCAAAAAAATTCCAGATTATTAACAAGAACAAGCAGCTTGGGAGGAATCTCGGTGATTCGTGATTGACGTAAGCATTGTACTAAATCGTGTCGTGAGTAATCGCGGCCGTCTAGCGAACACTGAGACCTATATAACGGGCGTAACGTAACCTGCGACCCAGCGTTCTCCATTGCATCGTCGACAATGTTGTTACATAAGAGCAATGTAACAAACAAATGGCCGATTTACATAATAGCCTTGTCGGTGCGCGATTATCGTCGTAAACGCCCACGCGATACAGACGTGGCACTGCTGTAACGCTGCTTTATTATATTATATTTGAAATAACAATAACAACTGTGTTGCACACAGTTACATTCAGACCCGTTGTGTAACAGGATATGTGCATAGCGCTGACTCAGATTCAAAACCAGAGGTTGCATTGCGACGCAACGCTGCGCCAGGGATATGTACTTGCCCGGCAATTTCCTTCTCCCTCTAAATGCTACTTTAACGACAATATACTTAAATTGGCAAGATGTGGTCCGCGTTGCCATTTAGGTACTTAAATTGGCAAGAACATTTACAAATAAACAACTACTGCTTCAAGGCTATTCACAAATTGATTGGATTACATAACAGTTTCAAAGTGTGGACGTTTCTTTGCAATAACCATTAACAAAACCAGTACGTTTTTATGGAATTATGTCCGTCCATTTTTGGAAGACCCTCCTTTGATGTGGAACGTGCTAAAATAGGTCTAGGTCATAAAATTGAACAATTACTACTTTTATATTTGTAACGTAATGTACATATTAGAAACGAATATTAAACTTTCCATGGAAATATTTAATTAGACAAATCTGTACCTTCAGTGAAAAGTGATATAAGTGGAAAATCATAGTTACGAGTAATTTAAGGTTAAAGATTTAAAAAAATCTCGTTATTTTTCTAACGTTCTGAAATAAAAAGCGATATGTGGTACGTGTAGATAATATTATAAAGATTATAAAGAGCTTGGTTTAAATAAATTATTTTGCACGAAATTTAAGTAATTAGTAAAAATAGCCAGTTATATCACCGTACACTTTAGTTTTCTTTGCTTATTTTTGTGTATTTAAATGTATAATGCAATGAATTATTTTACACATTTAGTTATCATTTTGTGTAAAATGTTATAAGGCTTGTGTTTTGGCATATTTTGCCTGCAAATAGTTGTTGTGAGAAAAAGTGGTAAAGCTAATATGATCATTTTGATTATCAGCAACCTTTTTTCATTGTTTTATTTAAAATTCCTACGTAAATATTCAATTGTACCCCTAAACACCAATGTGTTTTTTAAACTCGTGAGTGATTAATGCTACAAGCTAAAATTTATTTTGATACATTTTGTTTATATCGAAGTGTTTATTGATACAAGTAATAACTATTTTCAAACGGTTTTGTTACAAAAATAGGTAAAAGTATGTTTATAGCAAAATAAAAAGCGTTTATTTAACAAACAATTCTTTTACTTTTGTATCTTGAACAGTCTTAAATCGTATGTAATCAGTCTCCAAAAATCAAACATCATATTAATATAATTTTCTTATAAAAAATACATAACTTTTTATCATTATTCTGGAACGGTCTTAAATCGTATGAAATCAGTCTCAAAAATCAATATAATTTTCTTATAAAAAGAAAATAACTTTTCATAATTTTTTATAACTAATCTTGAACAGTCTTTAATCTAATAAAATCAGTCTCCAAAAATTAAACATCAGATATTAATATAATTAAAGCCTTCAACCAGCTGCGGCGCTCGGGCTGAGGCACCGGCGAAGAAGGGGGCGAAATCGCCTACGCCGGCGAAAGCGCCGAAGGCGGCACCTGCGGCTCTGACAGCGCAAGCTCCAACTTCAGCTTCGGCGCCGATGAGTCGCAGGCGCAGGGGTGCAGAGCTCCGCTAGAGCTCCAACCAGAGCGCCGCCCACCCCATCGGAGTTGTGTGCCGATGGCGAGTGGCAGGTGGCCGGGGAAGCGAGGAGGGTCGCTAAGGAGGCGAGGAAGCGCCGCAAGAAAGAGCAGCGGCAACGGCGGCAGCAGCGGCGCAAGGAGAAGCGCGCCGCGGCAATGCTCCTCGCCCCCAAATCTTCGGATGCGGCTAATAAGGGGGTGACGTACGGGGACGTACTTAAAAAGTTGAAGGTGGCGGTATCTCCTGCGGAGTTTGGGGCACCCGACGGGTTCGCAGTGAGGGTCACAGCTTCGGCGCCGATGAGTCGCAGGCGCAGGGGTGCAGAGCTCCGCTAGAGCTCCAACCAGAGCGCCGCCCACCCCATCGGAGTTGTGTGCCGATGGCGAGTGGCAGGTGGCCGGGGAAGCGAGGAGGGTCGCTAAGGAGGCGAGGAAGCGCCGCAAGAAAGAGCAGCGGCAACGGCGGCAGCAGCGGCGCAAGGAGAAGCGCGCCGCGGCAATGCTCCTCGCCCCCAAATCTTCGGATGCGGCTAATAAGGGGGTGACGTACGGGGACGTACTTAAAAAGTTGAAGGTGGCGGTATCTCCTGCGGAGTTTGGGGCACCCGACGGGTTCGCAGTGAGGGTCACTGCCACTGGAGCCCGTCTCTTAGAGGTCCCCGGCGCGCCAGCGGGTCGTCCGCTGACGCCCTAGCCGAGAAGCTCAGGGCGTGCCTTGCAGCGGACGAGGCTCGCGTGTCCAGGCGAACTAAATGCCTGGAGCTAAGTATCATGGGCCTGGACGACTCTGTGACGGAGAATGAGGTGGCGGCCGCTGTTGCCAGGATGGGGGAGTGTCCTGTGGACCAGGTGAAGGCAGGCACCATCCGCCCGGACAATACGGGGCTGCGGACTGTGGTAGTCAGCTGCCCCGTCACAGCGGCAAAAAAGTTGTCGGAGGGCAAAAGACTCCTGGTGGGCTGGGTCTCGGCGTAGGTGAAGCTGCTTGAGCCCCGGCCTCTGAGGTGCTATCGTTGCCTCATTGGTTACCATGTGGGTGCCAAATGCACCTCGGAGGTAGACCGTAGCGGCCGCTGCTTCCGCTGCGGTCAGCCCGGTCACAGGGCCGGCACTTGCACTGCACCGCTGCACTGCGTAGTATGTGCTGCGGCTGGTAAGCCGGCCGATCACCGGGTTGGGGGCAAAACCTGCTCCCCCCCGCCAAGCCCAGGGGTAAAGTTAGGCCCTCTGCCGCCTCTACTGCCCCCGCCGTTTCCCGTTGATACAGACACAGTCGCCACCGCCTCCGCGACTGCTGCTGTCGCTGGTGCCAGAGAGGAGGTCGTGATGGACTGCCAATAATGGCTCCATTACGCCTCCTCCAGGCGAACATCAACCATTGCGCCGCTGCTCAGGATCTCCTGCTCCAGAGCATGTCGCAGTGGTCGATCAATGTTGCTGTGGTCTCCGAGCCGTACTTCGTTCCACCCAGGGAACACTGGTTGTCAGACCTGGACGGCTCGGTGGCCATCATCTCGTCGGCCGCCACCGGTACCCCAACCCCCGAAGGGCCTCAGCGAAGCAGGGGTTGCGTCGCGGCTCGGTTCGGAGAAATCGCCGTGGTGGGCGTGTACTTCTTTCCGAACCGAACTCTCGTCGAGTTCCACATCTCCCTCAGGGAATTAGTCACCGTCGTCGTCGGGTTCCGTCCCCTCCCCGTGCTGGTCCTCGGGGACTTCAATGCCAAGAATTTGGCATGGGGTTCCCGGGTCACTGATGTCCGGGGAAGGATGGTCGAAGACTGGGCTCTGGAGACAGGCCTAGTCGTGCTGAAACGGGGTTCTGTCCCCACGTGCATACGGATGCGGGGCGAGTCAGTGGTGGACATTTCGATTGCTAGCCCAGCTCTGTCATCACGCGTTGGCGACTGGCGCGTCATGGAGGAGGTGGAGACGTTTTCGGACCACCCGTATATACGGTTCGACGTTTCCGCCGAGTCCGCAGACCCGCCAGTCAGACAGGCCCCGATTTGCCAGCGTTGGGCGCTTAGGCAACTGGACCGGGAGCTCTTTCTGGAAGCCGCAGTCGTGCAGGCCTGGGTGATACCACCGGTCAGTCCTGCCGACGCCATGTCCAGGATGTGCGACGTGGCGATGCCCCGGATCCGGCCGTGCCAACGCAAGCGCTAGGTGTATTGGTGGTCGCAGGAGCTGGCTGCTCTGCGTGGTGAGTGCACTGCAGCGCGACGCCGATATACCAGGCACCGAAGGCTCCGTATCCGCCCTCTGGACGCTGAAACCAGAGAGGCGGAGCTGTACGAGGAGTACGAAGGCCACCCTAAGGGTGGAGATCCGGCGGGCCAAAGATCGGGCCCGCGAGGAGATGTTGGAGACTCTGAACAGAGACCCGTGGGGACGCCCCTACCGCATGGTGCGTGATAAGCTCCGCACCTGGGCGCCCCCACTGACTCAGAGTCTCCGGCCGGAGGTCGTGAACGAAGTGCTTGGGGCGCTATTCCCCCGACCACAGATAGGTTACACGCCTCCCACTATGTCTCCGCCCACTGCAGTGCCCAATGCGGGCTACAACGACGACGACGGTGAACCCGTTCCGGAAGTGACCGAGGTAGATTTGAGAGTGGCGGTGCGCCGGCTCAAAGAATACCGCCCCAGGACCTGACGGGCTGCATGCCAAGGTTTGGGTCCTGGCCTCGGAGGCTCTCAGGCCTCGACTAATTGGTCTATTCAGCGCATGCTTGGAGAGGGGCCAGTTTCCGCTGTCGTGGAAGATAGGCAAACTGGTCCTCGTGAAGAAGCCGGGGCGTCCTGCGGACTCTCCGTCCGCGTACCGGCCCATTGTGCTGCTCGACGAGGTGGGAATTAAGTTTCAAGCTAGTTGCATAACATATTAAGGTAGCTACAGCGTACAATGAAATGATACAAGTCTTACCTTACGCATCGTAGTTGTGTACTGTAACGCACGACGCACCTGTCCTGACGCACGCCCGAGACTAAAGAACCCGCGTCCCGCGTCGCCCGCGCTCTGTCCCGCGGGGAAGCGGGGTGCGTAAGAGCTGCGCGACTTGTATCACTAGGTACTTTGTATTTTTTGCTAATTTAGTTCTAAAACGCAATGCAGTTTTGATTCTACTATAATAATACCATTATTCACGTAACCATGTATCTTATTTCCCTTATGTTCTTACAAATAGAATTGATATTAAATTTGTAATCACATCAAAATTGGCTACATAAATAACGTGTAAATTGTTTGATTAGTAGTTGTATCATTAGTCACATATTTTTATGAAAATAAATTTGTGTTTGTATGGTTCATGTACAAATGTAGCACTTTTCACTAGAATGTATTGTTTAAACTTTTTAAAGTTTAGTGATAGGATTTCATTTGTATCACTTTGGATAATTTGAAGTAAAAGCTTACGCTTCGCGTAAGATGTGGTAACTCGAGTCGTATTAAAATACATTTTAGAAATATAAAGATCGCTTCGGAGCACTTTGTTATGAATCAAAAAGTATTATTTTACTCAATAATTTCGATAAAAAATTGCTTACTTATATCAATGAACACAAAATAAACTCTTTCAATTTTAATCTTATAACAACGGGGATAAGATTGAAATTAAGTTAATTTTTTTTTAATAACTTTAATCAGAGAATATAAAAACCGATCTGGGTCGACATGTATCACTTTTCACTGAAGGTACAGAAATATCGATTGTCTCTAACTCTGTAGAACTTGAAGGTTACACGTGTATCTTCTTAGGAACATTTTGTAGGTACCTACCTAAATAAATATGATACTTAAGTTATATAATAAGTTGTATTAAACACATAATTGTGTTATTCAACGTAATTACAGAAAAATTAACGCAACTGAGTAAACAGATAGGTACCTGGTACACTGAAAGAACATAATTAACACATCTTAGATTGGTTCTTCAGATATGTGATCTAATAAGCCATTTTCTCTTTGATTTTTAAATGAAATTGAATGACAACTGTTTACGTTTTCCGCGGGGCTTCAAAACCTTCAACAGCCATTGCATAACCTGCCTCCCTCGAGTGACTTTCATGACCTGCGCGACGCGATAAGCGACTGATATATATGTACTCTTTTCTTTTGTTCCAAGATTGTTGCTTATATCAATTTATATATTTACTATATTACTGTCTAACAACAAATTCAATCTGTTGCAGTGTCTACATAAGACTGTCGTACTATGCCAGATGTTGCGATGAATAATATCTATTAATTGATCTACTGTTTGTCTACTTTTTGGCAAAAACAAGAAAACATCGCATATCAATAATTATATATGACGGTCTATAAGCATAACATATATTTGCACATGATGTCTCGTCTTTTAAGCTCGAGAAAACAGAAATCCCGCGTATAGAACGAAACACCAACTATGAGTCCTAGGTGAGAGCATATGGTCACATGAACAAGGATAGCTGTGCGATTTTTTATAGGTACTAATTACTTCTATAATGGCTACAGCCAGAAATTTATACTCAAAATACAAATAAATATTTAAATACACGGGGGCTTCCACATAACAACTTATGTTTTGAATTACACTGTATTTTTAATATTGTGTAGGTATAGGTAAAAGCGTACAACACACAGAAACACAAAAATATGAAAGCAAGTGCAACGAAATAAATTAATGGGATGCAAAAAAAAAAACAATCGCAAAAGCGCAAAATAAATAAAAGTAATCGCACAATGTGTTGCTAAGCGTTAAACTGTCAGTTAGACAATTGCAATAACAATATTATTATTTTAAAATATCATTCAAATGTATGTGTGGTATGCGAAAAACAGGTCTATTTTAGCAGGGTCATAACATATCACAGCGCATATTTTACGTAGGTAGGTATTCAATGTAAGGAGGGAGAGCCTGTTGTCATTGGGTGGGCAAGTGGAAATGAACAAACTAATTAAAAATCAAAACGCAAGCTCATTTTAATAAACGAACTTGAACTACATTTTATAATAGAATATATGTAAGATGTATAAAGGTACTGTTTATTAGATATTCGCCTTAAAGAAAAATTTTATAGAAAAACTTACATGTCTTTCGCAGTTTGGGCGACGGTTCATCGGGGTCATCATTTTCTTTGGCTTTGGTCGGCACACGATTACTGAAAGAAACAATATGCATGTAAACACAAACAAACAATGGCGCTATTATTCGAATACTATCATAGATTTAATTCGACGGTTTGTATTCTATACCTTGACGAGTTTTCATTGAATTTAGATTTTGCTATTAGATCCCGTATCATAATATTGACGTGGAACGGCTCCGAAAAAACGCTCCCGCACGGACACGTTGTATTTTCTAACGTACATCTGAAAACAAATTTAAAAATAAATATCGAAGAAAAGCGCAAATTACGTATACTGAATCTTAAATGTATATAACTTACTCAGAACATCGCGTATGTCCACATTGTCCAGTGATTGGATGTAGAGGTAGTAAACCGCAGTTCAGACAAGACATTTGCGTTTGGAACGTATTTCTAAGACAGAGAGCACGAGCATATCTGATTACTCTGTTAGCCACATCCTTAGCTCGAGGACATCTCGACAATGTTTTGTTTAGGTCACGAAGTCGTCTTCTGTCTAGTGCAGGCTGTATATGACTGTGCGTCATGGTATCTGTGTTGTGTGTGAAGTTTCTGAACTTGTTCGGAGAGTAACCCTCGCTGTTGGGGACTGGTAACGGCACACTAGACATGGCCGACACCGCTCTCTGAGAAATAGTGTTTAACGTCTCGTCAATTGAAATCGTATCCTCGCTTCTGTCATTCTGCTGATTAGGTGGGTCTTCTGCGATATTTCTTTCTGGCGTAGTTGGATGTTGTGCTCTGTACCTTAAGTGGCTGTAGTGACTTTCTGGTCTTACATAATTTGTAGATGCCATGTCTGATTCCCCCTCTAAAAAAGCCTGGTAACAATTTTTTTAATTAGTTTCATTACAGGATAATGTCTTCATATAACTTTTAAAGTTGTGTTACATGATTGATAAGCATATGTGAATGAAGAAAAGAATAAAATAAGAACAAAACTAAACCAGTTCAAAACAATAAAAAAAGTTAAAATGAACCTAACGTTTAATTGAATTAGATTCTAATAAGATTTGAAACGTTACGTTTATTGCTATCAAATTAAATATTTTTAAAATTATCACGTAAAAATTTAAATATAAGAGTAGAGCGATGTAAAATGATGAACTTGGCCCAGAACATAGAACCGGTTGTGCGGTGGCAGCGAGTCGGTGAGGCTTAGCGAATACGACGCAACGCGAGTCGATTGCACCTCACCTAACTGATTTATGCAACCGACGAACAACGCGACCGCTACTCGTAGCGCTGATTACTGCACTGCGTCCATCCGTTCTGTCCGTTACTTCAATATTTAGGTCACTGGGTAATAAGCAATATTTGGACTTACACTTGATTCTTTACTTATAACTACTGCATATTACGCATGTAAATTATTTACCATTGTATTGATTATTAGTAGGTCAAAAAAGGGTGGGTCAGTACTAAACTTAGTTATATTACTACTTCTTATTTAACTTTTATAAAGTTGAACGAAACTTTTGCCCCACTCCAATAAACATATTTTGAGTGAGTAAGTACGTTGCAGAAGGCCAACCGCGAGTTTACTATCCAACTTTAGTAGTGGTAACCATATTTACTGTATTTTTTTTGTTGTTTTTTGTATTTTTTTTTTTTTGATCTTAACGGCAGAGAAATAAATGATATATCATTTGTTATTTTTGATAATATTTCCGGACCCTAGGGACCCGTTTGTCTTAACTATAGAATGAAAATTTGAAATAACTTTGTAAAAAATGAAGCTGATTGTAGATGGCAGGCTTATATGATGATATAGATGGCATGGCAGCTTGAGATAGAAAAAAATATGTTCAGCGAGAGAATGCAATAACATGAATGATAAGCTGGGTAATATTTGATGCTTCTTTCTTACAGTGCTATAAGCGTTAAAAACTTGCAATACGTGAAGTTAGTAAAGTTTGCTTTGATGAGGCATGCGTGAAGGAAATAATAAAAGTTCGAATACGTGGTACTTCCCACCGCTCACCTCTGTACAATCGCAAGGCAATGGACGCATCGTCGTTGTTCTCTGCACTGCTGCCTAGAAGTTTTTATTTCATACACTATGAGACACTCTTTAACAATAGGCACTAAGTTCTGATCACTACACAACACGCTGCTTTACTATGCTTCAGTTAATAAAACACAGCTAAACGTTTAATATAAGACATTACTACGTATACAAGTGGTTGATGTCGCTCGAATGTTACTATCGAGTGCAAGACGGGATCGGCCGAGGCGCATGCATAAACATCGTCGTAACTCACTTCTAAATATAATATTGTTTATAAAATATGGAACTGTATTGTGTATTCGAATCGGCGACAACTGTATTTAATGTTGCTTGGTCGGCTACGACGTGAACACTGAATGAAACTTACAATGTCCTCGAGCGACGACAACAACATGTTGACGCCAACAACATGTCGACCCAAGGCTCCGTGACCCTCCTCCTGTAACAAATTATGTAAACGTAAATTTTCCGCTAAAGTATAACAATTATTCAAGAAATCGTTCTAGTACATCACGTAACTTACATTTTCCTCGCTATTGATATCTCTGTATTCGTGGCTCGATGTGCTTGCTGCCATTGGGTTAGGCGGTGACGTCTCCAACTGACATGGAATAATTAATAGCATTAAGTATTTGATTCTTAAAGCAAATAAACAAAAATAAATACAATGTGGTGTAATTCTTGGCTGGTAGTGGTGGGAAAAAACAGAAGTAAGATAGAATCTCTTTAAAATAATAACTAAGTTTATGCCACTGTCTAGTTGCCCAACTAGCTAACAGTCCGTGCTACTGTCGCCGTTGTCCATTAAATTTCTAACCAATCCATTGTAAGTTAGTCCTACAACTAGAATAACCAATATAACCTATAATTAATTAATAGGGTTCATATTTCATGACAAGTAACGTACAACCGTCATGGGCAGGGATATAAATTTACAATATCTAATCTAAAATACTTCCCTTCCCCCAAGGCGCGACGAGTGAGAATGAGTGAGACTCTTACTGACTTAAAACCACGGGATCCCATAAGATTGATCGTTATCGATACATCCTAGCTATTTAGGAAATTCAGGGATGATAAAAATAAACACTTATCTCCATCGTCAGAACTTTTTAATCATCAAGTTTCCACTTAAGTAAATACTTATTAATATTTACCAATCAATCTATTCCATCCAATTTGCAATATTGTAATAATTTTTATAGTAACATTCAATAGCTATTATTAAAAAAGTGAAGTTACGGGCACATTATTTACCATAGTATATGCGTATTTATATATGCATAGGTACACGTATCGATTGATACTGTTTTAGTTCCTTTATCATGCAATGTTTAAGCAGTTATTGATTAATTGCTCAGTGCCACTGCAGTAGGTAAGTTAAAATAAATAAACAAAATATAGTTCGTTGTGTTAACTAACTTTTGTACAGTTCGTGGTGTTATATTTATAATGTTTGAAGTAAGAATATCGGAACCGTTTGACGTCATAACTTCGACTATCCCATTGTATGAACATTTCAAGTCAATTGATTGGTTGAAAACTAACCCATAAGTGGTCAAGGTTTGGGAAAGTCGATATAACACCCAATTAATTTATTGGATGGTAGTCGATTCATAAGCTATTTAAAAATATCCAAGTATTCGAACGGTAACTTTTAAAATTTCAAAAAACGAAAAACTCGACACATGTCACGTGCAGATAATTTATTAATGACTGAGTAACAAGGTCAATGACCGATAGCGTCGCGCGATTTTATTATTTGTAAACATAATCGTTTAGAAGTGTGTATAATTTATCTATTAGACTCGTTTACCTACAGTGCTATAACCAACCAGCTTTTGCCTGTGAGTTTGTATGCTTAGAATTCAATCTGTTAGAATGTGTTAAAATTTTAACCTGAGGTTGGGAATGAATCATAAATTGGTTATTTGATACGATTCCGTCACATCTTATCAGTAGACACCGTTATGACTCTTTGGAATACATAAATTAATCATCGTCTGCGATATAGTATTGCCTACAACGATTCTTACGCAAAACGAAGTAAGCGGTGGGCTTACATAACGTGACCTACTGGCACACTGACTCTGTGCCGCAGCCGCAGCGCATGCCTCGCTTGCACTGACTCGGTATGTACCGCCTACTTACATTTGCTGCTTTATCGTAACTTAACTATTGCAAATGCTATAGATAAAAGCATTAACTGCTCAATGTATTGGAACGGAACACACAATGCTGCGCTGTTTAGATATTTGAGATTGGCTGCGATCGTTGCCATTAATTTAATCATATTGCAGCTTTACTAAATGGTATGAATTCTAATAATGTTAGTGACAGTAAAAATGTTAATGCTTATTTTATAGATACGTGTCCAGAAATTAGGTCGCCTTTTTGGTTTTTTCCATTTAACTGCTAACAAACACTTGTATTAAGCAGAGTACGATGAATATTCCCTAACGTTCTAAAGTAAGATAATAAAATAGATTACAGTTTCGCCAGCTTTGGTCGACCAACTAAATTCATAGCATGTTGTTCCTCAAGAAATTTACAGTAAACCTTTCAATCGTGGTAATTCGAGAGTTCGAGAGCTAATAGAAGTTGTACGAACGCCGGCGTTCGCTTAGTGTTTGTTTGATTGTGAGAACGTGATTGTTTCTTGTCGATCAGGTAAGATAAATCAGTTCTTCAAAACCGACCACTAGCGAATCGAAGTACATGTATTAAACCTATTACACACATGTGAAACATCGTAGACTTGGATAAATAGAGCATGACTCATTACAAATCGATCATGAACATTCAAAAGTTATTGTATAGACATACTTTACAAAACTAAGTCAGTAATTTATTATTATTTACAATAAGATGTAATGGCGTTTTAAGTATGTGCTATTAGGATAGGATGAGGGTAATCATTCTGTGAATATCTAGCTAATAAACTTTCATTACTAGTAATTTCCTTTACGATCAACATAATGATTGTCCGCTAGAGTGATAAACTATCTTTCACGGTAATGCATTTCAATAGATAGCTAGGTACCAAATAGGCATGGAAGCCCGTCACTAAATAAAGCCACTTAGCCTATATGAAAGGATTAAGAATCCCGTTTTTCTATTTAAATACGAGAACTGAAGGGGCTACGTGAATGTATTTGTCATGTATATGGTACAGGTTGGAAAACGAGCAGATGGATCAAATTTATCTATTACATAATGGCCATCCAACATTTTGATGCAGGCCTAAACCTTTTGGAATTGAAAATGGAGGATGCTTGGGCTTCCAGTGCCTTCACATACACGTTGAAACACGAAAATCTCAAACTACATTACGAATTGACTGAATCACCTATTCGTATTTTTTTCAGGGAATCGTACGTGACTTTCAGCATAATGCCAGTATATGTACTGTAGCTATTCCTATTCTATTTACGCATGTCCAGATATATTAACCTCCACAAGAGTTCATTGCGGCGGTCATCGCCTTACCTCAGACGAGATAATAATAACTTATTTCGTTGCTATACATATATACCTACCTATATTAATATAGGTTTTTACAAGATGTTCATGGAACGTCAGATGGCTTAGATAATGACGTCCGTACGACGCTTGTTTGAATTACATTAAAAATTAAATCTATCTGTTACGTAAAAAATGTAAATTGTTTGTTTGATTGAATGTACTAATCTCTAGAACTTCTAGTTGGAATTGAATGAATATTTTTGGCTTCGGGGAGGTCCATTTATCAGAGAAGACTATAGCCGTTTAAATCACACTATGCCCAGCAGGCCAACGGTAGCCGAGCAACGTGTGAAGCCGCGTGGGAATAGCCGGTTTATAATTTTACGGTCCGGCACCGTTTTGTTTTACGGTCAAAATTAGATGGCTTTCATGTATGCTTTCATTTTGTCAACCTCTGTCGTAGAAGTGCCCTTATGGTCTTTGAGATCTTTGGGTAATTTAGGTTCAGCAGTAGACTCTCACGGCTTATTAATGATACCTAAATTTATATATTTTTTCGATAATATCAACGTAATTGCAGAGATTGATGCCTATATCAGCAGCATTTTACTATTTGTAATAAAAGGTGATGCTGAGAACTCGAACCTGTCACTCCTGTGCTGAACCTCAAGCATCAACAATTTGGTCTTGTGGAGATGCAATTATTCTCGTAATATATATGTAGTAACTCGTAGTCATCTGTCATCTTTCCTTTTTAGCTATTCATTAAAAATGAAAGTGATAATATATATATTTTATCGATGTGGATTCCCCTAATGATTACGATCCGGTAGATAACACTCAGAAGTAATGTACCGCCTGGTAACTACACCCGTGCCACGATAATGCACGTTAAGTGTACGTATACCTATGTAATTTGAACTACTGTTAACAATTTACGGGGAGTGTAGAGCTCGCTAATTTTTTTTTTAATATTGATGATAAATACCAATATTTCTACGAAATCCTACCTAAGAAATGCACTCACAGCACTTTAAACTTGTTGTCAAAAGTTTAGTGTGACCTGGATTCCATTTATAGCGGTGAAACGAAAATGAAGCTTTTCGTTTAGATGCTTAAACTGAGTTTTGTTCAACTTAACGACGATTACTTTTCGGTGAAAATTACCCTAAGGTATGTAATAGGTAGGAGTTATATTTGTAAACAACTTACGAAACTATCCTAGTATCTACACACGTGTCACGTGGGCAACTGTTGCATCTTAGCTGTCTGCATGAAGTCAACAATAGGCTAAAATTATACCTTTAAGTAGTTATTAGATAGCCAAACTAGACAGTTAAATTATTGGCTAAAGGTGAGATGGGTAGTTAGGTAGCCAGCTATGATACCGAAAAAAGTGCAATTCGAGAAATCAATATTACACATTCCTATCGTATAATGTCCCTCATTATTTACCTAAGTACCTTAATTTATCAATAGTCGATAATAAGATGTATCTATAGTCCGTCCGAGGTTCCAATCTGATAGAGAAATAAATCTTATAGCTTACTAAAATGCATTTCGTAGCTAAGTACATTTAAATAAACTACCCCCAAATTTATTAACCACTCAGTATTTTGTTATCAGTTAGCTAGGCATGAATGTTACGTAAAATTAACAAACACAATGACTATAGACATGATTATGTCACTGTAGTACCAAAAGAGCTGCACCCACAAGTAAATGATGGAACACTTAAACACTAACCCGCACATGGCCTTTGCCTGCTCGCATGACTACCTCAACACAGAAAATAAAATAAATTTGGATAGACGGGCGCCGCGCCCGTCGCTCCGTGTTTATGTTTATCTTGTTTACACGCAAGCGTCGCCAGCGGAATCACATTGCGCGCGCTTCTTTGCATTTCCCTGCCTATAATATAGTTTTCAAGTCATCATCCCTTAAATTTTCATCCTTACATAATTTTCTTACGTAACGACCGCGTGGCGAGGATAATACCTGCGTCCCTCACTCCGCTAGGAACGTTCCGACACAATTACGTAACCACAATAATAATTAATAATTTGGTTTTAAGCATATTAAAGAATTAATATACTCAAATGCTGCCGGCGTAAATTAAAATTTTAAAAAGATAAAATAATTTACTTACTTACCTCTTGCATTTCCCGTATATCCAAGTATTGCGCCATCCGCCGATCTGGCCGCATAATTTTTATAGATTTATACGATAACTATATTAATAAAAAAAAACTAAAAGCACAATGATAATATTCCGGATGACCACTACCCACAGTGAAAACTTAAAAAGTGACGAAGTTGAATAAAGATTATTAGTGTCATTTATTCAACACTCAAGCTCCGAAACAAAATGTAGTATGATAATACTACTGAAACTCCGGAGAATCCGTTCGGATTCTCAAGTTTATTGCGTTAAAGTACGACGACTACAACCGGCTTGTAGTTGACCGATGTCGACGAACAGAGAACGGACTGACTACAGACGGCGAGAGGCGAATAAGCCTTAAGGTGCGAGCGAACCACTATGTGAACCACAGAGTATCTAATAATCATTCACTTAACTATTGTTATGGTTATGGTTGAATTTATTTTAATTATGAGACGATTTTGTAAAATTATTATCAACACGTATTACATATTATAAGTAGAAGAAGAAGAAGAAGAAGAACCTATGAACGACTTATTCGTTAAAGAAATTGTCGTGGAGAATGTTTGCAGCGACATCTCCCTTAGAACAGTTAAACAAGCTAGAGACAGAAATAGCACAGACGTATAAAGACGTTTGTGAGAAGTTCTTTATTTTGAAAATAAAATGTTAACACTAAAGTAAAAGTATTGTACACAAATGTAAATTAGTTAAAAACCAAAGTGATAAGTCCGACCAAACTAAAAACTGCTCACTTGGCTAGTCTGTGGTACCCATGTCACAATCACAAAATGTTGGCTTAAAGGACTCGTATCCAGGCCATAAACTACAAAAAAAAAAAAAAAAATCACAAAATGTAGTCATAAATTCATAATCATAATAAAAAAGTAACTCTTGTCTATGACTATTCGTGCAAGTGCGAATGCGAATCCATCCATCAATGTACGTACAGTGAACTCGCCTTGTTTTTTTGATAAGTTGCTTATTTTAGTCAATAATTTCATATAAGTGTTCATTGCTACTGTTGTTACGTGTTACGATATACAAAATAAACTATTTTCGGGTGTGTAACGTGATGGGCACGAATCGTATTTGTGTATAGTTTTATCCGACAACAAATCTGACGCATTGCTTGAAACACAGTGGTCATTTTCCAATTACCTATTCACAGAAACGCATCGTACTTTGTTGTATCTTGATGGTATCAATCGGAAGATTGTGTTGGTATTGAAGAACGTTCGTGATTGATGTATGAAATAACTCAGAAGTATTATGTGATTTCAGTCGGCACGCTACCGTATCGCCTACTGTGTCAGGTGGCTGATTTCACCATTGCGATGATAAGTACCTAAAGATTGATTGGACTTTAGTGCTGACTCCAAATATAAGTGCCAGCACCATGGACGACGACGGAGATGATAAGGACGATACAAAAAGGTATGTAGCCCCATTTCATTTGAGTATACATTTGAACTATATAATGCCTTGCTTATTTGTGCAAAAAACACAAAAAATATTTTTAAGAACAATTCAACACAATGGGACTATTTACATGCTTGTATGTAAACAGTATGGTTACTGTTTATTTAACTGATTTATTGTTTTGGGTAGGAGGACTCGCAACTTAAGTGAGAAAAAGCGGAGAGACCAATTCAATATGCTGGTTAATGAGCTAAGCGCTATGGTCTCAACAAACAACAGAAAGATGGATAAATCAACAGTCCTCAAATCTACTATCTCATTTTTGAAAAATCATAATGGTAAGTAATGTATTGTATATTATGTATAACAACTCTAATGCATCAAAAATATGAAAGACAACCAGATTTTATTAATTACTTTCAAGTTTGGGTTAGGTCCAATTTAGTAAACAATATGTTATGAAGCAACTGAAATGCAAAGGTTGAATATGCCATGGAATCTTCCAATTTCAAATAAGCAAATCAATCACTAATAAATCTAAGAAAGTTATATTGGTATTTGATAATCATAATTATTACTAAATCTAGAATATGTTTTAAATTAGTAATTAGAAACTAAGTAATTACTTGAATAAACATATGTTAGTTCTTTCCTGGCCTAACATAACAACAAAATAAAAACATAACATTAAACTTGGGTATAAATGACATTACTGATAAAATTAAAAATTATGTTTGTGTGACTGCATGGTTGGTGCAGTGGCTGCCACTTTTTGAGTTCCACAAGTTATTGTTCTTGTTGTAGGTGTAGCATGTATGTAAAATTGTTTGTAAACACACCCACGGCATTAGCGAAAACAGGCAAAAATCCTACTGTATTTTGTTTTGTGGTAGAATCTACTAAATTTCTTTTTTAGGCTTAATTCGGAAGTTGCAAGGCTATATGTTTTCTACTCATACATGGTTTCAATTATGTCATTAAATATATTTATTTGATAGATGGATCATAAAGAAAATTTAAACATTTGGATAACTATCAGTAAAATATTTTATAAAATATGGTGATAATAAATGTAAAATGTTAGGTGATGGGATGGGATCTACCATTATTTAAATCATGCTAAATTCTATTTACATGTAAATAGGTGAAAGATAAGTAATGAGATTCTAGTTCTTATCTTTTATTTACTTTTAACAATTGCATCTACAATTGTATATCTATGGTTGCTATAATATATTACATGTTCATGTTGCAACAAGAATTATAGTGTCTATAATGTGGAAAGTTATTACTCGTTTTGGATTAAATATGTGAAATAATTTTAATAGTAGGATGTAGGAAGACTCTCAGCACTCTATATAACCATGTGCTCAAAATCAAATAAAAATACCTTAACAACATAAAACATATTTTCTGTAAAAATATTAACTTTGTTTTAGAAATAACTGTTCGATCAAGAGCTCATGATGTTCAAGAAGATTGGAAACCAGCATTTTTGTCAAATGAAGAGTTTACATATTTAGTATTGGAGGCATTGGAGGGCTTTGTAATGGTTTTCTCAGCTACTGGTCAAATCTACTATGTGTCTGAAAGCATCACATCATTACTGGGCCACAACCCAGTAAGTTTCTCTTTTATGTATTAGTGTAGATATTTTATACAACAAATGTAGTACTTATTTAGAAAATTAGGTCTAAATATTTCGTTTTCTGAACTCTGTTGTAGTAAGGTATGTGGTTAGTGAAATGTGTTCATTGAATGTACTGAAAATAGTATAGAATTAATCCTTTTCTCTTCTTTTAGGCTGATGTCGTCAACAAAAGCATATTTGACCTGGCTTGTGAAGATGATCGGCCAAGTTTGTACAACCTATTACAAAATCCTGGAAGTGCAACTGACCCAATGCATGCTCTTGGTAAAGGTATGTAAAATTTGATATTTTAAAATGATGTAAGTTTTCAAATGACTGACTAAATATTTTAATGAAAGCTAAAGCTAAAGCTGGGTAGGTATATCACTTTTATTCTCTGCTTCTAATTTTAAATCGAGCTTGTTACTTGCCCTGCCACGTAACTGTTGTATTGTGCATTCGTTAGAACATGCGTTATTTATAAATGAACGTGTCTGTAGAGATCTCATCTAAAGGTCTATCCTCACATATCTAGGTCGACGCCCGGTCGCGACCGGAAAACTACATACTAACGATTTGAATCTTATTCCCACATTGTTATGTTAGATATTGGACCTACGTTCTGTGTGTGTTAGTGACTTATTGTTACTTGCATGAATGTATCTGTATCTGTTATTGTCAACAATTATGAAACAAAATTTTGCGAATCCTTGTGAACATATTGCTTTGCATAACTTTATGATGGCAAATTGCGAAGAATTATAAATTATACAATAATGTTGCGCTTATAACCTTTACAGTTTCAAACGAGTGAACGGCACATTAAGGTTTATCATATTGTACAGTATACTAAGTACAGTAGGTACTCATAATGCTACCAAGTAAAGATGCTGTTGCAGTGAATGCATTCTAGTAAGAAATGTAGTATGGTGATGGAATAATAAGTAATTGTATTAGATTGGATGTGCTGTATCTTTGACCAATAAGGAAAAGACGTTGCTGTAATTTAAAAATTGTAATTTTTTACGACCTTGTAGAAATGGTAAACATTTGCTCCCAATTTAACTGAAAAAGTCAATAGCTATTTGCATTGCGAACTTAGCTTAGCGAGATAATGTTAATTTAGTACCATGCTGGCCACCAAATCTACTTCTGTAACTTTATTTAAATAGCCCGTCCTTCATATTAGAACTCCAGACACGTTATACAAACATATACCTACTGTATAATTTTTTTCTGTAGTGTTACAAATAAGATATTGAAATTAAATTGAAAGTTTTCATTAAAAAATATATCGAGCTGGCGATAAATCCCTTGTCATGAGCGTTGCGTGTCAGCATTTTTGTTGATTCAAAACTAAAATATAAACAGTATCATCTAACCGCGATAAATAATTGTTTAATAATACCTACTCAATGAATGTAATTCTATCCTTTGTATTTCATTACTAAGAATTTTGTTGATACCTATCGCATCGCAAGGAAAATTTTTGTGACATAAAATTGATAAAAATATGTACATTTTTAATCTGTTATGAATTAATGCATGGATGTTAAGAAATTTATACAAACCCTTTGCAAATGTTGGCAATCGTAACAGCGTTTTTAGATTATCCGATATCGGATATCGGGTCGATTTTGTTCGATATTGATATGTGGACAGCACTATCAGACTCCAATGGGCTGGCGTACTTTAGAATAAGTGTCATAAAAAAAGTAAAAAAATACCAAGTTCTTCCTAATTTTAAGTGTAAAAAGTGTTTGAAAGTTTTAAAATTAAGTAATGTTGGTATTGCTTGGCTGCGAAATATGTGGTTATCAAGGTTTTATTGCAAACATATCGTTTTATAAATGAAATAGTACACCGCATGTATACTTATAGTTTACTATGAGACCAAAATTGATATATGCGTATATTTTATATACTTTTTAATTACTATGTAGCATATGTTTGCAAAACTGCGACAGCTCTTTAATCTTAATCATGAAAAATAATAGACAGCAAATGCGAACTTCTGTGTGACATTATGCTATAGAATATTTATATGTTGGCCATGAAATTTACCTGTTTTTTATAATACCTATCTCTATGTAGTCAAACCCTGTAAGATATTTTTGACACGTGAAATTCGCAAGGACGCGTACTGCAATCAAAATTTTCTTTGTTTTAGAAAACGAAATCCGCTTCCAGTGCCATCTGAAAAGAGGATCTTTGGATTTTAGAGATGAAACTACTTATGAACTTATACAGTTCAATGGCCACTTCCGTAAGTATTACATAATTTATCATTTAATATAATGGTATGTAAAAGGTAACTGCATCTCTTTCAAATCGATCTCTGTAAAAGGTATAAACATAAAATAAAACTTACTAATTACAAGTAACTATTTCTGTCCTGACTGAAATTATGATTATAAGCCTTTCAAAAACCTCTAACGACGAAATTCTTCATACATAATATTAAGATGACACTGTAGATAGACAACAGTTTATAGAGCTCTTTAATTGGTGCTAGCCTCGAAAGAAGCGTTAGAATTAGCTTCTGCTATCGACCGCTTTCTCAATAATCATTGGGTAGTGTATTATTCCGTAATCCAAACTAATATTATAAATGCAAAAGTAACTCTGTCTGTCTATCTTTCTGTCTTTTCTTAAACTACTAATCCGATTAGGTACAGACATAGTTTTGAACTCGAGAAAGGACATAGGATAGTTTTTATACCAAAAATCTGCAGGAAGTCACTATTTCACGTTGCGGGCAAAAGCTAGTATAAAATATCTATAATTTATTTAGTTCCGTTCCTTAGTTGCCGAAAAGGAGTAATAAATGTTTAATTAACATATATATGGTTATTACTACTTTCCTTCAATAGTTAAAATATTGATTTTGATTTTTTTTATCTATATATATAGTATATCCACAGAGACTTGCACATATATATTATCTTATTCAAAATTGCTATGTGATTTTTTCCTACTTTTCTTTTGTTATCAAATATGAGGGACTTTTTAGTTCGTTATCTGGCTCACTACAGTCCTTATATTTATCTCAACTACACCACATTGTGTCGTGTCATCTAAATGACATTCAAGTAGTGAAAGTCACTAGCTGAATGTACATCATTTGATATTATAAAAACCTTTTTTCTGTTTTCGTATCTGTAATAATTAGTAAGGTTTGGCTGTACATCTGGGCATTTAGCTTATAAAAAAACAAGAAAAGAGTAAGGTTGCCTCTCACTAAGAAATTCTTCGTTGTATTAAGTGTATTTACAAACATACATATCACACCCAGATAGCATCACACCCACTAGCTAGAACTAGTTCTTTGACATTTTCTTCATTGTGGACATCTCAAAAAATGTTATAACTTTTTTTTAAATTTAAGGAACGAATATGGAACCACTTGATAGTGATGATATGCAGAGCTACAATCCGGACCATGAGTCAAGGTAAATAACAAATAATGTGTTTCTTTCGCGGTGGCAATTAAATGATACGTTTGATTACAGCCAACAATGAGCCCTATTAATAAAAATGTTTTACATAGTGTCGCTTTGTTGTCTGCTTACCAGGTTACTCTTCGTTTGCACGGGCCGGCTGTATACTCCACAACTGATCCGTGACGTGTCGCTGGTAGACTCCAGCCGCAGCGAGTTCACTTCGCGGCACAGTCTTGAATGGAAATTCCTGTTTCTGGACCACCGCGCACCGCCTATCATTGGTTATTTACCGTTCGAAGTACTGGGAACCTCGGGCTACGATTACTATCACTTTGATGACTTAGAAAAAGTAGTCACCTGTCATGAGGCTTGTAAGTTTCATTTAACACTCCTTCATCAGTATACTATGTAAATAAATTAAAGTATAAAAAAGAAAATGTTTGACTTATTGTTTTTTAAGTACAAAAATATATCGTTTACTAAAGTTTCAAAGAAGTAGAAAAAACGTGTGCAAATTAAAAACAACATTTGATTTATTACAGTGATGCAAAAAGGTGAACTAACGTCGTGTTACTACCGGTTCTTAACAAAAGGACAGCAATGGATTTGGCTTCAGACACGCTTTTATATCACGTATCACCAATGGAACTCAAAACCAGAATTTGTAGTTTGCACTCATCGTGTCGTAAGGTACGTGTCATTTATACATACAAATATTAATATGCAGGGTGACTGTATCTGAAACTGCCATAACAAACCGCTAACATTTATATTTTAAATAAAAAAACGTTGCACCACCGTAGGATTTTCTCCTGTGTTGTGGGTACGTTTACAAACATACAATGTCACATACACATGACACCCAGACCGGAAACAACATTTTTTGGATCACACAAAGTGTTGTTCCGTGCGGGAATCGAACCTGCGACACGTTGCACGGCAGCCAGTTGCCCATCCACCGCACCAACACCGTGCAGTCAAATAATGGAGGTCATTTGCTAACTATTATTGAACCATACTTTCAATAGCTAAAATTTGTAAATATTCTTGAGGCTAGATGGAGTCAGCTTATATGCTTACGTCGTAAAGCTCATTTTCAATTTCAGTTCCAGCTTAATTTAATATCTTATCAAATAGTTAATTTTGTGACGTTAAAGTTACCAATCGTGCACTACTGAAAACGGTAGTATTAATTTAAGTGAAGGCGTTCCATTCTTGGGCACGAATGCTCAACCGGGATGATACACCGAACTCACAGACTACCCATCCCCAATTATCAAATTCGTTACAACATCCAAAAGGTCGGCAACATCGTACCTATTACTAGAAACGACTATGCACATATAGGTCCCATTACAATTACAATAGTAAATTTTCCGTGGTGTTTGGTGACCTTTGGTGGCCTTTAAGGTTTAAGTCATTCTGTCTCCTGCATTAAATTTACCGAGGGAAGTGGAAACTATTTAGTTTTTTTTGTCTCCTCAAATAATATCTTCTGATTTATTTCTTTGCGGGATCTAAGACAGGCATTAATGTTTCTGGGACGCGCCGGACTTCAGTATTCCGGTATTTTCTTGGTTGTATCTATTGTGAATCCTGGGTTACACCAATTTTAGCGATTTTGGGAGGTTGCGGTGGGCTTGTCCCAATTAAAGATAAAGGCCGGCAACGCACTTCTGCAACCTCTGGTGTTGCGGGTGTTTCTGGCCAAAACGTCAATTGATCCAAAAGATCATCTTTTCTGTTTCTCTCTCTCGTATACTAGCCCAACAAAAAAGAAACTATCCTTCTGTTATACTTCATTGACCACACTCACAGTCACTGGCAAATTATATTAAAAACTCTTTACAGATTATTCATTTACAATTTTAAGTAAATTAACTTACAGTTATTATAAAGACATGGGAAAATAATCCACCACAATAATGTTCAGCAAAACTAACATAAAATATGACACGTTCTGTTTGAATATGAAGCAACTTTTTGTTCGGATTTTCCCATGCATAATGCATAGCGTTGTAAGAAAGACGTCACACCAATGAATTTTGATGCCGGTTTGTGGGCTATTTCGAACAATGATGCTTAATTTCTTTTCAGGAAGTAATACTGGTCGCTTTAGGTCGGAGTCTTTGGTGATAATTGCGTTTCGCAACATCTTTTTATTTGTTAGGATAGTAAAAATCTGTCGTAAGATGTGGTCAATAACTTTCATACAATAGCCATCCGACCTGCTGCTAAGGAAAATGTTCAATACAAACATTGAAGCTCGAGCATTCGGTTCCTGCGTGTGTTTAGATTTTGGGCTGCACAGTATTTTGTATTAAGTTTCGCAATTGAAGTGAAGCCTAATTTTCAATAGGTTGCGTTTTCTTTCGAAAGTCGAAGTCTATTATGTTGTAATTTGGTGCTGTATGTCATTTGCAAATACGTCGTCGTCTTTTTAGGAATCGTGGATTTTGAGGATTAGGAATGGGATGAGCATTAGACCTCTATCACAAGCCGCTTGCTTCATACACAAGTAAAATATGTATTTAGCTTTAAATCAACGAAAGTACTATAGCAATTTAGTTAATCAAATAAAATACAGATATATAACAAACAACTTTCATTATTACATATTACAATCACGCCAAAACGGCTGGACGGATCTGGATGAAATTCGGCACAGGCATAGGATACGCTCCGGAATAGGACATAGGGCTCCTTTTTATCAACATACCACGCAGGCGAAGTCGCGGACGGAAGCTAGCTTCCTAATAACTAGTAAACTATTGCTGTTTATATTTATGATGTTTATATGTGTACTTACAATTATGATTAGTTTTGGAACCTATCTATCTATCTGTCATTTAATTTTTGATTTACTTACTACACATATGTAGCGTAATCACGATGTTAGTGGCGAGTGTTATAATATGAACATGTAAATCTAAAGTCTAAACATTCATATCTCCGATATCCGTATTATACCTACATTTTATTATTCCCTCCCATTCAGTATAAGTTTGTATTGCGCCACTGCCCTTAAGGTACATGTTACCGATTAACGCGGAGCAATCGACGAGTTTACCTGCTTCGGATCGGACTTGCTTAAAGTTAAATAAACACTTGGTACTGTATTAGCTTACTTTATTAATTTATTGTAATATAATTTAGAAGAAACGACGACGGCGTAAAACGAAACTAATAATAATATTTTTTTGGTATGTGAATTTTCACACTGCTTTATGCTTGCGTGAGAATCGTACGTTGCCAGCGAAATGAGATCCGATACCTGTTGCCGGCGGCCATATTTATTTAATTTGCCAATTGCGACACGATTAGTTGGAAACCTGTTGAAGTTGAAAATTGAAACATTGAGGTTTTAAACGTTGAATTACTTTGTTACAGTTACGCGGATATTGCGAAGAGCATGAAACAAGAAGGTGCGGAAGCAGACACTGTAAGTGAGGCCGAAGTGAACCGAGGAGTGATGAAAGAAGCCCCGTCTGATGACGCCATGGTGTCGATGTCACCGTCATACATGTCCGAGGCGAGCGACGCCTTCGGTAACTCGTCCTACCAACCCTTGTCTCAAGTTAGTGTAAGTTGATTAAATTTATACTAATTTATTTATTCTACATGCAATTTTAATCTAAGCTTGTCTCTCTTATCTATCCTTTAGGAAGCGAAATATATTCGGTATTCATCTTATTTTTTAATGTCGTTTCAAAGTTTCACAAACTATATTCCTAATAACATTTTTAATTAAGCTGGACTGAGCACTGTCTTGTTAATGGGATAATGTTAACTCTTTAGCACATAACATGTATACATTCGCATATTTTATAAAATTAAATAATTACATACGTACTACTACAACTTACGAAGATAAAACCTGCAAGTGGAAGGTCGGTTACCGACGATCGTTAAACTTAATTACCTGAAAAATTCCTACATTCTTGAAAGACTAATTTTTAATTTGATAACTCGCTTAAGTAATTTTTTTTGATAACATACCTTCAATAATATTATAAACAGGAAAAAATGTTTTGTGAGCTGTTTGTTTGTAAACAACAAACTCAACAACGCCTGTGCTGATTTCATAAATTCTTTTCCCATTAAAAAGTTACTTTCACCCTGTGTATAGTGAAAATAGCCAACAAGTATACCCTATTAAGATATTTTTATCGTTTGATTTTTCTGATCACGACTATGAAAATGATACATTAGCATATTAAATATTGAAATTGAACAAACTACATAATTATGTATTTGTAGCCGGCATCAGTTAAGTCAGCATCGGCGGGCAGCACGACTGGGACGGTCGCTACAGCCGGTACAGTGGCGACTGCAGGCGCGTCGTGGACACGGGCTTCTCATGTCCATTTTACTGGCTCCGATACAGGATCCTTGTCCGGCGAGTCCCGCTCGTCGCAGAGAAATTCCATGCGCGAGGTAATTTTCATTATTGTTGAAAGATAATGATTTTAATACATCAAGTGTTTTCATAATATTTACTTAACGCCTAGAACTATACATTCCTGCAGACGCATAAGAGCACGGAAGCAGCCCCGGCTCCACAGCATGGTATAGGCGCGCAGTACTTAGACCCCGCGCCGTACGTGAGTGCGGTGGGGGTGCCCGGGGTGCTGCCGCTGTCCATTCCGCCTCTGCCGGTCATCGTATCACCCGACCAAGCGCAGATGCAGGTGAGTTTCGCGAAGACTGCCACGTCATCAATATTTTATCTCAATATCAGGTCAGCTCGACAGGAGTGATACCAAAGCCTCATAAAAAACCGGTGTGAAACAACTACAGCGTTGTGTTTCGCCGTGTGAGTGAGGTTACCGAAAGCCCAATCCTTCCCCTCCCCCAAGCCCTCCCCAATACTTTAATCTTCAAATCCTTAATCCCCAAAAAGTCCGAAACTCACTCGTAACTCCTCTGTTGTTGCGGTTGTCCATGGGCGGCGCTGATAGCTTACAATCAGGTATTCCGAACGCTGGTTTGCCAATATATCGCATAAAAAAAATGTTCCAGACCCTTTTCCTGGTTTAAGTACGCATGGTTACAATATCTATGTGTATTGATTTTGCTCCGAATCTTCTCTAAAGTTGGTAGTTAGGCTTTCCAATGCACCTTATTGCTTGATACAAGTTAGTGGCTGTGGCAGGAGCAGTTGCAACGAAAGCACGAGGAGTTGCAGCAAATGATAGTCAGGCAACAAGAAGAGCTGCGGCAGGTGAAGGAACAACTGTTACTGGCCAGGCTCGGCATCCTTCAGCCCCTAATAAACGTGAGTATGCAACACTTTACCTTTCAATTCATGCAGTTTCTATAAAAGTTCCCGATAAGTTTCAACTAATATACTTTTATTTTGATAAGATCCAACATAATTTTATGCTATGCATTTGTGATTTGTGAGACAAGGTTATTCTCAATACAAAAGAGCCCTATAAAAACTTTGGATTAAATCCCAGGTTCAAGTTCGTGTGTTGGACTCTAGCAAAGTTCATGTCTCACTTTACCTCGTACAATCTCAAATCGCATAACATTTTGATATCACCGAGGATGTTGTAAATAAAACATATCTTGTGAATATAATTTTAATGAGCTTTAAATGTCAGTACTTAATCGGAATCAAACCTCATCGCGTGCTTAACAGAATAAAACAACAGTTGAATAAAGTTTATTTGATTATTGACAAACCAGGTCCAAGGCCCATACGTGAACCCAGAAGACATACAACAGAACCAGCGTCTACCGGCACAAATAGTTTACGAGGCAGGCACGCCGCGGGCCATCACCGGGTACCCGCAGCAACACCCGCCGCACGCCGGCGGACACCACCCGCACATGCCGCAGTGAGCCGCCCCGACCGAATTTACCACACATCGTTGTTATTAAGTTTAATTTAGTTAAAACGCGTACCATACGTACACGTACAGGTACACTACACTTGCCAATCTGTTTATTTGTAGGAAAAGCGCAGCTTCGGTCTATCAATTAATTCATGATACACTTTGTTCTAAACATTTGCCGTGCAATATCTCGCGGCTCATACCGAGTCATGAATTATTGTTGACAGGTGTATAGAATTTATTATACAGGCGCCTGTATGCATTATTCGTTTTACGTTTACTTTTACTTTGTTATTGTAAAGAACACAAGCTCTACGCTCAGGCGCATGGTACGTTTCAACGAAACTTGTTCATTGATAAATATGTATATATTTTACAGTTTCTTGTTTAATTGTTTCTTGTGTTAAAAGGCTGTGCAATATCTAACAAACTATTTAACTTGTAATAGAAAATATACAAGATTGAAGTTAAGTAATTATTTTAAATACTTTAGTAGGCACTTAATTCAGTACATATTTTTGAAATCTTTTTGTGTTATGCGGTGATCCTGTACACGGGTACCTACTTGTTGCAAAGCTTGTCTGCCTTATAGAACTGAATTTAGTATTTCGCCATAATTATGTGGAATCAATTTCGCACTTTTATTCATCCTTGGCGTGTTCTTGTATCACGTTATTGTGACAAATATGCAAACGTCACCTTCATACCTGTATTATATGTCCTTCCAATCATAAAACATGTTCAAAACTGTTGAACCTTCGAACAGAACTCGTAAAGAAGCATTCAATCTTTTTACTTTGTATTTAAGGTCATATTCCCGTGTACAGTTTTATGATGATTTCAAGAAAGTGTTGTTATGTTTTAATATCTACACATTATTCGATTCGATCTACAACGTGCCATTTGCCGTGATTTGTTTCAGACGTTTCACCGAAAGAACATGGTTTTGTAAAATATAATTTTACACATATTTTGATCTCGTTACTGAATTTAGTGGCTAGGTAATTATTTACGTTACGTTGTTTTTGAGATAGTCGCGTTCATGACCTGTGAAACATCAGTTAATGGTTTATTTCTTATATTGACAAATCATTAATGCCTTTTTGAACGGCTTTATTATTTGGCTGGAATGCTGTTAATTGGCTTTGTCGATTATTCACATTATATAATTTTGTTACATTTTGTAGAAAAAATATTTTAGGCACTTTCGTTTTAGATTTGTTGTTGTTATTTTTCTTAGTTCATTACGTTAAAGTTTATAATATATACTGAAACTTATACGTTATATTGAGACTGCATTGGTTTTTCATTGCATCTCTTGTTCGTTTGTTTGAAAAAGAACAAATAAAAAAAATATTATAATTAAATTAATTATTTTCGTCAAGCTATTTAGCAATTGTATAAATTGTTCAAATTTTTATCATAGATGTGATGTCGATTCTAAATTAATCGAGTGGCCAGTTAGGCGGTCGTGGGATTCGTACAAAGTTGAGGAAACTATCGAGCTCCTCATGCCGAACGCGGTGCGATAATGAGAAAGCGGGCACTGGCCGAGCACAGGCAAGCCCGTGACTCTTGCCGTGGCTGAATATTTATAAATCAGGGAGGAAAGTAGTTATTGTGTCTCGTTCAAACTTGTTACTATTTGAGTGACAACGTCGGTTGTGCAAATGACTATATATTATACTGTGAGAATAAAAAACGAGCATGCAGCGTGCACTTTTTTACTCTTATTGCTCGGATGCAAGTTTACTAACTTTTCTATAATCGTTTATTCTTAGACCGTGCACGGTAGTTCGGTATGCGGAACTCTTTTTGTCATGCAGATACATTAAATGACTATAATGTATGTACAGATACTTTAGTATTAGTTAGTAATTGTAAGTATATGTCAGTAGAGTACCTTGGGTGTATATTATAAATACAGATAATTACAAAAGCGGCGAGAGAATAGTGCATCGGTAAAAGTCGTTCATTAACTCGACTCATCGAATTACTTCCGATACTAATAAAATAATCCCAACTGACTTTTGTAATTGCTTGTAATACCGTAATTATAAAATATCGATATGGCAGTCTTAGATCCCGTGATTGTAGCATTGATAGTGCGCAGTCTGCGTACTGAAATTACGTTCTTGTTTACGTTTCCATTAAATTTTATATATTTTATATTGGTTAATATTTTAGTTAGGTACGGAATGTTGGTAAGTTAGGATAAAAATGATATTTGTCGGCATCAACGCCATCGGCAAATATTTAGTCATACAAATTCATTATTTCTACCTATTCTTTATGTAATATGTACACACCTGAATCTTGTTTTATTATTGTTTATAATAATGGGAAATTATAGAAATTGGTTTTAGGCAATTTTATTATAAAATGTTTTTGTTTGTTAATTATATTATTTTGACTGAAATGATAAAATATGTATTGTATCATCTTTCATAGTTTATTTAGTAAGCGTTTTGCTTATGTTTTGGATTTTATGAATGTTTAAATATTGAATAATTGTTATGAAAGAAATAATTTACCCATCGCAACAAAATTATAATAAAGTTTGTAGAAATGTGTTAAGAATAGCATTAATATAGAATGCAGGAGAAAAGCCTATGGTATGGTATGTAGGTTAAAATAAATATGCGCCATCAAAATTGTATACAATATTTAAAGGGATTGTTGAAGTGTATGTTCGGGATGAGATGGCAACTGTAAGCAAGATATATTTTATTTTGTTCCGCGTTCTTAGTTGATAGCACATTATGTTAAAGTTATTATTGTTTTGTTGTATCAGTTAACTACAGATGGTAATCTTGTCGCTGCAGTCCGAGGTCGATGACCCCGGTCCGAAGCTATGTGATACTGTTTTCTATAACATGTATATGTATCATACATCGGTCTAATCATCTTAATCACGTAATTATTGAATAAGTGGATGTAGTGAAGAGATAACAAGTTGTTCATAAGTATAACAAGTAAACCTAACTTCGTACATGTCCATGTATGCACTTACATTTCAGTTTATGTTTCACTAACAGCCTTTCTCAATATCTGTGGATTCTTTGGTTCGGCTAGAGATAGCATTTTGATACATTTTATATGAAGCTTATGTCGAAATCCTATATCTAGTAAGCAGGCCAGTGATTTATAGATAACTGAAAATGGCCTTCAATTAGTGTGCACTGTTCATTAGAGCGGTTCGTCGGAAAATATTTAATTCAATTTTTTGTCGTACGGCGTTCAATATTTTATTGAGTATAAGTTCACGTTTAGACCGCACAAGCAATCCATAGCATTCGGCGTCAGCTTTAAGGAGCCAATAGGTCTATTTTATTCGTACTCGTGTATATTAATGAATTTCTTGTCGGTACCGTGCTATACATTTAATTACCAAAGCCATTGTTTGAATATGAAAATAAAATCGACGATTTTGTACTTCCTTAAAATTTCGGAAGAATCGCTCGTAACAATCATGTTTGATATTATTTCTCATTAGTATGTAAAATATACGTTAGTGTATATATTTTTGTACCAGCAAATGTAATCGTCCGCATGTATAGGACAAGTCATATCATATACATGCGAATAATTGGGAGAAATGTGGTGTTGTGGGGCGAAATCTTTTAATAATAATTCATTAAACAGATACGAAAAAGCAAGAGTATGGTTAAACATTTCTCTCAAGAGTATTCTTAAAGATATTTTCGGACATATAATTTATAGAGAAATAAATCTAACGTCGCCTCAGCTCCGCTGCTAATAACAGTTCGCGTAAACAAAACGCCACACAACACTGCTCAGTCTCTGTCGTCAGCTCTTTTTTGCCTAAGCTTTTTAACAATGTACTACATTTAGAAAGTTACAGGGTATCGCCAAAAAGAAAAGCATCGTGAAGTGATATTGTGAGTTAGATGATTAGCACATTTGTGGAGAGATGATTTTTGAAAATATTCAAAATAAATAAACGAAATATGTAATACAAAGATCCTTTTTTTTATTTCACAACTTATATTTACAAATATAAATAACAAAATACTTAGACGGCTAGACTTGTAGGTAACGTTAACATGTGTTTACTCTTAATAAATAATATTTTCTACACAAACTTATATGGGTAAATAAGACGGAATTTGGCCCTTACGTAACTAATAAGGATACGCAGACTACTGCCCCAGGCTTTTTTAGTAATACCAAAATTATCACTTCTTTCTTTACATTCACGGAGCTTCCTGCCCTCTGCACATTCGCCAGTAATGGCCTTTCAACTTTAATAAATCTGCATGATTACCACGCTCCACAATTTTACCTGAGAAATAATTCGATCATATTATTATTAGGTCATAGAAATATCAGAGTAAAAGTTATTTTATTGTGAAAGCTAATGTTGCACATTTATGTAGATAATATTAAATAAGGAAAACTTTTTTAAAGGGGAAATTCATCGCATGGGTTCTCTCGCCCTGAGTGAGGCTAGAGGGAAAGTCAGACTCTTACTGACTAAAAACCACCACCACCCTTCTCCTGCTCCAGCCCGGGACCGCGGTACCTGATTGCGTTTGACCCGCGACCCCGGCAGAAAGCCACCCTGTGATTGTTTGTTGAGAATTCATGTCGTAGTAAATCCAGTTCGCCCGTGTGTGTATGTTATCAGATTTTTTTATAAATATATATTGTTACCTTTGTCCAGCACGCAGATTAGGTCTGCGTCTTTGATGGTAGTGAGACGATGAGCGATGGTTACACAAGTTCGACCCTCGGCTGCTTTTTCTAGTGCTTCTGATACTACCTGTGATAGCAAAATTGTTAAGAATTAGCTACTAGCTAGAGTTGAGACTGACATACCAAGAAAGAGTATATTTTTTACCCGTTCACTGTTCGCGTCTAGCGCAGAAGTGGCTTCATCAAGTAACAAGAGTCGCGGAGACCGAATGAGCGCGCGCGCAATGCACACTCGCTGCTTCTGACCGCCAGACAGCTGCGCTCCGCCAGATCCAAGGTTTGTGTCGTAGCCCTGCGGGAAATGGGAACATTGAATATTTGCAGTAATAGGTACTTATGTTTAATTTTTTTAAAGTGATAGGGCGGCAAATGGTCCGAGAGATTACCTGATGGCAAACAATCAGCGCCGCCCATGGACACCCGCAATAACAATGGAGTTACGTGTGCGTGCCGACCTTTAGGGGATTTGTAGATTTTAGGATTGGGGAGGAGAAGGATTGAGCCTCACTCACAGGGCAAAACACAACTCTGCGGTTGGTTCACGCCGGTTTTCTATAAGGTTTTCTCCCACACTAAATTTTTAAACTTTTTGCTTAGAAGGTACTGGACACCAGCAACTTCACAATTTTAAATTGGAATTGATGTTATTCTTTCTTAAGCTTACCTTTGGTAGGGAAGTTATGAAGGTGTGTATGTTCGCTGCTTTGGCGGCTTCTATGATCTCGTGCATGGTGACCTTTCTGGTGTTGTCTCCGTAAGCGATGTTCTCAGCGAGTGTGCGGTCGAAGAGCACGGGCTCCTGCTGTACCACGCCCAGTTGACGACGTAGCCGGGGCAGCGTGAGAGACGAACGATTGTCAAGGCCATCCAATTCCTGTGCGGATTATACTCATGTTCATTGAAATAACTCAGAACTAAATTCCCTTTTTTACCTTTAAAAAATTACCTACCAAAGTAAGGTAAGAAACATAAATATCTTTAATTTACAAGAATAAACAGACATATAGAGGCAAAAAGAATATTATTTTAATATAATATTATAGATAGGTACATAATTAAAATAACGAATGAGAAATATCTGAAAGTAGGTCCAAAATGTAGGTAAATATCTGAAATCATTTAGGCGACTCTTCCTGAGGCTGTTCCTTTTTAATTCTAATTTCTCTCTCTCGTAATCTGCGTTCTCTTTCAAACTCTTTCATTCTAATGACGTAGTCTTGTTGCTCACACTGAAGGTAAGCATGTCTTTCGTGATGACATCGGTACACTAAGGGAAAATGTTTGTAACGACACACTTGGTATTGCAGTAAAGGGCCGCTACAATAGTCTTGATATTTAGGTGGAATTTTGGCAGAATTAAGTTGGTCTCTGCTAGCGCTTACTCCCCGTGGCTGTCTTTTGTATGTGAACCCTGCGTCGGATGGAAATGTAGGCTTATCATTCATTTTTAAATCTAGATGCATAGTCATTGCCGTTCCCAGTATTTGTCCCATTTTCAACAATTTAATTGCACGTGTAGCTGATAAAGTATCCGTTCAAATATAGGTAATATTTTAAAATAAAAATGTTTTATGTAATTTGTAACAATTCAGCGTTCCATACACTGGCACTGGTCTTCATCTCTTGACAAAATATGTCAAAATAATGCCAACGAACATAACTGTCATTCCTATGTAGCTATACCGACCTATACTTATTGCTTTGGTATTGATGTAGGTACCTATTGGAGAAGGTACTACTACATTCACGGAATAAAAAAACATACTGGTTATCCGTTATAAACTATTTCGTTTTTGTGTATTCACTTCATGTAGGTAAATACAAAAAAGTTCTAAGGTAACTTACGATTCTGCCGGAGTCAGGGTCGTAGAATCTTTGTAGCAGTTGTAATACAGTCGACTTGCCACAGCCCGAGGGCCCCACTAGCGCCACAGTTTTTCCGGCATCCACGTGCAAATCAATTCCTTTGAGTACCTTATGATGTTTTCTTGTAGGGTAGCTAAATTCAACTTCTTTTATACTGAAGTTACCGGTAGCACTCTACAAAATAAAATATAATTATCGGCTGACGTCATAGAATACCATCTTTTGAAGTGGGAAAATCATCGAAACCCTGGTTGAAGTCAATTATAGGACCTAGCTCCTTTAAAATTATTGAGATGTGTTATATTGTCATCAACAATCTGCTACTCACCCAATCCTTTTTATCAGTAACGCCATCCTCTGTTCTAACTAGAGGCTGTCTCTGTATCAATCCTATGATCCTCGCTGCGGAAACCTTAGCGGCATGAAAACTTGGTGCATATACTAATGTTTGACCAAGCATGTACGCTCCAAACATAACACTTTCGGTTACTCTGTGGGAGAATAATATAGTTATATGGCCGATAAATTGCGTAGTGCCTACCCGACCAAATTACGTAGGCACACATTTACTTAAGTTTGATATGAACAATATGCACATAAAATACTTACAAGAGCACTATTTTGTATTCCAATTCCCCTTTAGAAACGAGTGAAGCGCCATACATAATTGCACAACAGAACGCAATCAGAGGTGCATAAATGCCAATTCCCAGGACCACACCCCGCCATCTTGATTTCTGTGCCACTGCTTTACAAGCTACTGTCAAGGACTCTTGGAACTTATCCAGAAACACTGGTTCTATGCCTGGAAGAAGAAATAAGGGCTTCAGAATAAGGATCAGTATACTTTTATAGTTTTAAAAGTTTCATTAGTCA
The DNA here is from genome assembly GCA_902829305.4 of Spodoptera exigua. Classification (NCBI taxonomy): domain Eukaryota; kingdom Metazoa; phylum Arthropoda; class Insecta; order Lepidoptera; family Noctuidae; genus Spodoptera; species Spodoptera exigua. The sequence continues at coordinate 9,400,102 of LR824601.2, read as the reverse complement.
TCTACACTAATATTATAAAGAGGTTAATTTTGTAATTTGAAATGTTTTTAATAATCTATGGAATATAAATAAAAATCACTCATAGATAGCTACAATGTTCCTGAGTGCTATAAGCTATAAAACAACACGCTACGATCTAATGGAACTAAGCAGCGGGTGAAACCGCGAGAGAGTTGCTAGTCGTTTCATAAAATAGGTAGGTACCTAAGTACTTAAAAGTACTTATTATGTTGTGATAAATTTTAAAGGCACTCCTTTTAAACTGCTAACTAGTGCATTAAATTGTAAACAGAGCTTAATACCTAGGTAATCGCAACATAAGTACCTATTATTAATGCCGCTAATAAATATCATATAACAATTGCAATTTAATGAAAATTCCAATCGAAGCAATCAAATTACGTTGGAGAATTGATATCCAAACGTTTTGCTTACCTAAACTTTGCACAGTTTTAATGCTCACGATTGCTTCTGTGGCTACGCCGGTCGCTGATTCCATGGCATCTCTCTCGTCTTCTTGAGATTTTCGTGACATCATGCCTTCTAGCCAGATGCTGCCTATCATCTGTAAAACGGAATATTGCTTATAATAATTAGTACCTATTATATCACCGGGATAATTACAATAGCGGATCTGGTGACGGAGGAGTAGAATAGATACACCAGTACCTATCTCTCCTCTTCCCGGGATGTAGTGAGTAAAAATCGATTTAACAACTACCTACATCTAACAAATCTGACCCTATTAAACTTTTAGTATATGGCCCCTTTTGGCAGTGGACTATCACGGGTTGGAAAATAGATCAGCTAAATATTACAAGAAAAATACTAACAATGGGTAGAAATGCTGTGGCCACGAGAGTCAATTTCCAATCAAAACTCAATCCCATCAATACGCCTAGAACCACGGAACTGACGCCCTGTAAGATGAGTCCGACCCTCATCCCAGTAGCTCCCTGCACCTCTGCGGCGTCTCCACTGAGCCTCGCACAAAGTGCTCCAACTGTGTTAGATTCCCTGTCGTAATATCCTATTTCCTAAAAAAAGAAAAAAAATATATTGAACTATTATATTTCTACTTTAGCTGGTAAAGTAGAAATATAATTCCTGATTTAAGTACATATATCAGGTCTTTAATAAGTATTAAGATTATTGAAATTTCTAAGTAATAATCTGATTTGTATCTCTTTAATTTGCGATCAAATTCACATCACTAGCAACAGATATTCATTTTGTCGAAAACAATTTCGAAAATGCAAATTGACCTAGTACCTAAATATTCATTTCTGCCCTCGGCTTCCTCCACGTGGTACCTATGTTGATTAAAAGCGTATCTGTTAAACCAGGGTATCACCTATCCACATATCAAATTTTAATCAAATCGTTTCAGTAGTTTTTGCGTAAAAGAATAACAAACATACATCGATACATTTTCACAAACTTTCACATTTATAATAATTATTAGTAAGTACTATAGATGGCGAATTTACGTTTTTCCTTACCTGACTAAGTAAGGCATTGAAGTACCACTCTCTTAGCCTGGTGGTCATTTTCAACCCAGCCGTGGTATAAGTTGAGCTCTGGAGACACATAGATACACCAGCGATGGCCGCCACTACAACGAATAAGCCTGCATACATGTCGCCCAGGGATATAAGCTCATCGCGATCAGTCAGTATGAAAATCTGGAAAAAAATTGTACTTAGTACTTTTTAATTGAAAACAAAATTTAGAAGATTGATTTAACTAATAAGGTAACTGTAGGCCACTTACGCCACTCGTGAAACCGAAAAGTAGCGCAAATGCTGGGAAGCATGCCCCTTGTAGGAATGCTGCAACAGATCCAATTGTAATGTAAACCCATTCTGGACTATTCAGTTTCAAAATCTCCCAGCCGCTCAAAGGTACAATTTCCTGCAAATTAATGTAAATAAATTAATTGAATTAGTTTACCACCCAACCAAAATGGTACTCGTGTTAACATACCTCATCATTATTGTCATTTTTATCGATATCTTGGTTGTGCAGAAAACTTTGATAGCCCAGCGACACGGCGGAAGTAACTGATCCTCGTGGAGTTTGCATCCATTCAAAAGATTCTGCCAATTAAAGTGTTATTATAGTAAAGCACATATGCATATATTTATCATCATCATCATTATTATTATTATTATCTCCAGCCGGAAAGCAGACAATGTTGAGCAAAAGCCTTCTTAGACCTCCACATCGAACTCCCCACTTGCATCTTCTGGCTTGTATACCTAGTTAAGTGTAGACTTGAGTTATTGATACCGGTAACCCCAGAAAATCCGATGGAATGAGTTTTGACCTACCTATTACTGAATTTTGTTTGCTCATTCTTGGTCTATTCTTCTTGGTTTCGCTTCGCACGTGGTTATTAACAGCAGCCTCATTATCTTCTTCCAACAGCTCTGGCAAAGGTTCAGTACCTTCCTCAGGCTCTCCTTTCTGTTTGTTCGTTGTCACTAATTTGTAGTAGAAACCTGTAAGAACATTGTCTCGTATATCATGATGAAAACTTTTAATAAGTATTGTAAGGCAGTGACAAAGGCTATTTACCTTTATTTTTCATTAGTTCTTCGTGTGTGCCCTGTTCTACTATCACTCCTTGATCCATACAAATTATACGGTTCGCATTCAATATTGTCGATAATCTACAATTATAAACGCATCATTTTTAACAAAGTTCGTTAAAATGAAACAAATAAATTGAAGCATCTAACTTGTAACTATGCAAACAGCTCAACGTGAATTCAACAGTAATATGAGGTTGTCCTAATGCAAGAGCGGGTATCAAGTTCCTATGAATTGAGCACGCAAAAACTTCCAATAATTAATGTATATTGGTGTTTACCTACCTGTGTGAGACCATTATAGTGGTCCTTCCAGCGCTGGCACGGTCTAACGCCGCTTGAACCTTTCGTTCAGAGTGAGGGTCGAGAGCAGAGGTAGCCTCATCCAACAGCAGAACAGCCGGCTCCCGCAGCAGCGACCGAGCTATAGCAATGCGCTGCTTCTGACCGCCCGATAGAGAAGCACCGCGCTCTCCTATCACTGTATCATAACCCTAAAATACAATTTGTGATTAGAAAACTCTGCAATAGGTTGGTGTGAATTGTATGGTAAAAAATAAGTTTTATTAAAACCTTTGGCAAATTTGTGATAAAGTCATGTGCGTAAGCCATGGCTGCTACTCTTTGAACTTCTGGCAAAGTTGCTTCAGGACAAGCGATAGCAATATTCTCGAATATAGTCCCGTGGAACAGGACCGGTTCTTGACCTACAACCCCTGCAAATAGAAGTATGTAGTTGTAATATACTCAACATACGTAATTCTTATTGTTTTAGATGTATGTATGTCGAAATCAATAGACATACCTAATGATGAACGCAGCCACCCTAAATTCAGATTTCTTAATTCTTTCCCATCAAGCTTGACCGATCCGGACTGGGGATCATACAGTCGTTGTAACAATTGTAATATGGTTGACTTTCCACAGCCTGAGGACCCTACCAGAGCTACACATTCTCCTGCTTTAATATGTAGTGAGAAACCTTTTAGGACCTGATGAACAAATGAATAAGGTAAAAATTGGTATATGGTGTTATAATATTGAGTTTCATAGGAATAAACGTTTCATTCTGGCTTTGGTACCTTGACGTCAGGTCTTGATGGATAATTGAAGTGGATGTCTTCAAAAGATATGTTTCCGACCACTCGTCGCGGGGAGACGCCCTGTGTACTAAGACTGTCTATTGCTGGTTCTCTCTCTAGAAGGTAGTAAATGCTGGCAGCGGCACCACGCGCTGCCGCGAACACTTCAAAGTGTGGTACACACAGAGTGATAGACTGAGTGGCCATATACACGTTGAATAGTACCTGATGAATTTAAAAATGTAGTATGTAGAAAAAAATACAGTATATCTTGAGTTATTTCTCTCTAAGTTATTTCTAAGTACTTACGCTAAAGACAACGCCGACCACATATCTGCGTTCTTCTTCGGATTTATCTCGATCCTCCAAGACCAACCTGATGCCGTATACGAGACCGATGGCGTTGAGACAGTACGTGAGAACCCAGTTGAACCCGTTGCCGACACCCGTGTAGATACCTCGTTTTCTTCCATATTTCTCCGCTGGTTCCAGTAAGGTTCGGTATCTGAACAAAACATTCATCTATTATAGGACCAAACATTTATTGTCTCCTTGAAGGTTTCCTATCTAAATCGAAAATTGAGGATGTAAGTACCTAATTGGTAGTAATGTAAAATCTCTCTAAACGCCTTTGTTTAAATATTGATCATGATGATTCTGTTTACGTAATTGTCAATTGTAAGTTAAGATAAAACTGTCATAAATATGTAAATTGTAAGTATATGCGGAAATTATCTCAGAGATAATATTATCTTTGCTTATCACCATTACGTCTATAAACGTTTTTATGTAATTTCACTCATTACGTACAGTAGATACAATACTACAAGGTGCAGAGTTTTTTGTGGGGGTATATCGTCCATTGACTTCGGGAAGCGAGAAGAAAATGTCCGACTCTTACTGATAGACCCCTTTTCTTCTGCTTTTTGATGTTAAATGTGTTCCTACTCCTGCTCCGACCTAGGTAGCCAGCCGGAGTCATCTTGCACACCCCTATGATGTACGCGACGCGCCTTATGCTCGTGTTTGGTTCAAGTCGGGTGGCGAGCTAACTTAGCTCGCTGTCCGCTTCCAGTAGCCAGATATTGTAATGCGATTTTCGACGTTGGAAGTGTGTGAGAAAGATCGTTTCCTCACGCATTCCGCCTCTATCATTGTAAACATGACTGATGTGATAACTTCCCAGTTTCTGTCGCTCAGCACCGTGGCCTGGACCAATGTCGGATGTGAGAGGACCCTGCTGCCGATCGATTTCTTCAGGATAAAGCGGTGCTCTCAAGCAGGCATCACCGCCACCCTAAACGGTGTCGGTAGTCCTCGTAGTGACGAGACCTGGACCCTCTAAACTCTAAAACGACTGAGGATGCCGTTGTACCTCTCTAGGTAATTTAACTACATAAAAATGGAACTAACTACATCGAGGTGTTGTTCTAAGTGCGTTGCCTACCCCGTGGTATGATATTTGAGGATTTTTGGAATTTGGGAGCATGAGATGCGAGGGAGTCGGCGTACAATTATGCCGACTACTAATTAGCCTCCGATAACACAATGAAACACAACGCAAGCGTTGTTTCACGCTGGGTTTCTGTAAAGCCGTGGTATTACGATCAAGCCAGTAGATTCGTGCATGGCTGTCCCACACCTATATATACACACGTACATACACAAATAAGGCAAAAACCGATATAATTGACATAAGGTAAATCTCTTTCATATGTAGGTCTAAATAGAATATTCCTTACTTCCTAACTTCTTTCTCCTCTCCACCGAAGGCCACGACTGTCTTTATCGACTTAAGTATCTCTTCAGCATGCTTCCCTGCTTGACTGTAAGACTCCAACTCACGTGCTGACGATTTCGTTTGATACTGTAATAAAGTAATATAATCTCACATAAACCTCTCGAGTGTGCGAGATCCTGTCTGATAAAATAATCGTTTAGTTGCAATTAAAACATAAGTAGGTTTATAGATAAGAACTTGTAATGAATTTGCGTGGTCTTAGATATCTTTATAGTTAGTGATATTAGTACGTATAATAGTCCTTTGTTGAACTTACATTGGTGAGGTACACAGAGGCTGCTACTGAGAAGGGCATGACAGTGATGCAGGCGAGTGCCAGTTCCCAACCTAGTGGAATAGCCACTGCTATGCTGATTACCGACGTCCCCAATAAGTTGCCGACAACCGCTAATTTCTCGCTCATACCTTCCTTCAATTTCATCAAGTTTCTGCAAAAGGTTATTATCACACCTTAATCTTAATGCATGTATGTATAATATATTTATTAAGGTTAAGGAACTTGTTTAGGTTAAAGAGAACCCGGCGTCCCTTGTAAGTGCTGATGGGGCCGCTGAGAAGAGTTTGTTGTGGTGAAGTAAAAATTCTACATTTATTTTTGAATCATTTGCTTTGCCCCCAGCATCAAAAAGTTAAACCCGTAGTCCTTTTCTGTGGTGGCTATAGTGATAATTACGAATGGAAAAAAATCTTACTCAGACATTTTCGATGCCAAGTTGAACTCATTGTCTGTGTCGAACCAAGCCATGTCCTGTCGAAGAACTGCCTCCAAAAACCGCATTCGTATTGTCGTAATCTGTGTACATAGAGGTAATTCTTGTAGCCAGGTATACAAGGACCAAGGATATATTTTTAAAACTTATTTATAGTTAGACCTGCTAATTTCCCAAGTATTTTTGGGAGGGTGAGGCGAGAGGGAGTGTCAAACTCTTACTACTAAAACCCCCGCGTTCTTGCTCCTTCTTTCTTAGGCTGAGGTCGCGGTACCTTATTGTGTTAAACCTGCAACCTCGTCTGAAGTACTTACGACTCATTATTGTTATTTTCTTTAATAAATATATGTTCAGCATTTATATCATCACATGTTTTCTCTCGTGTGTACAGGGCAAGAGGTAGTGTAAAAACCACCCTGTTCCTTTTTCTGTTTGCATCCGCAACCGCGAATGATACTGCGTATATATGAGTGCATGCCATTATAACTAGTCACATTCAATCTAATATAGCATGGAACTTTACCAGTATTACATTAAGTGAGTGAACTTCAGACATTAATATAACATGTTATATGTTTGATAATAGCGCCGCCAGTAGTCTGACCGCACTCCAGCCCAATATCTTGTCAATTACTATGACTTGCCTTTTGTAAGTGGTAACACTTAGGAATCTTTTCATATTTCACTTTATTGTAAATCTTACGTAAGATATGTTTAAATAAATAAACTACCCTTTTTTCCCAGGCGAGGAAATGAGAGTTACGTCGTATGTGTTGATAAGCCAAGGTCTATACCTGTCGAAGTGCACTCCAACTGATGAAAGCGACGGAAACAGCGCAGCACAGCATCGATATACCCACTGATACAAACGCACCTATCAACATAGCCGTGGCGTCTTGTAATAAAGCCTCCATGTTCTCCTCGTGACTTGCATTGTTCCTGAAAAAAAAACAATTATTTGTAATCATTTACCGTAACATTTACTTTATTTTTCTTTAAGTTTAGATCTAAATTGTTTGTTGGAAGAACAATAAGCCCTTTATTCCCGGCGTACATATAAGTACGCAATAAGCTTTTATGGGACACAGTTAATACAAATTGCGTTCTAAATTCAAATTATTTTATCAGGCTAGTCAGACATTGTGGAACAAGTTCAATGACCCTATAAAATGATTTACTGAGACTTTTATCTAATTTCAGGTAAGTACAAATTAATGTAAACATAAAAAAAATTACTCACAGTCTTTTCCCACCTCCGAAGACAGACAGAAGAGGCATATTACTGCTAGGCTGGTCTTGAAAACTGGTACGTTCCACAAAGGCAGTGCTTAGTTCACCAACTTGTATCAAATTATATGCTATTCCTCCACCACTTATCATACTTATGAATATACCTATGAATGTCGCTGTGATCTCAAGGAAAGTACCATATCGAAACTGTAATAAAATAAACATTCTTGCATTACAATTTTCCACTAAACGTATGAGCAAGGTGTAAACAATATTTGCTGGCTTATGTAATTTATTAGTACATTCTTATTTGATACTTAGCTGAAACAGAATATTTTGTGGAGTAATCGAAATTGTTGTTATGTCATATGCTTGTGGTATTACGTTGCACCCACTATTCGAGAAAGGTCAGGCACAGTAATACGAATATATGTATAGTAGTTAGGTACTCTTTATTTTAAATATTGTACTTAGTACAAAAACATTTAAGAATGTTGAATGTTTTAAATAAATAAAAACGAAACAAAATGTTACTTACAATGCCTAAGAAGGATATATCCAGTTCATTTTCTGGCGTCGCGCTGAAAATAAAGATAAACACGTTATAAATATATGATATTGTGCAATAGGTAAAGCATAGCTTCAGTGTTACCTTTATTAAAGGAAACATTTCTGTTGTTTTTCATGAAAAAAATTACGTTCCATTAAAACGCTTATAAACATAACTAAGCTTAATTAACCTATCCAAATAAAAAAGAAAATAATCGCAAAATTGGTTGCGAAACTCATACCGTATTTTTTATGTGTATTGTTTTGTTATAGTCAGGAAAAGGTTCTAATGAAAGAAAATTTTAGAATACTAGGGATGTGAATTGGAAAATAACGACCCTTTCGTCATTAGCGTGGTTATTAGACACCTGTGAGAATCAGAGCCTGGCCACTAGTGTTTTAATATAAAAAAGGAATCATCGAAATGTATGTATGTTAGCGAATCACTCCGGAACTACTTGACCAAATTCAAGGAAACTTTTTTCATAGCATTCGCTACTGTCAGAGCCGAGTTTATATGGTAGAAAAGCTTGAGACATTCACCAAGAACATCGGAGTAGCATCCGAGCAATACTGATTGGGGCTTTAGTGCTTGCTATATGTAAATCCACCAAATGTTATAAAAGGAACAATTTTGAAACTATATATATATGGGTGAATGGTTGATGATGGATGGATAGGTAATGGTTATTCTTTCACGTAGGTAAACTTTTTGAACGGAAACGAAATTTGGCATATACCTACACGTATTTTATCTATTGTATTTTATTACCGAGTCTGAAACTCGGTAGTAGCTTCGTAAGGATGACGACGCGCGAGCGACGACCAATTGCTATTTGCTATATGTTTTTTTTATTTGTGTGTGATGTATTTTATAGTTATTCTCTAAAATTGTAAGTATTTTAAGAGGTTGACTGTTAATTCATGTATTTTTATATTTATGCAAAAGATAATCAAATATATCGGTGCCATTTAATAGTATATTTTATTTATTTATTCTTCTTTATATACAATTGCATTTCGGAGGACTTAATACTAGAAGCATTTTTTGCCAGTCAACTAGTATATATTAGTTTATCAATGGATATGTTAGTCAGTGATATTAACATATTAAGTAAGGACCGAAAATACATTGTAATAATCTTAATTTGTTAATAAATTCTTCTATGACTTGATTTTAAGACTTTGTCTAGGTATAGGTATGTTGTAAAGTGAATTGTATTTTATAGGTGTGCATCGATATTTTATTATTCTGTTTGCAGTATACTTCTGAAGTATATGTATGCACCAATACTTAATTACGGTTGACGAACGATAGGCTAAAATGTTTATTAGCGAGGATTATAACTAAAACTTAATTGATCTGACGGTAATTAATTGCATTATGGTACCTCTTAAATGCTACAACGAAACTTTATACTATTAAAACGCGATTTTTCTGTGTAGGTATTTATTTTTATGATATGGTCCAGTCTCTTAAAAATTTCATTAAAAACGGGATCGTTTCATCATACTAATCCTACACTGAGCTTGAATTTTCTTTGAGTGAATTTTTAAAGAAAATGCAATTGCAATCAGCGCTTAAATGACGATAACATTCTTTATACAGGTTAAAAGCGTACTACTACTTATCAAGAAAATATTTCGTGAAATATAATTTGCGTATAAATAAATATCTCAATATTTGACATGAACAGTATAAATACCGATTTAAAATCTAGTATGTATAGATGCCAAAAGTAGTTTCGGCTCTGCGACTTCGGCCTGGAGAAGGAGAAGGAACGGGGATTTTTAGTCAGTAAGATTCTGACACTCCCGCCGCCTCGCCATGGACGGGAGAAGTCATTTGATGATTTTTACCTCACAAAAATGACTATTCAGTAAACGTAAATATGAATGATGAACAGACACTTAGTTAATGTTACCTACACTTAAAAAATAAATAAATAAAAAAGTATACTTATAGCACATCTCTTATTTTAATGAGTGTGAAGTCACATGGTTTTAGTTTCAAGTGAGATACTTGAAAATTATTATTAGCTACAAACTTAACTACGTGATAAAATATGCACGTGTAGCCTTAACATTGCACTCCATTTCGCTTCACATAGCAATAACATAAGTACTAATATGAACATACAACCTTTTTAATTGGAACTTCGCAAAAAGAAAACAAAATAAAATTAAGTACGTAAGTAAGGGTAATATAGAGAACACAGAAAAGAAATGTGTAATTAAAAATGGGTCTTATTTAAGAGAACACATTTAGCTTTAAACCAATTTTTTTATAACACTATATTGAATAGCAAAACGATACGATATTGTTTCGTTGCATATTACTTAAACTTAAAAAATAATAACAATAAAATCAGACGCATAGCCGAAAAAAAACAACAAACAAAAACTTACTTAGTTTTCTTTTTCCTAAATCCCATTTTTGCGATTTGTGCTCTGTTTATGCAGGTAAGTTTACAGTCACTTTATTATATAAAAAGTAGGTGAAACAGGTTGCACATGGGCCCGTGGCACAAATAAATGATAACTGGTGTGGCCGCATAATGAGCACATGTATTTATATATTCGTTAAACCCTCCCGTTATCTGTGACAATAAGAACGACGCCGCGCTGTTAAAAGCACTTCAATTATATTTGTATATGAAGATTATGGCTACACATGTTTGTTTTGTCTTAACTATTCAATCTAGGAAATACCACAGACGCAAGGATTTTCCTGATAACCGCTGACACTACCCATGATGATCATACATTTTTCTTTCTAGGGGTTCATTTGAAGCCGTTTTTTGTGAGGGGAAAATCATCAAATGACTTCTCCCGCCCAGGGCCGGGCGGGAGGGAGTGTACCAAACTCTTACTGACTAAAAACCCACCTGTTCCTTCTCCTGCTCTGGGCCGAGGTCGCGATCCCTCACGCGGGCCGCCTTCATTTAAAGCCGTAGGCTCGAATATTTCACTTGATATTACTCGGCTTTTGCGCTATGTCATTTCACTATTGCATTTCCCTATAAGTATATATTTTTAAGCAACGTCTAGGCGTCTTTCACCACGATTCACAACAAACGCAATCAAGACCCATAATGATTTGATATATCAATACAAATAACAAATTCTTGGCGTAAAAAAAAATATAAAATGTACTTTAGTTAAAACAGACAAAATCACCCGCTTTTGATTGATTAAAATATTCGTAGTGACTGCTTAAAATATTATATTTACTGTAAAACCTTACGCAATATCGTATATTTATTTGTTAAGTACATATTTAAAAGATCTTACATTTATATTGTGTGAGTATTACTACTTACTTTACCTTTACTTACTTTACCTTACCTTACTAGGCTTAAGCATGGCTCTGGCGGCATCAATGGGTCGGCTCGACCGCAGTGATACCACGGCCTCACAGAAAGCCGGCGTGAAACAACCATAGAGATGCGTTTCGCCTTGTGAGTAAGATTACCGGAAGCCCAATCTTTTCCCTCCTCCAAACTCTCCTCAATCTCCAAAATCTCCAAATCCCAAATCCCCATAAGGTCGGCAACGCACTTGTAACTACTCTGCCACGCAATCCGTCTCGCTCGTTTGCAGTATAATTATTATGGTATGTGTATCTATTTTTTTATGTTAATAGTGATAAAAAGCATTTATATAAAAAACTTAACATCACGTCTGTTTTATTTTATTGATATTATAAAAAAAAATTAAGTAATTGGTAGACAAAACTGAATTTAATGTATTACTTACTAAAATTTCGCGGATTTAATAAAAAAAAACAAATATTTAGGAATTTTAATATTAGTTGTAGGCTTTTAAATTTAATTAACGTGAACTCCAAATAAAAATTTTACGCGCGCTTTTGTAGATATACACGTAACGTACCTAAAATTGACAGGGCCGCTTAAGTTAAATAATAAATTAATATTTTTTTTTTGTTTTTTCTCAACATTTCGTACCACTTTTTTTAAGGTTTTTACCATTTATACAAATTTAAAGCAAATATGTACGTAAACGAGGTGTGGGTTCCAACAAATGAAATAAAAATAAGTCTTGCTGCTGCTGCAAGCTGCCCTCATGGTAGATATAAAGTAGCCTATGTATTCATCCAGGGTATCTACATACCTACCTGTATTACAAACCAAATTTCAAACATATCGCTCCATCTATTTTGAGATGAAAACAAACATACAAATGGGTCGGCCCGACCGAAATGATACCACGGCCTCACTATTAACCGGCGTGAAATAACCACATACCTACCCAATTCTTAAATATATGAAAAATGTATCTCCAAAACGCCGCCAACGCACTTATAACGCCTTTAGTATTGTCGGGTGTCCTTGGAAGGCGTCGATTACTTACCAATAGGTAATCCACATGCTCGTTTGCCGACCCATTTCATAAAAAGAATCCATATAATATACATTCTCACAAACTTTTACGTTATAAAGAATACATTCAAGTTTTTAAATTGTAAACGAAACCACAAGACTCTCTATTGCACAATGTATCGAAAGAGTGGCAAGCATTTGTATGTAAACAAAGTTTTCTGATAATGCTGTGACAATGTGAGCTCGAATTTCCTTCCTTGTTATGATCCCTTGTTGTTTTTTTCCTTGTAGAATAAGTATGGATGTTTTGCAATTCCCTTCTATGGGATTATGCTTTTTTAATTGATTTTGGTCATGTAATTCCAAATATTTAAAGTAAAGCTTTGTTGATTAAATATTGATTTCTGATTCAATACCCGGATTAAGATAATGGAGACTTAAAGTTTTTTTTAAATTACAGTATTATATAACAGGCTCTATTCTTTTTGAATAGAAAAATTCTAACTCAACAAAAAAGAACGACTCAAAATAATGACGAAAAAGCAAATATAATCGTACCAAAGCGTTTTTTCGCAAATAAAATAATAATAACTGTCTCCTAACCTACAGTAAAGAAGATTGTGTTAGAAAAAAAAATGTTTATTCAGAAACTGTTTAGTCATGCCGATTTAACAGTTACATACATAGATAAGGCATCTGAAAGTATAAAATGTTTTAATGAACCCATTTGTCTTGTCGTTAAATAACTCGCTTCGTGTCTTGTATCAATATACTAAAATATACAAACAACATATCCTACAGATAAGGATTTGTAAAGACATCATTCACACACAAAGTGTGGGATATCAGGCAGATTAGGTGTTTGCAAGATACACATTTATCGCGTAAATGTATTAGCACAGTATTTGTGTATTCCATTCATATCGGCAATTGTTGTTTAGGGCAAAACCTATTTCAGTGGCGCTAAGACTCTTTGAGGAGCGGCTAGCGAAACGCTATTGCAACCTAACCTTTCAGCTTACATGACACGGAAGTTTCGGAAGGTACTTGTTTCGGAGGAAACGCCCAAGTGTCTTATGTCTTCACAGGACACAGGACAGGCTGTGCATCGACCTGTCCTCAGGGTAGAGATCGTTGGTGGTGCCCTCCCGCTTCCTACCTAAGTAGAGGCAATGAGGCGAAGTGAGAGGAAGTAGGCAGTCATCTCATTTACCAAACATTATTGAAAGAATCAGTCGGAGCCCGTGAGGTAAGTATTCTTCTCACGCCCTAGACGTCGTAAGAGGAGAAACTCTGGACGTCGGAGATAGCGCGACGATCTTTCGCTTAGATCTTTAGCTCGCTGTCTGACCTGAACCAGGCAGTTCCATACGTACCTCAAAGAGCCAATAAACCACCACAGATGGGGCCCATTAGGGCTGGTGTATAAAAGGGGTGGTTTTTAGCCAGTAGGATTCTAGCATAAATCAACATTTGAACTATATTTTCACGCGCTTCAAGTATCATTTATTTGTACTTATTGACTATTTTAAACGAGCAATTCTTGATGTCGAATTATTGATTAAAAAAACATTAACTTTAAACTTTTGCTATTAATAGTCTGCTCAATATAGCATAAAACAATCAAATCATTTGTCTGACTCCCCAGGCAGGATTATTGTGTTTTTCTCATTAATTTCTGTGTTAAAACATAAAGATTAGAATTGAATAAAGTGTTAAGAATAAGGCTCACCCTAATAGAGACTAATGATATAACTGATGAAAAGTGTTTGTTACATTGAGCAATCCGCTTACCCCTACAGATATTGAAGTCGTAATATTTTATTCGGCATGTTATGGATGTTTCTAAATTTAAACAATTTATTCATCGCTGAGACAGTTCTGCCTCTATCTTTAAGAAAATCACATTATTCTGATTAGGTTCTTATGAGTTCACAAGAGATAACGATATCTTCGCAATTGAACTTATTTCACAATATTACATATTGTACCGTTTTTGGCAAATGATAAAAATGTCTGTAGTGTAATATTCTAAAACCGTTTCTCTGTTTTTTATTTACATAAAACGATATCTGAATTATTACTGTATGATACTAAACATGATTTCACAATTGTTAGACACCATATTGCGATACCCCTTTTTTTGTGAGGGGAAAATCATCAAATGACTTCTCCCGCCCAGGGCCGGGCGGGAGGGAGTGTCAGACTCTTACTGACTGAAAACCCCTCTGTTCCTTCTCCTGCTCTGGGCCGAGGTCGCGGTGCCTCATTGCGCTTACCCCGCAACCCCGGATATTGCGATACCGTGGAGGTAGCCGATAAGCCAATACGTCATTCATTAAGACTGAAAAATCGAAATTCCTTTGTATTGGAAATAAGGACCAAGAACCCTCCCTCTTGCCCACGGTGAAGCTAGAGGTAGTGTCAGACACTTGCTGACTAAAAACTCCCCCGTTCCTTATCCTTAATCCGAGGTAGCAGTAGCTTATTACGCTAGCCCCGCAACCCCGACTGAACATCAGCCCAATAAGGCCCTATGTTTGGCTCTTTAAGACGCGCGGAACGCTACGCGCTGGCGCTCGCGTTTGGTTCTGGTCGGGCGGCGAGCTACCCTTACTACGTTTCATACATATCTACGTTTGTCCAAATAGGTGCATCTAACACCTGTTATAGATTTATACATTGCTTCCGCACTATGTTTAAACACTAATACACTAACTATGTTTAAACTCAATGCATTATGCTTAGCTACCCAGCTACGTATAAATGAACTTTTGAAACTAAAAGGAACGAAAAAAACCCAAAATGTATTACAACATATTTTATATTCTTCAACATAAAAGATGAACTTATAAACTATGTAAATGTAGATACAAAAATTAACATATATGGCTTTATGTAACATTCTATTTTGAGGGCTCTTCCACACTATTATTGTGATATCAGGAATGTGATAAGTTTTAACAATACTGAATTTTGTACACAATAATAGGGCTGAAATCTTCTGTATGGAAAAAAGCCCTTTTAATAAAATAAAGATTAAAAAAAAAAAACAATCTTGTAATTTGCACATAGGTACAGATAACAAGTTCAAACGAGCTTGTAAAATTGATACTTGAGAATATAAAAAGTCCAAATGTCATATCTACTATTCACTCCTTAATACGCGTTGTGTCCAGCACAAGTTTCAAAACATTTATTGCCAATCAAATTTTCATGATATACTAAATATAAAACTTATCTTACTTGGATTGGTCAAGATCTCTGTGCATTGTAAGCAACCGCACAAAACCACAGTTGCTTCATTAAACAAAATCATTCATTTTTCTTAACATATCTTACTGTGTTATCCTACGTATAAAATATCATTAAAAATAACATACATTATTGCCATTGTAAAATTCGTTATTTTATAAAAATATTTATCAATATCTTAGCAATGAGGAAACTTAAATAATTAACGTTATAAAAATATATTTATAAGTACCTAGTAGTGATCTATTTGTTATAAGATTCATTGTTAAATAAAGTAGTTGAAGACAATTTAAAAGCATTATATGGCCTATCCTTAATACTGCAAAATGGACATCTTCGGAAATCCTAGTTCATAGTTTCGGGGAAGGTCCATTTTTTTAATTGTCATAAAGAGATGTTTATTTGTGAATTAACTGTACATATTTTTAAAAATACTGAGTAGCATTTGTTTTAGAAGTTGATGATTACAATCTTCTTTCACGATAATGTTAAGCCATGTTTTGTCCTTTACACATTCTCCAGTAATAGCCTCGTTGGTTGAAGAGTTCTGAGTGGGTGCCTCGTTCCACAATTTTACCTGGAAAAAAGACAATAAAAATATCAGGATGTCAACATAATTAAGAAGATATTCCTGGAGTATATCCGAACTGATGCAAAGACATAGTGTATAAAACATTCAAAAAAGACTGTTCCCTTTTAATCATAGGGCCTGCAACACTAACAGTAAACCTTGCGGGGTTGCAGATGTCTATGGGTTTTTTTTGTGAGGGGAGAATCATCAAATGACTTCTCCCGCCCAGGGCCGGGCGGGAGGGAGTGTCAGACTCTTACTGACTAAAAACCCCCCTGTTTCTTCTCCTGCTCTGTGCCGTGGTCGCGGTGCCTCACTGCGCTTACCCCGCAACCCCGGCTGAACATCAGCCCTTTAGGGCCCCGTCTGTGGTGGTCGAATGGCTCTTTGAGGCGCGCGCGGAACGCTACGCGCCGTACGCTCGGGCCTGGTTCTGGTCGGGCGACGAGCTGCCCTTACTCGCCGACCGCAGGCCCGTACTTACGGTGGCCGGAGATCGTCCCTCGATCCCCGACGCCCGTAGTGTCGCCAGTTGCGGCTGCTGGGGCGTAAGGAGGAGAATTGCTCCCTCACGCGGGCCGCCTCTCTCTTTGCGAGATATGTCTATGGGTGTTGATCACGTACCATCAGGTGATTCGCGTCTACCCGGAACTCATATAGAAAAAAACTTACCTTTATCAAGCACACAGATGAGGTCTGCGTCTTTGATAGTGGACAGCCGATGTGCAATGGTGATACACGTACGACCCTTGGCTGCCTTCTCTAAAGCTTCCGAAACCGCCTGAAATAAATCATGTTGCATATCAATAGTTTTATATAGAAGTCTATTAATGTACCTATAATATTTTAGACCAAAAACGACATAAGTTCAGAAGAATTGTGTGTGAGAGCGGCACGAATGGATCGGCTCGACCGAAGAGATACCACGGCCTCACAAAAAATGGCGCGAAACAACCATAGCGTTGTGTGAAGTTATCGGAGGCCCAATCCTTCTCCATTCCCCTGTCCCTGCCCAATTCCTAAATTTCCAGAATCCTAACTCCAAAAAGGTCGGAACTCTGGTGTTACGGGTGTCCATGGGTGGCGCCAATTTGCTTATCATCAGGTAAAATGGACGATCGTTTCCCGACCAACCACATAAAAAAAATGTTTCTGACCCGTTCACTGTTCGCGTCTAGTGCAGAGGTGGCTTCATCGAGTAACAAGAGTCGTGGCGACCGAATGAGCGCGCGCGCAATGCACACTCGCTGCTTCTGACCGCCAGACAGCTGCGCTCCGCCAGATCCAAGGTTTGTGTCGTAGCCCTGCGGGCAAGTACATTATACGATAAGACATTATAATGGTATAAATTACATGTATAAATTAATGTCTAAACTTAGCTAGAGAAATGATGGTAACTTCTCTAATTGCCATGATAGCAGGAACAGTAGTAGGTAGATAAAATCAACTTACTTTGGGCAACGAGACGATGAAACTGTGAATATTAGCTGCCTTTGCAGCAGCCACGATTTCGTGCATGGTGACCTTCCTATTATTGTCTCCATAGGCAATGTTCTCAGCGAGTGTGCGGTCGAAGAGTATAGGTTCTTGCTGCACCACGCCCAGCTGACGACGCAGCCGTGGCAATGTGAGAGACGATCTTATGTCACGACTATCCAGCTCCTGTGTAAAAAAATTATAAACAAGGATCTGAATATTAGCCAAAATAACAGCACTGCACCAATTAAAGGCAGCCGACAGCGTTATTGACGTAATCGGTATACATAGGTATATCGCATAGTCATCAAATAAAATTAAGATTCTGCAGCTTGAATTTAAAACATATTATAGATTTTCTTCTTTCTTTATCACATACGTATAAATAGAATGCAAAATTTATATAATATAGGCACAGGCGTATCTTATTGTTTCTGAAAGTGGCATAATTTATCTAAATGCGACTTAACCTATAATAAATATTTTGTAGATAACATAATTCATAAGTCTAGTTTATGTAGGAAGCGAAAGACAAAAGGAAAATGAACTTACAATGTTACCAGAATCAGGGTCATAAAACCTCTGCATCAGTTGCAAGATAGTGGACTTGCCACAGCCGGAGGATCCAACTAAAGCCACTGTTTTGCCAGCATCAACCTTTAGGTCAATGCCTTTCAGAATCCTCAAGTGAGGACGAGTTGGATAACTAAATTCTACATCACGAATACTGAAGTTTCCAGTAGCAGTCTGAAAAGAATAAAGACGCATTATAGATTGTTGGTATATTCTTATGTCGAAAGGAATATACAAATATTTACAGATCAAATATTTCGATATATTGCTGTATTATCCCATGATATGCCAAAGCGTAGATCTAAGCGAAACACAATGTGTTTTATATTGTGCCTCATAATTATACCCGAAGACAAGTGGTTAATGCCAGAAAACCACATAATCTATTACCGTGTCTTTCATAACTGTGGAATTAAATGGTTACCTATTATGTGGGTCAGTTTCTATTCTACATTAAAGAATCTGTCTTACCCAATCTTTCTTGTCCCTTATTCCATCTTCGGTTTTGACCCTCGGTGTTCTCTTGATGAGAGCAAGGATTCTAGCACCGCATGTCTTAGCTGAGTTGAAGCTTGGCACGTACACTAGAGACTGACCCAACATGTACGCTCCATACATGATGGCTTCGTTGACCCTTTAACATTACATTGAAGATAGACACATGATCTAAAACATAATGATTAAATAAAAGTATTTTTCTTCAAAGTAGATACATATATTTCAATTCATAATCAATCTAAAAAAGAAACAGCAAAGGCTTCATCTTGGAGGAGATCATGGAGAGGTTTGAGCATCAACCAACGTTTGTTAACGGCGGATTGATGATACCAAATTTAAAATTTAAAATACAGTGAAACTTGGTTAAGTGGGACCTGGATAAGTGAGAAACCTCCATAACTGGAACCCATACTGAGGTCCCAACAATTTGGCACTAAATTACCTCTGTTAGTGGGACGAGGCAAACCTGTATATCTGGGATTTGTTCTTTTGATTTATCATCATAGTTACCTCTATAACTGAGACAGCGAGTAAATTTTATATGCATAAACCTCTGTAACTGAAATAACATTGTTTGTTTACTCATTCTTATTCTATCCACAAATTCAACACGTAATTCCAAGTACGTAAGTACAAATTTAGAGCTTCAATTACCTTCAGTTTTAGTTTCGCTTTACTATGATACAGATGTTTATTTGAAAAATGCCAAAAGGAAAGCTACAATCGTTGTCATTACGTGAAAAACTGAAGTTAATATCCGTTTATGAAAGTGGGAAGACATGCGGAAAAGTTTGTGATTATGATTACCTTTAAGTACTATTTTTTTTTATTCAAACTTATTTACATACATAACACGTTATTTTATTTAATGATCGCATTATATATTGTATCACTGAATAACTGACTGTATACCTGTATAACTGAAATAACCTGTATTCTCACCTCTATTAATGGAACCTAATGGCATATCTGAGAACCTGGAATGGTATATCTGAGACACTGGGTAAGTGGAATACCTCTATAAGTGAAACGACATTGCAGGTCCCTTGATGTCTCACTTAACCAGGTTTCACTGTATTAGTCCATATTTCCTCACAATGGTTTCCTTTGCCGTACTTATGTCTATACAACATAGACTTTTTTTCAGTCTACATAACTATATAACGGCACAATCTATTAATATACATATATCTGTCCGACAGCCAGGAATGCTGATGTTAAGTTTTCTTCTGTGTTTGACTAGACGACTAATAATAGTAGTTTAGTATACCACAACATAGTCCACAAAATCTAATAATTGATCAGCCAATTCTACACACAGGGCAACTCAATTCGATAAGACAAATTATTGCTACCGATAAGACAGAGAGTTATAGAAAACCAACATCAAAGAATGGTGGCTTTGTATTCTGAGATCGTGATTAAGAACGTGTATGCTCTGTGAGTGTGAGATTAGATACCGGGAGCTCAAATTACATCCAGCACCATTGCCAATTCCCTTAATTTTCAAATCACTATTGTGACCTTGTGGACAAGGCCAACAATGCACTTGCAATTCTATGTTAGGTAGTCAACGGCTCGTTAACCGACCTATGCTATTAAAAATGTAGCATAGAAGTTACTTACAGCATGACAATCTTATACTCGATTTCTCCATAGGCAACCAAAACAGCACCGTAGACTGTAGCACTGCAGAACGCCATGAAGGGTACATAAACTCCTAGGCCTAAGACCAGACCCCTCCAGCGAGTCTTCTTCGAGACAGCCAAGCAGGCTTCATTCAAAGCTTCTTCAAACTTCTTAAGGAATACCAGCTCAACGCCTGAACAAAATGTACGATTTAAGAATTTTTATCTTGCGTAGTAGATTATGTTTGTTTGCTATTATTGATCTTGAAATTAAATAGGCGTTTAACATAACATATGTCAAAGAACACATAACGAGTGTTGGCTCAACTTTTGCTCTTGCAAGGGCTCTCTATTCCTAGCTTATTTTTTTTAGTAAAAGCTCTTCCATTCCTTCTATGGTGTCATAAAAGTATAGGTCTTCGAAATTTAGAAGTTCCTTAAACAATACTGTACTAATCGCAAACTACCATTGAATAGTTTTACGAATATGGAGGACCATATTTTAAGGGTTTGGATCAGATGGAGCGCGGAAACGCTCTTAAGAAGATTTCATGTTATAGCATAATTGAATTAAAAAAATTGCGATATTGTGCTATATGAACTGATGATTGACTATATGGGTGTTATTATTCTAAGATTATATGTACCTACGGTGCATATAGTCTTAGATTTGTGCAGAACATTGGTTTTAAACATTTTCCTTACCCAAGCTTTGAACAGTTTTGATACTGACTACTGCTTCTGTTGCAATAGCTGTCGCTGCCTCCATAGCGGTTCTTTCATTGATCTGAGATTGTTGGGAAACAATACCTTCCAGCCATATGCTGCCCACCATCTGTAGTCATTACAATTTTCTTATAAGTAAACAATAGATGTGACTCCTTTAGATAATATTAATAAGAATTGCCTATTATATGTGAATGGTATGATCTTATTTAAAACAGTTAATAAATTTTACTCACCAAAGGTAGAAACACGGTCCCGACCAGGGTAAGCTTCCAGTTATAGCAGATCGCCATCAAGAAGCCAACGAGTACAGAGCTTATTCCCTGAAGAATAAGGCCTATTCTTAGCCCAGTAGCGCCCTGCACCTCTGCCGTGTCTCCACTGAGTCGTGCACACATTGCACCTACTGTATTGCTTTCCTTGTCGAAGAAACCTATTTCCTAGAAAAGAACAAATTACGTTTTTTGAGATTTGTCAGCGTATTATTGAATGCGCAAATTGCGTTAAACTTATTGGAAATACACTAGCCTCCTATTGCCAGCGTGCTAGCCTGACTAGATGCACAAATGTGATGAAAAAATTAAAACTAAACAAATCAAGGACAATTTGTATATCATACAATGTTAAATGAGGCTCTAAGATTAACTTCGGCCTACGATGAAAGTCTACGTAAGAAATATGTATTCTTAGGTGAGTGAGTTTTTTAGTGAGTCTAAAATCAAAGTGCAAATTAATAAAATTTTTGATCATACATACCTGTTTAAGTAAAGATGAAAAGTATTGCTGTCGTAACCTTGTAGTCATTTTCAATCCTGCGGTGGTGAATGTGGTGCTCTGGAGACACATGGATACACCAGCCACTGCAGCCACCACGACGAACATCCCCGAGTAAAGATCAGCCAAGTAAATGATTTCCTTTCTGTCGTCAAGGATGAAGATCTGAAACATATTTCCATATGATTTTCTGTCCAAGAAGTAATTGGATTTTTATAATAAAAGTGATTAATTGCCTTTAAGATCAATCAAGTCTTGGCTATTTACAACTCGACTACTTGTAAAAGACAAAATACGGTTATAAATATACTTACACCGCTTGAAAATCCGAAGAGCAACGCAAATACAGGGAAGCAGGCACCTTGAACGAACGCTGCTATGGATCCTATAGTGATCAGTGGCCATTCCGGTGCGTTCAACTTCAAGATCTGCCAGTCGCTTACTGGTTTAATTTCCTAAGAACAGAAAAGATTTTACTCAATTAATAATCAGTAAAACGTAGGGGAAGAATCGAATCCTGAACGACTTACTTCCTCCTCATCTTTTTCTTCATCCGACTCATAATCAGCGTTGTACACGAAATTTTGTAAGCCAGTTGATACTACCGAGCAAATTGAGCCTCGGGGAGTCATCCAATCGTGAGAATCTGAAAAATATAAAATGTGGCTTATAAGTTATTTACAACTATTAATAATAATATTGAACTATTTGGAAATCAATTAATTTAAAATTCGCAATTAGTATTACTCTTAAAAGAAAGTTAGGGCTAACTCTAATGGTAAAGAAAAACCCTTACGCATGTATTTAAAACGCGTGAGGCAGCAGACCTCATGCCCCAGCCGCCGCAGTAGGCGACACTCTTTTTTTTTCTTTTTTTTTTTTGTCAGGGCAAAATTCTCCAATGACTTCTCCCGCCCAGGGTAAGGCGAGAGAGAGTGTCAGACTCTTACTGACTAAAAACCCCTCCGTTCCTTCTACTGCTCTGGGCCGAGGTCGCGGTGCCTCATTGCCCTTACCCCGCAGCCCCGGCAGTAGGCGACACTCTGGGCGTTGGAGTCGAGAGACGATCTCCGGCTACCCTTAAGCGCGGGTCTGCAGGCGGCGAGTAAGGGTAGCTCGCCGCCTGAATAGATCCAGACCCAAGTGTACGGCGTGTAGCGTTCTGCGCGCGCCTCAAAGAGCAAATATACACCACATACTCGACTCTATAGGGCTGATGTTCAGCCGGGGTTGCGAGGTAAGCGATATGAGGTAACGCGTCCTCGGCCCAGAGCACAAAGAACGGGAGGGTTTAAAGTCAATAAGAGTCTGACACTCCATCCTGCCTGACCCCGGGAGCGAGAAGACATTTGATGATTTTCCCTTCACAAAAATAAAACGCAAGTACTTTGAGAATAGTTTTTGCAAACGAACCTTTCTTAATAGAATGATGTCTGTGAACACGTCTGTTGGACTTCCTCTTGACATCCGCACGAGGTGCTAGTGCTGGTTCTACGTTTTCTTCCCCATCTCCTTCTTCAGCCACGGTTTCTATTTCTTCAGGTTCCTTAGTTTCGTTGCCTGTGGTCACTAATTTGTAGTAGAAACCTAAAATAAAGAGATGTCGTAAGTAATCTGCAGTGAGGCTTGGTGATCATTTGTTGTTGAATAGTAGAAGTAAACAAATAACAATTAAATAGTTTTTGGGGTTTATTTGATTTTTGAGTTTGTATTATTAACATACATGCCAAATCGTACTTTAATAAGGTCATTAACTTTAAATGTCGTGTCTAAATAAGTAACGAGACAAATAGTTTTATATAATACACATATAAATGATACAAATCAATAATTCATCCATCTTTCCCGTATGTTCTATAAGCATGCCCTACACTTCTATAATTACTTTTGACCGTGAAGTCTGCTAGTCGGATTTTATGTCAATAGTTTTACCTTTGGTCTTCATAAGTTCTTCATGTGTGCCTTCTTCTACAATTGCACCTTGGTCCATGCATATGATGCGGTTAGCGTTGGTTATTGTTGATAATCTAAAACAAGCATTCACGATTTGTATTGCGTAGGCTTACCACACGTGCGATCATCGTGGAAATGTATTTCTGTACTGTTGTGCTGAACTACAGACTTGGAAACTTGCCATTTCTTAAATTTCTTAAAGTACATATTAAAAAATACTACCCATGAAACTGATGTGACATTTCAATTGAGTGTAGTACATATGTTGTATAAAAGAAGATATTATTTTATAGTAGAGAATGTTGCAAAAAGTATTCCTTTTTCTAACCTATGTGAAACCATAATAGTAGTTCTGCCGACACTCGCACGATCAAGGGCAGCTTGCACCTGTCGCTCGGAGTGTGGGTCGAGTGCAGAGGTAGCCTCATCCAGGAGTAGAACAGCTGGCTCACGCAGCAGCGACCGAGCTATAGCGATGCGCTGCTTCTGACCGCCCGATAGAGAAGCACCGCGCTCTCCTATCACTGTATCATAACCCTGGAAACAAACCACCACACAAATAAATAAATGATAAGCGACAAGCAACCCCCTTTACAACACAACAATATACAAAAAATTAAACCATCATGTTTACGTTTTCTTATTAATACTCACATTGGGAAGGTTGGTGATAAAGTCGTGGGCGTAAGCCATTTCAGCTACAGTCTGAACTTCTTCCCTCGTAGCTTCAGGGAAGCCTATGGCAATATTATCAAATATTGTTCCTCGGAACAGTACCGGTTCCTGACCTACTACACCTGAAAAAATATAATATTAAATAAATTTAATTTCAAGAAGATACGAGCGTATTTAAAATTAAACCACCAACTTTAATCATTAAAAAGAAATTATCTGTCATTTTGTCCACAGGTAAAATCATTTGTTGGTTTATAAGCGTTTCATACTAACCTAGGCATGATCGAAGCCATCCCAAATTCAAGTTTTTGACATCCTTTCCATCAAGTTTCACGGAACCAGAAAGTGGATCGTAAAGTCTTTGCAATAGCTGCAGTATAGTGGATTTACCACAACCGGACGATCCAACTAGAGCCACACATTCACCAGCTTTGATCTTAATGGAAAATCCGTTTAGGACCTGAGAAATTAGCATGGTATTAGTAGGAGTAGACTATTAGTACCCTGGTATTGATATAGTTTCAAGTAATTCGTATTATAGAGAGGCAAAACAATTTACTTATTGTATCAAAACTAATCCCAATACCTATATTATCTTTGATTAATGACGAAAAGTAAATTAAATTACCACCTTTATTAATATTGTTAGGATGAAATAATTGTCTGCCTTTTTGTTTGAATTGAAAGGCTTATTTATTTCCATCCGAAATTACTTGATCGATTTGATAAATTCTTTGAATTTTGGGAAGCTATATATCTACACCATTACTGGTAAACGTAGGCTATTAACTTCACGACTGATACCGCGGCGCACAGCTAGTATAGTTCATAAGATATAGACTTAATAAACTTGTACCTTCACTTCTGGTCGTGATGGGTAGCTAAAGTGTACGTCTTCCAAAGATATTTCTCCTATAACTCTTCTTGGAGTTAAACCTCCTTTTTGAAGACTGTCGATCAATGGCACCCGGTCAATCAATTGAAATATGCTGGAAGCTGCACCTCGTGCGGCAGCGAATACTTCTGCGTGCGGCACACAGAATGTGACCGACTGTGTAGCCATGTATACGCTGAACAATATCTGGAATCATAATAAATCCTAAATCCTAATTCAAATAAATAAAAGCCTTTTCTGTAAAGAAAAGCATTTTATTTATGCCGATTTCCAATAAAATTAAGTATACTTACACTGTACACAACTCCAACTAAATACTTCCGTTCACCTTCTGGACTGTCCCAGTCCATAAATACTAGTCTGGTTCCGTAAGTGAAGCCGATAGCATTCAGGGAGTAAGTGAGCACCCAATTAAAGCCATTACCAAGCCCAGTGTAAAGGCCACGCTTCCGACCCTGCTTCTCAGCCGGCTGAAGAAGTTTGGTATACCTGGAAGTTTGTGAAATTTTTTTATTGAGGCAAGGACTGCACATGATAATTAAATATATTTAATCAAGAGTAAGTAATATATTCAAGCAATCATATTATTAGATTTTTCATGCTTGTCCTATAAATAGGAGGGAAAATTATATCTATCTTTTTTTGTCTGCATACCCCAAATTGCAATAAGTTTCATCATTCAACTAGCTATTTCAAGAAATTACAAATTCAAGAAAAGTTAAATATTTTTTGCGACGAAAATCTGATGCAACTTTATAGCTTTTGTACATTGTCGTGTGTTATGTCATTAGACGCGTCATAACCTCTGTGTACGCGCACTACGTCGACGTTCGCTTGGCACGCGAATTTTCTGCAACAAATCATAAACGAATGCGCGCACGAGGTTCTTGACTTGCAAACAGTGTTTATTTTATTTGCGGATTAAACTAGCAATTAAGATATGGCTGTTACTAAAATTAAAATTGTCTTTATAACTTGTTTATTACCTGTCGACTTCTTTGTTCTCCCCGTTGAATGCAACTATTGTTTTCACTGACTTCAGTACTTCCTCTGCCTGCTTGCCCGCTTGACTGTACGACTCCATTTCCAATATCGATGATTTTGTTTGATACTAAAGAAAAGAATTGCATATTAATGTTGACTTCATTAAGTACTAGCTACTCTCGCGCCGTTTCTCCCGCTACTCGGCTCCAATTATCGTAGCGTGATTTTTTGTAGCCTATAGCACTCAGGAATATTGTAGCTATCTATCAGTGAAAGAATTTTGGAAATCCGACCTGCGGATCCAAAGATTACCCCCCTACATACAAACTTACAAATACTAATAAAACGAGTTCTGTAACTAAACATTACAGGTATTATTTATGCCAATCCATAGGAAAATATACTCACATTGGTTAATATAATAGAAACAGCAATCGAGAACGGCATGATAGATACACAGGCGAGTGTGAGCTCCCATCCTAGTGGGAAGGCAGTGCACAAGCAGATGATCGCTGTGCCCACAAGGTTTGACACCACTGCCAACTTGTCGCCCATACCTTCCTTCAAAGACATTAGGTTCCTGGAAGCAAAGATTTTAAACAGTGAAGAGGAATTGGTATGCAAATTAGCTTGCCTATTACTATTGGACTAATGGCTAATAACTAATTCTTTACATTTAAGTCCTTCTGCAGTTTTAACCCTTAAAGTATGTTGTACTGTCTTATCCACCACAGAATGTTGCTGTTTACAGAATATTAAAATTTTGAGAAACTTTTTCAAGTGCAGTATTAAACATGATTCTTACTTTCTTTATTACAAAACTTCCACAATTGGATTTTCTCCTCAATCGTGGATAGAAATATACAAATTAACATACACATTTATCCAGACCAAGAAAAGCTATTTGTGGAACAAAGATGTTTTATTAATGCAAACTTCATCTAAAAGGAAAGCCTATATTCGGCAATGGCACATTCCGAATGATGTACTTACTCAGACATCTTTGAAGCCAAATTGAATTCAGAATCCGTGTCGAACCATGACATGTCTTGGCGCAGCACAGCATTCAAGAACTTCATCCGTATCCGCGTTATCTGGTAAATTATTTTCAATTGTTGTTTAGAACACTTACAACTTACATTACCAAGGCAGAACTTTAATGTGCATGTATGGGATAACGAAAGAAACTAAGATCGTGGTATAGGTATGAGACAAGAGATGATGGATTTCATATTCTCCTAATAGTCCTGCCTGATACCTGCCGAACCCCTACATAATTATGATCAAACTATTTAAATAATCCCAGTTAACCTATATTTTAGTACTATAAGCCAGGTTAGTCTCAAGGCATATTTTCAAAATATTCATTGACCTTAACCACATCCTATATTTAGTCTGTTGCTGTGTTTCCTATTCCACTGTAAAGACATTACTATACTAAATATCGTCGTCAACACATACATAGAACCAACAATTAAGTTATAAAAATCTTTTATATTAGGACCAAAATCAGTGCTTTTATTGTTATTTTAATCATTATGCCCTGAACTGGGTACTCAAGGCCACATTTATAAGTAAGTATTATTTCATTTTCGTTTACGTTGTGAAGCTCAGCGAGTCAATCAGCAGTAAGGTCATCAATTTAAAGCAATTGATTTCGTTTGTGCTCGTGTAAAATTTGTTCCCATTATTTATTATATCATATAAAAATGTGGGGCAACGTTTGATGTGATGATAATTACGATTCAAACTTCAATGTCATAGGTATGCTCCACACGAAATGATAAGACAGGATCGAAATCATTTCAAGCAAGCTGATTCCTCATATGGACACTGCCAGGAATTAATCGCAGGAAAACCTTCCGATCTATAACAATCGGTACGTGTTTTGAAGTTGTAAGTTTAAAACTAAGGACGTACTAACTTCAATGCACCTGCAGATTTTTTCATTATCATGAGAATCTAAGATTAGCAACCATCTTTTGTTATGTATCTCGTTCTACAATTGAAGAAACAATGATAACGATCCCCATGCTGTGCGATTATGTCATCTATTAATTGAGAAAAACAAATGTAACGTTATGACTGTAATAATTTATAAATCCTTACACGCTTCAAGTTCAAAAGTAACAAGATAAGTTTCATATATAGGTAGATAGTTAGGGTAATTGGAGTTCCTCATTCGGAACGCCGATGCCCCGTGAATTTGAATAGTATGTTTGTGTATTCGATCTAACAAATTGGCTTTCACTCAACGATCAATGTGATATCAATTTACTGAAGGACAAATAGATCCGAAAAATTAAAACGCATTGTTAAAATAGGCTTCCAATTTAATGTTTGCTGGCTCTTTTTGCTTGATCATTCTAATTCTAAAGCCGTTTATTTTGTGAAGGATACTGCCTCATGTATTAGTTTCCACAAGCTGTTCAACACTATCTCAAATACCGTTTTTTTCTTGAGGCATCGTGTACATTTTAACAATAGAAAATGAGAGAAGAGTGTGGTTTTAATATTAATGAATTTGTTGCTTAATTATTATATAAAGATACTAAAACGAAATGTGTTCTCAGTCTTGACTATAGTGTTTTGTAAGTATAAATCCTTTAACTGAATCAAACTTCAGATAAATGTAATTGCGTGGTAAACAAAAATAAAGCCAATAATAAATAGAGTACACATATCTATTGTTCGTAGTCCAACTCTTGATTGAACTGATTGAGTTAACGCTCAGTCATAGAATAAATCATGCTGAAGTTTTCAGTACATATGCACTGATGCTGTAAGTAATGATGAGAATGTGAGAAATATTTATTGCCATTATTTGCTAACTGATTGATAATTTCAATGGTGGATTTTTCTTAGTAGAATGGTGTTGATCTCATTACTTTTAAGGAAATATTTTACACATTGAACGCCGCGGAGGACATGTGAGCCAAACCAACGAAAGATATACAAAATAATATCAATATTGGCTCCATGACACCAAGTAAGGTAACAATTCTATAGACGCTGTAAATAGGTCACCTTATAATTTGTTATTGACATCGCAACGAACAACTATGATATTTTCAATTGTCTCATGGCTGTCTGCAATATAGATAAACATTAGCAACACTACTTAGATATTTTTATGTAGTACATAGGCACTAAATTGATGTTTTTTCGTTTTAGTAAAAGCCGATCAAATGTAGCGTTTTACAAGGTTTTTAATTGTAAGCCACTCGATTTACGGCGGCAACTGGCTGTGTTTAAGAAATGATATTGCAGTACATTTTTTGTAGTTTAGCTGATTATTTTTGATGGGGATTCGATTTCTGTGCGGGTCGCAATCCTAACAAAACCAAACCTACCATTATTTGAGCTACTCGGTTATTATGACGACCTCATCTCCCTTCAGCTAATTCAATGAGAATTTCAATTAACGAATAAAATACCTTGTAATTCTATAACCAAACAAGTTGGTTGCGACATTGTCATTTTGTGAGTATTATAAAATTCACCAACAGCAACGCTTGTCTAGGTACTTATTTTGTTTACTATAATAATGACATGAAACGGTAGCAATGATAGGTTAAATTGTATAGGTCAGGAGTTGCGTAAACAGAACAATATTATAGCACCATTTATGAGCGATCCGCAAGATGACGTCACTGTTGAAGCTTTGGACTTGGCCCAACAGTTTCTTATAGCACATAAGAAAATATATGCATCATTATAATTTAAAACTAATTAATCAGACCAAAAGTATTGATACAAAAAATGTGTTGCACATAAAGTTGTCAACGTTATAAAACCAAACAACATTTTATCGTTTTACCAAACTAGCCAAAATTTTCAGTGCTATGAGATAGACACGCAAAAGAAAATACATGACATATCAAACATTTGAAAATGGAACTATGGAACACAGTTTCTAATAAAATAACTGACAGAAAAAAGTGGATTAGAAATGTAACGTATCCAATCTCATTTTACGATCTAAGTATAGGTGCATAGGACGTGTGAAATAGTTTATATCGACGAAACTAAAATAGAAATACCTGGCGGAGTGCGCTCCAACTGATCAGGCCAACGGACAGCATGCAGAAGATCAATGATACTCCAATACTGAGGAACAGGCCGATCGCCATCGCCTTGGCGTCTTCTATCAGGGCCACCATATTCTCTTCATATGAAGCGTTGAACCTGGACAAACGGTTCTTTTCATTTAAAATTGTCTTTTTGGCCTTAACGACGGGTTATCCGACGTCATGGGTGCTTTTAAACAAAAAAAACTATACAGATAGTTTTTTCGGGTTCTGGTGTGATGTGTGCCTTTGTAAAAGCACCACTTATAGAATTATTTCACGCGGGGATTGATGTTGGGTGTGCTAACCATAGTTGTTGGTACTAAGTCTTTGTGATAGATATCTGGCTTAAAAATTTCTACAATAAATGACGATCATTAAAATTGCTTCCTGTCTAAATTTCGGTAAAATCGGTAAGTGTATACTTAGTTGGTACTATCTTGTCCCAATAATATTGTGTGACAGAACCCTATAGATTGTTAACCGTCCCGCTTTTCTATAAGAACGGTCGGAGATAACAAAAAGTCATAAGTCCTAATTTTGCTCCCTTAGGTTTTTTCGTATTGGGCAGGCATTTGGCTGCTTTGCTGCAACCTGCGATGGAGTACGCCTACCCACGAGCAAACTATTCGGGTAATAATAATTATAACCAATTACCAGATGATAATCCTTAAGAATATACTTAGTCGGGTCATAAGTTCTGTCACAAACTTTTGATGTAATAACTTATACGCCTTTTGACAATTATTTAAAAATTATATATGAAATGAAAGGTCATTAAATGTACAATATAATTTTATTTACATTATTCGAAATGCCCTCCCCCATTTTGAACACATGCCCTTAATCTACGCGGCCAGTCATCGATCGCTGCACGCACCACATTCATATCTATGTCTGCCGCTGCTTTAACCAGAGATGCTCGGAGAGACTCCAAATTCGGGTGAGGTTTAGCACAGACTTTTTTCCTCCAAATATTGCCATATCTTGTAGTCCAGTGGGTTTAAATCTGGACTAGAAGAGGGCCAGTCTTCATGCCGGATGAAGTCAATTCCACGAGCGATCAACCAGTCTTGCGTACTTCGTGCCTTATGAGCCGGTGCAGAGTCCTGTTGGAATATCCAATGCCTGTTCCTGAACATTGTCTGAGAAAGAGGTTCCACTATGTTTGTTAGGACAGTATTTTGATAAACTTCGGCACTAGTTCTCACACCTTTTTCACAGAAAAACACCTCAGTTACGCCTGAATATGAGACTCCAAGCCAAACCATGAATGAGGAAGGGTAATGCCCACGCTGGACCCTCGCAATACGCGCGCTTGCTTCTTCACTGCTGTGGGCATACACCTTATCATTTTGTTTGTTAAAACTTTCTTCAATAGTAAAAATTTTTTCATCCGAAAAAAGAATTTCGCGGTATTTTTTTCCCGCGTACCGTCGTAGCAAAGCGCGGGATCTGTCTAGCCTAATTTTTTTTAAACGCTCGTTCAAAAAATGTCCTGTCTTTTTACGATAAGCTCGTAGTCCCAGGTCTTCATTTAGTACTCTTTTAACAGTGGTTCTGCTTAGCCCCATCTGCAGAGCTAGGATTTTTTGTTTACGTACGGGATTTCGTTCGATTCGCGCCTTCACTGCTTTGATGACCTTATGTGTCCGAACTGTGCGAGGTCGGCCGCTTCTCTTACGATCTTCGAAGCTTGACTCTTCGGTGTATCGTTTGATAGTACGATAAACAAACCGTAACGTTATTTTCAAATTTTGAAGAATATTGAAAATGTCTTTTGGCGCGTAACCACAGCGGTGCAACGCGATAACCGCGATTCTGTCTTCTTTATTCGACCACTCCATATTTAAAAATGAATAAAAAATAATTTCTTTTTTATTTTCTACAAGCGCGAAAGTTCTATTTTTAAAATAAGTCGAAGAATTTCTGGCCAGTAATCGAAAATTAAAAATATAAGGTTTTGACAGAACTTATGACCCGACTAAGTATATTTTAATCCATTCTGCATACATTCCATATGTATTGGTAATAGTGTGCTGAGCATGAAACCAATAGAAAATTCCCAAAATTCTTACGAAATAAGAAGAGTTTTATATGCAGTAGAGCCGTAAAATAGTAGAACTTTGTATGTCTATGAAAATATTTACGGTTATTTTGAGTTTACAGGTTTTTGATATGAGATAAACTCTTTTCTTTTGGTTTAAGGTATTTTCCTGCTTGTTTTGACAAAACTTTATTTACTCAATCATTAATTTCCTGTAACTATTCATCGACTCATTTATTCCACATATTGACTTTATAGATTCATTTTGTCTTAATATAGAAGTTTTACCTTGTAGAATTTTTGATGATCATATTTACAACAATTGTTCATTTCCTCCTACTGTACTAGCAGTTTTAATATTCTGGCTATGGACAGATTTCAGGCCTGTATCATGTCTGAATAGCCAAGATGTTACAAATGAATTTGAATATAGAACGTCGCTTATTTTTCTAGTTGGTCAGAATCCAGAAACTAATAAAAGTCTGAGAATATTCTTATTCCGGTAACTTAATCTAAAGATGAGTTATTAAAACCACTCGTATAACTTACAGCCTCCTCCCTCCTCCGAAAGCTACTGTTAATGGTAAGTAACTGGTAAGCCTCTCTGTGTAAGTGGTCCTCTCTACGAAGGCGGTGCTGAGCTCTCCGATCTGCACCAGGTTGTAGCAGACACCACCACCGCTGGCCAGCCCGAAGATGATGCCCATAATTGTCGCCATTAATTCCGTGCATGTTGCGTAGCGGAACTGAGGAGTAACAAATGTTTAGATTATGCATAACATCACCGAATTAACCAGTTTACCTACATATTTCCATATCGAATTTCCTCTCATAATACAATATGCATAGCAGTTTCATTGTATATGTATAATGCAGAATTACTTTCGCATTCACGTTATAAGTAATAGTAAAATTAGTTCGGATATTATATTTGTAAATCTGGTAGGTATTGAAAATGTTACAATTATTGCGCAATAGTTCGGTAAGGGAGCTTGCCCAGACATTGGATTGACATGGCAGATGTATGTATTGAGATAAGACATGGTATGTCATATGCCATGTATATATTTTACCCGGAATAAGCTCAAAAACATATCGGTTTTTAGTTAAATGTGTACTTACTATTTGATAATACGACAAAGTTTGTTCGGGCTCCTTTTTTCTGAAACAAACAAAATTTTATTGATCACTGCAGATAACTCGTTGTTCGGATCTGAATTAAAACTCATGGTTCGGACTATGGCAGCAAGAATCCTAAGAATGTATAGAGCTCTTGTGTATTAAAGGGATATCATACTACAGCGTCCAAAACCTTTCCGTATAAAGAACAAATTTATGCTTTTTAGGGAAACGAGGGAACTTTATTTACTTAAGTATTATCGAATGTACACTAGTCTCCATCACGAGAAACTATTATAAATGTATTCATTTTACTAAACTATTCAAAGTGATCGCCATAAAATTTATCGAAATGCATCTACAGGTTAATGGGTGAACATTAAGTCCTCGCCGTAGTGAACAAAAAGCGGTTGTTATTAATTACATCAGTGATTACGTTTAAATGGTTCAGTAATTGATACTGGAGCACAAAATGCCGTTGTGGTTTCGTAAGATATTTAGAATATTTGTCAAAAATCGCAAATGAAAAAACATCAGTATTATTTTATACTACGGACCTAATCCAGCTTCGCACGGAAACAATGCTGATATTAAATTTATCCACTATTAAATAGATGTTTCTATACACTTATCTGCCTTTTCTGTCTTTCTACTAAAAACCGCATCAAAGTCCGATGTGTAGTTTCAAAGATTTAAGCATACATTGGGACATAGGGGCAGAGAAAGCGACTTTGTTTTTTACTATGTAGTGATTAGTCAAGACAAGTCTTCTGCCAAATACAGGCTCGCTCGACAACTTCCAGAACACCCAATTGAAAATAATTTGTCTCCAGCAGCCTGCGTTCTTCATTAAGTGGAATCCCCGTTCAAAACTATCTTACTTCTTTATCATAAGGTATCTAGATGCATTTTACACCTTTGAAAAGGATTCCTCGGTTCGGAGTGGTTTATAAACATTAATCATTTCATTGAAGAACTTGTGGTATGAATCATCGCGATCCACATTTTTTCATTCAAGGTATATCAAGGCATATCCGCAGTATACCATGTATTTTGAATTTGGAAGAGGAAACTTGATCGATATTCGTAAATAAGGTATTTCGCTGTTTTCATCCTTTTTTTAAATGTTCGTATGATCGTATTTTGGACCCAAAATGAATCAAACATTATGTAGATTTAAATATTTTTCAGTAGATTTAAATTTTAATATAATCTATTCATGAAAACATGTCCGTTCTTCGTAGCCTGTAGGTATGCATTCGAACTAATCTGTATTAGATGAATTAAATAATTCTGTTGTTGGGTTTTTCACATTTAAAAATATATCACAATCACAAAATAGTAGTTGAAACATAAAAGAAGGCTGTTTTGACTCTTTTTAAAAAACTAGACAACTTATGATTATGGAAAACGTGTCTATCGTATAATGTAATAATTATAAACATCAAACCATGCTAAACGATAACGTTCGCTGCGGTAAATAAATTCTAATCATAATGTAAACATTCGTTAAGGATTGAAAATAATGACTTATTGTACAAATCGCATTGCTGTTGTATATAATAATTGTGTAGACTTACTGTTCCTTTTTCTTCTTAGTTCCCATGTTGGTAAAGTTGTGTCTGTGTGTCAGCTGGGAGCGGGTATCAGATCGGGACGCGTCCGCCGATCACGAAAGCCCGCTTTGAATTGAGCCGAGCTCCTGAATCTTTCAGTATTTACGTCGCGAGCGGGTTGGGAATCAACTTATTTACTTCCATTAGGCGAACTTGTTGAAGACACGATGCCAATACGCACACTAGTCGCGTCCATAAACAGATTAAAAAGACCACGTTGTCTATGTTATAATAATTTTGATGTAAGCTCATCAACAGTACTCTCGTCAGATAGTGACTTGCAAATATTTGGTTTTAAGATGATAGTTTATAGGTTTTTCTTGGGGAAATAGACACAAATTAATGTTACAGCATAACTCACCAAATTGAATAAATATATAAATAATGAACATTGACATAAAACTATTTTATTCTAATAAATTAACATAAAAATCAGCACATTAATTTGTTTCCACTAGCAATTTTATTTTTTCATCTATGACTATTTCGAACAGGCTATACAAGCTAGAAGGTATCGGATACGTTTAAGGCAAACCGCTCCAACTCCACACTCCCCATTTAAACAGTACAGTCAGCAGAGAAACTACTTACAAGAATATGTTTACGTTCTTTAAATTTCAGGTTGATTTTAGGTTGTTATTAATTAATATTTTAAAATTTACCTGAATGCAGATCTCCTTAGGGCTGATTTTTCAATAGTCAGATAAATGTTATCTGAGGAATAGCAACAATTTTTTGTTGCTGTCACTGTCTTATACAAACATTTTGACGCGACAGCATCATAATTGTTCCCCAGATAACTTTTATCTAACCATTGAAAAATCAGCCCTAAATCAACTTTAATTTGGTAAACCGTATTTTTGTAATAACAATAATATGTTTATATATTTCTAAATAAAAAAATCCATTTTTGTTGACAGTTTTACCGACTTTTTATTAACTGTCTCTAAGTTTTCAAATATGATCGTTTTCCTGCACATGGGGACGTCACGGTGTATGCCAGCGCCATATTTGTTCCAAAATATGCTTTGCTTTGTGCGCCTACCATTACTTTCTCTGCATCACCCAAATATTTACTTTTATATATAGTAAAAAGGTAAGAATAATTGATCGTCTGTACTTGCCTTTGAATATTTTATGTACTAAATAGATAACATTACTATGTATTTGATATGCAAGTGGTGTACCTTATTTTTTAACTATTAGAAATGTCTAGAATACTTAGGAATGTGTGTTTTAAATTTGTCAGACTTTTTATTTAACTATTTAGAAGACACCCGTTTAAACCAAAATTTTTGGCTGTTTTTGAATAAAATAAAAATAAAAATATGATAATATTCATCATAAAATATTTTAATTTTTTGTCAAATATAATATGTTAGTTTGTTTTATAAATGTCGGTGTCAATAATAATAGGAAAGTCTATATTATTTATGTTGTATTAATTGTACGTTGCAATGTTTAACTTATTTCACTTGCTACTTTCGTCTTGTGGGAAGTATTCAGAGTAAGGTGATTTAAAACCACATCATTAAAAAAGTGATTTCTTCTTTTCTGCTTTTAAAGGCGACTTCTTCTTTTATTTTTAATAAAATTAAAATTGGAACTCTTATTAACCGATTTCAAAAAAGGGAGAGGTTCTCAATTCGATGCGTATTTTTTATGTATTACTCGAAGACGCGTAGACCGATTTGCAAAATTCTGTTTTTTTTCCTTTCTTTTCCCTAAACCCTTCACTCAGTAATAGAATGTGCATTCCGGATTATAGATTGTCGTGAGTACTTGTGGGTCAGAAAAGAAACTAAATTTCTTTTAAGATCATCTCTCAAAATTACATCGTCATAGTTGTTGCAATTGATAAAACTAGACACTGAAAAACTTAAGATGAACTGGCACTGTAAACACATTGTTGTAAGTATTGTGAAATATTTGTCTTTGTTAACATGTTCTTAATTTGCAGCTAAGCATATAATATTACTAGTGTTAACGTTAACACTAGTAATATTATACATACATGGTAATCCAATTTCCGAGGTGCTTGATGGCTGGGCTCGCCCAAATAATATTTTTTTACGTCGTAAGACGGGTTACTAGGGATTTAAGGATAGGAGACTTGGGGATTAAGGTGGAGATGGTCAGGCCTCCGATGACCTTACTTAGTCACATGGCGAAAGAAAACGTAAATGTAAGTATTATTTAACACTGGTCTTCTGAGAGGCCGTAGCATCACTTCGATCGAGTCGGCCCATTCGTGCCGAAGCATAGCTCTCCGACTCTTTAGTGCACTTGTGGAGCATCTTTAAATCCTTAAGCTTAAGTTATTGTCAATAAGAAACAATTTTCGTTTTCTTCTTCTCTGTCAAATATGTTCTAGATCTAAGACAGTTGTTCATGAATGTCCCTGAGTTGCACTCAGTACTCTAGATTCTGGCTTAGGTTCGGCATTGTTGGGGGCGCAACCACAACTTGTAAAAATCCTATTATTAGCCTATAATAATCTTAAATTAAATTACTTTCCCATATTTATTAAGTTTTTTTTTACTTTTTTCTACTTCATTTGAATTTTTTAGAATTTGCTTTAATAAAAATAATCAAGAAAAGACTTGATCGCGAAAGAATTGTTATCATTTATTTTTATTCACATTTTATGAGTATAATTTAAGTAATCCGTTGTCATTGTAGAGTAATTAATATAACGTTAAGTAAATACGTCAACGTCACCGAGTTGCTGACTCGCGTGGTTTCCATTCTGATTCAACATTGCATGATTAAGGATGTAAAGATAAGGTCTTTTTAGAGTGCAATCAACGAAATAACCAAAACTGAAATAGATCTAGCTATATACACAGTCCGCTTGTAGGATGATTGTGATTTAACCTTGATCGAGGTAATCCAACGACCTGCCTACTGAATTTATTTTACATCTAATGTTATTTAAATTGTCTACTTGGTCTCCAGCAAGGCTCAAGCCAGGCGTTATTTTTAAATATTAAAACTAAGTATTTTTTACATTTTACTTTACCGTTATTCTTATGTTTTTATTCGGTTTTATCTTATGTATAGCTGCCCGCCCTTGCTTCGCACAGGTATCCAACCCGCGGCTATGCGATGACCAACACATTTTGCGTTTCATTTTTATATATAAAGATTAGGCACATTTAAAACAGTTACTGACAGCTATCACTTACTACTTACTTATTGATAACGGTAAAGGTTAAGGTGCAGGTCCAGGTAGCTTCGAAAGCGGTCAAATTGAAAAGAATTAGAGTGGAACTTACTGAAAACGAATAACCCACCGAAAAGGACAAAATTTGTGAGAAAATTAATAACGGAATGTAACGTTAATTGGGATATATCAAAAACTATGATAGATATACGAAATTCAGGATCAGGATCATAAATTCAATATGATCTCATATTTTATGCTCTTTACATTCGACAGTATTTTATTATGCTTAACGAAAAAACGTTCCCCATTAACGTAAGATTGTTAAAGCAAGTGCCACCAAAATTCAAAAGCAGTGCACAATGTTCCTTATACTAAGTATAAACTACTCATATTGGTCTGTTACCCTGACCGCTTCGAGAAAAAAGAATTGAATGAACGTTTGTTTTCGTAAAAATATAATCTTACAATAATAAAAAAATCATAACAAACAGCTTATTTTTAAAATAAAAGTGGTTTTATTATAGACAATGAATAGGTATACTAAAAAAATACAGAGACGATTAACATAATAAAAAATATTTCTTATGTAATAATACCTCATGTAGGTAGAGAGACTAACAGACTGGACCATCATCATCATTATCGTCAAATATAAGTTTCCAAAAATGAAGCTAGGCGTCATAAGCTCTTGATATTATTTTTCTATTGGATAGGTTAGCAAGCGGACTCTTCGCCTGATGGTAAGCAATTGTTACCGCCTATAGACACCAAAGGAGGTACAAGATCATTGGAGAGAACAGGGATTGGGGTTATAGGGATAAAAAGGGGGAAAGAAGGATTGGACCTCCCGGTAACCTGGCTAACACGACAATTAACAACGTTGCTTCACATCAGCATTCTTCACTCATGGCTTAGGATACACTCCGGAATAAGACATAGGCTACTTTTTATCAACATACGATGGTATTATGTTATTGCTGGTCAAGTGAAATTGTACGAAACGAAAACGGCAGCTTAACCCACGTTATGTATCTAGTTTGGTTTTTAAGAAGAAGAACTACAACTCCTATTATTACCAAGCTCGAATGGGTCGGCCCGACCGTAGTGATACCATGGCCTCACAGAAAACCGATGTGAAACAACCACAGCGTTGTGTTTCGCTGTGTGAGTGAGGTTACCTGAGGCCCAATCACCCCCCTTCCCTATCCCTTCCCAATCCTTAAATAACTGAAACCCTTACCCCTAAAAGGCCGGCAACGCACTCGTAACTCCTTTGGTGTTGCGGGTGTCCATGGGCTTACCATCAGGTAATTAGTCTGCTCATCTATTCCTTTCGCTCCGTTGCCGATCTTTTCCATAAAAAAGAAGACATTTAGTGTCCACATTATCCCGTGCGAAGGCATGAAAATAAAAACAGTGTACTAATGTGTAGGTACAATTTTTGGTGGTCATATATTATGTGCACGAGCCTAAAATTCAAAGTCGAATCATTTAATCCAATTAGGCCAAAAAAAGGTAGTTTTTAACATAATATTCAGTCTGTCCATCAGTTCTGTAGTGAAGCTTGTTGCTTGTTCCATGAAGACGTTTCGAGGTTTTCAACAAAAGTTTTGCTCCAACCGCTAAAATAGTTGGTCAATAGTCAATAGTCTCTCAGTCAGCGACCTTATTTTGGTTAGCGGGTGACCTGAAAAAGGGAATTTATTTGAGAACGCGTGCAAAAGTTGGAATCTCACGTCCATTTTAAAAACTTTTTGTACTAAAAGCTAAAATGTGGGACCTTACATTGACGTCTCGTAAATCTGTCTATTTATATATATAAAAGTGAATCGCAAAATGGCTTGTTGAGTTAGGGTAAGAGCATAACTCTACACGCCTGGACCAATTTTGCCCATTCTTTTTTGTAGTAGATATCTATTATTGTCAGGAGAAGGTTTTTATTAAAGAAAATATTAGAAAAGTAGAGGGGAAAATCGGGCTAAAGTGACCCTTTCGTTCGTCATATATAACCCAAATGTTTCTCTACAATGGCTACTCCGAATCTCACATCACTTTGATCAGACCAGTACTCTCGGTCAGTATTCTCTGTAATGCAAAACAAATCTCAGTGCCTTCAGCATCACACGTAGTGTTTTGCGCTAGTGTGTGTGCTGATGCTAATTTACAATCAATTGTGTGGCGACAACCTCACGCCCGTTTCAATTACAAGCGCTTTCAATACGGAGCCGCTAGTAATTGTCCATGCTGGTATGTGTGCACAATAAATTGCAGAACGTCAGAATTATCATCGAGGACGTCCATTTGTTGCAAACGGCTGCTTTCATAGAAATATTGTTTTTTAACTTGTACAGTGTTTCTACTTACATATGGTTTGTATATGAATAACAAAAAAGTAAATAAAAATGTGCGCATAAATACTCCTTTAACGTTTCTTTCAACATTTCAGAATGCCTTTAGTATAGAAGCTTATAGAAGATACAAGTCACTTCAAGAAACACTCATTCATCATATATATAGCAACTTATTCTTAGTACTTCCTAGTCTCCATATGAACAGGCCGTGATATCGTACGTCAGACGGCAAATGACATTGCACGCACTGACCTAATGCTTGGTCGGTAATAACGTAGCAAATATTGTTATTGTCTCGGAAGTTTCGAAACAATTGATATAATATACATAAACTTTATTGATAGATGATAATGAGACAGGCCAAGGTAAGGCTAGGAACCTTGGGACCAGGAGACGCAAAGACTTGGTAGATGAACGAGATTGGGGAATGATGAGGAATGAGCACTAGAGTTAGGTGTATTATGATAGCTTGGAAAAACTTACACATCATAGTTTTCACACTGAAAATCCCACGGAATAGGAAACTTTGCAAGTAAAAAGCAGAGAGTGTGTATTTTTAAATGAAGCAAAGCAGGTTTTTACATATTCGATAGAGCAATTGTTTGCGCCACGACAAGTGACAATGAATAATTTCCATCCTGGAAATCTAGGGTATGAAAACTCCACCACCGACCGGGCCCAACAGGGCCGATATTCAGATGGAGTTGGGGGGCTAGCGCAATGTGATACCGCGGTTCGGCCTAGAGTAGGAGAAGGAACGGGGGATTTTAGGCAGTATGAGACGAGAAACCATTTGTTGATTTTCCCCTCACAAAAAGCAAGTGCGAAAACTACGGGAAGTTCTATGTGACCTAATAAACGAGTAAATTACAAACCTAAACGTAAAAATCGCTTTGAATTTTAAAGCTTTTTGCACTGCTGAGCTTGTACAATCTCACTGTAAAGGAAAACTAAACTCACACACAACCTTAAAATAATGGAATAGTTGATAAGTCAAAAAATGAAATCAGTTGCCGGTGATATAAAAACTTTTACTCAAAATACCTTCTTACTTACCTCATTATAATAACACTTGCAATACTTACAATTTCACTCGAAGGAAGTCGTGTCGTTCTACTCAATTGTAACACTGCCTGTGTGGCCTATTAGGCCTATCGCATATCCTTAACAAATCAAGTAGGTTTCATACAAGAATAGCCCAGTGTAATGCCGCTGTAGTGCAAGCTATCTTTTCACCAATCCTATTTAGTGCATAAATATGTACTTACATATTAAGAAAAATTATTGTTCGCACTTTGATTAGATACACCCGGGTATGGGCAGATGACAGGCAGTGACGTTGGTCCACTTGGCTCAATCAAAGCGGTGAGCACTGACCACGCTTATTGACGCTTGTTAAGAGACAAGCTAGTTAAAACATTGCTAACTCATAATACAAGTTTCTAGTTTCGTGTGTATTATTAAACACAATGTCTTTTTAAATATAAATTACTTAATAACTTAATAATTACAAACCTCTTAAGTGTTATACCAGTATACTTTATGAATAGATTTGTGCTGTTTCTAGCTAATTTTTTTTATCATTACTATCGCTTCCATCTTTTGCTGGGTATAAACTTCTGTTAGTAGGTACGCAATCTTCAGTTTTTTGGTATCAAACTACTGCCTGGCATTGTACAATGGCTGTATCGTGTCTGCAAAAGACTGCAATGGGGATCGGTTCTTAAAAAAATATCCGGACTAATGAATGACACGAAAGTTTGCTAAAAACATTACAGATATGTTGATTATTTAGTTCTCTCACATATCACCTGTCCCCGAATTTGATCCTTTAAGGATTAGTCAACTCTTATATTATACAGGTAAAGTTAGCCAGATTGCCCAGCGTACCTTTTTGTATTAGAACGACTTCTCTTTTTCAATCTTCATAATAATTTTAGCGTCGATACAAGGTTTGATACCATGTTAGAAAAACAAACGCGGGGCGCACGCGGCTGTTGAAGAGTCACGCAGGCACCCAGACGAATCAAACAGATAACTCTCTTTGCATTAGAGGTAAAAAATTGGTACTAGTAATTGAAACGGAGGTATGCACAATAAATAACTACACTCGTATATAATATTATAAAGCTGAAAAGTTTGTTTGTTTGTTTGAACGCGCTAACCTCAGGAAGCACTGGTTGGAATTGAAAAATATTTTTTGTGATAAATAGAACATTTATCGAGGAAGGCTCTAGGCTATACAATATCAGGCGACGATCTGTAGGATATGAGAAGCGGGTGAAACCGCGCGAGATTAGCTAAATAATAAGAAATAAATGATTAATTCATCTACACAAACTATTTTTTTAAGGAAATACAGTTGACATGAATTACACAATATTAAACAATAATTTAGTCATACATGTAACATGTATGTCAGCGTTGTACCTACTTTTTTGACCCTTAATGATATATTAGAAAAAGAAACAAATTACGACGAAACGACCCCCGAACTAATCGTTTTTTGTGTGTTACAATTATTCAGCCTTTCGGGCTCTAGTGGGCCACATCAGCTGTGCGGTAGTCTGATGACACTTAAAGGCACGCGCGGATTTAATTAGCCACCTCATTCAAGAGTGAGTTAACGTTTTATCAATGGCCCAAGCAATCACTAAGGTCCCGCAACGTTCTTTTCAAGCTTTTACGAGCGTTTAACCGCAAAACCTTAGGTGAGGTGGTAGAAGAACAATCTGAAGTATGTAAAAAAAACTATGCGAAACAATGTTGGCCGGGACAACCGCTACTTCGAAGTGTGGGTTACTAAGTTGAAATAATTGAAGATAAAAATAATCATTAAAGAGATGTAGTAGTATTACCAAATCATAGTTATAGATATCTACATACATACATATATAATATTTAAGGGTGTGACATTAAAAAAATCTTAACTCTGATATCTATCTACTTACTTTCCTATATTATGACTTGTGAGATAAGTAGTTTTGTGAATTGTCATGGAAGAATGTTGTGAATTCTAGTATAAAGGAAACAATTTTCATACATACTTGGATGTACCTACTCAAATATTAATGTGTGTGTAGTAAACCTGTAAAATCTACTCCCGCGAGAAAACAATACCGTTCCGCAAGATATGGAATAGTTGCTATATGATTTTCGAAAGGCGCTCTGAAAAGTATTAGCTCGGTACCTACTTATGGGACTACTTCTGGTATATATATGTATGTGTGATTAGAACAAGATTTGTGTTAGTTCTTAATTACATACTAATCCGCAAAAAAATTAAAAATATTTATACTTTAAAATATTGTAATCACTAACAAGCATACCTGTCGGTTTTTTTTATATCAAACCTTACGGTATCAAATAATTAATTAATCAAATACTATGTTATAAAAATGAAAAGTCTCTGTTTGAAAATCAATTAATTGAGAGATTTAAACTAGTTAAAATGAGTTTTATGGAACAATGGCCATAAACGGTGCTCAAAAGCGGACTCCGCACACCATTATTACAAATTAAAAATATATGTAGTATAATAATAATGTCTTCTAAACATGTTATTCTGTGACCAGGATTCGGAACATCGAATCAACGTGCGAAAATTAAAATTTTAGGCTTCACTTAAAGAATTAGTAATGAAATGTTTTATTGCTGTTTAACCATC
Source organism: Spodoptera exigua (assembly GCA_902829305.4). NCBI lineage: Eukaryota > Metazoa > Arthropoda > Insecta > Lepidoptera > Noctuidae > Spodoptera > Spodoptera exigua. Next base: position 9,355,746 of record LR824601.2, on the reverse strand, counting down.
TATATCTATGAAAAGATGATGTACAGTTATTTTCTTTTTAATTTTTTATTCATGTAGATTGGAATTCTCTTCAAATGGACAGGCGAGGTAGATTGATAACTATATATGATTGTCTTAGTGCTAGATTCTACCAAAGCGATGACGAGCGCCCAGTGTTCAGCGCTGAAAAATCAAGTCAAGTGCCGGCTTATACTTAAACATAAGTTGCCAATCACTAAAGTCTGTTTTTGAAAATTCGTTTTCGGTAGTGAATGTTAGTTATCAATAAGATGGTCAACTTCGATGATTTCAAGATGAAAAATTAAAAAAAAACCGTATTGAAAACAAAGTAAATAAGTTTATTATTTTTTTATTAATCAAATGGCATTTGCAATATAACGTTACACGTATATTACGTTCAATCAAAACATGGAAGAGCTTCGGATACAACTTGAACGTTGTGTGTCTATGACTCATTCCAAGCTTTAGACTTAGACGAAAATAATAATAGCAGTTATATGTTAATCTTCTTATAATAATATCTACATAATAATACAATTACATATTTAAATTTAAATAACTAAAGTGTTATTTATATCAATGACCAACCTCTTTTGAGAGATTTATGCTACCATTTTTACAAAATTATCTTTTTTCTCTGTCTGTTTCAGTTTTGTCTGTTTCTCTTTGTTTCTCTATGTATGTACATATATTTTATTGAATAAACATTTTTGCCCTTAATTTGAATTATGTGGATAATATATTTTGTATTGAAAACTGAATAATTATGTGAAGTGCTGCCCTTATGCCATGAAGTTTTGTCCTTAATAAACAGAACAGAAATTAATAAAATACAAGAAAAAACTGGCTATGATTTAAAAAAACAAATGGCGCCATCTTTCTGATAGTAGGTAAATTGAAATGACCAATGAACGATTAGACATGAGATATAAAATAAAATAAATATATCTGGTTTTGTATTTCTTCTTAAAGTAAAAATAAACGGACCGACTTATGTTATATTTCATTTTTTCATGAATAGCATGTTTCTTTTTCATATTATTATATATTAAGGGCAAAAAGTCTATGACCCACTGCTCAGTCTAACTGCTGAGCAAAGGCTTTTTCTCACACGGAGCATTTACCACTACATTTGCTTGCAAGTTTAGTATTTAAAGCTTTAAGAAGATATACAACACATAAAGCATAATATTAAAGTTTAGGAATAGGGTCGCTTCAATACTTTAACTCCATATACTCGTAAGTATTATGATTTCGTAAGATTAAGTATGACATAATACAATAAGTTTAATACTGTTTTTATTTATACAGTTGAACTTGTTCATAATAAAGGAGGAGAGTCCAGCACAGAATTTTGAATTTAGAATCAACGATAAATATAAGGGTAAATGTTAAATTATGAGGAATAAAAGTGGCAAAACTCTTTATTTATGTTTATTACTTTCCACTGTTCAGTTGTTGACTCTTAACTGCCAGTACCATGTACCTAAAAAAAATCCTAATTAAATATTGTTTAAATGTTGGCAAGTAAATAAGGCAAGTGCAGTTATATGCACGATCTTTTTAACTTAGGTACAACACGAATGTTATATACATAATAGTCATGTTCCCCAAACACGAAAATTATTCGATAGTCGAATAATAATATAAAATAAAAATAAAATAGATCGAGTTAACCGATTAAACAAACTCAATATTAAGAAAACAGTCTCAAGTTTAAATACCATTTGATTGCATTAGCGACTTTATTATGTAAGCCATTACCTTATTGTTGTTTTATATTTAAACTCATGTGGGTTTGTAAAACATCAATTAAAAGTAAATAAATTGGAAAATCTGATCTTTTAACGTCTAAGTACCTACATATAGCATCCTTTTATGCTTTATCAGTCACAGCTAGCTTCATAAGAATCTTTGAGCAAATTCCATATCTTTTTATTAAATCTGTTTCACCATTAAGACCCAGATACGTCTAATGTTTATTTAGAAAATTATTTATTGTATTTATGTGAAAAAAATACACTCGAATGTAACTTAATATTCGAATTAATGGCTCAAGTTTTGGTATAATTATTTTAGGCTAAAAAAAGTGATCCTGTAATCCGGTTTTCATTGATTTTCGTCAATTCCATTCTCTTCTTTACGTAAATAGTGAAAATATTTTAAATTAATCGTTAGATATCCTAGGTTATAAGCTAAAAAAGTGCAACATAAATACAGGTGAGATAAGCAATAAACGATAACATATTCAAAGTGAACCTATTAATATGTGATATGAAGAAAAACCGCGAGTTACCAGTGAAAGCCGAACCGAGGCACCTGGGCCCTGCGTGTGCGCATCGACCTGTTCGTCGAACGTGCGCTGATAACCGCCGCCGCAGTACTACCAACTCGAAAGTGATTTAGATATTGTCTCTTAGGTACAAGCAGCCCTGCAGTGTCGCTGTGTGCGTGTGTGGTCAAGGTACTATCAATACTTGCTCAAAGTAAACTCTAAAAATTAACCAAATAATAATTTAATCTCTTTTTTAATTCTTATCAGTCACACAATAATTATCTTAATACTGTATTTATTACTTTAGACTTTAGTTACATTTTTTCCTGTTTCTTAGGCCAATGTGAAACCGGGATTTTTTTTATATATAACAGATTTACCTCTATGCTCACATAAAGTTATTGGTTCAAGATTAGTTCTCACCATAAACTATGACTAGCACGTTGATAATATAGAGTTACTTCGTAGAATATATAATTTGGAAACGGAAACTAGTAAACTAGCCCTCGTTATCAGTAGCGCAAGAACCTAATCACTTTCATTGCAACCCCGCGAAGGAGGTCGCGGGCCGCGCGCTATCACACACGCAGTCCGTCCCGCGCAGTGGGTGCGCGCAGGCGTGCGCCATGACAAGCCCGCGCCGGCTCCGAGACGACCCCGCGACGTGACCGAGACCAGGCGACACCGCTCCGCACGACCCCCGGCAGCAGCCGGGAATGGAGGCCTGCTGCGCGATCACAGCTGCCGAGGACCTTGTGGGCGACCAGGTACGCCCGACCGGCCCGACCCAGTGCTTGCCTGCTGTCACCCTAGTTGTTAGTGCTAGTGCCGCTCCGACCAGCCCGTTCCGTATGCGATCCCATTTGGTTTCTAGTGACACTCATCCTAAATAGACAAAGCATGTTTTCGGTGGGCACCATTTTTATGTTTTTCGAACAGTGTTTTATTCTCAATTGACTATTAATGCGTTATAAATTTAAAATAAGTAGTTATTCTTTAAAAAAAGTTTGTCGATTATACGTCATACTTAACAAATACTAAGTTGACATTAAAAAAAATCATATTTGTAACTAAAATACAATAATGAAATCCATGATTCAGGCGTATTTCATAAAGTGTCTAAATGTAAAGCGTCGGGCGATCGCTCGGGTCTTTAAATCTAGGCTTATTTTCAGTTGGGTAGTACATATTTAGTTTAGTGTATGAATTGTAATTTTTGTGTAATACCTTCAGGCGCGGACCTATTCTATCCTAGATTGTAAATATAATATTCAGTAATTTAAAAGTGCAGCCATAGAAATAAAACCTAACCTTTTGTTTATTATAAATATCTGTCTCTTCAAGGATAAGGTACTTATTAGTATAGGCTATATTTAATAATGTAATTATATCATAAAGTTTACTATATCTGTCGAACACAGTGTTACAAGGAAGGTTGTAGAACAGAATCATAGGTGAATTTTATCAGCAAGGTAATTGTTTTTAAATCTGCATTCCTTATAACAAATACACTGTATGTAGGTACCGTACCTATGTAAATTCGCGGTGTACCTATCAGCGCCAAAAATGTGCGGAAAACTATTTAAAATTGACTTCTTAATTTGCTTTAACAATTGAGTAATAAATATGAAATATTATTTCGCCATAAAACATAGAAATTTGACGAAAATGACAAAAGTATATAAAACAATATAGATATTGTTACCTACTTGTTAATTACACTAGTAAAATGTTTAAGTAATGTATTTATATTCATTATATTATTGTTTTCGGGTGTTACTCGTTGTTACAATTGAAAATTAAACAATTTCAAATGGTCTGCTTACAAAAGACATCAACGCCGACCGACGCCGACGGCAAAATATATCCGTGCCGTACCACCCTGTGTATTTAAAAGTCTAAATATTATTAACATTCATTAAACTTAGTTTTAAAATTACAATAAATCAACAAATAAAGAATAAATATAAAAATAATAAATAAATATCGATATTATTTATAAATAATGTTGATGCAAACAAACTAATATTTAAAAATATAATTATAATTTGATCGTATTTTTACATAGTGATTAAAGAATTAATCTTAATTACAGTTGGTATTTAAGTTAGCAATTTTCGCGTGCCGCTCTTAGAACCGCGTCTATTTATATTGAATGCTATAATTCTGCTGGTATGCAGTAAACTAGCAGGCAATTTAAAGTATCTACTTAAAATTGAGTAACATTTGTCAAAATTATGCTTTTATGTGCACGCTCAAAGAACTGAACGATACACCTAACAAATAGTGGCAAAAGTCAATGGAGCAATTAAAATTATAGAGTAAACTGGGGTTATGTACTTACATGTGTTTCGAAGTGCTGTCAATGTGTAATGTTCGTTTAAATTCTTTACAAAATATTCGTGTTTATGTACAAAGAGTTTATTGATAGGCCGCGGGGCACAGAACACCGGCCGCGCAACTTTTCAAACTGAACTTACTCGTACCGAACGGAACATCCGATTTTTCTATAGATTAAAATACTGTTAGCATCGTCTGTCGTGAGCGACTCTCAATGGACTCCGAAACCTCTCATTTACATAAAGTATTACTGCATTACAAACATTTAATTCTACATGCCTTTTATGTGCTTTCCAAAATGGAGTAGGTACTTAATAAGGATCACATTTTTAAATATTTTCTTTGATATTCAAAAAATATTGCTAAATTTGCTTTTGACTGGTAACAATTATATATTGACTAACTACATATCTTTGTAATGAAAAACGATAACTTATAACATTACAACTCCAAAATTATTTTCAGCTGTTCTTAAGCTTAAAGCGCAATCATCCGTAATATTCTGTAAAAATCTTGCAGACTTAATTGGCACAAATAGTTAAAAACTGTATGTGTGGAAAATGAAACCGTTCTTGAATTGTAGTCCCTTCTGGGATAGTGTCATACATAATATTATTTATGCTTATAAGGCCTCCATCCCGAGCAACATGTTTCCTAGCTCCATTCTGACCAATAATTTGTAAGATTATCGCAATAACATTATGCTAATCTTCCGTCCCCTTTTATTTATTATATAGAACGTTTTACATGCACCATTAAATGTTCATATCCATAATATCTTGTTAACACTTTCTAAGCTATATATGCAACACTTAGTAATTAAATTTAGTCAGTAATATTAATTTCAAGTTTATGTACTAGTGAACGATATGTAATTAGGGTTCTATCTTAACGTTTAATAGCTAGACATTACTATGCATTTATACTGCACTGTATAATCGAGTGTAGTCAGAGTCAGTTGTCTAGTTTTCTTGTAAATGAAAACAGGATTTAATATAAAATTAAACAACTCATGTTTCTAATTATGTGGTATTTGTAACACCATACTTTCTTATCTCAGCTTAAGCTATCATCGTTTTGTATTGTAATACTAGCCTCTGCGAGCTGCTTCGTCCGTTTTTACACAGTATCAGAGTAAAAAGTATCTAAGTAGTCTAAGTGTTTTTCCAGACTGTAATTTATCTATCTCTATGCCAAAATTTCATTCAGATCTCTAAATCTTGAAGAGATTTTACGTGTAGCAAAAAACTTCACCTGTCCATACTTACTACCATTAGCATTAAGCGCATAAGGAATAACTAACTTCAATATCAATAAGTATATAAGATCCGTAAATGACTTGTTTAAACACCTAATAATATTATCAATTTATTTATTATTCAATTTGAGTACTTTATAATTTAGCAATTAAAATTATTGCGGAATTAAGACGATGTACCTAGTAGAAATTAATGCCACCGAAAGCAGGGGCGAGCCGTAAGTTTAGAAAACTTTTAAGAATACAATAAAAAAATAAAAATTTTGCGTGAAAAGGAAGTTTTGGATAGATATGAGTGAGTTATTCTATTATTTGGATGTATTTCAAGTTCATCGCCATTGAAAATGTTAACATTTTAGTTATATTAGTGTAGTTGTGACAACTACTCTAACATAATGATAAAAAGATACGTCCCTATAATATTAAAGTTGTTTAAAGAGCCTCTGCGAGTTGGCTTCGGCCCCTCAAAGGTTCGGGATCCTGTGGTCCCGTGAAAAGAAAAGAACATGATGATATGAATGATATTTTGCAGTTTCATTGACAACAATTTAAAGAGTGATTAACTCAAAAAAATATATTTTCAGTACAATCAACAACTATACCACCTATGTAATTGATTTCCCAAAAAACCCGTCTGGTTGTTAACTAATGCCTCGTTTACGCATCCCGGAGCGCTTTGAGGGTTCTTCATACATTGCAGCAAGAAGCCGCAGTACTTTGCAAACACAATGAACCTTATGAGCAATGTATTAGGGACCGCAAGATACGCCACGAAACGCGCCGTGTTCGCGTAAACGAGACCCAACTATTTAAATCCTCTTCTCGTGTATCTATATAATTTATTAAAATAGTTTTAAGTACTATAGAAACAATAACGTTGCAGATTGTCCCGGGCGGCGGTCGTTGGGGTGCTCCACACGCCGCCGGCCTAGTCGACTCCTGGTTTCAGATGCAGGTTAGTAAATAAATACATTATGCATAAGATAAAAAAATAAATGCGATATATCTATAATTTAAGTAAATCATTTTCCAAAGAATTCTTCGACGGTACTTAATCGTGAAAAAAATTAACTTTGTCACTGTAGGAAAGAAACTATTGTGATTTTCTTCTCCTGAAATCATATCTTCTGATTTATAAGAATACAAGATCGTTATTCATATGACTGAGGCTTCAGTGTTTTGGTGTTTTCGTGGTTATATATAGTGTAGATCCTGACTTATACACGCCTAACTCAAACCTCACTCGAATATAGAAGATATTTGTGAAAAATACTTTTGTGAACATAGATATAAACAAACATTACAGGAACAGAAAGAAGTTTTCTCTAAATTGTAGTAAAAATATGCAGGTAATGGCACTAATTGTCGACACGTACAAAACATATTTCGATTTTAACTATTAGTATGTTTGTATGTATGTACGTACCTATGTAATGCCTGTAGAATATTACCTATAGATACTGTTAGGATAAAGCTTACAGCAAGATAATTGTCAAAGACAAAACACCTTTTTTTTAAGAAAAAGTAAATATGTCTGCGTCAAGTAAATGACAGTCATACTCACAGTAATTCAATGGTTACTTAATTCAGTCAGTCAAAATCGTTACTAAGTAATAGTCAGAGGGATCATTATGTTTTAGGACAGTTGATATGCATTCTTTCTCAATGAAACAATTCCTTGTGGAAATGTTAAAATTATGATAATTCTTCATCATGATCAGCCTGATTCCAACAACTGCTCAATGTTCAGCTCTTCTCATCCAACCACTTAATAATTATTAATAAATTTAATTTTAAACAAATTTTGTCTATTTTGTAAAATCGCTGCTAGTTCAGATATTCTCTTTGATAAAAGATCAGCTATTCTACTGATAAGTTACCTATCAAATAACATTTGTAGGTCTATTTAATTCGTGAAAGAATCTATCCTATAGATAATAGTTTGTTTTATAATAGTTCAATGTTGAATAACTTGTATCTATTGGAATGTTGACTTGTATTCATTGCAATAACTATATATATAATAACGAATTAATCATTTTCAAGCACATTAAAAAGCACTTAGTTTTTGGTTTTGGCAAACATATTCTAAGGGAAAACTGAGAAGAATGAACTTCTTCAATCATATATTTAATCACATTTATAGAAATTAGTTACACGTTGTCCTCACTTTCAGTGTCGAACCGAAATTTGTACACAGGACTACTTTTTTATAATAATATCATTGGGAATGCCTTTGCTATGTGGTGCGACTTTGATTATCTTCCAATTACAAGAAAATTTATTGAACGAAATAAAACGTTTATCCTTACAAAAATTCAACAGGCGAACACTGAAGAACCGACAGGAATACGCCAATAGAATGGAAACGTAATGAATAAGCACACTTTACTTATACGGTTAACCGACAATAAATGATGATTTTGTACCCTGCACAGGAAATCTTAAGGTTATTTTTTAAATGACTCATGTTATTGGTAATAGTGAGGACTAATTTCTATGCGGCACACGGCAGTGACATTGTCACGTATAAACGACATGTGCGTATATCTATTTACGTACATCTAATAACAATAAATGTGTTTGTATCACAAGAATGCGTCACCGTCGCTTATCATTTATCTAGCGACGTCCGCGTCTGAGCTTTGCAGTGCTTTCCCTTCATAGATTGACGATAGAAATAATACATTGTAGACAATGTGTCCTTGAATTTTCCGCGACATCTCATCCATTAATCTCTTTAGTTCTGCGAAGATACAGCTAGTTTAATCTGATCTAAGAACAATTTATTGGTTGACATCTATCTTTAAATAAAAGGGAATTAATTGAATGTTGCCTGCTTTTATCTGTATATAAACAAACCGTGATTTCTCGTTCCGAGATTAATATGGGTATCTGTGATAATCTAGTGTAATTAATTTGTATCGTTAACTACCTAAATCTTTGGAATACAGCGGGCTGGACATTTTTACGATAGTATGTTTTTGGTTGGTTGCTCTTTATTTGGGCTTTCCAATCCAGCTAGGTTCTGAAATACCGCAGGACTGCAAAGTCGACATTAAACCAAAGTCAAGTATGCTCCCGCTAAGCACGTTTGAGATCTCATCATATTCAAGTTGCTTTCTGATACTTTATTACATTCTACGTTACACCTAACATACCACACCGCCTGCTCCTACGCCATGCGTCGTCAAGGGACTCGTAGAACTTTAGGAGTTAATTAATAACTGTGGATGATCGAGTAAGCTTTAACACAATATACTATTTTAATTTACAACATTAATTTAAGTTTCTGTTGAAATTACACCGAATTTCGAACGAATAATCAATTACATTGTCATGACTTAATTTGCGGCTGTTAGCTTGCTAAATCGGTTTTAGTAAAATTTAATTAGGTTGGACGATAGACACGGCGGTAGTTGGAATACGTGTACAGTTTAGTGAAGCCAAAATGTTTGAAAGCAGCTAACTGACAGATTACACCAATTTACACGGAACATAACATGTGGAGACACCATTGTCAGGGAGCAGGCACCGTGGCACGTATGGGAATCTGTATTGTGTAATGTGGGGGCTAATAGAGCATGGCAATTTCGGTTTGTACGCTTAAATTATGTACGGCCCTTACCAGAGACCATCGCCATCGGAAAATGTACAGTAAGCAGGTAGTAAAGACTACCTCATGCCACTAAAAAGGTTTCTAAAATGTAAGAAACCATTATTATTCTTATTCTCACCTTCTGAAATTCAGTAACAGTACTTCAAAAAGTTTCGCAACGTAAGGTTAATTAAAGGCATTTGTAATAATAATAATTTCGTTGAGTATATGTACAACAGTTTATACATACGTCCTTGATACGTTTGTATTTAGTAGTAAACTTAATAACCATATGGGCATATAACTTGGACCTCTTAACATTATATTCTTACAAAAAGTTACTTATTGCCATGAAACTTAATGTTTTTTGCATTTGACTAATTTTTAGAATTAAAAAATAAAAACATGTAACAAGACACGATGTAGCAATACATAATTAGCAGAAAACCATACATTACTTTAGGCAAAATGTTTTAGTAAAACTGAATAAAGTAACCTTTAGACGCTGTAAGTACCTATACTTTATCATACACCGTTGTGTAACTTGAAACGATAGCAGCTTTAATAAAAAAAATACTAAATTATTGTATTCCCAGCAGGTATAGAGGGTATAAACCCCAATTACGGTCGCTCACACAAAGACGACCTTTAAAAATGAGTCGTGTGTTAATGCTGAGAGCGTCTATATTGTAATGGACACATGTTTTAGCGCATCATTGACACATCCCCTTTATTTTTTAAGGTCAAATCAATCAACTCAGCTTATTTTATGAGCTAAGTTTTTTATTTAATTACTTTCTTTGTTGGAATATTTGACAACGTATAAATACATTTTCTGCTGCTTTTTATGTGACATGACAATTTCAATTAGTTCTTATACTTGTAACAAATACGCGATGTTCCTAAATGAGTAACCAAGTTTGATTGAGTTAATTTACCCTACAATACTGATACACGACAAAGTTTTGGTCTTGGGATTAATTTAATCACTACACTTCAACTTTCATTTACGTATCGCCTACATATATAATGTATTTACGTAATTCAATGTTGCGAATAGATCCTCATAAGGGAGGAAATACGAAGTTGTATAGCGCGGTAGTGTTGTTATCACTAGTATTGATTACAGACCAAGCGGTCATTTAACCGAGTTTTTTAACGCCTGTCTATAAGTAAACGTAAAATGGAAAGTTAGTTTTTCCTACAACGCTAAACGTAACGCTTGCGTTATAATTTTAACTTGATAACTATGATAGCGGTACTTAATAGCTCAACGAATATAGCGCGAATTAGAACGCTCTTATGAAATTCAAATATAGAATTTATTATAAAATAACGGTGGGAAATGACTCGTAGGCAGAGACTCCACCGCCGCTTTTCTAGCATTCTGTCATGACTTCAATTTTTGCATTAGATGACTCAGATCCTAGATTCATGTCAGATAGTTAAGACTGTGGTAAAAGCTCGAAGGTTAAGCTTCTCTAGCATGAGAAGTCATGAAGGAAAACATCACGCCTTGAGCAAGTGTGGTGATCCATGCTTATTCCACATAAGTAACAAGACGAGGTATTTGACCAGTACTAATAACTGTAGGTATATAGGCTGATACTTATATAAATAAGAAGTGCCATATAATAAGGAGGAAAAAATAACAAATACAATGGCCATAACCACGCATGAAACAATGTATTTGCTTCTTAATGAAGTATGTACTTACAAAGAAATTACATGAACGTTTCATATTTAATTATAAGTAAAAAATACGTTAAACAGTAAAGTATAATGATACATTGATATTCGAATAACGAAACAATTCGAGCCTATTAAATTTTTACGACGATGTGACATCATTAAAGGTTATAAAAATACAAAAAGACAATCATATCAACCGGTCCTGGGTGAATAAGATTGTTTTATAAAATCCGTACTATGGGATATTAAAGTCCACTGGAGTGTGTAGAGGAAGTCGCAAGTTTGTCGTTATTAGTCCGAGACCACTCATGCGCAAACGCCAAGTAGATTACACAAATACACATGCACACAAAAAATACATATGTATGCTTACTATTACACACATTATTGTATTTTTGGGTAATTTTCGGGTGAGTTTTTATTCTACAACAGGGTTCTTTAGAAGTTGTATAGTTCTTAATTTTATTACCTATAATTACTAATTTATTTACGTATCGCTAAATAGTCAATACTTACAGATTAACTAGAAAGCAGTTCAATGTATGTATCTACTGAAACCATAATACCACTTTTCCATTAAATGTTTTTTATTCTTTTTGCCGTCGGTACCGTGTGTAAAATAATATTAAACGCACCATTAGAGCTGCGCGCACTGTGACATCGGCCATTGTTCGGGTTCGCAGCGCGGCGCGACTCTATGATTTTTCTATTCCAGAACATAATTGTGCCCGCCCGACGTATCTTAAACATCGTTGTTTTTGCCCAACGAACAAAGAAACTAAGCTGTTCAACGCATTATACACGTAATTTAAATTAGGTACTTACCAAATATGTCCTAATTAAAATGTAGGTACTAACGATTATATCTATGTTATACATATGGAAGTACCTATAAGTACATGCAATTTTTATTTCTTACCAGAATAGAGAAATTAGTAAAGCAAGAACATTTGATCTGATTCAACATACGTTGATCGTTTCATAATAATATTAAACTTTAAACTGAAAATTTTTGCAAGGCCGTACGCCTGCCCCGATTTTGGTGACGACCTACAGCTACCAGCGGCCACCATCAGCACATCAGTCATTTATTTTTATTAATTATTTTAATGGTAAAACAAAAGATACAATTGATTAGTCATCAAAAACGATTTTAATGTTTTATGTATAAAATGTTTAAGTTATGTATATGTTAATGTGCCCGTTAAGTAATAAATTAAGCTTAATTATATGCGACCGATTGATGATTATTATTATATGTATAAATAAGTTTCGTATGAATCATCTCATTTATCATACTTGTGAACATAATTATTATATCTTAGATTCAAAGGTCATAAGGTGACTTTTACTAAGAGAAACAAATTCTGTAGTAGGTAAGTATTTTGAATGCTACGCATGAAGCAATAACACTTAAATACAAAAAATCTACACATAAGTATAGGTACTTACTTAAAACATGATTATTTATTGTGAACTATATGTTTTATTACATCGATATGATGTAGTACTCAGATGAGGCTTCCGGCAACTGGGACCACAAAATCTCGGACCGCGGTCCCAGTCGCCGGAAGCCTCACTCAGGTAAGATAATAATATTTTATATTTCACATACCTACAATATAATTTCGAGACTATAAACAATAAGGAAAAAACCAACCAAAATTCCATCAATCAATTGTACTTAAAAAAGTAATTTGTAAACTTAAAATAATTCACTTCCTTCGTATAGTCAATGCAGCAAAACTATCTCTTACATATTAATAACATTTTACACTTGAGTGGTTTTACTCAGTTGCGTAAGCGCAAACATAAATGAGATTCATATGATGGGGACGGGGGATACTGAGGGGACTTGGCTAGGAGCGGGGCGTGGGGGGAGGGGGGTTATAGTGACAGGATTCACGGTCCAACTGACGGGCACAATGATCGCGCTCAATATGTGATCGATTATGCCATTATGTATAGCTACGTACACCGTACACACAACACTGAGCGTATATATTGTTATCCTCCATCCTATGTAAGCGCCATCTGAATTCAGTTTGTAACATTAGTCAGGAAAACTTTCTGAAATATTTCCCCACTAACAATATTCTTTAATATTAAAGTAACGCTGCTCAAGTTTTTCTAGCTTTTCGATGATATACCAAGCAAGTATTATTTATACAAACCATTTTTTCTTAGTTCATTTAGATACCAAATATTGAAGGCCGTAATTGTTAGGAGATCGCAATTGATTTTATTATAGATTATCCTGTATATTATATATGTATATTGGTAATCTGCGTTAGGCATGATGCCTTGTCTGCATAAAGAGACCCCCTAAAAGTGGGACGGTTTACAGGCTGATATTTGTGTATCTGCGTACCTAAGTACTCAAAAAATCGTTTAAGATTTTCCGCACTTATGACTAATTATGTTGATTAGTTAGGTCACTCCTTATGTAGGAGTGACCTAGAAACCTCTTGGAAGGTACATACGTAGTGATGTACTTTATTTTCTATAATGGCAATCCATGAACGCTGTAGTTCTCATACCTCGTACCCATTGCTGACGAGTAGATTTACATTGATCTAAAAAAAAATAGGGCTAAGCACCTATCAACCAAACACTGTCATAAGAAATTAGGTACTTACGTCTACAGGTAGTTAATTTTACTCGAATGTCATAATTAATCAGAGTAATTATATTACATTACGAGATCACTGAAAACCTTTTGTATTTGAACTTAGAATATCTCTATTCTTAGACTTAGGAGGTACTCTTACTTGCTATCACTAAACTTAACCAACGGAACAGAGTTTTTACAGAACTTTAGTACAATAACTCAAGTTGTAGTTGCAAGTACTTACTTGATTACCAACAAGTATAAATCTATTGATAAATAGATAAAATCCGCGAAAACATGCCATAGCGTACACCATATTAAGCGATATGAAGGTATGGTAGATATCGCAATATCAAAAAGTAAACTCAACTTAGCCTCGGTTACTTAGAATATTTATCGCAGTAAATACACGCAGTGTTACAACTTTGAGTATCGTCTATTTACAAATTGATTCATGACTCAAAGACCATTCTACAGTTACACCGACATCAAAAGAAACATAGGTATGTTTGAAATAATTTTTGAGTACCACTTTTCACTTTATAATTTGTGTAGGTGTCGTAAAGTACTGCGTATACCAACTTTCTACGTTGTTCTCAGATTCCAGAATCAGCAGGCTCGGCACCTGACGCTTCAACTTAATCTGAGTCACAATACAGTTTAAACCTGCAGCCACCATCAATAGGAAAATAACAATAAATGATTTAGGTGTTAAATAAAAATTTTCCGAGCACCGTAAGCTTTGAGAGAGCCGTTTTATTTTCTTAAACAAAACATAAACTGTATTTGGATATGTCTAATTATTTATCGCGGAAACTATAAAAGAAGATAAATTGGACAATAAACAATGCATAATATTAAAAAAATGGAATTTATTTGGTAAAAGTTGTACAAACAGCTTTCACTAACTAGAACCAATATATTACTTAATATCTAAATATGTTCAGTGGCTCATTAAAAGAAGAATATCTTTGTTTAACTGCTCACTAACGAGTCAAATGTCATACGAATGTTGTACTTCATAAACTTACATCATCTGTCTCTGCTCTGAGTCACTTCATTAGGAGTCCATATTTTTTTACAATAGGTCATTTTTGTTATTCTACCTTCGCTGGGCCCACCAGGTTAACTTGTATCTTGTTTGTAATAACTACGTTGTGGAAAACTGTAAGCTTCTATGAATAGGTAACGTACTATTCGAAACAGATAACGGTGGTTCAAAACTTAATTATAAGCCTAGAAGTAGCGCTACACATTTCTCGATATCTTGTAATTAAATACCAATCAATATTACTGTACCCATACGGATCGGTCCTAGTTAAATATTAAAATGTAATCACATGCGCAGTTAACAATTAATATCAACAGCGATTAACTATAATTGAATTCTTATGTGGAATATTCTCTTTTCTGGATTCAATTATCCAAAGAAGGCAAATTATTTGTTGTTGTGTTTTTTTTTGTAAATACCGTTTTGTAAGTATTTATTACCGGAGTTGCGGGACGATGTTGGTTTGGCGGAACAGTTGAATGATTACAAAGCGCGCGCTGGCCGCTTGTCCCCGTTCGAGACCCGGCCGCACAGGTGCACTGCCTTATTAGGACCCCCATCTCAAAACTACACTTCATGAATATCTATGGACTTTATTAACTTGCATTTTAATGTGATTTATATATTATACGTAATTATCCTTTATAAGTGCGCGTGTGTATGATGCAATCAATCGTAGCAGAGATAGAAACTGATTGATTGGAGATTGAGAATTAAATCTTGTTTAAAATCTAATAAGATTTATTGTAAAGTTGGACCATTTGTTTGAAAATATAACTTATTAGAACAAAGAAACTACAAAAAATAGGAGCATTCATTGTTGCGCAGTGTCACGCGGAAGATTGTCATTCTAGTTAAGTCAGTTGGCTGTTTGACTATTACATAGAGATTAATGGCTGGATCGCATTGATATGTACTTTGTACATTAAGACCACTCACGTCTCACTTCTTTAAGACAAAGTAAAAAGCTATTGGTTTCGCAACTTCTCTTTTGTTTAAAGTATCATTTGACATAGTGTGTTCTATTGACAAATTGTTAAGAACAAAAATGGGAGTTTGCGTAGTTATGAAGGAACAGTCTTGGAGTCGATGCAGGCTTTATTACAAAGTCTACCAAGCGCAGACAATCTAGGTTAGGGCGACGCGACGCGACCCCAAATCGATCTTGCAATCTGAGGCGAGGCTCGTGGGAGTGAGCGAGACGCCGCATGCTGACCTAGAGTAGCAGGTTGGGAATCCGGAAGGTATGAAGAAACCGGCTTCACGGTGCATTTTTCCATTCAATGGAAAGCTCTACGTATACCTTGCCAACGGATTTTTAGGGATTTTAAATTTTCTAATTATGTTTCTTGTTTTGCAATTTGAACGAAACTGGAAAAAATAATGTAGTACTGATGAAACTGCCTTTTATTCTAAATGCATGAACTTCAATATGTTCGCAACAACAGGATGCCAGCCGGCCATTTTGTTTCAATATAAATTACCTAAACTCAATAGTTGAACAAGCACTTTGATCCGCGGAAACTGTCTATCCAGTAATAAGATACTACCTGTTAAGTTTACTGATTCCTAATTTGTTAACGTAATTACGCGTAATATTAACGCCAGTTCTTTTATAGCTATGTAGGTACTTGGTCTAAGCATAACTTCTTCTATATTTATTTGAAGTACACTAGATTCTTTGGAGTCTCAATCATTAACTAACCATTTTTCATTTTTCGGGCAATGACAAACAGCACACTTCGTTTTAAAAAAATAGAATGCAATATTCAATCACAATTTGCGTGTCCGCAATCGAAGTCGAAGTCCAGTATAAATTAACGAAAAAAATATAATCTTAGATGGGTAAGCATGACGTGTTGTCCTAAATAAGCGTGTAACATAACAATTTAGCGTCGTTGAAGTGTTGATAAGGGCCGGGGAGTGCGCGGCCGCTTTCTACCCCGCGGCGCTGCCGGCGATACTACTTGCCACATTCCGCGCCCGCGGCAACCTCACACACGCCGCACATACCCGACCGCCGCCACTACGGCCACCGCCGTCTGACCAACCAACCACTAAAGTATCCTAACGCTAACTTTAAGCTAAATAATGTCCATTCATAGCGCACGTGCCGTGCACATTGCTGAATATATTATCGATATCAAAAAGTAGTTATAAAATGTAATAAAATAAAACGCGCAAGTCAGCACGCTTAGACAAATGTGCGCAGTGAATTATGATATATTCTGTTGTATATTAATGGAGGCTGGGCTTAAGTTATCGTAATGTGGGGCACGTGTCAGTTTTTTGTCGATCGCTACTCGTGGAATGAAGCAGAATGAGACTTGTTGTCTTGTGATACTACTCCGCAGTCCACCGGACACAGCTAGCAACTTTTTATTGATATACAATTAATGTCTCAAATTTTTATTGGGAAATTGAATCGTAATAATCGAATGAAACAGCTTTGATTTAATGATCGATCGCTAACGAAGTGAGCCTCCAACTAGAATCGTGATAATACGAAAGTAGTGGTTTTTGTTTATAACATTTTCGGATTGAATATTATTTGTTAATTTTGTGACCATGAAATTTATTTAATCTCCCATTTTGTTTTCTTTTTTAATACATTTGCTGACTTGTTTCTTTTATTTTATTACATTGTAGTATTGGACTTAATGTTTACAAGAATCAGATGGCTAGTTAAAAAGCATCTGCCAAGTCGGTACCTACAGCTTATTTCTTACTTTCAAAGCGTACCTAAGTACATATTATTATATTATCTAGGTAGTGCTTGTTCTTCACTTAGTTGATGAAAAAATCTTACGAACATGTCGTGTCTTTATTAGGTAAGGAATTGTGAAAAGAAAGTTAGAGTAAGACTTTAGAAATGAAATAAGCAAACTCGGTAATAAAAAAATCGTATTTATGAGTACCTATGAAATTGTTACCTACAATGAATTGTCTATTCGAAGTTGTCAACATTGTCTCGGTTCTGGCAATAGTGGGCAAGTTTCCTTCCTCGTCACAGTTATAACAGTGTCATCGACTTGGTGCCTTTACTCTATTATTTGCTTTGGTTATCTCTTATTGACACATTCAAACGACTTATCGGTCGAGTCAAGTCTCCAAAATGCCGTTTCACAAGCCACAACATGTCTCCTTTTGCACATCGTCAATAATTTTATTTTTCAATATGTTTAAAGAAAAATATTGCTGGAGTTGGCCTTGCGAGTATCATATTTTATTTTCAAATGATTCTTGAAGAAATACAGTGTTTTCATTTAATTTAAAAGCTATCTTTGTACTTAATGAAACACAATAAAATTATTTTGCTTTATGATCCTAGTTTATGGAATATCATTTGCCGCTTGTGTGTATTTAAAAACAAATACTATGAATCTAAAGAATATTGAAGTTTCTTCGCTTCATCATCTTTAGATAAAATTGTGTAAAATAACAGATCGGTGAAAACCATTAACATAAAAATGGTAGAGGTAGCTCTAAACTCTGCGACGAACGATCATAATGAGTGGGGGTATAAATACTACCAATTAAGCGTTGATTGGATGCGTTAGCGCCGTGCGGGTGTGATATTGACTTTTCTTAAAACAAAACACACCGTTACGCGAGTAATGTCGCGCGGGGCTGCCGTGCGCGTGCGCCGCGCTAACAACGGGCCGGCCCGCAACCTGCGCGCGCGCCTCTATGAAAACGATCAGGCGGTCACTATTATAGACCAGTCACTTGTCAGATATGCCAAAACGTATGTCCAAACTATGTCTCAGTCTGTAGTATACCTGAACTATGTTATATATTTTTGTTGCATTTGCATTTTGCAGAGTTAAATTAATCATTTCTCAATCGTTTTGTAGTAAGAAGATTGACACAATTGTTTGAATCGATTGTTTATTTACCGACACAAAACATTACTATCGTTTTACTTATACCAAATACCTACCTCTCTTCATCCAAATCCAGGACAAATAAATCGAACTAGGTATAACACTCCTAATAAACTTTTATACGATAAAAACAATATGTCCTCTTAAATAGCTCCAACTGTTAATGTTTTCCTTTTTGTAAGTATCTACGTAATGCGGTCGAGTATATTTACTAAAGTACGTATTAGGGCCGCTGTGTAAGCCGTGCAAGACGGACCCGTGAAGTGATGTAGGTATCTGCTCATGGATGAGTCGCCTTCGGAGACGGCACACGGCAGGTACAGCCTGATAAACAGAAACCACCGCATTACCATTAAATAGTTAAAAGCGTGCAACCAATAACTCAACCTGCCGATACGGTGCCTTTTTCGAAAACACCTAAACAATGTTGTGCAATTTCCAACGGTGTTCTTAAGTGTAAGCAAAGTGTAGGTGTCACCACCAGATAACGGCAGACGTAAGCTGATGGTGTCATGGAATTCCACTACGAACGCATTCGATGGTTGCGAAACGATATTGAAGCTTTAACAACTGAAGATTAGAAACTGTAATTTTATAAAATGTTTTTTTAAAACAGGATTTGTTTTACAACATACCTATGTTATGTATGTACTAGCTTCAGCCTGCGGCTTCTCCCGCGTGGTATGTTGAATAAAAGTAGCCTATGACCTATTCCGGAGTGTATCCTATGCCTGCCTCTGCAGATCCGCCCAGCCGTTTTGGCTTGATTGAGTAACAACATCCAAATATCATAACTTTCGCATTTATAATATTAGTAAGATGGTTGCCATATTTTGGCGAGTAACATTATAGTTTTACAAACCAATAATGTGTCCAAACATTGTTGGCATGGTTGAAAGATATTACTCCGCAATTACTAAGTTGTCAAATGTGTAGTCCAGAACAATATTTTTCAGGCAAGAGGCCCAAACATTTCGAGCTTGCAACTACAGATAAGGATGTTTATATCATATGTAGTATTAATACAATACTACATATAATATCGCTTTCTTACAAAAATCTGTTCCTTTCTGCTTCGCAATGTTCTTGTTGTTGCCGTTACCTAGTCTAATAAAGATTTCGAAGTTTGCATGATCGAAACAAAGAGAAATGGGATTTTCTCTTGATGTGTCTTGAGTCCATAGTTATAGACAACACAATATAAAAACTATACATTTACCGGCTACTTAGATACTTTTTAAATTAAAAACATTTTTAACTTATACGCCTTCAAGATAGCTACGAAAATGTCAAAGGTTACGCGAGCGATCCTGTAAAATGTCAGTCAGAAGTAAAACCTTATTACGCAGTATTGCGACGCTTACATTTTAAGCTTAGTAAACAAAACGGAGGCAAACAAATTGATAAACGAGATTTTGGGTCACAAACGAAACCGAAATGTAGTTTTGCAATACTGAAACTAAATGACAAGCAAGTGGCTGTGCAGCTTTTGTGGTTAATGTATTTGGTAGCTGAGTCGATAGGTGTAATGTCGTGACAATGGTCGGAATTCGCGAGACTCGTCGCCAGTGCGCGCCGCCACCGGTCGGTCTTGACGTCGGGTCAAACATTCTAAATGTTCCATTTGTATGACGCAATGTGCCTCGGACTGGATTTGCACTCGTCTTACCAACACTCGTATATTATATACTAACCGCTATATAAATAACGTGCTCTACCAGCGCCACCCTTCTGCACGAAACTGTTATTAATTTCTTAAATAAGACAACAATAAGTTTAACTTCTTCTTTATTTGTTAGTTTTAATACAATAATATTTGTTACTCTGCTAACTTCTCAATCAAATAACATTCGCGAGCATGACGTAATTTTTTCGGCAGTTTTTTATTATATTAACCTGACTAAAGCCTTTGAAGATGCCACTAAGTGGCAGCTAATTGGTAAAAGCGGGTTTATTGCTAGATTTTGAAGTCTATTGCTAGCTTTACACGAATCAATGACGACGGCTGTCGTACTTAAGAGTTATTGAACATGTCGCATGGTGAAGTAGTCGTGGCCGCGTTCACGATTGCAACACTACGCTGGTAGCAGACAGCTTGGCGCGCCACTTTTTTTAAAGAATATCTTTTTTCTTGACAAAAGTCGGACATGAGAGGCGGGGGCTGAAGAGGAAACCGGTCACTTTCTTTTTTATGGCCTTCGAGAAGGTAATAAATTGGATGACTGTTAGATATGAAACCTTTGGTTTAGAATTACACTGCTAGTAGTAAGCAAAAAACAGTACCTATATATGTTACAATAAATGAGAAAAGATCAGCCAATTTTTCAGAAAATGAACTGCAAATTCTGTCTCATATCAATCGCACCCTGCCCTAATCCCTCAGACAAATAATCTGTCATGTCATTTTGACCTTAACTGAAAATGTGACTATCATATCGTAAACTTATAATTTGCTTTGTACTTTTGTTTTTCACAATATAGTATTGTAGTAATCGTTATGAGTCACTAGATGTTCCCTCCGGAATAAATTAATTATATATACCTATAAAAGTAATAATTTATTTTATAGTATTTGGTACATGTATCTATATCAATATTTTTGGCGATGACTCACGCCGATCTTAGCGTATTACGCAATACTCAATACTTGTTCTACAATAATAGACACAGATTATAAACATAATACAGTGACTCAATCAAGGATTAAAAGCCACTCATTTAAATAAAGTACATTTTAATACCAATAAAAAACGCATTGTTAACTATTTGTCAATAGTTATAAGCACAACAAAAAGACATTTCAGTTTCAGTCAAACTTTCGTTAATATGGAAATCACTTTCTGTAAATATCAAACCGAACTCCTTCAGTTCTTGCAGGCTTGATCCTAACATTAGATCTTTGCTGTCTTTTGAGTATTCCAGCCTTCAGGTGGTAATGTCGATACATGTACTCCTTAGTCATCGCCTGAGCAGTGAACATGGCTCTACTGCGCCTCAGTATTTCACTCGTTGGCCCCCATTCCGAGTCTAAACTGAGTTGATCGTACAAATTATGTTTATATATACCTATACACATCTTGACTATAGTAACAAAAACCGTAAGCCCTATATTTAAAAGTAAGAAATACCACGCGACTGTATTGCCCATTGTTTCGTTTCTATTGATGTACGCTGTAAATACTTGCGTACAAAACACATATGTGAGAACGAAGCCCGACATCAGCCAGCACGCCTTCACTGACGACTTAGGTTGCACACCCTGCATAAAGTGTACATCTTCAGAGAACCTCTCTAAGCCATACCATAGAACGAAGACAAAGTTCTCACATATCACCATGAATATAGCTATTATACTCAAAGTACGTTTCGTGTCCACTAAAAAGTACATACTTATGTTTCCCAATAGGGGGAACGTTCCGAGATACATAGTGATTGCAACCACAAATGCAGTTAATCCTGGATTTTTAGCAACTTTTAAATTTCTTGTTGAAACGGTCTCTATTAAGCTCACCATAATACAAATATTCAAACCTAATGCGGATATTGCAATAAATAAAAAAGAAATAATTAACCACAATGAAGTTTGTTCATAGACGTCTATAAATCGAGGAATTTTCTCGAAAATATTTGACATTCTATAGTTCATGATGTCAATTGGCTTAATGTCATACTTGAAAGCATAAGGACAGGTCATCATTACTGTACTGAAGATCCCCAGCAGCGTAACGCAGCAGGTAATCACGACCACAATAACTGTGTTAGAATAGCATGGAGCTCTGAAAGCAGTCTTAGAAGCGCAGGCAAAAGATAGTCCAGTCCCTACGTTGAGCGTATACAACACGTCTGCTATTGAGGTTGACAAACTAAATTTCTTAATAAATGTATCCAAAGTGGTATCAAACGCTTCTTCGTACTTCACTACCAACCCCTTCTGTAACATGGATCCTATCATGAAGAGAATTCGTCCACAAGTAGGAACAACTGTAACTATAATCAAGGCCCATTTTAACGACCTTTTTCCTTTGAAGTAACTAAAGAATAACGCATTGGCAAGCAGAGCTGATGAAAGACCTACGCGCCAAGGCAAGTGGAAGCCATTTTTATTCATTCCCAATATGTTATAACGCCAGTATTGATATTCTGGAAATGTCTGACAGAGGTTAGAACAATAAGGCAATGGATGTTTTAACTTCAAACATTCTCGGTTCACAGTGTAATTGGAGTATAAAATGTTACAATCCTCTGTGCTCCAATTTCCACAAATATAATAAGGAATAGGATTTTCAAAGCTTATTAAGAAATAATGCACTATAAATGAATTGAGTGAGTAAAGATAGATTATATATACAAACTGCCAAACGACGTGAACATAGCCAAAATGTGACAAACAGGGCCTGACTTTCCACACCTCGATGCAATCACGGCCTGTGAACTGGCCTAGTACGTTCTCCATGTACATCACAGGGATCCCGATCACGACATATATCAAGGAGTAGACTATAACATATCCTGCTGCCCCCGAGGCCACGGCTGCATGTGGCAGAAACAGCATCGTATATACTCCCAATGTTTGGGACAGCAGCAGTGTAATGCTCATTCTTCTTGATCCATAGATTCGCTCATCTTCCACGTTTGACATTGTGTATTTTATTAATAAGTAATTTGTGTCATAGTTTTCACGTCTATCCAAAAATCATATTGACGACTTTGAAAACTCGTAGCCAACGTGAAAAACTACCAAAACATCAAATATGTAGTAACCGCAGCGCAAAAAGGCTAATAGGCTTTTTTGTGAGGGAAAAAATATAAAATGACTTTTCTCTCGCCCAGGACGAGGCGAGAGGAAGTGCAATCCTCTTACTAACTAAAAAGCTCCCCGTACCTTCTTCTGCTCTAGGCTGAGGCTGCGGTACCTTATCACGTTTGATCGCAATCTCGGCGAAACATCGACCCTATTGGGCCCAATTTATTGGCCCTTCGAGGTACTTTCGGAAAGGCGAGTAGGCTTGAAGCTGTTCAGTACACGAAAGCTCAAATCTTATTAAAGGAAGAAGTCTAGCAAATGCTTGATCTACAAAGAATAATTTAAAAGAAATGTTTCTAAATGTGGTCAGTTCCAATCTACTTTGTCAGTTTTTAAGTAATATATATAATAAATCATTGTAACTTTTTAATACTTAAAACCAATTGCCGAAAACATATTAACTTGATGTTAAAATTATAATTGATATGATAATTGTTACAGCTCAATAGAACCTTCGGTGTCTCCCTTACAGTGCCATTGCCATTTCTTTAATTTGTGCATTATTTATAAACAGCTGTGACTAATTTATACGTTCGTAACTCTTATAACATTAATTCTAATAATACTCTTATTATATATCTAATAATATATTATTTCAATAGAATACACAAAATCATACTATTTCTAAATTATAACATTAACTAAAACTTAAAAAATAAATTAGAATAACAAAAAGAAATCTAGTATCTTCACATTCTTGTCGGATGGTAGGGTGACCATCAACCGTCAACCCATTTTATTTATTAACATTAAGAGCTTATGACAGAGCAAAGCTGGAGCATAGATTGCGCACATATTACTTCATTGGAATAAAGAATAACCAACCAAGATACATGTTAATGTGTTAACCCAAGTTATATGGTCGAACATTAGATACAAGTGTTATGAATGCAACTCGAAGAAATCCATTTAACTTTCTCGGCCATCAAGAGTGCAGTACGCGAGCTGAAGAAAGCACTGTGTAACTTGATATATAAGTGAGAATTACAAGTGATATTATTTTATCATAGAGTAATGTTCTTCCTAGTGAGGAGAATAGCTCCCCGGGCAGGTGTCTGCGAGATAATGAAATTGCATTTGATAAACTTGCTGCAGTTTCACTTACGACGCGATACGAGACTAGGACTCGTTCCACTTGTAGCTAATGTTTCCACAAGGCTTTCTTGTTTCACCCTAGACTAGTGCGCACAACCACAGCCAATCCTATTTTATACTTTAACGACACATTTTACGCTCAGATGGCTCTATTTGCTACGACATAATATGTAAATAAGAAATACTGTTTTGATTGCGTCCGATAAGCGAGGACAATAAATTGAAACTGTTTGCCCTAAGCTTGTTGTGCTTAAGTAAACCTTTGTTTTGATCATTTTCATCAATAAATAGTACGATATTGATCAAATCACCTTCAGATCTTCCAAAAGTAAATATTGAACTTGACTTTACATAGCTTCGGATGTGTTTTGTGCTTAATAATATGATTTGTGATAATTGTGCTATTTGACGCCATTGAAGATATTGCCATCGCCATCCATTTTACTACTACATACTTACAATTGAAAATAATTGTGTCTTAAATCACCTATTGTTTTTGTAACAGCCTTTTAATCGTTTAATAGCCAATATTCTACTTTAATTAACTTTTTCTATGACGTTATGTTCGTCCACCGATTTCTTGGAAATCTGTTCGTGTGGCGTGTTTTTTTGCCGAAGTTATATTTTTAACCTTTTTATGTAAACCTTAAGGTATTTAAAAGCAATGGGCAAAATTTAAGGACTAAATTTTGGCAGTGTTTCTGTGTCCCTATCTTCAATCCAGCCATCGGAAGTCGTAGTTGTCACTAAATTGACCTACATTTATGTAGTATTTATTAAGCACATACCGATTACCAAACGGTGACAACGACAAGCACAGTGTGGAGTTGTAGCCACAATCAGCTCTAAAAGTTCAGTAATGCTACATTATCTACTTTAGTCCGACAATAGTCCTCGTTACGGACTGAAATATATTGCACAGAACGCATAAAATAATAAAAGTATGTTGTCCAGTTGTAGGAAATGCAAAAGCCGTTCGACAAGTGGTTTAAAGACGCTATCAGTGAAAAATATGCATCTTTTATTTACACAAACATTTTTATCTGTCAACGTATCTTATCAATATTTCTGCAATGTTATACCGAAGGTAGATAAAATGGTTAAAATCAACTATTTTGCGAACCCCACCTTTGTTTGGTGACCCACATTCGGTTTGGTTAATTATTTTTAACTTTACACGTAACCACGTTTTTAAACCCGTGAAAAAGATAAACAACTTTACACCTTTTTTTAAATACCAATGGGCATCAAAACAAAATAGCTTTGTTATCTTTTAAATAAACAGATATTGATATTATTATTATTATAGATACATAGTAATCATTTATGTACGCATTTGAAAACTATGAGAATTGGATTTTTAAACGACACTACTTATTTGTCAATCATTATTTCATAGGAAAACCGTTTATATAATTTAAACACGGTTTTTCGTGGTGTACGTAAAAGAAGAAACTGAGTTTAATTTAAACCGGAGTTGCGCGTGTAAGTGCAGTACCTCAGCGCCGGCCAAGAATGGGACAGGAATGAGGTAGTTTTTAGGCAGTAAGTCTGACACTCCCAAATGCCCCAAGCAGGGCAGCAGACGCTGAAAAAAATATATTTAAAGAAACTTATGTGATGTCGTACTACAAGGATTTTAATAATACCTTTCAATTTTTTTTTTTAGAAACAGCATAACTACTGAATTTTGGCATAACTATCTGTATCGAATTGAATGAAAATTCAAGAAGATACAAACGTATTAATGTAGCGTACCTAATAATAAATTACTTATTTAATCTCCACATTATGTATTTACACGTAAGTGCAAGTATTATCGACAAGACTTTATCTTCGCATGTTGTGTGACGACGACTCGGCCTCACTGCCCGTCAGATAACTCGATACTATTTTATATATTTATTTAATTAATGTATTTTTACTAATGCAATTCACATTCACCGTCCATAGCTACCCATGTATATCGTAAGATAAAAATATATAGATAACGAATTGTATTATACTATATTATAAGTAAACACATTACTAATGTAATCATCAATGATTACGATTTCAGCAAAAGACGCAATTTTTTGTCAATTTATGTAAAAGTGGCAATGACTATATATCTTCGTATATCAGAATCGTAACTGTGATTAGGTACCTATGTACTATCAACCAGATGTTATCAGGATCTGACGATATTGGTTTTCATCCTATGTTTCACGGCTATCGCTCACACTGATATTGCAGATTTTTTTACATGTTAACTATGCTATTAATATCTCACTATCGCGTTTTTAGATATTACCGTTCATTATCAAAACCTACTCTTTGAAAATTTTACTTTTAAATAGTATTTAAAGCTCAGGTGTATACTGTTGCGCGTCTGACCTTAACACCCACACAAACTAATATCGTAGTATTAAATTAACGGTATTTTTAACTGCTTATCTTCTTGACAACTTATGTACCTGTAGGTAAGAATTAGTGATAGGTGTAAAATAGGTCAGTTTGTAGACATAATCCAGGTCAACGCCGTTGCTTGTTTAATACTTAGTGCATTTTCAAATCTGTCCGCCACTCGCTCTATCTTTATTGGAGATCGTTTACCTTGCAAGGAAAAACGCGGGAACGATAAATCTTTAATCTGTGGACTGCCGATTACAGATTCCACGTGGAATTACAGACTTTATCATGCTTGATTGAAGCAATTGGTTGCTTAAAATTAATCTACAAAGAGTTAAATATGTGAATGGACACTTTAATTCCTTCTCATTAAAGACGGGTAAAACCTTAAGTTTCTTATGGGAATTCAAAATGTATACGAATGATTATCCCGCCTATATAAAAATATAACTTTTTTCTTAGTGTGGTGCTCAATACCAACTAAGTACTGCAGTTTTCATAGATGGTGGTAGAAATACAGTTTCACATTGAAAACTCTAATTTTAAACATAATAATAAGCAGGCCAGGGAACTACAGTGTTGACCGCTTACAAAATACTCCTTGTAGGTGAAGTCGCGTGTCGTTATCAAGCTATGTATCTTGAACAAACAGACTACGTTAAGGCGATGACGCGGCCGCTATTGATTTTGACTGATAGAATCGCAACTCCGACTTACAGTGCCAGCAAACAAACCTTTCTCAGATACCGTGCACATTTATATGGTTTTCTATACTAATATTATAAAGAGGTAAAATTTGTAAGTTTGTATGTAGTTTGTATGTGTGGAACCGCTGGTCGGATTGCCAAACTTCTTTCACTGGTAGATAGCTTCAATGTTCCTGAGTGCTATAGGCTATAAAACATCACGCTACGATTAAATGAAGCCGAGCAGCGAGTGAAACCGCGCGAGAGTTTAGTTATAAATTTAAATGAAACATAGTCTTGCTGCATACACTTTTTCACATATGTATTCTAATATCTACAGACTAATTTTGTTCTTTTGTTAGAATTTAATTGTAATTGTAATGAATTCTTTAGTTTGATTTAAATTCAGTGTAAAATTGTTTCGCTGTTAAATTGTTTTTAGACGTTTAAATAAAAATGATGACCTATTTTTGTCATTTTTAATTTTTAATGAAAGCTTCATTTAGCGATCTCTGATTTTATCAAAAATCGACATTCTATTTAAATTGATGTCACTATCGCATATTCTATCTTTGTAGTGAAATAACTTAAAATTTTTGAAGTTAGGTAATTATGGCATATTATGGCACTTTTTTCTAACTAAAACTTATAGAAAATTAGAATTGACTGTCACAAGTTGTCACTAAATTAAAATAACTAGTGGGCCAGCTGTGCAAATAGTCTTTGAAACTATTTCATTATCATATAATACGTTTTAGAGGTATAAATGATAATAACAAACACAATGTAGTGAAATACCGAATACCTCTGAAGAGAATATTGGAATCGTGACTGCGCTCTGTCTGCACTATTAGAAACCCTAAACGAAGTGAATAAAGCCACATTTGCATTGCACGTTTATCATTTTAACATTTCACTATCGATAATGCTGTCCTGCTCTGACGTGGGAGGCGTGATTTGCTATTTCAAGCCGTAGAACGCAGTGCAACTGAGGGATCGATAGCTGTCCTTGTTTAGCATAGCGTCGACCTATGACCTAATGTATCGACGGTGGTGAATGTGGCCACCACGGTAAATCGATTAATTATCCGAAGTAGCTGGACCGATTAGCTAATCTCAGTACGCCGATTCGTTCGGTACGGAATGATTTTATTTATTTTTCTTTTTGTTACTAAGTATTTCAGTGATCTACTTCCTGTAAACATATTTTACATGCATACATACGTACATACGTACTATGTAGTGTATGACTAGGTAAATTTTATTTTCATTTAGTTTCTCTTATTTCGTTTAGTTACAAGTTTGAATACTAATTTGAACCATGCCAATTACAATAATATTTATATAGATGTCTCAATAAATAATTTCGTTTCCAATTAACAAAGCCTGGGCAAACATGTATAAATAATGCAGAGCCTTGTAGTTAGCTATGTAATGTAGTACCGAGAGTGAACTTTAAGGCGGTTATCATGATATCTCCATTGAGAGTGGAAACACTTTGAATATTTGAATAGAAGTAGTAAATAGGCTCTCTGGGGTAGCTCCTAGCTCGTTACTTATTCGAAAGTAAGATTTATAAAGTACGGAACCACGCTGTGTTAGATATTCGCTATCACAGGTCGGTGTGAAAACGCTTGGACAGGCAGACTAGGATTAACACATAAATGTACTGTGAAAGCCAGGTCGATAATTAAACATACTTATGCGTGTGTATTAATTAATTAATTAACTAATAACACGTTGTCAACATGTTTGTAGGATAAATGATGCAGATAGCAAAACACTGAGGTAAATAAGACTTCTCATAGTATGTCTTCTCATAGTATATGTCTTGACTTCGAATTTTGAATCCTGTACAACTCACATACATTGTAATGTTTGTGACACAGGAATTGACAAAACTGAATTTTTAAATGCAAATGTAGGTATTATCTCTTCATAAAAACAGAATTCTTATTTATATACTGAAAAACTAAAAGGTTTTAATTTTTACTTTTGTACTTTTTGTAATTATCTAATAAATATCGCAATTTCTTTTAAATGGTTTTAGTTTTAAAATACATAGTACCTAGTTAATCTACTGCACTATGTTATCACTTCATAGTATAAAACAAAAGCGCTTTCTCAAACATTATCTATGTCCCTTTGAATCCTTAAAATTACTCAAAAGATTTTGATGCATTTTTTTTTAATAATAGATAGGTACAGTATTGAAGATGGAGGTTTATATGTAAAGTAACATTTATTAAATAGCGGTTGAATTTATAATTTTCGAAGCCGGGGTGGGTCGGTAATTATTAAGGAGACGGTTAAATATGTACTTACATACATTGGTAAACATTTAATTATATGTTTTATTCAACTTTCATTGATTTGTCAGATTTTACATACTATAAACAGTTTATAACGGATATTGATGGAAAACAAGGCAATTTCAATCGTTTACGACTGATCAGTTTCTACATCTCGTGGTTCTTAGTCTCCTGGTTGCGAAAATATGAATAACAAATTAATACAAAAGTTAAATTCTATTATTCCTTTTAATCAGATAATCAAATCTTTCAAAATTACCGATTTATTTTGACACTAGCTAGGTTTCACCCGGTCGCGACTTCACCTACAGATCGTAGCGTGATGTTTTACAGCCTAAAGCCTTCCTCAATAAATAATTAACCAGTAGTTTCTGAGATTAGCGCGTTCAAAAAACCAACAAACTCTTTAGCTTTTTATAATGTTAGTATAGATTTGAGAGAGAGATTTGAAATACCCAGTTCAAAAAAGCCTTCTTCTTATGCCATTTGAAAGTATGTAGTCAATGAGCTAAAGCTTCTAGCGATCGATATAGGTATAAATATCTGCGTTTTTGCAAAGCAAATAAATGTCTTCAGTACTGATTATGTTGTAATCTAGAAGCCTAGCAGGTTGACAGCCCTAGATAATTGAAAGCATTTCACTCTGTCAGGTGAAACGCGTTTCGAAACATACATTACCTTGCAATAGGGTTGGGAACGCTGTGAGCTCGGAACTATCACTGGTTGCTTATATACCTACGTCAGCCCTATGCCTTAGGACATCACGGCATAAGCATTCCATACGTTTAAAAAATATGAAAGTTAAGGTTGTTCACTTCAACCGGGGTAGCGCAATGAGGCGGCTTCGGCCTAGAGCAGAAGGAACGGGAGGGTTTTTAGTCAGTAAGAACCTGACGCTCCCTCTCTTCCATACATCGATGATGTATTCGTTTCTTGACACCCGCCACCGTACATGTCAATCTATTCCATCGCTGCTAGTGGTAGTGTACGTCGGTATTATATTAATGATTTGCTATTTCATACCACGAGCACCGATCTCATTCTCCAAGTATCAAAAAAATCTGAATTTGCTTACTAGGCTCTACGATTTGCCAGGTGGCAAATCGTAGTATCTGTGGTTTTTAGTCTGTAAGAGTCTGACACTCCCTTTCTCCCCACCCTGGGCAAGATAAAGAGAGGACAATTGATGATTATCCCCCTCAAAAAAAAAGGCTCTATGGTTTGTCCCCTCACTGACGTTTTGAAGTCATATACTACATTGTACTTTTGGGAATTTAACTGAAATGTACATTAAAAATCATAACTTCAAGTAATATGTAAGCAACATCGCCGTATCTAGAAAGCTAGACCACCTATCTCTTATATCTACTTGAACAATCGACATTGTTATTTATGTTCAACACAATCGTGCTGCATACGATATTTGATTTAGCCTCATATTATTTGTAAGTGGGAAAATTTCAATTTTATTACCAGTTTCTGATAAACGGCGGGCGATGTTCAGGACTCGCCACAAAAACTGTGATTTTATAGCCCCGCTTAACACTGGTAGTCACGAATCTTTTATATGCCATAACAATGACATACGATTATTGCACATCGTCAATCCGACGCTTTAAGTCGTTCGAAGCTCTGCATTCACGCAGAAACAATTTTGTGTAACGCAATACTTGATTGTTCCAAAAATTGGTTCACGTCCTGTGTAACTGTTGAGCATTGTCACGTGCAATATTATTGTCAATTATCTATGTTATACAACATTAGAACTTTGAATACTGAAAACCAAAGCTCTTTTTTACCTGCTACGTTCTGCCACTAACCCCTTAATACTTAGTTATGCACATAATACGAATAACAAGAAGAAAATATGACCCATTGTCGATTCAACGAACATTGACTATTATCTTTTCGATGACAAATGAGCTCAAAACTCTGCGTATCATTGTACGTCGCTCTCAAAGCAATGCAAGAACGAATATTTATGTAAGCGCATTATACATTACCGTGTCACTGAGCACGCGTACAAGAAGTCGCCAGGAGGACGTGGCGATGTAAATAGTGGGCCTCGAATACTAGCGACGATTGTCAAAGTGAAGGGTAAAGCCGATTTAGATCGGACAGATAGAATAACATGCGTGATGCTAATTCCAAATTTAAATTTGTGCCCGCGCTTATACAATTCGAATTCCAAAAGAAAGAAACTTAAGTTGACAGATAACTTGTCACATTGATGCAAGATGTATGGTTTGGACCAAACATGAGTTACTGTGTAAATATTATAAGCAATAATGATTACAGTATTTATTTAGCGATCTTGAATGAACATTCAATAAATATTTTGATCATGTTGAACTTCATTAAGTAATCTAAATTAGACCAATAAGATATTAAATGGCATTAAACACCGCCGTAAAAATATAATTGGTACATTTTATACCATTCGTGAAGTGTTCTTTAAAAACAAACAAAATTAGTGTAATATAATTTACAAAGGCG
This sequence comes from Spodoptera exigua, assembly GCA_902829305.4. Taxonomy (NCBI): domain Eukaryota; kingdom Metazoa; phylum Arthropoda; class Insecta; order Lepidoptera; family Noctuidae; genus Spodoptera; species Spodoptera exigua. Next base: position 9,323,250 of record LR824601.2, on the reverse strand, counting down.
CGTTGGCGTCTTACGATCTTCGTGGACATAAACAGGCAGTTATTCAAATGAAATCGTATTTTATTTTGTCAGTGTCGCAAAACTACATAAATTATATAAACTGTTATTCACGTAGGATCGATTAACTTTGAGTAATTTAACACTTATTGATTAACTAAAGGTACTGAATTAGGTTTCTACCTCCCTTTGCATGTTGCGTTTGTGTTGGAGTATTGGTTTTATTTTGTTCTTCAAAACATCAGTAATTGCAGCATTAACACAATGACTTAAGAGGTGATTGGGGTTCGAAATCATCGGAGTTTTCACCGTAATTACGTGTGGGCCGAGCATTTACAGGCATGCGGCTTACGGGAGGTGAGAGGCCATACGGGTACTTTACGCGAGCTTGCCATCATCTACCGGTGATAAACGGCGGTTCTATACTCCTCTGTTCCTCACAAACACTCTGAAATTGCCATCAGGAAGTTTCATAAAAAAACAAGTTATCCACGGAATAGAGTTTGCTGAACGAACAATTTATAAACGTGTTTAATATAAACACAGATCAACATCCAATACGTTAATCAAGATAAATATGTACGTAAAACATACTTTGTTTGTAATGTTCAAGACCAAGTATGAATCTATTATTTAAAAAAAATGTTAAAGCTTGGAAGCTCGCTTAAAACGTTGTTTCTATGTTGGACTCGTCAACTAACTTATTAGGTAAGTATTTTAAAAAAGCTACAGTTTCTTAATCCAATTGTGCCTTGCATCAAAAAATATCGTATTTATATAAAATATTTAATGAGATCATTAAATATTAGATCTCTACCGCATTCAATACTAATTAGAATTGCCAACAACGACTCGGTACGTACAAGTGTTGAGCATTATCGACAAGAGCGAGAGTTGAGTGGTCGCGGCTCCAATTATCCTGTCACGCTTCAATATTTATGTTATCTCCGTTATGAATTTATGTAATGTAATTTTAAACAGTCGTCTATTTGACCCTTAATACTATGTATATAGGTACGTAATAAGTCTCCGTGGACCGTTTTTGGCGATAATGTTTGTTGAAGCAGACGTGTTTTCATTTATATCAATATCCAACCTTAACTCTATTTCGATTGTTTTCCTCCTACAGAAACTGGCCTTGATTGGAAATTCGACCGTATCCAATATTAATTTTAAAGAAATTATCTAACAACAGTGGCGTTGTTACAACAGTGGCGTTGTTACAACAGCAGATTCCAGATCGTCATTTAGGCACAATATCTAATGAAAAAGTAGACCAGACCGCTGATCGGAATAACTGCGTTATCGGTCGATCAATCTCGCCACCTGCCCGCTCAGCAGTAAATCTTCATTATTGTATGTTTTTTTACCAATTTACTGTTACACGCAGAGTAGTATAGCTGCGAGCTTGAAATCGATCTTCTTGTAGAAACGATTACAAACCAATGTAATTATGATGTATCGATGTTTCTTAGGCCCCGCCGTGCGGTTATTTTTGTAGACGAATTTTATTATAATAAAATATAGCCACTTAGATTTTAACTAAAAATAAAAGCTTAAAATGATGTATGCATGTACATCGAATGGGCACTGAACTTCTCTGACGGATTAGTACTCTAACAACATACCTACGGGGCAAAATAAAAAATAAACAGGAGTTTTCCTAACATCGATTATAATAAGCCAATAGCATCCGTAGAAGCACATTATGAGGACGACGATAACAATAACCGAAACAGTACATAACAGTACGAATACTTACTGTCGGCCACTTTTACCGCGCTCGACTAAAGCCTTCCTTATTAAGACTCGACTAAATCCTTTTCGGTCACATTTAATGACGTACCAGTCAGTCTCAACAGCCAACCAGTTTGATGGATAGCAACGCTATGTTTTGTACACCCGATATCTACAGAACTAATCACTAAGACGAGAAAACTGTAACGTATTACTCAATTGCCCTTACTTGTGTTTTATCAATATTAAACGTGTACTTTATGTAATCTGTTTTTAATGAAACGAATCAAATTTTATTGTCGGCCAATATCGTAATTTGCTATTAGCATTGCCTATCATTTGAAATGCCTATTCAAGCTTTATGTGAGGTAATTACATTCCAATCAAATTGTTGATTTATCTCCTTTATGATTAGCTTTCTGGTGGTTCTCGTGCAGATTATTTAGATCTATCCCATGTTGAAGAGGTGACTACATTTAAAGTGAGATTTCACAAAAACTTTTTATGAAGCAAAGAATTGATGTCGAGACAGATGTTAAAGTAACCGGTTCGCTGACATCACTCTTCACTCTAGGAAGTTTTAATATAATAGTATAACAAATCAATACGTTCCAATAAGTAGGTACCTCTTTATATTATAATTATTATAACAGCGACCTGCGGCGATTACCAGATTTATTCTATGAGGACACTCGCTGATTAACGTTTCCCATTAATTAATTTTCTCATAACGTTGCCTGGATAGGTAAATATAATTTTACTTAATTATATTAAACAGAAACTACTCATTTATAAGCATTTCTGAATTGTGAATACCTTTTAATATGTTGTCTTGTTAGAGTCAGACTAATCCATATTTATTAGCAACTGTCGCATTTCGTTTCGCTTTTATAAAAATTGATATATATTTGAGAAATTTTTGAATACCTTTATTTTGGTATTGGTGTTTGTACGAACCTATTTACTTATTTAGTCAGTGTTGGTGAACATCTAACTTGCTTTCCTAGATTATTCTATAATTCGAACAATTAAACGTGGTTAATTTAATTAATCCGCCTACAGTAACGTCCTGAATAACCAAATTGGTCTTAAAACTTTTCTTCTAAAACTAAGATAAAATTCCCTTATAAAGACTTTAGTGATTAACAAATATTCAGAATTATTCCTTAGACCACGAGCACAAACTCTTTAAGTAATTTGATTCGACCAATTTTACCATTTGACTAATCATAAAATAAATACAAAATGAAAAGATATAAACAGGAAACTAGCATTTTAATTTGCGCTTATACCCCAGATGATGTCATGTATCGTCGAATACAAAAGCTGAATGATTTAGACACTTTCCACTTAACTTCCTTTTTTGATATTCTTCTCACATTTGGTGGGTGCTCGAGTCCGGCAGACCAACGAACTTATTATTAATAAAGTCAGGTGCGTGTCGGACCACCCGCGTTACGGGGATCCCAACTGCTCTGGCTAAATGCGAACTATCTTACCTGATATAATGGACATCCAATGCTTTTGAATAAGTAAACCATGTTTAATAATACGAAACGAAACATTACCATTTAAAATTATAGGTATTCGCATATTGAATATCTTAACACTTATCTCATTATCACGCAGTTTGATATTTAATATGTAGTTGATAAAACCCAATTTTAATTTTGGTTTTAGTCATTCATCAATACAAAACGTGGTGATAGGTACTTACGCCATTTTATTTTTACCTACTCAATTTTCGAAACGTTTAAAACATATAACGTCGTGATTAAACAATAGTGAATGAACCCGCTTCGAACATTGGTACGCTGGTACGCATCACTGACATCCGATAGGTACCTCGCGGCTTTGAATGGTTGACGTGTGTCGCAACTCGCAACGCTGGCCGCGACTGTCCGCGCACCGGTTGGCGGCGCGTGGGCGGCAGCTTCGTTTTCCCATGTCCCGCGACCCAAACAGTTATATCAATAATACAGACCGATGGCTTACATATCGAACGCTACTTACATGCTACTCGCAGATATCACTAAAATAAATATAAATATTTTTTGACGACGGACGTGTGTGATATTTCCACTACCACATTACCTTGTACCCGCAGACAATGATGTATGTACTGTCAATAGTACCACTTAGAGCTCAAAGGAGTATATGCTGTCTTTATATTTGTTAATGAAAGTTTACGAGGGCCGTAGTATTGCAATAGAAAAGCGGACCCGACGCCGACGTAGCCAATCTACTTCTACTGTTGGCGATAAACCCAGTTGCACATTAGCAATTCAGATCCAGGTATCTTCCCTTACTTTGCACTTTTACGGAATGTTATAAAACCAAAGCAATTAATTAATACTAAATTAGGAATGTCGTTACCTTATGGGCTGTTAGTTTTTGAAACTACATACTTTTAGATATTTCTAACAAACTATATATAATTAGATTCCCAGTTGTGTCTTTGGCTTCAACGGCGTGAAATTAAAAGATTTCCACCTCCTACAGTTCTCAATGTGTTATGACTCGTATTTCGGGGTAAACAGTAGCTTATGATGCTTCCTGAAAGTAACTTTCCAAATCTTTATTCAAGTCAATGCGGTTGTTTTAGAGGCTATGGCTCTTGTGACTTCTATTAGCAACGCGCCTACGGCCTCCCTGAAATTCAGCTAGAGGTTACAATTAGCACAACATAAATGGTGATAACATGAAAACGAAAACTTAAATGAACCTCAAAAAGAAGGAAAGGAAATATGGACGTAAACAAATATATTTTATCAAGTTTGCTCTCTGAATAACTGCTAATTTTGAAAAAATCATGTTCTTAAGTATGCTTATAGTATGAAACTTTCTAATAACAGAGTGCCAGCCCTGTGACATGGCGACCCATGTGAATCAGTTCAGATTTCCACTTGACAGCAAAGAGGCTCAAGTGTTCTTCAATTGTAGCTCAAATATTTACCGAGAAAGACTTACAATAACATCAATGGCCATTAAATGCGCTTCACTTTTCATTTAGTTACTTTTATGCCCACTTTCATATGTAAACTAATCATTTTCGTACGTTTTAAAGTAAGTAAATACATTTAAGGAGACAGGAACACCAATAAATGTATTAAACTTATAGATACATATGTAATCACATTACTTTGTTAATAAAACTACCCATGTTGTAATTTTAAACATACAACACCAGCGGTCGCGCGCGTGGATGCAAACTATACACATTTTCAAGTTTCTTTTTTAATTTTTTCTCTACGTACAAACCTTACCTGGACTTCCACGAATAATTCAAGACCAAAATTAGCTAAATCGGTAAAGTCATTGTTGAGACATTACAACGAAAAGTTGCAATGATTTTTATAAATATAGATTATTGTGCAATGTCAGTATCGTCAAGACAAATATTGTAAACAGCAGTCTATAGATGCAGATTTAAATCCATGGTTACCCTTTTACCCAGTTAACAAACCATACCAATAACCAATCAAACCACACTAAGGACAAGGATAAAGTGCAAACATGAAATATACAGAAATAGCGATAAACTAAAGCGCAATAAAATCAATAGTAAGTATTAAGTAATATTATTTTGAAGGACTTTATAATGTTTTATTAGCCAATAGTTCGAAGTTCGTGGTGTCGGCCACTTGTCCTACGCAATATTGTTCCGTTCGTGAGAAATCCTTTAGCTGCAAGTGGGCCGATTGCAGGCCACGGGATAATTTAAATGAAATTATTGCATCTATTAACTTCTATAGGCTAAAAGTCACTGTTCTGCATTAAATGCATACGGATACAAATTGTTTACTTATTGTTAATTATAATTTGTTATAGTACAATAATCACACATTTGCGCGTTTATCTCAGATTATTCAAATGATTAGAACAAAATTATAATATTACTTATAATATTGGTTCCTTTAAGTATTAATTTAGCACGTGAACTTAGTAAAACCGTTTAGTTTATAAATATGTGCCTGTCAGGAATGATGAAAACATCGTATCGTAGTTGTCTTTTTCATTTCGATAAACATATAATAAAAGAGTAACATCAAATGTTTCATACTATTAGGTTTTAAATAACTTTCTTTCTATACATCTCTATACGTATAGCATTTAGTGCTCTGGAGTGAGCATAGTTCCAAGTGGGGCTCACCTTGGACAGTTGGCCCTAGACTCCATGCAAACCAATAATGAGTTAGGTTAACGACCGGTACAAGCCATTAGTAATTACAAGTTATTAGCCTCTACTTACAAGCACCTAGTAATTCGATTGCCGGCTAACAACTTCGGTGGTCTTGCAGCACGAACAATGATGAAGTGCGCTGGTTACCCTGACTCATATTTCTTGATCATAGACATCCAGTAATACAATAGAGTTTCGACGTCACCACCTAACCCTGATTTATACTCAGAGTGCTTTGATTACTAAACATTTGATTCTCAAACTGCTGTAATTATCACGATTCCAATCGTGTCAACTTAAGCTCTCCCTAAACTAATGTCAGAGTAATCGTATCTCAACCGATATTCTGAATTAAACTACTTGTCTTTATCAATAGTATTTATAATCAATATTTGCTAAAATAATTCTAATAAATGTAAATTATAAGATAAATACTTAAACAGAGAATTATTTGAATAACTCAGCCAGTACGTTCACTCGGAGTCCTGCCGCTTTTTCTGCTGCACCGCACCGTATACAGCAGGCAGGTTAGAAGCAGTATGCACGGCATGCAATCATTACAAAAAAATAATAACCAAAAGGAGTTTCTATGTTAAAATCGTTTTAAATAGTTCATTCCCAATAGAAGCTAAAATGCTTTGAAAAACCTTTAATGATTCTGATACTATTACAAAAAACATAATTTACTTACGAAGAAAATATGTCTAGTAACGATGTGTGTGTGAAGTACGCAAGACCTTAACCAATTACGTTTATATAGAACATAATTAGTGTTAACATTTAATGGAATATCATTCTAATTATACATTCTCTTTCTACAAGTGCTTGTAGATGGTTTTCTGAGTGCAATTAACACCGCTTCAATATATGATTTCTCTTAATGAATTCTCGGTTGCAGTGCCATTTGGATTACTGCTTGTTATATGTGAATATAGGTTCACAGCCAATCTTGTGAGATAGATAAATTATGTTATATATCCTACTTCCTACGCGTTTGTGATAAAAACAAAGGTGTCACGTCTCCACGTACAACTAAGATACTCGTATCGTAATGTGAAACCGTTACAAAACTTAGTTCTGAAGTCCCACTATTTGATAGGTTGTAATTTTTTGGTTAACAGATTGTTCTTAATCACTTCAATCAGTGCAATTAAATTAATAGCCGTTAGTGTATGCTAACACGTAAATAGTCAAATGATGATTTAGTACATTTTAAGGTTCAATACTCTACAGGCACCTAACAAATCCCTTTACGATCTTACGATTACGTGAAAAATTTTATTCGATTGCCGAAAGTTGTCTCCGACAAGCGAAATGTCGGGCATGACAGCTTCTAGCAGTGGCCGTTACCTCGTGTGGTGACATCATCGCGCAGCCACGTTAATGCCGAACTTAACAATACCGACGTGCTCCGTGCGTTATTGTCATTAAAACTATGAATTGTATAGAGAATAAGCAGTTAAAGATATTGGCGCATCCCGCTACAGCTATAAACCCTTGGCTAAGTGGGGTAACTATTGTCGTTTCCGTTCGCATTGGAATTTGCACTAAGCATTGTGCTTTTCGTACATCCGTTGCCATGTTATTTCTAAACTGTCTGTCTTTGGTTTACGAAGGCAGGGTTCACAGTACACTTGCATATTATTGTTAAAACATTCTCAAAGTTACTTGGCTGATTATTAAACAATCTCCATTATCTAGCCAACTTAAAATGTTCTTACATTCTTAATACTGCGCACAATCGCTAAAATGGCCAACGCCATTGTGTACGTTGAACACGTCCGCGCAACCAATCTCGACGAATATTCTAATCCGTTGAGGAACCCAACAAGCCTCCGAATTTAAAGTTCTTTTAATTTATGACCCCATGCTAATGAGGTATCAATAGCGACGATGCCGTTATGTCCATTCATAAAAATTTTGCGGGCGGACAATTTCTCCGCCTTTCTGGCCGACTAAAACGCGTGTAATAACTTTTGTCTCATCAGAGTAGGTTTGATAAGCATACATTTTTTTTAATTCCTTTTAAATTTCGTAATTTGTAACGTTGTTTATAGATTCTCCTATTATTCAATGATCATCGTCGAAAGAATTTGATTCTATAAGAGAAGAGAAAATGCAAGTCTCATGTTTTGAACAAATTTGTGAATAAGACTGATTACACAAATAAAACTTGTTACCTCTAATATAAAGATTCATTCCGTCTAGAAAATGGTATCATGGCGTAGTTTAGTGTTCCCCTCACTCGTTTGATTTCATTTTGCTCAAATATTACTATTTTACAACCAGTTGTAGATGCCGACTCCGTAAACTTGTCCAATTTTATCATGACACCAATTGGACATATTTTGACAGCCAAACTGCTCAAATGACCTACTGATTAAAAACTTTAAATTTTCACTCTCAAGTACCTAACTATTATCAAGAATACGTAGACTGATTTATTACTAAAACAAAATGATAAAAATCAAATACTTAAATGTTTTTCCAAGTACATATAAGTTATACTCCTTTTAACTAATACCTTTATGAAAACTTATAAATTTTAATGCAGCTACAAGCAGTGTATATTTTATTACTGTATTTTAGCCCTAACGACTTTTTATATGTAATGATAATAAATGCAAGTGATACCTGCAAAGTAATATAACTCTCAATAAAATCGTTAAATATATAGATTATGAATGACAGAATATAAAGCAGGTATACTATCAAATAATTAACAATATCTAAATGCAATTCGTTCTCGTGATTAAGCGATTACTTGTGTGTGGTGACGGACAGACAGACAGACAGACGGACAAGTCGGCCCTACGCCTGTCACAGTGGGAGCCTATTGTCTACCTGCTGACAATATTCTAGGAGACACTTCAATTTCTTATCTTTTCTGTCTAATTTAAAAGCAGTGACTACTTTATGTATCGACCGGGTCACCTTAAGGGCGCTGTTTATACCGTACTCAGGCATTTAATGATTATTTAAATTATTCCTTAGTAACGATTTCATTTCAAACACAATTACTCTGAGTACGGCGGTTAGAACCCGTAACTTAGAAATCTATACTTTTAGTTTTTTGTGTGTTTAATGTGATACTAGGTACTATCTGGATTTCGTGTTTACTTTTCATTTAGAATAAAAAAAAGAAAAATATCTAATGATAAGGTTTAAGAAGTCAGAGCGAATTGTGAATTATTTAGTGTTGAAGTAACACATCTAAAAAAAAAAAAAAAAAAATTGTTTATTGTCACAAAATTTCACAAGATTATCTGTGTATCACATACCTATACAAAATTCGGATTTGATTCAAGATTTGCCAATCCCCTCATGATGCTCCGACTCGAGTTACACCTTCCCTAATTCAGAGGTCAATGACATTGATACTCAAAACTTTTTAACCTTATTAAATCTCAACTTCCTTTCTTAAAAGGCAAAAATGCACAATTCCTACTAATGACGGAATCGTGCGCAGCGTACTGAGTTAAGACCTCGATATGATCTCTACGATATTTCCGGCGTTGCGTGGGCGTCACAGGTTTGTTCCAGACTCAAATTTTGTCGAAAAAAATAACTTCGCACACTCTTACGCACCTCACTTCACTTCCTCTCAACATGGGATCATAATCTTGAAACCTACATAGAATGAGGTTTTTGGTCATACTTATTTTTTGATTTTCAACTTTATTCCTTATGCCATTAAGTACAAGTTCATTTAATTTGTTGAGAATATTTAAGTCTTTTTGGGTGCTATTGAGTGAAACACCATTCATTGAGACAAGTAACGGGCTAATAGTAATCTCGCGTCTTGGCAACGCCATTCAAGAGAGCGCGTACCATCGAGGTGAAAATCTTTAAATTATAATAATTTAAGTTGGTTAATTATTTTGTATACCATTAGTAGCAATCATAAGTTGTGCCAACATTCATTAGATAACGTCATTGTTGATAAATGTACTTAGAAAGTTAAGTAAAAATACATTGGATGTGACATTCTGATCAAGTGCTACCTAGTTAGCGGCCACGTCCACTTATTGTGGATTTTGTAACAACTTTACCATGATAATTACCATCTTTGTATATTGTTTGTGAAGGCTATAGTTATTATTTATTAATTAAATCGGCTATAACCACAGAACGCAGACTAAAATAAATCAAAATAAATTACAAAAATTTGAATAAAATAACAATACACCTACTTAAAAAGTATTTTGTTGGTGAATATACTTGATGTATGTGTGCGTATATGTAGACTTTCTGTCAGTGTACATTTGTGTGTGGTAAATCTTGTTTTATGCTTAGTTTGTGTATGTAAATGTGAGCGGGTTTGAGTGTGTGAGTCGCGTGCGCCGCATTCCTTCGCGTAGTCATTCATACATACTCAAAGAGTTCGAGCCGTTTATTTGTCTACCTATATCTTTTTGTCTTTGTTGTGTTTTTATCCGCTTACGTAGCTATAAGTGTTTAATTGTACTATATCTCTTAATTAGCACTAAATTGATTATTACAACGGAATGAGAGGGATGTAGTCTAGGCTATACTCTGTGTATATTTAAATAGAAGAGAAACATAATTAAGTCGTTAGGTCCGGCGCTAATACAAAGTGTGCATGCATTTCATTGTTCAAGCTATTTCCCTCGTGCCCTACTACTTTCACTAGTATTGAATACACAATCATTGGTTCTGTGTTATATACCTACTTACATATAACTACAACGAAACTATTTAATACGCTAAACTAATTCGGAGTAAATATAGAATACATCTACATTAGTATCGGTTGTAAAATAATTAATGCAGAATGATTATTATTAATGACTTTGAATCGTCATAAACATCAATCTTATTAAATATTTATATAATTTCTTCAAAGCAAAATGTATGTTAATGTGTTTTATTAAAAACTAGGCAGAAAATTAAGCCGGGCCATCCCCATAGGTGCACTTTAATATTAATAAGTATACAAGAAAATTTACATATTATTATTTATTTATAAGACTGAGTTAATAACATATTTCATTACTTTTCCACCATACCAGCACTGTACTAGGATCAAAACTAGTCCTGAAAATGTTCTTGTGTAGTGAGTAGTGTTACATTATGTAGCCGCATTATGTATTCATAATAATTATTCACTTGGAAACGTACGCTTCACGATTTTCGGCTCGCGGCCCAATCACGGCGTAGGGCGGGCGGCTAGGGCGGGGGTGTGTGCACTGACACGTCGATACCTGCGCGCGCATGCTCCACAAACAATGCCATTTACATGCAAATGACATACCTGGCGGTACTGACGTTTCAGGGCTCCGCATGAATATGCTAAACTGTAAAGTGAATAGGCCCGAGTAATGCCGCGAAGGGCACTTAAAACTATTAGCGTGACTTTGACTGCGACCCGTGAATTAGGCAAGACGTTGCTGTAAGTAAAATAACAAATAAACGCCATCTGAAAATCATAATTATACATAGAAGTACGAAATCTTAGCACGGAATGCATGAGCAGACTTCAAATGTAGCATTTATTGTATTTTCTTTTTATTCAGTTTGGGACTTAAGAAGAAGAAAGATATACAGAGCACATGCAATATTAAACAAAGTACATTGGAGTATTTGTGTGCGAAATTAAACAACATATAAAGAAATTGAAATTAAATAAACATTTTAAATTGAAACACAAAGAAAACAATTATGGCGTCAAATTTAAAACCATAAGAATAAGTTAAAATAATGTTAAATACAAGGAAATTTGTTACATGACTTATTTAGTAAACTCCGTAATTAATTATTAACTTTCATCAAACATTTGACAAAACATGAATCTCGTCTAAAACAACAGAACATTGCACTATTTCATTCCCTAAAATATAGGCAGACATACTAACACGTACATGTGTGTAAAATGATTATCGAATATCGAATTAGTTATGTTATAAAACTTATTGAGTAGGGGTGAGCCTAAATGGACTCCAATATCAATTAAATAATTATGATGTCCCGAACTACATTCTACGTCAAATATTTTACTAATGCAAATAATTAATTTTATAGTCAATTTGTGCGTTTCCAGTTCGTTTAGTTTTTACGTTGTTCGATGTTATTTAAGCGTCGTAGACTTATAAACAGACCATAATCAAATCAGCCATTATGTAAAACAAGTTGTTATATAAACTACGTGAGATGATGCTATTGAAACATACCTATGATTCACATCGTACCATCAAGCGCTGTGCTAAAGGACAGCCATCTTTATACTTATTTCAAATTTATAATTATTCCAACGACTTAGACACAGTGTCTACGGCGGATGACTCATTGGTGACGTCATCGAATATTTTACAATAACATTTTATCGGCATTTCGCTATTGTATAGATAATACTAATTTGAATTTATAAGCTCTTGACTTAAGAATTTGTATAATTAAACGAATATTTTAGCTCTATTATTATATTAAAGTCAGTGCCGTCGTAAAGATGAAAATCTTTATGACAGTAGCACACGACTACTTCCTACTCGCATACCTACATGACCTCACGAGGCTTGCATACGGTAATGAAATAAAACGCCTGTTACTCTTCTTTGTACACAAATAATTATAAATGTACCATATAGGTACTAAGCACTGGCAACAGATCTATTTGTATCTAGTATTGTTGTGTAGGTAGCCTGGACTGCAGCGTACTGCACGCATTTAGACCATTGACCGTAACATTTACATATTTACTGAGGAAGAAAACTAACAGGTATGTTTATGGACGTCACAGCCCCTTGAATTAATATATCGCGGTTACTTATTTAGGATGAGGCAGTAAACTAAAGAGGCTACTACTTACTTCTAGTTCCCTCGTTTACTGTCACGTCGATATCAGATATCGCTGCATTACTGCTATTCGCCTCTATCTATATACTCTATAATAATTCCTACTACCCCATACTGCTTTGTGTCCTCACCATGGCCAAGGCAAAATGAACCAAATGCCCAGAGATCCTCGACTTATTATATCTCGGCAGCAGGCTCCCACCTCTCACCTCCTTGAGTCCATTCAATTTGCGTCAGAACACGAGTTATACGTTTTTTATTGCACCGCACTATAAAACAGTCGTTTCTATTATTATGAAGAATTATTTTTTAGATGAAGTCGAAAATGATATTTATTGCTATCTAACGTGGGTAGGTGCTGCTCCTGTTGGTATTTACGTGGTCAAGCACTATAAGGTATCGGTACTTACTTGATTATAAACAAACACACAAACTGTTAAACTAATTAGAATGTTGAAGTAGATTATTTAATAAATCGACCAAAATAATAATAAGGATGTCAATATCACTTATAGCGGCACCCATTACTTATTTGGTAAAAAACTGACGAAAAAGAAAACTATCTGGGAAGCAGACGTAATGATAAATTACATCCAACTTCAAGAAGTCAAAATAAGGTGCGCAAGCACACATACATTATGTTAAAGAAACAGGGAGCTTCACTTTAGTTTACATTTATCTAATGAAACATGTTATTTTAAATGCTTTTTAAAAAATGGTAAAAGAAATGCAGCTACAGCGTGCAACAGCCAGTTGTTGCTAGATATGTTAAATGGGAGATGCTTTTCGTAAATACCCTCTACATACACATACTACATACACTAATATTATGTGCGTTAGCACTCTATAAGTTAGCAATAAGGTTAAGCTTTACTGTTTACTATAGTGAATTAGTTAATTACACTAATAAATGCATAAACAACAATACCTATATAAAGGAAAGCAATGAAATGAATCTTATACTGTCCGGACATTCAATACGACTCAATTTTCCTCCACGGTGTAAATACTTAAACGATTTGTTAAGAATGAAATGAAATTTACGACCTCGTAATTATTTGCTGTGATAGTTTTACGATTTTATCTAAGTCTGGCTTTCCTAGAACAATTGGAAAGTTATACTTAAACCTTAACTGTTAACTGAAAGCTGATTGTCTACTCGTTCCCTTTGAACAAGCAATTTTTTCTTAAGTTTTTTTAAGAAATCAACTTAATGTGTATCGATATAAACGCTAATTGAATTGACGAATTGAGTCAATTCAATTAGCGTTTATATCGATAGTCTAGGGGTCTGGTAAAGTCAGTATCTACAACGAAAACAGTAGCCACTAATATTTAATTTAGAAAAGTAGGCGTCCTAACTAAGCTACTGCTATGTTTATGTCTTGGCGAACTTAATATTGGTCCTTGATTGTGTGACATGTTGTGTTGTGACGTCTTTTTCAGACTAAGATTCTCGTATTATGCCTAATTAGCATAACTTTTAATTTAATTATTAAGTTTTCGGCTTACTCACGTACTAATTTGACGAGATACTCGACTAGCTATTCAGTAGCAGCGCGACAGTCGCCACGTCGCGTTTCCACGTCATTCTCTTGAATACACTTTTTACACAAGCCATTATTAAAAATCCATATTTTTCATAACGGGAAGGTAACAGACGAAATTCGAGATGTGACCGCGGCGAGGTGGCGAGCGTGCCACAATCCATTACGGCGCGTCGAGCAGTAGGCACGGGCAGGGGCGATCCATCCATTAGCTAATTAGTTGTTCGGTGCCCACCAACGACCCCCTTCTTGCCAGATTGTTACCTTCTTCGCTCGCTAATTGACTTCCATAATGAACACCAGACTTTTTACATTCAATTTAAATATCAGTTTTCGCAACCAAATCATGTCGATGTTGGGGTTAAAAACAAACTCTTTGGCACCTATTCGCTGTTGCTATAAATATCGATGTAGGCATTTATCACACCTTGTACTACAAAATCCTCGATAAAGATGTTATATATCCCTGATTTGTCTCTGAGAATCTACTTTTGTTTACACAACACTTCTTGTATCTCGTATGCAGCACTATGTACAATGACAATTCATACTTTTGTGAACTAATTTTCTCTTTACTTTGTTTGCAATAAATTATTTTAATAACGTAGATTTAACCGACCTTTTTTTACATTCATTTCGATGTGCTACATAGGTTGCGCCTAAAAATATTTAGGTACCATACATACAATCGACGAGTAACAGGCGTAGCTGTGTAAATGAATAATCGATAACAACGGGGCCCTCGTAAAATCACACCTTTTCACAAATACGAAAGTATTTAACCGCAAGCACAATACATTAAATTAAAAAGTTAAACTACCCCCGCAGTCGTAGCATCAGACTATCTTTTAATGAGGTAATGGCGATCCGAGAGGGGTCGCGCGCCCACACGCGACCGACCCCCGCTCTCTAATAATTTCATTATTATAATAAAACGGAGTCAAACGTGTAAACGAGGGCACGTGATTATTGTGACCCTCTAACTACTGATTATTGTGACAGCTCGCCCATTCTGCGTTTGCCGGTAATTTCATTTAAGAATGATTACGGATAAAATTAATACTTAAAAAGCGGTATTGTCAGTCGTTTAGAGTTAAAGTCGCTAAGAGTAGGTTAGCAAATTCATACTAAGAAACATCAAAATATTAAAAAGAAACTATAATACATACATTAATTACATAAAGACAACTATGAGCTTGTGACATTTTGTAATGTATACCTACTTATTTGTACGGACGCTGTATGTTATGTCTAGTATAGCCGATAGGCATAAACGTTAATTTATAAAACGATGACTTACAAACATTGCCCAAAACTAGTCGGCGGGTACAATAAACATTATGGGCACATTCATTAATAGCTGGCCGCTGACAAACGGTGCCTCTGCCCCCACCTCCTCTTTACCCCATTATCCCCATAAACCCCTGTCTACCCTCCCATATTCCTCCTTCCATCTACCCATCTCCCCATTCGGCCAGGTGTAAAACTGCCCGGTCACGGAAAGACAGACATGCGATGCGGCTAATATGTTTTTATTATTAAAACTATACGTATTGCTCATCCCTCGGGCTGGCGAGGGGATCCCCATGAATATTTATACGGTGATTTGTTAATAGCGCCATCGCTGTGGCCACGGTACTCATCGGCCATGACTAAGACACCTTTGAGTTACACCGCTCTCCATAGTTCATTTCAATTCAAAGTTGCATTATCTAGGTACCGTGGATATGAACATTTAATTCACTGCTTGCACATAATGCTAGGCTTCTACGCAAACGTTAGAATATGATTCAAGCACTTTCTCGACGAATCCACTTGGCGGTGACACGAAAGCTAGCTGGCGTGAGTAATACAGGAAAACGTATGGCGTACGGAGTGATGTCAACTTTAGTGGAGCCCTAATGTGTGGATGTGCGCGTTATCTGTGCCGCGCTCCCGCTCGGTGCTCGCCGCGGAATCTGATTACTGATTCTATGAAAGATAGGCTGCAGCATGCCTCGGGTATGTACGCAACTTGTGCAATATAAACTTAAACAATCTGTTTGACACACCAAGCTGTCGTGGGAATCATATTTTCATTAAGTTAACATTCTGATTTACTTAATATGCTTTTAACCGCTCTGGACCGCGTAAACTGCTACACACTCATTGCTTTCGCTACATTAAGAAATGTGCGCGGAAGGAAATGAAAGTACTACGTAGACAGGAAATATTTGAAACTCTAACATAATTTAGATGGATATTTTTATTTTCCACCGTGGTAGGTATTTGGAGTATGTATAAATGTCAATTATTTTATTCTAGTCCGTAATAGTAATGTTGTTTTTACATGAAGTGGCACGCGCCGCCGGCACGCGGCCATTTACCTACTCGGTCGCGGTAACACACGCTCTGCGAACATTGACGGTTTTTATACACTTGTTAATACATTATCACTTACATACTTACACACTTATTGTACCTGTTAACTATAGATATCCAATACACAAGGTACCCTTGCTACGCTTAAACACTACATTATATTTCCCGCATAGCTTGGCCTCGCATGCAATTTCTTATTGCTTCGTTATTTTCCATGGTTTTTCAAATAAAAGCATGATGCATAATGGGCTTAGTACTTAACGCCAGTCAAAATTATAAAACTTATTTTCTTCTTGTAGATTGAGTAGTCCCTACTAACATCCCCTTAAGAAGATTTTTTATGTAAAAACTAAATATATTGAACTGCAAACACTCTGGGATATACCATAAAGAACATATAAAAAATATTGACACATGTAAACAGTTGCTACATAAGTCACGTGGAATGAGATGGTCGGTGTGTTTAGCGGGAGCCCCCAGCCGGCCGCCCCCGGCCCGACATTTAGCTAAAATTATGGGAAATGCAAACATTACTCGAATTACATTTTATTTTTCCTCTATTAAGCGCCACCGTGAGACACGTGCCATTTTGACAAGCAATTTTTTTAAAAATCGTCCTTTTTGTGTTATCCAATATCGAAACTCGGAAAACTGCATGGTAATATGTTTTATACCACTCATTTTAACTGGTTTTGATGTAAGGTTGTAGATACTAAGTATTTATCTAATCTGAAGTTAATACAGTGCCTTAAACTATGTTCCGCTTGTTTGCGAACCGATTACCTCAGCTGCGTTTCCGCTATAAGTATACTTTGTGAATAGTAAGTACAAATATATATTATTCTAATGCTATTATTTTCCATTAAAAAGTAGCGCAGGACGCAGTTTGAGTTTTGTATTAAAATATATTCTGAGCTAGAGTAGCCCCCACCCCGATGGGCGGTTCTTATCGATCCGCCTAACGCCACCCGCCCTAGTCCGCCCAACCGATAAATACGACTCCCGACGCCGTGGCAATGTGAGCTCACTGCCTATAAAATGTTATTACTATTAGTTATTGTCGTCATAAGTTTTAGGGGTACCTAGTGGATGATAAAAAGCCTTACTTTGTAAGTGACTGAGCGGCCGAACAGGAAAAATGTAACGGGAGTATTTTGAAACTTACATTCAATTCTGAATGAAATTATGTCTTGGACAATAAAATCTGAAAGCTGTAGTTTTCAGCCATACAATAGGCTGCAGGACATATTCGCATAATTACTATTAAAATCTGTAAGTATCCAGCAAGCCTGAGCAGGCCGCATTGTTCGTTCGTCACCATTCCGCCATCGCTTTGACACGAGGCTACAATAATGATAATCGTCACTTTGTGAATTATGTCGATTACCTACATCAGAGCCTAGTGTACAGTTAGCCAAGAACATTTTGTTTGCAATATGAACTTTACGACTTTACATTAAGGCGGCAACATGTGTATTTTAATTGTTTTACATAGTATTGTATGCGTATGGAAGAATGAATTGTCGTGGGCGTAAGTTGAATTATGGAAATAGAGCGACGACAGTCGACGAGACGCGCTGTTCAAACAATGCCATAACGGTATGAGACGGCAATTTTAATTCTTTTCATATGAGGATACATTATTGAAAAGGTCATATTGTCTATTAGGGGTGGCTAAAATGTCTGCACCGTCATGAGGTGTTGAAATGAATGCATTATATTCCTTAAATTATTCGTGGTAGTTTTTTTATTTCTCTATATACTAAAACTTTTCATGAACCAAATGACATTAGAAAGAATAGTTTTCATATATCATTCTCGTAACTTCTTTTTATTAAGTAATTCCATATCATTGGTTCTTGGTCTCAAAATTAAAGTATACGACTGTCATAACGTGACAGACAGTCCTAACAGTAGATTGTCATATGCGTTCCCCTGATGCTAATTAGCACAGAGTCCCGTGGGCCGCGCCAGGAAGGTTTATGTGGATTGCCCGCGTGGCCTAACGCGGCGGCGTGGCGACGTACACATTGTGAGCTGACCTCCTCTGACCTTTTACATTTCCTGCTACTGCCGACGGACAGTTTTTCATTAGGAATAGCTTCCATGACATATATTCACATACTTGGCAATAAGTGTAATGCGCACTAAATACACACTGCCTTCATCGCTCCATCGGACATTTACAAATGAAATGTCTAAGAATACTGACATTTTACTGGCTATTTCATAGAAATGAATTATGATATTTTAGTAACTCTAAAAAGCTTTCTGATGTAGCGGTACGGTAGTTTTATGATTTTAATTATATTTGGCATTCCGTGGTTCAATTTGTTTATAAAACTAGTTTTACTATCACTTCTATAAGTAGATGTCCAGTTGACTGTCGTAAGTAGGTATTCTTTCTAGATTTTATCCTACTTTTCATTTCGACCTGGCAACAGGTCGCTGCCGACGTCTATCCGACAGACCCGTAGACGTCTCGTTCTCTTGTTAATATTATCAATTGGTTTTACAACTATCTTGACATACTTACAACACATAAAAACTTATATAAAATTATGTAGATGGAAAAATAACTCGAACATGTTAATGTTCCACAGTGGTATCGCTATTCTTCATTGAATTTAAGCTATTATCTGAGTTTTATTGACTATTAAGTAATCTTTTATGAAGTAGGTAGGCGTTCATGCAGGAGAAAATAGAATTGCTTTCGCGAATAGCTGTTAAGCACGCAGGGCTTTATATATCTATCTCTGCATTGAGTAGTAACAAACGTCATCAAACTGTTTTTATAACCCACAGACTAACCTGTACCTGTTTAAAATGTCTACTATTGCACCTTTAAAATTGTGCCTTTTGTCTCAAAAGTTTATAGATATATTTATTCAAAGAAATCGCTAAATTATTTGTCGTGAAATACTAGTTTTACTACGATTATTAAAAAATTGAAAACTATTATACTGTACATTATTTAGTTGTTATTACATTATTTTTACATAGTGGTAGAGACCTACACAATGAAAATGAAAATGGCTGCCGTTTTCCAGCCAACGTCAGCACGTCCGTCATTGGTTGGTAAGCCCATAGCACGTGCGCAGCGTCGCGACGCAATACCTATCTATTCTCTTTTTGAATGTCCGCCATGAAAGTCGTCATCTCTCGCACGACCAATCACAACACGCCCATTTTTAGCGCTTTTTCATATCTACCGTTGTTTCATTCTATTATAATACCTATTAAACGAATATTAATGCAGTTTCGCGCCATTCGTCAGAGATATACAATAGATAACGTTATTTATGTACATGTTAAATTGATATGAAATACAAATTCTCGTAGTTGTACCTCCATATTTCCTTTGTAATCGTTATCAATAGGTAACATGTGATATAGATAATTCAAATGAGAGTGTGTACATTAGGGATTTGTCAAAAACCTGCCTACATTTTCAGCCATTCATATTATTGTGTGCAGTAAGATAATGTTGGTATTACCACTGATATGATTAAGTGATTTAGTGATTATTTTATATATCGTTTTCTATATACGAGTAGGCTCAGAAATTATAAAGAGATTGAAAAGATCTGATCGCAATAGTGATTCTAAATTGTTTATGAGAACAATAAGACAAATGAAGCCTAAATAGAGATAAAGATACGAATAATTTGATACATTTGTCAGTGTTCATGGTGCAAGCGAGCTCACTAATATAAACTTTAAGTAGATTGGCGTCGGGGTACTTGCTCCATTCAACGGTCGAAATAAATAACAACAACAATCTATTAGATTTGAGATATAATCTGGTGCAAGTGCGTGTTTCATCACTGGCCAGTGCAAATCCGCGGGAGGTTCTTTCATTTCACAATAGCTGTCTGTTCGGTATAAGCCGACTGATTTAGCTGGCTTCGTAAATGAGCTAAACCGAAGCGAATACGGTGCCTAGCGCACCGCCCAGCACAAAGAATAAAATTAACTTTACAAACAGACAAGTCTCAGCTTTTAGGATGCATTATATAATTTACTATCTATTCGATTCTCTGCAACATTTAACATTAAACCAGAATAGATATCAAACCATCTTGTCATAATTCCCATTTTACGTATAGATATACATGTACGCTGATTTCTGCAGCAGTATTTATAACGCAGAAAATTTGTATTTAATAAAGGATCGACTTAGTTGATTATTAAGTTAAAATGTGTAATAAGGATCTTAGGATATTTCTGTGTAACAAAATTCATAGCAAACGTGTTGAAGGATTGAAATAAAAGGGAGCACATTAAAGGTAATGAAAGCTCCGTACAGCGTTGCTCTGCGTGGAGCAGTGTTATTCTGCGGCAGTATAGTCTATGTGGTTGTTGCTCAAGCTCGTCTAGTCGCGGTGGAGGAGCCACTGCGCAATCGTTCGATCCGCAAAGGTCATGGAAGGAATTCGCGCGGTCCGGCGCACTTGCGACACCCCACGCTGCTCCAAAGAGGTTCCGATCGCTGCCGACCGGGCTCACCGATTACTTTAACTCTATTTCACCTGTTCGCAACAAAAAACGAATCGAATTACAGAACATGCACGAATTGCGTTCTAATTTTATAGTAAAAACGAATAATGTCTAAACTATGTGTACCTAATCGTGAACGTACCTGTTGAAGTCGTCAACATTAAACAATAGAAAAGCAAACAGATAAAACACTACATATAACTTATCAATATTTACATATTCTATCATGGTATGAACTAATAGGAAATTACTTCACACTTACCTAGATACCTACCTAGTGTGTACATATATGTATACTTAGAAATAAATAAGTACTCTTATTTATAAAGTATGTAAGTACTGTAAATTACTACGGGTACTTAAATCTGATTACAAATCAGGCATGAATAATATACCTTTAAGTGAATAAAAAATTTGGCTGTTTCATTTTTCATTGGCAATTCTGAGGCATTCAAACCAAACAAGTAAACGGTAATTAAATATACTAACAACGGACTTTTCAACTTTTATAGAGATATTAAAGATTCGGTGTGACATCCATGCGCGCTAAGGGATTGATTACCCGCGCCTGCGCAGGTGTACGGTCCCACATACTAACGTACTACGTAGTACAGGCCACAAGTTTTACTACAACTACATTAATTTTATCGTCACTCGTAAACGGCAAGCAGTCGTTTAAGGTATACTTCTATCCGAGTGCTTAGAGATTAAACACTTTCTAAATTGGCAACTACAATTATATTGTGGCCCATAAAACAATTGATTACTTTCCTCGTCAGATACATCTGACAATACTTCACACAGAATAAAATGTTGACATTTTGATTCGACAATTTAATTTAATTTCGATGTCAGATCTCATCCCGAAATGTGTACGTATGAAGTGATCCGATATGAAAGCTCTTGCTCGTCACCTGCGCGTGCGCGTGGGCCTGCCGCTATTGTATGCTAATATCGCACGCCGCGCCGGCGCAACATCGCTTGCCCACCTAGCAAGGAGAAATTGTTCAAAATTGTGTAAATTCATAATGTTAATCGTAACTTTAATCCTCTTAAGTATGATTGATGACGCCAATCAGTTTCCAGGAGCATGCAACTTGCAACTTGTTTTAGCTTTATATGATAATACGATGTAGGTTCAAACACCGATGCGTGGTATGCAACTTCATACACACTATTTATTTGACAATTTGAATGCTTACCTAATTCAAAGCCAAAGCATTGATATGTAAACATTTCACTCGTATAAGCCAAAACTTTTTAGAAAATACATAAAATTTCATTCATTATACAGGTAATTATGAGTAGCCTACTTTACTGAGAAAATTTTTGTTGATAGTAGACATAAGTAAATAGGAATCGAAGTACTCGATGGACTAGTTAAAATATGTCGTCTTAAGCGATTAGGTAGGTACCTACACTCAGGCAAGTACTTAATTATATACGAGTCACATATCGGATAGGTATCCAACATCGTGGAGTCACAACCTGCTGTTGTATTTATCTCTCACGATAATTCTACAAGTTTATAAATCCCTAAGTTTATTACCCCTAGATACATAATATTTCTTTGTAGTCAAAAGCTCTTAACACTAAATCAAGAAGACTTTCTAATATCATTAGCATTTGAATAGGATTTTCATAATAGAGTCGCGATAAATATCTGCAAATCATCAATCGACGTCTGTTTGTTTTGTTACAGACATCTGAGCTAGAGTCGCTGCTGTGTAAGCAGGAGGGCGCCTCACTCGCGCCCGCCCACATGGACCTATTCGACGGTGGAACTTCCTCACGCGACGATGCATTCCTCCGGCCTGCCCTCTGGGAGGACATCGCTTCCTCCATCAGAAACATCGACCCCGAGAACGCGAACATGCTCGCGCCGCTCGGCTCCACACACGTCAAGCTGGAAGCTGACGAGGCGCTCCTGGAAGAGTGCGCCACCCCGCTACTCAGTCCCCTCGAGATCAAGACGGAGAGACTGTGCGCGCCGCCCACGTACGCGCACCCGCAGCCCCCGCAGCACCAGCCGCCGCATCAGCCGAACACCTCGTTCGCCAAGTACCCGCCCTCGCGGCTCGTCTACATGTCCCCGCTGACGCCGCCCAGCTCCGAGCAGGGCAGCCCCGGCAACACCATGCAGGTAACACGCACCTCCAGAGAGCTGGCGTCGCTCGCGTACTGATGGTACCATCTGTTGCTCAGCGATCTACTTATGTCGTGCCACTTCTTTTATTGCAGTCAACTAATATAGATATAGAGCAGTCTGGAGTCAGTTTGGTATTACAATTGTAATCAGGACAGTGGTAAGGTCCTATACATGATATTGAAGTCCCCGATTTATGAGTCGAGCAACATTTGTGGTGTTATTCACAGGGCGCAGGCCGACGCACGCCGCCGCCGCCGTACCACCCGCCGCCGCTGCTCAGAGCGCCGCACGTGCCGCCGCACCCTGGCCCGCACCAACATCACCATCCACAGGTAACTAACTCAACATCACTCTTGCAACACGTTTACTACACGTTTGGCGCGGTGTCTGGACAACTGGCTGACGCGCAACGTGTTGCGGGTTCGATTCCCGCACGCAACAATTCTTTGTGTATATTGTTGTTCTGAACAACACCACATGAGAATAGACTAGTGTGGGGCAACGTTTGTTTAAAAAAAGAGAGACTAGATTAGTAACTTCCAATTGTAGTTTAGATTATTTACAAAAAAATGAGTTGTCTAATAGTTAATCATAAATGAATAAAGTAGTTTGTTCCGATGCAGACGATGGCGCCGGTGCAGGTGGCGCCGCAGCCGCCCCCGCCGCCGGTGCACCACGCACCGCTGCAGCACGCGCGTCTGGCGCCGCCGCACCACGTCAAGTACAACCGGCGGAACAACCCCGAGCTCGAGAAGAGACGAGTGCACCATTGTGACTTCATAGGTAACATCTACATTAAAACACTTGTAACAAACCCATGTCTCTAAGTAAAGTAAATGAATTGTAAACTTTTTAACTAACACAATACCTATAGTCGTTATTTCGTTAAGGAAGCGCTTTCAACTGGTAGCATTAAATCTGAATAACAGAGGCACATCTACAGCCCTGAAGAGATATCAGGAGTCAGTTTACGACCATTCTATTTATAAGCGCCTGAAATGAAAATTATCTCAGATAATACTATGTCACCCAACCTTTTCTTTTGTTTGGATTTGGTTGGAGTTACAAAATAGAAAACAATCTACGTACAGGTATTGAGTGGTGCTAGCGTCTAGCATAATCTGGAGTAAACTGATGATACAATAAAGATAGCTTGCTAGCCAAGTTTTACGAGCTGATTGGTCAAGTGTCCCGACGACCTCGGTTACGAATATAACCCTAAATCTTTTGAAGCACCCACGCCTTACCAACACTCTGTACTGATCGATCACAGATCTGGTAGAAAACGGTAAAACATCCGCGTTTTGCATGCATGCAACATAAATCTACATAATTTAATCGAACAGTCAATCCTCTTTGTCCTTTGTTTGTTTTGTTTGTTGTTTTCTCGGACTACTCGACTTTTGACGTCAAACTCAAGTGTATTTTAAAGATGAAACTGTTATTTTCAGGTTGTACCAAAGTTTACACAAAAAGTTCACATCTAAAGGCGCACCAGCGGATACACACAGGTATACCCTGCACTTATATTTATATTACTGACCCTGCGACTGCGAAATGAACGTCATTATCTAGATGGCAATGCGAATATCCCAACCTAGTACTAAGTCTCTCACCATACACGTGTTCCAAGAAGTCTTGTATTTTAATTTGACTCGACCGTCTCCTTACTATGTACGTCGACTACTCAACAGCCCAGCGAAAGTAACAAATATACCTAATGGCAACAATGTAACTAAGTACCTACTGTGTTACGAGTATCGTTTAAATTTCACCGTAGTATATTGTCACTTGTCCAATTTATTTAACACAGACTTCTCACCTAGTAACTACTTTCTAAAAACCTTAATTTGACCCAGTGCCTAGTACTCTATACAAACTTCCGTATCGAGACACGTGGTAGAGTTCATTGATATCGAACTGAAATTATGAAAGTCAACAAAGCTTGCCGATTAGGCAAATTTCCTTCGCTGTGTTTCTGGAAATAGCTCGAGACGTGACTTGATGTTATGACAGCATTACGATTGTGGGTGCTGCATCGATGACACGATTCTGTCACCATACATGAATCTTGCATGATACTTGCATGCTTGATATACAATCAATTGCAGTGCCCGATGAATTAGGACAAGCTAACTGTAAATGTGAAGTAATAACAAGGCTTGTCTAGACAAAGCATAAACTACCACATCGGAACGACACCACAACCTCGTAAAAGCAGTTGTGTTAATTGTGCCGCTGCACCAACTACTAGCAAGTGGTCAATCTGTGGTCGCCAACAAAATAACACATGTACTGTTTCATCAGGTGTACGTTAGATGCGTTCACGCTGGATAGCTGTGGCAGTGACCAGTTGTGTGTTCCCAGGTGAAAAGCCGTATACGTGTCAGTGGCCGGAGTGCGAGTGGCGGTTCGCGCGATCTGACGAGCTGACGCGTCACTACCGCAAGCACACGGGGGCAAAGCCATTCAAATGCGCCGTCTGCGAGCGCTCATTCGCACGCTCAGACCACTTGGCACTGCACATGAAGAGGCACCTGCCGAAGACGTCTAAATGACACACGAGGAGGGGCGGGGATCAGCCGCCCGCTCCACACAACACTCAGGTAACATTCTCCCAAACTTAAAATTAATTGCTTCATAATTTTACCATATGTTCTTGTAATATAGATATTATAGAATAGAGAATTCGCATCCATATTTAAAAAACTGCCAACTGTAATTTAACCTTCCATTATCAACTTCCTAAAATCATTAATATGTTTAAGTCGTGCACTTAACATTTGAATTATGTTTGGAAATGTGTTTTTCATAACCTCTTTTCATTTCGCAGGAGGAGTGCAGTGAGAGCATCTTCCTGGAGTGTGACCTGGACACTACCCTGATGGACACGTTCTACGGCGTACTGTGACCGAGCACGGGGCTCCAGCTCATCGGCTCACTACCATGTCAACCATGCTTATTGTATATTTTGTTAAAGCGAAGATGACAGCACTCCACGAACTTCAAGTGTCATTGACATTCGTACGACTGTTAAAAAGTTTCCAGTGAATAAGAATATGATTTATAAAACAAATCTTCCATCGTTAAAGAGTGATGGTACTTAATGTGAGTAAGTAGTTAAGTACTCGTACACAACTATCAGTTAACCATAAATATACGATTCTCTATATAAAGTCACAATACGTACAATACAACAGCATTACCAAGGAAATCGCTTTACATAATATATACCTTATTAATTGTAAATGACTCAATTAGTCATGTTATGATGTAAATTAAAATGACAAATGTTTTAATGGAGCGAGGTTTGCGACACCGTTGCTAAAGACTCTCGTTGCTCTGAGTCTTGCTTCTATCATTGAAGCCAACAAGTATCTCGATTGGCATTAACCCATCACGCAAATATAATGGAACTTCCTTTTGCTAATTAATTAAGATCCGAGTTGAGTTGTATTTTGTAGAGTCCCAGTACATTTCGATGTAACTAGTGAATGCAACTAATACAAAACATTTTGCAGTCCCAGAGAAGTTGTGTGCCCTATCCACACGAAATTTGTAATAAAACAAATCTTAAGTGTCGAGAGATTCCTAAAATAATTGCTCACTACAACAGCAACGGTGTCCCTTTAAAACTTCGCGAATTAAAAGCTCTAAGTATTCATTAGATATGATTAGTTAATTTATAGTAAGTTAATTAATAAGAGAGCAAGGAATATCCAAGATATTATCTTTTAATATTATTATTGCGTAAATATCAGTAAGTAGAAGTATGTTAGTCTTAATGTACGGACGCATGTTTCAATGGTACGATCTCAGTGATGAAATTGTACGAAGTATGAAATTATAAATTTTCCCGACTAGGTAGATATGTACCATATCTTAACTATTTTCTCTGCAGTGAGAATGTCTCTAGCATTAAGTCCGCTTATTAATGTTTTTATTGCATAGAGATTAAATAAACATCTTGTAACACCCGACCTTTGGTATTGAAATGTAACAACATTATGAAGTAGCTTAACAGCAGACAGCAGCAACGAGTCGTAAAGAATTTAATAATGCCCTTCTGTCATTGTGATTCTCATAGAAACATAGAAAAGTCTGTTCATCCCTTAATATTGTACTGAATAAGTATCTGCGTACTATATAACCTAAGATCGTATTATTGGAACATTCAAATTTTACACTTTCTAGTCTCGATTTATTAAAGTTTGTTTTTTTTCACATTTTCATATCATCAACAGATTGCCTTAACAATATTTGCCTGGCAAAGTGAATCAACGTGTTTCATCATACATATTTTATTATTGATAACAATATGTATTTATTTTATACTTTCTAATATATTAACAGTTAAAATATTATAGAAAATTAATAAACGTAGCGCCTAATGTAATGTTAACTTGTATCTTACGAAGTGCTTTAGGCAGTTTAGTGAGGAATATATTGATTCAGCCTTATTGCCTCCGTCCAGGTGTTTGTACGCTCGCCACGGCGACTCGACCGGCCACACAATTTATACCTAAATCTTATAATATATACTATAACGCATTTGCCATCTTGAATAGTCACTAGTATTTTGTGCTACTCTAAGTTATACTTACCTACATTGCAGTTTAAATAACATTAGAAATCTTCCTATTGTAACTTGCTTGTTGTTTTCCTTTTCGTTCGAGTTACATTGGTTAAAAGACACTAAGACCTACCGGTAGAACCTATTTTGAATTTGTATCATCATTAACTTTCATTCATATCTGTATTCCAAAATTAAATTACTGAATTCTAATGTTATTTCTGACGCAATGTTATCAGAAAGTAGGTTTTAATTAATATTTAGCCTTATATTTACAAATATGTAGTTTCGTTTTCATAGCCCTTCTTGCCTCTATTTATAATATACAGTATAACCAAAATTTGTAAATACGAAATGTATACTATAGCATAATTGTATCTAATGCTATTCCACGGCTTATGTACTTATATACTTTTATGTATATCTATATTTATACATTTACATATATTATACAAAGTCTGGCTTCGTTACTACACTTAGAAGTACAGGCAACTACAAAAATAAACAATTGAATTTACCAGAACTATTGACGTGGCTTATGGTGTTGATACTAAAATAAAAAGGTTACTAAAAAGGTAAGGAGTTTCAAAAGCAACATTTTGGTAGTTATCTGTGCTTCCCCAGTGCAATAAAGATATTTAAAAGATTTTATCATGACCCGCACTTCGCATCCTTCATGTACCATATAAGATCCCCTACGTAATAATTTCGAAGCTAACATGTGACACCCACGCACTGTAATCTTGCCACTGTTTCTTGCATTTATTTTTATGTATAAACTTGTGCGAACTTTTTTAACTTTGTGAAAATGAACCAAAAGGTATTTTTGTGCTATAATTTTAAATCTAAAAACCCTGAGTGTCGTGTAAGGATAACCTCTAGTCCGGAACGTAGTTATTTCATGAGGAATTTAAGGAACTAGAGACGAATGACTTTATCGTAATGCCTTTTGAAACATTACACAATTAAATGAGGCCTTAATATAGTGACTTGCTGTACGGAAGTAGTCTATAATTTTAACATTAGCAAGACGAGACAACAACTAAACGTAGATGTTAAGGCAGACGTAGTTGTGACGAGAGTTCGTCTATGCTGATTTTCTTAAACCGAATAATTGCCATAAACATGTCGGTAGATGCCATATTTTTAATTAAAACTTAATTTTAGTTTTATAAAAATCAGTAGTTCTAAGCTCGTTTTTCTGTATAAAAATCGTACCTCACTATGTTCTGTTCTTGCTTACTTCTTTATTGTTTCGATTGCCGCTTATTTTATGCGATTATGTTTGTATCTTTTTTCACGTGTAATGTTTATTTTTAAGTGCATAGTTAAGTACGTTGACTAAGTCACAAGATAATTTATTACCAATGACGTGTTTTTAAATTCTTTTTATATACCTATTTTTTATAGTTGAGTGTAAAAAGTTGAGATATATTATATTGAGAAAATAGATATGGATTTAATGTGTTTAAATATAGTTCGTAGATTTTGCCAGAAGTGTGATTTACTAACATTTTGTTATTTGCCACTTATATTGTCGTAATTAATTTGTTCACTGTCGCAGCGATTCGTCTGCAGTTTTATGGAGTAAAACATTGCAGTGTTTATCACTTTTGTGCGAAACCTTTAACTCAAAGACTCTTTAATTTTTTTAAATCTGTATCCCTTTTGATGGTATCACATTTCTTCAATCAATGTACCAATTTATTATTAATAATAAATGTATAAAAGTTTGCCATGGATATTCTCTCAATATAGAGCAAAAACTTAAAAAAAAAAAACAATTCAAAGCGAAGCACAAAACATGATAAACACTGTTCTGCCATATTATATTGTATCACACACAAATACAGTACCTTAAGTGCCTTCGTGCTATGTATTGAATCAAATTTAAAGAATGTTTTTACAAGTATATTGTACCATTGATGTGTCTTATACAGCTTTAACATTTTACAAAATATTTTTATATCTTGTAGGTAAAAGGCCTTCGTATTAAGAATTCATTAATGAAATTGTAATATTCGCACACAGACATCCTAGTTTCGGTGATGTGATTCGTGGTTTCGCGTAGCTGCTGAATGGTCGAGGCGTTGACGCCACGTAGCGACTGCGTAGTTGATACAAAAGCGCCGCGTAGCCGCTGTGTAGCTAATACGTACATAGGTGCTGCGTAGACGATACGTAGGTGCCACGTAGGCGCCGCGTAGTCGATCTGTAGTTGCAGCGCAAATACACCGCGTATTTATTGTGTTGTTGTATGAGAGCCGTCGTAATCACATCAATTAGACCTGATAGTAGGCAGTAATAATAAAATAAGTATTTTACTTTGTAACGCCAGTAAGATCATAATTCTTTGTTTAAAATGTATCACTTACTACGAAGGCACACTGACTATCTTATATGTGGGTTAATCTAGGAAAACATTTCAAAACAAAATAAGATATATGCAATCTTGGAAAGGAAATTTATTTACTTGAAGCCATAGCATTTAGGCATCTCACATCTATATTGCACTGATATCAATGGTACAAAAAAGTTCGTAGTCGAATATTACATGCTTATTATTCACTTTGTATATGTACCAAGCATTGTGCCACCAGAAAGTAACGATGTTACAACAAACTTCACATTTCAGAACAAATTAAATTTAGTCACATTTACTGTTGTTTTTTATTACTCTTCCTGACTATACTTCTAAAGATCTGTTTGTCTTAAGACTATTTGTTCTACATTTCTATAGAACGCAATTGTAAACAAAAAGTAGAAGCTTAGTGATTTCCTCTATATAAATGTAATAACATCCACTTAAAAAGTCCTGATATGAATCTCATTATCACACCAAAATTTTTATAATTCAGAAGAAATAATTATTTTAGAGATTTTTAACCTGATTAGCGCTCTCGACATTGGATAATCTAATTATCTCAGGCTATTTTTAATACAGTCTATTCGGAATCAGAATGCTAAGGATGACTAACAATTCTTGAAAACAAGGTGTTGAAAATTCGACTCAGGCATGGTCGTTTTGAGAGTGATAATTATCGAATGAATACTACTAGGTAAGGCGAGAGGAAGTATTGAAAATCCTGATATCTTACTGAAATTCCACCACGTTCCAACCCCTGCTCCTAGCCTGCCGTGATGACTTATTGAGCTTTGTCCGGACCTCAGCCGAATCATATTTCATCATCATCAGCCTATAAGTGCCCACTGCTGAGCAAAGGCCTCTTCTCATACGGAGAAGGTTAGAGCATTAACCACCACGCTTGCTCAATGCGAGTTGTGTGTCAGTTCATGTCATGTCGAAATAATCATAGAAAGTAGGTACATATAACTCGGAAAAAAGTCACATTGGTACTTGCCAGGTTTCGAACCCTCATTCTCATGCATGAGAAACGGCTCCTTAACCTCATAGTACGAGAGCCCACGACCAAATCCATGTCTCATAGCAATACGGCAAAAACCCTATAAAATTGTTAGATTGTATGATTCTGAACGCGACTACGCGTGTAGTAACGGTCGAAAGTGTAGCAACTGTGTGGGAGGCCATTTCTGCTGTGTCAATAAAAAAAGACAGTCGGTATTATAGCAATACGTCTGATAGTGAAAATGTACATAGATTTTATAATTGTATTACGAAAAAGTTTGTTTTCAGACATTTTGCGCGTAGCATATAGCCTGAGCGCATTTTTGAAAATGTCAACAAATTTAGCCGACCTGTATCATAGCAATACGGATAATTTTTTTTTAAACTTTTCGTATTGCTGCCATGATTACCAAAAACCTGTTTTCAGACATTTTGCGCGTAGCATATAGCCTGAGCACATTTTTGAAAATGTCAACAAATTTAACCAATTATTTCAGTCCTTCAACTTCAATGTTACGGTTTCGGGTAAATTCTTTGTTAATTATCATCTAATAAATTCAGGGACGCTACGTAGGTATTCATTGATTTGTAATAGAAAATTCAAGATGCCTCAATACGATTTTTAAATGATATCTGGGTATCGAAAAGTTGTCTGATAGAGAAGGTGCTACACTTAATTTGTCTGATATAAATTTTTTGCACATGTGGACAACTTATTTTATCGTGTCCAACAATTTTCAGACATATTGCTATGATACCGATCGGTAAAATTTGTTAACATTTTCAAAACGGTCTCAAAATTTAATGCGTTCACATTTCCGTCTGATAATTGTTTTGTTCGCATCAAATAACCAAAATTTACTAATAAAAAAGATTTTCAGACGTAATGCTATGAGACATTTTTTTTTGTCTCATTTTTTATTTTTGTAAGTGATTTTACGGGTTTGCTCTACACCACTAACGTCTGAAAAATATGTTTCTGGTATCTCAGATCTATCATTTAACTACAGTCTGCAAATCAGACATATTGCTATGATGCAGTTCGGTAAAATTCTTTGACAATTTTGAAAATTCGGTCAGATCAAACGCTACGCGGAAAATTTCTGATATTGGTATTTTTGAGTTCAAGATAATCGTATCTATCGATTTGATGCGGTTTTGGTCGTATTGCTATGAGACAAAAATTTTGTCAGACTCTTACTGACTAACTCCCCCCTCCCCCCTCCCCGCTCCCGTTCCTTCTCCTGCTCTTGGTCGAGGCCGCGGTGACTCATTACGCTTAAATCGCAACCCCGGCTGCCGCTGAA
Organism: Spodoptera exigua; assembly: GCA_902829305.4. Taxonomy (NCBI): domain Eukaryota; kingdom Metazoa; phylum Arthropoda; class Insecta; order Lepidoptera; family Noctuidae; genus Spodoptera; species Spodoptera exigua. The sequence continues at coordinate 9,290,716 of LR824601.2, read as the reverse complement.
CATCAGCCCTATAGGGCCCCGTTTGTGGTGATCCATTGGCTGGGGCATTACAAGGCCTGGAATCACTAATTATCTTCATCAAACATTTTTAGAAAACGTTCACGAGTTATGCAAAGCTGGACGTTCACGAGTTATTCAAAAATATTTCAATTTTATGATATCGTCAATCTTAGAGATTTTTGGAGATTCCAAAACCTTGCTGGCCTCAAAAGCGATTATTGACTATCAATCCTGAAATTTGTTTATAACAAAATACAATATCATTTCTTCTCATACCTCAGGATGATACATTCTGTTTAGGTACCTAATAGTTGCTAAGTTCTGAAATTGGTTGTGACGGTACTTAGAGTGATGGCGACCCGCAGGATTGCTGCCGCTAAATTGTTTCTTAGATGGAAAAATAATCTTGTACAAGCTTTTAGAAATTGTTTACTGTTAATGAATCTGTTCTTAACAGCATTAACAATTTACACATGCCTCTTTATTTTTCAGTGTCCGAATAAATATCTGCCAGTTGTGTAATATCTTTTTGCCTCTCAGTTTATTTCACCCTGCCTCTTCCATTTATTTAATTCATTTCAAATACTTCTCGACAAAAAGTCACTAAATATTTCTTATAGGTAATTAAAAAATAAAATACCTTTTTAAGTTTATTTATTCCTTTTTATATTTTATTCTTTTTTAATTTTACTATTTGTATATTTTTCCTACCATTTCTGAAATTAAAAGGTTGATAAGACAACAGGTAATATTGAAAACACTACCTACCTATTATTAATATTATGAATATCCTGCTCAGTAGACACAGAGGCAGTAGCCGTAGTGACCCTAATTTATATGGTGTTAAATGGAAACATACATTTGTAACAATTGGTCGGCTCTGAAGGCAAAAATGTGCCTACTATTTATACTAAATAAATCTTAATTTCATACTCGCATACCAAATACGAGTAACTGTGCAGACTATATAGCAGCGTTCATATTATTTTTCACTGAATCAGGAGACACCTTATTTGGTTGTATCAAATTATAAATAGCGGTAATGCAATCACTCATTCTTTTTACCATTTTGGTGAGAAACCTGGTCGAGAATTCGAGGTAATTGGACGAAAGACGACAAAGATTAAAATAAAATAAGTGACTCACATTTTCTTACGGAAAATACATTACTCGGATCATTTGCAGTCAACGTAAGGTTATCTATATCTATATATAATATATATATATATATAGAATAAATCTGTAAAGCGGTCAAATCTGTACATTAAATATATTTTCAAAATAACAAAAACCAAGGGGTGATAAGTGATCGATATTGATGCCAAAAATGCAATCAGTAAAATTTTTGTCTGCTTGTCTGTAAGTATGTATGTTCCTTATAGAAACAAAAACTACTCGACAGATTTTTACAAAACTTGGTACAATTATTTTTTATATTCCTGGGCAGGTTTTAGGATACTTTTCATCACGCTACAAATAATAGGAGCAGAGCAGTGAAAGGAAATATTGGAAAACCGAGAGAAGTTAATCCTTTTTTTAAAAAAAGTTTCCCTCGCGTGTCTATCCTTAATGGTTAAAGTTACATAGAAACTATGTATGACGGAAATAATTTACCTAAGATTATCTAAAAAAATTGTTTTACATTATATGTCTATCTTTTATAGTTAACTCACAATAGCACGTGTAAGTCATGATAGCTTAGCAATTCGGATAATTAGCCATCGCGCCGTCGAGAGATGATCTCCGGCCACCGTAAGCGCGGGTCTGCGGACGGCGAGTAAGGGTAGCTCGCCGCCCGACCAGAACCGGACCCGAGCGTACGGCGCGTAGCGTTCCGCGCGCGCCTCAAAGAGCCATTAGACCACCACAGACGGGGCCCTAAAGGGCTGATGTTCAGCCGGGGTTGCGGGGTAAGCGCAATGAGGCACCGCGACCTCGGCATAGAGCAGGAGAAGGAACAGGGGGGTTTTTAGTCAGTAAGAGTCTGACACTCCCTCCTGCCCGGCCCTGGGCAGGAGAAGTCATTTGATGATTTACCCCTCACAAAAAAAAAAAAGCCATCGCGCCGTCGCATCTGAACACTGAATCATGCTAAAAGGATTATTTTTGTGTAACGGTTGCCCTGCTCGACGCGACGTGGCATAAAATATAATATAATATAATAGATTTTATTTATTTTATGAAATATTTGTTATACATATTCGTACCATTCTACCTATCTGTGGACGGACGAATAGCGGAGACTTAGTAAGTAATACAGTTTTTACCCATTGGAGATGCTACCATAAAAATGAGACGATTAATAAGAAATTTTATGTAGGTATCCATCGATTCTGTTCTTTTGCTATTGGCTGTTTTTTATTAACGTAGCACGCGGGCGAAGCCGCTGGCGGAAGCTAGTATGTAACATATGTTTATTTAATGCTGAATTAACTAGGTGGAGTAATCGAATCGCAATTGCCAAACAAGACAAAGAAAAGTTAAATACTTACATATATTAGGTTTTCGACAATCCTTATTAGGCAAGTAATAAGCAGTCTAGAATTGTACCTATATTGTGTGGCAATAGCCTTACCCTTCCGTTCTAGCAGTATGCGTTGTAACAATGACCTCCCGCTTCTCGAATTAAAGAGGATGCAGCTATTTTGTTAAATAGATAGAAACATACATGACGAAGCGATGGGTTCGGTTAGGGTTAGGCGTATTGATGAGGTGGCTGGAAAACCAGTTACCATGGAACGTTTCGCGGGCAGTACATTAGTACTTCCCTGTGTAATTGTGATGTGTAGTTAGGTATAAGGCATTGTATGTTTATAAACGCAAACAGGAAACAGAAGAAAATTCTGGTGAGGGCACAAAACGGTTTAACTTTAAACAAATCGCATTATTGATTAAGTACACATATTATTGTCACGGTTGTTTTTACATAATATATGTAATCTATACTTCTATACTAATATTATAAAGAATATTATAATATTATAAAGAGGCAAAATTTGTAAGTTTGTATGTAGGGGGTAATCTTTGGAACCGCTGGTAGGATTGCCAAAATTCTTTCACTGATAGATACCTAGCAACAATGTTCCTGAGTGCTATAGGCTATAATACATCACGCTACGGTCAAATGGAACTGAACAGCGGGTGAAACCGAGCGAGAGTAGCTAGTTTTCCCTTTAATAAAGTTCTTGTAAGAGTTTTATGCGGTAATTTCTTTCTAAGTGTCGCCCTACAGAATGTGCCAATCAAGTTCCTAAGAAATTTCCATATTTTAGCTGTAGGTACTTAAATTCATGGTTACCAGTAAAAAAGTTACTAAAAATAATATAATAAATAAAAAAGTTTATTTCAGAAACATGTACAAACTTTTACAGTTAATCTTACATGGTCCCTATGTAAGATTAACTGTAAGTAAAAGATATACCTGTGATAGGAGGCCCCGCTCTTCAATACCTTATATACCTAAGCGATAAAAAGTTGTGCACAAAATAACATAAAAAAGACATAACATTATTGTAGTATTTATGTTACAATTAATATCTTTTAACAACGGTTTTAATAAATAATAACATAAGCCAAGTTCTTTGCCTTTTTTGAGGGGGAAAGTCATCAAATGACTTCTCTTGTCCTGGGTGGGGTAAGAGAGTTGCAGGCTCTTACTGGCTGACTGTCTTGGCTGAAAACCTCCGTTCCTTCTGTGCCGCGTCAAGGCGACACATTATAAGTAAACTGCGTAATTATCTACCACATCTTTTTATCAAACAGTTGCTTGTCACAATCCCGGTCCAATCCGACAAATTCATTCCTATCTTGCCATTCTTGCCAATCGTAAGCTTGCTTAAGTACCTACCTATACATATCTAATGAGTAGGTAATATAGGTATATTTATTAGAAGTAGGTATTAAAAAAGTTATTAAAAAGATCTGGCAGTGATATAATGTGTATATGTGAAAGAGAACCACGCTCGGGAACAAATGATAAGTGCCTCGGCCTTACAGAAAGCCGACGAGAAACAACACGTGTGTTGTGTTTCGCGGGATCAATGACCGGAAGCCTAATCCTTCTGCCCTTCTATCCCCAATCCCCAAACTACTCCTGACACACGACAAAACGCCGGCAACACACTTGTAACTCCTTTGGTAGGTGTCCATGGGCGGTGCAGATTGGTCACCATGGGTAACCGATCTGCTTGTTTGCAGACCTATCTAATGAAAACAAAAAAGTGATACAATAATTCTGACAAAATATATGTGCCTATATTATATTTTACCATGTATATAATAGACTACCGTCCTATTAGTTTTAACACATTCAGTGCCCCCGACGCGTATGTGCGTGCGAGGAAACGCACATACGCGTCGGGGGCACTGAATGTGTTAAGCCGTTTAATTCTAAAGCATTAAAACAGTCATTACAATTTTTTATACCTTTATACCCTATCTACTTATAACCTTACAGGTAGTCTGCGCATAAAAGGTTAATTCAGTCAAATTGTGTTTGTTGGAAATATTGAAACTGCTGTACCATTTGGTCTCTCCTCTAAAGTAATCGTTGGCCAATTGTTGTCAACCTACAGTATACAAATAGGTCACGGAGCACATCAATAACCTGCTTACGGACAGGGGCCGAGTAAACTTTTACCTAAATCGTTCTAATTCTTCCACTTACACCGTCATTTTCACACATAGGTTGTCAGCGGGTGCTAAATGAAAAACGGTAACATCCCTAACAGTTTGCACAAACAGACAACCGTTATCACCCACTTTATTTATACATGATTGACATGTCTACTCACATTTCGTGACCATTTCTATTGGGATTAGGACTAGTGAAACGGATACTTATATTTTTGTGGTTACAAATGACAGAGGAGTACAATTAGTCGGTCAGTTACTGTGTCACGTTGAAAAGAAAAGCATCTAGTCATACACAATGTTAGCAAGAAAGTGGTGGTTAGTTTTATCCGCTTTGGTGGTGGCTGCTGCGGCTACGAATATCCACAGGTTTGATCAGGACGACATAGATGAAGAGGACGACGAGGGCTTCGATGAGTACGACGAATTTGATAGCAACAATGTTACTAGTGTTAGCGGAAGAAAAGGAAAAATATGTAAGTTTATTTTCCATGTCCTTCTGCCTTATACTCTACTCAAACCAAAACATTAACATTTTTGAAGTGAGAACTGTAGCAAATAATTTACATTGTTGTCCCGAGCTAAGCGAATTATATCATTATAGAGCCCTAGCCCTTATTGGATTATCTTTTTTCACTTTCTTAACATATTTGCAATAGCAATTGTAAACTAACAAAATAGCTTCGCGAAGCGTCCATGTAATTGTATTTATTTTTAACACATTAGTGTAAAATATAAAAGATCTAATGTTAATTCAATCAAAATAATGCATAATTCTGTTCGAAACTGAATGCTTTGAAAGTAGAAGAAACGTCCACAACATACCTACTACAACACTCATCATTTACAATTATTTATTTTGAATATAGAAATTAACATTAGAATAAGTTGTGCACTAAGAACTATTTACTTAAATAGGTAATTAATACAAAGAAGATTTTTGTGGTAGGATAACCATAAAATAAAATTTCTCGCTCAAAATGAGACGAAAGGTAGTGTCAGACTCTTCCTGACTAAAAATCAGGCCAAGGCCGCGCTATCTCATAGCTGTTGCCCTAAAACCGTGTTGAAAATATGTGTAATTATAAATATAAAACGTGTATCTTTTCAGTGTTTCCTTTCGTGAGTATCGTGCGGTTTGCGAACACCGAGTGCTCTACTGCCAACTCAATGAACGGCACGTGTCTTGCGCGACGGGAATGTAACAACCTTAACGGGACTATCACGGGCACCTGCGCCACGAGACGAGGACGGTGCTGCGTCGGTAAGTAAAAGTGAAACGAGCACGCTGATTACTAAAGGCACTCTAGACATTTATAGCTATAGGCCCCACTTCAAATTTATTGTCAAATCAATCTGATCAAAATTCAATCTAAATACTAAAAGAAGAAATTCAGAAGACTTCGGACTCGTAAGATTAATACCTATAGTTATCTTAATGCATGCGTGGTGGCCTAGAGGTTAAGGCGCTCGCTTCTCATGCATAAGTGCAGGTTCGAAACCTTGCAAGTACTAATATTTTTTTTTTCGAGTTATATCTCTTTTCTATGATTATTATTAATACACCACTTACATACGCGAAGGAAAACATCGTGAGGTAACCTGGACTTATAATTTCTAATTATAAGTTTGAAATCGTCAATCCGCCTTGATTAATGGTCAAACCTTCTCCGTGTGAGAAGATGCCTTTGCACCTACAGGTTGATGTTATGATGTGTTAATGTATTCCAGTATCTCGCACTTGTGGAACCACGACGAATGTGAACAACACTTATTTCACGAGCCCCGGCTATCCGGCCGCGTACGCTGGCGGCCCAGCCTGCTCCATGATCGTAAACCGTTGCAACTCCAACATCTGTCAGGTAAACCATGAATCTTCGTCATTAGTTCAGAATATTATCTCGAGTCTGTTTATTCAGTGTTAAAATACTAATGACTTGTTTACAATACTTATTTATTTAATGTAGTAGTGTCTGTTTTGTGACTAAAATCAAGCGAAGAGCTTAATCCAAGCTGCTCAAGGAGGTCTAACTTATAAAAGTAGGTAGGTACCTCAACACCTGCACTTTGATTTTTTTGACCAACAATATTTTTCAATATCACTTGTCAATCATTATGTGTTTCGATGTACCATTACTCATGCGAGTACCTACCTACGTATCTACTGAGGTATCTACCTAAATCTGTTATTTTCCAACGCCCAACACGTGACATGTTTGTTTATACCCTGAACTGCCTGCGTAATTCTAATTATCTACATATGTGGCAGCCAACTTCTTAAAATAGCCGTTCAATCAATGGTCTAGCCCTTGGATCGCAGTACAATTTGAGTTGTTTATTTGCGATGGCGATTCAAGTTCTGTGCGGTTCACAATCCTGAGTGAACTCCTCCTACCATTTTAGCAATTCAGGTTCATGAAAATTCCTTCACCCTTCCACTTCAGCCTCAATAAGAAATTTTGCCATTCAACCAAACGACTAGTCAAGCCAATTCAACTATTTGGCTGCGACATACTATACATATATGTTATGTATACCTTAGGTACTCTTTGTAGTTAGTTAAGTTTGAGGTGTTAAGTAATTAAATGGTGAATATTTATATTCAGCTCCGCATAGATTTCTTGGATCTGGTGCTAGCGCAGCCTGATGGTGACGGTAACTGCGTGACTGACTCCATATCAGTGACTGGAGGGAACACCATCGTGCCACTGCTCTGCGGCGACCTCACCGGCCAAACGATATTTGTGGACTTCAACGGGAATACAGCCATCACCATCGTGGTCACTGCGACCCTCGCGACCACCTTCGCTAGGAGGTGGAACATTAGACTGGTTCAGCTAGGATGCGATTGCCCTGGAATAGGTAACTAATTCAATATTTCACACTTCCACATGCTACGGTAACTGCTTTCAATCAAGCGAGCCTTAAGTAAGCTTACCTCTAGCGTAGTAGTGTATCTAATAAATACTCATAACAAGTATTGACTTGATAGTCATACGAATATCATCTGGAAACGTAACTATTACTACAAACTTATAAAATTATCAACTCATCATGCTTCTAGTAATGTTCTATTTGTATTTATATCTGACACAACTAAATATAAAAACATGCATTAATAAGCAATATCTATTTGAGTTTAAAACATAGTTACCTACTACATAGGTAGCGGCTAGATACATACAAGCAATCACACCGTAAACTTTAATTGCAGCTCCAAACGGTTGTCTCCAATACTACACTGGCATAACGGGGACTATTAACAGCTTTAATTACGGAACCGCGGCGAACACAGTGCTCAGTGCCTCTCTGGTGACAGGAACGCGGCAGATTGTCAATTTGAACTACGGAATATGTATCAGAATGGAGGCCGGTTACTGTGCCATACAATATTCACAGGTAAGCTTAATCACCACATCGTTTCCGATGTGTGTTAGGTAAAGCACACGCTACTCATGCCTAAGGAGAGTTTAAAGTATGGCAAGCACCAATGTAGCTTTTTCAGAGTCATATGTACTTTCTAAGTAGGTACTTACGTTTAGACACCGTAGACATACGGTGAAAGAAAACATCGTGAGGAAACCTGGACTTTTTCTAATTATAAGTTTGGAATCGCCAATCCGCGATCCGTGAGCGAGCTTGATAATTTACGCCCAAACCTCATCCGTGTGAGAAGAGGCCTTTGCTCAGGAGTGGGCATTTATAGGCTGGTGATGTGATGAGTCAGAGCAACTTTAAATTCCTAAATCCTAAATAAAATATTGTATACAGGTTGCAGGAGACGCATTCTCGTTTACTTTGACGGGAGACGTAGAAGGCGCAGACAACACGGTGCTCGGAACTCAGCTGGGTGCAGTGAACGGAGCCAACTGTCTCACTGACTTTGTGGTCATACCCAACCCCACAGTAGTCGCCACCGCCTTAGCTGCAGGCACGGACCGATTTTGCGGACTTGGCTTTGTTCCAGTGCAAAGTAAGCAGTTACTTATTATTTCAATCATTAAAGTTTACATGTGAATTCCGAAGTGAAGTTATATAGAAACAAAATTATATACCCATCTGACCTCTGAAGTCCGCTTCTTCTCTTATCGCTACTACTACTCAAAAATGTAACTCAAGCAAATAAATGTAAAATAATTATTCTGGAAAATAAAGATAAAGATTAATCAACTATTTGTCCAACAGGTGGAGCTAAACCATTTGTACTGTACGTGGTGACAAACGCTAACGAGGGAGCGACGGCTGCCACTCCGCCCGATATCGCCAACAGAGGGTTCTCTCTAACGTACACTCAGATAGCTTGCTGATCTACCTACTTAATGAACCTAAATAATACCAACATATAAATACTACATATAAATATAATCAATCATACAATATAAAAACAAGGCCTCTATGTAAAAGAAAAACACATAAGCAGAAAATCTATCTTTAAACATAAAAAGAATCACCGAAATCTACGTACATTGTACGCGCTAGCTCCCGAAAAGCTGCACCAAATTAGACAATTCTTTTTTGTTACGTCCGTTGTTATTTCGGGCGATGTTTACGAAAATAATCTCCTGTAACTTGAGGAAGGAGATGGAGATCCATGCGAGGGTGGATCGCTACTTTGCTAGCGTCATAATGGAAAAATAAGAAAACACAATGTAAGAGATTTAATTAATACTTAAAAGCTTTTACGCTACTCAGGTTCCCGACAAAGTAACTTGCAGCCTTCGCTATTGTTTCCAGGACAAAGGGTAGTCTCTTAAGAGCTACTACATACAGAAGGCTATTGTTTGTAGTGACGTAGGTGCCTATTCGAAGTAACATGCAATATTGTATAATGCGTCATAATATCTAGTGTAAGTGGGCCAGGTGCTTTTATAGGAAAAATTTGAAATGAAGACTTTAACACAAGTCAAATGTTATCGTTTTCTTTTCGAAGTATAATAACGGTGTGGATATTAATGTACTTAAATATGTTTAAGTAATTATAAGAATTACATCAGAAATAAGAATTTCATTTAACTACCCACCTGTTTGCTCTTAAGTTTTTTTTAAATAATAAGCTACTATATCGATAGGTTTTTACTTTTCGATTCGTTTTGAACTATAAGACAAGATACAAAGCCTGTATATCAGCCTCCTAGTTTCAAAAAGGGGTATGCTACGTTTTTATATACAATAGAAATAAAGTCAATACGGCAAGTTATTGGACTTTGCAACCTCAAATACTTATGCCCCTAGTGCCTCTATTGTGATGTGATAGAGCAAGAATAATAATCATACTTCATTCATAATACTACAAGTTTTTAACATCAAAAGATTCGAAACGAAGGAGATGCAAGCAGGCTGATGTAAAAATAAAAACCATAAAAAATAAATAGTCATGTATTTAATAACAACGTGTAACTAAACAATAAAATCACATGTTAACATATTAAACTACGTTCTTCTAATGGGTATTTAAAAACAGGCACAAATCTGCACCCGCGAAATGGTGCTGACAGTTAATTAGGCTCCTCCCTTGTCCATGACTTTTCCATAAAACATAACAACAACATAACATTTAGTGTCTCGCTAGAATTTATTTACAGTGTAAATAGAGTTAAGTAATGGCCTATTAAAATAAAAATACTCTCAGAAGGCACAGAATTTACATTTACTTTTTACATTAAGCAAGATATGTTTGTAATGTTTAAAAAAAGAAAGGAACGAAGGACTTATAACAATACAAAAATTGTTTCCATTAAAATTGAAAAACTGGGCAAGTCAAAAATAAATTACTACAACTTTTCAATGAAATTAACATTATTAAAATATAACAATTCATTGCAAACTATCGTTTTTTGACATTAAAATGAAGGTATTGAATTTGACGAGTTGGAAACTACCGGAAAACGTGCTTAAAATCTTTAAGTGATAAAAACTCATACACCCTTGTTTTTCTATCTGTGGGACGCGACAACTATCAGGGAAGTCGCGAAGGATCGCCATTGAAAGAAATAAGACACGGTTAATGATTCACAACAGTAAAATACAAGCATAATGGAAAGCAATTTTACAAAATCATCAATTATAAAAACTGTGGAACCGATCGTAATAAAATAACGTACAGCAACTGTCTTTAAAATAAACTATTGATGTTAAAAATGCAATACATAATTGTGTTGTCTACAGTAGTTGCAATAGGTATTACGACGTTTGGATACTAACTATGCATAATAAATAAATTAAAAAATAACGAATTACTCACGTGATTTAACTGAGAAAAGCTCTGCTAATATCAAGTCACAACGAGACCCTTATTCTTCTCCACTAACAGGTGAATAAGAGTCGTTGTCTTCAATAAATTTAGATACTACAGTATGTTTTCTGTTTAGTGTACTGTCTAAAGTATTTGATTTCGTAAGAAAAGAAAAAATACATGTCTAATCTATGAAATTAATTAAAAAGGCGGTCATAAAAAGTCGTCATTTCTATATTGTGTAAGGTCCCAAGTTTATCTATACATACAGTATAGTATAGTAGTAGATAGCTATAGTGATAAGTAATTTGAAACCTAATTCCAGGGTAATATTATCTATACAGAACAATAAACACCTTTTTGCGAAATATAAGAAAATACCTATGCATTAAAAAGACACACGTTATGCACTAGCTGCTATCTGTCTGTCATATTTAGAACATCCAGGTATTTACTTAATTAAAAAACGTATGTACGAGTTCATACAACCAATAATAGCACAATATAATATGCTTGAGCTTTGTGAACATTTACGTGTTGAACCATTTATATCACCATTCGAATCAGGACCTACAGACGACATTTTTATGACAACCTATTAATCTAGACAAATAAAATCTCGATAACTCGAACCGTGTTTACATTAAAACAAAAAAATTAAACAATTCCTTCGTGTATATAAATATAACACACGCTAGTACATACAATTTGGCTTACTTGTGATATCATTTAATTGTATAGATATTTACGAAATAACATTATTTTAGCTAACAAACTTAAGTTAGGCATACTATCATAAATCTTTTAGATACTTATGTGGGGACCACAGCATCGGTTCAATTCTGGAGACGGAAGAAAAAATTACGTTTGTTCTCCATCTTCAGAAAACACAACTTAATTGTACTCATATTTCATACACAAAATTTGTGAAGAATAAAATGTTCTAACAATATCGTCCCCTAAAACACAAATAAAAATAGTCAAGCCGAGCTATCGAGATTCATTGTCATTGAAAATGTACTACATTTTTAATAAATACAAATTAAGACTTTCATTACGAAACTCTCATTTACATAAATCTCAACGACGTATTTACATCACTAGGAACCAATTTTATTGTAACTGTTATAATAGTAGGTACTCTATTTGTAAGGCTACACAATCGATAAACAAAATGCAACAAATATATAATTACGCTAGATCAGGTAGTAAATAATTTTGGACGCAATTATACAATGTCTCCCATGAATAAAACTGACTCAAAATGATCAACAAAGAAAAATATGTACAGGAATATTTTTCTTTAAAGTTTGACTAAATCTCATTATGGATTGCATAATCGTAAAATGGGTAATGTGAATTATCTACGTACCACGTGCTTTTAAAGTTAACGGCAAGGATCGAAACAACTTAGTGGAAGTTATTTAAGTCGTATTATTTCCTTGAACATTGCATTCACAATTATCACCTTTTGCGCCTATATATTAACTGCTATAGAATCTGCATTAAGCAACGACACAATAGGTAATAATGTACCGGGTATGTTAGTGACAGCTGCATGGATTGTATCTAAAATCTGTAGTTAATGTTAATAAAGTAGACGTAGCATCTTTAAACATTTGATAACGTATGCAGCTTATGTGTATCTTAGAATGCGTTTCTGCTAGCAAGAAAAAACTGATACTGTCGACATTTGTCTAAAACTTGACCCAAACTAATATTACGAGTAAATCAACGTTGGTATGTTGTAAATAATCTAAAAATATTAAATATTAAGTAGTCCTACTATTGCTCGGGAAAGTCACAAACTATAAAAGTTCTCAAAGATGATGATCGGTATCAAAGTTGCTTATCAACACCAAAACACGAATATATCGTTAGATATTTAAGCATGCATGGCAATAACTTTACCCATTCTTCTTTCTATGGCGTTCTTTGTCTCGTAGTACCATTTCTCAACTGCCGTGTTTTTCTTCAAGTCTTGGAAAGCCGTGCACCCTTCAATGCTGCTGAGGACTCCGAACACTGTCACGTCGGCTAAATTTGGCTTGTCACCCCCCAGGAAAGGAGTGCCTTTCGATTGTACTGCACCCATCCATTCATTGACTGCGTCATAGAGCGACTCGCGAGGATCGTCTTTTATCTTGTGCCTGAAATCCCAAGATGGGTTTGGTATAAAATATGACATCACATAAAAGTAAGTACAGTGAGTGCTATAAAAACGATTCAATAAAACTTCGCCTCGAATACTGGAGGTAATAAAACCTGTGGAAAGAAAGAAGCTGTACCTGGTCTTTAACTTCTTAGAAATCATGTACATAGCGGCGGCCCCGATGTATACCATGAGAGTGCACTCCCACGCGGGGAAAAACTCCCTCCATCCGCCAGCTTTTTCGAACCATTGGAAAGTTTCAAGCGCTTCGCCAGCCGTCCTATACACGTTAGGGGATAGTGTGTTGACCAGGACTCTGTCGGCCCACTGACGCCATTGGCGCTCCTCACTGCAATATACATAAAAGTTTCTGGTGACTTTATATCACTAACACCCGGTTTCCGAAAGGCCGATCAATGTTAAAATCAATTTAATCTCTTGTCAAGTCATCTGATTGGTTGACTGAATTATCAACAACCAATCAGATGACTTGACAAGAGATTTGACACCTAGTTAATAGATTTTAACATTGATCGGGCTTTCGGAAACCGGGCATTACTACGGTACTCCAACTATAAAAAATAATACAAAGTTCCTATCTCGTCTGTAGAGCTATTGACACGATACCGGTAATTAATTTCCTATCCGTGAACTCGCTCGACATTCGTGGGTGTAGGTGACTTATAAGAGCAACTTCACAGGAGAGTAAGCTTTGTGTCGCGTGCAAAAATGGTGGATCGAAGTTACGGTCAGTAAGTTTAGAAGCTAATTAACAGGCTAGACGTACAAAATGTCTTTAAGCTTTGTATAATGAGGTAATTTTGTCAATTTCATTTAATAGTACGTAAAGGGTTTTGCAACTGAGAGTGTAGGTACAATAGTTTTTTTTTTTTAAATATTCGGTCATTGATTATCTTTTTTAAACATTGTCTTCAAAAGTATTATCATCTCATCGAGCTCAGGCTCGTGTTTTAGATAACTATAGAATACACCTATGCGGTTGTTTTCACCAATTTGAGATTGTCTATAAAAGTTTGGCAAATATTGTTCAATGATACCCCTATATTAAAGTGCAGTCATAGGTGCCGTGTGGAACCTATCGCCAAACGCCGGACGCGATTTTTGTTCACATCATATCAGTGAGAGAACTTTCAAAACAAAAAATCCCCCTAAAACTTTAAGACTACAGCTTATTACTAGTATGAGCACCCATCCTGCACCGCCTCATCGCAGTCTCCTTAGTGCAGGGTGGGTACCGGGTGACTCAACTGTGACCCTTAAGCTCTTCAAGCTTGCTACACACCTATGGTCCACGCTTATAATTAGTAATAATACTGCGAGACAAGAAGCTGACCATCAAGCTAGGCCAATTACACGCACTTAGTAGGTGAGTACTTACGCTTCAAGTGCTTTCTCCTTTTCATCCGGCACATTTGCTTGATGCATGATGAAGTATTTGTTCGCAATGTCGGTAGTGTCATTTCCAGTTTCATTGACAAACTTGGTGACTGGGTAGAACTTGATAATTTCCCGCAACTCAGAAGATTTGTCTTTTAGATACGTTTCAAGGACGGATATAATTGCTGTACTGTCCAATAGTTGCTGAAATTATAAATTATAACAACTAACATATCGAAACGTATCTTCACCTTTATTTGATTTGTTTATAAGATCTCGAAGTAAGTAATAACTTTTTGATAAAATGAGATTAAAAGAAATAATAATATTAGGGTTTAATATTTATAAATGGTATAGATATTGCTAGAGAACCATAATAAATCAGAATCATATATGTACCTGGTAACCACCATCCACTTTTGCAAGCAGTATGGGGACTTTCTTGTATCCTGACCACTTAATAGCCTGCCGAAGCACCGCATCTACCTCTACTATCTCATAACTGATTCCACGAGAATCCAAGTATGATCGGACTTTACAACAGAATGGACATGTCCGGTATTGAAACAGCGTAAGCTGTAGGTTGCTTGTATCCGCATCGTTGATTATCTAAAATAAAAAATATTTTTACAATTTTAGCGTATAAGCAGGTATAAGCACTGCAAACTTCTTACAAATTCCGCAAAGCATTGCTTGTGAATGTATTTTCATAACCTACAAACTATCATCCTGACGCTGTCATTCGAATATTTAATAGCCATGAATCACACAGAATATTGCCGGAACAGAAAATGTACGTACGATTGAAGCGCCACGCTAGTCTATTACAATATAAGAGCTTTCAATTGGTGTTGAACAAACATACACTAATGAATTGATATTGATATTCTTATAGACAAAAAAATATTGTAAAATAATGTTGATAAATTAAGGCTATCTAAGCCAACATAGGTTAGCGTATGTACAGTTAAGTGACTGTTATCTACAAATTCATTTTGAAACCAGATATAATTACACAAATGTGTAACGTTCGCAAATCCGGCACGTTACATTAAGAAAACCCAATGATGTATTTTTGACTTTTTTAAAATGCCCCTACATATCTAGATTACATATCATTCATATACCTTATAAACATTCCTATCTTATAAGATGAGCATAGAACAAATTATTTAGTGCAAAGTAATTAGAAAACAATACATTTTTGGTATGGATAACCACCACCACCCAATTCGCATTGCTCATTGAACCATTCACTGTCGCTACTGAACCGATACAAAACTTTTGTCTATACTTACTTTAAAAAAAAACAATTGTATTCGCATACTTTTTATTTTTCAAATATTTATTCGCTGTGCGCAACAACAACAAGTTAATTTTTAATTCGCTCAATAGCTGAGGCTTTACTTTGCAATGTACGTCAGAACAGATTACGAATTTCACAATTCCCTAGACAATGTATGTTATGCTATGTTAATGTAATTTCTGATAGCTGGCCAGGTTTTTGATTTTAAAACTTACTAATATTATAAATGTCAAAGTTTGTAAGAATGTTTAGATTAGCTTTGTTATTCTTTTACGTAAAAACGGCTCGACAGGTTTGGTTGAAATTTGGTTTGCAGATTTGTTATACCCTGGATTAACACATACGCTGATTTTACAATGCGGAAGAAGTCGCGGGCGAAAGCTAGACCAAACATAATAGAAACAGTTCTTGCCCAAACTGCCTCTCGTGTGTACCATCACTTAGCTGGGCAAAGAATGGGCTGAACTTTTTTTTCTCTTTGAACCCTCTGTTGTACAATGTATATTTACACGTATAACTGCAATGCTTAGGCATTGCAGTTATATTTGGCCAGATTGCTGGTGAGACACGTATTTACCTATTAGTTAAAAGGTGTCTCAATAAGTATAAGAGATACGGTACAGCAGTTAGAAAATGAATAATGTCTAGTCAATCAACGTAATTTAATATATTATGAAGGTTTAGCAAAGAAAATTCAATTATTTTAAGCACATCTTTACAAATGACGGTGAGAGGGAGGGGTGATAATAGACGCCTACGCTATATAATATACAACCCTTAAGGATGTCTTAAGTCACCCCCATAAAACTAGATAATGTGTTTAGATACACTGTTCACAATACCACGCGCTCTCGACGCGACCGGACGGTTACATTATGAAATTAATTTGACCGACTTAACGTAAATGTATCAGATTTAACGCGTATCCCGTGCGAGACGAGACGAGACTTTAAACTTTTTAAGTAAGTGTCTTGTATTGTGCGAACTTACTATTATTTCGTAGTAAAGTAACGAGATGAATTTGCTGAAGCTTTCCGGAAAAAGTGCTTATCATATATACAAAAGTTTTGGAGTTGGCGCCAAAACTTCCTGTAGAACTTTTTAAATCATCTTGACTATGAAAATTACAACCTATCAATAGATTTCCTTATAAAAACATGGATTTAATTGTAATAAATTTACATAATCAAGTTATCGGAACGAGGCATGCTAATTACCGATATTGAGATACAAAAAGTTACTTACTATTGCAATAAATCAATAAGGCGATATTGCACATGCGTAAAGGAAAAAAGTAGAATTGAGAGACAACACCGTAAAATTAACGAAAATATTAAACTGAAGTTCCATGAAAGGTATTATTAAATCAAGTGCAATAACCAACCAACGGTAAGTACCGCGGACCACGATAGGTGTTTATTTACGCTCGCTGTTTACAAACGCCACCAAACATTTTCTCTATCACTTACACGTACTTGTTGAATATAACAACATGATACACACGACCAAATCATGAACCTATTTATTAATGGTTTGCGGTTCCAACAGCTTCACAACAAAACCCACTCACGAGCTGCGAAATTTATTTGTATCGTTTGAATTTCTATGTCTTTTCGATTCAACTGCAGTGTCTAGGTCTTCTGGAAGTCGCCCGAAACCAACTACGCGGAAACCGGTTATGCAACTTTACGCAATATTAAAAATAGACTTTCCAATTACATTACTAGGATTTTATCAAAATATGGAAATACATAACTGTAATAGGATTCAATGTAAACCTAGTGACATCCATTTTGCAATGAATGTAATACATAGTAATCAATAATTTTAACAAGATCTGCCCCTGAATGTTGTTCCATTTTGAATGGTACACTAGGTCTTGGGTTAGTCTACTCCATTACAGGATTTATCAACCCAGAACAACCAAAACTCAATACTAAATGACAGACCAAAGTAAAGGTTAGTGACGGGCTAATACATAGGTGAAAATTGAAAATATGCTTGAATCCTATGTAGACGAAGGTAACATTAAAACTGTAATGGGTGATGTATGTGTTTTATAGTCTGGTCTATTCTATCTTAGTACACGCATCTTTATCTGTAAGATTGTTTCACAAAAATTGAACATTATCATTCAATTTTGAAAACAAATTTCTATAAAATTATTAAAAATTATTATCTAACATGGGTCACCAAATAAATGTCAACCTTTTTGTGTGATAATAGTGTCACAACCATGAACTTGTGTAGCACTTGAACTAAACTGAGGATTTCATCACACACCTGATATGAAAGCATCAAAATAATAGGCTCAATGTTAATAAGGAGCAGTCTTACATATTTATATCTTTTGGTTTTAGTTGTTCCGATGCTTATCCCATAAATCTATAAATGTATTTTATTTTATTTCACATCAAGAATAACTCCCTCAATATTATTACACCTACTGTAACAAGTCTCTTCAAGAGACTTACTTATCAGTCAATCATAGGGTTACTCTTTAATAAGAGTCACTATTTTATACCAAAGTGTAAATAAACAAATAATCTTAACACTTATACAAATAATCACATTCACCGATACTCTAGTCCTTGTAATGCAATAATTTATAGTTGATCCATTTTTAACTAACTAACAAATTGCATTATTGCATATCACTTTTCCAAATAAGTTTAATCTCTAAGTGGTCAATAGGACCTAACATTTTGCGAACTGGCTGATGGTGACAATACAGAGCAACATCATGGCTTTCCAAGTTCAAAATTTAATACAAATGACTGGATAATAGTTAATAGCTTATTATGCAACAAGTGACCTGGAGCTACAGTAGTGATATTGGCAGTCAAATCACTTGGATTAAGACCAATGCGTGAAAGCTTATAATAAAGTAACACGGGTTCACTATATAATTTTGTTTATTTTAAGTCTGCTGTGTATGATATTTCAATATTAAATACAAGTAGAAAGAAGATAAATAATTAAAAGCCTTTGTTTAAATAAAAAGAAATCTGCTCAGTGCTATATTTTATTTTTATTTTAGCTACCTATATATATTGTAAATATCAATTATTTTATAATTTTGTTATGAATTATAAAATTTGTTCTAAGAAATTTCTCTGATTTTTAATTTCATTTAAGCAAGTTCCTTTCATTCCTATCCTTGTCCTGCTATGTTTGGTGTTATTACTTTAAAGCATAATATTAATTTAACATCCCATTTCACCATTTTCGTTTTTACTGGACAAAGTAAACTGGGCCACTTTAAATTTCAATGTCAACTGTACCAGGCTCAATAATCAACAGTCTTCCTAAAATTACAACTAAAAAACATGAAATGTGAATTTCCACTGTTTGTAATTCATTTATTAAAATGTGGCAAATATGAGCTAAGCTTGAAAACAACCTATAAACAAGGACCCTCTATCACCAGAGTCCTCTATCAAGTCCAGAAATATCAGAATATACCATAGTCAAGGACAATTATTATTTTTTATTTTACATAGGTTTTGTACTTATTATATCATTTATTCATATCTCATTATTTTGAAATTTATGCACTGACTAACACAAAATGTTTTGCAAGATATGCAAATCTTCAACATACATAGATAAGTAAGCAATGGTATCTGTAAAAAACAATCTATGTCTTTCACATATACTATAGAACTCTAGGTTCAACTATGACACAGTAATGCTGGCAGCATTGAAATTCGTATGAAACCAGCCCAGTTGTTTGTTCATGTGCTTCAGTTGTAAACATGACAGTTTAGGTTAGGATTCATAGGGAATATTTTACTTTTACTCAGTTTGTTGCTTCTATTCTTAAACACTATGAAACATGTTTATATTTCTTTACATATTTCAGTTTATTCAACTACATATTTATTTATTTTACCTTTAAGATACATGATTATTACGAAAAGTATATCTTTTAAATGAAACAGATCTAGCGAAAGCATTAACATTTTCAACAAAATTAAACTCTAATAATTATAATAAAAAGTGTTTTTTTTTTTCAATTCGTTCGTAATCAAAAATGTACTTTTGTCAAACCTTAATACCAAGGTGACGACGTGAATGCGTGAAATTTAATTTGGGTCCTCTTATGTATTGGACAATAAATTGTTAGCTGTTTAACTAGTTAGTTTTAGTATAAACCCAAACATTAATCTGCGCACAGCGGGTGAGGGCGCGGTCACTTGAATGTTATATAAAAGCTCGAAATTTTAATACTTGATCAAAGTATGCATAAACAATGTGGTCTTACTTTGTAATGAGCTGCATACTCTGGAGCTTCTTTCAAAAATGCGTACTCCTCAGTCTCACCAGGTTTGAAAGTCTTTTTAACGTTCACTTTATAATGCGTGTAACCTCCATAACCTGCGCCGACGAGAACACCGATACTAGCACTAACAAGGGTTAACTTTGATGTCGACTTTGGAAGCCGGCTTTTAGTAGAAAAAAGAATTTTTGTGACATTTAAATTATCTCTGAGCGAAGGCAAGACTACTTTCTGTAAGATCGTGAAAGTCGGCCTCCACATTATGTTACCAATTAGTAATTTGACCACATGAAAACAAAATACGCTATAGATAGGCACATAGACGAGCTATGTATGTGCAATACTATTTTGCCTTGTCGGTGCCTCGTTCACTGGGCAGGCAGGAAAGCAAATGTCTATTCTCTATGGTTTATTGTTACAGATAATGTAAAAGGCTAATTATTATTCGATTATTTTATCATTTCGATTATCTTAATCTATATTGATTTTTAGATTATTTTTAGATTTAGATTGAATTAAGTCGGTATTCAAGGCTAAATAAAACAAGAAATTGTACTCTGAATCATTCTGAGCCTATCGAGACATGAAGAGATATGACAACGAAAAAAGGCTTTTAAAATGTAAAGCTTTTTAGCCGTAAAGATAGGTTAGATAGATATAAAATACATATAGATTTATTCTACCATTGTATCATCAATGTTTAATATCAAGACAAATCATCAATGTTCTTTATTTATTGTATTACTAATCACAAATGTCACAAATCTCGAGAACGACTGAACCAATGCCGATGATTTTTATATTAAGATATTTTTTATACTGCTAGGAAGGTTCTGTACAAAGACATTTTAGAAAGTAGAGAGAGCAATCAGGAATTAGTGGAGCAGGAACTGAAAAAAATTAAAATAGCTACAAATACAACTATGTAAACCAAAACCAAATGTTTTTTTCAGACCCTTCCGGAGTTATGGATCCCAGTGATCCCTTATTTAAAAAGCCCACTTCAAAGCGGAAGAAGCGAAAGAAAAGCTCGTATGACGATGAGGAGGTTCTTACCTGGGTAAAAATATAATTTTATTAACGCATATTATTTTACTGCCCTTGCTCGGTCATCAATATGATGACGATGAGAGCGAGGGCCGAGGTATATGTCTCGTTACCTATTTACATTTCTCCCTCAAATAATATGTATGGGTAAATATATTCGATTTTTTTCACAGTTAAGTGCAAATTTTTCATATTTTGCTTTTGACAGAAATAATTCGCTACAGTAGAATATAAAAGCAATAAATGCAAGC
Organism: Spodoptera exigua; assembly: GCA_902829305.4. Lineage (NCBI taxonomy): Eukaryota > Metazoa > Arthropoda > Insecta > Lepidoptera > Noctuidae > Spodoptera > Spodoptera exigua. The sequence continues at coordinate 9,269,416 of LR824601.2, read as the reverse complement.
ATTTGAATACATTTTACGTAGATAGCAGTTAATACAATAAATAAGATGGTAAATGTTAAAGCATTATCTCAGTTTTTAACATTATTGATCGACATTTATTTATTTATTTATTACATGAACATGATGCCGTTAGCATTCTAAAATTGACTTCTTCGATTAATCGAATAAAATCGATTACAAATATTTATCATAGACAACATTGTATTCACAACAGTAATTTTCCCGTCTCGGTTTGTCGCTATGTCTGTTGTAGTTATACCAGATATTCAGTGATTATGATTACCTTCTAGCTGATTAACTAGACTTTTGAGAAATTGTAATATGCTATGTTTTATTATTTTATTTTTTCGCCAGTGACAATAAACCACTAGTGTTTACTTATGTTTTAAACGCGGTAGCTTACCTCTGGCGCCATAAGTAAGGTAATTGTCGATCACATCTTCATCTATGATATTGGCGCGTTAGTGATTCCGAAATTTTATCAAAGTGTTATAAACTGCGCAGTGTCCAGTAATGGTTGTTAAATGTTTAGCGCCGGGGTTATGCCCGAAGCATGCCATCGACGTCGCGGTCGAGGGGCTCCGGGCGCGGGCCGGACGGCGCGCCACGGCCCCAAGTCATAGCGCCCATGTCGGAGCGGCAGCAGCTCGCTCTTGTGATGCAAATTTCATCACAAGATGCCCCTCCAGGTTTGATACCACTTATCGCCATAAAATTAGAAGTGTTATTGCTGAGCGTAGATCTGACTTCCCGCCATTTCCGTATTCAGCCGCTCCGACCCCAGCAGAAGAACGAAAAAGAACTAGGCAGCAACGTAATGAGCGCGGTGAGACACCCCTGCATGTAGCAGCTATCAGAGGCGACCACGATCAAGTTAAGAAATTGCTTGATCAAGGACAAGATCCCGATGTCCCTGATTTTGCTGGTAACATATTATGATTACTTTTTTTATTTAAATGGTCAATGTTCTATTAGTTTCCTCCATTTTATCCATGTTTCTACTTTCTGGCTTCAAATTACTAGTATGACATTTTTTTTGCTTCTGTGAAAACAAGGATATATGTTTTACAAACTATTTGATGTTGAATTTTCAAAGTCAATGTTTGTTGTCATTCACTCACATTGTATTGATGTTTAGTTCATATTTGTTTACATGTACACAGATAGATATATAAACAATAAACCACAATTAAGTTCAAGCTAAACAAAACCATGAGTGAAGCTTCTATAATGATGAATGTAAAACCATAATTAGTAAATGTTTATTCAAATGTAAGCTTGAATTTAAATATGTTGTGATGAATCCTCCCCTTGCACAAGCATGATTAGTTTGTATGGGGTGGTTAACAAGTTATCCAGTAAATGTTATAAACATTTCTAGCATACATATACTGTTTACAAAGAAATCACTACAAGAAAGAAATATATTTTAATCATCGGTGGTCTATAGGTGGTTTGAACATCAATTATGTTATTTATTGTTGTGACTCTCTTTTTTATTTAAGTGTGATAGGGATTAACATACCACTCTACAGGTAGCAAAATTTTAGCAAGTGTCAACATTACATCATCAAAAGGAATAGCTTATTTGGCTTGAGCAGATTTATAATACTAAATCAAATTTTAAATCAATAGGGTGGACACCACTTCATGAAGCTTGCAGTTATGGGTGGTATCAAGTTGTAGTGGTACTTGTAAATGGTGGTGCTAATGTCAATGCAAAAGGTTTAGATGATGATACTCCTTTACATGATGCCACAACTTCTGGCAATCTGAAAATGGTCAAATTCCTCATTGAACATGGAGCCGATCCATTTGTCAAGAACACCAAAGGGAAAATGCCATCAGATTATGCTGCACCGCACATCTTTGAATATCTACAGTCTTTGAAAGGTATGTTTTCCTAATTCCAAGTACTATATTTTAATTAAATTGTCTAGTATTGATTAAAATTTATGGATATATACAAACTATATCCAGGGCAGTATACACGGAACAGATGCTTCTATTAATCTGAAATATAAAATTCACAAAACATGTAGTAAATTTGTATTTTTGATTAGTCTCTTTTTGTATCTTTAATAAATCAATCAATTCAATTTTAATTTGTACTAGACAATGTAAAAATAATATGATTTTGCTTTTATAGGGACTTGTTAACACAATTCCTCAGAGTATAAAAAAACTATAAATGTGTATGGGTGATAATATGGTAAAACAAGTATTTTACACAATTGATAATGGTTTATTTGGAGAAATGAAGAACTAGTCATGCTTGTCTCAATCACACTAAATGTTTGCTTCATAAAATTAGAAGCTTTGATTACATACTTATGCTGCTGACTATTCTTCTCATTTTGATCATTTACTGTTGTATGTGTTAAAGCTGAGCATGTTGTGTGTAGCTAGTGCTAGTCATACAAGCTAATGCAATAGTTATATAGGGTGAGAAAGTATCAAGATGTTGTTTTGATAATTTCAGCCCTTTTGTTTATGCATGATGATTGTGATACTAGTATTATGTAGCTATATTAGTATTAATTATATAGATATTTAGTGTTAAAATATGGTGTGTTAAAATAGTAAGAATAACCATTTGCTTAACTGGTAAGTTTGACACTTTACTTTTTACAGTTTATTGAATTTAACATGACTAACCCAATATAACCAACATTAGCGATTACCTTAAGTTAAATTATCCAAAATTTACAATCTGAATTTATATTAATTACTAGAATGCTCCCCTGTGATTAACAGAATGAAGTTTTTGTTTTTGATACACTCTAAACGAACGACAACTCTAAAAATATTTGAACAAAACACTACTACTACAAAAAATAAAGGAAATATATTTTTAAAAATTCTAGTCTCTCCAGCTTCACACGAGTACATAGTCTTCCATCCTTGTTGTTTGTCATACATTGGGTACATTCTTTTTCTTCACCTTCGGTCTTTGTAAGAACCTTATCTTGATGAATACTAATAAGAATATGAAATCTATTCAATTGTGACCCAGTTGGCTTAAATCCTACAAAGGTGTATTAGAGAAATCATTGAGTCTGACATGTAATCACTAAAACTATCTACAGTCATAAATATTAGGCTAGCAATAGCCAATCTGCCTTATACTGATGTGTTATACCTACTTTCGAGTACATTTTGTTATCGCTATTTTTACCGTTGTTACAAGTTTTTACTTAATTTGAGTGTGGGTATGTTCTTTGTCCACCTGTGTTTTATCTTTTTATGCTCGTAAATAATAGTTGTGATATTTCTGTCCCACACAAAACAAATTAATGGCATTATTGTGCACATTTTCTAATTCAAATTTTTCAATTTTATTTTTTAGAGTGTGTTATTCTATGAAAACCTATTGTGGTCTAGACATCATCTTCTTCTTATATATAAAAATGGATCGCAAAATGTGTTGTAAGCGCATAACTCAACAACGCCTGGACCAATTTTGCTAATTCTTTTTTTGTTGTATTTGTTATTGTCAGGAGAAGGTTCTTATCAAAAAAAATATTAGAAAAGTAGAGGGGAAGATTAGGAAAAAGTGACCCTTTGATAGCGAGATAGTTAGACCCGTGCGAAGCGGGGGCGGGCCGCTAGTCTTCTTATATATAAAAATGGATCGCAAAATGTGTTGGTAAGCGCATAACTCAAGAACGCCTGGACCAATTTTGCTAATTCTTTTTTTGTTGTGTTTGTTATTGTCAGGAGAAGGTTCTTATCAAGAAAATATTAGAAAAGTAGAGGGTATGATTAGGAAAAAGTGTCCCTTTGATAGCGAGATAGTAGGACTCGTGCGAAGCGGGGACGGGCCGCTAGTGTTTAATAAATATGGTTAAATCTGGAAGTCTGGATCAAGGGAAGTTTATTCTTTCAACCTAGTTGAAACTAGCTTCTATTGTTAAAAGTTTCTAGATAATCAGGTATTGTCATAATGTGATCTACATTATTAGATTGTTTTTTGACATTGTACAAGAGTTGGTGCTATTTCTGAACCATAAAATTAAGCACAGACAGAAAATGCGAGTTGCGAGTAGTAGTGATGGGTTTAATTTTCAAATGATACAAATACATTCAAATTTTTCGAAAAATGAGAATATGAATGGGTCCTGCTTCTATTGGATTTGATTCAGACTTTCGAGGACACTCAGTATTATTGAATCTAAATATAGTTTCTCATCAGTGAAATGCTCTTTACACAATTTATTGCTTTGACCTTTCATGTTCTTAGAGGACAGTGGCAGTCAATTTTCCGATTATGTTCAACATGAGACTTGAATTATGTCGACCCCCTTCAATCATACGATTCTTTTATGTCACAGAGGTACCTACGTAATATGAAACGAATGCATACATTCAATGAAAAAACCTAAGTATTTGCTGACAGTAATACGAATATCTTATTTCATTCATCAGTTTATTTACAATTGAAGGAAACAATTGCAAAATTTTAACAAATTACAAAACACTTTTTTATTGATAGTGACTGAATATTATTATGACTAGGTTATTATCTGATCTCCATTTCTTCCTTTTCTCTCGCAGCTATAAAGAACATCCAAAGTCCTACCAATCCAAAGCTTACTTAAGTATATGGAACTTAAACCACCACCATATCTCATGTTATTAGAGTATATAAAACAATATGACTCTTACAGCGTTGATTTTTATTAGGCCGTATTGGTAAGATGAAAATATAATTGAGGGAATAGGGAAGAGGAATATATTATATTTGTATAAATAGCAGAGGCTTGCCCTCTGCCCACTTCAATAAAATGTGCGTAGGTATCGGAAAATCGTGTTGGATATGTTTATTTTTAAACTTTCAAAGGATCTTTGAAAGTTACATACATTACGTACAAATATCATATTTTTTTAAGGAACAACGATTTTTTACTTAATACAAATAAATAAATTCATCGAATAAATCCGAAAAAGAAAGCTGCATAACATGTTAATCATAATTCTTGCATTCTTATTGATTCATAATTCTGTTCACTGGAGCATTTGGAAACGGAAAAATGATTACAGATCATCAGTGAAAAACCAATAGTTTTAGAATGCTAATAAAACCTTTTTTATATTACCTACCATTGGTTACAATATTTATTTATCCACCTTTTAAAATATGCAGAACACTAATACGTTAAAATTTGTATTTCCTCAACGCGTTTACATTCTTTAGAGAATATGAATATGAGAGTAATGTAATGTCTCCGTTTTATATCTATACATATTTTTATGTTGCAATCACAGGTTCGTTCCAAAAGGTATTTGGAGATCCCATACGTAATTAAAAATTATTTTACTTACGATAAATTAAAATAATTATATGATGCTTTTGTTTCTCCCCAAACTTGAAATTATCCGGCTATAATAATATTAAAATGTTAGGATGTACCTAAGTATAATGACAGATTTCTGCCTCGTTTTTGTAAGGTGTATTAAATGTATCGCACTAATCATCAAGTCTCAGCTATAGGTTTTGTGTCGTCGTGGCTAATTCTGTATTCTACCTATAGTTAGAACTGTGCAGCGAGGTCGTAGGGGTGGCATAAAGTGCATTAAGTAAATTCCGCGCCTGCCTGATATCGATCGATCCATGACTAGGGCTCGTTGCTACTGTGCTATTTTTGAATCTTAGCTAAAACGTTACGTGAGACTCATTGGTATTATTATTTAATTTAACTAGCAAGTAGGCACTTACTTTTAGTCATTGTCTGTTTTTCGAATAGGAAGGGGTGGGAAGGAAACAATATTAAAATATATGAGTGGCAAGCGACCTTCGTACGGCTGATAATTTCCAACTGCCCTTTTGTTAGGCTAGGATTCCAGGGGACAGAGCGAAGCTGTGCCGTAATTGAAATTCATAAGAGTGGAATAGCAAAGAGAATCGGAAAAATAGGATAGATTAGGCTAGGACCGAGAAAAGAGCTAAGCAGAGCGAAGAGCGGTAGCTCACTCACGCGCATGCATGTTCATTCATTTACACTTTTTTTTTATTCATCCTACTCTAGTAGGGAATGCTTGATTTTCTTTTACTGGCAACACGCTATATAATCTCTGGGCACTCGCGCAGTCGCGCACCAGGCTATACGGAAAGAGAAGAGAGCTGCATTAAAAAAGTTGAAAAACATTTTTTTTTTGCAATAATCGAACAGGGTTGTGTTGGCCTATAAGTTACAAATATTTATTTTATACCAGCGAACTCTATTTCGGTGTTCACGATGATCCTGTGATCAATGAATTATCAACAAGAATTAAAAACCAATCTGATGGATTATAAAAAGGTGCCTACATTCCTGATATTTTGATTCTCCAAACTGATAATTTACCTACATCGAAACTATTCTTATAAATAAGTACACAAATTTGTGAAAGTCCCTTTAATATCTTAATCAGTGTAGGTACCAAAATCAAGCGTCATTAAAAATAAAAGAGTTGATTACCAAAGTCGTATGTAACACATACGACTTTGCCAAAATAAAATATGAAGGTATCAAGTTAAGCGTTAATATCGAATCAATCACTTGTATAATATAAATATGGGCGGTGTAGCTGGTATTGATCCCTTGTATTTTTCCCCCAGCCCACGCAGTAATCGACTTCGTAGAATTACATATATACTCCAGAGATTCTATTTTTATTCTTACATATCTACCTATTATTACAAAAAATGTTATAAAAATCCATACATTTGGGAACCCTATGAGTGTATACATACATTCAGATAATAAAAATAGCTCTTGCCTTGCTTTGCGCTCGCTCTATTTTATTCAACCCTAATCTGCCTTATTCTGCTCTATCCTATTCTACTCTGCCTTACTAAGCTTACTCGACCCTACCTAAACATTTTTTACCAGATCCTTCTTTTAAAAACAACAAATATAATAAGGGAAATCGGTTCATCTGTTCTCGAAATTTTTCGTAGCAGTTTAGCTACATATTTAACTTTATATTATCATTTCGAATAAGGCGATTACTCGATTAGTCAACTCCATAGGCGTTAATTTTGTGTTTAATTTTTCTTTCATTGGAACAATGTATTTGTGATAGTAGTTAATTTAATACTACTATTAATTAATTAGTAATATTGTTGTAAAAAATATTTCGATATTTTAGAAGATACTCACTCAAAAATACATCAGTCGCGAGTCAAATTTCCAATCGTTCATAATCTATAAATCTTATAATAACGATAAAGTGTTTTTGATGCAAACCATTATTTTTTCGAATTGAACCCATCTCAGCTGCTATGGGTTCCGTTTGCCGAGTATATTCACGAGAAAACAAATATCTATATTTACAAACTTTCGTTTTTCTAATAATAAAATTATAGCAGTAGTATGACACAATTTGTACCTATTGTGTAATATTGCGATTTTCCGATTTTCCGGCGACTGCCATCGACCATTATACCGGCTACATAAATTGAGAAAGCATGTATGCTTGTCACACAAAAAGAAATCTAAGAAATTATTAGTGTTAAAAATTAATACTACAACACAAACTCTATGAAATTTGCTTTTGCTAGGTGACTTGTCCGTATGGACGATGGCTTTATACAGAATTTAAGCGACCTAGTTAAATTTCATCAAAATCGATTCAGTACGTTTTCTTTATTTTGTAGATTCCATTAATATTTTTCCGTGAGGTTTAAAAGATGTAGATAGGTGTTTGTAGTAAGTTTCTTTAGTATTTTAATTGTTAAGGTACTTGTCATTAACAAAATATTATCCAAATCCAATCAGTTGGTGCAAGAGACTGATTGAGATTAATTTATATTGTGTGGTTTCGCGGTCCTTGACAAAGTCGTTCCTAATTACACATTGTACTGACTTATCTTTAAGGTAACGCGTCGCGAATTTTGACTAATAGTTCCCGTTCCCGTGCATTTTCTGGTATAAATCTATTTGCTCTCCTTTCTCGCGTTTCACGATACGCCAAATTCCATTTAAATTGGTTCAGTGTTTTAGATGTTGTAAATCCAGCAATTATATTTGAGATTCCCGATGGTAATACAGGATATTTCGTCTTTTCTCAGATCATAAGCTATTTTGTACCCATTTTTTGATTGAACTGTCACTGTTTAGTGGTTTAGGCTTGATTAAGGGACATGAATATACTTACTTACTCACAGATAATATAGATTCACTTTCGCTTCGCATAAGACATATTAGTATGGCTTAAGATTGGTTTTTTTATTTGTCTCTATAGTTTTATATTGGTTCGTAGTATTCTGTACTTACTAATTAGTAAATAAAAGCAGTAATTTTATACGAAAAATTTTCTGTACTTTTTAGTCCTTTGTAGTTAGGTACAATTGTGTTTTTAGTCCTGTGTAATTTTTAGTCCTACAATTTAATACTCATTTTCGAAAGTCACTATCAAACACATCTTTCAAAAATAAAATATAATATAAGAATTCTTAGGGGTATTTAAATCAAAACACCCAAATAATACCTTCCCTTTTTTGACTTAGATAAGTAATTATTTTTTTCGTTCTTAGCAACCGGCTACGCAATTATGATGTCACATAAAAATTTTAGCCCCACATTTACCCTCAGAATTTGGAAAAATAAATTGTAGTCGAATTACTAAACTAGAACTAATGTCACAAAAATAACGACTTTATTATGGTTCGTTTACTGTAATTTTATAAATGGCTCTCCCTACGGGAAGCCAAACGCAGACGCAACTTGATATTAAAGTTAATAAAAAACTACAACGTATAACGGAACGTTTCTACGCGTAACGTAGCCACGTGAAGTTCGTACGGTTCGCGCGGTGTACATTGTCGTGCCGCGTCGATTCTCTACATTACCATCTTCACCTAGTAGAAGTAATTAATAATTATTTTATTACTTCTCCTTTCTTTTTTATGAATTTTACACCTTTTGTGAAAATGTAAATATAATAAATATTAAGACGTATTTTTTTGAATTACGAAAAATATTCTCGAAACAACTGTTGAAAATTATTTCGTGTAATGGAGCGATTTGGGGCGTGTTGCTTGGGCTGTCGAATGATGGCCGATCCCTGACGCCAACTTCGTGGCGGTCTTGTAGACCGATATAGCGTAAGTTTTTATTGTGGAAAATTTCAGTTTACGGACGAATATAAACTCTTCAAACTGTCGGACTACGTGAAATGCAAAGGAGGACGCTCTCGCACAACAAAGGGGAGTTCACGTTTACTCATTATTCACCTTGTAGAGTTTACTTATGATCATGATGCACGCCGCACATGATCCGCGATCGTGCTCTGACCCCTGCGTAAACTCATATTGATGATCTGATTGACGTGACAATATGATTATAATTTTACAAAACATTTATCGTGGTTTGTTGAATTTACAGTAATTAGTGGATGTTGTAAGCTTAATTTGAACCATTTGTAAATAAACTGCTGAGGCGCTAAGGTAATTACGTTTCTAAGTGTCATTATTAAAGAAATTGCAATACTTTGTATTTATAGGTAAGTAAGTCAGCTTCCGTACATTGCCGGGAATATTCGTTTAATTTAATGTACTAGTAAAATATTGATTATTCATGCAATATACGACTTTTTAATACTGCCATATCAGTGTTTCATTGTCTTATCAACAAAGTGTGTGGTGTGTGCTACTACTTTTGGTCTCTACTTTTGCTCTACACTTTTCAGTCGATACTGAGAGTACGACTTAGACAGTTAGTTTAGACATAGTAATTACTGCATTAAATTATTTAAGATCTTAATGATTAATGATTTCATGCTTCATATTTATTTTCCTGCCTATAATTGTCTTACATCTCCTATCGTAATATAAAAAGCTTCAAGAAAACTAAGACTTACTTGTTTTAATACAATGAATTATTTATTCTGTAGTTTATAATAAATTTAATAATAAGATACTATATAGGTACTGAACTAAATACCTAGACTAGCAAATCATCTTGTAGTCTTTATTTTGACATTATTGTTACACTTAAAAATAAGTATCCTATATTATATTATTAACAATCATTAAAATCCAATTTGGTGCCTAACAACCAGAATCTAACCGCAGATTTCATAATGATGTAGAAATTGTTGGTTTTACCTATGTGGGGCCACTTGTGGGGCTTCTAGTTAAATCTCTAACATCAAACATATAGATAAATAAGAAGAGACTTGTTTGAATATGACTAGATGAAAATGATGTAGATAGAAAACATGTACTTATGTTAAACTACATGTTTCCCATTTGTCCTGTAGATTTCTACTTTTTTAACAAAACCTTTATATATCTGTAGAAATAAATAAAAGTAGGTGTTGGGTATTACTAGTTTGGTTACATTAATGTAGTTAATTTTTAAAATCACATTTTGATAGTATTATTCAATCAAACACCAATCTATTATCCTATTTCACTATTATTGTTACTGTAAATATTCCATAAAATAATCATTATTAAATATCATAATAATGATATCATCCGGTTTATGAGCATAACAATGTTCTAGTGATTAGTTTTCTTTTGTATATATACCAAAATAAATGAAATGTTCACTAAGAAAAATTACTTAATAAAGTTTTAAACTTGCTAAATTGACAATTAATATTATTTAATTAATACTAATAGTTTAAAAAGATAAAAAATGTGCTTCAGTATTGAAAGAACTTGTTTTCTGGCTTTTAAGGGAAGTGCTGTCAATACTAATGACAGGAAGGTTCCTTTTTATGTGGAACATATTGGTTTATGTGAACAGATAATAACGCGAGAGCAACACACGTCAGTCGGGCAAGGGATGACAGCATCAAAAAGGGTTGCAATGCCAGTGGTAACAGCGATTGCAGTAAGCGGAACAACATGGAGACCCTAGCCCAGGGGGAACATTTCGATGGCAAGGACATCACCACACAGGAAAAAGGGGGTGCCGCCGAGACCAGAGACGGTTAGAGGCATAAAAAAAAATTCGTATTTTGAGAACTTCATCGAGGCGTCACATAACGCTGCCACCTGGGGTGGTGTTATTCAGTGGTGGCCATGTTTTAATCTCAAGCTATAACTAAATTTTTAACCAATTATTACATTTACTAGTCATAATTATGTCAATAGATTTATTTATATTCAGTTGCATAATTTCAATAAGTAAATTAAGAAATTAATTTAACAGAAACTAAAAGAATTAGAATTATCCATTTGTCTGTCTGTCTATGATTCAATAATTACTCAAATATTATTTCAGCATAGTTAAATTTCAACCATGCCATATTGGCAACACAAAAATAACATCAAAGTTGCATTTTTGGAAATACAGTATTGTATTGTCTTCTTTATCTGTCAATATCTTGACTATAATAATTTACGTTTTATACAAATGTTAAGAACATGATAAATCTTTTAGAAAACCGTGACATTCAATCAAAGTAAAACATAACGGCACATTGTTTTATTATTTTTTTACACCTCTTTTATTTTCAGATGGATCTCAGCTAAGTAGCGGGGTAGTAACATCGTCTCAAGAGGACAGCAATAAGAGACCGCACGAAGACACTGCAGAGAATGAAGCGGCTGAAGATGATGTTTCAAAGCGGAAGAAACGTAAGGACAATGAAGAGAAAGAGCCGATGGGCAAGCCGGCTCCGGTAGCGCGAGGAGGACCTGGCCGGTACGACCGTTAAAAGTATTTTAACTGTAACAGCACTTTCATAAAATACAATCGGTTGGTTGGTCGATTGGTAAAAGATGGGCAATTGGACGATGCAATGTGTTTACCCGGTTTTTTACCATTACCTCAGAGTCTGTGTTAGCAAACCCAGACGGCGTCGAATCGGATTGCTGTTTCTTGATTTTCCCCTCTTCTTATATATTTTTTTCATAACAACTTACTCTAGAGTATAAATGCAAATTCACAATGTTACATAGTTAATTTTAACAAAAATGATTAAGTATCTGCATACATATCCTAAAAATATTTAAGAGATACATGGTACAAGAAGAAATTCTAATGCAAGGATTTTAAATAAAGAGTTATTTAAAAATAATAAAACTGCAATTTAATAAAGTAGAAGTTTGTTACAGTTATAAGAGTTTTAATAGAATTTACAATATTTATTCAAATATTTTAATAATTATTACAGTGTGTTAACTGGCAACAAGCCACCAGGGCCCGCGAGTAAGACGGGTGCTGTGCCATTAGGTAAAAGTGGAAGTGGACAGAATGTTAGTAAGGGTGGTGCAGGCTCTTCAGGGAAGGGGAACTTACAAGCACAGGGCAAAGGGGGCAGTGGAGGATCAAAGGGCAATGCGCAAGGGTCACATCAGGTAATATAAATCATTTGATTTCTTTAAATCCTTATTTATCACTAGTGTAAATCTAAGATCGTCTGTTGTGGCTTTCTACATGTTTCCTAGTGAAGAATAAAAAAATAGAGCATTTATTACTAATGATGAAGACTTATAAGTACAATTTGTATAGTTTTGAATGCCACATATATAACTACCTAATTTATAGTTAAATAATAAAATACCACACAACATTTTAGGGGAAATCTGGCGGTGGGAAGGGCAGTTCTCTGCAAGTAGGCAAGCAAGATCGCAAAAGTCCAGTTGCTAGTCCAAAGCCGAACCAGAATAAAGACAATGATGGTGACGATGAGCCAAAGACCCATGAAGCTGCACCCAAGGTCCCGCCGCTAAAGATAGTCATACCAGGCGGTGCTGGAGGCTCTGGCAATAGAAACGAACAGGAAGGCGAGGGTAAGACTCTTCTCTATATTAATACACCTAATTGAATTTATTATTACCTATAATTGCCCGTTTTTTCACTACATGACTGCAAGCTTATATTTTAGATTCATGTAATAGGAATGGCTTAATACATTCAGTCAACAAAGTATCGGGAATGAATGTTTTTTTATGGTTCCAAATTCGAATTTTAATTTTTTTTGTTGTTGTTAGATTGGCATAACTGTTTTCCATTTTGGCGCGGAATTTGAGTTGCATCTGTTATTTAAATTATAAACAGTGCTGTTTTTAGTTTTATAATATCTAGTGTGTATTGCGAATTTCATAATGGACATAAAACATCGAACAAAGAGTTTGTCTTAAATTTTGCATCGCCAATGAAATTTCGTGTTCGGAGGCACTCAAAATGTTACAGAAGGCTTACGGTGAATCGACTTTATCAAAAACACGTGCTTATGAGTGGTACAAAGCGTTCAAAAGCGGTCGAGATGTGATGGAAGATTTGCCTCGTTCTGGTAGGCCATCAACGTCTGCAACTGAAGTTAACATCGCAAAAGTGAAGGAAACAGTGACTGAAAATTCTCATTCAAGTTTGAGGGAGATGGCCGCCGAACTTTCTGTATCTCACGAGTCGATCCGTACCATTTTAACAAATAATTTGGGTATGAAACCTGTTGCCGCTCGGCTAGTCCCAATAGACCTGAATTTTCTTCAAAAACTAAATCGCATGAAAGTCGCTGAGGACATGCTAGAACGAGTCAATACTGACCCAACATTCATGAAACGCATTGTTACTGGTGACGAGACGTGGGTTTACGAGTTTGACATGCAAACTAGTCAACAAGCTTCGGAATGGCGCCTTCCAACTGAACCAAAACCGAAAAAACCACGTCAAAGTCGATCAAAAGTCATGTTGACTGTTTTCTTTGACTATCGCGGTATTGTGCACTCAGAATTCTTGCCCGAAGGTCAAACGGTAAATAAAGAATATTATTTGAGCGTTATGTGGCGTTTAAGAGAACAAATTCGACGAAAAAGGCCAGAAATGTGGAAAGAAAATTCTTGGATTTTGCATCACGATAATGCGCCTTCGCACAAGGCCATCATTGTAAACGATTTTTTGTCCAAACACTCAACAAACACCATCGAGCAGCCACCGTATTCACCAGATATGGCTCCAGCCGACTTCTTTCTTTTTCCCACACTCAAATTACCCCTTCGTGGCACCCGTTTTCAATCGTTAGAAGACATAAAGGAGAATTCGCGGCGAGCACTGAACTCAATTCCGGAAACAGCGTTTAAAAAAAGTTTTGATGATTGGATTTTTCGTTGGCGTAAGTGTATCGTTTCTGAAGGAGCATACTTTGAAGGTGATAAAATAAATTTAGATGAATAACAAACATTTTGTGTATTATTGACTTTTTCCCGGTACTTTCTTGACAGAGTAGTATATCTACTAGAAAAACTAAAAAACTCTCGTTAATTGATTTAGCCAATTTTTTTTTTTTTTTTCATAATAGGAAGAGCAATAAGTAATTGTTACTAAAATATATCAGGCAAAATCTTTATAATTTGGGGCGATACATTTTCGTTTTTCATCCATTAAAATGAACATTGAGTATAATTGGTAGGGAAAAAATTAATAAATTCAATTACGTAGATTAAGATACCTTCTCCTTGAACTAACTTTATTAGGTGAAACAGGGCCACGAGGTAGCGGCAAAGGACGTGGTAATGCATCAACACTGCCCTACGTGATACCGTGCACGAGTACAGACACAGGTCAAACTTCCGATAGCTCAGACGGCACTTCCGATGACAAGAGAGGAGAAGGCGGAAAAGTAAGGAAATTATGTCATGATTTTTATTTTGAAGCAATGTTCTGTTAAGTGGTACAGAAGGCTTAGTTTAATTTTGCTATTTTTTCAATAATTAAATAGTATTAATAAATACTTGAACTAACTTAATATGCTCATAAACCCAATTTTCGTCCGAAGGCTGGACAGAGAGTCCTCCGTTCTCATAGGACGAATGACGGGGATAAAGATAAGGAGAGGACATCCCCTCAGACAGGGAATGACAGCCGCTCCGGGGCGGGACAGGCTCAAGCCAATTTAAATTCCAACAAAAGTCCTACACCTTCGGGCTCTGTAAGTAAATGAGTAGTTCAACAATTTAACAGAATTTAATAAATAAAATAACTTACTACTTCTTGTGACAATATTGTTTATGTGAGGATTACAAATTGTATTTAAGAAACCAATTTTATATACTTGGGTTTTCATTTTTAGGGGCAAGATCATGACCATGGTTCATCAACCTCTGGAAGATCTGAGTGTAAGTATTTATACATCATTATAGTTCAGATTGATTAGAAACCTATCAAGATCGATCATCTAGTAATCTAGATTACAAAAATATTTCCTTTATTTTCCTAACCTCTGCACATTTGCTTTTTTCAACATGGTACATAGTAATGAATTGATATTTTTTAAATGAAAAAAAATGTTTCCAAAATAATTATGAGTTAATGAAAATGTACATAGCGGTTGTTTTTGGGCACTATGTACTTGATTGCTGACAATAGAAATTCAAAAATTTACGACCAGAAGACGAAAAAGACTTGTCTCTTTCTAACCTCCAGTTTCCTGAAATGCATAGAAAAATTCCTAAGTGGGCTATCTATTCATATACGCCTAACCCCTTAAAAGGGATGTGAAATTAAATATGGGAATAAACACATATTTCAAAAAAGGAAGTTATTGAATTGGAACTCCCACTTATAACAAAACGTATTTTTAACACCCTTCTTCCTCTATCCCTTTTAAACGCCTTTATTCTTTTTTTACATCTCATTTACAAATGGAAAGACGTATACGTGGTTTTGTCTGCATAAATTAAAATATTATTCTGTACCACTTCCTCTCCTATGCTCTAAATCAGAAAAGAGGAATCGTGTGACCCCGAATTTCTGAATAGCATAAAGCTTTCGTTATTTATTAAATGTTAGGTAAATTGAGATTGAGAAGATAAAATTATAATTGCGATGTGCTAGAAATTAAAGTATCTGCTGAAGGTCTTAGCTTATATGAGTTACAATGGTTTTTTGAGGGTTTACCACGCCTTCTTATTCTTTTATACCCTATAAAAAATATTACAATAGTGTAATTTTGGTATGTTATAGCTAATTCCGGTCATGTCGAGTTGCATCCCAGGAAAAGAAAGATAAAAGCTTCGAAAGATGGTCACTCTCGCGATCAATCAAAGAATGAACAAAGTCATGAGTCCAGTGCAAGCCATAATATTACGCACTCTAATCCCTATCAAATGTATATCCATATAAGAAAACAGGTTAGTAATAATCTTGAAAAATAACATGACACTTTTTTTCAATGAGGTTCCAATTACCTTATAATCATAATTAATTACAGATCGATCGGCGACAAAGAAGTCTATTTCCAGTGAAACCGAAACCTCCAAAAGATTTTAACAAATATTTAATGAATAGATGTACCTATACCCTTCAGGGTAATGTAAACCCCGATCCACAAGTGGAAATTCCTCATAATTTACCAACTCAGATGATTAATGAGTTTATGTCGCAGGAAAAGGAGAGGTGAGTTTAAATCTTATTTTTAATTTTGGTATTTATTACCTCGATGTAATTTCTAATAAATTGTCTACTTTCAACAGAACACGATTGCGGATTCAACATCTTATTGAAAAAGAAAAATTGGTATTGGCTGTCGAACAAGAAATTTTACGCGTTCACGGGCGCGCCGAGCGGGCAGTCGCAAACCAGGTAAATTAAAACAAAACAAAAGAATAAGAATTTGGGTCGATAACCACAAATCGGTCATGACCCTCTGGGCCGCGACCACAGCATGAGTCGACCGCCGCCTCTAATTTGGCGCTCACGTAGGTGCTCTGAGGATTGCACGATCCCTAAATACAACATCCATTGGATGAGCAAGCTAATCATCTCGGATTACTTGGGAACCTAACCTACGACTTCCTCAACTATTTAATCTTTTGGCCAAATTCTCATTACCAACTTTACCAGGGAACTTCCTGCATATTTAAGTGAGCACTTTGCTGAAATTTTGAGTTCAGTAATACTTTTTTAGGCCATTACAAATAACAAAATCTTACGAATCAGGGTATGTATTTGTGAAATGTGTTTTGTATTTTTAATGGTCTTTTTTCCAACAGTCTCTCCCTTTCTCCGTATGTACGATACTGCGAGACAAAGAAGTATACAACGTGTTAGCCCCAGATCAGGAAGAGAAACGCAACGCGCAACGTTCCCGCTGTAACGGCAGGCAAATCAACTCATGGCTTCAAGAAGTAGACGATAAATGGGAAAAAATAAAGGTAATATTTTACCAAATTTTGCTAATGTTTACATTTTGTGTATAGTAATTAGTCTCCTAGGTCAAAAATAAATTCGACGTTTCAATACAGTAAATATTGAAAAATAACTATAGTTTTACTCATCGATCGAACGATACACTAAGTTTTCGATATTTTGTAGCTAATTATTAAGAATTAAGTAAGCTATTTGACGCAAAAATACTATGACGTCATACCTCAGTTTTTCATACAAATTCCATAGAAAAGTATCGATTTTGACATTTGGTTAAAAGTATTGATTTGACTAGTTGGAAACTACCGTATTGTAGTAAAATAACCTCAATATATTAACGTTACAGGAAGGAATGCTTCGACGTCAACACACGGAAGCTCAAACTCTGCATGCTGTGCAAATTATGGGATGGGAGTGGAAACTGAAAGAATGTGGAATTTGCGATTACAAAACCACACCCAAAATTGATCCGGTGCACGTACCGCAGATCCATGTCTCAAATTTTGACTTGCCCGCTTGAATTTAAGTTCATATTGCCTGTGTTCATGTCACGTCATCACGTTCATATTGCATGGTCTGTAAACACCTCATTCAGGCTGTGACGATGGCGTTTTAATTTTGAAAGGACTTGTTAGTGAAAGTCATCTAATTCCAAAACATACACAAAACATCTACCTGATAATATTTGCTACAAGTAATTTAATAATACATTTAATTAATTTCAAGATTATATGCTCCTCCCTCTGTCATGTATACGTTAACCATAACATAACATTATCATAAGGCGGGAAAGCACCCCAATGAACCATTTTACTAAAAGACAACTATTTAGTACTATTAACAAATAGAATAAATCACCAACTTTCAAATAATCACCTGAACCAGTTATTGCATGGCGAATAGCCCATGGGCAAGGTATGATAAAGTTGGAATAATAATGTGTTTCGGGTAGCAAATTCTATTATTGGTTCGACCAGAGAATTTGTATTAATGAATACAGTTTGTGTTGGGTTTTTTTTAATATAAGTTTATTACTGTGACTTCCCCTATCTTCATCGTTGAGGCACTTTCCCTCAACGTGGTATTATCATGGGCACAAGCAATAGTTGACATATTTAAGCAATAAATTATGCATTTAAGAAGATACTGTTCAGAAACAAGTCTTTTTGGATTCAGCGGCCGTTGCAGGGAATAAAGTATTTACTTACTAAATCGTAACGTGTTTGGCATAAATTAGTGTGTAGTTAAGTTTTAATCATCTATGAAATTATAACATCAATTGGTAATAAGAATCAAGCGGAGCTACAAAATTGGATTTTAAAATCTCTAAATTGATCAACATTATGTTGAACTTTCTATTGTCCCGCGCATCTCTCGGTGACTTGTTATTTATTCTCTTCTACAAAAATACCAACTTTTCTATAAAAGATAACAGTTATCGGGAAATGACAAAATCTAAAATTTAGTTTTTAAAGCTATTCAAGGACATAAAATTATAGTAATTTATTTTTGAAATGTCCTTGCCTACTAATTGATTGTGTGCTTACATACTTAGATGATAAAAGTATTTCATGCAGGTTGTGAAATTCTATCGTCTATGTGTGTAAACACCTTGATGATGTGAGCGAATGATTGAGTGTATATTTACAAGTTCATTTGTATTATATAATATTATGATTTAGTATTTTATTAGTTTTAGAACGTAGACATTCATTTTAATAATTACGTTTATGTTTTTGCATGGCGATATATTTTAAGATTGTAGATTTTAGTTTAAATTAATGTTTTATTTGACAAGTTAAGAATGCATATATTATGTGTAAATTTTATTAGGAATAGATACTTATATGAATGTAATATTTTGGCAAGTTTTATTTTTAAGTTTAATTGATCTTAAGTTAAATATTATAAATATTGGTTGTTTCCTCTTGACATTTTAAGTCACTAAATCTGTATTGTATTGATATTGTAATTTAGATTATTTTACCGTGGTATTAACATGTAGTATCACCAAGAAATTATCTGCCTTCACATGACTGTAAAACTGTAGATCAGACCGGATAGTATCCAGTCTGCCTTGCAGTATTACAGTTTTATCAAGGATCAAATTACAGTACCTAGTATAGTTAGTACAAGTTCGCATTATAGTGTTCTTTGAATTCTGGTTATTGTCTAAAACTTTCTTCTTATCCACTCATTCAATAATATTATCTTACTACACTTTAACAAAAGCTAGATTATTAATTTGAAACTGTTTTAAGTATTATAAGATTTACTTATCTTCATGTTCAATTAGATCTCAATGAATGAAACCTGTTTTTTATTTTACCTTTACAAAACGAACGAATATTTCACACTTGTTACGCTATAGAGCAAGTAATCGGTGATAAGAGATTCCAAGTTAAATTTTTGAGGATGAATAATTTAAAAATCGGTACATAAATGGCGGAGTAATCGGTGAACATACAAAAAAAAAACAATCAGCCAAACATACCTCCTCCTTTTTTTGAAGTCTGTAAAAATACTGGGGAAATTAGTAAATTATGACTAGATTCAACTTACACAGAAATTACTAATAGGTATGTTGATAATTTTGACGTTTATCTCTATTTTAGCCTTAGCACGCAGTTTGCCACTGTGCAAGAAAAAAGCAATAATAGCAAAGGTCACAGTACAGCCACCCGGCACCATGTGACTCAAGTTGGCTGGACAAATCTTCAAAATAGCTTGCATTTAACTAGGTCAATAGGTCCTGGCTAGTATTCTTTATACCTACAGACTTGTATGGGCATGCGCTCTCTATATAAAGTCCTTAGCGGTGCCAGATCGCCTTGGTTCTAAGCCACAAAGTACTAAGAAAGTTCTAAGCCCTTCACACGCTGACGGCGGGTGGACCAATCGGTGACAACTCGCTGCTTGCCTAGCGTTGACTGGGCGTTTCGAGCGGACCGCGCGCTGCCCCAGTGCCAACTATAAACAGACTTCACGCGAACAGAGCGGCGTGTACCCGTTTGACCGGGTGGGGTTCACCGCGGGGCGTTTGGCCACGGCTGGACGTGATAATGCGACGACGCCGTTGCAAATGTCTTGCCTGTTGCATGCAATTAATGTCAACAATGAGTGACTTTCATAACTACCCATGCAAGTCAAGAACTGAAACGATTCAAAGCCCAGTTGCGGCTGTTATTTAAAGTCCGCCGCCGGGTAAGTTCTTAGATTAAATATCAAAATACCTATCTTGTTCATTAAAATTAAGTTCGCCATTAATCTTTTGACGGTAGAGGGAGAAATGCATTGCCATCCCGACCCTGGAACATCCTTGACCAATATTATATGCGAGATTTTATGGGTCTGGTTTTTATGGTTGGATCGCCTTCATAGCGCTTGTTTAGTCGCCGACGACGACGCAAAATCAGCTCACCCGTTCTGTGGTGGGGTAGGTCAGCGAAGACACACGGAAGAGGTGCGCAGACACACGGAAGAGGTGCGCGGGATTCCGTCGCGGGTGCGACCTTGGGTAGGCGAAGTTTAAGTTACTCTGCATAGGAGACAAGCCTCTTGACACGATTTTAAAGCTAAAATTGCTTCAATGCCTGTTATTTACCGTGGTAAATCCAAAATTGTTGATTTATAGGAGGTAAGTAGTTAGGCGGGACTCTAGCACGACCGCATTTGTTTTTGATACAAATGTGGAAGCCTCGGTCATCAGGTTCACATATTCGGCATCGGAGTCGTTGGTTGTTTTGCACGGATTTAGCGAGTTGCCTTGCTGAAAGCATTATTAAATTAATTATCTCGGATATTACTTACTTAATAGCGACGTACAGGCTGGAAAAGATCAATTTTAAAACTAAAATTGCACAACAGTGATAAAAACACTTACTGCACCGTGCGCGCGCGTGTTTTGAAGTGTCAGTCAAACATCGTGTGAACTCAGAATACAGAACAAGTGAATGAGGGGTTTGCTTCATAAAACGAGCCTTTTCACTGAGACATAAATCAATTTATAACACCCTTCTGTTGCCATAGAGAGTTTTAAATAATAAACTAGCGTAACAATAAATTATATTTTATTGATTCTTCTGTTTACTAATATCTAAACATTAGAAAATAATATTATTATACATTTTATCTCACCATGTTAAATTACAGTTTTTATATTTTATAACATCAACAATAACTTGTAGGCCCTTTGGTTGTTGGACTTCAGATTGAATTGATTGAGTGGTTCTATTTGTGCTTGCACCCTAATACTGCTGTCAATTTCCTTTAGCTACGATTACTCCATATATTTTTTGTTAATATTTTTCATTAGTGATGTAGGAACACCTTTAGTTGCAATAACTAAATAATACATAAAACAATAAGGCAGTGGAGATACTTTTGTGTGTTAATTAAAAGTTTCTGTAACACACAGTAACTTTTAATGATTACTTTTCATTACCTGACTGACTACAGAACAAAAATAATTGCTGAAAAATACATTTAACTTACTTAAAGTAAGAAATATTTACAGTAAAGGTAATTTTCTAATAAAACTTCGATGCCACATGAATGCCGTTACTAATGATAACGAATACCAAGTCACAACATAAGAAAGATGTTCATTCCTTAAAGTCACTCTAGTTTGGTTTGGGATAGGCCAACCTTCTGGCGGATCTGGTATACCTCTAGCATCCAGCCAAACGGGAGCGCAGCCCAGGTGTTCACTCATTTGTTCCAAGTCTCTGCGAAAATTAAAATCTATCATTTGATTATGGTTCAAGCAAAAAGAAAAAAATATATACCAAGAAATCTGGCATAGGTCACACCGGTAAACAAATTGTGTAATGGGTTTAGGGGGGTAGTCAAGGGCAAATGATGTTCCATGTAATATACAGACATCCTACAGGGTCTTGCATGTTGAAAGTGAACTAATTAAAAAATTAAAAAAAAAAAATCCTGCCGAGAACTGTGAATCTTACCTACAAAACCATGAGCCCTTTTCTGGATTGTTCTTTGGCATAAATGGTGCCCGTTTTTCCGTTAGTCGAACAACACCAACTATCTCAACATCTCCTTTCAGCATAGACGGTTCTCGTTTTTCTTTTGCTTTTAGATTTTGGTGAACCCAGCCTCGGTTAATCAATATTATTTCTCTGAGAACAGAATATAATTGTTATATTAACACACATTACTAAACAGTGATTAGTTATTAGAACACATTTAAAAGTTTTATCCACCCTATTATACTTATTTATTTTGTAGTAATTTCTTGATCAAATATTTCCGCTTATATTCAAAGTAAAATCTTACCCTGTTTCAGCCAGCTTAAACGGTGTTATTACCAGCCATCCTTGATTGCGTTTGGGATCAGACACTAAGGATCCTGTTCTTGGGAATGGTGACCCTGGTTCAATTAGTGCTCTTGGTCCAATAAGGATTTCTTTATCATGAAGAAATTGCCCTTTGACTTTTACTGGCATGTATTCCATATTGTCCAGTTTTGAATAGCTGTAATATATAATTTAAAAATTATTATAAATATTAGTTAGCACCACACACACCAGAAAAGAACAATGAAACACTGAAGTTATCGCAATAGCAATTTTTCTCAATCTCACCAGTATTGTGTATGGTTTTTTATACATGTAATGGTAATTGGTATTTTATTTTAAAGCTTCAGACTCAACAGATGAAAAACCATTGTTGCATTTAGTAAAAGTGTGCACTGCATTTCTATATAATGTTATTTAAATTTGCAATGTGAGTTATGTATAAGTAATGCATAGCTTTAAGCAGTGATGAAACCTTCGCTTAAAAGTTGTTAATTAATACAAGGTAATCAATAACAAACCATACACTAGTTTTAGAAATTGTGTTACCGAGTTGGGTAATGCTTTTAGTTATTTTGTTCAGTTACATAGGTATTATTCTAATATTTTTATAAAATAAAAAAGATACTACAAGAGGGCATGACATAGAATTGAATAATATCCTGTTACTATGTGTAAATACATTGATACATTGATTCAATTTTATGGACAATACAAGAAACAAAATACTAACTCGCTGGGCATGGGTACAGGTGTTGCATTTGTTTTAGATTGCATCATTTCAATAAGTCCAAGTTTCCATTGAAGTCGGTACACTTGCCAACACCCTAAACCGAAAGAGCCAACTGGAATCATCTAAAATCAAACAGCAAGGTAGTATGTTTTTCTTATTTTTCAAATTCATGGACATGGACAAACATGTTGATTGTAATCATCACAAGTAGTATGGCTAATGAGACTGCTTTTCGAGAGCCTGCACCTTAGTTTTTACATGTAAACATTAGCCGTAATGTACAACACAACGGTAATGAAAAAATAAATGGAGAAAACACAGTGCTTAAAATATTTGTTAGATACATACCAATAATATCCATTTGAAAACCTGGCCGTGTTCTTTTTTAGGCCTAGCTCTCTGCTGAGCCCGAAGAGCATCGGAAACAGTACTGTTAAATCGTATAGTTGTCCTAACCTTTACAGAAATGTTAAATGTGTGGTAATTGTTTATTAAATTATGCGTACGCATCACCACATTTCTAACCATAGTAATCATCTTGAACACTGTTAATGAGCACAATGAAAATAAAATTATATTTTAGACTTGCTTGGAGTAAAGTTATAAATCGACGATATTGATATTGGCGGACATTAGCTTGACTTGACATTTAGTGATGTACCGCCAACATCTGACTGGCTGACAGGAATTGCAACGACTTACCCGTGGTAAAAAATCTGTAAAATTTGTTTTGCGTTTAAATGATTTACTAAATTATTGAAAGTCGGTTTTAAATATTTACTTGGACTCTGGATTATAGTCATATATGTATATTATGGCAAGCAAAATCTGAATTATTTAGCCTATAAGAACCTCGTTTCATCATTTCAATCTTACCACCCTGGTCACAGTATTGTTGCGGCTTTGCTCAAATTACTGACGATAATGGTTGGACTTCAGTTCTTCCTTCCACTCCGTAGATTTCAATATTTCATGTTGGGGGTTGTGAAGGCATGTTTGGAGTCAGCGTGTCTGTTTCACATCATCACATCATCCGCCCATAAGTGCCCTCTGCTGAGCAAAGGCCTCTTCTCACACGGGGAAGGTTCGAGCATTAATCACCCCGCTTGCTCAATGCGGGTTGGCGATTTAAAACTTATAATTAGAAATTATATATAAGTCTAGGTTTCCTCACGATGGTTACCTTCACCGTATGTTAGAGGTGTCTAAATAACCATAGAAAGTACATATAACTCGGTAAAAGTCACATTGGTACTTGCTAGGTTTCCACGCCCTCACGCATGAGAAGCGGGCTCCTTAACCTCCGAGCCACCACGACACTAATCCGGTTGCAAGAAAACATTTCTGCTAGCGTGCCCCAGGATGGCGTCCTTTCTCCTGTCATTCCCCTAATTGGTATGCAGAAGATTTTAAGCTTTACTATCACTTCAAACGGTCAGAAGCGAATAAAGGTATCGATGCTATCAGTCGTGCCTTGAACGGATTTGATAGGTGGGCCAGGTTCTTTATCTTGCAAACCAACCCGTACATAACTCCCTTTAGGGCTCCGAGGCCCTGCAGCCTTTATGCCTGAATGGTGCAGTGATCCTTTTTACTTACACAACTAAGAATCTGGGGATAATATTCGATTCAACCTATCATGGGATGCACGCATACGCAGTTCCTTGTAGGTACCTCTTTTATTAAATTATCGTGTATAAACGTGACATGTTAAAATTACCTACTTTACAATCTATGCTAGAATACCTAAGTCAAGGAAAATCTGCCCGCCACTATAAAAAATGTTTAAACACTTCAGCATTGGTCAAGTGCAGTTGCAGTTTTGACCCTCCCTGTACATAAATATATAAATAATAAGGTAATAAAAATTAAAAATTACAGAACATAGGTATATCTGTCTAGATATAAGTAGATCCTATTTCTCCACCACCCAAAGGTAGACTGGCAGAGAACGCCTAAGGCGTTAAGTCCGCCATTGTACGTTGTGCAAGAAGTGTAAAATAAAATAAATAATAAAAATATAAATATAGATCACGGTGGGACGAATATCTATTCGTGATCTTATTACCTATATAGATACATACTTACTTCTTTTTAAATTGCTAAAGCAGGTACCTACTGAAAGTTTTTTCATTGTTCTTATTTTTTTACCTATACATATATGTAGGTACGATGTTAAAGTAGAAAATGCTTATTTATCGTTTTTACCCGAAGAGCGCCTCTGGGGTAGCTACTGCACTACGGCATAGTGCTAAGATTTTATCCAGATAAGGATTGAAAATTGATGTACTTATACCTACTTAGTAAATTTCTATCAATTTCTTCTCGGATATTTATATCCAAACAATGGGTAAATCTTTATGTTATTTGTAGCAAAATATAATAAATATTTCAAGCGGACAGGCTGACGACGATCCCGATGGCGAACTGCATGCTTATTATATCGTCTTCCATGGGGTTCGAAACTTATCGAGCCCACCTTGAAGTAAAAGGAATAATAATATGACCTGTGTAGCATTCTAGCACGCTGCCTGATGTAGTATAGCGGTGAGACCTCTCTTTGAGAAGTGGCTACAGGGACGCCACATTATCTTCACTTTCACGGAACGCAGGGATTCGGAAGTTTCGGTAGGTAAGTAACTGTTTCGGACCCGGCGGGAGGAAACGCTCGCGGGTCGTCATTATGAGAACCATCCTGAAAACACGATAGAGGATACAGTGGCGGTGTGCCATGCTTGGGTTTACCTACAACAGCTGTGTCCTCAGGGAACTGACAACTACCCTCCTCACGCCATAGTCGCCGCATGACAATCTCCTGCCACCGTGAACGTGACGAAACCATCACTGATGGGTCCAACAGGGCCGATTGCGAGGTTTTAAGTCATTAAGAGTCTACCACTCCCCCTCGCCTTATCCTTGGCGAGAGGAACCATTCACAAGGGAAGGAGTCACCATTACTCTGAGAAGGTAATATTTTTATCCAATATAAATTAATAAGAAGAAATCATCTTCCTTCCATTTCTACTTCGCTATGAATGGACTAGCTGAAGACAACTTCGCCGTATAGTGATTCGAAAGGACTAATTACTTATAATCTGGTCCAATGTTAGATAGATGAAAACCCAGAGTAAGAGACGACCTGCAGGTGATGATCAGACATTTCTGGATTCCTCCATTACCGCTACTTTAATTTCATCCAGATCCGTCCAGTCGTTTTGGCGTGATTGACTAACAAACATCCAAACATCGTAACGTTCGCATTTATAATATTAGTAAGATAGGATTTATTAATACGTCATTCAAAGCGTATCTGCAAACCGAATGTTTTAGATTGTCAGATTAATTGTAGTTTTTGTTCCTAGAAGTATTTATATCTATGTAGCGCCACAGAAAACCTGTTCTGAAAAATCTTATTCATATTACCTATAGTTACCTATCTACTCCCTACATCAAGTAATGAAGAATAATAAAAGTATATAGGTACAAGTATCTAACAATTTAAGTACGTAATAGAAACGCACACAAACGACAGAGGTTAAATAATTTTACACAGGTGTTACGAAGAATGAAATGTCTGTTATACGAAAAATACAAATCTATGTGGCACTCGCGTTGGCACAGTCAGTAGACACGTAGCGACACAAGACTTATGTAGATAACAGTCGAGTGATGGCGAGTGTCGATTACATTTCTGTACCTTCAGTGAAAAGTGATACATGTCGACCCAGATCGGTTTTTATATTCTCTGATTAAAGTTATTAAAAAAAAATTAACTTAATTTCAATCTTATCCCCGTTGTTATAAGATTAAAATTGAAAGAGTTTATTTTGTGTTCATTGATATAAGTAAGCAATTTTTTATCGAAATTATTGAGTAAAATAATACTTTTTGATTCATAACAAAGTGCTCCGAAGCGATCTTTATATTTCTAAAATGTATTTTAATACGACTCGAGTTACCACATCTTACGCGAAGCGTAAGCTTTTACTTCAAATTATCCAAAGTGATACAAATGAAATCCTATCACTAAACTTTAAAAAGTTTAAACAATACATTCTAGTGAAAAGTGCTACATTTGTACATGAACCATACAAACACAAATTTATTTTCATAAAAATATGTGACTAATGATACAACTACTAATCAAACAATTTACACGTTATTTATGTAGCCAATTTTGATGTGATTACAAATTTAATATCAATTCTATTTGTAAGAACATAAGGGAAATAAGATACATGGTTACGTGAATAATGGTATTATTATAGTAGAATCAAAACTGCATTGCGTTTTAGAACTAAATTAGCAAAAAATACAAAGTACCTAGTGATACAAGTCGCGCAGCTCTTACGCACCCCGCTTCCCCGCGGGACAGAGCGCGGGCGACGCGGGACGCGGGTTCTTTAGTCTCGGGCGTGCGTCAGGACAGGTGCGTCGTGCGTTACAGTACACAACTACGATGCGTAAGGTAAGACTTGTATCATTTCATTGTACGCTGTAGCTACCTTAATATGTTATGCAACTAGCTTGAAACTTAATTCCCACCTCGTCGAGCAGCACAATGGGCCGGTACGCGGACGGAGAGTCCGCAGGACGCCCCGGCTTCTTCACGAGGACCAGTTTGCCTATCTTCCACGACAGCGGAAACTGGCCCCTCTCCAAGCATGCGCTGAATAGACCAATTAGTCGAGGCCTGAGAGCCTCCGAGGCCAGGACCCAAACCTTGGCATGCAGCCCGTCAGGTCCTGGGGCGGTATTCTTTGAGCCGGCGCACCGCCACTCTCAAATCTACCTCGGTCACTTCCGGAACGGGTTCACCGTCGTCGTCGTTGTAGCCCGCATTGGGCACTGCAGTGGGCGGAGACATAGTGGGAGGCGTGTAACCTATCTGTGGTCGGGGGAATAGCGCCCCAAGCACTTCGTTCACGACCTCCGGCCGGAGACTCTGAGTCAGTGGGGGCGCCCAGGTGCGGAGCTTATCACGCACCATGCGGTAGGGGCGTCCCCACGGGTCTCTGTTCAGAGTCTCCAACATCTCCTCGCGGGCCCGATCTTTGGCCCGCCGGATCTCCACCCTTAGGGTGGCCTTCGTACTCCTCGTACAGCTCCGCCTCTCTGGTTTCAGCGTCCAGAGGGCGGATACGGAGCCTTCGGTGCCTGGTATATCGGCGTCGCGCTGCAGTGCACTCACCACGCAGAGCAGCCAGCTCCTGCGACCACCAATACACCTAGCGCTTGCGTTGGCACGGCCGGATCCGGGGCATCGCCACGTCGCACATCCTGGACATGGCGTCGGCAGGACTGACCGGTGGTATCACCCAGGCCTGCACGACTGCGGCTTCCAGAAAGAGCTCCCGGTCCAGTTGCCTAAGCGCCCAACGCTGGCAAATCGGGGCCTGTCTGACTGGCGGGTCTGCGGACTCGGCGGAAACGTCGAACCGTATATACGGGTGGTCCGAAAACGTCTCCACCTCCTCCATGACGCGCCAGTCGCCAACGCGTGATGACAGAGCTGGGCTAGCAATCGAAATGTCCACCACTGACTCGCCCCGCATCCGTATGCACGTGGGGACAGAACCCCGTTTCAGCACGACTAGGCCTGTCTCCAGAGCCCAGTCTTCGACCATCCTTCCCCGGACATCAGTGACCCGGGAACCCCATGCCAAATTCTTGGCATTGAAGTCCCCGAGGACCAGCACGGGGAGGGGACGGAACCCGACGACGACGGTGACTAATTCCCTGAGGGAGATGTGGAACTCGACGAGAGTTCGGTTCGGAAAGAAGTACACGCCCACCACGGCGATTTCTCCGAACCGAGCCGCGACGCAACCCCTGCTTCGCTGAGGCCCTTCGGGGGTTGGGGTACCGGTGGCGGCCGACGAGATGATGGCCACCGAGCCGTCCAGGTCTGACAACCAGTGTTCCCTGGGTGGAACGAAGTACGGCTCGGAGACCACAGCAACATTGATCGACCACTGCGACATGCTCTGGAGCAGGAGATCCTGAGCAGCGGCGCAATGGTTGATGTTCGCCTGGAGGAGGCGTAATGGAGCCATTATTGGCAGTCCATCACGACCTCCTCTCTGGCACCAGCGACAGCAGCAGTCGCGGAGGCGGTGGCGACTGTGTCTGTATCAACGGGAACGGCGGGGGCAGTAGAGGCGGCAGAGGGCCTAACTTTACCCCTGGGCTTGGCGGGGGGGAGCAGGTTTTGCCCCCAACCCGGTGATCGGCCGGCTTACCAGCCGCAGCACATACTACGCAGTGCAGCGGTGCAGTGCAAGTGCCGGCCCTGTGACCGGGCTGACCGCAGCGGAAGCAGCGGCCGCTACGGTCTACCTCCGAGGTGCATTTGGCACCCACATGGTAACCAATGAGGCAACGATAGCACCTCAGAGGCCGGGGCTCAAGCAGCTTCACCTACGCCGAGACCCAGCCCACCAGGAGTCTTTTGCCCTCCGACAACTTTTTTGCCGCTGTGACGGGGCAGCTGACTACCACAGTCCGCAGCCCCGTATTGTCCGGGCGGATGGTGCCTGCCTTCACCTGGTCCACAGGACACTCCCCCATCCTGGCAACAGCGGCCGCCACCTCATTCTCCGTCACAGAGTCGTCCAGGCCCATGATACTTAGCTCCAGGCATTTAGTTCGCCTGGACACGCGAGCCTCGTCCGCTGCAAGGCACGCCCTGAGCTTCTCGGCTAGGGCGTCAGCGGACGACCCGCTGGCGCGCCGGGGACCTCTAAGAGACGGGCTCCAGTGGCAGTGACCCTCACTGCGAACCCGTCGGGTGCCCCAAACTCCGCAGGAGATACCGCCACCTTCAACTTTTTAAGTACGTCCCCGTACGTCACCCCCTTATTAGCCGCATCCGAAGATTTGGGGGCGAGGAGCATTGCCGCGGCGCGCTTCTCCTTGCGCCGCTGCTGCCGCCGTTGCCGCTGCTCTTTCTTGCGGCGCTTCCTCGCCTCCTTAGCGACCCTCCTCGCTTCCCCGGCCACCTGCCACTCGCCATCGGCACACAACTCCGATGGGGTGGGCGGCGCTCTGGTTGGAGCTCTAGCGGAGCTCTGCACCCCTGCGCCTGCGACTCATCGGCGCCGAAGCTGTGACCCTCACTGCGAACCCGTCGGGTGCCCCAAACTCCGCAGGAGATACCGCCACCTTCAACTTTTTAAGTACGTCCCCGTACGTCACCCCCTTATTAGCCGCATCCGAAGATTTGGGGGCGAGGAGCATTGCCGCGGCGCGCTTCTCCTTGCGCCGCTGCTGCCGCCGTTGCCGCTGCTCTTTCTTGCGGCGCTTCCTCGCCTCCTTAGCGACCCTCCTCGCTTCCCCCGGCCACCTGCCACTCGCCATCGGCACACAACTCCGATGGGGTGGGCGGCGCTCTGGTTGGAGCTCTAGCGGAGCTCTGCACCCCTGCGCCTGCGACTCATCGGCGCCGAAGCTGAAGTTGGAGCTTGCGCTGTCAGAGCCGCAGGTGCCGCCTTCGGCGCTTTCGCCGGCGTAGGCGATTTCGCCCCCTTCTTCGCCGGTGCCTCAGCCCGAGCGCCGCAGCTGGTTGAAGGCTTTAATTATA
The DNA here is from genome assembly GCA_902829305.4 of Spodoptera exigua. Classification (NCBI taxonomy): domain Eukaryota; kingdom Metazoa; phylum Arthropoda; class Insecta; order Lepidoptera; family Noctuidae; genus Spodoptera; species Spodoptera exigua. The sequence continues at coordinate 9,238,696 of LR824601.2, read as the reverse complement.
TTAATATCTGATGTTTAATTTTTGGAGACTGATTTTATTAGATTAAAGACTGTTCAAGATTAGTTATAAAAATTATGAAAAGTTATTTTCTTTTTATAAGAAAATTATATTGATTTTTGAGACTGATTTCATACGATTTAAGACCGTTCCAGAATAATGATAAAAAGTTATGTATTTTTTATAAGAAAATTATATTAATATGATGTTTGATTTTTGGAGACTGATTACATACGATTTAAGACTGTTCAAGATACAAAAGTAAAAGAATTGTTTGTTAAATAAACGCTTTTTATTTTGCTATAAACATACTTTTACCTATTTTTGTAACAAAACCGTTTGAAAATAGTTATTACTTGTATCAATAAACACTTCGATATAAACAAAATGTATCAAAATAAATTTTAGCTTGTAGCATTAATCACTCACGAGTTTAAAAAACACATTGGTGTTTAGGGGTACAATTGAATATTTACGTAGGAATTTTAAATAAAACAATGAAAAAAGGTTGCTGATAATCAAAATGATCATATTAGCTTTACCACTTTTTCTCACAACAACTATTTGCAGGCAAAATATGCCAAAACACAAGCCTTATAACATTTTACACAAAATGATAACTAAATGTGTAAAATAATTCATTGCATTATACATTTAAATACACAAAAATAAGCAAAGAAAACTAAAGTGTACGGTGATATAACTGGCTATTTTTACTAATTACTTAAATTTCGTGCAAAATAATTTATTTAAACCAAGCTCTTTATAATCTTTATAATATTATCTACACGTACCACATATCGCTTTTTATTTCAGAACGTTAGAAAAATAACGAGATTTTTTTAAATCTTTAACCTTAAATTACTCGTAACTATGATTTTCCACTTATATCACTTTTCACTGAAGGTACAGATTTATCGATGACTTAAACGTAGGTGTATACTTAGGCAAGTAATAATAGCTTCTATCCAGTTTTGCTTAGATTTGGTCATTAACCTTTCCAAAATGCTAATGAATAACATTGCCCGTTTTCTCACAACTTTATTCATGCTATCATCAAATTCAATCTTACGCAGATATCAATTAGATATAATAGGTATGTTTAATGGTTTAGTAAAATAATTTTGTATTCCTAGCTGCTCGCTATGGTGGTTAAGTATAAATTACGTTATAACATTATTTTTAATGGCAAAAATATGTTGAAATCATATCATATGCAGAACAGAAACAGACAGGGACTGGGTTCGATGCTTTCTTTTCGGATTTGTGTCCAGTGTTTGGCAATAAGTTCAGCCCCTTTTTAAATTGGACTCATAACATATGTACATAAGTGGTAGGAAACTGAGTCTTACATTGTGTTTACACCCTGACTATTAGGTACTTCGTCCATTAAAAGGCAGTATTGTGTATGTTATGTGTTAAACACATTTCTATGAAAGTATGAAGGTCCTAATTGCAAGACCTATGGTTTATAAATAAACATATAATATATTATTAAACATATTTGTATAAAAAAATAAACATGTGTTTCAAACTCCTCCCCAATCGATAACAAATATTATCTTAACCGACACAGCACTTCATTGAAATAGTCAGTTTAGTCTATGGACTCCAAATGATTTTTTAGCGTTAATCATTGTGTCGGCAGTGCTCAGAATCGGCGCACGCGCATTTTCGACATGGTGAACACAGCCGGCGGGGGCGAAACGGTGAATTCATAATTATATTTGCTAGCTGTCTAATATTTATATAAGTATATATCCGATTGCGACGATTTTTGAGATTTTTATCTGTGCGATAGTTTAGTATTTAACAATATATTTAGTTTAGTATAAAAATAAATTGTGCCCAATGTTTACCGGTATTTTTTGGAATGATGTTATCTCATATTGTAGATATAGAACCTCGTATCCATGTAGGTACATGTTCATTCGCGCCACAACGTTGCCTGCGACATGTGTTGCGGCATATTGTTTGTTTTGAAGCAACATGCTCTGCCACCACACACCACATTGTTGAGCACTAGTTTCTCTGTCAATATGGTTCATAAGTTGAGTGCGGGATCTCGACAAAGACTTTCAATATGTTTGTAAAGTTACATTTGTACAAAGTGCAACATGTTGCGCGTCAAATGTTGCTTGGACGTGGAGTTAGTACGAGGCTCTGAGGCCTTCATACAAGTTCTCGACAAACTTATGCGGCACATCTACTTACATAGTTCACACAAATTATTTTCTATGTTCTAATAGCGGCTATTCAGTCGTGAAACGCGCCCTTACGATTATAAAATTGTCGTAACTACCTACGTAGAATATTCAAAAGTGATTAGTTACTGATTATTTGTATCTTAAAGTACCTAATATCATATCATTGATATTGTTTTTTCGTGGCATATGTATAAGGCCTGTGGTAATAACGGTAAACTGTTGATGACCGCAGTGGCTTCAATGGCTGGTGCAGACTCATGATGCCAAACAGCTGTGGGAGGCCCAGCCCACGTACATACTCTCTCAAGCCGTCTACATATTAGCTGGAATTGTCACTCTTATACATGGTATGTTATGTTTTCTGTATTATTATATTGTGTTTTAATTCCAATGTGGAAGATAAACCGGCTGGGAACATATTTTTTTATTATAGCTAAAAGATATTAAGTACCTAAGTTGAACTATTCGTTACAGTTTAATCAATAAAGCTGAACGTATACGTAACGTATAATATAATATGTACTTATACCAAATTCAATTGCTCAAGTACCTACCTCTCACCTGTATTGACCGTATGACCTATGTCGAATACTTACTTGAACCTGATATTTGATTATTATTTTTATAAATACCTAATTATATAATTCCTTGCAACACTGCATTATCACACAAATCTCGAGCATGTATATACTACTCTATCTATGTAGCTAAGAAGCTAATTTTATATCCATTAAACCACTTTGCATGACCAATGCCGTTCACTTTATAAACTTCTTTTTTAGGTATTCATTACCTACTATACTTTATTTTAGTATATAAAGACTAAATGTGAGCATGTTTTAATAGAATAAAAATTCATTTATTTTTATAAGCTTTCTTTCAACGGTTTCGTTTTTTATTTTTATAAATAAAACCTAAATATTTAATAAGCCAAATTATTCTCCGTATCTATACCTACCTATAGTGAACCGATCTCTTATAATATAAGTACCTATACTAGCGATTGGGTTCAGATGCAAAGCTGATACAGTTTTTTTCCACTATTTAATAATTATTAAACTTTCTATCTTTTCATTTTATCTATTAAAAAATCATACAAATCCGTTGCGTAGTTTTCAAGATTTAAGCATACATAGGGATAATAAGCAGAAAAAGCTACTGAGATATATGCAGTTGCATTATTAACTTCGTAAGCACGTGCTAACGAAAAAGCCAGCTTTCCGGTAAAGCCGCTTTGCCGCTGAATATATAACACAAAATTGGAAGAGGCTTTACCCTTTAATACTGTAATTTCTCCTGTGTCGTGAACACTTTTCCGAACATAAAATATCACATACCTCAACCATCACCATACACAACATTCCCAAACCCTGAACAATAATTATTTGATATCGAGATAACGTTTGCGTGGTACTGAATGGAATTATAATTTTAGCTTTCAGTAAAGGCGGGAGATGGCCGTACTTCTGGCTGGGCACGATCCTACATGGTCTCTTCACCGACAACTTTTGGCATTTTGCTCTGCCGGAGTATGACAACTTTTGGCACTCTCAGACACCCATCATTTTCTTGGGAGCCAGACTACCTCTTCATATAATTCTTTTATGTAAGTCCTGTTTCGTATTATTACTTGCATATCAATGAAATAACGGGGAATCCATTCAATTCGGTTCTTAAATAAATCCGTATTACATAATTTCAGATCCCGCATTTATTTACCACGCCGCCTACGCGGTGTCCAAATTGAATCTCCCTAAATACAGCGAGCCTTTCGCAGTGGGTCTTGTAACAGTTCTGGTTGACATTCCTTATGACATTGTCGCCGTTAAGTTTGTCCACTGGACGTGGCATGATACCGACCCCAACATCTACGACCGTCACTACTGGGTGCCATGGAACTCCTACTACTTCCATGCTACATTTGCTGCCAGCTTCTTTTACTTCTTCCATGCCAGCAGATCCTGGTTCGCACCAAAAGTCACACAGTGGGATGCAGCTGAGTAAGACTTTCAAATCAAGAAAATGGTTTTGTAATAAGGCGTTTGACTATCCGACATATTAATTTACCATTGCATATTCTTACAGCAAAAAGGCTGAATGGAAGTCACTATTGATCTCTTCTCTGTTGGGCATGCCTGGAGGAGTGCTCATGTTTATTCCTATCTACCACCCACTGCATGATGTGTTCAAGATCCACTCAGAGGTGACCTTCTTCTTGCTGTTCTCTATCTTCGCAATGATCGTTCTATCTGGACTCCTCAGTGACAGGCAGAAGTGTAACAAGAAGTATGATTTATACTTTGTACCTTACTATTTACAAGTGATATACGAAGTCAGTAGTTTGATAAACGAATTTGTTTTGCCACTAGGTTGACAATGATCGACTACGTCCTGATGGTGCAGCTGGCGATCCACTACTTGCTGTACCTGACCTTCACAATATTCTTTAACCCAGAACAGGAGAGGTCTCTAGGGCTGCATGAGCCAGTCGGACCGTGCAATGAAGTGGCAACCCTTACAACACCATTCGGACAGGTATATGTTATTTCGAAATAATGAGAATTTTAAAATTTAAACTAGAATCTTAAATATAGACTCGTCATTCTTTTTAAAGATATTTTAGATACTTAGCTATTAAATTTGTACTTCGCTTAGGTGCTTCCATGGCTAGTTATCATATTTAAATCGTCGTGATTAAGATAATGTTTGTGAGTATTCATTAGCACACATGGGTAATTAACACCTGTTATTCTGCATATCAACGATTACAGCTTATGTTGATAAGTCCGTATCGTTTTGCTACCAAACGTACCTATCATATTTAAATAATGAACGGTAAACGATCAACAAGGTTAGTTTTGGCTGATTGTGTGGAAAAGTAGTTGCCCATCAAAAAGTTTAACTGTTGTAACATAACATATAACTTGTCTTTCAGGCACACACAGGTGCTTATTCTTATTAAAAGAAGGATATCATACTTATTTTCATATATTCAACCTCCAATTTGTTTTAGCTTTAAACTTTCGGTCTATTATTAATACTTGTTGCCTGTTGTTTATTATTATTAATTTATAAATCGCCACACTCCAAATCCACACACAAACAAGAAATAAAATATTTTTTAACAAACACTACATAACTACTCTTAATAGTCAAAGAGATCACATTACGGTCTTTCGTCTTCATCATCAGATTACTACATAACTTCATTGTAACCCATAAAGGTGCAAAGTCTTCATCGATATAAATGAATTAAGTCCAAACACGAGGTAGTTACCGTAAACCGTTCAGGAGATCCCTGAGCTGTCCTTCGTTCTCATCATCAGACCCCTAATGACAGTTACGACCAATCTTGGTGCAAAGTGCTCACCAATACGAATTATTCAAGCCCAAACACACACAAGGCAACTACTTCAAATAGTCAAGAAGATCCCTCGACTGTCATCCAGCTTGGCAATGTGTAGTGTAATAAAAAGCCCCAGCCTACTAAAATAATACGCAAAAGCGCTACACGCCCCTAAATTTTTTGAGAACTATCAAATCGGTTTATAAATAACGGAGATATCGGCGAACAAACATAAAAAAAGCATATTACGGTCGATTTGAGAATCATCCTCCTTTTTCGAAGTCGGTTAAACTTAATGAAATAAAAAAAATTGAATGATTTCAGCGAACGATGCGATAGGCAATATTTTTGTTTTGTGTTTAGATAATAACTTGAAATATTAGGTATTCTCATAAGAACAGTAGTACACTTACAATGAGATACAAAGAATTATCAATCTATATAAATACACTATTTTGCCTTTGTTGTGTGTTGGTGAAGTTATACAAACTAACAATTAGAGATGTCGCTTGTTCTGTGGTATAGTTTATAATATTTTGTATAACTGAATTGGGTACTACCTAAATGGTTATAAATTTATTAAGTACTTTAAATTTCATTAAAACTGACGTGTTTTAAAAACATCTATTGCTGGTATTATATAGAACGGCTTGACCATCCTCATAGCATTATTTGTACAAATAAATGAACGATTCGCAATTGTTTCCAGGTATTGGAGAAACGCAAATACTTCTGTCCTACGGACTACAACGAAGATTATTTCGACTTCCACTGTGTTAAGGAGCTGCCGCGCAATGGTGCCACCTGGTATCTCATATGTGGGACACCCTTTGAGTAAGTGCTGCTTTAAATACTGTCTATAGTAATTTATTATTCTATATACTAACGTTAATTATAAATCAGAAGATTATCTTTACTTATTTAACATCTGGAATTTCATTTTGTGAGAGGAAAATCATCAAATGACTTGTCCCGCCCAGGGATGGGCGGGAAGGAGTGTCAGACTCATACTGCCCAAAAAAACCCCCCATTCCTTCTCCTGGAACCGCAACCCCGGCTGGTTTTGCATAACGTAGCCCATTTATCGAAGAAAAACCGAGTGAAATCGCACGCACGTCTCAGAAAAGTTTTAGCAAGCAATTTAAAAAGATATTCTAGCATGTTTTATATTATTCTGTTTTGTTTTTCGAACGTTTTGACGAATCTTTTTTTATATTAAAGAAACTGAATGTAACAAATTTACTTTCAGAAACCGCGCTGAGTACATAACTGTGTTGTCCACGATATTGGTGGTAGCTACCGGTGTGTTCTACGGTCTTTATTTCAAGACTGGAGGAGGTACTCCAGAGGTCGCCACTTCTAAGAAACTGAAGAAGAAGTAGGTTAATGTAATCTTCATAAGGGTAACGAATAAAGCTGCCAGCAGATGGACTATAAACAACGCAACAACCGTTCTAAGTGGATATATTTTAACATTAAATGAAAATCATCTCGCTTTGGAATTAAGTTAGTATCCAATTTCACACCTTTGAGTGTTGCTAAGAAGATAATTTATAATTGTCTGCTCATTTATAATTGCAGCGAGTGCGTCTAAATTATTTTTAAATTGTTTGCCTAATGAAATCATCTAAGTTTATGTTAAAACAAAATTAAGAATAAATTTAATAAAAACATTGTTTTACCAAAATAAATTTTGTTTATTTCAAAATCAAATTAAAAAAAAACATTTATTTTAACTAAAGTACCTATACATACCTTCGGACAAACACCAGAAGACACACTTTTGAAACATCAAAATGAATTAGTCTGCTCGTCAGTGAAACTAGGTGCTCGTTCCAAAGAAAGGATTTGAATGGAAGATGTTGATGATGAAGAACGAAAAGCTGTCGTCAAAGGATAGGTTTGTTCTTTCGTTCGTTAAAATGTATATGTTTTACAAGCTCACCCGTACTCAGAACAATACAGAGAAGGAGTTAAAAATTTAAACGATACAAGCAATTCCTCATTATTCAACTTGAATATTTTTTCCGTCTCCAAAATGGCGCCAATCTAAAAAAATGCTTCTATAGTAACTTAGTTCCATTAATTTAAAAAACTGAATTACGAGAGACAAATATTTATGTACTTTGGAAAGTCGGGATCGTAGTACAGCTTATCTATTTTTGCCTCTAGGGTAATGATCACATCACAAACAACATTTCATGTAAAATGTTGCTATAAAGAGAGTTCGTAATGTCAAAAGTTTCCAGGGTTTTAAACCAGCCCTCAACCACAATTCGTCACGTGAGCAGCTTGTAGCATGCAGCTCGTAGCACGTAGGTTGAAGCGCGTAGCAACGTTTCCCTGCTAAATCAATCTCGTAGCTCGTAGACGTGTCAACAATGGACTCTAGCTTGTCAGACGTAGGGACTTTAACATTTAATTTTGTGTCTAGCCATTTGGCACTGAAACAACTAATGTATAACAGAATATAAAAAGTAAACTTTAAAGTTCAAGCCTATACTCATGATAAGAAGCATAATCGTTAGTTAAGCCACGTATTTTGATTAACATACAGATTTTTGAATGAGAATACAAGGACTTTCTATCCTCTAGACCACTGCACACACATTTAAGTGAGAAACAATGTTTGTTTGACACTTGCGAAAGGATATACGACACGTTTTGTTCCTAAATTTACCGGAAATGGGAAATAGAATATTACCAATTTCCGGTAAAATTAGCATTCTTCATTCTCTTCACCATTTAAACAAATTGAATGAAATTAGATATTATGTTTCTTACCGTGGGCCTGAGACTCAGCCGCTGAGTCTAAGATCGCAATACGCCTATATAAACTAATCTATCCTATAACCTTTTCTGAGTTCCAAACTATGTCTGTACTAAATTTTATTCAAATAGGTTCAGTAGTTTAGATGTTAAAGAGAGATAGACAGAGTGGATTGTAATAAAATAAACACAGAATTTTGAGGAAAACTCAGCAACACATTGAAACAACTCAAAAACCGATTAATTATGATTAATCTTGAAGCATGGCGTCAAAAAGGTGCACACATGTATACTGATTTTTGTAATTCTTATTTTATTGATAGATAATAATGTAAACTTATATAAGTGAAAGAGTTGGAAACGTAATAGTTAGTAAACAAATATAATCAGAATGCGCCGAACTGCTGAGCTATCAGGAGTTATTGTAAGTCAACCATAAAAGATAGACATATACTGTCCTCGGATATTTTGTGGATAATTTTATGCTGAACATTCCCGTGATACATAATTTCTATGTAACTCTAACCATTAAGGCTGCACACGCGATGGAAGCTTAAAAATGGAGTAACTTCTCCGATTTTTCCAACATTTCTCTTCACTGCTCTGCTCCTATTAATTGTAGCGTGATGAAAAGTACCCTGAAACCTGCCCAGGAATATAAAGAATAATTGTACCAAGTTTCGTTAAAATCTGCCCAGTAGTTTTTGTTTATATAAGGAACATACAGACAGACAGACAGACAAAAATTTTACTGATTGTATTTTTGGTATCAGTATCGATCACTTATCACCCCCTGATAGTTATTTTGAAAATATATTTCATGTACAAAATGGACCTCTCTACAGATTTATTATAGTATAGATTATTATATAAAAAAAAATATCATTACTTCTGTTGAAAACAAAAAAAAAAATATGATTTCAAGCCATCTCCACCGCTTATGCGTGCATCAGTAGTTTATATTAATCTCAATGATTAGTTCCAGATATTTGCCGCTAGGAGCGCTTTAAATCGTCGAATCGAATCATACAAATGTAAATCTCACTCTTACTTTACGTCAATATTATACTTACCTACTTTAAATTTTAAGCTGCATTGAAGCCTGTATTAACGTTATGCACTATTGAAAAATGTAATGATTAGGTACAATAGTTTTTCCGAAGTATAAATTTAATAGCTATGATCAATCTTCGCCGCGTCCATTTGGATGACTTCCAACACTGAGGATTTCTTCCGGGAAAAGGTCGGGGATACAAGCAGTTGATAAAGTGAGTATGTAACGTGGATGGATATTTTCCATTTTGTTTAGAGTACGTATACCTACGTGTTTAGCGGCATATCTTTAGGTAAATATACCAATGTACTATCTATCTACCTATAAGTATGTATGTGCCTTGTATGCACCTTAAAGTTCAGAACAACAGAGTTTTTATATTTCATATGTTTTGTCATTTGTGTCGGAGTTGATGTGTGTATGAAATTCAATAAAATCCCACTTTATTTTAATCCTGCCTTCGTCCTTAGTCAGAAACTTCGATGGGAACGTATTTCTATCAATTACGAATATAAAAAATATAATAAGGAGTTGTTTTTCTTAGTATTCTTCATATAATGTATCCATCTTTGTTTTGATCAATCGCTATTGTTTCATTCGTTCACTTTTAAACTCACCACCGCTTCATCCCATGATTCTGCTTTGTCATCAAATACATTAATAATTGCATCATGAGTGTTGATGGCTATCGGGATTCTGTAACCGACTACACTTATTTCGTCAAACATACTGATATAACAATAAATTGACCATAGACAACTTGTACGGAAAAGAATCGCTGATGACATGACTTTATGATAACTCGTTCGTTCGTTTTAATGTAGCCATTGATCTGTTTATGGATGTGTTTTTGTACGGTTTAAGTATGTGTTGTATTGTCTTCAATGGCAGGTTGTATTCTAATTTAATGAATGATTGAAAACCAATTTTGGAATATCATTTAATCAGTTTAATGATATGACATGCAATCACATAAATTCCCTTACTTACTATGCGACTCTCGAGTGACTTCGAGAGCCTAACTATACGCTAAGAGATAATATGGTACCAAGTGGAAAATAAGTATAAATAGCACGTTCCTACAGACTGAAATTAATCATACCTAATAGTTAATAAATAATCATAATCAGAGCTCTTTGTTTGGTCGCTAAGAGGCACTCGTAACACAAAATAATAATAATAATCCTTCACTTCGATGCTCGTGCTAAAATCGTTGTTTTTATATTTCTATTGTTGGCAGGAATATCAAATTATACATTGTGCGTTTAGATTGTATATATTTATTACTTGTTGATACATTTCCTGCTTACAACAATCGGTTGATGACACTACAAGTAAGCCCTTAATGCTTACGAATAAATTAAATCCAAGCTGGCATCTATTGAAGGTACTGGATACCAACTGTAGCGGTGCGGGTAACTTCACAAAATAGTTCACTTATTAAAACAACTTCACTCTTAAACTATTACACAATGAATAAATTGATCTATATATAAATAAATAATAATATTGCTCCACAAAAGGCCATAAACTCTACGCTTTTTATATACTTATAATCCTAGAACCTAACCTATGGATAGGTATACACGTATATCTACTTACAATATCTCAACATTGTGCATCACAAATAAGTGCCGTCAAATACACGTATAACATTTATGTATTAATATTATGTACTTTAATGGGTTAATCGAATTCGAAATCTTTGTGCAGAAAAAAATAAACACAGCCAACTATTACATTAAAAAAAATACCGAAATAATATCACAACCTGTGAAAAATTAAAATAGGTATGCTTACACCTAAGACTACGATAGGCGATGAGATGACACTAGCAACTTAAGTAACTGCATGCTTTGTGCATAACTACAAGGAAACTATGGTTCTTCCAGTCCTAAATAAATCTAGTTCTTCGGTAATCTGCTGAATAACTTAGAAAAATAATTAGAGCAATAAATAAATACTAAAACTAGAGGGCTGCGGCACACGTCAGAGGCAAAGTAATACACGATTAACGTCCGGAATTCTGTCAGTCTGTTCGAATCACGTCGAATGAAACAAGAAATACAAACTAAACAACCTATTACATAGGTTCGCTCAGCGAGTACTCGGTAGCTGATACGGCGACTTAGGTCTCGAATGCAAGAATGTGAGCAATTTGTTACTAGAATACCTACGATTACTGATTACGCTGTTAATTACGATCCTATCGCTAAACTAGTACACATCAGATTGTATCTTGCGTACTCACTGCTGTATTAGATGCGTAACGTAATAGTATCTTGTAAAATACACTATATATAAGAGTTTATGTATTATGGAATGGTTGAATAGGTGCCTTATCCAATATTCAAGTATAAGCGGTGCTTCTAAATATAAAATAGATAAAACTCTGAAACAATTATACAAATTTGGCTTCCGTAAATAAAATCAATCAATTTAATTGTTAGGCTTAGGTACTTTCATCGTCATAATTACGTACCATTGAATGATACAAATAATTAGGAAAACATTTCAATATGTTTAACTACCTGATAGGTACCTTAATAAGAATTTGATTTTTTTAAACCAAACCCGCCTATTTATTATATCACAATTAGTTAACTGATACAAACGAAACCGATTCAATCGATTTTTGACAAAATATACATAAATGCCAAAGGTTTACAAACAATATGTATAACTAATGTGTATATATGTTTTGTGTATACTTAATCTTAACATATTATGTAGACACAGCTCGGTGTGTAACTAAATATTATGACGATAAATTAATTTCATTGACTTTGGATCACTTAATAGACATTCGATCAACTATTTCGGTACCTATATAAAGCATACCCATAATAGAGATCGAAGATAATATAAGTAGACAAATTCGAGATTTTGAACCATTTTGGTAGACACACCCTGTGGAAATTGCTATAAAATCTAGCTAATGTACATCTATCCAGTGATTCTTTAGTCAATGATGTAACTATTACATAATTACCTTTACGAACTATGCGTTGAAGGCAAGTGGTACCTACTTTAAACCCATGTATAAAACCTCACACAATAAAGTTACAACTACATAACTATGTATATACGGTTGCGTATTATATAGTCAATGAATACCGGTGTCATTAACGCAACTTTTTGAATGTACTTGGAACACAAGGCCTTGTCGAAAGAGTTGCGGACGGATATTCAAGCAGGACTGGAGAGAAGCGGGAAATGATTAAATAATACGGTGCAGGCCGTGCATCTTAATAGGAACGAAAAATCAGTGCATTTTTGTTCCCTACTCGTCTAACGGCGGGTCAGGAACAGCATGTCCACGATGGAAGGATCAGCCAGCGTGGAAGTGTCCCCGACGTTCTTGTCGCCTTGCGCTATCTTGCGCAAGATGCGGCGCATTATCTTGCCGGACCTGGTTTTTGGCAGTCCAGGAGCATGTTGGATTACGTCAGGAGCGGCAAAAGCGCCGATCCTGCTACGCACGCGTTTCTTCAACGAGTCGATCAAATCAGCGTCAAATTTGGCACCTTCGTTTAAAATTACGAAACAGTAAAGTGATTCGCCTTTCACTGGATGTGGTTTCGACACCACGGCCGCTTCAGCTACGTTCGCATCTTCAGTGAGAACACCTTCGACCTCCGCAGTGGACATCAAGTGGCCTGATACGTTCAGCATGTCGTCGATGCGGCCAGTCACCCACAAGAAACCATCTTCATCCCTCCGGGCACCTGCAAGCAAGTATGCATAGGTACATTACAATTACTGATTAGAAGAAAACACACATATGCAGTTTTTTCGTAGAAAGTTACTAACAAAAGTAAGTAATTAAATAATTATTTATTTAAAACAAGATGATAATAATAAATTACCATCTCCAGTGCAATAGTATCCGGGAAACTTCCTGAAGTACACATCCTCGTAGCGTTTGTGGTCTTGGTACAAAGTGGTCATTATGCCAGGCCACGGGCGAGCAAATACCAGGTACCCTTCACCAACTCCCTCGATGACACGGCCGTTTTCGTCAATGATGATCGGGTCGACGCCAAAGAATGGGAAGCCCTGAAAGTAGCTAATCGTGAATATCTAATTCTCTTACTGCTTCATTTTTATTCAAAGAGATTCTATGGGACGTTGACTTACAGCGGCACCTGGTTTCATCGGAGTAGCAGCGGGCAAGCTAGTCAACACGTGCCCACCGGTCTCGGTTTGCCAGAAAGTGTCCACAATTGAGCAGCGACCTTGGCCAACGACGTTGTAATACCATAGCCAAGCTTCAGGGTTAATCGGTTCTCCTACACTTCCCAAGACGCGCAATGTATCCAGATTGTGTCTATGGACAGAAAATTATTTTATTCTTTAAGTATTTTCGTGTTTTATGGGGTGCAGAATACAATAGTACTTATAATTTTCGTAAGTAACCCAAAAATTAAGTACCAAAATTTAAGATCTAATAGATTAAAAAATCGTGACTCAAACGCTGTTCACCTCGATGTGCTATCTGAAAGGTCTTATATGGCAGGTCGTGAAAGAAATGAGTCCAATGAAAAGTAGAAATAAAACTACATAGGCATAGAAGCACTATGCGCCGGAAGTAAAACGGAACTGGGTATGTGATATGGCATAAATCTAAGTATCTTTCTTAAGTGAATTTTTACAACTTAATACAGGTACGAGTAATTTAATTAAGAGCCTGTTCTAATAGGGTAATTACCCACGTTTTGTTACTAAGTTTCCGCTATTCGTCCGTCCATAGATAGAATATTACGGATCTAATTAATAGGTGAGTATTATAAATATTTCATAAAACCTATTATATTATATACTGCGTCGCGTCGAACGCGGCCACCATTACACAAAAATAATCCTTAAAGCATGATTCAGTCAGTGTTCACATGCAACAGCGCGATGGCTTATTATCCGAACTGCTAAGCTATCAGGACTTACACGTCCTATTGTGAGTTAACCATGAAAGATAGACATATGCTGTAAAACAATTTTTTTTTAGATAATTTTATGTAAAATATTTCCGTCAGACATAATTTCTATGTAACTTTAACCATTAAGGCTACACACGCGACAGAAACTTAAAAGAGGGAGTAACTTCTCCCGTTATCCCAAGAATAATTGTACCAAGTTTTGTTAAATTCCGTCGAGTAGTTTTTTTCTATAAGGAATATACATACCTACAGACAGACAGACAAAAATTTTAGTGATTGCATTTTTGGCATCAATATCGATCACTTATTACACCCTGGTAGTTATTTTGAAAATATATTTAATGTACAGAATTGACCCCTCTACAGATATTATTATTATAAGTAAAGATTAATGCATGTAGGTAAGTATTATACGAAGAAAGCATGCCATAGTCATGACATATTATTTTTGTAAGATTTGTAAGAAGTAGCGATCCATGTGACTGCCTCTTACCTATATATCGAGAGCTAATATGTCAGTTGTTCAAGATTCGGTTGAGGTTGACCTTTGCAAATTAACAATTATTAGAATCAGCAACAGAGATCGAACGTTGACCTCGGTATACATTGTGAACTGAATGAATATTTCGCGACCTTTTATGTAATTATTGTTATATTATATTCGTGATATGTTGATAAAAATTAGCCTATGTCCTATTCCGGAGTGTGTCCTATGCCTGTGCCAAATTTCATCCAGCTCCGTCCTGCCTTTTTTGCGTGATTGAGTAACAAACACACAAACATCGTAACTTTAGCATTTATAATATTAGTAAGATGTATATACATGCGGACTTACCTCTTCACCATATCATCTCCGAATTTAGTGAGAGCTCTGATGGCAGTAGGTGCGGTATAGAATTGCGTCACCTTGTACTTCTCACAGACAGCCCAGAAGCGGTCATTGTCAGGGAAAAATGGTGTTCCTTCGAACTGAAACAGAATTACATTGTCTAAGAACCTATCTCCATTCCGGTCTGTTCAGTTACTTACAGTATTAAAAGAGAGATAACCAGTAACCTAGGAAGTTAACGGGTTTTGTATATTAATGGCAAAGTTAAACTTCGAAGAACGAGTCTAAGTCAAAGTCAAAAGTCAAAATCATTTGTTTCAATTAGACCCATACGGGCACTTTTGAACGTCAAACAAATATTAAAGATACAAAGAATCTACATTATCAGCCATTTTCAAAACTCCTGAATATTTTTGCTGGTGAAACTGTATAAGATACCTACTGTACTGTCACATGACAAAAAATATTTTGTTCCATGCCACTTGAATATTTTATTCATCGTTAGTTTGAATCGCCTACAAGCTACCTACTTACATATATTGTTTCTCTTAATACAACTTCACTTTATTGTACATACTGACAGCTTCACTGTCGGTGACAAGGTTGCGGCTAATGTTTTCGTAGTTAATACGTTAAGACTTGCTCAATGCCAAGTTCAATCATAGGAATACATAAAAAGCACATTGGTTTCTTTCGTGGTAGTTCAAGAACAAAAATGTTAATACAACAAAACACAAATGAAGATTTAGAAACGCATGACCTCTACGTGCCTCAAGCCTACCACGAGATTAGCGGATTGTTTAATTATGTTTCTGTTTACAAAGTATTGATCTTGATTATGTAAGAATAAGTCGACTGGTTCGTCCTAAGACCCAATGTTGAACTAATAATGTTCGTCTGATGAACACGAACTAAGTAAAGGTCACTGAGTAACTCGTCAATAAAACGTAAGTTATCTTACTCGTAACTAGCAACCAACACATCATTCATCAAACTGTAAATTCCTTAATTCCTTACATTTAATTAGATTGTTGTAACTACTTGATAAGCCATCCTCAGTGCCAAGCTGCTAAGTATATTTTTAGCTTGTCGTGATTGGTGCCACAAATGATACGAGTCCTTATCAAATCACTTAGGAAAAATACCCCCGAATAACAAAGTTGTTACGAAATAGCATGTGATATGTCCTAACAAGATGAAAACATCATAAGTGCCTACACAATGGCACCATTTAGCAAATAGCAACAACCTTTTTGGAAAATTCCTCTTCCTAAAAAGATAATCATGATAACGCAAAGTCATTATTTGATCCCACTGTTCGTAACAACCTATCAAAAATTTTAAAGCCTGGTAACATATCCTCAAGCTAATGCGTGGGAAATATCACAATGCCTTTAACGATTGCATGAACATAATACCCACACTCCACAGTGATATCAAACAGTAGCTTACCATGACAGAGGTGGCAGCGTTGGCCAAGGGTGCATACACTACATAAGTATGGCCGGTGATCCAGCCGACATCGGCCGTGCACCAGTAAATGTCCTTCTCCCGATGGTCAAACACGTAGCGGAACGTTGCCGCGGCATACAACATGTATCCGGCTGTAGTGTGCAGTACGCCCTTTGGTTTTCCAGTAGAACCGCTAAAGCAACAAATAATAACATTGTAAAACACAGAACGCGTAAAAAGTAATACTAACTACAGGGTTTATAGATAATAATTTACCTAGTGTAGAGCATAAACAGTGGGTCATCAGGGGTGAGCCACTCTGGCGGGCAGATGGTCGACATTCCCTCCACGATATCATTCCACCAGACATCAATATCGTCATTCCACTTATACTGCAAAATAATGACAGTCGTTTTAGATGCAAATAACAATTTAATATCGATATAATGCATGCGTCCGTGCGACAGGTAGACCGTTGGTAGATAGATAAAATAAGTTCTTACCAGGGTCTTTACGTCCTCTGGTATCTTTCCGCAAGGAGTGACTCTGTTCAAGTGGGGCACCACAATGCACATGTCAACTAAGTGATTGTACTTTTCCTTCGCTTTCTGAATAGCTTCGTCACAAGTATTTTTCAAAACAAGCAGCTTTTCTCCTCGCCATGCGCCGTCCGCCGTAACTATAGCTTTCGCTTTACAGTCAGACATGCGCTCGGCCAGCGAATCTGATGAAAATCCAGCGAACTAAAAGTATTCAAAATATATTTTACATTTTATTTGCCTCATACCATAATTACAATAATGTTACATTAGCTTCACTTACCACGACGGAGTGCACCGCACCAATTCTAGCACAGGCTAACATGCATACGACGGTCTCCAAAATCATCGGCATGTAGATAGAGACCCTGTCTCCCTTGCCGATCCCGCGTTCCCGAAGTCCATTGGCAAATTGGCAAACTAAGTCCATCAGCTTCATGTATGTTATGCGGCTGTAATCCTCGGGGTGGTTACCCTCCCTGTATAAAAACAAAAATCCTTCAATGAACAACATTCATCTCAGTTTCATGTACATAATACATTATCAGCCTATAAATGTCAACTTCTGAGCAAAAGCGGATTGGCAATTTCAAACTTATAGCCACCACGACATACATACAAACATGTACATAATACCAACATTCAATGCCCTGGCTAGACAGTTCGTGTACATTACAGACATATAGGCCTTAGGCTAAATAAAGTAACCTTGAATTGTAGTGATTAATGGCTATTGCTCAGGAAAGTTTAAAAAGTGAACGTTAGTCAGCTAGTAAGAGGCTGAAGCTAACTAGTGTGTTAGCAGTGCCTACTTATGTATTGTAGTAACTAATTGGTAATTGGATACGCTCTGTTTATAATGAAGAAATAGACACCCGGTTTTAATTTAAAAATAAATGTAGGTACCTAATTGTAGATATTAATGAACCCTTAAAATGTATGTACACATTTGCCTTTCGGGTGATTACACAAAATTGTATGTCTCCTTTCGAAGAAGGTTCTATTAAAAATATTTCATTGGAATTTAATAATAGAACATATTAAATAACATAGGTAACAAAATACCTAGAAAGGTACTTATCATTACCTATGTTATTTTCAGACTTAATAATCCGATTTCGCGGTATCGTCTCTTCAAATTGGACTTTCTAATAAAAACGCTGACAATGAATCCTTCCATTTTGTGAATTAGATGTTTTATCAATGTTCCCCTACACAAACGGATCTTTGGTGATTCATATTGTGGGTGAATTTTATTCCCTTGTGAGACAAAAAGACGAATAAATAACCTACGTGTAAGATCGATACATAGGTAGAGTCTGATAGGGACTTTGGGCAAGAACACCTGTCTGGTTATCTAAGCCAAAGGGTTACTGAATTTAGTACTATGTCATTTAAGCTTAATTAAGGTTTTGGGTAGCTGTAGCTATAAGTTCTAATGGCAGCCATGTCGTGATAAGAAATTGCATATGTAGGTGCTTTTTAGAAAACGAAACTACATTTTGAGAGCAAATATTTTTAGCGACAATACAAGGTATTTGCAACTATAATAGTTTGCTTGATATTTTGAGAAAGTGGTAATGTTGATGGTCTCTGGAGTCGCCATTTTTTGATCGGGGAAGATCATCTACTGCCTCCTGTTGTCATGATGTACGATTAAACCTGTCCATAGTTTACGAATGATTATGGCAGAAATAGACATCTCTACATGATAGGTAGCTAGTCTTTTATGTTATAGGTTGGTATATCGCATTTTATTATCAATTGTTTTTGGATTATGGACTATGGACCCTTCTATTATTTGTTGTCGTCATAAAATATTCCAGTCATTACTCTATCTCACATAGTATTTTTATTTATGTTAATATCTCGAGATAATCTTAAAGAAATCAGAGGTGTGAGCGACTTTATCTCGCTTACTTCATATCTGTAGGTACCTAGCTGTACCTACCACTATTGACGCACAATTATTTTTAGAAAGTAAATACTTAGTTGCCTACCTACATACACCTGTTGATACGAGATAAAAATTTAAAGTAGATTGCAAGATTCTGTCAAACTTAAACTGTCAAGGAAACGTGACTGACAGATGTACTGGAAATAGGTGTGTCTTGCTCTGAGGGAAGATTTTCCACGATAAATAAAATTATGATATATATGGCTGCAAAAACATTGGGTAGAGCTACGAAGCCGTGACCGGCGCTCGAACGCTTCATATGACAGTACTGCAGTTATGTAACGTATTATGTAATAAAGTAAATACTTATTCTTCAGAAATAGCAAACTTATTGGTCGAGGTTAACAATACTAGTTAACCTAGCTGTACAGCTGTCTACGATGAAAGATTGTAACCTTGTGTGCTACATGAATGGAAACAATTTGCATTAAACAACTGGCGCACTCTAGCAGTCGCCAGCGTGACTGCTGATAACGAGGTCATGCGTTCGATTTTCAGTTTCAATGGAGTAGGTTTATAGAGATGTAGGAAGCACCAGGTTCCTGGCTTATTTAGCAGCAGTTCATTCACGGAAATAAAAGGTTTTTTTTTTTTTTTTTTTTTGTGAGGGGAAAATCATCAAATGACTTCTCCCGCCCAGGGCCGGGCAGGAGGGAGTGTCAGACTCTTACTGACTAAAAACCCCCCTGTTCCTTCTCCTGCTCTGTGCCGAGGTCGCGGTACCTTATTGCGCTTACCCCGCAGCCCCGGCTGAACATCAGCCCTTTAGGGCCCCGTCTGTGGTGGTCTATTGGCTCTTTGAGGCGCGCGCGGAACGCTACGCGCCGTACGCTCGGGCCTGGTTCTGGTCGGGCGGCGAGCTGCCCTTACTCGCCGACCGCAGGCCCGTACTTACGGTGGCCGGAGATCGTCCCTCGATCCCCAACGCCCGTAGTGTCGCCAGTTGCGGCTGCTGGGGCGTGAGGAGGAGGATTGCTCCCTCACGCGGGCCGCCTCTCTCTTTGCGAGCATGACCGCTTCACAAAAGGAGGAGACGGCGTCCCAGTTCCTCTCACTCCGCACCATGGCCTCGACTAAGGCCGGGCGCGAGAGGTCGCCGCCGCCGATCACTTCCCTGAGGATACGGCGGTGCTCAGCCCAGGCAGGGCATACCGCTACCGTATGCTCCACCGTATCCTCTAGGTGGTCCTCACAATGACGACACTCGGGCGTTTCCTCCCGCTGAATCCGAAACAGGAACCTACCGAAGCTGCCGTGCCCGGTAAGCACCTGCGTCAGACGGAAGGTGAGGACGCCGTGGCGTCTCTCAAGCCACTCCTCAAAGAGGGGTCTTACCGCTGCTATGGTAGCGTGCCCGGCCCTCGGTTGCGACAGTCGTTGTCTCCACTCTGCCATGAGATCTCGCCGGAGCTCATTCCGCCAGGCACTTATTTGGCGCGGCAGAGGATCTTCGCCCCGGCGACGCGCGTCTGCGCGCAAACTGTAGACGCGCGCGAGCGCCTTCGCTTCTAGATCCCACGGCGGTGATCCGGCAAGGAGGTTCGCCGCCTCCCCGGAGATCGTGCGATACCCGCGGATTACTCGTATAGCCATGACCCTCTGGGACGCGACCAGCGTACGAGCCGG
Source organism: Spodoptera exigua (assembly GCA_902829305.4). Classification (NCBI taxonomy): domain Eukaryota; kingdom Metazoa; phylum Arthropoda; class Insecta; order Lepidoptera; family Noctuidae; genus Spodoptera; species Spodoptera exigua. The sequence continues at coordinate 9,217,983 of LR824601.2, read as the reverse complement.
CCGCCGCTTCAAGTCCGGCGCCCACACAGGGGCACCGTAGAGGGCCATGGATCGCACAATCCCCATATACAACCTCCGGCAGGAGGCGTTTGGCCCCCCGAGGTTGGGAAGGAGCCGCTTGAGCGCGGCCCCAGACCGTTCCAACTTAGGGGCCAAACGACGAAAATGCTCCGTGAAGTTCCATCGGCTGTCGAGGACGAGACCAAGGTACTTCATCGCCGACTCGACGCCGATGGTAACTCCTCCTGCCGTTACTTGGGACCCACCTGGAGGTGGCGCGCTCCGACGGCCATAGAAGCACATGGCCTCGGACTTGTGGAGCGCCACCTCGAGTCCCAACTGCCGGATCCTTGCAACGACTGTCGCAACCGCTTGTGACATCAGGTCGGCCGCCGCCTGATGCGACCTCCCGTTCGCCAGCACCAGCGTGTCGTCAGCATAGCAGACAATGCTGACGCCGCTCGGGAGGTCGGTGCGTAGCACCCAATCGTACCCGATGTTCCACAGGAGAGGTCCCAGGACCGATCCCTGTGGGACACCGCGCGACACCTCTCGCCGATTCCACACGCCCCGGTGACCGGGGTAGATGACGCATCTGTCCGTCAAGTAAGCCTCGACTACACGACGGAGATAGGCAGGCACCCGGTGATACCGGAGTGCCTCCAAAATGCAGCTCCAGGGCAGCGAGTTAAAGGCGTTGGCGATGTCCAGAGACACCGCCACGACGACTCGCCTCCCGGCCAACGCTGTCCCCGTCGTGAGGTCCCTCACGCGCATGATGGCGTCCACCGTGGAGCGCCCTCTGCGGAAGCCGAACTGGCCGTCCGCTAAATCCGGCCCCCTTCCAGACAGGTGCCCGACGAGGCGGTCTGAGATTATCCTCTCGAACAGCTTTCCCACCTCGTCGAGCAGCACAATGGGCCGGTAACGGAAATAAAAGGTTACGATAACATGATGTGCCAATGACCTGATTGTGCACCAACCGCTTAACTTCTTAAAGAATTAATGAATTAATAATATTACAAAATGTAGCTTCTTTTGATTATTTCGAAACTATATATTTATTTAGAATTATTTTCACATGTCCTTATTGTTATCGACCTTTTTGCAGTGTATTTTAAAAACAGCATACTTTCTGCCGTAAACTCAACAAGGTAGGCGAGTACTCACTTATCTCGTTAACTATAGATATGTACCTACTCTTATTTGATACAATGTTAGGTATACCAAAATATGTCAATAGCGATCTCAGATAAGGATGATTGTACGAGTATTGCAGATAGATAGAGAAATTGGGAATTTTGAATGTTTTTGTAAGCAATGGTACGTATACTGGCACTTATTTACTAGAACCACAAATATAGATTTTAAGATTCTAAGCAAATAAACTAAATACTTGTTATTCCCTTCCTCACATAGAGACAACAGGGATGAACTAATCAATAACAGAGTTTCGATTAATTACATCGTCACTAACAAGAGATCTAAACACGCGGTAGCGAGTCAAGCCAAGTTCAAGAAACAGAAGAAAAATATCGATCCAGTTTTGACCCCCTCATAAATCAAAAACTAATTCACATAAACGTATCAAATTCAAACGGTTATTTTGATATTAATGTCCAAAAATCCTTATTTTTATCATTGACTGACTGACTGACTGACTGACCTATAGATCAAAATTTTAACCCAGTTCCAGGTGACGTAGGAAGTTCAAATTTGAAATACAAGTAGTTTCTAGTGTATAAATAACAGAAAAATTAAAACATTTCGGTATTTCGGTCCAGTTTCTCAGTTATATCAAGTGCATTAGATCAGATGATTCAAAATGATCTGACGGAGCTTAAGAGCATGAAAGACGAAATGTTCGAAGTTAAGAAGAGTCTAACCTTTGTGCATACCTCTATTGATCAGTTCACTGATAAAATCGCGGAGATCGATCATGAAATTCAAACGATGCAGAAAACAAAAGAAGACATTACTCGCCTTGAGCAGCGTTTGGAAAGGATTGAAGTTTCAATTCGTGATAATGAGCAGAGATCGCGGTTGAATAATGTGGAGATTAAGGGCGTGCCGGTAACTGCATCTGAAAACCTATACACGATTGTATCGAAGATTGGTAGCATCATCAATTGCCATGTCAATAAGGAGCAAATTGACTACATTGCTAGAGTTCCTCAGCGAAAAAATAAGGATAACAAAAATATAATTGTTTCTTTGCACAATCGATATCTTCGTGATGACTTCGTAAGTGCGGCTAAGAAGTACCATTCAATAAAGGCTTCTGACTTGGGTCTTAATGGCGATAGCAAGATTTTTGTAAATGACCACTTAACGTTCGAGAATAAACAGCTGCTCAATAAGGCAAAGTCACTGGCTAGAGAGAAGGATTTTACTTATGTGTGGGTCAAAAATTGCAAAATTTTTGTGAAGAGAAATCCCACTTCTCCCACTCTCACAATCAAGTCAGATGTGGATTTAAAGAAAATATATTAGTGGCGCAAGTTATAATTTTACTAGTTTTTGCATGTAATATTATTAAGTTTATAGTCGTAAGTATTTTGAGAAACACTGGTATGTTATTTTTTTTACACCTATTCAATAGATTTACTAATGAGCCTCGCTTTTGTTCTCTTATCGCTCGGGTCGAGGCCGGCTACCTGCGCCTTTTGTTTGCATTGTGGTTCTTATGTCTTATGCGTTAAAGCTTCATTGCCTTTAATAGTATATTCATTTGTATTTTTGTGGTTACCTTATTTTAAACGAACAATTTTTTATAAACTTGACGATGCTTATGCGCCTTCTACACAGTTATTCGGCTATAAGTATATTTATTACTGGCTTCTTCCGCAATTGATTGTTATTAGCTTATTTAATCTGTGTGTTTTAGTATTTACGGAGCTTGTGTTTTGGATTTTGGTAAAAACGTGGAATTCTTCCGTATCAAATTGTTTATTTCCTTTGCTAATACCTCGTATCTGTAAAAATGGCTATTAAATTGTATTATCAGAATGTACGTGGTTTGCGGACTAAGACTTCTCAACTACTTAGAAATGTATGCTTAAATAATTATGATCTCATATGCTTGACTGAGACTTGGTTAAAGGATGATTTCAATGATAACGAACTATTTGGAGATAATTATCTGGTTTGGAGGCGTGACAGAAATTACTCGGTTTTGAATCAAACCCTTGGTGGGGGTGTGCTTATCGCTGTTCGCAGAGAATTGGTTGCCGAGGAACGCAATGACTGGTGTTCGTCCGCCGAGGACATTTGGGTAACCCTAGTGCTTAAGCGCTCTCAACCTAAAGTCTCCTACAAAATACATATTTGTACAGCATATATTTGTAAAAACAATCTTGGTAATTCATTGCAAACACAATTATCATGTTTTTACTCTAAATTAAACGACATCGTATTAAATAATTTAACGGATGCTTTTGTTATTGTAGGCGATTTTAATTTACCCAATGTAGAATGGAGTTTGTCGGGGGATGGGCATTCGTTGGATCCTAGTAACATTCAAGGATTGATTCAAGCGGAGTTTTTTGATATTTTAAATACGGGTAATTTTCTCCAGTATAACTCTCACAAAAATACAAATGATAGAATATTGGATCTGGTTCTCAGCAACAATTACCTTGATGTCGCTAAATGTTCTGAACCATTAGTTTCTGAGGACCCACATCACGTATCTCTCTGTATAAACTTTGATTTCGTGGAATATCATAATATGTTACCTACTCAACCAAGACTTAAATTTTTGTTTGATTTAGCTAACTATGAAATAATATCGAAAGAACTCGACACTTTTGACTGGAATAATGATCTTGTTAAAGGGACAGTGGAGGATGCTACGTCACTTTTTTACTCTAGATTAGACAAATTATGCAGCTTACATGTACCTGTAAAAATGATTAAGCCTAGTTCTAAGTATCCTATTTGGTATAAGTCACCTCTTATTAAAATATTAAAAGAAAAATTTAAGTACCATAGAAAGTTTAAAAAATATGGAAATAGATGTGATTACGATTCATTTTCTGCGTTAAGAGATCGAGGAAAAATACTGGAGAGGGAAATGTTTGCTGATTATATTGACACCATAGAAAGTAATATAAAAAAATCTCCTAAGTCTTTTTGGTCTTTTGTAAAAACTAAGCAGGGTTCTAACGCTTATCCATCTACCATGTCATATGGACAGTGTGCCTCAAGTGACAGTAATATGATTTGTAATATGTTTAGTGACTATTTTTATTGTAATTTCCTCCAAACTCCTAGTAATAATAGCATTGGCCTTGATTCAGATATTTTGAACAGATGTCAGTCCTCTTCTGATATCGGTTCTATAGAAATTCTTCAATCTAATCTATATACTTTATTAAAAAAATTAGACTTAAATAAATCTGCTGGCCCGGATGGAATTCCACCTATGTTTATAGTACGTTGTAGTATAAGTTTGTCATTGCCCTTATCTATATTGTATACTCGATCTCTAAATGAAGGAGTGGTTCCTGTTATCTGGAAAAATGCGTTTGTTACACCCATACATAAAAAGGGTCCCAAGCATCAAATTGAGAACTATAGGCCCATATCTAAGCTCTGCTTATTTGCGAAAGTCCTAGAAAAAATAGTTCACACTCAACTTTACCACGCTCTTCAACACTCGTTTAGTGAGGGTCAACATGGCTTTATGAAGAATAGGTCCACTGTATCTAACCTCTTGGTCTGTTCAGAGTATTTATCGGATATAATGTCACGTCCTTCCCAAGTCGATTCAATCTATACGGACTATAGTAAAGCCTTCGACAGAATAGATCACATTATCCTTTTACGTAAATTATTAACGATAGGCATTAGGGGTAATTTGTTTAGATGGTTTCAGTCTTACATAGATAACCGATGTCAAACGGTGGTACTCAATGGGTGTAAGTCAGTCCCGGTTAAAATACCTTCAGGCATTCCGCAAGGATCTCTTTTAGGTCCATTATTGTTCACCATATTTATCAATGATATAGGTTCTTGCTTTACTCATTCTAAAATAATCCTCTATGCGGATGACATGAAAATTCTCTGTCCAATTTTTTCGGTTCAGGATTGTATGGGTCTTCAGGAGGATCTTGACAGCTTACAAAGTTACTGTGCAATCAATAGATTAGAACTTAACGTCGCCAAATGCTTTGTTAATACTTTCACACGTAAACCGAATCCTATTTACTTTAAATATAAATTAAATCATACCATTTTGCATCGTAAAACTTTTGTTACAGACCTTGGTGTAATTTTTGATTCTAAATTACTTTTTGATACACACATTGAGAATATAATAAATAAAGCTAACAAAGCACTTGGTTTTGTACTAAGACTGGCATCTGATTTTCGTGACATTAAAACTTTTAAAATATTGTATTGTTCTTATGTCCGCAGCCATTTAGAGTATGCCTCGCAAGTTTGGAACCCGAATTACAATATTTATATTGATAGGATTGAGCGCATTCAAAAACGTTTTTTACGATTTCTACAATTCAAAACACGTAAGTATGTATCCGGTTATAATGTGCGATGTAAGAAATTTCATATGCTACCTCTCTATAAACGCAGACAAATAGCTGATATTTTGTATCTTTCCAAGATAGCCAACAATATGGTTGACTGCCCCGATTTGTTGGGTAAAGTGGGTTTGGTAACGCACTGTAAGACTTTGCGTAAGCCTAGTCTGCTTTATGTCCCTTGTGTTAGGACAACCTACAGGCAAAATTCTTTTCTTATAAGAGCGAGTAGATCCTATAACAATCTGTCTGAGCAACATGATTTCGATCTATTTCATACCAGTGTTTCTCGTTTAAAATCTATATTGTCTAAAAGCTTCTTTGCTTAACATTTATCATTTAATATTGTTATTACTTTGTTTCTTTCCTTAAGATTTATCATTTATTATTATTTTAAGTACTTTTGTTTCGATCGTCTGCTGACTGCTGCTGTTTTTGAATATTAGTATTTAGTTATTAGTGGAAACTTTTAATTGGCCTTAAAAATTTTCATTGTTTTAAATTTATTCATTTGTTTAGCTGTAAGTTTTCCGAATATCTTAAAATAAAATAAAATAAAATAAAATAAAATTAATAACTTTGTACCTAATCCTATACAATTATATGGGATTACAAAGTTATTTGTGTAGTCTATTGAGATTGCCAAATCAATCTGAATTATTTATGGTAGTTAGATAAATGCAGATTAAGATTAATACAAAAGAATAAATAAAAAAGTAGCAATTTTTAAATAATAATTTTTTTTATATAGTCTATCGTGTGTCCCACTGCTGGGCAAAAGCCTCCCCTTTTTCCTTCCAAATTTCTCTGTCTAGTGCGATCTCCGGCCAAGTTTGCCTCGCGTACATGATCAGATCGTCACACCACCTTCGCCGTGGTCGGCCTCGACGGCGTCAACCTCCTTCTGGTGTCCAGTGAGTGACTATCTTCGCCCATCTATCCGAGTGCATTCGTGCGACGTGGCCAGCCCACTCCCACTTCAGCCTGGCTGTTTTTTCTCCGACATCTGCTATTTGAGTATGGAGCGCAGCGTGGTGTTTCTAACGCGATCTAATCGCTTAACACCTAAAATGCTACGCTCCATTGCCCTTTGACAAATCTTGAGTTTGGACTTTTGCTGTTCAGTAAGTGACCAACTTTGAGCACCGTAGGTTAGGTTAGTAAATAAATAATATAAATACCTAATTAGTGCCTGTGCCTAACCATAGATGTAAGAATAATAATCAGTAAGTCATTTTTTTCATTGGTACCTACTTATAGTAGTTATAGTATTAGTATTAGGTATTTCTGTTCTAGTCACACTGAGAAGAAAAATATACCCCGTAAACGTAGGAAAATACATTCAATTGTTTTATATTTATAGTCTACTTTTAGTTTTGAACTTGACCTTTTAAAAGGACTCACGGCGATACGAGGATATGTACTAACCTACATAAAGTAATGATATCCAATCAAAAACATAAATGTGAAATCAGACCTTAGGCTACAATACGCTATCTTATGTTAAAAGAAAATATAATTTGTTATACTGTTACTTGTAAATAAATTTCAGGACTGACCATTGAACTTGGCACCCATTTGGATTTCACTTCTTTTGGCGTTGAAGTCAATTAACAACCAAGGCATTTATCATAATATTAAAATTAGCTCCCATTTCACATTTATGTTTTTAATTGGATCCTTCTTACTTCACATGATATTATTTACTTATTACTTACATAACATACTTCCAATCTATCACGAGTAGGAAACGACCTGCCTATTTCATTTCCATTCATAATGAAAATGTTATAATTATTTTTCGCGACCTTAGGTTCTTTGATTAAGTCATCCAATTCTGTTATCGCTTTCACACAAACACAATCTCGATGGAGTCGAGTGTAACTTAGACGACAGAGACGATAAAAAATTATAATAAGCTTTTTACCATATAGATTTGCGTCGTTTTTTAATGTTCTGTGCTTGAAAGAATAAGTTAGTTTGAGTATTATCACGTGAGTGTGGTTGAGATGGGTGAACAGTTGTAGACCCTCTTCCTTTTTCATTGCTCATTAGGACTACAGACTTAAAACCTTATTGTTGACAAGGCTTTGTATCAAATAGTGGGCCTACTCACCAACCACATATTTCGGTTAATAGATGCTTATTACATCATTTACAAATACTTATACAAATTAAATTAAATGAAGGCATCCCCTTGTTACGTAAAAAGAACTTAATGAATCTCCTAGAGACGAATCTGTAATATCACAACGCTGGGCAACGAGATAGTAGTAGTTGGACTTTGTGCCGTGGCAAAACTGAAAACAATAACATTGAAAATAATCTGCCTAAATAAACATTTCTCGTTTGAGTCACGCTTATCGGGAGACACACACTGACACTAGCGTTACACCAAAAGAAATACATATTACCAACTTTGGCCATTGTACAGCTTCATAATCAGTGGCTTCGACCCATTGAAAACCGTTTGAAACCACAAAAGACCAATGAAAGTTCGCGGCCAGCTACTTAACGTGGACATATGATTTATGTACTGTATATGTGCGTGTTACGTGCGTAACATTATATAGTAATTTATACAAGGCATTACAAGCATTGTGTGTCTAGTCGTGCCTCTACATCTCTTAGACAAAATACATGTAGCCGGGCGATGTTATCAAATTGAGGAAAGTTAATTATTGTAAATAGTATGACAAATGGGTTCCCATAGCAAAAAAACCCTAATTCTGTAAAATTGTAGGTGTCATCTCATTGACATATTAAGACTCAAGCTTTGTAATTGAAGTGAGTTATTGAGTGATTGCTTTTGGGATACAATATCAATACAATGTTTATCTATTAATATTCAGGCTTGGCCCTTTGACCTGAGATTAACTACAAAACTGGCTAAAAGTGGTTGTATCAAACCGTGGACCTGTTTCGTGGAAGGACGGGCATGATACTATGCTTATAGCAAAATGATAAGAAGTGCACCTATAGCTATCTTACTATGTTTAACAAAAATACGGCAGTTTACATAATTATGTAATCAACTTTCGCATTTTTTCTTAACACTCGGATGATTTAATGCATTCTCAACGTGTTTGCTTTTTCTACTGTTTACTTGAGTGTGTAAGTAAACTTTTGTTGTAAAAATAACAAGAGTGAAGCAAATTTAGCTTCAGCGCAGACACACTAAGGAATGGTCATATTATTTAGATACCTGACTAATTAAGTAAGTGTTTATGAACCAGTACTGGTTATCGTAGCAAAACTGACAAACGTAACGTAAAGATGAAGGACGCACATACACTACATACCTACTACATACTAAATATATTTATGTAGATGGTGAAACCATTATAAAATAAACACGAATTACGTTGTACCTACGTCTATGTATACCTACGTACTTACTGCACCTATGTTTGTACATATCAAGCAATTACGTAGTGGTCATTAAGAATTTAAAACTACTCTTTTGCAATTTAACTACCAAATTACGTGTTACGATTCCAAGTTTTCAGGTATGCGTAACATTTTACCTCACTCTACATTATGAACGACAAAGGTTATCAAGGGGTTACCTATTCATAAGCTAAAAATTGTGATGATATGAGATTGTGGTGACACACATATCATTTTATTTAAAGATTGACAACATTCAACGGATGAAGTCACCAATCCTACATCACGCAAGTTTTTTTTACATGATAGGATGGAAAGAAGTTGACGAATTACCTGATGGTAAGCAATTGGCGCCGCCAATCGAACTCCGCAACAACGGCAGTTAACCTTTTGGGAATTAGGGATTTGGAGATTTTGGGATAGGGGGGTTTACGGGAGGAGGAGAGCCTCCAGTAACCTTACTCACACGGCGAAACACAACGTTGTTGTTGTTTCACGGATTTGAGGGTTCTGTGAGGCCGTGGTCACACTTACGCAAGCAACAAATACGGATAGAAACAAGGTACAATTTGTTGTGCAGTAACCCGCTAGGCACGCACGATCACCTCGCATGGTCGGAAAAGCCCCCTTTTCCGATCTTAGAGAACTTTTCTCTCTCTTTGTTCCCTTAAAGTTGTACTGATTTAGAGTTACAGCAATGAAAGTTTCAAAACGAGTATAGCAAAACTATACTTATATATAAATGAATTAAGATATATACAACTCTATAGTTGTATATATCTACTTGTTATATCTTCTTTTCTATATATACAACTATATTTATATTACAGACCATGACTGCGTTGAAGCTAAAAATAGATTCATAGTTTATTATTTGACTGCACCCCGATGGCGGGACCAGTGACAGCGCCATGTTTTGTCATTACACAATTATTATTGGTGCTGTATGATATGAAAGTTACAAGTAGTAGTTAGCAACTAACATTTATACTTATATAGGCAGTATAATTTGTGGAGGCTATTAATATGATTGTAATTAAATACCTACGTCGAGCTTAAGTCATATAGATTAAAACTCTAAGTATTTTCTATAAGCCAATCAACTAATTAGTTGAATAGGTACTATTTATTATCTATTTACTAGGATTTTAATGATATAAACTTACGTACGATAACGAACAGAAGTAAAGTATGAAGGAGTCCGTCTAGTTTTAATTAATATTGAAAACAGTTCTCTCTACCGACGCTACGTAATAAAATGGTTTCAGAAACTGCAATTCGCGTGCACCAGCTGCAATCATGCCCACTGCTCTTAACATTTCGTTCCTGGTCAAGTGTCTACGTGGTATGATGCAACATGGTTTCATCATCGAACTAAGTGGGCCAAAGCACAGATTTTTGTAAAGAAAGAGGAGGGGCGTCTATTCCCTACTTTAGGGATATCAACAATTTGATACGTATTTTGCATGAGAGACTAAGAGAAACACGCAAGCCTTCTGTTATTTGAAAAAATATAATTAGCAGTTATCTGACAAAGAGAAAGTTTAATTAACTCGGAAAAAGTTACACTGGTACTATACGGCCGTCGTATCTTCGCGATTCTGAAGTTAGCCGTTTGACTGCGCAATGGATCTTTTAGGAACAAAATTGTGTACTGCGCAGCTAATCGGCTAACTCCAGACTCGCCAAGATACGTTGATGGTACTGTACTTGCCAGGTTTCGATCCCGCAGTCCGCACCCTTGTGCATGAGTAGTGGGCGCCTAAATCTACGGGCTACTACGACAACCAGTAGGTGGTACTATGTAGTTAAGTACTTTACTTACTAAACTGATGCTATCAAATATCTTTAGACATTAGTCGAAGTCTATTAAATACTGGGAGTACCTGTCGAGCTAAGGGCTCCTTTTAAGTTATAAGTGAAAACTCAGTCAGGTGAAGTTATAAGAGATCCCTGGTCGGGACTGAGTTTTCACTCTTGATCAAATATTTTCTTCTACACTGCCATACCTTCAAACCTTAGGTTTGCAGTTTGCAGTTGCGTAAACACGGTTTATAGAGTTCATTCTGGTTGATCATTTAGTCCTCTCTAAACAAGACTTTCACTTTGTTCCAAAAATTCCTGAGTAAGTTTAAACGTCGTCGTTGGCTTTCGGGCGAATTGGTGTTGCTCGCCAGCTCTGCCCTGTTGCCGACTATCGTGTCGTGTAGTAAGTAGTAGTGTGTAGATAAGTGGAGAAGTACTCCGACTTCCAGTTATAGTGTATAATCTATGACTCCGACCACGAGCACATCCTGATCGATGTCTCTGCTGAGTCAATTTCACTCTACGTTCAAAATCGAACCTAACGACCCGTGGTAGACGTATATGTTTGAAAATTTTCCTAATAGGATAGCATTACCTACAATGTACTTATATTTAACTTTTAAGTAAGTATGGTAACTTTTGGAAATGTTAGCATTTTTATTGGAACTTCAAACATGACTATTATTATGATATACGAAATAATCGAACCTTATGTTACAAGTGTACTAGTAATAGAATTCTAATCAATCCCATCTTTCCAGTTATCTGATTATGAGATTTCAAATGACGTTGGGTTACAAATGGTAAGACGAGGTGAATAGAATGCGAGGGTTGAATAGACACAGAAAAGGGGTGATAGATATACTAAATAGGAAAATTCACCAACATCTAAGTATTCCCATTCGTATATGTATTCAACCCTCAAATTCTATTCACCCAGTTTTATGGTAGTATAATGTATTCTAGTATCTATCCTATCAAATACCTTTTGGTATATAATATATTATTTAATCAAGGTATTTAATATTTCAGTGAGTGGTGTTGACAAAACAATTAACTAAAGACTATAAGACGGGTACTTTTGAATTACACTTCAGCTAAGAACTTTGTGTATTTTTGTTTGCATAGAAGCAGAACGTTGTTTGAATTAAAAAATAAACAATATTGATCTTCCTAAAATAGACTGAAAATTGTACCCCTGTATGTGAGATCTAGGTCAGAAGTCTGACGTAAGAATCTGAATAAATAAAGCTGCAAATAATAAAGTAGGTCATCAACAATCGTTACGTACCTACGTAGGGGTGTGGGGATAAATTCGATTTTTACTAGTATCTTGTACCTAAGTAGTTTGTAGTTTTTAGTATTGCCAATCTTTTAAATTAATTTAGGTACGTATTTATCACGTGAACATAGGTACATAATTGTAGTGTTGATTTGATTGTTTAATATTTAAGCTATACTCAGTCTATAAGCCAGCTATACTAAGTCTATATAAGTAGATACCAATATTTAGCTCAATTAATGACCTGTGAATGAATAGCATTTCAATTGTACCTAATTAGAAAAGAATAGAATTTCACATTAAGAACGAAAGTTGACGAGTGAAGGAAATGTGATAAAAACCGAGTTGCTATCAGAATAGTATGGTAGGTTAGATTTGAACCGCCACCCGCACAGAAAGCTACCAAAAACATAAGTATCTACAGCTTTAACAACAGTAAACTGCGGAGGGCATTAATTGTATGGCTTGTGATTAACAAGTTAGTTATCTGCGACATATTACGTGGGGAGGGCAAACCACGTGTATTTCCCCGGGTACAAACTATGAGAATGTATCTCAGATCTGTAAGGCTGTAGATACGAGTATGTATTAGGTGTTACGCTCATTTCGCGGCCTTGATAACGCGACCTTAGCGGCATGTACTTATGCCACCATTATGGCAACTTATTTGTCATTACCAGAGTTGAACGTTCACCGTGTGACGTCTTACAATCATTCACTATTTACTTAAATGTTGAGGGAAAAATGTAAAGTTAACTTATCTACTTACCGAAGCTAACTTGCGTTCGCGCAAGGTCTTGGGTATATACCAGTAGGTTTTTATATCGGACAGCCGCGGTCAGCGTAATTTTTATAATACCGGTACTAAGTATTGATACCTACTTTGTAGGTAGTTAAAAACCGTGGAAAATTCTAAGTGTTAAGCAAGATAGAATAAGAATTCGCAGACAAGACGCAGCTCTAAATGCGTACATACCTACATCAGTGTTTTAAAATTAGTATTAACTAAGGATAGAGAGTTTAATGCATACATTTTTATGGATAAGTAGCGCTCACCCCCGCTTCACGAGAATGCAAACCTGGTACTTACTAAATTTCTCCGCTATTTAATGCATATTATCTATACTTATAATAAATCTGTAGAGAGGTCAATTCTGTACATTAAATATATATTTTCGAAATAACTATCAGGGGGTGATAAGTGGTCGATAGTGATGTATGTAAATTTTTGTCTGTCTGTCTGTATGTTCCTTATAGAAACAAAAACTACTCGACAGATTTTAACCAAACTTAGTACAATTGTTCTTTATATTCCTGGGCAGGTTATAGGATACCTTTCATCACCCTATAATTAATGAGAAGAGCAGCGAAGAGAAATGTTAGGAAAACGGGAGAAGTTACTCCATTTTTTAGCTTCCGTCGCGTGTGCAGCCTTATTGGTTAAAGTTACATAAAAATCATGTATGGCGGAAATGTTCAATATAAAATTAACTACAAAATATCCTACAACGATATATGTCTAACTTTTATGTTTGACTCACAATAACACGTGTAACTCCTGATAGCTCAGCGGTTCGGAGCATTCAGATTATAATTGTTTACTCTTACGATTATAACACTCTCATTTATCCCTAATTAAGAAAGTTTATATTATTATCTATTCAATAAAAAAAATATAGAAATCAATATACATGCGTGCACTTTTTTGACGCTATGCTTCAAGATAATAATCAATATCAATACGTATAATAAACAGTAAAAGGTCGGTGTCTGCACATGGAAGATAAATAAGAAAACCTTTACTAACTTTGTATACGCAATAGAACCCAAAACAATATTTTTTTATGTAATAGGTCGGCCAACGAGCAGACGGATTACATGATGGTAAGCTATCAGCGTCGCCCAAAACACGCGCAACGGAGGAGTTACGAGTGCGTTGCCGACCTTTTAGGGATAAGGAATTTGGAAATTTTGGGACTGGCAAAGGGGAAGCATTGGATTTCCGGTAGCCTCACTCACACGGCGAAACACAACGCTGTGGTTGTTTCACGCCTGTATTCTGTGATGCCGTGTTATCCCTCCGGTCAAGCCGAGCCGAAGCATGGCTCTCCTACACTTTGACACATGTGTGGTAATTTTTATCCTTAAATATTAATATATTCACTTCCATACCCACAACCTAGTGGACAAGGTCGCAGGCACATCTAATTTTATATTTCACTAGCTCTTACCCGCGGCGTCGCTCCCGTCATTTGACTACCTACCCTACCTACCCTACTTTACCTACCTTACTTTACCTACCCTACAATACTTACACTACTCTACCTACCCTACTCTACATACCCTACTCTACCTACCCTACTCTACCTACCCTACTCTACCTACCCTACTCTACCTACCCTGCTCTAGCTACCCTAGTCTACCTACCCTAGTCTACCTACCCTACTCTACATACCCTACTCTACCTACCCTACTCTACATACCCTACTCTACCTACCCTACTTTACCTGACCTACTCTATCCTATCCTATGTCCTTCTCCTGGCTCTAAACTACCTTCCTGCCAATTTTCAGCTAAATCGGTTCAGCCGTTCTTGAGTTATAAGTGGTGTAACTAACACGACTTTCTTTTATATATTTAGATGTACAGATTTGACCTGTCTACAGATTTATTATAAGCAATAGAAAAAGAATGCCAGGAACTTTAATATGTTTTGTGGCGCGCTAAATCAATCAATAATTAATCGGTTTTTGAGTTGTTTCAATGTGTTGCTGTAAGTTTTCCTCAAAATTCTATGTTTATTTTATTTCAATCCAATACTAAATATGCCGGACCCGGGTACGTCCTAAAACTGCGACCAGACACCGAGGAATGGGGAGCAGCATTCTTTAAAAATTATCGGTGACCTAACTGCGCTCGCCAACCCGCCTGCCAAGCGTGGTGAGTATTGGCAAATCCCCCCATATGAACTGCTCAGATAAAACCAGGCCCCCAGTCTCCGGCAGTCCCGCCGTTCCTGGCTACCGTGGTAGCGGTCAGGGTAACGGCGGGACACGGGGTGCTAAGAATCCCCGGAGGTGGAGAAAAGGCTACCACCCCCGACGACGACTGGCCCTGGTAACACACAATGTTCGCACTTTGAGGACAGACGAGAAGATTATTGAGCTGGAAGAGGCATTGGGTAGGTTGCGCTGGAGTATTGTGGGGTTGTCAGAAGTCCGACGAGAGGGCGAGGACACGATAACCCTAAGATCCGGCAACCTATTCTACTACCGGGAGGGCGAACAACTGTCCCAAGGTGGTGTCGGGTTCCTCGTCCACAGGTCCCTCGTCAACAACATTCTTACCGTCGAAAGTGTGTCGAGCAGGGTGGCGTACCTGATACTCAGGGTATCCAATAGATACTCGTTGAAGGTTATCCAGGTTTATGCACCGACCTCGACACACCCAGACGAGGAAGTAGAGGTTATGTATGAGGACATAAGTAGGGCCATACATACTAATAAAACCTACTTCAATGTTGTTATGGGGGACTTCAACGCGAAACTGGGAACTCGAGGCGATAACGAGCTGAGAGTGGGGCAATTCGGGTATGGGCAACGGAACCACAGGGGACAGAGACTGGCTGAGTTCCTGGAGAAGGAGGACCTCTTTGCGATGAACTCCTTTTTCCAGAAGCCGTCTCACAGGAAATGGACCTGGATGAGCCCGGACGGTTCCACAAAAAATGAGATCGACTTCATCATGACAACAAAGCGACAGATGTTCAATGATGTCTCTGTGATCCATAAAGTAAAAACCGGCAGCGATCACCGACTGGTCAGAGGCACATTGAATATCAATATAAAGCTGGAAAGATCACGTCTGATGAAGTCTACGCTCCGACCTTCAAATGCACATATCGGTTGTCCCGAGAGCTTTCAGATCGAGCTATCGAATCGTTTTGAGTCCCTGGAGAATTGCGAGTCAGTGGACGAGATTAGCAACAGGTTTGTAGAAACTGTCCATGCGGTCGGGTCGAAGTTTTTTAGACCCCGCCGAAAAGACAGACCGCAGAAGCTTACCGATCGCACCCTCAAACTCATGGCAGAACGACGTGCTATGGTACTCCAGACCTCTGCCGATGCTAAAGCACATCGGCAGCTCAATAGACAAATATGGAAGTCCATGCGACACGATATCCGCAACTTTAACGCCAATAGGGTTAAAGAAGCGATAGAGCGGAACCAAGGCTCCAAAGTGTTCGCTAGGGACATGTCTATTGGGCAAACACAGCTGACGAAGCTGAAGGCGGAGGATGGCAGTGTAGCGTCGACGAAGGCCGAAGTTTTGGGTGAGATCGAGAGGTTTTATGGACAGCTATACACATCGTTCACTAGACCTGTTAGCTCAGTCGCCGATCCAAGAGCTAAACTCACCCGACACTATACCGAGGATATCCCGGACATCAGCCTATACGAGATTAGGATGGCCCTCAAGCAGCTCAAGAACAACAAGGCGCCAGGCGAGGACGGAATCACATCAGAGCTTCTGAAAGCGGGCGGAACGCCGGTACTGAGAGTCCTTCAGAAGCTCTTCAACTCCGTCATATTCGAAGGAGCAACGCCGGCGGCATGGAGCAGAAGTGTGGTGGTACTATTCTTCAAGAAGGGAGATAACACTCTACTGAAAAATTATAGACCCATCTCACTTCTGAGCCATGTCTACAAGTTATTCTCGAGGGTCATCACAAATCGTCTCACACGTAGGTTCGATGACTTCCAGCCTCCCGAACAAGCCGGTTTCCGGAAAGGCTATAGTACCATAGACCACATCCATACGCTGCGGCAAGTTATACAGAAGACCGAGGAGTATAACTTGCCACTATGCTTGGCGTTTGTGGACTATGAGAAGGCTTTTGATTCGATCGAGACTTGGGCTGTGTTAAGATCTCTCCAGCGGTGCCATATTGACTTTCGGTACATCGAGGTTTTGAAGTGCTTATACACAAACGCCACTATGTCGGTCCAAGTACAAAACCAGAGCACTAAGAATATTCCTCTGCAGCGAGGTGTAAGGCAAGGAGACGTCATATCTCCGAAACTGTTTACCGCTGCATTGGAAGACGCTTTCAAGCTCTTGGAATGGAAAGGATCTGGCATCAACATCAACGGCGAGTACATCACTCACCTCCGGTTTGCCGACGACATTGTAGTCATGGCAGAATCGCTGGAGGATCTGAGCACAATGCTCGATGACCTCTGTAGAGTTTCTCAACAGGTAGGGCTCCGAATGAACATGGACAAGACGAAAGTCATGGCAAACGCCCATGTCACGCCCTATCCGATATCAGTTGGGAGTTCTAACCTCGAAATTGTTGACGAATATGTATACCTGGGACAAGTGATCCAGCTAGGTAGGTCCAATTTCGAGAAGGAGGTCAATCGTCGAATCCAACTTGGATGGGCAGCGTTCGGGAAACTACGCAACATCTTCTCGTCCAACTTACCTCAGTGCCTTAAGACGAAAGTCTATAATCAATGTGTGTTACCAGCGATGACCTATGGAACTGAAACGTGGTCTCTTACTGTGGGCCTTATAAAGAAGCTCAAGGTCGCTCAGCGCGCTATGGAGAGGGCTATGCTCGGAGTTTCTTTGCGAGACCGTATAAAAAACGAGGATGTCCGCAAACGAACAAAAGTTTCCGACATAGCCCAGCGGATTAGTAAGTTGAAGTGGCAATGGGCAGGGCACATAGCGCGTAGAACCGACGGCCGCTGGGGCAGAAAGGTTCTCGAGTGGAGGCCACGTACCGGCAAGCGCAGCGTGGGACGTCCACCCGCAAGGTGGACAGACGACCTGATTAAGGTCGCAGGAAGCCGCTGGATGCAGGTCGCTTCCAACCGGCCTATCTGGAAGTCAATGGGGGAGGCCTATGTTCAGCAGTGGACGTCCTGTGGCTGATATGATGATGATGATGACTAAATATGCGTAAGTAACTCTGTCTATGTCTCTCCTACTTAACCGATTTGGATAAAATTTAGTACAGATATAGTTCGAAACTCGAGAAAGGACATAAGGTAGTTTTTATCCAGGGAATTCAAAAGGAAAATTTCCCGAAAATCCTACGTGATCGGGAAAATCTGTCAGAAGTCACTTTTCCACGCGGACGAAGTCGCTGGCAGCAGCTAGTTATACACATAACCCTGCCCACTACTTCTACCACTTTATCTTTTTAAAAACCGCACCAAGATCTGTTGCGTTGTTTTAAAGATTTAAGCACTTACACGGGGATATAATAGGGACAGAAAAAGTAACTTTGTTTAATATTATGTAGTGATAATAGAGATATTGTGTATACATTTAGGTAAAAAATGTATAATAATAACAAAGTACATTATAAAAACTATTATAGTTATTATAATAGTAAATTAAAGCAGAGCTGTGATTCGTGTAAATCAGGTAATTAACCAACCTATAACCTGTTATATATCTATAAACACGGAAGAACTAAGAAGTTGTTTGTTACGCTAACCAAGCCAAAACAAAAAATACAATTTTGTAAAATTCATAATATAATGCTACCATGATTTCTTGTTACATCCTATATTTTAACATCGAGGGAAGTAACTAAGAGTAATTACTTCAATACAAATACTTTTAATAATACCGTAATGGTTATTATAGTGAATTAAGGATGTTTAATTTTAACACAAAAGATTTCCTATACGATTATGAGATTAACATTGATTATCAGTTATTTATAGGGCTTTTAAATAATTACACAGATTTTAATTTTAGAAGATTATTTTTGACGTTATCTTATCTATATATGAAATTACGGATTAGGGTAATGACCCTGCCTTACGAAGTAGCAGGCGTGAATTAAATACCTACGGTCCTAAGTTTCAGGAAAGTTAATATTATCAATTGCTTGTTGCCAAGATCCTTCAATTGAAGATCCAAGATTCTATCTCTGCTGATTACTACTAGGAATTTCAGTAACGGAAATCTTAATAAATCGAGCTAACTCGAGTTCAGCACTCGTGTTCACAAGTACCACCTATCTACACTCGTACTGACAGCAATAAGAGCAAGTGAGACAGGATTAATAGGACATGTGTCGATGTCCATCTAAGAATAAAAAAAAACGTTTTCTGTCAACCTTAACTCAAATGCATTACAGGAATTAACAGGGACAAATTACCTCAGTCATAACGTGAATAATTACTAACGTAAGTGTATAACGTAATTTATTTGAGTCAAATTGTATCGACAGATCGATGAATAAAAGAAAAGTTATTTTTCAATATTTTATTGTAGATATTGAAACGACGAATTAATTTTCTACCTAGGAAACTACCTAATTCATAAAGAATCCTAAGTATTTGCTCTATACTTCAGAAGACATTCCTCACATCACAGCCTCAGCCAATAAGTGCCCATGCTCAATGCTGAGCAAAGGTCTCTTCTCACGTAGCGAAAGTTTGAGTATTAAAAACCAGGCTTGCTCAAACTTGCTAAGCGATTATACATATAGACTTATTATTAAGATTTTCTTTACCGTATCAGCTGCACATATAAATGAACTTAGAAGTAAATATAACTCGGTAAAAGTCACATTGGTAAGTACCAATGTTATACTTGCCAGATGAACAGGCATCCTCATACAAAAGATACTTAACGTCGGGGTGACTATGTCCACAAGATATGAATTTAATAAAAAGATAACCAATGCACTGATCTCGTCGGCTCAGAGTTTCAAATGACATACTATTTAAGCATAGAGCATACAAGTATAAGATTTATCTTAAGTGAAATTCCCCTTTACATAACCCTCCGGGGCAGAACAAACGTGATGTTATGTATGTTTAGAAATACAAAATGCCTAGAAATGCAAATTGCATTGCTTATCTATAACATCTACTACACATAGCTCTTGACGTGTTTATGTTGAATGATGCAATGTATGGCTTATCACGCGTGTTGATAGTTATCTCATTAATAAGGTCATATGTAAATATAGTTCATAGTTAACTCTGATCATTGATAACGAGTGTCATAAACTTGACTGCTTCGAACTAGGTGTAAGAACGTTAATATAAAAATTTATATCATTGTTGTTTCTTTTATTAATAGGTATGTACCAACCAAACTTAATTTATCCTTATTGAATCGTCTGCTAATTCACTTAATGCCTCAAGATCAATATAAGTATCTATACAAAATATAAGATTAACTTTTCTGTTTATGTTTAATGGACTTTGAACCGTTATTATTATTACGCGACATAATATTATCTAGATAAAAGTCAGGTTTGTTTCCCACAAAAGACTTATCTAATTCGGATAGGTAAATATGACAAGATATAGTCTAAATATTTTCCAAACAAACACTGTCAAATTGTCACATAATTAGATATAATCTTAGGCATCCAACATCCAACGAAGTATTTTCCGCACAGTCATTGTCAAGTGATCAGATTATTTTTATTTATAGAATGAACATAGCAATATGACATAATGTTTCCATAAATAAAACTGTCAATCTGTCAATATTTTCATCAGATTAAATTAATCCGAGTATTAGAAATAAGAACACCGAATTTATAAAATTCAAGTTTATACACCTTCAGTAAAAGTTTTAGCGCTGTTTTCCATGATGGCATGTAATAAATTCAATGCAGTTTATTTTTACTCTTATTACGAGGCTGCTATTAATTATACCCTTATTATAGACCATTAGTATAAATGAAACCAAAATGAAGGAGTAATCGAATAAAAACTTTTTTGACATTTGCCTCCTAAAATTGGGCCACCTTACCACACAGCTTCTAAACGTTAATGATCTAAATCAATCCAATCTACTATAATCACTTCTCTGTAATAGTATGAAAGACTACATCAATAATTCGATAAAATTTATTTCATCTTTGTAATATTTGAGGGACGGACCCGCTGACTACCTTTAGGTCTCCTCAAGGAATACTTATAAAAATAAAAACGTTTCTCACAACCGCTCTCAGCAAGCAGGTTGGGAAACGCAGTTGGAGTTCAGAAATACGTAGTTCTTTAGCCAACTATTAAGACACCCATCGTAGGAAGAAAGGTGGTGTAAAAAAATATTCTACTGTGGTGAAGTGCTGTGTTACTACAATGTCAAAGTTATATAATTTTAATATAACTAACGATCCTAACGACGAATCCTAACGATCCTAGGGAATAGACAAAATTACAACAACCGAAAAAAAAATACTTTTTATGTTCGTTAGTAGTTTTGTGTTACCTACTGGCTATAAATCGCGACCCATTTTTATGTATGAAAAGATATTGTATTGTAAAGTATAAAAATATTTCCTTCTCGGACATGAATCAGTTGGCTTAGTATTTAATGTTCAATATAAGGTACAATTTTGCACTTTTCGGTATAAGATAAGAAAATATAGACGATAAAATTACGATTTTTTGTAACAGTAGTTAAAAGACTACTACTGGTCACCACTGGGACACCTGTATGTAATATCCTTACGCAGCCAAGAATTAAAATGTATAAGCAAAATACAATATTTTTTATTTTTTGTAGTATATCAGTTTCTTCAGCGTACTCTTTACTTGCGCCTGCGCACGTGACTATCCTGCCTGCCTACAGGTTTAACAACTGCACTACCAAGTTTGAATCCAAACTTTATTGCTTTTCATATGAGAGCGTAAGAGCATATTCTCTTCATCTTAAAGGTATCACTCCTACAATATTTTCACTACATACATACCTATCCTGTACTGTGTATTTTCTTTGGCTAGATAAGAATCTTTGAACCTAATTCACAGGCTTAGGTAGAAAAATTAAGTGAAGTTAAATTATTTTAATCATAGTACCTATAATAGCAATAGGATTTTTAAAAACTTCCTCTCGATAACGAAGACTACGGAGTTAGTTAAAGAAACGAGCTTAACTTGGGTACGGTGTGTCAACTGTATTGATTTTAAGAAGAAATTCTAGTATGAACACCTGAAGGAGGGTAGAGGCTGCGCTGGGCGGGCAGGTAAGTATGAGAGGAGGTACAACTCTTCCAGGGTTCAACATACTTATTGCAGTGCGCGCGCCTTGGGTGCAGGAAATCAATCAACGGAAATGCAGGAGCTCCATTTTGCTCGGCGGGAGAGGTCAAAGTTCAACAGGGAATAATCTACACCGCAGTTTGTATAAGGACATTATCACAGCTTGAAATGCGGTTTGATATAGGTACATCAGTACCATTTCAGCCTTAAGTAAGTACGAAATGACTATCAGAGGAGCTGTCTAATTTCAGCAGCAAAAAAAATTGAGATCTGGGACGTACAGAAATCAAAGAAAGTTAATACCATCAACAAGTAGGTAGGTAATGTAATGGGATTATAGTGATCACTTTCACTAACGATGACGCAAATTGTTCAGCTAGAGACTCGAAGTATAGGTGGAGACTTACAGGTTCCTAATCAAAGCAGTGTATTGGTTTCATTACCACCTAAAAAAATTATATAGGTAGGTTATTCAATTCGCACTTTAAGAATTAAGAAATAAGTACTGACTAAAGATGCCAGTCGTCAGTATTAAATTGTTGTACTAAAAGCTGGATATTTACCTACTTCATGACTACAAGCAATGTCAATTCGAATTTTGGTCAATCAAGTAGAAGAAGGGCATGGTAAACAAATGCATATGTATATTCCCATTACTACGTGGCTACGTACTTAATACATACTAATACGTATTAATTATGTCCATTTGATTTTAATTAGACATTGAAATTACATACTTAATACAACGGATCATCTAACTAAACTACTTCACCTAATTTACAACCAAAAAGTCATTGGCCACGGATGTACCCATTTTTATGTAATAAGCCACATGAAAACAACATTGTTTACCAAATGATTTCTCCAGAAACTAAGCCAGAAGTCAGTATATAGTTCCTATTCAATAAAAAGTTAGCTTTGAATAATGTTAGAATTTCGCTGAGCATTTGGTTTGAATTATAGTAATTACATAACACAAAGGTTGGTTTTCAGTTTTTATCAGCATGTTCCGCTGGTGTGTTGTGTACCCTGTCTAGCCTGTTGGTGAAAATCAATAAGTTCGCGCGCCGTCTCAGTGCATTGCCGCTCAGCTGTCTATTGATTTTAGAGCTATGCTAACAATAAGTAACTCACCAATAGAATGCAATTCTCTCCCCAAGGCCGTTCCTGACGTTCCTGTCCAGGACGTTGAAGCAGATGTTGGTCTTGGAGCCTTCGAGCCATTTCACGAAAATCCGTCCCTCGTTTACATTAAAATTGTAAGAGACGATATTTCCACGCTGGTATGGTGTTTGCCAATAGAATTCGTTTGCTAATTCTGACCAGAATGACTCGGGGTCTTCAAGCGATTCTTTGTGCATATTTTGATATTGCTCGAAGGAAGGCAAGAGGGATTTTTCGACGACATGGTCGGTCGGTTCATAGATGCGCGACATCGCGGATAGCGTCACAGTGCGGTCGCGCTGAGATCAAATTGTCGGCGTGAGTAGACGTGCACGCGAGCTCGCGGGATCGGCGCCGACTGTCGACTAGACTGACGTACGGACCGTGCGGTCGATCCGTCCAATGCTGCTCGACGCTCGACGCTTGCCAGCGGAACATGAGCCGCGATCGCGCCCGAGATGACGCACGCATGCAGCGCGCGTGCGCGCTCTATGCGCGGTACACTCAAACATGCTAAACCGACGCCAATCCTTCTTCTACATTGACCATTTCTTTTCGTTTTCTTAATAAGTACAACACCTGAACAGTAATCTCTGTGGATGGCAATTTATTGTAGAAGTTGTATTCGAAACGCTATGAGATCAAACGTCTAAATGTCGATTTTATTGAATACCTGGGCTTGAGATTCTTTTTTCTATAAATTGCCATATTAAATAACTATTTATGCCCGTTTTCACCAACAGCCCCTAAAATTTAAGTGTCTCTTAAGCCAATATAAGGGACACTTATCGCGAGTTTTGTTTTCACCAACGTTTAAGTGTCACCTATATCATTAGGGGTTCCTTATAATTTAGGGGATGAATTGACGACCCCGTAACGTTTAAGTGACACATAGTGTCAGGTTATTTTGCGAATCACCAAACAGTATTTTATCCTACTGAATAAGATACAAAATAAAAAAAATGGATAATAACCACTATTTATTTGAAGATTTTAAGCAATTGAAGATATGGAATTGTTAAGTAACCGACATTTGTATAGACGACCTCGTATTTATCGTGAAAGATCGAAAGATTTTGAAATATATGATGAAAAAGACTTTTTCATAAGATACAGGTTCCCTGCTCAACCTTACTTGTATTTAAAGAAAGAAACCTGTGGCACCGATTAACCAATTACTGTGTGGCCTTAGATTTTATGCAACAGGCAATCAATTATTATCTGTAGCAGACCTCAATCCCATCAGTGTATCTACTTGCAGTAGAATTATAAAAAGAGTGTCTGACGCTATCGTGGGTCGTGGCAAAGCGAATTCATACAATTTCCAGACACCGAAGAAAACCAACAAATAGTAAAAGAAGAATTTTCCAGAATAGCTCGATTTCCAAATGTTTTAGGATGTATAGACTGTACACACATAAAAATTCAATTATAAGGTTGGGCGTTTAGAGAAACACAGGTCCTTACGAGTAACCATTTATTACTGAATCTCCTATGAAATAATACATGATTTAATAAGATGGATAGACACGCACACATACAGATACGGCAGATCTTTGTGTCATATTTATTGAGCCTCCAGCGAATACCGTCGTTCGCACACCTATCGTCTTTCTATGATGTCTCTATTAATGATATTCAAAAGTCTTTTAATTGTATTAACTAGAAACCTTCTTTACATTTATTCATGTGATAAATTATAGGAGGAGATGATGCCGAACTATTCTGGAATAGAAAAAGCAGTATGTCTATTAATATGCAAACAATAAGTACTGCAAAATTATTAATAACTGATGTGGTGACTCGCTAGCCAGGATAAACAACATTCTTTATCTTCAAGTGAAAAATTTTGACCACGTTTCCTCTTTTCTGCCATTGTAATTAATAAAAATTTGGTATTTTTTGAAAATACACGAAATGATTGAAATGAAACTGTCACTGGATAGTGGCATCAAAATGTCACCGGCACCGCGTCTTTGTAAGCTATGGCATTCAACATACAGCCAAAAAATAAAAACACAACTTTTTGTTACTAATCTAACATTCACCAGTTCAAGACTCTTCTTTTCGAAATAAATTGAAGTTAGAAAAGTTAATTACTTGTTTTAAGGTTGTATATTTACGAAAATAACAATAGAATTGTCTAATCGATTCATTTATCGATAACTGTTTGCATAGTTCCTCAACACTAAACGTCACCTAATTAGGGGGCTCTTACCAGGCCATAAACTCCAAAAAAAAAAAAAATTAGGGGGCTCTTAGTTAGGTGACACTTAGGACAGTGAAACAAAATTTAAGTTACGGGATGATTTGAACGGTCCCCTAAGTTAAGTGGCCCTTACTAAGGTGACTGCTTAGGGGCTGTTGGTGAAAACGGGCATTAGTCATATTTAAGATAATTCATAATTATACATTCGTAGCATTAACTTGAAAGATTTCATCCATTACTTGAGTTTATATGAAAATAACGATTATTTCAATGAATTTAGTTCCTTACGATTTCCGTCTAATGATAGTTAGGTACCTACCTACCTATCTACTATTCAAAAATTTGATGCATGAATAGCAAATGCAAGTCTGGTGTTCTGTTCTACGTTCCAACGTAACCAAACATTAATGGGTTATTAGGGTTTTAATGGTGCCGTGGCTAAATTGCGAAAAGCGTACCTAACATTAACAGATAAGTAGTATTAGGGTCATGTCTTTCTGTCCGTCCGTATGTCACAGCCGCTTTGTTGCAAAATTATAAGAACTACCTACTTATTCTATGAAATTTGTTTAAGCAGATGTATTCTGTTAATTGCATTAGATAAGATTTTCAAACAATAATAAAGCAGCTTTTCAGAATCGTCTGGATACCCATATGTTTGGGGTATAGTAATAAAAAATAATAAATTATTTTACTTGCTGCTACAGAATCTTAGGGTGAGTCGTTTTTTGAAGGGCGGAATAGGACGGCAGACTAGTAGATGGATGACTTAGTGGTGGGATTCGGTGCCGCCCCAACCCGCAACACCAGAAAAGTTCCGATCACTGTTTATGTAGTTTCGTGCGCCGATTACCTGTGAAGCCTGGATATGGTGGCCCATTCCTGGTGTCTTATCCACGTGAAAAAGTTAAGTAAAATATGGTTTCAATTAAAGCATTGTTTCCCTGCATCTGACTTACCTATCAGGTCGCTTCTAATTTCCATCGACCGATCTGGAACTGGAGTTTATTTATTACTAGCTTCCGCCAGCGGCTTCGCCCGCGTGCTGTGTTGATAAAAAGCAGCCTATAGCAATATAACAAAATCGAAGTATACATAAAATTTGTTGTAAATCGTCTCGTTTTGTTGGGTACATCAACAATCTGTAATACCCTATTACTCACTAAGTCTCCGCTATCCGTCCGTCCATAGATACAATGGTACCTACGGATCTAATTAATAGGTATGTATTATATTAAATGACTAACTACTCTCGCGTGGTTTCACCCGCTGCTCGGTTCCATTTAATCGTAGCGTGATGTTTTATAGCCTATAGCACTCAGGAACATTGTAGCTATCTATCAGTGAAAGAATTTTGGCAATCCAACCAGCGGTTCCAAAGATCACCCCCTACATACAAACTTACAAATTTTACCTGTACTGTAAAACATTTTTTTTAGATAATTTAATGTAGAATATTTCCGTCATACATAATTTGTATGTAACTTTAACCATTAAGGTTACACACACGACGGAAACTTACAAAAGGGAGTAACTTCTCCCGTTTTCCCAACATTTCCCTTCACTACTTTGCTCCTAATATTTGTAGCGTGATGAAAAGTATCCTATAACCTGCCCAGGTGTATAAAAAATAATTGTACCAAGTTTTGTTAAAATCCGTCGAGTAGTTTTTGTTTCTATAAGGAACATACAGACAGCCAAAAATTTTACTGATTGTATTTTTCTCATCAGTATCGATCACTTATCACCCCCTGGTAGTTATTTTGAAAATATATTTAGTGTACAAAATTGACCCCTCTACAGATTTATTATAAGTATAGATTATTAAAGAATTAAGGAATGTTTGGTCATCATACTTAACAGTTTCTTTTCAAGACTACTTACCACAAGGTTTCGGGCGCAAGCGCAATACGGTACTACGGTCCTGGCCTGAAACATGAGAAGGAACGGAGTGGTTTAATCAATAGTTTGGGACTCCCTCTCGCCCTCTCAGAGCTAAACAAGTCATTTAGTAGGTAATCAAATTATCATCATTAGACTAATTCCGTCCATTCTTGGGCCTGAGCCTCCCTAATTGCAGGCCACTGAGCTCGATGTTCAGCTCTTCTCATCCAACTACTGCCAGCCATCCTGCGGATAACGTTAGTCCACCTAGCTGGAGGGCGCCCTACAATTGGTAATATTGTCACCTAAAAATAAAAAAGCCTGCTACCAATAACATTCATATGTCAGAGTATTAATACGTATTACATATGCCCCTTATCATACCTAGGCTTTTCTAGTCTTTAGTATTAGATAATATCTTCGCATTATAGAATGATTAAAAATAAAACAACGTCACATTAGATATGTGACTGCAGATTTGAAACATAACTTTGGAACAAATAAGAAGAATTTCGGGTAGTTTTGTTACAAAAAAATCGGCGTAACAGATGATTCTTTATTAACAAAAACTTATATAAAATAAATGTCTAAACGCGAAAGCGTACGTGATAACCAGTCTTTCATGTGTAAGCTACCATGAATTACAAAAACAATGTAATCATGTAAATCAACCACTAAACTAACTAATGTGACAATTTGATAACTTGCATCTTGCGTTTCAATGTGCTCGTACAGAACCTCGCAGGGACAACGGCGCGTACAATTTGTAAAATATTGGAATATCTTTAACATCAATGTTAACAAAGATTCAATTTGAGTAAGTTGAATGTGCACAAAGCTTTAAAACATAGTTATTCCACGAATCAATAATTTCTTTATGAATCCTTACAAAATAACGTATAATACACCAGAAGTGCGACTGCGCAACTTATAAAGCTACACAGTCCACAGTCAAACAACTAATTAATAAATAAGTAAGTATACATTACAAAATAAATGTACAATTAACTTATCCTAGTTACTAAAGACCGATTCGTATATTTAAATGTTTACGTACACAATATAAAAGTTGTTGTTAGTTTTCAACCATATTATACTTTTAAAAACAGGTAATAGTTTTATATTTATGTAACAGGTGAATTCATAAAGGGTTACAACACATATACGAATGAACATCATACCCCGAGCTTAGCTGAAAATATTTCACAACATTTACTTGGATTACTTAGCGCGACTTCAGACACATAATCGACATCTAATCAATCATAATAAAAAACAACTTTCATGATCTCATCATTTTACGTAACTTCACTTGGTCACGGGTTCGAAGCGATTCGAGCCTACCAGTTGACGTAGTAAGTTATTTTCCAAGGGGGCTGGCCACGGACCTGATATGGCCAGATAAAAGTTATTTTTATAAATATTGAGTAGACAAGTGACTTTTGGACTCTTTCAACTGTAGGTATACCTACATTATTTGTACTTTGATAATACATTTCAACATTACATTTAGGAAACTAAACATGTTTTTCTTCTACCTTTGCCAAACAAGTTTACATTCATATTTTATCATCAGCGTATAAGTGCCTACTGCTGAGCAAAAGCCTCTTCTCACATGGATGAGGTTTGGGCATTAATCACATATAATTATATAACATCAGTTGCCAAGTCAAAAAAATATGGATTCGGCATTTTGTAATTATATATTTCAGAACCCAGTTGGAAAATATAATATAATTACGCGGTTATTAACGCAAAAAGTAATTGTTTAAATACCTTGAAAGGCTTTATAACTTTCTCTACTCTCACGTTTACTTTGATCAAAGCCAGTCCAGATATATGAAAACCAATAACTGTTTTTATTTCTTAAAAACGGTTGTGGTTTGTTGTGTACATACAATTTCACATACATGTCACACCCAGACCCGGTACAACAATGTATGGATGACACAAAGAGTTGTTCCGTGCGGCAATCCAACCCGCGACACGTTGCGCGGCAGCCAGTTCCCCACCACACCAATCGTGCAGTCCAGTTGTGTTCTTTTGAAGAAAGTACCACAAAAAGTTGTATGGGCCTGTTCTGACGGAAAACTCGCATCAGAATCGTGCGGGAACACGATAGTAAAAAATATCACAAGTCTTTTACTTCAATTATGTTACGAATATGAAAACTTACGCGGTAGATAAAAATGATGATTCTCAAGCCTGGTTATCCCATAGGTAATGTTTTACATATTTATTACTTATCAATTCATCATCGATACAACGAGGCACCTATTACATAAAATATCATTGTTCGAGAAATTGCGAAGGCACGCCAAGTAATCCACTTATTATCTATCTGTCTACTAGCACTTAGTACAAATATATAATTTCTGTGACCTTTGTATTAATATCGACAAGTAAAGCGAAGACAATACATAGATAAGTTAGTCCCATTGCAATGAGGTACATTTTGGTAACTTAATTAAGGCCCTTACTAATAAATTAGTTGAGTTAATTGTTTAGAGTACTTAGTTTTAAGTAAAGATTAGCTATCGCACTCGCGAACGTAGCGTTCGGTACCTATTTGTGCATAGTGCACACCGTGTGATTAACGAGATCTCCATGTTATAATATCGGAAAATGTAAATTGTGACTTATTTGTAGACAACGGTGTCTTGTTGCGCGTAAACTTTATCCAAAATATTAAGTTTATTTTATCCTAAGATACGACGAGCTACAATTTAACTATTACATAACAACTTACCGAGCATACCGGTACATCAATAAATTATAACAAACGTGTAAGTATTTTCATGTTATTTGCTACTCGTAGTGCCACGCCACTGTGCTTACTACAACGAAATTACATGCAAATTATCTTTAAGTTAAGTTTTGTGATTAGGACGTTCTACGTTGCTTGAGCCGCTAATAAAACTATAGTACGCGTCCCCTGTTAACCTATCATAAGTCATACTCTATTACTGAAGTAAACTTTTTTCGATCACATTCAGTCGTAAATATTTATTTGGCCCCACGTTAGGTTCTTATCACGTGACTTGTTCTTTGTTTTGCTCTATCACAATTAGTATCGCGCTACGTGGCTAACGACATGAGCCTCCGGCGGCGCAGCTTGCGGCCGCAACGCTTCCAGGCGGCGGTGAGGCAGTACACGACGGCTATGATGGCCAGCAGCGTCAAGGCGCGGCTAGCCATACTTGGACTCTGGTGCTCCGCCCCACCATGAGCGCGCGATGGCGCAGCCCCAGCTCCACGCCAGGTACGCGGTGCAGGCTCCGTACCCTCTATATCCGGAGCACCTGTGAATTCAACTTGTGTCAACTCATATCTCTTACAATTTTAAAAGATACATAGTACAGTCACGTCTATTACACGTTTATTCAAAAGTAGCTTAACTCATGCAAAACAACACTTTACAAACAGTTCGTTGTGATGTGTCATGTGATACTAACGCCACATTGCTTGCAAGAAGGTCTAATTGAAAACGAATTTTCGTTCAATGTAATGTACAAACTACTATTGAATGGAAACAACTACCAATCTATACACTATAACTTTCCATAAAACTACGTGAAGGACTCTGACATTTTAGAAGTAATAACACCAAATAGAAAAAACTCTATATTTATGTAAGTAAATATGAAATGAACTCATTGCGATCTAGTAGGTACCTCGCAAGCATGATTTCGAAACCAATTACGCAACCCTTTTGTTCTATTTACATTCACACATGTTTTTATATTAGCGAACCAATCGCAACTCACCCTCCCCTCATGACCTTGGGCCGCGGAACAAGGTCAATGTGAACCCTCGTTGCGCGACCCTTTCCGTCAGACCCCTCATATTAGCGGTGCCGCTTTGTGAGTGTCCTTTCATTCTCCCTCGCAAATTACGAGACCACTGATAGTAGGTATATTTGTTTAATACAATCCAACCGGCCATCATCCTTTTATTATAACATGGGTACTTTTATCTCATGCCGCAGTAGTTTTTTATTGAAAATTACTCGACCGTTTTTACTCTTAATGACCGAAAAGCCAATATTTTATATACGCGCGAGGATAGGTACTCACATGAGTATATGCTTTGTATTTAATTGGGTGTGATTTTGATATACTTCAAAACAATCTGGTAGGTACTTACGTTAAAACATATGAAATCTACAGCATTTATTATAACACTAACTACCAGTCGCAATTGAGACCTTCATTCCATTAAAATTATTAAACTTTCTTATAATTTAAAAGTATGAAACATTTTCAGTTCTACTTTGACCGAAAATTCGTCGTCTTGTGACCTTTAAAACCTCCAGATACCAATAACACTTATACAAGTATACAAAAACGGAATTTGGAAAATTGACGAAAATCTTCTTCGGGATACTGATATCTTCACCATCTTATACAATACGTTAATTAATGCTGCCAATTGAGTCTTCGTATATGGAAGTAAGGCTTTGCCCAATGTGCCAAAACTGGCTCAACAAAAATCTATCAATGTAAAATAATTCTTATTTCTTTGATATAAGAATTTAAATGCAAGTTATGTTTTCTTTAATTCCATAAACGACGTAAATGTCGCTTGTATTCATTAGCTAGATACAAAACCGTGCGATAAACAATAACTTTTTTGTTTACATAAGTATTAATTTACATTGCTAAATTTAAACTTGCTGATTATTCATTAAAGTGGATTTAAACAAAGCGTGAAGTCTCAAACGGTTCTATAAACACATAATTTTATTGTGTTATAGTTTTTACCTTATTCCTGACAGGACTGTTACGTCAACAAAATATACAAAAATGTTAAATAAGTACAATTAAAATGTTTTTATTGCTATCACGCTTAAGGGAATGACGCGCTGTTCAGATACGCTATGCTTACGTAAGTACTTCCTAAATAGATAATGCAAAATAATAGCGTAGCGTTACAATAAGAAAAAAAAATTCTAAGGAGCAGGATTTTATTGATTTTATTAATTTATAAAAATGTATAACAATAACACTCTAAGGGCCTGTTTCACATCATTTGATTAGCCGCTGTAACCGCAATGGTTAAATTTGAATATGGAGCGTAATTTGTAGGAATTATGTATGTACTACTGCTACATAACTTATAGGAAGGTAGTGAAACAGGCGCCATACAATTGAAGTAACACAGATGTAGACTGATAATACGGTAGTTTCTGATTTGACATGAGCTACTGTCATTTTGTAAAATAATGATACCGCACATAACAGTGTAGTGATGAACACAAAAATCGATAGGTAAACAATCAGTGAATCAGTTTCAGGAAGGCATTCAAAAATTTACGGCTACCGAATGGTCTAAATACGTATCCCATGTTGTCAATGAAGAGGAAATAGTTAGTTAGCTAGATATGTTAATTGACAATAAATATCACAGACACAATTCATAATAAATGTTATATAAAGTACGAGCGATAGCGAAAGCGATGACGGCGACAATTTATAAAATGTCTGTTTTATTTGTCATGTTCCTTCATGATCATATTTTTTATTAATTTCACACACAATTACAAAAGAAAAGTCTCAGATCGTTAATTAATTGTCAAAACGAAATTATCGGTTCAGAAATATTTTATTTCCTGATAATCTTAGTTTACGAGAGTAAATACTGTTTAAACGAGAGGAATCGATTCAGAAATATTCGATTTCCATATCGAATAATTTCGCAACGTCACTATTTAGTACGTGTCATAACGTTGCAACACTGATATTGTCAAATCTGGAATGGAATTAAAATTTCGAGTATAGAGTAGTTTTATCCAAATGTCAAAAACGATACTTTACTATGAAAGTATGAAAAACTGAGGTATGACGTCATAGTATTTTTGCGTCAAATAGCTTACTTATTTCTTAATAATTAGCTACAAAATCTCTTAAACTTAGTGTATCGATCGATCGATGAATAAAAGTATAGATTAGAGAAGATTTTTCAATATTTTATTATATTGAAAAGTCGAATTAATTTATTTTTGACCTAGGAAACTACCCAATTCACACGAAATATAATTAGATTCCTGATTTGACAAAATCAGAGTTGCAAAGTTATGACAAGTACTAAATGGTGACGTTGCGAAATTATTCGATATGGAAATCGAATATTTCCGAATCGATTATTCTCGTTTATAAATTTACTCTCCTAAACTAAATTTATCAGGAAATTGAATATTACTGAACCGATAATTTAGTTTTGACAATTAATTAACGATCTGATACTTTTATAATTGTGTGTGAAATTATTAAAAAAATGTGATCTAATATGGTAATAATTTATTTTATAAATTGTCGCCGTTATCGCTATAGCTGTTACTTTCTAATAGTTTATCGATTTTTGTGTTCATCACTGCACTGTTTTATGTGGTAGGTATCATTATTTTACAAAATTACAGTGGTTAATGTCAAATCTGGAATTGAATTAATATTCTGACTATAGGACCTAGAGGCCAACAACAAATCCGTTAGATGTTTCTTATATTTATTTAGATACATATTTTATATGTTATTCTTATGTGCATACATGTTCTAATCTTACTTTCGGTGATTGTTAGCAAATCAATTCTTAATTAAATTGTTTTTTTTAGTTTCATTTTCACCTGTAGCGACATCTGTCGCACAACAATAACAACAGCACCAATCACGTGCAACATTCTACATCGCGGTATAAGAGTTCTCACAATTAGAACCTATACAAAAATCCCGACAAAAACCATCGGGCAGTAGCCCAACAGACACAACACCCATCTGGTCGGAGGATCCTCCATTTTTAATGGAGGATATCATACGTCTAAACACCAATGATAAGTGCTTTAAATTAATGTTTAAGGTAAGTTGCTTTTGTGTGGGACAAAAATAAATAAGATGTTAAAAAAAGGAGAAGACATGTTTTAAGAGTGTGAGAGCCATTTGCGACCGGAGTTATACCACAGCCTCACAAAACTCCTCAAGAAATTGATCGACGGCGGCGAATTGCCGCCTCGCGTCCGTACTTAGTCGAGGTCATGGTGCAATGGGAGAGGAACTGGGAAGTCGTCTCCTCTTTCGAGCGTGAGTAAAATATCCTCCTCACACCCCAGCCGCCGCAGTGGGAAATATTACGGGCGTCGGGGATCGCACGATGAACGCAAGGCTCGCCGCCCGCCAGACACGAGCTTGCGGCGTGTAGCGTTCAGCGCGCCTCCAAGATTCACACCACATTTGCGGCTAACAAGAAAACCGGCGCACTACGCTTGTGGGGTGTTGGTTTTGTCGATGGGCGACTCCAATTACTAACTAATCTTTTAAGGTACAAACTTGCTGTACATATATATATTTTATATTGTTTACAAGCACTGCTATTTGTTTGCAAGCTACTGGTAATAATTACCAGAAGAAATAAATACTAGCTGGTAGATAAAATAGAATAAGCTAGTCTAGCTTCGTTTAAAATAGTAATAAAAAAGGAATAACATTCATTTTACAGTAACAAAATATACATATGCCCACTATTATCTCATCTCATCACCTCATCAGTAGATTTATGAATAATGTATTTAATTTAATACATTATGTTATTCTCCTTACTCCCAAACTATACGTAAACAAAAAATAACAAATATGTGAAACTAAATTTAATAAAATAAATTTATTAGATATTTTTGTTTACAAACTCGTGGGCACTTATCATATTTTTTTAGCCATACATTAACGAGTTAAATAATACTAAAAAAATATATGTATGCCTGCTAGGTCGAGCGGCGGTATGCGAATTTGCAGGATAAGAAAAAGAGCATCGAAAGTTTCGTTTAGACTGAAATACTTAGTAGTAGTTCAGAGTCAAAAACGCAATCTGATAGGTAGTTTACGTTGTTACGTTAGTTTCCTATATTTATCTCAGTTTTATTAAGTGTATAAATAATGTCAGGGAGCCTCCTATATATTCGTATACATATGTACTGAAGTGAAAAATACAACAGTCAGTACACCCGAAAAATAGTTGATAATTTTGCCAATGACGTCACAT
Organism: Spodoptera exigua; assembly: GCA_902829305.4. NCBI lineage: Eukaryota > Metazoa > Arthropoda > Insecta > Lepidoptera > Noctuidae > Spodoptera > Spodoptera exigua. The sequence continues at coordinate 9,182,640 of LR824601.2, read as the reverse complement.
TTCGGCTGTTGTTGTTCTAATTTCCTATTTTTATATACAACTTTTAATTCAACATTTTCTGGCATACAAAAGGTACAATTGTCGACAAATAACTTCTGAGGCATAATGTTAAGACGTAAAAAAATATTTGGGACTAATTTCATTTTATGCATACATAATTATATCTATAACCCTAATCTATAACTCTTGTGAGTTAGATAGGTAACACTTAGATAGGTATTGAAGCAAAGCTTTCATAATAATACATGAAATCAAATAAAAAGACGCACCTAGCAACTCAATTGGATTAGACAATTAATATACAGTTTATCAGATCACATTTTCAAAAACTAGGTGTTATGAGATGGAAAGGTAATTTAAACCAGATGGCTGGGATTTGAGTTATATGACTGCCGGTATAGGAGATCTCGCATGGATCCCAATTTTAGCACGCGACTTTTTGAGCGAGGTTATTATTTATCATATTCAAGAAAATCTAGAAATATAGGTACTTACCAATGCTTTTTGGATCAGTAGGTTGATGTCGCGGGGCTAGAGTACGGGCTGAGGGTGGAGCATGAATCGGATGGGGTCTCACTGGTGTAGGGGTCATACACTCCGGTACGGGCCGCGGTCCGCTGCCGTCGGGAGACAAAACCCTGGAGTATACGTGCAAGCGACCCCCTTCTGCTCGCTGTGGTAACTCTGTTAATACCATACTTTTATATAAGACAAGGAATCATTTCATATTGTCTGTCTAAATTATATTGATTGTATAAAACATCACAGCAATGACAACGAGATATTTAATTTATTATATATTTTATTAACCTAAACAATCGAATATTTAGTTTGGGAACAAAAAGTTCGATGAATGATCTCAAGAAATCTAGCTAGATTATTAGGCTTTAACTATATCGGAACGCTTCGTAAATGTTTCAATATTGGACATTGTCATCGTCAGCCTATAAGTGCCAAGGCCTCTTCTCACACGAAGAAGGTTTAAGCATTAATCAGGACGCTTGCTCAAGGCGGATTGGCGATTTCAAACTTGTAATTAAAAATTATAAGTCCAGGTTTTCTCACTATGTTTTCTTTCATCTACGACGGACGTACCTGAAGGTATAATATGTACATCTCGTAGTCGATGCTGGTGTGGTGTGGCTGCGTCCTTGAGGGAGGAGGGCAGGTGTCCGACGAGGGCGTACTGTAGCGCGGCGAGCAGTAACCAGTGGCAGTTGCGGGCAGCGCCGCCCTCCAAACACGAAGAGTCGCCATACACCACCAGGCGACCAGCCTATCCAAGCGCAAAGTTTAATGCTAATTTTTAATCTTCTTCGTAAACCATTATGCATTTTTGCCCGAATACATACATCTATACTTAAAAACTTTCACATTTATAATATTTATTGGTTGTATATATCGTTATTGGGTATTATAGGAATACTGACCTTAGGCAGCCTGTCGCTGGTATCGTTGGTGTAGTCCCTAGTTTCGCCGTCGGTCTGCAGTAGTCCTAATATCGGCACGTCGACCGTCTGCGCACCGGCCGACGCACCGCCTCCCCCGCCCGGCTTTTCACCAGACATTATCTGTGGACCACATAATGTATCATATCTTCTTTCTTTTTCTCTTTACTTTATTTCCAAGTGGTACTACAGTACTCCATAATTTTGATATCGGCAAAATAAGCGGAAACAAGCAATACATTTATGTTTTTATTTTATAAAACTTTACCCCACACTAGGATTTTCTCCTGTCTCGTGGGTGAGTTAACAAATTATATAAGACAATGACTCTCAGACCCGGAACAACAATTTCAGGTCGCACAAAGAATTGTTCCGCGCGGGAATAAAACCCACGACATGTTGAACGACAGCCAGTTACCTAGCCACTGCGTCAACTATGCAGGATCAAAACTGTGCAAGACTTATATTGCTTCCATATTAGCTTGCTACTCATAAACTAAAGAGAAGAATGGTGCAGTTTTGTAGATTTAACGCATTACAGTTGACACAAAGCGTTACACAAATCTCGCCAGAGAACCACATTATTTCAAACGTATAATGCTTTGTGATCTGTGATTATGTCAAAACACATACATGGTAAATATAATATAATAAATTAATATAATGTAGGTTTATTTTGCTTCCTGCGATAACTACTTTAGGATTGGGCCAAGAACGACTTACTTGATGGCCCTGGTCGCTGAGAGGGGCAGTTATCAGGATTCCATGTTCCGGAAAGCTGTGGATATGAGTTCCACTCGCGTAGTACATTGGATGGCCGCCCAATCTGAATGCTCCTTCAAAAACGCGATCACCCAGTGCTACCTGTACAAAATGAGGGGAAATTTACATATACTAATAAATTACATGTATACTAGTAAAATTTATCTATAAGATTTCATTCTTTAATATTTTATATTTATTTAAAGTAAATACTATTATTTAAAGGCGTAATGTATGCAGATACATTATGCCTTTAACTCATAAGAAATGAAAATATCTTCTAGGCTAAGAAGTTTACTTTTGCATGTAATTTAGTTACAGTCAAACACCAAGTGGGTACAGAACATAAGCCAATTTCTTTTAATATATGTTTTCTTTTATCGTCTTATATCTTTTTTATATTGAACAAATAAGTTTAATCAAATTGTTGTGGTCATAAAACTCACAAATAACAACAATGAACTTACTTGATACATGCTAAGTAAATCGTTCAATGCGGGCACGTTGGCACCGCCTGTTTCAGGTATCCACCTGTAACATGAAGATACATTGTATAAAATTAAATTACTTACATACAAATGCAGTGCTCATGATAATGGTCTTGAAAAACGATACAGAGTTGGTTAAAATAACAAACATAAACATTAAACGCATAATGTTTGTCAATATCATCATCCTCGTTATCAGCCTAGAAGTGCCAATATCACTGCTGACTGTCTCTTCAGACACAAAGAGCATTAATCAGCACTCTTGCTCAAGGCGGATTGGCGATATCAAACTTATTAATTAGAAATTATAATTCACAGTGGAGTCAATAATCTTAAGTAAATACCGCTTAAAAAATCACATTTGTACTAGACAGGTTTCGTACCCGCACCTCCATGCACGAGAAGCGGGCGCATTAACCTTCGGGCTAGTACGACTGTACAAGCAAATCTATACTAATATTATAAACCTGAAAAGTTTGTTTATTTGATCGCGCTAATCTCCGGGACTGCTAGTTTGAAATGAACATTTATTTTTGTGTTTATTGGCTATAAAACATCACGCTAGAATCTGTAGCAGCGGGAGTAGCCAGTATCGTATAAGCAAAGCTTAACTTACCATTGTCGAGTATTTTCGTCGTAAAACTTAACGTGGCGCAGTAACGAAGCGTTGTACCAGTCAGCAAATACTACGAGGGACATGCCGGAGTCAACGGCTTTCTTCAGCGCAGCCATTTCTTCCGGGAAGTACTCGTCTTCCGGGTCCACTAGCAGCAACGCTCCGTACAACGATGTGTCAATGCAGGTTAAGGGACATCCTGAGTAGGTATTAAGTAAATTGGTTTAATGTCCCCATTTCATTTCTATCTGGAGAACAGATCGTATTTAATTACAAAAACCTGATTTAATCTGAATTTTATTGATTTAATGTTCTACGTTTATTTTTTGTATACTTTCCCATTCAATATAATAATATACGTGCAAAAATTAGGTATTTTAAAACTTTTCGATATTTTAATTTACCTTTAAAAATGTTGTATACGTTTAGCAACACACTTGTAATGTTTCACATTAGAGATGATATTACAGTCTAAAATTAGGAAGTTTTTTACCTAATAAGTATTTGACAGACATTTCTGAACTTTCTTATAAAATACATAGAAATATATCGTTTTTGACATTTCAGAAAAAGTTGTGTATTTTACTAGTGGGTACGATGACAATCATATCCATTTGTACTTCGACATGAGACTTATTTTATCAGGCCGTACCATAAACTATGTTGTAGGCGGTTTTATTATAAAACTAGCTTCCGGCCGCATGGTTTGTTGATAAAAAGCCTATGTCCGATCCCGGACTGTATGTTATGCCTGTGCCAAAATTTCATTCAGATCCATCCAGCCGATTTGGCGTGATTGAGTAATAAAAGTCCAAACATTGTAAGTTACTTATTTATAATATTAGTAAGAGTAGGAAGTACGATAAAAAAGGCAGTTACCCATAACTTCCAAATAGAAGCCGTGTTCTCGAAGGCGGCGGTACATGTCGCGGAAGTTAGTGTGGACATGGTCGGCGTGCCAATCGAGCGGGTCGTGCTTAGCGCGAAGGTCGTCGCGTGGGAAGTAGCCGCCCGGGTAGCGCAGACTGTGGAACTGGTCCCACAGGAGGCGACGCGAACGCACCGGGACTGGGATAACGCGAGCTCTGACAATGCATTCACATATGAAAACAATTATAATAAATTACTTTATGAAAACAATTATAATAAATTACTTTATGAAAACAATTATAATAAATTACAATATACAACAGTATTCATCAGAACTGGGTACAAAGGCAGCCTTATTGCTAAAAGCGATCTCTACCAGGCAACCTTTTAACAATATATCAGCAAGGCCCCAAGGTATCAACATGCCTCAACATATAAGGGTACCTCTATGAAGGTATATAGGGTAAACATTATTGAAGAAAGCTGCAGCCCAGTCTCTGTAAACTAGTGACTTAGCGTTATCCGCAAAAAGAGTATGGCTGGCCACCAATGTATTCTACTCTGCCGTCACGCTAAAACAATGCACAAACACAAACAATAGAAGATTTGATGTTGAGATGATTTCGTAAGCTCTATCAAGAGGTAGTAAGATTAACTCACGAACTAAGGTTTGCGGACGGGTCAAAGTGCGATTGATATACTTATTCGGTTTTCGAAGACTCGTAGTTCTGGTAAGGTAAGCTACATACGGAGCAAATTCAAAAATTGGCGGTAGCTCTGCGCACAAGTCCATTGACGTCCAGCGAATCACGATAGAAGAAACAAATATGAAATGTAATTTTAAAGATTTTTTACATATAATTCTGTTTGCTGCTAACACTATCTGTACCGAATTGTCACGTGTCCTTTAATAACAATATTTTCTCTTTGTACTTGCTCCATGTTCCTACCTCAATATCGCATAAAAGGGACTATGATTAAAAAAAAATATTAATGTATATGTTGCATCTACATTGAGCACTGCTGCTTATCTCTTCCGGGCCTAGAAGCATATTATTATTAAGAAAAGATTTTCTCCGATTCTCCATCAGCACAGCTCAAATCATTGGAACTACAAATACATAAAATCAAATCTGAGTATATTATTCATATAATAAGTGTAAACTTGTATTTACCGTATAGGAAGTGTAAGCGTAGCATTCCTCATAATTTTCTCTCCGGAGTCATCGTCGCTTTCGACCGTGATGTTCATGTGACCCTGTAGTTATCCAATAATAATATTCTCAATTACAACACGCTTGAAAACTTCGCGGTCCGTTAAACTATTGATATACTACATGATTCGTGTAACCAGCTGTTTTAATATTTATTCAAATAATATTTTATTAATAAATATTTTACTGCCTCTCATCTGAGATCAGTTTTTCCAACTGTATTCATATCATAAGTAAACAGACAATAAGGCTATGAGTGTAACTCACTCAACGTACGAGAACCGGGCGATACCCATACTCCAGACACACTATTGTGGTACAATTAAAATGAATACGCTGACTTACCTCAATAATCCCATCGAAATCGGCGCCTTCTTCAATTACGCTGAAGCTCAGTGCTAGCCAACCAGACCAAGGCCAGAGGATGGGACTGTACTCAGCTGATACTGACAGAAGCACGCCGTTTGGCAGGTGCGGGTGCCACGACACGTCTTTCTATGAATAATAGATATTTTTAACAAGAATACGTACACAATATATAAAAATAAAAAGCAAATGACTACAAGTAATATCGGTTGTATTAATAAGTAACTTTCTTTTGTCTCCTTTTTGTAAATCACAAATAATCCCTTCCTTCACATACACATAAGCCTTCAATTTGAATTTGTTTTTGTGTGTTTTGTTGTGTAATTGCTGAAAAAGAAAAAGTTGACGCCGCTGACACACTGAACCTACAATATAATTCAAGATCGCTGTAGCGATAAGTGTGTAAGATAACGACAAGGATGTAAAATGTTAGTCTGCATTGCATAGTTTATTTTTTGTTTTTATTAAAAGCAAATGCAAATGAGAGAAGATAGTCTATTTTGTCGTTGTCAAATCTCGAGGATTCTTTATTTTCATTTTTAACCTTTCAATCGTGGTTGGATACACAATAGGGGTTTGATGAATCAATTTACATAAAAATGGAATCATCCACCTGTGTAAGCAGCCACACGGGTGTAATTGTTGGGGTCGGGTCGGGGTCGGGTGTAATTTGGGAACTGGAATCGGGACTTCTTGTTTTGCTAAGGCGCTAACAAGAGTTGTTTATAATATACGTACTACTCTCCCCGAAACTCCCAATCCATTGATGACGGTGACATTGGCTATGGTGGGCTGCGCGCTGTAATACAAAGGCTGGGTGCAGTACGGCCACATGTATTGACACTCCGTGAGGTCGATGTAGCTTGGACTCAACGAAGCTTGAGGCTCGTATTTGCGGAGAAACTGTAATCGTGAAGATGAAAATTTTACCTTCGATACCTATATTTAAGTTGTAATAATAAATATTTCCCATTTCATGATGCTTATTCGGTACACTTTACTCTAACAATGGTCTATCTATTTATGTAATGAGCTAGTTCGTTCCATAATTAGAGACAACGGTTTAACATTCGAGTGTAGCAAGTTTTTTTTCATTTCATAAACTTTGAAGTCCCGCAACCGGTATGCACTGAAAGACCGAAAATCATTTGTAAAACTATTAACTATTAGCATTGATATAATTATTTTTTTAAAAACTATGGTCAGCTTTGGCATTTTCTCACAGTAATTTGACAGATGGAATGCCAAACATAATTTAAGCCAGATACACGTTGGTATTAGTTTCCATAATTATAATAATAATGTTTTCCGTTGTCCCTCTGTTGCTAATACAAGCAACCATTCCCGCGTGCTTGGTCGGTGAATTGGCGAGTCTTTACCTCCCATTTTTACGTGTATTTATTACATTGTTCCGGCGGGTGCCAGTCCTTCCATAGTTTCCATCATACTAGTATCCATTGCAACCCACACCCAGTGTTACACTAACCGGGGACCGTCCTTGGGTGCATTTTCATAGTGCTTTACAGGGATATTCGCCGGTTTGTGTCCCATTTCATTTAAACTGCGAATCGGTTATGCTCTCAAAGGAGGAGGCGGAGCGCGCGAGGGAACTATCCTCCTTGCGCCCCAGCCGCCGCGGAAGGCGACATTCCAGGCATCGGGGATCGAGGGATGATCTCCAGCCACCGTAAGCGCGGGTCTGCGGCCGGCGAGTAAGGGTAGCTCGCCGCCCGACCAGAACCAGACCCGAGCGTACGGCGCGTAGCGTTCCGCGCGCGCCTCGAGGAGCCAATAGACCATCGCACCCCGTCTGCGGTGAGCCTGCTGCCTGCTGCTGCATCCCATTGAGCTGACGTTCGGCCAGGGTTGCGGGGTAAGCGCAATGAGGCACCGCGACCTCGGCCTAGAGCAGGAGTAGGAACAGGGGGGGTTTTTAGCCAGTAAGAGTCTGACATCCCCTCCCGCCAGACCCGGGGCGGGAGAAGTCATTTGATGATTTTCCCCTCACAAAAAAAAAAGACAACTAAACCTAAAGTTTTAGGCCATCTATTCTAATATTATAAATAAGTAAAATTTGTAAGTTTGTATGTAGGAGGTAATCTTTAGAACCGCTGGTCGGATTGCCAAAATTCTTTCACTGATAGATAGCTAAAATGTTCCTTAAAAATAAAACACGGAATAAATTACAGCCTTTTTTTATCTCGATTAAGACGCGATTCCGATAAATCATTTTATTCCAACTTTTCTGATTCAGAAGAGTCTGAGTAGAATGATTCATCGAAATCGCTACCAACTTCTATATTAAAACTTTCTATGACATTTCACTTATATGACCTAAACGGCACGCATCTCATCTTCCAGTTTAATGGAGTGCGAGATATAATCACGCTAACACTGAGGGGTCACTTAACGAAGTCTTTCATGAATAAATGACTTCGTGCATATTTAAAGTTTTATTATTTTAAGCTACGTGCCCCTTTACCGGTGCCCACACTAACTATCGCGTTAAGCTCACAATGGTAAGGTGGCAACCGTACAATAGTAACCCCCTTTTAACAGCCATCTCATTTGACTGCACGCTTGGTGCGGTGGCTGGGCAACTGGCTGCCGTGCAACGTGTCGCGGGTTCCCTTTCAACCTCTCTTCACATTGCTCCAAGTTCATTTCTTTGTGATAATCTTCAAATCCTTTTTTGGCTTCAAATATAAATAACTAGGTACAAGGGTCGAGGTACTACCAACTTAAAAAAAAATCGGCAAAGAATTGAAGACCACATGGTCGACACCTGATTCGATGACACACTCAACTGGCGTGTTGACACACGCCAGTTGACACCATGCTGATTGGCTACAGACTGCGAATGAAAACGCGTGTTGTCGCGGCTACATTCATTGTGTGGTTCCAGCATAAGAATTTCAAATTGAAATGAAACAAACTTTTATTTTTCGCATTTTTATATTAAATGCGAAAAATAAAAGTTAATTCGACTTAACTATAAAAACATCACCACAACGTTGTTTTATCTTGCACATGGTAATCAATTATAAAAACGGCATCGGTATTTTAAAACATCGTACTCGGGCCCATCACTATCCCATCGTTAAAATATGGTCACATTGTAGTTGTCAAATTGTTGGCTCTAATTATGGAACGAACTATAAATGTTAGTTGTATAATGTTAGATCTACGTAAAAATGTTTACAATTTTAAATAAATGTAATGTTGAATAACTGTAATTCTCAATCTATTAAAATTGAAAATTACAGTTATTACAATATATAAAAATAATCTTTGCATTTTATACGACCTCATTAATATAAAAAGACATACCAAGATTGATAAGCTTTATTTAACCACCTAAACCGATAGACCATAGTCAGTAACGGCACTTAAGCCCAAAAATTAATTAAGGTGCAAAATTTGCTCCTCGGTAAATGTATGTAGGTACCTGATAAGCGCTAATAAGGTCCAGTTTGCCATGTCCCTGTTCGAACATGTTGGGTCCGGGCAGTCGCAGCGCCGTCATACACAAAGCTTGCTTCACTGCAGCGGGCGTCAAATTATGACGCGGTACGCCACTTGCCAACAACGCTATGGCACCGGCAACGACGGGCGATGCTACTGACGTACCTTATGCAATAAAAACATTATTAGAAGAAAGTATGCAGACATTTTTATATAGCACATATTATCTGTTATATAACTCAATAAGGCCGCGACCTTATATTTGTTATTGTAAGGATGACGGCAACAATTCTATTCCTTCGATAACATCTATCTGACTTTTAAAAAAATCAGCCCTAAGTACCTGCCAACAAACTGAAATCAAAACATGTAACTTTATACTAAATGTATCTACAAACGACACAATAAATGATTACGCGTCCCGCCATGTCAAGATAAAAAGTAGTTAAGTTTACTACCAGGTGAACGACCTGTCACACAGATTGAAGACGCGTTGATATTTAACTAGCAATTGAAATAAATTATATGGTGATCTATTCATGACGCTGATGAATTTACTAGCTACGATTTGATTAAATTAATATAGTGTAAGAGTAATAGGAACATAATTTTAATATGCTACGAAATTAGGTAATGCATTTATAAGGGATATTAAATGAAACACAAAAAGTAATTCAACTACCAAAAAAACAGATAGCATTTATTTCCGGGCGATCGTGCGGTAAAGATTTTTTTTCAACTAATAAAATTTCGAGATAAAAATGAAAAGTTTTTGACAAAAAAAATTTGAAGCCACGTAAGTTAATTGTGGCGTAATATTTTTATGTATGTTTCATACAAAAATTATTTAAAATTTAAAATATCAATATTTCGGAAGTAGTATTGAATTTTAAAAAGTATTTGGAAACTACGAGTGATAACAAAATGTCTCTATCTCAAAGGATTTATTTATACACATTAGGTATATAGGTACTAAAGCGAGAAATAGTAATTTCCGAATTCTTTAGTAAAATTTAGTGATGTTGTAACATAGCACACGACATGTTTCATAAGCGAGTAAAAAGAAAAAAATTGTGTATATGATTGAGTGACATGTAAAAGTATTCTTATAGATTTCATGTCATCGAAACCGCAAAACAGTTATTTTATTTTGTTATTTAGGTGTAGGTATATACTCACCACTAAGTGACCGGCAACCTCCATTTACACTCGAGCCCCTGACGCCGCTACCGTAAGTTACGATGTCAGGCTTCATACGACCATAGCCCTAAAACATATGGTAGACCTATAATAGCGCATAGGAAGGTATAGTAGGTATACATATGTATGTCGGGTGACTGGTAATTAGTGACCGATATTTAAACACATGATTTGAACAACTCTGTCTAGGAAACTTTTTACTATAATCCTTAATTTTATTACTACTTACTTATAAGAGATTTCGTAAACAATGCCCTTATATTAAACGTTGCGTAAACGTCCGTGACTGTACCTACATGAATAAGGTTGGTACCTACTTATATCACAATTATTGGTAATGCCTTCTCATTCAGGATAAGTACATCAGTCGGTCAATAGCCAATAGCCAATCAGACGCATTTTACATGAACAATGTGCCACATAAATTTATTGGGGTTTTTATGACGTTGGTGAAATAGGCGCACAAATTAAATATGTACTTCTTAGTATGTGGTCTACCTTAATATAACTTTTTTGGGAGTCCTTGATTTCGCGAAACGGATACACCTGCGCATATAGATTGCACGATAATGTGAATTCACTAAAGTTACCACCCATCGGTGTTATGCCATTATAAATTATCAAATCTGATTAAATACCTATTTACTTTCTTTATCAGTAAATAGTGTATAATTTTAAACTTGATAATTGGGTTGAATAATAAAAATGTTTGTGAGTGTTCGTAGATCCAATTGCCCAGAAGGGTGTCGCTGATTCAGCTATCAAAAAAATATTTGTAATCTTACGTGTGGCAGTTCCCATGTGGTCATGCCTCTGGACGAAAACTTTGCAATCCTGTCATCGAACCCGATGCCTCCTACGCCAATGACATCCATTTGGTCTGCCGGATTGTTGAGAGTGCCATACAACGGACCGTCGTTACCTATTGCAGACACCATGATTACCTAAAACAGATTTGTTAATAAATCAACATACTATCGAACGGTAGTAAAATACCCTACCGTACCTACGATCATTTAATACCGCTTTGACAATTGTTTCGAAACAACATCTATACCAAGTAAGTTTAAGTAATTACCAATTAGTAGGTGTTTTGGTTGCTCCTATGCAAATTAGTATTTTGAATGTGCCCATATGTTACTTTCTACTTCACAGTGTGAAACAAACTGTTAGGTAGAAAGCAATATAGGAATGTACGTTTAATGTCATTGTCATCACCGCCGTCAGCAGCCTATAAGTGCCCACTAATGAGCAAAGGTTTCCAACACGGGAAGGTTTCGATCATTTCCTAACTTTAGATGGCCATTGTCTTCCTTTCATAGGTCTGTAGGTATACAAATCTCCCAGTTATCCCTTGCACACAGCACCTTAGAATGACTTAAACAAAGTATGCAATACCACGATTTCAAATGAAAGGAAAATCATCAAATGGCTGTTTTGCCCTCGGTTCGGATAAACGTTAACACATCTGGGATCCCCAGAGAGTTTAAACAAAGACTGAGTTTTACAAACAGAGCATAAGATAAGGCCGCACTGTTAATAACTAACTTACCATATGATATATGGTTTATGCATAATACTCTGACAACTTAAAAAAATATTTACAATATAATAAATAACCTTTTTATGCCCAATCTAAGAGCTCATGTGCGATGCGCTAGGTAACCAGTTCTTTTTATTATCAAATTTATAAAATACCTGTTTCAATTCTGTGTAATGTATCTATGCTGCGGTAGCTAAGATCTGCAGTAAATCCGTGATCGTAAAAACATTTTACGAGTTTGATTTCCGCATATGATAATACATGGCCGGATTTGTTTCGTCGGGGCGAGGATCCTCTGCCGCGCCAAATTAGTGCGTGGCGGAATGATAAAGTGGAAGCAACGACGGTTGCAACCGAGGGCCGGGCACGCTGTTATACGAGAAGCAGCGGTAAGTAAGACCCCTCTTTGAGGAGTAGCTTGAGAGACGCCACGGCTTCCTCACCTTCCGCCTGACGCAGGTGCTTACCGGGCACAGCAGCTTCGGTAGGTTCCTGTTTCGGATCCAGCGGGAGGAAACGCCCGAGTGTCGTCATTGTGAGGACCACCTAGAGGACAAGGTGGAGCATACGGTGGCGGTGTGCCCTGCTTGGGCTGAGCGCCGCCGAGTCCTCGAGGAAGTGATCGGCGGCGGCGACCTCTCGCGCTGGGCCTTAGTCGAGGTCATGGTTCGTAGCGAGAGAAACTGGGAAGCCGTCTCCTCTTTCTGCATAGCAGTGATGCTCGCAGGGAGGAGGCGGAGCGAGTGAGGGACCTATCCTTCTCGCGCCCTAGTCACCGCAGTAGGCGATATTCCGGGCGTCGGGGATCGAGAGATGACCTCCAGCCACGGTAAGCGCGGGTTGGAGGCCGGCGAGTAAGGGTAGGTCGCCGCCCGACCAGAACTAGATCCGAGCGTACGGCGCGCAGCGTTCCGCGCGCACCTCAAAGAGCCCATAGACCACCACAGACGGGGCTCTACAGGGCTGATGTTTAGCCGGGGTTGCGGGTTAAGCGCAATGATGCACCGCGGCCTCGGCTCAGAGCAGGAGAAGGAACGGGGATTTTTAGCCAGTATGAGTCTGACACTCTCTCTCGCCTAACCCTGGGCGGGAGAAGTCATTTGATATTTTCCCCTAACAAAAAAGGGCTAGATTTGCTGACTATGGCGATTTTTTAAACATTGGTAATACAAAGACATTGTATCGCCTCTTTCCTTTGTCGTTTCACATCTTTACTTATTTAACTTATTTTCAAGTAAGTAGTAAGGTTATCGTTATATTTTTTATTAAAATTATATAACGGACACATTATTTGATAAGGCCAGCCGGGGATCTCATTAAAACTTTAATAGAACTAAAACAAACAAACTTTTGCGATGTGAATGTGTTACATGTTACAGTGAAGTGTGGGTAGATTTCTAAGCCAGCCACAACACCATCAGCCTGTATAGGTGTGTATCATGTTAAGTGCCTACTGCTAAATGAAGACTTTTTCTCATCTCACATTGAGAAGAAATGTGTATAAATCACCACGGCTGCTTAAGGCGGATTGATGATTTCAAACTTACAGGTAACTAGCTACTCTCGCGCTCGTTTCATCATATTTTGTTCCAACATAACTATATGTGATATTGTAAATTGCGCAAAACTTGGTATTTTGTCAGTGACTTTTATATCAGTGATTCTGTTATTTGTTCTTACCTTATTCGCACTAAGCTCCCAAACTTTATCAACAAACGGATGATCCATGAAGTCTGGTCCGCCAATGCTCAGGTTAAGCACATCAATTTTACGCATAATTGCGTAGTTAAAAGCGTCCAGAAACCACGATGTGTACGATACCTGCGTGGACAAAGCAGTTGGTACAATAGGGCTGTAATAAGTTAATTTGCTGAAAATCATCAATAAAACATGTATTGGTGTTACAGAGATCAGAAAGGTTGTTAGGACAGTTTTTTACAGACACTGCAGCATCTAATTGACTGAGTTCCGATGCCTACCCGACACAGGTCCTTTACATATGTTACATCACACTTAGGAAACAGCATAACCTATCTATATTCATACTATTATATCCAACTGACATTATCTCATCATCAGCCTATAAGTGACCACTGCTGAGAAGGTTTGAGCATTAATCACCACGCCTGCTCAAGGTGGATTAGCGATTTCAAACTTATAATTAGAAATTATAAGTTCAGGTTTCCTCACGACATTATCTACAAGTGAGGAATATCGTGAAGTCAAGGACGGATGATACTCAATCACTCCAGTCTATTGAACTTATCTTGAAAAACACATACGCTACAAGTCTTCACGACTTAACGAAAGTAGGCTTCTTTATATATGTACTTTGCCCTTTGTTGATTTTAGTTAAGCACAGTGGTACAAGCAGGTAAATAACGAATGCAACTTTTATCAAAGAAGTAATTTAGCAGATGTTTTTTTACAAAGCCTTTGACTTAAAAACGAGCAGATAGTTCATAATGTCTTCATTATCTTATCTATAGACTTTAATTAAAATGTAATGATACCACATTATCTCTTCCGGTAAAAATATAATAAAATTTTTGCCATTTAATGTATACCTAGATAACATTGTTCTCTTTAACTATAAAATGACTTTATATAGATACATTCTTGAAACAATAAATCATAATGCATACTTGGGGATATTAATAATTGAATCACGTAATATGATTCAGAAAAGACATTCCCTAATACAAACGCACATACTACAAACGAAACAAAACAAAAGCATGTTTAATATGAATTACATCTTCTTATTTGGCATATTTTTTCACAACATACCTGATTGTCAGTGAAGACGCGGAAAATATGTAAATCTGCATCAGGTGCAAAGCCAAGACATTCGGCTCGGGATGCGATTACGCCAGCCACGAAAGTCCCATGACCTAGAGCATCGTCTAATGTGTTTTCGCCGGTCCAATCGGTACGTTCACGGACACGCCCAAAATGTGGGTGATTTCGAGCTAACCCCGTGTCGAATACTGCAACCCTTATACCCTCACCTGTCGGAACGATAAACCCTGTTATTTTTTAAGATATGCCGCCGAAATGATTGTATTTGATATGATAAACGTGTGCCTCCAGAGGATAAGTTGTCTCATATAACGACTTAATTTCCTTTAAAAATCCAAGCGACAAAAGCTGAACTAGATAAGTATTACACACCAGTTACACCAAGGGACCAAAGCAAATCAGCTTTCAAAACCGATGTTATTTGCCGAGGGACAGTCCGCAACAACTTCCTGGACGTGTAACCACCATTCTGTAAATAAAATTAGGATTCTATTAAACAGATGTGTTACTTATCGTGTATTTAAAAGCTGTCACAGATTGTTTAAACTGAGGAAACATCCAAATTGACAATAGTAAGTATCTAAAACATTTAATCACCTCACGCGGCTGCCTTAGGGATTTCGGTCCTCGCACTCGATGATTACGCCATCCCGCATATAAACATCCAGCTGGTCCACAATCATCCTAAATTACAATGATAGTTTAAACAAGCATTGATGAGTACACACTCACTCACAGAAACACAAATCACAATAGTACAAAAGATTTAATTCAATTGTTTGTCACATGCAGTAGATATCAATACCTATTTCAAAAACATTTTGCCTGATCTCATCTCATGGCATAACAAGAATTGCTTACTTAGGCGCGTAGTGATAGAATACATTTACCTCACGAATGTATTTAATAGTACGTGTGACTTGCCGCTGCGCGGTAACACGGCGGATGGCTGGATGGTCTTTCAGTGCATCAAGTGCACGTCTTCCTTCATCTTCCAGGATAATTACATCAAAGTCACTTGGATATTCTTTGGCTGGGTTATCCCGTTGCAAGAGCGTCCAATTCGATATCTGAAAAAAAAATTGCTGTTTTTATAAATATTTTTAAATAAACTACACAATTTCTTAAATTTTAATAATCATTCAACTTATTATGACCAATAATTGATTTATTTCTTTTTCCTAACATAGTGTCTATGTGCATGTCACAGTCAATGCTCATAAGTAGGTACTAACTAGCTGACTAGCTGACCCGGGGAACTTCGTACCGCCTAGCTTTGATGCACTACTTTGCAGTCAAACTGCATAGAGCATCATTAAGTAACATAAAATCATGTTTATTCACCAAATAAATCGTACAATTCTAAATTAATAGCAAAAATTAATAATATAAAAATTGGTATTTTTACTTTTGACTACTTCATTGATGAACACAATATAACAATAAAGATAGCGAGCCCTTCATTTAATTATAGTCGTAACTCAATCTAAGAACAGATAATCACTATGCAACTACACAAAAAATATAGCTGAAGATAATGACTTCTTCATGAAATATATGATAAAAGCACTACTATACTATGAATTTAAATTCAATTTGATTCCAGATTTGACAATTTCAGTGTTGCAACATTATGACAAGTACTAAAATAGAAAATAATTCAATATGGAAATGGAATATTTCCGGATCAATTCCTTTCGTTTATAATATTACTCTTGTTGACTGTTAGAGAATGCCTGAAGACATAAGTCCACCTTTCAGACTGTTTTGTGTGAAGGAAAAATAAATAAAACAACTAAATATACCAGGAAATTAAATAATTCTGAACCTATAATTTAGTTTTGACTATTAATTCACGATCTGAGACTATTTTTATATATTTGTGTGACATAAATAAAAAAGTGATCATGAAGGAACATGACAAATAAAACTGATAGATGTATTATGGTAATAAATAATTTATAAATTGTCGCCGTCATCGCTATCACTATATCTGTCACTTTCTCTAACAATTATTATTAAAGTGTCAGTGATATTGTCAATTAACATATCTAGGCATACTTACTACTTCTACTTTTTCCGATTCTATGACAACAAATAAATGTCTCTCAAATTAATTAATAATTTTCTTTGAAAACTAGATAGAATAGAACAGTAATTACTAATTAATAAATAAATAATTTTATTTATTTATTTATGGTCTACCAACCTATTGTTACAATAATGTCTGTAAGTATCACTACACAACCAATTATAGGCAAACACCGCATGCGTTGCATATTTGCCTTTACAAAGGGAGAGAATAGATATAAGTAAATCTTAAAACGAAATTATTATGATTAATTATGTTCTTATTTAAATAAAAATCTAGACTTGCCTTCAAGAAACAACACATAATAAGTCTGCTTATACTGTATAGTTTTTTTTACTAGCTAAACTCACTAGCTACACTTACTGCACTGCTGCTACAAATCATATTATGATGTTTTATAGCTTATGTATGTATAGCCTTCATCAACAAATGTACTAACAATACAAAAAAAAATTTTAAAAAAGAAACCTGCAGTTACCAAGATTAACATGTCCAAACAAAGAGACTCTTTACTTATAAATATGGCTCAAAGCTTATATAATGAATTTAATTAATTAATGGTGATTTGTAGTTCAACCCATGATAATCTACAAGGTATATAGTAAAAGATTGCTTTAAAAGCTTTGGAATTTTAAAACTGTTAGAATTTTAACAAATCAATCTTATTATGCTACACTCGCATGTATGTAAAGAATTAAAACATTTTTAAACTTTTTACAAATAATGATCACTCACCCCTGCATTCCTCAAAGCCGCAGTTACATAATTTTCCCTTGTTGATCGCGGAAAATAACCCTTGTATGTTATTATATGTTCACTATTCACAACATCTGAATTAAACTCGTAATTAACACGCTGTGATATTGAAGAGTTACACACAGTATCAACATTGACACCTAACCCATCTCCAAACACTAGAGATAATAATTGGAGACCGGTTAAAAATATAAAAAGCTTCTTGCGGGTCAACCCCATTTCTGACGCATATTACAGCTATCATTCAACTGCATTATTTACTCAAATTAATCACACGTCGGCCTGTTATGTTTAATGACCTAAGTAACATAATATGTGCATTTTTAAGCATCTCAATTAAGTTACTGTGTTTACATGTCCACGACTATTACATCGACTAAAAGAACAAACTATCAAAACAGAATATCCTTTTAATCCTTTACAGTCCACTACGCTGAACTGGAACTCGAAAGTTGAAAGCAAAAACGGACGAGTGACGACAAGAAAAGCTAAGAAAAAATAAATATCAATCAGTCAGTCAGCTATGTCAACTTGTCATCTGTGCAACTGTCAGTTTATTGACACTTTATTTTCTTCTATAGCAACTTTAGACAATAGAAAAATATTTAATTCCTCTAGATATCCACCTATTTTTTAATTTTGTAGCGTTGAATCTATGTTTTTCATTAAACGTGAAAAAAATATATTATTTTTCGTCCTCCAAATCCAATTCAAACGTAGCTGTGCAAAGTACTTATCCTAATCTGTTACATTGTCTAAAAATGTGATTTTTCAAAAAGACGAGCTCCACGTACTGACGTGCAGTGTAGTGTTTCACTTTGCGCGTGCCACTTTCATAGCGAATGGTAACCTTTGTGCACATATCCGTTAATTAGAAAATGACAACAAATTAATTGATTGTTTTCCTGTTCACTTCAAAGCTGGACTCTGTATTCAGTTCATTAAGTGAATTAGGATAGGTACTGTTGTATTCAATGGAAATAAAATATAGGAAGTTGTTTTTTTTTTTTTGGTGTCGGGTTTCGCCCTCGAGGAAGGGCGAAGGGTACTGTCAGACTCTTACTGACTAAAAACCAACCCGGTGTTCCTCCAATAACCCATGTGTCGGAGGGGCGGGTATCGCCGAAGCATTCGTCGCAAACCCCCGACGGAAGTTGATATGACACCAAAGAGAATAATTTGTTTAATTTTACACGAAGAGTATTCAAAGATGTTATAGACAACTTGTCTATACAAGATCTTTGTTGTAACGTTGTCTATATAAGATCATTGTCCTAACTACACTCATAAACTAATAATAGGTATACTAAAATAGAGGATCCTCTTGTAGTAGAGTAAGATCCTAGAGCGATAAGACACCACTTATTTTCACATAAACGAAACCTCATGTTCTCAGTAGTAGTAGTTATGTGCTTAGAATACCTGCGCGTTTGTGGAGCTGGCCGAGTGACACCTGGGCAGGTACCAGGTGTGAAAGGTAACTAAAATTAATCATTACTTAACTTATTTTTTTATAGCTGATTTTTATATATATATTGTAGAGTATCATTATAAAGTTATACCATAAGCGTCAGACACTTTTCATGGGCCAGAACTTTTGTCAGACGCTTTAAAGCTCTACAAAAAATAAATGAACTTAACTTATTTTTACATGTCTGACTTTTAAATATGTTGTTAAGACAATTGTTACGAAGTTATATTTAATTAGTCAGACAACATTTATTGGCCAAACACCCGCTAAATTGCAAAATTACTCAGCCGTGAGTATGAGCGCGAAAGCATAATAGGTGCGTTTCGGAGCAAGTGACGGTACGTTCACACGGCGTCGAGTGTTTCTCTACCGAATCGGTTTTTTGCAGGATTCGGTTTAGTGGCATAAGTATTTCAATGAAGGAGTTCACACATGCATTCGGTTTCAAGACACGACAAAAAAGCCGAATCTTGCTGAAGTTGACATCCGATTTTGCGACTACAAACCGATCCGGCGATACTGCAAAATGCAGATCCGATACAGTGGTATAGGGCATTCAATATATGCGTTCATACGATACACGCAGGGGTAGATTCGGTTTTTTGTCGGATCTTGAAACCGAATGCGTCGCACAAGTTGGGAAGGAGGGGTGGGCGGGAGGGACACACTGCACGTGCGCTTGCCAGTCGCCAGTTCTTTTCGCCCGCTTTGACTGACAGCTCGCTATGACGACGAAAAATATAAACGTTGAAAATTTAATTTCTCTTGTCCAAAATCGGCCAGTTTTATGGGACAAAACTCTCGAAATATACAAGGATAAAAACTTGAGAACTGCTGGCTGGCGAGAAATATGTATAATTTTTGAATGAAGATTTTGAAGAAATGGAGGAGAAAAACAGACAGGATTATGGTAAGTTTGTAATTTTTTTAACCTATTAACCGCCGCAGTCGTATATAACCGACAGTGTGATTTCGACTTATAACCGCCACAGTCGTAAAATAAATAAATGTTTAATCGTTTTATTGGTACGAAGCCGTGTATATACCTATATAAAATAAAATTAAAATCTTACCTTGATTGCCTTTATATTAAGATTATTATCACGATCGCAGTGTGGTCGATTCACGGACAGGAAAATAATATAGGTGCTTATCGAATCGATAGGTACCTATATTATTTTCTTGTTCTTCCTTTATTAATATATACATGTTTATAAATACATGATAATTGAAAAATTATAAAATATTTTTGCTTTTATTAGAAACAACATTCGAATTTCAAATAAGCAATTTACGAAAAAAGGAATGTGATTGATTATTTTATATCGCGAATATTGTCGATAGTTGGAAATTAAGTATTGTCAATCCCTATACACTTCCACTTTCTTTTGTAATTCAAAGCCACAGTCGGATATATACGACAGATAGGGATTTCAACATGTTTTGAATGAATGAATTGACCGTATATTATTAAATTAAACAAACTTTTATTTATTAGATTTAACTTTTATTTATTATATTTAACTTTTATTCAGCTAATTGATTCGTCTTGCCAAGGCACAGCTCCTGCTGTAGAAATAAAATAATTTGTGAATTCAGATCGTATAACATTAGCACATCGTCCACCTCGTGTACTATTTTGTTCATTGGGTGCATCTGTGAACACGTTAACCACTGATGATACATTGCTTGTTGTTTCTATGTTCGACTGTACACCTTCCATATCTATTATAAAATTATGAAGTACAGTGCAAGCCTTTACAATCGATATTGCTGTGCTGGTATCAACATCCAGTGGACGATGAAATATTCGCCACTTGTTAGCTAATATCCCAAAGGCGCACTCAACATAGCGTCGAGCTCTGGTTAATCTGTAGTTATATATTCTTTTGTTTCTATCCAAATGGTTTCCGCCGTAAGGTCTCATCAAATGTTGATGCAAGCCAAAACCTTCATCGCCTATTACTACAAACGGAATCGATAAATCGGAATCGTTTGTCAGTGGACATGCTGCCGGTAATTGCAAATCACCATCTATTAGTTTTTTCCAAAAAGTACACTCCTTGAATATTGTCGAATCGCATTCTTTTCCATACGAGCCCACACAGATGTATGTAAATTTATAATATGAATCAACCACTGCTAATAATACGATGGAAAAGAAATCTTTGTAATTCATAAACATGGAACCACTGTTGTTTGGCTTTTTTATCCTAATATGTTTACCGTCCACTGCACCAATGCAATGGGGAAAGTTTGCTCTAGTATTAAATCCATTGGCGATATATTCCCAGTCAGATATTGTGTTGGGTAATGTCATAAACTCCCATGCAAATTGTTCCAAATAGCATTCGTTACTTCCTTAATAATGTTACTGATCGTAGACACTCCGACTCGGTAGGCGTAATGTAAATCCTTGTATGAACACCCAGAAGCCATATATCTGCAAGTAAATTTAATTATATTTTTCAGCTAAATCGATCGTAAAGAAGTGGACTAATATTAGAGACAGCTGGATGAGGAGTATTAATGAGAAAAAGAAATCAAAAAATCAGGATCGTCTGCGACATGTCCGAGAGCCTACGTTTATCATCGTCAAATGTTGTTCTTAAAAAAATTGTGTCGCCAGCTGACACACATGATAGTGCAACTATTGCTACACCAAACCCAGCAGACGATAGTACAGCCGCTACAGTTACATCAGATGTTACCCATGACAGTGCGATGGCTCAGGACAATTTATTCGGTGAAGATGTCGCAAATAATCAAGATGCTACAGATGAAAGTCAACAAGAAAGTAATAATGAAAATTTAGTAGGTGGTTCGAAAAGAAAAAAAAGCAGACCATCGAGGCAGAATTTAAACGTGTTTGATAAGAAAATGAGTGAGTTTATAGATTATCAAATGGAATGCAAGAAGAAAGAAGAAATGAAAGAAGACCGTAATTTGTTTTTCTTTAAAAGTCTACTTCCATCATTGGCAACGCTAAACGATAATCAAACATTAGAATTTCAATCAGGCGTCTTAAATTTATTGCAAAATATAAAGAACCGAAATGAATGGTCTCCTGCACACTCATCAACATACAACTATCAACCAAATGTGGCACAATCACAAGGCTATTTTACATCGCAGTACCAAGCATCACCAGAGTCTCAAAGTATTCAATCGAATGCTTCTGATTTACCAGACTTTCATAATATGTAGTTGGGAAACTTCAAACTGTGTACCTACCAAGCGATTGTCTATAATATCTTAATCATATTTTTAATAAATAATTTAATTATAATAAAATACAGTATTTCAATCTTACCTTATACATATCGCTAATTTTTCTTCTGGTCTAATGCTTTTCCTCATATTTGTATCACGCTTTTTCAAATCTTTTTCCACTTTTTTCAAAAGATTATCAAATGTAGGTATAGTCATTCTAAAGTAGTTAAAAAAATTTTGTGGATCATTTCTTAACTGCTGCATTAGAGTTGTAAAGGCACCAACTGTTGATCTTCTTTGTACTATTGGGTTTAACCACAATCTTTTTCTACGACGCTGACGGCGATAATACCAGTATAGTATAGCAAGACTGTTCACGTCCATCGCTTCCAAATCAACGTGAGGAACTGTGCGCGCTCTTGCTAATAAAAGCCGGATGGTGAGTTCACACGAGATCCCGATACGAGGCCGTCGGATACGGCCAAGCAAGATGTGCTGTGTGAATACAACATTCGGTTTTGCCAGATCCGATGAAAATAAGATTCGGCAAATCGTGTCTCCGTGTGAACGTACCGTGAGACGGTCTTACAACTCAGTTCCCCTTCTCTCATTCGTGTAATTCCACCTGGCCCAGGTGTCACTCGGCGAATATAATATATTCATCTATGATTATTGAAACGGAAAACGTTGTATTATACGTGAGTACCTACATATTATGTAGGTCACGCCAGGGAAAACCATAAATCTTCTTATATATAAAAATGGATCGCAAAATGTGTTGATAAGTGCATAAGCTCAACAACGCCTGGACCAATTTTGATAATTCTTTTTTTGTTGAGTTTGTTATTGTCAGGAGAAGGTTCTTATCAAAGAAAATATAAGAAAAGTAAAGGTGAAGATTCGGAAAAAGTGACACTGATAGCGAGATAGTTGAACCCGTGCGAAGCGGGGGCGGGCCGCTAGTAATAAATAAAAATCAGATTTATGTGGCAATTTGTTGTTTAAGGATTGATTTTTTAATAGTCAGATAAATCTTACCTGAGGAAAATAATTGTTGCCGTCACTGTTTTATACAAACATTCTGACGCGACATCATCCTATCTCAGAATACAGAACAAACCAGAAGGCGTTATCGCGCTTAAAACAGAAGCATCTAAAACCACTCTTTACTATAGTAGTATGAAATTTCTACGATTAGTCAATTTTGGCACGTGGCATGTCGTGACGTATTTACGAGTATCAATTTTAATTTCATTATGCCGTCTTGTGTTATTACTACGAGTAAAAATGCGACTGGAAATACGAAAAAAGTGGATAAGATTACATTTCATCTGCAAGCATCGACTGCAATAGTATATTTAATTAATTATTGAATTTTTTTAATCAATTTATTTTTCTATGAAAATTATGCGGCCATTTTGTGTGTGTGTGTTGTCATTTTGGTGAAAATTTTACCCACTTATTTATTTTTTGTGGGTTAAATTTCTGTCCATTATCTAACAAAAAAATTAAAAATCATACAAAAGGCACGGCTAGATTCATTTTGGAAACCATCTAGCCAGAGCATAGTTTGCTCAATTTACTTTGAAGAGATATATGTATTTATGACAAAGGTGGTTTGAACAGCATTTCCTACTAAGATATATCTATAGGTATACTAATTATAATGCTGAAGAGTTTGTTTGCTTGAATTCGCTAATCTCAGGAACTAAGTAAAGTAAGTAGACTTCTAATCTTTAGTTCCGAGTCTAAAGACAATACATAATAATATTATAAAAAACTAAACCAGCAAAAGCTAAACCTTCGCACTTATTGAAGCTTTGTTGTGCACAGTAGGTGTAACTAAAATTAACATTAACATTTATAGTAAGTTTACGTATTTTTGTTGGGTTTACCCAACAAAATATATCTTACCGTCCTGTTGTAAAATTACCCCAAACCAATGACGTTTTTATACATCATTGCCCCAAACCAAGGGAATTGTTCCACTGTCGGCAACACTACGCGGGTGGGAAGTGCGGCTGGGGACTTTTTGGCGGGAGTTCAAATATAGCGCATGAAAAGTTTTTTCATTTGTGATTTTTTTTTAATCTAATATTTTATTTCATTGTAAATTGCATGTAAATAGTAAAGTGTACATAATAGTGTATTAAACATGGATGTTGGCGAGGGCGGGGGCCCAAAACCCCCGGCCCCAAAAAAACATAAACTTAAAGACTTGGACGATGGCGGCGGGGGTAAGGAAAGTGATTTTTTACCCTATCTAAAACCCGGATACAAAAGACTTTATCCAGAAAATTCTTCAAATTTGGAGTTCAAAGTTTACGTGCAGGGTGAAAAAATTGGCAATAAAAGTCCAACCTTTTTAAATCATATATTTGTAAATGAGGTAAAAGGTGTAGTAGCGATTCGTAGAATCAATGCTAACAAGATTGCGGTGGTGTTCAAGCAGTATAATACTGCTAATAATTTTATAAGTAACTCTTCATTTCTGGAGAAGTACAACTTTAAGGCGTTCATACCAGCGGCAGACATAGAAAAAACAGGAATTATCCGATACGTACCCACAAACTTATCTAACAAGGAGCTTTACTCAAAGCTAGAGTCGGAGTATGAAATAATTGCAGTCCGACGATTCACCAAAAAGGTTGGACAAGAACGGGTACCACTTCATACAGTGAGCATTACCTTTCTGTCCAGTTCTTTACCACAAAATGTACAATATGACTTATTCTCTTACCGCATTTTTGACTATATCCCTCCTCTACAACAATGTTACCGTTGCTTCAAATTTAACCACTCAGCCAAAATATGTAATGGCAAACAAAAATGTAGCATTTGTGCTGGGGACCACTCATATAGAGAGTGTGATAACCCCTCAGCAATCTGCTGTGCTAATTGCGGTGGACCACATTTAGCAATTTCAAAGGCATGCGAAATCAAGTTAAAAAAGATAATGGAAAAAAAGGAACGTATTACTTACGCTAGTAAGGCTGAAACTAAACTTAATGTGACTCAGGGAGATTTCCCACCATTGCGCAAACCAAGACCTCAGGTCAATGTAAATAAAAATTCTGTTGTAAATAAAAATGTAAATTCTGCACCTATAAATAATGTACCTGTAAATACTGAACCTAAAATAATTTCTGTTGCTGATGTCAAGGCTCAACTCCTGGCAAATAATGACTTACTTAAGGCCATTGTTCGCACACTCATTGTAATCGCCAATAAGGGCAAGGATGATCCTCCAATCAATACAACAACTATTAAAGATATTCTACTGGAGAATCTTACATAATGGATATAGACTCCAATATACAATCTCAGCTATGCATTGCTCAGTTTAATATACAAAGTGTATACAGTAAAAAGCCCTTACTCTTAAAGTTTCTTAATGATAAAAATATTGATATTTGCCTTTTAAATGAAACGTGGATTAAAGATAACAAACCTTTCCACATTCCTGAATATAATATACATTTCAAAAATGCAGCTAATGAACATGGGGGAATAGCTATCCTCATAAAACATAATTTAAAGTATACAACTTTACAAACCACATTTTATGAAGATGTACAAACTGTTGCAATTTCTCTTTCTACAGAGTTAGGTGACTTATCTATTTTGACTGTGTATTGTCCACCACACAGTGGCCATACTAGATTAAACAAATTGAGAAATATCATAAAAGAACTGCCCAAGCCAGTGTTCATTTCAGGAGACTTTAATGCTCATCATATTGCTTTTGGCTGTGTAAGCACCAAGGGCAGAGGGCAGCAACTATATGATATAATTGATGAGTTGGATCTATGCTTGTTGAATGATGGCAGTTTCACAACAAATAATCGGCCTAATTGTAACCCATCAGCTATTGATATCACTTTTACAAGTGCAGTTTTAGCACCACTGTGTGATTGGACTGTACATGATGACAGTATGGGTAGTTATCATTTCCCTACAATTACAAATCTTACTTTAGCTGTTAATAAATATCAAACAAATCCTCCAATAGAGAAATTTTTATACAAAAAAGCAGATTGGGTGAAGTACTGTGAAATATCTGAAACTTTATTTAATGATATCAATGTGGATACTGAGAACCCTTTGAAGTCATATAATACCTTCTGTAATAGACTTAGCTCTTTGAAGTTACTTTGCATCCCAAAGTATACCAAGACTAGTTCATATAGAAGTAGGCCACCAGCGCCATGGTGGAATGAGAAGTGCGAACAAAGCGTCATTAAGTCTTATCAAGCTTTAAAATACTATAGAAGTAATCCTACAATGGATAACTACATTATATATAAGAAGTTAGACGCCTTGAAAAAGAGAACCATATCTGAAGAAAAGAAAAATGGTTGGCGCAATCTCTGTGAGTCTTTTAATAGAAATACTCCTATCAGTAAGATTTGGAACTATATTAAAATGTTTAAGGGTAGGAAAACTCATAATAAATCACTTTCTGATGAATTTGTTTTGCCATTCTTAGATAAACTATCAGATAATGGATCTGATGGTATAGTTGATGTTGATATGTATTTTAATATTAATAATGATAATAATGAGACACAGTTTTTAATTGAACCTTTTACATGGCATGAGTTTAATATGAGTCTTCATTCCCGAAAAAATTCTGCGCCTGGATTGGACAACTTTCCTTATAATTTGATAAAACATTTACATATATTGGTGCAAAAATTGTTTCTGAACATTCTTAATGCACTTTGGCTCCATCAAGTAATTCCACTGTCTTGGAAAACACAATGTGTGATACCAGTGCTTAAACCAGATAAACCAGTCAATGATGCTAACTCATATCGACCTATTTCATTATCATCCTGTCTTGGAAAAATTTTTGAGAACATGGTTAAGATTCGTCTTGATTGGTATGTGGAATCGAAGTGCATTATCCCAACTATTCAATTTGGCTTCAGAAGAGGCAGAAGTTGTGCAGACAGCTTTGTTTCTCTTATCTCAGATCTGAAAAGAGCAAGAAATAATAATGCTAGTGCAGTATGTACCTTTTTAGATGTACAGGGGGCATTTGATAATGTGCAACCTGGT
Source organism: Spodoptera exigua (assembly GCA_902829305.4). NCBI lineage: Eukaryota > Metazoa > Arthropoda > Insecta > Lepidoptera > Noctuidae > Spodoptera > Spodoptera exigua. The sequence continues at coordinate 9,155,270 of LR824601.2, read as the reverse complement.
ATTTTGATTAAAATTCTGTCTGATTTAGGTATTCCAGGAAAATTTTGTAAATGGATATACTCTTTCTTAAATGAAAGAATACTATATGTAAAACACAATAATATTTTACATGGTCCTAGGCAAGTGTCAAAAGGAACAATGCAAGGGGCAACTTTGTCCCCATTGTTATATAATATATATACATCTCAAATTTGTAAATATGTAAATATGGATAATGTAAATATTTTGCAGTTTGCTGATGACCTTGTTGTATATAGTGTACATAATGATATTGATTTGGCAATTGCTAATATTAATAATGCTCTTAGTCAATTATATCACTACTACAACAATAAACTTCGATTAAATATCAATCCCAACAAAAGTAATGTAATGTTTATAACAAAAGATTTACCTAGCTTGTCTGTGTTATACAATGATAAAGCAATTCCTATAGTAAGCAGTCATAAATTTTTAGGTGTGCAAATTGATAATAAACTGACATTCCAAGGTCATATCAAGTACATTTTACAAAATTCTTTGAAAGGCTTAAATATCATGAGGTGTTTGGCAGGAGTCTCCTGGGGAGCTGACCCAGTTACTCTTGCTATTTTGTACAAAGCCATTGTAAGAAGCCATTTTGATTACAGTTGTCTAGCCTATATTGATTGTAATTATGTACATAGATTAGATATAGCACAAAACAAAGGTCTGAGGATAATATCTGGCGCCATGTGCTCAACTCCCATCCGTGCCATGGAAGTTGAGACAGGGGTGATGCCCCTTAGTATAAGAAGATATCTACTTGCTCAAAGATTTTCTGTAAAGCTATTTGCAGCTAATAATAATGAAGTTTTAAGAAGAATTTTACCTCAGTATCCAGTAGTTCACAATGTGTCTGGTGTGACTGGGGCTGGCCTTCACTGTCATATTATCCCAGATTTATCTCAGGTTATCCTGGAAGCACATTTTAAATTTTCGAATATAATTAAAAGTTCTCATTGGGCATGTTACTCCACAAAGTACAAGATATTGTTATTTGAAGTCTCAATTATAAATACAGTAGTTAGTAATAATGAGGAGTTATTAAACTTTATTCACCTTAACAGTCACTATTATAGACTTTATACCGATGGCAGTAAGGGTTTGTCTCATGTTCGCAGTGCTGTTTATGATCCTCAAATTCAGTTTTGTCAAAGCTTTGAGCTTAGTCTTTTATGTAGCATATTCACTGCAGAGGCTTATGCAGTTCTTGAGGCCCTGAAAAAAATTTCATCAATGCATTACACAACCTATTTAATTTTGACTGACTCTTTAAGTGTGATTAAAGCATTAGAGAATATTAATTTTCATTTCAAAACAAATTATCTTTTAATTAAGATTCGAGAAGTTTTATTTAATTTAAAAAATAAAGGCATTTCAGTTTCTTTTATGTGGATCCCTTCACATAAAGGTATTACTGGCAATGAAATCGCTGATAGAGCTGCATTTGATGGGATAAATTGTATAAATGTATCTAATATTGTAAAGGTACCTTTTACGGACTGCTATGCACTGATTAGAGAAAACATAAAACATGTATGGAAAGACTTCTGGAAGAAAGACCAAGAAGAAAAAGGAAAGTGGTACGGTACTATTCAATCGGACTTACCTGTGAGACCGTGGTATGACCAAAAGCAATACAAGTACGCCAGACGAGATTTTATATCTACTATATGCAGGCTTCGATTCGGACATCATAGAACACCCGCACACCTTGCAAGACTCAAACTTGATGCAAATGACAAGTGCTTGAATTGTAACGTCTTATGTGACATTAGTCACATAGTGTTGGTATGCAGTGACTACAACATGCAAAGGTTGATTTTAGCCAGTGAACTAAGTGAAATTGTAGATAATGTTTCCTCCCGCCACCTAGAAGATCTACTACGTGATCCAAAGTGTTTAGTGCCGTTATACAATTTCATTAAAAATACTCTGGAAAGTATATAATAACATAAAACCGAGTAAATTAAAAGACTTGGCTTAAAGGACTCGTATCCAGGCCATAAACTCCAAAAAAAAAAAAAAAAAAAGAAGTGCGGCTGGCGGGGGGATTGACGTATTGTTTTTGGACACATTTGACGACATGTAATTATGAGTGAACGCGGCTTCTGGTTTGTTCTGTATTCTGAGCATCCTATTTATTCCCCCAGACAACTTTTATCTAACCTTTGAAAAACCAGCCTTAAGACAATAATTATGACATGATGTCAATATTCGATGTTCCTAAAAGTTTTATTGAATGAATAGGTACTCGTAAAAGTAAATAAATACATGTGGGAGCGTCAGAAGGAGGTCTCGTAGCGGTCATGGTTGTCACTTTCCATCATGGGCGTTGTAATTGTAACAATTAGAACCAACACAAAATAAGGGCCCGCTTGTATTATTTGGTTTCCTCGCTATTTTATTCACAATCACATTAAGATTAATTATTATTATTAACATTAATCATTAAGATGGAATGAGATTTCGAGCCAATAGGTTAGCGTCTCAGAATACAGAACAAACCAGAAGCCGCGTTCACTCATAATTACATGTCGTCAAATGTGTCCAAAAACAATACGTCAATCCCCCCGCCAGCCGCACTTCCCACCCGCGTAGTGTTGCCGACAGTGGAACAATTCCCTTGATTTGGGGTAATTTTACAACAGGAGGGTAAGATATATTTTGTTGGGTAAACCCAACAAAAATACGTAAACTTACTATAAATGTTAATGTTAATTTTAGTTACACCTACTATACACAACAAATAAAACAAAGCTTGCGAAGGTTTAGTTTTTTATAATATGTATTGTCTTTAGACTCGGAACTAAAGATTAGAAGTCTACTTACTTTACTTAGTTCCTGAGATTAGCGAATTCAAACAAATAAACTCTTCAGCATTATAATTAGTATAGATATATCTTAGTAGGAAATGCTGTTCAAACCACCTTTGTCATAAATACATTATCTCTTCAAAGTAAATTGAGCAAGCTATGCTCTGGCTAGATGGTTTCCAAAATGAATCTAGCCGTGCCTTTTGTATGATTTTTTTTTTTTTTTGTTAGATAATGGACAGAAATATAACCCACAAAAAATAAATAAGTGGGTAAAATTTTCACCAAAAATGACAACACCCACAAAATGGCCGCATAATTTTCATAGAAAAATAAATCGATTAAAAAAATTCAGTAATTAATTAAATATACTATTGCAGTCGATGCGTGCAGATGAAATGTAATCTTATTCACTTTTTTCGTATTTCCAGCCGCATTTTTACTCATAGTAATAACACAAGACGGCATAATGAAATTAAAATTGATACTCGTAAATACGTCACGACATGCCACGTGCCAAAATTGACTAATCGTAGAAATTTCATACTACTATAGTAAAGAGTGGTTTTAGTTGCTTCTGTTTTAAGCGCGATAACGCCTTCTGGTTTGTTCTGTATTCTGAGGTTAGCGTGTACATTTCGGCTGCTTTGATTATTTATATGTCATATTTTATGACATGTAAACAATCAAAGTTCGGCTGGGAGCTGTCAACAGGATGCCCGCTGCCATTCCCAAAGACATTATACTCTAAACTAGACTGTGCACTAAGGCGCAAAAACCGGGCCGGTGCGAGACAGCTCCCGATGGTAGTGTGTCCCTTTCTAATGTAGTGACTCCAGAACGGTTTACAGTAACTACCTCGTGTTTTGACTTAATTCATTTATATTGATGAGAACTTTGCACTTATATGGATTGTGTATAATGAAGGTCTGCAGTATACCTGATGATGGAATGAAAAAGACTGTTTTCTTTTAATATTGATTCATTTTTATACATTGCTGAACAATACAGTTTTACGCAATTTTTGTCATAATGTAGCCTTATTTCCTACATGTTTGAGGCTAAGTCTTAAATTTAAGTTTTTTTGACCAATACATTTAATCAGTAATAATCAGTCCAATTCGTGGGATTGGTCAGATGCTGGATGGGCAGGCAAAAGGTGCTTAATTTTAGGGGTGAATTGATATTTATGACATGTAAACAATCAAAGTTCGGCTGGGAGCTGTCAACAGGATGCCCGCTGCCATTCCCAAAGACATTATACTCTAAACTAGACTGTGCACTAAGGCGCAAAAACCGGGCCGGTGCGAGACAGCTCCCGATGGTAGTGTGTCCCTTTCTAATGTAGTGACCATGACCAAACAGAATACGGGATAAATTGCTTGTAAAAACTATTATTTAAGTATCATGGTATATTGATACTACCAAACTAGCGTAACTTCACCAACCTAATTTTTTGTAATAAAACCAATATGTATATTTTTAACCTACTTCCAAAAAGGAGGATGGTTCTTAATTCGACCATATATATACATGCTTTTTTTAAGTTTGCTCGCCTATATCTCCGTTATTTATGAACCGATTTTGATAATTCTTTTTTTGTTGGCAAGGAGATAGTTTTAGAATGGTCCCATGATAAGGAAATCAGGATCTGATGATGGAAGACCAGAGAAGACCAAAGAAATTGAGAACTTTCAAAAATTGAAGGTACGAGTGGTGCGTTTGCATGTGGTTTTAGTAGGCTTTTGACAACGCTATAACTTGCCGATGTTCGAACTCGACCTGATGATGGAGCTGGAAGACAGTCGAGGGATCTCCTTGACTATTTGAAGAAGTTGCCTTGTGTTTGGGCTTGAATGATTCGTATTGATGAGCACTTTGCACCAAGATTGGTCATGACTGTCACTAAGGGTCTGAAGATGAGAATGAAAGACAACTCAGGGAACTCCAGAACGGTTTACAGTAACTACCTCGTGTTTTGACTTAATTCATTTATATTGATGAGAACTTTGCACTTATATGGATTGTGTATAATGAAGGTCTGCAGTATACCTGATGATGGAATGAAAAAGACTGTTTTCTTTTAATATTGATTCATTTTTATACATTGCTGAACAATACAGTTTTACGCAATTTTTGTCATAATGTAGCCTTATTTCCTACATGTTTGAGGCTAAGTCTTAAATTTAAGTTTTTTTGACCAATACATTTAATCAGTAATAATCAGTCCAATTCGTGGGATTGGTCAGATGCTGGATGGGCAGGCAAAAGGTGCTTAATTTTAGGGGTGAATTGATATACTGTCATATTAAGCATTTTTTTCATATTCAAGCTCTGTAAATCAGGAGAGATTACCAAAAAAAAGATTTTCTATATACTTTACTACATTGAACACATGTTGAAGCCTCAGATTAATATAATTACAATTTTGTTTTGTGTTAATACTACTTTGGCAAGGGAATATTTTAAGAAAAATTGTCAAGTATATAGGTGCAAGGGACAACATCCGATAGGAATGTTCCCATGTCCTAATAGAAAATGAAGTCATATGGAGTGTCATGTTGTATAAGAATCATGTTACTTGACACCAATAAACAGTAACTGCACTTCGCTTTGGCTCAACAAATCAAATGAATGAAATTCGAAACTAGGTAGGCTATGGAGAAATTATATTGTTTGTATAAGTATGTAGGTTGGTATTAGATTGTTTGGAATATCTTGGTACATTAGTTTTGGCGTATGACTGAGAGCTGATCACTTAAGGTCAATGTAATATTTTGTTCACCAAGCAATTCATTGATTGTGTTTATGTTGGTAGGCTACAAAAGGATAAGTAAGTCAAATTAATTATATTCGGTACACATCGTAAAGTACAATTTAGTGATCATTTCCGTAGTTTCATAATGGTATAGCCGAACGCTCTCTGTTAAAATTACTAAAGGACAATGACACTAAATAAACAAATAAATAAACTAAGCACAATATGAAATGACTATGATAAATAAAAATAATGAAATAAATAAAAACAGGTACCAGAGGGTCCTGTATAATGTGCTTAGTAGGTATGTAAATGGAATATTATGTAGTTACCTCACAACAACTATAAACAGAGATAAAGTATAAAGTTAAAATGGTTAATGAAATATGTAATTGCAAATGTGACAAGTTTGGTAAGCTTAATTTTTTACATTACATTATCTTATTCTATAAAACATTCAAAAATTCTATTATAAGTAATTGTCAACAGTGCAAATATTTAAAGTAAATGTTTATTAAGTTTTTATTATAAGAAATAATGTATTTTAGGCTATATTTATTACTTTCTAAAAATCGGGGAAGGTGTAGTGTGTGAGATCTCTCCCCATAAGTAGTGTAAGTTATTAGGTATAATAATATACACTTAATTAAAGACGATCGTCCAGCTTACACGTCTCGTATTTGCTCCTACATTGCACCACATTTTAATGTAACACTTACTGGACGCTTATAACCTATTTACACCTGTTTACTTATAATATCATTGGTATTAACCAGTTCTTTAAAATAATAAAATGAAAAGGACACAAACGACAAATACAGTTAGTCGTATCTTCTGCCTATCTACTGCGATATAGTAAAAAAATCTTTGCTCAAGAAAATTCATTGTTACCCTAACGGTTAAAATAGTTCTTTTTACTTTAAAAAACGGCTAACGGTATAGGATTCATTTTTGCACCCTGTCACACAACAAGAATTCAACATATTTGCTGAAAAACAAACCGGTAAAAACGAAAATTTACTAAATCGCAAATCGAAACACAAGAATCGACCAAACAACGAAATCAGCAAACCACCATCTTGCATTAATTGTTACCAAACACAAACATTCAAGTACTATTGTTTACTCGGTATTAATGATTTTTCGTATAATACCACAAATTGACTATTAATTATAAGGACTATAAAGATATATATATACGTTTTGTAGTTTATGAATTGTTTGTTTTGTTAAAACATAAAACATAATTATATTTAATTTTCTACCATTTCTACCAACCCCTAAGGTTAGTTGAGCTGGCAAGATGTGAGACAAGGACACACTACCGTGAGGAGCCCTCTCGCCTGGACCGTTTTTAGTTTGTTAACGCTTTTAAGAAAATAGCTACCCTATATATAACGGCATAAAGCACATTTTAGCTAAATAAAAAAATTTGGTGCACAGTCTAGTTTTAAGTAAAAGGTCTTTGGCCATTCCTTGTATACTCGGAATTTTATTCATTGAGATAGAAAATATATAGAGGCGCCGTGTTATTTTAGAAGTATATATGCTTATACAAATATGAGTGAAATATGAAACAAACTATGAAACATCGTTTTTTCTCACTCTTTCTAAGGCAATAATTGTATTAGACAAAAGGGACAACAATATTTAAGTTGTTGCTTATCATGGCAACAAATCATTTTGACATTAGCAAAGTTGTAGGTAAGTGCCATGTCCGCCATCTTAAGCGCTCAGAGTACCTGAGTTTCATGGTAGCTGTGCTGTCAAACGGTTGTTTATGTTTTAAGTTATTGCTGTTTTCCAGTATATTACAAAGAACAATTTTTTTAAACATCAAATATATATAGTGAAACAAAAAAACAATATGCCTGTGTGTTGTATTGTGCAGTGTGGTGCAAAAAAGAACGAAAATCAACCTCAATTGTCTTTGTATAGGTTAGTAAACAGTTTTCATCAAATATTACTTAGAATAATCCACATAGATAGAAAAAAATGTCACGGATACTTTAATCTATTGCCAAAGTATATATATTTACTTTTATTTCTGTCTGTGAGACAGTTTTAGTAAAAAATTACCATTTAACAAAAGTATCGATATAATCTCCCATTTAAAATTCAACATATATTATACTAAATAATCTATTTTAACAATGGATGTCTCCGCAGTTTTGTGTAACGCTAAAGTAAGACGTCAGTATTTTGGTATTGGTTTTAGTTACATAAGTAGAAGTTCAAATTATCATGTTTTATAATTATACGGGCGCGATTGACAGAGCGGCGTTGGCGACGATCCCAGTGCGACCACCAAGCGTAATAATAAAAAGTGAGATACATACAATAAGATTGACTTCACTACATATCTATTTTGTGCTAAGGTAGTTTCGAAGATATCATCGCTTAATCAGACGCGCCGAAATTGTGCGCGAGCACTTCACAAATACCCACAGGTTTTCCACATATATAAAGATAAACATTTAACAAACACTATCTTTTTCTATTTCACCATTTCATTAAACGCTGTTCATAAACACAGTCCTATTTTTTTAAAAGACGCTTTACGTAGAATTATATGGATACAAATTCGACTTGAGAAAATCATTAGCCAATCAAGAGACCAAGTTAACCCCGGGTTCCGGGCTCTAGCTAGGCCGACGGCAAAATAGGAACAGGAGTTGATTTTAGTCAGTAACGGTCTGTCCCGAAAAAGGCCGGAGAAAATTCCCATAAAAAATACCGTTCATCAGCTGGCTAATCCCTAAAACTATACCTACGTAGAACTTTTACTCAAATTGTATCGATACTCGTTAAATACTTAGTCGGCACAACCCTAGCAACGGCAGCCATCTTATGCGACATTTTGGATTGTAGGTAGGCACCTTTTTTTCGTAGGTATTTCAAGTCCATATATTTCCTATGTCAATGCACTATTCTAAATATATCATAGAGTTGAACCAAAGACAAAAACCATAGGTAATTTAAACAGGTCTATATTTAGCATTGCCTTATGGAATATAATATTTAATCAAATAGTCTAAGACCATTCATTAAATTTATTTATATACAGTCAACGAGGAAGGCATTCACTTTTCTAATTGATATTTTATCTCTTTGAATATGGACGGCGGTGGGGCGAATAGCGTTACCCAAAAGCACATTTTGAATGTCAACAAATAGTTCAAGAATTTAGTATTGTGAATATTACAACCGACAATGAAATGAACCTTTTATTTTTCGCATCATTGCACCAAAGAGAATATAAGCACTACGTTTATCATAGAGCACGCACTTATCATAGAGTTGAACCAAAGACAAAAAACCATAGGCAATTTAAATAGGTCCATATAAATAGTCTATGACCATTGACCATCCATCCAAAGAGTATGTAACCACTACGTCATCCATCAATCAAGTCATTCAAGTCTATTTATTTACAGTCAACGAACGAGGACGGTCTTCACTTTTATAACTGATATTTTATCTCTTTGAATGTGGACGGCGGCACGGCGGTGGTGCGATCAGTGTTATCCAAAAGAACATTTGAATGTCAACCTTTAATAGCTTCAAATTTCTAAGAATCGCATACCATGAGCTAGGCTATTCTATCCGCGTGTAGAGCTGGATGTGGTGGTGTATGTAAATAATTTACTCTATTTTTATCAAACTTCAGAGGAAATAGGGCGACTGTGGTTTGTATAACGAGTTAATGTTTTAAAAAATGATTTCTTCTTTCTCTATAAATTAAATGTGCTAAATGATGTTACTTTTTTTTTCAGTACATGACTAACAATAACGAACAAAATGGCCGCCAGCCTCCTCTACCGCCACAACAGACATCAATTCGACAATCTACAGATCAACAAAATCAACAGATTAGGAAATGTCGTGACTTTGTTTGGGGCATATGCACTAAAGGTGCTCAATGTAAATTTCGACACGAGTTAGATGTCGAATATATGAAAGAGATTTTGAGGTTCTGTCACGACTATCAAAACAAAACTGGCTGTACTAGATCAGATTGCACATACTTGCACGCAAGTAGAGAAGAAGAAAACCTCTTTCTAACCGCAGGACAAATACCCAGAGCTCTGGCGGAAAGATATGCAGCTATGTCTAACGCACCGATGAGCATGTATGTGAACGAGTATATAGCTCAAGCACCACCGCCACCTCCGCCGCCACCGCCGCCGCCTCCACCGCCAAGTTCTGCATTGCCACCACTTCCAGTATCTATACCTACTTTATTTGCTCCGCCGCCGCCTCCACCGCCGCCGCCGCCGCCGCCAACCACAGCTGTTGCACCTGTTCAGATGACACCACCCATATTCTCAGGTATGTTTTTGTTTAGCAGTTATTCAAATTGAATTCTCAAACCATGGAATCTGTTTAAACTTGAGACTTAGACTTTGATTTTTTTAAATATGCAATATGATAAATTTTAAATATGTAACAGTTTTTAATTATAATTACACCATGCCATGTTAAGAACCAAACATGAATTTTTGGTGTATGCTTTTTAGTTGTCCTTAACAATAAATAATTTGGTATGTCACAGAAACAGAAAACAGGTCATTAGGTGCAACCAATTTTGTTCCCACTACTCAATGCAATATTTTAGCCTGTCAAATCTAGTGTGCAGATTAGGCAATGTTATGAAATAACTTATGCTGCATCCGATTTTATACTGCTCGAATGTTGTGCTAGATCAACATATAAAGTATGTTTAGTGCAATTTGTAGTTATATGAAATTGTAACTTAATATTATTATTTTTTACAGCTCCACCTGCCTTTAATGCTTCTGCTATGTTTACTGCAACTCAGCCACCACCACCATTGCCACATATGTAAGTCTTTCTTTGTAACTCTGCAACAACATGTAAATAAATATCTTTTTATTGTGATCAAAAAATTATAACCCCAGTTTTTAATCTTTACATATTTTTGCAGGTTTGATGCTAGCAGACCTCCTCCTCCATTGCCAACTAATGCAACTCCAAACAAAAATGGCGCCATCAAACGTTCTGCAGAACTTTCTGATGAGGGTAATTATCATTAATATTGTATTATTACAGTATGTTGGTAGACTAAATGTCTTAACCTGAAGACCTTATTGAAAGGTGATAAAAAAGTACTGGTACTCAAGGAGAATGAAAATAATTGCGATTGTTTTCATTACAAATGTTACAAAATACCTTCAGTAATAAAATTCATCAGTATTTGAAACAAAATAGTAGCTCTAGTAAAAACCTTAAGATATATTGGGGAGTTATTTGATTTGATTTTATGTATTTATGTGTGACATTTGATTTAAAAGTGTAGAATTGCTGATATGTGGTTACAGAAACATAGCGTCACCAACCAGTTAAACAAAAAGAGAAGAGTGCCTATACATACAACAGAATAAAGATTATATTATGTTATGACATGTTTTCAATCTTAACTGTAACAAAATCAGCTACTTGTTTTTTTTAACATTCACTAATTGATGCTCAGCGTAGAAAAAAAAATTTTTTCATTAAAGGGTAATTAAAATAAAAGAATGAATAGCATGCGCGAATATTTAGCAATACATTTTGTGGAATAGCTTGAATATTTGGTTCTAATGTGACTTCTATTTGTTTATAAAATTGAGTCTTTTTGTATTGTTAATTACTAATTAACTCATAAGTTTATAGATGTATAAAATAACATCTTCCTTTTCTCTTATATTTATATTATTGTTTCATCATTTTGACATATCACAATCATTTCTTTTGTATCACATTCATTTAATGATATACATTTTGCCAGATTGGTTTACATCCAAAAAGGTACAAGCATTTTTTTCTTCAACATTGTCTATATTTGAGACATCACATTAGAAATACATAAAAAATAAGCTGAATAATACTGATAAATTTTTTAATCAGGTTGTGACTAAATCGCGGTTTCTACTATTCTTCAGAAAATTACAAGCAATGAGAATTATGTTCTTGTCATGACCTACTCGTATTAGATTAAACAGAGAAGCATGATTTTGATTACAAAGTTTGCTGAGATTATGAGATGGCAAGATAAATGTTACTTTAGAACAATTGTTATTCAAGTCTGGCACAATCGAGATATTTTATCACGATTTATAGGTATATTGTTTTAGAATTTAATTAGAAATCTAAACTTATTTAATGTAAATAGGAAGGTTTTATTTAAAATGCAGTGTATACATATCTAAAGACAAAACAAGACTCATGGTATTTTATTATTGAATTAAAAGTTTGCAATCAATTTAAAAATAATAAACGATTTTTAACCAATTTAAGAATAATAAATCTTGAACAAATAGTATAAAAAATCATTTTAAGAGCACATTAGTCTGTTGGCAGTTTTAGCGATGTCCATTGTGCAGTATTTATTTAACTGTTAATACTTATAAATTAGTGATAGGTGCATCTCAGCCGCCAGGCTTAGTTGTTATAATAGTATATAAGCATTGTCAGGAACTAGCTGCTGTACACATACACAGTCACTGAATAAGGTCATGCATTGGTTATTTTATTTTTGATAATGTAACTATCAGTCAGGTTAAGAACATAACTGGTTTTGTGTATTATTCATGTCATAATCCTTGAAAAGCGTTAGGTGTTGTCTTCTTTCAAAAGAGAACCTGTAGGCAGACAATACTTTATTATGTAAAAGTTTATTGCATTTAGTTTATAATTACATTAGGATAGCTAATGTTATTTGCTTGGCGCATATTTATTTTGTTCTCAGCCGGGCCAAGCAAAACCAAGAAAGCGGACTGCGTCAAAGTTGACGGCTGCGAAAACTGTATCCAGCGGGAACTCAGGTTTGCAATGATGAGATTCTTCTTCATATTACTTGTTCGCATGACATTATTTAAGAATAGTAGCGCTGTGTTATTTTTCCGGGGTAAGGTTTGACACTGTGATGTATGAGAGTGGTAATGAATCGGCGAGTGTTTTAAAGCGAAGCGCATTCTAATTACGAATTAATTTTTAAAAGTGGAGAAGCGAATTTTAGCAATATATTATTATTGTTTACTACTTTGATTTTTGCTTGCATTATGCAAAATTATATAAAACTCAAGCAGACCTCGTGATCGCTACAGTTAAACAACCGGTTCACTGATTAACACTAATTAATATGCAATCAAAGAGCTTAATGGTTAAAAAGCACGCGGGCTTCAAGTAATATGCTATGATGCTGTGCGATATAACAAGTAAGATAGACAACCGTTTGTTATTATATATAAATTTCTTCAACACGCGAGTGGCAGGATCCTCTTTTGCGCACTTAATTAGCATTGACATTTGGCCAAATGACTATTAATTAAATTGCCAAGTAAGTTGCTAAGCCCAATATAATACAACATCTCGGCTATAATTCTACTACTTGATTCAAACATTTATTGATGTCGAAGGAAGCTAAATATGAAAAATCGCTGGTCGTACTAAAATCGTGGATTTGTTAACTTTGATATCTGAGATGTCTGCACAGCGATTATAATTGAACCTGGGATTGCATTTAACTTGATGGTAATAAATCCTATGGTGTTTTGATTCCTGCAATATAATAATACGAGTGTAACGTTTATAAAAGATAGCTTATTTCATATTAGAAAATAGTTGCTATACGCTAATATATAACTGTATAGCAAGCTAACGCACGAGATACATTAATGAACAATCAAAATATTCATTAGGTCTGAGCTGTACCGCCAGGAATTGCAGAAGCTGGAGTGTGAGCATGAATATCAGTCCTACATATTCGAGAAGAAGTCTGCTGAGTATGCCAATGGTAGACTGTTGCTGAAGTCAGCTGTCAGCTCAGATTGGTTCCGGATTTTGGATGAGTATATAGAGGTACTAGAAAGATACAAGTTTTTTATAATTTAATAAATAATGAAAAATAATTAATAGTATTTTTCTTATTCTTATTGTAGGAGTCATCTGAGCCGGCGCAAATTCATGATCTGCTAACCCAGTTTAATCAAACCCCTTCATTTGCTTCTGTAAGTGATTTTTTATATGTATTTAACTGAACTGTAGAAAAAAACTCTACTAAGCAAACTTGTTAGCTCAATGTGCAGGGATAAATAAACTCAAAACAAACAGGCACTTAATTTTTTTCTTTTTATGACAAAGGTTTTATTACTTTGACGATACATGCTATATAGATAGCATGTTGTTTGAATCATCCTGCATGATTCTTTATGTTCCAAATTTGGAATGTGATATTAAGAAAAATAATGATTATCGTGGGAAGCGCGGGAAACGTCGGCTTTGGCGGGAGTTTTTTTCTTTGCTTTAAATTAATTTAATTATTTTTCTTGTGTAAAGGATCAGAAAAGTAGTAGATTGTACGTGTTATTCTAATTAGTTTAGTTTCATAATTTGTATATTTAATTTGAGGATTCTGGTAAGTTTTTAACTCTTCTTGATCCGGGAGGAGGCTCCATACCTCCTCCAACGACGAATCTGAAAGCATAAGAATGTGTATGACGTGCATCCCCAAAATGCAATAAAAAGGCGCCAACAAAAGTCGACTTCTGTTTCTGTTAAAGGAGAAGATTGCGATTGCCAATGCCAATATTATAGTAACTCTGTTCAAACTCCACTAATTGCGCCTCCTACTATTATTGTCAATTCAATTTCAAATGAAAATAATGTAGCTCGTGCTCCAGTTGGCAGAACCCTGTATCAGTGTCCCGATGTTGCCCCATTCGTTGTCCACGTTCAAAAGGAACAGATGAAAATATAAACATAATCCATCCGGTTTCTTTTGGTTATTTTATGAATTAAAACAATTTCCGGAACATCATTGTTGGAAACTTTAAAAGAATCGGCAGAAACAGTGTTTCCTTATCCTTTTCGAAATTTGAAGATGCTGACAGTTTCATTACCAGTGATGTTTTGAAAGATCATAAATACAAGGCTTTTATCCCTTCTCTGACGAGGTGATGAACAATTTATATGTACCAATCAGCTGTCATAGCATAATTAAAATTTACCGTTTAAAATGAAAAGCTGTTCTGAATAATAAAGTTGAATTTACTCCTATAGAGACTGTTGTGATTACTATGGGCGGGTTCATCCCAAAAGGGTCTTCATGTGTTACACCTCTTTTGTAGTGCTTCTAGTGCTGTCGATTCAGACACGTCAAAGTCAATGCAGATCAGTCTCGAGATGCTTCAGATGTCGAGGAGCTCATTCTGGTGGCACATGTTCAATAACTGAAGATGATCCAATTCGCTGCCTTTGTTCAGGTTCCCATATTGCTACCAGTAGAAAATGTCCTGAATTTTCTACGCATAAAGTTATAAAAGAGTCTATGGGCAAGAACTACATTTCCTATTCAGAAGCTCTTAAGCTTCACCCTTCAGTCAAGTGTGCAAATCCTATGCCGATATCCTTATTTCTCTGAAGTCAGTGAATGCTCCTGAGCCTCCCTCATCTGCTTGGATTATTTGGACTTGGACTGCTTAATTACGTCACCTAGGTCCGGGTGCTACCACGCGATACGCGTACTAAGTTCTAAATAATCAGTGTTCATATTATGTAATATTACATTTTCAGGAAACTTCTACCGTGCCAAGACAATTTCTACTGCAATTGATCGAGTGCGTTTTTCGTAATCAACGACCTGTTGTAGAAACGGTTAGTAAAAGTTTTATAGCTTTTAAAATATATTTTACGTATATATTTAAAGAGACTGGTTATGATACGTGTTTGTTGCATATGCCGCAGCCGCCTGTACCAGTCGGAATGGAAGAATCTCCACTATTACAGTCACTGGCTGGATTCACCAGAAGAGCCAATCCGATTAATCATATGTCTACCGACGTCATCCAAACTATGTTGGAAGTTTTAAGAAATTGTAAGTTACATAACTACTAAAATGTAGACTTTTTAGTCACTCACACTTCAGAATAGGCCTACTAAGACTTAAAGTGGAATTGCTTTGCTGCTGCTTTCACTGGTCTTTTGCAATAAAAATCGTAGTATTATAGGTTATACAATTTTATGGTACATATTTTAGTTCTTAAAGCATATTGGTACTTACCAAATAATATTTTTGATTTAATTTTTCAGCTGCGGCATTAACAAATGAAAGAAGCCTAAACGAATCGCGCGCAAAAGAACTTTTAAATACGGAACGAAGCAGGCCAAGTGCTTCAAATGTTAGCAACAATAATTTTGGACAATTTATCAATGGACATACAACAGACAGTGCCACTTTGGCATCTATTACGACTCCTACAAGATATCCATGCACAACCAACATAACGGTGCGAACATTCGCCAGTGGAATGGTCAACACAGTGGCTTCAGCTTCGTCTCATTCACACCCACCGACGGCGGTATACTTGACTAATGCGCCTCACCTGCCGAATACACCCCTTACTTCTGCTGCACCCCGTCCACCGACTGCCCCTCATCCAACGCCGGCCCCTCATCCCCCGGCTGCTCCCCATCCTCCAAGCGCACCACATCCCCCGACTGCGCCTCATCCCCCTAGTGGTCCTCATCTTCCACAAGCATCTCATCCTTTAACTGCACCCCATCCGCCTAGTGCTTCCCATCCACCGACTGCCCCGCAATCACACGTGAGAGCAGTGACTACGCCGTCAACGTATTTACCGTACCAGCCGGCTGTTCCTCCACCACCTACGAGAGGTTACTATCCACAAGCTTATCCTTCTACGTCAAGTAGTAAGTTACTATCCATTGAAAATTTAATTTAAATCGCTTTGCGCTTTGTGATAATATTTATTTTTGTAAATGTTTTAGGTGTACAAAATGCCCATCAAACATATCCAAACTTTCCTGTGCGAGTGGCAGTAAATCCTCAAATGGCTCGTTCTTCAACGGCAACGACGGCGACGGCGACTGCGACGGCACCAGCACCGTCGGCGCATAATGCACAAAATTATAACGCGTATCTTATGGCCAGATATCCTCCCCAGCCACCTTTTGGTCCATACCAATAACATTGCGGTATGTACATTCAATATTCAATATGATCAGTCCAAAGCACAAAGATAAATAATTTATGACGACGCTCTCTACAGCGAAATTTATTGCGAATGCTGATGAAATATTATTATTATGTTGACTAAGCAAGATGGTTAATATGTGTATTTTGTGCAAAGTCAACCTTAAAGGATTTTCTTAATTTAGAAGGGTACAGGGACAAAACAAGGAATGCTACTTACACAAGTTTTTGTATAATACTTAGAATAGTTACACCTAGAACGATAGTTCTCTTCAAAACGCTCTGTCAAAAGTGAAACAAGATTCAAATTGATGTGTGCATAAGATTCCTGTATTTACGGTAGACGTATCGCACACATTGAAAAAATAATGCTGACATTACATTAAATTTTCCCTATAAGTGGGGAAACACACAGCTATTTAAAGCCTCTTACTTAATTTTTGAAATATTATATTGTTAAGTTCCTTGTGCTTTTCTAATGTACTGTGACATCTGTGCACAATCCGTCATTGTTAATAAAAATATCGCCAGTAGTTTTCAATACGAAATGACCTTGAGCACTGATAGATTCTAGATGTAATTATTCTGAGGTATTCACACGTACCTTTTATTTGTTTTTGCTTGACGTTTTGGCAGGGTTAAACCTGCCATGGTCACCAGCAGTGTCTGCTTCTAACCATGGCGGATGTAATCCCGTGAAACAGTAAAGTAATAATATGTAATGCGAAAGTTTAAAAATAAAATGTCCTTTAGAACCCATACGGAGTATATATGTGTATGGGTGACGCCTTCAAAATAGGCTTGTGTCTGTTGCTGTACTAATTGGCAAGTTATTTTGGTAGGTGATTCTTCTACATTCTGGTTTTCTTCTTCGCTTATGCATGATGAAGTGATGTTAGGTAGTGGCACATTTTGGTAGTCCGCAGCAGTACCATAAAATTCAGTATCTGCCTTACTTGAATGGTTGCCGTACTTAATGTATATTTCATTTTTGTGTGACATTCCTTGTTTTGCCCCTGTTCCCTTTATGATGTATAAAAAAAAATAACATGAGGCTTTTCGAAAGCTGCGAACTTTTAAGACTGATAGGTTATAACATTATATAATAATATATTTTTATAATAGATCTTGAATTTTAGGCCAGTTCAGATAACGTTTGGACACTAAAAAATGTTAACCGTATATCGTACCAATGACGTCATTCCCAAAATTAAAAGGACAGCAGTTGTCTTAACATATTTAATAATAATAGAAATTTAAACCGATATTTAAATAAATATTTACCTGGTTTGGGTTTAGGTTTTGAACCTACTGTTAAGAAACGACACGCGCACAAATTTGATTCGACGTTTTCTACCCATGTTAACCACAAACAAGTCGCTTGTCGAAGAAACCGGTTAATTTTGGTTAAAACAAAGTTCTTAAAATGTTCACGTCTTAAGAAAAGGTCGGCAAAAATTTAATAATTCCACAGAACAGGAAATTAAGTAGAAGTGAGGGGGGCTCTTTTCTCAAAAGGAGAACCAGTGTCGCTAAACTCACTTAGTCGCAAATTAAATGGTCCATTACACAGTATACAGCTGTTTTACTGTGTTGTTTCAATACTAATTATTATCATCAATACGAAACCCAAACACAAGGCAATTACTCAAACAGTGAAAGAGATCCCTCGACTGTCTTCCGGCTCCAACATCAGAATGCCTATTACAGAAAATGCCTACTAAAACAACATATAAACGTAAACATACTGAGAAAAGCTCTACTAGTTTCGAACCATAGAGGGGTTCTTCATCATGAGCAGCGTGCGCGGAACCGGCGATGTCGCGGAGCCTACTGCTGGTTAGTAGCGTTGGCGCCTGCATCGCTGTTAATGGTTGCGCTGCGGCGAGTCTAACGCGCCATTGATCGAGTGCGTTTTTCGTAATCAACGAACTGTTTGTAGAAAGTAAAAGTTTTATAGCTCTTAAAATATATTTTAAGAGTATATATTTAAAGAGACTGGTTATGATACGTGTTTGTTGCATATGCCGCAGCCGCCTGTACCAGTCGGAATGGACGAATCTCCACTATTACAGTCACTGGCTGGATTCACCAGAAGAGCCAATACGATAAATCATATGTCTACCGACGTCATCCAAACTATGTTGGAAGTTTTAAGAAGTTGTAAGTTACATAACTACTAAAATGTAGACTTTTTAGTCACTTAATAATATTTGGCCGGCTGGTTTACTTATGTAAGAAACTTTATAAAGTCTTTAAAAAAATACACAGTAAAGTAATAAACTTTTCTGTTCTTCAGAATTATATTATATATATAGCCTATTACAGAAAATGCCTACTAAAACAACATATAAACGTAAACATACTGAAAAAAGCTCTACTAGTTTCGAACCATAGAGGGGTTCTTCATCATGAGCGTTGGCGCCTGCATCGCTGTAAATGGTTGCGCTGCGGCGAGTCTAACGCGCCATCTGCCGGATACTACGCGCGTTTGCTTCCAACACCGGCGGCGGCGCGTGTGACCAGTGGCGCGGGTAGTGGGTTCGATTCCGGGCCCAGCACAAAGTCAGTGTTACATATAACGCTTACTGTGTCACACTCCAGACCTGATACGCCCCGAACCGACGTAGTCTCTAAGCTCGGCTTCCACGCGGGTGGCAGTGCCCATTCACTATCCCTGTTGAAGTACGGACGTCGGCTAATCTCGATGGCCTCTCGCACTTTTCGCGGAACGAAGTATTTCTCCCTCGCTAGTACGGAGACCTTATCAAACCGTATGAAGTGAACAGCATCCGTACCGCAAACATGTTCAGCCATAGCCGATGCCTGGATGTCAATCTTCTTCACGCTGCGTATATGCCCCTTTAGCCTGGTTGTGATGTTGCGCCCAGTTTCGCCGATGTAACTCGAGCCACAGTCGCGCGGTATTATGTACACCCCGGGCTCAGCCAGCGGATCCTTATCCTGTGGCGAGCGTAGCAGTTGTCTCAGCTGACCGGGTGGGCGAAAGATCGTTTTTGCAGCAGGTGTCCGATTCTGTCGGTTACTCCTTTCACGTATGTTAAGAACGCTGGAGTCCTTTCCGTAACTGCCGATCGCTTCCTACTCGAGCTGCTCGCTAGTCGAGTACATTGACGCCAGTTGTATCCATTGTTTTCCAGTATCCGTTTTAAATGGTGAAATTCGTCGTCAATGTACTGCGGATCGCATAGACTCAGCGCCCGGTTTATCAAAGTCCGGGGAACAGCGCTGTCGTGCTTGTGATATATACAGTAAGTGACATAGAGACACTTTCGACAAAATGGCGGTTAAAGGTTTTATTTTTACCATATCTTCAAAACTACAAGCCTCCACTAAGTATTTTTTAATTGTAGATAAAAATGTGATTATTTAATAATTTAATAATATTTATTTGTAAAGCTTAAATCTATATAAAAGTAGTTTAAAAAAATTAAAAGGTACAATAATAGTTTAAATACAAAGTCGTATTATTACCTTAAAATCAATAAGAATCAGTTCTATTAGTAACATTTAAAATAATAATAAAACATATCAATTATAATTCTTGTTAAAAACCAAATAATCTAAGTATTGTTTCTAAAAAATCAAACCTATACACCGTTTATTTTTTCATTCAAGTTTGTTATCCTTTTTACACAAAATAAAAAAACAATAAACATTAAAAAATACACTTTTTTTTCAAAAATAAAATTGCTTTCAAATTAACTTTCAGTCTTCGAAGGCACATTAGTTTCTCGCAAGTGCCACGAGGTGTAACACTTAACTATTATGACTAGATTGTGACATCGTCATTACACGAATTTAACAAAATCAGTCATCAAAATTAATAAAAAGGCATCGATGCATATTACAGCTACTCAGTAAATTATTTATCAGTCAGTAACTAAATAATACTTCGATTTAAATATTCTTCGGTTAATCTTTTTGACATCTCCTTTATGAATCAAAAAAGCCCTAAACATAATTATATCATGTCGATAGCGACCTGATACAGGCTCATTCCAACCAACTGCGAATGGCATTTCATCTTTGGATGTTTTTCCTAATGGCACGAAACTTTCATTTAATTTAAAGAAAAAATAACGAAAAATTTATAATCTGGGGTAATAAATTGATGCTTTATATTATATTAGTCTAATCTAAGTAACATGATTACTTTTTGTAAATCAACGGAATAACGGATTGTAGTTGACAACAATGATATTATCAACATCTTCTTTACATTTATTTGGGCACTCTGTATGTCTTAGTTTAAGAGCGTTATACTTGTTACGAACATCACGCGTAGTATCTGGATTTTTATCATATCCTTGGTTATGTAGTTTAAATATAGTACACAAGTCATATTCTTCTTTGCTAGATGATTAAACTATACATATATTTAAATATATTTTTACTATTTTGCGGTACGTTTCTAAATTTACTTTCACATAGGGAAACTTCGGATAAAGTTTTTGTTCATAATTGGCACATTAATTATAAGTATGTATAGGCGCCAAATGTAACTTGCTGTAATTATACCAAATCTTGGTTACTATACCACATTTTGAAATTTTAAATATACAGAAATGTAGGTCTCAATTTGTACAATCCAAATATACATGTATTTAACTCAATATCGACCACAATGTAACTTACTGTAATTTTAATAAGTACGGCAGACCGGTTAGGTGGGAAGGATGATGATGTTAGTCAGCTCGTAAGCTCTACTTATGAGCTGACTAACATCATCATCTCTGTGTGTGTCGGTTTGCGATACACTGTGTGTGACTGACGTGCACTGAGTCCAAGTGTCCCACAAATTCAGCCACATGTTTCCGGTTGATGATTGCGAATACGTCATCAACGTACCTCCACCAATATCGCGGTCGTACCGGGGCGGATGCCATGGCTTGACCCTCAAACCACTGCATGTAGATGTTAGCCACCACTGGCGCCAGTGGCGACCCCATAGCCACTCCATTCACCTGCAGGTAGTATTCCCCTCTCCACAGGAAGTAACCTGTAGCTGTACCATCCCTCCCAACTAGCCGATGTTCCCCGGACTTTGATAAATCGGGCGCTTTTTTTTTGTCAGGTGAAAATCATCCAATGACTTCTCCCGCCCAGGGCCGGGCGGGAGGAAGTGTCACTGACTCTTACTGACTAAAAACCCCCCCCGTTCCTTCACCTGCTCTGGGCCGAGGTCGCGGTGCCTCATTGCGTTTACCCCGCAACCCCGGCTAAACATCAGCCCCATTGGGCCCCGTCTGCGCGCCGTACGCTCGGGTCTGGTTCTGGTCGGGCGGCGAGCTACCCTTACTCGCCGTCCGCAGACCCGCGCTTTCGGTGGCCGGAGATCATCTCTCGATCCCCGACGCCCGGAATGGCGCCTTCTGCGGCGGCTGGGGCGCGAGGAGGATAGTTCCCTCACGGATAACTGCTTCGCAGAAGGAGGCGATAGCTTCCCAGTTCCTCTCGCTATGAACCATGGCCTCGATTAAGGCCGGGCGCGAGAGGTCGCCGCCACCGATCACTTCCATGAGGACACGGCGGTGCTCAGCCCAAGCAGGGCACTCCGCCATCGTATGCTCCACCGTGTCCTCCAGGTGGTCCACACAATGACGACACTCAGGCGATTCTACTGGATCCGAAACAGGAACCTACCGAAGCTGCCGTGTCCGGTAAGCACATGCGTCAGGCGGAAGGTGAGGTAACCGTGGCGTCTCTCAAGCCACTCCTCAAAGAGGGGTCTTACCGCTGCTATAGTAGCGTGTCCGGCCCTCGGTTGCGACAGTCGCTTCCACTCAGCCATGAGATCTCGCCGGAGATCATTCCGCCACGCACTAATTTGGCGCGGCAGAGGATCTTCGCCCCGGCGACGCGCGTCTTCGCGCAAACTGTAGACGCGCGCGAACGCCTTCGCTTCCAGATCCCACGGCGGTGATTCGGCAAGGAGGTTCGCCGCCTCACCGGAGATCGTGCGATATCCGCGGATTATCCGGATAACCATGACCCTCTGGGACGCGACCAGCGTGCGAGCTGGCCGCCGCCTCAAGTCTGGCGCCCACACAGGGCCCCATAGAGGGCCATGGATCGCACAATCCCCATATACAACCTCCGGCAGGAGGCTAGGTTGGGAAGGAGCCGCTTGAGCGCGGCCCCAGTCCGTTTCAATTTAGGAGCCAAACGACGAAAAATGCTCCGTGAAGTTCCACCGGTTGTCGAGGACGAGACATAGGTACTTCATCGCCGACTCGACGCCGATGGTAACTCCTCCTGCCGTTATTTGGGACCCACCTGGAGGTGGCGCATTCCGGTGGCCATAAAAGCACATGGCCTCGGACTTGTGGAGCGCCACCTCAAATCCCAACTGCCGCATCCTTGCAACGACTGTCGCAACCGCTTGTGACATCAGGTCGGCCGCCGCCTGATGTGACCTCCCGTTCGCCAGCACCAGCGTGTCGTCAGCATAATAGACAATGCTGACGCCGCTCGGGAGGTCGGTGCGAAGCACCCAATCGTACCCGATGTTTCACAGGAGAGGTCCCAGGACCGAACCCTGTGGGACACCGCGCGACACCACTCGCCGATTCCACACGCCCCGGTGACCGGGGTAGATGACTGATCTGTCCGTCAAGTAAGCCTCGACTATACGACGGAGATAGGCAGGCACCCGGTGATACCGGAGTGCCTCCAGAATGCAGCTCCAGGGCAACGAGTTGAAGGCGTTGGCGATGTCCAGAGACACCGCCACGACGACTCGCGCCCTGGCCAACGCAGTCCCCGTCGTGAGGTCCCTCACGCGCAGAGTCTGCGATCCGCACTACATTGACGACGAATTTCACTATTTAAAACGGATACTGGAAAAACAATGGATACAACTGGCGTCGATGCTGGCAGTTGCAGAACCGACTCCAGCGTTCTTACCATACGTGAAAGGAGTAACCGACAGAATCGGACACCTGCTGCAACGTAAATATTGCATCAGGACGATCTTCCGCCCACCAGGTCAGCTGCGACAACTACTACGCTCGCCAAAGGATAAGGATCCGCTGGCTGTTCCCGGAGTGTACATTATACCGTGCGACTATGGCTCGAGTTACATCGGCGAAACTGGGCGCAACATCACAACCAGGACTAAAGGGGCATATACGCAGCGTGAAGAAGATTGACATCCAGGCATCGGCTATAACTGAACATGTTTGCGGTACGGATGCTGTTCACTTCATACGGTTTGATAAGGTCTCCGTACTAGCGAGGGAGAAATACTTCGTTCCGCGAAAAGTGCGAGAGGTCATCGAGATTAGTTGACGTCTGTGCTTCAACAGGGATGGTGGTTGGGCACTGCCACCCGCGTGGAAGCCGAGCCGAGTGTGACACAGTAAGCGTTATGTAACACTGACATTGTGCCGGGCCCGGAATCTAACCCACTACACGTGCCACTGGAGAATGCGCCTCAAAACCGTGGGCACGCGCCGCCGCCGGAGTTGGAAGCAGATCTAGCAGGTGGCGCGTTGGCCTCGCCGCTTCCGCGCACGCTGCTCATGATGAAGAACCCCTTTGTGGTTCTAAACTAGTAGAGCTTTTCTCAGTATGTTCACGTGAGTAACCGCCATTTTTAGTTAATTTGGTATGTCTCACGATAGTTGTTATACAAATAAAAACAACATATAAACGCACTACTTGCCCCTAGAAGTTTTGAAAGTTACTCTTGATTTCTCTGGTCTTCTTCGGGTCCTGATTTCCTTATTATGGGACCATTCTGGATCTCCTTTCCAACAAAAAAGATTTATCAAAAGCGGTGATATTGGTGAACAAACAAAACAACATATTATACTGTCTTAAAACCAGATAAAGACCAGAAAATCGAGAGGAACTTTCAAAAATTGTAGGGGCGAGTAGTGCTTTTATTTGTTGTTTTAGTAGGCATTTTACAACACTACAACTTGCCGAACGTCGAACTAGACCTGATGTTGGAGCCGGAAGACAGTCGAGAATTGCGAATATGTGAATTTGGCGACACTGGATTTCCTTTTGATAGAGCATAGGGGCACTTCTACTTAATTTTCTGTTCTGTGACCACAACAACTAATCATTACAAAGGAACGAACGAATCTGACAGCGTATAAGCAAAATGTTGGGCATCTAACCATTATGTTTGATAGCGAGCATTATCTGAGCGGCACTTCCACTGTATTTTCTATTCCGTGAATAATTCTGAGCCTTAGTTGTACCGATATTTTTGTCGTTTTTGTGCGTCTATATTATTGAGTAGTGCGTTGAATGCCCCTGAATATTTGGCGCTGACATAAGCTACGAAGACTGATGTTTATATGTAATCTCTATTAAAACTATCTATTCAATAGATAGTGTTAACTGAAGACTGATAGTTTTATAGAAATAGATATAAGTCTGTA
Organism: Spodoptera exigua; assembly: GCA_902829305.4. Lineage (NCBI taxonomy): Eukaryota > Metazoa > Arthropoda > Insecta > Lepidoptera > Noctuidae > Spodoptera > Spodoptera exigua. The sequence continues at coordinate 9,130,259 of LR824601.2, read as the reverse complement.
ATCTGTTTGGTTAGTAAATAAACTGATGACGGGTATTGTAAAAACAAACTTATCATGCGTTACGTATATGGTTTATTATGTTTTGGAAGTACCTAATTAGTACACCTGTTTTCAAATGGGTAAAATACCTGTGGGTGTGTTTGGTTTCGACTGACGGTTGTTTTACCTAGTTGATTTATTATAACTATCATTGATTTATCACATCATGACACACTTCGTGATCTGGTCACCAACAACAGGATTAGAGTATGTCAATTTACACTCTTCTAAGTGTATCTAACTATATCCTAGTATCATCTAGCGTTAGTATCTTTTAGTCGATAATTTTATATTTAAGACTTGACCAATTATATCGTGCTGTGATATGTGTAATACAACTTAATTAACTTTTAGTATATAGGCTAATAATAAAAATACCTACCTCTACCTCTCGTCCGATTTATGTATTCAATAGAAGTGTTTAGGCGGCACAGGTTTTTATACAAACTTAGATGTAGAAAAAGGAAGTAAAATCTCGTACTCAATAAAGTAAATAAATATCAAAAATAATATTGCGTATAAACCTGCGCCGCGTTAACGCTTTTAAGACTTTAATACACGATTATTTTGGTCATGACTCGCTTGGCTGATTTGTTTATATTAGGTGTGTCACTTAAATATTCGTAGCATTAAAGTTTTTTTGAATTCAAATTCCTTGGCGATTTTCTGAATTTACCTCTTGTGTAGTGTGTAGTAGTATTCCTATTATATTTGTGCCATATTTTATGTTTAATACAATGTTTTTATTCTTTACAAGGAGCTGTTTACTGTGATAATACAATTTTTACCCAATGAGGGCTAACGCTTTTGCTCTGCAGTTGCAAATGTGCTTATGTGTAAAGTGAGTTACTATTAGTCAAATCACTGACGGTCTTAGATTGACTGACTATGCCATGGGATACTGGTAATTCTCTCGTTTATTGGGAGTAAAGAGCTCACATTGGCCTGTACTAATTTTGCCGACCATTCAGAGGGCAAACACGGGCAACGTTTTTATCGCGTTAACGTACAGAACTCGAGCTAGCTAACTCAGCACTCCAAGCTACATAGCATCACATGTGAGCACAAAATCGTAAGACCTCGTTACTTATTTAGAAATAAGTTGCTCAGCTTTTGCTAGCGATTTACTAAGTTTGTAACATAACATTTACATATTTCTTGTTACGATGGGTATATCTCGATGGATACCTAAATGTTGGGCTTAATGGTTTCGAAACTTTTAACTATTGAGAAAAGCTCTACTAGCCTTACGACACAGCAACAAAAATATTCATCGAGTAGACGAAGAGGACTGTCTCCAGACGGAGACAGAGAGATAGAGTGCCGTGCAGAATAAGTCTTTCACTCCCGTTGTGGCGCGCCTTATCTGTAAGACGTCTCACCGCGCACGCTTCTCATGCATTAGTATCGTAGAGCTTTTCTCAGTTAGGAAATAACAACGTAATTAATGTATGGCTAACACTATCATTTGAAGTAATAAGATTGACTTTTTTAAATTGCAGTTACCTTAAAAAATAATTTATATTATTTGTATAATTAAATAAATATAAATAAAATTTGTAATCAATTGACTAAATAGTATATCTGATAAGTTTTTTTGAATAATGTGTTTTATTTACCTCATCATAAGCTCTGCATTGCTTTGCGTGTTTTGGCGTAAAAAGGTGGAACACACAACTGCGTGTTCACGAAAAGCGAAGGTAAATTGTTTTAGTCATTTTGTAATATTAAAGTTTAAAGAGTGTTTACATTAAGGTGGGATTTTTATTGGTCGGCAAACAAGCAGACCGATGGTAAGCAGCGCCCCTGAACATCCGTATCATAAGTGCGTTGATTTGGGATAGGAGGACGATACAACACAAGGCAAGCGTTGTTCCACACTGGGCTTAATAACATAACCGGCCACAATGGCATACTACATTTGTAACTACATGCCGTTGTCGCAGGTTACCTGTTTTGCCATTAAAATATCTCCTATATCTGGAGAATAAAAAAAAGCGCGCATCCAGTTAGCAATTGTTTTGATAATATTACCTATAGCTACTAAAATTTCATATAATTTGTTTTTACAAAAAACTTTGCTCTGCGCGTTTTATTTTCTGCCACATATGTATTTGCTGCGTGATTTTCATAACTAGCCAAGGCAAATTTTATTTAACTATTATATTGCTATATGAAAGGAGGGTTAACTTTATATGTTGGTTGTTTTAACGTTTTTATTTTATTTAGTGTTTATATTACCGCTTTGCTGTTGCTTCTTAGATATATAGTACTTGGTATATAAAAGTTAAATTATTAATTGCAGAAATTCATGATGAATCTCCGTCGAAAAATGATAAGTGACGTGATATGGATGCTAACAACCTGGAAACGAAGTTGAGCGCAATATTGATTTAGGTAAATGAATAAAAAGTATATGCTGTACAGGGTAGTTACTCCAATCATTGAAGATGAATAAATTTAATGTCAAACATTATAGTGTGTGGTTAGTGTACTTGACTGGCACAATTTAAAGGAAAATGTTTTACCAAACTACCATCTTAAAGGCCTCTAGTAGGGTTTACGAATAGGTAATATAATTATGTTAAGTAGATACTTCACTATCCACCTTCATTACTGTATAAAACATTCCTGAGATGGATTAGCGACCTATTTTGACTGCGAGTATCTAGCGATCCGTTATTTTTGGAGGGATTGTGTTTGTACCTACTTTCTTGAGCTGCTGATCGGTTACTATATCTTTTCTGAAATTTGAAAAATATTAATAATATATACTTACTGAACCTTAATTAATTACAGTGGTAATGTGTTTTCGTCACTACGTTTCAACACAAAACAAACCATAAAAAGGTGGTATGGTATGGTAAAGCCTTTAGGTATTAGGTATAGCTATTCTCGGCTTCGGGTATAGTTTTACCCGCTGCTCGGCTCCATTTGGTCGTAGCGTGATGTTTTATAGCCTGTAGCACTAAGGAACATAGTAGCTATTTATAGGTGAACTTATCGAACATGTAACATGTTGTAATGTATTTATTTAAACCTATTTATTTCTGTCAGATGAGATTAGGATCTAGGAATTCGTAGTTTTGCTGGAAATTAATGCAGAGGTACATTACCGAACAGCAGTAACGGATATAGAAATATGTGAGAGTTGTGAATGACACGTAAGATAATAATCTACCAATACTATTCTTGTAAAAAGATAGTAAAGATACATACTAATGTCATTATAATATCTTAAAAAGTGTTGTGCATGGATTTTTTACGATAAAGTTTTTAATTATAATGCAATATCTAAATAAATTATTGAATAATCATGATATGAGAGGTATGAGTTGAACATAATTATACTCACCATCAACTAGTAGTTTTTATGTTTTTATTTTATTGTATAGTACTTAAGTATAAAAGTAATTGTGAAATTGAATACGTGCGTTCGTGCAGCGGAATGTTGTTGAATTTAAAGATTTTAATTATGCAGATATTTAGTGTATGACGTCGTATAATTGTGTATGGTAAAAAAAAATTTGTGCACGCAACCATTGTGGAGAAATTCACCAAAACTGATTCCGCTGGGCGAACGTTGTCCTGGCGGAACATTTTTTAATCCATAGACTTTAGAAGAAAAGAGATGTATCCAAAAATTAGTGTGTATTTGTGTGTAATTGTGTATGTATGAATAATACTAGTGCATGCATAAACTTCGAAAAATTCAAGTTTCCGCTGCGCGAACGTTTGGCCATTAGCTAGTTTTCATATAAAGCGCTTACATAGAGAGCTGTAGATTTTTACATACGTTGTTTTGAATTTGTTTATATTTGTTTAAAAACAGATTTAGAAAAAATCGTAGGGTTTAAAAGATAAAAATATAAACGTAAAATACGCTTATTAGGTCTTAGTTCTTAAAGTATGCACTTTGGGGTCTGGATTTTCACGTTGATACAAACCTTGTAAGTGTCTGCAACATGTTGCCAAGTATCAATGATGTTCCGTTAGAAATTAAATAGTTATAGGAAAAATTTACCATGAATAGATCGCTGTTTACAAAGCAGTCAAATATCACGATTTTCTAAATGAATTGCATGGTAAAATGTATGCCAATAATTAGTGTATTCATTCAACTATTCACATGCAAAATTTCATGTCATTAAATTCAGTAATTAAATTATATCATTCTATTTTTATAAATGTATGTGTGTGCAATAAAGTATAATAATACTTGGCAACATGTTGCAGACACTTACAAGGTGTGTATCAACGTGAAAATCTAGACCCCAAAGTGCATACTTTAAGAACAAAGACCTAATAAGCGTATTTTACGTTTATATTTTTATCTTTAAACCCTACGATTTTTTCTAAATCTGTTTTTTAAACAAATATAAACAAATTCAAAACAACGTATGTAAAAATCTACAGCTCTCTATGTAAGCGCTTTATATGAAAACTAGCTAATGGCCAAACGTTCGCGCAGCGGAAACTTGAATTTCTCCGAAGTTTATGCATGCACTAGTTTTATTCATACATACACAATTACACACAAATACACACTAATTTTTGGATACATCTCTTTTCTTCTAAAGTCTATGGATTAAAAAAAGTTCCGCCAGGACAACGTTCGCCCAGCGGAATCAGTTTTTTGGTGAATTTCTCCACAATGGTTGCGTGCACAAACTTTTTTTTACCATACACAATTATACGACGTCATACACTAAATATCTGCATAATTAAAATCTTTAAATTCAACAACATTCCGCTGCACGAACGCACGCAAATTGAATTACAAAATACAAATATGCTACATCGATATAAACTTTTGCATCAATAAAATTGTATATTTTGTTAAAAATAAATATAGATATCGTTTGTTTATCATTTGCAAAAAATTAAATACATTATTTAATACATACTTTGTTATTATAGTAAATCAAACTTATTTGAGGCTCAGGTAAAAATTAAGCAATTGTTTTTCATACTCAATTGCTGTGAGTATATTTAATTATTTAAACATGCACGTACTGGCTCACAGCAAGGTAATAATATCTACAAGTATTCCAACTTCATAGAAACGGCCGAAACGCGAACTATACCTACGCGCCCGATGTCCGGGGCGCCCTCGGGACGAAAACAGACGCGGCTGTACCGCAGTGACGAAAGGACGGTGTGTTGTCTTTTATTTAGAAATCAGCTCGAGTACATTATTTAATATGACGAATAGGAAATACTGTGCTGTGATTGGTTGCATGAATTCGTCAATAACGCATCCAGACATAAGTTTTTTTTAAATTACCTGGAAACTCTGAAAGGTAAGACTATAAAATAATATACTTACTAGTAGCCTAGGTAGGTACATAATGTGTGTCTTTATTATGGATCATTATTTCCTTTTATGTCACGAAAACAGGTGTTTGAATTTATAAATAAAATGAATAAAGTCATTGAGACGAGTGAAATAGGTCGTTATAGGCGGTTCTGGTTCTGAATGAATCATGATATTGATACGGTAGGTACCTACCTACTTACGCTTGTGTTAAAACAGTTCATGTATGTTTTGTTAGTTTGTATAATTCAAAGTAGAGAGTGTGGTATTTTATTATTAATAATATTTGTTTATTATCTGTGTTTATGAATAGTACTAGAAAAAATAAATTTGACAGTCTCTGTGTCATTAGATAGTTTTCGAAATTTTCATAAAGAGTTTTTTGCTGCTGCTTTAACAACATAATACCAATAAAAACTGTTTTTTTTTCTCGGTTTTAATAACAACAATAACAGCTAGACTCATGTACTATTTTGATGTTTGAGGGTTGTGATTTTAGAACATTCGTAGTCAGCTGTTCAGTTCGGCATTGGTGGCCAAAGAAATTTTGTTTTGAGTCGTTGCGAGTTGTAGGTAGGTACCTAATTTATAGAAACGTTAATTAGCTGTAGCTGTATTAATTTTAGATTTTTTTATTTATTTTTCTCGAGATAAGGTCGGACAACCAGGTACTGTCCTTCTTTAATTAAATCTACCAATAAAAAAACACGCATTTTTATTGAACACTTCCTATTCAATAGGTAAGTATTTATTTTTAAAGCGCTTATTTTTATATAAAAAAGGATATTTACAATCACAAAACTAAATGGAAACAGAAACTAGACAAAGGTAATTAAAATACTGGAGACGAGCAACCCTAACGCATGTTTACGTACCGCGCGGCTGTAGGTATTTATTTCTTTCAAGCGGCCGAGTTACAATACTGTATGATATTTTTACTGTGCTCACAGTGAGCACCAAAGCCAGTAAGCTAATTCATTAAAAGTTTAAAGCACATCAATTATTAAAATAAGAAAAAAAAAATAAAAAAAATAAGCTCAACGACTGTCGGATCAGGTACGGGTCATCCAGCGTAATCGTATGCTGGACGATACTGTACTTGATCGCCTCCGAACGGAAATGGGTAGTCGTGCCAGTGCCTCCTCGTCGCGGACCGTGGCGCCAGCGATGGTGCCACCGTCGAATCACGGTATTGTTGGTACCGCCGCTGATGAGGAAAGCACTGACACAGTTGCATACGTAAGTACCCAGTGCAGTAACGAAATGAGGAGTGCTTTGGAGTGTGCGATTCGGGAATATCGCTACATGTCACCCGAACTTAGACCACGCTTACCTCGTTTGCCCATGCATAACAAGAATAAAGCGCTGGTGGCTGCTCTGGATTCGCAGTTGTCTAATCATTTTGATGACTGCGAAGACCTCGATGATACACACCCGATGATGTACTGCGCGGCCGTAGCGGCATGTCGTGTGGCTCACGTCAAACTACCAACAAGTGACGTAGCCACACAACCAAAACTAGCTGTACCGGCCTGGCAGCGCAGGATCGAGCTTCGTATTGCCGGGGCCAGAGCACTCATTGGCAAATTAAAGTGCTTCAGGGAGGGTAATACTCGCCCTATAGTGATGCGCTTTGTGGACAGACATCAGCCCCCAAGATTATATGTCCCGGGTCATAGAGCGCATCGACTTCCCTGAAGCAGAAGGTGTATGCATGGGCAAACCCTATTCGAAGGTACAAGAGACGGGTGGAACGATACACCCAGAATCGCACTTTCCGGAGTAATGAAAGGTGGGTTTTATAGAGCTTGGGAGCGACCGGACCAAGGTGTGACTGACACGCTCCTCCCGGATAATGACGTCATGTGTTCATTCTAGCGCAGCATCTGGTCGGTGCCTGTCAGTCACACTGAGGGTGACTGGATTCGGGAGGTCGAACGCGCGTGTGATCCAATACCGCAAATGGGGGCAATTAACATCAGCCCCCAAGATGTTGCTCGTGCAGTCCGTCCATTGCCTAACTGGAAATCTCCAGGACCGGATGGACTGCACAATTTCTGGATTATGTGGTTCACAAGATCGCATGCACGTTTAGCATCTCCAATTCCAGGCTGCCCTAGAAGCAGGGTCGCTGCCCCAGTTTCTAATAAAAGGAGTAACCACCTGCTCCATAAATCACGTAGTACTACGGAACCTAAAAATTATAGACCGATCGGGTCCCGCGGTACTAAGGAGCTACTCCTCATTGATATGACCATTAGCCAACAGGTTCGACGTTCCGAAAGGATCTGTGGACATGTTGGATAGATTACAAGAAGGCCTATGACTCTGTCCCTCATACATGGCTCATGAGGATGCTGGAATTTCTGATGATGAGGATTAAGGAGATTTTTCTGCTATGTCTCGACTGCCGAATTTATATAATGAAATTTGTGGAAGGTGTGATACGCTACCAAAATTTAAAAAGGCTGTGATGGGATTGTTGAGTGTCAAACTTAGTGCTTAATTTGTCTCGATTGTTTTATTGTTATTTTTTTTACTTTAATTTTATTGTTCCGCATTATTGTAGTATTTTTTTTTTTTCCCTTTTTTTTAAATGTTTTTTCTAGTTGTAATTGTAATTGTAAGTGTGTAATTGTAAGTGTAATTGTAATTGTAATATACTAACTGTTGTCGTTACGTTACAGAGCATGTTGTGACACTTTAAAATGTTGTGCATTTGATTTTATTATTACTTAAGTTTTAGATGTAAGTTTAAATGTAACAACTACTAGTTGTCCAAATAAATAAATAAATAAATAAATGAATTGTATAAATTGATACAACACTACGCACCTTCCTGATGTCCTTGTATGAGGCAATGGAGTACGGTCCTTCGCTATCCGGGATGTCGACATATCCAAACGAATAGGCGTGCGTTCGTGCAGCGGAATGTTGTTGAATTTAAAGATTTTAATTATGCAGATATTTAGTGTATGACGTCGTATAATTGTGTATGGTAAAAAAAAAATTGTGCACGCAACCATTGTGGAGAAATTCACCAAAAACTGATTCCGCTGGGCGAACGTTGTCCTGGCGGAACTTTTTTTAATCCATAGACTTTAGAAGAAAAGAGATGTATCCAAAAATTAGTGTGTAATTGTGTATGTATGAATAAAACTAGTGCATGCATAAACTTCGGAGAAATTCAAGTTTCCGCTACGCGATCGTTTGGCCATTAGCTAGTTTTCATATAAAGCGCTTACATAGAGAGCTGTAGATTTTTACATACGTTGTTTTGAATTTAAACAAATTCAAAACAACGTAAACAAATATAAACATATTGTTTAAAAAACAGATTTAGAAAAAATCGTAGGGTTTAAAAGATAAAAAAATATAAACGTAAAATACGCTTATAGGTCTTAGTTCTTAAAGTATGCACTTTGGGGTCTAGATTTTCACGTTGATACAAACCTTGTAAGTTTCTGCAACATGTTGCCAAGTATCAATGATGTTCCGTTAGTAATTAAATAGTTATAGGACAAATTCACCATAAATAGATCACTGTTTACAAAGCAGTCAAATATCACGACGTTCTAAATGAATTGCATGGTAAAATGTATGCCAATAATTAGTGTACCTATTCATTCAACTATTCACATGCAAAATTCCATGTCATTAAATTCAGTAATTAAGAAAACAATTATAATACTGACGAAGCATCGAAAACCTACATAACCCGGCCATCAGGATCAGGATTTGGTGTGGACAAATGTGCGGTCATGCATGTCAAACAAGGGGAGATTGTGGAGTCTGTGGGCACTCAACTCACGGATTCCATGAACCTGAAGTCCCTCTCTCCAACCGAAACCTATAAGTATTTGGTATGTCGGAAGCTTTAGGCATCAATGTCGCTGACATGAAGCAATCGCTGAAGGAGCGTTTCTTTGGTCGCCTGGGGAAGGTATTTAATAGCGGAAACAAGTTGACGCCCTGGATAGGCGGGTCCGAACAATGCTGACTGCATACCGAATGCATCACCCGCGATCGTCGGTGATGAGACTGTATATGCCGCGGAAGTGTACACAACCGCGAGGTATGCAGTCTCAGGGAATATGTCCTTGCTACTGACGTGGGTATGCATCGAGATGTAGTGGAAGTGGACAAGGAGATCACCCCGCTCTCCCTGGCTAGCGAGAAGTGGCGTAAACCGGTCGTACTTGACACCAACGCTCGCAGGGAAGTATGGCAGACCAAGGAGCTTCAAGGACGCTTTTGCGAGCCCTACATGGGCCGGATGTAGACCAGTTAGCGTCCGTATCCTGGCTGCGTTTCGGAGACCTCTTTGGGGAAACCGAAGGGTTTGGTCTGTGCAATTATGGATGAAGTTATCATGACGAATAACTACCGGAGATTTATTGTGAAGGACGGCACGGCTGACATCTGTCGGGCATGTCACCGTCCGGAAGAATAAATTCGTCACATAATCTCTGGTTGTTCTCGTCTAGCTAACGGCGAGTACTTACATAGGCACAACCTTGTAGCTAGGATCATCCATCAGCAGCTTGCTCTGAAGTACTCTCTTGTGGGATCGGAAGTGCCGTACTACAGGTATGAGCCCGAACCAGTTCTTGAAAATGGTCAGATCACCTTGTACTGCGACGGTCTTTCATCACTGACAGGACTATTGTAGCCAATAAGCCTAATATAGTGGTGGTAACCGAAACGAGAGGCGTGCAATGATTGTTGACATAGCTGTCCACATGACGAGAACCTCGTGAAAGCTGAGAAAGATAAGCTAAATCAAGTATATTGACTTGGCACGCCGCGAGGTTGTCGACAGTGTGGGAAGTGGATTCGGCTATCATTGTGCCGATAGTCGTGTCAGCCAATGGCTTAATAGCTAAGCGCCTCGACCAACACCTTAGGAGGCTCTCGTTAGGTGGCTGGATCAAGGGCTTGATTCAGAAAGTGGTAGTCCTGGACTCGGCTCGTATGTCAGGAGGTTCCTTTCTCTGGAGCCCTGACCGCTAGGTTAGCTAGGTAGCTAGGACCCTGTTCCCCATACCGGTGGGACACTATTTTTTTATATTTTTAAATGTTATTTATTATAAAAGAATATTTAAAAATGTAATTTATATGTTTATATGATAAATAAAAAGCAATAATAATACAATACAACAATAATAATGTCAAATATTTGTAATATATGACACAATACATACGTAATACATTAAAAATAAGGTTAATAAAATTGTTTTTTTAGGTGTTTGCTTATAGCACATACTCTGCATTATAACTCAATAACAGCAGCCAAAATTATTAATCCATGTTGTGTATTGGACAACATTGTAAACAGGGCAAGGGAACCATGGCTTCCTGATGGTGTGTGTGAATCTAGCAAATCATTGTACAGCAGATCAAAAATAAAAGAGAGTTCTTTTCGCATTGAGCTGAGTTCTACAGTTCCTGATAGTTTTTAGCAATAGTTCTAACGTTCTAGATCTTACCTTGAAAAAGCCGATTGCCGACATGATCTGCTAACTTTCCCGTAGCAGATCATTTGACAGCAAATCAGAAATAAATGCCAGTTCTTGTCGGATGCAGCTTAGTTCTGTTAGAGTTCCTGATAGTTAACAGCAATAGTTCTGACGTTTTCACCTTGAAAAACGCCGATTGACGAACTGATCTGAGAGCTTCCCGTAGCAGATCATACGACAGCAGATTAGAAACAAATTCGTTTTTTTTTCGCATGCAGTTGAGATCTGCTAGGTATTCCTGATAGTTTTCAGCAATAGTTCTGACGTTTTTTATGGTATATTATCGGGAGTTCTGATACAAATTCATAGACTCGAAAGCGTTCCGGCTGGAACGCTTTCGAGTCTTAAGCAATTAGTTTGGATGGATGAAAGAAGAATTATTCGACTTATAAACAATCTACCATGATCGGCTAGCACTGGAACGTGTGTTCTGAACTCGAATCGAGTTGGAGTTCTGATACAAATTCATAAGACCCGAAAGAGTTCTAAACTTCAGCAACTATTTTTAAGGATGAGAAAGGAATTTTTCAACTTTAAAACATTCTACAATGATCTGCTAGCACTGGCACGTGAGTTCTGAACTCGAATCGAGTTCTATGTTGGGGATCTGATACAAATTCATGTTCAAAGTAAAAAAAAAATATGTATTATGTTAAGTTTCATAAAAGAAGTAATATTTTAATCCAAGCATCCTTGTTTTGGGGAACCGCGCTGAGTAAATATAAAAAATAAATTTCGAAAAAATGAAATAAAATACGCAATGATAAATTCTATGTTTAGTTAGCGGTCTGACTGATGCTTGGATTATAAATTACTGCTTTTAGAAATTTAAAAGGTCAATACATATTATTTTGTTACTTTTTGCAGTAAGTATATTTTTGCGTCGGGAGCTTTTAATTTTTTTTAATCCTGTCATCGGAGAAAGGTAAATGATGCCTAATAATAATAATGCCTATGGTAATTGCCCGTAGGCAATAAATTTAAAATTTCCCTTGAATATAAAAGCTATTTTAATATTTGTAAATACAAAAATATTTATTGTAAAATTAAACTTAATATCTAAGCAACAACGTTAAAAACGTTGTTTTTATTATACTTAACTTTCGTGGGACATTCTAAATTAATTATTATGTTTTCGGTTTACTCAAATAATAATTTGACGAGATATTCGACTAGTTTCAAGCCATGCTAGAGGCCCATATTCATGAGCAGCATTCCGCTACACGCGACTCGGCGACTGTCGCGCTGCTACTGGCTATTCGAGTCTGCGCGCCCAACGTGCCCTCTGCGGCGATTCACGCGCACTTTCTTCTATCCGTGGCGTCGGCAGCGACGGCGCGCGCGACACTGTTGGCACTCTAGACTCGCCCGCCTGCAGCTGCTTTGGGTGGGTTCGAATCCAGGGTCGACGCAAAACCAGTGTTACATACCGCGCTAACTGTGTCACACTCCAGACCCGCAACAGTTTAGTCTGACGCAGATTTCAGACTCGGCTTCCAAGCAGGTGGTAATGCCCAGCCACCGTCGTTGTTGAAGTTCGGACGCCGGCTTATTTCGATGGCCTCACGTACTTTCCGCGGTACGTAGTATTTTTCCCTCGCTAGTACTGAGACCTTGTCGAAACGGAGGAAGTTAGCCGTGCCCGTGCTACAACTGATGTATGGGTGTCACGGTTTTTCACACTGCGTATGTGTTCTTTAAGTCTGGTTGTGATGTTGCGGCGAGTTTCCCCGATGTAACTCGAGCCACAGTCGCACGGTATCATGTATACTCCGGGAACTGCCAGCGGATCCTTGTCCTTAGGCGAGCGCAGAACATGTCGTAACTGACCGGGTGGTCGGAAGATCGTCCTGATGCTGTATCTCCGGCGTAACAGGTGTCCGATGGTGTCGGTTACTCCTTTCACATAGGGTAAAAATGTGGAGTCCGTTCCGCACTGCCGGCCGTCTTCTTTTATTTGGCGAGCTCGCCATTCGAGTACATTGACGCCAGTTGTACCCATTATTTTCCAGTACCTGTCTCAGGTGGTCGAATTCCGCGTCAATGAACTGGTGATCACACAGGTTCAGAGCCCGGTTGATTAGCGTCCTGGGAACGGAGGCAAGGTGGGAGGGATGGTGATGCGAGTGGCGTGCGTTCGTGCAGCGGAATGTTGTTGAATTTTAAGATTTTAATTATGCAGATATTTAGTGTATGACGTCGTATAATTGAGTATGGTAAAAAAAAATTTGTGCACGCAACCATTGTGGAGAAATTCACCAAAAACTGATTCCGCTGGGCGAACGTTGTCCTGGCGGAACTTTTTTTAATCCATAGACTTTAGAAGAAAAGAGATGTATCCAAAAATTATTGTGTGTAATTGTGTATGTATGAATAAAACTAGTGCATGCATAAACTTCGGAGATATTCAAGTTTCCGCTACGCGAACGTTTGGCCATTAGCTAGTTTTCATATAAACCGCTTACATAGAGAGCTGTAGATTTTTACATACGTTGTTTTGAATTTGTTTATATTTGTTTAAAAAAAAGATTTAGAAAAAATTGTAGGGTTTAAAAGATAAAAATATAAACGTAAAATACGCTTATTAGGTCTTAGTTCTTAAAGTATGCACTTTGGGGTCTAGATTTTCACGTTTATACAAACCTTGTAAGTGTCTGCAACATGTTGCCAAGTATCAATGATGTTCCGTTAGTAATTAAATAGTTATAGGAGAAATTTACCATGAATAGATCACTGTTTACAAAGCAGTCAAATATCACGACTTTCTAAATGAATTGCATGGTAAAATGTATGCCAATAATTAGTGTATTCATTCAACTATTCACATGCAAAATTTCATGTCATTAAATTCAGTAATTAAAGAAAAACAATTATAATACTGACGAAGCATCGAAAACCTACATAACCCGACCAAGTTCGGATGGCTACAAAAAAGCGGCTGTGCAATATACTTAGGTAACATCCCAAAATTTACAGTATAATACCGGTTTTGATTTGGTACAGGTGATAACACACTTGTTGTTTCGAAATAATTTATAAATTAATTAATTGTATTGTATCTATGTTAAATGTTTACTAACCCAAGTATGTTGTCTTTCTAGCTACTAACAACAAATATACTACCTACCGCAAAGTCAATGTTCGACAGGTCTTAAAACTGCCGTCATAACTCGACACTGGCAGTATAGTCGACAAAATTGGAGACTCAGTCGCCATAAAGAAAAAAAAAAACTATACTTTCTGTTTGGAAAAAAATTTATGATTGAAAATGATGAGAACAAACTCTCATCACGTTGATGGTGAAATTGATTTGCCTATTCTTAAAGCAGTCTTCCATTTTTTCTTATAATGTTGTCTTTTAGGAATAAATGAAAACTTATAAGTATCTCCGTAAGTACTACATTAAGGAGCGCAACAATATTTCGTATATAATTGTGATCTATCCAATGATGTATAAAACTATATAATGTATAAAACTATATAATACGTCATTGGATCTATCTGTATAATCTAACAGAACTTCAACAAATAAACAAACAAAGTGTAATTCTTAGACAGTTTCAAAATTTCTTATAATCTTTGCATCGCCAATAGTATGCCTATCGATTTCATAGTTATAATAAAATTTTACATTATATTCTATGATTGATTTACGCTAACACTATGAGTTAAGCTGAGTTAAGTATATCCGCGAAAAGCTTATAAAAAACCACATTCTTTTGTCTGTGGCCGATGCGCGCGCATATGACTGATTATAATATTTCCCGCCATTAAGACATTTCGCTACTTGTCTCGTTTTCACTTTTAAAGTTTTTTGGTTTTTTTATGTATCATTTTATTTATTCAGACGTGTGTTGAATGAAAAACGTCGTATGATACGCGATCCAGTGTTGGGTATTAATCAATTAATTAGTCAATTATCTTATTAATTGACTAAAAAAGTAATTGCAATTAAATTAATCACAATTCAACTTTTAATTGCACCTTGCAATTAAATTAATTTGATTAACGAGTGTCAATTGTAACTCACAATTAAAATAATTGTAATTAACTTTTTAGTTGGTTTGTAAAACAATTAAAATATATAACAATTAACTTTATATATCAAAATGAAATTAGTACAGATTTAGGCAAATTAAGTTTAAGCTATAAGTATCGGTCAGTTAACGATTATTATTAGATTGACTAAGTTTATTTTCTACCGGCTTTATATTATACAGGGGTATTTTCAATTGTTATTTTTTTAATTAAAATTAACAAACAATAGATAATTAATGATTTGTTAATTGTTACTAATAAAGTTAACAATTAATAATTATTCATTGTAATTTTTCACAATAACAATTTATTAATTGATAGTTGTTGCATAGTATAAAGAGAAGGCAGTACGTCTACGTTATCTTCGGCCCAATCTGCGATATAATTGCCTAATGTCTTAGGGTTGTCACTTTTAGCAAAATTTTAATTCAGTGCCTATAAATTGGCAAGGGTCGGGAAGTTGTATTTTTTAGTTTTCAAGGTTTTAAAGGTTTGTGAGGTGTGACTCTTTATGTCGCTAGATGGCACAGGCGGTAACATAGACTAAGAGCTAGTGTTAACATTATTTTCTCATTGTATTTTTTTTTAGGCGTAATGTAGTATTTTTACACATAAAGGACCATATTTATTTTTAATTAATACAAACGTAAATAATACAAATATAAGTAGGTATTAACTTTAAATAGGTATACATTTATTATAAAATTACAAATTAGCTACAGAAAAATACTTTCGTTAGTTTCCACTATTACGAAACTCTTTGTTATTAAACTTTAATGTGTAATATATTCGCATCCTTATAAATCACTTTTGCAAGTATAATTTCGGAAAGCATACCTAGGCAGGGCGGTGAAAAATGAAAATCTTTTATTTGTTCATAAACAGACGTGCCAATTTTGCAGTTTATGTGATCATTTTTAAATGCTTGTTGAAATACCTGCTCCATTCTCTTAATATTTTCCACAAAGTCCTAGATGCTATATGAATAAATAAAAAAGGGTTCCGTTTTTTCCTTTTGAGGTACGGAACCCTAAAAATGAATAAAGTTATCGAAAATATTATAATTAAAGAAACATTACAACATCATTCAAAAGTAACGCCTACCTCTTAGACTAAAATCGAATTGTCGTTATGATTCGAACTTTGCTATAAATGTATATCTGATTTACAATCATTAGTCAATAATTTATTTAGAATTACGATTTTATAAATGTAAGTAAGTGAGAAACTAAAGTAACTGAGAAATCGGCATAACCAAACGTAAACAAAGCAATAGCAGCCACGGAGTAAGAACAAAGAGGAGATGTCATAATTAGATTTCCCTAAGAAATACCGCGTGATATTTTGCGGGGTGAGGGGGTATTAGACTCCGCCCATTTTTATTTGCCATCTGCCGGTCTACCTATAGCAATACTACTCGCTCATTCAATTTACTTCTTTTTGTAGTTATGTAACTATTTCAGAATAGATGTCACTAACGCAACAGGGTCGTACTTAGAATTTACCGGGGAGTTGTTTTAAAAAGTTTTTTGTAAATACATTTACATTTAGGTACATTTTTGTAAATGATTTTCCCCTCACAAAAAAAAAACATGTACCGGTGGCGCAATGCCGTACGTCTGGTGGTCCGATGATGGAACGGGCTAGGCGGAAAAATATTCGGTAAAATGCGGTCATTTTACCGAATATTTTTCCGCCTAGCCCTATCTACGGATAAGCCTATTTACGGATCGGTATCCGTCGGTATTGTCGATTGGTATTTTGCCATCACCAATCCAAACTAATATTATAAATGCGAAAGTACCTCTGTCTGTCTTTTCTTCACGCCTAAACTACTGAACCTATTTGAATGAAATTTGGTACAGACATAGTTTGAAACTCGAGAAAGGACATAGGATAGTTTTTAAACCCAAAATCTACAGGAGTCACTATTCCACGCGAACAAAGTCGCGGGCAAAAGCTAGTTTCTTATAATTGTTTTGAAAACTCATGGGCAGTTGCATCATTACGTAGCTGAATACGCATTATTACTAAAGTTCAGTGTCCATTTTCGTATATATCTCCAAATAACTGATGACTTCAAACAGGTTTTTCATCAGCAGGAGTTGATCTAGGAATGACAGGCAATGTTTGACGAAAGACCCCTTTTTTTTTTGTGAGGGGAAAATCATCAAATGACTTCTCCCGCCCAGGGCCGGGCAGGAGGGAGTGTCAGACTCTTACTGACTAAAAACCCCCCTGTTCCTTCTCCTGCTCTGTGCCGAGGTCGCGGTACCTCATTGCGCTTACCCCGCAACCCCGGCTGAACATCAGCCCTTTAGGGCCCCGTCTGTGGTGGTCTATTGGCTCTTTGAGGCGCGCGCGCAACGCTACGCGCCGTACGCTCGGGCCTAAGAAACGAAAGACCCCTGACAGCAATATCAGAGCACCACGAAAAACCTGTTGAGTACCGCGTAAATTTAGCATGGTTCGATTAAATGCTTCTATTGATTTTTTATTCGCCATTGTATGAGTGTATCCCATAAAATAATTGACGTTAGTTGCAAAACTTTTGCCATAGCAGAATTTCTCGAAATATTACAAGTTGCACCCTGTACATTCAATAGCAATGCTAATGAAGAGTGTGCGGTCTTACCACCTTCTAATAATGTAACAACAATCGTCCTAATTTGCATTACGTGTTGAACACGTAGAGGTAAAACCGGCGAACAGTGTTCGCCGGTTTTACCTCAACAATATTTTGGATCATAAAACACAAAACAATCACTCAACAATATTTTGGAACAATAACGAACATTACATCTAATTAACTAGTGGTATGTTAAATGCTATTCCAAAGTTAATAATACCGCCAGATTCTTCATCATGATTCATGATCAAATCAGATTCATGTCATAGGTCTATTTACCATGAAAAACGAACAAAACCTGCCCTAATGTGACGACATATTTCGAAATAAACGAACAATGGAACGAAAGATATGTACGAAGGACAGAGTATGTTGTGGGCATTTCATAGGCTTACCGGCGATACATATCAGAGTTGTATGATCCAAGTCCTGAGGCCCTTAATTTGGGGTTCAAATAAAAACTGAAGAAGAACTTTAGAAGTATAAATAAGGTCGTTCAGTTTCAAACACTCAGCCACTAAGATTTAGCACTCACAGCGTGCGGTGAGGTGCGCTAAATTTGAGTGATTCGCGACTTAAATAAATCAACGATATAAACCTTAAAAAGTAATTGACTCCTAATTACTGCCCTGTCTTTATTTATGTTTTACTACTTGACAATAGATGGCTGTCTGTTTATAAAATGATATAAAAGTTACATAAATAATATTTTGGCGATTAAAGGATCTTTAGGAATGCATGTCGATTAAATTACTATACAAACGATCATTAAAATATACTAATACTGAACAATTGTGTTTATATGATACAAAGTGTCGACATCTAGTGTCGCGTAGATTGATAATTGGAAACGCTGACAATAAGAGGCTTTGCTAGAAATATTTTAATAAATGACGAATAAAATAACTTATACATGAAAAGTGATGCCATCCATAGCACCGTAACGTTTATCATAGTATTTTTTACAAGATAAAACACAAGACTTCATTTTGTTTTCTTCTGTCACGAGTAAAATGAATATTTTATAGGAATTGTGCACAGGACGAACGACCAAATTACACTGACGTAAGCCACGCCCACATTGATGACGTGAGGGCCGACTTGTGTCACAGGGCCGAGTTGTTTAGGCCGTCTCCTCTTTGTTCTTACTCCGTGATAGCAGCAAATCAATTGACAGATCAAAAGTAGAAATTAAGCCTACCTACCTACTTTCTCTGTCCGATAGAAAACTAATACAACAAAAAATAAATATCGTCCGTCCATAGATATAATGGTACGGATCTAACGAACAAACTAAAACAGGTAAGTATTACAAATATTTATATGCTCACATGCGACGGCGCGATGGCTTTTATCCGAACTGCTAAGCTATAAGGTGTTACACGTGCTATTGTGAGTTAAACATAAAATATAGACACATCTGTAATAAAATATTTTTTAGATGTAGAATATTTCCGTCATACATAATTTCTTTGTAACTTTAACCATTACGCCTACACATGCGATGGAAACCAAAAAAAGGGAGTAACTTCACCCGTTTTCCCAACATTTCCTCTCACTGCTCTGCTCCTATTATTTGTAGTGTGATGAAAAATGTCCTATAACTTGCCCAGGAATATAAATCCGTCGGGTAGTTTTTGTTTCTATAAAGAACTGTGGGAGAGCCAAGCTTCGGCACTAACGGGTCGGCTCAACCGAAGTGATACCACGGCCTCACAGGATACCGGCGTGAAACAACCCACAGCGTTGTGTTTCGCCGTGTGAGTGAGGTTACCGGAGGCCCAATCCTTCCCCTTCCCCTATCCCTTCCCAATCCTTATATCCGCAACCCCTTTCCCCAAAAGGCCGGCAACTCACTCGTAACTCCTTTGGTGAAGTGGGTGTCCATGGGCGGCGCCGATTGCTTACCATCAGGTAATCCCTCTGCTAGTTTGCCGACTTATACCATAAAAAAAACATAGACAGACAGACAAAAATTTTACTGATTGCATTTTCGGCATTAGTATTGTAGCGACATCTATCGCACAACATTGACAACAGCACCAATCACGTGCAAGTTTCTACATCGCGCTATAAGAGTTTACAACACAATTAGCACTGATACAAAAATCCCGACAACAACAGTCGGGCAGTAGCCCACCAGGCACGAACACCTCGCCTAGTCGGAGGATCCTCCCTTTTCAATGGAGGATGAGGTACTTTCCACCCTGTTCCTCATACCTCTAAATTGGTGACCCTCCTAAGAAAAAAGAACACATAATAATATCAAGACGGCAAATCCCTGCAAGGCAGCAGAAGAATCATGGCAAACAATGAAGAATTCAGCGACGCCCACGGCGTGACGACAGTGAAGAGCGACGTGGCGACAATATCCCTGCCCGCCAGATTGCCACCATTTTGGCGCCATAATCCTCGCCTATGGTTTGCGCATTTCGAGGCAGCTGTCGCCGCCAGCAAAATAGGAGAAGAGCAGAAATTTAACCTCGTCGTACCATTGCTCGGCAACAACGACCTTGAACAGATCGCCGACATCATACTAAACTCCCCAGCGTCCGGCAAATACAGCACACTAAAGGAACGGCTGATCTTCACGTACCAAGAGTCTGACCATCGCCAGCTACAAAAACTGCTGAGTGGTCTCGAGCTCGGCGACCAAAAACAAAGTCAGTTACTTCGCAAGATGCGTGACCTCAGCGGCAAACTCCTGTCCGACGAGGCACTAAAAGTAATGTGGCTGAATCAACTGCCAGCCCAAATTCGCGCCGTACTCTCCGTCAACACAGAGTCATCACTCGAGATGCTAGCCGCAATGGCTGATAAAATGATGGAGCACTTCGAGCCAGCCTCTATCAACGCAGTCTCCACAGCGGCGTGTCAAGACAACCTACAAATCTCTATACTGGCGAAACAAATAGAAAAACTTTCCCTCGAAATCGCCGAACTCCGTACCAACCAGCAAAAGCACCGACATTCCCCGCGTTTTAAACAATTCAAGACCTAAGAAGATTCCTCGGCATGATTAACTTTTACCGCAGCTGCTTACCCCATCAAGCCGAATACCAACATGAATTAAATAAATATCTACATAACACCAAGAAAAAAGACAAGACTCCGATAACGTGGACGCCAGAAGCAGAGCTAGCCTTCGAGAAATGTCGACAAAGCATCCTCGACGCTACTACACTCACGCACCCGATACATATCGATGTAACTTCTTATATTGATGTAACTTCATACTGTCAACGCGTATAGACGTGTGCATCGATGCAAAAATAATATTGCTTAAACGTAAATGAACAATTAATAAATAGTGACCTACTTTTGTTGCTACTTAGTAATATAACAAGTGCTGCTATCTTAACAGTATAATGACAATTCGTGTGTGCAAAAAGTACAAATAATATGGACAACAGCCCCTTCAATCGGAGCGGGATTACCCGCCGCACCCCTCCGCCCTCGAATCAGAAGCAGGAAGAACAAGTCGAAATTGACCCACCAGAGACCGCATCTACATCAGATCTTCACCAATGGACAGGGTCAGTGGAGCGTTACCTACAAGACATATGCACAATTTCTTCTGAGGGAAAACTGAACTCTGAGCAGAAATTGAAGATCAAAAATCTCTGCCGTAAAGTATGCCAAGGGTTTTCCCACGTAACTTGCAGTACCAGGCCCTGAAGAATAAGGCTCTACTTCAACATTATGCCCTACAGGATTTAAATGAAAAATTTGACCTGGCTAATACAATATCCCAAATGAAAGAAACGTTAAAAGAATCTTTGCCTATTACTGCTCAACAAAATAGCTCTTTTGCCGACATGGTGAAAAAAGGTACCAACAATTTTATTCGTCCTAGCCCCTTGAGTTCTGTCGTCATTTATCCCAGTGATAAGTCAAAGACGAGCGATGAAACAAGAGACATCGTCCAAAAAGCCATTTGCCCAGGAGATATGAAGCTAAAAGTTCGTGGCGTTCGCAAGATACGCAATGGAGGTGTTATTATTAGCACCGAAACAAAGGACGACCTAGAGAAACTTAAGAAGTCAGTCCAGCTCTCTTCTACAGGGCTCACCGTAGACGAACCCAAGAAGCGTAACCCACGCATAATAATCATCGGTATCCCGACCTCATGGCCGAGCAGGAAGTGTTCAAATGTATTTTTGAACAAAACGTCGCCGAAAAGCTGCCCAATTTGACTCGTGATACCTTCTTTCATCAATAAGGTTGAGTCATAAATCAGGAAGGAAAGACGCCGATCACTGCAACTACATCATAGAAGTTCCAGCCGCCTTCCGAAAAGCACTGATAACACAAGACAGAGTATTTATCAACTGGACATCGTGTCCAGTTAGAGACTTTACGGCAGTGACCAGATGCTACAACTGCCAGCAGTATGGTCACGCAGCTAAGACGTGCCAGGCAGCCGCTCCTACATGCGGCCACTGTGGAGATGAGGGCCATTCCATCAAAGATTGTCCCAAGAAAGGCGTTGCACCGAAATGCGCTACATGCTCTCGGTTTAAAAAGCCGAGCAACCATCAGACCGGTGACGCTGATTGCCCAGCCAAAAAAGCAGCTGAGAACAGGTACATAAACTCCGTAAATTATGAAGGCGCCTAAGAGCGCCACCTATTTTTGTAGTTTTAGTTCTAAATTAGTATAGTTATTATGGCCATTGACTTAGTAAATGAAATAGATAATTCTTTTTTAAATGTAAGCAATTTTTGTGAAGTTGAAAACTGCAAAAACTATGTTTCCAAAAATCCGGATTCACTAACAATTCTAACCCAAAACATACGTAGCTTATATAAAAATATAGATAGTTTACATGTACTGTTACAACGACTTAACTTCACCTGTGACATTATCGTTCTAACAGAGTGTTGGCTAACAAATAGATCCGATAACCTTCCAACATTCAGGGATATAACGTCTTCTGTAATACTGAAAATACCAGCCAAAACGAAGGAGTCGTGGTATATGCTAAAGACTCAATAAAAGTTGCTGTGGAGGAACCTAATACACCAGGATGCAATTGTTTGGTCATTAAAATTAATACAACTACAGCAATAATAGCTATTTACAGACCACCCTCCTTCAGAAACTTAGACTCGTTTCTCCACTCATTAAATCAGACATGTCAAACACTAACCTCATTTAGAAATATTATACTAACAGGTGATATAAATATTAACATAAATTCCGAGAATTATGACGCAGGAACACAGGATTATCTCAATTTATGTGCATATCATGGGCTCTTAGCAGCTCATAAATTGTCAACACATCAAAGCGGTTCCTGTTTGGACCATATGATGGTGAAATCTACCTCCAACTATATTAGCCTTGTCACTAACTCAACATTAACTGATCATCATGCAGTTTTACTAATATTAAACATCTCGCTACCGAAGCATAATCGTCATCAATTCAGGTCTCAATTTAATAAAAACAAATTCGAACATGATTTGCGCAACATGGACTTCGCTCCAATTTATAATTCTGCTGATATTAATGCGTCAATGTCGTATTTAATTAATAATGTTGAAAAAGCCATCTTGCAGAACACAACAACATTAAATACAAAAAACAGACATTATAACAAACCATGGATTACGCCTGGGCTTGTTAGGTGTATAAGACACCGGGATAAACTACATCATAGAGCCAAACGTTTTCCAAATAATGCTGATTTACATTAATTTACAGAAGATACAGGAACTTTTGCAATAAACTATTGAAAAAGATAAAAATTGACTACGAAAAATGCGTATTGCAGCGGGCCGGAAAAGACAGTAAAAAGCTTTGGAAGCACATAAAAAATGTAACAAATATGACAAACAACAAGAATCGTGTTCGGATTTGCTTCATACTGAATCGTCATCATACTTGTCTGCTAACAATGTAAATAACTACTTTTTAAATGTAGGAAAAAATCTTGCTAGTCAGTTGCAGTCATACTCTAAAAATCGGACAAATACAACTTACCCACACTCAAATAATTATACCGAAAAATCATTTGTTTTATTAGACACAGACGAGCATGAAATTGCTCGAATCATTACGGGAATGAAAGATAATTGTGCGGTTGGTTGTGACAGTATCAGTAATAGAATCCTCAAAACTTTTAAGCACGTGTTCGTTCCTCCTCTGACGCATATTTTTCGTGAGTGTCTGTCAAAGGGCATTTTTCCGTCATGTCTTAAAAAGGCAGTAGTTGTTCCTATTTTCAAATCAGGTAATAAGGAGTCAATTAATAACTATAGACCTATTTCACTACTGCCCTCAATATCCAAAATTCTCGAGACAATTATTAATACCAGATTGAAAAACTACCTCGAGAAAAATAACATCTTATCACCATTGCAATTTGGTTTTAGAGCAAACTTGTCAGCAGCTGATGCAGTACATACACTCACAGATTTTATATCAGAAGAACTAGGAAAAGGCAATCACGTGCTAGGAATCTTTATTGATCTTGCCAAGGCTTTTGATACTGTTTCTATTCCACTGCTTCTAAAGAAGCTGGAATGCATAGGTGTCAGAGGCACGCAGCTCAATCTCTTTGCTGATTATCTCGATGACCGTTATCAGTGTGTTAGAATAGAATATAATGAGTTCATTTCAGAAAAATACTAGTTATGGAGTGCCTCAAGGTAGTATACTAGGTCCTACTCTGTTCTTAATATATATCAACGATTTGTGTAATCTCAAAATCTGTCATGGGAAACTAATATCATACGCCGATGACACTGCTTTAATTTTTTCATCTACTAATAAATCGGAATTGTAAAAATGCTCAATTGGGCTTTGACTCTGTTAATAGTTGGCTTTCCTCTAATTTACTAACATTAAATTCGGACAAAACAAAATTCATTCAATTTTCTATGTGTAAGTTTCCAGATACTACTGTGATACCCGAGTTATTTGCACATATATGTACAAATAAACTAGCTGGTACATGTAACTGTCCTTGTATCCTAAAAACTACATTCATCAGATACCTCGGCATCACAATCGACGAAACTCTCTGTTTCAAACAGCACATCAGCACTCTAGTTTCAAGAGTCAGAAAGTTGATGTACATTTTTAAAAAGATGAGATATATTGGTGACATGAAATTAATCACGCAAGTGTACCAAGCCTTATGTCAGTCCATTATACAGTATTGTATTAATTCTTGGGGCGGTGCATTAAAAACTGTTATTCTACCTCTAGAACGGCTCAGGGGCTATCCTTAAGGTAGCATTTTCTCTTCCTTTTCTTTTGCCTACATCAATTCTATATAACACCTGCAATGTTTTAACTGTTCGCCAAATTTACATAGTACAACTAATACTTAAACAGCACTCATTACTCACCTTTAAAACTAATTACTTTACTAACAAAAGACGGAATGACATAGTTTGCAATTCAACTTCAGTGTCAAAACACGCCTTTATTAAAAGATTTTTCATTTTCCTAGGCCCATTTTTATATAATAGAATAAATAGAGAATTAAGTATTTATAGCCTTAACCATTATCGTTGTAAAAAAATATTAACTAATTATGTACAC
Organism: Spodoptera exigua; assembly: GCA_902829305.4. Taxonomy (NCBI): domain Eukaryota; kingdom Metazoa; phylum Arthropoda; class Insecta; order Lepidoptera; family Noctuidae; genus Spodoptera; species Spodoptera exigua. The sequence continues at coordinate 9,105,160 of LR824601.2, read as the reverse complement.
ACCCTAACATATGAACAAACTGAGGAATTACTTGAGGTTTGCAAATAATATAATAATAGCTGACGTCTGTTTATGTAATTGTACACGCGCACCTGTAACACTTAGATACTAATTATTTAAATGACTTGTTATATTTTATTCGTTTAGTTTGATAAGCAATAATATTGTAGTAAAAGTATGTCAGCACTTTTTTTACCTGAAACACAGGTTTGCACCTAGTTCAGGTTGATGTTAAACACTGTACTTTTTCTAGATTTTAAGATCTTTTTTTTTTTGTAATCTACCTTTTACAACAAATAAAACATTATTATTATTATTACATAGGTAACGCGCCGCTACGCTTATATACCGACGCCTCAAACTTATAGCGGCATACATACCTACAGTCTATGGCATAACCACCACACCTCATACCTATTACCAGATAACCATTACCGTACCTCCTTGAAGAACCAGATTACCTTTACCATACCTCCGTGAACAACCAAACCAATACCTTCGTTTTTGACTTTCTGTGATCAGAAACAGTGAAACAGGTCGCCTTGAAAAAGGCGTTGCAAACGTTTTAGACTTCTGACAGAAACTCGTCTTGAAAAAGACGTTGTAACGTTTATGACTTCTGCTGACAGAAACTCGTCTTGAAAAAGACGCTTTAAAACGTTTTTGACTTCTGCTCAGAAACGAGATATAGTGAGCTAGCAAATAAGCAGGCAAGCAAGCAGAAGCGAAGCTCGAAGCACACGAAGACACGAAGTTGCAGTCCACGACACTGGACACGTCTGTAGTCGTCGGCGGCACCGGAGCGAAACAAAGAGTATGTAACCACTACGTTTAAGAGACGGGACTCCCTTATAAGCCAGTGGAATCAATTTACACGGCACTCTAATACCTACATTGCAATAAATAAAAGATGTCAGCCGTCAAAATCAATAGTACCAACCTAAAAGACCAAATAGTTCTGTGGTAGCTGTATACTAGGTTTAGTATCGATATCGATAATATTTATAGGGTAGAAATCGAGGTCATATTACTTTTTTAATTCTTAGTTTCGAACTAAAGTTCGGATTTGAAATAAAACATTGTGCTATATTAAAACTAAAAAATATATTTTTGTAATAATATTCAAATTCATGTTATACGGACGGTGTGTTAAGGACCTAACTAAAATTATTTAAATTAAGTGGACTCTAATACTTAATACATATATTGGTTCAGTAAATTGGTTCTATGGGCACATACACTAAATCTTCTTTGCCAACAACTTTCACCCACTGCCGGCACCTGAAAAATGGAAAAAATCAAAATGGACAGTCCCTGACATGAATAACTCTAAATTGTGTAAACAGCTGGCGTTCCTTATATAATAAATGCATAAATTTTACGAATACAGTATACATAAATTTTTATCTACGTTTAATCATTAATTTCTTAAAATCTACTGGGTTTGTCGTGTCACAACTTTGTTCAACAACATCTAATAACATCATTACTTCTTTGGTGTGGTCTGGAAAGTAAATCACGAAAGAATAAATAAATCAAGGGATCTTTGGAGTTTAGCCCACACATAAGTCTGTGACTATCGATACTTGAGGTACATCACTAGTAGGTACACAATAAGTACATGAAAATCAATTTACATGTATTTGTAGCCTTTTATACTTAGAATTAAATAAAATTATATCATTTAATGCTTACCGGTCCTCATCCAAAGGAAATTTCGCCATAAACATCCCTTTCTCGCCATTTTTACGACCGGATCGACCTCCGCAGATTTCACAAGTTAGAAACCGTTTTTTTGGTGGCATTTTACTTGAACACGTAACTAGTCACAGCCGTATCACTAACCACTAATTAACTAAACAAATTATACGTAAATTTATGAAATTATGAAAATAACAACATAAACTTACAAAAGCAACGACATTCAAAGTTCAAAACTTCAAACAAAATGGCCGACGGATTAGTGAAAGAAAGAGAACTGTACTGAGGGAGTGGGATGGCAATATCCGGCTACTTCCGTGTGCCATTATTTGCCGTGCCAAGTCCATACATTTTTTATTTTTTCTAAGTTGCGCTAGGCTGGAGCGAAAGGACGCATCACGCGGCACGCGCCCTATTATAGCCTCGCGACATCGCGACGAACGGCGACCGCGACGGCGCATGCGCGCAACCGCTCTGTCGAGCCTTGCGACAAACGCGCGCTGCTATTGGTAGATGACATATACCTATGTGTGATAGCGTGTAAGTTAGCCATAAGAAAATATAAGTAGGGACATTTGGCCGAATAAAGCATTCCAAATCACGACAGCCTCGAGTTCACTAATAAGAAGAAACCCTGCTCTCACTCCTAAATTGGTGACCCCGACGTGATATGAACACGCAAGCTTCCCTGCTCTCACTCCTAAAAACTCAAGCATCGGCGCCTTACTGCAACAACAAGTAGACAACGTGTGGAAACCACTAGCATTTTTCTCAAAAACAATGAGCGAGACGTAGCGACGTTACAGTGCGTACGATCGCGAATTATTAGCGATGTACATTTCTGTCAAACACCTTCGTAGGTTAATAGAAGGCAACGATCTTACGATATATACCGACCACAAACCTCTCACCTATGCACTAACAAGATCACCGAGTACCAGCGACACATCACGAAGAGAACGACAACTTCACTTCATAAGTCAGTTTTGTTCAAATATTAAGTACGTACACGGTGATAACAACGAAGCGGCCGACGCCTTATCACGCATAGAAGAGATCGACCTATCTCAAACTTCCATCGACTACAATAAACTCGCTCAAGACCAGGAAAACGACCCAGAACTACAGAGATACATGTCACATCCAAACCTACAGTTCACCAGTATTTCACTACCCGGAGGTCAACGACCGCTTATCTGTGAAACATCGACAGGCAACATTCGTCCTTATTTACCCGCAAAATATCGTTTTGTCGCATTCAAAGCGCAACACGATTTAAGTCACCCAGGCGTGCGTACCTACTACTAGAAAAATAATATCTACGAAGTTCTTCTGGCCGAACATGAACAAAGAAGTCGGAACATGGGCAAGAACATGCATCGGTTGTCAGCGAGCGAAAGTACAGCGGCACACTATCAGCCCGTTTTAATTTTTTCCAATTTCAAATGACTACCGATATCTAGTTACGATGATTGACCGCTGCACAAAATGGCCTGAAGCGATAGGTACCAGTACACGATATCACCGCGGACACGATCGCCAAGGCTATCTACGACGGTTGGATATCGAGATTTGGTTGCCCGCTTTGACTTACGACCGACCAGGGAAGACAATTCGAGTCGTCACTATTTAGGGCGCTGATGAAGAAGTGCGGCATAAACAGAATACGCACTACCTACTGCTTTCCACCCTCAAGCAAACGGACAAGTCGAGCGCTGGCACCGTACTCTAAAGTCAGCACTCATGGCGGGATGCGCGCGCACAAACTGGAGCGACGAGTTATCAACGGCCTACGTACAGCATTGCGACAAGACAATGAAGTCAGCCCGGCACTCATGACCTACGGTTCAACACTCCGCATACCATCAGATTTCTTCGTGCCTACTCAGCAGAACATCGATGACGCCGAATTCGTCCGTCGGCTGACCGAAACGATGTCTACATTATCGCCGAACAGCAAGCCACACTCAAACTCCACAAGGTAATTTGTACACAAAGACCTTGCTACGTGTACACATGTTTTCGTGCGCAATGACACCGTGCGCAGCCCACTAGTACCTCCCTACGACGGTCCCTACAAAGTACTTCGGCGCGACAGCAAACATTTCACCATACAAATGTATCCACGTACTGCAGTTATTTCAATAGACAGACTCAAACCAGCATACTTACTCAACGAAGACGACACTCTATCAACATCAGTTACGCGCCAACAACAAGACGAGGTACCTACAACGACTTCGCACCAACAGCAAGACTATGTACCTACTGCATCTGCGCGCGAACAAACATCGAACTATCTACCTACAACTACAAGTAACGACGCACGGACAATGCCATTCACCCACCCCGCGACGCCTACGTCACCCGCACCGGCCGTACAGTGAAACCAAACGTACGCTTCGCTTAGGGGTCAGTGATATAGCGGCATACTACATACCTACCTACATTCTATGGCATAACCACCACACCTCATACCTCTAAACTATCGATGACTTATCACCCTTGGTAGTTATTTTGAAAATATATTTAATGTAAAGAATTGATCTCTCTACAGATTTATTATAAGTAGGTAAGATATAGATTAAATACAGGAACAGAGCTTGACTTATTACCTAAACCTTACACGTTTAAGTGTCTCTTTTCATATTTTTGAAATTATGGTCCAGAAGTTATACTAAACTTTTGGAGCGAATATTTCTGAAAACGTGAGCGTGAACAATATCAAAAAATTATCTGGGTACAGAGATATTCATCTTTAAATATCTATCCAACAATATGTCATACGTTACGGGTTGAAATGACAAAAAAGTTTCTCCCTACAATAACATTTCTTGTCTATTTTTGATTAGTGAAGTTTGACTAAAATAATAATATAAAAAATGATGAAGTTCAAATACCTATAGTTCACGAAATACATCAAAGAGTATGTAACCATAACCACTAGGTACGCTTATAATACATAAGTATTTTGAATATGACTACCTACCGACTACCTACCTACCTATCTTTCTCATTGCTGCTGCATTAATCAAAGAGTATGTAACCACTACGTTTAAGAGACGGGACTCCCTTATAAGCCAGTGGAATCAATTTACACGGCACTCTAATACCTACATTGCAATAAATAAAAGATGTCAGCCGTCAAAATCAATAGTACCAACCTAAAAGACCAAATAGTTCTGTGGTAGCTGTATACTAGGTTTAGTATCGATATCGATAATATTTATAGGGTAGAAATCGAGGTCATATTACTTTTTAATTCTTAGTTTCGAACTAAAGTTCGGATTTGAAATAAAACATTGTGCTATATTAATAACTAAAAAATATATTTCTGTAATAATATTCAAATTCATGTTATACGGACGGTGTGTTAAGGACCTAACTAAAATTATTTAAATTAAGTGGACTCTAATACTTAATACAATATTGGTTCAGTAAATTGGTTCTATGGGCACATACACTAAATCTTCTTTGCAAAACTTTCACCCACTGCCGGCACCTGAAAAATGGAAAAAATCAAAATGGACAGTCCCTGACATGAATAACTCTAAATTGTGTAAACAGCTGGCGTTCCTTATAATAAATGCATAAATTTTACGAATACAGTATACATAAATTTTTATCTACGTTTAATCATTAATTTCTTAAAATCTACTGGGTTTGTCGTGTCACAACTTTGTTCAACAACATCTAATAACATCATTACTTCTTTGGTGTGGTCTGGAAAGTAAATCACGAAAGAATAAATAAATCAAGGATCTTTGGAGTTTAGCCCACACATAAGTCTGTGACTATCGATACTTGAGGTACATCACTAGTAGGTACACAATAAGTACATGAAAATCAATTTACATGTATTTGTAGCCTTTTATACTTAGAATTAAATAAAATTATATCATTTAATGCTTACCGGTCCTCATCCAAAGGAAATTTCGCCATAAACATCCTTTCTCGCCATTTTTACGACCGGATCGACCTCCGCAGATTTCACAAGTTAGAAACCGTTTTTTTTGGTGGCATTTTACTTGAACACGTAACTAGTCACAGCCGTATCACTAACCACTAATTAACTAAAAAAATATACGTAAATTTATGAAATTATGAAAATAACAACATAAACTTACAAAAGCAACGACATTCAAAGTTCAAAACTTCAAACAAAATGGCCGACGGATTAGTGAAAGAAAGAGAACTGTACTGAGGGAGTGGGATGGCAATATCCGGCTACTTCCGTGTGCCATTATTTGCCGTGCCAAGTCCATACATTTTTATTTTTCTTCTAAGTTGCGCTAGGCTGGCATTAATAAATATATTTATCATGGAGTTGAACCAAAGACAAAAACCATAGGTAATTTAAACAGGTCTATATTTAGCATTGCCTTATGGAATATAATATTTAATCAAATAGTCTAAGACCATTCATTAAATTTATTTATATACAGTCAACGAGGAAGGCATTCACTTTTCTAATTGATATTTATCTCTTTGAATATGGACGGCGGTGGGGCGAATAGCGTTACCCAAAAGCACATTTTGAATGTCAACAAATAGTTCAAGAATTTAGTATTGTGAATATTACAACCGACAATGAAATGAACCTTTTATTTTTCGCATCATTGCACCAAAGAGAATATAAGCACTACGTTTATCATAGAGCACGCACTTATCATAGAGTTGAACCAAAGACAAAAAACCATAGGCAATTTAAATAGGTCCATATAAATAGTCTATGACCATTGACCATCCATCCAAAGAGTATGTAACCACTACGTCATCCATCAATCAAGTCTATTTATTTACAGTCAACGAACGAGGACGGTCTTCACTTTTATAACTGATATTTATCTCTTTGAATGTGGACGGCGGCACGGCGGTGGTGCGATCAGTGTTATCCAAAAGAACATTTGAATGTCAACCTTTAATAGCTTCAAATTTCTAAGAATCGCATACCATGAGCTAGGCTATTCTATCCGCGTGTAGAGCTGGATGTGGTGGTGTATGTAAATAATTTACTCTATTTTTATCAAACTTCAGAGGAAATAGGGCGACTGTGGTTTGTATAACGAGTTAATGTTTTAAAAACTGATTTCTTCTTTCTCTATAAATTAAATGTGCTAAATGATGTTACTTTTTTTTTCAGTACATGACTAACAATAACGAACAAAATGGCCGCCAGCCTCCTCTACCGCCACAACAGACATCAATTCGACAATCTACAGATCAACAAAATCAACAGATTAGGAAATGTCGTGATTGTTTGGGGCATATGCACTAAAGGTGCTCAATGTAAATTTCGACACGAGTTAGATGTCGAATATATGAAAGAGATTTTGAGGTTCTGTCACGACTATCAAAACAAAACTGGCTGTACTAGATCAGATTGCACATACTTGCACGCAAGTAGAGAAGAAGAAAACCTCTTTCTAACCGCAGGACAAATACCCAGAGCTCTGGCGGAAAGATATGCAGCTATGTCTAACGCACCGATGAGCATGTATGTGAACGAGTATATAGCTCAAGCACCACCGCCACCTCCGCCGCCACCGCCGCCGCCTCCACCGCCAAGTTCTGCATTGCACCACCACTTCCAGTATCTATACCTACTTTATTTGCTCCGCCGCGCCTCCACCGCCGCCGCCGGCCGCCGCCAACCCACAGCTGTTGCACCCTGTTCAGATGACACCACCCATATTCTCAGGTATGTTTTTGTTTAGCAGTTATTCAAATTGAATTCTCAAACCATGGAATCTGTTTAAACTTGAGACTTAGACTTTGATTTTTTTAAATATGCAATATGATAAATTTTAAATATGTAACAGTTTTTTAATTATAATTACACCATGCCATGTTAAGAACCAAACATGAATTTTTGGTGTATGCTTTTTAGTTGTCCTTAACAATAAATAATTTGGTATGTCACAGAAACAGAAAACAGGTCATTAGGTGCAACCAATTTTGTTCCCACTACTCAATGCAATATTTTAGCCTGTCAAATCTAGTGTGCAGATTAGGCAATGTTATGAAATAACTTATGCTGCATCCGATTTTATACTGCTCGAATGTTGTGCTAGATCAACATATAAGTATGTTTAGTGCAATTTGTAGTTATATGAAATTGTAACTTAATATTATTATTTTTTACAGCTCCACCTGCCTTTAATGCTTCTGCTATGTTTACTGCAACTCAGCCACCACCACCATTGCCACATATGTAAGTCTTTCTTTGTAACTCTGCAACAACATGTAAATAAATATCTTTTTATTGTGATCAAAAATTATAACCCCAGTTTTTAATCTTTACATATTTTTGCAGGTTTGATGCTAGCAGACCTCCTCCTCCATTGCCAACTAATGCAACTCCAAACAAAAATGGCGCCATCAAACGTTCTGCAGAACTTTCTGATGAGGGTAATTATCATAATATTGTATTATTACAGTATGTTGGTAGACTAAATGTCTTAACCTGAAGACCTTATTGAAAGGTGATAAAAAAGTACTGGTACTCAAGGAAATGAAAATAATTGCGATTGTTTTCATTACAAATGTTACAAAATACCTTCAGTAATAAAATTCATCAGTATTTGAAACAAAATAGTAGCTCTAGTAAAAACTTAAGATATATTGGGGAGTTATTTGATTTTTTATGTATTTATGTGTGACATTTGATTTAAAAGTGTAGAATTGCTGATATGTGGTTACAGAAACATAGCGTCACCAACCAGTTAAACAAAAGAGAAGAGTGCCTATACATACAACAGAATAAAGATTATATTATGTTATGACATGTTTTCAATCTTAACTGTAACAAAATCAGCTACTTGTTTTTTTTAACATTCACTAATTGATGCTCAGCGTAGAAAAAAAATTTTTTCATTAAAGGGTAATTAAAATAAAAGAATGAATAGCATGCGCGAATATTTAGCAATACATTTTGTGGAATAGCTTGAATATTTGGTTCTAATGTGACTTCTATTTGTTTATAAAATTGAGTCTTTTTGTATTGTTAATTACTAATTAACTCATAAGTTTATAGATGTATAAAATAACATCTTCCTTTTCTCTTATATTTATATTATTGTTTCATCATTTTGACATATCACAATCATTTCTTTTGTATCACATTCATTTAATGATATACATTTTGCCAGATTGGTTTACATCCAAAAAGGTACAAGCATTTTTTTCTTCAACATTGTCTATATTTGAGACATCACATTAGAAATACATAAAAAATAAGCTGAATAATACTGATAAATTTTTTAATCAGGTTGTGACTAAATCGCGGTTTCTACTATTCTTCAGAAAATTACAAGCAATGAGAATTATGTTCTTGTCATGACCTACTCGTATTAGATTAAACAGAGAAGCATGATTTTGATTACAAAGTTTGCTGAGATTATGAGATGGCAAGATAAATGTTACTTTAGAACAATTGTTATTCAAGTCTGGCACAATCGAGATATTTTTCACGATTTATAGGTATATTGTTTTAGAATTTAATTAGAAATCTAAACTTATTTAATGTAAATAGGAAGGTTTTATTTAAAATGCAGTGTATACATATCTAAAGACAAAACAAGACTCATGGTATTTTATTATTGAATTAAAAGTTTGCAATCAATTTAAAAATAATAACGATTTTTAACCAATTTAAGAATAATAAATCTTGAACAAATAGTATAAAAAATCATTTTAAGAGCACATTAGTCTGTTGGCAGTTTTAGCGATGTCCATTGTGCAGTATTTATTTAACTGTTAATACTTATAAATTAGTGATAGGTGCATCTCAGCCGCCAGGCTTAGTTGTTATAATAGTATAAGCATTGTCAGGAACTAGCTGCTGTACACATACACAGTCACTGAATAAGGTCATGCATTGGTTATTTTATTTTTGATAATGTAACTATCAGTCAGGTTAAGAACATAACTGGTTTTGTGTATTATTCATGTCATAATCCTTGAAAAGCGTTAGGTGTTGTCTTCTTTCAAAAGAGAACCTGTAGGCAGACAATACTTTTTATGTAAAAGTTTATTGCATTTAGTTTATAATTACATTAGGATAGCTAATGTTATTTGCTTGGCGCATATTTATTTTGTTCTCAGCCGGGCCAAGCAAAACCAAGAAAGCGGACTGCGTCAAAGTTGACGGCTGCGAAAACTGTATCCAGCGGGAACTCAGGTTTGCAATGATGAGATTCTTCTTCATATTACTTGTTCGCATGACATTATTTAAGAATAGTAGCGCTGTGTTATTTTTCCGGGGTAAGGTTTGACACTGTGATGTATGAGAGTGGTAATGAATCGGCGAGTGTTTTAAAGCGAAGCGCATTCTAATTACGAATTAATTTTTAAAAGTGGAGAAGCGAATTTTAGCAATATATTATTATTGTTTACTACTTTGATTTTTGCTTGCATTATGCAAAATTATATAAAACTCAAGCAGACCTCGTGATCGCTACAGTTAAACAACGGTTCACTGATTAACACTAATTAATATGCAATCAAAGAGCTTAATGGTTAAAAAGCACGCGGGCTTCAAGTAATATGCTATGATGCTGTGCGATATAACAAGTAAGATAGACAACCGTTTGTTATTATATATAAATTTCTTCAACACGCGAGTGGCAGGATCCTCTTTTGCGCACTTAATTAGCATTGACATTTGGCCAAATGACTATTAATTAAATTGCCAAGTAAGTTGCTAAGCCCAATATAATACAACATCTCGGCTATAATTCTACTACTTGATTCAAACATTTATTGATGTCGAAGGAAGCTAAATATGAAAAATCGCTGGTCGTACTAAAATCGTGGATTTGTTAACTTTGATATCTGAGATGTCTGCACAGCGATTATAATTGAACCTGGGATTGCATTTAACTTGATGGTAATAAATCCTATGGTGTTTTGATTCCTGCAATATATAATACGAGTGTAACGTTTATAAAAGATAGCTTATTTCATATTAGAAAATAGTTGCTATACGCTAATATATAACTGTATAGCAAGCTAACGCACGAGATACATTAATGAACAATCAAATATTCATTAGGTCTGAGCTGTACCGCCAGGAATTGCAGAAGCTGGAGTGTGAGCATGAATATCAGTCCTACATATTCGAGAAGAAGTCTGCTGAGTATGCCAATGGTAGACTGTTGCTGAAGTCAGCTGTCAGCTCAGATTGGTTCCGGATTTTGGATGAGTATATAGAGGTACTAGAAAGATACAAGTTTTTTATAATTTAATAAATAATGAAAAATAATTAATAGTATTTTTCTTATTCTTATTGTAGGAGTCATCTGAGCCGGCGCAAATTCATGATCTGCTAACCCAGTTTAATCAAACCCCTTCATTTGCTTCTGTAAGTGATTTTTTATATGTATTAACTGAACTGTAGAAAAAAACTCTACTAAGCAAACTTGTTAGCTCAATGTGCAGGGATAAATAAACTCAAAACAAACAGGCACTTAATTTTTTTCTTTTTATGACAAAGGTTTTATTACTTTGACGATACATGCTATATAGATAGCATGTTGTTTGAATCATCCTGCATGATTCTTTATGTTCCAAATTTGGAATGTGATATTAAGAAAAATAATGATTATCGTGGGAAGCGCGGGAAACGTCGGCTTTGGCGGGAGTTTTTTTCTTTGCTTTAAATTAATTTAATTATTTTTCTTGTGTAAAGGATCAGAAAAGTAGTAGATTGTACGTGTTATTCTAATTAGTTTAGTTTCATAATTTGTATATTTAATTTGAGGATTCTGGTAAGTTTTTAACTCTTCTTGATCCGGGAGGAGGCTCCATACCTCCTCCAACGACGAATCTGAAAGCATAAGAATGTGTATGACGTGCATCCCCAAAATGCAATAAAAAGGCGCCAACAAAAGTCGACTTCTGTTTCTGTTAAAGGAGAAGATTGCGATTGCCAATGCCAATATTATAGTAACTCTGTTCAAACTCCACTAATTGCGCCTCCTACTATTATTGTCAATTCAATTTCAAATGAAAATAATGTAGCTCGTGCTCCAGTTGGCAGAACCCTGTATCAGTGTCCCGATGTTGCCCCATTCGTTGTCCACGTTCAAAAGGAACAGATGAAAATATAAACATAATCCATCCGGTTTCTTTTGGTTATTTTATGAATTAAAACAATTTCCGGAACATCATTGTTGGAAACTTTAAAAGAATCGGCAGAAACAGTGTTTCCTTATCCTTTTCGAAATTTGAAGATGCTGACAGTTTCATTACCAGTGATGTTTTGAAAGATCATAAATACAAGGCTTTTATCCCTTCTCTGACGAGGTGATGAACAATTTATATGTACCAATCAGCTGTCATAGCATAATTAAAATTTACCGTTTAAAATGAAAAGCTGTTCTGAATAATAAAGTTGAATTTACTCCTATAGAGACTGTTGTGATTACTATGGGCGGGTTCATCCCAAAAGGGTCTTCATGTGTTACACCTCTTTTGTAGTGCTTCTAGTGCTGTCGATTCAGACACGTCAAAGTCAATGCAGATCAGTCTCGAGATGCTTCAGATGTCGAGGAGCTCATTCTGGTGGCACATGTTCAATAACTGAAGATGATCCAATTCGCTGCCTTTGTTCAGGTTCCCATATTGCTACCAGTAGAAAATGTCCTGAATTTTCTACGCATAAAGTTATAAAAGAGTCTATGGGCAAGAACTACATTTCCTATTCAGAAGCTCTTAAGCTTCACCCTTCAGTCAAGTGTGCAAATCCTATGCCGATATCCTTATTTCTCTGAAGTCAGTGAATGCTCCTGAGCCTCCCTCATCTGCTTGGATTATTTGGACTTGGACTGCTTAATTACGTCACCTAGGTCCGGGTGCTACCACGCGATACGCGTACTAAGTTCTAAATAATCAGTGTTCATATTATGTAATATTACATTTTCAGGAAACTTCTACCGTGCCAAGACAATTTCTACTGCAATTGATCGAGTGCGTTTTTCGTAATCAACGACCTGTTGTAGAAACGGTTAGTAAAAGTTTTATAGCTTTTAAAATATATTTTACGTATATATTTAAAGAGACTGGTTATGATACGTGTTTGTTGCATATGCCGCAGCCGCCTGTACCAGTCGGAATGGAAGAATCTCCACTATTACAGTCACTGGCTGGATTCACCAGAAGAGCCAATCCGATTAATCATATGTCTACCGACGTCATCCAACTATGTTGGAAGTTTTAAGAAATTGTAAGTTACATAACTACTAAAATGTAGACTTTTTAGTCACTCACACTTCAGAATAGGCCTACTAAGACTTAAAGTGGAATTGCTTTGCTGCTGCTTTCACTGGTCTTTTGCAATAAAAATCGTAGTATTATAGGTTATACAATTTTATGGTACATATTTTAGTTCTTAAAGCATATTGGTACTTACCAAATATTTTTGATTTAATTTTTCAGCTGCGGCATTAACAAATGAAAGAAGCCTAAACGAATCGCGCGCAAAAGAACTTTTAAATACGGAACGAAGCAGGCCAAGTGCTTCAAATGTTAGCAACAATAATTTTGGACAATTTATCAATGGACATACAACAGACAGTGCCACTTTGGCATCTATTACGACTCCTACAAGATATCCATGCACAACCAACATAACGGTGCGAACATTCGCCAGTGGAATGGTCAACACAGTGGCTTCAGCTTCGTCTCATTCACACCCACCGACGGCGGTATACTTGACTAATGCGCCTCACCTGCCGAATACACCCCTTACTTCTGCTGCACCCCGTCCACCGACTGCCCCTCATCCAACGCCGGCCCCTCATCCCCCGGCTGCTCCCCATCCTCCAAGCGCACCACATCCCCCGACTGCGCCTCATCCCCCTAGTGGTCCTCATCTTCCACAAGCATCTCATCCTTTAACTGCACCCCATCCGCCTAGTGCTTCCCATCCACCGACTGCCCCGCAATCACACGTGAGAGCAGTGACTACGCCGTCAACGTATTTACCGTACCAGCCGGCTGTTCCTCCACCACCTACGAGAGGTTACTATCCACAAGCTTATCCTTCTACGTCAAGTAGTAAGTTACTATCCATTGAAAATTTAATTTAAATCGCTTTGCGCTTTGTGATAATATTTATTTTTGTAAATGTTTTAGGTGTACAAAATGCCCATCAAACATATCCAAACTTTCCTGTGCGAGTGGCAGTAAATCCTCAAATGGCTCGTTCTTCAACGGCAACGACGGCGACGGCGACTGCGACGGCACCAGCACCGTCGGCGCATAATGCACAAAATTATAACGCGTATCTTATGGCCAGATATCCTCCCCAGCCACCTTTTGGTCCATACCAATAACATTGCGGTATGTACATTCAATATTCAATATGATCAGTCCAAAGCACAAAGATAAATAATTTATGACGACGCTCTCTACAGCGAAATTTATTGCGAATGCTGATGAAATATTATTATTATGTTGACTAAGCAAGATGGTTAATATGTATTTTGTGCAAAGTCAACCTTAAAGGATTTTCTTAATTTAGAAGGGTACAGGGACAAAACAAGGAATGCTACTTACACAAGTTTTTGTATAATACTTAGAATAGTTACACCTAGAACGATAGTTCTCTTCAAAACGCTCTGTCAAAAGTGAAACAAGATTCAAATTGATGTGTGCATAAGATTCCTGTATTTACGGTAGACGTATCGCACACATTGAAAAAATAATGCTGACATTACATTAAATTTTCCCTATAAGTGGGGAAACACACAGCTATTTAAAGCCTCTTACTTAATTTTTGAAATATTATATTGTTAAGTTCCTTGTGCTTTTCTAATGTACTGTGACATCTGTGCACAATCCGTCATTGTTAATAAAAATATCGCCAGTAGTTTTCAATACGAAATGACCTTGAGCACTGATAGATTCTAGATGTAATTATTCTGAGGTATCACACGTACCTTTTATTTGTTTTTGCTTGACGTTTTGGCAGGGTTAAACCTGCCATGGTCACCAGCAGTGTCTGCTTCTAACCATGGCGGATGTAATCCCGTGAAACAGTAAAGTAATAATATGTAATGCGAAAGTTTAAAAATAAAATGTCCTTTAGAACCCATACGGAGTATATATGTGTATGGGTGACGCCTTCAAAATAGGCTTGTGTCTGTTGCTGTACTAATTGGCAAGTTATTTTGGTAGGTGATTCTTCTACATTCTGGTTTTCTTCTTCGCTTATGCATGATGAAGTGATGTTAGGTAGTGGCACATTTTTGGTAGTCCGCAGCAGTACCATAAAATTCAGTATCTGCCTTACTTGAATGGTTGCCGTACTTAATGTATATTTCATTTTTGTGTGACATTCCTTGTTTTGCCCCTGTTCCCTTTATGATGTATAAAAAAAATAACATGAGGCTTTTCGAAAGCTGCGAACTTTTAAGACTGATAGGTTATAACATTATATAATAATATATTTTTATAATAGATCTTGAATTTTAGGCCAGTTCAGATAACGTTTGGACACTAAAAAATGTTAACCGTATATCGTACCAATGACGTCATTCCCAAAATTAAAAGGACAGCAGTTGTCTTAACATATTTAATAATAATAGAAATTTAAACCGATATTTAAATAAATATTTACCTGGTTTGGGTTTAGGTTTTGAACCTACTGTTAAGAAACGACACGCGCACAAATTTGATTCGACGTTTTCTACCCATGTTAACCACAAACAAGTCGCTTGTCGAAGAAACCGGTTAATTTTGGTTAAAACAAAGTTCTTAAAATGTTCACGTCTTAAGAAAAGGTCGGCAAAAATTTAATAATTCCACAGAACAGGAAATTAAGTAGAAGTGAGGGGGGCTCTTTTCTCAAAAGGAGAACCAGTGTCGCTAAACTCACTTAGTCGCAAATTAAATGGTCCATTACACAGTATACAGCTGTTTTACTGTGTTGTTTCAATACTAATTATTATCATCAATACGAAACCCAAACACAAGGCAATTACTCAAACAGTGAAAGAGATCCCTCGACTGTCTTCCGGCTCCAACATCAGAATGCCTATTACAGAAAATGCCTACTAAAACAACATATAAACGTAACATACTGAGAAAAGCTCTACTAGTTTCGAACCATAGAGGGGTTCTTCATCATGAGCAGCGTGCGCGGAACCGGCGATGTCGCGGAGCCTACTGCTGGTTAGTAGCGTTGGCGCCTGCATCGCTGTTAATGGTTGCGCTGCGGCGAGTCTAACGCGCCATTGATCGAGTGCGTTTTTCGTAATCAACGAACTGTTGTAGAAAGTAAAAGTTTTATAGCTCTTAAAATATATTTTAAGAGTATATATTTAAAGAGACTGGTTATGATACGTGTTTGTTGCATATGCCGCAGCCGCCTGTACCAGTCGGAATGGACGAATCTCCACTATTACAGTCACTGGCTGGATTCACCAGAAGAGCCAATACGATAAATCATATGTCTACCGACGTCATCCAAACTATGTTGGAAGTTTTAAGAAGTTGTAAGTTACATAACTACTAAAATGTAGACTTTTTAGTCACTTAATAATATTTGGCCGGCTGGTTTACTTATGTAAGAAACTTTATAAAGTCTTTAAAAAAATACACAGTAAAGTAATAAACTTTTCTGTTCTTCAGAATTATATTATATATATAGCCTATTACAGAAAATGCCTACTAAAACAACATATAAACGTAAACATACTGAAAAAAGCTCTACTAGTTTCGAACCATAGAGGGGTTCTTCATCATGAGCGTTGGCGCCTGCATCGCTGTAAATGGTTGCGCTGCGGCGAGTCTAACGCGCCATCTGCCGGATACTACGCGCGTTTGCTTCCAACACCGGCGGCGGCGCGTGTGACCAGTGGCGCGGGTAGTGGGTTCGATTCCGGGCCCAGCACAAAGTCAGTGTTACATATAACGCTTACTGTGTCACACTCCAGACCTGATACGCCCCGAACCGACGTAGTCTCTAAGCTCGGCTTCCACGCGGGTGGCAGTGCCCATTCACTATCCCTGTTGAAGTACGGACGTCGGCTAATCTCGATGGCCTCTCGCACTTTTCGCGGAACGAAGTATTTCTCCCTCGCTAGTACGGAGACCTTATCAAACCGTATGAAGTGAACAGCATCCGTACCGCAAACATGTTCAGCCATAGCCGATGCCTGGATGTCAATCTTCTTCACGCTGCGTATATGCCCCTTTAGCCTGGTTGTGATGTTGCGCCCAGTTTCGCCGATGTAACTCGAGCCACAGTCGCGCGGTATTATGTACACCCCGGGCTCAGCCAGCGGATCCTTATCCTGTGGCGAGCGTAGCAGTTGTCTCAGCTGACCGGGTGGGCGAAAGATCGTTTTGGCAGCAGGTGTCCGATTCTGTCGGTTACTCCTTTCACGTATGTTAAGAACGCTGGAGTCCTTTCCGTAACTGCCGATCGCTTCCTACTCGAGCTGCTCGCTAGTCGAGTACATTGACGCCAGTTGTATCCATTGTTTTCCAGTATCCGTTTTTAAATGGTGAAATTCGTCGTCAATGTACTGCGGATCGCATAGACTCAGCGCCCGGTTTATCAAAGTCCGGGGAACAGCGCTGTCGTGCTTGTGATATATACAGTAAGTGACATAGAGACACTTTCGACAAAATGGCGGTTAAAGGTTTTATTTTACCATATCTTCAAAACTACAAGCCTCCACTAAGTATTTTTTAATTGTAGATAAAAATGTGATTATTTAATAATTTAATAATATTTATTTGTAAAGCTTAAATCTATATAAAAGTAGTTTTAAAAAAATTAAAAGGTACAATAATAGTTTAAATACAAAGTCGTATTATTACCTTAAAATCAATAAGAATCAGTTCTATTAGTAACATTTAAAAATAATAATAAAACATATCAATTATAATTCTTGTTAAAAAACCAAATAATCTAAGTATTGTTTTCTAAAAAATCAAACCTATACACCGTTTATTTTTCATTCAAGTTTGTTATCCTTTTTACACAAAATAAAAAAAACAATAAACATTAAAAAATACACTTTTTTTTCAAAAATAAAATTGCTTTCAAATTAACTTTCAGTCTTCGAAGGCACATTAGTTTCTCGCAAGTGCCACGAGGTGTAACACTTAACTATTATGACTAGATTGTGACATCGTCATTACACGAATTAACAAAATCAGTCATCAAAATTAATAAAAGGCATCGATGCATATTACAGCTACTCAGTAAATTATTTATCAGTCAGTAACTAAATAATAACTTCGATTTAAATATTCTTCGGTTAATCTTTTTGACATCTCCTTTATGAATCAAAAAAGCCCTAAACCATAATTATATCATGTCGATAGCGACCTGATACAGGCTCATTCCAACCAACTGCGAATGGCATTTCATCTTTGGATGTTTTTCCTAATGGCACGAAACTTTCATTTAATTTAAAGAAAAAAATAACGAAAAATTTATAATCTGGGGTAATAAATTGATGCTTTATATTATATTAGTCTAATCTAAGTAACATGATTACTTTTTGTAAATCAACGGAATAACGGATTGTAGTTGACAACAATGATATTATCAACATCTTCTTACATTTATTTGGGCACTCTGTATGTCTTAGTTTAAGAGCGTTATACTTGTTACGAACATCACGCGTAGTATCTGGATTTTTATCATATCCTTGGTTATGTAGTTTAAATATAGTACACAAGTCATATTCTTCTTTGCTAGATGATTAAACTATACATATATTTAAATATATTTTTACTATTTTGCGGTACGTTTCTAAATTTACTTTCACATAGGGAAACTTCGGATAAAGTTTTTGTTCATAATTGGCACATTAATTATAAGTATGTATAGGCGCCAAATGTAACTTGCTGTAATTATACCAAATCTTTGGTTACTATACCACATTTTTAAATTTTAAATAAACAGAAATGTAGGTCTCAATTTGTACAATCCAAATATACATGTATTTAACTCAATATCGACCACAATGTAACTTACTGTAATTTTAATAAGTACGGCAGACCGGTTAGGTGGGAAGGATGATGATGTTAGTCAGCTCGTAAGCTCTACTTATGAGCTGACTAACATCATCATCTCTGTGTGTGTCGGTTTGCGATACACTGTGTGTGACTGACGTGCACTGAGTCCAAGTGTCCCACAAATTCAGCCACATGTTTCCGGTTGATGATTGCGAATACGTCATCAACGTACCTCCACCAATATCGCGGTCGTACCGGGGCGGATGCCATGGCTTGACCCTCAAACCACTGCATGTAGATGTTAGCCACCACTGGCGCCAGTGGCGACCCCATAGCCACTCCATTCACCTGCAGGTAGTATTCCCCTCTCCACAGGAAGTAACCTGTAGCTGTACCATCCCTCCCAACTAGCCGATGTTCCCCCGGACTTTGATAAAATCGGGCGCTTTTTTTTTTGTCAGGTGAAAATCATCCAATGACTTCTCCCGCCCAGGGCCGGGCGGGAGGAAGTGTCACTGACTCTTACTGACTAAAAACCCCCCCCGTTCCTTCACCTGCTCTGGGCCGAGGTCGCGGTGCCTCATTGCGTTTACCCCGCAACCCCGGCTAAACATCAGCCCCATTGGGTCCCCGTCCTGCGCGCCGTACGCTCGGGTCTGGTTCTGGTCGGGCGGCGAGCTACCCTTACTCGCCGTCCGCAGACCCGCGCTTTCGGTGGCCGGAGATCATCTCTCGATCCCCGACGCCCGGAATGGCGCCTTCTGCGGCGGCTGGGGCGCGAGGAGGATAGTTCCCTCACGGATAACTGCTTCGCAGAAGGAGGCGATAGCTTCCCAGTTCCTCTCGCTATGAACCATGGCCCTCGATTAAGGCCGGGCGCGAGAGGTCGCCGCCACCGATCACTTCCATGAGGACACGGCGGTGCTCAGCCCAAGCAGGGCACTTCCGCCATCGTATGCTCCACCGTGTCCTCCAGGTGGTCCACACAATGACGACACTCAGGCGATTCTACTGGATCCGAAACAGGAACCTACCGAAGCTGCCGTGTCCGGTAAGGCACATGCGTCAGGCGGAAGGTGAGGTAACCGTGGCGTCTCTCAAGCCACTCCTCAAAGAGGGGTCTTACCGCTGCTATAGTAGCGTGTCCGGCCTCGGTTGCGACAGTCCGCTTCCACTCAGGCCATGAGATCTCGCCGGAGATCATTCCGCCACGCACTAATTTGGCGCGGCAGAGGATCTTCGCCCCGGCGACGCGCGTCTTCGCGCAAACTGTAGACGCGCGCGAACGCCTTCGCTTCCAGATCCCACGGCGGTGATTCGGCCAAGGAGGTTCGCCGCCTCACCGGAGATCGTGCGATATCCGCGGATTATCCGGATAACCATGACCCTCTGGGACGCGACCAGCGTGCGAGCTGGCCGCCGCCTCAAGTCTGGCGCCCACACAGGGCCCATAGAGGGCCATGGATCGCACAATCCCATATACAACCTCCGGCAGGAGGCTAGGTTGGGAAGGAGCCGCTTGAGCGCGGCCCAGTCCGTTTCAATTTAGGAGCCAAACGACGAAAATGCTCCGTGAAGTTCCACCGGTTGTCGAGGACGAGACATAGGTACTTCATCGCCGACTCGACGCCGATGGTAACTCCTCCTGCCGTTATTTGGGACCCACCTGGAGGTGGCGCATTCCGGTGGCCATAAAAGCACATGGCCTCGGACTTGTGGAGCGCCACCTCAAATCCCAACTGCCGCATCCTTGCAAACGACTGTCGCAACCGCTTGTGACATCAGGTCGGCCGCCGCCTGATGTGACCTCCCGTTCGCCAGCACCAGCGTGTCGTCAGCATAATAGACAATGCTGACGCCGCTCGGGAGGTCGGTGCGAAGCACCCAATCGTACCCGATGTTTCACAGGAGAGGTCCCAGGACCGAACCCTGTGGGACACCGCGCGACACCACTCGCCGATTCCACACGCCCCGGTGACCGGGGTAGATGACTGATCTGTCCGTCAAGTAAGCCTCGACTATACGACGGAGATAGGCAGGCACCCGGTGATACCGGAGTGCCTCCAGAATGCAGCTCCAGGGCAACGAGTTGAAGGGCGTTGGCGATGTCCAGAGACACCGCCACGACGACTCGCGCCCTGGCCAACGCAGTCCCCGTCGTGAGGTCCCTCACGCGCAGAGTCTGCGATCCGCACTACATTGACGACGAATTTCACTATTTAAAACGGATACTGGAAAAACAATGGATACAACTGGCGTCGATGCTGGCAGTTGCAGAACCGACTCCAGCGTTCTTACCATACGTGAAAGGAGTAACCGACAGAATCGGACACCTGCTGCAACGTAAATATTGCATCAGGACGATCTTCCGCCCACCAGGTCAGCTGCGACAACTACTACGCTCGCCAAAGGATAAGGATCCGCTGCTGTTCCCGGAGTGTACATTATACCGTGCGACTATGGCTCGAGTTACATCGGCGAAACTGGGCGCAACATCACAACCAGGACTAAAGGGGCATATACGCAGCGTGAAGAAGATTGACATCCAGGCATCGGCTATAACTGAACATGTTTGCGGTACGGATGCTGTTCACTTCATACGGTTTGATAAGGTCTCCGTACTAGCGAGGGAGAAATACTTCGTTCCGCGAAAAGTGCGAGAGGTCATCGAGATTAGTTGACGTCTGTGCTTCAACAGGGATGGTGGTTGGGCACTGCCACCCGCGTGGAAGCCGAGCCGAGTGTGACACAGTAAGCGTTATGTAACACTGACATTGTGCCGGGCCCGGAATCTAACCCACTACACGTGCCACTGGAGAATGCGCCTCAAAACCGTGGCACGCGCCGCCGCCGGAGTTGGAAGCAGATCTAGCAGGTGGCGCGTTGGCCTCGCCGCTTCCGCGCACGCTGCTCATTGATGAAGAAACCCCTTTGTGGTTCTAAACTAGTAGAGCTTTTCTCAGTATGTTCACGTGAGTAACCGCCATTTTTAGTTAATTTGGTATGTCTCACGATAGTTGTTATACAAATAAAAAACAACATATAAACGCACTACTTGCCCCTAGAAGTTTTGAAAGTTACTCTTGATTTCTCTGGTCTTCTTCGGGTCCTGATTTCCTTATTATGGGACCATTCTGGATCTCCTTTCCAACAAAAAAGATTTATCAAAAGCGGGTGATATTGGTGAACAAACAAAACAACATATTATACTGTCTTAAAACCAGATAAAGACCAGAAAATCGAGAGGAACTTTCAAAATTGTAGGGGCGAGTAGTGCTTTATTTGTTGTTTTAGTAGGCATTTTACAACACTACAACTTGCCGAACGTCGAACTAGACCTGATGTTGGAGCCGGAAGACAGTCGAGAATTGCGAATATGTGAATTTGGCGACACTGGATTTCCTTTTGATAGAGCATAGGGGCACTTCTACTTAATTTTCTGTTCTGTGACCACAACAACTAATCATTACAAAGGAACGAACGAATCTGACAGCGTATAAGCAAAATGTTGGGCATCTAACCATTATGTTTGATAGCGAGCATTATCTGAGCGGCACTTCCACTGTATTTTCTATTCCGTGAATAATTCTGAGCCTTAGTTGTACCGATATTTTTGTCGTTTTTGTGCGTCTATATTATTGAGTAGTGCGTTGAATGCCCCTGAATATTTGGCGCTGACATAAGCTACGAAGACTGATGTTTATATGTAATCTCTATTAAAACTATCTATTCAATAGATAGTGTTAACTGAAGACTGATAGTTTTATAGAAATAGATATAAGTCTGTAATCTGTTTGGTTAGTAAATAAACTGATGACGGGTATTGTAAAAACAAACTTATCATGCGTTACGTATATGGTTTATTATGTTTTGGAAGTACCTAATTAGTACACCTGTTTTCAAATGGGTAAAATACTGTGGGTGTGTTTTGGTTTCGACTGACGGTTGTTTTTACCTAGTTGATTTATTATAACTATCATTGATTTATCACATCATGACACACTTCGTGATCTGGTCACCAACAACAGGATTAGAGTATGTCAATTTACACTCTTCTAAGTGTATCTAACTATATCCTAGTATCATCTAGCGTTAGTATCTTTTAGTCGATAATTTTATATTTAAGACTTGACCAATTATATCGTGCTGTGATATGTGTAATACAACTTAATTAACTTTTAGTATATAGGCTAATAATAAAAATACCTACCTCTACCTCTCGTCCGATTTATGTATTCAATAGAAGTGTTTAGGCGGCACAGGTTTTTATACAAACTTAGATGTAGAAAAAGGAAGTAAAATCTCGTACTCAATAAAGTAAATAAATATCAAAAATAATATTGCGTATAAACCTGCGCCGCGTTAACGCTTTTAAGACTTTAATACACGATTATTTTGGTCATGACTCGCTTGGCTGATTTGTTTATATTAGGTGTGTCACTTAAATATTCGTAGCATTAAAGTTTTTTTGAATTCAAATTCCTTGGCGATTTTCTGAATTTACCTCTTGTGTAGTGTGTAGTAGTATTCCTATTATATTTGTGCCATATTTTATGTTTAATACAATGTTTTTATTCTTTACAAGGAGCTGTTTACTGTGATAATACAATTTTTACCCAATGAGGGCTAACGCTTTTGCTCTGCAGTTGCAAATGTGCTTATGTGTAAAGTGAGTTACTATTAGTCAAATCACTGAACGGTCTTAGATTGACTGACTATGCCATGGGATACTGGTAATTCTCTCGTTTATTGGGAGTAAAGAGCTCACATTGGCCTGTACTAATTTTGCCGACCATTCAGAGGGCAAACACGGGCAACGTTTTTATCGCGTTAACGTACAGAACTCGAGCTAGCTAACTCAGCACTCCAAGCTACATAGCATCACATGTGAGCACAAAATCGTAAGACCTCGTTACTTATTTAGAAATAAGTTGCTCAGCTTTTGCTAGCGATTTACTAAGTTTGTAACATAACAATTTACATATTTCTTGTTACGATGGGTATATCTCGATGGATACCTAAATGTTGGGCTTAATGGTTTCGAAACTTTTAACTATTGAGAAAAGCTCTACTAGCCTTACGACACAGCAACAAAAATATTCATCGAGTAGAACGAAGAGACTGTCTCCAGACGGAGACAGAGAGATAGAGTGCCGTGCAGAATAAGTCTTTCACTCCCGTTGTGGCGCGCCTTATCTGTAAGACGTCTCACCGCGCACGCTTCTCATGCATTAGTATCGTAGAGCTTTTCTCAGTTAGGAAATAACAACGTAATTAATGTATGGCTAACACTATCATTTTGAAGTAATAAGATTGACTTTTTTAAATTGCAGTTACCTTAAAAATAATTTATATTATTTGTATAATTAAATAAATATAAATAAAATTTGTAATCAATTGACTAAATAGTATATCTGATAAGTTTTTTTGAATAATGTGTTTTATTTACCTCATCATAAGCTCTGCATTGCTTTGCGTGTTTTGGCGTAAAAAGGGTGGAACTACACAACTGCGTGTTCACGAAAAGCGAAGGTAAATTGTTTTAGTCATTTTGTAATATTAAAGTTTAAAGAGTGTTTACATTAAGGTGGGATTTTTATTGGTCGGCAAACAAGCAGACCGATGGTAAGCAGCGCCCCTGAACATCCGTATCATAAGTGCGTTGATTTGGGATAGGAGGACGATACAACACAAGGCAAGCGTTGTTCCACACTGGGCTTAATAACATAACCGGCCACAATGGCATACTACATTTGTAACTACATGCCGTTGTCGCAGGTTACCTGTTTTGCCATTAAAATATCTCCTATATCTGGAGAATAAAAAAAAGCGCGCATCCAGTTAGCAATTGTTTTGATAATATTACCTATAGCTACTAAAATTTCATATAATTTGTTTTTACAAAAAACTTTGCTCTGCGCGTTTTATTTTCTGCCACATATGTATTTGCTGCGTGATTTTCATAACTAGCCAAGGCAAATTTTATTTAACTATTATATTGCTATATGAAAGGAGGTTAACTTTATATGTTGGTTGTTTTAACGTTTTTATTTTATTTAGTGTTTATATTACCGCTTTGCTGTTGCTTCTTAGATATATAGTACTTGGTATATAAAGTTAAATTATTAATTGCAGAAATTCATGATGAATCTCCGTCGAAAAATGATAAGTGACGTGATATGGATGCTAACAACCTGGAATCGAAGTTGAGAGCAATATTGATTTAGGTAAATGAATAAAAAGTATATGCTGTACAGGGTAGTTACTCCAATCATTGAAGATGAATAAATTTAATGTCAAACATTATAGTGTGTGGTTAGTGTACTTGACTGGCACAATTTAAAGGAAAATGTTTTACCAAACTACCATCTTAAAGGCCTCTAGTAGGGTTTACGAATAGGTAATATAATTATGTTAAGTAGATACTTCACTATCCACCTTCATTACTGTATAAAACATTCCTGAGATGGATTAGCGACCTATTTTGACTGCGAGTATCTAGCGATCCGTTATTTTTTGGAGGGATTGTGTTTGTACCTACTTTCTTGAGCTGCTGATCGGTTACTATATCTTTTCTGAAATTTGAAAAATATTAATAATATATACTTACTGAACCTTAATTAATTACAGTGGTAATGTGTTTTCGTCACTACGTTTCAACACAAAACAAACCATAAAAAGGTGGTATGGTATGGTAAAGCCTTTAGGTATTAGGTATAGCTATTCTCGGCTTCGGGTATAGTTTTACCCGCTGCTCGGCTCCATTTGGTCGTAGCGTGATGTTTTATAGCCTGTAGCACTAAGGAACATAGTAGCTATTTATAGGTGAACTTATCGAACATGTAACATGTTGTAATGTATTTATTTAAACCTATTTATTTCTGTCAGATGAGATTAGGATCTAGGAATTCGTAGTTTTGCTGGAAATTAATGCAGAGGTACATTACCGAACAGCAGTAACGGATATAGAAATATGTGAGAGTTGTGAATGACACGTAAGATAATAATCTACCAATACTATTCTTGTAAAAAGATAGTAAAGATACATACTAATGTCATTATAATATCTTAAAAAGTGTTGTGCATGGATTTTTTACGATAAAGTTTTTAATTATAATGCAATATCTAAATAAATTATTGAATAATCATGATATGAGAGGTATGAGTTGAACATAATTATACTCACCATCAACTAGTAGTTTTTATGTTTTTATTTTATTGTATAGTACTTAAGTATAAAAGTAATTGTGAAATTGAATACGTGCGTTCGTGCAGCGGAATGTTGTTGAATTTAAAGATTTTAATTATGCAGATATTTAGTGTATGACGTCGTATAATTGTGTATGGTAAAAAAAAATTTGTGCACGCAACCATTGTGGAGAAATTCACCAAAACTGATTCCGCTGGGCGAACGTTGTCCTGGCGGAACATTTTTTAATCCATAGACTTTAGAAGAAAAGAGATGTATCCAAAAATTAGTGTGTATTTGTGTGTAATTGTGTATGTATGAATAATACTAGTGCATGCATAAACTTCGAAAAATTCAAGTTTCCGCTGCGCGAACGTTTGGCCATTAGCTAGTTTTCATATAAAGCGCTTACATAGAGAGCTGTAGATTTTTACATACGTTGTTTTGAATTTGTTTATATTTGTTTAAAAACAGATTTAGAAAAAATCGTAGGGTTTAAAAGATAAAAATATAAACGTAAAATACGCTTATTAGGTCTTAGTTCTTAAAGTATGCACTTTGGGGTCTGGATTTTCACGTTGATACAAACCTTGTAAGTGTCTGCAACATGTTGCCAAGTATCAATGATGTTCCGTTAGAAATTAAATAGTTATAGGAAAAATTTACCATGAATAGATCGCTGTTTACAAAGCAGTCAAATATCACGATTTTCTAAATGAATTGCATGGTAAAATGTATGCCAATAATTAGTGTATTCATTCAACTATTCACATGCAAAATTTCATGTCATTAAATTCAGTAATTAAATTATATCATTCTATTTTTATAAATGTATGTGTGTGCAATAAAGTATAATAATACTTGGCAACATGTTGCAGACACTTACAAGGTGTGTATCAACGTGAAAATCTAGACCCCAAAGTGCATACTTTAAGAACAAAGACCTAATAAGCGTATTTTACGTTTATATTTTTATCTTTTAAACCCTACGATTTTTTCTAAATCTGTTTTTTAAACAAATATAAACAAATTCAAAACAACGTATGTAAAAATCTACAGCTCTCTATGTAAGCGCTTTATATGAAAACTAGCTAATGGCCAAACGTTCGCGCAGCGGAAACTTGAATTTCTCCGAAGTTTATGCATGCACTAGTTTTATTCATACATACACAATTACACACAAATACACACTAATTTTTGGATACATCTCTTTTCTTCTAAAGTCTATGGATTAAAAAAAGTTCCGCCAGGACAACGTTCGCCCAGCGGAATCAGTTTTTGGTGAATTTCTCCACAATGGTTGCGTGCACAAACTTTTTTTTTACCATACACAATTATACGACGTCATACACTAAATATCTGCATAATTAAAATCTTTAAATTCAACAACATTCCGCTGCACGAACGCACGCAAATTGAATTACAAAATACAAATATGCTACATCGATATAAACTTTTGCATCAATAAAATTGTATATTTTGTTAAAAATAAATATAGATATCGTTTGTTTATCATTTGCAAAAAATTAAATACATTATTTAATACATACTTTGTTATTATAGTAAATCAAACTTATTTGAGGCTCAGGTAAAAATTAAGCAATTGTTTTTCATACTCAATTGCTGTGAGTATATTTAATTATTTAAACATGCACGTACTGGCTCACAGCAAGGTAATAATATCTACAAGTATTCCAACTTCATAGAAACGGCCGAAACGCGAACTATACCTACGCGCCCGATGTCCGGGGCGCCCTCGGGACGAAAACAGACGCGGCTGTACCGCAGTGACGAAAGGACGGTGTGTTGTCTTTTATTTAGAAATCAGCTCGAGTACATTATTTAATATGACGAATAGGAAATACTGTGCTGTGATTGGTTGCATGAATTCGTCAATAACGCATCCAGACATAAGTTTTTTTTAAATTACCTGGAAACTCTGAAAGGTAAGACTATAAAATAATTATACTTACTAGTAGCCTAGGTAGGTACATAATGTGTGTCTTTATTATGGATCATTATTTCCTTTTATGTCACGAAAACAGGTGTTTGAATTTATAAATAAAATGAATAAAGTCATTGAGACGAGTGAAATAGGTCGTTATAGGCGGTTCTGGTTCTGAATGAATCATGATATTGATACGGTAGGTACCTACCTACTTACGCTTGTGTTAAAACAGTTCATGTATGTTTTGTTAGTTTGTATAATTCAAAGTAGAGAGTGTGGTATTTTATTATTAATAATATTTGTTTATTATCTGTGTTTATGAATAGTACTAGAAAAAATAAATTTGACAGTCTCTGTGTCATTAGATAGTTTTCGAAATTTTCATAAAGAGTTTTTTGCTGCTGCTTTAACAACATAATACCAATAAAAACTGTTTTTTTTTCTCGGTTTTAATAACAACAATAACAGCTAGACTCATGTACTATTTTGATGTTTGAGGGTTGTGATTTTAGAACATTCGTAGTCAGCTGTTCAGTTCGGCATTGGTGGCCAAAGAAATTTTGTTTTGAGTCGTTGCGAGTTGTAGGTAGGTACCTAATTTATAGAAACGTTAATTAGCTGTAGCTGTATTAATTTTAGATTTTTTTATTTATTTTTCTCGAGATAAGGTCGGACAACCAGGTACTGTCCTTCTTTAATTAAATCTACCAATAAAAAAACACGCATTTTTATTGAACACTTCCTATTCAATAGGTAAGTATTTATTTTTAAAGCGCTTATTTTTTATATAAAAAAAGGATATTTACAATCACAAAACTAAATGGAAACAGAAACTAGACAAAGGTAATTAAAATACTGGAGACGAGCAACCCTAACGCATGTTTACGTACCGCGCGGCTGTAGGTATTTATTTCTTTCAAGCGGCCGAGTTACAATACTGTATGATATTTTTACTGTGCTCACAGTGAGCACCAAAGCCAGTAAGCTAATTCATTAAAAGTTTAAAGCACATCAATTATTAAAATAAGAAAAAAAAAATAAAAAAAATAAGCTCAACGACTGTCGGATCAGGTACGGGTCATCCAGCGTAATCGTATGCTGGACGATACTGTACTTGATCGCCTCCGAACGGAAATGGGTAGTCGTGCCAGTGCCTCCTCGTCGCGGACCGTGGCGCCAGCGATGGTGCCACCGTCGAATCACGGTATTGTTGGTACCGCCGCTGATGAGGAAAGCACTGACACAGTTGCATACGTAAGTACCCAGTGCAGTAACGAAATGAGGAGTGCTTTGGAGTGTGCGATTCGGGAATATCGCTACATGTCACCCGAACTTAGACCACGCTTACCTCGTTTGCCCATGCATAACAAGAATAAAGCGCTGGTGGCTGCTCTGGATTCGCAGTTGTCTAATCATTTTGATGACTGCGAAGACCTCGATGATACACACCCGATGATGTACTGCGCGGCCGTAGCGGCATGTCGTGTGGCTCACGTCAAACTACCAACAAGTGACGTAGCCACACAACCAAAACTAGCTGTACCGGCCTGGCAGCGCAGGATCGAGCTTCGTATTGCCGGGGCCAGAGCACTCATTGGCAAATTAAAGTGCTTCAGGGAGGGTAATACTCGCCCTATAGTGATGCGCTTTGTGGACAGACATCAGCCCCCAAGATTATATGTCCCGGGTCATAGAGCGCATCGACTTCCTGAAGCAGAAGGTGTATGCATGGGCAAACCCTATTCGAAGGTACAAGAGACGGGTGGAACGATACACCCAGAATCGCACTTTCCGGAGTAATGAAAGGTGGGTTTATAGAGCTTGGGAGCGACCGGACCAAGGTGTGACTGACACGCTCCTCCCGGATAATGACGTCATGTGTTCATTCTAGCGCAGCATCTGGTCGGTGCCTGTCAGTCACACTGAGGGTGACTGGATTCGGGAGGTCGAACGCGCGTGTGATCCAATACCGCAAATGGGGGCAATTAACATCAGCCCCCAAGATGTTGCTCGTGCAGTCCGTCCATTGCCTAACTGGAAATCTCCAGGACCGGATGGACTGCACAATTTCTGGATTATGTGGTTCACAAGATCGCATGCACGTTTAGCATCTCAATTCCAGGCTGCCCTAGAAGCAGGGTCGCTGCCCCAGTTTCTAATAAAAGGAGTAACCCACCTGCTCCATAAATCACGTAGTACTACGGAACCTAAAAATTATAGACCGATCGGGTCCCGCGGTACTAAGGAGCTACTCCTCATTGATATGACCATTAGCCAACAGGTTCGACGTTCCCGAAAGGATCTGTGGACATGTTGGATAGATTACAAGAAGGCCTATGACTCTGTCCCTCATACATGGCTCATGAGGATGCTGGAATTTCTGATGATGAGGATTAAGGAGATTTTTCTGCTATGTCTCGACTGCCGAATTTATATAATGAAATTTGTGGAAGGTGTGATACGCTACCAAAATTTAAAAAGGCTGTGATGGGATTGTTGAGTGTCCAAACTTAGTGCTTAATTTGTCTCGATTGTTTTATTGTTATTTTTTTACTTTAATTTTATTGTTCCGCATTATTGTAGTATTTTTTTTTTCCCTTTTTTTTTAAATGTTTTTTCTAGTTTGTAATTGTAATTGTAAGTGTGTAATTGTAAGTGTAATTGTAATTGTAATATACTAACTGTTGTCGTTACGTTACAGAGCATGTTGTGACACTTTAAAATGTTGTGCATTTGATTTTATTATTACTTAAGTTTTAGATGTAAGTTTAAATGTAACAACTACTAGTTGTCCAAATAAATAAATAAATAAATAAATGAATTGTATAAAATTGATACAACACTACGCACCTTCCTGATGTCTTGTATGAGGCAATGGAGTACGGTCCTTCGCTATCCGGGATGTCGACATATCCAAACGAATAGGCGTGCGTTCGTGCAGCGGAATGTTGTTGAATTTAAAGATTTTAATTATGCAGATATTTAGTGTATGACGTCGTATAATTGTGTATGGTAAAAAAAAATTGTGCACGCAACCATTGTGGAGAAATTCACCAAAAACTGATTCCGCTGGGCGAACGTTGTCCTGGCGGAACTTTTTTTAATCCATAGACTTTAGAAGAAAAGAGATGTATCCAAAAATTAGTGTGTAATTGTGTATGTATGAATAAAACTAGTGCATGCATAAACTTCGGAGAAATTCAAGTTTCCGCTACGCGATCGTTTGGCCATTAGCTAGTTTTCATATAAAGCGCTTACATAGAGAGCTGTAGATTTTTACATACGTTGTTTTGAATTTAAACAAATTCAAAACAACGTAAACAAATATAAACATATTTGTTTAAAAAACAGATTTAGAAAAAATCGTAGGGTTTAAAAGATAAAAAAATATAAACGTAAAATACGCTTATTAGGTCTTAGTTCTTAAAGTATGCACTTTGGGGTCTAGATTTTCACGTTGATACAAACCTTGTAAGTTTCTGCAACATGTTGCCAAGTATCAATGATGTTCCGTTAGTAATTAAATAGTTATAGGACAAATTCACCATAAATAGATCACTGTTTACAAAGCAGTCAAATATCACGACGTTCTAAATGAATTGCATGGTAAAATGTATGCCAATAATTAGTGTACCTATTCATTCAACTATTCACATGCAAAATTCCATGTCATTAAATTCAGTAATTAAAGAAAAACAATTATAATACTGACGAAGCATCGAAAACCTACATAACCCGGCCATCAGGATCAGGATTTGGTGTGGACAAATGTGCGGTCATGCATGTCAAACAAGGGGAGATTGTGGAGTCTGTGGGCACTCAACTCACGGATTCCATGAACCTGAAGTCCCTCTCTCCAACCGAAACCTATAAGTATTTGGGTATGTCGGAAGCTTTAGGCATCAATGTCGCTGACATGAAGCAATCGCTGAAGGAGCGTTTCTTTGGTCGCCTGGGGAAGGTATTTAATAGCGGAAACAAGTTGACGCCCTGGATAGGCGGGTCCGAACAATGCTGACTGCATACCGAATGCATCACCCGCGATCGTCGGTGATGAGACTGTATATGCCGCGGAAGTGTACACAACCGCGAGGTATGCAGTCTCAGGGAATATGTCCTTGCTACTGACGTGGGTATGCATCGAGATGTAGTGGAAGTGGACAAGGAGATCACCCCGCTCTCCCTGGCTAGCGAGAAGTGGCGTAAACCGGTCGTACTTGACACCAACGCTCGCAGGGAAGTATGGCAGACCAAGGAGCTTCAAGGACGCTTTTTGCGAGCCCTACATGGGCCGGATGTAGACCAGTTAGCGTCCGTATCCTGGCTGCGTTTCGGAGACCTCTTTGGGGAAACCGAAGGGTTTGTCTGTGCAATTATGGATGAAGTTATCATGACGAATAACTACCGGAGATTTATTGTGAAGGACGGCACGGCTGACATCTGTCGGGCATGTCACCGTCCGGAAGAATAAATTCGTCACATAATCTCTGGTTGTTCTCGTCTAGCTAACGGCGAGTACTTACATAGGCACAACCTTGTAGCTAGGATCATCCATCAGCAGCTTGCTCTGAAGTACTCTCTTGTGGGATCGGAAGTGCCGTACTACAGGTATGAGCCCGACCCAGTTCTTGAAAATGGTCAGATCACCTTGTACTGCGACCGGTCTTTCATCACTGACAGGACTATTGTAGCCAATAAGCCTAATATAGTGGTGGTAAACCGAAACGAGAGGCGTGCAATGATTGTTGACATAGCTGTCCCACATGACGAGAACCTCGTGAAAGCTGAGAAAGATAAGCTAAATCAAGTATATTGACTTGGCACGCCGCGAGGTTGTCGACATGTGGGAAGTGGATTCGGCTATCATTGTGCCGATAGTCGTGTCAGCCAATGGCTTAATAGCTAAGCGCCTCGACCAACACCTTAGGAGGCTCTCGTTAGGTGGCTGGATCAAGGGCTTGATTCAGAAAGTGGTAGTCCTGGACTCGGCTCGTATGTCAGGAGGTTCCTTTCTCTGGAGCCCTGACCGCTAGGTTAGCTAGGTAGCTAGGACCCTGTTCCCCATACCGGTGGGACACTATTTTTTATATTTTTAAATGTTATTTATTATAAAGAAATATTTAAAAATGTAATTTATATGTTTATATGATAAATAAAAAGCAATAATAATACAATACAACAATAATGAATGTCAAATATTTGTAATATATGACACAATACATACGTAATACATTAAAAATAAGGTTAATAAAATTGTTTTTTTTAGGTGTTTGCTTATAGCACATACTCTGCATTATAACTCAATAACAGCAGCCAAAATTATTAATCCATGTTGTGTATTGGACAACATTGTAAACAGGGCAAGGGAACCATGGCTTCCTGATGGTGTGTGTGAATCTAGCAAATCATTGTACAGCAGATCAAAAATAAAAGAGAGTTCTTTTCGCATTGAGCTGAGTTCTACAGTTCCTGATAGTTTTTAGCAATAGTTCTAACGTTCTAGATCTTACCTTGAAAAAAGCCGATTGCCGACATGATCTGCTAACTTCCCGTAGCAGATCATTTGACAGCAAATCAGAAATAAATGCCAGTTCTTGTCGGATGCAGCTTAGTTCTGTTAGAGTTCCTGATAGTTAACAGCAATAGTTCTGACGTTTTCACCTTGAAAAACGCCGATTGACGAACTGATCTGAGAGCTTCCCGTAGCAGATCATACGACAGCAGATTAGAAACAAATTCGTTTTTTTTCGCATGCAGTTGAGATCTGCTAGGTATTCCTGATAGTTTTCAGCAATAGTTCTGACGTTTTTATGGTATATTTATCGGGAGTTCTGATACAAATTCATAAGACTCGAAAGCGTTCCGGCTGGAACGCTTTCGAGTCTTAAGCAATTATTTGGATGGATGAAAGAAGAATTATTCGACTTATAAACAATCTACCATGATCGGCTAGCACTGGAACGTGTGTTCTGAACTCGAATCGAGTTGGAGTTCTGATACAAATTCATAAGACCCGAAAGAGTTCTAAACTTCAGCAACTATTTTTAAGGATGAGAAAGGAATTTTTCAACTTTAAAACATTCTACAATGATCTGCTAGCACTGGCACGTGAGTTCTGAACTCGAATCGAGTTCTATGTTGGGGATCTGATACAAATTCATGTTCAAAGTAAAAAAAAAATATGTATTATGTTAAGTTTCATAAAAGAAGTAATATTTTAATCCAAGCATCCTTGTTTTGGGGAACCGCGCTGAGTAAATATAAAAAATAAATTTCGAAAAAATGAAATAAAATACGCAATGATAAATTCTATGTTTAGTTAGCGGTCTGACTGATGCTTGGATTATAATATTACTGCTTTTAGAAATTTAAAAGGTCAATACATATTATTTTGTTACTTTTTGCAGTAAGTATATTTTTGCGTCGGGAGCTTTTAATTTTTTTTAATCCTGTCATCGGAGAAAGGTAAATGATGCCTAATAATAATAATGCCTATGGTAATTGCCCGTAGGCAATAAATTTAAAATTTCCCTTGAATATAAAAGCTATTTTAATATTTGTAAATACAAAAATATTTATTGTAAAATTAAACTTAATATCTAAGCAACAACGTTAAAAACGTTGTTTTTATTATACTTAACTTTCGTGGGACATTCTAAATTAATTATTATGTTTTCGGTTTACTCAAATAATAATTTGACGAGATATTCGACTAGTTTCAAGCCATGCTAGAGGCCCATATTCATGAGCAGCATTCCGCTACACGCGACTCGGCGACTGTCGCGCTGCTACTGGCTATTCGAGTCTGCGCGCCCAACGTGCCCTCTGCGGCGATTCACGCGCACTTTCTTCTATCCGTGGCGTCGGCAGCGACGGCGCGCGCGACACTGTTGGCACTCTAGACTCGCCCGCCTGCAGCTGCTTTGGTGTTGGGTTCGAATCCAGGGTCGACGCAAAACCAGTGTTACATACCGCGCTAACTGTGTCACACTCCAGACCCGCAACAGTTTAGTCTGACGCAGATTTCAGACTCGGCTTCCAAGCAGGTGGTAATGCCCAGCCACCGTCGTTGTTGAAGTTCGGACGCCGGCTTATTTCGATGGCCTCACGTACTTTCCGCGGTACGTAGTATTTTTCCCTCGCTAGTACTGAGACCTTGTCGAAACGGAGGAAGTTAGCCGTGCCCGTGCTACAACTGATGTATGGGTGTCACGGTTTTTCACACTGCGTATGTGTTCTTTAAGTCTGGTTGTGATGTTGCGGCGAGTTTCCCCGATGTAACTCGAGCCACAGTCGCACGGTATCATGTATACTCCGGGAACTGCCAGCGGATCCTTGTCCTTAGGCGAGCGCAGAACATGTCGTAACTGACCGGGTGGTCGGAAGATCGTCCTGATGCTGTATCTCCGGCGTAACAGGTGTCCGATGGTGTCGGTTACTCCTTTCACATAGGGTAAAAATGTGGAGTCCGTTCCGCACTGCCGGCCGTCTTCTTTTATTTGGCGAGCTCGCCATTCGAGTACATTGACGCCAGTTGTACCCATTATTTTCCAGTACCTGTCTCAGGTGGTCGAATTCCGCGTCAATGAACTGGTGATCACACAGGTTCAGAGCCCGGTTGATTAGCGTCCTGGGAACGGAGGCAAGGTGGGAGGGATGGTGATGCGAGTGGCGTGCGTTCGTGCAGCGGAATGTTGTTGAATTTTAAGATTTTAATTATGCAGATATTTAGTGTATGACGTCGTATAATTGAGTATGGTAAAAAAAAATTTGTGCACGCAACCATTGTGGAGAAATTCACCAAAAACTGATTCCGCTGGGCGAACGTTGTCCTGGCGGAACTTTTTTTAATCCATAGACTTTAGAAGAAAAGAGATGTATCCAAAAATTATTGTGTGTAATTGTGTATGTATGAATAAAACTAGTGCATGCATAAACTTCGGAGATATTCAAGTTTCCGCTACGCGAACGTTTGGCCATTAGCTAGTTTTCATATAAACCGCTTACATAGAGAGCTGTAGATTTTTACATACGTTGTTTTGAATTTGTTTATATTTGTTTAAAAAAAAGATTTAGAAAAAATTGTAGGGTTTAAAAGATAAAAATATAAACGTAAAATACGCTTATTAGGTCTTAGTTCTTAAAGTATGCACTTTGGGGTCTAGATTTTCACGTTTATACAAACCTTGTAAGTGTCTGCAACATGTTGCCAAGTATCAATGATGTTCCGTTAGTAATTAAATAGTTATAGGAGAAATTTACCATGAATAGATCACTGTTTACAAAGCAGTCAAATATCACGACTTTCTAAATGAATTGCATGGTAAAATGTATGCCAATAATTAGTGTATTCATTCAACTATTCACATGCAAAATTTCATGTCATTAAATTCAGTAATTAAAGAAAAACAATTATAATACTGACGAAGCATCGAAAACCTACATAACCCGACCAAGTTCGGATGGCTACAAAAAAGCGGCTGTGCAATATACTTAGGTAACATCCCAAAATTTACAGTATAATACCGGTTTTGATTTGGTACAGGTGATAACACACTTGTTGTTTCGAAATAATTTATAAATTAATTAATTGTATTGTATCTATGTTAAATGTTTACTAACCCAAGTATGTTGTCTTTCTAGCTACTAACAACAAATATACTACCTACCGCAAAGTCAATGTTCGACAGGTCTTAAAACTGCCGTCATAACTCGACACTGGCAGTATAGTCGACAAAATTGGAGACTCAGTCGCCATAAAGAAAAAAAAAAACTATACTTTCTGTTTGGAAAAAAATTTATGATTGAAAATGATGAGAACAAACTCTCATCACGTTGATGGTGAAATTGATTTGCCTATTCTTAAAGCAGTCTTCCATTTTTTCTTATAATGTTGTCTTTTAGGAATAAATGAAAACTTATAAGTATCTCCGTAAGTACTACATTAAGGAGCGCAACAATATTTCGTATATAATTGTGATCTATCCAATGATGTATAAAACTATATAATGTATAAAACTATATAATACGTCATTGGATCTATCTGTATAATCTAACAGAACTTCAACAAATAAACAAACAAAGTGTAATTCTTAGACAGTTTCAAAATTTCTTATAATCTTTGCATCGCCAATAGTATGCCTATCGATTTCATAGTTATAATAAAATTTTACATTATATTCTATGATTGATTTACGCTAACACTATGAGTTAAGCTGAGTTAAGTATATCCGCGAAAAGCTTATAAAAAACCACATTCTTTTGTCTGTGGCCGATGCGCGCGCATATGACTGATTATAATATTTCCCGCCATTAAGACATTTCGCTACTTGTCTCGTTTTCACTTTTAAAGTTTTTTGGTTTTTTTATGTATCATTTTATTTATTCAGACGTGTGTTGAATGAAAAACGTCGTATGATACGCGATCCAGTGTTGGGTATTAATCAATTAATTAGTCAATTATCTTATTAATTGACTAAAAAAGTAATTGCAATTAAATTAATCACAATTCAACTTTTAATTGCACCTTGCAATTAAATTAATTTGATTAACGAGTGTCAATTGTAACTCACAATTAAAATAATTGTAATTAACTTTTTTAGTTGGTTTGTAAAACAATTAAAATATATAACAATTAACTTTATATATCAAAATGAAATTAGTACAGATTTAGGCAAATTAAGTTTAAGCTATAAGTATCGGTCAGTTAACGATTATTATTAGATTGACTAAGTTTATTTTCTACCGGCTTTATATTATACAGGGGTATTTTCAATTGTTATTTTTTTAATTAAAATTAACAAACAATAGATAATTAATGATTTGTTAATTGTTACTAATAAAGTTAACAATTAAATAATTATTCATTGTAATTTTTCACAATAACAATTTATTAATTGATAGTTGTTGCATAGTATAAAGAGAAGGCAGTACGTCTACGTTATCTTCGGCCCAATCTGCGATATAATTGCCTAATGTCTTAGGGTTGTCACTTTTAGCAAAATTTTAATTCAGTGCCTATAAATTGGCAAGGGTCGGGAAGTTGTATTTTTTAGTTTTCAAGGTTTTAAAGGTTTGTGAGGTGTGACTCTTTATGTCGCTAGATGGCACAGGCGGTAACATAGACTAAGAGCTAGTGTTAACATTATTTTCTCATTGTATTTTTTTTTTAGGCGTAATGTAGTATTTTTACACATAAAGGACCATATTTATTTTTAATTAATACAAACGTAAATAATACAAATATAAGTAGGTATTAACTTTAAATAGGTATACATTTATTATAAAATTACAAATTAGCTACAGAAAAATACTTTCGTTAGTTTCCACTATTACGAAACTCTTTGTTATTAAACTTTAATGTGTAATATATTCGCATCCTTATAAATCACTTTTGCAAGTATAATTTCGGAAAGCATACCTAGGCAGGGCGGTGAAAAATGAAAATCTTTTATTTGTTCATAAACAGACGTGCCAATTTTGCAGTTTATGTGATCATTTTTAAATGCTTGTTGAAATACCTGCTCCATTCTCTTAATATTTTCCACAAAGTCCTAGATGCTATATGAATAAATAAAAAAGGGTTCCGTTTTTTCCTTTTGAGGTACGGAACCCTAAAAATGAATAAAGTTATCGAAAATATTATAATTAAAGAAACATTACAACATCATTCAAAAGTAACGCCTACCTCTTAGACTAAAATCGAATTTGTCGTTATGATTCGAACTTTGCTATAAATGTATATCTGATTTACAATCATTAGTCAATAATTTATTTAGAATTACGATTTTATAAATGTAAGTAAGTGAGAAACTAAAGTAACTGAGAAATCGGCATAACCAAACGTAAACAAAGCAATAGCAGCCACGGAGTAAGAACAAAGAGGAGATGTCATAATTAGATTTCCCTAAGAAATACCGCGTGATATTTTGCGGGGTGAGGGGGTATTAGACTCCGCCCATTTTTTATTTGCCATCTGCCGGTCTACCTATAGCAATACTACTCGCTCATTCAATTTACTTCTTTTTGTAGTTATGTAACTATTTCAGAATAGATGTCACTAACGCAACAGGGTCGTACTTAGAATTTACCGGGGAGTTGTTTTAAAAAGTTTTTTGTAAATACATTTACATTTAGGTACATTTTTGTAAATGATTTTCCCCTCACAAAAAAAAAACATGTACCGGTGGCGCAATGCCGTACGTCTGGTGGTCCGATGATGGAACGGGCTAGGCGGAAAAATATTCGGTAAAATGCGGTCATTTTACCGAATATTTTTCCGCCTAGCCCTATCTACGGATAAGCCTATTTACGGATCGGTATCCGTCGGTATTGTCGATTGGTATTTTGCCATCACCAATCCAAACTAATATTATAAATGCGAAAGTACCTCTGTCTGTCTTTTCTTCACGCCTAAACTACTGAACCTATTTGAATGAAATTTGGTACAGACATAGTTTGAAACTCGAGAAAGGACATAGGATAGTTTTTAAACCCAAAATCTACAGGAGTCACTATTCCACGCGAACAAAGTCGCGGGCAAAAGCTAGTTTCTTATAATTGTTTTGAAAACTCATGGGCAGTTGCATCATTACGTAGCTGAATACGCATTATTACTAAAGTTCAGTGTCCATTTTCGTATATATCTCCAAATAACTGATGACTTCAAACAGGTTTTTCATCAGCAGGAGTTGATCTAGGAATGACAGGCAATGTTTGACGAAAGACCCCTTTTTTTTTTGTGAGGGGAAAATCATCAAATGACTTCTCCCGCCCAGGGCCGGGCAGGAGGGAGTGTCAGACTCTTACTGACTAAAAACCCCCCTGTTCCTTCTCCTGCTCTGTGCCGAGGTCGCGGTACCTCATTGCGCTTACCCCGCAACCCCGGCTGAACATCAGCCCTTTAGGGCCCCGTCTGTGGTGGTCTATTGGCTCTTTGAGGCGCGCGCGCAACGCTACGCGCCGTACGCTCGGGCCTAAGAAACGAAAGACCCCTGACAGCAATATCAGAGCACCACGAAAAACCTGTTGAGTACCGCGTAAATTTAGCATGGTTCGATTAAATGCTTCTATTGATTTTTTATTCGCCATTGTATGAGTGTATCCCATAAAATAATTGACGTTAGTTGCAAAACTTTTGCCATAGCAGAATTTCTCGAAATATTACAAGTTGCACCCTGTACATTCAATAGCAATGCTAATGAAGAGTGTGCGGTCTTACCACCTTCTAATAATGTAACAACAATCGTCCTAATTTGCATTACGTGTTGAACACGTAGAGGTAAAACCGGCGAACAGTGTTCGCCGGTTTTACCTCAACAATATTTTGGATCATAAAAACACAAAACAATCACTCAACAATATTTTGGAACAATAACGAACATTACATCTAATTAACTAGTGGTATGTTAAATGCTATTCCAAAGTTAATAATACCGCCAGATTCTTCATCATGATTCATGATCAAATCAGATTCATGTCATAGGTCTATTTACCATGAAAAACGAACAAAACCTGCCCTAATGTGACGACATATTTCGAAATAAACGAACAATGGAACGAAAGATATGTACGAAGGACAGAGTATGTTGTGGGCATTTCATAGGCTTACCGGCGATACATATCAGAGTTGTATGATCCAAGTCCTGAGGCCCTTAATTTGGGGTTCAAATAAAAACTGAAGAAGAACTTTAGAAGTATAAATAAGGTCGTTCAGTTTCAAACACTCAGCCACTAAGATTTAGCACTCACAGCGTGCGGTGAGGTGCGCTAAATTTGAGTGATTCGCGACTTAAATAAATCAACGATATAAACCTTAAAAAGTAATTGACTCCTAATTACTGCCCTGTCTTTATTTATGTTTTACTACTTGACAATAGATGGCTGTCTGTTTATAAAATGATATAAAAGTTACATAAATAATATTTTGGCGATTAAAGGATCTTTAGGAATGCATGTCGATTAAATTACTATACAAACGATCATTAAAATATACTAATACTGAACAATTGTGTTTATATGATACAAAGTGTCGACATCTAGTGTCGCGTAGATTGATAATTGGAAACGCTGACAATAAGAGGCTTTGCTAGAAATATTTTAATAAATGACGAATAAAATAACTTATACATGAAAAGTGATGCCATCCATAGCACCGTAACGTTTATCATAGTATTTTTTACAAGATAAAACACAAGACTTCATTTTGTTTTCTTCTGTCACGAGTAAAATGAATATTTTATAGGAATTGTGCACAGGACGAACGACCAAATTACACTGACGTAAGCCACGCCCACATTGATGACGTGAGGGCCGACTTGTGTCACAGGGCCGAGTTGTTTAGGCCGTCTCCTCTTTGTTCTTACTCCGTGATAGCAGCAAATCAATTGACAGATCAAAAGTAGAAATTAAGCCTACCTACCTACTTTCTCTGTCCGATAGAAAACTAATACAACAAAAAATAAATATCGTCCGTCCATAGATATAATGGTACGGATCTAACGAACAAACTAAAACAGGTAAGTATTACAAATATTTATATGCTCACATGCGACGGCGCGATGGCTTTTATCCGAACTGCTAAGCTATAAGGTGTTACACGTGCTATTGTGAGTTAAACATAAAATATAGACACATCTGTAATAAAATATTTTTTAGATGTAGAATATTTCCGTCATACATAATTTCTTTGTAACTTTAACCATTACGCCTACACATGCGATGGAAACCAAAAAAAGGGAGTAACTTCACCCGTTTTCCCAACATTTCCTCTCACTGCTCTGCTCCTATTATTTGTAGTGTGATGAAAAATGTCCTATAACTTGCCCAGGAATATAAATCCGTCGGGTAGTTTTTGTTTCTATAAAGAACTGTGGGAGAGCCAAGCTTCGGCACTAACGGGTCGGCTCAACCGAAGTGATACCACGGCCTCACAGGATACCGGCGTGAAACAACCCACAGCGTTGTGTTTCGCCGTGTGAGTGAGGTTACCGGAGGCCCAATCCTTCCCCTTCCCCTATCCCTTCCCAATCCTTATATCCGCAACCCCTTTCCCCAAAAGGCCGGCAACTCACTCGTAACTCCTTTGGTGAAGTGGGTGTCCATGGGCGGCGCCGATTGCTTACCATCAGGTAATCCCTCTGCTAGTTTGCCGACTTATACCATAAAAAAAACATAGACAGACAGACAAAAATTTTACTGATTGCATTTTCGGCATTAGTATTGTAGCGACATCTATCGCACAACATTGACAACAGCACCAATCACGTGCAAGTTTCTACATCGCGCTATAAGAGTTTACAACACAATTAGCACTGATACAAAAATCCCGACAACAACAGTCGGGCAGTAGCCCACCAGGCACGAACACCTCGCCTAGTCGGAGGATCCTCCCTTTTCAATGGAGGATGAGGTACTTTCCACCCTGTTCCTCATACCTCTAAATTGGTGACCCTCCTAAGAAAAAAGAACACATAATAATATCAAGACGGCAAATCCCTGCAAGGCAGCAGAAGAATCATGGCAAACAATGAAGAATTCAGCGACGCCCACGGCGTGACGACAGTGAAGAGCGACGTGGCGACAATATCCCTGCCCGCCAGATTGCCACCATTTTGGCGCCATAATCCTCGCCTATGGTTTGCGCATTTCGAGGCAGCTGTCGCCGCCAGCAAAATAGGAGAAGAGCAGAAATTTAACCTCGTCGTACCATTGCTCGGCAACAACGACCTTGAACAGATCGCCGACATCATACTAAACTCCCCAGCGTCCGGCAAATACAGCACACTAAAGGAACGGCTGATCTTCACGTACCAAGAGTCTGACCATCGCCAGCTACAAAAACTGCTGAGTGGTCTCGAGCTCGGCGACCAAAAACAAAGTCAGTTACTTCGCAAGATGCGTGACCTCAGCGGCAAACTCCTGTCCGACGAGGCACTAAAAGTAATGTGGCTGAATCAACTGCCAGCCCAAATTCGCGCCGTACTCTCCGTCAACACAGAGTCATCACTCGAGATGCTAGCCGCAATGGCTGATAAAATGATGGAGCACTTCGAGCCAGCCTCTATCAACGCAGTCTCCACAGCGGCGTGTCAAGACAACCTACAAATCTCTATACTGGCGAAACAAATAGAAAAACTTTCCCTCGAAATCGCCGAACTCCGTACCAACCAGCAAAAGCACCGACATTCCCCGCGTTTTAAACAATTCAAGACCTAAGAAGATTCCTCGGCATGATTAACTTTTACCGCAGCTGCTTACCCCATCAAGCCGAATACCAACATGAATTAAATAAATATCTACATAACACCAAGAAAAAAGACAAGACTCCGATAACGTGGACGCCAGAAGCAGAGCTAGCCTTCGAGAAATGTCGACAAAGCATCCTCGACGCTACTACACTCACGCACCCGATACATATCGATGTAACTTCTTATATTGATGTAACTTCATACTGTCAACGCGTATAGACGTGTGCATCGATGCAAAAATAATATTGCTTAAACGTAAATGAACAATTAATAAATAGTGACCTACTTTTGTTGCTACTTAGTAATATAACAAGTGCTGCTATCTTAACAGTATAATGACAATTCGTGTGTGCAAAAAGTACAAATAATATGGACAACAGCCCCTTCAATCGGAGCGGGATTACCCGCCGCACCCCTCCGCCCTCGAATCAGAAGCAGGAAGAACAAGTCGAAATTGACCCACCAGAGACCGCATCTACATCAGATCTTCACCAATGGACAGGGTCAGTGGAGCGTTACCTACAAGAAATATGCACAATTTCTTCTGAGGGAAAACTGAACTCTGAGCAGAAATTGAAGATCAACAATCTCTGCCGTAAAGTATGCCAAGGGTTTTCCCACGTAACATTGCAGTACCAGGCCCTGAAGAATAAGGCTCTACTTCAACATTATGCCCTACAGGATTTAAATGAAAAATTTGACCTGGCTAATACAATATCCCAAATGAAAGAAACGTTAAAAGAATCTTTGCCTATTACTGCTCAACAAAATAGCTCTTTTGCCGACATGGTGAAAAAGGTACCAACAATTTTATTCGTCCTAGCCCCTTGAGTTCTGTCGCCATTTATCCCAGTGATAAGTCAAAGACGAGCGATGAAACAAGAGACATCGTCCAAAAAGCCATCTGCCCAGGAGATATGAAGCTAAAAGTTCGTGGCGTTCGCAAGATACGCAATGGAGGTGTTATTATTAGCACCGAAACAAAGGACGACCTAGAGAAACTTAAGAAGTCAGTCCAGCTCTCTTCTACAGGGCTCACCGTAGACGAACCCAAGAAGCGTAACCCACGCATAATAATCATCGGTATCCCGACCTCAGTGGCCGAGCAGGAAGTGTTCAAATGTATTTTTGAACAAAACGTCGCCGAAAAGCTGCCCAATTTGACTCGTGATACCTTCTTTTCATCAATAAGGTTGAGTCATAAATCAGGAAGGAAAGACGCCGATCACTGCAACTACATCATAGAAGTTCCAGCCGCCTTCCGAAAAGCACTGATAACACAAGACAGAGTATTTATCAACTGGACATCGTGTCCAGTTAGAGACTTTACGGCAGTGACCAGATGCTACAACTGCCAGCAGTATGGTCACGCAGCTAAGACGTGCCAGGCAGCCGCTCCTACATGCGGCCACTGTGGAGATGAGGGCCATTCCATCAAAGATTGTCCCAAGAAAGGCGTTGCACCGAAATGCGCTACATGCTCTCGGTTTAAAAAGCCGAGCAACCATCAGACCGGTGACGCTGATTGCCCAGCCAAAAAAGCAGCTGAGAACAGGTACATAAACTCCGTAAATTATGAAGGCGTCTAAGAGCGCCACCTATTTTTGTAGTTTTAGTTCTAAATTAGTATAGTTATTATGGCCATTGACTTAATAAATGAAATAGATAATTCTTTTTTAAATGTAAGCAATTTTTGTGAAGTTGAAAACTGCAAAAACTATGTTTCCAAAAATCCGGATTCACTAACAATTCTAACCCAAAACATACGTAGCTTATATAAAAATATAGATAGTTTACATGTACTGTTACAACGACTTAACTTCACCTGTGACATTATCGTTCTAACAGAGTGTTGGCTAACAAATAGATCCGATAACCT
Source organism: Spodoptera exigua (assembly GCA_902829305.4). Taxonomy (NCBI): domain Eukaryota; kingdom Metazoa; phylum Arthropoda; class Insecta; order Lepidoptera; family Noctuidae; genus Spodoptera; species Spodoptera exigua. The sequence continues at coordinate 9,060,212 of LR824601.2, read as the reverse complement.
TCCGAACATTCAGGGATATAACGTCTTCTGTAATACTGAAAATACCAGCCAAAACGAAGGAGTCGTGGTATATGCTAAAGACTCAATAAAAGTTGCTGTGGAGGAACCTAATACACCAGGATGCAATTGTTTGGTCATTAAAATTAATACAACTACAGCAATAATAGCTATTTACAGACCACCCTCCTTCAGAAACTTAGACTCGTTTCTCCACTCATTAAATCAGACATGTCAAACACTAACCTCATTTAGAAATATTATACTAACAGGTGATATAAATATTACCATAAATTCCGAGAATTATGACTCAGGAACACAGGATTACCTCAATTTATGTGCATATCATGGGCTCTTAGCAGCTCATAAATTGTCAACACATCAAAGCGGTTCCTGTTTGGACCATATGATGGTGAAATCTACCTCCAACTATATTAGCCTTGTCACTAACTCAACATTAACTGATCATCATGCAGTTTTACTAATATTAAACATCTCGCTACCGAAGCATAATCGTCATCAATTCAGGTCTCAATTTAATAAAAACAAATTCGAACATGATTTGCGCAACATGGACTTCGCTCCAATTTATAATTCTGCTGATATTAATGCGTCAATGTCGTATTTAATTAATAATGTTGAAAAAGCCATCTTGCAGAACACAACAACATTAAATACAAAAAACAGACATTATAACACAAAACCATGGATTACGCCTGGGCTTGTTAGGTGTATAAGACACCGGGATAAACTACATCATAGATCCAAACGTTTGCCAAACAATGCTGATTTACAGTTAATTTGCAGAAGATACAGGAACTTTTGCAATAAACTATTGAAAAAGATAAAAATTGACTACGAAAAATGCGTATTGCAGCGGGCCGGAAAAGACAGTAAAAAGCTTTGGAAGCACATAAAAAATGTAACAAATATGACGAAACAACAAGAATCGTGTTCGGATTTGCTTCATACTGAATCGTCATCATACTTGTCTGCTAACAATGTAAATAACTACTTTTTAAATGTAGGAAAAAATCTTGCTAGTCAGTTGCAGTCATACTCTAAAAATCGGACAAATACTACTTACCCACACTCAAATAATTGTACCGAAAAATCATTTGTTTTATTAGACACAGACGAGCATGAAATTGCTCGAATCATTACGGGAATGAAAGATAATTGTGCGGTTGGTTGTGACAGTATCAGTAATAGAATCCTCAAAACTTTTAAGCACGTGTTCGTTCCTCCTCTGACGCATATTTTTCGTGAGTGTCTGTCAAAGGGCATTTTTCCGTCATGTCTTAAAAAGGCAGTAGTTGTTCCTATTTTCAAATCAGGTAATAAGGAGTCAATTAATAACTATAGACCTATTTCACTACTGCCCTCAATATCCAAAATTCTCGAGACAATTATTAATACCAGATTGAAAAACTACCTCGAGAAAAATAACATCTTATCACCATTGCAATTTGGTTTTAGAGCAATCTTGTCAGCAGCTGATGCAGTACATACACTCACAGATTTTATATCAGAAGAACTAGGAAAAGGCAATCACGTGCTAGGAATCTTTATTGATCTTGCCAAGGCTTTTGATACTGTTTCTATTCCACTGCTTCTAAAGAAGCTGGAATGCATAGGTGTCAGAGGCACGCAGCTCAATCTCTTTGCTGATTATCTCGATGACCGTTATCAGTGTGTTAGAATAGATAACATAATGAGTTCATTTCAGAAAAATACTAGTTATGGAGTGCCTCAAGGTAGTATACTAGGTCCTACTCTGTTCTTAATATATATCAACGATTTGTGTAATCTCAAAATCTGTCATGGGAAACTAATATCATACGCCGATGACACTGCTTTAATTTTTTCATCTACTAATAAATCGGAATTGTATAAAAATGCTCAATTGGGCTTTGACTCTGTTAATAGTTGGCTTTCCTCTAATTTACTAACATTAAATTCGGACAAAACAAAATTCATTCAATTTTCTATGCGTATAAGTCTCCAGATACTACTGTGATACCCGAGTTATTTGCACATATATGTACAAATAAACTAGCTGGTATATGTAACTGTCCTTGTATCCTAAAAACTACATTCATCAGATACCTCGGCATCACAATCGACGAAACTCTCTGTTTCAAACAGCACATCAGCACTCTAGTTTCAAGAGTCAGAAAGTTGATGTACATTTTTAAAAAGATGAGATATATTGGTGACATGAAATTAATCATGCAAGTGTACCAAGCCTTGTGTCAGTCCATTATACAGTATTGTATTAATTCTTGGGGCGGTGCATTAAAAACTGTTATTCTACCTCTAGAACGTGCTCAGGGGGCTATCCTTAAGGTAGCATTTTCTCTTCCTTTTCTTTTGCCTACATCAATTCTATATAACACCTGCAATGTTTTAACTGTTCGCCAAATTTACATAGTACAACTAATACTTAAACAGCACTCATTACTCACCTTTAAAACTAATTACTTTACTAACAAAAGACGGAATGACATAGTTTGCAATTCAACTTCAGTGTCAAATCACGCCTTTATTAAAAGATTTTTCATTTTCCTAGGCCCATTTTTATATAATAGAATAAATAGAGAATTAAGTATTTATAGCCTTAACCATTATCGTTGTAAAAAAATATTAACTAATTATGTACACACCCTAACATATGAACAAACTGAGGAATTACTTGAGGTTTGCAAATAATATAATAATAGCTGACGTCTGTTTATGTAATTGTACACACGCACCTGTAACACTTAGATACTAATTATTTAAATGACTTGTTATATTTTATTCGTTTAGTTTGATAAGCAATAATATTGTAGTAAAAGTATGTCAGCACTTTTTTACCTGAAACACAGGTTTGCACCTAGTTCAGGTTGATGTTAAACACTGTACTTTTTCTAGATTTTAAGATCTTTTTTTTTTGTAATCTACCTTTTTACAACAAATAAACATTATTATTATTATTACATAGGTAACGCGCCGCTACGCTTATATACCGACGCCTCAAACTTATAGCGGCATACATACCTACAGTCTATGGCATAACCACCACACCTCATACCTATTACCAGATAACCATTACCGTACCTCCTTGAAGAACCAGATTACCTTTACCATACCTCCGTGAACAACCAAACCAATACCTTCGTTTTTGACTTTCTGTGATCAGAAACAGTGAAACAGGTCGCCTTGAAAAAGGCGTTGCAAACGTTTTAGACTTCTGACAGAAACTCGTCTTGAAAAAGACGCTTGTAACGTTTATGACTTCTGCTGACAGAAACTCGTCTTGAAAAAGACGCTTTAAAACGTTTTTGACTTCTGCTCAGAAACGAGATATAGTGAGCTAGCAAATAAGCAGGCAAGCAAGCAGAAGCGAAGCTCGAAGCACACGAAGACACGAAGTTGCAGTCCACGACACTGGACACGTCTGTAGTCGTCGGCGGCACCGGAGCGAAACAAAGAGTATGTAACCACTACGTTTAAGAGACGGGACTCCCTTATAAGCCAGTGGAATCAATTTACACGGCACTCTAATACCTACATTGCAATAAATAAAAGATGTCAGCCGTCAAAATCAATAGTACCAACCTAAAAGACCAAATAGTTCTGTGGTAGCTGTATACTAGGTTTAGTATCGATATCGATAATATTTATAGGGTAGAAATCGAGGTCATATTACTTTTTTAATTCTTAGTTTCGAACTAAAGTTCGGATTTGAAATAAAACATTGTGCTATATTAATAACTAAAAAATATATTTTTGTAATAATATTCAAATTCATGTTATACGGACGGTGTGTTAAGGACCTAACTAAAATTATTTAAATTAAGTGGACTCTAATACTTAATACATATATTGGTTCAGTAAATTGGTTCTATGGGCACATACACTAAATCTTCTTTGCCAACAACTTTCACCCACTGCCGGCACCTGAAAAATGGAAAAAATCAAAATGGACAGTCCCTGACATGAATAACTCTAAATTGTGTAAACAGCTGGCGTTCCTTATATAATAAATGCATAAATTTTACGAATACAGTATACATAAATTTTTATCTACGTTTAATCATTAATTTCTTAAAATCTACTGGGTTTGTCGTGTCACAACTTTGTTCAACAACATCTAATAACATCATTACTTCTTTGGTGTGGTCTGGAAAGTAAATCACGAAAGAATAAATAAATCAAGGGATCTTTGGAGTTTAGCCCACACATAAGTCTGTGACTATCGATACTTGAGGTACATCACTAGTAGGTACACAATAAGTACATGAAAATCAATTTACATGTATTTGTAGCCTTTTATACTTAGAATTAAATAAAATTATATCATTTAATGCTTACCGGTCCTCATCCAAAGGAAATTTCGCCATAAACATCCCTTTCTCGCCATTTTTACGACCGGATCGACCTCCGCAGATTTCACAAGTTAGAAACCGTTTTTTTGGTGGCATTTTACTTGAACACGTAACTAGTCACAGCCGTATCACTAACCACTAATTAACTAAACAAATTATACGTAAATTTATGAAATTATGAAAATAACAACATAAACTTACAAAAGCAACGACATTCAAAGTTCAAAACTTCAAACAAAATGGCCGACGGATTAGTGAAAGAAAGAGAACTGTACTGAGGGAGTGGGATGGCAATATCCGGCTACTTCCGTGTGCCATTATTTGCCGTGCCAAGTCCATACATTTTTATTTTTCTTCTAAGTTGCGCTAGGCTGGAGCGAAAGGACGCATCACGCGGCACGCGCCCTATTATAGCCTCGCGACATCGCGACGAACGGCGACCGCGACGGCGCATGCGCGCAACCGCTCTGTCGAGCCTTGCGACAAACGCGCGCTGCTATTGGTAGATGACATATACCTATGTGTGATAGCGTGTAAGTTAGCCATAAGAAAATATAAGTAGGGACATTTGGCCGAATAAAGCATTCCAAATCACGACAGCCTCGAGTTCACTAATAAGAAGAAACCCTGCTCTCACTCCTAAATTGGTGACCCCGACGTGATATGAACACGCAAGCTTCCCTGCTCTCACTCCTAAAAACTCAAGCATCGGCGCCTTACTGCAACAACAAGTAGACAACGTGTGGAAACCACTAGCATTTTTCTCAAAAACAATGAGCGAGACGTAGCGACGTTACAGTGCGTACGATCGCGAATTATTAGCGATGTACATTTCTGTCAAACACCTTCGTAGGTTAATAGAAGGCAACGATCTTACGATATATACCGACCACAAACCTCTCACCTATGCACTAACAAGATCACCGAGTACCAGCGACACATCACGAAGAGAACGACAACTTCACTTCATAAGTCAGTTTTGTTCAAATATTAAGTACGTACACGGTGATAACAACGAAGCGGCCGACGCCTTATCACGCATAGAAGAGATCGACCTATCTCAAACTTCCATCGACTACAATAAACTCGCTCAAGACCAGGAAAACGACCCAGAACTACAGAGATACATGTCACATCCAAACCTACAGTTCACCAGTATTTCACTACCCGGAGGTCAACGACCGCTTATCTGTGAAACATCGACAGGCAACATTCGTCCTTATTTACCCGCAAAATATCGTTTTGTCGCATTCAAAGCGCAACACGATTTAAGTCACCCAGGCGTGCGTACCTACTACTAGAAAAATAATATCTACGAAGTTCTTCTGGCCGAACATGAACAAAGAAGTCGGAACATGGGCAAGAACATGCATCGGTTGTCAGCGAGCGAAAGTACAGCGGCACACTATCAGCCCGTTTTAATTTTTTCCAATTTCAAATGACTACCGATATCTAGTTACGATGATTGACCGCTGCACAAAATGGCCTGAAGCGATAGGTACCAGTACACGATATCACCGCGGACACGATCGCCAAGGCTATCTACGACGGTTGGATATCGAGATTTGGTTGCCCGCTTTGACTTACGACCGACCAGGGAAGACAATTCGAGTCGTCACTATTTAGGGCGCTGATGAAGAAGTGCGGCATAAACAGAATACGCACTACCTACTGCTTTCCACCCTCAAGCAAACGGACAAGTCGAGCGCTGGCACCGTACTCTAAAGTCAGCACTCATGGCGGGATGCGCGCGCACAAACTGGAGCGACGAGTTATCAACGGCCTACGTACAGCATTGCGACAAGACAATGAAGTCAGCCCGGCACTCATGACCTACGGTTCAACACTCCGCATACCATCAGATTTCTTCGTGCCTACTCAGCAGAACATCGATGACGCCGAATTCGTCCGTCGGCTGACCGAAACGATGTCTACATTATCGCCGAACAGCAAGCCACACTCAAACTCCACAAGGTAATTTGTACACAAAGACCTTGCTACGTGTACACATGTTTTCGTGCGCAATGACACCGTGCGCAGCCCACTAGTACCTCCCTACGACGGTCCCTACAAAGTACTTCGGCGCGACAGCAAACATTTCACCATACAAATGTATCCACGTACTGCAGTTATTTCAATAGACAGACTCAAACCAGCATACTTACTCAACGAAGACGACACTCTATCAACATCAGTTACGCGCCAACAACAAGACGAGGTACCTACAACGACTTCGCACCAACAGCAAGACTATGTACCTACTGCATCTGCGCGCGAACAAACATCGAACTATCTACCTACAACTACAAGTAACGACGCACGGACAATGCCATTCACCCACCCCGCGACGCCTACGTCACCCGCACCGGCCGTACAGTGAAACCAAACGTACGCTTCGCTTAGGGGGTCAGTGATATAGCGGCATACTACATACCTACCTACATTCTATGGCATAACCACCACACCTCATACCTCTAAACTATCGATGACTTATCACCCCTTGGTAGTTATTTTGAAAATATATTTAATGTAAAGAATTGATCTCTCTACAGATTTATTATAAGTAGGTATAGATATAGATTAAATACAGGAACAGAGCTTGACTTATTACCTAAACCTTACACGTTTAAGTGTCTCTTTTCATATTTTTGAAATTATGGTCCAGAAGTTATACTAAACTTTTGGAGCGAATATTTCTGAAAACGTGAGCGTGAACAATATCAAAAAATTATCTGGGTACAGAGATATTCATCTTTAAATATCTATCCAACAATATGTCATACGTTACGGGTTGAAATGACAAAAAAGTTTCTCCCTACAATAACATTTCTTGTCTATTTTTGATTAGTGAAGTTTGACTAAAATAATAATATAAAAAATGATGAAGTTCAAATACCTATAGTTCACGAAATACATCAAAGAGTATGTAACCATAACCACTAGGTACGCTTATAATACATAAGTATTTTGAATATGACTACCTACCGACTACCTACCTACCTATCTTTCTCATTGCTGCTGCATTAATCAAAGAGTATGTAACCACTACGTTTAAGAGACGGGACTCCCTTATAAGCCAGTGGAATCAATTTACACGGCACTCTAATACCTACATTGCAATAAATAAAAGATGTCAGCCGTCAAAATCAATAGTACCAACCTAAAAGACCAAATAGTTCTGTGGTAGCTGTATACTAGGTTTAGTATCGATATCGATAATATTTATAGGGTAGAAATCGAGGTCATATTACTTTTTTAATTCTTAGTTTCGAACTAAAGTTCGGATTTGAAATAAAACATTGTGCTATATTAATAACTAAAAAATATATTTCTGTAATAATATTCAAATTCATGTTATACGGACGGTGTGTTAAGGACCTAACTAAAATTATTTAAATTAAGTGGACTCTAATACTTAATACATATATTGGTTCAGTAAATTGGTTCTATGGGCACATACACTAAATCTTCTTTGCCAACAACTTTCACCCACTGCCGGCACCTGAAAAATGGAAAAAATCAAAATGGACAGTCCCTGACATGAATAACTCTAAATTGTGTAAACAGCTGGCGTTCCTTATATAATAAATGCATAAATTTTACGAATACAGTATACATAAATTTTTATCTACGTTTAATCATTAATTTCTTAAAATCTACTGGGTTTGTCGTGTCACAACTTTGTTCAACAACATCTAATAACATCATTACTTCTTTGGTGTGGTCTGGAAAGTAAATCACGAAAGAATAAATAAATCAAGGGATCTTTGGAGTTTAGCCCACACATAAGTCTGTGACTATCGATACTTGAGGTACATCACTAGTAGGTACACAATAAGTACATGAAAATCAATTTACATGTATTTGTAGCCTTTTATACTTAGAATTAAATAAAATTATATCATTTAATGCTTACCGGTCCTCATCCAAAGGAAATTTCGCCATAAACATCCCTTTCTCGCCATTTTTACGACCGGATCGACCTCCGCAGATTTCACAAGTTAGAAACCGTTTTTTTGGTGGCATTTTACTTGAACACGTAACTAGTCACAGCCGTATCACTAACCACTAATTAACTAAACAAATTATACGTAAATTTATGAAATTATGAAAATAACAACATAAACTTACAAAAGCAACGACATTCAAAGTTCAAAACTTCAAACAAAATGGCCGACGGATTAGTGAAAGAAAGAGAACTGTACTGAGGGAGTGGGATGGCAATATCCGGCTACTTCCGTGTGCCATTATTTGCCGTGCCAAGTCCATACATTTTTATTTTTCTTCTAAGTTGCGCTAGGCTGGCATTAATAAATATATTTATCATGGAGTTGAACCAAAGACAAAAACCATAGGTAATTTAAACAGGTCTATATTTAGCATTGCCTTATGGAATATAATATTTAATCAAATAGTCTAAGACCATTCATTAAATTTATTTATATACAGTCAACGAGGAAGGCATTCACTTTTCTAATTGATATTTTATCTCTTTGAATATGGACGGCGGTGGGGCGAATAGCGTTACCCAAAAGCACATTTTGAATGTCAACAAATAGTTCAAGAATTTAGTATTGTGAATATTACAACCGACAATGAAATGAACCTTTTATTTTTCGCATCATTGCACCAAAGAGAATATAAGCACTACGTTTATCATAGAGCACGCACTTATCATAGAGTTGAACCAAAGACAAAAAACCATAGGCAATTTAAATAGGTCCATATAAATAGTCTATGACCATTGACCATCCATCCAAAGAGTATGTAACCACTACGTCATCCATCAATCAAGTCTATTTATTTACAGTCAACGAACGAGGACGGTCTTCACTTTTATAACTGATATTTTATCTCTTTGAATGTGGACGGCGGCACGGCGGTGGTGCGATCAGTGTTATCCAAAAGAACATTTGAATGTCAACCTTTAATAGCTTCAAATTTCTAAGAATCGCATACCATGAGCTAGGCTATTCTATCCGCGTGTAGAGCTGGATGTGGTGGTGTATGTAAATAATTTACTCTATTTTTATCAAACTTCAGAGGAAATAGGGCGACTGTGGTTTGTATAACGAGTTAATGTTTTAAAAACTGATTTCTTCTTTCTCTATAAATTAAATGTGCTAAATGATGTTACTTTTTTTTTCAGTACATGACTAACAATAACGAACAAAATGGCCGCCAGCCTCCTCTACCGCCACAACAGACATCAATTCGACAATCTACAGATCAACAAAATCAACAGATTAGGAAATGTCGTGACTTTGTTTGGGGCATATGCACTAAAGGTGCTCAATGTAAATTTCGACACGAGTTAGATGTCGAATATATGAAAGAGATTTTGAGGTTCTGTCACGACTATCAAAACAAAACTGGCTGTACTAGATCAGATTGCACATACTTGCACGCAAGTAGAGAAGAAGAAAACCTCTTTCTAACCGCAGGACAAATACCCAGAGCTCTGGCGGAAAGATATGCAGCTATGTCTAACGCACCGATGAGCATGTATGTGAACGAGTATATAGCTCAAGCACCACCGCCACCTCCGCCGCCACCGCCGCCGCCTCCACCGCCAAGTTCTGCATTGCCACCACTTCCAGTATCTATACCTACTTTATTTGCTCCGCCGCCGCCTCCACCGCCGCCGCCGCCGCCGCCAACCACAGCTGTTGCACCTGTTCAGATGACACCACCCATATTCTCAGGTATGTTTTTGTTTAGCAGTTATTCAAATTGAATTCTCAAACCATGGAATCTGTTTAAACTTGAGACTTAGACTTTGATTTTTTTAAATATGCAATATGATAAATTTTAAATATGTAACAGTTTTTAATTATAATTACACCATGCCATGTTAAGAACCAAACATGAATTTTTGGTGTATGCTTTTTAGTTGTCCTTAACAATAAATAATTTGGTATGTCACAGAAACAGAAAACAGGTCATTAGGTGCAACCAATTTTGTTCCCACTACTCAATGCAATATTTTAGCCTGTCAAATCTAGTGTGCAGATTAGGCAATGTTATGAAATAACTTATGCTGCATCCGATTTTATACTGCTCGAATGTTGTGCTAGATCAACATATAAAGTATGTTTAGTGCAATTTGTAGTTATATGAAATTGTAACTTAATATTATTATTTTTTACAGCTCCACCTGCCTTTAATGCTTCTGCTATGTTTACTGCAACTCAGCCACCACCACCATTGCCACATATGTAAGTCTTTCTTTGTAACTCTGCAACAACATGTAAATAAAATATCTTTTTATTGTGATCAAAAAATTATAACCCCAGTTTTTAATCTTTACATATTTTTGCAGGTTTGATGCTAGCAGACCTCCTCCTCCATTGCCAACTAATGCAACTCCAAACAAAAATGGCGCCATCAAACGTTCTGCAGAACTTTCTGATGAGGGTAATTATCATTAATATTGTATTATTACAGTATGTTGGTAGACTAAATGTCTTAACCTGAAGACCTTATTGAAAGGTGATAAAAAAGTACTGGTACTCAAGGAGAATGAAAATAATTGCGATTGTTTTCATTACAAATGTTACAAAATACCTTCAGTAATAAAATTCATCAGTATTTGAAACAAAATAGTAGCTCTAGTAAAAACCTTAAGATATATTGGGGAGTTATTTGATTTGATTTTATGTATTTATGTGTGACATTTGATTTAAAAGTGTAGAATTGCTGATATGTGGTTACAGAAACATAGCGTCACCAACCAGTTAAACAAAAAGAGAAGAGTGCCTATACATACAACAGAATAAAGATTATATTATGTTATGACATGTTTTCAATCTTAACTGTAACAAAATCAGCTACTTGTTTTTTTTAACATTCACTAATTGATGCTCAGCGTAGAAAAAAAATTTTTTCATTAAAGGGTATTTAAAATAAAAGAATGAATAGCATGCGCGAATATTTAGCAATACATTTTGTGGAATAGCTTGAATATTTGGTTCTAATGTGACTTCTATTTGTTTATAAAATTGAGTCTTTTTGTATTGTTAATTACTAATTAACTCATAAGTTTATAGATGTATAAAATAACATCTTCCTTTTCTCTTATATTTATATTATTGTTTCATCATTTTGACATATCACAATCATTTCTTTTGTATCACATTCATTTAATGATATACATTTTGCCAGATTGGTTTACATCCAAAAAGGTACAAGCATTTTTTTCTTCAACATTGTCTATATTTGAGACATCACATTAGAAATACATAAAAAATAAGCTGAATAATACTGATAAATTTTTTAATCAGGTTGTGACTAAATCGCGGTTTCTACTATTCTTCAGAAAATTACAAGCAATGAAAATTATGTTCTTGTCATGACCTACTCGTATTAGATTAAACAGAGAAGCATGATTTTGATTACAAAGTTTGCTGAGATTATGAGATGGCAAGATAAATGTTACTTAAGAACAATTGTTATTCAAGTCTGGCACAATCGAGATATTTTATCACGATTTATAGGTATATTGTTTTAGAATTTAATTAGAAATCTAAACTTATTTAATGTAAATAGGAAGGTTTTATTTAAAATGCAGTGTATACATATCTAAAGACAAAACAAGACTCATGGTATTTTATTATTGAATTAAAAGTTTGCAATCAATTTAAAAATAATAAACGATTTTTAACCAATTTAAGAATAATAAATCTTGAACAAATAGTATAAAAAATCATTTTAAGAGCACATTAGTCTGTTGGCAGTTTTAGCGATGTCCATTGTGCAGTATTTATTTAACTGTTAATACTTATAAATTAGTGATAGATGCATCTCAGCCGCCAGGCTTAGTTGTTATAATAGTATATAAGCATTGTCAGGAACTAGCTGCTGTACACATACACAGTCACTGAATAAGGTCATGCATTGGTTATTTTATTTTTGATAATGTAACTATCAGTCAGGTTAAGAACATAACTGGTTTTGTGTATTATTCATGTCATAATCCTTGAAAAGCGTTAGGTGTTGTCTTCTTTCAAAAGAGAACCTGTAGGCAGACAATACTTTATTATGTAAAAGTTTATTGCATTTAGTTTATAATTACATTAGGATAGCTAATGTTATTTGCTTGGCGCATATTTATTTTGTTCTCAGCCGGGCCAAGCAAAACCAAGAAAGCGGACTGCGTCAAAGTTGACGGCTGCGAAAACTGTATCCAGCGGGAACTCAGGTTTGCAATGATGAGATTCTTCTTCATATTACTTGTTCGCATGACATTATTTAAGAAATAGTAGCGCTGTGTTATTTTTCCGGGGTAAGGTTTGACACTGTGATGTATGAGAGTGGTAATGAATCGGCGAGTGTTTTAAAGCGAAGCGCATTCTAATTACGAATTAATTTTTAAAAGTGGAGAAGCGAATTTTAGCAATATATTATTATTGTTTACTACTTTGATTTTTGCTTGCATTATGCAAAATTATATAAAACTCAAGCAGACCTCGTGATCGCTACAGTTAAACAACCGGTTCACTGATTAACACTAATTAATATGCAATCAAAGAGCTTAATGGTTAAAAAGCACGCGGGCTTCAAGTAATATGCTATGATGCTGTGCGATATAACAAGTAAGATAGACAACCGTTTGTTATTATATATAAATTTCTTCAACACGCGAGTGGCAGGATCCTCTTTTGCGCACTTAATTAGCATTGACATTTGGCCAAATGACTATTAATTAAATTGCCAAGTAAGTTGCTAAGCCCAATATAATACAACATCTCGGCTATAATTCTACTACTTGATTCAAACATTTATTGATGTCGAAAGAAGCTAAATATGAAAAATCGCTGGTCGTACTAAAATCGTGGATTTGTTAACTTTGATATCTGAGATGTCTGCACAGCGATTATAATTGAACCTGGGATTGCATTTAACTTGATGGTAATAAATCCTATGGTGTTTTGATTCCTGCAATATAATAATACGAGTGTAACGTTTATAAAAGATAGCTTATTTCATATTAGAAAATAGTTGCTATACGCTAATATATAACTGTATAGCAAGCTAACGCACGAGATACATTAATGAACAATCAAAATATTCATTAGGTCTGAGCTGTACCGCCAGGAATTGCAGAAGCTGGAGTGTGAGCATGAATATCAGTCCTACATATTCGAGAAGAAGTCTGCTGAGTATGCCAATGGTAGACTGTTGCTGAAGTCAGCTGTCAGCTCAGATTGGTTCCGGATTTTGGATGAGTATATAGAGGTACTAGAAAGATACAAGTTTTTTATAATTTAATAAATAATGAAAAATAATTAATAGTATTTTTCTTATTCTTATTGTAGGAGTCATCTGAGCCGGCGCAAATTCATGATCTGCTAACCCAGTTTAATCAAACCCCTTCATTTGCTTCTGTAAGTGATTTTTTATATGTATTTAACTGAACTGTAGAAAAAAACTCTACTAAGCAAACTTGTTAGCTCAATGTGCAGGGATAAATAAACTCAAAACAAACAGGCACTTAATTTTTTTCTTTTTATGACAAAGGTTTTATTACTTTGACGATACATGCTATATAGATAGCATGTTGTTTGAATCATCCTGCATGATTCTTTATGTTCCAAATTTGGAATGTGATATTAAGAAAAATAATGATTATCGTGGGAAGCGCGGGAAACGTCGGCTTTGGCGGGAGTTTTTTTCTTTGCTTTAAATTAATTTAATTATTTTTCTTGTGTAAAGGATCAGGAAAGTAGTAGATTGTACGTGTTATTCTAATTAGTTTAGTTTCATAATTTGTATATTTAATTTGAGGATTCTGGTAAGTTTTTAACTCTTCTTGATCCGGGAGGAGGCTCCATACCTCCTCCAACGACGAATCTGAAAGCATAAGAATGTGTATGACGTGCATCCCCAAAATGCAATAAAAAGGCGCCAACAAAAGTCGACTTCTGTTTCTGTTAAAGGAGAAGATTGCGATTGCCAATGCCAATATTATAGTAACTCTGTTCAAACTCCACTAATTGCGCCTCCTACTATTATTGTCAATTCAATTTCAAATGAAAATAATGTAGCTCGTGCTCCAGTTGGCAGAACCCTGTATCAGTGTCCCGATGTTGCCCCATTCGTTGTCCACGTTCAAAAGGAACAGATGAAAATATAAACATAATCCATCCGGTTTCTTTTGGTTATTTTATGAATTAAAACAATTTCCGGAACATCATTGTTGGAAACTTTAAAAGAATCGGCAGAAACAGTGTTTCCTTACCCTTTTCGAAATTTGAAGATGCTGACAGTTTCATTACCAGTGATGTTTTGAAAGATCATAAATACAAGGCTTTTATCCCTTCTCTGACGAGGTGATGAACAATTTATATGTACCAATCAGCTGTCATAGCATAATTAAAATTTACCGTTTAAAATGAAAAGCTGTTCTGAATAATAAAGTTGAATTTACTCCTATAGAGACTGTTGTGATTACTATGGGCGGGTTCATCCCAAAAGGGTCTTCATGTGTTACACCTCTTTTGTAGTGCTTCTAGTGCTGTCGATTCAGACACGTCAAAGTCAATGCAGATCAGTCTCGAGATGCTTCAGATGTCGAGGAGCTCATTCTGGTGGCACATGTTCAATAACTGAAGATGATCCAATTCGCTGCCTTTGTTCAGGTTCCCATATTGCTACCAGTAGAAAATGTCCTGAATTTTCTACGCATAAAGTTATAAAAGAGTCTATGGGCAAGAACTACATTTCCTATTCAGAAGCTCTTAAGCTTCACCCTTCAGTCAAGTGTGCAAATCCTATGCCGATATCCTTATTTCTCTGAAGTCAGTGAATGCTCCTGAGCCTCCCTCATCTGCTTGGATTATTTGGACTTGGACTGCTTAATTACGTCACCTAGGTCCGGGTGCTACCACGCGATACGCGTACTAAGTTCTAAATAATCAGTGTTCATATTATGTAATATTACATTTTCAGGAAACTTCTACCGTGCCAAGACAATTTCTACTGCAATTGATCGAGTGCGTTTTTCGTAATCAACGACCTGTTGTAGAAACGGTTAGTAAAAGTTTTATAGCTTTTAAAATATATTTTACGTATATATTTAAAGAGACTGGTTATGATACGTGTTTGTTGCATATGCCGCAGCCGCCTGTACCAGTCGGAATGGAAGAATCTCCACTATTACAGTCACTGGCTGGATTCACCAGAAGAGCCAATCCGATTAATCATATGTCTACCGACGTCATCCAAACTATGTTGGAAGTTTTAAGAAATTGTAAGTTACATAACTACTAAAATGTAGACTTTTTAGTCACTCACACTTCAGAATAGGCCTACTAAGACTTAAAGTGGAATTGCTTTGCTGCTGCTTTCACTGGTCTTTTGCAATAAAAATCGTAGTATTATAGGTTATACAATTTTATGGTACATATTTTAGTTCTTAAAGCATATTGGTACTTACCAAATAATATTTTTGATTTAATTTTTCAGCTGCGGCATTAACAAATGAAAGAAGCCTAAACGAATCGCGCGCAAAAGAACTTTTAAATACGGAACGAAGCAGGCCAAGTGCTTCAAATGTTAGCAACAATAATTTTGGACAATTTATCAATGGACATACAACAGACAGTGCCACTTTGGCATCTATTACGACTCCTACAAGATATCCATGCACAACCAACATAACGGTGCGAACATTCGCCAGTGGAATGGTCAACACAGTGGCTTCAGCTTCGTCTCATTCACACCCACCGACGGCGGTATACTTGACTAATGCGCCTCACCTGCCGAATACACCCCTTACTTCTGCTGCACCCCGTCCACCGACTGCCCCTCATCCAACGCCGGCCCCTCATCCCCCGGCTGCTCCCCATCCTCCAAGCGCACCACATCCCCCGACTGCGCCTCATCCCCCTAGTGGTCCTCATCTTCCACAAGCATCTCATCCTTTAACTGCACCCCATCCGCCTAGTGCTTCCCATCCACCGACTGCCCCGCAATCACACGTGAGAGCAGTGACTACGCCGTCAACGTATTTACCGTACCAGCCGGCTGTTCCTCCACCACCTACGAGAGGTTACTATCCACAAGCTTATCCTTCTACGTCAAGTAGTAAGTTACTATCCATTGAAAATTTAATTTAAATCGCTTTGCGCTTTGTGATAATATTTATTTTTGTAAATGTTTTAGGTGTACAAAATGCCCATCAAACATATCCAAACTTTCCTGTGCGAGTGGCAGTAAATCCTCAAATGGCTCGTTCTTCAACGGCAACGACGGCGACGGCGACTGCGACGGCACCAGCACCGTCGGCGCATAATGCACAAAATTATAACGCGTATCTTATGGCCAGATATCCTCCCCAGCCACCTTTTGGTCCATACCAATAACATTGCGGTATGTACATTCAATATTCAATATGATCAGTCCAAAGCACAAAGATAAATAATTTATGACGACGCTCTCTACAGCGAAATTTATTGCGAATGCTGATGAAATATTATTATTATGTTGACTAAGCAAGATGGTTAATATGTGTATTTTGTGCAAAGTCAACCTTAAAGGATTTTCTTAATTTAGAAGGGTACAGGGACAAAACAAGGAATGCTACTTACACAAGTTTTTGTATAATACTTAGAATAGTTACACCTAGAACGATAGTTCTCTTCAAAACGCTCTGTCAAAAGTGAAACAAGATTCAAATTGATGTGTGCATAAGATTCCTGTATTTACGGTAGACGTATCGCACACATTGAAAAAATAATGCTGACATTACATTAAATTTTCCCTATAAGTGGGGAAACACACAGCTATTTAAAGCCTCTTACTTAATTTTTGAAATATTATATTGTTAAGTTCCTTGTGCTTTTCTAATGTACTGTGACATCTGTGCACAATCCGTCATTGTTAATAAAAATATCGCCAGTAGTTTTCAATACGAAATGACCTTGAGCACTGATAGATTCTAGATGTAATTATTCTGAGGTATACACACGTACCTTTTATTTGTTTTTGCTTGACGTTTTGGCAGGGTTAAACCTGCCATGGTCACCAGCAGTGTCTGCTTCTAACCATGGCGGATGTAATCCCGTGAAACAGTAAAGTAATAATATGTAATGCGAAAGTTTAAAAATAAAATGTCCTTTAGAACCCATACGGAGTATATATGTGTATGGGTGACGCCTTCAAAATAGGCTTGTGTCTGTTGCTGTACTAATTGGCAAGTTATTTTGGTAGGTGATTCTTCTACATTCTGGTTTTCTTCTTCGCTTATGCATGATGAAGTGATGTTAGGTAGTGGCACATTTTTGGTAGTCCGCAGCAGTACCATAAAATTCAGTATCTGCCTTACTTGAATGGTTGCCGTACTTAATGTATATTTCATTTTTGTGTGACATTCCTTGTTTTGCCCCTGTTCCCTTTATGATGTATAAAAAAAAATAACATGAGGCTTTTCGAAAGCTGCGAACTTTTAAGACTGATAGGTTATAACATTATATAATAATATATTTTTATAATAGATCTTGAATTTTAGGCCAGTTCAGATAACGTTTGGACACTAAAAAATGTTAACCGTATATCGTACCAATGACGTCATTCCCAAAATTAAAAGGACAGCAGTTGTCTTAACATATTTAATAATAATAGAAATTTAAACCGATATTTAAATAAATATTTACCTGGTTTGGGTTTAGGTTTTGAACCTACTGTTAAGAAACGACACGCGCACAAATTTGATTCGACGTTTTCTACCCATGTTAACCACAAACAAGTCGCTTGTCGAAGAAACCGGTTAATTTTGGTTAAAACAAAGTTCTTAAAATGTTCACGTCTTAAGAAAAGGTCGGCAAAAATTTAATAATTCCACAGAACAGGAAATTAAGTAGAAGTGAGGGGGGCTCTTTTCTCAAAAGGAGAACCAGTGTCGCTAAACTCACTTAGTCGCAAATTAAATGGTCCATTACACAGTATACAGCTGTTTTACTGTGTTGTTTCAATACTAATTATTATCATCAATACGAAACCCAAACACAAGGCAATTACTCAAACAGTGAAAGAGATCCCTCGACTGTCTTCCGGCTCCAACATCAGAATGCCTATTACAGAAAATGCCTACTAAAACAACATATAAACGTAAACATACTGAGAAAAGCTCTACTAGTTTCGAACCATAGAGGGGTTCTTCATCATGAGCAGCGTGCGCGGAACCGGCGATGTCGCGGAGCCTACTGCTGGTTAGTAGCGTTGGCGCCTGCATCGCTGTTAATGGTTGCGCTGCGGCGAGTCTAACGCGCCATTGATCGAGTGCGTTTTTCGTAATCAACGAACTGTTGTAGAAAGTAAAAGTTTTATAGCTCTTAAAATATATTTTAAGAGTATATATTTAAAGAGACTGGTTATGATACGTGTTTGTTGCATATGCCGCAGCCGCCTGTACCAGTCGGAATGGACGAATCTCCACTATTACAGTCACTGGCTGGATTCACCAGAAGAGCCAATACGATAAATCATATGTCTACCGACGTCATCCAAACTATGTTGGAAGTTTTAAGAAGTTGTAAGTTACATAACTACTAAAATGTAGACTTTTTAGTCACTTAATAATATTTGGCCGGCTGGTTTACTTATGTAAGAAACTTTATAAAGTCTTTAAAAAAATACACAGTAAAGTAATAAACTTTTCTGTTCTTCAGAATTATATTATATATATAGCCTATTACAGAAAATGCCTACTAAAACAACATATAAACGTAAACATACTGAAAAAAGCTCTACTAGTTTCGAACCATAGAGGGGTTCTTCATCATGAGCGTTGGCGCCTGCATCGCTGTAAATGGTTGCGCTGCGGCGAGTCTAACGCGCCATCTGCCGGATACTACGCGCGTTTGCTTCCAACACCGGCGGCGGCGCGTGTGACCAGTGGCGCGGGTAGTGGGTTCGATTCCGGGCCCAGCACAAAGTCAGTGTTACATATAACGCTTACTGTGTCACACTCCAGACCTGATACGCCCCGAACCGACGTAGTCTCTAAGCTCGGCTTCCACGCGGGTGGCAGTGCCCATTCACTATCCCTGTTGAAGTACGGACGTCGGCTAATCTCGATGGCCTCTCGCACTTTTCGCGGAACGAAGTATTTCTCCCTCGCTAGTACGGAGACCTTATCAAACCGTATGAAGTGAACAGCATCCGTACCGCAAACATGTTCAGCCATAGCCGATGCCTGGATGTCAATCTTCTTCACGCTGCGTATATGCCCCTTTAGCCTGGTTGTGATGTTGCGCCCAGTTTCGCCGATGTAACTCGAGCCACAGTCGCGCGGTATTATGTACACCCCGGGCTCAGCCAGCGGATCCTTATCCTGTGGCGAGCGTAGCAGTTGTCTCAGCTGACCGGGTGGGCGAAAGATCGTTTTTGCAGCAGGTGTCCGATTCTGTCGGTTACTCCTTTCACGTATGTTAAGAACGCTGGAGTCCTTTCCGTAACTGCCGATCGCTTCCTACTCGAGCTGCTCGCTAGTCGAGTACATTGACGCCAGTTGTATCCATTGTTTTCCAGTATCCGTTTTAAATGGTGAAATTCGTCGTCAATGTACTGCGGATCGCATAGACTCAGCGCCCGGTTTATCAAAGTCCGGGGAACAGCGCTGTCGTGCTTGTGATATATACAGTAAGTGACATAGAGACACTTTCGACAAAATGGCGGTTAAAGGTTTTATTTTTACCATATCTTCAAAACTACAAGCCTCCACTAAGTATTTTTTAATTGTAGATAAAAATGTGATTATTTAATAATTTAATAATATTTATTTGTAAAGCTTAAATCTATATAAAAGTAGTTAAAAAAAATTAAAAGGTACAATAATAGTTTAAATACAAAGTCGTATTATTACCTTAAAATCAATAAGAATCAGTTCTATTAGTAACATTTAAAATAATAATAAAACATATCAATTATAATTCTTGTTAAAAACCAAATAATCTAAGTATTGTTTCTAAAAAATCAAACCTATACACCGTTTATTTTTTCATTCAAGTTTGTTATCCTTTTTACACAAAATAAAAAAACAATAAACATTAAAAAATACACTTTTTTTTTCAAAAATAAAATTGCTTTCAAATTAACTTTCAGTCTTCGAAGGCACATTAGTTTCTCGCAAGTGCCACGAGGTGTAACACTTAACTATTATGACTAGATTGTGACATCGTCATTACACGAATTTAACAAAATCAGTCATCAAAATTAATAAAAAGGCATCGATGCATATTACAGCTACTCAGTAAATTATTTATCAGTCAGTAACTAAATAATACTTCGATTTAAATATTCTTCGGTTAATCTTTTTGACATCTCCTTTATGAATCAAAAAAGCCCTAAACATAATTATATCATGTCGATAGCGACCTGATACAGGCTCATTCCAACCAACTGCGAATGGCATTTCATCTTTGGATGTTTTTCCTAATGGCACGAAACTTTCATTTAATTTAAAGAAAAAATAACGAAAAATTTATAATCTGGGGTAATAAATTGATGCTTTATATTATATTAGTCTAATCTAAGTAACATGATTACTTTTTGTAAATCAACGGAATAACGGATTGTAGTTGACAACAATGATATTATCAACATCTTCTTTACATTTATTTGGGCACTCTGTATGTCTTAGTTTAAGAGCGTTATACTTGTTACGAACATCACGCGTAGTATCTGGATTTTTATCATATCCTTGGTTATGTAGTTTAAATATAGTACACAAGTCATATTCTTCTTTGCTAGATGATTAAACTATACATATATTTAAATATATTTTTACTATTTTGCGGTACGTTTCTAAATTTACTTTCACATAGGGAAACTTCGGATAAAGTTTTTGTTCATAATTGGCACATTAATTATAAGTATGTATAGGCGCCAAATGTAACTTGCTGTAATTATACCAAATCTTTGGTTACTATACCACATTTTTAAATTTTAAATAAACAGAAATGTAGGTCTCAATTTGTACAATCCAAATATACATGTATTTAACTCAATATCGACCACAATGTAACTTACTGTAATTTTAATAAGTACGGCAGACCGGTTAGGTGGGAAGGATGATGATGTTAGTCAGCTCGTAAGCTCTACTTATGAGCTGACTAACATCATCATCTCTGTGTGTGTCGGTTTGCGATACACTGTGTGTGACTGACGTGCACTGAGTCCAAGTGTCCCACAAATTCAGCCACATGTTTCCGGTTGATGATTGCGAATACGTCATCAACGTACCTCCACCAATATCGCGGTCGTACCGGGGCGGATGCCATGGCTTGACCCTCAAACCACTGCATGTAGATGTTAGCCACCACTGGCGCCAGTGGCGACCCCATAGCCACTCCATTCACCTGCAGGTAGTATTCCCCTCTCCACAGGAAGTAACCTGTAGCTGTACCATCCCTCCCAACTAGCCGATGTTCCCCGGACTTTGATAAATCGGGCGCTTTTTTTTTGTCAGGTGAAAATCATCCAATGACTTCTCCCGCCCAGGGCCGGGCGGGAGGAAGTGTCACTGACTCTTACTGACTAAAAACCCCCCCCGTTCCTTCACCTGCTCTGGGCCGAGGTCGCGGTGCCTCATTGCGTTTACCCCGCAACCCCGGCTAAACATCAGCCCCATTGGGCCCCGTCTGCGCGCCGTACGCTCGGTTCTGGTTCTGGTCGGGCGGCGAGCTACCCTTACTCGCCGTCCGCAGACCCGCGCTTTCGGTGGCCGGAGATCATCTCTCGATCCCCGACGCCCGGAATGGCGCCTTCTGCGGCGGCTGGGGCGCGAGGAGGATAGTTCCCTCACGGATAACTGCTTCGCAGAAGGAGGCGATAGCTTCCCAGTTCCTCTCGCTATGAACCACGGCCTCGATTAAGGCCGGGCGCGAGAGGTCGCCGCCACCGATCACTTCCATGAGGACACGGCGGTGCTCAGCCCAAGCAGGGCACTCCGCCATCGTATGCTCCACCGTGTCCTCCAGGTGGTCCACACAATGACGACACTCAGGCGATTCTACTGGATCCGAAACAGGAACCTACCGAAGCTGCCGTGTCCGGTAAGCACATGCGTCAGGCGGAAGGTGAGGTAACCGTGGCGTCTCTTAAGCCACTCCTCAAAGAGGGGTCTTACCGCTGCTATAGTAGCGTGTCCGGCCCTCGGTTGCGACAGTCGCTTCCACTCAGCCATGAGATCTCGCCGGAGATCATTCCGCCACGCACTAATTTGGCGCGGCAGAGGATCTTCGCCCCGGCGACGCGCGTCTTCGCGCAAACTGTAGACGCGCGCGAACGCCTTCGCTTCCAGATCCCACGGCGGTGATTCGGCAAGGAGGTTCGCCGCCTCACCGGAGATCGTGCGATATCCGCGGATTATCCGGATAACCATGACCCTCTGGGACGCGACCAGCGTGCGAGCTGGCCGCCGCCTCAAGTCTGGCGCCCACACAGGGCCCCATAGAGGGCCATGGATCGCACAATCCCCATATACAACCTCCGGCAGGAGGCTAGGTTGGGAAGGAGCCGCTTGAGCGCGGCCCCAGTCCGTTTCAATTTAGGAGCCAAACGACGAAAATGCTCCGTGAAGTTCCACCGGTTGTCGAGGACGAGACATAGGTACTTCATCGCCGACTCGACGCCGATGGTAACTCCTCCTGCCGTTATTTGGGACCCACCTGGAGGTGGCGCATTCCGGTGGCCATAAAAGCACATGGCCTCGGACTTGTGGAGCGCCACCTCAAATCCCAACTGCCGCATCCTTGCAACGACTGTCGCAACCGCTTGTGACATCAGGTCGGCCGCCGCCTGATGTGACCTCCCGTTCGCCAGCACCAGCGTGTCGTCAGCATAATAGACAATGCTGACGCCGCTCGGGAGGTCGGTGCGAAGCACCCAATCGTACCCGATGTTTCACAGGAGAGGTCCCAGGACCGAACCCTGTGGGACACCGCGCGACACCACTCGCCGATTCCACACGCCCCGGTGACCGGGGTAGATGACTGATCTGTCCGTCAAGTAAGCCTCGACTATACGACGGAGATAGGCAGGCACCCGGTGATACCGGAGTGCCTCCAGAATGCAGCTCCAGGGCAACGAGTTGAAGGCGTTGGCGATGTCCAGAGACACCGCCACGACGACTCGCGCCCTGGCCAACGCAGTCCCCGTCGTGAGGTCCCTCACGCGCAGAGTCTGCGATCCGCACTACATTGACGACGAATTTCACTATTTAAAACGGATACTGGAAAAACAATGGATACAACTGGCGTCGATGCTGGCAGTTGCAGAACCGACTCCAGCGTTCTTACCATACGTGAAAGGAGTAACCGACAGAATCGGACACCTGCTGCAACGTAAATATTGCATCAGGACGATCTTCCGCCCACCAGGTCAGCTGCGACAACTACTACGCTCGCCAAAGGATAAGGATCCGCTGGCTGTTCCCGGAGTGTACATTATACCGTGCGACTATGGCTCGAGTTACATCGGCGAAACTGGGCGCAACATCACAACCAGGACTAAAGGGGCATATACGCAGCGTGAAGAAGATTGACATCCAGGCATCGGCTATAACTGAACATGTTTGCGGTACGGATGCTGTTCACTTCATACGGTTTGATAAGGTCTCCGTACTAGCGAGGGAGAAATACTTCGTTCCGCGAAAAGTGCGAGAGGTCATCGAGATTAGTTGACGTCTGTGCTTCAACAGGGATGGTGGTTGGGCACTGCCACCCGCGTGGAAGCCGAGCCGAGTGTGACACAGTAAGCGTTATGTAACACTGACATTGTGCCGGGCCCGGAATCTAACCCACTACACGTGCCACTGGAGAATGCGCCTCAAAACCGTGGCACGCGCCGCCGCCGGAGTTGGAAGCAGATCTAGCAGGTGGCGCGTTGGCCTCGCCGCTTCCGCGCACGCTGCTCATGATGAAGAACCCCTTTGTGGTTCTAAACTAGTAGAGCTTTTCTCAGTATGTTCACGTGAGTAACCGCCATTTTTAGTTAATTTGGTATGTCTCACGATAGTTGTTATACAAATAAAAACAACATATAAACGCACTACTTGCCCCTAGAAGTTTTGAAAGTTACTCTTGATTTCTCTGGTCTTCTTCGGGTCCTGATTTCCTTATTATGGGACCATTCTGGATCTCCTTTCCAACAAAAAAGATTTATCAAAAGCGGTGATATTGGTGAACAAACAAAACAACATATTATACTGTCTTAAAACCAGATAAAGACCAGAAAATCGAGAGGAACTTTCAAAATTGTAGGGGCGAGTAGTGCTTTTATTTGTTGTTTTAGTAGGCATTTTACAACACTACAACTTGCCGAACGTCGAACTAGACCTGATGTTGGAGCCGGAAGACAGTCGAGAATTGCGAATATGTGAATTTGGCGACACTGGATTTCCTTTTGATAGAGCATAGGGGCACTTCTACTTAATTTTCTGTTCTGTGACCACAACAACTAATCATTACAAAGGAACGAACGAATCTGACAGCGTATAAGCAAAATGTTGGGCATCTAACCATTATGTTTGATAGCGAGCATTATCTGAGCGGCACTTCCACTGTATTTTCTATTCCGTGAATAATTCTGAGCCTTAGTTGTACCGATATTTTTGTCGTTTTTGTGCGTCTATATTATTGAGTAGTGCGTTGAATGCCCCTGAATATTTGGCGCTGACATAAGCTACGAAGACTGATGTTTATATGTAATCTCTATTAAAACTATCTATTCAATAGATAGTGTTAACTGAAGACTGATAGTTTTATAGAAATAGATATAAGTCTGTAATCTGTTTGGTTAGTAAATAAACTGATGACGGGTATTGTAAAAACAAACTTATCATGCGTTACGTATATGGTTTATTATGTTTTGGAAGTACCTAATTAGTACACCTGTTTTCAAATGGGTAAAATACCTGTGGGTGTGTGTGGTTTCGACTGACGGTTGGTTTACCTAGTTGATTTATTATAACTATCATTGATTTATCACATCATGACAGACTTCGTGATCTGGTCACCAACAACAGGATTAGAGTATGTCAATTTACACTCTTCTAAGTGTATCTAACTATATCCTAGTATCATCTAGCGTTAGTATATTTTAGTCGATAATTTTATATTTAAGACTTGACCAATTATATCGTGCTGTGATATGTGTAATACAACTTAATTAACTTTTAGTATATAGGCTAATAATAAAAATACCTACCTCTACCTCTCGTCCGATTTATGTATTCAATAGAAGTGTTTAGGCGGCACAGGTTTTTATACAAACTTAGATGTAGAAAAAGGAAGTAAAATCTCGTACTCAATAAAGTAAATAAATATCAAAAATAATATTGCGTATAAACCTGCGCCGCGTTAACGCTTTTAAGACTTTAATACACGATTATTTTGGTCATGACTCGCTTGGCTGATTTGTTTATATTAGGTGTGTCACTTAAATATTCGTAGCATTAAAGTTTTTTTGAATTCAAATTCCTTGGCGATTTTCTGAATTTACCTCTTGTGTAGTGTGTAGTAGTATTCCTATTATATTTGTGCCATATTTTATGTTTAATACAATGTTTTTATTCTTTACAAGGAGCTGTTTACTGTGATAATACAATTTTTACCCAATGAGGGCTAACGCTTTTGCTCTGCAGTTTCAAATGTGCTTATGTGTAAAGTGAGTTACTATTAGTCAAATCACTAAACGGTCTTAGATTGACTGACTATGCCATGGGATACTGGCAATTCTCTCGTTTATTGGGAGTAAAGAGCTCACATTGGCCTGTACTAATTTTGCCGACAATTCAGAGGGCAAACACGGCCAACGTTTTTATCGCGTTAACGTACAGAACTCGAGCTAGCTAACTCAGCACTCCAAGCTACATAGCATCATCACATGTGAGCACAAAATCGTAAGCCCTCGTTACTTATTTAGAAATAAGTTGCTCAGCTTTTGCTAGCGATTTACTAAGTTTGTAACATAACGATTTACATATTTCTAGTTACGATGGGTATATCTCGATGGATACCTAAATGTTGGGCTTAATGGTTTCGAAACTTTTAACTATTGAGAAAAGCTCTACTAGCCTTACGACACAGCAACAAAAATATTCATCGAGTAGAACGAAGAGACTGTCTCCAGACGTAGACAGAGAGATAGAGTGCCGTGCACAATAAGTCTTTCACTCCCGTTGTGGCGCGCCTTATCTGTATGCATTAGTATCGTAGAGCTTTTCTCAGTTAGGAAATAACAACGTAATTAATGTATGGCTAACAATATCAATGTTGCTAAGTTTGAGAGAATTGAAGTAATAAGATTGACTTTTTTTAAATGGCAGTTACCATAAAATTAATGTATATTAATGTATATTATTTGTATAATTAAATAAATATAAATAAATATGTAATCAATTGACTAAATAGTATATCTGATAAGTTTTTTTGAATAATGTGTTTTATTTACCTCATCATAAGCTCTGCATTGCTTTGCGTGTTTTGGCGTAAAAAGGTGGAACACACAAGTGCGTGTTCACGAAAAGTGAAGGTAAATTTTTTTAGTCATTTTGTAATATGAAGGTTTAAAGAGTGTTTACATTGAGGTGGGATTTTATTGGTCGGCAAACAAGCAGACTGATGGTAAGCAGCGCCCCTGAACACCCGTATCATAAGTGCGTTGATTTGTGATAGGAGGACGATACAACACAAGGCAAGCGTTGTTCCACACTGGGCTTAATAACATAACCGGCCACAATGGCATACTACATTTGTAACTACATGCCATTGTCGCAGGTTACCTGTTTTGCCATTAAAATATCTCCTCTAACTGGAGAATAAAAAAAAGCGCGCATCCAGTTAGCAATTGTTTTGATAATATTACCTATAGCTACTAAAATTTCAAATAATTTCTTTTTACGTAAAACTTTGCTCTGCGCGTTTTATTTTCTGCCACATATGTATTTGCTGCGTGATTTTCATAACTAGCCAAGGCAAATTTTATTTAACTATTATATTGCTATATGAAAGGAGGGTTAACTTTATATGTTGGTTGTTTTAACGTTTTTATTTTATTTAGTGTTTATATTACCGCTTTGCTGTTGCTTCTTAGATATATAGTACTTGGTATATAAAAGTTAAATTATTAATTGCAGAAATTCATGATGAATCTCCGTCGAAAAATGATAAGTGACGTGATATGGATGCTAACAACCTGGAAACGAAGTTGAGCGCAATATTGATTTAGGTAAATGAATAAAAAGTATATGCTGTACAGGGTAGTTACTCCAATCATTGAAGATGAATAAATTTAATGTCAAACATTATAGTGTGTGGTTAGTGTACTTGACTGGCACAATTTAAAGGAAAATGTTTTACCAAACTACCATCTTAAAGGCCTCTAGTAGGGTTTACGAATAGGTAATATAATTATGTTAAGTAGATACTTCACTATCCACCTTCATTACTGTATAAAACATTCCTGAGATGGAATAGCGACCTATTTTGACTGCGCACGAGTATCTAGCGATCCGTTATTTTTGGAGGGATTGTGTTTGTACCTACTTTCTTGAGCTGCTGATCGGTTACTATATCTTTTCTGAAATTTGAAAAATATTAATAATATATACTTACTGAACCTTAATTAATTACAGTGGTAATGTGTTTTCGTCGCTACGTTTCAACACAAAACAAACCATAAAAAGGTGGTATGGTATGGTAAAGCCTTTAGGTATTAGGTATAGCTATTCTCGGCTTCGGGTATAGTTTTACCCGCTGCTCGGCTAAGGAACATAGTGGCTATTTATAGGTGAACTTATCGAACATGTAACATGTTGTAATGTATTTATTTAAACCTATTTATTTCTGTCAGATGAGATTAGGATCTAGGAATTCGTAGTTTTGCTGGAAATTAATGCAGAGGTACATTACCGATCAGCTGTAACGGATATAGAAATATGTGAGAGTTGTGAATGACACGTAAGATAATAATCTACCAATACTATTCTTATAAAAAGATAGTAAAGATACATACTAATGTCATTATAATATCTTAAAAAGTGTTGTGCATGGATTTTTTACGATAACGTTTTTAAATATAATGCAATATCTAAATAAATTATTGAATAATCATGATATGAATTACAATCAGTT
This sequence comes from Spodoptera exigua, assembly GCA_902829305.4. Classification (NCBI taxonomy): domain Eukaryota; kingdom Metazoa; phylum Arthropoda; class Insecta; order Lepidoptera; family Noctuidae; genus Spodoptera; species Spodoptera exigua. Next base: position 9,031,705 of record LR824601.2, on the reverse strand, counting down.
CATTCATTACAGTCCCTAAGTGGAACATCATCGATTTTCATCTGAAAATAATATTTACTATTAGTACAATATTTTTGTAGTTTACAACATTTTTGCATTTGAATACAGAATTTTGTATTCATATGGTTTCACTGTACAATAATACAGAAGATGTGGCAGGTTATGAATAGTTAAAAACATAAGTTCAAATATTATATTAAAATTTAAGTTAAATAATACTAAAAGTTTGTAACTAGTAGTTAATAAGTTTTTATTTTATTCTATAGTACTTAAGTATAAAAGTAATTGTGAAATTGAATTACAAAATACAAATTTGCTACATCTATATAAACTTTTGCATCAATATAATTGTATATTTTGTTAAAAATTAATATACGTATCGTTTATATATCATTTGCTTACAATTAAATACATTATTAATTACATACTTTGTTGTTATAGTAAGTCGTACCTATTTGATATAGTTGTATTTCATTAACCCTTTCACCGCCGAGCTTGAGTCCCGTTGTGCCTTGAAACTAGTAGAGCTTTTCTCGGTTAATACGCGTGAGAAATGCCGTTATAATTAACATGTTTTGTATATTTCACGATATTTACTATTCAAAAATGTTTTATTTACCTACTTAATTAATAATTAATGTAACATTTATCAGTCTTTAATCGATTAACTATGTTAACGTACTTGTTTGGTTACCAAATCAGTATTGGGAAGATGGACACGTAATTAGACCTTCTGTTGGTGACGGTTCTCGACGAGCATGTCGTATTAAATTTCATATTTTCATGTAAACTTCTGAGCGGATTTCCGGTTGTACAGTTTCCAGCTCAAAAGCTATTAAAGACGAAGATGAAAAGAGGATTTCTTTTGCATTTAGAGTATTTTATAGTTTCACACAATAACACGAAAAGGGCTACAACACTAGTTGCATTGAGCGATGAATGTTTCCCGTGTTCACGATGACGGCGCTAAGGCAACTGACATTTAACCTTGAATCTCTTTGGCCGCACGTAATATTACGGTGACGGGCGGCGACTGGCGACTGACTGCACTAGTTACGTTCCGCGCAGTGAAAACTCTATATTTTTTTCGTAAATTTTGTACTTAACCTTTTCGCCGCCAACAACTTCTATAGAAGTTCAGGATTTTCGTGCCGTCCACGCCACTACTTCTATAGAAGTTCATTGTATCTACCTACTATAAAAAATACATTTACGATACATAAAACATTTGTTTCTTTGTAATTTTGTAATATGGACACGACGAACTATTTTTTCTCATGCAAAACAGACTATTTTCTGTTTTAAAAAGGTAAAACATAAAAGGTTTCAAATAATTTTATATCCCGCACGCCAACGACTTCATATCAAGTAGGCCAGTGATGTGACGCGTAAGGAGCATTCATTAGAATCTTTATTTACTATAATATTTGGTTTCTTTTCCATCCAATAGTTTTTTGAATTCTATGAATAAAAAGAAATTCCGGTCAGTAAATAACGTATTACAATGCGTTTCAAAATTAATGTACATCTACCTATCAAATCATTTCATTAAAATTAATTATTATGTACTGAGGGTTTTCGATATTGCTAGACCCATCTCTACGTAATGGCAAGATGTCGAGTGACACTAGCGCCGTCAACTTCAATAGAAGTAAACCTGTGACGTCGTAAGCGCTTAGGCGTCAAGGTCATTGTGTCATAGTTCCGGGCGACGCGTGCACCCACATTTTTCTTTCCCAGTGCAGTGCAAAATGACCGAATATGATTCGGATGAGTTGTTGCGGCTGTTACAAGGTGTGGGACCTGATTCCGACTTTGATGTTGAATGGGAAAGCACATCGTGACCTGACGTTAGATTTTAAATGTAAACTAAAACCAAAAGCAAACCAAACTCGATAGAAAGAAAGAAAAGCATAGACAACTATTCCTTACGAAATGTATCGTGCTTTGAACGCCAATGACTTGATATGAAGTAAACAGACTACGTTATGAAATGAATAGTGAAGTGGCTAATGTTACGAATTATTATTATTATCTCTAGCAACTCTATGCATGTATCTTCATCTCTGATAACGGATACCCATTTTTCTTAGTATAAATGTTCATAAAATAAAACAAATTACCATTATAACTTAACAGTTTGTATTTTTAATTGTAAATTTGAGTACCAATTTAAATTTACACATTTTTTTTTTCATTATCGACATGATGTTACCGCCATCCCTACTTTCGTACTGTACATTTATTATACATTTATACGTTGGCGTACGGCGACACATCGTGTTTAGTATAGCTGGGCGGCGAAAAGGTATACATTTTATTTTGTTCTGATACAAATACTTGAATCAGAAATTCAGAATAACACTATGATTTTTTTGTAATGAAAGTACACACTTTAATTGCAAATAGTGACAGTAATTTCTATATTTCTTTGTTTATTCTTAGACAACTTATAAGTATTTTCAGATTTCGCCCCATCTCTAGCACCTACTTGTAAAATTACGTGATTGACGATACAGGTAACGAGGCAGTAACAACAACACATTTAAAACTGTATTTATCATTCAAAACATTGAGAAACGTCCATAACAATAAAGATTATACCCTAACTCTTAAAATTGATACAGTTTATGTGGAGTTTGTGCACTATCAGAACCTTTTTGCTAAAATAACGTAATAAGACGTGTGTGGCGATTTGGACACAAATTTCATAGCCCGTAATATCAAGGTGTCGGCGGTGAAAGGGTTGTCAAAATAATATACATACATGACATCTTAATCGATTTAGATACAGTCTAACAAGCAAGTAATATTAGAAATAAGGATCGATATATTAAAGGATTCTGATTAGACGAGAAACTTTCTACTGAAGACAACAATTAATTTAGGATTGTGATAAATACCTGATTGCTCTCAAGTGATAATAAAATTATGTGTACAGAGTCCTGCGTTTGTCATACAATGTAAGACATGTATGACAAATGCACATGAAACCACGTGTTATGGTTGAGACCTGTCAGTTGTACACGGTTACTTCGTCTCTGCGGCTTCTTATAGAGGTCTAGAAGACTTCAATATAGTAGATCTCATTTTACCTTGTTTACTAAATGATGCCTTTTAATATTATGTCAGCAGTTCCATAAACTTGTTTTAGTTTGGCGGATCAACATTAGTGACTTATGGCGGGCTTTCTGAATATTTATATTATTATGGTTGTTAGTACAACCGTTTAATGTTTCCTTAACTATGCTACAACCTTATTTATGCCTATTAAATTTGTTGAAAAATTGAGATGCGTATTTATATGAAGTCCTTAATGTAAAAAACTGATCTATCTATCTAAATATAATATGATGCCTTCAAAGTTTTGGTGACTTGCATTTTTCACACTAAAACGTTTTACTGTGACGTTAGAGTACAACATCCTGTATAGCTATTCATTTCTATTAGCTTATAATTGGAATGCAGATAAATACGTAGGCACATTTCAGGTCATACACATACCTACATAGTACGATAAGGCTGACATGTCTGTATGTTTTTATTCTGTAAAAATGTTGTACTGTTTAGTCAAACATAGTTGAAGATATAAATACGTCCTTTCTTAAATTGTATCGTAGGTACCTAACAATCTCCATTGTTTTGACAGATCATTGTGTTTGTAATAAAAAAAGTTTTCCAAAATTTGCAAAGACGTTTAAAAGCGGACGGATCATCTGGAAATGGTTGAAAAATAAAAATGCTACTTATATTTTTATGTACGTTGTCTAATGAGTTACAAGCAAACATATACTTACCCACTTTTTTAATAAATTTAATAAAATGCTGTAAAGATTCTAATTATAATTTTTGGTTTCATTTAGTTGTAGCTCTAATAAAACGCAAGATAGTTCTTTATTGTTATTAAATTTGAGCAAATAAAGTACAGCTTACAATAATTCATAATTAGTGTAAGTATTTGTTAATATAGTCTATCGATTTTAATTAAAGACACTTTTATTTTGTGTTTTATTTTGTAAAAAGTGTATACAGGGTGTAAGGGACAGCCTTCCGCAAACTGATGGGGTGAATTCAGTATATCGTCTTAAGTTTACCGGTACATGAAATTATTTGAGGAACGTTATGGGAAACCAATTAAACTGATTTATTTCATTACCTTACACGCAATGTATCGCTACCACCGCAAAACGCACGCAGCTACCTGGCCTTTCGGACGAACGGCTGCTCTCGCGCCACGTTTTATAACAATAAATTATTATTTAAAAGATAGCCGCATTAAATACAAAAGAAAATGTAACAATCATAACATGGTAACCGTTAAAAAAAGAAAAATGCCTACCTTAAACGCGTAAGCAAGCGGGGCAACAAGGTGGATTCTTCGTAGCAGCTGTGGCGCAGCTGCTGGAAAGCATTTGTGATGCGGTCTCGCATTTCGTACTCACTTGCACACGCACTCACAAACACTTTTTCTTTTACGGTACCCCACAATAAAAAGTATAAAAACTAAAACCCAACTACGACAAAAACCGACACTGAAAAAGTATAAAACAAGATTTTCAGAATACTGAAAATCGTAGTCACACGTTACATTTATAATAAAGTTGTAGAAGCTATGAACGAAAAGATGTGAATTATATGCAATCAGACCATGAATACAGTTAAAGTCACAAGCAAACGCAGTAATATATATGTATAATTAAAATGTACAAGTAAAGCGCTTTAAACACGGCATAAATATCTTAACTTGATCTTTTTACTCTGATTGTTTTGTCCGCTAGAGGACGCCACATTAGATTTTATGATACCCCATATAGGCTATAACCAGCGGACAATTAAGATGTTTCTAATGATATGTCATATGTCGAATTCTGATAAGTAGTTTAGAAGTTACGAGGGAACAGATGAACATACATACATAGCCTGTCAAAATCATAACCCTCTTTTTGCTTTGCCGTAGTCGGGTAAAAATAAGTCCAAATGGGTTAAGTCTGGCATCGTGCTGGCCACGGCTACGGTTCAAACCTACCTAAACTACATTGAAATAGGAACGCACTGGTAAGTGGTAGCGTCACGTTACGTTAGCGAACCAATTTCTAAATCCGCTTATTGCTCTTCCGGCGCCTATTTGTCTGGGACCAATGGGCTTGTTTTCTAGCAAGCGTTGATAGGCACCAGTAATTATCCTGGAGTCTGATGGATGCCGACGGTCAGGACCGTCCTACGTACCCTACCAACGTAAATTCTGAGCGCTTCCCTAGCATCTCCTCGAGCTTCCCCGTAGCACATTATCATCTCCCCATAATCGCGCGCACTAAACGTAGGTAATTATTTCGCACAATTTCTACAACAAAACTACACTTCTTATACCTAATAAAACTTAACAACAAAACTTTTAAGCCGAATGCGCGAGCAATCTGTACCGACTACACTCGCGGTACACAAACAGTAGCTACTTCGCAGCAAGGCACAACGGCGACTGCATGTGATGAGACACAAACATCACATGCAGTATTTCGTGTAATTGGCAACGTCGTAATAATTTTTTTTTTTTTTGGTGTCGGGTTGGAAAATCCTCATGGAGTCCCACCGCCCTCGGGGTAAGGGCGAAGGGTACTGTCAGACTCTTACTGACTAAAAACCAACCCGGTGTTCCTCCAATAACCCATGTGTCGGAGGGGCATATCGCCGAAGCATTCGTCGCAACCCCCCGACGGGTATTGGCCCGCCAGATGGTAAGGCGGGCCCCGTCACCCACTGCGGCCGTCACCCCGACCGCAGGACTCCACTATGAGGCGCGCGCGGAACACGGCACCGCCGCCTCGAGGCCTGCTGCTGGTCGGACGACTAGGCGCCCCGAGTCTGTCGTCCGCAGGCCGCGCCCTACGGTGGCCGCAGGTCGGCCACTCTACGACGTCTAGTGCGTCTGCTGCGGGAGGTAAGAGAGGAGGCAGCCTCTCTCTCCCTTTCCGCCGCCTCCTTTGCGAGCATCACGGCCTCACAAAAGATAGCGACGGCACTCCACCCTGACTCGCTCCCGACCATAGTAGACACTACAGCCGGAAGCGAGAGATCTCCCGCAGCACCTACGGCCGCGACCAGGTCACGACGCTGCTCGGCCCAAGCTGGGCACTCCGCCAAGGTATGCAGCGCCGTAGGTATGCAGCGCGGGTGCCGCGTCAAGACGAGGGGTCAATTTTAAGTTTATTTCCGCGATCTTTTTAAAAAAGCCACGTCTTTTCAGCTTTTTTTATTTTTATTTTTATTTATTTCTACTTTCATCGTCGTTTTCATGGTTTTCGAGGGTGATAAATTTGATAGTGCTGTCCAAATTTAAATCCAAGATGGCGGCTGCAAAAAATATCAACTTTTTCATCATGGGTATCGTTTTCATGGTTTTCGAGGGTGGCAAATTCGATGGTGCTGTCCAAATTTAAATCCAAGATGGCGGCTGCAAATATACCAACTTTTCAATCATGGGTGTCCTTTTCATGGGTTTGGCAAATATCTGAAAACTGCCTCTCATGAGCCAAGGTAGGTTACCATGTTCAAAGTAAAATTGTTTTATTCCTATTTTAGTTTGGGTAAAAGACAGAGCTGTATAGTATAGCGCTTATAACTTAACAATTATTTAAACTAACTTTTTTTGAGGTTGACATACGCGACACCATTAGATTACCTATTTAAATTTTATTTGTAAACTAGTTATTTCAATTCGATTGATTGATAACAACAAAACACAATTTATTTATTTTAGGAAAAAAAACAATATCAAAAACATTAGAAGTGACAACCCTAGTGCTTTAATGACCGGTAGGTAGGTAGTTACCTATACTGTCAAATAGGCTTAGTTACCATACTGTTCCATATTTATACTGTGCTAACAATGTGACGCTTCGTGACGTACTGAGTTGGTATTCGCTTTTGAATTTGTATTTACTTTGGTGGCTTCACTTTTGTGTTCTGCACGCACGGTCTATCTGCCTTTGTTCTATTATCTGCGACTACCTACTCTAGTTAAGAGTGGTTTTAGTTGCTTCATAATGAAGTGCGTTAACGGCTTCTAGTTTGTTCTGTATTCTGAGATGTTTAATGACCAAAGTAACATAATATGTGCATTTTTAAGCATCTCAATTGAGTTGCTGTGTTTATGAACATTAGTTTCACGACTAATACATCGACTAAAGGAACAAACTATCAAAACAGAATATCATTTACAGTCCACTACGCTGAACTGAACTGGAAAGTAGAAAGCAAAAACGGACGAGTGACGACAGGAAAAGCTAAGAAAAACAAATATCAACTTGACATCTGTGCAACTGTCAGTTTTTTGATACAGTAGTACCAAGTTAGGTATCTGTGACATGCAGAAAATGGGAACTACGGCCGCCATGTTGAAATGTCATTTTATTGACAGTGTCTACTACAATCGGCTACTTTGTGATTTCTTTTGCGATATTTCTATACATTTTCAGCGTTTAATCTGCCGAAAGCAACTTAAAGTGAAGCGCGAAGCATTATTCTTTACGTCAAACCCTTTTTTTGACTAAAAAGCTCTGGTGGAGGCTCTGATTTTACTCCATTTAATCAAGTAAACAAACGAATTTCTTCGGCTACATTAGTGTTTGTAAATTACCCGATATTTTTTCATTGTTACTTTTTAATGTGAGCTTGGCTTGACTGGCTTCGGCTTAATGTAACATTCCGGTACCCCTTCCTTTCCGCGTTCTGCTTACGCCACGCGATTGGCACGCCGCCTGCTTAAACAATAGTTACTAATAGTTACATTTATCATTTAGTTACTGTATGTAAATTATACTTTATTAAATTTGGCTATATTTCAGATGTGAGTCAAGGGCAAATTTCAAGAATATTTAAAGAAACACATGCTGCAGAAGAAGGTGCTACCAAAATTCAAACCCCAGGAAAGGAGAGGAAACGTCAAAGTGGGACGTCAAAACGTCAAAATAAGTTACCTACACACCACAAAGACAAATTCTACGAAAGCTGCTCTACAATATGGGTTTTGATACTGATGACACAGATAAAAGCGGCATATGGCCTCACAGCCAGGATAAAGTTGGGCGTACAAGTACATAAAAAACATAATTATTGTAAACCAGGATTCTAATAAATTATTGTTAAGCAAACTTTTGTTTTGTTCACCCCTCGCATGAATTGTTAAGGAATGCCCGTGCCATAGTAGTAGGTTGATGATGATAATTAAACGTGTTCTATTCTATCTTTTATCTTAATCACGTCCTAGGACACATGTCGAGTGTGCGATATTTGAATTTTGTTTAATTGGAGAGGGCCAGTAGGTACTGATTTTTTTTGTGTCAAGCTTACGTCTGCTAAATCTGAATGAATTTCCTTTTTTTAACATAACATTTATTTTCTAGTTATAATTTTGTTGTCTACTTTGATAAACATTTAGTTTGTAACAGAAATATTTAAATTATATCAATTGTCTTCTTATTTTTGGGAACTTTTAGTATTTATATTAGCATTTTATTATTACGAAACAATATAAGGTATTGTTTAAATTTTAGTAATTAAATATGTTTACCTTGTTTCTTATTTTACATACTAACCTAATCGTGGGTAATTTTTATTGATTTGCAACACTAAAGTGTTTGTATAAGATTCATATTTGGTTTGCGCAAGTATGATCACGTGTCAGAATTTCGTGCTAAGCTCAAGTGGCTTCCAATACGACTTCGTCGGAATGCTCACATACTTTCCTTACTATACAGTATTCTTTTTCACCCAACGACTCCTTCTTACCTCAAAAATCGTGTTGAGTTTGTCTGTGACACGCATTCAGGATCTCTTAGGTCATCGGAAAACCTGAAACTGAAGATGCCAGTGCACTCCACGTCTTTTTATGATAAGTCGTTTGCTGTACAGGCCACGCGTCTGTGGAATGCTTTGCCAGTGACGATTAGACGTGCGCAGTCGCTAGCAGTTTTTAAGAAAATGGTGAACGATCGCTACATGGCTCAGTAACATATCCATCATCGCTATATCTATTGTTATGATTTATTTTTATACATTTTTTTTATATAATTTCTTATTTGTTTATCTTATATATAAAAATGGATCGCAAAATGTGTTGGTAAGCGCATAACTCAACAACGCCTGGACCAATTTTGCTAATTCTTTTTTTGTTATGTTCGTTATTTTTATGTGAAGGTTTTTATGAAAGAAAATTTTAGAAAAGTAGAGGGGAGAGTTCTAAGTCTTTCATCGTAAGCGAGATGATGAGACCCGTGTGAAGCAGGGGCGAGCGGCTAGTTTATTATATATATCCTTAAATTATGTATTATAAATATTATAATGTATATGTATGCCGTAAACTGCCCGTATCAAATTCTTCTACAGTTAAACTCCATCCAAAGATTGTCTGGAAGAAATTGCTTTTAAGCAATAAGACCGCCAATTGTACTATATTTTGTGTTTATGTTTCCTATGTTTTTTATTATTATGGTGATAAAGTATATTCATTCATTCATTCATTCATTAAAGCGACGATGTCGCCCAATGTCACCTCCATACCTGTGGTTGGTACGACTTCATTTTCTTCTATAGCAACCTTAGATCATTTTTTTTCCTTTATTTAAAAGAGCTTATTTGCAGTTACAAATATGACGCTCCGTATATAAAGCAAAAATAAATTAAAATATTAAAAAAGAAGAATTCAGGCAAAGATGATCTCCGCCTTAGACCCTCTTTAACTAAACTAATAAGTACTTTAACTCTTTCACCTTAGATCATAGAAAAATATTTAATTCCTCCAGATATCAACCTATTTTAAATTTTGTAGCGTTGAAACTATGGTTTGACCTAGCCTTGAAAAATAAAAACTATTTTGTTCAGGTTCTCCAACGTATCTGTGCAAAGGATCGTCGGTCATATTTTTGTAACATTTTTTTTATTGTAATTTTTTAAAAATTCGGTCGCCACATTCTGGGCTTGCATAGTGTCCCGCGCGTCCCACTCTTACAGTGAATAGGCGTGGTGCGTGCCTGTGAATGTAACCTTTATGTGTACATGTCCGTTTATTAGAAAATGACACCAAAGAGAATACAAAGAGTATTCAAAGAAGGTTAATCGTAACCACGCTTTTTGAAGTAATCAATTATAACATGTATAAAAAAATAATAATGTCAAGTCGTAATGAACATAATGTTCATTATTTGTATTTAATTTCCCTGTGAACACTTTAAATTATCTAATTAATAATTATTTTTTGTACCCGTGCTCATCAAATTTAAGTCATAACAATGGCTTACAGTTTAGGAGCAAGATTTCCACCTCCACCAAAATATTATACAATTCTTGACCCTGGAGCATACCAAGGTGATGCTAGCAGAAGGAAACAAAATGCAGTTTCTTTTCTTTCAAATACACCACGCAACACACAAGACAGTGTTAAATTGTGGACTCAAGCAGTTTATAATTATAATTTACCAAAAAATATTCCAAATTGTTCAGCAATGCTTTCAAAGAAACCGAGATTTCCATATGAAGCCCTTAGTGCTGAAGACTTGGAAGAAATTTTGTGTAAATGTGGTATTGCTAATACATGTGAGTGTCCAACTGGTCAAGAAAAAAAAGATAATTTTGTAATATGTCAAGGTAAAGTGAAGAAACGCATTTTCAAAGGTCCTACTCCTCGATCTATTTTGGGGGATGAAAGTTTATCAACACCATCAAGAAGAGACCATGGTTTTGAAATAAGGGATGGAGTTCAACACCGATTACTGAAAAAAATTAAAGAAGAATGCGTACCATTTTATGATGTTAGAATTAACGAATCTACGGCTTTTTACAGGGGTTGTAAATGGAGTAAAAGAACGGCGTCCATAGCTCACAAAGTGATCGAAATAAATCCTGGTCCTGGGGATTATGGTTTTGAGAGGGAGGCTACGAAAGATAGGATTTGTATCGAAAAAATACGGGCTCATAATAAAAGCATAGCAAAACAATTACGATTTATGGATTTAGTTTACGAAAAAAATTTGTCTGAAAACAGACCTGGGCCTGCAACATACAATCCAAAAGAACCAAAAGGTACTAATCTTAGTTTCATAGGCTCAAAAGAGAAAAGGTTCCCCGTTCCAAAATATGAAGTATCGCCAGGTCCAGCAGACCATTGGCTGCGAAGAGATTTTGATCCAATTGAATCTACTGGAATAACATGTCATGCTGTACTACCGAACCCACCTTGTTTCGGAACCAAGTCAGAGCGATTTAGTAATAGAGGCAATGATGGTCCTGATCCGGCTTCTTACAATACAAGAAACAAACTGTGTAATTATGTTCATTGCAGGAATGCCCCGTTTGGCATTTCTGCTAAAAGATTTAAAGAAGAAGTAGAAGAAGAAAACTACACAGACGAACTAGAATATATACAAGATATACCAGAGGAAGGAGAACAAACTTCAAAATCATGCATTCCACATACCTGGGAATTTAAATCTAAAACGATTAGAATGAAACCGTTGCTAAAAAAATATAATGAACCTAGTCCAGCCGACCTGCCACAAAATGCAGTAAAAATTAGTAGATCTCTCGAATCCCAATTTGCAGCCCCATTTTTTTCATCTGAAGGGCGTTTTAAACCTTGGCATTGTTGGATACCGGTTCACGGCAAAATGCAAACACCTGGTCCTGCAACATACTGTTTGTCAAAGCCAAAATGTCTTCCAGCATTTAATCGGGGACCCTTGTATCGAACTGAACGTTTTCCAAAAAATACTCAGAGGTCTCCTGCTCCGAACAAATATTACGTCAATTGTGGCATTGGGACTATTTTATCTACACACAATCAACGCTTAAAAAATAATATTAAGAATCAATACAAATTTCATTGGGAGCCGTCAAAACCAAAGAAAAAACTTTCTTATGAAGAGAAAGAAGATATTATACTACAACAAACAATAAATTTATTAAATTTAGAAGGTGAAGTGGTAAATGAAAAAATCGTCCAAGAAAAGGAACTCGAACACACCGATCCAAAACCAAAAATGTTGAAATCATTTCTGTATGCTCACCCTTTACCCAATTATTTTTAGATACTTACTTAACTTGAATGCATTTTTACAATCCTTGTTTACATTATTTCCTGTAGATTTTTCGTTTCATATTTTATGTAAAATAAAATCATTTGTATATACATTAAATAGGTACTATTTAATACTTCTACTAACAATCGGCTTTTTATCGTTTTTTTCATCTTGAAAGTTGTGGTACAGGTATCTACATTTCTGTTTCTCTATAAGTACGTCGTAACACTAATATTATGATTGTAACACATTCATCATTAGTCAAAATAATTGAGAATACCGTAATGATAACATATACCACCTACTTACAATAAGTTATATTTATTATGTGGAACGACATCTACTTATATGTATCTATCTATCTTCTATACTTATAATGAATTTGTAGAGAAGTCAATTTTGTGATTTTCAAACTACTACCACTATCAGGGAGTAATTAGTGATCGATACTGATGCCAAAAATGAAATCAATGTGTAGTCTGTCTCTCTGTATGTTCCTTATAGAAACAAAAACTACTCGATGATTTTTATGAAACTTGGCAAAATTGTTCTGCATATTTCTAGATTTCCCGTCAATCCTATTAATCCTGAAATAATCCATGAGTCTAACCCCCAATCATCCCTCATCATCATCAATGGAACCAGACACCTATAACCTCGATAGTGATCTAATCATTAGATCACTTGCTCAAAAGCTCACCAAGCGACCTTGAGCTGCCTGTAACCCTAGATATTAAGTCAATCAACTTTATTTTAAACATTTCTAAGTTAACATGCTATTAAATAAGTATTTCGTAAATAGCTTTCCGTCAGCTTCTCCCTTTTTCCCAACATTTCTCTTCACTGCCCTGCTCCTATTATTTGTAGCGTGATGAAAAGTATCCTATAACCTATCCAGGAGTATAAAGAATAATCGTACCAAGTTTTGTTAAAATCCGTCGAGTAGTTTTTGTTTCTATAAGGAACATACAGACAGACAGACAGACAGACATAAATTTTACTGATAGCATTTTTGGCATAAGTATCAATCACTAATCACCCCTTGATAGATATTTGAAAATATATTTAATGTAGATACAGAATTGACCTCTTTATAGATTTATTAGATATAGCTTCTGCTAGCGACCTTGTCCGCGTGAAAAAGTGACTTCTGGCAGATTATAGGTTTTACCCACATAGTTCCCGATCTCGTAGGATTTTCCGGAAGTTGTCCTTTTGAATTCCCGTGATACTTAAGGACTATCCTATGTCCTTTCTCAAGTTTCAAACTATGATACTAAATGTTATCATGATACAAAATGTTATCCAAAACGGTTCAGAAGGATAGATACACAGATAGACGGAGTTACACACGCACTGATAGCATTGGATTGAAATAAACAAACAGAATTTTGCGGAAAACTTACAGCAACACATTGAAACAACTCAAAAACCGATGATCAAAAATAATTGTACTATCAGTGTCATAAGTGCATGGAGGATTCCAAATCAAAATCGTTTGTACGGCGTTTCATCGCCGTAATTAAATATACCATTGACGACATAGATGGCGCTAGTATACTAGTGGTATTGAAAAATATACATTTATAGTTTTTATCAGATACAAAGTTATTAACTTAATAAATTTTTACACAAATTAATGCTACGATATTCCAAACCTTTTTAAAGCAAAGCACGCAATTACCAGGATTCGAATTCGGTAGCATAAAATTTACCGATGCCACTAGCCATTAGGCCATTGCGTAACCTTGAAATAGATTGAAATTATCCTACTCTTATATTGGAGTTGTTTAGCAACTTTAACCTGATCATAAATCTCAAAACAGTTGAGGGTAATTTAATATTAACTGTATAAAAATTAAACCTTTTTGTTCAATCATAACATTCTTTACTACCTTTGAGTGAGTTCAGTTCCGATGTTTAACAAGTTTTTAGTATTTATTTTTATAATGAGTTTGCGTTCAAATATTGATATGGCTACGAGGGCCCAAATAATAGCATTGCATAATCAAAGCTTAAAATAAACTGAAATTTCGAGAGAAACTGGCTTAAACGTAAGTATTCTTTAAAATGACCGTTCGTTATTTATTTTATTATCCATAGTTATCGATACATGAAAATAATTAATAATACACGTCCCTTACAGGTAAAGACTGCCACTTTATGGATATCAAAAGCTGTTTCAAGAAGACGGTTCATTGGAGCACCGTAGTGGATCTGGCAGAAGACGTGATATTGACTCAGACCAGCTTCAACTTATGGTGCAAGGTTATGAGGAAAATTACTGGAGCATTGTCATCTTCAGTGATGCAAACAGTGAAAACTACATGTGCTGAATGACGTCATGAAGATGTGCTAGTAATAACGTTCGTGCAGGACAATTGTCCTATGTGTAATGTTCCATAATTGTGCAAGTCTTTAGTCAGCAATCAGACATACGGATTATTCCTTGGCCAGCGAGATAGGAAAAATAGGATCGATAAAAAAATGGCGGCTACACGAGTTCTTAAAAGAAAAGATATTGTTGACTATAGGATTAAGCAATTACAAGACCGGGGTAGCTATAATTTATTTAATGGATAAATGTTCAAACTTAGTTTTAGTAGGATCAATTTATTGACTACTTTATAACCAGCAACTGTTATTAGTAATGATTTTAATGTTTTACTAAATATGAGAAATAAAAATAAAAGCAATATTAATATCTACAGATGCTATTCCAATATAATTAATTATTTATTTATTATTACTATAAACAATTCGTCCCTTATCTAATGACTGCTATATCCTGGTCTTACAAATGTTATTGATTTTAAGGTCTAGCTTCAATTTCTTCCTTGTTCTGGAACGAATACTTAAGCTATGAACCTTTGTCATAACACGATGCACAAAATGAATCACTTTAGTCAATACTTTAATTAAATTTTATGGGGAGGTAAAATAGTTACAGAAGTAAGGTTGCATATTATATAGAAACGTATTATAACATTGTGTTTAAAACTAACTAATAAATGACTAGCACAAAACAATTTTGATTTAAAATACTTGTTAATCTTATGAAAAATTAATTAAATAATGTGTCAGTTAGCTGAAAAGTTATTAGGTCAGGGTATACACTATATAAGAAGGAAATAAATATTATATTTAAGAAATAAATGTTTGAAATTATAATGTCACTAAAATAGTTTTATTTGTTATCCTTTATGAGAATTAATCTGTAAGAAAATTATGTTACTTTTACATTAATAGTTAGCACATATTATAAAAGTTATTTATATATATTTATAAATATAATTTATTTCTAAAATAATATATATATTTATTTTTGTTGTCTTTTATAAATATTAAACGTCAAATATTTTAATTATATATTATTATTATTGATTTTATATAAAAAAACCATTGACCAAACCTGAACTGAAATGATAACCCGGAATTGAACCGGAGCCCTTCGACTTCATTATTCTATCATTCTTATTCGTCCGAGCTACCGATGCAGGTTAGTTTATAACTTTTATTATTGTCTATCATTCATTGCTGACGCCATCTTTTAATTGGTTTGCTTGACTTGACTTAGATGGCGCTGTATTAAGTCCTCGGAAATAAGAAAATTAACATAATTAATGTGTTTTTGAATATAAATATATAATTGTTTCTTAATTATTATTTTAACCATTAAAAACCTTATTGTGTGCCTCTGCAGTGTAAAGTATTCAAGCTTTGTAGGGTTATTTTCATTTAAAAGCAACGCCATCTAGTTATCAATGGTAGCGTTATGCAAAACCTGTCAGTCAATAGTCGACCTTAAGCTCTCCATGCATTTTTGTCACCCTTAGTACCAAGTTTCGTTGAAATCCGTCCAGCAGTTTTTGTGTCTGGGGAATGTGCTGGCATTGTAAAATCATTTAAATGTATTAAATCTCATAACCTTAATAACTTAAAGTAGTTTACAGTTTCTCAGTCAAGATCAACTCCATTCTCGAACATACAGTACCTACTCTAGTCTTGGAATTAAAATCACACAGACACACACACACAGAGGGGTTAAATGTTGAAATCGGCTGGATCCCTGGCCAAACTGGTACATGCGGTTGGCAAGGTTTGCAGCCTCGAACGATGTCGAGCGACGTCATATACGGATACGACTTACTTGCTGACACTAAATACAAGCTGTTCAACGCGTGTAGGGAGCGCAGAGTAGGGAGAGTCCTCCAAACGGAAGGGTGTTTAATCGATTCATGGCCAATGACTGAGTTGAGTTGACAACAGTTGAGTCATTAAAAAACCTTTAAGAAGGCCTATGGCTCAATTGGTGAGTCAAACCAAAATTGTATAAAAACGCATATTTAAAAAAAAACACTTAAACTACCATTTTCAGATGTCATTAAACATTTCCGTGAATATCAGACCTGGCCCTTCACTTTACAGGATATTTTTAATAGTCAGATGTCATAAACCTTTTGTTAGCCGAAAGCCGAAGTGGCCAATTCATGGCCAATGACTCAATAGTTAAGTCAAACGTATGCAGACACGTTATGGGCTGAAATGTTATGTGCACATGGGTGAAGTTAAATCTATCTACTTCGGTTTTTATACATTCTATCTACTTCGATTTATATACTATCGGCATATTTTTGTCTTTTTTGTACAGGTATTTCTCTAATAAGATAATACATAATCGGTTTATCATAACACTCTAAACGTTTGTCTGCTAGAACACTTCTCAACCTAAAAGCAAGCATTATGCCTAAGTCATGCTCAAATTGAGCATAAATTGGAGGCAACTCATCTTGTGTATTCAATTCTGCTGTCAAATCCTTAGAGAATAATGCATTAAAATATTTTTTTGCTGCACAGCAAGCATGTTCTGTTTTTTTTTTATTTAAGAGATATCATTATTCATTTTATTTTCATTCATATGAATACTTTTTTTTTTCTTTTAATATCTTCGTCTTCATCAGAGTCCAAAATGTCTTCAATGCTAGTATCTGAACTGTTGTTAGAAACTACATTGCAACTTTTACGAGATTTAGTGAATGGACGCTTCTTTGGCATACTTTTTTGTAAAATCGATTAACTAAAGCTTGGAAAACCTTGATTTTCCTTATCTTGATTTTGTTGATCATGGAAATCAGTAAACATCGCCTGGCTACATTCAGTAAAATCGTCGTAGTCCTGATTATCTACAAATAATATTACAATAATAAATAATTATTGAAATCCGCAAGGCAGCTTGTGGCGAGCTGTTGGGCAGTGGCGACCCCACGGACCTGACTCCCGGGAGGTGTCTTGATCTTCTCTCTCCGGTTAGTCCTCGTGACGAGCTGGAGTGAACACTGATGAAGAACAAGCCCTCCTACCTCATTCTTGCGTTAATTGGCTGGCTTGAGTGGAGATTCACACACAAGAGTAGGAGTTGAACGAGACTCGGGGGAAGGATGTATCTCAGTAAGGTGCTGGTAGGGGTCTTGGCCGTACTTCCGGGATTGCTCTGATAGCCGTGGGATGCCTCTCCTTCCCCAAGCAGCTCAACGTATGTTGCCTCCGTGTCGCTATATGCTAGCGGCCGTTTCCGGGGGCCCATTAATTGAGTTTGCCAGTCACCCCCTGCCCGTTTATCCGTATGTATCAATATTGGTCAGGGGCAGGGGCCATAGTATTTCCATAGTTATCATATCCACCAGTCCATAGCAACCCATATTCATAACCCAATAAATTTTTACCACATTTCACAAGAGTCTTGCATCAACCGGGGATTGTCCTTGGGTGCACTTATATAGTGCATACAGGGATGATTGCCGGCTGATGTCCCATCACATTTAGATTAAAACTGTTCAACAGGCCTCTGCGAGTTGGCTTCGGCTCCTCGTACGCCTTCCAAAGGTCCGGGACCCTGTGGTGCCGTGAAAGGATAGAACAAACAAATAATAATTAGGTATTGAATACATGTAGGAAAGGTTATTAAAATGTTTACTACCTCTTAAATTCGAATAGGAGGACACAGTAACACGATTCTGGTGGTCAGACTGGCTTGAATGATGGCGAAAAGCATTAAATCATTACAAGGAGCCAATGACTCATCAGTTGAGTCATCAATCAGGGAGGCCGATGACTCAAATGTTGAGCCACCGACCAATGAATGGGGCCTGGCTAAAATGTTCACGAAAATGAAGGTGGCAATGAATCGGGTAAATATCCAGTCCAGCATCCAGCGGAGGCCTTGGTTTTGTAAATACCCTAGGTTGCCCCGACACACTATTGCGTCCTTATGCAGACTCAGACTCCGCCTCTGCTGTAGACCGGTATTCCTCAACAAGATCCGTGTGCGTGACAGCTCACTGTGCGAATGCGGCCTTGATGAGAGATCCTTAGACTATATTTTCTTCTTTTGTTCCCTAAACTCCCAGTCATTCGATCTGTACAAAAAACTTCACACCCTAAAAGTCCCTCTCCCAATCAATTTTCACTACCTATTTATTTACCTTTTCTAATAAACTAATAAAATGCCTGTCTCAATTTATTTCCTAAATTATTATAATGTAGATATGGCTTGCTTTTAGTATTATACGTCCATGTGGTTGTCTTTGTTTAATTAAACTGGGTATACAATTTATGAATCGTATAATGTTTACTAACAAATGTCTCGTCCTTTCAGATAATAACAACTACAGTATACATTCAGTCAACAAAGTATCGGGAATGAATGTTCTTTTATGGTTCCAAATTCAAATTTTAATTTTTTTTGTTGTTGTTAGATTGGCATAACTGTTTTCCATTTTGGCGCGGAATTTGAGTTGCATCTGTTATTTATATTAAAAACAGTGCTGTTTTTAGTTTTATAATATCTAGTGTGTATTGCGAATTTCATAATGGACAAAAACATCGAACAAAGAGTTTGTCTTAAATTTTGCATCGCCAATGAAATTTCGTGTTCGGAGGCACTCAAAATGTTACAGAAGGCTTACGGTGAATCGAATTTATCAAAAACACGGGCTTATGAGTGGTACAAAGCGTTCAAAAGCGGTCGAGATGTGAGGGAAGATTTGCATTTTGTGTAGGCCATCAACGTCTGCAACTGAAGTTAACATCGCAAAAGTGAAGGAAATAGTGACTGAAAATCCTCATTCAAGTTTGAGAGAGATGGCCGCCGAACTTTCTGTATCTCACGAGTCGATCCGTACCATTTTAACAAATAATTTGGGTATGAAACGTGTTGCCGCTCGGCTAGTCCCAAAAGACCTGAATTTTCTTCAAAAACTAAATCGCATGAAAGTCGCTGAGGACATGCTAGAACGAGTCAATACCGACCCAACATTCATGAAACGCATTGTTACTGGTGACGAGACGTGGGTTTACGAGTTTGACATGCAAACTAGTCAACAAGCTTCGGAATGGCGCCTTCCAACTGAACCAAAACCGAAAAAACCACGTCAAAGTCGATCAAAAGTCAAAGTCATGTTGACTGTTTTCTTTGACTATCGCGGTGTTGTGCACTCAGAATTCTTGCCCGAAGGTCAAACTGTAAATAAAGAATATTATTTGAGCGTTATGCGGCGTTTAAGAGAACAAATTCGACGAAAAAGGCCAGAAATGTGGAAAGAAAATTCTTGGATTTTGCATCACGATAATGCGCCTTCGCACAAGGCCATCATTGTAAACGATTTTTTGTCCAAACACTCAACAAACACCATCGAGCAGCCACCATATTCACCAGATATGGCTCCAGCCGACTTTTTTCTTTTTCCCACACTCAAATTACCCCTTCGTGGCACCCGTTTTCAATCATTAGAAGACATAAAGGAAAATTCGCGGCGAGGACTGAACTCAATTCCGGAAACAGCGTTTAAAAAAAGTTTCGATGATTGGATTATTCGTTGGCGTAAGTGTATCGTTTCTGAAGGAGCATACTTTGAAGGTGATAAAACAAAAGATGAATAACAAACATTTTATGTATTATTGACTTTTTCCCGGTACTTTCTTGACAGAGTAGTATATTGTATAGTCTATGACAACTACCACGAATTCGACACGGTCAATTTAATCTGCCGTCACCACGTGACACTGGCAAAAAAAAATGACATGACATGTTAGTTTTCAGCAAAAAGTTTAGGAAGGAGGTTAGGTACCCTAAGTAATAGGGCATGAGTTCTCTTATAATAGTTCGGAATATCAGTCTATGTATACCCGTCACACTCGTATTCGTGGTTTCAGAATTATCCAAAGAGTAGAGTTATAAAGTGGAATTATCACTATGTTGAAAGTATAAGTAGGTACCAAGATAGGAAGTGACTTATATTACTATATGAAGTAAGTTTTACTAGTAGATTTTCCTAAAGGGATCATTTATTTACAACATGATAAGCACGTTGTTTAGTTAGTTTTTAAGAAAACGCACTAACCTAAACTCATTACAGTTATTAAATAATTTATAAAAAAGATGTCAAGACTTGGTGCCTTACATTTGACACAATGCACGGGGCAGAAGCATACAGGAACAGTTATTTTTTTCCATGGTTCAGGTAATATCATTTTAAGTACCTATCTCATTTTAATATATAACAATATAGAGTTGATATTTGCTTTAGTGATAGTAAGATTAAACAGTAACTGGGATTACAAATGGCATATTATGTGATTGTTATTGTAAACTATAAGCTTATTCTGTAATCTGTATTAAAGTTAAATATCACTATTTTCTGTGTTCAATGGTTTGCTATGGATTCCTCCACCTGTGTTATAATTTTAAAACAATCTTTTTTTTCAATTCTGTTATTTAGTAATTTTATAAGGCTACTTTCGAAGCCTTATTACTTATATTGCAATTTGGGGTTTGTTACGTTTATAATGCATATATATCATTAAATTAATTAAAATTATGTTGTTAGGGTCGTGTGGTGCTGATGTTAAAGAATGGGTGCGAATTATGGTGTCAAACTTTTCATTTCCACATATCAAAATTTTGTACCCAACTGCACCACTGCAGCCATACACTCCAGCAGGTGGGCAAATGAGTAATGTATGGTTTGATCGTGCTGACATAAGTCCTAATGTGCCAGAAAAGATGCATTCTCTAGCAGAAATAGAAACAGAAGTGAAGAATCTCATCAAAAAAGAAAATGATGCTGGAATCCCTAGTAACAGAATAATAATTGGTGAGATTTGAATGGTACAGAATATACAACTAATAGTAAATATTTATTTATAAATCTAAATTTAGATTTTGCACAAAATTAATCCAAGGCCCCCTTAATTACACTACTAGCTCTATCTTCTTAATTATAATGTAATTCCTAATACCCATTTTACCATATATATAATTTGGAGCTATTGGAGTGTTGCTTTATTTTATTAAATATACTGTTTTTTATAACAAGGATTGGCATGATTGGGTGATGATGGACACTGTAATACTAAAAGAATTGCATTCCATCAAGCAGGCCCATTCGCTGCCCATGGCTATCCCACATTAACTGATTGTTTGGAAAATATAATATAAAAACTCATTTAATGTTTTAGGTGGTTTTTCAATGGGTGGTGCACTCGCTTTACATTCAGCATATAGATGGGATCGTAACATTGCTGCAGCTTTTGCCTTTAGCTCATTTTTAAACAATAACTCCAGTGTGTATGATGAGGTCAAAAAAAGTAAAGGCATTAAGTGTAAGTATAATAATTATTTTTCTTTTTGTAGGAAAAATAAACTCTATTACCAACCATAGTTATGTAGGCACAGGTATCACTGGGCAATGATAGTGTATAATTTATTCTATAGTTTGTTCCATAATTAGAGACAACGATTTGACATTTCGAGTGTTGCATTTCATAAATAGTGAAGTCCCGCGACTGGTATTTAACGAAAGACCAAAAGTAATTTGTATAACTATTACCTATTAGCATTGATATAATTATTTTACAAGAAACTATGGTCTGCTTTGGAATTCCCTCACAGCAATTTCACAGATGGAATGTCAAACATAATTTAAGCCTAGAAAAGGTTGGTATTGGTTTCTATAACTATAAAAATGATGTCTGTCAGTCAGATTGTAATATTTTTTCTTCAGGTAAAAGTATCTCACTATCACAAAGTCAGTTGTTAGACAAGTCTAACACAAACCTAAAGTTTTGGATCATTAAAAGTATAAAACATGGAATAAAGAAGAAAGGCGAAATCATAACTCAATTTTATTGGAGAATCTACAAGTGATTGATATGCGGAGGAAACACTGTTATTTTTCTACTTTTTTTTAAAGTATCACATTAACCAGTCAGTGTCGGATAAAAAAGATATTTGAAGTGAAGAGTTATATTTCTGCCAAGTACAGCATTATTGTATTAAAATCAGTTTTTGTTTGTTATTATAATTAAACGCCAATTCCAATTGGAACTTCGTAGGAGGGAATGGGAATTTTTCTAGAGTGGTATGGAGCGTTGTCGATTACTAGCACCGAGTTTTCTTTTAATTGGGAAATTCCCTTTCTACCACTCTTATATTGCTCCGAGTTAATTTTTTTGTGATAATCTTCAAGTCTTTTTTAGAAAGGCAATGTTGTCGGTCGGCCGGCCACTTGCAATTGATCGTGCAATTGACGGACAGGCTGCAGGTGTAAAATGATTGGCAGTAGGCCCTAAACAAGGTTATTTTGACTTCTGACTCCTTAGAACATCTGGCAAACCTGCGAGCCAGCATGTTAATGCGAATCGGGAGCACCCTGCGTTCCCATTCTATATCTAGGTCATCCGTTAGGTCTTCATTAACAACATGTCCTAGGTACACAAACTGAGCTTGCCTTAGCGCCACCCCATAGAATGTCACAGGCGGTACAAATGAAGCATTTATTTGCCCCGTCCGAAACACTGACAACTAATTTTTTGACGTTATATGTCAATCCATGTGCTTCAGCATATGCCTCACACACCTCTAGGAGTGCAGGGCACTTATCGATGGGCTCAACAACACCATGTCATCGGCGCAACTAATGTCGTTAAGTATATGAACATCTATGGAGCACAATTGTGTTGTTGAGCTCACGCGCCAGCGCCCTCGCATAATATATGTTAAACAATTTGGTTGAGCTCAGCCCCCTTGCCTGATTCCACATTCCAGTTGATGGGGATCTGACATGGAGTCTGCCCATCTTACAAAATTAGTCTGGTGTCTATCAGGTGGGTACTCGAAAATCCCTATTATACCGTCCGGCAATCTATTTTTCAAAAAAACATTTGAAAAAAAAAAACGGTATCGGTATTTTAAAAAATCGTACTCGGGCCCATCACTATTTTAAAAAATCTGGCCACATTATTTTGTAGTTTGACATTTGCTGTTGTCAAATTGTTGTCTCTAATTATGGAACGATCTATAACATATGATGAGATTTTGTAGCTTGGTAGCACAATAATAATATGTTAGTTAGACCACCTTGTTTTTTTTTATTAAGTATTATTATTTGCAATCAATCTACAATTTTTTGCTAGTATTTGGAATTTTTGGTGAGTTAAATCCACTGCCTTCACTCTCCTTAGTTACTAAGCGCATTCACTCTTATTAACCGATTGATTGGGTTTTGTAATAAAAGCGACCTTGTCAATGGGTTGGGATGGTTCTTTAATCTTTCAGCATAGTTGTCTGTGTATGGTTTCTCTTCTTCAGCGACAAACTTCATATTTAGATACTCATATATTTCTGAATTATGTGTTAACCATATTGCACCAATTATGGTCCTTAGGATATTGTTTTGTGCTCTTTGGAGACAAAGTTTGAATCCCGTAGGTTTAAATCGGTTTTATAATAGAGATATAAACTCTCAGTTTGTTGCTTAAAAAAGAGTTGATTGTCTGCCAATCATCCACGAGAAGTTTTTAAATCGGTTATTTACTTCATTTCGTTTGTGCTTACTTTGGTTTTTCCATGTCATAATGTTGGTCCAAATAAACTCTGGTAAAATAATGGTAGAGGATCCTGACCAAGTTTGAGTGTTGGGCACAGCTTCTTTCTTAATGTGAAAGTGATGTGATGTGGTGCGATTTGGGGGCACTTTTAGCAGCTTTTTGAGCAGCTTTTACTCGCCATCTTTGCAACCACTCTTGGTATGATTGAGCTGGATTTGTAGAAACCTACTGGCTTCATCTGAATCACTACTAGATATTAAAAATGCGGCATCGTCCGCGAAAGTAACCACAGTAAAGTTGTCAGCTTGAGGCAGGACATGAGTGGAGATGTTGTACAACACTGGGCCAAGGACCATGTGTGGCATGTATGCAGAGAAGATCTCGCGCTACGTTGTTTAACTTGAAACATTCTTTCATTTAGGTAGGACTTGATCAGGAAATAGGAAGACTGTAGAAGGTTTTTTTTTATTTTATATAACAGGCCGATAAGGCAAACCCGGTCAAAGGCATGTTGAACGTCAATAAAAGCTGCTGAGCAATACTCCTTCTTCTCAAGGCATTGTCTAATCGTATGGTAGACTTTATGCACTTGTTCAATAGTTAAGTGGTCTTTATGAAATCCGAATTGGTGATTTGGTATGATATCGTTTTCGTCGAGATGTGTCTTAACCGTAATTTCAATAACAATGGTGTGAGACTTATCTGTCGGTATGAGGTCACCTCATTGATAGGTTTACCGTGTTTAGGGATCATCACTATCTGTGATATTTTTTAACAGATACGGAAAGTAGAAAACTCTTTGAGTAGTATTTAAGAGATTAGTTAGGAAGACAATGTTCTTTCTTGGCAACTTCTTCAGTATCCTTGGTGTGATTGGTCAAACCCAGAGGCCTTATTCACTGCCAGGTTGGCAAGCTCTCTTGGAGATGTTGGTCGCAAAGAAACTTTAGGTTGGGACTCTCGATTTAGAAATGCTTCTATTTCTGGGTCACCGGGGCCATTACTTTCGTTGGGCTTGAATATATTTCTGCAGTGTGTGCCCAAGAGTTGCCTGATTTGAATGGAGGA
This sequence comes from Spodoptera exigua, assembly GCA_902829305.4. Classification (NCBI taxonomy): domain Eukaryota; kingdom Metazoa; phylum Arthropoda; class Insecta; order Lepidoptera; family Noctuidae; genus Spodoptera; species Spodoptera exigua. The sequence goes on along the minus strand of LR824601.2, from coordinate 9,006,683 downwards.
ACGCATTGTTGGGGTTGACTCATTGACTTTGTGGCCTTCGAAAGAGAACGGTGACCGCTTGAATTTGAGGACAGCATTTCTAGTTTGCTCTTAAGAGATTCGTTTGCTGCTTCTGCAACTGCTATCTTTAATTCTGAGGCACAGTTAAGTCGAGTCTTTCCTTCTCTGTTGCGAAAGGGAATCCTCCGCCATACTCTACGCATTCTACGTTTTCACGATAATTTTTTTTCGGATTGCGACACATATTGGTATGCTACGAGTATTATTCCAGGCTGCCACCTGGATTAAATTTGTGATATATAAACACGCCTGATCAATATCTGCAGGAATTTTAATGGACAGTTTAGACTTGTTGGATTCCAGATAATTTCGGAACTCGTCCCAGTTTGTTTTTGCATTGTACAGGTTGTCATTTTCTTTCTCACGATTTATGATCATTGTACTTATCATTAGCATTACCGGAGTGTAGTCAGACGAACCGTCAAGACTAGATTCAATCGTGACACGTGGTGATAAAGAGTTTTTCGAGTGTCGGCAGGCCAGTATTTCATTTCATCTGTGGAAATAGGCATTAGCCGGTTGGAATCGACGCCCTTTTTAACCCGCGACCTCTTTTTAGTCTTGATCCCCAGTATGTGTGCTGCAAAGCACACCTTTCAGATTCCAGTCCCCGCCGGCTCTAAATCGTTTACGTAGTGACTGAAAGTACATTGTGAACATAGCGTCTTTTATGGAGTGTCGGGGTGGACAATATATCGCTGAAACGACTTTTCGTGGTTGTGTGCCCCTCGAATATGAGACATACATCAAGCTTGTTTGAGTTGAGAAAGTTTCCAGTTCAAGAGAGTTTGGTGCTAGACCATTTATGTTCCAAGATGCCAAGTGTAACCTAGTTTGACAGTTTGCAGACTAGCGTGGTGATAACATCCAGCATGGAGCTTATTTGTTGGATAAGAAGATCAATCTTTTCATTTTCGTAGATTTCTGGTGCCACGGTTCTGGAGCGGTGACAGAACTAGCTGGTAATCTAGTAACAGGCTGGTTTGACTTAACTTGACCTCGGGTTAGTTTTGTCTCCTAGCAACAAACTCTTTATAAATTTGACAACCTTTGTTATTTGCTGGGTAGTATATAATTATCGCAAGACCATAAAGCGCATTTTGCAGGTGTGTTTCTTTTTTTTTGTAACAATCAGAGGTGTTACGATTTTCTCCTCACATGACACATCTGAAGGGCCTCATGCAGTTGGTCTTTGAGTGTCCATATTCCTGGCAACGTTTACATTGAACAATATTCTTTGATTTGTTAAGATCTTCCATTTTAATTTTTTGTTTGTATATGTGTAGGATATTCTTCACTGGTGGATTGTGGTTGCCTGGTTCCAGGTTAACAAGGAACGTGGAAGTTGGTTTTTTGTCTGGCCCAAAACGCGCGTTCATTATTTCCCTCTCAATTTGTTTCCAGAAGCTTCGATAGTTTCAATTATAGCTTCATGTGTAGTGTAATGGAGGTTTTTGATGACTATGCGGTAGCTTTTGGTATCCTCGTTGTAAATGTATAGCCAATTAATCCATTTGACCGAATAACTAATATTTTTTTTTTGTATTCCTCTACATTGCATGGAAGTCGTGCAAGACAGTTTTGTTCAGAATCTTGAGTTTAAATAGGTCTTTATCGGTGACTGTTTCAATTAGTTTTGATAGTTCTCTGGCATCGTGTATGCCATAAAGAACAATAGGTGGATAATTATTAGGGTTTTTAGGTATTATAATTAGGAGCATCGTCATCAGCTTAAGAACTCGATTGTCACTTTTGAGTTTTAATCACAGATTTTATTTATTTAATAATTTATGTACACAAAAACAGCACCCCTGTGCTGTTTTTGGCGTACACGACGGTAGGCACTGTACAGGCTACTGTAGGCGAAGCTGTACCGAGGCAATACACATATAAAATTAGTACATAGGTGGTACTTATGCTTGTTGGAATTTTTTCCAGTAGACTTGAGACAGGAATATAATTAAAATATAAGACACAGTGTGTAACAGAAGAGAAAAAAAGAACTAGTGATAACAAATAGGTATGCAAGTATTATATACTTGCATACCTATTTGTTATAAAAGAAACTGAGACAACAAAATAATTAACTATATTATAAAAAATAATATAAAATAATAACAATAAATAAAATACACATATAAATAAACGTATCTGTAGTGTCTGTTTTTTGAAGAGAGCAATCGATTTGGCGTCACGAATGTTAGACGGGAGATACGTCCTATATAAGAGAAGAAGTCGGTATTATGAGGCACAATTTTAAGGTTAGACTTGAGATGAGAACGGGTTAGGACTTCAGGAGGACGGACCAAGGAGAAACGTTCACGGAGGTACAGACGAGGTATAGACGAGACATAAAATGCGAGTGTGCTGCGAAGACCGATAGGGAGCCACTTGAGCCTATTGCGGAATTCGGAGATATGATCATACTTCAGATTTCTAATCAGATGATATTCTTGGATTTTAGTCACAAACTAATTGTTTTCAAACACAAACAATTGTACAGAGTAATCACTGAATAAGATTCACTCATACAATGTTTGTAAACCTAAACACTTTTAAAATTAAATTCAATTTTAACGCAAATAATTCGCTGTGACTTGTGGACAGTGGATTTATGTGTGTTAACACTTTTACACACAGTGACAGTTTTTAGATGTTTTGACCACCTTCAAATGTTGGTGAAATCTGTTTAACATATCCTTAGATTCACATTCCAGCAAACTAAGTTCAACAAATCATTCTTGTGTTACAGTGCCACCTTTACTTCAAATACATGGTGATATTGATGACTTGGTAGATTTATCGTGGGGCAAGGAGACATTTAATTTACTTAAGGAATATGGTGTTGAAGGCGAGTTCCATATAATGGAGAGATTGGGGCATTCATTGAACAGAAAAGGTGTCAGACTTATCAAGGATTGGATTGAAAAACATTTGCCAGAAATCTGATAGTAAAATGTGGGTAAATATTTTAATTAATGTAATATAAGTCCAATCATTTAATACTTGAATATAAACTCTTTAATACACATTAAAAAGAAAACAAATACGTATTGAATAAGTTTATTTTCTAAATTCTCAGAATTAAGGTCTACAAGTTTCCTTATCCTTAACATCAACACTGCATGCATACATTTATATATTTTATTAATGCGAAAGTTTTTGGGTGATGGATTATAAAATTGATATAGTTATTAATGATTTCTAGATAGGTATCTAGAAATTCTAAAAATTGCTAATGCTGCTTTAAACTGGTGCTCGCGAATCTGTTTAAATGTACATAATACCTTAACTATTTTCAAAGGGCTAGAGTTAAGTATTTTGTAAGGCTAATTTTTCATAGTAAAGCATATGTTTTGTAAGTTGTGTTAAACATACTTACATACTACCTTTACTGGGTGGATACCTATTGCCTTTCATCAGACCTTATCTTATTCTGTCTTATTACAGATATAGTATTACCACTACGTAATCAACCTTGAATGAGACCCATTGTTCAGTAGTGAAGCTTGCGATTAATGAAACTAGGTAGCTATATATACGAATCAATGTATCTCGATCAAATTAAAATTTCTTTAGTAATGTACTACATTTTCTGTTTACCTCAATACCTAAAAAAAGGGGGCTGAGTTTGTTTATATTGTATGATAATAAATTTTGAGCTGAAGTTAATTTACTGTTTGTTTTTGTTCTAGCTACAAATCACATCAACTGACAAATAACACCCAAAATCGTAGTTAAGATACCAAAATACAATTGTTACTAATGTTTATATGAAACATATGTATTATACCTATAAACTATACTATATTATTTAAAGTTAAATCTCAGTTCCTACTTTTAGGTAAATCAGTTGTTGAATGTTGATTATTATTTAGCGATTACATTATAGACACCTACTTGAATGTGTTTTCTTTTATCAATTACACTTTAAAAACTCTTTTTGTAAGAGATCACGATTTTTTTATACTGGACACAAAACATAGTTTTATTTAATAAACTAGCTATGATGCCCAGCTTAGCTCGGGAGTTGATATTAAATTACCTACTTGGTAGATGAAATAAAATAAAAATACTATGACGTAAAAAGTAAAAAAAAAAAAATTTTGGCTATCTGTATAAATACAAAAAATAACCTGTTGTTAAAGTCCATATTGTGCACAATGAATGAAATTCAACTAATCAACAACAGATGGGGTCACTACAGTTACTTTCTAAGTTTTTTTTTTAAGTAGTGCCCCACCATTTTCTTTAGTATAGTGGGTGCGTTTACAAACATACAAATTCACATACTTACACATCACACCCAGACCCGGAACAACAATTTGTAGATCACACAAAGAGTTGTTCCGTGCGGGAATCGAACCCGCGACACGTTGCACGGCAGCCAATTGCCCAGCCACCGCGCCAACTGTAGTCAAAGTTAAAGGGTTGGAAAAGCCCTTGTTACTTTAAAAACACAACAGGAACTTTCTTGTTCGAGAGGTTATAAATGGCTATCATATGTGTTTTGTTATGTCAGGGGAAAATCATCGAATCACCTCTCCCGCCCAGGGTAAGGCGAGAGAGAGTGTCACTCTTACTGACTAAAAACCCCCCGTTCCTTCTGCTCTGGGCAGAGGCCGCGGTGACTCATTGCGCTTAACTCGCAACCCTTGCCCCTTTATCGTGCTGGGACTCCTTAAGTTTCATCGGCACGCACATTTTATCAACTTAGTTTTATTATGTATAATGATGATTATAAAGAGTACAATAACAAATGGAATGATGAATAAGAGATCATTATATCCATTGGGGCAGGCCGTGAAGTTACAGGGCACCAATAATAAAATACAAAAAAGTATATCGATTCTCGTGTTTTAAAAATCAATACAGGCTGTTTACCAAGAGAAAAAAATCCGTTTATATCACAACACAGACTTAATAAAATATATTGTCTATTTATCTTAAAATGACTAGAATTAACAAACCCATGTTTAATATAATGGGACTAATACCCCATTTTTTGGTCGAGAACGATTAATATCAACTGTATAATAAATTAATAATCATCTACAAACTAAGGGACTAGAAGCAAGTCTTATAATCTTTTGTTTCTGTAAGTTCAATTAACAACACCACAGTAGTAAATTATCAAAGCTGCTGGATAAAATATAAAGAAGAAGCAGTTCCTTACTAAACCAAGGCCCGCTTTGATTGAGTGTTCTTGGACTGCTTCTTGTGTTTTCTTTTCCTGCTTTCAATGTCTGAATCACTGCTGGATGTCGATGACGTAGACGTACTCGTTGATGAGGTGGAACAGGTTGTCGAGGTGGTGCTTGGTGATCTGCAATAATAATTTTTAGAATGTTGGTTAGCTCGTAACTGGCTAATGTATATTACATTATACCTACTGCCTATAACCATTACTTTAAACAACTTTGTATACATACGCTGTGACCCTACCTTATAATAAATAAATACATAATTTATAGCTTAAAGAAAACAACCAATTCATGAAAATCATCAAATGACCTCTCCCGACCAGGAAAAGCGAGAGTGTCAGACTCTTACTGACTAAAAACCCCCCGTTCCTTCTCCTGCTCTGGGCCGAGGCCGCATTGACTCATTGCGCTTAACCCGCAACCCCGGCTAAACATCAGCCCTATAGGGCCCCGTCTGTAGTGGTCTATTGGCTCTTTGAGGCACGCGCGGAACGCTATGCGCTGTCCGCCCGGGTCTGGATCTGGTCGGGAGGAGAGCAACCCTTACTCGCCGTCCGCAGACCCGCACTTACGGTGGCCGGAGCTCGCACTTACGGTGGCCGGAGCTCGCACTTACGGTGGCCGGAGATCGACGCACGGAATGTCGCCTACTGCGGCGGCTGGGGCGTGAGGAGGATAGTTCCCTCACGCGCTCCGCCTCCTCCTTAGCGAGCATCACTGCTTCGCAGAAAGAGGAGACGGCTTCCCAGTTCCTCTCGCTACGAACCATGGACTACAACCAACTTGTCTGAGAACTCAATTTACCTGCTGAAATATCAAATACAGTTTTTTCTTACAGGATTACCACAACGCACAGGCATAATTAAATGGCTATGTGATAATTTGATAATACTGTTTGGTGACACTTTAAGAGTCAGAGTTACCGATGTTGATCGTGCTAAATGCCTCTAACCTTTATACATATACTGGAAACAAAGCAAGGTGTTTTTACTTGAAGACAATCAAGACACATAGATTTCTTTGAGGGAGTATTTCTTTGAGGGAGTGTTGTAGAATGTCCCCTAAATGTGTAGGGCAGGGTTATACAGCAGATGTGGTTGTAAAAGTGGTTGCAAGTCTGTAATATAAATGTCGTTGAAGGAAAAAAGTGGAAGTCCAGAAAAGGTTTGTACGTTACGTAGAGAAAATTTAAGAAAATCTTAAAAATATGTAGAATCGACATCAACGCAGGCGGAGCCGCGGGCGACATATAATCGCAAAATATGTTGGTCTGATTATTTAAATTGTTTCACATTTAGTTTAAGTTAAAGTGTCCGTTACCCAGGCCAGATGTTGTCGACAATGGCCATTTGAATCTTATAGATAATTAGTTGTGAGGCTTCTGTAATTGTTGCGCACATTTTTAAATTTGTTGCGCTTATAGTTTTTTAATTATTTCACAAAAACATTTCCTGCTGGCGTAACGTTACCACAGCCAGACCTTTTTCTTTCTAATGGGAATATTTAAATAAATATTATCTATAAAATTAGTTGTCTAGATAAAGTAAATGTTGTGCCTTATTTTGTATTTGTTCTTTCTTCGGTTGCGAAGTTATTCGAGATTTTGCTGCGGTAACGTTTTTGGTTTTGCTAGATCTTTGAAATGGTTAAGCGGATTCTTATCATATTTTGTACACGACTTCCGAGGACTTAGTTTAAATTTGTTGTGCAATAACAAAACCAAAATAATGCATATTTTAAAGGTTTTTTCATCAAATAGAAAAACACTTCAATTGGCCCCAGCACTCCCAATAAGAAGTCGAAAGACTTACTTCAAACGTAATTTTAAAGCTTGTAACTGCCTTCAAATGTATGTGAAGTTTCATTAGTATCCCGTAAGTATTTACACGTTTACACGCGGTGTTATTTGGCCACTGGCTTGGATATATGAACTGAATATTATGTCAGTGATTAGTTGTTTAGATCAGTTGTATATCAGTAAAATTTCAGCTCAATACATTGGATAATTAATGAGATAATACTATTAAAGTCATTAGGAAGTGAATGACCGTGGTAAGCCGACCAAGTTTAGGTGGTTACGAAAAAGCGAAAACGCAGAACATTGTACTATCTTTTGAAATATGATAAGAATTCTATATGATATATGATATGAATTCTATATGATAAGAATCCGCTTAACCATTTCAAAGATCTAGCAAAACCAAAAACGTTACCGCAGCAAAATCTCGAATAACTTCGCAACCGAAGAAAGAACAAATACAAAATAAGGCACAACATTTACTTTATCTAGACAACTAATTTTATAGCTAATATTTATTTAAATATTCCCATTAGAAAGAAAAAGGTCTGGCTGTGGTAACGTTACGCCAGCAGGAAATGTTTTTGTGAAATAATTAAAAAACTATAAGCGCAACAAATTTAAAAATGTGCGCAACAATTACAGAAGCCGCGCAACTAATTATGTATAAGATTCAAATGACCATTGTCGACAACATCTAGCCTGGGTAACGGACACTAAGTTAAATTGCAATAATGTTTTTTTTGTAGTACTCTGCCCTAAAAAGTGATAAACAATCAAAGCATCATATTGGTCACTTTTGAGTAAACAGATAGGTACCTAGTACTTTTCAATTTATCTTTTGCTCCATAAATATATACATCGAAATCACCGTTATAAGGGGTCATTATATTACACTAAGTTACTATTCGTAGGTATATGGTTGCCTCCTTAACCCTTTAACCGCCCACACCGTAATATTACGGTCTCTGAAATCTACGTCCCAATCTCCACACACGTATAATTACGTTATTTTACAAAAAAAAAGTACTGATCGTGCACAAACTTCATATTAAAATGTATCAATTCGAAGAATTAGGGTGTATTTTTATTGTTATGGACGTTTCTCAATGTTTTGAATGATAAATACTATGTATTATAAAGTTTTAAATACGTTGTGGTCACTGTCCCCTTACCTGTATCGCCAATCATGTTTTTACGAGTACTAAGGATGAAAAAAAATAAATTCTGAAAATACTTATAGGTTGTCTAAGAATAAACAAATAAATATAGAAATTACTGTCACTATTTGAATCTAAGTGTGTACTTTCATTACAAAACAAAACATAGTGTTATTCTGTTACAAGTATTTGTACACAATAAAATGTATGTACAAAATTTACGACAGAAATATAAAATTTTCACTGTGCGGCCAAAGAGATACAAGGATAAATCACGCTGTATTATCAGTTGTCTTAGCGCCATACATCACCATGTAATCATGGGAAACATTCATCGCTCAATGCAACTAGTGTTGTAGCCCTTTTCGTGTTATTTTGTGGAACTATAAAATACCCTAAATGCAAAAGAAATCCTCTTTTCATCTTTATGTTTAATAGCTTTTCAGCTGGAAACTGTACAACCGGAAATCCGCTCAGAAGTTTACATGAAAATATTAAACTTAATTATTTAATACGACATTTCTCGTGGAAAATCGTCACCAGCAGAAGATCGAATTACGTGCCCATCTTCTGAGTACGTACTGTACGTACGTTAACATCATAGTAAACCGATTGAAGACTGAACAATGTTACATTATTAATTAAGTAGGTAAATAAAATATTTCTAATAATAACGGCATTTCTCACGTGAGTTAACCGAAAAACTACTAGTTTTAGGGCACAGCGGGAATCTTTTTCATGAGCAGCTTGCGCGTCGCGACTCGCACAGCCAATAAATGTTTTTTTCAAATTCAAATTCAAATTCTTTATTTGCATGTTAAGGTGGGTACAAGGATCTTAAATTAAAATAACAGACACAGCTTAACGGCCTTTTTCAGGCGTTGCAAAGAGGGCTGTAGCTTATAAAATAATATAAAATTACTTAATTTACATTACATTGCTTATAAGAGAAAAAAAATAAACAAAATAGTTCATAATTAGATAAATAAAAAAAATAAAAAAAGTTGTTATTGAGTGAGTTAGTAGGTAGGTGTTTGTGTGTATATGAGGTGGGTTTTTACATTAATGTTGGTGTTCTATTTTCCTTCGAAGAATTCTTTGGTTGAGTAGAAACATTTTTGTATTAAGAACTTTTTTAATTTCCTCTCAAATATTATTTCTTTCCTTTCGTTTTGTAGGTCTTTCGGTAATCCATTGAATATTTTGACTGCCATGTAGTAAGGACTTTCGTTAAGCATTTTAATTCTAGATGGTGGTAGGTACAGTCTGTTTTTATGTCGGGTATTAACATTATGGGTGTCTTTTACTTTAGTAAAGTTATCTTTATTTTTAAATACAAACTTGCATATGTCATAAATATATATTGATGGTAGTGTTAGAATATTGTATTTAATAAAATAGGGTCTGCAGCTATCTTGATTATCTATTTGTGCTATGATTCGTACGCATTTTTTTTGTAATAAGAATAGGTCGTGAAAGTTAACACTGTCGCCCCACAGCATTATGCCGTATCTCAACCAGGAGGACGCATATACGAAGTAAGCTGACAGTGCCGTCTCGATATTAGTGCTGCATTTAATTTGGAAAAGAGCGTATGTGAATTTTGACAATTTCGATTTTATGTGTTCTATGTGGGCTTTCCAATTTATATGAGTGTCTATGTTTATTCCGAGTAGGTTAAATGTGTCTACGTTTTGTAATGTAATATTTCTAAAAGAGGTGTCTATTTTTAGTGGGGCTGTTTGGTAAGATCTAAATTGCATTGTTTTTGTTTTAGTATAGTTTATCTCTAAGTTGTGGTCGTTAAGCCATCGTGTTACTGATTCCAAGGTTTCTTGCAAAATAGGTGAAGGTAATTCTGATTTATTATATTTTATTAAAATAGATATATCATCTGCAAATATAGTAGGGTTAGATCTTTATTTAGACTTTTAGGTAGATCATTGATATAAATTAAAAATAATACACATCCAAGGACACTACCTTGTGGTATTGAACAAGTTATTTTTATTTCTTGTGATCGAGTTGTTTTTATTTCATTTGTTTTTGTGTCATAGTTTTCTATTTGGACTATTTGGGATCTGTTTTGCAGGTAAGATTTACACCAGGAGTGCGCCGGACCACGAATGCCTGAGCCATGTAGTTTGTCAAGAAGTATGTTATATAGTACCTTGTCATAAGCCTTTGTCATGTCAAGTAGGACGCCAATTACATACTTCTTGTCATTAATATGCTGTAGGGCGGTTTGCACATATTTATAAACAGCTAGTGTTGTGGATCTTGAGCGTCTGAATCCGTTTTGGGAGTCATCTAGGATTTTGAATTTTTCTAAAAAGTTGTATAGGTATATAATGCAAATATTAATTAGGTAATACGTACTTTTCTCAAATCATTCACGCAAGTCGTGATTTTCAATTAATTGAAATAAAACAATGATTTTATTCTTATTACTCTGCATCGATATTAAGTGTTCCCATCACTGTTCCCAACATATACGTAACTAGCTATTCTCGCGCGGTTTCACCCGCTCGCTGCTCAGCTCCATTTAATCGTAGTGTGATGTTTTATATCCTATAGCACTCAGGAACATTGTAGCTATCTATCAGTGAAAGAATTTTGGCAATCCGTCCAGCGGTTCCAGAGATTAATCCCTACATACAAACTTACAAATTTTACCTCTTTATAATATAAGTATTGAAGTTAGAATAGATAGATATAGAAGTATAGATGTGACGTAGCGCTGAAGGTAACTAAACAAAACAAAAGCTTGGTAGTGAAAGGGTTAAGTATATAACACATGAGATAATATACAATATTATATATAATATGATATGATAATAATATATGTATGATAATATAAATGATGATAAAGGCAATATTTCAGATATTATGTTTTTTTTTAAATAGACTCTGTCAACTCTGTTATAATTATTGGCTATCTTCAACTTACCACCAGATATAGCAACAAATAGCAGACAAAAATAGTAAATGCACCAAGATGAAACTCGCATTTTAATGTAAAATTTATAACCAAAGTTATTTAATTCAAGAAAATGAGTCCAAATAAATCCCAAAGTAGTAAATGATCACCAAAATTATAATCAAAGTTTTTACATCTTCCTAACCTGTTTAAGTTAACCAAAAAATCAATAAATTGGTAATGGAAAACCTATTATTAACCAGATTTCAATTTAAAAGGACATGCAAAAAGAAAGTACATATCTTATCTGATTTATAATTATAGATAATAAAAATCCTTGGCAAAATATAGAACATTTTGATATGAGTTTGTCATTACGACTGAGGCGGAATCCACCCGAGCCGTAGGTTAGGCCTTTTAAGTTATGGAGTCGAGGGTTGCATTGACTTCGCACATGTCTCAAACAACATTTTTAAATGTTCACTGATGATTTATGAACGGGAATTGATCTGTGACTTGTGGGGAACGATGCATGTTCGGCCTGATACAATAAATGTAATAACATTATTGTGGGGCTGCGCCTTTTCCTGCACTAGAGTGGAAAATTAAATCATAACTTAATATGGCATCATAATACTTTATTTGATAATAAACCTACATTTTATGGCAATCACAGTGATTTATTTAGGCAAAAATAATACATTAATTTGGTCATTAAGATTTGGTGATCAAATACAATTTAAATTAGAGTTGTGACTAAAATAGCTGGTACTATTGTTTTATTAGACTTGATTTCTCTGGTGTTGGGTAGATATTTTTGCTACAAAACAAAGGGTATCAAAGCATTTTATGGTGGTCATTACATTTATCCCCATAATTATTTATATGTAATTTGAACACATACCGTGATGTTCTTCTCTTTTTACTTTTGCTATTCTTCTTCCTTTTGGCTTTCTGCAGTTTCTCTTGCAACTTCTGTCTCTGTTCTGCTTTTTGGAGTCGCTGTAGTGGTGTAGCAATCTCTTCCTCATCAGTTCCACTGCTTGTACTGCTGACATCCAACATTATCTCCTTATTAGGATCCACCTGATGTAAAGTGAAAGCTTAATTAATTTTGAGAATAGTTAACTAGTGCTAAACTAAGCTAAACAACCTGGGTACAGATTCTATGTCACAGAATTCATCATCATCACATCAAGGTGAAACTGGGAAGTGGATTAGATTAGATTTTATTTCAAATAATTTTCCTTGTAATTGTTATGATCAATCCTGACACCCTGTTTCAGACAGACAATAATATGCCTGCCTTCCATTGTGGTGGCCAAAAATGAATGGAATGACACGATCCAGCCACAATTCTTTCGCCTTATCAATGTAATCAGTTACATTATTTGATTGATGGTGTTCTAATAGAGTAATTAAGTAGGTATATTTAAAGGGCGTGAAACATAATAGATTTACCTTTATAAAGTTTCTACATTGAAATGTAAGATGCCCAGCGTAACCGCACTTCTTACACGCAGCCCGAGCAGCGTCTTTGCCAAACTTATTCACTGAGTCTGTAAAGTTAGCAGACATTCTTGCTACGGAAACAGGAAATCCAAACCAAGAACCAAGCGATTTTTATCTAAATGTTTTTTAAATAACAGGCTTTAATGACACTAAATATCAGATATTATCTTAATCTCTGAAATATTAATATGAAATACCAAATTCATTAATTTAATAAAAATTAATCTACAAGGGTTTTTTCGGGTGCTGTCGCGATGTTGTACTGTAATATTGTATTATCATATCTACACAACTAGTACTCTTACAATTACAACCATATTGACTAAAATTGAGTTGTACTTGTACCTGTGTAGGTACAGTACTACAGTCGTACCAACTTATCTATGAACTGAGTGGTGGCAACACCGTCGCTTTAGTGTTGCAAATTAATAAAATTTACCCATAATTGGGTATGTCAGATAAGAAACAATGTAAACATATTTTATTATACAAACAATACCTAAATGGTTTCATAATAATAAAATGCTAATAAAACTACTAAATAGTCCTCAAAAACAAAACATTTATTGGAAGTAGATAGATACATTAGCTTTTACTCTGGCATTCAATTGATATTATTTAGGTATCCCGGCTACAAACTAAATGTTTCAAAGTAGACAAAAAATTAATAACTTCCAAATAAATGTTAAGTAAAAAAAGCAAATTCATTCAGATTTTGCAGATAGCTTAACATAAAAAATTTAGTACTCACCCTAACCAAACAAAATTCAATAATCTCACACAAGAAGATAATAAAAGAAAATGACTTTTGACTGAAATGTAAAAAGTAAAACGATGTTAAAATAAAATAATGTGTGCTGCAATAATACGTGGCTAGACGACTTACTGCTATATGTTTTTTAGTAGGTGTTCTTGCGTAAACAAGATGTATCCTAGGAAATGATTAAGTTAAAAGATGGAATAAAACAAGTTTCATCATCATCAATCTACTACTAAGGCACGGGCATTCTTTAACAATTTATGCGAGGGTAAACAAAACAGAAGTTTGCTGTTTGATTTTTTGTAGCAACTTCTGCTGCGTCATGTTTTTCTTTATCTATTCTTGTAATTAGCTCTTGAGTCACACCTGAAATATGGACAAAGTTATTGAAGTATTTACATATACCTGAAATATGTAACTATGAGTAACTATTGTTTAATCGGCTTGCGTAAGAAGAACGCAGAAATGAAGTGGTGTCGGAATTTTGCTAAGCCGAAGCCAAGGCAAGCCAAGCTCATATTAAAAAATAATAAATGAAAAAATATTGGGTAATTTACAAACACAGTAGACAACACTCACCTGTAGCCAAAGAAATTCGTTTGTTTACTTGATTGAAAATGGAGTAATCAGAGCCTCCACCCCAGCTTTTTCTTCAAAAAAGGCTTTGACGTTAAGAATAATGCTTCGCGCTTCACTTTTAATCGCTTTCGAAAGATTAAACGCTAAATGTAGAAATCACAGAGTAGCCGAATGTACAGTGTATATATATTATGTGTATGTCAATTTGAACGACGGACTCATTGAAGGAGGGTGGTCAGTATTCGATTTTCGTCCCAAATTTGTAAAAAAACTATGACCTTAATTTTTGATCTAATTGTCCAATAAAATACAGTGTTCATGAACACAGAGCGCAAAGCGAACTCGGAGATAGTAAAATGCCTACATAATTCCGCACCAAACATGTGCCGCTCCTGTCGCTAAGGAAGCGAGCGCGCAAGCCCCGCCCCTTGCCTTTGTTATGTCGCCGACTGTGCCAAACATGATTGTAGATTGTAGGTATCGGCTCGCACGCACCCTGCCCGCGCCCCCGCTCCGCTGACCGTCAGTCTATGCGAACGCGCCGCCGCTTCCGCATTGCGTAAACATCCCCGTTTACCAAATTTACGTAAAGTACATTTTCTAGTGTTAGGTAATGTGTGAAGTGCAATAATGTCGTCCCAGTATTCAAATGAAGAATATTAGGATATGGTTCGTGCCTACGCGCTATCAAATGATCGTGTGCTAGCTGACATTAATGTGTACAGAGAAATGTACAGTCAGCTCCAAAAGTCGATGAACAGAATCAACTTACCAAAACACCTGTACACAATAAAACACTATAAGTTATAGTCGCAACTAGGAAACAAAATAGCCTGTACACCAGAAATTTACAAAATTCGTTACACACGACTATTTCAAAAGTATCTGTGCACTATAGTATTCCTAAAGTCGCTGTACACCATCAATCCAAATGTCGCTGAACATCATTGTATCAAAAGTCACTAAACAGCGGTAAAGACAAAATTAGGTTAACAAAGTATATTTTTAATGTTGCCCCGTGTTAATATACTTTTGACGCTTATGTTGTTCAGCTACTTTTGGGACAGTGTTTGCTAGACCTTAATAATGTATTATTTTAAATTAATGTAGTGAGTGAGAATCTGGAAGAAGAGCCTTTAAATATCTACCGGAACTTGTACCATTAACCTGACGGAGCGCCCGCGGACTATCAAGTGCGCGCGTACGTGAGTACCAAAACATTATTTTTTTAAATACGATGGCACATCACGTCATATGAAAATTTGAATTGCAGAATGTTTATTTATTTGGTGTACCTAGATATTTTTGCCTGTCCTAAGCCAGATTTAAAGTATGAAAGGGAAATGCATTTATACCTACGTCGGCGTCGGTCATTGACCGCGCATATGTTCTGCGATAAGCGCTAGGGTGTCGATACGTTGCGAAATTTTTACAAAGTTTTTGGATCGGTTTTGCTCGTCATTAATCAGGGTTTTTTTTTATTGTTTATATGTTTATTGGTGTAGTCTATGCATAAAGTATTGGGGGTTTGAATTTGCCGTATATACAGTATGTATATTTGAACGTCCCTCGTTTAAATATACATACTGTATATACGGCGACAAGAATGTACGGCGTGTAGCGTTCCGCGCGCGCTTCAAAGACTATACAGGGTGTAAGGGACAGCCTTCCGCAAACTGATAGGGTGGATTCAGTATATCGTCTTAAGTTGACCGGTACATGAAATTATTTCAGGAACGTTATGGGAATCCAATTAAACCGATTTGTTTCATTACCTTACACGCAATGTATCGCTACCACCGCAAACGCACGCAGCGAACGGCAGCGCTTTTAGTATTATTACTTTACACTATGGGCAGCGCCGCGACCTTACCTTTCGGACAAACGGTCGCGCTCGCGCCACGTTTTAATAACAATAAACTATTATTTACAAGATAGCCGCATTACTAACAAAAGAAAATCTAACAATCATAACATGGTAACTGATAAATGATAAAAAAAGAAAAATGCGTAGGTACCTTAGAATCGCTCCGGTTTCCGGCTCTGGAAAGCATTTGTGATGCGGTCTCGCATTTCGTACTCACTTGCACACGCACTCACAAACACTTTTTCTTTTACGTACAAAAAGGGGTCCAAATGGTTTACGTCTGGGGATCGTGCTGGCCACGGTTGCGGTCCAAACCTACCTAAACTACGTTTAAATAGGAAAGCACTGGTAAGTGGTAGCGTCTCGTTACGTTAGCGAACCAATTCCAAAATCCACGTAGGTATTGGTCTTCCGGCGCCTTTTTGTCTGGGAACAATGGGCTGGTTTTCTAACAAGCGTTGATAGTCACCAGTAATTATCCTGGAGTCTGATGGATGCCGACGGTCAGGATACCTACACTACTACATACAACACATTATTATCTCCCCATAATCACGCGCGCTAAACGTACCTAGGTAGTAATTTCGCACAATTTCTACAACAAAACTTCACTACACTTCACACACTACATAACTAATAAAACTTAACAACACTACTTATAATAAAACTTTTAAGCCGAATGCGCGAGCGATCCGTACCAACACACGCTCGCGGAACATAAACAGTAACATCGCAGCAAGGCACAATGGCGACTGCATGTGATGAGACACACACAAACATAAATCTGTTGTTGCCAATTACACGAAAATTAGGTACAAAATTTCGGGGTAAAAAATAAAAAATTATGCATGGTCGTAATTTATCATTCTGTTATTTTTTGTAGAGAAATGAATTGATTAAATCAATTTAATTCTAATTTCATTGTTTAGTTAATTTAGAATAATAAAAGTGCAGTGTGATAGAAAGCTGTGCTTCCATTCCAGGGAGATTGTGTTTAATTTCTGGCTCGACTATCAATTCATGGCTATTGTGAAGCCATGTAAATCTGTAAGTAGTTTAAAAACTAGCCAGTAATCGCTTAAAAAGAACAATCAATTAATAAATTAGGTAGTATTTGTAAATGCTTTAAAATTAAAACTAGACTAATCTTTATTTATTTTTTATTCAATTTATGTGCGCGACAAGATTTTCATTAATTGATTAATGAAAATCTCATCAATGTGATTATGAATGCAAAGGAGTTCTCAAGTTTTAGATAAATTTCGATAGTTCTAACATTTTCGTTTACAAAGGTAGAAAGGTAGAAAGGTAGAAGAGGTAACAAAAGTTAAAAGTTGGCAACACTGGTTCAATCGACAGAAAGGGACGCAGCTATTCTGTACGTTGGACGGGATCGTAGGTATACCTACGGCGGCGGCGCGGCGATCGGCGCGGTGGGGCGCCGAGCCGCTGCGCCGTGACCGCGGTGCGGTGAGTTCAAACGACTCGCGCTAGGTAGAAATTGAACAGCTGATTTCATGCGTAGTTCTTTAGAGAATTCACACAACCATTGCGTATTTTTTTGTTTTAGCTGTGTTATTTACATTAATGTTATTCTTCATACATAGAATGTAATTATACATTGAAATAGAGGTGTAGGAACTGAAAAAACGAAAAAAAAATTGAAAATTTTCCTGAAAGAATTTTCACTGGAATATGATTCAGAATAAGGAGCTGAATGCACCCTGTTAATTTGTGGAGGGCTGTCCCTTACACCCTGTATAGACCACCACAGTCGGGGCCCAATAGGGCTGATTGTTCAGCTGGAGCTGCGGGGTAAGCGCAATGAGGCACCGCGACCTCGGCCCAGAGCAGGAGAAGGAACGGAGGGGGGGGGGGGTTAGTCAGTAAGAGTCTGCCACTCTCTCTCGCCTTACCCTGGGCGGGAGAAGTCATTGGATGGGTCGGATTTCCAAAATTCTTTCACTAATAGATAGCTTTAATGTTCCTGAGTGCTATAGGCTATAAAACATCACGCTACGACTAAATGGAGCCGAGCAGCGGGTGAAACCGCGCGAGAGTAGCTAGTTTATAATAACGCAAATAAAAACCACGTTATTTCTAATTTATTAAGCTATCACATCAGCACGTTTTATGATACAAGCAATTATTTGTACCACAAACACAAAATAAATGAATGCCTTTTTAAAAATATTTAAAGTAAAAAAGCTTATCAGTATTGCGTTCAGAAAAAGTCTCAAGATTAGGCTTTTGCTTGATAGAACAAGGGCAGATGATAGGGGATATCTAAATATGATAGGTATGTGTACCTACTAATGTAATCTGTCACTGCTTTACACCCTGTGTTGAGAATGACAAAAAACTGGTCACACTCAAATGTCAGTCTGGTTTACAAATGGCGTAAAGGACTCGTATGCCATAACTAAAAAAAAACTGGTTTACAAAGCATAGACTAAAACCCTAATAAATGAGCTGTCATGATCGTTAAGTCATTCATTTCAGCCTAGCGCAACTTAGAAGAAAAATAAAAATGTATGGACTTGGCACGGCAAATAATGGCACACGGAAGTAGCCGGATATTGCCATCCCACTCCCTCAGTACAGTTCTCTTTCTTTCACTAATCCGTCGGCCATTTTGTTTGAAGTTTTGAACTTTGAATGTCGTTGCTTTTGTAAGTTTATGTTGTTATTTTCATAATTTCATAAATTTACGTATAATTTGTTTAGTTAATTAGTGGTTAGTGATACGGCTGTGACTAGTTACGTGTTCAAGTAAAATGCCACCAAAAAAACGGTTTCTAACTTGTGAAATCTGCGGAGGTCGATCCGGTCGTAAAAATGGCGAGAAAGGGATGTTTATGGCGAAATTTCCTTTGGATGAGGACCGGTAAGCATTAAATGATATAATTTTATTTAATTCTAAGTATAAAAGGCTACAAATACATGTAAATTGATTTTCATGTACTTATTGTGTACCTACTAGTGATGTACCTCAAGTATCGATAGTCACAGACTTATGTGTGGGCTAAACTCCAAAGATCCCTTGATTTATTTATTCTTTCGTGATTTACTTTCCAGACCACACCAAAGAAGTAATGATGTTATTAGATGTTGTTGAACAAAGTTGTGACACGACAACCCAGTAGATTTTAAGAAATTAATGATTAAACGTAGATAAAAATTTATGTATACTGTATTCGTAAAATTTATGCATTTATTATATAAGGAACGCCAGCTGTTTACACAATTTAGAGTTATTCATGTCAGGGACTGTCCATTTTGATTTTTTCCATTTTTCAGGTGCCGGCAGTGGGTGAAAGTTGTTGGCAAAGAAGATTTAGTGTATGTGCCCATAGAACCAATTTACTGAACCAATATATGTATTAAGTATTAGAGTCCACTTAATTTAAATAATTTTAGTTAGGTCCTTAACACACCGTCCGTATAACATGAATTTGAATATTATTACAGAAATATATTTTTTAGTTATTAATATAGCACAATGTTTTATTTCAAATCCGAACTTTAGTTCGAAACTAAGAATTAAAAAAGTAATATGACCTCGATTTCTACCCTATAAATATTATCGATATCGATACTAAACCTAGTATACAGCTACCACAGAACTATTTGGTCTTTTAGGTTGGTACTATTGATTTTGACGGCTGACATCTTTTATTTATTGCAATGTAGGTATTAGAGTGCCGTGTAAATTGATTCCACTGGCTTATAAGGGAGTCCCGTCTCTTAAACGTAGTGGTTACATACTCTTTGATTCATTTGTCAAAGAAGTTGAGCAGAAGTCAGTCGTGTTAATTCTTGTTTGCTTATTTCCTTTTACTGTAAAAATTAGTTCAAAAGTTACTTACTTTATTTTACAGAAAAGCACGCCAAAAATAACTATCTGAAAAAACTCATCACTATTAAACAAAATAATCTTACAAGCATGGCACAGTAAGTATCTCGGGTTCTTTCGATCTGGAAATTATAAGCATGACTTGGATTTCTAGTTGAGTTATTAATTTAATATTTAACATAGTTGGTGCATTTTATAAAGATAACTAAAAAAGTATACTTATCAATTTTATTGATTGATTCTAACTTTTTGACCTTGTTATTGACTTTCCTCGAGACCTCGATCGATTTACTTTTTGCTTAAGGTTAAGTTTTTCGGCAACAAATTCTACACAAAAAAAATATGTTGTATAAAAACATACGCGAAGAAAAATTATGTTTGAAAACGTTTGTTACATTTCGAGTTGAAATTGTGATATCTGTAGAAATATAGTTTATCATTCGAAATGTTGTCAATGGTCCCTGTATCCTTACTATATAATTATAGAAATGGTTACAAAAACTATTATACAATTTAATACGAGAATCTACTACACTTAGAACTTATCTTTGCTGATTACTAAAGTGTTGGTAACTGAGGTTTTCAAGTGTGGCCACAAGGTTATTTGAAGGTGAACATACATGACTTTCATTATGTATGTACTGGTCACAGTGGGTTACTAATTAGATACAACAGACATTATGTATGTCAGATGGTAGATATCAATATGATTTTTTTTTCAGGGCTAAAGCAGACATTGCCCTTATTGGGCTAGCAGTTATGGGACAAAATTTGATTCTGAACATGGACAGCAAGGGATTTATTGTATGTGCTTTCAATAGAACTGTAGCCAAGGTAAGGTAATTACTGCTAAAAAACTAAAGATTACTCACTTTTCCTTTACTCCTACTACTTTAATGAACAACTAAATTAACTAAATAGTTTATCTTGCTATACATGTGTATATTGTATATGTTGATGATTGTTCAGTTTTGTAATAATTAACATACTCATTAATATATAATGATATAATTACATTTAAGGTGGAAGAATTCCTCAAAAATGAAGCCAAGGGGACTAAAATTATTGGGGCAACCTCACTGGAAGACATGGTGGCCAAACTCAAGAAACCAAGAAAAGTTATGTTACTTGTAAAAGGTGATGCAATTATTCTTTTTAATTTAATAACTTATTTACTCACAGTATTGTATACTTTATATTTAAAGTTTTTCACTTATAATATGAATAAGTTGTATAGTTAACTTCAAATCAATAGTTAACTTCCCAAGCCTCTCATTTTGAAGAAAACTTTCTTGACAGTCTTACTTGCAATACTATTTAAATATTATTAAAAGAGTCACAAAGGTTGGTTCACATGATTAAATCAAAATACAATACTTTTCATATCCAAAACATGAACTGAAGGAATAACAGATGTATGGGTTTGTTTTTCAGCTGGATCAGCCGTTGATGAGTTTGTTCGAAAGCTAATTCCTCTTCTTGACAAAGGTGACATTATTATTGATGGTGGCAACTCACAGTATATAGACACACAGCGTTGGTGCAAAGAACTTGCCTCATCTGGCATCCTTTATATGGGAATGGGTGTAAGTATATTTTGGATTGTATATATTTTTTGATGTAAGTTGTGTCAGAGCTATGTGTTGCTTGTAAAAAGTTTCTTTATTCTTTAATTGAATGTAGTACTGAATCTAATTGTGTCTTAAGTATATAAACAAATCAAGGTTAAAATGTTTGTAATGTCTGTTTTTTGTAACCATGTTAGCGAAATCTGATCGAATCACAGTAGTTTTGTAATTTTCTAATTGAAACTACTATAAAACAGGTTATTAGAAGAGAAGTCTAATAAGAAACATGAAATTTGAATTAAAGAAGGACAATTTCGTTAAGATTGTTTAAATCCTTAATTCTATATTTCCTTCATCTGTAAAATCATTTTTGTGTTCAGGTAAGTGGTGGTGAAGATGGGGCTCGATATGGACCTTCTCTTATGCCTGGAGGCCACACTGCTGCTTGGCCCCATGTTAAACCAATATTCCAGGTATATCCTTTTGTTAATACATTGTTATTTCATTACATGCTTCTTTTTAGCCATTACATAATTGTCTTTTACTACTCTGCTAATGACTTTATATTGTTATTTATTTTTAAATACCTTTCAATGACCAGAACAATTGTTTATTGTGAAAATTACAACTCGATATTTTTTTACAACTATAACAAGTTCATTACTAAAACTAGACCCATTATCATAATTATAATTACCATAGTTTTCTAACGAGGGTACTTTAATATTCAGTTAACTTTAATATTCAGTTTACTTATTAGGTTACTTTAATATTCAGTTATACTTAGTTCAATAATACAAAGTTCAGAACAATAATATAACGAATGTTTCAGGCCATATGCGCGAAAGCCAATAATGAGCCATGTTGTGATTGGGTGGGTGAAGACGGTGCTGGACATTTCGTCAAAATGGTCCACAATGGTATCGAGTATGGTGACATGCAGCTTATTTGTGAAGCTTACAACCTGATGAAAGATGTCCTAGGTACTGTTTAATATTAATTAAAGTGGAATAATAAATCGAATATTAATAACATTGAACTGACCCACAGCAGCGCATAATATGTGTGTAAGACAACAAGAACAATATACTTGTTACCTATGTTTGCAATAAATAACTTTGACTTTGAAGAACAATATAATTATTCATGTCATCTATAATATTGTATTAATTTAAAGGTATGGAGCAAGGCGAAATGGCTGAGGTATTTGAAGAATGGAACAAAGGAGAGTTAGATTCATTCCTTATTGAGATATCAAGAGATATCTTAAAATTCAAGGATTCGGATGGTAAGTTCAGACTGCTCAGACTGGCAGAGAATGCTTAAAGCATTTAATCCGCCTTGTGTACATTTTATTTGCATGAAGTCACAAATAAATAAAGAAAGAGGTTTGTTATGGCATATGGCAAAAACTACTTATTACTACATATACTTTTGAAAAAATATCTCATTCCACTTTGCTATATAACTGTATGCTTCTAAAAAATATTGTAATTCAAAAAATTTCTTTATTCTTTTACTAATAATAAAAATATACATATACACCAGGCAAGTCCCTTAACGCTTAATTAAATAATTATACCACATATTTACAGGTAAATATTTACTGCCGAAGATTCGTGACACAGCAGGACAGAAGGGTACAGGAAAGTGGACAGGTATTGCTGCCTTAGAGTATGGTGTACCTGTCACTCTCATTGGCGAGGCAGTGTTCGCTCGCTGTCTTTCTGCTCTTAAAGGTGGGTGAAAATATCAACATACTGATTAGTACTGCCATATTCTTAAATAATAATTTAATTTTACTACTTGTACAAACAACTTATGATTATAGTTATTTAATAAAAAATATTTCGGTATCATAACCAAAGTATATATATTGATCATATTAATCCTTCAATTTATACAAATTTGAATTAACAATTAACATATTAATTTTGTTTTCTCGGCGAAACATTTCCACGACGAGATTGAGTTGACAAAATGAAATTTGTTTCAAATAAATTTACTGTTTTAAATTACATGTTGTTACATGATATATATATTTTCAAATACATTATAGATTGACATTAATGACAGTGTATTGTTGTAAATATCTAGATGAGAGAGTTAAGGCAAGCAAGGTGTTGCCTGGTTCTGCTACCAAATTCAGCGGAGATAAGAAGCAGTTCCTGGAACATCTGCGTAAAGCTCTTTATGCCAGCAAGTTAATATCGTACGCGCAAGGCTTTATGCTACTCCGTGAGGCAGCCAAGGTTTGTCTTGCTTTCACACAACCTTTAAAAATGTCCCAACTTCTTTTTTGGTAGGATTTCTAATTCTCAAGATTAGAGTCAGTTAGTATAGAAAATAAATACGATTGTTTTTAAAGTGAATCTCATCTTTGTCAGCAGATTATAGGGAAAATTACGTGACGAATACATTTCTTTATTGAAATATAATAGTTGCTGATACATTAGCATTACTTCAACAATAATCTTGATGAGATGCGATAAGTGACGCAGTTCCTTGCTGTGACATTGCAAGAAATAAGATTATTACATGATAGCATCATTGTGAGTAATGGTTACATACAGTGATATATCCACGATTACATTAGATTAGTAGCTATGATGTAGTACAAAAACGCATTCTAATTTATTAAAGTAAATAAATTACTTTTTACATTAGACATAGATGGGAGAGTAATCAGAGTACAGCCCTCGTTTAGCTAGTTTGATTGTACTCTTACTAAATGTCACGTGTCGTTTCAGTGTTCCATTTTTGTACAAAACGTAATATATATAATCACACATACATCATATACACAACATCTGAAATGTAGTATGATATACATTATAGTGTAGTATCTAACTGGGATATGTTTGTGAATATTTTTACTACAATAATTATGTTTATGTGCTCACAGGCGAATCAATGGAACTTAAACTACGGCAGCATAGCTCTCATGTGGCGTGGTGGCTGTATTATCAGAAGCGCGTTCCTTGGCAACATCAAGGTAAGAAAACAAAAGTCCACTCTTAACAAATATTTATGATTTATAGTTACAATCTAAGTAGATTACACAAATGTTAACTTTTGTTTCCGATGATCTTTTAAAGCCAACGTTTCTTAGAGCCATCATCTACTAGTAATACAATAAGGTTATTTACTGCTTATGATAAAATAAGGTTCCATTGCGTCCACTGTATTATGTTATCATATTTCTCTATTTTGAATTCCTTTGTTATAACCAGGTTATATATTATGCAATTGCAAGCAGTTATTTGTAGTACGATAAAGCATCTATTCCTTTTTAATGTGCTAATTCTATTCTACGACTATGCTAAGTATTGAAACTACTTTTAATGTCCTTAGGAATGTTCTAATCAACATCATGGATCGTAACTATTATTCCTATGGAAATACTATGAGTTTCAGTTGTCATGTCATTCAGATACAAAGTAATGAAGAGTAATGTAATCTGTAACCTCTTAGATAACGTGACCACTGCGACATTCAAATGATACAATGTCATAAGTGCATAGGTATGTTTAAATTAAAATAATGAAAAAAATCTTGCTATTTTTATTAAAGATATACTTACCTATTTTATACGTACTTATATGATTTTATGTTAGTATTCAAAATACTACAGTAATTATAAAATATCACTGAGACTGATAAAAAATATTGAAAGCATATTTTATAATAAAATTGTTTTTGAAAGATTGCGTATTTGTGATTGAAAGTCTTTTTAAAACACAGACATTGAATGGCACACAAATCACAAAGCAGGCAAAATTAAATAAATGTACATGTCTAAACAGACATTCTTAAAGGGCCTTACTTAATGAATTTTCAATGGTTATAAAATATATTCATTGAAAATTAAATATGTATTAGATTGTTTAAAAAAAGTTACAGTTAAACAGCCAAATTTAATGTTTCGTTTATCAAAAGGTGGAAAGGCAAATATTAGGCATGGTCTTCATATAAATAAAACTTGTCAATAAAACTGGATATATTATGTACTCTATTAGTATCCGTCCTTAATAAATGTAATGTTGGAAATATGTACACGCGTAACTAACATGGTGTTGACGAGTGTTTTCCATTGTCATCAGGAAGCATTCACGAAGAACCCTCAGCTGACAAACCTGCTGTTGGACCCATACTTCTGTGAGCGCATCAGTGCTTCCCAGCAATCTCTGCGGCAGGTGGTAGCACAGACGGCACTCGTCGGTGTTCCTGCGCCGGCTTTCTCCGCTGCGCTCGCCTTCTATGACGGCTACAGATCTGCTGTACTCCCAGCTAATATGCTCCAGGTCTGAATATTATCAACGCAGAGAGAGATCAAGTTTTTGATTATGCTTTCTTTCCTAGTTAATGGCGTACTATTGCGTACATATTTATGACTTCTCAATTTTAACCAATTTTTATTATTACAGGCTCAAAGGGATTATTTCGGTGCGCACACTTACGAGCTTGTTACTAAACCAGGAGAATTCGTACACACAAATTGGACTGGCCACGGCGGCAACGTGTCTGCTTCAACATACAATAACTAAATTGTTTTATTTTTACAAATGAAGCATAGGGACCATTATAAATATTATACAAAAGTGCATTTGTTGACCACTTTGGTGTAATGTGGGTAAAATTTGTTAATTAAGTTATGTTTTTCTATGCTACAATCGCTTATATGTAACGTATATAAGGTGGCTGGGATATGCAACGCATTCGGTCACATTTGTACAATACGGTGCTAGAGCATCTTATTTTTATGGATTTGCCTTTTTTAAGGAAAAAAGGAAATATTTTTGACCATTTACATTTTTCTATATCATTCCTGTTATCTTGGGTATTTGGAAGTTACGTGAAAATAAAATCATTCCTTATTTTGTTGTTATTTTTAAAAGCATATATATTATTATAAATAATAAGGTCTTCGAAAATAATTTTGTCACCAAATACTTGTATAACCTAATCACTTCAACAATTTTAGTACTGAAATAATAATATAAAATAATTCATGCAAATGATAAGGCCATTCAATTAAATTATTTAATACATTGACAGCACTGGTCTGCTATGAGTTTGAAGTATCACCTGTAAAATCTTTGTCCTTTTCTTCTCATTACTTCACTTCACAGTAGGTGTTGTATTTGGTGCAGTGCAGGATGTAAATCTAACATGCTGTATTTGGTGACTAAATTATATATATAAGTAACAAAAAAAAAAAATTATGAAACTCAAGAGACATTTTATTTGTGATCTAAATAACAATTATTTTATTTAAGTTTATACATGTTTAATGTTTTTGATGTTATTATTGTGATGGTTGTTTTGTATTTTAAACCTAAGATAACTAACTGCTTTTTGGGGCGCGTACTATTTTTGACATTTTTTTCATAAATAAATATAATTATGAATAAATGAAATTAGATTTTTAATACCCTAGGTTTATTTCCAGATCCCATTTTTCTCCAAATTAAAATTGATCAGACATCAATTGATAATGACAGAGCACCAAATCAATTATTTTTGGGTCGATTTAATATAGTTAGGTATATGGTGGTAGATTGCCAAACGTTCGTGGGGGACACCCAGAAATAGCACAAACACACACACGATAATGAAACGGGCCGCTACTGATGAAATAATAAAAATAAATAACCGAAACAATGATTTTTCATCACATTACTGGGAGCAGACGTGTTTCGCCATCAATATCGATACATAACTCATTAAAAACATCTTTTATAATCCACAAAATGTTGACGCTCGAGAGAATGGTCACTCAAGAGAAGTGTTTCCATAGGCTTTTTTGTAGCCATCAGAACTTGGTCGGGTTATGTAGGTTTTCGATGCTTCGTCAGTATTATAATTGTTTTTCTTTAATTACTGAATTTAATGACATGAAATTTTGCATGTGAATAGTTGAATGAATACACTAATTACTGGCATACATTTTACCATGCAATTCATTTAGAAAGTCGTGATATTTGACTGCTTTGTAAACAGTGATCTATTCATGGTAAATTTGTCCTATAACTATTTAATTACTAACGGAACATCATTGATACTTGGCAACATGTTGCAGACACTTACAAGGTTTGTGTAAACGTGAAAATCTAGACCCCAAAGTGCATACTTTAAGAACTAAGACCTAGTAAGCGTATTTTACGTTTATATTTTTATCTTTTAAACTCTACGATTTTTTCTAAATCTGTTTTTTAAACAAATGTAAACAAATTCAAAACAACGTATGTAAAAATCTACAGCTCTCTATGTAAGCGCTTTATATGAAAACTAGCTAATGGCCAAACGTTCGCGTAGCGGAAACTTGAATTTCTCCGAAGTTTATGCATGCACTAGTTTTATTCATACATACACAATTACACACTAATTTTTGGATACATCTCTTTTCTTCTAAAGTCTATGGATTAAAAAAAGTTCCGCCAGGACAACGTTCGCCCAGCGGAATCAGTTTTTGGTGAATTTCTCCACAATGGTTGCGTGCACAATTTTTTTTTACCATACACAATTATACGACGTCATACACTAAATATCTGCATAATTAAAATCTTTAAATTCAACAACATTACGCTGCACGAACGCACGCACTTTAAAGTGTGTAAGAGAGCGGGCACACGTGTGACCGGACGCAGCCGTGAGTTGTCCAGTACTAGCAGTTAGTAGTCGTACAGTGTACAGTTAAGCGGGGACAGAGAAAAAGTAAAATGTGAGGGTATCCTCAAAAATGTTCAAATATTAAATAATAAAGTGGCGATTACCCTCGGTGCGAACATGCCCCCGGCCTTAAAACCATCGCGTTTAGAGGAAAGAAAGGGAAACTAAACTAAACGCTGGGAACCGGAGAGGCGCCATTGCGAAGGTAAGGGACAAAGGCGGATGGCAGGTCTCTTATAGATTTCTGTCGCCGTCTTCACTAAAGCGAACCTACTGATTCCGTCCTTACCGGGATAGGTCTCAACTAGTGTTGCCCAAATGCAAGAACAAGACGAGACTTAGCCAGTCTTGGTCTTGGTCTTGCGCCAATACACCTGGTCTTGGTCTTGGTCTTGGTCTTGCGCTCCCAGTCTTGGTCTTGGTCTTGGTCTTGCAGCAAGAGTCTTGCAAGTCTTGCAATTACCTATTAGTCTATTACTATTTATTAAAGTTTACTTTAAATCTTAGAAAAACGTATTAGAATTGGAATATTGTGAGCTTGAATTAACATAGCCATAGTAAAAATCAAGCAGATTAATAAATAACTGAAGATTTGATAAGAAATTCGAAAAATCAACTGACCTATATGTCGTCTTCCATGGAAGTACTTAACTGTTACTTAATAAACATTTATGATTTATAAGCTTACATTTGCTAAAACGTGTAAAAAAACAAATTAATTACAATAACTTGACTATATTTTAAAGAACGATACTTATATGTCTAGAAAGAGATTGAACCCTCAACTTATAAGAAATTTAATTAAAGAGTTTTACGACTTATCATTTATTTGAATAAAAAATAAAATACAACACAAATCAACAGCTTTATCATTAGGTTATGATACTTTATATCAACTTTTTTTGACCAAGAATTAATACAAAGTAACCATCTGGCTGACTCATCACTTAACCTATTTCTATGTTTTCTAATTACTAATGATGCTTTAGAAAATAACCTCTCAGCAGTTTAAAGTATATTTAAAAGTGGCTACAATATTTATTAAACGGGTGATATTTGAACACTGCTATTTTTTCTTGTAAAAGTTAAGAAATATAATGACTAAATGTACAATAATAGTACCTAAGTAATTAGTTTAAAACCATAAAAGTAATCAATATTATAATATATACTTCCTAGAATGAATTAATATGACATC
Source organism: Spodoptera exigua (assembly GCA_902829305.4). Taxonomy (NCBI): domain Eukaryota; kingdom Metazoa; phylum Arthropoda; class Insecta; order Lepidoptera; family Noctuidae; genus Spodoptera; species Spodoptera exigua. Next base: position 8,977,529 of record LR824601.2, on the reverse strand, counting down.
TACTACCTATCCTTACCATTTTATCCTAATCATAATACTACTTGCGTGGTCAGTACTTATAATGTATTCATGTTCATTCTAAACACTCTGAAACTTATTTATTCTTTGGAACACCTGTAGGTACTCTTAAAATTCGAAATTATTTTGCATGAGTATACCTACGCCCTATGGCGGCAATCAAATAGTGTCAAATGCTATGATTTCGGCGTGGCGGCAACAATACTTTTAGATTTCAAAAGAAGCCGCCGGCGCGTGTATCGTGTCCATGTACTTCCGAAAAGCGGCAATTTTTTTTGAGAAATAAGTACAAAACCTTTGATGCCGCATTATCAAAGTGCCGATGGTTAAAACATAACTATGCATGCACTCAGTTTGATTTTAATAGATATTTTTTTATTCGCTTTGTTTATGGTATTAGTCGTAATGCACATAGGTCGAGTTTTTCTCATTCTTTGATACAGTTTTTTGCGTCTCAATGAATTCCTAAGCGTACCTACCTATACCTACACCGAACTGTGACACCTAACTACTCAGTGAAATAGCGCTAAGTCCTAGCTGCAAGACGCAAGAGTCTTGCAGGCTATGTCTTGTTCTTCCTCAAGTCTTGCACGGTCAGTCTTGGTCTTGGTCTTGCGAAAAATACGCGGTCTTGTTCTTGGTCTTGGTCTTGCAAAAACGCAAGAACAAGACCAAGACTGCAAGACCAAGACTGAATTTGGGCATCACTAGTCTCAACAATAACGCCAAGGGGCCAAGACAGAGTGCCAACGTTATCAGTAACGATGACCATCATCTTGATGGGGACATCAAGATAGGTAGCGTCGTAATCAGTTCGCTCGTTGAGAGTGTGTTCCGTTTTCCTCTGGATTGCAAGAGATCAAGATATTCACGTTTCCAGTGATTAGCGAACGATTGCACCATCTGATCCAACAAAGGGGTGGCTGGGCAACTGGCTGCCGTGCAACGTGTCGCTGGTTCGATTCTCGCGCGGAACAACTCTTTGTGTGATCGACAAATTGTTGTTCCGGGTCTGGGTGTCAGGTGTATGTGAAAATGTATGTTTGTAACAGCAGCCACGAACAGAAGAAAATCCTAATGTGTAAACAAACGTTAATGAGCATACAGTTTTTAGTAACGCCCATATATTAATTTACAAATTATATTAATTTATCCCATATATTAATTTATCATAATAAACATAAATATTTCGACTTAGAGTTATATTGTTTTTTTTAGAAAGCATTATACCTAATTGTCATAAATGAACTACAAATACTATCTACAATATTTAAATTTTCTAACACGTCCAACACATCTCGTACTTTCTACTTAATCATGTTTAACAAAATATCTCACTTCTAACATGTTTAATAACTATAGAAAATCAAGATATGAAGGATTTTTCATAAAAATTTAAGTTATTATGAAATTCTTAGTGGGCGCTATTAAACGTAGACGGCTAATGCTGCCCCAGAACAGTGCGTCAATTATTAACGCCCTGAAATTAAGTGCAAAGCTTAAACATTAATGAGATCAGTAATCAACTAAATATATCTAATCTTCTATTTAAATCTTCTATCTAAATAATATATCTGAGTCAAATGGCCTCTTTGCACAGCATTAATGGCAGCTTTCATGGTTTCCTCAGACCACGACTCTCCTCTTTTCTTACGAGTGGAATTAGTTGGAGTCATTTCCCCGATCTGTAAAGAGCAGATCATTATGATGCACATACATTTTGGCTTTGTATAAATACACCCACAATATGGATAATACCTAGTGCCCATACAGGCTATTAACGCCCAAACCTCACTTTATTACCCGACTTTATTACACGTATTACCCGAATAGTACCTTCTATTATTCTCATATTTTCACTCATAATTACGAACAAATAGCGGTAACTTAATTAAAAACTAATCACAAAATTAATTTCAAATCAAATCAAATCAAAATCATTTATTCCAACTAAACCATAAATAGGTATCTACTTTTGAAACGTCAAAATAGAATAGTAAGTAGTCTGTCAGTCTGTTCGTCAGTGAAGCTAGGTGCTCGTTCCAAATTGTAGTTTCGAATGGAGAAGAACGAGCAAGAAACTCCATCGTTACTCTTTTAAAAAATATTTGTTTTACAATTCACCAATAATAATTTTTTTATTCATTACTGTACCCCTATGTGATAACAATGCAGAGACAAGTTGTTACTAAAAAGGAACAAATGATGGTATCTATCATTAAAATTTTAATCCCTTGTCGTCTCGAACATGGCGCTCACATATGCGTACTCACAATCCAAAAGAATGCTTCTATATAAACTCATTCAAGGTTTCATTAATTTTGAGAATTTTAATAACTACTGACTACATATTTGAGTATTGTCCGGTGGAGCCGAACCAACATGCTGCCAGGCATTCTTATTCTCAATATAATCTGAAAGTTTGTAGTATGCCTGTCTACACAATTCGCGTTTAATATAAGTTTTAAATTTTCGTTCATTAAGATTCAATACAGTACTTGGAATTTTATTGTAACAATTTACACACAACCCCATAAAGGATTACTGTACTTTGGACAGACGGAATCGTGGCACAACCAGCCTATCTTTGCCTCTTGTATTAAAATTATGTCTATCGCTTCTTTTTTCAAATAATTGCAAATTTTTCCTTACGTACATAATATTTTAATATGAGTGACAAGGTAGCGATAGGATATTTATCGTTTTAAATAGTTCTCTCAGAGATTCGCGACGGGGCAAGTTATATATCGCTCGGATAGCCCGCTTTTGCAAAATAAATTTTGAATCTACTTCCGCAGCTCGACCCCACAGCAAATTTCCGTACGACATTATGCTGTGAAAATAGCTAAAATAGACAAGCCTTGCTGTGTTCACGTCTGTGAGCCGTCTAACTGCAAAAACAGCTGAGCTTAGTCTTCCCGACAGCGTCTTTATGTGGGAACCCCAATTCAGTAGGTTTTTGTCTATATTGCCATAGTAATTGAAGTTTCTTTTTGATACATATGTTAATACCATGAGATACCGAACTAGGCCTTCTTTTAACTTTTACAGAGATAAAAGTCTCAGGAAAGTATTGCGTATATAGGAAAGAAAACATTTCCATGAAAGCATTGTAAGCAATGTTCGGGTCCTTAGCCTCGTATACTTCAGCAAACGATAGACTATTGATGTAGGATTTAACGATGTTGTCTGTCCTATAGTACCGTCTAGTTGTCCGTCAATAATTACTGCTTGTAGTGCGGATCGGTCAATGGAGTAATTGTGCCGCATGGTCAGACAGAGCTAGTTTCATAACAATTCCTTTGCGACACTCATCAAAATCATGCGCGAAATTGTCGATGCATGTCTGCGTCATGCCAAAGAGTGTCAAAGAGTGTCATGAAACGCTCTTTGAGTTCAATCTTAAGTTAGAATCTGTGTAACTTGACAGTTGTTTGGACCTGACTCATACGAAGTGTCGCTTGGCGGTAGAAAGAGTATAGACAATCGTCATTGACATGCCAAATCTGGCTGGGCATAGATATTAAGCTTATTGTTGTAGTAAGAGGGTAAATGAGTGAACGACGGATTACCTTACTCACACTCGGGCGTTTCCTCCCGCTGGATCCGAAACAGGAACCTACCGAAGCTGCCGTGCCCGGTAAGCACCTGCGTCAGGCGGAAGGAGAGGACGCCGTGGCGACTTTCAAGCCACTCCTCAGACTTACCGCTGCTATAATAGCGTGCCCGGCCCTCAGCCATGACATCTCGCCGGAGCTCATTCTGCCACGCACTAATTTGGCGCGGCAGAGGATTCTCGCCCCGAAGTCGCGCGTCTGCGCGCAAACTGAAAAATGTGGAACGCTTCACGATTTTGCGTGTCAGGGGCCATGATAATCTTCTCTGTATCGTTCCTATTTTAGTATATATACTGCCGAAGCAAGTAGAGAGTGCAATAAGGTTACGGTATTTCATAATAACTTGCAGCATGGAGGTTAGAGAGAAGGAGAATCTTTATATATATAAATCAATGCCTCTTCGTTGTAGGTCATGTTATAACTCAACAATACCTTTACCGATTTGGCTAATTTTGGTTTTGAATTATTCGCGGAAGAAGGTTTAATGTAGAGAAAATAAAAAAAATCTTGAAAAAATGTAGAATCGACTTCCACGCTGGTGGAGCCGCGGGCGAGCGCTTGTTATTTATATGTCTGTCTTACAATTACATTTGAAGTAGATAATATACCGTAAAAATCAATTAAAAACTGGGAAGATTCACCTTCCCAGTTTTTAATCAATGAAGCAGACCTAAATGTTTAATTTTATTTTAATAACACGTGTTCCTTCCTTAGTAATGAATTATAAAAGTAAGCTGCGGACTCTTTGCTTAAATGGTTGTGGTTTCAAAACAAGGTCATAATGCACAATTATACCTATACAAAGTATAGAGAAATGTCATGGAACGTTTTGGAGTACCTAGCTACCTATAATACAGATTGTGCATTTTATTTTCAGAATACTCATATTAATTAAACTATTGTGTATATTATCGTACGTATACCTACATATTAAGTAAATAAAATTATGTGTCGATAACAAGACACTTCACTCCCAAGTTATAATGTGATAGTAGAAATTATGTAAGTATCTACATTTATCTTTAACAAGACAATTAGGTTACGTGACAATAAATATAGTAAGGATAAATTAAAAATTTTAATGTCAGCCGCATCACGCCACTGCTGCATTTGACCTACGCATGTAGGTAAGTATGTTTGATCCCAAGGATCTCTAGAAACGTTGGAAGGCGAGCTGCATCTACCACCGGTTCATATTAATAATTGACAATGTAGAAAAAAGTTATTTAGGTATTTTTTTATAAAGCTATTGGAAAAAATGTATTGAGTGGTAAGATTCAGATAATAAGATTCAGATGATAATAAGTTAATGTGTCGTAACTAAAACTTCGTGTCGTGAAGGATTTACAGGATTTATCTAAAGTAAACAGCCTATAAAGTAGTTTGTACAATAATCTAACATAAGTACCCATTGTTTACTATATATTACTTAGGTTCTGCATATATATCAATATTTAGAGAAACAGAAAATTGGTCTAAATAGTTTGGGCTACGCAAACAAAATGTTGTTTGCTCGAAGCTAATATTATTTATTTATTTATTTGAGACTTCATCCACAAAACACTGTACATAGGCGGACTTAATGCAATGAGCATTCTCTACCAGTGTACCTTTGGGTGATGCAGAGATAATCTGGTGGCAGGTGCAAGAAGCAAGCAAATTGAATTAAATATACCAAACATATATATAAAAATACATATGGTACACCTTACATACATACATACTTTATACATACATTATAATACATATTTATAAGGCAGTAAATATATACATATAAATATACGTATATGCAGTCATAGTCACGATGATTCCCCCAACCTCTTCAAAAGAAGCTCCTGAACTCTCTGCTTGAAAGACACCCGACTAGTCAAGATCCTGATATCGGGGGGTAGCGCTAATATCTAAGCTAATTATCTGTCATTGATTTCGGTATTTTGCAGATAAAGAACAAATGCAGTGTAAGACATGGTATATGGTTTAGTATTGGCTGCGCTTGTGGCAGCCGTGTGGTTGCCATGCCTTAAGAAAGGTATGTGGGCTCAACCCGGCCCAGTTTATGCAAGAGACCGAAAGAATCGCGTATTCCAAATCACGCCAACTGGAAAATGTTGTGAAAGCCAGTGTAGAAACAAATAATTTATTATAATTCAATTTATTATTTGCACTGCCAAATGACAATATCTTGATATTAATGTATTTATTATAGTTTTCTATTGTGCCGTAACTTTTGTTTCATTGAACCTTCGAACTTTACCATTGTGTACATGTAACTTAATAATGGGTTGCCTGTTGCTAATTATTTGTTGTCATTAGATGGTAGACGTCATTAATTGATGGTAGGTGTATCTACACAGATAGGGGAGGCCGAGGCAAGTTGTTTCGACGTGAATACCGGAAAACATAGATATAGGTCCAATCGTATTGTGACCCGTAATGCCTAACAGGGGGCACAAGCAGCTGCCATTTTAGTAAAATTTTACTGGCAATGTATGTGGGATCCTCCAACGCAACGCAACACAAGTAAATATTTTCGTTTCGATACTTTTGGTCACAAGTTAGCATTATTCGTGTGTTTAGTATAAGTAAAATATTTGATGCAGTTTAATTTTAATGCTTCGAGCATAGCGATTTTTAAATGTGAGTTATGATATCAACAATTTGATCGACAATTTGATTAGTGGGATAAATTGTGCCGTTCAGGGGTTGTTCCGCGACACAAACAACCAAATAATATTAAAACAAAAAGGATAACCCTTTTTAAAAAAAATATTTATATAAGAAAGAGATAGAACTATTGTGTACCCATATGTCTGCCAATAAAGTTCTATTCTATTCCTTCGACATTACAGATAGTAGAAATTGCGCGTCAATCGCGGCAGAGGGCGCGTTGGGCTCGCAGACTCGAGTAGCCAGTAGCAGAGCGACAGTCGCCACGTCGCGTGTCGCGAAATGCTGCTCATGAATATAATGGGCCTCTACGATGGCTTGAAACTAGTCGAGTATCTCGTCAAACAATTACGGAATAAGCCGAAAACATTGTGATTAGTCCCTGCCTTCTTTTACCTTACCCCTTACCCCTTTGATAACACAGGGTTACTTCTTGCTCCATTTATCTTCCCTGGACCTCAGCATCTGACTCGTCCAGCTCCATTTAAGATGGTCTATCCGTGTCAGTATGTCTACCAGCTTATTTCTGAATTTTTTATTTTGTTACTTGGCCTGACCTACTTCTTTCGATTGCCGTTTGACATGATGCCAATGTTTCTCTGTATTTATCTGTTAGAGCCCAAGTTTCCCACGCATATGTGAAGCACGGAAGAATACATGTGTTGAAAGTCTTTCGCTTTGTATGCATACTTACTCGTATGTCTTTGTTTTTCATATTTTTTTTTAAGTACTAGTATTTATTCCAGCCACTACCTATTCTTGAAATTTCGTTTTCTGGAATTATAATTTGTCCGACGTAAACATATTCCTTAACATTCTCAATTGTTTTCATAAACTTTTATGTTGACTTCTCTAGAGTTAGTCATTAACTAAATTTTTGTTGCATTAATTTCTAGCCCTGCTTTCCTACTTTCGTTTGCTAAGGTGTTTATCATTTGTTCCAGTTTTTGTGGATATTGTGACAAGATAGTTTTCTTCACTTCTTTTTTTAATAATTTGTAGGACCATTTATTTATTTATTTATTTAAACATGCACTTACTGGCTCACAGTGAGCACCAAAACGTCAGTAAGCTAATTAATTAAAATATAAAGCACATCAATTATTAAAATAAAAATAATAATAATACAATACAACAATAAGATCTAATAATGAATGTCAAATATTTGTAATACATGCCAAAATACAAATTAGTCTAGGATATTAAAAGCAAAATCTAGAAATAAAAAGAGTCAATATCTCAAAAGTAGAAATAACACACACAGGTCAAAAGTACATCATTGTAAAATTAACATTAAATAATTATTGACAAATGCTTCGGTTTTAGCACATCGCATTTTAAATTTAAAGTGGTCAGCAAATATGTCGATATCATTGTCACGAGCGATCATATCCTCAATAAGGCCCAGTGCCTGAACAGTCGGTGCATGTGACACCATAAAAGGCGAGGCCGACGCCTAGGCGCAACTGTCCCTTGCTCATTCCATGCCAGTCGTTTGGGAACAAGTAACCTCACCATGCCTTGTACTATAGTGCTGTCTACTTTATGGTGCACTATTGACAGATAGTGCAATATTGTTTGCACCACCCTCCTGTACTTGAGGGTCTCCAGATCCATCATACCAGCTATAAATGAGGAAGGGTATACCATGTCGAAGTCTGTGTGCTCTTTTTGAGTGTTTGTACTATACTTGTCCTCTCCGACATTTTAATTTGAGTAGACACTTCTATAATACTCTGTAGCGATCTCCTAAATGTTTTTGCGGTTATTTTATTTTTGAAGTTTGATATCCAGTGCTTTCTATGCTCTTTCAATTCTGTTAGTGTTTTTTTTGTTCAACCTGTTTTAAATATTGCCTTTTCAAGCGTTTTCTTTCTTCTTATTTATCTGCCTTTTCTTATTATTTGTGTTTGTATTTTGTATTTTTCCCAATTTAATAATTTTCTACGATATGCCTTGCTCGGTGACATTTATTTTCAATTAAGTTTTTCTTTCTTGTAGCAGTTTCGACGTTATAGCACTGAATTTTGCTTTTGACCCCCTCCTTTCCTTTTGTCACTTCTGATAGGTTTTTTCTAGATTATCACACATCTCCAGAATGCAAAAATCATTATGTAGCTCAAACACAAGGCAGCTACTGTTAAGCATGGAAGAGAGTCCTTTGATATCGTACTAAGACATAGTCAGATGCCTTATGATAATTACCCCGATCCAGGTATAAAATTCCCATTCATAAACCAACATAAAACAACTGCAAACACAAGGTAGCTACTGTTAACAGTAGAGGGATTCCTTATAAGATAGCTAGTTTGTACTTCTTTCACATCAAACTTCTAATGACAATTACAATTCATTTGAGTGTAATGTTCTCATCAATACAAATAAGTGAAGCCTATACACGGGTTCTATAATGTTTATCTTTGAGAGAACTCCTCGGTTTCATCATCAGGTCAACTCAACTCTAGACCTTCTTCAAGCTTGAAAATACTGAATTACCTATTAAAAGAACTAATAAGACTAGTAGAGTCTATAAGTTTGAAAATCCTGTCATTCGGTTCTGACTAGGCGATAAAGAGACAAACTTGAAAGTTTATTTAATTTACTCGATTTTTTTAGTTTTGTGGGGAAAAAACAGGGATACGTTAAATAAAAGTTCTCTCGAAATATTGACATTTTAATTTGAATCGAATTTAGTTACAGGGCTGCGCAAATACCGTTAAAAGTTAGTAGGTACTGGTACTTATATGAATTATATTCACACCTAAAATTCTATCACTATTCATAGCACCTTTCGATCCTTCATTATATTTTCTTTACTTGTTAGGCTTGCATAATTCATATATGTACTCACTTGTCTTCGCAGGACTGTTATATGCATAGCTGTTAGAAGATAAATAATTTTAACCATTAGTGACAATTTAGGTACTGAATGTTTCTACTTTTAAGTTTCTACATATTTGTGATCGTTGTAGGATACAGTCACCATCGAATTGATTGGTACATTCAGGGTACTCAAAAGTAAAGGAGCATTGAGACGGCAAAATATTGGTAAACTAACAAAGTTACCAAGATGATAAGAAAATTAAAAATAGTTCAATATGTGTTTTTGTGTCATCCACAAATTGTTGTTTCAGCTCTGGGTGTGTTGTGTATGTGAATTTGTATGTTTGTAAACGCACTCACGACACAGGAGAAAATACGAGCGTGGAGCAACGTTCTTAAAAAAATAAATATTATCGACTTTAAATGACAATATTTTTATCTTTTTTTTAGGGTAAACAATAGTTATAGTTTCGCCATATCTGTTTGTCTGTCTGTCTGTCCATCCGCGGATAATCTCTGACCGTTAGCACTACAATGCTTTTCAGCTTAGATATATTAATCGTGTCGACAAAGTGGTAAAATATTTTATTAGGGTAATACACGTAAACTAGGGAAAGCTTTTTTTAATTTCAACCCTAACGTGATATATTGTTGGATAAGTACTTATTTAAAAATCAATAGGGGTATACTACACTTCGTAAAAGATAGCTTGATCTCTGGGACAGCTGTCAGTAAAATCGCGCCTATGAACTTCTGAATTTAACACACGGAGAAACCATGGAGAAACGTACCTGTCAATGTCATACTTTATGGGCATGCTGACCTAATTAGTGATGAGTGATGAATCATCGTGACCACAAACTATAAACTATCGATATTTTTTCTTAATTCAAAATTAATTTATCATTTCATTTTATTGTATATTTTAAAATAATAACATTATTTACAATAGTGCGTAAATAAAATTTAAATAGTAACCTACTCATGTAAAATTCTTTCGACAACTTTGGGTTTCGGGACATTCTGAAAGTGATTCGGATATAGATTTGGGGTGTACTCCTTTGGAATAAATTTATCTTAGATTAAAATATTAGTTTCATTTCAGTACCCAAATTATATTCCAATTACACATATAATTTTAGCATCGATAAGTAAGAAACGTTGAAAATTATTATCGATATTTTTTTGTACCAAGACAACCCTAGGAATGTCAGTTTGACAAATGTCACAGAGATCAAGCTATCTTTTATAAGGTATAAGCTCAGAATACAGAACAAACCAGAATCCGCGTTCACTCATAATTACATGTCGTCAAATGTGTCCAAAAACAATACGTCAATCCCCCCGCCAGCCGCACTTCCCACCCGCGTAGTGTTGCCGACAGTGGAACAATTCCCTTCGTTTGGGGTAATTTTACGACAGGAGGGTAAGATACGAGTAAACCCAACAAAATAGGTAAACTTACGATAAATGCAACAGACTAGTTGTTCACACATTTCATAGAGGTATCATAAAAGTTGACGATTTCTGGCTGTGTTAATTTTAGTTACACCTACTATACACAGCAAATAAAATAAAGCTTCAATAAGTACAAAGGTTTTATTGCGTTCCCTTTTACTGGTTTAGTTTTTTATATGTATTGTCTTTAGACTCGGAACTAAAGATTAGAAGTCTACATACTTTTCTTAGTTCTTGAGATTAGCGCATTCTAGCAAACAAACAAACAAACTCTTCAGCATTACAATTAGTATAGATATATCTTAGTAGGATATGCTGTTTTCAAACCACCTTTGTCATAAATATATCTCTTCAAAGTGAATTGAGCAAACTATGCTCTGGCTAGATGGTTTCCAAAATTAATCTAACCGTTTGTATGATTTGTATTTATTTTTTTGTCAGGGAAACTAATATGACATAGGCTCCATAATGGGCAAAAATATAACCCACAACAAATAAATAAGTGGGTAAAATTTTCACCAAAAATGACAACACTCACAAAATGGCCGCATCATTTTCATAGGAAAATAAAAAGATAAAAAAAATTCAATAATAAATTAAATATACTATTGCAGTCGATACTTGCAGATGAAATGTAATCTTATCCACTTTTTTCGTAATTCCAGTCGCATTTTTACTCGTAATAATAACACAAGACGGCATAATGAAATTAAAATTGATACTGCTAAATACGTCACGACATGCCACGTGCCAAAATTGACTAATCGTAGAAATGTCATACTATTCTAGTTGAGAATGGTTTTAGTTGCTTTAGTTTGAAGCGCGATGACGCCTTCTGGTTTGTTCTGTATTCTGAGGGTATAAGATATATTTTTGATAATGTTAATATGTATTTATAATCGCTCTAACTTGAACTATAAGTTTAGATAATGTGAAAAAGATCTCGAAAATAGAACTCGATACATACTTTCTAGGAAAATTATTTTGAACACGATGGTTTGAACACTTTTTGAAATATTGTACAAAAAATAATTTGAACTAATTTTGTGATTTAACCGTTATATGCAAGGAATTTTTTAACTTAAGTTGTATATTTTATTATTCTGAACGTATCTTCTTACAAATAAAAAAATCTTTCAAATAAAATTGGTTTACGCAATCCAAATTTACCACTAAAAAGTAACACAAGTATGTATAACATAACCCGTCTAGTGCGTACAAATTAGTAACTCGATTTCCTAAGAGATGGCGCTGTACTTTCGCTACTTAGCTGATTTACGGTGTTAAGATTTACAATAACTCTTAAGTGGGGACACTTATTGTGACAGATGGCAACTACGGAAACCTCTCTGAGCGTAGCCCCAAACGCACTTGGCCGGTTTTTTTTAAATTCAGATTTTTATCAGCTCTTGCTGATAAATTTGCAATTATGTCTTAGTCTTCCTGCTCAAAATGAACAGGACAGCAATAGTTTTATTGACACTGTAGTTATAACATAATTCCTACTTAAAATCTATGTCCCTAAGTTATTTTTGTAATATGTTCCATTATGTGACACTGTACCGATATTTATGACGCGTTGCATTTAGAGTACCTATTTGTATGGCAGCTTTTGTTGTACCGATAATTTCGTGGTTTGTGTGCGTCTATAAAATTGAATACCGCAAATGCCCCTATAAATTTGCCGCTAAGTGTACCGTTTCACAAAAAAATCTGTACTTATACATAAGGGACTTACTGTCACGAAACATTCATAATATTCTATGTAAACCACATAACAGGTGTGCATGTTTTAAGTTTTTAGAGTCACTATTGCCCTAGCTATGGGTCAATTATACTTTACTACATATTAGATATTATATATTTAGGAAACCGCTAGTTTCAATTAGTACAACAAATATTATCCGAGTGTTAGGACTACTACTGCTCGGCAGCTGGCACTTTTGGACCGTTTGTCTTGAGATGATTAGTGTGATGATGATGATGATGATTGACTGTACTATACTTTAGTTCCTTCGTATACTATGTTTACGCTACGAAATGTCTTTCTTAAAATGTTTTAATACACATTAAGAAGCGCGTTGTATTTACATTGATGTTTTAAAATGAGTAATTTAAATATATTAATTGTCTTTGACTTTACTTAAAAACGTTTTAAGACCACAACTCAGCCACGTCAATTTTCTGTACCTCTTTGCAAAAATTGTTCATTTCCAATTTACTTACTTTTAAGTGTGGCAGACTTATGCTTCGGCACGAATACTCCAACTTAGCCGAAGTAATACCATAGCCTTAGAGATTACCGGCATGCGGCGAAAATGCTTGCGTTGTGTTTTAAGTAGGTCCCAGTCGCCGGAAGAAAATTATTGAATTTTTACGAATCCGGCTACTGGGACTGCGGTCCTAAAATCATAACTGCCATAGGCATAAAAAGCAACAATAGTTTAATCAACCTATTTGAGTTTAAATGTTTTCTCGAATACAAGATAATACTATCGATCGATTGCCGAGTGGCGCGAACGTCCAAATTTTTTATTTAAAATAAAAATAAAACTCTCGAAAGTACCGAAAGTCTTGGGAATTGCATCATCAGTACCGAAACTAGATTAAAGATTAGATTATCGGGAATTTCCGGGAACAATGAATACCGGGATTTCCCGGGAGCAAACCCTAGTTTTATTATATTTCGAGGCTTAATCCTCCCAAAAAATGGCTGCTGCCAATAGCTTACCATCAGGAAACCCGCATGCTCATTTGCCAACTTACCCCATAAAAGTACTAGTAAAGTCAAATTAGATTATTTTATAAAATTATTTGAATGAATTATCTGGAAAGTAAAAAAAAAAATGTTTTGCCTGAAATAACAAATCTTATTTTCTTAGTCTCTATGTGGAAGTAGGTGAAAACGGGGAAAACGTGTTTTTATAATGTGTATTTCATATCATCGTATTGTTCATATCATCTAAAGTTTCCACAAAAATATACTTAAGTTTCTTCCAAATTTTCGGTACAATACACGGTTGTATTCCGTATTAAAACTTCATTATTAGCTTCATCATTGGCAATAGTGGTGGATAGGACAGGATTTTTCGAAGGTTAATATAGGTTCTTATATTTAGAAATATCAAGCGATTGAAATATTCAGTACTTTACAACTACGAGGATCAAACTGAAAGTTCTTAGAAATGATTTTTTATGACTTTCGATGACATTTAGAAAGTTATGATAGACTACGATTGGCCTTTCACGATGAAGCCCCATTATATCTTCACATACTCTAGAGTCGCACGAGGACTGTTTACAACTGGTTCAATGAGTTTAAACGTGGTCGCACTAATCTCACTGATGATTTACGTGAGGGACGGCCTTCTACGGCGACGACTGAAGATAACATCTGTGTTGTGCGGTGTATGATACAGACTGACAAAATAGTGACCTATCAGCAGATTCGGACAAGCTTAGGCATCGGTATGAGTCAAGAGCACAAAATCCACCACGAACATTTAGCGGTCAGGAAGCTTTGCGCCCGGTGGAAACCTCATAATTTGACTGAGGCTCAAAAACTCCCATCATGTGGATTGGTGCCGTAAAATTATTGAAAGATTTAACGGAAATGTTGTGTTCGACATACTAACAGGTGACGAAAGCTGGATTTACTGTTATGATCCTGAAACCAAAAGCCAATCTGCTCAGTGGGTGTCAGTGTGTGCTTTTCGAGAAGAAGAAGAAAAGCAAACTCAAGTGAAGAGAGATCTAAGTGCGGGGAAAAAAGGGTGACCTCGTTCTTTGGAACATTTTGGACACATTGGTTAGATGATCAAAAAACAGTTTCTGCAGAATGGTACACACCGCCAAGCGAACGATCGACTATTTGGTGACATCAAACGTTGAATTACTTGGTCACCTGTCGTATAGACCTAGCGCCTTGTGATTTTTATTTATTTTCAAAAATTAAAGAATAACTTAAAGGAAAGCGGTTTATGAATGCTGAAGAAGCGGTGGACGAGTAGGCTAAGTGTTTTGTGCTTTTCCCAGTGGTTCCATGGCATGCAGCGGTGTGCGGTGAAAATAAGCATTTGATTTTTTAAGAACTTTCAGTTTAACGTCAAATATATTGATACACACTTGAGTGAACCTATCTGGTGAGTTTGTTTCACCGATATTTTGAAGGTTTGTGTGCGTCTCTATATTTAAATAATCTGTTTGTCCCTATATATTTGACGCTGACTGTACATAGTATTAAAATTTGAGCGCTGCAGGTTGCAGTGGCCCTATAAATGCCACATGTCTTGGTTACAGGACGAAATATGCACACTGTGATGCATTCACAACACGAATAATATTCATACTAATTTAAAATTAGCGGCTTCGGTATGCATATAAATTCTTTGTATTCCATACTTACGAGTTTACTATACACATAGGTATATCAAAATCAAAGGTTTTCAAACAGAACAAAATAATATTTATTCATGTAGATAATATATATCTTTTAGTATACTCTTTTGTTTTGATTATTATATAATCCAGAAACATTCGTTAAAATATAATTATATTTTGTAGTTTACTAAAAATTAGGCAATAAATATGTTTAAGTACTAAATAAACAATAATTGTTATAGATACAAATAAGTAAGAACTAAAGTTATAATAGCCCAAAAAGGTTTAGCCCTTACAGGTTTCTAGTACTAGTTTTTTTTCTCTATGCTACGTACTATGTATATTTATACACAGGTACCTCATTATAACGTATACTGATGCTAATCTTAAAAGGTAACATTGTCTATACATCTCAAGTGCGTAGAAACGCACGTTTAATTTAATTAAGGAGTAATATTTTACATGTCAAGAAATTATAAAAAGGTATAAGGTACTAATAGGTATGGTCTTAGTCATGAGTAAACATCACCTCAGACCAGAAGAGAGTAGAATGTCTTCTTTCATATATTTTTTTTTACATTTACAAGAAGAAGGAATTCCTTTTTTTGTATAAAGACCTAAAAAGGATTTAGTTCTAGGTACATAAGTAGATAAAAAGGTATATTGAAACTGTACACAGTCACAGTCTCATAGTCTTCTAGTTCGAATCAGTACATTTTTGAAAAAAAAATATTTACATATTAAATATATGATTCTTTTGATATAGGTACTGTACTTCATTGTTTCATATTGAATAGTTTTAATTAGAATTTGGAATGAAGGTAGGTTTTCTATAATAGCCTTATTTTTTTTCTTGTATTACATAATTTCTTTCCCTAAGGTAGTTGGCGTTTCACGTTAATCTTTTTATCGTTAACACCAGATACAACAGCACACAACTGATGAGTCGATTAATAAAATATAAATGTGAATACACGAATTTCTGTAACCCATGATACTTATTATCATATATATAAATTGTAAATAATATTTAGGTAGATGTTTTTGTATGATGGTAACCTTCTCCAAATACACATGAAAAACAACTTAAAACTCCATAAAAAAGTATAGAAAATGTTAGTTTACATTTCAAAAAAGTACACAAACCTAACTATTAACACTAATTGGATTTGACTAGTTGTCATTTTCCACCGAAAATCATTATTTCATCAATAACATGATTATAATAAAGCTGTCAATAATAAATTACTGTAATAGTTATACTCATATAGCAACAACATAACTATTTCCATTTTCTAAAATTAAATTAATAATACATATTAAGCTCGAATCTACTTAAAACACTAAAAAACGCATAAGAAGGTTGCGGATGTAGTACAACTTTTGCTTATGTATCTGACTACTATTATACGTATCTATATGTACATATACATATTTGCAATTTGTTAATGTTGCCAAATTATCAATCACTATTTTAGCTGTAGGTACAAAATGAATGTTGTTGCAACAATTAAATAAGTTTATTTTAAGACCATATTATAACCATATTATAACCAATAAAAACAAATAATACAATTTGATCATTTCCTACTTACCTAATTATTTACACATTTTTAATAAATTTATCCCTACATCACAATTGATTTCTTTTTTCACAACTCTTTAAAAAAAGGCATTCACCTACCTACCTACTTGTATTAAGACTACAAAAACTAAATAAGGTAAACGCACCAATTTGTTATGGACAGTATTAGTAATGATGTTTTTTTTTATTTTGTCTTTGTTATTTTTACATTTTACAAATCACGTGCTCAGTAACTGCAGGCGAATTAAAGGCTCATTATTTAAATAATGTAGAAAATAATCGCTAATCTCGAGAACGCCTAAACCGATTTCGTCAATTATTTTTGGTTGGGTATGTGTTAGGTAAGTAGAAGAAAAATTTTAAAAGTATAAGGGAATGTTGTGAAAACGCGATCTTCATTCGTCATTCGTCATTTTTGTTGTTGTTCGTTGTGAGGCAGCCTCAAGCAATTTTAAGTATATACCTAGGTAGTTATTATTTTTTAAATTAGCGGAAAGCCAGCTAAAGCAACGTATGTATTCAGTTCATCTATCTATCTATCTATACTTATAAATCTGCAGAGGGGTCACAATTCTGTACATTATATTATTAAACTAACTACCAGGGGTTACTAACACATGTAACTCCTGATAGCTTAGCAGTTTGGAGAATAATGATAATATTTGTTTACTCTTACGTTTATATTTTTATCACTTATCCCTTATAAAAAAAGTTTACGTTAATACAAATTAAAAAAAAATGTAAGAAAAAAAAATGTAAGAAAAAACACCAAATTTATACGTAAAATACGCTAAGAATGCGTGCACCTTAGCGACGTTACTAGCTTACGTTGCGACGCCATGTAGCAAGAGATAATAAATAATATGTGAGTATGGGTCGTTTAGTTATTCTACCATCTGTTTTTACAGATGATCCACGCTACATGCGCAAACGTAGGTACTTAAAAGTATAATATCATCCATATAATAGTGGAGAAATATTATATTATTGCACCCGTGCGAAGCCGGGGCGGGTCGCTAATCATAATTATAAAACTTTTCTTCTTCCAGATTTTTGTGCTATAAAAGGTCAAGATTAATTTATCGGTTACAATCAAGGTTTTTTTTAAGAAAATGATCTAGGAACTTATTTGTTTCTTAACAAAACCTCGTTCTTTTTACTAGTCTGACCATCGATTCTCCGTGATTTCCTGTTGATATTATATAATTTTTCAATCACTTTAATTGTATCTTTTAAAATATTCAACCATTAATATCTAAATGTTATTTATATTTACATAAATGATACTATTTTTACTAAGAAGTTGTTAGTGTAACAAATTGTCCATATAATTGATTGTGTCCATAATGGGTGCATTTACCTTAGGTAGGTATTAACCTGTATTATACACGATGCATTTAGTATTGGCATAGGTACATATATGGTCAGTTCATTGTCAGCGGCGCAGTGTAGCACTTGGCATGTTATTGTGATACGGTGACTATTAAGAAAACTACGAGCACCATTTGTAAAGCCACCCGAAGCGTAGTTTTCTAAGCTGTACTCAGTCGCGCACCCTGCGCCATCGTCGATGTCAGCCTCCCTTGTCCTCCTTTCGTGATCCCGGGCTCACAGATCCGCCCTTATGCCTACACATAACAATATCTCGATTATTTTACTCAACCTAAATCATGTCTCTTGTGTTTACAAACTTGTAACTTGTAAAGCAATATATAATTTTCTATATAATACTATCTAATCATGGTAAATTAACTAAAATTCGCGGGTTACTCACGTGTAAATGATGAGAAAAGCTCTACTAGTTTCGAACCACAGAGGGGTTCTTCCTCATGAGCAGCGTGCGCGGACGCGGCGACGTCGCGCAGCCTACTGACTCAGAGCTTTTCTCATCATTTACACGTGAGTAACCCGCGAATTTTAGTTAATTTAGTATGTCTCACGATAGTTATTATAAAAACATCTAATCATGGTCCTTACATTTGATTAAAAATTTAAGTTTTCGTTGAAAACTAAATAGTCAGTCTCCTGCATTCAAAGAAACCGTCCGTTTCAACTAGTGACGTAAACACGTATGCACTTATCTATTAAAGCACATCGTTTTTGATTCCACTCACCTACGCGGTTGTTATACAGTTGGTTCCTCATGTAATTTCATTAATAATGAGCTAAATTATTGAAGCTTACCTACAAAAGCTGGGTTTAATGGGCTATGAAAACACTAATAACATCCAAAAATGAATGACATCAAGTTTAATTGAGAAACAAAATTCAACACTTTGTTTGAAGAACTGAATATAGAATTTTCTGTAGTTCATTTTTGGACAGGTCAATCACTTGAATCCTGCAAATATACGTACATTAAGTATTCAATATTCTGGTCACGCAGGGAACACGCACAATGAACCAATAAATTACGTGGCCTAATCAATGTAAGTCAAGAATATCGGCTTGGAATCAAGTTATTGAACATACGTTGTTAGGCATATACCTGAATACATGGTTTTCTGGATTATCATATAATGCTAATAAACCAAGACAAGATGCTAAAAGCTTGTTTACGCCATGTATAGGTACTCTGCGTAGTCTGTTTCACTGGCTATCTATATTACTATGTTGTATTGCACATTCAGCTAACAAAAATTCAATCGAGTACTATTCAGTTACTCAATACAACTCGTTCAATATTTAGGAACGAGTGTAGTTGACTATTCGCCATTTACAAAGCTCTGTGAGAGCGCAAGCGTTCTCTAGTGACCGGGAAAGGCAATGTCTATTATCTTAGATTTATAAAAGGCTTGCCTTGTGAAAGTCATCATCCTCCAGCATCTTATATGTCATCCTTCGCTTTTGGAGAGCCAGCTGCTCGAACTGAAGAATGAACTGATAGGAAGGTAAGCTACGCTATATATATATGTAAAATTTTGAAATAGATTCAAACACTAGGTACAATTACAGCTTAACCGAACCAGCAAGAATTAAACTGATTCAGAAATTCTGAAAAACATTTTATTAAAAACATTAAAATTAAAGTAAAAATACAAAAAATGTCTTACCTGCTGCTTACGTTTTTGGACTTTTTGTCCGTTTTTTCCGTACTCGGGCCACCAGGGGATGGTCCTTTTTCTCCCTGTACAAATGTTTCCATTATTATACAGAATATAGGAAATATCGCGAGTGTAACATTATTAACTGCGGATATTTTGTGTTACTTCTATTTACATTGGTGTATTTATAAAGAGCATTTTATTACAGCGTCAATAGTCCAACCAGTAGTTCGCCAACGAGCAATGACGCATTACTTCTGAACACTACTTGCAGCCTCTAAATTGCACTGAAATTGGATAGGTAATAAAAAGGATGGAATCGGGATTTTTTAGGATAAACTAAGATCTAGTGAAATTATTCTAAACATAAAAAGTTTTAGTAAGTAGTCAGTAAGTTGTGAAAAAAATATAATTAAATTAGTATTGGCCAAATTTTATGGCTCGTTTAATTGAATTTATTTTTCTTCCAACTAACTATTTACTTACTTTTACAACACTACAAAATAATTCTACATTCTAAGGCGTAGAATAAACATAGGGGGGTAGGTAGATTATGGCATATCTTACAGACGCAGGCTTATATCTACAATTGTTTATTTGCAATCCGCATCTAATAATGTTACTCGAGGGATTAAACTAGTCACGATCACGAAATGCATGTAAAATATGAATACATACTTATACTATGAAATATTCATGTAAGTGTAACACTACAAATTATTAATTTAGCATTGCTCTATAATTCATCGGTTGTGTACAAAGCGTAAGTAAGCTATACCTATTTAAATGTTATAGTTTCTAGTCACCTTTGATCCTTGACTTGTGGAAGGTCCGGCATCAGCGTGTTGGGACTGACTATTCACGTGCCCCATTTTTGATAATGGTGGGTTCTTGAATGAATACGAGAACGCCAGTCCGCGCTTGAGTGAAGCTCTATAACACATTTTTGCTATTCAATATCTTTATGTGTTTTAATTCTTTGCTTTTATTGCTTCACATTTTCTCTGATCTTCGCTAACTGGATATATCCTGGCTTATAAGAACACGAATAAATAGCTAGGGCCTATCACATAGATAATATCACAATAACTACAATAAAGTGGCGGCCAGCTTGTGTTAATAACTAGAAAATTGATTGATGTCAAATTGAAAACCCAGAGTGATTCAACCGAATGCAACTTGTACCGTGGCACCAGAGATAAAATGAAGTGTTAAAACTCGAGCGAGAGGTTTTCTAATAATTAGAATAACCCATGTTTACCCTCGACATGTAAATGAATATAAAAATCAGATTACAATTACAGTGGACAAAAATCTAATCATTAACTATCATTATCATTAACTAGATTTCCCCGCTCGAGTTCTATTCGCTCCATGCTACGAATAGTTCACGTTCTACGCATGCGTCGCCAATAGTAGCTTCATTTAATTTATTTCTTTTTATCATCTAATGGGCTGGTTGGGGCAAGAGGGTCAAACTTTTACTAATTAACAACCACCCTGTTTCTTCCCCTGCTCTGTGCCCGGGTTGCGATAGATACATTATTGCGCTTACATCTGCAACGCCGGCTGCCGCTAAATATGGCTTGATGTCCTTTCCTACTTTCTTCCTTTCATAATCTCGTAGTAATCCTAACTTTGTTTTAGACTGCTGTAAAATAATTTGAGCAGTTATGCCATCCTTCTCATCTGAATTGAAACGTGGAAGATGGTGTCTTGACCCACCCACTAGTAAGTGGTAGCCCAAACTTGGAATAATATGTGTACTTCTCGTGAAACAAAGACTTATTATTAAAAACATGTTTGTTTTTGTCACTATAAACTTATCCAAATCTATACCTTATAATAATAAAGCTGTAAAGTTTTGGTTTTGGTTTAATGGTAGCGTTCAATTGTTTGAACGCGCTAATCTCCGAAACTGCTAGTTCGAATAGAGCAATACTTTTTGCGTTCGTTAGTCCATTTATCGAGGAAGGCTATATAGGCTATAAAATATCATGCTATGATATGTAGCAGCCGACCAGCGGATGAAATCGCGAGACAATAGCTAGTTGATAAATTTACGTCGTACCAGATATTGTTGTTATTTGATAAGGCATCAATTTTGACGTAAATCAAATCATTTATATCATCATCAACAGCCTATTAGTGCTCACTGCTGAGCAAAGGCCTCTTCTTACACGGGGATGGTTTAAGCATTACCTAACGCTTGCTCGAAGCGGATTGGCGACAAAGTTATCATTAGAAATTACAAGTTCAGGCATTCCTAATATAAGTTATAAAATCATTTCGAAAGATTTAGTATAATGAGACTCTAAAGAAAACTACTTACACATAAATTAGCGTTGTTGAAATATGGCTTCAATTAAAATGAGTGTATGTTTTTTACATTCTATCATTGCCAATGATTTTAGAACCGAATTGAAACATGATAAATTTATAATTTCGTTTGAATCACCGGGTATTTCTTATCTTATAAACAATTATTGATAACTTTCAAAGATGCCATTCTATTGGTCCATCCGTAGAGTTTCATACACAAAAACATTAAGATAAATGCAGTAGAGATGTAAGGTTATACGGACATAATAACTGTAAATTATTGTCAATAACATGTTTAAAAATCATTTTATAGAAAATTGAATGTTATCTTGAATTTTAGTCATTACTCTATTTGGAGGGTAAAACAAGTAATTAAATGTCAACGAATAAATTTGTCGATTGAATGACATTAATCGCCATATTAATCATTTTTGACAACTTATAAAAATAATAGTATATGTTGACCAGAAAATAAATAAAAATACGCACCGCATCCCCGCCGTACCCGAGTCGCTGTCATCGGGGTATACCCCCAAAAGATTAACATTCTGTCAGAAAAATGGTTACCTATATCTTAGAATAAGCGGATGGTCTTTGCCAGAACTCCAGTGTTTCTCTGAGAACTTCAGTTTTGTACTGCTACGGTGCTTTGTGCGGTCATTTATTTCTATCGAATAACTCTTTAAATATGTACGTATATTCTTTTTGTTAATTATCAAGATAATATTTATGTCCGTGTAGCCGACATTTTACTGTAATTATCTATAAGTGTTATTAATATCACTGATGACTTGCCTAATACTGAAATTACAATAACAATAACGTAATAAATAGTGTAGGTACATACTGTTCATTCCCTAATTTCCCTGTAGAAAATAAATAAAGAAAATAACTGCAGTGTGACTATAGTGTTCGAGAAGGTACTCTTTATTTGCATGATGTCATATTTGATGTTGTGTTTTTGGGTGTTTTTATTTCTTTTTGCAGTGTGCATTATAAGCAGGTGCGGTGCAGCAGCTTATTTAAAAATATTTAGTTTCTTGTTGACAAAAGTTTGGAAAGAAGAACAGAAAATATTACGATCACATTTCGCCTTTTCACCGAGTTGTTAACCACTGGTCATATTTTCGTGACAAAACGGCTTGATTTTTTCATCCTTTGCCACGTGAGAAAAAGGCAACAGGTTTTTGGGAATTTTTGCTTACTGAGTATCTAAGTATTTTTCTCTCACTGACACACTCTGTATATAAATGTAAACATTGAACTGCACCAAAGTTTTGATGATTGCGCGTGCTTTAATATAAGTATTTACATTTTGCACGTATGCAATATTGGTTTATTTTTGTTTGTGATTGTTTCTAAATATAAGTAAACAAAACAATAAACCGATTTCTATACAATGAGAAATATTCATTTTACTATGGGAGAATACGTATTTAGATTTGTTGTTCTTGTACCTATTTACTTAGGTATAAAAATTTTGTACGGCTTAAGAGAAAATCAAAGAGTGCAAAATCGTTATTTGAGGCGTTGTTCAGTCGTAACTTATTATAATGTATCTCCCGATTTATATGAAAATGCTTTTTTTAGGATATTTAAATATTGTATGCGACATGTTTTTTAATCGAGCGGAATTTTTAATTGAATTATTAAGGTGTGTGTATAAATATGTGTATGTGTGTATCTCTTTATGTTTTTACTCTGACTGTGCTGAGAGGTTTCCAATGTGCTTTTGAAGGCATGGTAAATCAAGTGTAACAAATTTTTATTGTAGGTGTACCGCCAGAGATGAAGCAGAGTGCAATGGAAACATTAATGTGCAAAGTTCTTCATTTAAAACTCATCCTCGGCACCCTGTACTCGTACCCTCATACTATATATCAATCTTAACTCCGAATACTCAAGCACTACCTATGTCGCTTAGGTAAGGATTTAGACTTATATCAATCAGTCAATTATTCTCAGCTCTCTGAGAGTACTGTGAAGCATGGAGTTGCAGTTGAGTATTCGAGTGACAGACACTTTGATCACCAGGAAGATGGTAAGGTTGAGGGAAAGGTGACCAAGTTGCCTATAACTGACATATATGTGTAAACGGTACGTATTGTGGTATCTCTGAGGGCGCGCCTTTCCAAATAGACCCTAGTAAACTAACGATAACATTTTGTCAAGAATGCGAACATAATGTTAGTCAGCCGTACTCTAAGCAGGCCATAAACAAAATGTTCTCATTTTACAAGATGGTAACAGTTCACAAAATAAAACATCAATGTCACAACAAATAATAGATTTTAGTTATGAGTAATATTAAAACTGTGTTTTTGTGTAATATTCAAACCCTGCGGGTGGACTAACTTACTGGCACATCTGGATGTTACCAATCATTGACCAAAATATAAAGGACATTGTGGCTGACAACAGATCGCGATCATGAGAAACATGTTTAATTTGTACAGCTGATAAAACACTAAGAAGTTTGAAAATATCTGGATTACTTTTTCAGGAACATTTTGTCACTGTAAAGTAATTTAACTTGAATCAGGATTTTGGACTTCCAGAATAAAAGATTGATTTATGAAATTATCCAATACAATAAAATAATAAACAGAATATAATAGATTGTAAAGACGTCGTAACATCCTTACATCGTCATCATCATTCGTAATGTAAAATAATATTGGAGGTAAATATTGATCAGCCTCGATCCTTTATACCTATTTATGAATGGCCGCCACTCTATATTTTTATTGCGTGAGTATAACTGCAGGTTCTTCTGTCTTGAGAAGGCGTCAAATCTGAAACGAATACTGTCGCAACCACACGAAGCACTTCCGATGACTTGGAGACCGGTAAGCCTAGGCTGGAGCAACTGGTTTGCTGTGCTACAACGCAGGCTTCTATGGGGTAAACTACAACGCAACCCCTATAACCACGCAGTGCGTGATGGGTGGGCATCACTGCGTGGTACCGGACTTTCCCCGCTCACAGCGCTAAAAGCCTACCTAACTTAACAACCTGCTAATAAATCTGAAAAAATGTGTAACAATAAGAAACCAGAACTTAAGACTTAAACATAAGTTACTTAAATTATATTTTATTCTTAGATCCTACTTATAATTTTGTTTATCACTAATGGTAAACAGCCAATGTCACTGGAATGTGTTAGATACTAATTAACTTATTAAAGTGATATACCTCGTCGGACTGGGCGGCGGGTAGCTGGTGCCGCGGTGGTCAGGACTTAGGTAATGCTGTTGTTGCTGAGCTGACAATCGGTTTCGCTGCAAGAGCTCTTGGTGCGACTGGTAAAGCTTTTCAGACGCTGACTGAGGACTGGGGCTACATGACATAACAACTTTATAGTTTATTTTTGCTCACGGCACAGATTAATGATATTAACACGCTAGAAAAAAAGTCGGGATTCGTCAAACAGTTGTTGATATACCTTTGCTGCGGACGTGGCGGCGAGGTATCGAACGTCAGGTCCGGCAAGCTGTGGACCAGCGCCATCACCACGTTCTGCGGCTGAACGCGCAGTGTATTCCTGCTGGTGCTCGAGCTACGCGATGGTATCGGCGTCTTGTGTGGTGATGAGTGTTGCAGTACGACCAGCTGTTTCAAACGAGATATACTTTAACTATATTGTGGTTGTGAATTGAATATTTTTTGTTCTGCAAACGAGCAGACTGATTTCCTGATGGTAAGCAATCACCGCCACCCGTTTATTTACGCGGTTACGAGTACGTTACTGACCTTTTAGAGATTAAGAATTTGGAGATTTAGGGATTGGAGAGGAATCGAGGGAGGGGAAGGATTGGCCTCCGGTAAAATCACTCACACGGTGAAACACAACGCTATGGTTGTTTCACGTGGGTTTCTGTGAGGCTGTGGTATCATTCCGGTCGAGCCGACCCATTCGTTTCCATTAGAGTAGATGAGTTCAAATTAAATGAATCCACAATTTAGTATCATTTATATAATATTGAATTTCCATACAACCATGTTGGGCCATAAATAAGTAAATTACTTTTTCATACCCATTGGAAAACTGCTTGAAATAAAAGTCGACTATGTAATTATTGCAGTATAATAATTCTATGTCAGTGTAGTAAAGTTTCATTAAAATACTTGAGTAAAAAACATGTTTATTATATTCGAGTGGTGTTTGTTATTAGCATCTACAGTTCCCTGTGTACCGTTGATTACAATTTTTGTTTTTAATGAGTTTACTCCGAAGCTAGCCTTTGAGCTTGTAGATAGTAGGTATATGTATGTATAGGAAATTATGTGTGTGAGTGTGTGTGTATGTAATTATTTTGAGTTTGGCTATGTCGTTTGCAAAATGTAGAACTGAAATACTTCGATTTTTTTTAATTGTGTCATTTATATCTGTCTAACTTACTTTAAATACTTTATTTTTGGTTGAAAGGTATAAACTATTACTGAAATAGTCCCAATATAGTATTCGTTTTGATTTCACGGACCACGCGTGGGGTTGGGCAACCGGCTGCCGTGCGACGTGTCGCGTATGTGATCTACAAATTAACTTTAAGTGAGGAGTTATATATATAAATATATAAAAATACTCGATATACTTTGCGTCTTCAGAATCTTATGTTCGTTTTTAATTTCCTAGAACAAACTCAAACTGAGAGCTGCTGTTAGAGGCTTGCTTTGAGGTAGGAACTGCTAGAATTATTTTATGATAAATGTTTATATTTCTTTGTATTGAATAAAACCTTGATTTACTGTTTCATCATCACCAATGGATGAAATCAACTGCTGAACAAAGGGTAACTTATGTGGATTCATTGGTGTGGACACATAGTACCTATGTACTAACATCAACAATCATAAAATCAACGAGACCTTGATCGGCATTGAAATTTAAAAAATTGTTAGCTTCATTGAACTAATTGATAATTTATATAATTTAACTATGCAGGTACAATTCAAGGAAACTAACAAACAAGAAATATATAGGCTTAGGAAATAATCGCTTCAGAAGTTAAAAAAATGTGTCCTCCCTTCTGACTTCTGAACCATAAGTTTAGATAATATGGAAAAATCTCAAAAGTAGTATTTTATAAATACGTTCTACGAAAATTATTTTGACTTCCGTGGGTTGAATAGTTTTTGAAATGACAGAATATGAATATGAAAGAATTATTATAATCGGTTTACGCAATCCAAAATTAATACCAAGAACTACTTTAACGTAAATCACCCGTCTAGTTTGTAAAAATGAGTAACCTAATTCTCTAAGAGATGGCGCTATACCTAATTGTGCTACTTCGCTGAATTGCAGTTTTAAGATTAACAATAACTCTTAGATAGGGATACTTATTGTGACCAACGGGAAACTACGGAACCCTACACTGAGCGTAGCCCGATACGGTCTTGGTCGGTCTTTTTATTGTATCTAGTAACATTAAACGTGTTCTTTAAGTAGGTACCTACTACCTACACATAACTATACAATATAGGTATACGTATCATCAAAACTTTTCTTCAATAATACCTATTATTATAAGTCGATTTGTATGACGGCAATCGTTGCATTGCTTGGGCCACTTATAAACAATTTTGTGTTGGTAAGTACTCCTTACCCCACCACCGAACTCACGCACCTAATGGTTGCTCAACTCCATCCTTAACTTTCGAAACCGTAAATACCTCTGAGTTCGGCAGTTATTCATTAAAAATAATGTGGAACTTACCGGTGGTGGCGGTTGCGAGTGGATTATAGTTTCTGACTCGCTTTCGCTGACAACGTTAACCGTTATTGATGTCACCCCTGCAAGAAAATTATTATTTTAACGATGTAAAAAATAACCAACTATGTTTTCTTACTTGTCTGAGAAATTGTTTTGCAGACGGTACCTACCACCAGAAAGGTGGGGAAAGTACTATCAATCGACATTGTCCGAGTGACCTTTACCCCATATCTAAACGGCTATTGTGTATCGCCGACAATGTATCTATTGTGAAACAAAAACCCACTTGCCAAAAATCTCGCCAAACTTTAATAATGGCGCCCGAAATAAACCTGTGCCGCTAATGAGTACCTATACTTTTTCTATTATACATATAATATTGATGTAGTTATTATATAACTCTTTAAATATATCTCTTATTACTTATTCAGGGGCGGTAGGCAACATAGTGAGTTGGAAATATTGTCTATTATCATTAAGGTGATGGAGACTTATGAAAATTATGTTTTATCTGAACACTTGGGTCGTATGTCAATAAATGTCATGTAATAGTCATGATGATAACAGTAACTTATATAAGAGTCAGGTCACAAGAGAATATGTTCTTTATTACAATTTATTTTGTTACATTTTCCGAATTATTTAATGTTATTCAAAAGAGAAATATTTATCTAAAAAATACAAATAAAAAAATAAATAAATATCAAATCTCGAGTTTCTTTTTTGTAACGACATCGTCTTGTATAGACATAAAATGATTGTTGTTTTTCTGATTCTGATGGATATTCATTTGTTTTGTAAGGAGGCAGTATGTAAAAGAAAGTAGAATTGTGTTATAGTGGTATTGACTTACCGTCGTCGGGGTTTTGTGGTGGTATAACGTGTTCTACCGAGGTGCCCGCCTTGTAATTGTATCTGCTAGGGCCGGGCTGAGGCTCGTCGTGGGATGCAGCGCTGCAATCCACAATATACGTGCCTAACTAATGCCCGTTTACATTCCCACTACATATAACTGAGAACTAAATTAAACAAACATATAGAACTTAGTTCCCAGTATATTAATAACATGTGTCTACACAAATATTATTACTGAGAACAACTTAGTTTTAATAGTACTAAAGAACATTATTTATGTAACTTTCTTTGCTGAAATCGTTGCACGAAAATTTAATCATGGAACATTCGTACTAGGTAATGTTTTCGCTCGGAAAATTCTCAATATTTGAGAGTCCAATCCAGATACCAGTGATTTTAATATCATGATGTTCTATACATATCGTTCAATCGATTTAAAGTTATTTCGATAAGTTATAGGGAACAACATTTTTTTAAATAAATGTTGCGTTCTTTTTTTATAGATATGCACAACGAATCTTTGGATAATGGTAAACCGATACTAAAATACTAAAATTTAAGAAGCCAACGATTATAAACAGTTTAGGTATCTTAACAGGCAATAATGTAATTTTGTAGTTTGATTTAGAGAAACTATTTCCTTGGTGACAATGTGCAAGATTGTGGCTGACGTTATATAATCACTAACCTGGTCGACTGCTGAAAACTAGACAGCCTCGAATTTCGGGAGCTACCTCCCGTGGAGTTCCTTTTCATGGGGTAACGCAGGCCATGTGAATATCGTCCGCCGTGACTGGTCGACAACTCTCCTGTTTTCATTAAATATAATTACAAATGCATGACGAATAGATTTTCCTTGTATTTAGTATTTATTACATTTAAGTTTTTAGTAAGATTAATTAATTCGTTTTTAAAGAAATTCTTGTGATTGTAGGTATACTGTATATAAACATATAGGTATGCTTTACATTATTTTTTAATACATTTAGGGTTTAATATTAACTAAGTTGTTGAAATCTTACCCTCAAATGAATCAGTGTTCATTGAGGCCTGCGAAAAGTTGTCGCACTCAGTCGACACCCCCAGGCTTCGGTGGAGCATCGCGGCGACTCTTTCACGGGCTTCTCTATCAATGTTAAGTTCATCCGAGCTTTGTTTAGCGCCCTAGAATAACACAGTAAATTTTAAAAACCATTTATTGAACTCTTTATAGTAATTATGCAGCCGTCTTTTTCTACAAGTTCATACTTACTGGCCTAGACGCGCTCGGTATGCTAAGGCCATATTCAGAAGACGAATCAACATCCATTTCAGTCAGGTCTCGCGATGGGTTCCTTGTGAACCACACCGCTAGGTCGTATGTTAACCTGGCTTCGCGGATTTTGTGTTCCCAAATCTAAAACATATTCAATCACTTAATACGTTTCTCAGAATATAATAGTAGGACTTAAAATAAGGGATGGAAGATCTGACCTTTAGTGTTCCTTGTGCGCTGGGATCCTTTGACGATTCAGATAGACTGAATGCTACGAGTGATGACCCAACTTCATCGACTGCTACGAACACTAAGTTCGCAATCTCTTTGGGATTGCGTTGACTTATTTTTGGGTATGTAAAAAGTCTTTCGATAAAGAACTTTGGTCTGTAAAGTAAACAACAAACATATAATTCGCAATGCAAAATATTTGTAACATTCGAAGGCGACACGCGGAATGATTGAGTAATATTTACCTGACTAGTTTGTACGGATACAAGCTGCCCTTTGATTGTTTCTTGCAAATGAGCAGCATGTCCGTGAGTAAGAAGACACGAACTTCCATCTGTTAACAAAGCTATTCTTGTAAGGAACATAAGTGTCGTGTGTGACACCACAGCCATTATACAGGTCATTTGGTAGACTGGAACTCAAAGGTTTGCATGCCGCGGGTCGGTAGCGGCACACTCGCCATACTTATAAATAGTAATATAACTAAAAGTTGTACATCCACGCTTTATCCACGTGGTGCATCAGCTTGCGGCGACTTAGTTTCACTTTATTTAACAAAATTGCTGTGACGTCACACTCAGAGGTTGAAAAATAATTGAAACATTAGAAGATTAAACCTGAAATTATTATAGCATTCGCGCGACACAATAAAGTAATTCGCATGAGAAGCATAATGCATAACTAATACACAAAAGTTGAGTAACACCTTAGTTAATATACTCTATGTACTTAGTGACAAATAACACTTGTCCTGTTACTAGGTGACGGATGCATCCGAGAACTACGCAAGCGAGATAAGAGAACTTGTTTTACAAGTGACCTCTGAGATTTAAATGTGGGACTTTCGAGAACTGATAGTATTTGTATTAATTGTAACGGTAGTAAAAGAGGTCCCTTGTAAAAATATCAAAATCTGCATTTCTTGCCTCCTTAACGTTGTCTTTATAGCGTAAGTCCCCTTGGTGTATTAACGTCCTGCTGTGATGGGGCGAGCAGTTTACCATTGGTGCTTTAAGATTTAATTGTGAATATAGATGAAAGAACTTGTCTAATTCTTCATCTTTAAAATCCTGAAAAAGAAAAAATATATGATACTCAAAAAGTTTTTTATTCTTTCGTATTTTTGCAATTTTATTTGACAAACGGTTAATATATTTTCATTTATTCACTTACGAGTTCATAAGCTTCGATAGAATTAGCTAATTTGTCAATTTTTTCCAATTCTTCTCGTTGGCGAATCGATCGGTTTAGATCCTGGACGTAATTCTTTGCGCACGTTTCCTGTGTACAAAATGGACAATGTACTTAACTCATAATTATAAATATCGATGTTACAGTAGCTACTAAATATTTAGACTTAAATACCTCCTCATTGATAATTAATTTAGAAAACACTTTTTACCAATTTGTGATTTATTATACATATAAAAGTGTACGTCACCAAACATAAAAACGACTCGTAACTGTAGTTTCACAATGTCAGAAACCACAGCCCCGAAATAAAATGCTAAAATACATAATATATTATAACTCGAAATTTAAACATTTATTTAAATTGTGGTTTGATGTATAACTGCAATCAACCAAACGAAACGTACGTATGACCAGAAGAAGAGAATAAAAAATATGAAATTAAACCGAGCACACACTACCGACTCGGGAATTCAACGAGCTCGAGTAGTTTTCCAGCGAACACCCACTGTTCACAAAACAAAATTAATTATATTTCATTTTCCCCGGACCGTGGAAGGCTTTTTACATTATAATAAAGTCCAATCCAAAGGGTGTGCGCTCCTGTTTTACAGGATTATTGTGTTATTTCCAGTTTACGAGCACAATAACAAAGTTAGTGCGTATACCATGGCTTGTAAAGAAGTGCGTTCAGGCTCAATGTCAGTGTGCGCAATCAACCGACGAAGGAGCAGGCTGTACTTCGTCAGGCGCTGCATCGGCTTCACCATGATGTCAGCCAGCTGGAGCCTGCAACCAACACACATTCAACTATGCCAGTTTTGGACGCCGCGTGGTGGATTTCTTCGCGGAGAAAAAACAAACAAGGAGCCGGCCATAACAAAAGTAAGCTATGAGCATTATGATATTGTTTGCACTTACCTATTACAGGCTTTCTGTCGGTAACACCATGTGAGGTAACACATGAAGTCTGTGTTGTTGGACAAGGACCGTAGATAATCCAAGGCCTTTGTTTGTTCATTTACGTATTTTTCATATGGTTGAAACATGTCACGGAAATGCATGAACCCTGGCGCCATGATCTCTGTGTTGAATCTGTAAATAAACCTCAATGTTACAATTTATAATACAGCGTAATTAAAAAGTGCCCGAGTTTTTCAATTTTGTCTTTCTTTATTGTTGACAAGACAAGGGTCATCATAAGAACATATCACAAGATTGATGAGGTCTCTGGACAAAGACGGCTGTTTCTCTTTGTTGTCATTTAAAAGTGGAGTTTGATTCCTTTATGTTTGATATCTTACAGTTTTTGCACATCTGACTTTTGCGGTCAACAATGAAATTTGGTCAACAATTCACAATTGTTAATATTTTATTCAAATTGTGAAATATTACTTAATCTTTGGTCCTAATTTTTCTTGAAGTTGTTGTGTTACTTACGGAGCTTTTTTCTCATGGGCATCAGCGATCATAGGGTAGATCGTGGTCTCCCAGAAGTAAAGGCTCGCATTCAGCACATCGGGAATGTTGGTAAAAAGTTTTTCCGTGTCTATGTCCAGCAGTTTCCCCGCATCTTGAAGTCCAT
Organism: Spodoptera exigua; assembly: GCA_902829305.4. Classification (NCBI taxonomy): domain Eukaryota; kingdom Metazoa; phylum Arthropoda; class Insecta; order Lepidoptera; family Noctuidae; genus Spodoptera; species Spodoptera exigua. The sequence goes on along the minus strand of LR824601.2, from coordinate 8,944,781 downwards.
GGGCAGCGGCTATGAACACCTAGTGGAGAACCAACCAGTTTTTTAAACATGTATTTATTATACAGGGAACTGTGACCTTGTCGTTCAAGAAACTTTGTAACATGATGAAGAAGGAGAAGATATATTATCGGTAAATTACTTTTTCGTAACTCGCCTCCTTTTTATCTATATGGTTATATGCATGATGTATTGTGATCTCCTCATATAGTAAATATGGAGCGCAAGAAGCACAAATTAAACCGATAATGCTAGATATCAGTAGGTATAGCTCACAAATGACTGTCGGGCCCGCACGTATAAAACGGAATCATTTAAACAGCACACAATGACTAAAATCAGTAACAAAAGGCCCATTATAATCATTTGATAGCCCTTAATGACTTCTGTGAAGTAGGCTCCGGCATTTATTCGGATTAAGTGAAGTTAAGCGACATTCTCACGATACCAAATTCAAAGTTAACATTCTCGTGACCTTAATTAGTTTTAGCGATTAAAAGTACTTAGCATGAAGTTATGTTGACTAATTAGATTGAACTTAAGGCAATACTATCAAATTTAAAGAATTACTACGGACCTTGTTACAGTGGAAATTAGTCTAAAAATTGTTGTTTATAATGTAATCCATATTAATCCTATGTGCCTTTTTATTGTTATTCATTATTACAAGTATTCTTATTTACAAGCGATAATGTCAGTTTATCTTCTCGCCTCTCTCGCTAAGCTCACAACTACTAGTTTCTTGCCAAATCAATGAAAGTAAACTCCTAGATATTCAAAGTAAAATGCAGAACTCATAGAGGTTAATGAGTGCTTTAAGTTAAACTGTCTAAAACAAATATAACATATAGAGAAGGGTAAACAGAAGACGGCACTGGCGTCTCCATTACACGGGATGTTACACAACGAACGGCACGGATTTCTTCGTAAAAAGACGAATGTTATTGAGTTGGAGCAAACAATACTGAATACCTAATCTTACCTGTATTACATTACGCTCCAGGATCGTCCAATATCTCATAATGTCTTTAGCAAGCGCGCAGTCTATTACCGCAGCGGACTAATCCTCTCTCATGATAGGGATCGCCGATTCCATCCGTGAAGCTTCAATTTTGGATTGGAAATTCTATTATTTTTTGGGCGAGTGCTCCTATTACTACTCGATTAAATACGACCGGTTTGTTATTCTATTTGTTTTATAATTTATATATAATAATATATATGTCGACCTCCTTCCGTCGAGGTCGACCACGGCGAACGTGGTGTGACGATCTGATCATGTACGCGGGGCAAACTTGGCCGGAGATCGCTCTAGATAGAGAAATTTGGAAGGAAAAAGGGGAGGCCTTTGCCCAGCAGTGGGACACACGATAGGCTATAAAAAAAAAAAACAAAAAATAAAATAAAATAAAATATATGTATATATATATATAATTGGTATTTGCTTAATGTGTTGAAAGTGATTATGATGATAATGATCATCTTGTTCTTTATCAAATTCTATTTTTTTTTGAGGTGTTGACGTTCAAAAGTGCCTGTATGGGTCTAATTGAAATAAATAATTTTGACTTTGACTTTTTGACTTTGAATCTTTGTAAATTTCATTTTCTGCGAGAGGTAGTTTCAGACTCTTACTGATAACAAACTACTCCATTTTGTCTCTAGCAAGCCGGAGCAGCGGTACATTATTGTGCACCCAGAACCCCTACTCATCAGTATCTGATGAGTAGTGAGGCTGACTCGGCGAACTCCGAACCGCCTCAAAATAAAGTACATTGTCAATGTTTAATTGCAATATTGCTGACAAATACGTCTTTAATGAATTAAATTGAAACGCGGATGACACGATTCCTGTTTTTTATGTGATAGGATGGCATACTAGCACACGAATAACCTGATGGTAAGCAATCAGCGCGTTGCGTTGCCAACCTTTTTTCTGATGTAGCGATTGGGGGAGGACAAGCATGCTGTGGTTGTCTTACGCCGATTTTTTGTGACGCCGTGGTATCAGTCCTGTCCAGCCGACCCAATCATTCGGGAGTATCGCTCTCTCACAGTTAAACCTCTTACCGGGTTTAGAAAACAGAAGAGAAAACGAGACAGAACATTACTTTAACATACCTACTACTGTATACCACATTGTATATTTTTCCATTTGTGACGTAACCAAGATTTTGGGCATATAAGGGATTGAAGGAAGATTTCCAAAAAATAAGGCATGTATTTTTCGTTGGCAACAAAGACTCTGTGTACCGATTTATAGCTCGCTCTCTTGAAAATTGCGAAAAGTCTCATATCAAATTTCAGTCCCTCTTTTAAAGGGTTGTAAGCAGATTTCCAGAAATTCATGTACAGACAGATATAATATATATTATGTATTGTAATAATGAGGCTATCTATGTAAAAATATTACATAACATTCTCATACTGAACAGCAAAGTAAATAGCAGTAGATAGGTAACCCCCGAAAAGTCAAATACGTCATTATGTCATCGCAGCCCGCCGCGGCCCCTGTCCTTTATAGCTACTCGTGAAGGGTACGGGACTTTAGGGAAGTGACCTACGCAACGGTCATCGATTTCTTAGCATTCGTGCCTCACGATAAATATCAAGCTCAGAATTAGTGAGGGGCAACATGCACACGCCGTCTTAAATATTTATGCTAGACTACATATTACGTCCAACCTAATTAATTAACTTATTTATTACGTTCATATATTCAATTTACTTAAGTAAGTTATTGAGAAAACTTTGCATCTCATATTTTATAGTGGTGTGCAATAAGAAGCTTTACTATTAAAATTTACCAGTTTGAAATTTTAATCTCCTTATGCTTCCAACAATATTTCGTTGTTGTTGTAAGCATACGGAGAGCATTAATTAATATTTGAAGATGTATGGCTGGTGAGTTTTTATAATTAAAGCTTACAAAATTTCACGTTTATTTTTGATTAGTAACTATTGTGAGACATATGTACTAAATTTAGGACTTACTTACGTGAATTTACTAACAATAATAATTACCTGACTATTTTCAATAAATTTCGCGTTTGTAGGTAATATTAGTAGGATGATTTACTTAGTTGATCAAAACTCGGATCAAAACGGAATAACATCAATCATCAAGTCTATCATCGTGATCATAGTTTTTTAAAATTCCCAGCGAGTGAAACCGCTTTCAGGAAGCTAGTGCATAATGTAAAGATTTTACGTTATAATATTATTATGTCGACAAGTCTCGTAAGCTACGCAAAGCATGGGATTTGCGTAGGCTTACAACACATGGGCGCGTGTTGGTGTTGCCAATTTTTTGTAAGCTCTCACCGTTATACATATTTTATAAACGAGTTTTAATGTCAACTTAGCACTTACTTAAGTTCAAAGATTCCACTCTATATCAGTAATCGCGTTAAATCTGAGTGCAGTTGATAAGGACGACTTTCAAATAATTGGGCATATAATACCAACATGTATAGTAGGTAACAATATAACTATCTTGATAAAGAGACTACCACTTAAAACCAAGTAGGAAATGGGGCACTAGAGCGTCGGGAAGAACCGCTAATGCCTTCCTTATCTTTGGATTATAAATTTAATTGAATTAGTTAAAAGTTACATAATTAGCTGTGGCTATTAACGGAGGCGCTCAAATTATTTATGTAAAAGAGGCAGAGATCTGCTAAAGATTGGCAACGAATGTTCGACGTAGAGGACGGCAGGGGAACTTTATTAATTAGGAAAAATGTGAGTTTCTGTATTGGAAGCACCTTTGTATAGCTAGTTGAATGGTACTACATTTTATTAGGTGCAAAGGGCAGGATACGCTACGCTTTGCATAAAAAAAATATCTATTTATGAGCTGGTGTTCACCAAATTGGTAAATCAGCTTGAAGTTCAATCTTTGTAACACCGCATTAATGTTTATTTTTTATGTTATGTTTGGGTACATTCATCGGTAATCCTTCGGGGATTTAAATTACGTTCTCGTTCGTAAAACAAACTGTGTAATTTTATCAGTCATGTGAGGCCGCTACGTTTATGTAAACCAATATCACGTACTTTATGTAGTACCTATGTTACGCAGGGGTGGCCACGTCCGTGTATCTCTGTGTGCACACGTGTTTCACGCTGTAAACACTTTATACTTTGTAATTCACATAAACAATTTCAACTTTGTTATGAGATCTCTCTGAAAGGCTTTTCCTGATGTGGGCAGGTAAGTATATCGTAATGGTTTATTTATTATGTTGGTATCAAGTCAGGTATTAACAGCAATTAGTAAAACTTTTATTTATCTTTATTTAGAAATATGAATGTTCGAAGTAGAAAAATATTATAGATTTTTATGACAATAGGTACATATCATAAAGCCAATAGTTGATTATTTTTTATCGAAAAAAAGACGAGACATATATAGGTACAGCTGGTCGTCACGTTCGTTAGCAGTTTCGGCAAAAACGCAGAGTGAAGTATATCGTAGCTTTGTTCTTGTAGTGGTCAAATTCGTAGAATATTCGTTACTGCAAACGTTCAAGTGTTGTTTCAATATTTCGAGGTCATATCGCAAACGAAACAAAAGCTACGCTTTTCACGTCAAATTTTAATTGGGAAAAGTACAGAAAGTTGGTATCAATTTGAGATCTGCCAAATGTACTGAAAAAGTATGGTGCCGAATTTCCTCGTGGAAAATTCAACATTGATGCGTACTCGTATCATTCTCGCGGTTCGCCGACTCTAATCCGACTTGTGTTGACAACATTGTTATAATACAGGTTATTTTAATTTAACAATGTTCAACGTAAAGATCTCTGTGTATTCAGTAAGCTCCTGGTATGTAGAGAGCCCAGTTTGTGGCGAGAAACAGCACGTTACTTCACCCCGGAGTATTTGCGGTCAGGCTGAACATAAAACTGGGATATGGCCGTGAAGTTTGCTTTAAAATATGTCACATTTGCAAACATTGCCGGATACTTAATTTTCACCAAATGTATTTGTACTTCTCATCGACTTATTTACTTTGCTTACTGTAATTTAAGTTTTAATATTATTTGTATAAATGCTTTTTTGCGTAAACTCATCTTGTTACTATTATATCGTAATTTATTAATTGGTTAGATTGTTAAGGAATGCCTCTTATTTTGTTTTAGGTATCGATATTTAGAAAAGTAATTATGTAAGTACATACCTGCACTATGGACAGTAAGTGGCGGATGTAATCGGCTTCTGTGCAGATCAGCTCCCTAATTACTGCTTGCCGCGCCTCCTCCGCTTGCGGCAATTCTGTGAAAAGGAATCCTCATTATTTTTGGTTCCTCTAACCAAAGGAACGAAACGATAACAACAATGATACAACCATCATTTATATGTATATGGTTAATTCTTATTTCAAGTTGGGGTTGGTAGGTTACAACATGAGAATAGAGCAATAAATAAACTACTAAATACAAAATGAGCGCTAACATATTAATAATTATGTCGCATTAAATTTTTGTGGTTAAGAAACAACTAAAAAAAGTCGTGTATTATACTTTATTCTGAAAATAAGGACATCTAAAGAGTACTAATAATTTGTTATATTCCACAAAAAAATTCTTTCGGAGTCAATGTTACAATAGCTAGTAACAAAGTAATCTTACAATACATTCGAATAAATAAAGCCTACCGTTTGGAGGCGTTACGTTATTTCCTTAGACTTTAATACCTCTGAAGATTCTGTTAACTTTATTGGCACTATATTAATATTGATTACGTCGTAAAATCGTAAGTGGTTAACGAGTGCCATCGGTCGAAAATAAATGTCTTAGAAACTATACGTGGATACAATTCAACGTATGTATGTATGTACATCAAACTGAAACCAGTCCATAATAAATAGACAACATAGGGATATAAAATATATCTTAATCGTAAAGAGCAATTAATTGGGCAAATTAAACAAAATAATTATGCCAGAGTCAGAATCATTCATTTCAACGAGACCCTTAGGCTAAGAACTCACGGAGCGATTTTGAACCGTGCCCGCCGCGGTAGCGGAACTGCGGTTTTATTTCCAAACTCACGAGACCGGTTATTTGCGCGGTTACACAGCCGCCGCGGTTGCGATCATCGCCCGCAAACGTGGCGGGCGATTGATTGAAGATTGCAAGACGGGCGGTTAACGATCAGTTGAGGTCCAGACCGCCATGGACACACACCAGAAACGAGCCGTTGCGTTATATTTACTTCACAGAAGACCCGCCGGCCCCCGCGGTCGCTCGCCAACCGATCGCAAAGCGCGCGGGTGCCACCCGCCGAGGCTGCGGGTAACCGCGGGCCGCGCGATTCTACTAGTTGCCCGCCGGTACAGCGGGAGTCGCATACAACCGCGTACACCGCGGGCGTAAACCGTGTCGTGAAATGTGCTTTAATTTTTTATATAAATATTTGAATTCTACAGAAGCTGCGGGCCCGCAACCGAAGCGGACGCGGGCGAAAATCGCTCCGTGAGTTCTTAGCCTTACAGACACTTTTGAACGTCAAACAAGTTGTTAAGGTAAAAAGTGTCAGTCTGTCAATCAGTGCTCTCAGTGAAGCTATGAGGTTGGGTCAATTATCTGCTAAACGATATTCAATAGTTTGATAGTAAAAAAAAATAAGGAAGATACTATCACAAATGTGAAAGAAATCCGGAAAGGTAATGTATTATAATTTAAACATAATTACATTTGTTTGGTACGAAATTCGGATGGCGGATTTGGTAAACAACTGGCTCTCCAGGCTCGCTCCTTATTTTCTGAGGAAGCTATATTATGCAAAGCGGTCCGGAGTGTTCCTTCGACGTGGATCTCATTACCGAACGTTTCATCTCCATAAAGATCCAGTAATACGAAATGGAAACGGATATTTTTAATTCAAGATCGACCCTTCAGCGATAATATATTTTAATAGCTGCAACACGTATAAACAAATGTAGCGATTTTATAAAACTAGAAAACGACTATATCAATCAAGAAAGATAAACTTCTGTCTCGGATACTAATATAAAGCCACTTGCTATAAAAAAAACTTGTGAAAAAAAACAAAATACCCGACTGCACACTAAAAAAAGAGTAAAACAAGCCCCACAATACAAATTTACTGAATATAATTTATAAATGTTGATGGAAAGCATCGCAGGCGGGGACCAACAGAGGCTTATTTATAGTCATTTCTGTTGTGCACCATTTAGCAGAATTTTCGTTGGTGGCGGTCAAGGTGGTCCCCGCCTGCGATGCTTTTCATCAACATTTATAAATTATATTCAGTAAATTTGTATTGTGGGGCTTGTTTTACTCTTTTTTTAGTGTGCAGTCGGGTATTTTGTTTTTTTTAATAATAATTTTTTTATTTATAACTTTTTAGCTGTTTTTATTTAACGAAAATGTTGTAGATGTAGAAGACTATGTATATGTAAGTACCATTTTAAATTATTTCGACGACATTTGGCTTTAGATTACGAGTGATGTTACTCCGCAACATAAATTTACCGCCAATCTGGACTGTTGGTAGTGAAGAAGAAAAAGAATTAGGTGAGTCATTACTGCTGAAGATCCCGCAAACGTTTAAGTTCAGTTAAAGAACATTCGTCGTGGGGCCGGTCCAACAGCTTTTTTGGTTCAAGTGTTTTTATTGCTAACCCAGCAAGTGTTTTAACACGGCTTAGGGCTACATAAGCCTGGCCCTTTGCAAACACGTTTGATAGATCCACGACAGCCCGATCCAAGGTGGTACCTTGCAGTTTGTGTACCGTTACAGCCCAACAAAGTCAGGCCACGCCCTATCTTTTTGCTTGCTAACGCATGAGTTGCTTTGCGTTGACACAGAATTAACATGTTCCCGTGGGAATTTTGAGAAAAAACGTATCCTATATTAATTACTCCCGTGATTGAAATGAATCTAATGATACCGCATACATATTTTTTTAAAGGGAAATTTAGAAAAAATATTATTATGTCTTTATCCCGTGGGACTTTTAGGATAAAATGTATCCTATGACACTCCCGTAATCAAGACAAATCTAACGATACCTCATACATCAAAATCCATCAAGCCGTTTAGGCTACAGGAGGTCACAAAGGAAAAGACATACATACATACTTACATACACTCGAAAAACATTACCCTCCTTCTTTGGCAGTCGGGTAAAAAGAAGTTAGTTAAAGAAAAATATTTTTTTTTTATAAAATTGGTTCTATTTTAGTGAATACATTTTGTGGTTGATAGTCGTTGTAGTTGACATGGTAGATGTCACGTGGATATTGTTGACTGTACCGTAACCACATGAAAAACAAGGACATCGATTTAGTGGTTATTTAATTAAATAGTGAACACAAAGCGCTGTCATGATGCTGTCGTTTATAAACACATCTGTGTTTATTGTTTATCAATATAATATTAATTATATAAAAAATGGTGACGATCTATCTGTTTGCAAACATTAGTTGCGACCTGTTAGTCTAAAACAGCTTTTAATTTGCAATGAAAGCAAGACACTATATACTGAACGGCAGATCAGTCGGCCTGCCCGGCCTTCCGTCCTTTCACATGTTCCACAGACTGACTTCAGAAGAATTAATTTGGTTCCCTTTTTTTCCTAATTCCACATTCTTAGCGTGAGTTTCGTCTATTTTTGAAGGAAATAGTTGTGCACGAGAAATGACGAAAACAAATAATTATACAAAGAGAACCCACAATTAAGCCGAAGCTTATACTAACATTTGCCGAGATGAGTTGACTCTTCAGGGCTCATCAAGTGTTCCGTTATTCCGATGTCAGAGTGGGGAGCGGCTTGGGGCGGCGTGGCAGTGGCGTTGCGTACCTTTACGTATAAAAATGAACACGACAGCTGTTCCGACCGTAGAGCGGATTTCCGCAGCCTAAGTTGGTATTTATAGGCATTGTTTGTATTTTTCGCGGACCGAGGTTTCAGCCCGAATGTTATGATTACCTTGCAAAGTAATCTCATACTTTCATATATCTTTATTTGAATCAATATGATTAACACTGAACTTATTGGATGGATGGACGTTTATAATCATGTGCCATAAACTGTTAGATATTCGAGCAACCGGGATACCGAACGGAATCTTAAGCAGCTATCTGTGAAATTGAATGAAAATAAACTTTTACTGATTTAGGTGAGGGAGGCAGACGAACACATGTATCTGAGTAAATAATGGGAAGATACTTTTATGCTGATACCGAAATGCTCTCGTATACTATACAATTTAACGTGTTGAGGATGTAAGACATCGAGTAATCGGACCACGCTAAATGCTGTCAGGTGGCGTGGTGGCTACAATTATGGTAACATAGGTTGTGAATTTATTTTATTTATTTGAATTTTGTCCATAACAAGCTGATAGCTAAATGACCAATGATGGCTCAAAGTTGGGATATCATCCTATTTATGCGGCGAAATAAACTGACGATACTTTGTAATAAGACAGATGGATCGTGAAAACTTGTACAAAGACAGAAACTCTCAGCTCTGCTTGGACGGGCTAACGTAGAAGTTATATTACCTATACGTTTTTGTGATTTTACATAAGGTAAATTGAAATCCCATAGTCGCAGTGGCCTGGAGGTTAAGGCTGCCCGCTACTCACGAATGACGGTGCGTGTCCAAAATCTGGCAAGTACCAATGTGACTTTTGCCGACTTACATGTACTTTCTAAAATTATTTAGACACAACCGACATACGGCGAAGGAAAACATGGTGAGAAAATGTGAACTTATAAGTTTCCCGCAACCCGTTTGCTCAGCGGTGGGCATTTATAGGCTGGTGATGTTATGATGTAAAATTGGAATCAAAAAATAATATCAACTGATAGCAATAACATTAATTAAAATGTAGGCACTTGTGTCAAAAATGCGCGCGCGTGTCCGTGTACGAACATATCTATACATTATTTTACCCATGCATAGCTACCGTTACATACGCGCTAATTGAATGTCATTATATTATTGGATTCCAGAGCGGTCGCCACTACAAATACCCACTCTACTGGTCACACATCTGTAACCATTATATTCATAATTACCTAAAAACAAGAGGCTCACGGTTTTAGGATTAACAGCCTTAAATGAAAAATTGTAAAGTTGATCACTGTCTCAAAGCGTAGGTGTCAACCGAATAACATCTGGCTCAAACGGCAGATTGAATATTAAAGCTATACCTTGATAGAGCCGATGCAGAAACCACGACGGAAAATTCTACTGAACTGCAGAATACAAACCAATCAGAAGCAAGGTCGTTTTCCAACTTCTTGATAATAATAATATTCCGATATCTTCATTTGAACCTTGAAATATCAAGAAATGCAATAGCATTGACAACACATTTCTCAAGGAATCGTTATTTGTAAAATGCTTTAGAAAATATCAGTGCACTCAGTTATAATGCAGAATACAGGACTACAAAATTCAGGACATTTTAGGTATTGGTATAGTACCTTTGTAGGTAATTATCTAACGGTTTAGCGGTCGCCAAATGGGACTAGAAATAATTAGAGAAGACTCATAATTTACCTGAACGGAGCGTTTCCAGATATAATGCGAAAAAATAAATGATCAATATCTGTTTCCTCTGTATACCAAATGTGGTGATTGATGAGAATAGCCCAATTGAGGTAGTAGACAGATTGCGCCAAGCAGCTGCGACCCGCGACCCGCGACCTGTTTTATTGCGAGCATTACGAATATGTGAGCTGGGTGAAGCGGCGCGGCTCGAGGTGGCTACGTGTCGGGGCCGGCGCGGCGCGGCGCGGTCTCTGCACGACCGCGGCGTGGCGTCGCGTTGCGTGCTAGTCGCCTCGCGTGCTACTAATCAACGTGATCGATGTGAACGCACAAATATTGCTCATTTCAATAAACATGAAATCGTCCATTACATTTTAAGGTTTCGTACTTTTTGTTTTACCGCAATCTTAATTTGTTCTTGGCTTACAAGGTAAACGAAAATAAGAGAGTTCTTTCATTATGGGTACATGGTGAGGCCGTTTTTCTATTGTTCTTATTTTAAGTAATACATTACTGTAATGGTTTAATTAATGAGTGGGTAGCTACTGACGTAACTGTACCGTCGTACGAAACTAAATCAGTTTTGACGGCTGTGGAGTCGATAGCGAACGCTTGGTTTCCCACGAGAATCGTGAAAACTGACTTAAATAGATAAAGGGTAAACATAAATAACATAATGCACTTCACTAAGAGGCACGCAGTAAATGTAAGTAGGCAGGTTTGTGGTTTAAAATATTGCAAATATTTCGTTCAAGTATTTTGCTTATTCAGATTAATACCTAAATGCTTTTTTATGGAGTAGGAGGCAAACGACGGATCACCTGATGGTAAGTGCTCTTCGCTGGCTATGGCCACCAGAGGAGTCACAGGCGCGTTTTGAGATGGAGTACGCCCTAGAATTGTAGGTCGTATCGGTCCGGAATAAATTTTCTTATATGTGTAATTTCGGAATACCTATAGTTCGTTATAATAAGTTTGATCGAGATTTTTATAATAATTCTTTACTTTAGTAGGTTATAGAGCAAACTATTCATTTTAGAAAAAAATTGTATTTGAAACTTCATTCTCGAACTTCTCTACCGATACTCTACAGAAATAAAATTGATGATCGGTTTTAACTATATGAGCCCCCAAGTTATTATGTATATTGTTGTTTTTTGTGACTGACGAATCCATAGGGGTTTATTTTTACCATTCGGCTTCGGAACCCTAAAAACCGCCGTACTATAATATAATATAAGCAGCAGTTCAATGATATTACATAGTTTATTAAAAAATTAAAATTGAAGATTTTCTTGAACAATTCGGATTATTATACCGATGGAAGTTAGGCCCGAAATGGAAAAAGTGAAGGAGAAAGAGTGAGTAATTATTCTGAATCTACCATTTTACTTAATTCAAAGAAGAGCAAAAATGAATAATGTAATATTATTTGTCATTCTTTAGAACGTAGACATAAAGACTACGTTGAATGAATGACTCGCTGCGCGCCACCCGTCGTTATTTACTGTAGCTATGTAAAATAAGCTCGATAGCCGAATACAGTGGACAACCAAATTTTAATACATTCTTAAAACTCCTTTGCCAATTATGTAAGCAATAAGGCATATTATTTTTCCATAGCATTTTTGTGGCTGAAATTAATTATTTGATTGTTGACATTCGTTGTATGAAGAAATTAGTTCTAACTAGATTAATATTGAAGCTTAGCATTAAGATCGGCGATTAATTTCGATTACAAAGTGTCTGCAGGTAATCTTAAATTAATTAGTAGTTAGGACTGATTTTATATGCTGTGCTCAACAATGTCTTGTTGCGACATCTATCGCACAACATGCAGCAACAGCACCAAAAGCACCAATCACGTTCAAGATTCTACACCATGGTATAAAAGTTCTCGACATAAGAACATGTTCAAAATCCCGACAACAACTGTCGGGCAGTAGCCCACCAGACACAACACCCTTTTTGGTCGGAGGTCAAAATGAAAGTCAAAGTCAAAATCATTTATTTCAATTAGACTACAACAATAGACACTTTTGAACGTCAAGCTAAAAAATGGAAAAATGTATTTTAAGAACTTTAACTTTAACCGTGTCCTGTCCATCTGTCCTCTATTTGCTCGTTCCAAAATCTGGATTCCTTTGGAGAAGACCGAGCAAGGAACTCCACAAAAAAGGAAAAATGTATTTTAAGAACTTTAAGCGTGTCCATCTGTCCTCTAGTGAAGCTATTTGCTCGTTCCAAAGTGTAGATTCCTATGGAGGAGAACGAGCAAGAAACTCATTCCTCCCATTTCAATGGAGGATGTGAGAAACGAAATCGAAAAGAATACCAAGATCATAATAAAAGCTGTTATAAATGTGATAAATACAATTATTTTATATTTGAAATAAAAACGAAACTGTAGAAATATCAATACACCTCTTGAGAAATACGAGTTTTCAAAAAGCTTTTGTTTGAACATCGAAACAGTTTGGTATTTACACGATGTTTTTTATATTTATTTACTCAAGTTGCACAGTCATTGCCGATTATGTACGTAGTGAACGTTATGTATACGAGATACGAATATTTTGTGCAGCGATATTTGATTCTTGTGTGTGAAAATATTAAAGATTTATTTTTATATACCTGATATTTATTTTATTTTCAAAGAGACGAATAATTGCAGGTAGACGTATGGGAAAATGCGGATGCATTTTTTCTGTACTTTTATTTTACCTGGTACGTGTATTTAATAATACTTGTAACTTAATAATCTTCCTTTTAATAGTCGTTATGCGTATAGAATTAGATATATTTTATATAAGTTAGTACATTTACCTATTAAGTACAAGTCAAATTATGGCACGAATAAAGTTCGAATACTTTTTCAGACCTTTAATTCATACATATATTCTAATTACAAGATAAAGGCGAAGGTATTCAGCAGTCGACAGTAATTATAAGGAATGTTCCGCATGTAACCAAGTGGAGTGGACGGTTCATTACTAAAATCTCATCGCTATATGTTCCAGTCACGCGACCGCCCGCCACCTGCGTGTTTTTCTAGTGTCGTCGTTGGATCGGAATCCCTTTTCTTTTGAATATTTCTTACCCTAGGTGGTAGATATCTACTGAATTAGGCACTTATTTAAATTGTTTTTTCTTTTTTACTTGTTTACGCATGCATATATACGCATTCATGTAGTTTCGCATGGAAATAAAATGTCTTAGTCCACATTAAATTCGACGTTGTCGATGTAAAAAGTAAACAAGATTCATGCATATTTTACAAACTTGTTTACAAGAATATTTTAAATTAACGTCAGTGAAACCACGAGTACGTATCTTCGTGCAAAACTTAGGAATTCGTTTAAAAATGAATAAGAATATCAATGTCAAAAGTAATAGGATAGAATGAATGCTTTCAAACAGCGGGTTATTTATTGCGGTAGAGGAATGTCATAATTTGTCGCCTCTACTGAGTTGGCTGCCGCGCGGCGGTCGGCGCGCGGCGTGTCCGAGCGGGGCAAGCAGGCCAAGCGAGCGCGCCAGGCCGAGCCCAGCGAGTCTAAGCCGACCCTTTGCACATTACCGCAACAAAGCGAAGCGGCCTTCTACAAATACAATTTAAATAAGTCGTGTCAGAAACCTTTGCGGTAGTAAATGGGAGTTATATTTCTTTTTGTGTGTCAAAAGTAGTCATGATTCGTTTCATTTTTCTTTAGCGGTTTTGTTAGCAACTCTTTTCGTCTTTAAATCACCATAATATAAATGAGCCGCTATGGGTGCGGTTATGGCAGCCGTCACTTTTCTTGTGCAATAAACTATCTTTGGAGATCAGAGTATTGTCTTGGGAGCGCTATACTTGGTTTAGATATTTACAAATCTTCTTGAAATGTATTTCGTTTAATGTAAGTGTTTGATATTTTGTGATTAGGTAGGACATAAAGATATCCTCAAAAACTTTTTGAGCTGCAACATTTTTAAATTGTATGTTTCCGATTTTCGATAATTTATAGGTTTGCTATATAAAATTTCGTCAATAAGTCCCTTTAACACATTCAGTGCCCCCGACGCGTATGAATTGACGGCACTGAATGTGTTAATGGAGGGCTACACTCTTCATCCATTTGAATTGGAGCTATTTGAAAACTAAGTATATTTCTCAAAACCCGCAAAATTTTATTTAATTTTAACATTATCTAGTTTCCACATACACCAATTTTGGATAATGTGTCTATTATAATATAATTGTTTTTTATTATATTAAGAGAAATAAGGAACGTGATTTTTCCCTTATTTGTTTGTTGGGCTTATTACGTACTAATTAGAACAAAATATACCCTTTTAAATACTGATATAAATGTGTATTGAAAATCGCGGAACCTTGATAAGTTGTACATAATATATTTTAGAAGATAGTACTGAATGAAAAATACCGAACCAATTTTTACACATTATTCACCATTATATGAGATTGAGGTAATTCACATTGTAAGTTAGTGTATAATTTTCGAAGGCTTTGTGAGTATGAGAAAAAATGAGGCCTTGTAAAGGAGGTTTGGGTAGCTGCGGCTGTTGATAACAATAAATTATATATATATATATATATATATATATATATATATATATATATATATAATTTTATCATCACTTTTGATTTAAGCTTCACTTGAGTTACCACTCAAATCAAGTCATTATAATTTGGGTGATTTGGGATGAACGACAATTGTAACAGAAGTCATTTGCAGCGAAATGTCAAATCAGCTTTTACCCACGTCAAGTTTGAAGAGACGCATAGGAAATGTAACCTAATATTCATGAATATTACATATAGATTCTAATATTCATGAATATTAGGTATGTAAAGTGAGAAATGGTATTTCTGATTCGAACTTTCAGGTAAAATTAGTTTTCCAATGATCAGGATTCTGATCGGTTTTGACCGAGGTTTTAATTGAGAAAGACAAGGTCACAGGGATGGTCGGGAAATTGTTGACGTCACTAACCACGGATTGTACATAGATTTTATATCGATTATAACAATATAATAGATTTTACCTGCGTGGGTAATTGTTTATGACAAGTGGGTATTCTGTGGGGATGTGAAATGTATGGTAATTTTAGTTAATGCTTATGTTCATATTAATTCGTTGAATAACAACCGAGTAGTTGTCTGTTAAAAGGGCGGTGATACGGACAGACGAATGGTGGGCGGAGTTTAATGTTAGAAACAGTTTGTGCTTTTATGTATGTGAGACGGTGTTTATTTCAAATTACATACATATGTACCTATGCATATCTGTATGTTTAGCTCATTATGTACCTAATTATAAATTGCATTCTTTCATTCATGATTTGGATGATAACAATAATTTTTACCTTTATACCTCTCTTATAACCTATTTCAACCCTTCATATAATAATTTCCCCATAAACATATGTGGTACATAGTTCCTACAAATTTTGTTATATATTCAAATTTACTTATCAGATAGGGACTACATAGATATTTTGAAACAAATAGATTATCATTGACTCTTGACTTTTTAGAAGTCAAGTTGTTAGGACCTTGACTTTCCTTTTTAATTCAATGTTAAATTTGTGTCTAAAATATACTGAACAATGAGCTGTTAGAGGCCAGTCTATTAAACATCAGGCTAAAGGTGTGTTAAAATATGTGAACCTAGTGCCGACCTTTTCGGAGAAAGGGTTATAAAACGTTATATTTGTCATTGCATTATTTATTTAATATCTTACTCAGTGTTTCACTGAGGGTAAGTTCACTCCGTTCTATTCCGGCTACACGTGGCAGTATAACTGGAACGCGAACTTTTTATTCTTCGTAAATATTAGAATTCAAATAAAATCGGCATTGGAACGAAAAATCTCGATATAACAATTTTTCATTTTACCTCGAGACGTTTGGAATGTGTGGCTACAGACAAGCACAATATTTTATGGTATTTTTATATCTTTTGCGAACGATATTTGCCATTTTCTAGACAGTGTTCAACCTTTATTCTTCAACGAATACATTGCACACGAATTTGATATGATTTATAATGCTTCTTGTGAATTTTGATGAATTTGAATTGAAATGTAAATACAAGTAATAAGCTATTTATCTATTACATTGGAAACATAATGAGAGTTTAAGTGAGCTTATAGGATATTGCCATTTTACGGCGTTAAAGATGATGATGATGATGATGAAAACCAGCGTAACGCAACACTTACGTTGTGTGTCGCCATGTACCTACCGACGGCATAATCCCCCCACAATCCTCAAATCCCCTATATCCTTCGATCCCTTACAACCCACAAGTCGAGTGTTATCGGGCCGCGCCAATTGCTTAACATCAGGTAATACGTCTGCTCGTTTACCGACCCACGACACAAAAAAAAAACAGTAGTGAAATAAGTATCATTTTCGACTTTATTCGAAAATTTATTTAACTTAAGTATGACTCGGAACTTGTTTAGTTCCCTTTTTAGTGTTTCCGTGTAACTTTTAGAAAAGAGCTGGGTATACTTCTCTCACTTACTTAGAACTGATACCACTGCATTATTTACTCGTACAGTGCTAAGATTTTTCTTTGAATCGTTGAAAACCGTGGAAGTATAAATATTTTTTATAGAAAATGTACCTAAAAAAAAATTAGTTCAAAGTCAAAGTGAAGAACAGCTATGGGAAAAAATGTTTTAAGTGTGGGAGAGCCAAGCTTCGGCACGAATGGGTCGGCTCGACCGGAGTGATACCACGGCCTCACAGAATACCGGCGTGAAACAACCTAGCGTTGTGTTTCGCCGTGTGAGTGAGGTTTTCGGAGGCCCAATCCCTCTCCGTCCCGTTCCTTTTATCCGCAACCCCTATCCACAAAAGGCCGGCAACGCACTCGAAACTCATTTGGTGTTGCTGGTGTCCATGGGCGGCGCCGATTGCTTACCATCAGGTAATCCGTCAGCTCGTTTGCCGACTTATACCATTAAAAAAAGGCGTTTTTTCAGAGCCAGTAACCGACTGCTACGCAACGTGTTGCGGGTTCGATTTCCGCACAAAACAACTTTGTGTGCAATGTGTATTTGTATTTGTATGTTTGTAAACGAACCTATGGCACAAAAAAGGATACTGATGTCACATATTTAAATCTGGTGAGGCAAAATGTATATGCATCAAGAAGTAATTTTTTTAAAGGAAGATGTCATAAGATACCTATTTCTGAGCAACATGAGAATTAAAAATGAGTCACGCAGTCGCGGAACTGTTGTCGCTCAATCAATGACGCTATTAAAAATATTGATGGAATGGAGAAAATAGGGCCTGATGGCATTGAACACTGTTAACCTCTAGATATGTTAATAGCAAAGGGAAGTGAGCTGTCTGAAAACTAGATATGTTGAATATCAGGAGGGCAATGAGTGTAAAGTACGCGATTGCATATGTTAGTGGGTCACGGAGTGAAGCCATTAATCGCGACCCTCCCACCGCCGCACGCTCACGCTAAGATCTATCGATACTTGTACAGAGTTATAGTCAATTACGCAGTATTGTTGTCTATTTCTAGGCGAACTCACATATTTATTTATTAGCTTAGATCGTGCAATAAAATAATGGCGTCAATGCATGGCCATCACGTTATACGTAGTGTAGAAGTTATTTTCACTAGACATACCAACATAGCTGTAAAGCGTTAAGATGGAATTAAATCGTAGAGCGTGGCAATGTTTTTTTTTTAAATAAAAAATTAAATGATTTCTGATCTAATTTATCACTAACTAGCTACTCTCATGCTGTTTCACCCGCTGCTGCTTCATTTGATTATAGCGTGATGTTTTATAGCCTATAGCACTCAGGAACATTTTAGCTATCTATCAGTGAAAGAATTTTGGCAATCCGACTAGCGGTTCCAAAGATTACCCCTTACCCTTCATACAAACTTACAAATTTTACCTCTTTATAATATTAAGTTTAGATAAATGAAATATTTTAACTAAAACTATGTTTGTTAATAATTAAGCAGGTATGCTTATTATTTCCATAAGTGGAAACAACTAGTTGCGAGTGAACCTAAAGTATTGACTAATGCCGTCAAGTTACCATCCCTATCGAGTTATGAAAGCTCGTAACCTTATGATGGGGTGTAACAACATTGCAGAAATTATTCGAAGAAAATGACTTGAGAATGGAACGGTAAACAGTATAATTATGTAGTGAAGTAGGTTCTTTAAAAATCTCTATACTCAAATTGTTCCTGCATAATACTGGATAATAAAACATTGAGGTTGTTAGTTGTTCCAATTATAGTTATAATAATATTAGTTACCCACTATATACGAAACATTTTCAGCCATAAAATGTCTGCACAGAATATGTGTTTATAATTCCTACACAACATCCGCAGTTTATGTGTAAAATCCAAGTGAATTCAGCTACAATAAGATAAGAAAATGTATAATTCAATGAAAGCCAAATCGAATTTGACACTTAGAATAATCTTGTCAAAATAAGTTTTTCAAATGCTGAAGCGAATGTATATGGATGGGTGGAAATAAAAAATATTTTTGAGCTGAACTCCCGGCATTTTTGTCGTACTGCGAAATCACTCTAGTACTCGACAAACTGACGACCGATCCACTAAAACACTTTTTCAACTTTTATGGGAACTGCGAGCGCGTTGCAAACGAGTTACGACAGATGTTTAATACCATTTGGGGAGGACGATACGCCGACGATTCCCACTCCTTGCTCCCATAAAAACATTCTTATTATTAATGCATAAGGTACTTACTCTTCCAATCGATGAACTCCTCCAAGTTCTGTGGCTTCTCAGCCCATTGCAGGTACTCGAAGGCTTCATCCGGGATGTTTGCGATGCAGAACCCCTTTAGGTCTGGCACACCATTTCTTGAATACTCGGCCAGTAGATCTGACAGCTCCAGATTAAGCTAAAACATAAAGACATTTAAGAAAATGCACAATTTAAATCAAGGTAAAACTCGTATTCAACTTCGTTGTACTCTGTTATAGTTGGACATTCAATTTAGTTATGTTCACACGTTTTTGCAACGTCATTTGTTTCTGTAACAGCACAGTATCGAGGTCATATAGTAATGGCGGAACTTGCTTATATTCTCGATGAATTACGCATAACCATATCAATCAATCCCATATCATATTGTGGACAATAATGTGTCGCAATAATTAGATGTGAGACGACATTTGCCGTATAGTTCAATAATTTCACATGCTTGCTTTTTGAACCTCTCGTCTTTATGGCAAAATACGTTTACTTATTTATGAAGATTTCCAGTAAGTCAAGACAAAATAAATATAAACGTTAGCACAGAGAAGCGAGGCTGTCAATATAATCGCTATACTTATCTCTTAAATTAAGATTTTCTGAATGATCGATAGCTGATGATTTAATTTTGATAAAGCACCTGCGGTAATGAGTTTGTGTATGGGTTTATATATTATGAATATATTTGTGTATTAACTAAATAACGTTGGACAAGCAAATTGAGTTATCCAGCAACAACATTGATTGTAAATAATAGGTATCTATTCTACTCACACAAACAGGTCTATATGATGCATATACATACTTGAACATGCAACATTTAACAACACAACATAAAGTATGCATGCTTTTATAGTGCTGTGGAATTCTTACCTATCGAAGGGAGATTTAGTTTCAACATTTTAGTATATAGACGTACCTAAACATCATATTTACAAACCTTTTTTTGTAAATTATAGTTCTTAAAATGAAATCAAAAAATAAATCAAATCTTATGTAGATGACACAAGATTTGATTTCAGTATGCGACAGGCATTCCTCGCCAATATAAATACCATAAATAATAAACAATTCCAATAAGCCCCTTTAATAGCCATCTTAATGATTGGAAGTAGCGTTCTCAGGTTGGTTTGTGTTTGTCATTTATAGTAGCACGTTATATGCTATTTTGTACCAAAACCTAATCAAATCCGTTTCTTGTTTGTGGCCAGAAGACAATGCTGGCGAATGAATAGGAACATCATTTTTGTATACCAAGTACACCGTAAGAATGGTGTTTTGAAGAGCTAATATAAAACGGCGTCTATTCTATTAAAACAACTTAAAAAACCGTTCAGCGTGACACTTGACTTTGCCCAACCACTCAGCGGCTCCCGGCCTTCAAGGGCGATGCGGGGGCGATCCTTCCGAAGTTATTTAATATCGAGGGCCGACGCCAAATAAGCTCGGCTTCCGCCGAGCAGCTAAAGGCTGAGTTTCATTTGTATTACTACATTCATGAAGCACTTTCGGTCATGTATAAAAATAACTAGATAAGTATAATAGCAAGCCTACCAGACGAGTTTTAGTTTTATTCTGATATAAAATAGTTTCAGCTCAAATCGATATTGCTTTAACCGCAATAATCGCGCAACTATGCATAGGCACGCACTACTCTAACCTTTTGTTTTGGAAAGTACTCCGACGACATATCTGAATATTATAACGCTGATACTTAATACTCCATTGGCATTCTTACAGAGTAAGAGGAACTCCTACTGGTTGAGACTATATTAAGACAGGATGTTAGACTGATTTGCTTAGTGCGCTAGCGTCGGTCGCGTAAATCAGTCGTGAGGAGCAATATACAGGCACTTCTTTAGATTACTGTAGTGAATTGGTATCGTATGCAGCGCACGATGATTGCTTGGGATTTATTCAACAATGCAGACATGTACAAAGTGTTAGCTTGTGTTTCTTGCATAAAACATGGTTGTTTTTAATATCGAGCTTAATTCTAAATAATTGAGACAACTTTACTCAGCACTGGATTGCTGAGTTTTCACAATGCCGTAGGAAAAATTGGTACTAAACAATTTTTTTTATCTTTTTAACTGAACATCGCTATGTAAGTTGCATTTGAGTATTTGTGATCGGGAGGATCATCTTAGTCCGCCCAATGAGGCATTCCTGCGTACGTAATGTAACCTGTGACGTATGGGTATGTAAATAGACGGATCCGTTGTCATGATGAATGACGGTACACATGAAACTGACGAAGTACGTTCTTTGACGTGCATTGTGGGAGTAACAAATGAACTGCGCGGTGAGACGATAGGTGTTCCCTGTCTGTTAGTATTAGATTCAAGTACCTACGTGACCGATTACAGTGTAACTATAATCCAACTTACACCAATCACTTTCTTCACCTGGATAATATACACTTATACATCAACATTAAATCATATCTTGGATACAAATTACTTTGACTTTAAAGTACCAAGAGTTTAGCTTCTTTTATTAAAGTCTGTTTTTATTACCTACTTTCTAGAGGTTAGTATATTCATTAATACTTTAATTCTTATATGTATGATGTCATGGATCACAAAACCAAATAGGTGCGGAAAAATGTTGAAATCCCGCGAGATTTGAGGATAACATCACGGATGTGAGAAAGGTTTTAAAAATATTTCCATGACAAACAAATCACGATGAATTCAACACGCGGCAGTATTTCGAAACGAATATTTTTGCTGTGCACATCAATATAAAAACACGTTTCATGGTACTTTCACCAACACATAAATCAAGTTGAAAGTATCTCCTAGCCACTTAAACAATTCGTAGCGAATCGTAGCGGGTGACGTAGCACCGGCTACGACGTAGCAGACGATGATTTAGGGCGGCTTGCGCATCGTCGTTAAATACAGTTTAAGAGCGACGTAAACGCATTTAGTCTGCTAATTATATTTAGCGTCTTGCACAACAAAAATTTAGGCACTAATCACGTTTAACGAACTGTCAAAGTTAAATACCCAAAGATGGCTATTTAGCGTCGCTAAATACGTTTAGTACCTAGCAATCGCGCGTCATCATTTTGAGGTTAAAGGAATTTTACGATTATTTTAAGATTTTAAAGAGTTCGGTAGGAAGTTTGTAAGATGGATTTGTGGGAATTGTATTCTGACGACGATGAGGAGATTATAGAATATATCAACAATAGCACGAGACGCTTCACAAATCACAACAAAACTTTGAGTGACTTGACAGCTCGGTTGACTTGATGTGACAGTTGAAAGCTCGTCGGTCCATTTCACGATTTTTTTTTTAAGAAATGCATCCATTTTGCTCTAAATCAAGTGTACAACGCACGAAAACGTAAAAAGGAACGCAAGTAACTGCTTTACCGACTCCCTAACTACGATTAGTTAAATTACTATCCAAACGGACGTGAGCAAGACCTTTTTAATTGTATTTAGGCTAAACATATTTAGCAAGATAAACGCATTTAACTAAATTCTGTTTAGACCAAATGTTGCGCAAGCCGCCCTTAATGTTGTAGTATGTTTGTTTTCTCGTTTCCTTTCTAGGTTATTATTTAGTACTAGAATACTAGCTGACCCTATATACTTCGTTCTGAATTATTTTTTATGTAAAAAATAAAAAAAGAATCAAACGACGTTCTAAAGCTTTATTTATTTATTGGCGCTTTCCATTTATGGACATGCAGTCTGCCTCATATTATTTGGAAGTAAACAACATCCAAGGAATGTAGAAGTAAAGCAAAATAAGAAATATGGATTTAAAAACTTAAAAGAAGTTGCCACGGTGTACAGACATCAAGACTTCTGAGAAAAGCAAAGTTGTCTCGCACAAAGCTTTTGAAACAGCTGTTAATAGAGTTTCCTGGTAAAAAGATACTACAAATGTTTACAACCATAGCATCTATTTACAAGACACAGCTAGTTATGGAAATATTGTGATTTTTTATTTTTATCTCGCTCTGTACAAAGCGAGAAGTTTATCGAAAAGAAAGTTCTACGTCGACCAATTCGTGTAATGGAAACTTGTCTTGTTATATTCAGAAATAGAAAAGTATTATATTCCTTCGCAGTTTGAGGCACCAAAATTTTATATTTTTTCAGTACCGAAAAGTGTCCTACAATTTTAATTTCAAGTAGTTGCTAATTTACACACATTATTAAACATATTTCATTTCTTTGAGTGCGAGTATCTATAGATATAGATGATATAGATATAGATTATAGCTGCTCAGAAGATTCTAAGCAGCTATAATAAAGCTCGTGGTACAAGGCTCGACCTTCTTGCGCTGGCCTTTATATGTGACATTTGGCTTTGTATATCCAATATATCCATAAATGTATAATAACAAACCTTAAGTTATGGTGAATGCAGTAAACAAAAGCAGGCCTAAACTATACAGAAATGAATGAAATATAAAAGCAATAACTTGGAACCCAGCAAAAAGAACGTTTTTTTTATGTAAAGTAAAACTATCTTCATATGTATGCAGGTAGGGTTAAGTTTAAAGATTATAAATGCACTGTCAATACATAAAGAAAGAAAATCTGTGGTACATATAATACCCTTCCAGTGTTAGAGATTGATGACCAAAATCAATGGCCCTTTTAAACCATTCTATGTAAGGAGTTGAGTTGACATGGTATGTTAAAAAAGAATTGATCTCGGAATTTTTGGAAGTTTGATTTCTGGAAGTGGTCACTGTATTACACTAGATATAACAGCAAGTATTAGCAGGTTTCTCGACGTATCGATATTGATTGGGTGTATCCTCCAACCCTGTTAGAATGCAGTTGTAATTACAACTTAATTAGGCGACTTAGTGTGTGCTATTATATTACCAATCAACCTGTGTATCTACAGGTAAGATTGACTTTGAACAACTGAATATTTACTAGGGTTGGTAAAATACAAATAATAATGATACAAGGAGAAAATATGGGAAATTGTACACCGTACACTAACACTCGCTGCCATTATTTTTCAAAACTTAGAAGATCTTGGTTAGATGGTTAATATCGTTATTGATAAATGAGATTTTACGGATGATTATGTAAGTTTTTCTAAATAACTGGATCTACATTACCTCAATTTACGGCACTGGACTGTAAATTCAGGCAGTGAATTTCGATTCGCGTGTAAGTACCTATAGTGCCAAATATACTACAGTTCAGTCAGTATTAGGTTTCGTAAGTGTTCTGGCTATGTACATACAAGTGATAGTCCAGTCAAAAGTCACTGACAGTTGTGAAACTACATCACGTATGACACAGTTCCAGTATGATGTTTCAGAGCTGTCGTAAAAAGCTAAGTGACGACACGAAACGTTAGAACACGTCCGCCCAACACGGAAATTGTATTGTCATGTGAAATATTACTTACGTTTTGTTTAACTACTTAAAAACTAGGAAAAGCATATGTACCTTCTAAAATGTATACCTACTATTATACTTATTAAAATATACGCGTTATGAAACTGTACACTTGTGAATGTTTATTATTGGCAGCTGTAAAAAATGAAACCATGCTTAAACGTGTCCACGTGATCTCGTGTATAAGAATCGAATTCATTGCTGTAACTCATTGCGTCTAATCATTACTGTGTTAATTATAAACGAAATTATATAAAAGTAGTATTGTTACAGCCGACATAGGTACATACTAGAATACCAAACTTATTGTTATTAATGCTCAGTTTTTAGACAGATAGTTGAGTAAGTACCAAATATATTCCGTATAAACAACGAAAGCATGACACGAACCACCCTTCCACTGCCCAGACAAGTTATTTAAGATACCAAGAAAATTATTAAATACTTCATTATTATATTATTTGGAGGTAAAAAATATTAATTTCTTAAATATTTTTCAAAATATTTCGATATTTTAAGATGTTTTTGTCGTTAAAATCAGATTTATTTAGCAACAAGTTATTTAAGTTATGGGTAGAGCTGCCATTCCTTAAATACCTAAGTTATCAAAAATGTAGTTTAAGAATTTGCGAGTCTATTAAATATTTAAAATAATCACTTCTTAGAGACGCTATATTTTATCTGCTCAAATTACATAGTTTTTAGTAAATTTTCCATGGCATAATATTATTATACAGATAAATCACAATTGTTTTCCGTTAAAGGAACGTTAGATAATGCTGCGTAAAAAAATCCGCGTTTCACGAATTGGTTATTCGATTGTTACCTGTTAAAAATGTCGTCATCGTTAATAATAGTATTAAAGCTATTAATACTATTATTAACGAGCAAGATGAATTTCGATGCGATTAGACGAGCCTATTGTTTTCCCGGGGCCTATTCAATTACTCGTAGAGGCTTATTTACGTTGCCTTCCTCTAAAACTTTTGTTTTCGGGTGCATTGTTCAGATTTCATCTACGCTCGTAAATACCGATTGCACCTATTTTCCCTTTTTATGTAGTAAAACTGTCCCAAAGCAATCTTTTCCGTCGGAGGCCCCATAACAAACATCAAACAACGAGCCCGCCCGTCCGCCGTTCTTTGTTATTTGCCTATTTACCAAATAACTAGCACGCGCAGGTCGTGACGTACGACACTGTGAGATTTGATTGAATGTCCTTACATATACAAAGTCAACAAAAGGTTTCTAAAGCACTTTTCGTATATGAATACCTGCTAGGCGATTTTCAAAATGATTAAATTCATTCATCTCTTGAACTATCTGTCTTTTTGCAAGAAATATTGCATAAAACTGCTATTAACTTATCGAGACCAAATTTATAATATCAATTTGTGATATAATGTTGTTATGACGCGCCCAAAAGCTGTTTCGTTAATAAATGGAGAAATATCTGGCCGTCAGGTACTGAGAGATCGCTTTGCAAGTAATTTTATCATGACTTCGTTATAGGTTCGGATTTTTAATGTAAAGGATAAAGTTATCGAATATTTGGAACATAGTCAACTCAAGTTTATCTAATCATCAGATTTTATAACATCTTTTGGCTTAAGTATAGAATCTACTAGGTACTTGTTTGATCAGCTATTCTTACTTATTCTACCGTATTACAAAAATAGTGCTAAAATCGGCTGTCGAATATTGTTTCGAATTTTGATTGCTCATCGTATTTCAGCAACTTTCTTAAAGATTTCAGTTTTGGGGCAGTCGAAATGGGCGATGAGGTAAATTTGTGGTAATGGAAAGCAGCACGAATAGGTAGGTGTGGAGGCTACGAGGTGGCACAATGCCAAAGCTATCGGACATGTAAAAGCCTGGCATAAGTTGGCAACGCCTGCGGTTTTAATAGACGCCTTTAAACACCCTCCTACCTGAGTAAGTATTAGCTGTACTCACGACACTAATACTTTCTCGAGCCTATGTCTCACCCATTTGCTTACAATATTACCAACATGCTTCAATCTCCGTAATGTAAGCTTAGTCGCTATGTTCATAAATGCTTTGCAGTGTATATAAGTACATAGTAGAATAAGATTAAAATAAATGTTTAAAATTTGGTATTTTCGATTTGGTCACATACTCGTATAAGCCATGCACCATGAAAAGTTAACTTCAAAAGAAAAGACATAATTTGGAACCATTTCAAAAATATGAGTTATTACACAATGAAAATGATACATGCAACAAAATGTTCGATGTAACTGTAAGGTTATACAACCATGCTGTACATGTGCACAATGATCGCTAGTCGACCGAAAGCCGGCCAAACTTACGATAGGCACTAGGGGCCCGAGGCCGGGTCCACCGCCACCTGCGCCGCCGGGGCCCAGGCCTCCACCAGCGATGCCGGGGCCCCGCCCCCCTACGGGGGAGTGGGCTCCCGACATCGCGTCGGGAACTCGGTCGTGCCCTCAGAGACGGGTTTTTGTTTTGTCCACCTCTCCCTAAATAAATATTAACTGATCGCTTTTTTAACGGTTTTTCCTCTTCGGCTGTACCTGGCCACAATACAAAAGCGTTTTAAAATATGTGAGCGTTTTTTTATTAATTATTATTTTATAATCGTAAAATCCTTATTAGACGTCACCGTGAGAAATGTTTCAATGTTTTTTCCTAAATAAAAGACCAAAACTGTTGAAGCTTTTTCTGAAAATATATTGCTTATATGAACATTGTGTATTTTAAATACAACCTGTTTCTTAAATACGTTATAAAATTTATACATACATTAAAGATTTTAATAATTCAGATTGTATTCTTAAAACAGTAACACAACAAACAGAGCACGTTGAGTTTCTGAGTGAAATATCTAAGTGAAGCTACAGAAAGGAAACGCAATAATGAAATTAGTGTTTAAGGTATCATAACCCGAGTATATATCTTGGTTTCTCAGTGAAATTTACAAGCCCGCGAGGTTAATTGCTCATCGTATTGGCAAAACTCATTATTACGAACAGACTGTTAATTTTATTTGATCGTAAATGTCTTGTTTTGTAATTTGGAGGAGAATCAAATGGGTGTTTCATTAATATTTACTTTAGATGATTGTAATAAAACGGCCATTTTTGTTTAGATAGAAATATTCTCATTAGTCCCGTATATTGCACCTATTCGTAAAGTTGAGTTCTTAAATAGCCTGGTATCTTTCATGAAAGACATGTAAAATACCTATGTATATGTATACTTCTTGTTGACTCTTATGTAAAAGAGGGATGCATCGCTTATTCTATTTATTGTGAGTACCTTATTTGATACTTTTATATTATTTTTCTTTTCTATGTAACTTAAGCAAAATATAAAGTTTGCATAAGAATTAAACACAATTAACAAACATTTGTTAATTTAGAAACAATGTAAAGTAAAAAATACTTTAAGTTTTTAATTACCTAGATAGATAGGTTAGATTATTTGACAACAATATACAAATTAAATCTTCATTTAGGGATGTGAATATGAAAATTGTGTAAAATAATTAACGTGTTAAAGTATTTGCAGGTTGGTAGGGCACTGCAAATTACGTTTGTTTTATCTTTATTAATTGGTGGTACCTGGGTGACGCGCGACGTCAATTTCATCAGCCCTTGTCATTTCGGGATAATGAATTTCGAGCTTTCGACTTTCAATTGAACGACTGGATTTCGGTAATTTACCTAATGGATTGATGACTGAGTTGTTGTACATCAGATATGATGGCTTTTATTTTGATTGACATACGCGACATGCAAGCCACGTACGGATTTGTTTAGCGGATATTGTTATTGTTTTATTAACATCTAATATTACAATTTGTCACTTTTTGAATAGCTTGTTGTTCTTTATTAAAACACGTTTCTTTTTCTGTTAGGTCCGTCTATAACAAACTTTGTAATAAGATTTAAGATTCCGAATAAAGAAAACTCGTAATTGTTGTGTCATCATAAAACTTGATAATTATATGTTTATTATGTATAATGTTACCCAAATAGGGCACTTCCTTTGATGCATTATTCAATTTCGCAAGAATGATGCAATTTATTAAGTACCAACTAAAATGTAAAATTCAACCAATATTCATTGTTCATTCCCTTTTATAGCAATTTATGAGCATCCGGGACTTTTGTAATGAGTTTCCTTTGCAAGTTTTATAACCGTCGACTACTCCCCCACTTAAAAAAAAGTACTAACGTTTTTGTATTTAAGCGTCTTCCGATTTTTAATTATCCAGATATTTAACATGGATTAAATAATACTTAAAAAACATTAGCCATATCATATGAGTCAGGAAGTGCTGCTGTTTATTCCTGTTTGGTCGTTCATGAGTTTAATAGGAGTCAGTACTGAGCACATTCATCAGGAGCGGCGGGTGTTCACAACTTGCATTGAGCCCACGCCATCTGTTTTCCACAGTTCTTTAGTCATACATCATTTTTGATTAGACCCTTTTCCAATTTTATGATATAGATTCAAACTTCAAGCCCGTAAATAATCCCATTATAATGTATATAAGAGTGGTGTTTCATACATATGTTTTAAGCACATCTATAGGCTTAAATGGCCGCTGTGCATAATTCGTGTGAGTTGCATGGCGTATCTTGATCTACCGCTCGAAGTCGGCCGGTTATCCTCGGCATGTATTGAAAAGCACGTTTAGCGAACCTGATAGATTCTTTTTACGATGGGACTTGTAATGTTTGTGGATTTATTATACGTTAATTATAAGCATTTTTGTGAGGGGTAAATCATCAAATGAATTCTTGCCAAGGAGGGCTTGTCAGACTCTTACTAACTAAAAACCCCCCATTTCTTTTCTTGCTCCAGGCTGAGCTCGGGGTACCTCATTGGCGCTTACCCCACAACCCTGGATGACCATCGGCCGTGTTGGGTCCCATCTGCATAGGAATTATAAGCAGTATTACGGTAAGCACTTCCCTGCAAATATTTTGGTGAATATTTGTATAGCCTTTCAATTTGATATTATTAATTCATTTTTATATAAAAGAAATTATAACAGACATATGAAACACGCCGGTACTTTTTAGTTATCACACGTTTTGTTTAGGACCTCGGTGAATGTAAATGTAAATGTTTAACATTAGGGATGTTATGAAGTGGAGCTTCACCGCAATCGTAACCGAAACCATCCGATATCTAAAATGAAAATTATCCGTGACCGTAACCAAATCCGTTTTACACCGGATAGTTTCGGATAAGGCCGCAGTCTAAATATGTATCGACAGATTCTTCGTTGTAACTAGTTACCTTCTGTCTATTTTACTTTAACCTAATATCTGTAGCCCAAACTAACCAAATCTAAGGGATAATCTGAATTAATAACCGTATCCGAATTTGATAAAAATTTTCAGGTATTCAGTATGTATTCAGATTCGAAATACCACATCCATAACATCCCTGCTTATCGGAGATTTGATAGATAGATGTTAGTCAAAGTCAATATTACTTTTGAGTCAAAAGCCAAATGAGTTTAGTAATCGTTTATCCGAGTTTGGTAACAAGGAGGCGATGAAGATGGAATGATGTCTGCTAACAATAGGCGTTACTGTACAGCTTTTAATGTATTCAATATTGAACGTTGTTGACACTGGCATCTCCTATTCTATAAATTAAACTCGTTGCGAGTCCAGACCGAAATTGAATATTCAGAATTTATGTTTGTCCTTCTATTTGCAAACAATAATAGGCCTGGAGCACCGGTCGCGTCATTTGTCAACGTCACAGGAATCCATCTCGCTAGCAGTCACCTAGCGCACCGCCCAGATTTATAATGAATGTGTCAGAACACGTTACATTACTATAACTTTGAAATGAGTCCCCATTACATTTTGTTACTATATATATAATAAAATCAAACGTCTTCCAAAATAGATTAAAAGTAAAGAGTGGTTTGTAGAGTATTATTCTTCACAAAAGTTAATATTGTATGCATATTATTAATCACTGTCGCTCCTACGCTGACATGGGTGACAAACTCATCATTAAGTAACAAGTTTTATTTCTACGAATTAAGTTAAGGGCAGTATGTTCTAAATAAAGTAGGTAATGTTTAGATTCTAGTTAATGGAAAACTAATGTATGATTAACTGACACCTAACAGTATCATTTGCAATTCAAAGCAAAAAGACTAATTGAAAAAGGTTCTTTGATGTTTTCTTAATTGATTATTTAGAATAAGTATAACTAAATTAATATTTATGCGGACGAAGACTAGAAATGTTACTTATGTTTAATTAAAGATTGTAATAATTTTACGATATAAAGTGTGAAAAGCATCTTAAATTTTGCTTCAGTTCTTACCCGGAAAACGACGATAAGACGATGTTCTTTAGGATAATATTTTGAATTTTAAAATCGATTTGGTGTATTGATTTATGATTCAACAATACATTTGAGTGCAAAGCTAAGTTTAGAATTATTAAAATAATATTTTTTAGATCATACTCACATCTAATACGCGCTTCACTATTTTGACTAAATTAAAAGTTAATAATTTATGTTTATTTTAGTCTAAACATACATTGATTGATTTTGGATTAATTACATTAATTAATATTATATTGGTATAATATTTAAGACCCTGATGTGTAACCTACCACGTCCCATATATAGATGTTTGCTGATATTTATAGTAAATAGTCAAGTTACAAAATTAAGTTCGTGTTCGTATCTTGATAACTTACTTGGTCGTAGTCACACAAGTTTAGATTTCTGTGGTAACGCTATTCGACGACGCGCGACGCCTCGATCTATTGCTTGGCATCGGATATCTACTAACGAACTATTAAATGCATGGCCCTCTAAATATTGGTTGATGATTTCACAGACGTCCCCGAAATAATAAATTATTCTGACCATTGTAGGTTTGATGAAAACTTTACTGACAGGTCACAAAGCCCGGAGCTTTCATCGTTGCCCAAAATGTTTTAAATCTATTTATTATCGCTTTTAAAGGATTAGCTACAATTTATCGATTTCCATCAAATATTGGAACTATGTATTATAGTATTTACAATAGGAAGTTAAGGACTTATGTCATGATACATCATATCCCGAATG
This sequence comes from Spodoptera exigua, assembly GCA_902829305.4. Taxonomy (NCBI): domain Eukaryota; kingdom Metazoa; phylum Arthropoda; class Insecta; order Lepidoptera; family Noctuidae; genus Spodoptera; species Spodoptera exigua. The sequence goes on along the minus strand of LR824601.2, from coordinate 8,912,949 downwards.
CAACCTGCATCGATAGACGAATTTATATGGAGAGTGACTGAAAGCGACTAAATTTGTTATTTTCTACCCGCTAATCCACGGAATCGCATGATGTACAGTTCACGTGGACAACCCGCCTAGAGTTTAATTTGCCGCGGCTAGTTGTATCGGTGATCCTGTTTCAATGATCGAGAATTATCGTGCGCTTGTCGTTGTCCTGTGGTGTTTGTACAACGTGCCTAATAGTTTCGAGTACTGTAATCATATTAGGTATCGATAAATTTCCGCTACCGAATGTGGCTCTCTAGTTAAATAGACTGGCAAACGGATTGGACTGTACAGCAGTTTATATCATACACGAGAGACCACTGCTTCCAATTTCTCATTTGACTTCTGAATTTCGTTTTTGTTATTGAACCTTGATTGTAGAACTTTATTAAAGTAGTATTTGTCTGGTGTTTCATTGCGGTTTTACACTGTTTATTAATCACGTAAGTGCTTAATCTATAAGTGTATTTTTTACGCTCATATTTGTACGTTCGAGTAGAATACTAGTCTATCTAACTAAAAAATGTTATAACGTTAATAAAAAATTATATGCTTATATCGTATTGTAATGTAGACGCACCAAGGTCTATATTAATATTATTATAAGTTCATCTTCAAACAAGCAATGCGCATCAGCGTCCGTGATTATCAATTAATCAATCCGATGAAAATGATCAATTTTAGTCCCTTATTTTACCCAATGTATAATTATTATGAGGAATAAGGTGTGTTCCGTTAGGTAGCAAAATGGCGGATCCTGCGACCAGGCAAGCTAATCATTTGATTTTCTATCCATGTGTAATTGTGTGCAAACCTCACTAGCGTGAAGTCACTAATTCATCTGTAGAGTTTTTTAGTCGAAAATCTATGTTACTATTCTATAATGCCAGTTGCTTCTTCCGCGTTACCCGGGTTAAAAGTTGCCAATTAGTTATTGATGACTATACCTATGCATAAAAGAGCAACAGTCATACCTATTATATGTGTTGCATCAAAAAGAAGTGTGTAAGTTATGTATAAAAATTACATGGTCTTTGTGTCACGGGCTAGTCGTGTGAGTGTTCTAACGTGTTTGTAGTAAAGCACTGATTCGGTACACTTGTACTCAGAGCTGCTGCATAGTTTAGAGATAGTCTTCATGCACTAACGCCTTGCACCTGAACGTGGCTATTGTTTGACTTTGGACAGAAATTTACACCGCAGACATTTACAACTTGTTCGTTTAGCACTGTTATGTAACACGCTTTTATAAGCAATACTTCTAAACCCTAAATTTTGGTGGGATAGTTTCGTTTAAAACAATACAAAATAAAAGTAGTAACATTCATAACTATTCATTAATATCACGTTTGGGTCCGTAACTAACAGAAGTGTTGAAAAAGTAAATACATCTTTATGCAGCCACGACTTTTCTGCCGGAAAGAAAAAATGCACACACGCAAAACACTACCAGTCAACACTATGTACACATAAGGGACACAATTTATGTCAAACTTCATACTATGACCGAGAGAAATTTCAAAATACCGTAAAGTCCAAAATGTTACTTTGGTCGAGTCCTGGATCTGAGCCCGAGACTCTTTGTTACGCTTTCATCCTTGCGACCACTTTATCAACGAGTCAACGGTCAGAAGAAGTAAGAAGGCGAGCAGTAAGAACCAAATACACTGCACTTATTTACTGCGATAGTATAGTATGATTTCTTTAAAACTGTATTTTTATGTATAAGCTCTTTATTTCAGTAACGGGAGCATCAAATTCGAGGAAAAAAGTATAAATATTTTAATTAATTTAACATTGTTCCTACTAAAACGTATTATACACGTTTAAATTCCTTATAGTATTTGATTATGAATAGTTGATATTTTAACATCTCAAACATCCTTTTCCGATTTACGTAACAACTTCCAGAACGATTCCCTTTAGTAGTAGTTCAGTCTTCAAGTCATAAAAAGTATCTTGATATTGAATCAACAGCGCTGTTGCCCACGCAATGATGGTATTATATGTGATTCGAGCTGATGTGATCATAAACTTATGTGACAAGTGACTTGATACGCTGTGGCGGGCTACTGCCCTTAGATACTACCCTACATATAAAATGATATGTATATTTATCTATCCTATTACAAAATATTTTTGTTAATATTGTTTGGATACTTAATTTCGGTTGTTAAATCGGTAAAACACTTTAACCTCATTTTGAATGAAAGAAGCAAACAGATATAAATATACAGCCTTACACGCTCGCAGCATGAGAATTCGTTTCGAAGCTAAGTTCGTTCACTAATTGTGTATTAAAACCTCCGTCGGCAGACAAAGGGAACAAAAGGGGTAGCTACTTTCATATATGTTTAAACATTTAATTCGAGCAGATGTTTGCTTACAAGTGCGGTGTTAAAACAACCTGTGATTACCGAGTCACGTGATGTTTACCGTATCGCGGCCGCGGGTACACCGACTTTAAATTACAGCTATGTATCAGTGACCTACTAAAGCCGATATCTTTGCAGTTCGGCGCTAGAGGAGGTTCAGGCGATTCATGAATAATTTTAAATCGGCTGCAGAAAGCATAACACGCTACAACTTTAAAAAATACAAGCGCACCTAAATATTTTTCTAATTTAAGTTTTATAAAAATATCGACTATGAAAATATCGTCGAGAAATTGTAGATAAAATCTGTATTTTTTGTGTTTAACGAAAATTGAATTAATATTTTTTTGATAGGGCAGTAAAGTGCACTGGTAAATAGTGTCCGGAATGTTACCACACATACAAACAAATTGTTCTCATGTAAAGGTAAACATTTATTTACTTTGAAGGATAAACTATTCTCTCTATCTGTATTGCAAAAACTCTTTGTTTTAATTGATTATTTCAAATCGCAATCGAATAAAATTGCTTGTGGTGTGAATTGAATCATCGAATCAAAGTTCGAGACGATGTAGTTAAAAGCTTTTATTTTCCCTAAACCCCACCGTTGAATAAATAAACCCGAAATAAAACAGGTATTTAAACTATGAAATCAAAATCAATATTCATAGAGTGTACATAAAGCGTTATTGTAGATCCGTCCATTAGTGTTTTTTTTTCAGTTTTATTTAAACAACCGACAACGCAAACTGTTAAAAACTCTATCAAACACTTAGGTACTTATATTTCAAAAAATCTTTATGGAACACGTTTCCGATACCTTTCTCGAAATAAATTGTCGGCATAAATTAATCAAGTTAATGAAACATAAATTTAAAACAAGGTTCGGCGTAAGTAAGTCGATTATCGGGATTATTTAGTAAATAGCGAGGGCTAACCTTTCCTTCGATAAAAACGACAAATTAACCACGAAAGCGACTACCCTACGATGTTGGGGCTACCGCTTATACGATTAAATATTTAGTAGGTGCTCTAGTGAAAATTCAATATTGGTGACGGTAATGAAATTTACTTCCAACACGTTTTAAAACATTTAGAGCAGCTACCTACCCTATCTGTGTATCTAAGTACACCGGGCTTGCATTTTAAATAACCATCGGCAGAATCCGGATGTGTCCTAACCATACATACATTGCCTTAAATTATACTATTCATTTGTAATCAGTATCGAAAGTCAGTAATGACTGGAAACTGGTGCAATCCTAAAATTTGCAGAACTATCAATCTTGTCCGATCGAAATAGGACGCAATTTCAAATGTCACATATGTACAAAACTAATCTACTCCATAGTAGCTATATGTGTATATATTGTTTTTATGTAATAAGTCGGCAAACGAACATACGGATTACCCGATGGTAAGCAATCACGCCGCCCATGGACACAGCGGAGGAGTCACGAGTGCGTTGCCGACCTTTTAGGGATTAGGATTTTGGATATTTGAGGATTAGGATTTTGGAGATTTAGGGATTAGGATTTTGGAGATTTAGGGATTCGGGGAGGGGAAGGATTGGGCCTCCGGTAACTTCACTCACATGGCGAAACACAACGCTGCGGTTGTTTCACGTCAATTTTCTGTGAGGCCGTGGTATCACTCCGGTCGTGCCGAAAAATTCGAGCTGAAGCATGGCTCTCCCACACTTATATAAGTATATACATCCACATCATTTATTTATTTATATTACTTTCTAAGCAACCTTTGTATGACTGCAGTGCTTAAGGTGTCAAGTTCGACTCGGTTCAAAAATAGAAAACTGAATGGTACTTATAAAAAAATAATTGGGATCCAACCCATATTTTTTTGTAATATGAGGCAATGTATCTAGATTCTGCCGATGACAATTGATGGCCACGTTAAGTAAGAGTTACAGCCTGTTTTACCGCTTTCTTATAATTAATTGGTAAGTTATATACCACATAGTTCATACAAAACCCGTTAAAATTTATCGGGTACATAGTGGCACCAAGACATTGTTAGTACCGTAGTTTATCTTAATCAAAGGCCCAATCCTTCCCCTCCCCCAATCCGTCCTCAATCCCTAAATCTTCAAATCCCTAATCCCTAAAAGGTCGGCAACGCACTCGTAACTTCTCCGTTGCGAGTGTCCATGGGCGGCGCTGATTGCTTACATTCAGGTAATCCGTCTGCTCGTTTGCCGACCAATTACATAAAAAAAACACTTGTACAATAGAACAATTTTTAATTTTCAAGAATGTGCTAATAGTTCTTTTTTATACAATTTGTATAATAGCAATTGTAATAAAACGTTATGTGACGGCTGTGCGCGAGTACTCAAGGAATTGCCATTACGTAGTCCCTTTTTCTCATATACATATAGAACTTTATTAATAAAATCTGTTTTTTATGTGATGGGACGGAAAACTGGCAGATGGATTACGTGATGGTCAGCAATCAGCGCCGCCCAGGGGCTCCCGTAACAACAGAGGAGCTACGAGTGCTTTGCCGACCATTTGTGGATAAGATATTTGAAGATTTAAGGGTTAGGGAGGGATTGACATTGTTTTGTTAGTAGAAAATCATCAAATAACTTCTGGGTTAGGCGAGAAGAAGTGTCAGACTCTTACTGACTAAAAACCTCCGTTCCTTCTCCTGCTCTAGGTCGAGGACGCGGTGCCTCATTGCGCTTACCCCGCAACACCGGCTAAAACAGCCTTGTCCCGTCGGGTCCTGTGTGTGGTGGTCTATTGACTCGAGCGGCGCGCGCGGAGTGTTACGAGTCGTACGCCTGGGTCTGGTTCTGGTCTGGCGGCTACTCTTACTCGCCGTCCGCAGACCCGCGCTTACGGTAGTCGGAGATCGTCTCTGGGTCCCCGACGCTTGGAGTGTCGTCTACTGCGGTGCGACGGCTGGAGCGTGAGGAGGATAGCTCCCTCATGGGATCCATTTCCCTCTCTGCGACCATTACTGCTTCTCAGACAGAGGAGACGGCTTCCCATTTCTTCTCACTCCGCAATATGGCCTCTACTATGGTCAGGCGCGAGAGTTCGCCGCCGTCGCGGCGTCGGTCGTCGGGTTCCATAAGAACACGACGGTGCTCAGCCCAAGCCGGGCACTCCGCCACAGTATGCACCGTGTCTTCTGGTCCTTACAATGATGACACTCGGGCGTTTCCTCCCGTCGGATCTGAAACAGGAACCTACCGAAGCTGCCGTGTCCGGTAAGCACCTGCATCAGGCGAAAGGTGAGGAAGCCATAGCGTCTTTCAAATTACTCCTTAAAGAGGGCCTTAGTGCTCTATAACAGCGTGCCCAGACGGATTGAAGTGGGGGAAGGATTGAACCTCCGGTAACCTCACTCGCACGACGAAACACAACGCTGTGGTTTTTTCACGTCGGTTTTCTGTGAACCCGCGGCGAGCATTGCATTTTAAATACCGTAAGCAGGACATTTATTTAAATCCGTGATTGATTTTTTCATATTTTTATTAATTTTTCAAGTGAATTTCATTTGTTGTTTTTACTTGCAAAGTATTACTTAATATACTACTAAATATCGACAATTGTTACTTCTTGTATAATTTAGTAAGCTATCTACTCGTATCCGAAATATTATCGGTTGTTCTTCATAAAATAAGATGATTCAATGAAATTTTAATATGGATACTACAAAAGTTACAGACAAGGGAAGAGCTTTGGTCGCCCTCAAAAGATGTGCGGGAAGTGATAACTTTGTTATCAACGTCGTCTCAATAAGATTACATCACGATACCCCTCACTAGAGTATAACTTGATTTTGATGTTGAATCATCAAACTTCTTTTTTACCCGTGTGTATAGAAAAAACTTTTTGGTTTTCATAGGCTGTTAGTATAACAGATTGTTGTTAAAAGTTCCGGCAAAAATGACTCGCGGAACTATGTTTTAAAAATCCAAACAATAAGACATTTTAACCAACAGTTGTGATGTCATCATGCCCTTAAAAAGATTTTAAAAAGCATCCAAAATCAAATTGAGTGGCTAAAGGCTAACTTTAAACAAATAACTGAAGCGAAAAAATATGTTGCCGCTGAGTGATTTCATTTTAATGTAATAGTATCTACATTTATTCTATACGTTCCCTCAGGCGAAACCCGAATTTATAAAATATATATCATTACGTATAGCTAATACAGAAAATATTTAATGTCAATAAAAGGTGTTATTACATCGGAATTACGAATTTATGGTGTAAGAGAGCGCTCGTTTGCGCCAAATATGGCCCTACCGCAATATTCTTTTCATCTTTATGCCCAGTGACTATTATAAAAAGATTTTTATGTAATAACGCCTGCAAAATATATATTTCTTTCAAGATAAATGCAAGTACTCGTTCGTCGTCGAGTTTATAACCTATTGTTTTTTATCATTCTTGTAACAAAACTTATTTTGTGAACAATTCTGATAAAATACTACCCAACAATTAATAAATACATATTTCGAGTTAATTTGTGCTCTGTTATATCTTCAGTTTTTTTAACAACCTGTATTTCAGGTATGTACATGTTAATAATAAAATTGAAGGCTTCGTTGCCAATAAGTAAGGTATCTTTACGTTTTTAAAATATAAAATAAAGGACAGTAGGTACAAATATATATTTTGAATTTCTTTTTTTGTTCAGGTAAGCAATATATTTTCATGGTTATCAAGACAACAACGTCTAGCAAAAAGTTTTTACTGTAATCTACATTAAAACAAAATTTGTTTCGATGCAGATATGTAAATTAAGTATATCTGAAGAAATCGCGTGTCTCGAATCGTGCGTAAAATTGGTGGTCTTGTTAATGAAACACCTTGGCCCGAATCAATATAAACCCAGATTTTATCGCCGGCTCACCACAAAACTTCATTTCATGACCCTTGGCCGAATCCGCTGCTACAAAATGCGTATAACGATAAGAGTCTGAAATTAAATGCGTGATATAGAGGTATACACAACTTTTTGGTAAACTTATTCAACTTCTAATAAACTTATACAAAACTTTTCTGAAGAAGACATGTATTATTTTATTCACATGTTTCTATTGAATAAGTTTACTCATTTTTTATTACAAAACTTACCAGTAACTGGAGATATTCAGCAGCCGGTTCACCCAACAAAAAAAAGTTATCTACCCGCAGAAGTGCGGGAACCGCGGAACGAAAAAAGGTGTTCAGAAAGTTGTTAGAATGCTTTAAATCGGATCATTTTGATTCTAACATATTTATTTTTTGTAAAGAAAAATATGAACGTTTAGAAGTAGTTAAGAATTTTAAAAGTAACTTAGTAAAAATTTCATCTTGTCGAGATGCGAGAATACGTGTGTCTGTTAAGGCTGCTCGGGGGGCACGCGTGCCTTCGAGCGCTCCTCGACGGACACTGAAAGCTTCGAGGCTCTCTCTGTAGAAGCTTATTCGGTGGTTCCAGTGCGCTTCACACCTGCGCACTAGCGTTTACCTTTGACCATCTACCTACGCGCCATTTGCATTTGAACATGTTTTTATAGAACTATAATTAGTTATTGTTTTACATAATGTACTTAAGGTCATTTTGCCGAATATATTGAAGAATGAGAGATTTAAATAGTTATATCTTAAGTTTAAGTTTTAAATTATTAAGTAAATTAGTTTACTGGGAAGTTTTGAACTTTATTTTAATAATTTAAATTATGTAATTAATTTTTATAGCTTTGGAAACGTAATTACGTAAATATTTTAATTTATAATGTACCGGGTTCCTATGATACGATCGGGCGGTAAGGCGAGCGCTCGGTAGCTACTCGTAGGCCTGCTACGAAGTGCTACGAGCCGCTACGGTGCTGATAATTACGTATTTTTGGTATACTACGATTCATTTCTATTTTTAGATATAAATAAACTTTGAAGTAGTTTTTAAATTGGATTATTTGAAGTTCTACTTCCATAGGCTTTATTTAATATGAAAAATGCTTTACACGCAGTTTTATTAATTGAATAGTTTGTATCGATCTAATTTGTTCGTGTTGGTTCTCTTCGCGGCTAAGATAGAGCAGTTAAAATGAAACACTGATTTCAGTCGAGCGAAGTTCGTGTTTCACGCGATTAGCACATAAACAAAGTTCGATTTGACGTCAAAACATGGGCTGAACTATTTCAGCAATACTTATAAATAGACTGGCAAAAAAAACTGGCTATGGTTTTATTCACCAGAAACCTTACGTGTCAATAAGCCTGTTTAGCCATACAAATAAAGTAATCAAAAGATTAAAAGAAGGTAGCTACTGTTTCTTTAATAAGCAAATTATAAATAACCTCCGCGTATCCTACCTCAGGTGTAGGTATTAATGGTAGCAAGATTGAAGAGAGTTTTTTTAATTTAATTTTAGAAAGTTTTTGTAATTTTTCTTACTGCTTTTAGCACTCATGTAATGTAGCTACTCGTAGCTTTATATCTTAGGTTGTTTTGTCGCTTGATAAATGTGGTCTTTAAGCCTCTAATCATCGATGCGCACTTGTAGTACTTACACAACACAGAAAGCAAATGGAACATAGTAGCGATGGGAATGATTACTTTATAAAATAAGAAGTAATTATTTTAAATTTAAGATAAGTAATGTTTGGTGCAGTTACCTCAGAGTTCTCGGGGATAAGTTGCTTTCTTCTGATGTTAGACTCGAGGTAGCGCGGGTCTTCGCCAGACACGGCGCGCTGGTACGACAGCCGTCGGCCTTTAGAGTCTGTCTTCGGCTCCACATTGTTTTCAGGTATGGCAGAGAAGTCTTGGTACGAGTGGTATAAGTTTATCTCCCTGCTCTTCTCGTCTTGTATGACTCGCCGCAAGTAGTTGGTCAGCCCTTCACTCGCCAGCCACGTGACCCTGAAGTGTAACAAAATTGATTGATGATATGGCTACCACTACTCATCGCATCGCCTCGCTACGTATCAATATCAAGATGGCAACTTGAAACAATATCGATTTCTTACAAAAACATTCTGTTCTTAAAGGGTTTAACATTAATAATAAAACGCTTTCAACCCTAGTTTAATCTTTTTCGATGAAATTCATAAATAGTTTTGTAAGAAGATGTTTTTATCCAAGTTAAAGGTATTTAATGATCAGCGGATTTTATTTAGCGAAATAATACCTGTTTTGAAGATTATTTTTTATCTTAATTTATATAAGAACCTGTTCTATTTGCTGGAAAGTTTATTTTTTAAACAAATAATCTTTTTCTGATTAATTAAAATATCGGTATCATTGCATTGTCTAGCTTCGAATGCATTGTGTTATGTGTTGTTAATTTTGTGATTATTATAGGACTGTCACATAACTGGAGATAAATAACTGTTAGCTATAATATTATTCGCCACATATACTATTTGCCTATACACATTTAACTACCTTCTTTTGGATTTCGGTAAGAAAATATAAACCTAATAACTTTCAATAACTGTAGAATACCACAAAACTAGTTACAAATTTGTAACTAATATGAGACTTAGCGGGTCCAATCTTTAAATTTTTAAATTCCGCAACCAAAAATTTATCAACAAATAGAACGCGGAATGAAATCGCAACTTCTGTGCTTTTGAAGTGGTATAGAATTGTAAAAACAAACGCTACGTTTTTGTTTCCATAGCAGAGTAAAGAGTTGAAATTACTTTTGTATACAGGCGCTCATACCACATCGTCGCTCAAACGTTTCTCATAAAAAACGTTGTTAGGTTAAATAATACGAGTTGTTTGTTTGTACGTTGTACGGGGACCAAGTTTACCTGTTTTATGCGTTTGTCTTTTAATATTACTACATGTATACGGTACTTTTAGAAGAATTAATTATATGTATGAGTAAATATTTACATACTTTTGTTTTCATTATTTGATTAGTCTCAATTTAAAGACGGAAGTCGAGTCCTTAACCACTTGAATACTGTAACTTAAAATTATAAAATCAATTGGACTACACGGTTGGCGCAGTGGCTGGGCAACTGTGTCGCGCCTTCGCTTCCCGCCCGGAAGAACTCTTTGTGTAATCCACAAATTGTGGTTGCGGGTCTAGGTCTGATGTGTATTTGAAATTGAATGTTTGTCACCACAATACAAAGTTACTTTTAAAACAAAAAAGTCAAAGGAAAGACTTGAGCCAGGTACGGTCATCATCAGTTAAAACCAGTGACAATGTCGAAATATGGATGTTCTGGAATGGATTTAGCAGTTTAAAAAGTTCAGTCTTATCAGAATGCACTGCTTACAGGTCTCGGACACCCATGGTGAAGAGTACCTACAGGAGTTATTGCGCAACAGCACTGGGTAGTTTTTAATTAGGTATTATAGCTCGTACTTAATAAAGTCTCATAATGCCAAAACAACGCGCGGATTGAACTACCGGTTCCATTAATGTAAGCGGTTTTACTGTAAACTAATATTACAGTTCAACTGAGCCACACTACACACCACCACACCACCACACCACCACCACCACAGGGTTAGTTAATATAAGCCGCTGTACTACAGCGGCTTATATTAACTAACCCTTACAATTGCCATCACATCTCTCTTTATCCATCTACACCTTCAAACGAGTAATTGTGTAGTTTCCTAGATCAAAAATAAATTAATTAGACGTTACAATACAATAAAATATTGAAAAATAACTATAGTTTCATGCATCGATCTGTCAATATACAAAACTTCGATATTTTTAGCTAATTATTAAGAAATAAGTAAGCTATTTGACGCAAAAATACTATGGCGTCATTATTTGAAGTTCCATACAAATTACATAGAAAAGTATCATTTTTGACATTGGTTAAAAGTGGTTAAAAGAATTGAATTTTACTAGTTGGAAACTACTGTATTCATATACGGAACCGTCTTCAACGATTTCAATGTAAAGAGGTTAGAAGTAGGTTTAATTTTTAGAAAAAAAAATATACCTTGCTTAGCTCCGTCCCTCAGTTACTGGAATATTAAATGTATAACACATACGAACATAATTTTCATACCTGCAAGACTCAGATCACCGTATGATGAAAACAAACAGAAGTTGCTCTATTTTATTATTGACAAAACAGACGTTACTACGTGCGTTGCAATGCTATTGCCGAAAATCTAGATACTAAGTATTAAATACGGACAAAAATCTAGGAAAACGTTTTAACGTAACTACGACTATTAGGTAGTATATTGTTTAGGCTCCAATTGACCATTAATAATAATCAGTATTATTTTATTTATTAAGACAACCAATTTTTATTGTCTTCGCGTATGGTTAAAGTAACAGTTTATGAAAATTGAAAATTCACTTACAAAGAATATAAATTTTCCTTTGAAATGTAATACACGAGTGCACGTAATTTTAATCATAACTCAAATGCATCATGTTGTAATCTCCATCGGCTTTGACATAGCAATTTTTCCGTGAACATGCATTAGATCCTCTTTGGCAGGTCGTCGGTACAGAACGTGAAGCTAATGTAGTGCTTCGCTATAGCTGACAGCATCCAATTGATTCTCAAGATTAGAGCTGCTGCAATCTCGTAATAGGTACCGCTCGCATAGAAGAGAGTAAAAATTAAACCAAAAAGCCCCCACTTATTCGGTAAGGGCAGCGCTCAACAATACTTAACTGAAAAGATAAGGGAGGTCCCTTTTCGTAATGTAAGCAATTATCTCCCTACTTAGATTTTTATGAGGGCACTCGACACTTTGTTAAATATTGTGTGATAAAAACATTAAATAACAGTTACGTGGTACTTTTGAAATCTGGGCGGCTCCGTGTACCAATTGGAACTTACAACCTCTGTATGGTAAAATAAACTTAGTTAAATTAGTTAAAAGTGTTTGAAGAATCCCATTAGCGTAATCTGACACGGTAGGTCGGAAGTTAGTCGAATATTCCGCTTGTTATGAGTGCATACAGTGACAGTAACTACGTCGCTTATTGCAGGGACATGCACGAGCGGCGGTATGTGGACGACTGCATAGTCATTACATTACGAGTATTTAGCACGTGGAAAGCTGGAATGCCATACCGTTCTAAACGTTTATTCCTATCTAAACCCTTTAAGTAATAATTAACATTGCAAGAAGTAAAGGTGGTGTCATAGAAAGATTATCTTAAATAACGAAGGTTTGGTTTGAATAACATGCTGGTAAGCATCACTTTTAGTGAAGTTACAATATCAGCCTAACTCCCTTCTCAGTATATGAGGAGAGGGCTTGAACATGAATAACCAAGCTTGCCCAAGGCGGATTGGCCGCTAGCATGTAGCGACACGGAGGCAACATACGTTGAGCTGCTTGGGGAAGGAGAGACATCCCACGGCTATAAGAGCAATCCCGAAAGTACGGTCAAGACCCCTACCAGCACCTTCCTTTCTCCGAGTCTCCTTCAACTCCTACTCTTGCGAATCTCCACTCAAGCCAGCAGTAGGAGGGCTGGTTATTCATCAGTGTGAACTCCAGCTCATCACGAGGACTAACCGGAGATGAAGAACAAGACACCTCCCGGGAGTCAGGTCCGTGGGGTCGCCACTGCCCAACAGCTCGCCACAAGCTGCCTTGCGGAAATTATTATTATTATTACATGGTTAAGCCGGGGTCGCGGGTCAAGCTCAACGAGGTACCGCGATCTCGACTTGAAGAAAGAGAAAGTAACGAGAGGGTTTTTAGTCAGTAAGAGTCTGACACACCCTTTCCACAAAAAATGGTACACTTATGGTGTTTTCCTAAATACTACAACTGCAATACGAGTGATATAAACACATAATATATATCGATGTGTATTTTACATCTCTATCCAATCATGAACAACTTGAAGTTCTGTTGTGAAGTTAGATAAAGTTAGGGGTACTTTTACGTTATATCATGACAAAGTTCTTGCACCTACAGTAAACGCTCATTAAAACGTGTTTGTGTCAGCGATCAGAAAAAATTCAACTTCGCTGTAACTACTCTTTACATTTGAGTGATCCAATTATAGTTTTCAATGTAACTTGCAATGCAATGGACCAAGAAGTTATCTGCTTACAAATAATTTGTTTTCTTGTAACATTTAAACAGTTCAAGAACGAAAACATTTCCTTTGTGTACTCTGCGGTCTTCCGCTTACAGATTCCATTGTATTCTATTAAGATCCTACTTCAAAACTTTGTGAAGGAAAAATATCTACTATTCATAATAAATACTACAATTGTGGAATTCCGAAAATTTAATGATGTTTATTTACCATTGTAGCTTGGTATATGTTAGGCTATGGATACTTAAGGAAACAATTTTTTTCCAGACAAAAACGTTGCTAAGGCCTGATTTCAGGGAGGAAATCGGTGGCGGCGACCTCTCACGACTAACCTTTTTCGAGGTATGGTGCTATGGTGTTGAGTGTGAGGAACTGGGAAGTCGTCTCCTCTTTCTACGAATCAATCGTGCTCGCAAAGGAAGAGGGGAAACGCGCTAGAGAACTATTCTCATCATGTCCCAACACCAGGATAGTAGGAAACCGTCTAGGCATCGGGGATCGTGCGACGACCTCCAGCCAGTAAGCGCGGAACGCCGAGCAAGGGTAGTTCGACATCAACTTTCGGCACGCGGCTCATTGAGGCAACAGACTAGCACAGATGAAGGCAATAGGGCTAATGTACAGCCGGAGTTACGGATCAAGCGCGAGTGCAACGCGATCCCGACCTGGAGCAGGAGCAGGAATGGGGTGGTATTTAGTTAGTAAGGCACCCCCTCACTCTCTCGCAGGGCAAGAGAAGCCACTTGATGAATTTCCCCCTCAAAAAAAGTATGATACATAAGAATTTAATCTAAGTCTCTAGGCATTATTTTTTTTAAGATTTCACTGTACGTATAATTGTAACAGAAGACAAATCGGTGGCAAGATGGGATAACATACAGTGGTTACCTCAAATTAAGTTATGGATGCATATGTAGTAGAAATCTACTCTTTTGTAGTATACAATTTATATTAAGAACGAAATAAACTGATTTTTAACTATCTGTTCGAAATCTGTAAATTGACTTCGCAATTTTTTTATGCGAAGAAAAAAGAAAATACCTAGTATTTTTACATAGAAATATTTATATTCTACAACTTCATAATATACGACCTCAAGTTTAGCCTAGTTACCCAACCTCAGAAAGCCTATGAAACCATCATGTCTGTACCTATTCACCGCAGTCGTTGTTTTGAATAGTCGTTCCATTCAATTGTTAGATCGATGAACACAAGTCTGATTTGTGCAACGCAGAGTCCGACGGAGTAATTGCAAGACGACGGTATTGTCAGCCGATAATTAATACGAGTAACTATCAGTATCGCTAGTCCGTCGCACGGAAACCTTGTAAACCTGTTGACTAATATTTTGATGTCCGTTATATTGATTGATCATTGCAAAATGTATACTATACACGAGAACTGCGCACTAAACTGGAATAGGAAGCGACGTTCAAGTCTGTCTTTAGTGTTAATTATAATGAAAGCATTAAGTTTCGATAACTTGCAACTCCATACTTCTACTCCAACGAACTTAATAACTTTATACTAATTTCCACATTAACGACAGAATAATTTTAATTAAGTAAGTGGCAAATGACATATTGGCTATTAGTATGTATGACTTACAGTCATACGGTTTCATAATTTTGTACGTGGGAATGATATGGCGAATGCTGTCTCCTTCATCCTGGTTACATATAAGTTTTCGAATAGAAGACGAAAACTCTATGAACATAAGTTCATTTAGCTTTGCCTACTTATAATCCGTATTGAAAACAAACGTAGTTAGCCACCGAATGTGCGCGGGCCCACTCTGCATCCAAGGGTTACACTTTCAGTATTTTACCAAATTACGCTATACTACTATTGGTGAGTTAGGTGTAAATTGAGCCATCAATTGAAAAACAAACGGGTATTGTGACACAGGACATGGAGAATTTTAGTTCATAAAGTATTTATAATTATTAATAAAACCCAAAAACGTTGTTGGTGGGCGATGTCACTTATGGTTTGGGTTAAATAAATCCCTTGTAATTTGATAAGAAAATAAAAAGTATTATTGTCTATTTCAGCGTCCAACCTAGACTGTAGCGCGGAGTCACACATACATAGTCAGTTAATAGATGTAAAGTACCTACTTAGGGTACTAAATATGAAAAAAAGATAATACGAGAACTCTAAGTCCTATACACATGTTTGTCTTGTTTAGTGCTGGCCTCGCATAAGCTTAGTGCACATAAGTACATGTTCCCTGAAGCTTTACACGTGCCAAAACTTGTACTAAACAGATATATTTTCCATATGCTAAATATAAAAGAGGACCTCTGTCCTCGAGAAGACACGCCTATCTAGGATTTCATGTTTACATTTGATGAACCCGTTTATAGCATATTTGTTATAACAATGGTCACGTAAAACCATCGCTTGAGGCTAAGATGGTAAAATATAGAACCGATAATTAGCCAAAACATTATCATTTATAAATCCATTTTCTTTGAAGACGTAGGCAGAGAGGTACGCCTACTTAAGTGGTATATTACGAGATTGTTCTTGTTACCATATGGCGTAAGAAAAAAAAATATTACAGCTATCATGAGAACAGGGATTTATTTTGGTATATTGAAACTAATTTCTGAGATGTGGTTTCTGGCCTGAAATATAGTCAGCAATACAGATCTACGTTAAGTTGGCTGCAAGCCTGTGGTCTTGTTATTCAGAAACTTATAAATAGAAATAGCTTTTGCGGTTGCTCCGCTGTTTTAGTATTAGATTATAACAGCGAACAATAAGAAATGTCTCAGCTCGTTTCTGTGTACGTGCCACTATTTTGTCATTTTATAAATACTTACTCGTTGGTGGAGCGGTTGCCTTTGTCAACTAGTGGCTTTATTAGTTTAAAATTGTATCCTATATATAATAACATAAAAATACCGACGACTGAACAATATGTAGCGACATTTTCTAGAGTTACAATGAATCTACAGTTTAAACAAAATTTGTTGGTATCTAAAAATATTGTTATTTTTATAGAATAGGAAAGAAAACAATATGGGCCTACGTAAATTGACGTGTACCTATTGACACTGAATACTATTGTTGCACGATCGAATGTAAAAAGCCGGTTTATTGGTTTCGTGTTTTTGTATTCGCAGAATTTCATCAAATGTCATGAACGGCTGCAGGTGAGCGCGTTGATGTAATTGTTCGCTCCGATTGTGCCTTCCAGCAACGATCAGAACTAAACGGATTACCTTGTGCCATTCGAAATACATGCCATTTACCGGTTGTGGATTTTAAATGACAGAAACTGATGCGGCGGCGGTACAAACAAGAACAAAGTTATCGTATTTTTTACATCGTACCTTTATATTATTATTTTTTCTGGTTACGACAAAGTTATGCAAACCTGTAATTGGTGTATTTCTAGCCTTAGTTCCATAGACATCCCAAAGAAATTGTTAAATGCATCAACTGCTGGTTTACTTTTTAATATACTGGCTAGAGTTACTACTGTACTGTGTAGTCACTGTGTGACAGTGACTTTTAATCACTTATGTACTTTTAAATTTTTCAATCTTTTTTGGTGATTGATTGTAACAACCATAAAACAACCGAAACAAAAGTATAGCTTGCAATATCTGGTTTTGTATTGGCAACATTGTTACCAATTTATTTCTGGTAAAAATACTTTTAACGAGCTTCGATAGACAGTCAGCCATTTTATAAATTCATTCGTTGTTCGCCTTAGGGTTTGTCAATCAAGCGCTACGAAGTCGAATAAACGATAACCCTTTCCTCAACCTTTTAGGATGGATCATTCTGACGGTCAGAAAGCCCAGTGACACAGTATGGTACGGATTGGCCTTTTCAATCGAGATTTCTAAAAAAGAAATGCTTTACCCGCAGTTATAAACTAAAGGGTTTCAACGGTGATACCCGACGGCACTTCAAAAAGAACTTAACTCCAGACAGCTGCCATAATACTGAACAGATTTGTTACAAGTTTTCTAAAAAGTAAGACTCGTTTGATCTAGTAACGTTTTTGTATTTGGACCTGATGTGTTTATGGACCTGTAAAATTAAATAGGTACCTGTTAGATCTTGATTTTCGACGATTTTGGCCACTTGCAGAATCCAAACCGGAACTCATGGATATAGCTCGATTGAGCATAGACTCTGGGATATACGGCTCATTAAGACCTGTAAAATAAAATCGGTTGTTATCGTAACTTCGCCACCCATGTGTTGATGCATATGATACATGCATATACAAATACAATTCTTTTATTTTATAAAAATGATCACAACACACGTCTTGCACTTACAGTCTTAAGACGTGTGTTGTATGTTGGGACAGTACTGGGACACAAAGAAGAGAACAAAGTTGGAGCATTAATCACCACGCTTAAATTATAAGTCCAGGTTTCTTCACGATGTTTTCCTTCACCGTAGGTCTTCGGTGTCTAAACGAACTGAATTGTAATGATCTAAACATCTAGGTAAATTTAGTAGCTTAATTACATATAACTCGGTAAAATTCGTGGTTATTAACGCTCAAAACCAACTTTGTGATAAGTTGCCTTTGCTCAGGTATTTTTTTTTAAATCTTGGCCACTTTTCAGGCAGTCCTTGCAATTTATCGTTAAACCAGTTTATTTGGTGTGGGTAAATATTGGGCGCATCCGATTTATTGACTAAAAAAATCCAAATCGGATACTAGGACCGCTGGAACGTTGCCTAAAGCTATCTATCTATTATAGACAGTGCGTGGTGTTCACAGCATTGCAAATAAAAAGAGTTGTCAAACGAAAATCTATGTTCAAACGGTGAGTTGCCAATCGACGGACGCGTCAAAGCAACACGTAGTATGTGTTCTTTTGGTTGGTTTGGATTCCATCAAATATAGCATCGAGGAATCAAAAATACAGAAACATGATTCGTGCCAATTTTTTCTCTACGTTGTATGACACCTACATACCTAATATATGTATTGTTGAGTGTGCATAAGGTCTTTATCGCACGGACTATTTACATTGACAACCTTTTAGGAAACAACCGAATGCTTTCATCCGACTCGATCCGTTCACATTACATCTGTCCAAATCTGACTGCAAAGTGAGCAGGCCTGACCAAAATAGATTTTTGATTTGAAAAAAAAATATATAAAGATTAATAATTACACAATTACCTAGCTTTTAAATAACGTTTTATCACATAAAATATATAAAATTCAATTTACACCTCTGTGTGAAATAGCAACAGTGGCGTCATTTGCTTGAACGTCAAACATGCAAATAAGTATTTGATTAGATAGCTATGTATATATCTCAAGATAGATCGAAATATCAGACAGGTGCGTATATTTCGATCGAATTCATCTCTTAAACATTTTTTTAGTAATCCGTCTGATTGTACTCATGTTATATTTCTTGTCTCATCATTTATTTATTGGATCAAATAGGTACATTATGTATTTGCTTTAGGTTACGTAAAAAGGACCTTAATTGGACATGGAATCATCCTTCTGACGGCTATTGTTTCTATACGAGATCATTTGAAATATTAAAATACTATAATAATATCATCGGTTTTACAATATCCATATCAAATAATATCCTACCTACATGGTTCATTAAATGATAATTAAATATTATTGGTTTGAGAAAGAGTTTGGATCAAGTTTTTTGTTATCAATAATTTTGAAAACTTGGACAAAAAATTTTTATCAGTTATTTTGTTAGGTTTAAGTAATTTATTAAAATTAACAGATTTCTCCTGACTCAGTGCCAATTTAAGAAATTTTTTAAAACTGAGACAATCTTATCGTTTTTCCGACTTGGGGAAAGAATCTGAGTCCTGTTGCATTAACGCTTCCGGGCATTCAGCAACGAGGCAGTGTATGGGTTCAGGATCTAGCAACGACTAATTAAATGAAGATGTGTTAGTTAGGCTTTAGTGTCTGTTATGAATGTGCTGCGGTAGTAAGAAGGTGCGGTAGTGCGCAGCCGCGGCGTCTTGTACTATGAGGTATGGCTCAAGGGTAGTCCGGTTGCAGTGCAGCCAGCCTGCATCCGCCACTCGGTCTCCGTCGACGAGTGTGGCAGCACATTCGTCCATGGTGACCGAATCGAAAAGTATACCTTGAACCAAATACTGAGCAACGAACGACTGGACTTTTAATAAAATTTTATAACAACGATGCTTTTTAATAAATTGATATTGTAATTTTAATTAATAACCAAATGCCTTTAATCTTTATCTAGCCTATTTTGTGCCAGGTTGGACTAGATTTTCGCTAAAGCTAAAAGCTAATTGACCGATTTTGTGAAGCAATGATCATCCTATTATTATTAATTTATATTGGCTCTATAAATACAAATTTACAGAAGCAGATAAGTACTATCTATTATGACTGTGCAATACCACAAAACGATACTTCCAGATACGGATCCCGAATAAAGGCTTTTTCCAAATAACAATTTCCAATAAATAAACTCCCAACAATATCATTCCATTCTTGCCGAATATTACAAGAACCTATGAAATTAGTAAGTAAGCAATTTTCTGTAAACCGCTTACCTGAGTATCCATTTTCTATTAATGGGTTCGTTGGATACATAAATATATATATAAAGTAGTTTGTATTTCTCGTTTTGAATTAGTATCCGTATATTCATGTGTGATTGGCATGAAACATGACAAATGTGAAAATAACAACCATTTTCCTTACTGTAGTTTAAAAATATAACATTGATTATTATTACAGGTAGTTAGTTGATTGTTTACATGTTGCATCTATCTCGCTCACATAGCTGGACGTTGGGTGCTCCAAGCGTGATGGCGCTCATTTAAACTTTAAAGTAACACGAGATTAATTGCAATTAGTAAATTGTAAAGTAGTTCATTATGATATATTTCACTGTCAATGTCAGCGGGTGTCCCTGAGTCTGAGTGAATGGTTTCCGGCGCGGGTGTTCGGAGCGAGCTCGTTCATCATTTTGTCTCGTTTCACTTACACAGCTCATCCGAATAAAGTCTGTCAGGTCTGTTCGTGACAAAAGTGTCCCTGCTCCAACGCGCACAGCTTTGTACACTTTGCAGATAGTTCCTTTGAAAGCCTAAGGCGTGTGCAAATCTTATTGTTGAATGTTGAGAACAATTATTTAGTATTTTTATTGTTATATAATTTTAAAGATTAAAATATAATAATATGCTAATCAATTTGATCTGTTCCAGTAATGGGATGGTTGATAACACTATATGTACGTATTTTGTATGCATCAAAGAGAAATACCTATATACATAGTATATTTATATCGTTGTATCATTACTTGATAATCGGTTCGGTATTGCAACAATTTGAGCAATCGCCTATCAAGGACGGGTTTCTGCTTTAATATATCATTACATCTTAATGTAACTACTATTAAGTACTTATTCGGGATATAATAGTAGATGGGTGATTCTTCACATCAATTAAAAAAAAATTAATAATGTCATTATCCTCAACCGAAAATTAACGAGTCTGCTGATTAAAACACAGATAATTATTTTATTAAATTAAATCTCACCACTGCTTATAAGCAACCGATTAAAAATATTGTATAAAATAAATTACTAAGATGCTTAAAAACCTGGGAGGATAATGACTTGTTAAATAAAAGTTAAGGTTTTTTGGAGAATCACCCATTAAATGCAAATCACAAAACATTTTCATAGAACCGACTTACAAAACGCAGCACTGATTGATTTTTTAACTCAACTGCAGCATTCTAAGTAACTGGAACTTGTTCTTTGAAGATAGATAAACAAACAGAATGTCTATCTTTGTACGGGTGCTTGTGTACCGGTGAGGAGTTTCCAACAATGTCATAGCAATCAATTTGTAGTTGTTTGTAACTCCAGCACTGTTTGTGGTTTCAACTTACAGCATTCGTTCAGTTAAAATTTGCAGAGATTTTAATTAAATGTCACGAACTGTTTGCCAAAGGACTCAATTGAATGCAGGTCGTACACGTGTACCCGATAGGTACCCTATAGAAATATAGATGAGGAATTATGCATTAAAAGCAGAGTTTTATTGGAATGCATTCATTGGCAAATTCTCAGCTCAAAGGTAGGTATGGCTCTTTGACCGGCCCTGAATTACGATGAAAATATATATTGCATAAACTTAAATTAAGTGATGAAATTGCTGAGTATTTTATAATTCAAGTTTGTATATTGAGTAAAACTAGTCGAATGGAGTCTTGCATAACTTAAACGTTATTTTTTATTTAGGACTTTATGTACACCAAATTGAAAAGGTAATTAGGTAAGGCTAACTTGAAGCTGTAGGTTATTCTTTACGGTCATCCTTAGGGTCAAGTAGTGAAATTGGCATTCATAATTACTGATTAAAAATCTGATTACAATTGTAGGAACAGAATGTCTCGAGATAAGAATCGGAAGTCTTGAACAAGGATCGATTGAAAAAATAAATCCTGTTTTGAAACATTAAACGATCATCGTATCCTATGGTGAGGGCAGAGAGTACCCTCTTCTCTACCCTGTTCTTCCTGTTGGTCTCGTAAGAGCCGAACAGCGGACTTCGGACATTTAACAGACGCCTTTCACCACCATTCTCTGATAATACTGAATATTTAATCTGCGATCTAAAATCACCGAAGCTACTTTTTAGGCACCAAAAAGCCATTTTAGGTCTTGTGTTGGGGAGCCCATTTTATCAGTAGGCAATAAAATGCTGTTCATATAGTACGCTCCTAAAACAATTCTAATTTTATTTAGAGTATGGCTAGAAGACAGTATGAAAGCCCCACCCGCTTCAGGTGGTTTTTGGATTGCTGTCCCTTTAAAGATATTGTCTATCTATTTCTATTTATCTTTGGCTGCGTGCAGTTTTGCAAAGTTTACACTAACTTATGCTACCTAAACATTAACGTTTTTAACTGCCTGTCTGCAATAATCGAGCTCAATCAGAGTGGTACAAAGGCTTTATAGAAAACCGGCGTGAAAAAGTGACAGCGTTGTGTCTCGCCTTGTGATTGAGGTTACCGAAGGTACAATCCTTGACCTCCGCCAATCCCTAGTCTCCAAAACCCTAATCCCCAAAAGGCACGCTCGTACTCATCACACGTAACTCATTTGTTGTTGCGGGTGTCCATAGACGGCATTGTTTTCTTACCATCAGTAAACCGTGTGATAATTGACCGTCCTACCACCTAAAAATAACTTAAGAGATATAAATAATTACACAACTATAATACCCACTGTTGATACTAGGTGATGTGTCTCCCAAGGGCTGACTGCCGATCAGTATGGGTCGACTACCAGAAATACTGTCGCCTTCACTTTGTTGATCGGGCAACGTTTGTTCACTCTGAGATATAGACAAACTGGAGGCGCTTCGAGCTACCGTCGGCGACGACTGCAAACTTGTCGTACTCCTTTGTAGTTCTTCCTGAAATAATATTCGTAAAATCAGTTAAAACACTCATCTATACTAATATTATAAAGAGGTAAAATTTGTAAGTTTGTATTTAGGGGGTAATCTTTGGAACCGGTGGTCGGATTGCCAAAATTCTTTCACTGCTAGATAGCTACAATGTTCCTGAGTGCTATAGGCTATAAAACATCACGCTACCATCAAATGGAGCCGAGCAGCGGGTGAAATCGCGCGAGGGAAGCTAGTCATACATATTATGAATATCATACGCGTTAATAACAGGTTTCGGTTCAGTCCAAAACTACGGTCGGGAAAACTTATTTATGAATCACGATAGTTATTTCACAAACAAACAACAACATTTTAAACAGACGAGAATTTGTCTTCGCCTGACTAATTGTTATCAACGTATGTTGACGATTTAAGTCAAAGTGAAATAAATAAATAGAATTGCGTTTTCCATCCATCCTAGTTCCAAAAACAGATACAAATGACATGAGATTATTGCCTTATATTGCCACACGTTGGGTCGACTCAAAGTGAACTAAATTATAATTAAATATCTAGTTACACTCTTTATATTGGAAGCTCATTCACCTTACAAGCGCACAATCCATAGAAGTGGAAACATGATCTCACTGTCAAAGGAATAATTATACTGTCTACGAAAACAAGGTAGGAAACAAAACCTGTAGTACATTTTTAATTAGGTTTTAGCAAAACCAATCGGCTGGTACTTCTGTACAATTTTTCTGCAATGAATGTCGTTCGTAATTATTATAGTGTACTATACATCGTACATGGGTATTGTCCACTTAGGAACGTGGTAAAAAGAGCAAAGCAAATAATGTTCGTCCAATTCAGTTTGCATGGTCGGCGCGCGAAGTATATTGACAATTGACAAATGTTTCGAAACAGCATTGTGCAAGCATCGTATCGTTCACTGGCAGCCGGTGTCGGGAGAGCCAGGAATATTGACACGGACAAACCGACTCGGCTACTGACGAATCTGCCTACTTGAGCATTCATGTACAAACGCCAGCAGGTCAACCAACGTTGGTCGGTCAATTTTATTCAGTACCTTTTCGACTTTAATACAAAGCAGTAAAGTTAGAAATGTATTTTTGAGCTCTGTCATTTTAGCCTAGGTTGAGCTGCTGATATCTGTAAAATTCTATACACACGATATTCACAAACACATCACTGTCTGTATTTCAAAAACACAATGTTATCCGCCTAGTGTTTGCTTATTTGACTGCAAATCGTATGAGATACGGGTTTTGTAAAGGTGGTATTGTTTTTTAAGCGAATGACACCTTATTGCTATTGGCACTACTAATACAACCTGATACTAGAGGGGTTTGAAGGATAAATATTCAGAAAAGGTGTCGATAATTTAAATACTGTGTTACGCTTAATGTTATTGTTACAGTATGTACGTGTTATTTGATCACAACAATATAGATTTTGTTTTAATTAGCCGATTGTACTTTTTTATTATAAGTATAGGCTGGCAAATTGCCATGCGGATTACCTGATGGTAAGCAATGCACGCCGCCAATGGACACCACCAAAGAAGCTACGAGTGCGTTGCCGACCAAAGAAAGAAATAAATTATGTTATTTAGACCAATAATACAATTTTATTATTATCTAGTAAACAATCCATAGATTTTTTTTAGGTGGGAGGTCATAGAGCGGACGATACACCTGATGGTAATCAATCAACGCGGCCCATGGACAGCCAGCCTCTTGGGGGATAGGGATCCCAAACCCTCATCTCCAATGTTGAAGATTTTGGGATTTGGGATTAATAGGGATTATGTTAGGGTTGGGGACATCATAGTCGTCCGTTAACCTCATTTAAATATTTTATACACAGAAAACATCAAAAGCAGACTACATCTTCGATTTTTATCTTTGAAATGGAATTTACTGAAGAATGCAGTGCAATGATTAACCTTGCACGGAAAGCAAACAATATGTCATCACTTCAATATACTGAGTACCTAGCTATGTACTTTATTATAAAATAATGATGATATTAAATTCATTTTCATAACATTTGTCTAATAATAATGTATTTATATTTAGTCGTATGAGTAGATAGCCTGCGAGAGTCTTGTGGAATCTCATCACCTTTAGTCCAAAGAGGTACAAAGTTTTTTACGACCAGTTAATAGGATTAATATCTTAAATTACTTAAACTTGTCTATTTAAGTCACGAGTTCTATTGAATGAAATCAAACTAACATTTTCTTTCACTGAACATTTTTATATTATTGAACTGTAAACTGAAGAGTTCAAACTACTATAATATTATAAAAGTTGAGAACCGTGATGGTTTTTTGAAACCTTTTATCATATTTGAATTGTAATAAGCTTTCACAAAAGAAGACATTCAAATGTACATTTGAAGTAACTTGGGCAGTCACCGTTACTAGATTTTAATAGGCAGTGTTCCGATTTATTATACTCGTAATATAATATCTATATCTATTAGTAAGGATTTATTAATTAAAATAACTTCAGAATTAGATAGAATAAACAAAGTTAAAGTGTTTCATTGTTTTAAGTAAATGAGTCTTTTCGAAGCACCTTCAAGCCCTGATTTAGGTATTCATAGAAATGCTCTAGTGTTTACGCGCGGCTTGTTACCATTAGCTGCAGTACAAGCGGCGCCATTAATTTTGTACATTCATTGAATAGTCTTTAAGACAAGCAAATACTTTGTAATATAAAAAGGACATAGTCGAAACTTATGAGTTACGAGTAGAAGAGTGGGAGTCACAGTCCTCAAATCCCCTATCCTTAAATCCCTAATGACACACAAGTGGTCGGCAACGCAACTGTGGTACCTAACTCAGCGGTGCTGATTGCTTACCAGCAGGTAATCTGTCTACTGGTTCGCCAACATATGACATAAAAAAAGAATGTTATCAAGTACCCTTATAAACTATTAATTGTAATACTTACTTCATGATTGTGTAGTGGTTCCCCATAGTGGCCATTACACGCGGTATTCTCGTTCAAGGACTGCAGAGACACCGACATGGAACATCTCGACTGTATGGACTGGCTCCTGCCTACTGATTGTCGTTTGAATATTTCTGTCGTATTTTTCAAAAAACTATCCATTTTTTTCCTAAAAAAGGATGATTTCCTCTCGAGCGGAGATTTCCCAATTGAATTCAGATCCAATTCAGACTGTGACAAACCTCCACGTCTAGAAAGCATAGTCTGATCCAGAGATAGTTTTCTGTCGCGAGCCTTTACATGCAAAATCTCGCTCGGGGACGGTGATTCGATTTTGACGTCTGGTATAACCACAACGTCTTGTTTATTTTCTTCACTAATTAACACAAAATCTTGCAACCCCTCGGGTACACTGATGGATTCGTGCATTTTAGTGTCAGACGAACTTTCATTTTCAATACAGTCTTCGAGTATTTCTTCTTCCGACTCACTAGGTTTATCGTTGGGTTCCTCGGATTTGGCTTCGTCTCTTTCTTCATTGCTATTACTGACGACAACAACGTCGGGATTCGTTGCACTCGGAGGGTCTAGTGTATTTTGGTTTTCATTGGTTTGGTCGTCACTAGTTTGATCCACGCCAAATATGTCTTCATTATCGTTAAAATCTTTATTTTGCATAACTTTACTCCCTTTGGGTGCCTTTATACGCATACTACTGTTCATTTTAACGGTTCGTAAGATCTCCTTGATTTTAAGATTCTCTTTAATCGCCTTGACATCCGTTATAAATAACGGAGCCTGGTCCTTGTCGACGTACTTCATTGGTTTTTCTTTTTTAGATTTTTGCCTAAATCGATCCATTTTGAGAAATAGCACTACACTCACAAATATCACAGAAACACTTCACGGATAACAAAATCACTGTCACAGCATTTTGTTGAGAGGAACATTTATCAGCACGTAACTGGCACACAACGTTACACCTGTACAAACCATTTAATCATGGTGATGGCGGTAACGATAACAATATGTCGACGAAATCGAACGGCATCGGCTCGCAAACCATTAAATGTGGTCCTAGGGCTGCCACCTGCACACTTGCCTTATATACAATACGATAATAATAATATTGATTACATTATCCTGCTATTAATACAACGTTTTGTGTTTAATATTGTCACTACAAAACGAGCTACGTCATTAAAATTTTATTAAAGTAAACACGTTTCGTGGGGCCTCTGCCATGATTAGTTACTTGTGCGTCTTCAACTCTAACGATATCTTGAGGCTTGTTATCGCAAGCCTTGTTATCTTTGATAATATATCGCATTATCTATAAAGCATTTTTTCTTTTATCTTTAGTCCACGTTCAACGTACATCGACTATAACAGCTAGTATCTTGCGCTAGGCGTGTGACGGGCGCGATCTCAACAAAAGTATAACACTAATTTTCCACTATGGCACAACACGTTATCAGTCTACGACTAGCAAATATTTATTTTATGTAAAACGATAATAACACGAGGTATTCGGCTCTTTAACGAATTGTTGAATAAGTTAAAGTACTTATTCAACAAGTTGCTGAATATGTCATTTTTTATTTGTTAAAATTTTTTTATAAATATAAATTTGTTAAAAATGAATTATTATGAAATAACTTTTAACAAACAAACGACTTAAAAAAGTGAACTAAAAATAGCAAAAAATGAATTTTCTTTTTACAAAGTAATAGGTACATGTTTTCATTTAGATAAATAGAACATAATATTACTTAATAAATATTTTTATAATCTTATAATCTCAGATTTACTGTCTTACTTAGTTGGCTAGTAATTTAAGACATAATATTTAGTCAGGGTTGGGAGTGCAAGCGCAGTAAACGTAATAAGTAAGAGTGATACTCCCGCTCCCTCCACCCCGAGCTTGAAAAGCAAAATGACGATTATAATGTCGCAACAAAAAAACAAGATATATATGAATCCAATGAACACAATTAGGTAGGTAATGAATGTCTTTCCTAATTAATTCTATTTTTTTGCCTATCTGTTTACCCGAATTAGTTTTTATCAATATATCTTATCAATCCATAAACTATTTTATAGTTTTAATAAAAAGTGACTAATAGTTTTCTAACTAGAAACAAGTGCTTACTTCCTTAACTCTATTTCGTAGATAATATTTGTGATTACGATGGTATTTATTTTATGAATATCATTGTTACATACCACCTATGCTTCAGCGCCAATGCTAACTAAACTGAAAAGAAAGCACGACCTTACAGATACCTGGCATTATACAACGCTTGCATTATGTTTCGCAGACATCGCACTTGTAGCTCCTATGGTATTCCGGGTATAGGGACTGTTGCCGCTGTACCCCAAAAAATCTGCTCTACATAACAAACATGTCAAATATGCGAAACTAATAAATTGAGTTTTTTTAACAGAGCAATAATACAAAAATACTGACATAGGAAGCAATGGAATTAACCACCAAGTCAAGTGTATGTACTGACGCGGTGGCTCGTTACTCTCCGTCTCATAAAACTCTTAGAGCGAACTCAGACACTGAGGTTTTAGAAGGAAATACGTCGAATATATCTAAAGACTGATACAATAAGATGGTTCAGCAATCATAGTAATTCATATTTTCGTACCAAAATATTCGTAAGTATATAGAATACCCCTTTTCCCTTACTTTCCTGTAATCCTTTTACCGAGTAATATTGATGAGCTGATAACATTGTCTCAATGTTTACTTAGGTCAGTCGTTCGCTCGCGGCGGCGGCAACTGACCCCGCACTTGACACTTATAGATTTGGGACATTTTACTTCATAGTATACCACATGTGGGTCTTGCAAAATTTGACGACGAGAACTGCGTAACTAAGTGTATTAGTAATATCATTACCATGTTATAATGTCGTATAACATGCTCAAAGGAGCCGCGGACAAAGATTACGTGAATCATAAACGAATGAAGATAAATTATTTCCTGAACAAAGTCGCGGAGGTTTGTCGGAATGCGGCGCAGCGGCTGTAGAAGCCATTACATTAACATATACTGTAAACCACGTGTGATTGTCAATTTGCTTTGCAATGTAGGGCCAAATGATACCATAGTCACGTGGCCAGCGGGACATTAACCTTACGACTTCGCATTTTCCAAATTGTTACTACCTCCTGGATACAAGAATAAAGTGTATTCTTCTATTTTAAACAAGCGTTTTTTTTAATTTAACGAGTACTACGACGTACGGAGCGCATCATATGCATTAATAATGTAAAATACCTAATAAACTGTATGAAATGAGCAAACAGCTATCTGTGTTATATATAACCAAGCCTGCAGCTTACATTTGTATAAAATCATTACGCCCGGTGCTGTATAATACGGGATCATTGCCTTCAAAGGAGGGTAATCGCCACACACTCGCTCAAACCAATACAACCTCACTTCAACTCCTTGAATCAATATTTTATTTCTTTATTTATCCAGCAAATCATACTCTATCCCGCTGAGAAAACTGCTCTGGTCTACCTAATAATTGAACACACAACTACACAGCCACATCGAACTATTTTTATCCCGTACAAGTGAGGTACAGTTAGGTCTGCAATAGTAAATCTTTTTCAACATTTTTCTGTCCAATTAATGAATATTATTTAAGTAAATTAATAAGCAATTGACTATTGGTGTTGACCAAAATGTCACCTCGGCAAAGTTTATGGTGATCACTAACTTTAGTATGCTGTTATATGGAATGTGTTAAATGTCTTAAAAAAATCATGAGTATTTCGTTCGTCCGAATAATCAATTCCAAACAAATAAGCTTTCTAACAAATTCAATTTAAAAAAAGTTACTTACGATTGAAACTTAGTCGTTATATACGAAACCCAAATGTTGGCACAGTGTTGTTCTATTGCAAGAATGTGAAAGATAAAGATTTAGACTTTTAGACCAGATATAAAAATTACTGACAATAAAAATAAATAAAGTGAGGATAGAAATAAAATTTTAGATAACTTCTAGGCATTACAGTGTTTCACCCATCGCCAAATATCGTATGACCACAGCCACTGAAAATCGTCAATAAATAGGTTTTTAGTACTTGAAATATTGAAATGTATCTACACTAAGATCAGTTGGAAAAGAGACAAGATCTATTACTAGAGTCAGTTAAGAAGACACGTTCTAAGTACCATTTATCTGCGTCCAGGCATCTGACACAAACCTCTCGTCTTTAGAACAGGATATAGAAGGTCACCTACACGGATACCTACATAGTTGCAATGAATGAATAAACAAAAATATTTTTCATTGTAGTGTACCTATACTAATACAACAAACCGAGTTTTCGTGTATGAGCAACCTGTTTAATTGAAATTTATTTTTTATTATTTTTTATTTGGGATTACTAGTAACTAGTATGTATGTGTGCCTATTACAGGTATACTAAGCAACCAGAACAAACTGAATTTTGACTATTTTAATATGAAGTACTAAAACTATTCTTCATAAACCATTATAAAGTTTAATCCTTGGGGTTGATACTAACAAGACTCTTACTAAGCGAAAAAAGTAGGGGGAGGCTTAGTTTTCGATAGATCCATTCCGAGACTAAAAAACCCTAAAAACACAAACGGTGCGGTCTAACCGAAACCGCAGCTTTTGCCTGCCCCATGTTCTAAGCATGTTTGGTGATGAGTTCCTAGGTCATCGTACATTTTCAATTGAAACCACCAGACTGCTGAACTAAATTCACGGTTCAGTTCGCGCGTCTGCTGATACATGGTTGAAGATCGAAGCGAAGAAAGATCTTCCGAGCAGGCGACGCGTGCAAACTTACCTTACTTTGTAGGATTTGGGACATCATCTGTTAATTTATTAATATCGTCGAATATTCTATTTGCATAGCCACGAACTAATCATAAAAACACATACGTTTTTGTGATTCCATATCTTACTGAGGCACGAGCCAAGGAGGTAACTTAAACTCTGTCCTGAAACCTGATATAACTTTTGAACCACAATTCAATCAGAGATCGAGAGATAATTTTATTATTATTTATTTAGCAAAAAGGTTAATTTTAAGTTTTACGATGTAAAAAAATGTCCGACAAAACTATACACATAGTTTGGCTGTCGGATCCAAATTATTATTAGGTTCACAATAACATTTGTAACAATTAATAGTGGACTTTGTAAGTTAAATATTAAAAAGTAGAATTATAAATGTTATTATGTATGTACAGTACTTATTACTAAGATCTTAGGAGGAAGGTTTATTTGTGGTATACTATATAAATCCACTGCTTCTATATATCTTCTGCTCTATGGTTAGACAGACTAACAAAAAGTATCTACTTATCTTGCATTAACTACTTATTAATGTTCTTAATTCAAATTGTTAATCTTTTTGTAATTCATGTATGTTCTACGGTACCCAAAAGTTATTTTTGACCTCTGTATTTGATAACTGCAATGTTAAATGCACAAACGTAACAAATCTATTTACACTGTTATAGATATTACAAAGTCTACAACAAATCCTAATAAACATGATAATGTAGTAACTTCTGCACCGCTTCGTAGATACAATGTATGGCAA
Organism: Spodoptera exigua; assembly: GCA_902829305.4. Classification (NCBI taxonomy): domain Eukaryota; kingdom Metazoa; phylum Arthropoda; class Insecta; order Lepidoptera; family Noctuidae; genus Spodoptera; species Spodoptera exigua. The sequence goes on along the minus strand of LR824601.2, from coordinate 8,881,497 downwards.
AATAATATGATTATATTATTGAGTGCCCCAAGAGTACGGCACGTGTGACTACATTAAAATTGACAAACTAGAATAATGCTAATAAGTAGTTTCAGTCCCTTGTCATTCCTTTCACGTGTACAAGAACTTTTGTTTGCAACAATGTTACAAATATATGCAATATTAATGCATACAGTTTATCTGTATCGGCCATCGAAAAGGCTAAAAGCGACTTCCTGTATTATAAATAGTATAACAAACAGACAATTTCAAAAATAAAAATAACTACATAATATGGAATAGAATAGTCTTCTATATTTATGTAGTTTGTACTACCTTACTACATTGTAGTAGTTTCGAATAATGGGTGCAAGAAATCTATACTAATATTACAAAGAGGTAAAATTTGTAAGTTTGTATATAGGGGGTAATCTTTGGAACAGCTGGTCGGATTACCAAAATTCTTTCACTGATAGCTAGATAGCTACAATGTTCCTGAGTGCTATAGACTATAAAACATTACGCTAGGATTAAAAGGAACCGAGAAGCGGGTGAAACCGCGTAAGAGTAGCTAGTAAATAATAAAGGAAGGAATAGCAACAATATCCTAAGACCGAAAGTAGTAACTGTTCAATACATATGCATTGAACAATGTCGGCTCCCATCATCGTCATAATCATCATCATCATCAACAGCCGCAAGACGTTCACTGCTTGACAAAGGCCTCCCCCTTAGCTCTCCAGCTCGAACGATATCTCGCCAATCGCATCCATTGGCTCCCCGCGAGGCCCACATACTGACTGGCATTACTCAAAGTACCATTAGAAACATGAAAATATATACAAAGTTTGTCTTCAGTGATTATTGTTAAATGAAAATACAACTCTTTGAAAAAATGTGATTGAAATAAACTCCCAAGGCTGTGTACCGAATCTATTTCATTTATTGGGGGCCTCCTGTTTGTTCAATTAATTTGCAGAAAGAAAAACATTTTTGTTTTATTGAAACGCAATTTTTCAGTGATTAATTTATTTACTAACAATTTAGATCTGTTTTACAAATGTTATTTGTTCGGTTAATGGATTGTACAGTCTGTGATCATTTCTTAGCTCCAGCATCTGGTACATCGAATTCGCTGACCTGTGCATCTACGAGTTGCTTGCTGCGCAGCTTGATGATGGCTCGGCTCGGTACATTTGGATCTTCCATCTCGAACTCGATAAGACCTGTTAATATAAAATATCATTCAATGAGCAATTCTTGGTATATATATTCATAGGAACTCGGCAACTGCTCAATCGATTTCGATAAAATTTTGTTTGTTATAGTTTCCTAGACGAAAAAAAAAATATAATAAAATATATTTTGTTAATGATATAAAAAGTAACCGAACAAATCTTAGTCGTCCAGGTATATTTTATTTACATAATGAGAACAATAGGAGCTCTAGGTGTAATGTTATTAAGGAGGTTGTGGTATTGCTTCGTTTGGCCTCGTTTCCAGGCACACGGCGCAGTGCAGTATCAAGAAAATTTCCGGTGCGGCGCTGTGCCACATCGAGTAAACGGGATCAAAGCAGAGCAACCTCGAATATAAACTCGATTTGTACAAACAATATTCATATATAGTATACACATTTATGTATATCATATAAACATTTATAGGTTTTGGAACATAATGGGCTACGGGGTTTACAACTCAAGCGGAATTAAGACGTTATTGTGATATGGTGGCAACGAAACGTTTTGAGAGCAAAATTCTATAATATAAACGATTGTGGAGTATTTTATTTTATGAATACGTATGCTTTCCTTTGGGCGATGCGACCATTTCAATGATTAAAAACAGAACACTTTCGTACATCATATTTCACAGAAGTACATACCTATACATGAATAAGTATACACTATATATACAGCAATACATACACAATATACATATAAACATTGTGTGTGCAAGTGTATTGATGCCAGCCGTATCGTGTAAGCTCACAATCTTTCTGCTTAAATGTTAAACGCAATCCGATCCTATCCTGGGGGAAGCCATATAAAAATAAGTAGCATGAAAAAGGAAGAATGAAAATAGGCAATAATACGATGAGTGGATCATTGGAGAGACTGTTTGTCGGAGAGAAGACTGTTATGAGAAGAAAAAAGACTTTTGAAGTTTGTATTGATATAAAGACAGATATAAAAGAAGAATAAAGAAGAATAAATAATTTGGCTGCACAGTGGTGGCTGGGCAACCGGCTGCCATGCAAAATGTTGCTGTTTCCAAACGAAACAAGTCTTTGTGTGGTCCACTTATCATTGCGATGGAATGCGCATTGGTACAAAATACAATACAAAAATACAAATCTAGGTGTAATGTGTGTGTGTGTGTGTGTGTGTGTGTGTGTGTGTGAAATTGTATCTTTGCAATAGCAACCAACAGGAGAAATACTGAGTGTGGGACAACGCTTTCAATAAATATACGAGGAAGGGTGGGTATGAGTACTAAATTGTAGCATGAAACGGAAAAAGTGGATGGCCAACTTCGGGATGCAACATCCGTCAAAGAGACGTGGACCGGTTGACCTCTCATTTTCCACTTGGTCTCCAAGCTGAAAGACACATCTGCATGCACATATTACATAATTTTCAAACTTAGAAGAGCTTAGACGTAATCCATAACAAAATCGTAGCCAAATATGTTATTTTAAAATTTTTATAGTAGCATCAATTTAAAATGTATTCTAGCTGTTAAAGAAAATTCTACGGAATTTTCGTAAAATATTACATTTTGAAAGGGCATAGTTTAATAGAAGCTCCATAGAACGATTCAATTTGTCAAACATTTAAGAGTCATGTTCGAGATGGATTGTAATAAAGCGGTGTGAAACTGTCGGACGGATAAATTGAGAACATTAGCGGTAAGTGGCCGAGGAAGGGCCACGGCCGCGTGCCCTGTCTTATATTGGCACACGACAGCCTTCGTGATGCAGCAAATTTTCCAAATTAACAAGATTAATGTATCGTGACGAGCAGAAAAAATAATACACCACACATAATTTGGAAAAGATTTAGCTTCTAGTTCATACTATTTTATAGTTACCCATTTGAAATAAATAATTTGGGTCGAGTTCGTAATCATGTAAAGGAATATATTACGTTTTTGTGTCAGAAATAGCTATGCAATATCTACCAATTTGTTTAAAGAAATAAGTTGAAAATGGAGTGATTCTAACAGCAACGCATAGATATATACACTGGCTAAGAAGCCAGAGAGTGATGTGTTCTCGAGCCTTTATTTTTTTTTTGTCAGGAGAAAATCATCCAATGGCTTCTCCCACCCAGGGTAAGGCGAGAGAGAGTGTCAGACTCTTATTGACTAAAAACCCCCCCGTTCCTTCTCCTGCTCTGGGCCGAGGTCGCGGTGCCTCATTGCGCTTACCCCGCAGCCCCGGCTAAACATCAGCCCTTTAGGGCCCCGCCTGTGGTGGTCTATTGGCTCTTTGAGGCGCGCCCGGAACGCTAAGTGCCGTACGCTCGGGTCCGGTTCTGGTCGGGCGGCGAGCTACCCTTACTCGCCGTCCGCAGACCCGCGCTTACGGTGGCCGGAGATCATCTCTCGATCCCCGACGTCCGGAATGTCGCCTTCTGCGGCGGTTGGGGCGCGAGGAGGATAGTTCCCTCACGCGCTCCGCCTCCTCCTTTGCGAGCATAACTGCTTCGCAGAAGGAGGAGATAGCTTCCCAGTTCCTCTCACGCTGCACCATGGCCTCGATTAGGGCCGGGCGCGAGAGGTCGCCGCCGCCGATCACTTCCTTGAGAACACGGCGGTGCTCAGCCCAAGCAGGGCACTCCGCCACCGTATGCTCCACCGTGTCCTCCAGGTGATCCTCACAATGACGACACTCGGGCGTTTCCTCCCGCTGGATCCGAAACAGGAACCTACCAAAGCTGCCGTGCCCGGTAAGCACCTGCGTCTGGCGGAAGGTGAGGACGCCGTGGCGTCTCTCGAGATGTGTTCTCGAGCCTAAGAAGACTACTTTTGTCGTACCTAATGCTGGAAGTTTTGCAAGAGAGATGAGTGAATACAGCAACAATATAGTATAACATTTTTGTTATTATCATGTTTTTCTTTTATTTTACTTATGTGCCTATTGAAGTATGTCGCCTAAGAATTGAGTAGTGTAATTGGATTTGTACCGAACTATTCAAATATATAAATAGTGTGAATGTGCGGATAGGCTGTGCTATTTATTCGCCATCAGGTGATGATCGCAGCTTCTCAAATGGGTTTAGTATTTTATGAATTGTTAATAAATAACAAATTATGATGGCAATACATATAAACATTAACAGTGTAACTATTTTTTTAAAACAACTTATCCTTACAAAGATACCATTACTACTACCCTAACGCCTAAGACAAAGTCATTATTCCGCTCCAAGTTGTAATTAGTTACACTTAAACTTGAACTAGAACTAACTAGGAAATCAGCCGTTTTTGAAGTCGAAAAGTTACGGCGAAGTCTTTGACCGACGCCAGCTCCCTTCTGCTTACGAGTATTATGCATTCAAAAATCACTCATAAGATAATGGGGTATTTTACTGCGACTACTTATATACAATTGAATACAAAAATAGAGGTACAGAGGGACCTACCATATCTACCACACTAGCTACTGTCTCTCTCTTCGGCTCCTATTGGTCATAGGGCGATGTTTTATAGCCTTTAGCATTCAGGAACTACGTAGCTATTTGTCAGTGAAATAATATTGGAAATCCGACCAACGGTTCCAAAGATTACCTCCCACATACTAAATTACAAACTTTACCCCTTTATAATAATACATAGATACCTAGAGTAGATGTGAGTATTAGAAAAAGTCAGTTTTTGAACACAGCTACAATTTTAACTATACATCATACACTCCACGTAAAGGGCAGAATCGAATGACGTCAGCCAACCATTAAGTATAGAATATTGAAACAATACACGTCTTAGAACAACAATACCAGCCTGTAAAACAACACACAATGCTTTTAAAATAAAATGGCAGATAATAAGCGCGTCGCTCGTCACATTAAGGAGACTATGATCTTAAGAGATTTACTTAGTAGTAACTTGATATCGCATTGAATTTGCCGGAGACGACTCGGTGGCGACGTGTGCATCGCCGAGGGGATAACAAAGCTCGGGTCATTACAGACCAATGAAAAAATAATAGCATTGTTCGAGCTAAAAGGGACTGCGCCAAGTTTACTTGTTTTTCTAGATGGTGAAGCACATCTAGGTGCCGTCTTTCTTGTCATAATCTTTCTTCTCGTCGTATCGTCATATCGTCTTTCTTCTTTGATAATGGAGTTTCAAGTTTCTATTCAATCATTATGGTATTGTTTACGAGATTCCATTAAATTTTTCTTTATATTAAAACTGATTTTTATACGTTGTAAATAATTTTTATACGTTGTTTAAGTCGACATATACGTCACATATAAGTAAAATACGGCTACGGTGGGCGGGACGACTCAACGCCTACATAAATAATAAACAATAAGGGGGAGCAGGTTTTTACACCGAAAAACCTCAGGCAAAAAAATATATAATCTCACAGACTAAGTTACAGTTAAGTAGGCACATTATATATAAATGATCTTAATATATATAAGAAAACATGTATCAACAAAACCCTATTCAATCCGCTAAGCGAGACTTGTTAGATTTTAAAAATTCATGCTGATGCTTCTTGTTAAACAAAAGTACATGTTGAATGATGTTACAATCTAAAATCAAATTAGTTTGAAAAATGCCCTAAAATTTTGCAATAAAAAGGATCGTGAATCAAAATTGATGTGAATAGGAAGCTCATTAGGCAGCCTTCGATTCAACCGGCTCACTTTCACTATAGCCAGGTAATGTTCACCGGTATCTACGTAAATGAATAGCTAAAAATAATGTTATTTCCTTACAGTATAATAGCTTAGTTCAATTAAAATTCACGGTATGATTAGATAGATTAGACGTACCTATAGCCCAAAATTTCAAATATACATAGTACTAGCGACCAGCTTCTGCTTCGCACGGTGCAATAATCAAGTTCTATAATGTGGTAATACATATAAAAATTCCGCTTCAGTCACTCTATTCTAATGAAAAACATCGCATCAAAATCCGTTGCGCAGTTTTAAGGATTTAAGCATACGTAAGGATTTAAGCCTACAATGTGTTGGGGGAAGAGTAAGGAACTTTGTTTTAAATACTATAAATGAAGTGATTATGATCAAGAAAACATTCGATCTACTCCGGACCAACCACGAACGTCAAAGCCATATCGACTATAACATTTGCGGGAGCTGTCAAATAATAACAATGTAAACATTATAATTTTCTTTGTAAATATAGTATTGTTGGCATTATTTAAGAGCAATTTATGTAATAGTTTTACCGTAAAATGAATATAATAATAAAAACCGACAGCTGACCATCCGCATTTGTTTCCAATTTCTGTCGTGTTGCGCGCTGCGGTCGTTATCTGTCCGCCACTACTCGCTTTGCACATAGCCAATAGTTATCAACGTATTGTGAGGGTCAAAAGTGCAGCTGCACTTTACCAACGCTAAAGTGTCTTATTTGTTTTTATAGTTGAGGGTCACGTGTTACTTGACTGATTAATTTATACTGTACATACTCAAGTAATTAAAAACATGTTTTAAATTTTTGAACTTGTATTACAAAGATGTTTTCGCATTGGTAGAGTGTAAATGCACGTTTGACCCTAGATCGTACATAATTATAACTAATTATTTAATTAGAGTACCAAGTATATGTTAGATTTGTTAAGTACTTTCAACGTTCATTGAAATGTTATCTGAATGATGCACAATTCTCATTAGTCCAGGCTTTGTTTCCCGCCTGCGAAGTAACGTTCCTTTACAGTAGTGAACCAACCAACGCGCGCTTAATTATTATCAAGGTATATGAAACTGAATAACTTACAATAGAACACAAGGCCCATGAGAGTTTAAATCTTGATTGCAGAATTTGTTATCTTACTTAATTAATTTCATCAATCATAAGAAAGCGAGGGAGAAAGATATAGGGAGAGAGGCTGAATACGAGTGGCTTTGCTACCTATAAGTATTCCACACTTTACAAGAATTTCAGACTTTTTTGGCAATTTTCTTACACTCTGCGTATTTTATAGCACTACAGCATAGTACAGTACTTAAATGAACTCGCTGTGCGTAGTATTTTCAAATCACGCGAAAAGAGATATCTGGTAGTTTCGAAACCTGAATAATATTATGTTTTCAACTTTTACCAAATATTTTATATATCTATTTCAAAAAGACGTTTTACTTTCAAGAGGTACCTACACAATGAATAAAGTCAACCGCAATGGTATTCATAAAGCTTCAATCTATTGAGTAGAATCTAATGAAATGCAGATTCCTATAACAGCCCCGAGTGCAAACAAAGGGAATAATGGATGCATAATTTGCTTTGCATTGTAAAAAGATAACCTTGACTAACTTTATTATTTGTTTTTCTACGTATGGATGATTGGAGAATGTTCTAGAATATTTAATTAGATGTCTGTTTTATTACGTAAGACGGAATGGAATATGAGTAGCAGTGGGAATAGGGCCGTGTGAAGCATTACCATGTGGAAGGCATGCATTTGTTTCCCAGAAACTTGATTGCACTGGCCAGTTAATGCTAACTAATGACGGTGCATAAAACAAATTAAGCTACAATTGCTTCATTCTTTGATTATATTTCAGTTGTTTTAAATTGTTATCGATACGGACACTTATTTGCTTGCTACATTTGTTTACCATTAACTGTATTTAACTTATACAGTTGGTATCTTGAAGATTGAGGTTTCATTAGAAATCATATTAGAGTGTATTTAGTTTTGAAACTGATAAGAACCCCAAAATATCAATATTGTGTCTAGTAAAAAAATGGTATATAAGAGTAATGTAAATAATGGTACACATTTTTGCATTAAAAGTAAACAAACCTCCTTCGAGAACGACGTCTTCTTCATAACTTTCCCTCATAGCTCTTGCCAGTATTTGATGGTAGAATTGACTCGCATTAGCCTTCATTTCTGGCGTGACATCCATCTTCGACACAGCCTGGATGAGAACGGTCAGCTTCTGTTTAGCGGTTGCTATCATCTTATCAACTGTTGACAAATACATTCTGTTAACATACATAAACCTATGTACGTACTAAATACAAAACATTACAAAACAGCATCCCTGCCCATTGTTCGCTTAATTGCCAATAACAAGAGAGACATATGAACTTAATTCAAGCCAATCGTACCAGCCCCGAAACCCTTAAATCCAACGTAACCCACCTGCGACGCGCTCTGGTCAAATTTATGTTATGTCTAAAAATAAAGCCACAACAGACTGTACCCGTATTTTGCAAATATTTGTGGACAGTCCAGGTCCTCAAAGTGTTGAGGTGGATATCGGTGTCATAATGAGTAATTGCTAGGGGGTAATTATATGGGGCTGGCGCCGGTAACTTTTCTAGAACACGAGCCGCAGCGCCCGATAAGAGCCCGCTTTAAACAAAATGGACTACTTAATTTCTACTCACTGCAGGAACAGCTTATCTTATAATTAAATTAACCCTGTAGGTACCACACATGAATTCATATTAAAAACTTTATTGTTCATAATTATGCCTTTGCTTTTATATAGCTCGGGTAGGGTCGGCTCGCACCGGAGTGATACCACGGCCTCACAGAAAACCGGCGTGAAACAACCACAGCGTTGGGTTTCGCCGTGTCAGTGAGGTTACCGGAGGCCCAATCCTTCCCCAATCCCTAAATCCCTAAATCCCTAAAAGGTCGACAACGCATTTGTGACTCCTCCACGGGCGGCGCTAATTGCTTATCATTAGGTAATCCATCTGCTCGTTTGCCGACTTATTCCATAAAAAAAGGTATATTAAAAGGATGGCATCCATATCATATACCTAGCGATCGATATAAATGTCAATAATTATGGAATAGTCTCTAGTAATTAGGTATGAAGATGTTTAAAATAAATGTGAGACTTACAGTCTGATTCAGGCTCTGGTACGGGTTGTAGCATATCTTCGACCGCGTACTGGACTGCCGCCGGAACATGTGGATACGACATCGGCACAGACACCGCTCCTTACAATAAAAAAGATCCTTAATTAATTTTACGGCTTACTTATGTATGTGCTGTTCGACAGGTATCCTGACTAGTTACAGACCAGTATATGGACTCATAATCGTAAACAGGAAAGCACGATACACAACGAGACTAAGTTTCAAGAGTAAGACATAAAAAAGTTAATTTAAAATGTTTTACGAAAGTTATTATATCAAATTTAAGTTTGCTTTAAGCCAGCTTAGTCAAACTAGAGCTAAATAATTATTATATTTAAACTTGAGCCGACTCGAAATGAATGGATTTCTGTGTTCATCGGATTCATATCCTCCTCTTAATTAAATTAGTCTCAAATGTTTTAGCAACAATTGTGATTTACTTTGTGCTTTGTGAATGGGTGTCTAAAATTTGATTTAACAATAAAATCTAAAATCTATAGAAGTTAACCATGATCAATAAGAGTCCTATTGTGACTTGAAAATTGGAGAACTTTTATCGAAATCGATTTTTCTCTGAATTAATTCGCGTGAGACAAATTTTAAATTTACATATATAGTAAATATCACGATAGTTATGGTAGATCAAAAATTTTAACGTTCACTTGATGTGGTTTTATTTGATTTACTTTCTTTGCTATGTGTGTAGTTAACGATTTCATTTTGCATAAAACGTTTTCCTAGGAAATGGGTAGGTATTTCATCTGGGGCGAACTCCGAGCATGACCTACTGACGCTGACCTCGATCTGGAACTGACATTGAACTTGTCGGTACTTTCAAGTTCAATGCCACAGAGATAGACATCTCAACATGTTAACCTGTTCCAACTTTATTAATTAAATTTATTAAAACTTTTTTACTACTAGCCTTTACGTTCGTACTATCGTTTTCGATGCTAATCGAATACTCCACGATACGAGGAGAAAATCATCAAATGACTTCTTCCGGGAAGTCCCCAGGGTCAAGAGGGAGTGTCACACTCTTACTGACTAAAACCCCCCGTTCCTTTGCCTGCTCTAGCCCGAGGCCGCGGTGCTACATTGCGCCTACACTTCAACCCCAGCTAAACATTAGCCCTATTAATAGGGACCCGTCTGTGGTGGTCTATTGGCACTTTCAGGCGCGCGCGGAACGCTACGCGCCTTACGCTCGGGTCTGGATCTGGTTGGGCGGAGCTGCCCTTACTCGCCGTCCGCAGACCCGCGCTTATGGTAGCCAGAGTGAATGTCTTAAATTAGGCATCTTTGTAAAAAATCAGATTTATACGAGAAGTTAGCACAACTCAGTAATCTAAATAGTTTTTCTTTTGTTTAGTTATTTAGTTGGTAGAGTCGTAATAGTTGTAATGGTATTGAAGATTCTTTTTGGTTTATAATCCGAATGTATTGTATTCAAACAATTAATTATATGTGTGGGAGAGCCATGGTTAGGCGAGTAGCACGGCTCGACAGGATATATCATGACACCACGGTCTTATAGAATATTGGCGTAGAACTACTCTTGGGTTGTGTTTCGCCATGAGAGTGAGGTTATCGGAGGCCCACCCTTCTCTTTACCCTCAACCTAATACCATAACTCTCCTACCCTTAAATTTCTAATAAACCACAAACGGCTGGCAACTCGCTTGTTGTAACTCTTTTATTACAAGTATACATGGGTGGCATTACTTGCTTACCATCAGGAAATCTGACTGACTTATCTCATAACAAATACCTAGCGTAATTAGCGCTTCATTGTAATTTGTACTACCGTATGAAATATTAGTTACGATTTCAAAACAAATTAGATAGTAAATATACACCGTACTCAGAGACATTAAATGATTACTTAAAATATTCCTAATTTGGATAGTTCCTATCCAAGTGATTTTATTCCAAAGTACGGTAAATAGTAAAAGGATAAACTCCCTATCTAAAACTCTTTAAAATCAGAAGTGATTTAGACATGAATGCGTATCTAACTAACGAACTTTGACGGGTAGAATATTAATAGAATATTGGAATGATAAACAATACAAATTTAACCTCACGCATACATTAAATCCATAGAACTCCTACGCATAATTAGATAGACAGGTTTTGTTGAGTTTCGTAATAATATTCCAATAAGTGAGTAAACAAAATGATAGTTCCCTTACCGACGCATGACAGTAATTCATTAATTTGTTGCAAAGAGGTTCGCGTTTCTATTATGAGTCTACCCTTATTATCAAGGGCCTTCGTCAGTTCCACTTCTTCGCGACTCTCAGCTTCAATTTGGGATCGAAGTTGTCTCTTTTCCGTCAAAAATCTGGAATAATTTTATCAAATCAGAACAATATAAATACTATAATATATTGTGTCTCCTAGTAAAAATTAATTTGCTTCGCACGGAACAAAAGTAGTAGTAAGTATTTATTTATTTAATCCTAAATTGTTAAACATATTTCCATCATTGCATTATTAACAATTGGTTATACCTATAATTAAATATTTGAAAATATGATTGAAAGAATATTTTTTTATAAAACGTTTTTTTTTTTTATAAACTGTTGTCCTTTAAATAAACGGGCTTATCTACTCATATTTTTCATACTTTCATCTTCACTATGGAAATTCTTATTAAGAAGTAGGTATACATACAATCAATACAGTTGAATGGAATTCTGACAGTACAGTCACACAAACGTAAGCTATCGCTAAAGCTAATATATGACTCCGTAAACTCATCTACCTAATGTCGACTACATCTTACTAGCTTATACCTAAAAATATTCTTAAATATATGCAAAATAAAAAAAACTATACGCTGTCTCTTTTAACCAATTTATAATCGGACTAGCTACTCTCGAGCAGTTTCACCCGCTGCTCCTCTATATAATTGTAGCGTGATGTTTTATAGCCTATAGCACTCAGGAACATTGTAGCTATCTATCAGTGAAAGAATTTTGGAAATTCGACCAGCATTTCCAAAGATTATCCCCTACATACGAACTTACAAATTTTACCTCTTTATAATATTAGTGTAGAATTATAGATATGAAGAGAAAGGTAAGTAAATTGCATTTCTCAGAATCATCTTCTCTTCCTTAATGTAGGTATTACAAATATACGTTCCGTATATGAAGCTATTAAATAAATTTTAATGACATTTTGTGTTAAATATGCAAATGTGTTAAATAAAATAATTCCTCGTATCAACGTAAGCACCTACGAGTGCCAAAGTAACTAACGGTTTGAGGAAACGCTACTAAATTAAATACATTTGGCTCGCGGGAAATAAGGCAAACGTAATTTCACAGAAGCCATGATAGTTTCGAAAATGAATAATGAAATTAAACGGATATTAATATCCTCTAGCGAGGAAGATTCCATGGGTCACATCGGTTGCTTACGGTCAGTGATGAGACTGACCGTAAACCTGGTTGTTACCAGTCAACACCGCCCATGGACACATGCAACATCCGAGGAGATGCCAGTAGGTTACTGACCTTTTAGCGATGAGGGATTTTTGGGATTAAGGGATAGTAAAAGGAATAGGACTGATAAAGGATGGAACCCCGGTAAATATATTATTTCTTACCAGCATATTAAAAACGATCGGCATGTTAAGAATAATAATATAGTATATTTAAGTAGCCAGCTAATCGTTAGAGTACCTACACTATGTCTATAAGACACTGACTGACTGAGAAAACGATATAAATAAATTCAACACATTATTCAAGTTTTGTAGTCATCAGTTTATTATAAAAGGGCATTAGTGACGCACATGTAAACATGTTGTGCCCTTGTCACTTCGTTTAAATTACACACAAAGCCAAAACTTTGTACGTAAACGAGTCTAGACATAAAATCAAGCTGTAGTCGAGTTGTTACGCAAGTTTTTACAAGCGTTTTCATCTACGTACGGCAGTTATTAAAATTAAATTCTTTTTCTTCTCCCTCTTTTTTCACTTTGCTTTTCTTTTGTTTGTCAGTGACGGAACAAAACTTTAAAGTATGCTGTAAGAACATCCGTCCGTCTGTAAGACAAAATGTGACAAAAACACGTTATGTTTTTGGCTTAAAATTATAATTACGAAGTTAGTCTTGCGTATTTTTAACTGACTTTTTAAATGGTGGGTTGCCTTCCCACTAATAAAACACCACAAAGCTGTGGTAGACTAGTAAAATTGTTATAGTAAAATATTATCAATGCGTGAACATTGTTTTAAATACATTTTTTCTATGAAAAAGGTCTGCTAACGAGCTGATGGATTACCTGATGGTAAACAATCAGTATTGGGCCTCCGGTAAACTCATTCACACGGCGAAACACAATGCTGTGGTTGTTACACGCCTGTTTTTTGTAAAGCCGTGGTATCACTCCGGTCGAGCCGACCAATTCGTGCCGAAGCTTGGCTCCCCACACTCACTATATACGAGGGGTGGCTGATATATAATCTACTTTGTTCAATAAAGTTACAAAAATGATACTGGCCACTATGAAGCTTTAATACTTATGTATTCCTTATTTGAAAATAATAGCATTCATTTGTTTTAATTGTTTTCATTACGAATAGTCCACTAACGTAGTAAACATGTTGGATGAAAATAATAAAATGCTTAGAATTGAGCAGCGTGCCGTGATTAATGTCCTAACTAAAGAAGGAAATACTCCTTCGCAAATAAAACAACGAATGTCCAATGTGTTTGGTGATTCATGTCCTTCCGATTTTGTTATTAAGTTTTGGTCTTAACAATTTAAAAATGGCCGTGTGAGTCTGGAAGACGATCCCCGTAGCGGATGGCCGGTTTCTGCAGTCACAGTAGACACGGTGGCTCGAGTGAAAAAAATAATACTCGCAGATCGGAGAGTCAAGCAGTGGGAAATCGCTAGGGATGTCAGGATTAGTAAGGAACGTGTTCACGTTATTATTCACGAACATTTAGGGATGATAAAGGTGAGCGCCCGATGGGTACCGAGAATGCTGACGCTCTTTGATAAACAACGACGCGTCGAATGTTGTGAGGCATTTTTGGACCTAGTAAAAGACAGATAAGAAGAAATTATCTCTAGAATAGTAACCTGCAACGAAACCTGGATTCGCCAATGGGACACCGAAAGCAAACAGGAGTCTTTACAGTGGAAATTTAAAGGGGAGAAACCACCGCGCAAGTTTAAGGTTCGGCCATCAGCAAGCAAGCTTATGGCAACAATTTTTTGGGATGTCGAGGGGATTCTTTTGATAGATTACCTACCAAAAAATACTTCGATGAACGCAGTTTACTACGCCAGCTTACTTGACCAATTGCGAGAAGCCATTAAAGAAAAACGAAGAGGCAAACTCGGCAAAGGAGTTTCAATTTTGCACGACAATGCTCCGGTCCACACAGCTTTACATGCAAGGTCAGCCTTAAGCAAGAATGGCTTCAAGGAACTAAACCGTCCACCCTATAGTCCAGATTTGGCCCCTGTGACAATTTTCTATTTAGAAATTTGAAGAAAAGCCTAAGAGGGAGGCAATTTTCGACCGATGAAGAAATGAAGGCAGCTGTGGATGACCATTTTGACGACCAATCCAAGAAATATTTTTTTGACGGTTTAGTGTCGCTTATTGACAAATGTAATAAGTGCATTACGGTAGCAGGGGACTATATTGAAAAATAAAAAAAAAATGAGCTTCCTATGTCTTTTCTTTCTATGTTAGGTAGATAACTTTCCAGCCATCCCTGGTATGTACATATTTTTAAGATTTTACTTAATAAACACAAAGTTCGGTTTAAAGCAGCGTTTTAATGTGGCAACAGACGCAAGATCTCCACTAACAGTTTTCTTTACTGGGGCCAACCTAGTAAGCTTTGGATGATAAAGGACCAGGTACTGTTTATAACAGGCCTGTTTCTACTTTTATTTTATAATAAAACATGAGTGCATTTTCACTTTATGACTACCGAATACACCCCGTCGAGGGTGGCGCCAACGTCTTAACACCTACTCATTTTCGCATCTGATCAGAAAGATCAAACTCGAGTAGTCGCGAGTTTTACCTACGCTAAAATTAGTCAGTCAATAAATCATATCGAACAGGCGTGTATATTATGTGGTGGCCTGGAGTTTAAGGCACCGCTACAAGCATGAGTGTATAGGGAAAGTCAGAGGGGAACGAAATGTGCCGAGCACCAATATGATGTTTCCCAATTTATATATACTTGCTAAGATTGTTAAACATCATTGACATAATTTCTGAATTAATGGTCATTCCTTCTCCTGTTGAGAAGAGGCCTTTTTTTCAGCAGCATACATAGGCTGGTGATGTAACTTGCTGTGATACTCTGTGTAACGGAGTGTAAATCACTAGGTTTCCAAACAATAGGCATATGTTCGGTTTGTTCACGTTGATTTATTTTAAAGCTTTTATGATATTGTACTTTTGATATTTGAATATAACATTTTATTTCCATTCGCAACGCTGTAGCCTGCTTCCCGCGTACTGTGAAATATTTGTAACGATCTACAACTGAAAGTGTCATTTTTCACCAAAAATGGAATGCAAGAGTTATATTTTATTGAATACTTTACCGCGTGAAATATTTATGTTCACGTTTAGTAGACGTTGCGCGGCGTTTTATATTATAGATGACAGTGTGTGCGCTATCTAAATATAAAGTAAGTAACATGTTAGTTATTATAGGTGATCTTATTAATAGGTACGGCACGACTTCTCTTCGCAGTACCACTTTGCGTACCTACAAGTCGTAGCGAGTGACAAATCTGTACATAGAGTGACAATAAATAAATAATTCACCACCTTAGACGTGACCCCTGGGTACCCAGAAACATCTATTTGTCTTAATTCTGTAACAATTACTTTTTCGTTTAGTAACATTACTGTACCATTTTCAGCTAAATTACAAAAAACAAGCCTGTGAACTTATACAAGGAAGTTTTATTAAACAAATAATTGCTGCACAAAACTCCTGATCAGTTAAGGAATAAAACAATACAAAAACCTGAACCATTACAAAGTACAAACTGACTTTTTAATTGAATCTGTCAAAACAAACAAACATACGCCCTTGAACGGTTCGACGAAACTACATGAGCTACGAGCGAACTGCGTAGAACTTGCGGACCCGAATCAATATTGCATAAAGCTTTGAATACATCACGAAATCAGACGCCATTTTTTGTAGCCTTGTCAATTGTAAGAGTATCATAAACCACCTTGTCAAAGTCAGTTCGGCAAATATATATCGTCATCTATGCACAAAGATGCACCAGGACTTTAGCCAAGGCCGTCCTTTGTACTTATTGACTTCAAAACTTAATAGAAGAAACACGTTACAGAAACCTTCGTTACTCTTACTTAACCCGTGAATACCGGAACGCAGATATAATCTCTGAAATATCATCTAGGTAAATAAGAATGAAGAAAGGCCAACAGAAAGTAAAATTATAGCCTCATAAATACGTGGTACATTTGAATGCATTACACTAAGCAATTAAAAATGAACTGCAGACATCTGAGAAAGCTTGTTAGGTACTAAATATTTGTACCAAAGCCTTCGAAGTCAACGATGAAACTGCGTGGTGTAGCGCGGTGCGGCACGGCGTCACCGATCCATCATTACATCGTGCTGGCCATGGACACGTGTCGCCAGCTTTCATACTATCAATCAATAGCTCAGATGCTTTATGGATCTGGTTCGGCTCTAATGGACCCGACATTTTCGATACACGTGGTGCAGCATCCAACAAATGTTTATAAAGGTCATTTCAAGATTGAATCTCACATTTGCGAACACCTTCACAAATAAATTACGAGTATTCGCTTTCAGAGGAAATAAGATTGAATACAAACTTATTTTATTTACTTAAGTTATTCCAACAGCGCAGATTCTTGTGATAATATAATTAAAACCCATATTCAATTTAGATATTTAGCTTTACATTTTAGGTTTTACGAAATTCTACGAACTTAGAAACCAAAGAACCTTTGCATGGTGCAGCGTATACTAATGTGTAGCCCACCTCTTTGACAAGAGAATAAATGTATAATGGGATGGATGGGTCGATGGATAAATGTTTCCTTTTTTTGTTACTATTTAACGAAAAAGGTACTGGGTGGAAGAGAATGAAATTTATTTTAGAGATTGATACACATAACCATTATAGATAAGAAACAGCAAGTATTCAATATTGTACTAAAATTGTTGATAAAGAATATATTAGGATTTGATTTTCAATATAAATCTAGCTGACTAGTGCAATTGACAGTTCTGAGTAGCGTACAGTTAGACTTGGTCAGTCGCATTGTGTGTAACCTTAACCTTATCGGAGAAAGGATACAACGTACAACAAATAGAAACATACAAAGCGAAACGGATACGACTATACGAGTTCTCAGAATTGCATCCGGCAAACGGATTTGTTAAAGTGTGCACGGGTAGTCAACTACATATCGTTTGTGAGGATTGCACAGTCTTCCATAGACAAATAAATGATTTATTTAATTGGCTTTTGTCACTGTGATATTATTATAATTATTGTGACCAGGGTTTTAGTCAGATTTGGCTGAATGGCGATTTTGTAAATTAAATACTGTAGCGGCTGTCATCTGCCTTCCGTAAGCCGCTAAGAGTGATATACAATAAGGGCAATGCGATTGTAAGGATTGCTATGCCATGTATAAAATATACCCACATTCCAGTGATGGTGTTAAAAGTTCTAAATAGGTGTTGAGTAAAAAGAAGATTACGTAAGCATAAAGTCAATATCAATCAACAATGTAGTGTTATAGTTAACAGAATTACTCTGTCTTTAGAAACACAACGAAGAAATTAATGAAAGCAGTTCCTGGTCCTCCATATTACCTACACGATTCTATTTTTATGACTTCGGTATTGTATGAAATTAAATAATGACCACAAATATTGAAAACCAACCAAAATTCTATTTTCTATAGGTAAATGAGTTTTACTGGGAAAGGAAACATGTATAATAATGAAATAAAATATTTTGTAAATAACCACAATAGTCACATTTCAAACAATGTATTTATAATGTTTGTAATATTAAACCTACGAAATAATAATTTGTTTACGTAGAATATGTTCGGGCGGTCCAAGTAACACAAAACGTGTGCGCTAGAGAAAGGATTAAAACAATGTAGCGCGAATTTAATGTACCGTGTTTTGTATCTTCCCATGCTACTTTTAAAAGGATTACATACATTTTGATTATATTATTGTTTCGAATTATTTATTATAAACGGAAATTTGAATACAATTTTATGAACATTGTTACAATACTCGTTTGAAAACCTATGATTTCTTGTTGTTACTACGGTAGGTACGTACTTGGAATTCTTAACATATCTGAATCGTATTTTTTTTAAACAAGTTTAATAAAAAAAATTAATAGCAAGTATCGTGGGACAATCTGTATATATTGAAAACAACGACTTCCTCATTTGAATCAAATGAGGAAAGCTCTACTAGTTTCAAGTCACAACGGGACTCTTATTCATGCATGAGTAAACCGCGCGTCGCAACGACGTCGCGCAGCCAACTGACTAGTTAAACTAGTTGAGCTTTTCTCAGTTTACTCACGTAAGTCTTTATTTCGTATAAAATCTGTTTGTGACAACTTTGGTATGGATAACGCAGCGATTTAAGTGTGGGAGAGCCATGCTTCGGCACGAATGGGTCGGCTCGACCGGAGTGATACCACGACCTCACAGAATACCGGCGTGAAACAACCACAGCGTTGTGTTTCGCCGTGTGACTGAGGTTACCAGAGGCCCAATCCCACCCCCTTGCCCTATCCCTTCCAGATCCTTATATCCGCAACCCCTATCCCTAAAAGGCTGGGAACGCACTTGTAACTCCTTTGGTGTTACGGGTATCCATGGGCGGCACCGATTGCTTACCATCAGGTAATCCGTCTGCTCATTTGCCGACTTATACCATAAAAAAGCGACTTTGAAATTCCGTTCAGTCTCGATTCCTCGTTTCCAGTACAATCATGAATAATGACACCTGCGTTAACGCGAGACGCAATATTTTAGGAATGTCCTCTGAATTAGAATAATAGTGATGGTATGAAAAGGCCGCTAAAGATTTTCTAATTTTCTTCTCTCCTCCTTTAAAATTCACTTTGACACACATGTATTTTTCTCATAAGTATCTGCTAATAACAAATACGACATAAAAAAGGTTATTAAAATGGCTTCAAACGTTGTTGAGCTATCGTCAACGCATTTTTCGACACATTTTTATACTCAATATTCGTTTACTTAATTCATGTTTTACATTACAAAATACGCTGTAAATGGTCGAAGTGAAACGATAATTGACAAAAGTATGCATGAACCCAAAGGCCTATTCACTGCAACGCCTGTAAACAATGCAGTGGAACAATTTTCCTTCCATTTAAAAATTTAATTCTCACTGAGTACGCTTAACTTTTCCAAGATGGAAGTTGTTGTGCGCATTCCGCCTTGAGTTCAGAAAACTATTTAATTCAAGGTGAAATGCATTTGAAGAGCATGCACACGAGTGTAACTAAAGTACTATTTATCGCCAAGTTTTGTACTAAAGTTTTTATTGTGAATTTATAATACTAAAGGTCAAGTGTATACAATTTTATTACCAATTTATAAAAGTAATTCATAGTGAAATAGATTAAGAGCGCAATTATGCACCGCTGTCAGTTCCGGAGAAAAAAGGACAGGGTAATTTTTTGTCAGCTACAGTCTGGTATACCTCACACATCGGCCAGTGCGGGAGAAATCATTTGGTGATTTTTCCACTTAAGTGGAAAGACCTTTGTAAGATAAGGGTCTATTATAGTCGCAATACTATATGTATAATATGCAAAAGGTTACACATTTAAGAGTTGAGGTATCCACTCATACGTAGGTACCTAATACCTATCTATATATTTGAACCATACGATATTTTTTGTACTACACGTCTTTTAATTCATCTCAATTATTAATGCAATAGAATCTAAACTTTAGAGAAACTGAAAAAAGGAAAGAATTAAGTCCTTAATCGTGTAGAAACGGGGTGTTCCTGTTTTACTGATGTGGATTCAAAGTGCAAATTACACTTTATGGTTAAACTGCGGTTAAGCTTCCACTGAATTATATAGACGTTCACAAGACTGGGATAAGTATAGATGACTTTATCCTTTGTTTTCAATCAACAATATGCTACGAATTATATAACATGATTCGTCGGTTGTATTCAACAGACGCGTCAAAGCAATTCTTCTTAGAAATATTTTTTAAACACTAATACTTAGTATGTTATTTCAATTTATAGCAAGATTATCGATTGCTGGTGTTTTAACAAAGGTTACACTTAAAGTGAAGCGGTGTTCATGTCAGTAACTACATAAATACAGAAACCATAAGTAAACGTTCTGCAGCAATTATAGTGGACTTTATGTTTTCTTTTTGCTTGAAAACCTTTATGCTAGAGGATCGATAATTCATTAATAATGTATAAGAAAGGATGACACATATCACATGTTTATGAAAGTGCATTTCCCACGAAATAGATAACATAATTAGACGAATAGCCTGCTATTAGCAGCATACATATTGAAAGACGGCAAATTGAGCTAAAGTTAGTTGCAGTAGATTAGATTGCTACTAACTTCAACTGCAATCATCATCACAGATACAAAATTTATATGTAAATCCTTAATTAGATACTTTATATACACAATGTATTATTTTGTAATCTAAAAATTTTACAAATGTGTTAGATACACACTATTTATAACTCAAGAACGGCTTAACCAATTTAGCTGATAAGTGGTAGGGAGGTAGCTAAGAAGTGGGAGAAGGACATAGAATAGGCTAGACTAGGTAAGGTAGATAGAGGATAGATTACCCTTCGCCCTTCCCCAAGGGCGATGAGCGATTTTCCAACTCGACACCAAAAAAAAGGGTAGGTAGGTAGGACAGATAGTGTTGGGTGAGAACTATAGATAATGACGGGACAAAAGCCGCTAGTAAGAGCTAGTATTAGAATAACAAAATACTTGTTATTATTAAAATAAATTTGCAGAAAAGCAACTAGTTCTGTTGATACAAAGACATTTTGTCCCCTGAGGATATAAAAGCGACGCGTGTTGCTTACCCATTGGAAGTGTGAACGAATGTTTGTAATATTTAAAAAAAATGCGCTCTCACTATTGTGTCCGCCATCTGGCTGAGGAATAATATTTTTACAGGATGTTATGATACAGCCATAAATGTATATATTCTCATACATTGTCTACTCGATGAAAAATATTTATTTCGGCAATATAAATAAATGTAAATGCCAAATAACCAATGGAGATAAATCTTGATTGGACGAAATTTTGAATCCGGGAGCAATGAGGTCACATTCGATAAATATGAGTAACGTTTGGAAAGTTCCTAAGAATAGCGAGATATATTAATTTGGAGCTGTAAATTGTTTTAAAAAACCGTTGCTCCACACTAAGATTTTCTCCTATGTCGTGGGTGCGTTTACAAACACACAATTTCAAATGCACACCACACGTAGGCCCGTAACTACAATCTGTCGATCACACAAAGAGTAGTTCCGTGCGCCCGCGACACTTTGAGCGGCAGCCAGTTGCCCAGCCACCACGCCAACCGTGCAGTCAATTCACCACGAGGTCACGATTTATTAACACGTTGAACGCCAAAGGCGCGCCCGAGATCTTTCTATCAATAGTTGAAGCTTTATAATTCTAATTCAAGGTTATATTAATTTGTTTAGGGAGGTACCCGTTTCGGATCAGGGCTACCCGGAGGACACGGTAGGGCATCGATGTGATCAATAATATCATCTGAACACCGCCGTGTTCTCAGAAAAGCGATAGGCGTCGCCGACCTAGCGTCCAGCCTTAGTCGGTCATGGTGCGGAACGAAAGGAATTGGGAAGCGGTCTTCTCTTTCTGCGAAGCAGTGATACCCGCAAGCAAAGAGGCGAATCGAACTTATTTCTCGAAAGGTTTCGTGGCTAGAACCGTGACTGACAGCAGAAGATTGCATTTGAGTAATTGAAATGCCCAATAAGTTAAACGATGAAGGGATCCCATGGAGAATTATTGAATACTCTCGTGCAACTGACAGGTTATTACTAAGTCAAATGTAGCAAGCGTTTCTATCTGCCGATGGGATTTACAGCAGTAGCTGCACGCTCAAACCGCAAAGGGTAAAAGCTGAGATTCAATAATGCATAGACCTATGTCACTGCTAGGACCATTTATGCATCGATCGATCAATGTGACAACGTTAATGATGATGTCACTACTAAGAGTATAAGACGCATATTTCAAATAGACTGCGGTCAGCGGTCATAATCAGGGGCTTACAGCTAAGCAAAGGCCTCTCTCAGACAGAAAAGGCTTGAGTAATAATAACCACGCTTCCTAACGAAGGATTGACGATTACAAACAAGTAATTTGAAATTATAAATACAGATGTCAAACTTGTAATTGGCAATTATAAGTCCAGATTTCCTCACAATATTTGAATATAAATTCATTCACGTATGTCCGTGATGTCTAAATAAAGAGTTTAAACCTCCGGAATACCACAGCGTTTACGTAGTAGGCACTAAGAGAATAAAAAATACTAGTTACTTCTATCGGGGAGATTTTAAGGGAGGGAGAGGAAAAAGGGAGTGTTGACAATGGGAGAAGAGAGAGGGAGAGGGGTGGAAGAGAGAAGTAAATAGTGAGAAAGGGCAGAGAAAGTGATTTCTGAAAAAAAAATTAGATAAAATATAGAAGAATGAAAGAGTGAGAGTTAGAAAGAGAGGGGACACCGCGGGTGAAGAGAGGGAAGAGAGAGTGGAGGGAGAAGAGAGAAGGAGGGTGAGAGAGTGAGAGACAGAAAGTAAGTAGCTATTTCAACTTAAATAGTAACTGATCCGGGAATTTAGAAAACAAGTACTATATAGACCAAACTTTCATTTCATAAGCATTACCCTCTATCGAAATTATATTTAAAACCAGCATATGTAATTGAGAGCTCGCCGCCCGCAGTCTCATATTTCAAGAAACAATATTAACGACCGACTTTTAAAAAACTGCGCAGTTCTGACGTTCGCTCGTAGACCGTCCGACATGTTCATATTTTAATGAAACTGTGAATAAAACTGCCGAGTTTAAATCAGAACATGTTTCCGTGTAATTAATTTTTGCATATTTCCTTATAAGTCCTTATAATCTCATGTTTATGAACTGCCACCTTAGCATCTGTAGACAATTTATAAGGTTAGATACATAGATAATATTCGCAATATTACAAGTGCGATTTTGTTCAATTAGCCATAATGCCCCGAGCGTACGGCGCGTAGCGTCCCGCGCGTGCCTCAAAGGGCCAATAGACCACCACAGACGGGGCCCTATAGGGCTGATGTTCAGCCGGGGTTGCGGGGTAAGCGCAAAGAGGCACCGTGACCTCGGCCCAGAGCAGGAGAAGGAACAGGGGGGGTTTTTAGTCAGTAAGAGTATGACACTCCCTCCCGCCCGGCCCTGGGCGGGAGAAGTCATTTGATGATTTTCCCCTCACAAAAAAAAGCCATAATCAATCGCATCATCACGGCACAACAGCGTCCAAATGCCTGTCCACTGCGAATTTTAAAATATGTAAACAATTTTAATGACAGAAACAGTATTCTCCAAACTATAAAACAACTATGAAATAAAGTTGTACATGTTTGCACCTTATTTAAACATCATCATCATCATCTTCCTGCCCTTGTCCCGTTTTATTTGGGGTCGGCGCAATATGTTTTTTTCTTCCATTCTGTCCTGTCTTCCATATTACTTCTCATACAATCCATCCATATTTTCTTTGGTACAAAAACATAAACGAACAAAAAAATAGAATAATTTATAAAACCTATACTAAACTATAGATCGATTACCAAGCAGCACGGAATAGAAGGAATATGTTTTCTTTCACAAACAAAAACACGAAACATATTGACGCCAATAGCAATCAATTGCACTTGCATATTTAATGAACTGTGCGCTAGCCAGTTTCGTTTTTATTTCCTAGCATTACTTAATTAAATTTTCGGGCTTTAAAACTTTTCGGATGGACCCCTGGTACCTGATAGAAAAAAAAACAATCCTAACTCAAAAAAAAAATGATAATTACATATCTAGCATATAATTTTACCTTACTGTACTACTGCTAATAATAATTAAAGCATGGGCATAATGTCCTTCTGTCAAAACACAAGTACAAAACAAAGACAAGTATCCCATATCAATCTCCACCATTATTCTACTAGAATGCCAAACGAATGTTTGTAAATAACTTGACTTCACTTGGTTATTTATTGTAACGTACTCCAACTTAAACCAATATTTCACCGTTGGTAATGATATACATTATGTAATGACTTCTTGAGCTTGAAAAAATAGATTAAGGTCGAAGAATGACTGACCTACTTTTAAATAATAGATTAAAAGACGGCCAAGTCGCAGTAGTCAACAATTTCCAGTTACCAACATGCACCGATTAGGAACATTAGCTACTGGTAAAAACGAAGTTTTTAAAAATCAAGTAGATGAAGAACCTACAAGGTACAAACTTGTCAAACAATATTAAACTTTAATAAAGAAAATAACAATATTTAATAAGAGAAATTATATTTACTTTAAATTCACTAGAATTATACCGTCCTCGTAGCGATTTACATCTCAACGAAGATATTGCATTACACTTCTTGAAATCGTTCTTTAGCAGGTAAACAAATAGCGATTGTACCGGGAACGATAGCAACATCTCTCCTTGTTTAGGTTTTAAAATAATGTCTATCATAAATTTAATACAATCTTTTAACGACGTCAAAACAGACAAACAACATTTCACATTTTCTTTAAAAATTAAATATGCTGCTATTTTGTTAATTTTTCAGGTGTGACAACGCACTTAGCATATTTGACTATATATAAAAATAAACCGATGACGTCACAAAACATGAAATGTCTGCCAGGTATGATCACGTTTGGTGATACATCCTCCATTTCTGACCTGAATCTATGTAAGTGTGGGAGAGTCAAGCTTCGGGACGAATGGGTCGGCTCGACCGGAGTGATACCACGACCTCACAAAAAAACCGGCGTAAAACAAGTGCTTACAGCATTGTGTTTCGACGTGATGCGGGTGTCCATCGGCGGCGCCAATGGCATCAGGTTATCCCTATGCTGGTTTGATGACCTACCTCATAAATATAAATTCTCCCTAATGTTGTATTGGCGACGACACCACTAGATAACACTAATATTGTCATTTCCAATATGCTTTTGTTCACGTGTGTATATTTCCATAATGTATTACGTCAATTGGACAAAATTATAATTATTGCAGAGGTGCAAAACATAAGAGTTAAAAAATATATAAAATAAGTAAAAGCAATTATTTTTGATAGCTTCACCAAGCCCTGTTGACCGTAGACCAAGTTCTAAAAGAAAATATAATTATCATCTTTTCACTTAATGATAATTAAATGATGACCGATAATGATACCGATAAATCTATAAGCTTTGATTTAGAACCCCATAACGGCTGTGGGGCTACTTAAAGTAATTTGTAATCATATCTATACATAGTTACAACTCTCAATGGGCGCTACTAATTTATGTATTCGAATATTCTTTACCTTGGGATATAATAGCACCTATATTAGCTTATTATTCAAAAATAAATTGCGGATCTTTTTCGAGACATAATAATAATATAATAAATGTTTACCGTCGCGACCTTTATGTTTGTATTGTTATTATGAAAGTCAATCTGGATTCCTTTATTTATTCGCCGTTTGATGTTTAAACAAAGCAGCAGAGTATACAATACAGATTGTCGCATTCCTAATTGTTAAATACACAATTGTGATATTAATTCCGCTTTTATTTTGAGTACCTTGAAAAGACTGAGAGTGGGCGCTAACAAAAGTCCTATTCAAGTATAAAAAACAGCCAAGTGAGAGTCGATCCGGACGTGAGATCCGTACAACAAACTTGTATCGGTAAGGCAAAAAAGGTTTTTAAGTAGTAATGTTTTATATTTTAGCTCCTTATTCTCAGCATCAGGCAGGCGTCTACCGCTACATTTAAATAACGTCCAAGATCAAATCAATCCTATTTTGGAGTCTACTTTTTTTTGCTCGCTGATTTTTGCCTGTGTTGAGAGGGTGTTTATACACATACAATTTAATATTATTATGCATATCACACCCAGATCTAGTACGATTTATGGAACACACAAACAGTTGTTCCGGAATCTAACTTGCGATACATTGTATGGTAGTTGCTTGTCCAACTGTCAACTGTGCAGGCTTTTAAAGAAGTTTAGAGAATATGGTACACGGTTCAGTTTTCATTGTCCTATATAAGGGTTCCAATATGGCTGCAAAAAGGTTAATTTACTCCTTGTACGTACAGAGTGCGCCCATGCCGGTAACTACATTAAGTAGGTACGAACAAGGTACTACGAGGTAGAGCTGCCAGCAATGTCATTACCGATGCAATATGCAATTATATGGTGACTAGCTAATTTCTACATTACACGCGTAACCTATAGGAACTCCCTGAAGCGCTGACACAAGTACTTACCTCCGTTTAAAAAAAGTTTTACCTTTATGACACCCTTTTTACGATAGACAAGTATGATAAGAGGGTTGAAATTACCTTGGCTAAATAACTCCTAAGCAGACGGCACGATCCAATGGTTTCCAACTAGTCAAATTCAATAATTTATTGAAATGTCAAAAACGAAATGTCAAATTTATTTATGGTTATGGAGGCAAATGGTCGTCACATGGACACCTGCAACGCCAGAGGAACCAAAGCCGCGTTGCCGGCCTTTTAAATAGGAGTACGCACGTTTAATGAAGGTTTGATTGGTTCGGAAATACCGCCGCGGAAAGATTATTTCAAAAGTGTTTCTGTGTGAGACAGTTTCGCGAGAATCGCACAATGGCTGACTGCCGACCATCTTTATGATGAGGATGAGAGACTTAAACCGAACAATTTATCGGGACACTCTCCGTGGTACAAGCGATATGGGACACATAGCGAGACTACATCCCTATGGAGTGCCAAAGAGTCTTGCCTGAATGAGAAATCAGGGCAGTCAACGATTCGTACGGCACGTCACTGAATACGGTTTAGAGAGAGATGCCAGAGAATATTCCAAATAATTAATTTTTGACCAAAAAAACTACACAGAAACTAAAAGTTAAAAGTACAAATATCAATCTCGGGGTGCATTCAACGATTACAAAACACACACTCCAAAGTACATTATACACCATTTGAAGAGACAATTAAATCGTGATCGTAAAGAATAAAAAACACGGTTCGTGCTTCTTATATTTATTTCATAACAATTTTCCTTTCGCATCGAGAAAGGTTCTTTAAAATCAAGTACTTTCGAACGGAAATAAGTAGACAGACTAAGATTCTTGAACTCAAGTTATTGCAATTTGAATCTGAACATAAATATTAGTATTCCATCGTTCTGTATCGGAAGCACCACTAATTGGATTTTTCCACTTTATAAGAACGACAACATTCATTGCTTTCAACGCTTTTTCAAATAAATGCAAAAAAATATCTAATAAAATTTCAAAGCCATTCTTACGTAAGAAGTGCAATTACACTAATCAAACGCTAATTTATAACTTCCTCGGCAATGTGTTTATGTTATTATTACAATGTGTACTTTGTTTTATTTCTACCTTTGTCGGATAGCAAACCTTGACATTTTCTTTGTATTCCAATCCATAATCCCTGCTTATCTATGAACATCGTGTTATTAAATTGCCTATTTTCTATTGTCAAGTTTAAGTTGTTTATGTACAACATATTTGCATTATGATCACCATATTTTTCAATCTGTTCGGTAGCTACAAACATAATTGCGTCGAGGGTAAAATTTATTTAGCCGAAAATATTTAAATTCCTCGTTTTGGTGGCTTGGAACTTAAGGTTTTTCAAGTATGAGATGAAGTCACATTGGTACTTGCCAGGTTTGGAACCCGCACCCTCAAAATTCGGCAAGTAGCAACCTGTCGTTTTCGGGGTGACAACATGTACTATTTAAAATTATTGTTAATTCAATCATAGTGAAGGTATACATCGGGGGAATTCTATACTTAAAATCGCCAATCTAACTTGAGCATGCGTGTTGATTAGGACTCGTTTCATTTTCGTTTTAGAAAAAAGCCTTTTTGCAGTACGGTACATAATGAGCTGCTGATGATGACAATGATTTTGACGATTTTCGCTAACCTGTAAGGGACGCCCTCGCTAAAAAGGACCTTATATACCACACTTATGTATACATATAACACAATTATGTATCTATATGTTTCTAGATGTTATATACTTATGGAGTAAAGGTGTTGGCGACCCATGCTTTGCCATGAATGGGCCTATTCACCCGAAGTTATACCAAAGGTCACAGAAAATCAGCGTGAACAACGCTTGCTTTGTGTTTCGCAAAAAAATACTTGAATACACTGAACATTGACGTGTAGATATTATAAAATAAATTAAAATGCACCTTCGACTAAATGTTGCAAGTACCAAGCTTACGGATCAAACGGCGGGAATATTATATCTCATCATCATCAGCTTTTTCCTTCACCGTTTGTCAGTTCGTTTGTCAGTGGTGTCACAAAAACTTAGGAAGTTACAAATTACATAACTCGGAAAATATCACATTGATGCTTGGCAAATTTTGAACCCTTATGCATAACAAGCGAGTGCCATCGAGGCACAACGACATAATAGCTATGTAGGTACCTATATATCAAAATATCTAACACATAACACATCTACATAACTAACACAATGAAGTTGGCATGTTAAAGTTTGGTACTTAAGGAGGTATCGGTACCATCGGAATCACTATCCCTTATGCATAGTACATTCTTCCCTAAACTTAACGTTCACGTGGAGTTGTCAACACGAACTTTCTCGAACCGTTAGCAAGCACAAGCAATTAATCTCGTTCCCGCGTTAAAGTTAAACTCCCCAGTTTGTCACACAGTAAATATCGACTGCGATCGCAATCATTTCGCACGAGATTAATGATGTATATAAAAAATTAATCGCAAAATGTGTTGGCAAGCGCATAACTCAACAACGCCTTAAGCAATTCTGCCAATTCTTTTTTTGTTGTATTAAGTACCTACAGTCAAGGGAGGTGTGCACACAGTTTAACGTCGTCGTGGTTGAGGCGCCCGCTTCTCGTGCATGAGGGAATTTTACGGGTTCGAAACCTGGCAAGTACCAATTTTCCGAGTTATATGTACTTTCTATGATTATTTAGACACCACTGACAAACGCTGAACTAAAGCATCGTGAGGAAACCTGAATTAATAATTTCTAATTATAGGTTTGAAATCGCCAAATTGCGTTGAGCTAGCGTGGTGCTTAATTCTCCTTGTGGGAAGACGCTTTTGCTCAACAGTGGGCACTTTTAGGCTGATGATGTGGTGTGTGGTGTGTGTGCACTCAGACTGCTAACTGCTCATTTATACTTAGCTCAGAATCGAAGCTGCTCGTGTGATTTCGCGATGTATATTTACATAAAATTTCTTTCCTCGTTCTCCGATTTACGAACACTACAGGCTTTTGTCTATAGGTTTAAACGAATCTTTTTTATTTCATCGAAAATTCCTATAAACAAACGTTTGTTTTACCTGATGTTTATTTAACAATAGTGTAGCGGTATACCGCAGCTTAGATAAAGTTGGGTATCCGGCAAGAGCTCACCCCGACCCGGTTCGTGGCGGTCGCTGCACCGGGAAACTCCATTAAATTAGAACTGCTCGGTTTTACTGACTTGATAACACGGCAACTTGCCTTCGACGGCGAGGTGAAAATTTAATCTTGGTGTCCCGCATCATTTAATTAAGCGTCCTTAAAAACACATTTGTTGTAATATATTTTGTCTTCTTCAAATATTAACCACTACAATCTGCTGCAAGCACACCAATTATTGACTTCGTTGAACCAGTATAAGCGGTTCGAAGTAATTTCCCTACAATTTCTGCATATTTAATTCACCGAGCACTTCTATAATTGAAAAACTTAGAAATTCTGTTACTAACTCCCGGTTTCCGAAAGGCCGATCAATGTTAAAATCAATTTAATCTCTTGTCAAGTCATCTGATTGGTTGCCTGAATTATCAACAACCAATCAGATGACTTGACAAGAGATTTAACAGGAGATTAGTTAATTTTAGCGTTGACAAGCCTTTCAGAAACCGGGTGTTAGTCGAACATAACGTATTGGGTTTTTATTTAAGTTGACCAACTGGGCTAAATTTTTAATACAATCGTGTGTTACTGTTATTTATTATCAATATCAACTGTATGACAAAAATCACCATTAGGTGCGGGCGCAAACAAGTTTTGATAAATTAAATTACAACCCAATAATCTTCGTAAATACTTCTGATGTGTAAAAATATCAATAATGTCTGGACACTTTACGTATAAAATCCGCAACAATAATAAAATTAAAATGTAAAAGAAAAAATTGAAATAGTCAAGGGCCGGTAAAACCTCTGTTAAAAAAGTTTCTGGTCTCTCAAACTACAAGGATGGGATTAAAGTGTTGACAGTTGACAGTCATAGTAATAGAAACAAACCTAAAGCAACATTATAAGAAGAAATAGTTAGTCCTATACTTCCATAACATTACAAAGGCCAGTCTTGCTTTGTCGTTGACTAACTAGAACTAAATTTTTCAATGCATTATTTTCCTCATTCTGTAGCCAACAAAGCGGGTGGCAAAACGGAGGTGGTCGTTAGTGTTTTTTTGAAAAATAAACGCTTGAACTTTGACAAGTTACTGTATTGTACTAAAACTGTAAAGTACTTTAACAAATAGGAGCTACTGCAAACTGCAGCGGATAATATTAGCGATCTATGAAAGTTACTTTAAGATCTATCGAGAACTACTTTCAGCCGCAATATATGTATTTTCAAGGACATCGACATGGTTGATTAGTTAATACAGGGTAATTATTACATAAACTAAAACTAAAATGGGAACCTCTTGTAGAAAATACACTTTCAAAATTTGTTAGTGCACCTATAACTACAGATATTACCTATTATAATTTATGTGACATAAGAAATCTACAATGCCAGTTATACCAAAACACATTCCTAGAACACGTCCATCACTCTAATCGATCTTAAAAATTCATAGAGCTGCATATCGATTTGATAATGGCCTATCGTCGTCCCTAATGAAATACCTTTAACTTATTCACGCAGATGTCCCATTTCGTTCCATAGCCATCACCGCATAATGCGACTAAAATTAGCCACAGAATAATGACGTGAGTCGATTGCCGCAGGCCCTCTTTATTTTTATACTTACAAGGCTAAAGAAAAGTGTCTCGAGCAAAGCAAAGCGGTAAATTAAAAGATGAAGCAAATTACAAAATATGCTTCATTTTCTACTGGGCAACTTTATCCTACAGATTTTAGCCGGCTTTTAGGGATAACTTTGAAAGTTTATAACGTTACAATGAAAGTGTACAAGAGGTTTATTACATTATTATAATGCATATAAATTCAAGTGTGGGAGGGCCATGCTTCGGCGCGAATGAGCCATCATAATGGCACTGATACCGCGGTCTCACAGAAAAAACAACGTAAAGCAACGCTTTCGTTTTGTTTCCTCAAGAGAATGAGGTGACCGGAGCTCCAGCTCTCGCTATCCGCTACTCATGAATTCCCCTATCCTCAAATCCCCTAACAGACGGCGTTATGCAATCGGCCGGTTTGCCGGCACTAATGGACGAGCTAGCTAGCTATGAAAAATAGTTACGGTCATGTTCCTGGAGCCGGTTTGATACGAAAACTATTATATGCTATCTAATCCGCTTGCCAAGCGCGGAGATCATAGCAAACCCCTCTGTCTTATGTCCAGCCAGATATAGACAAGCAGGTGGCAGCAGCATTTGAGTAGGCCAATCTCAAATGCTGTTAATGTAATGTATTGTCCGGGAGCCGGTTTTCATCAAATGTGTAGTTGTGTATTCTGTGTATTGTAGCATAGTGTGAGCGGGACCTAAGACGTAGCTATTGACAATGACTATGAATGGATTGACAACATGCTAATGGAATGTAAGCCATCAATGCACTTGCAGCTTCCAGAGAAATTCCGATAACAGATATGTTTGTACCTACTGCAACGTGCTTAATATTGTACCTACTAATCTTAATCACTTTCAACGTATAAAGCAAAGTCGCTTTCTCTATCCCTATATTGCTATGCATGCTTAAATCTTTATAACTACGCAGCGGATTTTGATGTGGTTTCTTAAAAGATAGAGGGATTAAAAAGGAAGATTTATATCTATACTATTATATTATATCTATAATATTATAAAGCTGAAGAATTTGTTTGTTTGTTTCAACGCGCTAATCTCCGGAACTACTATTTTGAATTGAACAATTCTTTTTGTGTTTGTTAGTCCATTTACCGAGGAAGGCTATATGCCATAAAACATCACGCTAGGATCTGTAGCAGCGGGTGAAACCGCGTGACAGTAGCTAGTGTATAATAACATCCATTAAAATGTGCAGAAATTTAGTATCAGCATTGCAGCCATCATCGAAGCCGAGATGGCTTGCTAGTTTATAAAATTAAACACGCTATTGGCGTAAGACCTCTATACACATAAGAACTGTGTAATATTATTAAAGAAGAATGAGAACTAAACTTTTTTTAAGGAGACCTCTGTGAACTAGCACCCGCGTGGAGAAACCCTTTGACACCCACGAAGTCCTTCTAATTAAAGGAAATAAAATATAATCTTCCGCATCAATTTTGAACTCCAAACGCGTCTACTAATGACCTTTTTATTTTATTTATTTGACCTGACGAGATCATTCAAATTTTGCGAAAAATTTGATATATCTTTCAAGTTCAAGTATCCATTGTAGAAATTTTCAAGCTAGTGCTTCGCCCGGGAAAGGCACGGCAGTGATTTACAGTGGAGAGCTACTGCCTGAATATCTGAATGCTGTGTGAATTGTCTCCGAAATATGCAGCGAAACGCACTCGTGTATCTACGTGCGATACCATTTCATGAATAGGTACGTGTTTCATTTTGCAAATTATAGCAAAGCAAAGTTTCAAACAATATTTTTCTGTATATTAAATTGACGCTTTAATTGTAGATATGACATTTTATTGTTATATTTTAGACACAATACGAACCATGGCTGACTTATAAAGAACTGTACACAACATTAACAACAACACACTGGATTAAACTGTCATAGTATCTACAACAATTGATCGAGAGATGATCTCCGGCCCCCGTAAGCGCGGGTCTGCGGTCGGCGAGTAAGGCTAAGAACTCACGGAGCGATTTTCGCCCGCGTCCGCTGCGGTTGCGGGCCCGCAGCTTCTGTAGGATTCAAATATTTATATAAAAAATTAAAGCACATTTCACGACGCGTTTTACGCCCGCGGTGTACGCGGTTGTATGCGGCTCCCGCTGTGCCGGCGGGCAACTAGTAGAATCGCGCGGGCCGCGGTTACCCGCAGCCTCGGCGGGTGGCACCCGCGCGCTTTGCGATCGGTTGGCGAGCGACCGCGGGGGCCGGCGGGTCTTCCGTGAAGTAAATATAACGCAACGGCTCGTTTCTGGTGTGTGTCCATGGCGGTCTGGACCTCAACTGATCGTTAACCGCCCGTCTTACAATCTTGCAATCATCGCCCGCCACGTTTGCGGGCGATCATCGCAACCGCGGCGGCTGTGTAACCGCGCAAATAACCGGTCTCGTGAGTTTGTAAATAAAACCGCAGTTCCGCTACCGCGGCGGGCACGGTTCAGAATCGCTCCGTGAGTTCTTAGCCTAAGGGTAGCTCGCCGTCCGACCAAAACCAGACCCGAGCGTACGGCGCGTAGCGTTCCGC
Source organism: Spodoptera exigua (assembly GCA_902829305.4). Taxonomy (NCBI): domain Eukaryota; kingdom Metazoa; phylum Arthropoda; class Insecta; order Lepidoptera; family Noctuidae; genus Spodoptera; species Spodoptera exigua. The sequence goes on along the minus strand of LR824601.2, from coordinate 8,847,411 downwards.
GCGCGCCTCAAAGAACCAATAGACCACCACAGACAGGGCCCAACAGGGCTGATGTTCAGCCGGGGTTGCAGGGAAAGCGCAATGAGGCACCGCGACCTCGGCCCAGAGCAGGAGAAGGAACGGGGGGTTTTTAGTCAGTAAGAGTCTGACATTATCTCTCGCCTTACCCTGGGCGGGAGAAGTAATTGGATGATTTTCCCATGACAAAAAAAAAAATAGTATCTACAACAATAGGTAAAATTTCATATAGACGAGTCGTGACCGAAGCCTGATCGCATTATTTATTAACACGTACGCGTTGATATTTAAAATATAATTAAATTTCAAGTTGCAGCCCATTAATTTGTGTCAAACCACATCATCATCAATATCACGAGAATAAAGTTCTACCTATATATAACGGAAAATACATTATTCAAGGATCAAACTATTTAGATAATCGAAAACAATTTACCTTATTTATCATGAATCAAATAATAAAATATCAGCAAACTAATTGGTTGACATTTCATACAAACAAAATTCATTTGAATAGCCATTACCTTCGATTGTCCAAACTAACCAATTTCGGTAAAACGGATTACTGATTTCATGACGTATAAATTGAATTACGTAAAGCTTTCATCTCGCCACGTGTATGCTAACTTGATTCAATATTCATTGAATTATTGTTGCATTTGGATTATACCATATTTTTAAAGGTTAACAAAACAAGCCGTACGATGACTACACATTATTTTCCTTTAGTAGACCCTAAATGGCAATATGGTGATCATTACTGGAAAGTTCAAAGAAGAAGGCCACGCACTTTTTCCTCCAATCCAACAAACTTTATTACACGTCAAAGAGTAACAATTTAACTTGAATAAATGGGTCGCGGAGTGGTTAGCAGCGCGCTGTTACAAGTTTTTACGTCTTATCTTGATGAAATGCAAATCGCTACCTGAAAACATGTCGTCGCTATGGTCATTAAGAAGTTTATACCGCTCAGTAATAACAACTCGCCAATATAAAAAAAAAATATACAACAGAAACGTTACATAAGTTAACAGGATTTTGTTAACTTGCATAGATATTTTGATACTACTGAGAAACGGGGTTTATTTTTTAAATTTTTACACGTGTCTTACCAGATTCCTGTGTTTAACTACTGACGACCTTAGAAGCCATCGGTCAGGTCAGTATTGAGCGAATTTATGCGGAGAGTAACCTTCTCTTGAAGTAGAAAGTGTAAGTAGATTAATTTCTGCTCATTCCTTGGACACAGTTAAGGCGCTTAGATAGATCTAGAAACCACAAAAATACCTTACATTTCACGGCCAATGTTTAATCTATCACTTGATGTAAAAGTAAATCTTAAAAGCAAATTAATAAAGCTTGATCATATCCTAAACAATTTTCATTAAGTACATGTTCCTTTTTTACATTGAAAGTGAGGCTTATCAATATTCGAACAATTTAAAATAAAATAATTTGAACTTTATGTCACGCAGAAAGTCAATAATGTGCACTAGCGTAAGATATAGCGTTGCTCTGGGTCATAAATATAGATTACTAGTTAAATAAAACATATGTATCAAGTAGAATACCTTTTCACGTGGCTTTTACTTGATGGTACAGTGAGTGTTCTTTTGCGTTCTTCTATTCAGCCATAAGACTTGGTACGCGTATTAAGTAACAGAATGATTAAATTTTTTAAGTCATACGTCAAGGTCAAAAAACCAGCTGGAATTACCTGACCAATCGGCGCCGCCTATGGACACTGGCAATACTAAAGGAGTTACTACGTGTACTTACTAGTGCGTTGCCGGCCTCTCGTGGTTGATTAGGGATTTACGGATAGGGGATTTGAGCATCGAATGATTTGTTTAATCAATTGTGGCAGTTATTTAAATTTTCTATATCTGTTAATAAGTCATTGTTGTTGAATACACCCTGGTCTATTGCTAGGTATAAAAGTTATTTCTGTGAATGTTCTATGTTATGTGTGTTCGTACCTATTTCTTCGAGTGAAAAACACGTGAAGTTATATTCGATTGAGACAGTCTGTGGGAGTTAAACGAGAATGAGATTAACTATCATTTTATCAATGAATAAAAATACCTCATTAATCTCGTCTGGGGAACAAAAATATAACCACGAATCAATATCGTCTTGACAACGACGAATAGAGACATGATAGTCGGTATAGAAGGTATTTATTTATAATTTGGATGTGATTTTCCGTTTCCACGGATACTACCTATAAGCAATAAGAAAATCAGCAAGCCAGAGTGAGGCGAAGAGAATTCCCTAATAGGGCAATAATTAATGTTTACAACATAGTTACGCGGGTATTAACGCGGAAAATAATTACTTAAATAAGTACCTTGTTAGGCTTTAAAAAACCCTGTTACTTCTCCTGCTCTGGGCCGAAGCCGCGGCGACTCATTGCGCTTAACTCGCAATCCCGGCTGAACATCAGCTCTATAGGTCAGGAGCCAATAGACTACCCCGTCTGTAGTGGTCTATTGGCTATTTGAGACGCGCGCGAAACGCTACGCGCCTTACGCTTGAGTCTGGTTGTGGTCGGGCGGTGAGCTACCCTTACTCGCCGTCCGCAGACCCGCGCTTACGGTGGCCGGAGATCAGGTCTCGATCCCCGACGCCCGGAATGACGCCTACTGCGGCGGCTGAGGCGTGAGGAGGTTAGTTCTCTCACGCACTCCGCCTCCTCCTTTGCGAGCATCACTGCTTCGCAGAAAGAGGAGACGGCTTTCCAGTTTCTCTCGCTACGAACCAAACCTCGACTAAGGACGGGCGCGAGCTGTCGCCGCCCCCGATCACTTCCACGAGGACACGACGGCGCTCAGCCCAAGCAGGGCACACCGCCACCGTATGCTCCACCTTGTCCTCTAGGTGGTCCGCACAATGACGACACTCGGGCGTTTCCTCCCACTGGATCCGAAACAAGAACCTACCGAAGCTGCCGTGCCCGGTAAACACCTGCGTCAGGCGGAAGATGAGGACCTGTTAAATCTTTTGTCAAGTCATCCGATTGGTTGTTGATAATTCAGTCAACCAACCAGATGACTTGACAAGAGATTAAATTGATTTTAACATTGATCGGCCTTTCGGAAACCGGGTGTAAGTATATACTATGTTGTCAATATGAAACGCGACAGTTTAAGAGTAGTATAATAATTAATGCTGTGGCCAAAAAATATAAATTTTGATACAAATATATATTAGTTACTAGCTTCCGTCCGCAGCATCGCCCGCGTGGTATGTTGATAAAAAGTATCCAGTGTCCTATTCCGGAGTGAATCCTATGCCTGTGCCACATTTTATCCAGATTTGTCCAGCCGTTTTGTCGTGACTGAGTAACAAACAACCAGACATCGTAACTTTCGCATTTATAATATTAGTAAGATTACAAAAAAAATATTTACCCTTAGTAGTATTAGGTAAATATATATAAAAAGGAGCACAATTACATCGTAGTTACTGATCACGATAATATACCTAGTTACTATATAATATTATGTTTCATGGGTTTGTCGAAATTACTTCCGAAAACTATACAAATGCTCGTTAAACGCGATTCTTGAAAATAAACGAAACAAACAGATATCACGTCGTTAAAAGACGAGAAATGAGATCTAGTTAATAATAATCGTTGTTGAGTATAATACCCAGTACGAACCAGAACCAGATTTTGCGTATTGGAGGGGAGTAGTTCAAGTATATAACACTAGCTACTCTCGCGCGGTTTCACCCGCTGCCCGGCGCCATTTAAACGAAGCGTGATTTTTTATAGCTTATAATACTCAGGAATATTGTAACTATCTATCAGTGAAAGAATTTTGGAAATCCGACCAGTGGTTCCAAAGATTACCCTCTACATACAAACTTACAAACATACAAACTAACAAATTTTACCTCTTTATATTATTAAATAGTATAAATATAGATATCCTTTCACAAAACCACATCATCAACTAAGAGCTCACTGCTGAGCAAAGGTTCGAGCACTATTTAATCACCGTCCTTGTTCAAGGCGGATTGGCGATTTCAAACCTGTAATTAATAATTATAATCCCAGGTTTCCTCACGACATTTTCCTTCACCGTATGTCAGTGGTATCTAAATAATCATAGAAACTACCTACATATAGCTCGGAAAAAGTCACAATGCTACTTGCCAGGTTTCGAACCTGCACCCTCGTCAAATCCCAAGTCGAAATCAATAATGCTTGAAAAGCGGGCGCCCTAAACTCCGGTCCAGCACGACATCTCACATATTTCACTCATTATGTCACTTTTAACACAAATTCCTTTTCTTTTTCATAAGTAGTAATTCTCGAGCGCACGACGCGTAGCGTTCCACGCGCTCCTCAAAGAACCAAAAGACCACAGATGAGACCCAACGGGACCGATGTTCCGGGGCCGGGGTTGCGGGGCCAGCGCAATAAGAAACCGTGGTGTCAGCCTGGAGTAGGAGAAGGAACGGGGTGGTTAGTCAGTAAGAGTAGTCAGTAAGAGTCAGTATTAGTCAGTAAGAGTCTAGCTCTCCCTCTCACCTCGAATAAGATAAAACACAACCCGCGAATCAACCCAAGCGCAAAATAGTTCATGGTTCAAGAAGGTTGCTATATTTATATACCTGGCCCTTTTTATAGCCGGCATTTAGATATTAAAAAACACTGGTGCATCATCTCAAATACGAGTACCAGTAGGAGTTCCGAAGAAGCCAATAAGCTTTTGCAAAGTTTGTAGATGAAAATAATTGTTTAACTTCTTATTGTAGAATAAATTTAATTATAGTAACCCTTGAAGCACTCGTGTCCGCAAATAGACCGCCTCTATATTTAGCATTTTTGTTTTTTCAAGTTCCCAGGGTAGCACTTAGATGACATGTTATAAGTCCAACTATAGCCTTCTTTCTAATCTGTGAGTACTATAGTGTTTAAGAATGGATAATGTTCGTATGATCTCACACGGGATGGTGCGATTTTGAATACTAGCAAGTGCCAATGCCTCTTTTATCGAGTTAACGTATATGCTTTCTAAGATTACCTAGCCATCAATGGCGTAAGGTCATAGAAAATAAGGTTAGATTACATGGACTCAAAATCTCTAATTAAAAGTTAAGTTTATTATATACCGAAATTGCTAATCCTCCTTGCGCAAGTGTGGTTAATGCAAACATTTAGATACTTGCAAAAAAAAATATTAAGTAGTTAAAGAATATTTCAGAAAAGTAGTTAAAAAATATTTCAGGTTTGCAAACATTATAGGTATCAGTCTATCAAAGCCGTAACCTGATTAAATAACCAAATTGCTTCGCGTCTTAGCCTAGATCGGGCCAGCGGGCACCGACCCTCGATCTCATTCACAATATGCACGCTATTAAATGTGACTTCATGTTGTTATCGTTACAGGAAATATTTACCTACATTACGAGGAAACAGTTACTGTGTTTAGATAGTTATAGGTCCCCTTACAAAACCAACAAATAATTATGTAAGTATATATTATAGAGCATTCACCCATTGCCCAAATGAATTGATAGTAACTAATGCCTTTGATGTATAAATATAGAGAATAATTACCTAGTAGAATAGCAGTTGAAAGACTGCTGCTGTTGTACCGTTATCATACGTCGGATTGAATAAAATTGACATTAAAAACACGAAGACTTATTAATATTTAGCTACTCTGCATCATCATGGAAGTACTTTATGATGTTTGTCTTCAGATGCTAATCATCACGTCTTTACAGAAACGCCATAAAAATGACAATGAGCCTGACAAGAACATTTTATACCTTAACAGATACTAAAGAACGGACAATTCCTCTACCACGAGACCACGTCAATACCACTAATTAAGAAGTATAGTGCAAATCTATACAAAATAACAGATCTTCCAAAATACATATACATATTATATATCCACTGACTACCTACATATTAAATTCCTAACGGCGTTAGGTATCCATTCATTACACAATACATGTGTATATAAGTGTTGACAATTAGGTATGAACGCGTACGGCAACGCGTAACTTCAGCTGAACAAGCTACGCATTATAATATTTTACAATCGAGCTGCAACACATTCTAAACAAATTCCATTCGTGTTCCATTCGTTTTCGGTGACAACATTTTTGTGCACGACCATAAATTTCTGAACCAAAAGGAAATTAATCGGTTCGTTTCATTCATATTATTTACAAAAACGTTTTAGATTCTGGTCCTATTACCGTAATGGGATACATAATATACTTACGCAGCAGTCCGTTCTTGTCCAACGTTCTTTAGCGTATCCAGCATTAAAATGGCATGTTTGCGGTCCTCAAGCAGCATGTCGCGCTTCTCACTGTTCAGAGCTAAAGCCATCATCAGCCGGCCCGACTGGTAACGTTGTTCTTTCAACCTGAAAAATGCATTAACGTTACCGTAGCAAACACAATAAGTACAAATGCAAAGTAGATGGTACACTCAATTTAAATATGTAAAGCACCTAGGGAAAGGTTACCTTCAGAATAAAAGAAACAAGTTAAATGATTTGTTCACGCAGCACCCGAACATTAGCGTGGCACCAATGAGTTTTGCTACTGTAATCTCCTGTAAAAGTGGGTCGACGTGGCTATTAGTCAAACCATCGAACCATGTTGTTTTCAATTTTATTGTTCACCTATTTTACCTTGACGAATTGGGGACTACGTAAAGTGATAGTTTAGCGTAGCATTTCTAGGAAATATCTTTGTGGCTGTGGATAACTGCCTTAAAATAAGACAACAGAATCTCTGTGTTATATTCCATAACTTTAATTTTACATAGAAAATAACAGATAGAGAAAGTAACGTAACATCAGGCCTTTATTTTGACACGAGCCTAGTTTATGCAATATACAAGTTGTGTGATGACCATATCACAATCATCTTTCTAATATTATAAATTATGCGAAAGTTACGATGTTCGGATGTTTGTTAGTCAATCACGCCAAAACGGCTGGACGGATTTAGATGAAATATTTATCGACAGATCTAGGCACAGGCATAGGTCTACTCCGGAATAGAACATAGGCTACTTTTTATCAACATACCACGGGGACGAAGCCGCAAGCGGAAGCTAGTGAAGTGGAAAGTTAAATTATTACTATACTGCAACACTGAAAAACCGCTCGCCAAAATGGATGTTAAGTATAGTCTCTGTGAATACTAATAACCCTAGTTTGCGAGTGCTCGGTTAATAGAATTAAGTTCGGTCTCGATAAGCCTTTGTTCGAACTATTACCTATATGCAGTAACTGCTTCTGTTAGCTATAGAGAAAAACATATTGCAGTTTCACACAGCCTCGAAAATACCACAATTCTCCCTTTTATTCTAGATTCAGGTTTTATACATATAGGTTTTATTTATATATTGTATTCAGATTCTTACCTCAAGAGTATTTGATCAAATGAAGAAACAAGAGTAGCTTTTTGTAAACGTTTGCATATCCGCATAACTTCGTCGAGCTCCCAATGTATTGAATGATAACTGCTGACATCTTCATCTTCATATAAGTCGTCGAGGTTCGTGGCTTCCTATTAACACATTTATTGTACCTGGGTGAACCACTATACGTAACTCTGAGCGCTAATTAAACTTTGACGTTCCTTACAAATAAATAATGTCCACTCGAAACATTGGCGTTAGCAGATCATTAAGTATTTAAAGGAATAAAGAGAGGAGAGTAGTGTAAAACCAACTAAATTATATTTATGATAACAATTTAAAGGAGGTTTACATTATGTGTATCATGTTTACATCATAGATCAACATTGACTCTCGAAGACTGTCAATACTTGTTGTACTTACATATGTTAGGTATATGTAGGTATCAGACGGTAGATTGTTAATTGAATTAAACTCTAAATCTGGTACATTGTTTGATAAGTAAACACTATATATAAACGATAACTTAATTGGGAGTACAGTTATGATCAAATAGTAAGACTCAAGGTATTAAGACAAATAGACGCAACCAAAATGTTAATTATGTCCATATAAAACGGCTCAAACAATTAAATAGTTTTTTACCAAAAAGCGTCATAAAATGTCATGTAGATAATTTTAATCATAGTACACTATAAGCGAACTGAAAAGTGTTATAATTTTTTTTTTTTTCATTGAACTCGATAATTTCACTTTTATTTGTACGACTACGACTTTTAGGTTAAGTCGTCATTTGTGTACCTTCCGTATACTATACTATTATCCTTATGTTCTGCCTGTTCCTTTTTTGAAGCGAACATTACGATTTACAAATGAAAGTGAATATACAACAACGTATAAAGAAACTTTCAAAAGAAAATTAGATTAAAACTTCACCGGACTTGATTTCAATTGGAAAAACAAACAACCTTACCAGGTGTGGAGTTGTAATAATGTTTATTGAGAAATGAGAGAACTTGATGCTTTTTCAATGAGAGCGTGAACAAGTGAGCATCGGTGCGGTAAGTAAACCGATTACCTTGAACAAATATGTAGTTTGTTTTATTTACCTCCTTCCTTATGAGATTAGGAAATGAATCTGTCAAGTACGTGACTTCTCGGCGAGCCAGTTTCAGGGTCCTTTCTCGTTCCTTCATGTTGGCTTTGATCTCGCGTTCCAGTTTATTGTATTCATATTTTCTATCGTCAAGATATTCCATGGCTAGTTGACCCATTTCGGTAGCACCCATGAGACACTTGCTTTGTGCCCGGCAATCAAGTTTCAGCGCTTCTAACACAACGGTAAAGTATGATGAATCCTGTCGATAACAAATATGTCTTAGTGCAAGTTATATGTCAACAAATAGTGAGATCACTTGTAAATTAAATAAGTGAGGTATGAACGTTCCTGAGTTGAACACAAAGGAAAATTTTGATATTAAAAAAGGGATACAATAAAGAGCAAAGTGCAGTGAACAGTACAAGCCATAGTTGGCACCAACAAACATCCCACAGCCGTTATATTCTATTTTTACTCACCGTCCCAGCCTTTGAACCAGGCAACAAAATGATTGCGCTTCGTAAAAACAACTTACATTCTCTTTTATTAATTTTACTTGCATTCAATTAAAATAAAAAGCTAGGTGCATTATTTCTCCCATACACATTTTTTATGGTTGAAAGTACAAGTAAACGAAGCGTATAATTTAATTTCCTTTTATTTATATGCTTCGTTTATTTCACAGCAATATTTTTGTTGAGTGCCGTAAATGCAAACAAATTACAAGTATTCATATAAGTCCATTCTTAAAGGCAATTTAAAATAAAAATCGACGAACTGAAACAAATATCTTACAGAGATGATACTTACACAGATATCAGTATTAAATTTAGCTATAAATAAACGTTTTTATATAACGTGTTTCACATACATGGCAAAGTGGGAAAATTACACAAGCTTTATTTTAATTTTCCTGAGAAACGTATCTAAAATTGTGTGAATAATTTTCATTTGTTAAAAAAATATTACCTTCTTTAATATGTCGAGAATTTTCTTATACATGACTTTGATGGCAAGGGCAGCATTTTTCTTAATGTTGGCACGCTGCACGTAATTAGCCACCGCTTGCTCCTTCTTCTCCGGGGGTAACTTTCCGCCCACTTCATATAAGACTCGGTCTCTCATCTCAGCCGCCTCCAACTATTCGATGTCAAAACATTAGGCGTATAAATAACTTGATTAAAGTAAATAATCCCCTATATGATACAATACAAGAGCCTACCAAAGTTATCTGTCTATCTACATCAAATCGCTGCTTCGTTGGTATACGCAACATGACAGACATGGTTTTGCATTAATAATATCAGGTACATATAGGTTTATAATATCGGAATTGATTAGAATCGTTGCACGGTGTAAGATTTAATTTCTCCATAATAACGTTACTTGTACTATTAAAATTTGAGAACGTTGTTACCTACCCTTCGTAGACCTTTTGGTAAAAAGTGAATCAAAGAGAGTAATTTATAAAAGTTTACATTCCAGATTGTGTCTCAAATAAAGATTTTGAGTTATTTTATTTTCCTACATAAACCTTCGTTAAAGCAATGCTGCAGAAAAGTAATTTATTCCAACCACTGAAAATAAATTCAATAAAAGTATTCTCACTTCACCGAATATTCATATTTTTTATATATGTATATAATTTTATCAAAGGAGTATAATTTTTGGTTGTATAAAAATCTTATATATAAAAATGGATCGCAAAATATGTTGGTAAGCGCATAACTCAACAACGCCTGGACCAATTTTGCTAATTCTTTTTTTGTTGTGTTTGTTATAGTCAGGAGAAGGTTCTTCAAGAAAATATTGGAAAAGTAGAGGGGAAGATTAGGAAAAAGTGACCCTTTGATAGCGAGATAGTTTAACCCGTGCGAAGCGGGGGCGGGGCGCTAGTAATTTAATAAAGAGGAGTTTATTTATACATAATTGCCTTATTGTACTTATTTTCTTTTTTAAAGTTGGGGAGAGTTTTTTATGCATGTAGTAAATATTAAAATAATTTTATGTACTATATTTTATTATGAATAATGTCCTGTAAAAGTCGCAAGTTCAACAAGTAAAAAAATACGTGTAGCAAAGGTAAATTTATGAAGAGCTCCAGCTTTCATTTCGGACTGCCTACGCTCGGAACGACCCAAAATAATAACTTATTCATTCAACAGTTCCTGAAATAAACATTTGCAATGCACTGCCTGCTTCCCATTTATACTTTCAATAATAAATAATATCAAAACATTAATTTAATTTAGGATAATATCTCATTATTTTACTTTGCTTGTGTTTGCTGTAGTTTTATGCGTGGCTAAACAAAACGCAGTCTGTCAGAGGTAACTATTTCATAAATTATGGAACACAGAATATTTCCAAACCGAAGGTGTAAGGACTCGAGAACGTTTAGTTTTGTTAAAAATATAAACTAGTCTCGAGCGCTAGTTCTCAATGCACTTTGCAGCTTGCACTCGAGGTAAATCGGTTGATAATGAAACAAGTTTAAGTAAAAACTCAAGGTTTTACGATGTTTACAACTTAAAAACCGTATTGGCCGTTTTATAAGTACATACAAAACTACCATTAAACAGCACAAGCTGAAAATACAACTTAAAATAAAACTCATTACTTACTTAGGTACATTTTTGTTTGTCCTCAATACAATATATTATTATGTGTTTTAGTCTATAATAATATTTCTTGTAATAAACGGCCAAGCCAGGCATTTTGTCAAAGGCGTGGATAAGGAAGTGTACGTTTATACTTCCCCACATCCCCAACCCAAAAAAAGCCGATAACGATGTTGTTACTCCTCCGGTGTTGCGGGTGCTTGTTTATTCGCCTTCTCCCATAAAAAGTATTTACTCGTATTTAAGCAGCATAATGTATAACTTAAGTGGGTACCTGTGCCAGACGAAACTTCTCCATCTTCTTTTTCTTTGTGTACCTGATTCTGTCTAGTTGTTTTCTTTTATTAAAATTTTCCTGATGAATACTCTCCAGTACTTTCTGAAATAAAATCCATAATGTTCATTACCTGATAATTTGATGTCCGCTTAAAATATTTATGTAGTAGGTACACTGTAATCACATAATGTCCATTCTAACATTCCATACAATTAATTGATGAAATTTATGTAATGTAATACATTTTTCATTAAATACGCCTTTGTCTATATATTTTTGAAATAATGTGATATTATGGGATGTAATAGTAATATCTGTATTTATTTTGGTGGTATAAATCAACATTTTCATGTGAATCCATGTCAGCCATAATTATTAATAAGTGAACTGAGTTTATCCTCCACATGTTTGCGAGAGTTAAGGAAAAACTGAAGATGCCCTGGGGATCTACTGATCCGAGTACAATCATTCATCCGGGTATCAAGGTGAGGCAGACCGCAACAGCACGCCTACACTAAACGCCTCTCCATTTGTGGTTTATCGTGAATATTATTATTTTTTCATGTACGATGTATGTATTTTATTGTATTTATATATTTTTTCAAATTTCGTATCTATTATTGTAACACTTTTCTGCATCACCCTTACGGATAAATACTAGAGAATGCCTTTCGGCATTTAGTCTACCTTTATATGTACTACATAAACTACCTAACTAAAATAAAAGTATCATATATAGAAAATCCTATATACTAAAGTTATACTCAAGCTGGTTAATTTTATTTTCAGCATTGAATAGCACAAATGTGAACATAAACGTACCCACACTGAGAACTACCTACAAGACCACTTGATGCATGGTGAAAATGTTTTAAAACATGTTTCATTAAACAAAGAACAAAGTGTAACTCTGAAATATCCTAGTACTGGCGTAATTGCTTAGTTAGTACCCTCGCGGGTTCACCCTAATGAGTTGGCAAATACCCTTATAGGGGCTGGAGTACGGAGATTGAAGTACCTGCCTATAATCTTAGGGGCGACACCTTCTGTGGTAAAGTCGCAATACAAGGTTAAAAATGACAATCTTGTATTACGCAAATAATAAATAAGAAATATTTTCAGTACTGAGGCACTGAGGTTAATCCAAACACAAGAACTGCACGGTTGGCTTAGTGTCTCTGCAAGGTGTCGCGACCTCGATTCTCGCACAGAACAAAATTTTATGTGAGATACAAATTATTGTTCTGTGATTTTTTTTGTGATGTGTATAGGAGCTATATGAGAATTTTATAATAGGGTACGGTTTTATATAAAAAAAAATGCAAATCTACAACAGCTATATAGAGTTTATTGCTTGTAAGAAACAAATATATTGAATATATACTGACGTCAGCTTTGCTGTTCATGTAGGTAAGCTGAAGTCTCCTATGGTCTTGGAAGGCATTACGAAGGAATTGCCGATCACCATATACTGCGACCCCCAGCTCTTCCCGCTTCGCAGTGATTTCCTTACGAAGTTGACGAATGTCGCGCGAGTAGCGCTTCTTTTGTTTCGCCAGGTCGCCTTCATGAATCTTGCGATCTCGTTCTGGAAATAAATATACCACAATGTTACTTTACGCTTGTATTATATTTAATATTTTGTATTACATGGGTAGGTATTTATGTACAATGGTATCAATAATTAATAATAATAATAACGCATAGATCGCCATACGTGGGTTTCGATACAAAACCATTTAACAATTCCAAAAAACGGAGCATAGATTGACATTTGCAACAACTGCTTATTTACTTAAAGCTATATTATATTTTGATAACATAAAAATTATGACCAAGTTCATAATGTTCCTAATATTTATCACATGACGTGCGTGTGCCAATATTACATAACACCATAATATGTAAGAAACAAAATTTAAAAATAGAATGAAATATAATAAAGCTTCTTTAATTTTTCGGATTTCGGATTTTAGTGTCGGATGTTATTGCGGTATTTAGCTTTTTCGGTATTTTTCTACAGTACCAATGAGCGTAGATTGTTATTACGATGATTGTTCCTAACTCTCTGTAACATTACTGATAGGTGTACACACATTAATGGTCACCTTTGTCTACCGTCTCGGCTATAAAAGGCGTATTTTTTTAAAAAATACTTGAGTTACCGGTCTTCCAATTATGTACTTAAAATACCCTTCGTACAGCTGCGCAAAAGTAGGGACAAAAAGATCTGTTGCTACGTCGTAACCGCAGTGGTAGACCCCGCTAGGTAGCAGATTAGATTTACCACCATTATCATCAGTCATATGGGATCTTATCTTTTCAGTTCAAAGGAACTGAATTTAATCTAATATATGGGACTTTTCGGTATTGCTATCATTAATAATGTCTTTCAATATAATGAAAAATATTATTAAATCACGCAGTATTAGGTCCGCCTACGCACATGCTCAATTTATTAAGAAAACCATTTTTTGACCTTCGTGTACAAGGTAAATATTTAGAAAAATATCTGACTTTATGTCTAATGCACCAACGTGGTAAGGTTACATTTGGAATTGACGACTGTATTCAATTTCCGCTGGTAACAACTCCAGGCCCCCGGAGCTCGACTGATAAAAATATTACAGTAATGTCTTCACCATCTGCGGATTGCAGGCGAAACGACTTACAAAATTTAAAGCTAAAAATCCTAAAAATGTCTCGCATTGCTACTCTTTAGGTAAGAAAGTAAATACTTTCTGACATTTTTAACATTCCTTTGCCTGCATTCACTCATTTTTAGAACATTACAGAAAGGTTAACTTTTTAGGGAGGGATTTAGACAATTCGTTCACTCCATACAGCTGTATCATTAGTGAGCTGAGCGTTAATTTCGTCTGTCTGCTCTACACTAAATTGAATAAGAGACATTTCATTGAGTCGACTCTGAAACTGCGCGCCTAAGTTTCTATTCACCATTTCATATTCACGTCCATTTTGAATCTAGTGTGTACGCAATAATATGAATTACCACAAAAAAGCAAATTTGCAGGTCATAGTATATAAAGACTTCAAGAAGTTTTTATCGGCAAATATTTATAGAAGAAACTCACCATACAATTTTATAAGACCCCTGTACTGATTGATTTTGTCCTTGATAACCCAATTATCATCCTGCATCCCATGAATGCGCACCTTCGCGGCAGACAACATCTTGCTCAATAGTAAACTACCTATCAAAGTAAAAAATGTATAACAATAATAATAAGTACAATTATTTGCGATCAACAAATTATAGCAACACGAAAGTAATCTTTGTGACGTAAAAATCTATTTAATAAACAAGCGTCCGTCAAATCTATTGAAGAGGTTAATGATGTTTGAGGTTGTAAATCGGCTTAAAAGGTTTCACAATAAATTTTATTGTCTAAACCTGTGGTCTAAACCTAATTCTATAACCCCACCTAATTTATTTAGAATAGTTAAAGTACGTTTTTATAAGTCAATTTAATAGGTTTAAGTAGATTACAAGGCACGATGGGACTGACATGTACTTGGTATAAAGGCACTATAAAAGTTTCAAAAAAAAAAGAGAAAAAAATAATCAATTATCAATAAATATTCTGTCCAGCCCGCGAGGGTTGAAAATGCCCACTGTTGAGCAAAGGCCTCTTCTCAGACGGAGGTTAAGAAGAGCCATGCTTCGGCACGAATGGGCCCTCTCGACTGGAGTGAAACCACCATCGCGTTGTGTTTCGCCGTGTGAGTGAGGTTACCGGAGGCCCAATCCCCAAATCCCACCCCAATCCCTAAATCTACCAAATCCCTAATCCACAAAAGGTCGGCAACGCCCTCGTAACTCCTCTATTGTTGTGGGTGTCTATGGGCGGCACTAATTACTTACCATCAGGTAATCCGTCTGCTAGTTTGCCGACCTAACACATAAAAAATAATGTGTACTTTTCACTTTTCAAACCCGCACCGCAGAAGCGTTAGCCACCACGGCCATATCTTCTTAGCTTTAATTAATAATAAAGTAAGTACCTACTGAAAATCATTTTTACGCTAATTATAAATTCCACAATAAAATAATCACGATTCATGGAAGATATCTTCTAAATTTAACTAGGCAGAGCATAAGAGGAAAAGCCATATGAGTGTGAAATACACCAACACCCTATTTCATTCCTTATTGTCACAACGACGTGTATAGGTATTTATAACTTTAAAACTTCGTGAGCAGTATATCACAGACATGAGTAGTGAATCCTGGTCTCCACTGGTAGGGCAACTTCTCTATAGTATGAGAACATGAATGAGTTATACATGTACCTAGCTATCATACGCTTAACAAGGTAAGGCTACTTGACTCGAGAGCTCTGTTCAAAGCATTTAGATAAGTATAGGTGCAACGTTTGCTGTAAGTTTGTCTTTTCCAAAATTAAAATCAAATAAAACAATCGATTCTAAATCACCATCCCTAATTAAGATTTCTAATAAAGAGGCATACATAAGTATTACAAATTAACATCAACAACTAGTCTCACGAGCTACTTCCCTAACTATCAGGATCAAGATCCAATATCAAGTCACATTAATTCTATCAGTGAGTCGGAGGCAGCGCGATGCTAACTGATTGCGATAAGGAAGAACGGCTTGTTAGAGTTATTAGTCCGCGGCTCTTGCTAGTTCACTTCTAATTTAATTGCTACTTCAACCCTGAGAAAAGCTGCAGAAACTAAGTATCGAGGAACCTTGGTAAGTAATTCAGTTCAGTTGACGCTTAATGTCAATTAGCGTTAGCTTTGCTGTAGGGTGAATATAGACAGTTACGCCCCGGGAGATTATACCGTACACATTTAACGATACACTTAACTACGTTCCCAAAATTATTTGTTCACTATTAGGTATAATCCACGAAATTCTTCACAGTAATTTCAAAATCGGTTTTAGAGCCCGCAACGAGGAAAGCCTACTTTTTTACCTACCTTTACCTTTTTTACCTTTTTGGACACATCAACTTAGAACTGTTAAATAGGTATGTATCTTTAAAGATACTGGTAACTCTAAATTCAAATAAACTTAGTGTTAATTATAACTTTGTTCTTCTTTGAGTTTTTGATAAATAGGTATTTATTGACGCGGATAGTTAATGTTTCTATAACAACTTCTTTATTCCCCGAGGCTTGGAAACTTGCAACAGTGCATCCTTTACCGAAAATGAACAACCCTAGTAATCTTAAGGACTTAAGGCCAATCAGTATCTTACCCCTATTATCCAAGGTACTGGAAAGGGTAGTGAATGAGTAGTTGTCCAGGTTTCTCGAGGTTAGTGGCATCCTTCCAGAGCTGCAGTCGGGTTTTAGAAGGGGTCGTAGTACAGCAACAGCCTTGCTGGACGTAACCGATAATATTCTGTCTGCACAATGATGGATGGAATGGTCTAGTCGTAACTGTCTCATATTAAATCCATCAAAAACGAAGTATATGCTTTTTGGAACAGACGCTAAGTTGAACAAGGTTCCTAGTAATTATAACATATTGGTGGGTGGACAAGTCATTGAACGTGTACATGAAGCTAGGAACTTGGGTGTCATTATGGATCAGGCCCTCAGGTTCGAAACCCATGTTTCAAATTGTATGAAGAATTGTTTTTACTGCTTAAAAGTTCTGTACAAAATGCGTGCATATCTCAGTGAGGATTTGCGAGTGCAGCTGGCTGAAGCTTTGGTTTTGTCACTCTTATCACGAACAAAGAGGCTGATTCAGCGGGTTCAAAACGCGTGTGCACGTTTTTGCTTTAGGATACCTCCGAGAGGACACGTTACACCTTAATTTAACAATTACAGCCTACTAAAAATGAAGTCACGTCGTAAGGTCCACCAAGCTTGTCTTCTCTTTGGCGTCATAAAAAAGAAGTGCCCTTTGTACTTGCACTCAAAGTTGTCCTGGGTTTGTGCTCATCGAAGGCGGGAAGGTAGGCGGTGTGCACAGCATCTAGCAATACCTCAACATAAAACAGCAGCGTTTCGAGGCAGTTTTCGGTACGCAGCGTCCAAATGTTGGAATAATATACCACCTCCTATCAGAAACTCGCCAAGTATTAATAGCTTCAGACATAATCTCAAGGGTTTCATTTTAACTTCGCAAAAAGATAAGGCTGCAATTGGTAGTGATTTGTCTATTATTTAACTCAAGATAATTTAGTGTTAGTATTTAACAAAACAATGCAAAACACAGTTAAACGGACTGTCCTTTCCCAATGCCTTGCATTCTGTCATGTGTACTATGTATTTATTTTCATTTTTTTTATTATTTTATTTTATATTACTCTTTACATTTTATTATATTAATATTTATTCCATTTTTGTATCTTTATACTTATTATACATACATATTATATACTAATATATTTTTGTTTGTCTTTGTCTAGCCATAAAACGTTGCTACCATCCGTGCGTCACTGCAGGGGTGCCCACTGAAAATCAGTGCTGGGCGACTTGTATGCCTAGCTTACACTGCGTGGGTAACCTATTTAGCATGGGCATGTTGTAGCGTCTATTTTCTGTTTCATCTGTTTTAATTTTAACTCATGTTTGTCTTACTTCTACTGTCACACTTTTATTGTCTTTTTATGTGCTGCATCGTGCATGGTGCTGAATAAATGTCTTTTCTTTCTTTCTTTCTTTTCTTTCTATTGTTAACTTGTTTGGACCTATCTGTAAAATCTTTGTATTTATAAACATTTTATGTGTATAAAAAAAATTTTACAAAATAAAAAAACCGCCTTCAAAAAAAGTCAAGCAATAAAAGTTCCTACACTAAAAAGTAAAAAATAACAATTTGAATTAACTGTAAAAAAACTTAATTTATAGGTAAACTTATTTGACATTAATATTTTGCAAATATTCAAAATTTATTACTTATTTTTGGAGTCGGTGCCAGCATTTTGATGTTGAAACTTAATGTTAGTTAGGTTTTTAATATCCGGTGCCATTTTTCGTACATAATGCTTAAACATTTTCAATGTACTTAAAATGTTTTTGTAAGTACATATTTTTTATTTAAAAAAATGTGCAAATCGGACATTTTTTGTAGAGAAGTCTAATCTGTATTTATGTCTTAATTAATATACCTATATTTGAGTATGCAAATAGGTATTAAGTAGTTTTATAATTAAGTAAGAGGTAGTTTTTCAAGGGATTGTTGCCCATTTGTATTTCCTTGCATGGGCTGGCACCGACTCCAAAAATAAGTAATAAATTTTGAATATTTGCAAAATATTAATGTCAAATAAGTTTACCTATAAATTAAGTTTTTTTACAGTTAATTCAAATTGTTATTTTTTACTTTTTAGTGTAGGAACTTTTATTGCTTGACTTTTTTTGAAGGCGGTTTTTTTATTTTGTAAAATTTTTTTTTATTTGTAGCCGTTTAGTGTTTTTTTTTTTTATTATAATGTGTTATGGCAAAGAAGTCAATATCGTTCCTACATTTCTTTTGAAAAAGTTACCAATGTCATACTTATACGTAGAAATACATATCATAGTACATTGTTACTGTGTAATCGTTTTGATCTCGAGGAGAGATGATATGATGCATGAGATACTTATGACTTATAGTTAAAATAAAATAATAATCTTATCATAAATTCATATTAGTTCTCGCCAAATAACAAAAAACTAGATATTTTCATCAACAGACAGATAAAGTTCAAAGATACCAAATGCAATCTAATTTAGTATCTATGATTAAATACATTCGTACATAGAAAAAAGACCGATGCAATTATTGTTTTGTATCAATTGTAACCCATTAAATGAAGAA
The DNA here is from genome assembly GCA_902829305.4 of Spodoptera exigua. NCBI lineage: Eukaryota > Metazoa > Arthropoda > Insecta > Lepidoptera > Noctuidae > Spodoptera > Spodoptera exigua. Next base: position 8,828,179 of record LR824601.2, on the reverse strand, counting down.
TACTATTTTGTTATTACTAAGAACATTCATATATAGACAAGTTGGTAAAAATATAAAAGACCATCGCTATTGTAAATATACATTTATGACTCATTCAATGTATGAACCTTTTTTAAGTAAGTATTATCTACATATGTGCACACAAAAGAAACACAATTATTGTTTTGTACGACGCAATTATTGTTTTGTAACCCATTTAAAACGACTGTTTTGTTAAAAATGCCAATTAATTCTCTTAGCCTATTACCAGGAAAACGATAAGAACACAATGACGCATTTCACCACTAATGTGTAAACGCAGTCCACGTGGACTAATGCAAAATAGCCAATACTAGGCCAAACTCCGCCCCCAAAGGTGTGCGGTCCCGCTCTAGAACCTTTCGGCCCCATCGGCCATCTGTTCTACGAGCAATGTGCCGTGCCCACTGTCACTTAAGTTTGGCATTTCTTCGGGCTATGTCGGTGACGCTGGTTCTTCTGCGGATTTCTTCATTTCTGATTCGAACATGCACGGAAACTATGAGCATAGCCCTTTCCATTGCTCTTGACAGCTCTAATAAGCTTACACAATACTAGGCCCCATGCCAACCTTCCAGCTTCATCATCACATCAGTTCAATAGTACCTTACAGCCAAAGTGCATCTTATAACAATTCTAACAAGCCCAAACACGGCTAGGATATATTAATTAGGTACGCAGTTCCAGTGCCTACCTTCCAGCTCCATAATCATCATTAAATCAGTTCGATGATAACATTTCCAACATAATTATTTAAGATCATTGGTTTACAGTGCATTTTCATAGTTGCTGAACTACCTTGATTGTGATATCTATGCGAGTGTCAAGTTTCATCATCCATTTCTGATCTTCTTCACCAGTTCCACCTCATCAAACATTACTTTTTGACTGTAAATGCTTGAGTGCTCTATGAAAATATTAAAATTACTATATAGTTGCCTATAATATTTGAGGAGTTCCCTCGATTTCTCATGGATCCCATCATCAAAACTTGATTTTGAAAAGAATGGGACCAATCTGGAAGCATATCCTTTCAATCATAAAAAAAATTTTGCAAATCCGTCCATAAACGACGGAGTTCTGAGGTAACAAACATAAAAAAAAAAATAAAAAAAAAAAAAAAAAAAAAAATACAATCGAATTGAGAACCTCCTCCTTTTTTTGAAGTCGGTTAAAAATCCAAGCAAACCACTCAATTGTACCTGCTTATGAATGTGATATCTATTCTTTTCTTCCCAGGTCAAGTTCAAGTAAGTTTTGCAGGTCTAAACTGCGAAAACCAGCTATCAAACCAAGAAAACAAATTTTGTGTTAGAGGTCATTGCTACACGTAATTTTTTCAGTCGTTCTTATTTTTTTAATTATGAGGATAAGGGGGCATTGCGGTGATTAGGATGTTTTGCAGATGCAAGTTTTACGGCTTGTTGGAAAGGGCTTTAAAAATACTTTTATTGTTTTGTAAGTTAAATATGTAAAATTATACCTAGAATACACTATACAAAACAAACTGGCTGCAACTGAAATACAGATTGGAATACAAAGTTGTGTCAGAGTTCGACCATGATGTTGGCAACTGGTGCCTACAGATGTAACGCTTCGCAGACGGACCCGCCCGTGTCCCTACAGACTTGTTTCGCAAAGGGTTTACTTCGCGACTACAACAAATTGTGGGCTATTGTCGAACATCTTTGTAAACAGTTTAATTTTATAAATTCTTCAGTACCTATTCGTAGAAACATGTTTCGCTAAACTTCATATCAATACTTTTTATTAGACACTAGCTACTAACGCGCGGATTCACCCGCTGCTCGACTCCATTTAATCGTAGCGTGATGATTTATAGCCTTATAGCACTCAGTTACATTGGACCTATCTATCAGTGAAAGAATTATGGCAATCCGACCAGTGGTTCCAAAGATTACCCTCTACATAAAAACTTACAAATTTTACCTCTTTATATATTTTATTTTCTTTGATAATCATAAATATTTATTTCCTAGGTGCTTAAAAGCTTACCCATCAACATTGTATCGAAACTTAGTACGATTTCTGCGTTGGATTAGCGCAGCTTACTCTCTGGAGTAGCAGAAGGAAGCGCCTCAAGCGCCTGTAGATAGCGCCTTAATTAATAGCACTTGCACCCGCAACCCCGACTGGTCCTTTTCATTTTGACCGTGACATCATAGGCATGAAAATATTATGTTTTATAAAAATTGTATGTAGTAAATGGCGAATAAAAGCAAGTACAAAATATATATGTAAAAAATTTGGTAGTACCTTCATTATGTATCATATTCCTGATATGATACAGAGTTAAACCTCTTGAGAACTCGCTTCATCCAGAGAAGTACCAGTTACTACAATCAAACTCTTAACCCAGTTGCCAATAGAGACCCTCTTCAGATGTTGGTCGAGGGCATTAGCATACAGTCATAACAAAGATTTGTTCACAATAAGCAAACAAGCATTACCTTTGCAAAAAAAAAAGAATATATTTCTTGTAAAAATCTTAACAAAACGCCACTCATGGAATATTCTGATGCACCTAAATATCTACATACTCTTGTAGGGTGTTCCTGAATTTATAAATCAAATTGAACAAGGGCATAGAGAAAGTTATTTCCTTACTTTATCATCTGAAAATGTTGGTCCAATGCAAAGGTACTGCCATCATGCTTAAGAACCGATCGCAAACAAAAATCTATCGATATTTTTAAGGCTTCTTTAAGTGTGCACCTTATCTTTCATTTATATTTTTAGTCAATGAAATGATAAACAATTAATCATAAAAAACCATTATGTGACCTTTCGATCATTATTTGTAAATTTTTTACGAAAATTAGAGGTTAGGCATGAACCAGAAATGATTATCACAAGGTATCGTGGAGTTATTTTCGTTCAAGAGTTAGAGATTTTTAGTAACAAGGACGTCGTAATTTATCAACTTACCAGGTTACTAAATATTGTTTATTTCGGCTATAAAAAAAGTTATTTCGGTTTATGTACGTTGAAAGTTTTTAAATTCGAAATGTGGATTTTGATAATCTCGTGGGTTATGTTATTTGGACTCACTGGAATAAGGTGCAAGAAACATACTTTAAGACTTTAAGGTAAAAATTACAAATTTAAAGGTACAAATTAAAAGCGGTTGCAAAACTTAAAATGATACCACATCACATCACGCCTTTAATTTCCCGATGACATAGGCAGAAGTGCTCTTGTTAAATGCAGTAAACGCTTTTTAGGAGTTACGTTTTAAAACATTAGTCTGCTAACTCAAAGGGTCATGCTGATGGCGGCTATTGACCCGGTTAGGAGACCTTGCCAATCGTGTCAGCTGCCAATGTCAACATTTGCCAATATGATGGCCACGTCGTGCGGCGGCCCTCAGACAGGCCCTCTGGCGAGCCCCTGCACCATTTATGACCTATATTTGAAAATCATCATGTTTTAAAAGTAAGCAATAGGTAGATTTCTTGACACATTCTCAAGTAAATATGGAAATAAATAGATTGTAAGAAAAACAGTATTATTTCTTAAAATTTATTTCTTTTTCAATTTCATGCAAGAAAAAACTTACAACAAGTGTGTAACTTTTTGTCATAAAGCTAAACAAAAAGTTATGTAATGTATATAATTGATAAAACTCTATACTATTTATTATTTTACATCCGGATCACCAACTACCGAGCATAATGCCCTATGCATTCGGTCTTCACACCGCGTGCCCTGAGGACAGTTGCTGCATGTAGTTCCTACTTCGTAAATAGGAAAACCATCAATGTTTCCCGCGGGGCCATAATTACAAAAAGTGTAAGCCAAAATTTTGGATTCCTTTCGTTTTTTCTCTTTAATTTGAGATTGTAAAACACCACGATGTAAAGGCGATTCTTTAGGCTGATAATTGCGATCTGTGGTACCATAATCTTCAAATCTTGGAGTTGTTGACGTAGTTAGAAATCTGGTACGGCGAAGTAAATTTTGAGTTCGTGGAGAGGTGGTCGTCACATTTGTGTGACCGTACGATTGTCTAGTGGTCGCTCTTCTTTTGCGAAAAAGAGCACATGATGGTTTTTTTGCAGTGCAAAGAGCTTGTGAACAACCAAGTCGCCACGTAGAAGCCCAAGCTGCTGCTGAGTACCAATGAGCGTTACAGCCGCCAGGGGCACTGCAATTACTAAACCTAAAAGACCACACGTGCTCGGGGGGCAATACTCTCGAGCCCGAAAACCATGCACCCACTGCGTCTGACAGTAATTGAGCTTCGGTCACCCTGCTCACAACAGCCCGCACGTCCATATTTTGTAGCACATTAAACCTGATGGTATTCCTGCACTCGTCGTGTCGCTTCTGACACTGACGAGCCCATATCTCCGCCATGTGTTCGAGTTCATAATCCCAGTACATTTTACGCATGTTAGTAGCAGGAGGCTGCCCAGGCTCTAAACCCACAGCAATGTTGTCTCTGTGCCTGTTGTGTAATAGCAAGATTTGGTACCGCATCCATGCTGTCATGCCTGACGCATAAAGTCTCGGGCTCTGCTTATTAGCAGCAACACACAACGTATGCTGGTTTGCCATTGAGCAATCAGGATGAGTACAATAATTAAAATCTGCGTATTTTTTAGTTCCATTCTCACAGAACACATTCCTTAAAATTAAGCTACTACAAAATAAATAAATAATATACATATCGAAATTAAAATCTGTTATTATAAAATATTGAAAATGAATGTGAAAACTATAAAAGAATTCAAACGACGTATTTCATACAAGAATACCTGACGTTAGCTGACAGTTCCACGTTACATCAGAAGTCGATGATATTTACCAAGGAGAATAATTAACCTTGCATAGGGCTTGTAACCCCGAGATGTTCTCTTTTTAGTGATAATTTCACTTTTGGGAGCTGTATTAGACGACATTGTTTTTGGCCTCAAGTTACGGTACCATTTCTTCTAGATCCATCGTAGCTCCCTCTAACAGCTGGGTCATGTTAAACATCAGCTTAAGGTTTCAAACCTTTATGTCATTCCATTCCACATACTTTAAATCCCGCTACACAACTAGTATGCAGTGGAACAACCATTTGGTGAGGGATCCTATATTCTCATTTAGCTTCACTGAACTTTGTGACAGAACACTTAGCCGCTTCGAGAACGTTTTCGGTCGGTGGGCTTGTTATAAGGCCATAGTCAGCGAAAGCCTACGCCACTATAAAAGATTACACTACAACGAATTACATAAAAATAATCCCGACGAAATGAGAGTTGTTTGTCACAGGATAAGGGCAATTTACTAAATTGTTCTACCTAAACTTATGTATCGTAGTAGGTACCTACTTTGAAATTTTAATAGCAAAAACATCTCATTTTACTCAATGATTTTTACGCAAACAAGTTGAATTATTGGCAACTTTGGTGTCATCTTCTATCATTTGTCAATAATTTGCACTGATTACTTTTGGCATATTTTACTCTTTACTAATTTATGAAATTGTACATAAAAATTGAAATTATTTAATTATTTCAAGTTCTTAATAATCAAGTTTACGAAAGCAATGACTTATAAAGTGGCACAAATGATTTTACGAGGATTCATGTTAATATTGATGACTTTGGGTTTGTTTTACAGCTCAGAAACTCCAAATTTATCTTCGTTAAACCATTTCATAATGACCGGCGTATACGGCAGCTTCGTTATAGTTACATTAGGACTTGTGATGGAGGCTGGCCTAGAATTGTACAGCGATAAATTTATAGAGAGCACATTCATTGTACTGGCAATTATTTTGAATTCCATGGCCTCTGCTTTAGCTTTCTACGAATACTACGGAGACATTTTGCCGAGCGCTGAAACCATGAATAAGGGATTTGTGTCCTTAGTGAGCATTTGTATTTGCCTGACTGATTTGTTCGTTTTACATTGTACTACGTGATTAAATGTATTTAATATATAGTAACACTTATCCTTCCTCAAATAAGTATGTGACTTTGGACAAGTTGTGGAGCAATGTTATTGACGCCTATCCGCCTAATGTATCTACGTACCTACAGATAGAGAAATAGTAAAAGTTTACCAACCAATGCTACAGACTCGGAATTTTATATAGGTACTTAGCACAATCGAGAACCTGACAGAAAACCGGCGCGAAACAATGCTTGCTTTGTGTTTCACCGTATTATTGATGTTATTGGTTTTCCAATTTCTCTTCTCCTTCCCTCCATTCCCAATTCCTATTCTCCAACACCAAAATCCTTATGCCCTAAAATGCACTTACAACTCTTGGTTTTTTCTTATTTGGTGTTGTAGGTTTGGACAGGAAGGAGTTTCAAGCACTTACAGACTAGAAACCACCCTTCGTTCCTTTTCTAACTGGGGCCAAGGCTTGTAGGACTGACGGCCTATAAGGCAAAAAGGTTTGCGAATGGAAGCCACCGGTTTGCGAATGGTAGTTACCGGTAAGCATCGCCTAAGATGTCCACCTACAAGGTACACAAACTACTTAATAATAGTCGTGGGAAGAATACAGGTTGCTTCTGACCGGCCGATCTGAAAGTCTCCGGAGGAGTCCTATGTTCAGCACTAGACGACTTGCGGTTGATTAGATTATGGTACCTAATGATATTTCTTTCATTCTCCATAAAACCAAAATATTAATAAGTTTACCTACTTCTACACATTCGTCAGAATCAACTAACCGCTGGAGAAAAACCATATTTAACAATACTATTCAATGGTAGTTTGTCGCGCTCATACAGCGAACGGGAATCATTTTCAATTAAGTATTTCATTTATTTCCCCTCGTGACTACTTCCGCATGATATATTGATAAAACAGCCTATGTGTTAATCCATATTATACAACATTTCATTTAAATTTCGTTTTTCATAAAATGGACGTGAACAATCACAATAATCTGTGTGAATACAATCACAAATAGTTGTAAACAACTGAAAACATCGTAGTAGCCTGTGAGCAAGTGGAAATGCCATACGAATAAATAATAATATTGTGTAAGAAGGAGAAGAACATTATTTTTTTATAAATTATTATACAATAGCTTTCTGATTATACAATGACATGCATTGCTAGATAAATAAAAGTTTCAAAGAAAAAGAAGGGGTAGGCAACTATCAAATAACTGACTAAAAGCTCTTTATCCAATCTGAACGGTTTAAAAACACAACTACATACTCTATGACAAGTGCAAACTGTTTGACTTGGCAGTAAGTGACAGATGGTTGATTGACAGTCTGACTGTCTGACAGTACTTTACTTACCGTCTGAGACTAAACAAGTTTTATAGTTACTTTAGTTTTCTTGTGATATCGTTAATAATTCCTTAGATGGTATCAAAATGAGTTTACACAAAGCAAGGTAATAGCACTTACAGATAAAAAAATACAGTTTCAGTTCAATTATAATATAAAAATATGTTCACAACATTCTCCCCAGTTCTTGTTGACACATAAAAAAGGCGTATATTGTATTTATGTACCACTCGAAATCTTTTGTATTTGACATATTTACATATATAAATAATGCATATTAATTATATTAACTTTAAAAATATGAAGTTTCTAATTACCCAATATCGAGCATATATCGAAAAAAAATTATGAAAACTTTCAAAATACTTAATTATACAGAAAATAGGTATTTTTTTATTAATTTAATGGGAAAGTGAAAGTAACCCCAGTGGTAGGTAGTAAGGATTTCTGAATAAGCCAAATACTAATACAAGTTTAAAAAAAAATCAACCATAGTGTTATCTGTAGCACTAGCTTATTGATTGCATTTCCTTTCATAAAGACATTAAAGTGCATACAATTAGTATTCTTGGTGATTGATTACTTTTACAATTTGTTAAAGTTGACTACTGCTTCAAAATGTTTCAGGGGTAAGATATATTTTCCCTAAAGTAGAAAATTCTAAAGTGCACTTTCTAAAAACTTATCTCTCCAACTGAATCAGTCAATAAAATAAATGATTTGAAAGTAGGTATGAGTTAAAAATATTCAGATTAGCAGCAATTTTTACAAAACCCATTGCAAAATAAATATGTAGGTTTATGACCATTGACCTGTGACCACTCCCTGCTGGTAACTAATCAAGCACCAGCCATCTGATGGCCCTTGTAGAGTACCAACCAAACATGCATCAGTCACTCTTCATCTTTATTGCCATTGTTACTACCACTACCTCACATATTGGTACAGTTGTGGTTTGCCTACAAAACAAATGACTGACAATGAGTTAGCTTAACATCCATGTAAGACGAGGGCAGGCAGCTAGTTTATGTCTTAGCAAAATTTATTTATTGATTATACTACCCACCTAAGCACACAAAACTTAAGTTAGTTTTTATTATTCCAGAATAAAGGCATTTGAAGAAGTTTTGGAAGGAGATGTAGTTGATATTGATAAGTTGAGAAAATTAGCATTTAATGGTAAGTAATAATATAAGTGCAGTGCACCTAACAAATTATATTTATTTTTATTTTAAGTTACTTTTAATTTTTCTGTGTAAGCTTTAAGTAAGTAAAATGTTTCCGAATGTTTAACACAATACTGTCTACAAGTCTACAGCCATAGAGACATACAAACACCAACCTAATTGTGAGTTTGAAACTACATATTATTTTGACCATTGCTTAGGTGTGTAGGTACTAATGTAACTGTAATGTATGATCATCCTCTAATATTATAAACACCACAGGTTGTTAGTATGAATGTAGAGTTAAATTTTTGTTTCACATAAAAACTACTGAAAAGATTTGTTTGAAATGTGACTTAGAGATTGATTATAGTCTGGAATAACATATAGGACCTAGTAAATTGCAATAAAATCAATGAAAACATACATTTTTTCATTTGCAACAAATGAATCATGTTCAACCTAAAATGCTAGATGATTTTGAGGTGGATCATATCATCTAAAATAATATTTATTATGCTCAATTTTATATTGCAATTAGTACTATACCTCTGATTTTATTATTTTCAATACAGTACATTAAATGAATGTAATTGAGGTAAATGTAATTATGAATTATGTTTACCTTGTTTCGTTGTTCACTCCCTTGGACAGTTTCCCAGTTTGTAACCAACTAATGGAAGTATTTAGCCTATTTAAATAAAAATTAAAAGAGACACCAACCGTCAGTTGTCATATGTACAAGTCTTAGCCAAAGCAAAACTCATAATAATATACTCCTAATATAATACCTGTAAGTGACTTATAGGCTTGGCTACACAATAGTAAATAGGGCAATTACCAACCAAGACAATAGACAAGAAGATAAGGGTCTCTTGCATACTGAATTAATGATATCTTACAAATCCTACTGATAATGACACGCAAAACAGTTAAGCTGCTTTCTTGGTTGAATCCCTAATAATATTGTATAGTATATTCAACCAGCATTTTTCCTTACAAGTATCCAATCCATTTGTCATTTCGAATAATGTCCTTGTAACATTTACAGCTTAATGTAGAGCACATACCTATGCATACATAACTTATAATATGTTATGTTTGTTTTATTGAATTTTTGAGATGTTAAACAGCATGTTTGCTTTTTTCATGGAATGATTATAATAAATAGTTTTTAAAATACCCAACCTTAAAATATTAAAATATTTCTTTATTTTATTATGTCTAGTGGTTTGAACGCTGGGGTCGTAGTGTCTTTAAAATAGCTACGTGTCTTGTGTTAATTTTATTTTATTTAACTCAAAGACAGTGCAACTATTGCAAAATAAATCAACGACGTGTCATATTATTTATTCATCTTCCCATTCAATGGTAATAAAATTAACAGGGTAAAGAAGATGGACCATGAATAATATAAGATCACCCAATAAACTACTTACTTGTTTTAAATAAACGTGTTATTTTATTTACATAAACAAATAAAATATACACATACATAAGTTGTTAGAAATTTCATTAACAAAATAATCAAAATATACACACACATTATATAAAAACGTGTTATTTGTTGTAGGTATTCCTGATGAAAAAGGCCTAAGATCCTTAGTATGGAAAATATTGCTGCTGTACCTGCCTCATCAAAAAAGTACTTGGAAAACCACCCTAAATGAAAAAAGGCAAAATTACAAACATTATATAGGCAAGTGTTATAACCACACAAAATAGTTAATTTAATAAAATTGATATTATCATTGGTGTGATTAATCATTTCTAGATGAAATAATAGTATCTCCGGGAGGCCCCACCGATCACCCTTTGAACATCAGTCCTGACAGCTCTTGGAGTACCTACTTTAAGGACAATGAAGTGCTGTTACAGATTGACAAGGATGTCCGGCGGTTGTGCCCTGATATATCGTTTTTTCAATCTGCTACCGAATTTCCATGCGAGGAAGTAAGTTGTCAATAATATTTCGATTTGATTATTCAGAACACAATATCATCTTTTGCTTATGTTTAAACATTCCTTTTTATTTTTAGATAGTCAACAGCAATGGTGTTAAGAGATTGCATAAGAGAGTTGAACAGTCGGTCCTGAAATTTTCAACCTTAGAAAGACGAGGGCTTGGTGTGGCTAAGGTAAGTGAAATGATGACAACAGAGGTTGAATTGACATTTGACATTTTACAGGCTAACAATAAGTATTAAATTGCAATACAGACAGCTAACCTGTTATTCTTAAGGTCAAGGTAGTATATTAATTTTGGAATGATAATGTAACATTAAAATAAATATTGGCAATGACAACTTGTTTAATTATTCTTTCAGTTGAGCAATGAAATCCGTCGCTCGGACAGCACCCAGAGCGGAGACTACGCACCGCTGAACGAGGGCTGCGAGGCGCACTGGGAGGTAGTCGAACGAATGCTGTTCCTATATGCCAAGTTGAACCCTGGCCAGGGCTATGTGCAAGGAATGAACGAAATTATCGGCCCAATTTACCATACATTTGCCATTGACCCCGACAAAGAATTTAGAAGTATGTATATTACAAAAATTGCTAGTTTGTGTTTCTTGTCCCCCAAACTGATAAGATTTTTTCCACCTGCAGAACATGCTGAGGCTGATTGCTTCTTTTGCTTCACTAACTTAATGGCGGAGATACGCGACTTCTTTATACGCACCCTGGACGAGTCTTCCAGCGGCATCAACTATGTAATGGGTAGGCTCAGTGATTGCTTAAAGAAGACTGATCCTGCTGTTTGGAACTTGTTGGAAATACAAGAACTAAGACCACAATATTATAGTTTCCGGTAATCTGCTTTTACCAGTGCATTTTTATTGAAGTATACAGCTGTTAAATCTTTCCTCTTAATGATAAACAATCACATGTTTTTGTTTTTGTTCAGGTGGTTGACACTGTTGCTCTCTCAAGAATTCTCACTACCAGATGTTGAGCGCATTTGGGACTCCATGTTTGCAGATGAGAAGAGATTTGACTTCCTAATTTTTATCTGCTGTGCCATGATTTTGTAAGTATTTGATACCAACAGCTTTTCTCGAATAGGCCCGGATTCTGAAGAAAAACATTACAGCCTAAACCATACCATACGTTATAACAAAATATAGATAGCTGCATGTTCGTATTATTATCAATGCATCACAGCTCATGTAATTTTCTATTACAAAATTGATATAGACAAACATTTTTGTGAATTAATTTTCTGATCTCACTTTATAATTTATTTCAACAGGTTGGTCAGAAACGACTTGCTCAGTGGAGACTTTGCGTCCAATGTCAAATTACTTCAAAACTTTCCTCCGATGGATGTATCTCTGATCTTAAACAAAGCCGTAGAAATATCCAAGTTTCGGTAAATTACATTCTTTTAGTTATTTCTTAACGACTTTTGATATTTAAACGTTTTTAATCTAGAATATATACATATGCATTTACATCTTTGGCGTTCTTATTGTCAAAAAGACATTTGGATGTACCTTTTGGATCTATCGAATATTTTTTTATTTATTGTGTAAAATGTTGTATAATAAGGCCTATTGTTCGTTGTAAACCAATTTACTCCCGCATTACTATCAATCAATTACTAGAATAAGTACAATAATATTATTTATGTAGCTATAGTTTTAAATATAAATATAGTAAGCTTTGTAATGAGATGTAAAGAGTTATGAATCGTAGTGATGATCGTAACAATACCTATTTAACAAAGAGAGATGGAGATGTCGATGTTGGCATTTTGTCTCGAAAATGCATTTACGTACTGATTATATCTCATTGCAAAACATATTTCAATTGCAATTTAAATTGTTTGCCATAATTGTAGTTACCCCATCTACTTACAGTGTTCACTACATATAATTATTCGTCAATTCCATATTTCTGGTGTATCCATACAGTAGTCGTGTAAACATGTTAGAGCTTTACTTATATTTTTTCTGGATGCCTAAATGTGATAATCGTGAAAATATTGGAAAGCTAAAAACGTACCTAATGTAAGGTTCTTTAAGATTAATATAGTTTAAGATACTTTATACTTGTAACCTATAAGCCTGTATACTATGCGAGAGCTACCGATGGAAGTCCAATGCAGCGCACACTTTTGGGCCTATATATTTCACCAGGTCACCATGGTGGCACAGCCAGTTGTCGCTACCAACAAAATGAATTGGTTGCGTAACGTACGGTCGAGTGTACTACCAGTTCGTCTGCAAGTAGGTACAGATTTTACTGGCTGGTTACCACAAATTACTATACCGCTGTATTGTGTCTTACTTGCTCGGCCACCAGTGACGCTACAACTCTGTTTTTCTACGTACGCACAGCAATAGCGCAATTTCTACGAGATCTTGTATTGTCCCAGTGTGGTGTGGCGATTCTGGTGTCTAGCCTGGTAGTTACGGACACCAAATTGGCGCGACAGGTTTCGCCGCCATGGTGTCCCATTAAAGTATAGCCTTTACTATATGTTTCCTCGACCCCCTGGTTATGGCTAATCTCAAGTATTTGCTATGTCGTCCTTTATAAGGTGATTAATAATCATTTAAAGAGATCTGTAGTTTTGTCGACCCGATTGGCAAACTGTTCGTTTTATCTTCGCAAATACTGCTTAAAAATAATTATCGGAATCGGTCTAGCCGTTTACGCGTGATGCCATAACCAATGGAAATGGGGATTCAGTTTTGTACATACATATAGATTAGATAGGTATGTACTATTCCTAAAATTTCTCATGCTTTGACAACCCTTAAAATATACTCAATGATAATATGTCAGTTCGATTAATCAATTTTAGTGAGTAGATAAATAATAATATATGATATTAAAGTAATTTTAATGAAATTGTTAGTAAAATAATGAGCACCTACAATAACTTCCAAACGAGCTCTTCGTGTAACCAATTCGTATACGTACTTTTTATGTGTATATTTTCAAAGATTTTAGTAAGGTTAATTCGGACTCCTCTATTATAAAATTGCATCTCCAATATGCAGTACTGATATGGCTTATAGGTATGATAAAAATTGGAGTTTGTATTTCATGATATTGTATATTAATGGGCGTAGATAAGAGTAGGTATTTTTATGTGTGTAGGAATAGACGTTAAACGTAAATATTCTGATAATAAATACATATAGCCATGTATATATTTGTTGAAACGCGTAGGTAATGTTTAACAATACTACTTGATCTGATTGTGACGCGTATTCGTTCTTTTTTTCTTCATTCTTTCATTCTTTGTTCCCCATATTGCAAAGCTTAAGAGTGAAGGAAATTATTGGTTTGGTCTAGTATTTTAATTTGCCGTAAGCTACCAACTTATTAGAATCCATTCGTCAATACCCCTCCCTACCCTTCCCGCTTTTGATGGGCGGAGAATAAATACTTGAATATTAATCCAAAATAGACTCGGCTTATCAGATTTTTATTTGCCAATTGTTATTTGATCCAGGCATTCTCGCAATAACTCCCGCCGATGATAATATATTGTGAAATAGTACATTCGACTCATTTGTTATCATGTCAATTTATATTTCATGCCCTTTTTTTACTTTTGGGGGGAGAATTAGTCAATTGGCTCTCTCTCCCCGAGTGGGACAGGAGTGGGTGTCGGACTTTTACTGACTAAAACTCACTCCGATCCTTCTCCTGCTCCAGGCTTCCCCGGCTGAAGAGGTGTTGATGTTAGTCTATCATTTTGCTCTTAACACTCCAATTCTTTATTAAGTTTTAGTAAGTAATCGTGGTTTTTATCACCAAGCGTTCAATGTTACTAAGTAATCGCAATGACGACAAGTAATACATATCTAAACAAATACTTTTACCACAGGATTAAGGATTTAAAGTGTAATGAATTGCAATCGTAGTTTTCTAATCCTATCGTATTTTATATATTTTAACTATATGCGGACACTTGCTTATTGCTGTTTATACTCAGTAAGGGACGCCAGGTATTAAGAAGAAGGTATCCCTGTACATTAGAATTCATACATTCAGTTATATGGCGAAACTAATTAAATCGAATCGAATACGATTCCACAAAATAATGATGCATTTTCCCTTAGTATGATGAAAATAAAAAAGTAGTTATTGTCACTATCCGACACAAAATAGTACGACACAACCATGACACCTATCGCTGTGAATTGAATCAAATACTTCAGATTTTTATGTTTATCCAATTTTGTAAAATTAAATGAGCATAGTAATACATGTATTTGGCATTTGATTTACCTTACCCTTCCTCCATTTTCCATCACCAATAAAAAAACCACAATTCGCCTTTAAAGATTTAATATAAATAATTACATGTAATCAATTTGTACATATCCATTGACAATAATAGAAAGTAAAGATTTTATACAAATATAATGTCATTTTAGGTCTGTATCATAAATAACGGCTAAGTCATATATTAAAATGTTGGAAAATAAGAATTAATGAATGCGTTACATTATACTTTATATAATAAATTGTTTTATTTATTCGCATAAAGAGAATATTTATATAATAAATTTTTTGGTCGCCGCCCGGAATAATTTTTGATATTATATAGAACCTTAATGCCAGTATTTTACATATAAATAAAAGACTTTATTAAGGAACATATTTTCATCAATTGGAATCTTAAAGGGTGATGAAAACGGTATTTCTTATACATACATATAATTACACGAAGTTGTAAAGGAGTCATAACATTATTAGATATTACTTACTATATAATACTGCTTTTGGACGTGCAATCATTTGGATATTTAAAATATCAACTGAAGGCCACTTTATGTATTTAAATTTTAATATATAACTCGTAAGTTGTGTCATTGCACATCTTTATTTAAATTTCAACTTTATTATTTTGATTTCAACTTAAAATTGCAATAAAATATTGACAGATTGAAATAAGTTGCTTGTGGCAGTATTATATTAGATTTTATAGATGCACCAAAGTTTTGTCAAAAATGTTAAAAATTTAACTAAATTGTGTGACATTTTGCACTGTCAAAACACATCAAGTGTGTCAGTTAATATTTTGAAATAACTTGCTGATTGCACGTCCTACATATTCAGTAAAACCAAAACAAAACAGCATTCAACGGTCACTACAATGTTATCACTCCAATACTTTTTAAAATACAGGAATTATTATGAACATAATTTTGTGCCCGAATAAACGCACTTAAAAGTATGACGTAATAAAAATAAAAAATAACAAGATGTTAACAAGCACTTACAGAAATATGAGATTTAAAAATTTTGGGGCTGAATAGGAAAGCCTCCTCATTTTAAATAACAACTGTTATGGAAATCTCGACAGTAAATTCTAGAATGAGATGAACCACCTGCAGCTTGGCGATGTAGGAAATAGTAAGTCATCTAACATTCTAGTGCATACAGATATATTTTATCTATGGACATTTAACTATAGGTTAACAATTAACACCAATACATACTTGCAATGACACCACAAAGCTATATTGCGATAAATTGAAAGTGATATTTGCCAAGCCATGCTATAGGTGGACATTTAGACGGTATTAGAATATATCGACAATTGTTTCGTTGGTGTGAGCCAACTTAGCTACGTATTGGCCGCGATGACACGTCTGGTACATATAGGACAGATTGATGCGCACGTTTGCCCCCAGACACGTCCCGCGGTTTAGCTGCCTGCTGGATGAATTTCCCCTACGGCGACGCAATGTCGGCTTCAGTACTAAAATCACTCGCTGATGTTCTACAACCGCAATCCTAAGCTTCACCTACAAATACAAAAACCTAAACAAAGTCGAAAATAATAATTTATTTGTTTAAAAATAACGAAGTTTATAATGCTATTTCCTTCCTAATTACTTCTAGCTACCTTATAAACTCTATCCGTTTGGATCCTATCGATTTTATACACATTACTAACTATAACCGTTTTGCAACAGTTGTCCAGCCATTTGTTATTCGTATTTATATTACAAATCGATTGCATTTCGTTATTATTTTTTTGGTTTAGGATAAATGGCCCATCGGTATCATAATTCAGTGTAATAAATCTATTCCTCAGCAGAAACTAGCTTATATAATCAAATTCGTCATGTTTACTAAAATGACTCCACTATACTTTCCGCCAGCAAATACTATAAAACAATTGCGACAAGCTACTTCTGTTAGCTTACATAATTTCGTATAGTATTGGCTAGTAATCATCTTCACTAACCAGTTAACCCCAATATGCTTCCGAGTATAAATAGCAAATAAATACAGTCTTGTTGTTTCTGTCAAAGAAAAATGTAATTTTAAGTAGGCTCGTAATAATTACCTCAACTGCTTAGTAACCACAATATCGTCAAAATGTAAAACGGATCGTGTCGACACTACTGAATGCAAGCGTGGAATTATGAAGGAGGCTACTTTAATAATATAACAGTTAACATTTACCTACATTAATCTATAGGTTTTTTTACGGCTGCACACAAATGCTATTATTAAATCATTGCCAGACTTTCTTTACTGTTTGACAACTAGACTTGTAGTTAAGTATCGTTTTAGCTAATCAGCCAAATGTATTTATGATCATAATTTACCAATAGTATTTGTGCTAGCATAGAAACATGGCAAAATACATTTGTCGTAATATCTATAAATCTTCAATGATATAGTCGATACTTGGTTACCAACTTTGTATGGTTTATAATACTTTTTATAAATAAAGATATAAAAATATACATTTAAATTATGTATTTTAATATTATTCAACACAGAGTCAACTCTTAAAGTAACAGTTTTTAAATAAATGATTTTCAAAGTTATGATAATATTTCTCTATATTTCAATTGATTAAAATGAGCAAAAATGGAAATAACATTTTAGCTGCATATGTTTGATATAATCGAGCTTTACAATATCTCTCTTAGCTTAAGCTCTGTTAAATTTTTGTGAGATTCTCTAAAGTGATATTTTCTTTATGAAATGTATATTATTTGTTTGTGTTTCATGCGTATTATGCATTCACTCGTGTCCTTGTATGACAAACAATAATTTAGTAGCGTGATAACTAATTAACAGAGCTCCAACTCAATTTCTCTTCAGACTAGCTAATCGAAATAAATACTTTCATGTTTGTACCCTAAAAGTTTGATAAAAACTTACTACATAAAAATTATATCAAAAACATTAATTAAGATAACAGATACAATAAAACTGCTACCTACTAGGTATTCAAACAAGCACTGAAACTAATACGACAAATATGTATACGTTACACAAAAATAGCTGCCGTACTTGCAATGAATTTTGTAAATAGTAGGTACCATGAACCTATGTTTTGTAAATAGTACCTATAGGTTTAGAAATATTTCAAAGATGAACATAAGACATATGTTTAAAATGAAATACTTAGCACCGAGTAAACACCAAGGTTGGCAGTACGCCATCATAAAGCATAGCGTGTTACCGGTGTGAAGCGAAGAAGAGACCGCAGGGGCTCGTTTACTGGATGGCGCAGCACTTGCACTTGGGCTTCTTCCTGATGGTCACGTGCTCCGGCTGCTGCGGCTCCTGCGGCGGCGAGCGCTGCACCTCCACTTGCCCAGCGCGCACCTCAGCCACGGCCGCGCCGTTCTTAGTGCCGTTCATCGCCTTTGGAGTGCTCTGCTGCTCGGGGCTCGCTAACTTCGTCTGCGGCGATGGCGGTGCATTAGCCTGGAATCGATAACATATAATGTTCTAAAGCACTGCTGAATTACATTAATACGAGGAAAGGTCAGACAAAATTAGAGATTCATAGTTACTTTTAGCTAAATTTTTATGACTCAAAAAGCCATTAGACTACCACATATAGGGTCGAAGTAAAGTCAAGCGCAATAAGATACTGTAGCCTCGGTCTCAAACAGGAGAATTAATGGGGTGGATTTTAGTCCAAGAGTCTGACACTCCCTCTCGTCTCAACCTGAACCAGAGAAAACTTTTGAGGATATTGCCCCCTCAAAAACAAAAGGTCAAAGCATCATTGTTGTCACAGTGGTAAGTTGAATGTGGCACCTTTTATTTAAATATTCTTGAATTAAGGACTAACGTATTACTATCTATTATTTGAATGTATTATTACGTTAACATTATTCGCTTGCACTTTTTCTTCCTTTTCGTCGCATGCAGCTAGCTGCGGGACTGCAGCAGGAGGTGGTGTTGGGGTGATCGGCTTGCCGCCCTTGATCAGAGACACAATCTCGTCGGCCTCGCGACTCAGATCACCATCCGGACGGAACGGGTTGTCCCACCCGCTCTCCGTGCTGTAATCACAACCATACACCATATTCATTTACAACATACCATACATTGAACGTACAACAATAGCAGCATGATTACGTTCGAATAATAGGTACGACGCCATCCTACAGATGCTATCGATGCATTCTCATTCAGATTACCTAGACGCATTGCATATGAATACATCAGCAGATTGATCATCCATTATGAATGCTTCCAACCAACCATGAAATCTAAAACTTTGTCCAGGTCAATTGAAATGCATAAAATTTATATCTTGCCTTCAATTTTTCGGAATTACATTCGACATATTTTGTAATGTGGGGTAATTCGTAACCAGAAAAATACTTTTTGACCATATAAGTCTACTTTTATTAAAATAAATCAATTTTGTCACAATTTTAGTAACAATTATCATCGTTATTACTGTGATCATATAATAACAAGCATTGTCAATATTGACATTATAATATATTATACAAACAATGTCTTATGGTTTTGATTAAATAGTTATTACTTTATTTACCTTACTTAAGGTAAGCCTAGTTAATTGTCTAGGAAAAAATCAACATGGTTTCCTGTTAAAATTACAATAATAATGTGCAACGGAAGTTGAGCAATAATAATGTAGGTTCGAAAATACAGTAAACCACCATACCATTATTGTAGCTCTAAATGTGTGTACAATTATGTTGTGTTTGCATTGGCATGTGTGTTGCAGGGTGACATCATTGCTATGTGTATAGACTCTATTATGTATGTACACAACAATAACAGCGCGAATAAATTACTTCTCGGGTGGACCATTTACATTGATTTTTCAAGTACTTATTTGTTATTTTACATTACAATACCATATATCTGATAAAAGCAATAGATTCTCAAAGATATTCTTAAAATAGACAGAGATATCAGTGCTTAGAAGTAATACATAACAAGTAGTTTCAATAATGCATGAATGGTAGGTCCTACTTAATGCAAGAATCTCTTTATGAATTTAACATTTCAGTTTCTCGAGAGTGAAGTTAACAGATTTATGATATTCAACTACTTTTTGCAATTTAGTCAAGTTCAACAACGTTTTAGAAATTGTGTAGATAATTAGGCGAGTTTGATAATATGATTTATGGGGTTACCTGATCTGTCTGTTGTACATATTGTGGTCCACCATGTCGGCGTTAGCAGCAGCTGAGAGCAAGGCCGCGTAAAGAACGTGGGAATCTGATTGCGGTACCGGAGGAGGAGGGGACAAGCACTGCGGCCGCGCCCCTTGGTAGAATGACACGCGAACCTTGGAACGCTCCGAACTGAAAACATTTCATTTTCTTTAAAACATATTCAATGAGCATGCAATGGTTCTAGGAAACGCAAGCAACCAATCTTAACATAACTCAAATAAAAAATATATTCTTCGCTTATAACATTTCGATTGGGAATATTAAATTAGGTATCTACTAATAAATTAAAAGCTTTATCGATTTTGGTTTCATAGCATGAATTCGATATATTATATACGATTTATGATTTTTGTGACTACAACAAACAAATACCTATATGATTATAAAAATGTGTGCTAATTGATACTTAGAAAGGCCTAAACATAATTATATTATACAATCCTACATGACTTATGCTCTAGTCTAGTTAATAGCTACCTACTATCTCAGAATGCCTTTGATTGACCTTCTTGTTAACATTGTTAAATGATTGTCAATTAAGTTTAAATTCTGTTGTGATCAAATTGACTCAATGATTTTGTATTTTTTACAAGTGATATATTTGTAGAACTATTTACTGTATGTAGGTCAATGCTTCATGAATTTCTTCAAAAACAAAATAATTACAGAAATATGTTTTTGATTGAAAGAAGTAATGAATGTTTTACAATTAATAAATAATTTTGTATAAAAAATATTTAAATAAGATATAATAAACTTATCAAATCGCAGAGCATGTGATAATTGTAATCAGGCTAATTGTGTCTTTATTGCCAAATTCTTAATATATTTGATCTTGAAAATTACATATGTATTTAAAATTTATTTATTAATCTCAAAAAAGTAATCTTTATGCAAAATTATGCTTGTGCAGAATTATAAACAGAATATATGCCACATTATCGCAAAGCCAAATTGGACTCTACAATATAATATTTATTTTGTTACAAAAATTATTGCCTTGCAAGTTGTCATAAAATTATTCGCATGGCTAGGACGCTAGCGCCGCGCTTATTAGCATTGAAGGTGACTCAATTATGGAACCTCTTTTATTAGTAGATGACTATATTCAACGCCCACATCGTATTTAGCTCTCCCAATCTTGAGCTCATACTTAACATTTTGACTTGGATAACAAACTGTTCCTTAGTTTTATTTAAAAAGTTACAATTTGGATGAATATTAGTATATATGGCTATATATAGGTATATTCATATATTGTAATTCATTAGATTGCCACATACAGTCACAACAAAAATATTGTAAGTATAACAAGGTTGGTTACATCACATTATAAAACCACAGTCACACCCAAATAAACTATCTCCCACCACAATGATATGACATCATTTACTTTCAATTCTTGATAAGGTTTTAACTGAAGGCCTTGAACCTGTTCTTAAATAATTATTATAAATACCTTCTACTAATAATGAAATTAGAGAAAATTTGACAAACGGTATTCATTAAATGCAACACCCACCAACATTTTTGTAGGAGATCATCATAAGAATGATACAAAAATCTGACATCATCAAATTCCTTAACAACATATGAATCAACAGATGGTAAAAATAGAGAAATATCGCTCTGCTTAATTGACATAGCACAAGGTCACGTACAACATTGACTCAGTTAGCAGAATTGTCAAATATATGTGAAATATTACATAATAAAACCACAGATATTTATATGATATAAAGAAAACTTTCAAATTATTATGTTTTGTTCCATAAGTGTAGTCAGCATAAAATATTTACAGTCACATTTTATTGTTTTGTTTACAGTATTGATTTTATATGATAAAGGGTGGAAAAGGTTGTCTAAAATTAGATTTGAATTTAATTATTACAGCACATTACAATTTTGGACATATTTTGACAACATTTTAATTTGTTTGCTTCAATTATTACTTGTGGTGGTGAAATTAAAATAAGCACACATAGTGCTAAATTACTATAGGTAGAGTTACCATAAATGCACTAACAGGTATCTAATTTGAATTCAACATCTGTACCCTGTACTTAATTGAACACTAGTGTAGGTATTATGTAGGTCACAAGTAATGCAGCCCCATATGTAGGCATGCAACAAACTTTCCGGAATACCTTGGTTGGCATTAAAGCCGCTAAATATTACTACCCAGTCACAATTTGGGATCATTATGTTACAAAAATTTCATTCATAATTAGTAACTAAAGTGTCATTTGAACATATCGTTGTTTACTAGTATTTTTGGAAGGCCCTCTACAATGAAACTGGCAACAATGAACTATGAATGTAATCAAATCCAAAACTACTGTCCTTTACAGGGATACAGATAAAATAGAATAGCTGGAGTAATAAACGTAACCAGAGAGAATCATGGCCTCGAGGCGGCACAGGGCGGGCCCTCAATGAATGGACTACCACTGATGGTGTCATTAAAAATAGAGCTTTAAAAACGATTGCCAATGCATGTTTACTACTTGTAGGTACGTGCTGAGTAATGACCTTGTGTTCCCGACTGCTGGATGGAACCGAAAGTCGTTTTATGTTTATAAATCAGTAGTCGTGACGTCATTGTGACCGAATTATCCGCACAAAACTTGAGATATGAAAAGACAAATTCACTGAAATTCACATATTTTCATGGCGATTATATTGGGCGTAGGGATTACATCAGAACTCACATTAATATTATGTGCGCAATCTAGATATTGGAAAGCATCGGCAAGTGAACACCCTGTTTGCAGCACAACAAATATGAAGTGATTAATGTAAATAACGTACCTTGAAAGTATTCACTCACAACGTTAACACTGTTCACGTTTTAATAATTATTTGTTCACTGAATGTATCTAAATATCCGCCCTAATACAAATTAATAAAAACATCGGCGCAGTTGACGCTGGGTTTGGTCCATTCGACGCTCCACAAAAATGTTTCTTTCTACAACATCGATCTCGGAAGTCGCGCGCGGCTCCGTGGCGAATGGAATGGAACGGAACGAAGCAAGCGGAGCACGCAGCGAGTGAGCTCGCCCAGTGACGTAATGTTAGCTAGCGTTCGCGATAACATTTTAACGAGACATTATAGATGTCACTTTATTTTCTTATTTAAGATTTTTACCATAAAATATATCTTTATCGAAATTATTATTGTAATATAGATAAATATGGCTCATTTCTGTCTTGGTTAGTTTAACACACCAAACAAAATACAAATGAAATTGTTTCAGTTAGTAGCTCCATAGATGGCGTTACATTTAGACAGATTTAAATTGCACGTTTGATTATTTTTCCCCTCTATCTAACCCTGACGCATTACACTGGGGTCAGTCGACATTAACGAAGTGAATTACATCCAGCGTTTCATTACATGTATTTAGACGTACGGTATTAAACTCCTTTTGTACATACATACATAGGTAATATAAAAGGTGGGTAGGTAGGTACGTAACCACTTACGTACGATTTTTTTTTTATACTTAGGATGTTTTTGAGTTTTTATATTGAAGATTTTTTCAATAGAAAGAATTCAAGTAGTTTTTCAGATAATATCTTTGTAAACCATGTATTGTGTAAATATGAACGTGACAGATTTTGGCATTTTTGTAAAATATTGTATAAAATAGATATAAGGTATAAATAAGGACAGTTCTAAAAATATTACCAAGTAACAAAAAAACTAGGTAGATCTCCTACACTGATATCTAACGTCTGGTAAAGATCGCTCACACAAAGATGTCCAGTTATCTGCCTGAGAGTTACGTAAAAAGAATAAAGGGGTGACGTTCTGCTCGATATTTCTTATTGAGTACAAAATAGGTACAGGGGGAGTTCATTCTATGAACTACAACTGTATGTAAAGAAAGAATGAGTACAGTCAGCTCCAAAAGTCGATGAACAGAATCAATTTCCCAAAACACCTGTTCACAATAAAACGCCATAAGTTATAGTCGCAACTAGGAAACAAAATAGCCTGTACACCAGAAATTTACAAAAGTCGTTACACACGACTATTTTAAAAGTATCTGTGCACTATAGTATTCCTAAAGTCGCTGTACACCTTCAATCCAAATGTCGCTGAACATCATTGTATCAAAAGTCACTAAACAGCAGTAAAGACAAAATTAGGTTAACAAAGTATATTTTTAATGTTGCCCCGTGTTAATATACTTTTGACGCTTATGTTGTTCAGCTACTTTTGGAACAGTGTTTGCTAGACTTTAATAATGTATGTTAACACGTTACTATCTACATATTTCAAAACTTATTTATAAATAAATTATATTTTATTGTCAGTAATCATACTAATCTATAATTTATGAAATAACATAAACATAACTCTAATGATCTACGAAGTGATTTTTGTGACGGTACTTGTAATTTACTTTGCGAAAATCTTACAAAACCTACCTTCCTTTAATTTATTATTTTTACCCAACTACGCCAATGCTAACATTTAAAGAATTCGACATATGACATATCATTAGAAACGTCTTAATTGTCCGCTGGCTAATGTGTTACAAAATCTAATGCGGCGTCCTCTAGCGGACAAAACAACCAGAGTAAAAAAAATAAAGTTAAGATAATGCCGTGTTTGGTATCATTTTAAAGCGCTTTACTTGTACATTTTGAATATATATGTATTACTAGCATTTTTTGGTGACTTTGCTTGTATTCATGTGCTGATTGCATATAATTCACATCTTTTCGTTCATACCTTTTACTACTTAATATTAGTTCATTCTTTTGTTGATATTATGCGACACAAATACACTTTAACACCAAAATAGTACAAATAATAAAAAGTATAAAAACTAAAACCCAACTACGACAAACACCGACGCTGAAAAACGCTGTTTGCTTTCTTATCTTGTTCGGAGGAAACGTTCGGGTGTCACCTAGCACAGATCGCCCGGAGGACACGGTAGAATATACGGTGGAAGTGTGCCCCGCTTGGGCAGGAAGACAGTATTTCAATAAAATAACTGTTGCTATAATCACTCTTCTTACAACTCTTGATATTACAATTACAACAATTACAATTTAACTAAGGATAATTAAGATTAGGTTGAATTTGAACTTAACGTCCAGCGAACACGTGCGTATTCTACGAACTAATCGTCCTGTTTTACAAGAAGGCCGTCTCACCAGAGCTCGGTGTTCGCTATGGACTTGAAATAATTATGACAGTTGACAGTGAAGTTTGACATCGACGTATAACAAAGAGGTTTTACATGCACTGATGGCCAGTGCGCCGACATATACTTTGTTAACCTAATTTTGTCTTTACCGCTGTTTAGTGACTTTTGATACAATGATGTTCAGCGAAATTTGGGTTTAAGGTGTACAGCGACTTTAGGAATACTAGTGCACAGATACTTTTGAATTAGTCGTGTGTAACGACTTTTGTAAATTTCTGGTGTACAGGCTATTTTGTTTCCTAGTTGCGACTATAACTTATGGCGTTTTATTGTGAACAGGTGTTTTGGAAAGTTGATTCTGTTCATCGACTTTTGGAGCTGACTGTACCTACCTATAAATAAACTTATTAGGAAATAATAAGATGTAAATTGGGAATATGTTTATCCTGCAAATGGGTCTATCTGTTCTTAGCATATTCCGCAAAAAAATTCATGCGTGTTATAACGAAACAATATTTTGATCTAAAGGTAGATGCTGAATCCCCTACAAAGTTCATGCATTTCGGTCAATTGGTGTCCTTAATTAACGTATGCCCATTTGAATTTGTCAAGCCAGTGCGTACGAGAGTAGAGCGCCGACTCTACATACCTGTTTTATTACCTAAGCAATCGCGATTCTGTTGCCTACGTAGTGCCTACTATTACATCGTTCTATTGCTTATACTGTAAATCCAATTATAACTACAGAAAAAATAAATCGTATTGCTGAGATTTTAGTTCACAGTGGTAGAAAAAGAGGTTATAATGTAAAAAAAAGTCGCCAAGAAGTGTTCGCGTAATTTCGGAACAAAAATGAATAATTAACATACTCAAATGAACAAAACGTACTCGTCTTCAACGGGTGTGTAGGGGAACGATGTCTCCTGCACTTTCGGCGGCGGACTGCTCTCCGGCTCCTCTTGTAGGGGACTCTCGTAAATTAGGGTCTCCACCATCGACCCCTTCGAACTGCCAAACGACACCCTAAAAAAAAAGAAATAACATTAATAATGAAAATACTCACCAAAATGTTATTGAGTTTTTAAACTATAGCATTCGTCGTTACCTAAATTTGAAATATTTAATAGGTCTCACCTATTGAGCATTTAATCTTTTGGTACTTATGACTCAATATTAATGTCGGTAATAGTGTAAATATAATTAAATGTTTCTTTTTCTAGGATAAAATTATCTGTTGAGTCTCAGTGACATCCCCAATTTACTTGTCACACACGTGTGTGTGACTTATTCATCACAATATTAAACTTCCCGCGTGTTACTGCGTCGACATTTACACATTAATGGTTCCATTTCCGATGTATTGATTACTCTGATCAAAATAAATCGTTAGGTAGCTACTTCTATACATACGGTATATAAATTAGGTGATAAAATATTTATTCATCTCAAGATCCTGTCAACAGCATAGGAATAATGCGTGTCTACCCTCGAAATGAGTACCTATAACCATAATATCTTCAAGCAGACTGAACAAACTTCAATGGTTCACAAAGTTCAGTTCAGTAACGCCCGAGTTAAATGACTGATTCTAATCTAAAATCTTTGGTTCGATCTCAATTTTTTACAGCAGCTCTATACCTACAACTAATGCGCAAAATCGATACAAATATTTTAGATTGAGATCAAAAATCAGTCATTAATTTAGTTTACCTTCGTTAAAATTCCATTTTTTATCCAATTTCATTACTGAAACCTCCAATTTTTAAAGTAGAGTAATATAAATATCGGTAGATACTTGAAATGTTACCTACCAGCAGTGAAAGTCATATCAACTATTAGACATATCGAAGTCAGGAAATTGTCTTGCTTCATATTATTATTTGTATGATGGCCTCCGATATCGACCGACATTGAGATAAAATCCGATATTATAAAGATATTTCATCAACCACAACGTTCCAGTCTCCGTTTAACTGCTTAGATTTGACTGGCATTAACTGACATTTCCTTGACAGTGACATTGTTTTAGTTTATTGCGGCAAGAAAAAAATGTTTATTGGAGGTCGTTCCTCTTAAACGACAATGCGAAATCGTAAACTCTCAGTTAGCAAGTACGCTACTAAACTCTTAAATTTAATCTACAGTTATGTAGGCACTTGGAATGTGCAGTAGCATGTAAAATGGTCAGCGCTTTATCGTATAGCTATATAGTTAGCATGTATGCGCAATTTGTAACAAGAACAAGTCTAATAAAACCTCTTTCTTTTAATGTCTTATATTATCAGATTTTATTATTGTGTTTGTAACGAGCCTATTATTTTGATGTCTTGCGTCAGAGACAAGCAGTACTTGCAAAGATTTTTGTAAATTTAATATTTTATTTTTTAACCTTCTTGTTTACAAATTGCTGCACTAAAGTTCATCGGTAAGTAAGTTATAATTCGGTATTTTAGTTGTTTGTCATTTAGATAACGAGCAAGTATGCAGGCAGTCCCCGTCAAATTAGATATTTTGTAAAAGATAAAAACCTATGTTATTAAAAACCTATCTATATGGATTTCCTGAGTGCTTGGAATAGATAAAATAAAAATGAAAAATGTTAGGTACCTAATAAAAAGAATCGTGTCATAACATGAGCCATTTCAGGCAACCGATTAATAACTCAGGCAATGGAGTTGGGGGTTAGATACAGGTATAGGCGCAATAATGTACTGTGGCTTTGGTCTTGATTATGAGAAGGAACGGGGCAGTGACATTTTGACAGTCCCTCTCGCCCCACCCATGGTGTTAGGAACAATGTAATGACTTTCCCCCTCAAAAAAAAAAGAGAAAGAGTAGATATATGTCTGAGCGGAGAGTGGGGTACCTAATTATTCTAGTTACTCAATATCAGTTGAAATTAAAAACTTTCTAATAGTCCTTTTGGTAGGTAAGTAGGTATGCAGCACAATGGTCACGTATTTTTTACGTTCAACGTTCTACAGTTCCGGATCCGCGGCTTAGCTCAGTGCTACTTAACATTCTTAGTGAAGTCTGCCCCACTTTAAATATAACTGACACTAGCCTTTAGCCTTTAGCATTCCTTTGCTTTGGTAGGTCGCATGCAATTATGTAAGTAGATTTGTAATACTTGATTTCATTGCACTGCATTAATATTAAACTTGCCTAAACTGTTGAGACATTTTAAGAGTAACATAAGGAAGGTGTTGAAATGTAGACGTGTATAATATGTCTATGTCTGGTGTCTAAAAACATTCACAAATGGGATCACGATCAAAAACTGTATCGCATCTGATAAGTTGTTTTTAAACATTATTTTATGGGATTGGTCGGCAAACGTACGAGCGTATTACCTAATGGTAAGCAATCATCGCCGCCCATGGAGGAAGGTTTTAGAGATTTAGGGATTGGGGAGGGATTGAGGGACGGGAAGGTTTGGGCCTCAGGTAACTTCACAAACACAGGTAAACACAAGGCTGTAGTTGTTTCACGCAAGTTTTCTGTGTTAATCTGCACTTCAGAACAAGCAAATAGCTTCACCACAGGCCTGTCCGACGGACTGACACTTTTTAACTTTTTATTGTTTTATTTGAGGTTCAAAAGTGTATTCAATTGTCAAATAAAAAAATGATTTGACTTTGATTTAGATTATATACTTATTTAAACTTCCTTGTACGGGAGTTTCTAACCAAGTACCTAAAAGGTATGTACCTAGTCGCCAACTTGACCTAAAACATTTCGTCTGACCTAGGAACTAAAATAGAGATGATACGCAGTCGTGTAGGTCGTTGGTAGATTTACTTCCACCAGTAAACTAACAAGCTAGTTTAATTCGTGAAGATGTTTTCGCACTTATCTACCGCTGACCCGACTCTCAATTCCCTAATATAATCGTCAATTTCGTTGTACGAGTATCACTTCTATAATTTTGTTTTTTATAATACTGGCTTCGTTTGGTTTTACAAAACTTTGTGTCTATCTAACGAAAAACGCTAGAGTTCAGGGGGTAAACTTTTCCTTCATTCTCTTTAAAAAAATATGGTTTCCCGTCACTTAGTCATTTTCTCTTGTGCCGTATGTGCGTTAACATAAGACACCCAGACCTGGAACAGCAATTTGTGGATCCCACATAGAGATGTTCGAGAGTCGAATGAGTCGATCGACAAGATGCACGGCAGACGGCAGCACGGTTGCCCAACCACCAACTGTGCATTCGTGGGGTAAGGAGATAGTATCTACGATCTGTACGCCACAAAAAAACAGTTAGGTACTAAAATATATTTTTTGAACTCTTAAGTTGTTTAAAATAAGATAACTTATGTGACTTTCACGATTTACCTACTGTGTTGATATATTCATGTCTGATAACGAATGAATTGTTTATAGAGGAAGGACTAATTCAGTGAAATTACTCTTAAATTGAAACAATCGGATCACTTAGGCTGTATTTTGTATCTGCCATAAATATCTCTATGACCTACAGCGGTTTAAATAAACCATCAATTAATCAGCATCAGTTAGAATGAAAATATACCTGTTAAACAATTATTCTTATCAAATTCTAAATCGTTTATACAATTACCTTATCTGCATACTCTTAATTGAACATTTATTAGATTACAGTTGATCGGTCATATCATCAATTAATTTTTATGATCGTGTTCGTTAAATATTGTTCTGAAACTATTGTCCAAATAATAGGTGCCAGAAAAGATTGCAACATTATTGTAATGTGCTGAATGTGCAAATAAATGCTAGATACGTTATCCTAGACTGTTGTTTACTCCAAAGGGAGGTGTCATATATACGCGTGCTAAAACTGATCCTTCCCAGTGTATAAAATACATATGTATACCTATAGATAAACAGAATCCTTTAAACACCATGGACTACGGACACTGTTGACAGGTTTACGTACACTTTACTCTAGTGCTCTCATGCCTCATTTTACATTTACCACTGGAATCAAACGTCGTCACTTGAACATAGACGTAGTGTTGGCATCGTGCCCGACTCACTCAGATTACTACCTTGTTTTGCTCCTGCAGTGAGATCATGTTCTTTTCCTTTTATAGATAGAACCTCGTTTAATAATTTCGACAACTGTCTTTATAGGTGAACAATGGGGACTGAACACAAAGTTGTTAAGTATGACCCAAACACGGAGGCGTTCCAAATGCGAGCGCAGTGGAAGAAACAGGAAAACTGCAGACAACAGTGGTTCGAAAGATGGAGCTGGTTGCTCGAAGAAAGAAAGTAAGCAATTAATATAACTTTTTATCATAAATAGGCATGCTGTATGTTATATTTTTTGGCATAACATTCTTACATAAGTAATGAATTTGTAAGTATTTGAAACAAACACTTCCACAAACATAAGATGGCATAACATTGTGCAAAATAAGATGACTACAGTTAATGACTGTAAACTAGATGCTTTTACGTAGGTCACTCAATTACGTAGTCATAACAGAACGCAGCCACTCTGAGTAAGTGCTCTACTGCAGTTAAAGTAAGTAGTTTCCTGGCTTTCGACAAACTTTTATTCAGTACCTACGTTTGAACGTGGTCAAAGTAAGTCGGAGATAGTAATTAAAGCTTTTTAATATCTCTGAGTGCGCGTTGCAAGTAAAGGAACAAGTATCAACGTATTCCATTTCAATGCTTTGCGTAATTTGAGCGCTTTACCCGTGACATTGTTTGTGACTTTTTCTGACGTTCCCGTGGGAATTTACTTTACTTTCTCTCTTACATTTTTTTTATTGTGCTATGCTACTCCTAATGCTGATATCAGCATTATCGTGATGTTAGCTAGTACACACAGCGTATGTATGTATTAAATACAACATAATATGTACCTAGTGAACGATAAATACGCTGTGAAAAGAAAAAATCTTCTATACTTAATTGGTTTTATGGCCTGCAACAAAAGCAAGCAATATCGTAAAGCTTTATAATATTAGTTTTCGCTGTAATTGCTTGGGAATGAACGTCTGCTTCGATCCTGAGCTAATCTATGCTGCACCTTCGTGAGCAAACAAATATTGTGGTACCATGTTTATTACAAAGTTGCTATTCCACAAAATGTACTAATAATTGCATTTGCGACGAACTCTTTGTTGACGAAGTCAGGCTGGCTTAAAGCTTTCGATTCCGCTGTGCAACGCGATGATAACGTTTTAATCCTAATTCAGTTTGTGTTCATGAACGCTTATGACGAAACCGGCGAGCGTAAGACAAATAAATCAATAAATGGGCACGCTCCTAAATTAAAACTTACTTTGTTATCACAGCCCAAATACTCTTTTTAATTCTGTAATTTATAAGTCAGTTTAATATTATTTATATCTGAGAATTGGAATGTTGTTGGTACTGAAATACCTAACCAAGTACCCACCTACTTTACTTTCAGCTCATTGATGCTGCATTCGTATTTTGATCAAAGTCATCGAAAGCGCAAAAAATATTCAAGTTATCTTAGCTCGTATTTTTCCAAGAAATTGTTTTTTGTGCACGTTCGTACCTAGAAATATTTTATCTTCGTTTAAGATTGTGAGAGTTCCTTGATCTCAGTTGTTCATAAAAAATGTCAAAGGTAGCTACTGGTTGTGAATTGTGTGTGTATGTTCACAGCATATTACATACCTACTTTAAATTCTAAAATTAGTCGTTCAACTAAATAAAATAGTTTTGCTCATAAATAAAGTTATGTCTCAAACTCAGTTCGTGTCAGATTTAATTATTGGTTATAGTAAGTAAATAACGTTCTGTGTTGGCTTCTAAATTAGCTGGTCTACAAATACTGTCGCCTGTCAGTGCTGCAACACGGCTTCTGCCGTCAATACTACATCAAAGCGAAAGAATTCGCCACGGAGATCAAATTTATCGTGAGCGCTGGAGTTTCATGCGAAACCAATGTCGAACACGACCGTTCCCAGTTCACAAATGGTGCTCTAATACACGAAATTACTGTAAAAAAAACTATTTGAATGCTTGAGAAAATGTTGACCTTTCAGTAGGTATCGTTGTTGCTTTTAAAAAGGCACGTTAAAATATTTTCCTACGTATATATATATTGATAGAGTTAATAATAATAATGCATCTGATATCCTCTTATGTAACTCATTTATTTAATGGCCCTTCATCTTTTCGTATGTGTAACAAGCGGTTAGTATAAGAATATACATTACCTACATAGGTCGTTATTAAATCCACCATCTTACATTTAAACAGAGTAACATGGATTGTAACCGGTGGCTGTGATATAACAGCTTACGTAATCAATATAATACGTATTTATGGCTCGTGTCCGACATAGGTCTATACTTAGGTAGATAACTATTATGAACTTACCACTATATGGCAGCTGGATATCGATCGCTTTTGCTACCTAACCTTGGAAAATGAACAAATTGCTTTTTTAAAATATCTTACTTTTACACTATACTTTGCGATCACAGAATCTATTCTGGACTTAGGGATCTACAGACTCTACAGTGCTAGATTTATTTTCACCGTTATTAGATAGATAATATTGTTAGATTATTAAAGATGATCGATATTGACTACAAGGAAATGTATGACATCTATTTAAAAACGGTATAATAAAAAATAGCTGTTTGTTATTTTTTAAAGTGATGTCATCTTTCCTCTTTCAGGCAAGCATTAGCACAAGCTGATGCTATTCGACAAGAAGCATCAGCTGCAACACGGTCACAAATCGCAATAAAACCAGACGAAGGGAAATCCCTGAAACCAGTACCACTGACTTCCACGGGAGTCATAGGATGGCTAGCTAGCAGGTTGGTAAAAATGCTAATCTTCCTTCTTAAATTACTGAGGATGCAGCAATTCTTCTTCTTGTAGCTATTCATGAGAATCTTTGTGGTAGTCTCTAATTAAGTATTTATGTCCTCTGACTTCTCAGACAATCCATCAGCTAGTAGGTCGCTAAATTTTCATTTCCATAAACGATTTAAGTATTTGAAAAACCAAAAAGTCAAGCAATAACAAAAGACCGACATGAATTCATCGCATTCATAAAAGTTAAATCAAACATCAATTGTGTCTGTCCGTTTTAAAATCCCAGATCTAATTCACTTTTTAATTAAACCTCTGCAAAAGGACGGGAAGCGCCTTTCAGAGTGTCATGCACGTCATGTATAGAGCCCGGTAGAAGGCACGCTTGCAATCTCCGTGAAAGGCTGCCGTGAAAATAATCAGCTGTCGGCCTCGTGTACAAGTGTGCCTATTCTCTACGTGTAAAGCCACTTTAAACGGCATTTGTGGAGAACAAACTGTACAAGTGACATCGTCCTCTGCGTAGCCCCACACCTAGCGCCAGTTGTTGCGTAGATACTTTTTTATACAAGCTAAACCTCATGCAAAAATATCGCCTATTCTAAAATTAATATTCCTTTTACAGACCCGATTGTCGCTTAGAAATTTACACATCGTGGTGTGCGAAGCCACGTTTAAGACTACCCGATGCCTGGGACGATCCAAACTATATGGGCAAAAATAAAAAATAAACACATCTTTCATTATAATACGATAGTGTCTTAAAACGTTTCTTAGTATAATAAATCTGCGCATTTCATTCAAATTGCATGTTTTTATTTACGAATAGTTGTACGAAGAATGCGTTCGTGCCTCATTGTGAGCATACATACCTTACAAGCCATTTGTAGCAATTCACACCACGTAATTGAGTCCAGTGGATAATTGGCAAAGCAATTAAAAATCACAACATTTACATGATTAGCGTATGCCCCAGTGGTTCGCGTTTAAATCTGATAAATAAACGCGTCCCGCAATAAAACTTTAAATGCTAATATTTAGATATAAAGCGTTCGTACATTTTGTATTCAAATATAAATCACTTACGTGATACTCGTATTTAGCTTTATCATGGCCATATCATTTGAAATGATCGCCGAAAATAAATTCCCTTTGATTAGTGCATTGCTCTTGCCTCGATGTTTATTACACTCTACATCCATATTCTCAATAATATTTACATTTCGTATAACGTACCTACAGGTGCAGGTACGTACAGTAACAGTACCTTCCATACCTTCATACCTTGCATAACAACACCTTTATTTAACATAAATTAAATAAATCCAAAAGACTCTTCTAATTGGTACTTGTACCATATTTAAAGGGCTATTAATGTTGATAACACTCCATCAATTCATGTTCCCATGACTATCCATCCAGTCATTTCACTTCCCCGCTCCAATTTTACGCAACGATTATAGATTAGGTTCCGTTGTTTTCCTAATCCATTATGCTCGCTGCGCCATAACAATAATTACTATTTTTTAGATAGATATAAATATGCTGTGATGTAGGTACTTTTATATGAAAATCCACTTTAACTTTTTTAATGACATGTTTATACTTAGCTACATTAAAATATCTTACCTCTTTAGAGTTGTGTGTTTGGTTCCATTTCCAAGTAGCTTATGCTTTGGCTTGTCATGTGCACCCGTAGGCGTGGACGACGATAGAGTGAGATCACTGGCAAAGGAACTAGTGGAGGATTCTTTGGAGATGTTGGTTATGGTAGAGCGGGCGCGCCGCGCGCTTGACTCGGGGCTGCCGGGACTGCCCACCAGCTCCAAAGCCAGCCTCCCCTTGCCAGGCACTGGTGGAGGCTTCTCCTCTACCGGCACCATATACGACAGCATCGCTGTCTACTGTTTTAGCTTTAACCACATGAAATCTTTCGCCGTATTTTGTTCACGTTCAGTTTCAAACTAGTGTCATCATAATAGAGCCGTCCATGTTTACAAACTAGATTTCAAAGCCTTATTATTTTGTCACTCACAGCGTTGCTCCGCGACACCCTGAAGAGATCTGAAAGATAAATGTTATGATAATAAGGCCGGTTGGGAGATCATTAGGTTTGTTTTGTTACACGACAATCAAAGATTGGGGAAAACACATAGCTCTTTTATATAGATATATTCTGTGCAGGGCCCGTCCTCTCGTCTTAAACTACAGCATATATTGTACGTCGGTATAAACTTAACAACGATACATAAACAATCGTTTATCGTAAATAACAAATTGGAAGCGTCGTAATGCCTGCAGTCCGGGCAGTCAATGAGTCGTGAGGATACTGATACTCAACGGTCTCTAACGAGCTAGCGGCTAGTAGCTAGGTCAAGTTCTCATTCTAGATATTTAGATGTAGACTGGAAGCCGTCAGTCTTTATTACTGTGCAACGCGGCCCTAAAACTTGACCTTAGTTTTGCCTTATGAAAACTATTTTATCTTGCTAAAGGTCCACACAAATCTTGTAGAAAAAAAAAATTGCTGATTGTTAGTCCGCAAACACTCGAAAACTACTGGCCCGGTTCGACTAATTTTGGTGTAAAATATTCGTAAAGGAGGGAAGAAGAAAAGATTTAAAAAATCAGAAGACGTAAAAATTTCATGGATATTTCAAATATAACTTTGTTTTTAGCCATTAAATATATAAGAATATGAAATAAATTAGGTTAGTAAGTATGCAATATAAACGCTAAAGATTGTTCCTAAGGCTGGATAGATGTTCGTTACGCTTTCAGGTATAAACTCTGATTGGTTTTGATGAAAATCAGCAAATATTTTAACCGGAATAGCTTCATATCTACTTGAAATATGCTACTTTTCAGCCAGGTGCCGCGGACGAAGCTGCTGGCAGAAGTTAGTTTAAAACATAAATATCAAAGCCGTCATTAGTTTATTGAAATCTGTAACACGATCTCCGAGGAACTTTCTGTAGAAACAGTTCCAGTTCCTAAACCTGCCTACTGTCTCGCTGATAATATAAGTGGCATTCTCATTTTACAATGAAGAAGTCTACCTACGACATTTATGTTTATGTTTTATGCAACGATGACATAAACAGACACATTTGTTTCGCATTAAATATTCTGACCTTGATGGCATTTTTTTACTCCTATCTATCAAAACAGAAGATAATATGTTGTAAGTAATAAAATTTAGGTACTTACGTCTTTTAGTTTCAGTCTAAATTATTCTTAGTACTTTATTTGTTTAAATACTTATATGAATGTACCTTACTAATGGCGATTTCAATTAATTATTTTCAAAGGATTTGAAATTTAAAATACTATCTCAAAGTTAGTTTTTCGAGTTATTATTACGTAAATGTAGCATACATATTTGTTATTTTTATGTACACAATGACTTGGAGTAACGAACGTCATGAACGGAGAATGTTATTATGACTTATTAAAACTTATTGATTTTATATGTATTGGTCCGTGGCTATCGAATGCGTCGCAAGTTGACTTTAATTGATCGTAAAACTATTCCGTGCGTTTCATAGATTCCAACCTTGATCTTGAATGAGCGAGGAGTTTCGCGTGCCACGCTGGTAGGTGCCTACGTAAGCTGCCTAGTCCCAATCTATTTTTATAACTGCAGATAAATACATCGAATCTTATAGTAAAACTCATTTTAGAAATCTCATGAGGCGTTGCTCTTGTATAAACACAAGCTCTGATTAGTCATTTCAGTTTTAAATAATGATTTTTCCTTGTAAACTTTACCTAAATGAGAACGAGATACGAGGGTATAGAAATGCCGAGAAGTGGACTTTGACTATAAATTGACTGGTTGTCAACGCTAAATAAAAAAGCAGTTGATATTTCAATTTAGCCATTACGACATGCAGCGGACATGCACCAATGAGCTCACATCACTATTGTTCCACATCTTGCCTTTGCCAAGGTCAAGCAATAATTACGCACGCATGATTTTATATAATTATCTAAATATAGTGTGTACATCATCTCGTTGGCGCCTGTTCTATGATTTACTATTCACGATTTTGAGTACACATGTGTAGTTTTCTTCTTACTTACACTGCTATACACTGCGGCACAACACTAGGTATGTGCACACATATCTTTGGATTTATCGATATCTCTATAATCATGTTATAGTGTTTGAGATAAGATTAAAGAACAATTTATTATAACGGGACTCAATAATAGTGCTACTTAAGAACCAATATGTTGTTTTTATGAGTAGGTATAATGAGTACTTATTTTGTAGTTCTTGTTTTGTAGTAGGTATAGTCTATTAAGTTCCAATGTATAAGTACAGGTGATCTATGATACGTACCTACAGGTATTCTGTACGTTATGATGGGAGTTCCCGAAATATATCTTTTCCTCTAATTAAGTTTTATCCTTACGTAAAATCTAAACAAAATGTATTCTTAAATTTGAAAAAGAAAGAACTGAACACGAAGCTTTAATTTTCGGGAAGTCTGCCTCTTTATTTTTGGCTTTAATTCAACAAAATACCTAATTCTTGAAATCAGTATTATGGTTTTATTTTTCTTTTGTCTATTTGAGTCCAACATCTTTGCACTGGTTGGCTAGATGCCCAGTATGTTTAATTAACTATGTATTTAATTTGTTCAATGAAGAAACACTTTTGTTCAGGCGTATAACACAGTAGAAGACAATGACTTACCAAATCTGGTTTCTCTTTATAAACAATAGCCTCCAATCCGAGCTGAGCGGTTCACGTTAGGGGATTTCAGCAACTGAAACAAAAATATATCACTAGAGATATAGGTCTATCATTTAGTTATAATAAAAACTTTACAGCTTTATATGCATGGCTTATTGAGAATAGTCACTACTGTTGAGAGCGACCCCAAAAGTGCTGGTGTAATCGGGCAAGGATAGGTTCAAAACGACACAATATTCCAGGTAAGTGAATGATGAAGAAGAAGTTGGTATGTACATACATACAATGCAATTTATTTGGAGGTGGATAAACACTGGTCACATTGAAGAGACTTTGGAAAAAGGAAAAGTAAATCAGCAATAGACACTTTTCTAATGGGGAAAAAGCTTGCGCATACGTTGGCGGTACAGGAACTGGGAAGCCATCTCCTCCTTCTGTGACGCAGTTATGTTCGCAAAAAGAAAGGGTACGCATTAGGGAACTACAACGTCGCAGAAGTGTCTCTGGGCGTCGGGGATTGCGCGACGATCTCCGACTGACCACTCTAAGCTCAGGTCTACAACCAAATCTGATCGCTCGGTGCGTCGCAAAATTCATCAAACTGCCACAGATATTCCTCTAAGGCAGATATCCAACCAGGGTTGCGATAGCAAGCGCCATAATGCACCGCGACTCTGACTCAGTGCAGGAGAAGGAACGGGGTGGTTTTTAGTCAGTAAGAGTCTGACACTCCCTCACCCCACCCAGGGCGGTAAAGATGTGGAGCGATAAATTTTAATTAGTATCTATGTTAATTGTAAAATATTGGTCCAAAAGGCTACATGTAAGCTCACTCCTCTGAAAACTTGATTTGGTATTAGTCATTACTTGTTGTAACCTTTTATGAAAAAGCTTACGCAACTATCTACATATAGGTCCTTAGATAGGTACATATACAAACCAAACGAGCATGCCTAAATCGGTTGTTCTCGAATTTTGAACACAGTCTCTGTCTAAATCCAGATTGTGTGTGTGATTTGATTGTGTGACTTGTGGTGCGGTGTTTTTTTCAGTGGAAAATCATCGAAAGACTTCTCGCCCTGGTAGGGCGGTGTCAGACTCTTACTGACTAAAACAACCCCGTTCCTTCTCTTACTCTGGGCCGAAGCCGTGGTGCCTCATTGCGCTTGCACCGCCCGAAACCCCGGCTGAACATCAGCCCTATAGGGCCCCGTCTGTTGTGGTCTATTGGCTCTTTGAGGCACGCGCGGAACGCTACACTCCGTACGCCCGGGTCTGTAGGCCTACCATGAAGTGCTAAGCGTGAATCTTTCGGGCGAGAAAAAGCTATAATTTACATCCACACTCTAAAATTCTGTTCATGTAGGTACACTATCTCGTTAATGTAAATTCCCAAATATCAACGACCAAAGTACAACGAGTAAATCTCCTCCAGGTTCTTAATAGGTTAAAAACTAAAATATTGAGTTTCTAGACGACTACTTCCTGTTTCATGGAATGAGGAGCTGTTGTATTATTTAAAGTAAAGTCTTACAACTTGAAGATAATCTTGAAAGTCAGACCGTCTCCAAAAGACATTAAAACACAAAGACAAATATAAAAGTAGGTTAGCTTCGAGACACCTGTATTAGGCTGTATGAATTACATTATACAATTTTTAGCTGTGTCAGGGAGGATATGTGCTCACAAAATGATTAATTAGGCCCAAATATTCATTAATATTAATAAATTAATGAAGCCCGCTAACGATTGGTATAACGCCAACCTTTGCCTGATCATAATTTGTCTTTGTTTTTATTATGTGAAATATAATATTTCACTTCGACTACAATGTTCTAACCTATTTTTGCTTATTTTTTTGTAGCCCAGACTGTTTTTAGACTTATTATTTGTTATTTTTAACTAAAAAACTGACAGCTTCTGCTGTTCCAGCAGAGTTTCCGTTATTTGAATTGCAAGTTAATTTCATGCGCATTATATTACATTTTTAAATTTATTCGGTAATTACTCGGTGGTTCAGTGTTTAGACGGATTTTATGAATCTGGCCCTTCGTAATTCGTGTTCGTGTTTTGATTTCATTTCATTGACCTATATTGATTACTAACTTCTCTCGCGCGGTTTCACCCACTGCTCAGTGCCATTTGATCGTAGCGTGATGTTTTACAGCCTATAGCATTCAGGAACATTGTAGCTATCAATCAGTGAAAGAATTTTGGCAATCCGACCAGTGGTTCCAAAGATTACCCCCTAGATACAAACATACAAACTTACAAATTTTAACTCTTTATAATAATATATAGTAAATAGTAATAGTAATAAGTAAAATATAGTAATAGTATAGATTAAGAACATCTAATGATAGCATTACCAATACTTTATCAGCATCTCTCCAATATGAAGAAATAAGCGGAGCTCTACAGTCTACACATAAAAAAATTAACAATGGATTTTTTGTTTAGGTTATAATATAAATGACTTTAAACTTTAACTTTTAACTTTATTAAAGAGCTATAAAATAAGATAAGAAAACAGTTTTCATAGTTTCATATCGAATATCAACAAGTATAAGTAAGTAAAATGAAAAGCTTTCTCAATTTTTAAATTTCATTGAGCTTGTCGGTGATAGAACGAGGCAAGACAAAAACTGACTTCAAATGGATACTTATGCATCCTACGATGAACCTCTACAAAGTGTTAGTGTTAAGACACGTTTCTCCCACAATGGCGTCCTCCTTCAATGATCACGACATGGCCGTCAAGGACTTGAAACAACGAGCCAGACATGACGTAAGTACGAGCCAACTTTTTCTGGTAGCTTACATGACCCTAAAAGCAATATTTCCTCAGAATTAAGTTTCCTATATATAGCTACAAAAGAAATATATCTCCTTTGTTACAAAACACGATTGATTTCAACAATTACCAGAAGCCAACAAATATAAAGCGTAGCCGTGGCAACGAGAAAACCTTCCGAATGTGCTTAATATTTTCCTTTCCCGCTGTTCGAAAATAAGTATGAGGGGGCGCGTTCAAACTTGTTATATGACCAATTAGACTTACAAAAAATATCAAATAACATTTGGAACTACTATTTATATACACACTCGAGTTATGATTTAACTTAAAGGTCAACAGGTACTATCGTACTTATTGCCTTGCATACCTACTGTCACTAAATGAAAGCAGCACTAAAGCAGTTTGAACTGTATACTTCATAATACATTTAAAGGTAATATAAACTCCTGGTACAGCGACGCGGACGCGGACTTTTTGATGATATCAAGATCAAATGTGTGGGAATGTCAGTGAAATATTATTCCACGCTGAAGGAAAGGTCAGTCCCCTCGGGTGAACCTGGCACGGCTATCGTCATTGATGCTGCAGTGGCACTCGGTACACATGATTACAATCGTACTGCATTGGGCTAATTAAACGATCATTACGTTTGTGTTATAAAGGGAGTTACGGATTTTATTGATTCGCCCTAGTCTGGCACACGTTGAGCTATCATATTTTAATATGCAATTAAAGTTTTACATCTGTTAGACGCGTATAACTAGGCATAATAGATGACTTGGGTAGATACATCGAGAAACACATACACCGCATACACGGCATAAGTATTACGGTACCCATGATAATGATATCTAGTAACTATTGGTTTATAGTCTAATAGATTTTATAGAAATATACTGTTGAACCTAAATTTAGAGTCTTGCATCATCAAATATAACATGTATTAACTTCAAAGAAGTTAATAACATTCCAAATATGCAGTCTTCCAATGCAAATGTCGGACTGAATAATAAAACAGAGATTCGTACCTCTCATTCAAATTGAAACCAATGAAAGACTGTTCTAAAGAGTTTATAGGAAAAGAAGCGGTACGGACATGACCTTTAAATAAATGTAGATATTTTCTATGAACATAGGTACTGAAGCATTTACGCGTGTACGTGTTTTATTTTATTTGCATACCTAAAATTTTATACAATGCTAGCATAGTAGGCACATTTAAATCCATGTGTACAAAAAATTGTGAGGTTAAGCCTCACAGTAATGAAATTGAATGTTCCTACCTAACCTCTACTTATACAGCTACAAAACGAAGTGTCAACGTATCAGTAATTAAGTGCTCTACAAATAATTTGAAATAGAAAAATGCAACAGTATTTTAACTAAGTGGATCTATCACAAGCCTTTACGATATGTCTTATTTATCATTTATTGAGATAAGTCTTCAAACCTTTCCTTGCTTTAATCTGATCATTATTCTTATAGACACAGGTAAGGCGAGATGGGAAGAGCCTATAATTTCGGAAATCTTTTGTCAGTATTTTAATTTTCCATGCGATACCTAGGGGTTGTGATTTTTATGAAAATAGCGACCCGCCCCGGCTTCGCACGGATGCGATATGCTGATACATAATTTCTCCATTATTTTATGGATGTTATTATACTTTAAGGTACGTCCATGCATGTAGCGTGGACCACCTATAAAAGGACAGGGCAAAATAACTAAACGGCCCATACTCACAGTATAATTATCTTGAAGCATGGCGTCACACAGGTGCAAGCATATATATACTGATTTCTATCATTTTTTTTATTAAAAAGCTAATATGTATAACACATAGGCAAGGCACATTTTATGTCAATTAGAAATCCTAATTTATGAGGACGCATACTTCAAGATGGGGACGATC
Organism: Spodoptera exigua; assembly: GCA_902829305.4. Classification (NCBI taxonomy): domain Eukaryota; kingdom Metazoa; phylum Arthropoda; class Insecta; order Lepidoptera; family Noctuidae; genus Spodoptera; species Spodoptera exigua. The sequence continues at coordinate 8,785,889 of LR824601.2, read as the reverse complement.
AGCACCTGATCCACAACAGGCAATTCTCTGAAACGGAAATAAGTTCCGGGATGTTTTCCTTAGCAATATACTCTCGTATTCTGCTATTTATAACTAAGATAATTATAATAAATACAAGTATCTATAGTTGTTATAAAAACCATCAAATATAAGTAAATACATACCTAGCTATACAAAGTTAAGCGCCTACTTGGGTATCAAAATGCCTAAGATAACGGTTAATCAGCTTTGCCACTAAAGTTCTTACACTAAATCAAAACAATTCACATGCGAAATACGAGTATAAAATATGGAAATATTGAATTTTAAGTAAATATCAAAAAGAATTCAGTACTTATAGCGTAAACACAATGTGGTGGTGTAATCTATTGCTAAAATCTGTACGAATAATAATCTTCAAATCTCTAATCCCCAAAAGGTCGGCAAAGCACTCGTAACTCCTCCGTTGTTGCGGGTGTCTGGGGGCGGTTCTGATTGCTTACCATTAGGTATAATTCGTTTGTTCGTTTGCCGACATATCATTTAAAAAAAGAAAAATAATAATGATAGATTGTGTCACCGGTAGCTTGATTTTCCTCTTTATTTATATTTCGAACTAGCTTAGCCGGCAAACTCCATACCGCCTCAAAAATAATAAGTTTATTTTTTGGGGTCAAATAGTGCATTCTGCTTCGCATTTATCTAGCCGGGGTTGCGGGTACAAGCGCATGTAATGCTTATTACTTTTTTCTGACCTCTTAAAACTTCCCTATATATCCAAGAGATACAGCCTCGTGACAAACGGACAAACAGTGAGTAATTCGGTGTGGTGCCCGGTATTAACCTATGGTATCAGCCTATTAGTGTCCACAGCTAAGCAAAGGCCTTTTCTTACACGGAAAGGTTTGACCGTTTGAGCATTAACCACCACTCTTGCTTGCTCAAGGCAGATTACCAATTTATAGAAATTATAAGTTTGTTTTTTTTTCTTTAAACACGTCCTTTCACGTCTGCTCCTGACACCCGCAACAACAGAGGAGTTACGAGTACGTTGCCGACCTTTTGGGATTAGGGATGTGGAGATTTTGGGATTGGGGGAGAGGAAGGATTGGGCCTCCGGTAACCTCACTCACTCGGCGAAACACAACGCTGTTGTTGTTTCATGCCGGTTTTAAAGCCTAAGCGGGTGCCTTAACTTTCGTATCACCTCATCTCCTCATTACTTTTCTTAAAACTTAACTTTCGTACCAACTTATCTTCTAACTACTTAACTTCCAAAAAAATATGAGGTTAAAGAATTTAATGAAACTGTAAGAACACACTAGTATAACAGTATTTTTACTGATAAGAGTTTTACATAGAGTTACAAAATATCTGATGGTCCATTCAGTGGCACGTGCATAAGATTTTTTATTTGCAAGTTACCGTCTTATTTAGGATAAAATTTATTGAAGAAATCTATTCTAGTATTATAAAGAGGTAAAATTTGTAAGTTTGTATGTAAGGGGTTATCTTTGTAACAGCTGGCCGGAATGCCAAATTCTTTCACTGATTGATAGCTACAACGTTCCTGAGTGCTATAGGCTATAAAACATCACGCTACGATTAAATGGAGCCGAGCAGCGGGAAGAAACCGCGTGAGAGTAGCTAGTAGTGTATAAAGTTTCTAGGTGTTTTGATAAGTCACTTATTCCGAAACCACATAGATTGTAATGTCAGCGTCAGTGTTTCGTATTGCCTCTATTTTCTTAAATGCACGTTATCTCACGATATTTCTCATTAATTAAAGACCAAAAGCATTTAGTACGAAAGCCTTTGAGAACGAAGTTCAAAGCCTCGTTTGTATTTGTTATTATTTGTATTCGACAGCTCTATTCATTTACAAGGATTCGGTTTCTTTGTGTAATGTTTTTTTTTTCATTTTTTTCCTAGCTTTAAGTAGTATCAATACAGCTAATACAGAGAGAAGCCATTACAATGCGACATCAAATGTAGGTACAGCGAACAAATAAATAGCTAATTTGAAAAAGCAAAATTTTTCAAAGGCCTTAAATTAGCCATTCTAATATTACTTTGTTACTATAAAAGAAAAATACATCAATAATATTATATAAATAATACTTCTTTCCATCTAAGCAAAATCGAGGTAATTGTAATGAAAACAACTTTGTAAAATAAATCCGCGGTGTGTGCAATATTCATGGTGTGATAACTTTTATTGCTTGCATTCTAGGATAACAATGAAATACGTGTATTAAAAGAATTCTCAGATAACCTTCTTCAACTCACATATGCTTATACTTAAACGTTGCGCAAGATTAGCTTCCTAGATACATTTTGTGGCTATAACATCCAGATGGAACAGATTCGGAGAAATAGCCAACTATTGAATCGGCTTTGTCTATAACATTTTCGTACTGCATTGCGTCAGTATTTATTGCGTTGAGCAAAACGCATTCGATTAGTCGATCACAATTAGAATACCTAACTTCGTGTTTACCTACCTTTCGCTATTGAAGAACATCAACATTTGTGCAGAAAGGCAATATTTTTCTCAAGAAAAGCCAACAATAGCCGCGAGTAGGCCAGCCTATTTAATTCAATGACACGATCAAACATTTGTGGAACTAAGTTTATACCTATTCTATAAGGAGTTGTTGCAACTGTCCGTTTTTTAGAATTTCTCAGGTAAACTAAACGGATGTTGAAAAAGCACCCGACCGTAGCCGCGCAGCTCGTCGACAAGGATGATTTTGGTTCTCATAACGAATTGTATACCTACAACTGCCTACCTAGTCTAGATATAATTTGTGTAAAATGTAACTAATATTAATTAATAATAATTTAGATACATCTAATTTTATAGATCTATATTGTACATGCAAAATAATAAATAAATATTAGATAATATTAATCAACTAAAACTTAAGATTATAGTACCTAAGAACCGAAAAAAAACAAATCAAACAATGATTCACAATCATCTACAGGTGGACATAAAGATGTCTTCAATCGCTTTGCTTACAAATCCATCAAACTCACCGTAATTCACTTCCTGTGCCGAACAAAATGAATAAACTTTTAATATCGTTTCACGGTAGTTGAGCACATTTCTAAAAGATATAACTTCGAACAGATTAAAATTGATTTAAATTTGCGTGTGATCTAGTTTCGTTTGAAGATGGCCATAAACCAAATTACGGTAAATAGTTGCGTGCAAAGTACTTGGCCAAAATAATGCATAAAGTATTTGCAACCGTATCAGGTTCATCGAACAATGGCAAATGCGTACGAGCAGCGTAATTTGGTCTCCAACAATAATTAAAATTATATTTGCATTTCATTTATCTATGAGAGAGACGGCATACTGTACAATTCCCAACGGATACTGGGAAGTGTTAGCAATACCGAGGGAGAAAGACGTATGTTAAATAGACCATGTCCAGTTGAGGTATTCATGCGTAATTGCAGCCGAGCCGTAGGGCTACTTGTGGTGTATACTTTCAAAGCTAGTGGGTTCCATCAATAAAGACTGTTATAAGTACCTATTAACACAAAGAGAATGCAAAGTGAAAAATCAATTGTACAAAAAAATTACTCCTAACGATCCAATTAAATATCCTCATACATAGCTATCTATACAAACGGGTACAAACGTTTCTGACCACACAGGCATAAAATCTGACAACATAAGTTCATAAACCTAGAAAAATATAAAGTACCTACGCTACCGCTGCCCCACCCGAGTTGCAAATGAAATCTTATAAAGTGAACGGTTGATTCATTACAATTTATTTCCGGTGGGATCGAATATGTTTGTTGTTGTTCGACTTCCGCGATTACTTGAACCAGTGTTGCTTGTGGTCATAACATCTAGCTGAAAGAATAACTTTAATTACACACGTACGTTGCAAACACATTTTGCGACTGTTTCGCTATTTTAATGACATAAGCAAAAACAGGTTTGTAACGCAATGTGCACACTCAAGAGATTTCGTAACTCAAATAAAGTCAGGCCGATAAACTCGATGAAACACATTTTTTCGCAATAATAAGTAGTCCTGACATTTATATCGAATACATTTCAATATGATACCGCTAACTAACGGTTTAGACAACTGATTAAATTATGTTTAACATATTTTATTACGAAAGAACAACTAGTTAAGTATTTGAATTGAATTTTTTTAACTCCATTTTATGAATTTATATCGATGTGGTTTTGTTAATCGCATACACAATTTAAAAGTAATCAGGTAACGACACGTTGTATTTGATCTTGGAATTTTTGTTTAAAATTTCAAAACAACACGTAAAGCCACAAACATTACTTGTGAAAAAATACTAAGAAAAATAAACAAAAGCAGAACCCGCGACTAACAACGTAATTTCATTAGGGGACTCGAGGTACGTAGGTACTCACTCGAGTTTGTCAACTTCTATATAAGTTCTAACAAAGCAAATATTTTCGCTATTTAAGTTATGCCCCTTGAACGTAACAGAAGCCTGTTAAACTTTATATTGTATCAAAATGTTTACTTACAACATTTTTTCAAGTTTCAATAACTAAGATTTACCTGTGATTCAGTCAAGAGTACTTCGTTTAAATAAAGCTCAATTTTCCCGTTAAGAAATGTTTCATAAATAAAGAGCTTAGATACCAGACAATTTTATTTACCGGTAAGTAAGTACTAGTAAATCAGATACTTCATAATAATGAATGTAGAAAATGTATCAGGTCATCAAGTGAACATTGTCTGTCGCATTGTAGGTGGACAGTGGACAGTGGACATAGATTCGGCGCACCCAAATGACGTGGGTAGGGAGAGGGTCACTATTGTACGACATTAAATGTTTGTTTGTCCGTATGACATCACCACGGCGACATTGGAGCGATGCATTTACCTAAAGCATCTATTTATAATGAACTAACGGTGATCAAGCGAGTATCATTATTGTTTGTCAAAGCTCACTTCGACACAAATATATTATAAAAACGCTATCGAAAAAAAAATGCTTCATTAATAGATCAATGACGTGAAAGAATTAAAACAAAAAACTAGTTGATTCAATCTGAAATAGAGTTCACGGTTACATAATTGGTACCTAGTTAGGTAAAATAATAAGTGTGGATAACGGAATCGTTAAAATACATTGCTTTGACAATGAAATGGTTGATTAGTGGTAATTGAAGGTGTTAACGTATAAACCCTTTGGTTGGAATTTTCAAATTAAGAACCGATTGGTTACATATCAAATCACGTATCAAATATTATAAATAATATCTGAGGAATAAAATTGTTGCTGTCACTGTCTTATACAAACATTCTGACGCGACAGCATCATAATTATTCGCAAGATAACTTTTATCTAACCATTGAAAAATCTGCCCTCGAACAGATTAGTTATTCGTTTGGTAACAAGTTGAAACATGTGACATTTTATGCCGAATAACAAACCGTCACCGTTACATTCCAAAACTAACTATTATTTGCTTCTTCTTGGGAATTCCTCGTAAACATAGCTTTTTAACGCGTCCGAGATTATCTGTTCTAGATGTTATCGCTGCAGGTTTTCTTAAACATTTTTACTTATAAAATTAACTTAATATGATTCTTTTTTATTTATATTATTTCAATTATGATGAGCTTGCTATTCCCTATAAGTTTATTCGTTCAAAATTCACTTATACTGAAACTACATAAAGCCACGTGCTGCTCTTGGTTCGCACATTCAAACATCTGGTTATGCAGGTATCCTAATAATAAAAACTTGAAATATATCCCATCGTTTCAAAACATTAAAATGCTACATGCACAAAGGACAATCCATCAACATTGTTTTGTACTTAATACAATTAAATAGGTACGTATGTAACGCTAGGTACTTCAAGTACATCTGCTAGCTTTTAAGTTACAGAGTTTCTGGTCCACTTTCATCGTTTCCGTCACGATGACTAGCAGACATCAACTGCAGGATGTCCTACGTTTAGGAGACCGAAGTCGCGAACATAAGAAAACGTACATTTCCTGCTATCAAACAGACCTAGAATTTTAGACGTGGCCTCACTTAATCATCCATCAAAACTAGGTCGTACTTATTTATTATGTAATGTGAAAAATTGGCACAAGTGGTATCGATATACTACTGGTACTGGTCCCAATGACAGGGAACAAACACTAATAGTAATTTAGTCTATATGTAAATACGTAAGTATGAAAACTTAATGTAAAACTTGCACTGCATTAACCTTTGCACTGTAGCATGATAATATACTGAGAATTCATTAAACAGAGGTATGTGATACTGATTACGTTATAAAACACTATCTAGTCATATTATAAAGTATCTAAAACAAATCGCGTATCCATTTGATTAGCAAAACAATCAAGGTAACTACATTTATTTCAGCCGACAAAGCAGCTCCAAAATCGATGTAGGTAGTTCTAATTTGAGGTCATCGTCTATGAAAAAGCATTGCCAAGTAGGTTAACGCGTCAAGGAACCACCATAATAACGATTAGATACTGGTGTACATAAATACTGCTTGATTTGCCAGTGACGGCTGTAACCATTCCTCTTTCACGTTAAATTTTATTTGTTGTTATTTTCTTTTACTAACGTCAAAATACAAACTGCCCATAGTCTGTCTTTTGTTTGTTTTGGACATAGATACTCGTATATCTATAAAAGTAATAATTGGGAAATACCCGTTACCTCTTAAGACGTTCTCTGGAGTAATGCAATAGTGATACCTGCATCACCCTCCTATTCACTAAATCGACCGGATGACTAGCATTAGAACTTTAAGATATACGTACTTAGATACAGCAACCAGAACTACCAGAAGGTAAGCAGATAATAAAGACTACATGTTAAAGAATAAAAATAATAGTAAATAAAGACTATATATACTATAATCTTGGGACGAATTTGAAATATCTCCAAAACCGACATTATGTTTCTGTTTACATGCATGTATTGGGAACACTTAGGTATTATTTATAGTCTGCCATACGTAAACGCGTTGTCGTCAGTGAAGTATAGGAAACAAATTCGGGATAAACAAGTGCAAGCGTACATACGTGCACTGAATCCGAGTGGAGCGTCGTTGCCGCCGGTGCGGCCGGTGCATTCAGGATCAGCCGTCCAAATCGCACGCTGTCAAGTAAACGTATCAAAAACAAGAGGGAGCGAATGGATGCGGCCGGCTGTTTATAAACATTGGACTAGACGAGATGCGATCAATGCCAAGACGGGCACACTCTTAATGGCCGGGGCCACGTCGGCCCCAACCTCACCTGCCTCGCGGAATCTACCGCGTAGATAACACAGTGCACTGGACCGCAGACGCAAGGCGTCGAGTGCAACACGGCGGGAGCAATCACACGGACGTACTGAACGGGCGGCTGACGGCGGCCGTGTGCGCGCCGCCCTAGCGGTTACGTCACTTTGATTTGACAGCTACCGCACGAGGTACGATTGCGACGCCAGCTGAGACCGCGCCGTGGCGCCACTGGCGTCCCGTCGATCAATACTCAGTACGCGTCGCGTTCCACGCTGCGCAGTGCGCAACCGCGCAGCTACACGAGACCGTACGAAGACGCCCGTCACCGCGCCGCCCGCCCTCCTCCCACTTGCAACCTGCTTCGCTTCGCCTATTCGGTGAACGATCCGATGCAAAATGTAATGCAACGGAAACATCAAATACAACTTGGTATTTTACAAACTTGCGAACTTTCATCTTGCCCAGCTATGAACGCTTTAACAAAAACCGATACCTCCCAAAAATAACCAATATTAACACCTGTTTACCACATCGGTCGCGGTGAGAATCCTGTCCTAAATAAAACATTTATGGCAAAAGTTCACATTCCTTTATGTCTATTACTGCATTCAATTAGATTTTATATTTAGGCAGTTATGAGCTATTTATGCATTCATGAAGCCATTATTTTTAGCCATTACATTAAGGAGTAAATTTTTTACCAGATTTCCAAAAAGGAGGTTTCCGATTAAGCCCACCCTATATTTTTATATTCATAAAACAATTCTGTCGTTTAAACATCGGTTTAAACGAGAGAAATCTTTTAATTAATGATTCTTGTTATGTTCGCGTCGTTTAAACCAATCTTAATTCAAAGGTGGCTGATCCCCGAGTTAGGATATCCCAGAGAAATGGCAGGGAAATTAAAAATTTGTAATGAAAGAATGAATTTATTTTTGTAAATAGGCCAGAAAACAACACTTTTACAGGTCAAAATTATATGTTAAAACTAGATGAAGCCGGCATTTCCTATCTGACTACTCTGAGAAGAAATGCCGAGACAAACTCAGAGATCCGTCTCTTTTCAAGTCATTGTAGGAATGCATAGTCTGTTTGTTCATTTAGTGAATAAGTATTTTAAAACACTAACACGCGGTTTCTGAAAGGCTTGTCAAAGCTAAAATTAACTAATCTCCTGTTAAATCTCTTGTCAAGTCACCTGATTGGTTGACTGAATTATCTACAACCAATCAGATGACTTGACAAGAGATTAAATTGATTTTAACATTGATCGGCCTTTCGGAAACCGGGGGTAAGTACAATTTAAAGTTGTTAAAGTTGACCTGATCATAGTCGGCCGAATGACAGTTGAGAGACCTCCTCGAGACTTTCCTCTTGTTTTTTGTTTTGATAATTTTATTGATGAGAACTTTACACCACCACTGCTTGCTTGCTATGTGTTTAAGTTTGATTATTTTGTATGATGCATAGATGGCAGTATTACATACTTGTGGGTTGTAATTAATTATGTAGTCATAGCCTTGTATAATTTTTTTCGTTTAAATAAAAAATAAAAATGTGTTTAATAGCCCGACTTCAAGAACAACTGAAATCAACACTGACTGCACGGTTGACGCAGTAGCTGGCAACTAAATGCCGCAACGAGTCACGGGTTCGATTCCCGCACGGAACAACTTTTGTGTGAGATTTCGGGTCAGGGTGTGACGTGTATGTGAAATTATATATTTTAACCTAAACGCGTTTGTGTACGGCAACGTTTATTAAAACTTTTAAAACAAAGCTAGAAACTAAAATAATCGTGTTTATGGAGAACTTGAAGCACCGACGACGACTTCTTACGAGGGTGGATAACCTACTTGACGACTTCTAACGAGGGTGGATAACCTAATAGCCTACAGAGGTGAAGCCAGAAATTAAATATACACCGTGTTGATAAAATTATTAATTATGCTTCTTTCAAGTATGAAGTCTTTAGACTATGATTAGAATTATTTGACATGTTCAGTTAGGCGGGGATTATCGGGTAGGAAGACAGTATTTCAATAAAATAACTGTTGCTATAATCGCTCTTCTTACAACTCTTGATATTATCATAACCACTATTACGATTTAACTAAGGATACTTATGATTAGCTTGGATTTGAACTTAACGTCCACCGATCACGTGGCTGCGTGCGTACTCTACGAAGGTCCAACACTACATTTAATTTTATCAATCAATCAATTTAATCTCTTGTCAAGTCATCTGATTGGTTGACTGAATTATTATTATCAACAACCAATCAGATGACTTGACAAGAGATTTGACACCATAGTTAGTTGATTTTAACATTGACCGGGCTTTCGGAAACCGGGCATAAGTGTCCTGTTTTACAAGAAGACCGCCTCACCAGAGCTCGGTGTTCGCTGTTACTCTACTCTTTGTTCGCTATGGACTTGAAATAATTATGACATTTGACAGTGAAGTTTGACATCGACGTATAACAAAGAGGTTTTACATGTTCTGATGGCCAGTGCGCTGACAAGAACTTAAACTGGATCATATTTACTTACCGACCGTTTGTCCGAAAGGTAAGGTCGCGGCGCTGCCCATAGTGTAAAGTAGTAGTAAAGTAGTAGTAAACCTATATTTTTGGGAGAACTATTGCGTGATAGATAAACCATGGTTTGGCACAAGTGGGACGGCTTAAGCTTAATAAAACCACAAGTGAGTTTATCGGTGGTTTAGTTTATCAATATGCCTAATCAAGTAAAAATAAAGTGTAATGACAATTCCGTCACCCTTCGGCCTACGACGGTCTGAATGACAATTTATGCAGTCACCAACGCATTGTTGCATCTCGGTAACTACGCTCTTAATTGCAGTACGGTAACTACGTTTGTAGGTGCTACACGGGGGCTGCGCTCGTAGCTGCTGCACGATGACTACGTTCGTAGCTGAGGCACGGTGACTACGTTTGTAGCTGAGGCACGGTGACTACGTTTGTAGCTGAGGCACGGTGACTACGTTCGTAGCTGAGGCACGGTGACTACGTTCGTAGCTGAGTCACGGTGACTACGGTCGTAGCTAAGGTACGGTGACGACGATCGTAGCCACAGAAATATGAAACTTATACAGGGTGTAAGGGACAGCCTTCCGCAAACTGATAGGGTGGATTCAGTATATCGTCTTAAGTTGACCGGTACATGAAATTATTTCAGGAACGTTATGGGAATCAATTAACCCGATTTGTTTCATTACCTTACACGCAATGTATCGCTACCACCGCAAACGCACGCAGCGAACGGCAGCGCTTTTAGTATTATTACTTTACACTATGGGCAGCGCCGCGACCTTACCTTTCGGACAAACGGTCGCGCTCGCGCCACGTTTTAATAACAATAATTATTGTTATTAAAACTTACAAAAGACAATGTAATAATCGCGCTCGCGCCACGTTTTAATAACAATAAATTATTATTTAAAAGATAGCCGCATTACTTACAAAAGAAAATCTAACAATCATAACATGAAAACTGATAAATGATAATAAAGAAAAATGCGTACCTAGGTACCTTAGAATCGCTCCGGTTTCCGGCCCTGGAAAGCATTTGAGATGCGGTCTCGCATTTCGTACTCACTTGCACACGCACTCACAAACACTTTTTAACCGACTTCAAAAAAAGGAGGAGGTTCTCAATTCGATTGTATTTTTTTTTTTTTTTTATTTTTTTTTTATGTTTGTTACCTCAGAACTCCGTCGTTTATGGACGGATTTGCAAAATTTTTTTTATGATTGAAAGGATATGCTTCCAGATTGGTCCCATTCTTTTCAAAATCAAGTTTTGATGATGGGATCCATGAGAAATCGAGGGAACTCCTCAAATATTATAGGCAACTATATAGTAATTTTAATATTTTCATAGAGCACTCAAGCATTTACAGTCAAAAAGTAATGTTTGATGAGGTGGAACTGGTGAAGAAGATCAGAAATGGATGATGAAACTTGACACTCGCATAGATATCACAATCAAGGTAGTTCAGCAACTATGAAAATGCACTGTAAACCAATGATCTTAAATAATTATGTTGGAAATGTTATCATCGAACTGATTTAATGATGATTATGGAGCTGGAAGGTAGGCACTGGAACTGCGTACCTAATTAATATATCCTAGCCGTGTTTGGGCTTGTTAGAATTGTTATAAGATGCACTTTGGCTGTAAGGTACTATTGAACTGATGTGATGATGAAGCTGGAAGGTTGGCATGGGGCCTAGTATTGTGTAAGCTTATTAGAGCTGTCAAGAGCAATGGAAAGGGCTATGCTCATAGTTTCCGTGCATGTTCGAATCAGAAATGAAGAAATCCGCAGAAGAACCAGCGTCACCGACATAGCCCGAAGAAATGCCAAACTTAAGTGACAGTGGGCACGGCACATTGCTCGTAGAACAGATGGCCGATGGGGCCGAAAGGTTCTAGAGCGGGACCGCACACCTTTGGGGGCGGAGTTTGGCCTAGTATTGGCTATTTTGCATTAGTCCACGTGGACTGCGTTTACACATTAGTGGTGAAATGCGTCATTGTGTTCTTATCGTTTTCCTGGTAATAGGCTAAGAGAATTAATTGGCATTTTTAACAAAACAGTCGTTTTAAATGGGTTACAAAACAATAATTGCGTCGTACAAAACAATAATTGTGTTTCTTTTGTGTGCACATATGTAGATAATACTTACTTAAAAAAGGTTCATACATTGAATGAGTCATAAATGTATATTTACAATAGCGATGGTCTTTTATATTTTTACCAACTTGTCTATATATGAATGTTCTTAGTAATAACAAAATAGTATTCTTCATTTAATGGGTTACAATTGATACAAAACAATAATTGCATCGGTCTTTTTTCTATGTACGAATGTATTTAATCATAGATACTAAATTAGATTGCATTTGGTATCTTTGAACTTTATCTGTCTGTTGATGAAAATATCTAGTTTTTTGTTATTTGGCGAGAACTAATATGAATTTATGATAAGATTATTATTTTATTTTAACTATAAGTCATAAGTATCTCATGCATCATATCATCTCTCCTCGAGATCAAAACGATTACACAGTAACAATGTACTATGATATGTATTTCTACGTATAAGTATGACATTGGTAACTTTTTCAAAGAAATGTAGGAACGATATTGACTTCTTTGCCATAACACATTATAATAAAAAAAAAAAACACTAAACGGCTACAAATAAAAAAAAAATTACAAAATAAAAAAACCGCCTTCAAAAAAGTCAAGCAATAAAAGTTCCTACACTAAAAAGTAAAAAATAACAATTTGAATTACTGTAAAAAAACTTAATTTATAGGTAAACTTATTTGACATTAATATTTTGCAAATATTCAAAATTTATTACTTATTTTTGGAGTCGGTGCCAGCCCATGCAAGGAAATACAAATGGGCAACAATCCCTTGAAAAACTACCTCTTACTTAATTATAAAACTACTTAATACCTATTTGCATACTATAATGGTGTATAGGGTTCTCGGGGGTGTGAAATAAGGGTTCGACACACGATCAATAGTGATAACTAATATATTGAGATACTTTATACAGGCAAACTAATACTATAACAACAATTAATCAAAGTTCGCGGCACAAATACAGGGGCGCGTGCGTCACGGTCGCCGGCGCGGGGACTCACTCTCGTTTCGCGCCTACGCAGGCGTCGAGCGGTCAGTGGCGGGGTAGTGGAAAAGGGGTGTGGCGTTGCCTATAACGCCACGCGCATGCGTCCGACACAAACCGTTTAGGATGCCGCGTTACAACCTCCCCCTCTGACCTAGACATAGCGCCCTCGCGTCTAGGTCAGTCTAGATAACGTTTGGGTCTTCCACGCCTACGCTTCTCGTTAACAGGCGGAACCAATACATCGCCTACGGAAGGGGCCAGCTGAGAGACGTGGTACTTACCCAAAATCTCGCCACCGCCTACTGTCTCCAAAATATGCATCGTGGGGCTAACGACCCGCTTAATCCGATATGGACCTTCTCGACGTGGTATAAACTTCGGAGTTTGTCCACAGGGAGCATCGTTGCTACCCTGGGTCTTTAAACGAACCTGACCTTCTGCGGAGTATTCCGGCGCAGAGCTACGTTTCGGGTTTGCTCGGTTCCTACCATAAACTTCGCGAGCGTGTTTGGAGGTAACCAGAAATGCCGTTTCTGGGTTTCCCTGTTCAGGGCCGCGGTCGGACCGACTCCTCCCCCTGAACGGATCGTGCTCCGATTCCTCGCGTTGAGTTTCGCGAATGTCCGCTGCTGCTCTCATCAGCTCCATACTGTCGCCAGTAGGTAAAGAGGATCTGGTGGCGAACGGATGCCAACCCGGCTCGTTGTTAAAACACCAGCTGCACTGTGGTAGATCCAACAGGATATTCGCTTTTATAATAAAATCCCTACCTAACAACGTCCTAGTTCGTGCCTTCGGTAGCACAATAAACGTGGTTGGTATCACGCGTTGTTTTAAAATGACGTTGACGTCACACTCCAACGCGGTGTATTCTTGCTGTGACCCGTCAGCAAGACCAATGGTACGCAAAACCTTCCTAAAGGCCACGCCGGCGTCAACAAGCAAAGAATATAGCATAGGGCTCGCAATAGAATGTGTGGCACCTGTGTCCAGTATGGCCACGCCCTTACGGTCAACTACTTCAATGTCTATCAGCGGTCGCGAATCAGCGTCGCTCACACCTACGGTATAAGCACTACAAAAATCTGCTTTACTCGAGCTAAGCGTAATTTTACAATTTTCGCATTTTGATCGCACTACTCCCAGCTGACCACATCCGTAGCAACGTACCTGCGAGCTATTATTATTATTAAGATTACTAGAAGAATCACTATTTTGCTTCTTCTTACGACAGTCCTCGACTGTATGTCCGAAGAGTTTACAGTACGAACACTTCGGTCGCGTACGCTTACGTACGTCGTAAATATTATTATTTACGTTAGACGCGGAGGCCTCACCTGACATGGCCGCATCGCGTGAACTTACTACAGATTTAGCGCTACATAATGATTTTGAACTAATAGGTTCGACGACGGTATTTGAAAGGGTAGGACTCCGGTTTGTGTCAGAACGGTCACGCGTGACGCACGAGTCAACAAGGCTCGTATCATTATTATTATGGATGGGAGAACTTACCTCCGCCAGTGACTCCTCGACTAACCTGACTTTGGTGATGAGTTGCTCCAGCCCGTCGACGGAATCACGGCACACGCGTTTTCTTATTCTACGATCTAACAGTCCGTATACAATGTCCAACTTCATTATCTCCGGTACTACGTACGGTAATTTTGATAACAAAGCGCGCACTTTACAAATATACACGTCGGCCCGTTCACTATTTTGTTCGGTAGCGAAAATGTCTCTGAAGATCTTATAACCGGGTCGCGGCACTCCAAACATCCCTCGAAGTCGCTGCAGGGCGTCGGTCCAAGACGTGACCGACGACTTTACTCCTTGCCACCAGACGGCGGCTTCGCCAACCAGCAGCATCGGCAGCCCGCGCAGCGCGTGCTCGTCGCTGACGTTGGTGCACTCGCGGTAGACTTCGATGGCCTCTATAAAAGCTTCGAGCTCATCTGCGTTCCTCGATGATCCACTAAAGCGCGCCGTACACTTCGCGAAGTTACCTACGCGTGGCGCGTACGTACAAGCGTCGGCGTCTTCGCGGCGCGGTGACGCCGTACTCGGCGGGTTTCTGTTTCCCGCCAAAATAGTTTCAATCAGAACTCTGTTTGCTTCCACTTGACTCCTAGTGATGTTGGAGACAAGGGTGTTGAGCATATCTGCCGACATTATATAGTTCGGTGACGAAACCACAGTTCTGTTCATCTCGACGTCTGTGTCGGATTCCGATCCCTCATCTCTTCCAGTTCTTCTCTTCGGCGGCATGGTAACAGGAAATTCGCGCTGTTACTCGCTCGAAGAGCACGGGTGATGGCTTCAAGGATGGTACTTAGATTGAGTGAGTCGGTATGATAGGCATATACCAACTGACGCCGCCGGTAACGCGCGGGAAAAATGGACTCGCCCAAATTTGTTTGCGTAGGTATTTGCGCTGGTTCTGCGATAGTTCTTGTGTGATGCACTATCGGAAAGGGTCCACAGCATGTGTTTGCACAATAGGAACACTAGAACTTATCGTAACTTTGAGTTTTTATGCACTTTCACTGTTCGTTCACGTCGATCGTGGCCGCGAGTTGGGCGTCACTATAATAGTGTATATGGTTCTCGGGGGTGTGAAATAAGGGTTCGACACACGATCAATAGTGATAACTAATATATTGAGATACTTTATACAGGCAAACTAATACTATAACAACAATTAATCAAAGTTCGCGGCACAAATACAGGGGCGCGTGCGTCACGGTCGCCGGCGCGGGGACTCACTCTCGTTTCGCGCCTACGCAGGCGTCGAGCGGTCAGTGGCGGGGTAGTGGAAAAGGGGTGTGGCGTTGCCTATAACGCCACGCGCATGCGTCCGACACAAACCGTTTAGGATGCCGCGTTACAATACTCAAATATAGGTATATTAATTAAGACATAAATACAGATTAGACTTCTCTACAAAAAATGTCCGATTTGCACATTTTTTTAAATAAAAAATATGTACTTACAAAAACATTTTAAGTACATTGAAAATGTTTAAGCATTATGTACGAAAAATGGCACCGGATATTAAAAACCTAACTAACATTAAGTTTCAACATCAAAATGCTGGCACCGACTCCAAAAATAAGTAATAAATTTTGAATATTTGCAAAATATTAATGTCAAATAAGTTTACCTATAAATTAAGTTTTTTTACAGTAATTCAAATTGTTATTTTTTACTTTTTAGTGTAGGAACTTTTATTGCTTGACTTTTTTTGAAGGCGGTTTTTTTATTTTGTAAAATTTTTTTTTCTTTTACGTAACCCCACAAAAAGGGGTCCAAATGGGTTAGGTCTGGGGATCGTGCTGGCCACGGTTGCGGTCCAAACCTACCTAAACTACGTTTAAATAGGAAAGCACTGGTAAGCGGTAGCGTCTCGTTACGTTAGCGAACCAATTCCAAAATCCACTTAGGTATTGGTCTTCCGGCGCCTTTTTGTCTGGGAACAATGGGCTGGTTTTCAAGCAAGCGTTGATAGTCACCAGTAATTATCTTGGAGTCTGATGGATGCCGACGGTCAGGATACCTACACTACTACAACACATTATCATCTCCCCATAATCACGCGCGCTAAACGTACCTAGGTAGTAATTTCGCACAATTTCTACAACAAAACTTCACTACACTTCACACACTACATAACTAATAAAACTTAACAATACTACTTATAACAAAACTTTTAAGCCGAATGCGCGAGCGATCCGTACCGACACACGCTCGCGGTACACAAACAGTAACATCGCAGCAAGGCACAATGGCGACTGCATGTGATGAGACACACACAAACATAAATCTGTTGTTGCCAATTACACGAAAATTACAAAATTTCGGGGTAAAAAATAAAAAAATTATGCATGGTCGTAATTTATCATTCTGTTATTTTTTGTAGAGAAATAAATTGATTAAATCAATTTAATTCTAATTTCATTGTTTAGTTAATTTAGAATAATAAAAGTGCAGTGTGATAGAAAGCTGTGCTTCCATTCCAGGGAGATTGTGTTTAATTTCTGGCTCGACGATTCATGGCTATTGTGAAGCCATGTAAAAATCTGTAAGTAGTTTAAAAACTAAAAGCCAGTAATCGCTTAAAAAGAACAATCAATTAATAAATTAGGTAGTATTTGTAAATGCTTTAAAATTAAAACTAGACTAATCTTTATTTATTTTTTATTCAATTTATGTGCGCGACAAGATTTTCATTAATTGATTAATGAAAACTCATCAATGTAATTATGAATGCAAAGGAGTTCTTAAGTTTTAGATAAATTTCGCTAGTTCTAACATTTTCGTTTACTACCTGAGGTAACAAAAGTTAAAAATTGGCAACACTGGTTCAATCGGGCAAACATTGTGCAAAGAATCGGGGAGACGGGGAGACGCGGAGGCGGGGCGACAGAAAGGGACGCAGCTATTCTGTACGTTGGACGGGATCGTAGCTATACCTACGGCGCGGCGATCGGCGCGGTGGGCGCCTCGGCCGCTGCGCCGTGATCGCGGTGCGGTGAGTTCAAACGACTGTAGCTAGGTAGAAATTGAACAGCTGATTTCATGCGTAGTTCTTTAGAGAATTCACACAACCATTGCGTATTTTTTTGTTTTAGCTGTGTTTATTACATTAATGTTATTCTTCATACATAGAATGTAATTATACATTGAAATAGAGGTGTAGGAACTGAAAAAACGAAAAAAAAAATTGAAAATTTTCCTGAAAGAATTTTCACTGGAATATGATTTAGAATAAGGAGCTGAATGCACCCTGTTAATTTGTAGAGGGCTGTCCCTTACACCCTGTATCTATGGTCGTAGCTGAGGCACGGTGAATACGGTCGTAGCTGAAGCACGGTGACTACGGTCGTAGCTGCGGCACGGTGACTACGGTAATTGCAGCACCGTGACTAATCTCGTAACTGCTACACTAGAATTGATGTCCGTAAGGAGATCAGCAGAGGGAAGATGAGCAGCAGGTTTTTAAATAAGATCTCGCGATTATTTAGCAGCAAAATAGCCTATTTCTTAGCACGAACTCTAGATAAACACCAAAATATATCACGAATTATTTTCATACAAAAGTGGCTCCTCAATCGAAACTTCTGAATATAGGAGTCACCTGGAACTCGTAGTACTTAGATGGATATTTTTATGAAAATGTATAGCAGCAATTTTGCATATTACCGTCTAAAATGTAGCTTCTGTACCGCTAAGAGAAAATATTTTATATAATATAATCTAAAACGTTTAATATGTGTTTGTTTTTGCTGTAACGTTACATGAAAAAAAAAATAACGTAATAATAAAACAAAAAAAAATATGTTAACGCATTGTCTTTGGCTCCTCAATCCTGACTTCAGCTACCTGAGATTTCAACGGAATCTAAAGCTATACTAACATTTAGCAGAAATGTCTGCTAAATATTTTTATGCACAGTTCAGCATGTACATATACATATATGTTTTGGATTCATAATTCAAAACTATTTTCTTGGAAATCAGGGCGTAGAAATTCTACATTATACGCGTGTTAATGAAAGAGTACTTTATTAAATTTATAATTACAAAACAGGGGAAAATCATCAAATGATTTTTCCCGCCCAGGGTGAGGCGAAAGGAAGTGTCAGACTTACTAAAAACCACCGTTCCTTCTGCTCTAGGCCGAGGATCGCAAGCCTAGCAGGCCCATGGATCGCACGATCCCAATATACAACCGCCGGCCGGAAGTAGTGCCCCCGACCGGTTTGGGAGTATTGAAAAACAACTATACTTCCATTCATCGATCGATCGATCGATCGATAAACTAAATTTTAGATATTTTTAAGCTAATTTTAAAAAAATACTATGACGTCATAACTCATTCAAGTGTCATTTTTTTCGAGACCTGAGAGCCTCCGAGGCCAAGATCCAGGCCTTGGCAATATACAACGCTTTGGTTGTTTCACGTCGTTTTTATGTGAGGTACGTTAGGATTGAGGATTGAGAATTTTTCAAATCTGATCTCACCATTATTTAGCAGCAATGTAGCCTGTAGTTTAGCAGTAATTCTAGATTTGGCAGCAAAATACACGCTCTTTGCCCACCGTACACCTCGTGAGACCACCTAGGTGTGCAGCGGGAACTTTTTTTTTACTACTGTTCACCTTGGCTCACCTGGGTGTACCGTGGGAAATATAAAATTTACACCATCCACTTTACTATACCATACCATATAAAATTTACTACATTCGGCTGGACCCATATCTGGCGAATATGGTGGCTGTTCGATGGTATTTGTTGAGTTTTAGGTAAATAATTCGTTCACAATGACGGCCTTTAAGGAAGGCATGCCTTCGCACATGGTCACCGGAGCAGTAGAAGATAATGGGTGCAGCCGAATTCTATCTTTTTCCTGAACTCAAATTACCATTTCATGGCTCCTGTTTACAAACAGCGCTTGACTGCGATCCCACCTGATGTTAAGCAGTGATGCAATCGTTGATGGTAAGGCGCACTAGTTTATTAAGAGCCTATTCACTCTAGCCTTGAAGACACCTAAGTTGTATTCGGATATGCATAATTCGGATATAATGCATAATTTGTTTTAATCATTAATCTGTTTGCTCTTCAGATATAGTTTTGATAATAAAGTGGATGGAGGAAATTTTATATTTCCCACGGTACACCCAGGTGAGCCAAGGTGAACAGTAGTAAAAAAAAAACTTCCCGCTGCACACCTAGGTGGTCTCACGAGGTGTACGGTGGGCAAAGAGCGAAATAACATCACTAGTTATTTTAATGAAAAGGTGGCTCCTCCTGGAACTCTAGTGCCGTAATAGATGGATTTAATTTAATTTAACATAATATAATTATTTTATTTTATTTTTTTATCATGTAGTAGCAATTTTGCATATTGCCGTCTAAAATTGACTATTTTCTAGTAAACACACAGAATTTACCAGAATTCTAAAAACTAAAATTCTAAAAAAAAAGTACTGTGTTTTCAGAATCCTACTAGGTATTATAAAGGCGAAAGTTTGTAAGTATGGATGTATGGATGTTTGTTACTCTTTCACGTAAAAATTACTGAATGGATTTGAGTGAAACTTTACCACAATATAGCTTATACATCAGAATAACACAGACAATTTTTGAGTTTTCTAATGTGAAGTCGTAAAAAAAACAATTTTTTGCGCTTACGTTTCCAAAGCGACGAATCTGCATGTTTATGCTGAAGGAAAAAGATCCCTAAATGTAGTTTATAGGAGCATACTGAAATAGCTACTTATAGAGCTATGATTAGGGCTCTGCAGTGCTTACTTACCGTATTTCTTACTTATTACTAGACTAGACGGGACGAACCTGAAGTCCACGCGAACGAAGTCGCGGGCAAAAGCTAGTCCAAAATATATAGATTGCTGAACTGTGCTTAAATATTTAGCAGACATTTGTGCTAAAAGTTGGTATCTCTGGCTTTAGATTCCGTTGAAATCTCTAGAGAAAAGTAGAATAAAGTAGAATAAAAAAGTGAATTGTTACTGTCCTTTTGCGTAAAAACTAAATAAAACATAAGAAAGTGACTAATAATTATAGTAGTTAGGCATTTAAATAAAAGGACCAGTTTGAAACAGACATTGCATTTAATAAAGTATTACTTGAACTTTTATACACAAGGAAACAAATGGGGACAAGTCGTAAATTCCAAAACAATGTTTCTGAGAACACTGCCAAGCTCTACACTCGACTAGACGTTTTTCATTAAACTATTAATATCTTCAAAAAGCGATAATAAATAATAAAACCTACTGAAGTAGTGGAAACGTTATGCTCATTGTGTTCATATACATCATTGTCACCACCATTGATACTTTGCACGGACGGACTAATAAGGTCTGACTTATTAGGTAAACAAAAAAACTTTAAAAGATCATATAAGGGTCAAGATCATTATTCCAAATGAGTTTGACGTCATAATGGCACCATGGATAACCTGATTTTGAGGTCTGACGACAGAACCGGAAGAATGCCACTCGAATCACACGAGTTATTTTGTAGTTGTTGGTATGGATTATATCCGGGTCAAGGTCTGGAGATCTGGCAAATAGCAACTGCTTTTTAAAACAAACTAGCTGGCTGAGGATCAGAAAAAGGCTACAAAAAGTAGGAATTTATCATTGTTATCTCAAAATGAATAAATATATAATATAAATAATGCAATGTCAATAAATTATAAATCATACATAAGCACATTGATATATCTACATACACAGAATTGCAGATTCGGGCCAATCAGCAATTAGCTATATTGATTTAAACTCATTTACAACAGTCCTACTTTACAGTTTTACTTTCTGATAGTTCCACTGGCTTTATGCAGACTCCCATCAAACACTAACAAAAGCAACAGCTACTCGAAGATGTTAGGCTGAAGTACATAGAGACAAATACATTATCAAGGCTTAAGAATTTCATGAGATGGCAGCTTGTGTAATATGAATTACGTAGTACGCTGTGTTGTTTAGAGGCTGTCAGTCCTTATTAGTTCATGATACTTAGTAACCATTGCGTTGAAATTGTGATCTAGCTCAAAAACCTGATTTATCTCCCTGATTTGATATTTGCTATAAATCGGATTGTTTTTGTTTTTCAAAAAACGCAAAGATCTTAAATACGATAAAACGTGTATTATAAAAAAAATATTGCATCTTAACAGATGTACCTATATGAAAATATAAACAGTTGAAGATAAACACTGTTTTGGCTTGTTATTTCTATTGTAAAGCAGTTAAAACTATAAAAAATGAATTACAAAATGCTCAATGTGTTACGGCATAACATTCTGGCACTTTGATGATCTAACACTTAAATCATGAAACTGTAATCTTAACCACTATGACACCGCGGGCGCTAGTCGAAGTTAAACCCATAAAAAACAGCAGCTTGGCAGTAAGTATTATAGGGAGTAGTAGATATTAAAAATCTCAAAAACTTTCACAAGCTTTACACACTGGCTTCAATAAAAAAGAAAAGTAGGTACACCGTCAACTTTGTACACGACTTGTCCACGTGTTTCGTACAAATCTAGAGTGAAAAGAGAATAGAGGAAACATATAGCAGTATTTATAAAATGGCACTACATACCAAGACATTTCCGGAAAGGTCTACCTATATAGTGTGTTCTATACAACATTCAACGGTGAGCAGTACTAGTTCCAACAGGCAGTCGTAGTTCCAAGTTGTTAACTAGATATTGTGGTTATCGTGGAGACTTCAGTACACTTTCAGTTGATTCTTGTCGTCGAAACCAGCCGAGTGACCGGCGTTGCGCACGATGAATGAATTGCCGTCGAAGTGCATCCGCCTCTCACCACGTCTATTCAAAGGAACCATTTATTACTTCTACCCTTCATGAATTTCCAATCTACCTATCTTTTGATATTATTGCCCCAAATTCGATTTGTGAAGCTATTAACATTCAGAGAGTTCAGAAGCTAAGGTTCTTGATATTGGTGAGGGGTATAAAAGCTGATCTCACCGAACGAAAAGATGCTGAGTCTGGCCTAGCGAGGCGGTGCAGTGCAGGAACGGACTCGTAATGGACGCGGACCCGTTGCTCGGGCTTGTGCGCAGCTGGTACTTGTGACTGCATCGGTGAATCCTTCAACAAAAATCAAAATATGTAGGTATGAAACACATTAATCCTATTTCAATGAACAATATGTATACAATTATGCATTCAACAATCAAAGAATCGCTCATAATATGTATGGGTATGTATGATCTTGGAAACGGCTTTAACGATTTCGACGACATTTTGTATGTATATTAAGGGTTGTAGGGACGAAAATCAAACTATAAGATTCTACATTCTTTCCAACATTTCATCCAGGTAGATTTTCAAAATAATTATAATATACAATACAAATTGTACCCCTTTAATTGATAAAAAAAATTTGGTTTATAGTGTAGGGCGGCAAACAAGACGACAACCAATCTGCGCCGGCCACGACACTGGAGGAGGTACTAAAGCGCTGCCAAAGCGTTGAATATTTGGGGGATAGGAGATCTTGATAACAAGGCAATGCATAAGCAACATTTTAAGACATAAGACATAAGTAATTATACCTACTTATATAATTAAATACATTCATTCATTCTAGCTTTACGTAAGGCTTCACACGGATGCTATTTCTCGGGATAAATTCCGGGAGGATTTTCTAAATTCTCATAATTACATTATTTCATTGACTTTTTCTCATCGACCTGACCGCAGTTCGCAACATCGAAACATTTATTCACACGAGATGCACATTTACGGAAAAATGGCGTTTCATATTTTGAGGATCGAAGTAATCATTTTCACAACAAAATCGACGAATAAATACGTTGATACTGAGACATTGCGTATTACACAAAATTGTTCAGGTGCCAAACACTTCCAATTAAAAAAAAACAGAAGGACTGCAGGTTCCGTACACTACAGTTACTTATGAGAGCATGATACATGCGATGTGTAGTGTACTCGTATATACTACGGGGCTCGCTCACTTTCGTGTCTCGAGTGTGTGTTTTCAACAGTTTTATTTTTACGCTACTTTACATTTTTCTGAAACTGTAGAAGAACATTTTAACTATACTAATGGCATATATTGCTGGCCCTTATACCACACGTACTTATAGCTAGTTCTTATAATGTGGCTTGTTACTTCCGAGATTAAACTAATGTAAGTATTTATTATTATACTAAAATCTGTCGAGTAGTTTTGTATCTATAAGGAACATACAGACCGACAAAAAAATTACAGATCACCCCCGAATGGTTATTTTGAAAATATATTTGTGCAGAATTGACATCTCTAAAATTTATTATAAGTATAGATGTAGTCCATGACGCATTTCTGCATTTCTAGAAATTGCTCCCTATTGTTAGCCACATATGTATTGTAGTGCCGGACCAGAGGTTAAGGCGGCTGGTTCTCCTGCATGATAAGGAGGCACGGCAGCCTGGCATGTATCAATTTGACTTTACCGAATACGAGAAATTTGGACTAGGACTTTATTTAGACGCCACGTTTAAACGGTGAAGGAAAACAATCAGGAAACCTAAACCTTAAATTTGAGTCTCAAATCGCCAATTTGCATCATGCAAACGTAGTGATTAATACTCAAATCGACTCAGTTTGCTGACGCTGGGCTGAGCTAAGCAGACGGTATATCTCTTCTACTCCTATTCACAAATTTTCAGAAATTCCCTGAAAATGTGAAGCCGAATAAGCTTTCCTTTCAGTTCTCATGACACCGGGACGGACAGTCTGTCGTTTAATGGAGGCAAAGTTTATTTTTATGTAACGTATAATGCCCCGATTTGTTTACGTGCTGTGATGCATCCGTGACATGGTATTTAATCGACTGGACTGCGTTTTTCGTCTTGAGAATCTTTTATATTCAACAATATTTTTAAATAAATGGTACTAAAATCTTTTAGGTAAATAGTGCCAAAAGCAATGGATATGTTTGGGTTACTAAAAAGTTTACCGTTTTCTTATGTATGAGATTAACATAAATACGGAAGCATGACAAGTCCATAAATTATTGTTTCCCTAAATTATTAATTTGCTTGATTTTCACACATTTTCAGTTACCTACGCGCTAAACGAACTTAAACCTAACGACTAAAGGAGTTAGTAGTTATGTAAGTCCGTATTAAGTCGGATTAATTAAATAGAAGTGAACTGCTAACGCGTCCCTTAACGTATGTGCTTTATATGGGTTCTGTAATTGCATACTTTAGTGTTTCGAATACAAGATAATGACGAATTACAAACAACTTATCACCTACCTGTGTACAGCCTGTAAAAACTACGTTATTGTTTTCACCAGACTACACTACATTTTTATTATAATAAATTTATTTATCAAATCCTGAAGATTGAGGTAACAACATTCGATTTTATTATAACTATTATTGCAAGCATCGGAACTGATCTGGTTTTAAAAATGAACTGTGTATTAGTCTTGTAACAAGATTCAAGGTATAAGAGAGAAGTGAATGTACGGTATTGAAAGAAGTGTGTATTTATGGTATTACCTAACAAGTCCATCCGCAGTTTGGCTGACGCGCACATTGTTGATGATCCAGTTGTCTATGCCATCATCCGTCAACCAGTACTGCGCCGCTTGCAGCAGCGACATTGCTTCATTCACGTACGACGGCCCATGGCGTGACTCGCTGTAATTAATCACTAATTAGCTACCTATACTTAAACATAGAACATATTCATATTCAAGGACCCGATTCTGGTGCTCAAATAAAACAACTTTTTCCATAATACGAATATGCATATCTCAAAAACATTTGACATTCAAAACGCTCAATCAGCTGTTGCAATTTGTATGGTGAAAAATTTATTTTTGAGATTTGGATATTAATCCAATGGCAAAGGTTGTCGTAATTGAGCACCAAAATCGGCTCTAAGAATATGTCTTTCGTTCAAAATGCCACCACCTCTGTATAATAAAAAGTCCGCATAAACATCAGAAACAAGACTTACATCACAAAATAACTGCAATAACTATAAAAAAAGAAATTACTTCGTGGATAATAGAATCAAAGTTGCAAAAAGTCTCGTAATAGTGATATTCTAATATGTATATTGTAGGTATATTATGAAAACTAACTAAGGGAACGATAATATTTAGTTTATTGTACCTAGTAGGTACACTAATGCTCAACAATTTGAGTTCACACTCATTAACTAATCGGAAACGAAAAACGGAAAAAAGGGTCCTAAATCGCTACGAGCGGATTTTCGAGAACCTGATACGGACAATGAGTAAAATAGGTTAAAATTGAACTAGAGATAAAATGTTTTGAATGATTATGACAAAATGGGATACTTCAATTGGACGGCCTTACTTGTAAAAGACATTCAGAGTGAAGTCCTGACTCATGTCAAGGAAAGTATCGGTGGTGGTGCGCGTGCCAGCTGCATCTACCAAGTACACCAGCGCACATTGTTCCGCAGTGAACGACACACCCTTGTACCACATCTTTGCATATCTAAAATCGAGTAAGTAAAAATTTTCAATTCATTTAGACTATTTTCTGATCGCTACTCTTCAAATAGCAATAAGTTAGTAGCTAATACAATTTTATGGGAACCTTCAAAGCATAGGTACTTTCCCATAATTATATTATAGTCACAAACTGGAGGCTATTCTTTGCTATAGATACTATAATACGAAAAATATACGTTTCAGTCCACACATCAATGTCCAAAATCTTAGAATCAAAAACCACTACTTTCTGGATACAAAACCTGCTGTACTTAGGTAGGCGAACTACAGTTATTTGTCGAGACACGATTTATCTTTAGAATAACTATTTTTGGCTAAAAATACGAACCGGATCTGATGTACATCTATTCTAGTTTCTTGGAAAGAAATTTACTGGACAATATCAAGTTCAAGGGAAACATTACTGTTTTAGTTTAAATACCTTACAACTTACAGCAGCAGAGGATAACGGTTCATTTACTTGAATGAATAGGGTATTGATTTATCGAGTTTTGAACTGCTGTTACCTGGCCGTCCAGGCTTTTAGTGAAAATTAGGTCAGACTCGTATACATATACGGACACCAGGAATAAACGTGCAGACCTTTATACCCAACAAACCTTTTATATTGCAACAATTTGACACATCACTAAACCTCACTAAATAGAACATTCATGCTGTTAAGTTGTATATCTGTCTCTATAATCAGAAAGTGCCTTTTTCTTGGCTCCAATTTATCTCAGATTTCGGTCGCGCTGCATAAGTTACGCGTGTTTATTAAACACCGCAGTAGATCGCAACCTACTTCTTAAGTTAGCAAGTTGTATAAAATACAAGGTACACTACCTAGGTAGGCACCTCAAATCTGAACGTTATTATTCAATTATTTTACGAAAGAAAGCTTCACACTAGCTGAGGTGATACAAAAGTAATACTAACTTGTTATTGCCCTGCTGGTGGCGGGCCTGGATCTCAACTCTGGATCCATAGTGATAGACGAGTCCGTTGGGGTGGATCAGTGCTGCAGCTGCACCAGAGCGCGACAACGCCAGGATAATATTGTTCTTAGCATTGGTTACGCGAACAGCTCCGTCGATGGTCATATCAACTCTAAATAAATAGAAATATAGTTACCGGACTCGTAATAAGGACCATTAAGCGAAGCAAACCCAAATAGTAGAGCTACATGCTACTCCATTTGATTTTAAACCGATATTCGGGAACTTTGATTTGCTTAAAATTGAAGATGTTTCATATAATAATCTAATGTTTTAAATACTACTTATACTTTTTCTAAACAAATCTTTAAATGTTTACTATCTAATAATATACTTTCAATAATAGTCGGTAATTGAGTGTACTACCACCATACCGCTGTGCAGGAAACAAATGACATGCAACTCAACTAGCCGCACTTACTTGACTCTGTCTCTTAGGCGGAGGCAGACGGTGCCATGAGGCGTGACCGAAGCATTATATCCAGCGCCCCCGACTACGTCAGTCATCTATGTAAAGCATCATGATTACTTTTGTAAGCATCACTTAACATTGCTGTTTACTAAAACTAATAAGCTTATATTTTTTTAGGATATTTGTGCAGGCTGGAGTTACAACCTATGTATTGGATCCATTATTCCATACCACCATACCTCTGTTTTCCCCCTCCCCTCCCCCTACCTGCCCCCTACAATGTTGATAACACAAAGCTAATATTTGCAAACTCAAAGTATCCGCTTCTCATGCATTAGAAAGTGGTGTTGAAGTGTCAGTGTCGCGAAATCGATACAGGTACCAAGGTTATAGAGCAACGCTGTAGGACGCCGATGTGCATGACAATTCTTAAGGCAAAATTCTTACAGTTCTTAGAGCCTCACTGATAGGTGGTTCTACGTATAAGTATCATACGTAAAGTTTCTCCTGGTAAACCCCAAACCACGCTCACTTATCGCTAGACCCATTTAATTAATGGTTAGTTTATTGGATGCGAAGTATCTACCGTGTAGCGGTGTAACTATGTATAATATTAGACTAAGTTATTATACCTCAAGCTCCCGCCAAGTATCAGCATGATAGATGTCATCCCCAGGGTAGAAAGGAGCCTTGCGCTGCAGAGGAGCTCGCCATGGCGGCTGCCATCCTGCAGCGCCCACCAGCTCAGCTTGCCCTAGGCCACCCTCAAGAAACTTGCTGTAGTCTTGGAAGGCGGACAAGTCGGACTCCTCCTGAACCAGATCAATTCATTTCCATAATATTTATTAAATTGCCTTGCGACAGTTATAGTATTATAGGGGAAATAGTGGTTACCTAAAAGCAGTTTACACGATGGTTGTAGCAATTATTTAAGCTTTACCTTATTAGTTATTCATTTTCTACTAAACTCGGCTTTAGCAAACTACGAAGTAAATATTAGGTACTATTGCTAGTTTAAACATTCCGCCACACAGAACGGAACTCTTTAGGTAAACTTAATTTTACTTACATTGAAATTTAAATACATTAGCTATATATAACGCAACTGTGCAGCGTGAAGGCAATGTAGAACAGTCCTAGCTGACATAACAGAGTTTCCTAATATAAGAACCGTCTAAAGGATTAACTATTCGTCGCGGCTCTGACATCTGAGCTAAGCTATCTACTATATATACCAGTACACCCAGTACATATACAGTACCTACCTATGAACACTGCGCTATCCTTATTAAAATACGTGAAACCGATAACCAGCAAATCATTAACCGAAGAGTACCTATAGATCTTAGTCGTTATACAAAACGCGAACGCCTTACTTTTTCTCGCGGCAAAATTGCAAGTTTCCGTTTTATCGCTCCGTGTGAAAATGTATATTTTTAAGACCCAATAGAAATATTGTTATTTGGCATTTTTTTTTTTTTTATTTAAGAAAACGCGTAAATATAAACAATCTTGTAACAAATTCCAACAAAATACCTCTTGTGGCGCTGATTAGTTACCATTATCATCAGATACCGGCAAACTGATCACCGTTTGCCTGTTTGCAGACTAAAACAAAGCCATAAAAATCTAAAACAATTTTGCATTTTTGGCAACTTAATCTAATTTATATACGAATAAAAAAGGGACTCGTAGCCGAGTAGCTAAGGAAAAAGCTAGCCTGTCAAAATGTGAACTAGGAGCAATTTGAGACCAAAGAGCCGATTTCACACAGCCTGTTATCCTTGGCAGATCAGATATTAGTGCTACCATAGGTGAAGTGAGCTACGGTGATTAAACGCGGCGGTTATTTACATCTCATGAAGTATCCTTAAACTACAAGCATAGCAAATCTTATTAGGTAGTCTTATTATACCTAATTATAATTTAGGTTCTAGGTGCCATTCTACAGACTACAATTTAACATAATGAGAGGGGAAATCTATGGAAATATTTCGATAGGAACACCATACCACTGTTCGAATATTTTTCTAAATGTTTACATAATCTAAAACGTACGAGTATCGTATTCTAAACGCAACTTTTGACAATAAATTGCAACCCATTTAGGTACTACATTTGTTGTTAAACTAATCGATGTATAAAATCATATCACCTGATTGTAGGAGTGCGCTGTATAGACACTTCTTGGTCGGACTGGCATCGACACATCCTTTCCAAAAACTGCATTTGCCATTTTAATACTTCTTCAACTTATAACTGTTAAGGTTTATACACTATTTAAAAAAATACATGAACAACAGTGACTATCGACACTGGAAAATGTTACATAATATAAATCATACTTCGCGGTAGGAAGGCAATAGAAGAAGTCAGTTGTCATTTATTTCCTTGATAGTTCGAAATTTAAATTACTTCTCTATGGCGATGACTTTATATTCAAATTATTACTGGCTATGTTCTTATTGTGTATTAAAACTCTTTTTACAATTAAGGTTATACCGTAAAACGGGGTGAATAGATTCAGGAAAGCGCTTAATTAAGTTGAGACTTTTTACCCCGCTTCTGTCAATATATAAAAATGAATCTATCTATAAGTACATAAAATAGGACTATGAAGGTACCTTATTGCGCTTGACCCGCGACCCACGCTTAAGCATTCTATCTATTTATGCTCACATTATCTATGCTCAAGCTTGGGAATCGCATAATTTAACATACCTTCTGCTAATTCTTCTTTTTTTACTGAGAACCGAAAAGAATATTGTTGACCTAGAAGAAGAATAGAGCAACATGCGTTGGGACAACTAAGAACTGTCTGAAATCCGAAGAGAGAGTCGAGAAAATACGTTGTTTTTGAATTCCGGCAACTTGCTCTATTCTTTTGGGAAGAAAAAAGCAAATTCCAGTGTGGTGTCAGATTTTTCGTCCACATAAGTCCCTCGTCAACATCGTGAGCAAAGATGACAGTGAGTCAAGTACGGGAGTGTCCCTTAGGTATACTTAGAATATCAAACTGACATTCGCTGAAGGTCGTACAGGTAGGTAGGTACATATATGGTAAGATCGACAAAATGATGAGGAAACGGTCCAAATGGACAAGGCGATATGAAATAATGCCAAATGACCATATACTACCCGTACCAGTCATCGTAGGGATCGATATCCTTAAAGTCTACAACTTTATCACACATATCAGTAGAACACAACAGATTATTCATCTAGGTAAGTCCAACAGTCTGACCTAGAGGTCGTGGTGGCCCGGAGATTTAGAAGCCCGCTTCTCATGCATGAGGGTGTGGGTTCGAAACCTGGCAAGTATCAATGTGACTTTTTCCCAGTTATATGTGCTTTCTATGATTATTTAGACACCACTGACATATGAATGTGAAGATAAACAACGTGAGGAAACCTGGATTTATAATTTCTAATTATAAGTTTGAAATCGCCAACCCGCGTTGAACAAGCATGGTGATTAATGCTCAAACCTTCTCCGTGTGAGAAGAGACCTTTGCTCAGTAGTGGGCAATTATAGGCTGATGATGATGATGAAGTCTAACAGTGATAAAGATGTAGCCCGAAGAATCCGACAAGAGAAGACATATTTCCAGTTGCTTGCCCCGAAACACAGCTTCGCCGTCGCCAATTGATTAGGTACCGAGATGAACCCGAACTGTTATTTTTTTTTTTAATGTAATAATTCGGCAAACGAGCAGATGGATTACCTGATGGTAAGCAATCAACGCCGCCCATGGACACCCGCAACGGAGGAGTTACGAGTGCGTTGCCGACCTTTTAGGGATTAGGGATTTGGAGATTTAGGGATTGGGGAAGGTTCCGGGAAGGGGAAGGATTGGACCTCCGGTAACCTCACTCACACGGCGAAACACAACGCTGTGGTTGTTTCACGCCGGTTTTCTGTAAGGCCGTGGTATCACTCCGGTCGAGCCGACCCATTCGTGCCGAAGCATGGCTCTCCCACACTTAAAGCATGGCTCTCCCACACTTAAGCATGGCTCTCCCACAATTAGATGGCTCTCCCACACTTACATTTTACACACATTTACTTTTATTATTTTTTTACACACATTTACATTTTACACTTTATGGCAGTGTTAAGACGATTGGTCTTGAGGAGTGGCTACAGTACAGAGTGCAGACAGTTTCTTACCGGACATGATGTCTCGAAAGGTAGCTACGTCGGATTCAGCGGCAGGAAATGTACTACCTTCGCTGTACACTGTAAACTAAATATGTATTTAGGTTAGTAGAGTTCAATATTAATATAGGTACCTATTATAATCATATAAATGATTTTTTTAAAGGGTAGGTAATCATCAAATTATTTCTCACTTCTCCCTCTTATCTGGGTGGAGCGAGGAGTATCAGAATCTTCAATATTACCGATAAAAAATCACCCCATCCTGCTTTGGGTTTGGGCCGCAGTACATTATTGCGCTTGCATCCGCAATCCCGACTGCACTTAGGCCTTACGCCGTTGTTCCCCAAATATAATGGTTATATTTGTTCTTTAACAAAAGCATAAAATAAATTACAAATTAAATGTGATAGGTACATCACATTGGTTATCCAATGAGTATCACTACTTTACTTGAAAAGCATAGTGCGTTGGCCGTCTCCTCTTTGTATTTGCTGGGTGTTTCTAAGGCTCCTGTAAAGTAGTACCTACTCGGATGCCTCCATGGTTACCTTTTTTTGGTATCGGGTTGGAAAATCCTCATGGAGATCCACCGCCCTCGGGGGAGGGCGCAGGGTACTGTCAGACTCTTACTGACTATCGCAAAAGCATTCGTTGCATCCCCCCGACGGGTATTGGTCCGCCAAATAGTCAGGAGGGCCCCGTCACCCACTGCGGCCGTCACCCCAGCCGCAGGACTTCACTATGAGGCGCGCGCGGAGCCGCCGCCTCGAGGCCTGCTGCTGGTTGGAAGACAAGACGCCCCGAATCTATCGTCCGCAGGTCGCGCCCAACGGCGGCCGCAGGTTGGCCACCCTACGACGTCTAGTGGGTCTGCTGCGGGAGAGCGGGGGCCGCCTCTACCTCCCTTTCCGCCGCCTCCTTTACGAGCATCACGGTTTCGCAAAAGGTAACGACGGCACTCCACCCTGACTCGCTCCCAAGCATACTAGACACTACAGCCGGAAGCGAGAGATTTCCCGCAACACCTACGGCCGCGACCAGGTCACGGCGCTGCTTGGCCCAAGCTGGGCACTCCGCCAATGTATGCAGCGCCGTATCGTCGTGGCAATCACTATAATGGTGGCACTGAGACATCGGTTCCCGACCTGTGCTACACAGGTACCTACTTCCTGAAACACCCGTGTCCGGTAAGCTCCTGCGTCAGCCGGAATCTGAGGCGCCGTGGCTCCTATTCAGCTACTCCTCCTGCCCCGTCGTGGGTTGCTCTAAACGCGCCTGCCACTCCGCCACTAAGGCCTGGTGGAGCTCTACCCTGCGTTCCTCGACCTGTCGAGGCACCAAGCGCTCGCCCCGCTCGACTGCCACCAATAGAGCGACGCGAAGAGCTTTGCGTCTATTATAGGTCCCAGGGGGATCCGCCTAGAAGGCTCGCTGCCTCAAAGGAGATCGTACAGTATCCCCATGCCTCTATGGTTGCCTACCTACTCTTTTCCAATCCAATCTTTGTTTTATATGACAACACTATAACCCTAATAAGTAAGTAGTCAAAGAATATGAAAAAGCAAAATAAACTGTACAGAACACCTATATACTTCTGGTCTAAAAATGCGTTTGGTGTTACTCTTTCGAGCAAGAGAGATTTAGTAAGAGAAAAGAAGTATCGTTTGCTCTGTATATACATAATTTTACATTTTACATTATACTTCAACGTTTTAAAATTCCCGCGTAATTCCAAATGTCAATGAGATCAGATGTAGTGCGTTAGCGCTTGGCTTAGAAGATGTTGTGTACTACAACACTACCGTGAACTATAATAATTATATGTAATTATTACAACCGAAAGGTTGAGTAAAATTTTAAATAATAAACTTCAAATTCAAAACCCTGACAAAAAGTCAGTCAAAAACATTACAAAAAATTGATGACGTAGATATCTTATCTAATTACTACTTAAATAGAACTTTCAGCATTAAAAAAATATCTTTATTCATCAATAGCGATTCAGCAAATTGTTCATTTATTAATTTCAAATTTCAACTCTGGTATTTTAGGCGCAATACGAAGGTGTACAATACTATACTTGTACTTATTACTACTTAAGTTATTTTTAAATACCTAATATTCACCCAAGCTAGTAAACATACAATCATGGTTAGATATTTCAAATCTATATAGTTTATGGTAATTCCAAAAGATATTACGCGTTCCACGTTGTATCACGTGTGCATTATATGATAGGTAGTGTCATTTATACCTCGAACACATTAAGTCGATTATAATTTGATTATTAGGTTTTAGTCGATTTATTAATTCTTTATTATTTTAATTTAATGTTTAACTATTACTAATAAGACAGACTGTGAATGCGATTCGTTTAATAATATCATTAAGGATTGCGTAAATCTTTACAAAACGGCATTTTAATGGCCATAGACTACCGTTAGCTCATTTTTAAACGGCAGCCATGTTGTTTATTAGTCGATTATTGATCCAAAAACAGGTATAACTAATTAGTATTGTCAGACGAGAATATCAGTCTTACGGCCGCGGAGAAAGTATCAACATCAATAAAATTTACCCTCCCTTCTCAATGTGGAAACACTAGCTGCGGCCACGTTTCGAGAATCTTGTTAGTTCTTCACACATCAGTCATTTTATAACACCATATTCTTTTGCCGGATTTTCACAAAGGAAATACTATAAAAATGAGTGCTCCAGCACCCGCGCCTGCTTATAAAATAGGAATTGTGAAGCAGGTAATACAACAATAACATGTTTTTATATTTTTTATAAACAGTAAGCCAAGATGCCTCGTGCCGATCTCTTTAATTTGCCTCGTTGGCACATCTTCGCGTTCATGATTTTAACAGATTTAATAGCTTCTATGCGTAATTTAAGCTTGTGATCAAAAAATAGTGTTGGTTGTACTGGTAATTGATCGTTTTCATTTTGTGCCAGCTGGCAGATCGAGGAATCTGTAGATATAACTTTTGATAGATGAAATACTATTTGATATGCAAAACCATAAAATTTTAAGTTACATCTTTATTTACAAAACAGGTACTATCTGGTGATACGATTGTGATCAGGCGACAACCGCAGGGCGGGCCGCCTCCAGAGAAAGTCATCGCGTTATCTGGCATCACCGCGCCTAAGTTAGCACGCCAGAAAACACCAAATAAGTGAGTACTCTTTATATAAACAAGTTATTATTAGAGTGTATACAAAAATACTTCAGCTTTAAGTCATTAAATTGATTTATAATTACTTGAACAGCAATCACACCCATATAACATCTTGATGCTATATTTACACACCATGTATTGATTTCATTGACATATATTTAAAATTTCTAGAACCCTAAATATTTTTATCTAAAAAACTGAAACTTTCTGTGTCCATTATACTTAAAAACACTAATATTATGTAAAAACAATCCTTTAGCTGATGCTTTGCGACATAGCTACATTTTGTAATTACTAGAAGCATTTGTCAGGATAGTAATATGATGCTAAAAATAAGTGAACATACAAAATTTTATGTTCACATATACTTTGCAAAGCAATAGCGAATATATTTACTTGATCTAATACAACCTTAACACGTCTATTTTCTCTGGCATGGCTAATTATTTTATTCTATTGTACATATCAATAACTCAGACTTAGTTTAGTTCTGGCTGTGACCTATGACTTCACTTATGTGGTGAAAGGTAATAAAAATTAATACCACTCTTGCCTATCTATAGACAAAGATATGAAGTGATTTTGCTATCTGATTATTAACACAGAACATTAGCTTCTGTTCTGCCACTTATACATTCCATTGCATTTATACATTCCATATGGTAATAGATTGTTACTTTATTACCAGTTTTTGATATTAGTAAGATGCAATATCTTTGTATGCAATGTTAAGGATAAGGAATGGGAGGCATTTTATCATACATTACAATACTACATACATATGGAATCGGCCTATGTAATTTTCAAAGACCATCTTTCTACTGAAGGTTGTTTGCAGTATTAGTAATACTCTGATTAATATTGTCTAGAAAGTATATATTCATTACAATTGATATTAGGCTTTTTAATATGCTACTATATCTTCCATTACCATTTATCTAACTGTAGATACCTATTTTAAATTGTCAGTTTTGCAATTTTATATGATATTATCATTATAATCAAATTATGACAATGGTGATGGGTAAAACATAATTAACTAACTACAACATTAACAGTAATTGAGGTAGTCTGATTGATGTGGATAGCTTATCACACAACAAGCAAACTTAATAACTTATTATAAATTGACAAGTTAACAATGGAGCAAATAAATGAAAATACACATGTTAAACCTAAAACCAAATAGTTATCACACATGCCTAACTAGAACTAAATGTTGTCTCTCACATTCTCAGAAAAATATACTGCTCAAGATTGATTATAATATAATGTGTTTGTCTTAATTTTACATATTATTTATCTTTCTTTAAAACATGTTGATAATAAGGTTTACTCCACTGGGTCCAAGTTACTGATTTGGTACTTTGACTTGATTTAGGACTTAAAAACTTCAATTCTTAGGGTGTTGATGATGATGCCTTTGCTATTGTTGTGGTTATTTATTTGTTATTATTGCAAGAGCAATGCGAAATAAAATAAAAACGAAATTATACACAAATTGCTAGCCACGTGCACATGATCCACATGAACATGATCATAATTTATGAAAGTGAAATAATCCTTTTTTTTTCTTAACAGTGATACGGAGTCGAAGGACGAGCCATTTGCGTGGGAGGCTCGTGAATATCTAAGGAAACTTGTTGGTCGTGAGGTGATCTTCACTGCTGATAAGCCTCCCAACTCAGCCACCAGGGAGTATGGATGCGTGTGGACAGGCAAAGATCCTATCAAGGATGATAACGTAATAGAAGTCCTCCTTACCGAGGGGTTGGCTAAGGTTAGAGATGGAGGTAGAAATATACCTCAATTGAAAAGGCTTGTTGAGCTTGAAGATGTGGCAAAGTCTCAAGGTAAAGGCATCTGGGGCCCTGATTTGCAGGTAAGCAAATGAAGAAGAAATTGTTGACACTTGTTGCATTTTGACAAAATTGGCTCATTTGAGAATAAGTAATGCTACTACTGTTTCTAGTTATTTGAAAAACTGCTAATGGATTTGTAAAATGAAGATAAAAGTATACACATTTGGATTTAATTATAAATTACTTAAATTGATTGAGTATTTTAGTAAATCGCACTATTTTCTTCTACTAGTTCACATTCGATCATAACTAAAGGTGTCAGTATATTAAAATAATGTCTTTTTACATATTTCACAAATGAATTATATTACACAGGATCATGTTCGAGACATCAAAACTTGGACAGACAGTCCAAAGGCTCTGGTATCCAAATATAATGGTGCACCAGTCAAAGCCATCATTGAATATGTCCGTGATGGGTCTACAGTAAGACTTTGCTTACTGCCTGATTTCTACCAGATTACACTGATGCTGTCAGGAATTCGAGTAAGTATCTTGCTAAAACATATAAACCAATTAGAATTGTTACTGGTTTCTAATAAGTCATCGCTTGCTTTATATTGATACATTAAAGACAAACATCATTATTTTTAGTGCCCTGCAGTGAGGCAAGATGGTGAATCAGAGCCTTATGCAGAAGAAGCACGTTTCTTTTTGGAGTCTAAACTTCTTCAAAGAGATGTTGAAGTTATACTGGAATCAGTAAATAACAACAACTATGTGGGTACCATCTTACACCCACAAGGAAACATTGCCGAAGCTCTCTTACGACAGGGCTTTGCCAGATGTGTCGACTGGTCTCTTGCAGTGATGAAATCAGGTTAGTATTATACAGCACTACCTTTTGTTTTTTATTAACATATTTTTTATTAGGATGTTCACTATCTATTAAACATTTCATAATCAATAACAATAAGAATTCAAGTCAGCTTTAATAAAAATTTAAACATTGGCATGCAGCATTCAAGTTGCAAAAGGACAGTTTACTACTAAACATAAATACAACTACAAATGTACTGTAAGTGCTAATAAGGTATTTTATTCAACATTATTTTCTAACTTTTTCTGTCCTGTGACTTGCAATATTTAGTGAATCCTGGGTTAAAGTTAACGATAATATTATTTTAAATCGTCAGTAAACAGAAAAGGTTTGCTATTCAACTATATTTCAACTATATTTTGTATATATGTAACTGCATATATCCAGCAGTCAGAGACCGATTTGAAAAATTATTCTTACATTCAGAAAAATTAAGTGTCACTGTGTCAAAATAAGATCTGCAATTAAGGTTAAGTAATGTAGATGTTTCCTTTCTTAGTGACTATAAAAAGTAGGATAATCAGCACCATATCTGTATGTATGTATCATTTGTGAGTTTGATAGCTATAGGTAACTTAAATATAAATGAATGTGCATGTCTCCCCTTAAAGTAAAAGGCATCTTAATAAAAGCTGGACTATCCAGCTTACAAGTCGGTTTCAATACCCAATTAGATTATTGTCATTTATTTTAAGAAGTCAGTTGTCAGTTGTTTTACGGAACTAGAGAAAGATACATTGCATTTTGATATTAATTTGATACCATAATATATAATTACACTGACAAAAATATCCCAAGTAATATCAGATGAACAATGAAGTAATCCAATATGTATTGTTTTTTTTTTATTGAGTTACTTATGATGTCCTTACACTGGGATTTATTGCACTTTTGGTTTTAAGAAGTAATATATTCATAACAGCTGGTTATTTTGGAAAAAAAACACTAAAAACTTTAGGATATATCAATAGGTGACATGTAATTAGATGTTAACAATATTTGAATAAGTTTTTAATGATACTAAAAGTATCTCCCTTGTATAACATTTTTAAGGCCTTGCTTTTATCTGAGGTCACATGCTGATAGTCTTTGATTGTGCACAGGCTTGTGTCATGCTTTTCACGACACTTTTGGACTGCATTTCACACAATACATTTTTTATCACACTTACAACAAGTCACACAC
Source organism: Spodoptera exigua (assembly GCA_902829305.4). Classification (NCBI taxonomy): domain Eukaryota; kingdom Metazoa; phylum Arthropoda; class Insecta; order Lepidoptera; family Noctuidae; genus Spodoptera; species Spodoptera exigua. The sequence goes on along the minus strand of LR824601.2, from coordinate 8,747,271 downwards.
CAAATATTTATGCATTCTTATATTGGTTTAATAAACCTATTATAAAGCTTAGTTTAGCCTATTGTTAAAAATTAAATGTTTTATATATATTACTAGATAGTCTCGCGCGGTTTCACTCGCTGCTCGGCTCCATTTAATCGTAGCGTTTTTTATACCCTATAGCACTCAAGAATGTTGTAGCTATCTATCACAGAAAGAATTTTGGCAATCCAACCAGCGTTTCCAAAGATTTACCCCCTACATACAAACTTACAAATTTTACCTCTTTATAATATAAGTATAGATAATTTAATATAAAAATTTAATAAATATATAATTAGAAATATTATATATTTGAAATATTTGGCACTAAATTATAGTTTTAGTTGCCAAGAATCATCATGGTAATGCCTATAACTATTGAACAGATATTAAATTCTAAATGTATACCTTCACATAGTTTAATATGTGATGAATATCCCACTCATATAATAAATGTAAAAGTTTCTGAGAATATAGGATGTCTGTTCTTTTACGCAAAAAGGGAAGGACCGATTTGGTTAAAACTTGGTAATACATAGGTGATAAAGTATTTAGCACAGATACTTTGGATTGACATATAGGCTGTTTTTTATCAAAATACCTACAACGTGGGCAAAGCCGCGGTCGGAAGCTAGACATCGTCAAATTAGATTTACATAATTGGTATGATTTTCGCTTTACTGTGTACCAATGTCATTTGACAAAATTATGTTTTTTTTTATCACATGTTTACAATTTAAATATCTTTTAAGGTGCATCCTCGTTGCGAAATGCAGAGAAAGCTGCGAAGGAAGCCAGAATCCGTATTTGGACTAACTATGTGAGCAATGCTCCAATTATAGCTGCGAAGGACAAGGAGTTCACAGCTACGGTTATGGAAGTTGTCAATGGAGATGCCCTAGTAGTTAAAATGCCTAACAACACCCAAAAAAAAATCTTCTTAGCCAGCATCAGACCACCACGTGAAAAGTAAGTAAGAATCTACTTTGTCCACGATATACACATTAAACAGTTTTATCATTGCTTGGTATATTTTTCACAGAAACAACCCTGATGAGGAAGGCAAAAACTCCCCAAGGCCAAAAGGCTTCAAACCCTTGTATGATATACCATGGATGTATGAAGCTCGTGAATTTCTGCGAAAGAAGGTGATTGGCAAGAGAGTTAATGTGACTGTTGATTACATTCAGCCTGCTAAAGATAACTTCCCAGAGAAAAGTTGCTGCACCGTCATTGCTGGAGGAGTGTAAGTAACAAATTCTAACTATTTTCTGAAATGGAATTTATCTTGTTGTTTATTAATTATAAATTAATTTGGTTTAAAATTAACCCAACGTTTTCTGTTACATAGGAATTTGGCTGAAGCATTAGTTTCAAAGGGTTACGCTACTGTTGTCCGGTACAGAAATGATAATGATCAACGCAGCTCTCACTATGATAAGCTTTTAGAAGCTGAGCTCAAGGCCCAGAAAGCCGGTATTGGTGTTCACGCTAAAAAAGATATCCCTACACATCGTATTCAGGATACGAGTGGAGACTCGGCCAAATCCAAAAAATTCTTCCCATTCCTTAAGAGAGCTCAAAAGACTGAGGCTACTGTGGAGTTTGTCGCCAGTGGATCTCGAATGAGGATATACATTCCTAAGGAATCTGTTCTGGTGACATTCCTGCTCGCCGGTATAAACTGCCCCAGGGGATCACGCCCTGCCATAGGAGGAGGTGGCATGCAGAGCGCCGAACCCTTCGGTGAAGAAGCTTTGCAATTCACCAAGGAGAAATGCCTGCAACGTGACGTTGTCGTCACGATTGAAGAAATGGATAAGGCGGGCAATTTCATTGGTTGGTTATGGAATGATAATGAAAACTTATCAGTGGCTCTAGTAGAGCATGGACTTGCCACTATGCACCACACCGCAGAAACGTCAGAGTTTGCACGACAAATCAAAACTGCTGAAGAAAACGCAATGAAAAAACGTATTGGATTATGGAAGGATTATGTGGAAGTTGAAAAAGAAACTGAAAAGGAAAGAAATGCCCCAACTCAGGATCGTACTGTGAAGTATGAAAAAGTAGTTGTTACTGAAGTAACAGAAGAAGGCAACTTTTACGCTCAAAATGTTGACTTGGGCAGTAAACTTGAAAATTTAATGGAGAGAATTCATCAGGAATTCAAAAACAATGCCCCTCTTCCTGGATCGTATGTCCCCAGAAGAGGCCAAGTCTGTGCTGCTCGTTACACTTTAGATGAAAATTGGTACAGGGCTAAGGTTGAAAGAATTACTGAAGATAAAATGGTTCATATTTTCTACATTGATTACGGAAACCGCGAGGTAAGTAAATGAGGCGAAATATTTGACAGCTATAGAAATTCTTCTACCTATAATTATCTTTATTAAATACCAAATATGTGTAAATATTAATATTGAGATTTGTGTGTCCTAGATTGTGCCCTCTGCGCGCCTGGCTCCTTTGCCTCCAGGCACTGAAGTAGAACCGGCTTACGCCAGCGAGTTTACACTGTGCTGCGTGAAGTTCCCAGCAGACCCTGATGATCGATCTGAAGCTGTTGCAGCTTTCTCTTCTGACACGCTTAACAGGAAACTGCTACTTAACGTAGAGACTCGTGGCTCGCCGCCTTGCGTCACTCTCGTCGATCCTAACACCAACGTAGACATTGGAAAGGTAAGAATAGTTTTATCCATAAAACTTTTTTCGCAAATCCAGAATAGCACAAAAGTAAAATTTACCTTTTGATTACACTGAATTATTTATTTTAAAAAAGCTAATTATCATAAATATAATGTGTTTATAGAACCTGATCAAAGAGGGATTGGTACTGATGGAACCACTACGCGACCACCGCCTGATGGCACTGGTAGCTGAGTATCGCGCCGCGCAGGAGCACGCCAAATGCTCGCGCCTCAACTTGTGGCGACACGGCGATATTACTGACGATGATGCCGTTGAATTCGGTGCGCGTCGCTAGCGGGAAGTTACCGACTCGCCACAGCACGTGCTAAACTGTGTCATGTGCACAGCTTTACACATCCAGTATATTTTATATAGCATCATACAACCGTTTCTGTAAACGTGTTATTAACCGATTTCTAATACGTAATTCTGTCTTTCTGGTTGTCGTCTTCCTTATGTCCTTATTTCCTTAGGAAATCAAAGCCACTACTTTTAGAAATCGTGATGATCATATTGTGGTTAATACAAGATTTTAATAAATTGTACACTTTGTGTAATGAGATGTGAGCGGTGTGTATGTGGGGAGTATAATGAACATTATTATGAACACTATTCTGTAACATTATGATACTCGTGGCATTATATGCCCCTAAATTTGTATCTGCATGTATGTACTTTTAATGAAATAATAATTATTATCAGGATTAAGCAACATTAAAATGAATGTACTAATATAACTGTATAATTATTATAACAATATGAATACCGTTCATGATGGTAAATGCAAATTGTTGAATTTATTTACATTTTTTACAGTTTTGTATATCAGAAAAATACATTATATTTCGTTGTTAATTTCATTATTTATTTTTACACGAAGAATATATTCATTAATAAATCTGAACCCGTGCTTTTTATCGTTGTTATTTTCCGTATCACTTCTTTACAATTCTACTTTACAATTATTGAATGTTTATTTTTGACTTGCAAGAGCATTTGAGTATGTACGTGTATCTGATATTTGTCAAAGTGTAGCTAGTGAAGAATTAAATAAGAATGTGAATGTTCGATAAACTGATTTGTTATCTTTATTTAATGGATAATTATTGTAAGAGTGGTATTTCGAAAAACTTTTAGCTTCGTCTTTCGTGCTTATAAGAATACATATTGTATCAACCTACCTCTCTCGAGATGTCATTGTTTTTAGAACTTTACATGCATTCATATTCATAACAATACATGGAATGTTAAACTTCGTATATTAAATAAATATTTTAGGAATTTATCGTGGTTTTATTTTTAATTTTGATCGTGTAGATTTTCATCGCCTGCTGATGGGCGCGTTATATTTTAGGAACAAGATTACACATAGGTACTATCCTGATTCAGAGTACAATAAAAACTCGAAAACAATTTGTAACTCGCTGCTATTGTTTTTATAATTATTGTGTTTCCATTTGGAGATAGAATTTTAAAACTTTCTGGGTTTTTGGGACCGAGGTAAGATTGCCAACAAGAATTTTTTTTGTTTCAAACAAGGAATGTATTTCAAGGCAGGAAGCTAGTAGTAGGTACACTACTAGCTTCCTGCCTTGAAAACGTGGTGGTGACCCGCAGGATACGGCACCCATTTCACGTGCATGAGGTGCGCGGGTTCGATACCTATCAAGTACCAATGTGAATTTTAAGCGTATTTAGACCACTGATAAACGGTGTAGGAAAATAATATAACGCACGAGTTATTTTAGTCCCAAATAATGTGGATATTATAATTTTTTACATTAGATAGGTACTATTTCGAATTGCGGTATTGTACCATACATACAATCTGCAATCCCACAGTTTAGGGAAGCGGTGGGTTAGAAAGAGACTAAGGAATGTCCATCTCCTGGTACTAGGTAGGTACTACGTAGCTAGCTCCCGCACAAAAATGTTTCTTTAACCCAATCGTATTAGTCGTTCTTGACTAATAAATAGTCTAACACTATGTACTTTCTTTCATATAATATAGTTATCTAGGATTAGAGTAGGCTATAGCCTATGGCACGTTGTGGTAGTCAATAGCTTTTTTAAATATAGGTATGTTCATACCTATGTACCTATACTATAATTATACTAAATTCAACTCCATACTATGAAGTATCAAGGGTATGAGATCGCGCCAGAGCTCATTCTGGGACGCGACCAGCGTACCAGCTGGTCGCCACCTGAAGTCCCACACAGTGGCCCCGTAGAGGGCCATGAATCGCACGATCCCCATATACGAATTCTGACAGGAGTCGTTTGGCCCTTCCCCCTCCCCCACATTGGGAAGGAACCGAGCGCGGCCTCAGAACGTTCCAACTTGAGAGCCAAAAGCCGGAAATGCTCCGTGAATTTACACCGGCTGTCGATGACGAGACCCAGGTACTTAATCGCCGACTCAACGCCGATGGTAACTTTTATGCCGATGGTTATTTGGAACCCACCCATAAAAACACATGGTCTCTGACTTGTGGAGCGCCACCTCGAGACCCAACTGCCGGATCCTTGCAAAAAGTATTTAAGTACCTTCCTACTAATTGTGCAAGCAATTATGTTCCACCCAGCATATTTATTTATAAGTATTTTGTACTTTTTAAGTAGGACAATCAATAGCAATGGCGTACTGCTTGGACAACTAGCTGCTGTGTAACAAGTCCCCCGTTCGATGACCGCACAAAACAGCTCTATAAATGATCCAGAATATTTTTTTAGCTATGTAGGTAATGAAGTTACCTATTTAATGTTTTTCCCCACACAAAAAGGTGGTGTTGTAGTTACCTGTAAAGGTGGTGTTGTAGTTACCTGTAAAGGTGGTGTTGTAGTTACCTGTAAAGGTGATGTTGTAGTTACCTGTAAAGGTGGTGTTGTAGTTACCTGTAAAGGTGGTGTTGGAGGTACCTACATGAATAAATAAATAAACTTGATGTTCCCGGTAAACATATCTACACTTAGTTGTGTGAATTGGTATTAAGTAGGTTTGTAAGGGCATGGCACATGAGAGAGTTAAGGGGTGGGCTGTGAGACTTCGTTAGAAAATGAATTTGGGCGCTTAGGCCTGCAAATCGTATGACTGTATTCGTTTACCGTGGTTTATAGTAGTCGATGCAACACAATAAGTAGATTAAAGTAGTATGCGAGGCAAAACAGGCACCACCAGTGGGATGCACTCCATAAAAATACGTTCGTATGTTTGTGTGTTAAAATTCAAAGTGCTCAATGGTAAGCAAAAGTTCTCACAAGAAGGAAGGGTTGAGTAGGTACCTACTCCATGCTTGCTCAAGGCGTATTGACGTCGCAAACCTTATAATTAGAAATTAAGTTTCCTCACTACTTTATCATTCACCGTATGTCACCTTCACTTTTCCTAAACTATATCTACATTACAAATTTTAGAAAGTAGATATAATTCGGGAAAAGTCACATTGGTTGGTACTTGCTGTGTCTACCTTTGATGGTGTTGTAAAAATGCAGTTACTCACCTAATTAATAAATTCTCCTTACATATTTTTATGGTAGGTATGTAATTAGGTAGTACTCTATATGTTATTACCCGACGTCCGCGTGACGACAACATCATCAGAAGTAAACGAAGTTCAACGTAGGTAAATGAATGTGTACAAATTAAAACAAAAGTTTTTAGAAAAGATAATATATTTAATTTAATAAAATAAGAGCGGATTTATATATAAATTACGCATTCTACCTTCAGCTAAATCAAAAAACACGTAATAACACAAACATTTATGGAACTATTTTACAAATAAGATTTTGGCACCGTAACAGCCAAATATTTTAAGCAGCTAAACTCTTTGCTGTTTGGACCATTAGCATAAAGACGCAACAAGTTCGTTTTGACCAGCATACAATAATTATCTACTGAAGCTCTCTGCTTCAGTCTGCACATACACAGCTCTTTCAAAACAACATTTACTTATTTATTACCTTATCTTTTTAACAAATGATAATGTACTTTATGGTATTGCTTGACACGCGATATTTTCAAATAGGCAATGTTTGTTGGCAACATCTATTGCCAACAAGAACTGCGTATTGCTTAAAAAGTACATCAAATATTTATAGGTACATAATTATTATTACATTATCATTATTAAGTAATAAAAATCATTTGTAATGTATTGTAATAATTTATTACAGGAAATTGCAAATGATTTTTGTGATCCTCATGTGGTTAGAGAGCCGCCGTGCTGTATGTAACAATAACTTGAATTTCTACGGTGTTGTGCAATTTGGTCTTGATAAAACGATTTATCATTTTCGATCTTACTAGCACATTCAAAACTAGTACAATTCTACACCAGTAGTAGGTACTATAGCCTTCCGCAAGTTTCAGTTTCCTGTCCCAAGACTAGACGCAAGACCGAAGGTTCCATAAAAATATTCTGTAACATTTTTGAGGAATGACAAACAAATACTTGTATTACCTATGATTTAATTTAAATAAGGATATTATTTTTATTGCATAATTAAGATATGTATTTGATTATTCAACCTACGTCATTTGTACACAAATTTATTTCATTATTGTGTATACTGCTCGCACTCTTTAACCAATGAGTAAAACTTAACGAGAATGTATTGCCTAACTAACCTGATATTTGACTACTTACACTCTACTTTCACAGATGTAAATAATGGACATAAGACTCACACTCACTGTGACAACACAAGCTTGTTAAACAGAAAAGAGACCTAACTCAAAAGATAAAGTATTTCAATCTTAAAAATTATGCTTCAATAATAAGGTTCAATTTTGGAATATCCTCATTTTTGAGTTAGGCCTTTTTTCTATTTAACACGCGACATGTGCAAACGTAAAAGCAAAAGCAGGATTTATTCAACGCCAGATATTTCGCTGACTGAATACAATAGTGGCACAAGTCAAATTTGTGGCAATTTGAGTTAGTAATGAATTCTTGTATTACCTTAGGCACATTACTTTATGCATTAAAGACCTAATTTGTTAGTTCATAAACTAATTGAGTAAGTTCATAAAAAATATTAGATACTGCCGGCAACTGCAGCTATAATGTAGGTAGATGTATACCAACCAATCATGAACTACATATTCCATAAAATAAAGTTGGTACCTAAGAGCATTTTTGCGCGCGCTCACTAGTCTTCGAATATTTATTATACGTTTTCTCAAATTTTTGAATTTTGTTTTGTACCACTATTGAATTCAGTCAGTGATTTAAAAAGTCACTCTGTAAATATTTCTGGAATTAACTAAGGGTTTTGTAGCTTTTTGTAATTACATTTCTACTTATAATTGTGCCATTGTCTTTGCGCTATCAACTTCGTATAGTCTATTAATCACGCCTTACTATTGTACCAAACAACATAATATACGAAATATCGCATCTAAGTATCTAAGAATACTGGTCTGGTCACTTGTGCAGAAGCAAATTATAAGACTTAACTTTACTTCATTATGTACACAATGGTAAGGACGGATGAGTGCAGATGGCTACAAAACCCTGCCATTGTGGGAAGCAAGTTCAACCTGTTGGTTCAGTGCAGTAAGTGCAGGATACGTGGACTACATGTATAGTGTGCATTCGGCAATAATTGGAATATTTTCTGTAAGCTACTGCGTCTAGAATCTACATTGTGAAAACCTCTATCATCATTTAATTATCGAACCGGTCTCACCGGCCCACGCCTGCTATACAATATTCGGACTTATCTAGCTCGGCTGCTTATCAATTAAATCAGCCAATCTCAAATTTTTGACTTAAAATTTACTTACATAATACCATTTTTGTGCTAACATTACACTAAAGCTTTGTATTGAATTGATATCAACAAAATAATTGCTTTGACTATAAAAATATTTTAATTCTATAACGAATTGATTTAACTAAAGCTCCTTCCACACTAAGGCAGTTCTTAGTTAAAACATTGCTTACACATAGGTACTAGCGACAACATAACCAGTCGAACGCGTGTAAATGAGATGTTAATATAGAGCGGCCGACCGAAATATTCGGACATGCACTATCGAGCCAGGGCCACCTTACAACCAAGTGGCCAATAAAAATACAATGGAAGACAGAATATGACAGAGGGGGCACAACAAAACGCCCGGGGCAAATAAACAGCACGTAATATTATGGAAGAACAGTTACTTATGAAGCCCGATTTTGTCCTCTAAATAAGAACTAGGAGATATATTTATTTCGGAGACACAATATGTACAAAAAGTTTAAAAAAAATGTTTGTTAGAGAGAGAAACTTATATGCGAGGTAACCGATGTCGTGAATATGATAGACACCATGACGATTTGTGATCAAATGGTGGCAGATTGTGAGGCGAACCGTGTGCTCGATGGTGCTTCATAAATATTTAGGTCACGGTAATATGTCTTAACACTATTTACTGTAGGTACACTAGGGACACACATTTTGTGCATCATTACAAAAATATTTCCAGATTGTAATTCATTAAGAGAATTTAAGAGTTGTGACTCCATAACTACCTATATTTGCTAACGTACAATCACATTATTATATGCATCGCCATTTTGTACCAATACATTGCAAAACTTGAAATTATTATCTAGACATAAAGCTACAGGAATTTAAAAACCTATTAAAATATCTTTCTATATAAAATTTGTAAAATTATAATGGAATACTTTCATGTTATATCTAACCCTAGATGTAAGAGTTTATACTATACCGTATGTACTATAGTGTGCCTTATGGTCGAATTTGTATCGTCGTCAAAGAAGGGTCCTATTTCACCGGGCAAGGGCGGGACGTTCAGCAAGAACTGTTGCACAGAGGAGTAGTAGTCCCTGCAAGTCCAGGTGTCGTCGTGGCCACCGCCTGGCATCACCACTAACTTCTTGCACACAGCTCCACATCGCATGTACAGCTCTTTCCCCATGGCAGGCGGAACCAAAGCATCGTTTGAGCCGCATATCACAAGGGTAGGAGTCATGACGTGCCCAATTTTCTTCAGAGACAAGTACTGAAAGTACACAGGCCAGTGAGGACAATAACAGATACAAACAAGTTTTATTTTTTTACGTATGAATTATTTTTATTTATTCTTATGTTTTACACTATTTGAGGAATTCCAATAGCCAATTGCCACGGCATGACGTTCACTACGCTAGCGTAGTAACGTATCGCGATGTTGCTCATGTATATGAGTCCCTGGCGTGGCTTAGAACAGCTCGAGTTATTTGCTGATTTACGCAAGTAAGCCGAAACTTAATACTTAAGTTAATTATTATATAAGTCTGCAAAAACAAACCTTATTCTTATGACAGCAAGGGGGAAGCCAGTTCAAACATCTCCATTTCAGTATAACTTGTGCCATATCTGGTATGCTGGTGAAAGTGTTCTCCACCACGAGTGCCCATATTTTGTTCCTATATTCCAGTCTTGAAGCTAAATCTATAGCTATAGCTCCTCCTGAAACCATTATGTTGTAAGGATACAGACCAATGATTGCTTAAGGGCTCATTTTTCAATGGTTGGATAAAAGTTATCTGCGGAATAATTACATATGCTGCTGTCGCGACAAAATGTTTGTATAAGACAGTGACAGCAACAATTTTATTTCTCAGATAACATTTATCTGACTGTTGAAAAATCAGGCCTAAATGAAGCAAAATGTATATAAAAAATGTTTATAATGTATAAATGGTCTTAAAACAATCTCCAACTTTAACTTCAATTAAGTTTCCCTCCCCCAATCGCTTCCCAATCTCTAAATCTCCAAATCCCTAATCCCTAAAAAGGTCGGTAGAGCACACTCGTAGCTACTCTGTTGTTGCAGGTATCCATGAGCGGCGCATATTGCTTATCATGAGGTAATCCATAGGATCGTTTGCCGTCCCACCACATAAAAAAAAACATAGCTTACCTAACGATCTTCCAAAAACCATAATCTTACTGATATCTATATCAGTTCTCTGCATGATGTAATCAAGGGCAGATTGTGCGTCAACATATAAACCCTTTTCCGACGGACTTCCTTCTGACAAACCATAACCTCTGTACTCCACCATGAGGATATTGATGTTCAGCTTATGATAGAAACCAGACACGTTAGAAAGCCTGAAAATAATAAGGAATTATCATTAGAGCTAAAATGTGAGCAAAGGCCCTCCAAAACCTACTCGGAAAAGGTTTGAGCATTGATCACCATCATCACATTTGAGCAGTCACCATGCTTGCTCGAGGCGGATTGGCGATTTGAAAGTTATAGTTTGATATTAGGAAATTATAGAAATTGTAAATCCAAGTCTCCTCAAGATATGTAGTGGTGACTAAATAATCTTAGAAAGTATCACATTGGTACTTGCCAGGTTTCGACTAATGGTTAATGTAAAAAGGATGTTTGTATGCATGTTTTAGTGTACATGTGATGTTGTTATAATATCTTGCATTCTGTAGTACAATACATGTTGGATGTCCATACATATTTTAGGTAATCCATTTTTTGCCTTGACAGCATCTAATTTTATAAACAGCACTGACTACGAAAGCGTAACATATAGTTACACTTTCACATTTAGATGAAGATATCACATAGATTGTTATAGCATGGCTTGGTTTAAACACAATTTACATACGATGGAGCACACTTGGAATTTATTTTATAGCATCTTTGAGCTATATTGCAGCTAACAGGGCCTGATGATTATCTACAAAGTGTCCATGAAATATAAAAGAATAAGTAAGTTGTTATAATAATCAAATGAATGAAAATAAGGTGTACCAAAAAGTGTATGTTATCAATGGAGGCCCAGACTAGGGGTTGACATAACAGGTTTTTGTCTATCCATAACATATTCAAATATTGTTCTCCTGTTTTAATGAAATTTCTATATTTTACTATCGGCCCGCCCCTGCTTCACACGGGTCTCCAACTACCTTGCTAACGACGACTTACCAGCTCGCCCCTCAACTTATCAAAAATTTTCTTTCATAAGAACCTAGGCCTGACAATAACAATCATATCAAAAAAGAATTGGTAAAATTGGTACTTACAGGCGTTTTGAATTATGCGATGCGGTTAACAAAACATTTTGCGATTCATTATTGCATAGATTACAAATTTACTGCAGATTCCACAAAAATGATTATTTACGGTTTTGAGTGTATATGCAGTAAATAAATAAATTGTATATAAATAAACCTACTACAACTTATTTGTTAAAAAAATCAGATGCAGTTTTCTTAAAAACTTCTATGCTATCAAAGTGCATACAATAAAAACTTGTCTGGAAAACCAATTTCAAAATGATATCACAACAAAGCGAAGATTAATCATTGAAATAAAACTAAGTAAATATTTTGGGCTATTGCAAGATGCATTCAGTAAAATATTCTATATCTAATGGTATTTATATATAATACTGTTTTTCTTATCAGGCACGAATTTTCTTCGTCGTCGTCATAAAACGCTATCCTCGTCAGATTAATCACAACATTTTTTTATGATAATAAGGTAAGAATAGTAATAATATAATAAGCTTTCTAAGATATTTGAAAGTATCGATTTTTGGGAGCAGTGAGTCAAATAAAATAATATGTATCTTATAAACAAATATGTTTTTTATCAACCCATTAAGTCTGAGCCTCTGTTCATCCCACATACAGTATACAGGATATGGGGTGGATGTCGTTAGCAAGTAAGTAGGCTACTCATAGTGGGAGATAGAAAAGAGTATACTAAGAACCCCTACAAAAAATGTCACGTACAATACAGAAACTTGACTAATGAGGACTTATAATTCCAATAATTATGGCAAAGGTTACATATTAAGTTTAGTGGATAGTTCATCAAAATATAAAGGATAGGTAGTTTATATAATTGCAATAGTATATAGTAATAGTAATCAAAAGCTATAAACAATCTTTTAAACAAGCATTTCACTAGCAATAAGTCCGTTGATCTGTGTCAGCAAACTATTTGCTTATGGTATAATGATTTTTTTAATGCTTTACTTTATGCTGAGACACTATGGCTATAGTAAAAGTAGAATAACTCACCTCTGTCCCATGTTACCAGCATTGCCATGGAAGAATATCATAGTCGGCTTGTGGTTGCTATTTACTGGCTGCTTTATAAGAAACATGTGTATTTTAAAGCCATCTTTGTTATTAATTTTTATACTTTCATATGGAAGCTTATAGTTACTGGGTTGAAGAACAAACACCCTGGAGTCTGGCGGGTCGTTGGGGTAATAAAGAAGAAGATCTTGTGCATTGTAAAGAATCCCTGTAGACAACAAAGATATTTGAAATTAGTCACACATTTGAAATAATAAGAGTCAGCTCAGGGAAGATTTTCATTTTCTACAAGCTAAGCCATGGGTGGATCACATATAAAAGTAATTTAACCCAGGACTTAAAAAAAAGCGTTTCAAGCGATAAAATACGCAAAAGAGGTATTTATAGCCAATAGCACTCAGGAATTTTGTTGCTATCTATCAGTGAAAGAATTTTGGAAATCTGTCTAGCTATTCCAAAGATAACCCCTATGTACAAACTTACAAATTTGACCTGTTTATAACATTAGCATTATAATTTATTGAATCAATACATTTAATAAACTAGCCTCCTGGTTTTTTTTTAATTTTAGTACACAGTTTATTATTTCTAATTCATCCACAATTTTTCATAATTATTATGCTTTTTAAGTTTGGGTGGAAGATTGACATCATTAATTGTAGTAGGTAATTATTATTTTGTAAGTCAACTAAACCTACTAATTAAAAAAATACTTCAATGCATAAGAAAGGTCCTTAAGCCTTTTTGAAACTCCTTTTTAAGTTGACTTGAGTGCCCTCTAAACAAGCATGACAGGCATTCAATGATAGCAAATACATCTTTGATTACATTGTATTATTGTTACATATCATATCAACTTGTACTATTTGCGGGTTCCATAATTATAAATAATTTTACTAAAAAATCTTACAGACTTACAGATAAAAATATTCTGATAACAAATCAGGTTATCAATGTATGCAGAATACTACAAAAATTATTTCCTAAATTCTGATAAGCACTTGTAACAAAATGATAAAGATTGAATGTGAAGAAATGTATTCTTAACCAAATCTTAAATTTTTCATAACATGTCACACACACATAATGCCATTTCAATGTAAGATACATTGAAATGGCATTATATATTACATTGAAATGGATTTGTGGTATGCCAGTTTTTGTTCTGGCTAGAGGCTCCTATTAACTACAATTACGGCAAAAAATGACACTTGTATTCTATTCTAAAAATCTTGTTGTATACCTTTCCAGCATCATTTTTTGTCATAGTTGGGTTTTAGTTTTTAATACTTTTTGTTATTACTATTTTGCTGTTAAAATGTATTTGTGGCTCATAATATCAACAAAAACTTAAATTGATGGACTAATGATAAGTAGTCGAAGCTATGAATGAAAAGATGTGCATTATATGCAATCAGCCCATGAATACAGGTAAAGTCATAAATAAGCAAATGTTAGTAAAGCATTTTCAAATGATTCAAAACATGACATATTAATCTTAACACGTTAAGCGCCATGGGGGTCACCGGTGACCTCCGTTAGCGGAGGATTTGCCTTCAACATTTTTCTGTCAGCAGCCAAAGGCTTAACTTTATTTTTTTACTCTAAATGTTTTGTCCTTTAGAGGATGCCACATTGAAATTTTATATAGCTATATAAGCTATAGCTTATAACCAGCAGATAATTAAGAGTTTCTGATGATATGTCATTTGTCGAATTCTGATAAGTGGTTTCGAAATTCTGAGGGAACAGATAAACATCCATACTTAGATAGCCTGACAAAATCATAACACTCCTTTTGCTTTGCCAAAGTCGGGTATAAGACCACATCAGGGATAGAAAGTTTGGTCCAGTCCAGGCAACAAGGTGCAGTATGTTGAATAATGAGTGGTCAAATAAACTATCTTTTAAAAGGAACATTCAACATCTTCAACTTGAGACTTACACTACATTTACCACTTTTATTATAAAATTTAATAACATTAGCTACTGTCCTTCTTGTCCTTAAAACAATGAATAGTGAGTAACTTAGTATATAAAATGAAATTAGAAATATGAAAAGACTGGTAATTGGCATATTTGCATTTTATGTGAACTCAAATAATATCTTGACCCTACAACAAAGCCTTTCAAATATGCTTGATAATTTATTACAAATATTTATAGTTTGGGTGTAGGTCCTAAAATATAAAGTTTCGGTTTTAAGATTTAATGGAATAATTTTGTTGCTAAGAGTGAAGTGGGTACTTAATTAGAATTTTATTGGAACAATATACAAAACGGTATCAGTAAAACTACAAGGGTTGGCTAACGTAGGATTAGTAGTATAATCTTAAACTTACCTGATATTCCCACCGTAAAAACGATAAAAGCCGTTAAAAATCCGTAAAACCAAAACACAACAACACCACAAAATAAAGTTAACGTAGACACAACCGACAGTCTATATAATATTATTCTAAGAATATGATACATTTTTAAATAAGGTATGAGTAATATAAATATAAAACTGCGATACTATGGAAGGGAGATGGTAGAAATGTGGGAAACTTTACAATCATATCATTTCGAACCATAACCTAGGTCGAACCATGTTACGCATTTTTGCATTATTTATCCAGACTTTTCACATATTTAAAACAAGATGTATTCGAATTTATTATCTATAAGGAAATAATTGTTTAGAAAAAACTTAATTAAAATAAGTATCAATATTTTTGATGTTTATTAGAATTTGACAGATGTTATGCCAAACGAATCGAATAAAAAAAAAAAGAAATGTGTTGTGTACACTTTATCCGTAGACAGAGAATAGACTTTATCGTACCACTAAGGTATTTCAGGAAAATATATGTCCACCTTATAAATAAAATAAATGTTGGCAAGTTAATTAGGTTCAACAAAAAAAATATTATTTTTTTCTTAGGGATAGGGGTAGGTAGTCCTTTAAAAAATGGAAAGCTGTATTGCATAGTTAAACATAATATTATGTAGCTTCCTACAGAAAGCTTGAAAGAATGGTTACATAAAATAAAAACAAATAAGGCTTTCAAGTAAAAGGTTGGGCATCAGCCCTAGTAGACAGAATGACATCCTTGGATCATTCAACTAGGTAGGTCTAACTTCGAGGAAGAGGTCGCCCGAAGAATCCAACCAACTCGGAAGTTACGCGATGTCTTCTCATCGGAAATCGCACAGGGTCCGAAGACCAGGATGTTTAATCAGTGTGTTGCCGGTAAAGGCTCCGAGTCGCAGTGCGGGCTATGCTCGGGGTCTCTTGGCTCGAAAAAATCCGTCTTCCAGCTGATGATAATGATGATGATGATGATGATGATGATGGATGACCTAACGGTTTTATGGTTACCATATAGGGTTCAAATCCGGAACCTATTGCGGCCGACGAGTTTGGGACAAGGGATGAGGAAGACACGAGCATACGCTGGGTTGCGTCCCGTGCGGGCCTTAACGAGCCATCAGGCCACCACAGGCGGGGCCCAATAGGGCTGATGTTCAGCCGGGGTTGCGGGGTACCTAAGCGCAATGAGGCACCGCGACCTCAGCCCAGAGCAGGAGAAAGAACAGGGGGGTTTTGGTCAGTAAGAGGCTGACATACCCTCCCAAGAAGTCTGAAGTCATTTGATGATTTTCACCTCACAAAAGAAAGAGGTAAACTCTCCTGCCGAATGGGAGGATTATGTAGTAGGTACCTAAACAATGGCGTCTTTCTAAGTAAATTCGTCTTGAAGAGACGTAAGAGCTGTTCTTGTCGTTGTGATAGCCACCCAATTAGCTAACTTAAGCCAAGGAAGTTCTGATAATTGGTGTTCTCCCGTACATTAATCAACGTCGTCCTTCCCGTCTACAGCGGCTCTATTCTAATCACACCCACGGTAATCTAATTTATAAATATGGCATACGTCTATAAGTCTTCACTTTACCAGGAAAAGGAATCCCTTAAGAACCAGGGATATATAGACATCAGTTGTGCGATTATACATCCTCAGTCCTCACTAAACACGAGACTCACGGTCTTTCCGCTCCCAACAATAGCTGAACCACCCGTGAACTTGTGCCTTCTGCTGGGGCAGGTCGGCTTACCCAGCTTGTTGTTGTTGATGGGTGATTTAGTGCAGACGTCGATAAATGTAAATATGACATTATAGTTTGTATTATTGTAGCCATATACTTACTTGTTGTAGAAGTTGTAGTATGACAACGGTATTTTATAAATATAAGCAAAAACCTAAGGTAAATGAAAATTCTATAGATAACAAGGACACGGGCCACTCATACAAGAATACCTTGTAGTAATGCTGTTATTTATCTACTTATTAAATCTGTAGAGAGGTCAATTCTGTACATGAAATATATTTTAAAAGTAACTATCTGGGGGTGTTTTGTGATAGATACCTACTGATGCCAAAAATGCAATCAGTAATATGTTAACCGTCTTTATGTATAAAAACAAAAACTACTTTACAGATTTTAACGAAACTTGGTGTAATTAATCTTCATATTATACTTTTCAGCATTCTACAATTAATAGCAGAACAGTGAAGGTAAATCTTGGGAAAGCGGGAGAAGTTACTCCAGAGTTTAAGCTTCCGTCGAGTGTGCAGTAACTGTAAAGCTACATAGAAATCAAGGAATTGTAGCTACAAAGAAATCATGTATCACGAAAATGTTCTAAAAATATCCTTATAGTTGACTCACAATAACACGTGGAACTCCCGATAGCTTAGCAGTTTGAAGCATTCTCATTATACATATTAGTTTACTCTTACGTTTACCTACAAAACTCTCACTCATACCTTATTTAAAAAAAAGTTTAGGTACATTATTACCTATTCAATAAAAAAATACTTAATGATGGAAATCAGTATAGAAACACTAAACTTATAATTACTTGAAATACGCTAAGAATGAAATTGAAAATGCTTGAAATACGTGCAGCTTTGCGACGCCATGATAATAATACTATGAGTATGAGCAAGATTCGAGGCAGACACGGGGAATACAGAAAAACAAACATTTTATCAATCAATATTAAATAATTTTATTTACATTTAAAGATAAGTTATTTCAAATCTTAATTAGCTAATTCATATCTTGATAAGTTTTTAGAATATTGTAAATTAAATAGGACGAACTTGCATTGTACATGTATTGATATAAAATTTGTATTATATAAAGACCCTCTTACGTAGATTTAACACATCGAAGGCACGCAAAAGAGATATCTAGTCGTCAATAAGACGTGTTCATTTAAATGTACATAACTAATGTTACAATTATAAATAACATTATAAATAATCATGAATTGTAACAGAATATGATTAGTGTATGTATTACATTATTATTTTTCCAGAATTATTTTTTTAAATAATTTTCCTGGTATGTAAAAAAATCTATTTTAGTGAAATTATCGTAATTACTAGATTTATAACAAAATGCAATTAAAAGCAATCGTGATGTAGGTACACAATAAACATTTCACATTATTTTGATATAAACATTATTTATTAACAAACAAAACTTGAATATGAAACATTGTAAACAAGTATATTCGGTTGATGTACAGTTTATAAATAATATTCTTTTGTTCATAGAAACATCAGCTAACATACACATATTTTTTGAAAAAAAATATGGCTTTTTATTAATTAACAAATAAGTGGGGGGTATTAATTAGTATAATTATAATTTGATTAATTTTAATTCGTTTCTCATAGTCATATCTAAATGTTTTAGTCAAGAAAGTATTAGAAATAGAAAAGTTAGCACCAGCGCTTTGAAACATTAACATTACTGTTGAGGCGGCGTCGTTTTTTATTATGAGCAGTCAGAAACCTAAGATGGATGGAGAAAAGATGTCAATTATGCTATAAAAAAATGCCCCGCTGACCTCAACTCAAGAGAATTAAAAGAAATAAATAAAGCAACGACAAAATTCGTCATTTTGTGTCAAATAAAATCCTACATTGAGCATTAGTATCAATATGTTTTTAAGAGTACAGATCAGAAGAGAAACCGTAATACGATGACTGGGAAAGTGTGTTATTATAACAACAAATCATCATTATGTGCATAATTCAATAAACTATTAAACATATCTCATTAACACTAGTATCATTGTAAAACGGACCTATAATATGCCGCGAACATTTAGCTCTATTGTAACTACATTAAAATATTCATAAAATCCAGTTCATACACATTTCCCTGTGTCTTATTGTATTATAGTATTCGAAAAAGAAGAAGTTTGAGAAAAATACACTTATGCTTATTATAATATTAGTTCAAACTAGATTTTAGTATTATCAACTGCTTGATAATTGTCTAATTATTGATATCTAATTGTCTAATTAATGATACTTATTATTTTAAATTATACACCATATTTTAGAATGACCAATAGCAGTTCTTAACGTGTATACCTTACTATTGTCAAAAATATAAACTTTAATGTTGTAAGCAATAAATTAATCTGATATAACTTTATTTGAAATATTATTAGAGACAGTAAAACTTTTTAGCAAAAGAAATAAAGGATGTTACAAAAATATAGTACAAAATTAATTATTATGAAGAATACTTCAGCTTGATATGAGTGCCACTTATACTCTAAATATAAACTACACATTACAACAACAACAAAACTAAAACAATGGAGTGGATACATAGTAAGATAAGCTATTGTATTAGCTTATCATACTATTTATCTACTTTCTATTCTTCATTCCATTTTGGAGTTTATTGTAATTAGTAAACATGTCTTGTACATCTTTCAGCGCACGTTCGATTTGCCTTACGAACAGCGCTGAGTTCTGTAAAAAAAAATATCTGCAATTAAGATGCGATAAATCTGCAAGTTGACCCCCGTCGTTGTATTGGGATCAAAGACAAGTAAGTTTTCCGATCGCAAAACCATTTTTTAAATACAAAGGTTCATTATTTTATATTTTATATTACATATAACAACGGTGCTGATAACTTACCGTAATAGAGCAACTCCGCTTGCTCGACACGTGGAAGAAGAGGAGTTGCTCACCAACAATGATGTAAGACACGCCGTATCCATCATCTGCTACAGGGCCAAAACCACCACCAGCACTCACGCACTTCGGGTGTTTCTTTAGATCCAACATTGACGTTTGACCTGGTAACACAGAAAGATTATAGTATCTTTAAGTTAAACTTAAAACATCTCTCTAAAAGTGTAACTGTGATTCAACTACCCATTTGACAATTATAACATAAAAGTATTACTTAGACAAAACTATAAGAGAGTTAACTAACCATGGGGCGTTTGGCTTGTTGATAGTCGCCACGGTTCATTAAAGACCTCCTGCAGGAAGGGTGAATCAAGTTCCAGATATTTTGAGACTACATAAAGACAGAAGAGATGACGGTCGATGCCTCTGCCCGCCATGGCGTCTTGGTAGCCCAGTTGATGGCGATGGCTAGCCCTTATAAACAGTTCCATTCGTTCTTGAATCTGAAACCAGTTAAAGTCTGGGTAATTCTGGGTATTTACCGTAACAATAAGATTGTCTATAACCATGTTGCTATATAAATACATTGGAAAAACAACTAACAACATACCGTGACTCTAGGATTCTCCATAGCCTTGACCCATTCAGAGCTTTCGATAGTACAGGAGCGTACGGTTTCTGTGCGGCCCTCACGGAATAAGCGGGTCATGGACGCTTCGTATGTCAAACAGAAACGGCCAGCGTCGCGGTAGTACGCCAGCTGAAGAATTAATTGGATGAAAGCGTCCGGAGACACGCGGCAGCTCTTCATGAAACCTGATAGTATGAATTACTTAAAATTAGTTCTTAACTTTCTCATTTACTGGAAATAAGATACCGAAGCAGTGAATACGAACCTTTGCCATACTTAGTGTACATTAATATCCTTAAGTCCACATCGTCCAATAGTTTTTGAGCGACGGTGTACGATACGTCAATACCCTTGAGCAGGTCTCTGTTGCCAAGTTCCCACTGTAAGCGGATTGGAGCCGGTGGAGGGGAGTCAACCGTACCCAGCGTGTTGCCATCAGGACCGTACCTAAAACAATTATTATGTTACGATTTTACTTTAGAACAAATTGACGTCATGTTTACTGGATAGAAGTAATGATTTCTTACCCGACTTCTAATTCGCACCAAATCACGTATTCCCATAAGTGGCCCATAACGGGTGCGTCTGCCCTGTAATGTAAAATTTGTTTTAGGATATAACATTCAAAATTGAACGTAATAAGAATAAGTATTTTAATTAAAAATGTTCGTACCATGTGTGTTCCGAGTTAAAGCCAACCTGTAAAGAATATATATAACATACGTTAGTCCTCAGTGCATAACAATGATATATAATGTGGTTTATAAGAAAGGAAACGTCATATTATTTTCTATATGTATAATTACAGAGTACCTATATCGAAAATTTTTACGTCGTGTCGTGTTATATATTATTATAGTTCTGTTAGCATTATTACGTAACTGCCATATCAATAGCCTTTGCTAGTTTGTTGTGCGATATGGAATGTATACCAATTGTTATTTAACGCAGCACAAACTCACATGTCAAGTAAAGGTAATAAAGAAATACCAGTCTACAAAATCTGTATTTATCGAAGTTCATTGAAGAAAAAAAAACTTACGAAACCGTTTTTGCTGAAGCATAGGTTGAACGACTTGTCGAACCATCGGTCGTAGCCCTTTCCGTGCAGTAGCACTCGACCAAACTCGTCCAGCTTGGAGGGATCCGTTTCATCATAGCCATATTCAAAATCATCTGTAGGGAAATAATAGGCATTAGATTGGAGCCTTATACGAAACATCTATTTTAAAATTTTAACAAAAGTTTCATATTATAGCATACATTTTGTATTTTAAGTACCTACAGCAAAAAGATAAATAAAAATAATCTGCAATGACAGTGAATTCGATTGTTCTACAGGACAATCAAATACTTGCAAGTGTTGCAACTATGAATCCTCGTAATTCAGAAAAACTGTGACATCCTGTTAATATTCGCAAATTGTCCCAATGCCAGTATCTTGGAGACAAAACAGTTGTTGTACTTATAGCAAGATAATGGATATGACGTCACTTGTCTGTCTTACTCGATTTATCTTGGTTGTAGGTATCGTCTAGTACAAAGTTGATATAGGTAATTAATTGTAACACTGATTGTCTTATGATCGTTAGTATCGTAGTGATAAATTTCTGGCTCTCGTTATTAGAATTAGGACAAAGAAAAAATATATTCAAGTAGGTATTACAACGTCATTTAAACGTGTTATTTTAAACCTATAAAAGAGTAGGTACCTATGGTACTTGAAGGTAAACAGTCAATAGTTTATTTGTACCCGCTAAACTTCGGAACTACGTACTAATAGTTGTAATCGAGCGATTGTACAAAGGGATTGACCAATATTACCAATGTTTGACCTGAGGAGTAACTGGTTAAAGATCAACATATAACGAGCAATCCACTAGCCTTATGTTATTGATTCGATAGTTGGCGTTGTCGTCTTCGTCGTCACGAGGTTTAGATTCCTGTGTCGGCCACAGACTTAATGTTTATTTCTTAGGTTTTTTTAGCAGATAATATAGCTAATTGCTAATTTTTAAAATATCATAGGAGTCTGCAATTGTTTTGGATATGCTGATCCACGTTACATTAATTTATATGTCAAAACTATTATCACAATAATCAGAGTTTATCGTTTTTCGAATTCCAATAGCAAGAGCTTTTCAGATTTGTGGTCTATTTTCAGAGCATATTCAATGCAAATAAACCTTCAAATGTTTCCTTTTTATAATATTATTAATACGGTAACGTTATTGATTGTGTCGTGGCCATATACAAACGTCCGGGGGCTCCCTCATGCAAATGTAGGTATGGTACGCTTATACGCTACGATAATGACGGGATGAGCCGACGGCGAATGAAATTACGCTAACGTAGCATTGAGTACTATTACGGAACCAGAAACAAGGTCGACTAACATGTGCCGCTATAAACTGCCATACTAGGTTCTCCGCTCCTATTAATCGCAGCGTGATGTTTTAACTTATCCTTCCTCGATAAATGAACTATCCAACACAAATATTTTTTATATTGATACCAGTAATTCGAGAGTTTAGCGCATTCGACCAACCATATAAACAAACAAACACTACTGTATAATATGAGTACCAATATTCAGAAGATAACGTACAATCAATTTTATAGGTATTTTAAGATATTAATTTATTTTTACAATTCTGATGTTACTGATTAAGTTTCATAAACATTGCAAAGCTCTTTGGACTTTGCTCCTTGTAGGTGTATTGTTGTATCTGTTTCTACTAATACTTTTGACGGCCTAGAATAAATGAAGGGCGCGGGTATTTTTAGGTCGCGACGACAATTTATTTTCTGGAGACTATTGATACGTATTGTAGTTTTGTAATATCGTACTACCTATTATAACGTAAACGTGAAAATGAGTTTATGGAGTGAAAGAAGCTATGAAATAGAGGTGTTCAAAAATATTAGGTACCTACTGTTTTTATTAAAAATAATGCCAGTGAACTTTATTGAATACAATTTTTACTACAATGTGTACAATTTGATAAAAATATTGAGGTCAATGAGATCCCCAATCTTCACCGAAGGTCATTATCTTATCTTTGTAGGTATGTATTCACGGAACTGATTTACAGTTCCGTGTCTACAGTTTAATTTGCTTTCAATAATAATGTGTACTATATGTTTTACAGCAAGTACACTAGACTGCCCTAAATATTATTGGAGCGTTTTTTGTATACAATGTAGGTGCAAGGTGCTAAATCCGGCCATTCCGCCGGCATTAGGCTGGGCTTACATTGAGCGCATGTGGGCGTGGCGAGTGACACTTATTCATTATCAGTGTCGAAACGATTACAGGGTGCTCTGCACTTTATATTCAGGTGAATCAATTTAAATCCCAACAACAAACAACTAGAGGTAAAGTGACTATAATAGCGTAATTGCGGGAAATATTAGGGAGGATGCGAACTGTTGTCTATACGGACAGCTCGAGAACTCTGTATCACGTGATATTTATTACATACGTCCAGCATCTTACAAACGTTGTAAATAAAGGCTAACTCAACTTACCTAAGCATACGTTAAATGCAGCTCGCTCGATACAGTGTAAGGAGGTGCGGTTATGTCCTCTATTGAACATGGTCTGCCTGATGTGAGCCCAATGTGTTCGCTCGCCTGCTGTCAATGCTGCCAGGTGTTTCTCTCCGATCACGGGCTCCGATTGGTCATCAAGGATTTGTTGGATTTGTCTACGCAAAAATTAATACTTTAATCAAAATGGGACTAGTCCAGTATAAACCGTACACGCAATGTGTCCTCGCCGTAATTAATTACGCAATGTACCTACATAGACAGAATAATAAGATTTTTTTTTTTCAATGAACTATTGGTAGAGGAATACAATCTGAAATGCTTTGTTATAATTCCTACAACCGTGTACAAGCCCTAATAAAGTTAAATATAATGCAAATGGGTTAGAAAACGGCAGCATTGAACGACGACCTCAATTAGCTTGATTGGTAAGCAGTTGGATGCTTGGCACTACTTACAAGCGTAGTCCACTAATGAAGGGGATTATTACTGTATAAATTGCGCTTTACAGTTACGTAAGCTGGGATTAATAATTAAAATTCTTCAAAACTGTCACAAGCTCGTATTGCATCTTGACAAATGATGAAATCAGAGTACAGAGTTAAATGTTTCTACCAAAAAGCTATGTATATATGCTAATATAGAACAATATTAGCATATCCCAACATTACTAATAATAATAATTTTAAAGTAACTCGTCTTGTTAAATTAAGACTCACAAGTGTGCATGTCATTTAATTTCATTTGGTAGCTAGACTATGACAAACTAAAAGAACTTGAGTAATTATACATTGATACGAGATATGTAAATTACTTTATACTTAAACGTTTGTATGATACATTAAACCTTTTGCATATAGTAACTTCACATGTTTAGCGACTACAACAAATACATATATTAGGGGAAATAGGGACTGTTTGCAAATACACTTTAAGAGAAATCAATGTACGGCTCTAAAACAAATTGACTTATTCCAAAAAACTTTTACTACTTTACCAACTATGTTTTCTTTTAAAAAAGAAAAAGGTAGGATATTTTTCTTTTAGTTATTCCTACAGATCTACACGAGATAAATCCTTAATGGGCACTATGTCGTAGGTAGAAAACTAGTATTAATTATATCAACTTACACTTGTATTTCAGCTGGTTTCAATAGGCGTCCTCTAGAATACACGATTACTTTGTAGTATCTGCCTTTATGGTGGACAGTGATGTGGGTCGAGTCCTGATAGTGCACGATCTTGTCACGTTCAATGCCGGGGACACGGACCGTGTTGAATAAGCGTTCGTATTGCCACGAGCATAGTGGCACCATATTCTGTAGCATAATCTGTGAGGACATTTACAAATGCATCAACAACATAGAAAAAGTTCTAATTACAAGTACGTAGAAAAATGCTCTATTTAAAAGCACATTTTCTAATGCAAACGTGGCCTCGCTTGCACCAATTCATTAATTATTTATTGCTCCTACATTCGGTCGATTTTATCGATTATTTTTAAGCACAGAAATAGAAATTCTAGGCTGTCAATAAATGTGTTATGAATGAAAGAACTTGGGTAATAAGAAATTTGTTGTAAATATAAGTAAGTCAAATTGCCTATATTAGGTGTTTTGACTCGACTGATAATATTTAGTCACCAATTTGATTTTGTAATCATTGTTTAATGAGTTGTGGGAAACTAGAAAGTGTAACATTTTGTGATCCAGGTACGTATGATAAGTGGCGTAACATTTGTGTTAGGGACTGTTATCACATAATATGTGTGACTGTGATGCACCAATATTATAAAAGACTAGAAGATATTTTAAAAGACTGACGAGTTACTAACCGGCTCAAGTTCCTGCCTATCGATGAGTCTTCTGAACTTAAGGCACAAATGGATGATGACACCGGCCCGCGCAGCCTGAATTTTAGTTGGTCTCAATAAAATGGCATCTGTTCCATAGAAGTTGGAGTTGACCATCAGAGGTGAGCGACCGCGCAGGTACACGTATTCCTCCCACCAATCGGATACGTAGTTGCTGGACCACCTAAAGTTTACCGTTACAATCAATTTCACGAATATACTTATCATATTTGCTGTCCCGAAACTCAAACTATAATAGAAACTGAGTGTGGTTTCTTCAAACAGTCAATAGAAAACACTATTTAAACTTAATTTAATAATAGGTATATGAAGATGATCAAAAATCAGGTATAGCAAGCGGTATAGTAAATACTTATAATAATAATTACCATGACTTAAGCACCAAATATCTTTGAAGTTTTACAGCAATTGTTTCTTCAAATTCTTTAGCCAATCTTTCTACCCTTTTATAGTTCTTATCGTCCAGTAGAGGCCGAACACTAAGCAGGTACTGAAAAAATAACGAAACAATAAAAGTAAACATTACAAGACATGTATTACGCTAAAATTGTTTAAATATAATAATCATAATAATATTTTGATTTCAATCTTATAATTAGAAATTATAAGTGCAGGTTTCCTCACGATGTTTTCCTTTACCGCATGTCAGTGGTGTGAAAAAGTCACATTGGTACTTGCGAGGTTTCGAACCCGCACCCTCATGCATGCTAAGCGGGTGCCTTAACTTCCAGGCCACCACGAGAAGAACTTAAAGACTTCTTAACGTCTTAATATACATGTATGTGTAATAGATAAGATCTGATTTGACATTTGTGTACAAATAAGTAAGGTGTGCAAATAAGACTATGTAATTCACAATTACCCGTTTCATTGTATCTTTAACTGCAGGTAGCGGTAGCCTTGGTAACGATCCTTGAAAACTATACAACTTGGGCTTGTTCCACCCAGATAACACTTTCACAACACTTATCCACAGCATCGTTTTTAATGATATTGTTGATCCCGGGGCACGAGATTCGTACATCCAACCCTAAAAATGTTAACTAGTTAGAAACATATCAATGGGTAACCACTTTATTATGAAATATGATTAGGTTAAATTTTACCTTGTACATTAACAGAAGTTTGAGTAGATATCTCATGAGAAATATGACACTAAGCCACATGGTAAGAGCTGCCAATAAACATGCGACGACCTGCCATATAGTGGAGTTTCTGGGCAAAATATAATCAATGTTACTCTAGTGTTACACATAAATAAAATATACATCTAGATAAATGTTGCAGGCATTGTCCTTGACTCTACTTGTTGTTACTTGATCTATGACAATTTGAGATCAGCGATTAGCTGGTAGGTACCTGAGAGCTTAGTAATTTTTAAACATTTTATCCTCATAAGAAATAATTTGGAAATTGTAACTTAGGCTAATGCTAATAGTTATTGTCTACCATACTATAAATTTATGTGTATTACAAAAGAAGAGGGTGATTGTATATTTTTATAAAAAGTGAATGTAGGTACTTAATAGGTAAAAAATAATTTACAAGCATTTTCACGGAATCTGTTCTAAAGACGCATATTTGTAAGCACGAGTTCTTGATTTTTAATTATTGTGGTTCGAAAGCAAAAACTTTGCAGGCGAAGTAATGATTAATTTCCAAATCTCTGGTGGACACTGGATACGGACCCATCACTTTTTTCGACGGATGGATAGAGGAGTCTTAGTTATAAGCAACGCGATTAATTTTTTTTCAATTGGGTACAGAACAGTGTCATTTTAAGTCACCACCAGTTTTGAGTGGGTGTGTTTCGCAGTACCCTCGGCCTAAGAGATAAAACAAAAAAATCTTCGTTATCATTAAAAGAAAATTGATGAAAACGGATACGATTATATTGCTGTCAAGATAATCACCAGACGGCGATTGAAATATTATGGATTAAATCGTATTATATCGATAAGAACAAATGGCAATACCCTGAACCGTTATGTATTTGATATAAAAAAAAAACTAAGATTTACTTTCTTTCCTTAGCTTAGCTTGACATACTTTATCGGCTTTCAAGCAGAGGCTCTTTAATACTTTAAATCAACTTAGACTAACAGATTAAATTAGAGAGTAACATTGTAGGTATTTTTATAAAATCTGAATGTAGGTAGTGTGCAAAAATCAGTATATTTTTTCTGAAAGTTATCTACCTACTTATTACACTATAAAGGAATATCATAACGAAGAAAGAGTATATTTGTATAAAAACTAAATGCAGGTAATGTGATAAAATCTGTTTCTTTTTTCTAGAAAAGTTATCTACCTACTGATTACACTATGAAGGAATATCGTAACGAAGAAAGAGTAATTGTATCTTCATAATTATTAAGTATATAATTATGCTGTATCTGTGTATGTAATTAAACAGCTTGACCACTTTAAATGAATTTTTCTCATTTGAGTTTTTAGAAATTTGATATGTGGTGTTCCTTGGGAAGAGTAGCTAGTATTTTTATAAAATCTGAATGTGGTTAGTCAAAAAAAAAAAAAGTCAAAAATCATTTATTTCAATTAGACCACAGTAGGCACTTTTGAACGTCAAGCAAGCAAAAAAGGAAAAAAGTATATAACAAGAGCTTTAAAATTAAGTGTGTCAGTCTGTCCGTCTGTCCTCTAGTGAAGCTATTTGCTCGTTCCAAAGTGTAGATTCCTATGGAGAAGAACGAGCAAGAAACTCCATGGTTACTCTTTTTCAATCAGTTTTACAACACAAATTTCTTTGTTACAATAATTATATTTTTTCTAGAAAGGTTTACTTATAATACTGTGAAATAATATAATAACAAAGAAACTTTGATTTAAATTTGGTCCTTTATTCTATTTGCATTGCCCATGCTCTGAAACTGGACAGATTTAAAAATTCTGCCACCATTAAAAAGCTTGTCTTAAGGACTAAAATGGGTAGTTAAAGTTGCCATAGTTCTTTGTTTAAGCGGAAGGGACTGCAAGTCTTCTCAGTTATTTAATATTCACCATTTAAATCAAAAATGTAAAATAAAGCTGTACCCTTTTTTATGATTATAAACTTCTAAATACAAATAAGACAGTATTATAGGTGTTTATTTTAATAAAATCAATTAATAATCTTTTCATTCAACTTACCCGGGTAAAATAGATAAGGCTTTTTGAGAGAATGGTACATTAAGCCCAGCAAAATGTGCAGCCGTAAGAAGTGCCCACAGCACATACAGGGATTGCAAATGGCCTGGATAAACGCCATTGTGTACACTATTCTGTGAAACAAAAAAAATATTTTGAGATTTCAGTGCCCACAAACTAAAAGAAAAAAATTAAAGTTAATGTGGGTAATTATGAATTGCGATGGAGATGGTTAGCCAACTGTTATAATTTTAAAAATGTAACTAAATGTTTTTATAATAGAATTGCATTCAAGACATTGTAGCATACATTTAAAGCATATTAATAAGATGCTCAATTTTAATTAATTATACCAACGCCTAGTGGGTAACTTTGCGATTACTTAGCATTAATTTACACAAACACTGAAATTGAACTTTACAAATGCCCCCTTGCACAAAAACATTTTACTGAATGCTGAGTAGGTACAAAGTGATTAGATTTTGCTGGTTTTGTTGGCTTGCAAAGTATAAAGGAAAATGATGAATCAAATTGACATAATTATAAATTTATAATGCACATACCAGATATATTGGTCTAAAGTAAATGAGAATAAAATAAAGCTAATACCTAGCTGGATAATTGTGTAGGTACTTACTATAAAACGTGCTAGGCGCTTCTTCCATGATCGCACACCCGACTCCCAGACCAGGTACAACACTTCCCGATCAAAATTCACATCCCATCCCTCGTGTGTGATGGCAAATGAAAAAGCTACGGCCGAGTGTGCTTCTGCCATCACGTTTTAGTGGCCTAAAACAAAAAATAATTTCTTTATCCAGTATTCAAAGTAATACAAATATTCTTAGTAATAATTTTAGAATTTTTCTTTGAAGGTAGAAGGCATAGCGAATTGTAGGTATCTGAAAAATTGTAAGTGGATATTTTTTGCCAACAGAGCAAGAAACTGGTTAGCATATTGTAAAATGTGCCGCTACCCACAATTTTGAGAAAAAAGGTAGCGTACATTATGATGCAACAAATGATTTTAAAAATTAACATCAATTGTTTAAATGCTGTTTATATAACATATAAAAGTCCTGTAGGTAAATAGAAAATTAAGCAGAATCAGTGTGTTAACTCATTATCAAAAATTTATGATGTAATATTTTTATATCTGTAATCCTTATAGATTTATGATTTTAGGTATCACAAAGCTAAATTCTAAATAAACAATTAAACCTTGACAAGGAAATATAGATATTTTGCAGATCTGCAAACAAGTCAAGTATCAACTTTCAACAGAAATATGATATTTGAAAACTTAATTTAAAGCCAATTAGAAAAGAAAGTGAAAGTGATAATATTATTTTATATTAAGGTGTTACCAATTTTTATGTTAAAAAGAAAAGTTGTACTTATGAGGGTATTGTGAAATTAAGTAGATTTAATATTTTTTTCAGGCTTTAGACGTTTAAACTGTTTGTTAACATAAACAAAAAGTTTAATTTGTCTGAAAATAACAATAAGAATTAAATTGTTATGCTACCTAGTTTGTACACAAGAGAAATCTATGCACACATTCGCATGGATAGGATATAAATACGCGTTTGCTTCGCTACACGCACACACGCTTAGCAGGTGTCAAAGTCTAATTTGAGGAACGCGACGGTTTTACGTAAATTCGCAACAATCGCAACTCGACGATAATCTTCATCTCTTTTAACTATTTAATCCGAACATATTATAGAGCTACCAATACATTTAATGCTAAACTAAGAATTAGATTAATATGGTCAAGTCACATGCTGACCACGTAGGTAGATTAACATCGAAAAATATGTCCAGCGACGTGAATTTTATTTGTTTTACAAAATTCTTTAATGAAATTAACTACCTACTAATCCCGTTATAACTTGCTTTTAAAGTTTTAATATTAGAGAAATTAAATATTAAAAAATCTTGCCTGGGTCAAAAAACAATTTAACGTGCACCAACATGAAGTTCGCAGACAGGTATAGCGGCCACAGTACTAGTTACTTATTTAATACACAGACAAAACGTGTTACGTGCCCCGGGACCAAAGAGAAGAACTGCAAGCACAAGTAAGCAAGAGGCAAATTTATACGGTTAACGTTTCGACGCATGTAGATATATAAAACCAGTCTAGGGATGTCATATTACCTTAACAAGCTAATAAAGATGTTGAGTTGGAATCAAGATCGATATTACGAGAAATAAAGCTGAACATAATATTTGATCAACAGGTTATATTTTTAATGATTAATTAATCATGGATGTTTAGCTAAGCTTTTATCCACTGCTGGCTGAGGTGGAAAAAGGGGCAAAAAAACCATATCGATGTCAAATCATAAGCAGTACTACACTATTTTTTACTCGATTATTCGCATATTACTTATTTTTAATCTGGCAATTATTTATTACAAGCAGAATTGAAATCTGGCAATTGTAATTTAGTGTCAAAAGTCTAGGGATGCCTGGTAAACATTAATTGCGCATATTAGTGGTAATATAAAATTTATTTATATGTACTTCTGAAACGATAAAATACACATACTTTGTTAATGTTATTATCTTTGACACAATGGTATCAATTCTATGATTAAAATTTACTATCTCGAACATGGCGTTCACATAATGAATTTTGATACTACAAAAGAATGTTCCATATACATTCCTTCTCAAAGTAATAGTTGGGGAGTCCATGAAGGAATTTTAGATATACTTCGAGCGTCAGATTGACACAATTTTGTGGAATGTTTAGTATCCTGGTGAATAAACCTACCCTATAATTTAATGTAAATAGAGGGAGGATAAAATAAAAATAAACCTATCGAAATTCGGTTAGTTTCTTAATATTAAGGTTTTTTTTTTTTTTTTTTATATCTTTATTTATTGAAAAGGGTTTGATCACGCAGTGAACATGTCACCCTCATAGGTAACCTTAATTGTAATTCATAAACTATACAAAAAATGCTTACATTAAAAACAGGATGAAGTTAAATTAACATCTACGTTTAATTCCTACATTAACTAATTTATATACTAATCTAGCCGCTTTAGATGTCGGAAAAGCCAATATAATATTACAAATTCCTAAATCCCTAATATTAATCGAGTGTTCAATATTGATCATGCATCTTTCGGTTTCGTTTCGGACACATTCCATCATAATATGCAAAACGTCTTCAATTTTATTGCATTCCGTGCAGTTTGGAGATGAAACTTTACCCATCAATGCTGCAAAACAGTTCAATGGAATATGTCCGGATCGAAGTCTGAAGGCTGTCACGATCTCTTGCCTGTTCATTTCGGTATTGTCAAACCAGGGATGGTTGTTAATGGTCGGTTGAACTGTTCGATACCAAATACCTTTGGATAGTGACTTTTCATCAAAGTATTCCTTCCACATATCATTGCTTCTTGCCTTAATTTCGCATAAAACGTCTGACAACTGAGGTTCATATTCCACTGGCACACCTTCCAAACATGCATCCCTGGCTAGTTGATCTACTTTTTCATTTTCCTCAATACCGATATGTGAAGGCACCCATTGTAATACCACATTTTTATCTTGTTCTTTCAATTTTATAATTAAATTTATTATTTTGTAAGCCACTGGATTACCCCTGAAATTGCCCGTACATCTTATCAAGTGTTGAAGTGCGCTTTTACAATCAGTATAAATTACACAATTCTGAAAGTTTATTGATTCTAAATATGCTATGGCTTCAGCAATAGCAATTAATTCAGCATACATGATCGAAATTTTTGAATGTAACTGCAATTTGATAGTTATTTTATTTTGAGGGTCAAAAATCGCTGCTCCAACACTGTCTTGGTATTTAGAGCCATCCGTATAAATCTTATAGTATGAGGAATAGTTATTTGTAAAGTAATTATTGGATAAATTCCGAAGCTGCAACTCATTATAAGCTTTCTTTGACTTGATGACATTTTTAATGAATGGCCTAACTGTACAAGACAAGTTCACTCGGCTTATCCATGTATCAAGCGAAAATATACCTAATTGATTGTTTGAAAACATTGCTATGTCATTTAGTGACTCGAATACGCTAACTATAAGTGGTATCTTTTTGTGTCTCCAGAACGCCCGTTGACAAACTTGCCTGAGCTGTGATATTATTTCACAAGTATAATTGTCTGTTTGTGACTTAAGTTTCAAAAAATATTTACCAGCTAAATAATATCTTCTAATATACAAGGGCTGCAGATGTAGTTCACATTCCATTACATGAATGGCCGTACTTTTAATGAAACCACCTATTACCCTTAAACATTGATTTTGTATTTTAATTAATTTATTTAAATGAGTTTGACAACTATTATCATATAAAAAACTGGCGTAATCAATTCTGCTTCGGATAATTGCTATGTACAGTCGCCGTAAATGAGAAGGATGAATACCCCAACCTGATCCCATTAGCATCTTAAATGCATTAATGAATTTAGAAAGTTTTTCCTTAATTTCATTTATATGTTTCGCCCATCTCAGTGACCGATCCAACCATAGTCCTAAGTATTTATAACTATCCACTACTTGCAGAGATCTATTATTTATCCTTATATCAATTATATCTTTCTTATAACCATTCTTAAATATACATACTTTGCTCTTTTCACTCGAAATGTTTAAACCAATACCCTGCACCAAATCATTGAATAAATTTATAGCTACCTGCAACTTATTTTTTGCCTCGAAAATAGATTTAGTTGTATAATAAAGAATAAAATCATCTGCAAATTGTGAGATCGATACGTTTTTTATGATTTTACAAATGTTTACTGTAACTATATTAAATAATAACGGAGATAATGGGTCTCCTTGTGCTAGTCCGCGACCGGTAGTTCTATGAATGTATGTGTGCTCCAATTGTATTTTTAAATTTCTAATTTTCAAAAAATTCCATAAATAAGTATTTAATTTTATTCCTACCCCCATCCGATCCAATATTTTGAATAAACTATGTAAATCTACGTTATTATATGCACTGTCTAGATCCATAAAGCAACATACGGTCATTTGTTTATCTGAAAACCCGGTTTGAATTTTAGATACTAACCTAGTGAGATTGTCTAGTGTTGACCGCGTTTTTCTAAAACCTGTTGTATTACAAGATAACAGCTCATTTTTTTCTATAAACCATTCTAATCTATTGAATAGTATGTTATGAAAAATTTTGCATATACACGAGATCATTGATATCGGTCGGAGTGAAGATGAAAGACTCGGGTCACGTCCTGGTTTAGGTATCGGAACCACCATTATTTCGCGCCATTGTTTCGGTACAAAAGAGTTCATAAAAAAAGGTTAAACAAGTTTACTAAAATGTTTTTACCATTCTGTGGTAGGTATTTTATCATGGAATAGATAACATTGTCGCAGCCAGGCGATGTATCTTTATGTTTTATACATCTATCTAGTTCTTGAACCGTAATAGCTATTTCAAGTGATGTATTAGTCAACGTAGGTATAGGGGCGTCACGGGATACGAAATCGGGTGCAAGACTACATAACAGTTCGTTTGCTTGAACCGTGTCAATATAGGATTTCGGTGTTTTGTATCCTTTAATCCATCTCATTTTTTGCCATAACTCACTATGCGTAGAAGTTTGATCCAAAGAAGAACAAAAAGTCTGCCATGACTGATTTTTAGCATTGCGTATAGCTTTTTGGGCGTTACTAATTTTGTTTTGTAATAATTCAAGGTTATGTGGTGATGGATTTCGACGAAACTTGGAGAGTGCTAGACGTCTTTCTGCTACAAGTTTAGAGAGGTCTGAATTCCAATAAGGCTTAGACCTAAAATTACTTTCAGGATTCGTATTAAATTTTATATATGGTATACATGTATCTGCGGCTAAGTCTAAATTACTAACAAATAAATCATACTTTTTTTGTAAATCACTCGGTTCTTTATACGTCTCGAAAAGTTCGTGTAATAATTTCTGATATGCTATCCAGTCCGCTTTTTTATAATTCCGACGTGTCATGTAAACCTTACTCGCCTCGAAGTATGTTGTCATTTTAATAATACAATGGTCACTCCCCAAGGTCTCATTTAAAACTTGCCAATGGATATTTAAACTTATATCTGATGACGCTAGAGAAATATCGGGTGACGATTGTTGTAACATACCGTTAACTGCTTTAATTCGTGTGTGTTCCCCGGTATTTAAAGAAATTAAGTTGTTTTCAACCAGTGCCTCAAAAATGTGATTACCCCTCCTATCAGTTTTATTCGACCAATTGGAGTGATGCCCATTAAAGTCTCCCAAAAGCAAAGTGTGTTCATTTGCACCAGAAAATAAATGTTCCCAGTCCAATTGGCTAATATTTATCGTTGGTGGGCAATATAGTGATATAATATTGTGAATTTGGTGACAGTTAAAAACTTTGACGTGTAAACATTCTATTCCTGGGTTAGGGGATAACACCCCATTATGTATTTGACTTCTAATAGATTTATGTGTGAGTATTGCTACCCCCCCATAGGAATCGTCCCTGTCTTTCCGAAATATATTGTAATCTTTGATTTTAAAGCTAATTTCTGATTGCAACCAAGTTTCGCTTAATACTGCTATGTGAATCTTGTCTTGTATTAACAAATTTTCAAATTCATTTAATTTTGGTTTGATACTTTGGCAGTTCCATTGAATAATGTTTAATTTGGTAATATTCTTACAGTTAACTGGCATTACAAAAATAGTCCATTATTAATTTCAGTACAGGCCAATCCGTCACATTGTCAACAACTACTAAAATAACCCATTCAATGCACGTTTTAATAACTCCTTTCCAAATCATTGAAGTAGTGTTTCCTTTCATAAATATAATCTCTTGCAGTCTTTGTAACAACTCTTTGAAACTCACATCCTTTTGCCTTTTGTCAGTTTTACATGAGTTTTGTGATTCCGTTTCATTCTGATCTACTTCGAAACTATTCCACTTCATCCAATCTTCCTCTGTCGATTTATTCTGTTTTTTATGAGAACTTTGTTTAGGTTTCTGTTTATGTACTTGTGCCGTCGTTGTCACTTCCGCGTAAGTTAGATGTTTATTAGTAATTTCCGTGGGAGTTAGGCTTATCTCTTTGTCCGATGAAACATTTATTGGAATTTCTTTTATTACTTCTTCTCCTTCATGTATTCCTTCGTTTTTCGGTACGTATAAAGTTAAAGCTCTTCTATAAGTACAGTTATACTCCGACATGAGTTCTCTTAATCTCTTTTCTTTAATAAAGTAAGGGCAACTTTTTGACAGAGATATGTGTTGTCCTTTACAATTAACGCATGTCATTTTAGAAATTTCACAGTTAGCATGGTTTCCGCCACATTTTGGGCATACCACTTTATTACTTGGACATCTTTTAAGAACGTGCCCGAATTTCCAGCAGCGCGAACATTGCGAAACTGGAAAGACATACGGTTCTACCGCTATTTTCAAACCGTGTGTAAACACGTAACGTGGTAAGTATGACCCTTTAAAGCATAAACGCACCGCTTCACTCGGCGACCATCCATCCCTTTCGACATTTCTTCGATTCAAGCGATTGACAGACAAAAGTTTGGCTGGTTCAGGACAGGATATATTTTCTAGAATTTCCTCTTCCGACATATCAAGATCTACATCTCTTATCACCCCATAGGATTTATTCTTTTCCATAGCTCTCTGAATTTGCCATCCCAAATCTATGAAGTATTGGCACATTTCAAGTTTTTCCGCGCTGATCTCACTGGTTAATTCTATTCGCACTCGGTACGGATTTATAAATTTAACCCGTGTGATATCATTGATGTTTTGCTCCTTCAGTAATTTGGCCAGATTAAACTGTTTTGGAAGTTTTTCATTGTTTGATATGTATAATTCAATCTTTTCTGTTTCTTTTCGCTTTTTCTGTTTAACTTCCGTCCACTCCTCATCGCTGCTACTTCTCATCCTTTTCTTATTATCGTCTTCTACAAACTCATCGAAATTCACATTCATCGAATCTTTATTTAACTCATTACTTGCATCTTCGTTATCGCTCATTTTACTCGTAAACAATTCACATCTACTTCGGCGCAGGTAGCTGGCCTTGGCTGGCCGACCGCGTACCACACTTTCTTAGTTCGCCTGCACTAAACAGTAAAGTCGCTCGTTCAACGTTAACAATAACACGACCGATTCGTGCGAACACCGCGACGAGACTCTCTAATATTAAGGTGAGACATATGAAATCTATGCAAAAGAAGGTGCAATTAAAGAATCTGCCGATTTCATAGTTGTTAACCACAGTAAGAGGGTTTTAAAGGGGTTCTGTTTCTGCCCAAGTCAGTAAAATCCACTATGCAATTTGGCAGATTATAACCCTATCATTATCAGAGATACGTGGGGTGCGGCTTATACAATATCTATATATGTCAAGCCTAATGACTAGCTAGAGGATACGGTGGAGTATACGGTGGTGGTATGCCCTTCCTGGGCTGAGCACTGCCGTGTCCTCATGGAAGTGATCGGCGGCAGCGAAATCTTGCGCCCAGCTTTAGTCGAGGCAATGGTTCGGAGTGAGAGGAACTGGGACGCCGTTTCCTACTTCTGTGAAGCAGTTATGCTCGCCAAGAGGGAGGCGGCCCGCGTGAGAGAGCAATCTTCCTCCTCAAGCCCCAGCCGCCGCAACAAGCGACACTACGGGCGTCGGGGATCAAGGGACGATCACCGGCCACCGTGAGTGCGGGTCTGTGGTCGGCGAGTAAGGGCAGCTCGCCGCCCGACCAGAACCAGGCCCGAGCGTACGGCGCGTAGCGTTCCACGCGCGCCTCAAAGAGCCAATAGACCACCACAGACGGGGCCCTGTAGGGCTGATGTTCAGCCGGGGTTCCGGGTAAGCACAATGAGGCACCGTGACCTCGGCCCAGAGTAGGAGAAGGAACAGGAAGGTTTTTAGTCAGTAAGAGTCTGACACTCCCTCCCGCCCGGTCCTGGGCGGGAGAACTCATTTGATGAATTTGCCCTCACAAAAAAAGCCTAATAACTACAACAAAAGTTACACTTCACAATTTTGGAGAACTATAGATTCCACCTGCCCCCACCGGAGGAAGAATATGTCATTAAACTACTTTATGTATCTATCTCCAGATTTTCAAAGACCAATTGGCATTGGTTTTTCATTTGGTTGTTTAATTTAGCATCCTGGCCTGCCCTACATTAGAACAAAAAAGAAATATGATATAACCCAATATTTATTCGTGATCGACAATATTGTACCTTCTTTTAAACTAATTAAGTACCAAACAGTACAGCCAAAAATTAATCATAAAATAAAATGTTATTATGTTGGTTATCCTGCAAGACTTACTCTCAATAGTAATTTCTAATTATGTCACCAAAACTATTTCAGAATTGTATTTGATTTTCTGAGCAGCCTAGCTTTTGCCTGCGACTCCTTACGCATGGAATAGTGGCTTCCTGCAGATTTTTTGTATCAAAACTATCCTATGTCCATTCTCGAGTTTCAAACTGTGTCTGTACCAAATTTCATAGAAAACAGTTAAGTAGTTTATGCCTGAAGAAAAGACACACAGAGTTACTTTCGCTTTTATAATATTAGTTTGGAAGTTTGGATCGAGCCAAATATTTTTCTTATCTACATATTTTTAAAGTTATTGTAATTAATAATTTTTTGTGGGAGTTTATTCAATTGAGCTGGCAACATTTTAGTATAGCGAAAGCCGGCCTAAAGCCATGGGTGTAATTTTTTTATTTTGAAGAATTTCGGATTCTAATTGTAGATATTTCAATAATAACTTTTGAAGTTGACTGATACAACAATTTGTATATAATTAAGAAGTATATCAAAGATTTGGTTTTAAAAAATGATCGTTTCCATGCCGCTGCTAAAGTTTAAAGATAAAGTAACTATATTTTGTGTTGTTATTATTGTTCTTGGTAGTATTTATTTTTATTTAAACCACTTACAACAAAGTTACGACAGCGTGCAATGGTCTGGCGAGCGGTGTTTATCTGAGCTGACATCTATTAAATATCAATTAAATGGTGAGTATACATATAAAATAAATTTTCAAATATTTAAATTTATACAACTTATCTAATTTCACTGCGAATATCTTAATGCAATAAATTTATGAATATGGATGCAAACGCACTTGCTATTTAGTGTTACTTAGCTGAGAGCTGACCCTTCCTTCTGTGCTGTGATATGGTGCTTCTACAGTATTTTACAATTTGCTCTGCTCCAGTCAGCTTATGTAGCTATATTTCTATATGATAATAGTTCTTAGAGTATTTTAACATATAATTTGTAGTCAGGAAGGGAATTCATGCAGATCTTAAGTTGAATAAAGTAACTTCAAAATGAGTAAAATAAATGAAAGTAACGTAGTAGCTTGCGCCTACTATGAACTGTACAAACAAAACATTTTTCCAGTAGTCTGTATTTTCGGAAATTGGTCTGTGGGTTTGGGTATGTGTAGTAAAGTACACTTTGCCAATGCTATAAAAGAGAAAGTTCAGTGGGATATGAATTACAAGCTTATGCTGTTTAACTAATTAAAACATGAAAAAGTGACCAAAACTATTTTGAAAATTAACACAAATAAGTATCTTGTCTAAGCAGTATAGCATATTTTTATCTCAGTAGTCCAAACAAAGCCACTGGATGATGCTAGATATTGATCTATGATATTTATCCTGTCTTTTCACACTAAGCAGTGTTTAATCATACATGTCTCTTATTTCAGTTTCCCTGAATTAAAGTTTGAGTCAACTTCCATAGGATTGATTTCAAATATACTGACATATTTATGTACTTTTTATAGTAAAAAAAATGATTGGGTAATCTTTGAGTGTCTTTGGTTGCATGTTCCAAATAAAAAATACTTAGAAGGTAGCATAAACTTTACTTCAATGTCTTTATTGTGATTAAGTAGGTAGGTACTTAATATAAAGAAAATGTAATAACTACACCTTTATGAGTAATATCATATATTATATTACATCTTTTCTATTTATATATATTTGTTACAAATACAATATGTGAGCAACTGAGAATGTTTCAAAAAAGCTGCTTCAAGTGCCACAACACATTGCAGAAGAGATCTTTGATTAAAAAATCATATTGATACCAGAGATCATTTACTTAATTCGATTTCATTTAATTTTATTTATTAGCGAGTATTGTGTATGTGAGAATGGTTATGGATAATAATATAATTTGTCCCAGTAATCATGACCAGTGTAAATTCTGTATGTAGAGAATATATCATATCAGACCTGTGTCGCTCAGAGCTAGGACTATAATATAAACACGAAGAGATAGTACACGCGAATATTGAAGGCGAGATTTATTCGAGACCTGAAAAAAGAGAAAGAGGAGCAGTAGTGTAAATGGCCTTAAGTAAATAGAAAAGAAAAAAGGAAAAAAAATCCAGAAAGAAAAAGAAATAGTTGAAGGTATATTTATTTTTAAGTAACTGAAAATTACCTAAACTTTTTGCATTGGTGATATTGTTTAAATCCTGTGAAATCATAAACATAATTAACGTAAAATATAAATCCCTCTAAACAACTCTAAAGTGCATGTAGATAACGAATTAATGTAGGATAAACTATAAAAATGTCAAGAATAAATAATGAGTAGAAAGTACACACACAATAAAAAGACATACTTTATGTACTTTATTTTGATTTAGATATATCAGAAGAGGACATAATTAGAAATAATTTCATTAAGTCGTCTTAAACTTCGCAATCAAGCAGTGGACATTGTATAAGTACATACGAATCAAGGTAATCTCATTCCAGTTTCGCAGAGCCCGAAATGTTGGAAATATGGATAAACATGTCATAAGGTCCAAATAATAAAGTATAAGGTATGTCCAAAATTCCGAAACCATTATAACTGTGAGACAGAAATTTTGTAGTGCGGTAGTTGACACGTGTTTGCCGACATTTTCGTGGCCAAAACGTGTCGTTGCTTAAACATTATGCCCTGTTTTTCAATTTGTCAACCTGCGAGCCCTAATCTATTTTTCTTATTGCTGCTATTAGATATAAAGAAGGAATCTCCAGTCTCCTTCATGGCACATCCTACTCACACATGACATTTTCGGAAATTCTCAAGTTGAAGAGTTGAAGGTAGGCCCACAAAGAGCAGAAAAATTTACAAAATAACCACTCGTCTAGGAAATGGAACAAAGTATAATTTAATTGTAAGAACATAATGCATTAAGAAGTTACAATTGTTCATACTTATTATTTATTGTATAATATCAGGTGTACAATTATCTAACGTTTTTTCTTTCTTTTTTTCTAGTCAAGGGGGAATTTCGTTATTTTTCTGGTTTTTGTGAGCATACCTTCGTAATGTTGGGGTTATAATAATTTGTCAAATCATTTAAAAAGTCTTTTAATATTAGTAAATATGCATAAACGCAAGCTATTCGATCTAATATTTAGCAAATGCTACTACTCAACAAACGGTATCGGATATGATAGATTACTGTAAACCCTGTACCTTTTAGAGTTAAAAAACATGTAGGTAGGTAATGGAACAGAAATTTGTACACCAGATATAGTAGAATATATGAACAATAATTGTAACATCTTAATGCATAATGTTCGTACAAATAAAATATTCTTTCTTTTTTTACTAGTCCAGGGAGAATTTCATAATTGTTTCTGCTCTTGTGAGCATACCGTCAACTCGAGAGTTTCCGAAAATATTGGTATTATAATAATTTGCCAAATAATTTAAAAAGCCTTAGTATTAGTAAATATGCATAAACGCAAGCTATTCGATTTACTGTTAAGCAAATTACTGTAAACCCTGTGTACCTTTTAGAGTTAAAAAACATGTAGGTAATTGAACAAAAATTCGTACACCAGATATGGTAAAATATATTATGACCTTATGACCTAGCTACTCTCGTGCGGTTTCTCCCGCTACTCAGGTCCATTTGATCGTAGCATGATTTTTTTATAGCCTATAGCACTCAGGAACATTGTAGCTAAGTATCAGTGAAAGAATTTTGGCAATCCGACCAGAGGTTCCAAAGATTACTCCCTACATACAAACTTACAAATTTTACCTCTTTATAATATTAGTAAGTATAGACTATTGAAACATCTCAATGTTCGTACAAATAAAATATTCTTTCTTTCTTTTACTAGTCAATCGAGTCGAGAGGGTATTTTGATATATTTTCTGCTATTGTGAGCATACCTTCAACTCGAGAGTTTCCGAAAATGTTGTACGTACATATACGAACGAACATTATGACGAATATTAATGTATTTACGAACATTAAGACGTTTCAATAGTTCATAATATAATATTTTACTAGGTATATCTGGTGTACAAATTTCTGTTCAATTACCTACATGGTTTTTAACGAAAGGTACATAAGGCTTTACAGTGATTTATTCATCCGATACTCGTTTGTTGAGTAGTAGCATTTGCTTAATAGTAAATGGAATAGCTTACATTTAAACATACTAATATTGAGGCCTTTTAAATGATTTGGCAAATTAGTATAACACCTACAGCCTACATTTTCAGAAATTCTCGAGGTGAAGGTAGGCTCACAAAAGCAGAAAAAATAATAAAATACTCTCTCGACCAAAAAATGGAAGTGCATAATGCATTAAGATGTTACAATTGTTCATATTATTTATGGTATAATATCAGGTGTACATATTTTCTAACTCTTAATCTAAAAGTTACACTATTACAGTAATTTATCATCCGATGCTCGTTTGTTGTACGTACTAATATTAAGGCCTTTTAAATGATTTGGTAAATTATTATAACACCTCCATATTCGGAAACTCTCCAGGTGAAGGTAGGCTTACGAAATACCCCCTTGACTAGTAAAAAAACGGCACCTCCTATTCATACACCAACATTTTCGGAAATTCTTGAGCTAAAGGTAGTTTAGAAAAATACGTTGACTTATAAAATTCATATCGATACACGTTATTGAATGCGAGTTAATACATCTACCTCATTTAAGTCTGCATTGTTTCTTTTCTACATGCTATTGATTCACACTTTTAATGAATGCAATCTTTTAATGGAAAATTTACTTAGTCGGGTCATAAGTTCTGTCACAAACTTTTGATGTAATAACTTATACGCCTTTTGAGAATTATTTAAAAATTATATATGAAATGAAAGGTCATTAAATGTACAATATAATTTTATTTACATTATTCGAAATGCCCTCCCCCATTTTGAACACATGCCCTTAATCTACGCGGCCAGTCATCGATCGCTGCACGCACCACATTCATATCTATGTCTGCCGCTGCTTTAACCAGAGATGCTCGGAGAGACTCCAAATTCGGGTGAGGTTTAGCACAGACTTTTTCCTCCAAATATTGCCATATCTTGTAGTCCAGTGGGTTTAAATCTGGACTAGAAGAGGGCCAGTCTTCATGCCGGATGAAGTCAATTCCACGAGCGATCAACCAGTCTTGCGTACTTCGTGCCTTATGAGCCGGTGCAGAGTCCTGTTGGAATATCCAATGCCTGTTCCTGAACATTGTCTGAG
Source organism: Spodoptera exigua (assembly GCA_902829305.4). Lineage (NCBI taxonomy): Eukaryota > Metazoa > Arthropoda > Insecta > Lepidoptera > Noctuidae > Spodoptera > Spodoptera exigua. The sequence goes on along the minus strand of LR824601.2, from coordinate 8,703,707 downwards.
AAAGAGGTTCCACTATGTTTGTTAGGACAGTATTTTGATAAACTTCGGCACTAGTTCTCACACCTTTTTCACAGAAAAACACCTCAGTTACGCCTGAATATGAGACTCCAAGCCAAACCATGAATGAGGAAGGGTAATGCCCACGCTGGACCCTCGCAATACGCGCGCTTGCTTCTTCACTGCTGTGGGCATACACCTTATCATTTTGTTTGTTAAAACTTTCTTCAATAGTAAAAATTTTTTCATCCGAAAAAAGAATTTCGCGGTATTTTTTTCCCGCGTACCGTCGTAGCAAAGCGCGGGATCTGTCTAGCCTAATTTTTTTTAAACGCTCGTTCAAAAAATGTCCTGTCTTTTTACGATAAGCTCGTAGTCCCAGGTCTTCATTTAGTACTCTTTTAACAGTGGTTCTGCTTAGCCCCATCTGCAGAGCTAGGATTTTTTGTTTACGTACGGGATTTCGTTCGATTCGCGCCTTCACTGCTTTGATGACCTTATGTGTCCGAACTGTGCGAGGTCGGCCGCTTCTCTTACGATCTTCGAAGCTTGACTCTTCGGTGTATCGTTTGATAGTACGATAAACAAACCGTAACGTTATTTTCAAATTTTGAAGAATATTGAAAATGTCTTTTGGCGCGTAACCACAGCGGTGCAACGCGATAACCGCGATTCTGTCTTCTTTATTCGACCACTCCATATTTAAAAATGAATAAAAAATAATTTCTTTTTTATTTTCTACAAGCGCGAAAGTTCTATTTTTAAAATAAGTCGAAGAATTTCTGGCCAGTAATCGAAAATTAAAAATATAAGGTTTTGACAGAACTTATGACCCGACTAAGTATATTGGAGACATAAAACTAAACAGGATTTAACATATTTTCAAAACTATTTAAAAAAAAGCTTTTGCAGGTCAATACTCAATTAGATATAAAGTTTACTACCTGGTTTAACTAAGCAATAAAAGTGTAGGTTTTGCAATTTTTGATCTACAGACAATAGTTTCATAAGTTTAATGGTGTTACGTATTAACACAAATTATGCCCTTAACATCAATAGATTTTTTTTGCGATTTCAGAAGCATCAACCTTATAAGTTCCTTTCGACCTAGAAAATGTGTTATTTTATCAAAAACTTATTTAATATTACTATCAAAAGCCATGCAACACCTAAAACTAGCTAGCTTATAGCAATTTGGGATCACTTCTTTTGCTTCACTTGCTCTTTAACTGCAAGAAATATCAAGATTATAATGCACGGCTACCGTCACATATCGTTTTGTTAGGAAACAAGATAGCTGATGACTATTTTACCTCCTTATACCTACAGACATTATTCTCACATTTAGAGAAACATGTTTTAAGACGTGGAACTAATACTTCGACAATCTCTTAAGGATGTCGTCCTATACTAATATTATAGACAAAGGGGTATTTGTAATTTTGTATATAAAGGGTTATCTTTGGAACCGCTGCCGCGCTGATCGGATTCTCAAAATTCTTCTACTGGTAGATAGCTACAATGTTCCTGAGTGCTATAGGTTATAGATTATACTTGATTTGCGTATTTACTCGAGCTATCGCTTTAAACGCTGCTGTTTTTAAAGTCCTGGGATAAATTACTTTTATACGCTTGGGAAGAGGCGGGTGGAAGTTTTTTTAGTATAAATAAAACTATGCTGTATCTCGCTCGCCCTGGTTTATACCTAAATAGAGATAGATATATCAAGAAGCAGTTCACTAGCTGCTTTTACCACGTCCCCGGACTGAAGCAGGAGAAGGAACGTCGTGGATTTTAGTCAGTAAAACTGTAAAAGACTGACACTCTCGAGAAGTCATTATGATGAAGATTACCCTATAAGTTACATCCTTAAATATGTATGACCTTTAAATTGTTTTTTTTTAGCCAATAAGGCTTAATGCTAACATACAGAAGGAATCTCCATCTTCCTCCAAGGCACTATAGGAATATTGACATTATTCTCATACACGAACATTTTCGAATATTCTCGAGATGATGGTAGTCTCGAAAGATACGTTGATTTATAAAATTCATGTCGATACACGTTATTGAATGCGAATTTACATCTACCTTCTTTAAGTGTGCATTGTCACTATCTCGCGGATTTAAATGCAGGTTAAAAGCAAAATTCTTTTCTAAAACCCATTTAAAAAATAAGTCAATAATCAACTAGTTAATATGTTTACTACCTGGGTTAACAATAAAAGGCTAGGTATTACAAATTTTGTACCCACAGACGAGTAGTTCAATGAAGTTACGTAGGTATTAAAACAAATATTTCCGTAACATCAATAGATTTTTTTTGCCTTTTCAAAAGCATCAATTTTATAACTTCATTTCGACCTAGTAAATATATAATTTTAGAAAATAAAATTAAGAAATAACAAGATAATAAACGGCTACCGTCACATAGTCTTTTGTTTGAGAATAAGATAGCTGATGACTTTTTTTACTTTATACTGATATTATTCTCACATTTAGAGAAACATGTTTCAAGTCGTGGAATAGGTACCTACTTCGACAGTCTCTTAAGGATATCGTCCTATATTAATATTATAGATAAAGGGGTAGTTGTAATCTTTGGAACCGCTGCCACCGCTGCTTGGTCGAATTCCCAAAATTCTTCTACTGATAGATAGCTACAATTTTCCTGAGTGCTATAGGTTGTAGATTATACTAATTGATTTGCGTATTTTAGTCGAGCTATCGCTTTAAACGCTGCTGTTTTTAAAGTCCTGGGATAAATTATTTTATCGTCGGAAGCGGCGTGTTAAAGTTTTTTTTAGTATAAATAAACCTATGCTGGAAAGTCTATCTCGCTGCGCTGGTTTGTACCTAAAGAGAGATAGATACCTATATCAAGAAGCAGTTCAGTAGCTGCTTTTACCACGACCTCAGTTTTGAAGTAGGAGAAGGACTGAACGTTGTGGTTTTTAGTCAGTAAAACTGTAAAAGACTGATACTCCGAGTCATTATTATGAAGATTACCCTATAAGTTACATCCTTAAAATTGTATGACTGTTAAAATAGCTTTTTCCCCAATAAGGCTTAATGCTAAGTCGACCAATGTACGTTTGTACACGAAGTGTAAAATAAATAGGTACCTACTTAAATAATAGTAGGTAGGTAAGTATATCGTCAGGTGATGATTCTTCATTTCTGTTTTACAGTTGTAACGGAGTACAAAAACCGCATTGACAAGTTGCTGACGGAGACGCAAAAGGCTCATGATATGGAAAAGGAAAGATTCAAAGACGTTATGGATAGTTGTGTAGCGATGAAACAACAAAGTACAATATGTCAGGTATTGTTATCTACCTACTCTTCTAAAAAGCATGTTAAATTTTTAATGTTTTATATACCTACCTACTTAGTGTAATATTATCAATTTTGTTCAAGTAGGTACATAATAATAATTTAAAACTCTTGAATGTGAAAGCGATATGTCAAAATGTAATGGACCTGGACCAGGACTGCGGTGGCGCCAATGAGAAGATGGCGGTGGAAGTATTGCTTTTTACTAAAATAAATTACAACCTGTATAATAAAAAATATTTTTCTGTAAACGGGACTCTAGTACCTAATTGCTATAATTCTTATCCACCATGCTTAAAAATCAAGTGATTATCGATACAAGAACAAAATTATAAAACGAGATTATGGGGCGAATTTCTTGAAATAGGAGGTAGCTACAAGAATTTATACTTACGTAGAAATTCGCAATAGATACCTAAGTAACTACAAGGGCCCTTGTTTTCTAATTATGTAAAAACTTGATCCCTAAGCGAACGCTGGCGTTCACTTAGGGATCAAGGATCAAGAGGTTAAATGTAATTGTGATCTGTTGTAGGTACCTATGGTACAAATTTATAAAATAAAATCGTGAAATAATAGGCTGAACTATAGAAGTCACTGGTTAGCCTTGTTTCAAACAGTGTTATTTATCATGGGCCCAACAAACAATAAGTAATCAAATTGATTAAGGCTACCACTTATTTAATTATAATGGAATTTGACTAAATATAGGTACATGTATGATTATTGTTTAAATTAGAGTAACATAATCAGTAGGTACCTATTATCAAATCTGGTGTGTGTATAGTACTGAGATAATATGTAGTGAATTTTAATGAGTCAACTAGTTTTTTTGTTTGGTTGTTATCAAAAATACTACCTATCGCCTTTTTTCTAACTTTTACTGTTGAAATACATTTAAACAATCCAGCGACCTACAAAAATGTTTGATGATAAAAAAAAACTGAAAAACTTGAGTACCCACTTATTTGTTTTGAGTGACTACTAATTCTTATTTTTACTTTCCAGAGTCAATTTGAAGATCTACAAATTGAATGCAAAAAAGTAAGAGAAGATTACAACAAGGCAATTAAGGAGTTAGAAAAAATGAAATCAGCGGGCTAGAGAAGCTGTCATAATAATCATAATTTGAGCCAAACTTTTTGTTATAGTTGTATTATTAACTCTGTAACTATAATTATATATCTTCCATTTATTAATGTAAATATTTAATCGTAGATCGATTAATTTTTTCATTGTGAATGTCATCATAGGCTGCTCAGAAATACTAAACTACCAACTGATGTGCAATGATTAATCCAATAGTAAATGTCTTATTTATTTAACATGAGTTAACTGATTAATAATTTTCAAATGTTTCATTATGCTATATTAGCTACATGTCTAGATTACTAGTCGTCTTGACATTCAATGTATTCATAGTTAGATGTCCTTAGGATTGAAATTCTGCATGAATGTAATTGAAATAGTTATAAAGGAAATATCTTTTACAAGTTTGTATATTGGAGTCACTATAAGCGAGGGATGGGTCAATAGAATAGGTCAATAGGGTGGATAAGGAGGATTTAGTCCACATAAAGTTTTTCTAATGATGAGGTGATCGACTCTTGGAACTGATTGACACTAAGTAACACGGTACTTTTTTGCACATTAATTGTAGTATTAATAAATGAGTCTATAATATAGACATATCTTCTTGACTCTTGAAAGTACAGAGAAATGTATTATAATAAGTATAATGATTTTATTAAACTGCACATTTTTATAAAAACATTTAGTATTTAAGTATAATCATGTAATAAAAATTGGTTTCTACCCTCTGGTAGTGCGCGTAGTATTGAAATATATATTTTAGTTAGCATAGGGAAAAGGAGGCACCTAAAACCAGCGACCTTGTTTGTAAATTATTGGCCGATTCTTTTTGAAAACCAACTACGCAATGCTTTGAGTTGGAAGTGGGTTCATAATTTTAAAATTTTATTTAATTAGTTTTGTTCTTAACAAATCGTGGTTTTTAAATACAGTAAAATCTCTTTATTCGCGGGGTATATGTTCCATGAATATGCCGCGAATACAGAATCCGTGAATACAGAATGGTAATTTATATGGGTTAATAGGGGATACGTTCCTAGGTGCCAATATAAAAAACACATACATAATAAAATCAATTTTATTGATGATCCAATGCAATGCAAATTAGGCAATGGTTTCAAGAATTTAGTTATTTTCTCTTGCTTGGCAGTTTTTAATAGCGACAATTCAGACTGATGCTCAGCAGTCGCATTAGCAATTTTCCTCTTAAAATTAAGACTTCGTTCCATAGATGGATCAATGTTCACAAAGAAATCGCAAAGCTCATTTGCCATTCATAAACCTTCACTAAGATTTTTCAGAGTAAATATCACATTTTTTGTTGCGGTCTTCTATTTATAATGACAACGCCACTTCCATTTTTTCTATGGCTGGATCACGAACAATTTTCGCCGACAATGAGGTTGAAGCTACAGATGATCTTATTTTATCTTCGGTTTTTTTTATTGATCGTACAGTTGATTCCTTGACCTTGAACGAGCGTGATATGGATACAAATGAGTCTCCAACGCGTAAACGATCAAGCATTTCTATTAACACAGATTTTTTTCGTGTCGAAACGCGTTTCTCAATTTTTTTAGTTGACATTATTAATTACAAAGAACGAAGAGAGCAGTAGAGACGTGTTACTCGATCACAATATTTGGTACCATTTCACGGCACTTGCAAAAGATATTGCGTTAAACACCTATTGGAATTTTGTTTGAAATTTTAGATCCGCGAATAAAGAAATTTTTTGCCGCGAATATAGAAATTGGGTTGCATTTTTTTAATCCGCGAATAGTGAAAACGCGAATAAAGGAAGCGCGAATAGGGAGCTTTTACTGTATTCATCGATGAATAAGGACGTGGTTTGATTATTGTTAAAAGGTGGCTTCTTCTCCCTTTTTATTTAAATTACGGTGGTTTTATACGTCGTAGTTTAAATATATAATAAAACAAAAGGTATAAGAAATTATTATAATTTAAGTGTTCTTTGTTAGACCAAAGATCTTGATTTGTGTGTATAATATGAGACGTTTTTACATTTTATAATTGTATTTGTTGTGCTTCCACATTCCAAGTACCAATTATTACTATATTATTTTATTTTCAATTTATACTTTCAATTTAAATATACATACCTCAACAGTACAGACTAGTCAAATTCAGAAGTTTAACAATTAATTTTCCAATATTAAAAATTATACTAATTTGATTAAACTTTTAGAAAATCAATTATTTTAATGATTTACAATGCTTCTCCTTAAATCATAAAGAAACATTAAATAAATTATAATGCTAATAATTAAATTTATTTATTGATGTGTATTCTGCATATTTTTTGTGATAAATTATTATTACATGTACTAATTTTAACCCAGAACAATAAAAATTGTTTACATTTTTTTTAAATTAATCCTTGTTTAATTTTCAACACCACAAGTGACTAGGTATATACTGAATGCTTATAATATCACCATACTTTCTACATTTCATTTCGTCATAGTATAAATGCCCACTGCTGAGCAAAGTCTTTATTCACTCGGAGAATGCTCTTGGAGTTGGTGATTAGAAACTTTCCTTCACCGCGCACCGTATGCCTGTGGAGTGTAAAACGTGACTCGTAAAGTCACGGTTGTACTAGCCAGGTAACGAACTTGCACCCTTACGCATAAAAACTGAGTTCCTCAACCTCCTGGAAGCAACGATATTATAACAATGCATCTGTAAAAGTTTTATAGTTTGTTATTTAATTATTGCATGTTTTCTTCCTAGTGAGCCATCTCGTGGAATAATCCGACAACACAGGTCAATTCGTTACCTAAAGGTAACCGAGAGGTAGTGGTAGATGGCGCCAAAAGTTTCCAACGCATGTTCAAAGGGTCTACTACCAAGCCAAAGACACAATGTAGCTATCTACTTTTTATTAAAGCTTCACATAAGAAAGCTTTGGTAGTATTTTTTATTTTGTATGGATGGAAAATAATATATAGCACTTTTTTATTGCATGTTTTCTTCTTGTGCGCCATCTCGTGGAATAATGCTGAAAACTTTACAACACAGGTCAATTCGTTACCTAAAGGTAACCGAGCGTTAGTGGTAGATGGCGCTAAAAGTCTCCAACGCATGTTCAAAAGTCAACTACCAAGCCATGATGTACCTATATCTAACTACTTTTTATTAAAGCTTCACAAGTTTTTTTAATAAGTAAGTTTTCGTAGTATGTTTTATTTTGTATGGATGGAAAATAATATAAGAAAACGACATCACAAAGTGAAATGAATAAAGCAAAAAAATAAATTTACTTCGCACAAAGTAATACCTATGTAATTATTTCTGTAATATTAAATAACTATTTTATAATTTTGAAGTTGATTCCGGACTTGATCCAGCTAAAAACCAGTTCAAAGGCATTTTTCCAAGCTTCAACCTGCAACTGACGTTGATTGTCCACCATCGTCCGTCGGGATATACCTACGTCTTACGTGCGAGTGTTCTTTGACATGTTTGACGAAAATCGGTTGAGCCGTTTAGAAGTTATAGGTAAGTGGGGAAGGGTAACCGAAGGTCTTCAATTAATATACTCGAGTGGGGTCTCAAATGAAAGCGCACTTCAAGGGAATGTTGATGACTTAATCGACAGAAAATGATATAAAATACCTATAAAAAGTATAAAATAAAAAAAATAACTCAGACTCCCGACAAAATAGAAATATTTAGTAGACAATAAAATATTTGGATCGGTCCCCCAACGCCACGTTTTTGTTTAATTATTTCTTTTTAAAGGAAGAATAACTTTGTGTAGCTATTTTTTTTTTTAATAAAAATAAAAAAAATAAAGCGGTTCCAAAGATTACCCCCTACATACAAACTTACAAATTTTACCTCTTTATAATATTAGCATAGATAGAAAAGAAAGTACCTAATGGTTCTCAGAGGCAGAAAGTTAGCTCAAAAGACAAATGTTTGTGAAAGAAATAAAATGTTTTTGGTTAATTTAAAAAAAAAAAGTTTTTATTTGAATTTCTAGTACCTACCTACTCATTTGCAGTCATTTGCAATTCGGTTTAGTGGCATAGGTAGGTCAGCAAACTAACGGATGCATTACTTATTTCTAAGCAATCGGCGCTGCCCTGGGACACCCGTAATACTAAAGGAATTTCTATAAGTGCGTTGGCGGTCTTTTGTAAGTTATTATGGATTTAAGGATAGGTGATTTGGGGTTCGATGTTAAGGGGAGGGGGATTGGGCTACCAGTAAAGTCACTCAAATGGCGATACACTTCGTAAAAGTTGTTTAACGCGTGGTTGATTGCATTCTATGAGGCCGCTCCATGTGGTCATGGAATGCATCGTCATGCATGCATGGTTTGGGCCTCCGGCAACCTCAGTCTCACGACGAAACGCAACGTTGTAATTGTTTTTTGCAAGGTTTTCTGTGAGGCCGTGGTATCACTCCGGTCGAGCCGACCCATTCGTGCCGAAGCTGGCTCACCCACACTTTAAAGTCGTTAGTAAACAGACAAGAATAGCAGTGTTTGGTAAAATCGGCTGACAGTTACATTGCAAAATTTTCAAATATATCATACAGTATTGTTACTTACATCAACATTACAACATTAGTAAAGAGCTTCTGCAACTGAAGACTTAGAATATAAGTAAATAATTGTCAGACTTTTTATATTTATATTTGTAAGCGAAATTCAAAAGTCGTGTCGACTACGAAGCCAGCTACGCCGTAGCTTGGCACGTAGCATAGATAAAGCACAAGTAAATCGTGTAGCGTTGTGAACCGCTATGCGACCCAGTAATATTTTTCTTTTCTTCATAATATACCTAAATAACATCGTATTAACAACTCCTACTCCTTCTAAAAATATATATGTAATATATAAATAATCCATTTTTGATATTTCCATACAAATTACAATAAATTCAACCATCTTTAACACGAGTATACTAGCTTCGTCAATAAAATAGTAACTGTCATAAATTTTTTGATTGAGAAAATCATCAAATAACTTCTCTGGAACAGGGTAAGGGGAGAGAGAGTGTCAGACTCTTACTGACTAAAAACCCCCGTTCCTTCTCCTGCTCTGGGCCGAGGTCGCGGTGCCTTAATGCGCTTATCCCGCAACATTCTAAGGTACCTACCGCACCTTACTGCGCTTGACCCACAACGCTGACTAAAAAAACACAACCCTGGTTACGTACCGAAGTAAGTACTTATTAATTAGCTTAAGTACCTACAATACGGTGGTTTCCAACTAGTCAAATTCAATACTTTTATCCAAATGTCAAAAACGATACTTTTCTATGAAAACTGAGTTATGACGTCATTGTATTTTTGCGTCAAATAGTTTATTATTTCTTAAAAATTTGCGAGAAAATATCTAAAATTTAATGTATCGATCGATCGATGAACAAAAGTATAGATATTTTTCAATATTTTATTGTATTGAAACGTCGAATTAATTTATTTTTGACCTAGGAAACTACACTATCAAATTCGATTTACAAAGATTTTGGCTAAGTGTTGAATATAAGGTGGCGTACCCACGGCGTCACCAAAGACTAAAGAAATAGGTACCTAAGTCGTTACAGGAATAACTTAATAATAAGTAGTTCAATTATGTAGATATACTTTATCCTTTGTTAAATGGATAAAATCGATTGTGTTCGCCGTGTGAGTTAGGCAATCGGAGGACCAAACATCCCTAAATCTCCAAAACCCTAATCCCTAAAAGGTCATTGCTGTGCTGTGGTGACCATGAGCGGCGCTGATTGCTAGCCATCAGATAATCCTCATGTTCGTTTGCCGTCTTGCCACATAAAACAAAAATTGGAGTGAAGGCTTATCTTTTTACGTCAAACAGTACTTAGGTATAGGTAGGTAGGTATTAATTTTTTGAAGATTGTTAATTGGAAAGTCCAATGATAAAAGTGTGAATAGGTATTTAGAGTACCTAGGTAGGTAAGTATTTTATAAATACTTACTTATACTAACTTCGGTTTCGATATTCCCATATGCAATGAGTTGGTTGAGAGACTGAATGTACCTACCGACCTTTGAAAAATTCTCCATATTTTTGAATAATGATGTACTTACCTTAACTTTCCGGGTTTTGTTCCAGGCTAAAGCAACGGGTGCCTTAAGCTTCACAACCTATGTGTACATACTTACCACATATTGCTATTATATTTATACATTATAGTAGGTAGTCTTTAAAAATAATTGGAATATCTACTGTGCGGGACAGCGATAAATAGAAAATAATATAGTGCGAATGGCGGACACGTACTACGCAACACAGTTGGCAGCAGTACCTCCTCAAGAATGGAAAAGAAGAACCAGCAAGAAACTGCAAGAACAAGTGAGAAAAACGGCTGGAACATAGTACGAACATTGTAAGGCGGCGAAAATATACATCTTCGAAACCACAAAAGGGTGCCTCATTTCCTCACCAATCCAGCAACTACAGTGTTTACAGTACTTCGTATCCTACTTAGCAATATGCCTATGAAACCAATAAAGCCATAATAGGTACTTAGATAAGTAGATATCTATAGGGTAAACACCCACATTATGGACAGTTTAAGAGAAAAAGAAATGGTAAGTATTTGTGAAATGTTATCAATATTGTGAAAGTACTGAACGTACCTAAAGTTGGAAGTCCTCTTCTTACACGATATTTCTACTGTGTTACCTATGAAGTGTTACAAACCTGGTTTCGACTGGTAACAAATAAAAATTAGATTTTTGGTACCAGTTATAGACACCCAGTAATGGACATGAACCCAGTCATGGACATCCAGTAATGGACATGAACCTAGTATGATGACACTCCTAGTATTTAACCATAGAATTTATGATTAATGATTGAAATGAGAATAAAATGTACTTAATAGAATATAAGTAATAATAATGATTATTTTAATTTTTGCCTAATTAACTATGTTTCTTAAATCTACAATGTGATTATGATTAGCATTAAAGGTGCCTACACAAAACTATTAAAAAAGTGTTTTACGAAAATAATCTCGATCACCCTTTTTTATTCAGATTTTCAGATTCATTAATTGATTAACAAATAGATAGGTATCTTCTTTTCTAAATTATACTCTTTTGCCACTTATTTCAATAACAAAATATTTCCATAAGCAGATAATCAATTTTAGGATGCATTTAAAAAATATAATTGTATCACAACACAAAGTAAAACATGTTTGACCAAAGTCTTCGTAAAATATGAGTATTTTTGTATCTCATCATATTATACCACTCCACGAGCATGTCACAGAGAAAAAAAACGTTTAGGTAATACTTCAGATATTTAAACTTTTTTTTACTGTTTCAATAGCACAGCCCGTTTCAAAAACAATACATTTAATATTTAATCATTTCATATCGATGTCCATAACTGGAAAAAGTAGGTGTCTAATGATAGGCGCATTCCTCCATTGCTAGTAGGTATACATCATTATTTTTATAATTTACAACTAGCTTGTAGTATAAAATAATAATTAGAATAAAATATGTTCAAAACCGAAAATACAAAAGTATATTTAAAGTAAGTATATAAGTTTCGGACTACTTTAAATATACTTCGGATATATTCGGATTATTGGAACTTTTTAGTTACATCGCACCAGTTATTATTAACATCAATAATAAATCCAACAAACAACCTCTCTGATAAATAACAACAAACGTGTGCTGTCTTCATTTCATAATTAAACCAACAAACAAAACACATTCTGATTAAAATAAAGCAATACCAGTATAGGTAATACATGTGAAACTTTTTATTTTCCGCACTAACAAATTCCTTAAAAAAAAGCCGCTGAAATCAATTTTTATTCACCGGAAAACTTTGAATTCCCGCTACTTTTCTATCGAACTGACAGATTGAAATATAATTTGAAACTATAACAGCTTTAGTTCTCAATTAATATGTGACAGTGATGCCAACTTAGAAAAGTGGTTAACGTCTTCATTCTGAGATATTTAATTATTTTTCGTTCATTAGGTACTGCTTCCTTGTCCATTACTGGTGCGTTTACCCTACTTAAGTACTGTAAGAAAAAAAAAACAAAACTTCCGGCCCGGCTTTAGTTACCTAAGTTACGCGAATCAAAATAATTATACCTACATTAAATTGCATACTAACCTATTTAGTCAAAAACAACAACCTAAATATTATACTTACCAAAGTGCACAAACATTTTTAATAAGAAAGTGTTATTACCTTCTTTAATAAAGACATATCAATAAAACACAATACACAAGAGGTACTTAGGTACCAAAGCGCTATAAAAATCACGACGTCACTTCACATAGATAGGTAATTAATAATCAGCGTAGTGTGTAGACGGCCTAATATGGTAGAAAATGAAAATAAGGGGGTAGATGAAGATTCATCACCCGAATGCAGGGAGCTGTGACATCGCGTCTTCAGTCTGCTTGTGACCACGACCTGTGCAACCGGGTCGAAACGTCAAGCCTACCAAGGTATTCAAATTATAATTTACCGCGTTAATACCCGCGTAAATATAATGTTGTTAAGATGAAACGCGAAAGTTTAAAAGTTAGTATAGGTAATTAATACTGTGTAAACTTCACAAAAGACTGCTTTTTCAAAATAACAATCATAATAAGATTAAGTAGGTACCTACCTACCTACAAAAGTAAGTATGTCAAATGTAAACCTAGTTACTTCGATACAAATATTTACTTACGCTGCTGGAAAACCTAGGTTGGTAGGTAGTACTTTAGAATACTTACTTATTATCTAAGGCCTAAGGGCACAAAAACAACATACCTAATCTAACGGAAATCCTCTAAAACTACGTTAAGCAAAAGGACGCGGGTTGCAGGTAGTTAAACCATTTTCGTTGATCTGGGTCAACAGTTTTTTTATTCAAAATCAATAGATATAATTTTATTTCACACATTTGCTTTTGTCAACACTCTACAATCCCCATATCCGTTTGTTCACAATTAGTAAAAACTAACGCTTTACAACTACCTATCGAAAAAACATCCTGTATGCTAATCCAGCTTAGGTACCTACCTGAATTTAAAATTATTGCAAAACTGTCAAATCTTACCTAAATCTGTCTTCATTATGCAAGTACGTGCCATTCGACCACCACAGATGGGGCCCTAAAGGGCTGATGTTCAGCCGGGGTTGCGGGGTAAGCGCAATGAGGTACCGCGACCTCGGCACAGAGCAGGAGAAGGAACAGGGGGGTTTTTAGTCAGTAAGAGTCTGACACTCCCTCCTGCCCGGCCCTGGGCGGGAGAAGTCATTTGATGATTTTCCCCTCACAAAAAAAAAAAAAAAAATTATGCAAGTACGTATAGATATCTATATGTATATATCTAGGTAGATAGGTACCTATCGATACGGAAACAACTGCGTATGTGTGTGTGATCCAAATCGACAAACAAAATCTATACTTTTTTATTATATCTACATTTCTTAAATAAAACAAATCTAATATACTTAGGGGTGATTTTTCAATGGTTAGATAAAAGTTATCTGCGGGATAATCATGGTGCTGTCGCGTCACAATGTTTGTATAAGCAGCGACAGCCACAATTTTATTCCTCAGGTATCATTTATGTGACTATTGAAAAACCAGCCCTTAATAGGTAAGAATTAGCTATTAGCACAGTATTATATTTTTATTCTGTTTTATCCTATTAGGTACCTCTCAATTATCAGCGTTAGGTAGATAGGTACACATATATCGTAGCTTTTTACAGCAACCACGAATAAAAAACAATCGAGCTAACGGTAATTTCTTGACGTTGACCACCGCCATGTCGTTATCATCTACCTTAGAACCTGAAAATAACTAATAAATCATTATTTATTTCCTTAAGATATTTTAAATACCTAATTATGAATTTTCAAAGATACAAATTGACAAAGATTCAACTTACAATTTAAAAATATAATAGGTAGATATTGATTAATTAACTTCTACAGTGTTTGTTATGGACTTGAATGCCACGGGAAAAAATACTAGATACGTAAAGTATTGAAAACGATTTATTAGTGCTTAGGTACCTAGATATAATAAAAAATATTGGTACTTATTAATCAGCTATGCAGCTGTAGACACCGCAGTAGTGAATTCATAGGTAGGAGGTATACTTGAATTGTTTAATAGAAAATTCGCCACGTAACTAAACCAAATGGAAAGGGGGCATTTTTAAACCCGAGTAAGCTCCTCTAACCGACCAACCTAATTACTTCGCTTTCTATTTATATCATCCCTGGCTACGTTGCCCGCTCATTAATAAAATACTTTTTTAATCGTAATAATTTGATGAGTCGATGGAACACCTTAACCTTTGGATGTCTACTGTCTACCTATTTTACAATGTTTCTACTTCTAGTAAGTAGTAAATATCACGTAGAGCTTTTCCCTAAAATTAGTGAATCAGCCAAACAATGCATATAAATGCTAGAACCGTTGACAGATGGACAATGGGTCAGGATATAGGACGAGGGTGAGGAGTGTCACTACGGGGGCAGTACGGTGCCAGCGCGTTAAGCGCCGCCCATAGCGGTGCTCTGGGCGTACGGCGCCCCACGTCAACGACGCGATAGAGATACAAATGGGCCTTTTCGGGAGCGAGAGCAGGACGCGCGCCCGAAGGCGGGGCACTAGCGAGACAATCGGCGGTGCCCACTCCACCGCTCATTCGTCTTTCGCTTAGCCTCCGCTATGTAAACCGGCCTTGTTGTGAATCTAAACAAAATCGGTCAGTCGTCGTTTTGTTGCCGTAAGAGCAGCGCGTCGGAGGTTCCGCGCTTTCGGGTTGAGCATGTTGCGACTGTGAACGTAGCCGGCAAAATGCACGCGTTGTTTGGTGAACAGAGCCCGTATGCGTACCGCGGAGGAGCCGCTGGTGGTTATTCAGCCGGTGTCACACCTTATGCCTACGAACAATACCGCTATGGATATGGAGCTCCTTACCTTCACCCCCATCAACAGCACGTTGGTGCACCCAAAGACATGGTCAAGCCACCTTACTCTTATATAGCACTCATAGCTATGGCCATACAAAACGCTCCCGAACGACGTATTACCCTCAACGGTATTTACCAATTTATTATGGAAAGATTTCCTTACTACAGAGAAAACAAACAAGGCTGGCAAAACTCTATAAGACACAATCTAAGCCTCAATGAGTGCTTTGTGAAAGTGGCAAGAGATGATAAAAAGCCTGGTAAAGGCAGTTACTGGACTCTGGATCCCGATTCGTATAACATGTTTGATAATGGCTCGTACTTACGCCGACGGCGTCGATTTAAAAAGAAAGATGCGCTTAGAGAAAAGGAAGAAGCTTTAAAGAGACAACAACAGTTGCAACAAGCTCAGGAGGCACTCACCGCGCAGGAGGCACTCACTGCATCGGACACTCTAGGACAGCAGCGTGACGTTAAACCTGATGTCAAGCCACGAATCTTCGAATGTCGACCGAAACGAGAACCCGGAGCGGACTGTGCAAGATATGACAAACCCGTCGACAGTCTTGACGACTTCAGTGAACCTCGACTTCCAGCTTCCGCAGTTTACTGTTCCCCTCAACCGTATTCGCTGGTGGCCGAAGAATTTCGTGCCGCTACTTCGGGGTGGTACGCGGCGCCCGAACCTCCAGCGGAGCAACTGCCACCGGCGTTCCGTGACCTCTTTGAGCCGCCAAGCTGCCAACTAGCCGGGTTCCGCAGTGGTTCACCCGTACCAGACGCGTACCGTGCGTCGCCACCGCCACATCACCACTATCGCACACCGGCACCTTCCTACTACCACCACCAAGCCTGCGTCGCCGCCGGTCCTGCGCCAGCACATAAGTCCTACTGAGACCTAGCTCTCAGGTAAGCTTACTTTGTTATTTCTAAGTGTATGCTTGCGCTCTGCGATGTTTCTTTTCAAGTAGTGTAGCGTCCGCGAATTCCGCTGTGCGTGTCGGTCAGCCGCTCCGTCGGACCATCGGAGGAGCGCCGGTGTGCACCGAGACACTTCGTGACGTGGTTGTGGTTGCAGGAGGCCGGCATCGCTCGGCGCCGAACGGATTTAGCCGCACGCGTCAGTTCCAGAGCGGATAAATATAGCGCAGTAGCCGGAGATGCCGTGGAGGCAAGTGGCGGCGCGTCGATAACCACTGTTTACAGATCGGCGGCCGACCCTGCCGCCTCCCGCTCCGTTCACACCTATAGGTATGTCGAAACTCCACATGTGTTAGAATACTAGACGTAACAATAAGTGGTGACGCGGGCAGCAGGAGCCGCCATGCTCCTCCATCTCTGATGTTTCGACGAAGTTCCACAGTCGCGGTTGTTTTGGCTTGTTTTGGACCTACATTGTAACGTTGTACGGATGTGTTTGTTACAGATACAGGAATGCGAGATTCTCCAATGTAATCAATTCACTCTTCCCTCTACCTAAATGTCGGACTATCTCTGTAGACACCTCATATACATAGTTGAAGTTGGTTAGGATACTGTAGCAACATGTCAAAAAACTTTTTTGTGAATTTCTCAATTTAAATGAAATTTGCATTAAAATGTTCTTAAAAACATTAGAAGTCGAGTCGTTCAAGCTTTGTACTTTGTGTGTCTAACAACTGACCATCTGGTGACCAAGTGCACGACCGCAAAAAATATAACAAAAGCGTGTGCTTGGGAACCTAATGCTAATTATGAAACAACAATATATTTCTCGGAGGGTTTATCTAAACGCTAAACATCATCCATGATTCACACGTAAGCGTACCTACATAGGTACTCGTACGTAGACGGCAATCTACTTAACAGCAATAACAAGTACAATTAGGTAATTACTTACTCAAACAAACGCAGGACGAAGCGTAAAATTATAAATCCTTATTTGCTGTCATTGTGCAAATATTGGCGAATGAAATGAAGTAGAGCCTCACCGCGTAACTTCCACTTAGGTACTTAGCGCGCAAGTAAATACGGGATTAACATAGAGCAACGGTATTCTATTTTTCTCTTCAGAAATAGCAAATGGAACTTTCGGAATAAGTCTTTCTTCGCACACATTTCAGTACCTACCTAAACCATTAAATATAAGTTTCAAATATTGTCTTTCGTAAAATATAATATTTATATACCTATGTAACGATTATTTTATCGTTTATTACCAACGTAAATGTGTACATATTACGGATCCACCCCACGTTTATTCCTATTATGCTACCGTAGAATTCTGTATAGAACTTTCAACATAACTACGCAACAACTAGAACACGCACTAATAGAATGTAGAAAGTTAGATAAACTGCCTATCCTTAAAGAAAAAAAAACAAAAGTGAGTTTTGGAAAAAGACACAAAAATACTCTTCTAGCTGTCAGCTTTATCTAGGTACCTACCTATTTTAAGTTATTCCGAAGCAGTCTTACTATACTTACATAAGAAAACGTCTTTTCTGAAATAAGTAGATTAATCCAAATCTAGATTAAAAAGTTGTACAGAAATTGCATTTATTGCTTAACCATCCACATATACGGGGAACGGTGAAATGAAATAAGATTAATATCCTGAACTGGAAAGTATCTCCTACTACTCCTATTAGATTACTCAAAACTTCTATTGGAAAAAGAGTAAAGTTTTGTTGTGGGGACAAGAGTCCAATTAGAACCACGACATTCTTCAAACGCGTTAATAAGTAAACAATTTTATTAAGCACTCTTATGCTTTAATCTGTTTTGATATAATTAATTGAAGTCTCTCGTTCTGGATGGGAAAAAAGGGAAGGAAAGAGATTCTGACCTACTAAAAACCATCCTGTGCCTTTTACTGGTCCAGGCCGAGGCCGCGGTTAATTGTAGCGCTTGTCCCGCAACCCCGGCTGAACATGAGCCCTGTTGGGCGCCACCTGGGGTGGTCTGTTCGCTTTTTGAGGTGCGCGGAGAATGCTAAGCGCTAAATCGCGGCGCTGGACATCGACCCCGGTACCTGATTATCAACAACCAAAATACCGACCTACAAAAAATTCCTTGAGTTACTACAGGCCTTGCCTTGCCTTGAGTGATTGAATCACGAAGCAACGAATTGACTGACAGACAATGCACAGCCGCAATAATTGATCGTAGAAAGCTAAAGTTTGGCATACACTCACACAAAATGAATCTCACGATTACGAGTGAGGATTCACAAATTCAGGAACATGTCTTCTCCTGTAGCTCTCAAAACCTTTTTTAACATATTTACTACCTACCTGCTAAGATAAGGTGAAGTAAATGACATGCTAGGGTATTTTGATAAAACCTCCAGAGCTAAAAAAAGCCCTAACTTTTAGCCCTTTACGAACTACAAACAATAACTCGACACTTACATCCGTTGGCACGCCGTGACTTTGATAATGTAGACCCACCCACTAGGTGGCCATACCCTATTCCATTTTCGCATATTCATTGTCGCTAACCTTGTACTTTCCTGGTTCATTAGCCAGTTAACCTTTCGAGCGATACCTATTGGTCTTTCAGTTTGCAGATTTTATGAGCTATGTTGGTAGCTGTAGTTCTTTGGCTATTTTTAGCAGTTCGAATTTTGTCGCGGACTGAATCGCCGTTCATAGATAGCCTCCTCAATCGCTCTCTGGGCGACTCTAAGCAAAGCAGAAGTTACGGGCGTCTTCTCTGTGCTGTATGTCATCACTAACAATGAATGTTCCTAGACCGAACACCGCCGTAAGAATATTTCACCTGAATTCTCGAATTCTTCAAATCAAAATGTTAAACTTATTGCCAAATAAGTCAGTTCCATACTATACAATAAGACTTAAATTCACAAAGCAACTAGATAAAACTACTCCGTCATCTCTACTCATCCTTTACAAGAAGAGGCGTGATGTTATCAAACTATATGTTCAGGGACTGGGCGGGGAGGATCATCAGTAGGAGGAACTGAACACCTCATAAACCACGAATGTCGTAAAACCTTACGATTGAACTCTATAAATATTTTAACGCCCCACTATATTCCATAAAACATAGATATGTAGATAAACTATTATTTATTATGTGTCGGCAAATAGTTATCGATCGAGCACATCAGTTTATTGTGTAAGCAATACATATTTTATTGTTGTTATTATATTATACCTAGCTAAAAATAAAATATTCTCTAATTCTTCGAAGCGTGAAGGAACAGGTATTACGTACGCACTTTATATTTTTGTATAATTTCAATACAACTTCAGAGCGTACATTGATAATGCGGTTTTCTTAAGCCAACTTGCAAATTTTATTTTGTTTGCTTACTAATAAGAATCGATTGGTAGAATCTTTGGTGGTAGGTACTTATTAGAATATGAATGTAAATTCAGAAATAATATTCGAATTTAATGTAACAAAAATAACATAATATGACGTCTATCAATTTCCAAAAATGCAAAATACGTATAGTTGCGTTGTGAGTGCCGCGATGTAGAATCAAGCTCATTGACTTTCTGCAGGAGTTTTAATTTCTTGGCTTCTTATGATTAGTCAAACTATAAGAACATTAATAGATAATTTACTGGCTGATCTCTAAACCAAATCGAGACCATATTCTCAGGAGTCAATTAGATTATTTTCTGCTTTTTTCCAAGCAATAGTTATTTATGCGCCTAGTTAAAATAATTGGCAGGCACTACGACTTCTTTTCGAAATAGGGAAGTTCAATCTTACATTAAGTAACCAGGGACAGAGTGTGGGGTTTTAGTTCATGATAACGCTATCGAAAAAGTTACCGCGTTTATCCCAATAATTGGTTAGTTAACATGGAAAAGCGCGAAACGTCATAGCGAATATGTCGATCGCATTAACGTAATACAGGGAATGCGGACTTCATTTAGTTTTTTACATAAATTATTGTAAACAATAATTGTATTGTTTCATTGAATTCATTTTTTAATTGTTTCATAAGGGTAACTCTCACTAAGCAATGTGAAGTCGTAAAAACTCGAGCTCGGCAAGCACTTGCAATGACAATGCTTGAGCCAGTGATAGTAATGATCCAAAGTTGATACTTTTATTTTAATCGTATCGTACTAATAATTTATTTTAAATTAATTTACCTAATGTGTGTGCATAATGTGCATGCATACAATAAATATTAAGGACATTTTTCTACTTAGGTATAGTTACTGAAATACGTAAAATTAATGACATATTGTGAAATAAGCCGTAAAAAAATAATAAAAAGATATTAAAAATATTATGATGATTGTGGTTCGAATATCAAGTGGGACCTAGGAGTCAAGATTGTAAAGAAAACATTTATTTTCCTTCATAAATTGATAATAAAAAAATAAAAATTTACAATAAAAAAATACAGTGTGCACTATATGTGCTCAAGATGTACCAACTTATCCTTAGATGTGAACTGATTTTTTTTTAGCTCTCATGGTATTTTTCATTAACGGAAAGTAAGTACCTAATTTTAGGGACTTATTTACTTAAAATTATTAAATTTTAAGATGATAGGATCTTAATGATATTTGGATCTTAACTATGCATTTGGAATAGGTTTATTTTTATTATAATCGTTAGGTATATACATTTGAGATACCTATCTGTCTTCGAATTTAGTTCTGACGACCTTTACATTTGCTCAAATTATCTGATTCAAGTCAGGTTCTAGAAAGGTTTGTTTATGTGTTATACTAAATTAAGATCATGAGGCTTTTTTCAAACTTTAAATATTTACTGCTATTTTATTTAAATAAATACCTTGAATCAACGGTAAGTAAGCCAAGCTTCGGCACGAATGGGCCGGCTCGACCGGCCTCACAGAAAGCAAGCGTGAAACAACCACAGAGTTGTGTTTCGTCATGTGAATGAGGTTCCCGCCCGCATGCCCAATCCCTCCCCCTCCCCTTCCCAATCCTTAAATATCGAAAACCCTTATCCCTAAAGGCCGGCAACGCACGGCGCTGATTGCTTACCACCAGATAATCCGTGCGACCGTTTGCCGACCCTGACCATAAAAAAAAGAACTCGGCCGCAGTTGAAACGTATGTTTAGGTATGTTTGCACTATATAATATGGTACTGGTTAGAGCTTTTTGAAAATAATCCCAACACGAGATTGATATCACTAATAATCGCTATTTTTGATGTTATAATAAAGTACATACTTATATAAGTACCTACCGTAAAATACTAGAAAGGTATTAAAATGTCGATAATTGTATCTTCTACTTACACGACTGTTCTTAGTAGATGAAATTAGGTATTTTTTTTTGCTGCCTGCAATTTAATTGGATAAAAATCTAGTTAGAATTCAGTTGATTGTAATTGAATCAAATCAAAGATATTTTAATAAGGTATGACAGAGAACTAAACATAATGTCTACTCTAGTAACTACGTATAGATGTACCTACTTTGTAAGTTTTAAACAAACATTGGGGATAAAGAGTAAACCCGTGAAAAGTCTGTCCCTCTGTGTACTCTGGGGGAACTCCAAAACGTAGTCAGCTTCTGTTTTCACATGGCTAATGGATTAATTTTATTCTAATGCGCTTTGTCAAGCAGATTTGTCATTTGTCGATAAAAAAATGAATTGAAATTGGAATCTTAATTTTGAACGTCAAGCTTCGAATTTTAAAATCCTAATTCCATAGGTATTAAAAATTAGAGATTTTTTTTTGTATTAAGTAATTTATTTTTTATTTTTTGGCTACCTTTTTAAATTAAATTATATGTTAACCAAAGTTCACTCTTTTTGGATTGGTATGTTGATATTGATAGTACTTCTTGCGTTAGGGTTTAAAAACATTGCACACTAAATTTAAAAAAAACCTTACAAAAGTGTGTGCTACCTTTCACAATTTATCGATCGCTACTAGTGTTTTAGTTAGTTAAAATCTAATTCAACCAATAATTCAGTAATTAAAATTTGTATTTTTCCGCGCGGAGTTGCCATATGTCCTCGTGCGATTTGGTCCAAATGCACTGATACGACGGATTCACGGAAAACCAGCGCGAAACAACTCTTGACCTTTCTTTCTTTTTCTTGTTTCGCCGTTTAAGTAATGTCACTGGATGTCCTATCCTCCGCTTTCTTTCACCAATTTCCAAATATCCAATCGTCAAAGGTCTTGTAACTCCTTTGGTTTTTATTCATCCCATAAAAACCACACTTTCTTCTGTCCGAGAATGTACCTTATTAAGAGCGCCTTATATACGCAGCACATTTCTTAACGTTCAAGTTCAAAATAACAGAAATTTGTTAAGCACCAAATTGAGTTAAGAAATTAGATTATTGAAATAGTTCTTAAACGCGATTTTACATTTAATTTTGTAGAAAACATACATACTTATATCTCTGTCTTTCTTAACTGTTTTCCTAAATATGCTTAATTAAGTTTTAAGACCTAGGTAGTTATATAGAGTAGGTTTACCAAGTTTTATTAAAATCGGTTCTGTAGTTTCCATGATTTTGAACTTGAAGGCTTGCAGTGAAACCCGCGACGCATACACATACGTTCTCAAGTGCGTAGCAAGCGTAGCAAATGCTACGCGCTCCGCGTTCTAATCACCTTGAAGAGTTTTTACGAAAACTATAGTCAGATCAGAATTAATCATTCGGATTGACTTTTCTCTCTGTTATCTACGCTTCTAGGGACAGTCTGTATACGATTGAGAGCCCCTCAATCAAATCTTTTAAAAACTTGGCGCTTAATTAGTCCTCAATCGTCCGTGCATCACGTTGCTACTACGTATTGTTAGTTCAAGGACATAAATATTCAAAAGTATCGACTCAGTGTTTCAAAATCTTTGCAATATATCTGCTGATTCAGTCAAAACTTTAACTTGCATACATATAAAATAGGTGGTAAATTTAAGCTATACAAAGTGACTTAAAAGACATCAAGTGAATAGAAAACTCAAATTATGGGATTCATACTGACGTAGGTAGATACTACGAGTATACCAAAAATCAAAGCCCCAAATATTATAGCATAGCAAGTATAGTTTTTTAATCACATGAAGTCAAAATATAGTACCTATATAGTAATCGTCATTTAGCTTAGCATTTCTTTTTTTTAGAAGGAAATACAATGTTATTGCTTATTCTCCCGCTCTGGGTAGGGCAAGAGGGAACGTCAGACAAATACTGACTAAAAACCAGTCCGTTGCTTCCCTTGCTCGATAGGACGAAAAATGAGCCGACAGATTGCCTGATGGTAAGCAATCAGCTCCGCTCATGGACACCCGCAACTACGAAGAAGTTACGAGTACTTTGCCGTCGTTTTAGAGATTAGGGTTTTGGAGATTTAGAGGGCCTCCTCGGTAACTTTATTCACAGGGCGAAACACAAGCTGTGGTGGTTTCATGCCGATGTTTTACAAGGCCGCGGTATCACTTCGGTCGAGCCAACCCATACGTGCCGAAGCATGGCTCTCCCACACTTAAATATAAGCTTTACGCTCTGATTCACTAACTATCTTTGTTCATAGTACCGCATGCGTATATGAACGGTTTTCTAAAATACATAGTGACACACATATTTCAAATCGGGTTGATGATCCTAGGGAATTCTGTAGGTATTCAAATCCATAAATATATTAAAGTTACTTTTACAAGTATAATTAGAGTGTTTTTTATAATAACTATCGTGAGACATACTAAATTAACTAAAAATCGCGGGTTACTCACGTTTGTTTTTGAGAAAAGCTCTACTAGTTTCGAACCACAGAGGGGTGCGGACGCGCCAGTAGGCTGCGCGACGTCCCCGCGTCCGCGCACGTAAACTAGTAGGTACAGCTTTTCTCAAAAACAAACGTGAGTAACCCCCGATTTTTAGTTAATTTATAATTAGAGTATTCACCATAAATACTAGAAGTATGAGTAGGATCATCGTAACTAACCAACTTCCACCCTCTTATGACGTAGGTATGCAGTGCAAAAAATCTTATTACAAAAGTAAACCTTAAGATAAGGAAGGCCTTATCACGTAATATCGATAAGCTGGACGGAAGCGAAACAGTTAATCTTCTAAATACATCCGGACGTCGCGTCAGCTCAATAAAGTACTTTAACAAAAAAATACGTAACTTAATGTAAGATAATAGAAACAATGTTTTTGCATAATTATTTTTATAAGATGGCCTTAGCTGTCCTAAAGGGCATCTATCTAATTTACATTTACAAAAATCAAACCCAACTTTTGATATTAAAGTGAACAATTTTTTACTCAGTTCGATATTCAGATGTTAGAAATCGTAAAAAGATACCAAATAACCCTTTATCCATCCAGTTGTCATTCAGGATACACATCGTACAAAACTTAAATAAATAGAACGTGATTCAATTGTTTTGGAGTTATATTGAAGATGAAATACATTTAAGTATTTAGGAACGTCAATTACTTTACCAAGGAAAAAGTTTTAATCTAGGACAAGGGTACATAACATAAGAACTGGAAATTCTTAATTTTTTTTAGTTTACATAAAGGTAGAATGGATTCGATAATCCTCTTTCGTATCTCGATAATACAAAGCATGCATAATCTATTTAATCAAGGTGTCATACAATTCGATTTTGTCTAACACTCGTAACCGAATGTAGCAAAGAACTTGTCTTCTAAATAATGAAATTTCAAGATTTTAATCAATAAATAGTGACATGTACATAGTACACTACACACACAAAGTTGCTTACTTAATCCCTATATCCTTATCTATTCTTAAATCTTTAAAACTACGCAACGGATTTCGATGCGATTTTTCAAATCGATCGAGTGATTAAAGAGGATGATTTTAATATGTACCTATAATAACATCAATTAAGCAGTGGAGAATTTTGGTATCAGCATTGTAGCCGTGCGAAGCGGGTCGGGTCGGCAGGTCGCTAGTTTATAATATATAATGAAATTGACATGGAATGTTTGTTTGTCGCAGGTATGGCGGAACAAGAAGATAGCGGGAGGCTGAGTGCAGGGGTGACGCGAATATTTAACGTGTCTGGAAGAGACGGCGACATAGTGTTGTAAGAACAATATTCCACGTGGTGCACATATTGTAGCAAACGTCTCGTGTTTGTAAAGTTCAAGCTATCATCGTATCTCCACAAGAGATATTATCGAATGATGGCACCCGAAGACTTATTTTAGTATGTATATTCGTTTACCTATGAACTTAATATAATTAATAGATAGGACGAAATCCGATAATTCCGAAGTAACGTATCGTTCATTATTGTCGTAGGCCGAACATTAATTACAGTATTACCCGTTGAAACAGTATTATGTACATGAACGCTGTACGTACCACATGATCTGTAAACAAATCTTATTAGATAAATGTAAATATTTAGTTATTAATACCTAGTAAGTGTATGAAGCGTAGATTCTCCCCTGTGAAAAAGTAATAGTTTTTGTGAGAACATATTTAGGGGATGTGCTGTTATTCTAGTCTGCTACTTTAGGCAAAGTATTTGTGTAATAGATGTATACAGAAACATGCGAATATATAAAACGAAATAAACTTCTAATGTACATGGATCTACATATATCGTAACGAACGAAATGATATCTAACATTAAGTAGAATCTTAACTTAAACAATTTAAAACAATATTTTATCCATTATATTGTTATTAAATATTTTTAAAACAACTTTATGCATCCCGAGTAATTGTTTTTCCTACCATGTCTACATGCACTTAACTTATGACATAAAATACTTATTACAATTAAAGTACAACCGACAGATATCAAACTGTAAAATGGACTAAGTGTATTGAGTACATTAATTAGATACGTATAATTAATCTGTATAATTAAGGTTAGAAATTAGATAGAATCGTGTATTAAGACACGAAGAAATAGGAACAGCCCAGTCTCTTAAATATAATGTACCTACTTATACAAATAAATATTTACTATATAGCTTTCCAAATTAGGATCAATTTGAAACTGAGACGAGATATTATTTAATCAAAGTTTTAGGTTTTAGTGTAAAAACAGCATTTTTCGTAGCGTAGGCGATAATTAGTGACATTTTGTAAATAAAAATGTAACATTTTGATGGATTTCTTCTCTTGATAATTAGAAAAAATGAACAAAAAATTATCTAGATTAGACAGGAATGAAAAAGGTAAATATGTCCTTTAATTACTCTGTGAAATTAATTGAAATAATCAATACAAACAATACGCTATTAGCGTGGCTTTGTGAGTTCGTTATTAAAAACATTATCTAAGTATTGCATCCGACGGACTTGTAATCTTTGAACATTATACAAGCTAGGCAATATTCCACAGCTTTCACTTATAAAAGTTAAGTTGCAAAATGCATAAGTTGCAAATCGTATCTCGAACTCGAACGTAAACAACCGAAAAATATATTAACACGTAACTGTAATTAAGTATATCGTAAACATTCAATTCCACGAATTACCTACACAGTAAACAATATTATTATGTATATGGAGATTAATGTAATTAAATGAATTGTAATTTAAGTAAAATTAATACTCGTACAATATGCAATACTGTCAGATACGAAACGATCTGCGGAAAACGCAGACCAAATACATATTCGACTCAGGGATTATTAAGTACCTACCTACCTACTATGTATTTTGTCGATTTTCTATAGATGTAATATGATTAATGCATTTTGTACCTTCGTAAAGTACACGTAGCCACGTCTTCTGTTGAATTCGGAAACTTGGTACAATTTCTGATAGTTCAAAAAACTGTGAAGATACATACATGTACCTAGGTAATTACCAACACGCATTCACATTAATTATTTATATAATAAAATATACTTCAGTAATTTTGTCACGAGTACTTAGTTCACAATGCATCATATTGTTTCACATGTAATAATAAAATATTAGATGACCTACCTATTAGCTGATAAATTTGTGATAATTATCGTAATCGTGTGTACATAAATGTATTTAATAATAAATGTTTATTTGTATTTAGCATATCGACTTTATTTGTGTTTATTATTTTAATAAAATTCCTAATGTAATATTTCCCATTTGCGGTTACTAATAGCATTATTTTGTCATAACCTGAGTCTGTCTTCGTTTTCAAATGCACGCAACTGCAACTAAGTATATGCTAAAGGGACCTTTTACATATAAACTTTGCTTATCTTTATTCTTTTCCAAGTTAGTTGATATCTTCCACGTACATCATAATTTTTCCACGAGAAAAAACATATCCACAATCATACCCAATAATCATCACATTTTTTAAGCACGTTTAACATATAATAGTAATTGTAAAATTAAACATGAGTATGACATTTTTAACTATAATGTCTTGAGTTTAATTCAAAATACAAGAATCGCCTGATCGGATAAGTTAAGTGTTGAGATTCCATTAAACGATCGATCTGGGAAAAAAGTAAAATACGTGTGTCAGCCTGAGACCGTTCGTTAGTGAGTAATAATTTTAGCTTGTTTGTAATTCGAATGAAACGAAACACACAAGTGGCCACTCGGCCGATTGGATACGAGACTGATTTTATCGAATCATCACTCAATCAAACATTGGTACACACATTTTTAGATGTTCAAGCACGGCCATTGAAAAAACGTGTCAATAAAATTAGGCAGGCAAGTAGGTAGTTCGAGTAGGCGTTCATTGAATGCAGCCTGCGCTCCATCCAAGTCATTTTATCAAAGGTAATTTAGAATCATTTTCTTTTAAAGTTGAGTACCTACCTACGGTTAGGCGAGATTTTCGGAGTCTTATATGTGACTAAAATGCCGGGAGATACATTGGTACCGTAAAACGATAAAAGAGAGAAAGAGAAAGAGAAAATAAGAAAATATATGGTATGATTTTTTTATTTATTTTAAAAAAAGAAAAAGTATTTGCAAGAGTCCTTACTAAACGTAGTCGACATGGCAAAGAGTAGAATAGAACAGGGCAACTTAAATCTGTTGAAACGTCTTTATTAGTCGACTAGCGACCCGCCCCGGCTTCGCACGTATGCAATCTTGATACTAAATTTCTCCACTATTATATGGATGTGTTTATACTTTTTAGTACGTTCGTACATGTAGCGTGGGTCACCAGTAAAAGAAGAGGGTAAAATAACTAAACGGCCCATACTCACAGTAATATTATCTTGCTGCATGACGTCTCAAAGACGCGTACGCATTCTAAGCGTATTTGCACACCTATTTCTATTTTTTTTTTATTGAATCCGTAATAATGTAAACCTTTTTAAATTAGGGATGAGTGAGTGATATTGTAAACGTATAAAATCAGTATGCTCCGAACTGCTAAGCTATCAGGAGTTGAAAATTTGTCGAATAGTTTTTGTTTCTATAAGGAACATACAGACAGACAGACCGACAGACACAAATTTTACAGATTGCATTTTTTAAAATATATTTCATGTACAGAATTGACCTCTCACACACATTTAATATAGATATCTACATGCCTCTGTCCGCTATTTATCCAAGAGGGTATTTTCTCTAGCTCTGATGATGGAAGTCTAAGAAAGCGAATGGGCCTAGTAATTTTATGGTTTATTAGTGCTGGCATAACGTTGAGCACCGGAGATTTCTACAGGACATAGGAGTAAATCATGAAGTGGCTTCTCTCGCCCTAGCCGGGGCAAGAGATGCCTCTTAAGGAAAGACTTATAACCACCCCGTTACTTCTCCTGCTCCAAGCCGGCGACGCGGTACCTACTTACATTAGTTACTGTTATTGCGCTACAACCGCAACCCCGGCTAACCATCAGCCCTATTGCCCAACAGGACTGATGTTCATCTGTGGTGTCAATCAAGTTTGTGTTGTGCTTCAGTTTCACAAGGTTACTATTGATTGCGTAGCTTTAAGCTACCCGTATTCTCAAAGGAGTTTTGAAAATGACTGTTATCTGGATCAAACTACAAAAACCATGCACAAAACACTAAGTTTAGTGCACTAACATATCATTTTAGAGGTAGATTATACGATTAAGTATAATAAACATCATAAGGCATATCATGAGTAATGAAGTGAAAAAAATCAATTTACACGAGTATAACGTTCTTTTAAATAAAATTTTTCATTTTTTTTTTATAGTATTGTTACGTGCCTGACTACGCGGGCTTGGGTTACGGGATTGGATGAAATGAAACACTAATACCGGTTTTCAGACTTTCTATTGCACTTAAGTTACAGCGTCCACGGAGTTAAGTTATCGGCGTTCCTCTCCAGCAGAGTCCGGCCGACTGACACAACTTTGCCGTTCACGCTGGCTTAACTCACTTAACTGACTGCACTGCACTATTTCACTGCACTTCACTATTTCACTCACTTTTCTTCTTTCTCACTTCTTTCTTTTCTTCCGAATCGCTTTAGACTTAGAACTCAACTGCCAGCGGTGAGCCGCAGTTCTGCTTATATACCCCCGGTCAGGTTCTGGAACATTCAATTTCGTTATTCTTTTTGATCGTCATGCCTCCAGAACCTTCCAATAATTTCGCTATTCATTTTTATTTATTCTCCTTCTCACTCTTTAATTTTTCATCTCTTTCACACAAATAATTCCAGAAAGTTCGACAAAACTTCCATCAACTAAAAAACTTCATGTTTACGGCGGGACTCGAACTCGGGGTCTCTGTGGTGTAATCCACACGCCTTACCAATTACACCAACTCGTATTGACAATTCACGACGAAATTTACAATCTCTAGGCAACGTTTGACAACCATCCATTGACGTCATGATGTCAAAGAGTTTGAACCACTTTTCCGTCACAGTATTAATACCAATACCAGACTTCCATATCTACCAAACCTACCAGGATACATAGAACTTGGTAATAAAATTCACTTAATAAATAAATACATAGGTTCAACAGACTTAACTGTTTCATCGTAATTTAAAAACAGAAACAAAGTGGTCTGGCTGAAATTGCATTTGCCAAAGACGAAATAGCGTGAAACTTTGATTTGTAATGATTGATGATAAAATTATAATAATAATAATATATAACAAATTAGTTAATATGTATAAAGAATACGAATAAAACATCTGGCCATGGTTAGTACTCAAGTCACGATCCACACGTGACATTCCAATGACGAATAAAAAATATCAAGTGTCGATACAAGAAGCTGAGGTTGGTCACAACAATGACTATCCACCCACCAGTTATGATGACACGTTGATCCTGTTTACATATTGAGTGGAAGGGTCTTGTTATGCTGGTCCTTTGCACCGTGTGCCCAGTCGAGAGGCTTCGTCATTTAGTGGCGGATTCTTCAATTTGACATGCCACCGCCCGCGTAGATATCATTATTGTTTTTTTTCAATATAAACGACTGTCATTTTAATATCAACACAATTTATTGTATGAAAATTTGATATTTTAAAGCGTTTAGTTTTAAGTACTATTTGTATTTATCAACGTACCTACCTATTTATATACCTGTACGATCAAAAAGTATCGCCCGCAATGAACTAGAAAGACCCAGGGCTTGAGAAAAAAGTAAACAAAAAATTTTAGCTTATTCTTAAAACATCAAATCATTTCGCCAATAAGTTCTATAATATTAAAAAAGGTGTAAGATTATACTAAGCACTCACTGCTCCTAAGTTCGATAGGCTATGAATTATACTTGATTTGTGTATTTTGGGCGAGCTTCACTTTAAACGCCGTTGTTTTTAAAATATCGTGGTACATTACTTTTATACGCTGCGAAGACGCCGGCGGAACCTATAAAATGCTTCGCAACCATTTCAAAAAGCCATAAGACCATAGATAGGTCCCACTAAGGCCGATGTCCGTCGGTGTCCTGGTTTCAATGAGTCACCACGGCCTCGGCCTAGAGCAGGAGAAGGAATGGGGGATTTTTAGACAGTAAGCGTCTGACACTCTCTCTCGCGGCTCGCCTAACCCTAGGCCGGAGAAGTCATTTGATGATTTTCCCTTGACAAAAAAAAGTGTCCTGGTTTAAGCCTGATGATATCTATCTATCTCGGTCCAGCTCGGAGCAGGAGAAGGAAGAAGGTGGTTTTTAAGAGTCTGACAATCCCTGCTGCATACTCATGAAGGTGATTTGCAAGGAGATCTATTATAGGCGCTACACACAGTATTTTGTTAATGTCACTTGAAAATTGGCTTCTGTTGCCAGCCATTGGTTATTTTTTATTTAATTTTTATCATCTAACTAGCGACCAAATAGGTACTCACTAACTACGAAATGATCACTATTCCCAATTTTCCCTGTCTACTTTTGTAGCATTTCATACTAACAGAGAAATTGGCCAAGGTACTACTGAGTTATGCGTTTATCAACACATTTTACGATTAATTTTCATACATATAAGTAATATATCGATTTACACAATGATTGCATAACAACGCCTTTAGTGTCGAACCTTTTGTCTCAAATAAGGATAAGAGTTATTTAAAAACTATTTCTTCCAAACGATATACAATGTAAAGGTTCAAATGTATCAAAGTACATGATTCATTAATTAGGTAGTATAGTATGATTAAATGTTAGCTAAAAATATCCGTTCTGTGAAGTATCGTATTGTTACGTGACGTTGTTACGTGCCTGACTATGCGGGCTTGGGTTACGGGATTGGATGAAATGAAACACTAATACCGGTTTTCACACTTTCTATTGCACTTAAGTTACAGCGTCCACGGAGTTAAGTTATCGGCGTTCCTCTCCAGCAGAGTCCGGCCGACTGACACAACTTTGCCGTTCACGCTGACTTAACTCACTTAACTGACTGCACTGCACTATTTCACTGCACTTCACTATTTCACTCACTTTTCTTCTTTCTCACTTCTTCCTTTTCTTCCGAATCGCTTTAGACTTAGAACTCAACTGCCAGCGGTGAACCGCAGTTCTGCTTATATACCCCCGGTCAGGTTCTGGAACATTCAATTTCGTTATTCTTTTTGATCGTCATGCCTCCAGAACCTTCCAATAATTTCGCTATTCATTTTTATTTATTCTCCTTCTCACTCTTTAATTTTTCATCTCTTTCACACAAATAATTCCAGAAACTTCGACAAAACTTCCATCAACTAAAAAACTTCATGTTTACGGCGGGACTCGAACTCGGGGTCTCTGTGGTGTAATCCACACGCCTTACCAATTACACCAACTCGTATTGACAATTCACGACGAAATTTACAATCTCTAGGCAACGTTTGACAACCATCCATTGACGTCATGATGTCAAAGAGTTTTCTGTCACACTGCCCCCCTCTTAGATTCGCTCGTCCCGAGCATCGTTGCTGCCGTAATACCTCGCCAACCTGTCTATATGGACAACTTTCAAAGGGCTCCTTGAAGACTTCCGAATTCTGTAAGTAATGTCATTGATCTTCGTGACTATCTCGTAAGGACCTTCCCAACTCGGTTGCAGCTTTGGAGATTTTCCCTTCCTTCTGACTGGATTATGAAGCCAGACCAATGACCCCTCTTCAAACCCAACAGAATTGGCTCGTCGATCATAGCGCGTCTTTGCGCGATCACTAGCTTGAAAACCGGCCTCCCTGATCTGCTCATAAATGTCCAACATTTTTGCCCTTAACTCGCTTATGTAATCGCTAAACTCGGTGCGAGAGTCGCCAGGTGGACAGCCCGATACAAGATCTGCCGGTAATCTCAATTCCCTTCCAAAATTTGCAAATGCAGGCGTCTTTGCGGTACTTTCATGTACAGCAGTCCGATAGGCAAGCAAGAAGAGAGGTATGTAAGTGTCCCAATCTCTCTGATGGCTGTCAACCACCTTTGCTAAGTGTCGCTCCAATGTTTGGTTGAAGCGTTCGACCATTCCATCTGACTGTGGATGATAAGGGGTCGTTCGAGTCTTATGGATTCCCAAAAGTTTACAAGTTTCCTGAAAAACTTGGGATTCAAAGTTCCGTCCTTGATCACTGTGCATCTCCAAGGGTACTCCAAATCGGGTGAATACTTCGTTTACCAACTTCGTCGCTACAGTTACTGCCTCTTGATTCGGTATGGCAAAGACCTCCGGCCATTTTGTAAAATAATCCATAACCACTAAAACGTAGCGATTGCCCGAATCAGTGATTGGAAATGGTCCAGCGATGTCTAAGGCTATTCTCTCCCAAGGCATACCAACATTGTAGATTTTCATCGCCCCCCTGCTCCTTGTTTGTGGACCCTTGACAGCTGCACAACTAGTGCATTTCCGGCACCAATCTTCGACGTCATATTTGCAATGCAACCAATAAAACCTCTCCTTGATCTTCACCAAAGTCCTCCTAATTCCCAAATGTCCTCCAGAAGATCCATCATGGAACGCTTTTAATACATCCCTTATTTTTGAACGAGGCACCACCAATTGCAAATGCTCGTCCTTGCCGTTTGTTGATTCCCATTTCCTGCACAGAAGTCCGTTATGCAGCGTAAGGCTTTTCCACTGTGCCCATAAACCTTTCGTTACCGCGCTATATTGGGCGACGTCACTCCAACTTGGCTTGTTACCACTTCGTAGCCACTCCAGTATTGGTTTAATATCTGCATCTCTTTCCTGTTCTAATTTCATCGCATCATCTCCCCATGCCTCGTCAACAGTATCAGTCCTTATCACCTTAAGAAAAGCAGTTTCCTTCTTGGAACAATGCTTGCAATCTTCCACGCATGGGCGTCTCGATAATGCATCTGCGTTGCCATGAATTCTTCCTCCGCGATGTTCGATTTCAAAGTCAAATTCCTGAAGTTGTTCCAACCATCTGGCTACTTGGCCTTCGGGATCCTTAAACTGAAGCAGCCATTTCAAAGCAGCGTGATCAGTTCTAATCAAAAATTTCCGTCCCAGTAAATACTTCTTGAAATGGTGCAGAGTTTTGACTACGGCCAGCAATTCCCTCCTGGTCACGCAATAATTCCTCTCCGGCTTGGATAGTGACTTGCTGAAGTAAGCAATAACCTTCTCCTGCTCACCATCGCGTTGTGAAAGGACACCTCCTATTCCAATATTGCTGGCATCCGTATCTACTACGAATATTCCTTTCGCGCTGGGGTATCCGAGAATTGGTGTGTTACAAAGCCGTTCTTTTAGTTCTCGAAAGGCTTGCTCACAATCCTCGTCCCAGATAAAGGCACGTTTCTCCTCTGTCAATCGATGCAAAGGCTTGGCAATGTCCGAGAATCCTTTCACAAACCGCCGATAATACGAGCACAATCCAAGAAATGCCCGAACTTGCGTTTTGTCTTTAGGTGTTGGCCATTCCTTAACAGCGACAGTCTTGGCTGGATCAGTCTCAATTCCTCTCTCAGAAATAACATGTCCTAGATAATTCACTTCGCGCTTGAAGAAAGAGCATTTCTTTGGACTCAACTTTAAATTTGCTCCACGCAGCTTGTCGAGTACCTTTTCTAATTTCCTTAGATGATCGTCAAAATCCCGTCCAACAATGATGATGTCATCGAGGTAAACTAGGCAGGTTTCGCCCAGCAGTCCCGCCAGCACCTGTTCCATCAAACGCTCAAAGGTTGCCGGTGCATTGCATAATCCAAATGGCATCACCTTAAATTGCCAGAGTCCCTTCCCAGTTGAGAATGCGGTCTTTTCCTTGTCCTTGGGATCCAAATCCACCTGCCAATAGCCGCTTTTTAGATCGAGCGTTGAAAACCATTTCATGCCACTCAGTGTGTCAAGTGTGTCATCGATTCTTGGTAACGGGTAGCTATCCTTCTTGGTTACATCATTCAATCGTCGATAGTCTACGCAAAACCTCGTTGAACCATCTTTCTTCTTGACAAGCACGACAGGTGAACACCAAGGGCTAGAAGAGGGCTCTATCACGTCATTTTTCCTCATATCGTCAATCATTTCTTCAACCTCTTTCTCACGAGCGAATGGTATGCGTCTGGGCCTTTGACGAATTGGCATTGTATCACCTGTGTTTATTTTATGCTTCACCAAACCAGTTCGGCCAATATCACCATCGCTTCTTGAAAACACATCAGAGAATCGAAGAAGTAAATTTCTAGCCTTCATAGTCTCCACTTTTGTCAGACTTTTGTTTTCGTCTAAGATTTTCGTTACAAAGTCTATTCCCGTACTGTCCTTCTTCACAAGATTTTCCGAGCATTTTCTTATCCAGGCCACTTCTTCCAATACGCCCACAGGCTCTCCTTCTTCAATCGTAATTTTTGAATCACTGAAGTTGAATACCGGAATGCGGTTGACATCAGATGACCCCACGACAGTTCTTGCCGGTAGCCATGAGTTTACGTGTTCCGATTTATCAATCACAGCGCACCTTCGAGGTAAACTTCCTTCCCTCCTCCTAGGTAATGCAATTGGTACGAGAGTCTGTGATTTTGGTGCAAGAACAGTTCTTCTTAAACAGCAAACTTTTCCCAGGGTTCCACCCTTCATCGGAATTTCCTCAGTTCCACATAGTAATACTCCAGATTTTAAGTCGATGTTACACTGGTGCCCTCGCAGGAAATCAAGTCCTAGGATGCAGTCATCCAGAATTTTGGCCACAATAACCTCATGTCGATAAACACGTTCCCCAATTTTAATTGTTACATGCAATTTTCCACTTATCGGTATGCGCTGGCCGGTAGCTGATTTCATTTGTAGGCCAACAATTGGTTTAAGGTGTTTCCTGATGTTTTGCTCGAGCAGCCGAACATTTATCACCGTCCTTGAAGCTCCAGTATCTAATGTTAGCTGACTGTTTTTCCCATTTACTTGACCGTCTATCACCAGAGTATTTCCATCGTTGGTTTGCTTGATGTAGATTGTTGGGGTTGTTCCACTACCAGCCAGCGCCCACCCCGCAGCCCTGGCTGGATTTAAGTTTCCCTGCTGGTCAGAAGTTGAGACCGCCGCGTCCTGGCGGTTCATCTTCTTCGGGCAGTCGCTCCGTATGTGCCCACGCTCTCCACATCCATAGCACATGAAGTTCCGACGGCGTGGAGGTACCTGCTCCGTTGTCGTCATTTCCCGCAGACGTAAGGTACGGGAGTTACCACGCACGGCTTCCACTTCCAATGCATGGGCCAGAGCTTCTTTCATGTTCTTGTGATGGCCCAGATGAACAGCGGCTCGTACTTCGGGGTCCCGAATACCGTCAATGAACGCTTGGAGAAGCGTGCCTTCAATCATTGACGGAGTCGACCGGAAAGCTCGACGCACAAGTTTCTCGATTTCCACGGACCATTGCTGTAGGCTCTCATTAGCACGCTGAGTACGCTCTTTTAATTGCGCTCTGTACACGTGCTCGAGGTGGCTGTCTCCAAAACGTGCCTCCAGTGCGTCGAGGAGGGCACTAAAGCTGAGATCCCCACTTGCGCCGATAGCTTCCAGCACTGAGAGCGCTTGATCACGGAGGGCCAGGGTGAGGGCTGACTGTGCTTCCTTCTGAGTCCAACCATAAGCCTCCATAAGTGTCTCGAACTGTAGCTTGAACGCGGTCCAGGATGTTGTTCCGTCGTAATGGGGAATCTTGAGCCCTTTCGTTGCGCTTGAGGCCGCATTTGGGGCGTCAAAAACGGCTGCAAGACGGCTTCGGCTCTTCAAAGGGCTTGGGCTTGTCATTTCCTGCTTGATTTTGGAGATCTCTTCTTCCACTCTCTCCTCTATGGCCATGACGCGATGTTCCAACTTGCCTAACCCTTCCTCCACTTCCTGTACCCGTTCGACAGCCTTTTGCAGTCCCTTCGTGAAATCCTTATGCATCTCTTTCAGCTCTCGTAGCTGCTCCGCCTGACAGTGTGCTTGCTCCCGTAGCTGTTCTGCCTGACAGCGTGCTTGCTCCTCTTGGCGGCGCGCTTGCTCTTCTTGGCGGCGCGCTTGCTCTTCTTTCAGCTCCCGCAGCTGTTCTGCCTGACAGCGCGCTTGCTCTTCTTGGCGGCGCGCTTGCTCTTCTTGGCGGCGCGCTTGCTCTGCCATCATTTGCTGCAGCTGTAGCAGAAGATCCACCTGCACAGGCTTGGCTTCTGCATCGCTGGTTTGAGCTGCAGCACCCTCTTCCCTCACACTCTGCGCTTCTGACATTGAACGGGTACTCACTCCTCTTACGTCCTGCGGCACTAGCGGCATTTTTCTCCAATCCCACTTCTGACACCAAATGTTACGTGACGTTGTTACGTGCCTGACTATGCGGGCTTGGGTTACGGGATTGGATGAAATGAAACACTAATACCGGTTTTCAGACTTTCTATTGCACTTAAGTTACAGCGTCCACGGAGTTAAGTTATCGGCGTTCCTCTCCAGCAGAGTCCGGCCGACTGACACAACTTTGCCGTTCACGCTGACTTAACTCACTTAACTGACTGCACTGCACTATTTCACTGCACTTCACTATTTCACTCACTTTTCTTCTTTCTCACTTCTTCCTTTTCTTCCGAATCGCTTTAGACTTAGAACTCAACTGCCAGCGGTGAACCGCAGTTCTGCTTATATACCCCCGGTCAGGTTCTGGAACATTCAATTTCGTTATTCTTTTTGATCGTCATGCCTCCAGAACCTTCCAATAATTTCGCTATTCATTTTTATTTATTCTCCTTCTCACTCTTTAATTTTTCATCTCTTTCACACAAATAATTCCAGAAAGTTCGACAAAACTTCCATCAACTAAAAAACTTCATGTTTACGGCGGGACTCGAACTCGGGGTCTCTGTGGTGTAATCCACACGCCTTACCAATTACACCAACTCGTATTGACAATTCACGACGAAATTTACAATCTCTAGGCAACGTTTGACAACCATCCATTGACGTCATGATGTCAAAGAGTTTTCTGTCACAGTATTGTCCTACAAACATTCACCGACACATAATTAGTTTTCTCGTACACCGCACATATTCAATTAACGTTTTGTTTACAAATCTTTTAGCAAATTAACATTCAAATGTGTGTAGATATTGTGGAAGGTAAGGGGTGCTTATTTTGGCAGAACATCCACTGAAGCGGTCAATGAACCGATGTTTATTGTTTTTCTACAACACAAATGTTGATATTGGCACAAATTCTATTTGTTTAAAATGGTAAGTCTCGTACAAACAGGTAGATTTACGTAACCATGACCTTATAATAACACAATACAAACGCGAGCCGTGATGCGCCCATGACTACTTACGCTAAGTTTACCTACCCAGCGTGAGATCAGTGCGATTTTAATTTTATAAAATTACGCAACTTTATTAAGTGAAGTACTTTATGATAGTTTTTAACACGGAACCGTTTTTTAACACAAATGCATTGTTCGATGATTTCATTTGTAGCAACATGTTCCGTCTAAGTTAATTGGTTATCATAAATTAAAACACAAATAGGTACATATTTCCTACATAAAAAAAGTGTTTTAACGTGTGTGAGAATATGAAGCCGTTCTACACGTAAGTAGATGCATCTCAACGGGTGTTGATGCATAAATATTGGTTGACGGAAAACATTCAAGATTGGTCTTCAAAACCCATTTAATATTTACCAATTATTTTTCAAGGTGTAGGTACATACTTATTCTTGAATATTCCCAGAATGGTCAGGTTCGATAGCCAAATGTTAATGGTGTAATTAATACAGTTTTAACATAACTTCACGCCTATAATCTGCGTAGAAAAGGACAGAATCTGTTTTCACATAAGAATAAGGAAACAATCCACTTAGGTACCTACTGCTGTTAAATGTCGGTCCAGATTCAGAACTGAGACGCCATAGCTTAGTAGTTGTACCTACCTATAGTTGTATTAAGATCCACCACCACAAAACTGAAACCACATTTTCAGAATACCCAAGTTAAAATATTCGAAATGAGTCAGAGTATTACTTTCGTTGAGATCGGAGGTCAACAACCAACTCATCTGTATGGATTATCTCTGTCTTAACGCGATAATTTAATCCTTTGTTTATACAATGCCTCTAATAGTCCCGATGCACCGGAACGGTAAGCATCTGAGCACAGTCATGTATCATACTCGAACATATAAGAAAATAATCCGCCCGCTTGAATTACGACCGGGGGTTGATATTACTACGAGCTTCGACGTTTCACGAAAGTCTCAATTAGTCAATAAGTTATTGCTTTTAAAACTCTGTTGTTCTTGAAACATTAAATTCTAAATTTAGATGTGTTGCTGGCTAATCTTACGTATAGTTTTATGGTGGATACTGCTATTAAGGTTTATGGTGAATACTTTCTTATTTTTATGTCAATAAATAATATTAGCTAGTGGCGCATCAAGTAGACTCTGAAATGTTAACGGTAC
Source organism: Spodoptera exigua (assembly GCA_902829305.4). Taxonomy (NCBI): domain Eukaryota; kingdom Metazoa; phylum Arthropoda; class Insecta; order Lepidoptera; family Noctuidae; genus Spodoptera; species Spodoptera exigua. The sequence goes on along the minus strand of LR824601.2, from coordinate 8,664,071 downwards.
ACGAGGAAAATTGATTGCTTTCAAAATGGCGGCGACGCCTTTTGGCTCCCCTCCCGAGCACGCCCCTTTATTGCAGATGTCAGTATATTCACAATACGATCATTGTTACTCTTTCATATTTACCTTACAATACCTTTTAATTAACCTTTACATAATACTTACTCAAATGTACTTAAATATCATTACTTTAGGGCAGCTTTATTGTATAAATATATTAGATATTATTTCACTTTAAATTCATTATAATTGTATGTAAACTACGAGTGATTACATTTCTACAAAAGCTATTTAAGTCCTATTACTGAAATGTCGAGCAAAGAGTTTAAATATCAAGTAACATATTTGTCTCTCTTTTCCGGCATGACACCATCGGCAACGTTTATCTTCTCAACTATACTTACCTAAATTTGACAGCACCGAGAATAATAAAAATAGGCCAATATGAAAACGATCCACTAAAAATAAATACTTAAGTACCCACAGATCTATAAGTAAAAAACTAAAATTTTCCCTGAAACAAGATCTTTGAAGTGAAAGTTTTAATTAAATCTTATTCCGTGGCAGTTTCCCGATAGATTTCCTATTTGTAATCGCATTAAAATCTCAACATTGGAAATCCGAGAAACGCGGGCCGCAACCACCCGCAGTCTAGTCGAAAAGCAATTTGATTTGACGGCTATCTCACCTCCTACTACGTTTATATCGAAAGCTAGATAAATATTTATTTTATCGAATCTAATTTGGCACGAAACTGGCCCCAGATCGCCGCCCTTTCAGACAACATGTTTTTGATGGAAAATGAAATGAGGTAAAGTTAAGTAAAGACACTTTATTATTTATAAGTTATAAATGTATGAAATATATTTGTAGTGTGTAATGCCTTTAATATCTGTTCGTGTATTGTGTGTATGAACATGAGTGAAAATAGTTCCTAAATGTGATGGACTGTTGGGTTTTACAAATGATATTTAGAACGTTAAAAAGTATAACACATGTCGGAAATGACAGGGCGCAGCCGTAGCCGTCGCCGACGTCGGCGTGCGGCGGGCGCGCCTGCATGCCACCGGGTTCGGCTCTCGGGTCGGGTATCGTGCCGTATACACGTTTTAGTTTACGTTTACATTACTAAGCACTTGTTGAGTAAATAAATAAAGACGTTTTAAAATAAACTTTACTATTAATCCTTGACTTAGTAACGTTTACATAACCGTGAGATCGGTGATGAGGATGGACAGACACACAACACTACGTACATTGTTATACATCGCTCATTCTCAGTTAATTTTTACTTGCTAATTTTACTTATTAATTAATGTTGTTTGTGGTTAGTGTTTACCATAGATAATTATTCTAAGCTAGATAAAGTATAACCATCCCATAGTGTTAAAACAGGTTAAGTGGGTTTCATGTGTAATATCCAGGAGTGCCCTAGTAAGTATTAGAAAAAAGTTTTTTATTTATTATAGAACACTTGAAGCCAATTACCAACACCGCCCATTCTTAATGAGTAGTCGTGTAAAACAGACGAATGACAAATACTATTACACTGCTAGCCACAGTTCGACATATGCTGCAAAATAAAACAAAATATAAGTATCTGCTCATTCATCATGAGTGTGGCGGCTACAACACAATTAGGTGTTTCCCTGAAGCGATCGCGGCGTCGGTCGTTCGACCGCCTGCGAACTGTCATTACAAAAATAGTGGCCCCAGAAAGGGTAGTCGAGACATGTCCCATATGGACCCGAGTGCAATGCCGCAAGTTATTTTCACTTCTTTCATTGCCGCACCACAGCTCTCCGTTTAGTTTTAAAACACATTGTTTTGTGATTTCGAATAATTTATGCGTTAAAATTCATATTTCATAACATTTCCGATATAATCGTGATCATAAACGATAAGGCATTCGGAAAACTTTTTTCATGTTCGTGAAGTATGAATTTCATTAACAAAATTGCCATGATAACAGTGACACATGCATGCTATGTATGTACTTACTTAAAAAATGTTTCGAAAACAAATATATGAATTGGTATCCAAAGTTTGTTTGTAAGAGTTAATTTCTTACACTTGCGTAAAGCGAGGAAATCTGTCAAAAGATTTTGTTTACATACGCAACATGTCGGTCGGCCAACTGTCGAATATCTTTTTAAACAAAAAGTGTATGGTACCGGCGTGTGGCGATCTCCAGCAGGTTTACGTTATAATTCCGATCACTTTGATCACTTCGCACGTTCTTTTGTTAACAATCTGTTGGTTGTTCTCAACGATCTCGTTGATATTGAACGTTTGTGTCGTGGAACAAATAGTGTTTATCAAATTTTAATTTATTGCTGCTCAGTTAACTGAAATGCAGTTTTCTAGATTCCAATTTTAAGTTTCAATTCACAAAAACGACATTACCTTTATCATTCGTAACTTTTTCCTGACAATATTTAAATAGATAAAATCAGTCAGAAAGTTGTCTTTATTGACGAGATGCTTTATGATAGACGCATTCGTATCTCGACAATAAATCTTTACATCAACATTAACACAAATTAGACAACGTGACAAATAGATGTGATGGAAATAGAAACGCTGACAGTGGAACACACGTCGATCTGTTCGCGTGCTAATGCCGGCTTCACATTCCATTTTTCATGTTAAATTTAAAATAGTGGGAACTATGTTTTTGTCCGTGTGTAATAATAGGTGCATTATGTTGAAATGTTACAGGAAGCTCCAGTTCAGCTCATACCCTCAGTAATGTCTGCCTATTTCAAAATGTACTGCTTTTGTACCGTTCAGTTAAGTCTTTATGTATGTATGTGAAATGTTCAGACATGGGCCATCATCCTATCAGTTGAATTTTAAATGAGCAAATATTTATCGAGTTCCGAAAATGTTTGCCCGGTAACCTATCCGATGCACCATGAGTCCATGAACAAATATGCAGAGATGTTCTTCTAGAAAAAATAAAAAGTAGGGAGTCGGCACCAATAAATCGATTTGGAAATTGTTTGCTGAAGGGTGGGCCCGAGGTATTTAAAGAACAATTAGTCGGCTGCTTCCCAGCCCTCAGGGCAAATATTTGCCTATTCCCGCCAACCCTCGTTTGGGCCAATGCCGCCTCGGGCGTCGTTGGAAACGGTTTATAGCTAAATGTTTGCCTGCTCTTCCCCTATATACTTTGTATAGGTAAACTTCCCCTCGTAACAGCCCGGTGATCATAATTTACATCCCACCCGCCGTTGTGGAAACTCAGATCAATACGGTTTTGAGGCTTTTTGATAAAACTTCAGTAAGGCTTTACTTGCGGTAAACTTTCTTGTTTATGTTGTGAAAAGTTGCCTTAGCTTCTGATACAGAAAGAGAGGGGGTATAATTATATTATCATTCTAATAAAGGACGTGGTGGATGTGTGACACCTGCCCTTCATTGTAATAATTTTTGCAGTGTGCAAAATTATATTATAGATCGCAATTATATGTAAGGTTACACGGATCCAACGTCTAGTGTTACTTGTAACAACTTGATACAATATGCATAATTTATTATACGTTAAAATAAACATTATATGAAAGAAAACAAAAGCTATTCAGTAAACTTAAAACAATGAAACATCTAAATTGTCGAGAACCTACCAACATGATATTGTGACATGAAGATTAGTCGGGATTCGAGGCGGCCCGTTGTATTTTAATGCTGTTTTACAAGAGATTAAATGCCGACACTGTTTTGATTTCTTTCAAAATAACATCTCGTAAGTTTTGACCGCGAAACATCTACGATATTTATCGAATGAAATGTCGCTGAAATAAATTGAATATACCTAAAGCTTCGTGATCTACCTACAAGACGATTCTAGTTTTTATCTTCGCAAAATTATTTGATGGGTAAAGAAGCAGTCACAGTGAAATAAAATTTATATTTTCAACCTATTATACGTTATGAAGATAACATTGTACTAAACTGTTTAACTGTGTATATCGTACTTTCTAGTCTTAGATGGTGACTGAAATATTGTTGATAAATACATAGATATATATGTACCTATATATTTATTAATTGAGAATGAACATAACGTAGCTGCGTAAGGTGACCACCATGGCGTTAGTCGCCGCCGGCGGTCCGGGCGTACTTACAAAAATACCAGAATGTAATTAAATGTGGATAACTTGCGCTTTATAGACGGCTGCGCGCGCCTGTGTTTGTTTAGTTTGTTATAGATGTGTTTTTACGCAATCTGGAAGTCGTAAATCGTGAACACCAAATTATGTCGTTCACTAGAGTGAGGTTACCTTTCCACATTTTTCGTTTTTACGTTTCATTCTTTGTTTTACCTTTGCGCACGTAACACATATAGATAGTACATAAATATAGAATAGACACATCGATTTAAAATAGCAGTATTGTTATATTCAACTAAGTACAGCCAAATCTTGATCAAACCAAATAGTATTTCGAATCAATGCAATACGAAAATGAACAAAAGACGAATTACAAGCAAATTATTGATTTTATAAAGACACGATGTAGGTTAGCTATTGTGTGTGTGTGTACAAAACTAATATCTAAATGCGCAACAATTTCGGGATCGTGCCCGCATCGAGAATAGTATCTGCACCCGCGGGGTAATGTGGCGAATAATCCACCTCGCGCGCCACCGTGCCTCGGGGCACACAATACTCGGATAGCTATAATCCGCAAAAACGAACAGTACAGAGATAACCAAAATAAAATTCGCTATTTTTCAAACTAAAATAACGCCAACTTTCGACCTTGTGGCGTTGGCGAAACATACCGGGGTGGGCACAGTGTTAGCACAATACTTTTGCAGGAACACTTTTTTACTAAAACGTTTTATTTACAATATGGACTCGCAAAATTGTTCGCAGCCGATTTAATTCAATTTGTTAACAATAATAGTACAATTTTTACTCTATTGTAAAGGTGGTCTCGGTTTAAGTAAGGTCAGAGCTTTCGGCTTTTTTTATTTCACATTATTTCGCATATTGTACTTATACGTCTACCTACGTCGTTTAATTTTTTAGGTGGCGATTAGTTTTTGTGCGAGTACCGACCTGTAGATTGTGCTACTTACTTTATTAACTTAACACAGTCTAACTACTACTCGTGTATCTATCTATTTATCATTGATTTCTATACAATCTAGTCAAACGTTTCCAGCCATTGGATGTCCTTTACGTACTTTTTTATTTACCTTGGACCTTCGTATTATGTATAATGTGCAAGTTAAATGTATTGTTCTAAGCTTTACTTCTTGTTTGGTTATCAAACATATTTTGGTCGTCATCGTACATACATTTGGCGATTGTATTACGATTTCCCACGACAATCTAGTAATTTTAAACGTTTAGACAAGTTAATGGGCAAATCACTGACAGGCGGATAAACGTTCAGCCACCGGGTCTATCATAAACTTTTGCAAAAAAACGAAACTGCCTTGTCATTTTGACACCATTCATCCAGCCCGTCCGGACCCTGTTTTTTGTACACTAAAACTTAACAACGTCCCAAGATCTTTATTGCAAAGGAATAAGATTCAAAATACTGTAGACACATCATTTACAACGTAAGCTGTTTTTTCGCAGCAATATTTCTTAATGAATTCCTTAAGCGTCCATTCATGTCATTTGCTGAGTAAACACAGACCTTTATCAAAAATAATTTAATATTTAGCGATAGTTTGGAAAGGAAATAAAGGATTCAATAACCGACTCCTTATTATTATGTCCTGGCAACTTGGTGACAAAAGGGAACATACCCACTTAGTTAATTGAATTCACACTTTACATCCACGACATAACCGAAGATTATGGATCGGAGGTCAATTAGATGGGTCCAATCCTTAATTATAAATGTTGGGCGAACTCCCTGCTTACATTGCTTTTTACGTAGAAGTAAGAAAATATTCTACCACTTGTAGGACTTTGTCAAAAGCTTTAAACTTATCAAACTGACTGGTAAGGAAGGTATCCCTTTAAAAATAAAATATTACACCTAAATCCTATGAGAAAAATGTGGATTGCAGCAGGTAGCAATTAAACAATGATAAAAAATAATGATGCGAGCAAGTGGTAGCGGTAGGTGGATGATGACGTGTCGTGGGCGGGCTGTGCGGCCGAACAATGCGGGGATTAGTGCGCGTTTGTTCATTTTTGTTCACATTGTTCCCCGGCCACGGTTTATACAGCGCATGCAACTACGGATCAGCTGGCTACGCATCGCTGGCGCCGCGTTATCACGCCGCTACACGTCCGCCACCCCTTTAACTCTATTTTAGATGCGGTTTCAATTTGAAACTGTTTGCGGATCAGCATATTTTACTCGCAGCGTTTTTGTATTGATGCTCCATTCACTCTGCTATCAATTAATGAGTTGGGGTGAGCGTTTTGTTAACGCAATACGTTTTGTGTGTTCCAAAGTCGACAAGCTTATAGCGATAATATTGAAATAATAATGTTTGCAGTCAATTAAAACCGAAGATGAGATTCGAACTGTCATGAATACCTACAAACCTATATCGGGAGAAGTCATTATAGTTTTTATTTTCATCCGATCCGGATGCTAAAGCACATCGGCGTCTGCCAAACTTAACGCATAAATAATCTCGAACGGAAACTGAGGATCGATTTCTGGACCGGGGCCGCTCATCAATCTATCATCTGGACGGCTTGATCAAACGTTTGTCGCGAATCGGCGGTCACAGAGCCCGATGACATCTGACACAACATCATGAAGATGCTTCAAAGAGTTTATTGCAAATCTCATACACCTGAACGGATGCGTCGTTGTATTTTGGTAATCGTTTCATAATAATACCTATAGAAGTAACTTTAAAAATCCGTACTCATGATTTTAAGTTTACTAGGAAATATTGAATGTTGACTAATGCGCTTCCTTTGGAAATTATAAAATACATCAAAGGCGTCGCGATTAATTGAGCAATCATCGAGGGGGAAAAACGCGTCAAAGCGCCCTCTTCATGCGTCATGACGTCACCACGGTCAATTTGTAGCGACACATGCGTTTTGATTTTGTTTCCACTACCTCGCCGTATGTTTGCCACAAAATTATATTGTTAGGATTGTCATACAAAGTAAAATGCTATCTTGTAACTTTTCACTGCAAGCATTTCGTTTGTGACTGAATCTGAAACAAATTAGTTATAAAAAATTGGGTTCGTAATATAATCGAGTTCTAAAAAACCTAAGATGAATTATAAAAGCTAGGTAAACCTAATTAACAAAAACAAATTTTAATGTTAATAAAAATAAATTAGATTTTTAGAATGTGTATCTTTCCTTGTTGCAATTTGTAAAGGATAGTAAATTGCAATGACGAATTAAAATGGGCAAGTTATCGACGACGTGAGTAACAACCGCAAACGACTCAACAAGCAAACAGCTGCAATTTGGATTTAGCCTCCACGCCTAATTTCGGTTGGTAGACTTATTTTAACATTAAATACACACACAAATATCCCTTGTATAAACACATCTCCCCTAATATTGGCATCATGGGAAGGAAACGGCTTAACTTCAATTAACAATGAAACGCCATTTTCGCCTCTATTGCAACTGCAAAAGGCTGGTTAGTTCCAGTCAAAGTATTCGTATTATTTAGCTTACACACAAATTGTTTTAGAATTTCTTATTGTATTTATGCTAAGATAGTATTTATTCATTTTAGTATATAGCAGCATGGATGTATTTATGTGTATTGAACATTTATCTATTTGGTGAATCAGTGCGGATTTTCTCAATGAACAACGAATTAGATAGGTGGAAATAAAAAGAAAGCAAATAATAATAAATAAAACGAATTTATTAACGAAATAAATGTAGCCAAAGCGTATTAATCTAAAACTTCCTCGAATTTGCATTCATTTCGTTTTCTATAGGTAAATATTGTCTGCAAAGTTTAGGACTGGGCTGTTTTGCAATTTACTGTAACTTAAATCTAAGGATTTTCTTTTTTAATAAATTAATACAGAATATATATCAAAGGTCCAATCCTCTTTCCCCAATCCCTAACTCTCCAAGATCTACCCAGAAGGTCTTCAACTCCACTAATGTTGCGTTTGTCCATGGGTGGTGACGATTGCTTAGCAATAGTTACTCAGAATAAGACTTTGCCATAACAGTTCACACAAAAAGATCAGTCGTTCAGCAGCATTAGTACGATACATTTTTTCACCGTTAGCTATCATCACTTTTAGCTGGGGTTGCGGGGCAAGCGCATCCTAGGTATCGCAACCTCGACCTGGATCGGAAGGTAATTCTTAGTCATTACGAATCTGACAATCCTTCCCAGAAGACTTATGACGATACGAAAATAAAATACAACCCTTTGGTAAACTTATTGTTGTTTAAATACCTATTTGTTTGAAAAGCTTTAGTATGTCAAAAAATATTTAATAAGTAGTACAAAGTATCATATACTTACTTACTTAATAATATGTAATAAGTATGTCATTCCAAAATAAAATCTGATATGATGATAAAAATTTGATTAAGATTCATTCAGTAGTTTTCCATATAACAAACATTGATCCAAAGTTACAAACTTTCGCGTTTAATAAACGTTATTATTATATAAAACTATAATATAATAAACTAGCTTTAGCTCGCGACCCCGTTCGTGTGGAATAGGTAGTGACTTCGCGCAGATATTTGGTATAAAAACTATACTAGGTCTTTTCTCAAGTTTCAAACTAAGCCTGTACCAAATTTTACAGAAATCGGTTCATTAGTTTAGGCGTGAAGAAAAGACAAACAGAGCTTTATTCGCATTTGTAATATTAGTTTGATAGTTGGAACTTTGGATAGTTAAGTTAACTCTAAAAATGTATGATGTTGTTTGCAAGGTATGGTTGAATGGATTGGACTTGTACACAACACTATCTACTTAAAATAAAAACCAAATATGAACGACAATTTGATATCATAAAATGAAAAACGATTTGTTGATGTCGTAGGTAATTTTAGCAATAAGGATTTGAAATAAGGGACTACAATAATTAGGTAAATTAAATCTCATTTTAGTTCAATGTAACGTCTACCCGAGATTAAGGGCCGCCCCACTACATACTACAAATATGACACACATATTTTTTTATTTCCTTTTTTTATAAGCGTTCTAATTGAAAATATTTTTTTTATCAAACTATATACAATTAGATGTACCTACTTTTGAAAATAGAATAATAGTGTGTCAAACTGTTCGTCAATGGAACTAGACGCTCATTACGAATTCTAAATTCGAATGGAGAAAAAAAAGAGCAAGAAACTCTATTGTTAAAAAAATATGTTTAACATAAGTATTAATTGTTAATTAATTGCGATTAGCAGTTAATAAGTATCAATCCTTAATTAATAGCAGAAAATTAGAAAAGCTTCTCAATTCGAAAATCTGTAAAAAAAATGAATTTTATAAATGCACTACTTTAGATTGTGTCTCTTAGCTTTGAAAAAGAATAAATCATAAACAGTTAGTCAGTTAACGATTTTTTCTACTTACCTACATAGAAAATTATAGAAGTTTCTAACTAGGCTTATGCATTTTTAATTAATCTGAGTGTGCTTGTGCTTACTTACTTACCAAGTCAAAACAAAAATAATCAAAAGGGAATTTCCCAATTTGAAATCGTTCGGAAACAGAATGAATTCTCCTTACGTACGTTTCAGTGATTCATTTTTATTAATGTAGAAGATAGGTATGATCATGAGAATAATTCATGTTCAGAAGGGGCTTATAAAGTAATCCCGTACTTTAGTCTCAATCCTTTCCCGTGCGGGCGATCTTAATAACCAAATGACGGACATATTTGGTTTTACCTTTCAATACGTTGGCCGTTAACGCGGCCGGCGTGCAATGTGGCGAACACATGGGCGTAATCCAGAGTCGCCATGAATGTCTTCACTACGCCCGAGATACTGAGCGTCCATGAATAAAGGTTCAAATAAGCAGTACATTTATATTAAAAATATTTTTGGACACCACATTCCAAATGATATTCAAATAAAAAATATCATTGCATATTACCAAAAAGCCTACTCACTCATGATTTAGCCTACCTATAAAAAAATTATTACACACCGTATTTTCAGCAATAATGAATAGTGAAAGAATAAAAAAATGCAATTAATATAAGCATATTAGGTAAGTACTTATTATACATAATTGGTGCTCAATGATATTACCAAAACATTTTTTTTTTCATGTACGACTAAAATATTTTGGTAAGTAATTATTTTAAGTACCGGATTTTTACGTCTGTCGTGATCAGGACTTGTCTCAGTGAGATCGTAGGCGTGGATGCCCTCCATACTTCAGTGAAGATAACGTGTTACGGTGAGCCGGGTCGCCGGCACCGCACACCGCAGCCTGCGCTTGTGCCGTCATAACTCTTCACCGGATTATTAACGAGCTTATTAACTTTACCCCTAATGTCTTTGTTGTGGGATAAACAATTTTGAACAAACCGCCCGCCGCCTGCCTCTGACGCTGAGGATGATCACTCACAATTTCAGTTGACCTAAATATATTTTTATACCGATAATAATAAAAAAATTAATAAAATCAAATTTATCAGATTGGCGACATTTGTATACAAGTGAAGAAATACTTTTGAGAAAATTATGTTCTTATTTTCGGAAAGAATAAGTATTTAACAGTCGACTTAAAATAATAATAATGTCAGCTAATAATATATTTAATGTCGAGTAAATTTTGTAATAAAAACGTGGCTTGTTGTGGCGGTAGTATGGTTAAAATACAAGATAAACAGAACCGTGTCAGTACACTCTCGGGACTCGAATCGTGTTTATTTGTCTAACTTTTTAGATAAATAACATTTTGTTTATTTAATAACTTCTGCCCGATACCGATATCGCTTTCAGTATCTGTCACTGAAGAAGTACGATGACTGCTTCGTTGAAAACGAAACCTTTCATTCATACATACGGGTATCATATGATCTCACGTTTGTCATTAACGAATACTTAGGTCCTACGATAATTTTATTTCACTGTTGTACACATTTAGGTAAAGACTTTGGTTGAGGTCATACAACAATGAACTTGTTTATATCAATATGAAGTCTATTGCTATGAAAAACAGTCCCATTACCTCTATGCTCTAGGTTGTAAGTGGTAAAAATGAAAAAAATATTAAAAATAAAATTGCACGAAAAGGTCCCATCGCATAGATATAAAAGGTCTATTTATAAAGTGAGTTTTAATAAAATTTGTTACTAGAAAGTTAAAGTGGCGTCGGGACTAAGCCGCGGTTAAACTTAGTGCCGTTTGTTTAGATAAGCCAAACGCGTGTGACGCTAACGGCCGTCCGCTGCGGGCGACTTCACGTGCCGTACACACACTCAGCTACACACACACAACTAAATCAATCATTTAATATTAACAATTTATTCACTTTTGATTTAAGTCAATTATAAGCAGAACTGTTAAGATGGAGAAAAAAATCAAGTTTGCCTATCAATCTCAAAATATAGATACCTACATCTCCTTGAATGAACTTAATACATATGCATAATCTGTTTGATAAATGATTTAAAACATATCAAAAAAGTTACACATTTATTTTATATGTATATGAATTTATTAAGAAACGAAAAAATAGAGAGGAATATCAACTAACTTCACTTGCAAACAAGCGAACTTATAATATCTTATAGTACGTATAGTATACCTGCGTGCGTTTTTCCATAACCAGTTTTCACCCAAAAATATCTACTGCAGTTGTTATGTGCTAAACGCGCACATAATTGGGTAGTTTACTAGGTCAAAAATAAATTAATACGATGTTTCAATACTATAAAATATTAAAAAATAACTATACTTTTATTCATCGATGAAAACAGAATAAAACTTTGTCCTGGAACAGTTTACTTTAGTTACTTTATTCGTTTTCAGCTGCTCTTCACGCTCGATATTAGAAAAAAAACGCAAAGAAAAATATTTATATAGCGTTTACTTGCATGTCGGTGTAAATCAATGAAGACGTTATTAACGCTTCATATAAATAGGGAATTAGGCGTGACGGGAGTGAACGTAGCAAGAAGCGTAGCGCACTGCGCAGTGTGCACTCACCCTTATACTATGCGCACTTAATTCTGTCGCTCTGTGGAAACTGTTACTTTTTACTGTTTAACGAAATTAAATTACACCGTGCTGTCGTCATCCCAAGCCAGCTTTTTAGCTTTAAATAAGAAGGACTTAAAAGTCATCAGAATTGCACTATGGAATTGGTGATATCCTCCATATCAATCACATTCTCCACGTTAAATGTCGAATTATGTATGTATAGCAATGGAACTTAAACCTTAGATAATATTATGTTACATAGAACGCATGTACGAAAGTACATATTACTATGCAGGCAAGTCGGTACATACACAATTCTCTCGTTTTATCCAAGCGTCGCTTAGTTCACGTGATTTCTAGTTAACGACATAACTACTTATAATTAGAATTCATTGTATTTTATAATTAAAAACGTGACTCGACAAATAATTACTTAACCATTAAATAGTACGTTTATGAGTGTAGAATATTTCATGAATGGAGGGCGTGCTTAATTTTGTGACTGAACGATTATCCGGCAGAACAATCCGATGTGTAAACAGTGTCGCCCGCATTCCCGACATCTTCACGACACCACGTAGGTGTTACTAGGGCCCACACAAATTTCAATGGAGCCGTAACAATGCGCGTCACTTGTCGCCTACCAAATCTGGTCAGTTTTGACATGTTGTCATGTTTTTATATACGGCCGCTGTCAATGCTTCCACGACGATGCTACGGTCGAAGGGCTGCCCAATTTGCCACAATGGCCTACACTTCTAATTCCCATTGTGAACGTTACGAATCTACGTCTCCGTGTTATTGCGACGCCTCACAATACGGATTAAGCTTTATTTGTTCAAATGACTTTAGTTTTTGGCTCTAGTTGTGACGGGAAGAGATTATATTTGCTCATCCTGTTTCGTGTGACTTTTTCCTATATTGTATAATTGGCTTACCTGCTTCTAATTATACTATTAGGCGCTTATTTCTGTTTTAACTTTAAGGCTCACTTTTTACTTTGATGAAATTTATAACTAAGTCCTAAATTGAAATTAGGTACGGAAAAATTCAGGCCTTTAGCAAACGACATGCTTAGGTACCTACATGTGCATATAAAAACATATGTATTTCAGAAGTTTTACTTAAATTATCATGAATACACCTAAGCAATTTATACGGAATTCTTGTTGCATCAAATTGATTATCATTACATACAGAAATTTGCCTTATTTACTTTATCCGCCGGCATGCTTCTACTCCAAAATTTTAATTTGGAATGTTTACACAGCCGATAGGGCGATGACTGAACACTTTGTGACAGTTACTGATCTACAAAGAGGCCAATAAAACCCTCTATTGTTGTTCCTTATAAAAATAAAAAATAATATGTTGAAGTACCTCCATTCTGAACTGTTTATTTAGAAATTGAGGTATTGTAATTCATATTGCATTGCAATAAGATATAAATTGGATCGTCCATTCTCTTCAATTGTAAGGGACGTCATCCCTTTGTACGAATTGATTTTGTGTGGAAATGGGGTGTTACTTTAACATCTCTGTCTGTGGTCAGACCCCCCAGTAAGTCGGCGTGATATTAATAAAAATTGCATCGATGAAAGGCATGAATTATAATAATAACCTGACGAGCCATTCAAAGCTGAAAGTATGGTACAAATACAACTAGATTCTTATTGGCTGCGACCGCTTCGTGCCGGTATTAAAAGAAACAAATTAACCCTGAACACAATTATTATATACATGTATGTACTTATTATAAATAGCCGGTTTTAATATCTCGTTCTCTCACTAAAAGACTTTTGTAAAAAAATAAACAAACTTACAAAATGAGAGTAAGAATAATAATATTCTATTTTTTGATGTGCTATTAAAAGGGTCTTAGAGTCAAAACCAGTTGGGACTACTTATTGTACTTGAACGCAAATGTGCGATTGGTAAGTTGTTGTCTGAGGTGGTACATAATGTTAATAAAGCATGTGAACAATGGAGAACGAGCTGAAGTAATTGTATGGAAAATACCTACGGGGTATAGCGTGGTGGAGAACGGTTTCAGGTCGGTGGCCAGGCCCCGGCGCATGCGTCCTAAACTTTGTGTTATCGAGCGGCCGTGCTCTTCCCCACCTTGTACATATCTTGGCCTGCCATTAAATGTCTATGTACTACCATGTACCCATATATGGTTCAGGTACATGCGACCCATTCCTTCATATCAAAGGCAATACAATATTTTCATTCTTATCTACACACTTATGAATTTCTTTGCTTCGATTATTTTTTAACATAAAGTCCCATTTCTGCTTCTTGAAATATTATTTGTATACTTATCTATAAGTACGTATATATTAGATCGATGTTTCTATATTCCTTTTTCAAATAAATAAGAAGTGTCTCCTGACCAAAATAAATAAACTGATTGCATGTTTGTTTAGTAAAACGTGTTTACCTAAATAAACTTTGTATGACTTTTACCCTTGGCCGTTCTATACGTGATCTAAATTCTAAACTTAATTTTTGTACTTACTTAATAATTTTATTTTATTTTCACCTTCCTAACTTTTAGGAACTTGAAGTATTTTTGGCATGTAAATTAATTTGGTTCTTATTGTACCTAATTAGTCATATTTTTTTAAAAGATAACGAAGATTTTCCTTTGTACGGCGTCAAGATGATTTTTGAACCTCTTTTCCTTAATGATTATGAAACTTTAAAATATCGAAACCTTCTTTTCACATTTGTCAACATTTTATCATCTAGGTAGTTGTTTCAATTCAGTTATCACGTCTGGTTTACCCTGCGAGGGCTGTTTATATAGGTACTACTTCTTGTGTATCTATAATAATAGATAGCGGGAGCTACTCAAATGCAAACTAAGCTAGAATTTTTAATCAAAGAAAGTAAATATATACTTCATAAGTAATTTTGTCACAACGTAATTTTATGTGTCTTATATAGTTTTATGTCTTATATTTATATCTCATCAATTAGAGAAACCAAGTCTTGACCAATCAAATTTATATCCCAAACACGGGAAGCGAGTAACCCATTGGTATATTAAGGAGGTACCTACAAGTGCATACCGGAGCTATCAACTTATGACAGTGCATTGCCATTTATATGTAGGAATACGTATTATGAAAAGACTGCCACATGACACCTCCGGTTAGTTTGATAAAATAACATTGCCTACTGACGAACGTGCTTTGTCATGGACAGAATTCGAGCGAACACTCCGTCCGTCATAATGGACGTACAATTAAAGAGTAAATGTAAAGTAAATACTTAACATTTATTGTCGATTTGATCCGTGACATTCGTGGTGGAGTGGCTTTAGTATCCAGCTACCCAATCACAATCAAATATCAACCCTATTCGTGCAATGCAGTGTAGAATTTCATTCGAACACGATGTAGCTTTGTCACTGGAATACAGCCCACACTGCCTTCACATTTTTGTTGTATCTGAATATATTTAATGAAATTCATTTTCAATATAAGCTGAATATACAGGAACGTGAAATGTAATAAATTGTTGGTTTTAAAATGTTCAATGAGACTTATTGCACACACAATTATTTAAAAACTTCAGATGGGTTTTAATTACTTATTCGTTTGTAAGCACCATCTGCCTAATTTATGCACGTTGTTTATAGCATATAATACACAAGCGATGAACGCGAAAATAAAAAAACTACATAAAATGCTTCCCTTAATTACCTTTATACTTTTTATCCCCGCATTTGTGTACCTATCTTTTAAAGGATATAATTAAAAAGAATCTATTTCAGTTAACTTGATACAACTTGAGGAGAAGAATGTTCTTGCGCAGATATCGGTTGATAAGTCGCTAAGTGGATTGGAAGAGTTGCAGCTAAGTCGAGATGACCCCGGGCTTCACTCCAAGTTGGCTCTCAATGTTCATAATTCGATATTCATCGACCGCGGCACAAGTTCCTGCTATTACACAGCTCGGTAAGGATTATACCTACTTTGTTTCTCCTGAAAGTAGATTATGAACGGAAGATTTCATAAATAAAATTAATTTTGAGATGGCCAACAATATTAGGTTTATCCTTAATACGTTATTGTCAGTTTTTCTTATAAAAAATCTGATGTTCTTGAATTTTATTATATGTATGTATGTTTACAGCAACTTTACTCGACAACAAATGTAGACAATGTTTTTCTTAGATTCGCTATTGTTTCTCTTTTGGTAGATAGCAGTCAATCAAGAATATTTAAGTGATATGTGTCACACATTAAGATATGAAAACTTATCTTTTCCTTTATTCTAAGTTACTTAGCTTCGGTAGGTTCCTACTGTTTCGAATTCGGAGGGAGGAAACACCCTAGTGTCGTCATTGTCTGTCCTCAGAGAAGTGATTGGCGGCGGCGACCTCTCAATTCCGGCCTTAGTCGAGGCTATGGTGCGAAGCAATAGGAATTGGGAAGCCGTCTCCTCTTTCTGTAAAGCAGCTATGCTCTCAAAGAGGGAGGCGGGCCGCCGCGGCGAGAGCTCTCCTCTTCCTCAGACCCGGCCGCTGCAGTGGGTGACACTCCGTCGTCGGGGATCAAGAGATAATCTCCGGCCACCGTAAGTACGGGTCTGGGGATGGCGAGTAAGGGTAGCTCACCGCTTGACCAGAACCACGCGTGCCTCAAAGAGCCTATAGACCACCACTGACAGGGGCACCTGTGGGGCCACAGGGCTGATGTTCAACCGGGGTTCCGGGGTAAGCGCAATGAGGCACCGCGGCCTCGGCCCAAAACAGGAGAAGGAACGGGGGCATTTTTAGTCAGTAAGTCAGTAACAGTCTGACACTCTCTCTCGCCTTACCCCAGGGTAAGGCGAGAGAAGAAGTGGAAGACGTGATTTGATGATTTTCGTATGGCAAACGAGATCAAAGACAAAACAGAATGTTAACCACCACCTTATTGCTGAAGCGATAATTTTGACATAAATAATTTTGAAAATCGGTTAGGCACATTATATTTACCGATCACACAACTATTGCGCCAACCACGAACAATAACTGAGAATACTGATGAGATATAATTTGGCAGTATTCGTTGTTGGAAAGTAAGTAAGTACGTAAGGTTTGGTCAAAAATTGACAATGGCTAGGACCAGGGGTGTTCATCACAGATGTACGAACTTACTCATATAGCAAGCATGTGTCCCATTGTTTAACGATGGCCTCAGATTCGTCGTAACAGAAAAAACCCCGCCGCCCTGCGCCCATATGGCTTACAATAACAAATTCTTAACCAAAAGTAAACCAATGTATCCTCGCGTTCCGTTTTTAGTTAGTCCGATGCGTACAGGCGAAAATGGCATAAAGCTGCTTAAGTGCTTTTGTTTCCTTTAGCCTTGAAGTGCTCGAATACACTCTGTAAACATTGAGTACTTTCGTAAACTGACATAATCACAATTTGCAGTCTTAATGAATCTTGACACTTAACAGAAGTTATATTCGGTATATAACTTCTGTTACAAATATATCCACTACAACAGGTATATAAACTACAAGATGGTATTTCTACTAAGTTAAAAAAATATATAATGTTTTTACTGTAGGTCCACATACAAATTTTGTTTAATAAAAAAACCAGTGTATCCAGCAACACAAAGATTAGTTTTATGATTAGATTTGTTCAAGTAAAATCAATCAACAATAAAAATGGATTTGGTAATTAGAAAAGGGACGTCAAATTGGAGAACGACCGCAGACAATTACTATTAAAATATCTATGTCACATCTACATATACATACTTTCCTACCAAGATTTTGATTTATCAAGCTCCATAGACGTGTTTCTTTCCAAATTCCTCTTCTACTCATTTTTTTGTCGTGGAAAGATCATCAAATGTCTGCTCTCGCTCTGAATGGGTCAGGCTTTTATTGTCTATAAACCACCCAGTTCTTTCTCCAGCTCCATGCCGGACCAAGGATAAGTTATTGCGCTTTACTCTCTAAAGGTTTAAAAATATAAATAAGGAGTTTACAAAAACATTGAACTATCAAAGTCGAATAAGTGTTACTAATCGAGCTAATGATTTATAAGCTTTTATTTTCTTATATACATTTTTTCATCTACTACCCGTGCTCATGGTGCCCTGAATTTTGCCCTTATCAAAATGGTATTGATCATTAACCCTCAAATGAAGCCGTCGCCAAATGAAATTGCCGCTTAAAAACCTAGTAACGTACCTACCCCAATTTGTGGGAAGTACAAGTAAATCAAATAAGAAAAAAGCTCGCCAGCTCCCTAACTAGCTACTAGCTACCCTCGTAGCTGGACCCATTTATGGGGGGCGGAAAAGATTATCAGCCCTTCTCCTGCGCCCGGTGCGTCTTCTGCGGCCGGGAAAGGCGAGGACGTGATCTCGATACCACTGCATCTCGTGACTCTGCGCTGTCGACCATCTTCCGCACCACGACCGACAGCGATAGATCGTCTCCTACCTCATTTTTGAGGACACGGCGCTACTCCTCCCAATCTGTGTTCTCCCCGAAATGGGCAGTGGCAGTGCAGTGGCACCGAGCGTCCATCTTAGTTCTAGCCTTACCTAATCTACATTGGTCGGGATGCCTTAAATATTAACACCAAATGTAAACAGAATTAAAATCAAATAATTTATTTCAGTCTCTGCCTGGTAGTATTATCTACCTTCCACATTAGGGTTTCTCGATGATACTACATAGCCTCAGTTTGTCAGTAATTCGTATTGATTATGAATATGACTAGCAACGTTATGCCAATTAAGTTTATGTCAAGCCTTCAACATAATTATGCCAACAACGAAAAATTTAAAACCGAATTCAAAACTAAATTTACTTTTTATTTGATAATGATGCACTAAATGTAGGAAACAAATTACAGAACCTAATGATAAGTTAGTTTAATACTTACTACTTATAACTCTTAGTCTGACTTGGACTGTCAGTTTCCATAAGATACCTACAGTTATCAATCACACGAATAGATATAACAATAGTACATACTACATAACGTAGACAGCACATCAAACTACCTCTCATGCTATATACCATATGCCAACAACGCATCGTATTTCGGCCACACAGTGCGCTGACGAGATGAAAGTCTTTGCCTTTGACTCGCAACCCCTGAACGTCAGCCATGTTGGGCTCCATGCCTGCGTACCGCTATGCGCTACGTTCGGGTCTAGTTCGGTCGTGTGGCCTGACCCTTGCTCACCGCCCTCAGATCCGTGCTTAGTGGCCGGAGAACGTCGCGCGAGCCATGACGCCCGGAGTATGCCCGTACTACGGCATGTACTACGGCGGTTGGGGCGTGGCTTCTCTTGCCAGCTCCTGTCGCTCTGCATCAGGACGTCTACTAAACCCGGACGCGAGATGTCGCCGCGGTCGATCTCTTCAATTCACTGGTAGATAGCTACAATTTTTCTGAGTGCTATAGGCTATAAGACATCACGCTACGATCAAATGGGCAGCGGGTGAAACTGCCACTGTGAAATTAGATGTGACAGTATGCAATATTTCACATAGAATAACTAAGTAACTCCACAACGTTCTGGGATATTATGACATTCTTTGCCAGTCACATAAGTAAATATAAAACTTATAAAACCTGTATCCTGTCGCATTGCAGTCGACTAAGCGATATTACTTGAAAAGTGTATCATCAGAATTTTGACCATAATTCCAGGCACCATTACTTCGTTTGCCTGGATGTGTTTCCGAGGATTGCGGGTTTTTAGTTAATTTTGCGGGGTCATTCGCCGCAGTGTCCGCCGCTTCCCGCCACTCTTTCTGGGCTGTATTTGATCGGAACCGGGGCTTTATCGGTGCGAGATTGTCGACCCCTTCAATCATTTTCATCATTTCAATAAAAATCATCGTGTCGTGATATAAGTTGTCCATGTCTACCAGTTCATTGATGCACTGAAAACATCAAAATCATATATAAACCTTATAGACACAGTATTGCCTGACTTATACGAAGAAAACCAATATCCTACTACTATTATAAAGGCGAAAGTTTGTAAGTATGGATATATGGATGTTTGTTACTCTTTCACGTAAAATTTACTAACAATATAACAATATAACAATATAGCTTATACATCAGAATAACACATAGGCTACAATTTTTGAGGTTTCTAATGTGAGGTCGTAAAAAAACACATTTTTGCGTTTATGCTGAAGGAAAAAGATCGTTACATGTAGTTTAGAGGAGCATACTGCAGTAGCTACCTATAGACCTATGATTAGGGTTCTGCAGTGCTTAGACGGGACGAACCTGAAGTCCACGCGAACGAAGTCGTGGGCAAAAGCTAGTCAATAATAACATGAGATGATAACAGGAAAAAACAAATATATTATTAGTCCATCAGTAATGTACCTAAAGTTTTGAATTATTGTTTTAGTCATCACAATAGAAAGGAGAATGCCACGGGATGGGTCCCTTTTGTGTTATCGTGTGCCTCAATGGAATAATACCTTAAAATTATTATTTATTTTTTTGTGTCCATATTATCTTTTATACAATTTCTTTTGCCCTGGGATTAAAGTTAGAGTCAAATAGTAGTTAAATATATTGCCAGAAATCAAACAACAATCGAATAAAACGATGCTTAATAATCAATGGAGTAATCGATATCATAACAAAATAACGTTAGGTAACTATAAAAAAAAAAATGTTTAAATGCATCACTAGCACTTATGATTCTTTTGCAATAACACCACAATATTTTTTTATTGGTAAAATGGGTTTTCCACATTCAGGATTACTGTCTTCTTCGAGACATCGGGTCGTGACGGTTTGCAGTATTATTTAGAACTCTTTAACTCTTCTAGAACTGTAGAGCGTGAGCGCCTTTAGGATGTTGGAGAGTGGGATGCAGCCACCACCATCAACCTACAGGATATTTACAGATACGGATGTAAATTTCACAGAAATCGTTCTGTAGTTTAGGCGTGAAGAAAATACAGACTGAGTTACATGGCAGGTGCGCATGAAATCCCGTAAAACAATATACTATTAAATATTACTTATTGAACGATAAATAATATTTAATATAGCTACATTGAAATAATTACGTACCTATTAAAATTGCTGAGACAACATATTTACGTCATTTCATAATAAATAAATATCTATAGGTACCGTAATATTACTAATATTATAAATACGAAAGTTACGATGTTTGGATGTTTGTTACTCAACCACGCCAAAACAGGACGCTGGACGAATCTGGATGTCAACCCATACAGGCACGCACGGGTCTGCGGTCGGCGAGTAAGGGCAGCGCGCCTCAAAGAGCCAAAAGACCACCACAGACGGGGCCCTAAAAGGCTGATGTTCAGCCGGGGTTGCGGGGTAAGCGCAATGAGTCACCGCGACCTCGGCCCAGAGCAGGAAAAGGAACGGGGGTTTTTTAGTCAGTAAGAGTCTGACACTCCCTCCCACCCGGCCCTGGGCGGGAGAAGTCATTTGATGATTTCACCGCACAAAAAAAAACCATACAGGCACTTATGAACGTCATACAAAATTTTAAAGATATAAAGTGTCAGTCTGTCGGGCAGTCCTGTTAGTGAAGCTATTTTGACATTTTTGATGTTTGACACAGGCATAGAATACACTCCGGAATAGGACATAGGCTACTTTTTATCATCACACCACGCGGGCGGAAGCTGAGAAGATGCTATACTTAAGTAATTGATTTAAAGATAATTGCGACATAGTAACACTTACTTGTGCATCTTTGTTTTTTTGAGTTAGGCGGTCCGTGTGCCTGTATAGTATTAGCATCCTTCTATATCTGTCCTTAACTAGATATTCCAGATGTCCCTGTTTATAAGCACGGTGTTTTTCAACTTCTAACTTAAACACTTCAATCTGCTCCAGTTTTACAATGGCATCAGTGAAAATTTCTTTTATCATATTTATAAGTTTATCTAAGATTCTTTTAGATGTACCACTTTCGTATTGAGAATAACATGGATTCCATGACACTAGAATAAAATCAATTATTATTAAGAGTTTTCTGGCGAAATGCGCATTTGCGAGCAGTTCAGGAGCACTTCGTGCGTTGTCCACGTGTGTGTATATATTACATTCAGAAGACAGTTCGTAGTTCGTGAGATTCGGACATCATAAAGAATCATTCAGATAGTTCGTAATTCGAATGTAGATAGAAGGTATTGTTACCATAGAACACTTGTAAGATTTTTTAAGGTTGATTAATTATCATTGGTCTTGGTTAGTTTAGTTTCACTAAGAGTACCTACTGACCAAGACAGACAGGTAAAACTCTTAACATTACCTGAAAACCAACACGGCTGTCTCCTGTTCCAAGTTGGTCTGGGGTACAATATTATTTATGTATCCGCTATCCCAGCAATAATTGTACAGTTGGAAGACACATTCAAACCTCTGCTTAACCAAAGTACAAAACATAGAATACAATAATAAAGGGATAACTCGATAATATAAAGGAAAAGTTTCCTCATTTTATTAGGAAGGTAAGTTTGCAGACCATATCGTCGGGATATTAAATTTTTTCTTTTTACTTTTTATTACTCGTTTACAAGTACAGAATTTCACATACGTACATATCATACAAAGACAAGGAGCATCAATTTCTGAATTACACAAAGAGTTGTTTATTACAGACACGCGGAAATCCCGCGTGTGTCTCTTGCAGGCTAAACTCTAAGGCTACGACCGCACAGATAGGTAACTCTAAGTTACCACCTAGTGACCTCAGAGAAGACGGTGCCACTGAGATCCAGCGTCCCTAGCAAGGTATGGGAATCCTTCACCATAGTCTTCCCCAAAAACTAGCCAGTCGCCAATTGAAGGCAATAAAAATGGTTATCATAAATAAGTACCTAACTGATTAAAACAAATAAGTGAAGACTTACTAAAAATGTGAAAAACAAACAAACACAACAACAGAAACATTTCAAGTACTATCGTCCACTAATTCGATAACAAAACATCGCCGCTTATTTATATACTTTACGTCTCATAAATAGTGCGGGGCTAGCACTCGGCTTCGGCTATCTTCAGTTTAAATAAGTGCTTTCGGAAAAACATGCGTTTTAACTACAATCTGGATTTTATGAGTGTGAACAAGAACATGCCTATTGGCGTAACCGAATTCCATTCGTGCTCCATAAAACTCTCTGCGTTTGCATTTTATTCCAGGCTTTCTATTTTAACTGCCAACAGACAGTTTTTAGAATAAAAATAATAAATTAAAAAGCCTTTTATTTCTCACTAAATAAAAAATATAAAGAATGCTTATTTTCTTTAAAAAAACTATAGAAAAATATGTAACATACGTAATATTTTACGTTACTATGGTTAGTAGTAAGCCCCCGTCTTTCTGGAAGGTGAAGGCCGTCTTAAGGGCTTTCTAACGATCCCTGTCTTTTGCTATCTTAATCGACTATTTCCCAGCCACCTGTGTTTATAATTACTAGCCAACGAGCAGAGCCCAACGCCATTTTAGTGTTATTTTTCAGTGAAACAAGTCATCCGTAAGTTTTAATATTTTCCTTATATTTTTGTGTGTTTCTTTTTATAACTTACAGTCCACTTCTTGCTAACCTTATCTGATTTTGATTTTGCATGATGTGGTTCGCAAGGGAAGGTTAATAATGGTAGTACACAAAACCATAGCCTTCTGTCTCATTACCTACAGTAAGCATATTAGTCTTCGTCACCTTTTTATGCTCCAATTTTTTTCTAGCCGTTTAAGATGCCCATACTGTTTACCTATACCTACATTTTTTTTGCTAGGATATATTTGTAACTATCTACTGGTCTCAACATACTCTAGTGCTTCATTTTTAGGTTAACAGATTGTTTATTCGAGTTACTCTTTTTGTAGTTATTGGTTTTTTGTCAGTGGAAAATCATTAGATGACCTTTTCCGCCCATGATAGGGCGAGAGAGAGAGTGTCAGACTCCTAATGACTAAAACACCCGTTCCGTCTCCTGCTCTGGGCCGAGGCCGCGGTGACTCATTGCGCTTAACCGCATTGTGCTTAGCCGCGGTTACGGTTTCGGATCGCCGGCTGAACATCAGACCTATAGGAGTATAGGGCCCTGTGGTGGTCTATTAAATCTTTGACCGGTCGGGTCTGAATCTGGTCGGATGGCGAGCTACCCTTACTAGTCGTCCCTCGATCTCCAACGCCCGGAATGTCGCCTACTACGGCGGCTACGAGGCGTGTGGAGGACACGGTTTGGCTCAGCCCAAGCACTCCTCAAAAAATATCAGAAAAATTCAACGACATTGAATTGTGTACGGATTTTATTTTAAACTATGTAGCTTATCTCGCGCGGTTTCACTCGCTGCAGGGCTCCATTTGATTGTTGCGGGATGTTTTATAGCCTGTTGCACCCGGGAACATTGTAGCTATCAATAAGTGAAAGATTTTTGGGAATCTGACCAGTGGTTCCAAAGATTACCCCTACATACAAACTTACAAACATAGGTACCTTACCTATTACCTAAGTATGTAGGTAGGATATTGAATTTTTACCTGTATCTTGATTACCATGGTAAACAATAAAACTTGCTTAATGCATTGCTTAGCTACTGCTTTGAAGACCAAAACTACATTAGGTAGGTAGGTAGGACTTCTGTCCAGGGTGCAATTTGATGATTTGTAGGTCAGTATGCATTGTAAAAATATCTTGAAGAAAACATAAAAAAAAACATTTAGATGATAATTGTCTATAAATGGCGTTGCCAAGATTTTTGGTACAAAATGAAAGATTTTCTTTATTTTCATCTGTATTTTTACTTATGTGTGTGATCATGATCAGATAAGTAAAAATAAGGAATAGTTATAGATATATTAGTATATAACCAACGTTTTAAAAGTATTGGCCGATTTAAAACTACTTTGTTCAGCAGCGGCCTCGGCTTGTTGGTCGATAGTTTAAATTCTTTCGCGCAGCACTAAATGCCCGAAAAAGGCGTAATAAACAGTTATCAAATAATCACTTCCTGATAATTTGTCATTAATTTCAGCTTTATTATGGTAGGAAATAGCTGAATCATGCTTACACGACAATTTAACGCTTTATTGCTTATGTACAATTTTATTTCTTGTAGGCAATAAATTGTTGTTATTTTCTGTAGAAAAGGCAATCGTTTTTCTTCTCAATTTTTCTCTTAGATACATATTTGTTGTACTTACTTTATATTAGTAGGGAGGCCGGGATGGAAGTTCACGGGGCACGTTGTTCCGACGCCAGTATCTCAATTATAAATATAAAATTTAGAAAATCCTCGACAAAAAAATCTAATATTCCTTTAAAAAGTAATCATTAAAAGAAAACGAGGCGTTGGGGGACCGATCCAAACATTTTATTATCAACTATATTTTGTCGGAGGTCTAATTTATTTTTTTATTTTATACTTTTTATATCATTTTCTCTCGATTAATTCATCAACATTCCCTTTCAGTACGCTTTCATTTGAGACTTCCCCACTTACCCCCTATAACTTCTAAACAGCTCAACCGATTTTCGCCAAACATATCTAAGAAAACTCGCACGCAAGTCACCTTTAATACAAAAGAAACTAAATTGAAATCGCTTTATCCGTTCAGGCTCCAGGATGCCACAGACAGACAGACAGACAGACAGATACGTCAAACTTATAACACCCCTCTTTTTGCGTCGGTGGTTAAAAACCGAAAGAGATAGATATACTATTGTACCTACCAATTGTGTCCCGTAATGCCTAACGTTGTTAATGTTACCACTGCTACGGCTATCATTTTAGTTGAGTCAGCGACGTCGACCGAGCGGCAGTGTATGTAATATTTTCTTACGTGGCGTTGGTCCTCCAACGCCACGTAAGAAAATATTTTCGTTTTGATACTTTTTGGTCGCAAGCTAGCATTTTTTGCTTTTAATATAGTTTAAGTAAAATATTTGGTATTTATCCTAATGTCGCTGTTTAAATGTAAATTGTGTCGTTCATGAGTGGCTGGTTGGTCCGCGGCAAAACCAATTCCTAAGCAACCTTTATTGTTTTATTATAATTTATCTAAGAACATAAAGTCTGTGTCTATATTATGTACATGTGTGCAAATAAAGTTCTATTTTATTTCATTCTATTTATGTTTACGCTAGCACAAATGAAAGTAAGCGCTTTTGGCATGACTGTTTAAACCTACTGCATTTAATTTATTATTCTGCTTTGACAGCACGAGGACATGAAAACGAAAGACTCCAAGGAAAACAACACCTCAGGATCTTTAAAAAAGGCTGCTGATGCGGAGGATGGACGCAGTTTCATAACTATAGTACTTGAATTACAACAACACACAAAGCGTTGTATGTCAAAAAAATGGTATAATGTTAAGTGGACTGACTCTTGATGTTTAAAACAAATCAAGGCTAGTGTTTAATGAGAAACAAGAAACACTAGGTACTATAAAAATATTGCAATTTTCTTATCAAACCTATTAAGACCACTGCACTGCCTATAGCGCCTCCGGAATAATCGGATATCCTACTACTATTATAAAGGCGAAAGTTTGTAAGTATGGATGTATGGATGTTTGTTACTCTTTCACGTAAAAACTACTGAATGGATTTGAATGAAACTTTACCACAATATAGCTTATACATCAGAATAACACATAGGCTACAATTTTTGAGGTTTCTAATGTGAGGTCGTAAAAAACACATTTTTTGCGCTTACGTTACCAAAGCGAAGAATCTGCATGTTTATGCTGAAGGACGAACCTGAAGTCCACGCGAACGAAGTCGCGGGCAAAAGCTAGTATGTAGGTAATAAAGGCGTAACAAAATGACAACTGTCCTCATTGCTATTTTGATCTAAATAAAAACTATTGATTTATAGTCAAAAGTATAACGAATAAATTAATATATTATCTATTATAAAATGTATGTCTTCTTTTCTAAATCAGTTTTTATTCGTGTTAAACACCTAGCATAATCAACGGGACAAACCAGCTACAGGACAACTTGCCCCAAAATGGAGACGGTAGTTTAAAAAAGTCACTTTTTCTTACGAAATCAATAAGTAAATTCGTAATACAGTATATACCTATTTGGCTTGACATAACCTAATATTATTAAACATACTTAGGTCGTATTTTTATTATAGGAGTTAAGTACCTATAGGGCGATTTTTACAAATCTGAAGTTCAGCCCCGGTCCCTACCTATTTGTATATTTCCACACGAATAATAAAGTTTAGACCTGAAAAGGTCTAAACTTTATATATATATATACTTATATTTATATATAAGCCCCAACCAAAATGTATTCAACTCAAAATAATTAGTTTTTATTACTAAGTAGATATGGTGTCTCCTCGTCTACTTCACATCATCATCATAATTTAGAAAGTACCTACCAAGTACTACATATAAGTCCAGGTTTCCTCACGATGTTTTCATTCACCGTAGGTATGTCAGTGGCAATGACGATTTATAACCACATATCCTCTTTGGTCTGTGGTGTCTAAATAATCATAGAAAGTACATATAACTCGGAAAAGTCACATTGGTACTTGCCAGGTTTCGAAACTGCAGCCTCATGATTGAGGAGCCTTATTCTCCGGGCCACCACGACTGTCTGACTATCTCGTCTTCTTACCTACCTACATCAAACGGTTCTTAAATATTTTCTAATAAAATCGCAACTCTAACAAAATGAACTAAGTAAGTCAATCATAAACGTTATTCTATAAATTATTCGGCCTTATTACCTATGTAGGTAAATAGGGTTTATACGAAAAACAATAGGTATAATCACCTTTATATACATAGGTCTCTGCCAACATAGAAAAAATACTTGTTTTTTTATAGAGGATAGAACTTGTATCAGTAGGTATGTACCTGCCTGCCTTTTGGTACCTAAAACACAAAAATTTCTAAGTGTCTTATTCTCGCCATAGCTGACAAAGGAGTCTGTGGTCTTACTATTAAATATGTATTCATACTACTTACCTCTCCATTATTAAAACTTCAACATCCTATCCACAACTAAGACCTTTTTTCACCGGAGAGATCTGAATACCTGACATAAGCCGCTGCGATTTTTCCCATGGTTAAGTAATATTTTATAGTTATCTACTTATCCAAATTGAGTTTTTGAGAACAATAAATTGTGGTTCCAGGCTATAGGGGTTGATACAAGAGCTCACGGGGACGTGGAGGCGGAGCGACCGCGCCCCTTCCAACTCTATCACGCTCGCTGTCCCACTCTAGCAAACATTATTGATTTGCCCCTGACTTCCGGCATTCTGCACAATTTTATGACCCCAGATTAAAACAAAAAATATTATTTTTCAAATCTGCCTTAAAATATTAAAAATATTTCAACAGCATAACCATTTTTATACCTTATAACAATTTGGCCCAATCTTTCAAACCTTAACTTAGAAAAACTTAAGCTAAGCTAAATATTCAGTTTTCTAAGTATTTAAAAAAGAATGCTGAAACTTATAGGTAAATACTCAAATACCTATTTAGATCGATATTATAGATAGACAAAAAATAAAGGTAGTTTCAATAGGTAGATAAGTACTTAATACCTACCTAGTAACTAAATACGTTCAGATAAATAGGTATGTAACTTAGTTAAAAAAACAATAGGTTTGCACTATAAAGTAGGTAAGCATAAGTGGGTAGGTACAAGGTAAAAAACTTTTTGGTGTTACCAACAATAATAAATACAAATAAAATGGAATTGCTTTCAATATGCTAATGGGGAGCTACCTTTTGCTGTAGCCCTGTAGGTATTGAGATACGAATTCCTATCATGTCGTAGTGACGGTGCCGACTGCTGGCGTGTTACGATAAGGCGCGTGTTCCCAGCCACAGCCGCCCCGGCGACACCCATTTACATTTTAATTGAACCTCGAGGGTAACTGCAGTGGGTAAATTCAAAATGGATTAATTGTGTTTCACGTCCCACCCGCACCCCGGAAAACTTGTAACTTGTAATGCTGTAAAACATTGAGGAAAATCCAAAATAGAATAATGATATCATAAAATCAGGTGCAGTAGAAAGACGTCTTTATTGTTATTTTTTTATATACAGGTATGTACCTTTTAGTAGATGCCTAAAATAACCTGTTTTTTAGGATTATTCTGTCACATGCATTACCTTATATATGTATGTATACTCACTGAGATAGATAGGTACCTACCTACTAGCATAAGTAGTTTGGTAGGTACTTATAACTTTACTAATAAATACTTCCTAGTTCTAAGTTGTGTACCTAACACAGTTATTAGTTATATGTAAGTAGTAATAGTAATAAAATCTATTAGGTACTTTTTTGCACTTTCAAAGACCTACGTACCTAACAATTATCACGAAGTCTTTTTTTTCGCTTCCGTTTTATAACAAAAAATTGATAAGTATTTACCTATTATTTTGTTAGTAGGTTCAGAAGCAGGGGCGGTCCCTTGCTGAAATAGTTACCAATAGATACATTAATGAGTATAGTCCAAAGGTCTGAGCAGCACACATCCGGTGTGGGCGACAGGCAGTCTGCCAGTACCTACCTACAAATTTTGTCAAAAAAATACCTCTCTCTAATCATCTATCCGCTAAAGATTGATTTTACAAAAGAAACTTTATACTCCAAGACTTAAGGACATTCGACACGCAAGAAAATATTGTTTTGTCTCATATAATTTATGGTGAAATGTGTTAGAAGGACAGACGGTAGCGTTTCATATGTCACACGTAATTAATTACTGATCGTCCCTTCAACGGACTTTTTACTGACTCTCATATATCAGGCGTATTTTTTCAATTTAAACAATCCTAGTAGCATTTCAAATAAACCATTTAAAACAAACAAATAAGTTAGTAAGTATTCTCTAAACCAAAATGCTAGACGGAGTTATAAGTAAATACTTAGACAGTATTTTATTTGTTTAATAATAAATTTCATATTTTTAGATAGGTATCATGCTTATGATTAGAGAAACTTTTGATTGAAAATGTTCAGTTTTCTGTTTTACTGAAATCTTAAAAAATATTTATTTTACGGTAATGGTGTAAGTAGTGTAGGTAAGTATAGAACATACTTATAATATATGTATTAGGTATGTACCTATATCGGTACTTATTATAATTATCGCCATTTATAAGTTGGAGCCCAAAACTAACCCTAAGGATTTTGGTCGATATGTCGATATTCGACAAATAACTAAATTGTTTCTATGTGTAGCAACGTTGTCGCATTAGGTGGTGTAGGACCTCTAAAATTGGTGTTGTGCATGAATAAATATAAGTCAGTTAGTTAAGTGCTCCTTGCAAAGTGTACCTAAGTACTTTGGTTTGGAAATGAACGAGCGAGGAACTCCGCCGTTAAAATAAGTAGATACCTGTTTAATATTTAATATAAAAATTTATCTAAATATTTAAAAACATATCAGCGTGGCATGATATAGCCACCACGGCGTGCGATAAGGTGGGTAAAGTGGGGAAACATCACATCATATCATCAGTTTAGTTTTTTAGTTTAAGTTTGGGAGAGCCATGCTTCGGCACGAATAGGTCGGAGTGATACCATCACCCCACAGAAAACCGGCGTGAACGAACCACGTTGTTGTGTTTTGCCGTATAAGTGAGGCTGAGGAATCCCTCCCTAATCTCAAAATCACCAAATTCCTAATCCCCAAAAGGTCAGCAACGCACTTGTAACTCCTCTATTGTTGCGGGTATCCATGGGCGGCACTGGTTGCTTACCATCAGGTAATCCGTTTGCTCGTTTGCCACCATAAAGAAGTGCTTACTATTGAGCAATGGCCTCGTCTCACACGGACAATTGTGTTCTCTCGCCGAGGGTGAGGCGAGAGGTAGTGCCAGACTGTTACTAAAAAAACCTGTTCCTGCTCCTGCCATACGCTGAGGCCTCGGTATTTATTGCGCTAGCCCCGCAACTCTATTTAGATAATAATAATATTTAGGTTATAGCGATGTAAACAGTCAGGTTGTCAGTCAATCCACAACTACCTTAATCTTTGGAACCGCTGGTCGGATTTCCAAAAATCTTTCACTGATAGATAGCTACAATGTTCCCGAGTGCTATACGCTATAAAACATCACATTTCGATCATTCAATTCATCACAATCAAATGGAGCTGAGCAGCGGGTGAAACCGCGTGAGAGTAGCTAGTTATCAATAAAAGCCTCATCTGCTAGCCGATGGCTGCTCTCATATGCTCAACAATAAGACCGATACCATTGTTAACACTAACATTAATTAATGTTAATTAATTAGGTAAATGCCGTAAAATCTTCAACTCCTTTCTCCTTAGGTGGGGCTACTGGGCATTTTTCCAAATTAAAACCACCCAACCCGGCTGTTATGGATATTTAATATACGCAAATAAGTGTTTTACCGTATTAACAAATGGAGGCATTGGGCCACGATACAAGGAAAAAAAACACTCTTAGTTTAAAAAAGTATATGTAGCGATAAGAAAATGAGATTTCTTCGCGTCTGAAATCCTCCGGTCCAGTATATTATCCCGGATTGCGATACACCTAGTGGCCACTAAATAGAACTACAAAAAAATTAGAAAGAAAGAAAAGAAAGAAAGAATAATAAGTAATAAGTAGGTACCGATAGACGTCAGACTCTTCAAAAAAAAAAACCCACCTTCTTTATTGCGTTGCTTTCTCTAATTTGCAGCTATTGCTTCAAATCTGTTACTTAGTTAGTATTCAGTTCCAAGTTTCCAACTGATTAGGTACCGGTTCATACCTACCTACCTAGTGATTTCGAATAGCAAGAAGTTGCATGTTCAAGTGATGCTATGACTCTGGCGTCCGGTCTTAGTCGAGGCGATGGTGCCGTCGTGAAGTGAGAAGAACTGGGAAGCAGTCTCATCTTGCTGCGAAGCAGTTATGTTCGCAAAGGAGGCCGACCGCGTGAGGGAGCTATCCTCCTCCTCACGCCCCGTACGCCGCAGTGGGCGACACTCCGGGCGTCGGGGATCGAGAGACGATCTCCGGCCAACGTAAGCACGGGTCTGCGGACGGCGAGTAAGGGTAACTCGCTGCCCCACAGGAACCAGACCCTAGGGTCGCCTCGAGGAGCCAATATACCACCACAGACGGGGCTCTTTAGGGCTGCTGTTCAGCGTGGGTCGCGGGGCAAGCACAATGAGGCACAGCAGCCTCGGCCCAGAGCAGCATAAGGAATGGTGGGGTTTTTAGTCAGTAAGGGTCTGACACTCATCCTCCCAGTCATTGGATAATTACAAAATAAAAGTAGCTTTCAAGTAAAGTATATTTTTTACACATTGTGTCGCCAGAAATGTATGTAATTTCATTTTTGTGTGTGTCACCATTGATAAAGCTCTGGGATGTAGTAAAAAAGAAATCATGATTTTTATTTTTTTTTATTTTATTTAATAAGGTACATCAATAATATACATAAAATACATTTTCTTAATTTTATGACTGAGACAGAGTATTCTTGTATCATCTTTAACAGATGTACACATCACTTACCGTATTACATTAAACTAAGGAAAATTACTAATACATTAAAATTTAAATAAACAATGACAACAAGGGACAACATTGATGAGGCACCACAAGACCGCTCTCAACTAACAAATTCAATGGCAACATCAATTTTTCTCAAAGACTTTCTTCTAGGCTAGGGTAGTCTTCAACTTCAAACAAAAAGAAGTAATGGATTTGAAAGGGATGAATAGTTATTTAGTGGAAGTTGTTAATCGTTGTTATTTACATTTAGTAAATATTTAGATATGTATTTGAGTTAATTGATTTTTTTTATATATGTATAGTAAAAGTTATTTTCTTATTGGATGCCTTATGTGTGGCCAATTGTTAATTTAAAGGTAATTTCTGTTGTAAACTTGGTGTAATACAATTTACTACTGGTTCTATTTGTGAACAATCTGTCACCAACAAAAGTTACATACATGAGGACCACGATTTTGTCGTCATTGTTTTTATTTTATAAAAAAAGTTATAAGTTCAACTTTTTCGGTTTTTCCTCACTGAAGTTATTGCGTTATTTGTGTTATCGTGTCCTCAGTTTCTAACAAAACCAGACATCAATATTTTGAAAATACCGCACTCAGAATACAGAAATACCGCAATACAATACCGTGCGTGACTGTCATTCTGTCATTGTAAAATGACAATTGACAAATGACAACCCGTTTCGTTCTTCGTTGCAAGCAATATTCAATTAACAACACTTTTGCATAAATTCTTAAAATGACTTACCCAATCTTCTAGGTATATAAAAATATTAACGAAAAATAATAGATAATTTAAATAAACATAGATTTGTTTGTAGTTTGTGTCAACTTTATAATAAAATGTACTAAATACTTGATACTTATAATGAAATGTACAAAGTATCGAGAAACGGAGCGTAGATAGTGTTGCCACACCAATAATATCACCATAATTTTTTTTCTTTATATAAAAGAGCATTTGCATTATTACCATAATTTTTAAGTTCCAGGTACAGATAATTATATGTAATTCTTCCATGTGTTTGTAAACACGTAGTCTCGTAAAATGTTAAGACATGTAAGAGAACTATTTGTACCTAACTGTATTAATAATGTGCAATTTTCTTATATATAAAAATGGATCGCAAAATGTGTTAGTAAGCGCATAACTCAACTGGATCAATTTTGCTAACTCTTTTTTGTTGTGATTGTTATTGTCAGGAGAAGGTTCTTATTAAAGAAAATATTAAAAAAGTAGAGTGGAAGATTAGGAAAAAGTGACCCATTGATAGCGAGATAGTTGGACCCGTGCGAAGCGGGGGTGGGCCGCTAGTAGGGTATAAAAATCTAAAAAATAGTAGTTTTGGCGATTTAGTTAGGTGAATAATTGGTTTTAGTACTATTTTTGCTGTATTATTGCCTATGCCGATTATTGCCTGTGAGCTGTGGTTTCATTTAAATTTAAATTTCTTATCTGTGAGGAGTTGTATTTTTCTTGTTTCAGGTTAGTTTTCTGTCCTTCAATAAACAGTTGATTGTTTTTAATGATGGCAAAAAATCCATCTTGTCGAGCCCGCAACATTTCTTCTCGCATTAGGTACCTAAATTGTCTTTCCTTTCGTGTGTTAGTATCTACATAGAAACTCCGAGATAGATAGTCGGGTCCCCTGAAGGTACTGACCATTGTTTGTAATGTATCTCGCCATTGTTTTGCTGATTAGTTCGATGACGAGTGGTATATTTATGTTGTTTTTGTATTTACCAATTCTATATATATCTTCTATATAGCCTGTTAGGTCTACGTTCATTGTGCTGTAGAAGAGTTCTCAGATTCTATTGTGTAGCTCTTATTCTCGTTCTTTGTAGTATTCTGCCAATCCGTAGAGAACTATTTTCTTTGAGTTTGTTTCAGTGTAAGTTACGGTTGAGGTATCTTTTCTGTTTTTCATATCTAATATCTCTTTTTTCAGTTTCTCGTTTTCTTCTGTGAGGCATTCAATTTTAATGCTAACTTTTTCTATTTCTTCCTTTCTTAGTTCGTTCTGTTTATTACATATATCTTTTTTTGTTCTATTTCTTCTTTTAATGTAGTAATGGCCTTATTAATCTCACTTTGGATTGAGAATTTCAGTAATTATAGCTGTATTATTTTCTCATAATAATTTTGCTTTTGCTTTGCAATGTGAATTGGGTTGCAGTGGCTGTTTCCTTTTCGTCTGCATTTATTGTGTCTCCAAGTATACTTAGGTCGTCGGAGTTGAAGGTGTTGTTGTACGTATTGGTGGTTCTTTTTCTAATTGTGATGGTACTTTCTTCGCAAGGCGATTTTGTTTGCTAGGATAGCTTACGGTCTTGTGGACGTATGGGGGTGTTAGTATTGCCAACTTTAGGGATTTTACAAGCTTGGCATTGCCACTTATTTTTATGCTCAATGGTGATCAGTTTAGTAAAATGGTGAATTGACACATTTGCGCATTGTAGATGTATTTGCGCATTTTTTGCAAGTAAGTTTTTCTATTCCTGATATTTTCTGATAGCACCCAGCACATAATGAAGCTATTTGCGTTTCTTATTTACTTTTTCGACTAGCACTGTCCTCTAGTGGTAGATATTGGTACTGTTGAAATATTGACGTTTGGCTTAAACTTATTTATTCTGTCTCTAATAGATGGCGTTGAACAGGAAATGGATATTTGCAATTATGTTAATCCTTTCATCAAAAGATGTCGCTATTATCAAATAAGAAAGTCGAAGCAATCTTTATTTAGTTTTATGGAACTGCAGCAAATTGTATATTATTCTTCTCCTACCTTTTATAGGTTTGTAATTTTATCCACGATATGTTTCTCACATTTGGAATTGCACAATTTGTTGTGGTGTTAAAAATATATATTTGAATTTGAACACAGCAGCCGTTATAAAGTATTTATCTCTATTTCACTACAATTTTTGAATAACTTTGATGTACTTCAACTTTGATCACTGTATGTCCTTTCAGTCCTGTCCTTTTTAGTTTTAATCACTTTTTTACTTGTTTTGATCACAATAACTATTTTTTTTTAATTTTGTACACGGGGCTAATGTTTACATGCGATGCGCACAGTTGCGCTCCCTTTCATAGGTGTAAAAAAAGTAAAACCTCGTCTGCAGAACACATTAATACGTTCTACGAATACTTACAGTACTTTATGGTATCCATAAATACCCTGAAAGGAAACCTGGATTTTTTAAACTGCTACTCAAACCATTTCATTAACATTCTAATAAGCTTGCAAGTTTATTAGAGAAAGTATCTCATAATCTTCAGTCATAACTCTTAATATTTTTTAAGGTTTAGTTTTCTCCTACAAAACTAATATTTTGTAATCATGAGTTTCATTTTTATCCTATGAAGACTACTGACATGAAGAGAACATACACAACAAGGTAGAATATTTTATTGCAATTTTGCTGGTGTTACTTTTTTTGTGTGGAGCGAGTTGTTTTGTCGCTTTAAATCAGCGCCATCTTTCCACTGCTTTGTATATTTTTAAGACAGCTGCTACTTTCTACAGTAGTAGAATTCATTGCCAAACATGTGATTATTAATTTACAGGGCATGCCCATAGATGGCGGTTGCGTAAATTTGTTTTTGGGTCATTGCGCGGTTTCTTGTCATTATTTACAATGATTTATATGATATAATATTGAGGAAATCAGTGATAAAATCAATATTTTAGTGTCCTCAATTAATACTTTGTCTCAAATCAGCGCCATCCATAAGATCCCTAGAACAAACACTATGGGTTTACATAAGTATATTATTATGTTATTATAAAAAAAAACCTATATATTATTATAGGATTAAAATAAAGAAAGATTTTTGTGTGTAGGCATTTTTTACCTGCTTCTACTGATAATAAGAACCACGAAAAAGCCTTGGAGGATTTTTTGAATAAGATTGTGTTTTGTAAAAAAGCCAACAATGTCTGTACAAAGTCGAAACTTTAAGTTATTTTAATCTTTTTTAGGGTTCTGTAGTAAACTAGGAACCTGGAAAATCGGTTTACGCAAACCAAAATAAACATCAAAAACTTCAAATAGGTACATCACATTTTTAAGACTGCACGGTTGGTGCGGGCAACTGGCTGCCGTGCAACGTGTCGCGAGTTCGGTTCCCGCACGAAACAACACTTTGTGAGATCCATAAATTGTTGTTTCGGGTCTGGGTGTCATGTGTATGTGACATTGCATGTTTGTAAACGCACCCTCAACACAGGAGAAATTCTAAAGTAGGGCAACGTTTTTTTTAAAAATAAACACACAGTCACTGGTTTTGATGTGTTTCAATAATTGTGTTAATTTAAGTTAGTTTGTATTTTATATTGTTGTAGTGTAACACTTTCGTTGTTTTTTTTATACACATAAGCTTAGTGTTCATAATACTTATGTGAAAACATTGAATTGGTTTTTAGATTTTAGGTAAGTATATTTGTAAGCTAAGTGATTGTAATAAAACTGTTAGTTTTCCTATTAAAATAAAATAAAATAAAAATTATATCTGTGTAGGTAACTAATCGTCCTGGGTTTTTACTTTAGGTGCCAAAATTTACAATTTTACTGGCGATTGTTTTTCATTTTAATGAGTACCTACTATATGTACCTACCTACATCACGTTATACCTACATATATTTATATCGATAGGGTAAAGCTAACTCATGGCTTTACCTTCTATTATTCTGCGAAATATACAAAGAATTATTGGCAGATACCGAATTGGGCTTAGGGACAGCTAGGGTTGCGGAACTAGCGCGATAAAGTACCGCGACCTCGGCCTAGAGTAGGAGCAGGAAAAGGGGGTTTTAGGATTCACCTTGGCGATTGATAATCCCCCTCACAAAAATGAATAAATAAATAAATGGTATTTCGTGACGATTATACTTGTAGCACCGGTTGTAACCCAGATGTTAGATATCACAATTACAGTCATACGGCGCTGATGCTTGCATTCGTTGCTTCGCACAATTATGTCGTAAACGAACGGAAATTACCATGGCATGATAACTAAGTGTCGATATAATTGTTCAATAGTCGATTATTGATCCTTAAAATTGTTATTACAGTGATAATCATTAAGTTTACGGATGGTTCCCAAAGTCTTAATTAAAGTAACAAGAATATTATTTGAGCTTGCAATTGGGTAGTTTCCCAGGTCAAAATAAATTAATTCGACGTTTCAAATACAATGAAATATTGAAAAATAACTATACTTTTATTCATAGATCGATCGATATACTAAATTTTTGATATTTTGTAGCCAATTGTTAGGAAATAAGTAAGCTATTTGATGCAAAAATACTATGACGTCATAACTCAGTTCATAAAAAAGTATCGTTTTTGAAACTACCGTATCGTACGAGTTCAAGTAGGTAACTGTGAAGTGTCTACAGAATGCAATGATAAGTTTAAACAAAAAGCATGTACATAATTTCTTTTTTATGTCATGGGGCGCCAAGCCAGCAGATGGATTATCTGGTGGAAAGCAATCAGCGCCGCCTATAGACCACTCGCAATACCAAAGGACGACTAAAAGTGTGTTCCCGGCGGCGTGGGTAATAAGGAATTTAAGAATTGGAGATTTGAGGGTTGAGGATAGCAAGGCCGTGTGCCTCGCGCCGGTTTTCTATATGGCCGTGGTATCACTCCGGTCGAGCCGGCCATTCGTGCCGAAGCATGGCTGTCCCACGCTTAGTAATACCTGGAGAGTTAAAGGCAAGCCTCTAGTCCGCCAAATTAAAATATGTACCGAAAAAGATATCAGATTTTTTATAAATTGTTATAACAGATAAGTCTAAAATTATTATGATTAAAAATCCAGGTTAGCAACGTGGCGAGAAAGG
Organism: Spodoptera exigua; assembly: GCA_902829305.4. NCBI lineage: Eukaryota > Metazoa > Arthropoda > Insecta > Lepidoptera > Noctuidae > Spodoptera > Spodoptera exigua. The sequence goes on along the minus strand of LR824601.2, from coordinate 8,625,564 downwards.
CACAATTGGGAAAGAGCGGTTTTGCCCACCGTACACCTCGTGAGACCGCCTAGGTGTGCAGCGGGAACTTTCTTTTTACTACTGTTCATCTTGGCTCACCTGGGTGTACCGTGGATTCCTGAAATCAAGTTACCATTTCATGGCACCTGTTTACAAACAGTAGAAGACAGGAGAATATCGTAATGCATAATATGTTTTAATCATTAATCTCTTTGCTCTTCAGATATAAGGAAGTTACAAGCGAAAGTAAGTGCAGGTAGGATATGAATAGAATAGAAGAATAGAATCATAAAGGACAACGATAGGTACGATGATGTAAATCCCTCAATCACAAGGATTATTCTGTGGGAATGTCCCGCTTGCAACAACCTCCAGATCAATTTAAGATCAGTGTTGTTTTCAAATGATCTCAATTAGAGGCAAAATGATTTAATGTGCAGGGCCAGGTCCGCCTAGATTGCAGAGCAAGCGCATTAAGGTACCGCGTCCTCGCCTCGGCCTGAAGTGGACGCCCGTTGAGGAGTCCATTTTCTCAGCAATAGGATAGGTATTTATAATTAGGAAAAACAAACCTTGCATTATTTGTTTCTTTTTATAATTTGCCTAATTTTAAGTGTACCTACTTAAAATTATGCAAATTATAAAAAGACACAATTAAAATCTTCAAAATTTTGTATAAATAAATTATGTTAAGCACATAAGTTTTTGTTAGAATTTAAGTGGAAAAATACAGCCACACGTCAGCTTTAGCTGTTCAAATTATTAGGTATATTTTGGTTGTCCGTATGATTTCCGCTACACCCGTTTTTCATAAAACTAAACTTAATCGTCTGGGTGCACTTGGATTATTCTGTAAATGTTTTCAATATCAGAAAAATATTCAAATTGAAATTGACTCCATTTATTCTTGAGATTTAGAACTCTTAGATATTTGGGCTCCCACCCTGAGGATATGGTGGAGCATACGGTAGAGGTCTGCCCTGCTTTGGCTGAGCACTGCCGTGTCCTCGGGGAAGTGATCGCCGGCGGCGACCTCTCGCGCCCGGTCTTAGTCGAGGCCACGTTTCGTATCGAGAGGAACTGGGTTGCCGTCTCCTCTTTTTGCGAATCAGTGATGCTCGCAAAGGAGGTGGCGGAGCGCGTGAGGGAACTATCCTCCTCAAGCCCCAGCCCCCGCAGTAAGCGACATTTTGGACGTCGGGGATCAAGAGACGATCTCCGACCACCGTAAGTGCGGTTTGGCGGATGGCGACTAAGGGTAGCTCGCCGTCTGACCAGAACCAGACCGGAGCATACGTAAAGAGCCAATAGACCACTACAGGCGGGCTCTGTAGGGCTGATGTTCTAAGTCAGGGTTGCGGGCTAAGAGCGGGTTAGTCAGTAAGAGTCTGACACTCTCTCTCGCCTTACCCTGGGGGGGAGAAGTCATTTGATGATTTGCCCCTGATAAACAAAAGATTGTTGGACTCATGTACATCTGAACGTACCTAAACTGTAACAACTAAAAAATACTAAAAATCCATGGTTCTATACATACTCACCTATGTATGGCATGAAAAAGTATCGCTGGTAAACTCTGCAGCACATTATGGCAATGTTTATTTTTACAATACGTCGTTTGGCAACTCTTTGGCAAATAGTTAATGTAAGTATGTTTCCATCGATTGGATGTTTTTTCCAAATTTCCAAATTTAAGACGATAATATCAGTGTCCAAAGTTTTAATAACAATACATATATCTCTTGAATCGGTACTCTTCATTTAAACGATAAGGCGAAATGACAACAATCAATTATAACACTATAAAACCTCTTCATTGTTACATAGAAGAACAATTCTTGACCTCACATTTCTTCTTGCTTCTTGAGCACAATATAAACGTACCATCTCGCTTGCCTCTGAAATGTTACTACTACAACCTTTTGTATGATGTGCTTCAATACAAATCTCGGACTCTTCGCTGTTTTGCCAAGGCTAGCTAGGGTAGCACGGTAATATATAATAGGTACATATACCTAGATATTATTTACCTTGTCTGTAGGTTGTAGTAAAATTGTTTTCGTATATTATGCACTATCAAAGCAAAATGATTTAGAAGTCACGTGTAAAATCTAAAATTTTTAAAAGACGTATGTGTTATAACATCCTGTTAACTATATTTTTATTTTGTTTCTTATCATTATGTTTAATTATTCTCAATTTAGGTACTTGCTATTTTATTTTGTAATTATAATTTGAATGAGTTTTTTTATTGTGTGTATTTTTATTATTCTGCTTTTAATTTTGATTGTCTTATTAAACTAAGTTGTACCTACCCAAATAATAATTATGAATGATGTTAAAAAATTAAAATGCGTATAATTGTGTCGCTTTTGTTGGTAATGCTATAATAACTTAACTATTTAAAAAATAAAACTAATGTTACAAACATTGTGAGCAGACAGACCGAAGCCAAACACAGATTTTAGGGTTTTGGTAAAAGATTTGAAAATATAAACACCTCTTTTTACCCGACTACGGCAAAGCAAAAGGCGGGTTATGATTTTTTAAATAATGATTTCGATTAGACTAATACGTAATCACTAGTTACTTGTTTAATTGTTCAAGATGTTAGTACAAATCAATACAAACTACGAAGCATTTCGCATGGTATTCTTAGAAACTGTTAATCCAGTTCATTATTTACATTTATACACAGAGGTGGAAACAGGAGTGGCAATTGGACTCCACTGTATAGACTTCTTATGCGACATAACAACATTGTTGTACATAGTTTTCGGAACCAATAAATTACCTATTTGTATATTCCTGGTACGAGATTTTTTCAACTATTTGTCATCATTTTGATATCGGCTAACGAGGCAGCCGTATTACCTGATAGTAAGAAATTTAGCAATCAACGCCGAAACACTGGACACCCGCAACAACGGAGGAGTTACGAGTGCCTTTTCGAACTTTTGGGGATTAGGGATTTGGAGATTTCGGGATTGGGAGAGGGGAATCATTGGGCCTCCGGTAACCTCACTCACACGGCGAAACACAACGCTGTGGTAGTTTCTAGCCAGTTTTCTGTGACGCCGTGGTTTAACTCCAGTCAAACCGACCCATTCGTGCCAAAAGATGGCTATCCTACACTTTACCAGCATAATTGTAATTGATAAATTGTGCACTTAAATTGCTTATTTGGGTTTCGTACAAGGAACTAGACTTGTTTATCATTACGTGAGACTTGCAACTTCTTAATTGTGCGTAAGATCATACACTGGAATGGCAAACACAGTGATTTGAGGATTAGGCAGAGGAAGAGTAGCTCCAAGTACTCGTGAGGAAACACAGTGCAAGCATTATTTCAAGTCGGTTTTTTCCAAGGCTGTGGTAGAACTTCAGTAAGCGAAGTTTAAGGCAGTAATACTAGTGTAATAGCAGTGTTCATGCTAAAGCATAGCTCATCTCAATGTAAAAAAAATGTCCTATTGCGCAACATGTTTCATAATTAATTAACGAATAATATGATTGTTTTTTTTACAGTTTTTCTTCCGGGTAATGTTTGTAAAAATGTTTTATTTGTAAACGTACCTATAATATAGGTACTACATACACAGCATACGAGTGAGTCGAAAAATAAAAATCGTGTAGGTATGTATACATATGTATTATATCTTTTCTTATCTCTGTCCTGTCCAGTCTATTGATATTATTCTGTGCACGTGCATTGTCGTATCAGATTCTATAAATTTATGGTTCTAAGCAACCAACAGAACGGCCACATAAGGCTAGACACTTGCTAATGACATTGATATATCTGTACCTACTACCTACTATAATTATTATGTTAGTTCCATGGAAAGATTTTAAATTATTTTCCATCACAGACAGATTGATAAAAAATCTGAAAAAATCTTAACCTTGTCTTCCTTAGATGATGAAAAACCATTATTCAATTAAAGCCAAGCAAATTATAAAACTCATTAAAAATACACTTTATATTTAGTTATTTGTTGTTTTAAAACCGATGTCTTCCTCGTTTTTCAGTGTCTATGGAGTGTAGACAATACAGACAGAAAAATATTTATAGATATTTTTGTTAGGTTAGTCTTATCTTTGTAAGAATTCATAGAATTTCAATTTTAAGTATTAAGTACTAGCTACTCTGGCGCTGTTTCACCCGCTGCTCTACTCCTTTTAATCGTAGCGTGATGTTTTATAGCCTATAGCACTCAGGAACATTGTAGCTATCTATCGGTTAAAGAATTTTGTAAATCCGACCAGCCGTTCTAAAGATTACCCCCTACATACAAACTTACAAATTTTACCTCTTTATAATCTTAGTATAGATTGACTTTCAGAAGTTACTGCAGTAATGAAATAAACATGCATCAACATAGACTTTGAACGTCATTAATATATAAGAAATAAGAAAATTGACCTTAATTTCGAATCTACACTAATATTATAAATGCGAAAGTAACTCTGTCTGTCTGTCTTTTCTTTACGCCTAAACTACTGAACCGATTTCTGTTAAATTTGGTACAGACATAGTTTGGAATTCGAGAAAGGACATAGGATAGAGATATTTTTATACCAAAAATATGCAGGAAGTACGGGCAAAAGCTAGTTGTTTTATAACATTTTGAAATCTGCCATTAACCTTGGAGACGGCTATGATCAAATTAGTCACGAAATGGACTGTGAAGTAAACTAGTTCGAGCCCTTTAACTATTTATGTATAAAAAATAATAAGAGTAGGTACCTATATAAGGAGCCGACTTCGTTAACATATTTCACCATATTATTAAAATATTATGCAAAATAGAACGAATTTGACAAATTTGAAGACTCCCAAGTTTAATGAAGAGTTAATTACGATATTAACTAAATATCAATGAACCGGTTATAGTTACTGAGAGTTGAATATGTTGTAGTATGAATACTCGGCTCGTAAGACTTAATTCATGTCCATACAAAAAATATTTTTTAAATATAATCGTTTATTGATAACTTAAACTAATGTTTTTTTATTCCGCATAGGTGTAATAAACTAAGCCACTATGGACTCTATGAACACAAAAAAAGTCACAGATACTTTACAGTAAACAAAAAAAAAAACACATTAAAGGTCTTAAAATTCGTTCTTTTATTGGGATACAGAACCAGATTGATTTATGTAATGATAAATGCTAGATAAGAACAATTTTCTCAGTCTATTGCTATCATTAGGTGGACAATAATAGGCAAACAGTTTGTAATTAAAATTATGAGTGCCTTAGATAATGACCTCCAATTAAAAAGAGTGAAAAAAAACATTACTAATCAAAGCCAATTTGCTATTAATCATCAGAAGATTATGGAATAGTTATTAATTGCAAGGCCCAGATCCCATTGTTGTTATTCCTACAGCCAGGAATTAATAAACACTGTCCTCATTCATTATTCACTTGGCCCTCTACATATTCATACGTGTGTCAATTGTTGTCAAGAAAATGTTATATTCACAACGTCAAGTAAAATTTTAAGGTACTCAAGTATCGCTCATTTAATCATAATAAATTATAATTGTAGTGAATATGTAATAAGTATGTTATAATACGGAACCGATAATGTAAGTGACATTTTTTTATTTCGATTTCTTGCGTCGAGTCCGAAGCGTGGCGCTCGAGTTAACAAATCACATGGCTCAGTTGAATTGGTTACATTGGCGTGATTAATAGATATTGAGTTCATCGCATTTTAATGAATGGTTCAGTGATGAATGAACAGTTATGTGATCACGCTACAAGAAGGACATCGCTAAACGTACATCCTTCGTACAAAAATTGACGCTCTCCGCTCGCGTTCTACAGTTGTGTTTCGGTTGCCGAGTAGGCCAGTGGATATTTATACCTCACGCGTATTATACATTGTGCTCACTGTTAAAATATCGATCATCGAAAATGATCCCTACGTTTCTCCTACTGTTCGTGGTCACGTTGATATTGTACGGCTTCATCTCGACTATAAAGCCGAGGAAATATCCACCGGGTAAGTGTTGGTGCTACTCTAACTAATGTTGTAATTATTAACTAATTAGTTTGATTGATTCGGTCGTATTAACGTAACGAACGTGTCGAACTGTCACACTGTGTCATAAAGTGGTTCAAGTGTAGTCGGAAGTATTTAAACATTCGTGATTCCTATGACGTTTGATTGCGTTTTGTTTAGCTGTCGTAAACAGAATAAAAATGAAAGTGAACTGTATTCATAATTTTGTTTACTTTTGCCTTATTTATACGTAAATTTTACATTAAGAATATAGGTAAGTGCATCGTAAGCTAACTAGTTATATACGCGTGCGTTTCGACAAATTATTTTGTGACGGCCACATTACCTAGTAGTTTTTTCACTTCATTTAACTGTATCAATTGTGTATTTATTTCAATAAGAACAAAAATAATTTATGACTACTTGTGTTGTAGGGATCTTTTTTTCGTGAAAAGTAAACGGTAAAACTTGGAAATATAATGACAATTATCAATGAAAGCTTTTGTAATAACTGATATGATTGCCTTTCGAATTGTTGATGCATTGGAATTTTATTGCATATGTAAACAGCGAGTGTATATTGGTATTATTATGTATATGGATTGTACTTTCCTATAATTGATTTCCATTAACAAAATCACGCGATTGTTGTTGAATATTAACAGTTAATAGTATGGTACCATGTGTTTGTAGAGGATGTCATAGAGTGATAGATAAAAGATAATATTATAGGAAGTGTTATCTTAGCTTCTTTACAATGTCTGATAATGTGCCCCGGCGCCTCAGTTCCGACCTTACATGTGGTTATTGTACTGTGCTGATTGACGCCATATAATGTATAGCCACGGAATTTTTTAATCGATTTCAATAATCTTTGTCGTGCGTTCGATTTTTGAAATAGCTTGCATTTTTCTTATACCTAGTATTTTAAAAATGAATGTTATTTCTATTACTGGGTAAATATGTTTTTCAAAATGTATTAAAGCTAAAACAGAAGAGATACGGTACTGTATTTAATTTTAATATATTGACATAACAATAGAGTTGTAATACGTTAACCTTCTCTTAGTTTGCAAAATGTTTTTATAAATAATCTTTTAAGATATTGCATTTATTGATCGCTTTTATCAAATTATTATAAGTATGACGGTAATATGGTTCCCTTCGCCAGTAACGTAAAATAATATTTACACAAATATGTTTAAACCGCATGATATTAGAAAAGTAACTTTTTGTGCTGTGTTGTATAAATGTAAAGAAAAACTTTAAAACTTAAGGAGTTGGTATAATTATGTGTAATTAGATCATTAAATAAATGTTGGTTTAGGAAGGCGAAAAAATTCAAAATGCTTTCTTGATTTAGGGAACTGAACGGGCTATGTGTGTGTTCTATAACATACCACAATTGATTTTACGATATTTCATGTACCTACAGAATACCTATAACGAACAGTATAAAAGTATCTCAACTACTTAAGTAAGGTTTTAAATAATGTTTATGGTATTATTCACATTTAGACTATCTCTTATCTGCGAAGCCTGGGATCCTCAGTTGTAGTCGGTGTCACCAACTCATATTTTGGGAGGATTTCACGTTTATGACTGTAACTTTTAAGAAATACTTAAAAAAAAAATTGACAACTCCATGTAGAGAAAGGAATGAATATTTTAAAAAAAGGTGTCTAAGACAATAATAAGCTTTTTATAAGGTTTAACATACCTACAACATGGTAATCTATTACTAATGTTGTTTTTAAATTTTATAAAATCAAGATCTGAATAACGAAGAGATATGATTTAATAAAAATACATAGTAGCTACGAATATATAGGTACCACGAGGTACAATAGGAACTGAATGCAAAAATGAACAACACATTATACTTACCTACCTACATATATATAAAAAAACTAGCTACTCTCACGCGGTTTCACCCGCTGCTCGGTTCCATTTGATCGTAGCGTGATGTTTTATAGCCTATTTCACACAGGAACGTAGTAGCTATCTATCAGTTAGAGAATTTTGGTAATCCGACTAGCGATTCCAAAGATTTATCCCTACATACAAACTTAAAATTTTACAAATTTTACCTCTTTATTATATTAGTATAGATATAATTACAGATCATCCATGTTATAATAGAAACTTAAAAACACGAGACACACATTTATCCATCTCAATGCAATCAAGTCGCACCGCGGTGCTGAGGTAAGGAGAGAATTGGGTATAGAAAGTCTTCGATCCCGGTAGAGAATATGCCATGGAGACATTCTGACATTCAGTCTATCTTTATCTTACAAAAGCGTCTGAAAGAGCTATTTATAACTTAGTTCGTCGCGAATCTCTAAGACAAAAGTTTAAAGACTATTGTAATTACTGTTTCATGACAATTTATTTGTGAAAACATTCCATATGTTAGGATAAACTTACAGTTGTATAACAGACAGAACTATGGAAGTAAATATATGTAGATATTATAGTTTATTATTCAGTCATTATTTAGATTGGAAAAAGTACTGAAGTCGTTTATGGGGTTCCGTATTAATGTTATCACAAAATACCAAGCGAAACATAGTAATAAAAATTCTACATTTAAAAAAATAAACCTTTATGTATATAGGTAGGCATACTCATCAGTAATGGTATTAAAATTAAATTCGACTAGCCAATAGCCACTTGTCTCAACTCTCAACTTTGAATTGTCATGCTCACTCAAAGATCTCATTGGCGGTGGTACGGGCATTAGATCGCTTGATTCCCAATACGATTGAGTTAGGCACCGCTGCCTGGTGTACATATGTACGTGTCATGTTTGTCAATTGTCACTGATCAGCGCTAAACCGTCTAAATATATTGTCCTTGAGGTTATTTTCTTTTTCCGCGTCTTTGGCTAAATATAATTGCGTGTACTGTTCGCAAATAATTGAAAAAAAATGTAACTAAGCAGTTGGAAGTGATTCTCTATGAGCTATTATGAGATAAGAGTTTCACTATAGGACGAAACGATAGACTATCTACAACTTTTTATTTAGAAATCATTTTAAAATAAATGAATTGTCTCTGACATATTTCGCCTAGCTAACGGTATTTTAAGATAGATAATAAAAATATTAAATGAATAAAAACTAAAAAAGAAATAGTGAAAGTGAATAATTAAAAATATGTCTAGTCTCTCTGATACGTCTAAAGTGGTTGAACCAGTATTCATCATTTATTAGATTGACCTAAATCCTTAATATTTTTGGCAAAATCTAGTTTTGTCAAGCAAAAGAGAAAATTTTATATTGTCATTATCATTTTTTTTTAGAAAATCGGATGATTCGAATTCCTTGTTTCTAAGAATGTCGTATATTTGTTATACGGCTCCTAGTTTTTAGAACGGTCATCGTTATCTATGCAATATGTTAACTTTCACCACATAGGTATTAAATTTTATCGAAGTGTTATTGATAATCTGCACCAATTTAAATGTATCTGACTATAATAATTATTATAGAACAACATCTTCGTCGCGATCCGGAGGTTAAGGTTTCCTTCCAAATCTTGTAAGTACTTTTTGCACATCAGACTTTCCGAGTTACATATATTATATGACTTTCTATGATTATTTTGATATACATATAAGTTCAAGGAAAACATCGTGAAGTGACAAGGTAAACTTGGACTTATAATTTTTAACTAAGTATAAGTTTGAATTGACCGATTCTTGAGCAAACGGGGTGATTAGTGCTCAAACCTTCTCCGTGTGAGAAGAGGCCTTTGATCAGCAGTGGGTACATAGGCTGATGATGTGACAAGAAGAACTACTATTACTATTTACAAACTAAATAATTATTAAACGAAATGTAGGAATTACAGATATTAAAGTATGTTTGTTGTTTTCCGTTTGAGTGAGGTTACCGGAGGCCCAATCCCTAAATCTCAAAAACACTAATCCGCAAAAGGTGGGCAACGCATTTGTGCTTCCGTCGTAGTTAAGGGTGTCCATTAGTGGTACTGATTGCTTACCTTCAGGTAATCCGTCAGCTCGTTCTGTCCCATCATATTCAAAAACTATGTTTGCTAAGGACATGAGAAGGTTCTTATTAGAGAATACTTTAGAAGTAGAGACCTCGAGGGTCTGACCTTTCCTATATTGTTGTTATATAACAAAAATAAATTACTGACACCGAAGTAGCTGAACACCGCGCACCAGTTTTTATTCTTTTTTGTGAGGGGAAAATCATCAAATGACTTCGAGTGAGTCAAGGGAGTGTCAGACTCTTACTGACTAAAAACCCCCCTGTTCCTTCTCCTGCTCCGGGCCGAGGTCGCGGTGCCTCATTGCGCTTACCCCGCAATCCCGGCTGAACATCAGCCCTATAGGGCCCCATCTGTGGTGGTCTATTAACGCTACGCGCCGTACGCTCGGGCCTGGTTCTGGTCGGGCGGCGAGTTGCTCGCTGTCCGCAGACCGCAGTCCCTTAATCCTCGACACCGCACACCGGTGCGCCGCCCTCTAGGAAGATAAAAAAGTGATAAATACAGCAGAACACTCTACGAAACTTGGAACTTATACGTTTTAATATTAATTTGTTTTCAAAAGTTTTAAACGTGATATTTTCGTACCTAATATAAGGGTTAAATATATTTCACATTTGATAGACAAGGAAGTAAATTATTTACATGTCAAAGGTGGTCCTTTTTAGGTACTTTATTAAATTAGTTGACCGACGTAATAGAAGTTAGTGCCACACACATTTATTATTTTTTGTCCCCGCGCGCACTAAGTTAAGTGTGTTTGGTTTTTTCCTTAAATTTCTACAAATTCCCAACACCACACGCAAGATGGATAGGGAGGACAAGGCTACCTGGAAGAATAACAACTTCACATTTCTGTAAACCGTTTTCAGCTAACTTCATGTTAGACTTTACTTAAAAAATGAGTTCATCTCTATCGTCGAAGCTTAATTTCTCTAAGTGATTATTCTATTTTTAATATTGATCTTAATCTGGTATCTTCATTTGTTCTTAAAAGAGCTGTTTATTTACTAAATTAACGTCGGCATCTGGACCTCCTACAAACATTTATATTGTTTACAATATATAATTACGCGAGTATTAACGCGAAAAATAATTACCTAAATACCTTGGAAGGCTCGACGTTTCGACCTGGTTGCACAGGTCGTAGTCGCAAGCAGATTGATACATAGTTACTTATGCGATGTTCTTTTAAAATATAGAGAGTATTTTATTAACAATTTTTTTATTAATTTTGGAAACGAATTTATCGTAATTTTGGCATCATATTCAACGCATACATATACGAATTTGAAAACATTATCAAATCGACTGTAAACATTATTTATGTGTAAACCATTATTCACGGTATTAAGACGACAACTTTTAAATAAAAATGTTGAGGATTTAATTATTATGATTTGCGTCATTAAGTAAGCACTTATTATAAAGTTGTAAGTAGATAAACATCTATTTGAATTATAGTTTTTAGGCATTGCATTTATTGCAAGGAAGAAATATCTATCCGATTGTGGTTAATATTGACCTTCTCGACCTTATTAATAAAAAATTTATGGTATACTTCCGAGTTTTAAAGTTCTACAGCTCAAAATCTTACAACCTTTTTACAAAGCAAGGTTTTTCTTTAGTTTAGTTCAGTTTTTGTATTTCAAATTGAACGCAGGTGCGAATTGATCATCATTCATTCATCATCAGCCTGTTGTCGTCCACTGCTGGACATAGGCCTCCCCAATTGCACGCCACTGAGCTCGATGTTCAGCTCTTCTCATCCAACCACTGCCAGCCACCCTGCGGATGTCATCAGTCCACCTAGCTGGAGGGCGCCCTACACTACGTTTGCCTAGACGTGGTCTCCACTCTAGAACACGTTTACTCCATCGGTCATCGGTTCTTCGATAGATGTGACCTGCCCACTGCCACTTAAGTTTGCTAATCCTTTGGGGTATGTCGATAACTTTAGTTCTCTGTCGGATCACCTCGTTTCGAATACGATCCTTCAGAGAGACTCCAAGCATAGCCCTTTCCATAGCTCGCTGAGCGACTTTAAATTGGTGGATCAGTCGCACTGTAAGTGTCCACGTCTCGGCTCCGTATGTCATCACTGGTAGGACGCACTCATTGAAGACTTTTGTCTTCAGGCTTTGCGGTATCTTTGACGAGAATACCCGACTGAGTTTCCTATACGCTGCCCAGCCAAGCTGTATCTTCCTACGAGCCTCCCTCTCGAAGTTGTTTCTACCGAACTGGATAGTTCGCCCGAGGTAGACGTACTCTTGAACAACCTCGAGAGGAGATCCATTGATGGTGATCGGCTCCGGGAGATTCAAAAATTCGAAAGACGAAGGAAGGAGATTCGAAAAACGAAGGCCATGTTCATTGAACATGACCTTCGTTTTTTGTAGGTTCATCCGGAGTCCGATGCGAGCAGAGGAATCAGCCAGGCCGTTCAGCATACATTGTAAGTCCTGCACGGTTTCAGCCACGATTACAATGTCATCTGCAAATCTCAAGTGTGAGAGATACTTGCCGTTAATATTTAGGCCCCGGCCTTTCCAGCGCAGCGTCTTGAACATATCCTCCAAAGCATTAGTAAACAGTTTGGGGGAAATAACGTCCCCCTGTCTTACGCCCAGATGCAGGTGGATAGGTTCAGACTGCTGGTTCTGTACTTGAACGACCATAGTGGTAGCATCATATAGATCTCTCAACACTTGAACATACCGCCAGTCGACTTGGCACCGTTGCAAGGACTCCAGAACAGCCCAGGTTTCGACAGTATCTAAGGCTTTCTCGTAGTCCACAAACGCCAGGCATAAGGGCAGATTATACTCTTCGGTTTTCTGTACAATCTGCCTCACTGTATGTATGTGGTCCACGGTACCATATCCCCCTCGGAACCCGGCCTGCTCAGGGGGCTGAAACTCGTCGAGTCTTCGCGCGAGACGATTTGTTATGACCCTGGAAAACAGCTTATAGACGTGGCTCAGAAGAGAAATAGGTCGGTAGTTCTTCAGAAGGGTTGCGAATAAGATCCAAAATACAAAAACTGACTCAATGTTTTAAACCTATACACTAAAGATATATATCTTGTCTATACTAATATTTATCTATAAAGAGGTAAAATTTGTAAGTTTGTATGTAGGGGCTAATCTTTGGAACCGCTTGTCGGATTGCCAAAATTCTGTCACTAACAGATAGCTACAATGTTCCTGAGTGCAATAAGCTATAAAACATCACGCTACGATCAAATGGAGCCGAGCAGCGGCTGAAACCGCGCGAGAGTAGCTAGTTTTGTTATAAAGAGGTTGGATTTTGAGTTTTATAAATCGGAGGTATAGCACATTGGTTTTATTGAATAAGTATTTGATATAAATTAATATCAAAGATACAGCCTTAATAGGACAGGGACAAAGTCCCTGCTAACCATTCAATATTAGTTATTTCAGTGTTCCTATTTTTTGTAATGTATGGATCTTGAGTTATCTGAATAAATAAATTTTATTATTATTATTATTATTATAATAGTCTTTAACACTGTTAGCAGCAAAATACAACGTGCTAAGTTATTTGACCCTGTTTTGTTCAGATGGACGCTAGTTACGAATGCAGAAGGTATAAACTGTGGTGTGAAACACTACCTTAATATGCTATTGTGATACACAGACTCTGTATATTGATTGGGTACTACACATCCGACTATCTATACTAATATTATAAATGCGAAAGTAACTCTGTCTGTCTGTCTGTCTGTCTTTTCTTCACGCCTAAAGTACTGAACCGATTTCTGTGTAATTTGTTAAGTACATACATAGTTTGGAACTCGAGAAAGGACATAGGAAAGTTTTGGTACCTAGTTAGGTAGGTAGGTTAAAATCTGCAGGAAGTCACTGTTCCACGCGAACGGAGTCGCGGACAAAAGCTAGTACCTAATATTATAATAAATGTGAAAGTTTGTGAGAATGTATGGATATATTTTTTAATTATCACACGCTAAAACGGCTGGACCGATTTGGTTTGGTATGTAGATAGATGATACCCTATTAACACATAAGCTACTTTTTATCAGCATTCCACGTATGGAAGCTAGTACCTATGTAATATTTGCAAATAATTTGGACGTAGTAACACGATAATAAGTGTAACCTACACTATAGTAGTGAGATGGCAGCAGAGTAGAAAACATTTGCGAGGACCACCTAGAGGATACGGTGGAGCATATGGTGGCGGTGTGCCCTGCTTGGGTTGAGCACCGCCGCGTCCTCAGGGAAGTGATCGGCGGCGGCGACTACTCGCGCCTTGCCTTAATCGAGGCCATGGTTCATAGCGAGAGGAACTGGGACGCCGTCTCCTCCTTCTGTGAAGCAGTTATGCTCGCAAAGAGCGTGAGGGAGCAATCCTCCTCCTCACGATCCAGCCGCCGCAACAGGCGACACTACGGGCGTAGGGGATCAAGAGACGATCTCCGGCCACCGTAAGCACGGGCCTGCGGTCGGCGAGTAAGGGCAGCTCGCCGCCCGACCAGAACCAGACCCGAGCGTACGGCGCGTAGCGTTCCGCGCGCGCCTCAAGCCAATAGACCACCACAGACGGGGCCCTATAGAGCTTATGTTCAGTCGGGTCTGGTCGTGGGTGTCATTCGAATCGTAAGACTCGAGTAACGAACTAAACATTTACAGTACCATTATCTGATATACATGACGCTGACAAGGAACGGGGGTTTATTAGTCAGGGAGAGTCTGACACTCCCTCTCGCCCGACCGACCCAGACTGGGCGGGAGAAGTCATTTGATGATTTTCCCCTCACAAAAAAAAAAAAACCGCGCCAACCAAGCCGTCAAAATTTAAAATCATTTTTATTGTGTTCTCATGTTTTTGAGTTCGGAGGCCATTGTCTTCATTTCCTTCTACTTATAAATAATCATAAAAGCCTAAACAATCTTGCTAATAGATTAAATTATTGTTGTACATAGAAGATAACTTAGTTTATTGAACAATTTTTAACCCTCAGATGAACAAAAATTTTTCCTTTTGAGTAACATCAATCAATAATATATTAATAAATTACTTTTAAATATGAAACACAATACAAACTTAGGTTATAATACTGACAGATATAAAAGTTTCCCCTTCCATGAAATAGTAGAATGGTAGGTACTTATAGCTAACCTGGCAAACCTCTAACCTACCGGATCAAAATGCTTAGGTATATTAAATTTGCTATCAATTTCAAATATTTAGGTAATTAAACTTTTAATCAGGTTGTTTGAGAAAGATAATTACAGTTTTTACTATTTAATTCACAGTTATTCCATATTTTCTCATCGTTCAAATCTTACCTGGTCTTCCACGAATGTTTAATGACCAAAAGTCTGGTCACTTTTTGCTTAAAGACCAAAATTAACTAAGTGGGCCCATCCGTTTTAAAGTTGTAGAGAGACTAACTAATAGTTTAGTTTATAATACTAACTAATAGTAAGTTTGTAGATATAATGTAGGGGGTAATCTTAGGAACCGCAAGTCGTATTGCCAAAATTTAATTTTCGCTGATAGATAGCTGCAATGTTCCTGAGTGCTATAGGCTATAAAACATCACCAAGTTTTTATATAAAATGTCATTCAACATTTTCAACAATATTTTGTGAGCTCAGTTAATCCTCTTAGACGGTGTTTTTTAATTTGTGGCTGATTATTCTTTTTTCATCGCTCTCAGTAATTTGAATACACTTGCTGACAATGTAATTATCAGAGAAGATCGAAATGAAATTGACTCACGTTGAGGATTACTGTAGATTTTGAAGTACTTAGAACCAATTTTTTTTTCGATTATTGAATTAAGGAGTTGTGGTGGCCCGGATGTTAATGCGCCCGCTTCTCATGCATGAGGGTGCAGGTTCGAAACCTGGCTAGTACCAATGTGACTTTTTCCGAGTTATATGTAATTTCTATGATTGTTACGACACCACTGACATACCTACTGTGAAGGGAAACATCGTGAGGGAACCTGGACTTATAATTTCTAATTATAAGTTTGAAATCGCCAACGTGCATTGAGCAAGCGTGGTGATTAATGCTCAAATCTTCTTCATGTGAGAAGAGGCCTTTGCTCAGCAGTGGGCATTTATAGGCTGATGATGATGATGATTATGATGATTATTGAAAGTTAGAATGCACTAAACCATGATACAAACGCAAGTTTGTAAGCTGTTTGTTACTATTTCAAAGTCAAAATAATTTATTCCAAGGCCATAAATATATAATTTTGTAACGCTAAAATTAAACGATAGTCTATCCGTCAGTGAAGCATGGTGCTCGTTCGAAGGTGTAGACTTTGTGCTGAACTGTTTCAGGCTAAAACTACTGAACGTATTTAAATAAAAATAGTCTGGTATTGCGAGCAAAACTGAAAGCAGAAACTAGTTAAAAATAACTTTCCGTCTTAGGTAGGTATATACAGTGCACTGGTACCTCGTGGTGATAACAATATCACGTGCTTATAACTGCAATATTTTTGCTTAATGCAAGTATGGGTCTGTAGTTTTTCATAGTGTCTGTCATTTTAAAGTGTCTCTCTGATATATCTAATTACGATAGTTTTGAACTACGTACATTTTTGTTTGCAAGTTCATGGGTACACCCTACACTTTGTTTTGAAAACGCTCACACCATGTTCACAGTTTCCGGGAACTAATTGTAAAGAGCTCATAGTTGGTAGTGTCGACCGCATGCGTAAGATGGCGCTGACATACAGAACAATTATGTTGTTGCTTGCGGCTCATAGATGTCGCTAGATGTACTCTACAAAACTTACTGAATTTTATCCTTGACCGATATGATCCTCAGCTGGTTCATGATTATACATTGTCTTTGAATGATTTGTTTCAATCAAAATCAATTGGTAACTTTTATAAGTATGCGCAAGTATGTGTGTCTAACTTTTTCTTTTGTATTTTACTGTAGGTACTGTCATGAACCTTAATTGGTATCGTAGGTAGGTATACGTACACTATTTTATATGATTTTATTTAAAAACATCTTGGAAGCATTGTTCAACAAACAAAGATCGAGATGAAGGGACTCTATCTATTTGAACGTGATTGTGATATACACAAAAATTACAACATGAATGCGGTTTTCGACAACAGACAGATTGATTCCTGGGGAGGGCTTTAGAGTCTTATTTATTGAGGTTCTGTGTGTATTGGCAGAATTGGAGCTTTGTAGAGGCTCGGATCGTTTCGTTAGTTCAATATGATTTCAATCACTGAGCGAAAGAAGTTTTTAAACAATCGGATTGAATGCCTGATTCGTTGTATTAAGTTTTGTGTGCCCAAGTTTTTGTACTTATCCAAATATAGAATACAATTTACTTTGTTTTCTGAAGATAAAATGGAAGAATGGATAATTCCTCGGGATATATTATTGTATTCTTTTTTTATGGGATAGGTCGGCAAACGAGCGTGCGTATTACCTGATGGTAAGCTATCGGCGCCGACCAGGGCCATCCGCAACACTCAAGGAGTCAGCAGTGCGTTGCAAGCTTTTCTTGAATAAGGGATTCGGATATTTAAGGAGTGGGAAGGAATGGAAAGAGGAGCGATTGGGCTCCGGTAACCTCAACCACGCGGCGAAACACAATGCTATGGTTGTTTCACGCCGGTTTTCTGTGAGGCCGTGGTATCACTCCAGCGAGCTATTCGTGCTGAAACTTGGTTTTCCCAAACTCCAATACAAGAACATTGTGCTTCAGTTTAGGCTCTTATTATTATAACCTAAAATTTTGGCGCCAAAAATCCAATTGTAATTAATCGTAGGGGATTCAAGATGCCATTATTTTATTGCTATTTAACAAACGAGATCGATAAGTAAAGGTAATAATCTAATAATACAAACAAACGTCATTATTAATATTTTGCTACCGTAGTTGCATCTACTTAGTACATTAAATAGGTTTAGAGCTCCTTTCACAGTACCTAAAGCCCACGTAGACTTGCTTTGAACAAGGCAACACAGTTCCTAGCTTTGATGACGTCACTGTAAAGATGGCTTTAAATGCTTGCAATATCTACAAATTCGTGTTTAGGTACTATTAAGACTTTAAATTTATGAAGAGTTTTTATTACGCGAATAAAATTGGTAACTAAGCTAATTTTTCAATATCATGGAAAGTGTATAGATGAATGAAAACGTGCTAAAAACGGCAACGTATTTTTCACCTTATTTGGTGGGTAAGAATTATAATAAAAATATAAATTATTTATATGCGCAACTGTGTATATACTTACCTACCTACTTTCTAGCGGTTTCACCCACTGCTCGGCTCCATTTAATCGTAGCGTGATGTTTTATAGCCTATATCACTCAGGAACATTGTAGCCATCTATCAGTGAAAGAATTTTGGCAATCCGATGAGCGGTTCGAAAGACTGTCCCCTATATACAAACTTACAAATTCACCTCTTTATAATATTAGTATAGATCAATAGATAATTTGATATAGTTCTGAATGTCTGCAGATAAAAGTCAAAAATATATTTGATAAGTAGGTTTTGGTAGTATTTAGTTTTTTTTTGATAAGTAGGTAGTATTTAGTTTTTTTAGAGTCGACGTAATTTCATGCTTTTTTACTGAATCTGCTATGTAAAGAAAAACGTTTAGGTATGTTAAGTCGTCTTTTTTCTCGTTCTTTGTGATGAGCAATATTTGTTCCATTACACGTATTGGATCGATATATTTGGTTTAGACATACATGCTAACAACATCATATAACAGTAATGAAAAAATCGGGCTTTTAAAAATACTATGTATATTAGCACATAAATCTGACTCATAAAAGTGGACTATGTAGAATTAGAAACAAGGTTTCTTTTTTAAAATAATACATCTTAATATTTTCTGCTAAGTTTGAAGTAAGTACTTACGTGATATCATATTTAGATGCATTTGACTACCAATGACTTGAGATTGTTGCTTGACATTAAGGAAAACTTATAACAATAGTCTCATTTATATAATAAATAGCGCATAATTAAGCGCGTAATTGATCTAAGTATGAATTTTGACAACTAAACAACTTTTGGGATATAGGTACATATATATTTAAAACATATATTTATATATATTAAAAAGCGCTGTCTTTGGCTTTTTAATTAACCTTTAAATCATGTTAATTGAAGATACAATAGCAGAACAATAATATAGGTTTGATGAATAAAAGGATATCTATAATATTCATTCTTATCTATACCTATATACGTTATTTAAAAAAAAACACTTCATCATCATTAGTATCAGCTACACGCGATAAGCGTCTCAGAACAAAGACCACTTCTGAATAAACAAAAATTATATCATAATAAAAGCAAGCTGTAACTGACTCCATGCTAATCAATTTGTAATATTTTTTTTCAGGTCCAGTATGGTTTCCTTTTATCGGAAGCAGTGGTATTCTGCAGAAGATGACAAAGAAACACGGATCGGAATGGAGAGCTTGTTTAGAACTGTCCAAACAGTATTCCACTAACGTGTTAGGCATGAGGTTGAGCACAGAACTATTAGTTGTTGTTTTCGGCGAGAAGAATGTTCGTCAAGTATTTAATGAAAAAGAATTTGATAATAGACCAGATAATTTCTTCGCGAGGTTACGTTGTCTTGGGTACAAGAATAAGGGTAAGTTATTCATCATCATCATCATTATCAGCCTATAAGTTCCCACTGCTGAGCAAAGGCCTCTTCTCATACGGAAAAGGTTAGAGCATTGATCGCCACGCTTGCTCAATGCGGGTTGGCGATTTCAAACTTATAATTAGAAATTATAAGTAAAGGTTTCCTCACGATGTTTACCTTCACCGTATGTCAGTGGTGTCTAAATAATCATAGAAAGTACATATAACTCGGAAAAAGTCACATTGGTACTTGCCAGGTTTCGAACCCACACCCTCATACATGAGAAGCGGGCTCCTTAACCTCCGGGCCACCACGACATTTTTTATAATTATTAGTAATTACTTACTAATTTATTTAATTTTGTGTGTTAAGTTATTAATTTATTTAATTGTATGTCCTTTTCTGTGAGGAGAAACTCGTCCAGGGTAATACGAGACGGAGTGTCAAAGTCTTTCTGACTAAAATCCCTTTTCCTTTCCTTCTGCTTTAGGGCGAAGTCGCGATACCTTAGTGCGGTGCCTTGCAACTTCGGCTGAACATCGCCTGTTCCGAATTTTGTGTCCCTGAAACTGTCGTTATACTCGTATACGATTCAATCTCTATTGGTAATACTCTAATAGGTATGATTCCGATGGTGACACTTTTGTACAACGCCATCTCGAGTTTTTTTTTAATTTGGAGGTATTTACGAAAATTGCTTTATTTTTTGTTTTCTTTAAAAACGTTTCATATTCTTATTAAACTCAGACGCGGAACAACAATTTATGAATCACACAAAGAGTTGCTGGAACAACTACGGCAACCGGTTGCCAATCCAACATGACAACTCTGCAGTCATGCAACTGAAAATTTAAGATAATTTAATAATATGCCAATATGGTAAATTTAAACCCTAAAGAAAACATGACGTAGCGACGAGGCTCTCTTGTCTTAACCATTATTTAGTATCTTAGTATTTTTCCTTATTCCAACCAAACCAAAAAAGGACGAGTCTAATATTTTTTCATTAGTCTACTGGCGGATTTATAAGATTTTTAATTTTCACACCCTACCGTCATCCCTGTTAGAATCATGGTAGCTTCAATAACAAGTTTAATGTACGGTCTTCCTTTATTATTGAATTTTGTAATAGATATCATCTACTATTAAAAGTTTAAGGTACCTACTTACGTAAATTGCAAAAATATATATGTACCTATATTTTTTATTTAGATCGTATAGTACCGCTTGAGCCGATACCTAATGCTTGACGTATTAAGTCTGCCTTAGTTTTCTGTGGAAATAAGTATACCTAATATAATAAAAATAAGTACCGTATTTATTAATTACTTTCCTGTCTGATAAGCAGCTAAAGAAGGAATTATACAAATTGACATTCGAATATATAATTACTATCGTGCTTTCAAGCCGATTATAAGAATCTGAAGGCTGATATATGGTTTCAGCAATGATACAAGTCAAGCTTTTTAATAAAATGTTTTTAAATAGTATGGGTCTATTGTTCAGATAATAGACAATTTATAAACCGTTTTTAACCTATATGTATTATATTATCTTTTTTTTTAAATTGCCTTTTTTTTCAAATAAATTGTTTTACTTTTTCACTTTTTTGCTAAGAGGTTACAGAATAATTCGATTGCTTCTTTTTAGGTATAACTTTCGCTAACGGAGA
The DNA here is from genome assembly GCA_902829305.4 of Spodoptera exigua. NCBI lineage: Eukaryota > Metazoa > Arthropoda > Insecta > Lepidoptera > Noctuidae > Spodoptera > Spodoptera exigua. The sequence goes on along the minus strand of LR824601.2, from coordinate 8,604,192 downwards.
AGTGTGGAAAGAGCACAGACAGTTCGCTGTGAAAAACCTAAAATACGTTGGCTACGGAAAAACTCAAATGGAAAAAGAAATACAAAATGCATTGTCCAGTTTACTTGAGCAAATAAAGGAGAGTAACGACAAACCAATTAATATAGCTAATTTATTGAGCGAATCTGTGATTAACGTGTTGTGGAAATTTGTGGCAGGTAAGTTTTTTTTTTATATGTATAATAGTTCGCCAAACGAGCAGTAGGATTACCTGATGGTAAGCAATCAGCGCCGCACATAGACACCCGCAACGGAGGAGTTACGAGTGTGTTGCCGACCTTTTAGGGTTTAGGGTTTTGGAGATTAAGGGATTGGGGAGGGATCGGGGGAGGGGAAAGCTTGGGCCTCCGGTAACCTCTCTCACACGGCGAAACACAACGCTGTGGTTGTTTCACGCTGGTTTTTTGTGAGGCCGTGGTATCTCTCCGGTCGAGCCGACCCATTCGTGCTGGGCTCTCCCACACTTACACTAAAAAGTATTTTTTTGTTATAGCAACATTCCCCAACCGTTTTGTGGTTGTGCAAACAACATAACGCAATAATATCTGTTGCTTTTCGCTAGTGATGTTACATAGAACATATCAAATGGGAAAAGCCCATCGAATTTCACTAAAAACAAAGGAATAAATAAATAAAAAGTAAATTGTATCGAACATATTCCATTACACAGTGTACATACATCTATGTATATGTTTACGTACCTATATTTTGATATATAATTTTTACATTACATATTGGGATGTTCTCCTGTGTCGTGGATGCAATAACAGACATGCAATTCACATACTCATTACATCCAGAACCGTGACAACTAATCGGGGTTAACAGAAGAGTAGTTCCGTGCGGGAAAAAAACCCGCGACACATTGCACGCCAGCCGGTTACTCAGCCACCGATTTAACCGTACATTGTACTTAATTTTACTTAATTATTTATTAAAAATTTTAATTTTAATAATATCCCAGTACGTTCTGATGTACCATATTTAAGTTTTGCATCACATTATGCATTCCTACCCGCCTAAAGCAGTTATCAATAATGAAATTACATTAATATTTAAATGATGGATTCGCTCACATGTTAACATATTTTAATGATTGATAAGCCTACATAGTTGACTTTCGATCAATAGCAAAATTAATTATTTGCCTTTGTGCCGAGTATTAGTTCACATAGGCAGGTAAGTTAGAGAATGAATTCATTAATAGGAAAATGATATCGGTCCTTTGTTTTATTCAGAGAGTATATATGTTTTAAGTAAGTAGACTTTGGCGAAAATTCGACGTAGCTACATAATTTAACTATGTATGTAGGTAGGTACCTGTGTATATGCATACACTTCTCCGAAGTTCTTTGTGGAATTAAGACTTATGTTGAATGACGACATTAATTATAATTTTATGTCCAGTTGGTAGGTAGTTTGTTAGTGTACCTAATTCAACATTATTTTTTTTTCATTCGAAATACAAATTAAAAAAATGCATGATCACTCTTTTATCTTCGAAATTCGAATTTAAGTGTTTGAAAAATCTTTAATTATCATTTCGAGTGATATTTCAAGTTAGACTCATATTTTATATGAAAAATTATGTAATTTTATTTACAAACTAGTTTTTTTTTATTATCACCTATGTTTTACTAATAATACGAATATCTAGTTATACGTTATGCGCATAGCTTAGTACGTTGGTCCATTGTTCTATAAAACATTAAGTTTTTATTCTAATGTGAGAAACGTTTGCAGAAGTGAAAGAAAGAGCTCAAAGTACTGATATTACCCTCGAAAACAGGGCATACGGGCACGGGGCACAGATTTAATTTAGATTTCAACCTAGAAGTACTACTTTTAAAGATTGCTTTGTTGCAACTTTTACTAATACAGGCTTTATCTACATATTATGATCATTAAGAAATTATGAATAAATAATACTGTTCTTAAGGGCTGGTTTTTCAATGGTTAGATATAAGTTATCTGGGGAATAGTTATCATGCTGTCGCCTCAGAATGTTTGTATAAGACAGTGACAGCAACAGTTTTATTCCTTAGATAACATTTCACTATTGAAAAGTCAGCTAAGGTCTGATCTTATAAAATTCACAAATTCATACGATCCAGTAAATAAGTACTTAGGAAACGAATCGATATTATTTACTCTGAACAGAATGAGATCCATGTTTAAAAATGTAACTAGCAAAAAGGGTATTATAAAGCAGATTAAAGGAAAATACATATACGTACAAGGAGGGTATGTCGATACACACTCACACATACACACGAATAAGTAACTAATTTGCTTTTTTGTTGTTCATTATTTTTAGGCGAACGTATAAAAGAAGAGACACTGAAACATTTATTGGACCTTTTTAGGCAGCGAGGGAAGGCTTTCTCAGTTGCCGGAGGCTTGTTAAATCAAATACCGTGGTGTAGATTCATTATACCTGAACTGAGTGGGTATTCACTTATACAAAAATTGAACCAAGACATCTCAAAAGTTATAGAGGTAACTCTTTTTTATGTATAATTGAGTTTTTTTCCTGTATTTGTATTGATTTTTTAGGTAAATTAAAATGTACCTATTCTTGTAAATTAGAGGCTTGTTATTACTTGCTTGTCGCATTTCTATCTACACAACTTGTTACATAGCCATCTGCCTATGCTTATAGCAAATACTACCTTAAAAAAAGATACATCTCCGAAATAGTTTGATTTGACAATTCCGTAATCGTTAGTTACTGACTGAATATAATCGAAATATATCTAATTTGAAATATTTTTTATATTTATTTATATTGATCGATAGTTTTACTATGCATAGTATCGATCGATGAAGTTAGGCTGGACCATAATTATGAGCTGTTTTACCTCATTTATTAACTGTCTTGTTTAATAATTTCCAGGAAGCTATTGAAAAACATAAAAACAAAGAAGTAGAAGGCAATGATTTTATCTACAAATTCCTGGACGTAATGTATTCGAGTAAAAACCCAACGTTTACAGGCAAGTGACCTGATTTCTTAATGTATGCTTTACAATTCAGCTCGGATTCGATTATTCACTAACTTCAGTTTCTGTGTTACAGAGGAACAATTGAAAATAGTGTGTTTGGATTTCTTTATTGCGGGGTCGCAGACAAGTAGTAACTATTTGAGCTTCGCTTTTCTCAAAGTGTTAAAATGTCAAGACATTCAGGAGAAAATTTTTAACGAAATAGACACTATTATTGGCGATAGAACACCATGTTGGAATGATAATGAAAGGTAAGTGAGTAACAAAAAGTGTGACTTAATATTAATTCATTAATAGTCTACATGTCTATAGCCGTTCGCGCGATGCCACAAGCCCCGTTCTGGCTTGAAACTGGTAGAGCATTTCTCGGTTTATTCACGTGAATAAGTTGGTATTTTCAATTAATGTAATATAAGTCACGATAGATAATATGTAAACATTAGGTACAATACATTATTCTTATTGTAAAAAAATAACAATATATCCATAATTCTCCTTATCGACAACTTGTGTAAAAAAATACATACGCACCTATGTTTGATCTGTAAATTACCTATTTGACGTGAACCTGTATATTTTTTTTATGTAATAGATCGGCAAACAAGCAGACGGACTACCTGATGGTAAGCAATCAGCGCCGCCCTTGGATACCCGCAACGAAGAAGTTACGAGTGTGTTGCCGACCTTTTAGGGGTAAGGGATTTGGAGGAGGGGAAGGATTGGGCCTCCGGCAACCTCACTCACACAGCGAAACACAACGCCGTGGTTGTTTCACGCCGGTTTTCTGTGAGGCCGTGGTATCACTCCGGTCGAGCCGACCCATTCGTGCCGAAGCATGGCTCTCCCACACTTAAAAAGTTATTTACATACATATATTTGCCATAATACAAATATTTATCTTTTACAGACTGGTGTACACATCAGCGTTCATGCAAGAAGTCCATAGATACTATCCCGTAGTCTGCATGGCTGGTCCCAGGTCCCTGCAAACAGATACATCTATCGATGGGTATCGTATCCCTAAAGGTACTACAGTACTTATGTCATTGGCTGATATATACTTCGACCCAGAGTTGTGGGACGACCCTCATGTGTTCAGACCTGAAAGATTCATCGATGAAAGTGGAATGTTGAAAAATTCAGATCACATCTTCCCATTCGGATTAGGTATGTAGCTATAATCGACCTGGTTTTGACTTGTTTTAAATTAATTTATTCCTATTAGGTATTTGTATCTACGCGAGGTGTAGAAGTGAGAAAAGTAGTTATTTTTATTCACTTTTTGTTTCATAGTGTGTGTGCGAGTATTATAATTTAATTATATGTTTTTTTATTGTGATGTTAGCTATTAAAGTGTATAATTGTTTCTTGCTAGCGTTTTATAATGCTATGATTGCGAATTAATCATATGTAATCAAAATAATAAGCCTGAATATTAATCCTTAATGCATATTATTATTGAGTATCATTTTCTTTGCGCTGTTGCTTGTGGTTGTCAATTATCGTCATGAAGCAAACAACAGATTCTTGCTTATCGCGCTTTAGATGGAACATTCTACCTTTTATCAACTTCGTGACAATTGATAGCCACCCTTTGTTCATTTCTTATTTGCATTGCAATGGTTTTGTGGTTCGCATTCAGTGAGTAACATCATTGGTCTAATAAAAAAGAAACGAATGTTAGTATGACAACCGACCATATTGAAATACCAATATTTTGCACTCTGGAAAATCTATATTTTATCACTATGCTACGCAAATTACTTTAAACCGTTGGCTGTGCGCTTGCATACTGTCTCCTATTTTAGACCTCACATGGGATTATGAAAAATGGGAACAGAGAGTAATCCGTTTTTTGTACATACATGGATGCACTATGTAAAATTGCTATGCTAAAATAGAGATCAAGAGAGATTTTTACATACATGCTACCTTTTATAGGTCCCTCTACAACGATATTCTAGTTCATAGTAAAGCAATAATATTCAGAAATACAAGAGCCTCTCAACAACTTAAGTTTTCCTTTTCGAATTAATTTCTCTCGTCATAGTCGACTTGCGCAGCATTTATTATTTAACGAAGACCGTATCCTTGGCACTGTGATTTTGTATATTAATAATAGTTAGCGATTGCGAAGTGAAGCTCTAGGAAGAAACGGCATATTTAAGAGGTCGGCAACACGTTGCAGGTGTCCGTCCAAATAAAATAGTTTATACCATTTTTTATGGTATAATATTGCGTTACCATTACAGACAGACAGAAACTCGACTCATATACTTTTATATTAAAAAAATGTTGCAAACTATTTTTATATTTATGTATATAATCGACGTTTTTAATATTATTATACGTAATTATTTCATGTTAAATTTTCTTTCAGGTCGTAGACGCTGCCCTGGAGACTCTTTAGCGAAGTCGTTTATATTCATCACGTTCGTGGGTATACTCCAAAAGTACAGGATTCATGTCAGCAACGGCACAGTTCCGTCTGACAAACCGGTCATAGGTATATTGTCTTCACCGAAGCCCTACACGGCTGAGTTTACATTAAGAAAGTGAAATTCAATAAAAAAAAAAAACATTTAATTTGTGTAATTTAAATTATTTAAATAAAGTTTATTTAATTGTTATGATATTCATTTACTCCAGTCCATTCATCTTTTAGATGGAATTGAATAATTTATTTCACAGAGAGTTGACTCCGTATAGTGTGATTACGACGCACAAATAAAGTCCATTTATATAAAATAATATTGTTGACAATTAATGAAATTAAACATTAACCTTCCTTTTAACGAAATCAAAATACTTCTATGTGTCTGTAGATACAGTTATAATGGATAAAAAAGAGACATACATTTCTGAAACTTACAATAACTAAAATCGTTGAAATGACAAATCACTAAGTTATATCTCTATCCTACCTATATCCCAATTCCATATTCACATTTCAAATTGAAAACATTAATTAAATTTACGTCTCAAATAAGATAAAATTTTAATAAACTGTTAACCAATATGCATTTAAAAAAGCTTTTAAATACTTAAGATAAAGCACAAAGTCGCGTGTTACATGATCAATGCACAAACTAATAGGTCGCGGCGCAGTGTCTCGGCGAGGCCAAGGTTGCCGTTCGAACTTGTCCCTTAAGGCTTGCTCCAATGTTGAGTGATGTTAACTTTGTCAAGTTCAATGCTACTAAGGCTGCATTCTCAAGTATAGGCGCCAAGACGCAAGCGTGGGGTGGCAGGGAGGCGGTAGTGGGCCAAATGCTTCGACACAGGGGGTGGCGGATGAAACCACATATTTATACGGCACTCAATTAAACTCGATGTTTTTTATGGGATAATTCGGCAAACGAGTCGACGAATGCCTGATATTAAGCAATCGCCGCCACCCATGGAGTTACAAGTGCATTGCCGGTCTTTTAGTGATAAGGATTATAAAATGGATATTAAAGTATTGGGAAATGTGAGGCCGTGGTATCACCCTGGTCGAGCCGACCCATTCGTGCCGAAGCTTCGCTAGACCACATTTATAAATGATCATGTGTCAGAAAACCATAGGGCTAGAGTGCTAGCGGCAGCGGGTAAACAGATCGTTTCAATAAAAAGTACCGAACTTCATTACATTAGTACACTTTAAGCGCATGGACCTAATGTGGTCTTAAAATTAAATAAAGTAGATTAACAAATAAATTATAAAAATCGCTCAGCGAATAGTTTGTTTGATTCTCTTATTCATTTTTACTTCTTTCGTACAAAAATTGTTCTTTTTATCCTTGTACGTTACATATTACACAATTTTTACACACCCTATAGAAAACCGTGATAGAAAACATCAATACATGTAAAAAAAAATTATGAATAGGCCCCGCCGCAACCCTTTGATCTGGTCACTGTGCGAACCGTGCAATTAGTAACGATAGTCGATGCAGATATTGAATGTGTTTCATTCAATCTGTGTCTAGTTTAGACTGGGCTAGGTGCCATTAAGGTTCAGATTTGTATGACAACATTTCAACACAACAGGACACGGTGATCGGTAGCTGTAACTGATACACCAGTAGGAACACTACATCGATGTATTACCTCAATATCAGTGACTGATGCTATGTTCTCGAGTGTTCGGAGCACTGGCCCGGTTTATCCGGTCAATGACCTTTTATCATCATATAAGACAAGGATTATAAGTTAAGTATTTGTTAAAATACCTGGTCAACTATTTCTCTAAGTGTCATATACTCCTCACAGTCAGTATTAAACATAGCTGAGTCGTCTTGCCCGAAACTTTAGGTAGGAGGAGTGACAGGAGTGTGTTAGATTCTTACCGGCTAAAACTACTTGGTTCCTTCTCCTGCTCTAGACCGAGACCGTGTTACCTTATTGCACTTCTCCCACGACTTCGGCTGAACATGAACCCTGTGGGACTCCATCAGGGGTGGTCTATGGGGTCTTTGTGACGCGCGCGCAACGCTACGCGCCTGACGTTCAGATCTGGTTCTAGTCATAGCACAATAGTTTGCAAAAAACAAACAGTTGGCTTCACCGGACTTTCTTGACAGGTGACACTCTTAATATAAGTGTTATATTATTAAGGTATCAAACTTCAGTACAAGCGAGAGGGCTCTGAGTGGCACTTCTTGTGAAGCATACTTTCGGAAGTGATCGATCGAGTAGAAGAAGTTAAGCATTCTTTATTTTAATTAGCACCTTACTTACCTCGAAGCGGATGGACAGGCAAGGACGGACAGGGACACAAAGCGCAGGGTCGTAGAATGCCAGTTAAAAGTGTTTGTAAAGCGACCATTTAAATAAGGTAACTGCGATGCATACTTAGGTATAGCATAAAACCTTTTCCTGCAGTGCTTTGTAAGGATGACAAGTTACGTTTATAAAATAATTAAACAGGTAATGATTTTTCTCTGTACTTACCTAAATGATTTTGTTTTGAAAATGATACCTACCTAATTATAATTAAAGATCAAAATAATTGGAGTATTTTTAAGATTATGACTGAATACCTAGGTATATAAAAATATTAAGGTTTATTAATTCCACCTTATTTACAATTTGTTTTGTGTGCATGAATTATTCTAAATAGATAAATATATATCTTTTCAGACAGAATAAATATGTATCATATTATAAATAAAAGAATTAATTGCTAGCTGAAGGTACGAAGTGGACATTTCGATATGACAACAAAAAGGTTTTATTTTTTGTTAAAAAGCAAGTAAATTCATGAAGTCGATTGATGCGTCACCAGTACCGTCACGTTACACTGCTGTGCTACATTATTATTCCCGATCCGCAGTGAATCCCTCGGGTATTTAGCTTTACAAGCATCCGCGATGATATTCATGTTGTATATTGTATACATACAATATATGTATGTATCTATAAAATTATTTTTATGGCTCTGTTAGACGTTGGGAAGAAAATTTAGTTCTTAGCATTTTATACTTCATCATCAACAGCTTATAAGAGCCCACTGCTCAGCAAATGCCTCTTCTCACACGAAGAAGGTTTGACCATTAAACGCCTCATTTGCTCAAGACGGATTGGCGATTTTAAGCTATAAGAAATTATAAGAGCAGGATTCCCCACGTTTTTTCCTTCATCGAGTCATCGGTATCGAAAACTTCATAGAAAGTATAAATACTGGGAAACTGGGAAAGAGTCACATTGGTACTTGATGTTTCGAACCGGCACCCTCATGCATGGGAAGCGGGAGCCTTAACGTCGGTGTCAACATAGATTAAATTTTTATAAGTATTTTATAATAATATAATTTTCTTAAGTATACTTAACTAAACTTAAATAGAGGCCGTCACCAGGCAAAGTGAAATGCTGCAGAATTTATATATGACGGTCAGGGTATTAAAAAGAAAGCTTACTACTCAAGGTCAAGCTGCATTCATGGTCCATTAATTCGGCTACTCAGGATGCAAGTTGGTAAAAGAAAGTTAGGAAACCTAGCAAAGCTGGCACCTGCTCCTATCTGGGGCGGAATTATGGTAAAATATTGGTCTTGGTGAAAGTAATGTTGAATCGATTTTGTCAGTCGTTTAGCTACTTTCACTGAATTAATAAATTGTTTTCTCTTTATTTATTTAAGGAATTTTTCTATGTATATAAAATATGCATGACAGTCCAATAGTCCAATCGAAACTTTTAACGAAGACTTAAGGGAAAAAAAAACGTATAAATAATACTTATGATCAAATCGATAAGTTCAAAACAATACCGCTAAAGCTTCTTCGGCACAGTCCTGGTGGCCCGGAGGTAAAGGAGCCCGCATGAGGGTCTCATGCTTGAGGGTGTGAGTTTGAAACCTGGCAAGTACCAATGTGACTTTCGCTGAGTTGTCTGTACTTTCTATGATTCTTTAGACAGTATTTACATACGGTGAAGGAAAACGTCGTGAGTCACCCTGGACTTATAATCTCTAATTATAAGTTTGAAATCACCAACCCGCATAGAGTAAGCGTGGTGATTACTGCTCAAACCTTCTCCGTGTGAGAAGAGGCATTTTGCTCAGCAGTGGGCACTTATAGGCTGATGATGATGATGAAAGCTTCGGTTATAGGTGCAGACAAAATTAGTCCTTTGAAAAAAAAAGAACGCGTTGGACATTGGGTTTAAAAAATACACAATAATTAACAATAGTTTCTTTGACTGTTACTGCATAAAAGTTAAATTATACCATCATTTGAAAGGTTTTTTACTTTGCGATTACATTTACATCCCCTTCTTTAAATTATTAACAAGTGTTAAATATGAACGGCAGAATCGAATATTTTGGAGCATCCACTTTTTTACCTAATTGGAGATTAGATTGACTCGAATGCAATCGATTCATCATACAACATAATGTTCTGACTTACTTGCTGTGTGGTACATGAAACTTTGGGAAACCAACTTGTCTAGTTATAAACAATATTCTTCTTTCTTTATTTCGTTGATCAAAATTTTGGTACTCTTTAATTTAGATACATTTCAATATGTATTAAATAATATTTAGTTTCAAATTATATACATCTATCTATACTAATATTATAAAGAGGTAAAATTTGTAAGTTTGTATGTAGGGGGTAATCATTGCAACCGCTGGTCGGATTGTCAAAATTCACTGGTAGATAGCTACAATGTTCCTGAGTGCTATAGGATATAAAACATCACGCTACGATCAAATGGAGCTGAGCAGCGGGTGAAACCTAGTAGTAGTGAAGTAGCTAGTTTTCGAATAAAGTTGGCCTGTCGGCTTTCTCATTGAGTCCTATTGTACCTATAAAACTGTAAATTATTAATAAGATTATCGATCTTATTACGCAATAAGCGCCGTACGCAGACACCCATAACAAAGGACGGGTTACGAGTGCGTTGCCGACCTCTTGGGGATTAGAATTTTGGAGATTTAGGGATTGGGAGAGGGGAAGGATTGGGCTTCCGGTAACCTCACTCACGCGGCAAAACACAACGCTGTGGTTCTATCACACCTTTTTTCTGTGAGACCGTGTCACTCGCATCGCAGAAAACAAGGAGCCTCAACATCATTATGGATACTTTGGTACAACATTTTTAGAGGTATCAAATTCTACTTATCTTTATACAGAGTTACAGACTAAGAGATTCATCATAAGATTTCTTTGTTACCATACTTTTTGTTTAAGATGCATTAAAAGTGTAGGAAAAATAGTACGCCTATGGTTAAGTTTCTTAATATTTATGAGGCGACGTAATAGGCTGATATTTACTGCCATTGTCTATGTTTTTTGTAATTCTGGAATTCGTAGTTAATATTTAACCACAAAATTATGCTCAGTGGGGGCTACGCTATTTCTTCTTTCTGCGAAGCAGTGATGCTCTATAAGAAGTAGGTGGAGCGCGTGATGAATATATCCTCCTCACACCCCAGCAGCTACAAGAGAAGAGACTCCGCGCGTTGGGGATTGCGCGATGCTGTCCAGCCACCGTAAGTGTGGATCACCAGACGGCGACCAAAGGCTGCACGACCAGAACCAGATCTGAGAGTATTGGCGCGTCGTGTTCTAAAGTATTTGTGTTAGTGTAAGCGATGCCGCAGTCTGCTGCTGCTGTGTTCTTTTTGTTAAGGAATAATTTGATAAGGCTTGAGTTGCAAATATTTAGAGATTAAAGACATGTTATTAAACGGGTAACAAAGTGAAACATAATTATTTAAATACCTTGGAAGGCCTGACGTTTCGACCTGGTTGTACAGTACAGGTCGTGGCTGATTAAGGAACCTCGCATGAAGCAGTAAGGCCCTCGTGTAAACCATAGAGCATAATCATAAATATAAACCTAGTTTTGATCTGACAAATGTCACCATGACGTGAAATGGCTCTGACAGACACATAGGATACAACCGTATGCAATTAGCATTTTTGTATTTTTTCAAGAACCGTACGTAATTAGAGAACATTATTGGAGTTTTAAGCTATCCTCTTATTATGTACACTTTTAGTCGTAGGCAAAAACTTAGAACAATATAATATGTGAGTGTATTTTATTAATGACATTAATAACAGAAGACCTGTAAATGTACTCGGATTATTTTGTCCTGAAAATGTGGGTATCTAGTGAAAAAGTATAAATTCTTTAATTCAGGTGCATGTCAGACCTTTGTAATCCGGATATTAAAATAACTGGGACTATAATATAAACATTTTAAAGTAAAACTTATTTATATTTTCAGTCTACCTAGGTGATACATTTCTAAAGTGCAAGTTTAATCAAAATCGTTAAAATGCCTCGAACTTCCGCAGTTATAGATATAGGATCTTCTAGTATCACTTTGTTAGCCAGTCAAAAAGTAAGTACTTATATTAATTTATACACAATATATCGTGCAGTAAACTGATCCAATATTATATATCTGATCTTCAACGTTACAATAATTATCCCAGAACCGAGACTTTGGAAGAATTTAGCGTACTTATGGTATTTTTAGTATAGTATTATTTTAATCTTTGACTGCATGTGTCATGGATTCGATTTCCGCACAGAACAACTCGTATGTGTGATCCAATAATCGTTGTTCTGGGTCTGGGTGTGATTTGCATGTGAAATTGTATGTTTGTAACGGCACCCACGACACAGGAGAAAATTCTAGTGTTGGGCAACGTTACATACACCAAATACATGATTCTTTTTATCTGATAAACGGCAACTGAGCCTTCGAATCACTTGGTGGTACTTAGTCGGCGTCGTCGCCCATGGACATAAAGCGACGCAAGAGGAGTTGCGAATGCCAGTTTTGAGTTTGTGAGTTTTCTATGAGGCAGTGGTATCTCTCCGATCGAGTCAGTTAATTGTATATCATAGTAATATTATGTACAAATTTCAATTCTTGGTCTTCACTCACAACTGTGATTGAGAGCCATGCTATGGCACGAATAGGTAGGCTCGACCAGAATGATAATACGGCCTCACAGAAATCGGCGTCAAATAACCACAGCATTGTGTTTCACCATGTGAGTGAGGTTCCCGTAGGCCCAATCCTTCCCCTTCTCCCCATCCCTTCCCAATCCTTAAATATATAACCCTTATCCCGAAAAGGCCCAAAACTCCTTTGGTGTTGCGGGTGTCCATGAGTGGCGTCAATTGCTTATCATCTCCTAATTTGCCGTCAATATTATTATTTATTGTCTCCTAATTTGCCGTCGTATTCCATAAAAAAAACAACTAGGATTCGTTCGTCAAAGGAAGTCCTCACATTTCCAGATTATGAAATATTCTCCTCCAGCAGAAACAATGCTACGTTATTTGTTGGTAGATCGGCATCGTACATTTTACACGAATGCTTTTCCTCGTGCCTTGTGATTTGGGTCTAACGTTATTTTAATCCCAGAAGCGTACACATTCAATGTAAAACCATTTTCATCTGGTATATATAAGTAGTATGTTATTGGGCATTCTATTCCACTATCGGCAAGTCGCTCGGCGAGTGCGCCTCGCTACCGATAGTGGAATAGAATGCCCAATAACCAATAAGCGACTCGACTCTCTACTCGACCAACGATAGTTCAAGTTATTTTACTTCCGATAAATGAACGTAAAATAGATAGTAGCTAGGTAGGCTGTTTAAGTTTATAAAGATTGTGGAAGTAAAATTTTACTCATTACTAATCAGTTCGTTGACAACAGAAATCATGAAATTTGTTAAACAACCACAATCGCTGCATGTAGGCACGATTTGCGGTGACTTTTGTAAAACTAGTTTGCGTCATGGAGAATTGTTACCTAATTCAGTACGATGTATTATTTGCGGACCATCGAATTGTGGCAAAACTAATTTACTTATTGGACTTCTTATACATGAAAATGGTTTACGGTTTCAAAATGTTTATGTTTATTCAAAAACCTTACACCAACCAAAGTACATTTTTTTAGAAAAAGTATTACAACGGGTACCTCATCTCACTCCAGAAATATCAAGGGAACGAGGAAGTTATAAGCGTTCAGGACGCAAAACCCAACTCTGTAATTATATTCGATGACGTTGCTTGCGAGAATCAAACTAACATGCGTGATTATTTCGCAATGGGGAGGCATAAACACATCGATTGTTTTTATCTAAATCAAACATATAGCAAAATCCCTAAGCAGTTAGTAAGAGATAATGCTAATTTAATTGTATTATTTAAACAAGATGATATTAACTTGAGGCATGTTTATGAAGAACATGTTAACACTGATATGACATGGCTTGAATTTCGAGAAATGTGTTCTAAAATATGGAGTGAACCCTTTAATTATGTTGTAATGAATAAAGACTGTAATAAAAATAACGGATGTTATAGAAATAAATTTGATACATTTGTAGTCTTTGATTAGAAATACAAATATTTAAGACTATGATGCTTACTTGATATCATTACTCTTTGACCGACTCTTAAGCGATAACAATCATAGTCTACCGTTATGGAAAAATCATTGAAAATACAAATTGTTGATGCTGCAGAAGCTGTAAAGAAAAAAATACGAAAAATGCGAGATTTTGACACTGAGAATAAGCAGGCATTAGAATCAGTTTTTAGACCTGTAACAGAGTCTCTTAATTTAATTGCTAACAGCAATAAGCAAACTGACCCCTTGCGATCTAAAGAAGTTGAAGAAACAAAAATTCCGTGCAAAAACGATACATTGCAACAAGACTATACTATAAACGGAGGAGAAAGTGACGTGGAAGAAAATGAATGTTATACAGACAGTGACGAGTCGTACCAATCCTTGGGAGACAACAATCCAGAGACAAATACATCATCCTGGTCAATATCTTCAGAAGCACTTTCAGATATCCCGTTTGGTGTTCGTACGGCGCAAGGACAACTGATGTTAGGTTCTGCTGTCATAACGATCAGTGACAATTATATCACCGTCGCTGGACGGAAATATCCAAGCACTCCTGGACTAAGACAACTGTTATTAAAAAAGGACGTAGATTTGAGCATGATTAAAGAATCTGATCTGCAGAATTATAAAATGATGTTGATTACAACAAACGCACATCGTCGAGACTTTGACTCAAACAAACCAATAAAAAGTAATAAGGGACAAAAATATATGCAAGTCATAAAACCTCTTTTTCAACCGCCAACTGCTATTCAAAACAATCAATCAAAAGGAAAAGGGCTACCTTTGACAAAAATGTGGAAGAAAGATACAGATTTTATATATTGGGATGATCCTAATGAACTTGTGGATAGGTTAAAATTATTGATTGCATCTCGAGACGCTGGTAACACTGGATTAGACAACGAAATTATATCTATTATTGAAGAACTACGTGAAAGTAAATATATTAAGTAATAAATAAATGGTAAAAAAAATTGCTGTTCATTTTACTATCAATCTTTAAATATAATACAACTAAAATATGAATGTAGATAAATTCGGTCACCATATTCATAAGAGAATGCGTTTCTCTGAATTATTAGAGTTCAATGGAAATGCATTGCTAAAATCGGAAAGTGGTGATTTTGACTTGAAAAAATGTAGATTGAGAGGAATCAGATCTCCTGTAGATCCAGATGATGCCGTCAACAAGGATTACGTTGATCGATTGTGCGATCAGACTATAAAGGAGCAGAATAGAATGATCGGGTTGTTGCGTGCTCAAATCATAAAAGAAGCACAAATAACGGTCCAAGCTACTTTAAAAGCGAAGATACCTGACATTTTAATCCAGTTGGAGGATAAGTTTTATAACAAAGCGGAAGTACAAAAATTATCTAAAAACTCTCCATGATGGTAAAACAACAAATTGTTAATGAATTACACAAAGCAGCACGAAGAAATTTTGTTAGACGTTCAGTTATTATAAAAGGTATAGATGACTTATGGCAAGCTGATCTGATAGATATGCAAAACCTAAAAAAGTTTAATAAATGTTATAGTTACATTTTAGTAGTGATTGATTGTTTCTCAAAGTACACCTGGACAGAACCAATAAAATCCAAAAGTAAACTAGATGTTTCTCGTGCATTTGAGCGAATACTAACTACCAGCAAACGAAAACCTGATAATTTACAAACTGATTCTGGAACAGAATTTTATAACACTACATTCCAAAAGCTTATGAAGAGCTACAATATTAACCACTACTCCACGTTTTCTACCACGAAAGCTTCAATTGTAGAACGGGTAATTAAAACAATTAAAAATAAAATGTATAAATACTTTAGTTTTATTGGGAACTATAAATGGTTAGGTTCACCATTAGAAGTTATTGTAAAAACCTATAATAGTACAAAACATCGCACCATCAAATTCAAACCATTCGAGGTAAATAAGTTGAACGAGTCAAAGATAAAAGAAAATATTCAAAAATCTCAAAAACTAACTTCACGACAATGTTGTCCTAAATTCAAAGTGGGTGAAAATGTTCGGATCAGTAAATACAAACACATTTTTGACAAAGGTTACACGCCTAATTGGTCAACCGAAGTATTTACTGTAAAAAGGATTAATAATACCATACCAGTAACATATCGTTTAGAAGATCATCGAAAGCAACCCATTAGAGGTTGTTTCTACGAACAAGAACTTCAAAAAACTAGCTATCCAGGTGTTTATTTGATAGAAAAGGTTCTTCAAAGGAAAGGAAAGAAACTTTACGTGAAATGGTTGGGCTTAAGCAACGAAGAAAATAGTTGGATTGATAAAGATGCAATTATGGGTTAGGATTATGAATATATAACCAAGCTCGTAAGGATTTTTTTATTCATTTCACTGACTACTATGCAAGGCAGTGGACTAGTCAACAGTGTGATTAATAATCTACCATTCGAACTTCATTTGCCTGGGTATAACTATTGTGGACCGGGAACAAAACTTGAGAAACGATTGCTGCGAGGTGATCGGGGTGTGAATAAACTAGATGAAGCGAAAATACAGAAAATAGAGTAACTGTTCATTTGGTTAATCAGTGGTGCGATCAGTCTAATCGAACTAAGAAATTTATATCCGCTGAGAAACTTATATCCAACCCTTATTTCCACAGTGCATCGGTTTTAACTGAAAATTTAGTTGCAATACAAATGAAACCTGATCAAATTATTTTAGATAAACCAATATACATCGGCTTCACTGTGTTAGAACTTTCGAAAGCACATATGTATAACTATCACTACAATATTGTAAAGCCTTTTTATAAAGATCGAGTGCAGCTATGTTACACAGATACCGATTCCTTTGTCTATAAAATATATACTAACGATTTTTACCACGATTTGAAATACAATTTCTTGCAATATTTTGACACCAGTAACTATGAGGCCATGAATGATTTACAGATACCACTAAAAAACAAAAAGGTTCCCGGTCTTTTTAAAGATGAAATGGGAGGAAAATATATAACAGATTTTGTTGGTTTGAGATCGAAACTTTACTCTATAAAAACCTCTAACAATATAATTAAAAAAGCGAAAGGGGTAAAATCACCCGTGGTTAGGGATTTAAACTTATCCGACTATGAAACCATTTTGTTTAATGGAGGAGTAATTCGGAGGAAAAATATTATGTTTAAATCGATAAAACACGAAATATTTACTCGAACTGTCAACAAAGTTGCTCTATCTAGAAACGATGACAAAAGATCGATATCTGTGGATCAAATATCAACTCGAGCATGGGGTCATGCATTAATTTTTAAGAATAAATTACTTTGATTTTAATTATTTAAGTTTTACATACACTCATGTATTAGTTTAAGTGTAGTTTTATGAATTAATTATTAATTCATAAAATTAATTATTAGAATGAACTAAATGTTACTGACACTAATTATGATGTTATTTAAAATAAATAAAATGTGAATTAAGTGTTACAACTATTAACTCGTTTTATTTATGATATCCTATTTAAAGAAAGTAAATACTGATTGCAGTTATTGCAGTTAAACTATGCACCTAGAATACCCTGCATCATAAGGTTGATTTTCAAGTAACTACCACTCTCGAGTAATGTGCTTACAAGGCACTATATGAATTGTCATTGTGTAATTATTACCTATGTTGGAGTTCATTGCCCTTAGCCTGGAGACATAAATGCTCAGTTGACGTTAGTATGACAGGTAATTTTGTAATAATATTAATTATTAATCATTTACAAAATATTGTTCACGGCGAACGTCTGTTTAATATTTCTAATTTTCACCAAAAGTCATCATGTCGGTGAGTAAAATATTTCTTAAATGTGTTTTCACCCGACTGCTGAGAAGGGTTACCAGTTAACCATTTATCTAAGCCTAGATTTCAGGCTGTTTTTGAGAAATGTCTCGATAGAAAACTGCGCAAAATTTACATGATACTCGTATAAGTTGTGTTTATATTTGGTTCCAGATTTCTTCAGAATCCGAGATTGTGTTCAGCCAGTATGCTCAGGATCCCTTAGACGGATTCTCTGAGATGTTTCGCAGTGAACCCGAGCACAGCAAACAGGTCACGAAGGATAAAAAACCAAAACAACGATGCAGAGAAAAGTCGAAAAAGCAAAAACCCAACAAATCCTTCGTTATGAGTCGACTACAACGAAGAGGGATTAAATTAATAAAAATTTCGGTGGTAGATCTCTGCAATAACAACTCTCAAACCATAGACAGTGATAGTGACAGTGAGAACGTAATTATGAACGCACAATATATTGTTCAAGATTGTATCGACAGTGTTATGGACGATACTGAGTGTTTGGTTAAGAAAATATCAAAATCTTTAATAGATACCGTGTAAACCATGTAGCCATGTATGTAATATACTATACTAAGTATTATATTTATGTATTATATTTAATATGTACGGGGTGTTAAGTAAAATAAAATCATATTTAACTTATTTAGATTTTTTATTTAAAAACCAATACCTAAGTACATTACACATTATAATTTACATCTTAAGCCCATTCTAAATACTTTCTTAGACAAAGTACATTTTTAAGCGCACAGTGCTTTATATGTTTATTACAATTAAAGTTAGATGTTCCTTCACAGTATTTTTCATGCAAAACAGATAAATTAGGGCACTGTTCTGGACCAAGGTCTGAAACTTTACAATTTACACAAAGATCCTTTATCCAATTCACCTTCTCTAAACCCTTTACAATTATTTCCTTATTTTCTAAATACGGAACGATTATACGTCGAAATTCTCTATAGTCAATATAACCTTCATTCCAATAAATGCCTCTATTTCTTTCTAACCATCTAACCTGTCTCTTTTCGTCACTTGTTAAGTATTTAAACAAGTATGGTGGTTTTATTAAAAATGTTTGCGTATAATCACGACTAGCAATAGCTAATTCTTTTATTATAAATTCATTTTTTAGGTCTTTGAACCCTTGAACATCTAGTATGATAGTATTCGGATTCATGATATTTTTCTCACAGTATTACTCAACGGCTTATACTCAATTATACAGTCATTCAATATAAGACAATATGCAGAAGTTTGATCTGGTATATCCGTCTCACTCTCGATTTCCACTCTTACATCCACAATAGGACCTGTCTTTACATTATCAGCTTGTCTAGAGCAATCTATGACAAATAGCGGTGCCAAATCTTTAAATTGTTTCTCACTTAATAAGGGTTCCGGACGACGACCGTAATAAGACTGTTGAAATCTGACGTATTGCTCGTATAATAAAGCAATTCTGTTATTCGTGAAGCTGATATTTAGGTTTTCATACGGGAAGTAAGATGAATTTAAGTATACTTTGACATCACGAACATGGCAGTGATCGAACTGAGACATATCAGAAGTTGAATTGTTTTTTCTATTTGTTTGTAGACCCATAATTATATATCTTGGTTTCTCTATTTGTGAGGATGTTTTGATAGACCAGGTATGTTTTGTAGTTTTAGGTAAAGCGGGATATTCATACAGATCCCAATTTCTGAATATCATCTGGAGTGGTCGATCTTTTTCTAACAGTTTTAGCAAAGTTATTTTCTCTTTGTCGGACACTTTAACATGTGGTACACGCCAGATAATTTTATTTATCTGTACGTCGTCTACAAATTCACCGGTGTTAAGTTTGACTGCATTCAGATTAGTGTTACTTCGTAGCAATATCAGTTCATGTCTACCATTTATCACAACTTTCTTAAAATCTTCAGCGAAACCGAGGATGTTACAGAGTGGTATAGAAACAGAAAAGCTACCCCCATTAATATTTTTTATTCCATCGATATTCCAGCCCCATGCATGAGATATCTTCGACTCACTTTCACTCATTGATATTAACGATTTAATGGTGGTAGTTACACCAGCATTTTTTATTCTATCGATTTCCACGCCATTTAGCTCGTATCTTATATCTTGGAATAGATAGAGTAAAGCATTATTAGTAAAATGAACACTAGTGGCTTTCTCTTTCATATCCTTTTTGTTAACGATAACAGTTCCTTCCAAATACAAGGTACTAGCTGACGGAAGTATATACAGGTCCTGTTGGTTAATAGGTATGCGGATTTCATCGTTCCTGTTGAAGCTCGTTACGTAGGGTTTGTAAGAATGAAATTCAATTCCTTCAACGGTGTTGTCATAGGTTGGAGCGGATAACACGTCTAAAATATTCATTTTAGTAAACCGATTGCTTTGAGGAACGCTTTGTTTTCTTTAGTCAATTTTATCTTCTTCTTCGGGTGAGGTCTTATTTGCTTGATCACTTTAGTAGAACTGACGTTTCCAGTTTGTTGATGTACATATTTATTGTAGTCAATCATTTTTCCTTCGAATATGTAAATATAGCTGCACTTCTTCACCGCGTAGGTTTATTAAGCGATTGTTAATATCTAATAATCTGATGTGTATACAATTTATGTTATTTTGGTTGACTGGGAAGTATATGGCGTTTTTCGGAATTTCTATAATTCTATATCCAGGTGGCACGTTGAGTGCGAATTCGTGTACAATGTGACTGGGTTTTCCGTTTATGTACGAACCACTTACAATATCACATTCTATCCTGATCACGGTCGTAGGCAAAATGTTGACTGGTAACTCGGATACATGCCATTTATTTGCTTCTAAAATCTGTTTGTTAAAACCTAATAATTTCCTAAAAGTCCCATCTTTAGTAAAATCTATATCTTTAGTACAGTATATTAAAGCTTTTAGAGTGTTATTATTACATTGTACTTTTATTGAGCAATCTTTCATTTCAGATTTTAAATAATCGCTGATATCTTGTAGTTCGTAGGAGCCTTCAGGTATTTCGAGAACTTCGTTAGAGCCATAATATAATTTATTATTTGTTTTGTCGATGTTTGGAATTGAATTAAATGTTGAGAAATGTAATAAGGCACACTCATAATGTCCATCGAGCTGTAATGTATTGGGATAATACGTAGATAAATCAGAGGAGTTTGCAGTTATAGACAAGGTGAGTGACATGATGAAAATGATTTAAATAAAAGACATGCGTAACATTTATACGTATTTATTCCAAAATTTCCAAAGATATTCCAAACATAAGTGTCCACAGTTAAATGTATCAAATTGTTGAAACCTAGTATAATTATAAAAAACATTACAATTTTTAAAGTACTGCATTAATTCCATTGGAGGTTTCAAATCCCCATAGCTATCAAAGTATTCACAATAATTGTTTATTTTAGCATAAGCTACCCAATGCGTTCCTTCATTTCGTGAATCGTCTAAGTTGACGATAGCACATTCAATGCGTTTTGGTGTTTTTGGTAACCGATCCTTCATATACACTCCTCGAAAGTAAGGAATGTCACGTGCATGCTTACTGATATCAATATTAGTTAAAGGACGATTAGGTAGCCTTTCATTCAGTTTTTTGGAGGTTTTATAAACAACCCTTTACCGCTTTTATGGGGTTTAATATATAACCCTTGGCCCAACGCTAAAGCTTCCATGGTCTTGTTGTGTCGTTCCGTTTCTTGCAAGCTTTTTTGGGCAGCCTTGTATTCGTTTACAGTTTTTGCAATACCGGCTGCACCACCCGCTAAACTTCCTAAAGCAGATAATCCAGCGAAAATTGGGATTAAAGGTAAGACTCCTCCTGTCTTTGGTATGGGTATAACACGGGGTATGCGAATCTTCTGAATGTCTGGAAATATCTTTTTCGCAGCTGAGTAAGCAACGTTGATTAGTGCTTTACTGTTTTTAGGTTTTAGTTTTTTAATTTGTGACTTAATTTTTGACACAAAAGCATTAAATGTTTTAATACCGGCTCCTGACTTTAGTTTGGCTTTCATAACCTTGCTCACTATCCATGAACTAAGTTTTTCACCTTTCCCTGCATCTTTTGATTTTAGTCTTTGTTTAGCCATATTTAAAAGTTGTAAATCAGCTTTGTGACGATTAGGTAAGTCTGTGTGATTTGCATATGCGATGTCGTGATGCATACAAGCTTCATCTAGTTTATTCACACCCCGATCACCTCGCAGCAATCGTTTCTCAAGTTTTGTTCCCGGTCCACAATAGTTATACCCAGGCAAATGAAGTTCGAATGGTAGATTATTAATCACACTGTTGACTAGTCCACTGCCTTGCATAGTAGTCAGTGAAATGAATAAAAAAATCCTTACGAGCTTGGTTATATATTCATAATCCTAACCCATAATTGCATCTTTATCAATCCAACTATTTTCTTCGTTGCTTAAGCCCAACCATTTCACGTAAAGTTTCTTTCCTTTCCTTTGAAGAACCTTTTCTATCAAATAAACACCTGGATAGCTAGTTTTTTGAAGTTCTTGTTCGTAGAAACAACCTCTAATGGGTTGCTTTCGATGATCTTCTAAACGATATGTTACTGGTATGGTATTATTAATCCTTTTTACAGTAAATACTTCGGTTGACCAATTAGGCGTGTAACCTTTGTCAAAAATGTGTTTGTATTTACTGATCCGAACATTTTCACCCACTTTGAATTTAGGACAACATTGTCGTGAAGTTAGTTTTTGAGATTTTTGAATATTTTCTTTTATCTTTGACTCGTTCAACTTATTTACCTCGAATGGTTTGAATTTGATGGTGCGATGTTTTGTACTATTATAGGTTTTTACAATAACTTCTAATGGTGAACCTAACCATTTATAGTTCCCAATAAAACTAAAGTATTTATACATTTTATTTTTAATTGTTTTAATTACCCGTTCTACAATTGAAGCTTTCGTGGTAGAAAACGTGGAGTAGTGGTTAATATTGTAGCTCTTCATAAGCTTTTGGAATGTAGTGTTATAAAATTCTGTTCCAGAATCAGTTTGTAAATTATCAGGTTTTCGTTTGCTGGTAGTTAGTATTCGCTCAAATGCACGAGAAACATCTAGTTTACTTTTGGATTTTATTGGTTCTGTCCAGGTGTACTTTGAGAAACAATCAATCACTACTAAAATGTAACTATAACATTTATTAAACTTTTTTAGGTTTTGCATATCTATCAGATCAGCTTGCCATAAGTCATCTATACCTTTTATAATAACTGAACGTCTAACAAAATTTCTTCGTGCTGCTTTGTGTAATTCATTAACAATTTGTTGTTTTACCATCATGGAGAGTTTTTAGATAATTTTTGTACTTCCGCTTTGTTATAAAACTTATCCTCCAACTGGATTAAAATGTCAGGTATCTTCGCTTTTAAAGTAGCTTGGACCGTTATTTGTGCTTCTTTTATGATTTGAGCACGCAACAACCCGATCATTCTATTCTGCTCCTTTATAGTCTGATCGCACAATCGATCAACGTAATCCTTGTTGACGGCATCATCTGGATCTACAGGAGATCTGATTCCTCTCAATCTACATTTTTTCAAGTCAAAATCACCACTTTCCGATTTTAGCAATGCATTTCCATTGAACTCTAATAATTCAGAGAAACGCATTCTCTTATGAATATGGTGACCGAATTTATCTACATTCATATTTTAGTTGTATTATATTTAAAGATTGATAGTAAAATGAACAGCAATTTTTTTTACCATTTATTTATTACTTAATATATTTACTTTCACGTAGTTCTTCAATAATAGATATAATTTCGTTGTCTAATCCAGTGTTACCAGCGTCTCGAGATGCAATCAATAATTTTAACCTATCCACAAGTTCATTAGGATCATCCCAATATATAAAATCTGTATCTTTCTTCCACATTTTTGTCAAAGGTAGCCCTTTTCCTTTTGATTGATTGTTTTGAATAGCAGTTGGCGGTTGAAAAAGAGGTTTTATGACTTGCATATATTTTTGTCCCTTATTACTTTTTATTGGTTTGTTTGAGTCAAAGTCTCGACGATGTGCGTTTGTTGTAATCAACATCATTTTATAATTCTGCAGATCAGATTCTTTAATCATGCTCAAATCTACGTCCTTTTTTAATAACAGTTGTCTTAGTCCAGGAGTGCTTGGATATTTCCGTCCAGCGACGGTGATATAATTGTCACTGATCGTTATGACAGCAGAACCTAACATCAGTTGTCCTTGCGCCGTACGAACACCAAACGGGATATCTGAAAGTGCTTCTGAAGATATTGACCAGGATGATGTATTTGTCTCTGGATTGTTGTCTCCCAAGGATTGGTACGACTCGTCACTGTCTGTATAACATTCATTTTCTTCCACGTCACTTTCTCCTCCGTTTATAGTATAGTCTTGTTGCAATGTATCGTTTTTGCACGGAATTTTTGTTTCTTCAACTTCTTTAGATCGCAAGGGGTCAGTTTGCTTATTGCTGTTAGCAATTAAATTAAGAGACTCTGTTACAGGTCTAAAAACTGATTCTAATGCCTGCTTATTCTCAGTGTCAAAATCTCGCATTTTTCGTATTTTTTTCTTTACAGCTTCTGCAGCATCAACAATTTGTATTTTCAATGATTTTTCCATAACGGTAGACTATGATTGTTATCGCTTAAGAGTCGGTCAAAGAGTAATGATATCAAGTAAGCATCATAGTCTTAAATATTTGTATTTCTAATCAAAGACTACAAATGTATCAAATTTATTTCTATAACATCCGTTATTTTTATTACAGTCTTTATTCATTACAACATAATTAAAGGGTTCACTCCATATTTTAGAACACATTTCTCGAAATTCAAGCCATGTCATATCAGTGTTAACATGTTCTTCATAAACATGCCTCAAGTTAATATCATCTTGTTTAAATAATACAATTAAATTAGCATTATCTCTTACTAACTGCTTAGGGATTTTGCTATATGTTTGATTTAGATAAAAACAATCGATGTGTTTATGCCTCCCCATTGCGAAATAATCACGCATGTTAGTTTGATTCTCGCAAGCAACGTCATCGAATATAATTACAGAGTTGGGTTTTGCGTCCTGAACGCTTATAACTTCCTCGTTCCCTTGATATTTCTGGAGTGAGATGAGGTACCCGTTGTAATACTTTTTCTAAAAAAATGTACTTTGGTTGGTGTAAGGTTTTTGAATAAACATAAACATTTTGAAACCGTAAACCATTTTCATGTATAAGAAGTCCAATAAGTAAATTAGTTTTGCCACAATTCGATGGTCCGCAAATAATACATCGTACTGAATTAGGTAACAATTCTCCATGACGCAAACTAGTTTTACAAAAGTCACCGCAAATCGTGCCTACATGCAGCGATTGTGGTTGTTTAACAAATTTCATGATTTCTGTTGTCAACGAACTGATTAGTAATGAGTAAAATTTTACTTCCACAATCTTTATAAACTTAAACAGCCTACCTAGCTACTATCTATTTTACGTTCATTTATCGGAAGTAAAATAACTTGAACTATCGTTGGTCGAGTAGAGAGTCGAGTCGCTTATTGGTTATTGGGCATTCTATTCCACTATCGGTAGCGAGGCGCACTCGCCGAGCGACTTGCCGATAGTGGAATAGAATGCCCAATAACATACTACTTATATATGATAAATCCCAAGTAAAAAGGGGTTTAATAAGTCGAGTTTGTCATGCTATCTAAAAGTCCTTCAAATAAAGAACAGAGTCCTTTGTCCCTAAAATATGTCGCTATAATTATGACACCCTAAAGTGGCTTTGGTGCATCATACAACTAAGGAGTGCCTTATCACCGTAACTTTGACATGTTTTTTTTTAAGTAATTCACACCCTCACCGCATACTCAACTTCACCACAGTATAAAAAGTGCCGCGAGAGTTGACGAAGACAAGCGGTCATGTAGTGTACGGTCATGTAGAGTGTGCGTTAAATCGCGTGCGGACATGGCGCGCGGCGCGCACGCACACATTCAAACCGAGAGCGACACGTTTATATGAAGATGTTTTACTGTATGCTATATGTGGGGGCTTGTCTATATGTGGAGGCTTGTTGTTAGCAATATTCAAAATATTTTTTGTATACTCACATAATAATTAGTCTGTAAGTCTTCTTTAAAATTAACAAAATAAAAATGTTTACTGTGACTTCACTAAAGACTCAAACCAAAAATTTTTGTATAACCTATTTATTATTGCTACATCGTTTCAGGAAACACTTGGTGATGGGGTGTTTCGATGGAAATGTATAAAGTTATATATCTACTTATCAATCACATACGCTTCAACAGCCTATAATTTCGATGTCTTTTCCAAGGTGTGCGAAAACGGTACCTAGATGCTTTTTATAATTAATTTGTCTGCTTCTTAATATTAAGCAGAATGTTTATATTCAACGTAGTTTTGTTTTAAAACGGCTGCGTAGTAATTGTGATAAATATCTTTAATAAGATATACATATTCGTGCGTAACTGATACATTATTACTTGCTATCGTTTTGATTTTTATCATTTAACAATAATTAGTAATTGCTTTATATTTTTTTTTTCAGTGAGGGTTATAGATTTTATAATAGTTGAATCGACTATAGGTATATCGTATATGTGCATGGATAGTTTTATTAGACAATACACCAAAAGATTCGATTCTATAAAATATATGAATCCACTTCTTCGAGGGATATCATATGGAAGGTTTTTACAAACTTCTAAGTTTGTAGTTCTTGTAAGTATAAAAATATTATAAACTTTGTTTTTTTAAGGGCTGATTTTTCAATAGTCAAATAAATGTTATCTAAGGAATAAAATGTGCTGTCATAGTCTTATTCTGACGAATAACTTTTATTAATTTTTTAATTAATCATTGTAAAATCAGCCTTAAAACGTTTACATCCACTCCTTAGTATAGCAAAAAGCAATATAAAAAACTATCTGGTTGTATTTATGTAATGATCGTCAATACGACCAAACTCTTAACATCGGGCTTATTGTGTCATGGGTTCGATTCCCGCACAGATCAACTCGTAGGTGTGATCTATTAAATGTTGTTTCGGGTCTGGGTGTGATGTGCATGTATGTTTGTAACGGCACCCACGACACAGGAGAAAATCCTAGTTTGTGGCAAGGTAACATACACCAAATACATGACACAATTCTTTTTAAATGATAATGGAGTTACTTAAAAGATTTTTCTTTGTATTTCAGCATGCAACATATTTAGCTGACAGCTTAAGATTCTTAGTGCAAAGTTTTCGAGAAGTGCCCCCGTGGTCGACCTGTCAAACGGACAATGATACGTTATGTATAGCGGCTAAGGACATAATGGTGCGCTGCAATAATAACATATCTACTAAGTTCGTTGAAACGTCTGCTTATTTGAATTATTTGTAAGTTTCATCGTCATATTTAGATACTCAAAAATATTAGAACAGTAGAGGAGAAAATTGGGAAAATAGACCCATTCGTTGTGGTAGAGGTATATGTGTCAGTCAGATGTCGGTTCTGATGCGCGTGTACCGAAGTAAGGTTACGTTTTTTAGAAACGTTGTTTTCATTCATAAAGTAACAGCGCTCCTATACTCGGAATTTTAATTCCATTCCAGATTTGACAATTTCAGTGTTGCAACGTTATGACACGTAATAAATAGTGACGTTGCGAAATTATTCGATATGGAAATCGAATATTTCTGAATCGATTCCTCTCGTTTATTAATTTACTCTTGTAAACTAAGTTTATCAGGAAATAAAAAAATTCTGAACCGATAATTTAGTTTTGACAATTAAATAACGATCTGAGGCTTTTCTTTTGTAATTGTGTGTGAAATTAATAAAAAATGTGATCATGAAGGAACGTGACAAATAAAACAGACATTTTATAAATTGTCGCCGTCATCGCTATCGCTATCGCCGTTACTCTATGTAACATTTATTATGAATTGTGTCTTTGATATTTATTGTCAATTAACATATCTAGCTTACTCATTTTTGCCTCTTCTTTGAAAACATAGAATACACATTTAGACTATTCGGTAGCCGTAATTTTTTGAATGCCTTCCTGAAACTGATTCACTGATTGTTTATCGATTTTTGTGTTCATCACTACACTTTTATATGTGGTATCATTATTTCACAAAATGACAGTGGTCAATGTCAAATCAGGAATCGAATTAAAAGTCTGACTATAGTCAAAACGAAGGGAAACTAAATTTGGCAACACTAGTTTTTTTGCCTTAAAAAGTATTCTTCAACGGTCAACGGTTTACGAGAAGTTTTGACACATTACGACAGATTGGCAGTACGAGTTACAATACTGACAAGCCTGGCAATAAAGCGAGTCCATCTCGTTCAATGTGTACGGTGTAAATAAAATCGGTACATTGATGGTAAAAAGTTCGAATATACCTCAAAATGTTAATTTTAAATTATGAGTTAAAGTAATTATGGTAGCGAGGAATTATTTTGCTACATTTTCGTATTTTTAACTGTTAAATTAAAGTTGTGATGAATGAATGTTTGAATTGATTTAATAATTAATTTAGTTTATTAATTATTTCAATATAATTCAGGAATATTATTTACTTATGGACAAAAGTATATTTTTATTTTATCACTGGCAACTTTTAAAAAGACGTCGAAATTACCGAATGTAGTGTCTATTTCACATTTTTATGAACTTCATGGATATTTGTAAGAAATACGTTATCGTTTAATCGTTCGGTCCAGATTAGAAACTTCACTACCAACTACTGGAAACTTACATTGACTCGAAAACATTGATCGTCTTTTCGTTTTGAAAATTCAAATTACTAAGAGGGTACGAGTTTGATTCTTAATTCCTTCGAGGGTCCTTAATTTTAGTTAAAAATAGCATTAAGTCCAAAGAAAGGAAAGATATTGTAGCACTGTCAGTTGAACACACTATTGAGTTGTCCTGTGTTGAGCTGGATAAACATGTTGTTGTTTGTGTTTATAGACCACCTAATTATCAGAATCTTGCAGTGTTTGATTCAGTAATGGAAGATGTTTTGAAGAAGGTATGTTCTAGCCATAAATCAGTACTTGTATGTGGCGATTTTAACATTAATTTATTGGAAAACAATGCAGGCAGCATGGATCTATTAAATTTGTTTGGATCATTTAATTTAAAAAATGTTTTTCTAGAACCGACTAGGATAACACCATCCACTGCCACATGTATTGATAACATTTTTAGTAACAGTAACTATTTAGAAAAAAAAATTATAAACAGTTTACCTTCTGACCACAGTGGTCTTGTGGTAACTTACAGCACTTATTTGCCTTTACAAAAAATTCAAATAAAGTTTAGACATATTACAAATAAAAATTTAGAGAAACTCAATGATTCAATAGCAACTAAATTAAGTGTACAAAATTTTGATGTCAGTAATCCGAGCAAGTTATACGAAAAATTTTTTGCGGTGTTAAATAGGGAATTTCAAGCTATTTTGCCATTGAAATGTAAAGATATCTGTTCTAAGTTTCAGTTTAGCGATTGGGCAACCGTAGGTATTCGTAAGAGTAGAGATAAACTTTTTGAACTTTATGGCATGAAACCATTCAATTGCGACCCCCTTTTTCATCAACATGTAAAATTGTACTCAAAAACATTTAGAATAGTATGCAAAGCCGCAAAGCGACTTTTCATCAGTAATAAAATAAAATCAGCTGATGACAAGATAAAGGCTACGTGGAAAATAATACAGAATGAGACAGGTAGGAAACGATTAAAAAATTCGGAATTTTGTTTAAACACTCAAAGGGGACAGATTTCGTCAAGCAAAGATGTAGCTCAGGAGTTTGAGGCATTTTTTGCTAATATACCTGTCACAACAACTGCTCATTTAGAATCATCAGCCAGACTATCGTTAACTTTGCTTAGAGAAAATGTCAAATCATGCAAAGACGATTTTAGTTTTCATTATACCAATCCTTTAGAGATAATAAAGGTTTTTAAAGAAATCAAGATCAAATCAACTGAGGACCTTTGGGGACTATCGGTGAAAGTATGCGGATCACTTATCCGAACTTTAGCGCCGTATCTGGCTTTGATTTTCAATAAAAGTATAGATGACGGTGTCTTCCCGAACCTAATGAAATACAGTAAAGTTATTCCATTATTCAAAAATGGTGACACTAAGGAACCAAACAACTATAGGCCTGTGTCTGTTCTGCCGGTTCTTAGCAAAGTGTTTGAAAAGTTAATGCTATCTCGGATGCTTCATCACTTTGATAAACATGCCTTCTTCCATCACCAACAATACGGTTTCACTAAAGGTCGTTGTTCAACTGACGCCGGTGTCACTTTGATAAAGGAGGTATTCGGTGCTTGGGAGGAAGCACAGGATGCTGTTGGTGTCTTTTGCGACCTCTCAAAGGCGTTCGATTGCGTTGATCATGAAACACTCTTGCTGAAATTAGATCATTACGGGATTAGACATACTGCACTCCGTCTACTAAAGTCATATTTAGAGGATAGGCAGCTGAGAGTTCATGTAGGTGGTTCTAACTCCCGGGGCTCTGAGATAAGAATTGGCGTACCGCAAGGTTCAATTTTGGGTCCGTTTCTCTTCTTAGTGTATGTTAATGACTTGCCATTTCTATTTAAAACTGAGCCAAGAATGGTGCTGTTTGCAGATGATACATCATTAATTTTTAGAATAGGTCGACGTGTTAATAATTTTGACGAAGTAAACAGATCCATTCATCAAGTTCATAATTGGTTTACAGTCAATAATTTAGCACTTAACGAGAAAAAAACAAAATGTATTAAATTTAGCTTGCCCAACGTACACAGTAATGATTGTGACATAATTTTAAATGGGCAAAAGTTAGAATTTGTTAACGAGACTATGTTCCTAGGTATTAAGCTAGACAATAAACTTCAATGGGGTTCCCACATAAAGACGCTTTCGGGAAGACTGAGCTCAGCTGTTTTTGCAGTTAGACAGATTAGACAGCTCACAGACGTGAACACAGCAAGGCTTGTTTATTTTAGCTATTTTCACAGCATTATGTCGTACGGAATTTTGCTGTGGGGTCGAGCTGCGGAAGTAGATTCAATATTTATTTTGCAAAAGCGGGCTATCCGAGCGATATATAACTTGCCCCCTCGTGAATCTCTGAGAGAACTATTTAAAACGATAAATATCCTAACGGTACCTTGTCAGTTTATATATGAAAACATTATGTACGTAAGGAAAAATTTGCAATTATTTGAAAAAAGAAGCGATAGACATAATTTTAATACAAGAGGCAAAGATAGGCTGGCTGTGCCACGATTCCGTCTGTCCAAAGTACAGAAATCCTTTATGGGGTTCTGTGTAAATTGTTACAATAAAATTCCAAGAAGTGTATTAAATCTTAATGAACGAAAATTTAAAACTTATATTAAACGCGAATTATGTAGACAGGCATACTACAAACTTTCAGATTATATTGAGGACAAGAATGCCTGGCATCATGTTGGTTCGGCTCCACTGGACAATACTCAAATATGTAGTCATTAGTTATTGAAATTCTCAAAATTAATGAAACCTTGAATGAGTTTTTAAAGAAGCATTCTTTTGGATTGTGAGTACGCATATGTGAGCACCATGTTCGAGACAACAAAGGATTAAAATTTTAATGATAGATAGACCATCATTTGTTCCTTTTTATTAACAACTTGTCTCTGCATTGTTCTCACATAGGGGTACAGTAATGTATAAAAAATGTATTATTTATGAATTGTAAAACAA
Source organism: Spodoptera exigua (assembly GCA_902829305.4). NCBI lineage: Eukaryota > Metazoa > Arthropoda > Insecta > Lepidoptera > Noctuidae > Spodoptera > Spodoptera exigua. The sequence goes on along the minus strand of LR824601.2, from coordinate 8,572,618 downwards.
ATATTTTTTTTAAAAGAGTAACGATGGAGTTTCTTGCTCGTTCTTCTCCATTCGAAACTACAATTTGGAACGAGCACCTAGCTTCACTGACGAACAGACTGACAGACTACTATTCTATTTTGACGTTTCAAAAGTACCTATTTATGGTTTATTTGGAATAAATGATTTTGATTTGATTTGATTTGATTCTAGGGGGGTGGCAACTTGCTCACTGTCCGCAGACCCGCGCATATGTTGATAATCGCCTGAAGTAGTATTAATTTTAATCCGATTATAATGTTCTTTTTTATTTCCAGAGACTCGTTCATGTCAATAGATAGAACGACTTTGACGTCGAGGTTTTTCATACTCGGCCTGGTCTGGATGTTGGTTTTCTTTTTTGCATCGGTTACCGAAGAAACAACTGTAAAGGTGTTATTTTTTCGTAAATAGTAATGCTGTATGCTATTGTTTCTTTAACTTAATTATTACACAAGGCTGCGAACGAACAGACTAATCACGTGACGGGTTTTTTTTTGTGAGGGGAAAATCATCAAATGACTTCTCCCGCCAAGTGCCGGGCGGGAGGGAGTGTCAGACTCTTACTGGCTAAAAACGCCCCTGTTCCTTCTCCTGCTCTGGGCCGAGGTCGCGGTGCCTCATTGCGCCTACCCCGCAACCCAGGCTGAACATCAGCCCTATACGGCCCCGTCTGTGGGGGTCTATTGGCTCTTTGAGGCGCGCGTGGAACGCTACGCGTCATACGCTCGGGCCTGGTTCTGGTCGGGCGGCGAGCTGCCCTTACTCGCCGACCGCAGACCCGCGCAGTCACGTGACGGGTAAGCATTCTAAGTGCGTTGCTGGAGATTTGGGGATTAAGGATCAGGAATTAGGAAGGATTGGGCCACTGGATCAAAAATATTATAGCAGTATCTAGTTAAAAATTCAATGAACATGTCAGACAGTAACGTTTTATTTTACTGTTTTGTTATTATTTTTAGAGTTCGATAATTTAGAGAATAATATTGTGGGTAATGTTAGTTTTTTAAAAGTTGGTTTTATTTTTTTACAGATTTTTAAGCTTACGTTTATGTGTACATCTATGTCCACGCTGCTAACACTTACATTTATATTTATTTCAACGAAAAATGTTGCAACCGAGGCGTTTTCTCAAATAGTGGATATCGCTGCACCAAGTGATATCGTAAGTAAATTTATCTATTAAGAGTAGAGATAAATATTCAACAATATTATATTGTATTATATAGTATTAAAAAAATAATAACCGCGTTTAGTAAATGATTAACTCCAGAATCGATTCAGTACTTTTTCTTAATGAGGAGAAATGACTATTTTCGCCCAGGGTGAGGCGAGAGGGAGTGTCAGACTATGATCAACTAAAAACCACATGCAAAAGCACCACACGCTCCTACTATTTTTGAAAGTTCTTCTCGATTTCTCTGGTCTTCCATAATCAGATTCTGTTTTCCTTATCATGGGACCATTCTGAGACTATCGCCTTTCCAACAAAAAAAGAATTATCAAAATCGGTTCATAAATAACGGAGATATCGGCGAACAAACATAAAAAAAGCATATATACGGTCGAATTGAGAACCAACATCCTCCTTTTTGGAGGTTGGTTAAAAAACCACTCCGTTCGTCCTACTGCTTCAGGCCGAAGCTGCGGTACCGCTTGCCCCGTAAACCTGGCAAATTAATTTATCTTAATATGTGGGTTAATTCATCCAAGCGAACGCCGGCGTTAATGCGCACATATTGTTCTTCTTCTGAATCTCGAATAAACACGATCGAAAGGTTAAAATAAATAAAGTCATAAACTTTCACCAGTTTAGCGCCTATTCCATTGGGGTTTCTAAAATAAAAGAATCCTATGTCCTTTCTAGGGTCTATACAACATTTCATCAATATCGGCGAAGTGATTTAGACGTCATGGAGAGACAGACAGATAGACAGAATTACTTGTGCATTTTTTATACTATTATAGTAATGCTATAGTAATTTTTTGTTGCAGATGTTGTCCGTGAAACATGTAGCGTATGCATATGGCATTGGATTTTTGGGTATTTATGACTTCGGTGCCCTATCCACTTATACCATGATAGACACTGCATCAGTATTCTTTGTAGCAGTGTTCACATTTTTGTCTTTTCTGAGATCATGGATAATAAAAATTTTGTATATAATAATGACAAAATGTGTAAAAATTGAAGACCAATATGGCACTCATGTATTAGTTTACGCTATACTGCCGTTGACGACAGAATTCTTATACGCTCACAAGTTGTATGTTTTCTATTTTTATGGAAACGTATTCCTTAGTACGTTAACTTTTATGGTGAGTATTTTTGGAAATCTTTTACCCAGCAAAATTAGCTTAACTTTTAGCTTAACTCAAATATTTTGATTTTAATTACGAAGAGTAGGTAATACGGAGTTTCCAACTCGACAAATTCAATACTTTTATCCTAATGTATTGAATTTGTTAAAAACGATACTTACGCCCGGTTTCTGAAAGGCTGGTCAATGCTAAAATTAACTAATCTCCTGTTAAATCTCTTGTCAAGTGTCAATTGGGTTGCATAAAGCATGATTAATCAAATAATTTGACCATCATGTCAGTTGACATGGCTGTCAAATCAACTCAAGAATCGAATGATTATCGCAATTTTGGGTTTCTGAAACGCTGGTCAAGCCTTGATCATAGATTATTCGTCTGTCAAAAGCTCGGTCAACTAATCGGTGCTTGTTGGCGAATTAACTTACGAATACAACTGATTTTTCACGTGAGTCTACATTTTCTCTTCAAATAAGTATATTTTTTTTAAAGTATGTTATTCAGAAATATTTATTACGAAATAATATTTGTAATAATATCATTTTCTTTGTAAGTGTAAATTATTTGATATCTTGATTAACTTACATTGATTCTGGTTTTAGATTACGATAATGTCTCTTTCGGATAGTAGCAATATGAGTATCAGCACATCCAGCAGCAATAAAGATTTAAGACCAGAATGAATCCTTTTGATTTCTACAATGAAGGGGAATTTAAGAATCGGTACCAACCAACGGACAAAGGCGTTTGTGCTATTACTAGTTAACATATTAGAACAGAATATTGAACAGTTCACTTTGAGGAACCATTCTATCAGTGCTTTGGAATAGGTGCTACTGACAATAAGCTATTCCCATGCTAAATGAGCATTTCAAATTACGGTTGATGAGAGCGCAAAAATCTACGGCTTGTAGAATAATAACAAAAGAATCTGCAGCGATTACCATGCCCTGTAAACATGAAGATTGCACAAGGATAAAAACAGAATTCTACAAAATTAGCTCTTTTCCAAATGTGATCGGGGCATTTGACTGCACACATGTAAAGATACAGTCTACTGGTGGGCGAGCTGAGCTGTAGAGGAACAGAAAAGGATATTTCTCAAGTATATCTTAGGATACTTCAAGAACGAGGGCCGGGCACGCTATAATAGCAGCGGTAAGATCTCTCTTTGAAGACTGGCTCGAGAAACGCCACGGCGTCCTCACCTTCCGCCTGACGCAGGTGCTTACCGGGCACGGCAGCTTCGGTAGGTTCCTGTTTCGGATCCAGCGTAAGGAAATGCCCGAGTGTAGTCATTGTGAGGACCACCTAGAAGATACGGTGGAGCATTTGGTGGCGGTATGCCCTGCCTGGGCTGAACACCGCCGTGACCTCAGGGAAGTGATCGGCAGCGGCGACCTCTCGCGCCCGGCCTTAATCGAGGCCATGGTTCATAGCGAGAGGAACTGGGAAGTTATCTCCTCCTCCTGCGAAGCAGTTATGTTCGCAAAGGAGGAGGCGGAGCGCGCGAGGGAACTATCCTCCTCGCGCCCCAGCCGCCGCAGAAGGCGACATTCCGGGCGTCGGGGATCGAGAGATGATCTCCGGCCACCGTAAGCGCGGGTCTGCGGACGGCGAGTAAGGGAAGCTCGCCACCCGACCAGAACCAGACCCGAGCGTACGGCGCGTAGTGTTCCGTTATGTGTGAAAAAAAAGGATAGTTCTAGAAGATATTGGTGCTCTTTCAGTGATAAATGAAAACACTTCTGTGCTCACATCTTTGTTGTTGACTCATTTTAATTGTTAAGTAATATTAATGGTTTGTATTTTAAGGTGAATACAAAGAAATAACCATATTATTAATATATTTAATTATTAATCTTTATAAAAAATATAATATAACACTTGAAATATAAAAACAAGTATATTATCTTACTTACATATATACATATTTAGTTAGTACCTACCAATATTTAAATTAAATACTAATAATGTATATTTCTTAACCAAATAACTTATTTTATTTCGAAATATATGCTGTTTTATAGTTAACCGATCTTCTAATAACTTCTTTTTTTATTTACATACTCCATCTTTATTTCATTATACTTCTTATTATTTTGTTTCTGAGTGTCTGCCTCTCATGTTTAAATTGTTTCCTTGATGTGCAAGTTAAATTACCTGTAAATAAATTTCATTAAAGTTGCAATAATTATTCTTAATACATTATTAGGTACTTAGTTAAGAAATCAGGACAGGTATTTAATATATCATAATCTGGTAACGGTTACAATATTCTGACTAGCTAGTGTGGGCACTTAAAAAGTATTTTAAGATCAAAAACTTACATTTTTATTGGCTATATTCTGTCTCGTAGTTCTTTTTAATTCCAATAGGCTGTGATTAACTGTTTTTGGCTTCAAGACACTTCTGCATTACTTTTGAATTCATTCATTATGGTTTCCCGAGTTTAATTTTTATTAGTACTAGATATAGTATTTGTGAACTGATTATCAATTATGTGCTTGTATCTGTAATAAAACATTGTGCGTATTATACATCAGTCTTGGCTGCAGCGCAGGATGTGAAGTATAAACAAAGATATTTAATACTTTTTAACAACAAGAGGTTTATAAAACGCAATAGGTAATAAATATATGTTTAAACTTTGACTTACTTCTGAACTGGTTCTAAAAGAACATGCCTTTCCCTTTCGATGAAATTCTTCCCTCGTTATGCCATTTTAGGGAAGTTTAGTTAGCTAGTTGAAGTAAACGGAGTGGTTTCTGCCGGGTCTGTTGTGAAGATGGGTGTTCCGCAGGGTTCTATTCTCGGCCCGTTTTTATTTCTTATCTATATTAATGACTTGCCTTACCTTGTAAGGGATAAACACGAGATAGTGCTGTTTGCTGATGATACCTCACTATTATTCAAACTCAGACGACGACAATTAGTTATTGACAATGTAAACAGTGCTCTCTCAGAAATAGTTCACTGGTTTGGTGTTAATAACTTATTACTAAACGAAACTAAAACTAAATGTATTAAATTCACAACACCAAATGTTAAACAGGTAAAAACCAGTGTGCTTGTCAAGGGCGAGGAGTTGAGTCCTGTAGATACAACTGTCTTTTTAGGTATAACCCTGGACGCTAAGCTCCAGTGGGGCCCTCATATAGATGGCTTGTCGAAGAAGCTCAGTTCTGCAGCATATGCCGTTAAAAAAATTAGAAATTTAACAGATGTAGATACAGCGCGGTTAGTTTATTTTAGTTATTTCCACAGCATCATGTCATACGGTATTTTGTTGTGGGGGAATGCTGCTGACATTCAGTCTATTTTTGTTCTGCAGAAAAGGGCTATTCGATCAATCTATAATCTTAGTCCGAGGCATTCGCTCAGAGAATTATTTAAGGAAACTAAGATAATGACGGTTGCCTCACAATATATTTATGAAAATGTAATTCACGCTCATAAAAACAAAAGCTTATTTAAGAAGCATAGTGATATACATAATATTAACACGAGGGGGAAAAACAAATATGTTGTCCCTGCCTCCAGGCTTCAGAAAATAACTAGTTCGTTTAGATGTCAATGTATACGCTTTTACAATAAAATTCCTAGCGATATTCAAAATTTGAGCCTCAATAAATTTAAAAGTGTAATAAAGGCTAAACTTTGCTGTAAAGCATTTTATAAAATAAAAGACTACTTAGAGGATAGTCAGGCATGGGAATGAGCCGCTTTAATGTCTGCACAGGTCATGTTGACATGTTTGTAACATTAGTTACAATTTTATATACAATTTGACATTACGTTTATTTTTTATTTTTTATACAATGACATAATCACCTATTGTGACATTTTATTTTTTATTTGACATTTTTTTTTATTTATTTATTGACATTTTTATTATTTTATATTATTGTTAGTGTAAGGACCGTGTGAGACTTGCCGTGCTTTTTGATTACCAGTTATCTGCGTTCTGACAGTTTGAGTACTTGCGCGACCCACCCAAATGTTCTTTAGATCGGTATTGTTCGTCGGACAACTCAGCAGCACTAGCTATACTGGTTGCAAACTGACACTTGCATGCCTATCTTCAGAACGGGTCCACTTAAACTGGTGTGGTTCTTTCCTCAAAAGACCACTACAGAATGAACTTGCACGATTCTCTCACATTATGTTATTTTTACATTGTCTGGACTTGAAAAGAGACTGACCTCTGAGTTTGTTTCGGCATTTCTTCTCAGAGTAGTCAGATAGGAAATGCCGGCTTCATCTAGTTTTTCACATATAAATTGACGTGTAAAAGTGCCGTTTTATGGCCTATTTGCAAAAATAAATTCATTGTTTCATTGTTTCAGCATTTTATTGAAATTGTAACTTGATATTTAAATTTCGCAGAATTGTTTGACATCAATGACAGTCCGTAATTTTTTTAATATTAACATATTTGACAGATAAGAATGAACTATTGAACAAAAAAGAGCAGTGTGGCTATGACTAAAAATAAATCGCATGTCAAATCAAAATAATCATAGATTAGTTAATTATGCCTTGATCAACGTTTCAGAAACTCAAATTGATTTGACAGTCATGTCAAATTAATCGCAGTGTTAGTTGATCAAAGAATTGACAAGCCTTTCAGAAACTGGGTGTTACTCTTCTATGAAATTTGTATGAAAAAGCAAGAAATGACGTCATAGTCCACTTATTTCTTAAAAATTTACTATAAACTAAAATTCAGTGTATCGATCGATGGATGAATAAAAGTGTACCTAGTCATTTTTTAATATTTTATTGTATTGTATTGAAACGTCGAATTAATTTATTTTTGACCTAGGAAACTACCCAATTGTATCAGACATTTATAAATAAATTTAATATTAATCAGGCGACAGAACTTTTCTTAAATGTTTCAAAAGTGAATTTTGAAATGTGAAAATGTCATTCTTATCATGTACTTAGTTTTTGTTTCAGACATATCTAATAGCTATACTAGCGAAGTTTCTAAGTTATGAGTTCCGTTCGATCAAACAAGTTTATATTGTTGGTTTGCTGTGCTCTTTGGGTTTGGCCCTGTCTTTACCTCTAGTAGCGGTTAGTAATATACTATTACAAAATAGCTCACACAATAGATATAATTACCTATTTTGTAAATTCCTTATAGAGTGGTCGATTAAGTAGTCAGATTACTAGCAAGATTTTGTCTATAACATTTCCTTACTGAAAAATTATGGAAGTCTGTACCTATACATGGACATCAGAGCTCTCCCAGCTCATACAACTTGAGCCAGTCTGTTATGCAGTATTTACGTATTACGCAGTTTATGTATATGCTAGCTAGCGAAAAGTGATAGCATTGTGCATTTCTGCTGCTGAAGGAATGGCCTTTGGAGAGTCAGGCGTTCTATGTAGTAGATATAGAAATCATTCAATTTGTGTTATTAGTTAGATAATATTATAAGTATCTCATTAGGTGTCCATTTTTTTGTTTTAGATTGTGACGTCATTGAATCGACCCTATTATACACTTGGTGTAGACTTGGTCAACACGTACCTCGGAGGTGCTTATGTGGCTATAGTCATGTGGCTGTATGGACTGAAGAAATTTTGCACAGATATACAGTTTCTGTTAGGATTCAGACCGACGCGGTTTTGGACAATAAGTTGGGCGATACTTCCAGCTGCACTTTTTGTAAGGATTATTATCTACTAATCTTTGTTGGTTTTCTCTATAAAATAAGGTCGAATTTTCATCGTTCTTTACGTATGGAATCTGTATATATTTGAAATGAATCTGCAGTAAGAAATAACCCCATATGTTTGATTTTAAGTTGATTTTATTAATTTTGCCTAAGAAATGTGCACAATTTGTGATTGATGTGTTTTTTTCAGTGTTGCACTGCACGTAATATCTATAATTTGATACAAATGGAACCTTCTATAATGAAATGGATAGCTATTGCTTGGGGAGCATTGACATTCATTTTCGTAGCATTAATTAACATTAAAACGTTGGCTGGTTTTTTAATGAGAAATGTATGTATCTTGTTTGTGAACTTGTTGGTAGTATACCTACGCCATATTGTAAATAATATTATGTAGAAATCTGTATCCTATTGTCATGTTTATTGCAAATAACGCATCGCTTTTCCTGCAGTTAACAGGACGTTCGTGTTTACAAAAAGCGATATTTTTCTAATAATTGTAGATCGTTTGCTAACTGTTCTATTGCCATTAAAAAATAAAACGTAATTGTTCTTTGCTATATTATGCCTGCATTTGGAGCATAAATAGCTTTGCTTTATCTAACATTTATTTATTGAATACTATAAACTATTGGTTATAAGAGTACTTACATAATATTTCACTTTTTTTCATACTTACATAAACTCAATTTGTTCCAGAATTTAGCGGGTATTTTTAAATCACATAAAAAGTATGGTCCGCCTGAGATCGAAGATCGAAAACGAAGGTTGCACTATAGCGAGTTCACGCGACAAAGGAAATGTAGACACAACTGTATGGTAATTGATGTGAGTATTTCGTAGTACATCAAAACATGACATTTTAAGAGTGGGAAAGCCATGCTTCGACATGAATGGGTCGGTTTGACCACATTGATACCACGGCCTCACAGAAAACCAGCGTGAAGCAACATTTACGTTCTGTTTTGCCATGTTTGTGAGGTTACCGGACGCCTGACCCTACCCCCTCTTCAATCCTCGATTGCTTTATCCTTAAATCCGTAATAATCCACAAGAGGTCGGCAAAGCACTTGGAGTAACTTCTTTGGTATTACGAGTGTCTTTGGGAGGCGCTGATTGCTCACCACCAGGTAATCTGTCTGCTCAAAAAGTACCCCGGGTACACAGAATTGCACTAATTAATCGCTGAGCCTATTTTTCGTCAATTGGATTTTAAGTTTAAGTTGGTGTGAAGGGGGTAACATTTGGAACCGCTGGTCGGATTTACAAAATTCTTTGACTGATAGATAGCTACTATAAATTATACTTGATTTGCGTCTTTAAATACTGCTGTTTTATATATCAGGATACATAACATTTATTGCCGGGGGCGAAAGCTAGTCCGTGTAGAAATGGTCTAATCGGCAAGATAGATGCGTCATTCGTCATTCATATTTTATGTTGAAGAGATCTACTTGTATGTGCCTTATTATTGACACTGTTATTGTTTATTTCCACAGGAGTGGTTTGAATGCAACCATCTAGAATATGCCCCAGAAAACACAGGCTCAATTAACTTGTCCAGTTCGTCTGACTCATCATTAATGAATATTTATGAAGCCAAGACAACGAGTCGGTTACGGAGTTTTGGTACTTTAAACTCTCAAGCTCCTGTCTCAACATGATGAAATCAGCATCGTTAACTGTGTCTGTTGTTTATAAGCGTTTGTTTTAGGACAAGTTTTTAAAAATATATTCTTTTACGAGCTTTTTATTTGGACAATTTAAACATTGTTAGAGCATCGTGGTTTTCTTGTCTATGGAAGCGTTACACGTTATTTCAGCCAGTAATGAAGTCGCCTTCGCGTTCATCATCAGTTTCTTCATTTTTATACGGGAAAGCCATGTTTTGGCCTGATGGAGCTGTTTCGACCAAAGTGATAACAATATTTTTTTATTCACAAAAAAATTACATTATTACCTATATGTAACATTATAACACTTAATCATAAAAATACAAAACAATATTCATTTATTCTCAAATAGCAAATATGCAAGGATGAACGATAATTAATTATATAAAAGAAGTACAAAAAAGTGAAGAAATTTATTTATACCATTTATGATTCAAATTTACTGTGAATCAGACTAATTAATAAAACAAGTTGAAAAACATAACATTCCCTATGCATGCCATACAAACGAGGTTACGGAAATAAAATAAAATTAATAGGAAATATGGTTATGGATGCACGTTATATATGTTTTATAAGCATTTCGAGTATTTTTATTACTACGTTCATTATTAATTATTTATCTTCATATTCCAACATTTTCTGCACCAGTTCATTATTAGCTTTGTTATAACTCTAGTGTGTTTAAAAATAGAAATATATATTTTAATGTTACAGGATTATTTTATGTTAAACAAAATTCTACTAATTTAAAAAGCATTATTGATCTATAATCCAGTTCAGATGGCTTCCAATACGTTTAAAAGTGTAAAAACTAGTATTAGAGTGAAACTTAGTGCCAGGAGGAAATTTCACCAAAAATATGGAAAAGTGAATTAAGGACAAGCTAATGTCGGGACTGGTATTTTCAGATAAACTTACAAAATCTTACAAAATCAATTAAAAGACCAACTTGTAGATATTAAAACGATCTACGTCTTTTAACAGTTTACAGTCTAAGAAGTAGTTCACAAAAATGTCTAAATAACATTTTTGTGAACTTCTTCTTAGACTGTTCAATGATAAGTATAATATTAACACAATTGAATTTGATGAATACGTTAGGAAATTTTCTAAATAATATTTAAAATAATGTGTAACAGAGAAAAAAACTTAAAAGAGTAGGTATTAGTGAATTAGTAAAGTCTTATTATTGATAAGCTAGACGCGCAACTCAATGCTTAGATCTAATTTGCATTTTCTTTTTCTGGTTTCTTAAATACAGGAGTAGGTCTTTAAAAATGAAAATTGTATGTAGATTATGTAATTTATAGGAAATTTCGAAAACAACGATCCTTTAATTGTTGCGAAGCAGGGGCGATGCGCTGGTAATGTCATAACGTCACACAAACAAGTTGCACTTACATTACAATACCTTTATGGACATTCCTGTACCCAATATTATGGCACACACATAAACCCGTATGAATAAATGAAAAATGCAAATTCAAATTTCGAATGGTCCTGTCCAATACTTTACTTAATTTGATTATAAACTAAAAGCATTTAAATTAGGTGTCTATGTACACATGTATTATATAGGTATGTTCCAAGACACCGACAGATATGTTCTTTAAAAACTTAGATGGATAAGACGAGCTTCTGTGTGTGTGTCCTTCAAATCACAATGGCACCCGCATCCAGGCACAAGGAGCACTAATTGGATGGGGAGAAGTAATTATGGTCGGTAACTTTGGTTAAGGTCAAGAGCACGTAGTCGCGTCGCGTCTTCTATTTGTTAGAACTAGTTTTTCTAGGGTTCTATGTCAGTATGACGAGATTACGTGCAAATGCATCATATGCGTATTTTAATGCCCTGGTGTTACGTTTGTACTTATTTCCACGAAGGTGTAAAGAAGCCAATTAATGAAAGGTCTAGGCTATCTAACAAATGATATCACTGCAAGTTTTGGTAGCTATACGCTTCGACTTCTGTGCGTGTTACACTTCTTAACATTTTTAAGGGAGTAAGCCAAATCAATGAATGTTGGAATTCGGTGATTTGGGTAAAATTTGAGAACAATATTGTTTGAGTGGGCAAAAATCTTACCATCTCAGGTGGGGGTTCTTTTTTTTTGTGAGGGGAAAATCATCAAATGTCTTCTCCCGCCCAGGGCCGGGCGGGAGGGAGTGTCAGACTCTTACTGACTAAAAACCCCCCCTGTTCCTTCTCCTGCTCTGGGCCGAGGTTGCTGTGCCTCATTGCGCTTACCCCGCCACCCCGGCCTTACCCCGCCACCCCGGCCTTACCCCGCCACCCCGGCTGGGGTGAAGTGGGGAGTTTTAGAGTCTTACTGACTAAACGCTAATTCGGTTTCTTTCGTTTCTATGCGAGTCATGCTCGCATAGAAGACGGTCTATGCGAGCTTAACTGCTTCGGAGAAGGAAAAGATGGGTTCCCAGTTCAGTTATCTCTTCGCACCATAGCTGGGCGCAAGAGCCAAATTCTGGTAGCTACTCGGTTTTTAATTACAGTGCCTTTAACCTTAAAATTAAGGTCTGAATAAGAAATAAAGGTATTCAATTGTTTGTTGAAGAGTTTTCAAGCTAGTTGTAGGTGACATAAACCATTCGCTGAAAAATTTGATCCTTGATAGGTGAACAAAACGATTTTCGAATCAATTTGTGATTCCAGATTGTGTTATCACGGAAACGAATTGACTGAAATAACTGACTTAAATAAATTGACCGACGGTCAGACTGGTAGATAATGTCACCCGCAATAATTCCATCTACATTGCATAACAATATAGGTATGTGTAGGCTTAAATAAATAAGGTGGAAGAACGCGTACGATTAATCTTATGTTTTATTAACATCTTAATATTCATAGATTATTTTGGAGATAATTTTTTTTTACTTTAAAATGTTGGCCCACACTGGGATTTTCTCCTGTGTCGTGGGTGCGTTTACAAACATACAAATCCACATACACATCACACCCAGCCCCGGAGCCACAATTTGTAGATCACACAAAGAGTTGTTCCGTGCGGGAATCGAACACGCGACAGGTTGCACGGCAGCCAGTTGCCCAGCCACCGCGCCAACCGTGCATTAAATGACTTTTTAATAGAATTCGAAACACCTTTCCCGGTAAAAAGTACGCTAGTTACTAGATCCACGGTGTCAGGTTTCAGTTGTTGTAAAGAAATTAAGTTTGTTTATCAATAACTGCTCACGCAATACATAGCTACTATGCTAATCATACACAAATTATAAATATAGGAACCAGCGGGTATTAGCAACATCATCCGAGATACCTGTAGTTGGGTTCCAAAAGCAGGAACTTGCTTACAGTACGTGTAGCATGCGCACCAAAGCCGAAATAGCAGGGGTGGCGTTCTGCTACTAGGGAAGACAACGATGACGATTATACAACGATGTTCAAAAACTCCACAGAATGTCAACAGCAAATACAGTGCATACACGTACCTTGGACTGCTACGACACACGTTGAGCCTTCCACCTTCGATGATTCCAAGGGCAGGAACACAGGAATTCCGGGATGCGAGTTTGAGAGTCACGCGCGAGTGAGAAAGATCGCGGTGATTTGTTCAGGATTCGGATAAGAGACGTTGAGCGCGAAAGGAGATGTTCTCACACACGGCTTTTGAAAAGTGAATGTCGTTGCTCCAACTTTTTACGAGTCACGGTACGCACCACAGACTATATAAGGTCTGCGTTTCGCTGTTGCAAACTGATGGAGCATTGAACATCGATTACTTGAATTTGGAGAATTACGTTTAGTTTGTATGATGACGGAACATCCCGCCCACCAAAATGGCTATGGCATTTTCTGGTTAAAGAACGATAAAATTATAACATGAACTAAAACTTTAATAACGGTACGTTAAATTAAAACTAAAATTGAAAGATAAATTAAAGCTATGTCAAGAATTAAATTAAACGATTTTAAGCTATGGGCAGTGGGCATAGCTTCACCAACGGTCGTTGTATTATATGATTATTTGCGGTTTTAACAACTGCGATCCGAACTACCCCATCAGATCCAGGTAAGAGATCTACCACACGAGCAAGAGGCCAATGTAATGGCGCACGATTGTCGTCCTTGATTATCACCATCGAACCTACTTGTAATGGTTTGGAATCTCTGGTCCATTTGGCACGTTGCGTTAAAGAGTTAAGATATTCGTTTTTCCATCTGGACCAGAAATTCTGATGAAGCGATTGTAACAGCTGCCACCGGTGAAGCCGATTAGTATTGACTTGTGATAGATCTTCATCTGGGACAGTGGTTAAAGGTTCTAATGTGAGGAAGTGACCTGGGGTCAAAGCTGTTAGATCGTTAGGATCTGAGCTAATCGGGTACAACGGTCGAGAATTCATAACGGCTTCGACTTGAGTGAACAGAGTTGTGAGTTCTTCAAAAGTAAGGACCTGATCACCAACGATACGTAACAAATGAGATTTAGCTGCCTTGATTTGAATTTCCCACACTCCGCCGAAGTGTGGAGCCGAAGGAGGATTGAATTTAAAAGTTATTTTTTCTGCATTAGATGCATGTTGCATCAGAGTCGCTAATTGATTGCTAGCACCTACAAAATTAGTCCCACAATCCGCGTGTACTTCATTACAGCGACCACGTCGCGCCACAAAGCGTCGTAATGCTGCGATAAAACCGTCGGTACTTAAAGTAGAAACAACTTCAAGGTGCACTGCTTTGGTAGCAAGACACACAAACAAACAAAGGTATGCCTTGTCTATCTTAGCACCACGGTGTGGACCTAACTTTATACGAAATGGGCCACCGAAATCAACGCCTACGATGGAGAACGGTTTGACTTGATTTACGCGATACGCGGGCAGATCGCTCATAAACGGTTGAAGCGGTTGCGGACTAACACGGTAGCATCTAATGCATTTTGATAGGCACTGACGTATGATACGCTTAGCAGAGATAATCCAAAATTGTTGTAAAAGTAGAAAGTGTGTCGTGTTTATACCTGGATGTAGATAATTACGATGTATATAATCTATAATTAAAAACGTTAATGGATGATCCGACGGTAAAAAGGCTGGATGCTTATGTTCGTATTCTAAGCCCGCTCGCGATATTCTACCGCCCACCCTGAGTATTCCTCGACCATCGATGAACGGATTCAGTTTACGAAAATATTTAGGTATGGATTTCTTAGAGTTTAAGTTTAAAATGATTTCAGAGAATGTTGTCTGTTGTACATGTTTGACTAAATGCATTAACGATTTATGTCGCTCAACGTTATTTAAGAACTTGCTTCGATTTGCTGCAGCTGGATTACGACAGTTTGTAATGAAACGACGAACAAACGTAAGTATGTTGACTAATTTTTGTAAGGATGAGAACCGATTTATTAACTTTTCTATGATTGCTTCTGTCTGAGACTCACCATCTGCGCGAATAGTTAAAGTCACTGTTTTCCGAGCCTCAGCTCGCACGATTGACTCTTCGTCGGTAGTGAGCTGTGCTGGACGATTAGTGGAATTGATCGGCCAATTAGTTTCATCATGTGATAGCCACCAGGGCCCCGCCCACCATAACGAGTTGACTAGAATTTCACTCGGAAATTGACCGCGCGAGCAGATGTCTGCGGGATTATCGCCGGAGGAGACATGATGCCAGCATTCCATGGGTGTTATATCCTGGATATGACTGACGCGATTAGCGACAAACGTAGCCCAGCGCGAGGAGGGCGAACGTAACCATGATAGAACGATGGTTGAGTCAGACCACATAAAAACGTTATCGATTTTAATTTGAGAGAGATAGATATCACGTACGTATTTATATATATCTGAAAGAAGAACCGCAGCGCACAATTCGAGCCGTGGCAGTGATATACGTTTTAATGGAACCACGCGAGCTTTAGAGCATACGAGGAAAACGTTTACGCGACTAGCCTGGACCACACGCAAATACACTACTGCTCCATATGCGACCTCAGAGCTGTCACAAAAGCCGTGGATTTCGTATGATTTAGCGTCTGGACAGGTCAATTTACGAGGAATTTTAAATTGAGCTAGCTCCGGCAGTTGGTCACGATAAGTGTTCCACGTTCGAATGACGTCATCAGGTGGAGTTTCATCCCAGCCTATGCCAAGAACCCATAGCTTCTGTATCATACATTTCGCTTGGATGGTGATTGGTGAAAGAAAACCCAATGGATCGAAGATTCGAGCGGTTTCGCTTAAAATTGAGCGTTTCGTACAACGCCGGTCGGACGACTCTATAGCGAAGCCAAAAGTATCTGAGGATGGATCCCACTGAAGACCCAATATTTTCAAGGTGGAGGTTTCCGTGTTGTCGAATGACACTGCCCCAGCTAAGCAATCCTTACTAGGAAGATCCGATAGAAGAGGAGGATGATTACTAACCCACTTTCGTAAATGAAATTGACCACGTTTGAATAAAGCGATAATTTGCGATTTGGCCTCTTGAGCAGTTTCTAGTGTTGGAAATCCAGTAGCCAAGTCGTCAATATATACTTGAGTTAGAAGAGCTTGTTTTGCCAGCGGATAAGAGTCTCCTTCGTCTTCTGCGAGTTGTCTCACAGTTCGACACGCGAGGTATGGAGATGACGCTAAACCATACGTGACCGTATTTAAACGATATTCTTTAAGGGGCTCGCTAGGCGAGTTACGCCAGAAAATACGTTGATAATCACGTTGGTCTGAAGACAAGACAATTTGGCGATACATTTGACGGGCATCCGCCATAAAAACGATATTAGGTTCCCTGAACCGTAAAAGTAGTTCCAAAATATTCGGCTGTAATTTTGGACCGATAAGTTGTGTATCATTCAAGGAACGCGAATGGAGATCCTTGGCGGAAGCGTCAAATACAACGCGTAGACGTGTGCTAGTTGAATGGGGGCGTAAGACGCAATGATGGGGGAGGTAGTATTTACCTTGTCCCATGTCCTCAGACGGTACAAGTGACATATGACCGGATTCGAGGTAATCTGACATAAATTCAGAATACTGACTACGTAAATCAGGATCGCGAGATAATCTACGCTCGATAGCGTAAAATCGGCGCAAAGCTACTTCACGAGAGCCTTCAAAAGTAGGTTCCGTATCATTTTTGAAAGGAATCCTTACAATATAACGCCCTGTTTTATCACGTGAATGAGTAGAAATAAAGATTTGTTCACAGAGCGATTCCTCTGGACTCAATGAAGACGAACTCGGCAACGAATCAATTTCCCAAAAACGTTGAACAATTGAATTAAGATCGTTATCACTGCTGGGTATAGCAGATTGTTGAAGTAAAGAAGTCGATGATAAAGATGTCTTACCTAGAAGAAGCCACCCATAAATTGAATTAAATGCGGTAGGTTGATTATATCCTCCTTTAATGCGTTGGTTAAGAATAGATTCAACGAAGACATCTGCAGCCAATAAAAGATCGATGGGTCCAGGTATGTCGAATCCTGGATCCGCCAGCGTCAATGATTTTATATGTGACCACCCCGATGTGTTTAACTGAGCGATAGGTTGGTCGCCACATATTTTCTTGATCACGTGCATGTTTAATTTATAATAAACACGCGTACTCGTGCCTACTGAACAAGTGACATCACCAGAAATGGGTGCCATAGCTTCCCCGAGTCCACTGACTTTAGTATCAACCTTAGCTGGAGTGAATCCTAAACTCTTAACAGCAGATTCGGTAATGAAGTTGCTCTGACTCCCGGTGTCGAACAAGGCACGAAAAGATTGCATCTTGCCTGAAGCGTCCCTAACCTGAACAATAGCAGTAGCCAGCAAGACAGTAGTATTTAAATGAGACTTTGAGATCAAAGCCGAGACTGTTGGATTCGGTTCCTGCGGCTGAGGTCTCTCGCGATGAAGTAACGTGTGGTGTTTACGCTTGCATGTACGGCATGTAAATATTGATTTGCAATCTTTAAGTTGGTGGGATGACTTTAAACAATTATAACACCATTTTTTCTCATGAGCTACGTTGATACGTTCGTCCACCGATTTTTTAAGAAACGTGGGACAAGACGTTATTGAATGAGATTCATCACAATAAGCACATTTATACGGTTGTGTGGTTTGTTTAATATCAAGAGAAGCAGCAAGCACTGTAGCAGCGGGGGTGCGTCGAGATTGAGACGTCACAACCGCGGGCGCAGTCTGGTTCGATTTAAGTTTAGTAGTAGCGGTAAAGTGGGTGCCACGTATTAGAGCTTCTGACTTAGCACGCAAAAATGATTTCACTTGATCAAAGGATGGTATTTCTACATCGGAATATTTTTCTTCAAGACTTTGGCGTACCTCTGGGTCTATTTTAGATAAGATATGGTAAACCAAAACAAAGTCCCAATGTTGGACCGGGAAATCGAGTGTCTTTAAAATACATAAATTCTCTTCTAAAAGATCTAATGAAGTTTGGAATTTATTTGCATCATTATGTTTAAAATCTGTATTTAAAACTTCACGCCAACAAATAAAAGATAAGTTGCGTTTAGATTTGTAACGATTAACTAATGTTTGATATGCATCGTGATAATGGTCTTGAGTCTTAGGGAACGTTTTCACTACCGTTAATGCTTCACCACTAAGGGAAGAAACCAAGTAATGAAACTTTTCAGTGTCCGTAAGTGTAGTAGAATTATGTATTAAAGCGTTAAATGTATCATAGTACTCGGGCCATTGTTTGATGTTACCTGAGAAACTAGGAAGTACTATTTTTGGTAATCTAATATTAGATGAATAGTTTGCATTTTGCGATTGAGATGAGGGTGGAAATGATTTTGTTAAACTGTGATAAATTGATCCCACCTGATAGTACATATCATCAAAACGTTCTTGCATCTTGTTGTCAACATCTTCCGGGTCGTCTAAAATATCTAAAATAATTAAATGTGCATGTTCGAAATTGTGTGCAATGGTCTTTATGTCTCGATAATATGATAAAAACAAGTCGCGCTTGGATGAGTCACTCAACGCTACAGTGCCGATCTCTAAAGCTTTAACTAGCCGGTTGTAAGACATAGTACGCTTTCGACGTAATGATGGCAAGTCCTGTGCTGTATATTCCTCCACGTCGATAGACTTCGATTTAGATCCCTTTAACCTCCTAGTAGAATGTTTACTGAGCAGCGACATTATGAAATGTTAAATAAATGTGCGATTACACGTAAACAACAAAGATAAATTACTCAATAGAATGAATAGGCACAGCTAACCACACAAGTTTTGTTTGAATTTGCTATGACGCACGATACATGCGCGATCCAAAACTTTTGTGGAGCGGTGTACACGGTCGGCCGCTACCAAGAAATCGCCGCCGATTACGAATGCTCAACCGTCGCGTATGATGTGAAGATACCCACAATGTAAAAAAATTAAAACCAACTTTTAATAATTTTATAATTGAAATTAAAATATTTAGAATGGAATGGAAATGGTGAATTTAATATTGGTGGTAAGTAATTATCGTAAGCCGATGGAATTAGGCACCGATAGAAAAGTGATTGCCTAATTAGATCCCACAATAATTACGATAAACGTGTGTGACAATGGATAATTCCTGTTCGATGAGGGTACTCTTGGAACGATTGTGATTTTACGTAGGTTTAAACGGTTATTTTATTTCTATAAGAAATGTTAAATATAGCTCGGAATGCAGCCGGTAAACGTTTTTTTTTGTAATAGGTTTGTTCTGTATACCAAGTTATATGACGTTTCTAACCAGAAAATACCATTAACGTAATAAGAATAGGTGAAAGTTTCCCGGGTTTCGGCACCAAAACATGTAGCATGCGCACCAAAGCCGAAATAGCAGGGGTGGCGTTCTGCTCAAAAGTCAAAAGTCAAAAATCATTTATTCCAATTAGACCTTTACAGGCACTTTTGAACGTCAAACAAAATTTAAAATAAAAAATAGTGTCAGTCTGTCGGTCAGTCCTCTTAGTGAAGCTATTTGCTCGTTCCAAAGTGTAGATTCCGATGGAGAAGAACGAGCAAGAAACTCCATGGTTACTCTTTTTAAATCAGTTTCACATACAGATTCCTTTTACAAACAGTTGGTTCAATTATGTGAGAACAGTGTAACACTAATATTTATTCAAATATAAAAATAAAGTAACCTTAAGGACAATAGACAGTCTGGAGCTGACCAGTCCCAACTGACGGCGCTCGTTCACGAGCATGACACGTACACCAGCATCGCCCAACTCAACCATATTATAGGGAATTAAGCGATCCAGTGCCCATGCCACCGCCAGTGTGACCTTTCAGTGAGCATGACAACTCCAAGCTGTTATAAGGACCGACATTCTGCTAGTCTAACCAATTATAATAGGTTACAGGGCACTCACATTTACAAATTTATCAAGTTATAGTTATACAATATACTGCAATTTCACTAAAATGAAGAAGTCCCGTTCAAGCAAAATCCATTGGAACGTTATTTATTTTGGTGTACGTTTGCTATCCTGTGGAGCAGGACCAGCATGTCTCCAAGCATCTTTATCTACAATGTAATCATTCAGTGTGTAGTATGCTTTTCTACATAAAGTTTTCTTTACACATAATTTAAAATTTCTTTCATTTAATTGTTGTATTTCGCCTGGGATTTTGTTATAACATTTAACACAGAATCCCATGAACGACTTATGTACCTTTGCCAATCTAAATAATGGCTGACATAATCTATCTCTATGTCTAGTTTGATAATTATGTCTATCTGACACCTTATCGAATATTTTTAAGTTTTTCCTAACATACATAATGTTTTCATAAATAAACTGACATGGCACGGTCATAATATTGATCTCTCTAAACTTTTCTCTAAGAGACTCACGACGCTTTAGATTATAAATAGCTCTGATGGCACGCTTTTGCAAGACAAAGATAGACTCAATGTCAGCAGCCTGTCCCCACAACAAGATGCCATACGACATAATGCTATGAAAGTAGCTGAAGTACACCAGTCTTGCAGTGTCCACATCTGTTAGCTGTCGGATCTTCCAGACAGCAAATGCTGCAGAGCTCAACCGTCCTGCCAGAGATGTGATATGGGGCCCCCATTGTAGTTTGTCATCTATGGTTATACCCAGAAAAGTAGTTTGTTTTACAAATTCCAATTTATTACCGTTTAATAATATGTCACATTCGGTACTTTTAACATTTGGCAAACTGAATCGTATACATTTAGTCTTTTTGTCGTTTAGGACTAAATTATTAATTGTAAACCAATTATGAACCTTCGTTATAGCATTATTTACGTCGTCATAATTATCTGTCCGTCTATTTATTTTAAAAATCAACGATGTGTCATCAGCAAATAATACCATTCCCGGTTCACGTTGAAATAAATGAGGTAAATCATTTATGTACACTAAAAACAGGAAAGGACCTAATATTGAGCCCTGTGGTACGCCCATAGATATGCTAGTACCCTGGGAGTTCACTTGCTACTAGGGAAGACAACGATGACGATTATAAAACGATGTTCAAAAACTCCACAGAATGTCAACAGCAAATACAGTGCATACACGTACCTTGGACTGCTACGACACACGTTGAGCCTTCCACCTTCGATGATTCCAAGGGCAGGAACACAGGAATTCCGGGATGCGAGTTTGAGAGTCACGCGCGAGTGAGAAAGATCGCGGTGATTTGTTCAGGATTCGGATAAGAGACGTTGAGCGCGAAAGGAGATGTTCTCACACACGGCTTTTGAAAAGTGAATGTCGTTGCTCCAACTTTTTACGAGTCACGGTACGCACCACAGACTATATAAGGTCTGCGTTTCGCTGTTGCAAACTGATGGAGCATTGAACATCGATTACTTGAATTTGGAGAATTACGTTTAGTTTGTATGATGACGGAACAGTACGTCAATACGTGCTTTTTTTTAACCGACTTCCAAAAAGGAGGAGGTTCTCAATTCGACTGTATATTTGCTTTTTTTATGTAATAGTTCGGCAAAAGAGCATACGGATTACCTGCTGGTAAGCAATCAGCGCCGTCCATGAACACCCGCAGCGCGTTGTCGACCTTTTAGAGATTAGGGATTTGGAGATTTAAGGATTGGGGAGGGATCGGAGGAGGGGAAGCATTGGGCCTCCGGTAACCTCCCTTACACGGCGAAACACAACGCTGTGGTTGTATCCGAATAATCCGCGGTTATCGCACGATCTCCGGGGAGGCGGCGAACCTCCTTGCCGAATCACCGCCGTGGGGTCTGGAATCCAAGGCACTCGCGCGCGTCGCCTGGGCGAGGACCCTCTGCCGCGCCAAATTAGTGCGTTTAGGAATGAGCTTCGGCGTGATCTCATGGCAGAGTGTGAGTCCTCACCTTCCGCCTGACGCAGGTCCTTACCGGGCACGGCAGCTTCGGTAGGTTCCTGTTTCGGATACAGCGGGAGGAAACGCCCGAGTGTCATCATTGCGAGGACAACCTAGAGGATACGGTGGAGCATACCGTGGCGGTATGCCCTGCCTGGGCTGAGCAACGCTGTGTCCTCAGGGAAGTGATCGGCGGCGGCGACCTCTCGCGCCCGGCCTTAGTCGAGGCCATGGTGCGGAGTGAGAGGAACTGGGACGCAGTCTCCTCCTCCTGTGAAGCAGTTATGCTCGCAAAGAGGGAGGCGGCCCGCGTGACGGAGCAATCCTCCTCCTCACGCCCCAGCCGCCGCAATAGGCGACATTCCGGGTGACGGGGATCGAGAGATGATCTCCGGCCACCGTAAGCGCGAATCTGCGGTCGGCGAGTAAGGGCAGCTCGCCGCCCGGCCAGAACCATGCCCGAGCGTAAGGCGCGTAGCGTTCCGCGCGCGCCTCAGAGATCCAATAGACCACCACAGACGGGGCCCTATAAGGCTGATGTTCAGCCGGGGTTGCGGAGTAAGCGCAATGAGGCACTGCGACCTCGGCTCAGAGCAGAAGAAGGAAAAGGGGGGTTTTTAGTCAGTAAGAGTCTGACACTCCTTCTCGCCCGGCCCTGGGCGGTTGAAGTCATTTGATGATTATCCCCTCACAAAAAAAAAACGCTGTGGTTGTTTCACGCCTGTTTTCTGTGAGGCCGTGGTATCACTCCGGTCTAGCCGACCCATTCGTGCCGAAGCATGGCTCTCCCATACTACAATTAAACAAATATTTCAAGAAGCATTGCCTTCTGTATCAGGCACTTGATACATCCGCCTAACGCCAGCCTCATTACTAACATACAACTCCTAAAATAACCATTATTTTGATTTTCTTCCTAAAGTAAAATTAGTTAATTTAATTATATCCTAAAATCTGATCGTATTTGTAAAGTAACTCTTAAAAGAGGCAAATTGTAAATGCTCGATTGATCAGAGTAGCATCGTTGTGCTTCGCCGTGTGAGTGAGGTTACCGGACGCCCAATCTCTTTCCAATCCTTAAATAATCCGTATATAAAACTCTTATGCCTAAAAGGCCGGCAACGGACTCGTAACTCTTTTGGTGTTGCGGGTGTCATCAGGTATGCCGTTTGCTCGTTTGCTGACCTATAACACAAAAAAAGATCAAGTTCCACCGAGCCGGTATCATCATCATTATCATCTATATACAGCCTATAAGCGCCCACAGCTGCAGGACTTGAGGTGGATTGGTGATTTGAAACTTAATATTAAAAAAATCTCGAATTCACTTCTGGTGCAAGTAATAACTGCGGGCTGATTGTTAACTCTAATGAGTTTGGCATGAAATTTGAATTACCTACCTATCGCATTTAAATTTTATTTTGAAAATAAAACGTTGCCTCACTTTAGGATTGTGTAGTGGGTGCGTTTACAAATATACATTTTCACACACACATCACACCCAGACCCGAAACTACAATTTGTGGATCACACAGAGTTGTTCCGTGAGGGAATCGAAACTCCGACACGTTGCGCGGCAGCCAGTTGCCCAGCAAACGCGCGAACCGTGCAGTCCATGGGACTTTAATGTATCCTTATGTTTAACAATCACTATACATTAGTATAAACACGTGGAACAGAATTTATTGAAATTTTATAAAGCTGTAAAGGATACAATATACTCTGTATAAAAAGTAGCATTTATAGGCAATGATAAATTGAACACTAGTTAAAGGCAAGATAATCGAAGTTACACGTGTTCCTAGGTAAAAATACATACATCCTGGAAGTGACGAGTAGAACAGTTCATTAGTGATTTACACTTCAATGAGCAATTCTCACTATTGACTGCGACACATGCTAATATTTTTAGAATAACTGGAATCTATGTTCATGTTATTATTATCTATGTATTTAAAAGTAATAAAATATAATAATTTTTGAATTTTTTTATATGTTTTGCTACGTTTTCTGGTCCTAGATTGCCACTGGAGTACTTTCTGAGTTCATCGGTCGTCCTTTGAGCGACGTGGTTTGCATTGCCACTTTAGGCCGCAGATTTTCCGACGACATCGACAGAGTGGGGCGCCAATGGATGCAGATTCCAACTTATTGTCGCTCGACGTGGAGAACTAAGGAAGGCCTCAGCAGTAGACGTCTTCCGACTGATGATAATGATGATTTTGATATGATTTGATCTATTAGGTATGGGACTTTAACGCAAAACATCCACGCAACAAATACGATATAAATCAAATCATTTTTGAGAAAGGAGAAAACAACTAATTAATGGCTTCGCCAGCTAAGAGTGTTTCGCTTTTCTTATTAACTAAAAACTACCTCGTTCCTTTTCCTGCTCCATGCCGGGCGATACAACAGCAACGCCGGCTGTACATCGTCCATAGTGAGTCTCAGAGGTGGTAGTGTGATATCCTGTATGGCACCGTACCGTATTTGGTTCTGGTCCATCGGCGAACTAGCCTTAACTACGCAGGATAGATAATAAGGATTGGGAAGAGATGGAGGGGAGGTATTAGGCCTTCGATAACCTCTATCACACGGCGAAACACAACGGTGTGGTTGTTTCACGCTGCTTTTCTGGTAGATTGTTGTATCACTCCGGTCGAGCCGACCCATTCATGCCGAAGCTTGGCTCTCGCGTGCTTCTAGTCTAACTAAAGAAATCAATTAAAACAAAGCTCGGGCCACATCATTAAAGCGTCCGTTAAAAAGCCTGCGACACTCATCAACTGTGGCTAACCTTAGTAAATGCGCCAATGTAGCTCGTAATTAAAAAGCAACAGAGTCATTGTCAGGTAGGATGCATAGTACCTACCTACGAAGCGAAGTTAATGTACTATCAATTTATTTACTTTTCTAAAACGTCGATGATCAAATCGTACCCAAAAGTCTAAAAACTTATAAGATACACAAAGTAGCAGCGCAAAAGTCGCCGCGTCACCTGTCGCGGATTGCTGCTCATGAATATGGGCCTCGAGCATGGCTTGAAACTAGTCGAGTATCTCGTCAAACAATTACGTGAGTAAGCCGAAAATATGATAATTCAGATACACAAACATGTATATTGTTACAAATAAAAGAGCAATGATAATAATCTCACTTCAAGCATGAGAGAGTTTTGTTACGCCACGAATGGACCGATTCGACCGAAGTGACACCACGGCCTCAAAGAAATCGGGCACAAAACAGCACTTGCATTGTTTAGCTGTGAGTAAGATCCAAGAGAGACCGGCATTGCAAATCTTACCATCCCCCTCTTCCTTCCAACTTCAAAGGCATACCACCTAAAAGGGCGCCAACACATTTGCAACACCTCCGTTGTTGCGGGTGTCCATAGGCCGCGCTGATTGCTAACCATTGAGTGATAGGCTCGCTCGTTTACCGGCCTATCCCATAAAAACAAGATTCGAGTACCTCTAACCGCGCTTGTACAAATTTCTTATAAACCCTTTCACTTTTATTAAACGCCTTGTCAACTTAAAACGAGTGAAAAACAATATACTTAAACAAACTTGTGAACTAAAAAACATAAGTTCTCACTATAAATACGTGTAATGGGCCACCCCCAACCTAGTCTGCTACAGCTCTGGTGACGCAAAGGTGAAGCGTCACAATGATTAGCACCAGCGACCACTAGACCACCGGACGCTCTAATTACCTTGACGTTAGCCGATACTAATTGCAACTCGGGAATCTTAAACGTTCGTGCCATGGGTACCAGTTGCCGAGATTTCAATTATTTTGTCTAAGTCTAGATCTTTGTCATATTTTTTTTTATTGAACTGTTTACAAAATAAAGATTCCGATAGTACATATCCAGAAAATAAGTAGATAAAAGCAGTTATCCTATATCAATACGGTATTTTTTTTTGGAATTGTAAATGAAGAAGTGTAATTGAAAATATCAAGGTGTTAATAAAACATGAGCGGTGGCGTAGGCATATCGGGCCGGCGTCAAGATAGAGCGTTTAGAGCGTTTGTCGCTCAATAAGGCTCCCAGTGAGGATCTGAGCGAATTCGTAGCGAGCGGAAGGAGGCGGCCGGGCCGCGGTCGATAGACGCTGGGGCGCAGGCGCGGGTTCTTGCCGCCGGAGGGGCTACAAGAACACGCCAGTCCGCCGGCAAGCTGATACGCGGCTGCCGGCAGCCAGCGTCCGCAAGGGCGCACGCGGACGCGCAAAACATGCATACGTGCCGTCCGCGCGGCGTGCACAGCATCGCGCTTGTGCTGGCTCTCGCGATCGCCTGGTTGCCTCATGCTGACCATGCCGCGTGAGTATCTCCACTTCCATCACCAGGTTCTCGTCGTGACCATCGATCATCTTGCGTGACTACGACGCTCAGCTCGCGCGCACCCCGCACGCACTTGAGAAGCCATAGCGTGCGTGTAAATCTCTCAAAGCCGAGAGTTCACATTGCTCGACGCGCGTCTGATTTGTTTATAACACGGCCTCGGTGCTAATCCCTCGCAAATAAGCTAATAAGCAAAAGGGTTCGGGCTCAAGGTTTCTCAACCTTATTTACTTGCTTATTAAAACTGTGTGCTTAAAAAACAACGAGCTCGTCTTCATTTATTTCAAAAATGTTTCTTAAAAAAGTGCTTGGTAATATACTTTCTAAATATATTTGGTGCCGAGTTTCAATTCAATGTACATACTTATACTTTAGTAATACTCATGCAATTTACCTATTCGTCGAGCGCTCGTTCGGGACTCATGAGAACAATATCGAAGAAATTGAGACCGCCATTAGGCCCACAGAGAACGATTTTTCGTCGCAGCGCTGATTTATTTTCTGTTTCATTTATAACATGTTTTAAAAATTATCTTGTATGTGAATAAAGAGTGCTGTACCTACTTTGTTTAAATGTCATTACATTCAGTATTTAAAAAATATCTCAAACTGTGTATGTAACAGTTAGAGAGAGAAATCTCAGCAGTTGAGACAGCGAGAGGATTGACCTTTGGATTTTAGTAAAACATTACATTCCGTGTCAAAATAATTCTTATTTTGAAAATGAACAGCAAACGCTAGGTATTTAAATCCAAAACAATAACTTGTTTATATTGAAAATAGATATCGTTCGTAGTTTATGAAAGAAATAAAGACAACCAGTGTTGGCTATTGTCATTTTCTCTGTTCAGTTTGGGAAGATAAAATGGGTATATCAACTGTTTATTTACCTATAGTGAACATTGTGAGAGATAGTTGTTTAATATATACATAAGTTATATCTATTAGCGTTTGTTGTTATTGATATACTGACCGACAAATAGGTGGGACGATCGAAATTCCCCTTGACCTTTACCTAAATTAATTGAAATACGTTGGTCACCGATATTCTGAATACGTTATATCGCAACAAACCGCGCAATTATCGCCACGTAATTATTTCCCGGTATCAATGATGGGCAATGTATCGGTTTACTTTTCAGTAAATAAATAATTACACTGTAACCTTGATGGAAATGTTAATATTTTACATTTAAACTTTCAATGTCATGAATCAATAGTCGATGTTAAATTGATGTTTTTATGTTTTTAACCTGCTAAAACTTTCATTTCGTGTTTTTAATTCATTTATGAGACGTAAATTCTATCATTTGTCAAGATTTGCTATAAATAACAACAAAGCGACCTGCATAGTCACGTGCATTTAAATGTATTTTCGCTTTTGAATATTGAGTTGTAAAGCTTTCACTCTCTGTGAACGAAAGTAAAAACATACAGGAATAAAATAGGGCAGAAGCTGAGTCGAAGCATTATTTTCAAGAAAACTTCTTCTCAGAAATATTTACCTGTCATTTATACGATTCTGAGTTCAAGTTCATTTTACAGCAATATAAGCAGCTTCGAACTCAAGATGTCTAGTCTTAAGTAGGTACTTGTACTTATTTATTCAGAGAAAACTCGATATTATATTTTAATGTGTTGGCACTTGAGACGCGTCTTATGATACACAAGTGGTTTGTTTTGATATCAAATGTGAAGAATCAATAACTTTGTTTTTTTCCCAAATAAATATATTCCCGTTCAAGTGGTTCGTTGTAACTTTGGCAATAAAAACATCAGAACTTATAAATTGAGGACACGCTACTTAAATCTTGTGAAGAAAAAAGGTTAAATATTGAGAGCATTGTTTGTTTATACAATTATCGATTGCTCTTGTATATTGTTGCCTAGCCAACAACAATACTGAATTTACAATACATAATATAGGGGATTAAGTCATCATGAGCCTATAAAAACCCACTGCTGAGTAAAGGCCTTTTCTCACACGGAGAAGGTTTAAGCATTAATCAACATGGTAGCTCATTAGAAATTATACATGCAGGTTTCCTTATGACGTTTTTCTTCACCATATATCAATGGTGTCCAAAAAATCAGATCAAGTGTAAGACTGAGCACAAGCATGGCAATAATTCTACAACCATGTAATACCGTCAACACATTATATGTCAGTTGGTGTTTGTTAACTAAGCTCGTCATCTCCCTATTAATATTTATGTATGTGACTAGAACATAACAGTTAATTAAATTAATACTTACATATATTTGAATAATCAATGTCACTAAAAACACGCATCTACTTAATTTGCCTTCATGAATATTTGAAAAACAATGCGTATTATATTAATATTACAAAGAGGTAAAACTTGTAAGTTTGAATGTAGGGGGTAATCTTTGGAAAGGCTGGTCGAATTTTCAAAATTCTTTCACTGATAGATAGATTTAATGTTCCTGAGTACTACATGCTATAAAACATCACGCTACAACCAATAGGAGCCGGCGAGTCAACCCGCGCGGCAGTAGCTAGTCTATAAATAAAAATAAACATGGCAGCTAAACGTTTGAAGATTGCACCTAAAATATTGATCGATTCTTTGATATGTTATGCATATAGCGAATCCGTACTGACCTCTGACTTTTGAACACGCTCCGGTGTACTTGTAAATATTTCCGCTATTAAGGATAATGTTACCTACATATTATTTCAAGTGAACGCTAACTGTTACGAAGATGTTTAGGGGTTCAATGTACGTATTCTTTTAGAAAACAATTTTATTGTTGTTATGCGGGTTAAAAGTAACTTCTAAATACACATTTATAGAAAAGGTTATCATTTTTATGGCGGCAAATATAATTTAGTTTAGTGGTTGGTGGCCCGGAGGTTAAAGAGCCCGCTTATCATGCATTAGGGTGTGGGTTCGAAACCTGGCAAGTACGAATGTGACTTTTTCCGATATATATGTACTTTCTATGATTGATGAAGGTAAATATCGTGAGGAAACCTGGACTTATAATTTCTAACTATAAGTTTGAAATCGCCAACCCATTGAGCAAGCGTGATGATTAATGCTCTAGCCTTCTCCGTATGAGAAGAGACCTTTGCTCAGCAGTGGGCACTTATAAGCTGATGATGATGAAATTTAATTTAATGAGGAGTATCTGTTTGTATCCAGTCTAACTAGGAGATAGCCCTTTAGAACATCGGTTCATTTCAGTAAAAATATGATAATATAGTTATACAATGATAAAAAATCTATAAAAAAATCTATAATTAATATTTTATAGTACCCATAGATAAACTGATGATGATAATGATCGTCATTATCATCTTATTAAGATCAAATTACCCTTTCAATGGACAAAATGTTAGATCATAAAATAATATGTAATCTAAACAAAAACGAATCAATTATCTAACCCAGTACAAATACCTATATGTTCAGAGCTAAATAACTAGTAAAATGAACTTATTCTGAACGTCGGAGCGTAAGATCTCGGAACAAAGGAGGAACACTACAAAAGTTACAGCGCTTCGATTACAAACGATGTCTGCGGTCGTCCGCCCGCCACACCGACAACTTTTTCAATGTTGCCGTTTGAACTTCTCTCCGTCCTCTTATATAGAAATAAAACTAGAGAGAATAAGTACCTGCATTATGAAGTACCCTTGTTACGGAACCAATTAGTTTTAGTGAAGTATAAGTAAGAACACAACGTCAGCTGACTGACTAGTCGAAACTTTGTCTGCAACTGATTTAACGTCTTGGGTTATTAATTGGGTATTCTCCAAGCACTTACTTATTTCTTCATATATGTATATAAAAATATTGACAATTTCATTGTAGGTATTGGTTACTCTATTTAAATTATATATCTCTATAAATATAATCACTATAAATATAATCTGAAAGTATATATAAAAATGGATTGCAAAATGTGTTGGTAAGCGCATAACTCAACAACACCTTGACCAATTTTGCTAATTCTTTTTTTGTTGTGTTTGTTATTGTCACGAGAAGGTTCTTATGAAAGGAAATATTAGAAAAGTAGAGGGGACGATTAGGAAAAAGTGACCCTTTGATAGCGAGATAGTTGGACCCGTGCGAAGCGGGGGCGGGCCGCTAGTACAATCTATAAAATTATATATATTCAAAATGTAAGAAATATTGATAAACTTTGTTGTAAGTACATCAACTGAGTTGCTTACAGTAAAAATCTATTTCAAGAGTATGGAAGGCAAACAGCTTATTTTTCTCATTAAACGTAAAAAAACAAATCAAGCAAATCAATCAAATACACGCTTGAAAATATAGGTGAATCAGTTTGAAAAACGACGTAAACTGTAGCCTCTCATTGCAAAACAAGATGTATATAATTTAGTTTAGGTTTAAATTACTGAATCAGGTTTTGTATTTTGAATCTTATTCTCATCTACCTTTAATTTGCCGGGGTTGCGGGGTAAGCGCAATGAGGCACCGCGACCTCGGCCCAGAGCAGAAGGAACAGGGGGTTTTTAGTCAGTAAGAGTCTGACACTCTCTCTCGCCCGGCCCTGGGCGGGAGAAGTAATTTGATGATTTTCCCCTCACAAAAAAACCTACCTTTAATTTGTAATAGAAAAACTGGTAATGGCTTAGACCTAGTCCAAAAAAAACCTTGTTTTGCAATAAGGCCGTAGGTGTCCAATGTTCATATTAGAAGCATTATAACGAGTAAGCTGTGTAGTCATGCACTCGTGTCTGCGTTTTCAATGGCCATTCATAGTCAAGTTTAGAGACGCATTCAGACACATCATCGTCTCTGAGTAATTACTTAAGTTAGTAGCCGGAGTCTAGTGTAGCTGCTCATTTGATCAAAATCACGGTCAAGATCAAAATGTGTATACCAACAAGCTATTTAGATAATGACGTATCGAACTTGATTGGTAATTGGAGCAAACTAAGGCTAAGAACTCACGGAGCGATTTTGAACCGTGCCCGCCGCGGTAGCGGAACTGCGGTTTTATTTCCAAACTCACGAGACCGGTTATTTGCGCGGTTACACAGCCGCCGCGGTTGCGATCATCGCCCGCAAACGTGGCGGGCGATAATCGCAAGATTGCAAGACTACTTCACAGAAGACCCGCCGGCCCTCGCGGTCGCTCGCCAACCGATCGCAAAGCGCGCGGGTGCCACCCGCCGAGGCTGCGGGTAACCGCGGTCGGCGCGATTCTACTAGTTGCCCGCCGGTACAGCGGGAGCCGCATACAACCGCGTACACCGCGGGCGTAAAACGCGTCGTGAAATATGCTTTAATTTTTTATATGAATATTTGAATTCTACAGAAGCTGCGGGCCCGCAACCGCCGCGGACGCGGGCGAAAATCGCTCCGTGAGTTCTTAGCCTTAAACGTGTCAAGCGAATAATCTACGTCTTAGTGTAATTAACTGTTGACAAGCTCCGGGCCAACGTTGCAGTGTATAATAATATCTAGTATGTATTAATATTACCTAATAGTTGATATGTATGTACAAGAAATGTGAAAACATATGGCTGCTTTTATATGGCTAGTGTTTTTATAGTCACATTGTTGTCTATATTTGAACTAAGGTGAGTAAAAATGCGGTTCCGAAAAATAAAATTTAAAACCTGTTGTTATTTTTATATTCGAATACTGTGCGAAAAATAAAAACATAAATATTTTGGTAGATTGCACGAATTTCAAAAAAAATATACAGCGTTCCATGGATTTCGGACGTCAAAAGCGATGAATGATTTTTTTTTATATTTATATAAAATTCGCTTTATCCAATTCTCCCAGAGGCAGCGTTCTCGTTTTTCTGTTATACATAGCATTCTGTATTCATTCATTCATTCCAATTAGCTCATCGTTCTTTAATTGGCCTATTTGATATATATAGTAAAGGCTATTTGACGAACACAACAAATTGGATTTAAAAAAAAAGTGAAAAGTGTTCTTTTACATTCGTAATGATTACTCTGACTGCACAAATATTTTATGTGGTAGAATATGCGTGGAATTGAAAAACATTTTTACGACTGTACGAACATACACATATATAACGCGGAGAGAACATTTGTAAGCAAATGGAGTTTAAACATTATTTTAAATGGTACTAGGTAACAAATAACACAAAAATCACGACTTGATAACTTATAGGATGATATAATTATCTCAATTTTATTGTTAACTATGAGGCCAATCCAGACGACAGATACTTAGTAACAATATTCAGCTCGGGAAATTATAATTTAATAAGCTACCTGCGGTTTAAAAAACTTTTCATATTAAAATAAACTATCACATCGTTCTAATAGTAATACATTCGAAACTTTTACAGCACAAAATAAAATACAGCTCTTTCCTCTTTAAAATAAAAGTGAATCTACAAGTAAACATAATATTCCTACACGTTTCATTTAGTCAGTCAAACAATTCTAAACGATATTGCTAGTAGAAAAAAAAACCAAAATGCTGTATCCGTGCACTCACGGCGAAAAACCAGTAATTTGTGGCTTTTCAATAGTCATACTCGGTCTATTGATTTAGTGCCCTGCGATTGAATACGAACAGTCCACAAATCTAATCATGATCGATACAAAGCGATGCAATTATCGATCGAATTGAAAAAGTTATACCTATATGAAAATTTAGGCAGTTTTATCTAAGCGCAATTAGGCACCGCGGCCTCGGCCTAGAGCAGGGGAAGGAACGGGGGTGTTATTAGTCAGTAAGTTATCACATGACACTCCTCCCGGCCCACCCTGGGCGGTAGAAGTCATTTGATGATTTTACATTCATGATTTTGTACGTATACAAATACATATGTTTATTAAATAGAGATAATTCCAATTTTACCTCTTTATAATTTTAGTATGTATAGATGTACAGAATTGACCTCTCTACAGATTTATTATAAGTACCTATAGATTTAACATTGATTAGAAATATTGTACGTTTTTTTTAATAAATTTATTGACCTTTTGTACCAATTATTGTTAGTAAGGACTGTTTGAGACTTTGCCGCGCTTTTCGATGTATGTTCTGACAGTTTAAGTATTTGCGCGACCCACCCAAATGTTTTTTTGATCGGTATTGTTCGTCGGACAACTCAGCAACACCCGTTAATTTAACTGGTTGTAAACCTCTCTCTAGAGAGGGCCCACTTGTACTGGTGTGGTTCTTTCCTCAAAAGACCACTACGGAAAGAGCACGGTTCTCGGACATTACTTATATTATTTTTCACATTGTCTGGACTTGAAAAGAGACGGACCTCTGAGTTTGTTTCGGCATTTCTTCTCAGA
Organism: Spodoptera exigua; assembly: GCA_902829305.4. Taxonomy (NCBI): domain Eukaryota; kingdom Metazoa; phylum Arthropoda; class Insecta; order Lepidoptera; family Noctuidae; genus Spodoptera; species Spodoptera exigua. The sequence goes on along the minus strand of LR824601.2, from coordinate 8,538,917 downwards.
GTAGTCAGATAGGAAATGCCGGCTTCATCTAGTTTTTTTTAAATAATTATTACGTGTAAAAGTGCTGTTTTATGGCCTATTTACAAAAATAAATTCATTGTTTCATTGATTAAATACGGGATGTCCACAAATCGAATGACGAAATCTAATACAAAGTGATGCAATCATTGAATTGCAAAAGCTATTTAACATTTAAGAGCAGTATTATCCAAGTACGTAGGTACTCAAGTAAAAATTCCCTTCTAAATACTCATATCATGCACCACACTCGTGATATTGCAGGTTAAAATATTCTGCTTGAAAAGTATACTAACGCTTTTAGAGCGTTTGACATAGAAAAATTTAATAATGTACATGTTTCACATAGGTGTGGGTAATGCAGGCACTTTAACTTATTTCAATTTTTCTTTTTAAAGGACTACAGCTTATCGCTTTACTCTGTACAGTCTTAGATAAGAATGGTGCTAAATAGGAATTTTTTTTTTTCGTTATATACGTTTGACTAGCAATAAACTTTTTATATAATGGATATTATCATATAATAAACACATAAACCATCCTTCTCAATCATTTTATCTATTAAAAAGCACATGAACATTCGTTGCGAGGCTTAAAGATTTAAGCATATTTAGGAATATAAGCACTGAAAGAGCGAGCGACTTTGTTTTATACTAAATAGTGATTATATGTCTATCTTGTGAATGATAACTTAGTCAAACAACATATTCAATCCCATCCCTATGAGTTAACGAACTAATCAAAAATGCATGCACTGCACATACATTGGAAAAGATGATAATTTATACATGAAAGTAAATTGAAAAAATGGAAAAGCCTTTAAAATTCTACATCGACGCGTTTCCGCTACAGACTTTTATTTTCAATACTATTATTATTTTGTACATGTTAGTAATTTTTAAACACTGACTACCTTTTGACTACGCTACATAAATTGTGTTGAATATGTAACGACATATTTTGCTATTTTCATGATCATTTATTAAAAGATAATATTTCGCTTTAATAATTTCTAGAATTATATCGATAAAAGTAAAACCTATAATCATATCTCTCGTACGACATTTATAATTGAACTTTGAATGCAATATAGTTTAAAGTTATTACTATATACACCTAACAAAATTTTCTGTCAATGGATATGTAGTTGTGTTTATTCTGTGGCTTGATGACGTCATTAACTAACATTTAATCAAATTTTAGTAATCAAGCGACGTACTGTTATGTCGTTAGTTCGTCGAAAATGCAATAGATCTTTTGGCTGCGATAACTTACCGAAGCTCTGCTTAATTGCAATTTGGTGAGTGATGTGCTAACCGCAATATGCTCCGAAGTATAGGTCTTATCAATGCCTAAATCTAAACTGAGCTATTAAGGTTGTTTGAAATGAAACTGCTCCATTAAAGCAAATATGTTTTGTTTTTATTGTTAGTGTGTCTTAGGTTACTTTTTGTGGAGGGAAAAGGTGACTTTTTCTGTACTCTTACTGACTAAAACAATTCCAATTTTTTTTTCTCCTGCTACGGTCTAGGATCGCGGTCTATTATTGCGGCCAGGCCGGCTGTAGATTAACCCCGGCTAGATACTCGTCATGAAAGACCCAATGAAATCAAGTGCACCTCAGACTATAATCAAGCCCAAATGTTGGTTTCACCTCAAAGGTAACAGGTAAAACCATCATTTGAAGTACTAACGGTAGTTTTCCTTTACACGGTATCCACTAGCTACAGTCTAGATGCACATTTATGTATATAGACATCGAATTTATTCAGTCCAGTTCTGATGTGAATTGCAAACACATCGGTTCCACCTTGGAAACTCTCGGAAATTCTTATAAGTTACCTAGGTTACTAGGAAATAAATGAAAGGATTGCGTTGCTTCTTACAAATGTTTGCTCATTCATACTAAGATGTTGGTATGTTATACAGCTAACTGGTTCTCGGTTTATGCGCTATGATGCACTTTCTTGATTAGATGTCGAGGGTCTCTCCGCCTCCCCTTTAATCTTGCAAATGTCACGGGGGTGTTGGCTCGGCTAATTTCTGTGCTGCATTATATACTGATGATTTCGAGGAAATATGATGCGCTATCCGAAATTTTGTCTTTAAAACTATCTAAAGTGTAAACACGAAACTAACTTTTATTATATACTTAACTATCAAGTTTATCAATTAAGTAATTTAATGAGATTTTAGTGGAAAATTCGAGTCTGAGTTAACGATATAATATTTGAGTTTGCCTTTACATTTCTGTATAGCTTTTACGATGTACGTTTTTCAGTTCTTGTTTGTATTTAATTATTACAGTTAGTAGTTCAGTGAGGGAGTGACATGTGTGTGTTTTATACAAAACGGCGTAAAACAACGTTTGAATTATTTCCTCCCTATATCCTCGATCCCCAAACCCTTAATCCTGCAATGCCTAACAACCCAGAAAAGGACGGCAATGCATTTGTAACTCCTTTGGCGTTGTCGGTGTTCAAGAGAAGCGGCGATTACTGTCAACTGATCTGTCTGCTCGTTTGCTGGCCCATATTTTTATTTTTATGGTTTTGAAACGTACATATTTGTCTGTACTAATATTATAAAGAGGTACAATTTGTAAGTTTGTATGTTTGTAAGTTTGTAATCTTTAGAACGGCTGGTCGGAATGCCAAAATTCTTTCACTGATAGATAGCTACAATGTTTCTGAGTGCTACAGGCTATAAAACATAACGCTATAATCAAATGGAGCTGAGCAGAGGGTGAAACCGCGCGAGTGTAGCTGGTTATTGATAAAGTAGATTTTTTTGACAATGTCATTGACTTTGGCACGCAGTATCTACATACATATAAAATATCCAATGTACCAGCTCGGGAAATTATAATTAAACAATAAATTTGTTAAATGGTATGCATTGTCGAAAGACAAAAGACTCATAAAGCCATTGTAAAGAGATTATTATTTTGTGAGCCTCCCTTCTTTTAACTTGAGAAATTAAGAGTTCATTTTTTGGTGTCTTGTTTGAATTATTATGTCGAAATAATGAAATTTTCCTGATTTCGGTACAGAGGAAAATGGAAATCAGACAACCTTTCATGGATTTTATCAAGTTTGAAACACTATTGCCTAATACACGCCTATTGTTATTTAATTTAATGAAACAGCAAAAGTATATTGATAATACGATAAATCTTAATATCATTTATTATATCTATTTTAAATGGCCTAAATGGATAATTGCATGATTATAATATAATATCTTAATAGATGGTAGATATGTACTATTCGTTACTTATTAATTAATGCTCAATATACTCTGAGATGGGACGAAACCGAAAACCATTTTGTCTATGGTGACAATACCTTTTACCTCCAACTCCATTTTATTCTCACATAACGACCAAAAACTTTTCCAAGCTACCAAAAAAAAACTTTTTTTCACTGATATATTGCTTTTAAGGTCATTTCAAAAAAGGTATATCTATATCACAGCTTACTTTTCATCATCATCGGTCGGAAGACGTCCACTGTGGAACAAAGGCCTCTCTCTTAGCCGTTAACGTCGAACTTCAACTCGCGACTAGCATCCGTTGGCTGCCCGAGATTCTGACGATGATGTCGGTCCACTTAGCGATAGGCCTGGTCTGTAGTCTCTACTAGAATACGTACTGTACTTTTAAACTGAATTATTGTTAATATTTCACTTACTTTCTTCAACAGCCATTGGTTGTAACAATGCCTGGACTAAATGATTTTGGTATTTACCACGATAGCGTAGTTGTTGCTTTAAATTTAGCTACCAGCATCAGTACTTATCAAAGATAGCTTTTAATGACGGGTTTAATAAGACGCTCAAATTTTGGAAAATAATTGATGAGCATAACATCACTACATAGTATAAGACTAGTCTTTCTCTGTTCTTATCCCTATTTTGAATTTTGATCGATGAATTTGTTTTTTTTAATTGTTATGTGAATAATAAGATCCATTAAATAATGGAGAAAGTTAGTATCAGCGTTGCACCCGTACAGAGCCAAATATGAAAATTATTTGATTCCAAATATAAAAATTATTTTAAAATCTCAGATTTGGACGGGGTTAGCTTTGGGACGACCCCCAAGTATATTTTTGACGGCTGGCCTCGTTTGTGCTAAGCTGTAACTCAAATAGCAGGCGAGAGTCGATACCACTTAAGGCTGGAGGACATGTACTTGCAGCGAATTCCTATGTGTTGAAAATAGAATTTAAGAATGTCAAGATGGAAGAGGTAACAGATCCAAGCGCATCGCTTTATGGCTTCTACTTCAGCAAGTTTCAATAAAACTATGTACGTGAAATGGAAGTTATAAAATATTTTTCTTCACCTACTGTATTTTTTATGTGCAACATTTATTTCTAATATTATTTCGAATGCTTCAACAGAAATCATATTTACAGGACTGTGTGTTTATCCTGCTAAGTTTGAGTTGCTGTGATTATAAATACAATGGAAACAACCACTGTTTTATCCAAATTTTTAAACTAACATAGCAATAGGTACTATAGATATATTTATTGATAGTTAGTCCATACAATTTATGTTTGGTATTCTACGAAGGGATTGTCGATTGTATAGATTGGCAGTTTATTCTCACACATTTGGTGTGAAGCTTAGGTTAGCCACTATCGGGTCTTAGGTCAGGTGTTTGTACCTACTATTCTGCAACGATAAGCGATGGTTCTGACAGGTTTCTGATGAATTTCGACAATATGATTTTGGACTCAAGCTATAAATTAAAATGCTTTGTTGTTGTTCTAGAGAATGTTAACAATATGTAGTTAACAGCGAACAGTTATTGCTCTCAGTTTTAAAACGTTTTATATTATGATATCTATTATCTGAATTAGATTTCATTTTTAGTTAAAATTTCTCAGGCTGATCATTTCCAAAGAGAAGCCTTTTATGTCCACTTTGTGGAAATTTATTTTAAATTATTTTTGGAAAAGGAATCCATTAACTCATACCAATATACTTATATGACATGTTTAATTATACTTTAGACCGTCTGTTTATTATTTGTGTAACTTTATCCGCTTATTTCATTCGAAGTATCTGCATTTTACATTCACTATTTCCAACATAAAAGATTCAAGCTTGGTTTGTTGTTAAAACGATTTTCCAGAACTGACAGTAAATTGAACCCATTTTCATTTAAAACCAGTATTTATTTTATTTCAAACTGCTCGTCCCATAATCGGATTTAAATATGTCATTTTGTTTATTTGCAAATAAAACGGAAACTGGCATTTTCAGATTAAACTTATTAGATTTTCTAGAAATAGTCATTCCAGTTAAAATAATAATCAAAGCATATAATGTGGTCGTTGAGTTATGAGCTCTCATAGGTTTTTAAGGAAATTGAGCTGAAGATGCTCAAGTGGGATCCAAGGGTGGCGGCGGGCGTCGAGCATTCAGAATGCCCCATTGACTAAGGGTACCTGTATCGAAAGCCTCTTCCTTTGGTCCGCGATCAACACTTGATTTAAGCAGTTTTTTTTTCTAATGACTCGAAAATATTGACTCTAGATATCAAACAACAAAGAGGTTGAATATTACCGCTTCGTTAACGGCCTTTTTTAGTTTTGGAAGATTGTTCAACTTTTGAAGTGGTAATTCGAGACGTAATAGAAGAACAACAGATATAAGGACGCCGGCGTCCGCTTGGGGATTGATAAATAAAAGGAAACATTTTGATTTATTAAGACACTATATTCAAGATTTAACCATTTTTATCGAAATAACCTTCTGAGTTTGGCAAAGCCAAGTTACAGGAATCTAGAGTTTGGAGGAATAATATTAGGAGTTATAAGGAGTTTCGCTGACAGCTGCTTTGATTCCCAGTAAAGTACCTAGCGTCTTAGAGCTATGTAGGTGTACGTACTTTGGCAATTTAAGAGAAACTGCTAGAGATGTTACACATTAATCTTAAATTCTAATCATTTCTGACTACAAGAGCGAAAATAACGTAGTCAGCGGGACGTTGGGTTGGGAATTGTTCGTACCTATCTGGCATGGTAACAGTTAACGAAATGTTTAATAATATCACCGTGTTATGTTGTATGTATCAGTTATTAAGAAAGTTTTTTTACGGATTAGGTTGATTTTAAGCAATCGTCGCCCCAATGGACACCTACAGGTGTCCACTTGTGGCCTTTGATGTTACAACAATCAAGGAGGTGCGTTGGGGGGTTTATATATGCGGGAGAAAGGGAGGGGAAAGGGAGGGGAAAGGGGGATTAGGGATTCGGCTTCCTGTGACACTCAATGAAAAAAAAACGCTAGCTTTGTTTCACGCTGGTTTTCTATAAGGCCCTTGGTATCATTTGGCCAAATCAGCCAATGTATTTATGTGCTAGTCATCATTTTCATAAAATAGGAGGTCCATAGCTCCATAGCACTCAACCTACAAGTTACCGTCAAAATGAGAAAATGCAAAAAACGTTCCAAACTTTTTAAAACTGAATTAAATGATATGATTTCTTTAAACACGTTCATAATGTACCAAAAAATGAAATAAAAATAAAGCCGTGCTTGATTCTAAAGCATCATCACAAGCATACTAATTGACGTTACATATTCATAAGTGATAACACAAACATTGGTCCAAAGTTGGCGCAAGAATTGAATTCCAAGTAATATGTTTTATTACGTAAGGCGAAGGTGGTTGGGTGCTGGGAGCTGGGTGGCTGGCAGGTCGGTGTGGGAGGCCAGTACTTGTTGTAGGAAGTTGACCGCGGTGGATTCGTTTCCTACTGCTGCCACTGCCACTAGTTATCGGCAGATACGTCGTGCCACCACCCGCCGGAACCTGCTATCGATTTACAACTCCAAACGTTTATCTAAAAGTCCGTCAACGAGTCTGTTCAATAAAATTATGTTTGTTTTGTAAACAATGTAAAATTTATTTTTGTGTTGTTTGGTCAATTTCACATAACAAATTTCAACGTTTAACACTCGTTTATTAGGATATCTTCTGATGAGACAGCACCAGTCATTATTATGACTTGGGCCTATATGGAAACTGAATTTAGGCGTTTCAAATGACTTCCAAGTCTTCAAATGAAAGCAACATTTTGATTGTACGATTATGTATATTCAGAACCATAAAAATGATAAAAGTTGCGTTTTATGCCAAAATTGTAACCAATTAAAAATATAACACCGAAATGAGCGTAATCCATGCCATGCAATGACATAAGATTGTTTAACTCACACACATAACATTCCCGCGGTACAATTATTATCAACAAGTTTATAAACACAGAACATCTATTCTATGGTGACAAGTGCCATGCGTCCGTTATCTGCTCCATTGTTCAACAAAACGACTCGATAAAAACTGCAACACGCTAGAAAGCAACACACACAGACGCTGGCATTTTATTTATACTACAATAGAAACACGAACTAAATAAATTGCTAGCTGCGTACCGATTCTATTCGAAGACAACGTACATAGCAACGGACTTTGCCTTGCTTCATTTAATTGTTTTTATTGCAGCTTTTAAATGATCATGCCGATCTGTTATAGTGTTCATTGGATGTAATCAGTTCGACCTCAGACTTTTTTTATATTGTCACTTATTTATGCCTACTTCGTAGTTACAATACTTATAAGTATGTCTAAAATAATCAACCGATCTGAATCAGAAATCCAGTTTAAACTACTTAAAACTGACAACTAAAGCGTTTTCGTAATCGAAGCTGAAAGTAAGAGGTTGACATAGGATATTAGCCTTTCTATTCCTAAAAATAGGGTTACAAAAGGCCTCTAAGTTCGGTGTGCCTTTTGGCATAGGCCTCCTCCAATTCCTTCCAACGGGTCCCTTGCTGCTCTCATCCAAAATTCCCGCTTTCTGTTTCAAATCGTCTTTCCATCTAATGCTTTGACGACCCCTGATTCTTCTGCCTTCTCTTGGTAGCCATAGAATGACCTGCTGACTCCATTTTTAAAGAGTGGCGAGTCATATGTCCTGCCCATGTCCATTTTTGGATGTCTTTCCGAGTGAGAATGTCTGTGAGAGTTGTTCTTAAGTCTTTCTGTCTACATTCCTGACTCTGTTCTTGATTTTTAACCTCGTACAGCATATTTCTTTCCGCTCTTCTTTCTTCCAATGGGCAGGTCACGTTGCTCGAAGGATGGTCGAAGGAAGTGTTTGAAAAGTACTAGTGGCGACCAGGTACTGAGATCCTTAGTGCGGGTAGACCTTCTGTTAGGTAAACTGATGACATGGTCAGGGTGGCGGGGAGCCAAAGGATGCAGGAGGCGAGTTGTCTGTATTTGTTCAGTATTCTGCCGGCTGATGATGATGCTGATTTTCAAAGCACGTTGGCATTTTGCTGGCCTTTTCCTGTGAGGAAAAGTTAGTGACCAACTTTCACATAAAACTAAAAACTGAAGGAAAATACATGTACACATTGTCACTTTTTGTGGAAAATCATTTCCTAATATTACACAAAATGGCATTTCTTTCTTTGAAATAACGTAAAATTTAACATTTTCGTGTTTTTTTTGGCGTCTACAATAATGTCCACTATGCACAAACCACTTGTTTTTCATGTCTCGAATATTTTTTTTTCATGCCAATGTTTAAGACCCAAATTTTTTCACTACCTCCGTGCCCAATATTATAAAGCTGAAACTAGTACCTAATTATTTATTAATTTCAGCCGATAGTGACATTCAGATAAAACAAATATAGATATTATTTGTTGTCATATTATTTGTCTGTACATTTCATTCGACATTTAGCTCTATACTATCTAATTAATATTAGTTATCAATATACTCATACTTAACATGAATAAGCAAGTAAATGTATATTCTAGAAAATTCGGCTTAATATTCAATAATCGCCCTTAAGGTCTTAGTATGTACTAGAATAATTAGCCAACTTCGGTAATTAACTTATTAATACAAGATCTTTATATGATCAAGATTATTCATTTATTTTTGTTGGTAATTCGGAGATATTTTTTTATCTGGCCCTTTACAAGAAAATATAGTTAACTAGGAGGAGGCTTCTGTATAACTAATATCAATAATGATAATTCCAGCATATGTAATCCTAGTTACAGGTGAAATTGAACATATTATTATTTTCTATTTCTATATACAACTTTTTATTCGTATCATAGTGAAATATTACTAATATTATGAAACCATAAAATACTCAAACTGACAGTTGAAATTCGTTGACTTACTGACTTGAAGTAATTGAGAAAGGCTCTACTAATTTCAAGTGATAACGGGTCTCTTATGCATGAGCAGCGTGTGCGTCTGAGTTTGCTCAGTTAGTAAGTAGCACTGAGTTTTGTAAGTCTTTATTTTACAAAAACATTCAAAGTCGAAGTCAAAAACATTGATAAAGACATATTATTCCTCCTCTATCGCTACAAAGCGCGGTTTGTCAGGACATTAACGTTTAAAAAGCAAGTTGGAGATTGCAGCTTATTAAAAAGGTTTATTCGAAGCCTCCTCTCGCGATCCCTGGGGGAAGATGGTGTGTGATGTGGTGACCAATCCGTTCTACTCTGCCGTCACATAACAGCTTACTACTTAGTAAGATTACAAATGCTTTAAATTACTATTATACCTATAAATATGATCTACGTATAAGTGAAGTTATGGGGAAAACTATCTTTCCCGCCATTCATTTGGAATGGCGGGAAAGATGGTTTCCTCCAGTAATGTACAAAAATTGCCAATGCAATTGTACCTTCTTTGGTAATGCGCGTGTGTTAATTAACCAATTACTCACCATTAGGTGGTATTTCTGCACGTTTGCCAACCTATCTGATTAAAAAATGATGCAATGGAAATATGAATATAAGTTTTGAATAACGTCCACGCTTCCCACGTCCACAAACAACTCTGTTAGAGAAACTTATGGCTGCAAATGTACGCACTGTTCACAATGTTCTTTATTCATATTGAAATTAATCTTCCGCACCAATAATTCTCTACGTGCCGCTGTACTTGAGGAAGTAAATCAGACGGTGGCAAATCCATTGTTGATGTTCATATTAGGTATTAAATAGAATCCGAAGCGGCGGAGAAATGAAATGAGGATACGTGAGCTCGAGTACTCAATAAACTTCAACGTGAAAGTGGGAAGGGTGCATCACAAAAGTCTAGTTAATAATTTATAAAATTTATTTTGATTTAAAGAAAATTCCTTTAAGAAAAAAGGTCATGAGTTTGAAATTTGAAAATGGAAGCGATGTCATTAGCCATTTCGTAAAATAAAACATTTTTTTTTCGTTTCATGGTTATATACACGCACTTTGGTTCACAAAGCGTCTATGTATGTTTTATTTAGATCAAACATTATGAAAAGTATTCAATAATGATGTAGGCGGTGAACCAATACATTCACGTAGTCTCTTTAATTAATTATTTTGTTTCTCTGCCTTGTTACAAATTCTTAAAATTATCTTAAAACATACGACTTTTTATTTTGTTGAAAATATATTGAAATCTTTGTTCCAGGGGAGCGGGCGGAGGGGGGATGTTTGGTGACGTCAATATCTCAGCCATTTTGGATTCGCTAAGTGTAAGCTACGACAAAAGAGTGAGGCCGAACTATGGAGGTTTGTATAATTGGATTTGTTTTTCTAATAAAGCTCCACTGCTTAGCTTTGCGGGTTGTATATTTCAATTAATTTTATTTTGAAGAATTTTTCAAACATTTTTATCTTACATATGCAGATATAGACTTGTCATTATCAATTAAGACAGCTAAATAAGTTGTTTATAAAAGTATTTTTAAACATCAATAATTTTCATATTTTGAAGTCACAATACTCGTACACCGGTCCTAGTTTTTATACAGTGTTTGTATCAATGCATTTTTAAACAATTAGATTCACTAAAGGAGAGAATTAAAAAAAAACAGAAAAAAGAAAAATAAATAACAACGTCAAAACAGTCAATTTAAAATTGGAGCAACAGAATAGTTTGCAATCAAGAGTAAAGACAAAATTATATAAATTTATAAAGTGTCTGCACTCTTTACAATGAACCTTACCTTGGCAAAGTATTTTTGCTAAGAATATGATGCTTATGTTATGTTTATTTATTTTATTTCTCTTGCCTTTTTTCTACTAGGTTGGGGCCAGCAATGTGTCATCGGGATATCATAAGTATTGTACATGGAACGACTGCCAATAGTCATTAATTAACTAAATTTATTTGTGGTGTCACTCTGTCCATAATATATACCATATTTGCGTATGTATCATTCGCATTCATACCGTATGCTTTAGGCCGCACGAAAAACTTGTAAGGGTGATTCATTTTAAGAAAGTTTCAATTTAGTTCATTGATTTTATTTGTTTGTGAAAGCCCCACATAACATAAAAGAAAATTATAGCCTTTTGTCCATGTTTAAAAATAATCTAATTGCTAGCTTATTATCATTGAACATTTTGAAATCGTAAAAAAATAATATCTACTTAGGTTCTATTCTGTCTGCGCTGATATAGTTGGCTCTTGGCATCGAAGCGCTACGTTTATTATTTCAACAAACTAGTATGAGAAATCTTGTGTAAAAAAGATTTCCGATTATCATGAGTATCTTCTACCTTCTGTGATTATAATATTAAAGCTTATTTTATTGTGTTACGTAAAAACCAAAATCTGTAGTGGAGCTATGTTCCGTGTTTTGTGAATGTTCGAAATTCACCATTGTAGGTAGGTACATACATACAGACAATATGATTTTCTCACCTTTTGGTTTTGCAATACTTCTACAAATAATAAAATACCTAAATGGTTAATTACATTAGGTACCTATGTATGTATATCATTATATTTTAAACATACAAAAATAAATTTTTGACGGTCACTAAAAGTTAATTTTGATTTGATGATGTTATGATGTGTATGAACTCTAATTCTGTCGATTTGATAAAGAATTGTAGTGGAAATGTACATTATGCGAGTAAAATCACGTTTCCCTGCTTTTTATTTAAGACTCTATTGTAGATTTGTATAAAGTACATTATTACTAAACAATAGTGAGTTAGTGCGTTGTACATACAGGGTTACCTATCACTCAGAGTGCGTAGACAGAGTAACCCTAATGTTATTCCAACGTTAATCTTATGACTAAGCATTAAGAGAGGGCGAATGAGAACATTATAACAGCGTCGTCACAGGTAATGTAATTGATGTACCATTTCAGGACCGCCTGTGGATGTGGGAGTCACCATGTACGTGCTCTCCATCAGCTCCTTATCTGAAGTGAAAATGGTATTTACAGCTGCAAAACTACTTTTACGTAGATTGTCATTTTTAGAACAAAAAATGACATAACAGCGTTTAGGTTAGCGGCCCTCGATCGAGCTATGGAATATTTTTGTAAAACTTTGTTGAAACGATTCATCCTACGTTCAATCGAGGGTCTCGGGGCGTCACGTCACCGTCCTCTGGTTTGGTTTTCACGGCGCGAGGCGCTCGCGCGACTCACCATTGGGCTTGATTGCAGGTCCGCCAGTGGAGGTGGGCGTCACCATGTATGTGCTCTCTATCAGCTCCGTCTCCGAAGTGCTCATGGTACTCGCCACTGTCAGCTCACGCTTGTCTCGGTCGCTCCGGCCGCGCGCTGCGCCGCTGCGACCGAGCAGCCCCAGACACGAGGCTGCGAGCATGCCGGCGTTATGGAGCCGACCACCCGGACGGCAAAGCACCTCCCACTGTAGCTCTTCTTTTAATCAAATCAATATTTTGGACGTGCGCACTGTCGCGTATTTATTTTACTATAGTGGAGTGCCCCTCCGGGTGCGTCTTCAAAAGACATACTAAAATGTTACCTTGCCATTAAGCATCCCTCAAAGCAAAGACACTGTCGCAAAATTTGCTCCATCTTGTTGTTATTTTAAGCTTTTTATGTTCTTGAGGTATTTGTTGTGACTGTGGGTTTCTTACTATTGTATCTTTGAATGGTGTCTTACACCTCGGATACATCACTTGCCTTTTCTTACTTTAGTAGTCTTGCTGTGAGTGTATTTCGTGTTTGTACTGTGATCCAGTAAGTTCCTGTCTGACAAGATAATTTGGAAATTTACTGCAACAATTCCATCTTTTTATTTGTTTCACACGAAATCTATAATTGAGATTTGAATTTTTGAGTAAAGACAGTATTAGAAGGGCTATGTTAACTTCTGATACACGGTTTTCCACAAAATCGATGAAATGTTGTGAGGTCTAGTGCGTGCTTAATGGCTCTTGTCGTATATACGAAGGCAAGTAAGAATAAATGAAATCACAAAACAATGATTCTAAAATTTCGTAAACCAAGCCGCCGATACCTTTGATGACGGTTCCAAAGTACGACGTCAAACTAAGACCAGGGTGTATGACCCCTAGTGGAAACCAAATCAAGGGGACTCTGAAAGTCACTCTAGGACGTGACCCCACCCGGATACTAGATATAGACATACCTAGTTATAGTGAAAGTACACGTACCAGTACACCTACACGTGGTATGAGTACAGTTGACAACCTTCCATGACCATCTAATGAACTATTTGAAAGAATTCACTTTCTTGTGAAGTGGTTTTGTGTACCTACTTATTTCGCTTTTCTCTTTACACATTCGCTTTGCAATATAAGTAATACTCTTACGTGTACTTTACTGTGTAAAACATTAATATGTGAATATTCCATATTAATAATTTACACATCTACCAATACCAATGTTTTCTTAAATGAGGTTATGTCTCTCAATATTTCGTTGGGTATAATTATAAGGTCAGTGCACTTTGCAATATTATTATTGACCAAACTGCCCTCAATATTGTATCTCAGAACCATTCATGTTTACTGATTGGTCATTATGCAATTATGGATTCACCTTGTAATTATATTTTCCTATATTGGTTGTGTAAATAATTTAATGATTGATCAAAAATAATAAGTATTTAATAAAGCGTAGTATACTTACAGTGAATTTAAATTAATAGAATATTTTTAAAAACAATTCATTATCCTCAATGGCAGATAAAAGGAAAGAGGCATTTAAAGTTTGCCTTTGACTTAAGACAAGGTGCACAGTTGCCGGTGCATTCAATAGATCCAACCTATCTTGATAATTTTCATAAAACAATAATGCACACAATAGTAATGCTTAACCTGAAGAAACCTCAACTTAACATTCAGTTAAATCATATAAGTGTGGTGAATGTTACTCACATTCACTTGCTCAAATTTCCTGACATTCGAATCGCACAGACAATGAATGCTTCCGGCGATAACGTTTTGTTGCATTCATTAAAGCAAATTAACATTTAAAGCAGGCGCCAAGCAAACCTACAAACGAGCAGCATTGCCAGATTACATCCATTGTTGTGCCAGTGTAAGTCAATCAAGTTCCTCTATTATTTACTACAACAATAGAAAATGTTTCAGGATTTCACCCTGGATTTCTACTTCAGACAGTTTTGGACAGACCCCAGGCTTGCTTACAAAAAAAGGACGGGTGTGGAGACACTTTCCGTCGGCTCAGAATTTATTAGAAACATATGGGTACCCGACACTTTCTTTGTTAACGAAAAACAGTCTTATTTCCACATCGCTACTACAAGCAACGAATTCATCCGCATTCATCATTCTGGATCTATTACTAGGAGTATAAGGTAAATACAGGAACACAATTTACTATGCATGTTGAAAGTCCTCTTCACGAGACCAACTGTTTCCATTGGTATTAACTATCTTAGGTATAGTAACAATGTTCTTGAATTCGGTTTCAAATTCTCTGATCGCTTTCATATGTATATTGTTTATACAATCTATGCATATATGTTCAACACAATTAGTCCCGATAACATTTTGCTATCCGTGATTTCCTTCGCCATGTGGGTAATCACGTACCAATCAGCAATCAATTATTGTATCTGATGTGCAGGCCGAGGCTAATCCTTATTAACAACTAAGACGTCCGATCACGTTCGATGTTAGCACGTAGTTGGATAAATTAGTTGATGCCCATCACGACAGTTAAAACCTCGTATCTCGAGTTAGCCGTTAGCTCTAAATCCACAATAATCAGTAGTTTATTCAAACTCAATTTTACCATAATTATCTTTAAGACTCTATGTAAATATTCAGAGTAGAAGTTTGGAAGTAGATGGTCTCAGGTGGACGACGATAAACCACATGTACAATATTATTGATACATGTATTGGCTTTTCTAAACAGCTTGCACTTGTTCACAGACTGACTATCACCGCTTCTTGTCCAATGGATCTGCAATACTTTCCGATGGACCGTCAATTATGCAATATTGAAATCGAAAGTTGTGAGTTGGATGCACTTGAATAATATTTTTGGCTTATGGCCCAATCGGCCTATTTTATCACCTCTAGCTGATCATTGCCTTTGATGTAAATGTAACATTGGAACAGCATTTGTATATAACACTCCGTATAAATGCACCGGGGCAGGGGGGCAGTGATACAGTTCCAATTAACAAAATAATTCCGCCTTTATATACCATATCATCACGTCCTTTGTTTTATGAGACATGGACGTGCTTTAAATAAATATGAATAACATCATTTTATTACTTGAGCAGCAGACTCATGACGCTTTCAAGTTCGGTAGATGAAGTCTAAAACTAAAAGTTTATAAAACGCTTAAGAACTTGCACTACCGTCGCCGTTATATGGCGAAGCAGTTAACCTAACATTTGTCACCCACGGTAGCTATTAATTCATTCACCTTATACAGATATTAAGAAACCCCAGTGCAATGGGTGCTTATTTTATCGTTCCATATCTCTGCATGGTACAGTCGGCTACACCATGCGGGACATCCGATACAAGTGGAACGAGGGGCCCAACTCAGTGGGCGTGTCGAGCGAAGTGTCCTTGCCGCAATTCAAGGTGCTGGGCCATCGGCAGCGAGCCATGGAGATTTCTCTTACGACAGGTATACAGCACCGATGAAACATTTTAAAATTTGCCGACAACCGAACGTCGCTTCTTTTTCTTTACTCCTAAATTGACACCTGCATGCATTCGCTTCTGCCAGACATCCACCCAACCATCAGTTACTTTCCTTTAATGACCTGGTAAAGCTAAATCGATATTTGACTTCGATTTGTCCAACCATATTTGGAATTCTGCTGATCACGTTTATGAAATGTATTACATCGATTGTTTAAATGTGTACTTTGATTGCAGGAAACTACTCACGACTGGCATGCGAAATCCAATTTGTCCGATCAATGGGATACTACTTAATCCAGATATACATTCCATCTGGCCTAATTGTAATTATATCTTGGGTATCATTCTGGTTGAACCGAAATGCGACACCTGCTAGGGTATCACTAGGTGTCACCACTGTGCTCACGATGACTACGCTCATGTCATCCACGAACGCGGCTCTGCCCAAGATCTCATATGTCAAGTCTATCGATGTCTACTTGGGAACTTGCTTCGTCATGGTCTTCGCCAGTCTTCTAGGTAACAATACATGGAAGGATGTTAAAAATAAAATATAGTAATGTAACATAAAAACATATTTACATAAGTTTAACTCTAATCATGTTTTGATACTTCTGCACTTTTTATATTTTGTATAATATTTTTATTAGCAAAGAAGTATTGCGGTTATGAGTGAATTTCCTGCGTAATTTGCTCAGCGATATTACATTGGAAACGAAAGTGAGTATTTACAGAAATATTTGGTTGCAGAATATGCTACTGTCGGCTATATGGCTAAAAGGATACAGATGAGGAAACAAAGATTCACCGCTGTTCAGAAAATGGCTGCTGAGAAGAAAATGCAAATAGATGGACCACCAGGTACATCGGAGCCTTTACCACCACCAAGGACAAGCACGCTAACCAGGCCACCACCACCGAGTAGATCTTCAGTAAGTGTTTTATGGCAATGCGATTAATGTATACGTAATTATTTTGGTATCGTTCCCTTTACTAATTACACCCATTCATTCAGGAGGTCCGATTCAAAGTTCATGACCCGAAAGCGTATTCCAAGGGCGGCACCTTAGAAAATACTATCAATGGATCTCGAGGCCCTGCTCCTGCACCGGTACCTGCAGCCCCGCAGCCTGACGAAGAAGCTGGACCACCTCCGCACCTCATTCATGCGTCAAAGGTACACTATATCTGCTTACTAATCACAGTAAACGTGTCTAAATGGCGACGGTTTCACTTTGTGTTGCGTTTGCGAGATGCAAATGTTATGCATTGCGATCGATGCGAATTCTGTTCTGCGAACTGATTTAGCTTGCTAAGTAAAACATTAATGATCGAAGTTAAGGAGAATGATATTTACAGGGTATCAACAAACTGCTCGGAACGACACCTTCGGACATCGACAAGTACTCTCGCATCGTGTTCCCCGTATGCTTCGTTTGCTTTAACCTAATGTACTGGATCATATACCTCCATGTCTCCGACGTTGTGGCCGACGACTTGGTGTTACTAGGCGAAGAAAACTAATTTCCCTTCAATAAACTATACTTACCGGACTTGTTCAAACTTAGGGTGCTCATTATCAACCATCCATCAAGTTTCGGTAATGCGCTTTGGAACCTAGAAACGCTCGATAATCTATTAGCGTTCTGTAACCTTATAAATATAATAAATAAACATCACTATGATTATAATAGACACGTGTCGCGTATATTGACACTGGTAATATTGAATTCTTTAGAAAATAGAGATAATATAAAGTTCAAAATATAAGTCAATCTGTCTAAGAGACAAAATGTTATATCTTCAATAGTTATCAGTCTTAAATAAATGTGTATGTATACATGAAAATGCGCAGTTATAAAGTAATTTACATTTTATTGAATTAAATTAGTTTTTAATAAGAATCCAAGTTTATATACAAATTAATAATTGCAAATCTAAGCGCTTTTTATTGCTAACTTCACATGATGGCTGTCTTTACTTCTCTAGTTGATTAAGTAGCGATTTTATAGAGTATATATCACGAATTACATTGAAAAGTATACACTGAGTGGACAGACGCATTTTTCAATTGTATCAATCTGTAGATTGTCACGATGATCGGCGAGGCATTGGAATGATAAACACAAAACATAGGATTTGCAATCACTCATTTTTAAATCCCTACATCCCAACTATAATATGAAAGAATAACCATTTAACTAATAAATCTAGTAAATTATCTAAAAAAAGATTTAGACTTTTCGATTAACACAACAGTATTAACAATTGTATATCTAGGTACATTCCACCGTAAAATATTACATTCTTCATTTATTTAGATGATGCTGATGTTTTAGTACATCATTTGCCCGAATTATCAAATGTATTTCAAACATTAGTAAAGCAACTACAACACACTAAAGGTTACAGGGACTTTGTACTGTTTGACGACCATTGGTGTTTAAGAAGTTGGACCACAGTCCCTCACCTATAGTGCCACTTCATACCAACACTACTCATAAATCTATGAATTTGAAATTAGCGCGCATCATTAGGTACTATAAAGAAAAAAAGAACTAAAATAAAAGAAGGAATTTGAATAGGACTTGATACCATATTTACGAACACGAGTCCTTTATGGGGGCAAGATGTAAATAATTATACATAATATTATATTTATACGATTAGGGTACACATACACGATTGCTCTAGTTTTTTAAAAAAAACTTATTCGGTTCAATTTAACATGTATACACCGGTAATACACTTCAAATTAAATCTAGTGCACAGAACACTTTTTCTACGTAGTTTAAAAATTTACATGTATTAATTGAATGTAATGTATTAGATCTGACGGATTGACATGACATGTGTCATGTTCTTAAGATTAAGATTGGTTCATCGATCTTCATTTCTTACTTCTCGGTCTTAATCAACGTTGAATATTGATCGGGTTTCTGTTATATCTACGTATTACGCGGGTGGCTTGGTGAGATCTTTGTAATGTACGACTTTACAAGTATTTCGTAAGTACAATAAATGATAAGGATGGAAGAAGCAAGGGAGAGGAGAGTACCGGTAAAGAGCTGTGACTATTCTAAGTTTTGATCTCACAATTAAATGAAAATATACATAAACTTAGAGAATTAAACTTACTAATAATGTAAAAGGGAAACAATTCTTAGTTGGATTTGTGCTCATAGAGGCTTGTAGATGTTTTATTGATATTGTTTATACTTACGTATTCCAATTTAATTGGGAAGACATTTTCCCAAATTTCGTTTTATACGATACTTCCTTGTTGTGACTCCAGTTTTTAGATATTTACAATAATATCATTTTGGAGTATTTTAAGATTTGAGCTACAAGCCATTTCTTGTTAGAGAAATCCCTTATTATTTATTTCTGAATTTGCTCAACGTTTTTCAAAGACACTATTTATAAATATGTATAAGGGAGTGCAAATAGTTGATTTGACTAGGAAATGTAATAAATAGGTTAGGTAGTCATATTTTTAAGTAATTATAATTTGCCTCCTATTTTATACCCACATTCTCAGACTGTGCATTAAGACTAGCGTTCATAAATTGTATCATTTAGAAAGTCTATTTCTGTTCTAAAGATATTTAAATTTATTTAAAATACAATTAATCCTAACAATTGTATAAAGACTGAGTCAATATTCTTTTAGTTCCTCATATTTACAGCTATAATAAACATGACAGCCATCTATAAGTTCCCTTGATTACGTAAGTTCTTCCGTTTCTAGATACTGCATAAACTAAAAATTATAAAAATAAATAAAAAAATCTATTGCATTTACTATCATGAGATAGTGAAATAAAGATTCTGTTCTAAAATATATATATATTTATACATATATATAATGACGATATGTTTATAATTAGTAGTTACAATCAGCCAAAATCGATAAGTATATCTTTAACGATTAACTATTAGTCGACCTTCAAATGAACTATGGATTAAATGTACATGATTATGAAAAAAAAAATATGTAAGATGTGAAATTCGCATTATATTGCACCTAGTTAGTAAGTGAGTAGCGTAGCTTAGCGTACGAGGGAGCGGGCGAGGCGAGCGGAAGGGGATGGCCACAGTTTACTTAGTAAAAGTTTCGAAGTTGGTGAATAGCGGCAGCGGGCCAAGTTATTGGCACGACTACTCTTGCTAAGCGGTGACGCGCGAGCCTCTCTCCGCTCGATTCCAATCTAAACTGCATTCTCTCTACACTACTACTACGTACACTGAAACATCTACCGCCTTAGAGCATTCATTAACGCTCCAAGTCTAGCGCGCATTGCCCGCAAACCTCTTTCGCGAAACCAAATTCTAAATCACATTTAAATAAAATCTAGCATAATTAAAAAAAAAAATTATACTGTGTGAGTAAAATCAATCTAGAAAACTAAGATGATGATGATAATTTATTATGATATAGGTATCAAATAAAATTTCAATAATATTAATATATATTATATTATCACGTTTCCCAAATTAGTCTACCTACTCTCGTATAACTGAACCACGGTGAAACATTTCGTTGCACTAGCAAAAGTAATTAATTACCTACTAACTTACACTTGTCAAATATTATGAAGATTTCTTGCTGAGATTTTAGGGACCGGCAAGTGACTTCGTGTTCAGACGAATTAATAAATAGTAGTGAATGAGTTTTAAAATCATCCATATAAACAAAGGCTGTCGAAAGTAAATATTCTAAACTAATTCTGACTATTTTAAATTATTGTATTAAGCAACAAGCATGAATCACCGTCACTTGCGCGTGCGCTTGTAGGTGGCGCTCTGAGTACTTTGTAATTTATTGTTACTTTGCTGCACATTCGGGTTTTGGGCCTGCAAGAAGCACATGCGTTCAAATGGTTTTACATAGGGTTATACTTAATATGTAGATATTACGTACACTCATAACTATTGGCACTTGATTTCAAAGTATATCTGCATTATAGAAGCATATATTTATACATACATATAAAATATTAATAAATAAAGAATAGGAA
Source organism: Spodoptera exigua (assembly GCA_902829305.4). Classification (NCBI taxonomy): domain Eukaryota; kingdom Metazoa; phylum Arthropoda; class Insecta; order Lepidoptera; family Noctuidae; genus Spodoptera; species Spodoptera exigua. The sequence continues at coordinate 8,517,897 of LR824601.2, read as the reverse complement.
ATGCAGACTTGAATAGTGCCAAATGCGAGGCTTTAAAATTTTATTATTCGCTTTTTATTACGAATGTATTTCTACCACATCTGTTTTAATATAATAAATAATAACTGTCAATGTCGTTAGATATTTCGTATTTGTGTTTTAAATGAAGTATACCCTAGTACGAGTAATAGATGACCCCTGTAACTTTGAGCAAAGGTTTGTTGTTAAACACGAGTTTGTATACCACTTTTGTAAATAAAATCCAACGGATCTGTCCTACGAGGAATCACTTTTGCAGACAGTGTAATGTATCGCAGTTACTTGAAATACATATATCTCGACGCTGATTTCTTTACCTGTAGTTGTATTAAAGTGTTTCGTAATAAGATTTGAAATTTTTGAGGCATATCATGTGTTAGAATTTATTATGCTGTTTCTTTGTTATGTAATTTAATATCCTCTGCACATTCATTTATGTGTCAGTGCTTGTGAAAATATTTTATCTATACATAAGAGCATATTTAATGTATTTCGACGCTGTTTTCGGACATTGATTGAATATTTTCATAAGTTACATACATTGTGATTGCACGTTAAAGTATGTTCATGTAATTATATTGAGCTTCTTCGTGTTTTATGAACCTGTGTATATTTTATTGAGAATTGTATCAGTGTTAAGTAGTCTTTCGTTATCATTATAATGTAAGAAAAATAAATTAAAAATATCCAGCTAATTATAGTTTTGGTGTTCTTAACGTTCGAAACTATTAAGTGTTATTTATTAAAAATATTTTGTTTCTACTTACTGGTAAAAATCAGTTACTACTAAGTATATGAATATTTCTTCGACCAAAATATTTATGACAATAATTAATAAACCATTTACCTAATAAAACGTCAGTGTGTCAACATCGAATCGCTTGAACTTAGAAAGTTAAAGATCTATGCTGCCGTCGTAAACAAACGAGTACCAACGTTGTTACAAGTCAGTAGTAACAAACAATAATTTATTTATACAAATATCAATTAATATTTCTACTGCACGCCAGTTACTAAACAGCTGGTGATAGGTAGCCCAAAACGAATTTATGCAGACCAGGTTAATGAATTACTGGCTGCCATATTTACGTACGTAGTTGCTGAGAACCCAGAATTTACGGAAAAGGATTGAGTATCTTCAATCCTCTCAATAAATACCAACTAACTGGAAACTATTGTCTATTAATCAATGTTGTGAGACAATAATTAATCAATTATACTTTCTGGTCTAAAGAACGGACATGAAAAAGCAACATTCCCTAATACGATCACAATATGGCATAAACACGACCGATCCCTATAATAAGGCCCTGGCCACACAAACTGAAGAGGTTGTAATTCTAAGTTTTTTGGACATGACTGTGCAGTTTTACATTACACCGTCCGTTTCTTGGAATATCATACTTTAGAATTTCAGCAGAATATATATACCTTACAGCTTTAACTAGTTAATACCTAATAGACCTATGTTTTTGCTCGTTAAAATAATACCAAAATTCTAAAATATTCAATTCAAATATTCTATTAAGTATATAATTTAAGTACATTCAGTAGAAGTTGTGTATACACTTAGTTCGTTCGAAGTTACATGCAAAGAGTGCAGTTTTGATTTGATGTTTGTGTTCATATAATAATAAATAAAATTCATTCATTTTTTTTTTCATTCAATGGTTTTTTAGTCCCTTCCTTAGTAATAGTTTTCGGAATAAAATTTACGTGACTAAGGAGTAGTTGAAGTTATCACTAAATATCTCTGAGTGCGCCAGTTAGTTAAACAAGTCTGAAATCTTTTAATACACAATATGTTTTAAAAGGAGGATGTATCAAATAGTTCATTAAGACCACCGTGACACAGCTTAGATGCACTCACCTGCACGAGATTAAGCGTATATACAGTTCTACTGATTACACAAAGTTTGTAACTCGGCCAGATAGTATTTTGTATTCCCTTAAATGAATACACTTATTTCTCTAACGTGCTGTCTGCAGTGCTTCGCTTCCACAAAAATATATCTAATATTATAATGAAACTGACGTAACAGATTCTAAATATTTATAAAATATATGGTTTGTTATTGTTTGAGGCTGAAAGTTTTGAAACTCTCGAACATTATGTACTTATTGTCTAACAACGTGTTGTGTCAATGTATAAATAAAGAAGTTGTGTAATTTATTTAATTTATTGAGATGTATATCTAAGTTGAATATGTAACTAATGAATCTTCCTCGATGCAAAACTAAATTTTATGGTATTGGTGTGGTTAATGATGTTGCTCAAACTGAATAACTTTAAAAGAAGTAGTTACATTGTACGAAATTTAGTTCTGTGATCCGATAAATTATAATATATGATCTGTATTGTCGTTTTATTTTGATCAAAGGTCCTTTGAACAATACTACCTTACTGCTGAGAGGGTTGGTCAAGGATTTGATCTATCAGATTACTGCTCTCCAAGATTGTTGGCTATGATTGGTGTTTCCACATGCCGACCACATGTACCTACCTAAGCTGAATGGCAACATACATATTGTGGGAATAATACTGATTAAATTAGAACAAAGCATACCATAGCAATATTAATCTTGTTTAGGAAAATAGATGCCACATACATTTCCTTATGAAGTTTAAACTGTTTATGTATACAAATAGTTGAACCCTGTTAAAAAGACACAGGTTTTAAAGTGTGCATATAATACGCAACGTAATCAAACGCATTACAGATTGCACATGCGCTAATATTAAAATTGAACATACCTTTAAAGAAAAAAAAAACGAAACGAAGAAGAAAAAAATATTACTAAAATGAAGAAAAGAAAATCGTTTTCCAAAAACATTATTAAAGTTAGAATCAAATAGGTACTAAATATTCTAACTCATTTGTGTACTCTAAGGTGTTACGGGTTATGCGCAATGAGGCACCGCGACCTCGGCTCAGAGCAGGAGAAGGAACAGGGGGGTTTTTAGTCAGTAAGATTTTAACACTCCCTCCCGCTCGCCGTGGGCGGGAGAAGTCATTTCATGATTTTCCCCTCACAAAAAAGGTGTTAAGAATACAAATTATTTTTTAATAAAATTCTGGGTTTGTAAGATGTTTTTAGTAATAATTTAATCAGATTATATTCTCAGAATCTGTAAGAAAGTATCTTTATTACAGTTCAGGCTGTTTCAGTTCAGTTGTCAATCGATATTGTACTTACATATGGTACAAACATAACATAGAGTTGCATACACTAAGTATCCATACATTTATTTATCATTCCTACTTCTCCCGCGAGAGTGCCTACAAAGAGAATACGTTGCATAGGTGACAGCAGCGCTCTCAGATACACCTGCATTTTAAACCGAGACCTTCAACCCGCCTGTCTACTTTAGACATTATGGAAAACAAGTCAAGGTCTATGTAGTCCCACAGATAGAAACGAGCAAGGGTACCTTACCAGCCGACCAATACCAGGCCCGAGCGTACGGCGCGTAGATCTCCTCGCGCGCCTCAAGGAGCCAATAGACCACCACAAGACCGGGGCCGGTTTAGCCAGGGCAAGCGTAAAATAAGGCGGCCTCTGCGGCCCGCGGCCTCTGAAAAGAACGGAAACATTTTTAGTATGTAAACTCTGAGAGGAGTTACTTTATGATAAACAAGCACACACATTTATCTTATATCAATTTATTTACTTATATAGAAAAATCTCGTAGGTTGCACTATATTGAGGCAAACTAGATCCCTTTCAAACGTAAAATGACTTTCTAAACTCACAAATCTGCACTTTACTTTTTGCTCTGCCTTCAAAAGGATCTGCGGAACACGAAAAGTTTTAAAGATTTCAAGTTCCCAAGCGCTGCCTTGCAGAGTTTTGAACTAAAGCCTGAAATTCTATGCAGAATACCAAAATTATTGACGTAAAATTTTATTTGAAACTATTGCAAGAACTTAGTAGATACACAATTTGCTAACATGGACTATTATTGCGGATATATTTCGCGATATTATTATACCTATAATATACAAGTAAGAATTTTCTTTTAAAATAATCCTAACCTTTTTATCAAACTATTTTTTCAATCAATATTTTAGTCATAATTAATAACTTGAAGACGTCTCGGATTCAGAAGAATTGTGTACCTAAGTACATAATTTACACTTGATTAATTTAATAAAGTCTACATACAAAAAGATGCTCTTTCAAAGTCTCTCAGTGTAACTATGTTAGTACATACCTATTAGTGATACCAACATTGTAGGTACACAAATATATGAATGTGTGGGAGTATTTCTTGTGACCTATAACAGAATAATCCGATAAAAGCGTGTAATAGTACATAATAAACAAACTACCATGATTTTCTTCGAGATTTTGTGCCTAAAAGGGCCAATGTAGAGATTAAGAGGTTCGTGACTAAATTACAGTCGCGTGGATCAATTTCACTTAGTGTAGATACGCTTTGCAAGGCTGCGGAGAAATCTGGATTCCCTCGACCTCGTACGGACAACTTATGTACATACGTATGTTTGAGAATGAAGATTATCGTCCAAGAGATATAATTGGCTGTGTTTGAATTCCGACGAGATAATAATATAATAGATTACTTCGCCAACGAGACCTTCCCAGCAACAAGACTATTAATACCATTGAACTAATTAGCACTTGTGTAAAGACGAAGTAAGATTTCGCCCCAAAGTAAAAAGGGTAAGCCGTGGGTTAATAGACGATGCGATTATATAATAATACGAAATAGTTTCCTGGCTTTAGGTTTGTAACTTATTTGCAATGCACAATCTTAATGTTTTCCTTCTTAAAATAGTAACCATTTAAACGGCTTACTGCTTCCAAATCATTCCACCTTATTTGAGTTAAAGAATTCATAAATATAAAGCAGGAACTGCTGCTCTTTTATAAACAACAAAAAATATGGTCTCTATAACAAAAAATGTAAATACTTATAAACAAAATAATATAGATATAATTATATAAAAATCAATAATTTTTTTACATCATTCACTTATGGACACACGGCATCAGAAAGTAGAGTAAGATGTAACATTTAAAATGGAAATATTAGAAAGATCTAGGTAATATTAAAACTGTTCAGTAACTACGTATTAGAAGTAAGCCTGCTTGAGCACGGAGCTCAGCATAATCGCAGCGTGTGATGCGCGCAAAAGAAGGGCAATTGCATCGAGCATTGAGTACGTAATCTTCAAACAAGTTCCGACACAAAGCTTGAGCGAGCGTGCGAGATCTACACTACGCTTTGTGAACGAGCTGAAGGGAAAGGCTGATATGCGCATATATATGTACATATAATGTCTAATAACCTCATTTTAAAACTTTTCCCATGGAAAATATTCGATAAAACCGAGTAAACCTTTAACGGTTCAGGAATTGGCTATTTAGAAAAATAGTTTTTTATTGTCGTCACACTAAATTAATAAAATAAAGCAATGAAACAATTAATAATTGATTTCATACTTTTGCTTTTTATACTCTTACGATTTCTATAGAAGGAGCCTAATCTCGCCGTCTCAACACAAACCTGATAGACCTGTACAAAAATGATAGAAAACTTCGTATTTTAAAATTAGAAAATAAGTAATTAATTTGATGTCATGGCAAGTATTCAATCGAACCAAGGAGCTTTTTTGTGAGGGGAATATCATCAAATGACTTCTTCCGCCCAAGGTCGGGCGGGATTATCAGACTCTTACTGAATAAAAACGCCTTCGTTCCTTCTCCTGCTTTGGGACTGAGAGGCCCGGGTGACTCATTCATTGTCCTTATCCGGCAACCCCGGCTGAACATCAGCCCTATAGGGCCCCGTTTATGGTGGTCTATTGTGGTCTCTTTTAGGCGCGCGCAAAACTCGTCGCGTCTGCTCGGGTCTGGTTCTGGTTTTGGTTGGGCGGCGAGCTACCCTAACTCGGCGTCCGCAGACATGCGCTTACGGTGGCCGAAGATCGTCTCTCGGAACCAAGGATCTTAAGATTTATAAGAATACCATAACGTTCCGAACCGATATGACCTTTAAACCTGCAAGAAAAGTGTGAAAACGTTAGATGTTTTCTTAGATCTTAAATGGAATGAAATCAATAGAAAGTTCATGGCTTCAAAATGCATATCAGTGATTTATTAGAAAATCTCTTGTTTCGAGATCCGTAGGATGAACTTTATAATTTCCTGTCGAATACACCCACTCGTTATTACATACAGAAATCTTGAACAAACTTAAGAAAGGAGCGCGATTCATCTTCATAACACTATTAGGAATATAAGTAAGTAAGTAGCTCTGTAATCTAATCTGTAGTAAAAGCTCTGAAAATATTTCGTTACTTCGTCTACATAATAATATCCTCAGTCCTACATTAAACCTACTAACACAAACATTATACATCATATAAATTAGGTATCACAAAACAGTTTCGAAATGCTATTTTGGAAATTCAAAAATCAAAAAACATTCAAAAAACGAAAATAGTATCTTATACGTTGTTGATGGCGCGGCGGTTTATGCTCGCTTTCCATGCATAACAGTGCGGGTTCGAAATCTGGCAAATACCAATGTAACTTTTCTTGAGTTATATGTACTTTCCGTGATTATTTAGCCTAGCCACTAGTCTACGGTCAACGAAAACATCGTGATTAACGCTCAAACCTTCTTCGTGTCAGAAGAGGCATTTTCTCAGCAGTTGGCACTTATAGGTTGATTATGTAATGCATTCTTAATCGGAAAGAGAGTGTTAACTTCACCTAAACTTTCAGGAATTTCATGAACATTTGTTCTCTGAGTTGAGTTGTAAATTCAGTAAAAGATTATCATGAAATCCGTATACATTAAAATGGAAACCACAGTCTAGAGTCACGGTCATGTATTGAACAAAAAGGCAGCATGAATAAAGCCTCTATCATTGACAATCCCTTTGACCGTGATAAAATATTGGATTGCCTTTCATATTCCAATGGCACTCGACGTTGACATTGACATTTAACATTGACATTCAACCGTGCAACGTAATGGCAACATTGTTCTGCATTTCTGTTTTCACTACCCGGTGAAAATAAACAAAAGTAATATTTATTTTAATACACACACACACTTGTGCGCCTATGTTTGAGTAAGAGCGCGCCCACGCTCGCTCCCACGTTGCTACTCTTTCATACTGTGCTCGGAATGCTAGTGCAACTCATTTCTAATTTATATATTTTATCAACCGAGTTAGAAACCCGGCAAATAGTTTTATTAAACGAACATTTTGTCATGCTTCCTTTACTTTGTGTAAATTGTATACCGCCTACACGCGCGTATTAATTTGTTCGTAGAATTTATTATTTTCTCTATAACTGGTGTAGGGGCTGAATGATAAACATTTCGCGTCGACAAAAGTACCAATTAGGTTAATGAATTTGAAACCTCTAAGCTTATTATATTATGGTAATGGGAAATCCATAACGATAGGGTTATTAATGAAATTGACCTAAATTGCAACGACAACGAATATAGATATATTTTCAAATGTAGGTAATATGAAGTTTATAAAGGTTCCAGGTAACTTAGCAGAGAGGGAAATAAGGCAATATCAGTTGCATTACAATATCCGAGTAACGAGTATGTTCGAGTGCACATACAACGACATATTGAGTCGGCAACTAATATTGAAGTTTCACAATATTCATTTTTATCCGTTCATGTGCCGAGTCAAGTTTTCTTGGAAAAGTGTCACAAACCCTTTGGTGTTGCTGTTGCAGACAACTTCAATTTCCGATTGATTTTATCTTAAAAGTGGGAACATCTTTCATTGCATTTTGAGAAATGAAGTAACGTGTGAGAAATTATAATGCGATAGTTCAGCATGTACGTTGGACACGTTTATCATAATAGTATGGCGGCCGTGTATCAGACGGCACGGCGTCTCTCACTTTTTAGAACCGATGAGCAAAATTGCTATTATACTTAAAACTTTTGATGGCAGCGGTAAGACTCTTTTTTGAGGAGTGGCTGGAGATACGCCATGGCGTTCTCACCATTCACCTAATGCAGGTGTTAACCGGGCACAGCAACTTCGGTAAGTTTCTGTTTCAGTTCTGATGGGAAGCAACGACCAGGTGTCGTCATTGTGAGGATCACCCAGATGACACCGGATAGCATACGGTGGTGGTGTACCTGCTTGGGCTATGCACCGCACCGTGTCCTCAGGAAAGTGATCGTCGGCGGAGACCTTTCGCGCCCGTTTTTAGTCGAAGCCATGGTGCGAGTGTCATGGAGTGAGGAGAACTGGGAAGCCGCCTCCTCTTTCTGCGAAGTAGTCATGCTCGCAAACTAGAAGGCGGAGCGCGTAAGGGAATTATCCTCCACAGCCGCGGCAGTAGGTGACACTCTGGGCGTCGGTCACCGTAATCACGGGGTTGCGGAGCAAGTGCATAAGCTACCCTGGCCTCGGCCTAAAACATGAAAAGGAACGGGGGTTTTTAGTCAGTAAGCGTCTACCACTCCCTCTCGCCTCACCGATTAAGCAATTGAAAATTTGGTAAAAAATCAAAAAAAGTGCATAAGAAATCAATGTATGAAATGTATTTTTTTATATATGTATTTATTATCATGATATGGCTTTTATTAAGATACCTACATTATTATCTTCACCAAATTCGAAAGAAGCGGAACTGATCTATGAAATGGTTGCTGCATCACTAGCCCTCTTGTTTACGCAATAATACGTTTGTTAATAAGTTAAATTACGTAATTCGTTATATTAGGATATGATGAGGCTGACGTATCTTTGTAAGGCAAAAGCTTCTAAATAAATAAAGATTTAAAAAATATTACGTAATTATTTTTTTTTGCTTTTGAAAAGTAGTTGTGGTAATTTTTTTGACTAAATCAAGTACCCAGTTACAAAAGAGAATAAGCGATCAGCCGAACTGTAAGTAGGTAAACAATAAACGAAATGAACTAAAACCGACACGCGTTTGTTGCACTAAATTCACCTCAGTATGGTATCAATCCCAAAACTCACCGTCCGCGTTGTTTAGAAACTAAATTGTTGCCGAATAAACTGCAACAGTTACTAGAAAAATATTGAACCGCATTTTGCAAACAATGTTTGAGAACAGAGAGGTGCGCGGAGTTCGGCTGTGAACTAAAAGCCAAAGTTGAAATGCACGTGGGGGCTGTGAATGTTCCACTTTTGAATGTTTATAAATAAAACGAAACCTTGATTCCAACCAGTGAATTTCTTACTTTTTTTATAAACGAATAGCAAATGAAATGCTTTTTTTTACGTTTTTTACTTATTCATTACAAGAAGCAGAAACTTTCTGTCGTCTGCTGCCCAATTAAAAGGAAAACTAAAAAGTTTTCAGTTTCAATGGATCGCAAATGTTGTTGCAACTTTCAGGGCATAGCTGCTTTTAACGGTTAGTTTTTAATTTTGAATAAATAGTGTCATATAGATAGATGTGTAGGCAAAGCGCCAAAAACCTCTTTATTTTTAATTGTCATTTATAATATTTGATTTGGATTTAGAACTATTCAGAAGGTATTTTGATAAAATTTATTAAAATCTATGAATGACTAAATTATTATATTTCTTTTTACCTCGACTAGTCTGAAAATCACATTTATATATTCTTTATACGAACTCAATTGCATAACGGACGACTTAAGTAATTTTCTGTAAGTCTTCCTTTAGGTAATGCAGAGACGTACGTGGAATGTGATATCTATGCAGCAATTCAGGAAGTTACGGGAAGTAGTTTATATGAATTCAAAGTACTTACATAAAAATAAATTTACCTTTGAAATTAGAATATGATTCTTTACCGTTACTGTAGAAGGAACGTAGTGTCTTCTGAATTCAAATTCAAAATATTTTGTGTCTATAACGGCTATTACTAGAGCAACCAAATATTTAATTAACAAGATATTGCAATCTTCAACCTCTAAAAATGGCTAGGTATTAAACCTTGGCGATAAATTTTCTCATGTTCTACGACTTGAACTTTAATCTTTAGCAACACAATATCAACTCTACGCCAATGCAATAACAACTATGTACAAAAAAACATAAAACTAATAAGCCAACCCGCTTTGACTTTGTCCGGAGATAAGGATTGCCGTAGGTACTGAGCGTCGCGATGCTGGTACTTAGTCCTTTAGACGTATAAAGCGGTGGGCGACTGCGATACAGAAGAGTATTGTAATGTTCTCTTTCACTTTAAAGAGTAATCCTGATATAAAGAGCTTATGTAGGTAAATAGCAAACTTTCTTTCTCCGTACCTTGCCTTTGATTCTAGAAAGACGACTTATAGAATCGAGATTCCTCTACGCTCCGTTAGATACAGGATCACGGCAAGATGCCCGTTTGCTTCTTTCAAAATACCCCTTTGAGGTCTTTCAGAAATATCAAAGGGATTATTCATTTTCTAGAGTTTGTTTGTAAGATTAGGAAAACGTTCTTAGTATAATGCAATTTTAACAAATTGTATTTCTTTGTTTAAATCAGGGATTGAATACGATACTTTTTTTTAGATTACCTACAACCAACCTTTTGAAAAAGACAAGAAAAAACTGTTTATTGATAAGGAAACCTTAAATGTTAGTTTTAAAACTCAGTGCCGACTGGCCTCAACCCAGTTCGTAGTTAACTTTAAAATTCAGCGCATAAAATAAAAACGTAGCTTTGGTCAGTTATTTATAGGAAGGGTTTTCGCTTCATTCTGTTGTGTAAATGTCAAAGTTTCATATGCAAAATATCTGTTTGAAATGATAACGTGATATTTCCTATTTGTGTATCGCAGCTCACAGTTCTCGAAATAACCACGTAACACACTCGTCATTAGAATTCAACGTTGAATTCTGCTAATGAACTATTGTAAATATCTACTGCGTAGGCACTAGCCACCAACGACGGGAATATTGAAATTCTGTGCAATGCATTTTGAATTCGAAAAGCGAATCAAAGCAAAATTCTGGATTATTTCAAATAGTAGGTAGCTGATTTATTTGCGGAATATTCCGAATTACGGGAAGGATTAATAATGATGGATTAATTTTGAGTGTTGCATGTCTATATTTTGGTACCTATGTATTTGTTATTTCACGCTAATTGTTAGGTAATTGTTGATGTTTTACTAATAAATGTATTAATGCGACTGATTTGAAATAAACAGTCATTCAACGTCCTATTTATCGTCATCCGATTATTTATTTATAAAATAATACCTATATATGTATTTGTAATTTTATGTTGGTATTTACTTGCTTAATTGGTTTAGTGGTGTAACGACCGAGCTGTTGGATGCTGGATACATGAACTTTTAATTCTAACGAGGTTTTGTCGAAATCAATATAGAATTCCTAATACACAAAATAATCACGGAACATAAATAAATTAAATCCTCAATACTGAAATGTCAAAATATTATTGCAAGTCATCAATATTTTGTCATTTTATTCGTCTTCATAAAATAGTTATTATTCAGCGGTAGTTGGCTACGAAAATACATACATGGCCTTAATTTCCTTTTACCTGCACGTAATTTACTCGGGAGAGATAGCCAGTTGCCACGGAAATTCCTGCGGTACACCTAATTGGATCGGAAACGGAATGATCATATTCGCGGCATAATCGAAGTTGGTGCTAGATGTTACACATATCTATGTGTAAATATGTGTACTCGTGTATACATAAAGTCAGTGTGTGGGCAGAACTCGTGTACCTACTCTTAAGTGTGCTATCTACCAAGAATTAGTTAGAAGGTCTTGACTCCTAATTGCTTAGTAGGTGAGTCTATTTTAAGACGTCAATACAAGATGAACCTGACATGCAGTGAAGCGCATAATTTTCAATGTTAATGAGAAATTCCAGGTCACAGAATTATTTAGGATCGTGAGTATGATAATAATTAGAGAACGGTAGAATATAAGTTTCACGTGTGTAGGTAACGGTTTGTAGGTTTTTGTTTAGCAAGGAACGAAAGGAGAGATAGCCATGTTTAAGTGTTGGAGAACCATGCTTCGGCACCAAGGGCTGGCTTACCTGGAGTGATACGACGGCTTCACAGAAAACCGGCGTGAAGCAACACTTAGGTACCTATGTTGTGTTTCTCCGTGTGAGTGAGGTTACCGGAGGCCCAAACCTTCCCCCAACCATCCTCAATCGTCATTTCCTATCCTTAAATCCCTAATGACTCACAAGAGGTCGGTAAGGCACTTGTATTATCTCCTTTGGTATTACGAGCGTCCATGGGCGGAGCGGGCTGCTTACCATCAGATAATCCGCTTATTCCTGACTCATGACATATAAACAGAAGGTGTGTTTACAAATATATGCACGAATAAGAATGTAACTTTGAAGCCGCACGTTCGAGGCGTACCTATGCTACTAAAATTATTTGCATAAAACGAAAGGAGAATTCATACATTTACCAACTCGTGCAAATTAACTTCCTGGTATACTGTTTCAGTGAAAACCATAACGAAAAATGTACCAGAAATGCTTTTAATTTGTAAGAGTCGGTGTACAATTAACAACTTATGTTATGTTGCAATTGCTAGGTAGTTATTATTATAAAGCTATGTAGTTTTGTATTATCGAAATTGTAATTTAACTACCGAATATAAATAAGCAGAGTAATTGCCAAATAAGTAGGCAAGAGGTCGGTGGAGTTCCTATGTCGATGGATATTAATGATCTAAGGATGTCTATAAATGGTTCCTTGAATCTTGTTCAAGGAGCGACGTTAAATTTTTAGGCAATTAAATATTTATTTACTATTAATTTCAATCAAAAGTTAGATTGACCACATTATAAAATACTGTGGTACTGGCCTTTTGGAGATTACGATTTTGGAGATTAAGGGATTAGGGAGGGGAAGGCTTGGGCCATTAATAGTCGCTAATGATTGTAAATTCGGAGGTTCAAACCTAACAAAACAAAGTATAGCCGAGACATTCGTTTTAGTTATTTCTATTTATAACGCACATACAATATCTACAGATGGAAGCGTAGTGAAGGGTAGCGTTATTTCATAACAAAAATTCTGTCTCAAATATAATCAGAATGTTGAATGTATGTAATATTAAGCTTTGGGGCACGGTGACGGCGCGACCTGACGAGATGAAAATGCATGCATGCAGTAGATTAAAAATACCTACCCTGTATCCTTTTATTGCTGTACGTAGATTTGTAACTAAGTAACGGGGACGGACTTAGGTTTTGCTAAAAGATATAAGAAATAAATTTGTTAGTCCACTTGTTACAATTAGGAACATTAGGTCCTTATCGAAGTAACTTAACATTAACATTATAAACTATTGTAACTATGAGTGCCGGTACATTATTTTAATATTTGGACCTGAAACAGGACCTAATTACAGTAAAATTGTGTAGTTGTGAAAAATTGTGCAGTCCTTTTGTTAAACGCCGTTCACTGTTAGTTTAAAAATTACTTAAAGACGAAGAATAAATTTTAATGTTGTGTACAATAAAGAATGAATAAATAAATAAATAAATAAGAATATCAAATTTCTGAAGAAGTGAAAATATTGTCACTAACAGGTATTTAAGCCAATATTCTTAACTTGTAACTTGCTTAACCAGACCAGGAAATATAGGTACATTTATAACTTTCAACACATTATCCACTGCCTATCGTTCGTAAATTATTTCATAACCATGTGATTTGTTGAAATAAACACTATTTCAATTACCTGTTATATTCGATGTACACACAACATGAACCTAAGTATTTTCGTCACAATGGCCTTTTCTCCACTAAAGAAGAATAAGGATATCAAAGAGGAAGAAAATGATTTACTTTCTACAATGAAGACTGTACAAAATGCAGCGCAGTCGGAGTGCTTTGTTCGCCTTCGTTCAATTGCCCTCTGACATTTCAATGAGTAGCTCTGACTGCGTTGAAGAAAAATAATATGGCGTTGTAGAATTTTCCCGAGTGATTCTGCAGAACCTGTAATTGAAGTCCTCGTCTGTAAGTTGAACTTGAACTTGGGCATTTGTTTACCTTCCACCTTCCAAGATTTCCCGACTAGTTCTCCAACTGATCCGAGCTGCTTCATAACTTATGAAAGTTTTCATTCATACTTTATTGTTTATTCATTTTTGTTGAGAATATAGAAATTCAAGGTAAGGTTCTAGTTTTCGTTTCAAATGTCAATAGTGCACTCTAGGATTTAGTCAGGATTCCCATCAAATTCGTAGTCCGATCTGAAGTTCTAGCCTGCATTTCAATATTCACAGAGGTATCAAATAGATAAGTAAAATATTTGCGAATGATATGAAAACGTTAATAGTGAATAAGTATATCACGCATATTGTAATCTGAATTTGCTCTCAGCTTCCCCACTATTACGTGATCAAATACAAACGCTATAAAATATCGCAGGAGCAGCGTCCAGGCATTAAGTTAACAAAGTAACTTAGGTAACCTAACTTACTAGTTATAGGATTACAAAAAAAGGCACCGTCAAAGTAGTTTGTTTCTGTTTTTTCTGAGAAAAAATGGCGCTTCATTTTAAGAGACATTTTTTACTTCTTGCTAGTGACGGAGTTATTTAATAAGTAAACAACACGACCTACTTCCTAGTCTAGAAGCTATAAGAAAAATTGTAAGCATTTTGCAGGTGTGGGTTGAGAATTCCTTGATTACTTTATTTTCTGCTATGTACATTGTTTCTTTACATTCGCACTTATATTACCTGATAAGTACACAACAAATAAAGTTCAAAATCAGGGCTTAATCAAGATTAGGCAGTAAAGTGGGTCCTTTTATATTCGTGGTGCTTGTTTGAGTGGTCTTGTTTGAGCTCGCCATTAGACAAGCAGTTTCACGTAATACACCTAGATTATTGGAAATTAGAGAACGTGTGCTGTGTAGTTTTAATTCAGACGACACTGCAAAGGTTAATCAAATACTTCTGAAAAATACACCGTAATTTGCTTTTACGTAGGTAACCTATATCATTACTAGTGAAAAACGAAATCACTTTCTCTATCCCTATATCCCTATGTATGCTTAAATCTTTAGAAGTTAGCAACGGATTTTGATGTGCTTTTTGTGATAGATGGAATGATTGAAAAGGAAGGCTTATATAGCATGTCCATTAAATAGTGGAGAAATTCAGTATCATTATTGCACCCGTGGGAAGCAGGGACGGGTCGCTATTATAACGTAAATAAAATATTAATTGTTCATCCCAGGTATTGAAGTGATACTACATTACATTCCTAAAGCATCTAAAAGTTTAAATAACATGATTTAAAAGGCTTTCGTTTTCCATATAAAGAGTGAAACTTATAAACCTATAGGATCATTTTGTTGAAACTCCTTCGGTATTGGTATGATTTAAGGTAATATTCCGAACGCGGCAGCAGACTGCAGTTTGTGCAACTTTAGCCATTTGTGTCAGTTGTATAGTAGAGCTCTTTCCGAGTAACTCGGCCACGAAAGTATCAGCATAAATATCGTTCACTTTTCTCAAAGAGGTAAGCGTACCGAGTCCGGTCAGATACATACATAAAATAAGGTGTTTCCTTTCTCCGCCTAAAGTTTTCAGACCACAACAAATTGTCTATACTTATAATATTACAATGTATGTTTTCAGATTAAATAGTACGTAAGTCCAAATTATACTTTGCATAGTCGAATTAAAATCGAAATCACTAAGTATACTAAAAATTTGTACTTTAAATATTTTTTGTTTAAATGCAAAAAAATAACCATGTGGTAACAATGTACTATCCACATAACACACATTATTGTTCTGTTACTGAAATATCCCTTAAAAAATGTCAAAGTCAGTGTTAAACAAACATTCATACCAAATATGCCATACTAAAGGTATTTTTGAAACGACAACATGAAATAATATTAAGTCAGTGTCTTTGTCAGTGAAGCTAGTTTCGTTTCAAAATGATCGTACATTCAATGGCACTGGAGTAATTTGTACTAAACCAAAAACCAGGAAGTTATATAGCTAAGTGATACAAAAAAAAGGAAAAGCCATGGAGTTTGAATGTGCATTAATATTCGAATAGCCACTTAATAGCTTTATACTGTAACATCTAATTGGTGAGTAGCATACATATTGGTCTCTATTACTAAGTTGATATATTATCATGCACACGAAACCACGAGCAAGTATGCAATTGAACCTACGAAATATGTACCTAATTCGGAACTACAACAATGCTTTAAGTGGATATTGAATTTACAGCACAATACGATGTAGGTACTTCTGCGTTCCTTTGAGAAGGGAGAGTGCTTATAGTTATGCTTGTGCTTAGCTTTCATCATTTATTTAATAGGACATCAGTCCCAACGTTGTACAATAAAATATTACAGATAAATCCTTAACTTGTATTTAAAATATGTACTTAATGTATAGTGGCTGTGGTGTCTGTCTCAAAGTATCAATCAGTCTTAAAGATAGCACCTAGGTTTTTTTGGGGATTAATAAGAAACTAAGGTTTGACTTATTAACTACGCTAGACCGTTAGACGACGCAACACGACAATTACCGCATACATTTTATTTTGTAACAAAACCTTTATTGTAAACTGGCTACTTTCATGCGGTTGCACCAGCTGCTCCGCTCCATTTGATCGTAGCGTGATGTTTTATAATAGCTTAGAGCACTCAGGAACATTGTGGCTATCTATCAGTGAAATAATTTTGGCCATCCGAGCAGCGGTTCCAAAGATTACCCTTTACATTCAAAGTTACAAATTTACAAAGTCACAACCTCTCCATTAATTCAATTTCTAAAATCGCAGCAGTGACCAAATCGCGTAGCCACCTTGAGGAGTGGTAAGAGAGATGCTAATGGCGTCCACTCCTTTCGCTTAAAGCATATGCTCTATTTATTTACTTATTTATATATTAAGAATATTTCCACATACAACATTACAGCTTACGCCATTAAGTTGTATTGTTAATTTCATATAAATATAATTATCTAGGTACTTAAAAAAAACTAATTAAGATTAAATACAAGAAAAACAATACAAATTTAAAAAACAAAATAAAAGTACTTAATACAACTGAATAACAAGATTAGTGACCACAGTAATCTTAAACTAAAAAAAAAACATTATTGTTTACCTACCTATCCTCTCTATCCATCCTCTCACAATATCTTACCGGACACGGAAGCTTCGGTTACCTGATTCGGATCCGGCCGATGCCATGGTGCAGAGCGAGAGGATCTGGTATGCCGTCTTCTCCTTCTGAAGCACTGATTTTGCAAAGAAGGAGGCAGAGCACGTGAGGGATCTATCCTCCTCACACCTCCAGCCGCCGCAGTAGGTGACACTCTGAGCGTTGTTTTTCGGCCACCGTAAGCTAGTGTCTGTGGACGGCGAGCAAAGGTAGCGCGCAAGGGTAGTTTGACCATAATCAGATACGAACATACCGCGTGAGCCAATAGACAGACACAGACGGGGCGCTATAGGGCTGATGTTCAGCCGGGGTTGCGGGGTAAGCGCAATGAGGCACCGCGACCTCGGCACAGAGCAGGAGAAGGAACAGGGGGGTTTTTAGTCAGTAAGAGTCTGACACTCCCTCCCGCCCGGCCCTGGGTGGGAAAAGTCATTTGAAGATTTTTCCCTCACAAAAAAAGGGTATCCACAGGTACACAGACCACAATACTCATAGTTGACTAATGTGATAAAAATTATGAATGATTTATTAACCCTATTAGTAGGTACTTTGTAACACTATGTCACGTATTTAACGGCAGATATTGTGTTTGTCAATAAAATTAATATTTTAATTGCAATTTATTCACATTATTTTATAACACTTCAAATATTCCTGCATTTTATAAAAAGAAAACACAAACCAAATTAACAGAGCTTTTCTAGCTATTTTCAATTTTAAGCGGGTAACAATCAATCGTTCATATGTAATTAATAATACCTGATGGTAAGTCATCAGTTTCGTAATAAGTCGTGGTGGCCCAGAGGATGAAGCGCACGCTTCTCATGCCTGAGGGTTCGAAACCTGGCAAGTACCAATGTGACTTTTCCAAGTTATATGTACTTTCTATGATTAATTAGAATAACCACTGACATACGGCGAAGGTAAACATTGTGAAGAAACTTGGACTAATAATTTCTAATTATAAGTTTAAAATGGCCAATCTGCCTTGAGCAAGCGTGGTGATTAATGCTCAAACCTTCGCCGAGTGGGAAGAGGCCTTTGTTCAGGAGTGGGCACATATAGGCTGATGATTATGTAGCGATCAGTTTCAATCGAAACTTTAATTCACTTGCAGTTAAAATAGTAAGTACATAGTACCTACTTACTTTACGTGGTGACGGAAATATATTGCTGAACTAACTAAATAAAATAATAGAAAAAAAAAACAAATTTAATAATCAACCCTCAGTTAATAGCATTAACTATCAGTTTACAACGGCGCGTCTCTAGTGAGCGTCAATTTAATTCATTAAAAGTTGAACTTTACAATAACATGTGCAAGGTCGGGTGAATGAACAAAAGTTGACCTTGAAAACTGTAAAGCACTGGAACGTGATAGTAGCGCCATCTTATTATTATAAGCGAAATGATAGGCGCTATCTATCGGTGGCAATTTAAAATAGTGACAGAGCCATCTATGTTTCGAGACTTGACTTCAAAGTTTTATGAGATAGAAAAGCAAACGAGGTGGCTTATAATCTTATGGTAAGCAATTGATGCTGCTTTTGGACTCTTAAACACCAAAGGAGTTTTTGCTTGCATTGGGGGTAAAGTTTAGGCCTCCGATAGCCTCAATCAAGCAGCGAACACACAACGCAGGTAAGCTGTATCATTCGTGCGGCTTCATGGCTCCCTTATCCACGCTTACACTTACAAACCCCAAACAGTATATGCGTATTTTAAAGAATATACGTGTTTTTATCAGTCCCAAAAATTCAAGAAATAATATCAGAAGTAAATCCACACAAATAAAATACAAGAAAATCAGTCCCAAATAATATTTATTATTATTTCATGCCTTACACGATATATCAAATACGCTATGACATTTATTGGAAAAATAAATATAATTTTTTTTTGTTTATGTTTGAGTCACAGCTTCGTTCAGCTTTGTTGAATACGATTGCCATTTGCTGCTTAAAAATTATTTACAAGTCGTGGATTACGTTCACATTACAAGCGAGATCACTTCCAAACATGTTGTGCCTATCTCTTTACAAAAATCGATTTTAACACTAAGTAGAATCGCCTCAAATGAGCCACCGGCTATCTCCACAAAAAGTCGTAACGTTGTAGGACCATGTGTAAAAACTAAAATAAAATAACTAATGGTACCTACGTTTACGCGCTTGCCAAGACTTGGCGAACTTTCACAAGCTTCAAGCCTTTTCACATCTCCAACGTCGCAAACGCATGTCACAAATTTCCTTTGATTTGTGTTCAAAACCCGAGATCGAGTCGAATTGACGACAAGCTCTTCCAAGTTCATGCAATTCAGGCCAAACACCCTGTTCAGACACTTGTGTTTTTGGACGTTTGGCAAGTCTTGGCAAGCGTGTAAACGTACCATAATAGTACAACCTTTTATTGAATTCTTAAATTAAAATAATGTCATTTTCAAATGAGTTTAAGTTTAAGTTTCTACTAAGAAAATAAATTTGTTATTTAGGCGGATTCAAGTCGATTGTAAACATGAATTAGGTGTTTCGTAAGTATGTAAAAGATTTTCATAATGCCTTTTCTAAATCGTATTAACAGACTACGAAGTTTTAGTACTATATTTTAAAAGCTTACAGCAGTTTTAGTTCTTATGTTTAAATTTAAGGTCAACCACAGTTTTACAATAGCGTTATAATGTACATGGATGTATGAAATACATAACATTATTAAATAACGGTTAAAATTAAACAAATCAGAGAAACATCACTGTTGCATGTTCGACGAATAATTCCAATTATCAACAACTAGAATTTGTAAATGAGTAAAGAATTGTCTAGCAGCGCAATGTGAACGATTCCTTGTTAAAACTATTTACAATTCAAACTATAGCGCTGTATAATATCAGTGTAGGTATGTGTGTAATTATGTGTACGTAGCGAATTAATTAGACAACATCGCATAAGCAATGGCTATCCTATCAATGGGTAAGACCTATCTACCGAAAACCAAGTATTTGTTGCTGTAGTGCTAAATATCTGTACATTACCTAACCAATATAAATAGCTACAAACGTTATATAGATACATTCCATTAAGCATATTGATAGTAATACTTAAGATAAGGAAGTATACAAATTAGCATTCAATCACACTACCTTTTCTGAAGGGGCTGAGTTTCAGACAATTTTATATCTACATACATAAAAATCAACTGTTTATATCACAGTGGTTGAGAATCGATTATAACTAATGATCGAGACTTCATATTTCCTTGATATGAATACAATTTTTATTAGCAAAATAAATAATCTTAGAACGATTTTTAGTACCAAATCGATTTAAGCCTTTTTTAATCGGCGTGACTTGCATTAATAGTACTTGCATCTTTCGTTTTTTTCTTTTTATGTCACTTTATTTTAAAATTGGAATATAAGGTACGAATAAATTATTAGTTTTGTTGTGTCTATCTACGCTTGAATACATTTGTTAATAGTTATCAGTCGCAATGCAGAATTGTAGTGATTTATTTACACAGTTTTATACACAATACTAGTAGTAAGTACTTGATATATTCATAAAGGTTATTAAATATCTCAAGTGTTCAAGGCACGTAAAACTTATTCTCCGAAGACCTTTAACTTTTAATATTTAATACTGATAAATGTAAGCGCGATAAAATGTAACGGGCGGTTATAACATTCACGTCACGGTATCTGGCAGCTGCAAGCAATATTTACATGTGATCCACGTTTCGTATGACAATCATATTCTCACTTCCTCGATTTATGTCAAGACCTGTACTAACAAAAGTAGTTACATAACAATATCCCCCATGTCGAAGTAAATTAATATAATCTTCATTTGTTTATAAAGAAATATATGTAGAACATAGACAATAGCCTTTACTTTAAGATTACATTTCAAGTGATATGTCTATTTTTTTTGTTAAGATATTTTAATTACAAACAACGCATAGAAATGCTTTTAAAGTTAATAAATAGAATGATATCCGCAAAATAAGTTCTACTTATCTTTAAATGTGTTGTGTATAAAACGGTAAATAAAGATTATAGATATCGTAAGTAAAATATCTCTCACGCAACCCACAGTCCATGTGCATAAGTCTCTACACTTGTAGCCAAGTGCAAGTCGACTTGAAACCGTGACTACTGTCTACCTTAATTAAAGTATTCTAAGTACTAAAATATTACTTTAAACTTAAGAATTTAAGTTTGTTAGGAGTAGTCAGGATCAAGAATATATTATGTTGGAATGATTCTCTCTCATACAATACTAAGTACGTAACATATGCTCACAAAGCAATCGAAAGTTGTTCATACTATAATGTCATAATCAAACGAATGGAGTGAGAGCTATAAACTTAAAATTTTATATATTTATTCAAATATAAATATAAG
This sequence comes from Spodoptera exigua, assembly GCA_902829305.4. Lineage (NCBI taxonomy): Eukaryota > Metazoa > Arthropoda > Insecta > Lepidoptera > Noctuidae > Spodoptera > Spodoptera exigua. The sequence continues at coordinate 8,496,307 of LR824601.2, read as the reverse complement.
GAGAAACCAAAGAGAAAGTGTCTATTTGAAATAAAAAAGTATATTATAAATTACAGGTGAAAAGCTAGAACTTTTCTACACAACAACGACCACAAGTTCAAGCCACACAGCGTGCTTGCCAACATGTTGGCTGCGCGAAGTCGCACTGACGCCCAAGCCGCTCACGAATAAGAGTCCCGTTGTGACTTAAAATTAGTAGAAATGTTCTCTATTAATTCACGTGATTAACACCCGGTTTCCGAAATTACTTATTAACTAATCTCCAATTTAATCTCTTGTCAAGTCATCTGATTGGTTGACTGAATTTTCAACAACCAAGCAGATGACTTGACAAGAGATTTATCAGGAGATTAGTTAATAAGTGGTTCTTTTCAATCAATTTTGAATGTCTTACAATAGTTACGATTAAAAGAAATCTCGGATATGATATTATATTTTAGATAATCTCCCATAAGTATTCTTAAAGTCGATAGCTCTCAATCTATTCTAAAGGCAACATGCAAACAGCGATTAACAATGAGACTTTTGAAAATTAATTAAAAAAATATTATAACATACTATTTTATTAGTTGATACCATAAACGGTATCGCCAGCGGCGAAAAATTGAAAATATTGCTATAAGTATGTAAACTATACGCAGTTTTTATATGGAAGTCAATCTAAATCTAGATTTTCTTCAATGCCTGTGGCTGAAGTAAGCTAATTTAATACATCGATGGTATTATTGTTCTGCTTTATTATCTATTCTATGTAAATGTCTTCAATTGGATACGCCGTCTCTATAAATGTCTGGTAGAACCTGTGGAACGCTCTCCTGAAATGAAAAGAAATACAAATGTTATATTCTGTAGAATGCTTGGAAATATTGTGTCCAGTTTTATGATGAAACCCAGTCTGACTTAATAATAATCATGATGGCAGAAGATGTATAATGATTGAATTAAACTCATTTGGTATAATACCAAATAATATAGTATGTTAGATACAAGAAAACTAGCCTTGAATATGTTAAAATAAACAAAAACTAGAATATGGATTGAAAACATGGTGAATGGTGACAGATTTGAGCGAAACAGCACAAATTTTAATAAGACCTAATGATATTATTATATTAAGTTGTGATATTAAGGATGAACTTACCCCACAGCTTCAGCTACGGGCCTCGTGGATTCCTGACCTCTAAAAACGTGACATGCAAACCTCTGCAATGTCGGATGTTTCGTGATGAATCCCAAATACCTGTGGTCTCGCGGGTGAAACGCACAGAACGATACATTCTTTAAGGAGTAGAAGTAGTCGATACATGGCCCGTTTCGATTTCTCTGAAAAATAAATAAAAGAAGATTAGTATTGGCTTTATTTCAGCTGCATCGGTCGGTCAAAGTGCTATTCAACTTCTAGTTCTCGATTTTCTACTTTCCGAAAAAAGACAATATATTAAATTGTTTTGGTTGAGATATTAGTTTTATTCAAGTCAGCATATAATTTACCTACTTGTATAAAAATAATGAATTCCTAACATTAACAGTGGATGTCTCGGGCCATTATGATCATAATAAAGATATGAACCCTACCTATTTCTATTGACTTCCTTAATGTAAGTATACCTACTATGTAACCAGTAGGATATCAGTACCAGAATTTTGTATGCAAGCCTTACTCATTATTAATTTCTTTGTAAGTCCTTTTTTATTATGTTATATTTAAATAAGTGCAGTTACAGACAAAAAAATAATCAGTACAATGACTTTATAATAGTACTACCTTTTGAACTTTCGGGTTTCATATTTACACATAGTGTGTTAAAGCGGAAAATAATTATTTAAATACCTTGGTAGGCTTCACGTTTCGACCTGGTTGTACAGATCGTGGTTACAAGCAGACTCGAAGTCTTTTTATCATTTTCCGAGTTAATATCCGCGTAACTATATGTTTATAATTAGTAGACAGAATTAACAGTTTGATTCTATTTACTTGTTTCAATCCTAATCCTAACTAATATTATAAATGTGAAAGTAACTGTGTCTGTCTTTTCTTCAAGCCTAAACTACTGAACCGATTTCTGTGAAATTTGCTACAGACATAGTTTGGAACTCGAGAAGGACATAGGATAGTTTTTACACAAAAAATCTGGAGGAAGTCACTATTCCACGCAAATGGAGTCGCGGGCAAAAGCTAGTCATTAATTTATTTCGTAGTACGCCTGTTATTCTAAGAATCGCACGTAATGCTTCTGTGATATGACTAGCTGTAGTGCCACAGGCGCTTATAGCAATGAAAAGTAATCATTTATAAATTTAAAAAATGCTTGTATTTGTTTTATCTAAACTAATTAGGGTAAATTCCTTTCAATAATTGAATCTGTCCCTCTTCAGTATATTCAAGGTTTCTTCTACTTCGTCCAAAATGTAGTCAACAGTCTGATGGACATTATAAATGAAATTCTTAAAGGTAAATCGATTGTTAAACAACACGAGTTAATGTCTACACGAGTAATTATATTAAAATGGAGGCAAATATTAACTGGTTTTAGTTGACGTAAAGTTTATTTAATGTAGGTACGTGCACAATGTTACAAACCTATTAGGTAAACTCAGTCATTCGTTTTTGGTATATCTTATAGATTTGGCATTTTTGCTAGCGCTAAAAAACCCCTATGTCATTTAGCGCTTGTCTACCGACGAAACTCAGCATATAACCTAATGTAAATGTTTTAATTGTAGATGTTTCGATCGATGATCGATAAAAAAATTGGTACAACTCAAAGGTATAGAAAATTTTACATAATAAACGCCAACAGCTCATAGGTATTTAGTCTTTTATTTTTAAATCAAAGCCAAATTGTTATTTAAATTATAAAAAAATAGTGGTGTACACAAGTTGAAACTATAGTGACGTCACTATTTATTAAGATCGGTATTAGAAAGGGTCACATGGTTGCCATGGTTACGACTACATCCATAGTTGCTATGTAGGGTATACTTACATAGTAGATTCGCGACGTTATTTAGTGCGAAATTCAACCATATTTGACAAAAATATAATATATTTTTTTATTATTAAGGGTTTTTCAGCAAGAGCTTTGGTTTTCAATTGGGGCAACATCAGCAACATATATTATGTTATTATGTATTTGACTGGAGAAAAATAATGAGGGGGGTTAGTGCAAGGCATAATATCCGGTGCAGCGTAGCAAGGCATTTGATATGTTTTAAAATACATAATTCCACAAAATTTTCATTGGTTTTTCATTGTGCACGTGGCTAGCAAAACTGAGGTGCCTGCTAACGCTAGTTTAAAGCGTAAATGTTTTATACATCTTTTTTACCTTTTTGTTTATTGAAAAATAGAAATATGAGTAATAATTTACGTTTTCAAAAAACCTGGCATAACAAAAACCATGGACCGACCAACTGTACTTTATGATGTAAATATAATAGTTGATTGATTGTTTGACTTTTGTATAAACTTCACGATTATTTAGGTACCGAAGAAAATATTCTTAGACAAGTTTATTCCTGGCGATTGTCTCAGTCTTATTTTTAACTATAGGTTCAGTATACAAACGTTTTTGTTTTGTTTTTCTTATATTTAACGATCTTGACATCAAAAATATTGATAAATATTGTCATCGTCTTTATATTGGAGCTTTTCATGTCGTTACATTTTATTTACGTTTGTTTTTATTTTCGTATTTGTGACCCATATCATTTGGAGACTGCTTAAGTGAACTAGTAGCAGAGAGAGAAAGAGAGAGAGAGAGAGAGAGAGAGAGAGAGAGAGAGAAAAAACTACAGTTATAGAAATAAATTGAAATTTACACCATTAATTGGAACACAGCCACTGCTCAACAAATAATAACTTATACCCAGACAGAACTTCCTTTAGACGAGCAACTTTGCGATCGTAGGTGAATTTAAATGTCAGAGAACATCAGATCAATATAGATGTTTCTGTACGCCTAACAGTCAACAACTAGCAAGTTATATTAAAATGAATTCTCACCGCGGGTTTTGATCGGTCCACCATACGAAGCCCGTGATCTGATACTTCTAAAATACATGGCTGCATTGTAGGTTCTGCATTGCATTCCGAAACTATCTTCCTCACTGCTTGGCAGACCACCCCAGTTCCTTTGTGAGCCGATGTCTCCACAGACCCCATGTACCTGCCACGAAATAAATACTTAAAAAAATATAGTATCAACACCTTACTTGCAAAACCAGCTTACTCCTTACGAGCGAAATTTTCCGGAAACACTTATTAATATTTTGTAGTGGTTTGAAGTTGGCTGATTTTCAAATACTCAACGAAAAATAAATTCGACGAAATAACGAGTCGACTGGTTTGCCAATTAAGGTATCATCGATGTACAGAATATTAATATTGTACAATTATAAGAAAACATTTCATTATATATGTACATTACATTCTTGTCACGCCCACATGGCGGCTTGCGATATTTTTAGTATTATTTTTCTTGGGAAATTTTTGTACTCTATTAATGAGTTACTTTATTTTTGATGCTTAGTAAAAAAACTAGGACTTATTATTAATTCAACAGTTAATGTTATTTATTTTAATGATCTGACTGTCTATTTTGGTTGATTAAATTTTTCTTATTAATAATTTAATCAATTTTAACTTTTCTATCAACTTTATTAAAATTATATTTAAATTACATGACGATTTTTAATACAACAGTATTGTTATTATTCAGAACGCAGATATATTTGATTTTTTTACATAAATAAAAATTTTGCTATGTTTGTTATTGGTTCATGTATGCGGAGATGAATCTACAATTATTATACTTGAGAATTATTTTAAAGACGAAAATATTTCGCTCAATCCTTTCAATACAATAGCACATTTTCCTAAAACAGTTTTTTCGATTTACTTATTTTTTTCACGATTTACAATCTCTATTAATATTTTAGTATTTTGAATTATTTTAAGAGATCACATAATTATTTTGCTTTGTTGATTCTTTGATTTAATTTGACGAGTTCGTAAATAACCAATTAGATGAGAGCTAGATTCAAATTGTAGTTAACTTTTAAGTAATGGAACTTACGCTAGAAGATATCTTTCCTTTTTATCTTTAGCATTAGCAGGATCAAAGTCATTGTAGTCCATATCTACGGCATAAGCTGACGGGAAGATCCCTTGCTGCCCCGTCCTTAAGTTGACTCCTGGAAGTAAAAGAGTTTATATTTTTTTTAATGCTTTATCATCATATAGTCCATTATTACCACCAATTTTAAGCATATCTTTATGAAGAACAGAGAAAAAGTTGTTACACGTAGTAGAGATGGGAATCGAAAGATTGAGATTGAATAATTAACCACAAGTATCAACTTTATTAATAATATTATAGAGCGGTGTGAAGACTAGACAAAAGTATAATCAAAGGGAAGTGGCGATCGATAGAAAATATCATATGAGTCCTCACTTAGCAGGAGATGACAAAACCGGGCTGTAAAGCAACTACGACGTCCAAGCTTTTAATTGATTTACATAATTACGTTTTTTTTTCACAAAATCTATAAGGCTGCAGCTCTTGTAAACGAGGACCTACAATGACTACAGGCACGAAGCACCATTCATAATTGTCTTGGATTCCACAACAGAATAAATCAGAAGATATTATTAGAAGAGAAGACAACGAAATAATTTCCACTTCTCTCACTGACTTCAATGTGGGAAACCTAGAATGACTTAACCCTTAAAATCAGATAAGACTACACAACTGGAGAAGCCTGGTGGCTATTCAACATGGAGTTTTGATGAAAGCTAACTGGGTCCTAAATGTGAGCTAAGCGTACGTGTAGGGCAATGCATGTTAATTATTATTATTTAATGTTGACTTTATCGGGAATCATTATTTTTTCTTAAATGTTTAATTATGTCAAAAGTAGTACCTTCACACCATAAATCTTCAGCTTCTTTCTGCACATATATGGGGTCACCAATTTCAACTTCGATTTCATCGTGATGCCTAGGGTTGAACTTGTGTAGGCCTCTGTGCGTAGCTTCAAGCATTTCTAGCTGGCTGTGAGGAATATTTGTCATATTTCCAGCAAAATTGAGCCCGCTGATGCTGCAACTCGAAGCTGGAGATACTGGAAATTAATATTTATTTATTTATATAAATTTTAATGTACAAATTTATGCCTACAAATAGCAGGCTTGTAATTTTAGTACATGTTAGTATTCGTGGGGTGATTACGCTTCAGACGTGTTTGTTATAATCTTACTAAAAATACCTATTTCATTACATATTATTGGCAAGAAAGAAAACATGAGTGTTTTTAGCTGCTATCTGTCACCATTTGTGTTGTGCTATTGATTAATTTTATTCCAGGCAAGTCAATAGTAGAATCTATCTCAAAACATTTGATATTCTTAAAACGATTTTAATTTGGCTATGAATAGCGTTAATTCTAAAACATTTCAGTCTAACAAACTATAACATTAGAAGAAAGTTGAATGTAAGTCATTTAGAAACTTAAGCTTTCATTGATTTAGAATCAAGACGTTTCCAGTTTAAAAGAAGCTATTCTAGAACAATGAGGTCATAAACCTGTCTCGACCACTCCCACTAGCGTCGGACATTAAGGTAAACATAAACTGTTGTGTGCACTAACCATTTTGCTGTAGCGGAGTCGGCGATATACTCTTGGGTCCTGTATCGATCGGCGAATGCGCAGTGCTGTGTCCACTGTCGACATCCCCAAGGCTTTGTAATCTCTCCGAGTCAGGGCTTGAATCTTCATCCAGGAGATACCCACATTTCAGGACAAGCAGTGGTCTTGTGTGACACCCAGGCCTGACCAGCACCCCGGTAACTTGGCCGAGTTCGTCTGCCAGCGACGTTGACTGACTGCATGCTAGAATTTTTGCTGGAAATATTTAATACGTCCTCAGTGGCTTTGGGCATTCTAAATCACTGATTATGATTTTCATATCAAAATGAAGATATAGAGTGATTTAGGTGAGAAGCAATGAGGAAGGTGTATAGACGAAAATTCCAAAATAATAGAGACATTTTTGTCATGGACTTTTTCCCATAAAATGTTCGAGTCCGCACTAAATAAGTCTTAATCAAATGCAACATCTGGTCTATTTACGTCGAAAGACTAGAATCTGCCCTCCACAACCTCTATACTACCGTAAATGTAGCTGTATTATTCATTTTCAGATTTTAAATTTAATAGCTAAAAAGACTAGTAATGACACTTGTATGTATGATAAGTAAGATTGAAGTTTTAACGAGGGATAGCCACCACCAAAAAACCCAATCCGTTACCACTTTTTGCTTGGCGGGTAACGAAACCGTAAATTATTAATGCACAGCAACTGTATAACACTTAATAATGAACAAGGTAAATGCAGTCCACAAAGTTATTTGGTAAGTACGACAAAAATATAGGTTCATTTAATTCGGACCAGTAACCATAGTTTGGCTATAGATCCAACCAACGGTTACAAAGGATGTGGCTTCATTAAAACCATGAAATTTTGTTTAACAATTGCCGTAGTATTTGTAGTTAGTGTTTATTTTCTCACGTCCATGCCAAATAACTATGCAGACTGCCAAGTACATGCAAAACTGCAATATTGACCGTTAGTAACGAGCTTGTAATAAAACAAAATATTACTTAAAAGTCAAGGTTCTGGTTAAAGCTATCATAGTTTTTTCGTACGCTTGTTGTTATCACAAGTAATTAAACAAACATTCTGAGAAAAAATTGAATAGTTTTTCTGTTAATGAATTAGATTATACATAAACGCTATCCTATGCGAATGAAAATATGGTTTTTTAACAATACACCGAAATAACCACTTATCTTTGTACCTAATACACAGCTTATGCATAAGAAATTACACTGAAATACTAACAACCATGTGCACAGATTATTTATTTTTGTTATAATACTAATATAAATGAATTAAATATTTTGAAGTTGATCGATACGTTTCATACGTATCGATCAACTTCAAAATATTTAATATAATTATGTATTTTCAATACAATAAAATATTACACTCACTTTCCCCAATTCCACCAAAAAAGCCTGGCATCGTGAAATCCATTTGGTACCTAAGTAATATTTTGTTTAATTACAACGAAAATAAAAAGTATGACGTTTACACCAGTTGAATAATCAATTAGGTTACCACAGCCACGTTCTCTGCCATTGGAGTGAATATTTATTGGCCCTATATAGGCCAATAACTACGCTAGCTGTCACAACAATTACCTACATATAGTCGTTAATATTTAATACACAATCAATTGCATGGGCGCTGTAGCAATAGAATCCATTAGCATATTGTTATTTCAAGTCGCGAGCCTACTTATTACATGTATAATCTGTGGTGGCTACCACCAAGTAGTGAAATGATAAGAAGGAATAAAGTACTCACATTTCCTATTCTTAGGAATCTCTGGCAGCTTTCTTCTTTTGCGTTCGCCATTCGTGAATGCATAATGCTGTGGGCTCCTTTGGGTTTCTGTAATATCTGGCTGTGAAGGCGTTGAAGCTATTTCCTCTTTTACTGTCGTGGTTGCAGCGTTTCCATCCACCATGCATGGATGCATGTCCTCTTTAGTGTCATCTTCCGGCGTACACTCACTCTTAGAAGACGGGGAGTCATCTTCCAGACCAACATTTGGCACTAATCTGAAAATGTTAGATAAATCCTTCACTTTCCTGTCCATAATTTTTAAGTCAAAATTTAGTCTTACAGTATTTTACAACATTGTGCGCATCTGAACTCTTTATTACAACCTCACGTGACAATTAGTCTGAGTAGATTCGTGATTTCTTGAGTGGGTTGTAAGGTGAGGTGTAAGAAAAGTATGTGGGAAGGTGTACTTACGAATAAAACGGTGTTGGAGCTTTTATATGTTGAGGTAATCTATCGAAAACACGGCGAAATTCTTCAAATTCGCTATCAGCCATGTCGCTTTACACCTGATTGTAGGGTAGAGAGAGTGCCGCATGCGCGACCTGCCCCCCGCAACTGTATCGACCGAGTACGGAGGACGTAGCGCGCTGTGCGCATGTTCGCCCCTAGTGCGCGGCTCGCTCACACCCCTGCAGGGCGCACGCGTGCACTTCGCACCCCTACACTAACACGCGTCCGTGTGTCTCACCACGGACGATGCATCAGCGGGAAATCCATTCAAAACTTAGGGTTGTCAAAATATGTAATTTATTGTAAAATTCATACTTGGGGGCGCTTGTAAGAATTCACTGACACACCACGCGAATTAATATACGCGCAAAATGGATTATTAAATTGAAGTGACAAACCCTTGATTCTTGTTTGAGCGAGACCATTTTTGTATCATAAAAATAATACTAGTTTAGTATAAGTACTTATCAAATTTTTCTTGCTAAGAGACATGTTTTGTATTAGTTTTGCTATACGTACTCATATAAACCCAGAGTATGTTTCACAAGTCGTATATGTTTTTATATTGCCTTGAACTAAATAATACTTCAATGTGAAGCTTTTTTCACTTCCCTTCTGTCATTGAAAATAGATGACATTTTTCTGCTACCTTGGACTATAAAACCATTACTTGACACTGAATCCAGGTGCTATCATTAAAGTTTATCACACAATTACCTAACCCACATTTAATATAATATAATTAGATACATGAGAACTTCACAGCTTGTGTTCAGTTTTTAAAGATCTTATCATTATGAGTGTGACAGCCATGCTTCGGCACGAATCGGTCGTATCGAGCGGAGTGATACCACGGCTTCACAGAAAACCGGCGTGAAGCAAAACTTACGTTATGTTTCGCCGTGTAAGTCTTCCACCCTACCCCCATTCTCAATCCTTAAATTCCGAATAAACAACAAGAGGCCTGCAACGCTATTGTAAAAACTCCTTTGGTACTACGAGTATCCATGGGCGGCGCTGATTGCTTACCATCGGGTAATCCAAACATCTATACGTAATGCCACGGGCATTTTGTAATACTACATATATCGTAATTACTGACATTATATTTATATTGACAATTATCTATATTAATATTATAAAGAGGTAAAATTTGTAAGTTTGTTTGTAGGGGGTAACCTTTGGAACCGCTGGTCGGATTTTCAAAATTCTTTCACTGATAGATAGCTACAACGTTCCTGAGTGCTATAGGCTAAATCATCACGCTACGATCAAATGGAGCCGAGCAGCGGGTGAAACCGCGTGAGAGTAGCTAGTATGTAACAAAATCAGCTTTGTGATTACATTTTACTTAATAACCATTTTTAATTATATTTTTATCTCTTTAGGATATCTAACGGTTTCCTAAAATTTTGTGATGTATATGTATTTTTTTGTAATGTATGTATGTTCCTTAAGTATCTTCTTGTCCCTATGACCAACAAGTGGAAATTTTTTTTACACGTAATAAATAAGTGCTTGAGTCAACCCTGAATATTATTAAACACTTTCGATGAGCGAGAGTGGATATCAACTCCCACGTTTCATTAATGGAGATATTGTTTCCTGCGCTTTGTTGGCATATCGAGGTCGGTTATATAGGTTGTATATCTACAAACTATTCTTTATATAGACTGTATAAACTTCTAACAATTTTATAATTAGTAGGACTATCAACCGCTCAATAACTAAAGTTATTGCTGATACTGCACAGTTGGTGCGGTGGCTGGGCAACTGGCTGCCGTGCAACGTGGCGCGGGTTCGATTCTCGCACGGAACAACTCTTTGTGTGATCCCCAAATAGTTGTTCCGGGTCTGGGTGTGTGAAATTTTGTCTTTGTAACCGCACCCACGACACAAGAGAAAATCATAAAGGGGGGCAACGTTTTTTTTAAAAAAGTGTTCCGTTGATCTGAATCTAAGAAACCGTTGACACTTCTGACTGACCCGTAACATAGTGTTATGCGTGCGTTGTCGACCTTCAAGGGGTTTGTGATTTCAGGACTGGGGATTTTGGCTGAGGTAGGGATAGTTTGACTGTGGTAATCTCACCAGAAATACAACACTGTGGTTGTTTCACTCTGGTTTTATGTGAATCCGTGGTATAAGTTATGTGGAACGTTATACCAGTCGCGAAGTATGGCGCTCTTACACTGAAATATGTATATTTACAGATATTTATTACAATTTTGGTATGAATGTTTGTTTCCATAAACGAAAATCAGGTGACTAACAAATCCTAGTACGAAACAACTTTAAAATCATAGCAGTAACTTGAAAGCTTCTCTTTAAAGAATTATTAATTTCGTAAAAAGTGTTCATTAATTGTTTCAAAGAGTTCCAAGTTTGCAGTAGATTTAACCTGAAATTAAATTTTCTCCGTCTAACTTCGCCATCCCTAGAGAATAGCGTTAATACAAAGTTTTAATGAGAACAGATCGGTCAGGATTTTTACACATATTACACCTTCTTCTATTGTTTTTAGGGTTCATTTTTGCACTCGCTTAATAACCATGTATTTTTATATTATTTTTGTTTACCAATACCAACTGAGAACGTTTCATGATCCTCAAACTAACCAGTTATAACCGCATTTCAGAAAAATACTTTTTTTTAAATATATTTATAATTTTTCCCTGCTGTATGTATTTCCTGCTTGCAATGATGTTTACATGAAATCAAACAAGTCTTCGAGAAATATTTTTTTACTGTACTACTTTGACTAGCTAAGCCTTTGCATTTTCAAACCTGGAAAGTACTGATGTAACGTTTTCCGAATTAAATGTGCTATGTGCTATGTCGAAGAAAAACACAGAGAAGAACCTATATTTACATGATATTCTTTATTAATTTGCTTTAAGCACGTCCTTAAGCTGCGATCAGACACCGAGGAGTGGGCAGCAGCATTCCATCCATGTATCGATCTAACTGCGATCCCCAAGCCGCCTGCCATTCGTGGGGATTATGGCAATAACCCTCTCTTTTAAGGAGGAGGCCTTTGTCCGGCAGTGTACATTTACCGGCTGATGATGATGGTGATGATGATAAAAGTATCTCCTCGTATGTGGAAAAGTAAGCCGTTTTTAGAACCAAACCCGTTGATAATCTTAATAGTAGCATAGACCAGTGCCTAATGTGTTATGATGACAGCTGTAAGCATGTACCTATGTCCTCTGAATACCCCATTGAGGATAAAAAGATATAAAATCGCATCTTTCATTTCATTATACATTTTCTAAGTCTAAGCAATTTTTGGCCGAAGTACATTCTCAAATAGCTTTACATTTTACACAGATGATTCCTTAATAAGATTCAAGCTTATTCGTATTATATCGGAAACGTGTTTCTGTGATGGTTTTTTAGCAATTGACTTCTTCCGTCCTTTGTGTTTCTTCTCCTGTCCCAGGCCGGGGTCGCAGGACATTCCAACGATTCCAACATCTGCCATATTAGGTCCCATTTGTGGTCTTGTCTAATAGTTCTTCGAAGCGCGCGGCAAAGAACGCTCCGTACATTTAAGTCTGGTACTCATGCTTAATGCCGTACTTGATAGTAACTTAGAAAGCTGCATCCAAATATACAATAACCGTCCTTTGAATTTTGATATTTTATCAGCATAAGCAACAAATACCATAACAAATCATATTCACAACTAGTTACTCTCACGCGGCTTCACTCGCTGCTTATGGCTCTATTTAATCGTAGCGTGATGTTTTATAGTCTATAAGTACTCAGGAACATTGTAGCTATCTGTCAGTGAAAGAATTTTGGCAATCCGATCAGCGGTTCCAAAGATTACCCCCTACATACAAGCTTACAAATACCTCTTTATAATATTAGTATAGATAAATGTTCTTCACTCACATAGCTTATTTATTTATTTACAATAGGATCAGCTTTGAACAATATTTACGTAACTGTTGTACTCCGTTTATAGGAAAAGTAGATTTGTTTGTCAGATAAAAAAAATACATTTAGTACAAGAGCTCTCATGCGTTTGAGGTCGGCGGAGACCATTGTGACGTCTGGCGGAGAGGCTTACCGTGTTGACAAAACTCTTGGGACGTGCCCTCTTCTCGGCCGACAGGATGAGCGATTACGAGCCACAGCAAACACGGCGACTGGCTTTTCAGTTATTTTTAGACATTGCGACTCTATGTACATTGAAATAAAATTGTAAATTACTTTTCTTCTGAACTGTTCTCACTTTCTGACCTATGACCGAAGGCAGAAATCAAATTTTGTTTACTTTATATGTTTTAGTAAGTAGAGCTAGTTTAGGCTTTTTGAGCATCCTCTTGCCGTCAAGCTGCATCGTCTTTCGTAAATCTGACTTTCTTCACAGGAGGACGGTCAAACCAAAATGTACAGGTTACCTGATACAACAACCTCCATGGGCTATCATGTACCTGGGTCAAACCAAGGTACATGAGAGCCCATGTAGGTTGTTTCTTACTATGTGTATAAACTGAACTAATTTGTTTTTGTGCGTTGTTTTGATGGGCTGTAGTATAGTCTATAGATTTATGGGGCTTAGACCACCGGTAACCCCACTGTCATGGCGAAACACAACGCTGTGGATGTTTCACACCGGTTTTCTGAGATGCTATCACTCCAGTTGAGCCAACCCATTCGTGCCGAAGCATAGCTCTCCCATAGTTAAAATATATTGAATATATTAAAACAAAAAAATGGGCTATAAAAACTTAATAAATATTTTTCTTGTTTAAAAAACTGAACCGTTATTTGGATGGTGGAGATGGTTTTATGCTATTTTTAGAAATCAAAGCTCGAGAGCGGAAAATCCCCTATTTTCCGCCTTTGAGTTTTAATTTGATTGACACAATCAATACTGTAAACTCAGATGTGAATGGAACAGTCAATCATGCTGAACTTACAGAATATAGATCTTAGTAATGTGGTTATTATCAAAGTTAGTGATCTGGTTCGCATGACTAACTATCTATTAATATTAATGAAAGAACCAAACGTTCTATCCAAAGTGAAAATGTTTAGCTGTGTAGGTACTTACTTGTTCTTAAATTATTATAACTTTTACGCTCGTTTCAACGACAGACCGACATCAATAAAATAATATCAACTAAAAATTCCAGACGGATTCCTAGTTTGCTAGGTAACACCTCTGCTCATAAAACAAGCTGGGCCCCGGCTGGCAGCGTTCCAAATTACTCACAAACGGCTTTAGGACATCCCGAATTACGTCCACAAGTGGGATCTCGGCAGCAGTATATTGACCCTGCGTCAATATATTTTTTATAACTAATTTTGTTTTGTCTAGCTTCAGAAAACCAGAATATTAGAAGGTGCAAAACAAAATGGTACATCTTATTATAGTAATGCTAAGGTTTAAAATACAGCACACTTCTTTTTTGTGTGGGGAAAATCATCAAATGATTTGTCCCGCCCAGGGTGGGGCGGGAGGAAATTTCAATGTTCCTTCTCCTGCTCTAGCCGAGGCTGAACATCAGCCCTATAGGGCCCCGATTGGGTGGTCTATTGGATCTTAAAGTAGCGTGCGGAATGCAACGCGCCGTACCCTCGAGTCTGGTTTTTTGGGCGGCGAGCTACCCTTATTCGCCGTCCTCAGACCCACGCTTACGGTAGCCGGAGATCATCTCTCGATCCCGTCGTCCAGCCCAGCCACCGCAGTAGGCAACGCCTACTGCGGTGGCTGGGCTGTGAGGAAGAGAGCACCCTCACTTCCTTTCGCTCCACACCATGGCCTCGACTAAGGCCGGGCGCGGTAAGTCGCCATCCTTTAGTTCATAATCGTAGGTTGACTGGTCATTATTATCGAGTACAGCTTTCTTTCGAGCCGTGATGAGCTCGGAGACACGGCTACCTTGTTGTTCTAGCCTCGCCAGGTGCTTAGTTATTTACTTTACGTTATTTTCTCTCCACAGGACTCCAGGAATGGATAAATGATGGAAAATTAAATACACATATTTCAATTTTAGCTCGTTATGGTATGTAGATATAATTTTGGCAGGAGTGCGCCTACTTGATAGATCAGAATCTATCAAAACAACGAGACATTTTAAAGGTATAACGGTTTTTCTAATTTCATTTACCTAAATGTGTTGTCTAATCAATACAAATGAATAAGTTTAATTCAGTTATTAAGTATATTTAATTAAACCGTTTATAATGATGATACCGTTTATAAAGATCAGTTTACCTGCAATAACCTGGAAGAATAACTGAGTCTTAACCTAGATAAGTATACTATCCTAAGTAAAACAACCTGTATATAGGTTGCGTCTAAAGTAAATTATTGTAACTAATAGAGCACTAACCTTATTGTTCGCACACTGTGGCGTTATTTTTAATTTAGTTTTCCACCATAGACTAGACTGTAATAAGAAATAAATTACTAAATGATCTTCATCGGTTTTCTCTATACCAATGTAAAAACAGAAGAAAGATTTTTATTGCTTGTTTGTATTGAATAGGCACTGAAACTATTTCAATGATTTGAAAAACTCTTTTGCTATTACGGTGAATCCATGGTGAATAAAGGCTAAATACCACGCGGGTGAAACCGTAGGGCTCAGTTATAGTAACATACGGAGTACCTTATTGTTTTCAGATTGTCACATTGTTTCTAACTTAATCTTCACCGAAGAGCAGAGAGTATAGGAGTATAATAGTTTAATTAATTACAATCCGAATAATTTTGAATGATCTTATTGTTAAAGGATTTATATATTATTGATTAACCTTTAGAATGTCCATTTCGTAATTGTTTTAGGTATAAAACTGAATCTAGTTTTGAAACTCACAATGATGACTTATGATGCGAAAATCAAACGAAATCATATTGTATTCCTAAGTTGTAGAAACATATACCCGTGTCAAAATAAAGCCAAAAATACAAAACTGTGTAGTAGTTTGTGCGTGACGTACTCCGTCATGCAACCCACACACAAATCAATCATGATATTTTCTTAAAGTTAAATGAAACATAACGAAAGGAAGTCTTTGTGTAAGGCCATAAAGCAGTATTGACAATACAATACTCTTGATAAAGGAGATGAATGCTGGCGTAATAAACAAACATCAAATCGTTGCAAATCAGAAAGGCGCTTGGGAGGCGTCTCCAAGGAAATTGAATTAAAAGCACCCTCGTCTGCGACTCAAGTCAAATCTATATTTACACTTTCAAATATATATTTGCTTATTGTTCATTGATAACAAAATATTCCTTGTACTTTATAGAGATAGATTTCACTTTAATACGTCTATATAAATACACAATAAAAATATAAGAGAAAAGAAGGGATTTATTTTTGCAAAATAAAGTTTTCCTTTGAACCTACAATATAATGTACAATGTCATACGTTTACCATAAAACTTGAAATATTGTGTGGTGATTTGAGTGTAGGAGAACCATGATTTGGCTCTAGTGGTTCAGCTCAACCGGAGTGATCAGTGACCCCGGCCTCACAGAAAACCAGCATGGAAAACCAAAGCGTTGCTTTTCCCCATCGAGTGAGGTTCTGGATGCCCAACCTGATGGTAAGTAATGGTACTGCATCTATCAAAAATTAAGGTCAAAAAGTCATATGAACCGACCTCATCAGAACTTTTCAACGAACAATTTCATAGTACCCCCTATACACATCGAGCGAAGTCCAGTGTCACAGTCATCTAGAGGTCGCAACTTGATCTCGAAGACGCTAGGTGTGCTCAATAGATCGGAGCAGTTTTTTAACTTTTCAACGCGTAAGTTCGGCCCCATATGGAATACCCCATCTTTAGGCGGGGACACCTCAGTACCAGTTTCATCCTCTTGATCGCATTCAGCGACGGGCTGTTTGAATCGTTGACTGCCCTGTTGTTTCGGAACGGCTGGACTTTTTGACACTACGTAAGGATGCCTCGTTATGTGTTCTCTATCGCATGTACCACGAGGAGTGTTCTGAATTTATTAAAATTTATTGATTGTACAACGTATAAATAACACTTATTTATCAAAATTACAATGCCAAATTTTGGTTTTATTTCGTTATATATTTCTTAACATTATTTTTATATACACTGTATAAGGTGTGTTTTCGATAGGGCCCTTCCGGTTCACCTTAAATGCTACATAAGTTGAACACTAGAATTTACTGCACTCTATCTCGAAAATGGTAAATACAAAAACGATAGGTGAAAAAAACTTTGAAACAAAAGTTGTTGAGAATTTTTTCCTTTATAATATTGATCATAAACACAAATCGCGCAAATCTTATAGGGAACGAGATATTTGCAGAAAAAGTATCGATTTTGTGACCTTAGACCATAATTTATGACAGATGGGGACAGCTTATATTATATGTAGGTTTTAAGATAAGTTTTAGGATACCAAAAGAAAACTTTATATATAGATTCTGATGTGAAACTACTAAGACGACTGGACTATACGTAAGTTTTAAAATTTGAGAATTAGTTATGTAAAGTAAGCACCCAATGAAAGAACAGGCAGCAGCGCAGGCATTGTTTGCACGCCGGTATTCTGTAAAGTCTTACAGACGCCAATTACTTATCACCAGCTTGGGCCTCCAGTAACCTCACTCGAATGGCAAAAATGCCACAGATACCACAGGCAAAATCGCTCCGGTAAGGCAGTTTCTTCGTACCAGGAAAGGTTTCACAAACTTGTTTAAAACAGGTCAATAATAATTTGCACCGAAAAGCACGTAAATTATATTGTTTGAAAATTCTAAGTACTTACGACAGTAAACATCCATTTACGAGCAACAGATTGGAGTAGAACATTGAAAGACATAAACTATAATGTTATATTTTTGTAATAATTACATATTCATCTTAGAATGGTTCATGTACTTGTATATACCAATGATATTACAAGTAAAATGGTATAGATAGGTTACATAAACAACATTCGATTTTCAAAAATGGGACACATAAATGCACTCATCAATAAATGCATGCATGATACACGTTAAAGTGGGATGGCATGATTCAATAATCGCGAGTGAAAAAGAGGCAAATATGAAAACGTTTGGCTAGTTAGCCACATTTTAATGTATCACTTGCTGAGCGCTTGTGACCTATCTACACCTTTTAACTTATAATATCATTGGTACATACATACATACATACATACATAAATTATGTAGGTTACATTAATTTTACTGTGGAGTGCGTAACGAGGCATGAATAAGTCAAGATAAAGAGAAACGTCACACCAGAATGAGCTTTTGTAATGGTCATGCTGAAACCACATGAGGGTCGTATCACATTTCCCTATGTCCAAGGATGAGAGCGATAAATATACTTACCGTCGTGTATAAATTTTATATCTAATCATTTCAATTGAGTTAATTTTTCAAGAAAAGTAACTTAATAATATATATATTAATACTTTTTCTTTTATTTTACTCAAAATAATATAAGATGAAGATAAATTATGAATCGTTGGCGCGGTGGTTGGGCAACTGGCGGCCGCGCAACATACGATTCCTGAAGGAAACAACTTTTTGTGTGATCGATAAATTGTTGTCCCGGGTTTGGGTGTGATGTGTATGTAATATGTGTGTTTGTTTACCCACGACACAGGACATAATTACTACACTACTCATGCTTACATCACTGACCATGCAGTGACCAAATATAGGGACACTTGAAAAAATAACACAAAGAGGTACACTAAGTAGGTCTGTAACGTATTTCTTTAACCAAGGATATCTATCCATAGTAAGGAAATAGGGCGAATAAATGGCGAAGCTCCCTTCTTCGTAATGAATGATAGGGGATGCTCTTTTCGCTAAACAATGGTAATAAATACAGTGACTGAATCGCTTAGCGCCCGTCAGCCAACAGTTACGAGGTTGCAGACTTGTGTTCAACTACACCTATAGATAAAAACTATGCTTGTGTGGGTAGCGACCATGTAAACTCACGTACACGTTAGCGGTCATAAAAGAAAAGATCTTTCTTTACCTTTATCTAGCTTTACTGAATTTAGTTTAACGATTGAAAAACATCTATTTGGTTAAAAAGTCATACGAGTACATATATATTCTTTTAGTATGTAAAGTATTAAAAACAATTTCGTTTCTGATTCCGAATTATAAATTTTTGTTGCAGTAATATATTTTTTACCATTGAAGTATTAAAAAAAACATTATCATTGAAAGTATGGAGTTGTTTTGTTTTGTATATCCCATCACTAATACGAAGAGTTAAAGAAAGATGTAAAAGTAATTATATCTATCGGTTATGTATTATCTTTCAATAAAATTTCAGCTTAGGCCTCAATGTAGGTAGGTAGTGTGTACTCATTACTAACATAAGAAAATCAATTAATATTACAATTTTCGAATAAAAATAAAATACAAAATAATTATAATAAAAACATTTAGAACTATAGTAGTGTTTGACATTTATAACTCAATTTTTAGAATATTAGGAAAGCTCATTGAGACTCTAAATAATACAAAATTTAAAAATAGAAAACATTTGTTCAGTGTTTGATAGTAAAGTGCTTTGCGGAAAACAAAAATAATATGAAAATAATTTTTCGCCCTGTCCCCATTTCTCGAAACGACATTTATAAGCTCCAGGATTAAAAACAAATAAAACGTCGCCGAAGTGTGTCCGTGACTTTACGGTGTGAAAAGAGAACGTTTTCCAAGTTACTCCGAACACTTGATTCAGCCAATCAAATATACCCACCCTCCGGCGAGTCTCCCGCGCCTCTTCTCTTTATAAGCGAACAGATCCCGAGGAAAGGCGCAGTATGTCCCAGTCGTTGCAGCGATACATCCCCAATTAGTCTAAACTATACTACCAAATCAGTGGTCTTTAATTCATTTATTCACGACACTTCTCACTTACTTGTAACTTGTAAATAATTCATTTAAAATCAGTGCATTTCAGTATTCAATTGGATTTACTTAAAATAAGTTTCGCTTTCAGAAACCAAAATGAGTGGTTCAGGAAAGGGTCTCTTGGGTCTTTGGCTCTATAGAAATGGGTCCGAATGGGAAGTTAAAAATGAAGCCCATCATCATCCCAAACTTGGGGAACTTAACATGGCGGCTCGACAGCAGACCCAGCAATTAGAGAGCGAGAGGATTTCAGTGATATTTACTCTGAGAAACCAAGTTGGGGGACTGGTCAAAGCTCTTACGGTGTTCCAAGACCTGGGCATCAATGTCCTCCATATTGAGTCCCGTAAATCTGTAACTGAAGTTTCCTCTGTAAGTTCTTCTTGATGGTTTCGTATTATCTATTATGTTGAGTTTTCCCATACCAAATTTTTATTTTTCAATACCGCCTTAGATTTCACGTTACTTGAACACTGAATTTCTTTACCAATCACTCATTACTGTTGTGATTTAAGTAAAATGTTTGTAATTGCGGTTACTAACACCTAAGTCGTGTTTATCGCTGAGTTTCCCTTATTACCAGTCATTATCCAAATAATTTTCAACATTTTCCGTACCATGTTATAGTTTTGGGTGATTTTGTTTAGTCTGACATTTTGGTGGATGTGGAGTGTGATCCCCATCGTATGGAGCAATTGAAGAGGATGTTGAAACGTGAAGTTCAAGACTTCGAAGTGGTATCGTCTCAAACTGGCGAAGAGTTTCCACCTCCGACACCATTATCTGCCGCTGCTAGTTTCGGTAATTATATTATTTTATTTGCAAATGTGAATATATGTTTTATATATTATTTAACATATGTAATGGCGATACTAAGACATTTTCCTTTAAACGTAATGGCTAATTTGAAATTAATGAAAGCGTTACGCTAGCTAATAGTATCTTAACGTTTTTTCTTTAATATTTACTGACGAGTCATTTCATATTTTTGTTGACTGTAATTAAAGAACTAAATGAGTTTCTTTGATGCCGAATTTGTTTTATAAAATATATTTGTTTCAAGACTCGTTTGTTATTCATGAATAAATTGTAAAATTTTCAACGAATTAAAAAAAAGATTCGTATTTAAATGCTCCTCGATTTAATAATATCAATTCACGTAATGTACACCGTATTTAAATTTTTGATCAAAGAGAAAGCCCTGTGATCGAATCGTCCTTTATGAATATTTACCGAAAATTAAAAGTTATTAAATAAGAAAAAACTTTTTAGATTTTGGTGAGATGCATTGGTTTCCTCGTAAAATATCTGACCTGGACCGGGCCCAAAACGTGTTGATGTATGGCTCCGAGCTGGACGCCGACCACCCGGGTTTCAAAGATCCAGTTTACCGCAAGCGTCGAGAACAATTTGCAGCCATTGCCAACAACTACAAGTAGTAAGTAGTAAAATTTGTAAGAACAGTTTCGAAAGTACTTCATCAATGAAAGTTTATAGTTTATAGTGTAAACTTTTATTGCCGTAGTACTAACTTTATTGACAGGAGCATTCTTTTAACTTAAGTTACATCTTGACAATAAAATCAATTCAATGAATTAATGCAGTAGGTAGTGTGTACTCACCTTAAGTAATTGGGTGACCCACAAGGATAAACAGTGTTGTGAACACAGCCTTCGTATATGGGTCGCTGATTTTCTAAATATCACTTTCCTAAATAGGCTATTTGTCTGTAAGATTGCAATAGCTACCTAGTAGTTTTCCTTTCTTTGGACAACTAAGACGAAATTCGTTAAAGATTAATAAGTAATTTACCTTATTAACTATAAATATAAGTGAATGTACCAATTAACACAATACTAACTCAATAAAGGTGTTTTTTTTTGTATTTTACATTGACAGATTTTCAAAACTTCAGTTTTAATTGAATCAATTACATACTTTTCGTACGATAATTACGACGATTTCGTTTTAGTTAGTTTTAGTGTTAATTGTAGTATCCGAGACTCCTAACACAGGTGCTGTATGCTTAAAAGAGGGCCATCCAATCATAAATATTGTAAATACTTAGTTTGATCTACTAATAAACATTTATTATTTTTTTCAATGATTATAATATACTAAGTACATGTGCTGTGTTGAAACACAACTGTGTGTGTGTGTGTGTCAAAGTGAAGAAAAGTTTTACCAGTATCGTGTAAGAAAGCTGAAGAAGTACTTTCATCGAGAAATTTGCTTATCTTTTTATTCAACTGCAGGCAGTCTTAAAGTAATTTTCCTCCGCACAGTCCTCAGCACAACGAGAGCCCGGTACTTGATTGGAAAAAATATCAATGTTTTGACTCATGGCTCGACGATTTAATATTTTACGGTTTTGATTTTCAAATAATAATAATAATTAGTTTTGATTTTTTCATCTGTGTGGCGAAAGCTGAAAGACAGACAAGTTTCCTGCTGTTAAAGGTTTTTTTTAAATTTAGTTTTTCTTTGTACAACGTTGGATTTCGGATGACTTAATGCCACCATTTTCTGGCGTTTTTAATAAATTCTATCGATCTCACATATTCGATTAAGGTATTTTTTATGAAATAAATATGTATAAAAACGAAATAACTGATGGTAAGCAACCGGCGCTGCCCATGGACACTGCAACAACAAAGGAGTGTAAGGTTCGGGTTAGCCTTATGGGGATAAGATTTTCGGATACTTAAGGATAACCTACGGGCCTCTGGTAACCCCACTCACCCAGTGAAGCACAACGCTGTATCATTTCGGTCCAGCCGACGCATTCGTGCTGAACCTTGGCTTTCCCATACTTATATACTTAGGTATGCTGCAACTAATTATTTTATTTTACAGTGGCCAACCCATTCCTAAAGTACAATATACGGATGTAGAAATAAAGACGTGGTAAGTGTTTACTAATATATTAATTTGTACAGCGCATTGTTTAAAAGCACGTTTTGTTTAATATTGTATTCTATTACTTACTTGTACCTATTTTACTATCAATAACTAGTACTATATCTGGTTAAGCGATGGTTTGCTCTTGCGACAAAAATGTTTACAAATTACCTTATGGAAATATCACTGCGAGTTATAATCATATTTAAAAATAAGAATGCTTGCGTGGTTAGAAATGTTAATTACATTATTAATTACATTATGTTTGATCTACCATTTTCTACGAGTAATTGATATTGTGTATCATTGACTAAGTCATTTCGACTTTGAGATCTATGGCTTTATGAACTGCCAGTTGTTCAAGTAAAATGTCTATGAATATTAACGTGATTTCATAAATTTGCAAATTGTATTTTGTACGATAGACTGCTGAAACTTTCGTCATCATAACCAATTGAATCTTGATTGATTCAGACTATTCTCGATATATCTAGAACTGTCAATGCTTCATTACACACACTGTAATAATTGTGTTAGTCATAGTTCTTTGTTTAGTAGTCGACTTGTTGCTTGTATTTGCTTAGGGAAGCCATCTATCAAACTTAATTATGTGTGTTGTCGCCTTCGAAGTTTCGAAAGCGCATCTCGCCTAGTTAGAGTGGCCATTATTGCTCCCTATGTAGATGACGAACTTTGGATCTTCGTTACAGGGGCATCGTGTTCCGTGAACTTCACAAACTTTACCAGAAGCACGCATGTGAGGAGTATCTCGAAAACTGGCCCCAACTCGTCAAGTACTGTGGCTATCGGGAAGACAATTTGCCTCAGGTCACTTCTGTTTAAACAAAGATTTATTAGAATAGAATACACATGTATCTGACAAGACTTAAATATTTAATAATAACTATCAACTATTTAAAAACATTATGAGATGTCATAATGCCTTATATAACAAAGATAATATTTTACTTTACTACCTTCGTCACTCAATTATTACATTATCTTAATTCCAACATTCATTATTGAATCGATATTATATAAAACATTCATAAATATCAGTTTGTATAGGTTATAACATCTGAACCTTTTGGCATAGAGCCAAGTACCAAATATTATGAAGGCTTTTATACTGAATTTGTAATTTATTTTCAGTTGGAGGATGTGAGCGCTTTTCTTAAACGTAAAACTGGATTCCAACTGCGGCCCGTTGCGGGTTACCTGTCGCCTAGGGACTTTTTGTCAGGTTTGGCGTTCAGGGTGTTCCATTGCACTCAGTATATCCGTCACTCTTCGGATCCATTCTATACCCCTGAACCGTAAGTATTAACTCTTCATAAAACTGCTTTCAGGTTTTTATCTGCGAAACTAAAACAGGGTCACACGGTCTAGCAAGTTTAGACAAAATTAAGTTTAGCCATTCAGTTTTATCTGACTTTTTTGTTGCAGTGACTGCTGCCACGAGCTACTGGGACATATGCCTTTGCTTGCCAACCCTAGCTTTGCACAATTTTCACAAGAACTCGGGCTGGCATCCCTCGGCGCTTCCGACGAAGACATCGACAAATTGGCAACGGTAACCGTACCTGTGTTGTGTAGCCAACCGAAATTTATTTATATGAATTGACCTGTGAAATTTTCGTTCACAATTTTCTACAAATTTTTATTCAACCTCTTTATTGATTGATTTTAATTTACTAAATCTGCTATTCAGATATCTACTCTAATTCTGTATATTCATCTTTATATACAGACGATATACGTATCTTTCAATTTTATCCGCATTATGTAATAGAAATAAACTATACAACTCACCCGACATTTTCAGTTGTTTTAGAAGAAACGTAAATGTTGCGTATAATTATTTTGTTATTTGAAATCAGGAAATATAAATCTTTGGACTCGTTCCATTAGGATCATGCATGAAAACAATGATACTACATAATGGTGATATTATATGTGTATATTTACAATTCTATTATTGACCGCCATATTGAATCTAAAACAGGTTTTGATGACGTCAGTTGGATATAATTATTTACAATAGAAAAAATTGTAATTCTATTACAAAATCTAAAATAACATTTCATTTTACTAGACTTTTATACAGTAAAATTATTTTATCAAAAATGTAAAACATCTAATATAAAACTCGGACATCCAACTCCCAGACGTTAAGGAATTTAGGTCCGTTCTTCAGGGACATTTTTTTCACTAAATTCATGATAATATTTTTCAGCTGTACTTCTTTACGGTTGAGTTTGGTTTGTGTCGACAAACTGATGGGACCTTCAGGGTGTATGGGGCTGGTCTTCTGTCTTCTGTGGCAGAACTCCAACATGCTCTTGTTACTCCGGAGAAGATCAAGCGCTTTGACCCTGAAGTGACTGTAAATGAAGAATGCATTATTACATCTTACCAAAATGCTTATTACTACACTGACTCGTTTGAAGAGGCAAAGGAAAAAATGAGGCAAGTAAACTAAGCTTAGGTATCATTTATTATTATTCTCTAAATTTCTATAGCTTGCTGATTTATGTGAATCGATTTACTTTTATTTCACTTATGTAGTAAAATAAAACAACATTCTTTATGAACCCAACGTTGGTACATAAATAAATACAATCTGCGGCAACAAGAGTTACCGAGTAAAACAATGTTGATACAATAATATACAAAATAAAGCAATAAAGTTCATTTAACACTTTAGCACGTTTTACAATGTTTTGAAAATAGTGTAACAAATGTCTACGGAAAATTACATTTTAAGATTTAGAATATTATCTAAAAGCTTTCGAAAATCAGGCCAAATGAAACTCAGAATGTTACTTATTGTGCCAACGCCAAAGCGCTCGGGGCCGGTAGGAACTTTTGGAATCATGTCTTCTCTTGGTCTTAGAAATGATGGACCAAGGGATATTCAACGCAGCCTTGGCCTAGAGCAGGAGAAGAAATGGGGGGTTTTTAGTCAGTAAGAGTCTGACACTTCTCGCCTCACTATAGGCGGGAGAAGATATAGAATTAGAATTTGATGACGTTCCCCTAACAAAAAAAAGGGTCACAGTGACCCTTCTTTGTGGAGCAAATATAATACAGTCCTGTTACAATATTAAGACATGATTAAATTGAAAATAGAAGCATTGAAATTAATTTTATTTCACAGAGCTTTCGCCGACAGCATACAACGACCTTTCGGCGTGCGCTACAATCCATACACTCAAAGTGTGGAGGTACTTAGTAACGCCCAAAAGATTACTGCCTTGGTCAGAGAACTGCGGGGTGACATCTGCATCGTGTCTTCAGCGATTAAGAAGATTTCTGCTCAAGACTCCACACTAGATGTTGAAACTATTGCTAACATGCTCCACACGGGGCTTCAGGTAAGCCAGAATCGATTAATGCAAATTTCACAATTTAGTACCTTTATAAATGCCATTTATTTAGCCTGCTCATTGTTCTTAAAATTGGTTCCGTATTACTGAAACTTTTGTAAACCTTTTCTAGTACAAGTAGCGCGATATTCTCGCGACTCGATAAAAACAAATATTGATTATCGTCAAACAATTGAAAATATATAATTTAGAGGAAAAAAAATGCTTCTATTGCCTTTGATTACGTAAAATAACTACATATTGTGCGTTATATATATTGGTAGTCAGAATTCTGAGTAATTCATTATTGTCTTAGTAAATTGATATTATGACTGACTGACTTTCTGTCTACGAATTGTGAAATTGAAATCATAAATAATGGGTGTTAGAACGCCTCAAGTGGGTTATGGTGTACAAAATCGATTGAAATATAAAACTTATATTGTGCGTGACTATGTATCGTTGCTCCGCGCTCTTTGTACAACCTTCATTTATATTATAATAGAATTTTCTTATGACTAACAAGAGGGCTGTAATTAATAAAAAGTAGGTTGCTACATAAATACATTACTCAGATACATATTGTATTCCTTTATGAAAGAAGAAAGCATTTTGCCGTTTTTTTTTTATAAAACAGATAAAATTTTCATTCAGATCATTCGCTCATAGAAAACTCCGTCGGCTTTTATTGTTCTCGGAAAATATTTTTAATGGCGTGTGTGGTTTACTTTATAATGTAATAAAATATGTGTACAAACATATACGTTCATTTTATATGAACGTATCTTTTCTTTGTTATTTTGATCATATTTTGTTATTTATTGTTATCTAGGCGTAATTATGAGTCATTAAACTACGGTGGAAAGCACTAAATTTTAATGTCTGTGTAGTTTTAAAATATTCAGCTCATGCGTAATTGAAGTTTAATTACTTCGCGCCACGCCAGATGAAGATGTCTTTCACGTAAACAGTATTAATTATAGGTGTTGGTATTAATATATATAAAAAAACTTAGTGATATAATAATGCCTCAATTAAAAGCTTTTTTTATCCCAAACAATATTTGTTTATTCATTCATTTATTGAATTGTTTCTAAATTACTTGACAAAAATTATCACAACGCAGGAAAACTCCATTTTGGTAGATATTAACTGGTATAATTGTACTTCCTTCTTATTTTAAATTGTATTTAAGTAAGTTTCATTATTTTTTCGTTGATCGATCGATCCGGTATTGTAAATAATATTGTTCACTTTAAAAGTAACTAAATCGTATTCGTTTTAAATAAGATCAAGTTTGGCGATCATCCAGAGTGCAAAAATGGGAAATTACTCTTGATCTAGATCAAAGGTGGAAGATGTATTATTATAGATATTAAACAAAGCATTCAGTTTCCTTCGCGTGATACCAGACAACAGATGTGAGGCCACGTAATTAAAACGCTGGATACATTATTACAGCATATACAAGTTATTTATAATTATTATGTTTTCGGCTTACTCACGTAATAATTTGACGAGATACTCGGCTAGTTTCAAGCCATGCCAGAGGCCCATATTCATGAGCAGCATTCCGCGACACGCAACGCGGCTGTCGCGCTGCTACTGGGTTAGAAGTTATTTATCTACTAGTCAGTAAAAATTCAGGATTATTGCCCGATGTTTGGGAATAGGCTTTTCTTTTATAAATTCTACACTACCACGTCACTTTTTAATTATGAATTTAGGATAATAGGTTAACCGAGGTTGCGGGGCTGGCAGGCAGGAAGAGAAACGGGGGAGGGAGGGGTTTAGTCAGTAAGAGTCAGACTCTTACTGACTAAAAACCCTACGTTCTTTCTCTCTACTGACCCCTCGCTTTAATCTGGGCGAGGTAATTGCCCCCCCTCCCCCAAATCATCTGACAAAAATGGAGAATAGATGATTAAAAAACATGAATATAAAGTTAACATCAAATCTTGCACTTAAAATAAATCGAATATTAATTAAAGTTCTTCTGCTGTTTTTCTAGAAGATGCATAAAGATATTGTAGAGTATTAACCACCGCTCGTAATAAGAATGGTCGATGATTTATGCAGTAGTACGTTACATTTATCTCTGTTGAATGTATAATAAAGAAATGTAAGTGAAACGTTTGATCGCGTATAACTCAATCAGTCAGCAATGAATGGCTGGCACTCGTATCCATCTCGCTCACATAAACTTTAATGGCGATTTAAGTGGTATTTTCTATTTATGCCGCCCAAAAGTAATCGTTCATTATATGGCGCCGGGCCACAACTGCCAGTCACAAGAATTTGTATGAATCACTAGCCCCCAGACGTTAAGCAAGGTAGAATGAGTCGCTACATTTTGCAAAGGTTTTCCGTTCAATGTGACCCGTTTTCTGGCACCGACCCTTTTTGTTCTCGTTAAACCCATTTTGCAACTACCATATAGTAATTAGTCTACATTATTTTCTGTTAATAGTTTTCCGTAAGGTCTTTACATAAAACTCATATTGTCAAAACATAGCCATATTTTATAAAAATGATAAACGATAACACATGTTTACTTACTGTTTTCCTCAACAAAGGGAAATATATTTTGACGTGATCAAAATAAAACTATCAATACTAGTCTTTGTTTCACCTTTACCAACCTATTCATAAAATATTCAGTGGAACGAAATGGTTTGAAATAGATGTTAATATAAGTGGTATGAACACAGTCCACTATAGTAAAATCCGAAATTGCTATTAATAACAACACAGCTACGACAATTATTGAAATTGTTTGTGAAATAATAAGTACTGGCGGCCGGCTTTACACGGGTGCAATGCTCGTACTAAAAAATGGCTTTACTATATAATAGATGGTATTATACATAGAAACCTTCCTCTTCAATTACTTTATTAAAAAGTCACATAAAAATCCCTTTCTTGGTTTTAGGATACATAGGGAAATAGGGATTCATAAAGCGACTTTGTTTTATACTATGACATTGATTGTCTCGACATTAACAAATTATGCAGAAAAATATTAAACAAAATCATGAAACTTTTAAACTGAACTAAAGCAAATACAGTAATAATATGTTCAAAAGAAACTTTTATAAACTAGAGTTTCAGTTTATTTACGACATACATTAGTAAATGACCAAGAAGAATTTAATACCAATAAAACAGTTGATGCTTTGGTTAGATCAGTAGCAAATAGCGTGACTCAATGATTTTATGTATTTTACACTGAATGATTTTATAATCATTTTATTTACCAGTGAAGTCAGGTTGGTATGTTTATTTTTCCATTAGCAGAAATTATTTAGAAAAGCTTATGTTTTCTCTACAGGTTGCGAGCTAATTGGATGTGTCTGTAAAATCAGTCACAATGACGTCACAACAATAATACGCCATCAAATGTTATTCTAATATTTATGTTTGTTTAGGTCCAAGAGCGGAGTCCTCAGAGCACGTCAGGGGGTAGCACGCCAAACTCGGAACGCGGTTCGTCTCCACGACATGAGCCAAAGAAACCCGAACAGTCTGACATCTGAAGGAATGATTCATCTCTTTCCATAACTGTGATCGCTAATGCTAGGTCACGCTTCTAAATCGGGTCATGATAGCTTACTTCATGATATTAATAATGTTATCTTCTTCTACTGTGTACTTGTAGGATGTATCGTATTATAAACTCGTAGGCGGGAGTATCTATACTTAGCTTTACGTACCTAAAGGTATTTCATAGTTTACTGTTACTAACATTCATAGTCTACGTCAGAGTTGTGTATGTAATAATATACCTGTATTTGTCTTAGTACGTTACTAAATAGTTCATTATTTGCTTTATGCGTGTATCTATCATAAATAAAATTAAAGTAGCAAATGTACTTTTTGTTTTATTTGTCTTACCTGTCTTTATGAAACACATACATAGGTGTCTTGAAACAATGTGTCAATTGTAGCAATCAAGTGAATGAAGGAATCTGTTTTCCTTTAACATATTGACTACTATTCATATGTAAGTACCTATAGTTATTAGTCCATTAGTATAACCGAAGCTTGTCATTGTTAAATAATCTTTTTTTGGTTTTTGGTAAAAATAGTAATAGAGGAAATAAATATGTAAATAATCAATATGGAAGTTTTATCGCAACATCAGTGCTGTCGAAATCAAACGATCAGAAACTATCAGTCAACACTTGCACATAACTGAGCGTTCGGGACTATAGTTCCAGTTTGGCAACACGCCAGAATATAAAACCATTAATTTTTTTTAAAACAAAGTGATGCAACTGTTTAAAAATGAGGTCGGGTTCAGAACTCGAATGATTTAAGATGTAGACAAAAATTAAGATAAAAAAAATTAAGTTATAGAGCTACAAATAATTTATGCTCATAATAAAATGTATGGAGCATATATCGTTTTGAAATTGGTTGATATGAAAGTAAAGTATAAAGAATGTTAAATAAAATTCCGTATAGCGATAATTATGTTGAGATTAAAATGCGGAACGTTGTATCTGGTATAACGCTAGTCCTTGGCAATGCTTCTTGAATTTAATTATAGCTACTTACGTATCTGTCAAAATCATATGAAAGTTGGCAAGTGAACGACAAGAGTAGTTTTAAAATTAGAAATAACATTGAAATTTTGGATGTCACGTGTTTAGTTAATCCGCTTTCATCCAGTTATGTCCATAGTTTAAAAGAAAAAAAATATGGCCAGACTTTTTTCCAAAATTTACGACATTCTTGACATTATTTGCAAAAATAACACTAATAAGTAGGTCGAGACATGTCTTATAAACTCTTTTTTTCTTTTGATATTTTTAATACGTTATGTATTTTGTTTTTACCAAATATTAATTCTATGTACGTCAGATTTAAATTAAGATTTAGTCACAGAAAACTTCGGCTGAGTTCGTCTCAGTGAAGTTTTATAAGACTAAAAATGTTTATTAGTTAGGTAAATTTATTTAGTCAATGACAATTTGAAAGGTTTTTTTTGTTTAAGTCCAAATATACATATACTAAGGTTACTGGATCGATTCACAAAATATGAATATAACTACAAGAAGAAAACTAATTTCTTCAGAAAATATTACGTCAGGTACACAGTTACGCTAGTGTGCGTAGTGAGTTAATGGAATCGTTGGCGACTGAATCCCTTTCTTTACCTTCCTTAGGTGGCAAGCGGGAACAATAAGAAAGATGGTGGCCAACGTCATAAATAAAGGTTACGGGGCGTTTACTACTATTAAAATATTGTTCTCTTGATATACTTTTAAAAAACTGCAATGTCATTATTTTAAATGTAAAATCTGTTTATGCACGAAATTTAGATAATAATAATATATAATTCAGGTAATATATATTACACACGTAACAAAAATTCCTATTTAAATAATTCAATAATCTAATGTGAATATAACCTTAACATACATTAACAAAATTACACAAATGATTGTACTTTGACAAATTAATTTTCTCTGGAATATGAGCCACAAATAGGTCAGTGGAACAACCGTAGCGAGCAAAGATGGGCGTTATCTTTGTCACTTGACTGAGGCCGAAACTAACTTCTAAATCAATAAGGATAACATGAATTTTGAATCTGTTAGGATTTTCGGAGTCGCGTGAAAGTTGTAAACAATCGGAGCAGCCGCTCGCAGAATTGTGGAGGAGTAGGGTGCCAGCTTCCAGCAAGCAGGCCCACGGCCGCAGTCGCGCTCAGACTCCGCCGCGTCGCCACGCCACCCGCCGCCGTCGCTTGCTTGCTTACTCGCAAATCGATATTACCGTATTTACTGTACCGTCGCACATGCACGCCTTTTAATTACACATACATTTACGAATGTTAATAGTTTTATACCGTACTTTTGCATAAGTTACACTGTTATAGTAAAGTTTTCGTCTCAAGCAGTTTATTGTCTTCGTGACAGCTTTCAGACAGAAAGTAAACAACAGACGCTGAAACACACGAAAGCGTGTATCAGCTGTTTTTGCGTTAACAGCTGATCATTTTTATGAAAAACGCATGAAGCTATGGATCTTACATTTTTCAAACAAACTAGGTTTACGGAATTCGGAGCTATTTAAAAAATGTCTGTGTAGTAAATAGGTGAAGATAGCGTATTTTGATACCGTCACTGATTCGATGAAGTCTTCCAGATCAGCGTGGCGGCGGGAATGTTTTATGGTGAAACGAATGATGTTGTAAATATAACGCGAACGCGACTAAATGGCGTGTGCGCATGGTCTTCTGGTCGTTAATAGATCTTGTGATATATGCTCACGATCTGAGTGTATTAACGCGCGGATAAACGAAGGCCGCGACTTGCGTGGACGTAGCGTCGCACCGGGGAAGTTGGCACGGTGCGCGCGCGCGGCGCGTCGTGCTGCGTGACGTGGCCACGGGCCCTGACTCGCGTCTAGCGTCTGTCAGTACAACCTTGCTCGCGCTGAGGACATGTCCGTGTTATGGATTACCAATGCATCGTCGTGTACACCGTCATCAACATCGCGCCGCCGCGGCTCACCGCACAGGCAACTCAGATCTCGGACGGCTGTATCACCTGGTTCAAAAATAAGATCAAGAGGTCAGTATATAAAAAAACTACTATATTCAAAATTAAATGTCGTTAACAAATTAATTACCTCGTAAATGCAACTCTGGAGGCAAGGAAACTGTAACACAAAACACACAAGTTTACGGACCGGAAGTTACTAACAATAGTTTGTTGATGACTAACATTTTATTGGTACACAAATCACAAGCTACTCTACT
Organism: Spodoptera exigua; assembly: GCA_902829305.4. Lineage (NCBI taxonomy): Eukaryota > Metazoa > Arthropoda > Insecta > Lepidoptera > Noctuidae > Spodoptera > Spodoptera exigua. The sequence goes on along the minus strand of LR824601.2, from coordinate 8,463,435 downwards.
GAGTACGATAAGAAAATTCTTCGTGAAGATCTTAGATTTGTTGTTGATTTCATTCTATGAAATATTAAAATAATTTATTCAGGAAACGATTAGCACCTGATTAATAAAAGAAAAAAATAGAAAAGAAGGTTATTGAATAAGTAGGCAATCATAATTAATTAACAAAAAAAAATATTCCTTTGACGCGGCCATCAACAAAATTTTAATAAAAAGTTTGTAAAGTTTCTCTTTGCGAAACAATCTTAGAATTACACTGAACTTTACGCAAATGGTTTCATCGCTAAGAACATTTTATTAAATAGATTATTAATAGGTATTGTGTAGTAGTATATTCAAATATACTAATAAGTAATTAAAAGGCCTTAAAAAGGAAAATTATACGAAGTAAAGTAGGTCAGTACTGGCCTAGAGTTGTTTATTGCGTCGCCTCTACACACGCTAGCCAATATCCAGGAATTATACAAAAAATAATATGATTTCATCATTTGAAAGCACCCGTTATTGGCCTTAACCTATCTTTTCGATGTCGACAAAAGCGTCGGCGGTCGTTGTTACTGAACTACTTTTTCTGTTAACACGTGTATCTAATTTAAGCAGAAATATTTTGTTACTACTTTTCCTGTCGCTTTTTCACCCGTATGGAGTTTGAAAGATTGTCCTCCTTGTATTTACCGACGTTGTAAAAATTTTAGAACTGCATTCGTTACTTCCAAAAATATACACTTTCTGCAAGTGGAAGGGTTTCTATTCTAATCTATCAGTTTCGTAGCGCATCTATTGTACCTACACAAACAACCAATAACTCCCTTTTCATAAAAATGTAATGCTAATTAATACAAAGTATAATATCCATTTCCACGAAGAGATTCACGTTCATAGCAACATACTAATCATAATTTACATGAGCAATATAAGAGTTAAGCACTCAATAAAATTTATTTGCCTCGCGACTGTAACCAGCCATCTGTTCATTTCAGAGCGATAGCAGTATATCTTCAATCACTGAAGTTGACACCAAACAGTGGAGTAATACACGGAAATTTGGCATGCTTGTACTATAAACAGGGATTTATAGATCTGGCTATAGAAACGTACCGGCGAGCAATAGAACTTCAGCCCAATTTTCCTGATGCCTACTGCAATCTTGCTAATGCTCTTAAAGAAAAGGGCCTCGTCTACGAGGCGGAGGAATGCTACAACAATGCCCTGCGACTTTGCCCATCTCATGTTGATACTCTTAACAATCTCGGTAACGTAAAACGAGAACAAGGGAAAATTGATGAAGCCACCAGACTTTATATGAAGGCTTTAGAAGTATTCCCTAATTTTGCAGCTACGCATAGTAACTTGGCGTCACTTTTACAACATCAAGGTATGTATATGTATGTATATTAAATGACGTACCATAATAATGTCCGCAATTTTTTTTCTTAGTAAAGAAAAATCATTTGGCACCACAATTCTAGGATTAACTAAAACTTATCAGACCTTATGGGAGAATAAGTAGTAGTCCATTTTTATAAAATAAAATAATTGTTTTTTTAAATAGTGTTTTCACAAAAGGGTGACAATGCACTTGTGACTTATCTGGTGATGCTGGTGTCGATGGGAGGTGCTGGTTTCTTACTAACAAATGATATTCCCGCTTGCCGCCTTATGCCATAAAACAATCTCTCACATTAACATTGACAAGGTTAATTAGCATAAAATTATTGCGGGTAAAGTTACAAGAAAACACTTAACGCTTATATTTAAAGGCGTGCTAATTTATGTTCATTAGTTCTACCTTCGTCAAATTAAGATTCGTTATTACAAAACAAATTAATGCTAACATCGTCTGTTATACCCGCTTCTAACATACAATTACTTTTAACATAAACAAAGAAAGAAGAAACGGATTTTATGCGAATTTAATGTAAACAAATGTTATTATATCGTAATTACAGGCAAACTACATGAAGCGTTGATGCATTACAGGCAGGCTATAAATATTCAACCAAAGTTTGCTGACGCTTATAGCAATATGGGAAATACACTAAGAGAATTGCAGGATATAACAGGCGCCCTTGTCTGCTTCAAGAAGGCAATTGAGATAAACCCCACATTTGCCGACGCGCACTGCAATTTAGCAAGTATTTACAAAGATATGGGTCAAATTGATGAAGCCATCGATTCTTACAAAAACGCATTAAAATTCAAACCAGACTTTCCAGACGCGTACTGTAATTTAGCACATTGTTTACAAATTATTTGTAATTGGGATGGTTACGACGAGAGAATGCATAACATTACAGCTATTGTTGAAGATCAATTGAGCATGGAAAAGCTTACTTCCGTACATCCACATCATTCCATTTTATATCCATTAACGAATGCAGCAAGGAAAGAGATAGCCACGCGTCATGCTAACTTATATATGGAGAAAGTAAATATTTTAGGCAATGTTAACTTTTTGCATGACAAAGAATTGAAAGGACGATTACGTATCGGATACGTTAGCAGCGATTTTGGGAACCATCCAACTTCGCACCTAATGCAATCAATACCAGGTCTCCACGATCAATCTAAAGTAGAAATCTTTTGCTATGCGCTGAACTTTAATGATGGAACCACATTCCGTAGTAGAATAGTTAACGACTCTGAGCACTTTGTTGATTTGTCCTCTACATCCAGTTATATTGAGGCGGCTAAAAAAATATATAACGATGGTATTCATATCCTCGTAAACATGAATGGTTATACTAAAGGAGCACGGAATGAGATTTTTGCTTTAAAACCAGCACCCATTCAAGTAATGTGGTTAGGATATCCGGGCACGAGTGGCGCACAATACATGGACTACGTAATAACCGACCAAATATCCTCGCCAGTGTCCACTGAAATGGATTTTACTGAAAAGTTTGCCTTTATGCCGTATACATATTTTGTCGGGGACCATAAACAAATGTTTCCACATCTAAAAACATGTTACAATGTCTTAACTGATGACGAAAATAGCTCTGTATCAAATATGGCTCTGATGAATTGTTCAGAAAGTATAAACATCAATGAAATATTTAATACGACTACAAGAGTCATAGAGATAAAATACAAGAATTTTGCACCTATAGAAACTCACGAAAACTACATAAACATTCCAAGTAACGTTATTGAAAGCATTACGGATCCAAAGCTTACACAGGTAATTTACTATATAACAGCCTTATTACGGATATTGTAATAAATTTTTGAATTGACATGTACTTTTAATTTTGTTGTTGTTGTAGGTCGTGGTTAATGGCAGGCGAATACATAATGGTTTGGCAATAAACAGTTGCAATAAAAAAGTAGCAGCTGCTGAAGAAATATTTGATAATATAATACTTACATCGAGAAAACAATACGGTTTGCCAGATGACGCAGTTGTTTTCTGTAATTTCAATCAGTTGTACAAAATGGACCCCAGAGCCTTGGAAATGTGGGTGAACATACTGAAAAAGGTACCGAATAGCGTTCTCTGGCTATTAAGTTTCCCTGCTGCTGGCGAACCGAATGTACATAAATATGCCCAGAGTTTAGGTAGTGACTTTGTTTGTTTATTTGTTATAGACGTGATTGATGGTCGGGTATAAGAATGTAATATTTTGCAGGGTTACCGCCGGGTCGGATTATATTTACGAGTATCGCATGCAAGGAAGAACACGTGAGGCGTGGACAATTAGCAGATGTTTGTTTAGACACGCCTCTGTGCAATGGGCACACGACTGCTATGGACGTTTTATGGACAGGAACGCCAGTTGTTACACTCCCAGGAGAAACTTTAGCGTCTCGGTACTGTTTACAATGTTGCACTTTTCTGTTGATTTACTTACTAACTTTAGACATTTTTATGAAGAAATAATTTTATTAAAATACTTGCACTTTTTACATAATGGATTATATACTTACTTTATGGTTGATACAATAGCCAGACAAACTTCAAAAATGCTTATCGTGTTTCGATTCTGCACGGTATGAACGTTTGTCTATGATTTATAGATACTTGTTTCGAGGCGATTGTGATATGTGTGTGGGACTTGTATTAGTAAACATTCCCACAAAATAGAAAAATCTTAGTACCTATAAGAAAAACAACAGAAAAAAATATTAGAACAATAGAGATCATCTCCAATGTATATATGTGTGTGTATTTGTATATTTCAGTGTAGCGGCGTCGCAGCTAAATGCGTTGGGTTGCCCAGAACTGATAGCCTTAAGTAAAAGGCAATACGAAGATATTGCTGTTAAATTGGGAACAAATAGAACTTAGTAAGTCTGTTTTTTTTTTACAAAACGTTGCCCCATACTAGGATTTTCTCCTGTGTCGTGGGTGCGGTTACAAACATACACCTTCGCATACACATGACACCCAGACGGAACACTCTTTCTGTGATCCACAAACTATTTGTGGATCACAGAAAGAGCTGTTCCGTGCGGGAATCAAACCCGCGACACGTTGCACGGCAGCCAGTTGCCCAGCTACCGCACCAACCGTGCAGTCGTTTAAAAATTAAGTACCATTTATTTGCCAGCGGGTTCGCCCGCGAATACAAAAAAGCAAAACCTATCTGTAATTTCAGTATTTGGACAAATTTTCATCCAAACTATCCAATCTAATATTATAAATGCGAAATTAACTCTGCCTGTCTGTCTGTCTTTTCTTCACGCCTTAACTACTGACCGATTTCTGTGAAAATTTGGTACAGACATTGTTTGGAACTCGTGAAAGGATATAGGATAGTTTTTATTATATCAAAAATTTGCAGGAAGTCACTATTCGCGCTAACCAAGTCACGGGCAAAAGCTAGTTTACAATATTGTTAGATAGGATTAATTAGCATTAAACTGCTGAAGAACATTAAATAACCTGAATATTTCTTCAGGGATTATGGAAGCTTGAACATTTATTAATTTTGATATTTTTCAGCCGAAAATATATACGAGCGAAGGTTTCAAAAGCACGTTTAGAAAGTACTCTTTTCGATTGTGAGCATTACGCTCGGGGTCTTGAAGCACTCTATCAGAAGATGTGGACAAAATACGAGAGAGGAGAAAAACCGGACCATCTGTATGCTGTTGAATGATTTTAAATTACATTTAAAGGTATTACTACTTGTTTTTTTAAATATTACATTCCATTTTATTTATTTAGATAATGGCAATGCTCTTTTCATAGTTTAATTATATCCTAACCCATGCCACAGGCAAATACTACACAAAATTCATCACTAATTAAAAATAAATGTCAATTATATTCTGAAAAATGGCGTAGCTATGTTCAAAACTGCCAAGTACCAATGTAACTAGTAAGTAATCGTCAATCCGCTTTCAACAAGCATAGTTTTTAATGTTTATTCTTCTCTATGTAAGAAGAGGCTTTTGCTTAGCAGCGGGCAAAGGCTGATGGCAAATTAATGAATGGGGGATCGTGGGAATAAAAAGTCTTATGTTAGCATAATTATAAGAAGGCTTAGTGGACTTAACATGGTTGATTAAAATTTTTGAGACTGCCTCGTGTCCAGAATGCCTAGCATGAGTTTCCTTGTTTTTGGCAATAGACACCTTTTTGACGTCCAGCGCTCTAATTGGCCGGCTTCAAGTAAACCGACCAATCAGAGGGCTAGACGTGATAACATTTCGGACGCGTTAACGTAAATCACACTCTTAGTAGACACTAGTTTTTTGCGATTACCTATACTATCTATGCATTTATTTCGTATTCTGCGTATTCAGTTTTAATTAAGTTTTTTAATTTGTTTAAAAGAGAAAAAAATATTTCCGTATTGGTTTTATAATCTATAGTTTATCTGCAGTTATCCTACAGTCTAGATAATCAATATTTGAAAGCTAGCGGTTTTCCTCCATTTTCCGGATTGAATGCATTAAGTATTGCAACGATTTACAATCTATCCTGAAAATAGCGAACTCGACAGCTAAAGAAATATCGGATGTTATATATCACTGTATAAAAAATGTTGGGTCTTTCCCCAATTACCTATACTATAGCGAGTAAAAAACCAAGCGAATATCTTTATTTCATTTATGCATACTTATTTAATTGTATAACTTTTATGCTAGCGTAGGTGTATATTATTAATATTTTTAAATCAACACAATTTTTTCTATTTCAGATTTTATCAATATTTCAAATTGCACAAGATGAAAATAAACTAGCGCTCCGTCCAGATGCTGTCCATAAGGAATTCACAGGTTTTAATAATATAATAATATAAGTAATGTTATGTATTTACTTTATTTGACTTTTATTTCATCATAATTAAATATTTGATGTATATGTAAGTACTTAATTATTATGTGTACAATTTGTGCTATCAATTAAATTATTATACACTTACACTATTTCTATGAGTTTTATTTACCTTTTTTTAACTTTTAGGTTCAGACAGATTACCTGACGGTAAGCAATCGGCGCTGCCTTAATACCAAAGAAATTACAAGATTTAAGAATAGAGGATTGCGAGGTTGGGGGAGGGGAGGGAGTGGATTTTTCGTAACTTCACTCACACGGCGAAACACAAAGTAAATGTTGTTTCACGCCAGTGTTTTGTGCCGTCGTGGCTCAAACCTGTGTAGTTGAGCAGGCTAATCGTATCGAAGCATGGCTCTCCGACACTTAAGTTTTCTCCTGTTTTATGGATGTCACATCCAGACCAGAATCAGCAATCAGTGGGAATCTTTCAAACAGAAAGCCAAGATGGCTTTCAGTTTCATAGTCAGTTCAGTCATTCAGTTTCATACGAGTTCAAGGATGAAGTAAAGTTTATTGGGATGATGGCAAAATCTGTTTGATACTCTTTCGCTCAAAAGCTGTTTAATGCAAAAAGATAGGTATCAATACTAATATTATAAAGAGGTAAAATTAATAAGTTTGTATGTTTGTAAGTTTATATGGAGGGGGTAATGTTTAAAACCACTGGTCGGATTGCCAAAATTCTTTCACTGTTAAATAGATACAATGTACCTGTGTGCTATAGGCTATAAAACATCACGACAAGATTAAATGGAGTCGACCAGCGGGTGAAACCGAAACCGCGCCAGTAGTTACTCTGTTATAAAATGAAATAAAACCATTTTTATTTTTTTTGAAAAATCATTTTTATTTTTCTGTATCATTTTACATATTAGTAATCGTTCATAAGTACACAAACAACATGAGTAGCAAATAATATTTAAATCTATTTAGTGTACGACAAATAAAATTTTGTTGATTGACAATAAATTGGTGTAAGATATTGACATCGGCTGGCGCTTCACTATGCGGATAAAGCGTGTTAAAGAGGAAATAAAATGCGTTACAATCAATGAAAAAGTACGTTGTAGAGACAACATATCGTAACATTTATTTTCTACGAACTGAAATGTAGTTCGGCCATGTTCAAGCTTCAAAAAACAAACTACAAAACCTTTCATCGTTCATATTTTAAAGTCATGAATTTCATTCTTATCATTCGTGTCATCCCAGTAAACAACATTCTTTTTTTTTCATTTATTTCTAATTTTGTTCTATGTTACTCTACTATTCACTGGTTACATTCTACTGCAGTGAAATCAGCTATTCCCTCCATTGTCTCCTTCTGTCTAATCTAAAAGTTATATTTCCCCCGCGACTTTCCAAAAATTGGCTTTGACCATTCATAGTGACAAATTGTTTTCTCGCAAAGTTGTCTTTTGATTCTGTTTCGCTTCTAATATGATAAAACAGATACTTATACTATTCAAGTGTAACCTGGAAGTGTCTACGTAATGTCCATAAGGTGCAATAATTCTGATTATTTTCCCAATATTAAATATATGCTTAGGTTAGGTGTGAGCAATACAGATAATAACACTATATACTAGTTTATCATAATTATTCATCAATGAACGAAGTAGAGTTGTGGAAATTATTTATGTGAAGAACATTTGGTAATATTTGAATATGGTGTAATGTTTAAGACATCAACTTAATTTAGAATAAATTTGTCGTGATATTTGTACAAAACAAAAAAATATTTTAAGTATAGAAATTAAAAAAAACTAACTAGGTTTTGTTAACATTTTCGAATTACAAGTTGAGTTTAAGTGAATATGACAAAATATTCGACTACATCTAAAAAAAGGTTTATCCTTTTAATGGATAAACGCTAATTCTATAATTCTAAATATTTGACGGTTAATTGAGTACGGTAGGAAGGATGAGTGTGAGCATATTTGAGAAAAACTATATAATAAAACATTATCTTAATTTAAAAGCGGTGTTCGTTATTTGAATGTTGGTAAGATGCAGTTACATAAGTGTGCTTTTGCTAGAAATGTGTATCAATGACAATAATATAGTTATAAAAAAAAAACATTTTTTGTTTGAATGTATGTAGGATGCTTCAAATATTATCTGCGTTTAAGGAGGTTTAATGTATTTTTAAAATATAACCTCATTAAAATTAGAATCATTTATAAAAAGGGGTAGCTGGTTGGTTAGTATTTAATTTATCTAAGTAATAAATGATATTAATTGAAAGAAACCAGTCTTGACAATTGTCGAAAAAAGAGAAGTTTTTCGAAGATTTAATAATCTTATTGACTGTATTGTGACTCAATAAATATGACAATAATAAATAGGATTTTAGCACGAAAACAGACTGGAATGTGAAAAAATCTATTGCGAAATAAATATCACACAACAGACTTCAAGCCGTTTTTTGTCTACTTTTAGAAGATAATAATGTTGTTGAGGCCAATATTATAATGTCGCCTCACTATGTTAAATAGAAATTACATTGAATAAAACCATAAAAGACAAATAAAATCTTCTATAACAAATCCATAAATAAATTAGGTACTCATGAATGTATAACAACATTAACATTATAAAATACTCTAACTAATATTATAATAAATAAATTATCTATTTTTTTTCGTAACGAGTGAATGACATTGCATTTATTTAATTCGTGCGTCTATTCCGTGACGGAAGCAATCTTAACTGCCGAAGCAGATAATTAAGCCATTTTTTTAAAACTTGGCTCATTACAATTCTCTTTTCATGAAATAGAGCAATTATATAAACATTTTTGTTTAGTGATGTAGTTATACAAATAGTTTTAAAAAGAGATAATCTATTCGCTCCATCCGTGGCTTGCTGTTATTTATTATATATTATAACTATTGTATATCTATTTATAAAACTCTATAATATCTAAGACACGTGCGTTCAATTTAGTAATCATTCAATTCAATTCTGTAACAACATTCATAGTTTATCTAGCGTTTCTTCAGAAAATCTATTACATGTCCATTGTTACGGTACTTTCACACTATTCGTTATATGTAGATGCACTAATATTGCATAATATAATGTATTGTTTATAATTAATTACCTTATTGAATACGATATACAAAATGTATATAATTTATTATGCAGTACATACATAACGAAAAATTGTGATTTTTATTTAAAACCAACAATGTTTATAAAACTGTAATGTAAAGAAAACTGTTTCAAAAATATATAAGTATTTTATTTTTATTTATAAAATCGTGTGACCACTTGCTGATTGTCAATTAAAAGTTGCTATGTTCGGTGTTTGTATGTGTTTACCTAATAAAATAATTCTAATTTATTGGCAGATATAGATTTGAAGATTTAGTGATCTAATATTCTTAATTCAATAATAACTGAACATAAATAACCCTAATTATATTGGAATATAAATCATAAATATATTATAATATAATCTGAATTCAAATTGAGAACCATAAATGGCGTGCATTAATCAATTCAAGTATTTAATAAAATAAAAATAAGTTAATACTCATAATTTTTAGGTACTGATATTGAATTCTGTACCTGCTGATACTTGTTATTGTGACAGAATACTAGTACTCGTAGTAAATAATTATGAATCTGGTACAGTGACTATTAGCTTTTTAGGCATTCTTGGTGTTCTATATTAAATATCTGCTATATATATGTTACTATTTCTAGGTATTCTCAACGGTAAAAACTCTCAAAATAATATCTACAGATAAAAAGACTTTCACTGATATTTTATGCATACGTTTTTATGTCAATTTCCCTGAAGGCATTCTAAGTTACTTGTTAACTAACCTACCCAATTTAAAAAATATCCAAAATCCATTTCTAATTAAGTTTATTCGCTTTCAAGTTGAGTGCAATGTATAATTTGTTTACGAAAATACAAACGCGTAATTTCAGTTTCAAGTGTGTTTCGATTTGAATATTGTTTAAAATACATACTAATTTATCATTTACGGAAAACAAAATGGGTACTTATTGAAGGAACAATATCCTAAAGGGAAATACAGGGTTTAAAAGTTGAAATTAGAGACAGTGTACAAGTCTTTTCATCTTTAGTATAAATAATAAGGAAAATTGAGAATTGTGATCGTAGTGATAGTTTGAGAGTGACTAGTATAAATTGTCACATAGAATAGTTTAGGAATATTGATTGAAAGTTTTAGAACTTGTTAGGAAAACAGTTTTTAGATATCTTAATCTATTTATTTCTTTAATACGTATTCTATAAAAAATATCGTGTGTATTTGTTCTTGTGAGTTGCATAGGATTTTCGTACAATTGGAACTTTTACTCAAGTCCAGTTCAATTTATACTAGTCATCATCTGATATCTCAGATAATGTGAGATAAACATCGATACATTTAAGATTAATTGCATAATATCTTTGAAAACAAAATTTAAAAGTTGAAGCAAAGTGTGGTCACAGCTAGTGATTAATTTGTATTAAATGTGACTTACTTAAGAGAGTGCGGGACTACGTATGGTAATATTATATTAAGATGTAAACTAAAATACATTTCCTTACACCTATAATGTCTTCAACTTAATTACTAGTCACTAGACAAATATTTTAGAATTTCGTTTCGGAAAGACGTGGCCGACGTCACATTGTAGACTCTACTTTCAATATTTTCTCTACCAGCATCCTACTTTACTTTATAATTATATTCTATTATGTAATACAGACTTTCGTAGTCGTAATATAAATGCAATAAAATAAAAAATGTGAATACACAGATTACACGGTGCCTTATATTTGAGTGCTGTTTATTATTTGAAAGTATTAATAAGATTTATATACATTACGAGCTAAAATATATCTAAAAATTATTACTTTTAAGCCCAAATTTGGGGTATCCAAAAAACTGATTCTACGTTTTTACTAAAATTTCGGAGTATACAAAATGAACCTGATTTTTAATCGCATCTCTGTATATAATCAGGTTCCTTCCAAATTTAATACATAGTATATATAATTTATGACTTAAATCTGGATCTCTTCAAATGGCATCATCTACACTTTTACCTGAAAGTCAGGGTTCATAAAATATACAGCATCTACGTCTATTGGCAATCAAAATGTATTAAATATAAGAAATAATTAAATCATTGAACAAGCTTCTGTTAGAATACACGTATTCAATACCTATACATATATTATAGTGACTTACTTTTGTCCTAATTTACACCTATAGAACGCTAACTTAATTTAATATGTATCTCTAAACAAAACCATAGAAAATCATATTTAAATAATTATAAAAATAGCTTGATGATATCGTGCTTTAGTAATAAACGCACAGTATTGCTGCTTTTTATATAAATAGTTATGAACAAAATGCCATTAAGTAATATTAAAGCTGGACTGCTGAAGCCAGAAATACAGTACTGCACGTGTGTACCCTTGTGACGTATATAAATTAATTTGTAAAAGTGATTCAGCAGTACATCTTCTTGTCTATTTTCATATTAATAAATAATTACATAGTAGGTTCTCAATTTTCTACCCTATTACATTTGCCATTAATTCTATGTTTGAATGTCCTTTAAGGTATACGAATCTACGATTTGGACTATTTATAATTTATGGTATATATGTATGTTAAGAACTCAAACCTTAAACGCGTTGCGCACAAAAAATCCAATGCGGGTCGTAGCTGAAGACAGGAGCCCTGCTTGTCAGATATTCGAGGGTAGACATCGAACGTTGTGAAGATAGGAACAGATATCCGGCGCCACTCACCATGGCGGTGACGAGGTCACGAATAAGATTCCCATGTTGACAACGTATTTCTAATGCTCAATTATGCTTCAACTACTGCTTTAGTAGAATACTAGCGAGCAAAAAAAGCTAATTCATCTAAACTGAACTAATTTAGGAAAGCATTGCATGGACTATTGTGCGGCTAGTTAAGAAATAGCAAATATTTTCAGAGGTAAAACTATTTAAATAGAAGACTAAACTATGTTTTTACTTATCTAGGACATACTGTTTACAATGAAATACAAATCATTAGTACTAAATGATAATTATCAGAATCAAATGGATGGGCTCTATTATGTGTAGGGCAACTAATGCAGGATAGTTCCTCGAATGAAATCGTGAATTAATTGTATTTTAATGATTATTTTTTAAATAATTTGCATGGTTAGTGTGGCACCCAAAATATTACGAACAGGAAATTAAATTTGTTTACAATTAAAATAGTCGATATTTTACCATCGTTTAAGTTTCGATTCGATTGCCAATGTCATTTTAATTAAAAATATATTTAAAATTTTTAACACCGATTTATAACGAGCAGTAAATACATCTTTTGGATTTGAAATAAATATTATAAAGTGGAAAATAGTGCGACAAAATAACCGTTTTCTAATTTTAGTTAATAGAAATGTTTGTGTATTTTTATACAGTTTGTGGACTATTATTATGCTGCTGGTTGTCGTGTGCTGTTGGCAGTTTTCAATATTTTTGTCACTATCTATGCTTTTCTCGCTGGTGTGTTTTCTTCTATAATATAAAATTGCAGCAGCGCTTTTTAATAAACCCGCCTAACCAATTAAAACAAACTCTTCTCATAAAGAGGAGGTTTATATACTGTAGATGTGTGTGTGAATGCTGCTGATCATTCAAATACTATTAGGCACGGGCCATGTTTGAAATTAGGCTAAAGGATTCTTTTTTCAAACTTCAAACATGCATAGATCTCATTATTTTCGTTTGCACACTTTTATATAAGTTATATGCGGGTATAAATTAATAGTTATTATTGTTTAACGATGTCCAAAAAAACATGAAATAGTAATCCAGAAGCCTTATTTGACAAAGTCGATGTATTGCAAAGGTTCAATATGACAAAAGTGGGAACATACATGCTGGGTTCAGATTGTTAACATTTGGCGACTGCATGCCTCTAATGGAACTGATCTGCTCCGATATAATGATGGAAATAAAAATAGATTTATGATAACTTGCTGATATTTACCTGCTCCGTTTAGCGTAGGAATATGTTCTAAATATACTGAATGCTGCTGATTTCTGACTCGTTAATTTTATAATTTATTGATCAGTTAATAAAGAATACAATACCAATTTTCACCATTATCAAAACTCAACACGCATTCAATGATGTGAAGCAAAATCACTTGCTCAAAACATTCATTAATAATTTACAAGTTAAAAATAAAACTACGGATCCAAACAAAAATAGTTCAGGACATTGGAATGGTCTGCAACTACAATTAAAAAATAAAATTCCTAATGATATTATCACAACGATATCAGCAAAGAATAAACGAATCACTAAGTTTATGTTATAATTACAAAAGTTTACTAAAACTAATTAAATAATTCAAGCTGAGAAATTTGAGCATCAGATTCGTAAAACTACGGATTTATCGTAATTCCACTCATTTTACCACTTAATAGTAATAATAATTTGAAACCTTACTGCATATAGATAAATATAAAATACTATTCCCCGCTTGCCAAATTTAGGAACATCTGCGTACCTACACGAAGAACAACATACTATTCCATTTATTCACTTATATGAAATCCATAGATTTATATTTTTCTCAATCTCATAAGCTGCACACACATATAACTAACTACGTGCAGTAAACGAGCCTAATATTTACAAATAGAAAAGGATTCAATTCGAAATAAACCTGCAACAAGAGATAAAGTAAAGCAGTAAAGCCTACTTGCTAAACCTGGTATTAATTTATAAACCCAAGAGTAGATCGCGATGTTACACGTGACCTCTAAATGACACAAAACTTCAGTCGTTTGGATTCTACCTTAGACTCCAAGAAAACTATGTAGATCTTATGCTAAATCGTTCGTAATTCAAATTTCCGAGTCTTACGTATTTACAACATTTATCACGTTACATTTAGTACATTATGTATAGATTATCTACAAATTAATTTAGAAACACCACGAGATAGTTTCGTTCACAGCGAAATTCCAAATACAAAGTTTTCCTTTACTAAAGAGGGGAATAATATGTGTATTTAATAAATTGTTTCAAATTATTATTGAATGCGGTAATGTGAGAAAATAAGTGGATTATGTACAGCGCCCTCTATTTATCCTCTTCCAGTAGAACCAGATCGTCAGCCACGACGTCGGAAACGTGTAGGTAAATGATCCAGTACATGAGGTTAAAACATACGAAGCAGACGGGGAATACTATGCGAGAGTACTTGTCGATGTCCGAAGGAGTCATGCCGAGCAGTTTGCTTATGTCCTGAAAAATCAAAATAAATTTCTAAGAATTCGATCAGTCAGAGTTATATAAGGGACATATGGACCTGGTGGGCTACTGGTAATATGGGTGCTCTTAAAATATTAAATTATAAAGGATATCCAAAGCAACAGAAACGGAAAAGTATGATTTTGAATATAATTGAACACCCTTATTTACAATAACTATTTAAATAGAAACAATTGCGTATTTAAAATAAATTAAAACTTGATATAATAGAATCACTAAAGTAGATTTTCATTCGGCAAATTACAAAAAATATTTCATTAAAAATTTCGTGAAAATGCGTATTGCGATCAAATACAATAAATGAGTTGATATTATATTGTCTTGCTTGTTAAACATTTTCAGAATTATTGAAAGCTTAAGATCGTAACAAAGTACTTAATGAATTTGTGCATAAATTTATTTTTTTATTCATACCACTACAAAACTTACGCAAAATCATAAAATTAAAATTTGAAATAAATAAAATCAAAATTATAGTTAGTTTAGCTAACAAAGAATAATTAACGTAAATATTCGAAGAAATCCAAAGTTAATTTTCGTAAAAAACTTATCGATAATGATTAATAAAGCCAGTCAGCCAGATAATAATTTATTTTGCTTTACCTAGTTATTAAAATGGGGATACATTTTAATAATTAAACCAAAACTACATTAACTTATCTTTTAAAACATAAATTAAGGAGTAATCTGAAGGTTTAAAAATCATTCTATTTAGAATATAAAACAAAAGGAGTGAATGGTAACAGAAATCAATGACCAATGAACCTTTAAGATCTGACAAATATTCTGAAATCGCAAGCGCTCAGCACATTTCTAAAAACAAGACGCAAAGCATTATCGCAAGCTGAACTCGTCGCTTATTAGTACTATATAAAAAAACATATATCATAGCAATATTCACCTTGCCAGGATGTAGGATATGAGGGGGAGGGCCAGGGTTTTCTTCCTCTGCTCCACTGCGGCCGCCATTGATAGTATTCTCCAGGGTTCCGCCTTTGGAATGAGCTTTAGGGTCGTGTACTTTAAAACGCACCTCCTGAAACGCACATTTGAAAAGGTGGAAACATTGCAGTTTATCAAAGGAAATTATTTTACAATTAAGAACGTGACTTATTTTTTTTATTCCTATAATATTAAAAAATAATAATCCGTTCATTAACTTATTTTTGATAAACATATTATTGTTACATTTTAAATAATTACAATGCATGTAGTTCTCTACTGGTTTCAAATCACATCGGGACTCTTATTTATTTACGAGCAGCGTGTCTAACGCAGTCGATGACTATGCGACTCAATAAATTGAAAACACAATATTCATAAAATGACAATTTGGGCAAGTCGGAAAAAGAATTGAATTCGACTTGTCGTCAAGTTAACAATTGTAATATACGAGTACATAGGTAGTTGAGTTTACCGATGGTCTTCCAGGTGGGCACCGACTAAGAGTTCCCATTTTAGACAGCGTGTGTGGATCACCGACAGGAGGACAATCAACTGGAATTTTCTTTTCAGAGGCAATTTTCTGTATAGCTACGAATCTTTGTTTTCTCATCTGTATTCTTTTGGCCATATACCCCACAGTAGCATATTCTGTAAAGATGAGAGAAAACCGTCCATAACGAAATATTCAACAACTTATTATGCCACTATCGCTATGCACATTCGCGTAAGAGAAAAATCATAATTCGACTTACGTAAAAAATTCGCCTTGCAATTATAAATATGAATATGTAAATAAAATTTTATTACCTAGCAAACTCGCGAAGACCATCACGAAGCAGGTTCCCAAATATACGTCGATAGACTTGACGTACGATATCTTAGGTAAAGCTGCATTCGTTGAAGACATGAGAGTGGTCATCGTCAACACAGTGGTAACACCTAGAGCGACTCGAGCCGGTGTGGCGTTTCGGTTCAACCAAAACGATACCCATGATATGATGACAATCAAACCAGACGGAATATAAATTTGAATCAGGTAATATCCCATTGATCGTACAAATTGAATTTCACATGCCAATCTTGAGTAATTTCCTGTAAAAGGTTTTAAATAAATAAGAATGCGATTTTTATAAATAAACAGTTTTACATACATTTATTAGGTATTTTAAAAAAAATATTCATAACAGTACATTATCGTAACGACTTTTTAGTAAAGTTACGAAGAAATTTAATTTCTAAACTTTGGCTCTTTGGTGATTTAGTTAATTTGTTTTGTTTGGAAAGTATTCCAGGTATTAAAAATCTTAATTAACCATACAACATGACATAAAAACTATTTCACACCACTCATAGTGTTTTGTGCAATAATACAAAAGCAGGACGTGATAAGAATCGTGGCTGTTTCTGTCCAGTGTTCCACGTAGTGGTGTCTCATTAATATTTCTTTGTTTCCTACATAGATTCCCCTGCGAACCCAAGTACCTGTAGTAAGGGAGATCTCCATAGCTCGTTGGCGATGGCCCAGCACCTTGAACTGCGGCAGCGACACCTCGCTGGAAACACCCACAGAGTTGGGCCCCTCGTTCCATTTGTATCTGATGTCCCGCATGGTGTAGCCGACTGTGCGCAGCGGACATTATAAATGAAACAACCCCAGGCCCATCGCAATGGGTTTTACAACACGAATTGTCTTTCGGTTGGGGTAAGAGCAGGGGAGTCGCGAGTTCGGATTCGCGCGTCTCGTCGTGCGATTGTCGTGTTATGTTTAGCGTGTGTGCTTGTGTCGCGGTTACAATCGTCTGCACACGGGCTGAGGGAGACGGGGTCGGTGGCGGAGTTATGGGTGCGCTGTGCTGGGAGGGCGGCTGTTGCGATCGGTTACCTGTCGTCAATGTAACAACAGTGGCGCGCTGCCGGTGGCCGAGCACCCGGAACTGCGGCAGCTGCACCTCGTTGCTCATACCGACGCTGTTCACCCCATCTTTCCAATGGTACCGAATGTCTCTCATTGTGTACCCGACTCCGGAGACATGCCAAACACACAAAACGCTATCACTTACGCTGCGAAGCATCGCGTTTCCCTCACGCGGCCGCGCCTGTGTCGAGGATGGGTTCAAGTGGCGAGACGTAATTAAGTCGAACAAAGTTATTTCCAGAATTCATGTTACTTAGTTACTACATACGCTTGGTTCGACTTAATTAGATGATAAAAAAGTTGACTACCTACAAGGGTGATAGAGACCACAAAATAATTGGGAAAATATTAACTATTCTATAAAATAATAATTCCTAAAAATAATAGTTGCACTAAAATGAAAATAGTGACTATAAAGTGGCAAGCCACAGGGCAAGCATCAAAATGTAAGGTCATGCAAGTGCAGGGAGTGTAGGGTGCGTGTGATGAGCGAAAGCGGCGGTGGTGCGAGGGTGTGCTGGGTGTGCGCCGAGGCGCGTGCGGTGCCTTGTCTGCGGCACGGCCCTCGGTAGTTGTGCAGACCCCGCGGGCGCCACCGTCCCCCGCCTCCTTAAACCCGCTCAGCATGTCGCAGCGTCGATGTCTTACTATCATTTCGTATGCTAAATGCTCGTGAGAACAAAGGCTTACTATTGACGAGTCTGCCTTCTGCGGGTGCTGTATGCGAGAAGGAGACGTTCCAACTTATGAAAACTCGAGGGAAATCACAGCACGTGTCGACGATTATGTTGTACGCTTGTGCTCACAGGGTACCCTGAGTAGCATCTGTGATACAAGAAAGTGTTCACAACACATCTGTAAGCCTAGTGATAGTTTGCATCGTGGTAAAGAATCAAATTAATGATTGCTTTGGTGAGCACAATACACACGTATACGTATAGTAATATTGTTTTCGACTGTTTTGTCATCTGTAACTAAAAGTGCCTGGCACTGCATTTGTATTTTAATCATTGCCGTCGATATTTTGCGATTCTTAAAAACAAAATTACATTGTTGCAACTGACACACAAAGCGTGCGGTTGTCCAGCAACACTCTGAGAGTAGCTAAAACATTAAGTATTAATATTGTATTATCAAAGGTAGCATTTTGTGATAAATATACAAGTTTGTCAACAACACACACATTGGCGTACAAGAAATATAGATTAGTTCAGATACTTACAACTTTCTATTTCAATGTGACACAGTTGTCGATCCATTGGGAAGTATTGCAGGTTCATAGGACACGAAGCAGTGATCGTCAATCTGAAACATACACCCTGCTGTAGTCGTTGTACTTGCCTTGTGTATTCGTAATGTTTGACTGGACAATGCCGCGAAATTGTAATGTCAAACGTATTACCTGATACTCCTAGTAATAGATCCAGAATAGTGAATGCGTATGAATTCGTTGCTTGTTGTTGCTATATGGAAATACGATTGCTTTTCGTTTACAAAAAACGTGTCCGGCACCCATATGTTCTTTATGAACTCCGACCCAACGGATAATGTCTCAACTCCTGTTCTTTTTTTGTAAGCTAATCGGGGATCGGTCCAAAATTGTCTGAAGTAAAAATCCAATGTGAAATCCTGAGAAAAAATCATAATCATTAAATAAAGTATGCACGTCGGATTGACACTATTAATGTAATTAAAACAAATAGCGCATGGGTTTGAACTAAAATTGTGAGTAATTCTGAGAATATTAATGATGGGCATCGTTTTATGGCATGTAACATGTTGGCTCGTAGTTCCTTCTAAACAATCGACACTGCGTGTTTTAATGTGTAGCAGGAACGTTAGATTTTTATATTTTTCTAGCCAGTGTTTCATTGTAGTTAAATCAAATTTAACATAGTATATATACATATATATTTTATTATTTGATAACTATAAATTAACATCTAACATCTGCATGCTTTGTTTCATAGATATTCATCCTACACAATGTCTTAGTATAGATACACTGCGATAAATGTCCACAAAAGGCTAATTAAATATAGTTTTTAAATTGAAAACAATAAAGTCGAAGCTTAGTTCTCGTGACTTCGGACAGAAATAACACTGGAAAATATATAGACACTGCACTACATTGAAAAGTTAAATTGAGCGATAAGCTTTAAACAGTTATGAAAAAATAAAATGTGCAGAGAGTGTGATAGTGACATGAAGCCTACAGAACACAGGTGAGGTCTAATAATGAACAGGGATGTGGGTGCTCTAAGTGATAGGAGAGGGCGAGGTGTGTGGGCGGCGGCGAAGGCGGACACCCACGGCTCGATAGAGGCAATCCTCTATTGACTCAAGCTAACAAGCCGGTACGTATACAAGTTGCCACCAACAAAGTTCGGACCAGGTATGTGGAACAAATTAACGTCCATTTATGAGGTCGAATCGAGAGTTTGCGGATCGTGAATTAGGCAACCTCCCCACCCTGGGCCATGGGTCACGTCTCATTGTGACCTTCCCAACCTTGATTTGGTTTCCACTTCAGGGTCCTTCACCCAAACATACGCCTAGCAAGCTCACACAGTTTGACATATTGGAAAACCGAAATCGGTTTTTTTTATTCTGACCATCGAACTGCGCAAATATATAGGGATATCAGTATCAAAAACAGCAAACTCACGAAAGCGGTACTATTAATTAAATAAGGTCAGATAGTATCGATGTTCCAAGTCACTGGAGATATTAGAAAGTTACAATTATGTTGGCAATATTTCAGTAAATACACATAATACGTACATTCACAACAAACTACAAAAATGAATCACGATAAGAGTTATACAGTCGTCGCAAGTCCACAGAGCCTGAACACATTTAATGTACGTTTTAATTAAATGTATTTTGAGATCGTGCCTTCGTGTTTTTTTGTTAAGGCCACCTTCATTGCCATTTATATTATTACATTATTACACTACTGATTGTACTTTTACTTTTCAATTGTTTCTATGCCAAACCTCAGCGAAGAAAGTGATGATATTCTGTTGACTAGAAACTTCTTTGAAATAAATTAAAAAACAAGTAAGAAAAATCATTGCTTTGAAAAGTAGGGTTGCACACGAAATTGGTGGTAAATTAAAATCTAAATTAAATACATTAAATAAAAATATATCAAAATGTAATAGTTAAAGAAAGGAAACAATAATGGTAAATAGTAAATTTGAAAGTAAAGTAATCAGAGGACAGACGTCATCACTTGATATGGCAGCAGCTTTGGAGTTACGAGTACTGCAGGACACACAACTGGATAATTTTAAGGTTCAACGGGTTGCCTTTCTTATTATGGTCTCATTATTAAAGGACAATGCCCATCAGACTACGGCAGATAGTATGAAGTAGAATTTATTACGTTTCGATACACCTCAAACATGATATAATGCACATTAAAAACTTGCAAGCTTTAATTCATTATTTTGAAAAAGAAAAAATATTTTTTTATATTTTATAAATTGTTACAAGTGTAAGTATAAAGATTTTGAACATTGGTGTTCGAACACACAAAATCTGCTTTGATAGGTTACACACGCATAATAGTTGTGTAAATTATCATCGTTTCATTGATATAAAATAATTTCAAAATATTTTCAGCCTATTAAAACAGAAAATAACATTGTTTTTATCAATATGGGAGTCTTTTAGTGAAAAAAAAAACAATTATGATTCTTAGATTTGGACACAAATGGGCATAGTCCTTTCAGTTTTTGAGTATAAACGAGTTTACCAGGAAACATAATAAGAAAGCAAGTGGGCGGACAAAGGGCGATCTGCTCCACCAAACGCGGACATGCTCGCAGCCTCGTGTCTGGGGCTGCTCGGTCGCAGCGGCGCAGCGCGCGGCCGGAGCGACCGAGACAAGCGTGAGCTGACAGTGGCGAGTACCATGAGCACTTCGGAGACGGAGCTGATAGAGAGCACATACATGGTGACGCCCACCTCCACTGGCGGACCTGCAATCAAGCCCAATCGTGAGTCGCGCGCGCGCCTCGCGCCGTGAAAACCAAACCAGAGGACGGTGACGTGCCCCATCGCCGGGCGAGCGGAGCAGAAGGGACGCGAGAGGCGCGGGGTGCCTGCGAATGTCTAGTGGTCGCTGCTGTGCACGAGGAGTGCGGGCGCGGCGACCCGGCCAGCTAGCTACGCGAGGCCGTGGGTCGCGACTTGCGCCTACACCCATCGAATGCAATCGAACCGTGGACACGGGTGCTACGATGAACGGTTTAATGCTGGTGATAATGCTAAAGGATAAAATCTTGCTATGTATGCGTTGTGTCTTAAAATTGCTTTGAAAATAAGATACCATTTTCACTTCAGACAGAGAGCTGATGGAGAGCACGTACATGGTAACCCCCACTTCCACGGGTGGTCCTGAAAACGACACAATACACAACACATAACAAGTGTTAGTTATCCGTCGTAGTAACTGTTTGCGAGTTACCGTAATGAGCTCTCCTGTTATATTGAATACTTAAGTATTGTATCATGCTAATTAGAATCACACACAGCGAGTGGTGCAAATGTGTTCAATACTTTAGCCAACTCGTAAGTTAGGTAAGGCCGTACACCGGCTACATTATGCACGTACGAATAGTGCGGTGGATGGAAAGTAGTTTCTGTAGATGGTAACGGAAAATATTTATTTTACACGACACAAAATAGACAATAAATTATTACGCCACAACATCACATAGAAATTACCCATTTGTCAAGAGGGGATTTGAATCTATAGAAGAACTAAATACATAGGTTATTCTTAGTACCAGCTTCGAATGTATTAATCACTTACTCATCAGCAAAACTAATTAAACCAAGATGCCAAAGTGTATGATAAAATATGATTAAATCCGAAACAAATGTATTTTGATACATATAAACAAAGTAGCGCAGAATTATCCATAGGTACCTATTAGTAGGTTATTTCTTACTAGGAATAAATGTATTAAACGATCAAATCAAAACAAAATTGCAAAAAAATAATTTTATTGTGTAAGTAAAGACGTACTTACTACTCTTTCTATTACTTACAACTTTCAGAATTAACTGTTTTTATACGACCATTCAGTTTTGCTGGTATAGAAATAGAAAATAGCTAAAATCTGTTTTTCTCTTAAAACGCACACGAATCCAATTCCCTTCTTCGATTTGTTGGTTTCTCTAAATTTTGTCTTCTTTTATATTTCATTTATTTCTTCTTTTTGCATAATTAATGGTGATTATCTTTTGACCAGTAAAGAAGTTATCGACCATAGTTTGATTGTAAAAGAAAATCCTGTACTTCGGCCACTATGAGAAACTGCATGTTTTTGATGAAGTTTTCAAAACGGCAATAATTTTAAAATTAGACTCTATACTCATTTTTCAGATTAGTAACAGTAATATAAATTACTTATAAAAATTAAACTTTCTTTACAAATCATTAGTCATATTTTACTTAATTTATGTAATTTCTTATTATTATTCTAATAGTATTTGTACTTTCATGTTATTTTGAATATGTAAATTCGTTTCAAATGTTTACAAGTACATACTTCATTATTATATGGATTTGATATATACAATTATACATATGTATGCAGTGTTAAAAGATCATTACGTCTCAGAGGTGAACGTTGAAAGTGTTTTTCTTAGTACTTTCTTTCTTTTTTTTCTTTGCTCCTACTCCCATTAGTTTACGAAGGTAGGAAAAAACCTATGCGCGTCAAATAGTCATATGTAACTTGCCATTACCAAGTCATTGGTCTGCAGTCCCAAATTATTTTCAGCCAAGTCAGACGTAATATTACGTCCAAACAAATCAAAAACCTAAATAACACTTGCCTGTGTAGGGCATCGAACCCACGTATTTTTGGTTGGCGGTTGCTCTGTTGATATGGCCGATGAGGCGCTCAATTCAAACAAAAATACGCCAATATGTTCAAGTAATAATAGCAGAATCTGTAGCTGTCGATTTTTAATTAAATATTGGAATAAATTTAAGTTAAAAAAACAAAGCGTTTGAATACTAACCTCCATAGTTTGGTCTTACTCTTTTGTCGTAACTTATACTAAATGAATCCAAAATGGCTGATATATTGACATCACCGAACATCCCTCCCCCACCGGCGCCCCTGAAATAAAAACATGTCATTTAAAACACAATTTAGTGCCGTCCCCGTTCGAATGGATGCGAAAAACAGAAAATTGTTATCAATATCGTTGATTGGAAACGGTACGAGGCTGTTTGTTTCAAATATTTTTTCCAGGTTTCGGTTATTCATGTCGACATCAAAAGCACGGAGTTTATGTAAAAAAATCTCATTCTAATCTACTTTCATAAACTATTAATTCCAAATAATGATAAGAAAAAAATATCAGGAAAATATTTATTAACCCAACCTGAATTAACTATACCTAACTGCGCATCCACCAATCGCGAATGAATGTAAAAATGAAATATGGAATAGATTTATGTAGGTATGTGACTTCTTTGAACGAAGATTAGCTCTCCGGCATGAGTGCAGAGTCTACTTATAATATCTGTGACTGAAAGTGTGCAGTCACTGATAGACACGGTGTATAGAAGTATCTAGAATGGGCCCTTTTGTTTTCCGAAGAGCTAGACTGAGGATTACATTCTATAAGATATTTAAAGAGTTTTTAAACATTTAAAAGTGGAAGAACCAGGTTACGTTACGAATAGGTCTGCTGAAGCGGCTACAGAATACAACGGCCTTATAGAAAACTGATAAATGGTCTACCATCATCTGTTACCCTAACCCATAAAAAGATGGACTAATTGCCATAAAATAGTGCCCACAGTTCCGAACTAAATGTTATTGAGAATTTAAAATCATTTCCCGCTCATATTTATTGAGAAAGGCTAGTGCAGTGATAGCGGAAAAACAGTTCCGAAAAACTGGCACCAGTACCGTGGATATTGCAATAGCATTTTTTCCCAAGTGTTGTATATTGCTGCAAGCTGCAGCATTGCAGATATTTTGTGAACTTCTGATAAACGCGGGCAAAGATTATTTGCTGCATTGAATCGGTTAGCACAGCTCAAGTCTATTTCCATATAGGGCCTTATATCTCTTATTCTTTTTTGCAGAGGTAGCCATTAAAGAGTTTACATAACACTTAGTTACTTTCCACAAATTTCAAGTCAAATTTAGAATGATGTTATTTTCAAATGTAACTTTTTTCCCATTTATTATTACCTAGTTGAAGTTTGAGCTAGACAAAATTACATACATTTAAATCCAAGCCGAATTATAAGGCTTGGAATTTACTATTGATAGAATATTAAATGCAACTATCCTACTGTTTCAAATGCCAGCGTGCTTGCAAAGTCCGCATAGTTTACGTAGCCAAACTATCTGTTTCAAATATTCATTGAAGTGACCTATTTCGGAATGTCTCAAGACTATGTCATTTAACTGTGCACTGAAATACTTTAAATAATTCGATACATCGTATGTGCCAGAATATAAATCGTTATACGTATTTATGTAGGTATCTATCTAATTCATTTGTACGACTAGTTCTTGTAAACATATCCATAAACCGTTAAAATTTGCAGATATAGCCTTTTTACTCAAGGAGAAATATCAAATGAGTTCTCTCACCCCGATTGCGGCGAAAGGGAGTGTCAGACTTTTACTGACTTAAAACCAACACTTTTCTTGTGTGATCCAGGTCCAGGCCGCGGTACCATATTGCGCTTGCCCTATAACTCTGATTGAACATCAGCTTTGTTAAGAGTCTGTCGGCTCTTTAAGGACTTTCGCGCCATATACTCGGATCTAGTTCTGGTCAAGTGACGAGATACCCTTGCTCGTCGCCGTCCGCAGACCCGTGCTTCAGATATAGCCTCGTGGGTTAAATGTAGGGACTGGGACTAAGTTTAGTGCATCGTACAAATAATTCCTTATCCATTTTTTTTTCATATTGGATAGGTAAGTTTTTTCTCATTTTTGTACCAAAATTGGTTAACAGTCGGCCTTTAAAAAAAAGAACGAAATATTACGAAGAGAGTAATCAATGCAATCAATAAGTCTTGTGTCATAATAGAGTCACACAGTAAAATAAATGAGGATAAGTGTGGAAAACGCGGTTGTCGCTTACAAATCTTGGTGCTATTTTGTACTCTAGTTAGATAAAACATTAATTAAGAGTAGGTATTCGAAATACTTATTACTGTTTGTTGACTGACTTGAATGTTGGGAATATGTCATTTTATTTCCACGAAAAAAATGATAATATAGTCATTATTAAACTATACTCCTCAACCAACATATGCCCATAGCCGCGCGCGCCGCAAGAGCCGATACACCACAACAGATGGGGTCCGATAGGGATGATTTTCCGCTGGAGTAGCTGGGCAAGGCCAAAAAGGTACTGCGGCTTCGGCCTGGAGCAGGAAAACGAACGTGGAGTTTTCCGTCACCAAGAGTCTGACAGTCTTTCGCGCCTTACCCTGGATGAGAAATGTCATTTGATGATTTCCATCCTCCCAAAAAGCCATCTATGTAAAGTAGACGTTTGCGTCAAAAAGCTGTTTGTTAGAACATGGGAACTGCGGCTCCATTTACCGTAATGATCATTCAGGCAATTTGGAGCGCACCCAAAACAGTCCATTAGCGTATATAAATCGTTTTTTTTATGTGACCTCATAATTACCCGCGAATCGAAAAGATTGATCCCCAGTCCAGTTAAAGTTTTATTTGCACACGCCTTTATAAGACAAATACTACGTCATGTGTGTTAGCGAAATTGTCATAAAATTTAGGAGTCCCTTTTCTTTACTAAGGTGCTTTGTAACTTGAAATCAAGGGGCATGAGGTCCTTATTTAATAATCATCTGACCGAGATGTGGGCAAAAAAACTATTTCAGTATAATGCTTCTGATTAACAAAGCTCTGTCTCTTTGTTTTTATACAAAAAACATTTTAAAGAAAAGTATTAGCATATTCGTTTAATAAATAATGCCCGTATTCAATAGATTGAAAAAGGTTTACCCGTGCAGATAAAAGCCGGCCCAAAGTTTAAGCAAAACTAGTCAGTGCAACATACATATCTCTGGGGTATTTTTATACCCTTTGTGTAAAGTTGTGCGCTGTAAAGAGACCGATACGCAGGGTTAGCGACTAAGTTTTACATTGCCGTCGGAACTAGAGGTGTTATCGTACACATTCTCACAGAAATTCTACGATTGAACAATGTTTGGATTCCTGTATTATGTTGAGATGGTTTTCATTTTGATCAAACAATTTTATTCATTCAAATAATAATTATTTATACAATATGCTTAACATGTATGTTCAATTAATAGCGAAATTATAAAATACAGATATAACCATTAATAAAAGGACTAAATAAAGTGTTAAAGAATAAAATTGTTTCAAATTATGTACGCACGGATTAAGAAACAGACTGTTAATAAATCTGCAGTTAATTGCTTCCATAAAAATGTTTGAAGCAGTGGTTGAAACACCCGACGATGATATTAAAAGCTCGATGATGCTCAAGCTGTTTTCGATAAAACACTTGTCTACAAGTATGCTTCGCCGTTTTAAAATTAACTTGTCGCTTTTTTGTCGCAAATTTAAAAAGTTCTCAACAAAAATAATGTCGGCTAATGAATATTTTTGTCAAGTTTTATTACGTCGATTAACTTAACAAACGATTTTCGGGTAGTAATTTACTTTCAAATTATGTCAGTGAAGAAGTTAAAATGTTGTATAAACATAGATAAATACATTTTCATGTAATACAATTTCACATACATACAATAACGAAGATACTCATATTTCTATCCGAACGAAAATCCTTAAGCGAAAAAAAAAAAATGAAGACTCACTCTCTCACATTTGTACATTCGCTATATTATACAATTCCCTTTACAGTTACCATAGCTATAAATAAAGACTGTTCACGGGTCGGTATACACGCCGAACCTAAATTTTTAAGGGATTTGACGCCTTTTTTCAGCTGTCTAAAAATAGACGCAGTATCTTGGAGCGAGGGGGAGGGCACTTGCCCTGCGCGTTACACGGGACTCCCGTGAGCGGGACATCTTTGCTCTTGTATTTTCGGGTACAAAGTTTCATTTTGTTCACCCCGCTGTCGAATCGCACCCGTCTTTTTATCCAATAAACGCTTTCGCTGTAAAACAGCAAATGAACACAAAAATAACGATTTTAAAAACATTTTCACCAATGCGCACATTACCAGTCTATACGTACGACGAATATCTAAATCCTTTTAATTCTACATGTAAATAAGCAGTTCATTTCGTTGGCTTATGGCAATACAATTGTTCCTTTGTATTGATCGATGTTGAAGCGTCCCGGGGGCAAAATTTCTATGTAAGGAGGAGCGTAGCAAATAATTTCAGGGTTATAAAACCATCGAGGTTAGTAATAAAAAGTTATTTGTCCAGTTGTTTCATGTATTTTTTTATATAGTTTGTGAATTCTTACGAAAAAATTAATTAACATTTAAGACAATTTATTTTATTTTGCACCTTTAAATAATAATTCAAGATGAAAACTTTATTAGTAACTTCGCTTTACTTAGTCAAATCAAAAATTAAAATTATATTAGTACTTCGAACACTATTTAATTTCGTTTTTGATCGATATCTAGATTAGTAATAATACGAAGCACAGCATTGTTGGCTTTTAGGTACAAGGTGAAATAAAAAAAAAACCTTTTACATATTCAAATTGTAGCAGCGACGTTAGTTGACGCCTAAAAGAAAAAAAAAACATTTCGGTTACTAAATATTTATTTTTGCTTTAAATGTGGTTGCATATAGGAGGAATTAATGTTAAAAGCATTTTATGCCAGTCATTCTTTTAGTAGTGCAGTACGTGGTAGGTGATACGCAGCGTAATAGGAAGCTATGGAAAATGGAGGTAGAACTGTAGGTTTGAAGTTACATACATAAAATTTAAATCATATACATGTTCACACGAAATCCTCGTACTACTGAAATTGTATTCATTATTATAAACTTATTTAATGATACGAATTTTTTTTATTGTATCTATACAATCAGAGTATTATTGTGTATCGTACAAACATTAACCTATAAGTTTGACATTTCGTAGCTTAATGTCATGGCACCCAAACAATATACATTGACATTGACAAAATGCGAAAGTACTCACAGACAACAGGCAATCTGTCAATCATAAGATATTGTAGTACAGATTTGTCATACATATTATGTACCATTCCCTATTGTATTATTCCCTTTGACTTAGAGTTCAATGAAACTATCGATAGTATTATTATTTTTGGTTAAGGGAAAATCATCAAATGACTTCTCCCGGCCAGGGTAAGGCGAGAAAGAGTGTCATACTCTTACCGACTAAAACCCCCTCTTTCTTTCTCCTGCTCTGGGCCAAGGCCACGGTGCCTCATTGCGCTTGCCCCGCAACCTCGGGTGAATATCAGCCCTAATAGGGTCCCATCTGTCTATTGGCTCATTAAAGCGCGCGCGGAACACTACGCGCCGTACGCTCGGGTCTGGTTCTGGTCGAGCGGCGAGATACCCTTATTCGCCGTCCGATGACCATCGATAGTATTGCAGATATGAATTTCTGCAAAACGATTAAAAAAAAACCGTATCCCCCATATTACAAAATAAGATATTTAGTCTAGGTTTTAACCATTGAGTCGCGGTTTGTATTTTGAAACATATTCTCACCTGCCTTCAATTAGAAATACAAAATAAGGCTCAATGGTTTAGACATATACCAAAGAAAAACCTTACCATGTAATAAGGCCGTATGAGTTAACCTTAGATATTATTATACTAACTTAATTCTATGAGCAAAAACTCCAAAACATACTAAGCTTACATGTGTTCTTTGAGAGAATCACGTTCCAAAATTTATATAAAGTTTTTGTAATTATAAATTATTTTACGTTACGTTACGGATTCACGGCATCAGACCTACATGTAACTCGACACGCCCAAACGTTTGCGTATGAGTCAAACTTACCTACACGCCTCCATAATTCTTGTTTATAATACCCTGTTATTGTCATTATTAGTATGAGCAGTAGCTGTTTACCGACTTAAATAGATACTTTATGTACGTTGTTACGTAGGTACACAAGTAATTCTGGTCGTTTATTGACAAGAATAAGTCCGGACCACATTTACGACTTAGTGCAACTCAGAGGTAGTTTAGACCCCAGGGCAAGATATAGTTACAAATAAAATGGCACGCTATTGTCTCCAAGGCCTATTAAGGGAAAGTAGCTCTTAATTTTTATTGAATAAAGTACACATCTTAACAATACGGTTTTATCTGATTAAGTTCGGTCATTTCATCATGTATTAACACACGGTTACGTGTAGAAAAACGTCCTCGTCGAAATTAATGGTATTGGCTTTCTCTAGCAGAATGGACGGTTTGCCTCCACCTGGCCATCGAACAAAAAACCGAGGCAATTAATCCCTCGCAATTAGAACGAATGGAGGAACATTCGGCTTAATGTTGGCGATGATAAATTGAAACAGTTATTGTGATAAAAACAGAATTGTTGATGTCTTGACTTTATTATTTTGCTTATACATACATACATGAAATATCTTTACTTCGTAGGAGAAAAAGAAAGCTCGATGCTTTGACACGAATGTGTTTAATCGTTAACAGAAAATTTGTGTCAAACAAAGCTTGCGTTTAATTTTTTTTTATGTGATCGTACGGCAAACGACCTCATGGGTTATCGTAAGCAACCAGCGCCGCCCATGGACACCCGCAGCAACAGAGAAGTTAGGAGTGCGTTGCCGACCTTTTGGGGATTACGGATTGGAGAGGGTTTGGGAAAGGGGTAGGTTTCTGCCTCCGGTACTTCGCTCACACGGCGAAACACAACGCTGTGGTTGTGTTTTCTGTGACGCCGTGGTTACTCCAGTCGAGCCAACCCATTCGTGCTGAAGCATGGCTTTTCCACATTTAAAATGTTGTTATGTTTGACCATTGCCATTAGTCGGATTAAAGAAGGCTAAAATCTTCTCTTTCCCTATGATAAGGTTGATAACACATTTGAAACTTCACTGGCGTAGCTAGTGTCCATGTGTGTGAATCTATTAATTTTTCCTCTAAATACAAGTTTAGTATTTATATTTCAGAAAATTGGATTTCAGTAAAGTGTGGGAGAGCCATGCTTCGGCACGAATGGGTCGGCTCGACCGGAATGATACCACGGCCTCACTGAAAACCCGCGTGAAATAACCACAGCGTTGTGTTTCACCGTTGTGTGTTACCGGAGGCCCAATTTTTCCCCTACCCCAATCCCTCTCTTTTCGCAAAATCTCCAATACCCTAATCCCCAAAAAGTCGCCAACTCCACGTCCATGGACGACGCTGACTGCTTACTATCAGGTAATACAATGGCACGTTTGCAAACATATCACATAAAAAAATGGAGAGTATCTGAAATAGACTGTTATTTCGTTCAGTCGGAACGCCGTGGTTTAATAGTGAAATTAACTACGTAGCTCATGAATCGACCCATAAAACGCTAGCGAATATCGACAGCCTATATCTACCTACCAGTGACTACAGCACTGCGAGTTACGATCAAACCATCGTGTATTGATTATGAATGTAGATGCATAAATCAATTTTATGTCAATGCTATTGTACACCACCGATTTCGCTTGTTATTTATTAAATAGCTAGACGATATTTACATTTTTTTATGTAATAGGCAAACGCGTACGCGGCTTACCTGATGGTAAACAATCAGCGCCGCCCATAGACGCCCGCAACGAAGGAGTTACGAGTGCGTTGCCGAACTTTTAGGGATTAGGGTTTTGGTCATTTATTGATTGGGGAGGGATCGAGGGAGGGCAAGGATTGGGTCTCCAGTAACCTCACTCACACGACAAAACACAACGCTGTAGTTGTCTCACGCCGGTTTTTCTGTGAGGCCGTGGCATCACTCCGGTCGAGCCGACCCATTCGTGCCGAAGCATGGCTCTCCCACATAATATAAGTAAGTTCGTAATCTCATGTTGTACGAATAAGTGAAACGTGATTTTTTTGGATTACAATCGCTACATTTATATCAATTGTCATAAATTCAGGGGCAATGTGGATTTAGTAAGCACGTCTTATGTACAATTACGCGTAATCGTCACGCAGCAAACGCTTAAAATAAACAATCAACTCTGATAATAACATCGATAATCGCTTTGCTATTGTAATCTTGGAAATCAATAAGACTGTTAATGGAGACAATAAACATGCCATTCCGTGGGTGAAGGAATATACCTTACACCCATTTATCTGTGGTAACATCCAATTTCGTACCACGATCGCCAATTTAATGTACTCTGCAAAGCAATGACTGTGGATATTATTATTGAATTGCAATTTATCTTGGTTGTCCATATAAACCATGTGCTATAAACATGTACCAGTCTGCTTGCGACCACGACCTGTGCAACCAGGTCGAAACGTCAAGTCTACCAAGGTATTTAAATAATTATATTTCGCGTTAATACCCGCCATTATAAGTTGTTAATATGGAACGCGTAAGTTTAAAAGTTAGAAGGCTAAATGTACATAGATATATCGGAATAACAGCATATAAATATACATAGTTGAAAAACATTTTCTATAGTACTTAACACTTATAGTAGTGCTGCGTAGCAACATAGGTACTTCTCCGCATACACGCCCAGCCCTCTTTTGGTGACAATTAAGAACATGAATAAGGTTTTTTTTATTATAGTCTAAATTAGTATACTATCGACCTTTCAATTCTGAAAGATATATTTCAATTACTTAAAAACTATATACGTTATACTTTTTAAATCTTTTTTTAGGTGGGAATATCGTCAAATTAATTCTCTCACCTACGCTAGGTGATGGCGGGAGAGAGTCAGACTCTACTGACTAAAAAACTCCCTGTTCCTTCGTCTGCTTCAGCTCTTGACCTTATTGCCCTTGACTTGCTAACCTGACTGAACATCGCCCCTATTGGGCCCCGTCTGTGGTGATCTGTTGGCTTTATATAATGAACCTTATGGATGTGCCGTAACAAGCGTTGCACCAACAGGGCTCTGTAGTGAGGGTGGTTATCGAAGTAGTTTTAATGAGGTAGATAATAATGACTACGGGGAGTCTCTCACCCCAAGAAGGCAGGAATATTCTGAAGGTACCACGGCGGTAACAGAAAAGAAAATGCCATGTAAGATACAACTAGGAATAGAGCACTAGTAGAAGAGAAAAACGATTACTTAAACTCTAACAATTAACTAATCATTAAAATTGATGTAAAAAGCTTCAATATAAACGTTTGGTTGACAAAATTATTAGTATATTATGTTAGTACGGCACCCACAATAACACCAAATGTCGCACACAAAGATGTGGTTAGAGAAAGTTGTAACGGTCGAATGCTGCACGCTGTTCCCGAATTTCCGACCGCATGAGGTTATTAACGGAATATTGTTAAGTCAGAAGTATTATGTTGCCAAACGAAATTGCTGGAATACTGTAATAATGACCCAAGACCAACATTCACTAAATAATATTTTTACGTGATAAGTCGGCGAACGACCTGACTTGCGGATTATCTGATGTTAAACAATGTGTGCACCCATGGACACCTTCAAAACCAAAGGAGTTACGAGTGCGTAGCCGGACTTTTGAGTTCCGGATATTTAAGGATTGTGAGGTGATGGGGGAGAGCAAGGTTGAGCCTCCGGTAACCTCACTCACACGGCGAAACACAATGCTGTGGTAGTGTCACGTCGGTTTTCTGTAAGGCCGTAGTTTTCTACCACATTTTACAAATAATTAGAATAGTTATTTGCAGTTTGAGATTGTACATTTAAAGTGTACCAAGTCTATTCTGACTGGGCAAGCAAATATACATATTTAAATAGTATATTTTGGTAAACAATCACCCAATCCTTCCATAAATTATACACATTTATTAATAGCTGAAATATTAATTTATTGTTTATGTTCGGTCTGCACAGTTATTTGGTGCGCAGGTAGTAAAATAAACATCGATTCAGTACAAAATTTTTGGATTAATTTGTATTTATTGAAACAATGTAGGAAAAATATATGAATCTCTGTATAAAAAACTTTGACAAACGGTGAAGTTATTAACAGGGTGAGTTAACCTTGACATATAATTAGTAATCATATGTTTAAAATCACCAATGCGCATTGAGTGCGTGGTGGTTAATGTTAAAACCTTCTTCATGTCAGTGGAGGTTTTTGTTCAGCAGTAGGCACTTATAGACTGATGATGATGATGATGATCACTATGAGGAACATTTCAAAATCAGAATTCGAACAATCATTCCATCAGACAAACCTCCGTGGCAAACACTGACTAATCTAAGACAAATAATATAAGGCTCACGCCGCAACAAGGTTTCTTCCCGCGAACAGTTAATTGCGATAACCGCAAAATACTCGATATTCACGCATCGCGGTTATAAACCGCACGCGATATTGAACTGAACCTTATTAAGTTCTACCACTAAGTTTCCAATAAACATTATAAATCTTGATGCGGTTTTCTTCGCAATACTTTTTTTATATATGATATTTAGACTCGGTTTTTAAATCGATGCTCGATAAAAGTGTGGTTGTTTCTGTTCTTTTTTTTTTGTTTATACAAACTTTTGCGGTTAAAAAATGTTGAGATTTAAGTTTTTAACCATAGTGCGGCCTAAGCCTAATATCTAAGGCTGTTAAGTCTGACAATTAAATACATGTTCGCGTGTACGCCCTCGCGTGAGTACCCTACCGTGTATGCAAATAAAAGTTCAGCGCGTTAAAGTAGCTCGCAGAGGCTAAAAAAATCGGGTTCGAATACTTTTTCCAGTATTAAACTTTAATTACGTAAACACTGCACGTCATATTTTTCATTTGAGATATGTATTACACGATAACCTATTTTGTTTTTGTGAAAGGTTGCACGTATTAATAAACTATTGTGTAACTGCATTTTACTTGATATGTAAGCTTTAATAAAATGTAGGTATATTGCGTTGACTTATAAAAATAGCATAGATAAGATTTTTTTTTTTTGTATTTTCTTCTAGTAGGTAAGTATAAAAAAGTTTGACATCGCTTTGTTTCGTGACATTCACACCTACGTAATGCTGTTTTATAATTACATTAAAAGCAGTCAACTGTGTCGGATCACGTTCACAGTATGTTCAAAATAGGTGCTTGTGTTCACGTAAATTGGAACGGCTGTATATTAAGAAATACTTTGCTCTCGATATAATACCCCATAACACCAATGTGAAGTATTTTTAACGCTATAATACATTTTCTATGGCACATTAACATAATTTATTAAGGCTTCACAGTTTTAATGTGCTGTTATTTTAATGATTTTTTTAATCACCCAGCAGCCTAATTTTTTTAATATCTGGACTATGGACGCCCCCTATATATAATACTAGCTACTCTCGCGCGGTTTCACTCACTGCTCGGCTCCATTTGATCGTAGCGTGGTGTTTTATAGCCTATAGCACTCAGGAACACTGTAGCTATCTATCAGTGAAATAATTTTGGCAATCCGACCAGCGGTTCCAAACATTACCCCCTACATACAAACTTCAAATTTACAAATTTTCTGATCTAATCTATGTCAATCAAACAAAACACGATCTTTCATATGTAACATCACATCAAATCATCGGCCTATAAGTGCCAACTGCTGAGCAAAGGCCTCTTTCGTCACGGAGAAAGGTTTGGGCATTAATCACAACGCTTACTAGAGGTGTATTGGCAGTTTTGAACTTATAATTAGTTTTTTTTAGGTTAGGTTTGCTTATGATGTTTTTCTTCGCCGTTTGTCAGTGGTGTATAAATAATGAGTACATTTAATTTGGTAAGTCACATTGGTACTTGCCAGATTTTGAGGCCGCACTCTCAAGCAAGAGAACCCAGAGTGTATTAAACAAAAAATTTAAGACACGAGTTTTTCAAAATAGTTTTCAACGATTGTTTTAGTTGAGTTTAACTGTGTTGTTTGTGTTTCTGTGTTTTTTGAGGTGTGGCGTATAGGTAATCACAGAAATACTTGTTCCACCCGAGGCAAAGTGATAACTTTACTGTGACAGTATTGCAAACAGAAACTAACCGCGAAAAAAAAAATACTTCTTCTATTAGTTAGGCTTTTTATATTACTATGTTTTGCTCTGATAAATGGATCAGTGATATCGAATGTCCTTAAGATGCCTTGTCCCTCTATTTTCTCTTACTGCGAAGCAGTCATACTCCCAAAGAAGCAGGTGGAGAACGTGATGAAACTATCCTTCTGACACTCCGGGGAGGAGGAAACACCCCGAACGCCAATAGACCACTGGAGATGCTGTCTAATTGGGTAGTTTCCTAGGTCAAAAATAAATTAAATTCGACGTTTCAATACAATAAAATATTGAAAAATAACTATACTTTTATTCATCGATCGATCGATACACTAAGTTTTAGATTTTTTTTAGACTATTTGACGCAAAAAATGTTGTAACGTCATATAAATTTCATAGATAAGTGTAGTTTTTGACATTTCTATAAAAGAATT
Source organism: Spodoptera exigua (assembly GCA_902829305.4). Taxonomy (NCBI): domain Eukaryota; kingdom Metazoa; phylum Arthropoda; class Insecta; order Lepidoptera; family Noctuidae; genus Spodoptera; species Spodoptera exigua. Next base: position 8,427,344 of record LR824601.2, on the reverse strand, counting down.
GAATTTGACTAGTTGGAAACTACCGTATTGTGCTAATGTTCAGTCACTTCAGTTGCGGGTAAGCGCAATGATGTGCCGAAGCCTGGGTTTGGAGAAAGCCGAATGATGTGCCAAAGCTTTTCATTCTAGGTGAGAAAATTCATTTGATGATTTTCCTCTCAGAAAAAAGCATTGCGTTTATAGTACACTTACATAAAGAAGCCAAAATTAAGCGCACTGAGCTACTATTAACTATAAAATATGTTGAAAATTATCGCCAAGTGACAATTTAGTGTGAACCTCGATATCGATATCGATCTGTGGGTTCAAAAGTACAAAAACTTTGGGAACCCACAGACCAACGAAGTATTCTTCATGTTAATACAGCATTTTTATATACTGAAATATTTTAATAAACATTATGAATAACATTAATGTTTCAGAGTGGTTTGTGGAATAAATTTTAACTTATCTCATGAAATCTAAATATTATAAAAAATTACAATCAATGCGGTAGTTTTTTAGGCACGCTATGAGCCGCGAACAAAATCGGGGCCTCGGTGTATTTTACAATTTATTAACCAAAGATGTACGTTATATACATAGTTGGAAACCACCACGATAATGTATAAGTTATACCTAATAAAGTAATATTTTATTTTTCAAAAAAATAAGTTCTAAAATGAATTCACGCATAGTTTAAAATTACACTGATTCTAAATTAAATCTTATTGTCAAACAAACATTGTTTGATTAATCTAAAAACTGATATAAGGCTGAGTGGTGAATGGTCTGATACTGCGCGAGCAAGTCATCATCAAAGATAAGATAATTGGAAAGATTTAGAAAACAGAAAATACATTGTTATTTAAAAGCCAAGATGTTGTTAACATGTTAAAAAACTATAGATTTCTTCAACAAATTTTGAGCACGCTTAAAATCGGTGGAGGAAGAAGTAACTCCTCATTGACATTTGTTTCTTGCTAGATACGAGTATGTTTTTTATATCTGCAGTACATAGTTGCTTTTAGAAGCAAGGGTTACAAAGCTGTATTAATTAAATTAAGTTGTCTAAATTTACTTAGTCGGGTCATAAGTTCTGTCACAAACTTTTGATGTAATAACTTATACGCCTTTTGACAATTATTTAAAAATTATATATGAAATGAAAGGTCATTAAATGTACAATATAATTTTATTTACATTATTCGAAATGCCCTCCCCCATTTTGAACACATGCCCTTAATCTACGCGGCCAGTCATCGATCGCTGCACGCACCACATTCATATCTATGTCTGCCGCTGCTTTAACCAGAGATGCTCGGAGAGACTCCAAATTCGGGTGAGGTTTAGCACAGACTTTTTCCTCCAAATATTGCCATATCTTGTAGTCCAGTGGGTTTAAATCTGGACTAGAAGAGGGCCAGTCTTCATGCCGGATGAAGTCAATTCCACGAGCGATCAACCAGTCTTGCGTACTTCGTGCCTTATGAGCCGGTGCAGAGTCCTGTTGGAATATCCAATGCCTGTTCCTGAACATTGTCTGAGAAAGAGGTTCCACTATGTTTGTTAGGACAGTATTTTGATAAACTTCGGCACTAGTTCTCACACCTTTTTCACAGAAAAACACCTCAGTTACGCCTGAATATGAGACTCCAAGCCAAACCATGAATGAGGAAGGGTAATGCCCACGCTGGACCCTCGCAATACGCGCGCTTGCTTCTTCACTGCTGTGGGCATACACCTTATCATTTTGTTTGTTAAAACTTTCTTCAATAGTAAAAATTTTTTCATCCGAAAAAAGAATTTCGCGGTATTTTTTTCCCGCGTACCGTCGTAGCAAAGCGCGGGATCTGTCTAGCCTAATTTTTTTTAAACGCTCGTTCAAAAAATGTCCTGTCTTTTTACGATAAGCTCGTAGTCCCAGGTCTTCATTTAGTACTCTTTTAACAGTGGTTCTGCTTAGCCCCATCTGCAGAGCTAGGATTTTTTGTTTACGTACGGGATTTCGTTCGATTCGCGCCTTCACTGCTTTGATGACCTTATGTGTCCGAACTGTGCGAGGTCGGCCGCTTCTCTTACGATCTTCGAAGCTTGACTCTTCGGTGTATCGTTTGATAGTACGATAAACAAACCGTAACGTTATTTTCAAATTTTGAAGAATATTGAAAATGTCTTTTGGCGCGTAACCACAGCGGTGCAACGCGATAACCGCGATTCTGTCTTCTTTATTCGACCACTCCATATTTAAAAATGAATAAAAAATAATTTCTTTTTTATTTTCTACAAGCGCGAAAGTTCTATTTTTAAAATAAGTCGAAGAATTTCTGGCCAGTAATCGAAAATTAAAAATATAAGGTTTTGACAGAACTTATGACCCGACTAAGTATATACAACTCTAGTCATCTTTGGTACTTGGTTGGGTTGTTCATACGATTTGGTACTTGTATTATAAGTATATTTCGTTGCAATTATAAATAAATCCAAAATTTTTAAAAATTCTGAAATTTAGGAAGTGTAGGACATGTAAGACCAGTGCGAGAAATGTTTTAGCGGGATAATCTAGACCCAACGTGGTTCTTTTTAAAACAGCATTCATCTGAAGTCTTCAGGCAATCCTGAAGCTTATTGGCCATCCTTTGTTATGTGGCGGTCAGACTTTACCGCGCTTGGTTTAGATGGATAAGCTCAAACTGTTTGCACCAAGCAAAACAGCCAATGGAACGAGTTTGGAGTAGGCAAGTGTGTGCATGTAATGTGAGGCGGCAAATTTCGAGTCCAGCGACCTAAAAATTTCACATTTTGTAAAACTGATATCAACCTTTATACATACAATGACTTGGACTCACTAAGGACTGGAGGACTAAACTCTATTGGGTTGGACATGAAACAATCGTTACAGGAGCGTTTCTTTGTCCACCCAAAGAAGGCACTGAAGAAAGAAATTCCTTATCAATCGGTAAAAAGGAAGAAGCCTTAAAAGGTCCTGTCCCATTGCCATAGTCAAGTGCACTTAGACCCAACTTTACACCCTGGATAGGTGAGTGCGGCACTGCTGACTGTAAGACTCTCGTTCGTCGGTGAAGTTCAACAAAGGACATCGCATGCAAAAGTGGTGGTAGAAGCATATTAAATTATAAGAATTTACTACTGAAAAATTTACAGCTTCAGAAAATAGTACCTGTTAGTGGTCGAAGGTTTGCCTGTAGAAATAGTGGCAGTGGACAATGGACCACACTTCACTATCGTTGACGAAAGGGACTGGTGCAAAGCCTTAGTACAGGGTATCAATAGCCGCAAGGAGGTATGGCGCTAAAAACAGCTTTTTGGAAACTTAATCAGGGATTTTCATTCGTTTTTTGATTTTCAAATGTCCGTGTCCAAGCTACGATTTTGTATGGTCTTTGGACCATTCAGTTGGTCCAATTATGGACGAATTCATCCTTACGAATGCGCATATGTCGGGCATGTCATAGTTCTGATGGGTTCATCTGTTTTATTATGTCTGGTTAGTTTTGGTCAATAGCGAATACTTCTCCAGGCATAATCAGGTAGCCAAAATTTTGCATCAGCAATTTGTTTTGCCCTACCACCTTTTTGAGACTGAGATATTCTAGAGGTCAGTTCGGGAAAATTGTTGTATCAGACTGTGCTGGGATCGGTCAATCATCTCAGACAGGACTAACACGACTATTATAAAGTGTAATTCTGATATACTGGCGACTGACTGTAGAAAGATATAAACCCGACAGATAATAAGCCGATGTCATTATTCCTCATCACAAAAACCTCGTGAGAGCTCGGAAAGATCAATAAATAAAATATCTTGACTTGGCTCAAGAGGTTGTTGACACGTGGGGTGTATAATCGGATATGGTTGAACCGATAGTTGTGTCTATCGAGCTCCTCGTTTACCATCCTATGAAGCAGGCCTTGGTAGAGTAGACCAAGTGCCTGATACAGAAGACTATTTTCCTTCGAACGGCACGCATTATGGTTTCTGTCTTTGAAGCCCTAGACCCTGGTAGCTTGGACTATGCTTCTGATGCAGGTTGATCCTATTTTTATCTTTTGAATGCAATTAATGATTCGTATGTTGATGAAGATGACTCGATGTTTTATTTGTCTTTGTAATCTTTAAAAAAAATGTTGTGTAATATGAATGCGTGTGTAATGTGAATAAGACGTCACATGTCGAACCAAGTTTACTTTCATCACCAGCCTATAAGTGCCCACTGCTGAGCAAAGGCGTCTTCTCATACGGAGAAGGTTAGAGCATTAATCACCACGCTTGCTCAAAGCGGGTTGGCGATTACAAAATTATAATTAGAAATTATAAGTCCAGGTTTCCTTACGATGTTTACCTTCACCGTATGTCAGTGGTGTCTAAATAATCATAGAAAGTACATAATTATAACTCGGAAAAAGTCACATAGATACTTGCCAGGTTTAGAACCCACACCCTCATGTATGAGAAGCGGGCTCCTTAACCTCCGGGCCACCACGAAATTTTTGTACCACCACGATAGTTTACTTTGTTATGATGTCATTAGGTTCTCGCAAATAGTAAAAATGTAATCTTAAGATATTTCAACAACCTCAACTTCAAACTTAAAGTGTTTTTGTGGATGCGTCTCAAATCACTTAAAAAGTAACCTATAATATGTTTAGTCTTATAATCAGTAGATTCGTGTTTCAAAATATTTGAGGCTTAAAATGTAAAACAATTTTCTTCTTTTGATGAGTTGCTTTATGTACCATGTCGTGAAGTCACCAATATTATGGGAAACTAAATGAAAAAAATATTGGAGACACGCAGGAAAGTGAAAACGAATAACGACCTTTAGAATTTAGCTTAGCAGAGAAGCTTTTGCCAAATATCATCACGAAAACCACTGTTGAGTGGTTGGTAGAAATTGAATCAATAAATAAATAATAATAATAAAGAATACTGAAAATTCCAACTAAATATACCTACCTATACCTATGTAAGCATATAAAAGGTTTTTAGCTTTAGAAATCACCTTCAGTTTTTGAGTACTTAATAATAAGTCCTTGTATTAGAGCGCTTTGTAAACGAACATAAAGGCGAGTTACAAAGAACGAGAGGCCTGTGACGTCATCCAGGCCCGACATACGATTATGGAACTAATTATTATAATAGCAAGACCTCGAATTGAGCCTCAAATAGTTCTGTTACGTGTGAATACGTCCTACGAAGATTTGTCGCATGATGTGCGGAGGTTTTCTCAACATTTACATAATTATCATCCCGAGGCAGCGGAGGTATAGAGGGCTCTCATCTCTTCCTAACAATATTTGGTTCATTTTTTAACTCTATTTACGACATTGTCTCTACTTTATATTCTTTAAAGAAATGAAATGGTACCTGCATAAGCATTAAATTTAACTTTTTTTTGTCATTTGATTTTAGCAACGCTTTATTAATTAAGTTACAACTTCACACCGTACATTTTTTATTAACTTCAAGAGATGAAAAGGTAAATAGCGGCTTACCTGTTTAACATTAGTTTAACTGTTTAATATTATATTTTCTAAATAAAAAATATGTTTGAGATTATCTAATCAATTAAGAGATTTCTATTTGAAGAGCACCTTAAGACAAATTTTAGGTTTATAAAATTTGAAATCAAAACAGAGGCACTGGTTTCTTTAAGTTATTTTATTGACGTTATCTCAGATCAAATTACCACAAAGTCATTCTGTATAAAGCTAAAATTATAGTAATCTATTAATGTAGTCAAACATCGTAAATCTAATGCATTCCAGTTTACAGCCTCGCCGAGGTTTACGACCGCCCCAGCTTTTCGAGGAACTATACTTAAGTTTTATGTCGAACGCATATTCAGATAGAGGCAGTTGGTAAATAGTGCTGGTGTGAACATCAGAGGCTAGCTGAGAGTAGAGTTGAGAGAAGTACTCACGCGACATGGTTGGCTTGCGGTAGGAAGGCGGCCGCGAGCGCCAGCAGGAGCGGCGCGGAGCGGGGGCGGGCGCCGCTCATGACGCGTGCGAGAGTCGCATGGGAGCTAGCGCGTGTATGTGCGGCCGCGCTCGCTCGCTCGCCGCTCGTCGCCCGTGTCGCGAGGCGGACTGGCTGCTGTCGTGTCCGGTGGCAGCGTAGTGCTCGAATGCTCCCGCCGCCGCGCCGGTATCGATCGCAGCAGGCGTGACCCGGGCCGGCACCGCCTGTCGCTCCAGCTATCGACCGTCGCGCCGCCGCAGCCGATGCGACGCGTACTCACCTCCTAATTACTACACAACCGGACTCCTTCGCATTAAAACTTCAAACCTGCGCGCGACACCACGGAAAATAAATCTCACTTGATTTTACAGACTTATAAATTTTATATCTTTAATTCTGAAACTGCTATCAAGTCGTCTGAAATATTCTTCTACACCTACCTAATGGTTTATAATTTGATGGAATATTTTAAAGTACTAAATGGGTTATTGCCAAAACTAAACATGGAGTAAATAAAAAGTTTATTATAACTTTTCTGGCTGAAAGTGACCTCAGGTTTATGATATGAAAAAATGTAGGAGTTGCATTGTCCTAGGGAAAGAGATCAAAAAAGGTCTTAGTAGATATTTAAGATTTTGTTCTAGAAAATCTCTAATGATCTTGAAAATAGATTCGATTGGAAATAAACATAAATAGGGTTTAGTAGTTATTACTAATTATTAATGCACCTCATCTTAGCTTTACGTATCTATTGATTTTCCAAAAGTGAGTTTATATTTAGAGTTCATGTTGTAGATAGTATTTTGAACTGCAGACAATCGCGCTAGATTTTATGTGAAACTAAATTTTGTACAATAGCATATTTAAAGCGTTATTTTTTTTAATCATATACCTAGTAAAATCATTTATTTTGTAATTTTATTAGTGCTTATTATAAAGTATCTGTTCTAAAGAGTTTTTACAAAAAAAAAAAAAAATTGGAACTGATAGAATGTTTTTAACAAACGCACCCTTTTAGAAACCTTTAATAACTTTTAGGTTAATTAAAAGTAGTAAAAATAAATGGCGGACACGATTGCATTTAAAAACATTGGAGGCAGAATGTTACAGAGCAATCTGTATGGAGTGCGAATGTTTACACTGTGTGTACTTATTTGTTTAATCTGTATGCCCCTACAGCAGTGGCGGTGAACCGCGGCGTTGCCTGCCCTACATTCGGTGCCCATATCTCGGCGACACAATATCAGTTTATTTGTGTAGGATGTCAAAAGCTTGCGAAACCTTCCCTCCGTCACGTTGTACTGTATCTATATCTTACGTAATATAGGTAACGCTATTTCCGAAATATGATTTTGTATTTAAATACTAAAAATGTATGTAATGTATTAGAAAAATGTTGTGTTAAAAAGTTAAATATTTTTTGTCATAAATAACCTATTAAATAAATAAATTTAAAGAGATTCGCTTATTAGTAAATGTTGTAGTATAGCTTAATCCAACTAACAAATGTATCTACACAGCTATCAAAATGAACATTCGTATCTACGGAAAGATGCCCGCCAAAGTGCATTCTAGTGATATTCAAAAAAAGTATGTAAGTTTTGTTAAAAAAAAATAACAAAAGCGATACTTTTATATGTTATACTTATGTGAGATCCCAACTTATGTAGGTATAGGCAGTCATATTATGTCGTCAAAAAAGTATACTTTTTTTCTTATACAATCATAAAAACTCTAACATTGTCTAAACGTATCGTCAGTCATCACTGAAAAGAATATTCAAAAAAAAATTTGCTAGTTTGAATATTTTGGAATCATTTTATATTTTGAAACTCAAAATAAATAACATTTTTTTATAAAAATCTGCGCGTTACATTAAAACGAAACAGTTAAAAATAATGAATTTCCAGTATAATATGTACCTATAAGTAGGTAAAAAACAACTTAAAGTCTGCCTCACTTAACATTTCAAAGTAATAAAAGCTATGGTAATATGGCTTGACTGCAATTGCTGCAGTGACTGGGCGACCGGCTTCCTGACAACGCTCGATTGCAAGAATATAATCCTTTTGTTATCAAAAAAATAAAATTGTTGGTAAATAAGTTTCAAATTATGCAATCTTTGTAATATAAACTAGCGGCACGACCCTTCTTCTCATTGGTATCCAACTCCTGGTCCCTACGTCACGATGTTCCCTCAACTTTTTAAACATTTTCTTTCATAATTTTTCTTCATTTTCTTCCCCTCCTTTTTCCTTTTGAAAAATCATCAAATAACTTCTCCCGGGAGGGACACAGGGAGTGTCAGATTCTTACTGCCTTAAAACCCCCGTTTCTACTCCTGCTCTGGGCCGAGGTCGCATGCCTCGTTGCGCTTACCCCGCAACCCCGGCTGAAACACTGGCAGGAAAGAACACAACAAAAAAAAAATTGTCGACAAAATTTGGATATGCGCTTACAATTAATTGTTTGCGATACATTTTTATATAGTTTTTTTTTTGTGAGAGGACAACTGTCAACCGACTTCTCCCGTCCAGGGTAGCAAGAGGGAGACTCTTACTGACTAAAAACCCCCCGTTCCTTCTCCTGCTCTAGGCTGAGGCTGGGGTGCTTTATGCGTTGCTTGATTAACAATATAAGAGAAGCCCCAGTCCAGACAAGGCCTTACGTAGCAATTTTTTTACTTTATTTGATAATCGTGCTGCATTAATAGTTAATAGTCATCCATAAGTACTAATATTCTAAAGAGTTATCTTTTATAAAATTGTGACGTCGTTAAGGTGATATGTTTTGCAACGGAAAAATTATCAGCTGCCTTCTCCCGTCTTGCATATAGCGAGAGGTAGTGTCAGACTCTTGCTAATTAAAAACCGGTTTGTTCCTTCTTCTGTTTAGAGTTGAGGCGCCAAATCATGATTCCGCTTACACACACAACCCCAGCGTAAACTCTAGACCTACTAAACAGATTATCAAAATTACATAATCAGTAGAAAGCTACGTCACCAAAAACAATGTATTTATCTAACTTTAATAATGTAAACCAAATAAAACAATACTTTTATTGCGTGCGCTGCGAAAAGTATTGATGATATTTTTTTCATGTTGTAGGTCGGCAAACGAGCAAACGTTTACTGATGTTAAGCAATCAGCGCCGCCCATGGACACCCGCATCGATGGAGGACTTACGAGCCGTTGCCGACCTTTTGGCGATTTTGGGAATGAGGAAGGATTGAGTGAGGGGAAGGATGGGGCCTCCGGTAACCACACTGCGAAACACAACGCTGTGGTTGATTTACGTTAGTTTTCTATGAGGCCGTGGTATCCAATGACGATTCTCTTTGGTGGTATCACTCCGGTCGAGCCGACCCATTCGTGCCGAAGCACGGCTCTCCCACACTTAAAGACCCATACAATGTATTACAATATTAAAAAACGCATCAAAACCTTTAAAAATGCAATAACATTTGTCTATCACAACAACTGTAATCACAATAACTGTGTTTACTATTAAAGTTGTAGATTCTTTTTAGTGAAGCTATATAGCCCATGTGGACAATATATCTTTGTTAATTAGATCGCTCTGGGCTTTTTTAAACTAAGTAATAATTTCATATTTTTTCACGTCTTTACACTCTCTCTGAAAGCTTTATGCCAATTCTACCTACCTCAAAATAATATTGAAAGAAAACACATCATGTGTTATCGTGCAATAAAATTTTGACTACTCGAATATTACGGAAAATGAATATTTTGAAGCAAATGTCAAAATGTTGGCAAAGAAAGTGGAATCTCTTAGACGAATTTTGTTTTTGAACCGGTTCCTAGATGTTATCTTTTTAAACTACCTTTAGATATCTAATTATTTAAATGTAACACAGCAATCATTATAAAAGTTGGTGGTTTGTCTCCGATTGGACCGATCCAGGTCCAAAATGCAGTCAGGTCAAGCGGTTCAGGTTCTTATGAAGATATCCACACTTGTTATAAAGAGTAGCCACTTGGAATCTCCCCTAACGAAGTCAGAATTAACCAAAGCCACTTTTAGATCGACACGGATAACGACCATAGGAGTTCCGCGTTGCATAAAACGGTGTTGCTAGCCGTGATATTAAGTTGTTGCTTTCAAAGACTCCAAATAATACTATCATGGTCTCCAAACAATAATAATTATGCTTATCTGAGCTTCTGTTATCCAAGAGCTCTTAAAGCCTTAAATATTCGTCTTGACCGATACCAATGCCTTACAGAAAACTGGCATGAAACAACCGCAGCGTTGTGTTTCCCCGTGTGAGAGTTGTTACCGGAGCCTTAATCCTTTCTCTTCACCAATCATTAAATCTCCCAAAGCCCCTAAAGGTCGGCAACGCACTTGTAACTCCTCTGTTGCTGCGATTGTCCTAACTTTCAAATAAAAAAAAAAATTTTTCGTCGATTATTAATATTGTTTTTTTAACCACCGATTAATCCAATGAGCTTCGAAGCTAAAAGTAGTTAATTATTAAAGTTAGAACATTGTGGTAGAACTGTGATCAAGGAGCAAACGACGTGATTAATATACACAGCTTCTCTAGGTGTTCGTTGCTATCGAATTCAACGCTGGCCGTCGAACTTAGTCCATGTGGTAGTGGCCGTCCTTGGGTTAATTAAGACGTATGTGCCAAAGTGCACGGCAGCCATTGCAATATATTCCCTCCGTGCAATATTAGTTGTGTAATGAAAATGTGTTGGTTTAGATAAACGTCACATACGGAATAATCTGTTATACTTCTTGTAAAAAAGTGCCTATACATACATAGGCTCTTTTTGAGCTCAATCTTCAACCAATTATTTAAAAATCAAAAGAATTTTTGGTTAAGTCCCTAATAAGTAAGTCCTACTCAACTACATTTAATAGTCCAAAGAGAAAATTTAGACGAATCGGAAATTTGTTTTTGGTCTTCTAAAATTTTCGCGGTAGGTAGTCAAAAACTGGTAATTAATAAATAACAACAAAACTAATTTGACTTGTTTACTCTTCTTTACTTTAATTTTATCTGCATGATACAAAAAGACAAAACGTGCTGAAAATAATACGAAAACTTATCGAATCTACTGAAAATAGTTATGAAAAATCCAGTAGGGCACAAAGCGTACATATCTCTGAAATCTTCCAACTCGATAAGAAGGCACTTGTGAATGTGCCGAGATTCCGGTACACAATTTCGCAAGCCACTTGCAGTCGCCCGATCACGTTTCCTCTCCCGTGCACCGTCCAGCATCCGCGTGTCTCGTAACGAATGCAATTCGAGAACCAATAAGAAAGGAAGAATATTTCTCATACTCACTATTTTTGCTTTAGTATTTTTACCCTGAAATGTCGTAGGAAAATATTTATATCGGAAACGGGGAAACATCCTTTGACATACATATTCAAATTCTTTCGTTGCTGGAGTTACAAGAGATTTGATTCGATAGCCAAGTTGAAACTTACAACATGTGATTTGTCACTTCAAAATTTAAACTAGTAGTAAGTTGGACGTTTCAATACAATAAAATATTGAAAAATAACTATACTTTTATTTATCGATCGATCGATACTCTGAGTTTAGATATTTTTTAGCTAATTATTAAGAAAATAATGAGTAAGCTATTTGTCGCAAACATTACAATGAATGACGTCATAACTAAGCTTCTCATCATACTAATTCATACTAATTTCATAAAAAAGAATTGAATTTGACTAGTTGGAAACTACCTTATTATTAACAATAACGGTATTCACACACATAAGTAGTAAAAATCGCTTCATTAAACATTCCCTTCTCATGCATATCTTTTTATATAGGCCACAACCTATTTAAGTAACTATAAAATGAAAAAAAAAACTTTGAAAACAATCTAATTGCTTACACAGGTGTGAGCGGAGGCCATCTCTCGGCGTGTTTTACTTTAAAGAATGGCTGTTTAATTTACGTGTTCCAGCGGAAAATTGCAGGCCATAAGTTCTTGAGTAGTTGCAGCCACAGACTACGCTTATTTACGGCCCACTAAGCTTCAGACTTTTTGCAGGTAATGAAAAACAAGGTTTATAGTTTCTAGGGCACCTAGCTTCACTGACGAACAGACTGACAGACTACTATTCTATTTTGACGTTTCAAAAGTACCTATTTATGGTTTAGTTGGAATAAATGATTTTGATTTGATTTGATTTGATTAGGCTCTTCTAATCGATTCTAGTTAAATACTTTTTTTTAGTTAATTGTAACGATATCTCTTAGTGAAGATTGTAGTTTCATATAATATATTTGTGCTTGTCAAATGACTATATAGGTCGCTTTCTCTGTCCCTATAACCGTATGTATACCTAAATCTTTAAAACCACGGAACGGATTTTAATGCGGTTTTTTAATAGATATAGTGAAAGAAAAGTAAGGTTTACATGTGTAATAACACGCGGGTCCCTAGTACGGAACAAAATAAATGTTGAGAAAGGTTATGGGCAAGTAAGTGAGTAACCGTCAAAAGTCGCATTGGTCTTGTTTAGGTGTCAAAACTGAACTCTCTAGGACAAGTACCAGATAGATAAAGAAATCGTTACAAAAATATCAAACAAATGTTATAATAGTCAAATAAAAATTGATTGAAAAAAAATAAAAAAGTGAAAGAAAATAAAAAATAAAGGAAAAATATTTGTCTATATGTATGTATAGTATTTTGTTTTTTTTTTTGACTTATGACACTGTGTGACCGGAGGTATGATAGGATCTCGCGTGTTTATTTCGAAGTACTTGGAAAGGACCACAGGGGATAAAGTTTTCGCTCCACACTCTATTCACTTCCAAAGTCCTTCAAATTTGTGAATGTTTTAAACTTTATGCCCTTCACATAAAGTTTAAAACGGTATCCGAGTTTAGGAAACTTAAGAACCCTTTCACCTTTTAAGTTTGCGATAACTTAACCAACGCGATAATCAATAAAATTTTCTTAACAGTAAAGCCTATAATTATTAATTAAATTAACAATGACAAGCAACTATTGGCCTTATTATTATTATATTAACTCGTGTTAGCTATTGATTTGTTGGCTTCGGAATTTTCCATAATTGTGAGGATTTGAAAATAATCCCCTACTGTTTACCAGTAGGCTCAACTAAACTAATAATAAAACAAACAAAATTGGAGTAAGTCCTCTGCTATCGATTTTAACAAAGTAGATAGGATTTGTGTAGCAATTGATTAAAATTTTAGCTTCAGAAAGCTGGACACGATGAATAATTGATTAACAATCAAAACATTAGGTGCATTAAAACTATTAAGCGTGGGTCTGCGGTCGGCTAAAAAGGGTAGCTCGCCGCCCGACTAGAAACTGATTTCAGTGCTCAGCGCGTAGTGTTCCGTTCACGCGTCAAAAGCCAATAGACAACGACAGATGGAGCCCAAAAGGGCCGACGTCCAAGCCGGGGTTTCAGATTAAGCACAATAAGGGAACGCGGCCTCGGCATGAAGCAGGAGCAGAAACGGTGACTTTTAGTCAGTAAGAGTCTGACATTCTCTCTTGCCTTTCCCTGGGCGAGAGTAGGCGCTTGGTGATTTTCCGTCCTCAAAAAGTTACCAGTATTAATTATGTAAGAAGATATTTAAATAAACATTTTAAAAGTGGACTGTTTAAATTGTTATTGTTTAGAAATTATTTAAAAAAAAAATTTACAAAATAAAAAAACCGGCTTCAAAAAAAGTCAAGCAATAAAAGTTCCTACACTAAAAAGTAAAAAATAACAATTTGAATTACTGTAAAAAAACTTAATTTATAGGTAAACTTATTTGACATTAATATTTTGCAAATATTCAAAATTTATTACTTATTTTTGGAGTCGGTGCCAGCATTTTGATGTTGAAACTTAATGTTAGTTAGGTTTTTAATATCCGGTGCCATTTTTCGTACATAATGCTTAAACATTTTCAATGTACTTAAAATGTTTTTGTAAGTACATATTTTTTATTTAAAAAAATGTGCAAATCGGACATTTTTTGTAGAGAAGTCTAATCTGTATTTATGTCTTAATTAATATACCTATATTTGAGTATGCAAATAGGTATTAAGTAGTTTTATAATTAAGTAAGAGGTAGTTTTTCAAGGGATTGTTGCCCATTTGTATTTCCTTGCATGGGCTGGCACCGACTCCAAAAATAAGTAATAAATTTTGAATATTTGCAAAATATTAATGTCAAATAAGTTTACCTATAAATTAAGTTTTTTTACAGTAATTCAAATTGTTATTTTTTACTTTTTAGTGTAGGAACTTTTATTGCTTGACTTTTTTTGAAGGCGGTTTTTTTATTTTGTAAAATTTTTTTTTATTTGTATCCGTTTAGTGTTTTTTTTTTTTATTATAATGTGTTATGGCAAAGAAGTCAATATCGTTCCTACATTTCTTTTGAAAAAGTTACCAATGTCATACTTATACGTAGAAATACATATCATAGTACATTGTTACTGTGTAATCGTTTTGATCTCGAGGAGAGATGATATGATGCATGAGATACTTATGACTTATAGTTAAAATAAAATAATAATCTTATCATAAATTCATATTAGTTCTCGCCAAATAACAAAACCTAGATATTTTCATCAACAGACAGATAAAGTTCAAAGATACCAAATGCAATCTAATTTAGTATCTATGATTAAATACATTCGTACATAGAAAAAAGACCGATGCAATTATTGTTTTGTATCAATTGTAACCCATTAAATGAAGAATACTATTTTGTTATTACTAAGAACATTCATATATAGACAAGTTGGTAAAAATATAAAAGACCATCGCTATTGTAAATATACATTTATGACTCATTCAATGTATGAACCTTTTTTAAGTAAGTATTATCTACATATGTGCACACAAAAGAAACACAATTATTGTTTTGTACGACGCAATTATTGTTTTGTAACCCATTTAAAACGACTGTTTTGTTAAAAATGCCAATTAATTCTCTTAGCCTATTACCAGGAAAACGATAAGAACACAATGACGCATTTCACCACTAATGTGTAAACGCAGTCCACGTGGACTAATGCAAAATAGCCAATACTAGGCCAAACTCCGCCCCCAAAGGTGTGCGGTCCCGCTCTAGAACCTTTCGGCCCCATCGGCCATCTGTTCTACGAGCAATGTGCCGTGCCCACTGTCACTTAAGTTTGGCATTTCTTCGGGCTATGTCGGTGACGCTGGTTCTTCTGCGGATTTCTTCATTTCTGATTCGAACATGCACGGTAACTATGAGCATAGCCCTTTCCATTGCTCTTGACAGCTCTAATAAGCTTACACAATACTAGGCCCCATGCCAACCTTCCAGCTTCATCATCACATCAGTTCAATAGTACCTTACAGCCTAAGTGCATCTTATAACAATTCTAACAAGCCCAAACACGGCTAGGATATATTAATTAGGTACGCAGTTCCAGTGCCTACCTTCCAGCTCCATAATCATCATTAAATCAGTTCGATGATAACATTTCCAACATAATTATTTAAGATCATTGGTTTACAGTGCATTTTCATAGTTGCTGAACTACCTTGATTGTGATATCTATGCGAGTGTCAAGTTTCATCACCCATTTCTGATCTTCTTCACCAGTTCCACCTCATCAAATATTACTTTTTGACTTTAAATGCTTGAGTGCTCTATGAAAATATTAAAATTACTATATAGTTGCCTATAATATTTGAGGAGTTCCCTCGATTTCTCATGGATCCCATCATCAAAACTTGATTTTGAAAAGAATGGGACCAATCTGGAAGCATATCCTTTCAATCATAAAAAAAATTTTGCAAATCCGTCCATAAACGACGGAGTTCTGAGGTAACAAACATAAAAAAAAAATAAAAAAAAAAAAATACAATCGAATTGAGAACCTCCTCCTTTTTTTGAAGTCGGTTAAAAATAGGTTTTATTTTCAATGTTTACTAGGGCATGCAGCCTCAAACTTCTAAGGTTTTCATATCAACTTTCAGGTTATTAGTATAGCATGTGCTTACATATGAAAAAAAAAAATAATTTTATCGTCTTCTTGTATCATTTATGCAGCCAGCTGTCCTTGCAATAGAGTGTGAGTCTTTTCTAGCCCCAAATCCTTGCTCGATAACTTTTTTTATATGATATTTCGACAAGCGAGCAGCTGGCATCCGCAACACTACAGGACTTGAATTTATGAAGTTGAAAAGCCCGTAATTGTCGTTTACATAATAGTCTATCTGTCATTCCAATCAGGAACGCAGACGTCGATATTAAGTTTATTCATTGATCATAAGCAAAATTAAACACTGTACACAATCTTTGAAGTAATTTGTGTATTGTAATGGTTGAGGTTTTACAAGACTTTGCGCTGACTATACCTGACATATTCTGACCTGACTCCTTATAATTATTCTTTATTACTTCATACGTTTACATAAATGTCTTTTGGCTTAAATACATTATCGATGTGTACTGCTGACATACTGACAATATATATGCACCGCATTGCGACTTTTTACATGACGCAAGGTATCATCTTTTATTCATAGAAACCAACAAAATCCTTTACATCTGTGATCACATGTATTGTTTACCAATGGGCTCTGCTTTTTGTACTCCATCTCTCAATAGTTTTAAGTATAAGTTAGTTTTTCGATTCCAAAGTGTATGTAAATAATTGTATTCCATACTCCATATTGCGCCAAAGTTAAAAACTGACAGTTTCTTTCTTTCAAATATTTAGCGTCAGTTTTCCGGGGTTATAATGTACCTCGGCTCCAGACCGGAGCAGGAGAAGGAACAGAGTGGCTTTTACTCAGCAAGAGGCTAACACTCCCCACTCTCTTTCGCTCTAAAAAGGGCAAGAGAGGTAATTTGATGATTATCCACTCTTAAAAATGTATAAAACCCTTTTCATGGGAAAGCAAATTGATTATTTGTATTCATGTTTTCCATACTTTTGAACCTTCATTGGATTTCCACGAATATTTTAAGACTCAATTAATTAGCAAAATCCGTTTACCCGTTGTCGAATTTAAGATCGAGTAATGAAATCTTTTTATAAACAAGAAGAGAGAGATTAAAGTGATTGTCGAATTCGACATTTTCGAAGGCTTTCTCGTACATATAAAATGGGATGAAAAGTATATATAAAACCATAGCAACGATAAGGCCATAAATCAAGTGCAGCACGCCACCACTAGTGGTTGAAAATGAAATGCCGTTATTATAGGTCTTGGCACACACCGATGCACCGTCCGGGTATGGACACTACGATATCACCGTTCGATATCGAATGCATCTTTACTATTTACAAAGAAATTTACCAATGGAACCCGAATTGTCAAACCATTTGAGTATAGATTTAACTTTTCAATCGTGGTAATTCGAGACAATAGGTGCTCAAACACCAGCGCTCGCTTGGGAATTAATGAATTAAGGATAAGATAAATATGTATTTGTAACTAATATATGTTATCTAAATAAGATGGTACAGTATATTTTTGGTTCTATATATTATGTTTTGCTACATCAGGCGTACAAATATATTTTTTTTAAACTCAAAATCTACTTTTGTGTACTTAATTTTAACAAATAGCAATACATTTGGAATAGAATACCTAACAATATGAATTTTGAATAATAATACTTATTATCTTTTAAGAAATCGTCTACCATATTTATATAATAAATAATTACATCTTTTACATGTCTGTTGAGTTTATTTTTATATTATGTTTGGATCTGTTACTATTATTTGTTTATATATGTTATTATATAAAATAAAAGGTTATAAGATGACAGAAAGACTGGATATTCATTACTTCAGATAGGTTTCTGTATTAAGGATAAGTTTTAGTATTTATGACGGAAGTGTTTTATGTTTTTAATAATATTTTTTTCATCTCACGTCGATATATTAATTAGTGTGGGAGAGCCCTGCTTCACTATAATGGGGTTGGCTCGACCGGAGTGATATCGTGACGGCGTAAATCAACCACAGCGTTTCGTTCCATCTTGTGAATAAGATTTTTTTTTATTTTTTTTATGTGATTGGTCGGCAAACGAGCAGAAGGGTTACCTGATGGTAAGCAATCAGCGCCGCACATGTACACCCGTAACGGAAGAGTTACGAGTGCGTTGCCGACCTTTCAGGGATTAGGGATTTGGAGATTTAGGGATTACGGAGGGATTGGGGGAGAAGAACGATTGGGCCTCCGGTAACCTCACACACACGGCGAAACGCAGCGCTGTGGTTACTTCACGCCGGTTTTCTGTGAGGCCATGGTATCACTCCGGTCGAGCCGACCCATTCGTGCCGAAGCATGGCTCTCCCACGCCTAAAGTTTACCGACATGTCACATACAAAAATAGCACATAATACAATGTGCACCTACTTATTCAAGTTTTAATTTTATAAGCTGTACAGTTTTACATTAAATTCTGTTATTGATTCGCCTTTCATAATTCTATGATTCAAATGTTACTGTTTCTGTTTACTTAAACAAAGACCAAAAAAACTTGATAAATCTAGGGCACCGGAACAGAGTAGCGTGTTTGAAACGTTGCATACTAACAAACAGATTGAAGTCAGTTGGTTCATGCAATCGTGTAATATAGGTACCAGACTAAGCGCGCCATTGCAATTATTAGGTATTCACATATGGGTCAAAAGTTATCAAACAATATATAAGTAAATGTTTGTCTGCCAAATATAGGTATATATCAGTCGATTTATCAATAATTGCTTTCTTGTTAATTTAATGGTTTTAAGTTATTTAGTATATTGCCTACGGCATTAAGTCCGCCTATGTACAGAAGTTTGTGTGCATAAAGCTTAATAAATAAATAAATATATTCTTCCACTCGCAGGTGTCGATTTGTCGTATCTTTATGTACGTGTACTGTTAGTACGGCTTGACCGATTTAAATGAATTTTTCTGTTTGCGTTTCAGTGGCGCCGTGGGTGGTTTAGATTCACCAATCAGCCGGGCAGATGAAGCTGATTGTACATGCGCCAAAAAGTATGTAGGATAATCTCGGAAACGGCCCAAACGATTTCGCTGTGATACGTGAGGGTTTTCGGGTCCGCTAGTATATGTTAAATATCATGCTTATTGCTTAGAGGAATTGAATGAATGATAGAAATATATTATTTTCACTAAGTAAATAGTAATCTCAATTTTTTGTATCAACTAAAAATAATGTCAAGTTAACTAAGCTTGGGCTACAAAGTTAATTTTATTGTTTCCGTTTTAAAATACTTACTTTAATAAGACATTTTGTCACGAAATTCACCCTTAGAATTGAGGTTTACAAAATTTCTTGACAGTACTGTCAAAAAAAAAACACCTATTATTGAGATCTGGAACTATATTAGTAAGATTGACTAGTTTTGAATAATGTTATCATAGTAAAATATGCTTTATCATTTGACGAATATTTTAATAAGAAACTAGCGAATCATCGGTAGGTATACTTAATACCCTTCATTCGCCTAACTTTGCAAATCTTACTGCCAGTCATCGTGGAAATGATAAATGTATGTATATGCGAGTAGGTACACGTAGAATATTCGTGCGGTACGCCACGTTATTTGAATGAGGTGGTAATTTCACTTCAAAGCCTCCCCTTTATTATCGCGATGTATTTATAGAAAAAGGGTTCGAATTATTATGTGTACTCACGCTTAGAGTACCTGCAAACAAATAATTAATGCCATGCGAGTTTAAAGTACAATACAAAAAATACCTACCTACCTGCCCCTTAAATAAGCCTTTGACTTTGACAATCGCCGACTTGTTTTCACCGCCCGGAAGATTTGGGGCGGAAAGAGCATTTTTCTTTGTGATTCTCCCCTTCACATTTTGCTAAAGAAACTGATTATTCGTTTAAGAAAAATGACGCGACTGACTGGTTTGCTATGGAAGGTAATGCAGTCTATAAAATTGTTATTCGCGAGGTTTTGGTTAGGTAATGCAACTATAAAGAAATCAATACTTGCCCTATGCATGAGGCATCGCTATTATTATATAATGTAACTTAGTCCAGGTCACAAGAAAATGATAGCTCAATGCATTTTATGAAACTATAAGTTTGATGAACTACCTTTAACGAAGTTGCATAATTGCCCCTTTTCTCTCTATTATTCATTTTATAATAACCTGACAGCAACGGCGACAGGTCTGATCGATACGTGACATTAAATTTTATCATTTTAATCTATACTGATGTTAGGAGTAAGTTTGTAGGTCACATGCTTTATACTCCTATTTCTCTTCCTATATCACACCAATTTCAGCCTACATCTGAGGAACAGTCGTGTTCGTTGTAATTGTAGCGGTAAGGTCCTTGTTTGAGAAGTGGATAAAAAGACGGCGGTCTTCAAACACCAAACATTTTTGGAGGTTCCCTTTTTGGATCTGGCAGGAGAAAACGATTGGGTTTCGTCTCTTTGAAGACCACGGTGGAGCTTAGGTGGCAGTGTGCTGTACTTGGACCGAGCTCCGTCGTAACACACACTAGGCATATTATAATAACTTTTCCCCGTCAAAAACTGCTGGTAAATCGTGTTTGAGTCATTATTTTGTAAAGGATCTACATACATACATATGTCGATAAATGACATTCAGGTTTTTTCTGTTAAGTTCGGGTTATGCTATCAAGTTGTCCAAATATTATCTTGTACTACGTCCAACGTTCTAAATTATATAAACCACCAAAATTGAGTTCTAACGCTACGGACAGCGCACTGCATTGACTGTCACTATTAATTACTCGCCGCGGTGTAATTAGGAGCGGCCGTGCCTGCATTTTGTACTATGAACATATTATATTATAGGTACCTGAGTACATAAATTGCTAGAAACTGACACATGAGTTAGTTACAATTTCTAAACAATAAATTTAATATGAATAGAATAGACCTTTCTTACAAATCTGAATGTGTTAATATTACTTCTTGATTTCCATTGTTATATAGATCTAGTACAAATCAAATTCAAAATACTCAAGTGACTGGGTAGCCGACAGACAATACAGAAATACAGATTCTTCGTGTGATCCACAAATTATTGTCTAGGTGTAATGAATACGTCAAATTGAGGGATGAAAATAGGACTAATGTTCAGTCGGAGCTTCGGGTTAAGTACAAAAAGGTATCACGTCCTCAGACTGGATCCGGCGAAGGAACAGGGGTGCATTGGGGGAGGGGGGAGGGATTAAGACAGGTGAGAATATGATATCTCTCGCAAGAGAAGTCATTTGATAATTTTCCATCCTCAAAAAAGAGGTAAAATCATCAGATCTCCTCCCGCTTTGTGTAGGGCAAGAGCGAGTGTCAGACTGTTACTGACCAAAAGCGACCCCGTTCCATCTCCTGATCCGGGCTGAGGTCACGGTACATTACTTCGCTTGCATTCCCGAATCCGGCTGATCCTCTTAATATTAAAAATGTACAAGTTTTAGAGGATGTACCTGAGTACCATGACTTATGCTCTTTCAAGCAAAAACTGCTAAAATATATTTGATTAAAATTTTGTTACAGATTTAGATCAAAGTCTAGAATAACATATATGGGGTATTTTTATACCGGGAACCTTTCTCATTCTCTCATTCTCAACTCATGACCGATGGTTGATACGCAATGCACAACGTGTCGCGTGTTCAATTCCCGCATGGAACAACTCTTTGTGTGATTGTGTGACTAATTGATTTTATTTTTCGTGTCTGTGTGTGATGTGCATGTGAAACTGTATGTTGTGTATAAGATACAGGAGACAATATTGAGAGTGGGACAAGGCTTTATAAAAATACTTGCATCTGTAACGTAATAATTATTTTTAAGTACCTATGTATATGATGTACCTATAACTTAAAGTTTTCGTACAAACTACGACTGACGTTTCAGTTACTTGGAACTTCGACCTTGAAATACCTAACTTCCTATAGCGAGTGGTTGAACACAGGTGTCATTCTCACAGTGTTAATTATTTACAGATTCTAGTTAAAAGTCAATGTCGACCTCATTTTAGTTTAATGAAGGCTTCAAGAGGATAAAAGTCTATACAATCTATGAACAAGAAATTGGTGCTAGTGGATGCTTAGTATTCATGTATGTGTTACAATAATGGCGGCATGAGATTCTCTTATGTAATAGGACGTCAAATGAGCACCTTGATTACCTGATAGTAAGCAATCAGCGCCCCCCATGGACACTTGCAACAACGGAGGAGTCACACGTGCGATGCCGACCTTGGGATAAGGGTTTGGAAAATTAAGGGATTGTGGTGGGAGTGGACCTCCGGTAATCTCACAGGAACAACGCTGTGGTTGTTTCACGACACTTTTTTTGACGCCCTGTTATCATTCCGGTCGAGCTGAAATATGACTGTTTCACACTTGGCATGTATAATTTTATCGATGTTAACACTAGTTCTTTCCCTAAAATCTTAATTGAAGGTTCTATTTTGACTCACGTAGGTATACTAATTAAGTCTCAATTAATTTCACACAATTGCAAATTCGAAATACACCTCAATTAACTAGTAACGCAAACCTCAATTAATGGTTAGTAACGTAATGATTTATATTTTATGAGTTAAAATCCCCTTTAATAAAATATTAATGAGCGATCGGTATTCAACCGCAGTTTACAATTTAATTTATTAACTATTCGCCGTGATAATTATTGCTAAACTAAAAACCGAATAAGCTATTTTCATAACATGTGTTGATCATGTATTTACATGTTCTGGCGTTGCTAATGATGTGTATCGATTGCATCACTTATGCTAATTAGGATAGTAATGAGAGAGAATGATGGTTAATAAAAAAATAAGTACGTAGAATTTTCTACTGTATCGTGTATAACTTGACTATAATTTCACATTCATACTACGTTATTGTTTAGGCAATTAATTTTTTCGTGAATTGATATAAAGTTGAGATTGTTTTTAAATTGGAAGGTAAAACTAAATATAGTTAATACATACCATTTAGTAACTCTCTTCAATGCTCCTTTAGTTGCGATTTTCATGCAAGTAAAATATGTATGGTGTGAGAAACTTCCATCTATAAAGCATTCATCAAAATGATATCCCTATCGATTTGTAAAATCTGCTGTGATATCACGAGGACGCGGTTCGTGAAAAGTTGAGCAAATATATCCTTACCCTCGTCAAAATGCAGAACGACCTTTTACTTATCCCAAGTTTTAAAATCTTTATTTCTTAAACGTCTGAAGTCAACACAGTTTTTAACTAGGAGTCAATGCAAAAATGTTGAATGATAGGTAGCAAAATAATTTTGAATTTGAACGCTGGATTTGAAACTAGGATGTTTTTTATGGAATGATTCGGCAAACGAGCAGACGGATCACCCGATCGGCGCCGCCCATAGACACCCGCAACACCAACAGAGGCCTCCGGTAACC
This sequence comes from Spodoptera exigua, assembly GCA_902829305.4. Taxonomy (NCBI): domain Eukaryota; kingdom Metazoa; phylum Arthropoda; class Insecta; order Lepidoptera; family Noctuidae; genus Spodoptera; species Spodoptera exigua. The sequence goes on along the minus strand of LR824601.2, from coordinate 8,403,949 downwards.
TCACTCACATGGCGAGACGTGCCATGGCTATGGTTGTTTTACGCCGGTTTTCTGTGAGGCCGTGGTATCACTCCGGTCGACCCGACCCATTCGTGCCGAAGCTTGGCTCACCCACACTTAAAAGCTAACAAAATACCTAATTTACCCATGTCGATGATAAATTTAGAAACAAAAATATTGGTGAGAATGTTGTAAGATACTGTGTTCACAGTAAATAGGCGTCGCTGTATTATTGAAGAAGACATAATACGACTGCACAATATGCTCGCTTGACTGCAAAATAAAAATGGAACCTGCTTTAACAAGTTGGAGTACACAAGCTTATGACTAGTTTCTGACTGTCGCTGAAAGCAACTGTGAGTCGGTACATACAATTCCCGGTACGCTTAAAAGCAATTTAATCCCAGTCTTCTATTCTGTGAGGCGGCCGTATCTACCCTGCAGGCAGCTGAATGGACTAATTTGTTTTACCTTTTCTACTTTGTAAATACATGTTGTGACACTTTTTATTTACATTTTAATAGACAAAATCCCATTTATTTCAAACTGTTCGTTCTACATCTGTTGGTTCTTTTCATGCCACTTTTTGTGTAATAGCTAGACATCGTGGATAAAAAATATTTGTGTTTATCGATATCAGTGATATAAAAATAGGAAATGTTAACAAATGTGCCTTTTTGTGTACAGCTTTTGTATATGAGAGAGTTCTTTGGGCCTATTGCCAAGTATACGATAGTCGGTTCTTGTGAAGCAGAGTGGGGACTGTGCCAACTAAATTCACCCTCTGAGCTGAATATTTGGCACAACTCAACGGAAGGTAAATAATATAGCTGTAGTAACGAAAGAAAAATATTTTTAAGCAAGTTTGTACGTACAACAAAAGTTTTACCTGTGTCACATGTTTCAGGTATGTTGTACGAAAATTCTTTGCGTTTATTTCAAATGTACGCTTCTTAACAAAACGTATTTTTTATTATGAGTACCTACATGGTTTATATAGTCACTGGAAAACTGTCTGCTGCGTGCGACATAACGCGGCTACGATTCCAAGTGAACGAGTCTTTTTGAGATTTACAATTTATTTTTCCGTAACTGTGTGCTGTTTATACTTATTGTTGAGTGAGGACATTGCTTACGGCTAGGCGTGCTCAATCATAGATTGCATCATCGTTTACTACCAGGCGTGAACAAACCTGCGGCGGCGACCGGTATCCGGCCTTAGTCAGGGCCATGCCACGGTGTGGAGCGAGAGAATTTGGGGCACCGCCTCTTTTTTCTGTTAAGTAGTCATGCTCGCAACGGAGAAGGCAGAGCGCGTGAGAGAACTATCCTCCTCATGCCCCAGCTGCCGCAGTAGGCGACACTCCGTTCCAATCCGACGTTGGGGATCAAGCGACGATCTCTGGTCACCGTAAGCGCGGGTCTCTGGACTGCGAGGAAGGTTAGCTTCCCGTCCCACCAGAACCAGGCCGGGCATATGGCACATAGCATTCCACGAGCGCCCCAAAGATCTAATAGACTACCACAGACGAGGCCCTACAGGGCCGATGTTCAGCCAAGTTTGCGGGGCAAATAAGGGTTGAAATAAGATTTCGCAACATCGGTTTAGACCAAGAGAATAAACGGGGGAGTTTTTAGACATTAATGCCGTGGTTGTTTATTAACTATTGGCTCTACGAGGCGGATCACCTTGCTTCGACGCTCGCGGGTTTTAAAATGTGATTGTCAAATATGATTAGGTTCCAAAGACTTCACTTAAGATTTGATGATTGGTATGGTAACCGGCTGCTGAAGAGCGTGTCTACACTTTGGCACGAGCAAATGGCTTCACTAAGAGGACTGACCGACACAACGACATTTTTTTATCTTAGATCTTTGACGTTCAAAGATGGCTTAAATAGTCTAATCAACATCAAAGATTATGAATTTGAATGGTTGGTTTTTAAAAAAGCAATGTATTTTTGTATACTTTATTTGCTATAGGTATTTTAAATGTTCCTAAGTCATAATTGAATAGGGTTAGCTCGGTCTCCATTTTCTAAGTACATTTCATCACAAAATTTCATTTGGGTAACATCTTGACAGCTCGCCCTTACGACCACTAAACCAATAAGACGAAGCTTTTTCATCATCCTAACACAGTAAGTACAAGTCCCGCTATGGGACATGTTATGGCTGTTTTACACGATACACTTCAATATAATAATTGTTATTATATTGCTGTGTAGTTTTTATTACATTAATTCGTCAATGCGGCGTTCGCGCACCCATTTTCCTACTAATGTGAGATTGAAAGGTTAAAATGATAACATAACATTATTAAGTTTACAATAAACTTTATCATCGTCTTTGTATAACAAAACCCCGGTTCGTTCTTCTTTTTACAAGGATTTAATTGATTGCAATCCAGTATATGTATAGTTATATACGCAGAGGTATTGTCACCTAGAAATTATTGAAGCATCAACACCCACGACATAAAAGAAAATCTAGTGTGGAAAAGACCTTGCATTGAATCGTAAGCTTTTAGTATGTATAATGTATAGTAGTTGTATATGTTTAAATTGACGGTGATTATTTTGTTAATTTTTTTCACGTAATTAAAAACACCTTTCAGCAAAAACATATGTTGTTTTCATTGAACCTATCAAAACTATTTGAAAAAGTATAGTTAAGTTGTTTCAGGGTTATTAAATATTGTATGGAGTTGTTCGTTTAGGTAGACGTTTAATGTTTTTATTTTAATGTGCCATTTTCTTCTTTTGCACCAAAACCCGCATTTTAGTCAGTGGTGTTCATTATTAGTTTTATGAATAAAAATAGTACCGAAATTGGCTGTTTTATGAGAATCTGGTATCGGTTTTTTTATTCCAGTACCTTCACTTGTTTCAATACGGAGGTGTGATATTATGTATTGCTATTAATCCGCAACCCCGGTTGAACATCAGCCATATTTGACCCATCTATGGTGGTCGGTTGGCTCCTTAAAGCGTAGGTACACCGAACGTTACGTAGCGTACTGCTGGATCTGGTTCTGGTCGGGAGGTAAGTTACCCACGGTTGCTGTCCGCGGACCTGCAATTTTCAGTATACAAGACGGCCATCTTTATTTTTTTGAAGAAATCTAAACTGGGATTTTTAAAATCTCTTCATAATATATTGAATTCACAGTATAGCATTAGTAACAAAATTGTTCTTCTTTTTTATGGTATATGTCGGCAAACAAGCTGACGGATTACCTGATGGTAAGCAATCGGCGCCGCCCACGGACACCCGCAACAACAAAGAAGTTACGAGTGCGTTGCCGGCCTTTTGGGGACAAGGGTTGCGGATATAAGAATCGGGAAGGGATAGGAGAAGGGGAGGGATTGGGCCTCCGGTAAACTCACTCACACGGCAAAACACAACGCTGTGGATTGTTTCACGCCGGTATTCTGTGAGGCCGTGGTATCACTCCTCAAGGCAAGCCAGTGCCAGTCCCAGTAAGTGTGGGAGAGCTAAGCTTCGGCTTCGGCAGAGCCAAGAAGCTTGGCTTTCCGGCAAAATCAGAATTTTTAATTTCAATAAGATAATTCGAAAAGGTTAATTAATTATCTATTTTCAAAAAGGTAATATGCTGGTGCTGCACAGTTTGAACACTATAACGATATCGAAGGAAACAAGAACAATCATCTGTTCCAATAATAAAAGAAATCGCTCGGAAAATTATATTATGTTAATTAATAATAATAATCCGCAAGGAAGCTTGTGGCGAGCTGTTGGGCAGTGGCGACCCCACGGACCTGACTCCCGGGAGGTGTCTTGTTCTTCTCTCTCCGGTTAGTCCTCGTGACGAGCTGGAGTGAACACTGATGAAGAACAAGCCCTCCTACCTCATTCTTGCCTTAATTGGCTGGCTTGAGTGGAGATTCGCAAGAGTAGGAGTTGAAGGAGACTCGGGGGAAGGATGTATCTCAGTAAGATGCTGGTAGGGGTCTTGACCGTACTTCCGGGATTGCTCTGATAGCCGTGGGATGCCTCTCCTTCCCCAAGCAGCTCAACGTATGTTGCCCCCTTGTCGCTACATGCTAGCGGCCGTTTCCGGGGGCCCATTAATTGAGTTTGCCAGTCACCCCCTGCCTGTTTATCCGTATGTATCAATATTGGTCAGGGCAGGGGCCATAGTATTTCCATAGTTATCATATCCACCAGTCCATAGCAACCCATACCTCTAACCTTACAATTTTTACCACATTTCACAATAGTCCTGCATCAACCGGGGATTGTCCTTGGATGCACTTTTATAGTGCATACAGGGATAATTGCCGGCTGATGTCCCATCACATTTAGATTAAAACTGTTCAACGGGCCTCTGCGAGTTGGCTTCGGCTCCTCGTACGCCTTCCAAAGGTCCGGGACCCTGTGGTCCCGTGAAAGGAAAGAACAAACAAATAATAATAATAATGTTTATTTGTTGTAAAAGGTAGATTACAAAAGATATATCTTAAAATCTAGAAAAAGTACAGTGTATAACATCAACCTGAACTAGGTGCAAACCTGTGTTTCAGGTAAAAAAGTGTTGACATACTTCTACTACAATATTATTGCTTATCAAACTAAACGAATATAAAACTAAAATATAACAAGTAATTTAAATAATTAGTATCTAAGTGTTACAGGTGCGCGTGTACAATTACATAAACAGACGTCAGCTATTATTACATTATTTGCAAACCTTAAGTAATTCCTCAGTTTGTTCATATGTTAGGGAGTGTACATAATTAGTTAATATTTTTTTACAACGATAATGGTTAAGGCTATAAATACTTAATTCTCTATTTATTCTATTATATAAAATATATAATGTAAACTGATGTCTTTTTTTTCAACGATTTTAAGTAACGCCCTCTTTGTAATATTGATCAAAACAAAGTACACTGTGCCCAAAGGTACAGTGTCGGACAAAAATTGAGCATTAGTAATAATTTATCATGTAGGGAAATGTCGCACTGCGCACTGCTCTGGATTTCGGTACGAAAGTAAAACTTTCCTGTTTAAAATATCGCAGATTTTATTGAAGTGACATATCTTAGTTTTTGTTTCTATGTGTGCCTTTCCTTTTTCATGCGATTGCACAATGCCTATATATAATCTTTGGAAAAAACTTAATATTCAAATTCACAATAAAGCCAGAGTTCAATTCATCGTTTCTGCAAAATGCGACCTTCTTATAATGCAACATTCTATTTTTAAATATTCATCTAGAACACAAAAATAGAATTGATCAAACTTCAATTACTTAATAGCACGTCTAGTCCACGTCGAATCGAGTTCATGTGAGCCTGAATCTTTGAATTTTTAGCGTTCCGTTTCGGTTGATGTATTAATATTGAATGAACATATTTACGGAACACATATCATGACCAATGTTATGTGGAACACTGGGAGAAGTACAACCGTGCAAGGCACGATTACGTTTTTTTTATGTTGTAGGTCGGCAAACGGGCTGACGGATTACCTGATTATAAGCAATCAGCTCTTCGACCTGGAGGTAAGCAATTTGCATCCTTTATGTACACACAATATACCAGATGTTTTAAGGAAGTTACGTACTAGCCTTTCAAGTGTTAAAATTCGGAGATTTGACGATTTAGGAATGAAGGGACCCAAATAAGCGGACTAAAGGTACCCAAATCATGGCGAGGTTATCAAGCTAGAAACTACTTTTTAAAAATAACATTTTACTCGAATAGGAAAACGTGCCCTAGCACGAAACCCTATTCTATTATTCTAATCAAGAACAAAGACTTAAATAGACACTAGGATCTTAAATTACATGAATGGCATGTTACAAAAATACTGGCAAAATTCTTCAAATTTATGCAACATTGCATTGAAAGAGTTATGCAGCATAACACGAGTTATTGTAATCAATGAATATCACCGGAGTTCCGTGAAACGAGTGCATGCCATGGAAATATTAAATATCTGTGCTTTTCAGGTAACGAAATAAAGTTATGGTAAAATATGTAAACCATTAGGGTTTACCTACTTACACATGGAAATCAGATAACTCACAGAAAACCGGCGTGAAACAACAACAGCGTTGTGTTTCGTCGTGTGAGGGAGGTTACCGGAGGCCCAATCCTCCCCCTCCTCCAATCCCTCCAAATCCAATCTCCAAATCCCTAATCCCCAAAAGATCAGCAACGAACTTGTAACTCCTCCATTGTTGTGGGTGTCTATGGGCGGCGCTGATTGCTTTCCATCAGATAATCGGTCTGCTCGTTTGCCGACCTATCACAAAAAAAATATAGAGATAGAGATAAAAATATAATAATATTATGTGTTTTACGTCTTTAAATATAGAATTTAAGAAAATTTAAAGTGGTTATGTATAAAAAAGTAACACAAGAATAGAGCTAACTTAGAAGAAAGAATTGTTTAAATTGTTTAGTACCTCCCCAATCCTTAAATATCCAAAACCCTGATCGCCAAAAGACCGTAAACGCACTCTTAATTCCTTTGATGTTGCAGACGGCGCGATTGCTTACCATCAGCCAGTTTGCTGACCTACGAGTATTTCCTAAAATAAAAATAGCAACTCATATTTAAAATTTTACATGTTTGTTTGAATAAACAGTTCCTACATTTTATTATGAGTGTCTTTACCATTCGCGGGACCACAGGGTTCCGGTCCGGCGATTATCCCTATAGATACTATGGAAATGTATCCTGGTTAGTGTGAGATAAGCTTTTAAGTGTGGGTTGCTGAGAAATGGTATAATGAGAACTATTGAAGTTCTATGGCATCTATCGAACCAAGTAGACGTGGCAGTCGCCAACTAACCAACTGGGCCTCCAAAAATGTTTGCTAGAAAAGCAACAGAGAGACAATGGTAATGTGAGTTACCGAAGCGTAAAGCAACTGCAATTGGCTTTCTCCTCAGATCATTTGCATCACTGGCCCAATAGCAACTGTTCTTTTTTTTTGGAAAATCATCAAATGACTTCTTCCGCTCAGGGTTAGGCGAGAGAGAGTGTCAGACTCTTACTGACAAAAAAACCCCACGTTCCTTCTCCTGCTCTGGGCCGAGGCCGCGGTGACTCATTGCGCTTAACCCGTACACCCGGCTGAACATCAGCCCTATGGGGCCCCGTCTGTGGTGTCCATTAGCTCTTTGAGGCGCGCACGGAATGCTACGCGTCGTACGCTCGGGTCTGGTTCTGGTCGTACGGCAAGCTACCCTTACTCGCCGTCCGCAGACCCGCGCTTACGGTGGCCGGAGATCATTTCTCGACAAGCCTCTTACGTGGAGCTTCCACCCTCAGAGCGCGGTCATTGCTGTCGCGACTCCAATCTGGACCACCATTGAAGCCAAAGATGGCCACGTATTCGTCATCATCGTTCAATACAACCAGCCAAATAAAGTAAGATGGAGATAAGGAGAGGTGACTTTGCTCTGGAGCAATCTGAATGATGACAACCCACTGGATCACTTTGCCTCAAAGAGTACTACTATCATTAGATATTAGTGTACTATAAAAATAACTGTACGCGAGACGGTTAATAAGCTTTCCAAGAAATCTTAGTAACGAGATAAATAATAAAGGTCTAAGTAAAATGAAATATGTACATGAACTCCCAACCAATAATAGAATAGGGTTTCGTGCTAGGGCACGTTTTCCTGATACTACAGACTCGCTCAACGGCACGTCTTGTCAATATACAATTTATTTTCTTCGTGATTTGTCAGTCTCGTGGATCGGAGCAGATATATAATTATTATACTATTATTATTCTTGAATATAAAGTAGTTAGTAGTTTGTAGGGTGGTTTCAGTGTGGGAGAGCCAAGCTTTAGCATGAATAGGTCAGCTCGTCCGGAGTGATACCACGGCATCACAGAATACCGGCGTGAAACAACAACACAGCGTTGTGTTTCGCCGTGTGACTTAGTTTGCCAGAGGCCCAATCCCTGCCCCTCCCCTAGCCCTTCCCAATCCTTAAATAACCGCAATTCTTAACCCTAATAGGCCGGCAACGCACCCGTAACTCCTTTGGTGTCGTGGGTGTCCTTGGGCGCCGCCGATTGCTTACCATCAGGTAATCGGTCTGGTGGTTTGCCAGTTTATTTAATAAAAAAAAACTGTCTTACTTAAGTATACCTAAATAACTCTAAGTCGCTTATTCCAATTTTACGTAATCCTTCGCTATCATATATATTTTATGCTTTACCTAATCGATCTTAGTGTCTCGGTTTCCTAATTAACACCTACTGGCAAGGAGTTAGATATCTGTATTATGTAATGGATTTTAATTATCATCATTGTTCTACCTGAAAAGCTAAAACTAAATCTTTAATCGTGAAAAAAATTACTATTTATTGCATTATATGTTTGTGTTATTTAGTGTCATTTATATAATTTTAAGATCTATCGTTTATAGTATTTAATTTAAACGCATTTTTATGTGAAAGGAGGATACAAGCTGTCTGATTACCTGATGTTAAGCAATTTGCGCCGCCCATGGGGGTGTCCAACAACGGAACAGTTACGAGTGCGTTGCCGAAGTTTTTGGGACTATGGATTTATGATTTGGAGATTTTGGGATTGCGGAAGGATTGGGCCGGTTACCTCACACCTCACTTATACGGTAATACGGTCGCCGTGAGGCCGTGGATTCCGTTACGTGAATTCCGGTTGAGCCGAACCACTTATAACAAAATTACTTACATTTCTGTTAGTAATATAAACCTCTTCTAGCCATTGGGTAGGTATAAGTTTTTGTATGGCTTAAATTCAAGGGGTTTTTGTAATAGTTGTACTTTACGAAATTTAAGTTGTAAGTACCTATTTATGGCTTCAGCTTGGAGTTTGTTGGAAAGAAAGTTTTCGAAAAAAAGAAATTGTTTGGAAATTTCCTTTAGATTACTGGGTTAAAATTAATATTTTTACTCTGTATTATTCAGTAACAAATATATTTACCGATTGATACATTTCAAAAATGTGATACCTACTATTGTTAAAACTAAGCACGTGCGTCTCGGACGGAATCAGGTTTGTTGTATGGAAACAAATTTAATAGTACTTAATTACTGTAACTTTAACCTTCCTATGTACTGTCCTTTTTTATTTTTCTGATTAAGTTAGGTATGTACTAGAGAGGTAAATGTCTTGTAGTTTGAAAAGTCAGTGGTTATGTGACCGATTAGGTACAAAAAGGACGGCAATTCAACAGCATGTCCTCTGTACTGAGGAATTTCATCAATACATTAATGTATTGAACGCACAGGTGCGTCGAGGGCACACAGAGTAGCGTAAGGAAACGCACATACGCGTCGGGGGCACTGGATGTGTTAATTTTCAATCGGTTGACTAGACTACAGCATTGAGGTGGCAAACTGTTTTGGCATCCAGGTGCTACGAACAATCTTCGTAAGATGGCGTTGTTCACAACATTCAGACTTATTCAAAAGTTGGGCATCACATAACCTGGTTGGATTGTTTCTTCTTACTTTTGCTTTCTCAAAGAACATCGCATCTTAAACCCCGTCCTGTTCATGCGATTCCTTTTTTTTTGTCTTGGGAAAACCATCAAATTACTGACTCAACTCCTCCCTCCCCCCCTTTCCTTCTTCTGCTCTGGGCCGAGGCCGCGATGACTCATTGCGCTTAAGAATTCCTCTAAACCTTTGAAAAAAGTAAACATGAAAAGAGTACCTATTCTTTTCACAGCTACATACTAAAAATGGAGAAATATCATCGAACGCGACACGCTGCACTCTTGGGTCAGGTTCTGGACAGGAGGCGAGCTACCCTTACGTAGTTGCCGTCCGCAAACTCGCACTTACGGTGGCTGGAGATCATCGCGTAACCCCCGACGCGACGCATGGAGTTTCTGGATTAGAGAGTGCTGAACATGAAATTTAGCTTAAACATCTGATTATTAATTGTGACAGTCGGTTATGAGATAGTGAACTCCCAAAATGTTTAACCGCCGATATTTCTACACAGTTTTTTAGTTCAAAAATAAACTCCATGCACAAGACCGTTACAGTACCTTTTAGCTGTGAAACACTCCGGTTAGGTATAGTTATAATACCTCTGGTAGTTAGGCCTGGTTGCGTGTCGATCTAAATTATAATTATAATGGTCTTGATACTGATAGTTTTTTAGACGATAGTTTTTTTGTTAAAAATAACATTTTCTTTTAATTTTCATTTACATAGCCACCATATTGTTTTGAAAGTATAATTTTAAGGAGTATGTATAAATTTAATGTCTTTGTTAAGTGTAAGTTGTAATGGCAATTTGTTAAGATTTTTTTTTCTGTGCGTTTGTTTTTAGATACTTTCACGCTAACAATTGTTAGTCTCTCTGTAGAAAATATTTATTTCTATATCTCATTTCCAACATGTTCAACAAAGAAAATGGCATACTACATCCAGAGCCATCTACTGAGTAAATGGAAATTCTACAAATGGAATGTGGTTTCAGCCGTTTTCACAGATGTCTCTAAGAGTAAAAAATATTTAATTGAATTATTTTTGATGTGAAGTACGATATGTTTCATGGTTTACATACTTTTACATGCTACATATAAACTCGATCAATATTTTTAGCTGTTTTTTATTACAATACTAGTAATAAAAACAGCAAAAAATATCATTAATATAATTAATTAAAAAATCATTAAGTTGTATCATATTTCTATTTATATTTACGTTTAATGATATCAGTTACTTCTTAATTCGTTTCTAGTACGAGTTGTTATAGATATAAAATTATTATGTAACTGAAAATCTGTTATAAGTCTGAAATAAGAATAATATTGTTTTCTTGACCAACAAATATTTATTCTATTTATTTTTTTATAACTTTATCAAGTTTTAAAACTGATTGCTAACTTTTCAGATTGTATGTATTAGGAAATTCTGCATAATATTAATGAACATTGTGACATGCTACGATTGAAAAAAATAATAATTATGCTTAAGAACATCTTTTAACTGCGATAGTGAATACATTTTTATAAAGGTTTTTGCCTTGTAGAATTCGGCAGAACAAAATTTCCGAATTATTGGAAAATTTATATCAACTGAGTAGGTAAATATGTACTTTTCAAACGTTTCCACTGTTTGTTTTCCGTATTCAACTTTCTTTTTATCGTTTTAAATCCGTATTGCATTTTATTGTTAACATTTTATAATTAACATTCAAATCGGTTTTACTCGGCAAGTATCAATGTGAAGTATTCCGAGTATTGCGGACTTTCTGAATTTATTAAAACCACACTAAATAACGATGACTAAAAATATTTGAGGTAACCTTAATAAATATTTATGTACACTTGATAAACTATAAAAAAAAATTTTACAAAATAAAAAAACCGCCTTCAAAAAAAGTCAAGCAATAAAAGTTCCTACACTAAAAAGTAAAAAATAACAATTTGAATTACTGTAAAAAAACTTAATTTATAGGTAAACTTATTTGACATTAATATTTTGCAAATATTCAAAATTTATTACTTATTTTTGGAGTCGGTGCCAGCCCATGCAAGGAAATACAAATGGGCAACAATCCCTTGAAAAACTACCTCTTACTTAATTATAAAACTACTTAATACCTATTTGCATACTCAAATATAGGTATATTAATTAAGACATAAATACAGATTAGACTTCTCTACAAAAAATGTCCGATTTGCACATTTTTTTAAATAAAAAATATGTACTTACAAAAACATTTTAAGTACATTGAAAATGTTTAAGCATTATGTACGAAAAATGGCACCGGATATTAAAAACCTAACTAACATTAAGTTTCAACATCAAAATGCTGGCACCGACTCCAAAAATAAGTAATAAATTTTGAATATTTGCAAAATATTAATGTCAAATAAGTTTACCTATAAATTAAGTTTTTTTACAGTAATTCAAATTGTTATTTTTTACTTTTTAGTGTAGGAACTTTTATTGCTTGACTTTTTTTGAAGGCGGTTTTTTTATTTTGTAAAATTTTTTTTTATTTGTAGCCGTTTAGTGTTTTTTTTTTTTTTTTTTATAATGTGTTATGGCAAAGAAGTCAATATCGTTCCTACATTTCTTTTGAAAAAGTTACCAATGTCATACTTATACGTAGAAATACATATCATAGTACATTGTTACTGTGTAATCGTTTTGATCTCGAGGAGAGATGATATGATGCATGAGATACTTATGACTTATAGTTAAAATAAAATAATAATCTTATCATAAATTCATATTAGTTCTCGCCAAATAACAAAAAACTAGATATTTTCATCAACAGACAGATAAAGTTCAAAGATACCAAATGCAATCTAATTTAGTATCTATGATTAAATACATTCGTACATAGAAAAAAGACCGATGCAATTATTGTTTTGTATCAATTGTAACCCATTAAATGAAGAATACTATTTTGTTATTACTAAGAACATTCATATATAGACAAGTTGGTAAAAATATAAAAGACCATCGCTATTGTAAATATACATTTATGACTCATTCAATGTATGAACCTTTTTTAAGTAAGTATTATCTACATATGTGCACACAAAAGAAACACAATTATTGTTTTGTACGACGCAATTATTGTTTTGTAACCCATTTAAAACGACTGTTTTGTTAAAAATGCCAATTAATTCTCTTAGCCTATTACCAGGAAAACGATAAGAACACAATGACGCATTTCACCACTAATGTGTAAACGCAGTCCACGTGGACTTATGCAAAATAGCCAATACTAGGCCAAACTCCGCCCCCAAAGGTGTGCGGTCCCGCTCTAGAACCTTTCGGCCCCATCGGCCATCTGTTCTACGAGCAATGTGCCGTGCCCACTGTCACTTAAGTTTGGCATTTCTTCGGGCTATGTCGGTGACGCTGGTTCTTCTGCGGATTTCTTCATTTCTGATTCGAACATGCACGGAAACTATGAGCATAGCCCTTTCCATTGCTCTTGACAGCTCTAATAAGCTTACACAATACTAGGCCCCATGCCAACCTTCCAGCTTCATCATCACATCAGTTCAATAGTACCTTACAGCCAAAGTGCATCTTATAACAATTCTAACAAGCCCAAACACGGCTAGGATATATTAATTAGGTACGCAGTTCCAGTGCCTACCTTCCAGCTCCACAATCATCATTAAATCAGTTCGATGATAAAATTTCCAACATAATTATTTAAGATTTACAGTGCATTTTCATAGTTTCTGAACTACCTTGATTGTGATATCTATGCGAGTGTCAAGTTTCATCATCCATTTCTGATCTTCTTCACCAGTTCCACCTCATCAAACATTACTTTTTGACTGTAAATGCTTGAGTGCTCTATGAAAATATTAAAATTACTATATAGTTGCCTATAATATTTGAGGAGTTCCCTCGATTTCTCATGGATCCCATCATCAAAACTTGATTTTGAAAAGAATGGGACCAATCTGGAAGCATATCCTTTCAATCATAAAAAAAATTTTGCAAATCCGTCCATAAACGACGGAGTTCTGAGGTAACAAACATAAAAAAAAAAATAAAAAAAAAAAAAAAAAAAAATACAATCGAATTGAGAACCTCCTCCTTTTTTTGAAGTCGGTTAAAAATACAGAATGTCACCTGTTTTTGTTGTGAACTATGTGTCACTAAGTTGGCAAGGTAATAATATTAAGTTGGTAAAAAATATCAAATAAAACCAAAATGTAACTTCACAATATTTATTTTAGTTCACAACTAATGATTATAGTGTTTGCATAAACTAAATTCTTAAAATACAATGTGATGCTCTGAACTTAAATGAGATAAGTAATGTATTAGTGCTTTAAAGATTATTGTTTATTAGAAAGTGCTGAAATAATATGCCGACGGTTTTTAAGACCACGTACGCAAATTTTGTCTAAAAATAAAAAAAACCCAAATGCATCTTCTTGTTGAAGTTAGAGATAAGGTTTTCCACTTTCACTATTTCTCTAGCTGGACTAGATTTTTTCATAGATGTTTTGTTTGTCACTGTTTTGCCAACAAGCTTAATAAAGCAAGAAAAAGAAACCAGAAGGAAAAATGAAAAGTAGACTGGAAAATTTAACTACACACATATAATGACTATTTTTTTGGATCAATCTCTGATGCAGAACCTTCTTTTATTGGAACGACGCATTTAACAATTTATTTAAGTTAACAAATATATTATTTAAATAAAATATTATTATACTATTAAAGTTTACAGAGAAAAGTTTTGACGTAATAAAATATAGTCTTTGTATTTCCCGCTTTTGAGTTCTTAATGACGGGTCTGATAGAAATATTTTGCAGTAGACCTAGATTTTACTCTAAACTTAATACACGAGTGAGTAACAATATTACACAATAATTAAACGTAGGGGAAACCGGGGTACAAAATCAGTTAGACTACCATTCAGGTCGTCAGTGAATCAAGGTGCTCATTCAAAGTGAAGATTCGAATTGAGAACAATGAGCAACAAGCAAGAAACAGTAGGTTGCTTCAGCATTCATTTGAGACGATCGGTAAATTGATCAGCTACTAAGAATCACTAAGGCATAGCCTCTCTTCTAATGTTGCTCTTAGTTCATTTTTTTTCTAAAATTGTCTAGGTACATATATGAATTCTGTGATAACTAACTCGTGAGAAAACAATCCCTGTCACATAAATTCTCTAAAATGGGTTCCATGAAGGAAGTTCTGATGCAGAGCATGACATATTTTTAGCCTGAAATAGGAAAGGTGCTTCAGAATAATGAACTTTATTTTATTACAATAGAGGTGCAAGTTAAACATAGAACAACGATGACTAGATACAATGAATCTACACACATTTAACACATAGATATGTTTCCTAATCATCTAGACATAGTTAATCTTGATGAATATTCAATAAATTTTCTACCAACACTAACTAGAAATAGAGCTTAAATTTATATAGACCAAATAACATCATAGATTATACATTCATATCTTATGTTACTTTAAAAAAATGAGGAACTGTGCAAGTGCGATTAATATTTTTTTTATCATTATTTTAATAGCGAATTTTCCGTTGATGACTTAGGTGCATAATTTTATATCATTCATTAAAAGTTTAAAGTTTGCTTTACATAAAACATGTCAGTTATCTAATTTTTGACTAGTTTTTTTATTTGTAGGATAAGCTGTTTATATTTTAGACTATGGAAGAATAGCATCACATATTTCAAATACAAAATAGGTATATAGGAGCAAAATCGCTCTTTTATATGCAATAATTAAAATCCCATGTCACAATATAAAACAATTAATTTAATTATATAATATTTATAAATTATATTATATTACCAATCTCTTCTAAACAACTGCCTTTAACGTTTTGTGTATGTATAAAAATCTACAACCAACTTTGTTCCTGTATGCGCACATTTGCCTACATATGTATATTTGTGTATATAAAATTATGTAACTACATATTGCTTATAATTTGCGTGAGGTGAATATCTTTTTAAATTAACTAATTTCTAAATCTAGCTTTTCTATCATGTAGGAATTTATTTTAATTATCTACTTTTTTTTTCTTGTTAATACTTTTTTGGCATTGGTTTCTATTTATTTTACTTCTATAAAATTCTGTGAATGCATGATTAATAATAAATCTTAGTAGAGACCTACTTAATAAGTACAAAATAACTTATTAGGTTTTCTAGTCAATTCACAAAAATATTTTAAAGTGATTTTAATTAATGTACTGTTTTGTAAATTAACACAATTTTGACTTCAAATCGACTCGATAACGATGACGTAACAATAAAAAAAGAAAAAATCATACATGAGTAAGGTCTGAGGTACTAAAATATAGTACATATAATGTGACTATTATGAAAGGTATGACCGGCTGAACTTTGTAAAATAATTACCTATTAATCGGTTAACAAAATGTTCTACAAATACTTCAATAAAGCCGTTCTCTCGAGGTTCTTTATTTGAAATAATAAACTTTTGTTGCGCCCGATGATTAGTTGTTATGGACTACAATAACTATAAAACTATTTCACAATTCCTTGGTTTCATGATTTATGACCTAACAGTAATTTCAGTGCGTATGTACTTCCTTATTGTGTATGTAATAAAAATAATTATTTTGTAGTCATATTTTTATATTGGTAGCTAGTTTTAGGTTACAACAAGTGTATTGAATTTGTAGACTTGCTAGTCTAGTTTCAGGGCACTTTCGAAACTATTTTTCATTCTCTCATTTAAAATCGTAAATAAATATCTAAATATAGCACAGTCTACACCTTTACTGTTTTATAACTAATCTAGCTTCAAACTACAACATAGCTATATTATTCAAAACGCCTTCTTATACAAAAATAACGATAACAATTTGGTTACGTTACAACTTTTAAATGATTGATACTATGTTAAAACGTAACTACAATTATATAAATATATACTGGTATTCTGCTGTTTGTATCAAATATAAAATGCATCACATAACTACTTGTATGTCCTAATTATTTCAGGCAGTATCGTAACAGTTAGCTTGCACTCTTTTATTTCCTCTTTATATAATGGTTCTCCGTAATCTTGGAGCTCAGTCATTTCATGTACTACAGGCGTAAAGTTGGGTACTTGGCCCACAGCTTGATAAAATTTTCGGAATCATCCAGGATGAAGGGACGAAACTGTGGTGGATGCAAAATACAGAAGCCTTCAGTAGAGTCATAAGACGTGATAACCCATCAGATCGTAACAAGACGGTCTCAAGGTCTCAAGCCTGGTAAGACACGAACTAAAATATGGTAAATACGCATCCAAATGTAGTTTCAGATGCTTAGAGCTGAAGTTTAAGATTAGAGGTGTGCCATCGTAAAGACATGTCCATCAGTGGACGGAAACGGGCCGATGAGATTGATTGTTTCCAGACTTGCATTATCTTTGATTGTTCTTCTTACACTACCTTTTATAATATAACAATGCTACTACTACTTCTTAAGTCTAATTTTGTTCAAATGCAACACAATTTGTACTTTAATGTTTAAAGAAAGCATACATTCGACAAGCCCTTTTAATATCGAGTGTTCAGAGTACACAATCGTAATTTTTTTAGGTGACCTTATTACTACACCAACTTTTGACTGATATGACTGTGGCTAAATCATAATCCCCCATTTGGCATGTGATTTTCAACGTGTGTAATGGGCAGGATGTTTCTCAATTCCTATACATAATTAAATTCCCCAAAGTCTGGTATTCTATCGTCGAAAAAGAAAAATAATACGATGTACGTACCTACTGTACATATTTATTTCATTAATATAAAAAAAAACCTGCCATCTTCACCTACTAGGAAGTGTCCCATAACGAGGTACGAGCCTACTACATTTGTTTTTTTTTTTCTTATTAAATTTAATTTAATTCTTACACGACATGTCTTTTTGGTAGTCGTACTAAACAAGCATTATAATAATATAATAAAAAACATTTTTATCGATAACAACAGTCTAACAATATTGGCGCGAAACATGACAATAAATACTGCATTCGTATTTTGCCGATCTACAAAATTGTATAGAACTTGAACAAAACATTTTACATACATAATGTATACTTACATAATTATATTTATTTTAATTCACGCATTAATTGTTTTCATGCTTTATTCATTGAAATATGAAAAGTGGCATCATACATTAAGTACGACGCAAAAATAACCTCGCTTTTCCAAAATTTACGACGGTTGAAAAGTAAATAATTTGGCCCAATTAAATTTTCTGTTTGAATGGAGTGCAAAATATTCAGTGATAAACTATTTAAATTTTGAATAAAATGTTACGTAAACTAAAAAAAATTTAAATAAAAAATAATGATTGTTATGATTTTGGTGCTACACGTTGAGAAGTAATAAGCAATAAAAAATGTTGTTAAAGTTGATAAAGATCTACGCCATTATTTGGTATTTTCGTAGTAGAAGACTGACGCACGTTGGCGCCGGTCTTCTCCGCGGATCAGACGTGTGTAAAGCTGGCATGAACAGCATCCTCCTGGGAAATCTGAGTGCCAGAGGTGAAGTACTGAAATGCAAAAAATATAAGCGTATTAGTTTCTGGAAAATAAATCACGACGTCTACTTTGGCAGAGGGATTATTCAGATCTGATTTTAAAGTCTTTTGTGGAATATGGGGATAGTTTCGCTACATTAAATTGACGTCACAGACATTTGGAAGGGGCTAATAGTCAAACTATCATTTAAAATGGATACAAAATTTTGGGATTTTATAGTTTTGGGTCGAGTTTGTTTTCGAAACAACACTTGAAAAACATTATTAATATATTTGATATTTCAGTAAACCGCCATTAAAGTGAATTCTGTTGCCCATTCTGATAGAGAATCATAACCTATTAAAGACTAGACTGCCGCGGCTGGAAAAAGGCCAGGACGGCTTTACGGCACTCAGGAGTGCAACATCGCCGAATTTGAGATTCCATGTTAACAATGGCCAAATGTTTAGTATTTACGCTTACACTTATGCTTTATTTGTGAGATACACGAACGAATTGACACAATTCACCATTAGAACTGAAATTGTCTATATCACTCAGCACGTGCTGGTTGTTCTTTTTTCAAAAATCGAATCGTAGTAAATCGCCTGGATCTTCGGCGATTAAGTAGAATTTGTAAGTAGATTCTTAATTCGAAATCCTTATTCTATTTATTTGTACATTGACTGATTTTCGAAATATAATACGAATGTTGCTTTATTTATTTTTTTGTAAATTTTTTTTTATTTAATTTGCAGCACGTATGTAACCTATTTCGGTAACAAAATTGTTAATCTTAACTTGTCGCTATGTTTATGTACTCGCTCATTGGTCGAAAGATTACCCTATTTTATTTTGCTAGCCGTAAGGTATGTCAATACTATCTAATGAATTACGTGATTTCGTTGGCCATCCTTCTTAGAAAATGTATGTGGCTATATTAAAGCAGTATTTCTGATCTGTTGCTAGGATTTCAAATTCTGTGATTGTTGTACTTAGTAATCGTCATAGATTTATTTGCCTTATAGGTAGGACTTTTTACTGTCTATTATTTTGTATCATTGTGTAATAAGGCCACGCAAGCAATATGCAAGATTTCATTAACGTGTCATTAGCTTATTTTTAAACCAGTTGTCTGGGTTTTCGGTACTACTGAAAAAACGCCTGTGTAAAAATAACAAGTGTGTAAAAGTTAGACTCATGGAGTTATGGCTAAATAAGAGATCTGAATACTTTTTGACCTACTTTTGGGTAATACTGAAAATATAGACAGATTCAGGGCAATTCGGTGCTCCAAAGGACTGGTGGATAATGTGACGGTTACAAATATTGACTTACGTTGATGATATTGTTTAATAGATCTTGCGATGGATATTTCCCAACATTTCTCTTCCTAGTAGAAAGTCATTGTACTGAATGTAAAAATAAAAATAAAATTAATTAAATATTTTTTAAAAAGAGTTATTTATCTATATCCTATTCCTGAAATTTATGCCTCGAACTTTTGACTTCAATTTGGAATTTTGGCACTAAACACAATTTGCACCTTTTCCAATATATCACTTTCGTCTCTAAAACTAGCGCATTTTGTAGCATATATTAAACAATTTATGATATACTAACCCCAGCAAATGCCGCTCCATTCCACCCGAGGCGCTCGTGATCGCTTTGCGTTCGTAGTGGCGGCGTCTTGCGTTCCGTGCGGGATGCGAGACGAGCTTTTGCCCGCAGCGCAGCCCGTAGCGGAACGTTAGCTCGTGCGGCCTCTGCGCGCCCGTGCTGGCAAAACTCTACCAACGCAACTCCCAGCGCCAAAGCCAAACCTCCCACAAGCACGTAGAATATCCCCGCCACTTGACTCAGTGTCATTTCCGTTATAGATGTCTCCTTAAACATAAACAACCCACAAATTAGTATCAATAATATTTCACATCACACATCATTATTTAAGCATAAATCACCAATCTTACTAATGCAGATTAGTGATTTCAAACTCATAATTAGAAATTAAAAGTACAGGTTTCATCGCGATGTTTTCCTTCCCCGTATATCAGTGGTGTCTGAATAATCATAAAAAAATATTGTTCCTGACGTCACATCGGGCTCACCATCATACGTCGTGGTCCGCGACCGCTGCGATCGGCGGTCATTCATTCACTCGCTGGCTCGCTCGCCCGACACTACACCGTGCGCACATAACGGCTGACTACAATCAGTACCTATATATTAAATACAGTCTATTTCGCACATATCGAAGTCTTTTATTAGTCAAGACCACCAGCAACACACCTGGAGCTTGGCATTCAAACATTGGTCCTTCGAATTAAGAAAGTCGCCGTCTTATTAAGCTGCGCACGCCTTCTGTGGACTTTGGACTGGCCGTCCGAACGCGTGGTCACTTGCAACGTGGAAGACACATCAAGACCAGTCTACCCAGAGAGTCAATATTCTGAGTGAGTCCGTTCCATTATCCTCATTTCCTGTGCTTTTATCTTTTTCCATTCCAAAGATTTAATTAGTGCTATACGGATCGAACATGGATTGATCTCTTCATAGTTATAGCTTATTTAGTACATACTTAGCTAAAGCATATGTAATTAATAATCATTCATCATCACAAATCAATATTTACTATTTAATTTAAAAATCATATTGCATCGAACAATCTTCGCTATAAAGTACCTATGGACATTTCTTTTGTTCGCTTATCGCACGCTTGAACATCTGGTTGCTTAACCTTGAAAAACAACTTTAATACTTTATACAAACTGGTTTTATTGATTCCTTATTAGCTAAATCAGCTTTTATTTATCTTCGTCAACTATTGACGTATTCTAGTACAGATACTTGTAACTTGCTTACGTTCTTATTTCTTTGCCTTTTTTTTGTAATTCCAATCTTTTGCTTCAACTTATACAGTTTTCTTGTTACTCAGTATGTCCGATGCAAAGGTTAAGGAGCTGATAAAGAGGCGTGGCAGCTTCAAAGCAAAGCTTACACATTTTAGTAACTTTTTAAAATTTCTGCCTGACACGAAATTAGACAAATTTCAAACAGCAGAGCTACAAAGCCGTCTTAGCCTAATGCAAATGCTTTATAAGGAGTATGACGTATTACAGACCGAGCTGGAAATGTTGTCGGAGAACGCGGACGACATGTATGCCGAAAGGGAGCAGTTTGAGGCGCAATTCCATGCGCAGGTGGCGCGCGCGCAAACCATTCTGGTTCCTGTGCGTGCGTCTTCGCCTGCACTCGAGCCTGCTATTTCCACTGAAGGTCTTCAGCACCGCGGACCTGACTGCAGGCATGACTTTGTTCGTCTGCCTAAGATAGACTTGCCTCATTTCGACGGGGACTATCAGCGCTGGCTCGAATTTAGAGATACGTATATTTCCCTAATTCATGTTAATTCTAGCATACAGAATATAAACAAATTCCACTATTTACGTGCAGCCCTAAAAGGTAGTGCATCTTTAATTATAAAAAGCATTGATTTTAAAGCTGATAATTACGATTTGGCATGGCAATTGTTAATCGAAAGATACGATAATGAAAGAATACTTATAAATAATCACGTGCAGGCATTATTTAATTTTGAACATATAAAACAAGAATCTTGTAGCCAATTACGTAATATGATTGATGTAACTAATAAAAACATACGTGCTTTGTTAACATTAGGACAGTCTTGCGAGCATGGGAGTCTTGGAGAAACCCTTACAATTTATATTATGTCTGAAAAACTTGACAGAGCCACACGCAGGGAATGGGAGGAATATAAAAATAATTTAGATTCATTTCCAACTTTAAAGGAATATATTAAATTTTTAAGTAACAGAGCTGACTTTTTGGATTCCTTAAATTACAACAGAAACACAACATATTCAAATAATGCAAACACTAAATATACTAACGACAACAATAAATCAAAAATATATCATACAATAACAAAACCTAAACCTAATTATAATAAGGACGACATTAAATGTCCAGCATGCTCTCAAAATCACTTTTTATTTAGCTGTCAAACATTCAGAAACTTAGATATTGAATCAAGATTACAAAAAGCAGTAGAAAACAATGTTTGTTTAAATTGCCTTCGACCTGGTCATACAGCGAAGCGTTGCAGTTTATCACATTGCAAATATTGCAAAGTGAAACACAATACCCTTTTACACAAAGATTCATCTACAGAACAACAGGCAAGACACAATGTTGCATTATCAACTAATGTTGCTTTACCCTACTCAGATACTAACAACTTTACAATTTTACTATCCACAGCCTTGGCAAAGGTGTCCGATATCAATGGTGAACTTCATACTGTCAGGCTCCTGTTGGACAACGGCAGCACCTCAAACTTCGTGACCCGAGAGCTCTGTGAGAAACTTGGCCTGGTAACGTACAGCACTAACTCCACTGTCTCAGGTATTAACGGTCAAGTTTCTAGTACTTCAGAAAGCTGCAATATTATTTTGCAATCTTGTTACGGTAGTTATCAGGCGAGGGTAAGCTGTTACATTCTACCAAAGATAACGCAATTGCTGCCAAGTTCTTACGTCGATAAAAGATATATTACCATACCGCCAGGCATTCAACTAGCAGATCCCACTTATAATATTCCCGCTGCTATTGACATCCTCGTTGGCGCTGAGGTATTTTGGGACGTCCTAGGTTCCAATACTATAAATTTAGGCAATAAACAACCTAAATTACAATCCTCCAAACTTGGTTGGCTTATTTCGGGCTACGTTAGTCAGCTTCGTGTTCGTTCACAACCATCTGTTTGCCACTTCCTTTCACGTGAGGAGTCTGACCAGCTGACTCGCTTCTGGGAACTTGATACTGTGTCGTCTGCTAGCTGCCTCTCTGCAGAAGAACAAGCTTGTGAAAAGCTCTTTTCTGAAACCACACGTAGGGATACCAATGGCCAATTCGTGGTCACTATACCTTTAAAGGACTCGCCCGAGTGCTTAGGTGACTCTTATGCGATGGCCAAGCGTCGTTTCCTTTCCCTAGAGCGTAGATTCGAGCGCGACTCGACTTTTAAAAGCAGATACTTAGCATTCGTGCAAGAATATATAGATCTTCATCATATGACAGAATACTCAAAACCAATTCATTCAGAAACTCATTACTTTTTGCCTCATCACGGGGTCGTACGGGAGTCAAGTACTACGACAAAGCTTCGTGTCGTCTTTGATGCTTCTGCCTCCAGTACCTCGGGCAAGTCTTTTAATGATATTCAGATGGTGGGTCCAACCGTACAGGAAGATCTACTATCCATACTCTTAAGATACAGGCAACACAAGTATGTCATCACGGGCGACATAGAAAAAATGTATCGAGCTATTTTAGTCGAACCATCTCAACGCCCGTTGCAACAAATTGTTTTCAGATCAAATTCATCAGACCCTTTAAAAACGTATGCACTTAATACCGTGACGTATGGTACAGCATCAGCCCCATACTTGGCTACTAAATGTCTTGTGTCACTCGCAGATCAATGTTCAAATCTAGAAGTTAGTCAGTCCATCAGACGCGATTTTTATGTCGATGATTTTCTTAGTGGCGCGGATTCAATCGAAGCAGTTATACGTGTATGTCGAGGAGTGGTCAATGCTCTTGAATCCGCTGGCTTTCATCTTAGGAAATGGCAATCAAATAATCCCGAAATATTAAAATCCGTCACAAACATCAACACATACAACAGTGATAAAAAATTAATCTTAAGTGATACTTGCCACAAGACACTTGGGTTATATTGGAACTGCAATACAGACAAATTATTTTATCTGATCGATGTAAAACCAACTACAAAAATCACAAAGCGTAATATTTTATCTTTAATCAGCCAAGTGTTTGATCCTCTAGGTCTAGTTGGACCATGCATAGTCCAGGTCAAACTTATATTACAGCAGCTTTGGATACTTAAATGTAACTGGGATGATGAAGTTCCTCCAGAAATAAAATCACAATTCCTTGAATTTATACAATCACTTTCAGCACTTAACTCTCTTTACATTCCTCGCTGGGTGTCGTGTAATGATGCTTCATCATTAGAATTACATACGTTCACAGACGCCTCCGAGCGTGCTTATGGTGCATGTATCTACGTAAGAACGATAACAGTCGATGGAGCAGTTTGCGTTCGCCTGTTAGCTTCAAAGAACCGGGTTGCCCCGATAAAACCCACAACTATACCCAGATTAGAGTTGTGTGGTGCTTTGTTGGGTACAAGACTTTTTCTGAAGGTACGTAAATAACTCACTCTAAAATTTAATTATTGTTATTTTTGGTGCGATTCAACAATCGTTCTAGGATGGCTGAAAACATTGCCAAGTCGCCTCGACCAATTTGTTCGCAATAGAGTGAGTGAAATCCAAGAAGCTACGAAAGGCCAGACATGGAGTTATGTGCCTTCTAGGAGCAATCCCGCCCACCTCGCTTCTCGGGGGGTGAAGGCTGATTGCATCAGCTCGTCCACTCTCTGGTGGTCGGGTCCTGATTTTATTAATCATAGTGAGATTCAATTTCCTACTTTACAAAATGAAAATACGCATTTATTACCAGAATTAACTTTACACACAACACCTGACATAAATAACATAACTAACGTGAACCTAATTTCCAGTTTAATTCATAACAAATCTTCATTTACGTTGTTGATCAGAGTAGTAGCCTATATAAAAAGATTTATAAATAATTGTAAAAAACCGAATAATAAACAATCATCTTACCTAACAGTATCAGAGTTGAAATCATCACAAAATCTTTTATTACATATTTCCCAGCAGGAAATGTTCCCTGAGGAATATACGTGTCTTAAATCTAATCAGCCCTTACATAAAAAGAATCGATTAATAAGTCTTTCTCCATTTATTGATTCAGACAATCTAATACGCGTTGGTGGACGTCTTAACAATTCTCATTACAGCTACGATGTTAAACATCCCATACTATTATGTAGCAAACATCATATAACAAAACTTATATTTGAAAAAGAACATATTTTACTGTTTCATGCAGGGCCTCAATTACTGTTAGCTCACATAAGATTGTCTTACT
Source organism: Spodoptera exigua (assembly GCA_902829305.4). Lineage (NCBI taxonomy): Eukaryota > Metazoa > Arthropoda > Insecta > Lepidoptera > Noctuidae > Spodoptera > Spodoptera exigua. The sequence continues at coordinate 8,378,855 of LR824601.2, read as the reverse complement.
GGCCTCTGGCAGGCAGGAACTTAGCCAAACATATAGTGCGTAAGTGCATTCGTTGCACTCGAATCAAGGCTCAGCCTGTACAGATTGTCATGGGCGACCTGCCACAGGATAGAACCCATCTCGAGTATCCTTTCTTAAAGACAGGGCTTGACTATGGCCAGTGCTGATAGCCAATCGTAGGGGTAGAGGATGTCAATTACTTAAATCTTATATTTGTGTGTTTTGCAGTCAGAGCCGTTCACTTGGAGCTGGTTTCGGACCTGACCAAGGAGGCTTTCCTTGCGGCCTTCAGCCGATTCATTAGCCGTCGTGGGAAGCCTCAGCGCGTGTACTCCGACAACGGCACAACATTTGTGGGAGCTTTCAATGAGCTGTCACGTTTCTTTGAGGTTTCATCCAAAGATATAGAGTCAGATCTTGCAAACAAAGGCATAGAATTCAAATTTATACCAGCCTACAGCCCCCATTTCGGTGGCATTTGGGAGGCAGCAGTAAAATCCACAAAACATTTACTTCGTAGAGTCATGAGCTTAACTCACCTTACTTATGAGGAGCTCTCTATTTGTTTGATTCAGATAGAGGCTATATTAAATTCCAGACCCTTAACTCCTTTATCCTCTGATCCTTCTGATCTATCTTATCCTTCACATTTCCTTATCGGACGCCCACTCACTTCAGTCCCTCGTCCATTATTGACCGACGCGAACATCCAGCGACTGCAGCGTTTCGATCGCGTTGAGAAACTGCGGCAACATTTTTGGCAGCGCTTTTCTCATGAGTATGTGTCTCTCCTGCAGCAGAAAACCAAATGGCAGACAGCTGGCCAAGACCTGAAGACTGGCACCATGGTTTTAGTGAGGGACGCCAATCTCCCTCCTCTTCTCTGGCTGCTGGGCAGAGTAGTCGCTGTTAAAACTGGCTCGGACGGACATTGTCGAGTCGCTGACGTCCGCACGAAGAAAGGCATCATCACACGTGCCTACAACAACATTTGTCCTCTCCCGGTGTCGTAACATCAACTTGAAGCCTTCTCTTCAACCCGGGGAGTATGTTCCTGACGTCACATCGGGCTCACCATCATACGTCGTGGTCCGCGACCGCTGCGATCGGCGGTCATTCATTCACTCGCTGGCTCGCTCGCCCGACACTACACCGTGCGCACATAACGGCTGACTACAATCAGTACCTATATATTAAATACAGTCTATTTCGCACATATCGAAGTCTTTTATTAGTCAAGACCACCAGCAACACACCTGGAGCTTGGCATTCAAACAAATATTTATTCAGATATTTATATACGTGTATGTCCTATGATTATATTAAATTTTTAAGAAGGACACAAAAAAATCACTTACAAGATAAACAATAGAAATAAATAGATATTATAGTTTATACAAGTAAATACTGTTGTGCAGTAATGTTTTTATTAAAACCCACCTCATCTTTGGTAACATCACAATCCGGTTTCTTGTTATAATTGGCCCATTTGCGCCACAAGTTTGTTATGACGTCGTCTTTTTTCAAATTGACTATAGCTAAGTTAATCGCCTCCCTGTAAAATAGTGTTTACTTTATCTTACACTGTTATTCATTATTTATTTAAATTACTCTAAAATTATCTGTATATTTATTGTTATAATTTACAAAAAAAATCTTAACAGATATTCAGAATTACATATCTAAATATAAAAAAAAATAAAAGTCCTATAAAATTTTAATTGTGTAATGGATTCTAGCGACAGAAACGTCTTGACAATGCGTGCCCTTTTATGGATAACAGCCATCTGTATCAGGTCTTTAAACCATCTTCTTAAAGCGGACCTTATTTATCTTCAACTGAGATGCTACCAGTCATTGGTGGCGATAGTGTACCGAGACCAGTTTCGAAACAGAGGAAGAAAAGACGATAATCATTATTTTCCCATCCAGGGCATAAAAAGGAATTGGATGATTATCGACCGCAAACAAAAACTTTGTGGCTGATCTCCTTTTCTAAATGTACTTTTCTTACATAAATTTAATTTCTATTAGGATAGTATTTATTTGTGTGCATTGTAATCAATAGTTTGATTGACTTAACTATTTTTAAGTAAAGAACAGGCGCCTCATATGTGATATTCTCCTATAGAAATTAACGCACTAAGTTTAATTCCATAAAGTGGTCTAGATGTAACAATTGTTTATGGATTTATAAATAAATCACGTATTTGTACCTATCTATAACTAATAAATTATTTCATAAACAGATGTATGTGACAAACGTTATATTGGATCGGTTTACAAATTGCCTTCGTCCAATAAAATCGGTCGGTATCTACTGAATAGGGGCGCGCTATAAAACCATATAAAATGTAAATTTTAACTTGTTGTCAAAAATCACGTCCGCCAAATCGTGTACCATAAAAATGGGTAGTATAAATTCGAAGCGTAGTGCACCGCCTTCCCTACTGACGGGGTACCATGTAAATTTACGACTTTTCAGTATTCCGCCGGGAATTACCTTATAGAGCCGAGATTTCAGATAGATAGTAGAAACTCTTGTCTGTACGGAAATTTACACAGAGTTTGCGCTCATCCCCTGCGTACGTATCATAGTTTCGCTTGTAAACTTATCGTTAACAGCTTTTTAGTTTGTTTTTACAAATAAACTAGTACATTACGTCGAAACAATCGATTATAGAGAGAAACCTATGATGTATCTTTGTTGTTTGTGGAGGGAAAAACATTAAATGACTTCTCTCGCCCAGGATATGACAGAGAGGGAGTGTCAGACTCTTACTGACTAACCCCCTGGTTCTTTCTCCTGTTCTAGACCGAGGATGCCGTATCTTATTACGCTTATCCTTAAACTTTTTAAATAATTTCACAAAACCAGAAAACTATTTGAACGCATCTACGATTATGTGAATAAGTATTATAAGATTGACTAGTAGAGATTGCTATATGGGACAAAGATCGCTTAGTGTTAATGTTTTGTATTTTGCGTTCAGAAAAAGTATACTTATTTCACTGTGAGAGACCACTACGGGACCATCTTTATTAAATGATATGAGTTTTTTATATTCTTTGAGAAAAAACTTATAAAATCAGTATCAAAATTAAAAAGAAAATTGCACACAACTATATTACCTGAGCGGCGATCCCTTTGCCGTGGCAATCGCGAAATTAACGTGCTTATATCGACAAACACGCGATGGACCGCACGCCTCCCCATCATCAGAATAAGCTGGTATAGTATCTTCATTTAAAACGGGATCCCTCACAAAATTGCTTCGTAAATTCAAATTACTGGCCTGAAAACAATATTGGGTAAGAAATTTGATGTTTTGGTGAACCTATTATATTTATTTACTGATGAATCTAAAATACCTGGAGTCTACGAAAGTATTAATACCACACGTTTGTTCATTTATCTCAAAATGATTTAAAAGAAAGATTTTATTGTCATCGGTAAAATAAATATAATATGTGCTATACTATTACATTCGTTTTCAAACAGTAGAATTTAAACGATATATAAATAAATTAAATGTCAGAACATTAAGTATTTTTGCGCTTTTAATAATCACGTGGATGACTGAAGGTACAACTCCTCAATAATAAGGAGTTGGTTTAATTTGTTTTCATGATTGAACGTTCTCATAGATCTAGTAGTAATATTTTCAAAGGTTATTAGGTGAGCTTAATAAAATAATGTAGATCTCTTTTATCTGGTAATGAATAGTACAATTTTCAATGGTTAGGAGTAGACAGTTTTTTTTTAAATTATGGGTGCACATGAATCGATATTCACATTATTGATAGCTATTACGTTGAAGTGATAAGAAAAGGCAAATTTACTTTAAAGTTTAGTAAACATTTGGTACAATGGACTTAATTTGACATGGAAAATACTCGAATTTGCATCAGTTAAGCTTAAAATAAAATCTTATAATAAAATAAGGTTAAAAACAAATTTCAAAGAAATAAAAAAAGATAAAAATAATATTTGTATGTATACTCTAAGTGGTTCTAATAGTTATAAAAATAATGTAATTTAATTTAACACTTAGTTGGAACGAAATATGTATATACCAAAGATTTATAATAAATAACAATAAATATTATATTAATGCATATATCTTTGTTGTCAAAATAAATCTGGATATTGAAACCAGATTAATTACGACACCTTAAAAATAATATATTTATGTAAGTATGTATACCCAAAAAAACCAATATGTTAACATCCGCCATTTTAATAATTAAAGAAATAACTTGTTTCATGATATATTCGTTAATTTTCCTCTCATACCGCAATCATTACACATCACATCGTAATTTTTATAATTAATTAGATGCTAAGTTGAATTTAGTGTAAGCCTGGCTGTAAGCGACAACTCTTTGCCAACTCTTACAAGCGGCTAGGAAACATCTGTTAATTACACACAACAGACTGAAAAACATGTATTACTTTGCCATACTTTGGCACGAATGGGCCGGTACGACCGGAGTAATACAATGGCCTTATAGGTACCAACGCTCGCGTTATGCGTTGTTGCGTGAGCGAGGTCAACGGGGACCCACTTTTTTCCACTCTTCATCCCCAGTCCATATATTATATAGATAAATCCCTTAAACCCACATAAGGTTGACAATACATTTGTAACTTCTTTGGTGTTGCGGGCGTTCCCGGGCTGCGCTGATTACTTACAGTCAGTACTCCCGCTATCGCTTTAAAGAAACTATGCATGGAACGATGTTCAATTCGCTTCGGCAAATGAAATGCCTTACAATATTTGTTACCTGTATCATGTAATAGTGCATGTGGTTCTTACTTCGGTATGAGCTAAGTTTGGTGCATAGTTGATGGTTGAATGGGCCGGCTCCGTGATACGTTCCACAATGAGATACGCAGCAAGATTAGCCGTATACGAACAAACTAGGATGAGAGCAAAAAACCACCACACTGTTCCAACAATTCTTCCCGATAAAGACCTGTGAAAACGTTAACATAATTTATAAAACTATATTCATTTAAATTAGAAACTTTTTAGTAGATTAATAAAAAAATAATACTGTCAACTACGAAATCTCCGGTTGCGATCAAATAAAACAAAATTTTCGATTTCGAATTTAGTAATTGGTTAATGGATCAAATTTACTAGGGTTTACAATACGATCATTTGATTTTATCGAGAATTTGATGCTTTCGAGTGCTTTGCTGCACCCGATCAGGTCAATAACGGTAGGTCATTACAATAAAATAATAAATAAGGAAAACACATTGTACTGATTATATTATCAAATCAGCACAGTGGAAACGTAATTTTTAATCATTTTTGCATGGTACAATGATATACATTAGTGGTTGCTGTTCAAAAAAGAACAAAAAATATTTTGAAGATAAGATAGCACTTTAGTATGTTACTAGCTTTTGCCCGCGAATTTGTTCGCAATCGTGACTTCCTGTAGATTTTAGGTTAAAAAACTATCCTATGTCCTTTCTCGATTTCTAAACTATGTGTGTACCAAATTTCACACAAATAGGTTCAGTGGTTTAGGCGGGAAGAAAAGACGGACAAACAGAGTTATTTTCGAATTTATAATATTAGTTCGTAAGTTTGGATTTTGATTTCAAACTGGTAATGTTTGTATTGTATTAGCAGCGACAAAAAAAATAAAATGGTTGTTTAGTTATATTCAAATACAGGACTAACTTGGAATATTTTTCAGTTTCAATGTAAACGGTGGCGGTGAACAATATACTTAATTAGTTTTAAAATTAAGAAGAAGTACAAGCATTTCCTATCCCTCTTTTATCAATCGTTGTCTTTTCCTTGTAAACAATACAGCCTTTATAACCAAAGCAAATAACACGCAATTTACATGCGACAGGGAATTTAATCTAGAATTCCATAGCGAACTCCTCTTTATATTGACCGCAATACTTAAAATACTTGAGTATTGTTAAACAGAACCATCGTGCTTTACATTTATTCTTTTGTTTGACTTTCTCAAATCGAATTTTGTATTACATTAAGATGTTATAACATACCTTGGTACCACGTCACTGCCTTGTTGCATAAAGGATCCGAGCGAAAACCAGAATGAATTCCAAATACTGAATTCGTTGTGCAAAATAATCTAGAAGAAAATCAAATTTAGTCTCGTATATGCATTTGCTGTTGGGTTCAGCTAACCTCACTGTAATGCGGGCTTACCTCACTAGTACTACTCATGGCATGGTCGAGTTGCGTGTCAGATATGGAGACAGACTTCCATTCGTGAGGAGAGAATCTTGACACCAAGAACAGTACTATGCTGACAGCAAAGAAACTGAACAATACACAAAGCTGGAAACAAAAGTAATTACTGTACACACACTATCACTGTGTGAGATTGAAAATAATAGATATAATGTACACCCACATTAAGAGTCAGTCTAATGTTTACAAATGTTTGTCGTTAGTGCTCATGAGTTCGCGTACGAAATTCTAAGCTAGCTAGTTTATAAATTTATATGAACTATAAACGAAATAGCTTGTGTGAACTGCGGTCGAATTAGTGTGCAATTAAATTGAGATTAGTTTATTTTGAGAGAAAAGAGTAAATTATTTAAATTGAATATTAATTTTATTGGCATAAAACACAATAGAATCTGAACAGCAGACTTGATCAGATTTTGTGTAGGTTTTTATAAACTAATTTTAAAATGTACGATGTTAGAGAAATGTTTTTGTTACAAGTGTTTATTTAAACCACACAGACCGACACTTAACGATTATAAAAGTCGGATAACACGTACCGCTTAAACTGCAGGTAGGTAGGATTGAATTCTCTATACAATAGCTTTTCCACTTTATTCCGGATTATTTAAGTTAAAGTACTTCCTCTCACAATAATAAAAAGCGTACGCGTAGAAAAACTTGTGAAAAGAACACAAAATGGCGACTCACCCATATTTCTTTTGATAATGGTCGAAGGAAACTGAATGTGTCCGATAACTGCTTTGGCGTCCTTGTGTAAGTGATCGGTGTGTCTATTGAGAGAAACGGTTCACTGAAGTCCACTAATCGCTCACGTTCAGGTGTTACGGCCAAAGGAGCGACCGCTATGTCTGCGTCCTAAAAAAGGTAATTATTTTAATTCTAAGTTAAGAAAACAGTACCTGGGTGAAAGGAATCAGCTCGGTATGATTTCTACGCCTAGAAACTCGCCCCTTTACTTCAAAAATATTACCCATATTCAAAAATATTTTTGGTATTGCAAATAGTTTGAGTTTAAAAAATAAATAGTAAAAGTTAATAATCCCTGGAAAATATTTTTAATAAAGTCAGACGAAGAATGTGTATATGTAATATATAAGTACAATAGTACATACATGCAGTATGTAGGTATGTTATACAAAAAGGTGAAATAACAAATGCCAGTTTACTAAGTATGGTTGTGTTTACGTTTCCCCCCATTGTACATAAAGTAACACCCAAGATAAGGGAAACTTACCCCCGCAAATATTTCATTAGACATTGAGACTAGCTATAAAATAACATAAAGCCCACACACAAGCGAGTCATATGGAGACAAAGAGCTTTAAGGACGAACCTTCTCTTGATATTAGATTTGCTGTCAAATATCTTAGTTAACCAAAGTAGTCTGGTACTACAAGAAAAGACGGGAGAAAACTGTTCATCAATAAAAGTTGTACATTTAATTAATCTAGCAGGTAAAGTTGTTTTTTCTGTACTTATATTCAATTTTGGCATAATCATCAGTCTTTAATAAACTCCAGTGAGAAGTGAGAAGGAACGGTGAAGTAGTTAGTTTTTCGGTTTTAGGAGTTTTTAGCCAGAAAGAGTCTGACACTCCTTCTAACCTTACCCTGGGTGGGAGAAGTAATTTAATGATCATTTCCCCACACAGAAAAGTTGTTCTATATTTATATAAACTGTGTATAGGTCGTAATCAACTAGTTTAATTATAAATGACTAATTAATTAAAGGCCAAACCCGATAAATGATGTGACAGTACAAATCTGGTAGCTGTTTATATCTGGTGGCAATTCGAATTCCGTGATTACGTAACCTATTATCCTGGCATTGACTAGCTTTTCATTCGACTCACGGACTGAATGAGATTTTTTACCATACAATTTAATGGTCAATTATTCAGGCGTATATCTGACAAGCTATTCTCGCGCGGTTACCCTCTGCTCGGCTCCATTTGATCGTAGCGTGATGTTTATAGCCTATAGCACTCAAGATTATTGTACGTAGCTATCTGTCAATGAAAGAATTTTGGTAATCTGACCAGCAATACAAAAATAAGTCGTGGTGGCCCCGAGGTTAAGGCGCCCGCTTTTCTTGCACGAGGGTGTGGGTTCGCAACCTGGCAAGTATCAATGTGACTTTTTCCGAGTAATAAGTAATTTCTATGATTATTTAGACACCACTGACATACGGTGAAGGTAAACATCGTGAGGAAACCTGGACTTATAATTTCTAATTATAAGTTTGAAATCGCCAACCCGCATTGAACAAGCGTGGTGATTAATGCTCAAACCTTCTCCGTGTGAGGGGCCTTTTCTCAGCAGTGGGCACTTATAGGCTGATGATGATGATGATGATGATGATGATGATGGTACAAAAATAACCCCCACAATACATACTTACTAATGTTCTCTTCTACTTACTATTTTTAATTTTAGTTTAGATTAACCTAGTTAGTTGCGATATAATATAAAATTACACGATGAAGTTGCCCAAAAATATTCACATGTAAAATATTAACTAGACGAGATCATGTAACTAGAACTGTGAAAAATAATCAGATCTCATGTAGAGCCAAGTTTCTACCCCTGCAAGCCTAACTTAACTAAGTCTATAAGCCCTAATTTCACACTTTAGTTGCTACGAAATGCTACAGCCTGTTTCGTACCGCGTAGCAGTTATTTTCCGATCAATCTCGTAGCCGAGCAAACCTCAAAAACAACTAATGAGTCGTCCGGACAGAAAGAGCTTACAAACTCCATACATTTAGGTATATACATACATATATGCATAATGTTGTAATGATGTATCAAAATAATAAAAGTATTTGTTCGAATTGATACTTGTAACGCCATCTCTCGTGAAACGTAGACATTATAATATTTACAAAGTAGATAATATGTTTACATATGGTTTAAAAAGAATTGTGTAATTGTCTATGAAAACTTTTGAAAGTGGAATAAAGTTAGTCTGTTTGCTACATTCACGTTGTTTGCTTATACATACATATTAGTACTTAGTGTTGTTTTTTTTTTCTCTTTACATTTGTGAAATATGTGTCTTTTAAGTGAATAAAAATATTAATAATCGACGATTGAAAGACTACCATCAGAACAAAACTTCTTTTGTAAAATACTTAGATTGACAAATAAAAGATTTCTAAGTATTTCTATTTCAATAAGAACCGTTTCCCTGAAATTACCTTATACTTTTATAATATTGATCGACTTCAAAAGTGGATAAATAATGAGTTGGGTTCCGAAGTTCAGTCATAAGTATCATGGCAAAATAGTAGATACTGTCCTTACAATCCATGTTGAATTAAGTAACGTAAAAGAAAAAAATACAACAATTACTTAACTTTAATAGGCAAACTTTAATAAAGGATATTATATTTCATATCAAAGTAATTGCGGCTTTAATTTACGAAATCTGATTCTCGGGCCTGTAGGAATGAACACCTTTTTTTTTTCTAAAAAAGTAATATGGAAATTGTGAATACTTTCTTACTGGGCAAGTGATAAGTCTCATTATTCTAAACTTATAACAAAATTTAATTCAAAATTTAATTTTCAATCTAATACAACTAAGATCAAATACTTATAAGTGGTTTATCGTAACTGATATTTGAGTAACGCCTCAGTGGATACTTTACGAGATTTAATAAGCTCAAAAATTTAGTTTATCTTATTTAATCCCAAACCGAAGTTAGGAAGTTTGGAAAAGACGATGTAGCTCTTTGAGAAAAGGTTAGTTATGCCCTTGTGTTTCGCTTAGCCCGTAGATAGTAGAGTAAGTTTCTACTAAACCATTTTTATTGCTTTTGATGTAAACAATAACATAATATGAGAAAACATATTGTAAGAATATAGTTTGAATAAAACTAAGAGTTCATTGTCACAAACACTACGTTTGTGAAGTTTGCTCATAGAGGCGCACAGTGTTTATGCTACTAGCCGTAATTCATTGCGGAAAGTAAAAAGTCACGAGTTTCGTGCGCCAAATCGTGGATTTGGATAAATGTGCAACACTGGCCGTGGCCACGCTACATTTTTTCTGCCACGAACGTCCATTTCCTCCGCAGCGTGACAACAAAAAGAAACGAATAAAATTTTACTAGTCGACTGCGGGATTCTGTCGAGATTCCTTTCCGTGGGCTTCGCTTGAGAAATATTCATGCATACTTCACTGAGATTGATATTGATCAAAAAAGTCTTGCTGCCGCTGTCGAATGATGATATCGCGATCGTTTCATAAAAGCGCAATTTCAATATTGGTGTAGATGTATGTGTATTTGTGTTTGTGTGTATATTTTTTTTTACTGTTGTGGCATTGGTCATAACGTAATACATCCCTCTGTCAGTCGTAAAGTTTGCGACTTCCACGCATTATGATGTTACCAGGATGTACATTATACATTATGTGGTGTGTGTGTAATAATATTTCTATTAGCCAGACATCAACCGTCTCCTTTGTTTACCTCGGTAGTAAATATGATTTGGTATAAAAGTTCTCGTGCCCGAGTGAATGAATGCTCGCATAAACAAAATAATATTCTCAATGTAGTGTAGGATTTGATAGGTAATCTTATATCCGAGGTAGTTAATTCGTATTACTAATGTTCAAATCTTAAATATAGTTTGATAAAAATGCAAGTTAGGATGTGTGTAGATCAGTTTATGTTTAAGATTTAATAATGTATTGAACAAAGGCTACTGAATGATGCTTAAACGACCGACTGAACTAAGTTGTTATGTAATGAAAACTGTCTCGGCTCGCCCTAAGTACACAATGTTAGCCACCTGTTTAACTTCCCAAGTTGCTCGTATAAGTTGTCCTCTGTTCATCCGGTTGTTTAAGGAGTTTTTGGATATTGAATAGATTAGCAAACATTTTCGTTTAATTTATTCATTCATAAAATAGTAATAGAATTTATTATAACCGAATTTACCTATTTTGTATAAATAATAATATGTATAGGTACCATTCGTTTCTATATTCTTCATATTATGTAGAAATACGAATAATTTAGTTGCTATATTTTAATCCCCACCCTTTATTTTTGATCTCTGGTCTCCGGCCACCGTAAGCGCGGGTCCGCGGTCGGCGAGTAAGGGCAGCTCGCTGCCCGACCAGAACCAGGCCCGAGCGTACGGCGCGTAGCGTTCCGCGCGCGCCTCATAGAGCCAATAGACCACCACAGACGGGGCCCTATAGGGCTGATGTTCAGCCGGGGTTGCGGGGTAAACGCAATGAGGCACCGCGACCTCGGCCCAGAGCAGGAGAAGGAACAAGGGGGTTTTTAGTCAGTAAGAGTCTGACACTCCCTCCCGCCTGGCCCTGGGCGGGAGAAGTCATTTGATGATTTCCCCTCACAAAAAAACCCTTTGTTTTATTATATTTTTGATAAGCTATTGTGATGAAATAAATGAACATCGATCGAAAACAATGACTGCTATGGGATAAGAATTATGAAAAATCTAAGAAAAAACAATGTGTCGTCAATTGTTTAAGCACACGTGGTGCGTTGCATGGTCCTACATACATTGCTCATATTGTTCGTATGGCGATATCGTTATCACTGTACCGCAATGTTCAGTACGAATGGGTCAGCTCGACCGGAATGATACTACAGCCTTACAAAAAACTGGCGTGAAACAACGTTAGATTACCGGAGGCATAAAGCTTTCTCTCTCCCAATCCCTGCCCTGTACTCAAATATCCGTAATCTTTTTTTTTTGTCAGGGGAAAATCATCAAATGACTTCTCCCGCTCAGGGTTAAGCGAGAGAGAGTGTCAGACTCTTACTGACTAAAAAACCCCCGTTCCTTCTCCTGCTCTGAGCCGAGGCCGCGGTAACTCATTGTGCTTAACCCACAACCCCGGCAAGTCTCCGAAACCCTGATTTCCGAAAGGCCGGCATCGCATACGTAGCTCCTTCATAAGTGTCCATGGAAAAATAACCAAACGACATGCGACGCCCTCCGTGTACGCCTTATACCTAGTAAACACGTTTGTTTTAAATCAAAGTCAACCAAATTTTTATTAATTCACAATATTGCACTACAATCTATTCAAATCCATTTCAAACTTATAATTTCTAATTAATTAATTAAACCAAAAAATCGTGGTTTCCTCAAGATGTTTACTTTCACCGTTTGTCAGTATTGTCTTGAGTAATCATGGAAAGTACATATAACTCGAAAAAAGTCACATTGGTGCTTGTCAGGTTTCGAACCCATACCCTCATGCATGAGAAGCGGGCTCCTTAACCCATACCCGATACCTGATATTAAGTAGTTTCCTTAAAATGTGCAACTCAATACGTACCTTTCTCATAATTTCACCAATCACGCCAGTGTAGACGTCAGGCACAGGCTCGTTAACGTATTTGCCATCTTTCAATAGCTTTATCTTGTCTAAAAGAAGAAGTATATTAAAAAAAAAAACTTTAACCAAGTAATCTTTAAATAAAAAATAACATCAGCAATTTCATTTAAGTTAACCTTGGTTGCTTTTGTACATTTTTATTTTTCTACAATGTTATGTTATACACGATTTTAGAGGTACATGTTAAAAAAGGTATTCTTTGAGACTCCATGGATAAAGAAGGTAGGTATGTAAACATTATTATATTCCGTCTATACAAATAAATTAATATTGTTGTTAAATAGTCTCTGTATTAACCAACCCAGTTGTGAACGTAGTCATAGTGAAAAGTTAAACCTTTCATAGTATCGAATTTCACTTAATATTTGCACAATTAAAACGAATAAGCTTATTTAAAATTTATCGCTGTAATACAGGGGCTTTATTGTCGAATGACATTAAAATGTTGCGCTCCTCTGCTATGATTTACAGAAGGTATTATTGATATTGGTTTTTTTCTGATCGTCATTTTACCTTCGTTTTCGTATAGAAATGCTTACGAAATGCAAGTAGTGTAAACTTGAATCTTAGCTAAATAGTTTAAAAACTGTAGTGCCCCTTTAGATCCATTTATATTTTTTTGTTTCCATGGAACCACTGGTTCCTGGGCCTTTGAAAGGCGTACAAGGGCCCGGAACCAACTCGCAGAGATCCTTTGAACAACTTTAATATTGGGATATCTGCTAAAAATTATCATTTAATGCACTATGAAATTGCACCCAAGGACAATCCCGGGTTGATGCAAGACTATTATTTGTACAATATAGTATTAATTATATTGTCGTTTATATCAAAATAATTATTATTAAATACCTGAGTACATTATTAGTAAGAGATAATAGTTACGTAGTTTGCGTAATCTTAATTTGTACTTACATTTGATTCCCATTTTGGCCACAATCAAATCCATCAGGTCTTTACAGAATCCAATAAATTCTTCTTTCTGACCGAATTCTGTTGATTTCAGCATGAGATATGGTTCTTCAAGGATAGACACCACTGAATATGTTTTGTTGGTGTCATAACTGGCTGGTGAACGAAGCTGAACGTACTTCGGAGCTGCTATTTGCAGACCATGAGCATCGCTCCACGTAGCAACCTTAGGTCCCAGTCAAGTTATAAATGTACGTATATATGTAGATGGAAGGAAAAATGTGTTAAATAATATAACACCAGTTTGACTTACAATATAATTATCGCTCCGTGCGTTAAAATTTAATAAGCTTTAATGTGTAACATTTTTAACGGCAGCAATTTTTCTCAGCGACTGAATATTAAGTAATGAAATTAATAATTAAATTAAAATAATATCCAGACACATTTTACACGATCAGTAAATTTATGAAAATAAAATATTTGAATTTAGAATGGAACAGTTGTCTACTGAATTCAGTGGTCCACATAAAAACTGGGGTCTGACCGAAAACAAATTTTGAAAGTTTCAAGTGGCAACTGAAAGAATGGCTCCAAAAGTTTGTACGCATTGATTTATGGACGGCAAGAAATCATTAGCGAACTGTGGAACAGAAGTAGGGTGAAATAAAGTTAAAATTAACCTTCGCTGAAAGTACCTGCTAACGGATGTGCAAAGTTTATCCTATATTTAATAAAGCTTATAAAATGGATCTACCTTGTTCAAATAATCGGAATTGAATTTAAAGCCTACTAATAATACTTATATAAACTAGCTTCCGCTGGCGGTTTTGCACGGTATATTGATAAAAATCAAACAAATCAAATCAAGAATGTTTAATTGTCAGAATATGGTACAATAGATGTTACAGTTTTGATTCCAGCATATCCTGCCATACTATGGCGTGCAAATAATTCTGTATAATCCGAACTAATAAAATGTCAATATTATTTATAGAATTAAAGTTGCTATATTAGGTTTTGTTAATATTATTAAAATAAAAATTAAGAATTAAGAAAAACCAAATATTACAAATGTGAGGACATATAGTTTTATGTTTATTATTCATTCACGCAAAAATGGATGGATCATGCATTGGTTGGTTGGGTTTTAGATAGGTGATACCCTGGATCACAGACTAAGCTTTTTATCAACATATCACGCGGGCGAAGTCGCTGGCGGAAGCCAGTAATGGATAGGGCAGTTGTAGCCGCTTTATATACGCACCTTCAGCATTGCACTTTGTACGGTCATTTCGACCACATGCAGCGTAAAATTGTGTCGATGACCCTCCTCATTGAATGATATGTTTCCAGTGAGACCTTCAATATCCGTCTAGACAAACAAAATGAAATATTAATTTATTAGTAACCCTAATATAATTATATATTTTTAATGTAGGTATATTTGACTGACCTTTTTGATCAATCTGGAAATTTTATCACCATGTTCAAATGGTACCACCCAACTTTTTCCAGGGTTGCAATCGATAACCTTGGTCGAGTTTGCTTGACCGGCAGCGCGTCGAAGGGCACTCCTGAAGGCATCTGGTTTCTTCCTCCACAGTCTTCCCAAAGCATCCATTAGTACTTGGACACCGTCGTACATGAGCGCCGTCTCCGCCTATCATAAATTATTCTTAATTTAATAATTAATTTTATAAAATCGTTGCCTACAGCTAGGCATTTTACCTGTGTCGTGAGAGCGTTTACAAAAATATAATGACATACACATCACACCGAGAACCAGAAGAACAGTTTGTAGATTATAAAAGGGTTGTTCCGAGCGGGAATCAAACCTTAGACACGTTGCACGACAGCCAGTTGCCAGCCACCGCGTCAACCTTGGGTGAGATACGAGTTGGAACGTTGGAACAAGTTTTCTACTGAAAACTCTAAAGATAGTATATGTTGATCGTCTATAAATAGCAAATGATTGAGCCCAAAATAGATATATAGGTATAGAATATTTTGAACACATAATTTTACATACAAAACGTGCGAACAACTGTGACGAAATAACTTTACTTTAGAGCAATCCCGTGAGCATACGCCGACGAGTCGAAAAAGACCTGAACGTATGTATACAACTACATACACTGAAAAGGGAGATCATATGGAATAATAATTTATGCAGGCATACCCCACTCACTGTTTCATTAGGGTGTACGTAAGTTAGTGAAATCTACATAAACGCGTTATTACTTCACACCACAATTTTCTTCATGATGCGCCATTTATAGACCTTGTTTTATATGTTTTACGTCTGCATGCCGTTAAATGTCCATCACATTTTAAATTAAAGTTTTAATCATTTAAAATTACAGAACGGTCGCCATCAAAAAGTAATAAGACAGATATACATAATTATTATTATTAGAAATCTGAGTAAGCTGAACAGATCTCATTGTTACCAGGTTCCGCGATTGTTTTCATCTTAACAACACTACAAATGAAATGGCAGTATGCTTCTATTTCACACGGCAGCTGCGTTTTAATATGCAGCATCAAGTTGCATCGGGTTATTTTAATTCATTAACGACGTTGCAAGACCGTTTTATAAATGTATATATACGTAATAAAGGAATTAATGAAATTCATCACTCAGATTTTTAGTCTAAAACCTTTCTGAAGTTAGCAAGACGTAAGAATATGTGCGTTTTTAATCATGGACTTAATCGATATAGGCATAGGTACCGACCAAAATTGAAAAATATATTTTATACATAGGTAGTCGACTAAAGTATTATCGACCAAACCAATAGAAATGACATACAAATAAAAGCATACCGAAGAAGTCACATATAAATAGAAGCATGTAGCTGTATATGATATTCATGAAAACCAAAATGTTTGAGATGTAGACGGAAAATCGACTGATTCGTTCAGTAATATAATTCATAAAAATATTTGTCTTGAAACTGGCGATTGTATTTTGATGAGAACCTAGAAGAAAGACCTTCTCAGGTAAGCAGATCATCAATGCTAGTTGATGAAAGTTAATAAAAGCTACTGTCTGTATAGATACTTGGTGTGAGGTAATGAAAGCACTTACCGATATGGTCCCCTTGAACCGAGGATCCATTCGCCGCAAACCGTCCATGAAATCGCGCACAATCTTGCGCGAGTGGTCGACGATGCGAAACCCAGTTATATTGACTGCGCCGTATTCTGTTACTTCGTTCTCCCAATGATCGTCCATAACCTGTTAATTGGCCAATTTAAGTTCTTGTTTCAAGTAATTGTGCTGTTTCGCTGCGAATAATAAAACCCGACACAATCTTCTTCCTCCCAATACACATCAATGAGTTTATTAACATTTTGTAAACAAGCAATCGTTCGTTAAACAACTTTATTCATGGACATTTTGGTTTCGCCCACAAAATGTATATTTCAATATGAAAATTTAACAATACGGACTTTTTCACTTTTTATTATACCTGCATTTTTTAAAGTTGATCGAAAATCAAATTGAATATAGTAAATACGGCTTATGTTTAACTAACCAGAAATTGTAAAAATTAAATATAAAACGCAAATATAGAAAACAATCAGAATTAAGACCGCATTCTAATGTTTAATATACGAGTATCAAACCATATTATGAAGGTCATTGTAATATTTTACCCCATAAAATATTTCTGTACTTTTGACTTCCATTAATTTGAAAGCGGTATATATTATTGAAAAATTGATTACTAATATAAAGTTTACACAAGAACGAGTAAAACTCACCAGTCCGCTGAGCATGTAGTGATAAGTCCTGCGTCCCAATTGCACTTTACGAACATGTTCGACCAATATGCTTTTGGCGTTTTTCGCATTGCAATCTAGTACTATTCGCTTGTTTCCCCAACGGTCATATTGTTCCAAAGCCAACAAGAATTCCATGGCGTCAGAAGCGTTATTAATTCTCTTCACGAGCGCGATGCGGAACGCTGTTCGGCCCGGCTGCATAGTCTGGTATAGTTGCTGAAGTCTTAGTAATCCTGTTGGCAAATGATTTAACGAAATCTTAGGAGGGGTGCTGACACGACCAAATAACAGAATGCTAGAGCTTATGATAAGAGATGAAAATAATAATTAAAGTGCTTGTAGTATCTGTTTTTTAATTATAACCTTTTTATTTTTCTGGATACAAAACAGATAATGACGAGATATATTTTAGTCTTTGGCATATCCGGTATTTCCGATCACAAGTGATAGCGACATAATGACAGGCTATTTGAGATTTGATTATGATTTGAGCACAGAATCGATTGAGTTTATGGCTATAATTTTTAAGAAACGTTAAGTATAATAAAATCTTGTCTTTAAAATAAAACTAGATGTTAAGTGTTTTTTTTTTTATTAAATAATATTTTTTACGTTTTTTTTTCATAAATAAAATAGACATATCCATGTTTATTCCTTAGTTTTCGGTTTAAATACAATTTATTATGTAGTATTGTCCATGGTATTTAGGTTTTGAATTGCAAAAAAACTAACTGTCGTTTTTTTCCATTAGTTTTTAGCCACAGCGAGACCCTTATTCATCGGGTCTCTCTACCATGAATTTGAATCGTCCAATATTCCTCAATATCCAACTAACACTGATATTATTGTAAATATAAATAATAATATGTACATTCCTATTTGACATACCAAATCAAAAATATGATATAAAAGAAATCTATTACTTTTCATGTCAGTTTTATTTGTAAGCTTGATGGACGTGCAAATCGTTCATCAAATGTCATAATGTCAACTCTTAAATACCATGACACATTTTACTATTGTGAAAAATACACGTACATATAGCCCGTCATTTTTAAAGCCAAGTATTTTCGCTTTTGGCATGTTGATGCTGAATGAATGAGCTTATCGATCAATGAAAATCCCTTTTTTAATTTATTAATAAGATTTTATCAGTTCTCACTTTAAAGAAATCAGAATATGCACATATTACAATATTCTTTACCAATAATCTGGATTCATGGTGTTTTATTCATTATGCAATTTCTATGCTTAGTGTAAAGACGATGGTTCATATTACGTTAAAAACCTATTCTAGTTTTTTTTAAGACCGATAAACTATATTACTTGTGAACACAATAATACATATACCTAATGTTAATCTCTATTTATTAATAACAATTACTTACAAGTTTTTACAAAAATGATTTAAGTATTAGTACCGTAATATACGCGCTAATATCTTACCCTTACGTATATTTATTGTAAGTATGCCTTTCAGGCCTACCCACTCACACAGGAAAAGTTTTTATTTTTTGCCTCTTCAGAGCACGCTTTGTCCCTTTTTCGTTCCGCTTGTTTTATATGGGGCGTTTAATTCGATAAAATTCGTGTGGACTCGAATTGGTTTAGGAGAGCTGGGAAATAGACTCGGATATAAATGCCCCTGCCGATGTCGGAGTGACTATAATTATTTTTTTTCTTTCTTTTTATAGAATCTTTTATTTTTTGGTTTCAAATTTAGATACCGACTTACATTGAACGTGGTAGGTAAACGAAACTTTATTCTGTATAATGAAAAGTAATCGATTATTAAACTTATCGATTATGTCGAGAAATTCCAAGAATCAATTTATTGCAATAATCGGTTTTTTTAATTTAAGGCTATGTGCAATGTATATCTATACTAATATTACAAAGAGGTAAAATTTGTAAGTTTGTATGTAGGGGGTAATCTTTATAACCGCTGGTCGGATTCCCAAAATTCTTTTACTGATAGATAGCTACAATGTTCCTGAGTGCTATAGGCTATAAAACATCACGCTACGATCAAATGGAGCTGAGCAGCGGGTGAAACCGCATGAGAGTAGCTAGTCTAATATATTAGTGTTATGTGTATGATGGATATCCCACCCACACGCACTAAGCAGTTCGCCTCCAGTTTTATTGTCAGAACCGCCTAGGAGTGGAATTCCTTGCCGAAGTCTGTGTACCTCAAGGGTTATAAACCTGGGTATCTTCGAGGTTCGAGTGAATAAGTTGCTTATGAGTAGGCGTTCTCTATCGAAGGTCGCATCCTAGCTTACCACCAGAAGTGATAGCAGCCAAAACAACTGAATAAAATAATGTTTGTCTGTAATCATGTTTTTAAGTTCATAGCAGCATTTCTACTGAAATTGCTACAACTACTTAGATACATAATGTAATTAACATTGTGACATTAAAATTCAAATTTGAATTTATTCTTCAGAACTTCTAGATTGTTACAAGCAAATAGTTTTTCTTCTGATAGAAATGCCCTATACAGTTCGAATTTTAAAATAATTTTTTTTAATATATTGTGAACATGAGCTTTCTTGTTATTTTAAATTCTATCGAATAAGCAAATCATTGTCACTCGAGAAGCAGCTCCACGTACACAGAGAACAATTTCAAAGCAGTTGTTCAAATAACATTGAATCTTAGTAATTTCTGTGCAGTTAGGTAGGACAACGAGACACTTGATCCTTTGTATCTTGGATCGAGAGCTACTGAAGCTGAATTGCTCTATTCGCCTGAAGTGCTTTGATGTGTCTTCTGCCATGATTAATTAAGACAAAATTATTTGTCACTTCCTCACATTCACCTTTGGTAAATGAATGCAAGCGTGAATGTCGAACTAGTGTGTTTTGAGACGGGCAACGTATTATTAGAGCCAAGCATTGCACCCGGTTTTATATAGCAATTGACACACCGCTTATTATATGTATCTTATAACATAAAATGTGAAAATTAGATTTTCATTGTTAGCATTATGTACCATTATGCGCATCTCTACCTTCCCCTATAGGGATAAAGAGAATCACAGTAATATTTTTTTCCACAGCTAAATAACATTTCGCCGCCAGCTATAGACGGTGATTTTTCGAATTTAATTTTATAATGTACACAATTATATTCATGCTATTAAATAAGAAGCAATAATTGTTTATTGATTTGAACATTCTTATATCATAGCTATAAACGAATTTAATAACCATAACACATTTTAATAAAGCACTATAAAGTGAGCTACTATGAGTTTCTTTAGCAATGGATATTGTGATAACCTATAAATCGTGCATCAAAATGGTATCTACTTAAGTTGATCGGCGGCTAACGCGTAAAACGATATCCAAAACAGTTTCACTGTTAAGAGATAAATGTGCGGGCAGAGATGTGGTGGAAGTTTCGTCCGCACCCGGACTATTCTCACCATGTGTCGCGTTTGAACTCGTGACCCTTGAGGTTTTCCACTGTCGTCGGTCGGCTAATGGCTTATGACGTCAGCTGCTTGAATCGCCCGTGCGACCCTAAATCTGTTATAAACTGAACGATCGCGATATGAGTCAGCTCTGAAGCTCCAAGAACCTGTTTTTTTCATAACCTTAAGAGCTCCACACCGCGTTGTACGTAAACAAATCTACACAAATTAATGAACATTCCTAACCCAGTCGTCGCTATTTATCGTCCCCCAGTAAGTTTTGACTTATCTGATTGATTATAATTGCTCTTTTCTCAGTCCGAAATTCAGGCAATAATTGCAGTTAGAAATGGTCGAATTAAAACTTCTCGATTGTCACCCGACAACGGTCTTGTGGCTTTGTTAACCTTTGCGAGAATTGTTACAAAACTCTTCGAGTTCTCGAAGGCGGCGATTATGAGCAATGTTAATAGTTAGTCGAAGTTCTTAACTTCGAGAGAGAATTTCAACTTCACCATTTCAGTATTTTAAAACAGAAGCATTTCGTTTCGTTTTGATAACAGCCCGTCGTCTACGGTGTCAACTGTAAATACCGAACATTAAAATTGAACTTCAATACACACTGATTGAAATACCTATATTACCATCATCCTCTCAGAATTAAGATATTGAAATATTACCAATGAAAAGGCAAAAATAAAGTTTATTAAAATAAATAAATACTTATAAATTTATTGAGAATTCTGAAACACAAATTACTTCGGCTTTTTCTGATAGAGTCAATGGTTTACTTATAATTATTGAGAAAAGTAAAATAAACAAATGATTCGTCATTTTTGTTCATTCACTAAATATATATTTTAACTTTAAAAACATGGAGAATTTACGTTAATAATTTGTGTTTAGTGATAGTAATCTCCTTTCTTTCTGCTATCTAATGACTCCTCCCGGCCAGGTTAAGACGAGAGAGAGTGTCAGAATCTTACTGATTTTCTGCTGATGTGTATATAAAGTTTTGGTCATTACTGACTTAATAAAGTACCTACTTGCAAAATCATGTACTAAAGACGGTTTATGGTAATATTTCATATATACAATTCTGTATATTTTTTCAAATCACTCTTAAATTTTTGTAGTAAATATGTAGGTACTCTATAGATATATAAACATGTCATTTCGGCTTCACATCCGCGGTTTTCGTTTCGGTCGCTTCTATTGGGTCACCAATTTTATTTGATAAAATCTTTTTGTTCTATTTCAACCCTATATTCCAATAACATTGCTTATAGGTTACAAATTGGATTAGGAAGACGAGGCCTGGTGTTTTACCGAAATTGATTTTACGAGAAACATTTTATTTTGACGGAACTAAAACACAAATAGATTTTTGATCATAAAACAGCGTGAAACAACCACAGTGTTGTGTTTTACCGTGTGAGTGAAGTTACCGGAGGCCCAATGTTTCCCCTCATCTAAACCATAATTCTCCAAAACCTTAATCCCAAAAAGTCGACAATCACTCGTAACTCATTTTTTATGGTGTTGCGGGCGTCCATGGGTAGCGCTGATTGCTTACCATCAGATAATTCATAAAATCGTTCTAAATAAAATTGTTCTAGAATATTTTAACCAACCTCCTTGCAAGTATACCTCAAGCTTATGATTTCTATACGTCATATTACATCAAGTTAATAATGGTTGTAACATTAGTTTTTTTTAATGGTGCCATGAGAAATTTTTACGTAAGAGACGCATTGGAATCCAATTTATTCAATATTGCCGCAAAAGACGTGCAGATAGTCGGCAAGTAGAAGACGGGCTAGTATAGTACTAGTTCAATAACAATCAATTGTGTTTCGTAACGCCATGAATACAGGCTAAAACAATATAACCCAGATATATAAGGGTACAATAATGTATACTATAAATGTTATATTATTGAAATTGTAAAACAATTTTTTTTAAAAAAGCGTAACGATTGCAGTTTTTTGCTCGTTCTTCTCTATTCAAATCTACAATTTGTAATGAGCACCTAGCTTCACTGACGAACAGACTGACAGACTACTTCTCTATTTTGACGTTTCAAAAGTACCTATTTATGGTTTAGTTGGAATAAATGATTTTGACTTTGCCAAATATTGAAACAATTTGGCGATAAAACGTATAGTATTTAATAGGTGTGGTGGTCATTTAATGTGTGCTACGTCGCTTATGACACGATTTTTTTTTGTTATACATATCATCGAATCTGTTTTCTCGATTAGAGTAGGGCATGATAGACTCTTGCTGAATAGAAACCACCTAGTTCCTTTACCTACTCCAGGCCGAGGCCGCGGTACTTTATTATACTTATCGCGCAACCCCGGCTCAACAACACCTCACATTGGCACCATCTGTAGCGGTCTATTGGACCCATAAAAATGTTTCATCTATTATATTATTATGAGTGTGGGAGAGCCATGCTTCGGCACGAATGGGTCGGCTCGACCGAAGTGATACCACGGCCTCACAGAAAACCAGCGTGAAACAACCATAGCGTTGTGTTTCGCCGTGTAAATGAGGTTACCGGAGACCCAATCCCGCCCCCTGCCCTATCCCTTCCCGATCCTTATATCCCAAACCCCTATCCCTAAAAGGTCGGAACTCGTAACTCCTCTGTTGCGGGTGTCCATGGGCGACGCTGATTGCTTACCATAAGGTAATCCATCAGCTAGTTTGCCGATATATTACATAAAAAAGAATGTTTTACTAAGTTAGCTTATAGTTATACAACAATTACTATTCCCCGAAACATAACAAGAAACATATAACACGAAAAAAACCCTGTTGCTAGTTCAAGTAATCCTACTAGTTTTTTTGTACGATTGATTTCCTTATAGTCATGCTTTACAAAAAATATTTTACCAATTTTATTTTAAGTTGAAAACAAATCGGCAATATAGTGGGATCAAACATTTTTAGTTTTATTTTATGTATAATATATTAGTTTAACCCCCTGAATTCCACTACAATACTAATTTCGATTCTATTTCAAATAGAATTTTAGGTTCAGTATCATATAATATCCTATCTCTAAAAGCTAACAACAAAAATAGTCCAAAAGTAGAGGAGTAAAATAGACTCGACTTTTTGGACAGAGGCAATAACGCACATTGCATAGAAAAAAGAATTATATTATTATAGGAAACAATTTTGAATCTTTTCGGTTACAAAATATCATAATGCAGGTGAGTAAATTAACTAGTATTTGATTCAAAAGGTGTCACAAACTGTCAGAGTGCAAACTAACGTTTAACTACAAGTATCCGAGTAAAGTTGTCTCCGTGCAGTTTACTAGTTTCCCGGTTCAGTTAGTAAAACCGCGTTACTCAAACATTGTAAGTACCTGGAGTTTAATTCGGAATTCGCTGCAGCAGACGGCTTGATCAGGAGTGCGCAACAGGCACACATACTAAAACAAACGCAATACGATTATAGTGGGCCACGCACCAATTCCAATGTTCCATAACGCGTTGATTGATGTCAATTCAATTTCACACTCACTGCGCTGGTGACATGTTTGGGTTGGCGGGAAAATTGTATTCGTTTTTTTTTTCATATCATTTTTAACACATTGTTTCATACAAAATTTTACTTCACTGTTGCATAATTTTATTATTCTTTGTTGCATTCTATTGTGTGTAAATGTTGTACACATTTACCCACACTATGTAGATTTATTTTTAAACTACGTGTGACAGACTGCAAAAGTAACTATTATGTTAAGTGAGCCAAAAATTGCACCTGAGCGCAGTTACTCGGCAGTTTTACTTGTGAGCATTCAACCAACGATATTACATTTTATACTTACATACCATCAGCATCGTGTTCATTATTTATAGTAGGTAATATTCCCCCACCCATATTATAAAAATGCAATACAAACTAAAGCTGTTTAACCCCGAATTAAGAACGAAATCAGGGGTGATAAACAAAGGAAGTGTTAAAAAGTTTGACCCAAAGAAACAGCTTGTAATTAATAAAATATTAGGAGGAGATCGATGATGGAGCGAGGAGTAATACGAATTCTGTTATAATTTAATCAAGTAAAGTTCATGATTCACTTAGTAAAGACATCAAAAGGCAAAGAAATTGCTCGTGGGTTGGCGCACTTTCCCAGTTTGTGACAGAGAACCCGCTTAAAAGTCATCGTAGCGACTTGGAGAAGTTCCAATTAAATATTAACTTACTTCATTATGTTCCATTATCCACTACCACTACGAGTATCCTTACTGCAAATATTCGGTTACAGCACTATAGATAATTACGTATAATCATATCTCTTTTACGTTGATTAATAATAATAATCTATTTCAGGTAAAACTGATATTGCAATGCGATGATTTTGGCTAGTAAAATATTATTCTTCATAGAATATATTTGTGATACGTAGAGGCATTATTAAGACCAACGACTTTTGATAACTTCAGATTAACGCCTAAAATTGAATTTTCATATATTCTCAGGTAGAAATGAAATTGATGTCTCTCTATTGACAAAGTTTGACTCTTGAGGTTTATAGTGTAAATTCCCAGCTAACATTACTGAAGAAGTTGAATGTCAAATTACTTGCAAAGTATCTCCAACATTAAAACTTCTTTGAAGGATACGTAATTAGCGGTTTCTAAACTTTATCAGTCGGGGTTCATTCTCAGATTTGGTTTCTTAATACTATATAGATGGAGTTCGAACTTTTAGAATAAAGTTTTTCGATTTGAAAATCAACGGTGTGTATATTGAGGATATAATAATTTTATTAATTTATTTACAACTTAAAGTTGTTGACCTGACCTAATGCCTCGGGCATTCTTATCAATCGACCTTTAGATAATTATGCAGAGATAGTTAATAGGGACAATAAAATGTAATGTGTAAATGCAGTTTATTTGTTTACCTGGGACCATTGACAAAAATTACCAATAAGAGTATATAAAATATAGTATTAGGTTACCGATTAATTTAAAATATTCATTTTAATTTTTTTGTTGTGGACACGACTTTACAAATTCAAGTTATTGTTACAGCATGCTGTTTGTGTTTTTTTTTTCATCATTAAGGTGCAAAAATATAAATCACTAGCTAATCTCGCGCGGTTTCACCCACTGCTCCATTTAATCGTAGCGTGATGTTTTATTTAGCCTATAGCACTCAGGAACATTGTAGCTATCAATCAGTGAAATAATTTTGGAAATCCGACCAGCGGTTCCAAAGATTACCCCCTACATACAAACTTACAAATTTTACCTCTTTATAATATTAGTACAGAAAATGTGGTCTTCGAAGCTGACCGACCCATTATATCGTTTAAGTATTCAATTCGTTGAAATATTAATCATATTTTGTTCACATTCATTTTTAAAAAAGATGTCTGATCTCGACTTTCTTCAATCACACTAATATTAACAATAACATCTTATTTAAAAATGGAATGTGAACAACAGTGGACGGGGACGGATTAATGATTATGAGAATCATTTTAAGCGTTGCCACACACTACGATCTTCTCCCTTGAAGTGAGTGCGTTTAAATTATACAATGCCACTTACATACATATCACACCCAGACCCGGAATAAAAATTTGCAGATCACAAACAGTGTTGCTTTGTGTGCGTGATAATGATGACAAGAATGATACGACTGCACGGTTGGGGCGGTGGCTGCGCAACTGGCTGCCGTGCGACTTGTCGCGGGTTCGATTCCCGCACGGAACAACACTTTGTGTGATCCACAAATTGTTGTTGCGGGTCTGGGTGTCATGTGTATGTGACATTGTATGTTTGTAAACGCACCCACAACACAGGAAAACCCTAGTGCGGGGCAACTTTAAAAAAAAGAAAAAACAAACAATTTAATGGATGTATTGTTCTGTTATTCTATTCTAAACAGTAGAATACAGACGCAGTTCACTATCATATTACAAATTCCTAAAATGAACCAAACTAATCGAAAATGCCAATACCTAGTAATTTAATTAATAACTACACCAGCCTACTTATTAACACAATACATATAAAACATTTTCTGTTAATTATGTGCTAATCTACGAATTTCTAATGAGTCGACATGAACAACGTTCACAATGTTAACTATATAGGTAATTATGTTTATAATAAAAAGATAAAATAATTTACCAAACCCCAAGCGAACGCTGGCGTTCGCACACCTAATTATCTTATGTCTCTAATTAACACGATGGAAAGGTTAAATCCTTTTTAAAATTGGAATCGACCAACAAAACATAATGATATAACTAATATTATATACTATTATTATAAAGATATACTAATATTATAAAGAAGTAAAATTTATAAGCTACAATATTTCCGAGTTCTATAGGTTATAGAACATCACGCTACAATCAAAGGAGCCGAGCAGCAAGTGAAACCGCGCGGGAGTAGCTGGTCAAATATACATAACACATTACAACAACATGTGACATAATTATTCAAACTCCTGAATTGGTTTGGCACATGTATCAACGGTAAGTACTTACAACCATCGATTTATAGTGACACTGCTAAATAGTCAGATTACTTTGAAAGTTGATATATTGTTATAAACTTGTACATAATAATATATTTTAAACGCACCTATTGTTTGAAAACCGATCGTGTGATAAAATTACAAGAACAAAGCTTGCGGGATCAAAGGACTCGGTCGACAAAAGAGAATGCTTCAGTGGGCCATTTTATTTCCCCTTTTCCTGTCTACCATGTGTACAAACTAACAAATAGGTAGAATCTATCAACACATTGTCCATGCGATTATAGCTAAAACATTGACCTCTCATAATTATGATAACAAAATTTTGGATTTTTGTCAACTTTCTCTTTTTTATGTGAAATGTGAAACGAACAGATAGATTGCCACCTGTATGTAAGCAATCGGGGTCGCCCATGGATACTACGCGGTTAGGCGCTATAATTTAAAATATAGGTCCCATAGGTAACTGTTTTGCTATCCCTTGCTTACCATCAGGTATTTCCTCAGCTCGTTAGCGAGAAAGAAAGAGCTTGTTACGAAAATACATAACAAAAGCTTAGAAATTTCTTTTTAAAGTTACGAGTAAAAGTCACCGATACAAATTACAAATTGCAATCGTTTAAAAAATACTTCCAATGAACATCGAGAAAATCATTCATTTTAATCGTAGCTAGCCAGCTAGCTAGCAAGGTATCACGGATATAAAGTTAAATAAATCAATTAGTACGCTACGCCACGCTGCAGGCATTTATTACTTAATTATTAAACTTAATACTTGTTTTATGAAGTTTTCATCTTAAAGGTTTAGTTCATTTCAATGCCAACCGTGAAAGCCATTAATATTCATTATTGTTTATGAGTTAAAATTAATACAACTTCGATAGCCTTTCAGCGAAGGCGGGTCCTCAAAATGGCCTAAGGCTGCTGGTTGGGACCACAACAATTCAAAGTAAATAATGTTCCATCAGACTCCTGCCTTGTCAGATTAATAACGAATGAGTTATCAATTTCGAAGACATTCAAAATAACCTTTCCTTGCTACAAATCCTTTACTTTCCAACAAATAATCGTTTCCCTATAATATTTAAGATTGCATAACAAACAATAAACAATAATTTAAGGTTTGCCTTGATGAAATAAATCTAAGTTTATAATTTAGAAGGTTTTTTTTCGTGAGGGGAAAATCATCAAATGACTTCTCCGGCCCAGGATCGGGCGGCAGAGAGTGTCAGTCTCTTACTGACTTAAAAGCCCCCGTTCCTTCTCCTTCTTTGGACGCGGTGTTTCATTGCGCTTACTCCGCAATCCCAGCTGAACATCAGCCCTATAGGACCCCGTCTGTGGTAGTCTATTTGTTCTTCGGGGCACGCGCGGAACGCTACGCGCCGTTTCCTCGGGTTTGGTTCTGGTCGGGTGGCGAGCCATCCTTATTCGCCATCGCAGACCCGCGCTTACGATGGCTCGGTGACGACCAAGGGTCGATATTTACCAATTTTACCTACCTACTAACTTTAATTTTTTTGTATGAGCCTGCTCTAGATGATTTCAAATACAACAAAAATAAATTCACAAAATAGATCCAGGCGTTGTTGAGTTATGATTACCAACACATTTTGCGATTCATGAAATAAGTCTAGGCTTACCTAGTTATCAAAAGCAAATTTGTTTATTATTTTGAAATAAACAAATCTTATATAAACAACTATTAAATACACTATCAGTAAATGGCACTCGAAGTCATTAACCTTTCAATAGCAGATTTCAGACGCAATAGCAAATATAATGAGTTTTGGATCTGCTACATCGGACACGATGGCCGGGCAACCAGCATTTTTCGTTTTGAGAGGTAAAAATAATCGCAATATAGTAACGCGGAGAACACTGTCTCTTTACCCGCGGCGAGAAAATTCTGGTGATACATTTTTCCTCACAAAAAAGAGGTTTTAATTTAGCCTTGGTTATGGGATGTGGGGTTCCTTATAGCGTAAGGAAACGCACATACGCGTCGGGGGCACTGGATGCGTTAAGCGCAATAAGGCACCGAGGTTTCGGCATAGAGTAGGAGAAGGAACGGGAGGATTTTTAGTCAGTATGAGTCTGACACTCCCTCTCACCATCGGCCTGCAAGAAAAGTAATTTTTGATGATTTTCCTTTCAGAAAAATGGGCTTGACTTCGTCAGTATCCTATCTTTACTTTTGTAATCAATATCTTTATCCTGTCTTTACTTTTGTAGATAAGCGACATCGACGCCTTGGCTTCAATTTAACCTTTAACCTTTACAGCTCATTGATGATTTAAAATTAGATAAAGGTCGAGTTGCCTCTACATACCGATGTATCAAATTTCATTGACACACATGTTGTCATTTAATTTCATTGACTGATTAATTTAAAAACGAAAGTTTGTAAGTATGAACTCATGGATGGGCATGATACTGTCTCATGTAAAAAGTTCTGAACGGATCGATTATAATGTAGTCTGAAAAAACATAAATAGAAATAAATATATTAAAAAGTTAAGTTATTTTGGTTTCCACAGAAATATTAACTGTTTGTTATGACATTGGATATTTGTCAAAGAAGAAAACTTTTGAATGTTTAAAAAAACGGCGTTCTCCAGCCAGGTCAGCCAGTAGGTCAGTAAAATAATTATATAATTTTTAAAATATTTATTCTTAACTAGAAGACAAGTTTCTAAGTAGTCTGAAAAGTTTCGATACTTATGAACGAGACTCTATTTGCTTTATGACCACGGTGAAGTACTTTTGAAAATTTCGAAATAAATTTAATTAGAGCACAATAAAACTCCAAGCACCCGTTCGTAAGGGTACTAGGAGGCCATAATGAAGAGGTGGTTTGTAAAGCCAGTTAAGTCGACTAACACCGCGCCCTCTTATTTATTTAAGGACATGTTTGGAACCCAGGTGGAGGTTCCTTTCCCCAGAGCAATTTACGACACTGCATAAATATCAATTTGTCTGTTATTTGCTATAAATTCACATTTTGATATTACGAGCTATTCAACTCGGATGAGTGCACTGTACGAAATACGAAATATATATTTCATTTTTGTTCTTTGACTCAGAGTAATTTTTTAAAATAAAAAATATAGTATGTTGGTATTTGCAGAATATATAAATGTTCTACTTTATTTTATTATTTAAACATGAATATATGTACATATAATATATTATGTATGTATATTCATTTATTTTACTTTATCTTTTTATGTGATAGGTCGGCGAACGAGCTGACGGATCAACCACAACACCCGAGGAGTTACGAGTGCATTGCCGGACTTTGGGGATTAGGGTTTGGGAGATTTAGGATTTGGGTAGGGAAGGGATGAGGGGAGGAAAAGGATTGGGCCTCCAGTTACCTCACTCACACGGCGAATCACAACGCTGTGGTTCTTTCACGGTAACACTTCGGCCAAGCCGGTCCATTAGTGCCGAAGCTTGGCTCTCCCACATTTTTTCAAAGTATTTGTAAAACAGTGTTATTGTTCTTGTTTTAAACCTGTCATACTTAGTCATAGGTATACTTACGGCACCATGGTTATAACTTTTAAACTATTTTTGCATGTTTATTTAACTGAGCATGTATGTTATTGACATATGGGTCCCCACGACCGAGCACAGACCGACCGAATAAAACGAATATCTTATGATTTGATCACAAAACCTTTTCGATGGATTCCGTTACAGATTTTAATCTTTGACATTCTGAATATTAAATTTTAGTTTTGCTAATCTTTCGATTGTTGTGGCTCCTTGCGCGCTTTTTTTTATGTAATAAGTCGGCAAACGAGCAGACGGATTACCTGATGGTAAGCAATCAGCGTCGCCCATGGACACCCACAACGGAGGAGTTACGAGTGGGTTGCCGACCTTTTAGGGATTAGTATTGGAGATTTAGGGATTGAGGAGGGATTGGGGGAGGGAAATAATTGGGCCTCCGGTAACCTCACTCACACGGCGAAACACAACGCTGTGGTTGTTTTACGCCGGTTTTCTGTGAGGCCGTGGTATCACTCCGGTCGAGCCGACCCATTCGTGCCGAAGCATGGCTCTCCCACACTTATACTCGTACTTACTGAAATGAATTTGTTATACCTATTGTGTTATTTATTTGTAAATGATCATTACGTTTTCAATCCCGTGGTGAGTAGGTATACCCCAGAACGTATTAAGCCAGCCCGTAGCCCGTACCTTCATAGAACCTAATATTTTTTTTATGCCTGTGGTCGGCAAACGAGCGTTCAGATTATCTGAAGGTAAGCAATCAGCGTCGCACATGGACATTCGTAATACCAAAGGAGTAAACTCAAGTACATTGCCGACCTCTTATAGGTGATATGAGGGATTTAAGGATAGGCGATTTAAAGATCGAGGATGGGGGAAGGGGGATTAGGACTCCAGTAACCTCATTCACAAGACGAAACACAACGTTAGTGTTGGTTCTGCATGCCGTTGTCTGTGAGGCCGTGGTATCACCGGTCGACTGGCCAATTCGCGCCAAAGCATGGCTTTCCTACATCATAATATTGATTTATTAAAAAAAAATCGTTGCATATAGTGGCTTTTCTCTTGCGGCAGGGTGCTTTTACAATCATATATATATTATGTAAATTCACACACCTAGACTTAGAACGATAACACTTCAAGCAGGAATCGAATAAGCAACTTTCTGTGCAGTCATATAAAATTAATTATTTTCTAATAACAATTTTCATGTGAATGAACACAACAGCATACTGTTAATTTTGTATCACTACAACAGCATATAATTTTACTAGTTTGTGTGTAAAGTAATAGTACTGATGCCTACTAGAACTAAATAAGTTCATGGCAATAATGACGTCATGTATTTCGTATAAAGGATCTGTAATAAAATAAATCATCACTTGTTTATGGCTTCTTTTCCAACAAATAACCAATGTACCAGATATTGAATATAAATGTAACTCGCAAGGACTATGGTTCACATAAGTTTATGGGGTCGGTAAGAAGGTGGTAAAACAGGCGCTTATTATTTTAAACATGAAACCTAATCACAATATCAACCCGTAGTTTTCACACTGAAAAAAAAGACTACCTAAGCTTCCTCATAAAGATATCGTGAAAAATGAACTGCGATTTACCTTGTAAGTTAAAGGTTTTGTTTACCTTTAAAAGGCAATCTAAGAACCCATCTTACACATGATGGCGAAGAAAAATTCTTTATATTTTTCGCCAGCCCCCGGACGGAGGGTGGGTTCCGTGTTGTGATTGATTTTACGCAATATTCGCCGGCCACGTCGCGATCTTTAGGCACTCGCAAAATAAACTCAATTCAGGAAAAAGGCAACCAGGAAGCCGACGTCTTTTTTGCTTCGACTACTATAAATACAATAAATGCTAAGGCAAATCTTTGCTTTATTTAATCTGAAATTGAAATAACTTATATTTCAAACTTTGAAAACTGGTTATATGTATATATTTGTATCTATGTGATTCGTAATCCAAACTAATAATTATAAATGCGAAAGTAACTCTGTCTGTCTGTTTGTGTTTAAACCGATTTCTGCGAAATTTGGTCAGTGCAGACATAGTTTGAAACTCGAGAAAAGACATAGGAGAGTTTTTATACCAAATATCTGCAGCAAGTCACAATTTCACGCGAACGGAGTCGCGGGAAAGAGCAAGTTATAATATGTAAGCGACTTTATAGCCACAATCTATGACAATTAAGTGATAATTTCGTCACACACACATACACACACACACACAATGTTACTATATATCGATATTGACTCACTTCGAATAATTATTCTTAAAAAACATTTTTAGGAAATACCATCATGCTATTTTTGATATTTATTTCTATTTTCAATATTACGCAGTCACGTGTTGAGAGCGTGTGTGAATTTAGTAGTTAGTAATAATCCAATTTTCCAAGCACATGCCAGCAGAAAACTAGAAATATGACTGTTTTTTCGAAGCGAATCCAATTTTTTTATAAATCATTATTTTTATGTGGTACGCTAGTAAATGAACCGACGTATTAGCTGATGGTAAGCAATCGGCGCCGCCATGGACACTCGCAACACTAGATGAGGGGTTTTGGGGATTAAAGGATTTGGGATGAATGACGGCAGAGGAAGGATTGGGTTTCCGGTAACCTCACTCACATGGCGAAACACCACGCTGTGGTTGTTTTCGACAGTTTATGTGAAGTGTCTTCTTTACATTTTCTGTTATAACTCTCCCACTAATATTCTCTAATCTTCCATAATATTACATAGTACATATAATATATATCTCCCATTTTTTTTAATATGGGATTCTTAAATTCATTGAAAGAAAAATAACTTATTTTTTGTCCAATATTTTTTTAAGTATTTTTCAGTCACAACACGGTCGGGATATCGAACGCTGGCTGTCATTTAAACGAAGATAATAAAAGCAAAAAAAAAAATACTCGAAAGAGTGGACTGACACATTTTATTTTATTTGAAAAATGGTTGCCTGTGTAGATAAACCTATTATTTATTTCTAATTGACACACTCATTCCGTAACTGACAAAAAAAACTAAATAAGAAAATCTACGAACGGCCTTATTTGTTACATACAGTAGAATCCGTTTATTATGACTCCGCCTATATTGACCAACCGGTTATTATGACGTAATTACACTACGAAATTTGGTTTTCATATAAAATTCTTTATAAAAAAGTCGGATATAATGACTTCCCTTACAGTGACATGTCGCTTATTATGACCCATTTTTAATAAATTATGTCCGGTTATAATGACCGACATGATTCTTTACACCTTCGGTAATGTTCGTTGATTCCCGACGACGTTCGGCACGTGGCTCGTTTTTGTTTTGAATCTCAGTGAGTAATTGACGCTTGAAGGTCACGCATTGCTTTTCGTTTGTTACTGTGAAAAAAATGTCGTCTCAACGACGTAAAGCATTTACAATTGAGGAGAAAGGTGCAATAATATGCAGATTAGAAAATGGAGAATCTAACTCATGTCTCGCAAAAGAATTTGGCGTGGGTCATTCGACAATCTCAATGATTTTTAAAAACAAGAACCGCATTAAGCAATCGTTCAATTCTAATGTTTTAAAACCGAAGAGGCTTCGAAAATCACGACAAGAAAATGTTGATCAAGCATTAATTCAGTGGTTTATAAACATGAGAAACAAAGGAATACCTGTCAGCGGCCCTATGCTACAGGAAAAGGCAAATGGTTTTGCCGCGCGTTTTGGTATTCTCGACTTCAATTGTTCTGCAAGCTGGATCAGTCGTTTTAAAGTTCGACATAACATTGTGGCGGGAAAAATTGTCGGTGAATCTTCGTCTGTTGATCAAAATTCAACAACAAACTGGTTGATATCTGTGTGGCCGAATTTACGAAGACAATTTTCCGATGATGAGATATTTAATGCTGATGAAACTGGACTTTTTTACAAATTAATGCCGGATAAAACTTTAAAATTTAAAGGTGAAAAATGTAGTGGAGGTAAGTTGTCGAAAGATAGAATAACTGTCATGGTAGCAGCGAATATGAGTGGCACAGAGAAGAAGAAATTGCTCATTATTGGAAAGTCACAAAAACCAAGATGTTTTAGAAGTGTCAAATCATTACCTGTCGATTATGCTAACAATCGTAAAGCTTGGATGACGTCAGAACTTTTTGAAAAATGGCTTCGTGATTGGGATCGTGATTTGGTAAAGAAGAAGAAAAAGATTCTATTGCTGGTTGATAATTGCCCGGCGCATCCAAATGTTACTGATTTAAAGTCTATAACACTTGCTTTCCTTCCGCCGAATACAACATCAGTACTACAGCCAATGGATCAGGGAATAATACGATCACTCAAAACGAATTTTAGGAAGAACCTTGTGCTCAAAATGATTAATTGTCTTGATGCTAATGAAAACAACTCTTCTACAAAAATAACGGTGCTAGATGCAATTCTGATGGTTAATGATGCCTGGAATAAAATGTCACAAAGTACCATTCATAACTGTTTCAAACATGCAGGATTCATTGAAAGCCACGACGGTTTACCTATTCAAATATCAGAACATGAATTCGATGAAGAAGATGACATTCCTTTATCTTTGTGGTCACGAAACCTAAATTCAGATTCTTTAGCAGCACCGGAAATGTGGGAAGAATATGTTGACATCGATAGCGCTCTCCTCACATTCGAAGAACCCACTGATGAAAATATCGTACAGAACATAAGTGCTAAGGAACAACTCGAAAGTGATGGGGAAGAGGAAGTCGAGGAAGCACCATTACCTACCGCAGAAGAGGCATTAAAAGCTGCAGAATTATTATCACGATTTGTTCACAGCAATATTGAAAATGATAATTTGACCATAGCCATGTCCTCTATACACAATAGTATTAGAGTCTGTTTTTACAATAAAATGAAAAAACAAAAGCAGACAAAAATTACAGATTACTTACAGTAAAAAATACACTTGTATGTGTTATGATGTGCTGATTACGTGCAATTTTGATTTTGATTTAATATGTATGTATACATATTTAATTACTATGTTTCTGTATTAAAATACTTAAGTACATACATATTTACATAAAAAAGATTTTTCATTTCACAAAACGCTTTGTATGACGTCCGCTTATTATGACGTGTTTGTCAATTCCTTTCGATGTCATTATAAACGGACTCTACTGTATTTATTTTATAGGATTATTACCATTTAGTTCAGCTATCTCTAATTGAAGTTTAAAAGTAATTGACACATATTTTTTTATTTTTCTATACAACTGCTTTGAGAGACAACATAAAAGTTCAATACCTTTTTAAGTAACATACAATTTTCGTTTACTATTGCGTTATAATAATAGTATATGAATATTTTAGTAGTTTAATAAAATAAAACTTTTTTTGTCAATGTTTAGTGATAAAAGACTCTCTTATATCATATTTTTTTAGTTCGACATAAACAAGTTATTTGTTTGGTAATCCGCAAAAATGAAGTGCAAAAAAAAGAATTTTGAAAAATGTAGACGTTTTATAATAGAATATAACACTCAACAGACATTTCTCAAAGGAAGTTATTATGATATTAGGATAACTTATAATTATATTCCAAATATATCCCGAAATATTTTGCAAGTTGACGACATTTATTTCTCAGTAAACCAAAATTCAAAATGAAGCATGGATAGTCCCTGTGAAAGGCAAAGTTTTGAACTTAATTCCAAATAACGACCTTGAAGTTTTAAACAACTTAAATACTGTATAAATCAAGTTAAAGTTTCAGTAAACGATTATAACGGTTCACTGCGAACTATTATCAATTTTGATTAACGTGTAGCAATTTACTTTGTGATTTCGATTAAAGGTTAACTAGCAAAGCAAACCGGTGCAATGAGAAAGAAATACTCAGTAATATCATTAGGTGCAGCTCTGTTACAGTGGTTCCGCAATCCTACGAGAGGACGTAAAACTTTACGGTCAACCCGACAAACGCGCTGTGATAATCGAATGAAATTCCGCCGTATGTACTCGAACGGGCAGCCGCTATAAAATGTCATGACGAATATTTTCAAATGGCCCACGTAAATGGCAGTTATGGATTCTAGCTTAAACCGTTTTGATGTCAGCCTTTAACCGTCACGTTGGCATAAATTGGTTTAAAGCATTTGCAAAGTAATTCTTTTCGAATCGAATACATTTTTTCTATAGTGTTGCCGTTTATTTGGTTTATAGGGCTTACCAATAGGATTATACATATCCATGGGGGTAGTGTAATATGTATCATAAAATAATCGAATGATGATATTACAAGGTCCTTTAGAACTCCCGTCGTCAACCGGATACTGTAATGGGTATATAATCTGTAACGTTATGTGCACTATGCGGCTGAACTGCCGCAGTTTCGGTGTCGATAAAATGAAAATTCTTCAAGAGGAAAATTTCTCGAGGTATATAACCTGCGCTAAAGTTGATCGTTTCGTGATACATGTTTGGTTGTTAGGTAACTCTTTGCTTAAATCCGGGAAAGTTTCATAACTCGACTGAGGGGCGGCTCCGAATGAGGTGTTAGGCTCCTGTACTATAAATATTATTTATTGCCTTCTACGAAAGCTTCGGGAATGCGAAACACGAAAATATCCTAGAAGATATCGTTTCATCTATATTCAAGTTAGCTTATAAAGTTAAGCAGCTTAGGAGATGTTACTATTAGAAATGCAACTTATCTGTGTATCAAGTTGTTCAATAAAGCTTCCGTGAATTGGGTTTCATGGGTTTATTCATGTCGGAGAATTCAAACATATCAAGTGGAAATAAATTGGCGCTCGTCGTGTGGTGTGCAATTTAACTTTTTTTTTATTTCGGTCCAATCACACACCTAACGAGTCCTAGTAAAGCAATTTTGTTCAGTGAA
The DNA here is from genome assembly GCA_902829305.4 of Spodoptera exigua. NCBI lineage: Eukaryota > Metazoa > Arthropoda > Insecta > Lepidoptera > Noctuidae > Spodoptera > Spodoptera exigua. The sequence continues at coordinate 8,341,136 of LR824601.2, read as the reverse complement.
TACAGATCACATTTGGAATAATAGGGGTCGAAACTGGAACCATTCCAATCTCTTTGGAGTGATCTGTAGTTTAGCGCCATTTTGGTCAATACCATTTGTACAATGTGAATATCACGTTTTTGGCATTTGACCTAGTCTAGTTTGATCACTTAAAATTTGTTAATTGCAATCCATTTTACTGTAATTATTTCTATCTTCGTACTATTTATTCAATGGAAATTCGAGAATATGAAATACGTTGTTTTACATCAACGCCTACCATTCTAGATCGTAGAACAACAAGCACAATTTTATCAGGTGTTATTACAGGGCTAACATATAATCTACAGTTTTTCAGAACCGCTAACTTATTACTATTCTTGCTATCTATAGTTTTTTAAAACCAATATAGGTTTTAAAAAACATCCTTAAAACGAATTAATAGTATAGATTGGCACATTTCCATTGGTGATAGGCACCCCATTAAGGAGACTGCAGTGACTATTAGCCTCGGCCAACGTTTTCCCCGCAATCTCTTTCGTGTCGACATTTTATTATCGGTAGAGTCAGCTCTGTTGTAATCCCCGGCAAGCGGTACAATTTACGATTTATAAAGCCGCCATTTTCTGTTGTAAAGCAAAACGATAAAGAGAAATAGTGCGGTTGGACTTGGCGATGCTCACCTCGTCCTCTGCCACACTTTTATCTTAATATTCTCTGTTATTAAAAAGTTAATCTGAAAATAACACGACAAGATGCTCTGTCTCTTTATTATCTATCCTTGTGGCGAAAGAGTTTAAACAGTTCTGGTAGATGTAATGAAAAACGAAGATATTTATACGATTGCTTTTGTAAAATACATTAAATAATTAAATAGGTGTGGTATGTTACATTTTTACAAATTGAATTTAGAACGCCTATTTTTTATAAATGAATTACTTTGTTGATATAATTGATCATGGCCGGCTTCATTCTGAAGGCACCATATCTGGATGGCCTGAGAATATTGACTTATCATAAGTGGCCCGTACTTATTTTAATTATCTCTATAAGAGTCTAGCTTTACAAGTAAATCGATTGAAAATACAGTTACACGACACAATGTTAATAAATTAGGTAACTAATAGCTTACTAATAGTAAGGAAATATTTTCTGGTATCGAGTTAATTAATCAGCACAGGGATCCGTCTTAAAAGCTTTATTATATTATCCATAATATTGCTGAGTTAAGCCCGGTATGGTTTTCAGAGAGAATGGCGCGATGCTTACCTTTTTTAAGCCGTTATCAACCTTTTAAGCGTTTTTATTTTATTTATACATCTGTAACGATATCAAAACTTCTTACGATAATAAAGATATTACAAATAAAAACCACTTGAACCTTCGCATCACATTACATAATTAGCCTATAAGTGCCCACTGCTGAACAAAGGGTTCTTCTCACATGGATAAGGTACAACATTAATCACCACGCTTACTCAAGACGCATTGGCGATTTCTAAAATTCTAACTAATAATTAAGACTTAAAAGTCCAGGTTTCCTCACGATGTTTTCCTTTCAAAATAATCATAGAAAGTGCATATAACTTGGAAAAAGTCACATTGGTGCTTGACAGGTTTCGAACCCGCACGAAAATGCATGAAAAGCGGGCGCCTTCACGTCTGGGCCACTATTGACTAAACCTTTTTCTGGTGGTATGGCTTCAATCGATTGTATTAATCGATTTAAGCCATACCACCATACCATAGTTTCAATACTTACTTACAGTATTAATATCAATGTTATTGCAAGGTTTTATAATTATTAATATAATTGCTGGGAATGCTGGCATATTGGTAATTGAGTTTAATTGAAACTACATTGTACAACAGTCTAATACGAGTAAATATGTAAGTATAATGTTTAAAACAATAACTCGTACAATATACACAGAAGTTGCCATTTTAGTATTTAACGATATATTTAGTATTTATTAGTAAATTAAATTCATTATCGTTGTAACAAAATTTACTGAATTATATGATAGAATTCGGTTCACCTTATTCAAAATTGGAAGCAACCTGAACAAAATAAATTTATGATTAGTTCGTTATCTAGTGAAGTCGTTGGTTTAGTTTAATTAAAGAGTATAAACAGGTCTAATATTCCCGTGAGGTTTATTGTTAAAAGTTACTGTATTTGTATTGTTAAAAGTTACCATATTACTATTAGGTGATTTTTACATTAGTGCAAAAATGATCGGTGTGACGGTAAATCGCCCCTAATGCATAATTAAAATATCATAAAAATAAGTGTTATGAATCCTCAAGGCAGCTTGTAGCGAGCTGTTGGGCTGTGGCGACCCTACGGACCTGATTCCCGGAAGGTACCATAGCGTGTTCTTCATCTCCGGTTAGCTGGAGTGAATACTGATGAAGAACAAGCCCTTCTACCTTAATGTTGCCTTAATTAGCTGGGTTGGGTGAAAATTGTGATGGTAAACTACACAGATCTAATTTTCTGATGTCGAATACAATTCCATGCTGTTTTTTATAGTACAGGGCGTCAGCTGATGGTATGCAATTGGCAGTGCGTTAACGGTATTTTCAAGCTAAAATTGGCTCTTTCTACTGTGTAATAACGCATTATTGCAGTATTGATCAATAATATGCTCAAGGTTTTTAGATAAAAATGGTATTAAAAATGTTAGAATATTCTGAGCCATACTAGAGTCATAAAAGTTGGTCTCTGGAGCTTTGAGGAGAAAACCTTGGAAAAGGTATAGTTCTAGCCGTTGGGAAGCTAGCACTTATATCACTAGATGGCTTGTGCTTGCTAATACTATTCTTCCAATGCGCATACAAATCGTGTGTCTTATAAACACAATCCTAAGCCTATATAGAAAGTAGCTTTATTGGCCATTGAATTGTATTAATATATAATTATATATTTTGTTTATGAAAAAGATATAATATAATTATTATTTTATATGATGAATGTAATCTGATTTTACACATTATTTCAGTAGTGTCTATTTGTGTTATATAAAGAAAAAAGATACCTACATCCATCATGTTTACACAAAATAATAATAACTAACCCTAAGAAACCCTTAGAATAACAATTTTAAGAACAACTCGTGATTTTTGCATAAACTTATTTGATTATAGATTATTTATATAATCAATAAAGTGCTTTAAATCATTGTTTGCATTTTACAGAACATTTTACAGACAAACATAATCAAATGATAGTACATGCAAGTCAAGTTGAACATAGTTTTCTATAGAACAGAGTGCGGATGACAGCTCATCTATCGACTCTGAGAATCACAATGGCTTCGCTATGGTACCTCCATTAGTAGTCATTCATACAATACGAAATGATTCTGTACTCTTGTTTTAGCATTGTGCGTACAATTACTGGTGATGGTACAAAATGGCGCGTTGGCGTCGTTGAATGGTTTTTATGAAGACTGTCACAGACAAAATATCTTTCTTAACATGCTTTACGTAGATAAGCTTAGAATATCTATATTAAATACTAACTGTTGCCTGAGACCGAGGAGAGAAACTTCTTTCTCATGGGAATCGTATGTTAGTTCTTAGATAAAAATATTATTTTAATAATAGGATGTCTAGACTTTATTTTGTGGCTTTAGCAGTGATTGAGAATCAATGTCAATATTTTCTTCAAAAATAATATTACTTTTATAATTTTAGGAATATGTCTGATAGTATGAATAATGCCCGGTTTCCGAAAGCCCTATCATTGTTAAAATCAACTAACTAGACTAGACAAGATGACTTGACAAGAGATTTGACACCGGGTGTATGTATCGGGTGTTGAAATTATATCCACTGCCATTATGCCTTCCTCTACCTACTCCTATCTCTCATCCTAAAAACCATCGCTCCAAAGGCCAGGAACCTTTAGCGCGATGGTTTAATGTTGAGGGTGTACACGGACTACACTGATTGTTTACAAAAATAGCCGACCAATTTCATAAAAAAAAAAATCCGCAATTATGTCTTAGGTGACGGATGAAGAACTATTTACCGAATCCGTTAATGTTGGTAATATAAACGAAAAGTCTAGCTCATGCCTGTTCCTAAATCTTTACTTTAGCAAATGGTTTTAATTTACGTACGAAATTTGTAACACACTTATGTTATTTATTTATTTTACACTTAAAGTGGGTGCATAGATGGACTTAATGCATCTTCTCCCAGTCGGGTTTTGAGTGATACAGAAATGGCCACATAGGTGGTGCCATCCAGACTTAATTTTATATAAGACATACGAGATGCATACATAGATATTTAATCTTGTAATGAAAAAATATAATACTAAGTACTTACCGTCATGAGAGTCATACATATAAATGATTTCCTTCCATCCATAATACAGTATTGTGTCCACGATAGCTTTATGGTAATCCGGTCGCATGCTCACAGCGTGGTCGATTAGACCCGATGATGGTGGAATGACCTGCAAAACAGAGTAACTTAAGTTGGAAATATCGCGTCTCATTTTATGCTAAACTAGCTACTCCCGCGCGGTTTCACTCGCTGCTCGGCTACATTTGATTGTAGCGTGGTGTTTTATAGCCTTGGCACTCGGGAACAATGTAGCTTTCAATAAGTGACATAATTTTGGTAATCCGTCCAGCGGTTCCAAAGATTACCCCCTACATACAAAATTACAAAGTTTACTTCTTTATAATGTTAGTAAAGATAGTTTAGTTTAGTAAAGATATAGCTAGATAGATGTAGAAGTACTAAATGCTAAAGGTTTTATATTGATTTGGCTACAGAATATACTATTATACATACTAGTTATTGTATAAATGTAGGTAACAAATAACATTCTCGTGAAAAGTCCCTTAAACAACGAAAATTGCACTTTAAATAAACCCATGTATCAAATCGAATATGTGCGGATTCTGTATAAAAGATAAAAATTGAATCAGAGCGGGTTTGTCAGCAAAATCCTTCAAGCACTCGTTGGGAACAGCCGAGTTTGCCATGCTCAGACCATTTATATTCATCAAAGCTACCAGTGGATCGAGTCAGTCAGTTTTAGTAAGGCCAAGTAAAAAACTGTGACATTCTCCGTCTCAATAAACGTATATTATTATCTTCTTGAAGTTAGTTTTTGCTGTGCTCTCACGAGTATAAGGTATATATTACTGTAAAGTATATAATAATATACTATTCATCGGTTATTTTAAGTGTAGTGGTAAAAATAGTAATATTAGTTGAAAGCCACACGCGAAGAAGCCTAAAGCTATCACAGGAAAGTGCACTTTAAACACACGGGTCCTGATAGATAAATAAAGTTATTGTTTCCCTTTATAGACAATTAGGTATCTTCTATATATAGTCGCAGTCTAAAAGTATTACTGTGAATTTATTCTACTAGTGACTTCGTGCAACATATCATATGTAGAGAAGTAAGTGATGTTTTTTCATAGCTCTGGTAGTTTTGAAGATGATGAATTGTAAAATATGTATAATCATAATAGTTTTATGTAGATATGAACCTAAATTATTACATATTTCTCATATTTCATAAATGAAGAGGTAGCAAAACGGGCATTCGGGAAGCACACATCAAAATCTACAAAATTGTCAATTTTGAAAATTCCCGGAAGCTTTTCCAGTTTAGTATTTTAACTAAAGTCTAAGTTTCTACCTATTTATTCGTTTCATTTTCTGGTCATTGCAATTCATACTTAAAAATGTTTTACAAGTTTAAGAGCAATTAAATAAAAAGATTTTTCTATAAGAACGATCTGTAAAAAATCAATCCCATAATCTCCGAAACCCTAATCCCCAAAAGGCTCAACTCACTCGTAACTCCTCCTATGTTGCGGAGGTCCATAGGCGGCGCCGAATGCTTACCACCAAGTAATCCGTCTGCTCGTCAGCTGTCCAATCACATAAAAAGAAACTCATCATCATCATCATCATCATCAGCCTATAAGTACCTACTGCTGAGCAAAGGCCTCTTCTCATACGGAGAAGGTTAGAGCATTAATCACCACGGTTGCTCAATACGGGTTGGCGATTTAAAACTTATAATTAGAAATTATAAGTCCAGGTTTCCTCACGATGTTTACCTTCACCGTATGTCAGTGGTGTCTAAATAATCATAGAAAGTACATATAACTCGGAAAAAGTCACATTGGTTTCGAACCCAGACCATAATGCATTAGAAGCTGGTTCCTTAACCTCCGGGCCACCACGACATTAATAATATAAAAAGAAACTATAACTTATAAAAAATATTCATACCTTTTCAGGAAACCACGGAGTGACAAAAGGCATCTGAAACGTGTTCGTGTAGGAGTGCAGAGTGTCGAAGGATTCCGGAGTTACCGCACCAAGCATAGCGAACACGCCTCGCGCGAACTGGTTGCATACTGTACAAATAATTTATACTGTTAAGTTTTACCACGAAATGTTACAAGGCATTTTTCTTTGGCTAGGCACATTATTGTTTCTATAAAACTTTGTTAAATACATAATTATTGTCTGTTGTTCGTTTCACGGTAGACGGTTTCATGACTTTACCATGTGATAAATCACTGGCCGAAAATGGCCATCTCAGTGTGCACCTTAAAGAAGTAGGTTCCTCTAAGTTATAAAAGGTATGATGTTTTGAAATGTTGACCTAAATATTATATCTAGTGTATCAAACTTTACAAAGTCTCAAAATTAAGGACTAACAAAAAAAATATATTAATTGAGGAATCTCTACTACTTTCAAGTTACTACGCGACTCTTAATTAAGCAGCGTGCGTGTCACGTTGACGTCCCGCGACGGACTAATACAGCTTTTTTCAGGTAATTTACATTAGTAAGTCGCTATTTGCAATAAATTTAATACATCTCACTGTGGTCACTATTCAAAAATAATTCTTTTCATCACATTTTCAGTAATTTTATTTCGATAATTCAATAGGTATTATTAGTGAGTCAATTAAAAGAAAGATGGTCTTTAATGGAGAATTGTGTCTTGTATTATTTTAGAATCATTATACAATTTTATTTGTAGGTACTTTATACATACAAGTATTGTATATATTAGAGATCGAAATAATTCTCAACTTGCCGTTTTCTTCGAACTACTTAAAACAAGTCTATCAATTAATTTAAAAACCACTCCTAAACTCCCAATAGATGTAAGTGAATAAGAAAAAAGGACGTTGTTCAAATTTTCTACGAAATAACGAATAAAAAGTTAAAGAAGGCTAAAACGGATTAAATGAGACAATTCACTTTATTTTCAAGTTCATTAAATTTAGCTCCTCTGACAGGCTTTTAAAGTAATTGAGTTAGTGTGCAATTACAATGGTAGAAGGTACGCTAGCTAGCTGAGTGTCTATTAATAATAATAATTATGTTTAATTTATTTACATTTCGTGTGGTTTTGTAGCGGTAGAAATTAAGTTTTACAAATAAACCTAGTTTTTATACTGGCTAGTATTGGCGATAAGAGTCTTTAACATCCCTTTTATAGATTTACCTTATTACTGTGTGATATTTGGATTACACATTGGTACCTAGGACTTAGGTACCGTGCCCTACCAGGGCCTGAATCTTACCATGTGACCTTAGAGAGGTCGTGGTACAGTCGTGTCGTGCAAAGAAAGGCTCAAGAAAGACGTAGATTCTCCCCACCAGTAATCTTTTATTTATTTATTATGTCTGGTCACATGTATTTGATAAATATTTTGCTTTGTATTCATAAGGTAAAATAGTCAGTGGAACTGAAGCGACGGAAATAGTACCGAAAAAGTTCAAAAGATGGCGTCACATGTCACGCCTACATCACGCGAGTTAAGTTTGCGCGTAAATAAACAGGGATTGAAAAATCTCAACGTATAACTGTCGGGCAGTTAGCCCATCAGACTGATCACCTCGCCTAGTCGGAAGATCTTCTTTCTCCGATCTTAGAAAACTTTACTCTCTATTCCTTAAATAACTATTGTAGGGATTGTAATAACATAAATTGTTTGGCAGGTCACTTTTAAAAAACCGATAACCGTGGAGTTTTAGTGTTCTGGAGTCAAGACCGCGTCTAGGCAATTCTTGTGTGTGGCGCCCTCTAGCTAAGTAGAGTGACGATTACTTTAAGTTAGAATGCTGGTAGTGGTTGGGTGAGAAAAGCGTCGAGCTCTGTCCAGCAACGGGCATAAATGATGAAGACACGTAATAAAAGATATGACAAATACATTTATGTGTCGTATATGTATGTGTGCGTTACCAAAAATAATATTACTTCATGCCTTCAGGGACAGGGCCCGTAAACAAAAATAAAACAGTTGAAGAAAATTGACATTTACCGTAACATAAAACCCCACAGCGTTGGAGCGACATCTCTATTTCCATCGAGACGTAATAAATTAACAAAACAACAAAAACAAAACGAATTTCCCCGCGAATATTGAGAATAATAACGACAATGGAAATATTAGTATTGAGGATATTTTTAGGGTTTCGTACTCAAAGGGTAAACACGGGAACCCAATTTCTAAGACACCGCCGTCCGTCGGTCTGTCTGTCACCATTACTACGCTTTATCTAATGAATCGTGATAGCTTGACATTTGAAATTTACCCTTGTTATATTTATGTTGCAGCTATAACAATTAACAATAATTTAAAACAGAATCAAATATTTATGGTGGCCTTCCATTCAACAAACATCTGGGGGTACGGCAGTGCTCAAGCCAAGTCTCGAGCATAAAATTCATACGGAACATTTTGTGCCCTAGTCCGACTCGCAAACGGTTGGTTTCATTACTTGGGTAGTGTAATGTTATTCTGATTTTAATACGCATTTTATAACTATTTAAATCAAAATTGGAAATGACTTGCATTTTTTAATATAATCCACTGTTTTTTTATTATTATTGTTATTGCCATAATAATATCGACGCATAGAAATAACAAAGTCATGCATTCATTGCGGATTCTTTTTTAATTTATGTTTTATTCATTGCAAATGAGAAATGAAGACTTAATTACACAAAGAAAATGGAATTAAATAAAAAAGAACACTGAAAATATTAACTAAATAAAGCTACAATTACTTATTACTATTATAGACATTACCTACTTAGTTAGTACGTGTATTTATTTAGTAAGAAATGGCAGACAGCTACATCAATTACCTTTAACAAACAAACCTTCGAAGATTATTATTAATAACAAGCTCTGATAAAATAATAATACTCCTTCAGTACGATACAATTTTGGTGCTATTATTTTCTATAATTATATATCTACATTTTTCTTGTCTATTAATTAGGTGGGTTTGAGTATTAGGTAGTTATTACACATTTTAGTGGTATTGTTATATTTCTGCACGAATAATTTTTGTATTTTTTCTCAACTATATTATATTCAGTTGACCTACGAATAAGCTTAACGTCTGCAAATGCTTTCCGGAGACTGATCGTTAGACCATGTTAATTTAAAACTTCTGGAATTGATCTTCAGACTATATTTAATATCATCATCATCAGCCGGAAGACGTCCATTGCTGGACAAAGTCCTACGCTTGTGTAGACTTAGTCCTCCATGTCGACCGACAGCTCGCCCCTTGAACCAAATGATTCCCCGCGACTCTGACGATGTCGACTCTGACTATATGATTTTTTGCTGACAAAAAATAATCCATAATTTTTACAATTTTAAAGAAGCCTTAATGAATTATCCACAAGACGCAATTTACTTGTTGAATATCACAACGCCACCTTTTCATTGAAATTTAATAAGTTTATAACCCACAGTTTATTGGCGGTAACTTTATTAAAACGCGGCGCGTCTCCGTTGTTTCATATTTTCTGTTAAATTTTATCGCGACACCGTCCATTAAGGTTAAGACATTGATTGCTTATAATATCTTTTACCACAAAGACGATCAAATGAAACCTTCAAGAATTATTTGAATCATATTTTATTAGAATATTATTAAAACACAAACTCGGCTCATCACGTGGACTTTTGATTTTGGAATGATTAAACCTACATTATCTTTTTTATATAAATACTGTAGGTTACTTTTATTTTACATACCTACCTATGATTTCCAAAAAAATATGTACGGAATTATTTGATGTGACAAGTAAATGTTTTTTTAATTGTTCAGCCTAATCTGCTATGGGTGAATCTGGTGAATACTAACAAGGTATTTACATAATCCCAGGTTTAGAACCAGTATGTAAAATTAATATAATCTGTTGTAGACTGGCCACCGCTTCACCGGCAGAAAGTTTTTTTCTTCATTATATAACTACCGAGACTCCAATACAGTTTTGTGACACATATTTTTATAAGACATTTATGTTGACAATATCAGTTGTCGATCTGTTTGCCGACTTCTGATAAGTTACACTTATCTATGTAGGCTACATTTAATTTTACTTATTTTTATTTGTTTCTCAGAGTATCTTATGACTATTATTATATACTATATACACAATTAGCGCTAGTAAACAAAAGAGTATGTATGTATATTGTCTTTGAAAACTTCCTTTGAGATTGTCCTCTAGACGTGGAAAAACAGCCAGTAGCGTTCTAAGAAGACATTTTTTACAATTCCTTTGAGGTTTTTATAAATTTATATAAAACCTTCGATTTTCTCTCTGAATAAATTTGTTGCTTCACTTGTCTTTAATTTAAATTATGACGCTTGAATTTTATTGGTAAATAATAATGCACTTACCAACACATTTCATATTTAGATTTTTTTATAACTAAAACATTGTTTGCCTTAAACTATGCATTGATAGACTATTCTGTCAATAACGCTTGTCTTTTTTGATTAATCACAACATAGTTAAAAAAAATCGCTGCTTCTTTTCCTATGTTTGCTTAACACCCGGTTTCTTAGGCTTGTCAACGCTAAAATTAACTAATCTCCTGTTAAATCTCTTGTCAAGTCATCTGATTGGTTGTTGATAATTCAGTCAACCAATCAGATGACTTGACAAGAGATTAAATTGATTTTAACATTGATCGGCCTTTCGGAAACCGGGTGTAAATCTTTGAAACTAAGCAACGGATTTTTGTGAGCGTTTTTTAATACAGTTATTAGAGGGGAAGGTTTTCATGTGTAATAAATAACATTCATAAAAATTTTGGTATCAGCATTGTAGACACCCGAAGTCGAAGGAGTCGAAGACGGTCTCTAGTAAGGTATGAATTACACAGTACAGTTCCTACAAATCTATCGTTCAAGAAAACTATTTTTGGCATATCTTTTGTCCTCAATTTCGTTTACTACACACATTTACATAGATTAAACTAGGTAATGCATTCAAACAGAATTCGACATAACTTATGTGGGCAATTTGTTGTAATATATTATGATGGAGCCTTGATTTAATTTACGTCTAGCCAACCAATCACAGACACATGAGACTAAACAGAATCAAGATATCTCATGATCGTATTACACGAAGCTGTGTGTAAATTAAGGGTTCTATTAGTAGTTTAAGGGCCAATTTTTAATGGTTAGATAAATGTTATCTGAGGAATAAACTTGTTGCTGTCACTGTCTTATACAAACATTCTGACGCGACAGCATCATAATTATTCCCCAGATAACTTTTATCTAACTATTGAAAAATCAGCTCTGAGTAAAGTAGAAGTGCATGAGTTTTAGCTATTTATTTTAGGATTTGTGTTTCCGCGCGCGGACCTCAAAGGAATAAAACTCCTTGCCAAAGTCTTTGTCCCAGAAGAGTACAACCGGATAGAAGGCAAACACTGACCTATTAAAATAATGTTCTGTGTGTAGTGACTTTATATCGTATGAAGTGTATTAGATTTATAACGGTTTTTATCGTACCATTTATTTATTCTTTATATACAATTGCACATTGGAGGACATAATGCTGGAAGCATTTTCTGTTAGTCTTAACACCATCATCATAATCAGCCTATAAGAGAAATTATAGGTCCAGGTAGCGTTCCGCGCGCGCCTCAAAAATCTAATAGACCACCACAGACGGTGGACGATGTTCGGCTTTTTTTTTTCTCGTGAGTGGGGGGTTCTTTCTGGGGTTGAGGGTTAAGTGCAATGAGTCATCGCGGCCTCAACCCAAAGCAGAAGAAGGAACAGGGGGGATTTAGTCAGTAAGAGTCAGACTCTCTCTCTCGCCTAACTCTGGGCGGGAGAAGTCATTTGATGATTTTTCCCTGACAGTAAAAAGTGTCTCAGGTTCTTTTCCTTTGCAGTATGTCAGTAGTGTCACAATAATTATAGAAGGTGCATAATGACTAAGAAACCAATATGGCAAAATATTGATTGGATATTATGGATATTATTGGTACGCTTTCGAACCCGCACCCGCACGCATGAGAAGCCTTAATTTCTGGGCCACCACGACATTACGACATTACACACTTTTAAAATATAATAGATTGGAAACTTGGTTTAAACTAAATTTTAATCGATAAATTAGTAATAATTCCACATCTTAACCTTGTATTGAAAGGTGATATACAATATCAATCAACAGTTAGCTAAAAGCAAAAACAATTAAACAATTAAAATTATTAGAAGCTTATTGATGATTTTCATCGACTTCTTTGTTGGTCAAATTAAACATGCGCGTCTTCATCTGGCATTAACGTCAAATTAATTTAAAAATCAATGCCATTTTTTGTTTTAATGTTCTAACTCAACAATGGTCTTAAATTATTCGTGTCCAGAAAAGGTTTGTACGAAGAAATATTTTTAAAACGTCTTGAAAAAGTGTAAAATCGTCATACACGCGGCCAGAGACGCGAGTGACCGCTAAGTACATTATAAAGAAATTGTACATTTAACACACCGGTAATTATTTTAAAACAAGATGGCGACTGCGGTTTATTCCTCAGTGCCATTGGAATTTAACGAAATTCTCCATAATCCGAATTTTACAGATTTATATTGTCGACTCAAATCAATCGATTTTTATTTTTTTGTATTTGATATGTACATAGGAGGAAATAATTAATGTATACATAGATTACTAGCGACCCGCTCCGGCTTTGCACGGGTGGAAATTAATTTTTTAAGCTCTTTAAAAAGGAAAAATTGTTTTGTATGTATGTTTTATAGGTTTTTTATTCGTGTTACATTTCTTTGTACCTGTTTAACTTTAACGACTTAACTTACCTTACTGTTCACCATCTGTACACTATGTTCGCAGTAAAATTTGTAGATGGCATTAAAACATATAAATTTTCAGGAGTTCCTACTCGGGAAAGTGCAACATATAATTGACCATGAGAAAAGCACTCTTTTCTGAGATCGATGCCTACCAATGAAAAAGTTTGATCCTGGGATTTATTTATTGTAAGAGCAAACGATATCTTGACTGGGAACTGTAATCTTTTAAAAGAAATAGACAAATCTATCGGTATCATCGGGATCCGCGAAATGTAAGCGAGCTGACCAGCCGGGCCGGTGATGATAGTCGCTCATCGCATTGCCTCTCAATTCTTTTATCAAAAGTCTTGACCCATTCCACATATTAGATCAGGTTAAATTTCTTAATAACATAATGGGCGTTCCTACTCTTAATTTCAGTTCGTGGGGTAGCAAGTTTATTGTTTAGGAATTCTTCTGGTTACAATTTTAAATTCATAATATCTTTTGAATTCGTCTGATTGGAATAAAATATTATAGCTATTGAAACAATCTTGCTCAATAAATAGTTTATTTGGACAAGGATTAGTATTTGACGATAATATGATCATTAAACATAGGCTAATAATTTTAATTACTTTTAATCTATGGAAAAGTGTTTATATTTTGTGAGAGGAATGCGTGACTGAATTGAGTAAAGTGCATGTTTAATGGATTTATTATATTATTTGTTATATGTTTCTCTTGTGTGATCTAATAGGTTAATGTGTTTTACAAATGTTTAAATAGTGTTATTGGCTTCTGTCGTTCTATTTAAATAAATAAATTAAAATAAAATATTGGCTAAAATATAAATGTTTGGTTTTTACTATCGTGAACTTTTTTGTAGGCTTTATTGAGTTCTACAACTTTTTAATAGAAGTCAACCATACATCTCTAACTATTTAGGCAGCGTTCGCGAGTATCGTTATAGTATGGCAGTTTTTTCGTCGACTTACTCCGCAATTTTCACTACCACGAAAAATCCTATCTATTTTCCGGGAAAAAATATAGCCTATACGGATTCGAAAGAATTCCTCTAAGTTTTGAAATTGGTCCAGTAGTTTTTGAGGCCATTTAATACAAACATACAAAAATACAAAGGTTTCCTCTTTATATTATAATATTAGTATAGATTAACATGTGCCTGTGTGTACAGTTGAGCAAACTTTTAGGGTTACGTTGAACAATAAAATTGCTTTTACATTAACCAATCAATCATTGATTTTGCTTGAAATATAATTCGTATTCTGACGTTTAAATGTAGGGTCAAGGCGTTTCTCAGAAGGTCTGTAAATGATCAATATTTTGCACAGTATTTATTCGACTGCCTCATTCATTTCTCATTAGATTATTGACAAGACTTTCGTCGTGATTGATGAGTTGTGTTCATATTGTTAAAGTTGCTTTGTTTATTTAGTATTGAAATTAGAAGAGTCAAACAGGTCACTCGGGTTGATACGGAAGCGTTTGTCGTTAAAATAAACAAGAAGTGTCTATGGACGCTCGTTCCTTTCCGCAGCTAATTTAAACATGTTTCTTTTTTTTATTTTTCGTGCCGGTATTTTTGTATTGTTTCAGAATCCCAAAAAATATGTTGTTTTTATTATAAACCTCCTTTCTTTAGTATTTAAGAGCTACTTTAACGTGACCGCAGTCATTTGATTGCGACTCCGCCATCACGATAACATTTGATAACCTTTGCTAGCTATGATAAGAATATATCTCAACCGACTGAAGACAGTTCATTTCCAAATTACATTTTTTGTCTTTGTTCTTCTGTTTTAATCGCAACAAGTCCTGAAATTTCATTTTTATCTAAGCTCATAAAAATCGTAGGCCCTACAAAGTATTGTGATACAGAATCCAGTAATGAAATCCTGTACTGGTAGTATACAGCATAAACAAAAACACATCAGAACGTTTTTTTTAGTTTAATGGCGACACACGCTGCATTGCGCGTGGGTGATTAGACAAGGTTGCTCATTCCAAAAAGGGCAGAAACAACCTGGCCTCTTCACGAAGTGTTTTAACGTCAGAGTGACATCTATTTCTTTTTCACTCTTGCCCAGAGAGGTTTTATCCTTCATTGAAGATCTAAGGAGCTATAGGTGCGCCGTCAAGTTTAAAGTTATTCATAATAAACATGTAATAATAGAAGAGTATAAGTAAACGATACCTAGGTATATAGAACAGTACGCTAGAAATTTTGGTTTGTGTCTACACACACACACACAAATCCTTCAGATTATAGATCTACTATGTTACACAGATTGACAAATCAAGCTGCTTCCTATTCATAATAGCAAAGCTTAGTGACAGTCCCCAAGGTAGACTATTGATCAAGCTGACGACAAAGATATTTGCCGTATTCAGATCACGCGACGTACTTATGACACTTCTCTTAAAGACTCCTTCGAGCCTTAAGACAATGGCACACGGACTTGCAACGTTAATTTCATTTCAAAGACACTGGCGATATTTGAATACAGAAAATAATATTCGTATCACGTTACTTGGCCCTGACTAGCGTGAACGAATTCTTACAAAAAGGAGAAATTTCATTTCTAGACGGGGTTAGGATTGCGTTAAAAGAGTCAATGGTTTTGTTCGGTTTCAAATACTGTCAAATAGTATGTTTCTGACATTATATGAATAAATTAATCAAGATTAAATGTAATTAATAACTGTACTAAAATTTCATCATCATATTTTTGAATAGAAACTATCGTGAGTGCTAACAAAATTTATTGAAGCCAACTCTAGTTCGCTGCGCGACGTCGAAGCGACGCGCACGCTGCTCAAGAATACCACTCCCGCTGTGACTCTAAACTAGTAGAGCTTTTCTCAATTTATTTCGACGAATTAGTGATTATTTAAAAAAAAACATTATTCTGACTCATCTTTTAACACGGAAAGTCTTGACCATTATCAAAACGCTTGCTCGCTGGCTAAATGGCGCCCCGTATGAGAAACTAGTGTCTTAATCACCGAATCACTACGAGAATACTAAAATGTAGGTTCCTTTGCCTATGAACACTCAAATAATAATAGGTCTTTACCTATGAAATTGCCGTTCTGCAGTACTGGCCATTTCAAATCAAAATAGTTTTTGTTAGGCTAAGGCTAATTAATTTTGTTTTAAAAACATGGGATTCTTTTTCCAAAAGTAGTCATTTGTTTATTGATTAGTGTTACATTTTCATCGCATTTCAAATCAAAAAATTCGTAAGAAATTTTTCATACAAAACGGCAGTTTCATAGGTAAAGACCTGTTACAAGTACTTTACTCTATTCTTTAATTTGACTCATACTTACTGAGACAAGAAATTTAGATGTTGCTCAGAACGTGGTAATAACTGGGGATAGTTTTAGATAATTAAGGTAGAAGTATATTAATTAAGTAGCTATTTTTGTTACGGGTATACAAATTTAAAGGCAATACTTTTATTGAAACGTTAAACAAACATTTCAAAGTGTACTTTAATAAAATCCTTTTCAAATTATTTGACTTATAAGCAACACTTAATGATTTCCAATAATTACTTATGTCAAAAACAGATTTCAGAGCCGATGAAGTTTCAGTATCCTAAAACTTGTTAAGCTGCTTATTTATTATTTAATTTTGATAGACTTTTCTATTTGATCAATTTTAATAGAACTGATTTATATAGCTCATTTTCTCTATAACTGTTGTTTCTATTCACAGATTGGATTGGATATTTTTATCTTGCACGACTAGAATATTATTTAATCACTTCTTGCCCGCGACTTCGTTTGCTAACTTTAATAAATTATAGTACCTACTCCTGAATATATCTTTTGAGTCATATATCTAAAATTTGTGACAAACAATGGGAAGCGATTTTTTTTTATTCTGTAAAGTGATTTGGTTCTAGCGGAGAAGTAATTGCAAAATTGATTTCCTAGCGAATGATTAGATTTTTTAAGAAACGCAAATGAAATTAAAATTTCTCTTTTTGTCGCTAACTGACTAACTGGTTTGGTACTATCCTTGCTTTTTTTCTCGTGTGTCTTCGTCCGGAACTTTTGTAACTGGGTAGTTTCCTTGGACAAAAATAAACTAATTCGACGTTTCAATACAATAACATATTGAATTGAAACGTTTTCGTTAAAAATTTTTATTCATCGATCTGTCGATACACCAAACTACCAATTTTTTTTTGCTATTTTTTAAGAAATAGGGTATCTATTTGACACTAAACTGCAATGACGTCATAATTTGGAGTTTCATTCAAATTTCATAGAAATTTCAGAAAAAACGATAGTTTTTGATATTTTGATAAATTTATCGAATTTGACTAGTTGGAAACAACCGTATTCTAACTATGTATTTAATACATCGACTTTTCATGTTCAAGTATGAAAAGTAAATGGAATAGCAGTTTGTGATTTTATACCGTAAAATTACAAAGAAAACTTACAAAATAAAAATATTATATAAAGCTGATATGAGCCATTGGATAAATACGAATATGTACGTTGAAATAAGAACTAATTAATGCTTCAATACATCTGTGTTCTCTGTCGAAACAAAGCTGGCAAACGTCATGCAATGTCCGCTCCCAGACCGATAGTGCCATTTATAAGCCTGCGAGTAATTGAAGGTAGATTCAGGTAGAGATAGCAAAAAACAATCATATGAGTTATGACAGAATATGTTAAAGAATAAAATAATAAAAAGTGCTCTTGTTACTTCGTTCTTTAGATTGATAATTCAGCGAATAGTGAGTATAGGTATATCTGTAATTTCCAACTAGTCAAATTCAATAGAATGCACGGTTGGCGCGGTGGTTAGGCAACTGGCTGCCGCGCAACGGTCTTGGGTTTGGTGCGCACGGAACAAGTCTTTGTGTGATGAACAAATTGTTGTTCCGGGTCTGGTTGTGATATGCATCTGAAATTGTACGCAAACTTTTAAACCTTCGCGTTTCATATTTACAACATATTCACGCGGAATATAATAGAATACTGGCAGACTCAATCAGTCTAGTCGGTCTGCTTGCGACTACGACCTGTGCACAACCCGGTCGAAACGTCAAGCCTACCAAGATATTTAAATAATTATTTTCCGCGTAATACTCGCGTAACTTTATAATATGTTGAAATTGTATATTTGTAAAAGCACCCATGACCCACACTAGTGTGGGCTAATGTTTTAAAAAAGAAAAAAAAACTAAGAATTATTGATATACCAAAACCGCGACTTCTATGATTTTTAATGAACTCGCAACATATGACGTCATAATGTCTTTACGTCAAACAGCAAAAATACTTTAAAAAAGTTAACTAGAATAAATCAAAAATTTGTAACATCAAATAAATGAATGAAAGTATGACTATATTTTCATAATAAATCGTATTTAAAAGTCGATTTAATTTATTTTTCAACTAGAAAACTACCCAGCCTTTCCCGTATTTGTATTAGTAGAATTCTGTGTATAATGTCGTACCTTTTAAATAAAAGTACCTATTTCTTAAGGTCGTTTCACACTCAATCGCTTTAAGGTCATAGAATCATTGAGTCGAATATCACGACGTGGGAGTCACAAGACATAATAAAAAATTGAAATAGAGTAATAATAATAGAAAATGCCTGAAGGCATTAAGTCCGCCTATGAACCCATTGTGCATGAAGTTTAAATAAAATAAAGAAATAGCCGTAAAAGTATAAATAGTGACATCCGTAGTAACAGTCGGGGAATAGCAACCGAGCGTATGTTTATTAGAAAACAGAACTTCCTAAGTCATAAAAGGGGGTATTTCAAAATTGAACCTTAATGTTGGAACATAATTCTTTAGATTCAAATACCTTCTTTTTTGAGTTAGGCTTTTTTTATTAAGTATAGGATTTGTGCGGAGATAGCACATAGGTAATACTTACTAAGTCGAGAAAGCTTGAAAGCGTCAGCAGTGTTGATCACATCGACATACGCCTGCAACTCCAGGCGACGGCTGCTTATGTTCTGATTGTGAATGGTCATCGCGTATTTGAAAACATTTTGGATTTCTTCGGTATTCTGGTCAAATATTGCACCTTGGACAAAAAAATAAATATTGTTATTACATTCATCCAACTACATAACAGTTAGAACTAGTGGTAGCACACACACAAAACAACAGCATTTAAGTCACCTGCATCCGAAAAGTAAATATTAGTAAAATAAAAAAATAAGTTTTATTAAATAAATTCATGGCAGTTTGTTTCATGTTTACAACAGCGTTAAAAAATAAATCGTCCATGTGTACCTGGGTTTTCCGCGTCGATAGTTTGTGACAACTGTGGCAGGTGCGCCACCTATCGCCGGCGGATATTATACATGTTTGAATTTAATACTGGCAGGTCATATGAAAATGACAATGAAACGATACTTTTTTGACAATAAAGATCTCTGCTACTGCTAACATTATATGAGTAAACGTGAAAATTTGTAAGTAATCAATATGGATATTTGTTAATCTTTCAAGTAAAAACTATTGAATGGATTTGAATGAAAATTGATACTGGAATATCATTTATAAGCAACAAATTCATATTCATATCATGTAAATGCATTTGATTCAAATTAATGAGCGATTAATATCCTAATATGCCGCTAGTATCATATCAAAGCATAGTGTTAGATGACCTAATAATGTTACTTCTAAGTATTGGATTTCAGGTCAACTGGAAAAAGTTCTCTATTTTTGTAATATTAACACTGTAATATTATGTAGGTATTATAAAGTTCTGTAACTAGGTAATATCTTAAAAAAAAGCTACTACCGCGCGGTACGTAATTAGGTAAATAGGTATGCTAAAGGGCTACATGTATCTAGCATTATACCTTTGCAATTTTTTTATTTCTATTTAGTTTTGGTATTATCCATATGCTTTTAAAAAGTATATAAAATTATATATTTCAATGAAAACATTATAATGTTCTATGTACGTATATACGTTAAACCATTTTTTAATTCATGCATGTATGCATGAATTAAAAATGGTTTAACGTTAAAAAAAAATACTTGTAAAACAATTTTTAATACAAAAGATAACGTGTGACAATGTGTCGGTCAGTCCTCTAGTAAAACTATTCGCTCGGTCCAAAGTGTGGAATCCTATGGGGAGTAACGGACGAACGTCATTCATTTACTCATCATAAGTCTATAAGTGCCCACTGCTGAGCAAAGACCTCTTCTCACAAGGAGAATACGGGTTGGCGATTTCAAACTTATAATTAGCAATTATAAGTCCAGGTTTCCTCACGATGTTTACCTCCACCTTATGTCAGCGGTGTCTAAATAATCATAGAAGGTACATATAACTCGGAAAAAGTTACATTAGTACCTGCCAGGTTTCGAATACACACCCTCATACATGAGAAGCGGGCTCTTTAACCTCCGGGCGACCACGACAATTATTAACGATTGCAAACGTCATTACATAAACAAATAAAATATTGAGATCGAAGCAACGGTATATGTAGGTAAGCGTTTCGTCCGTTTGCATTGAGTTGGAATTCTGTATGGATATTGGATGATATTACCAATTAGTTTCTTTGACACACTATTGATGCGTTAATGCTACTGATTGCTGTTGAGTTATTGGTATATTCAGTATAATTATTTTAACTCGATATGACTTTGGAGTCGATCGGAAGTAACTAATCGAGTTTATTTATCTCTCACTACAAATCATTAAATTTTGCAAGAGGTTGGCAGATATTGTTAGTAACTGTGAGTACATAAAACTTATGTAAACCGCTCACCGTTATGGTTTCAAATTTATGCTTGAACTATAGATATGAAAGAGTAAACCTATCTACTTTAAAGTCACACTTGTTATAAACCGCTCGTCTATGAAAAACTCCACGAACAAGAGCCGGAACACTTCATTGGACATCTTTATCGGTCGCACAGTGAAAAAGTGAGAATACCCGTATTCTGAAAGCGTCATCCAATTGATATATGGCTGCTGACCGAAACGTTTATCTGAATCACTGAAGCCACAGCTCGCCAGCTCCTTTAATACCTCTGGAACACGCAAACCCGTCTTGCTTTACGTGCCCGCATACTATCACGACGTCTTTTTTCGCTCCCGCTGGTCGAACATTATGCCCTAAGAGCCATTCTGAGGTTCCATCTCTAGCAATATTTCTTCTATTTGCAACGTCATTTCTTTCTTTATTCCGTTAGAATGTTTCAAGTAGAAGTTTATATAGTCGAACGTTTATAGAAGTGAAGTTTTTAGAAGAAATATTTATTTAGCTAGTGTAATAATTAATGTACACTGTATCTGATAATATTTATTACTTATAATAAATATTATCAGATTTACGGTAATTTAAAGAATACTTTAGGTGTGGGAGAATCATATTTTAGGTACGAGTGAGTCGACCCAACCAGATTGATACCACGTCCTCAAAGAAAACGATGCTACCGTTGTTTTCCGTCGTGTGATTAAGGTTAAAATTCGAATACATTTTGGAAAAATTTGTTCAGTGAAACTAGATTCAGCCGGTACTGCAACAACGCAGTCGAATTAGTATACCTTACATCATTGGATTAATAAACAATATTATTTTATTTAAAAAACTTATTGTATTTTGAACTGTTCATCTTTTTAATTTATTTCAAACAGCAATATTTCACAGTAAAACTTTTTACTTCATTTTTATTATGAAATAGGTTTTGTTTGTACTTGAAAGTGTCTTACCTGGTTCTGCGACTATAACTTCATTAAAAGAAGATTAAAAGAAACTTTTTCACCGCTGCAAAAGTATTCTATGGCACAAACGGGCCACGCCACCGTCTGGGGTTTTATGAAATGATAATAGTGAGCTGCAATATTGCCACAGAGGAAATATCTTTATTATAAATATAATATGCAGTTAGATACTTTATAATAAGTATATGAAGGTTACAAAGGTTTCATGGAAATAACTGATTAGACTAATTTATAGCAGCTAATAAGCTAGTGTGATATAGTAAATCACTAATCGGGTGGTAGGGATTCGTGAGCTTGGGATTACGTGTTTGACACCACTATATGTATATCAATAAACAGCATCAATTCAAAGGACAGCTTGAATGTTAGCGTTAGTCTTCGACTCCTGTTTCATTGAATAGGTTCTCAAATATATATATTACCGTAAGGTATCTCAATAAACTGTTTTATTTTAAAAGTGACGTATTGTACAGTTTAATTTTATTTTTAAGAAATAATAGTATTTTTAAAGGAAATTTTCAGGAGATTACTAGAAGCATTATCTGAAAGTTAATCGGCGCCGCCCATAGACACTAGAAACATCAGAGCAGTAACAAATGTGTTACCGGTCTTTTGTGAGTTGTTACAGATTTGAGAATTGGGTAGTTTCCTAGGTCAAAAATAAATTAATTAGATGTTTCAATACAATAAAATATTGAAAAATAACTAAACTTTTTTCATCGATCGATTGATACACTAAGTTTTAGATATTTTTTTTTTGTTAATATTTAAGAAATAAATAATCTATTTGACGCAAAAATACTATGACGTCATACCTCAGTTTTTTATACAAATTTCATAGAAAAGTATCGTTTTTGACATTTGGATAAAAGTATTGAAATGACTAGTTGGAAGCTACCGTATTGAGGATCTGGGATTAACGTACGTCGTGGTAGCTCGGAGGTTAAGGCATTTACTTCTCGCGCATGAAGGTGCAGGGTAAACATGACTATCGATGTGACTTTGACCAAGTTTTACCTACATAATCTTCTAAATCTGTGTAAGATTATGTAAACACCACTGACTGACGGTGAAGATAGCATTGTGAAAAGTTCAGTAGTTACTATAACAGATTATTTGAAATCGCCAAATTGAGTTAGGGTAATGATAATTATGGTAATGGCTTATCATTGCTTCAATGTAAAATGTTTTGTTTTTTTTTTATTGTTGTATTTTTTTTTTGTTTGTTCTTGGCCTTCATGTCTCGGTCCGAATAAAAACTTTTTTTCTTTCTTTCTTTCTAAAAGAGTCCTTTTATTACCAATAATAATAAAATTGTATAGATGATTTAGACGTAATTAATAAAATACTTCAGACTCAGAATTATTTATATCGTTCTATTAGATTTCGCTCATGTATTGTATTTGAACAAAATTTCCATTATGGAATCTAGTGTCATTAGCATGTGGATTCATTGTAATTTATTTCCATTGTGAGGCTTGCTAGTGTGGCTTCTCTTCTGTTCAATCAAGTTCATTTAAATGTTCGTAATTGGACGCGTTCATAAGTGCGATAGGTTTCGATAGCCATCACATATGAAAAAATATATTGGTCTAGTAAATCAAGCTGATGAAGTTGAAGGCTTTCAGGTTGATTGCATTTACAAATTGTGCTGCCAGTGTTACGGGTGCCTGGTCAGCTGTCTTTCTCACTCTCAAATGCTCTTAGCTTAATGGAAATACGATATTATAATATTACCACTAAGCAATATTTTGATCAACAGTAAATTCGGAAGGTAAACAATGTCTGTTTGGTTAAGGTCCACAAAAATTATTGATACAGGATTAAGGATTAAAATTGATTGATTATTAAATTTTGCAAGCACTTTAATGAGAATACTTAAGGGCAAACGTTAAAATAATTAAATATTTACTTAAAATCAATCTGGCGCTATATTATATGTATTTTTTATTGATCTGTATCTGTACTTATAAACACAATATGACTACAAGGCAGCTTGTGGCGAGCTGTTGGGGAGTGGCGTCCCCACGGACCTGACTCCCGGGAGATGTTTTGTTCTTCATCTCTGGTTAGTCCTCGTCCCTAGCTAGAGTAACACTAATGAGGAATAAGCCCTCCTACCTCATTCTTGACTTAATTGATTGACTTTAGGATATTTGCAAGAGTATGAGGTGAAGGAGACTCAGGGAAAGGATGTAGGTATTTTCAATACGATATCGGTAGGGGTCTTGACCGTATTTCCAGGATTACTCTGTTAGCCGCGGTCTGCCTCTCCTTCTCCAAGCAGCTCAAAGTATGTTGCCCCCGTGTAACTAAATGGTAACGGCTGTTTCCGGGAGCCCATTAATTGAGTTAGTTTGCCTGTCAACCCCTGCCCGTTTATGCGTTTGTATCAATATTGGTCATATTTTTTTCCATATTATTATTAATTTGTCTTCTTCTAATCCATACCGGGGTCAGCTCGGTGAGTTGGCGAGTCATCACCTACAATTTTTACGTGTATAAGTCACATTGTTTCGGCAGGTGGAAGAATCCTTCCATAGTTCCCATCATACCAGTTCAGAGCAGCCCAGACCCATAGCCTTATTACTTGTTTCCATTATCCGCAATAAACTTATACTAACCAGGGACTGTTCTTGGATACATTCCCATAGTGAATTCAGGGATAGGCGCCGGTTTGTGTCCCATTTCTCTAATATTAAAGTGGTTCAAAGAGCCTTTCGAGTTGGCATCAGTTCCTCGTACGCTTCCCAGAGGTTCATCCTGTGGTCCCGTGGATGGAAGTGAAGATACGGAATAATAATAAAACACACTGAATATTTACAAAAATAATTACAGAGTCAGTTTTAAGTTGCAAGGGATACCAAGGGAAGCCACTGTAAAATGGGAAGAAGCCTTAGTAACGGGGTGTACCCCTAACAGAGTGTGTTAAAGGTGAACGTTCTCATATAAATTGTTTGTTAACTGATAAATTTTCCGTAAGTATAATGTTTTAGTAAGAATATATAAATTTAAAGCACATTCGTCCACTAATGTGTATGTAGGTACATTATAATTAATTATTTTAGATTTTATCATTTATAACAAAACGAACGGGCTAATTGTTACAAGAATATAAGCCAATTTATTCATATGCCATTTGCAAATGCTTATGAAATTGTTAATTTCTAATATCTGTATTATGTATATAATGCTTATCTGTTTTTTTTTTCGAGGGGAGGAAGGGGTAAAATATTATATTATTTTTCTCGCCAAGGGTGAGGCAAGATGGAGTGTCAAACCCTAAATCACTCCGTTCCTTCTCCTGCTCTAGGCCGAGGCCGCGGTACCTTATTCCACTTCCCCAGCAAACCTGGCTGAATATAAGCCCTGTTGGGCCCCATATGTGGGAGTGTATGGAACGCTACGCGCCGTACGATCTGGTTCTGGTTGAGCTGCGACCTATAACTTTGCTGGATGTTCGCAGACCCGCGCTTACGGTGGCTCGTCGCTCGATCAAAGCGAAGCATAACAACTTCGCAAAAAAAGGACACGCCTGCTGCCTGCTGACTTCTCTCGCTCCGCACCATGGTCTCGACTAAGACTGGACGAGAAACATGCATAATATCTACGACCACTACATCTGTGATCTAGTTGAATACATAATACTAGCAGACCCAGCTAGACCAGCGTTGCTGTGAATAAGGTTCTTGTCAAAATAGTATTGTGACTAAATTGAGATGTAAGCTCTTTCAAGTAGGATAAAAATGCACACGGAATGCAAATCATATTGGTTATGGTGCGTGCCGGTCTCTTGTAGTTTATTAGGAGGTTTAAGGATAGGGGAATTGAGGATTGAGGATGGGGGAGGGGGAAGAATTGGAACTCTGGTAACTCACGCTCACTCACACGTTTTAGTTTAAAGTCAGTTTTCTATAGGCTGTTGCTTCACTCTAGTCGAGCTGACTCATTCGACGATATAGATATCGTCGAATGAGTCAGCTCGACTCATTCGACGATATCTATATCGTCACACACTAAATAGCATCTGGTGTCATCAACATTTAGACTTTGACTTTGAAAAATGTTAGTCAACTTGAAAATCGATCGAGTAAAGGTAGGAAAAATGTAATAGGTACTATTTGTACCTATGTAGGTATCATGTAAAAGGCCCTTTGATCAACAAGAAACACAGAATGAAAGTACGAATCACTCGATCTCATACTATTTAGGACGAGAGGGTTCTCACTGGCACATTTTTGAAACACCCTTATTAGACCCAGTAATGGATTTTATTGAGTGATTTTATTGGATAGACAGATTTAAGTGTAACTTTTAAAACGTATTTATGGCCCTGCATATGTCCATATACAAAGTAATAAACTTACTTAATTACGATTATTTAAGTTTTGCAATTTGAGAGTCAGACGCAGCAGTATTTTTTATAGGTACAATTTCAAATAGATTAATTTCTTAATTTCACAAAACACAACACGACCTAATCACGAGCAATAAATACCAACATAGCTCTGCCAGTTAAACAATAAGAGACTACTACAAAGAAAAAAATGTCAAAATTGAATAAAAAGGCTCATAAATGCCGTTTTTCTAACTAAAATCTTTTTAATAATGGTACAAATAATAGCTTTCGACAAATAATCGAATAGAAAGAAATTTAGAAAGTTTCACACACTGTAATAGTTTCAATGTAAACATTTTATCTGTGTTAACTGGAAGCTTGCCACAGCTGTGCTCTGAAGCGTGAAGTATTGATAGATGCACGTTTGACGTCGCATCGCGTCGGCTGTATCCACTTACATTATATTGCACTCAATGTTCCAGGCCTCGTACAAAACTGTGCTCCAGTTGCACTTTTTATAGACCAAATCACAATTGACAGCAACCAGTAATTCTATTGGGAATAAACCGTTCCAGCTTTAGCTTCAATACTCATTGTCTCGTCAAACAATGACTGCTGTGCTGAAGTGATTACTCATAAAATACGTTGTATTTGTTAAGCGGGTTTAGTATTCTAGCACAAACAACTGGAAACTGTGCCAAATCTTGTTTGATTTTGTAACTTACCTTTCCATTATTGTTAAGCTACGTTGTAAATATAAATTGTTGTAGTAGACAACTTGTTTAACAATGCTACGTCCAGTGTACTTAGTGGATTCTGAATATTATCGAAGCTATCGTTTACTTTTAAATTAGGCCGTGTCTACTTAAACCTCAAACACTATCTGAAATCTGTGTATAAACGTAACATTAATTTTAACGTTTCGTGACACTGAGAATGTGTCAATTAGACTAGCTGTCCTATCGACGAGACATGAACCAGTGTACCGACAAATTTTGTACTGTTTTGGAATCAATGGCAGTTGACATTAACATGAAATGTTCGTATAATGGCAGAATGAGTTCCCTTTATAATTTAAATGATTTTTGCGACCTTTTTTCATATTATTTATTTAATGAGCTCCGAGGATAAGTTTATAATAATATTTTAAAATATAAAAAATGGGTTAGTTCGTATCGGAAGCGTGGTCCAAGCAGGCTAGTAGAAACCTCTTCAAATTTACAAGAACTGTCTTCTATATCACCTCTTGACGCCTATCGCCATCTTCTTCAGACGCTGGTGGCCGATACAACTATCGCCATAACTAGTCAAGATATTTATTTAACTTTCTAATCTTTTAGGAGATTCTAATCATGAGTTTTTCCTAACTTCTACGAGCATGACTGCACAATTTGAATTCAAACTCGATTCTGGTTGAACGAGAACCACCCATGTTAAGCAAGCGAAATTAACGTAACCTCTTCTCCGCAAAGGGACGGCTTAGTCAAGATGTCTTCAGTAGGGTACTAAGAGGAATCCAACTGGCACTTTGAAACATTCCTCACTATATCCATACAAAGAGTCCATCAGTCCAACAGTCAAGCGCTATAAGGTACCGCAGACGCGGCCTACAGCAAAATAAGATGGGAGGAAGGGAAAAGTCTATGATGATTTTTTTGATAAAAAAAAGTGTTAGCAAGGTTTGTAAAGCTGTTTCTTATATTTGTAAAACCAATTCTCACATGTGTTAAAGAGCTACCCTCTTATTTCTGTAGCGTTAGCGATGTAACTAATTCATAGAAGAATGCAATGTAATTCATAGAAATCAATAAACGTTAATTAATTGCTCGTACGTTGCAGTACAGAGCGATGTGTTCAATAAATAATTAATGGTACTGAGGGAGTATAGGTAACAGGCAATAGGTAATAGGCCATTCTATATTCATGACGATTGCTCTACACAGCTATGTACATTGACGATTGAACTTGACACATTCCCAAGTAATATATAAACCCTTTTAAAAAAAGTAATATTCTCCACACCCCAGTAGGTACATAGAAACCAATTCTTGCGGTTATTTCAGCAAATATTTGGCTTCCAGCAAACCAGTTTTGATTTACATTGAGCAAGTTTTATTTGGTCATCCTTTCGTGACTTTGTTAGGATTCTTGTGAAATTTTGTAACCAGACGTTGAGTTATATTTTAATTTTATATTAGAAATTGTATGGTTTCATTGCGAATAGCTTTGTTTTCGGAAATAGAAGTTGTAAAATATTAATTGTGTTGAAATAATAACTACCTATGTCGTAATTTTTGAGTAGATATATCATAGGATACCTGCATTTCATGATATTTTGGACTGTCTATTTTTGAAATCCAATCTTTTCAAGAACTTCCTCCAGCATTTTATGAAGTAACCAAATCTATGTAGAGGCTACTAAGTACACACTAATTGAACCGAAATGAAAAATGAAAAGCAATATTACCTAATTAATTCGCGATACAATGCCCAAATACAAGTAAGATCTTATTTCATCGAATTATCGATATATCCTAATTTCTATAAAATTCTAATTTATTTTTGGTGTTGTGTATGTAGGTCTGCAAACCAGCAGAAGCATTCAATCGGCACCGCCCACAGATACTCGAAAGACCAAGAGCCAGCAACAACATGTGTGCTGGTGACAATTTGGGGACAAGAGGGGAAAGGATGAACCTATGGTAACCTTAGTGACAGAAAAATATAACACAAACAATTGTTTAAGGCGAAGCAAAGCAGGGCTCTTATACGTGAATTTGTTACTTACCATTCACATAAACACGTATCTACCGTTTACTGATATACTGTATACTAACCTTGAAACAACATATATACATATATATTCGTTCCATATCTTAGTTGTTCGTAACGTTCCATATCATCATCTAAAACTTAATCTTCTGGGTTACTCTTTAATTTATACATAAAGCCTTACAGCTTCTAATAAGTAAAATTAACTCATAAACTCTTCTGTAATGCAGCTTTACAACAGTGAGGATAAAATTTAAAACTTCTATAGACTTGCAGTTGTAACACGCGCGAACCGCGACGTTTGGACTAAAGCCAACGAGTTTCATGAGTATTCTTCGCGTAATTACATTATATGTGGCACAAGTATCTAAGTTCCAACCTAATGTTAACCTGCATAATGAAAAACACATTTTCATTTTAATATAATTATATGAGTCAAAAATGTAAAGCCTGTAAAGCGCCTCACACTTATTTTAGGATAAAATTATCATGTAGGGCAAAAGAGAGTGTCAAACTAGGATTGACTAAAAACCATCCCGTTTTTTCTTCTCAAGAACTTAAAACACATTATTACGTTTAATTCCGGGCTAAACATCAGCCCTATTGAGCTTTATTTGTGTTGGTCAGTTGGCTCTTCGAGGTGCGCGTGGAAAGCTACACCTCCAACGTATACCACCCTGTCTTTTGTTTAGTCTTCACAGTCAAGAAACCTGGGCTTTTCCGCCCCCTCGATCTGGAACAAGTTGTTCCTGCAACCTCTGCTTATGGTAAGTACCTGCGTCAGGCGGGAGATGTGCACTCCGTGGCGTACTCTGCACTCCTCAAAGAGGGGCCTCACCTGTGCTGTGAGATTGAGCCCAGCTTTCGAATAGTCGTTGCTTTTACTATGCCATGAGCACATATTTTTACTCTTTTTACACCAGTGATAAATTTCCAAAAATCCCTATTTTTTTCTATGACATGACGAAATATCATTAAGCTAACGAAAATAATAAATTGTTGCAATTCTTTATAAAAATCAACATTTTATTTAGTTAGTTTTCTATGATTTTTTGTATTAGTATATCGTTTCAGTTGCAATATCATTCAGGGAAACTTTGTGATATAATGTGATTGGTAGATAAACCAAAATCGTGAAATCACACTGTAAAAGAAAATAATGTACGCATATCAAAAAGCAGCTTATTGTCTACTAATCACTGCCGAATGCTGCAACGTGACGCATTTGATTCCTGCATGGACCCATCGTCTCTGTAATCCATAAATGTTTGCGTGAGTATGCGTGTGATAAGTTTGTAAACGAACATACGTAACATAAAAAAATCTGTGTCCTAACTTTAAAAGAATCTAACCCCTTCTGTTGGCAGTCTCTGCTGTGAACACTGAAGCAAGGAGTAGCTTGATCTGGCAGAAGCAAATTCGGTTGAAGCGAATGTTAAGCTAAAATCTCCGAATCGATTTATACTGATAGCAAAATTCTCCATAATAAAATTTCAGTACAAACAGATTTCGTTTTGTGATCAGTTATTCATCGATTATTAAAAGCATGATAAAGATTTGTGTTTTCTATTTAAGTATATATGTATTTATGTTCATACATATTATATACTGGGTAAATTATATTTACTACAGTTCTACTGATTTGCAGTAAGTAATGGAAACATCGACATAATAAAACGGCAACATGCTAAATGTAAGTGAGCTTTGTTTCGGCACAAATGGGTCGGCTCGATCGAGAGTGATACCACGGCCTGCTGAACCGGCATGAAACAACCATAGCGTTGTGTTTCGCCGTGTTAGTGAGGTTACTGAAAGCCCAAACCTTCCTTTCCTCCCCAATCCCTAAATCTTTGACGCCATAACCCCTAAAAGGACTTACCCTCCCCCTATTACCAAGTGTTCGAAACCATAATTCCTAAGGCCTAAGGCCTTTCCGTCCCCTAATCCCTAAATATGCGAAATCCTAATCGGCAAAAGGCCGACTAACTACTTTCGACGCCGCTGTTGTTACGCATGTCCATGGTCAGCGCCTATTGCTTACCATCAGGTAATACACCAACTCGTTTGCCGACTTATCTCAAAATAATTGTTTTCTGAAGGAAAATCACGCTGCTAACTTTGACAAATTACTGTAATCAGTATAGCCGCCTCGTCTAATAATTAGTCAGTGACTTTGCAACCAAGCCAGCCGAGATAGTCCACCGATATGATATGTAGATTCGTATATTATTACCTACATAGGATCCATAATACAACTGCCGAAAATTGAGTGTTACGTCATATGTCTGCACCTACCTATGCGTAAGCCTTCGTAGAATATGGCTTAGCTTGTATGCGATGTTATATTGTTATGTAAAATGATTAAATAAAAATCTGATAGGTTATTTCTGAACAAAGAAAGGAGATGATAGGAGGAGAGGAACTTGGTATAGGGTTTGCTTTTCAAATTTTTACTTTAACGTCAGCCTTATTTATCGGTACCATTATTAGAAGGAGAAATATTTTTACCATATTCCTATGACAAAATAAAAGTAATTTTTTATAAATCAATTTTTCAACAATAGGTCAGCTAACCATTTCTTTGTTATCTATAGTATACTAATATAGTTTGTATGTAGGGGGTAATCTTTGGAACCGCTGGTTGGATTTCCAAAATTCTTTCATTGATATATAATGTTCCTGGGTGCTATAGGCTATAGACCATCACGCTACAATATAATGGAGCTGAGCAGCGGGTGAAACCACGCGAGAGTAGCTAGTTGATTATATACCCCTAATTACAAAACAAGATTTATCTTCATTCTAAGTTTAAATCCTCAAAAGCTGGTTTTTAATAGTAAGATAAATGTTATCTAAGGAATAAAATTGTTGCTGTCACTGTCTTAAACAAACATTCTGACGCGACAGCATCATCATTTTTCCCCAGGTAACCTAAATCTAACCATTGAAAATCAGCCCTGAATTAAGTTTTGTATTTTGAATCTTATACTCACCTACCTTTAGTTTGAAATACAAAAACTAGCTCAATTATTTAGACCGAGACTAAAGAAAACTTTATTTTGCAATAAGGTCTTATAATTATGTATTTATAATATTGAATGCTTAAATATATATATATATATTATATATATGATATATAATGGAGATATAAGTACAAGTTTGTTACTATACTTAGTCGGGTCATAAGTTCTGTCACAAACTTTTGATGTAATAACTTATACGCCTTTTGACAATTATTTAAAAATTATATATGAAATGAAAGGTCATTAAATGTACAATATAATTTTATTTACATTATTCGAAATGCCCTCCCCCATTTTGAACACATGCCCTTAATCTACGCGGCCAGTCATCGATCGCTGCACGCACCACATTCATATCTATGTCTGCCGCTGCTTTAACCAGAGATGCTCGGAGAGACTCCAAATTCGGGTGAGGTTTAGCACAGACTTTTTCCTCCAAATATTGCCATATCTTGTAGTCCAGTGGGTTTAAATCTGGACTAGAAGAGGGCCAGTCTTCATGCCGGATGAAGTCAATTCCACGAGCGATCAACCAGTCTTGCGTACTTCGTGCCTTATGAGCCGGTGCAGAGTCCTGTTGGAATATCCAATGCCTGTTCCTGAACATTGTCTGAGAAAGAGGTTCCACTATGTTTGTTAGGACAGTATTTTGATAAACTTCGGCACTAGTTCTCACACCTTTTTCACAGAAAAACACCTCAGTTACGCCTGAATATGAGACTCCAAGCCAAACCATGAATGAGGAAGGGTAATGCCCACGCTGGACCCTCGCAATACGCGCGCTTGCTTCTTCACTGCTGTGGGCATACACCTTATCATTTTGTTTGTTAAAACTTTCTTCAATAGTAAAAATTTTTTCATCCGAAAAAAGAATTTCGCGGTATTTTTTTCCCGCGTACCGTCGTAGCAAAGCGCGGGATCTGTCTAGCCTAATTTTTTTTAAACGCTCGTTCAAAAAATGTCCTGTCTTTTTACGATAAGCTCGTAGTCCCAGGTCTTCATTTAGTACTCTTTTAACAGTGGTTCTGCTTAGCCCCATCTGCAGAGCTAGGATTTTTTGTTTACGTACGGGATTTCGTTCGATTCGCGCCTTCACTGCTTTGATGACCTTATGTGTCCGAACTGTGCGAGGTCGGCCGCTTCTCTTACGATCTTCGAAGCTTGACTCTTCGGTGTATCGTTTGATAGTACGATAAACAAACCGTAACGTTATTTTCAAATTTTGAAGAATATTGAAAATGTCTTTTGGCGCGTAACCACAGCGGTGCAACGCGATAACCGCGATTCTGTCTTCTTTATTCGACCACTCCATATTTAAAAATGAATAAAAAATAATTTCTTTTTTATTTTCTACAAGCGCGAAAGTTCTATTTTTAAAATAAGTCGAAGAATTTCTGGCCAGTAATCGAAAATTAAAAATATAAGGTTTTGACAGAACTTATGACCCGACTAAGTATGTATCTTAAACCCCAAGATATGATTAAGTAGAGAAGATGAGTTTTGAAACTGTGGACAAGAAGGGACGGGTGCGGAGTTGTGTTGAGTTAGGATACTTAGCGAGACTGTGATATTGTTGTCTAGATACATATATGTATATGTACGTATTTATTATACGATCGCAGTGGTTGTACCCAGCGTTTGTGACATCACATGTTTCTACTAAATATTAACCTTACAACATTCGGGACACGATAGAAGAACAATATGCGCGCGAACACCGGCGTCGCTTGGGGTTTGATGAATTAATTTATGCTTCAAAATGAATATCTGTTTTAGCTTCATGTAGGAGAGCCATGGTTCATCACGAATGGTGTAGCTCAATGTGACTGTTACCAAGTCTAACAGGAAACCAGAGTTTCGCAGAGTGACGGAGGTAAAAAACGCCATATCCTCCTCCATATTCCATAACCCCGTTCCCAAATTTTCCCCATACGTACCTAAAGGGTCGACAACACACTTTTAAGGTCCTTAAATTTTGATTCTTTGGCTTATTAACCACCCTACACCACACAAAAATGACTGATATCCACTCGTATTAAGCTACTTAATACAACGCTACGGTGGTTTTCTAAATTTACAATTAACTTCTTTTTAGTAACTGCGAACCACAGGTGTAACAACTACTTATACAAGTAAAAAGCGGTTTTATAATTGAGAAAAAGGCGGTTTAACCATTTTAAATAGACTTATTACTGAACTTAAAAAGCAACGCGATTGTGACCATTGCTTTTTTAGAGTTAAGAGAATTTGGGTATCATGCTTAAACGGAGCCCTATAAGTCGATGTTCAGCCGGGGCTGCGGCTTAAATTTTTCTTGTAAAATTTTATATTTGGATCATCATCATCATCAGCCTATAAGTGCCCACTGCTGAGCAAAGCTCTCTTCTCTTATAGAGAAAGTTTAAGCATTAATCACCACGCATGCTAAACTAAATGTTGGCGATTTCAAATTTATAATTAGAAATTATAAGCCCGGGAAAAGTCACATTGCTACTTGCCAGGTTTCGAACCCGCACACTCATGCATGAGAAGCGGGCTCTTTATTTGGATAAGAAAAGTTTATATTTATCAATCAATAAAATTGAATCAAAAATACTTTAATTCTAAAACTAGAATTCATTCAGTAAATGTTTGTATATTTCTGTTAAAACTACCTTAAAGGTGTTTTTAATTTTATGTTCCTAAATTAAATCATAATTAAATTCATCAAACTCCAAGCGAACGCCGACGTTGCGCAACTATTGTTCTTGTATTGTATCTTCTTCTCGAATTACGACGAATTGACACACGAATTAGGTTATTTAAAAAAATAAATATTCATTTTTAAATTGATTGGGTATGCTTGTTTCTTTCCTTTCACTTGCGATAGTTGACGTAGGCTTGGTACCTTGTCCTTATAACATACAGTAGCGTCCTCAAAATTAATATAACTTCATAATCAGTCTGATCTCAATAGACTACTTAGTTATTGCTCTATGAATCAATTATTCCTAAATTTAGACAAGTGTTCCGTCATCACGTATACTCGAAATCGTAAACATATACACTTTTATTATCACATCAATGGTGAACCCCTTAATAGAGTTTATTCTGTGCGTGATTTGGGCGTTTTAATGGACTCGCAACTCTCTTTCAACCTCCACATTGATCATATCATTAAGAAGTCGTATCGTCAACTTGGCTTTATTACAAGGATTTCTAGGCCGTTTAAACGGGCCTGTACTTTTAAGCTTTACTTTAGTTTTGTGCGTTCTCTTTTGGATTTTGCATGTATTATCTGGAATCCTTATTATGCATGCCACATTTCTCGAATTGAAAAAATTCAAATGAAATTTGTCAAATGTTTAGATTACCGCTGCAACTACCCTTATAACTGTTATGAGACCTCGCTAAAGCGTCACAATTTATCATTGCTCTCCAATAGAAGAAAATACTTTGATCAAATATTTCTTTTTAAAATTATTAATAGTTATATCGATTCACCCCCGCTTTTAGAAAGGATACATCTAAGAGTGCCCCGATGTAATTCTCGCTTACGAACATTGTTTTCGGTACCTTCTTATAGAAAGATATACACTGGTTACAACTTTTTCAGACGCAGTGTTAGCACCTACAATACAGAGTTTTATGACCTAGACATATTTAATACTAGTTTACAAGTATATAAATCTAAAATAAAAAACGAATATTGTCAGTGTCAGCAATAAAAATCACTTTGTAAACCCATATTTATTAAGTACGTTTATATTGGGATCCTTTTTGTTGTAGTTTTTTGTTTATTTTTAATCTTGTAGTCACAATGCATGTTGTGTATTCATATGTTTATGTTACTATTTGATATTCTACATATTTGAAATTGGTGCCTGCATTCTTTTACAATATTACGTTATGGAACTCAAAGTCTGTATGTGTTAATTATATTGTAATCATTAGTTTGTAAGAGACTGTTTGTTTCCTAAATAATAAATAAATAAAAAAAAATAACGAAAAATACTTAAAACACAAATGGTGCTGTTATCAAAAAATATTAGTTATATTTTTTTATTACTAACTCGGTATAATGTAGCGGTTCATTATCCTTTCGTCGATATTTTCGCCCCTACCATGTATTTCCTCAACCGAAAGGTACAGCGTGTTAACAACCCTTCGTTCTAACATTTGAGCGCACGGTTGAACTTGCCCTAGAGCAATCCACACCATAATACAGAAAGAGTTGGTTTTCACTTTATCCCTAATCCCCAAAGGGCCAACAGCGCAAAGCGGATGTCCATGGGCGATACCAATTGCTTATCTATCATTAGTTGAACGTTTGGCGAAGGAGACTGAAGTTATCCATCAGTGATACGACCTTTTTAATTTATGTCGAGTGAGGCCAGTGTCTTCTCTTTTTTTTTACACTTTGTCCCTCACTAGGATTTTCTCCTGTGTCGTGAGTGCGTTTACAAATATACAATTTCACATACACATGACACCCAGACCCGGAACAACAATTTGTGAGCACACACAAAGTTTTTTTCCGTGCGGGAATCGAACCCGCAACACGTCGCACGGCTGCCAGTTGTCCAGCCACCACGGCAACCGTGCAATATCAAAACTCTAAATAAAGTCCTAACCATATTATTATAGTCAATGTAGCTTGGCCAAATTCTTGACAATAAATTAGAAGTAAAAAAGAGTACATTGAAACCCTGAAATACGATATCGCACCTACGTATTGTATTTGAAAGAAAAAACAAATACATTTTCTGTTTGCTTGGTTATATTTCAACTTGAAGTTTACCGTTTATTTACATTGTGTAAATGAATACATTTATTATTCATAGTTTTGCTAACTGAAATTAATTAATGTGTGATACAAATTACTTTTTTATCTGAGGTAATCCAAATAATTCTCAAAAAGTTATTTAAAGTAAGCAGTTCTAATTAAAAAGTAATTCTGTCTGTCTGTCTTTTCTGCACGCCTAAACCACTGAATCGATTTCTGAGGAATTTGGTACAGACATAGTTTGGCACTTGAGAAAGGACTTAGGATAGTTTTTATACCTGAAGTCACTATTCCACGCGGACGAAGTTGCGGGCAAAATCTAGGAATAAATAATATTTAGACACTAATAATCGAAGATATATATGTTGAAAGGTTTCTCATACGTGATAGAGAATTAAGATATAAATCAACGAAATGTCTATTGTCAGTATTCCACTGTAGCTTTAAGCCTTGTGACACGTAAATGGCTATAATTAACCACTCGAACGCGCATGGGCATATAGTGACCTATTTTCTCTAGCCTGCGTTTTGTAAAGGAAGAAGGGGCAATATATTGCTTTCATAGTACATATAGAAATCTTATATATAAAAATGAATTACTGTTCTTTAGTCTCGCCAAAACTCTAGAACGGCTGCTTTGTTTTCGATAAGTTTTGTTTTAATTATTCTTTAAAATACTGGGAAGGTTCGAAAGTTCAGAAAACATAGTTATACCTATATGAGGCGGTACGGAGTTCGCCGGTTAAAAATGGTGACCCGGAGGTTAAGGCGCCCGCATCTTATGCACGAGGATTCGAAACCTTGCAGGTACAAATATGACAATTTTCCAAGTTATTAGTATTTTCTATGATTAGTAACTGACGTACGGTGAAAGAAAACTTCGTGAAGATTGTTATAAATTATTTGATTTTTATTCTGATTGAAATAAAATCAATTTAGGATTTGCTAGTTACATTCAAAGCCGTGTTTAATTTTTTTTTTATGTCATAGGTCGGCAAACGAGCAGACGGATTACCTGATGGTAAGCAATCAGCGCCGCCCATGGACACTCGCAACGGAGGAGTTACGAGGTGCTTTGCCGACATTTTAAGGGTTGGGATTTTGGGGATTTTGGGACTGGGAAGGGATTGGGGCCTCCGGTAACCTCACTCACACGGCGAAACACAACGCAGTGGTTATTTCACGCCGGTTTTCTGTGAGGCCGTGGTATCACTCCGGTCGAGCCGACCCATTCGTGCCGAAGCATGGCTCTCCCACACTTAGAATACTATACTAACTTAGAATAGAATACTTAATACTTAGTAACCGCTAGTTAAAAGAGAACAATGTATAATTCACCATTAACAATATCTAGTTTGAATAAATATGAAACCGTATTACAATTAATTGCGGTCCAAATTGTAATGTCAGCACGCCTTTGTGTTCTGCATTAAAACAATTATTTGTCGGAGCGACGATTATTTAAATCGAATTTTGAAGGAGGTTTTATTACAATTCATCGGACGAGGGTACCATAAATTGTACTCTGGCGGAACGTCAAACTGGCAGTTCTGCGTGCGCATTGGTGAAGAGCGAGCGCTGTGTCTGTCATCTGAGACGGATCGCCGACGTCCGTTATTTTTGTAATTTATTCGGTCTGATTATAAAATCCTACGCCCTACGATGGACCGTGAAGACGATAATCGTGATTTTGATGTTTGTACCAACCCCCCGGTGCCTTCATCAGAAGTGGGATTTGATGGGAAACCATCTGATAATCCGAAAGTACGACCTGTCACTGACGCGGATGAAAAAGAGGCACGCAGTCATCTGTTTTTCATGCCACGTTTCTACCACAGAACAGAAAATTAAGTATTTTCTATTCCGTGGTTTCGACTGCCTGTTTGGAAGAAGATCAGCGATGCAACATAAGAAGTCAACGTTTACGCGCTTACTTGCGGCCATAGAGCTTCCAAATGCGTGTTGTAGATATCTATGGGTGAGAGAGTTCCTTTTCTTTGTGATATCGGGTCATCTTCCTCATTATTTGCGTGGTCATATGATTGAACCAACGACTGTATTTATAACGAGCGAGATAGTTCCCAAATTAGAGAAGTTGATGGTTGTACCTAGTTTCATCTGGGTAACGTGAGTGACTGTGAATATAGTTGAGTTGGCGTAACTGATCATTGGGAAGGATAGTGACGTCCGGTCTATGTCACGTGGTGTCTAGTCGGAGGGACGCACTAGTCTGACCCAGGCAGGTGATCTGGTGAGATGGTCGGAGGGATGATGTGGTCTTGCCGGAGCATGTTGGCTGGTGGTAGAGGCGCATACATCCGGTCCATGCACACCAATCGCTGAGGCCGTATCAATGTGGTTTGGGAAAAGTTGTTTTGGAAGTAGGTACAACTGATAATGATGATAATGTTACATCGATGATGAGTGCAGTAACTAGACGATGTTGAGAAAGCGCATGTTAGTCAGGATGAACGAGTAGCGCGCTATACACGTGAAATCTTCCTTCTGTTCCAGAACTACCGCATAACCTAGATCGCTCGAGGACGAGTGAATGTCAGTCCGGCCGTGTCGGAGCGACGATTATTTAAATCGAATTTTGAAGGAGGTTTTATTACAATTCATCGGACGAGGGTACCATAAATTGTACTCTGGCGGAACGTCAAACTGGCAGTTCTGCGTGCGCATTGGTGAAGAGCGAGCGCTGTGTCTGTCATCTGAGACGGATCGCCGACGTCCGTTATTTTTGTAATTTATTCGGTCTGATTATAAAATCCTACGCCCTACGATGGACCGTGAAGACGATAATCGTGATTTTGATGTTTGTACCAACCCCCCGGTGCCTTCATATTCATTATTTACTTTGTTTGCATCAAAAATAAACTATTGACATATCAATCTTCATTATCTGTTAAATTATGGACTTTGATTTGCAAATATTTAACTCAATGATTTGGTTAATTTGATCATTTTGTTTGGAGACCGTACAGTATCAACCCTATTGTTTATTTTTCAGTTATATCAACGTATTTTTTATGGTATAGGTCGGCAAACGAGCTACTGGATTACCTGATGGTAATTAAGTAATCAGCGCCGCCCATGGACACCCACAACACCAAAGAAGTTACGAGTGCGTTGCCGGAATAAGGGTTTTGGATATTTAAGGATTGCAAATGGATGGGGGAGGAATTGGGTCTCCAGTAACCTCACTCACACGGCGAAACACAACGCTGTGTTGTTTCACGCCGGTTTTCTGCAAGTCCGTGGTATCACTCCGTTCGAGCCGACCCATTAGTACCGAGGCTCTCCCACATTTATTTCAACTGACATTACTCTTTGAATAATATTAATTCCTCACGTCGCTTCTACTTTAATGAAATTTATTAATATAAAAATCTAAGTTATTCTGCAGTTTTTTTTAGGTAGCTCTATGCTGGTGTTTAATATTTTTAATGCAACTGCACACCTTCAAACGAAGTCTGCGGACCTAGGTTGTAAAAGCTTTCATTATATTAACACATCTAGATCCCTCTTAATACCTTCTCTCATATTTGTGTGTATTTTTACTACGTACCTACATTATTATCATCTTGATAGTTGATTTTTATTTGAAGAAGAATGTTATCTAAGTAGGTACTTGAATTTTTAAATCTGTTCGTATTAAGAAGTTCTATGTCTAGGGTTATAATATGTTGTTTACCTAAGGTTTGCCTTTTTTTCCAAAGGTTATGACGCCCGCTTCTAGCGGAATCGAAACCTGACAAGTACCAAAGTGATTTTTTCCTAGTCATAATGTAGTTTCTATGACTTTTTGATATACAGTAAAGAAAAAACATCGTGAGGAAACCAGTTGGACTTACAATAATTTCTAATTATTAGTTTGAAATCGCCAATCCGCTTTGAGCAAGCGTGATGATTAATAATCAAACCTTCTCCTTGTGAGAAGAGGCCCTTGCTCAGCAATGGATACTTATAGGCTGATGGTGATGACGATACCTAGTGTTGTATATTTGTTGCTAGGGACAAATAATGCTTGGTCGTTGTGTTTGCTACAGTACAGGTTCTGTTGTTATCTGGTTTACTCTCTTAGTGTGATATTCGGAAGAACAACAGAGCGACGTTGAGTTTCATATACTGTAGGTACCTACAGTACTGTGTAGAAATTGTTTTGTTATCCGAGAGAATAGACGGTACAACGCAGGTGCCGGTCAACTCACGGGAGCATGGAACGAACTATTCGAAATTTGAATCGTTATTTTTATTATAATTAATTCGAATCGAATTTTAAATATAGAAAAAAATTGTGTGTATATTTTTGGCAGTATTTTAAAATTTATTTAAAAGTACTATCTCTATTTTTTAATCTGTTTTGTATTTCGTTGTATTGTAAGTATTATGTATTATTTACATATCATACAAGTTATGAATATGTACCAATATATAACTATTATTATACTAATGCTCAGAAACGTCTCTGTTTCGTTCCTTATATAATTTAAAAAAGAATCGTGTACGTTTGATGACACCCATTCACACAATACATGTAGCTTCTTCTTGACTTATAGTTATTTATGTATTGAAAATAAGGCACACTCTCCTAAGTAACGTGGAGCAAAGACTAAGGCTTCAATGTGTCGCAACCAATATCGAAACAAAACGAAGTTATTTTAAAAACGCGCCTGAAAATTGTACACCCCTACCGAAAGCCGCAGCTGCTCGAGCGAGTGAGACAGCCGCCACGTGCAAGAAAGAGAGGTCCGATCCACGTACATGGTGATTACATGGAAAATACTACGCGTAGAAGTGAGACGAGAACAAAACATATTTTTACTTACTTAAAATAATAAAAAAATAAAAAAATACTATAACATTTAGTTGCACAATACACAGCACGATATAATATATATTACAGGAGATAATTGTTTATGCTCGAATAAAATAAACATAAATAATAAAAGCAAATACACTAAAACTAGATTTAACTACACACGTGTTTTTTAAAACTTACCAACTGCTATTTTCTCGACTGTGAAAGGCTGTGCTGACAGTAACACTGCGTTTAACAACAACAAACCGGCATAACGCGTAGCGTAATAACTGAAAACCACCATTTTTGAGGGAGACCTTTGTGTTTTCTTATATTTATTATTTACAAAATAACATAGTAACGTTACTGATATTTAAACGAGTTTAGTTATTTGATTGTGAGGAATTTCAGGCGATAAAATGTCGGGATGCTGTGTGCAAACCTGAGACTTAGGGGCGACTGATGGCAAACGAGTGTAGCATGGGACGCGGGGGCTCCTCCCACTCCACCGAGCGCGCTCTCACTTACTCGCTTAACGAGTATCCCGACAGCTATGTTGAATATTCGGAAAAGTCTAGTCATTTTTATATTTTCTTACCTCAGTACTAATATCATCGAAATCGAGCTGAACGTGTATTTAAAACCTACACTAGTTTTACGAAAAATATCTAAAAAAAAATATTAAATAAAAACTACATTGAAATCCAGGTGTATTTTTCAATCGAAATTAATGCTATAATTATTATTTATTTGATTTCTTTGTTCTTAAAAGTTAGAATAATTGTTTAATAGATGGTGCGCGCGTCGTTCTCCACGGAGATAAGGGTCGCCCCCTCCGCCACCTACCCTCTTCTTTGGAGCGTGATCTTCTCCCTTTCGCATTAGCCACAATTTCGACATTGCCATACAGCCACGCGTCGCTCGTAGCTTTTTAAAAATATCGTAAATATAGTTACGCGCGGGCATTATGGGTCTGAGTACGTATGTATAAGTAAGACCATTAGATCAATCGAATTTAATAACACACATAACTTACATAAGGTTAGATTTCCTTTGTAATGCGTATTTATGTTGGCTGTAATGTATAGCGATAGTTCTAGCTTCGTTATCTACATTTTATTGAATAATTCATAAAGAAGAGGGCAAGTTTAAGCGTACGTAAAGCATATTGTGCCGTTGAGTAGCAAAACCGATGCAATGAAAGAAAATTTTTGGTATTTGTGAATCTGTAGCCAAGGGCTGCGTAGCTTAGTAACGAGATTCTGTATAGAAAAACTAATTTCTATCAGCTTTAAAGGGGAGTGAAGGTTTATTTATTCGAGATGCCTTCCTTGCGTATTCGTAAGTGACCTCCAGTAAGTTAAAGGTATTGGTTTACGTTACACAGAAGTTCTACTTTCGTATCTTTTTGGTAATATAGAATGTTCAATATCTAATATAATACTGGTAACTATATAGAAGGCTTAATTCGCAACAGAAATGATAATAAAAAGGAATTATGAGAATAAATACAAGGATCATTTTTGAAAAAAATCTTTTAATAAATTAATTGTGAAATAGTTCAGACACTCAAAAATAACGTAAATATTCCTTGAGTTTTTATATAAAAAAATATATTTCAATAAATTACTGGCCACACCAGCGTCGCAAGGTTGCTAATACCAACTTTCATTCATAAAAATATCTTGCCAGTAAAAAAACAGTTTGAAAAAAGAATCAGTGAAATAGGTTACACTTGAATTTTAGATATTTCTTAAATTTGTAGATACCTTTAGCACAAGAAAAATAAATAAAACCGCCCTTAAAATAACTTTTAGGCAACGACTGGGAAGTTTAATATCCTTAAGCAGTTGACGACCCGGGTCCCTTTAAACCCTGAAAGCTCAAAGGGGAAATAAAAAGATATTACCATTGCAAATTTGGGCAAGTTTGATTTTGATCACTACTCCGGGAGAAAGCCGACAAGAAACAAGGTCGGGGTAAATCCTAATCTTAGACTTTTGAAAACATTTCCTTATTTAAATTTAACAAATAAAGCAGTTTAATAAATATTGTAGGTAAATAGGTGACACTCTAATAGTATGATAAGGGCTTCGAAAATTTAGCTTGGTATTTTTTTTATGGAATAGGAGGCAAACGAGCAGACGTATCACCTGATGTTAAGCGATCGGCCTCGTCCATGGACACCCGCAACACCAAAGGAGTTACAGGTGCGTTGCCGGCCTTTTAAGAAGGAGTACGCTTGTTTCTTGGAGGTTTGAAGGTAGTATCGGTTTTTTTTAACTCCGAAATGTGTAAATTATAATATGGGTAACTTGAAAGTTGTTGTTGATTTTTTTTATGTGAAGGGCGTCAAACGAGCAGACTTTTTACCTGATGGTAAGCAATCGGCGCCGCGCATGGACCCGCGACATCAGAGGAGTTAGGAATGAGTAGCCGGCCTTTTCTAGATTAGGGTTTCGGAGATTTAAGGTCTGAGGAAGATGAGGGGAGGAATGGATTAGGTTTAGACCCTCAATCAAATGAAAAACTATTAGCAAAAGGTTCAAGCTTTAAAAAAAAACCTTTATATAAATATTTTATTGACTAAGACTGCACAGTTGGCGCAGTGAATTAGTCTTCTTCGTTAAGTTCTGTTTAATAAGATTTGGAGATGTATTGTCATCACCTAATTCTAAAACCGTCCTTGATTTATTTAGAATACTAAAATTACGTTTTGATAAGTAAATTTAATAGGTTTAAGTAGATTATAAGGTACGATGGGACTGACATATGCACGGTAGAAAAGTCTCTAAGCATAAAACCTTTTTTCTCACTTTATTATAAAGATAAAAAAAGGTTTGGCGATCAGGTTAGGTATATCTAATGCACGTCTTTAGAAACAAAAGAAGTGTTATGAGAGCAATAATAATATTTTTGATTAAATAAAAACATATGTTTATTTTACACTCTAAACTTGTTAGACTTATACTTGCACTCTTATATAGGTAATACGTCAACTTTGCTATATCAACTTTTCCGTTCGATCCTCGTTGTTGTAAAGTGGCCGCTTGAAGAGTTAAGTACCATTACAATACTGGTGACTTTTAAACTCAGCCGGTATGTTTCCTACAGTTTACAGCTTTTCATCAAGGGACTAAACGAAAATTGCTCTGAAATCCCCTAGAATTTTCCGATGGGAGTTTTTAAAAAGTTTGTCAAAGACAA
This sequence comes from Spodoptera exigua, assembly GCA_902829305.4. Taxonomy (NCBI): domain Eukaryota; kingdom Metazoa; phylum Arthropoda; class Insecta; order Lepidoptera; family Noctuidae; genus Spodoptera; species Spodoptera exigua. The sequence goes on along the minus strand of LR824601.2, from coordinate 8,296,343 downwards.
CCAGTGCCCTTGGGGATCGAATGGAAGGGAATAAAAAAATGTGTTCTGGTCCACTTTAGACATCACCAGTGACTTGATAAAGATACTTTTTTTTAAATGGTTGCAATAATATGAGTCTAGGTGGTGATGGGAATACAGTTTGAAATATTCATGGAAATTCAAGGAGGGTTTAAAAAGTGATAACAATTTTGTAGGATCATTCGTTTTATTTATCCGAAGTTAATAAAGCGAACCTAATTTTAAATTTTATTATTATGGTAAAGGATTTCATTTCTAGACAGGTCTTTTAACCTTTCAATCGTGGTAAATCGAGACACAATATGTGTACGAAATCCCGCGTTCGCTTGGGGTTTGATGAATAAATATTTACAAACGAATATAAATCTCTTCTTAAACGTATTTTACTTTTACAAAACTTATATTTTTATCGTTGTATATTACACTGACTAAAAGCTACCCCATAATTCACACACCAATACCAAGTATCAACGAAATGCAATCTGTAAACCGGCGAAGTCCAAAAATTGGTTGATGTTTATGTCCAATGCGAAAACGTGGATTATATATGTAAATAAGCCAAATGAAATAACTGAAATGAAATGAAATAACTAAACGAAAAGTTAATTATTTATTTTTCACCTCTCACATGTTATGGAATGAGTCCCACTTAACAAGCGATGATTTCCACTGAAATATTTCACGACCACGGTACCAAATCTAAAATCCCTTGCTCTTGCACTTGATCAAACAACTAACTAGGCTGTGTAAAACTAAAAGTGATTGTGCAAATTTAAAAATATCAAAAAGACATCCAAAGGCGAAAACAACAATAATTATTCAAAAAGCAATTGTTAGTCACGACAAAAGTTATGTAAAAATACATGAGGATTAAAAATATATTAAATGTTATTGTAATAGGTAATAGGTGTATGTATGTATATTAATTATTTAATTATAAATTTCAACTGATTGAAAGGAACTCTAACTGGATATCATTCTATGGAGAACACATTTTTTATTTTTTTTATGTACTTAAAGAGCAAAAATATGTAACATATACGTACATGATTATCTTTTGTATAAAAATTAGGAAAGAAACACTTATCCCAAACCTTTAAAAATCTAAAATCCAAATTTGATAATCGGAAAAAAACCAGTTGCCAGTTGGATATGAAACTCTGTTTTGTGCCCAATTAAGTTTTAATCATCGTGAATTGTACTCGTAAAAAGAATATTATATACAACTTAAGTGTGGAAGAGCCATGCTTCGGCACGAATGTGTCGGCTCGACCGGAATGATACCACGGCCTCACAGAAAACTGGCGTGAAACAACCACAGCGTTGTTTTTCGCCGAGTGAGTGAGGTGACTGGAGGCCTAATCCTTACCCTCCCCTGATCACTAAATCTCCAAATCCCTTACCCCGAAAAGGTGGACAACGGACTCGTGACTCCTCTGTTCCGCTGATTGCTGATCAGGTAATCCGTCGGCTCGTTTGCCGACCTATTACATACAAAAACCTCTGTGTAAAAACATTAGCTACACCCTGTTAAAATAGTTACTAGTTAGTCTTATATTCATAAAACCAATACTCGCCTGGATTAATACAACCTAACTCATCCACATCGCTAACTGTATCAATCATGAACGCGTATCACTCTTCCAGATTAATTAATTTCCCGATAAGTACGTCATGGCTGTCAATACGGAGCTAAACCTGTTACAGCGGATCTAGTGTACTTTGCCTGTGTGAACCATTTTAACTTAATAATACTCGTACAGGGATGTGGCATTCATAGTTTTTAAGTCATTATAATGCAGTTATATGTACATAAATATTAAGAAAACAAATATTATGATTTTTTCAATTAATATCCCAAGGTAACTTTTTATTTGGTTCACAATAACGTCCGTTGATACCATGAGCTACAGGGTTGATACCGAGAAAAGGGAACAAAAATGAATGTAGACAGTTAAACTTTTCACAGAATAGAAGAACAAGGTGCGCAAACGCCGGCGTTCGCTTGGGGTATGGCTATAAAAGGTTCGTCATTTTTTAATGGTCGTTCAAATTGAATATACGCCTCAGGTGTTATACAAACGATAATTGAATAAAAGGCACTGGAGAAGCGTGTTAGTTTAAATTAAGTTAATAATCGCACAAAATGCGATTAGTCTTGCGTATTCACGTTGTTGAACAACATTTAACAAGTCGTCTTTCTTGAGCTCGTAAAATATAAAAGCAATAAATGTCAAGCACAAACAGCTAAGTTCCTCGACATAAAACTTTGTGAGCAGTCGGGGAGATGGCCTGCGAGACCAAGTGGCCATTCACAATTTTTCTATAGTACTGTTCAAAACAAACATAATTCCGCCTCGACAGTCAAAGAAATAAATGCACAGTTCTCATTACCTAATACAATGGATGAAAGAAAATTAATTTTTACCTACATTCTACGTAATTTTTCAAAAACTAAACTATTGTGGGCATTCCAATTCGTATTTCAATTACACCAAATAAATACTTAGGATATTAAGAAAAACATTACCTATTCTTTATTCTCTTTTTAATCTTTTTCATTTATGAATGTTGTCTTTTCTTTGGCCCTTTCTTCAGCATTGGAATGGGTGGTTTTATAATAAATTGGCTCGACCGGAGTGATAGCAAGGCGTCACAGAAAACCGATGTGAAACAACCACAGAGGGACGTTACCGAAGGCCCAATCCTTCTTACTCGCCACCAATTCCTCCCCAATCCCTAAAGCTTCGAAATCCTAATCCCCAAAAGGCCAGCATGCACTCACTCGTAACTCTTAGGCCTCGTTTACGTTTTAGCGGCGCGTTGTGCGGTGCGATGTCATACATTGCTCGTGATGTTCATATGTTTGTGATTACACGGCGGTTGACACGACTTGATGCTGTAATGTACGACAAACGAAATACGCGCCGCGCAATGCCTCGCGTGTACGTAAACGAGACCTTATAGTGTGCGGGTGCCAATGGATGGTGGTGATTGCTTACCATTACCATCAGCTTTTCCGTTTGGTCATTTGCCGTTCTATTCCATATAAGAAAATAAGGAAAAAGAATCAGCGAATTTTCATTAGATCGTGTAACATACACGTTCACGGTTTTGAACTTATATTTGCTCATCAGCATTATATTATTTTAATATTTTATTCGATTCGTAGACTTTATTGGTACAATTTAACGAATCAATAAATCCCATCCATCTTTATTTATCCGTTTTCTCTTTAGTTTTGTATCTGATGCATTTCCTTTGCGGAAATAAAACCTTAAGGAGGAAGACATGGTGAGCGGCAGAGGAATTAATTGACAGAGTCAGTATTGATTTAAACGATAGACGCAAAGTTGAACTCAATTCTTGATCCTTTTTAAACATTTACTGTATAGGTTTATACTATTAGCATGATAGCCAATAAAAAGAAGAAGAACGAAGGACTAATTGTAAATTTACCCACAGTTTATGACGATAGTACACACTTACAAAGATTTTAAATACCTAAATTTATAAATGAGAATTGTAAATAGTGAGTATTTCATCTAATTTCATTCAAAAAATGTATGCATAATACAAGTTAAAAGAGGAATCTTTCTGAATAGAATAATTTCCAGGTAATATTTACTTTTTAATTAAAATCAAACTATTCTAGTTAAAAGTCCATTTAACAAGAAATGTTTTTAATTGTTTTTTACTATGAAATAAGCTTCAAAACTGTAAGAACAATAAAAATACTCGTCTGGGAGTAAAAGTAAAGCTAAATTTCATACCAGTATTTCTGCAGAATTGGGATTATTATATTTATCTATTCAAATAAGATAGCACCTAGTAATCAACCTCTTATTTAAATTTATTATCTATAAATTTGTCAATTAGGTAAATTATTTTTTTTATTATTTAAAATAATGAATATAATCCACCCATTCATAGACATAACTAAGCAACCGGATATCCGAGTTATTTAAAAGAATTCATCAGGTTTGGAGTTCAGCAACCATCAATCGAATGAAGTATACTTGAAAGCCGATGGGCTAACCACGTACGGAATCGATGTTACCTAACAACCATTGCTCAAGTAGAATTGAACTCGTTACACTTACCGCTACGAGATCGCGGTAACCTACTACCGGGATACCAACCAAACCTCAAGATGTATATAATTTTTTATTACAATTAAAATATTCTTCACACAACGATTTTCTCCTGTATCTTCTTGTGCGTTTACAAACATACAATTTTACACACATCACACCAAGAGTCAGTACAACAAATTGTAGATCACACAAAGTGTTGATCCGTTGTCAGTTGCTCATCCACCGCCCCAACCTTGCATTCAAGTACTTGTTAATAATATTTTTAAAAAGCTTCCAACTTCATTTTGACCCCTTAGTTAAGGATTTTTAAAAATCTTTCTTTTTAATTACGTTACATTGATTTTTTAGCTTTTTTAAAGATTTGTGTAGTATTTATTTTTTATTTATTTATTTCGTTTTGGAAGAAGAAACCTAATGTCTGTGACATATACGCCAAGACAGCTAAAATATACATAGACATAACAAATCTATAAGAGGTTAGTTATTTTTTTTATGCGATAGGTCGGCAAACGAGCAGACGGATTACCTGATGGTAAGCAATCAGCGCCGCCCATGGACACCTGCAAAGGAGGAGTTACGAGTGCGTTGCCGACCTTTTAAGATAAGGGATTTGGAAATTTAGGGATTGGGGAAGGATTGGGCCTCCGGTAACCTCACTCACACTGCGAAACACAACGCTGTGGTTGTTTCACGCCGGTTTTCTGTGAGGCCGTAGTATCGCTCAGGTCGAGCCGACCCATTCGTGCCGAAGGATGGCTCACCCACACGTAAGTGTACTTACACTTTATAATTTTAAGAGATAAATGAATTAATCTTTCAATAATCTTGTCCGTTATCGAGTTGCCATACATTTTTAATCAATATTAAACTTCAGAATGATTACCGCGAATTTTGTTTGTATTTAATATTGGAGTGGTTCGAATGGTCTGTGTAATCTGACATTTAAATTTTATTAACAACTCATTAAGGGTTAATCTCAACTTAACATAATTTAACTACAGGATCGATATTATTATTGCTGTTAATTGTAAATTACTACAAAATGTAAATACTTGCTATCTGCTTGTTATAACCCAAAATATTGATATTAAAATCTGTGATTGCTTTATTTTTATCAGTAAGCCATCCACTATAGTTGTCACGCAGAAATCGGTTGGCAGCATTGTATGTACTCAGAAAATCGATGACAAGCTTTTCTCGCGGTTTCACTCGCTCGGCTCCTATAGCTAGAATATAGTTCACTAAGTTGTTAGCTTAACGAAAGTTTTCTAGGTGTGTATTAAATCGGCCATTTATAATATTTTAAAATGTTCTTACCGAGAAGTGTTCTTTCTGAATGTATTTTCACTTCATATGTGCGCCGCCATCTTTGAAAAATGGTAGAAGAACAGTCCTATTGGCAATACCTCATTTCCAACATTAACTTCAAGAATTAAAGTAGCCAAATGCAATTTTTTTACTAACCAACATAAGCAAGATTCAAATGCCTTATTCCATACTAGACCATTGACTAAAATGTGTTTTGTATGTTTTTAAACAAACAGAAAAGGTAGGTAAGTTCAGCTTCTTGAAAAAAAAAACAGTTTCACTTTTTTTCTGTTGTAAAATGCAGTCGTGTAGTTGAAACCTTTGTTCGCACGGCAAGTACTTAGATGGACTTAGAAACAGATTTAATCCTACTTTCAATGCTAGTACCACAATACCGTGCAATTGATACAACTGAACTCACTACTGCCTACATAGCTACTATATCAAACAATCTGTGTATTGAATGTATTTTGTATTATTAGAATCCACATCCTAAACGAAAGATTTTTGGTGTAAAATGTATGACATTAATATTAGAAGTAACCAACAGTTTGAATAAAAAGATGATATATAAATCCAAGCACCTCAAATATCGATGAAGATGATAAAGAAAATAATAGGTCTTTACCTATGAAATTGCCGTTCTGCAGTACTGGCCATTTCAAATCAAAATAGTTTTTGTTAGGCTAAGGCTAATTAATTTAGTTTTAAAACCATGGGATTCTTTTTCCAAAAGTAGTCATTTGTTTATTGATTGGTGTTACATTTTCATGGCATTTTAAATCAATAATTAGTTTAATTTTTTTCATGCAAAACGGCAATTTCATAGGTAAAGACCTATAACTTTTCAGGTTTATTGTTTCATAGGTGATTTTACTATGCTTACATAATATCATAAGGGGCGAAAATCATAAATCGGCTTCTCCCGACGAGACGAGAGAGAGTATCAGACTGTTACAGACTAAAAACCACTCCGTTCCTTATATTATTGCGGTACGTTATTGCTCTTACCTGCAACCTCGTCAGACTAAGTATACAGTGAAGAAATTCTTTGACACAGACCTTACTATGTTCAAAACAGCAATGTATATCGTTGATATAAAGTCCATTTTTATAAATCCACTCAAATATTCTTAATTGTTTCAGAATACACAATTTAAATGTAAGGTATAATATGGATATGGTACAGTCTTTGAGAAATTCGTATCGCAACAAAAACATTCTGTGTACAGCGAGCCAATAATCGATTGAGCAGTTTATTGATCTATAAAAGTAATGAAAAGTTGAGCCAAGGCCAAGGTTCCATACTACGATTTCTTTATTATTATAGTTTATATAATTATTTTTGTTTTGGTTGTGTGTGTGCACCCACACCTACAGAACAGATTTGGGTGAAATTTCGTACAATTATGGATTGAGGCCTGAGAAAGAACAAAGAACAGTATTCTTCTTGGAAGTTCCACAGGAACGTTAGCTACGCGAGTCAAAAGCCGTAATTGTATATTTTAATTTTTTATCCACGAAATAGATTGAACCAAAATTTTATTATTAATGGACAAAGTACCTAATAGTTTTATCACGGAATTCAAACGCATACATACGGGAACTATGTTGATCCCGGTACTTTCTATCTTTAGACCAAGGATCACATTACAGCGATATTTGATACAAAGATAGTTCGAGACCCAAGGAACGACAAAGGATATTTTTAATCCCGGAATTCCCGCGGGGACAGATACTATGCGCGTAAAACTTCAAGACTATGTATTTTATAAACTACGGAATAGACTTGGTTGGAACCATACCTCATAGCAGAAGTTATGGGTGAGATAATCATGTATCGGCACAGATGGGCCGGCTCGACCGGAGGGATACCACAGCCTCACAGAAAACCAATTATTTGAATGAGGCTGCCAGAGTCCCAATTCTCTATACCCGTCATCCCTAATTTCCCAATCCCTAGATTCCTTAATCCCCAAATTCCCCAATCCCTAAATCCCCCAATCTTCAAATCTCTAACCAACAAAAGTTAGCAACAAATCTCATCTTTACAATTTGATTATTTATATACAGAATTTCGAACATATATTTATTAAAATTGGATAAAATAATCATATCATTTTTTGCAAACTCTATTCAATTCAGTTTTGAACTTTATTGTTTATAATTGTTATTCTTATTTACAATGAAGCAAAACTATTATTAAATTATTGTTTAAATTTAAAATTATTGTTATGTAATAACTCTAAAAATATTATCAAATAAACGAGATATCATTCGATTGTTTCATAGAAATTAAAAAACAAATCCCAATTTACAGGAAATAGGTTTACTAAATTAAATTTGATCACCAATCATATTATTCTACTACACTACTGTACAAACTACAGTTTCGTTCAATTTTATTGGTGATTTTAGGAGGTTTGAACGAATTGACTTGCTATACTCGTATGTTATAATAAGTATTTATCAAGGAAAAATGTTTTGCTGTTCATTGATTCTGCTAAAAGAAATTCTTAAAAGTACACACAATACTATCATTTTCTTTATTAACTGTTCAATTGTCGAGCGTGAGAGGTGCGACTACTGAGCAAAGCGTTCCCGGGTTGGGCAAAGCTTTGCTGTTTTGTTTTTCGATAACAATAATACGAAAACATCTGTACTCGTTATGTTACGCTGGGTGTAGGCGCAGCTCCTAGCGAAGCGGTGTCAGAAGGCCTCCGTTGCGCATCTTGGGTACAGGTGACAACTTCTTTATTTAACAAAGTGTTGGTGTTGCGGAGACTTTTGCTTGTTGACTTTGCATAGGACGAGACAGAACCAAAGAGAACAAAATAAACTATAACAAAAATCTGGTGACGGATTGGAGCAGGGTTCTAAAATGCAAAAAAATCAATTAGTAGTAAGTAGAGGTTCCGAGTTTCAAAGATCTATGTTAATGGGGAACGATAGACATGTTTCAGCTTTTAAATAAAATTGTACCTAGCGTTTTTATTCTTTTAGGGTATTTCACTTATGTACTGTGATGGCAGCGGCCCTCGCTCCAATGAGGTTACTTTACAAATAAAAATAATGTCACAACACCCGTAATAGTGGGCAGGCTTAAAGTTTCCAAAGCCACCATCTGCTGACATGCGAATTTGAAGCTTATACAAAGAAGTGGTTTCAAGTTTCTCGCAATGAAAGCCGAAACAGTTAATTGCACAGGAGAAGCCACTGTCGCGGACTAAGGCGCACTCAAATTATTTGAGTAGAGGAAGTTAGTAGCTGTTGAGGTGAAGAAGTTCATTAGATATTCAGAGTTCCATTATTTGTGTGCCACCCACTGTCTCCGTGTGGAAAGTTACAGTTTAAGATTGGTTTTAGCGACAATCTTCCGACTTTAATAGTTTCTTCTTTAGTTTGTGTTTGAATAAAATATTGAAGTGAATATATAATTCACGAGAGGCTACTGTTTTATAGGGAACAAACATTTTTGTGTGTTAAACTTAAATTAATAGTGATTGTTCGGTTTTCCTGGACCAGGCATCTTGTCATTGGCATTTTTCTGAGATATCTAAAATTGCTTAACTTGATTACACGCTTCTTTAATAAATTATTTTACTGGAAAACTACACTTGTCTTTTTAAAATCTAGCTAAGAAAATTTGCTGGCTCTACCCAGCTTATCTTCTACACTTTACCCTATCCAATATATGAGCAGAATTAGACTAAAAAATGGGATTGATGTCGGAAAGATGTGTGATATGATATGCGAAATTAGTTATACGCGAATATTTTTATGTATACGATAAAAACTTACAATTGCTGCTGTTTGAAAGAAACTGATTTGAATGAAACGAATGGAGTTTATTATTTTATCATAATCTATACCAACCTCATTAAACTCCGAAATGTGCACAAATCCCAAATGCCTGTACCAGATTGGGAATATTCGTTTCTGCTATGTTGAATATGGAACCAACTTTAGTGAAAAAAAGAATACACGTTTTATGGAAAATTCAGGCAAGAATCTGGAGATAAGGGAATATGGTAGCCAGTTTTGTATAAAGTCCATATTTGGATCAAAATTTTATTTATAGTTCAAATTTCTAGAACTTTCGTGCATTCGAGCAACCCTGAAGCCTACAGCAACCAACAGCGAGACACTGTAGTGTAGCAAAATATCAAGGTTATTAATTTCAAAATGGATGTCGTCGATAAGGGAGGACTTCCACGATATCATACAGTCATAGTGTTTTGACGAAATATGGCTCGAAGACAGCCCACCTTGGCAAGTGAGGTACAAATACACAACAAACTAATACAACGATTGTTCCTGCACGCTTGTCAAACTTTGTTAACATACCTTCGTCACATGTACAAACTTTATTTAATTATTATTAAAGTAACAAAAACTTTACTTATTTGCAAGTCTGACTCTCACTCAAATGGTTTTAATTAACTAACTGTTTATTTTTTTAAATAAATTGTATTCGTTTTCTCTATAATTTGATGTCTAATAAATAACTCATGATAGCATCTAGTGTGCGTTAATTAGCGACTCAACCTGCTTATCGTATTATAAGATGATTTACATGTTTGAGAATTTTCTATATACCTACGAAATGATTTTCCTATATCAGTATTCAGCTACATAAAACTTTACCTTGGCAGTACTTCACGGCGAATTTTCTGCTTTCTAGAAAAGTTATCGCTGTCGGCCCTCGGGACTACATATCGCGCCCGTACCTCCTCCGACCTAACTCCTCCCCTCCGACGTAATAACGACCGACTTTATAACCGAGTGGGCTTAAATCTCACAACACTTTCCCATATCTTCCTTCTCGTCGGTAGCACCGTCCCCGAATGAAATCTAAGCCCACGATTACAATTGGTCCCGTCGGAGTCTGTAACTTATCCAAAAATCCGAGGTGATTTAATGCACCCCAAGAAATCAAGGATTTAAAACGATCTACCTCTGAGCTCTGGACAGCGCTTTCGAGATTTTTCACGCTATATGGCCTTGGTTACGATTTTCGCATAGAATATGGTTCAATTGAGAAAATTATTAAACCTTGTCCATGAAATTAATTATTATGTTTTCAGCTTACTCACGTAATAATTTGACGAGATACTCGAGTAGTTTCAAGCCATAGAGCATGAGCAGCTTGTCCATGAAACATAATTATTATGAGTTAAGCAGTACTATAATCGAAATAAGATGGAAAATATCTTTTAAATTTTCATAACAAAAAGTGAACGTAGTCTTGTAACTAAATAAGTACATGGATAAAGTAAAACACAAATAAATAGAAAAATGTTGCTCAGTTGGTGTTTCAGTCATAGCAATCTAACATGTAAGAGTGTTTGGACGGTAGCAAAGTGTCAGGGAGGGCTTTTTCGATCGACTCTATTGCATGCAAGAAAAATACAAGCTAAGCCTGATGATAGACGGTTTTCCAACTAGCGGTAAAGTCCGGGCAAAAAATCAGTCCAGCAACTACTAGGCTTACGTTCACTGCAATATTACGTTTGCGCAAAATGCAATTAAGAAAAGTACTGTTATCTTGTGTTGCGTTTAATAATACATTTTAAATAAAAACGTTAAACCAAGTTTGCAAAGCTTCAGTACTTCCCACCTCACCTTTGTACCAAGTTATTCAAGAGAGACAATTACCTCAATGTTTTTCTGTTGCCCTGGCCATTTTAAAAACTTTGACGTTTGACGTTCGCGAAAATACTTGGTTGAGTTACGAGTATAATGTACTTACATAAGCATAAAGAGGTAATTCTTAATTGGTTGATTTTTTACTTAGTAAGTATTAGCTTAATTGTTATTTTGGTCAGGACTAGTCGGGATTTTTTATAAGGATAGTATTTTACGTTTGAATACAACATAACAACAATTAAACTTACCTTACAACATTCTTCTTCGCCTTAATGCATTAAGTGCTTACTCTCTACCGCTTAGTAGAAATGTGTGACTAGTTGTATTACAAAGCTCAACAGTTTATAAACTATTTTCATTCGTATCAGTCCACGTACATTTGTTCACGTAATACCTATAGGCCACTTTTATATTAACTTTTTTCGACATTGACAATTTTAACTGTTGGGAGCGAAGCGAAGCTGTAAAGTTTCCAACTAGTCTCTTTACGACGTCTGTCCTCGTAACTGAATGATTGCACGCTGAGCTTTCTACAGTAAAATGCAATAAGTTAAAAAGGAATCGTCGTGACATGAATGTATTATAATATCTTGCGACGATCTGTTTTTATAATGTTAAAATTCTGGATATTAGATGTTATTGCTAATGTAAATGCTACTAAAGGCCCTTTTACAAATTCTATTCATGATGAAGTTGTCCTGATGTCATAATTCAGAAGTTAGCTAGATAGCCAAGTGGGTTAGGGTTCAGTTCAGTAACTGGCTTCACGCCAATATGTGTAGGACAAAATGTAAAGAATTTGAATGCGAGTTGTTCGTACTCCTAACATTTGTTTATGTCGTTATGATTCCGGACTACGTTTTTTGAAATGTAAGTAAACTTTGGTTTTAATGGATTTTATTTTATCACGCTTTCTCTGTTCCTATATCCCTATGTGTGCTTAAAGCTTTGAAACTACGCAACGGATTTTGATGCGGTTTCTTTTAATAGATAGAGTGATTGAACTTGAACTTTTGCGTAGGTATTACATTTTGCTCATGAAAAGTTGTTGTGGTTAAATAGTAGTTGATTAAACATGAATAAGTTGATACGTTTTCTCAGTCTGGGTTATATTATAAACTTGCTATTGTATTCAGCACGTGCAGTAACAAGAGTAGCAGTAGTTATTTCAACCCACACTGACCCTTCGTCCGCAAAAAGGAGAACAAACAAAAGCCTTTTCCTCAATTAAGCAATTTGTGTGGACATAAATTTAGCAAGTGTATGGCGCTCACCGGTTGGTGGGATGCTTCAGTACTGTTAGTCGGGCGCCCGTTCGTTTTGAACTAAATGTACAGACGTGGAAGCACACCTACTCGTCTTTTGTGGGGCGCCCAAAAATTAAGTTATTAATTCACAAAGAGTCTTTACCATATTTAACCTTTTTTGTCGTGGACATTTTTAGCGTTCGAATTATTTTTCATTTGAAAGTTTTTACATTAAATAACATGTATTAAGGTTTCCAAGTGTAATATTTCGGTAGTACAGGCATCATGCTTTTATTCGACTTTACAATCTGTTCTTTTTAATAATGAAAACTATATAAGATTTTTTGTACGTAGTTAACAATATACATCATAAATTATACAAAATAAAGTCGTGTTAGTTACACTATTGACAACTCTAGAACCGATTTCGGTGATAATTGTTTGGGGATGTAGTTTAGAACCAGGAGAAGCACATAGGGAAGGTAGGGTAGTAAGTGTAGAGTAGGTAGGCTATCCTGAAGGAAGTAAAATGACGTGAGCGAAGCCGCAGGTAGAAGCTTGTTTATAATAAATATGTTATGATGAATATACATGTTACATAAGATAAGTTATTTATTTGTCAAACTTATTCATTATGTACTAAAATCTTATGACTTGCGTGCTACGTCAATCGTAGTATGAAAAAAACCTTAATCATAAAGTAAAATAAAAGATGGACGACGAATTCGTTAAATACGACTTTTCACGCGATACCTAGGTATATAAAACAAGTACCTATCGACAAATAAAACTAAAAAGAAGGTTGTAAAATATTTAATACAAATCAAAATCAAAAGGTCTGAATTCTGAAACTGTTTTACTCGTAGCATTACTTCTTTATGCAGCCTGTTTTACTTGATCCTATTTATTTTTTACTTCGAATTCAGTCACTCTCTGTGAAAGTTTATGTGACAGACAGATTCAAGTATGAAATTTATAAAATCGGCTACTATCGCTAGTAATAAACACTTTATGTGCCATATATGTCTTGCTAGTAAATTTGATGTGGCTGAGTAACTAGTTGTTGAGCTTTATTCTAAAAGTATTATGCAACAAAAGATATAAAATACTTTACTTTCAAACAATATTATTAAAATTATTTCTTTCTGATAATAATACATTTTTTGATTACATTTGAACGAAATCAAAAAGGCCGGTAATCTGTGCCTGTAATTTTATTTAAGTTTTTTAAAACAATATTACCTTTTCGTGGTGGTAAAATCATCAAATGACTTAACCCGCACAAGGTGGGGCGGCAGGGAGCGTCAGACTCTTACTGACTAAAAAGCCCCCGTGCCTTCTTCTGCTTCAAGCCAAGACCGCTGTGACTTATTGCACTTGCAAGACACAGACCACCACATCTTTGAGGCGCGCCTGGACCGCAACGCTTCCTACGCTCGGGTCTGGTTCTGATCTGATCCTGATCCTGGGCGGCGAGCTACGTCCTTACCTTAACATGCAAATTCTCATTTTTATTTATTTATACTTCATGCACAATTAAGTATGTACATTAGGCGGACATAATGCATTGAGCATTCTCTTCCAGTCGACCTTTGAGTGATGCAGAGAATCCAGTAGTAGATGCAAGAAGCCAGCGAAGTAGAATACTATGAGTTTGCAAAAGCCAAGTTGATCAACTCAGTCTTTCCAACGTTCAAATGTGACATCCATGTATTACCAAATTTGCTGCAAATTGACTTTGTCCCTATCTAAGGCATCTTCTATGTTAAATTATAACATAATTATCTTCTTCTTTTTTTACACTACGATTGACGTAGTACGCAAGTAATAAGATTTAAGTACATAATGAGTAATAAGTATGGTAAATAAATTACTTATCTTATGTAATATGTATACTCATCATAACGTATTTGCTTTTAACGGCGGCTTCACTCCCGTGATCTTACTACGTACACTATCCTACCCTACCTACTCTATACTACCTACCCTACCTTCCCTGTGCTTCTTCAGGTTGTAAACTACACCCCCAAACAATTCTCACTGAAATCAGTTACGCCGTTCAATAGTTATTAATAGTCTAAATAACATTAATCTTACAATGACCTAAGGATAAAAACAGATTAATTCGTCTATCGCATGAATACATAATGTGTCTCATAAGCAATTCTTACTTACTTCCTTTAATAAGAAATTCTTAGCCTGTTCTCACATTGCCAATTCCATGTATTAATTGAAAAATTATGTTAAAGATTAATTTATTTGAGGTCAAGTTATATTATTTTGTGTATTCACTTCTTATTTTATTAAAATCCAAGCTAATATTATAAATGCGAAAGTAACTCTGTCTATCTGTCTGTCTGTCTTTTCTTCACGCCTAAAATACTGAATCGATGTCTGTGAAATTTAGTTCAGACATAGTTTGGAGCTCGAGAAAGGACATAGGATAGTTTTTATGCCAAAAATTTGCAGGAAGTCACTATTCCATGCAAACGAAGTCATTGGCAAAAGCTATTTTTTAATAAGATCACAATCAGTGACCTGTCGCGTACAATGCATATCTTTATTTTTGCAGTAGGCCCACCGCGAGTAAATTTTTGTCATCGTGACTTTTTGTCACTTAGTTGAGTGCAATGAAGATACAGGAGAGTGCACTCACTGAGGTGACGCGACAATACGATGACAAATATTTTTTGCAGCGTGACTGTCATCCAACCTGTCATTATTATCATATGGGAGTCTGCTCACTAGAGATATTTTGCCGCTCGGCCGGCGCCAGGCGTACGAAATATACGTATAGATAGCCGTTTAAATTAATATGGTTGAGTTTTTATCTCTATATATTTTTGTTTATGATATTACTTACAACAAAAAAAAAAATACCGAATACCTACCACTTATTATACAAACTTAAAACTTCTTGTGTTTTTAATAAAACGCTTTTTCCTTTGTCACTAACATTACTTAAATAAAAAAAAATTTTACAAAATAAAAAAACCGCCTTCAAAAAAAGTCAAGCAATAAAAGTTCCTACACTAAAAAGTAAAAAATAACAATTTGAATTACTGTAAAAAAACTTAATTTATAGGTAAACTTATTTGACATTAATATTTTGCAAATATTCAAAATTTATTACTTATTTTTGGAGTCGGTGCCAGCATTTTAATGTTGAAACTTAATGTTAGTTAGCTTTTTAATATCCGGTGCCATTTTTCGTAAATAATGCTTAAACATTTTCAATGTACTTAAAATGTTTTTGTAAGTATATATTTTTTATTTAAAAAAAATGTGTAAATCGGACATTTTTTGTAGAGAAGTCTAATCTGTATTTATGTCTTAATTAATATACCTATATTTTAGTATGCAAATAGGTATTAAGTAGTTTTATAATTAAGTAAGAGGTAGTTTTTCAAGGGATTGTTGCCCATTTGTATTTCCTTGCATGGGCTGGCACCGACTCCAAAAATAAGTAATAAATTTTGAATATTTGCAAAATATTAATGTCAAATAAGTTTACCTATAAATTAAGTTTTTTTACAGTAATTCAAATTGTTATTTTTTTACTTTTTAGTGTAGGAACTTTTATTGTTTGACTTTTTTTGAAGGCGGTTTTTTTATTTTGTATATTTTTTTTTTTATTTGTAGCCGTTTAGTGTTTTTTTTATTATAATGTGTTATGGCAAAGAAGTCAATATCGTTCCTACATTTCTTTTGAAAAAGTTACCAATGTCATACTTATACGTAGAAATACATATCATAGTACATTGTTACTGTGTAATCGTTTTGATCTCGAGGAGAGATGATATGATGCATGAGATACTTATGACTTATAGTTAAAATAAAATAATAATCTTATCATAAATTCATATAAGTTCTCGCCAAATAACAAAAAACTAGATATTTTCATCAACAGACAGATAAAGTTCAAAGATACCAAATGCAATCTAATTTAGTATCTATGATTAAATACATTCGTACATAGAAAAAAGACCGATGCAATTATTGTTTTGTATCAATTGTAACCCATTAAATGAAGAATACTTTTTTTTTTTATGTAATAGCTCGGCAAACGAGCAGACGGATTACCTGATGGTAAGCAATCAGCGCCGCCCATGGACACTCGCAACGGAGGAGTTACCAGTGCGTTGCCGACCTTTTAGGGATAAGGATTTGGAGATTTAGGGATTGAGGTGGGATTGGGAAAGGAGAAGGATTGGGCCTCCGGTAACCTCACTCACACGGCGAAACACAACGCAGAGGTTATTTCACGCCGGTTTTCTGTGAGGCCATGGTATCACTCCGGTCGAGCCGACCCATTCGTGCCGAAGCATGGCTCTCCCACACTTAATACCTCTCCCACACTTAATAACTATTTTGTTATTACTAAGAACATTCATATATAGACAAGTTGGTAAAAATACAAAAGACCATCGCTATTGTAAATATACATTTATGACTCATTCAATGTATGAACCTTTTTTAAGTAAGTATTATCTACATATGTGCACACAAAAGAAATACAATTATTGTTTTGTACGACGCAATTATTGTTTTGTAACCCATTTAAAACGACTGTTTTGTTAAAAATGCCAATGAATTCTCTTAGCCTATTTCCAGGAAAACGATAAGAACACAATGACGCATTTCACCACTAATGTGTAAACGCAGTCCACGTGGACTAATGCAAAATAGCCAATACTAGGCCAAACTCCGCCCCCAAAGGTGTGCGGTCCCGCTCTAGAACCTTTCGGCCCCATCGGCCATCTGTTCTACGAGCAATGTCCCGTGCCCACTGTCACTTAAGTTTGGCATTTCTTCGGGCTATGTCGGTGACGCTGGTTCTTCTGCGGATTTCTTCATTTCTGATTCGAACATGCACGGAAACTATGAGCATAGCCCTTTCCATTGCTCTTGACAGCTCTAATAAGCTTACACAATACTAGGCCCCATGCCAACCTTCCAGCTTCATCATCACATCAGTTCAATAGTACCTTACAGCCAAAGTGCATCTTATAACAATTCTAACAAGCCCAAACACGGCTAGGATATATTAATTAGGTACGCAGTTCCAGTGCCTACCTTCCAGCTCCATAATCATCATTAAATCAGTTCGATGATAACATTTCCAACATAATTATTTAAGATCATTGGTTTACAGTGCATTTTCATAGTTGCTGAACTACCTTGATTGTGATATCTATGCGAGTGTCAAGTTTCATCACCCATTTCTGATCTTCTTCACCAGTTCCACCTCATCAAATATTACTTTTTGACTGTAAATGCTTGAGTGCTCTATGAAAATATTAAAATAACTATATAGTTGCCTATAATATTTGAGGAGTTCCCTCGATTTCTCATGGATCCCATCATCAAAACTCGATTTTGAAAAGAATGGGACCAATCTGGAAGCATATCCTTTGAATCATAAAAAAAATTTTGCAAATCCGTCCATAAACGACGGAGTTCTGAGGTAACAAACATAAAAAAAAAAAAAAAATACAATCGAATTGAGAACCTCCTCCTTTTTTTGAAGTCAGTTAAAAACAGATTAAAACATCAGCAATAATTTGAAAATTATCGAATTGAATACAGTTTTTTAAATGACATTACGTTTTACGATCATACTTTAAAGATCAGACAGTCTTAGTTTCATAGTCAGAAAAAAAAACATTAAACATTTTAGTTCAACTATAAATCATTCTATCATTCAAAAATAGCATGCTAAAAAAGCGGTAAAAGTGAATTTATTAAAAAAAGTTACTATTTCATTAATGGAATAAGAAAATAATTACAAATACCAATCAAGTTGTGCAACAAAATATCAACTAAAATTTGCCGCAAACATTGACCTATGGCAGGTATTGGAAAGTAATCCTTCGAAAATTGTTAGATACTACAACTTTCACAGGTGAAGTACAAAATTTCATTATAAAATTAATCAATGATAACACACAACGACGGACAATATACGTGTACACTATTGTAAACTTAATTTGGTAGAACCAATACTTTACTTTAAGATTTTCGAGCTTAAACACACTTGGGTTCTAGACCAGAACTTTACATACATACATACAACATGCATTTTAGTGCTAAGCAAGGGCCTCTTCTCACATGGTGAAGGTTTGAGCATTAACCACCATGCTTGCTCAAGGCGGAATGCAGATTACAAAACAAAACAAATTATGAATCCAAGATTCCTCACGACGTATTTCATAATCGTTGGTTATGAAAAACGTCGTCGTAAATCTTAGAAAGTGCATTATGACTCTGAAAAAAAAATACATTGGTACTGGTAAAATGGACACCTTAACATCAAATCCACCACGACATTCACCGGGATTATATAAATATGATAAACGAACATATTTTTTTATAATATTTTTGTTATGTTTTACCATATTCTATTCTGGTTACTTTATACGTGGCCTGCTCTTAAGGCTTATTTATGTTGCCGACTGTACTAGTGAATTTTCCGTAGTGCTTTTCGATCGTAAATGTCTTTTTCAATAAGTATATTTAAACCTTCTTTATGTTGATGTAGTAATATCTCACTACTTATACAGAACAATTTATTGACCTATATAGAATTAATTTAAAGGTCGTTACTCAAGTTGAACATTTAAGAAAATATGACAATAAGTTATTCTTTTAGTCGCCGCCGTCGTAATTAAATACATGACGTGTTATAATTAGGGTGGGTATTCCATTAAACATAGACATTGGTCATTTACCTGTCTTTTTCATTGAAATTCTCTTACTATTCGCTAAATACTACTTTTTAGATCTCGTTGATCTAAAAAGTAGTAAATTCCTTACGAATATCGTAAAATTATTTTGCTCTCTGCTACGGAGTATGAAATACTCGTAGGTAGGTAATTTCTGTTGTCAGAAGTTTAGGAAGCGATCCAGCTTCCAACGATGCTTGGAACTGCGTTAGTTAAAAAAATGTGGACTGACAAACCTTTTCAGTTGCAAATAATGTAGAGTTCGTCCGGCCTCGGTGATTTCTCTGATTTGGTACTGAATGTAGCGGCACTATCACGTCGCTACATTACTTAGATACGATAGAGATAAGACATACATGTTAATTGTTGCACGTTTGTTAGGATAGCTAAATCTGAAAATCTCACGCATCTTCTTAGTATATAAGCACCAGCAATTAAAGTAATAAACAGACCTTAACCATCTACAGTCTCATTATTTACCTTGCCACGAAGTCTGGCAAATTGGTGACCCCGACGTGATAATATGATGCTTAATCTTGTGTTTTGGAGTAGTGTGGAGGGAGGCTGGTTTCGTAATATCCTCGTATTCATTTAATAGTTGAGTAATGCGTGGATTCGTCTCAATGTTAATAGTGCGGATTGTTTGCTGCGTCGATTTGATCAGGGTTGCGGGCGTTGTCAGCTCAGTTACCCTATCTATGAGTTTTCGACCAGCTATATCGACTAATAGCTTATAATGCTCTAAAAAATCTGCTCCAATAATCGGTTGTGTTACATCGGCGATGACAAAGTTCCATACAAAGTTTCTTCGTAGCCCGAAGTTTAAAGAGAGTGTTTTTTCACCATATGTCTTAATTTTTGTACCATTGGCGGCATAAAGTATACATTGTTCATCTTGTATTAGTGAATGTCTCTGTGGCTTGCTAATAACTGAAATATTTGCTCCCGTGTCAATCAAAAATCTCATACCACTTTTTCGGTCGGTAATAGTGAGGCGGTTGGACGGGTGAATAGCACAGAGTTCCGCCGTTGTCCGTGCTTCAATTAGTTTCCCTGTTTCCTTGAGTTGAGATCCTGTTTCCAATCACAAGGTTGAACACACTTTTGTGCATATTTTTTAAATCTTCCATGGTAAAAACAAAAGTGCCTTCTTTCTCTTGAACTTGACTGTGGTAGGAAATGCCGACGATTGGAATAACTTTGAGTGCTGCGTCGATAGTTTTTTTGACCTTGCTGAATTGCATTTAGTTCCAATTGCATTTCTGCTAACTGTGCTAGTATGCATGACATTGTATCGTCGCCAGATTTGTTTCCGTTTACAGCTGACACCTCTGTACGTGTTGAATTTATTAATATCTTGTCCGCGATCTGGCTCATCTTGTTCACATCTATGTCTTCTGTGACTGCTAGAACCGAAGTCACTGATGGTGGCAGAAGCCTCAACCATAGAAGTTTGATGGTTTCGTCGCTGATATTTCCGTTACTCAGGGTCCGCATCTTGCGCAGAAGATGTGATGGTTTCTGGTCGCCGAGATCCATTTCAGACAATAATTTTTGGAGCTGACGTTGGTCTGATTCCTCATAGCAACTGATTAGGCGTTCTTTGATAGCCTTGTACTTTTCTATTGGCGGTGGGCAAGTAATGAGGTCACTAACCTGTATTATTTCTTCTTTTGGCAGTTTTGCAATGACCGTATAGTACTTGTAATCGTCTCCTTGCTTCTGTGGTGCTACTATGGCTTCTAGTTGCTTAAACCATAATCTGGGTTGGTCCCTCCAAAATTCCGGAATACGGGATAAAATGGCGGTTCCGGCTGATATCTCCAAGGCTTCTTGTTGGCTGCTGCTTGATTTGCAGGGTGAATGAGTCATGTTGATTGTTCAATTTATATGTTAATTATTTTTAAAAGGGGGGAGTATATGTAGCGGCACTATCACGTCGCTACATTACTTAGATACGATAGAGATAAGACATACATGTTAATTGTTGCACGTTTGTTAGGATAGCTAAATCTGAAAATCTCACGCATCTTCTTAGTATATAAGCACCAGCAATTAAAGTAATAAACAGACCTTAACCATCTACAGTCTCATTATTTTCTCAGTCTCATTTTTTTACAGTTTGCACTGGCCACATAAAATTTTTCTTGATTATTATTTCCTTCTCCATATCGGGACAAGTTTCAATCCTCAATTGAACACCCCATAGGTATTCAGTTTCCCTCTGCGTGATTAACATGTAACAAAAAACAAGTATGTATATGTTTTCTCGTATTTACAACATATACAACATTGCGTAGATACTTTGTTTTCTTAAATTTCAGCCACATCGTTTCTGTAAGAAGATTCATTACTTATTCACAGACATGCGCGATGTCTGCAAGCAACACTCGTTTGTTTCCTCTTGCTACTTCATTATCACATTTAAACACCCAGATTTGAGCCGTATATGTCCCAGCTCAAGTAAAGGATTTGAACAATTCAACAGCAGAATGCGGCCGCGGTATTAATTGCCTTTTCACATTGAGTGTTTACACTCAACGCTGCTACCGCCATTTTGAGTATGTCTGTACCAGGCAAAACAAACTATTTCACAACGCTATCGCCAACTGGTTTTTTGCGTGAAAAAATTAAGTACACTTGTACTTATCGCCTGAAATGTTTTCATATGGATGAAGTGAAATTAGATGTAACAATTATATTTATAAAGTGGTTACAGATTTAGCTGAATGTTAGTCTTAAAGCCCAAATTACGTTAGTTGTATTTTAAAATATACTTAAAGAACATTTACGTAAGTATATAAACAGCAAATCAAATGTCAATACCAGTATTGTAAACGCGGAATGGTAAATGAATGGAAGATTTTACTTATTCACATAGTAAGTTACTAAGCCTGTGTGCTAAATTTTATATAGGTCCTATATAAAATTTAGCACACAGGATAATATAATTTAAAATAACATGTAGGCTACTTTTCTCCCTGGTACTTTGAGAAAAGCCGCAGAAACTAATATTTTAAATATATGCTATTTTTCGATCTATATTATAAAACTTGCCCCAATAAAAACATTCACAAAAAAAGAATTGGTGCAGTTATTCGATAGTTCTGGGCGTAAGTATATTTTGGTGGTCCATTTTTATTTTTGTAGATTTATTCATATTAATTCAGTACTCGTATTTGAAACAATAAACAATACATGTAGTCTGATTTCAACCATTCTCACATCTCGCGAGCAAACGTGCCCCTATTATCGGGTCTATTATGAAACTGGTGCAAACTGATAACATCACCTAACGCCATGTAAAATTCATTTTCCTCTATGGTTTGCATAATTATCTTAAGGGCGTAAATGATACACGTAATTATGTCACTTGAGAAGTTTACCCAGCCGCATAAAGCCAATCTATAGCATGGAGACGCTGTGAGTTGAACGACATGTAAAAGTGTACTTTAAAAGTTGAATTACATGTTGTGAATGTTCAGTTAAAATGTTCTGTCTATTTTGGTACAATAATATGTGATTCTTTAGTAAGAACAAAATGTTACTTAAAAATTTTCTCAATAAAATAATTGGATATGGTTTTTATATACAAATTAGTACAACAAAGGCCCAGAGCACACAAATAGAAAAATGCAAGCGCATTGATCGAACAAAATTTTGGCTTTTCGACCATGCACGCTTGTACAGTTGTACACCGCTCCAAAAACTAGCTGCGTTGTAAATATTCAATAAAATTTTAGTCATAATCTGGTTGTTTGAGAGGCTAAAGCGTAATCTGAATAAGAAAAAAAACTGTAGAACGTATTTAGATAAATAAGATTAGATTTTAGCAAAAACGTTGTACAGTTTTTAGACACTTTGAGTATGTGCTTGGCTCAGTCACTCATTTTGTTTTAATTGTCATTGGACTGTTTTTAAGCAGATTATTTGTTTTTTTTTCAAATATTAGGTGTAAAAAACATTAGGTACTTAGGTATAAAAAAAACTCGAGAATGTTCGAATATTAAATTCTCTGCAGTATATGTAAATGCTCAGCATTACTGCTCTGTAAAAGTATTAAGAGTTCATCGCACCTCTCATTGATAACCTGTGGAAAGAATGCTATAAATGTAGCAATTACTTTTTAATCATAAATACATAACCTAACAAATAATACAAATGTCGTAGTGACCTGCAACTTAAGACTCATCGCTTCTCATACAAGCGGGTACAGCTCGGGTTCGAAAGCTGGCCAGTACCAATGTACTACCTACATACTATGCACATATGCAATGCATATACCACCACTAACAACACTAACAGTGAAGGAAAACATCGTGAGCAAACCTGGACGATTAATCCTCAAACCTTCTCGTTGTGAGAAGAGGCCTTTGCTTAGCAGTGGGCAATTATAGGCTGAAATGACCATCTTAATAAATAGGTGTTTGTATTACTTACCTAAATTAATCAAAAACTAAATATCATGGACTTATTTTTGGAATCGATATTTTCTTAAGGCTTTGTTTGTTATTTGATCACAAACAAAATCGTCAGTCAAGTATTATTGAGCGTTTCAATTCCAAAATTCTTAGTAGTAAAAGCGGAGCCTGGAATTGTGGCTATCGCACTTGAACCCACCATTAGTAAGTAAATATTTGACAGGGCCAGTATTTGAACTGACAGAACTAACAGGATTTTACAAGATAGTGCTGCCACCTAGTAAGCACAAATACGATAGCTTCCATTGTGTTCTGTGATCGGCTTTAGAGTTTCACACTATTACAATGTTCGCAATAATTATTACTGACGAAAGCGTAGGTACATTTAAGGGTTATTTTACATGATATTAAAAAAACTTGTGGTGGCCTGGAGGTTAAAGAGCCCGCTTCTCGTGCATGAGGGTGCCAGTTTGAAACCTCGTAAGTACCAATGTAACTTTATCCAAGATATACGTACTTTCTTTGATTATTTAGACACTACTGACTTATGGTGAAGGGAAATATCGTGAGGGAGGTAACCAGGTCTTAAAATTTCTAATTATAGGTTTGAAATCGTCAATCCGCTATGAGCAGCGCAAAGCAGCGTAGTGACTAATGCTCAAACCTTTTGCGTGTCAGAAAAGACCTTTACTCAGCAGTGATGATGTAAGTAAAGATTATTTTAGAATTACTCCCATTAAAATTATGGCTGAATATTTGGAATGGAATGCAAAATTTTACTTTACAATATCATCTAGGAGAAAATAAACTTAGTAGCGAACCAGTTTACATAAACACTTGGGATATTAATAAAGCTAATGGTGCTTGGTACGCTAGCTACCGAATCTCTTGTATCGTTACGACATTTCCCACGGGTGAGAAGCAAGAGTTGGCATGGACGGGCTCTGAGAACGGACTGCCAGTCAAGCGAATATAAACATGCATATAGCCTGCCCTCGAAAGAGATCGATTTTGCCCGACTACACACAACTCCCGCACAATTTATCTAAGTTTTGTTGTAAGTTATCACGAAAATGTTCAAAATAAATGTTTTTTTTTAATAATGTACTAGTAGATTATAAATGTTGTGTGTTTTGTGCTAACAATATTATGTCCTTTTATAGATTAAATTTAAGAGAATTGAGAGATATTGGTTAAGTTTTTTATTTTTTAAATTACTAGAAAATGCACAATATGTTTTTTAAATTGTCGTGTTTGTGTACTTATTTTTTTTTATCCTGCACAGTTTCGGGTTCACGTTTACTGAGTCTACTAAGCGTTTTGTTTCCCATCAGAGACAAAGAAACTAAATAAACAAAGAGAGACCACAGATAAACCTAAATAAAATTAACACAAAAAAATACAAAGAAAAAAAATGTTTTACAAATTATTGAATGTTCTTCGAGACTATACGTCTTAAAAAATAGTTGCAATTTCCAAATTACGATACCTGTTCATTATTAATCTATTTTTAAAAAAGGAAAAAAAGAGTAAAAAGCAAAAATTGATTTTGCAATAATATTAATATATTGTTCCAAAATCATTTATTCCTTTTTCGAATTTCAATTTTAAAGTAACTGACCCGATGTACGTTATTCTTTTCACATTTCAATTTTATTTTGCTTGTGCATTGAATTCACCGTTGTCTTTTTGTATAACTAGCTGCCCCGGTAAACTCTGTACTGCCTCAGAATCAAATAAGACAGTTGACAGAGGAACATGGAGAAAATAATTTCCTTCGTATCACTTTTATAAACTAAAATTCGGTATGAAAGCGGATTTAGCCTTTCAGGTTCCATTTCTTCAACTAATTTTATATGCGTACACGTTATTTATGAATGTAGATTTTATTTATTTATTTTTGCACACATACACCAAGTAGCAATACATTATTTTAATTATGTAATTCGACGGCAAACTATCATTTGTGCAGCCTGATTGTAAGCAATCAACGCTGCATGAAGATTTCTTAAACCATAAGAGTTGCAATTGCGTTGCCGGCATTATAATCGTAAGGGGTTTTGTGGATTTGAGGATTGAAGAGGAATTTGAAAAGGATACGGATTAAACCCAATATTGCAATACATTTAAACTTATATTCAACATTTTTTATTCCATAACAATAAGTTATGACTTTTTTTATGTATTAGGTCGGCAAACGAGCAGACGGATTACCTGGTGGTAAGCAATCAGCGCCGCCCATGGACAATCGCAACGGAGGAGTTACGAGTGCGTTGCCGACCTTTTAGGGATCAGGGATTTGGAGATTTAGGGATTGGGGGAGGGGAGGATTGGGCCTCCGGTAACCTCACTCACACGGCGAAACACAACGCTATGGTTATTTCACGCCGGTTTTCAGTGAGGCCGTGGTATCACTCCGGTCGAGCCGACCCATTCGTGCCGTCGCATAGCTCTCCCACAATTAACGAATAAATATAAGATTACCAATGCTACGTAGTGATTTTTACTAACAGAGCAATGGTATTTTAAAACAGAATTGGCTAACATAGGATTTACATATTTAATTTAAAACGTATGTATAAATTTATTTAGCTCCAATCGTATTCTGGTTTCAAAAATATCTTTTAGGGTTTAATCACTATATTTCTTAACAAAATAAGTGCCGAAGAAAACAGGTCGTTATTGCATTGAACAGCAGTCGGGCAGCCCTAACATTAGACCATGTCGTACATCAGTGTGAAACAATTCGGGCAACGAAACGGCCCTGTTAAATTAACGCGATTGGTCAGAGAGTGTGTGGGCTTAATGCCCTATTACTCTGATCCGCTAGACCAGGAGAATTCCTACATTTAACAAAGTGGCTATTTTAAACCTGTGCTTAAAATTTTCTTTGTTTGTTATGTTCTACTGAAATACTATTTGAAACTAGTACTACTATTATTCCTATTCATCATCATTATCATCACCAGCTAGAAGTCGTCCACTGATGGTCAAACCCCCTGTCAGGTGGACCGACGACCTCATGAGAGACGCGGGGAACCAATGGATGCTAATGACGACTTGACGATGTGGAGTACTAAGAAGCAGGGGAATATTATATTAATTTTTTTTCTTAAAAAAATCGTTGTCCCACCTTGAAATTTCTTTTGTGTCGTGGGTGCCGTTACAAACATACATATTACAAACACATGACACCCAGACACGAAACAACCATTTGTGGATCACACATACGAGTAGTTCCGTGCGGAAATCGAGCCCGCGACACGTTGCACGACAGCTAGCTGCCCAGCCACCGCACCAACCGTGCAGTCAAATTGATGATAAAAAATTTGATCTCTGAACTTTGATCATAGGTGTTAAAGGGCACTTAATATAATTATATCATTATATACTGGGATAAACCGAGGATTACCATTAAAGCTCTAAGTAATAAGAATGTCAAAATACTTACAAAAATCGTATAATGCCTGTCATAACACAAAGGTGAGCTATACAAAGGACTGAAAGACAATATTTATGTAGAAGATAACATACGCAATAGCGGTCAGTGAACTACACGTTGTGCTACGGCGTAGCTGTAACTAAAACGAAGTGCGCTACGTTCGTAGCACGCTATGTTGTGTTTTAGAAAGGAACCGAAATATTTTGTGAAAACTGCATCTGACCGTATTTTCTGTTTTATAAAGATAAAGATATCCCAAGAAGAAAGCGACCGTTATATGGAAAGTTATGCGACTCCAATGTTTTACCTAAAACAACCGTATAACCTTACACTAATTCTACTTGCATATTATTTCTCTATTCTTTTACGATTAAGAATTTTTATATTGTAATTAACAATTTCATTCTTACTCACTATTTCCAGATTCCAATTTTTCTGAATAATATTCTACGTAAGTTGTGAAGGTAATTTGTAATTCTATAATGGAACAAAATATTCTTGAGAATAAAATAGATCAACAATCCGTGCTTTCTGTTCTCACTATTATTTTTATTATTTACAAGCAAATGGCTTCCTCTGCGATGCGACGCGACAGTTACATTATTTGGAATTGGTTTATGATATTCTATCATTCTCGATGTAAAATAAAAGAAACAAAGTTAAACACTTTTGATTTCCAACCTTTGTGGGGACATAAAATGCAGTCTTAATTTTATTTAGCTTACAAGGTACAACAAAACTATATCAAAATGTCCATTAAAGTAAACTAAGTAAAAGCGTGAAACAAAAAGAGATCAGGAATTTTTTTGTCAGGTAAATATCCACTCAAACGTCCGGGCGACTATAGCAGCCCAAAAAATTTTGGCGTTGAACGTCCGGGCGACTACAGCGGCCCAGATGTCTCGTTCCATTTAAACCTGTTTTTATCTGTGTTCATGTTCAAGAGGTTCACAAGTGTTCCACTAGATGACTCTATATTAAATAACGCGTCTGTGGGTCGGCAAATCAGCACGTCAATGTGACATCAAGATTGAAAAAAAATATTGTTTACAAAACTTTTTGTCATTTTTTGAAGTGTTTGTGAGTGTCGACATAAAAATGTAAGTAAAACTGTATTTATTATTCAATTGATTAGGTGTTATATATTGAAATACTCCAGGGGATCCATTCTTTTAGAATAGCTACAAATTCTAAGCATTCGCAGTCTGATGTGATATTTTTAAATGAGTTAAATTCGACGAGCAAAAACTTTGCCGTTCTGTGCCGGTTTTTTGTTATTTTTTTATGATATGATATATATTTAAGTAAAATACTTCTTGTAATCGGAAAAATAGGTAATTATTAATACCTGTGTAAACTTAAACAAAAGAAATATGGCAAAAAATGTTAGGATTACACGTTTTTATTTCTTAATTCTCAGGATTTTGTCATCAGAGGCGAGAGCAAATTCATGGGAATGGGTAGTTTGTTTTGATTTATTATGTTATATTGGTAGTTCTAAGTAATGATATATTGGCGTCAAAAAAAGGTTATTTCATCTAGTTTATTAATAAGTAAATAGCTCAAAGGTTTATTACGAAATATTTCGTAAAAACTTGTAATAAATAAAAATTTTACTCAAATTTCACCATTATTGTAAAGTTTAACTTTTTTTTGTATTGTTTACGATAAGATTTACAATTTAGTTTTCACATATTTTGATTCCTTATAGTTTCAGCTCTATACAGGTATTTTTTAAGTTGCCATAACAGTTGCAGATTGATAGAAAATATGCTTTAAATCGGTGACGGCATCGGACGCTCGACCGCTTCGTAAGTCCGCGCGCGCGCGGACGTTCAAGGCGGTGGCAGCTGTCAGACGTGGACGTTTGAGTGGATATCATCAAATGGCTTCTCCCGCCTCAGGTATAAGTGTGGGAGAGCCATGCTTCGGCACGAATTGGTCGGCTCGACCGGAGTGATACCACGGCCTCACAGAAAACCGGCGTGAAATAACCACTGCGTTGTGTTTCGCCGTGTGAGTGAGGTTACCGCAGGCCCAATCCTTCCCCTTCCCCAATCCCTCCTCAATCCCTTAATCTCCAAATCCCTAATCCCTAAAAGGTCGGCAACGCACTCGTAACTCCTCCGTTGCGAGTGTTCATGGGCGGTGCTGATTGCTTACCATCAGGTAATCCGTCTGCTCGTTTGCCGACCTATTGCATAAAAAAAAGTGAGGCGAGAAAAAGTGTCAGACTCTTACTGCCTAAAAACCCCCCCGTTCCTTAACCTGCTTTGGGCCGAGGCCACAACGTCACATTGCGCTTACCCCACAACCCAGGCTAAAAGAGAGATCAGGTGCTAAAATACTATACTGGTGAGATGAACCTCAAAACATGCATCAGGAATGTACTCAAAATAATTGTTTTTCCTAAGGACATGGAGACAGCGCCTGTCGTTCTGTAACCACTTAAACGCTTATAACACAAGAACCACTTATCTAAGTGATTCACGGAAACGGTCCTCGCGGGACTAGCCACCGTATATCCATATTAAGGTGAAAATCTCCAGTGTTTGATAATTTTAGTTACGCAACTTGCTACCAAGCAAAACAATGGTTCATTTAACAAAGTAGTGTTTCGTTTAAATATGTACTAACATGCCTATATTTAAACAACAAATTTGTTTTTGTTAGATATATAAAAAAATATTATTCATATGTATATTTATAATGTTGCACGGAAAGACGGAACTAAGTTGTAACCAGTATTGTACCAGTTTAACAGAGTAGAACATTAATTTAGAATCAAAAGGGTGGGAGAGCTATGCTGCGGCACGAAGGGCCGGCCCGACCGGAAAGATACCACAGTCGTACAGAAAACCGGAAAACAAACCATGTGTTTCGACATTTAAGTGAAGTTACTGGAGACTCATATTTTTCCTCCATCTCCAATCCCCAATTCTTAAATCCCTAACTCTCGAATGTGTGTTGTCGCAAACTCTGGAATCAAATGTCCTTAGGTGGCCTTTTGCATACCATCCGATCAGCTCTTTTGCGCCCTCTGTCGCAGAACGATTTATTCTTTATAGAAAGATATTAAAAGAAGGATTATCTAGGATCAAGATATTGTTTAAGTAATATTATGAATAATTTACTCTTTCTTGCATCGATCGGAGCTTAGAAACATGCTCTTTCGAAAGATAATGCATAAGCTGTTAGTGTGCATATCGACATAGTGACTTTAGCGATAAACCCATCTATATTATTATAAGATATTTTTTTTTATTTTCAATTTTTCCTTTCCATTATTATTTTAATTTTCTCTCCGACGATTTCCTTTTTGAGTGGAATTATAGGTACATACGTTTGTTGTTAATATTGTCCACGAACTACTTTTTAAAAAAGTAATAAAAAATTCACAATTTTAACATAGCAAAGTAATTTCAAATCTAACCTAAGAATGTATTCAATTTTGAACTATGTACAGAAGAACCACGAATGATATTCCGTTTTAATAAAACTTTTGGCTTTTGTTTCCTTAATTGAAATCAAATTTCAAGAATGACACAGCTGCTACATTGGAGCCGAAACTTTATTCAAAATTAGATTTTTTGTCTAATTTAAATGGCTTTATGTTAATTAGTAAAAAAAACCTTTTCAGAAGATTTTGTTATTAACCATTACACTTACATAATACTTACACGAATAAAAATTACAATTAACAAAAATAACACTAAGTATATTATAAATTTAAGTGTGGGAGAGCCATGCTTCGGCACGAATGGGTCGGCTCGACCGGAGTGATACCACGGCCTCACAGAAAACCGGCGTGAAATAACCACTGCGTTGTGTTTCGCCGTGTGAGTGAGGTTACCGGAGGCCCAATCCTTCCCCTTCCCCAATCCCTCCTCAATCCCTAAATCTCCAAATCCCTAATCCCTAAAAGGTCAGCAACGCACTCGTAACTCCTCCGTTGCGAGTGTCCATGGGCGGCGCTGATTGCTTACCATCAGGTAATCCGTCTGCTCGTTTGCCGACCTATTACATTAAAAAAAAAAACCTACATCGTATCTTGCTAAATTATTTTTTGCCCCTGTTTCATCGGAGAATATACTTACTGATAAAGACGTACCGTTTTATGGCTCAATTTTTTATGGCGTAGGAGAAAACAATAAGACTCTTTACCTGATGGTAAGTGATTACCTCTGAAGGACATCTGCAACACTAGAGAAGTCATAGGCGTGCTACCGAAACCTTTTAAGGCCTCTAAATTCTTAGTTGACATACAAAGACCTTATCAAAGCCCGTGAACGGTAGGATGCATACACTCATGGGATTCAGAATGCAATAATGAGAGAGCCAAACTTCGGAACGCATGGGTCAGATGAACCGGAGTGACACCACGTCTTTTAGATAACCAGTACCGACGAAACAGCGTTGTGTTTCACCATGTGAGTGAGGTTGCCGGAGGCCTAGTCTCTCCTCTCCCCTAAAAGGCCGGCAATGCAGTCATAGCTCCTTTGGTGTTGCGGATGTACATGGGCAGCTCCCATTGCATACCATCAGGTAATCAAGGTGCTTCTTTGACGCCATTTATTATAAAAAATACGTATCAAAACGATACAAGTCAATATCGGTAATAAAAGCAATGTTACAAAATGTTAGATCAGTAGGTGTGTAGCTAAACATTGAATGACACAGTAATCAGAATTTACGTCACGTCGGGCAAAATTTCCGCAACGATGTTACGATATAGGAACATTTTGTATGTCTGTCATGCAAAATATCCTATCAAGGTAAAGAGTCGAAATGTGACATCTGATTTATGCAGCCACTTCTTCTGAATTTTATCAAGATTTGCAATAAAAATATATGTCTATCAACCATTTCAATACTTCATATTGTGACGGACGAGTGTACCTAGTCCTACGTCTTGTTATAACTCATATAACTTGACAGTAAATGGAAAGTAGTTTTAGTATAAAAAAATAATTGATACTTTACAGATATGATGTAAATAATAATTTTAAATTGTAATATGTATTACTTTGATTTAGCAGCACTTATTGAAACACATACAAACACGAATGAAATATTGTAGGTTACGATGAGCTTCATTTGAATTGTTTTTAAGATAACTAGATCATGAGACATATACAGAATTAACTAAAAATGGCGGGTTACTCGCGTGAACATACTAGGAAAAGCTCTACTAGTTTCGAACCACAGAGGGGTTCTTCATCATGAGCAGCGTGCGCTGACACGGCGATGTCGCGCAGCCTACTGAAAGCCTCAGGCTCTGCGGTTCGAAACTATTAGAGCTTTTCTGAGTATGTTCACGTGAGTAACTCGCCATTTTTAGTTAATTCGCCAATATAATGAAATGGCAAAGAACAATCACAAACTTTTTGACATATTTAATTACAGCATTAATAAATTCATCTCAGATATAAAAGGCATTGGTGGATTCTTCAGGCCCGGGAAATTGTGCCTGAAGGATCTTAATCAATCCATATTTTTGTGGAGAGGCACCAGTGTTGACACACGTCACTTAATGTTTTCTAGTTTCTACTTCTTGTTTCTTTTTGTCCCTTTTTGAGCGTTTTTACCCGACTGCCAAAGAAGGAGGGTAATGTTTTTCGAGTGTATGTAAGTATGTATGTATGTCTTTTCCTTTGTGACCTCCTGTAGCCTAAACGGCTTGATGGATTTTGATGTATGAGGTATCGTTAGATTTGTCTTGATTGTCATAGGATTCATTTTATCCTAAAAGTCCCACGGGATAAAGACATAATAATATTTTTTCTAAATTTCCCTTTAAAAAAATATGTATGCGGTATCATTAGATTCATTTCAATCACGGGAGTAATTAATATAGGATACGTTTTTTCTCAAAATTCCCACGGGAACATGTTAATTCTGCGTCAACGCAAAGCAACTCACGCGTTAGCAAGCAAAAAGATAGGGCGTGGCCTGGCATGCCTTTGATACTTTGTTGGGCTGTAACGGTACACAAACTGCAAGGTACCACCTTGGATCGGGCTGTCGTGGACCTATCAAACGTGTTTGCAA
This sequence comes from Spodoptera exigua, assembly GCA_902829305.4. NCBI lineage: Eukaryota > Metazoa > Arthropoda > Insecta > Lepidoptera > Noctuidae > Spodoptera > Spodoptera exigua. The sequence continues at coordinate 8,263,385 of LR824601.2, read as the reverse complement.
AGGGCCAGGCTTATGTAGCCCTAAGCCGTGTTAAAACACTTGCTGGGTTAGCAATAAAAACACTTGACCCAAAAAAGCTGTTGGACCGGCCCCACGACGAATGTTCTTTAACTGAACTTAAACGTTTGCGGAATCTTCAGCAGTAATGACTTACCTAATTCTTTTTCTTCTTCACTACCAACAGTCCAGATTGGCGGTAAATTTATGTTGCGGAGTAACATCACTCGTAATCTAAAGCCAAATGTCGTCGAAATAATTTAAAATGGTACTTACATATACATAGTCTTCTACATCTACAACATTTTCGTTAAATAAAAACAGCTAAAAAGTTATAAATAAAAAAAATATTATTAAAAAAACAAAATACCCGACTGCACACTAAAAAAAGAGTAAAACAAGCCCCACAATACAAATTTACTGAATATAATTTATAAATGTTGATGGAAAGCATCGCAGGCGGGGACCACCTTGACCGCCACCAACGAAAATTCTGCTAAATGGTGCAGAACAGAAATGACTATAAATAAGCCTCTGTTGGTCCCCGCCTGCGATGCTTTCCATCAACATTTATAAATTATATTCAGTAAATTTGTATTGTGGGGCTTGTTTTACTCTTTTTTTAGTGTGCAGTCGGGTATTTTGTTTTTTTAATAATAATTAATATTTAATACTTGTGATTTTGCAGTATGCACATAGTGTTACGTTACTATCTAGATCAAAACCTTTAGTTTTTAAGCTAATAATATTTGATTGTAATGTGTTTTGTGCATAAAATAAATAAATAAAATAAAATAAAATTCATCTGAACTCTGAGAAATCAATTTATCGATATTAAATACGATTGCTACACATTGGGAATAGTACAATGCATGTTTGTATTTTTATATGTACAGAAGCGTGGTGTGGCGTTCTATTTTTTACCTCGTTTTCTCTTCATTTTAGATTTTCCCTTAGCTTCTTACTGTATTAAATAAATAACGGTCTCCTGTTACGCAGCTATAAACGTTATTAGAATGAGCAACATGAACCTGCTTGCCAAGCCAGAAGCTCGCCTGCTTAGGTAATATCTTTTGTGAAAGTTCATCATTCGTATTTTACTAGGTAACATAAGCCGCTAGCACTAACGTATGTCATGATTTTAGAATTTATAACATTTAAGTGCGTTGTTTAATAAGAATGAGTTTATTTATACATTATTTATTTAATGTGGAAAATTTAACGAAATAGGTTTGTACTGATATTATGGCATAGGTTGGCAAGTAAGTAGAGGGATGGTCGTAAGTAATTACCGACCAAAGGAGTTGCCAGCCTCTTTTTTATTGACGTCATTTTTTTATTTATTTATTTAAAGTTTCATGCATAGCCAAAAATTGTGCATAAATGATACCTCTTGTAGTTTATAAGGGATATAAGGGTAGGAAAATTGAGAATTGAAGATGGGGGAAAAAGCATTGGACCTGCGACGGCGAAACACAACACTGTGATTTTTTCACGCCAGTTTGTGAGCCCGTGGTATCACTCCTGTCGAACTGACCTATTCGTGCCGAAGCTTGAGTCTTCCACACTTAAATACTTTAGCTTGATGCCTGCAAGCAGCTAAATAGGTAGAATTAATTGCGTGTATGAATGAACCAGAGGGAATGGATCATAGAACGATCTCTCAATATGCCTAAGGCCCGCATAACTGTTTTGCGGTCTGTTGATCCTATTAGAGAACGTTTAGAGCTCAATATTTGCCTGAAGCATTTGAAGCATCAATGTGTTTATTATACAGGCACCCTTTGTGGTTGGCATACGGTCGAAAGTCACAAGACAGCATGGCATTCAGTCTGAATCGTTTTGTGAGTATACGTGGAGGATGTGATGTGCGTGCGTTCGTTTGGATGATAACCTCACTTTGTACTAATTATTATCTAGTCGTCGGCGTACCGATTGAAAAAACAATTAAATCCAATTTCCTTTTGTTGTTTACGTATCAACCCATTACGAATTCCAATATCTTTAAAGCCATACTAGACTTTGGTATTTATTACTTTAAATTATTAGAAAATGAAATTGATACGATCGTTTACAATAATTGTGGCTCCAATTGTAAATATATAGAAGTAATGTGAATTTGAATATTAGTTATCAGACTGTTATCATACAATTCTGAAAAATGTTTATTTCCGTGATTTGAAATTAATAAATTAGGGTTATTTAGTAAAAGTAAAGTTTTACTATAGATTAATAAAACAATGGATTTCCAAACAGTATTCTTATCAACTAAATAATATAATCAAAATCTATTTCAATGTTAACTTTATCTACCAGATTTGTGGATGTAAGCAGTTTTATACCGCGGCCCCAGCCTGGATCAGGGGAAATAACGGGTGGTTTTTAGTCAGTAAGAGTCTGACATTCCCTACATCCCGACCCAGGGGAGAGAAGTTATTTGGTTATTATATATACCCCCTTCAGAAAAAAAGGGTAATCGCCACAGCTGAATCACGACCACAATATTTCGTTGCAGTGATTAGTACCTTATCGTTCTGTATTTTTTTTTTATTTATGATGGCAAGTAATCAGCGCCGCCCATCGACACCCGCAACGGAGGAGTTACGAGTGCGTTGCCGACCTTTTAGGGATTAGGGATTTGGAGATTTAGGGATTGAGCAGGTATCGGGGATGGGGAAGGATTGGGCCTCCGGTAACCTCACTCACACGGCGAAAGACAACGCTGTGGTTGTTTTACGCCGGTTTTCTGTGAGGCCGTACTCCGGTCGAGCCGACCCATTCGTGCCGAAGCATGGCTCTCACACACTTAAATAAATAACGTGAAAATAAGTATTTATATTGAAAACGTATACCAATCTTTTCATTATTACAATTCACTATTCATTATTACATATATATATATATATAGCCATGCCCATAAACAAAGCCGTGATGATGTGTTTAAATTTAATATCAAAAAGAATAAAGAGTAAAATAGAAAGATAAGGGATTACAACGTTACCTTCAGAAAGTGGACAGGCGAGCGCTGGTCCCGAAAACTTTATCCCTGTGATCATAATTTCAATTTAAAAGTTTTACAACTCTGTTTATGTTGCGCTGAAATCAACGGGTGTGTAAAACAGCACGTGTGAGGAATATAAGCAGTAACCTACATTAATAAAGGCGTAGGCAACGAGGATTTTGTTTTTATGATCCTCTTTGGAATAGTTTTTCGCTACGCGTACGTGTATTCAATAATAAAAGTCTGCTTTAATTAATTTTTAAACTAATCAATTACAAGTTTACAGGAGTTTGATGAACATTTTCGATAAACAACTATGCACCTAGTGTATGCACGATTTAGTTAGGCAGTTTATTTATTATTTCGTTTTTATATTATATAATTGTTGTTATCATACAGACGGATAAACAGCATAATCTTAGTATTAGGTTGAAGCCCGAAATTCTAAAAATGTCTTTTCTAACATAGCACCTTTGTTTATATAGGTAGAGCTACCCTCTTCCTCTGTACTGACGAACCATTGTCTGCCGATTCTATGAAATATCACACTACAAAGAACAGAATGCGGTCAAACCACGTGTTTTGGATAAAGGTGAAATAAAATATAGACAACGACACCTCAAAAACTCTGTGTACGTACCTATAAAAAAAGCAATTTAAATACACCTATATTCACTCTCAGACAAGGCCCATTTTTCAAGTGCAACATACCACCATTTACAAACAACTTGGAGTATAACTTAACACATAATGTACCTAAATAACGCGTTGTAATAGATTTTGCCGTAATGCGTCAAACAGCAATAATTTATGGGCAGATATTTGGCAAGCATCGCGGTCCGGAAAAGCGTGATAATTTCTAGTGAGTGGGTGCACCGTTTAAGGCGGCCGACGCATGTTTCATTGCAATCGTGACATATTTTTCGGAAGAGCACATTATTTTGTTTCTCATATTTGCCGTATAGAATACAATGTAAAAAATGTCCGTCATTATAGCAGCGTAGGTACTAGTATGGTGATAAGCAAGTAATTAAATCGTTACCTACATTGATTACTTTAAAAACCTGACTTTATTCTAGACTCTACAGATGGCAGAGGTTCCTTTAATCAAAATGTAAACTACCCACAGAACGATGTGTTCGAATTTAGACTGCTTCTAAGTAATAATAAGATCTTTTGTTTCTAGTAAAAAGGTTCCACCATTACTGGAATGTTCGATTCAAGTATTTGAACTAAAACAACCCTTTTTCCGTCGAGTGCTTCGACGGAAATGCAAAGTACTTCTGTTCTATGGAAAAACACAAACCAAATACTTTGGAAACATATATTTTCGAATTAACCTGAAAACGTGTCAGAGGTTGAGTGTTTGTAGTGCGGGTGAGACACAAGATCGGTCCCCGGAAAATAACATAAGATTGTCATGTCACCAATTATTTTGAAAATAGGTTTTTCTGTACTGATCGCTGTCAGCCAAACTATATCTATCTACTGTTACAACAACCTAGGCCTTCTTCTTTATTAGGCTTTTCTCAAAATTTTTCAGTCGACTTGAAGATTGCAGTCTAATGACCAAACGTTCAAATACGCTTCTGCCCCTAAAATTATTATTTTACTAGAAGTAGAGACAAATGTATTCAGGAACTAGCTGACCCAGCGAACTCTGTACCTACTACCTCAATATTTACCAACATTTTCTGACCTTTTAAATCTTTCCTGGACATCCACGAATGTTTCAAAACCAAACCAACATCAAAACTATTTTTTATCAAAATATCAATTTGCTCGTCAAGTGGTCACAAAGCGACCATCAAGGAAGAGGTATTCACTTTTACATACTGCAGTGTGATTCTGTAAGACTTCATTCTAAACTTCGAATCTGAATCCGCCGTGAGTAGTAGTACACTAGCGCTACACTTGCGAGTTGAACTAAATTGACAGCATCATTTTGAAAGATAAAGTATGAAATGACGTTAAAAGTGGCATTCTAAAATTTAATTTACCCGTCATTTCGACGCTCACTTCGCACTCGAATACGATTCAAAATCAAACAAATTTTATAGAATCGACGTGCTGATCAGGTAAAAAAGTATGGAAGTTTTTGGATTTTGGACACGCTCAGTAGATACCCTACTACACTAGGTACATTTTAGTACGCGCCGCCTTAGTGGACTCATTCCTGTGTAATTTACAGCACTCTTTCGGGGCTTAGTTCCCTATGATTGAAAAAGGTTACATTTTCCGACTAGGCTAATATCATGAATGACTAGCTACATAAAAGCCGAACAGCTAATCCTTAGAATTGAAAAATTAACCTGAAACCAGATCTGACCACAAGGTACAGAGCGTTCCGCGCGCGCGGCAGCGAGCTAACAGACCGCCACAGATGGGTCCCATTCAGGCTGATGGTCTGTGCGGTATTTTTTATAAGGGGGTAAATACAATTTTGCCTCTTTGAGGCGCGCGGGGAACGCTACGCACCGTACACTTGGGATTGGTTCTGGGCAAGCCGCGAGCTACCCTTGCTTGCCGTCTGCAGTTACTTTGTATTGAGAGTCACGCGGTCTCTGTTTTGAACAGGAGACGGAACAGGGAAGATCTTAGTCAGTAAGAGTCTGATACTACGTCTCACCCCACCCAGGGCAGAAGTAATTTAATTATTTTAATTTATTGATGTTATCTCTAAGCTTCGATGTCCCATCCGGAGATGCGGGTGCAAGCACAATAAAGTACCATGACCCAGCTAGCAGTAGGAGAAGGAGGGTGTTGGATTTTAGTCAATAAGAGTTTGTGATTCCCTCTTTGGGTGGAGGAAGTTATTGAATAATTTTCAAAACTTAAAAAAAGGCTAAAATGATGGTTTCATGCAATTTAAATTTTAATATTGAGTTGATCTTTCTGTCCTGAAAACCAATCTTTTGCAATGCTAATTAGCCTCACACTTTAGTTGAGTTAATAATAATTTGCCTCATATAGGTGGAAAAATCTTTGAATATGTTTAAAAATATTTTCTCAGAAAGAAATTTTAGAATATGTAGATGTGAAAAGAAACTTCGTAAGATACATCTAGTACACCAACATGATTTATAAGCACCAAAGTCTTTTAAGCCGGTAAAAATCGTAGGTAGATAGATTCCCTGCGGACATTGACAAAAAATATGTAAACATGTTAAAAAGATATTATGATGTTCCTTTTTATATGTTCTTACCAGACAAAACAAATCCTACGGGAATATTAGAGGGTTAAAAACTGATAAAATACAAATATTTTCTTATGTAATCTTAAAACAAGTAATGTATTACATTATACGTAAAATATACGGAGGTTGAGTCGAGAAAACGCTAGCTGGCGCTGCTGAGTAGCGTGGTACGAAATTGTGTTAAGATCATGGAAGTATTTCTCTTTCATATTCTTGCCTAACAGTTCAGTGCTTTTCTATGGGGCTCCTGCATAAGCATAGATGGGCAGGGTTGATTCGAAACAGAATTTTATTAACCGTTAATCTGCTCCTCAATAAAAAAAATATATCGTTAATATTTTTTTAACGTTTTGTAAATTTAATTTAATTTAAATTTATCCGATATAAGTGAAACACGTAGAAATAATGATGATTTAAATATTGTGTGTTATACATCATATTACAAACTTACTATTCCCACACCGTTTCACTCATTGCCCAACTGCTAATGTACGTCGTATGATGTTTAACAACGTGTACATAAATATGGTCCTTTTTCGATAAATGAACTAGAACTCAAAAATCATTTTACAATTTTCCTATATAAAAGTATTTGTTTGTAGATCATCATCATCATAATCACCAGCAGCCTTATAATTGCCTACTGCTGAGCAAAGGCCTCTTTTCACACTAAGAAAGTTTGAGCATCAATCACGACGCATGCTCAAGGCGTATTGGCTATTTCAAACTTATAATAATAAAATATAAGTCCCGATTTCCTTGCGATGTTTTCCTTCATCGTATATCAGCGGTGTCTTAATGAACTTAGAAAGTATACACGAATCGGGAAAAGTCACATTGGTACTTGTAAGGTTTGGAACCGACCCCCATGCATGAGAAGCGGGCGCTTTAACCTTCGAGCCGCCAAGACTTTTTATAGATGTTTCCATATTTGATAAAACCATCTAAACAATTTTAGGTACGATAAAACAGTTTTTGTTATATTTTTTAACTATAATGTTTTAAAACAATGTTACTAGTATAACTTTAAAGTTATATCGTTAACGAAATAGTTGATTGACTTTGTTTGTTGATGAATAATGGATTTCTGTCCAGCTTTGCAAATAAGATGCGTTTTGACCGAGTAGGCAAGTTGAAAATCATGTAAAAGGTTCAAGTTTTTTTTTATGTCAAAGTCAAAAACATTTATTCCAGCTAAACCATAAATAGGTATTTTTGAAACGTCATAATAGACTAGTAGCCTGTCAGTCTGTTTGTCAGTGAAGCTAAGTGCTAGAAGCTAGGTCACCTAAACCTAAGCAGGTAAGCAAATTGAGATGGTACCTTAACTGCTAAGCAATGTTTTACAAAGCTTAAGCGTGGGTCGGTTGGACAGGAGTCATACCACCGCCTCACAGACACCGGCGTTTCAAAAACAACCACAGCATTGTGTTTCGCCGTGTCAGTGAGGTTACCGGAGATCCAATTCTTCCCCACTCCCAATCCATCCCTGTAATTCTAATCCTCAAAAGGTCGGCAATGCACACGTAACTTGCGGGTGTCCATGGGCAGCGCTAATTGCCAACCATCAGGTAATCCGTCGGATCGTTTTCCGTCCTACCACACAGAGAAAAAAAGCTGATAGTCAGGTTTCGCCTCAACAAAAGTTCATTTCATTAATTTTAACTTTAAGTCCCAGTCCAGTCGGTTATATATACTTTAACGGGACGAAAACTTTGTTTTAATTGGTCACGATTGGTGACATTACCTATAATTTTATTTTGGTTTACGCAAACAAATGTACAATGAAAGGTTATCAGAGCCTATTTAGGTAGTTGATTTTTAGGAGTTACCTAAAATATCTTCCACATGCGTGATCAGACTTTGATCAAACTTCAATATATCGACACTGATACTGCGCTTTCGAATGCAAAAACAGTTTTTCATATCTATAAACCTATAAATGCCCAAAATACTCGTACACGTAAATAAAGGGTCGGGTTGGACACTTTCTTCTTTTTTTTTGCAATCAGTGAACAGAAAGAAAATCTAAAGAGTGTTCGACAATCATCAATAAAGCATTTAACTATTATTTATAGCTATATATATTATTTTAGCATAAACTAATTTATTTATTTAGTCCGATTGAAAAGAAAAATAATCAAACATCCTTTTTTTTAATTTTGTCAGACTACTAGAGATTCTTCATTACTAAATAATTATTATAACTGTAACTTTTCTTAAAATTTTAGTAATGCCTGTTATAAAAATAAAAAGATATTGTTAACTTTTTAGAAAAGACACACAGACTATACATGTATTTTTTCCTGTGATACTGTTTTGGTACCCATTTGTTTCTCATAAGTGGTAATTTTACCAAACACAAATTAAAACTGTTGACAAACATTAACACTGAGACGAAATGTGTACCTGAAAAAGTTTGACACGAAACTTATTGTAAACGAATTTTAAGAAGTTTCATCGAACAACGAAATAGACCATTAAGCGAGATTATTAAAGAAAAATAAAAGTAATAAAACAAGTCATGCGTATCGTGTAGAAAAGAGGATGTAGAGGCCAGTGGAGGGAGGGTTGGGAAGGGCGGGCAACAGTCCGTCCGCCCAGCCAGTTGCTAGTCAACGACGCTCGCGTTGTGACGCTTCTGTTATCCGGACTAGTTGACGCTCTCAGAACTTTGTTCCATCCGAACTCTATGTCCCCTTAGACGCGCGATCGCCGCGCGAATTTTTGAACTCAGTGCGTGGAAGAAAATGTTATTTACTTTTGACCCATAAAATTTGTATTTTTTCGTAATGGCTTTTAAATTATTTTTGAAATTATTTCGGTGTGGTGGTCTTTTCTTTTTAATTCTTTATAACGACGCCAAATTTGTAAACAGTCAGCCCCAGAACGGCGGAGAAAATAAAATTCCAATTGGTGAGTAATTTTATGTAAAATATTTTCTGATCAATTTATTTACAATGGTGACAGATGTTTTTTCTATAGATGAATGAACATTAAATAAATATTTCAGACTAAAAATAGCAAGTCTCCGAGTTTTCACTGAGTATTTAATTGAACAACTCCACTTTGTGAGTTATAAGCTGACAAACTTTTTGAATATCGTGGTATTGTCTAAGTAAAGATTTTCAAATAATAAAGTTAATTGTTAAGAAGTCTAGTGAATTGTGCAATGAAAATAAATTAGGTTTTTACCCGTAAATTTTAGATGGAAGTCTTCAGTCTCATATCATTAACTACATATCGTAATAAAATTGTTACTTGGCAACTTTCGTCTAAATCCGGGGCGGGTTTGATAAGTGGTCAAAGAATTAAGACGCATAATAATATTTAGTTTTATTTTCTTGCTGTCACCGTTGTAAATACTTTGTAACATATACTTATGTAATAGAATTTAGGAAGTACAGTTTTCAAGAAAAAAAAAAAAACCGTAAGAGGTGAGTCGCCCTTGGTTATGTGCGACGCAGGTGTTCTCCTATCTCGAAGATGAAGCCAAAATGCAACTGCAATCACATCTGCACCCGTAACATTTCAAGTGGAACATTGTGATGACGATAGCAGGAATGAATATTTGGGATACAATTTATTTAACCTTTTTTTTAAGAATTACATTTGTATTAATTTCTTTTTGTAGATTGTTTTCTCTATTTAATTATACCACGTTCCGCAAACAATAACTTTTGTGTTAAATTATATTTATATTAAAATTCATGAAGTGTTTTTAAAGTCACAATAGTTCCAAATCTATTGTTATGTGCAGCATTATGTTACTATTGTACTACTAAAAGTTTTTAACAAGTCTACAGTCGTCTTGTTGGGCAGTTCGTAGCGTTATTTTTTATGTAAAATAATATATTACTTATACACAAATGTACCAGTAACTAAGATTTCTATTTTAGGATATAATATGTTTCTTTGATATATATAATTCCTATTATTATGGATGTAAAAAAATATTTCAAGAAGACAAAATTATTTTTACCAACTAGGTAAAAATAATTTTGATGAATATATTTTTGTCTTTATTTTTTATATATATATATTATTTATTTATTTAAAAAAATATATATTATTGTGACTAATATAATATAATAAGATTAGACAAATATAAGAAGGCTTCAGTTTACAAGGGAAACTTACATTTTACTTAGGATAAGTATATTGAAGCATAATCTTTTAAATACATTTTTTTTGCCGTTACGTAATAAGAAAAAAACTTATTTTTAAACGCATAATCTCATAGTAACGGATGAGGGACAATTTGAGCGTATACTCAAGGGAAATTTCAAAGATAGTTCTAAATTTCGAAGTGATTGAATTTCTTGGGTTCGATTATCCTGGAATCTTATTAGGCCATCTTATTTAATTTGCTTACAACAAATGCTTTGTCAGAGGCCTTCCTGCCCCATTTAAAGGGATAATAAACACAATATACCTATTCCAGAAATAGTTGTGGAAAATATTATAGGTACTGTGTGATACTTACAAAAATACGGGTATCATTGAATTTATTTGAAAGTAAGTAATGCGTTCTGGTATGGTACGGTTACGGAACTTTGAAACTATTTATTTTTTATATTATACATTTTCGCCAAAAAGTATTGTACCCTGATACTTTTAAAAGACTTTCAGATGCATATATTATACCTATATACCTACTATGGTAGGTTAGAGAATTATTCTTATGATAGTGTCCTGGCATGACAATAAAATATAATCTTAATAAATAAGAAAATAAGACTTTTGAGATTAGTCTAAAAAGCTAAAGTTGAAACATAATACCTGAAATGTATATACCACTTAGTGCTGTTTACTATTAATGGTACTTGATTATACTTGATTTGATTTAAAATTATGGTATCCGATTTGTAACAAAAAGAAGCTAAAATGAGAATTTTATTATTTGTTATTGTTAGAGTATATATATAGTGTTACTAATATTATTTTAAAATATTTAGAATCTCAAATTCAAACGGTCCATATCATAATTAGGAGACACGTAAGGCGGTGGTGGTGTGCTCTGCTTGGACAGAGCACTGCTGGGTCCTCATAGGAAGCGATTGGCGGTAGCAACCTCTTGCGCCCGGCGTTATCTGTTGAAGCGAGAGGTATTGGGTAGTTTCCTAAGTCAAAAATAAATTATTTCGACGTTTGAATACAATAAAATATTGAAAAATAACTATACTTTTATTCATCGATCGATCGATACACTATTTTTTTGATTTTTTTTAGCTAATTATTAAGAAATAAGTAAGCTATTTGACGCAAAAAAGTTATGACGTCATAGCTCAGTTTTTCATACAAATTTCAAAGAAAAGTATCGTTTTTGAAATTTGGATAAAAGTATTGAATTTGACTAGTTGGAAACTACTGTATTGGAACATAGAGAATGAAAGAATACATTGTATTATTTAATCATGTCATGACTAAACGATCCTCGTCATATCCCATTTACTGCAGAAGACGCTCTGCGCGTCGGGTAGCGCGCAATGATTTCTGGCCACCGTAAGCGACCTGAACGCGGCACGAATGTAAGGTGCACCACGATCCGCGCGTTCCTCAAAGAGCCTTCATAGACCACCACCCATTAGGGACGATACCCAGACGGGGTTGCGGTGTCTCAGCTGGGCTCGGGGTAGGAGAATGATGGGTGAGTTTGGCACTCTCTCTCGCCCCATCCAGGACAGAAACAGACTGTTGATTGGTAGTCACAAAGTGAGACAGACGATTATGCCCATTCCATAAAACAAAATAAAAAAATAGTTTATACTGGTTCACCAAATCAAAGGGTCTTCATTCTTCTAATTGAGTTTAGAAAATTAAAACTACCTGTTTGCATGACTGTAGGTTGAAAATCGTTCTTAAAATGGCTTGAATCGCCAGAGAGAGGTAGTGTGCAAATAAGGTACCTACGTAATAACCTAAAAGACCAAGTTAAATATTTCAAAGAATAAAAGCAAATGTTAAGTCAATTTCCTAGTTGCTAGTCGACATAAAACTTGTTTCTTTTGGACGTTATCAATTACTTTATAAAAAAAATAATGTTCGCTTGTTGTTAAATCATAAATTTTAAATTTCTCAACTAATTTCAAATTTAAGAATTGTACACTAAATATTTTATGTTTAGACACACACAAGTTTAATAAAAAAGGAATCTTTAAAACGTACTTAAATAAAACATTTTTTGAACGTCAATAAATAAGTGGCGAACGCTTAAGGTAATCTTTTTTTATAATTTTTAAAGCCATAATGATTGATTTTCGTTAATGAATTATTGAAGTAGGATAAAAACAAATTTTCCTATTACAATAATTAAAAGCGTTTTTGTTTATCACCTGACTAGTCAGTCAAAATACCTATGAATAAATTACTTAATTTTAAAAATGCGCATGAGTTAGTGTAGGAGAGCAATGCTTCGGCACGAATGGGTCTGCTCGTGATTGATACCACGGCCTCACAGAAAACCGGCGTGAAATAACCATAGTATGGGGTTTTGTAATGTAATTGAGGTTGCGAAAGGCCCAATTCTTAATCCCCTCCAACAATCCCTCCCCAATCCCTAATCCCAAAAGCTCGGCAACAAACTTGTACGTCCTCTTGTGTTGCGGATGTCCAAGGGCATTTGCCGTCCTATCACATAAAAAAATTGCAATACGATTCAATTTTATATGAACAGGCGTTTTAACAAGCTATATTCAGGTTTGAAACACGTAACCAGCTAAAATGGCTCGCGTTGTAAATTAAAGTTCTAATCAACTGCTCTTTGCCTGACTGATTTCTGACGCACTCATCAACAGTCCAGTGTGTTGCCCTTAATTCTATTTGCGCGCACCTACCAACCGTGCCTATTGTAATTACTGGTTTGTAAAGATTAATTATGTCCGTTTGTTATTCCTTTCGTCTCCATAATTACGTTCATATAATAATTGTGCTGCGAAAATTATTTTTTGAGGAGCAAATTAATGATGTCCCCTTTTCGCGTTTTTTTTTTTGTACGCCAATTTCATCAAACCAGTTTGTTTTGGATCCTCCTAAACGACGTAGAGATTTAAACGTAGTTTGTTTTATAATGCTTTCTGATTTAGTAGAATGTAGCTGACCTCAATTGAAAACAATAAATTTCCACTCACTGTATTAATATAAACATCGCGAATTGCTATTGTCTTTATTGATAACGCATAATTTTAGTATTTTGGGCATTATATTTGGGTATAAAAACCGATGTATGCAGTACTATAGGAGTACTTTTGCTTACCACTCAAATGAATAAGCAGTTAAAACTCCTTACAAAAATCTTTATGAAAAAGAACTAATGGGGTATCGGTTCAAATATATAAAAGATTTATTTCTGAGAAAGTACGCTTATTATACGGTTTTGACGTGTGTTATAATCAGCTGGCTCGCTCGCTGTACAGATTTTCTGTTAACTGCAACACGTGCTGCCGATTAATGAGTGGAAAAAGATTAATGATGCCGAATAAGTTCGGCCTTCAGTTATTTTCTCGGTCGTCTCATTTATTCTATTGACACGAACTCAATCGTATAATATTTGGTCAAGTTTTTCATAATTATATCTTAATATATGTAGTTTTTGTCCGCGACTCCGTTCGCGTGGAATAGTGAATTTCTGCAGATTTTTAGTATTAAAACTATCCTATGTCCTTCCTCGAGTTCAAGCTATGTCTGTACCAAATTTCACAGAAATCGGTTCAGTAGTTTAGGCGTGAAGATAAGACAGACAGACAGAGTTACTTTCTCATTTAAAATATTAGTTTGGATAGCTGAATGCATAAATTGCTTTTGTTCATTCTACATCTCCGAATCGAAGTTTGTCGAATATAATTAAAATAATAATTTTGGCATAATAACATTTACTCTGAAAATAACTGAAAATATGGATGAGAATCATATAAATTTAAATTATTTTATTACGCTTCCCGAGTTAAGCAAAAGGCCCAGAAAAATATTATCTCGTTGATAAGGATTATAATTAATTCAAAAGCTTCAACCCTTCGGCGAGTTGTTAATTCGCGCGTTTGACCTTTTTTTATGTTATTTACATTCAGCTGTTTTTTATGAAAATTCAATTCTTTTGAGCCATCCCGTGCTGACAACTGTGGATGTAATTAGTTATGTTTCAGTCATTTCGTGGTACAAGTGATTTGGTAGCTTATAATGCCTAATAATGTTTTCTAAATAGAAAGACTATAAATTTTTGTTTCTAAATCTTAATTGATTTATTCAAAACAAGTAAATCTCGTGCTTCTTTATTTTTAACTTTGTTAATTAATATGTTAAAATTTTGTTATTATTTTATTCCTTATTATTTTTTTTCATAAGTCTATGTCGAAAGTTATTTGCAATATATTTTTTTTGTTTTCTATTTATCAACACAATATTTTGAATTTGTGTATAGTTAATCACTCAATTGGGTAGTTTCCTAGGTTCCTCAAAAATAAATTAATTCGACGTTTCAATACAATAAAACATTGAAAAAATAACTATACTTCTATTCATCGATCGATCGAACACTGAATTTTAGATATATTTTTGCTAATTTTAAGGAAATAAGTAAACTATTTGACGCAGAAACTATGACGTCATAACTCGGTTTTTCATAGAAAAGTATAGTTTTTGACATTTGGATAAAAGTATTGATTTTGTCTAATTGTGAAACTACCGTATTATAATTATATAAATGGCATTGGGCAGCAAAAAGAGAGCGAGCAACGAAGTCGGTGCAGCGAGCTGAACGCGAATCTACAACGCCACTTCAGTACGCGAGAACAAATAACATTTCAAAGTAATATAATTTAATTGAAGTTCAAACAATCAAGTTTCATTTATCAACAAAAATATTAATAAAAAACCTCGATCCTTTACATTGCTACTACGAGTAAAAATGTAACTGTCTTTTATCGCACAAATAGATTCAAGTAAAATTGTGTATCATTTTTCATTTCGGGACACAGTTGAGTGGAAAGCCGTTATTAAAATCTAGATCACATAGACCGAAAATGATGAATTTGAATGATATAAGTTTAACAGTGTGGTAGGTACACTGTATTTTTTGTGATAAGACGGCAAACAATGCTCAGGGACCTGCAACAACGGAGGTGTTAGGAGTACGTTACTGCAAGCAATTTTCGGGATTAGGGATTTAGTAATATAGGGATTGGTGGAGTGGAAGGACTAGGCCTCCGGTAACCTTACGCACATGGCGAAACGCAACGTTGTGGTTCTTTTTGCCAGTTTTCTGTGAGGCCGTAGTATCACTCCGATCGACTATTTGAGCCAAAGCATGGCTCTCCCACACTTAATAAAGTATGTGGAATTACCACATTAACTTTGGATATAAGTTTAAAAACAACAAAATTAGAAGTCATGCGAGTATAACTGAGACGTTCTTTGATTTTAATCAAAGCGAAGACCGCTATGAAAATTTTTGTCCCAAAAATGTATGGAAGAATTTTTATTGTTTATAACAAGATATTCACGGAATGATTAATAATGGCGTGTATATTGTATATCTGTCTAAAAGAGATATTAACACAGAAGAATGTTGGGAGAAAGTTTCAGTCACATATTTATATCACCGTATTCACGTCTACGCGTATATACATACATATAATATCTATTACTAACTTTTCTCGCGCAATTTCACCCGCTGCTCGACTCCATTTGATCGTAACGTGATGTTTTATAGCCTATAACACTCAGGAACATTGTAGCTACCTATCAGTGAAAGTATTTTGGCAATCCGACCAGCGGTTTCAAAGATTACCCCCTACATATAAACTTACAAACATACAAATTTTACCTCTTTATAATATTAGTATATATTTTTAGTATTTTTTGTGTGAGTTGAGAAAATTATCAATAACTTCTCTCATTCAGCGAGGTGAAAGGGCCTCGCTTTAAGGAGAGACTCTTACTGACTCTAAATCCAGTACCTTCTTCTGCTCCAGGCCGCAAGCTTCGATACATTACTGCGCTAGACGCGCTACGTTCGATGTATATGTATATAGTTGTGCTACGTGGTCATTACAGGAGTCAAATTCTAATTGTAATTCTAATTTTTATTTGCATGTTAAGGTCCGCGGCCTCGGCCCAGAGCAGGAGATAGAACGGGGGGGTTTTAGTCAGTAATAGTCTGACACTCTCTCTCGCATAACCCTGGACGGGAAAAGTCATTTGATGATTTTCCCCTAACAAAAAAAAAGGTACAATTATCTTAAATTAAAATAACAAGTACAGCTTAACTTAGGCCTTTTTCAAGCTTTGCAAAGAAGCCTATTACTACCTTATACAATGTCTATAAAATATAGCATTTTAATCATACAAAAACTTCTTTATGTCTGATTCAGATAAAAAAAATAAAAATTAATTATAATCGTTTTTCCGAAAATTTAAATTACATATTTCCCTTAAAAAATTGTAAACAGAATCTACGTAATGACACTTGGTCCAAAGATATCAATAGTACCAGACATCCCAGACATACAGCTACATACCCAGCAGCCGCTACCAAACTATACGGCTTTAACGTAGGGGAACGTTAACATTTTTTCACGAAAATCCCAAATCAAATTTTAACTGTCTCACTGCCACTAGATAACAACCTTTAACTAAGCTCACGAAAGTCGGATTAACTACGTGTATTCGTATGTTGCACTACATATATATAAAAGTACGTATGTGTATATGAAGGTATGTACTTTTTGTGCTGAGGGTGAAACAAGTCATTTGCGATTCTAATACAACTGAGATGGTACTCTTTAACAAAACGAATATTCTTTTAAAATTAATTCTTTGTAATTGTTTGTGTCTGTTTATTGCCAAGGTCCATAGTAGTTTAGTAGAAATTGAAATATAATAACTACCTATCATAGTTAATTAAAAAAATAATAATTTCTAGTTGTTTGTTAAATTTTCTACTGCGTCATGGGTGCAATTACAAACATATAATTTCACATACACATGACACCAGACCCGGAACAACAATTTATGGATCACACAAAGAGTTGTTCCGTGCGGTAATCGAAGTCGCGACACGTTGCACGACAGCCAGTTACCTAGCCACCGCACCAACCGTGCAGCCAAATAAAACAATGGCAAGAAATATATTTTTTTAAACAAAAGTCAACTCCGTCAATACTCGTATACCGCTATCTCAATAGCGTACAATGCAGTAGAAGCATTAGGGGAATCATTTGCCGACAAAGAGGCAAGAAAATGTTTCTCCTATGTATTAGTGAGGATCGACCCCTATTATATAGCTGTGGCTATTAAGATCTCGTACTGCCCCGATAATCCTATCCACTCACGGAGTCTGAAACCCTCTTTGCTTTTACGTAGGATCTGTCCCATAGCGCAGATATAGAATGTGTAACAAAATACCATTTACAACCTGCGACCTTTCTAATCAGCATCATGTTACATGTTTGCTTACATTACTTTTTCGACTTTATTGATTGTACACACTGTTTATTTTCAAGTACCACGAACAGATTTATTTGACATAAACATTATACCAAAAACAAATGTTTCACATGAAAAATATCAATTTCAATGTATCAATTGACCGCGACACTTTAGTTACAACACTTAAAACAATAAGCTCGATCAATTCGCTGCTGCATTTCCAATTATGTAAAATTTAATTTAAATTATCGATGGAATGAGCTCGCTGCTATCGTAGCAGTAAACCCCCTCTTTGCGAAATGACTTGACGCGGGTGATTACCGGACACAGGAGGTACTTGTTTCAGATTGAGCAGAAGGAAAAAACTGCTTTCTCTGTGCAGAATATCCGCTAAAAATGGTAGGGCGTACGATGGTGTTGTGTATTGTTAGGTTTAAGCACTGCCACGCTATGTCCTTGTTCAAGCAATCGGTGGTGACAACATCTCATACACAACACACAGGCCCCACTGGGACGACTTCGGATAAAAGCGCAATAAGTCGCCACAGCCTCGGTTCGGAGCAGAAACTGGAACAGGGTCGTCTTTAATCAGTAAAAAAACTCAAACACCTTCTCTTCTTGCACAGGACGGACCTAATGAATGAACTGTGGAAAATTGCGGGAGAGCCATGCTTCGGCACGAATGAGTCGGCTTGACTGGAGTGATACCGCGGCCTCACAGAAAACCAGTCCCCAATCCCTAAATCTCCCAAATTCCTAATCACCAATACGTCGGCAACGCACTCGTATGTCTGTCCCCCGTTGTTTTTGGTGTCCATGGGCGGGGCTGATTGCTTACCGTCAAGTATGTCTGTCTATCTGTCTGATAGTTTGCCGATCTATCACATACAAAAAATACTTTTTAAGAAACGGGCGTACTCTGTTAAATTCGCGCCTGTGACTCCTCTGGTGTTGGTGATCAGTCTACTTGATTGCTTCCCATTCCATAAAAAACATTTACAATTCACTTCAGCTTGTTATTATTGCTACACAAGTGACTTCATAAAATTTTGATAAAACATAAATATGTAGTAGCACTTAACGAGGTTAACAAGCCGGAATTCAGTGAACTAGTAATTTCCTATTTTGCTGTCTATAAAAAATGCGCTCGGATTTTATCATTCACTTCACGCTGAGGAGCTTTTCGAGTATAATAAAGTCGTTAAAATATTCCACCGAGGCATGACTTTAGACGGACTGGATAGCTTAGATTAAGTTCTCAATCGGTAATAATGAGACGATTATGCTCCTGAGCCAGTGCTGTCGACGTTTACAAGATTATTATAAGATATTTTTCAAAGATGTAACGTAAAATGTTTAGACTCGACACTGGAATATTTTGTAACCAAGTCACATAATACGAGCTGCAAATAAGTCACATACGCCGTGTCTATTGACAAGCGGTAAGTCTTAACGATAAAATACCGCGTTATTATACCAAGAGACGTATAACCATCACGCGCCATTATTCTGTTGTCTACTTAGGTACACTACATTTTCATCTTACGTAATATTTTACTTAACAATGTAATATCAGAACAAATTTTTACCAAAGGGCTTAGATTAGATTACTTAAGGTTATAAGTTAATAAAATTTATCAAACAACGACAGTCTTTTGCAAACCGAGTTCTTTTATCTTATAATGCAACTGAGAAAGGGGACGAGGATAGTAGAGGAAATACACTACACTATATAAATGAATTAGATATTATTCATATTTTTGGTTTCGTCGAATTTGTTTCTTGTCTTGATCTTTCTCGCATTCCATTCGAACTTCTTGCTTCTCCCATTGAGCCTCTGCTTTTGGGGCTTGATTTGGCTTCTGACTTTTCGTATCCCTGATTTGAATGGTCACTTATCTCAAGGAGGACACGATACCACAAAATTGATACTTATCTTCTTTTCTATTATAGTTAAATTATTAATCACATTTAATATTTCTTTAATATAAAGTAAAGATAAATTAATAATGTGAAGGTATACTTATTTTACGTGCTGTTTTCTTACTGTAATTCCGTTTTTAAGGTGAGGCGACGTAAAATAATAATGTATATCTTTAAAAGTATGATGAGAGTCCAATCAAGCCAGAAAGTGAAGTTGAAAACTCTATTATTCTTGTTAAGAGAACATGTCTTTTATCTTTCACTCAGCCTGGAGTTTTAATCGAAATAATTTAAAAACTTATTTTTAATAAATTAAGACATTTCCAAAAAAAAGTAACTCGGTGTCACGCGTATAATATGATTACCGTGATAGCTTTGTTTAGATTATGGCCAAATAAATCGTGGGTTTTTTTTAATAGCACCACAACGCTTATCGACAAGGAAAATCTGCGATCAATTTGTATAGAAGACTGGCCATTTCTTTTAAGCTTCAACACTATAACTAAAGTAGGGGTTTCCTATAAAGTACCAAATTATTTATTTATATTGAACATAGATTTAGGATATTGATACACCATCATCCTTAATTAAATTTAATGACACTATACACGGTAATGTGCGGGAGAAACCGTTTACAATACATGTAATCTGCAGGCTTGAGCCAGAACGAGGCCCGTATGCCATTATTGTGATTTAGAATGCGGCTGTTCTCAGAATGCGAGCCAATAAATTAGATCTCAATCAGGCCGTTACCGCCATTTGTTATTCGTACTTCGCGTACGTGTAAAAGACAGTCCCGAGACATTTTTGTTAGATACATCAATAGATGAAGAAACACGCACCGATTTTATAGGAAATCTCCCAACTGTTTGTAAACAGTGTTTTAGTAAACTAATTTTCTTGAAAATCCTTTTGCGCTCTCCTGTATCAATCTAGCGAGCTCGAGTGAAATTCAGTTTTCTGTACACGAACATACTATCATATATGCTAGTACCCACTTAAAGTACTATACCTTGCCGATAGAGCACTCTTCACAGTAATGTGATCGAACCTTACCGTTGCGAACGAAGGAGCTGGTTGTATCAATGTATATTTTATGATTTGACTTCATTATTTAATACAAACAACATGTTACTGGGTTTCGATAGACATCTATCTATCTATCTATCTATTAAAAGTAAAACACGTAAATAGTTCAAGCTGTAACTATCAACTTTATCACTAGGAGGATGGTCTCATCAAAGTTGGTACAACATAAATTTGGGACTATTTAAAGCGCGAAACTTTTTAATTAACAACGACAACAAGCGATGTGCTATCACAGCTACAAGAGCTTTGCTACAAAAAATACAATTTAAACCCTTTACGTATTAAGTTGATTGGTTTTTTGATATGAATGACCATCAGTGAAGTAAACGTAAGCTTTTTATTTTTTTATAGTTTTCACTTAAATCTAAAGCATCCCTGGCCTGCAGCTCGAAAACGACTAGGGCGTTTTTAGTCAGTAAGAGTCTCTCTCATCTGACTCTGGGTGAGAGCATGATGATTTTCACCCCACAAAAAAGTTATACAGGAATAAGCGCCTCACTGTGGAAAAAGAATATAATTGTCGATTTCCACTCAAATTAAAAAATCTGTTTACTTATGAAAATGATATTGCAAGCGAAAATAGAAGCCGATATCACTTTTACTCAGTTACATGTATTTCATCAAAATAGTGAAAGAGTATCTTCGTAGCGGACGAAGAAGCCAGACTAAGAGATGGCGCCTATTGTTTATGCATGAAGTTATTATTTACGAGCAAACAGCGTCTCGACCCTACACCGGCGGTGGGGATGCTGCCCGCGCCGGCCACTGTCGACATTTACTCTATTTGAATACTAATTTTTAACTTTTATTAAACTTGAGATTAACATAATAAATTGTAGTGTGATTGATTGCAACAAGGAATATATAAAATATAAAAGATTATGAGATTATTTACTTACAGTGTTTATGGTAGCCATCAATAGAAAACAAGATTAATAGAATAAAATAAAGCTTACTGACAAAAGTTTAACGCGTTAAATTGTGTATATTTTATTATACGTCTAAGTATCTA
This sequence comes from Spodoptera exigua, assembly GCA_902829305.4. Lineage (NCBI taxonomy): Eukaryota > Metazoa > Arthropoda > Insecta > Lepidoptera > Noctuidae > Spodoptera > Spodoptera exigua. Next base: position 8,241,742 of record LR824601.2, on the reverse strand, counting down.
AAACTGGACTATCAGTCTCGAATTGTTGGCACTTGTTGGTTTAAAATAAAAGAAAAAGATCACCTATTTATCATCTTTAAAAATTAGAGCACAAGTCGATGTTTCATGCACAATGAGGCACTGTATCCTCGTCCCAAAGCAAGACAAGGTACGGGGGGGTTTTAGTCAGTAAGAGTCTGACACTCTGTCTCGCCTTACTCTGGGCAGTAGAAGTTATTTGATAATTTTCCCTGACAAAAAAAGCCTAGTCAGATTTTGATCGAGAATTTTAGCAATAAAACAGCAGGCAGATGGCTATGGGCAGGAATTGCTCGGTCGACATTTTGCATATTGATAATGTCATGAGGTTTTTGAGAGGGTTAACCATCAAATTTCTTCTCTCGCCCAAGGAATAACGACCGCGTTCCTTTCCCTGCTCCAGGCTGGCACCGCGGTACCTATGATCAAGATATTTAATTGGTTCATCTCTTTAAGCTTTTAAAAAAAGTGAATTATCATTGGGATCTGTGGGCAAAAAATATCCTGTTAGTACTAGTTAAATCCGAATATAGGTTCTACAATTTATTATCTTCGTTTTTTAAGTAGTGGGTCAGGCACATACTTCTATTATGGCAGTTCAGATTCAGTAAGTTTGTATCTCAAAGCAAGCTACTAATGTATATTTTTGTCAACAAGGTTGTGTCTATGTATGCAAGTGCCCTCCATTAGCTAGGTGAGATAAATCCAAAAATAAATACCGGTTGGATTCCCTGGGGCGATGACATGGCCGATAAACGTCAACCGGTCTATGGTTTATAACATATTTTCGTCAACATAACTTTGTCTATAATGTAACTGACAAAACCTTCCGTTTCTCCAAATAACTTGCCGAAACGAAGCAATGTCTACGGATTTTAAAAAATCTAGGTCTGGCTCAGTTATGGTCTGATAGCCCCCGTGCATCGGATGTGCAAAGATTTCCAGAATGGACCGATCTATCCAGGGTATATAATTCCGCTTGAATCCTGAATTCACTTGAATTATATTAAACATTAGTAGAAGACGAACACAGTGTAACCGACTATGAATGATAAGGATTAAAAAACAAAGAAACTAAGAGAAATAATAAGTCATTTTGACCAAAATATGCAGCAAATTCTGGCCTAGGTACAGCTTTCCAATTAGCCAGCGCAGACTACATTGACTAGATCCTAATTGGAACTGATTGTAATTGACTCCATTTCTGGTATTAGTTGGCATTTTCTCTCGACCTCCATAATCCGATTACCTTCGGCGTGACCAACAGGTGCCAACCAGATGTTTTGACCTATATCCCTAGTCCTGTCATCATTTGGCACATCAACATCAACCTGTGTCTCCTCTGCGGCCAAATGATAACACGGATCTTTAATAATTCACTTCGCATTAGATAAAGTACAATATCTTACACGTTGGATGCCTCGTACTGATTCAAGTATTGCTACTATACTGTAGTATACTACTTTATTGTTACTTTGTAGTGCATTAAATTCATCAAACTTAGTTACCAAACCGCATCTACAGATATAACGCATGATTTTTATTAGTTGGTAAGGTATTATAGAACTTATGAAGTTATAAAAATACACACTAGGTACGTACAAGAAACAATACTTTGTCTATAGTCGAGAAAAGGACATACATTTAGTTAAGTGTTTCAATGTACTTGTCATCTACTCACTTGGGCAGTGAGAACAGTTTGAACTCTCTTTTGGAGGAATTAAAAGCAAAGAAAGATTAAACGTGTTCATACATTTTATGAAAATAACGTCTTACTTACACGATAAACAGAGAAACCTCAATTAGTTTCAAGTCTCAGCAGGGTTCTTAATCAAAAACAGCATAAGGGTCGCAGCGTCATTGCGCAGTTGACAGGCTCAGTTGTAAAACTGCTCTCGGTTGGTATACGTTAGCAAATCGTAATTTTGAAAATTACGACAAAAAATATATGTGTATTTATTTCCATTAATTAAGTAATTAATGAATTTATTAACTTGTTGAATATTATTCTTTTCTATTTAAGTCTAAAAAATATTATTATTACCATACCTCTTTTTGCCAGCGACGCGTGGAATTGTTAAAAAGCATCTGTATATTTTTATATTATGTACTTTAAAATTAAATAATTAACTTCGAAATATTAGTGAAAACCGGTCAAACCAAATTTCCAAATTTCTGTAAGATATGTCCTATGAAGAAAAGTAGTGTAATAACTTATTGGAAATTATCCTTCTGAAAGTTAAAAAATATTCACCATTCTTTTTTGTTAAATAAATAAAAATAGCCGTACCTATATGAACTTATTTGAATAAGAACAGCAAAATATAGATCTTTCATATTGAGTTGAAGCTGTGGACAGCCTGCCCTTTGCAATCAATAACTTCAGTACATTGTACGCTGTTCCATTGTTAGGCCTTACGCAGTCAGTTAAATTCAAGCCAATCTATAGACTCTGAAAACTGAATAGGGTGCACTATAAACCTGTATCGGCCCCGTATAATTGTAAGGTAGAAGTCAACACATAAAATGTTTGTAAAGATTTTATTTTTATTTTTATTGGGAGAAAAAGTATTATGAATAGTCTTGTTGGAGTGAAAAAAATAAAAATGGAACTAAACGAAATTCGTGTTTTTAAACACGGTTAATATTTTAGGATAGAAACGCCTCAAAAATGTGTTTTTAAATTATAATTACATCATTGTAACATCTTTGCTATGCACAACCACTGATGACACTTTCCCACTTTACTAGCTAGCTAAAGAGGTTGGCCTCCTTTACTCAGACTCTTTGGGGTTTTCTTCGGGGCGAAAATCATCAAATATCATTTCTTGCCTAGAGTAGGGTGAGACGGAGTGTCAGAAGTAGTTGGAAAATAGGGCATCCAGATCAGAGATCTGGATACCCTATTTTCCACATTTTAATCTTCTATTCACATATTATTTTAAGATAGCAGGCATGGCAGTAATATTCATAAAAAAGATCATACTTATTGAATATGATAATATGGAATGCTCTCGCTATTGTCCATTGCGCTGCCTTATATACCTAGGTACGTAGTGCAGTGGCTATTTATTACATGTATAAGAATGAGTTAGCAATAAAAAAATGATATTTTGAATTATTTTATTTTAAATATACAATTTTTGATATTTTTATAGTTGATATCTATTCATTACTACATAGGTACACTTATAATTATTTACATAAACTTTTTTAGAAAATTAAACATACATAAGTGGTAAACGGTAACGTCTATACATTTTAAATTATTAAATCTATACTCTTGGTTCGATGTCATCCTGAATTTTGGCAATTAATTCTCTCGTACTGGTATATATATCATCGTATAATATAGTTTTCACAACATGTTGAACACACACATCAGCCTCACAATTACACATCGGCTGTTCGGATTTTTGAAAACTGTCTGTATCATAGATTTCTATTTTTATTATTTTCGTTCCACGAGAAACAGGCTTCTTTATAAATTGATAGAATGTCTGATCTGTTTTTGATCTCTTGCGAGCGAGACCCAGCGTCTTCTGTCCAGTGGTTTGTTGGACTGGTTGATTCATGGGCACAAAATTGAAGAGATCCTCCGAGTCCTGAAATAACAATACAATATTAATTTAAGTTACACTACAAACGTTACGATTGAAATAAAGGCTTATGTGGAAATAATTAATGCTGTGATGCTACTTACTACTATTGTTAATATTAATACATTTTTAAATTGTTAGTGAATGTATTAAAGTAACACTTACCGACATTCCGCAATTATATCAGTCTGATTCAGTCTTCACCATCAGATTCAAAGATGAAATGGATTTCAATTTATTATACCCCCCTTTTATATTTTTAAATTTAATTATTTCTTTTAATACATAGAGTTCAATATCGTATATTTTTGTTAGATGTTAATATCTATACAAAAATGGTATGGTGAAATTGAAACCGCAGACATTACGACGCCTAACATTTTATTGTTTATCGAAAATATATATCGACAAAATAATACTACTGTATTTTTGTTCACGGTTATTGTTTTCATACATTTTATTAAAATGATTTGGCAAGCAAAATCATGGTATGTTAATAGTATATCAGCGTTAGCGAATTTGCAACGTAGCTGAATTCTTTTTAAGGAGACGGATCATAACAATTGATCAATATCGACATACAATTATTAAGCCTGGTTTTACCTGCTATTATTATTATAAAGATTAAAAATAAATAGTTTTTTGTTATTAATTTATTTTTTTAATAGCTTAGATGTACCTCTATGCTGGAATAAAACACAAGATTTACTTAATCGATCTGATTATTATTGTAGTAGGTACCTACAATTAGTGAGCATCGACACGTTTTACGTTTTCATACAATTGTTCAACTTCTTCTATATTTCATAAAAACAAATAAGTTATCATAGTAATTGTGAAAAATTATAAGATAAATACAAGCTTATTTTTACATACCGAAATATGAGATTCTGACTAGTCATATCTCCATTCCTCCACATGTCTAGAAGTTGCATGCGAGCGTGCAAACCGCAGCGTTTGTACCGTCGCCTGACGTCAAAAACATTCAGTAAAAAACAACAATCTTCAAACTTTTTTTCTAAATATGAAATTCCCCTATTGTTTATTTAAGTAAGTATCTATATTCATCATCCGTCTACATTATCTATCTATACATATAATAATCTACACTAATATTATATAGAGGAAAGATTTGTATTTTTGTATGTTTGTAACGAATAAACTCTAAAACTACTTAACCGATTTCGATGAAACTTGGCATACAGATAGACCATAACCCGGAATATGACATAGGATTTTTTATCTCAGTATTAAGTTCCCGTGGGATAATTTAAAACTAACGCGGGCGAAGCCATGGGTAAAAGCCATCTTATATAATAACACTAAGCTTAAAACCTTAACCGCTCAGATTTGTACGCTCGTGTATGCAATTTTTGCAAGTATGCAGTTTTACAAATTTGGATTGAATGATGTGATTTTAGGCCTATAAAAACGCATAGCAAATTAGTCTCCGGTACAATTCCTCTCTGGTACGAATCCTCTCTACAACGGATCAACTCTCCGAGCTCCTGATCAAGCTACCTGTCTAAACACCTATCAAGAATGTAAGTATCTATTCATAATCATTTATCTAACTATTAAATGGTCAGAGCAATGTATTAGTTGATATATTCAAGTATTCGAATGTTGACCGTCAATATTGTGATGCAGGTTCGATTCCTGCACAGATCGAATATGCTACTTTGTGTTGAAAAAAAATGAAAACTAAGTACCAGTTACATAATTATTTTAATTTATTTCAACTATAACACAATGATAATTATGACTGCTTATGAAAGATTGGACAGTCGAGGGTTCCATTCTCGTAACGTTTCAAGTCTAACTGTGACATACATATAGTTAATCTGATCATTATTTCTTATCTCTGTAGCATAGATAGAATATTCTAGTTTGACGTTAAGACTATGTGTCTGTACCTATACCAAGCATTGTATTTGTTGTTCATCGATTTTTATAATTTTTAATATTAGATTTATACATAGAAATATTTAGAGATATAGCGAAACCTAATCAACATAAACACCTATACATATGTAGAAAATAAAATTATCGATTACAGTGCACTAATAATATATTATTTATACACAGGTCGAAGCTACTCGCCAACGATCTCTTTCTCTCCAGCGACGATTCTGAAGCGGAGGTGAAGCCGAAGGGGAAGTCGGAGGACAAGAAAATGAAGAGAGAGCGATCCGGCAAGTCGAGTGAAGGATCTAGTTCGAAAAAGTCCAAACCAACTATCTCCCCAATTTCTCCGCCAGCATGCGTTACGGCCAATGAATTATTCGGTGACGAAGACGATGACAAGAATGAATGTGTTAAGAGCTCTACCAAAACGGGTAATGTCCCACCTATACATTCTTATTTTACGAAAAGGCTGCGGAAGGGCTATTCTCGGCAAATTAGTGAGACGAAAGAAGGAAAATATTACGTCGAGTTAAAAATATATGATGTCGAAGAAATAAAAAAAATTATGCCGATAAATAGATGGCGGCATGCTATTACTACTATAAAACTAAACTGGATGAAGATAAGGAGTCTTGGCGCCATATAAAAGAGTTCATCTTAGCGACCCAAAAAGATTTTAAAAATTGTCCGCTGTCGTACTTAGGATCCTACGAAACTTAACGATTTAACCTATTGTTAATCAATTTATTATTCCTGTACACATTTTTATATTAGGTACATGATGCATAGTTATATCTCTATATACAATATAATAACATTTATCCCAGCATTAGCTTTAATTCATAGGGTAATTCAATGTATTTTTGGTTATTTCATTATATTTTATAATTATTATCATTGTTTTTTTTCTTTGTTTCACAGCTTCTACACACCTCACTAATAAGTCAAGATCTAGAAAAATAAACTGTGACAAATGTAAAATATTAATTCCAGAAAATCAGTATTCCTATCATATGAGAACTAATATACACAAAGCAAACTGTTTATTGAATACCAAGTTCGCAAATATTCATATTATTGCGACAGCATTCAATAACAGAATAATGACATACAGATTGAATGTCACTCAGGAAGACGAGTACCTCGGTCTAGAGGCGTTCCTGAGTGATCACCAAACCAATATAGCAGAATTGATTACTATGTCACTAAATAAACACAACTGCATAAAAGTTAATTTCGAATTGTTTGCATATTTTATGCTACCAACTTTAGAAGAAAAGCAGCTAAAGTCATTTAATACCAAGTACAATATTATTTATAAAACACTGATTTGAATGAATTATTAACTAAAGTAATGAATGCATTGAACGAGAAATTAACAGAGTTCCAACACTGTCAATCTGGTTGGACGTTTGTTTCTATGAGTCATCTCGAAATTAATATAAATAAGTATTCACCTATGAGGGGTGGATCTTATATAGATTTACCACCAGCTATTAAACATTCTAGAAGTTGCATTAATATAAAAAATGAAGATGATTGTTGTTTTCTATAGAGTATAGTTGCTGGATTATATCCAGCGAAAAATAACGTGTGCAGAACAAGTTCATATCCTCATTATTCTTCGGTTTTAAATATAGAAGGAATGTCATTCCCACCCACAATGAATGATATTAAACAGTTTGAGAAAAACAATCCAAATATGAGTGTAAATATATATGGTTTGCAAAATAATATTGTAACTGGACCTCTTTATGTATCGAAGCATAAGAGAGAACATCATTTTAATTTACTATATATTGAAAACAATACTGTTGGACACTATTGTTTAATTAAAGATCTTATACGTCTTGTACGACGTCAAGTAACTCATTATAAAGGTAAAGTTTATTTATGTGATGCATGTTTACAATTTTTCAGTAGCGAAACAAGATACAAGTCTCATAACTGTTCTAAGATATTGTCTATTTTGCCTGAAAAAAAATCTATATTGAAATTTAAACATTTTGAGAGGCAGCAGAAAATTAATTTCATCATTTATGCTGACTTCGAATGTATGTTAATTGACTGTAATGAAAGTAACTCTTTAAACACTCGGAAACTAAAGACACATCAACCTTCGTGTTTTGCTTATTATATCTGTTGTGCACATAATAATGAATTAAATAAGTATGTCTCATACAGAGGTACAGATTGTGCGGAAGTATTTGTTAAATATTTAATAAGAGACGCTAAACGTATACATAGAATTTTAAGTAATAAAAAGTCTATGACTCCGTTAACAACTGAGCAAGAGATGAATTATCAGAACTCGAATACATGTCACATATGTAAACAACTATTGCTTAATGACAAAGTCCGAGATCATGATCATATTACCTCAGAGTACCGTGGGGCAGCGCACTCCCATTGTAATTTGATGTATAGAGTTTGTTCATTCATTCCTGTCGTCTTTCATAATTTGTCTGGATATGACTCACATTTATTCATTCAAGAGTTAGCAAAGTATGAAGGTACTATTAACATAATACCGAAAACTAAAGAAAAATACCTCTCAATAACGAAAGTAATAAAGACAGAAAAATATAATCATCCTATTCAGATAAAATTTATTGATTCTTTTCAATTTCTTAGTTCTAGCTTAGATGCATTGAGTGATAGTTTATCAGAAAACGATTTTTTAAACTTATCAAGAGAGTTTAGCGATAAAAGAAAATTTGATCTAATGAGAAAAAAGGGTGTTTATCCTTATGATTATATCGATTCTTGGTCCAAATTTGATGAGACGCAACTTCCATCAAAGTATCATTTCTATAACAGTTTGTGTAAGAAGCATATAACTGATGAAGAATATTTACACGCTCAAACAGTTTGGAATGTTTTTAACGTTAAATCTCTTGGTGAATATACAGATTTATACATAAAATGTGATGTGCTTTTACTATGTGACATATTCGAAAAATTTAGAGAAACAAGCTTACAGTACTATAAGTTAGATCCAGCTTATTATGTTACTTCACCGAGCTTAAGCTGGGATGCAATGCTTCTATATACTGACACTGAACTGGAGTTAATAAGTGACTTGCAAATGTATGAGTTATTAGAAAAAGGAATTCGCGGTGGGCTGGCACAGTGTTCTCGACGTCATGCTGAAGCAAATAATAAATACTTACCACATTTTAACGAGTTAGAACCAAGCAGTTATTTAATATACCTTGATTGTAATAATCTGTATGGCTATGCTATGATGAAGAAACTTCCTATCTCAGAATTCAAATTTTTAACTCTCGAAGAAATTAGCAACTTTGATGTAATTACTATCTCTGATGATAATGATTACGGTTATATTTTGGAAGTAGACCTGATTTATCCGAACTATTTACATAACAAACATAAAGATTTACCTTTTGCAGTTGAAAAATTAGTACCACCTTATGGAAAATCAGCAAAATTGATTGCGAATCTTTATGATAAGCATCATTATGTGATTCATTACGTGCACTTAAAAGAGTGTTTAAAAAATGGTCTGATTTTAAAAAAGATTCATTGCATACTTAGCTTTAGACAAGAATGTTTTCTCAAAAATTACATCGATCTCAATACTAGACTTCGTCAAAATTCCAAAACTGCATTTGAAAAGGACTTTTTTAAATTATTGAATAATGCGATTTTCGGAAAAACTATTGAAAATAAGCGCAAGCAAGCTGATGTTAAATTAGTAACAAAATGGAGAGATACCACCAATAAAACAAACAAACATCTTGATGCTGAAAAATTGTTAGCTAAACCAAACTTAAAAAGTGTATCAATATTTTCAGATAATTTTATAGCTGTAGAATTATATCATGAAAAAGTTGTTTTAGATAGACCGATTTATATCGGATTCACAGTTTTGGAATATTCTAAGCAACACTTATACCAGTTTCATTATGATTTTATAAAGAAAAAATATGGAAATAATGCAAAGTTATGCTATACTGATACTGATAGTTTGTTATATTTAATATATACAACTGATTTTTATCAAGATATGCATGATGATCTTACCAAGTTCGATACTAGTAATTTTGCAGTAAATAATCCTTATCGCATACCACAAACTAATGCAAAAGTTCCCGGATTATGGAAACATGAGATGGGTGATGATTTAATTATAGAATTTGTCGGTCTACGAGCTAAATTATATTTTATAAACAGTCTCAAAACTCAAATTAAAAAAGCTAAAGGTGTTTCCAAATCTGTCACAAATAATCTAAAATTGAATGATTACAGCAATGTTCTGTTGACCGATAAAGCGCTAAGATGTAAAATGAATATGATAAAATCAATTAAACATGTTTTATACTCCCAACAAGTAGATAAACAAGTTTTAGATAGAAACGATGATAAAATTCAAGTACTACAAGATCAAATTCACACATTACCCTGGGGTCATTGTGATTCTATGTTTTTAGATTATTCCAGTGATACGTAATCTATAACTATGTACACGTTTAGTATCTATTAATTTTATTAGTGATAATTATAAATAAATTTATGCTACTTTCATGTATGTAATGTGTATAGAAATGATGTATGAATAATTCTTAAGAATAAGTAATGTACTGTAAATGAATATATTACGCTACTATTATGAGTGAATGTATACGCTATGATGAACATTTATAATAAAATGATATTTCTTAAACAAATTGACTTTTATTCAAACGTATTCAACTTCCTAAACGTTATCATCAAATTGTAAGTTCATGCTTATTCTATCATGAGGTTCATGTAGTAACGAGTATATAAGTGTACGTTAGGTGGAAATAAGATTAATATACAATATGAAGTTGATCAAACAACCCATATCTCTCAATGTTAATAATATAAGATTAAGTGACTCTGTTCACCACATCAGACATAGCGCTTTACTGCCAAATACTATTCGCTGTATAATATGTGGCCCATCAAACTGTGGTAAAACGAATGTAATGATCAGTTTGCTGCTGCATGAAAATGGGCTCAAATTTAAAAATCTTTATCTTTACTCTAAAACTTCTTTTCAACCAAAATACCGTTTCTTGATCGAAGTATTAAAAAGGGTACCACAGATTAACTTTTACGAGTTCAATAATAACAACGATGTAATTTCTCCGAGTGAAGCCTTAACAAATTCTGTATTTATATTTGATGATGTTGCTTGTGAAAATCAAATAAATATTCGCAATTATTTCTGTATGGGTAGGCATAAACAAATAGATTGTTTCTATTTGTCTCAAACCTATTCTAAAATTCCAAAGCAACTGTTACGTGACAATGTTAATTTTCTTATTATATTCAAACAAGATGATGTAAATTTAAAGCATATTTATGAAGAGCATGTTAGTTCTGATTTACAATGGAAAGAGTTCAGAAATATTTGTCAAACTGTTTGGAGTAAACCTTATAATTTTCTACTGATTAATAAAGAATCGTCATTAAATAATGGAAGGTACAGACAGAATTTTGACATGTTTTTTAAATTTGACTGACTGTTTACATGTGCATATAAGTAATTTCCATGTAAAATCAAATTCAGTATAATTTGTTCCTTAGTTGAATGCAGTTGTTATAATAGATAATTATAACATGGAGAAAAATATTAAAATAGAATTAATGAAGTCTGTAAACTCCATAAAGAATAAAATAAAACAAATGAAGGATCAGGAACACTCAATGAATTTGTCAATTGATAAAATGCTAAAACCTGTCACAGATCCTCTTAAAACCCTAGTTGATTCGAATAAAACAATAGAAAAAACACAAAATTTAGAAAATACACACTCTAATTTTGAAGACATGGAATTGAGTGATATTAATACTAGCTCATCTACAAAGTTTGAAGAATGCTACAATCCAGAACCGAATTCTGTGCAGTTCGTTAAAAAGTCTCCCCAGACGGAATTATTAGAAGATTTAGAAATATCATTAGAGGGTCATGATATCCATGATATTTATGAAGGGGTAAATATACCATTTGGAATAAGAAGTGCAAACAAAAAATTACTAATGGGTAATTCAATAGTTTCATTTTCTAAAATAGATAGTGTGAATGATGATAATGTCATTTTAATTAAAATTGGTGATAAAACCTACAATTTAACCCCTGGTTTAAAAGAACTTTTACTTCGAAGAAAACCAGATTTGAAACTAATATCGAGCAAAGATAAACTTGTCTACAAGGATATGTTGCATTATACAAATGCACATAAGAGAGATTTCAATCCTAATGGACAAATTAGAGGCGATAAAGGTATAAAATATCGTGAAATAATTAGACCATTGTTTTCTGAATCGTTAAACAGTAATATTGTTACTAAATTTGGAGGAAGGTTACCAACGCTAAAGAAATACAAAAATAATACTGACTTAGTATATTGGGATGATCCTAACGAATTGGTTGACAGATTGCAACTATTAATTGCTTCCCAAGATGCTGGTAATACAAACCATGATAATGAAATTTTATCAATAATCGAAGAATTAAAAGAAGCTGATATAATTAAATAATAAATAGTCATAATAATATGATTTTTATTCAGTATAATAGCTGAGTTCAAGACAAGTATACTGAATTGTGAACATGAGCAAAGCTGACGTAGTAAACGAAATTCATAAAAATGCGAGGGTGAACTATCCACGAAGACGTGTTATCATGAAAGATATAGATGACTTGTGGCAAGCAGACTTAATTGATATGCAATCAATTTCAAAAGAAAATAAAAATTACAGATATATTCTTGCCGTTATTGATACATTTTCGAAATATGCTTGGGCCTTTCCTATGAGAAGTAAAACCAAAGAAGATGTGTGTAACTCTTTCAAAACTTTGTTGGATAAAGGGCGTGTTCCTAAAAATCTGCAAACGGATAATGGAACAGAATTTTATAATAACAAATTTCAGAAGCTTATGACATCGTATCATATTAACCATTATTCAACCTTCTCAACAAAAAAGGCTTCAATAGTTGAACGATTTATCAGGACATTGAAATCTAAAGTCTATAAGGAATTTAGTTTAAAAGGCAATTACAATTGGGTAAATAATACCCTCAATGATGTTATTTACAAATACAATCACACTCACCATCGCACTATTAATGAAATCCCTGCTAATGTGGACAATAATAATAAAAAAACGATATTAGAAAGGTATTTAAAGTTGCTAAAAAATGATAATTTAAAAACCAAGTACAAAGTAGGTGATTATGTGCGTATCAGTAAATACAAAGGAACATTTGAAAAAGGTTATACTCCCAACTGGTCAACAGAAATATTTAAAATCCGTAAAATACAAAATACAACTCCTATAACTTACTTAATCGAAGATACTATCAGAGGTCAGCCTATTTTAGGTGCATTTTATACACAAGAACTTCAAAAAACAAAACATCCCAATGTATATCTAGTCGAGAAAGTTCTCAGAAGAAAAGGTAGTAGGGTTTTAGTAAAATGGCTAGGTTTGTCTTCAGCTGAAAGCAGTTGGATTGATAAATCGAATGTTATATTATAAATAAAATAATATTAACAACAAACTCGAATCGCATAACTATTTATTAAATTATTCAAACCGGAACCATCAGTCTTATAATGTGTTTTGGAGAGAGCAGTCTTCTCAATTGGCTTATTAATAATTTACCATTTGAATTACATTTACCAGGATATAATTACTGTGGTCCTGGTACTAAATTAATAAAAAGACTTGCACAAGGAGATAACGGTGTAAATAAGTTGGACGAATATTGCAAAGATCACGATATTGCATATCACAAGTCATCAAACTTAAAGGATCGACATAAGGCTGATTTAATTTTGTTAAAAATGGCAAAACAGCGAGCGGTTGCTTTCGATGCCAGTACAGGCGAAAAACTCGCGGCACGCTTAGTAAGTAAGGCTATGTCGGCAAAAATTAAAACTGGTTCTGGTTTGAGCAAAAAGCGTTCTCCCAAAGTTACATCTGGAAAAGGATTAAAAAGCAAATTAAAAACTGTTATTACAAAAGTAAAAAGACACATAAAAAAATTAAAACCTAAGACCAAGAAAATGGCTATAGAATTAGCTATTGCCGCTACCAGAGAATTAGCTAATGATTCATCGATTAAGCTCCCTCGCGTTATTCCTATTCCAAAAACTGGGGGAGTACTACCTCTGATTCCTATTTTTGCGGGGTTATCAGCGGCGGGAGCTTTAGCAGGCGGTGCAGCTGGTATTGCTAAAACCATAAATGAATTTAAAATGGCTAAAAAGCTGTATGAGGAATCGAGGAGACATAATGAAAAAATGGAAGCTCTATGTATTGGGAAAGGACTACACCTTAAACCACATAAAAGTGGTCTTGGAATTTTCGTATTAAAAGAAAAAAACTAAGATATCGGCTACCCAAACGGGCCTTAACTAACTTTGACATTTTAAAGTATGGAAATAGAATTCCTTATTTTAGAGGTGTCTTTATGAGAGATGAGCTCCCTAAATATCCGTATAAAAAAGAATGTGGAGTTATTAATTTAGATAGTTCTAAAAATCCTGGTTCTCATTGGGTAGCCTATGCAAAATATAATGATTATGTTGAGTATTTCGACAGTTACGGGAATCTTAAGCCACCAAAGGAATTTGTAAAATATGTAGGTTCTAACATTCAATATAATTATGAAAATATACAACGTGATCACCCCTTCAACTGTGGACATCTTTGTTTACACTTCTTAAACAATTTTTGGTCAACGAAGCAATAAAATGAACAGGATCTTTCATAACAGTCCAGTATATAAGCATGTCTACTACGGTTACCATCTCTGGAAATAAATCAGAACTGGTCTCGTATTTTCAACCACCTCTTCATTTATCTGATCAATACGAGTGCGGTTTACTATACTTTTCAGTATTTAATTCAAGACCAGATATTTCAGTTAAAACTAGTAATCTGTCTGTGATCAAAATTGAATGTGATCTTGTGTACGGTTCATACTGCAATGGATTACCAACACATTTTATTCATGAATTTGTATCAGATACTGCTCTAAGTCATGGTTATAAAGAAATACCACAAAACGTTATTTACTTTCCAGTGAACAAAAATATAATTTCATCCATATCTGTTAAAATTGTTGATCAATTTGGTCACTGTATTAACTTCGAAGAAGAATATATTCAGTTACGTCTGCACTTAAGAAAAACAAAATGATAGTATATTATAAAAGCACTCCAGTAAAAATAAATCGGTTTATTTCTTCTGCAACCGCTAAGGCGCAAAGACGTAATACAAAAATTAAGAAACTGACTAAAGCAAATAAAGATTTTCTTAAAGCTTTGGGTTTTAAAGTATGAATATGCTACAGATTACTGAATTACCGCATTTCGACAGTTCGATTGAAAGTTATGAAATCCATTCGTACAATCCCTACAATAACAGCTTTAGAGAAAACGATGAAATCAGAATCCCCATACATCAGCAAGATATATACGTGCTACCATCAGCCAGTTCAATTTACATCGAAGGACAGGCAAGGCTGTTCGGTAAAGATGGGAATCCGATCAAGAAAACTGTTACGTTCACTAATAACCCTGTTATGTCTTTGTTTCAAGACATCAGATACGAAATGAATGGTATCGAAATAGACCGTATTAAAAATTCAGGAATTACGTCAACAATAAAAGCATACATTTCATTAAATGAAGCAGAAAATAAAGTTGCAGCCTTATGGGGTTGGAACTTAGCGGGATTCCAAAATGATGGACATTTTAGTGCTGTGATACCATTGAATAAGATTTTAGGGTTTGCAGAAGATTACAATAAAATTGTGATAAATTGTAAACACGAACTTATTTTGAGTAGAAGCAACTCTAACTTAAATAGTGTTATTCTCACTGATGATGTTGTTAATTTTCAAATAGATATACAAAGAGTCCAATGGAGGGTGCCACATATAAAAGTGTCAGATCGAGAACGACTAACACTTTTAAAACATTTAGAAAGAGATAAACCTATTCAGATGGCTTTTAGAAATTGGGATTTATATGAGTATCCCTTGCTACCTAAAACTACAAAGCATTCTTGGTCAGTTAAAACAGCTTCACAATTGGAAAAGCCTAGATATGTTATATTTTGCTTGCAAACTAATAGGAGAAATAATAGGACTAAAGACAGTTCACTATTCGATCATTGTGAAGTGACCAACGTAACACTCTTTTTGAATTCGCAATATTATCCCTACGAACCTTTGAGTTTAAAGTTTTCTGAGAACAAGTACAGTATATTATATGAAATGTATGTGAAATTTCGTCAGTCGTATTACAACAGTCCTGTTGACCCATTGCTAGATCTAACAGATTTTAAAGAAAAGGCTCCCCTTTTCATCTTAGATTGCTCAAGACAAACGATAGTTTAAAAACCGGTCCAGTGGACGTGCGGTTAGAAGTTGAATGTTCCACACCAATACCAGATAAGACAACTGCATATTGTTTGATTATAAACGATCGACTTGTGGAATACAAACCTCTCAGCAACATTGTGCGCAGATTATCATGATTGCTGTTGTTGATATTCAAGGATTTAGAACAGAAGCAGGTGAATTTATATTAAAAGAAATCGCTATATTGTGTAACAAAAAACTACAAGTGTTTTTAGTTAAGCCACCATTTCCATTTAAAAATTTAACGGAATCTGAAAAGAAGGTAGTTCTTTGGATTCAACGTAACAAAAAGATATACTGGAGTGAAGGATTTGTACCTTATTCCAATTACCAGACTTTGGTTTCCGATATATTAAGAGATAAATGTGTTTATGTTAAAGGTTCAGAAAAAGTTTTATGGTTAAAGCATATTTTAGAAAATAGTAATAGTAATATATTTAATTTAGAAGATAAGGGTTGTTCTAGTTTAGTACATTTATATGATCAATATAAACATTCGCAAGATATGTATAATTGTATTTATCATAACTCTGTATGTGCTTTAAAAAATATATTGTGTTTAAATAAATGGTGCCATGATAATAAAATTTTTATGAAATAAAAAAAAACTTGTTTAATTTTTTATAATATGTTTACTATCTCTCCCAATCCTGTACAATCACGTTTATAAATTGCTTGCAGCATTAAAGCAATGTCATTTTATGTTTATAATTATTAGCATCAAGAACTAGTACCAAATAAATAAAATATGTTTCAAACTGAATATAAACCTCGATATGATATGTATAATGCATACAAAATACGTGAATTATCCTTTAATTATTACTGGGGGACGAATAATTCAAAGAAAAGATTAGTGATGGAAATGGCTGATGCTGGATTCTTTTATTACGGAAATAATCCATATGATAAAGCAGCATGTTTTTCATGTGGAGGCGTTATAGAAGATTGGGAAATTTATGATGATCCTTGGATGCAGCATGCTATAAATTTTCCACAGTGTTTTTATTTGAACGCGGTGAAAGGGGGGGAATATGTCAATAAGTGGCAAAACATCATCAAGAATTGTGTTAGTGAGAAATCTTGCATATATGGAAGCGCATCGAATGAATGATGTCACACAATATACGTCTCATTAATGTAAACAAAGTGCATGAAGCGGTTCGCTATTTTGTTACATATTCGACGACACGTTTGGCTTAATGGTTAAGACCCTGGTCACAACTGAGTGCAATATTATAACACGTTCTTCAACCACAAAGACGAAGTGTCGTGGGTTCAATTCCCACACAGACAAGTTGATATTAGTTCTGGTCTGGTTTTTTGTTTGAGTTTAAATGAAGTTTTCACAATAACATTTAATTTAACCGCTGAATATTATGATCAAGAAACAGATTAAAATAATATGTTAGTAGAAGATTAAAATGTGGAAAATAGGGTATCCAGATCTCTGATCTGGATGCCCTATTTTCTAACTACTGTCAGACTCTTACTGATTAAAAACCCAGTATCTTATTGACCATTGCCCCGCAACCCTGACTGAATATAAGTCCTGTCGGGCCCCGTCTGTGGTGGTTTACTGGATTTTTGACGCGAAAGTACGCTTTGCGCCGCACCGTACATTTGCGTCTTGATCTGGTCGGATTGCAAGCTACCCTTTTTGGCCGTCCGCATTTTTGTAGGCTTAACTTGATATAATAAATGTATTTAAACGCCAGCTAAGACCAAAGCAGATAGGCATCAAACTTAATATACGAAACTTGTAGCAACGCTAACTTTATTATGATACATCGCTTCACCGCTAATTAAGTATTAATAAATTCTCGTGATATCTCGTTAAAAATAAACACATCCTGACTTGTAACCGTTCAACTTTGACGATACATTGTCAAAAATACAAATCTCTTTTTAAAAATGTATGACGGTAAAAGTGATGCGGGTACATTTTTGTTGAACGGCTGAAAAAATAAGTAGATTGAAAAATATTCATTGGATGGGTTGTGAGTATATGATTACATTAAGTGCGTGTGTCACACTTGGTGTAGATACGAGATATAACTCAGTACAGTCAAAGTCACCAATCAACTACCACCTCCCACTTACACCAATACTGCGACAGAGGTGTGCGTTGTGTGAAGACGTGATCAGCCAAGTGTAACACGAATTGTGTGAAGACAACTCTTTCCACATACGTGTATTTGACATGCTGTATTTATTTAACTACCATAACAGATTTGTACCTGTTCTGTGAAGAAACACTCCAATTATTATTTAGATTATTTGAATTATTCGCTATCATAATAATTTCATCACATGGATTTAATTCATCAGGTCTCAAGCGAACGCCATCGTTCGCACATCTATTGTGCCTCGAGTTAAAACGATTGAAAGAATAAAGCTAAGTTCTATACGTCTGCATAATAATTATGTGGCCTCTAATTTAAAAATAACAAGTTTCATATAATAAATAAGTATATGTACTTACTTATAAATAAAACAAAGTTTTGATACAGTCGTCGGGAAGAAAGTAACAGATATTCATATTATTATGTGCACAATCCGTATTTTTTTAACCCGTAGCTTCGGATTACTATATAAAAATATACTACCTGAAAATTAAGGATACGTTTGCGAATTCAACAAACGAACAGCAATTCATTTCGTTGGAGGTATATTAAAAAAAAAAGTATTTTTCTTGCATGATAGTTTATAATAAAAGTTGTTGATTGTATACATTTTTTTCTTACAAATTGCTATTTTTATCAAATCAGATAATGACAAAATATAAGTTATTTTGTCACAAACACGAACCAAACTTTTTCATCATCATCAGCCTATAAGTGCCCACTGCTGAGCAAAGGCCTCTTCCCACACGGAGAAGGTTTGAGCATTAATCACACCGCTTGCTCAATGCGGGTTGGCGATTTCAAACTTACAATTAGAAATTATAAGTCCAGGTTTCCTCACGATGTTTACCTTCACCGTATGTCAGTGGTGTCTAAATAATCATAGAAAGTACATATAACTCGGAAAAAGTCACATTGGTACTTGCCAGGTTTCGAACCCACACTCTCATGCATGAGAAGCGGGCTCCTTAACCTCCAGGCCACCACGACATTTTTCAGCCTTTGATAAATGTAGGAAAAGCTTGAAAGAACTACAAAGAGTTAAATGTCTGATGGCCCTTTCATATATTGTTTTTATGTTGTAAAAGAAATTCGATATTTTCAGAAGAGTATTCATTAAACAAATCATGGCAAAAAACGGTTTGAACTCAAAAAAAATAAAAAAAAAACTTTTACTTGAAGCATATTACTTGATACAGTTATTAGTACGTATACATAATCAGCACTATTATTATATTATGTATAAAAGGAAGCAAACTATACAGAACGGCAATGAAACAATTGAATATCAATAGAACAATAAATTATTATTTGATACATTATATCGATAGATTCCAGCAGGTCCGTCGGTGGTTGCCAATAAATAAAGCAATTTAATTCAAAGTTGCTGTTTCGCGTGTCAGCATATTCAGTATCATTATATTCGTAAATGGTTTCAATCAGAACTGTAACTTTATTTACTTAATGTTCAATATTGCATGATTTACTTCTATAAAGTTAGTTCTAATGTTACCTTAACTATATGAACAATGCTATGCTGTTATTTGTGTTTGAATTTGATCCAGTAACTGAAAGCTTATAAAAACTGTTCCCTTTTTATTATTTTGTTACATCTTTAAGTGTGGAAAAGCCAAGCACAGTCTCACAGAAAATTGGCGTGAAACCACCGTGAACCGGCGTGAAACAATATTTTACGCCGTGTGAGTAAGGCTCAATCCTTCACTCCGCCGCTTCCATCCCCAATTTCTAAATTGCTGAAACCCAAATCCCTAAAAGGCGGACAACCCACTCGTAACTGCTCTGGTATTACAGTTGACCATGGCTCCGCTGTCGCTCTGCCTTCTTCTATGCAAGTGGGTCTGCTTTACAGAAGGACGAGACAGCTTCACAACATCAAGTTACAAGTGCTTCAGCCATTTGAGAGTCTAGGATTGAAGGACTGAATTGATTTGATTGATTCACAAAACAAAAGTTATTTCACGTCCGCATTCAATAAGGTCATAGTATCACTCCTGTCGAGCTGTCTGATTTGTGCCAAAGCATGATCTACACATACGGCGCGTAGCGTTCCGCGCGCGCCTCAAAGAGCCAACAGACCACCACAGACGGGGCCATAAAGGGCTGACGTTCAGCCGGGGTTGCGGGGTAAGTGCAATGAGGCACCACGACCTCGGCCTAGAGCAGGAGAAAGAACAGGGGGGTTTTTAGTCAATAAGAGTCTGACACTCCCTCCCGCCCGGCCCTGGACTGAGAAGTCATGATTTTCCCCTCACAAAAAGAAACACACAATAATCTTTTTAGAAGCGTTGACGTTTTGATTTAATTGCCCCTTGCCAGAAACCATCAGTTGATTTTTTATTAAGATTTTAATATTTCCCCTTTTTGCGTGTCAATGTCTGCATTGTTTTCGCATAATATTATGTACAATATTAAATTAAATAAATGATTGAGTTTCTTTCACGTTATGCTCCATACAGATCTATAATCTGGACCAACCGCCTAGCGTTACTGACAGACCAGTTTTATGTCGGTTTCACAATTTCTTATAGATTAATGGTAAGTTTATAGAAGTAGACTTTAAATAAAAAATAAATAAAAAATATTAGACGCCAAATAATTCGTTTGGGCACGCACTGTAGCATAGTTAGTAATCAATTTACCAGTTAATTGCCTCTCTAATTTCCACGTTAATTAACTCAGTACCGAAGAGCGTATTGTAATAACTTTGAACAATCAACCAGCTATACATTACGTCCACCACAATAAATATCGCAACTGATTTGGAGTTAAACGTAATTCCAACCACATATATAGGTAATTATTAAAATTCAAAACGAACATAGATTTTGGCTTGATTGAATAGCATTAATTATCTACTGCGGTGGTTCTGTTTTGATTAATATCTATAATTCCTACCTACACTTCCCAAACATAATATTCGAAAATGAACCTTGACAACTTTCATAAAAAGAACTGGAAATTATATTTGGATGTTATTCGAAAAGGTGAAATAATATTGAAAACTTTTTTATAAGCATTAAAGTACGATAGCTACGTAAGCTACAATTCAATCTTTACTCATTGAAGCTTTCATATTTACCTCACTTTCATATTCATAGAAAATAAAAATTAGCAGGTAAACAGTTTCAAATTATATGTAGTCTACATGACAAGAGAGAAAGACGTCGAAAACTATCTCCTTTTTATATTTTACTTATTAGTTTAGGTAATTTACTAAATGTACAATCTTGAAAACATGTCTTTTAATCTAAAAGTTGTCTACAAATTGTAATATTGTAAATGTAAAAATGTTTACAATCTAATACACTGAATATAAATAATCATTGTATATATTTTATTCGACCTCTTTATATTAAAAGACATAACTAAAATTTTGACTTTTAAATAATCATTTTTTTATGTAATAGGTCGGCAAACGAGCAGACGGATTACCTGATGGTAAGCAATCAGAGCCGCCCATGGACACTCGCAACGGAGGAGTTACGAGTGCGTTGCCGACCTTTTAGGGATTAGGGATTTGGAAATTTAGGGATTGAGGAGGGATTGGGGAATGGGTAGGATTGGGCCTCCGGTAACCTCACTCACACGGCGAAACACAACGCAGTGGTTATTTCACGCCGGTTTTCTGTGAGGCCGTGGTATCACTCCGGTCGAGCCGACCCATCCGTTCCGAAGCATGGCTCTCCCACACTTGCATGGCTCTTCCACACTTGCATTGCATTTCGTACTAGTAACCGTATAACACATACATTTTATGCTACAAGGTTAAAAAAACATATTTATAAATTAATAAACTCATCTTAATGACTTATTTAAATCAAAACATCTTGAAACTTGGTAGAGATTAAGGCTCAGAATCATACAATTCAAATGCTTTTTGTTACTTACGTTAAATTATGCTAATTAATTATCCAGTGAAAATCCTTTTTAATTGCATAAACATGACTTCAAGGTTTATTTATTTTTCTCCATTTAAGGGCGTTTTGGTGTCACTGGAGATAACAGATCTACACACATTAAATTTTATAAAAAAAAATCTAACAGCACTATAGAGTGATACTGTAATAACTTTAAATCTCAAACTAAAGTGAGTGCACTAAAATAGAAAAGGGAAAACTCAGCTGCAATTACATTCCACACCTGCGTTTTTCCGATGGGATCTGAACTGTACAAGTCTGGCCGTAATCAAGAATTGTTCCAGAAGCTGAATACCGCCAATGAACAAATTTTATAAAAAGTTTACGACCAACTCAACGTAATCAGACCAAAGTCTAATTAGCTTGTATCTGGTACAAGAGATTCACATTTTCACTCAGGGACTGACTTAGAATAAACTCGATTAGTATTGAAATTCTCCTTTTAATATCTACGCTAAGCTTTGCTATGTTGATGAAACGAAGCACATTAAATCTGTGCCTAGGGGCTATACTTCACATAAATAACCGGTATGTTATAATATAAGCACATTATTTACCCGCAGCTACGGTACATAAACTAAATACTTTTACATTAAAAGTGTCTTAACAGGGTGGTAAACCCTTATGCGAAATATACGAGGAAGTAGATCCGACTACCTACTTGGTCTGTAGTAAAGTCATATAATAAAGGTTTTTATGTCATACATGTAACTGAAGATCATAATATTACGACATAATAAAAAATAAGTCCCCGAGAGTATTATTGCTATTGTAGAATAGAATTGTTGCCAACCTAAGCCAGTTTAAAGCAGCAATAATTATGCATTATGCTCTCGGCGTACTCTCTACTGTCATCTGCATTTATGAAGATTTATCGTAACTACAAACTTATTGTAGCCGAAAACGGCAACGGTCGCCTCCTTAACTTTAATACAAAGTCATTTTACTGATAAAATAACTTTAGACTGAGTTAAATATTGCACAACTTCATGATATCCGTTGCTTACTTTGTTTGGGGACTCTTGTTATCATTCGTGTTTAACTGTTGGTCCACTGTAATTAAATATATCTTAAAATGGTTGACGTAAAAAAAACTATTCTGTTTTTATTGAAATAAGGACGCTTATATATATTAGCCGACCAAACCTTTCCACTACAATCATTTAGGCAAATTTCAATAATCATTCACATTAAAAAAACATCGTGTAAATTCGAAATTTTCTACATCATATATCTTCTTTGTAATAAGTACCGGTCAACGCAATAAACCTCACATATTGTATCACATATAAAAATCAATGTTTATTTTCTAATTATAATGTCGCAACATAAATTTTTGCACATACAAATTTAAAAATAACTATTCGAACTAAACTCATTTGTTCTAAGTACACTTCAAATATTTCACATCATGTAGATTCATTTTTTTTATGGTTATGATAGGTATGTATGTGAAAAAGTTTGAAAGTCTCCCTTTTTTTCCGTTGTCTATTAGCAGTAAAATTTTACAAGCTTAACGGGACAGTGGTATTCTTTTGTACAGAGTATAAATGTATCCTATATTTTGGAGCCTCCTATATGTATATAGGAGGCTATATACACAGGTGTTTACTTTGATACGGTACACCGTATCAAAGTAAACACCTGTGTATATGTCACCGGAAAATAACAAGATCCGTAAGTTAATCAATTTACTAGGAAGTTTATAAACTTTCGTAAGATTCTAAACGGGAGATAAATTGTAATTTTTTACGTCCACATTTTCGTAAATTGATAAACTTACTGAACTCACTCGTAAAATAATAAGTAAACAGTAACCAAATGCTACGCGCGATCTGATTGGTTGGCTGTCACGTGTCACTTCTCCTTCCTCGGGGCCACCATTGCTGGCCACGGAATATAAACAAACCGGTTTGCTATTGAAACTGATAATAGAAAACTCACCTCACTACATCCGTGCCAGAGAGGTACCAGGCATTGTTGCTTCCAATTTATTTAATTTAAATCCAGTCTATGGACACAAGCATTGCCACTATGAACATTGACCAATCAGAGAGCAGTGTGTTATTTTACGTATTTAAAAGAGTTTCTGTGATTAGTCGAACCATATAAAATCTTACGAATAGCTATTCGTTAGTTTATAAATTTGCCGTATGACGTCGGAAATTGATAAATTTACGAAAATGTGTACGTAAAATATTACAATTTATCTCCCGTTTAGAATATTACGAAAGTTTATAAACTTCCTAGTAAAATAATAAACTTACGGATCTTGTCATTTTCCGGTGACATATACATATATACCTATTTTTAGTGGAGCGACAATCATAAAACGTCCTCCAAGATAAGGGGAGAGGGAGTGTCAGACTCTTACTGAAAAAGCCCTCGTTTCTTCTCCTGCTCTAAGCCAAGGTCGCGGTAACTTACTGCGCTTGACTCGCGACCCCGGCTAAGCATTGGGCTATATTGGGCCTCATGCACGGTGGTCTATTATCTTTAAGAGCGTGGAACGATAAAGCTACCTATAACCATAGCACATATTATGATAGAGATTGAACTGGCCTACCATTACACCTACGAATCATTTGTGATAACATTGGCTAAATATTTTCACATTTTTATGTCCATCTTTTGACTAAATATTCATAAATAGTTTATACTTACAACTATATTTCGATAGACGAGAGTTATTGAATACGCACACAAAAAATAGCTACTTTTTGAACGAATATTTCCTATCATTAAAAGATTATACCTACTATAAAAAGTACGTAATAAAGGTTAGGTACAAATACTCCTAATCATAAATAAAGATAAGAGGTATATGTGGATAAACACGATTGTTACATTTAGTATATCAACATCTCGTAGGTTTCGTATCCTATCAATATTGCAATCTAGTTCCTTACTGCATTGCCGGTGTTAATGTTTGTTTTCAACAATAGCTTCGCTCAGACACTCGGGGTTTGTTATTATTAGCGGTATTGGATCAAAACTTACATTTATTAATAAACCTTAGACTATTAAGAGATTTTGAGCTTTGGGTGAGCTAACTGTTACATTTATGTCAAGCTAAAAACTTGAGGAAGAGTGAAAAACGTCCTTAGACAAAACTTCACATCAAAATCATTAGCCAATAAGTGCCTACTGATAAATAAAAAGTTTCTCGTACCTACATCGAGAAGAATGACCAATAATCAATTAGCTTTTTCAAACCAGATTGGCGATCTCTAACTTATAACTAATGAAATTTCTAATAATTACTATTAGAAATTTCCTTACGATGATCTCCTTCATCGTTTGTTCATGGTGTTTAAATAATCTTAGAAAGTACACATATACATATAACTTGGATTAAGTTACATTGCTACTTACAAGTTTTCAAACTCGCACCCACGCCATGCTTGAGAAGCGGGAATCTGATCTCCGGGCCACCATGACCGATATATAAAACGGTAGAAAAAACTTAGTTATAGCTTAACTAGCTTCCTCCAGCGGCTTCGCACGCCTATAAAAGTAATGTTCCCAGGGATTTTTTTAATAGATACAGCAGCGTTAAAAGCGACTAAAATACGTAAATCAAGTATAATTTAGCGTATATGTAGCACTAAAGAACATTGTAACGCTTCCAAAGATTACCCCTAAAAATTTTACCTCTTTTTAATATTAGTATATATAGATATGCATAAGAGTCAAGGTTTATAAGAATCTAAAATTACAGCACTTAAGTGCTTATAAATACTTGCATTAGCTCACAACTTCGTCTGAATGGATTAATGACTTTAAAGCGCCTAGTGCGAATTTGCTTAACGTTAAGGCGGTCGACGCGTTTGTGACGTTCAGCGCTTTGATTGGCCTGTAGCAAGTTAATCAACCAATCAGGGGCCTCAACGCGGTATAGTTTTAAACGCGTTAGAATAAGTTAACTAGCGCAAGGCACCTTTTTTAGACACGTTCAGGCTGTGTCAAATTTTATTGAAGTAAATTGAACATTTTAGTTTGTTTTATTGTTATATTGTAAGAGACAGATAGAGTTACGTCCATTCCCCTTTTTAAAGACTTTACATTGGTCTGATCTAGTTTTTCATGTGTCTTGGGTGCATTTACAAACATATTATACTTACCCTTTCACCCAATCCCGAAACAACAATTTTTGGATATCAGAACGAGTGGTTTTGTGCGGGAATCGGACCCACGATATACTTAGTATAATATATAGTGGTCATGATTCAGTCACATTTTAACAAGAGCTCACGAACTTTGCGTTTAAAAAACGACTAAACATCATTCCGACATCTGGGAGGAGCGCATACTACAGCAAGACAGACTGGTCAAAAATCATCTCTTATGTCCCTACAAATTCATTCGTTTTGTACCTATGTGTTGAAAAAGTATTAATTGATACAAAATGGTCGTAATAGGTCTAGTACCTCGCTACATTAATATTTATTAGCGCGTAGTGCCAGATTATCGTGTCAACAAAATCCATTACAATGTCTGCGACGGTTTTTAGTGAGTACGTAGGACCGAAGACAGGCCAGTTACACATTGTTACTGTCTACTTCAAGATTTATGGGCGGTCTCACCGACCCGTGGAGCTGTTTTCGACCCTCGCCAAAGTTAAAGACAGTTAAACTCAACCCCCCCGTAAGGTTGTGTCATTTGGAGTGTATATTTTTTTTATAAATAGTTAACGGTGTCTGATTCTGTACATTGCTTTTTAGTAGTTTAATCAAAGTTTCGAGTTTTGATCGTATATATTTTTGTTTTAATAAAATTTTGAAAGACGATTTTATATTTTGGAGGATGTTAGTTTTAATTTTGTTAACTGTACGTGTAGTTTTCATAAGAAATTGAATGTTGAATATCACATTCACTAGTCAATATAAAGGTGGCGTAAAAACATCAATATAATGAAATAATAACTCTTATTTGAGCCGTACGTTTAGTAGATAGTTCTAAAATTGAATGCACAATTATAAATGAATCACAAATATATAGGTAGTCAAACTTCGTTCACTTCGCGTTGGTATGTAATGAATCTGTTCAGCTTTCTTCTCACAGATGTAATCTTAACTAGGGAGGATACTTTGTACATATGGATAGTTTTAAAACGTGAGCTCGGTCCATTAGTTTCACGCCGCCGAGGCGTCCACCACACTATCGATCGTAGCTAATGTTCCTTGCTTTTTACTGTATTACGCAAAAGTATTTGGCAAAAATGAGAGCGGGATTTATAAGTAGTTAAGTTTTATATTTTAATGGAATTTTGAACTATTTTGAACTTTAGAACTGTGAGTATTAAAAATCAATTTTGCGTAACACACCTGTTATTTCTTAAAGAGCATGCATTAACAGGTTTTTTTTTTAATAGCAACAATCGAAGAGTCAAACATGAAAGATTCTATGTACCAAAAAAAATGACAATGGTCAATCAATTTGTGGTATGGAACGATCTTAAAATATTATTTTTTTGTATTTTTATAGCGGCATCAGACAGTAATACGTCATCTACATACCTAAATTTCAGCTTGATAAACCTAGTGATTTATATAAAAAAAAAACAGAATTAAAATTAAAAAGAATGGATATAGGTATGTATTTAATCTTCGTTGCTAGAACTGTCCTTGCTTACTTAATATTACACAAACAGTGAACAAAGCCTTGTATTTTCGCATTGCTTTTCAATGACACCTCCAAGAAAATCTCAAGACTGCAAGTTTCAACTTGGCTGTATATTTTACACAACAACAACTTTTCATTATAGAGACTTAACTCAGTTGTTTAATTGATGGAAAGTTTGTCTAGAGTGTTCGTAACCTGGTGTTGAAATAAACTCTGTTAAAATATTACTTAATAAAATATTGCACCATTAATTTTGGTAAACCATATTAACCTCTCAATAGTAGTAATTTGAGAAATAATTGAAGAATAATAGGCGAATGCGAATGCGGTGTTCGCTTGGTATTTGCAGAATTAAGGGAATATCCCTAATATTCTCGTAATATTTATAATTTTAAATAGGTAATGATGTAAATATAAAATTATTATTTTCAATAAGATATAATTAATATTTTTTAGCTTATTCATTACTTTTGATTATTTAATCAGTCGGCCTTATTATATATTGATCCTTATAAGTATTAAAATAATAAAAATAGGTAAAAAAACTTTTTAAGTTAAACGGTTTTATGTTAAACATACATTGCAATGTTTAAGATAAATGTACTAAACACCAAAAAATAATAAAATAGATACAGTCGTGGGAATTATAAACATATGCATAGACTAGACTAAAATAAAACCGTGGGGCACGTCAATTGTCTACAAATCGCGCTTTAATTCGTCGTTAGGTAGTTGACCCGCAGACGGTGAGGAATTTACTTACTATTTTCTTGCTCATGGAAATTCCAATAGTTATACACTCCATGTAAATATAATAAACGTACTACTCACTCACGACTATGAAACCCTACAACTCGTTTCCACATTCTAGCGCTACTTATAACAAGTCCATCGTTGACAGTTGAACAACTGCCTAATTATCTATTGTACATTACAAAACAAACATTTTAATAACGATTGTAGACAATTGACGTGCCCCACGGTTTTATTTTAGTCTAGTCTATGCATATGTTTATAATTCCCACGACTGTATCTATTTTATTATTTTTTGGTGTTTAGTACATTTATCTTAAACATTGCAATGTATGTTTAACATAAAACCGTTTAACTTAAAAAGTTTTTTTACCTATTTTTATTTTCTAGTTTTTAGTTTTTATTTCGCATTCTGTTTAATTCATTTCATACTTCATTATTGCAAGGTTTCTTGCCCGTTAATGTATTGCAGTCCAACTCCTCTATACGTAGTCCCTGCAAAGATCTTACTCCACTAAGAGCCACAATAACTATCACCATATTTATTTCGTTTATGGCAACGATTGACGTATCAATTAGAAAAAAATACACCTCTAATGTATATTCTTTGTATAAAATAATTACGTATTAACATGAATAAATGGATTAATTAGCGATGGTAATTGACAATGAACGAACGTAGTGTGAAATAAACAAGTGTTTAGTACATTTATCTTA
The DNA here is from genome assembly GCA_902829305.4 of Spodoptera exigua. Lineage (NCBI taxonomy): Eukaryota > Metazoa > Arthropoda > Insecta > Lepidoptera > Noctuidae > Spodoptera > Spodoptera exigua. The sequence continues at coordinate 8,212,628 of LR824601.2, read as the reverse complement.
AACATTGCAATGTATGTTTAACATAAAACCGTTTAACTTAAAAAGTTTTTTTACCTATTTTTATTTTCTAGTTTTTAGTTTTTATTTCGCATTCTGTTTAATTCATTTCATACTTCATTATTGCAAGGTTTCTTGCCCGTTAATGTATTGCAGTCCAACTCCTCTATACGTAGTCCCTGCAAAGATCTTACTCCATTGGATTTATAATTGTTATGATTACACATAATTGTATTGTCACCAAAAGCAAAAGTGTATACAAAATTTCAGATTAATCGGTTGACAGGAAGAGGGTGAAATTTGAATAACTAAATTTGACCCAAGAAAGAATAAAGGTGAGCTAAATAAAACCGTTTAAAGATAGATATATTTTGTTAAAATTATTTCTTGAAATATCTTGCACTATAACAGGGTTAAATATTAGTATTTTCATGTACTTAAAAATAGCAACCATAGTTAAAAAATCCAATGAAGTAATGAAGTTATATATTTTTTTTTAAATACCAAGGTCAAACATCTGCCTACTCTATTCTATTCATGTTACACTTGTTGAAAACAGAATGGCCATGGAATTTAGCCGAGAATTTTTATAGTTTAAGAATTTTGACTAGCCATTATTGTTACTTTCTTTACATCTAACACATCACAAATGCTTATTAATGGTTATGTTACAGTCACACATTTCTAAACCTACGTTATCCGCCATTTTGTAGCGGCCGCCATCTTGGATTTAAATTGTTTATAGTAGCTATATTGTATTCTGCTCATTGAGCCCTTTCATTTGATACTCATATTGATGGGATTGATAAAACCCACGTTACCCGCCATTTTGTAGCGGCCGCCATCTTGGATTTTAATTTTTTATAGTACATTGTATTCTACTCGTTGAGCACTTTCATTTGATACCCATATTGGTGGGATTGATAAAACCTGCGTTATCCGCCATTTTGTAGCGGCCGCCATCTTGGATTTAAATTGTTTATAGTAGCTATATTGTATTCTGCTCGTTGAGCCCTTTCATTTGATACCCATATTGATGGGATTGATAAAACCTACGTTATCCGCCATTTTGTAGCGGCCGCCATTTTGGATTTATAATTGTTATGATTACACATAATTGTATTGTCACCAAAAGCAAAAGTGTATACAAAATTTCAGATTAATCGGTTGACAGGAAGAGGGTGAAATTTGAATTACTAAATTTGACCCAAGAAAGAATAAAGGTGAGCTAAATAAAACCGTTTAAAAATTTAATTTCAGCCTTATTTAATTCCTATATTTTTTAAGTTTGCTGATGTTTGTTTACATTTTTAGTATGTTCGAAGTACTTGATTAAGATCTATTCGCTATGTTTCGGTGACATGGTACTGCAGTCGATTCAGTCCAATAACAGAGTATCCTACAGACTTTTTTCATTAAAAAAAACACAAAATAAAACCCCGCAATATTGGTTTTTATCGAAGGGTTTGCAAGTTATAAATATAGGTCTCAAACCCAGGAACGTTTACCAAAAATGTCGTTTCACCAGAGCAAAATAAACAAATATGGAGGCGAATTCATGTAGCTTTAAAGACACTTATAAAGTTGCAGCTATAACCTAAGTTCATTATGAGGATATACCAAAGATAACTAGATAGAAAAATCTAGATAAAGGCGGCCAAACGATGAATGATCAAGACATGGTAAAGCTCTCAGGAAGGCCGTGTCGATTAAATAAATCTCATTTTTACTAGCGAATGCAGTCAGGTTCCCCTTGCCAAGAATAATAATGGGACACGTTGATGATTTAGTATTTGAATCTCAAATTGGACACTTAAGACAATAAAAATAATTCGATATCGGAAGAGCTTAATCTGCGCTCGCATCTCGCACAGTTCCCGGCTTCTTGTTGTCCCGACCCGCCCGACCGGCAACCGCATCTGCGGGATTCTTATGCAAAATCGATGTTTTTATTGCTCTTTTATGGTCCCCACAGTCTTTCAGCCAAATTGAGAGCAAGAAGAGGCGTGAGCAAATTCATGCCAAGCTAAAGCGTTTCTTTAATTATTCCCCATCTTTTTGACACTTAACGACCTGTGTCTATTGTTAATTAATGCCCTCTTTGTCCTTTTAATTAAGTATTTCACATAAAACCATTTGTGATATCGAATTTACTCACTTTAAAAATTTTACACCAACTTTTCATGGTCGTTTATTATTTTAGCGGCGGTTATAGAGTTGTGTTAACTGTTAGGTTACAGAATAGTTTGCATGTTTATCGTCCTTTCAAAACCGGAGCAATGGTTACTGACAGCGACAAGGCGATTATTCATGAACCTGGCTGAAAGCTGGTTACACGTTACATCCTCTATTACCTATTATACACTCAAAACATTCGTGACACTAAGTATAGTCAAAGATCACTGAAAAAAATAAATGGTGTTATAATTATTAGTTTTATAAAAAAACGCCCCGTTGGCACGTGTATGTTAAAAGCTAATATAAAACACATTTCTAGTGAAAAAACAACAAAGTACGTCAACGTGTAACGTTAGAAAATATATAAAATGAAAAATGTAAATAACATCACACGTGGCGTAATGAAATAACATCACAGTTTGTTTATATACATTGAAAAATAAAAACTATACCAATGGTTGATGAATTCTAAATAAAAAAATAACATTTTAAAAATGGATCGAAATTGTTTGATTAACAAAATAGAAAATAAAAACAACGCACTCCTAGTTAACTGACTAAGGCTAAGAACTCACGGAGCGATTTTCTCCCGCGTCCGCTGCGGTTGCGGGCCCGCAGCTTCTGTAGAATTCAAATATTTATATAAAAAATTAAAGCACATTTCACGACGCGTTTTACGCCCGCGGTGTACGCGGTTGTATGCGGCTCCCGCTGTACCGGCGGGCAACTAGTAGAATCGCGCGGGCCGCGGTTACCCGCAGCCTCGGCGGGTGGCACCCGCGCGCTTTGCGATCGGTTGGCGAGCGACCGCGAGGGCCGGCGGGTCTTCTGTGAAGTAGTCTTGCAATCTTGCGATTATCGTCCGCCACGTTTGCGGGCCATGATCGCAACCGCGGCGGCTGTGTAACCGCGCAAATAACCGGTCTCGTGAGTTTGGAAATAAAACCGCAGTTCCGCTACCGCGGCGGGCACGGTTCAAAATCGCTCCGTGAGTTCTTAGCCATAGAGGCTCAATCAAAAATTGTTTTCAAACCGTCGTCGATTGTATTCACGAATAAAATAAAACAATAATCGTTTTCCACAATATAATATAAAATAAAATGTGTGTGTGTACCCTTGTTTACCCTTAAATCCCGAAATGTTTTACCCCAAAATAAAATATGTGAAAACAAAATACTGGTAATTAAGAATTTTCTTCTTCGTTGATAGAATAGAAAAGGCGTCTACAAAAATAGAGAACTATTCTGGTATTGGTAGTTGATACTCATGGAACAAAAGATTGTTTAGACTAAGTTCGTTCGACGTAGGTAAATATCATGTGATAAGATGTATTTTTTCTTATCTTAGTTAAACATGATCATGTTACACAATTTATAAATAGAATACGTATCTATTCTTATACAAATAAACTAAAGGTAATTCTTCAACATTGCCTAAATAGGCAAACCCGCCTAAGCAAAATAATCGCAAGTGGGTAGCCTTGTTGTTTATTTTTAAGGGAATAATTGTACAAAAAAATATGGCACTAATAAATGTCATGAGCATCTGAAATGTTACACCATTGCATCAATACTGGTTTACTATAAGAAGGTAAACTTCCTATATAAGACCGGTTGGTTATTTCAACATGAATATAGGATGCTACAACGATACATAATCATCGAAAGATCCAAAAATATTTGGACAAATATCGTTGACACCTTCTTTTTTCAAATTATTATCCGTAATATAAATAATAATTAAAGTAATAATTCGAGTTCTTCCACGGTTCGAGACCTATTCCATAAGTGAAATTAAAAAGGCTACATTTATGTAAATTGTCAGCCATTTTTCTTGTAGTTTAACTTTTATTTGGCCGCTGCTGAGAGACGGGCTTTCCTTAATTATGCATTTATTAAAACGTGCGACCTAAACAAGAACAAATCTTCAACTACATAGCGGTTCGTGCTATGCCACTGCGGTGTGCACATGGCACCGTGTCGCTGCTGCAAAATGTCGGCTTGCCGGCGTCCTGTTTTCATTGTTTTCTATAACCGGCCAGTCACAAGTTAGAACATTTTTAACCCCTAATAAACGTGATAAGATGACATTATTCAAAGTACCTCATTTTATATGATGGCAAAATTCAAGAACAAGGTTGAAAAATATGAACATTTCTCGCGCCTTAACTAAAATTAAGGCCATTTTCATGTGATTTCCATAATTTTCATTTTTATCATGGTCAGAACCCATACACAATAGAAACTGGTGACGTGACAATGAAAATACTACTTTTGTAAACTGAGAGTCAACTTTAATAACTATGTAAGAGTAGCCCTTTAAGCATACCACATCAAAAGACTTAAAAATGAGAGCTAAATGGGACGGTTTGACTGGAGTCAAACGGGTGCGAAACATTGCTTGTGTTGTTTTCACCATGTGACTAAGGTTACTGGAGGCTCAACCCTACTCCTTCACACTTTAAATTCAAGATCTAATCTAAAACTAGACGTACTGTAAAATAATTGTAATTAATTATTATCTTATCACGTTTTACTAACGATATGACAAAATAATGACGGGTATTTTTAAATACATAAGAAATTATCTTTAAGCTCGGAAGTATTAATTCAACCGTGCCTGATATTCCTTAACTATTTATTTATGGTTCTAGCATATTATAATATTGAATGTAAGTTTTGAATAGCTGTGTTCCTTACACAAAAGTTGATTTCAATTTATTTAAATAAAAAGTTTAATCCGAAGACATACAAAAACGAAAATAATAAAATGGGTGAAAAATGTACAGCATGTATTTTAAGCTTTAATAAAAAATGAACGGAAAATTGAATTCCCAGACGCTAAATTGGAATAACGGGCCGTTAATGAGCATATTCTTCAAAACAGTTAGTGTTTCGACATCATTTTCAGGGTAAATTTAAGTTAAATACAGAAAATTGCTAGCGTTTATCTCTCGAAAGGAAATGGTGGGCCAGGAAGTAGACGAAAATTTTATTATAGGATACAAGTGGACCCTTAATTTTCCATCCGACAAAACTTAAGCGACTCTCGGCAGGTTCAGCTCGATTTTGCAAACACATGAGGGATATTCTGATAAAAATACATTTTTAAATATTTGATAGGGTTTTTTCATGTGGTTAAAGCCATGTTTTGGCGCGAATTGGCCAGCTGATACCACGGCCTCACAGAAGACCTCCGTGAAACAACGTCTGCTTGATGTTTCACCATGTGAATGGCGTTATCAGCGGTCCAGCCCTCCGTTTACGAGTGACTCATTATAGTGAGATGAGATTAGATGTGTATCTCAAAAGCCTATAGAAAACCACATAAAACAGAAATTGTGTTTCGATCAATTTTATTTTTTTGTGGTTGTTTCTTCATACCCCTTTTTTTATTTTATTGATAAATAACTAATGGCGTTTCTAAGTTTACCTCAGTCACCTTAAATGTTTGATTTTGCGCTGCGTTAAAAGGAAATTTTAGACTTTTAAACTGGAACGGGAGCTACATTCAAAGTTCTGCTTCCTATTTTAGGTGAGAAGAGGATTAGAAAGAGACAAAAAATAACCCATACATCTAAACACATCAATTCCTCGTTTTGTTTTATTTCGTGACAGACGGTCGAACAAACAGAAACGAAACCGTCCCATTAATAATATATTAATGATTAAAATTAACAAATTAAACATTAACAGATTACGAGTAGCATGAATTAAAATTAATCTTAATATACCAAACAACAATATTATTTGGCAATTAAGTAAATATTAAATCGGAATCAATTATTTATTTATTCCAACAATAAATTTTACGGAAAATTTCTCGCCTCTCAAGTAAATGTAATGTGATTTTAAAATACGGATTTACGTCGTCGTAACATAACATTAAGCTGTATGTAAACTTACATAATGTAAATATAGTACATATAACCGACAGCATTGTGATCCCTTATCACATCTTCAACGTCTGTGTTTATTTCACAAGTGTAAACCCAAAAATCAAACTTTTTTATCAAGAGCTGTTTATTTTATCATTTTATAAATTCACTAAACGCCCGCCCCCGCTTTTCACGGGTCCAACTATCTCGCTATCGAAGTGTCAAAAGTATTCGCAAAAATTGGTCCAGGCGTTGTTAAGTTATGCGCTTACCAACATATTTTGCCATCCATTTTTATATACAAAAGAAGAAGATAACACATAACTGCATACATAGTATACAACGAAGTCGCTTTCTATGACCCTATATCCCTATAAAATCGTGAACCACGTCAATACCTATATTAATCACTACGCTTGCTCAAGACGGATTGGCGATTTCAAACTTGTAATTAAAATTAGAAGTCCGGTTTTTCAAGATATTTTCCTTCACCGTATGCCAGCGGTATCTAGAAAGTACATGTAACTCGGAAACACATTGGCACTTGCCATTTTTGAGCGCGCTCCCTCATTTAAAACGTACACGAAACAAATTTTATAACAAGAAATAAATTGAAATTATTATTAACGCCTGATTTAAACGAATGACATTTAGCAGCTTAATTGGTCAGTGTAAGCAGCTAAAAACTCTTTAATTTTCAAACTAGCCTGGACATAATAATCCGCAGGTCAGCGCTAAAATGCATTTAGTTTAAATCCTAACTATTTATCAGAGCGCGGTAGCTCTGGACTAATTTGTCTCACATACATATGCACGAATCAGTGGGTACCTAATTTGAGCACTACGTTATGAATGACAGAGTAACTCATCAACGCCGAGCTCACACATCTGTTAATAGGCAGAACGTAGTTGGGAACGTGGCGAATTGTTTTATATACCCGGTAGGTCATATTTTTACCCCGATGAAACATACAGTGTTACTGCGTGAATTTATACCGTGTTTTAGTGAAGCTCGTTAAAATGCTGATGATTAATTATAACTTTTATTGTGTGTTAATCACTTTAAACAATAATTATCATGTTTTATTATTGGTGGTAAAGTTGACGCAAGAAGCGTTTTAAATTGATTTTGTTAATTTACGTCAAATTTTGTGCGTTTAATTCGATAATATAGTGTCAATAACGGTTTATAATATTGGCAACTATATCAAATTAAAGCCATTAACGCCAATATAAAAATGAGGCTGTTTCTTAGCCATACTTACATTATTAACAAGAAGGTACTCTGGGACCGGCAATTTGTCATTAAGGCAAAAAATAAATTTGCGCCGTAATTTCCACTTTACCCTGATGGCGATATTAAAAAATATACGATTAAAATTCTTTACATCACTTTAATAAAAGTGTTACAAGCTTAATGTATAAAGAATAAGAAGGAGAAAAGGTTTTATTTACATGGCGAACTTCAAGGTGTCATAGTGTAGCACACGCAGTACGCTTGGAAAAAGAAAGTGATGATTTTGGAATGTTTTTATTAAAATTCAACTTTGTTAAGCATTCAACAGAGGTATTCGAATGTTAAACAAAGAAGAACAAATGAAATGCTTTTTGAAAATTCCACATTGTCGACGGAAAAGTACTCTTAAACGTCCACTTCTTGACACGGTCCCGGTCGGTGCAGGAAGTTGGAATCATTGAGTGTGAATGCAACGACGCCCCATTACTTTACAAATTCGTTGTTTTACAGTTAAATTGCTCTGAAAAACTTCAGTAATAAACAAAATGCAAATTGAAATAATTCCAAATGTTACTCTAAGAATATTTAAAGACCGTATAAAGACTTTGCGTTAAGTTTTTAATCTTTAGAGTTCTTTTCATGTTTCTCTGAATAAATATTTATGTTACACTGTTCTCACATAATAGAACCAACTAATCTGTATCTGAAAAAGATTTAAAAAGCGCAACCATAGAGTTTCGCGCTCGTTCTTCTCCATTAGAATCTACACTTTGAAACGAGCAAAAAGCTTCTGTCTGACACATGACATCTTTAAAATTTTGTTTGACGTTCAAAAGTGCCTGTAAGGGTATAATTGAAATAAATGATTTAAGCTTTAACTTACACTCTGAATAATATTATTATCAATAAAGTTAACTTGAAGTAAATTTGGATGCCACAAAGTGAAAGGCACAGCGGAATATTTATTAACAAACTCTCCACCAACCTGGGAAAGTTCGTGCTATTTTACAGGTCAATGTACTTCTGATTAAGGGACCTCATTCACCTTAGAGCTACTGCTGATGAAAGTAACATGTCTCGTACTAAACTGTGTAGTAAAATTGTAAGATATTTATTTAAAACTAACACACTGAAAGATTATATTTACACTAAAAAACGAAGTAATAAAACTGTTGTTCTTTATTAAAGCAGGATCTTGTATTACACTAAAAATCTTCAAAGTGTTGTTTGGAGGGCAGGGATTAAAATGTTTGTAAACTCTTTAAAGGACCACCTTTAAAAGATCGGTTTTCTAGCATAAGCCAGACATAAAAAGAGGAAGAAAGACACGACAAAGCACCTTTCTTAAACACGCTTCTTTTAATGTACCTTCATTATTTCAGATTTTTTAGTTTATCTACTACTTCAGACAAGGACAAGGATAGTCGACAACTGCGACTTTTTGGGAGATAATAAGTTATTGCACTTATTTTTTAATGAGTTTTGTATATAAATGTACATTATTATGGTAGGTATTAAACAATTATGAAATGAACTTAAAAAATGATTCTTACCTTATGTGGCTAAGGGCTGAATTTCCAATAGTCAGATAAATGTTATCTGAGGCATAAAATTGCTGCTATCACTGTCTTATACAAAGATTCTGACGTGACAGCATCATAATTGTGCCCCAGATAACTTTTATCTAACCATTAAAAAATCAGGCATAAAGCTAATAGAATTTCGTTTATCCACATCCTTATAATGTACCAAAAACAAGACGAGTGATCTCGTCACGTTTCCCTTTCATAAATTATTACAGAAACATTTTGGTGGCAAACGTATCCGTATTTATTCAGCGTGGGGCGTTGCAACTGGCGCTATTTGAGCCCACTCGTCTCGTAGACTCGCCACATACACGATACGCGTGTTTTTGCTGAGCCACGGTTTTTACTCTTTTTACCTAACCTAACAATATTATTATACATTTATTTTTCACGTGAACGCTGTAATTGTTAACGTTTTTTTATTTATGTTTTGGTTGGTCGCTTGTTGTTATAAGGGTACGTGGAATAAACTCTGAGCTATAAGATAAGACTATAGACAAATTTTAATGATACATGAGCGAAGCTTTTAACTGTTCACGATCCTGTGTGGCAGATTGACCGCTCACGTTGCGGTCTAGTGTGGCACAACGACGGTGAATTGTGTCGACACTAAATACAGTTTCACAATGGTCGCTGCACTGATAGTGTCCATTTGGCTACGGAGCCCTAAACCTAATGCCCCTCTTATGTACGCGTCCTATTCCACAGCCGGATTAAGTCTAACCACACTCATCCATGCTGTCTGAAGGACGTAGATGTTGCCTTTGATTTACATTATTTGAAACTCCAACGCTTTAGTAAATAGCTTTTTTATGTCATTGGTCGGCAAAAGAGCAGACGATTTACCTGGTGGTAAGCAATCAGAGCTGCCTATGGACCCTCGTAATATCAAAGGGGATACTACAAGTGCGTTGCCGGTCACTTGTGGGTTATAAGGGATTTAATAATAGGGGATTTGAGTATTGAGAAATGGGCCTCCGGTAACCTCAGTAACACGGCTTAACACAACGTAAGTCTTGCTTCACGCCGGATTTGTGAAGGACCATGGTATCAGTCCGGTCTAGCCAGCATTAATGCCAAAGCATGGTAAAGAGTGTGGTTTAAGTCATCTTTTCTTAATTTAGCTTACAGAGGTCATAAAAATTTCACTGTTTTTAAACACCACGTAAGTCCGGGTCTGCGGACGGCGAGTAAGGGTAGCTCACCGCCCGTCCAGAACCAGACCCGAGTATACGGCGCGTAGCGTTCTGCGCGTGCTTCAAAGAGCCAATAGACCACTACAGACGGGGCCCCACAGGGCCTATGTCTAGCCGGGGTTGCGGGGTAAGCACAATGTGGCACCGCGGCCTCGGCCCCAAACAGGAGAAGGATTTTAAGGAGGAGCAGGAGGGTTTTAAGTCAGTAAGAGTCTGACACTACAGCTCGCCTTACCCTGGGCGGAAGAAGTCACTTGATGATTTTCCCCTGACAAAATGAAACCCTTACAATACTTGCCAAATGCCTTAGTTGTTTGCGCACCACCTTGCACAAGGCGCCTGTGAGGTTGTTAGCCTCTTGAATTTTACATTCCACAATACTTAATATGTTTCGCCACACTCTGCACCTACATTCCACAATACTTAATATGTTTCGCCACACTCTGCACCTACTTTGGAGAAATCAACTCCTACATCAAATAAAACTTCGAATGCGAACAACTTTCTTAGGTACAACAAAGTGCATTTACTCCAAACAATTTGGCAAACCAAGTTGGTATTTTACCTATTGTGGAAGTTAATGTAATTTGCTTTATCGTTTATACCGATTTTATCATGAATATACCCACTAACTTTTTTAGTCCTATTAATATCATGTTCATCATCAACTAAAAACCTTTTCCTTCAACCAACACCACTGCTAAATATGTTTTCTTCTTTCACACAGATAGACTAGTAGCCAGAAAGTTGAATTCTATTATTATTATACTTTGCTAATTAATTCTGACCTTTTACACAGTCAAACATTTTATATAATTGAATTACGTTGGAGAGCTTTGCTTCAGTTCGAAGAGGCCGGCTCGTAGGAAATACCAGGGCCCGATGAAAGGTGTCAAACAAAGCTTGTGTTGTGTTTCTCCGTATGACTGATGTTATCGGAGGCCCCCATATATCCAAGTTTCCAATACGTAAAAGAGTGGTTACAAACATGTGACTTCTTTAGTGTTGCATATGTCTTACTATCATGTGACCAATAAGAAAGCTCATTTGCTGGCCAATCTATACTAATATTATAAATGCAAAAGTTACTCTGTCTGTCTGTCAGTTATCTGTCTGTCTTTTTTTCACGCTTAAACTACGAAACCGATTTCTGTGAAATTTGGTACAAAAATAGTTTGAAAAAAATCTGCCGGAAGTCACTATTCCACGCGAACGGAGTCGCGGACAAAAGTTAGGACCATATAAATATCAGAATGAGCAATGGTCACTTCGTTGACTCATAATTTTTGAATCTGCAGAAAGAACGTTTGTTACAATGTTGAACACATTTTAATTAATCTAAATCGAAGCGGCAAATTCTCAATATTTATCTTAATGCTGCAGCATAGTGTTTTTGGCAGGAGGTCACGCTATATCAACGGACCGGAATAACCACGTCCAAAACACAATATCGGCCTTACATTATGTTTACACCAGACCGAGCTAACATACACAACATTCATTACAAAACCTCATCATGTGAGTTAGTGTAGTTAGATAGTGATTTGTAGTCCTTAGGGGCACATAGGCTTTCGTATAACTACCCTCTCGAATGGTAAGTCTATTTTTAATGGCGGTTTGTTGCTGATCTTCTTATTGCCAAGTAAGTTCTGTCTATTCAAAGTGCTAGTCTTATTTCAATACAATGGTCTTGGTTTAGACTTGTTGCTGTGAAACATGTGACAGGTTAGATTTTTGCTTGGAAAAAGTCTTTATATGATTCAGAAATTTTTATACGTCAACAGTTTAAAAACGCCTCTCGTGCAATAATATACTCTCATGCATATAATCAAGTAAAGTAATTTTACCACCATAATTATATATTTGATTTTGACTTATCATTAACATTATGTACGTACTATAATTTTGTTTTCTTGTGTGAAAAAAATATGTTTTACTTTTTACACACCCTCTTTATTGATACGTCAAAAACTAAAACGATACACAAACGTTCACAATTATCTTCCGTTTATTGATTTAATTGCTGTACCTCCGATAGAGTAGTACGTAAATACTTAAAAGCAACATGACTTTGTAAACAAGTCTTCTCATATATTCGTTACTGACACAACTTGAAGTAACATTAACTTTTCACGCATTTAAAACATTCAGATACCCAATTAATAACGATTGCAACACTGATCAAAGTTCAACAACTGTATGTATTGTAGATAACAAATATTGTTCATATACATATATCAGTTGACGGGTATTTATCAGACCAAACGTTGTTTACAAACGAACAAAACGTTACTGTTTACCGTGCACAAATAACTTTCAAACAATATTATCAATAACCGATTTTAAACAGGCCTGCATATGCCGCATGTTCAAGTGAAATTATAAACGAGTACTAAAATTCATTCGGAAATAGTACAGTCTCTTCAATTTATGGATAAATTAATTGGTGAAATAATAATCTTATATGTCGTATTACACAAAAACGGCGTGAAACGACTTTTCGCCGTGTGAATGAGGTAACCGGTGGCCCAATCCATCCTCTCCCCCAATCCCTAATTCCCCAAAACTCTAATCCCCGAAAGGTCGCACCCGTAACTCTTTCGTTGCTGTGGGTGTCCATGGGTGGTGCTGGTTGCTTACCAAAAAACAATCCGTCCCCTCGTCACAAAAAAAACAGTCAACGGAGTTAATACCTTCGTAACAGTATAAAATTAATCATACATCTTGCATCATTATGTTCGTTTCCACGAGGTTTATAAAGACAAATTTGTAAGAAAATAGAAGGGAAAAATAAAATTGCAAAGAACATAACATAAATATTTTATTCCATATAGATTATCATAATTTCTGCTAACAAATTCAATAACTTTTCCACTTTCTTTTTGTTAACTTTTGTCAAGAGATTTATTAATTGTTCATAATCACCCATTTTTTTCAAATGTCGAATTATTTGTTCCTTTGTTTCTGGGTCATGACCACGATATACTTTTGTCCATAGCACTTTTAGAAGCATACCTTCTACTGTCTTTTTATCATTCGTTTCTGCATTCACCTAAAATACAATAAAACTTAATTACATCATCAATTAGTAAGTACTTCCAAATATAGTAACTGATGTAGAAAGTACACCAATTTTTTTTTTTAATAGCCTTGCTCCACCCTTTGTTTTGTCCAGCGGCGTGGTTGCGTTTACAATTTAACAGTTTAAATTTCACACACCTCACACCCAGACCCGAAATAACAATTTAGGGCTCACAGAAAGAGTTGTTCCGTGAGGAAATCGAACCTGCGACACGTTGCGCGGCAGCCAACGCGCTAACCGATTATAAGAAGTGTTAGCGAAATAAACTCCAAGAACTTTGTGTTATAAATATAACAGTACAGGGCAAATAATATTTACAAACGGAAAAAACTTGTCGATTGAAACTCATTTATCACGATTTCCATAAAACTACAAATTCTATGAAAACAGTGTTCAACGGCTTAAGCGGAAATACTAAAAAGATCTACAACTCTTGTGTAGTTGAATTCACGCTAAACCATTTTATCGTCTTAAAACTTTACAGAATTCTTTTATATTCCTTTCTCTCCTCAGAAGGGTTCTAATACTAATAATACTTCTAATATTCTTGCATTTTTGAAGCCATCTTCACGCCATGGTTATTTTAATATCATAGAAGTCAATTTTATTTCTTAATATTGGTATTTTTCTTAACACAAAAATATATTCTTCACTCACCAAAATTATGTTAAGGAACACAGATAACAGAAGAATGATAGTCGGGCTGTGAGCCATATCGAGTTACTTCCACTACGAAGACTTGTACGATACTGGCGACTGGATAGAAAAATCAACAAATGAAATTTCAAGAATGGACTAAACATCCTTTTATACGTAATGGAATCCATTTTCTCAATATGTTTAAGGTTCCATACATGAGCGAACCAAGCTGTTTTATACATTTAGCTATTTTACTCAGCTAAATTAGTTTTTTACTTGCGGTGAGAATTTATTTCACACACTTATTTGTTAGTAATATCCTCAAGACTTAAGATATTCTCATGTTTGGGAGAGCCATGCTTCGGCACGAATGGGTCGGCTCGACCGGAGTGATACCACGGCCTCACAGAAAACCGGCGTGAAACAACCACAACGTTGTTTCGCCGTGTGAGTGAGGTTACCGGAGGCCCAATCCTTCCCCTTCCCGGACCCTTCCCCAGTCCCTAAATCTCCAAATCCCTAATCCCTAAAAGGTCGGCAACGCACTCGTACCTCCTCCGTTGCGGATGTCCATGGGCGGCGTTGATTGCTTACCATCAGGTAATCCGTCTGCTTGTTTACCGACTTATGACATTAAAAAAAAAATGTTTTGTCATCAATCATTTGCCCTGCAACCCCGGCTTAACATCAGCCCTGTTGGGCCCAACCAGCGGTGGTCTATCAACTCGTAAAGGCTCACGCGGAATGTGACGCGCTGTACGCTCAGGACTGGTTCTGGTAGTTCGCAGCCTGATCAGCCTTGCGTACTGTCCGCAGACCCATGCTTATGGTGACCGGAGATCGTCACGCCTCCTTTCCTCCTCCATTGCGAGCATCACCGCTTCGCAGAAAGAGGAGTTTCTCTCGATCAAAATGATGACTCCCGGGTGCTTTCTCCCGCTGGTCTGAAAGCTGAGTCTCTGTGTCCGGTTAGCATCTGCGTAAGCGGAAGATGAGGTCGTCGTGGCATATCGCTAGACACTCATGAGGGTTGTAACCGCTGCTATAAAAACATGCCAGATCGAAGTTAAAGCTGGAGCCGCCATTGCATCTGAAATATTAAAGGCAGGCAAGTTGACTGATGCAAAAATATTTGGCTTGGGAAGAGTTTTGAAGCAATATACTGGAAAAACTTCATTCCTTTGAAGAGATGCTCGCAGTTATAAACGCGTGAAATAAGTTCCGCACTTATTGGATATAAAATTTACCATCGTCTGGCTGCAATGCGTTAGGGTTGTCGTTTATCAAACGAGATCGGATATCGCGGTGGTGAATCCAATTTCTCGATTACGACTGAACGTTAAATATCAACCAGGTGAGCATATGGTGCATATTGATGCATTAAACAGAGATGCTTTCGTAGATCAATAGGAACCAATGCACTTGTTCGATAATCTAAACGTCTATGTCGATACTTCGATTTACAAGGTTAAATCCACTGTTGAAGCTGGAGGTATCAAAAAACCATATAGAATTCTTGGTAGTAGGCGATTCTTAGCAGAAGGCGGTGTAGGTTTTCAACACCAACCATGATGTAAACCGAAACACACCGTTTACCGTATGGAAGATGAGAATTTAGTTCCTATTGCTAAAATTTACTCCTATATGAGCTTTGATACACCGATATATTCTTCTAGTGAAGAAAGTAGCTAGACTATTTTTAAAACTGATGATCTTACATAATAATATTGAGTGAACCATTTTTATCAAACCTGAATTGTAATAGTGATGATCGAAACGAGGTTCTGTTGGTTTCAACTGAGCATAAGTGCAAAGGGTAACTGAGGGTACTTTGAAGAGATCTTTGGTAGATTCGAATTAAGCATGAGAATGATTAGGAATGTGATCAGTGCGGGTGCTCCTAGCTCAGAGCTTGATTAAATGTGAGCTGAACATGAGTGATATGCCCTTGAGGCGTCATAGCAAACAGTTCAAGCAGAATCCAACTATGCATGAATGATATGATATAACACGGAGCTACAGGATATTGATGGTGAAGACATAGTGTATCCTCCTTTTACTTAGCTATAACTAATTAGGTAGATTTATTCATCTCAATTTACAATTAGATGATAACCTTAAAGAAGGGTGCGTAATTTAGGTGATGGATTGGTGACTATTGTATTCGTTAATTTTATCGCTTTCTACATTTATATGCACTTTACAAAAGTATTAATATTATTTAGTCCACATACCAATCGACTGTATAGTATAATTATTATCTTAAATTACAAAAACGTTCTAATTTTAATTTTAAATCAACTCCAGAGTATTGCAACACTGTCTTGGTCCGTCATTCAAATTAATTCGAAATTTGAATCAGTAAACCCATTATGAGTAATAGTTTTCCAGAAAGCGAGTGAGAATTAAAATGATTCAACGAATTTTTTTTTTCTAATATTTATTATCTACTTCTCATACAACAATGTAAATTGATTAAACATTAACACTGTTTCATGTTAATCAAAATCCAACACCTTACACAAACCATTATAAAAAAACGATAAATCTCAAATGATAAAACCTCTTACAATACCTACTTCAGAAAAAAAACTAATTATAAATTTCTACAGCTTAAATAAAAAATATTTACAATAAATAGAATTTGTACCTTTGAGGACTTATCTAAATTAATCGAGCTTAGAACAATAACGGACCTTTTATTTCTTATTCTTCGTGTAGAGTTTACCCAATTGTTTTACGGCTCCTTTACGAGTCAGTCCTAAGAAATTGCTTAAGGTTTTGGCAGTGAGTATAATTTTACGAGCGGCTACCGAAGCTTCAAGTACCTACCCACCATTGCTTAGTTAAATCCATTATCCTATGAACTCGTTTTAATAAAAGTCGATATTTTTTAATTCATGGTTCATTTCTACATGAGCCATCCACTTCAGATGTACGTCTTAATGTGTCCACGTAATGATTTCGTAGGAAGTAGTTAGTACTTTTATGCGTAAAGTCTGTTGGCGTACATTTCTTGTAACTGTGGAGATGGCACGCTGTAAACAATGTCTATAAGTACTGTGATATAGCTGTCGGTTTTATATTTAACAAGATTTTTTTCAAGCATAATATAAAAAGAATATCATGGAACCGAAAATATAAGACATTTTTCGTAACTATAAATACTAATCAAACGTTTCTAGTGTCTCAAAAGGAATTAATAATCGCTTTATTGAAATGCTAAAGTAAATACAAATTACGTTACAGGACAATAATAGAAAAAAGATCTTAAATTAAAATTTATTAAGATTTGTTTGCACAGTATGTTTGTATCTGTTCAAATAAACTGTATAGAATATGTATAAACGAATGCTCAGCTTAAACATTTTTCTTAAATTAGTATTGAATCTCATCTGTCTAAGCATACAAAAATTTGAACATATACGTTTCATATTTTCTTATAGATCATTACCATTACTACATTAATATATAAAATTCTCGTGTCATAGTTTTCGTTGCCATACTCCTCCGGAACGGCTTGACCTATTTTGATGACAAATATTGTGGTTATCTGGTATCTATGAGAATCGGCTAACATCTATTTTTCATCCCCTTAATGGTAGAGGTACTCCAACCGTATTTTTTTTTAAACAAAATTATTAATCTTTTTTATGGTTCAACACACAAAAATACACACAATCCTCAATTTTCACCCGTCTACGATCAACCCTTATTTTTATGGCAAAACAACGTTTGCCGGGTCAGCTAGTATTAATATAATAATTATTAATTTATTAATTGTGTACTATTGATGAATTTTTGAACATTTGAAATAAGAATGGAAGGTGACTTTTTTTATAACCCTAAATCATGTTATGAGCCAAGTTTGCTGTCATTGTAGTTAATTAAACCTTTTTAAATTTTTATCTATTTACAATATCAGGCTTTCGTAAGCCTCTTTTATCTAACTCAGTCAAAAGGTTTTACGGTCAAGTCTAGTGACTAAACAAGAGACAACGTTGACAATTTGAACAACATTCAATAAAAGTTTATTGTTGATATTTTGATTCTTTTTTCAACTACACAGGGCCATACCGTCAATTCTTTTTTCTTTTATCTTTTTCCGGTGAATTCCGATCATGTGTGGTTAAATTCGTTCGATCCTATAAGGGTTTCAGTCATTTTTTTAGGCATGCCATTCTAATTCGAATTCACTTGACAGTTTTACTTTGAAAATGCATTCATTGCCCTGTTGAAATAAACTTACAAATTCTTTCAACATTTTCTGGCTTAAAATAAAGTATTATGCCCAAGTGAAAATGCAATTCAAAATAAAGATCCGTAAGTAATTCAATGTATAAATGTTTAACACATTGCCTAAACCGTTTAAATTTAGCATATCTATTTAGTAACTAAATACCATTTCACTCTGAAAGTTCAGTGTTAGGAAATTTCAAACTGTTCCGTCATGGTACCCAACTAGACACGTAATTGTGTTATGTGTGCTTAACAACATTATTTCATAAAGGTGATACTTGTGTCTGTAATGAAGGCACTTTAGAAGTGCAATCTGTAATATTGTATCTATGTTTGAGTTGGGAAAATCATTCTGTGACTTCTCCCGCCTGGTTAAGGTGAGAGGGAGTGTCAGTGAGTGGTATCAACACCGCCTCACAGAAAACCTTCGTGGTGATACCTCCAGTCGAACCGTTCCAGTCTCTCTTGTTTGAAGCTTGGCTCTATAACACACACACACCACAATATAACCCCGAAAGTGAATTACTTTTATTGTGATGGAGAGCCAAACTTGGGCACGAATGGGTCGGCTCGACCGGGGTGATACCACGGCCTCACAGAAAACCGGCACGAGACAACCACAGCGTTGTGTTTTGCCTTGTGAGTGAGGTTACCGGAGGCCTAAATAACCCCCTCCTCCCATCCCTTCCCAATCCTTAAATAACTGAAACCCTTATCCCCAAAAGACCAGCAACGCACTCGTAACTTCTTTGGTGGTGCGGGTGTCCCTGGGCGGCGCTGATTGCTTACCATTAGGTAATTCGTCTGATCGTTTGCCGATCTATTTCATAAAAAACGCATGTAAAAACATTACAAACAATAAATTGTTAGTTCATTTAGTACCAATGAATAATATTAACATTCCGTTTTTTCTAACAATGTACCTATTTTAATAAGACTTGAAAACATTGCGGTAAAATCTCTTTCATTATAAAAATAAATATTCTTAATCTCATTGTAACGTTTTTCTCGTCTAAATTTTACTTTACTTTAATTAATGGTATTTGCCAAGTAAAAAAGGGCTAGTTACTCGTGCGGTAAAATTGTAAGTACGTAGGTAGGTATGTTACTCGCAGATTACATAGTTCAGGTTTCATTTGTTAAAATCTGTAATGGAAAATGTGTTAAAGGTTCTTTATTTTCAAAAGTTTTCTTTATTTTACTTTATCATTCTATTTTAATTGTAAACTAGCTACTCTCGCGCGGTTTCACCCAACCATTTGATCTTAGCGTAATGTTTTAGGTATAACCTATAGCACTCAGGAACATTATAGCTATCTATCAGTGAAAGAATTTTGACAATCCGACCAAGGGTTCCAAGGATTACCCCCTACATACAAACTTACAAATTTTACCTCTTTATAATATTAGTATAGATAACGACTTCACGTCGTGAATTAGCTGAGTACATCTCTACTAGTTTCTAGGCAAAAAGATACTTGTATCCATGAGCAGCGTGAGCGTCGGCGACGTGCACGCTGCAACATGTGAGAAAGTATTTATTAACAATAAAAAAAATACATGCTAGTAGATTCTAGTATATTTAAACATCGGTCTAGAACTTAATCTATCGAATATCTACGTTCTCAAATCAATAATCGATCGCAAAAAGTAACATCGATCCAGATCGATCTAATTGAATTACAGTATAAAGATATTTTTATTTTGCAAACATGAGTATCATTGGTGACAAAAAAAACATATATGTAATTCAGCCATATTTTAAAACGAAGGCATGCAAAAGATATGAAAATCAACATGTACACCAAGAGAGTAGGTACACACAATACAATGCACTGTAGAGACCGAGTTGATTTTTGCATTGCAATTTTGCCATCTATTTGGCAATGGCGTTCATTTTCATATCATCTGAACAGGTACTAAAAAGAATATTCCTACTGATAAAGATGATCAATCACAGTGTCTGTTTTACTTCGCTCACGATCAATGTTAATTTGCAATCACTAATACAGTATATATATAATGTAGGTAGATAGATACATTATAATATATTTCATTCTGTCATAATATAATATTATGTATCTGTCGCTTAGCCTATTTACTAAACATCACCGTTCAATTCGTCGAATGAATGATATTACAGATACTAATTACTTGGATCGATATTGGATTAGCTCCATTTTGTGCCACCTAGCGTTGAGATTATTCAAAATACCGGGATAATAAACATGGCGCTGACAAACTTGAAAATCGATAACGTTTTCCAGAAGACTATAGTGACAATAATAAAATTGGTACAAAGATGGAACAGGCTATGCTCAGGGTCTCTTTGCGCGACAAATGTGGAAATTCGCAAAAGAACCAAAGTCAACCACATAGCTCGTAAATTCTGCAAGCTAAATCCTGTCTATTCTTCCATATCAGTTGCAATGCAGATATCACTACGGTTAGTACAACTGCAACACTTCATCAGTTAGCCTGACATGTGCAGACTCACCCAGAGTGCGACCGGAGTAAGAGACTTAGAAAAGAACCAGGAAGAGAAGAGGAGGTACGGGTTGCAGAAAGTAGAAGTGTAGAGCTTGTCAGGGAAGGAGCAGAGCTTATGAAGCGCCCACGGTACGCCATGTTTGGCTAACCCAGATTGGGACCAGGTATGATAAGGAGTTGGCGATGACCTTGAGCGTAGAAGGAAGACGGTGACGCAATATGCAAAACGCCAAGATGAACTCCAAATGGCGACCCGGTCGAACTACGTAAACCCTAAATCTTACGTGGCAGCAAGAGCCAGCGGAGGCGTGAGCCTATAGAAATAGGGGGCGTACAGGTCAATATATACCAAAGTCGGTGACTACCAACAAGGCAGATATTGTGGACGTAACCCGTGACTCCTCTACCAAAAACGGGTAGTTGAACAGCCGGTTCTCAGAAAGCATATGGCGCTTCATCTCGCATTGTTATTACTGTGTATAACGATGATAATTTAGATCTTCATTTCAAAACAGTAAAAATGCTTTAAATAAATTCAAGATCAACGACAAAACCGTTTACGTTGTACCTTTTCTGAATATTTATTCCACTCTTTTTAACATAACAAATGCGACGCTGTCACAGGGAAACATTAAAACAATACAACGTTTCTATCTTTGATATCCGATGACGGTAAAAAACGGGACGAGCTCGTATCGGCTCACGCACAACGTCGGGATTAGGGGGCCTTAACGGCCCGTTTACCATAATAAATAAACGGTCAAGTTCTATACACTTTCTATGACGTGTTTAAATAATTGTTATTTATAAGTCGGCTTTTGAGAGAAGACTAACTCAATTGTTTTCTTTTAGTCACACTTTAGGAACAAGCATTAAGTAATTAAATGTATATAGATTGACTAAATGGTAAATAAAACATCGACAATAATTTAGTTTTTTACATTTATTTTTGTTTTTAAAATACAACTTTGTAAAAATCTTCTGAAATTGTTAGGCGTTTGATTTTAGTAGATTATTGATTTTATTATTAATGAAAAATGGGTTTCCTACAATAAAAAAATACTTATACGCAGAATGTGAACAAAAATTGCTTAGTTAAACTGAAAAGAATAATCTACAATATAGACACAAAACACGGCAACCATCTCGCAGTTTTAGTTTTTAAACATAAAAATGTAAAGTACTCTTGGCAACTATCACTTCTGATGTAATATGACTTAAAACTAGAAACTTACCATTCTTATTTTTGCTTTAAAAAAAGAACTATTGCAGCACCAAGTATCTAACTACACGGACATTTAAATAAAAATAACGTTCATTTTCAGTTCAATTAACGTCCATTAAAATTCGGTCTTCCAGGAAATTGAGAAAGTAAAAGAGCAATTCAATTAGGTCGTCCAGCTATTAGTGAATAGACTGACAGCTGCAGATAAATATGTTTTTGCTATTTTTTTCTGCAGTAAAAATATTCAAAACCGGTACAGTCTTTCAATACATTGCCAATAAATCCGATTACTTCACTAAATTAAAAAAATAAATAGTCTAAAATCTCCTTACACTAATATCAATTTATGCTATTCATTTGTGTTTATAATTACGTATGATGCACTATAATTAGAAACGAAGTTATCCTCATTTCTTGTCTTTAATTCTTTAAAATTACTAGGTGATACTTAATCATCAAATACAATAAATGATAGCTGTTTATTCAAAAACATTAATGAACACTGCTTATCGAGATATGTTCGTTACTGTTTGGCAAACTCAAGCAAGACCAGACCAGCTTGTGGGGAGACGCACGAATGCGATGCGGGCATGGGTGCAATTTACGAGTACCTAAAGTTGAAGATAAGCAAGCTCGGAGGGATGAGTACTACGAGGATGGCGTGGGGAGGTAGCCATGATGCCATGGCGTGTGATCGGGTGAGAAATGACGTCACCATCGGATGAAATGTGACTGTACAAATGGTGCGACCGAGACACGCGATGAAAAATCACAAAGCGAAATAAATTACGAGTTCAACTCAAAAGTACTTCGCATTCCATTGTCGCGGAAGTCGGACTTATTCTCCCTCATAACGTTTTATAACTTTTAAAAACATTAATGTTGTTAAATCAGTAAGACTGAACTGTCATTATTTTTTTGATTGTAATAGCCGTACAACACGCTCGTTTTGTTTCCAAAATGTTTTTGCGTTTGACATAATAGGTTCACAACTTAGCTGGGCCAATTTGATTATTTTCGTAATTTGAATTTTTCCTTAAAAGTCTTTTCGAACTCTTTGACGTTAACTTTTTTGAAATATTTTATGAAGAAGTTAAGTTTATATTCATAGCAAGATACCTTCAGTTTGTGAAACGTGATGTGGGGTTAGTTGTGCCATTAAATGTGACCGCTACAGCGATACGTGACCGCCATCAATTCCTTTGGGCGCCTGTTTACGTCATACCTGGCTGCATAATGTATACTTACTGCTAAAAGACGAACTGAATGCTTCCTTACTTAGCACCCGACGCTAATTGGCAACAATACAAAGTTGACGGAGAGCATGAAACGGTCTAGTTTAGACCAACACAGAGTCTCAAAATAGGCGTACACCGTGCTCTGAAAGTACATAAAACAGTTCACGTTCACTTTCATTTTCAAATTATTCTAGTTGATTGATGGTTTTTAAGTTGATGCTTTTTAAACTGATCATAGTAGAACATATTGCATTTTATATTAAAAACTTTCGTTATGAGCCAAGCGTCAGTGTTTGTCGTTTATGTTTTAACTCGGGAAAATTTTATATGAAAATTTTAATATTGCCACGTATATGTCTGTGTATTTGCCATCTCGTGCAAATACCATAGGCTTTCCGTAAATGTCGCAATAAACGTGCACTATGCGGATCCTACGAAGTCCAGGACTTATAATAGAGTTGTTTAGTCCTTCAACTTTTTAAAACAGGAGTTGGAACGAGTTTCACCCACTGTTAGAATAAAATTTGAGGTTTTAGTGTCAAAGTTACTAATTCGAATTTATGTTGTAAAAACAGACCTCACAAACATATCAAACAAGTATGATGTGAAACTAGCAAACTATAGAATAACAGGAGTGAGACCCAAACAACTTTATTCAGAAAAGTACGTAAATTAAAATTTATTTTACTTTTTGTCAAAGCACTGATTTATTTACTTTTCTGGTCTACTTCTAGTATACCAGTAACGTATATAATAATAAATATTGAAATATCAAACTAAAAATTATAAATGTATGTGATTATTTATTTTAAATCTCAATGTAACTTACAAAGGCGGAAGTTCGGAGATCTCTACCACTCATCAATACTAATATTTTGAACAGGTAAAATTTGCAAGTTTGTATGTAGGGGGTAATCTTAAGAACCGCTGGTCGGATTGCCAAAATTCTTTCAATGATAGATAGCTGCAATTACGCTACGATCAAATGGGGCCGAGCAGCGGGTAAAACCGCGCGGAAATAGCTGGTTTTGAATATAGTGCAACAAATGAATCAGAAGTTCTTATAAAACTACCTACTATAGCATTTAGATAGAAAGAAGAGAAAAAGTAGACTTCGAAAAGCTAAGCTTCGGCACGAATGGGTTGGCCCAACCAGAATGATACCACGGCCTTTCAGAAAACCGACATGAAATAAGAACAGCGTTTTATTTGTTTTGTCATCTGATTCAGTTTACGGGAGTCCCATTCCTTCCCTTTTTTCCTACCTTTCCTCAATCGCAAAATGTCCGTAACCCTAATCCCTAAAACTCCGGCAACGCACTCGTAACTCCTTTAGTGTTGCGGGTGTCCATGGGGGAGCTGACTACTTACCATCAGGTATACAATAAAACAAAATAAAATATTCAATGCTGAATGTATTCACGTTACGCCAATAGTTCATCCCGAAGTTACATAGTACTAGTTAACTATCGCCATTCTAGGACTATTTATTGCATAAGTTAGCAAATTATTTATAAACTTGTATTGTGGCTTATGGTAAACTTAAGCTGTAGACATGGATGTTAAACATATGTACATACACTTAAATAATGTGTTTAAATGTATGTCTTGGATCCAGGTGAAGAAAGTTAAAGTAAATAATTACATAATACAAGAAAACATGAATTTTGCATTTGGTATATCGGGATATAAGTATTAGAATAAAAATAATATAAAATTGAATGGTATTTTTGGGACCTGTTCCTTAATAAATTTAAAATTTGAAATTCCCTCCGACAAAAAATATAATATTCCTTTAAAAAGTAATAATTAAAAAAAAATATTATTAAAAAAACAAAATACCCGACTGCACACTAAAAAAAGAGTAAAACAAGCCCCACAATACAAATTTACTGAATATAATTTATAAATGTTGATGGAAAGCATCGCAGGCGGGGACCAACAGAGGCTTATTTATAGTCATTTCTGTTGTGCACCATTTAGCAGAATTTTCGTTGGTGGCGGTCAAGGTGGTCCCCGCCTGCGATGCTTTCCATCAACATTTATAAATTATATTCAGTAAATTTGTATTGTGGGGCTTGTTTTACTCTTTTTTTAGTGTGCAGTCGGGTATTTTGTTTTTTTAATAATATTTTTTTTATTTATAACTTTTTAGCTGTTTTTATTTAACGAAAATGTTGTAGATGTAGAAGACTATGTATATGTAAGTACCATTTTAAATTATTTCGACGACATTTGGCTTTAGATTACGAGTGATGTTACTCCGCAACATAAATTTACCGCCAATCTGGACTGTTGGTAGTGAAGAAGAAAAAGAATAACATGTTCCCGTGGGAATTTTGAGAAAAAACGTATCCTATATTAATTACTCCCGTGATTGAAATGAATCTAATGATACCGCATACATATTTTTTTAAAGGGAAATTTAGAAAAAATATTATTATGTCTTTATCCCGTGGGACTTTTAGGATAAAATGTATCCTATGACACTCCCGTAATCAAGACAAATCTAACGATACCTCATACATCAAAATCCATCAAGCCGTTTAGGCTACAGGAGGTCACAAAGGAAAAGACATACATACATACTTACATACACTCGAAAAACATTACCCTCCTTCTTTGGCAGTCGGGTAAAAAAAGTGGTGTTGGGGACCGATCCAAATATGTTCAATCTATTACAATCTACTACATATTTTTATTTTGTCGAGGGTCTAATTTATTTTTTTATTTCATACTTTTTATAGGTATTTTATATCATTTTCTCTTGATTAGGTCATCCACATTCCCTGTCAGTGCGCTTTCATTTGAGACCCCACTCGAGTATATTTGTAGACCTCCGGTTACCCTTCCCCACTTACCCCCCATAACTTCTAAATGACTCAACCGATTTTCGTCAAACATCTCTAAGAACACTCGTACGTAAGTCACCTTTAATACAAAGAAAAAAACTAAATTGAAATCGCTTCATCCGTTCAGGCTTCAGGATGCTACAGACAGACACGTCAAAGTTATAACACCCCTCTTTTCCTGTCAGGGATTAAAAAATCGCATTGAACATGAGATGTTGATGAAAAACACAGATGGCTTATTTAATATAGTTCCAACTTACCAATACTTACTTACTTACTTATACTACTATTGTGTGTACCGTGCTTGAGTACAAAAAAAAACACATTAGGTATAATAAATATTATTATTAAACCCCATATGTTGACAGGAGCAACGACATAGATAACAAATGACATTTTTCATAAGGCTCCCTCCTGTATAATCGAATGTAACGACAACATTTTAATATCGTGTTTAAATCATAGCAATGAAGATTAATTAAATTCATAACTTGCCATGGAGCTGTAGCGCTTCAAGTATGTTTGCTGGAACCACACAGGTGGCTTCAAAACGGTACTCGTAATCCGTAAGAAAACAGTTTCCTTGTTGCAGCGTCCGTTCCTCGCAACGCCAGCGACAACGCCAGCAACAATATTCTGAAAGTCATTGCTGCTAGGTATAACAGACTGCCCTTTCCAAACATAAAATAAACATGATAAGGGTAGTAAACGGAATAATTATGTAACTTTAAAATATTTAAAAAGAAGATACTAACATACATAAATAGTAAATTAATATTGTTACTAACTCACTAACCAAATGAGTTTACACATAAATGTTATTCTATTCTATTCTTAAATGTGGGAGAGCCAAGCTTCAGCACGAATGGGTCAGCTCGACCGAATTGATACCACGGCCTCACAGAATACCGGCGTGAAACAACCACAGCGTTGTGTTTCGCCTTGTGAATGAGGTTACCGGAGGCCCAATCCCTCCCTTTCCCCTATCCCGTCCCGATCCTTATGTCCACAACCTCTATCCCCAAAAGGTCGGCAACGCACTCATAACTCCTTTGGTGTTGCGGGTGTCCATGGGCGGCGCAGATTGCTTACCATCAGGTAATCCGTCTGCTCGTTTGCCGACTTATACCATAAAGAAATGACCACCCTCGTTTCTCTGCTCTTTTATCTTTAAGCGTTCAGCTCCGTAAGAAGGTTTTATGCCCACACCAGAGGAATGTGTTGGTGTTGGTCATATTTCGATACTCACATAAATCCCGTTAAAAGTTACTATGCACCGCTTTGCTATGGAAAAAATCTCAGGTATAAAATTTTCAACGAACAGACTATTCGAAAATAAAAGTTCGTTTAATCCTGTTCGAAATGAAATACCTACATGCCGATTTAAACATTTGAACTAAACGGTAGGCCGGAAAACAGTTTTGAGATTGTTTTGATTAAGTTTATTGAGACTGTGTACGGATAAAATTTTCTTTAGTTTTTTTTTTTGTAATTTTCATTAAACTATTTCTGTTTCTTTATTACATTTAGGGCTGATTTTTCAATAGTCAGATGTTATCTGAGGAATAAAATTGTTACTGCCACTGTCTTATACAAACATTATGACGCATCATAATAATATTATATATATATATATCATATATCTAACCCTAGTGTTTGTTTTTTAAGTGAAAGTGTGTCGTCTCAGGTAGTAAAAAATAATTTCTATATTATTTAAGCAGCCTGTATATATTAATTTTAGAGCTGATTTTACAATGGTTACATAAAAGTTATCTGTGGAATAATTATGATGCTGTCGTGTCAGAATGTTTGCATAAGACAGTGTCAGCAACAATTTTATTACTTTGATAACATTTATCTGATTATTGAAATATCAGCTCTAAATGATAATAAAACTTAAGTGCAAAAAGATGTATCAATACATAACTATTACTAGGTATAAACATAACATTATTAAGAAACATATAATGGCAAAAAAACACACCATTTTATTGTCATTAATTATGTCGTATTTTCTAAATCAGCTGAATCCTTAATGAACCTGTACTACTTCCTGCTCTTGCGAACTACCAGGTCTGTTTACCCACTAACTTAAGCTCATCCGTCAGTTGTCAACCAGAAGCTTATATGTAAATTAATGTATAGTTTTACCTTCTTCGTATCTACAGTTTTATTTGAGTTTTAAATTTAAAATAAGGTACCTACCAGCAAATACTGCACAGTGGGAGTGGCTGGGCAACCGGCTGCTGCACATCGTGGCGCAAATTCGATTCTCTCATGACCCAACTTTTTGTGTGGTGCAGAAATTGATTCAGAAGTCGCAAAATAAAATCGTAGTGTGCGTTGCTTCAAATCAAAGGCAATATGCCACAGACTTTTTATATAAAAAAAAAGTTTGAAAGCACAATACAGCCTAGTTGTGTTTTGAAATCCATTTATGAGGTTATAATCAAAGACTACCTACATATGAATACCATACAATACATAAAGAAGTAATTTACACGATCGTCCAAAAAATTAATCACCTTAGTAATAGTAACTACTACCACTTTAAGTACAGAGATGATCGTGTCTTATCTATTACATGAAGCAGTACAAGTTTATTATAATTACAGGAGCCATTCTTAGAAATAGCAAATGAACTAGCATATAACAATTTGAAATCTTGCTTACACAAGCTGAGAACCTTTGCTAGAGAGACAAACTCGGTACTAGAGTTTGACGTTTGCAAGTGCTAGATTGACGGCGCCTTAACGAGATGTCTGAAGCTCAAACATTCAGAAATGTACGCCATTCAAGATGGCCATCAAAGATAAAGGCTTAACAAATGTTACCAACACAGTACAAACAATATTAGTTTTTGCATTAAATAGTGTTTAAATATGTAAAGATTTGACAAAAAAGGATAAATTATAAGTAACCTACATTTTATTGGTCAAAATAACTTTGTTCATGTTAAGCAACAATTACTTAATTTCACATCATCAGCCTTTAAAGTACCCACTGCTGAGCAAAGGCCTCTTCTCACACGGAGATGGTTTGAGCATAATCACCACGCTTGCTCAATGCGGGTTGGCGATTTCAAACTTATAATTAGACATTATAAGTCTAGGTTTCCTCAGTACTTTTTCTTTCACCGTATTTCAGTAGTGCCTAATAATCATGGAAGAAGTTACATTGGTACTTGCCAGGTATCGAACACTCTTGGCCACCACGACTTACTTAATATGCAACTTCCAAATTTGAGCTATTGATCAATTTCTGTTTGATTGGTTGGTTTAGTGAAATGTTATTTTAAAATGACTACAAGCTACGAGCAAAACAGTTGTAGAGCGTACCGCGTAGTTGCTACGGCGTAGTAATAAAGTCTTGAGTTCCTACTAAAACTAACAGTCTAAATTTTTGGTAGGGAGTGGAGAGATCTCGTTTTGGTTGTGTCAGTTTGTCGTCATATTTGAGCTACAGGGAGAAAAAGGGTAATAGGAAGAATTACTATTATCCAAGAACGAAAGGTAGTCCTTTCTTACTTGAGGTCGTAATGCTTGGTATAATTAGTGAACCGCTAACGAGTGAAATTCTTTGCCGGAGTCTGTGTTTTGCGAAGGGTCTACAAGGTCCGGGTATATAGATTGCTTATGGGTAGGCGTAATCCATCCTAGGGCGTATCATAGATTACCACCAGACGTGGTAGCGACTAATTGCCTGCCATTACGAGAAAATGAATTGTGAAACTGATTTTAAAAGGGCATCCATGGAATTTTACCTCGTTCTTCTCTGTACGAATCTACACTTTGGAACGAGCAAATAGCTTCACTTCGGTAGAAAACAGACCGACTGCCTAAGACACAAAGTTGAACTTTATGATATTTATTTGTTTGGTGTTCAAAAATGATTTTGAATTTAAATTTAGTCAATTGAGCGTTAGTAAGATTAATGTAAATACATGTATCAAAACGAAAGGTGAGTTCTTTCATACTTATCCGTGAACTATTGTCGACCTTATGCAGTATATATAGAGAAACAAATCCTTAATAATATCATGAAACTAATAACATCCAAACTAAATAAAGTTAAGCAATAACATATCAATACTTAATTGAATTATTAATTTCAGTAATAAGTCAAATTAATACAAAACACCGCCATCTTAATTAATGTCACTGAATAAGCTTCGAAATTAATTCAGCGTAGTATTTCATTAAAGTTGTTAAGTAACTTGCTTGCATGATTTGAAAACTTGCCGTAATTCAAGTACCGTGAATGTAAATGGAGGTATATTATAAAGATCCCTTTTTTACGTTGACTATAAAGAAACTTAAATAAGGGAGAGTCCTGCTCTCAAACAAGGTATGGCAAACTCACAACAGAAGCTAGCTGTAGACAAACGGAAAGTTTATGATGCCACATGGATGCTGCTATAAAAATCTTAGTATTATTTTATTCAACTTGAGATTCTTAAGGTACAGTTCTTCGAGCTTAAGCTCCTCAAGATTTTCTTAGTACTTATTTCTTTCTGAACACAGAATCATCTACCGGCTTTACCACTAAATACTTTTGGTCTATTTTATGGTGTAATCGGTTTAGTTAGCTACCTAAAAATAAACAATCTTGGTATGTCTTTTTATATTAAGGGGGTCCTATAAAATACAACAAAGATTATTAAAATGTACATGTAATTATGTAAATGTAAATGTAGTTTATTAGCGAACATCGACTAAGGTTAACCTTTAACTCTTTGAACCTGATTGTTAACATTTATACATTAATTTATTTTTTAATGGCTCGGCTCGACCAGTGTGATACTATGGCCTCACAGAAAACCGACGTGAATCAACCATAACGTTGTATTTCTTCCCAATCCCTTAATCTCCAAAACCCGTGATCATGAAAAGGTCGACAACGCACTCGTAAGTCTCCCGTTGTTGCTGGTGTCCCTACAATCAGGTTATCCGCCTGCTCCTTTACCGCCCTACCACATAAATGTAAGTAAATAAAAAAATAGACAACTTTTAAATAAAAGTACATTAAGATTGCTTTCATTTATTTAAGTGTGGGAGAGCCAAGCTTCGGCACGAATGGGTCGGCTCAACCGGAGTGATACCACGGCCTCACAGAATACCGGCGGGAAACAACCCACAGCGTTGTGTTTCGCCGTGTGAGTGAGGTTACCGGAGGCCCAATCCCTCCCGTTCCCCTATCCCTTCCCGACCCTTATATCCGCAACCCCTATCCCCTAAAGGCCCGGCAACGTACTCGTAACTCCTTTGGTGTTGCGGGTGTTCATGGGCGGCGCCGATTGCTTACTATCAGGTAATCCGTCTGCTCGTTTGCCGACTTATACCATAAAAAAATTAGTTAAGTAGTTAAGTTTTTTTTTTGTAATAGGTCGGCAAACGAGCAGACGGATTACATGATGGTAAGCAATCAGCGCGGCCCATGGACACCCGCAACGGAGGAGTTACGAGTGCGTTGCCGACCTTTTAGGGATTAGGGATTTGGAGATTTAGGGATTGAGGAGGCATTGGGGGAGGGGAAGGATAGTGCCTCCGGTAACCTCACTCACAAGGCGAAACACAACGCTTGTTGGTTGTTTCACGCCGGTTTTCTGTGAGGCCGTGGTATCACTAGTCCTATACTAGGTCGAGCCGACCCATTAGTGCCGAAGCATGGCTCTCCCACACTTAAAAGAAAGAAAGAAAGAAAGAAATATATATTATATATATACATATATTATTTAGTTACCTAAATCAAGATGTATGTCGTACGCTATCTACGTACGTCGTGTAAAAAGACCGACATAATGTCCCAGTCTGATCGGGCAATGTCGATTTTTATCGGACAGTAGTGTTGCATTTAAATGGTACGATTCTCTGTAGGGGAATAGAACGGTGGCAATGTTATCGAGTACTCCAGGAAATAGATATTTTGTTGTTCATTTCACTGCACTAAAATAAATATTCGCTGTTAACATTTTTAAGCTTTCAATTCAAACTACTTATTCCTTTTTACAGGTAAAATACGACTAAAAGAAAAGCAGTTTATATATTATTAACACTTATATCTATAAATTGAAATTATAATAAATATACAATGATAAATAAAATTATATGTAACTTTCTGTTTCGAATAAAATTAAAGATATAATTTATGAGTCGGTTTCTTTAATAAATACAAATAATGCCATCACTTCACACAAGAATTAGATTCAAAAGATATCATAATAAGCCTTTATCTGTATAATTGTATGAATTTGTTATGTAATAAATAACTTGAAACATGTACCTACAAAGCGGATTACGTTCCCAATTATGTTTGCAGAGTTCGTTTTCATATCAACTATTTTCAAAACTAGAATTTATTTTGTTCACGATTTTTTATTTGTAATCTAATTAAAATTTTAATCGTTAGAATTCTATATTATTTTTAGTTTTATTTCACAACTATCATGAATTTATTGCATTAAACTTTTGCACAATTAGCTATGTACGAGGTGGACTTAATGCCATAATCGTTAAGAAAATCACGAAATCTACAATTCGCCTAATGTTAAGGATTGCTGTAGACATGATAAAAGATTAAATAAAATTTTTAGTAATTAATTTCAGTTTTTCTAGATGAAGTAAGAGGAATTTTTTGTTTATCATTGTTCATAAAGTAATAAGTTTTAATAAACAACATGAAAGTAAATAATTGATTATTTAGAAACACGCGCCCCCTTTACGCGAAGCCCATGTCTACACTTCGAGACATGAGTATGTACAAAGACTGGAACGATAGAATATAAACTTTTAGGGGCTCCCTTGCACGAGGGAATTGGGAATTAACATCATAATATATTACGAAAAGCCTAGAAGCTATTCATATGTACGAAGTAATTTGATAACGATATTAATCATAAACGAAGACCGGAGTTTATTGCGTTGGACAAACTTGTACCACCCATATATTCAATGGAGGTTAATTTAAATTGTGTCATTGATTGCCTTGGAATATCGAAAGTACTTTCTTTCGAAAGTATTAGATGAAGCGAGTTTATCGGATTTCTATAATCCAGAAAATACAACTTCAGAGGAGTTTGAAGTGCACTGGCGGTCTTTTAGGGATTACGAGTTGTAGATTTATGGATTGGGAAGGGATTGCAGGAGTCGAAGCAAGATTGAGAAACAACGCTTTTTTCTGTGAGGGGAAAATCATAAAATGACTTCTCCCGCCCATTCCATCATCATCCCGCCATTATTGTGTGAAACAACGCTTTGGTTGTTTCTTTGAAAGCCGTCGTATTACTTCAATCCAGTCGACCCAATCGTGCTGAACATTACTCAGCGCCGCATCACTCCCTTGCAGTAGTCCAGTATGGCCAATCTGCAAAAATATCATTGCGCATATTATAAAAAATCCTTTATTCAGAAATCGGTTCAGATAATTTGTGGCGTTAGCACGAGCATTATTTGACACTATGGTGATAAACCGAACCACTCTATAATAACTAATCGTATTGTTCGATAAATAATTTAGTTTTAAAGGCTGATATTATTCATTGGCAATGTAAGAACCTATCACACACCTCCGCCCTACCAAAAAGATGACTGGCAGAAAATCCTTCTAGCATTTATTCCTCAGATATAAAATTGCATATAAAGCAGAATAATAAAATAAAAAATTAAGAAAATGTATCCTGAAAATGAGACGTATTTTTTTCTAAATTCTACTTGATGGACAGAAAATGTCAGTCAACATCACTACTGTTGCAGACAGAACTTGATGGCAGGCAGAGAATTTGCCTCGTTTCGTGACAATCGTTTGTAAACGACGATGTTAGGATAGCACAGTGAAGCCTTTGTGCTCGTTGCCGGCGTGATTTCAATGCGGTGACTCGCTGAGCCCTGTTTGTACGCCAACTATTCGTCATTAGACGGACGGTTTATTTTTGTGCGTTTTAAACATGAGCCATATAGGCTACACAGAGGTACATCCATATCATTATCCTTACGTTTTTAATTGACGATCAACATCATCATCTTATAAGTCTTCACTGCTAAACAAAGACTTTTTCTCTCACGGCCTTTGCTTAAGGCGGATTAGCGATTTCAAATTTTTAATTAGAAATCGTAAGTCCAGGTTTTCTCACGAGGAATTTACGATCATACGACATTTTTTTTAACATTTATTGCAACTTCCTAAAACAGTCTTAAACCGAATGAACATCTTGAAAGTAATATAAATCATTGCAACTTATACAAAATAATATACGAAATAATCGCATAGCAAATTCAAGTTTACTAAGTTAATTTGTATGGCGCAGTCCATTAAATTCACAGTCTTACTTTAACCCTGCAACTAGCGCTACACATTGCGCGTAGCTTCTACTAAAGGCGATTAAACCTCTTGGGATTGCCAACATTTAATAAGAACGTAAAAAGTTTAATATAAAATGAACTAATGTGCGAGTTCATTGAAGGCGAACACCACCCTTTCATTCCTTGAGAGAAAAGGTAGAGTTGTGCATCTACTAGACCTGTTTAATGTTTTTTTAAACATTAATGTTGCTGTACGAACGAACTTCTTTTCAGGCGAAATATATCAATGATTGAAATAGTTTGTAACAATCTTGAGGAAAAGAAATATGATGATATTATACATATGTCACTAATTTCTGTAATTATAATCATGGAATGTCTAGAAAGTACCTTCTGATTTATGTATCCAACTTTTTGCGTCAAATAAATTGCCTATTTTGGGTATATTAGGGAGGGGGTAGGCAAATATGAATAATATACACCCACTTTACGCCAGTTACTTTATTAGACCCATGTAATAGGGGAGAAATCCTATTACCATATCCCTTGAATCACAGGCTCCATGCTGCTCTGAGATTTACTCAACCGATAGGCGTAATAACACGGGGATGAGCCGAAAATTAAAGGTAGAATATATTTCTTAGCTGTTCATCAATATTCAAATAAGAACTTAATTTTTTAGGTAACAAATAGCATTAAATGCACAAGATAATATTAACAAAAAAACCGTTTAATTATCATTCGAAATTCGTAAAAAAATCACAAATAATACATTAGTTGTTTTTATAGCCCTAATGTTTATTAAGAGAAATTTTTTTTTTTTTAATACAATTCAATTAAAAAAGGCGTATACTGAATTTGAATAAAGAATCTTAGGAACGTGACATACTTTAATAAAATAGTAATTTTTAACTGGTTTTGTTGTGATCACAAAATTTTAGAAAAGTAATAATTTTACGTCAATACATCACAACTAGACTTCGTTTTTTAGTAGGTACTGATAATTCGAGACCATTAACGCGGTAGTCGCCGTAGACCATCGAAGTTATAAAAGCTTTTAGTCAAAAGGGAACGAAAATTTCTCAAAAACTCTAATGCACCTTATGAGGACACAAAAACATTCAGGGGATGGCATGCTGCACAGTGCCGCCATTTTATTATCAAATAAATACAACCATATTTCACTGCGTTTAATAAAGAGGTTGGCGATGTAAGAAATACGGTTTGGTTATTTGAACATGAAAATGAAGTAGATATCTCTCAGTCGACTTTTATATAACCAAACTCAAGCAAATAAACACAATATACAAACATGTGTTGGTTACAAAATTATAAATATGGGAGCCGAATAAAAGGAGGTGGTTAAAAAATACACCAGAGTCGTCAACAACTTCATTTTTTTTAATTTCCTTGTATATGTACATAAAAATGATTTGTTTCAAGAAAATATATGATTGTAAGTTATGTAAAACGAATTGTAACTACATATCTTCTTGAGTCTTCTTGAGTGACACATATCTACATATATCCATCTACGCATCAATTGGCAGATAAATTGATGTCTTGACATAAAAAATATTTGAATAATGAATACTCAAAACTCAATTCTTTATTGCATTCTACAATGTAGGCTTACACACAGACGGGGCCTTATAGGGCTGATTGTTCAGCCGGGGTTGCGGGGTAAGTGCAATGAGGCACCGCGACCTCGGCCCAGAGCAGGAGTAGGAACAGGGAGGTTTTAGTCAGTAAGAGTCTGACACTCCCTTCCGCTCAGCCCTGGGCGGGAGAAGTCATTTGATGATTTTCCCCTCACAAAAAAAGGCTTAGACGGTAAACATTTTTGAAGGTTACAATCGCGAACCCTGACTAATACATCAAACTACTACCTACTCTAAAATATATTTAAAACATAATTACCTAGTGTAAATTAGATGCTATCGTGATGAGAACTAAGTTTTCGGTTCGTAGATACGTACATCATAACATGCATAGACTTCAAATTTGCACACACACACACACACACACACACAAGAATCGCGGTATTATGTCTTGACGTCTTGTTTGACTTTGTCGCGTATCCGAGACAAGATATTCTTAATACATCTGTAGCTTTGAGCAGCATATACGGTCCGCGCGCGCCTCAAAGAGCCTATAGATCACTACAGAAAGAGGCCCTATAGGGCTTATGATCAGCCGGGGTTGCGGGACAAACGCAATAAGGACACCGGCCTTGGCCTAGTATACGGAATTAAAAATTATAAGGTCTTATCTTTTTGTTGTAAACTTATGTGGCAGACGGCAGTTTCTTCATGAGAATTTCGTTGTATATTTGACTAGCTTGTGACCGCAGCTACGCTTACGTCATTTAACTACCTACACTACCCTAACTCAAACTGCACTATCTACCTGTCTTACTTCTACCCTATCGTATGTTCTTTTTCTGGTTCTAACCTACATCCCCAGCAATTGGTCCAACCGTTCTTGAGTTGCAAATAGTGAAACTAACACGACTTTCTTCTAAATACAGATAAAGATTATCATATCGAAAGACATTGTAGAACAGACCTTTAAAATGACCACAATCGATGCAGAATGAATAAAAGTGTAGAGCAGAATTCACTCTACATTCCGAAGCAACCACGCAAATGCATTCAGTGGACACTCATACTGGCTGATCGTTTAACTGATCGGCTTTCCATCGTATAAAAATATAACTCGCAGTCTTCAAAACCTCCAAAATAGAGAAAATGGAAGCAAAATGTCAAAGTTAAAAATTGTGTTTTATTTACAATACAGTTGTTAAACAATGACTCAAATTAAATATAACTCTCAAAATATCAAAACAATACTTTTCTATGAATTTTGTTTGAAATCATACTATGAAACGTAGACATATTTTGATGGTGCCACAAACATTATTATATGATCATCATATTGTTGCGTCGCATTTTAATAATACTTCCAAAATAAATATCATCATTTTATCAGTTAGTATCAATAAAATACTATTATTATTGAACATTTTTCATCGAAACAATAAACAAATAGGCCATAAACATTTTTAAATAAGTTTATACAAAAAAAAATATAAAAACTTAATTCTGTTGTATTCAAAAGTTGAAATTTATTTATATTTTGCTGAATCGATTCCATTTGTCGAAGTACTAAAAATCGCAAGTAATACTTTCATACGAATATAAACACAAGATCACAGCTAATATATACAATTCCGCTGTACAATACAATACATGTAGGCAGTTAAACGGATTACTGTAAGTGTTAAGTAATTATAGTCATTTAACAGTTTAACAATTGCAATTACATTCTGTTCATTTGGCAAATTGCCAAAGTGGATAATTTTTATTACAATTATTTTATTTACGGAGGATAATATTTTTGTTTATTTGAAATGTAAAATTATAGTATATTTGTTCATTAATACTAGATGAGTATCGTATTTCGCAACTGATTGTTCCGCTAACAAACATTGAAAGCAATTCAGAGTTCAGTCGATTGTAAGTAGATATCGGTAAAATTAATAAAATATTTAGTTGCAAAATTTAATAACATGTAACGTACGAGTATGGATACTTTTAGTAACATTTTTTATTAATTATCGTTTATTAAGTGGAGTTCATTTTTTTATATTATTTGCAGATTATTTTCCTAACGTTTAAGTGTATTTTATTCATTTTAAACATTATCAATGTATACTTTTTTCAATCGAAAATCTTTGCTACATCGACTATGATATTCGCATATTTCAGTTAGGAATTAAAAGAATGATAACAAACAATACCTTTCAAGGTTTGCAATTTACGCAAAAACAACTATGCAATGATAAAACCGATAAGAACAGTAAAACATACAGAAAAAATAAGACTGACGCGGTTTTGAAGTCGGTCGAAAAAGGGTAGGTAAATGGCGGGCGGCGTAGTGGTTCGCCCACAGGCGACGCTAGTCCTATTATTATTTGTGGCAAAACAAATAAGGCGCGCCTGTCGTCCGACTCAGCTATGTGCAACGGCAACGAGGATCATGTTATGATTATACGCTCTGGAGCTTAACGTTACAGTATGCAACACGTGCTCGACTCAATGAATACACTCGGTAACACATAACCGCACAAGTCTGTTTCGAAATGAATCGCTCGAACCAGTAACTTTTATATCGACATGTTAAGTACGGTCCCGGTCACAATTGCAACATCTGTCACAATTCACGCTGTTGTTTTTGTACCGTCTAC
This sequence comes from Spodoptera exigua, assembly GCA_902829305.4. Lineage (NCBI taxonomy): Eukaryota > Metazoa > Arthropoda > Insecta > Lepidoptera > Noctuidae > Spodoptera > Spodoptera exigua. The sequence continues at coordinate 8,174,246 of LR824601.2, read as the reverse complement.
ATTACATTTTACTAGTGAATACTACAATATTTCATACTCAATATTATAATAAATAACATTACGTTTACGGTCTAGACTTCAGGCTGAGCAACGTTTGTTTAATTAACTCTAGAATATTTTAAAAATTTAAAACGTTTTAAGCCTGCCACACTGGTTGTATAAACAATGAATATAAATGAAATAACTGGGCTATTTGTGTATTCAGTTTAAAATTGCGACGCGCAGCCAGCAATGAGCAGTCCGAGGCGACACGTGGGATAACACTACCGGCCGATAGCACAAAATAATCTCCTTAATGCGTAAAATAAACGCTAGCTGCAATGACGGCGACTGATTAAATTAATTACACTGTGAATTAATGGCGCATGTGAAACAGTAGAGTGACAATGTTTACTTTAAAATTGTATTCGTAGGTACCACTTGACTTAATTGTTTTTGATACTCACACTACATTAAAATAATGTCTGTAGCGATTGATCATTATTACAAAATAAAACAATAGTTTTACATACCTACCCTACCTACAATATTTGGGGAAGCCTGCGTGATTTTATTAAATCTGTTTTGGATGAAAAAATATTCAATAATTTTTATACTAGCTAGGCTACGCAGACTGGGTGGAATTTGCGTATTGATACTATCCTATCTTTACGTCACGCTTGCGTAGTTTGGCGGCTACGCAAAAGGCTTCAGTTGGAGTTGTTATTACAAGACAGTGACGGTTGCCATGCCTTATAATAAAATTATTACAATGCGATCACTCGTTTATTTGTCATTTTGAGGGTTGTGCTATTAGTATGTTCGCTATTGGCATAAAAATAACACACATACAATAGATTGAAACATTATATGTTTTTTTAAAGAAAATGCTCTTGGTATATTTTGGTTTAGGTTTATATAAAGTTGACAAGCATGGTGACTGACAGAGTGCACTGACCGTAACGTTGCTGTGATTAACGCGGGGATGACTAAACAATAATCATAACAAATTGAATATTGCAATTTAGTAGTTCTATTTCGTAATTACTTTTGTTTGTTATTTTGAATACTGACGGAACATTTTGTAAGCCTGGTTTAATGGCAGTAATAACTAAACACAGAGGGACAATTTTATTGCAGACAAATTAATGTCTTCTCGACTCTCACTGACTAACCCCCCCCCCCCGTTCTTTCTCCTGCTCCTGGTCGAGGTCATGGTAGCTTATTGCGCTTGACAAGCAAACCAGGTTAAACGTTGATCCTGATATTTGAATCCCAATTATGTTTATACTTAACTATGTATCTATCTATCAGCTGCTCGGCTCCATTTAGTCGTAGCGTGGTGTTTTAAAGCCTATATCACTCAGGAACATTGTATCTATCTATCAGTGGAAGAATTTTGGAAATCCGAGCAGCGGTTCCAAACATTACTTCCTACATACAAACTTACAAATTTTACCTCTCTTTATAATATTAGTAAAGATATTATTACGAAAACTCAAGAACATCGTCCTCGCTTTTTGATGTTTGTAAATTCATCAGAATCCCTCACTAATACCCATTTCTAGACCCACTTGCTCCGTGCACATAAGTATGTACACGACGTCGTCTTTCGTACATCCCAAGAGAAACAAAGTTGTTTACCATAATACCCTAGTAGTGCATCGTACCTGCTGTCGTTCTGCTTTAAGTCGCTTTACTAAGCAAAGAGAGATCGTGCCCGATACAGATAAACACGACTTGCCGCTTTCAGCTTCTTAATGGGTCCCTCTGAAGACTATACAAACTTTAAGTATGAAACAATTCAGGATATTAAAAGCCAAAAATGTTAGGACTTAATTAACATTTCGTTTCTATTTATATCTACATTTCTATTCAAAATTTAGCAGCATTTAACTTATATACCCTTATATAGTCCTTAAAAGTCATCTAATTTTATTTTAAAGTAACCAAGCCGGTTGGGTACTTTAGAAAACTCACAACATTTTCTGTCCCTTGAAAATGCTGGATTCTCAAGAAACGTAACCGCTTGCACACTATAACAGTTTGCTGACTAACAAGCAGACACCTCGAGCCGCTAACGCTTTGAATTTTATATTTCTGTCTCTTTATGAAGAAAAGGCAAATAAACGCATTGTAGACCCCAAGTTTTATAATCGCGCTATGTCATCGTACTTCTATATAAAACTTCCATTACTTGCTAACCTATCACACATTCTTAGTGTGAGTGGTTGTTTAAAACACATCTCGACACATAATTTTCAATTTTCTAGGTGGATTTACTGGCGTCTATTACACGAGATGATGAACGCTTTGTTCCTGTTTTAGGGTTAAAGAATAATTTGGCAAGCGTTACGCGGCGTACACAAGTATATTCTCCAATCTGTTGAGAACGGGCGCTTCCGCTGGGAGAAGGCAAGCGCCCCGCCTCGCCGCCGCCGTCGTCGCTCTAACATACACCCCACATTTATTTACACGACGCAGATTAATTCCACGTCATCCGACACATATCCACTGTAAGACCCAGCCATTCTCAATCATATCGCCATACAAAACACCAAGACAGATCTCTCGTGGCGACTCGCCTCGCTTCACTAATCAACGACTAATGAGCACTTATCTAAATGCACTCTTTTGTATACATCCAGCAGTTTCTTCTTGTATTGTTTATCTTGATAAACTTAGTTTAAAAGGTATCCGTGTTTGTTAGATTCATATTCAAAGATAAATCATTTTGTTTACTTACATTTAAATATGCACTGCTCGCGATTATGACCTCGTCATATTTGTTTTACGTGAGTCAAGGATTACTCTTTTATTTTATTTTATCGAAGGTGAGCCTACAGATAGATTATATATACAGTCTACAGATGTTAACCAATATTACAAATATTGTTAATATTTATAGAATAGACGGGTAGACGAGTAGTTTTATGTTATTTTGAAAAATGAAGCTTGAAGAATGAGGGTCGCATATTTAACTAGTAGGTATACACGATAGTGAAGTGAATACGGTATTCCAAGTTTTTATAATGTGATAGGTTGGCAAACTATCAGATTACCTGGTAAGCAATCCTATGTTCCCGCAAGAGAAAAGTTATGAATTCAAAAAAAAATAGGATTAGGAAGGGATGGGGGGAAAGGAATGATTCGATACCCTCGCCTACACGGAGAAACACAATGCAGTGATTGTTTCACGCCGATTTAATGTAAGGCCGTAGTATCACTCCACATGAGCCGACCCGTTCGTACGAAGCCGTGCTCCCCAACACTTTATATTAATTTCATGTACAAAACCAAGTCATAAAATAACTCACGAAATATATAGTATTAATAAAATTACATTTCAGTTTACTAGAACTTACTAGAATAGGATAGAACATTTTGAAAACCCGGTCCACCACCTCTTTTTCAGACTACTAGCTACTCTCGCGCGGTTTCACCCGCTGCTCGGCTCCATTTGATTGTAGCCTATAGCACTCAGGTACATTGTACCAGCGGTTCCAAAGATTACCCCCTACATACAAACTTACAAATTTTACCTCTTTATAATATTAGTATGGATGAAAACTTTTGTAACACGTAGTTGATTTTATACATATCACGCTTAGTAGGTATGTTAATTTTTTCTTTTTTGTTATGGCTATCCAAAGAGGTCTAATTATTACTATTAGAAACTTATTAGTTTATTAATTCCCAGTACAAATAACAACAGCTATTAGCTTATTCGGCCAGTAATATGGTTGACATTATGGCTTTTCCAGCCCACATTAAATCTGTTGGTAAACAATTAAGCATTACTTGTTTACTTTGGTTGGTACCTATACTGATAATGTATACAAATATACAGATGTATTTACTAGGTGTTGCCCGTAGTCTCATTTGCATTTGCAGATAAATATATGACCTTTTAAATATTCAGCTTCTTAGCTCCAGGCCCACAAAAAATGTCTCATAGAGCCAACAGCTACAGAGCTGGATAATGTACCGCAGCAACAACTTGAAGAAGGAGATGGCACGAGGTGGTTTTTAGTCAATATGAGTCTAACACTTCTAAGACGAAGAAGTCATTTGATGATTTCCTTACTTTAATTAAAAAACAAAAAATTAACATTGCTCCGTTGCTATATAATTTGTGAGTGAATATATTTCTATATATTGGCAATATATTTATTTATAAATTATCCAGAGCCAAGCGACAGCACGAATGGGTCGGCTCGACCGGAGTGATACCACGGCCTCACAGAAAACAGGCGTGGAACTGGTTACCGGAGGCCCAATCTATCCCCTTCTCTTCTCTTCTTCTCTTAATCTCCAAAACCCTAATTTCTTAAAGGTCGGCAACGCACTCGTAACTCCTCGGTTGCGGGTGTCCATGGGCGGCGCTGATTGCTTACCATCAGGTAATCCGTCTGCTCATTTGCCAACCTATGACACAAAAAAAATACAGCATTTTGTAGTATAGATAGTATCATTTTGGATAACATAATTTTACTTTCGTGTCAGTGTCGGTGATTCTTATTATTTTTGCTTATAAGCTTATTAATCAATAGTGACAAATCTCTTGAGAGAAAGCCTTTCTTCGTATCCTAACGTTTACATGACGATTTCGACGTTGATAATTATAGCAATTAATAATATAATTAGGCTAACCATACAATCACGTTCACAGTTCCCAAAGGATTAAAGATAGAATCGATTACGTAATTAATTATTATTAACATAATATTTAACGAAACATTTTACCTTATTTGTTATTCTTTTTACACAGCGTAGAACAACTTTCGATAATTTTATACACAAAGTAATGATATACTCGGAGAAGCCGTATACAAAAATTAATTACCATTGTTTTTAATGGTATAACGTCAGCAACCGAGCTGACGGATTACCTGATGGTTAGCAGTCGGCCTTGGCCACCCGTAACACCAAAGCAGTTACGAGTGCGTTGCCGGCCTTTTGGGGATAGGGGTTTCGGATATCAGGAATGGGAAGAGATAGGGGAAGGGGAGGGATTGGGCCTCCGGTAACCTCACTCACACGGCGAAACACAAAGCTGTGGGTTGTTTCACCTCGGTTTCTATTCAATACCAACTATTCATAAACACGCTTCGAGTTTGCTAGTACCTTTTACATCATCTAGTCAAATAAGATGTTCAGTTTTGTATATATGTGGGAAAAAAGGATTTAATTTAATAACAAGTAAGAAGTTTAATATGTTGTCATAAGATAGTCTATGGTCAGAAAATGACAATGAAGATTTGCTCTTGTTTGTTTAGAAGAAAAATATAGTTTATTTGAAGATTTCACTGCTGTTTTCCAAAAGAATATATATAGGTATATATTATTTTTAAGTATTTTTCTTTTCGAGGAATACAATTGTTGCTGTCACTGTCTTTCATAATTCCGCAGATAACTTCTATCAAACCATTGAAAAACCAGCTTTTAATGAAATAAATGAAATAATTCAGATGCTATTCCGCCAATTTGAATATACAAGACAGTTCGTAAAATAATACAATTTTGGTTTGCAATTAATTATTTTCATTCTAATTAAAATGCGTCCAACTACTTAATGTGATGATGATGATGATGTGTGACTGATTTGTTATAACGGACGGACAGACGTTATTTTGATTCGAAGATTAGATTTTGAGAAAAATGTTAGTATAAATATAATCGATTTTTTTTATATTAAAATTCGGAACTAAATATCTACAATGTGTCATTTTTCCCGTGCATGAAGAACAAAAAAAAGCAGAAAATAAAACTTTGACCTAATCTTATATTAAGATATGTGAATACAATATACTCGATATTTACACAGCAAAAATATATTTCTTATAATCTATACTTATGTAGTAGGTACTCCGCCTCATGAAAAATGGTTATCCCGCTTAGTATTTAGGATACGGTAAATATTATTCTTTCTTTCCAAGACAATCCGTGTCTTAGATTTATAGACTTATCAATCAAAAGTTTGTTCATTGTTTTCCCCAAACTTATTGCCAGGTCACGGAAAGATGTTTATTTATGACAACAATACAAAGAAATGAATTTGGAAGTTCTCATTTAAGAAGGTGTGCTTAATATTTTGTCGCCGTCTTCGGAGGCTGATTAATTTAATCCTTTTAGCAATAAAACACCCCCATTCCCGAACCTTAATTATTATATAAGATCGCTATAAAATCAACTGAATAGCTCTCCATTAACTGCATTAAAATTATGAATATCCAAAAATGTTTTTGAATTCATTACGAAAAGTTCGGTTTGGTGTATTATTGAAGAATATCCTTTGAAGGTATCGTTAATTAGGTTTAAAATTCAAAATTAACAAGTAATGTACTGAAGGAGAAGTTACTTTATTATATTTGCGAAGTTATTACGATCGATTTTTTCTTTAAAATACATTTTTGCTTGTGTAGATTTTCTTCACAGCTGTTGGAGCGTTAGCAAACATAATGTCACATACACATCTCATCCAGATCTGAAACAACAATTTGTGGATCTCATAAAGAGTTGTTATGATGTCATAAGAGGGAAATAAGCCCGCGAAACGTGGCACGACAGCCTTGTATACCTGATTTATGAACAATTGACAATGTTGTCATCTGTGTTTAGTATTTTAATATTATACAAATCATTTTAATATAAGACCTGGCTATCTATAATTCGGCAAGAATGATCCACAGCCTCATAGAAGACCGGCGTAAAATACAGCCTTGTTGTGCCGTGTGAATGTACTAAGAGGCCCAACCCTTCATCCTCTCCCCTGATCCATCCCCCCTAAATCTTCGAACCCCTAACCCCCGAAACGACGGCCTTCGGCAGCGCCGATTGCTTACCAACAGCTAATTCGCATTATCGTTTGCGTTGAAAGCTTTTTAATTTCCCGGAATCTAATATGGATTACAATGCAAAATGTTTACTTTTACTAGTACCATTATAGTTATAATAAATTTACAATTAAAACACTTGCACTTATTTACCTACTAAAAATATTTAAGTAAATAGGAAAAAGTGTTCTATAGTAAAAACAATCATTTGAACAGAAAAATAGGAAAAAGAAATCATTACTATTACTAATTTTCCAAAGGTTATAAACAAACAGGGCCCAAGCATTAAGGACATCTGTCGGGCCAACGTAAAAGAAAGTTTTCTTTGACCCGCGCCTATTTACGTTACAATAAAAACTAAGCCGTCATATTTCCTTCGTCAGAACCTTTTGCGTAGCAAAATAAAAGTCGAAACAACTAGCCACTGAATTTCAGGCTTATTTCGCAAAGCTAAACTTTTTGAAGGCGTTTATATTCAGTTATATCAAGTACAAATGCTGTTCTAAGAACCTTTTTAAAACTACTCTTCACGTGACCGCTTTGTACGAACTAACAAACTAAAAATGCCGAATAACATTTCCTCGTGTAGGGGCGGAATTGAATTTACTGTGTTCAACGTGACGATTAGCTGAGATATTTATATATAACATTCAATTATTACCTTTATTCTTGCGTCAGTAAATAATTCGAATTCAACTGTTCAACGAGGGAGTGAAATTATGTGTTAGGTTTCAACTCTAGATAGGTTTATCTATTCTTTAATTCTCATTATAATGTAGCACTTAAATATGAAAATACATTACAGAAAACTCACATAAACGAATCATATTTAAAAATAATTAACCGAACGTAAATAATCGTTTAACAAATAAAAAAACATAGATACATCACTACATAGTATGATCAATTTTCAATTTTCTTCAAAAAGCTTTGCAACGACTTTTTCTCTGTCCCTATGTATGTATCTTCAAAACCACGGAACGGATTTAGAAGCGGTTTTTAATAGATAGAGTGATTGAAGAAATCGGTTTTAATTTATTATAACATCCAAAGAAATTTAGTATCAGTATTGCATTCATGCGAAGGCGGGGCGGATTGCTAGTACTTAAGTAATAAAATAATCTACAAAGACAAAACCATTTCGTTCCGTGTTATTTGTGGTGAATTGCGTTTTCACACCACAAAGTATTTTGTTTGCATTTATTACTTGCTGAAGTATTATTTATTGTGCATATCTACATATATGTACGTCTGCAGCCAGCGCGCATTTCTCCGATTAAATGGCAAATGAGTATTTAGAACTATTAACATTGATACATGTATTTTTTATGTAATATACCGGCAAACGAGCAGACGGATTACCTGATAGTAAGCAATCAGCGCCGCCCATGGACACCAGGAAACACAACGGAGAAGTTACGAGTGCGTTGCCGACCTCTCAGGGATTAGGGTTTTGGAGATTAAGGGATCGGGGGAGGGGAAGGATTGGGCATCCGGTAACCTCACTCACATGGCGTTGTGTTTCATCGCTGTGCTTATGTCACGCCGGTTTTCTGTGGTATCACTCCGGTCGAGCCGACCCATTCGTGCCGAAGCATGGCTCTCCGACACTTACTTGTGTGCGTTGTATGTTTCATAAAGATTTTTATCTGCATAGACACTATTAATATTGTAACAAAACGTGACTTTTCATTTATGTTTGGAATAAAACCACATCTTAATAACAAAGCCGCTATCAATAATTGGCACTCAAAAAGAATTAACGTCAAAAGTTTCCTTGTTACCTTCTAATTAAAACTCACCAACATTTTATTTTTTCACCTAATTTTAACGTTTTACTTTTAAAAGTGCTTCTCAAACAAGACACGGAATAGGTTTCGTAAACTAACACCCATTTATTAAGTGTGTTTTTTACTGTGGAAACTTAATGGACTTATGTGAAAGAGAGGCTAATGTCAATCCAATTATGCGACACTAGCTTTTGCCCGCGACTTTGTTCGCGTGGAATAATGACTTCCTGCTGATTTTTTGTTTAAAAACTATCCTATGTCCTTTCTCAAGTGCCAAATTATGTCTGTACCAAATTTCACACAAATAGGTTCAGTTGTTTAGGCGTGAAAAAAAGACAGTCAGACAAGCAGATATACAGAGTGACTTTCGAATTTGTAATATTAGTACGAAAGTATGGATTACTCGTACTATAAAAAATGGGTTTGTTCAGTTATCTATGTCTGAAAATAAGTTGCTCCGGTACTTAAGTGGTCTCTTACAGAAGCTTTGTTGAGTTGAAGTCATATCCATTACAAGAAATAACTTCAATGCAGTTAAAACTTACATTTGTATTAGTTTCTTCTTGTTATAAAATTAAAACATACTCAAGTTACCTATTTATTTTTAAATTATTTTTCATTAAGTTTATCATCACATCCTCAGTCTATAAGTGCCCACTGCTGAACAAAGGCCTCTTCTCATACGGAGAAGGTTTGAGAATTAATCATCACGTTGCTCAAGGCTATATTTCCAGGTTTCCTCCCGACTTTTTCCTTCACCGTCTGTCATTGGTGTTTAAATAATCATAGAAAATTCATATAACTCGAAAAATGCACATTAGGTTGCCAGGTTTCGAAGCCACACTCATGAGATGTGAGCGCCTTAACCTCCGGCCAACCACACCACCTATGTTGTAAGGGATTTTACAAAAACAAAATAAAACCAGCACGTACCATTCTCAGTCCACGTAAATAAAATAATGACTACCAACTTCAGATTACATAAAATGCTTTTGTCTTTATCCCTGGGAACCTTCAGTCTAGTGAAGTCATATTCAAATGTGGGTTGAAAGCAAAGATATTCGAATAATTAACACAACTGACATATCAAATTTAGTATGAAAATGTACAACAGTTTAGACAACAAAGGCTTGATATTAATGACGGTGGAGGAGGCAGAGCTTACGAGTACAAACATAACATTTAATAGTTTTGTTTGAAGACTCTACAAATATTAAATCCACTATTGCATTACATTCGAAATGCCAGATGAGAAAATTTGTGTGTTTTAGGCGTTGAAAATAATATAAGCTGTACCTAAGAGTCCGAAGTTAATGGACGCTTTGTTATAATTTTCCACAAAAACTATTTACCAAGTCTAAGTTTAAGACTTCACCTAGAATATCGCATGTGCCTTCAATAATCTGCCTTACTACTAGTAGTAATACGGGTGAAGCTGCTAGCAACAGCTTGTCTTTAAGCTACTAATAACTGAGGCTGTCTTGAGGACTCGTTGCGGAGGGCATACAAATATCTGCTAAGACCCAGACGATTAATTATTCAGTTCTTACCCTGGTCTAATTGAGAATACGCTAGAAAAGGAAAGTAAGAAAAAACAGTCTAGTTTGCTTAAATGATTGAATAAAATGGTATTATCTTCTTAAAAATGAAGGAGACTTGTAAAATTTCAATTGCTATCTATTGACTGCTTATGTAGGAATTTGTCATAGGAACTCTGACTTAAATAAAATACAGTACACGATAGAACTGCAAAAACAACAGAATCATAGTTAATGAAATTTGAAAATAATATTCACTATGGAAGCTCTAACCGCCAATGTCATATCGATAAAGCAAAGGTTCACATTTTATCGAGTATGGAATATCAGATCCCTAAAAATAATAACGATTTGTTGCAAAGCTGGACCAATAAATCCATATTTTTCTCCAGCCGGACTAAAGCTATAAATTTCATACCGGAATACTATAGCCGCGTATGCTTGCAAAACAATAAATTGCGAACGCCGGCCGCACACTCTAGTCATATTCATAAACCAATGAACGACTAAAGGTTTTATTTAATCATTAGCATTTCAGACCGTAACGCGTCCATTTTATTGCTCTTTAATTATAATGCGCCGTGCTGAATTTGAATTTGGAATTATCTCTAATTTATTTTAAACAAGCTTTTGTTGTTACGCTGGTTTTAAACCTGGCCTTATACAAAAACATTTAACATATTATTTAAAAAAAATGGCATTTTTTAATATAAATAATACTCTATAACACAATAGATTTTGTACAATATTTTTAATATAGATGTTAACTGTCATATTTTGTTTCTTCCACAGGTGTAGTATTCGATCAAAATACCGAAGAAATCCAGAATGCTTTCAAGTTTGCGATGTTGCAACACTCCAATAATGCGAACAAATCCAACCTGGACTTCCAGCTCTACGTTGATATCATCAACACGGCCGACGCCTTCAAACTGTCACGACTTAGTAAGTGCATTTTCCTCATTTTTAGATAATACGCTAAATGGAATTGCAATCACTCCGTGAATTGAGGAAATTTCAATTTTCTCAGAGGATTCCATTATAAAAGGCTCAAAGCTATCTACTCCTGATTGCTCAACTTTTAACAAGGTCTGACGAATCGTTACTTATTGCTACGAAAAACTTCTAAGCAAATATCTTTTTCGCTTTAAAGTGAGTTAGTAAACTATTTCGTGCATATTACTGTAAACGGTCACGATAAATAAAAACTTTTTAGTGTAAGACATACAATATTCTTAACATTATAATATTCATAGTCGTCTTTAATATGAAATCGATACTTGTAAATGATTAAAGTCTAAGGAAAAAGAAACAGTTAAGTATTATTTAATTTATTTTTTCATCAGCAGTTTATTGATAAGAAATAAATTTATTATTACTACAACTGAAGGCTGTGTGCATTAATTAGTTTCATTACGCTTCTTCAATGAGATTAATTGTTCCGTTGCTTCACTTTAAATGCAACCGTTTTATGTTAATGCTTTTTTAAAACGAACGTTGAACGGGAGATTAGTTAATTTTAGCGTTGACAAGCCTTTCAGAAACCGGGTGTAAGTAACGGACTTAAATTTTTCAGATTTTTTTGTTATGTGATAGTTACCTGATGGAAAGCAATCGGCGCCATTCATAAACACTTGTAACAACGGAACAGTATATAGTTATACGGATTAGGGATTCGAGATTTTGGGATTGGAGGAGGGAAGGAACCTCCAGTAACCTGTGGTTGTTTCATGCCGGTTTTCTGTGAGCCGTGGTATCACTACAGTTGATCCGAAGCATGGCTCTCCCACAGTGCCTATTTTTTTAACAAGTTGGTGACCTATTTTAGAAAATGTCTACTTCCGAGTTATAGTTAGGTGTGACGAGTAGACTACAACTTGACGCCTCCGGTATTACTTGTAACACTGGTTAGTTACTGTAGTTTTGATTGAAGGACACTTCAATCTCAAGTCGGCTTCTGAATGGATTAATAATTCTGCCTTTAATTAGTGTAATTGGCAATAATTTATTAATCTAAACAAAATCAGGTATACGTGGTGACGCATGGAACTATTTTATCGTAGGAAAAAGCTAGAATATTATTATGAAATCAGAAAATTAACGAATATAGAAGGTTTACGAAACTCAGTACTCTCAAAGTTTCGGAGTGCAATAATTGAATATTTCGTAGAGAAAACCACTCTTCTTTTACTAGACTTCGAGATAAGTTCGAGGAGTTTCTTCAAAACAACTGTTGGAGCCGTCAATACTCGTTATAACTAATATACAAAAATGTTTTCTCCATCCGCTAGCGTGTTGTGGTCGTTCGGTCACCAGAAATATGTAACTAACAGATTATTTCAGGAAAAAGCTACTGCGAAAATCATGACGATCGGATGACCCATTGGTTCCCAAAAATTGAAACATATATTTTTACCAATTTGATAATTTAGCGAATAATAAATAGATTTACTGGATAACTAAGAACTGGGGGTAACCATGACATTAAAAGTAAGACTGTTTTAATCTTACTTCAGTCTGGGTACAGACTGGGACAGAGCTAGATAACTTGTATAGCTCTTTCTCTTACCCACACTGAAGTAAGTGGGAAGTATTTTGTTTGTTTTAAAAAGAATACAATGTTCTCTTATAAAAATTTGATACATAAAATCTCATTGTGATTTCAACGTTAATAAGACAAATATTTAACATCTGTTTTTATACAAAAATAATGAACATTTGTTTGCCGTATAATTATAAGACAAAGAGTTTCACTCAGTCGACATCGACAAGATAAACAGCGAAGTTTCAAGTCAAGAAATTAAGTTTGTATTTTGTGGTGTCCTCCTAGACACAGAGCTCTCATTTGAATGCAAGACCTTCCTCTCTTTTTATTTCGCCTCGTCACGCGACGCTGATCAAAACACTTTTGAGCGGCGCTGCGTGAATTTTCGAAGCAACCGTTTGTAGAACACATTTTTGAGGTAAAACTACGACCAGGAACTGTGAAAAAATGTTGATCTAACAGATCAATTTGATTTCGTTAAAATAAAAAGCAAATATGGTGTAACGTATAAAGCTTGATCATTTACCTATTTCCAAATATTCTTATTACTAAAATAACGTCAAGGTAAAAGCTTCGGATGAATAATGTGGGTGAGGAAAGCGTAGTGAAAATGGTTCTTTAATAAAGTGTTAAGTGGATACTTGTTCAAAATTATGCGCATACATTATTTTTGGGTCCAAGAATACACACTACGCTACGAACAGTGTAGATTTACAAAAGACATGCGAAACTTCATCATTACTTTTTATACATTGTTTACAGCTTAAAACAATGGGGTGTTAAGCATTAATATTGCAAATAAATTTAAAAAAATACCTTAACTTTTTCTAATCTTAGTCTAATCTTAGTTTTCTAAGGCCATATTCAATTTAAGCTCTTGTGTGTATAAAGCATAATCCACTATTTATTCGACCAAGCCAAATAATGTTTGTCGTAATATTGTGTGGTAGACAAGATATGATCGACACAATACAGAAAGATTTCAATTTATATTGTCACAACAACAAATGATTATGATCGCATTTTATTCAGAGCTATGAACGGCCACAAAAACAGTTGATCAGAACACCTACATAAAATCAGCTTTTTTTTGTGTGGGGAAAAGGCAAATTCTCCTGCTTTAGGTCGAGGCCGCGGCACCTTATAGCTCTAGCCCCACAAACCCAGCTGAACATATTTTATTATTTTGTTTATTAAAGCTCTTGTAAATGCTCTATTTTACCTGTGACGGGTACACAAACCTGTGATACTTGAGCCATTGGGTATGTTAATATAATTTATTATTTTCTGACAAATGAACGCATACAGAAATTTCTGGGTGGGATGAGAGGAAGAACCAGACTCTCACGGATGAAAATCCACCCCGTTCCCTGTCCTGCGGTCGGAGACAGTCGCTGCTTCCACTCCGCCATGAGGTCACACCGGAGCTCATCTCGCCACACGCGATTCACAAATCTGGCGTGGCAGCAATCAACCCTAGGCTTACAATATTGAGATGATTTTATAGAAAATCTGTGTATGCCTACCTCTTGAACCACAAGCGTGTTCAATTGCACAGGCAAATCGGTATTTTGATAGCATTGATGGAACAAAGGGGATTATTTTGAAATTTACCAATGAACAGTAATAGTTTTTGCGAGGAAATCCGTAAAATACATAACAATATAACGCCTCATTTTCCTGAAATGCTAAGTAGAATACTTACTATAAGATATAAAGTACACATCCATATTTTCTAGGTAATATTATTATTTGCCTGCCGCGTGATGTGAAGCTGTTAAGTACCGAAAATTTCCAGAAAAACGTATAACGTTTTAGCTTTAATATAATCGTAGGTATTAACTTGATACGAGTGTTTAGGTATTTATAGAGTTCAATATGTGATATTTCATTTGATATTGGTATATTACTTTTCCTAACCTTTGATATATTACTATCGTCACACTTATCTTTCAATTGGGGTAGGTTCACAATGGAACATGTTATTGTCATAGTCTTTTGCGAATTTACAATTAAGTATCAACTTTTTTAAGGTACAACTCTACAAGGAGGTCTTATATTATTGCCTCGTTCAGTTATTTCTCCAATTTACTAAATTATATATATTTTTATTATAAATAAGCTATTTGCTTCACGGTTCATTATGCACAGTTTAATTTAAACAATAATTTGTTGAGTTAATTTATTGAGTATTGGTATAGGCCTCCACAAAGTTTCTTTATAGCATATGCTACGTAATCGTAGTCATCTTCTCATCTGGTTAGTGGTTTTCCTCGACTTCTCTTAGCCCTTCGATCTCGAAACAGTGTTTCTTGCGCAATCCATATCTGGGCCTTGATTCTGATATTACAATAGTGTCAGAATAGTAGAACATTGGTTTCAAAATTGTTGATTTTGAAGTTTGGTAATCTACTAACACGATAGCGTCATTATGACTTTCCAATGCCACTTCATTGAAATAATTCTTTAGAACGGTAATCTCGTACATAATGACAAATGAATATTTGACATAATGCGGTGAGTTATTGTTTATAATTCGTTACAAGACATCTCGTACTATAATTCTGTTACGAAATCGCCGAACGCCAATGATCAGCCATTTTGAATTAACAGATTAAGAACTTTTAGTAAAATGACAATGGAATCGTGTAAGAATGACAACACTTTGAAAATAGTAGACTCGGGCCCCTCGTCTGTACATCTTGCGATGTTTGTAACTATTACAATGAGAAGATTTAATTTATTATCATAAAATTTTTAACTAATAGAAATGTAGATACGGTTCAAAAATATTTAGACAATTATGTAATGAAACCCATTGTATAGGGTCTGAACCTTTTACCAAAGGCGCGTATATTTTTAGTTCTAGTATGTAATAAGAATTTTACAATAAAACAAATGAAAAGAGACTGTAGTTTTAGTTATTCTAATAAAAAATAGTGTTTTGTTTAATACATTTTAATAGTCTGTACTCACTAAGGGCATTTTGTTAAGAAAAATAAATACAAAATACTCACTACATATTTAATATCCGATGCATTCTCAGTTCACTTTTTAAGGCAAACTAGGTACGGACAGTAGTATTCCATTCATAACTCAAATGTATAAATGAGCATATTTTTTTCTATAAAAGAAATATTCAGTGAGTTCCTCATTCACCCTCATATTTGCTGCTTTATCAATACGAATAGGTATAAATATAAGTTTTTATTTCTGACATGGCGTTGTTTACATCGATGTATACAACAATATAGATCTTTATTGTGAGGGGAGAGTTATTAAATGACTTCTCCTGCCTAGGGTGGGGCTGGAGAGAGTGTCAGACTCTTACTGACTAAAATCCCCCCTTCTCCAGCTTTAGACCGAGGAAGCGGTACCTTGGCCCTGTTTAGCTGAACGCATGCGGAGCGCTACGCGCCGAACGCTTGAGTCTGGCTCTGGTCAGGCGGCGAGCTACCCTAGTACGTCGTCTGCAACTATATATGTATAGATCTGTCTTGCAAATTGATAGAAGTCAACCTAGGGATATCTAAAAAGCAAAAACACGCATACGTATTTTTTGTAGTAAAAATCGACTGAACTATTTTCCGTATTTTCGTATGATTTACTTTACCTGTGACAAAATACATACATATGTACTGATTTCGGGACGATACGTAAAATATTCTAGAATGGTAATTTATATAAATGGTGTTCCTATGTGTGTAAATAGGTACTATTGTAGTTCAAAGGGAATATACAAATTTCTAAACATTAAATTCACTATTGTAAATGGTCTCGCCTTCTCGTGTCTACAAACGTTATGTTGGTGAGACTAATGAATGGCAGATCTCACAAACAATTATATAAGTACATATATATTATATATCAGTGTATGTTATTCATGCCTTCATTAAAGGAGCACCCTGTTTATTCATCAAATTCGCCGAAGACTTTATTGTTTAGATTAGTATTTTAAATATTATTATTCTTTGAATTTATCTCTTATTATTCTTTGTATACCTACATTTTATATTGATACGTTTATTTATATTTTGTTTTGTACATAGGTATCTGAATATTTGGGATTATTGAACTTATAAATAATGATACTGTATGTACCTATGGACTCGCGAGTAATTGTCCCCTTTTTTTTCATGTGAAAACCTAGTGTAAAAATAGGCGTCACCAGGGGCTGCCACCAATGCGTTGCCTTTTAGAGATTATAGTTTGATTAAGAGATTAGGAAGGGATCAGAGGGGGCACAAGGATTGAAATGGTCCTCCGGTGAGCTCACTCACACGGCAAAACACAACGCGTGGTTGTTTCACACCGGTTTTCTGTGAGGTCGTCGTACTTATCACTCCGGTCGAGTCGACCCATTCGTGTTGAAGCATGGTACTTTTCATATTATCTTTGATGCTGATATTATGTTGCCTACCTCGCCACCCCGGCTCCGTTTGTGGTGGTCTTGGCCCCGGCGCCCACGAAACGCTTTGCGCCATCGGCTCTGGTCTAGTTCTAGCCAGGCGGCGAGCTCCCCTCGTTCGCCGTTTGCGCTGCTGTGCAGTTTCTGTATGTAAAATAATATTTAGTCCACTAAACGGTTTTTCTGATACTCGTGGATGTAGCGATGTTGATTAATCTATTCTAGTGTGACGTCACCAACCAACTTTTATTTTTATAAAATTTTCGCTTTACCTATTTCAACGAATAAATGGAATCGAAATAGAAAAAAATACGAAACATGTTCACGAGGTCGACATCTTTCCTCAAATAAATTAACATATTCTAATAAAGGATTTTTGTCTTCAATCTTTTTTTAAGTCTCTGTTCGTATCATTAAATCCTGCTTGAAAGCTATTGCATGTTCCTACTGAGTATAGCGCTTAGCAACCGGCTCAAGCCGCAAGCTTAACGTATAGGCCAAAAAAATCGTTCGACTGTTTTTGTCCAAATTAATATTTTCAAAGGGTAGTATTTATACATTATACCGTACAATTTTGTATATAATCTATTGATAAGATTTTGAGTAAATTATTTATGACTATTAACTTCAATGCCTGGACCATCTCAAATCGATTTTATAAACGAAACCAATGAGTTTGTTAAGGACAATACAAACTCCACTAAGTATTTCTGTACAATCTCCAAGTATATTTTGCTTCAATACAAAAAAGTCGGCTCGACTAAATACCAGGACCTCACAGAAAACCGGCGTAAAACAACCATAGGGGTATCTTTCACCGTGTGAGTAAGGTTACCAGACGTCTAATGTCCGCTCTCCCACAATCTGTCCCCAATCCATAAATGTGCCGAACCCTAATCCACAAAAAGTTGGCAACGTACTCATAACTCAACCGTTGTTGCGAGTGTCCACGGGGAGCGCTGATTGCTTACCATCAGACAATACGTCTGCTTGTTTGCCGGCCTCATCATCATCATCATATAAGTGCCCACTGCTGAGCAAAGGCCTCTTCTCAGACGGAGAATTACCACGCTTCCTCAATGCGGGTTGGCGATTTCAAACTTATAATTAGAAATTATAAGTCCAGGTTGCCTCGTGATGTTTACCTTCACCGTATGTCAGTGGTGTCTAAATAATCATAGAAAGTACATATAACTTCGATAGTCACACATTGGTACTTGCCAAGTTTCAAACCAACACCCTCGTGCATGAGAAGCGGGCTCCTCCACCTCCGGGCCACCATCGTTCTTTCGTACGTTCTTGTCCATGATTACCCGTCCTATCACATAAAAAAACATTTGGTAGGAAAACTTTTAAAGTAATTTTTTCATACTAAAGATAAGAATTGTATGAGGTTTTTAATTATCTTTCTGCTACGAATTAAAATCAACAAGAAAGTAATCTAAGGTACAACCGTTGGTCAAAATGAGTTGTAACAATAACAGAGTTTGCCATTACAACGTGACTTTGTATTGCGAGTGATGCTTTTACCGAGCCGACTCGAGTTTCAATTAATGTACCTTTATTTTTATTTTTTATTAAATGTTTATTTCTCTACACATTTCAATGAAGTGTAACTAAATAAGTAACTCGATAATAGAATTCTACTTTTGAATTTGAAAAATTACAGAAAAAGAAATATTATTATTATTAATTTAATTTGCTTAAAAATATTTTTTTCGTATGAAAAGTCGACAAACGAGCTGACGGATGACATGATGGTATGAAATCGACGCTGCCCATGTACTCACACAACACCAGAAGAGTAAAGAGTGCTTTGCCAGCCTTTCATGGATTAGGGTTTTGAAGATTTAGATCTAAGGGAAGGTTATAGTGTGGATTGGGTCTTTGGTAACCTCACGGTCACATACAACGCTGTGATTGTTTCACGCCGGCTTTCTGTAAGGCCGTGATGTCAGCCGACCCATTCGAAGCATGGCTCTCCTACACTTTCAATGTGTTTTTGGCGCTTTAAGGTGGTTTTTGTACTCAGTGGTTTCGAAGGAGTGTTACACTAAATCGATAAATGACAAATGACCCAATTCAATGCACCACGATCTGTTTATTATTATGTCTTGTATGCTCCCGAAAACTAATAGCCGAAGTTAGCCCGAGCTGACTAAGTTGCGCACACTTGTGTATGGCAAGCCTTAACGAGCGAGTCACTCAGGGCTTTAGGCGGGTTCTGATTTATTTACCACTAGCACCATCTGTTACATGACACGAGTGTCTAAATGATACTTTGAAGTTGTCAAATTATCGCGTACTTACTTTGGCAAAATTGGGATTGCGTTCGCAAGTTTCACTCGCAAATTACTGCGAGCCCTTCTCTCGAGACGCGGCGCAGTTATGTTACATATAAGTTTACTTCCAAAGTACTGTTACACATTAATTAAGCCTATTAATCTAACACAAACGTATAACAGACGCAATCTATAAACGTATATACGTACACATAAACATGAATATATTGAAGTCTGTATTTTCCATTAATACAAAAGAAAAAGAAAAACATGGTACGAATATTTTATTAATAGACTTAAAAGTATTATTGTTTTCCACGCCTACACGTTCGCCGTACGAAAAAGATCACTGATACTCAGAGGGTTTTTAATAACAGTAGGTATCGTACTTGTTTTCAATAAACAAGAGCACTTACGTATTTCGAAATACGATACGACACACGATAACATTAAATTATGTTGTAAAAGAGAATATGAAAAAGTCGAGAAGATTCATATATCATAAATGTAGGTACTGCTTGTCCCTGTAGATCGCCAAGTGCGTTTTGGATTTATTAATTCATTATGGTGGTGTAAAGTTGGAAGATGTTCAGCGAAGTGCACACGATAAGGATTTAATTCCAAGAGTAGATCGGGGAGTTGTGAGCGTATAGCGAGGGGCACCGGGCTACGGGAGAAGTGACCACAACGGAACGCGCAGTACAAAGATTAAATTGAATCTGGCGAGTTGCCAGATACCCGGACCTACCTAAAATTACAAAATATTATGCTGATTTTATGGCTTGCCTAAAGAACTGCTTATAGTCCCGCTTCGAAGCGGTCGGATGAATTATTGCGCAACAGTAAAAATACCTGTATTTCCTCTACTTTCTATGATATTTTAAGAATCTTGTTATAATGTGACGTATAAATATACCAATCTATCATCATTCATGTAGACTGCAGACAAAATTTACTAGTTTGTGTGTAATGCCCCGACCTATGTGCGATATGCATTCTATGACAAACATGGTCCCGTAAAGCATTATTGCATTACATGGAAGCAAAGGATATCTGGCTATTGGCTTAGTTGGCTGTGAATTAGTTATCTGACAACTTTGACACGCTATCACCTACACAAGCTGCATATTACAGTTGGGATTCGATTATTAAGTTACACACTACATCTAACGTACCGCTGGGCTATAGGTATTTCAAAATAAGTAAGAGCCTAAATTAATTAATTTATTATAATTTATACTTTAATGCACATGTGTTAAGGTCTGTAATGGGCTTAATGCAAATGTCAATGGCATTGCCTACCAGTCAACCTTAGGTTTAGCAGAAAATCTATAAAAAAAAACAAATGAAACAAACAGGTATTGTTCATGCATATTTGTTTTTAAAACAAATGAAGCATAAACTTATTACATGTATCAACATATATTATACATAATATATTATCTAAATTATATACATATATCAATAGCGACATATAAGAGCTAACGGCTAAAACCGGGGACGAGTAGATTTTTTTTTAAATGTTGGTCAACCTAACAAGGCGAATGGCAATGTTTCTAAAATAAATACAAACTACAATGTGACACAATAAAATAGTAATTTTAAAAATGGTTTTGTGGTCGTTTTCTCTTAATAAAAGCAGGTCCTGTCTTCACGACTTGCTTTTCAATTTCCTATGTCACAGAGCTCACAAGAAAATTTCAATGACAGTAACATAAAGGGTAATCTAAAAATGGATTTATTTTCCCTTTGAAGAAAGCAGGGGTGTATCATATCATGATGTTTTCAATTTCAAAGCAAATGCAAGGAAACTGTTTAGGATATAATATTATCATGTCCAGTCTTTTTCATTGTTCACAAACAAAATTAAATGACAAATAAATAAATAAGAAAATATAGGTACACATTGTAAAAATGGACTGATACCTATTTTAGTAAATCCTCATTAATGTATCTTCCAATTCATTAACGATTATTATTCGACCAGTATATAAAACAATGTTTAAGTTTCTAAAACACCAACGCAATTCATATTATTATACTAAAACAAACATTTCCTGAAAAAATCTTGATAAAAACTTTCGCAACCTTACGCAAACGATTCTGTTTCTTCATGTTAATAATATTAAAAAAAAGGGAAAGCTAAACACATAAAATCGCTCGGGTATCTACACAGTTTAGACGTTTAAACTTTTTATAGCAGCCTTTAGAGTGAAAATTCAACGGATATCTGTGAACAAATAGTAGTCCCTGAAGAGCGGAAACTGCCATAAAAATTCGCGTCGTCGTCATTAGTCTCAGCCGTGTTTTGATCAGGGACCCTACTATGAAGTGTTAGAGCTATCATTGTTACGCAGCCAGAAAGGGACAAAGCTAACCATTTTGTATAGCCCCATCCCTCTCTATCGTACAAGATAATAACCCCAATGACACTTTGTAGAATCGCGTCGTGAGGCAGTCCCGCCTCTTTTTATCTCTCTGTTGAGGCCTTAAAAACATTCGATTTCAAATTTCGAAACAAACATTTTCTTGTTTTTAGTTTACGTCGTTCTTTATAGAGGTAGCTACATATACTGCTAAGATTACTTAGGAAGAAATGTATTTTTACATTATTTTATTATTATCGAAAGATGAGAGTAACAAAATAAACTATTATTTTACCATTGATATTGATTAAATTACAGTTGTTTTCTAAGTGAATTGATATTGACAGGTATTGACATTTAGATAGATACAATAATACCGAACTTTTTTTCTTTTCTTGTCACTATAAAACAAAGTCGCTTTCTCTGTCTCTATATCCGATGTATGCTTAAATCTTTAAAACTACGCAGCGGATTTTGAGGTGTTTTTTAATAGGAAGGGTGATTAAAGAATTAGTTTAATAAATATGTATGTATAATGACAACGATTAAATAGGTAATGGAGAAATCTAGTATCAGCTTTGACCCTGTGCAAAGTTGAGGCGGATCTCTAGTTGATATCTATCTATCTATATCTATCTATTTCTTCTTCTATATATATATATACTAATATAAAGAGGTAAAATTTGCAAGTTTGTATGTAGGGAGTAATCTCTGGAACCGCTGGTCGGATTACCAAAACTCTTTCGCTGATAGATAGCTACAATATTCCTGAGTGCTATATGCTATAAAAAATCACGCTACGATTAAATGGAGCCGAGCAGCGGGTGAAACCGCGCGAGAGTAGCTAGTAAGAAAATAAAGTAAACACATGAGCTAGATGACCTAGAGTATGAACAGCGAATACCTTATCAATTAAGTTAAATGAAAACGAGTTGTTTAGGTGCGGAAACTGAAAATATGAAGGAAAAGATAAAAGTGTAAACAGGAGATGAGAGCGCGACCGCGCGATATTATTAAAAGGGTAATAATATTTCTTGAAAAATTCTTAGTCACTCGTAATTTCTGTGACCTTTTTTAATGTAAGGGCGGGTTTTTAAGCAATCAAGTTCAAGTGTAGGAGAGCCATGCTTCGACGCGAATTGGTTGGCTCGACCGGAGTATTACCACGGCCTCACAGAAAACCAGCATGAAACAATATTATAATCGAAGACATCTTGTAACAATTTTCACTCTTTTTTTATTTACAGACCTTTTTACATAGGTCAGCCCCATGGTATCTTATAATCTACTGAAGCCTATTTTTATTTTCGTAACGTAATTAAAAGTTAAGACGGTATTAAAATACCTACGTAGGTACATCATGTTTATTTAAATGTCTTTAAATCTGTCAACAAATGAAAAGCATTACCTAAGTGTGGGTAAGCTATGCTTCGGCACAAATTGGTCAGGTCGTACGCAGTGATACCACGGCATTACAGAAAACCGACGTGAAACAACCACAGCGTTGTGTTTCGCCGTATGAGTGAGGTTACCGGAAGCCTAATCCTTCGCCTCCCCCTATCGCTAAATCTCCAAATCCCTCATTCCCAAAAAGGTCGGCAACGCACCCGTAACTCCTCTATTGTGTCAATGAGCGGCGCTGATTGCTTACCATCAGGTAATCCGTCTGCTTGTTTGTCGACAAAAAAACATCCTCTATAACTCCACACAAACATGTCTACAACAACTGATCTTATAACATTGCACTAATTGAAGAGGTAAGAAATTACAATGTGTTTGAGTAACAAAAATTCCCGTGTCTTCCTTGAGTGTCAAGCTTATTGCGAGTTAATGCATTATCCCGGAAAGTTAGCAGCGCGTCAGCGCAGATGGCAGTTTTATATCAAGCCCTAAAGTGCAAAGCCATGCTAGACCACCAAAGCCTCTGTAACCTAACAGAACAGCTTGACCTCTCCCATCAAATACAGGACCTGAAGCAGAGGATCACGGACACCCCAAAACCTACCCAATCTAACTCATTTGCCGATATGGTAAAAAAAGGAGCTAACAAATTTATTCAGCCCATAAATGTGAGTTCCATTGCCATATACCCCAACGACAAAATGAAGACGAGTGACGAAACCAAATCGTTGGTGCAAAAAATTATCCGCCCTGAAGAGATGAAGCTACAGGTAAGAGGCCTTCGAAAAACAAAAAACGGTGGCGTTATCATCAGCACGGAATCGAAGGGTGATATAGAGAAGTTGCGCCAATCAACACAATTGTCTAGCTCAGGTCTTTCCGTAGATGAGCCCAAAAAAAGAAATCCGCGTGTAGTCATCATCGGTGTACCATCTACAATGCCCGACAATGAAGCCCTAACATGTCTGTACCATCAGAATCTGGCAGAGAAACTGGAGAACTGTAGTCTGGACTCTTTCCTGTCCACGACTAAGATGAGCCATAAATCAGGCCGAAGAGATGCAGCGACGTGTAATTACGTGATCGAGGTAACTGCAGCTACCCGTAAAGCCCTGATGTCGCAAGAGCGAGTTTTTATCAATTGGTCTTCCTGCCCTGTTCGAGACTTCACTCTGGTGACCAGATGCTATAAATGCCAGCAGTACGGACATGCTGCTAAATCATGTCGCCAAACATCTTTTACCTGCAGCCATTGCGGAGAACAAGGCCATACCATCAAGGACTGCACAAAGAAGTCAGATGAACCCAAATGTGCAACTTGTCTGCACTACAAAAAGCCCGCCAACCACACGACAGGTGCTACTGAATGCCCGGCAAAAACCATGGCCGAACAAAGGTATATAAACTCGGTAGACTATGGAGGCGCCTAAGAGCGCTACAACTTAATTTATAATCTTTAGTCCTACTCTTAGATATACAACGTATGGTAAGTAATTTTATTAATGATTTAGACAAATTCTCTGTGTCTGACTCTAAAGTTTGTGAAATTGAAAGCTGCAAACGACATCTGTCTAGCTTTAACACACCACTAACAATCATAACTCAAAATATCCGTAGTGTTTTCAAAAATTTTGACAGTCTTAGCACACTTCTTTATAGATTAGATATAAACTGTGACATAATTGTATTAACAGAATGCTGGCTTGCCAAACAGAATAACATACCACTAATACCTGGGTATAATATGTATTGTAGTGGTAAACATTACAACCAAAATGATGGAGTGATAATTTATGCAAGGGATTACCTACCTAATATATCTGTAGTGGAACCGAATATGCACGACTGCTCCAGATTATTACTTAAAATCGGCTCAGAGTTTGCAGTTTTAGCATTATACCGATCACCATCATTTAAAAGCACGCAAAATTTTACCAACTCTTTAAGTGATACCTTGCAGAATCTTACACCCTTCAAAAATATAGTTGTGCTTGGAGATACTAACATTAATATTATGCCGGAAAGTGCTGATGCGTCTGCTCAGGAATATCTCAATGTATGCGCGCTACATGGACTACTCCCCACGCATACCTTTCCTACACATCAAAAAGGTTCCTGCCTAGATCACATCATACTAAAATCAGATTACCGCGCACTTGCACTTGTTACTAACTCAACTATAACCGATCATAATGCTGTCCTACTAACCTTAAATTGTACTTTACCTAAACCAAATACTCGCCTAGTTACTAAATTGCAATTAAAGAAACTTGAGGAGGATTTACGCGTCATCGATTTTGAGCCAGTCTATAATTCTACCGACCCGCAGTATTGCATGACGTATGTTATAGAAAGTGTGCGTCATGCAATCCAGCAAAACTCAGAACTTATACAGTTACGTAATAAAAATCATAACATAAAACCATGGATTACGCCTGGCCTTATCAGGTGTATGAAACATAGAGACAAACTGCACACTAAAGCCAGACGTGATCCAGGCAATATGGATCTACAATTATCTTATAAGCGATACAGAAATTTTTGTAATGATCTGCTTAAAAAAGTTAAAAGTAACTACGATAAAAATACACTAGAAAAGGCTGGCACAAATAGTAAACAAATCTGGAAATGCATTAAAAACATAACATACGCTTCCAAACAAAGTGAGTCATCCTCAGGTTTATTAGAAGGATATTCGACACCGCATGCGGCCGCTAATATGACTAATAACTTTTTTGCTAATGTTGGCAAAAGTCTGGCAGAAAAAATCCAGGGATATGTTTCTCAACCAAGTACTCCAAAGAAGTGCACCCCCTTAACATCCTTTGCAATGATAAACACTGACGAGACTGAGATTAACAATATAATTATGACTTTAAAAGATGACAGTGCTGCTGGCTGGGACAATATCTCCAACAAAATCTTGAAACAATTTAGATACATTTTGATTCCACCTCTGACCTATGTTTTCCGCCTATGTTTATCATCAGGTGTCTTTCCCGCGTGTCTTAAAAAGTCCGTTATTATTCCAGTATATAAAACAGGCAGTAAAGAGCAAGTAAAAAACTATAGACCTATCTCTCTGCTGCCATCTATGTCTAAAATACTGGAAAAAAAATAATAAACATTAGACTTCTCAAATATCTGGAGGATAGATCAATTCTATCGGAGCGGCAATATGGGTTTAGACCGAGACTATCAACAGCTGACGCGGTACACTATGTGACTGACTATATAACGCAAGAACTTGACAAGGGTAACCACACTTTGGGAGTTTTTCTGGACCTCGCCAGGGCTTTTGACACAATTTCTGTTCCTGTGCTGTTGCGCAAGCTGGAAACTATTGGTATAAGAGGAACTCAGCTCAAACTTTTTCAAAGTTATTTAGAAGACCGCACTCAGTGCGTAAGAATTGGTAAGGTCGTCAGCAATGATATAAAAACTACCCCTTACGGTGTGCCCCAGGGGAGCATACTATCATCTACGATGTTTTTAATTTACATAAATGATTTATGCAATCTCAATCTGGAACACGGTACGATTGTGTCATACGCTGACGACACCGCTCTACTATTTTCAGCTGACTCGGAAACTGATGTCTACAAGCTTGCGCAAAACGGTTTTAATAATGTAAATAATTGGCTTCGTTGTAACTCACTGACATTAAACACAGATAAAACGCACTTCATCAAATTTTCAATACGAAAAGAAAAATCAAGTATTGTCTCACCATTGCATGCCCATTATTGTAACATTCCCAACCAATGCTTGTGCCCTATCATTAACCGGGCCACTCATGTTAAATACCTCGGCATTATATTGGACGAAACTCTCTCTTTTAAACGGCATCTGGATGTATTAAATACTAGACTGCGTAAGCTTATATTTATTTTCAAAAAGCTACGCTATGTTGCTGATCCGAAAATAATCAGACAGGTTTACTTCGCCCTATGCCAATCAATATTGACCTACTGTATCACCTCTTGGGGTGGTACAGACAAGACTCTATTGTTATCTACCGAAAGAGCTCAAAGAGCTGTCCTCAAGGTATCTACTGGACGCTCTTTCCTCTACCCTACTAATCTTCTTTACAAATCTTGTAATGTACTAACAGTTCGCCAGTTATTTATAATGAGCACTATACTTAAACAACACTCAACACTTCCCTACAATCCCGAATTAATTACTAGAAGAAGGAAAGATATCGTTTGCCCAGCAAAAAGTACAAAACACACTTTTATAACAAAATTTTTTGTATTCCTCGGACCTTTCCTATACAACAAACTGAATGCGACTTTATCCTTTTACTCCTACAATCTCCATACCTGTAAAAAAATCCTCATCGAAGCACTTCAAGACATGTCCTATGAAGACACAGAGAAGTTATTATTAGTTCCTAAATAACTGTATTAAAGGTCTTTATTTTTATTTATGGTTTAATTTTTATTTAATTAGACATAGATATAGAATTTAAGTATCGTTTTATCCTGTTATTTTTAATATAAATAGTAGTATTATTTCCTTAATT
Organism: Spodoptera exigua; assembly: GCA_902829305.4. Classification (NCBI taxonomy): domain Eukaryota; kingdom Metazoa; phylum Arthropoda; class Insecta; order Lepidoptera; family Noctuidae; genus Spodoptera; species Spodoptera exigua. The sequence continues at coordinate 8,146,573 of LR824601.2, read as the reverse complement.
TAAAAACACTTATGTACTTATGATTATTTAACAATGTATAATATCTTTTTACCCATTTTCGCCTGAAACACAGGTTGTCCTAGTTCAGGCACCCAATATTATGAACTTGGTATAGCTTTAAGCAAAACTGTATATTCCAGATTATGTGTTCTTCAATAAATTTTATTTATTATTATTTATTTATTAATTTGATTAATTATAAAATAGGAAACAAAATGAACGTTGTAGTCGCTTTGTGCATGATATTCATACCTTCTTTTAATCTTTATCCGAGCGACACAAATAGAATAACTAAAAATATAAGAAAAGATATAAAAAATAAATGTTATATTCACTAGCGCAGCCAGGACGAAACTATACAAGTATTATATAACTAAAGTTTTTAGTGTTGACAAATTGATTAATTTGGCGGTGATTTAGTATTTAACGAAAAATGTAAGACATTTTCTGCACAATTCATGACCAAATGCGACATAAACGCATTCCAGTAATCGTAGTATCGTTACAAACCTAGAATTATTCGTATCAATGGCATAATTAAATCCTACTTAGGTATATCTAAAAGTAAAATTTTGTGAGATTGTATGAATGTATGTTACCTATTTACACAAACGGCTGAACCGAATAAGTTGAAATTTGGTATGTGGTCGGGGGACGTGGCGTGCAGAAGCTAGTAGCAGCTATGTTCTTTTTAATTATTCTTATATTACTTCTCGAATTTTAGTGTAACTACACTAAAACTACTACTAACAATTATATTCGCTGCAGTAGCATCTTGTCGGTAAGGTTTATTGCAAACCAAAAAATGAACTAGCCACATGGCACAATAATCAATCAGAAAACACATCTCGAATAAAACTTTTCATTTTATTCTATCATCAGCAAATATGTACATATACGTGCTCAAGTGTTGTAGACAGAAACCAATATCTATTTACTTCAAGTTAAATAATATTCAATCACAAAGGAAAAATAAAGTGGCGGTCGCTAGTGCCAGTAAGCTTTCCTAAGATCGATTGTACAAACAGGGACAACAATAGATTGTAGGTACACAAACACAAACAAATTCACTTTTATTTTACTGGATTATTGATATCTTTCCTATTGTTTTGTATGTTCATTACCGTCTCAACAGTCTTGTAGTATATAGGTGCCTACATTATGTATTTGCCATTTTTAATAGGCTCCTTCGTCCGTAATTGAGACAGACATGTAGTCTGTCTCAATTATGTAATTCGGTAATTTGGACTACTTTAAAACAATATAAACTAAATAAAGTGCACGAAGATTTCTTGAAATTATTTTATTCTTGAAATTACTTTGGTTATATAGATCTCTTTTGTTTTTTTCTAATACTGCTGTTTGTGTCTAAAAATACGAAAGTAGTTCTATGTAAATACGAAAATGTTTGGACGTCAAACTAGGGCTAGACAGATGTTTCTAGTCTATTAAACTTTTTACCATAAATAAATATTTTAACCAACATCAGTCGCTACGTGATCGCGGGCAACTAAGTCCTAAGACTGGACGTTTAGCATAAATTAAAAGAAAAATGTGATAAATCCAAACGAATATAAATATTTAAACAAACAAACAAATAAAAGGCCATCCGTGTGAATATGTTCCGAGTTACGATAAAATCGAATATATTCTAGTCAAAAGCTGGATCGGTAGCTTTCATTGGAAATTCAACTAATGGGGCGGAAAGGAATGCCGTGTGCATTGCATAGTTATTAGGGAAGTGCCACAGCCGGGTATAGTTATTGGGTCAACAAGAATGTTTACGGCACGTCCGCACGATATAAAACCGAAGCAAAACGGGTGACGTGTCACAATGCTGCCACCTTCCGACAAAACGGACAAAACCGCAGCAACAAACCGTTCTTGACCCCAACTCATAAAATTAATCACAGCTCATTTTATTTGTTCGCGATTACCCACAAGGTTCCACATATTATCCTCAATTTAAAAATTAATTATTTCAAACACTCAACTATTGAAATTAATTCACTCTCGTGAAGTTGATTGAAAATCAATAACCCTGTTTCTCCGATGTGGTGAATATTGCTTGTCGGCGCGCCGTATAGTCTGTTTCAATTACTATCATCCATTAAACTAGGTTTTCGTCAACACCATCATAGCTAATGGAACCGGTTCATTGAAGTATGCTATGACTTCAGCGAGCACACAAAATGGAAATGAATTAGGGTAAAATCTCAGTCCATAGCGAGTTTGATAAGCAAGCCTTTGTTTTCATAGCAAGGGCAAAGAGCCGATGTCCATATCAGTAATTAATCAATACCTTTTGGCATATCTAAGCCCCAGACATACCCTTTTACTCTGAAAATAAGCTTTATCTAGTTAGTTCAATAAGTTTGTTTTGAAACGTTTATACATCGTATGCTGCTTCAACATCAGGAGCATTATAAAATACACAGAATAATGTTATCCTATGTTAATAGAATGAAAACGGTTAATAATTTACTTGCATGTCTTCAAACAATGCTCTGTCGGCTTTTTGATACCGACCGAAATTTCGGATTGCGTCAGTATTGTGTCCGGAAACGAGTAATTAACCACCGGAACTACAATTAAACCCTTACTTAGACTAAGTTTGGATTGACATGACCTTACTTCATATCACTTCATTACAGCATGTTGGAATCGACCGCTATACCACATTAATTTCCCTTTTGAAAAGGTTAACTAAGTGACTTTTCGTCTTGTGTTTAGTTGCTCTCAGGCGCGTCATTTCATTTAAGTTAAAATTCGTAGTAATAGTAAATCCTCCCCGTAATATGTACTTACCCCGACCTTCGGAGAATAAGTGAAGCCCAAATGTTATGCTAGTATAAATTATGTAGTAGACCCGCTACAAAACTCAAAACTCTTTTTTTAAATACGTCTACCGTTTACAGTCTTCGACACAATTTTGAAAGCGCGATGATGTATACCTACTCGGACATATCCTGGCCTAGACACAGATTCGATGTGCAAGGAAGGCACACCACACTTTTAAAATAGGATAGGTTTTAAATTAAGTACCTATAAGCAATTTCTTTTTTATGTATTGCAAAACAGTTTTGTTTGTCTCAAACATCACGGGTACATGAAATAACTTTGAAAAAATATACAAAATGTATACTTATACCATAAACAAAATGATTATAGTTATAGGTTTATAAAAGAATTTAACCGACTAAAAACCGATTAAAACCACGTCAGAATACTTTTTAAAAACATAAGTAAGTATAGAGAGAAATAAACAATTCTAAGAAAAGCTTAATTATAAAATAAGTAATTAATAAAGTTTTTTTAATCGTTACAGGAAACTGATCGTACGAGTATTACAAACTGTATCTGATTTGTATTTATTCGATTGTATCTGTATAAACATGGTGTATATTAGCTTCTAGCAACTTTTGATATAGAATTTCGAACTTCGCATAAGCGCAGTGTCGGCATGAATATCTGATAGGGTAAGTGGGAATAGGGCACGTAACTCAATAGAGCTTGAAGGAATACCTGCTTGAGCCGTGCAAACAAGCACTTGAAAAAGCAGAGATCGTGCAACGCTCGGGTTGCCGACCGCTTGCGCCTATAACCATCTTCACAATTTCTTTTCATCATTTCTTTTCAAATATCCTTTCAATCGAAACTTGCATTGAGTTTTATGATGCATTTTTTATATTAGGCTACCTAATCGAAATAAACTACCAATTTTATTGTATAACAATTAACAAGTCCAGGCAGGACATTAGTAAGTATAGAATATTGATCTACCTATTGGTCCAGGTCCGCTCATTATTATACATAGGTATACTTATCCCAATTTTTTGCATTATTTATTCATCTATTTCTAATGATTCTAACATATCTTATCGTGCACACAAACTAATTTTAAACTGCTTTTCTTTATTAAAGTCTATACAACTTGACAAAATGAACATTTCTATATTTTTATAAAGAGGTATACGTAGAAAAATTCGTTTCAAAACAAAACTATCTACATAATATAATATTCTATTTCTGGTCAGACTTTCCTTATTTTGTCAACGTAATCCGAAGATCCTTAAATAAAAAACCAATATGTACGTATCATATGATACGTACATATTGGTTACTTATCTTTAAAAAAATACACAATATGTCTGTGTCACTGCTGGATATGATATTCAAAAATTCATAATGGATACTCTTTTAAAACAAAATTATTTTAACTTCACATTCTCAACTACGAGAAATGTATGTATTGCAAATGTAATGTATTCTTTTTTTTTCTTTGAATATTGGACTTCAGTCTATTTGTTCGTAAATTTATTCTGCGTCCAAACAAAATATGTAACTTCCACTTTCTAACTATTGAAATCAAAATTCAAATATATGTATGAGTTTGTAACAAACACTAGAAACTGTATTCACGCGAGATAACTTAAATATATTTCGAAACCGTTCGGTCCCTAAACGCTATTCGTTTCAACAACTTTAAAACTTGGCTTAGTATTAAAATCCCTCAAAGGTGAAGTTGTAATGGTGCAAACAAAAATAGAAGTATTATGAAGTTTGGTAACATAAGCACTAACGGTCTAGGGGCGGTGTTTGTGAGTGTATGACTTTCAGCGTGATGCCGGCCCGACGTGATCCGCATACCGTGTTGTCCCCGCGGGCAAACCGAGCGATATTTGCTTTTTTTACTACCGCATCCATATTTCAACACCAATACCCCCAACAATATTTGGAAGTACTGAGAGCGCTAATGCGTGCGTGGCAGGAAAAATGATATCCGACCTTACATTCGATATTCTTTACGTTGTTCTCACAGGAAAGCTGCAATAGAATAGTTAAAGAGCGGATGACCGCGTTTAGCTATGGAAGGGTTTAGTTATAGTTAGACGTGGTCTGTAATTGTAGCTATATTTTGTAATTGGACTTCTCGTTAGGAGTAGTCTGTCAATTTATTATCAAAGAAATACGTTGCAATTAATTGAAACTTATTTTTATATATTGTTTTATATAAATTACGTTTAATTAAATAATTTCTCAACGAATATACGGGATAGATACAGTATATTTTTCAGAGTTTAATAAAATACGCCTAATTAAATACTGGTTACTAATAAAAAAGTTACCTTAATAGTGAGAAGTGTAAAGGCTCATGTATTTCCTTAAAGAAACAAAACAGCTCTTTTAGAAAAATATTTTTAGACAAGGACAGCAAATAAAATGTATTTCGTATAATATTTGTAAATAGTCAATGAGTCAAGGTCAACCAATATTTTTTTTTTTTTTATCAATTGGTTTTATTAACTACAAGCTAATTTAATGTTTACAATTTCAAGAATAGTTTAGCTAATAGGCAATACTAACAGGTTGCCATTTGAAAAACGAAAACCAAGCTTCAATTAATTATTATTACATTTATTGAACAACACTGTTGTAGCGCTTATGTGTCGAGGAAAGTCGGCTTGAGTATTAGAGTAAGAAATTATCAATAAAGCAGCAGTAACACACGCGTACGTGTCTCTACTGAACCACAGGTAGACATATCATATTTACCGCAATTTCGCGCAGGATTGCAATGCATCACCGCTGTAACACGCATTCCTGTTAGGCGGAAATATTCTGCGGCATTAAGATTGCTACAACCAATAATATAATTTTATCTATTCAAGTAAAAGGTCTAATCAACTAATTGATATTTGTTTTCTCTTAACAAACCTACATATTTATGTATAATAATTACTTATATTGTGAAATAACAATTCGCGAAACCATACAATAAACGGCCGTATTCAATAACCTATCTGTTTGTAGATATGCTTAAAGAAATTTTGACATTTTTGTTTGGACTTTATATCAGAATGAAATACGATTATTTATGAATATTAATTTCATTGTATTGAAATATTGAAGATGTATATTTTTGAGTAAGAATATTAAACAATAGGAATTGTTTTTAAAATTCTTAGTAAGACTTTATAAATAGTATACAAGATTCCGTTTAAAAATATTTTATTTAGTTAAATGTACAGTATATATTAATAACGATCTTTTTCTTTGTTACAGTATGCAATCAATTTGCACGAAGCGTAGTTGCTATGCTGGGTGCAGTTGCTCCGGATTCATTCGACACCTTGCATTCATATGCTAACACGTTCCAAATGCCATTCGTCACGCCATGGTTCCCCGAAAAGGTAATTTTAATACATTTTTATATACAACTTCATGCCACTGAGAAGGCGTGCATTGACCAGCTAAAAAGTATTTTCATATTTGTGGAGATTTCCCATTAAATGACTCACATTGGGAATACGAAATGAGGAAACGCGTCAAAATTTAAAAATTGAATTTTTCGCTTGAACTTTTTGTCTTATAGTTTAGTTATTGGTTGAAGTTTATTTATTAACTTAAAAATAACTAACAAAGCTTACACCATTCGATATACATACTAGATGTTCAGTTAAATAAAACATGTTAAAGATGAAATCTAAACTTTAAAATTTTGTTGGATGTTTTATTCGTTCTAACAAAAATACAATGAATGCAAATTATAAAAAGATTTGAAAAGTTCCTTATTATGTTTTAAGCACATATGTCAACTAACGTGCTGTATTACAAAACTATAATATAAATTACTGTTCCTTTAGCTGTTAGTTGGTATGTATTAATACAGATGTTACCAAACATTGACGTGGCAACATTGTAAAAAAGGTTTGTTGAATATAGGTACCTGCATATAACTCAATTAGAGGACCCAATAAATGTTTTAAAACTGAATAATTGTGCGACACAGTGAGGTTTACCGAATATACAGCAGAGTATTTAATATTATAGGCATTCAGTAACGCAGCGCTGCACAAATGGCAAGCGCCTGAAGCATGTTTGTGGAAATCAATGTCAGTTGGTATTCATACCAACAGCGGAGTGTGACGAGTTCATCACAGGCCTCGATTCAGTCTCCCCGCTATGTACCTAACAAAATTGTCACTAACTACCGCTTCAAGATAGGAACGACTTAACTTAATCAACAGTTGAAACATTTCAGTGCATTTCTAGTACCAGCTACAATACTGGTACTTCTATATTTTAACATCTTGTCCATTATAATTAGAATCAGTAATTCAGCTATATTGATATTATAGGATAGATAAGAGACTGACCTCTGAGTTTGTTTCGGCATTTCTTCTCAGACTAGTCAGATAGGAAATGCCGGCTTCATCTAGTTTTTCACATATAATTTGACGTGTAAAAGAGCCGTTTTAATGCCTATTTGGAAAAATAAATTCATTGTTTCATTGTTTCATAAAATTAATCAGTTTTGTTGTTTTAACTTGCTAATATCTCTATGGAAAAACTACAATAACATACGACTTTCCTTTGCGATAATTTTTGCACGCACCTAACTGCCGAACTGATTAACGAAATTGCATAAGTATGTATTTATTGTCGCATTGTTCGAATAAGTAAATATAAAAAATACATAGGTAATATGGAAATATATTTTTATAATAAAAAAAGGAAATTTTTAGTAATACCAACCTAGCGAAGCTGAGGCGAGTTGATGGTCACAATGTATAAATTTTAGTGTATTACTCCGATATTAGTAGCGACTTTTCAACTATTGTATTAAAATTAAATACCTACAGACAACATAGACATATACAATCTTAATTTCCCAAACTAAGAGACTTCGTCTAAAAGCAAAGCTCATTTGATTTGATTTATAACAATATGAATGAGTCATTAGGCGCACAGCACAACAATCATTTACATTTTGTAAAAAAAAATGAGTGATTCATTGTTTCTCTACTAAAGCACCTGTTTTAACAAAAACGACGCGGACAATTTCCGAAGCTGAAAGTTTCATCAAGAAAATTGACACTTCACAAACTGAGTGCTTAGAAAGTCATTATATCATTTCGACCCTTCTCTGTGTGCTACATTAGGTGTTTTTATTCAAAGTTGAAACTTAATGACACAATAACATGACTTGCATTTTGAATACTGACCGAGTCAAACTGTAATATATTTATTTAATCTATTTATTTTAAATAATCTTAATTTACGGAAGACTTACTTTAATTGCAAAATTCAATCTATGAAATGCTCGGCAGTTATGCTTAAATCCTTGAATTTATTTATTTACTGTCTTGGTGGGTGCGAAACCTGGCAAGTACCAATGTGACTTCTTCCTCTACTCTTGTACAGTTCGTTTGTAACGTGTGAGTGATATGTATTTTCTATAGTTGTTTAGAAACCACTGACATACGGTGAAGGTAAACATCGTGAGGAAACCTGGACTTATAATTTCTTTTGCTTATTAATGGTTAAACCTTCTTCGTGTGAGAAGAGACCTTTATTCAGTAGTGGGCACTGATACGTTGATGTTGATGTTTTTATTTTAAAATAACATCATCATCACCATTAGCCTATGAGTGCCCACTGCTGAGCAAAGGCCCCTTCTCATACGGAGAAGGTTAGAGCATTAATTACCACGCTTGCTCAATGCGGGTTGGCGATTTCAAACTTATAATTAAAAATTATAAGTCCAAGTTTCCTCACGATGTTTACCTTCACCGTATGTCAGTGGTGTCTAAATAATCATAGAAAGTACATATAACTCGGAAAAAAGTCACATTGGTTATTGCCAGGTTTCGAACCCACCACCACCACACATCATAAATAACATATTCTCGTATTAATCATATATCTTTCCAATTGTCTAATTTGCTAGTAGCCGGTACACAGTCAATATAGATATAATAAACTCAACACTTGACTTTCAGTTGAACTAAGGTGCCCTGAAAAGAAAAGAGCAAACGATTTTTTTTTTCTCCTTAATAACGTTCTAAATTAGTTGTATGCACAAGTTATTACGCAAGTACTTAACGTTTTACTTTGTAAATGTACTAAAAGCATTTGAGAAACTAAAAACTTGTAGAAATTACTTCACACGATCCAGACTTAAGCGACTGAGCCTAGGTGCTCGACTAACTAAATGATTCAAGGAGACCCGTACTCAAACTCCCCGTGCCGCGTACTTGGGTTACACGGCAGTTTAGTTTTTCAAGGGTTTAGTCTGAAACCATTAGATTCTCACTCGAGACTTTAAAATTATATTCCATGCGTTGTGTCGCTTAAGTAGCTTTGTGTTAATAATTTACGCGCAGACGAAGTATGAAAACTTACTTTAGCGTTTAGTTTCAGGCGTAATTTTGTGTAATATTCACACGTTACACTCCCACGTCTTATATGAAGATGTTGATAAAACGATTATATCTTCAGTTTCTTAAATAACGCCTTACCTTTTATTTAAAGTTTTGAAAGATATATGGATCTTTTAGTTCGTGTATTATGGACTAAAATATTTTTGGTTATATACAATGTAGACAAACACAGTTTTTATGCCCAAATATTGTTTCAAGAATTCATGACCTGGCAGGACAACGAGTTATATATCATTTATTATAAGAAACATATTATTTAATAAACATTATTATCTTACTAAAGTCGCCAAGTATATTTTCCTAACAAACTAATATCGTATATAAAAAGGGAAATATTATATTAGGCAATTAGGCAATGGATACGTATATTTACCTAAATAGAAATACGATTAATTTAATATATAAGGAGGAAAAACATGTACACGAGTGGCGACTCCGATTTCACAACAAAAACAACAGAAAATCGTGATTATGGTACTTAATAATCCTTCATCTTACTTAAGAAGGTTCCATAATATGAATAAAAAATATCAAAATTAAGTAAAATTAATCAAAATGTTTGTTTGCATTTTTTGTTTAATTTTATTAATGTCAACACGGTTTTGAACCAATTAGATGAAAACACATATACATATATTAAAACACGGACTAATAATAGCTCTCAAAACTAATAAATAACAAAGTGCAATACGAAAAATACTACAAATATAAGTTAACATAAAAATAAATATTTCGGTAATCCTGGGACGATTATAGATCATTCCTTATTCCCCAGAATAGCCAAAACTAGACATATACCTATAATATAATTTAATATACTATTTATATTATGTATCTAAGTATTTTGGATCCTTTAGCTAGTACTCATCTTATATACTCGTTCTGTAACTTGGAAAAACATTACAAGTAAATATTCATTTGAAATACTGTCACTATTAAATTTAATACATTATCAATTTGTTTTTTTAGAATGACTAATACGGTATATAACGGATATAAGTTCCATATTAAGAAAATTACCGGAATGACATTTTGAAATCAAATATGATGTAACTGTATAACTTATTAAAACCAAGAAATACCTGCAAAATGTTTAATATATTTTCGAAAACTGAAAAGTATTTTGAATGAATATGACATATGAAAGTAAAGAAATTAATATTTCACCGAAATATTTACTTACAAACATAATATATGACGTCGTCGTTGACCGAGGGTTTGAAAAAGTCAATTCCGTGGTATTCTTAACTTTTAGTACCTAATTGATTGGAAAGTTATTACTTAAAACACAAAACCAATGAAGAATAGGTGTCCCAATGTATATTTTCAAACTTTGTGATATCTAGCGACCTGCGCCGGCTTCGCACGGGTATAATTCTGATACAAAATTTCTCCACAACTTAATAAATATTATTATATATATAAACCTAAACCTACCTACTCAATCATAATATTTTTTTAAAATCAGCATCCAAATCTGATGCCTAGTTAAGAAGACTTAAGCATACTTAGCGATATAGGGACTGGCAAAGCGACTTTGTTTTAGACTATGTAGTGAAAGTGAAGTAACTTGGGTTGAAATTTTATACAGTTTTTTCTGAGATAGGTCGGCAAATGAGCTGACTGATGGTAAGCATTCGGCGCCACCCATGGCGCAAAACCAAAGGCTAGCTTTTGGGGATAACGGTCTCGGATATTTAAGGATTGGGAAGGGATGAGAGAGGTAGGGATTGGACCTCCAGTAACCTCACTCACACGGCAAAACACAACGCTATGGTTGTTGTGGTTGTTGTTCTGTAGGGCCATGGTATCACTTCGGTCGAGCCGACCCATTCGTACACAACGTTGACATGTAAAAGGGCTTTTATGGCCTTTTAAAACGATTTTTTTTATTATATGTTGCATTGTATTCTCAGGTGATCCCACCATCTTCTGGCCTCAACGACTATGCTGTCAGCTTGCGTCCCGACTACCACCGAGCTGTTATTGCTACGATCACTCACTACGGCTGGAAGAACGTTATTTACATCTATGATTCCCATGACGGTAAGTTACATAAAAATATCTAACAAGAAAAGAACAGAAGTCCTTTATTCTTTTTATAAAAACGTTGGTTCACATTAAGATCTTTTCCTATTTGTGGACGCGTTTACAAACATATGTACAATTTCTTACACAGAATAATGAAAGGTGTTAATAATTGTTCATTCTGGTAATTGAACTTGCGAGAAGTTACTCGTAGTTGATTCCACTCTACGCCAATCGTGTAGTCACTTTATTTTTCTTTTCTCATAATTCAAAATGTCATAAGATTCGGTTCAAATAGTTTGACTTTGCAAAGACGAAAAGACTACGTTTTATTAGAAACACTAAAAAACAACCCAAACATATAATTGTAAACTCAAATAAATATTTTATACCAACCCTCGATGCCAATATTATTCTTTCATAAATCTTGGCAAGTATAAAAAAAAATTTATTCGTTATTTTAAATTTATTTCTGGAGTATATTATGTACTAGACAATGTGCAAATTTCTTGACACCTTGAATTTTAGGGACCAAAAATGTTTACTTGCAATTAGTACACTGAGCAGATTACGTTTGCTATTCGATTTGCTCTTCATTTTATATCAAAAAGGTGTAAAAATCATATTTAAAAAAAAGTGTCACAGAATAACTCTGTATTAAAAGTAATAAAAAGGCTTTCAGCTATTTTTATTTATTCTGAAAGGACTTGTGCAGTTTGTCAGAACAACTATGTTGTAAATAAATTTGAATTGCAAACTTTTTTATATTTTCGATTAATATAACATAATTTCTCAAATCCGTTTTATAAATCTAATGCAAAGAATGAATACGAGAACCTGGCAATACTAATGTTTTTTTTAGAGTTAAGCACATATATGTACTTCCTAAGTTTATTTAGAGACATGGAAACATCGTGAGAAAACATGGATGGTATAAAATCAAAATCGTCAATCCGCCTTTATCAAGCTTGGTAATTAATGCTCAAACCTTCTCTTCGTAAAAAAGGCCTTAATAGGCCGATGATATGAACTCAAATATTTTACTACAATATTCTTAGATTTAAAATGAATTGCTGTTCGTTTGAACTGACATGGCTCAATATGGTTTTGAAATATTCTTGGTTATACAAGGAAGGCCTAAAAGTTCAGAAAATATAACTAAATAAAAAAAAATATGAATTATACTTGAGGTTGCACGAAATTAGCCGTGTCAGCTACATTCAAATAAAAAATAATTGTTAATTATATTAAAGCTGACTTATTAAGAAAACAAACAGACTCAGGATATTTGTAAGTAAATTGTGTATAAAAATTTTAACATTCTTATTATTATTCTGAAATAAAGACAAGTAAATGTTACGCCTTAACTGCTGAGCGAAAAAAGGCGAATTTTAAAAGTGGCCGCGTCCGGAATGTTAATTCACTGTAGGGCTGAAATATTTTCAAGTCTCTTCTTCGAATAATGAGTGCAGTATTTACAATGATGAGATAATTTTATATTCACGACACGTATACCTAATTTAGTCATACGCTATCTCTTTTTTCATAACTTAGAATAAAGTTACGCAGGTAATAAAAAATCGCCTTAAATCCGCGCCAAATAGTGTATTGGTGTAATAGTGCATTTAGATAAATTAGAAAATAAAAATTAGAAAAATAAAATGTTATGCACTTAAAGTTGGCGGATACTGTAAGTAAGCTGGAGGTTTCATTTTTTTATGTAATAGTTCGGTAGACGAGCGGACGGATTACCTGATGGTAAGCAATAGGCGCCGCCCATGGACACCCGCAATGCTGGAGTTGCGAGTGCGTTGCCGACCTTTTAGGGATTAGGGATTTGGAAATTTAGGGATTGAGAAGGTATTGGGGGAGGGGAAGGATTGGGCCACAGGTAACCTCACTCACAAGGTGAAACACAACGCTGTGGTTGTTTCACGCCAGTTTTCTGAGAGGCCGTGGTATCACTCCGGTTGATCCGACCCATTCGTGCCGAAGCCTACCAGCGCTCAGTTCTGTTACTTTCCCTGGTGTTAAATGAACGAACTACTGCCTAACCAATACAATATTACCGCCATGGAAAAACTACATTGAATTACTATTTAAACACACTTATGATATATTCAAACTAACTTACAGATTCCTCAGGTTACGTAAAGGAAACTTAACAGTATCTTCTTAACTGAGATTATTAAAAAGACATTTTTATTTTATTTTAACCACCATAAGCTATATTTTTTAATATAGATCTAATAAAGAAGATTTATACCAAACGGTGAATTTAAAACCCTTACTCAAATAGTAACAGTATTATTATTATACCTTAAATTAAGAACTAGACTAAGAATTGAATGATATAGAAGTAATTTTAATGTTTGTATTCCAAAATGATAGGTTAGCAGTAAAAAAAATCCTAATTAAAATTTAAATAAGTCTAAATAAACATAAACTTTGGTCTATCTATTAAAAATAAAATAAGACGAAATGTTTTTTACATAAAATTAACAACTAAACCATATACATACAATTCTTAGAGAAAAAAGCATATTATATTAAGACCATAACGTTTCGAAAAAATAAACTAAATAAAAAATAATATGTACATTATGTCTTTAGAGTCGTATAAGGATGTATACAGAAATACGATTTTTTGAGACGCGTAGTCACGGATCCGATGCGACGTAAAATTCATTTTATGTCACAGTCGCAGGATCACCTCAGAAAAAGGAGCACTTTGCAAACGGAAAAGCCCATTTACATATAAAATGTGGTTGAGTAGGTACGTATTCTCATAGCTATGAATACGCACGTTTGCTAAGGAAACTGTTTGAGTAAGTTTTGTTGTAACCAATAAAGTTTGATACCTAACGATATTACTTAGACAAAGAACGCCAATTTATAACTGTTAAGTTATAAGCATTCGAACATTATATCGATACAGAACATTATTTACATAGTTAACTACTCATAACAGAAGTAAAGGAGATGAAAGTCGTAAGAACGCAAGTTCACCTTAAAAAAGGAGCTTGCAAAGAGAATATAAAAATAAGAAAGACATTAAAACCTTGTGCGGATGTCGTGGTAGCGGCTAAGATCCGAGGGTGCCGGATGCCGCGCAGATGCTAAAGAAACCAGATTTTTTACAACATAAAAGAAAGTAACACCAAATGCCTATACTAAAAAGGATTAAGTTCATAAGAAGCCGCATACCGAGATATTTGGAAAAACGAAAATAAACTAGGGATCGGATTCGCGATGAAAACGGAAGACTGATCGTTCCGATATCAAAATAACACCCACTTCAGAATGTCTGCTACATCAAAGCCGATCTGTGTACGACACTAATTTGAATACCCATCCACTTCGAATTTCCAAAAAAAGAAACCCTTTTTAAGTTGAAATATTAATCAATTGTAGTCGCAGGATAATGAACGTCCATGGTAGTTTCGCAAAATGAAATAACAACACGTGTATGAAAACAATAGTGTCGTTAAAACAAATAAGGTCATATATAAAACAAAATCGTATATTTGGGAATACAATCGATAATACTATTTACCAATTTCGAAACTGTGAGTAAGAATAAAATAAAACGTCATCTGAGATGTGGTACATTTCCCAGTGATATATCGGGTACGAAATATAAAAAATAAGGTTGCGAGAAGGAGGAAATACGACCTAAACCGGGAACTCTCCCCGGAATGAGCTTGTGGAGCTTGTCTATGAAAAGTTATAATCTGAGATACCTACTCCCGCCCAAGAGGTAGTTTGGTTTATAAAACTTTTTCAGTTTTTCTGAAGTGTCATTGAGCCAAGCCGGCACATGAAGGACGTCGACGCAGGGGTCCCAGTGTAAAATATTTCGAATAAACGTCGAATATTTTACCGAAGTTACGAAGTTACGCATAATATAAATAAATTGTCTGCGTATTCCAGTGAGCGCACCTGCTGGTGTACTTACATCCGATGTTAGTCAGCCAGAAAACTATATTGCAAACATTTTATACTTATGTTCGTTTCCATTGTTGAATACCTGACAGCTTTGTATGGGTTTCATTAATTGGCTAACATGGTTTAGTTCGCATATACGAAATATAAAATTCGAACTATTTTAAAATAAAAATAAACATGCCTAATCGTAGTGGAACAGAATTGAAGATGATTCGAAACTTAACTAGCGTCCAGTTAACTAATAATAAAAGGGAAAAATAAGAAGACCCAGGTCTTGATAATACTCCATAGAATATACAATGGTCACAGTCCTAAATAATTCAGATGGTGCTGTGAACCGTAGAATTACTATGTTTACTGTATAAGCAAATGTCAGCAGCATCTTATACAGCGCAGTCGTTCGCATTCAGATTCTTATTTACGACAAGACATAAAAGCACGTGTTTTTTGACGGGGTCTTACACAACTATGTGTCAGTTAAATATGATACTCATATCACTCAAAATAGAAATTATTTTTGTTCAACATTGATTTTTTGTTTTACCGTATCGATTGAATGATTTGAGGCTATTGTCGCATTGGTCATGTAATAAATCTACAGAGGTGAGCTGAGAGATTTTATGACAGCAATAGATTACATAAACGACTCGGTCTGTTATTGAAACTCCCTAATCGTCAACTCGATACAACCAACAATGGGACGTGATCCCAACGCATTGTCGCTACAGAATAGGAAGGATTTACCAAGATTCTGAATAAAACAAGCTACCATCTCGACTCAGCCGAGTAAATGCTTTTGTAGTCACATCGTACGAGCGCCTGTGGGCTAAACGCAGAATAAACTTTTGAGCTCCTGTTTAGTTATGGGTATATGACTTCATTAAAATTTGTTCACCAGCAGTCCATCGCTTTGTGGTTTCATCTTCGGGTCTGTCTTAATTAGTAAACTTCTTAATGCAAGAAATCAAGATAAAACTACTTCTTGAACTCGTTTTAAATAACCTAAGCTAATTTTATCATTTGTATAATTTGGTTGTTTACATATACACGTTTAAAATAAAATTATACATTTTAATTTATATTTTTATTTTATTCCTTTAACAAAACGCACCTCATAATAATAAAAAGTTATCAGTGTGTTTATTTCAGATTTCACAAATGATATTTTAAGGTTCCGACTCCATCAATTTACAATAACACCCTGGCGAATAAAATTTTATGCATAGATATTTTAGAATAACTAGCAGGTCCAACGTGGTGGTTTCTAGATAGAAATGGTTTTATCGACTTCCAGTTTATTCAGTGAATTTAATGTATAAAACCCACGGATTTTCCGTTACCAACCGCATACCCCGGGATTCTTGCTCACACCGTAATGAATTTTGTTACATCTGCTTTATAACAGAGCCAAGGTATCACATAATTAAATTTGGTATTTGATCAAAAACTATCGTCATCTATTTCCCAAATGAATTAATTTTTAAACTTAGTTAATCGCAGTAATATTTAATTTCCTTTGTGGCATATATTCTTCAAGTCAAGTTGCCGTTGAATATAATCACTTTGAAATATAGCAGTAAAAACAGTATTAATAAAATACAATATTTAAGGTATCATTAATTCAGAAACGCTATGTTATATTTCAAGGAAAATCAAGGAAATTAGGTATTATGTTCTAATTTGTTCCACTTACAATGCTTTAGATTTTCCTAACATTAAGTTAGGTATTAATAAAAAGTAACAAAACATATTATTATACACGGTAAATAAACAA
Source organism: Spodoptera exigua (assembly GCA_902829305.4). Classification (NCBI taxonomy): domain Eukaryota; kingdom Metazoa; phylum Arthropoda; class Insecta; order Lepidoptera; family Noctuidae; genus Spodoptera; species Spodoptera exigua. The sequence goes on along the minus strand of LR824601.2, from coordinate 8,129,596 downwards.
TGATATTTGAAATTAAGAAGGATCGTAGTCTGTACACTTGCTTCTCATTCGTTGTCATGAGATAAGGAGCTTTCCTTTTGATACTTAGAACCCCGCGTTTTCACGTAAATGGTTGGACTATGTCGTATTTTCTTCTTTTGATGTTAATGTGATCTTTATATACGTTACTGTCATTACAAAAATCTTTGTCTCAGAAAAGAAATGGACACTGATATTTTTTATCTTTTGTTTTAGTAACTAAGATGTATATTTTTATTGAAAATAATATAAAAACAAATAGTGTTCAATGACTGTGGAAATAAGTTTGCACCTACAATAGGTAGAGGTCTTATGATAATATGCAAGTTCTGACAAATATAGATATGTGGGTATAGGTATCCACTACAAACACTCATGTATTATCCCTTTACATATTATGTTCATTTATTTCAAACATACAAAACAACGCTTAGTTTTTATAAGCAATGATATTTTGATAAAACAAATCCTCATTTCTATTGAACATTTTCATCCTGAGCGATTTCACTAAAACGAAACATTTTAAAATTGATTGGACAAAAACATTGCTCTATTTGTACGTGACATGACACAGCAATCAAAGTATTATTAAACTAGTTTTCATATTGTTTTATAGATTTGAATATTATATTGAAGTCTCTAGACTAATAACTTAATTTGACAGATTACAAAAATAGCTAATTGCACAAAAGTCTGATACACTGTGCCGAACCTGTAATCCGGAATCAATACAGTGAATAATGAGGATAGCATTTCAATTCCATTAAACAAACCTAATATGATCACATTTTGTCCAGCCGTTTTGGGACATGACTATATGTTGCAACTGTACAATGTGTTTACGTGTCGAAGCAAACTAACTAAATAAGTCAATCAATTAATGCCCTAGCCTGATTAATAAATTACAATACCAAAGCTGTTTATTTCTGACACATTTTCGATTTCTGTCTAATTATAATAAGTCTGGTAGCAACTGACTGACGGCTTTAATGTTTTCAGTCATTTAAAAAAACGGCTAGTCAATTAGGCCGATAGTTGAATAAGGAATTAAACCATCTGAATGCGACATGGGAATGATAAGAATGAAGTGCTCAAAGATTAAATCGTTTTATAGAATTTGTTCGATGCGAGTTTAACGAGTTTAAGTGACTCAACTAAAGCCTGATAGCCGATAGGAAACGTTTCATACCCAGTCACGAACTGTGAGCAATTGACTTCTTGGCCAGCGACGGAGGCTCCATTCATCTCACACAATATAAGAAAAGACGTAATCATGTCTAGAGAGGAATCACGTTCAACGAGCGACAACGCCGGAATTCCGTCTAGCCCGGCATCCCCTGTAGTCTCCGTTGTAGATAATTTTCTTTACAAAAAGAAACGGATTTCTTGCTTACGGTTTTTATAAATTAGGGTCGACGCATTTTATCACGTTTTCCAATTTTCCTGCAACGTGTACGAGATATTACTCAGTTATTTTCAATTAAATAATTCTTTTTTGTTTATCGACGAACGTATCTTAATTGTTTTTCAATATCAACATCACCAGCTTATAAGTGTCCACGGATGAGCAAAGGCCTCATCTCACACGGCAAAGCTTTGAGCATTAATCACCACGCTTGCTCACGGCGAGCGATATCAAACTTATAATTAGAAATTATAAATCCAGGTTTCCTTAAGATGTTTTCCGTCACCGTATGTCAGTGGTGTCTAATTTATAATAGAAAGTACTTGTAACTCGCAAAAAGTCACATTGGTACTTGCTAGGTTTCATTCCCGCATTCTCATGCATCAGAACCTCAGGGTCACCACGACCTTAATAGGTTTTCGTTTAACTTAAAACGCATTGTTATAGCATTTATCAAATCCGTTCTAAAACTAACAACTATGAATAAAAAAGTTGAAACCATAACGTTCTTTTTGTTTCAACATGGCCATCAATGACCATTGGATGCTAAAACGATCACGTGGATTTCGCTAACAGTCTGTATTGCCCGTTATCTATCAAAACTTAAAATCAATAAACGCTACAGAACAAAACAAAACAGTCGGCTTAAATTTTTATTTTGAAACAATACGCTAGGCGCCTGCAATATGCGGATAAAGCGTATCCAATGTGCTAATCCAAAGTCAGTGACCTCGATAGGCTTTTCCATACTGGCGGATCAAAATATCATATACTTATATATAAATATTAAAGAAATGCTAGTCATATTCGGTTTCGTACTGTAAATCTCAAATTATTCTGAAAAAAGACCACAACGATTACATTTTTAAGACTCACACACCCGGTTTCCGAAAGGCCGATCAATGTTAAAATCTATTTTATCTCTTGTCAAGTCATCTGATTGGTTGACTAAATTATCAACAACCAATCAGATGACTTGACAAGAGATTTCACAGGAGATTAGTTAATTTAAGCGTTGACAAGCCTTTCAGAAACCGGTTGTCAGTCACAAAATATTGTAATGATGGTATTTAAGACAGACATTTTTAAGTCACCCATATTTGCACATAATTGTCCCAAAATAAACTGCGATTCCTGTGTATATCTACAACATTGTTTTCAAAGATGGCGCTCAAGTATTCAAAAACTTCAACTAGCACTAGATGACTTCATACGAACGCAACTAAAATTTTCGAACAATAATTATAACTGGAGTTAGTTAAACCTTGACAGAGAGCAAAAGAAAATCCAGACAAACTATAGGATGTTCATTATTCACTATTTAAATGGCCTAAATCTACTGTTGAATCTCTCAGGCTTCCAAGATAAGCTTGAGTCGTTACGGAGTAAGACATTTAAAGATAAAGAAAAAGTTTTAGATTCGGATTCGGCAGATGTTGCAAAAAGACATTTCGAAAGTTAGTGCAGTTCACGATGAACGCGAATGCCCCAAGTCCACCCGCTTGACTCCAAACAAGGAAAGAGTTAACATAGATCCGAATAAAAATAAAACTTTTCTTAAAAGCACAGAATAAAGATAATTGTAATATGGGTAAATTGAATAACTGCATACCTATTATGATTGATTCCAGTAAAAAGCCTTAAAAATTTAATATCTCATGCCAATAATTATAAAATGTTCTGGTGGCCCGGAGGTTACGGAGCCCGCTTCCCATGCATGAGGGTGTGGGTTCGAAACCTAGCAAGTACCAATGCCGCTTTTTCCGAGTTATATGTACTTTTATGGTTACTTAGACAGTATTGAGATACTAACATACTAATATATACTAACCAATACTAACATACTACTACATATTATACATGTACATGCGGGGAAACATCATGAGGTAATCTGACAATATAATTTCTAATTATAAGTTTGAAATTGCCAATCCACCTTGAACAACCGTGGTGTTTAATGCTCATACCTTCTCCGTGTGGGCCTTGCTCAGCAGTGGTCACTTATAGGCTTATGATGTATGTTTGATTTTATTTAATAAAATTATGCTTTCGTACAATAACATTTCGAAGATACATCTCATCATAAAATATTGTTCCATTATGTAAACTATGTTTCCTCCAGTCTAAGAAATACTAATAAATAAAATGAGAATAAGAAATAATATGAATGTTCGCGAGACTTCTTCAATGACATCTAACTTGAAATATTTATGATCGACTATTTATTTACTGCTTGCTATAATTTTCTGCAAATATTTTATTCAAAAGAAAATGGTTCGTTCGATACGACTTCAGTATTTGAATCATGAGCATTTTAAAAACTATATTCATACCTAAATAGTTTATTTAAAAATTGATGATTAGCTTCCATCTCCTAAGTGAAGATTGTAGGACTTACATAAATGGTGAAATTTCGTTGCGTTAAATAGGAAAGTAGGCTTATGACGCGATATGAAATTGCAATGAGGCGCCACTCTTGCGGAGGGTGAGGGAGTCTCAACAAATCCTACGATAAGGCCTTCATTACCCACACGTCAACCCTCTTCTCAGTGCGTCTTCGTCACCGCTTCAATCTTTTCGCGGATATTACTCTTAAATTATGACAAAAGCTTCAGTTTGGGAGCTGCATAATGAATCCCTACTAGTGATGAATGGATCACACCATTCATCATCATTTTCCATTGACATTTTGATTAAAATAATCGTGTACGTGACGAACACTTTTATGTGTGTTTGTTTTATTTATACAAATTCTTGATTTTTACTTGTTTTTATAGTGAAATATGAGTAGTATTTACTTTAATTTTGTCGAGGGAGAGTCATGCTTCGGCACGATAATTTCACAGAAAAACGGCGTGAAACAACCACAGCGTTATGTTTTCGCCGTGTGAGTGGGGTTACAAGAGGTTTATTTCCCCTTCCCTTCCCCTATTCCTGCCTAATCCATAAATTGTCGAAAACCTAATCTCCAAAAGTAAAGTAACCTACTCGTCGCACGTCTGTTGTTACGGCTGTCCAAGGGTGGCGCCGATTGCTTACCATCAGGTAATTTGCGTGCTCGTCTGCCACCCTATCACATAAGAAATACATACGTGCATAAAGTCATAAGAAACAATTATGGGATATTCCTTAGATTGAAACAATGGATTATATATATTTTACTAGTTCGTACGCGTGGCGTCGCTCCTGTCATTTGACTACCTCCCCTAATCCACCTTCCCTACTCTACCTACCCTAATCTATACCCTACTCTACCTACCTTACCTGCCCTACTCTACTTGCCCTACTTTACCTACTCTACTATACCTACCTTACCCTACCTACCCTGCTCTACCTACCCTACTCTACCTACCCTACCTACCCTAGTCTACCTACCCTACTTTACCAAGCCTTCTCTACCTACCCTACCCTACCTACCATACTCTACCTACTCTACTCTACCTAACCTAGTCTACCTACCCTACTCTACCCAACCTTCTCTACCTACCCTACCAACCAACCCTACTCTACCTATCCTACTTTACTGTAACTAATATACACTACCTACTCTATCCTACCCTAGTCCTTCTCCCAGTTCTTAGCTACCTCCCTACGAATTTTCAGCCAAATCGGTTCAGCCGTTCTTGAGTTATAAATAGTAACTTACACGACTTTCTTTTATATATTATGTAGATTTATATAATATTCCACTAAAACAGAATGTCACCGATAGTTTACTTACAACGCGACACTGTAAGCACGGCGTGTTTTGGTTTCATCTCATATAGAATGAAAACTAAACTTTGACTGCTTACAATATGTTCACTTTAATTTAAATATATTATGTTTGTGTTGAAATTGTATTATGAACCCTATCCAGTTTATATCGGATCATTGTAGTGCGGATAAGCCAAAGTATTTGGATGTAGTAACAATGAAGACACCTATATTATATCAACGTTGCCCTAGGCTAGGAGTTTCTCCTGTGGATTGGACAATCAGATCCGAAACAACAATTTGTAGATTACACACGGAAGAGTGAATCGGTAATCGAACCCGCGACATGTAGCTGGGTAGCCGGTTACCCAGCTACCGCGTCAAACTGTACACTTCTTGAAGTGAATTTTTTTTTCCATATACGTTGACTATTTGTATTACTTACTTAGCTACACTTTGTGGACAAATATCAAAAATAGTCTAATTAATGTGGTGCCATTAGAGTATTTTATACTTATTGATCTGAGTCAACATGCTCTGAAGTGTCTCGTACTAATAAAGGCCCAAATACATATCCATAACGACCTTAACTTTAAACTGCTCACTTCTTTTCACTTGGAATGTCTTGCATAATAAGTTATATTAGCAGTTGATCTACTTGAGAAAAAAATGCCTGGAAATTTCCTGTATTTTATCTACAGTTAAACGGTACAACTACCTGTAGATTAAGCAAATATTTGTTGCTCTTACCCCAGCAACTGATCGTTTAGCCACTGCACCAACTGCGGCGTTAAAGTAAATCATCTTTCGTAGCTTTTACCAGCAGAATCTAGGTGGTATTTACATACAACTCATAAATCAGGTAACGATGTTTACTTCGAACGTAGTAAAAAACTTGAAATAAAAGAACAAATAAAATCTAGGAATGCTGTGATCTGATTACACTTAATAGGTATGCGCAGAAGTTCTTAATAAAAACTTATTAAAATTTTCACAACAATACGATTTTATCACAGTAGGTCGAGTATAATTATTAAGTTAAAATAGGTAGGTATGTATTGAAATTGTTTCGTAATCAATTTCCAAGAACACCTTTCATTTAAATAAAACTAAAACAAGGACTTCGCTTTTCTAATAAAATGTAAATTCTATTCTAAATACTTTCATAAATATAGGTATGTGATCAAAATGTAAAAGACAAAAATGTTTGTTTTAAAATGCCTTTATTTTAAATTTTAATGAATAATTGAAATAAAACAAATCGCGGGTATTTTTTACATTATTCTAAAAATATGGTTTCCTTCGTTGGAATTGGTTTGGCGGCATTCTATTAGCTAACCTTGTAATGAAACTCAATTATATCTTGAACCACCGCTCTATATATGAAAATTGACAAATAGGCTTTACTAAAATCTCTTCAATTTTGTAGGTTTACTGCGCCTGCAGCAGTTGTACCAGAGCCTGCAACCTGGCAATGCAACATTCCGTATAACAAACGTGAAACGAGTGTCCAATGCATCCGATGTGGTGGAGTTTCTTCGTGCTATAGAAAAACTGGACCGCTGGAGCAACAAATATGTTGTACTCGATTCTACCACGCAGCTCGCAAAAGCCGCGCTAATTATGCACGTACGGGATGTGCACCTTGGCCGTAGGAACTATCATTACTTCCTGAGCGGACTGGTGAGTAATCTCCGAGCTCATTGTTAGAAAGCTAATTGTGAAATCTTAAGATCCCGACTTTGCATGTTCATGTAACAATAAGGAAAGTTGCGAAGTTGCAAAGTAACAGAGATTACTTTCAGCAAAATCAGACACGGACCTCCTTATTTGCCAGAACTGAGACACTGGGAATCTCATCATTATTTTAGTGTTATCGTACGATGTCGTTTTAGTTAAGTATACAAAACGAATGTGTTGGGATTTTAATAAAAGTCACAGACACATCTTAGCCAAAAATTTAAGTATAAGATAGAGTCTTATTGCACAGCAATTGGGTGCCCACCTACCACGCTAGTCAAAGAATAGCTATATTACGGAGCAAAGTTGGGAAGTATTTATTTGGGCCTGCTGTTAATGTCACGTCACCAACTTCCTCTCATGTCTCTCATTGACCAAAAAATGGTGGGAAATTAAGATAATAAAAAATCGTGTGTTTATGAACATTTTAATATGTTCTAACATCAGTTTCGCTAAATGAATAAATTGCTATAGGTAATGGACGACAGATGGGAGAAAGAAGTTACTGAATACGGAGCTATCAACATCACTGGATTTCGTCTGTTGGATTTTTCCCGAAAAGTAGTTCGTGATTTTATTGACGCCTGGAAAAGAGAGACCATTTCCGTAAGTTGCATATTTTTGTTTGATTAAATTTCAGTTTGACGTTTTTAGACTTGTAAGTACTTTCTATTATTATTTAGACACCCCTGACAAACGGTGAAGGAAAACTACGTGAGAAAACCTGGACTTATAATTTCTAATTATAAGTTTTAAATCGCCAATCCACCTTGAGCAAGCATGGTGTTTATGCTCAAACCTTTTCCTTGTGGGAAGAGGTCTCTGTCCAACATTACTTATAAGGCTGATGATGATGAAGTTACAGTTAGTATAATAGGTGGTTATCACAAAACATATTCTTCTCCATATTCCAACTCAATTATGGACATCGCAACTTTTTCTTTACTTTATTTACATCAGAGTTCATGACGAATCTTATACTAAAAACTGTACTTAATTCATGAACAAAAAAGAACATTCGTTTTGCAAATTATACATATTGATATGATTTAATTTTCATCCTCGTTGTAACTAGGAAGTCTAAGAAAATTATGACGGATGAATAAACTATTATGTGATCGGCTTCGCATTTTTGGAGATGTGCTTAGAAATCGTAACCGCTTATTTTCAGCTGGTCGTAGGCTAAGTCGTTACTGACAGTACAATAGCTTAAAAAATCTAAATGTATATGTTTTGTTGCAGGCTCAAGCCGCTCTCACTTACGACGCAGTGCAAGTCTTGATAGACGCCATCTTACGCTTGGTACGAAAAAAGCCAGAGTTTGTTCGCGCAACCATGAGACGTGCGAGTCAAAACAATACAAACAAATCTATGGATTGTAACCCAAAAAACAAATTCATTCCTTTCGAACATGGCGAGAAGATATCTCGGATGATCAGGAAGGTGAGTACTTAGTTTTCTTAGTTTGATATCAAAAAGTATAATACATTATCTTGAAATCCATTGTGTTCTGTACATTACACGTAAAATCAAAGCATAATACGGCTGCAATGTGTAACTGTGAAAATGATGCTTATAATACTGTTATGCAACTGTAACGAACCTTTATTCTCTAGAGTAATTTTACATTCCCTGTTGCTCATGCGAATGGTTGGTATATCAATTCATATATTCAATTATGACTCCGTGCGAATGTTTCGATATTCATGCGTTTTCCATATTCGTGACGTGAGCACGTCGCGTCAGATATTTTGAATCTAAAAATGCGTATAATAGTATTTTCATTTAGTTAAGTATGTACTGGGCGTATATCAAATACGAGTATAAAATATGGCCAAAACTATTATTGATTTATAATTATAATATCATCAAACATGACGCCAGTCTTTTATCAATGATACATCTTTTCGAAAGGATAAGTGATAGTAAAACGACAGAGAAAGTTAAATGGCATTTCGCTTATAACTAAAATATTCTTTGTTTGTACGAAAATAAATTGTAAAAGGAAGTCTCAGGTTGCGGCGGTTGCCGGTATATGGGTCTGAGCCAGGAGGTGGGAGTGTAGCTTTATTCCCTCAGTCAAACGTGGCGCCGGCTGCGCGCGTTGGCAGGTCGCATGCAGTGCACACTTACCCCACGTCAAAATACATGACTGTCTCTGACATATTATCTTTAATGTTTTATAGCACAAGTCTTATGGACATAATCCCCATTGTGTTATAAGCACAATATTTGGAACCAAATTTAAATTGAGCTAAATAATAAGAACACAGGTGTTAAATACGGTCCGTATTTTATATCGGGATGCTTAGTGGGTGGAGGAAGGCTCACAGACTGACGATTAATTAGGTTTCGTTGGGTGACGCGTAATTAACCCTCGCATTCGCTAACTACCCCGATTCGCCCCACGCGGGATATTCGAAACCCTTTGCACTTTTCGAGTTCTCTTTCCAGGAAACTAGTAATAACAATAGTTACGGATTCCTTTTTTAAAAAATGACGATATTAAAGTGAAGCAAAAGAGTATCCATGTCTTGTTTTAGACGGAGATTGTTGGGATAACGGGCAACATACGATTCAATGACTTAGGACATCGCAAGAACTTCACGCTTCAAGTGATGGAATTGACCGAAGACGGCGACATGGTGAAGGTAAGACAATTTCTTGATCGCCGATCTGGCGATGTAAATAGTTAGTCAATGCCTAGTATCATAACAAGAATATCGATCGATGTTAATGGTGGGTAGAAACTTTCTTTGCGATAAAAATTGTTTTCGAAATTTGTCTCCCATAGATATTGCTTATTTAACGAGATTGTTTCCGAGAGTCGTAAATAAGTCCTCGGTCTCACCCCACCAAAAGTAAATATGAAATTTTATGACCTAAAAATATAGAAGAGTATTTGAAATGAGATATAAAATTCTTAAGTATTTTTAAATAACAAACGACTGGTCGATTTTTGTTATTTTTTTTTTGTAACAAATTAGTTTTCAAATTGAAAAATATAAAACTTTTTTTTTAATACTGATGTAACGGTTTTGAGCAGTAGTTTTTTTTATAAATAGTAAAAGTTCTTGTTAAATATAAAAAAAAACCGAGACTTATATTTGAATAATAATTCTAAAGTAAAAATTTTAAAACACACAACTCGATCGAATAAATTCCATTAAAATTTCAAAAAAGATATTAAACTTTATACTTTTCTTCATTCAAACTATCCTAAACAAACAGGTGGCAACTTGGTCGGACAATAAAGGACTAGTACCTGTCATCCCTAAGAAGGTGCCCCCTGCCATAACTGGAACCTATGATCGCAATAAAACTTACATTGTAACCACTATCGAAGAACCACCCTACATCATACGCAACGACCCCGAAGATCCCGAATATAACCCCGAAGAACCATTCACCGGATTTTGCGCAGAACTCACAAAAATGTTGTCTGAAAAAATGGAAATCAACTGTAAGTAGGACGTCCAATCATCTTAATACTTAGCGTTGAATCACAATCTAGCCCGTAATATTGAGATTAAGACTCTTTTTGCGACTCATTAAGACGTAATTTAATTTAAACTTAAAAGCTTAGATTTTTTTGTGGATTTCGCTAACTCTGCTGACTTTTGTTCGAGTATTTACAGTAGAGAACGAAATCTAGAGTAAAAGAAAGATAATTTCACGAAATTCCATATAAAATAAAGTGAGTTCATTACGCGACGTGGTCGTGACGCGCGCGCTGCTCATGAATAGGAGTCTAGTCAGTAAGAGTCAAGTGTGACTTGTAGACCAGTAGAGCTTTTTTTCAGTTAATTCGCGTAGTTCATATGTAATTTGAACGCAGAACATGATTATTATTATGTACAGAGTTTTGTATTACTGAGTCTGTCTACATTGTTAGCCAGAATAAATTCTCGTCTGCCGAATTAGTGGCAAACATTATATAATTGTTTTAACATTTTATAATATGTCAAAACTTGTCAATACATCGATATTTCACCTCGAACTTGCTTTCGCAATATACACATAGATTCTCGTAAAGTATTCACACAGGCGATAAAAATCTGTGAATTAACGAAAATTTGACGCGACACTGTGCGGAAAAAGTCCTCGTGACTTTCATTTCGTAGTGCGGATCGACAAATGATCAATTAAGTATATCATATTTCCCGAACTAATCACTTGTTTATCGAGACCGAAAATAAACATTCCCTCTAACTACTATCCTAGTAGAATTTGTGCACAAGTTTATGATAATATATAGCTGTTTGCTTCCAAAATAAAACTATACGAACAGATTTGGATTAAAAATTACAAGCTAAATATAATTTAAAAAAGTAATTTGTAAAATTTTTCTTTTTTATAAACGTAGGCCCGTACTAGTATACATAAAGCCAGATCCGGATCAATAATTTGTGGATCACACTAAGAGTTGCTTCTTTCGGAAATCGGACTCACGATACGTTGCGCGGACTTAAGTAACTTGAAAACGATAAGCATTGAGTTGGAAGAGACCTTGCTATCTGATTGTTTTTTTGGGGGAGAGGGCAACAGACGAACAGATTGATTATCTGATGTTAAGGAGTTGTTACAGCCCAAGGGCACCTACAATACCAAATGCTTTATGCTTTACATGTGCGTGTAAGGGATTTGAACATAGGGAATTTGGGACGAGGGGAAGATTTGGCCCTTGTTAACCTCACACACACTGTGATCATGGTTGTTTTACACTGGCCTTCTGAAAGGTCTTGGTAATACTCCGGTGAAAGGACTATACTATGTTCTTATGAATGGCTTTCTCGCGTGCTAGCGCGCGCAAAAACAAAAAAATGTTCTTTCTTTATGTAATAGGTCGGCAAACGAGAAGACGTATTACCTGATAGTAAGCAATCAGCGCCGCCCATGGAAACCCACAACGGAGGAGTTACAAGTTCGTTGCCGACCTTTTAGGGATCAGGGATTGAGGAGGGATTGGGGGAGGGGAATGATTTGGCCTCCGGTAACCAAACTCACACGGCGAAACACAACGCTGTGGTTGTGTCACGTCGGTTTTCTGTGAGGCCGTGGTATCACTCCGGTCGAGCCGAACCATTCGTGCCGAAGCATGACTCTCCCACACTTGAATATAACTCCTGTTTTGTTATTATTTGTCATGGAGGATGAAGATACCTTACGATGTAACAAAGTTTCACTGTTACTTAAGCCTCAAACAAGAATTGTAATTGGTTTTCACTGTTATCAAATTTGATACATTTTTGGTTTCATTATCTGTTGTACTCGTAAAGTAACATCTATTATTGGGAAATAGTTTAAAAATATTCACGATATGACAATGGCGGTCGATGTGTGTGGGTTGAAGGGACGGTCAACAAAAGCATGATGGTCTATTTCTGACTTATTTTGATATCCTCGGCTTATACTGAAACGTAATGAAATTTCCGGATATAGATAATAGTGAAGAATTGAGGAGAACAACAGACACGGAAGGCAGTCAAAACTACGGCAGTTGAAATGAGTATTTATTTATTTAGGATATAATTATTACAATAATGAAACAACCTAAGTATTTTTTTCAGATGAAATCAAGGTTGTGAGGGATGGAAAGTACGGCAGTGAAAATCCAAAGGCACCTAGCGGCTGGGACGGAATGGTGGGCGAGCTCTTGAGAAAGGTACTGTCCTTAGAAATAATCATACGTATCTTTTACTAACAAAATTGACCACAGAATATTTTACAACTGAAATACAGTAAAATCGACATTAATTAAAATCACAATTTATTTTATCATATTAAGTAGTATGGGGTTGTCAAGCTTGTCAAGGGATTTATTCAAAAAGGTATTTACGCAAGGTATTTAATTGTCATTATTTTAACTTTTAATATGTTTATTCTGTTGTGCGAGAAAAATGTGTTAAATTGTATTTAAAGTTCAAAATGCATTGTTTTTTCGTTACCACAATGCGCGCTGTAACATGCATAACGTTTTATACAATTCCACGGATTGGATCTGTAGGATTATCTTGAATAAAATTACTAATATTGGGTGACTTTAAAACTTAATTTTCAAAACCGTGATATACACAAATAAAGTTACTCTTTACGTTATTACTGACCACATATTTATTTATACTACTCTAAAAAAATCATTTTACATATTACTATAAAATATATACCTAATAAAATAATATTCAAAATTATAAAAATAAAAGAGCCGGCAGCAGGAACAAAGTCCAAGCTACCGGTGGTTAAGGCTTCAGAGACAGAAACCTCCTCACAAAACGTGCCTCTTCAAGGAGGACTGCCTCCTGTATGTCCAATACTCTCATATTATTTAGTTGAATGATCTGTATTAAATCAGTTTGACTCTTAAGTAATCATAAAAATAACTTCAAAATCTTATACAACATAAATCACCTGCATATATATTACCTACAATACAAATAAAAATATTATTCGAATGACTTCCGAGTTTTCAATCTTTCTCCTAAGATACCTTATGTATGACCCAACTGAATAGAAAATATTTGAACTGAACGGCCAAATTGGAAAATCTCTCGTTTTGTACTTATTAGTGCTTATACTTATACAGACTTACAATTGGTTCTTTGCATATCTAAGCCAGCTTTATTATGGACACGGCCTATCTATAGGATGATCCGCGAGCACTAGATAACATCGAATCAAATATTCCTTAAGTATCTATTGATTGGAATCAATTCTTGTAGAATTAGATATAATTTCTGAAAATTAGATATCTCTAAAAAAATTTAGAAGTTCGTTGTTTTATGTGTATCAAAAGGAAGCTTATATTAAGCGTGGAATTGTAGCAGCAAGGTTTTTAAGTTCGCCTGACGTTCTAAGATACAGAATGTTTACTTAGTTTAGTTAGAAGCCAGATACACAGATTACTTAATTGTTTATAATCTCATTTTTTTTTTATGAAATCATCTACCTTTTTTGTGGACATATTTTTTACCGTCGTGGACATTCATGCCAGTAATATTTCTCCAAATACCAGATATTCGGCAGTACTAGTCCCAATAGTTTCATACATGTTGTGTAGATATAAACCATATTTTGATAAACGTATCACTACCGAGTATTACTACATTTAAATGACTAAATAAACTCACACCTTAACAACAACACCAGTTTTACCTAGGTATTTAGTGCTAACAACTTCCGACTCTTGTTAAAGCCTTAATTTTGTAAATAGCCGGAGGGTTACCACTGATTTTGACGGTAGTTAGATGTCAAACTAGAATTGAGTCCGGTGGGGTTTACTTTGATTTAAACCCCGACTTAAAGTTACCTCTAGCCCGCCGAAATAATTGAACCAACTTTTCCTCCACAAACATAAGACAAGTTTCTACGATGAGCCTTCAGAAAAGTGGTCAAAGAAGACTCGAGCTCGGTTTCGGAAGAAAAATATAAAATACAGTTGCATTTTTGTTTTGCCTTTTTTAAATAAAGTTCTTAGCTTGATGTCGAATATGTAGTTTATAATCTTATTTATTTATTGAGTACAATATAGTATTATATTTAGGATTGTTTAGGTTTCATCGTAATAGAAACCAAGCAATATTTAGACTACCTTATTAGTCTTCTATTTCGATGACCTCTAACGAGTATAAAAAAAAAATTACACGTCCTGTTTGAATTTAGTTTACACAAATATAAGAATGTTTGAGATTGGTCGAATGGCTTTTAAACATAACAAGTTTTTGATCCCCAAAAAATTCGTTCTAACAATTATCACCAAATTAACAAAATACTTTACTATTAACGATTCAACGAACTCGAAGAATAAGTTGCCTCATATTAATAAGTAATATGTTATGGCGTAATGTGATAAAGAATAAACAAAAAACAATTCGGACCTGTATCGCCCAAAAAGTGCATAAGGATGAGTTTAATTTTCTATAAGTCACTGTTATAATCCTTTGGGAGCATGGATCGGGAATAGGTTGGCGTCGTTATCTGGTGGCCAGCAAGCAATAAATATCTTTGTAAAATCCCGATGTCCCTGCAGCGTTATTCCAAAGCCTGTTATTGCCAGTCCTCGGTATACCGTGAACTCCAATTTGCGAAATCAAATTAAATCGTTCGTATCTAAAATATGGTTTACATTACAGGGTGAAAGGCAAATATTTTTAAGGTGATTTTTGATCATTTAAATTATTTTATCCTATTACTTGATTATGACGTAATTTAGGAAAGTTTTTTGTAGACTGTCTTTGTCGTCTTGATTGTGGTTAGTTATACCACAATAGATGGTGGATTGTGCCAGGGACTTAATACTTTTACATACATATTATAATATCTATCAGCAAGAGGTATCATAGAAAAATCTAGACAGCTAGAAAAATCGTTGGGTGGTATATTTTAAAATAACTTTTTCTTAATAATCTTTTGTCTTTACCTTTACTTTTTCTATTGATAACTCTTTTTTAAGATTACGTTCTGTCTTATTTTTGGCCCAATTAATAAACTGAAAATTGAATAGCTTCATGGATTCCTCACAATTTACGAATGTGTCTGTGACATAAATAAAGTTTCAATTTATTTGGAATACACGCCTTTGCGATTCATGGATAATATAAAAGAACCGAGCAATGTAGTAAAAGGAACTATTAAGACAAAAACTACTGAGAAGGTTCTGTGAAAATTGACCTGGATTAACGCTGTGATAACTTTTATCCGGGTAAGATGAGCAAAGCCGCACGCGGACCGCTAGTGATTAATATGAATTGATTTGACAGTGGCAGATTTTGGCCTTCGCAGCGTTTTTCTTTGTGCTAAAGCGCGAATCTTGAATTGTAATATATCCATCTATAGTACGTATCTATAACTAACTTATTCCCTTGAATTACTAAGCTTTTAGAAACTCGAATATGATTGTAGTGATATTCATAACGTGATGTCGTGGTGGCCCGGAGGCTAAGGCACCCGCTTCTCAGAAAGATGGGGAAGGTGCTTGGCAAGTACCAATGTGACGTTTTTTTAGACACCACTAACATACGGTGAAGGAAAACATCGTGAAGGAACCTGGATTATGAAATCGCCAATCCACCTTAATCAAGCGTAGTGATAAATGCTAAAATATTTCTCAATGCTTCTCCGTTTAAGAAGACGCCTCTGCTCAGCAGTGGGTACTTATAGGGTGATGTTGAAATACACCCAAATTTATAATACCATTTATAAAAATGACTGTGTATTATCATGTTTTACAAACTTTACCTATCATTTCGTATGTGACATTTTTATCAAAGGTTAAAGTTACGTCTGGAGTGTGAATGACCTTTGAACGTGAAGTACTTTCAAATCCTTATATGAAAATGTACCTACATTCACGGAATTTTAAATTGATCGGAACGAGTAACATGACGTAAACGGTTTATAGGTACTTTCACGACAATATAGGCGGCGACAGCCATTTTTCTTTTAAAAATGACAAGGTTCTAGTTATGACGTAAGATAAGTTCTCATATGTGATACGAAAACAGAAAACATATACGATACAAATAATAATAATAATAGATAAAATTACAAATACGATAATTTCACTGTATCTATGATGTTTTTTGTACTGCTTGACAATGAATGAAAATCTCTCAAAGACATTACTGAGTTCAGTCATTTTAAATGAAAAAGATGATCCAATCCATACAACTATTTTTTATTATTCATATAATCTAGTGTTTAACTGCAAACCCACCAAGTGGTAAGCAGTGATGTAATCGTTGATGGTAAAGCGCACTAGTTTATTGATTACTAAAATTTGTTTTTCATTGTATTCAATACTAGTTACTCACGTGCGGTTTCACCCGCTGCTCGGCTCCATTTAGTCGTAGCGTAATGTTTTATAGCCTATAGCACACAGGAACATTGTAGCTATCTATCAGTGAAAGCATTTTCGAAATCCGACCAGCGATTACAAAGATTACCCCCCACAAAACTTACAAACTTACAAACATACCTACAAACTTACAAATTTTACCTCTTAATAATATTAGTAGTAGTATAGACTAACATAATTGTTATTCACAATGATGTTGCCGTAGCAATGTAGTCATTCATTTGCAGCAAACCTTATACTGATTTACAATTTCTTGCGACCTTAACAGAGATTTACGACCAAATATTATTAACAAAAAAGGATATAAAATATTTATCTTAAGCTCGTCTCTCAAAAGGACAGAGTGAACTAATGTCCCGATATCAAATAAGCCTTTGAAACGTCTGAGTTTTCTCACGGCGGTAGCGTATGCAGTTAAGCCATTGAATGAGAAGTTAAATGGGGACTGAATTGCAACTTTCTACCATAATCCCCTGAAGCTGTTGCGTCAACTGAATGATTTTATTTTTAATGTACTTACCTAAATATTTTTACATTTATTTGATGTAATTCATGTGACCAATACTGCAATACCACACATAATAATATCTCAATATCATAAGCTGAAAATAAACCTTCAAACACGACAAATACTTACTTACAAATACTTACTTAGCAGTAATTCTCAAGAGAATTGCCTGTCTTTTACTACTTAACTTCTAAAGACTTATCTTCTTCTACTTGACTTCTGAAGAACTTATCAAAAGGAGACAGTTATTATAATTATATTAATATAATTATCTTGTTTTAATATAAACAGTTTAACTCTACGCCGAATAGTTACGGGCATGGTCATGTTTTCTTGAAACTTGGTATTAATGTCCTTTGATGCAGATGATAGCACACCACGTTCCAGGTACTTTTGTAATTTAACCCCTAAGGGGTGCAAACGTACCAAAGTTTGTATCTATGTGTTTCAAATCTACTTGAAACTCGGTATTAACGTCCATCTGCGTAATTAATGAGGTACGAATTATAGTTTCTACAGCTTATCCGGTTACTTGGGAACCCTATAATCCATTCACTTGAGAATAATTTGTAAAACATTTCCAGGATTGTTGCATTGATAAATAACATAGAAAATGTAGTATATACTAAAAACTACTTAAAATCAATTTATTTAAAAGTAACTAAGAGATAGTGAAAATTCTAAAGTAATTTAATTTCCAGGAAGCGGACATAGCCATCGCTCCACTGACCGTAACTTTAGATCGTGAGGCGGTCATTGATTACAGCAGGCCTTTCCTGTCTTTTGATCTTAAACCTACTAAAAATACAGCGAACTCCACAAGCGCTATATTCAGCTTCCTCCAACCGCTGTCCATGGAAATATGGGTAAGGAAAATTGCCCGTGCCATTATATAATTATCAAGCACGTGTGACTAATGAAACGATGATACCAATTGGCGTATATTAATTCGCTTCCAGATCTCGATCCTCTGCAGCCTTTTCGCCGTAAGCGTGGTTTTATTCATCGTCTCTCGATTCTCGCCTTACGAGTGGCGTGTTGTCTCTTTCACGGATTCTCATTCTGATCATTCCGATGTATCTACAACAAAGGTAACATATACAAATCACTATTTTGATTATAATAAATTAAGTAAATAAAAAAATAATAATGAAATTATTGTAACTTTTACACAATATTGCAGACTACCGTGGTGAACGAATTTAGCTTTTGGAATTCTATGTGGTTCTCGCTCGGCTCCTTTATGCAGCAAGGCAGCGACATTAACCCCAGGTCAGTGCATATTTTAATACTTGATTGTGTAAAGTTATAAAAACTTGTAAGTTGACCAAACAGGTAATGAATCCGCTATACATAAAGAGTAATTTAGAAGAGGTACTAATAAAAAGAGTATTTTAGGTCCATATCGGGAAGAATTGTGGGATGTGTGTGGTGGTTTTTTGCGCTTATCGTGATTTCATCGTACACAGCAAACCTAGCTTCATATCTGACTCTGTCTCGCATTGCGGAACCAGGTGCATCTTACACTAAACTAGCCACGTGTCCTGAGGTATTTATGCCCGCATTTACTGTTTTATAAAGAATTATATAAATCTTGAGCCTTAATGTAGCATCTGAGAAAGTAGTAGAGTAAAGTGGATAACCCAAATACACTTATGTAACGAAGAAACGGTAAAATCGTTCCATGTTTCAGGATACTATTGACGTACCGAAAGTTGTTCCAACAACTGAATCTCCTGAAAAGGTCACGGATGAGCATGGTTGGCTTGCCTTCATCATGGATCGCCCAACTGCGGCACCTGACGATAAACCATGTGAAATGGTGGTTACCCTGACTCACTCTGGATACAAGGACTTCGCTGTTGGCATCCCTAAGGGTTCCCAGCTGCGGTAAGCATTCTAATGTTTCTTTAACTTATGCGACACTTTCCCCAATGCGAAATGTGCTCGCGATGTTTGTGTTGCGAATGATTTGCGAATTATGCTTTCCCAAGCTCTTCAAAACGCTTACGTGTATTTTCATTTGAGAGTGTTTTATAGGGACGGCGTAAATATGGCTTTGCAATCATTGAAAGAGGAAGGTGAGATTCCAAGGCTGGTGCGCAAATGGTTTACCAAATCCGAGTGTGATCATTCTGACAATGTAAGTTAACTGACAGTTACTCTCTTCCTTGCATTAGTCTTGTTATTTCGAAATACAATTTCTTGTTCTGTGTTTATATCATACCTATAATATAATTCCATAATTTATGTAAAAACAAAAGTAGTTGAACTTTGTATTAACTGCTAAATATATTTTCAGGATAAGGGCTCCGAGCTGACACTGAGTCAAGTGGCTGGCTTGTTCTACGTTCTGGTTGGAGGTCTGTCTCTCGCTATGGGAGTTGCCCTGATTGAGTTCTGCAGACATGGTCGTTCGGAGGCTGCTCGTGCCAATGTGCCGCTCCGCGATGCACTGCGCGCTAAGGCTCACCTGGGTAACACTGAACGTAAGGGACAATCTCAACGTGGACCCCAACGTGACAATGACCGCCTTGGATGGAACGGAGGCGCCTTTGGAAGCGTAAGTATTTATGACTTATTCTTTCTATCACTCAGTATCCTTATATCTTCACCACATAATTAGCAACAGTAATCCACACAAAATAATTTCTGAATTGTAATAAATTGCTCTGACATGCAAATTTTTCCATTAGCAGTACTATAGCCCGGCCAACCAGATCGGACAAGAGGAGACGGCATTGCATTCCAGCTTCACACAAGTCTGATCCGCAGCCCGGGAGGCGACGACTATTCGTCGGCCATCCCATTCCCGAAAGATGTCCAGTTCAGTCGAGCTCTATCAACTATAAACAACCTGGCTATCCCTTTGACAGCCGATCACCTGCACTGACCACGGATCTAATGGCATTTGCCCTGTATTTAACGGAATTCGAATAATACTGAACGAATTGACTAACATTGATTTGAACCTGGAACCTGGAAAACCCCCAACTGGGTGATAATTATGTATATATAATATAAATTTAGATAAAACTTCTGAAGTACATTTACTACTACTTTAACACGCATATTTTATCTTTTTAAGTTTTAAAGTGTAAGCTGAATGGACGACACTATTCTATATTTTCATTTCTTTCTTAATATTGGGGAAAAGACTTGTAAGAAAGGGAAATGTTGAGTCTCTATTTATGTATATTTTAATAGATTGTAACGTGTCGTATGTTTAAGTGAATTTTACGCCATCGTTGTTCACTGAACTAAGGCCGCAAAGTGATATCTATGATTCTTAAGGGAGAACTTAAAGTAACATAAACGAAATTTTTATCTAACTAATTAATTTGAAAAAGTATTACCCCTCCCCCACCCAAATATGTACCCAACGTAAAATTTTACTTAAACATTTTAATGAAATATTAATTATGTTGGCAATTCGGTTATTTAAAAAAGCCTGGCGTATTTTACAAAGTAGATGAATATCAGGGTCTTATAATTACGTGTTTAGTAAGTAAAACTTTTTTAATTAGGTGACATAATTTTAAATCCTGTAATTCTAAAAGTTATACCAGGTAGTTAGATAAAGATAAACGTTAATTATGGCTAAGTTACTGCTGTGAGGGCGCGGCGCCGGCGGTACTCCAATTGTTGAAATTAACGACTCCACTGGACTGCAGAGCGTAGGTAACTACTAAATATTCGCGAGTTTCGACGATGCGTGTTTGACTGTCATGCGACCTGTACCCACGTTGTCGTTCGACTGCAGCTCCAGCATGAAGTGACGCTCTTGGCATCCACTTCAATCCTAACAGCGGATTGTTACTAATCCGACCTTGTTATTCTGTTGACAAAACCTAACATTGCACACCTTATTTTAAATTAATATCGATGGTCAGTAAAACAAGTATTTTACTGTTAAAATTAGTAAAAGGATTAACAGATGGGTAAAAAGAGAAGACGGACTGATAAAACTATCTTTATAATTCTATTAACTAAACTGTAAAATCCTTTAGGGCAGGTCAATTTTACTTGCATAGGTATAATAATAGGCCAGAGGTGAACAAAGTTTACAGAGAATGCTAGCTGTAATGGAGCACGATATCGCTGTCTGTTGATTGTGTCCATCTCTGAACCATTAATGATGTATAACAAGCATTAGCAGTTAGTTGTTTAGTGGTTATAGTGATCACATGAAGATGTTTGCATAATTAATGATACGATTACATATTAAACGGTTTTGTGCGAATGCTTCGCGCGTCTAGCGTTTTGCTAATATACATGACCCATGCACCAGTACATTATATATATGTACATAAAATCGACTTTTCAAGTGTTCATTGTAACTATACATTTTAAACAGTTAGTGTAATAATATAAGATCATGTAACCATAGACGTAATATCAATAAATAATAAATAAAACATGTATCTGAATTTCAAAATAAAAAGTAGTTTCAATATTGACGTCTATATCAAATACAGTTTTTATTAAGATTTACATTAATTATAATCCAATAAATAAATTGTAGGATAATTTTCTGTGTCCTAATGTATAATTGAGTAGATGAAAGCACACTAAATTCAGATTCCTACGCATAAATCAGTTATCTTTTTTTATTTGTAACTTTATAAACTACACATGTGTTAATTACTCCTAGACTCTGTAAATTATTACTCTCTATACTTATATGTATAACTAATTGATCAGTTGGCTATTGATTCTTAATTTAATATTTATATATTAATATATATTTTATACTTAGTAAATGTTGTTACCTATAAATTAAGATGAATAAATTATTAATGCCAAAGGCACTAAATCATATCAAAATTATAAGTGACAGTCAAACTTTTAAGAAACCATGAATACTACTCTTGGTTTGTGTTTATGATTACTGTTATATATATATATATATAATATAAGCAAAATATAATTTGGTATTTAGCTTGTTAAATTAATTACGCTTCCGTCCTAAAGCTATTTTGATAATTTAGAAGTACCATTAGCTGATAACAGTAACTAAGCTTGGACTCGAATTAATTTTCTGATTTATATTTTGGCACCTGCCAAATTCAAGTTTTAAAATTTTGTGCCAAAAGTATCAGCAGTGCAAGGGGATTGGATTTAAAGGGAAAACAATATAATTGACACTATTACTATGAAGCAAATTATATAAAATCTGCGGTGGAATCCGTCCGTCTGGTGAAAGGCTGAACTTTACTACGGAAGCCATTTACGGCGCTTAATTCGAATTGGACATTATTGACAGAAATCCACTAACTACATTTAGCTACCAATATTAATTTTGTACATCAACTGTACTGAGCCAGTCAGACGTCACTCAAATTCATTTGCAATTAACACATTAACAACAACATTTGCAATTACTTCTTTAAATAATATGCAAGAACTCTCTATAACTATACATATTCTATTCCTAATATTTATATTAAAAAGTTCTTCAAATGACTGATTTACATAATCGTTTCACGGACGTAGTCTAGGTTTAAGAGCGTATTTCAATAATATTAAAATTATATTAATCATAAATGTAATCGATTATCTAATTAATTTTATATCTGCGAGGAACGAAGCGGATACTAGTAATAAAGTTGAAGACTATAGGCCGGTTGCACATGCTCTTGGTAACACTAACTTCCATAAAAAGGTTGGAGAAAATGTATTATGTAATTTACTGGTTCATATCAGGAACTTATTCGAGAGTTGTGAAACTGGCTCCTTAGTGCGAGATCACAACACTGCAATGCGACTACGCATCGCAAAAATGGCGTTGTAAGATGACGCTAACGGTTTTATAAAATCGATTAATTTGTCGTAATTTTTTTGGTTGCTAAGTCACGTGGCATTGTTGTCTTCTGACATTAAGGCTCTTGTTATCTGTAGTGTAATGTGATTATTAGATAATTCCGTAAACCAACAGTTTAACTAATATATTACTGTAAAATGAAATCATTGTGTCATTAGGTACTTGCTAAATTCCGTATGAAAACGGTGTATTCACCTACTCTATACTTCATGACGACAAACCACAGGTAACCATTTAAAACCTAAGCATGAATTTAGGTAACTATTACCACATATTTAAATAATATTGTCGTAACACTACAACTTGTATGTGATGAATATCTATGTATATGTTTGTTATAATAAACTATAATAAAGTAATCCAAAAATATATTATTCGTGTTTCATTTCAATGTCGTTTAGAGGTTACATTTTGTACAGTTTGAGCGAATGTATGGATACATGTTAGTTATTCTTTTATGCAAAAACGGCTGGATCGATTTCGTTGAAATTTGGTATGGAAATAGATGAAACCCTGGATAAACACATAAGCTGCTTATTGCCAACATACCATGCGGACGCAGCCGCGGGCAGTAGCTAGTAGATATTAAGTCCTTTACACACACGAACCGTAAGAACTCACTTAACATAATACTTGTCAAAAAAAATCAAGACATCATATCGCTAACCGCATTTCACACTATAGGGAAGTGCGTTTTTGAAAAACATACGCCAAGCATATTAGTGATCGATGACGCCAAGGCATAAAGCATGAAGAGTAATTAATATCAACACAGCGAAAAACGAATGAGAATTAATCTGTAAATCAAAGGTCAACAATTCAAAATATTTTTAAGCAAATAAATAGTTTTTTTATATTTTTCATAACAATATACTGCATATTATACGTATAGTCCGTAGTGATGTTTTGCGGTCTAAGTGAGGCTACAAGTAGCGCAATCCTCCTCCCATTCCTCAAGTCTGCAGTCCCTAAACCACAATTTCTCTCTGGTGTTTTGGTTGCCCACGGGCGGCACCGATTCCTATTCATTAGGCTATAGGCATACTTTAATACCACCCTAACCCTAAGAGCCAATAGAGCACCACCGGCGGGGTCCTACAGGACCGATGTTTAGGGAGGGTTAGGGGGCTAGCGAAGTAAAGTACCGCGGCCTCGGTTTAAAGTAGGAGAAAGAACGAGGGATTTTTATCAGTAAGAGTCTGACACTCCTTTATAGCCTCACCCTGGGTGGGATAAGTCAATTGACGATTTTCCCAGACGGATAACCTGATGTTAAGCAATCAGCGCCGTCCATAGATACCCTCAACCAGAGGAGTTACGAGTGCGTTGCCGACCTTTTAGGGATTAGGGTTTTGGAGATTTAAGGATTGGGGAGGCATCGGGAGAGGGGAAGAATTGGGCCTCCGGTAACCTCACACAGACAGTGAAACACAACGCTGTGGTTGTTTCACGCCGATGTTTTGTGAGGCACTACGGTCGAGCTGACCAATTCGTGCCGGAGCATGGCTCTGCCACACATATTGAAATATATGGCAGTAACTTTCAGTGAAATGGTCTAAATCGAAAATATGATAGCATTAAAATAAATTTGGTCTCTAGCTTTCTCATCTGATAGTGGATGCTGGTCCTGACTGCCGATGAAGTACACCTATCTACAACCTATGGTAAAGTTTGTTATCACACAGCCTATGCTGACCACTGCTAAATTATGGGTATTGTCTACATAAACAAGGAGGATTACCACGATCTGCAAGAGGCAGGAAGTGGCGGAATTGGAGATCGGAGTTCGAAATCATACGAGGGGATTCGGGGTACTAAGAAATCTGTTCTCGTTATCTATTACCATAAAACTCGCCGGTTATATAAAAGATATTGTGTCTGTTTTACCCCATAATGCTTAGAATATAGATACCAAGGACAAAAAATACAATATAAAGTTAATAAGTCCAAATTAAAACGTGACATATTTACTGCAGTCAGTGCAGTGGCTAGGTTCCGATTGTTGAGCTACGTCTCGTGGATTCGACTCTCAAGTTACTATCAAAAACCGATTGAATATATTCATTTGGAAACTTGTAAGATATGTTTTTAACTATTTAACTTAGTTTAGTTTATTCATAATCTAAGATTTTATTTGTTTGACATATCTTAAGAAACTAGAAAACTTTAACTTAAAAGTTCTTCTTCTTCTTTCTTTGAAAAAACCTTGCTCCAAACTAGGATTTTCTCCTGTGTTGTGGGTTTCACATGCACATCATACCCAGACCCGGAACAACAATCTATGAATCACACAGAGAGTTGTTCCGTGTGGGAATCGAACCCGCGACACGTTGCGCGGCAGTCGGTTGCCCAGCCACCACGCCAACCGTGCAGTCAATTTAATTTAGTAGCCTAGACTTATTCCTTTATTTAAACTTCATCCACATTGGGTAGGTACATAGGCAGACTAAGTGCCTAAGGCATTTCCGATCATTCAAGCCTTGGGTGATGCAAAAAAGAACCTATGGTTGGGTCAAGTAGCAAGCATTATTATTTACTAGTCTTAAAATAACGGAAATACGTAGGTAATAATATGTTTAATTAATTGACATGTGAATTGTTTTTTTCAACCAGGGGTGAATAGCAGAGGACGCACGCTGTAGGTATTTGATTAAAAAACATACATTATGAGAATTACCATGATGTGTTCAGAAGAAAACTTGAAGCTGTAAAACAGTTAATAGAGGGCGCGATATAATACATAATCTTAATGTTAGTTACCTATATTGAAGTCTAAAGCAATTATACTATCAGCGTGTAATGCTCCGCTGAGTGGCAAACGATAGTGGTCTAGTTTATCAACGATATCTTATATTACCGTACATATAACTAACTAGACGCAATAGATTTCAAATTCCTATGAAATCTATTGTACTTGGGCCTGTCACAGTAAATTTCATATATTGCTTTAATTAATACAGTTTTCACTGTGTTATATCGATCATTAGTTTCACACTGTTGTTATCGGAAGAATTCAAGTAAATACGTAAAAGCTGATATCTTTTTAGAGGGATTACTGATAAAATTTTGTCATATTGTCCATTATATTAACAACATATACAAGTATTATTCAACATATACGAATCAACGCTAGACTGATTCGTCATGTGAGTGACGTCACGCAATCCTCCCCGATCCCATCCTCAATCCCTAAATCCCTAATAACCCATTAGAAACCGGCAATGCACGTGCAGTAACTCCTTTTCTATTGCAAGAGTCCATGTGCGCCGTAGATTGCTTACCATGAGGTAATCCGTCTGCTCGTTTCCCGACCGACATATCAAAATCTAGAGACAAGAAGCTAATTGATGTTTAAAAGCAGAGATGAAATGAAATCAATACAGATGCAGAATCAACAGAAGTAAATATTTTTCACCTGAGTAGTCAATTGTATGTAACAGACCTTTTGTAATTATGTAGTAATCAAATAATTATTACTACAAAGCAAGGGTGGAATAGAGTTATTCTATACTAGCTACTCTCGCGCGGTTTCACCCGCTGTTCAGCTCCATTTGATCGTAGCGTGTTGTTTTATAGGCTATAGCACTCAGGAACATTGTACCTATCTATCAGTGAAAGAATTTTGGTAATCCGACCAGCGGTTCAAAAGATTACCCCCTACATAAAAACTTACAAATTTTACCTCTTTATAATATTAGTATAGAATAGCGAACTCCACTATTATATAGATGGCGATGGCTTCGCAAAGGTGCTCGCATTCTGAGCGTAATGCATGTAATAGTTGTTTATGTGATGTTTCCATACTGGATTCTATCATATTTTTTGTTGAATTGGTAGCAATGTAAATTAGGAATGAGTGAGCGTATTATAAACATATGAAAATATAATCAGTTTACTCCGAACTGCTCAGTTATCAAAAGTTACACGTGTTATTATGAGTTGACCATATAAGATAGACACAATTTGTAATGTTAATTTTATGTAGAATATTTCCGTGATATTTGATTTCTATGTAACTGTAACTATTACAGCTGTACACGCGACGGAAGCTTAAAAATGGAGTAACTTCTCTCTTTTTCCCAATATGTACTTTCACTGCTCTGCTCCTATTAATTCCATCGTAATGAAAAATATCCTACAACCTGCCCAGGAATATGTCGAATAATTGTAGTAAGTTTCGGTAAAATCTGTCGTGTAGTTTTGGTTTCTATAAGGAACATACAGACAGACAAAAATTTTAAAGTTTGCATTTTTGGCATCAATATCGATCGCTAATCACCTCCAAATAGTTATTTTGAAAATATATTTCATGTACAGAATTGACCTCTACGGATTTATTATAAGTATAGATTAACGAAAGTGCTTTCATTTTTCTCGACAAAATCGTTATTTTCCCCTTGGGCTAAATTAATATAATATTTTACCTTTATGCTAGAGGATAACACTAAAAATCTAGTTATTTTATATTATATAACTTTTATACATATCGATCCGATTCCATAGAACAACTTTAAGCTAAAATAAACATATGTTTTGCACATTCCTTTATTATTAAAGAACATATTACTATACTACTCGTTTATATATCTACTTCAGTACGTTGGACACAAACAAAATGTCAGCGTGCGGTCTCCTGGTTCAAGAGAAATTTGCTGAAATCTTTTTTCATCATTTGTGTAGAGGCAAGAAGCGAATCGTGCTTGCTCGAGAACAGTTTTTCCCCAAGATGTCATAAATCAGAAGGCGGCAGATGGTGTTGACCTACACCATTATTGCCATGTTTCTAGCTAAGAATTATTATTGCCGTCGTCGTTTTCAAATAAAAAGAGTCTTTAGAATTGGTCGCTATCTCTGATTGTATTGACATTTCCACTGTAAATCAAACATCCGCATTTTGATGTGTCTGAGAAATATTTATTCATTTTCAATTTTATTGTAGATTTTATAACGTTTGTTATTTTTATGTATGTTTATATATATCTATGCATTATTTTTCCACTCTTTTATTTCGTAAGGGTATATAGCGACGTACTAAAGT
This sequence comes from Spodoptera exigua, assembly GCA_902829305.4. Taxonomy (NCBI): domain Eukaryota; kingdom Metazoa; phylum Arthropoda; class Insecta; order Lepidoptera; family Noctuidae; genus Spodoptera; species Spodoptera exigua. The sequence continues at coordinate 8,101,514 of LR824601.2, read as the reverse complement.
TACATTCTTTGCGCGAAAATTATGTTGTAAATCATATGTCCCTAATTAAAAGAAATAGGTTTATGTCAAAGTTGAGTCTTCATTCGTGAATCAAGCAGTGGGACAAACTTTATTATAATGTACAAATGTTATTATCTAAGAAAAGAATCTGGGCTATTTTTAGTCGAGGTAAATGATAACGTTTTATTGATTTTTGAACTTCTAAGAAGTATCACAAAGTCAATAATTGATAAAATCAGTGGTTAGGTGGTCGGATGAATTTTCATAAAGAGGTATATGAGGTGAAAATGGGAAGGGTTTAGGATACTTCTTTGGAATATATAAATAAAACTTTGAAACATTTATAGATAGGAGTTTTTGTGAAAATAGTTCTTGAAAGTTAAAGGAGAGAGGGTCCAAATTGTTGACCAGTTCTTTGTTAAAAGTGCGTAGCTAACATACTGTCTCGTACCAGCTTGGCAAGTTTTAACTATAATTAGATTTTTAGTCAAAGTAATAGTAAAAAGAAAAACAAATTTGCTTTTATCCATTACCTTTATGCGATAATTAAAAAAACAATATTCGTTTCCATTGGTCGAAATTCACATACATATTATTTGGCATTTTTTTACATTTAGCACTAAAATTTCACCAAAACACGTTGTACAACAAACAATGGTGTCACTTTAATGAAGGTAATATTTGGTACTTGAGAGAAAGCTCAGAATAATGTCGGTGTGCGATCACTCAAAAGCGATTGTACGCTTTGATCACGAGAGTTTGGCTGCAATTATACTATTCATGGATTAGAAACACTGCACTCCGTTTGTTGAAGTCTTATTTAGAAAGTATACAACTTAAGGTTAAATGGGAGTTTCACAGGGTTCGATATTAGATCCATATATTATGATTCTTTTTAACTTACACCATTCAATGAGTTATTTATTTATTTTATTACTTCTTGCACAATGGTTAATGGCGAGTCTACCGGCGTATCGTTGGGTAGCAAAGAAATAGGATGGCTATATGCAACACTGTTGGATATTTACTAGGAAAAAAAACAAAGAGTAGCATGTGTTTTTATCACTCAAACACAAATCTAAATATAATAAAAACATACATATAGCTATTTACCGTATTTATTTTCAAAAGTGAACCAAATACAATATTTGATACTGATGCATTGTTTCACGAAAAGCGTCTTCTACGGGACCGGAGCGTAAGGACTCGTGGTTCTTATACGAGCTCTGTATTATTTTTGGTGAGCATGACTTAGAGCTACAGTATTACTCTAGCAGGCGTGATGTGGTGTGCAGAGTGCGAGGTTCGTAGTCAAGCGTAGCGGAGACTGGTTCAGTATCAAGAGCAGAGTGATTTAGGAAGTAACGAGTAAGTAAGAAGTAAGGGTGAAGATGTAAAAATGCCACAAATCTCAAAGACTATGTCCAATCCACTGATGCCCCGTTCTAATTTGGTAAATAATTGAGTTGGATTAATTGAAAAACGAATATATCAAAACACATGAATCATAATTAATTACTCCATCTAACTGATAACAGTTATTATGAGCTCTAATAGATAAAAAATAGAACACGATTTTAGATTCCGAGCTGAGTTTAAGTGCCTCCTTACGCTATGTTACTCTTAGTAAAGTGATGATTTAATGGAAGCTGGTAGTCTAATCCCTGATCCTATCGAGTCGAGAACCTCGTGCCAATATGGCAATTTACGCGCGACCAGAATTAGCCTGCAGTTTTATTTTTGTAGTCTAGACTAGAATAAAGTGAAGCGTGAATTTTCCGGCGAAAAATAACATTCGCAATTTTGAGGCACATTCAAAAATTACATAAAACCTCCGCTCTAAAAAGACTATATACGGATTACAGGTAACTGAATACCAATTGCGTTTCGTTAATAGATTTGATTTAGGAAATTGCTGAAAAACAGAAACTAAATATATACGCAAAGATAATGTTATACTTGATGTCAAATAACGATGATATAATTCCTAGATTAAACCTACATTTCTAGACATAAGTAACTTATATAACTTTGTACCTGTTATATCAAAATAGACTAAGCAATTGCACATTTCTGCTCCGGTATGTTCCGGTTGAGTTTACTGACTCATAAATTGAATCTATATTTACTTTATTAATTTTGGCAGGTTTGCAACCTTCAAAAAATTGTTACTTTTGCTGACTGAGAAGTTCTGGGGCATGTCATGTATATGCCAATATCAAACTTACCTACAGATCTTTAGAACTCGTCTCACCATACATTGCTTACTATGTCGTGGATAATTTAATAGGCCTGGTGATACGCCGAAACAGTGTTGCTACATGTGAATCATTTTCTGGCTCAATGAGCCTTATTATAAAGGATGTAAATTGTAATTTATTGCTGTCTAAAACTTACATACGGTATAAAAAATCTTTGGGTAAGTGCCAAGGAAGGAATTTGACTCCTAATTCAAAAATATGTACACACTGTGGCTGATTGATTTTTAAAATGATTAGCGATGACACGGAATTGCACTCGGTTATTGTAGCGTATTTTACCAGCTTTGGTATGAAATTCAACATTAAGGGTGCATTTCCATTGAAGCGGAACGGACTCACATCTACATCGAGAGATGTGGATTTCAAGCCATGTGATTGGTGAATCACAGCACAGGTCTTCTCCGCTCTGCTCCACTCCGCCTCAATGGAACTGCACCCTAAGTACGGGGTTGCAGGTGCAAGCTTAATGTTGCACGGCGACCGTGGCTCTAGAAAACACTCCTCACCGGGCTGCCGACAATTTTGGCAGCAACAAGGAACGGTGTGATTTTTAATCAGTAAGAGTCTTACAATGCTCTCGCCAGACTCAGATTGCGACAAGACATAAATAGAATGACGATTTTCCACCTTTTAAAAAAACTGTAGGTATATTGTTATTCTCTTTGAGAAAGAAAAGAAATAATTACATGTAAACCTAAATTCGATCAAATAGCGGGTCATGCTAACAACATTGGCATTAGTCAACTTGAAAAGCCGATTAGTAACGAGCGTCTAATGTAGGTAGTACTCCAACATAGATGCCAATGTTGATTACAAAGAGAAAGGACCCCGATTTTCTCGCTATTTTAACGTTTCTTCGAAAGATAAAGTGATTTTCGTTCTTTTGTTTCGACAGAAACTAGAACATCCATTAATTTTTGGATAGGACAAGCCAAACTAAACTAGGTATTAGAAAAGTAACTACGAAGTTATCTCTGTGACGTTATACTCGCTATATTAGTAATAGTATTTTTGTCTAGAAACTAGCGTAAGATATACTAAATAAATTGATAACATAATTAAGTCCTGGAGTTACTTGAAACTAGTAAAGATTTTCTTTCAGACAGCAGCATTGCAGTTATAAGAACTACTTGTAACATCAAAATATGAAAAACAAAATTCATGTGGGTTACCACAAATAAGTTCAAACACAATTAACTAAAAAGGTATTTTGTCAAAAATAATTTACGATAAACAAGCTGGCTGTTTCCTTAAATGCGATGCCTAGCGACTGAAGAATTTCGCTAAGCTATGGAGGGTCTTAACTAAATTCTCTTGAATGTCAACGTTCACAAGGAGCGACTGCAGTCTGCTTTCCACAACCCTCTAGAGGCGATACAAAGAGCTCACTTGAAGTTGTTGTTAGAGTTTTAACTACTGTACTTATTAGCATAAAGCATATGCATAAACGAGTTAGAGAAAAGTGATTATACTAAAAGTTAACACCCCTATTTACCATTTAGTATAAAAAAACTACGTTTAAAAAACAAAAACGTGTCAAATAATTATAATAGATATTTGAATACCACTCTTCCTTCCCCAACCTAATACTTTTAATATTAATAATAAAACACTATCAATTCTATGTGCTACCTATTTATAGGTTTGAAGTCGGTCCTAACCTCATGACAATGGGACCAAATAGCAAGATACCCCATCGAATAAAAAAAAATTTAGCAATTCGGTCCAGGCGCCTTCGAGTAATCGGTGTTCATAAATAAAAAAAAATACGCGTCGAATTGAGAACCTCCTCCTTTTGTGAATTCGGTTAAAAAAGTGTATTATTTCGTGTTGTTTTATAAAGATTGTTAGGCGGGCCTAGTCTAGCTTTTATTTAGAAAAAACGCAGAGTGTAACATAAATTAGATGTTAATCAGAAGAATAAGGTTCTTTGGGAATCTTTGCTAATAGCACGAGACAAACACATGTGTTTATTTAACCTTTAACCTAATCTTCCAGTTTATTTATATCCAGAAATCTCTCGACTAAGTACATAATATTGTTTAGAGTCTTTAATCATTGTTGCCTATAATGTTTTGTTGATCCGCACGATAATTTGAAATTTTAAATAACAGACTGTTCAAATTACTATACAATCACGATGCTTACTAGGTCACAAGTGACAGAGAAAAACCTCGATCGAGAAAAAATACCACAAACTGTTGTTCCGGGTCTGTGTGTGATGTGTATGTGAAATTGTATGTTTTTTGTTTTTTTTTTTTGCCCCACTTTAGTATTTTCTCCTGTGTTGTGGGTGCGTTTACAAACATACAATTTCACATACACACGACACCCAGACCCGAAACAACAATTTGTGGATCACACAAAGTGTTGTTCCGTGCGGGAATCGAACCCGCGACACGTTGCACGGCAGCCAGTTGCCCAGCCACCGCACCAACAGAAAAGCCTATGTGTGGGGCAACGTTTTTTTTTTTTAATAATTAAATAATGAAATAAATACTTACACACACAGAATTTTATCAGAATTTCACAGGATGCTCCAAAAGTCACTAAATTATTGCAAACCAAAAATCATGTTGGATTGATCGCATGTTACGCTAAACAGAACTACGTGAAGATTATTTATTGAAGTACATAACAATTTTGTATGTATACCTACCAAGTCTATGAGGGGTGAGAACTAGTTAAGTAAATAAAGGACATGTGGAGTATACAAGTTTTATTCAATCAGGATGCTGCCGGGCGGACAGGATGTCGACGAAGCGTCTCACGCGCACTTAATCTAACAGATTCTTCACGGTGACCTCTGGTCCATCCGCCCACGCACGCCTTCTCACGCAGCCCCTATGCAGGGCCGTATTGAAAATGATTTGACGAAAATATATGATGAATACGCTGAGAAAAACTAACCTGACTGATTTCATACCAACTTTTCATATAAGAAATTGCAGTATATGTATATGTGAACATTTTTGATTTGATTTGATGTGATGTGGAGATAAATGAGAGCCCTTTTGGCAGTACTGCAGAAAAATTTGCTTTCGCTTCCTTGTGGAAATTAATATCTAAGGTAATGAACTTGAAATCTCTTTGCTACAATAATAACAAGGACAAACATAGTTGTGGTGGCCCGGAGGTTAGGGGGAGGAGGGAGGCGCCCGCTTCTCATACATGAGGGTGCGGGTTCGAAACCTGGCAAGTACCTACTGATGTGACTGTTTCCGAGTTATATGTACTTTCAATGATTATTTAGACACCACTGACATACGGTGAAGGAAAACGTCGGAGCAGACGTGGTGATTAATGCTCAAACATTCTCCGTGTGAGAAGAGGCCTTTGCTCAACAGTGGGCACTTATAGGCTGATGATATGAATAACAAAGAGTGCAAGGTGCAGCCGACACTGCATTTTATCAATTACGATCGAATTGGCGATGCTATTGCCGAGAGTTTGCCTGGCCTCCTTGACCCAATCTAGACACTTCGCAATTCTTAGTCCAATTTCCTTATTACGTCCAAATAACAAGCTCTATGTAAAGGAAATGTTCGTTGGTCGACAATAGGCGCGCTGATCGTGATTTAAATTGCAATTGATGCATCACAATTGGCAATTTTGCTTCTATGCAGCTCAGGAAAGTTCCATTGCACAACGAATACTATGGCATGTGACCAGTAAGTTACTGAATAATTCTTTTAAGTTCTAATCCTTATATATTGAACAATATTCAATATTAAAATCAGTCTTATTTCAAAACTTACAATATATGTATGTACATATATTTAATTGTTCCCATATTTTTTATTATTTTAACTTTATCGAAGGTACAATTTAGAATGGGAAATTTAATTATGACGTATAGTTATCTCGTTAACCTCAGTTCAAGTTGTGGCGAAGATGGGTATCCTTGGTTTGGATATCACAATTCTGTATTCCCAGAATTTTGCTGTAGTCTCCGACGAACTGCAGCCAACACTACTTGAACTAGTTCAGTAAATCACGCTTCTTAGATGTCACTTTCGAATTGCATGTTGCGCTTGATAAATAAACATGATAATGCGTAGATACTCCGTATTACATTCAATTTTATGGAATATTATAATTATTATCCCAGATAATTTATAATCAAAATGTTTGGGATAGTAATTTATCCCCATTTAGGAAAGGGAAATGTAAAATTTGTGCTAAAAACATAATTATACTTACGTATGCTCCTCATGTAGCTTAAAATACATAAATAATGCTAAGTTAAAATATAGCTCTAACACTTTATATCTTCTAGTTTACCTTGAAGTAAAGGATCAAGGACAATATCTTATACTATCTTCAATAACATCAGAGAGATGATTTTCATACTCGAAACAAAGCATAAGAGGTGGCCATATTTTGTCATACTCCATCACATATGGGTATAGTTGTTATTGGTAAGATTTTAGGATACATCTAACCAATTCACACGGAACCTAGGCTGATATTAAATATCTCTACGATTAAATTTATTATATTATACACATATCAGCTTCCTCTTCAATCACTCTATCTATTAGAAAACCGCATTAAAATCAGTTGCGTAGTTTTACAGATTTAAGCACACATAGGGATATAAGGATAGAGAAACCGACTTTGTTTTATACTATGTAGTGATATACTCGTTAAGATATGGAATATGTATCCTGTCTGTAGTTACTTGTACTCATCTGCATATGCATGTTTAGAATAAGCAATATATCATGTAAAATGAGATGCAAGATTAAGACCCTTGCGCCCATATCAAAGTGCGTCGCATATTGATGCATCAGTTAACAAATACACAGTTCAACACTTTTTGTTAATTTAAAAGTCAAAGTCAAAGTCAAAATCATTTATTTCAACTAAACCATAAATAGGTACTTTTGAAACGTCAAAATAGAAAAGTAGTCTGTCAGTCTGTTCGTCAGTGAAGCTAGGTGCTCATTCCAAATTGTAGATTCGAATGGAGAAGAACGAGCAAGAAACTCCATTCGTTACTCTTTTTTTTAAAAAAAATTGTTTTACAATTTCAATAATATAACATTTATAGTATACATTAGTGTACCCTTATGTGAGAACAGTGCAGAGACAAGTGGTTAAAAAAAAGAACTAATGAGGGGACCTATCATAAAATTTTACTCCTTTGTCGTCTCGAACATGGCGCTCACATATGCGTACTCACAATCTTTAAGAGTGCTTCTATATAAACTTTTTGGATATATATTTCTTTTTGCGTTATTTTTGAGAATTTTACCTAACTGCTGACTATATTTGAGTATTGTCCAGTGGAGCCGAGCCAACATGCTGCCAGGCATTCTTATCCTCAATATAATCTGAAAGTTTGTAGTATGCCTGTCTACACAATTCACGTTTAATATAAGTTTTAAATTTTCGTTCGTTAAGATTCAATACAGTACTTGGAATTTTATTGTAACAATTTACACAGAACCCCATAAAGGATTTCTGTACCTTGGACAGACGGAATCGTGGCACCGCCAGCCTATCTTTGCCTCTTGTATTAAAATTATGTCTATCGCTTCTTTTTTCAAATAATTGCAAATTTTTCCTTACATACATAATATTTTCATATATAAACTGACAAGGCACCGTCAGGATATTTATCGTTTTAAATAGTTCTCTCAGAGATTCGCGACGGGGCAAGTTATATATCGCTCGGATAGCCCGCTTTTGTAGAATAAATATAGATTCTACTTCGGCAGCTCGACCCCACAGCAAAATTCCGTATGACATAATGCTGTGAAAATAGCTAAAATAGACAAGCCTTGCTGTGTTCACGTCTGTGAGCTGTCTTATCTGTCTAACTGCAAAAACAGCAGAGCTTAGTCTCCCCGAAAGCGTCTTTATGTGGGAACCCCATTGAAGTCTATTGTCTAGTGTGATAATAAGACCAAAAGGTCGTGGTGACCGCGAGGTGAAGGCTTCTCATGCATGGGGTTAAAACCTGGCAAGTACCAATGTGACTTTTTCTTTTATTATTTAAACACCACTGTTAAACAGTGAAGATAAACTACGTGAGTAAATCTGGACTTATAATTTCTAATTATAATTTAGAAATTGCCAACTCGCATTGAGCAAGCGTGATGATTAATGATCAAACCTTCTCCGCGTGTGAAGAGGCCTTTACTCAGCAGTGGGCACTCATAGACTGATGATGAATTGCACAATGTAATGCAATGATTACATTTTAAAGAAACGGGACGTAATTTAAAAGCCGAATACTAAAACAGTACAAATCTAGGAAGAGAATCCAACTGGCGTCATCGACATAGGCTACGCAACGTTGCCGCGAGTCCGCGACGAGTACGCTACTCATTAATAAGAATCCCGTTGTGACTTGAAACTAGTAGAGCATTTCCTAGTTAATTCACGAGTCAGTCAAACCACATTTACGTCTCACAATAATTAATATTGAAAAATAACTTTTATATCGATTTTTACTAAACAGATTAGTTGCGCACCTACTGGTGGTTTTTTTTTTTTGTGAGGGGAAAATCATCAAATGACTTCTCCCGCCCAGGGCCGGGCAGGAGGGAGTGTCAGACTCTTACTGACTAAAAACCCCCCTGTTCCTTCTCCTGCTCTGTGCCGAGGTCGCGGTACCTTAACCTACTGGTGGGTTAAAAGTATAATTCGTGTTTTCTGAACAAAATTATGTATTAAAAGGTGTTTATAAATTACTTATCAGATAATTGGGATATAATTTATTTTGTTATGAATAATATTCTTTAGTGGGTCCAATTTTAGACCAACATAACAGCAGTGTTTACATATGTATGTGGATGATTTTTTTTTTTTCAATAGCCGAATAATTGTGTTTAATACATTTTTGTTTAATAATTTTTTTTCGTTCTTAGCTTTAAACTCTTGAACTAAAGAGAGATATTAATTATGTAAAATATACTATATCGTTACGATTAACCAATAAGCTTGTTAATAATAACTACAACAATATAATGTCGTCAGTGTGGCCCTCATTTAAATTAAAACGATTACCTTAGCTTTAATTCCGTAAGCCACTACAACAAATAATTTCTTCTCCAGAAACTGTAGTCGGAATTTGCTTCCATTTGTTAATTTAAAATTGAAAATTAAATTTAAGTTAAGAACATCTTTACCCAATTTTTATTCTTACTTAACCTCTTTGCACTAACTCTGTGTTAATCCATCACACTATATTTTAGATTACCGGTTATCATGGGATGAAGGACCAAAAGTTTTGTAATATTTACTTAAAAAAATCTCATTAATTAAAAAGTGCAAAAAAATATCAATTAATTATTCAAAACGTGATATATGCGTCTAAGGTTGAAGCTTGGAAAGGCTTTTTTTGTTTGTAAATGGAAAATCATCATTTAATGACTTCTCTCTCATATATAGTGATGATAGTGAGGGAGTGTCACTATCTTAAACCCTCGTTCCTGCTCCCGCTCTTGGTCGAGATCTTGATACCTACCTTATGACCCTATGCCTTATTTTGGCCTTCGTCTGCGGTGGGCTAATGCCTCTTCGAGTCGCACGCGGAACGCTACCCTCCGTATTCTCGGATCTCAGGCTGGTCAGACGGCGAGCCACCCTTGCTTGCCGACTACACACCCTCGCAAGCTTGGAGAGGCTGAAGTTGTATTTCCAAATCCAGTGCTGGTCAGGCAATCTTAGTTCATATCACAACAATTTAAATGATAAAATTTATAGCAAATAAGTAATACTAGTTTCATATAAGTACATAGAATTATTTGCATGTGGTAATTATTACTGCGGAATCTTAAGAATAATAAATAAATTTGATTTTAGTTTACAGACAGGTATGTATGCATTTCTAGATACGTAGAAAAATCTAAAATTTTTATATGTGAATTTAAAATTATTTTTTCATTATTGCGGTTACTCGGTAGCGTTGCAAATGAAACCTAGCTAGATTGATTTTTCGCTTCCGAAAAAAGTTGAAATTAAATAGTGGTGCATTTCTTCCATTTAATTTACTTCTTGGTTGCCGTCGACTGATTTTTTATGAAATAAGTCGGCAAACGAGCTGTTAACTAATGGTGAGCCATTGGCGCCGCCTATGGACACCCGCAACACCAAGGAGTTACGAGTGTGTTGCCGGCCTTTTGGAGATTAGGGTTGCGGATAATTAAGGATTGAAAAGGGATAGGGGGAGGGGAGGAGGAGGGATTGGGCCTCCGGTAACCTCTCACACGGCGAAACAAAGCGCCGTGGTTGTTTCACACTTCGTTCGAATCGACCCATTCGCGCCGAAGCTTGGCTCTCTCACACTTTGAATGGACGCTGTACCCGTAACATGCCTGCTTATTTATTTTTTATCATATCTAAATATATTTAAACAAGAAACGTGTGGAGGGCAGCTTCTCGATGTTTGAATTAATTCAAATTCTAGGCAAACAATTAGGCAGATTTAATGCCTCATACAAGTAAAGATCCACGGGGATCTCGGTTGATGAGAGGGACTGATAGACTCTTACTTACTGAAAACCACAACGTTTCTTCTTCTAGTCCAGGCCAGAGCCGCGTTACGTTATTTCTCTGTACCCGTAACCCCAATGAAAAGCAAACTAAAGTGACCGTGGGCAGTTCATATTAATTGTCAAAGAACCGAAGACCTTGTTCTAGAGTGGAAACTACCTCTAGACACATCCGCAAGGAGGCAGTGTGTGGCGTCCAATTGGGGAGGCCTATGTCCAGCAGTGGCCGGAATCAGGCTGATGATGATGATGATGATGTTTGATGAACCGGAAACTCGACAACCTCCAAATCTCAAGCAGTGTTTGGTGATCGATAACGTAGTAATGATACTAGCTAATATTGTCAAATACATATTATAATGGTAACTTCTTATACTCAACCGGCATCTACTAACCGGGAAATCGTGCCATATAATAACGCCAGGGCAGTGTCGGTATCGCGAATGTCGTGGTAGCCCGGAGGTAAAACGCCCAGGTTAAACTGGCAAGTACCAATGTGACTTTTTCCGAATTAAATGTACATACTTTCTACGATTATTAATTAGACAACGCTGACATACGGTGAAAGAAAACATCGTGAGGAAACCTGGACTTATAATTTCTAGTTGTAAGTTTGAAATCGCCATTCCACCTTGAGCAAGCGTGGTGATTAATGCTCAAAACTTCTCAGAATGAGAGAAGTCTTTGCTCAGCAGTGGGCACTTACCTATAGGATGATGATAATGAGTATCGTTATCAAATAAAAATATCAGTATGTTCCTGTCCTCGGGTAGGAACTCAATTAGAAATGATAGTCAAACCTTTCAAATAGTTGCATACATGGTTAATTGTATTAGAATATGTAGAAATAAATAAATATTTAATTTCGATTACAGGTAACTAACTAATCGACGTTGAATGATGTATCTATTCCATTGTTGCAATCTATTATCTGATTATGATTAATATACTTATCAATTATTAATTGATTGATGATTATAACTATTGAGTGCCATACCCAGGGTTATTAAATTTTTTGTTTATATTTTTGAGTGATAAAAATCATCAAATGACTTCTTCGCCCATGATGGTGCGTAAGGGAGTGTCAAACTCTGACTGAGTAAAAGCACACCATTACTAGGCCGAGGCCGCAATACTCTTGACCCGTCACCCCGGCTCAATATTGCCCCTATTGGGCTTCATCTCTGGTGGTATTGGCTCCTTGAGGCACGCGCGGAATGCTACGCGCCGTATGCTCGGGTCTTATTCTGGATCTCCGACGGCCGGAGTGACTCCTACTGCGGCGATTGGGGCATGAGGAGGATTCCAATACGCGCTTAGCCTCCCCGCGAGTATCACTGCTTTAAAAAAAGAGGAGACGACTTCCCGATTCCCCAGTTCATCTATCTCTGCACAATGGCACTGAAGCACGAGAGCAAAATTCCATAATTACTGAAATAAAATATGTGGTATTGTTAAGAGCCATTTCACCCGTTTGCGCGTAGAACTAAAATTATGGTCGTCTAATTTACCATATTAAGTAACACTCCAACATTTTTAATACCTGTAAACGAAAGACCAGTCTTTCGTGTTGTAATTAACTGTAACATATTTCAAAAAACTCTTTTATTAACTTTGTTGTAATTCATCTCCGACAAGTAGTTTACTGAAAAATCAACGCAGAGTCGATTTGCGACTCCTAAATCTACCATTAATATTCATAATTTAAAGCAAAAAAAATACACAAATCATCAGACATACGTTTTTGTCGTCATACTGCGTACAAAAATTTGTATTTTAAAATAACATTAATTAGTAAAAAAATAAAGTCTGAGGTCAATTTTTACGTTTTATATCGCTGTTTTATCGCGATGTTTGGTTCGAACAAAGCGTAGTTACATTAAAAAAACTAAGGATATTCCCGTCTACCTAGCACGGTACGAGTATCTTGTAGGAAAAAACATAAATTCTGCATCACATTGAAACTGATTATTTATCTTAGAATGAATTTAAGATATATAGAACATGGCCTAGGCCTGATCTTGGTAAAGCTTTAACAAATGTCCTGTGTTTGATACTCACAATATCACATCACACATCATCGAGAATTTACAATGTCTGTCTTACTACAGCGGTGGTCTAAAGATACTTGGATAGGTTAAATAAGCAGACAATTACCATAGTAGCCAGTTCCTTGCACTATGCAAATACTATATTCGGGTTTAACACTGATTCGTGGGAACCGGGGAAAGGAAATCCTATTAACATAGGTACATGGTTTAAACTCATCTACATTACATTTACACAGACACGCGACAGCAGACAAAAGAAAATACAATATATATTTTTCTGTGAAACACATTGTTGCGAACTAAAGTTCTGTGATGAAATGTAATGACAGCAATGACTTGCACTCACCAAGAAAACCAATTTCAAGTTTCAAACGCAAATTGGTCAAAGCAAAATTCATTTCGAAATTTTGTCAATTATCATCAATAACACGAAAAGCGATGGAAGACGACAAGATACCGTGGGAACTTTTTAAATGCCTATTTAAATAATGTATTTCATTACCCGTGTCGATGAAATTGAAAAGCTCTGTTGCTATGCTTATCTCAAGTGATATTCTTGCTACTGAATAAAAAATTGACGATTTTTAAACCATATTAACAAAATGTATAAAAGTGCATTAATATATACAAAATGTGTCGACACCAGTTAATATAAGACCAACAGTGTTTATCTAAAACATACCCACTAAAGTTTTATATTTTATGGCTCACAAATTCCATCAGTATAGTCGAATACATGTTCAATTGTAAATTACCTACACATAAATAAATAACAAATTAAAAAGTATTCGGCGTCACATATACAGAGCTGTGATTTTTGATGCAAGATTATAAATATGAATACGTTTATTAGCATGACGGAAAAGGCAATAACTAAATAAAACTAGTACACTCCTCATAACTACCATACAAACCTCGCGACGAAAACGAACCAACAAAATGTTTTCACTCAGAAATTACATCCACTATATTTATTCTACATAAAAAGCGACTCGGTTTTGTCCTTCAGCGGAGACGCAATGAGGAATGTTTTTCTCTTATTTTCCAACGCAATTTTAGCTGTCATGGAGGTCTGCTAAGCCCACACATTTCTCGAGTTTTCTAGCATTTGTATTTTAAATCCACTTCTTGTCTTTTGAAACGAGCAGTTTTTTCGTGTTAATATTAGTAATAACAAAACATCATGCCGGTGCAATTTATTTCTCGAGGGGACAAGCAGAGTTAGCGCTGCATTTGTAAGATCCGCGTTCTTCTAGTTCCTTTACTTGTAGAGGATGAACCATCGATATTTTGAACATTTGGGATCGCAAGCAATCGGTTCCACCTATTGACAATCGCAATACTAAAGGAGTTACTACAATTGCGCTGCCGACCTTTTATAGGATTTGGAGATTGAGAATGTGAAGGGGAATGGGACTCCAGTAACCTCACTCACACGGCGGTATATGTTGTTTCACGTCGATATTCTGCGAGGCCGTGGTATCACTCTGGTCGAATTATATACAAATGTTACTTTTGATTTTTTATGTTATCCAAATAGTATTCGAGTAGTTAAAAGTATTAACTTTAAGTCAGTACTACCTACTTGCTATCAAAAATCACTTGACGGATACTAACGGTGATCGAAGAGTTAACTTGAGTTAAAAGTTTAAGTATTCCCTATTACCCGGCAAAGCTGCCAGTTTTTTGAACTCGCTGCCGACAGAGACGAAGTAAATATAGATTTTCAGTTAGTCTAAAATACTTCTAGAATAATCCGAGCTTTCTTGACAGTTACATTAAAAATACTGCGTTATAGAAAATAAAAAAAGGGAAAGATATGCAGTAGGCACTTTTGATTTTATAATGGTAATTAAGTAAATTGTATCTATATTGATATCCTCTGCATTAAATTCTGTGTATTCTGTGTGTAGTTGTAAAATTGTAGGTAATGTGTATTAGTTTTATGGGCTTGTGGTTTGCAATAATTTAATTATTATTTAATCAAAAGAACCCTATGGTTCTTTATTGTCTGTAAACTACGACCTTAAAATAATTATGTCCTTGAAATTAAAATTCTTTGAAACTACGTTTTAATTTTGTAATTACATAAACTAAACATAGTAACATTGTTATTGATTTCATACAGACGCATTTCAGACAAATTATTTATTAAAATTGATATCCTCATTTTAATTTAACAAGGTTCATTTTAATCCTTACCTAAATAATAAGTACATATTATCCCCAGGTTGAAAACTTGATGTGAATATTCTTCGGGTGTTAGGAATAAGGTCAGCAACGCCACCTAGTTGGTATGATGGAACTAACTTCTGAATAGATTCGTTTCCTCATTCACAATAATATTGTTACTAGTACAAATTGGATTTCATTAATAGATAAAATAAGTATAGGTATTATTTTTCTGCCAGAAGAAATTATCCACCAATCTATAAAATAGATAAACATTTACTTCATTCATAAAGTAACAAATTACATTTAGTTGATTATTTTTACATTAATACTTGAAATGAATAAAATTTAATACAAGGCGTAAAATTGAAGAGCGTGAAAAACAATACAAAAAATCATTAGGTACTTACATAGTTTACTAGTCGCAAGATTTTTTTTTTTCATATTTGTCGTACCTACAAAATTGGTAATTAAATTCGTTCAAATAGAAGTCCTGCTTGGACTCAGGTCCACAGGAGGACAGGTCAAACGTGTCTTGTGACAGCATCGCAGCACCCTCTAGCCACGTGGCATGTTTCGACAGAGCCCAGTCGCGACCATGCGTCCAACGCACTTCACTTTTCGTTGGAGCGCCAGTCGTGAAGCACTTTTGAACTATCCCTCGCGCCGTCCTCCTCTACGGAGTATTTGTATGAATATAAAAATCTAGCATTTGATTTCTACAGTGATTAAATTCAATTATCACAATATTTATTAAAACTTTTAGGATAATTGACTTTAAATATACATTCGAATGTAAACGTGACTAAATAGAAGTGAACAACTTCTTTAAGCTACAACCACGAAACCGATTTGGAAAAAAATGGGTGCAACCATAGTTTGAAAAACCTATCCAGCAAAATTTTTATCCCGGAAAGACCAAGGAAATGGAAACTACACAGACACACCGACAGTGAATCTTTTAAATCACGATAAAGATTTGGGTTAATTTTAGTTCAAAGATAGTTTTACCCCCAAGAAAGTATTGAGGATAGTATTTATTCTATAAATCTCAAGAGAAAAACCTGGAGTGTGTAAAATTGTTCTTTGAAACATTAGGAAAGGAGGTCAAATGGTCTTTCTCATACCGGGAGATCGAAAAGTCTGTATGACGACGGATAAAATCCTTAGATTTTGTTTAGAAAACACGAAAAGATTTGAGTAAAATATGGCACGATTGTTTTAGACCTTAGAAGAGACAAAACATAGTTTTTATTTGGAAAATCCTCCAGGAATGGGATTTAAGCGAGCAAAGCTTTGAATCTGCATGTTTTCAACCACAGAAAAGATTTGAATGAAATTTAGTACAACGGTAGTTTAAAACTCTAGGAGAGGATATAAAATAGTATTTACGGGAACTATTCGAGTAAAAGGCCCGGATTGTATACCTATCTCTTAAACCACGAAACAGTTTTGAAATTTAGGAAACTATGCAAGAAAAATACCGGGGCTGTCTAACTTTTAAACCAAGAAAAGCATTTAGGTGATATTTAATAAAATGATAGTTTCAAACCCACTATATAAAATGACAAAGGATAATTTTTTAACCCTGAAATCTGACGATGGTACCGAAAATTGTAGCGGTAAAATCTTTGGACGGAACAGGAACGGAACGGGTAAAGTATGTGGTTTACAACGAAATAAGGCGTGGAAAAGAAAAGGAATTTAGTCAGTAAGAGTCTGACACTCCCTCTTGTCTCACCCAGTCACCAAGACTCTCTCTTGCCTTGGGTAATTTGATGATTTTCCCCAAACAAAAAAAGATCTTATGAAAAAGTCGAGAAAACTTGCGAGTTCTTTCGCCGTCAATTTTTATGCTGCACCACCATTTTATTTCGTATAGGGCAGGAATTTTACCTCTATCACGACTGGAGGTAAGCGATGAAGCTTCAGTATCGTAAGGATTAGTTACTCAGTTGACGATGACGATTACTCCAAAATTTAGGAGCGCAAAAACAATACTCGTAGAAACTTTGGTACGGTGCGCGGTCAAAATACCGCATTCTAAACAGGGTCTCCAACACCTCATTTCTAATGCATTTCTATATACTAAGGTAACCTTTAGGTTTTCTGGATTCAGTAATACTATTACACAATACAGCTTAAATCTATAACCTCATTATAATCTCAGTTGTTTTAGAAACATATAAAACTAAAACGTACAACAAAATATCTTTACATAATGTACTCAGTCGAAATGAATAAACGATACGAACGATAACAGAATAAATTAACGAGAAATCGTTACTCTCAAAAGATAGGTCAACTAATGAGGATATTTCATTATAAATCGCAGTAATACGCTCATTAATCATAACAAAGTGGTGACTGCTAAGAGACTTAACCGTGAAGTTTCGCCCGTTTAAAGCGAAAAGATTTGCAAAATGTCGCTGTTCAACCACTCTGGTTCGATTGGTTAATGTATTACTTATTTATTTGCGTTTTAATGAACACAAAATTACAAGAAGTTGGTAGAAAGGCGAACTTAATGCCATGTGACGTTCTCTACCAATCAACCTTTGAGACAAGTCGAGAAATTAGCGATACGTAGCTGATTACATCTACTTCCTTGATATTTAAATTCATTGTTTAATTTCTTTATTGTATAGATGATATAATATTACAAGTATTTTCTTTGTTGTATAGATTATATTATATTACAAGTAATTTCGTATGTACCACAGAATCTGCACAACCGGCGGTGCTTAACCTTGTACGAGCAGTTAAGCCATCACGCGCTGATTCATAAGTTGGACGCGGTTATGTTATGAATATTTCTATTTATATTTGGGCAAAATATACAAGATTCTGATAATGGATAAAGATGCGGACAGAAAGCGAGTCGCTAAACTGTATTAATGACATTTAAATCGGATGTAAATGTCGAACTTTATTATAATACTTTGCTTAAGATTGCATATCCTTTTGTATGTAGGTGGTCCATAAAGTGTTTGTACAGAATCTTATGTGTCGCATGTTTTAGCGTGTGAAATAAAGCTTATTTTCTTTCTTTCTTTCTTTTAATTTATAAACATAATTTATACATAATGTTTTTGTGTAGGTATAGTCTCATTGGAGCTCTCCGAAGGGATGGGCATTCTTTGTTCAAAAGTTTAGTTCCTTTATTTATATATTTTTTTTATGGCTTAATAATATAGGTAATTACTAGTTTAATATAGATTTAATTTGTCTAATATTTGAGATATTATCTGTGTTTATGTTTTCTGTAGGTTCCGGTGAGGTTCTTGGCTCAGCCTACGATAACAATATTATTTTATGTAGTCACTTAATGGTGGAAGCTTGTTGTTAGCAAATTAGAAATTTATTAAGTTATTATTATTATAATTAGTCTGTAAGCTTTCCTTAGAATAAATAAATAAATAAATCGACCCGCAGCAGCACTGGAGGTTAAGGCGCCCGCTTCTCATGCATGAGGGTGCGGATTCAAAACCTGGAAAGTACCAATGTGACCTTTTCCGAGTTATAATATGTACTTTCTAAGGGACCACCGTCAAGCAAGCGTGGAGATTAATGCTGATATATTCTCCCCGAGCCGTTGCTCAGTAGTGGGCACTTATAGAATGGTGATGAGATCAACTCGAAACACTAATTGTTATTTGTTAATTTTGAGCACACACTGCTAGCAATGTGGCTGCTATTGAAACCATTTTTTAGTAAAATTTAGTTTTACACACACAATTTTGGTAGGACATTAGTTCTTTTGCATAATACAACTGTTTGATATCTGTATTAATGACTAAAAATCGTGTCACAATTGGAAATAAATATTGGTGCACGTATAAATAAAATTCAAAACCTAGTTTGATTGCATTGGTAAAGGAAACTTGAAAGTTTAAATTAAATTGAAAGTGTAAAAAGGGAAAATCATCAAATTTTAATTATTTCTCTCGCTTAAGGCGAAGTGAAAGGGGATTAGCAGACTCTTCTTACTGACGATGATTCCTGAGGTAAAGTGCGAAAATCGCCTTAGTATCGCCTTTAATATTGATAATTCTTGCCTACACCAAGATGAGACGAATACTCACCCCAACAGATCGACAGTTATAATTACAACCACACAAACAAGGTGTAAAACAATACAACTTCAAAGTATACAATAAAATAGAAACTTCATCATGAAGGTTGAAAATTTGAACAAAATAATTGTTGTAATAAAACTCATGTAAAGTATGACTATCGCCTACGACATATTTCAGTCCGCATACTTCTGTGACAGCTAGATTATAATTATACAAAGTGTGAAAAGACTATGGAATTAAAGCTTTTATAAAATGCGGGGTCGCCGCCATGCAATCAAGATGAGAGCATCGTCACGGATGATAACTTTTACTTAGTCAGAGGGAGGCGCCCCTAGTTTACAGTTCACTAAATAATGAAGCATTATATCAATGCTGTTCCTTAAAAATGTTAGTGCTAAATACAAAAGTATTATTATGTTTTACATAGTGGAAAGTGTGGGAGAGCCATGCTTGGAGTTTGATGAATTGGAGTATCTCGTCACGCATAAAGCTTCGTGAACAGGGTTCACGACGGTTTTACTGCACGGTCGCGCCGATTGACAGAGTCAAAGTCAAAGTCAAAATTATTTATTTCAATTAGACCCATACAGGCACTTTTGAACGTCAACACAACTTTAAAGATACAAAGTGTCAGTCTGTCGGTCAGTCCTCTTAGTGAAGCTATTCGCTCGTTCCAAAGTGTAGATTCCGATGGAGAAGAACGAGCAAGAAACTCCATGGTTACTCTTTTAAAATCAGTGTCACATAAACATTCTTTGATACATTATTTAGTTAGTTTGAATATGTGAGAACAGTATAACGCGTGTATACAGAGAAACACAAAAAGAAAATAACCTTAAGGACAATAGACAGTCCGGAGCTGACCAGTCCCAATTGACGGCGCCCGTTCACGAGCATGACACGTACACCAGCATCGCCCAACTCAACCATAATATAGGGAATCGAGCGATCCAGTGACCGTGCCACCGCCAATGTGACCTTTGAGTGAGCATGACAACTCCAAGCTGACATAAGGACCGACATTCTGCTAGTCTAACTAATTTTAATAGGTTACAGGGCACTCACATTTACAAATTTATCAAGTTTAACAATAAAAATAGCATGGTTATGTCATAGCTCCGGTGAATCCATCAGACATATTATTTCCGGCTGTGGTCGTTTGGCTAATGGCGAATACTTGCACAGACATAATCAGGTGGCCAAGATTATTCATCAGCAACTTGCTTTGAAATACCGTCTTGTTGAGTCTGAGGTCCCGTACTACAAGTATGTGCCCGACCCAGTTCTCGAAAAAGACCATATCACATTGTACTGGGATCGGTCTATCATCACAGACAGGACTATTGTAGCCAATAAGCCTGACATAGTGGTGGTAGACCGACTAGCGCGTCGCACGACGATAATCGATGTTGCCATTCCTCATGACGAGAACCTCGTGAAAGCTGAGAAAGATAAACAATTGAAATATCTCGACTTAGCTTACGAGGTTGTTGACATGTGGAATGTGGACTCGGCCATCGTTGTGCCGATAGTTGTGTCGGCAAACGGGTTAGTCCCCAAAAGCCTCGACAACCACCTTAAGAGGCTGACGTTAGGCGGATGGATCAAGGGCCTCATACAGAAGGCAGTCCTCCTTGAAACGGCACGTATTGTGAGGAGGTTCTTGTCTCTGGAGCCCTAACCGCCGGCAGCTTGGACCTTGCTCCCGCTACCAGCTGGCTCCTACTTTTATATTTTTAAATATTATTTTATTTTATAGTAATATTTAAAAATGTAATTTTAGAGCGATTTTAATAAATATATGTAAAATAGCATGGTTACAAATTTACAAAATCTAAGAACTTCCGTTCAAGCAAAGATCCACTGGAACATTATTTATATTCGAGTAGGTATATTATCCTGTGGAGCAGGACCAGCCCGTCTCCAAGCATCCTTATCCTCAATATAATCACTCAATTTGTAATATGCTTTTTTACACAAAGTTTTCTTTACACATAATTTAAAATTTCTTTCATTTAATTGTTGTATTTCGCCTGGGATTTTGTTATAACACTTAACGCTGAATCCCATGAACGACTTGTGTACCTTTGCCAATCTAAATAATGGCTGACACAATCTATCTCTATGTCTAGTTTGGTAATTATGTCTGTCTGATACCTTATCAAATAAGTGTTTCCTAACATACATTATATTTTCATAAATAAACTGACCGGGCACAGTCATAATATTGATCTCTCTAAATTTTTCTCTAAGAGATTCGCGAAGCCTTAGGTTGTAAATTGCTCTGATTGCACGCTTTTGCAAGACAAATATAGACTCAATGTCAGCAGCCTGTCCCCACAACAAGATGCCATACGACATAATGCTATGAAAGTAGCTGAAGTACACCAGTCTTGCAGTGTCCACATCTGTTAGCTGTCGGATCTTCCAGACAGCAAATGCTGCAGAACTCAACCGTCCTGCCAGAGATGTGATATGGGGCCCCCATTGTAGTTTTTCATCTATGGTTATACCCAGAAAAGTAGTCTGTTTTACAAATTCCAATTTCTTGCCGTTTAATAATACGTCACATTCGTTACTTTTTACATTTGGTAAACTGAATCGTATAAACTTTGTCTTTTTGTCGTTTAGAACTAAATTATTAACTGTAAACCAGTTATGAACCTTCGTAATAGCATTATTTACGTCGTCATAATTATTTTTCCGTCTATTTATTTTAAAAATCAACGATGTGTCATCAGCAAATAATACCATTCCCGGTTCTCGCTGAAATAAATGAGGTAAGTCATTTATGTAGACCAAAAATAGAAAAGGACCTAATATCGAGCCCTGTGGTACGCCCATAGATATGCTAGCACCCTGAGAATTCACTTTGTTTACCTGTACTTTAAGCTGCCTATCCTGGAGGTATGATTTTAATAAATTGAGTGAAGCCCCTCGAATACCATAGTGTTCCAACTTTAGCAACAGTGTCTCGTGTTCGACGCAATCAAAAGCCTTGGACAGGTCACAAAAAATTCCAATAGCGTCGTGCGACTCCTCCCACGAGGCAAAAACACGCTTAATTAAAGTTACACCGGCGTCAGTTGTGCATCGACCTTTGGTGAACCCATATTGTTGATCATGAAAGATGGAATTCATGTTAAAGTGACGCAGCATCTGAGAAAGCATCAGCTTTTCAAACACCTTACTAAGCACCGGTAAAATAGATACCGGCCTATAATTATTAGGATCGGTATCATCGCCAGATTTAAACAGTGGAACTACTTTGCTATGTTTCATCAAATTTGGAAAAACTCCCTGATCTACACTTCTATTATAAATTAAAGCTAAATGAGGCGCTATAGCTTCTATGAAAGCCCTACACACTGCAACAGACATTCCCCAGAGATCCTCTGTAGACTTAACTTTAATGTCTTTAAACGCCTTTATTACTGATTGGGGGTTTGTGTACTGAAATTGGAAATCAGAACGGCATTCTTTAATATTTCTTTTGAGAAGACTAATTGAAAGTGCCGGAGATGATTCTAAGTCCTTTGTAGTTTCAATGGGGATATTCTTGAAAAAAATTTCAAATTCTTGTGCAACTTCCCGATTTACACTAACATGTCCATTTCCGGTATTTAAATTCATTTCCGTGTTATGCAATTTATGTCTGCCTGTCTCATTCTTAATTATTTTCCATGTAGCCTTTGTTTTATTTTCAGCGTTCTTAATCTTACGGCTAATGTAAAGAGATTTTGCTTGCTTACAGACCATTTTAAATATTTTTGCATATTTGGACACATGCTTGCTAAAGGCTTCGCTTGTATTAAATGGTTTCATACCATATAGTTCAAATAACTTTCCCCTACTTCTACGAATACCGGGGGTAGCCCAGTCACAGAATACAAATTTACATTCAATGATTTTACGTTTTAAGGGGAATAATTTATCAAATTGGGTTTTAATAATGGCCAGTAAGTTGGCATAAATCTCACTTGGACCTTCATAATCATGTGATGGACTGCATAATATTTGCTTTAAATTATTATTTAATGACTCAACTTTTTTATCCGTGATATGTCTAAACATTATTTCCTTTTTTGGCACCTTTGTGATGTTGTTTAAGTTTATTGTTAACCCACTGTGATCTGATGGTAAGCTATTAACAATATTTTTGTGCAAATAATCACAGTTACAAAATATATTATCTATACATGTAGCCGAGGTGGATGTTACTCGGGTGGGCTCAAGGAATACATTAGACAAATCAAAAGATTTAAAAAGACTTACTAAATTAATACAATTAGAATTGTTTTCCAAGAGATCAATATTAAAATCGCCACATACTGTTGTAAATTTACTGTTCGAACACGTTTTCTCCAACACTTGTTCCATAACAGAGTTAAAAACGTTTAAGTTTTGTAAGTTTGGAGGTCTATAGACGCATATCACAACATGCCCATCCAGCTCTACACAGGACAATTCTATTGTATGTTCAATGGAAAGTGAAGTTATATCTTGTCTTTCTTTATACTTAATTGAGTTTTTTAATAAAATTAAACTACCACCATGAATCATTGCTTGACGGCTAAAGAAACTACCAACACAATAGTTTTTTCACAATAGTTTTTACACAACAGAACCAGCATAGTTAGTTAAACTTACCAATTCGACTACAAAACGTAACAATGATTTTAGATGAATAGTTTTTGTCACACAGTCGGATGTTTCACGTTATTTTTTTAACGTTTATTTGAAATGGTAAATTTCGGCGGACCACGTTTCACACCAACAACTAACAACGGAGTTTCATTGCAAACACGTAGGTAATCTGGCAACATCAAAACTAATATTGAAATAACAATTGTATGTACATGGCTGAAATGTCGTTATATTACGAATATAGACAACTTGTTGGCGAATTTATCGAAAACCGATGTTTATTTTTGTTTTTGTGGCATATAGAACAATGGCGTTCATTGTCTCAACCTGGAAATAACATGCTATGATATGATATTCATTCGTTGAAAGGGTTTTTTTTTGGAGAGTGGAAAGTCATCAATCTATTTATCTCACACAGAATAGAGCTCTTACTGACTAAATACCACGCTGTTCGTTCCTTCTCCTGCTTCAGGCCAGGAGATCAACACACGCTATCCGATGCCCAGAATGCTTGACCATGACCTCAACTACTTCACTTCCTGGGTCCAAAACAGGTACCTCCCGTAACATCCTCGGTAAGTCGACTGCACGGTTGGTGAGGTGGCTGGGCAACTGGCTGCCGTGCAACGTGTCACTCTTTGTGTGACCCACAAATTGTTGTTCCGGGTCTGGGTATCATGTGCATGTGAAATCGTATGTTTGTAACCGACGACCCACGATACAGGAGAAAATCGTAGAGAGGGGCAACGTATTAAAAAAAAAACTTTCTAGCCACTTTTCAAAGGGGTATTACCACTATGATCACAGCGAGTGTGATTCTTTTGAAGAGATAATAAGAGTGTTTACTTTGCTTGCAAAAATACAAAATTATTAAAGGCACAACTCACTTGTTCCACCAATAAACAAGTCAGTGCCTGTAAATGAACATATAAGTAGTAATAAGAAGTAGTTTCTTAATAAAAATTGTGAGCCACATCTGTGTTTTATTGCAATGGTCCATTCTTCGTGACATTTTTCGTGACGATGGAGTCGGCGGACCGTCTACAATACGCGCCATTATTGCACAGATTCATGTTTGCTTTCATACAATCGTCAGCTTAGTTTTTGCTTTTGGCCACTGACATTTATTTCTCATACCTTACTTGAGTCTTTTTAAGTCTTATTTACAGGTTCTAATTTAACAATTAGTATTGTACCTGAAGAAACTATTAATCTGTCTAACAGACTAGAAGAGATGATTTCTATTTATTTATTTATTTATTTATTAAGAATATTTACATATACAACATTACAGCTTACGCCGTTAAGCTGTATTGTTAATTTTATATAAATACTAGGTATTATCTAGGTACTAAAAAAAAATAATTAGGATTAAATACAAGAAAAACAATACAAATTTAAAAACAAAATAAAAGTACTTAATACAACTGAATAACAAGATTGGAGATCATAGTAATCTTTAACTAAAAAAAAAAATCAACATTATAGTTTACCTACCTATCATCCATCCTCTCACAATATCTAAGGCATTCACGACACAGATCTATCCATCTCATTGCAAACAATTCCAATTACTCAATACTCAATATCTTTATTGATTTTCCACAAGCACATTTAAAGGTGGTAACAATTTGTGTGAGATCAATTATGGACCCTGTAGGGCACAGCAAAAAATAAGGCAAACAGGAGAGAATAAAATTATGAACAGTGCATTTGCTAATTTCTTTTTCCCAATAAACTAATTGATGACAAACATTGATGATTTCTAATATGAACAGGGCAATGCTAGTTTTAAAGTTTTCGAAACGACCAACGCCTTGTAAATCTTAGGTTATGAGCACGAACCTTCATGCTTATGTATTATACCGTCAGATTGAGATTATTGTCCGACATAGCAATAGGTATAAGACGACATGATATATAAGTATTTTTTTAAATTGCCAAGAAATAAGTAATTTGCGCTGTGTAATAATAAATTGAGTTTGCCAGTCACCCCCTGCTTATTTATCCGTATGTATGAATATTGGTCAGGGGCAGGGGCCATAGTATTTCCATAGTTTTCATCCACTAGTGCATAGCAACCCATACCTATAACCCTATCAATTTTTACCACATTTCACAATAGTCCTGCATTAACCGGGAATTGTTCTTGGGTGCACTTTTATAGTGCATACAGGGATAATTGCCGGCTGATGTCCCATCACATTTAGATTAAAACTGTTCAACGGGCCTCTGCGAGTTGGCTTCGGCTCCTCGTACGCCTTCCAAAGGCCCGGGACCCTGTGGTCCCGTGAAAGGAAAGAAGAAAAAGATATTTTAAAAATTTAATTGTATTGGAAAGATAACAATTTTTGAACTATCCCTACTATATTATCAGTATATTATTATGTAATATTCATTCTCGTCAAGCAGGTATTTCATAAATTCGATATAATATTAATTAAAAAATTAAACAATAAGAAATACCGTTCACGATCTGATATCCTGTGGAAAAGGGTAAAAAATTAAGGTACATATACCTACACTACATATTACATACCTCACTCACCATGCACTCAAAGGAGTGCGATGAAAGGTCAAACCTGTTAGCATCCTTTGGGAACAGCAAACTACTAATGAATCGCAATTCACATAATGATATCGTAGTTGAACATCGTTGACCTGTAGTGTAATTCAATCAATCCATCACATTTGCCCTTTTCTTATTAAACTTAAATTGCACTCTATATCGTAATATAATTTTATTAAGAACATGATAAGACAATTCAGGTCAATTTGTTGCATTGTGCTGCACATGTACTAGATAGTTGTTAGCGCATGCGTACGTATAAGCCTATTACAACTCTCAGGTAAGAAGCAATTTTAATAAAACAATATGCATTAAGTATATTACTAATAAGAATCGAATAACTTTATCAAACTTTGTTTCGCAGTTCCCGCTATGATTATGGTACAGTTATGTAAATAAAAACTAAAATACTGTTATTAACCACGACTGTAGTCGTTGCGCCGCGAATTGTTCTTTACAAAACTTGAATGGAAAAGCCTTCCAGCCTCGATTTGAATGCAAGAAAACTTTCCAATAGCTTTTATTCGTTGTCGGAAAGCAAATGAATTTACGGCTTAAGATGAATCGAGTGTTTTTTCTCCCAATAAACGGCGGTCTATGCTCGGAAAATTAAGAACTTTTCAATTTCCTACCATAACAACATTATGCTTGTTGTTCTAGGAAAGCGTAGGCAGAGGATTTTCCTGTGCGCCTACATTGATTCTGTGTGACGTCAGCCAATTTTTATTATATACTGTGTGTGTGTGACTTAATAATAAACTTTTTAGGTCGATTCGTAGTACAAACATAGTCTATGTGTGCCATAGAGTAGTTACTCGCAAGAGCAGGAGACGATACAATTATTGTCTCTACAATATTAATAATATATCCTTTCCTCTCCTCATGCATGTAAAGGATTCTTAACCAGGCATAAGTACCAATGTGACTATTTCTGAGTTATATGCACTTTCTATGATTATTTAGACACCACTGAAATACGATGAAGGAAAAAATCGTGTTGGAAACGAAAACTTATAATTTGTAACTATAAATTTGAAATTGCCAATCCACTTTAAGCAAGCGTGATGATTATTGCTCAAACCTTATCCATGTGAGAAGAGGCCTTAAACATAAATATCGCAGTCGACATATACCAAACACGATTCGACTACCGAAGCACAGTCTAGTGTATACTTTTACACTAGTAAAAAAATAAAACTAACAAAAAAAATAGAAATAATATATATACGTAATTAGAACGCATTAACTTGTACAACAATAATAGATTTTATTGATAACTCCATAGCGATATAGATATAACGATTTCGAAAGCTGTGTGATTTGATTGGCTGCATCACAGTGCGGCTGTTGCTCGTTGATTTCGCTCTAAAATGCAAATGAATTTATCAAGTAATGGAAACTCAGGCACGTGCTGGAGGCATTAGTTATTCATTGAAGCTGCCCACATCATCACCCAATACATCAGTATGTTTAGAATAGCATCGAGTAACTGGACTACACTGACGTAATTAATTAATATCTGCAATTTGATATGTAACTAACTTACCCATCAAATAGAACTGTTGATTTTACTTACCAATTAACCATAGTTATTTACTCAATTATCACTAGTTATAATTGTAATAGTAGTTGGTGGTATAACCAAGTAGGTATATAAATTATGTATGTGTGCATTACTGTTGACATTAGTCAATCGATGATAGTGCATAGATATCAGATTTGAACCTGATATACGAACTACATTGTATGCTATTTAACTCCCATTCGGTTCTTCCTTACAACGAGAGGAGCCTGAATAACCCTTTCCGGACCTGAATAACGTTTTTTGCTTGTTGTATTTCTTATTCATTCATTCTGTCTATTTATTCACTCCACCAATAGTAACAAACTGATCTGTACATTTCTCTTACCTATTTAATTAATCTGAAGTGGTAATGAAATTGATCTAGGTTCTGTCATTTGCGATGAACCTTCCATCTTTAGAAAACTTTTACTAAAGCAAAGATATTAAATACACAAAGGGCTTGGAGGAGACAATTAACTACTCGGATATCATTAATAAAGTAGATTAAAGAAATGTTGAAACAGGGACGTTATTTAGCCTATTGAACTACAACAGCAAGTATTGTTTCTAGTACCCAAATTAAACGCCATAAAAGTTTTCCAAGAGTTATACAGTTGCCAACAGACCACCCCAGACGGGGCCCTATAGGGCTGATGTTCAGCCGGGGTTTGCGGGGTAAGCGCAATAAGGCACCATGGCTGCGGCCTAAAGCAGAAGAAGGAACGGGGGGGTTAGTCAGTAAGAATCTGATACTCCTTCTCGAACCAACCAGAGCGAGAGAATTCATTTGATGATGTTTCCCATTACAAAAAAGTTTCGAGGTTTAATGTTACAAGCTGAGTTTCCATGGTAATTTGGAAGAAAGTAGACTATGTATGGCCTTCAAATACTTTTTTAATGTATGGTATATGGTACACTAAAATATCGTTTTAAATAGTGCCTAATCTTAGAAATGAAAAGAATAAAAGAGAAGTTAATATGGTAACATTTTATAACTGCAAAAGGAGGGAAAATAATCTTTCAAAAAATACTGTTACAATTTCAAAGGTTTTGAAACAATATTCAGTAAGCAAATAATGTCTGAGCACTTCAAAATATTTAGTTAACAAAGTTAATTGAATTTTGCATTTGGTAGTGTGCCCCCAAGCAATATATAGATGCAGACTACCGTATTTCTAGGAACCCACTTTGATTTCTGAAGCAAGTACAATCCGTACGTGGAAATTGAAGGATTGATAAACAATGACCAAAACCGAAACATACAACATTTATTACATGTAATTTCAAATAGATACTGTCTGATTTTCCATCTCAATAAGCAAAAAAAAATATAGGAACTAAGGAATATTCAGGTATCTAACAAAAAAAAAAACTGAATTCTAAATTTAAATGTTGGATATAACAATGATCGTTCCAGGGAACACTAGCACGACCGCTAATTATAATAATTCGTTTAAACTTCGGTTTCAATCTGTTTGCTAATTTTTCAACATTATACGGATGTGACCGGAATAAAGTTTGTATCAAGAAGAGGAGGTGAGTAGGAATGATTTTTTGTCATACTAAGGCCAAGAGTGCGAGCGAGATCGATGATCAGCAGTGCAGCTCGAAACCGGAGGCCCTCTGTTCCACTCAATTACCTCAGAAGTACCTAAAGTAGAGCTGTGATAAATTCATGTCGTGACTTGCATCAACAAGCTCAGGTAAGCTTAGCAAATTTTATCTCGTCTTTTATCCTTTTCCCGGACAAGTTATACATAATTTTGAAGCGACGCGTATTTAAATTATCAATTGTGTAGTCACGGATATTAATTTTACTTTTTCCTTAGACAGCTGGTGTAAATTCTTGTCAATACCACATGGCCTATAGGAATTGGAAGGAAGTGTGGAAGAGCCATGCTTTGGCACGAATGGACCGGCTCAACCGGAGTGACACCAAGGCCTCATAGAAAACCGGCGTGAAGGATGACTGACGTTGTGTCTCATCCCTATTAACACTCAGGAGGCAGGCAACCCACTTGTATTACGAGTGTCAACGGGCGGTGCTGATTGCTTACCACCAGGTAAACCATATGCTTGTTTGCCGACTTATTACGTAAAAAAAGAAATGAAACCTATTTGTAAGAGTCAGGGTCCATTTCACAGTGTATGTATAACTACTATCTACTAGAATGTAAACATAGAACACAATTTGTTCGAACTATGCCACATATGTGTTTCGGGTACTTATAAGCAGGTACGTTGTAAAAACATGCCTTCAATGTTATTTTGTGGAACATTAAGGGCCTGTTAAATATGAATGAGTTATGGTACGCAAAGACAAATGCTTCTTTACTCGCGCACTCGCTAATGTGTAAGTTGAGTGAAAGAAATATCGGCTTTTATGAGTACAAGTTTTTGGAAAGATAAGCTCAGAAAAAAATGAAGCACCAACAATTTGATGCGCACTGTGTTTAGAAACTAAGCTTCCTTTATCTTAAGAGAAGTTAATAACTTAATGGGTGTTAAAATTTTATATTTTACCTATATACAGGTCAGACAGGTAGTAAATAGCGTTTAAGTTTGAAAAGTCAAAGGTCAAAAAGTCGAAATCGTACCTATATTTCAATTAAACCCTTACAGGAAATTTTGATCGTGAAACAAAACTTACAGATCAGCTTGTTAGTGAGTTAGTCCTGTTAGTAAAGCTGTGTGCTCGTTCCAAAGTATAAATTTCGATGGAGAAAATGAATGAAATTAAATTAATAGTAAAATTCAACGTTTCTAGGGATTATATTCATAAATGTCAACATACCAACAATTGTATTGCATAAACACTGTCTACCAACTATCCATGAGTCGAAGCGAACAATGACAGAATCCGGGCAATTTACGTCGTGCGTCGCGTCGCTCCGTCTCGTTGCAAGCTTGTCCCTGACGCCCAACGCCATGTCACATCCGGTAGCATTGAATAAATTTATCCAAAGCAAATGCACTTCAGCTTTACACCTACCTCTGAACTTCACAGAAGTTAATCCGCGTGTTAGGGTTCCGTTGTCGATTAAACATAAGGATATTTTCTACATCAGCACTTCACTGCATTGTCTTTTAATTCCATTTCTCCTATTCTTAAACTAACTCGCTCTTGGGGCAGTGCGGCTGGAAGAAGTACTTGGTTTTCGAAAACTACAGTCCTTCTTTTTCTTTTTCTTCTTTATAAAAACGTTGTCCCACACTATGAATTTCTCCTGTGTCGTGAATGCGATTACAAACATACAATTTCACATACACATGACATCCAGACCCGAAACAACAATTTGTGGATCACACAAAGTGTGTGTGTGTCCGTGTAGGAATCGAACCCGCGACACGTTAAACGGCAGCCGGTTGCCCAGCCACCGCACCAACCGTGCAGTCAAAATATGAAACATGATTATTTTTAGAAAACATTTTTTGAAGAGAAAAAAACCACTTCCCTTGGCATAAAAGAGACGCACAACTAGAATCTTCGCTGCACCTCAAGATCGACGAGAAGCAATCCCATGAGCCCTGATAGGTCCTCTGTGTTAACTGTTTTTCTAAGACTCACATTTCAAAATTAAAGTCAAACATTGGCCTTGAAGAAGGTTCCGTCGTACCGCGCCTATTGTTGGTCTATCAGCCCAGACAGACGATGCGCCATTCGTCAACGTAGTGGCCAAATAAACGAGTGACATTTCAACCTCACAAACGAATGGGGCTTATTCCGCCAATTTTTTAATCTTGTCTTTTTTCACCATTATCATCACGAAATGTCTAATTTTATCGAGGATACCCCAAACAAAGTCTGTTAAAAATCTCTCAAATAAAAATATCTATCTAAATGTAAAATTCTTCTATAAATGTGTAACCGTTGCCGAGAATAGAAAGAACCCAAACTACTCGGAAATCTTCATTTATCTCACTTTTTTTCAATACTTAATGCCGACTGAATTGGAATGGAGATGTCAATATGACATTATGATTTTTATATGTCCACGATAATATGTTTTGTGTACATATTAATAAATAAAATACTTGTTTGATATTCGTTTAAAGATAAAATAAGTACTCAGTTTAGTAATACTGAAAACTTTGGAGTTTCCTTCTTCCTTTTTCCCTTTTTCCAGTATGCTCAATGCCAATTACAAAGCTGTCGGTGTCTCACTGGTTATTCGCAATTACCTCAAAACCTTCCTTCGAGATGAACGTGCCTTTGAAAATATTATTTGATCAAATTGGACAATAGTTTATCAGTAGGAAATTTATATGAATCAGTGTATACAACACAAAAACAAAAATAATTTTCGACGAGTGACTTGTTTTTGAGTAAATAGGTAATTTATGTCAGAGCACCACCTGCGCTCTGAACATCAAGTAACAAAGGTCTAGTAGTTTATGACGATTACAGGGGAGGTCGTACCCTAAAAGAAAAACCTTTAATACAAAAGGAATTCAGTTTATTTCTTTACCTACTCGTACATACAATGCGAGCGAAATAACCATTTTCGTTGTAACCATTTTATTTTAGTGTATATCGGATGGTAAGTCAAAAATATTTTCCAATTTAGGTCTACGAACATTGATCGTACATAAACAATAAATGTTCATGTATTTTTTTATACTGCCAACGATCTAATCATTCTTTCGTTGAGATTTTCAGAACCACATCTATTTTTTGTAGTTCTGGAGAATCCCTTGCTAATTGGATGCAATATACGTTTCTAAAATTACAAGCTACGTTTAATTAGTAACGAAAACGTATCAAATCCGT
Organism: Spodoptera exigua; assembly: GCA_902829305.4. Lineage (NCBI taxonomy): Eukaryota > Metazoa > Arthropoda > Insecta > Lepidoptera > Noctuidae > Spodoptera > Spodoptera exigua. Next base: position 8,068,893 of record LR824601.2, on the reverse strand, counting down.
AACATCATACATACGTATCGGAAAAACTGCTTTTCGATAATTGCTTCGCATCAACTTGGTCGGCTTCAGCTAAAATAGTTAACAGAAAATATGTAAATAATGACACATTAACTTTTAATATAAAGCAGTTTCAACGATGTGGATATTCACATGTTTATTTTTGGATCGGAAGTTGGAATTATATGAAACTCTGCACCGCCATAAAGTTTCAAAAGGCAACTCTAATAAATACTAAATTATTCAAAGGACATGTACACAGGCATGGACATGAACACAGTAGAATGTGGGGTACTTGAGACAACATATCTAGTCTAGCTATAAAAACTAATAAAATTAAAAATTTGCAATACGTCAAATTTTTGGATATGAATGTTAAATTGTTCTTGTCTCTTCCTATTTTCGCGTCTTAACACTAAGAAATATTATGCGGTTTTAAAATGGATTGGGGCGAGAATTGACTTGTAATGTTATTGAATATTATCAACTAAGCAAGAAGCCAAATACAGTTTGCAAACTATTCAAGCATTCAGTTACTCGGCTCTGATTCATCATAATGGAAAACAAAACCTCGAATAACGTGGCACCGCTAAATCTATACATTTACACGACGCCGTATCTCTGTGATCACAAATTATTAAGTGTCAAAATTCACTGCTTCGACTGCACATAACGAATGCGAGTTTTACGGTAAAACGTGTGGCCAAAAACATTCCACTTCGAACTTCTCATTGAAATACAGCAGTTTTACGGCCTGAACTTAAAAACCTAATATTAGTCCAAAATCTTTTACTTTGTCAGACCGATGTTTTAACATTGATTTAGAATGGTTTTTGAAGAAAATCAGACATTGTATGAGCTTATTACCTGATTTAGGTACCTACTACTCATCTTTCACACTGACAGAGGAGGTACTCTCCTCTTGCAAAAAAAAAATGGCGTGAAAGCCTAGGGAAATTTAGTTCACTTCACTGTTAAAAGCCCAAGTATCGTTCGTAACGTATCACTAGCCACCCTTTTACGGCCAACAATATGCATACAGAATGCCATTGTGAAAATTCCGAGTGGATTTTTTCCATTATATTCCGTTATAGTTTAGTATGATCCACAAAGCTAAAACCGGTAGGTGACCTCGTGACGTCGGCTAGAGTAATTGATGGTCCTTGCTCGACATATAGCTCCATGTCCATACCATTGGTATGCGCTATACTCCTGTACATACTGTGACACGAACAGGTATTGAGGCATTCATGTCTATCTTCAGATGATGCGGTAGACCGCAAGCCTAATGTGTGCAGATCCTACAATTTATTGATGTGATTATTACATTATCATGTAACACAATTTGTAACAAATTTAGTATAAACTTAGCGTATTCAATTAAAAGTGAAAATTATACTTATAAACCTTACATTAGACACAATAGAAGAACAATAAGTGCGCGTTCGTTTGGAGTTTGAAGAATCAAAACCAAAAAATATTATATGAATTAAATTCTCAAAACTGATTAATAATTTGATTTCCTGCATCAGTATAAATAGGTACTCTCCTTCTCACAATATTGATAGTGAATTATGTTATAAACCGAATTAATAATTTACGCAAACATGGCGAAGTTCTATCCAGCTTAAACTTAGTACGTTAGATGTAAATTGTGATCGGTCTCCCCTCGTCTCTTTAACTTACTTTGTCGTCTAAGGTAAACTGCAAGTGCAAGGTTCTTCCTAATACAATTATCCTTCGTCCTTGGTCCTTACATTTATTTAATAGTCGTCCGAGTATTTTATAGGTGAATAACTCTCTCGATACGAGTACAGCGTATGAACGCAATTGTTCACCGTTTAGAAATAATCTAAGTTAAAAGGACACTTGTGTTTACAGAAAGAATGTTTACTTAAGTGCTGAAGGCAGATGTTAAAATTTTTCTTAATGATTAAGTTCAGTAAAATGAGCATCATTAATGTAAACATTCCTAAATATTGTCACAAATAACCGTGATATTTACTGTAGGTAATTAATCTGACCTAACAGCGAAACGAATTTGTGCATTGATTACAAAAAAGGCAGCGAATATCGAACCAGTGCTGCATGTCCAATCTGGGTATAACGTTTAAATTGGTTCGCACAGCAAAACGGTCGACCAAGCGTGGCTGCCGCATACTCTTTGTTTGGAGCTTTACCAGCCGTATTCGACGTTCCAGAAAAAAGTGCACATCCATATCTAAAAAAAGCTGATCCTTTCTGTATTTTATATTAACACTATTCATTTGTATACAATATTGTACCATACGGCCTCATTGCAAAACAAGGTTTTCCTTTAGTATTGACCATTGAGCCAATTTTTGAATATCGAATTGAAGATAGGTGAGAATATATAAGATTCAAAATTCAAATCCTGACTCAATGGTTTAAAGCTAGAACAAAAATGAATCTCGTTTTATAATAAGGGGGATATTTACCCCGGGGGATAATAAGGGGGAAAACTAACCATGTGTGTAGGTACTTAGGGATGCGATTACAAATTGAACAAAATGAGAACGGACTTAAATTTTTCGCGCTATAAATTCAGACGGAGTGTGACCAAATAAAATAATCCTGAAGATTAAACACACAAAGTAGAAAGTTTTACCAGTTCCCTGGTATTTCTAAATTAGGTACTGAATGACTACATACCATACATAATATGCATCTACAATATATCACTTTAGATGAGCACCTTATAGTTTTTCAATCATAGAGAATGGTTATATCCTCTTTGTTTTCAATAGATAGGTATAGGTATCAAGTATAATAATATTACTGGGAAACGGCCGAGGTATCCCTTTTCATTTCATTACATAAAATATGATTGCATGGTAAAGATAATAATTGTGTCTAAAAAAAGACTTAGTAATAGGTACATCGTAATCTAGATCCACTCTGCCTGCGACTACGACCTGTGCAACCAGGCCAAAACGTCAAGCCTACGAAGGTATACAATTATTTATCGCGTCAATACCCGCGTAATTTACTGTTGTAAATATGAAACCCAAAAGTTTAAAATTTAGCATCGTGATCTATTTATACTCGGAATTTTAATACCATTCCAGATTTGACAATTTCAGTGTTGCAACGTTATGACACGTAATAAATAGTGACGTTGCGAAATTATTCGATATGGATATCGAATATTTCTGAATCGATTCCTCTCGTTTATAAACTTAATCTCGTAAACTAAGTTTACCAGGAAATGAAATATTTCTGAACCGATAATTTAGTTTTGACAATTAATTAACGATCTGAGACTTTTCTTTTGTAATTGTGTGCGAAATTAATAAAAAATGTGATCATGAAGGAACATGACAAATAAAACAGAAATTTTATAAATTGTCACCGTCATCGCTATCGCTATCGCTGTTACTTTCTGTAACATTTATTATGAATTGTGTCTGTGATATTTATTGTCAATTAACATATTTAGCTTACTGATTTTTTCCTCTTCTTTGACAACATGGGATACGCATTTAGACCTTTCAGAAGCCGTAATTTTTGAATGCCTTCCTGAAACTGATTCACAGTTTGTTTATCGATTTTTGTGTTCATCACTACACTGTTATATGTGGTATCATTATTTCACAAAATGACAGGAGGTCATGTAAAATCAGGAATCGAATTAAAATTCTGACTATAGTTCCAAATGTTCTAGAAAAACGATTATGGTAGACGTTTTCAGTTTACTTATTAATTGCTGCTCGCTACATTTGTCGCTTTTTTCCGATCCTTCATTAAACACACTCAATTGTTAAGACCCAGACATATTGAGTGACGGAATATAAAAAAAATATACACCCATAAAAATCACCGTCATCGTACTTATTTTTAAGTAATAGAAGGAAAACGAGGGTTCGAAACACCTGATGGTAAGTGATCAGCGCCACCCACGGACACCCGCAACGCCTAAGGAGTCACTAATCGCGTTGCTGGACTTTAAAAAAGGAGTATGCGCGTTTCATGAAGGTTTGCTGAGCTCTTACTTTGGACCAGTATACGTTTTATTTATTTATTTATTCAAACTTCATGCACAATGGGTACATAAGCGGACCTAAAGCCTTAGGTTTTATTGCGAACAATAAAATCTAAGACAATAATATACATGCATAGGTAATTGAAATACACTGTCCTAGTATTCGAAGCATACAAGTCGATGGAAAAGACTCACTAATAGTTAGATATTCCATGCACGCGTCTATGCTCGATAATCTGTTATTTTATTTGACACTAGCGACGTGACAAGTCGGTAGGATGGAGCATTTTACTTAGAATGTAAATTGAACACCGCTACTGGTTACTATGAAGCGGATAAGATAAACGTTGTACATTTTACAAAAACTTAACAAGGACAAGCTACCAATCGAAACCTTAAAAAAGAGCAAATTTTTAAATTGAATAAAAAAAACAATGCAAAAACCAATAACTTAAGAAATAAGACTTATCAACCTTTATGTCCGTGTAAACTAAGTGACTACACTGGAAATTCAGGAAAAGAACATCCTAGAATTTAATAACAAAAGAATTAAGATCGCATCTGGAAATTTCTGAAAATAGATTTAAAAAATGCGACTCTAATAATCTAAAACACAAAGTGTGATTACTCAGTCATCACATACGATCACACTTTTTTGTGGTGTGGGCTGTGTGGTCCTATATCCGGTTATGGTTACCTATTTAGTTATTTACAACAAAAAATTAAATCAAAATACTAGCAAAACCGTACACTACATTAGTAACGGCTGAATAAGTTCTGTAAAATTAGAAAACAAGCTCTAAGAAGTACCTTTCTCCCAATTTTAATGAAACATGACCTAGTAACCCTTCTTTAAAATACAGACTACCTTACATTATGGTGAATTTTAAAGTATTTTGTCTTACAACACGCGTGGGCGAGCATTCTTTAGCAGGTGGCCAGTGTTATGCAATAGAAGTCTGTGCCGAACCTGGATTCAGTTGAATATAATCCACGTACTGTATATTAAAATCAGTGATGTGAGTGAAGATCATACAAATATGACCAAAATATCGACCCCCGAGTGGCCGCTCACGCATACCCATAATCGTGTTTTAAAGATCATATAAATACATGTTATCTTGTATCCAAATTAATACACAATTCACTCAAGCATTTCTTGGATATGTACTTCCTGAAAGGTTACCATAGATACCAATACAGACAGAGACAGAGACAGAGACAGAGACAGGGACAGAGACAGAGACAGAGACCGAGACAGAGACAGAGACAGAGACAGAGATAGAGATAGATAGACCAAGTGTCCAAAGTGAACAAAAACCCCCATTTCTTCTCCTGCTTTATGCAGAGGGCGCGGTGACTTTTTGCGCTTGCCCCGCAACCCCGGCTCTACACATCATGTGCCTAGTGTCACAATAAGGCCCCATAAAAGCTGGTGTGGTTCTTTCCTCAAAAAACTGAATAATGTTCGAATTTAGAATATTACAAGATATTTCGATAAACTTGAAGCTATTAAACCTCTGAGTTTATTCTCAGAGTAGCAAGTCGGATAGATAATGTCTCATCTACTTACACGTAGTTTAATTTTTTACACAATGTTGATTTTTAATATTGCTTTTTTTGTGAGGGGAAAAACATCAAATGACCTCTCCCGCCCAGGGCCGGGCGGGAGGGAGTGTCAGACTCTTACTGACTAAAAACCCCCCTGTTCCTTCTCCTGCTCTGGGCCGAGGACGCGGTGCCTTATTGCGCTTTGTGCATTCAATTATTTGATTATTGAGTTTTTTATATAACATTGGGTGATTGTGTTGTTGGTGTGTTTATCTTTAAATAAATAAATAAAGTGCTATTTTATGTTATTTACAAGTTTTACAACATTAAATTCATTAGGGATTTCATGTCATTATTGTAACAATGATAATAATGGGCTATTGACATCAAATCACAAACAATCCGTGACAGTCTAATGCGGGGTTAAGTCTCCTTTACATAAGAGAGGATTGTTATAATATCTGCGCTTGGTTAGATGGTATGAGATCGAGGTGTGATATGACTAAAAGACTTGGATCTTGGTTATTTGACTTTAATATCACAGTACTCAGTCCGGCAGCTTACTGCACCAGAGTTACCTTGTCAATGGCCGACCCTTTCTCGACCACCCTGTGAGTGTTACAATAATTAGTAGATATGACTAAAGGCTCAAGTTTATCAGTGAACTCTGCTGTCGAATATGAACTCCCGGCTCAAGAATGATGGTGAAAACACGGCTAGCTAAAGCGAGACGGTAATATGCCAAAGACAAATCAATAATGCCAATCAATACATCAAATTGCTGTATGTGTGTTTACAATTATTATTACCTACTGATAACTTCTGCTAACTAGCTTTTAAATAACCAGTTTCGTAGAACAAAGTAAAATACATAGGTGTGTTACCTACCTATATTTTTTCATGTCTCCATTTTGTAAACGTTGTAAAAGTGTCACAGTATCTATTTGCGAAAAAATATCTTTCTACGCACTCAAGACCGACGGAATTGATGGTTTTTTTTTTTCGGAGCGGTGTAACGAGGTAAGAGTCTCATTAGGTATCTGGAGTGCCAAGATGCGCGTCAAACGCAGACAACCCGCTTTTGGCCCACACCTCATTAATAATTGAAAGCTTCACGTTCGGAAAGTGACATGGTGTATGACAAAATAGGTGAGCGACATGATGGCAACAAATAATTTGTCACATTTCTTGTTAGGTACTTTTATAGTAAAAGTGTTATCTACTGTAGATCAAAAATTTGTCTCATGTTTATTTCAGAACAAATTATAGATAGATACGTGAAAACAATTTACATGCGTAGATAATAAAGGAAATAAAAAATCTAGGTTTCTATACACAATACGTGGTGAAAAGCTGTAGATACCAACCTTGGACTGAGCAGGAAAATTAACGGTGTAATTTTTAGACAGTCTGACATTCCCTTTCGCAGAAAACATTAGATGATTTTTCTACATCAAAGAAATGGACCATGGGCAATGGGAACTAAATATTATTTTGAAATAATCCCAATATGGAAACTCTCCGTGAAACTGGAGAAGGGGTTTAAGTATACCGTCGTTCTTAAAACACTTAGAAGCTAAAAAAGTAGTTTGTCCACACAACGGTTCAACAGATACGGGCGGGCGGAGCGCGACGCGCTGAACGCTCGGACATTTTACGCTTATTCCCTTCCTCTAGTAATGTCTGATTTATCTACCATATTTATTGACCAAAATATCACGTTCAATAAAAAAAGATCTTAGCGCTAGAAGAAAAACACAGCTACATCCGAAAACCCTGCATACATAATGATTTAATTCATTATGAGTCTTTGTATCCAACAAGCTATTGTTAATGTGCGGAGACCGTGAGCGAGAGAAAAAAGTCACAACCATCCAGGATTTTATTTGTAGTTGCTTATAAACAACACACAATGAGAACCAGAAGGAAATGTGTAGTATTTTTAAGCAGCATACGACTCCATTAATATTAAAAAAAAAACCTATGTAATAAACCCATAGTTTAATTACAGAACCTTCAAAGAATTCATCGAAGAACGCAATAAATGAACAATGAAATTAGAACATGTAAATGAATTTACTACTTGGGTTACCAAAATTGAAAATAAGTTTAAAAAAAATATGAATAATAATAAAATACAAATTCTTAAATGCTGCAGGGGAATAAATCTATAAGTACTAATAAGTATTATAAAGAGGTGAAATTTGTAAGTTTGTATGTAGGGGGTACCTAATCTTTGGAACCGCTGTGGTCGGATTGCCAAAACTCTTTCACTGATTGATAGCTACCATGTTCCTGAGTGCGATAGGCTATAAAACATCACGCTACGATTGAATGGCGCTAGGCAGCGTGTGAAACCGCGCGAGAGTAGCTAGTAAAGAATAAATAAAGAACCAACCTTGTTGCAGACGACAAAATAACATAAACTGTCCCTAGATATGTCTAGGGACAGTTTAAGACAAAATAATATACTTATTTATGAAGCATCTGATTCAATATACAGCAGCTTAGACGATTTAGTCATGTTCATAAAAATATATAAAATATATTAAGTACCAAAATGTCTAGAAAATGATAAAATTTCACGCACGTAAAGCGCTCTTCGATAGCGCAATATACGAACACATACTCGTATGTTGGTATATTACGAACATTATTTAGACAGGTTTTTTTTAACTTTTATCATAATTACATAAATAACAGGATAATTTAGATTCAGTACGTATTTTTTTAGAAAAAATTAATTCCGAACTACCCATAGAAAATATATTTCTTATCTATAATTATTAATAAGAAAGTCAAAATTTTCGAGTAAAATCAATGATAAATAAGTACCTACCTATGTTAATATAATATTATTGAAATGTTTGAGTTTCTATCAAGAACCATTAAGATTGCATAGGCTAGGGATACTTAAATAAAAATCAACGCTTAATATTATAATAGTCAAGATTAAGTAGGATTAATACCTATTATATTATATCATTTATAAAGGGGTTCGGTTTAGTACCTCTAAACCGAACCCCTTTATAAATGATGACAAAAGAAAAAATCTAACTGACGTATAAAATATCTCGTACGTTTAAATTTGTTCATATATTATTATTATAGTTTTCTTGTCTCGGCTCTTACACCGGCTATAATGTCCTTTACGGGCTTAAACCAAGTAAAGGACATGTCATAGGTTGTTTATAGTTGTTGTTGACCTGTTGGCCTGTCTGAGGTATTGGTGTGGTTTCTCCTTCTTTTATCTGCATGAATTTTCTGACTATTCGGCATGTAGTTAGTATGGCCACTTTCTGTGTCCGTTACCCAGGCCAGATGTTGTCGACAATGGTCATTTGAATCTTATAGATAATTAGTTGTGCGGCTTCTGTAATTGTTGCGCACATTTTTAAATTTGTTGAGCTTATAGTTTTTTAATTATTTCACAAAAAACATTTCCTGCTGGCGTAACGTTACCACAGCCAGACCTTTTTCTTTCTAATGGGAATATTTAAATAAATATTAGCTATAAAATTAGTTGTCTAGATAAAGTAAATGTTGTGCCTTATTTTGTATTTGTTCTTTCTTCGGTTGCGAAGTTATTCGAGATTTTGCTGCGGTAACGTTTTTGGTTTTGCTAGATCTTTGAAATGGTTAAGCGGATTCTTATCATATTTTGTACACGACTTCCGAGGACTTAGTTTAAATTTGTTGTGCAATAACAAAACCAAAATAATGCATATTTTAAAGGTTTTTTCATTAAATAGAAAAACACTTCAATTGGCCCCAGCACTCTCAATAAGAAGTCTAAAGACTTACTTTAAACGTAATTTTAAAGCTTGTAACTGCCTTCAAATGTATGTGAAGTTTCATTAGTATCCCGTAAGTATTTAACAAGTTATGATGATATTCAGTTCTTCACGAGCACGGTCTTAATGCACGCGGTGTTATTTGGCCACTGGATTGGATATATGAATTGAATGTTATGTCAATAATTAGTTGTTTAGATCAGTTGTATATCAGTAAAATTTCAGCTCAATGCATTGGATAATTAATGAGATAATACTATGAAAGTCATTAGGAAGTGAATGACCGTGGTAAGCCGACCAAGTTTAGGTGGTTACGAAAAAGCGAAAACGCAGAACATTATGGTACCTTCTAAAATATGTAGGATAGTGTTATAAATTTAGTACAGATATGTACAAAAGTTTAAAAAAAAAACTACATGATTATTCAAGATTTTTTATTGAAAGGTAAAATAATCATTTCAATTGAACTTTTACTCCCTTACTTATTTATAAAAACTTGTGTTGCTTAGCAAATTATCTATAAGATTCAAATGACCATTGTCGACAACATCTGGCCTGGGTAACGGACACCCACTTTCTGTAATTTAATGTAGGTGCTGTCTTTGATGTTTAGTAGTTTAAGACTGTGATGAAGATGTTTCGGTATTACTCCTGTAGTAGATAAGTTGTCTCCAAATCCGGGTTATTTCATCTTTGAGATATTATTGGAGTATTATTAAGAACAATTTTAAATCTGTATTTTTATAACATATTCTATAGTTCGTTCCATAATTAGAGACAACGATTTGACATTTCGAGTGTTGCAAGTTTTTTCAATTTATTAAATAGTGAAGTCCCGCCACCGGTATTGACCGAAAGACCGAAATTAAATTCTGGACTTCGTGCATTTTAAAAGCTTTATTATTTTTAGCTACTTTCCTTGGTACCTTCCTGTGCCCATACTAACTCAGTCGGGTTAAAATCACAATGGTAAGGAGGCAAAAGTAAAATAGTGACCCCCCTGTTAGCAGCCATCAGTCCACGACGTATCATTCATAATTACTCTTCTCTTCCCGGAAAATCTCCAACAGCTCGGCTTTCAGCATAGGTTCCTCAAATATAATGTTTTTCTTTTAGCCAGTCTTGGATTTCGCATTTTTATTTTAAATTATTATTATTAATTCGACTAAACTATAAAAAACATCAACGCAACGTTGTTTTATTTTGCTCAGGGTATTTTATAAAAAACGGTACCGGTATTTTATTTAAAACATCGTACTCGGGCCCATCACTATGTTGAAAAATCTGGCCACATTATTTTGTAGTTTGACATTTGCTGTTGTCAAATTCTTGTCTCTAATTATGGAACGAACTATACAGCCACTACATACCTACAGTAAAAATCAAAGTAGGTATGTCCCTATTCGTATGGATATACATATTTAAAACTACACGACGGATTTTGATGCGGTTTTAATAAATAGTGAAGAGAATGTTTTATTGTGTAGGTATAATAACATCCACGAAATAAGAAGAAATTTAGTATCAGTATTGCACGCTTACGAAGCCGGGACGGGTCGCTAGTGTATAAACAAAATTAAGAAATACAACAATAGTTTTGGTACATCATTTATTTTAATAATATTAAATTTAAATGGATTATACAACACCAATTTTTAACATTTATAAAATACTTACACATAATGTGATGCAAAAATGATATTTATAATATAAAAAATGATTTTCGTGTTCTTTTGAATCCTGGTCATTTATTTTTATAATTAGATAAATATTATTTATTAAGTTAACAATAATAATATTATGACTGCCAGTTTCATTTTATATATTTTATCGAAATCAGAATAGATTATAAGTTTTAAAAATAATGAGACAAATCAGTTATGGGTTGTATAGCAATAAATATGCAGTATAGTAAAAACTTGATATCATTAAAAACATTCGATCTCTATTGCAAATGTGTTTAAAATTGAACTACTGTCTTTCCACATGAGAAGGTACGGTGACTTTTTGTATTAGAAAATTTTAAAATGAATCGTATTAAAAATTTTGATTGAATATCAAATCGATATATAAATACAAAATTAAAGTGATGATATTTATCAGTCTTATATCATAAAGCATTTCTTTATTTAATCCACCACTATCATCTAATAACCGTGATAGAGGCAATTTTAGGTAACTCAAAGTGTTTGAAATATTATTTAAAGTCTTTTGTAATTTAAAATAATTAAACATTTGACATTTTTATGATATCAAATGTAAAAATATAAAATCTCATAAGTATTTCCCAACAAAACTACCCAGTCTTAACTATTAAACTCAGACATAACAATTTATAAAAAATAAATTACCTAACCACGTGATTTAACTGTTTTTCAATTCAGATCTATTAGTTTCAATTGCAAGTCATACCGGGGCACAAATTCAGTAGGCATCTAAATCGCTGCACATGCTGATAAAGTCGCTAGTTTCAATAAAACAGTCCAGCCGTTCTTGAGTTTTGCACCCATGAACACATTTGGCGATACCTATATCTATATTGAAGTTAGGTATATATCATTATTTATATATTTTACACGTTAAGTTAAATATACAAAGATACAGTTAGCTTTGTAGAATCATCCATATTTTGTTATCAATCAGTTTTGAGATTTTTGTTTCGCTTAATTTCACACATTCGGTGTCACCGTACTCTTCCTAAATGGAATAGACAAAGTAGAGGTTTAGGGAATGCTTGTTATCGTCAGTCGTAATCATGGAATTATAAAAACGTGAGAACAAGACTCCTTGATTCATATACTCCTATATACTTTACTTGGTATTACAGACTTAATTTTATACTATTATAACATACTTATTATGAGTACATTATTATACTTGACTGACGATTTGCGTTTCACACTTGGCAACTCTTTTAAACCAGTAGATAAGATATTTTAGCTAAGTCGGATGACAGATGTATAAAATTGGGTTTTCAAAAAAGCAAAATTTTTAAATTATATTTTAAGTATAATTGTTAAAATACACGCGGCAAATGCACTTACAATGAGTATATCTGAGGCTTAGCCATTGATAATAATACATGCAATTAATACTATATTCTTATGCTCAATAAATGGAAGTTCATTATTATAATTATAATACTAAATAACCAATAACTAAATATTACTATTTCACATGGTAATTATTGCTGACGATGTCACATTAAGCCACAATCAAGTTCAAATATAGAAAACCATGGGCTTATTAATGCCAGTTGCTACTATAAATATTTTTTTATTACTATGATACATTTACGTATGGCGCGAAGCAAGAAATGTTATATAACAAGAGTCTTACTTAGGTTTTAAGTCAATAGATGGCGGTAACGAGGCGCAAGATGTGGCGGAGGAGGTGGTCCATGACTTGATTAATAGATGACAGAGTATAATAGTTGTGAATTAAAAACCAATTTTCTTACTCAAGATCCCAGACTAGCAGTCTTCTAGAGTGTTCTAGAGAATTCTATTAACCTTTAATTAGTTACATGAGTTTGTATTCACTAGATGGCACCACTGTCGAATAAGATCTCGTCGATAAAGTAGTTATGAAAAAAAATTTACAAAGTTAAGACTGACTTGAATGAAGAAACGTCCATGTGAATAGAAGGGAAGCCAGGTTTTGTGCGACAGAATTTACCTAACAAGGTTTACTTACAAATATATTTTACTTTAGACATTTTGTTTAATACTTGTATACATAACAATAAGAGTAAACATTATGCATAATCAAATGCAAATTTAACACTTAGCTTTAAACATATTTAGCTTATAGCAAGTTTTTAAGGAAATTCATAAATGACTTCGAGATATAATTTTTATACCTAAATAATCCACATATAACATCATAATAATAACTGATTAGGTTTCCTTGCTAGTTTATTTGTACTTAATTGAAATTATTATTTGTACGTGCGAAGGATATTTTCTTGCCATTTAATAAAATACAACAGATAACTATAATTTAGTACACATTTTTAAAATCGGAATTATAATTTCACTGAATTGTTACAAGACACGATTTAAATACAATAATAATCAGATCTTTAAAGATATACAAAGTTTACGAGAAAATACATCATAGTTTCGAGTACATAAAGTTTAAAATACGGCACAGAACATTGAAATTGTGCATAGATAATAATAATTAAGACAATAAAATATGCAGCTTATAATAAATTATTACGACTAATACATTTAAGTTAAAACATAGATACTACTACCCCAATATAAAAGCATAAAGAAGACCCAAGAAAGGGTTTGTAGTTTTAAATAGAATGAAAATAAAATAAACTACTAATAATCATTAAACTCGTCTGAAGTATATCAACTAATTAGTGTGGATATGAAACTATAGTTTTATAAACACACTTATGGCGCAGGATAAAAAAATAATATAGGGCAATAAAAAAATAATAACTCGTCCATAAAGACCGTCTATAAAAGTAATTAAAATATTTGTACTTTAAAAGATACTTTTAGATAATTTGTTCAAAACGATTATCCTAAAATAAACATGAAATAACAGCAAAAAAAATACTGTTGACGTCTGGACTTTGATTATTTAATAAGTTATTAATAATAACACAACAACAATATATTACTTAAAATTGACACAAACAAAAAAGTGCGTTTACGACGCTAGTGATTTAATAAATAGGTACAGTATAGAGATTCACAATACAATCAGTTAAGTATTTAATACTTTTTACAACAACAATAATAGGATTAAAATAAAATAATCCAACTACCACACCAGAGTTGTTGAGGCAACATCGAGAAATAAGCGTAAGCGAATATTTATTCAACAAGTAAAAAAACTTGTAGGCATAGATTTTAAGTCACTTAGGGATTAAATAAACTGAAAATTCCACCAAGAATTAATTAGAGCTAAGTTAACAATTAAAGTTTGGAATATTTGCTAGATAGACTTATTTATGAGAAATGATTTTTTGAATTTGCTGATCAAATCAGTTTTGTAAAGAAATCATCAAACAGTTTTCTTGTACTTTGATTAGAGAAACTGCGAACTCTAAACTCAAACACACACAATAACTAAGACACGAAAAAAGAAAAGGATAGCAAGAATTCAAAATTCCACAAAACGAAATCTGGCCTTGATCTAAGAGAACTTCTTATTGAAAACTGACAATTAAATATTATAGCTTTATTTATACATAGACAAAGAAGAAAAAATACATTTTGGGTGGATCGAACTAATCTCGTAATATATTATTATGTAGGTGAATGAACTAATTTACTACATACAACCTTTATGGAAAGACTCTGAAAATCAATTAAAATAAATAACTCAAGTTACAAATACGTACATACAGAATCAATAATTATATATCTCTTGGGATTAAGATTGTTTAAACTACAAACTAAATAATAGGGGAATGCATGATAAGGAATATATTACTGGAATAAAATTTTAGTAAGAAATATTGGCATTACAAACTGAATGCAGTTTATATTGAAAACGAGATCGAAGTACATTACACTCAGTCTTCTAGGTAAAGGAATGATTGAAAAAGGAGTACAACTGTAGTGTTGCGGGAATAATTAGGTAATAGATTATAAAAAAGAAATGTTCACTTTGTTCCACCTCTTGAGAAATATTTGGCGAATAAATCGAGTCAGATATTTTCAAGGTTTGTCAAAAATGTAGCCATTAGATGCTTAGGCTTAATAGATAATATTAATAATATTAGTAAGGTCAACAGATCTAGAGATACAGGTCGAAACTACGAGGGAAGAAACAAGGAAGATATTGTATGAAAACCACGGATAGCTGACCGGTTTTGTGGTCGGTCGAATGGTGTGTTTTATATCAATTTGTGACAAATAACAACCATTAAATATTTTTTTTAGATACAAAGTAGTACAAGTACCTGTATAAAGATATTAAGGTCGAAAGAAGCGTAGCTATCAAGAATGATAGATTTGCTATTATAGTATAAAGTGTTTAAATATTTTGGCAAATAGATTTTTATGACACATTAAAAGTTTTAAAGGCAGATATATATTGAATTGATGATTTAAGAAGAATAACATGTAGGTTCTTATAAATGCATCATTTAACAACATACCTATGTGTCATATATTGTATCAAAATTGCTTACAATAACATTTTATGCCACTCTATGACAGAATACAGAAAATCTAATTAAGGTTAAACCAGTAATTTCGCAATAATTATTTTGTTTACTTATTGTTTCATTATTTTATTGTCATTGGTGTCAGACATTATGTGAGAAAAAAATTGCAGAATAAGCTCAAAAATAAGTTTTTACGTTAATTAAATAAAGCCCAATTTCACTAAAATTTTGTATTTTTAGGAATAATTACTGGTAAATAGGTGAAATATTAATAAATATTATTGCACTGTATTCATATAGCTAGTATGTGCTTTGAGGTAGGATAGTTCGTAATGTTTTTTTTGAGCTGATTTTTCAATAGTAACATAAAGGTTATCTGAGGAGCAAAATTGTTGCTGTCACTGTCTTATACAAACATTCTGACGCAACAGCATCATAATTATTCCCCAGGTAACTTTTATGTAACCACTGAAAATCAGCCCTTAATGATTTATAGTGGTGTAATACTATTTATTTAAAATCATTAAATAAACTCAGATCGCAATTTATTTGTTTAAAACAATTTCAGTTTAGTGATATTGGGCCAAGGTAAATAAAATTAAATAAAAACATTACCTAGGAGTTTCAATAACACCTACACCATTCGCATTGGATGTCCGTTATCAGATTTGTCAATTATCAGAACTTAATAATCTCAGTGAAACTGTACAATCAGAACTATTATCATTATTTAATTTAGATAGTTCCAGCTAGAAAACTACCTATTTATACAAAGCAGACGTGTAGGTGTATCGAGCTCCACACACAAAGATCTGAATACATTTAAGGTTTTCTTACTAGCAAACAACACGAACTCAAACCGGCCTGCATCTTCGCAAACTCCGAATAACAAATAGATCTTCTAGCAAAGTCGATTCTTTCACAGAAGACCTGGAACACAAAATTAGAGAAGGTTTTAAGAGGGTAATTAATAATAAGGACATATTGGGAAAATTATCGCAATTAGAATTCACATGGTCAGCCTATAAATACCCATGGCTGACCAAAGCCTATCAAGAAGTGGTGGATTCTTAATTAAATAGCAGACCCAGCCACGCGTTGTGCTGTGGCTAAGGTTCTTGTCAAAATAATATTGTGACTATAAATTGAGATGTAAGCTATCCTATCTATGTATCAAGTTGGAACAAAATGCACACGGAATGCAAATCAAATTTAAAATCGGTTTAGTAGATTAGGAGTCCATCGCGGACAAACACGTCACACGAAATTTTTATAAGTAAAGATTTTGCTAAAAAGATTAAATGTCAAACTTGTATTTTTGCAATTATTGATAATTTCTTAGTAGGTAGTTGTACGGCGTCCGTGTTTGTGCCCAATATATCATGTTTGTTCCATGCAATTTGTAAGGTTTGACAACATTTCATAAAAATCAAAAGACTACTAAGTAAAACAAAATAGGCGCACATTTATATATATGTATGCAACAAATGCCATAATGTGCACTTCTGGCTGGCTGCTTATTATATCTTTTACTATATAAAAATAATTTAAATACATAGAAAAAGTTTAAAATTCCATTTCGATAGAAGGGAAACGATTGCTGATATACTTGAACATTCTAGAACATTGAGCATTCGCCATTTTAATTTACTCGAGATATCCACACAGACTACAATGCTGCGAACATTTTCAACTATCAATAATGTATATCCATTTTCACAAAGCCCATCACTTTACATTTAGCCCAAAGTTCGTCAATTTAGGGAAAGTTAAATCCTGTTTTTGTTCTGTCCTTGTAGAGGAAGTCTGATTGCAGATCACACAGTACCTACTAGTTGTCTTAGGTAACAGTGATTGCTATTGGATGAGTGGAGACGGGATCTTACTTTTAATGCGCTAGTAATGCTATGCAAAAACAAAAAATCAGTGATGTAACTTTCGCAAGAATGCGTATTACAAGTGAATGCTCAAGTTTATCAGCACTTTTACGGTTTTCTCCTTTGTCTTGCTTGTGTGTATTAATAACCTAAAAACACGAAAACCAATTTGGGGATCATACGAAGGCCGTTTTCGTACGCTCCGGTTGCCTGATAATTGAGGCGTGTGAAATTGTCCAGATATCCATGAGGTAATTAAGGTCAGCAGTTATTCGCCCACATAAAAAGCCATGTAAGTTATTTGAAACATCAAATAACTTACTACTATAAGATATTATAGCAAAACCATACCTTGAATGCTTCAGGAATTTCCTCAATAGCCCTATGTATTAGAGTGCCATTAACATAAACGCAGTTGGCAGCCTCGTCTTCGGGAACCGTCAAAGTTTGATAAGTGAAGTTAGCTTCGCGTTCGATTCTCTTAAGCAATTCTTTGGCTTCCTTGCTAGCGCTGACACATAATACATCAGGGCCCGCCATTGTGATGTACTTCTTTAAATCCTTACAACCTTTTGATATCTGAAATTTAAAAATGTAATAATATATTCAACCTAGAAATAGATTTACAGAATATCCCCTAAGTAAGTTAGATAAGAAAGTATTCAAAGTAAGCCAAGTAATGCAAGTCAAGGGTACTATGCGATTTTTAAGTGGAAAAATCATCATATGGTTTCTACTACTTCTATAAAAACCAACCCTTACAAGACAGGCAGTAGGTACAATGGCGATACTTAGAAAATATAAATCAGTGACTGACTACAACATTACTTTGGTTAATTGTGATTTTTAATAGTAATCTCAAGCTTTTTATATAATCAAAATATATATTATTAACATTTATATTTGCATAACAAGTCTGGGTGAGTAGGTATAGTACCTCAAATGTTAATATTAAACACACAAAAGCAGTAATAATATACATTAATAACTAAGTACACATTTTCCTGCTAACTGTGTTTTTATGTAAATGGTATGAAACAATGTAATCATTAGATATTAATTATAATTTGTGGTTTGGGGATCGAAAACCATGCCAAAACATTTAAATGGATTATTGTTAAAGAAATAGATTGCAGTGTCAGGGGAAAAAACAAAAACAACAATCTTGGCTTTCTGACGAACAATTTGTCAAAATTGCCTTGCTGTATCCTCTTCTGCCATACTCTACCTTTCTATCCCATACTTAACATTCATTTGCTTACAGCAACTTTTAAGGTATAGGTGAATTTGATTAAGTCTTAAACAAACCTACCTTAATAGGTGTGCACGGAAATTCAGGAAAAGTTTCAGCTACAGCGCTAGCTCCTGCTTCATTTGTATTATCAGATATGCCAACAAAGAACTCTCGGCCTGAAAACATACAGATAACATGATCATTAAACTGTAAACACATTTCAATCAAAGATGTCATTGAGAAACATCAAGTTAACAAGCTTGGTGGCTTAATCATTTAATATTACCTTAGTTAATTACTGCTATTTAAGTTCAAACTGTTATACTGTGCTGCCTATTATTACTCCCTAGAGTAACAGCTACTAATATCAACATTTCACAGTACACCATATAATGACCAGGCATGGAACAGGGAGCTACCAATTTGGGTATTTAAAAACTTTGAAGAGCTAAAACTTAACCACTTAATTGCTCTTATAGCCTCCCAAATAAGGAGCATAGGTTCAATTGAACTTAATAAAAACAATTATACCATTATTTGTACAAACTATTTTTACCTGTAAACAACACATCAGCACAAGAAATATTGGCATCTGAATCTACTTGATCAATAACAGTCTGACCCAATTCTTTTTGCAAAATTTCTTTCAAAATTTTTGTCTGCAACAATAGATATAAAGAACTTTTAAAATATGGTTTGGCTAATAATGTATATTGTACACTACATAAACACAGCTCAGCTTGCTGTAAAACCACAGTAGAATCTAGTTTACTTAACAACACAAAACTTTTTTGACAATATATAAATGAAGTTACACACATAATCAAATTTTATAAGATAGCAGTTGAACTCAAGGATCCATAGATGTGGCATCTCCATATTATTATGTGTCTATTCATTTCAATTCGCCATAGCATTTATACAAACTCCAATGTATGCATACATGCAAAGAATACACATGCCTAAGGTTACAAAAGATACAAAATTACTCAACAATGAGTAACTAACTCCCATAATTAAAGGCTGGATAAAGGTCTTCATGTCAATTTGCAAAGTTGATAATGAGGTCACATCAATTTACTTTAGCAGCTAAATTAGATTAAATTTGCATTCAATCATTGTGTGACATTATTTACAGACTTATATGCCTTGACCTCTACATGTATTATCAAGTCAAAAAAAAATTCACTAATTTGGTAACTCTTTCTAATAATATTATTACACCTATAAGAAAGACATGATAAAAACATAATATGTAATTAGATTGAGTCTTGCATAGACTTGCAATCAGGTATTCGCCAGTGCTCTATATGTAGTTGAAATACAAATAACAAGAAAATAAAACATCAAACTAAAGTTAAAATTAAACATATTTCAACAATATGCCAGGCAAGTATAGTAGCAATAGTTTAGTAATGTATCATGAATTACAATATTGGTATTATATACAATACAATATATACTTACATTGTGTGCTTCAATAGAAGAGTTGTTCCTTGGTAGAAGGGCAATACCATGGCAAGCAATGGCCAGATTTTCTAGCAATAGCTTATCACTCAATGTACCTTGCAAATTGACTTCAACCACTTCTAAATTCAACTCCCTCAGGAGTCTCAAATAGCAGTCATGTTGCCGTCGTACTTCGTCGAATTCGATACCATCTCCACAACTGGATCCTGGAGTAGCCTTGCCCACTAAAGCGTGGGTAAACTCGTGCATCTTGAAATCCATTTCAGATTAATTATAATTTAAACACCCCACAGACACAATTCGCTTTTAATTGACGATATAAAAAGCCAATTAAACTGCACGCTGATGGATATGGAGAGCTACTTTATGCTATAGGTCTGGCTGGTATAACGGAGCGTAAGTACTCAGAAGCTACTCCATACAAGCAGTTCTTTCGTCAAAGAGTAACATAATACTCAGAAGTAAAATGATATTTAAATGCTAAACTCAAAAGTATAAAGAAAGACGCAGAACAAGCGTTTTATGTTAATATTTTAATATTTAATTCTTTTTCAGTTGAAGAGATTCGATTTTCCTGTCAACCAAATGTCACCGATACCTATACCTATATGAGAATATTGACGTTTGGGTGAATTGACAGCTTTTTGTGTAGTGATGTGCCCACTAGGCTAATATTAGCTGAAAGTTACGATATTATGTTGATATATCGTTACTGTCTTTTAGCTCATATTATTATGTTAAGGTAAGTGGTAAGAAAGACAAAGTTTGTTTTTTTAAAAAAGAGAACATTATTGCTTCTTTGGACCTCCTTGAAACGAGTTAAGTAATATAAACCTGTTCAGGTCATCGAGGCATCACTCTGTCAGGCTGCCATGTGATTGGAGAGCACAGAACATATTATAATTATGTACTTCTAAAAGTAAAGAAGACCTCTTTTTTGCTTGCTTGACGTTCAAAAGTGCCTACTGTATCTAATTGAAATAAATGATTTTTACTTTTGACTTTTTTTGACTTTTGACCTCCATATTAGAACCTAAGCTGCATTAAGAAAATAGCATCGCGGGCTACCATCATCCCAATTGCTTCAGGGAGGAGTCACCATTCCTTAACTCCGGCTTGCCTTCATTGGCTGACCGTAGTGAACGATGGTGAGGATCAGGTCTTCCACCTCTGGCTTGCCTTCATTTATCGTCCAGAGTGGAGTCGCAAGAGTAGTGATCCTGCTCGGTGGGTGGAAACTGTTCGTAAGCGGCGATTGGGCCGTTGATGCAGGATGCTTAGGCAGATGCAGATGATCTGAGTAGTTTCTTCACCCTTCAGCCACTCAAATTTCCGTTGTCCTTCTGTTGCTGTTACTAGCAACCATTCCCGGGGCCCGGTCGGTCAGTTGGCGAGTCTCCACTTGCCATTTTTACGTGTATAAATTACATTGTTTCACCATACATTACCCACCATAGTCATTTCATAGTTCCCATCCTACTAGCCCATAGCAACCCACACCCATAGCCTTGTACTTTGTTTACATTATTCGCAATAGTCATATTTCCATAGTGCATACAGGGATAGTCACTGGTTTGTGTCCCATTTCATTTAGATCAAAGTTGTCTAAAGGGCCTCTGCGCAGTTGGCTCCGGCCCCTCGTACGCCTTCCAAATGACCGGGACGCTGTGGTCCCGTGATTGGTAAATACTTACATAAAATAAGAAGTTTTTATGGTTTTAGTTTCGTAATGACATAAAGACAACTAAGTCGAAAACATGCTTCGAGACAAACGGGTCGGCTTGACCGGAGCGTAGCCAGCCTCACAGAAAACCGGAGTGAAACAACAACAGCGACTTATTCCGCCCTGTAAGTTAAGTCACCGAAGACCCAATAGAATCCCAACCTCCAAATCTTGGAAACCCTAACACCCAAAAGGTCAGCAACGCACTTGAAACTCGTCTGGCGTTGTAAGTGGCCATGGACGGCGCCGTTTACATATAATCAGGTAATCAGACAGCTCGTTGCCTTTCTATCACACAAAACGACCTAACACTGAGCAGCATTATAATTTTGCAAATATCACAAAGTATCTTGATGCGAAGGTTTTTGCGCGTGCCGTGGTAACTGGTTATCCGATTGGTGTTATGGCAAATAGGATTGATTTCACCTGAACTTCTTCAGGTCCGGATTTCAAATAGTGGGATCAAATGAGTAAGAACTGAATATCCAAAAATCATTAGGAGACTGTCTTGTTCTCTTCTGTTTTGTTGTGAAGATGGGCGTTCAATAGGGTTCTATTCTATATAAATATTTGTATAAATGATTTTTGTTTCTTATTTATATAAATGACTTGCCGTACTTTGTAAGGAATAAATATGAGATAGTGCTGAAAACGTACAGCACTATCTCATATTTATTCCTTACTACTGTACTCGTACTGATGAAACTTCACTATTATTCAAAATTTGATGGCGACGATCAGTTATTGACCACGTAAACAGTGCTCTTTCAGAAATAGTACTACTGGTACTATTACCGGTTTGGTGTCAATAATTTATTACTTAATGAAACCAAAATTAAATGTAGAAAATTTACAACACTAAATGATAAACAGGTAAAAACCAGCTTGCTTGTCAATGGCGAGGAGTTGAGTCCTGAGGATACAATTGTCTTTTTAAGTATAATCCTAGACGCTAAGCTCCAGTGGAGCCCACATATAGATAGGTTGTCGAAAAAGCTCAGTTCTGCAGCGGATGCCGTTAAATAAACAAAAAATTAACAGATGTAGATACAGTACGGCTAGTTTATTTTAGCTATTTCCATAGCATCATGTCATAAGGTATTCTGTTGTGGGGGAATGCTGCTGGCTTTGTTAAAACTGTTAGGAAAATATGCAGAGCAAACACAGATTACTGGATAAAAAGTATAATAAAATAGCTATCAAAGGTGGTACATGCAAGCAGACATATTAGGAACAACTAACAGTACCTATTTTAAAATTCAAAACACCCTGACACATTTATATTTCTACTCATAGAGTAGTCAGCCAGTTTTATACAGGCATGAAGTTGATATATACAGTATGTAAATTTGAACGACGAACTTATTGAAGGAGGGTGGTCAGTATTCGATTCTCGTCCCAAATATGTAAAAAAACTAGGACCTTAATTTTTGATCTAATTATCCGATAAAATACCGTATTCAAGAACACAGAGTGCAAAGCGAACTCGGAGATAGTAAAATGCCTACATAATTACGCGCCAAACACGTGCCGCTCCTGTCGCTAAGGAAGCGAGCGCGCAAGCCCCGCCCCTTTCTTTTGTTATGTCGCCGACTGTGCCGAACATGTAGGTACCGGCTCGCACGCACCCTGCCCGCGCCCTCGGTCCGCTGACCGCCAGTCTATGCGAGCGCGCCGCCGCTTCCGCATTGTGTAAACATCCCCGTTTACCAAATTTACGTAAGTGCATTTCCTATTGTTAAGTACTGTTTGTAGTGTAATAATGTTGTCCCAGTATTCAAATGAAGAATATTAAGGATATGATTCGTGCCTACGCGCTATCAAATGATCGTGTGCGTGCTGCCATTAATTTGTACAGAGAAATGTACCCCAACAGACAGACAGACTCGAAATGGTGCAAGACGTTTTGGTGTATCACACATGACTGTGTGGAAGCTGCTGCACAACGAAGACATGCACCCTTCCATTTAAGATCCGTGCAGGAACTTGGGGTTAATTACGATAAACCTCGAAACATCGCTTTAGTGTAAATATGTGTGGGCAGGTATTTTAAATAACAATTTAATAGGCCCTTATTTTATTGATGGACGGTTTGACAGTGTATCGTAGGTATTTAAACATTTTAAATAATGTAATAGTGAGTGAAATGCTGGAAAAAGTGTCTTTAAATATTTACCAGAACTTGTACTAACAACATGACGGAGCGCCCGCGTACTAGCGCGCGTACGTGAGTACCTAAACATTCATTTTTTAAATACGGCAAAAATTTTTTTTCTTTTATGTTCCTAGATATTTTTTCCCGTCCTAAGCCAGATTTAAAGTATGAAGTGAAATGCATTCATACCTACGTCGCGAGTCGCGTCGGCGTCGGTCATTGACCGCGCATATGTCCTGCGATAAGCGCTAGGGTGTCGAAACGTTGCGAATTTTTTACCACTTTTTTGGAACGGTTTTGTTCGTCATTAATCAGGTTTTTTTATTGTTTATATTTTTATTGGTGTAGTCTATGCATAAACTATTGGGGGTTTGAATAAGTACCTCGTTCAAATATACATACTGCATATCCAACAAAAACATTACATCTTACAATAACTTTCTTCTAATACTGCATTTTGTAAAGCCTAACTAATAAATCTAGTATTTTTTAAACGAAACCAATTTGGAAATTCTCTTGACTGTTAAATTCAATATCTGTTGACTGTTGACAATTTTATTGATAACAATGAGTATTTGTTCTCGGCCCATCACTATCCACGACGAGTCACAGTATTGTTAAGTGACAGTAAAATTTTGTTCAGCCATTGCGAAAAAAGCTCTTAATTTGTTGAAACTTTTTTCGTTTTTTAAAGTGGGTTTTTGGGAAGGTAGCTTTTTTCGGTTCCGTGCAAATACAATGTATCGAAAAATTAAAAATTAATGATATCGATAAAAAAATTATGATACTCGTTATTTTGTCGGTATTCGGCATGCTTGCTTGCAGCAAATGTCAATGTCAATAATTATCAAAGTGTCATTTGATGACGTCTCGGTACATCACTTCACTTCACTTACCTACCTATCGTTGTGTTTACTACTTCCCGGGTTTTTGTGTCATCTCCCTTTTTCCTTCAATTTTTTTAATATTGTCTGCGTTGCACAAGCTGTACGACGTACATGGATATACCATAACGTATTCATACACTGTAAATACATTAGATAAGAAGATTATTGATAATACCGCCTCATCTATTAAATAAAACTTATAAAGATAACAACTGCAGTATAAAGATTAATCCGTAACGAGTGTAGTGTGTGATCATAATAATGTCTGAATATGGAAAATTCGGTCCTCTAATTGGTGCCATTGACGAGGGCACCTCAAGTGCGCGATTCATTATTTTCAAAGCTAATTCTTCAGAAGTTGTAGCATATCACCAAAAGGAG
This sequence comes from Spodoptera exigua, assembly GCA_902829305.4. NCBI lineage: Eukaryota > Metazoa > Arthropoda > Insecta > Lepidoptera > Noctuidae > Spodoptera > Spodoptera exigua. Next base: position 8,043,682 of record LR824601.2, on the reverse strand, counting down.
CTTGAGCAAATTTTTCCTCAAGAAGGATGGGTTGAACAAGATCCGAACGCAATTTTAGAGGTGGTTACGACATGCATACAGAAAGCAGTTGAGTCTTTGGTGTCATTAGGAGGATCAGCTAAGGTTTGTGATTATTACTTGAATTCAGTTAGTTATGAGCAGGTTAGACACCTGCTAATACATTTTCAAAGGCCCATACATACATAAAGAAAGTGTGTTTTGAATTTACTTTAAATATTAAATTAATAGTTAAGTGACAAAGATCTCAAAAATAAAAGATTAGATAACAAGCTTTAAATCATAAATGCACACAAGTAAGCATAGTTAATCTATAAAAAGTATTCACATGTGCCATGAGAACTTTTGTTTGGCGCTTAAAATGTTGATAACATGTTGCCACATCTGTATCACACTCTCCGAAATGCTTACAAAATAAACCTTTTATGCAAATGATATTAAATTTTATGATTACATAAGCATAATATTATGGGTTATAAAATATAAATTCACTTAATTATGTTTATATGTAGGTACTATTGTTTTTCCATAAGTATATAATTTGTCTTGTATCTATACATGCCTGTTTTCTCATAAATATGTCTAAACTTACTTGTATCAAAGAAACAAAATGTTTTGGTTAGTGCATAACTTGACAATACCTGAATTAATTTGCCAATTCCTTTTTGCTGCGTTTATTATTCAGTCCGAAGCAAGATCTTATGAAATAAAACATTTGTGAATTAGAGGGAACAATTAGGATGTAGGAAAGTTGTAGATTATTTCATTAAAAATATTATTTTTTAAGTTAGCTATTTTTGTAAAAGCAATCCTAAGTTATACAAACTATTTCGAATGATCAATGCTATAGGGCAGGCCACTAGTTTATAATAATTAATAATAGTTATTTATACTTTTTAATTCATAGTTGTATACCTATCAGGATTTCAAATGCTTAGTTAAAATACTAAATCTGAATGATGAAATCAAAATTGAGTACTAGGTAGGGTAATGCATCATAACCATTGATGCATCCAATGCATTCAATGTTACTGGCACTAAAAATGTTATGTAATTGTCATTAAAGTTATAATAAGGTTCTTCTATCATTGAAATATTGATATTTATCCTCATTTACATTTTGAAACTTTATTTGTTTACCAATCAGATTCCTTGTGATCTTATCATTTTGGTTTTTAAGTGAGAAACTAAAAGTTGGGATAAAATATAGCCTCTTAATAAATAGGTAGACCTGTTTATTTTAAGGAAACTCTTTTTGTTTATAACTATATAAAACCTTAATATAAGCTTGAACTAGTAGCGCTTTCATAAAACTTTCTGTAAAGTTATGTAGCACATCATTCATATAAATTATCTTGTATAACGAAATTATTACATAGCAGCTATTTAAACATTGTGAAAGTACCAAGTACCTCTATACCTTTGCTTGGTCAAATGTTTGTTACATTGGAATAATGTTGTATTATAAAGACAGACTTATGTGTGACCTACTTTTTCCTAACAAAATCAGTCAGGAAGTTAATATTGAACAACATTGTGATGAAAGTTGCAAATGACACAGTTACTTATGTAATTTTTATTCCAGGATATAATTGCTGTTGGTGTAACTAACCAAAGAGAGACAACAATAGTTTGGGACCGAAGCACAGGCAAACCTTTGCACAATGCGATTGTTTGGTTAGACATGAGAACTTCTTCAACTATTGACAAGTTATTGGACACGGTACCCAATAAAACAAGGAACAAAAATTATTTAAAGGTAAACACATTTCTAATCTAAGGAAATATATGGGCAATAAACAACAATCTTGATTTGCTTTTGTATTCTTAAATGTAGTTTAAATATGTCATTAAAACTTTTTAATGTTCAGTGATCAGTGATTCAGTTTTATGAAATTAAAATCATTTTTAGACATTTCTATAAAACATCTTTCTTTTTATTTTCAACTCCTCATATAATCATTACCATTTAGTTTTGAGAATCCAACTAAGTATTTATTTCCTGAGCGACTTATAGTAATAACTTAAACATAGTATACAACACAGTATACTTACATAAATATACAATAATAGTTTGTACATTCTTACAGCCATTATGTGGACTTCCTTTGTCACCTTACTTCAGTGCAGTAAAATTAAGATGGCTGAGTGACAATGTGGATGCTATAAAGAATGCTATGAAGAAAGGTACATGCTGTTTCGGGACAGTTGATACTTGGATCATCTGGAATTTGACAGGTAAATACAATGAAGAATAAGAATCCTTAGTGTTTTATGAAGGTAAACCATGGCTTTTATTTTGTACCAAAGAACTTACTCACAGTCTAGAAACCATTTAAATTTGTATTATGTTCTGTAACAAATTTTACAGGTGGTCCCAATGATGGGAAACACGTCACCGATGTAACTAATGCATCAAGAACTATGATGATGAACATTGAGAACCTGGACTGGGATCCATTGTTGCTAAAGTTTTTTGAAGTTCCTAAAAGTGTGTTACCGGAAATTAAGTCTAGTTCTGAGGTAAGCAGGTTTTATTTTAGCATAATGTGATTTTACCACTTAATATTTTATAGAATTTATTGTGTAAAGCAAGAGATCCATTCATTTTGTGAAACAAACGATTACAATTGCCCTATGATGCTCGTTTCAAAGAGCATAAAGTATGACTAATAAGGTCAACTTGTTTGTTCACCTACTTCTAATCAAAATTATTGTCTGTGCCTGCACACTAATTAGTGATAATTGAAAGAGGCCGATTAACAAATAAATTGATAGCTACACAAGATATCTATAAAGTTATATAGCTATCAATAGATTAAAATTAACTATAGCAGATTCCACTTTTAAAATTATAACCGTCGGACCAGAAGTATTTAGTTGTTTGACTAAAATTATTTATGTACTAGATGACCTGGCGAACTCCGTACCGCCTCTTATATAACTATTTGTTTTGGCCTTTTAAGCCTCCCCTGGACCTTCTAGAATAATTCAAGACCAGAATTAGCAACATCAGCAAAGGCATAGTGACATTACAACGAAAAGTGGCATTGATTTTTATAAATATAGATAACACTTGACACTTTCAGGTCTATGGTTACATAGCTGATGGTCCACTGAAAGGTGTACCAATAGCTGGTTGTCTTGGAGACCAACAGGCCGCCTTAGTTGGCCAAATGTGCTTGCAAAAGGGCCAGGCAAAGGCTACATACGGAACTGGTTGCTTTGTACTTTATAATACAGGCGATATTCGCGTCAATTCTGGCCGAGGTCTGTTGACTACAGTTGCTTATCAGTTAGGAAGCAAAAGCCAGCCTCACTATGCCCTTGAAGGATCAGTAAGTAGTATTTTCATTTACATTGTTGTGCGTATTTCAAATCTATAGTAATGTAAACAAAATCGTGTTTAGTTTGTACAAAATAGCTACGTAATTTTCATGACCTTTGATTTAGTGGGTTTATCCTTGCGACTTGTACAGAATATGTATGTAAACATAAAAAGTATTTACTTATAATATACCTATTAATTATTCATTCGTATGGTGTAAAGTCCGCCAGAGATTTAGATACATATTACGAAAAAAAAATACTTCGACTGATTAAATAATAAGTTTGTCTTAAATTATATTGTAGGTAGCTGTTGCCGGAGCTGCTCTAGGATGGCTTAGAGATAATATTGGCCTTTTGGAGAGTGCAAAAGATTCTCAAGGTTTAGCTGAGAAAGCTACAGAGAATGGTAGTGTTGTATTTGTACCAGCCTTCAGTGGTTTGTATGCACCGTATTGGCGTCAAGATGCTAGAGGGTAAGTACATTGTTTTACTGCCATCTTATATAATTAGAAAAACAAAGTGCTGACCGTATTAAGTCTTAAAATATTCGTTAATGACTAGGACAGACTTAAATAACAATGTATAAGAGTCAGCTTGTTTATATTTTTGTTCCAGTGTGATAGGTCAGCAAACAGTTATGCGGTTTACCTGATGGTAAGCATTCGACACCGCCTGTGGGACACCCGCAAACATCATAGGAGTTACGGAAAGCTTTGCCAGACTTTTGGAGAATAGGACTTCAGAGAATTAGCGACATTGGGCTTTTGGTTACCTTACTCACACGGCGGAACGCTGTAGTTGGTTCACGCCGATTTTTTGTGAAGCCGTGGTATTACTCCAGTCGAGCCGACCTATTTGTGTCCAAGCTTGGTTCGCGTAAAAGCACCTCTTCACATGGAAAAAGATCGAGGAATCATTTATTGTCCTATAAGTGTATAATAATTTTTACAGATGTAGACATACATTACACAGTTTCTTTTCTAACTGTCTTCAGAGGAGACTTCTTTGAATGTTTTCTGTGAAGCACCCCTTCACGAATTAAGGAACATTCAAAGAATTCTTGGATGCTATATAATATTTTTTTTTGTTTTGGGATAGAATGTGGTCTTATGTTAAATGTGTTAAATATAATTTAAAAAATATTACTTATTCATATAATTATATATAATGCACATACACTTTTATATTTCTATATTAAATTCAACGAGTTTTTTAAATTTTCCAGTGTTATATGCGGAATCTCTGAGGATACAAATTCCAATCATATTGTAAAGGCTGCCCTCGAAGCTGTCTGTTTTCAAGTGCGGGATATACTCGATGCTATGAATGAAGACTGCGGTATTCCTCTGCAATTGCTTAAGGTAATCATTTTAATTAACAAAACAAAAAAAACATATTGCTCAATCATCATCATCATCATAATCATCATCATCAACATCAGTCGGAAGATGTCCAGTATTGAACAAAATCCTCCATATTAGTTTTTCCCTCCAAAAGACAAATCGTTGTTTGCTTTTCGAGCTCTTCAAAGATAATCATAGATAATAATAAAATTGTATAATAGCATTATATAGAACAAAAAATACAAAGTTATGTTGTAATGTAAGATGTAAAAAATACAGTGAACTTAATGTTTTGATGTAAGTAACACAGCATACTAATATTAATAATGACATTTGAATTAGGTGTAACGGATAAAATTTATCCAATGATGTCGGTCCTTCTAGAAGTACAAGGTCTGCCCTCGCTTCGCCGTACGATTCTTCACTCGAACACTTTTTAACGGATTTCATTTAGATCACCAGTCGTCAGACCGTTTGTTCGAGTTACACCCGGTTTCTGAAAGGCTTGTCAACGCTAAAATTAACTAATCTCCTGTTAAATATCTTGTCAAGTCATCTGATTGATTGTCGATAATTCAGTCAACCAATCAGATGACTTGACAAGAGATTAAATTGATTTTAACATTGATCGGCCTTTCGGAAACCGGGGGTTAGTGTAAATAACTGGATCCGACTTTTCATGCAAGGTCTATATTGGTTAATAATTATCCCAGTGGAATCAAATTTCAATTTTGCAATTTCTGGAAAGAAATCCTCGTATAAAGAAATAGAAGAAAATTTATCGATTCACCCAATTCCAAATTTCCGTTTTCCAGGTGGATGGTGGTATGACTTCTAATGCTTTAGTCATGCAAATGCAAGCTGATTTAATTGGAATCAACGTAATAAAGGCTGGATTTACTGAGAGCACCGCTTTAGGGGCTGCGCTCTGTGCCTATTGGGGAGTGGAGCCTTCTAAGCAAGGCTCTCCCATACCGATGACCAGTGGAACAACATACACCTCTCTTATAACTGATGACGAAAGAGATATGCGGTACAAACAGTGGAAGATGGCCGTCGACCGATCTCTAGGATGGGAACAAAACTAAGTACCTAATAATTATATCAAAATTCTAATAATGCCTTACACATAAATCAAAGCAATAACATTTCATATACAACTGTTACATATTTATAAACATTTTTTTGTTTAATGTGCAATACAGAGACTGATACGTACGATATTTTTAAATTAAACTGTTATAATTAATTGGATACAATAATAGACAATAGTAGAGTCAGTACAAATACCCTGTTAGGTACATGTTTAGGTAGCATTATCTTTGTTAAAAAAAAGTGTCCATGAAATATTTCTATTCAGATATATTACAAGACAATACTAGAAATTGCTATAATTGGTTTCCATTTTTAGATATCATAAATAATTATACTTACCACTGTTTCAAATTCAAATTCAGTCATAGTGCCAAACATCAATTAGGACATTTACATGAAAGAGATAGAGATAGAATTGAGCTTTAAATTACATTGGCTACCCAAATTCGGCCTAAATTGTCTAGTCTATAAGTGTCATTTTTCATTAGCCTAAATTTAAATACATTTTGCCTTGCCTTATTTTTATTAAATATAATACTTAGTTCGTAGTTGAAATATACCTATCATAAATTTTATTGCTAAGTTATATTCTGCACTGGTTGTTGAATGTGTGGGCGCGATGCGACGACCGAACCAAACAGGGGTTTTTTCGAATATTATCCAGTTACAACATGAAGTCTGGAATATTGTTTTCGTAAATTGCATCAGGGTCGTCCAAAGTCAAAGTATTTTTTTTCAATTAGACCCTTACATACACATTTTAACGCTATGTAAAGCTTAAAGATAAAAAGTGTTAGTCTGTCGGTCTTCATAGTAAAGCCATTTGCTCGTTCCAAAGTGTAGATTCCAATGGAGAAGAACAAGAAAAAACTCCATGGTTACTCTTGTTAAATCAGTTTCACAGACAGATTCTTTGGTTCAATCAATTATGTGAGATTAAGCCTTATTAAAATGGGATTGTTAAATTAATGTTGAAAGTGGATGTTACTCGTTCGGGGATTAAAATTAGTAACGTTGTGTTATAATATTATTTACACATATTTTATGTGCCTTTTATCCCCATAGTAAGACAATAGTGTAACCAAAAAATATAACTTATTGTGTATTTTTTATTAACAATATATTTTTGTTGACTTTTTATCAGTTTTGAGTACCTCTTTGTTGGAATTGAAATGAAATGACATTATGTACGTATATTACATAACGAAATGATTTACTTTGTATGTAGTATTTAATAATAAGTATACAATGTTATCGTCTTGTTAATGAATGAATTCCTATCAATTTGTTTTTGTTAATTTTTGCCAAAAGAGATTTGTAGATACTACAACGCTGAGTGTATATTAATATATGGTATATTACTCATTCTAATTAAAAATAATAAATGTGCTGCAGCCAACTGTCCAATATACCTACTGTTGAACTAGGAAACTGAATGTTTTGCTATTGCTTAGTTGGGATTATAAAAGACAATGGGTGATTTGTCTCAATGAAATATAAAGTTTTTCCTATAATTTCTGTTTCTATGAGCGTAGAAATTACGTCACTGGGCTCAAAATCAGGTACGGTTTTGATTAAAGAACAAAACTCTTGTTGAGACCGCTTGCTTAAGAATGACGGAATTGTGAAGAGAATTAAATGCAAGGGCCATTTATTCAATGACTGATTTTGCTAGTTGGCTTCTTTTTTCTGAGCGGTAAATCATTGTCTTCTTTCGCCTAGGGTAAGGCGAGAGGGAGTGTCAGACTCTTACTGACTAAAATCCCTCCGTTCCTTCTACTGCTTCTGGCCGTGGCCTCGGTACCTTATTACGCTTGCCTCACAACCTCTGTTGAACATAGGCCCTATTGGACCCATCTGTTGGCTCTTTAAGGCACTAGTTGACTGCGTCAAATTCAATAGTATAAAATAAATACATATATCAACACATTATAGTATTTTATAAAAAAAAAAACTTGTTTTCAATTATAATTGGTACAGAAAAGTGTTATAATGACATGTAAAATATTGAGCCTTAAAGTCTACGCGTTTGCCTGTGAGGTTCAAATATAATAAGCATAACAGAATCATTGTAAAAATAAATTATAAAATGAATTCATGATTTTTCATAAACCAATCTTCAATACTTATGTTAATGTAAATGGAATTATGTTCTGTTTAACAAGCTTCGTTAAAGTTTTAGTGTTCATGTAAATATTATACAATTAATTTTTATTTTTTGAAAATTGTATACACTGTTATTCATTAACAAGTAGTTAAATCACGATACTATAATTTAAACCATCTAAAAAGACATTATTGTTCCTTTTTAATTCACAATAGGCCGGCTATATTAATTAAGGTTGTTTAAAATATAGCACCTATTAAAATACTCCACTGTACACATTTGGTACAGTACATTACCTTTATTACAAACTAAAACAAATGCCCTCTGAACCAAACGACCAATCAGATAACGAAACCAACCAAATTTATTATCGGTGTGACGTAATCGAACGTCACGTGACTCCTAGGATTGATACATAATCTGTTCTAAATAAATCGTGGGTAAATTGACATTCCATTCCTTATAAAGATAGCTTGATTCGGTTTATGTTACTCTAATTGTATCTGTTTACCAAAACGTACAATAATCTGTGATCGAATAATGTTTTAACTAACTACTTACTTACCTATATGTAATTTGAACAAAATGGCGTCTGCGCTGCCTTTTGTTTCTTATTTAAAATCTTCTGCCCGCGGCTGCGTATGCATATAAAATTGATGTATCCAGGGATTTTGAAAACAGCAACGTTACAGCTCGACTAAAATTGGCAAATCAGGTATAAAATATAGCCTACTTATAGCACTTACTTACTTTACTTACTGTGTTCCTGAACACAGTAGCTATCTATCAGTGAAAGAATTTTGAAAATCAGACCAGCGGTTCCAAAGATTACCCCTCACATACAAACTTACAAATTTTACCTCTTTGTAATATTAGTATACACTTATAGCGATTAAATGCGTAGGTGTTGAGCTACATTAATTGTTATAAGAAACTATATACTTACATGGAAACGAAAATGTTGTCATTTGTGAATTGAAAGAGGCGCAGCTTTGTTTTTTTTTTAACAAATTGGCATTAATCCTTGTCACAGTTCGATTGTATAATGTTACAATGGGTAATTGACACGAAAAGTCACAAAACTGTGTATTCATTTATAAAATAGATTTTAAAATTCATAATTTTTGTTGGTACTTTCAAAGTAGACTTTGAAATTTATATCTAAATAATTATCAATCAATTACGTAGAAAAAAATGTGATCAATTTAAAAGCTTAAATTATTAATTTAATTCTCTTAAGAAACAAATTTGTTATGAATAAACATGTTTAAAACAAAACGATAGGTTTTCGAATTCCGTTACCAAATGTAATTTTCCTTACTGCCCGGTGGCTAAACAACATAATGTTAAAACGCACCAGTATTTTTAATGAACTCCTTATACATTATGATAACCCTTTGTTCGAGTATATTATCTAATTAAAAATCCTGTTTACAAATACTAAATAATAAAGTGAATCCCAATTTAAGTACTTCTTACTTAAAACGTTAATTCAGATTTAGATGTTGTTTAAGATATTATAAACTTAATTTACATCGATGTAAAAGCATATCAAGTTTGTGACAAACGATCCGCTAATTAATACTTACTACATTACATTTGAATTTGATTATGGTTTTTTTCTTATTTCGATGATGACGGAAGATGTTACTCCTACTAGGGTTGGGATTTTTTTTAACTTGCTATAAACTAGTGCTTGACTGCGATCCCACCTGATGGTAAGCAGTGATGCAATCGTTGATGGTAAGGCGCACTAGTTTATCAAGAGCCTATTCACTCTAGCCTTGATGATTAGACTATATTCTTCGGCGAACGACGATCACGAATAGTAATAAAAAAAGTGATGAATTTTTTCGTTTATATAAAACAAAATGTAATGTAAACTAAATAAAATTAAAGATCACACAATACATTTCTTTTTAAATTAAATACATTTACCTCTCACAAATGCCTTAGTAGACTTTAATAATATTAATTAAATAATTTGGACTACATGATCATATATTTGTGACTAGTAGATACATATAATGAAATTATGTAAATACGTAAGTAGTTCATCTAAATATTTTTTACACAAATTTGGTGGTTGGAGACTCACACCCGGTTTCCGAAAGGCCGATCAATGTTAAAATCAATTTAATCTCAAGTCATCTGATTGGTTGACTGAATTATCAACAACCTATCAGATGACTTGACAAGGGATGGAGCTATAAAAGGTGTATAGCTCCATCCGTCTTTCTCGCCCGAAAGATTCACGTTTTAACACGTCATGGTAGGCCTACGCCCCCAAGTGTTTTTGCAATGTAAAACATGAAATTACCGTGAGTATCACTAAAGAAATAATTATGATGTAAATACTAATGTAGGTTAGATTATGGTACATTCGGAGCGGTTCGGATATATTAAGGTTTAATTTGAGTTTTTCCTGGGCTTATGTTTTATAGTTTTTAAGTTTTTGTTATCATTTCTAATTTTAGGTGGAAGTCCTGTCATATAATTAATAAATAGTTTTCATTACCATACTTTTGTTTTATTTAGTCATATTTTGTGTGTATAATATTACCTACCTATTATCGCCTGCCAGCGGCTTCACCTACATTTCTGTAGGAATAAAAGTACCTTATGTGTTCCAGAATATAATCTATCTCTGTGTAAATTTCATTCAAATCTTTTCAGTAGTTTTTGGGTGAAAACGTAACAAACATCCAATTAATGTCGTAATTAAAATTTCGTGTTTAAAATATTAGTAGAAAAAGTCCTCGTTGATTGAAACCCCAGGCAAAGTACAGATACATATGTACTACTAGCTACACTCGCGCGGCTCCACCCGTTGCTCGGCTCCATTTACTCGTAGCGTAATGTTTTATAGCCTATAGCACTCAGGAACATTGTAGCTATCGATCAGTGAAAGAATTTTGGAAATCCGACCAGCGGTTCCAAAGATTACCCCCTACACTACATACAAACTGACAATTTTACCTCTTTATAATATTAGAATAGATTATGTATTTCAAAGCAATTTCATCTACAGAGTGTATTTTATATCTTGTGTAAAACGGTAAGTAAATTAAATTTATTTCAGTATTTATGATATCACTAGATCAGTCGATTTTAATTATAATCTTTTTTCTAATTAACAGGGCGCCAAATTTGCGGCCTTATTACCTGATGGTAGGTAAGTAACCGGTTTTCGGCCTTTTGGAGATTATGATTTCTAAGGTTTTGGGATTTGGATGACTTAGTAGTTATTAACAGTCTGAAACCCACTACTGCGCTATGGCAGAAGGCATCATTAATTGAAGGATTTGGATTCCATCCTTAAAGACCACCTATAAGTAAGAAGATGTCAGTTTCCTCGGTACTTATTGAGTTTTAAGAATAACCTTTCTTAGCGCTCTCTGATAATGATGCATGAGCATACGGATTGCCTGATGGTAAGTAATTAGCGCCGCCCATATCTGCAATACCAGAAGAGTTACGAGTGCGTTGCCGTCCTTTTAAGGATTAGTGTTTTGGAGATTCAGGAGGAATGGGGGGAGAGGAAAGAAAGGGCCACCCGTAACCTTACACGGCAAAAAAACAAATTGAACCCAAAACTAAAATTGCATAGGTACCTTCTTAGGTACACCTGAAGATTAAAAAGCAAAAGGAAAAACATAGGGTACGAACTTATTAGGTACGGTAGATGTAAAATTAATATTTATTTGTTTTCGGAAAATTTGCCAGAATTCAAATGTGCTTAGTTTGGCAATATTTACCTAGCTACTCACTGCTAAGTTTATGCAAGCAAATATAACTATGAAAAAAATTACAATTGAATAAAATTTAATAAGTAAAATCCTATTATTGTCATCCCCCAATCGAATACCTAAACAAAACATAAACCAAAGGGTTACTAACAGGCATTTGGCTCGGAATATTGAGCGCTAACGAGATGACCGATGGCGTCGAGTTCCGGAGCACACTACAATGGTAACTTTTTTGTTTTATTTTACCGGAGATGTTTTTTGTTTGGACGAAGCCCTCCGTACATCTATGTATGTAGATATTTCCAGTCACTACATCTCTTATGAATAATTATTTATTGAATTTACAACATACTTATTATTATAATTACGCGGGTATTAACGCGAAAAGTGTTCTAAATATGAAACGCGAAAGTTTAAAAGTTAATTATTGAATATTGTCATAGGTACTTACCTACTGTTATACAAAATATTTTTCGTTGGTAACAGGGTAATAAGGTCTATAAATAATGTAGACTAAGTTATAAATAAACTAACTTTTGCCCGCGACTCCGTTCGCGTCGAATAGTAACTTCCCGCAGATTTTTGGTATAAAAACTATCTTATGACCTTTCTCGAGTTCCAATCTATGTCTGTCCGAAATGTCACAGAAATCGGTTCAGTAGTTTAAGCGTGAAGAAAAGACTGACAGACAGAGTTACTTTCGCATTTATAATATTAGTATAAAAGTATAGATATAGATAATTAGATAGGTACATTTCAGGATTTAAACCTTTAAAATTAAAGATTTTTTTTATAATAACTATCGTGAGACATACTAAATTAACTAAAAATCGCGGGTTACTCACGTGTAAATATTGAGAAAAGCTCTACTAGTTTCGAACCACAGAGGGGTTCTTCCTCATGAGCAGCGTGCGCGGACGCGGCGACGTCGCGCAGCCTACTGCTCTGCTCAGCCTCTGTGGTTCGAAAATAGTAGAGCTTTTCTCAATATTTACACGTGAGTAACACGCGATTTTTAGTTAATTTTTTTTATACTTTTTTTACTTATCAGTAGTCATGTAGTAACGGTTGTAGACACAACCTGTAGCATCACTCATCAGTAGAATTTAAATTTAAATTATCAATAAAGCATTCGGACCTAGCGAATCGTTCAATCGAATCGAATATTTAGATATCGCCTTTTCTAGCTCTTACACTGCACATAAATTCGCGGGTTAAGTTTGAATAAAGCTCTCGTTGGTTAGGTCATCCCCGTTGTCTTTTGGGCAGGCTTACTAGCTGGGTCTCTTGCCAGTGTTATTCATTTTCAAGGTAGGTACCTAGCAATTAAATTTAAATAAAAAAGTGCTTTTAAAATTAGCTGCATTAAGGTAATAGTTGAATGAACTCGCCTTAAAACCAAGTTGTGCTCTGATATTCTATTGAATATTAGAAACCGTTTTGTTAGCCATAGACCATAATATGAGTTCACAGTTGATACGATAGCTGGATAACCGGCTGCCCTGAAATGTTGGCTTTTTATTGTGATCCAATTTTTTTAGTTCTCCGTATTAGTGTTGTGTGTTTGAACTACGAACCACAAACGCTCTACGAACTCCTCCTCCTCCTCCTCGCGTCGGTTTCCTCAGTGCTGAGGGTCGTGACCACCTCGTGGAAGCAGTGTACTGCGTATTACTCTCCGCCATCTATTTCTATCTGCCGCCGAGTGGAGAGCATCGTGGACTGTAGTGTTGAGAGTGGTGCGAATCTGATCCGTCCAGCGTATCTGCCAGAAGGGGTAATGATAACTTGGAAAAGTTACTAATCACTGGTAAGGTGGAAGGAAAGAGACCTATAGGCTCTACGAACTACGCACTACGAAATATGCACTACGAACAACGCGCTACGAAACATCCGCTACAAACTATGCATTAGGAACTACGCGCATCGATCTTTTTGTATTACATACCTACATACTACGCGATAAAAACGAAAAGTTTTTTTCTTCAATTTAAGTTAAAACAATTAGGGCTAGGCAAGTTCAAAACGTGACCTGATTATTTAGTGACTTTTACAGCTACATGGTTTAGTCTAGGCAACTTTATATGTTTGTAAAAAATAATCGACGTCAAAATAAAAAAAAAAACACTACAAAGTTAAAATTAATTAACTTAATAATAAGACATTACCCTAACCTACCGCCATATTCATTTTTAGATTAGGTACACACCTCGCCACGTTCCTATAGCGGTATTTACCTAGGTACACATGACATGGCGCAGCAAGCACTGACTCAAAAAATTAAAATGATGGTTGGTTAGGCTAATGACGTTTAGAATAAATTTTAAATTATTTTTGACTTCTTAGTGATTTTTTATATTGTAAGTAAGTAGTAAATTTTAGTTCTTTTGTGAATTTTGTTTTATTTGGTGGTATTTTATACTGTTTGTTTATATATATAAAAAAGCTGTAGCTGGTAAATCGGTAACCACAGAAATCTCAATATTTAATAAGACAACACAAAGAAAATTTTCTATTTTTCAAACATATTTTTAAATGGAGAAATAATCGATATAGATATAGATATACAGAGAATCGATATAGAGATATAGAATTGTGCCGTCACATGCATAAAAAATACGGCCAAATTGAGAATCTCCTCCTTGTTTGAAGTCAGTTAAAAAATTCATACCTATTTAACGGCTCCTCCAGGAGGTTCAGTAACACCGTGATTACAGCTCATATGTGTTTTATAAAGCTGATAAGACTGCCATGCTTGACTACACTGCGTATATTTTGTTTATAAGGGCTAGGTAGATTCAATAGTAGGTATATTTGCGGTTCATTAAAAACTTATACTCAGTTTTCAGTTGTTAAACATTGCGGCATCGAGATGGTAAATTCGTAACCCTAGCTTTCGCTTTCCAACATTACAATTAGCCTTTTACCCACTTTAGTTAAACCGACTTACCGAAACTATTTCGTTTTATTCTCTTCTGATTTATTTCGTTACGGGAACCAAGACAGTCAATCATGTAGGTACCTGGGGCGTGACTTCAGTGTTCGAGTATTTTCGTGGTTATATCTACTGTAAATCCTAGCTTACAGTAGTTGCAGCGGTTTTGGGAGGCTGTTGCGAGTTTGTCCCAAATAAATATAATAAAATAAAAACTCTATCACATTTTTTTTTATTTGTTAGCTAACTGTCTAGTTTCCAATCTAAGTGATAAGGTAGGCTTAGTTTATGATATCACATGTTAATCTATGAGGTAGGTTAAGTACCTACACTTTATTATAAAGATCCCTAAATTAAGAACCTACGAAGATAAATGCAGATACCTGATCATGTATAAGAGTAGGTAGATATACACTGACTCAAGATTGAGTAGACCAAAGACGTTAATAATGGCACTTAAGTATGCACAGATCGATCGCATTAAGTGCAGCTTAACCTAAGGACAGATCTACCTTCGGCGTATAGGTAGCCACGAATAATACCTATCTAGGTGTCTACTTAACAATTTGCTAAGTTAAATACACGGTACCTACATAAAATCGTATTTGAAACTTGAATAAAAAAAGTAGGTGATATGTAATGCAAAGACAAATTTTTCTATACTTATAGCTACTTGGAAGTCTTTAGATAAATTAATACTGTCTCCATTAAGAATATACAATTCTCCGAATAATTACATTGCCCGTTTTTTGCTTGCCCAATAGCATATTTATGTTCATTGGGCAACTTTATTCCGAAAGAAATATGATCATCCAAAAGCCATTTGCTTTAACTGCAGATTTTTATTATATTGATTGTAGTTTAATTGCGGCAATTCTTAGTATTTATTGTTCATTTGTCTATTGCAGAGCTATTAAAATCCAAAAATTGCTGTGAAATTGCCATTGACCTCAATAGCTTTGTCATATGGATGGGCTTCATCGGTTTCAGCTGTATATTGGTATTGTAATTAGCTGTTCATCAACATTCAGTTGGTTATTACTTATCATATCAGAAGCGTGTGTAATTAAGTTTTGGGTAAGGATTTATTAGGTTAAGTTCGTCTAATTTGGTTTCTAAAGAAATATGAATTGATAAGTAATAATATTATTATGCACGGTTGACGCGGTGGCTGGGAAATCGGCAGCCAAGCATCGTGTAGCAGCCTCGGTTTTCGATCAGAACAACTTTTTGTTTGATCCACAAATTGGTGTTTCCAGTCTGGATGTCATGTGTAGGTATGTGAAATTGTATGTCTGTACACATGCCACAGAAGAACGTCCATATACGGGACAATGTATAATTATTTAATTTCAATAATAGTGCATTTTAAATTAAGAATTAAGTATTGATATTAATATTAAATAAATTTATAAATAACAACATACACTTATCAAATCTCTGTTGTATTTTTATGTTGACAGGACAAAGTAAGAACGTAGGTACAACTTACTTCTAGGGTATAATAATATAACGTTACTACGGATCACTAGGATACCTAGTAACGTTAAAAAGAACTAACCAAAATCTAATGAAGTATCTTAAACTACGTATCTGAGTACCAAAAGATTACCCTACGTATTTAAATTAATCAGTTCCGCAGAGTATTGATCTGTCAGTAGGTATAGCTGAAGCTGAAAAAATATATACATAATAAAGTATAACGTCAATTTTTTTTATTTCTTTACTTCTATCATCGAGATATTACATAAAAATGTAGGTACACAATTTTCTTAATTATTAATCATTTACACTTACAATTCGCCTTTAAGCCGAAATAAATTATAATCCGACATTAATGCTGACATGTAACTAAATTCGCCACTATATGTCAGTCGAGGTTCATAATTGGGTGTCTGTTGTGGGATGACCACTCGCCGTGGCCCTTTCATAACTATTAACAAGTAGCAAGTTAGCCCCTCGTCGCCATAGACACATGTATGGTTGGCGTGAAGTTAAGTGCAGAGCTGTGTCGTGGCGCTCGAACGACAGCCTGACGGATGGCGAAGTGGGGCCACGCCACATCTTGCGCGGCCCATGTGAACCCTCCACACGGACATACGAAGCTAGCCACTGTCGTATCTGCTAATTATAATGTGTGATGTTTTAACTTATGCTAAGTGACTAGAATAAGTATAATATTTTCGTTAGTATTTGCATTTGGCAATTTTTTAAACTATCTTTTGTTTTTTCAGAATAAAGAGTAGTAATAGGTTAGCGATTGCTTTGCAACTGGCTGTTGCGCAACGTATAGCAGGTTCAATTCCCGCACGGAACAAATCTTTGTGTGATCCGCTAATTGTTGTTCCGGGCCTCTGATGTGTATGTAGAATGGTATGTTCGTAATGGCACCCGATAACCACGACACAGAAGAAAATTCAAGTGTGGGGCAAAGTTTTATAAGAAAAGAAATATAAGTAAATATGTATTAATCGTGTTTACGGAACAAAAAAGGAAATTTCTAAATCCTAAAAAAAAACATATGTAAACCTGTGTATTTATGCACATTAATGACAAAACTGTTTAGACTTACAAATTGGGTTGCTAATTAAATAGCACAACCCTTAATTTCTGTACCTACACAGTTTTGTCATATCCGTAGGATTGTAGGCTTATTTCGCAGATCTGAGTGCACATCCGTAATATCCTGCTCGGTTCACGGTTCCCTGCATTCAAAGTGGTGGAGCGTGCTACTGAAGCCTACAATGTATAATCTAAGCTTCGGTCAGGGATCTTTCTTGATATTACTCAGTTGTTGTTAGATACCATCTTCATATTGTACCTTTTAATGATTTATAGACCTTACAAACCTGTCCTTTTAAAGTCATTAAATAAAATTATACTTTAATGTATTTTACATAATATTCATTTTTGTCACGTTAGAAAAATAGTCTGTTATGATTCTATTTTCAATCTAGATTATACTTTTGTTTGATGATCTAGGTTACGTACCTATTACTTATCTAGCTTTCCCAGTGGACATCCAGCTGCGAAACTTGGAATTAGAAATTGTTGTTACAAGGTGGTTGAATTAGTAATAAAACGATTACCTTTTATTAACGAAAAACAATTAAGATAACTTACACCTATAGGCGTTGTAAAAATAAACAACTAAAATATAAAAGACATTTCTTATATTTTTCGTGCGGCACCGTAATATCAGATGACTGAAAATAAATCTGTACTGCATGTTTATCGAGCAATCACTCAGGGTTGTCGCAGAGTCGACGTATTGACGGCTCTATCTGGGAGCAGGCGATGCATACGCGATCTGCAAACACCTATCGCCCCATCCCCGGCGAGCAAACGCGTGCCAAAATTTGATAAAGTCCTCGGTTCATGTTTAATCATACGACATTAAAGGCGAATGTACACAGTGAGTGTGTCGGGAGAGCGCGATCTCTACTGTGCATTATCATTTCCAATCAGTCCACAACCGCTATACTCTTCCCAGTCTTGTTGATTAGCTGTTCAAACAATTTTTTTGGTTTGTCCTCTTACTATATGTGTACTTGGTAAAGAATTGGATAGTTCACTTTGTATTCTTTATCATTTTGATTGATGAGAACGATATTTACAAATGATCATTGTAAGCTTTTGACAATTGACTCCACAAGGCATGGGCCTCATTTTGCTGTGGTGTGGGAGGGGATGGGGTAAGTTCTCATATTTAGTACTTTCAAAATTACTTTACATTTTTCAACCTTTTAATTTTGTTTTCTCATTCTTACGTTAACTATCTTTCTTTATTACCTGATATGACGTATTATTACCTGATGGTAAGCAATCAGCGCCGCCCATGGACACCCGCAACGGAGGAGTAACGAGTGCGTTGCCGACCTTTTGAGGATTAGAGATGTGGAGATTTAGGGATTGGGGAGAGGGAGACCTCCGGTAACCTCACTCACACGGAAAAAACATAACGCTGTGGTTGTTTCACGCCGGTTTTCTGTGAGGCCGTGGTATCACTCTGGTCGAGCCGACCCATTCGTGCCCAAGCATGGCTCTCCCACACTAAGAAGAATGAAGAAATTCTATAAAGAAACGTAGGTACCAAGGTGGACATGATCCTACGCCATCAAAATCAGAGATCAACCATTAAGGGAATTATGTATACTTTTTCGTATTACCAAAATCATTGGTTTTCTATGAATTAGTTGGGATTTTGTGTTAAGACGTCATGCCTTTTTGTTTCTACTAAATAACGTGCTCATTTTTTTAAATATTTAGAGAAAAGCACGAAGACCTTTATCGTAGAATCACCAATAACTCAAATTGAAATTATTTCACAATATTTTATAAAAATATACGTTGCCATATAATTGGTAAAACTAGCGACCAGAACCCATTGCTTGCTTTTCTGTCAAAAACGAAATTCGAAAAAAGGTTATTAATAACTATTACAGCACTTGAGAACAATATACAACCCTAGATTTTGTTGTTCAATTCATCTACGTACGTTCGTAGGTACTGTAGATTTCTACTTGGTTAACGTGTAATTTCAGACTCTAATTTCCTGAGGTAAATTCCTCAGTGTATATGCATGTTCGTACTTCCTAATTCAGAGCTTTAGTCGTCAGAGGAACGAGCTAATGTCTAGATGAAACCGCACTGACCAACCGCTTTTAAGGTTAAGTTTTGCTTGCACAAGGAATAAATGTCTTTTATCTTGAATAGCATGTGAGTATGACTATTACAACTAGAGATTCTAGCTAGAATAATGATAAAGTTTGTATTACTTTGTATGTACCTAGAATTTTTTTTTGCCTCTCTATAACTCTATAACGTCATCAGCAGATAAGTGACCACTGCTGACCAAAGTCCCTTTCGCACAGGGAGAAGGTATGAGCACTAATCATCACGTTTGCTCAAGGCCGATTGGCGATTTCAAACTTATAACTAGAAATTATATAGTCAGGTTTCCTAACGATGTTCGTTAACAATTTGTCAGTGGTATCTAAATAAACTTAGAAAGTAGGTGCATCCACCTTTAGCTCAGAAAAAGTATTGGTATTTGAAAGGTTTTAACCTCCAACCTCCAACCATGTATAAGAAGCGGACGAGTTAACACATCGACATTAAAAAATCGAGTTATAAAATTGCAACAACCGAGCTTTCTAGAATTTTGGATGCCCCACATTTGTCTAAAAACTAGCTTAAATATCTTAACACACTTTTTCATATGCAAAAATATAAAATTTAATGGCAATCAGTGGTTTAGCCGTGAAAGCGTATCAAACCGAGTTCCATTTACATTTTAACAGCAAGTAAGGATTAACCCTCACAATTCTTCATTTTAATTTAAATGAAAGGTTCATTTTTTAATGTTTTGCCAAAGCAATTAGAAACAGACTACAAAATATTAAAAGTTCCCCTTGCAATGGAAATGTGTCGTTGACATTGTCGGCCCATTCGTCACGCACCGCTCCGACAATACGCACGCTCTGGACTTTAAATAATGCATAATACAATGTCACATCGCATTTAATTGACACTCAGATACATTAGCTGTTCAGTCTTCTGTAATTCAAGGAATATAAACAAACGTAGACACCTACTGAGACTTTTTATAACGTAAAATAATAAGTATATTTATTTATTTCCTCTTTATTGTACACAACCAAAAATATAGACAAAAAAGTTTGAGATATAATTAATGTACATTATTTATACCTAATAATAATTATTTTATTAATTTTTATCACGTTTTGTTAAGTACGATAGTTACCTGTTAAACGATTTTGTAAGTAAAATCTCATTTTTTTTACGTAGCACTAAGCTACACTACATGCAAAGAGGATATAAAATACATTTCCTAATTAAATTAATTTTTGTTAGTGTAATTAACATACCTACACAGATTGCTTTTTTCTGGTCTGATAGTCGTACCTATCTTCTTGTATTAGGTAAGAAGAGAGAGAATAGTTATTTGCTTATGACGGCACCTATTTTCACAGGTTCGAATCCGACGTAGTTCGGAAGCATTCTTACTCGTAACTATTTTGACGTCGAGTTAGTTAGCTGTCGAATATTGCGCAATGCTTCTCATGAATATGATCCCCTAACGTGGCTTGAAACTAATCGAGTTCTTTATCGAAATGTTACGTGAGTACCTAAGCCCATAAATACCTATAATAATTATTTAATATGTAATAATTAAATTAATATAAAATGTGGGAGAGTCAAGCTTCAGCCTTACAGAAACAACCACAGCGTTTGTTTCGCCATGCGAATTAGGTTAAAATCCTTTTCCCCTCCTCAAATCCCGCCCCAGTCCCTAAATCTACGAAACCCTAATCCCCAAAGGTCGGCTACACAACATTTGTGTCCTTTACCAAAAAGTATAAAAAAAACATTTATTTCCGAGGCGCTATTATTAATATGTACATTTATGAAGGTACATACCTACCTATATTTACTTATTTATAAATTATGTTGTAAAAATTAACTTTATAAAGAAAAAAGCGTAGAAAAATCGCTATCTCGAAGAATTTTGAAAATCGAAGCAACGTCGTCAACCTATAAGTGCCCACTGCTGAGCAAAGGCCTCTTCTCACACGAAGGCGGATTGGCGATTTCAAACTTAATATTTAGAAAATAAAATCTCAATGTTTTCTCCTTTAACGTAGGTATATAATAATAATAACTGTAATAGTATATAATAATAACTGTAATGTAAGTAGGCATATCCGCCTATAGCTCGGACAAAGTCACATTGGTACTTACCAGGTTTTGAACCCCACCCACTTTAAGTATGAGTAGCAGTCGCCTTAGCCTCCGGGCCACTACGACTGCCTACTGAAAGTCCGCTGCACTGTTTTTAAAATCGAAATAACATTTTTATCTGTCCAGGCATCGAACAAAAATATTGGACCTCCGCAGACTTGTTTGCGACGATAGAACCAACGAAGCCTTTACAAAGTTTAGCATCTTACATAAAATTATATGTTTACACGTGGAACTGTTTTACATACTTATTTATTTTTAACAACGTAATGAAAACGTAGATTATTTGTCAAGGTCAACCGTATGTTTTTTGTGTAATTGTGGTTAAACTGTCTGTTAAACTAACTACTTAGCAACATAACACGCACTAAGAGCAAAAAATTCATGTACTTAAGTAATTTTTTTTTTCGTGTTACTTTGTCATAGACGCCCAGCTATAGGCCTTACGATTGGTTTCTTAATTAGTAGATAGGTGTCGACCGTAAAAAAATATTTGTATTTTTTATGTAAGTATATCAGGTACTTTTGCCTTAGCCTTGTTTATCTCTAGAGGATGTCCAGCAAAAGTACTTTAATTTTTAAGGTTGATTCTAGAGTTACGCTATACCTACTTCCATATGATTATATAGGTAGGTACGCCTCATAACATATCGAAATTTTATTTTTTCTTAATACATATAAGACATTTTCTTTGTTAGTGTATGTTTTAATATTTTAGATTAGCTAACAATACAACTTAGATAATAGCATAAAGTGTTATGGTGTATGTGTACATTTTTATATAAATCTATAAGTACTAATATTATAATCTATACTAATAAATAATAAACCAAAAATGTAGTAGTTTCATTTTTAAAACTCTTATTTACTTTTAATTCAAATTTCATTTACTATTTATTTAAAACATAATTATACCGTACCTACACCGTTTGTACCGGTTAATAGTCAATCTCAATAATCTGTCTGTCTATGCGACTTGCATACCTACTACAGATAGGATATCAACGTAATTCCATGTCAAAATTTATTTTGACACATTTCTAGAAATGTCTAATTTAAAAATATTTTTTTACTATTGCAAATGGCCGTCCATAGACACGTGTAAACTGACCGGCAGTAAAACGTTAACATAATACTTTATTGTAATTTAAATAAAATAAAAAATGCAGTAGGAAAATATTTCGCGTCTCTCAATATAAAGGTTTAAGATTTAAGTTGATTTGATAACATTGTCTTAAGCTCCTACTAGATGGCGTTGGATGCACGAGACGAGTTTTGTTAGTCGTGGGCAACAAAGTATGGAATCCTTTGCGGCTAATGATGATAGTAATGGCGAACTTAATCTGTTCCTACATGGTAAGTGAACCAATCGTGTTCATGAATCGTTTATTATCAAGTCATCCATAGGCATTATTGCTATAATAATTAGTGGCATATCTCCATAAACCTAGCTTCTTAGATGGAGGTTCTGTCTGGCAGTTACTTTTTTTTATAATGGTTTCAATCTTTTAATCAAACGCAGTAAACCTAACAATTTTTTTAAGTGACATTGACAAAAGTTATGTGTATAAATATATCTACAAATTATTAAAGTGTTGGCAGAACGGATAACTATATCCTTTAATGCTTGCTATAATCAAACATAAACAGCTAACTTAGCCAAGATAATTGCTATTTAGTGTAAGTTACATAGTGATAAAGTAAGTTTTGTTTTTTTTTATGTGATATCAAACGAGCAGACGAATTACCTGATGGTAAGTAATCAGCGCCGCCCATGGACACCCGCAACGAAGGAGTTACGAGTGCGTTGCCGACCTTTTAGGGATTAGGGATTTGGAGATTTAGGGACTGGGGAGTGATTGGGGAAGGGGAAGGATTGAGCCTCCGGTAACCTCACTCACACGGCGAAACACAATACTATGGTTGTTTCACGCCGGTTTTCTGTGAGGCAGTGGTATCGCTCCGGTCGAGCCGACCCATTCGTGCTGAAGCATGGCCCCCACACTTAAGTGAAGTAAGTACCTAAGTAAAGTATTCAAACATTGACGAACTTTATAGTTAGCACCACCTTTATAGTGTTCCACATTAGTATGTACCTACTTGTAAAAAAATACAAATTTAATGTGAAAATTATTATTTTGTACTCAGATTTTAAATATAATCTAATATGCCTATTAACTACATATAATAAAATGGTGAAAAAAAAGTTTGTCACGCTATGTGATTAGGTACCGCATACTCTTTTTATTTGTTCCTTTGTCCATTGACTACCTACCTTTTAAAGTTGTCCTATCAATATACTACAAAGCCGCATTGTACTCCGGGATGGCGATACTTCTCGTCCTTTTAAACTCACGGATGTGGTTTCTAACTCCCGTATAGAAAAATCGTTTCCTTGGGTCTTTGACATCACAAATACTTAATTCTTTACGATTGACAAATGAAATCTGACAGGATTTGACAATTTAATGATGAGTATGTCAGGATAGGTATACAGTTGTAATAAATAAACTATTAATAAATATACAAAAGTATTATTAGCAGCAGTATTCATATGTATATATGTATAGCTGAGTTTTTTGTTTCAAATTTACCACCAACAGACCGTTATTATTCCTTTTTTCGTTTGTTTTGCATCAAAATCCTTAAAATGTACTTAAATATACCAGGCCAGAACAGCTTAAAGTGATTGCACCATTAACAATTTAAGGTTACATTTTTAATGAAATGGGAGGGTACAAACGAAGTTCATTAGTAGCCTGGCGCCAAAGCAACACTCGTAAAAATGAAAAAGGGAGAAAAGGGATTTCACAAAGCCAAGCTCAATTTGGATTCAATGAGCCGCGAATTGGTAATGCTAAACGCTCCGAGAGGGCTTAGATATCCCTACTAAACATAGTTACGTGTAGGTAGGTTACCCATGCCCCTGTGTGTGTCGGTGTTTTAGCACCGTAAACCAATTAACTCAATTTAAATGTGAACCTCTTTTCAGTTAATGCATTGTAAAGTAAGCAGCTGAGTTTATTCTAGATTTTTTTTTAAAAACATTGGCGTCTTAGTTATTGTATTGTAGAAAGAAAATACTGAGAGTGTGAGATCTAATAAACATAGTTTATTTATATATATTATGAAACTAGACTTGTTTAATACGAAGTACAAAGTCGGAACTCGCAGGGTCGGCTGACAAATCGGGCCTATGGCTTAGTGGTGTTTACAGTGTCTCGGGTTGGAGTGGCAGCAATATAAAGATGATCGGTCGACACGTCGCCTCATGTATAATGTGCATACAAATTTAAGTGGGTGCCGGGTAAGCGCGGGTGGTAGTGAAGACGCGACTCTGACGACTCAACTAGCACATCCTTATGATAAGAGTGTGGAGAGAGGAGGAGGCTACATACGACACGTGTCCGCCCAGCGTCGCGACGCACCCCCCGCGCCCCGACACGTGTAAGTGAACGGTGAATCTTGCTCACTACGTTCTCCTACGAGCCTGACTACGAATTCAGCGTCGTTCGGAGTTTGTTCCGCTCTATATTTACATGAAACGAGGAAGATTTTTGTATTCGATGTAGACAAACCCAGTTTCCGTTTTGAGCTGTAACAAGGAATATTCTCATAATATACGTTCGCCTCAGTTTTGAGTCAGTTACGAGTTTTCACTCACTGTTTTGCATTGATGTCAACTTTCCGAGCGGAGCAGTTCTTGCTTTAGAACTTTTATACGTTTTTCTTTAGCGTTTTTCAAAAGTTGTTACTTGCTAGTTAGAGTAGCATAACTCCGTAGTCCTACGTACACTTACAAATAAAGAAGTAAGGAATAAGTTTGATACATAAGATTTTTTCCATTTTTTCCTATCCTCACTCACGCCGCTCACACATCCCAAGCGTTGGTTTTCTTTCGTTCTCCTGATCTTTTCCCAGTTAATTAAGTATTGGTTTCGTACTAAGTCTTAATCAGATTCGGCTGAACGTTAGTGTTTTACATGGAGTTTGTGGTCTTACTCTCGTCTGCCTACCAAGACTGCTAAAACATTGCTTAGACGAATTTTTATTTCATAATTTCTGATACCGTTCATGTACCCGTCGACTAGATAAAGTTATGATGCTAAAATCAGTCAGGGAGGCCTGCATTTATGCGAAAACGTGTTGTGGGTGACATGATTGTACCTAATTATATTATGTCGGTCTAGCATAATTCTATTGCCGCTCACTAAATCTCTCGCTCTCTTAAGTAAAAAGCGTTTTCTATTGTAAATTCATGTACCTATACATAGTTTAGTATAAGTATTTTTCTTTCGTTTAAAGTTACAGGCTTCAGCCAAATAATGAGCTCGACAACGCATTGCCCCTTAGATTTTAAAATGGTATTCTTAGAACCATAGAATTGAATTACAGATCGATTTCTTTTCATTTCGTACTACTTGTGTCATCTCTTGAACGTACTACTGTAGTATTCGTAGTTGGGCATTTACTTAAAAGTAATTTAAGATTTAAGTAGGGAGTAGTAGAGCACATTTTAGGTCATTCGCTTTGATACCTCGGCCTCACTGTAAAACCAGCGTGAAACAACGCTTTTCGTCGTGTATTTCTTTGTGAGTAAGGTCATTTGAAATGAATATCGGAAGGCCAGTTTTAACAATCCATCATCATCATCATCACCATCAGCCTATAAGTGTCCACTGCTGAGCATAGGCCTCTTCTCACACGGAGAAGGTTTGAGCATTAATCACCACGCTTGCTCAATGCGGGTTGGTGATTTCAATTTCCAGGTTTCATCACGATGTTTACCTTCACCGTATGTCAGTGGTGTCTAAATACTTAATCATAGAAAGTACATATATTATAACTCGGCAAAAGTCACATTGGTATTTGCCAGGTTTCGAACCCACCCCTCATGCATGAGAAGCTGGCTCCTTACCTTCCGGGCCACCACGACCACAACACAACTTTTAACAAGCCCCAAATCCATAATTCTTTTCAGTTCCTCACAACTTCCAGTAACACCTTTTTAACTCCTCGTTCGTTGTGCCATTGATTGTTTACTATCACTATCCTATAAAAAACATAATTTTCTAACAGGTTTGTTATACATCTATACTAATATTATAAAGAAGTAAAATTTGTAAGTAGGGGGTAATTTTTGGAATTGCTGGTCCGATTGTCAAAATTCTTAACTGATAGATAGCTACAACATTCCTGAGTGCTATAGGCTAAAACATCACGCTTCGATCAAATGGAGCCGAGTAGCGCGTGAAACCGCGCGAGAGTAGCTAGTTTAATACAAATCAACATTACAAGAACATGCTGATCAGGTACGCTGGTCAAGTCAGTTGACGGTTTAGCCAAAATTGTATAATAACAGAACAGAACTGACCTATCTTTTCGCCAGATCTAGTATTTTTTACTTTCGCGGGTCTTGTTTACAAGGACGCAATTTTTCATGTAGGTACGTTTTATTTCCTCATTCTTAATGTTAAACCAAGTTAAAACCACTAATAGTATTAAGTATGTACAAGTGACATTATCCACTTAACGTTACTTAAACTATGACACAAAACCTGTGCCGAAACTAAAAGTAAACTATTCCTACTTAGAATGTTTTCTACTGTTTTCGGAAATGGCGTCTTGTGTTCTGAATTTAAATAATGTAGCTCATAACATTATATAAAAATGGTTATGAAAGTGAACGTAAAAGTTTGATTTTATTTGTCTCGCATAATCAAACTATCGACAGTAATTAAAACCTTTTAATTATTCCGTTCAATGTTTTATTTTACTCCGAAATTTTAAAGCAATCAAACGAAATATCAATTAAAACTTACAAGACTTTTTATCAGCGGCGCTACTGATATTTTACGATCACATAAACTCTTTACCTTGACAAAAGAATAATTTTAATATCAACATACTTACAAAAGAGTGGAATCATAACATACATTGAACATTTCCCATAAAAATTGAATGCTTTTTAAAACATCAGTTAAAACTGGATATTGTTACTAAGTAGAGTACGAACAAGAAACCGTCTTCGTTTGCTTGTCCAGCTTTCAATATGAGCGCTCAGGATAATTACAGCGAAGACATTTCCAAGTTCAATATAAACCTGTTTATGAAGCACCTCAACATGCCCCTTACGAAATAATTCCCTCTCGCCGGGCTGCTTATGTAATAATAACGCTTTTAGTACATTGAATTCTGTGATGTTCGCAAGGAAGCCTACACGAGTGTTTATATTAACATACAAAGTTTGGATGCTCCCTATTCGAAAGGAACCAGCCACCCTATAAGGGGTGGTGATATTAGTATAAGCAAAAGACATAAAGTTCCCCCTCCTGTAGACGTGGTGTGCATACAATGGAGTTGGCATTGATTTTGAGTTAAATATCACCCCTTTGCCGACTTGGTGCATTGTTGTACATCGAACGTGTACAAACATAGCGACATGAATTATTGTTACTGGTTCTTTTATCTCTTTCATTTTGGTGTCATTAATCAGCTGCAGAATATGCGTTTGATGGCTGCTCCTGTACTGTGAGCTTGCAAGCAGCCATTCCCTTGCTTTATGCCAGAGATGTGCAGAAGAAAATGTACGTTAAAATATATCTAATAATAATTATTACGCAATGTGTTATGTTTGAATTACCTAAATGCACCATGGAGTAGATTTGTATTTTTTTTCCTTGTGGTATGTATGCCGATACGGATGCACCGATTACCTGATGGTAAGCAATCATCACCGCCCTTGAACACATGCAACACCTAAGCAGTTGTAAGTGCGTTGCCAGCCTTTCCATGGTGACGAATGAAGAGGGAAAAGTTAGGACTTCTGGTGACGTCACACACACGGCAAAACACTACCGCTGTGTTTTTCATGTCATTTTCCTGGCCATGGTGTCACTCCAGCCCATTCGCACCGAAGCAAGGCTCTTCTACACTTAAAATCTTAAAAAAAAAACCAGCGGCAGCTCTTACTACTTTAAAGTAAAGTGACAGATGCAATATTATTTTACTGTTGACTTGATACGACGGCGAAGATAATTTATCCTATCATCATATTTTTCTCATACATATTTTCTATACATCGTTTACATTCTAATAAAATGCTTGGATTCACCTACACATAAAATTGTATTGATCTAATTATTCGTCTAATCACGGTCGGCAACGAGTCTATGGAGCATCCATTTCAAAACTGTCAGGTTACCATAAAAGGATCCGAGTAAAATTGTCATTCAAGAGGTTTATAATAAGCAAGCTGGTTATTGACAAAGGGTTACACCTGAGCAAACTCGGTTAACGTCAAAGAGCAGATTTTAACAGTTTGTGTTTACAGATTACTATTGACAAACTGAGATGAAAGCAGGTAATCTTTTACGGGATATTAACGCTATATTTTAATCCCACCGGATGTGTTGAGAACGCGTACGTTTCTACAATCCCAATAAATAACAATTGCAGATACTATTAGAATAGAAGACTAAATATTTGTCTAAGTTATAATTATGAATTGGCAGATACCAGCTTATGTGCTTTTAAATGCCTAAGTGATTATCACTCTTGATGGAAACCCAATTTTTATTTATGACTATCAAACACCAGATTGTTGTATCGGTAAAATATATCTCCTTATTTTATAAAATTAGTAGCTAACACGGCAAATCTTGTTCGCAACAAAATTTACTGCCATTTTCTGGCCTTTTAAACCTTCCCTGAACTTTCACAAATACTTCAAGTCCAAAATTAGCCATATCAGACCAGTAGTTCTCGAGATTTGGTGCGACTAACGAATACATAAAATAATTTAGTCAGTAATTATGTTATTATGCTTTGAGTTTATAAACGGTACACAAGTGTCAGTAGGAGATATTCCATAATTCAGGGTTAGACACTTTGTAATAAGGAAACTTTCAATAACACCGGATTTCAAAAACACCAAATTTTAAGTAATCTGCTACTTTACTAGTTATTGTTGTAGTAACCGTAGGGGATTTACACGTTTATAAATAAAGTTACTTTACAAATACTTACTCAAATATAGACTTTGATATCTAGCTACGTAGGTAAATAGTTAATAATAATTAATCATTGAGGTATTTACGTTTTAAGCATCACAAAACACGAAATGTAGTCCAAAAGTTGAAAGAAACCTTTATTTAAATTAACACCCGTTAAAAGTACTTAACCGGCATGAAATGTCGCAATGCCAAAATCCCACAGGCTTACTAAGTCAACTCTGCTTAGCAAAAAAAAAACACAATATGTTCACGGCGCTTTGTCCTTTTATTCATATTTAATCTCCAAAGCGTCTACAAAAAACAATGATTTCACGGTACAGCGTTAACGCATGTAGGCATAACAGAGAGCCGAACCAACCCAAAGCAAATACAAGACCATATATTAAAATGTTGTCAATCCTATTTACAGACATTTTACTCTGTGTTTATCTTATAAATCTATTGTGTGCATGGCGGTCGAAATTATGGGACTTTGTGTCAATATTGACGCGAGTCGGGTTTGTCGGTCGTTGCATTTAACACATCCCACCGGTACACATAAACGCATGGAACTTATAGTGCACTGCTTCGATCATAGATGGCGTTATGCGGAGCGCGCGCTGTGTTCAACGCTTATAGTATTGTACGCGCTGTAATACAATTAGTAGCTCTTCGGTAACACTTAACTACTCAAGGTTTTTAACTGTTCAAATGTAGGTTGATTGCGTATTGATTTTTTGTCTTTCACACAAAAATCGTACGTCATTAAGTAGATAGGTACTTACTTAAAGAAAGATTGTCCTAATCTATGATTCCGTTGTTAGATTACATAGAAGGTAGTCGTAATCGTGTGTGCTACTAAATTGTACCTATGCTTTGTATAGTATGTTTGTAGTTAGTAGATACATTATTAAAAAAATACTTAACTATCGACCGCAAATAACGTAGACTTCTAATTCTACTACTTCAACTCTAAATCAAAACTTGAATTTTGAATCAAATTGGTAAATCTTTTTTGTAGGAACAAACAATATGTGCTTTAAGTAGGTAGGTACTAACTATTAAACTTGAAAAATGTTTAAGTTCTAAACTAGTGCTAGTTAGCCTACTTTTATCAGAAGTTAAACAATTAAGCAACGATGGATCGGGCATGAATTAGGATCAATTTCTCTCATTTTCTAAAATAAATGAAATAGAAAGCATATTATGTAGGTACCTAGTTTGGTGAACATTTTTAAGGTAAGGAAAATGATACACTGCAATATTTCTTCATTTAGAAGAAAAGATAGGTACATCATACAAGGAAGTACCTACCTATTTTAATAACAGATTTTCTTTAAATATATGTAAATTATTATTAATTAATAAAAAGTAATTTACATGCATAGAAACAAGACATTTTGTTAAGCGTCTTCACCTTGCCAGCTGTAAGCGTTGTGAAACTTCATGTTAACAATGCAAGTAATACCTAAATAAACATTACAAAAATACTGTAAAATATAGAAACATTACTTACTTTGTAAAGTACTTAACGCTTTCTACTATACATAATTATAAGTACGTAAGTAGCTATGTAACTTGTGCATTTTTTTAAACAAGTAACGAGGCCCGAAGCTTTGATTTAGGTGTTGTTTTCTGGCAGATTTTTTTATAGTTTTAATTTTACTTGTGTCTAATAATAAAGAAACTAAGAAATGACTAGTCAAGTTTAGTTATTTAGACAGATAGAAAGAATTCTTCTTATTCTACACCATAATAATAATAAAACACAGGAAACAATAAACATCAACATCTGTAAAATGCAATTTCTTCTAGACAACCTTTGGATGGAGTTTATTACTGTAGAAGAGTTTAATACATTTTGTCAAATCAAAATATACCTAGTACATTCTGTAGGTATGTATGTATTAAGGATAGAAAGTATAAATGTAATGGTTTATTAATTTACTAACTCATCAATTCATCATACACATGCCATCCAAAACGATTTACGTACAAAGCAATGTAAGATTTCTGTTGATTATTTGAGACTTCTGCTAAAAAACTCTCTATAAAATTATCCACAGAAAGCGGAACATTTAAAAAGGTAAATTAAACGTCTCGTTTCTCGAACAAAGAGTTATTCGGTAAAGCGCCGTGTCGGCATACATAAGGCGCGCCGGGATGTCATTAGCGAAAGCTCGGCCTTTCTAATGCCTAACTGCGCACCGCCTCCCATTGTCGCCGCAATAATGAGCAACTAACGATTTAAGCCCCTGCACTCCGTTCATTATGAACTAAATTCAAAGATTTCGATGAAAAATAATAGTAGGTACCTACCAAATAAGAATTTCGTATGACAAAAGAAACATCACATTCATTTATTAAATCGATACGAAACTTTATCCTTATGTTGCATAGTCCAATAAGGGCTCAGATATTTAACGGCAGCAAAAATGTTTTAACGAGAATTACTGATACGTGCTGTTGTTTTTTATCTCTTGTAGTTTCAACTGCTGGAAGCATTTTGCACGATATTGCACTAGGCATTAAACTGTACAATATGATTCCATTAACAGAAGTCCTTAAAATGCCTGGATATTCCATTCTTCAGTTTCTGACGGACATGATAAAAATTATTTAGTTTTTATTTCGTGAATGATCCGAAACTTCACTTACACCTATATGTTGTACATAGTTCGTATTTTTTTTATATATTTAAAATTATTTCGCAACGGTTTTTCAGTTATTGTGAAAAAATGTGACAAACTGATCAGCAAACAACGCAAAGTAACTATAACTGCAACGCAATTACTCTGAATGTCACCAAGTATATGATTCAATTTGGCTTAAAGTTTATTTGTTCTTTACCAAACAAGTTTTTTTTAATTTCAGTGGCGAATATTGTAGTTTTCACTATTAAGTAATTTCTTTTCGTAAACCAAAGCCAAGATATGTTTTTTCGAAAAAAAAAAATTGTTAATCTCTTTTTTTTTTGGGAATCATTCGATGAATTTTTAGGGTAAGGCAGGGCAGTGTTGAGAGGAGATCCTCTATACCCTAGATAGAAATAGTAATATAATAAATAGAGAGAAATAAGTAATTTTTGATATCTCTCTTGATTAAAAATTACTTATTTATATCTCCCGACTGCGGGAGGTGCATCTTCGCGCTTGCATCAATCTTGCAACCCTTTTTTGTGGAGGAAAAATCTTCACACGAATTCTCCCGTCTAAGGTATGGCGAGGAGTGTCAGACTCTTACTGACTAAAACCCCCCGTTCCTTTTCCTGCTCCAAGCCGAAGCCGTATTACAATTTTTGATTCTTGAGGGATACCTACTTAAGAAAGTATGTAATTAAGCTTTTCTTTGTGTAAGTTCACGTCCGTAAACATGCCTAGGAAAGCATAGGTACAAGTTTTTATAGTTAAAATAATAACCTTGCTGTGTCTTAGTACAGGAGTAGCAGCCATCTTACCCGTATTTGTTTAACACAAATGTGATTGTCAGTGAGCGGTACATTTAAGATGTAACTGGGGGTTTTTATCTGCGTTGGCTCAAAAGACAAACGAAATCCCACCTCTTGTTTATATTCGTGTGATTTATCAACACTTGCGGATCAGTCCCGTCAAGGTTTAAGATGATCCCATTATATTAAACATACCCAATGTTTATTTTTCGCTATTGCTTTCAAGTTCGATATATTCAGGCATAATGTTACCAAGGGGCGTAGATAATGTCAAATTGTTTTATTCTTAATACATTTTATTTAGACGCGTATTCTTTGTGTGTGGTCGGTAAACCTAAGTATCACTTTCTATGAATAACAAAATTTCATAAATTGCATAATAAAAGTAAATTTTAAGTAGGTATGCAGAAGTTTATTTTAAGTATAAGAGTGAGAGAGCCATGCTTCGGCTCGACCGGAGTGTTACCACGGCATCATAGAAAACCAGAATGAAACAACCACAGCGTTGTGTTTCGCCTTGTGAGTGAGGTTACCTGAGGCCCTACGAGTATCCTTCTCCTTCTCCAATCCCCAATCCCAAAATCTCCAAATCCCTAATCCGCAAAAGGTCGGCAACGCAATCGTAAATACTCCAGTGTTGCCATGTGCGGTGCTGATTGCTTACATCAGGTAATCCGTCTGTTAATTTACCGTACTATCAGAAACAAAAAAATAAATAAGAACAAAGCTTTTGTATCCATACCAGAGTGATAGATGCTTTATATATATTAAGACTCAATAAGTTCAAGCTCACAATATGGCGTCATAGGAGAGATTGCAGTTACCTAGAAGGTACCAACGACTGTAAATTCTTCAGTCTATAATTAGTTCTCATCTTTGATTCAAATATCAACGAGAAATCAATCAGGGATATGACGACCAGTATTGCTTGTTTAAAAAAATATATTACAAAAGAGACTAAGAGACCGCCTCTCATATAAAAATTATTGTATACCGACCGGTACCTACCGACTTCAAGCACTGTAAAATGCATGGAAATTTTCGTGCCTCAATTTTGAATTCAGTGCGTCCTGGTTTATTCAGAGGTTAATTTTGATCGACTAGACTAGCTGGACAGGCAAAATTGGGCAGATATACTGGGAGCTAAATCTTGTTATCTTACTTTGAACACTAAATGTATTTGACTATTTGAATGGCATAGCAGTGGGCAAAGCGAAACAGTTTGTCTTTTAAGTGGATCAGTTGAGCGGATTTCCTTTGTTGAGTAACTGTTAACACGTTACTGATTGTTATAGTTAACGATGAATATAAAATAGAAAATAATACTATAACGTTTTTGATTCAAGTGTGGGAGAGCCATGCTTCGGTACGAGTAGGTCGGCTCGACCGCAGTGATGCCACGGCCTCACAGAAAACCTGCGTGACACAACCACAGCGTTGCAGTACAGTCGTGAGTGAGGGTTACCAGAGGCCCAATCCTTCCCCTCCCCTACATTAAATCTCCAAATCCCTAATTCTTAAGAGGTCGGGTCTTAAGACCAGGGGATGTTTGAGAGTCCAGAAAACATTAGTTAATTTTGATACACAACGAAGTTTGATAATTCAGCTATAAGATATAAATAACTACAAAAAGACAGATATTTATACATATATTTAATACGCACACATAAAACAAAAGTAATGTAAATGAAATATATCGAATATGAAATCTTTAACAAGACAATTCAAAAGCTTAACCGTACCGCTGGCTACTAAATTCGCAACTTTATACCCAGTCAAATGTGCCTGGAACAGGAAGGTATCAAATACTGATGAGAGTACCTTACGTCTGCTGCAGTAGTGGTAACGAAGAGAAGACATTGTTTATTAAATAAATGTATAGATTACAATCATTGGTGGATAATGATAATTTATGCTATCCTATCCTTTAATTAGATTCCACTTCAATCCACTGCTAACTGAATTTCGTATAATGTTATAATGGCTGATGTCATGACAATTTCAAGGTACCTAATGGATTTTGTGGTGAGCCTTCGCTAAGTCTATTAAGGAGCGTCGAAGATTGGATTTGAAGGTAGTTTCAAGCTTTAGATCTAGTCACTGGTATAGTAAGGTTTATCTAATACGAAAAGATAGTCGTAGTACGCATAATATGTAACAAAAAAATCTTTAACTAACAAACTACGTAAAGTGCTAAATAAAAAAGGAATTAATAGCCCTAAAGATTTTGATAATCACATCATTTGCAAATTAATAACTTATTGTTTTTTCCTAGAATTCGTAATAAGAACTTTATGTCGATTATAAATCACCTATAGTAGGTACATGTTCTGTTTATGTAAATTTTCTTGTAAACGAAACAAGAGTTTTGTGGGAGTTTCCACGGTGGGTCGGATGGGTTTGCAATT
Organism: Spodoptera exigua; assembly: GCA_902829305.4. NCBI lineage: Eukaryota > Metazoa > Arthropoda > Insecta > Lepidoptera > Noctuidae > Spodoptera > Spodoptera exigua. Next base: position 8,008,490 of record LR824601.2, on the reverse strand, counting down.
CATATCAGAACAGAACTGATAGAATTTCGATAATTATCCTTTTCTTGAGGGGGAAATCATTAAAAACCTTCATCATCTCTGCCAGCGTGATGTTAGAGGATGTGTCAGAGTTTTACTGACAAAAACCCACCTCGTTTCTTCTCCTGCTGCAAGCCGAGGCCGCGATGCTTGTTTGCGCTTATCCCACAACTTCAGCTGAATATCTTTCCACCTTCAGTCTACCGTACGATTGTGGGCAGTGAATAACATGTATTCTTAACTACTGTAGGTTTAATAATGGAAAGAAGAAAACCGCCTATAGTAGCTAAAATCTGTTAGGGATGACTCGATTAACACAGTAGAGAGTTATTGATTAGTTGGTATGGATACAAACAAAATTTAAGTAAAGCACAGTGAAGAAAATTGTGACTTTGATATTTTCTTAGTTTTTACTATTGAGAATACCAGGTCAGACCTTAATGCTCTATAAGTAGCTAGTATTTGTTTACTAGACTAGCTAAAAGCGAAAGTATAGGAACAATATGAATACTTGTCTTTTGCAAATAAGGAATTAATTTAATAAGGCAAATACCTAACTCACTTCCAAATATTTTCATTGACACGGCCGATTAGAAATCGAATCCATTTTTAATAAACCAACAAAACTTACTACGGCCAATCAAATACATCAACGAACAAATCAATTAAAACTTCAGTCAATAAATATTACGAATATACATGAGTTACGAATCCGATGGCCTAGCTAGTTGATATTAAAATGTGAACAAATTGAAAGCTTAATTAAAACAAAACGAGTTATTTAGCGGCGGCAAATTGCCGTTGCGGCAGTGTCATCGGTACATTTGACAGCGGCGCGCATTTACTGAGGAGTGAGGCGGGTGCTTTATGAATGTTTGTGAATCACTCTGCTTTTGTAACGACTAGCGGGGCACAAACACCACTCGTAGTACACAAACGCGGGCCAGTATGCGTAACAGTATACATAGAAAGCCCTCGTAATGTTTGCCTTCGTGTGATTTATTGGCTTCGTCGGATTTAGAGGCACGCACTGCCGATGGCGGGGCCCTAGTCTACTGCACGGTGTAAAGTTACGTGACTATTAGATACATACACCGCCGCTTGTGATATTGGGTCGCCGGGTCGTCATGAGCGATTTGTTCATCAAATACACTTACGGATCTTCTAAATTAGTAACACAATACTGTACTTAAAAGGATATTGTTGTAAGTTTCGTTGTTCTGTGTTTTTAATAACATTTATTTATACTTAATCAAAACTTGATTTGACTTGACTTTAAGTTTACTTGTTAATTCCGAGCATTAAAAGTTTTGCTGCATCTACCTCTTCATGTAGATCTATATCTCTGTTTCCTATAAACGCTATGACAACGTGTCACACCCGTATAGGAAAAAAGCCCTGCACTTTTTTTTTTTTAATAAACAGAAGCTCCGAACAAACTCCCGGCTTTATGCAGTTTTGAATAAAATAGTGTCCGACCTGCGAGGTACGAAGGCACCTCACTAGCCTCACTCGCATGAAGATAAATAGGTGTAATATAGGTCCCGATTACCGACAACAACCAGAAACGCCGATACCCAAGCATTGGAAGTGATTTCGGTACGCGCCGGTCGCCTACGGACAAAGAAGAGGAGGGAACGCGGTGTCATCTGCTTTCAACATAATTAAAATCACTTTAAATAATGCCACTAAGCGCCCAACCCTGCCGAGGTTTTATTTTAAAAAGTGCTATTAGCATTAAATTTAGTTTTGCGGATGATTATGTCGCCCTCAGGCTCGGGAGCACATTAACTGCTCACAATTTTTGTGAATTATTGTTCCGACCGCACTCCCTCGCCTTTTATAACACGCTTATACCAATTTTAACTACTCAGGCTGTTAACTTGTAAGGAGGAATTGTTCGAATTCAATGCAGAAGCTTAAATAGAAGCGAGTTCCTGGGAAAGTCAGTAAGTAAGTTTAATGAGTGTTGAACATTATAATCAAGTACATAATATACTCCGTTTGGTTTTCTAGTTGATCAAACTACGAGGCTACATAAAAATAATTTACTATAAATTTTACATTTATTGAAACACAATCTTTTCTCTTATTCATAACAGGTTTTAGTTGATAATTTAAATCGCTATAAGTACTTTACGATGCCAATGAATAATTTATTCACATACAGCGTAAGGGAACAGCAAAGCTTCCTAAAAAAACTACTACGATTAATGTCCTTTAATTGTAATACATTTTGTTTTTAATTAAAATTAAAAAGAAGTGTTAAAAGCACACGACACAGCGCCACCTACACACAATGAACACAAGTACAATCGGAACATAAAGTTCGCTCACAACACGCTTATCGGCTAAATCGGAGGCAAAGAATCGGTAAGAAAAACAATCGTCCGGGGTTGGATTCTTTTAATTTATCCATCGCAGTTTTAAATCGGTGTTAAGATTCAGCAGTCGTAACGTTTTTTCAATTATCGGCGTCGATCTCTACGCGGCTTTACGATAGCTACCGAGACTCGAACACGCCAACACTTGGTCCCCGTTAAAAAGGAAAAAAAGTATTCCTAAAACTTACGCTTTGCTCCGAACACCGGCCAGTCAATGAGTTCGACTTTGTGGATAAGGACCAACTTTAATTGTATTTATCTTATCTTTGATTAATTGCTGAATTCTCATTTTCATCTAAGTGTACTTATTTAATATTGGCTATAGTGAAATGATCGTGAAAGAACTTTATCTTTAACAGAATTTTTACATTTTTGTTATTTGAGTACCTAATTAAAAAGCGTAAAAACAAATATTTCACTATTCGTAGACAAGAATTACTAGGACTGTAAAATCATTCTAAAAGATATTCTAATAGTGAAATATGTTGGTTAATAGTAAAAACTAAATTACAAGCTAAATGGCAATTAAACAATACCAAATGACGTGATATTATTACGCATTATAAAGTTAAACCACCGTCCACAATGGAGCCATAAAAACGGTACCTTCTTACGTATAAACATAAATATGAGTAGTAAAACCTGACCACGCTTCGTGGCTTTTATACTGGAGCACTATCTATAATTAAACAATGGGCCTGACCCACGCCCTTCCATAACAACCCGACGGCGACGTTTAACACATTCAGATAATCTCACTAAATCGCCATAATCTCAACTTGGGACGAAACTTAATTCAATTCCACGTTAATTTACTTATTTGAAAACGAGAGCACCAACGATACAGAGTTATCAGGGACGGGCCCCCGGGAATTAGGGTTTGGTGGATGATCAGGATAATCTTTTTACGAATAAATCACGATATGAACCTTGTTGCTGCTATGATAATATTATAAAATGATATAAACATCCCGTTTGCCTTTTTATTAGATGCTTTTGTTAGCGCGTTCATTTAAAATTAATGTATTAATATTGCAAGTAAAAGTTGTACCTAAATTAATCGGGAAGACTCATTATTTTAATACATTTTTAACATATTACTGTGCCACAATCGTGTAGTTTTTCAGGTCATTAATATAATAAAATATTACAAAATCATTAAGTAATTTACCTAATTAATGTTAAATATTGTTAAAATGTTATCAAAATAAGTGATTTGGTGATAGGTGGTCATTCATAAGCAAACCTGTATATTATAGTCTATTTTCAATCTATGGAACGTCTTCTATAAAAATCAGTCTTTCCAAAAACCATCTACCGAAATCTTGTATTAAATATTTTATTAGTAAAGTTTTTCGATATAAAAACTTGACTGTGTTTTCGATATAAGAAACGTGAAAATCCGCTAATTCATACAAAATTTGTGGAAAAGTGTCATTTTTGTTATTTCGAGAAAAAGCATTGAATTCTACTACTTAATAAAACAAAGAGAAGAAATAAGACATCAGTAAGATATAATATAGGTACCTGTTTCTCTTGATTATACTGTAGACAATATGGTTCACATGGTTTTTATGGTTTAATGCATTCGCAACACCAGAGAAATTACAAGATCGTTGCCCCTCTTTTGGGGGTTCTTGGGATTTCAAAATTCACGCATTGGGGAAGAGGTGAAAATCTACTGAGCTTTCGGTAACCTCACTCACACGAAGAAATACAACGAAAGCATTATTTCACGCCGGTTGTCTGTGAGGCCGTGGTATCACTCCGGTCGAGCCGACCCTTTCGTGCCGTGCATTACTCTTACACTTTCATAATAAAAACTAACCGATGTCTTGTATGCTATTTAGAAGTATTACAAACAAATTTGTACATGTCTCTTTTTGAAGACAGGGTTTTAAGTACTAAATATATCTAAGTCAATACGGCTTACATACCTTCGTCGTACTGTACTAACACTTGTAAATCGCTTAGTCCGAATTAACTTATATGATTGTACTCTATGTAAACCAATTTGCCGCAAGCGTTACATACAACCACTATACTGTTGTCAGTTGGTTTGGACAGGAACCGATACGGCAATACAACTAACATTGGTAACATTGGTGATGCTATTTAGTTTCAAGATTACTGGATATAGGTATTTACGAGTTTTCAATTTGTAGTTGTTATAAGTACTACCACGAAAATTTTATTTCTTATTTTTAAGAAGATAAAACATGTGTCTTGAAAAAAAATTGTACCTATGTAGGTACACACACATTAAATTAGTTTATTTTATTAAATGCGTTGAGTATTTGTCTATACTAATATAATAAAGAGGTAAAATTTTTAAATTTGTACGTTTGTAAGTTTGTATGTAGGGCCTTTAGAACCGCTGGTCGGATAGGCAAAATTCTTTCACTAATAGATAGCTACAATGTTCCTGAGTGCCATAGGCTATAAAACATCACGTTACGATCAAATAGAGCTAAGCAGCGGGTGAAACAGCGGGAGAGTAGCTATTTCTTGAAAAAGTACATTTACATTTAACTACCCCTTTTTTGTTGTCAGGGGAAAATCATCAAATGAATTGCCGTCCAGGGAAGGCGAGATAGAGTGTAAGACTCTTACTGACTAAAAACCCCACATTCCTTCTCCTGCTCTGGGCCGAGGCCGCGGTGACATTTACCTACCTCTGACAATCAGCTGTCGTTGCGTGTGCAAGCAGTACATTACTGTACCGCAGCCCTGGTTTGGAGCAGGAGAAGAAGAAGAAATGGGGTGGTTTTTAGTCAGAAAGAGCCTGACAACTCAGTCTGGGTGAAAGAAGTAATTTGATTATATTCCCCGTTAAAAAAACATACCTGATAAACATTGACATTGTTTATAGAATATTATATATTTTATTTATTTCTTCTCTACACAAAACATTCTGAATGGCGGACCTAATGCATTAAGGCATTCTCTCAACTATAGGGCGGTGCCGGGGTTGCGGGGTAGGCGCAATGAGGCACCGCGGCCTCGGCCCAGAGCAGGAGAAGGAACAGGGGGGTTTTTAGTCAGTAAGAGTCTGACACTCCCTCCCGCCTGGCCCTGGGTGGCAGAAGTCATTTGATGATTTTCCCCTCACAAAAAAAAAACCATAGGGCGGTACAGAGAATTCTTGCGGTTAGTGCGAGGCTAGGACACCATAGTCCTAGAACGTATAATTTTTAATGTTTTTGAGATCATATATGTAAACAGTAAACAACTAAAATTGTATGACATTTAAGTAAAACATACTTTTATTATTATTAAAACTTAAACATTACTTTAGTAAGGGTGGTTTTGCAACATCACCAAGTCTTTACGAAGCACAAAGTTAACCAGTATACCAACCTTAAAAAACTGTATTATTTTAAAGCCGTTTAACAACTTACTGAGGACCATTTTCATATCAGAATTGCACTCTTACTTATTCCCTTACGGATCTCGTAAACTTCATTCTTGAAGACGCTCTTTCCACCAAGCAACGTCTTGACCAAGTTCCTTCAACAAAAGAGGTCGACAGAGCCATTGACAAATTTCTAACCAATAAAAAAAGGACAGTATGGTTTACTTCAACCAATTCGAGAACCCACACCTCGAATTCAATAGTCGTGCTTGCGATCCCATCAATGGTACCTATTTGTTTCAATAATTTCCTATTGTCTTGACAGTGTTATCAATTCGTAAATCTTCTAAGCGGCGCCACTACTGCAAACTGGTCAGAACTTCAATAATGTTCCAAAAATGGATATTGCACATTATTTTTTCAGTCACTAGGTATAATTTTGTTTCTTGAATTATCAAAAGTAATGTAGGCACAGCAAAAATTGAAGAACTTCAACAAGTATTTTCTGAGATAGTCCAAAAGCACCTAAAGCAGGACTTTTCTGCCACAACATTAAATGTTTAGTCGTTGATAGTAACTAAACACAACAGAATAGAAAGAAAGTCAAACAAAAATAATGGTCGTTGTATTTTTCCATTAAAATATTCGCATTAAGTACTTAAACAAGAAAATCAATCATAGTGTTCATCATTTCTCAAATCTAATACGAGATTAAGGATAAGCTATGTAGGTGGGCGCTACTTGACGTTTATCAGGAACATCTATTAATAATGCGTCATTCAGATTTTTAGTAAGTTTAATGGTATTACATAGAACGGATTTTAAACGAACAGGTGAATTATTATCACTACTTTATTCGGTAGCTTTACTAAATAAAGTAACTGATAGAATGATGCCAGATAATAATTTTATGCGTTTGTGCACACAGAAATGATAAATCTCATTATTTAAATCAGTACGACAGATAGGCAAGGAGCTGGGGCGGAGTGGTGTCGCCGTGTATTTTTAGGTTACGTCAGATCGGTCGGGCCGCGGGCGCAGATACGTCGCTATGTCGCCGGTCGCCGCAAACGCCGCTTGACATTAACAAATTACATCGGCTGTCAACTTTCTGAAACAATATACCAGTTGGCGTTTAACTTATCTTGGAACTTTTCGTCTCGTGTAGATAAAATGTTGTAATACTAAAATGTCATTATGCTTGGTCGAGAGGCCAGTACTCGTAAGTCACACAGGAGATAATATGTCATTGGGCGCGGTACGGCCCCCGCCTCGATCGACGCTATCGTTTCAGTTAGTATCGCAGTTACCGAACCGATTTGTTATGTTATCTCCGTTACTTTGTTTGAGGTTGATAGGTCAACTTTAAGGTATCGTTCACGAAATCTATTCACAAATGTAGGTAAGTGAAATAAGCATTGGTATATTGTTATCTTTGTGGGGTTACTTATAAAAGACCTCAATGGCCCATCTACTTTGACAACTCGGACAAGGACGCTAGCGCTCTGTGTTGGTAATCTTTTATTTTTTGCAAATAAGTGTGTATTGGATCTCTATGTTTTCACAGTCTATAGAAGCACCACGTCATTCAGCACGTCTGCCTTGGAGAAACAAAATAATAAAAAATGGAATAAAAAAGAGCATAAGACCTACATTGACGAACAATATTCCGTGTATTAGGGAAACAAGTTACAGTCTACTGTAATTTTTCATAGGTAAAAAGGTCAGTACTTATTATAATGAGTTCGAGCGTAAGATCTATAGAGATAAAATAAACCTAAGTAATATTGGCACCTTATTTAGATATAATCAGATGTTTACACACGCTAGGTACAGAATTAGCTACCATTCTAGATAGCAAATTCTTAATTAGGACTTCACCTGCTAACGCTAAGCATTGCGCCAACTGTGCTCTATTTACCACGCGGGAAATGCGCAAACCATTTAAATTCAAACATCGTTCTGCAGAGAGATTCTTAAAACCATTGTAGGAAAACCACAATAAAGAGATTGGACACGGATTTTAAATTTCAAACATTTTACAGTTGTTATATTTGACGTTAATAATTTTAAATGGGATTAAAGTAAGCAATCTGACAGAAGCGAACGCGCGATAGCATCGCGGACATTTCTACTTTTTACAGTAACATATTACCTTTTTAGACAAACGGTACAAGGCATCCCACGTTCTTTGACAATCGGTGGGCTCCGTCTTAAAAAAAAACTAATCACACGACTTTTTTATTACTGTTTGGGAGTGAGGCTAGAAGTGATTTGTCCAGGGCAATCTATCATTCAAGCACTATGGGAATAATTAGTGTCAGCGAGCGCATCCGGACGGAGTGCGCGCCAACAATGAGCCGCGTGACGCACCATTCAAACAAACCATTAATAATTTTGAATGCTAGTTTTTCTAAGACGGATTCACTCTTGTAAATAAATGGTACAGCGGATTCTTAACTACCTACTTACGGAGACATTTTTTACGGCAACGAGCCGTTAGGCGGTTAATGTCGCCGCTGTGGTTGGGAAACTAAACTTTGGTTTGTCTATGCAGGCTAAGAGATGTATTGAAAAGCCACAGAAACGTATTGTGTTATATTTCGGGCTACTCGATGCTTAGCTTCTTACCTTCAACAAGCGTGGACGTACGATTAATTATTAAAAAATAATGTAAGCGAAAGATGTTTCGAAACACGATTAGAAGATAGCTGAACTACTAATGTAATGATTATCATTCAAATAATTTTGTTTGTGTATACGAAATTTAAAAATGGTTGAGGGAACTCAAGCGGTCACGGTCCCACACCACGTTTTGTAGGAATCAAACCGGTGTGAACGACCTTTGTTTCGTTCCAAGATATGTTAAATACGCATTTTAATAAAGCTTGTATTGTTTAGGCTATAGCAGTGTACGTTGAGTTTGTCGTCAGAGATATTTGATACAGCTACTTTAGAGTCGTCTATCTATTTAATTCGTACTCCGTTAAACTTTTAAGACATAAATAATTGAATACTATTCTTCTGAACATTATTAGTTTCAACTATTTGGTAACTATTTATTCAAAATCAATTTCTTTTTTTATGTTTTATAATATGATACGACGGCAATCGAGCAGACTTGTTATCTGATCGTAAGCAATCAGCTTCGCCCATGAACCCGCAATGATAGAGGAGTCACGAATGCGTTGCCGACCTTTAATGCATTAGGGTTTTGGATATATATATATTTTATGTAGGTAATAGGTCGGCAAACGAGCAGACGGATTACCTGATGGTAAGCAATCAGCGCCGCCCATGGACACTCGCAACGGAGGGGTTACGAGTGCGTAGCCGACCTTTTAAGAATTAGGGATTTGAGATTTAGGGATAGGGGAGGGCTTGGGGGAGGGCCTCCGGTTTCCCACCGGCTTTCTGTTAGGCCGTGGTATCAGTCCGGTCCAGCTGACCCATTTGTATAGGGTCTAACACTTAAAAACATAGGTATTCAAATTGTGCCTCACACATAACTTAGTACCTATTATCATATATATCATATTATAAATACAAAGACTGTGAGATATACCCGACACTTGGAACTATACTCTTAAGCAAACAAGATAACTTTGCTCCCAAATATGTATGAAGATCCTAATTGCTAAGACGCAAAAATACTTTGGTCTTTTTTAATAGGCCATATTATGCTACACTTAAAATTTTCCCATTTGTCATGGGTAAGTTTACAAACATACAGATTCACATGCACAAAACGTCCAGAACCGATTTTTTTTTAAATCACGTGTTTAGAGTTGATCCGTGCAGTAGTCGAGCCTGCAACACGTTGCGCGATAGTCGGGTGGCAGCCACAGCGCCCACGACATTTTTCTTGTATTATATTAGAATTATATTTCAGTAAGATGGGGTCTGAAACTGTGTCTGTGATTTTTCTTTAGGATAGTTGGTAAAACATATATTTAATTTACTCGTAGTGGCTTGGAAGTTAAGACACCCGCTTCTAATGTATTTTTTTTTGTGAAGGGAAAATCGTCAAATGACTTCTCCCGCCCAGGGCCGGGCAGGAGGGAGTGTCAGACTCTTACTGACTAAAAACCCCCTGTTCCTTCTCCTGCTCTGTGCCGAGGTCGCGGTACCTCATTGCGCTTACCCCGCAATCCCCCGTCTGTGGTGGTCGAGTGGCTCTTTGAGGCGCGCGCGGAACGCTACGCGCCGTACGCTCGAGCCTGGTTCTGGTCGGGCGGCGAGCTGCCCTTACTCGCCGACCGCAGGCCCGTGCTTACGGTGGCCGGAGATCGTCCCTCGATCCCCGACGCCCGTAGTGTCGCCAGTTGCGGCTGCTGGGGCGTGAGGAGGAGGATTGCTCCCTCACGCGGGCCGCCTCTCTCTTTGCGAGCATGACTGCTTCACAAAAGGAGGAGACGGCGTCCCAGTTCCTCTCACTCCTTCTTCCGCTTCTAATGTATGAGGGTGCAATTTCGAAACCTGGCAAGCACCATTGTGACTTTTTCTGAGTTAGAGGTGCTTTCGTGAAGGAAAACATTGTGAAGAAACCTGGTCTTTTAATTTCCAATTATAAGTTTGAAATCGCCAATCCGCCTTGAGCAAAGCGTGGTGATGATGCTCAAAACCTTCTCCGTGTGAGAAGGGGCCTATAGGCTGATGATGGGATGTGATATGATATTTAATACGAGTCAACTCTCAACCTAGTGTGGGTAAGAGACAGAGCTATACAAGTGGTCTATATCTGTCTCTTACTTACACTGAAGTAAGATTAAAACAATCTTACCTAGAACGTCATGGTTACCCCCTTCTTTATAAATTCATTCGTTCTATATAAGTACGTTGGGTCCGAAATAATCTAAACGACAGAATGTGAGTTTAATTAGATCATTATATTTAAAACAATGAATAAAACTGTTTATTGTTATTCACATATGTATAAGTTCTGTTAAAATTACACGTGAAACTATGTTAACCGTACCAAATTACCAGCTCGGGAGGACAATGACATTTTAAAAAGTCAAACTTCCTCAACTCTTATACCTAGTGGTAGAGGGACATGCTTTTGTATAGCAAATAAAAATTAACAAGATGCTGTTCACACGTCATTTACCTAAGACAATAAAAAATACATGTCTAAATTCGTTTATCCAGCATAACAATTTATGTTAATTAAATTAGCACTGGTCAAGTAATAGGTAATTAACTTTTGATGGGGTTCCTTACGTATTAGAACAAAACCGATTTGTATCTTGTGCCTTCATCCTACAAATATAATATTATAAATGAGAATTTTGCGTTAATGTATGCATGTCTGTTTGATAGTCTTTCACGCGAAAACGGCTGGACCGTTTTGGTTGAAATTTTGTATGGATATAAGTGATATTTTGTATTAAAACATAGGCTGCTTTTTATCAACAAATAATGCGGGTAAAACCGAAGGTGGAAGTTAGTAAAAAATATAAACAATTTTAGGAAGGGGCTAAAAATATTTAATGTCTAACTACATACAGGCTGTGGTGTAGTAGGATATATCGCTATCTCACTCTGACGCATCGACTGATATAGCCATGACGTCATTTACTACGACGTGCGTCCTTTTTTGTTTCTTGCGTTGCTTTTACTCATTATCAGCCGGAATACGCATTTGAGGAAAAGGTGTTTGCAGTAATCCCCGTGCTTGGCAGGGCACGTGCGAATAGCAGATAGGTTTGCATGAATGAACTGGACAGTTTTAGCTGATTGCTGCTCGCTTCTAGGTAGATGAAAGAAAAAAACGTTTATGAGACCACATAGTACCTAACCGATGTAGTCATTAATATTAATGTATTTACTGTATTATTATAAATGAGAAAGAAATTTAATTTTTTCTTTTAAGTCGTAATGGAACGTCCTTTGACCACACAGATGAAATCGCGTGCAGAAAGTTAAGTTGCATCTAAGTTTATAAATCATTTTCTTCTTACAAATAAGACAGAGAGCAAACAGTTTATAAAGGAAAACGGAACATTTTATAAAACTTACTGGTTCTTTGTTCGCCCTCGCTTTAATTAAAAGCCCACTTCAAAGCGCATTGCTGAACCCTAAATGAGAAAAAAATAACAATAGCGATTAACCTCTTCTAAGATATTTTCTGAATGGGCCTTCACTTTGTGTAATAAAGAACTCGTTCATAATTAGCGCTGTATATTAAATATAATGTCTAAAACGTGATAATAAGGAAGTAATGTAAGCAAGATCGTTATAATAAAAATAGAGATTTCTTTATATGTTCAACTAAATGAGTGAACGTCGTCGTATTAATTGCTTTACAGCAGCTGTTAAAGTGTATGAAATACAGCTAGCTTCACGGTAGGAGGCCGTGCCACTATCCGAGCGTATGTGGAGCAAGAGTTCTAAACATCGATGCACCGAAAGCTGATAATTGCGTATCAATAAATTTAATCACTAATGGCGACGTCGGTCGATGTGATCTACATCTCCAACCATTCCGACATTCACTAGAAGGTTTATTAATAAAATGTTATTCCTTCTTTGAGACTGAAAATCAAAGCAATGAAATCCGCTCAGATTTTTCGGTATCATTGGCGCGATTACACAGAAGACGCGACTCCGCCGACAGATTTAACGAGTCGGCCAAACAACGCCCTCACAGATATCTTTCACCTGAATATTTAGCTCTTTGAGTAAAAATAAATCTTTCCGTTTCTCGGAATAACAACAGTGTCAAGTCAACTCGCTTTAGAGCAAAGATTATATTTGTCATCGACGATCGCATTAAGCTCGTTTACGGGGTGTCGCGGACGCGGTAAACGATTTAGTCGGAATAGCCGCCGAAGGCTCCCACACACGGAACAGATGTTTTGTCATCGCACCACCTTTTCACTACAAATACTCTCTTTTAGCCCCGACAATTCAAAAATAAATAAAATAATAATATACTCTTAGAAGACGCCTGTCTACTATTTATAGAGCTGTCATTTCAGCTTAAAGACCTAATGAGCCGTTTCTAATATCGTGTGGTAGTTATCATTTGGTTTCCCTGTTTGTTCACGTAATTACCATCCACACGCTCAAAGCACTCGCCGCTCATCATATTATTTTAAATACTTAAGGGGAAGTTCATCACACAAAAGATACATTCGTTGTACCTAAGTTTCAGATTTTTGAAAACTAAATTATTATCTGTTAAGGTTTTAAAAATTTGTTTCGTACTTTCTAAGTATCTACATGTCAACTGTAAACCCCTGATATTAGCTGATGACAATATTTTACGTGTCAATTTAGAACGAACTGCTGTTGTTTAAAAGTAAGTACATCCCTGGCAGCGTCACCGAGAATCCTTGAAATGAATCTCTCTGGAACGAAAAAGCTATCAAGGGCAACAACATACCGGTGGCGTCGACGAGCGGTGGAGGATTTGAGAAATATTCCGGCATTAGTCCGCCGCACCACCTGTCCGTTCACACTCGACCTCCGGAATTTTTCGGTATTGCCGATGCAAAGTTTCTCGTTAATATGCAAATTAAGAATTATCTGCACAGAGGACGCGGGATTTAGGGCCACTTTCAAATAACGCAAAGTGCGGAGCTAAATGAAAATTTGAACTTCACGCCCTGATTGTACGCGGACCCGTTTAAAGATTTAGCATAATTACGAGATTTTATTTTTGTTGTATATGTTTATCGTGGTATACATATATTTACATACATTTACGCGTGAAATTCGTGGCGCACATAATGTAACTAACGAAGTAAAAATTTTAATAATGTGTTACAGTGCTTAGTTAATTCAAGCAAACTATAAAGAGAGACATAAAACTCTTTACTGCCTGCATTAGCTCATTAAGAAAACAACTATTCTTTAACTAAGTATGGGTGCCTGGCAGAACTTGGAACACATTCGTTTGTGTATAATTAGGTAACTGCCTAGACAATAATTTTATTCCAATTCAGTTATAATACGAGCGAGATAACGTTTGTGTGATCATCTCGAAGTGGAGACCTGTTTCACAGTGGGTGGTTTTGTTAGACTTAAGAAAACGTTGACTGATTATATCTGTAGCGTACATTTTTGTGAAATAATGTTTAGAAATACAATTCACGAATACAGAGTGAGCAATCATATGCTCGTAAATCAAACTTCAGTACACACGACGGCATAGTGTAACAATGAAGTAACAGTTGGCCACAAACGCGGCTGCAGCAAATTACCGCTTGACCACATAAAGACTCCGCAGCGATGCGATGGAGTGTCACAAGTCAATTAATTGCCATGCGTGCTGGAACAGATTTATCATGAACACTTCTGAGGATTCCCGAACTCCATCTATCGATCGATTGTGTTCAATATTCTCGACGCTTTGGTTTTACATCCCTTTCACTATATCATCTGCTCTACAAAACCACTTACTTACGCATACAAAAGGCATGGTATCATGCGGATCAACTCCTAATTGTTTTAATTATTGTGTACAAATTAAGTTGTATTTGAAATGGAAGAAAACATAATCCCGAAGTTTTAATTCATGAGCGCTCTAAATATGCCAACCGACTTGGTCAACGCTGATTGAAGTCCCGCATTAATTTATATTGCAAATAAAAACTATGAAAAAAAAGTCAACAATTGTTTATTTGAAATTCCAACAAAATAACATTTAGTCGGTATGACAAAACCAACGCTGGACAGGATTGTTGGCGGAATACTAATATGGCTTAAAGAAGAAATAAAGAATCGCATAATGTTGTGTCGTATTTGTAATATGGACATCGATAAATCATAGGGAACCGACCACAATCGTTCCGATGACATGGCATGCTTACAAAAAATAATACAAGCCATCATTCAGATGCCCCGTAGAATTGGGTGGGAGCTTAGTTCACCTTTAGGGCTGGATACAGTATTATAACAGAAATCTATCAAGGATCTAAAACACATTTTGACCGAAAATTATTTTATATCTCTGTTTAACAAGTCCGTTGAACTTGCAACGAGTGACAACTTTATAATTAAGTATTTCAACATTCAACTTGAAATAAAAACAGACGTCGAGTAATTTAAATAATTTATTATGTGAAGATTTTATTGTAATTATAAGGAAATATTAATATCGTACAAAACACGGCAGCAACTGAAACCATTTTAAAATATGCATATTTTATTAAGTTGAATCATGTTTTGCCAACCTTAACAGATCACGATTCAGATGCAAGCAAAGGATGGTTTTATACTGAATGTTAATATGAAGGCTTGTCCCTAATTTATTTATCTATTGTATTAGCATTTAAGAGGACGGCGTTTATATTGATAATCAACTTGGAATCTGAGATCGTTTAAAGGACACAATAAAATGATTGCTAGCAAATAGTTATCGATTAAATAATATTTGTAAATACAGATTCAAAATGTTCAGTCATTCACAGTACAATAAAGTGGAAGAAACATTTTGTACAAATATGCCGTGTTATCCAACCGCATTCGAGTAACTTGCATGAAATTGTACATATCCACGTGGGAGAAAGGTTTTAACGTATTTTAAAGTATGCATACATTCCCTTGACGATCCCGACTCATTGTTTGTGACCACAGAAAGAGCAAAACACCAACCAAGATGGAGATGTCCAATATTTTAGATGGCATAGCAGTCGCCGCTACGAAATCGGAATTCCTGCCTCAAGGATTCTCCTTGAGCTTGACGCTGAAAACCAGCTATAAACATATGTTATTAAAGTCCTTATTTCATTGAAATAAGCCGTGTACAATGAGACTGTATCGCGACGTTCGAACAACGCTTTAGTAACCAGGTATGCAATAGATAACCATGTTTTATGCTAATCCTATAAACAGAAACATAACTTACAAATTTTCGAGAGCCTTGGTAAACTTTAAAGTTAAATCACGAGGAAGTGGGCTTTATTACCGAGCACCTACGTCCAAGTGTGCACATAAAATTATGAGCAATCAACCCGTAGATTGTTATGTTGACTCTTGCCCGTCATCGGCTATTAAGATTTCTTTGTTATAGAAACATGTTGGACTATTTACACAACACGTTGCCCTGAGCGCCTTTGTAAAAATAAGTCTTTTTTTCCTTACGTTCTTGTCGGTCAGCATATATCGCTCTCACGATTTTGAATGAAATCCTCAAGTCACTTAGTGCGATGTGACGTTAGAATTTGCTTTTAACATAATGAATCGTTTCGATAGCTTTATTATACGAACCGAATGACGTCGATATAGTCTGGTAGAGGTCCAACAAAGAGAGCATCTTGAGGTGACAATGACGCGTGATTGCTGCGTGAGAGTTTGTAATTGAATTATGAACTTCAATACTTAATTCACTATGAGTCATACCACAGACACGTTGATTGGCCTTGGGAAATTCTAAGGAAATGTCGTAGGCTTCAGACGGATGAAATATTTTACTGATTGGAATGTTCGGATCAATGTGACATTTATTTCAATGTGAGGATTAAGTAATGAGTAATTTTGGTTAAAATTAACGGATGTGACAAATTAATTTACAATATCACAGAATAGCAACGGTGACATCCGAATTACAATTCTGTGTCAGTTGTAAACACACATTATAAACATGTTATTAAAAGTTAGTTTCCTATATTTCAAAATGTTAATGAAAATTCCGATTCAATCTTTTGGATTTTAAGTAATAAATTAATGACTTGTGACATCATTGGTGCTTGATATAGTATAAATTGTAGTAGGCAGGTTTGTAATAATCTATATTTTTAGTCGGCCAGTAAACAAACTATTTGGTTAAGTAACAAACATTTTAACTTTAGCTATTAACAATATAGTGAAAAAATTGTAAGAGTATTCTAGAATAAAAATTAGCTATCGAAGCGAAATTGAAACGGCACAACTCGACTTTATTCTTTACGCAATAAGAGTCAGTATAGGCCTTTTGTACCTATCAGTAATATTTGTTGTATCTTTAGTTCTTATTCCACCTTTTCAAAGACGTCCGCCGATTCTATAGATACGAATGTCCCTTAACAAATTGCGTTGATAATAAGGTCGAAAATGGTCAGACCTCTGACCTGTATTGACGCAGATTCCTTAATATTCAAAACAAACTTTGATTATTTCAAAGGGGTTTAGCCGACGGATTGTTTGTAAAATGTATAAACTAGTTTGTTGAGAAAAGGTTGTAGTTTTAATTAGTTTTTCATATTAATTTTGTGACAGTTTGTTTTAACAAGGCTTTATTAGGTCGTTGGTATGTGCTTGTAACAAACTATGAACTAAAATCTAAGAATCAGAATTACTCCCACTAATTATCCTATCATCGTGTAACTTGTAGGTTTAATATAATGGTACCGTATTGTCATTTCGAGGTCTTTTAAGATAGCAAAATCATTCAAACTATTTTTGCCTGCGCTGGGTGAAGTGAGAGAGAGGGTCAGATTGTTACTGACTAAATACCAACCAGTTTATTCTCCTGCTCCGAATCGGGCTGCGGAACATCGTTGCGCTTGCATTCGCGGCCTCATTTGGAAATCGGTCTTTGGTGGCCCCATCTGTAATGGCCTGATGGTTCTTAGCGACGAACTAATTTCTCGGTACTGTTGTGGTCGTGCGGCGAGCTACCCTTACTCGCCAACAACTCGCCAACTCTTCAAACCAACGTTTATGGTGGCAGGAAACCGTGCGATTCCCGACGCCTTGAGCCACAGCGTCTTCTAGTCTGATGGTGGAATGTTTGGATAAGTTCGATATGTGCGACTCTCTTGATAATAAAAAAATTAAATTATAATTGAAAAATGATTTTAGGTTTTTAAATTAGGCATTTATTTCTTCCAGGATCTTGATAGAGTAATCTAACTTTTTTTTGTACCTTGGGAGATTATCTTAGTGTATTACCATGAGAGTTATTATACAAAGGCCTGATGTTCAGCCAGGGTTAGGTGTCAAGCGCTATAGGTCATGTAGGTACCTCGGCCTGGAGTGACGGGGTGGATTTTGGTCAATAAGAGTATTACACACTCTTTTTTTATGGTATAAGTCGGCAAACGAGCAGACGGATTACCTGATGGTAAGCAATCAGCGCCGCCCATGGACATCCGTAACACCAAAGGATTGACGAGTGTGTTGCCGGCCTTTTGGGGATAGGGGTTCCGGATATAAGGAGGGGATTAGGGATAGGGGTTGGGCCTCCGGCAACCTCACTCACACGGTGAAACACAACATTGTGGGTTGTTTCACGCCGGTATTCCATGAGGCCGTGGTATCACTCCGGTCGAGCCGACCCATTCGTGCCGAAGCTTGGCTCTCCCACACTTACTCTCTTACCGCCTCCTTACAAATGTAAATGATTTGAAACTGTATTTTTAGAGATTGAACAGTAACGTAGGCTGTTTGTCATTTATTATGCCCGTGTTTTTGTAGAATCGTTCGATTGATTTCAAGCCCGTTAAGGTCTCGAATTCTATTTTCGAATCACTCAAGGTTCATGTTATCGGGGATACAAAATTTTGCTAAAATTCTCTGTAATACAATACCACGGAGTGAGTGAGAGAGAAAGATAGAGAAAGGTAAATCTTAACAAATAAGTTAAAACAAATAAATCTATAATCTGTTGAAGTTAAGATAAATATATTTTGTAACCTCCATTTATAAAGGCTACTGACTGTCCTCAATTTAAAAAAAAAACTTAATCATTTATTAAATTTTTAATGAAAGTGTGAATAAATTAATATTTTAGATCGAATAAAATAAAATGAATTGTTATTTTACGGCCAAACAGAAAAGCCTTACCATCCATACCGTTCCGAAATATTTAACCATGTTTTATTATGTTGTGTGTCGTGCGTGCGTGTGTGTGCGCTCGGCCGGAACGTATCCCGACTGACTGTGTCCCTGTAGTGTGAACTGACCCCTGTTCTTGTTATACAGCTTTGCTTTTAGATGCTGAAAAATGTATTTTTATAACATTTTCGTAAAAGTAGCGTGAACGCCAGGCACATTCGATGTTAACGATATTCAATTCGGTGTTTTCCAACTAGTCAAATTCATTACTTTTATTTCCCGAGATCCCTACATAATAATATCACGTCTTACTACTACTACAACTACTACTACTAATACTACTAAACATAATTATTTTTAAAAAGTTAAGAAAAAAATCTATAATTTAGTATCGTCAAATCAATCAATGAATGTCTGATTATACTTTAATAATTTATTGTATTATAAAGTCAAAGATATTGTGTTTTTACCTAGAAAACTACCCAATTGCATGGAGTCTACAAAGCTGCCAGGTATTTGAAAGTATACTTGCCCCATACAACAATGGCGTATCATAACAACGGGCAGAAACTCCATACTACACATCTGCCAAACCATTCTCGAAGTAATAGCCGTGACGTTAGTTATATTTTACATACCATTAAAATTTCTACGCATTTAAATAAAATAATATACATTTAAACAATAAAATAAACAATGATCGATTTTATTTATTTTATTGTAAAACTTTTGATTATTATTTTTATACACTGGTATAGACTTTTTATAGTATACGGCTTATAACAACTTGGTTTTAAAAGTTTTTAAGAATAATCCATTCTTTCATACCAATCTTAATCTTTTATCCAATTCAGTGTGGGAGAGCCAAGCTTCGGCATGAATGGGTCGGCTTAACAGGAGTTATAACAGCCACGACCTCACAGAAAACTGGCGTGAAACAACTTCACCGTTGTTGTCCAAGACCTAAACTTTTCCCTTTCCCCTATCCCTCTCCAATCCCTAAATCTTTGATTTTCTAATGTCTATGTGTAGCGCTGATTGCTTACCATCACGAAACAAGGCTGTACTAAGGTATCCTGTAATTTCTCGATATTTTCGTTAAAAGTTTCTATCATTGTACATTAGGTACCGTACGATTTCTACCAAAAAGTTAATGAAACATGAAAAAATGTGGGAAATATATTGAGCCTTGTCTTATAGCACATTTTTTTTTTGTTGAAGTATCTTGAAGTATACCTTTGTTAAAATGTTTATGCTATTAAGTGACAACTAATAATACATCATAAGTGCATGCATATACGAATTATTTTTAAGTACTTTAAGTTTGTAGGAATACTTGGTGTCAAAAGGTTATTATTTTTTATTAGGTAAAACTTGTTTACCACCCACTTGGAAACCATGACATCATAGAGTAGAGTAGAGTTCAAAACTTCTTCGTTACTGCCATCATATTTTTATTTGAAGCTTTGTTATAAACACTTGATAACACGAATTACAATTTATGACAAGTGTATCGTTAACACTTTAATTGAAAATTATGAACACAATTCGAGTACATGTATTTCTCATGAACTCCATTATAATTCCGTCAAGAAGTTCTTTCAACGTCTTCATAGGCTGTTCCACGATTTGTTTATTTATATTGTATGGTCGCCTTTCATCTAGCATACGTGAGCAAATAATGAATGTACGACATATCAGGCGGTGATGACGTCACTCCGGACACGGTCACATCAAAGCACACTACATCGATGATTTATGCGTATTTTGTTAGACTTCGGCCCAATTACGTTCATGAAAATTTGTGCACTTTCATAATAAAGTGTTTACCGTTGAAATGCTTTGAAGTCTAATTGGGCGGATGGCGCGATGAGCTATACTGATACCGTACGTACGAATGTACTGGTAATCGTTGATTGATTTATTGTTACACTTTAAGTAGATTTACTACTGGTCAAGGGTAGTCATCCTAATTAGATATCGTGCACTCGAATACCAGCAGTATTCCTTGTTAATATGTGTAGCATACAATCCAGACATTTACACAGGCAGGAATCATTACTGCTGTGTTACTTCTTATGAACATCGAAGCACAAAATTTACCAACTTATTAAAATAGTACTAGGATCTTTTTGTAATTATATTTTCCTACTTATAGTAGATATAAGAACTGTTTGTGTTATTTCGTGAACACATCGTACCTACTTAATTTTTGTAAGCAAAAAGTTTTTTAGTATAAAAGCGCATTCTGATCTATCTTATTTTGCTGAATTTAAAACGAGCAGACGGTGTATTAGATTTTGGATTTTAAGTTTATAAAACTAGATAACAAAACTGGTCAAAATTGAACATTAATTTCGATGTTGCATTTAATGATGTACGAACTTATAACTGTTAGGTCTGCATACCTTAGTTTATATGTAGTTAACTAAGTTCTTTGTAATTAATGTGTCTGCTATTTTTAAGTGCCTAAATTATAGTCCAGTAATAATATGGTTAGTAGCAATAATTTTATTTTTCGTACATTTTGTAACAGTCCTGTGGAAACTGAGGAATGTACTGACCTGACTGAATTTCCACACTACGTAATATATAACGTGTTGGGTTCGGATATGATCAAAGTTACCACGGCCTCTAAAAAACCGGCGTAAAACAACCACAGCGTTGTGTTTCGCCGTGTGAGTGAGGATACCGGAGGCCCAATCCTTCCCTTTCCCTAAATCTCCAAATCTCTAATCCTCAAACGGTCGGCATCGTACTCGTAACTCCTCCGACGCTGATTGCTTACCATCGGGTAATCCCTGTGCTAGTTTGGCAACACATAACATAAAAAAGTTACTTTTGGTAGTTGTTAATAATATGTTTTTAAAGTACTTACTCCTAGTAAGTACTTTGATTTCAGTATTCTACATGCCGAGGCCACGGTACCTTTTTGCGCTTACCCTATCTGCCTTATAAGGCCTCGTCTAGGATATTCTATATGTTGGCCTCTGTTTGTTCATCAGGAACTGTTCCATTCAAGTTTTTGTAGAATTTACGTACGGTATGTGTTAAAGTCTACGCTACTTCACTTTATACTTAAAAGTACTCTTCTATTGTGTCTCGAATTACAACGATCGGTTTAAAGGTTAATTAACACATAGTGTTTAATTTCAAGATGAAGAAAGTCTAATGCTTTGAATGTTTTTGTAATTTGAATTTGGAACCCCAATCTTTTGAAATCTGGTTTCTTCTATCTTGATGTGATAAGTTAGTCTTTAAGCTGGCTACGATTAATATTAAAATCTTACTTAGTAACCAGGATAGTCAAAAATTTTATTATCAATGGTGTATTATCGAAAATTACTCGAAAAACTGGTTCTATGTTTTATTATTTTCTAATAATAAATAATTAGAGATTTAAAATTGTTAACCTCTCTTTTTTAAGCCGCTTAAAATATCAGTAGGTCAACTCGTAGAACAATCGTATGATAAAATTCGTTGTTTTTTACGGGGACCGGTTCATATGGCTTTCGGCAGTATTGTAAAAAGTAAGTCGCCAGTCTTTGAGTATTTGAGTTTCTATACATTTTGGTAGACTTCACTTATATTGACGTTACTATCATATATTAAAACTCATTTTTTTAATCGTTTATAATTGAAAAAGAAATGCTCTTACTATTAAGCAATTATGCTTTTAGGATTCGTATAAAACTCATTGACAATAAATATTTATATAGATATCTTTTTGGAATAATAGAAAAAACTGATTTCGGTTGTTATTAACGTTGAGTCTTTACTTTTTGCTAAGACCCAACTATCTTAAGACATGTACTGATCTGTAGACCTCTTCCACGTTTCAAGAAAGATAAACCTATAATTTAATTAAAATTGGTTTTAGTTATATTTTAGTTATAGGGATGTAGGTTGTTGATTAAGGAATTAAGGGGATCAAGGTATAAAATGATTGAAACAACCATCAAATATTTCTGTATTAAATTTTATTGCATCTATTCACACACCTTTCTGGGAAAACGGTTTAAAGACGTTTCGAAGCTAACAAAATTGGACAACATTTAATAATTTTTATCAACATTTACTTTGTTTTAACTAAATCCATTTATGTTACAACAAATTCTGATTCTACTGTTCGCTGAATGGCACTGACTCTAAGATATTATTATACAGTAAAATGTGAATTCGGAAATGTATTTTGTTTAATGAAAATATACATTGGCGTTTAGATATTCGTATATCGTTTACAATCGAATATACATTTTCGTTGTTTACATAGCTACTTTGAAGAATCACGTCTTCCATCCGTGTTTTTATTTACATCAAAAGGAATTCTAATACAGAAAAATTATTGCATTTACCTCTCTTAAATACTCACGTTATTATTACAATATATACTTACAACAGTGACGTATGTACAAAACTATAGACTCAATTTTGGACTTTCAGTCTCTACAATATTGAAAAAAAAATATTATAGTTACAATGTATAGAAACAAATAGACGTTGTGTGAATTTACATTATTTTAACGTTTACTATTATACAAGGCCATTTTTATTTAGTTATGACATTTTTTTACGAAGACGAATGTTGTGTGAATGCTACAGATGATATAAGTTTCCGTTTCGAGTAGGGCTGGCGTACGAAACTGTGAATATAGGAGCTGGCAATGTGCGAGCTTTTTTAAAGAGATCACGAAACACTGCGACCTCTTTATTCCACAACAATATTAAATAGAAACTTAAGTATTAAAATAAATTACAATTTTTTATTCAGATCTCTGAGTTGACAAAGCTGCGGACAGATTGCAACAGTATGAAAATAAAACTAAATTAATGTTAATCAATAGTTAGTAAAAAAAATGATTCGTAGCTAGTTTTGTAAGTGCGAGATGTGAAATACATTCTTGATGTAATACACCAGTGTCAAAACTGTTAGAGTTGTAAGAAAACACGGTTCCGTTAGTACTATGACTCTGTAACAAGAAAACTAACAAAAAATCATCTTAATACAATCAAAATTTAAAGTATAATTCTCGTTAACCTATTCTAAAAACTAAACTTTTAACTAAGGCTCTTTGTTACATTAAATACATCACGGAAATTAATATAAATGCATAAATTTAAGTAACGATCAAATTAATTAAGATAATTTAAGTAATATAATAATATAAAAAAGGTTGGCACAACATGATATGGAAATTAGGCACCTAGTTATGCGTATGTAACACAAACACGGTTTGTTCAACTTTTATAACGTTCTGCCGTACGCAAACAAAAGTTAACAGCAATGCTAGATATTTTAATTGTGACAGTAAATTTCCTACAAATACTATAGCAGCGAGCAACTTTTATTTGGACTCTAATTATTTTAATTTCGCAGGAAGCCCGACTCTCTTCCGCATTTCACGTTTCGTTGGTCCCACATGGTTCGAAGTTTCTAACTTTAGGTGCCTATTACCTATGAATTATAACACAGATAATAGGCTCTTTTGAACCGGGGCTACTGTACAACACGGCCCACGGCGCAAGAAAACCTAGTAAATGCCGATGTGACAAACCTGTGCGATCTCACAAGGGTAAGTGGACATTGATGACTGATACTTGCCCATGCCAGCCCTACCAAAGAGGAATTCATTAGTAACTAAAGGTGATTACTAGACATAGGTATGTAATTTCATTTATGTTTAACACAGACAATCATAGTCTCTTGACTAGAAAAAGCTATACAGACTTTCTGAAATCCTCACCAAATCTGATATAAATTATTGATATAAGTATTGTAGATAAAAAAATCTTATATTAACGACTCGTTATACTACTGACCTCGTATCAATAAATATTAAAATTCGAATGTTAGATATTTTAAGAAACTATCAAACAATAGAAAACACTGGACGTAATTAGGCACTAAATATAAGTAGAATATTTGAAATAATAATTTACACTACATACAAATAATAATCTAAAACAGTGTTGTTTATCTATGTATAAGAAACTTAACACATATTAATACCTATTTTTGAATGAAATCACTTCGTTTAACCACCTCCAATAATAACTACAGCAACATGTCGCAAGGTCCAACTTGTATAGCACCTAGTATTGTCGGTCGGTCGGCGCGGGCGCTGCGTCGACGTCGTTTGCGAGTTGTCAACCTCACGGCGCGGGCGGCGGCAGGTGGCGCACCGCTCGCATGTGTCCACTATCACAAATCTAAGCTTCTCTACCGGTGCATAATCATTATTATCACGTATTTATACGTATGTATACATATTTATATTAGTCTATCGCTATTTACAGGCTGAGTGCCCTCTCGCGGCACTTTCAGGGGAGATCGAAATTATTGTCGATGCGCCAACGGCGGGCGTGGGGCTTGTGGTCAGGCCCGAGGTGGGGGAGGTGGCTCTGCCAGCGACGACGTGGACGATGAGGACGGCGAGGGAGCTGGAGGTGCGGGGGCGGGCGCAGCAAGCGCTAGCGAACGAGAGTACTCGAGGAGGGCCACGTCCGCCGGGTGAGTCGGAGGATACAAGCCTCGATACAACTCGGGTCGGCTGTAAGGATGAGCGAGGCGAGCTGCTGCAGCGGCGGCTGCAGACTGATAAAATGCGGATGCTGGTGATGGTGGTGCCGGCGCTTCGCCCTCTTTGCTTGCCATGTCCGCTAGGGACCATATTCTAGGCTTAGCTGACGCTGGAGTACTGCCGGGTGGCGCACGGGAAGGTAAATGCTGATAGGCTGGGTGAATGGGTCTTTCATAAGGTTCAGGTGATTCGGGACCACTATCAGCGCGTGATTCGGACCATTCTGATTCTGTTCTTTGCCCAAGCATATCTAATCTTTGCTGAGGTCTATCGCCGTCTTCACTGGAGCCGGTTCCTGAGTCTTTTCCATCTAAAAGAGAAATCAAGTTTAGTAATGTGATACTACTGACTGTTGAGTAAACTGATGATATTCTTGTTTACATTTGTATGAATAAATTGCACATGATCGTAAGTTTTATTTTCAAGTACATACCTAGTCCATCTTTTCCATCGTTGCTTTTATGGTCATCATCGTCATTATTATTGTCATCATCATCAACCCTGTTTCTCGGCTCCCACGTCATCTTGTTTTCCTTCTTGAGCCGGCGACGTGCATTCGCGAACCACGTCGACACCTGCGTCAGCGTCATCTTGGTGATGATCGCCAACATTATCTTCTCCCCCTTCGTAGGGTACGGGTTCTTCTTGTGCTCGTTCAGCCACGCTTTCAAGGTGCTCGTTGTCTCTCTAGTTGCGTTTTTTCTTCTTGCGCCATTTAGGTCCATTCCATACCTAGGGTCAAACAATAAGTAATCGTTATTAGACTGTTGCCTGTTAGTTTTACTTCAAATACGTAAAACGTTGGTAGATGTTACATTCAGAATTTACTACGAAGACGATTGTGCTAAATTTTTAGAACATAATCAAGCGTATAATGGCAAAGTCCGATTTGGGCGAGATTTCAGATAACGTGAATCGAGACCGCCCCAATCCCTATCGCGCGCCCTCCCGGCCGCTCCGTGATCGCCACACCGAACCAATGAAAGCGCCAGCATAATAATTGAAATCGAGATAAGCCATCGACTGCTGTGCCAGCGTTAAGCTGCAGCTTATCTCAGACACAGCTACGTACGCATTTGTTGGTGGACCATGCGCCATTATTTGAATGGTACTATCTGTATTACGATAGATTCTATTTAAGTCAATTTATCAACGTTAATCTCGAAAACGTGTCGTTTGTTTACTTAAACATTTAGGAATAAGAAGTTGTAACGTTTTGTTTTTGCTTTGTATTTTTCCTCTCTTTATTTTATTTATACGTATTTTTGTTATTGTTTTAATATTTAATTTTTATTTTAATTTTTCGATTATGAATAAATAGAGATTTTGTTTTTTTCTGACACGCGTAATATTTTGATGTAAACAATGCTGGTACCATATGCTGCGTTTGCTAAGTTATCAAAGACTGACTAGGGTGGAAAATAGGGATGAGTAGTGGGAAATTAATAAAACTGTCACTTAAATCGCAGAAGTGACGGGCGATGCCCCTTCTTGTTCAATGTACGCAATCGATTTTGAACCTTAAGTGCAACAGTTACGGTCACGATTCACATAAAGCCCCCGCCAAATGAAGTAGCTCACTCCATTGTTAAGTTCGTTGTTGACTTAATTCTCCTCGATCCCCATTGAGTGAGATCCTCGTAAATAAATATGATAGAAAATCCCTTTTATTTCGTTTCTATTTTTATGAATGGTTGTGAACACTGGTTCTTCGGAATGATAAAATAATGGCTTATTTGAGTGCTAGTATAATTTGACTACAAAACAGCATAGCTAGTAGCAAAACCAATTTAATGACGCCCTCGAAGCGACTTTGAATGAACTAACATCCATAGAATTCAAGTGACAATACAAAAGTGGAGCGACGCCAAGCTTAGGCGTATTCTACAAACAAAAAAGCTTCATTTATCCACGGCGTGCCACTTTCACAGCATCCGAGCTCGCGGGGGATCGGTCTGCAAGCTTCATTTTTTTATTATTTTGCTATCCCCGCGGCGTGCTTGCGCCCCGGCGGGCGGTTGCGGGTATCCACCCTTCTCACACCAGCGCCTCGCCTTCAATTAAATCCCTATCTCTCGCGCCACCTCATGCTTCCTACTTAAACTCATAAAAATGAGATAAACACAAAAATATTGCTCGTACAGTCTGTCGTTATTATAAAAGTAATCCGATGGTGCTGCGGTTCATTCAGTTATTTAAATTTTATGTACCAATTCATAGTTTATTGCGTTAATGAACTGCGTTTAAATTTCTCTCGTGTTTGGTGCCAATAAATTGCTGTAATTTGACTAAATCAGTGGGGTTTCCGTTTGATAACCGTCGTGTGTACATGTGGATGGCTACTGATTTTAGGAAGGTGGCTTGTAGCGATTGGCTAGATTATCCTAGTCCGAGATGATTAGTAACGGTAGGCCCACGTTCAATAGTGATATAGCGTCATCTATTTTCACGATAAATCCTCCCGATGCGCATTACCGATACATAATGGAGCCCCAGGTCGTTGTTAAAACAAGCGGCCCGAGGCACGTTGGGGTGAATTTGAAGCGTTGACAAAAGGAAAACCGTTCTGAAACCTTTGTGATACTTATTCGCCGCGTCGAAGAGGGTTGATATGAAAATATGATCTGTATACCCTTAACACTACAGCTTTCGTCGCTGTGATTGAAGATCATTAAATTGTTTTGTACTAAAATACAAAAAGAAGTTGCGTGATAAATCTGATCAGTATGTAATATTTAAAACAATACATTCTAATACATATGTTGCAGACAACATACGGACGAGTATAAATACACAAAATGGTGAACTTAAACATTCTTTATCATTTTGAATCTCAGAATAAGAAATAAAAACTAACGTTAAACTATAAAATTATTTGCATTAGAAACAGCCTGAGGGGTTTTGTAACGAATGGACTCACGAGTACCGACAGTTTAAGATATTTCTATTAAAACTGTTTGAACAAGCGTGTCATCCATCAAATGTGTCAACTTTAGTGTTGTATTACCGACACCTAAGACACTTAAAAATAATAGAAAATTTTTAAAAAAATAAATAGAAAATGAAGAATTAAAGGAGGGCCGGCGGCGCCTAGATTCTGGTATAAAAGTGCGAAGCTAGCCGGTCGCGCAACTAACGTCTCGAATGCCTAGCAGATCTAAAATTTCATTGCACGTGTTTCTGTCGTGTTTAATTAGACAGTTTACGTAAAGGTGTTGTATTAGTGAAAAAAACGGTGACTAGAGAGTTTAGTGATTACGATATAATTATGCAAGCAAGGATTACTGGTAGTTCGTTTTTTATTTTCTCTTATGGAACCATTTTCTCTTTGTGTTTTTAAACGTGAAATGTAGTGTTTGAGAATTTAGTATTTATATAAGTTTGTTAACATGACTGTATAATTGCTAATGCTAATGGGTGCTGGGATAATGGAAGCGGGGCCGCGTCCTGATTGGTCAGTGATGTGGTTCACCTAAACTGATGAAATCAATTTACATTATGGGCTAAATTGCGCTTGTTATTAGCGAGTGCAAACACTGATAGTTATGAGGATAAATTTCGTTATTAAATGATACAATTTAAATGTAAATTGATCAATTGGGCTACTGTATAGAAGATTTTGAAATTATTTTACATATTATATACGGCAGTATTAAGTGCTCAGTGGGTATTTCTGCTACAACTTTTGTTCCAATTGGATTTATTGTATATGATACTAGTGTAGGTTTTATATTATAATAATGAACGCCTTTCTGCATAGTTTTCCTTTTTGAGTGCAAAGTTTCTAACGGTTTCACAATTAATAAACCCGATTTTTAAAGTACGTATCTCCTTAAGCTTGTTATGTAGAGGTTGGCGTGATACAAATATTTAAATGAAGTCAAAAAGCCAATTTGAAATATAAAATTAGGTATACATATGAGCAATTAACTTAATTGCCGCATGCCAGTAACATAAACAGTTGAAATAAAATTATGAATACGAAGGTAAGTTACGTATTATAGTACATTAAATTACCTACTTAGGTACTTAATTACTCACATATTTAAGTGCCCACCTACTGAAAAATGTGAATCAAAAATAAAACCTACATTTTTTATTAAAAAGTTTACGATCTTGTTTACTTATATCACAACTACTTGTAAGTACTTGTGTAAAGTAATTGATAAAACAAACGATTAAACCGAATACGACTTTAAAATACTTGTTAATATAACAAAGTTGAAAGAAACTCAAGACTCACACTTAATAAGTGCATGACAAAGTAACCGTATACCCACAGAATTTTTGTGTGAGCGATCATACCGCCCCAACTAACACGACGTAGCTTAAAGGCAACTTGAAGAGATATAGTGTTTCTCTTACAGTTTGAATTTACCAATGACATCGGCCGCACCCATATAAAATTACACGGTGCCATATTTTATAAGTTAATAGACGTTCGTAGGTACACCTTTTTCTTACGCTTCACAGATTTCGTCAACATTGTAATCCACCATCTATGAAATTTAAAAGACACACTCAACACACGGTGACAGTTTTTTTTTGTGTAAAAACGCACCTGATATTGTATGCCATACACCTATATCGTATTACTTCGAACTGGTCCAATTTTAACAGTTAACGTGTCTACTAAAACCGACATTAGATTTCAGATTCTGAATTTAGACATAGGCTAACAAAATAACCGCTCCTGGTAGAGACCAAAGAATAATAAAAGTACGATCGTTTTCAACACAAAGTTTTCCTTTCATGTTTCTAGTAAATTATTAAGTTCGTAAAAATGATATCTGATAAAGCTAATTATTCGTCGTCGTAATATAGAAATGGGCGCACGCAACGACCAATCTCGGGTTATGGACGAAGTTTTAAAAGGTACGATACAGGTCCTAAATATTGGTGGGTAGATAGGGTGGCCGGGGGCGCGGCACGCCAAAAACACATTACGAGCCGGCAACGCGCTATTACGGCGAACCGCACGCGTCCATGTTAGCCGATAGCTGCCACCCGAACATGCTATCCGACGACTAATTGGTCAGCTTCATGCACAAAAACCCCTAATAGAAACAACTGCGGCCAGGGGGAGCCGCTTTACAGCCTAAACCGTATATGATCGCATTAATCGCAAGGTATAACTGTAACAATCCGGTGTATGTGGCTACCTACCAAATATTTTCGGCGGCGGTGGTTGTAATGAGGGCCAATCGTTAAGTTAGGTGGTTAAAGGGCGTGTTATCTAGAGGCTTGGGCGGCGCATGTCACGTGACAAACGAAGCGTAAACTCACCACCGCACCGGTACTTCGGCCGCGCCATCTTTGTTTTTATAACGGGGGGTTATATTTTAAATTGCTTTTATTTTAAAGTTTCAGATTACCTGCCTTCCCATTTCCGGTGATATTACATCGACCTTATTTATTATGTACTATTTTTTGGTACACATAAGGAGATCGCCTTGAATGTGTTTACACGTAAATGTTTATCATTACAAACATTAGCAATAAGATGTCTTTGTTGAATGGTATAAATCATGTTTTGAGATAGAATTCGCAGTGTGGTCGTTTATTACTCATGCTCAGTGACTGAGAACATTTATGGAGCAACATTTCAGATTAATGAATATCATTATTGTTTTAAATCTTTCCATAATATCAATCTTTTCTTGTGTCGAGACGAAACTTTACAAAAACAAGGCATAAATTGTGTCGTTTATCTGTGGCAAATTATATTTCTGTTAAACTTGTGTCTTGACCCTGCCGTTTACGTAGTTGATAAAGTATTAATGTATGTGATACAGTTACACAAAGCAGTTTTAATTAATTTTAACAATTATAACAATAATATTGTCGTACGCGTAGGCTATTAAATTTAAGTGAGTGCTAGTAAAACTGCCACAACATGATATTGCGAATAATTTGTTGGGAGCACAGGTTTCATGAAGTGACGATGCTTATTGTCGATACACTTTACACCTTTACGTTCCTCTGTATCTAACGACCCTAACAGTTCATAATATAGAAATCTTGAGCATAGGACTATTAAACCAGATTCATAGTTACATTACAGCAACTTAACTCTTAAAGACTTTTTAAAAGTGGCTAAACTCAATCAATCTATCTTCACTACAATTGGGCACTCTGATTTAAAACGAGATCATTGTCGAAGTTAGAATCCAATGTTAAAATTAACAAGACGATTTGCGGAAACTGACCCATCATAGATAGCACGGTGAAAGGATAAAGCAACTTAGACAGTGGTCTAAAATATTTATAGACAGCCGGAAATAGGAACCGAATATTAGATTTTGCGAGGGATGATTTGTGGGATAAGAGATGAGAATATAAATGGAAGCAGTCATATTATTTCGTCTACTGTATCTAAGGATAGAATGAATTTGCTTTAAGTTATAAAGTGTCGGGTATTTTAGTTTAAGTCAAAAATCAACGTCATATTGTCTAGATCATTCGAGTTTATAAGTCAGAGAATTGCAACTGAACTCTATATAAATATGTTTATTTGTGTGATGATCACACAACTGAAAATGTAGGAATAATACCAAGACCTTTTAGTATCGTAGACTTCAATTACCAAGAATTTTCTTCAGTTAAGTGATATGTCGAAATAATATGTGTATCAGAAAAGTATAAATGACGCCAACATTACAATATCACTAAACTTTTTTATGCATAATCTTTCATTATATTTTTCAAGTTGACAGTAAAATCTACCCTAGTCAACATCCATTTCAAAATTATTAACTTAATTAGGAAGAAACTCGGAACCAGTGAAAATTTGTAATTAAAAAAGGTGCATAAATTAATAAAAACTATGCCTATTATTCTTTCCGCTTCCCATTACATGTAAAAGAAGGAATTTTGATTTTTTAACATAATACACGGGGAATTTATGTGATGTGTATTTAATTAGTAATTTACATGTAATGCATGTATGCATAACAATATAAGTATATGAATACTTTTCCAAAATTACAGAAATATGGCGATGAAAATAGTATAATAAATATGTACGAAGATATAAACGTTTTACGTTACGTTTGTCAAATAGAATTCCAAATTTGAAAATCCAATGGTTCGAGTTTGTATTAGGAATCTATCTGACATTTGAGTTCATGTTTACAATCGATTTATTAATTTTTGTTACTGGCTTTAAAAGTAAGACCTTTGTGCAAATGAGGTATCACGTATCCAGCATGCTCCTGATATAAATATTTGCAATAATGGAGAAGAAATGTCATATAGCTTATCTGATTAAGTAGAAGGATACAAAATTTATTTGATAACTTGTTAAACATAACAATACATATTCCCCTCAAAAATATGGATCGTTTAATGAAGCTGGTATGCAGTTGCATGGTATATCTATACGCACATATATGTGTTATATGAGGAAACTAGGCCATCTATCCATGATCACGACCATGGCCATTTTCAGGAGAACCACCTTTGTGCCGGTTAATAAGTCTAATTAACCGGCTTTAAGTTCATGTGCACAATAAGCAATCTATAGGGGGCGCTGTTAATAACTGGAATATTAATCTTGATTGAAAATCTCTTTCTATTCAACACACAATGAATTAAGCTTACCGCTATCTAATCTGTGGTTTTTTGTTTTATATTCACCATGCAGGTTCGCAAAAACTTACGATTTCACATAAAGTAAATTTTAAAATCACGATGTATGAGTTAAGTGAGCGATGCAAGAGTAATTTTCATTTGCAAAAGTATTTATTCTAGAAATATGTTTTTTAGCCTTTTTCAGATAGGTACACTTAATAATAAGGTTTTTTTGTATGTGTAAAAGAATTAAGTCGTCGTAATTACAATGGTAAATTTGGTATAAAACTTTTTTTATGTCAATCAGCGCCGCTCATCATCACCCGCAAGAACGGAGAAGTTACGAGTGCGTTGCCGATCTTTTGGGTATTAGGGATTTGGAGATATTGGGATTGGGGGAGGGGAATGTTGGGCCGCCTGTAACCTCAATCACATGGCGAAAAACAACTTATTTAAGCTATATGAAATAAATCCTAATGATTTATAATCCAATCATGAGTTTATAGTGTTATTTCATTCAGGGGCCATTATCTAATGAAATTGTACTGAGGACTTCACTTGAATTGTAAATAATGCAGTTATTATTTTTATATTGTAGTGGATTTGTGTTCTTGTGAACAATGAATTTATTATATTTATCAGAATAAGGTAATTTTATTTTATATATCTAAAACAATTTCTAACAAGGACTCAAAATAGTGTATTGTTAATATAAAATAAATCGTATACATAAATATATTATAGGTACCTGATAAGATTGAATGGTATCGAAACA
The DNA here is from genome assembly GCA_902829305.4 of Spodoptera exigua. Lineage (NCBI taxonomy): Eukaryota > Metazoa > Arthropoda > Insecta > Lepidoptera > Noctuidae > Spodoptera > Spodoptera exigua. The sequence continues at coordinate 7,975,040 of LR824601.2, read as the reverse complement.
ATAAAAATATAATTATGGCGTCAAGTCATAGATGCACACATTATATACCTATTATAATCAACGAATACCACACAGTATTTTATCGACGTGATAAATTTTCATGTTTATTTTGTTGTTGTAAATTTGTTTACGACCTCCCAAAGACTTCAACTCTCACTAGGAAGATGTCAACACATGCTATTTATCAAACGTCAATCAACTGAACATTTACCTACATGGAAGTGTAAAGGCGCGGGTAGATCACACATGTCTAATTGGACATTCCGATAGAAGATGTATTATGCAAGCTCGCTGATGTACGAGAGAGTACTCCATGTCCCATTTGAATACTCAAATCAGACTGTCGCGTGTTCGCGGCTGAATGACGTTTTGATACCAGATTGTATAAACAACTGTTTCTGTACATAATTTTTCCAGTCATCTTTTATTTGCACAGTCCAGTAATTAGCAATTAAGTTAGTTACATCGCCCATAAAATAACCTGCCTCAAATAATACAATGATTCAATTAAATAAGACATGATAATATAATAAAAATTGTATTAAGCTTTGTTTCAAAGCACGAAGATGAGTTACTTCGAGTTAAATAGGTAATTCTAACCAATTAGTAAAATAACAGTGGGCTAAGGAATGGTAATGAGGTATAACTTAATGTTGTTTAAATGTCATTGCTGTCGAAATTTCTCGATCTCGCGCATCCGATAAAGTTATGTGTAGTCTGTCCAAGCCTTAACTTGTAGTTCGTTTGTCGCTACGTTGTGCGGTGGCGCCACTGACGACCCGATAGTCGCATTGGACCTCACAAGACGCCTTATGTAGAACGTATAAACTAGTGAAAATTAAGTGTCGTGACCACGGTTCACTTGCTATCAGGGGTCACGTCTCATTTTATTACTGACATATTATTAATATCGATGAGAACATTGAATTTTATACGGTCAGCAGGCATTGTTTCGCAACAATTTCTACAATTTTGTTGCTTAATACGAGATACTAGTTTAAGTGGTCTGTTTTACTGGTCAAGCTGCAAACTTTATCGTGGATTCTTTTATCTATGTTCCATTTACTTATAGCTTATAACAAAGTGAGTATTCTCGAAGATGGTCTAACTTTTGAAATGATGTGATTGCGTTTCTTTTTACATTAAACTTTTAATTTTAAATTGCATCATCCTATGATTAGAGACACCTAGTATGATGCAACATTTGAAACATACTAACATGACTCCTGTTCACCAATTTTGCTCAATCTTTTTATTACATATCATGTTGCTATGTATGTATATCTAAACTTTCATTAGCAAGTTTGTACATACAAAAAACTATATCGTACTCGACGGGCCTCGTTATTTTTCTTTCAACGATAATAATATATGTTTTCTTAATTACATTTGGAAAACCAGATACATAAAAGTATTTATAATTACGTACGTTACGTATACTGTTTATACTTATTCGAGTACCGTTACTTGGTTTTTATTGAGCGAGAACGTGAAAATTAATTTTATAAGACATCTTCGTTAAGTTAAATACCTACCATACTAGTAGGTGGACAACCGTATAATGCCAATTTCAATTTTCGAATTCCAATTAACATTCATTTTGCATTAAAAACTAAATTGGTTTCTGCTGTTCATTCGAATTATTGGTCAATGTTTTTTTCGCTGTGGATTTGTTAGTTCATGTGTCATAGGGATAGGATGTATTTATTAAATTATTTGTAAGTATTCAGTAGTACATAACATTTTGTTCCTTTAGAAAGTTTTGTATTCATAGTTGGTATTCTACTAATATTGTAAATGTGAGAGTTTGTGAGAATGTTTGAATGTATGTATGTATGTTTGTTATTTTTATACGCAAAAACTGCTGGACTGATATGGTTTATGTTTCGTATGTTGATATACCCTAGTATGCATAGGCTGTTTTTATTAACATACCACGCGAGCGAAGATGTGTGCGGAAACTAGACATTAATAAATTTTGGTTTGATTTATTTAAATATCATTCTATGCATTTCCAGGACAGACTGTTCGGTAATTTCATTAAGACATCTCTAAGTCGTTTTACGTTAAGTTCATTTTCATAACCGAAGCAATTGTCACTCGCTGCCCCCAATAGCTAAGGAGGGGGAGGGGGAATTTTTGTGGCTTCTGTCCTTTTAACTATCACGCATGTTTATATGTCAGCTAAGACTTACTAACAGGTTTATGTATTTTTGTATTGATTTACTAATATGCAAAAGTGATAGCAATTTATTTTAAGTAGTAATACATACCTACTTCGTGTGTATTATGTATCTGTAGTATGTACATATATGTATAGTATAAATATACTATGCATGTAGGTATACTGTGTTCATTTTGATTGTTTCTTTGCGTTGAGTTTGTATCATTGTTTTTTTTATTCTTTATCTCTGTCTCTGTCTCTCTCTCTCGCTGAATTTCGACTCTAAATAACTATTTAATATTAGTTTTCCATATGTACATAGCTATTAATACCAAAGGTATTAAGTAATTTGACATACTTAACATCACTTCAGCATTCTTTACAGTTTATTCAAACAAGTTTTTGTTTCAATTCCCCTCTACTAATTGGTAATAGACTGATACCCAAAGTTAGAATGCGATAATATATAATATGTCGTAGTAACCCGGAGGTTAAGGTGCTCACTTCTCATGCATAAGAGTACAGGTTCGAAACCTAGCAAGTACCTACTAATGTAACTATTACCGAGTTAAATGTATTTTCTATGATTATTCAAAAACAAATGGCATACGATGAACGAAAACTTTGAGAAGAAAGCTGGATTAAAATTTCTAATTATAAGTTTGAAATCGCCAATCCGCCTTGAGCAAGCGTGGTGATTAATGCTCAAACCGTCTCTGTGTGAAGAAAGGCCTTAGCTCAGCAGTGGGCACTTATAGGCTGATGAACAAGATGATGAAATTTCCTATAATTTGTTGCATGCATCAGTGATCGCAGGGCTTATGTTAACACGGTACATATGTAGATGGCTACATAAGTACATATAGTTGGGGCTCGCAGACCGATACATGACCAATACAACAAACTGCCTATAACACGTACATTGTACACCCACGTGCTTGTAATACCGTTCAAGGAACCGCAAATCGTATGTATGTATGTCTACGTAATCGGCTACAAGCTGAACTGCTGAGCTAGAATCAAAGTGGACATGACTTATAACTTCGAATAAATATAGGTAAACACAATTTATTATTTTAAAAGAGAAGAAAAGTAATATATATGTGTTTTGTTGTTCTTTTTAAATAATGCTACTTTATATAGATAGAGGTTTCTTTTTTTTACTCTATGTAGATAGAGGTTTTTTTTGGCAAATCAGTTGACTTGATGGTAAGCAATCAGCGCCGCCTATACTGAAGGCCTAAAGAAGCTACAAATGCGTTGATGGCCTTTTCAGAAATACATTTTTTTATGGTTAGAAGTTCGTATCGGAAATGGGTTCGAAAATTTTTGACTAGACTTTTTTTTGTGAGGGGAAAATCATCATGACTGATGATTGATGACATCTCCCGCCTAGGGTTAAGCGGGAGCGAGTGTCAGACTTTTACTGACTAAAAACCCCCTGTTCCTTCTCCTGCTCTGGGCCGAGGTCGCGGTGCCTTATTGCGCTTACCCCGCAACTCCGGCTTAGATACTTTAAGACTATTGTTTTGGTACATTAAAATGTTTTCATTGTTTTTCTCAGTCAATCATTTACCGGAGTCTGTATTGCACGGGTAAGCGTACTCCATCGTAGGTCGCATCATCACTTACTACCAGGCGTGATAGCGGTTAAATGCCTGCCAATTAGGAATTTAAAAGGAATCAACCTAGAATTAATTTATATGAACTATTTTTAAATTGAGTTCTTATTTTTTAAAGTAACGGTTTCAATTTAACACACCTGTAAATTGTCCTGTCTTAAATAATTATGAAAAGTTTATTGTTATTTTATTATGAAGGCTGTCGTTGTTTGTCTGGCCAGCTGCCAAGTTTCCACGTCACTTACATAGGATTATTATGAAATATTACTTTTGTAAGTTCCAAGACTAAGTCAGGAATGACCAGAAAATTGCGACTTGTTGCTTAGAAACTTTACTTTAAGTAGTTTGCCAAAACACTTTATATTAAGTTTGCTTCTACCAATGTCCGTGGTCATAGAAAAAATACTTATATTTCATAGTGCTAGACTAAGTCGATATTTCCTCACGATTTATTCTTTTACCGACGCGACAGTCGGTAGCGTCGTTGACTTTGAGTAGTCAGATGACAGACAGACCCGCAACCTTGTACTCAATAAGTAGAATAAAATATAAATATTTATTTCAATAAAACAAACAGAATTTTAACACTCCATAAGAGCCGAGAGCTTAATATTTTCAACAGCTCTCAGAACACTCAACACGTGAGTACCACCCTTAACCCCCAGATTAAGTGGACCACCAACATTAAAATGTTTGTTTCCAAATTTGAAATCAGTATCCTTTCTTCAAATTCTTTTTAAATTGAAATTTCAGCTAAAATCCTTTTTAATAAATGAGCAGGTTTAAAACGAAGTGGTGACTCGTCTATTTTTAATTGAGTTGAATAAGTACATTGATGTCGATCAGAACTCGCCTCGTGGCCGCCGCTGACCGATAGGAAAAAGGAAAGAGGAAGCGTCCAATGCGCCTAGAATGAAATTAGCCCGTCGGTCAATTACTCCGAACCGAGTGCGGCTTACTAATGGCACGCGCGGCGTCCCTTGCATACGCCACCGCTCATTTGTATGCCTTCGCGCGTACTCTTTATTGTTCCATAGATTGGTAATACACGGGAGGACTGGCACTTTGTGCTGTAAATCGTTGTCTGTACACGTATCCACGATTAACTGTGTGCTGTAGCCATAGTCGAAGCGGGCACCGTGTCAGTACATGCCGCCTCTGCGCAAGTGTGGACGATGACATCATGTCCGGAATGGAGTGGCCACACAGAAACGTGAGGGTACGTGTTCGACTGACTCTTATTATCGTTGCGCGTTACTGCCCCGATGACGCATAGCCCTTCAGTCGGCTTACCATCACTGTCTTGTAGAAATGATCCGCCGCGCTGATAATATATTAACTTATAACTTTTACCACTACGTAAGTAGTACAATATAACGTTACTTCGTGGCATTATTGAACCTGGTATATACGTTTACTACGGCAATATAAAAATAAAAGTTGGCAAATAACACAAGATATTTCTTAAGAACTATAAAAGACAAGAGTAAACCAGCCATGTAAACAAACCGAACTCACGGTGCAATTTGCTACAGTCGTGTTAGCTACACAACACACGAGGATTTAGTTTCCCATCTCCCCAGTGACCAAGATTGACAAATCGAGAACGTTAAACCGTCTTAACTTTGCCCTACCCTACCTCAACGGACGTCCTTGGGGCTTTAAAAGAAAAATAAATCGGATATGAAAATATTCGAACAACAGTTCATGGTTATGTCAGCGAAATAGTCGGCCCACGTTGAATATTCATAAGCTTGCAATATTTTAATTTGAAACATTCGTCGGAACAACGATGTAACCATAATTTGAGGCAAACAAGAAGCGACAGGCGCCGTCATATTGGGAAGTTATAACCATTAAGAGAATACAATCGCAATTTCTTCCTGTCATAAATAAACTTTGGCGGGCATGAGTAATCGTTACTTTGTGTGCACAATATCGGGTCGGGGCCAAATAGATTGGTACGTGAGCAGCGTGCTGACCGCGTCCGCCTCCCGAGTATTATCACTTGCTTCAACGAAATTCGCCTACACTTTTGTATGGTGTAGTTGAATTTTCCGTTTGTAATTATGTCGGTGGACAGAGGAAGTGTCGGCAGTGGTTGTTACACCAGTCACGACGCACCGGTTGACGACCGTCGCCCGTCGTCTAACGGGCTACCGCCAGCTATGGGCTGCGGCGCGACCATCTTACATTAGGGACTTAAAATAAATTTACTTCGGCCCTTAGCGTATTCAACTTCACGCACACATCACAAATTCATAATCTAACATATAATGCGGCTCACGTAACTTACATATCACACTTTGTTATTCGATTTCTACTTTAATTACAAACAGGAAAAATGTTTCCAGGGCATACATGACCAGGGTAGGACTTACATAAATGTGTTCTCACAGGTGGAATAGCATTAATTTCCTGTATTAATCTATTTATTTTTACTATCAAATATTACAGATATCATGGCAGTAGAATAGAGTATCGCGATCAATAAATCAATATGTTATATTCGTATTGTCATAAGTGGGAACAAGTAAGGTTGTTGCTTTATAAGCCGTGTTCGTATAATCTGGAGACTGTAAACCTTGATTTATGTTAATTAAATTTAATAAACAGACAAACGGTTGAACTAGGCGCGTACTATCGTCTCGCTTGAAGGAACGTAGATAATTAGATAGAGTTTAAGCCCGTACATCGTAGTTTGCTAGCCCATCGCTTATGAGTGTACCTACAGCAGTGAACCGTCTCCCTCAGGTGGTTTTACAAGATCCGTTACGTCGTGACCAACTCATGCATAATATTTCGTCTAAATTAGCAAGGAATAGGTATTCGTTTTTCGAATTTCAAATTCGGCAACTTTTTTTTTCATCGAAGGAGGTCAGAATTTTGGAGTTCGCATGTAAAAACACAAAATTATATTGTGTATGTTTTTATAACGTCTTAAACTAATTTGGTGAAAAATACGATTATTTAGTTTGTTCGTATAACCTAAATGTTGCGTCTGACGATTTTGATAATATTACAATAATGAATCGATAAACTAATCAGCAATCTGTTCGAATTTATTGATTTCTGTTTAAATATTCATCACCCACCAATGCTAACAACTGTTTTCGAAAATACTCTTGTATAATAATTATAGAAGACCGCACAAGATTAGAAAAAAAATTTTAACATTGATATTTCAAAACACGAAAACAGAATATTTATTAATGTTGTGTTCTTTGTTTAAAATATGTTTATATTTTTATTATTTTTTCTGCACTTGTATAGCAGCATTTATTTGGTTGCCGTTCAGCCAACTTATTACGGTGACTGTTTTAAAAAGCTCTCACACTGAATTGACCGGCCATATAGTCACCGACTAGTCTATAAATTGGCGTGTTTTATTTGCTGATATATTATTCAACTTCATTCAACGATGTGAAGTTTTATTGATATTTATCGTTTCATAAATAACATCCAGCAATTTATACTTTATTTTTAATAATATTATTTTATTTGTAGGCTACTCGAGCAGCTCCGCTTAGGCCTAAAAATAATATTTAGGTACCAATTAAATTTGCATTTTGAAAAAACGAAAAATATTGTGTTGAAATAAAAATAATAGTTAGGTTTAAGAGCATACTAATTACAGTTTTATCAACGAAACACTTGAGTTGGTAACGATAAGCGTAGATCCAAAAAAAAATTCAATAAAAAGCTGTTTAATTCACCTCTATCACGTTTTAAACTCGGTAACATAGTTAAATGTACTTAATTATGGTCCGTTTTCGTGTTTATTTAGTGCATACATATCATTACGGATTGTTGCCGACGTGAGTGATTAAGGTGTGAGATACGCATCGGGAAAGAGTCGTTGTCTGAAGTCGCACCTGCCGTCAGCTCGGCTTACTTCAAACCTTCTATTACCTCGTTATAAGTGAGACGCCCCTCGACGTTTTACAACATTTTAATTGTGTTATTTAACGCTTGTTATTTCACGACTGACACGGTGATTTATTCGTTATTGGCAGTTGCAGATTTTGATCGCACGACTACCTATTAAGCCGTGGTTCTTTGCTTCCTACCTCACGCCGGCGATCTAATTGCAAATCATTTGTTTTTGTTTTTATAATGTTAAGTAACGCTAAAGTTTTTGTTGTAAAAACATTTTAATTAGAAGATTATAAATCAAAAGTTTATGTACATAAAATTAAGAGTTATCTAGATTGTTACAGTATAAGTGTTTTAAAAAATATTAGGTATAACAGGTTAGGTTATGGATGGATTTTTTTGTATCTATTTTATTATTCATTTGTAAACTAGTGTTCAGTTTTGAGGTACATATTAACAGTTAATGTGAGTAACCAAAACCGGGAAATAAGGCGTTTTTTAAGGGCTCGTAAGTAATGTAAATAAAGAGCTAGGATCAAAGCAAATGTTTAGAAATGAAAACGTCGAGCGGTTAATTAATAAACTGTTTGCAAGGAAAACTTCCATAATTTCGTTATTTAGGTACAGAAGTAAGCTTCCCCAGAAACTTGTTGGTACAATCGTCGTGTACATCAGGTATTTTTATCGCATTGTTTATGAATCCACCTCCGTTTCTTTCAATATATTGTACGTTATCTTATCCGAATCTTTGCCGTGATTATTTTAAGCCTTCCGTTTACATTTTTTTTTGTTTCTGGCTCTTTTAAGGCAACCTTTGCGTTCGCGTTCTTTTTAAGTTTAAATAAGTAGAATTGTAATTGTAAATTAAATATAACATTTTATAATCGCGGAATTCTCGGCATTTGTGTTGTAAGATCCTATGTGATAAGGAATAATATTTTTAAATTTGAGACTACATACTTTCTTTTTTCGAAATTGAGACTGCGTTCCGCAGTAGCATGACCACGCTGCTCTACTATTATATCTCACTTACATATGTGAACCTACTAACGTTAGATCCAATAGTAGCAACCTCCCATCAAAACAAATTTGAACTTTATTCCACGAGTAATTAAAAGCGAAATTCGACTGAACAAGCTTAATGTGTTTAACGTAACATGCCTGTTTTTCATTAAGATTAAGTTACGACGATGTCACGGAAACCACTTTTTATGCTATGGACCAGCGAAATAAAAACACCTCTATGTTAACTAAATAATACGACGTTATTTTTTCTAACAAAACTGTAATAAATAGACAATAGGTTACAAAAATAAGTTAAGATTTAACTGATTCGCTGTTATTGCAGTCAGTAAATTTTAAATAATTTTACTAACAAAATAACCGCGGATTAGGCATTAAATTGAATCAGATAAAACAATATTCACGTCATTTGTTATTAATTTTTAAAATGGAAATATAAAGAATTATTTATTTTAATGATTATATTCTAAATAATCTTCAAGGCTGAAAAACAGATTGCGATAGGTACTGAAAATAATATTTGGTACTGCGTTTACTGAAAATAATGTTGACTGCGAGCATGAGACTTCAAGTCAGTTCCTGAAATGCTTAACGGCCGTTAAATTACTAGGCACTAAACCGAAATACAAAACTTGAATCATTTTTAAAATCGTAAACATAATTTACCACAGTTAAAAATATTTACAGATTAAAAATTACACATCGAAAATCTCCTCATTGTTGGCGTGAAGTATTGAAGCTGGCAGTAGTGCCACGTTAAATGACAATGTTCTTTGCCCTCGGTGGGCATTTTTTGACAGTTTACTTTTTGAGTGGGTGTCAGACTCTTGCCGACTAAAATCCACCCCGAGCCATCTGCTCCGACCATCATTGCTTTTACATCAGCAGCATTAGCCTAAATTGGTCCTAAATGTGGTAGTCTAATGGCTCTCTATGAGGCGTATGCGCAGTTTAACACGTTGTTCTACCTCATATAGATATAAGATCGTCCCTTAAAAGAAAATCAATGTGGACCTCTATCAGCCTTTTTAAAAAGTAGCAAGTAGGTTGTATTACAACTAATTTAAATAACAGTGATTTTGAATTACGAATATAATAGATAATTAGGATGTATATGTGAATGAAGTAGACACCGACGTACCGCTAACATTATTGATTACGATTCACCGTCCGATTGAAATACAACAACAAGTAACTCTTCATTATCACACTTTTTAATACGTAAACCGGAACAGCGTAAAGTAAATGTAGCTATTAGCAATACTATTTAGCACAGATACGTTTTTATAGCCAATTACTGTTTTACAGCAAACGATAAATACTTCCAATAGAACGGCATACAAACTAATAAAGGATACAAAATGTTTTTTAAATTACTAATTCAAATTAACGAGGGGTTTCGTTGAGGTAGAAGACCGCTTCAAGTTAGTTTCAATCGCGTAATCTATATTCATTCAGCGAAGTTAGCGCGGCATCACTGCACAGCGGTGCAATTAAAAACGTATAAATCAAAGTATACTCTCTACATTTAGTTAACACCGCTGGCAATCTATTAACGATTTATAAAGTCGCTAATTAACTTATATCCGCAGCTTGTTTTTGTTCCCCATTAGGTTAATGACGACGTTAGATTCACATGACAACACACTTTTAATTTCTGAAAGGGTAAATTATTAGTTCTTTTTTTGATTCTGTTGTGTAAGGAGGATTCTAAATTTAATTAAAGATTTCGTATTATTGAGTGTTTTGTAGTTGAAAATGGCTGACGAATTTTAGGCTTCTTTGTAGTCGATTTATAGTATTGACGCATTTCTCATGTCTTTTGTACAGATCGATTTGCCGTGGTTGATTTTTTTGGTCACAAGATCTCTTTTTTCGTTGAGAAAACGACTTCCTTCAACCAAGGTAAGGCGAGAGGGAGTGTCAGATTCTGACGGATTAAAAACCTCCTCGTTCCTTCTACTTCTCCAGGCCTGAGGCCGCGGAACCTTATTGCGCTTAACCCGGCTGAACATCGGCCCATCTGTGGTGTTCTATTGGTTCTTTGAATGCATACCCACGTGTACATATTATGTAAATTGTGGTTATAGGCCAAAATTTTAAGTGTTTATAAAAAGCAGACAGGTAACGCTATTCATATAAGGCAACATTTTAGGCTTGTAGTAGGTACTTGGTTGACATATAGGTAAACGAAAGATATAAGTTTATGTTAAACGGATAGACAAACTCATGCATTAACATTAGCTGTTAGGAATAGATATTGTGAATATTTAATCCTTGTGTCTACCGTATATTGATGCGATTTTTATGCATAAAGCGCACCTGTCGATTAATTTCATCTTAGATATCGTTTATGGGTAGTTTATGTGACGTAAACACTATGTTTCCTCCTCACATTGACATGAAACCATTGCTAATTATAATTACCGCCGTGGCGCGATGAGCATGCGGCAAAAACAGTTCATGAGAACGATGCCATGATTGTATTAACTTTCGTATTCTTGTTACACGATCAATAGGTATGCCGACGTTATCGATGAAAAAAATCTTGTTAAGTACGAAGGCGTGAAACTAATGAAGTGTTTCTGTAACAAAAACTGTAAAGCTAGCTTTTCTTCATAATACAGATTTCCTGGTTTTTGCTGTTTGTTTAGTGAAATACTACTGATTTGCTTATTAATTATTTTCGCTGACGTCTCTTTTACAAATGGGTAAGCATGTTGCTGACATGTTTATTTGAAATATCTTTTATTTTAAAGTTTGATTCATTTTTGATGTTTGATATCTAAACAGCACAATTCTCATTTAGAACAATAAATTCAATAATGATAAGGTGTTTCTTCCTAATGAACACAAGATGGCGTTGTTCAAACGTTACAATGACTGTTAAAATTGTCAGCACAAGGAAAGTTTTATATTAATAATAGCCACTTTAATAATTACTTATAGGGAACAAAGTGAGAAGTTAAAACCACTGAGCCGGCTAATTTAAAAGTAATTTTATTTAGTAAAGACGTGTGTAATAGTATGAAAAAAATTTAAAATTATACCCAGGAATATCGTTGGATGCATCATATACTACGTGGTATGCGTAATGGAGTATTAATTTGTCTAGAGTTTTATGTTCTTATGGAGCCCTCGCATTTGTTTGTTTGTTTTACCGAGTGAAACGATCTGAACCAATTACTACAATTGAATTAAACAATTATCTATATGGAGTTCACAATCGACGTCGAAATACACGGGCAGCGAGGGTTACGCTTTGCAAGCAGCATCAAGGCGGAACTCCTACGCGATTCACTATTTACGCATTCTTCAATTATTTAGCTTTTTATACCTACGTGAATGATATAATAATTAACTAGAAATTCTTGTTAATATTGCTGTAGAAACAGCGTACAAAGAACTATTTGTAGCATGATCTAGAACAGTTTAAAGAAAAATATTTACGTTCTGTTGTTTTTCTCAAACTTTGATTGTACAATGTTTCTAATGTATTAAGGTATAGGTACATAAAGGTTGTCTTTAATCAAAATAAGTCAGTAGTTAAATCTATGTATATGTCGTGTTGGCTTAGAAGTTAAGGCGCCAACTTCTCATGAGGGTGCGGGTTCACAAGCTGCCAAATATGTACCAATATGACATTTTATAAATTCAAACGACGGGTAAACCTGGACTTACAATTTCAAATTATAAGTTTGAAATCGCCAATCCGCTTTGAGCAAACGTGGTGATTAATGCTCAAACCTTCTGCCTGTGAGATGAGGCCTTTGCTGTGCAGTGTGGCCTGAGCACTTATGGACTGACAACGTGAACAATTAATTGCAGCTGTAGCTAAGTTGAAAGTTTTGAACTTTTAAAATAGAAAATAATATGTCGCCCGAAGAGGCAAATATTAGTTACTATTTATAAAATTATTTTTTTAATAAAACCCCACTGAAGTAAACTGAAAACGAATTGATAAAATCTATCTACTACGTACTGGGAGCAAATCTTTATGATTAATAGCGAAATAATAAAACATTCAAATATAATTTTTCTTTGGGTTACTTGGTTTGTAGGTACTTATGCACAAATAGTAGCTATATAAGCGGTAGTATATTAGTATATTAGCAGTAATACATATAAGCGGCAATAACTTTCATCACTTTAAAAGGAGACATCGTAATGCTTATCAATATCAAAATAAATCTCAGTTATAACACCGATCAATAGTAAAAATCTATATATTTTTCAAATACGGGTCGGCATCAATTGCGCACTTAAAAGCCTGATTTTGTGTACACACTTTATACCCGCATACATGGACACAGTTTCGATAATTCCGATTCAACATTCATAATTATCTAATAAACTCATGTTTTGTAGCCTTTTCAGTTTGCCGCTATCAGTTTACACAAGCGTGTTGACTGTATCAAATCCTATCTACATCGGTGCGTTTGATAATATACAAACATCAAAAGACTCCATAAGAATTACCTACTTATTTAAAAAAAAAACGATATCTGCTAATGTAAGCTGTTATGGGGTTAAACGGATTTTGATTACCTACCATTCGGAAATGCGTTTAGTATGTATTTATGGTGATAGGAAAATATTTTATGGAAATATAAATATTTTTCCTAGCTATGTTTGTTGACTGAACAATCGAGAGGTCGTTAGCAGTGCGATATTATTGATTATTTTTCGAGGTAAATTAATGTTATTTCTTAAATGAGTATGCAAGAAACCTTTAATATTAGTACAAGCCGGGCACAATGACACGCTGAAGTGCAGTAAACTAAATGAGATTTATAGTGTGTAAGTAGGTATGTGCGCGTACAACCGTTAACTCACCCGCGGGGCGTACACATCGATATTCTACACCTACCCCTCTCAAGTATTTGGTTACGTACCGACAAAGTAGTTTTTGTATGAGCTATATAAGGTTTTGTTACTGACTTTCTTACATTGTAACCGCAACAACTAAAAAACCACAAGCCTGACACTTAGAAACAATGTTGCCATGCTACGCGATCTAGAATAAACCAATGAAAATGTTCGTTTTGTGTCTAAAGACACTTACATATTGGTATTTAACTTCCACTTAATTAATTCGAAACATAAGAACCTTAATCTTTATCCCTCAATTGCGTGACAACGATGATAACACGCTGCTTCACCTTTGAAATTAACGGTTAATTTTAATAAGACAGTAATTAAGTATTTGACGTATTACCGGTTACGAAAATTACTTTCGATTTAATAAGTAAAAACAAGGAGGAACTAATTGACTCGCTGTAAGCATACTAGGCATACATAATCTAACTTTAATTAAAGAGCTGTACAATAGCGTATTGTGAAGAGGCTTAAAGGCAGTCTATCAAATGGTAAAAGCAATAGCAGCCACAAAGCTGTCATGTGTTCCTCGATAAACGTTTAGAGGCTTGCTTTTAACGGGACACCGGCGTAAAAAGAGCATCAGTAGCATGGGCAGGAACCAGGAAATGCAGAGTGACAGTAGGTAGTTTGGGTATAGCAGCCGTTTTAGCCTTTACGTCGGATTTACCCCTTTTTTAGAGATTTGCACGTCTACTCTGTCGATATTGCGCCGTTAGGGACTTATCTGTAAATTGCCGAGGGCCAGCCATTGTCTGGTATTGGCTCGCTGCGCCAGTTACTCAAAAATTAATTATGCCAGACACAGAGCTGCCCAGCTCTGTCAACGGGAATTGTAAATCAGGATGCATAGAGACGCACCTGAATTATAGATGCATGCGATTTTGCTAGGCAAATGTTATCAGAGTTTAGTCGATTGTGTTTTCGACGCAAGTTTTATCGGACTGACTTCTTACTATTTATCTGTTTAAAGATTTATGAAGATCAGTTTTCATGATGTAATGCAGAATCCCGGTAATAAATTAGAACTCAAATAAAAGCAATCAGTACTCACCCGTTGAAGGGGTATCCGGCAAAGGCTGCATCATAAGGATGGTAAACAGTCGGGTATGGCCAGGTAGCAGCGCTTGCGGCAAGGTTTTCTTTGAGTTCGATTCCTGCAGCCTAAGAATAAAGGATATAACATAGATTAGCATGACTCAAAATACATTTAAAATTAAGTACATACAGTTCATTATAATTGAATTTCTTAAAAGGCAAATGAGCAGATTGATATCCTGATAGTTAGCATAAGCATAGTATAGTAATTTTGTCGTTAAATGTAACACCAACTTAACAAATACGTTATAAGAAATAACCTCTAGGGTTTTAATTTTAGATATTTGGAACGCAGCATTATTCAGTAACGGAGTCTAGAACTACATGAGGACAGAGATCACGAACAAAAACTTCCACTAAACACTAAACTATTTACAATGGAAATCGTTTTACGTTTTCAATATTATCAAAGCGACTTTTATTGTTCGACTTTAATATTTTCTACAAAAGAAGGTTTGTTATGATCTCCACACGTGTAAGGTGGATTAGATACCATTTATGAAAGAACGTTGCAGTCTAGTTATCATCTGTTTAGGATGTTATCCCTTAGTTTGGTCTAAGATACCCGCGAGAAGAGTCGAGGTGAAGATGCATGAGTTCAATCTGCCTCATACAGGCCTACCTGTAAGTACGTGACACCTATGTCAATTTCTATTTTTCGTTGTTAAGGAATGATGAAAATAATATTTTAAGTTGAACACGTGTTTTTAAACGATTTATGTGCTTCTCGATTGCTCAAACACTACTCTATGTATCGTATTGACCTTTAAACATTTCTCTATTGTATTCACGATTACTCATTATTTGTACTATAATGTCTGCTATTTGTCACCGCTATACATTTACTAGCTGTCTAACTGTAATTTTATTATAATATCTCCTTCCAAATTTCCGGTAGCTTTAAAGCAATCCATTACTAAAATGATCCTCGTCGGATTGATTTCTTGATCGATCGCTTTAGAGTTTTGGTCTTAACTATTATTACTTAATGGGTAAAGATACGAGACGTGTGCATCAATCATCTTTCCATCCACATTTTTTGTTGTTTTAATTGTTAAGCTTTTACGTTTCAAAAATAAACAAATATGAAATGTTTAAAACCTTGAGATAACTTTATTTGAGAAAGTCCAACATTAAATAAACAGCAGTTTTAAAATTATGATTAATTTGTTATTAAGGTTGTGCGCCGGAGATCGCGTAAAAAGCATGGCTGTCACTAAGGGTCCAAAAATTTATAGCGACACATTAAAAATAACTCAGGAGCGAGTCTTAATGCGGTCAGCCAGGATAAATCTATCAAAAGATTTTGTTGTCCAACAACTTCATTGGTGGCCGAATCGAAAATCCGATAATAAATTTTACTCAAGTACGACAGCGTAATCCAGTCGCGCTGTCGGTCTTTGTTGCTGCGACCTTTGTGATATAATTCCAGTTTTCTGTTACTTCAAATAATAATCGGACTACGCCGTAACGCGAATCTGTGGCTCTGTGGATTTATTGTACCAACTTTGCTGCAATATTTACTTAATCGGCTGATCCCATCCATCGTAGGCGTTTGACAGTTAAAATGCCAATTGTACTTCGTGAATCTATGTTCGAGCTTTAAATTAATATTGTAGTTTTAAAATCCGATGCTAAAGTTTAATTGGTGTAATTTCTAATACTACTAAAATATTTGGCTTACTTACTTAGAGAGATAAATTGATCGCTATCGTACTTATACGGTTAAGGAATGATTGATAGATGTGTTGATCTTAACGAAACAATTATTTGAGCACAAAAAACCTGGCCGTGATCTTTATTGGTATCAACATTATGAGTTTAATGGAAGCTAGCTATAATCCCATTAACATTAGTGTGTTGAACTAGCCAGTAGGTATATACTTTTATGGAAGGTATAAGTTAATCCGGTGAGCGATGTGGTTGACACGCAAGCTCAGGTAGCGTTCAAATGTCGTCGAGTCCACAAAGGAACTTAGTAGATACAATACTTTTTGGACGGATTTTAAAAAATGATTACTTACTTTATTTTCACAATAAAAATATGATAAATGTTGAAGATAGTATTATGTTTTACTTATAAAGGGGTCGATGATTTTTATAGCGTGGACAAAGCTGATGGTGCAGTGTATGTTCGGTGCTCATTATACTTAATTTATAAACCGATTTACCTACATTTCACTGAACCTTGTTCTTTTAACGTCTAGAAAAAGCCTTGTTTTTATATTAGGTACCGTGTGTCTATAAACATATGTATTCTATCAACAGCAAACAAAAACTCTCTTTGTTTTCAACCACAACTAGTGTAGCGATAATTTATGTTAAAATTATTGATGTTTTACTTACAAACTTCTGAATAAATCTTCGTGGCTATTGATTACAATACTATACATGTTATAATTATCATAAATTACAGCGGCCATTAACCACAAATCTACGACTAAAAGCGGTAGCACAGATCGATGATTTATTTTAGGATACTTCTTCGGAACTATAAATTATTTTTTTCATAAAATAACGCTGGCTTCCCGTCACCATAGCCCCACATGTGCAAATGGAAGCGATTAGACCGGGCGAGCTATTAAATATTTTGACACTTTGAATATTCCGTTTGTCTCATAAACGTATTTCTGTTTACAGTAAGCATTACATTTAAGTTTTGAAGTGTAAACAAACACGTTATAATCCGACAGCTAAAAGACCAAACAAAGAGGAAAAAAATAAGTGTACACTGCACGGATACCCTACGAGCCGGGATGAAATAATAAATTATAGACAAAATAAAAGGCGTTAAATAAAAAAACGACGTGAGGCAGGATCCCATTGAAGGCGTCGGGCCAGAGTTAACACTTTCGCCACTGATGATGTACGATCATATCTTCATGAATGATTGAATCGTCTGCCGGGACACGTTCACGGCTTTTAACACCTTCCTCCAAAAGTTTTACTACACCTCATATATTACGTAGCGTGGCTACTTTTATGTTGTTATGATCATTATCATTCAAAGTCACTACCCACACACGTCTCGAAGGGTACATTCTAACACAAGGAGTAATTTTATGATTACGTTTTTGTATTATTTTAGACCATTCAAGTTAATTTGTACGTGTGATGTCCGGTACTTATATCTACACGTTTTCAAATCTTCACGAAAGTAGATTGACATGTCTCAATATACGTACATTATTATTTTATAATCCTGTATAAATGCAATATGGAACTCTGGACACATTTTAATCTTCAGAAAGAAATTGTTAAACATATTAAGTTATTAAAGCCGCCTGGTTCGATACAACTTTTTTGGGTCGATGGACAAAAGAACATACATCAACGGATTACGATTCAAATTTATATGTATTTATTACTTATATCGTAAACCTTATTGTGGTGCCTACTTAACACCGCGAGAGTCTTATAACTACTTCTCTAACGTAATATTTTGACAACGTATCCTAATTATTTTAACGTAATACCCTTTGTAGTTGGAAGTGGGGGGAAAAATGGAAGTAAAGCTCTTCGTCCATAGATGTAGATAGGAACATAATCCCTTTGGTTTTGATGGTTTTGGTTACCGAGCTGCGACGGGTTTTAAGCTTTTGTCGACGTAATTAATTTAAGTCATAGTTTAATAAGATTAGTTTGGACAAAAAGATAAGCAACTGTGTTAGAAGCGTTAATTATGTTTGTGACAGTATACAAGAGGTATAGAATATGTGACTATTGGTTTGGTTAATTATCATTAGTACATACGAGTTCAATGAAATAGGCACACACCTGCTTAAAAAACACTAGTTTTTGTGTTTGTGTGCATTTGTGAAATGTGTCTATTGATAGGTTATCGTTGTACTAGAATCGTATTTAACATTGTCTTCACAATTATACATATATATCGTAAATTTGACTTATATTTTAGGTATTCTAAATGCCATATCTATTATGCAAGTTTCAATGTAATTCCGTATTTAGATAGTGCACGACTTAGATTAACATAAATATTACTGTCAAACAAAGGTTCAATAATTTATTTTTAGACTTTAGCATATCAATTGTACATATTAATAAATACCACTAAATATTCCGATATTAGCTGACATCATATTAAGTATTCGTTGCAAATTAATAAAACCGATACGACGTCAATGTTAGTGAAACAATAAAATATTAAATTACTTCGTATCAGATAGGACAGAGACTTGTCAAGCAAACTAGTTTTGTAAGTATGTGGTACTCGGTACGACGTGGTCACAGACGTATAAACAGTGACCAGTCATGAAGACTAGCAGTAGTTAATTTTACTATAAATTAATAAGTGATTCATTCTTTACTTAGTAAATATCCTCCTACCTGCCTATTAATTGGATCGTGTTCTATCTGTTTTCAGTCCACTGCTAAAAGAAATTCCAACAAAAATTGAAAATAATGTTATAATTCTTAACGGTCTCGAAGATTCTTAATGTATCTCTTACACGTCCGTTGCATTACTATTAAATCTGTTATGTAAAAGGAAAACATGCACGTGATTATGTATTTTTTACAAGGAGTTTTATTCATACGTTTTTTGATTAGGCCAAACGAAATACGTATGTACATAAATCCATTCGATATAAGTATCGACAGGCTGATGAAAAAAGTGATTTCTAATGCGATGGAAATTAAGAGACGAGGTACATTAAGTGACCGACATTCGACACTGCAAAAAGCACAGAATTAATTTAATGTTCCTTTTTATTTGCAATTCAATCCGATATCCTTAATTCATGTTTGTTGCAACACTAGCGTCTGATTATCATGTCAACCGCAGGGATTGGCTCCGTTGTATTCAAAACTCGGTCAAATAACATTATTCATCTCGAGATTGCTTAATTACAACTACTAATGAGCGACATTGTTGGATAATATTTAAAACTTTTGTTTTAAGACCTCTTTATGTGCTTGTTTTGAACTCTTTGTCCACGTTAATTAAGCAATTAAAATTTTAATTGATACATAGAGATTGATATCTAGATTTTAATAATACGGCGTTCATAATAATTGGTATTTTATTACTAAACGAATATATTGTATTTGAAGATAGGATTGTAATCCTTACAACCAAAAATAAAAATAGACATTTAAAAATTCAATGTAGTTCAGCGTGACAACGGACGTTATTACTATTATAATGAATTTGACATTCGTTCAACAAATTAAGTGTTTAAAAGATATCTTCTAGATGTGGTTTGTAATAGTATCAATGGAAGTTTTTGTTCTGTAGCTAGATTCTCGTATACTTATTGCTGCTCTGGTTGATAATTTTGTGTATGTACATATATGCTAGTTTTGATTTATACTTACAGCATTTGTATAAAAGGGTGGTTGATCAGCTGCTAAAGCAGGAAAATACGCCGCCATACCGGCAGCTGTAGCCGCTGCGGCGTCAGAGTAAGGGGCACTGTACATAGACAGGGGCACGCCGGAAGCGAGCCTCTGGTAGTTGAGAAACTCGTATTGACACGAGCAAACTGTTTGTCCGGTGATAGGATCCTGGAATATAGGGCGGCCCGTGTCGCAGCAGCGCGGGGCTGCGGCGGCAGGCGAGCTGGGCCGGGCCGCGGCACTCGCGCCGCCCGCGCCCGCGCTCATTCCCGCCTGCGCCGGCGGCGGACTGTTGGAGGCTGTCGAGATGGTGCTCTGTAAGTTGCAAATTTTGAAATGCCTTTATGGCGCGTTTTTCATTCGCTTATGCAGACGCGATGTGTAGATAGGAGGCCTCCGTGCGCACAGCTAGCCAGTCGCAAAGCGTTAAGAACAAATTAAAATGCAATTGAGATATGCTCACGTGGTTAATGTTCCATAAATCGACAAAAAGTTCATAATGGACAGTTAAAATAAAATTAGCATAATATAAAATAATTGATGGATACTAAATGAGCCTTTAACGATTGTGTGAAAAGGGGTGAGCATCAAAAGTAACCTTGGGCGTGTCTGTCCCGTCGTCAGGACCTACGTGAGCGCGAACCGACTGTACGCAAATATCAACGGCGAGGGCCCTGTACATAAAAAATATTAATGTTCTCGAGCGAGTAATACTAATTTGATGCGATTGATAATTTTTAATAAATCACAATGGGATTGGGCTGGGCGGACACATTGTTGTTGTTATAGATTTATTATTCGCCGAACTACCTGAATCGATAGCGCGGTCGCAAAATAAACATCCGGCTGTTGTCCGATTATAATGCCAGAAATGCGAGTTTAGATTGTCCTTTTAATTGAGCTCAGTGTGGACCCGCACGCGGGTTCGTTCCGAAATAACTTTCTAAATATTTGTCATTGGAATGAAAAATGGTTTTAACCGTCCAAAATTCATTGTATTTTCAATGGGGATTAGGATTCGAGAAATGTCGTTTTTACACATCTCATGTCATTTTTTTTTCGAGAAGTCAATTATAATAACCCCATATCTTTTGTGCTATATTTCTATAATATATGAAAACTATTATATTAGTGTCAAATAATTTGTAATAATATTCGAATATAACTTTACGAACCCTTGCAATTTAGTTTAGAAATAGTGTGACTTGACCTTTAATTGTGTAAAGAGGCGGTTCTGTCGCCGTAAGCCTAGTAAAGTCTCGTCGCGGTTGACTGTGGACGTATTAAGCTGGAGCTATGACCCGTCTGCCAGAAGTATGGCTTCAGTCGCCCTAAACATGCGACATATACCTACCGTCACGTCTGTTGCTATAGACTCCAACATTTCGACAACCTATCGCACCGCTGAGCCCACACTCACCCCCTCACGGCAGGCTAAAAACATTTGTTGTGTTGAGGGAATTATTGAGGTAATCCCGAAGCCGTTAAACGTCGAATCCCTGCATTACCTACATTACATACCCTGCATAGTTATTTAATCCTTGCTCGCTAACGTAGTGTATTTATGTATAGGTTGGTAGGTGTTCGCGTGTGTCGTGGCTCATTCGACCTAATGACTATGGTAATAGAGATGATATCGATCTATACAGGGGCTGCGGCTGAAAGCGACGTTGGTGCTTAAAAGGGATTCAATCCGTTCAAATGATACGAGTGTCTGGTGGGTGAAACGACATAATATAATTATTACACCACCTACTGCATGCTTTATTTATGTGCTCGCTCGAGAGTTGTGAACAGGTATCAGTTAACACTAAATCTGTTTGAAGCAATGTTAACAAATTCATTCCCGGAAAGGTACATCTTTTATATGTATAGAGCACAACCTAAAAGTTGCTTTGTTACGATGTATGATGTTTTTCCTTCCGGGGTATTACATTACATGTAGAACGTAATATAGTCTTGAGTAACATAAAAAATGGCGGAATAAGTTTGTTTGTTTTTATATGAAATCCAAATAGAAATTGTCAAATTCTGGTACAAAGACAATATTAAACATTAAAAAAGTTTTCAGTAGAAATACAGAATGTATGTGTGTTTAGATCTGTACATGATGCCAGCCTAGTGCAAGCCAAGGCACGTTGAAAACGAAATATGAACAAGACGTGTATAATTACAATTATGAATTTTAGTGACGCAATCAATTTTAGATACTTTATCAGGAGACATCGATAGTGAAGTTCATATTTATGGTATTTTGTTAAATGTACTAGGGGAACAAAAAATAGTTAATTATGCGAATTGTTCATAATACTCAAAAATCATGTAAGCCATAGCGTAGACGAAGCGTAGTAGCTGCGTAGACGGAGCGTAGCATCCGCGTAGAGGACGCGTAGCGACCACGTAGAACCCGCGTAGTGGCTACTTACTTCATAGCCCTAGTATATTGCGTTTAAAATGTTTTTCACACAAAAGTTAATAATTTTCAACGAGTGATACTTTATTTAGTGACATATTGTTGACTTTAATTATTGGTATTGAAGGTGAAATGTTTATTTTAACACGTTGAACAGCAATGCTGTACATCGGGTGCCCATACTAATGGAGAGTTGACTTTTAATAATTTAATGTCAGAATCAGAGGTTAAACAAAATAATTTTAATTTACAATTAAAAAGACGAAACATGTATTTATATTATGGAATTTATGACGTCATTAATGTACTCCTATCATTATTGGGTACGTTAAGGAAACTTTTATTATTCTTTGGATACGTATAAACTTGTCCATCATCAACTGTTTGAATGAAGAATATATTTATATGTGCTATAAAACAAAATCCAAGCAATCGATTTGCGGTTTCTAATATTGAAAAAAGTGTTGTGTTTGCCCGTCGAGATCTTGTTAATTATAATCAACACTTGACAGGCTCCGTTAAGTGAAGTTGAGTTAGGCAACAGGCCGGGAAAACGATAGTATAGCGAAGACTAAATGGTTTCAGACACGTCATTGTAGTAAATTATCTAGTCTGTAGCTTGTAGAACAGTTGCTATTGAATATGAATAGCCTCATCAGGAGTAAAAAGAAGAGAAAGAAGTACTGCTTTACGAGTATAACACGAAACAAAATTTTTTTACTTCACAAGTGTGTTATTCCGGAAAATGTTTGCAAGCTCTACTGGTTACTTTACTGGCTATTTGAGTCACTGTTAATTGATAGAACAAATGAATTATAGAAGCGAGTAGCTTCCTCTACATTGTAAGCATACAGTTACGATTTATGAAATTAGAATATATGTACCTCGATGCGTCGTTTTTCACTGTTGAAGGCAACGCCAAGGGTAACAGTCTGTATATTTCACAAGATATTTGCATAGAACAAGTCTTGCGCATTGTGTAGCGCTAGTTTGACAGTTCCTAAACGGTTCGTTAACATGACAGGTAACTAAATACTCACATATAACACGTAATTTTCATTTATCTATTTAGACAAACTTCGAAATAAGTAAGTATTGGTTATGTGTGCTTATTAGATAAAGAATACAAAAAAGTTGTCATCATATCCTTTTCAAATATCGGACGGTTGGAGGATTAAAGTGCCGCTGCACCTTATCTTCGGCAGACATCTTTTAAAAAACAAACACGAGAAGTATTCTCTTTTTGTCGTCTTTTTTTATCGTAACCCGCAGGATATGTTAGAGTCGTTAAGCCCTTTTAAGTGTTAAACCATGTAACTGAATATTCGAGCGTATAAGGGTCCGATCTATTTGTTAAATAATGTAAAAAAGTTAATCTTAGAGAAATCGGACCCAATGACATGAATTTCGTTAAAGACATCAGCCGGGCAAAAAATATCGATGACATGTCGCTCGCTTAACTAACCGTGGGTGACGCCGAGCGATGGCTTTTGTCCAGGTACCACGGGTTTTTTTATCAGAGTCGGCCCTTTAGCAGACATCATTAAAGTATTAAATTTACGATAAGGTTACGGGTGCACACTAATAATTTTGACATTCTTGCTAATGTTTAATTCTCCGATAAACGTCTTTGCAGCTTTGCATAGCACTATGGCATAGACGTGAGCTTGCTCCCACTTAGAATCAGTCATCTTAAACAATCAAGCAATCTGTTACGCAAACAGTCAGTTGATATAGATTGTATTATAAATTCTGTTTAGTGAAACACGCTAGTATATTGCGGTCGGGTGTTATCATTAGCCATGCATGAATGTGATATGGCTGCCCTGCATATATGTCAAAGCAGGTCTGCTGATTCTGTCAGCGAAGATAATTATTTGAGCCCGTTACCATGTAGCGGTCCGCAGCTTAAGCTATTAGTCAGCGGCGAGACAGTTCACAGAATTATCAGAGTGCTAATATTCTCGCCTAATCCTTTTCGCACATAGTTTGCAAAAGAAAAAGCATCACAATTTGATAGATCGTATGATAAGACCGACTGCTCGGGCGTCACGCCAGCTTGCGTTCGCGTTTACATTCCTTGTCTTGAGAAAAGCGTGTGCGAATAATTCTGATGTGCTATATTTTTTCTTCTCCAAACATCAGGTTAATTACAGGCAGATTAAGATCAATCATATTTAAATAATTTGTTTAACAGCTACATGCTCCCGTAGTGGCTTTCGATTCTATAATCAGATATCTGGTGGATTTTGCTTAGAGTGTACACGAATACACGTATTTGAAGTAATTAACATAACAATATTCTCGGACTTATTTCCCTGTAACAGATTTCTATGATAGAGTCACAAAAGTACAACTTGGTACAACGTAACAATGCCTGGAAATATTTCTTTTTATGAGTACCATTGAAATTTATTGGAGCTGAACCATAATAATAAGACACTTATCATAAATATTTAATCACTAAAACCAGAAAATGCTAAATAATAACGTTAACGTAGAAATCTTGTAGGATAAAAAGTTGAATGCTTTCAACCTAGAGCTTATCTTAGAAAACCATCTAAAGTATGATTTTCTATAATTAAGCTTCGACTGAATAAAACATAGTTGCGCACTGACAAACTATGATAGATTATCGTCGATCTGTTTCAGACAATGAATGCTAGTGTATCGTGTGATTCGGCCTCAATTAACAACGTACCGCTCGCATGAATAGGAAACTAATTAATTAACCGGTTGTTCAATGTTTTTCATCCACTTTTCTACGGACTAACTAACATTGGCAATGTAATTATGTACATCCGAAACGGTTGAACTTCGCGTTCCATGTTCGCGACGATTCGTTTTGTGAGCTCGAACATTAAGCGAATGGTCATCACAGTAAACTACCACTCATACGTGGGACATAAACGTCTTTACTTTAAGGCACAATAAAATTCAACGTCTCATCTTATAACGTAAAGCTATTTACATAAAATTTTATTTTAATTGGACAATTACATGGTGCATCACCAGTTAAGGTAGGTGTCTATTTCGACCGCATCCTGTGTCAAGATATTCGTATAGATAAGCCGACAAAATTGGCCCACCCTCAAAATGCACGATGCCTTAAAGAAATTCACACCTTCCCTAATTAGGGTAGAATTAGGAAAGAATAAATATTGAAAGGGAACCGCCGCCCTTATTCTAATACTTGGCGATATGTTAATGTAAAGATAAATACACATTAATGATGCATAATGATAATAAACGCCTATCTATTAATATATCTAAGTATATTAATACAATAAAAACTCGTCCGTCAAATTGTTCTAGCAGGTTTCCAAAATGGTAATTTTTGTGTTTTCAAAATTTTAAGATAATATTTCAACCAGAACAGATTACTCAGACGTCTATCTGTGTTTCAGTTAAGATAGTACGTAGTACGTATATCTATATTCCGATTTTTATATCGGTAGCTGGTATGGCTGCAGATAATAGTAATTTACAATCGTTTTCCATTAATTAAGTTGGTACACGAAAAGTTCATTTATTCTTGTATTTAGATAAGTCTAATTAAAATGTATAGTCGCAAATTTACAAGCAAGTTGTATACGCTCTTTTTGTAGTATCATTTTGGGTGTGGTCGTAAAAAATGATATAAAGCAGTGTCGGCAACTTTATAACAAAGCCCTCTTTGCTTATCGACTGATGATCTGTAAGTGGATAACAGTCATATACATTCGTAGCATTTAGGCATATTTTTTGCCAAAATATAAATTAGGTACTACCTATGGTATTACCTATGATTCATTAAATAGCCATATGACGAAATATTTGTAATTTTTAATACTTAGTTACATTAAATGTTTACACAATCGCAGAAAAGTTTGATGATGTTCACGTGACGAGTTCCCAGTAATTACTAATGTTGTTTACAGACTCGTGATAACTTTTATTTCATTATTTGCACACCCATGATATGTTTTTATTTCATTATTATAATTCTAAATAAGTACGTTTCGCGCGATTTAAATAAAAACAGCGACGCGCCCCGGGGAGCTGTAAATCGATATACAATATTATTAAGTGTTTTATGGGGAGGTGAAATCTTTAACGTCGGACCAAATATGCTCGCTTAAAAGGCGGTTCGGCCACGTTCACGTCCGCGTCTCTACAGCGCGCTTTCCGCGTCGGTTCGCAGCCCCAGCCGTATTATTATTGTGTTTCATTCAAACAACTCATTCATAAAATTGCAACTCTTTCGAGAGCAACCGGAGAGCCTGTCGACACACTCCATCGCACCCACAAATGTGGACGAAAACTTTTACCTGGACCTTTTAATTCGATATCCGCATAATATGAAAAATAAGATTCGTTTCATTATCTCGACAACGACGTTTTATGTGTCTTCAATCATCCAGTGCGGTGCGGTGCGAACGAACGTTGATTTCGCTAATGAAGTTGTTTCAGATTGTTCAGCAAGATTTATTGGCCCCTGTTACGGAATAAACATGTGCTAGTGCCGCGGGTACTTGTCTATTAATAACCTGACTATTATTCTGCTTAATACCCTTGTGACGTGGTCGCAAACATTCCTGCGTTACTGTAATGCTGAAATTAGATTGATGCAATCAGGACATTGTACAGCGATTTGCTTCACAAATACAATTATTCATATGGAGTGGTTCATACTGGTTGCTGATTATTTTTAACAGATGTATTTGTTATTGGATATTCAGTTTTATACCTAATTGGTTTCTTGTTGAATGTTTTTGTCTCTTATCAGAAAAGTTACTAGCATTTATATTGCTATTAGTTTAAATAAAGAAATGTTTAAAGAGATGCTACATTCTAAATTAAAGTAATCAGATATATGTACTTGATATTTAACATATTATTGTTACTAATTAAGTTCTCGGAAATTTGGTCTTTAACTACATATGATATTGGTATCAAAATCCTGATTCCATAAATTCATTTACGCAATACTTGTCGGTATGCATATAGCGGTTGTGTGTTATGTCAGCTTGTGTTTAGAACTGGAAGAGGGGCATGGAAATTTGAATTATCGGTTAATACAGACGCCATTAAAGCGGTGGCGATTCAAAACATCCCGTGCTGTTCCCGGTCGAGCCTTTATTACAAACTCCCTGTCGTTACCCACTAATCGACAACTGTGTTACCAAAATAACTCTTGCACAAAATTACAACGCGAACGACGGTAATTTATTTACAAATTGAACAACTATTTGCGTTTTTTGTAAAACGAATGCGTTCAACTAGTTATTTAAGTGTGTTCTTCTATTTTATCATTAACGTACACGAAATTAATGACTATCTATAGGTACTCTCTATTAATAGTTTCTCATTATCAGAGTCTTGTGCAAATTTGAAAACTTATTCAATTTAGTTTTCGATCATGAAACTCTTAGGCGTTGTTGCCGTGCTCTATTTACAGGACGTTTCGAAACCGTCAAGTTTAATGAGGGACATGTACCAGTACATAAATGAACTTGTAAAGTCTTTATTAGTTTTGACGCATTTACATACGGACTGTGCAAACGTTTCTCTTGGACTTGTTTTCTTTAAGTTTATGATCAGTTATCATATTTCCTTGGAATTTTTTATTGTGTATTATGATTTTCCAATGGTTAGATAAAAGTTACCTAAAGAATAATATAATGCTAATGCGTTAGAATGTTTGTATAAGACAGAGACAGCAACAATTTTATTATTCAGATTACATTTATTTGACTATTGAAAAATCAGCCCTAAAGAACATTACAAAACTTCAGTGTCATCCATCTAACCGCTTTGGCTTTAGGTGTTTTGTAGCTGTTATGATGAAAATGAAAATGGTGGCGAATCAAACCAAGTATGTTCAAGCAGTTTAACATGTTAAAGAAAGCAATAGTCTGATTGTAATTAATAAAGCTAGAGTTTCAACGCGGCAGTGTGTCACAACTGTAACGACGTCTGGCGAGAGGAGTATTCGGAGGCGCCGAGGTGTGAACTAACGATATGTGAGCACCTCATCCGTCGCACACACACGACCGTGGGTGAGACAACGCCAGTAATTGTCATACATGTGTATTTTAAGTTCACAATGTTGGTAATAAAGTTTCACGAGTCTCTATGGCGCGTCTGATTAGGACCACTAACGAAAGATCTGTGGTCGCGACGCGCCACATCGCCCGTTTATTCGTGTACTACAGTTGTCTTGTGGTTATTTTGATGCTGTATTTTTTTTTTGTAATGTCTACTTAAGTATACGAAGACGTGTGTGTAGGTATAATGGCTGAAAGATGTCTGGAAAGTGAATGATATTGTTAAATATAATTAAGTTTTGTTAAACATTCTATAAATGAATTTCTGCCACATAGGTATATTTTTTAACAATTCCACAGTTTTTAAATGAATTTAGATAAAGATAAACTGTAGGTATAGTAAATCACGAAAACAAAATTTACTGAGTAATCTGTAGATTATTTATATATTAGCAAAGAATCTTAAGACATGCAGAGACTGAATTATTTACGACATAGCTTTACGTTCGCGAAATATTAACCAGAGGACACAAAGTTGCTCGTTTAAGTAGCAGCAAATTCAATAATTTCAAGCGGTCATCCATAAGAATTACTGTATCTTCTTATTAATCGCAACATAACTCGCTAACACGGCCTTTTCATTGCCGTGTTTGAACGCGAAAAAGTTTTATTACCATCAAAATGTGTTCCATCCGACTGCCTATTAGATTATACAGCTGAATTAAACTCTGTAGCGAAGAGGAAAGATTCATATTCGAAAGGATGTTAACTCGACTTGATATTCTCAAAATGGATGGAGTATGTCTCTGGGCGAGTGTACGCGGCACGCACACATACGCTACAAAATCCGGTTGCGCCTGCGCTTTGTATGAGGCTCACTATCACAATTCGTCGCTGCCGTAACGAGAGACTACAAAATTTACTAACCGCGTAAACAGCACACTCCCTTCATTTCGGAGAAATTAATTAAAGTTTCCGAGAAGTGAACGTCTCATTCACCTATCTGATTAGGGCGAGTCGAGTGGGCGTGCGTTGAGGATCGCTCCACACCGATTTCGGGGTCGTGAGATAAGGTGTCAGGTTTACGGTACGGACTCTTATAAAAAGATTTTTCTCGAGTTCGGTTATCGACTCGATAAGAATAATTCCATTACAAATAAAATGGCAAATCTTTAATTTAATTCCTAGTTTTTTGAACAGTCCTTGAAAGAATAGAAATAAAAAAATACGTGACTTTTTACGTACACGGGAATATAGACGTCTCTATTTCAAATTGAAAAGCAAATGATTTGCAAATATGAGAAAACGGAACGGTGCATTAAGAAACTTTATGTTATTAACAAGTACTTGCCCAACTTTGATGTTAATTGATATTCCAGAAATGACAAATGAAACATTCTTATTTATTGTAACTTGCAGACTACTTGTTCCTAATTTAGTTATTTAGTTCAACAAGTCTTACATGTCATTGAAAAAGTAAATTAGTAGGTTCATGTATACTAAACAGTTTACATTAAGTACAGTATTTTGTGTTTATTGTTTGTAGTAAATTTGTTTTTTAGTTAAATCGATTGTCATTAGAAAAGCATACAAACAATTTAAATAATAAAGTCCATTGACAAATATGTATATAAAAAAAACAGAGTAGAACGAACT
The DNA here is from genome assembly GCA_902829305.4 of Spodoptera exigua. Classification (NCBI taxonomy): domain Eukaryota; kingdom Metazoa; phylum Arthropoda; class Insecta; order Lepidoptera; family Noctuidae; genus Spodoptera; species Spodoptera exigua. The sequence continues at coordinate 7,944,923 of LR824601.2, read as the reverse complement.
CGATTTCTTAAAGCATGTGATCTATTTAGAATTACATAATATATTTCTCATACAAAATGGCAAAAATACTACAACTACCTAATTAGCAAAAGCTCCATACAATATCCTGTTACACAAATGTAAAAAGCACACTTGCATATCATTAAACATTGGCTCATTATCAAGAACAATAGCTCACCAGACGAACATTTACTTAATCATGGCTTTTTATTAGGTACGCATTATTAAAGTTGAAACGAGTACCAAACGTCAAATTACGATTCTGAACAAAAAGGGGTCAGTAAGCGGTCGAATGCAAACTGCAAAAATGACGAAGATTGTTCATGGCTCATTATGAAGTTAAATGAATGGTGTTGGTTTTGTTCTTCGGTTTACGTGTCCCGAGGTCGTGCACGCGTGTTCACTGTATGTGACCACGGCGAGCCAAGTAGGCTCCCATAGTTCGGCTGAGCTCACGCCTCTGCGCCTCGCCTCCCGAGCCCACCTTCAATTACCGCAGGGAGTAAACCTCCGTGCACAAGTGCGCCTTGAAAACTTATTAAAATACAATCTTTATATTTCTCAACTTGCACTACTCTGCACTTATAACATAATCAACATTATGATTAGTTTGCAAAACCGTATTATAAAATTTCATCAATTATTTCTCGTCCTTATTTCGATAGCGCGGTTGTGTATTCCTCCTTACAATTGGTTGCGACTTCACGAACGCATTCACAAAATATTAATCTGGAACTCGACACTTGGAACGCAAGCTTGACGATTCTCGAATGACCTAAATAAAAACAACTTTGTCGTCTTTTGTTCCCTTGTTTATCAAATGCAAATGAACATAACAAAAGAGTAAGAAGATAATGAGGTACCTACATGTTGTTTAACAACACACAATAAAATACAGAGTTACATTAATTTGTTAAAGTATCTACTCATATGTATTTATGTTTAAATGAACCAACTATCAATTACAAACACAGTTTCATTAACATTTTTATTTACATTTATTTTTTAAATTTCTTTTCCATCCTTTCCTTTCTGAATCGATGAATCATTTTTTTTAGTGTTTGTGTAAGTTTGAAGTATATTATTACGACAGTAAAGTTATTCCGACATATGTTACGTTGCGTTATCAAACAGTCGAAAACAAAATTTTAACTCTTGTTCAAATTAAAATTAGGTCTGTATAATTTGAAGAACTTAGACATTGAATTTGATCGATGCCAATCTAAAACTCCTGCTAAAGATCAATCCATTCTAAGCGTAAGGAAAGTAAAATGATGCCACCCGAGATTTAACGTGTCCGAGGTATTAAAACGAACGCTACAACGCAGCATAAACGTTTACAGCCCATTCTTGAACTTAATTGCTATTTAAATAAAAACGTACCATGAAAGCAATGGGACCATACTGCTATTAAAGAAAAGACTTTGAATTCTTATTAAGTAAACTTATTTAAAGTCAGACTTTATTACGGTCTCATATTATGAAATGGAGAAAAAAATAGAAAGCCATAACTACAACAGGATCGAGGCAAGACTATTGAGTGTTAAAAGTCTTATGAGTTCTGCGTCGAGCTGTCGATGGAGCTTACATTTCAAAAGTGGGAAATAATGAGGATAATCCTCTCCCTGTCGAGAGAGCGACTGTGGCTCCCTCTTATCAAGGAGATAGCGAAATTAGATCGCATACAGCACGCACTCGGCCACTGACCGAAACCATTCTGTATTATCTTTATTAACATTCGTTGGCGTATGTAGTCTTCACACCATTTTAATTATGGCTCGCAAAACTAACCGTATTATTAGATAACTGGCCGATATTAATACGAGTGCAAAATTTAATAAACTCTTATCGTATAACAAATAAGGGTGACAGCAAATCCAATAATTGATTTATGAATCACAACCACTTGAGAGATAGTGTTTTGTTTTTTAAATAATAAACTCATTTATTATGGGGATTTTATTTGATTTTCGAACGAAAGTACTTCAGAACTTGGTATTGTAACAAATAAGTTTGGAAAGACCAGAACTAGTGGATTATTTGATTAAATGCTACGAAGTAAGAAGTGTTTATTTGTAATATGACTTTGCAGAATCTGTAAGGAAGTATTTAGCAGATTCATGTAACGACCTCTTTACAAAAACCTAGATGCCAAATACTAAAGAATATTTCACTTTATTGTACCGTAGGAAATGCCAGTTAAAATGATTCGAAACAAAGAACACTTAGGCCTGATTTTACACATACAACAAAAAACTATACAAATTTACATAAAAACTTGTTCTAACTGGTTTCGCTGTTTCTAAAGTTATTGATGACTATGTTCCTTAGAACGATAGAGTTGATTGTAACGTGTGATTCTACTATTTCAAGTAAAATAACATTTTATATTATTGATTCGTCTCATTTGTGTGTAAAATTGTCATGCCATATTTTTATTATAAGGTAGATAAATTTCTAGTCGTAGGTTAAAATATATTTTCTTTTTAAAAGATTATTATTTTCTTTTTAGTAAGTAAAGGTAATATATATTTGTTATGTATTTGTTTTATACAATATATTTGTTTTGTTTTATTATATTGTAATATTTATCGATTACTTTCGCAGTAACCATATTAGATAAAAGTGAAATTGAAGTGACAAATAGGTTTTATATTTTTTTTTCATCTTCGCACATTTGGCTCTATTGTGATAGTACCTACCTAGTTAGATTGTGAAGGAGAATATTTTACAGGATTTTTTAAACTTTATGGGTGCACGGTAAGAAATTGTACTAAAAAAACAATATTTAAGTAAGCCGTGACCAAGAAAGAGAAAATAATATGTTTATCTCTTTCTTGGCCGCAGGGACATAAGGTTTTTTATTTGATTGACTGGCTTTCATATTTATTTATTAGTACAAATTTTGAATTTCGAAAAAATAATCTTTTGGTTATTTAATAATGTATGTATTTATATATGCATTTGTTTTATCATTTAGATTTTTATATGCATCCAATTATAGCCTTAATTACAAGTGTGTTTGATAATTTAATTGATTGATTATTCAGCCGTGGTAAGTATAAGGCAGAAGTTGCAACGCAATTGACTTTTAGAAAAAGTAATAGAAATTGCTTTAGAAACTTTTTTCTGATTATGATTTAATTAAACAGTTCTTTTACCATTATTTTGGTGTAAAAAAATGTAGCTCTATTATTTATGTATAAAAAGAATGTTTCTTGTTATGCTTAGAAAAATAAAACAATGTATGATAGAATTGACCGCATATTACGATTTTTTTGTTTTTCTAGGATTTATAATATATTTATAAGAAAGTGTAGTGCGTAAGTATCTAGGTATATGATTATTTGGACTCTTGTTTGTTGTCCTTAGTAATACATTAATTTTTATCTTTATCTGAAAAATAAAGTTACCTTTATATTATCAATTATTGGAAGGTACTTAGTAGGTAGGTACAAGAATCATTATACGTATTTTTTATCTTATTTTGAACAACCAATCGTGGAACATAAATTTCTTTGATAAAGGCTCTTATTTATTGAGTATTAAAGATTATTTTTCTCTAATAAATGCAACAATGCAATGGAAACCGAATTAAGTATATGAATTACAGACTAAAAATAAAATAATAATTTTATTTATGATATAAAACGGAGAGATAAAAATATGATTTCGATTACAATGATTGCGTCGGCAAAACATATTATTATTTTATCAGTGTTTGTTTACCAAAGGTATTAAAAATAATAATAAATATCCAAGAAAAGTATAAATACTTATTTAAAAAAATATTTGGTATCGGTAATTTTTTTCATCCCGGTATGAGAAAAATATTATTGTAAGAAGGTGTTATTAAGTAGTATTGTAGATATGTGTATTGTAAAAGGAAAATACACTTAACTTTTTAGAGAATTTTCAAATGCTATTTCTAGGGATATTTTCCATAACAATTTGCACTTTATTAGAGTTCTATTTAAGTATTAGAACGATTGATTTGTATTGTCTAGGTAATTGATATCAATTGGTGACCTCTAGAGTGCATTGAATATTATTCTTTTCCAATAAAATTAAATAAAAATGTTTGCTGGAAAATATTTCTAAATGTTCTATCGTTTTCTTTTATCCTGTTTATTTGTTTACATGGTGTCTGAAACTACACAGTTTTTGACACGTATTTCTTTTAGTAAGTGCATTTAGATTAATGATATTTATGACTTGGAATGTAAAAAAATAACAAGGAAAATACTATCGATAAGAATTTTGTATTTTGAATTAGGTTATTAGAGAAAATAATAAATCCTATATTTTAACCACATGAACATATCACTGTTATTGTTAACGGCATAGAAGTACAGCACATTCACATATTATCATCTTACATCGCACTGCAATAATTTGTTTAGTTATTATTAATTAGAAAAAAGTTTCGAAATGTGTATTTACCTGATTGGGGGGAGATCCTCGGAAGGCGAACTGGGAAGTCATCTCGTTCTGTGTAAGTCGCCAGAAAACTTGTAAACGATCACGGTTAGTTTAATGTCTGTGTCACTGTCCGCACACACTTCACAGTTGCATGTTTGTCGCGCGGTGGCACTATTGAGGGCGCGAGTCGACGAAGCCGCGGTGCATCCCCGGGCCGAGCGAGAGCCAGCGAGCGTAGCACGGGATGCACTCGCGACGGTGCACGGTGGGTAGCCGCGAGTCCGCGAATATCGATTGCGGTGTAGAGTCGGGATAGAGCGGAGCGTCACAGGAGCGGAGCGAGCCGCGAGGTGCAGCGGGCGCGTGGTCGCGCGCGCGGCGGCAGTGGGTAATGCGGTAGCTGCCCGCCAGGTGATAGTAATTGGCGCCGCTGTCCCGCTCTCTCGTCGGCCGTCCCTCTCGGCGCGCACACGCACACTCGCCGCTGTGTGCGTGATGCTCGCACACCGCTCCTTCTTTTCACGCTCGCGTCGCCGTTTGACCCCGCGCGCCGTCGACGCTCTCGATTTTTGCGGTGCGGTGGGTGGCGCCCGCCACAGGGGCGGCCCGACGCGGTGGGGGCCACCGGAGGTGGGGGTAGATGCACTCCTTTCTTTTTTAAAGCTTCTCTTTCTTTTCTCGTATTTTTTATGTTAGTATTGGTACGAAGCGGTCTCTTTTATTTTATTTTATACATATATATTGTGATAATTAACAGTGACGATGCGCACGACGAGCGAGTTTGCCGAAGCGTCGACTTAATGATAGCTTTGCATTTGATTAAAGGTAACCACGACATTTGTAATTTTTATTTTCCTTCCATGTGAATCGTAGCCGAGTAGCTATACAAGTCTGCCTGTAAGTCGGCTGTGGCCTGTTGTGTACCCGATAGCTTATATTACGGGGGTCGCTTTAGCGGTGGAAACATGTTAGCGGTGACAGCATTAAACGGTCTTTTGAATGTGTTTCACTTATGTCTGTATTGCGTACCAAGTAACCTATACGAAGTTTTATCTCCAACACAAATAGAACTGGCTTATTAAGTACATTTACTCGTGACTTGCTTATATTTTGTGTAGTCTCATAAACAAACATGTTTTACTCAATGCGAATACCCATTAAAAGTTTGGTTCTGTTTGCTAGTAGTTACGAATAAGTAAAACAGAATACGTTAGGGATAACTAAGTAGGTATATTTAATGCAATTGAAATTGTGATTGAATTTGGACTTACCGATTTTAGTTTTACTTTAATGGTTGCAAGGGCATTTTAGCAACATTTAAGTAAAAATAATATAAAATTGCCAGTTATTTAAGACGGTGTAAAACGATAATGGGAGATATCCATCTACAATTAAACTATGACAATAACACACCAAGTATCGAAATAAAAAGCGCAACGTCCCCGATCGATCTGTTCCCCTCTTCTTTCTTATCGCGCGAATATTTCACAGTGAACGCATACCGACCGAAAAAACTCACACAGATATAAAATATTCAAACGGTATAACATAAAATAAATTATCTTAGGTGAGTGTGAGATTGTGTGCGTTGCCCCCTCCTCTGGGCGGGTACCGGCGACCGACCAATTGGGTCGAGCGGCGCGCGACGCCGGTCCAAAGTCACTCAACGCGGCGCTGCTGCCGTTGCCGCACGCTACGTTCCGCTCCCGCTCCGGCCGTGCTGCCCCGCCGCCGCCAGTACTAAGCCATGACCTTAATCCTTTGACTCATTACACCGACTTACTGACACCGCAGCGCACTTACACTTCTACACTGCTTGCACACTCGCCTCTTGTATCTGACCCTCCTAAAACTGCCACAAAAACTGTACACGGTTTCAACAAACTAGTTTGATTTTGCACCAATTAAAACTGGATCTAATCAGTTTGACATCAGATTTGTGTCATATGTTTTCCATTCATCTATTTAAATACAGTTGTGCGTAATAGATCCATACTTTTTTCCCAGCAATCTTTCCACAAACAGACAAAATAGTTTAGAAACAACAACATATAAGTTCATTATTTAAAATTGGTTATTCAGGACCCTTTTTCCATCAAAAATTAATACACTCTATTTTATTATAAGTAATTATTTCGACACATTTTCTTAACATGTGACAACTTTTATACTAGATCTACCTATACCTAACTATATTTTATCTCTAAGTACTTATCTAAATAAAGGATCGGTTATTGTTTTGTCCTAATTATTGTTTAATTTGTCTTAATCCGTTTCTTTTAAGAAACCGTCTCTTTTGAGTTATTTCGTGTCAAAAATGTAATTATCAAGATCACTAAACCTGGGTAAGTATCTATACGATGTTCAAGACTTTTCAAATTAAAAACATATTTAGGTACAATCACAAGCAACAGCGCTTTGCAGGTCCGATTAAATTGAGTAATTCTAGTTTCATGAGACGCCCTGTGTCTTTACCCTCGGTACGCCAGCATACGACGAAAGTGCTTCTTCTTGATGTTTACATCTCTGCGCTCGTGTTTGTCGGCACACATTCATAATGCGGGACAATGACAGTAAATCAAGAACATGTTAAAGCTCTACATTTTCGTTTATTCTGCATACAGTTGTTAGAGCTCAACTATTTGACATTAATTTGTAATAAGTTTACGTTTATTTCGCCAGAAATTTATAAAATGGGTCAAATAGAACAGATTCAACAATGTCAGTCGATTATGTTGTCTCAACTAAAATTTTCCTAAATTTATTTGTTGCCTGCTGACTGACACGGTTTGCAATAAACACGCTGTGAAAATATTTTCTCGTCTTGTTATTTTTGAAGTTACCGGTGGACGTTGCTCATTCGACGGCTTCTTTTAATTTCGGCCGAGGCATGTGTGGTGATCTTTTATGAGCCGTCCACTTACACCTATAATCGCTATATAGCCTCAACGACAGATTGAAATAAAATGGAAAGACGCATCGGCATCTTAAAAGGCGTGCGCATAAGAAAATAAAAAGAAAGTGAAGGTTATTTGTTTTAGTCAAATGAGTTTCTGACGTGGAGCATCTCATACATATCGAGTTCGTAGAAGGCAGGCTTTATTAGCGCGACTGTACCGGCACAAAGACACATCACATTTAAATATCACACTAAAAGCGTCAATCTACATACGTCCTATCGAGCAAATCCTAAAAGTGATTTATACTGAGACCCTATTCGATTGAAGTAGATTACAAATAATGAATAAAATTGCATACGAAATGAGTAGACCGAGAGTCCGTGGGTGTACCGTTGTTTGAGCGGGGTGGGGGAGGCGTGCAAGCGGGTTTATTGCTGGTAAATACTTACCTAGTATACCTCTAGATACCTCGCCGCCGCTTATCCGATATGCTCCTGTGTGGATACGTCAAAATTCATTTGCGCTTTTGATCTGTGCTCCGATGGATCAACCTCTTTCCGCACGCTTGCATTAAATCAGGGAAGTTATCAGAGGAAATGGGAAACGACACACACAGCCACAATAAGACGATCCCATTGTCGTTCGAATTCAGAATAAGCAGTTATTGGACGGTTTTTGTTCATTACCCATGCGTGGTAAATATTTAGATAGGAACGCACATTTTAAATTGAACTTTATTGCTTAGGTGTTAATATTTTTTTGGGTTGTAAAATTATAAACTATATCCATACGGTGTAGTGTATTAAATTGGCCACGAATGTTTACACATGCCTAGATAGGTCGCTATTTAAGCATGTTATTAGTGATTCAGATTATTCTAATTAATACAATTTGCGGACTAAAATTACTGGGTTATATTTTATTACTGGGTTTTGGATTATAGCTAAGTGTGTACAATAGGTCATAAGTCGTAGTTACTTAATTAAATTGAACTTTGAACTAAAAAGAAAAATACACACCAACATGACTTATAATAGAAAACCACTGAATATAAAATGCAATAATAGATTCTGAAATGGAAAATTTTGATAGATTGTAAATATTTTATTGTAAAATTATTCTTATAAATAAAGCACTCAGGCCTCCGGCTTTCTATTTTGATTTAATTTAGAATTCATATTCGGTTTCCAAGCTGAAATAGAACTAAATTGCCTCTGCTATCCAGGTACCTAGTTTAGGAGGAAACATATGAAATATTTTACACACATTTATTAGTTTGGATACCTGTAGTTATAGAAAAAAGTAGTTATTTCTCCCAATGAAATAAAATATGAGAGCTTGCAATCAAAGTGGTTTGGAAAAAATGCTATCAACCTAACCATACTGTACAAAATCCCGGTTGCTTGAGCGGGGCATTTTTTTAAACATATGCCTTAAATCGTAAGTCTATCATGTTACTTACCTATATGATAATAAGTGTTTAAATGCATCTTGAAGCTGTTATTTTTATATCATAGAAATAGGGTGGAATAGATTTTGTTTTTTTTATATAGAATAGGAGGCAAACGAACATACAGATCGCCAGATGGTAAGTGATCAGCGCCGCCCATGGACACCTGCAGCACCAGAGGAGTCACAGGTGCGTTGCCGGACTTTTAAGAAGAAGTACGCTCGTTTCTTGAAGGTATAATAGTAGGTACATAGATTTCCTAATATTGATTCCTTATTCTAATGAAAATACACAACAGATTTATTTACTTGGATTGTAGCTAATCTGTTCATATTATTATTAGAGTTATTTTTTACTAAGTATGAAATTTCAGTAATGCGAACGAATCGTCCATTTGTAACAGTTTTGTACAATCTTAACGCTTCGAGCTCTTGTTTTTTTATGTAATTGATCGTCAAACGAGCAGACGGATTACCTGATGGTAAGCAATCCGCCGCCCATAGACACCCGCAACGGTGTTACGAGTGCGATGCCCACCTTTTAGGGATTAGAGATATGGAGATTTAGGGATTGAGGAGGGATTCTGGGAGGGGAATCAATTAACGTTACGTTAATTAGTAAAAGAAAATTTGACATTGAAAAATAGGTACTGGCATCTTTATAAATTAGAGCAAACCAGAAGATATGATTTATTTTTAAAAATTCAAAAGGATTATATGCTTAATCTACATTTATTGCATCTCACATTGTGGAACATAGGCAATGGGTACATAAAGATATGAACAGTTAGTTTAGGAGCAATGTGAAATATATATAATCTGTCGAGTATAAAAAATAAAAATTTAAAGCTCTACATATATGTACAAGTATGCATGTTTTATATGTTGATGAGAGTACCCGCTAAAAGATATGATGTTATGTGATCGAGTTCGAGACTAAACGACTGTTTTAATTGGTCCGATAATGGACGAGTAACTCTATACTCAATAATGTCTTTATTAATTAAATTGAACAAGTCAGAAGGACCGCTAATAACAGGGCGCTACAGTACCTACCCAAGGACTATAATCAGTATTGGTATTTATAAAAATGCTTGAATAAGACAGGATTTAGTATTAAAATTATTATGAAGCCACTATTCATATGTTTACCTATTTCGAACATTTTCATAAGTAAAAACTTTATTTCGTATTTCCAAACAATGCATAGGGAATTAAATACATTATTTAGTGTATTACAATAAAATATAACAAGTGGTTATACAGAAACCAGCTTATAGTTAGTCGCTGATTACAACATATATGTAGGTACATATAAATAAAGAAACCTACAAATTTAAACTAGGTAGGTACCTATAGATAGATACAGCAAGTGTTTCTCATGAATGGGACTCATAGTTGCAATTCTACAATGAAGTTTCTGCTCCATTAGTCGAATCGAACTTGGATCGTTAATTACCTTCGACTTAATTATCGGGTTGCACGGAGCATTTTTTTAATTTAATTACTAGTGAACTTATCTTAGGAGCACACATTGAATAAGTGGGTAAACATTTTCTTGGGAGAGAGAGAAGACAAGTTACAAAAACAGTTTAAGACAAAAGAGTAGCGAAAACCAGAAATGAATCCGGGCGGGCGGAGTGCTTCCGCCCAACCCCGACGGCGAGGGCGCGGAAATAACACGGGAGGCACAGCCACAGACCTAAAAACATTTAGACTTACAAGTAAACAACAAAAGTATCACTATACCAATTTACAACTAATAAGACAACTTATTCATTTCAACTTACTACATTTTCCTCAGTTTTGGGCCCTGAGCTTTCTGTCTCGGCTGAACCATGATCAAATTTTATATCTAGAAAAAATATTATGAACGCAATGTCCTCCTATAATCGTATGAACAATTGAAATTTAAATACACTGTAATTTTAATCAAAATTTTCAAGTTTCGAATTCAACAAATTCGCATGCTGATTAGATTAATTTGCAAAATAATTCAATCGATTATTTGAAACAAATACGTTTAAAAATTATCATTAAGAAAGTAATGTAATATAATGAAGTCTGGTGTTTCGTTTATATTTAATTAAATAAATATTGGTTCAGTTCTAATAGAGTATGTTGCACTATTGTTTGTCGCACTCACCGAGTATACTGTTTGTGGATACGGTGGCACGGGTTAACGGAGTAGAGGGATGGTCATTTAGTGGAAGGTAGCCCTCCCCCCACCCCTCCGTCCCGCGAGCCGTGTCTGCAGCACAGACTGATTAAACGATCCTCTGTCTGTCTCTAAACTTGTTTGTTTTGTGGCCCTCATCGATACTACGTATTCCACATTTTAAAATCATTACTGAACTTGATATCCAATTATGACCTTAATTTCGTTTTCCCATCATATTAAAAATTTTGAACAAATACATATTGCTTTAGTTACATAAGTCTGTATTGGCTGGATATGTGATTTTTATCTGTTTGAAACAATGATGGATATTTCGAATAGTCCGAAGTCCGATAGTCTCATAAAAAATAAACATTCCCAGAGAACCATGATTATGCTACCGAAGTCAAAAAGCAATGAGATGTCATGTAACTAACTTTAAACGTGCAGCTCTTAAAGCCCTAATTTTATAGTTAAGATGCGGCAAAATATTAAATATAATATATTAAATAGTATGAAATTATCGAGCATTTCGTAGTGTGAGATTGTAGCGCATCATTGACCGTAGCGCGTAGCACGTACGGCGTAGCAGCGTTTTCCTGCTTAATGTATTGGACGTGCAAACTTTCAACTTATTTGGAACACTGGCCACAGGAAATATTTTACAAAACTTCGAACTTCCACTTTGATAGTATATTTCTTAAGCTATTGTTGAAATATTAATAATAGTTATGTAAATTATGTTAAAATACAATGTCAATAAGTGCTTGTTAAGTTTAACGTTTATTACATTGAAAACATTTTTAGTCAAACCCTTTAAAGAAGAGTAAAATGGCTACAACTTGCATTCCGTATAATGTAGAGTTGGTGAGCTCATTTCTGGCGGTTGTCGCCCTAGTTAAGTCTAACTAACGTCATTAATAGCAGGTAAAAGTTGCTATTTGCTACAAATCGTAGCTACGAGAATTGCTTGACAGTTTTGTTTGTTCTGTGCTGAAATCTAAACTTCTGTACAAAGAATCTCAGATTGGGTCAGGCTTAATTTGGTCCCTATAAGACACAGGTCAGTGTGTACTCATTTATTGCATCTCGTCAGCTCCGGGCACCCCCTTTTCCTGCCTTAGCCGGTATTGGAATACTTAGTGTTAAAATATGAAGCTAAGTCTAGGCCAGTGGGCTTCTAGAGGGTAAGGCTAAGTTAGTCTCGAAGAAGTGTGCCCAATAGATCAAGGCAGTACTGTACTCCGGTAAATCTTCTGATGTTATAGTGTTCAGCTTTTCTCTGATAGTAGATCGCATCCAGCAACGAGAGTATCTTGTATAGCTAGGGAAGTGTTTCAAGGAATAGGTTGGATTCATCCCTACCGTGTAAGCACTCTCCAGCTAGGTGGACCTATGATATACATATGTAGGGTAAGCAGTGGTTGAATGAGAAGAGCTGAACATCAAGCTCTGTGGCGTGCAAAAGCAGAGGCCTATGTCCAGCAGTGGATTATCAAACTAACTTTTTTTTAGCTAAAAATTTACATTACAACACATAATCACAATCACTTAAACTACGATTCAGGACAGAATCAGGCTGATGATAATGATGATGATGATTCTTACCGCTCCTTTTCGAAATCGATCCACGAAAAAGCACTTCTATCTTGTGTCTTGTTAAATACAATACAACACGTTTACGAAACTTTTGACACGTGCAGCAAATACATGACAATTTTCAGGTGAATGTTTAATTTTTTATTCACTTTCTTGTTAATTGTGTGATTTTTGCTAAAAAGCAATTTAGTGTAGTAGTGTACAGCATCGTCAGAGGCACGGGAGCTAATTGTTGAAAGTGGTAACTTGTCGTTCGAAGTTGAGGACTAAAGGGGGGGGGGGGCTTTGTTCAGCAGTGGACCTTTTCCAGCTGATGATGATAATGATGGTGGTCTTTGACGTTTGTTCTAGAATATTTAAGAGACAGATCACGAGCCCATTATGGCCTCCTGTAATGTTCATCACAGTAATTTTAGCTGAATGACAAAACAACGTCTGCATAAAAAGATAAAGCTAGATATATTTCCATGCTATTAAATGAAAAGTATTCAGTATTTCATACGTTATTAATCAGTAAGATAAAACTATTTAAAGTAGCAATCTGTTTAAGCATAGTTTCACGAAATATTTAATTAAAAATCAATTACTCAAAAATCGTTAAAACAAAGTTTAAATTACACAGTGTTTATACACTTGCCGGTCGGATTAATAACAATGCAAATATTCATAATTTCGTAGCTGGCAATTCAAATGAGCATTTTGTTAGTTTTGGGTCGCGCGGCTGACCCTGTCGCCGCAGTGACAACCCAATATAACACGGGGCGAACATCAAGCAGTGTTGCTAGTACAATGTCGGTTCACTGCAAAATATACACGTTTGTTTTCCAACAAAACCGCTAATGGGTAATGAAACTTTCAAAGTTCCGGGCTGTATTTGTGTTTAACAACTATCTATAAATATAAAAGGCAATATCCTGACATGCCTTGACTAGTCCACTCGTGATAGAAGTTTGAAAATTTGATAGTAGTCTGAGTAAGCGATAGTTTTACGCTGTTTTTAATTTCATTTCTGGAGGAATGTAGTTTTACGAGTTTCATTATATGTTATAGATTTTATTTATATGATTTACCTTAAAGTTATAATATTATATTTTCATAGATTTTCAGTTTTTTAGTTATTTGTAGTGTTAATTTTATACACTACATGTAAATTATTTTAGGATTATTAAGCATTTTCCTGAGATACCCGGCAACTGTGGAGGACTTCTAACCTTCTTTTTGGGTGATAGATTTTTTTTGGACCTTTAAAACAGATATCCGTAGTCTGTCTAGAATATAAAAAATTCACTTAGTGTATCGACCGATCGATGAATAAAAATATGTAAATATAAGTATATATAAAGTATAGTATTTTTCAATAATTTATTGTATTGAAACGTCGAATTAATTTATTTTTGACCTAGGAAACTACCCAATTAGTGCAATGAGAGTTAAATTTATTTGTCAATTATTATTAGTTGGTTCAAAAACCCAGGACTATGCAATTTATGGATAAACATTTCAATGGACTTCTAGTAGGTAAAAGATTACACAGTTTAGCATTTAGGCTCATGCAAACTATCGTGTAATAAAAAGTTTCAGCTCAATCAGTTGAAGGGATCTGGTAGCCAAAAACCGGATTGCGGATACAAGCGATATAATGTACCATACTAGGAAAAGGTACAAGGAGGTTTTTAATTAGTAAGAATCTAACAGTCCTTCTTTTTGCACCCGGTGAGGGAGAAAACAAGAAACGATATTTCCCGCTTAAAAAAATATTAACACGTGTTAATATATTTTGCTTCTAAATTTAGTTTTAAGTATACACTTCACAAACAGATATAAATAAAATAGTCCTTGGAACTTGTATCTATATGTACATAATATTAGGTATGTGACTTTGGGGTTATCTATTTATATACTTACATTGTCTATTTTTGTTTTAACGTCAGAGCTGAAGGAGAAATATTGTGACAAAAATAAATTAAATGGATTAAAAAAAAAACTATTTTCAGTCACGTATAGCTAATCTATGAAAATTAGGTAAGTATTAATAAATTCATGTTCACAAGTATATGTGATTCCTATAATTTTAGTAGACAGTATTGTTTGACCACGTTTATTAAGTGATATTATTATGAACAGGCATACAATTTCTTAACTGCTTTCTTAAAATGGCGCCTATGGCCAACCGCGGTACCAGAGAAGTAACGAGTGCGTTGCTGGCCTTTTGGGGATTGAGAGAAATTTTGGAATTGGGCGTCCCACTATCCCTGAGAGGAGACCTCATTCACACGACGAAACTCAATGTGGTAGCACTCCGGTCGAACCGATCCATTCGAGTTGAATGAAGCATGGCTCTCCCACATTTAAATGTTATGTATGTGTTTGATTGGAAGATGTATTTTAAAATTTCAGTAAATATAACTATAACAGCGTACACTACCTACAAACGCCTATTAAATTCTAAGTAAGATTTTTTTAAACTTTATAACATAGAAGAATAGAAAATGTTTTTTCAAACTTTAAAACAGTCATACGTAACTGTATTTGGTCTTATATCATCACCCACAATAATATCCACTGCTAGTCGAAAGTTTTACCATAGTTCGTCACGCCGAAAGACAATCATAGGCTGACCAGTGTCCATCCACTTAGTGGGTGGCCCGCTTTATGCCCACGTCTTCCGGTTTGTGATCGCCATTTAAGTATATTCGTGGCTCATCCACATTGGTTCTTCGAGCGTATCGCTCGGCTTGACCAATCTTATAGTAATTTAAGAATATTTTTTGTTTTATTTTAAATATGAAAATTATCTATAATCTTTAATATTTTCAACCTTTATATTTAATCTTTTCGAAGATCTTATAGTAACGTGATGCCTGTTATAAGTATTATTGCAAAGGTCTGTAAGATATTAAGATCAGCAATCTATCTACATGTGTATATAAAAATCAATGCCACTTTTCGTTGTAATGTTATAACTTAACAATGCCTTTACCGATTTGCCTAATTTTGGTCTTGAATTATTTGAGAAAGTCCGAGGAAGGTTTAAAAGGTTAGAAAACTTAAGTTAATTTTAAGGCGAAACGAATTTTGGCAGATCAGCTAGTCTCATATAACTATTACATACGTATATGTCACAACCAACTGGTTGAAATAGCCAGTCAATCAAATAGCTCTAGCTCTTTGATCTCAGTACGTTTTGTGTTGCTATTGATTTGCATTGGCAATCCTATTTCCGTGCAGTTCACGGTTATCTTGGTTTTCATCACAATCCCTTTACCCTTTAACTTAGAGCCTGAATGAGAAATTTTGACATCGAATCAAACGACTAGTTATTCCGACCATTGGCTTGATGGCTAAATCAACAATTTGGCTGCAATTCGATTTCCGTGCAGTTCACAGTTATCTCGGTTGTCATCACAATCCCTTCACCCTTTAACTTAGAGCCTGAATGAGAAATTTTGCCATTGAATCAAATGACTAGTCATTCAGAGCCTTGGTTAGATGGCTAATTCAAAAATTTGACTGCGACACATATAGGTATACTTATAAAGGGTATAAACGTGTCAATTAAAAAAAACCTTTCCGGGTTCGAAAGATCATTTCACAATTGAATTATATGTGATAATTATTTACTTATATAGAATTAGAAAAGAGCTGCTGTAATACTATGCTGACGACATTAAATCGCTACAAAATACTAGGTAAAATAAAGGGACCAAATACTATGTAAATTTTATTAGATTATTTGTACATTACATTATAATTAATTAAGTTGTAGTGCTTTGAAGGTTAACTTCTGTACCTTATGGAATAGGAGGCAAACGAGCAGACGGATCACCTGATGGTAAGTGATCAGCGCCGCCCATGGACACCTGCAGCACCAGAGGAGTCACAGGCGTGTTGCCGGACTTTTAAAAAGGAGTACCTTCACAACTTTAACAATTTTTAACCAGAAAGTATCGATGTGTCTTTTTCTTAATTTGATGGTATATCATACCAGATTCTTAATATTTAAATTCAATGCACTCTACTCTACGACATATACAAGTAGGTTTGATTTTCACTAAATAATTTCAGTGGATTCTTCTGCCTTTTAAATTGCTCCTTGGTGGTCCTTCGCACAACATGTCTTTTTTCTTCCACTTTACTCATAATATCAGTAATTGACGCAACTTGTTTTTTTTTCGTAATTGGGAACCTGAGCAACGCAGTCTAATTTGATCTTATCGATAGTTTGCATCATTTTGCTCGTCATTTTGACGAGCTAGCTACTATCGTTTCTTATTTTTGTCTCTAATTTGCAAGATACACTACTTACGATGATTTTTTTTTTTGTTAGGGGAGTGTCAGATTCTTACAGACTAAAACCCTCCTGTTCCTTCTCCTGCTCTCGGCCGAGGTCGCGGTGCCTCATTGCGCTTACCCCGCAACCCCGGCTGAACATCAGCCCTATAGGGCCCCGTCTGTGGTGGTCTATTGGCTCTTTCAGGCTACTCGCGATGATAAGATCACATTTTGAACCCCTTCATTCGTCTCATGAAATGTAACTGTACCTATGTATAAACAGTAGCATTCTAACTCGGTAGTTTGATGACAACAGAGATTTTTTTAATTTTATTGAAATGGGTTTGATTTCTTTCCCAGCAACGATAGCAGTGAAAATGTTTACTACAACTCGATTCTCGGATGTTGTAGGTGGACTAACTAAGAGACTAAGTCACATAAAATTAAGATGGCATCCGCTTGTCATGTATAAGGGCCTCGGTTCGAAACCTGGCAAGTTTCAGTATGACTTATTACGAGTTACATGAAGGTACTTTAATTTTATTTAGCAACCACTCTCGAACTATGAAGAACATCGTGAAACCTGGACAACACGTACGCCTTGATGATGAATGCTCAAAGCTTGTCTGTGTGAGAAAAGACCTTTGCTCAGCTGGCGATGATGAGGATGATGACTAGGACGACGGTTACCATCGTATTTCTAGAACATAATTATTATGTTTCTGTAGATTTTGTTATACGCAGCGTTGTATCATATCTTACTTAATTATTGACTTCAGGAAGAGATTCCAGGTATATATAGAACAGACGGAACCCTATAGGGCTGATGTTCAGCCGGGGTTGCTGGTTAAGAGCAATGAGTGACCGCGACCTCGGCCCAGAGCAGGAGAAGGAACGGGGGCGTTTTTAGTCAGTAAGAGTCTGACACTCTCTCTCGCCTTACCCTAGGCGGGAGAGTGTTTTGATGATTTTCCCCTAATAAAAAAAGGTATGTATAGAAATTCCACTTATTGTACGTACGATCAACAAATCCTTTTGTATCACCGAAATACGTATCTATTAATAGATATTTTGACACGACTTGACTCTCTTCGGTATTATTTTTAAAACCTAATGTACTTACTGTGTGAGTGTTGTATAAATAATAAAATCGATTTAAAAATAAAGCCACAGGAAAAACCTGGTATACCTACGTCGTAAACGTACATAGTTTAAACAAAAATATTTCTTTATAATGAAACTAATATATATTATTGACCTCGCATTATTGTAGGTGAGCAATTCGTTGAGTAACTGCGTAATAGCGCTAAGTTTTGTAACTTTCTTTACAAAGGTAATTAAATTATTGTTGTTTTAGAAATGCTTCGTTTACCTGTGCAAAGGTTTATGAAGATTCTTGTATGGAGCGTTGGTGTTACTGTAGACGTTAGGAATCTACATAGGTATCCTATATTGATCCCTATTTGGCCAATTCCTATAGTCAATTCCCAAAGAAATTGGCCAAACTATAGTCATATAGTCAAACTATAAGAATTGGCCAAATAGGGATCAATGTGAGAATCTTGCTTTGAGTACATTAATAAAAACCATTATTTTTAACCTTTTTTTAATTTATCGTTATTAATGTCGTGTGGGGGAAAAATATACATAAGTGTACATACATATAGTGGACAGTTACTATGTCCATTTTTAGTACAAAGACTGCTAACTATGATATATGATCATTTGCCATAATTAAATTTATTTTATGTTTAATATCAAACAGTAGTATAAGAAATTTAGAATAAAAAAACATTACAACAAATTAGGATATAGGTTGTTTATATTCGTATGGCTTCAGATATAAAAATGGTATTTTTTCAGTGACTAGCGATAGTTAATATGCTGTAAGAAATCATTGAAAAATAGACTTTAATGAAATAACAAAATAGCTTTTATTAGTTCAAAGATGAAATTATTTTTTATGGCACTCTTCATAATAGATTCTTTAATTGGAAAGCAAAACTAATGCAGTCAGTCTCCTTCTCATTATTATGTTAAAGCACCAACGTTGCAATGTTGATTGAAATGGTTACGTGGTTAATTAACGTACGCCCCGTGTAATTGGACGACATAAACACAACGAGAGCTGCGCGAGAAGCCTTTGGATGAAATGGAATTAAAAATAAATCGTTTATTTTGAATTGGGTATTTTCTTACGTCAAATATACATTATTTTTTCCTTTTAACTATAATATCATCATCATCATCATCATCATCAGCATCGGCCTATAAGAACCTACTGCTCAGTAAATGCCTCTTCTTACACGGAGAAGATTTAAGTACTAATAGCAACGCTTGCTCAAAGGGGATTGGCGATTTCAAATTTATTAATTATAGATCCAGTTTTCCTCACGATTCTTTCCTTCACCGTGCTGTTTTTTTCAGGTCTAAATATTATATTTGATTGTAAAACATAATATCAATAAGTAACAAACATCGATCCATACATTCATACAATCTGATAAATTTACGCGTTAATAAAATTAGTAGGATACGTTGACACTATTTTAATTAAACCTTAAATAAATACAGGCACTTTTAAAAATGTAAATATTAAAATGCCCGACAGCATGTCTATCAGTAAGTTCAGGTTCTTACTTCAAAATCGAAATTCGTATGAAATAGAATAACAAATAATCTTCATCGTTACTCTTTTAAAAATGTTTTTGCATTATCACCGATAAATAATTGCAATCCAATATCGTGTAGCCAGGGTCGAGTGGCAAGCGCAAAAAGGTATCGTGTGAGAAGATAAATCGCCTAGCGCAGGAGAAGGATCGGGGAGCTTGTTAGTCAGTAAGAGTCCGACACTGCCTCCCGCCTCACCTGAGGCGAGAGATGATGTTCCCCTCCCAAAAAAATATCAATGTGCATGTGACAACAATGCAACTACAATACAACGTATTAGTAAAAGGAAAAAGA
The DNA here is from genome assembly GCA_902829305.4 of Spodoptera exigua. Taxonomy (NCBI): domain Eukaryota; kingdom Metazoa; phylum Arthropoda; class Insecta; order Lepidoptera; family Noctuidae; genus Spodoptera; species Spodoptera exigua. Next base: position 7,925,159 of record LR824601.2, on the reverse strand, counting down.
CTTCTCAAATAATTAACTCTAAATGATCTTTTCAATGTTTTGGCCGGGGAGCCAATGAATGTATATAGGTGGCGAGTTGTCGTTTGACTTGGAGGACTAAGGGTCTTTGTTCAGCAGCAGTGGAAATCAGGCTAATGATGCTGATTTTGATCTTTTCAAACAGTGCTACTGGAATCTATGAAGAAATAAATTGTCCAATGCTATTTGACCTAGGTAACTATAGGAATAGGATGGGAAATTATAGCATTAAGACACGTTTTCAGCTTTTCATATGAAAACATATTTCGTGATACTTTAGTAAAATATTCTTTTTAGACGCGTTTGAAGGTCTTTGTTTGTTGATTACCTGATGGTAAGCAGTCGGCGACACCCATGGACACTCGTAATACCAATGGAGATGGATGTTGCCAACCTTTTGTGGGTTATTGACAATTTAAGAAAAGGGGATTGAGTATGGGAAGTAGGATTGGGCCTTCAGTAACCTCACTCACACGTTGAAACACGACGTGAGTGTTATTAAAGGCCGGTATCCTGTGAGGCCGCAGAATCACTCCGATTGAGCCGGCCCATTTGCACCGAAGCATGGCTCTTACATACTTTAAGGACGCTGAATGTCTTCCTGATGTCTCGATAGGAGTATCAACAAAATCGGCCTTAGGATTTGTTTAATGATTGCTTTAGGTTACAGAGGTATCTTTGGTGGCTTTGTAGGGAGAAATACTATTTTGACGTGATCTTCTTAACGGCAGTGCTGTTTAGCGCGAAACTCTATCATCATCGAGTAAAATGTTAGGTAAATAACTACATAGTATAAAACATAGTCGCACATTCACCCTGTAACTCTGTGTATGCTTAAATCTTAAAAACTGCGCAACGGATTGTGATGCAGTTTTTTTTAATAAATAGAGTTAGGTATTGAAGATGGCTGCTTTTATGTATAATAATAACTACGAATTAAGAAATTCAGCATCAGCATTACACCCGTGCAAAGCCGGTCGCTAGTTTTTAATAAAATAATGCGTTTTATAAGAATAAAGACACAATTGTTAAAATAAGAAATATTTCACGTTCTCTGCTAGTAGCCAATTTTACATCAAATCGAGTTCCAATCCAACATACTGCCACCGATTACGAAATATCCAATTGTGAAGTTGAAAAATATGTAGTTGCGAATTCTAATTACAAAAACAGAACCGTATGTACTCACCACAATGAAAACAATGGTAATCGATTAAAGAGGTAATTAACCGACATGTAATAAGTTCAAGTATGCACGCATACACACACATACACACCCATAAGACGTGCACTGACTTATTATTTTCTTTCTTCCGTGCTTTTATTGTGTGAGTCACGGGCCGTCCATATTCATAAACATCACTAGAATGCAATTAAAATATGTATGCAAGAACCTTTAAAACTTTAAACTTATTTAGCCGCATTTTTGTTTTGCTTTCTCGTTACATTAAAATATCCTAATGCGACAACTGCTTAAGTTTTAACCCAATGTCAGAGGTGTTTTTTTATAGCATAGGTCGGCAAATGAGCAGTCGGTTTACCTGATAGTAAGCAATCGGCGCCACCCATGGACGCTCGTAATTCCAAAGGAATTACTACAAGTTGCTGGCCTCTTGTGCGTTATTAGGGATTTAAGGATGGGGGATTTGAGGATTGTGCCTTCAGTGACCTCAGTCATACGGCGAAACGGTGAGGCCGTGGTATCGTGTGTCGAAGCACATCATTAACAATACTTTAGTTCAGCATCTGTTATGCGGAAATAAGAAGTACTATGTGATAATTCGACTCACTGTGATCATCACTAATATTCATTTCGTTTAACTGATATGAAAAATATATCATGAGTTATAGACATCATCCTTAACTAAAACCGTGTAGGTAAAAAAACGTTAGCAAGTTAATATAAATCGTATGTCATAAAGTTCAAATTCCAACAGCTTAAGTTTAGAGGACACAGCGTGACACGATATTACTGTAGAAGCAACAGTAATCTTCTATCGTGCTGGATGCGAAATAGATTTAATTGCTTTTGAATACAGCTTGCTTGCTTGTCGAGTCTGTGTACTGAATAACACAGTATGCAGTAGGACATCTTGTGTTTATCACGACGATATCAGGTAGGTATAGTATAGTTTTTATGTGATTACAGAGAGATTTTCATGGTGGCACGGAGCTTAAGGCGCCCACTACTCATGCATGAGGGTTTGAAACCTGGCCATCCGGCTACCGAAGTGCTTGCCGCATTAACATTAAAAAAGAAATTAAGAAACCAATAAAGAAATGCCTTTTTATAATAATATCACTTATTAAACCTGGTTCAACAACTTTACTGACTACCAAAGTTGTCGTGGTGGCCCGAAGGTTAAGGAGCCCGCTTCCCATGCATAAGGGTTTGAAACCTGGCAAGTACCAATGTGTCTTTATCCGAGTTATATGTACTATCAATGATTATTTAGACACCGCTGACAGGCGGCGAAAGAGAACGAAAACATCGTGAGGAAACCTGGACTTAAAATTTCTAACTATAAGTATGAAATCACCAATCTGCCTTGAACAAGCGTCGTGATTAATGGCCAAACCTTCTCCGTGTGAGAAGAGCCTTTGCTCAGCATTGGGCACTTATAGGGTGATGATGACAGGTAGTTTGGTTTTTACGTAATTGACGAAATGAGGAATATATGCAAAACCTAAACTTTTTGTGCTTGACGATATAATTACGTAGGTTGACAGTCGACAGCCAAAATTGACGTAGACAAGGAGAAAATTTAATGCAAATAAATTCCTAAGCAAAAACTTCTCCAGCAAAAAACCAGGCAAGTGCGAATCGGATTCGCTTACTAAATATACGATTCAGTTTCTTACCAAAATCAGTTGTACTGTGTAGGAGCGCCAATTAAAATATAGGTAATATTTATTTTATTTTGGTTTTCCTAGTTTTATTAGATAATTATTCAAACCGGAAAACTGGACAGGAAAATCGCACCCCAATGCGTTGGTCTGATAACATCGGCACGGTTCTGGACTCCACTATCCACAATGGCATTCACACCACTAGTGACAGAATAAGATGAAGAAAGATCGAGAAAAAGTGATGCGAATGAAGAGTCATGAGCACCCATGACTCTCAGCAATGAGGAATGCGATGCAAGGAGGAGTTGTTCTTATAGATGCACCAGGAACACGTCTTTGTCAAAACTTCTAGCTAACTACCACGGCTGATTGGATAAAGCAAGGTGACAAACAGACAAACGATCAGCGGAGTGATGGAGTTCCCATTTTTATTCACTTGTTTAAATGTGGACTTTTTATCTTAAAGAAAATATCTGTATTTGTGGGTTTAAGAAAAATTTATAATTTTGCAGCTCAAACCTAATAATTTTCTATTACCTCGAATTGGTAGTTTTTATTACATTTACAGGGACGGGTTTCAGTTGATGTTAATTAGACTGTTGAAGTTGTGTTAAGTATAATTTAACTTTTTTCTATTTACCTACATTATTCTGAACTATAGTTTCAATGCCAAAGATTTTTTATGATTTCATGTTATTTAAACGTGTTACGACGTTCGAATTTTGTGTGTTTTATAGACAATTAAGTTGTCTGGACTTGAAAAGAGACTGACCTCTGAGTTTGTTTCGGCATTTCTTCTCAGAGTAGTCAGATAGGAAATGCCGGCTTCATCTAGTTTTTCACATATAAATTGACGTGTAAAAGTGCCGTTTTATGGCCAATTTGCAAAAATAAATTCATTGTTTCATTGTTTCATTGTAGTGCGACAATAACTGGATTGTCATATACGTAGAAAGGAATCAGTCTTTTTCAGTGTCGGATTTTTATCTGTTGGTTAAAAATTATACTTTTTTTTTGAAGAAAGAAAATCATCATATTACTTTTTTCATCCTGGGCGAGACCAGAGGGAGTGTCAGTCTGTAACTGACTTTAAATCACCCTGTTCCTTCTGCGAGGCCGCGTTACCTTATTGCGCTTACCCTGTGCCCTGTACGCCCATAGAAGCACAAGCTACGTAGTGGAAATTTATTTGCCGGGGTTGCGGGGTAAGCGCAATGAGGCACTGCGACCTCGGCCCAGAGCAGGAGAAGGAACGGGGGGGTTTTTAGTCAGTAAGAGTCTGACACTCTCTCTCGCCTGACACTGAGCGGGAGAAGTCATTGGATGATATTCCCCTGACAAAAAAAAAGTGGAAATTTATTTATTGCTCCTAAGCAGATAGATGGAATACAGGGAATCAAATGTTTGTATATTTTTGTTAATAAGTTACTCTAATATTTCGTTTTAATGTCGCATAGCATCAACAATTATTTCTAACTATAATGGGTCCCAAATACCAATGCTAATAAAAACATGGCCTTATGCGAGCAATACTTTCTGTGTACTAAAATTTACCATGCATAATTCACATGAATGTAATTTTCGTTCTTTCGATGTATTTAGGGTAGTATGCCTTAGCACTGGGTCACTTGGTCGTCAGTAACACAATCCAAAATTAGTTAAAAAAATCAGACGTCTGTTTAACAATGACCCCATTGTATTGGAAACGGGAAGTTTATTTGAACCATATGACCTTATTTACAATGAATGACATTACTGGATCTTAAATAACGTATTCTAGATTTTATATTAGGTTATACATAATTATAATTAAATTGGTTTTAACGCATGAAATCGTGTACACGTGCCATTAAGTTGGTAAACTAACGGATGAATATGATTAGGTTTCACTTAGCCTATAAACGAGTCTTTGCTATTTTATAATCGTATATTTTCATTGACCTAAAAATGTGTTATTGATTTATGCTTACCTACTGATAAACTTTAAGTTGGTTTTCCTCAGGAATAACAAAAAGTATTTAATTAGTGTCGGTATGATACAATCTGTCTGGACAATCGTTGGGTATTTAATGATTTACCACTACTTACACATTTTTATATCGCCAAAGATGATAATTTATTTGTTAAAACGATATATTTAGTGAACAAAGATAAGCACTTTTTTTTTAATTCGTCATTAAGTGCTATTTATAAGTATACTAAAATAATTTCTAAGGTTACGAAATAAAAACATTGTCTTATTGTTGCTATAATAGATTACACATATTTTCGCATGTGGAAGGATATCTTGGATTCACATAGCTAATAAGACATTATTTTTAACTAATGCTATTTTTTCTATGGCCTAGTCCTACTAAAACAGACCTCACAAAAATTTAGTATACAAGAATCATATCAATTTCCGCTTACACATACATTTTATGGATAACATTTATTTTATTTATTTTTAAAACTATTAGCCTTCTAAATCCAGCTTATCTTTATGTTGTTGAATGAGAAATCGTAAATTAAGATTTAAATAAAAGATGTCTTGTAAACAACAAACCTTTTGCTAAAAGCGGTAATAAATTGTGGGTCCGGCGATTTTTTAGTATACTTATTTTTTGTTAGTGTTTTATCACTTTTCTGTTCGTCTATTTTTTATTATACATAGGTAGGTAGGTGCTGCCTTTATCAGGGCCAGATTTTTATCGGAATAAACACTTTTTGATCACAAATGTTACACAGTAAAAAATATTGGAGCTCCTTCTTTCGTGTTTAAAGAAACAATATAGATTTTAAATACTTAGTTGTTAGATCTTTGATTAATTTTATAAATAAATTTAAAATTATTGGGGTTTCATTATAATTGTAAATATGATGAACTGCGATGTCATTCATTTGGCAAGTGTTACATTTTAAAATCGTTATGTAATAGATTAAATAAATAATTTGAATGTAATTTAATTATTTTTTACACGAATACGTATTTGTTATTAATTCACGCTGTGTGTTTCTTATACACTTAAAACCAAATTGAATAACACGTTAATGAATATGCACACTGTATTGGAATTACCAATTAAACTGTTAACAATGAACGAAAGGTTAAGAGAATCAACCCCTTTTCCTCGATGTAAAACGAGATATAATAAATCATAACACAAACTAAATATGGCTTCTTTTTAAATGGTTGCAGGCATTTGTTGAGTGGTACTTTGGGTGATAATATCAAATAAATCAGTATCAAACTAGGTATCATGAGCTACAGTAGGTAAGAACTACCTGGAGGACACGTAAAGACATATTTATTCCGTTTAATCAAATATGATCAATATCTTACCCTTAATCTTGTTGTAATTACAAAATTTTGCACTTAACAATCGGAATTATGAAAAAGATACGACTTAGTTTCATTAAGATTTTATAATTATTTCGTATCTTAACTATAACATCGGTCAATGTTATACAATCGAACCATATAATGATATATTGTTATTGTCACGATAACCGATATTGGTATCAAATTCGTTTGAATGATTATAGAAACTGATTCAATGCATTTATACATACATATCTTGTTGCGTCTAACAATAGTTATGTCGAATTGACGACGTTTTGAATTATGAAAGGTGAAGCCCGGTGGACATTAAAAACTAGCTCTTACCCGCGGCGTCGCTCCCGTCATTTGACTACCTACCCTACTGTACCTACCCTACTCTACCTACCCTACTCTACCTACCCTATTCTACCTAACATACTCTACCTACCCTACTCTACATACCCTACTCTACCTACACTACTCTACCTACCCTACTCTACCTACCCTATTCTACCTAACATACTCTACCTACCCTACTCTACATACTCTACTCTACCTACACTACTCTACCTACTCTATCCTATCCTATGTCCTTCTCCTGGCTCTAAATTACCTCCCTGCCAATTTTCAGCTAAATTGGTTCAGCCGTTCTTGAGTTATAAGTGGAGTAACTAACACGACTTTCTTTTATATATATAGATGTTCTTTTTTAACAAAAAGAAAGTCCGTCGCTTGACTGACTCATAATTAACTTTTAAAGAGTTCCTTTTATACTACAAAAGCGCGTCTTACCTAATACTTGAAGTTGTACCAAAACACAGTAAGATTTCTTAAACATAATGAAAATGACGTAAACTTTCTTCTCAATTTCATAAGGCATAGAATAAATATGATTTTATTTAATAAAATGAGATACTTATGAGTTCAAACTAATCGTACTAATTAATTGAATGGTTTCAAAACAAAATGTTGCATTAAAACGTTCATTTTAAAATACAACGCCGATAAAAGTAAGGGACATTTGGCTTATGTTAATAACATGATCCTTTACATACAACTTATGTTAAATATTCCTCGTGCAGACCTGACCTCAGAATTTCCTTCGTGTAAACGATAATAATGTTAGTATTTGTTATTCAGTGTGAACTAAATATTCTGTTGTCTGTTGAACTTTGGAGTGAGAATATTGGCAACGAAATCTGATTTACAAGCTGACTAGGTGAATAAAACACAACAAACTAAAGGGAAGTCTTAAAATAAATTTTAATGACATAAATTGTCAATTAAAATATTTGTTTCTTAAAAAAGAGTGCTTATATTTTTTCTTACTTCTTGAGACACCAAAAGCAACAACACAGTAGCTCTGACAAGTTCCTGAGGCTGAAATTTATTAAATCTTATGTATTAGCGTACATGTTACTAAATATATTAGCTACTATTAGACGTCATTCAAGGCGCAATCTTATCTTGAAGAACAGTCAGTTGTTCCCGACCCCCGGTTTATTGGTCGTCGTTTATTATCAAGATAAGTTATCTTTGAGAAGCCAATTAAATTTGAAAACAAAGGTAACATAATAAGGCGCCACAGTGAACTCGGGCGGTAAAGGGGAGCGAGGGCGCGGGGCGCGGGTGCCCGCGGCGGGGAGGGGGTCACTGGCACTGGCGACTTGCGTAGGCGCAACTCCTTTGTCGTTCAAAGGATTTATAAGGTAACATTGTGAGGAATCGGCTATTGTATTATCTATACAGCGATATATTGATATGATCGGTATTTTGATTAGAGTTATCAGTTAGTTAGATAACTACACTACGAAAACAAAATGGCGGCTTGTTAAAGAAACTCTACAATTTATATATTATTACACGGTGTTATCTGAGACGTTACGTCGCCAATGATAACGAGTACAAAACAGTATATTTCCGAACTGCCGGTTAATATGTAAGTGGTAGAAGCCTATTCCATAGTTGGCCTATATCCGCTCGGCACCTCAATCTCCCCATTTTATTGCCCTTATTTCTTCCAAAGGTAGACACAAAGAACTGTGTTTATAGCTAATGATACTTAGGTGTGTATTTTAACACAAAATCCGGGCCTCCTAAGGGTACACGTAAAAAATATACTACACGATATTATAAGGACCTGCCTGCTGTACATCGACACGGGATTCTCTTTGGTGGCGCCTATTTTTTGCCAACACTTTTTGGACGCATATTAAACCAAGAGTTGGCAGTGTAATAAAATGGCAACTGTAAGAGATTTAACTGCCACTTTCGGCAGCATTCCCCATTCTGTTATAACCTTTATGTGCTTAGTGATACAAATATAAAGTTTAAATGCTATTCTGTATGACAGCGTTGGTTCAAAGTTAAAGTATTAATTACCTATAGGCAAGTAGAATTAATGCATATATTTTCATGTAGAACTCTTCAATTTTTTTTCTGAAATATGTATTTGTGAATTTTATGTCGGTATTTAATAAAATATCGCTCAAAATTTATAAGTGTAAGCTTTAAGCATTATATTTCAACTTGGTCTGAATAAATTTTCATTAGTTTCAGGGCTATGCGTACCAGAATAAGTAGCAGTTTTTGTATGTCTACTTTAGACTTTATACTAAGCAAACTTCCATCACTAAATGATAAAGTCGCATTTAACAACAGTATGAAGGAATAAATTAGCCCACAATTTATTCAAGGGGAGGTGGAGAACAAAATAAATCAAAAACTCAATTCACATAAAACTTCAAATAAAAAAATATACCAGTGAAATGAAATTAGGGCAACAAGTCAAACTTTTGCTTGACTTACTTTGTCGCGTCACGCAACGGAAAATGACATCGAAACATAATGTCAGAACCAAATAGGGTCGTTAAAATTTTAACAAATACAGTACCTAGTTGACGGAACATTCAAACTAATTAGTTACCGAATTTAGCACTTATTACCTGCGCGATATGAGTCAATCACAGTCATTAAAGTTTACATAATTCAAATCGAAATAAGAACTGACCGACTATCATTCGAATTTACGTAATAGCTTTCTGTATCTCCTATCTTGCTCACCTAAAGCCGGTGTTCAAAGACAAACGACAAAGCATCGCTTTAAGATTAACCCCATCAATTTGAGATAACTGCGCCTACTGTTCTCTTGTGTGGCCACCTAAAACGAAAAAAAAAGCAGTAAGACCGTCCACTTCCTAAACAAAGTTAAAACTGTATCTTACATCCATATTTCTATTACCAATCGCTTCAGCAAAATTGCGATACTTTTAAATTGATTGCTAAGAAACGGACCGCGGATATCACAAGTCAATTTCTCTGTCAATTATCTACTTATAAGCGTCTTATTTCTAATAAATGTGATATTTGTGTACATCATTATGATCAGTAAAAAGGCAGAGGAAAAGCTAACGAAGCATCTTGATTGGGATACACAATACGAACTTAGCGTCGACGCTCCATTAGTGAAAGAGTTGGTGTCACGACTCGGGCTCGCACGGCTTTTATTATTTATTCCCAGTTTCGTAACCACCGCCACGCCATCGACTGTACACAAACAAATGAACGTTTATGCACAATGAATAAACAGGCGGACTGGAATTCTGTGACGACCCACGGCGATTACACTCAAACCGTTCGACGTTTTGTGGATGAAAATGTGAATGTTGCTGACAGATTTGGTATTTACAAGACTTTACGGGTTATAATTCTGAACGTATGTACGCACATAAAGTACAGTGAGCTTATGATCTGGATTTGTTTACTGATAATATAGAATAGTAAGGAGACGAATGTTCTAAAAAATACTTTACTTATAAGAAATATTTTAAAGCATTTGTATATTGTTCATTGATTGATTATTAATATACTTACTCAAAAGTTTTGTAAGGAAAAATAAAATTAGAGTAATTTAGAGTATTAATTGGGTTTTTGAGGCCTTATATGCTAAGCTGTGGTAATCTTAAATTACGCTGGTGTCCTTGCAGCTGCAGAACGAAAAGATCTAATTTTACTGTATACCGATGATTTGTTAATGACTGAATGTGTTAAGTAAATCTATCTACCAAAGAAAAGCTATAACTGAAACATAATAAATTAAACAAAAAACGAACCCAATAATGAAAATTTCCCTTTCTTATCTCCGCCGTTTTTGAGAACAATGCCGCCTAAACTGTTTAATTTACATCCGAAACAGTAAAACAAAAAGTTAAAGTGGTGACATGCGCCGACACACCAAAAGCCTAGAGATGTTGAGAGAGTCCGGCCGGCGCGCGCATCGCCGCCGCAAAAAGGACGAATCATTAGGAGGCGCCACACGAGATCCCATTTAAAAGTATGAGAATATTTTCACAAAAAGCCTCACATTCAACTCCCAGCACATTCATTTTATGAGAACAATGAGTGATTTTTGTATTTTTCTTTAATTCTATGTCGATTTTATCCGCGGCAGCGTGGAGGCGAGCCTCTGTGGTTGTCGCCTCGTTCCGTCTTCGACTTTTTGCAATAAGGGAAGCGCGGGCGTCAGAGGCAAACGGTGGTTTTATTCCCGCGGAGGCGCTATTCCCCCGCCCTCTGTCGTGTTCGCAGCTCCCCGGCGACTTCCACTCGCCGGCGCCACATTTCACGCTCCTGACGCTGCCTCAACCTGTACATGCCCTTCATTTTTCAGACTATGGCACACCTAATTAACGACCCACATCTAACTTCACTTGCACAGTTACAGTAATGAAACACTATCCATAATATGACTACAGCGCAAAACATGTTCAGACATTATAGCTGTTAAAAAACTAACCGGTAACATTTCAATTTATTGTTAATAAATCACAAAAACAAGTGTCAAATGATAACTAGATACGAGATAAATAATCACGTATCAAAGTGTTATTTATTAAAGAAGTGAGGCTAATGAGTGGCCATGCCAGAGTAGCCGATGTTTTTTGTTATTTATTTCTAACAGATCTATGACGGGGCTGCATAACATGTCGATGTGACGGCATAATGGTGCGGAGACAATGGACTTCAAGACTTGTTTATTGAGTGGATGGAGTTGTTTTGAAGTAGAGTGTGCGCTGGAGTGGAGGCGGCGTCTGGTCGGTGAGAGCCAATGATAGCCGCTCGATGCGGTGGGAGGAACGAGTAATCATGCATTAAGACAACAACCACGAGCGACGCCGACGTTGAGGAGATTCACCTCGCGGTAACAGTTTTACGATTCATTATAAATATTTTGTGTTACTTTGTTTATTAAGAAACTTTAAAGTGCCCCTCATTTTGTGAATGACAAGCAAAGAAACCAGAATGGTAATGGAGATGTTATTATATCTTTGTATCTTATACATGTCTTTTTGAATATCGTTTATGTTTTCATATACCTACATCAGCTTGAAAGTATGGCTATTTTTGGTTTGTTACTTTTACGTAATTTAGCAAATTTTGGTAATAAAAAAGTTTTATTTATGAATCTTTTATTTTACTATAAGCAAACATTTATATTGAAATCAATTTTAAGATTTGCAGACATCCAAAAGTCAAATCAGTATAGATTATACGCAAGATTTATGTGGTCTTAGTTTAAGGAAGGATGCACTATATCTATAGAAGATTCAGTTCACGCGCAGTAAGGCAGAGCTGAAATGTCTTATGTGCCTGTAATTACATCGATTCACATATTCCTTGCAAACCGGAACACTCGACGCTGCTTGGCGGCAGATATTGGTTGGCATTTCCTTAAACGACCGCTTTAACAAAGAGCTCTAATGCTTTAGATTTCTCTCATAGTCTAGTTTACATAATATATTTGCGTTAATGTATTTTAAAATATCGAACATTTCTTAATTGTCTTTATTAAATTAGGTTGCAGATAGTCATCAATAGGAATGAAATGATTTGTAAGAATATGCGTTTTTTTTTTGTTTAAATGCTGTATTTACCATCTTCCGTTAGCTTATTATTTTTATTTAGGTATTCACTTTAAGTATGCATCATGTAAGTCCTATGTAAGGCTAGAAGGCTATTAATCAATGGTAATTTTTATAATATTTTTACATGAAGTTTGTCCTCTATGCTGTAAAATGTACTATTTATTATAAAAGTTTGAATTATTCTGCGAGAAGTAAGAAATTTTTAGTCAGTGAATCAATATTAATTGAATCGAGTCCAATTTGCGTCATATTGTGATAACGAGCCTTCGACTTTTAAACGCTTTTAAAATGATAATGCTTGCATTACAACTAGACTAAACAAATAAGCAAAAAGCACATTAATGTATAATTTTCGTGTTGTATGCTTAAGCTGTATTAGAAAATATTTAGGTATACGAAAGAAAAAAATGAACTTGAATATTCCTATCAATAATAGAATCTTAGCTACAATTTGGTACTAATAACCAGTATCCTTAAAAAACATTCTTTTTCCAGCAATTCTTTCTTAAACCTCTGAAAACTGTAATATTTTATTCCTCTAACAAAACGATCAAAGCTACAGTGTGAGATAAAGATAGATGATCGAGCGTTATAAAGGATCGTACCATAGGGTATCTGGCTACCATTTATTCAAGAGAATAGACACCAAAAAATTATACACCAAGTGCATTATTCTTTCGTACATTTACAAGCTGGGACGATAAGTTAAAAATGCATATTTACGATATCACATTCAAAGTGCTATCCACTTTGTATGCATTTTGCCATGTTGTTAAAGTTATCGTACTTGTTTTCAGTGGGTAGATATGGTTTTTATTGTGTTTTGGCAAAGCTTTACAGAGATATTATGCACAAGTTCTTCGAACTCGATAAATATGTTAGTAGACATAGATATGTTTAGTAGACTGTTATTTTGTGTCAAATAAAATTATATAAACGAACGGATCGACTGAAGCGATACCACGGCCTGACAGAAAACTGGCGTGAAATAACCACAACGTTGTGTTTCGCCATATGAGTGAGGCTACCGGAGGCCCAATCCTTCCCCTCCCCAATCATCAAATCTCCAAATCCCTTATCCCAAAAAGGTCGGCGACGCATTCGTAACCCCTCTTTATTTGCGAGTGTCCATGGGCAACGCAGATAGCTTACCATCAGGTATCCGGCAGCTACTTACCACATAAAAAAATATATAAAACTTGACGAATTTTGATCCTTAAATGATAGACAGAAATGTTTTTGCCACTTTTTTGTTAGATGGATGAACGGTATAATGTAATTGGGCGCTAGTCACCATACACGCGTAATTTGTGGCAAATGAGTCTATCACTTTCAATAATTTTTGGGTGGTGTAATTTCAGGTGGACCAATGTACAACGAAAAAGAAAAGAATTTATTACCTAACTCTGCACGTGACTTTTTTTGCTTATTTATTCATAAAGTTGGCAAAGGTATGAACTATGAATGTGTTCAATCCGGTAAAGAATCACAATTGTCTATGTATAGTTAGGTTTATATGAATATTTCTGAAAATAAAAAAGTGTAATGATATTTTAATCAGTTGCGCTTACGAATACTGGGTACCAGACGGACTAAATCTGTCCAAAGTTGAACTAACCGCGATGTTGGGGGAATTCACACAAAGAAAAGAGGTGACATTCCAATAAAATATTCACCTGTCTGGGCTCAGCGGCTTTGCTGACCATCACAATTTAAAAACTAAAATGTTTCAAACTTTAAAGTGCTTTTATTACAAAAGAGTGCAATTTTATATATCACACTAAAATCACAATTTTATAGTGATTGTTTTGTTTTGTTGTATATGTCAAAATTTCATACGATTTTTCAACAGATTTTCGTCTATGAGGTTGGTAAAGATTAAAGAATATAATTGCATGTCAATCAATAAACTTAAAGTCAACTTAATAATATATCGATTGTGGTACTAAATATGAAGAAGCTTCTTACCTGTTCAAAAGGATTCCTTTCCGCAGATTTGATGCACTATTTATTTTATGTACAAAATTCCACACATTATTATCATTATCGTCAGCCTGTCTGCCTAACTATTTTTTTAAAGGACATTGCCCCACATTAGTATTTACTCCCGTATCGTATTTTTTTTTGTGAGGGGAAAATCACCAATCATCAAATGACTTCTCCCGCCCAGGGCCTGGCAGGAGGGAGAGTCAGACTCTTACTGACTAAAAACCTCCCTGTTCCTTCTCCTGCTTTGTGCCGAGGTCGCGGTACCTCATAGCGCTTACCCCGCAACCCCGGCCCCGTATCGTGGGTTCGTTTACAAACATACAATTTCACAAACACAAACCACCCAGTCCCGAAACAATTTAACACGTACCTACAACTTAGACTGGTAAGTACTTAGAAGTCAGGCTATATTTCTTTTTTTCTTTTTTTTAGATAATCATTAATAGTTTCGAGCGTAAGTTGCTTCCAAACTTAAAATAAATATTCATGATACTTTTTTTTTAAATCGATGAATGAGTTGAGATGCAAATGAGTTCAAGCAGCATCAAACTAGCCCGGAGGCTTCTTAAGAAATAGTTTTCAATTTTCATGAATATTTGCAGAACATTTTCCTTTAGACGGACATCAACAGCTTTACAAGTTTCTTGTGAGAGAATAATATATACATAAAGTACATATTTAGAATTCAATAGTTTCAAACTAATTATTTACTCTCATCATCAGTTTAAAAGTGCTGCGCAAAGATCTCTGTGCACACGGTGAAGGTTTGAGCATTAATCACCACGCTTGAAGGCGGATTGGCGTTTTCAAACTTAAGTCCAGGTTTCTTCGCGATGTTTTCCTTCACCGTATGTAAGTGGTATCTATATAATCATAGAAAGTACATCGGAAAAAGTCACATTGGTACTTCCAACTCCAATTCACACCTATGCCTGAGAAGCGGGCACCTTAACCTCCGTGTCACCACGACACTTAATTTGTTAATTTGTCTCCTCAATCAACAATTCGTTTGTTGCAATCACTACTACTCGTATCTTTAAATGGGCTCACTCAGTAAACTTTTGTACTTCTAGACCATTGTAACAAGCTGGTAATATTTTAAAATATATGTCTGACTAATTCAAATTCAAATTAATTTCAACTTTTAATCAAATTCTGCGTGATTTTACTTGAGTAGCTAAGCGTTTATTTAACATACATGCCACGCTTTCTCCACTTATGTATATGAGATTTTCACAACAAAAGACAGTTTTATTTTGAATATTTAGTTACAATGCTACTGACAGTGAGCAAGTAAACGAAGCGTTACCCGAATTTTTATCTTCGGAATAGGCACGACTTAGGTACGAGCCTTAATCTTAATTACATACATTTAGATTAAAATTTTTAGTTTTAATTATTCATAAAGAAACTGTGAATTAAGTCAACACTGTTGCTACTGGGTTAAGACTCAAATTAAGTGATTACTTAGAAAATAGATTAATGTAGGTTTTTTTTGTTCTGATAATTTTTGACACATTTTGTAAGAGGAAAATTATCAAATGACTCTCGCGCCAGGGTGAGGAGAGACTACGAGCGTTAGGGATCAAGGGACGAATCTCTGAATCTCCTTCTCCTGATCTAGGCTGAGGCCGCAGTACCTACCTTATTGCATGCCCCGCAACCCCAGTTGTATTGACTCTTACGCTGCAATTTTCTTGAAACAAAAACTTCCACTAATAAAAGTTATGTCGAAAATCGTAAGCTGTTGTAAATGTTACTATTTTATTAATAACTAGCTGCTATCAGTGAAAGATTTTTTGCAATCCGACCAACGACGGTTCCAAAGATTACCCCCTACATACAAAATTACAAACATACAAACTTACAAATTTTACCTCTTTATAATATTAGTATAGATTGACTAATATTTTTACTGTTGCTACATAATCCTTATTAGCATATGCTACTCAACTGCGCAATGGGCAGATAATCATAATTTCAGTTGAGTTTGTATTAACTATATCCTTTTTTGTTTTTTAATCTGTCAAGAAGATACTGTATAATTTAAATATATAAATGTACCTAGACGACTGTTGTAAAAGTCTGTAAGGATTATTTAATATTAGTGAAATATTGCATGTATCATGTTAGCTATAAATAAGTTGGTTATTTTTTTATTATGGATCACTTTTTTAGTAGCTAGATTCTATAATCACGAACACTGATCAAATAAACTTTGGTAAACGTATCTAATAAAGTGTTATGAAGGATATAAGAGTTTGAGGTTTTGAAGCATATTTGTTTTTATTTACCGATTAGTATTTTTTTTTCAAAAGACTAATGGTATGTTCCTCGTACTCCTAATATAAACCCTAATGAACTAATACCTAAAAGGAACTTACTTAACAACTTACTTGAAAATACTGTAGGAATTCCTGTTACGGTGCAAAAGCATTGCTAACTTTAGGAACTTAATTTCTTATGACAACTTACATATAAAAAAATCTAATTTAATCACAAATATTGACATGTAAACTTTTATATTATACTTAGGCTACTTTTGTAACTGGCAATTTTTTAAAATAATGTATTACTCTAGTTATAACCCGATTCAAACGAAGACTCAACAGTGAACACATTCATTGAAAATAGTAATTGGATGGGAAAACAACATATTTTATTTTAAAAGGGACTCGTTAAAATCGTGCGCACAGTGTAGTATGAGTTATAACGGGCATCGGTTGGTAATAAAAACTGTCGTTTGATATCAGCAAGGCATAAATAAGCGTCGTCGGGTAGCGCTGCGGTACATCGTCGATCCCTGATTAGGCGTGCGTCGCGTGACTAACCCCTATTTGTTCGATCATTGTCTTACCCTGCATCCTCGCGCCATCAAAACAAACTGGAACACACACAAACTGCCAGCAACAACATTCTGCATAAGTACATTCAATAGAACTACAATGAAACGATGAGGTTTTTACTGCAAATAGATCAGACACAGCTCTTTTATAAGTCAAAATTATAATATAAAAAACTAGATAAAGCAGGCATTTTCTATCTGTCTATTCTGAAAAGAAATGTCGAAACAGACACAGAGGTCCGTCTCTTCCCAAGTCTAGTTAACGTAAAAAAATACGATATATTATTTAATAAGCAAAAGTTACATATTTGCTAATAACAATACTGGCGTTTTTGTCGTCACCGGTAACTCAGGTGTAATTAAGAAATCAATATCTATTTTGTTAAATCTAAGAATAAAAAATGTCTTTATCGAATACAGGAAATTGTTAAACATATTTAGAGATAAAAAGAGTTTATGGAAGGTAAGTCCTAGCTCAACTTGAAAGTTAGTTAAAGTAGAAAATAATAAATAAAATAGGTATGAGACTTTTCACTTCATCATCGTCATCAGCTTTTCATTATTGTTCTACTGCTGAAGAAAGGCCAAAGTGATATCAACAATTGACTAAGAATAAGTATTATACAAGTGTAAGTATCGAAAACCACAGACGGTTTTCCAGAATGTCAAAAATAGTTTGCGTTAACCTATGCTTTTTTCTATGGAATCTATCTTACGAATGTCCCAACCAGTGAATAAGGTATTGAACTTATATATTTTTAACGAATTAATCAGTATGTTTATGGAAAACGATGATAATTATTTAAACACTGAAGAAGTCATAGTTACTTATTTGTAAATACTCAGAAGGAAACGGAATTGAATCGACATAAAATATCTATAGACCGTAGTCGCACGTGCGTTGCGTGGTAATTGAGCGCCGCACAGTGCCATCTATTGAGAGACTACATAATTAAATTAGACAAATAAGCAATGTGGAAACCAAATTGTGCGCCTCAAAATTATCTTGAAGACAACATGAAATATGTATAAAATATAAATATTTCCTCACTCGGTTTCGTCTCGTTAAGTTCCGCTTATGCGCAAAGTTAATGAGCCAACCCAAGACAGAACAGTGCTCAACCGTTGGTGTAACAATTTCTAATTTATTTTATATTGGGTTTTTATTTAATTTATTCAGTGTGAGAGAAGTGGGCAGGTTTCCGATGCTTGTTACGATACGATAATCTCGGCTTACAGGATGTTTGTGGCGATTTAATTGGCACTCGAAATGCTTCGACGTTTTTGCGCCTGCCTTTTATTGCTGGCTAACGAGAAATGAACATAGTTATGTGCAATATACTGTCTCTTGCATGACTCGACTGTTGATGAGTTGCAATCTAGGTGCATCGTAGCAATGTGTCACGTTTAACAAAAACATGTTCGTACTCGGATTACGAATCTATTTGCAATTAAATCATTCTGAGTTATTTTTTGGCTGTTGTAGTAACAAAATTTCTGAATCGTCAGTCCGATTTCGCGTACTGCTGGACATAGGTATCTCCAATTGGACACCACTGAGCTCGATGTTTAGCTCTTCTCATACAACCACTGTCATTATCCTATCATTAATCCAAATATCGTCAATCCATCTAGCTTCAGGGCGCTCTACACGCCATTTGCCTAGACGCGGACGCAAGAACATGACTACCACAAGAAAATGAATATGATTACCTAAATATGGTATCACATATTTGTAAAAAAGGTTGAAGACTTCAGTCGTTAGTAATCTCTTCCCAATTGATGCAGCCTTACGGTAAATCACGTCAGTGGATTCATTTGAGTCTTAAATACTACTAAAAATAAAAGTGATTGCGACTGTAAAATTCAGAGGCACATAGTAATACCTAATAAATATAAAGTTTGCAAGTATTCTGTTATCTGGATTTAAACAGTTCATTAAAACATGAAAAGTGTTCTACCTACATTAATTTTATCGATAAGTACATTTAAACAAAGTGATTAATGTAAAAGATATGATGCTTCTTGATGTTTTGTTTGCAGCGAATCCAAAATTATTAGGCAATCAAGATCGATCTAATCCAACGAATCAAAAACCTAGCTGGTTTACCCAAACATTAAATGATAATACAAAATAAATATACCTTTAATACTAAATGAAAAAAAAAATCGTGGCTTCTCAACCATGAGGTGCGGCTTCGATACTTAGCAAGTACCAATATGACTTATACCAACTTATATGTATTTTCGAAGGTTATCTAGACACCACAGATAAACGATGAAGGAAAAAAACCTGAGGAAACTCGAACTTAAAATTTCTTTGAAATCACCAATGCATCTTGAGCCAGCGACATTGCAGTTAAATAGGAGGGGTTATTTAATACTTGAATAGGAAATTATTAAATAAAAGTATGTACCTACTTAATATTTGTCGTTTTTGTTTTTTGCTGCAAAGTCACTGAAATAATTCTTATCCAATCCCAATTGCATAGAGTTCAATTTTGTAATACACTGCCTACACAACTGGTACAATTTACCTAATGCTTAATTAAAAATTTTGATCAGTAAATGTTTCAGAAACAAACATTTATATTACTTCCTGAATTGTATTAAGTTTTAGTGATAAGCATACATTTAATACTAGTCTAGGTAATAAGATGATTTGTACTGCAAGCCTCGCTATCTCTATATTTATGTTGTGCTGTATCGGGTCCATATTGTTTCCAATATATTGTTCGACTTTAAAAATACTACCTGTATAACAAATGAAATGCTAATAAAGTATTGAGTATTAACTCGTACTGATAAAAAACCATACATACGGTACGTACCTACATTTGACCTACATTAGGTAAGAAAAACTGAACTATCATCGGCCTTCACTATATGGAAAACTTATATGCTATTCCAGACTTCGAGTACAATCTTTATTTGCGTATTTATTTATGTACTTTACGTGAAAGAGTAACTGACGTCCATCCAGCCATACCAAACTCAGCCGGCGTTGCGGGGTAATAGCAATGAGGCAGAGCAGGACAAGAAAGGGGTATTATAGTCAGTAAGTGACTGCCACTTACACTAGACATTTGATGATTTGCCCAAAAAAAGGCAAGCATTATACCACTACCAACAAACTATCACAATTATAACATTAGAAAGATTTGCGGTCAAATATTTTTGCAAGTAATGGGCCAGTGACTGCATCATAGCCATTTACTTAGTATTTGAGTGTTGGATGTAATATAGAGACACGTAGATCACATTTAACGTGACCAGTGCGATAGTGCAAGTCCTACTTAAACGCTATCACAGTCACCCACACGAATGGACGCCATCCAGCATAATAAAACAGAACACCCCGCTTCTCATTTCTTGAAGGAAACAGAATTAGTAATCAATGTAAATTACAACAAGAGCTCGTGGTGGCCCGGAGGTTAGGGAGCCCGCTTCTCATGCATGAGGGTGTGGGTTCGAAACCAATGTGACTTTCCGAGTTATATGTACTTTCTATGATTATTTAGACACCTCTGACATACGGTGAAGGAAAACATCGTGAGGAAACCTGGACTTTAATTTCTCAATATAAGTTGAAATCGCCAACCCGATTGAGCAAGCGTGGTGAATAATGCTCAAACCTTCTCCGTGTGAGAAGAGGCCTTAGCTCAGCAGTGGCCACTTATAAGCTGATGATGAATCTAATTAAATTATAAACGTAATTTTTCATCTGTTTTGTTATTAGACTCAAGTGATGGGATGCAATCACAGATTAAAAAACTTTTAAAATATCATTGGTAGTCATGTACTTGTAATAATTGAGGTTACCAAATCGATTGGAATATTACAAATAGTATCTACTCAAACTGCCATCCTTTGATGGAAAAATGCTATGTTAAGACTTCTAGACTCTTCTTGTCTAGTCTAGTAGTGTGAAAGATAACATAGATTCCGAAAACTTTTCAAAATACTATCTCCCAACAATGTTCTCAAAAGTCGGCAGCTAAACTTAAAATCATTTGCGTGGCATTCATTTGAACTAGCAGTCTATCAAGGAAGCCATTTATGACAAACAACATCTAATAATAGCTACACAGGTATGAAACAATGTGTTCACATATTTAAGTTCATGATATGCTCATAAAAAGTAATAAAATCTCAAGTTTTATACTTAGTTAACTACTATCATATAAATTTAATTGTTTGTTTCATAGTTAGTGTTGTAGTCTCAAACGAGGTTTTGGAACACAAACTTTTTGGTAAAATATTATCGTTACCATTATTCTTTTTCAACTGGCCAAGCTAATCTGATATTAGGATTTTAAGTGTCGGAGAGCCAAGCTTTGGCACGAATGGGTCGGCTCGACCCGAGTGATACCACGGCCTCACAGAATACCGGCGTGAAACTACCCACAGCGTTGTGTTTCGCCGTGTGAGTGAGGTTACCGGAGGCCCAATCCCTCCCCTATCCCTTCCCGATCCTTATATCCCCAACCCCTATCCCCAAAAGGCCGGCAACGCACTCGTAACTCCTTTGGTGTTGCGGGCGGCGCCGATTGCTTACCATCAGGTAATCCGTCAGCTCGTTTGCCGACTTATACCATAAAAAAAATTATACATAAAATTATTTAGGTCAACCTAATAACATATCGATATTTAAATATATGTACAAGTACTCGTAAGTAAGGTAAAACTATGAGAACAAATCGAATTAAGGATCTGTTTCACAATGCCTGACTACTGTTACTTGTACCAAATAAATCTGGTGACCGGGGTTCGAAACCTGGCAGTATCAATACGAACTTTTCTGAGTTATATGTACACTCTAAACTTAAACTCTCACAATAAACTTATTGACACTACTAACAAACGGTGAAGGAACACATCGTGCAGGGTGCCCTAAAGCTAGGTGGACTGACGATATCTGCAGGATGGCTGACAGTGGTTGGATGAGAAGAGCTGAACATCGAGCTCTGTGGAGTGTAATTGGCGAGACCTATGTATGTCTAGCAGTGGACGAAGTCAGGCTGATCATGTTGAAAATGAGGAAACAAGGACTTATAATTTCTAATTATAAGATTGAAATCGCTAATCCGCCTTGAGCAAGCGTTGTGATTAATGCTCAATCATTCTTCATGTGAGTAGAGGTTTTTGCTCAGCAGTGGTGTCTTATCAGGCTGGAGATGATTATGATGTGCCACTAAAGTTTATCAGGACCTTATATGAAGGCGGTAGAACATTCATCTTATTATCTTAGTCCGAAGAAAAATCAATGAAAGAAGAAATGTTGATAATTAATAACCGTCGTAATTCCTATTATTACCAACTATTTAAATAAAAATGTAATTAATGCGCACTAAAAAGAAATAATTTTAAAATAATGTTATTAGTACCTACATAATATTTCAGTAGTTCATGAAGTCTAGATAATATTATTAGACATTGCAGAACGTTTGACAAATAAGTAAAATTCTCTGCAACCAGAGAAATTAGGTCAGAATACGATAAAACACTTTCTTTCAAATTAATTTGCTGCACAACCTGAAGTAATATGTCTAAAGGGTGAATAAAATCATGAAACCAACTAACTGAAAGTTTATAAATTTTTGTCATACTTATTTCTTATAAATTACTTAAAGTGTGTAGTGTATCAATCGATCGATGAATAAAAGTATAGTTCTTTTTCGATATTTCAATGTATTGAAACGTCGAATTTATTTATTACACCCGGGAATCTACCCTATTAGTACTTGGAAACAAAAATCAGTGCATACACCTCATTTGAATGGTTATTCAAAACGAGCTGGTTTTCATTATATACTAACACTAGCTACTCTCACGCGGTTTCACTCGGCTCCATTTGATCGTAGCGTAATGTTTTATAGCCTATAGCACTCAGGAACATTGTAGTTATTATATTTTACCTCTTTATAAAATAAGTATCAGATACATAGTGATCATTTCTCAGCAGCAGAGTTTTGGCCCATCCTATACATATTATATAGGTTGAAACAAAATTGAAACAGAAAAGTATACGGTTCCGGTCTTGAGATGTTTTCGACCTTCTTTGAACGTCTTTTGAGGTAGTTCATTTGCTTAGTGCTTTAGTTAGGGGACCTTCCCTTAGTGCATTGCTCTGCTCTTTCGGGGAATTGGAATATCACTAATAATAATTGAAATATTTTTATTTGATTTCAATAGTTCTTCTTGAAAATGCTACTTCTATCATGTGAATCTATCTATAATTTACAAACTGAAAAGATTTCTTTCTTGGATTTTAGACTACATACCTATTTACGAAATAAATAGTATGCCTATAGTACCACCATCAGTCTATAAGTGCCCAGTGCTGAGCAAAGGCATCTTCATACGAAGCTTATTTAGTTTTTCACATACAATTTGACGTGTAAAAGTGCCGTTTTATGGCCTATTTGCAAAATTAAATTCATTGTTTCATTGAAGAAGGTTAGAGCATTAATCACCACGCTCTTACTCAATGCGGGTTGGCGATTTCAAACTTATAATTAGAAATTATATGTCCAGGTTTACTCACGATGTTTACCTTCACTGTATGTCGGTGATGTCTAAATAATCATAGAAAGTACATTATAACTTGGAAAAAGTCACATTGGTACTAGCCAGGTTTCGAACCCTCATGCATGAGGAGCTCCTTAACCTCCAGGCCACCACGACATTTTATAACCTACACCTGTAGTATGAATAGATTCAATACTACTTCTTCCAACAATGATTTTTTGTGTGATTAGAATTATTTATTTAGTGTTTTTAGTTGTGAAAGTCAGCAAATGACTTTTCTTGCCCTAGATATAAAGGCGCATCAGACTCTTACTGACTTAAAACCATCCTGCTCTAGGCTGAAGCCGCGGTATATTATTGTGCTTGATTCGTAACCCGGCCGGGGTTAAGGATCGAGAAGGATAAGTGCCACCCACTGCTGGGCAAAAACCTCTACATTAATGCTCAAATCTAAATTTTACATTTCAAACATATAATTAAAAATTTAAGTCCACATTTACCGTATGTTTGATGTTTTCCTTCACCGTATGACAATGGTATCTAAATAAATGTAAAAAGTACATATAACTTGGAAAAAGTGGCATTGGTACTTGCCAGGTTTCGAATCCACCCCTTTGCATCCTCATTAATGAAAACCAAGCGCCTTAACTTGCGAGCTACAACGATAATGTCATGACATAATTCTTTATTTAGGTTGAAATCAACAAATCGTTACTTTTCAGGATATTTTATGATGCAGACGAATTTAAATAGAAAAAAGAAAAACCTTAACGTCCGTCGTTATTTTGGAAGCTTAACAGTTGTTCCTGCATCGACTTGCATATTCAAACCATATTACTAACAACTATGATTACAAGTAATTAGACAGAATTATCAGCAAAACTGAATACTAAACTGTGCTTATTCGATTTCAAGTCAGATTACTTATAATCTAGATAATCTCTAGACACGGTTTTTCCGGTTGATTAAATTGAAATTAAACATCAGATTAAGATAGTGAAGGAAACAGAAGTGCTGGCCTCAAATTGCACGACAAACCAAAGGTATAATATAATATAATGTATACACTCTGTACAAAGAAATATCGTTTAGTTATAGCCTAGCAGATAACTGAAAAGGTATTGAAAACGACTAAATACTATCGTGTATCATCTAGACTTTTTGGTCTAAACTATTGCCAGGTAAGTGGTCTAAGGTATTGCCAGCATTTAAAATAAAAGATTATTTAAGTATCTGAAATGACATCTTTAAATGTCATATCAATTTTGTCTATAATCCCTTCCGTACAATTTATTAAAAAACATTTTTAAAGAGCGAATAAAAAAAAAAAATAATTAAATAATTCAACAAAACAGTTGACCATGTTGGTCGTTTTGGATCTCTCAAGCGTAATGAAAATTAGCTACTATAATGATGTTCTGTTACAGTTAACACACAAACACCAAATATTACATTGCCGCCCAAAAAAAACGGAAAGATTCTAAATAAAACAACATTGATTGCAACTTTTTAAAATCTATAAAAATGTGAATTACACATACATAATATATGCAGCTGATGCGAAAACGGTGTAGAACCGAAACCAGCACTTTATGCGATCTTACTTGAATAAAAAACATACGTTATTATTACTCCGTACTATCTAAATAACTTTTTAAATATTCAAGTGTTTTGCCATAAAATCTTTTTTAGTAAAATACCAAATACAAACATTGTTTTAAATATAGAAATATCTATGTAGATTATACACCAAACAGCTCGCTCAAAAGTAAATTTTGCCGAATTTTCATTTTATGAAATAATGAGTCGATGCCATGATTAATATTAAAAATCAGAATTTTACATTTTCATTTTCGAGTTTTGTTTTATTCTTTAGTTTTATTATATTCGTAGCAACGTAGGTACTACACCTACCATTCGTAGCCCGTAGCTACGTGGCTACACATATAACATGGACCTATTACATATATAAATTATATAGTTGGTATTAGTGAAACGTCATTATTTTGGACTTTCAGGATACAGAGCTAGCTGACCTCTTTGAAAAAAAAACACGAGTTCACACAGCAGTCTATTTACGCCTGAATATTTTCCTGACTCATCAACTTTTATTGAGAGTAGTAAATGTATGTAAAATGTAATATTGCTAGGATTTAATAAATCATATACACTTCTGCCAACGTCTTCGCCAGTGTTTTTAGAATATAATGAAGCTTATACAGTGCATTCATCAATTCTACAAAACTTTCGTATTTAAATCTAAATCCCATTTATAGTAATATATAATATATATTTATAACATACGTTCATAGTAATATGTAATATATATTTAAAGTTATAATAGACCATATTATAATATAATCCTATCTCCAATCCTCAAACCTCTTAACCCCAAAAGGAAGCAATTGTTACACGTGCGGAGTTGCAAGAAGTGTCCTAGTGACGCTGAATTTTTCCATCAACTCGCTCGTTGGCCGCCCTAACCCCGAAAAATGTCTTTACTTTTTAATGTGGGAACACACTAAAAAGTGCGAGCTTCGGCACAAATGGGGTGATACCACGGCCTCACAGAAAACCAGCGTGTAGTAATTAGAGTGTTGTCTTTCGCCGCGTGAGTGAGGCTAAATCCTTTTCCGCCCCCATCCTTCCCCAATCCTTAAATATCCAAAACCCTATTCCTCAAAAGGCTGGCAACGCACCAGTAACTCCTTTGGTGTCGCGGTTACTCATGAGCAGCGCTGATTACTTACCATCAGTTATTCCAACAGATTAAGCAGCCCGCTTTTTTGCTTAAGCAGCCCGCTTCTCATGCATTAGGGTGTGCGTTCGAAATTTGGCAAGTACCAATGTGACTTTTACCGAGTTATATGTACTTTCTATGATTATTAAGGCACCACTGACATACTGTGAAGGTAAACATCGTGAGGAAATCTGGACTTATAATTTCTAATTATAAGTTTGAAATCGCCAACCCGCATTGAGCAAGCGTGGTGATTAATGCTCTAACCTTCTCCGTATGAGAAGAGGCTTTTGCTCAGCAGTGGGCATTTAAGTATAGGCTGATGATGATTATGATGAAGATGATGAGTTATGCCAAAAGCACGTTTGCCGACCAATCTTAAAAAGAAATTCACTGTATCATGATAAAAAAAATAGCTTCCCATTCTTTTTACCGTTAAAATGCGATTTCGTGTTCTTGATTTAAACTGGCATAATATGAGAACACTTGACACAACTGTCACAATTGTTATACGTATATTGTATGTTATTCACACAATGGAGCATGAGCGCTATTTTTATATTTGTTTAGCTGCATAGCTTCGTGCAAAGGATAATTGACGTTGTCAACTGGAAAAAAAATAATTTTACTACCTATTATAATTAGAAAATCTGCACTCAAAAATATTATTAGGTATGTTATAATTTTCCATGTGCTTGGTTTTGTAAGGTTTCAAATAGTGATACTGATATGATTAATATTAATTTTGATTCTCTCAAAAGATAAACAGCAGCATTATTGACATTTGAATCTGTTTCTACGTAAAATTCAAAACTTCTTGTTTTCACATTGTTTTGTTTTTGCTTATTAATATGAGGTATCAGTGTCGAACATGGCCACCCATGGCCACACCAGATTAAGCGCGTTGCCAGTATTATGGGGATAAGTGGTTTTGGAGATTCAAAAACTAGAGATGGTTGAGGGCAGGGTAGGATTGGGTCTCCGTTAACCTCACTAAAAAGGCGAAGGACAACGCTGTTGTTGTTACACCCCGGTTTTCTGTGAAGCCGTGGTATCACTTCAGTCAAGTTAGCCCATTCGTAGCTAAACTTGGCACTCCTTCAGTTGAACTGTGTTAAGTTTCAATCTGTATGTAAGAACAAATATTCCTACTACCCGATAATCGGCAATCAACAATCCTCATCAATTTATGGTGGATATCCCACATAAACGCTACGCACGAAGCGGTTCGCCTCCAGTTTCATAACCCAAACCGCTAAGGACTACAATTCTTTGATGGAGTCTGTGTTCTCCGATGGGTGTCACCTGGGTGTCTTCAAGGCCTGAGTTAGAAGGTTGCTTATGGGTAGGTACGCTTCATCGTTGGTCACATCATCGCTTACTACCAGGTGCGATAGCGGCCAAATGCTTGCCTATTTCGAAAAAAGAATATAAATACATATGGTAGACCTAATAAAAAAAAACGTGACGTCATCAATATACATTCTCGGAAAAGTTTAAAAATATACTTCTTTAATAAGTTTCGAATTTGATTAGTAATTAACATCAATGTTATCTAATGCATTGGGTTCAGTATCGGTGCGTACGATCTGTTTATCTAAATCCATATCACATGCTACCCACTACGCTTAAATTAGTTATTTGTCGGTCAGAACAAAGCTTTAAAGTTTGCCGCTAAGAACCTAGCATCTGTTTGCGGTTCCATCTGAATTATGTAGTGAATTAAAAACAGAATTCTATATTTATGTATTTTAACGACTAAATTCACTTGTGACGATTGAGATCAGAATGAATTATGAGTGGTCTCAAGTAATTCTTTATTTAATTTTTGAATAAAGAATTTATTTTTTTAATAAATACATAGCTAAAATAAAAGAAGGCATGCTATAATAAATAAAGTTTTAATAAAAAAATATGTATGCCATGTTTAAGTGATTTGGTATTACTATATTTTGAGAGAACGTAAAAATATTGCAAAAAATACCTTATATTAGGTACAATCATATTTGATATTAAACCCCATTACATAAACAATAAAAAGTTTTATTATTGCCAGGTTAGGATGTCCTTTTTTGATATTTATGGGACATTAACCATTAGCAGATTAAATTAGTTCCTTTGCTTGTATTTCAACTAGCTTGTTATTATAGCTTGCTTGTCTTTTTAATTTGTTGCCCCAACTAGGATTTTCTCTTGTGTACAAATTCATTTATACACAAACCCAGACCCGAAACTACAATATGTGGATCTCACAGTGTTTTTTCATGCGGGAATCGAACCCGTGACACGTTGCACAGCAGCTAGTTGCGTAGCCATTTTACTGTTTATCAAGGGCATGTAATAAAATAAATAGGTATGAATTTATAAATGAGGATTTCACACTTATTTAAATTAATTATTATTAAATTTTTGTTATTAAATTATTAATAATTTAATAACCAGCAGGGCATAATAATATCGCTATACTTACTTAGTTGCTATTTATCGCATAAAAATATGAAATACTAAATCTACATAATTTTCTTCAGTCTATATTCTCAGCTAGTGCCAACATTAGGCAACAGTTGAGAATATAGGATGGTGATTCACTAATTTAGCTTATTATTCAACCAACTTCTTTTCGGCACTCTGATGGTAGACGTACTTTAAAACGGCTTACTTAATTAATTATAGCAGTGAGTTAGGAACGTGTATGGTTCGCGTTTAATCAAGTTCAGTGCTGATAGAGTGAGTGAGCCGTTGACAGAGTAAGAGGTCGGCGTGAGAACCGAGCGATGTAATGCGCCTACACGTCATACCCTTGTAGCCACCATAAACGAAGGCAATATCGCATAAACCACTTACCATGCTATAAACTAATCGAAAGACTAACCTGGGAATCGAGATAAAATATTTATACCATAACTAAACTTTAGCCAATTGTTTACATACATAACTATTGAAAACCATAAATAAAATTAATCTACAATAATATAATCCCTTTAACTCATAAAAGACATTAACAAGGATACATCAAAACCGTTTGTCAATAAAATTAACAATGTATCTACTACTAATATCCGGTTATTTACTCAGGGTCAACGCTACCAACAAAGAACGTTGTTAAAATTTATCTGTAAAAACTTCCGGTACCAACAATCGAATATAAATCCATTCATATGTTTTTTAAAACGCCCATGACAATAGCGCGACGAATCGGAACGCAAACAAATCAACGTCACCTTTAGGCGACGCAAACAGATTTAACTTGGACAAAGCACGTATTGACCCTTTGCATTAGGACGCGAAATCAAAAATTATAGGGCAACCGACCCCCGCTCATAATTCAAGAATGATTCTCGTCCATATTCGACGATCCTCGGACAATGGGTCGGACAACACACAGTTAAACGCCGCAAATGCCGTAAGCGGCTATAAATCATTGACATAGCGGAAGTGCGTAGCCTGCCAGTGGTGAGAGAACCCCAGCAATAACGGTTACGCGGCCGTCTCCGGCATTTTCAGCGTTATAGATAAATTAAATGCCAACACATCCAGCCGGGGCAAGCGCAGCGAAGGCGCGTTAGGAATGTCCAAATAAATTTTTTGATAAACGCACCGGAAGCTGGACCTATTACGTGACACTGTCCCCGTTCCTTCCTTATACTCCTCAGTTATTGTTTTTCTCGGTCGGCATTTGAGGAATTTTAAGCTTTTATTCAAACCAGCATATGGGAAGCGCGGCCCTTTGAATCGATTTAGAGATCGTAATCAATAAACTGTAATAGGTCAGTTTTGTGTCGGAATTAATCAAGCGTCAAAGGTCTACCCATAATTGAGCGCCAAAGGCTGCGGGTGTGTCGTATATCTCACTAATTAATGGATTCGCTAGAAATGTTTTTGTCACAAAAGATACCGCTTAGCCAGACAAAAAATATCTCGGAACGTTTTTATATTCAGATACAGAACAATAACCCTTTTTCGGTTTCTGGAGCATGTGTTGTTTATGTCACAATGCGGAGCGTACGAAGACAGAGGAACTCTCCTCATTAGAATTATTCGCCGCATATTGGCGGTAGGATAGGTGCGTGCGTGTTCGATATAAAGAAATATTAATATTCCCTTAGCCATAAACAAGCGTTTGACGATAATAACTCGAACGCATAAAACAAAGCTTTATCTGTGATCGGAAGGCAGCCCCCAGAGAGTTTAGTGTGAAATGTGTTCTCAAAGACACCGTTTAGTAGCGTAATGCGCGTGACTGTCGTACAAATTATGCATTTTCGAGACAAGCCGATTTTATTGCCGCGGAAGTGACGTCAATAAAGCACAATGTACAGCAGTTTAATGTTCTCGTATAATAATAATTTTTGATCGGCTCCGTTCACGATATGCATCACGCTATGACACGGAACGCGGCACACGTGCCCACCGTTGACAAACATCACCCGCTGGAATACGCAGTACCGGTGGACGTATTTGTCCATTACAAGATTTTGTGCTTAAAATCTTGCCGACTTCATAATATTACCCTCTCGACTTAAAAAACGTACAAACACTTCACTCAGGTACCTACTTCAGTTTTCCTAGAACGATTGAATGAATTAATTCGAACCGTTTAACACTCAAACAAAATGACGAGCTGTACCTTAATTACATATGAATAAAAATGGTGAGGTGAGTACATATTTAAACAGCTCTCCTTAACCAGCACCAGAAAGAACGACGTAACTACTATTGAAATCATTCATTAGGTAAGAACAGTTATTAGAATTTTTTCATGATAATTTACTTGATAAAAATCTTTTATAAGTACCTACTTTTAATAATAAAGTAATTGAAAATTTATTGCGAGGCAGGAAAAAATCAATGATATAAATACGTAAGTAAGCATTTGTCGGGTCATTTATTAATTTGAAGCGCCCTGTTAATTAGAGTGCACATTAAGTCGTTTTAATAAACTAAGAGAGAAGCCCCGCGTTTGTGTAACAAGTATAATTTTCAGTCTTTATTATTTGAAACGGCGACGTAATTCATAGCTGTAAAACTCGTCGAAACATCATAACACCCCAAATATAATGGTGTGTGACGCCCAACCGTTCCGAACGCCCTCGGAGATTTGGTATCGACTCAAAAAATGATATACTCCATACCTTATATTGAACGGGAAATAAATCGTATACTTCCTTTAAGTGCCAATAAAAGTTGGAGTAAATCATAAAAGTATCACTCCTCGAGAAATGTCTATAACAAGTGTGTTATTGCGGAATAATTCAGTAGCGTCGGAGGGTGGTTTGAACGATGGCTCCCTCTAGATCCAGCCGGCGTACTCCGACCTGGAATTCCCGATGCTCTATCAAAGCCTTCAATTATTTATCGGACCCGTGTCTACTTTTCATTTTACTCCTTTCCCGGGCAAGGCTTTCAGTGCCGGAAAATAAACATGTCACACTATTGGGAATACGGTTTACATGAATAGTGGTCTTGTGACTATAAACTGTATCGGTTACGGTCCCACCGCTGACAGTGATGTATGGCGGCCGTTCATATTAATTATTAAATTGCCTGGGACTAACATTCATGTTATTTGTTGAATAAACAATAACAGAATTGATTTTAGATTCGATCCTTTGAGGATTCCTGCGCCCGCTGATTACGCAACGAATAATACTTCTCCCTGTGGCGGAGGCAGAGACAATTCTAACTGAAGCGGAAACAGGATATAGGTAATATGCTGCATTGCCGAAACTTGCCAGTAGGGTAAGGGTGGAAACAATAAATTGTTTCTGGATATTAGGATGACCATCCGCATAATGCATGCTATTAGATGGCAGGTGCATTAGTTATTAACTGTGCGTTTGCAAATAACTTGTTATAGGAATCAAACATAGACAAAAAAATCTAACATCTTTCAGTGATAAAGGAAGAATATATGTGTATAAATATAACAATACTAAGAGAATTAAAAAAAATGGTACTTAATCTGTTATTCAATATTTTTATTAATTCAAACAGAGAATACAGTTCACAAAAACACTTACGTTTCATTTCGATAGTTTTATTTCCAACTGTCAATAACTACTTATAAATCAAAAGTGTAATTTATTGTTACAGTTTGCTATAAAATATTTACACTACACCACACTAACAGTGAAGGAAACATAAAAATTATATTATCTTTTCACGTGTAAGCTCGATCCGTCGTTTAGTACCTAGTAAATAGATTGAATTATGTGGTCATTGTTAAATATATCAAATATCTACATATGAAAACTGCAATAAAACTTTCAACGAAATGCTCAATGTGTGTTTAATGTCTAAACTTATATTTTTTCATGGTTATAGCTGTCTGTCTAGCTGTGGTCAGCCTTCATAATAGACTTAAAGCCAGTGGTTTGTCAACACGGCGATGTTATGATGGAGAATAATGATGTATAATAATGTCATCAAAAATGTTAGGTTTTATCGGAACGAAGCATGAAAAAGTAATATAAACACACTGCTACAGCAAGTAATGTGTAAATACTAATTAAAATATTTACTGCTAAAAATAAATTGCATTGGCCGGTTTTGCGATTTTCTATGTGGTGGTTGGTGGTTTCAGTAGTGGTGAGCTGCTTTGGTCATTTGTATAGAAGCCTTTTCTAAAAAGAAGCGGAAGGTGCTTCATCTCAACAACCCCTAAATTATAATAGAGTTGTAATAAGTACTGTAACATTTTTTGTAGAAAACTTTTAACTACGCTTATTTACTATTTTAAACAATACCAACATCTGCACAGTTAAATAAAAAGCAGTAAATTTAAACGTTTAACAAAAACTGTTTTTATCGCTGTCATCCACTAGCTACATTATCGTGGAATTGCTATCGTCTCGACTCTAAAAAGCTCAATTTTGCTCATATAGGTACGTATGTGTGTTAGTACATACGATCGGTGCGTAGGTGCGGCCAGCACAATACGGTCATCTCGCGAGGTTGCGGCCAGTTATGTGAGGCAAAAAGCGATGATAATGACACAGACCATCGGCGCAAAGGGCGCGGGATGAAGCCCGCCACTGAACGCGCGTGGAATAACAAATGCTTCACACATAGACAGCGCAAACTTGCAGACTGGCCGACCTAAAACATCGTTGGCCACTACTTATTTAAGATGACATTTCAAAGCTTTTGATCGATTCTAATTCTAGACGTCCATCCCTCAGTCTCGATTTCCACATTATGAAATATTTATAGCGTGCCACTTTAAGAAGATTAGCTCACTTTTTTTCCAACGGCCGTGCCGGTCTATGAAAAAAAGAATAGGTATCGCTTGCGGAACTAAAACAAGAATTTCAATGACAAATTCACTGCTGTAGTTAATATAGTTATAGTGTTGGTTGTAGTGTTTTGTTTTTTTGAGTGGGGAAAATCATCAAATAACTCCTCTCGTCCCGTGCGAGATTGACACCCGGTTTCCGAAAGGCCGATCAATGTGAAAATCAATTTAATCTCTTGTCAAGTCATCTGATTGGTTGACTGAATTATCAACAACCAATCAGATGACTTGACAAGAGATTTAACAGGACATTAGTTAATTTTAGCGTTGACAAGCCTTTCAGAAGCCGGGTGTGAGTGTCAGACTCTTACTGATTAAAAACACCCCGTTCCTTCTCCTGCTGTGGCCGCGGTAAATTGTGATTCACTTCGTAAATGATTGGAATAGAATAATGAGTATGAAATGATAATGACGACGATGACAGGCATGTTTTCAAGATAGATTAAGTAATGTTGTAAATACTAAATGTGGCATGTCGATGTGATGTGACTGGTAAGAAATTGCGGTTCATGATAATATTTAATAGAACAATTACTTGAAGTTTAACGTGTCAGTTCTCAGCAAATTACTTGCATGGGTTTAAAATACTTACCATAATAATATAATAAGATATCACTACATAGCATAAAATAAAGTAAATTTTTCAATGTTTAGATCTTTAATACTAAGCAACGTCTTTTAAATAGATAAAATTATTGATAAGGAAATTTGTATATATAATAACATCAATTACGCGAAGAATTTAAGTACCACCATTGCACACGGTCAGAGGCCGCTAGTCACTGATAAAAAAAACGAAAATATTAAAATCCATTTAAAATGTTGTATTCGGTATATTTTGATTATGAACAATACTTTTATGCACATTGCCATAGGAATCTACAACAATAAAGTTGAAAATATAATAAAGCGGCATATCTATCGCTGCTTAAATCTTTATCATATAAAATCGTAGTGATACTTCTTAGTGGCGCGAAGAAGAGGGGAGGCCTAAGGCAATAGGAGAAACACGTCGCGAACATCGTTCCACAGTCACGTAACGTAACGATACCGAATTACTCGGTCGCAAACTGATCTCTGGTGTGCCCTGGGAAATATGCGGTAAGGAAATAAAAAGTACCAGTGCCTACCTAAGTGCGTCTAACAAATAAAGTTTTATTGCGTCACGGTACGAAGCTGCACTGATCCCCCAGAACTGTGATCATTGGCTATACGAGTGGACAGCCCGGTGGGATAGTTAATAGCGTACTTACATACGTATCCACGAGTCATGTCCCCAATACGATGGCTTATGGTACGAATATTTTGAAAAGGGCTTTAAGAGGATTGATATGGTTGTCGCCTGTTCAATGGGTTCTCGGATCGAAATGTGCGTGGATAATACCATAAATTCAATTTATGCAATTGATAGGAGTTCGTCAGTTATCCATTTGCCAAATAACCGTATTTTTTTTTTATATAAGTACAATTAACATCAAAATATATATTACAATAAAATAAAATGATAACATGAAGAAACATGAACAAATTCATAAACAGATATGCAGACTCAAAACTAAGTAATGTTTATGAATTGGCATTATCTATACCGATAAATCAATTGTATAATATCACAAATACTCTTAAATTAAGTAAATTGCGTTTAAAACAACAAATGTAACAAGGCAAAACTAAAGCCTCGTAGCATTATATGTCGAACGGAGTCAAGGGGCGACGGTAACTGAATTTTCACAAAGTTTCCGAAACAATATCCCCAACGTTTTCCACCCAAATCTTTCTATAAGCCTCACTCAGCTTTTTAAAATCTTATTCAAACTTTATAAAATAAGTGGTGCTCCCCTCTGAAGGGGTCTCGTTGCCGATATTATTGTGTAGCCATCTGTGACGAGACCGGGACGCCATAGAAAAGACATATTTTTAGATTTAACTCGTAAATTACTTCGATCCAATTGCTTTACGCTCGTGTGAGAATTAGGAGAGAACTTTTATTTGCCAATGCGGTTGTTTATAGCGGCAGAGGGCGCCCGCTTACCGTCACTCGTAATCTCACACTGTATTTGTTTACATTTACTGCAATTTGATTTACAGGCCTGATAAACAGGGTTTTATTGTTTCCTTAAATTAATATGGAATTAAAATAAATTACATATTATGTACATGGAAATAACCTCATCCAAATGAATGGTTTACACGGAATATTAACGATGCAGAAAAGAATTTTAACTATGCGATGTGGAAACTAGCTATTGTTCCTTTTAAAGATATATTATGATAAGTACTGTAATAACTAGTTAGTTTTATTAAATTTGAGTTAGAAACAGCACGAATACAAGTAGTAAGAAGGTACACATAAAACGAACACTTGTAAAATTTTATTGATATAACCTCTTTTAATTAGACTGTTTAATAGATTTGCTGTAAATTACAGGCAATTCAAATACTGTTAAAGATAAAACATCTATTCTATCAGCAGACTGTAACTATAACCGCTCCATATGAAAGACCGCGTCTAATAATAACTCAAGTCATCAATCCTAGTCCTCTTATTGGCCTAATAGACATTTTTAGCGTCGTCACACTTTATTGACGGAACTCAACACGTAACTAACCAATTTAAAAATTATGTCTCTCTTTATTAACGTGGCAATAAATTAATTTACTTTCATAATATAATATTACGAGGCTGCTATAAAAAGTGTCTGTCACCATAATTTTGAACACAGATTGTTGCACTAATGCGTCGAGTTTAAAGGAAGGGGTTGACGACCCCTTTTGCTCGATTTCCATTCGTCACACACACGCCGACAAATGGAAGTTTAATTTTTTAAAATTGGATTTTTATTGCTATTTGGAACGGAATGAAAAGTGACAACACTGGTGGTGGACTTTGACGTAAAGCCAAAACATGCGATTGCGTTAAAAAGATTTTAAAAATGTCTATTTATTTTTACATGTAAACTGTACTTGGAAGAGCTATTTCTGGAAAAGACTAATAATAAGTTTGTCAACATACAAAATATCAGCGAATTTTTAGATTACTACGTAGGCATTATAATAGAAACTGACGTTCTCTCTATACGGGAGTTGGATTACAATTTTTTAATTTTAATTTTACAGAACAAATAATTATAGTTATAGGTACCTAATTGTAGTTATTAGAAATGGCTATCCCTTGTACATGGAACAATAAAAATGTAGTATGCAATTAATAAAATAAACAACGAAGGGGTAAAAATTCCTTTAATCGACAAACCAAGTAGGTAGTTTACAATATTACCGATAATTAATCGATCGATGACAGATTATACTAACAAATTATGCAAAGAATAGGTTATAATTTGAAATAGATTAACAGATAAAAGGAAATATGAGTAATTATCATTAAAATTCTAACACCTTTAGAACATGGAATAAGGAGTTAAAGTGGTCTTTAATCAACGGTTAACAACAGGGTTCGGTCCCCTAATAAGAATCTAGTAGATTATGCTGCCGTCTGTAAAATTTGCACCGTCGTATAATAGCGTAATTGTCGGTGTAGCATGAGGCATTGTCCGAGTCTCCGGTAAATAATTCCGAGTACCCCATGCAACGGTTGATCGTTTAATCGGCAACAATTATATATGGAAATTATAGGCGGTAAATATAGGCTTCCCGTTATGATCGTGGTCTGTGGTATATCCAATTTTAACCGGAATATCTTTATCTATATCTGTTATTGTTATTTCCATTAGCTAGTTAGCCCATCGCCGTGTCTTAATTAAAACATTTCTGACTAGAGAAATTCGTGGCTAAGTTTTAGACGTCTAGATTTAGCGTTAGAAAGCATTGGTGTCTTATTTCATTTATATATAATAATTTCAATAATTATTTCAATTGCTATTTAAGGTTAGTTGGGAATTAACGGATTTCGATGCTCTTCAGGTATTTAAAAACTACTTTTATCGATCTTCTGAGTTTGTTCATTGGTTACAATGGTTAAAGGTGCTGGCCTACAATTGCATTCAGACAGAGGTAGCGGCTTTTACACATAAAATTTTAATCTAAGTAAGACCAAGCCCAGCAACTCATGTATTTATAATTATATGATAACGGCAGAAAGTATTTGTTTTCTGAAAGCAGCCCCCAGATAGAAGTAGCAGGCGTATTGATAGAATTGTGTGTTCTTATTATTGATCATAACTGTTAACTATGCTTAAAAGATTCATTCCATTACGAGTATTGCCTGTCTTTGTGTCTCTAAAACGAATGGTGTAAAATGTAGTTTTAAAAAAACAAGTTTTACAATGAAAACTCGTCTCGAATTTGATTCAGAGTGGTGGGGTTATGAGCATATTCTTTTATCAATATTAGTGTCTTCTCTTGGGGTGAGAAGGACTGTGACGGTGTCAGGCTCATGCTGTCAATGGGCCAGCCCGTTCCTTCTCCAGCTCGGGTCCGGGAAAGAGGCAAATTATGGTCCCGTATCCATTTTAAGATTTTGTAATTCAATAGCCAGTTATTATACACAAGAAGTGGCTCCAAAGAAAAAACATACATTTGGTGAGGAGGAGAGTGGTGTGGGAAGTGAAGGATTAAGAAGCTTCAAGTAATGTTTCCATTAATAACAAATAAATATTGATAATTTATCAATATGAATATTGGCATTCAGTCTCTTTTCTGGATCTGGAAAGGACTGACTTTAACTCAAGAGTTTTTATCCATATCTATAAATTCTAAAATATCTATAAATTTGCCCACTGTGAATATTGTTACTAAACAAATTAGTTTATGGCTTAAAGAAAATTACAGATTCTCTTATTAATAGTAAAAAATCTAAGACTTGATTCTCCGTACAGGAACAAAGAAATAAGGATAATTCAAAGAGAATCATGAGCGGCTTTGCACCTTTGGAAGCAAACATTATTGTTTTTGTTGTCAACAATTTATAGTTTCAATACTATAGGATAGTAGTTTCAATTAATTTTATATTTCTTCCTACTTTTAATACTTAATATAATCGAAATCTTAAGTTGCTTCGTTAATTGTAACCGTACCAATGCAATGATAAGACAAACGCTTAGTTGGATAATTACAATTGTGATGCTGTTACTCTAATATAGATAGTTTTCCAGTTAAAGTTTATATACATTTAGTTCTGTAAATTCAAAACGCTTATCCCATAGGTCTGTATTAGAGTAAATTATACATGAACAAAACCCGACACAATTGTTCACAACATAATGTACAACGTGGAACTACCGTACCGCGGTTCACGTTAAACTTAATACTTACTTGGAACTTTTACGCGGCGTGATTGCGAATCTGAAAAGTTCCAGTCTGGCTTGTCTCAAACCCCGCATGTGGCGCCAGGCAGGAAACCTCAAAGAAAAATAGGCTGTGAACCAATAATGGTAAGGTATATTTTCTCTTATAGTTAGTATCTCTATTCTGTCAAGCGTGAACTATCGGTTCACACTCATGTCTCCCACTTCAGCTCACTGTGGATTAGTTCTTAACTGTAAACGTGTCCTTTGTTCAAGTTTTTGAACTTATGTTGTAACATTTACAGAAGTATGGCTGAAGAACTGAAACGCATTTTTTTTTCTATGGAGTGAGTTTTGTTGTAACAAAATAGCATTTCAAAAATTTTGAAAAATATTACATGATTTAGTTTTAACGATACCCGAGAATACAACATATATAACCATTGAGTCAAGTACATTCGAGTAGATAGCTTAAATAAAATAAGTAACAGCTCTAATTTTATATGTTTTAACTCTCCAAGAACTCAAATCATACGATTAATAACGTATTTTTCTTCAGAGTGAGTAAAAATGGCGCATCAATCAGATAATTTTCGATCAGAGTGCCTATTGCGAGTTTGCTTTACGTTAACACAATTGACGTATTTATGACGTAATTCGTTCCGATTGGTCAGCTCCAAGTTTATCAACCAATCAGAGAGCTTAACGCGGTAGGTAACGTTTTGACCGCGTTAACGAAAACAACTTCCGTTAGGAACTTTGTTGATCAATTGGATGCCTTGGATTGATCATCAGCCTCATTAATAATGAATTCAACACCATAATCAGCCAATAGGTGCCCACTGCTGAGCAAAAGCCACCTCTTACATGGAGAAGGTTTGAGCATTAATCCAAGCCTGGTGCTTGCTCAGGCAGTTTAAAATCATAAGTCATAAATATGTCACTGATGTCAAATTAATCATAGAAAGTACGTACAACTTAGAAAAAGTTTTGAACCGTGCGGATTCTCCGAAGTCAATAATGAAATAATCAGTTTTTAAGTTTGAGCATCTTTTTAAATATCTTGCTATTAGCAAATTTTAAATAATAAAAAATTTTTACATGTAATATCATTGATTACAATGATATTACATGTAAAATGGTGTAGATAGGTTACATAAACAACATTCGATATTCAAAAACGGAACACTGATGCACACATGAACAAATCGTATGATTAGACGTCAAAGTGGGATGGCATCATTTAATAATCGCGAGTGAAAAAGAGACAAATATGAAAAAGTATGGCTAGTTAGCCACATTTTAATGTATCACTTGCTGAGCGCTTATGAGTTATCTACTTACACCTTTTTACTTATAATATCATTGTTGCAATTCATGTAAAGTGTAATATTGGATGTCTGGTTGGGAAAGTAGTAGTGTTAAGAACCTTTTCTCACGACTGCCACCTGGACTCAAACACGTAGATGGTCACAAAGGTACTGCTTAGTTCAATAGTTTCTTGGCTTATGACACCACCTTTGTAGCAAGTGTTATATTCAAATATAATTAATAAGAATCTTAACTTGACAATTGATAATGATGACGTTATGAAACGGAAATACTATGTTTACATATTGAAATAGTCACTTTCTTCCCCGCACAGTAACTCTGGAAAGATATTTCTTTCGGTGGTTTTATTGCCGAAACAGTACAATGTTCAACATACACGCATACTCACTTAAAAGTCGGTAACGCGCCTGTGACTCCTCTGGTGTTGCGGGTATCCATGAGCGACGTTGATCACTCACCATTAGATGATCCGGAAGCTCGATATTATTCTCTTATTCCATAAAAAATTCAGAACTAATTATAAGAGTGTATGTTACAATTCAGTGCTTCTAAACGTGTCGTTATGTACGAAACAATATTTGCTAAAATTTGTAGTGTTTATCAAAATCGACTAGTAAATCAGAGGCGGCTTGGGTCAGCTACATTAGTTAATTAGTTTGCTAGTGGCCGTTTTAATATTAACAGTTGAAAATTTTAATATCACAAACAATTTGCATTTGCGCAAACTGCAAGAGCTTTTAATAAAACCGTGGAACAAACAGCTCCACTATGGTATGAACTCTTGCAAATTGCTTTAAGCTGCAGGGCGGCGGCGTTTAACAAGAACCTGCGCGGCCGAAGTTCCGCCGAGTTCTATTTTAAGGCGAAGATTCAATGTACACGAACGATTTATTTTAAAAATAAAGAGTTACAAATTTTTTGATAGAATTACCAATATGAATGGTCTTACATATAGGGCAAAAATGGTTCATGGTTTTTGGTAAAGTTTTTTGGATTGGTAAGTCATTCAAATTTCTTCTTTCACCCTGGGTGAGGCAAGAGGTAGTTTCAGACTTTTACTGGTAAAAAACCATCCGTTTATTCTCCCGCACCTGGCCAAGGCCGTGATATCTCATTGCGTTGCCCCTACAGGACTGATGTTCAGCAAGAGTAGCTCTGCTGAACATCAGTCCTGTAGAACCTCATTTGTGGTGGTCTGTTGGTGCTTTGAGGCGCGCACGGAACGCCTTATACTAAAGGAATATACAGTTTTTGCAACTAGCTACTTGACCAATATAAAATGAAAACATGAAAAGTATTTAGGAAAATGAATAAAATAAAAATTAGTTTTCTCTTATTACCTATATACATATGTATAAGTAAGTACATATTTTTAACACTTACACCCGGTTTCTGAAAGGCTTGTCAACGCTAAAATTAACTAATCTCCTGTTAAATTTTTTGTCAAGTCATCTGATTGGTTGTTGATAATTCAGTCAACCAATCAGATGACTTAACACGAGATTAAATTGATTTTAATATTGATCGGCCTTTCGGAAACCGGGTGTTAGTTTATTATGGAAATCGAAACACTTGGTAGTGTCATGACATACGTCAAATCAAACTGTCTATCGTTGACATTTGACGGTTTGATTTGTATATCACATAAAATCTATCTTGTGTATATTGTTTGCCAGTATTTGCAACGTTATTGTGCCAATGTCAGCAGTTATCCGGTTAAATATTTATTTGATTAACATAATTAAGTGGATGAGAACACTAGCGTCTGTATATTCAAAATGTTAGATAATTATTTAATAAGACTTTTATATAGAATTTACGGAATACATTTTAGAAGACGATATTGTCTTTATACATATTTCTACTTAACCTCTCCACATTCTAATCTACAAAACAATTAACCTTAGTTTTTATAGAAAATGAAGTAATTACAAATGTGACCCGACTAAGCTAACATTTCAAACCGAAAACCTACGTACATTGTTTGCATTAGGACCGCCGTTGGCCAAAATAATTAGTAGCTAACGAAACTAATTGAAAATAATTTGGTTTGTGATGCACACACAAAGGTTTTCGGCCGACCGGCGCGGGTGTTGTAACAAGAGCGATGCGTTGCATTGTTAACTGAAGTAGCTACCAGTAACAGTCACTTGAAAACGTCCAATTAGCAAGGGCTGAGCCTTAAGTACGAGCTCGAGGCCGATGAGAGCTTGCGAACAAAACTATGTGGTGGCGCGGAATAGCGAAGCAAGCAATGCAGCCCCGCCTCCCCGCGCCCCCCCAGCCACCGCCGACCCCCCCAGGTACACACAGAGGTGAACAGCAATCTCGTCCGTACAATACTCTGTAGATAGTTCACAACACAATAGTTTCTGCGAGTCTCGCCAACTCGCGTCGCTTGTAGGTGAGCGGTTACGTTCGAACGTGAGAATTAACTTTTTATTTATTAAACGACTTGCGTTTTGTTGTCAGAAATAGCATAAACGATTATTTTTGTATAAATTCTCTTCAAAAACGCTAATAATTGTAATTTGTCCGTTTAAATCATTTGATCGGGTACAGCTTGTTTGTTTCCATTAACCCGGTGAAAGTCGACCAGTTACAAAAACAATGCTTAAAAATGTAATTAAATCATAATTAAACTTTTCGCTCAGGTAGGTAGTCTACCTACTTAAGATGGGGCCATCTGGGCTATAAGGCAAAAATTGAAGCATTATCAAGGCCAAAGTTTGATTTTAGTTTTTTGTGTAATGTATATATAACAGCGAGCTCGGGTCCTATGCTCGCTGGACTACTTCCAGTCGGTCTGGAGGTGCAGCAACATGCTGCTATGTACTACAATGCAAGACTTAACTTTACCCGCAAGCTTTCCAGTACAACGTGATCTAAACAAGATTGCTAGATTGTTTAAGCCATTAGCAGATGTCTGGGATGAACTTTTAACTGTATCGTAGGGAAGGTAGATTCACGATCTTTTATCAAAGCCCACAACCTTTATGAGTTCTTTCCATTGTCACACGGGCAAGTGTAGAACACATAGTTGGAGATGGATTACTGTTTAGCCCATTATCTCACAGATCATGTAACATTTTTGGCTCACCATGGTATCAATGTTCAACAGCGAATTTGTAATACGAACAGACCGCCTATCATATACGCTCTAGAAGTATAGTTTTTGATGATTACGAACGTAACTATGTTAGATAATTGATCCAGGTGGTGATAAAAAACAAATTAGCATAGTTTATTATTTATATAGGACACTATTCAAATATCCGAGAATTCAGGCGTTTTTGCCTTACCTATTACTGGAAATAAGCTAATGAAGGGTCACATATAGGGTCATACATACTTATAAAATTTGTAAATTTTCTCTAGTCTTAAGTGAATGGCCTTCTCCTACTACTGCAGTATGTTTTGTGTCTTTAAGACAAATTCTGTTTCCTGCATTAAATTCACCGTAGTTTTTTCTCCTCAAATAATATCATCTGATTTATTTCGTTGCGGGATCCAAGATAGGTATTAGTACCTAGAACGCTAGATTTTAGTGTTCCGTGGTTGTATCTGCTGTAGATCCAGCAGAGGCCAGGAGGCTTACAGAAGTTGCAGCAATTTATAGAGGTTATGACTGTCTTATGCGATAAATTAAAATAATGTAATAGCAAACTATGGCAAAAGGGATCGTCTGATTTGAGCATCCATTAATTTGTTATACATAATATTTATTTCAATACCAAAGAATTATTTATGTTTACAGACTGTATCGCGCTGACTTAAATCGAATGCATATTTACCGTAGTACTGCGCAAATAAGGATTTAATAGGAGACCATGAATTCAGAGCTCCTAAAATATCAACAAATACGGACTTAATATACAAATAATGCGGTGATTGACACTCATTACTAGAAAACGTATAAGGAGTTCAAATAACTATTAATATTTTATCGGATAGCCGCTTTAGGTAATCTTGTAGCTATTTATTTTTATTTTTAATAAGATTATTTTAATTGTATTCATTGAGTTCAACATTTTGTTTGAAATATAACAACGTTTTGTCTATAGTCTATACTAATATTATAAAGAGGTAAAATTTGTAAGTTTGTATGTAGGGGGTAATCTTTGGAACCGCTGGTCGGATTTGCAAAATTAACTGATAGACACAACATTCCTGAGTGCTATAGGTTATAAAACATCACGCTACGATCAAATGGAGCTAAGCAGCGAGTGAAACCGCGTGAGGGTCCCTAGTTTATTATAAAGCGTATTTATAAAAAATCCTATTATTGTCCTTCTAAATTGTGAATTGGTTCATATAAGTACCCAGGTTGGTTACGTTCCTTGACTAGATCAAGAAGAAACGGTAAGATTTTTCAAAAAAGGTATTTCTTAATCTATCAGATATTTTTAAATTTTCTTTAAAAATACAAACCTAAATATTGTAAGGTATAATTAATAATTAATTTAGCTACAAAAACATATTAATGTATGTGTAAAACAAGAATACACATAAATAACATAAGCGTAAAGTACAAAATCGCTTGAGGAACGTGTCAAAGGAAGTACGATATGTAACAAAAGGCCTGTTTAAAAACATAGATAGTGGATTCGAAGATTCATTCTTTTATAATCAGTGCTACTTAAATCTATCTCGTGTGTTCCTGTTGCTTCGTTAGTATGTGATCCGATCACAGCTTGTTGTAAAGATTATGTTTTAAAGAAATTCTCATCCGGTCTTTGGGAGAGACTGCTACACATGAGATAACAATATATCCTCACAGTTTTATTTATCTTTACCTTGTATTAAGGACTAATTTTTTTTAATAATTCGATCAAGCTTATTATTCAACTTTAATACATTGAAGTTACTGCTGAATCCTCTCACAGATTAAAACCATAAAGGGATAAATAACGATCTTCA
Organism: Spodoptera exigua; assembly: GCA_902829305.4. Lineage (NCBI taxonomy): Eukaryota > Metazoa > Arthropoda > Insecta > Lepidoptera > Noctuidae > Spodoptera > Spodoptera exigua. The sequence continues at coordinate 7,880,172 of LR824601.2, read as the reverse complement.
TATTAGGATTCTCGTAAAACCTAAGCCTTAAGACGTCAATAAAGCAAGAAAGTATAAAATCGCGCATATCGCCATTGATTCGGTTCTCTGAATTCAGCAATAGGTTATTTCAAGTTCAATGGCTTGTCCGTTCGTTTTATGGAAACACTAAACGCGATTGAGATCTCTAGAAGTACGTTGTTTAAAGCAATATTACTGATGTCAAATTGAATAAAGTTGACTAAGATATTTTAATATCGCTTTTGACGTCAGTGGATGTAGTCACACAAAAATATACTATTATATATTTAGTCTACGTATTAACACTAACAAATCATCCTGAAAACAAGACCAGAAATACGATTGTTTGTAATATGCTTCATATTAAATAGCAGATATTTCTAATTAATCACATGACGAAATATTGAACTCTGATACTACTGCTAATATGATAAAAAATACACTGTACCCAGGTAATGTTATATAGTAAAACAAATTTTATTGAAAAACTAGGTACTCACCGCGGTTTCATTTGGGTGGAATAATGATACTAAATTTCTCCACTATTGAATGATTTTATTATACCTACATATATTATTATAAACCTTCCTTCGTCATTAAAATTTGTTGCGTAGTTTTAAAGATTAAAGCCTACATAGAGTCAGAGAAGGCGACTTTCTTTTATTCTATTTAGTGATAAGTGTTAGGCCAAAACTTTAAATTAAACGTATATATTTTATTCGTATTTTAGTAATTTTTAAGCATACTTTAGGGTATATCTTGTGACGTGTCTGCGCCCAATAACGCCGTGTATGCTGTATGTATAGTGGTCAACATCGGTCCTCCAATGTCGGACATGTCGCTCCTATCTGTTTCGATGCATTTGTCGTTTAAACACCGACCTGTAATAAATCAGCCACCATATCAAATACAACTTAACGTAACAACTCGAAATAAGGGTCTCACAAAATAAAACCGTAGCGTAACGCATTAAGATTCCGTTTCGATCGCGAGGTAAGACCGACTTACGTTACAATCCTGAGGGCTAATTTAAGCCTATCTCAAGTCCACTACGGACACTCTTCATTCAATACTTTAAATGAGATTCTTATCGCACGCCCTTAAATAGATTAGTAGATTAATGATGTCTGTAATAATTAATAATGGATCGTGAATTTTACAACAACAATAAAAGCGGTTCGGTCGTCGTCGTAAACACTGGCTTGCAGTTTGTTGTTTTGAATCCTTTAGCTTTACGATCCGTCAATGCGTTCCATATATTTACCTCGTCTTAATTACTGTGGAGTTATCCTCTCGGTTTTATTGCACTTCATTTTTAGTACAATCAAAGTCCTGTTTAGTGGTACCACGATTACCTTTATGTTTGCCTGGCGATATAGGATTTAAGAGAGCTATTAATGTAATCAAATTAACTCGATATTGCGAGTGACAGTTATATTCAAATCGATTTTATTACGTTGTTAGGGCAATTGAATTATATGGTTAACTTATGCTTATAAGGTTATTGTTTAAAGTTAATATTAATGTGCCATTAAATCAGTTACATTTTTTGTATAAGAAATAGGTATCTAGAATATCTAAACGCTGAGACAAAGCTAACATTTAAGTTTTAGAGTGAAAGGTAATGTTTGCAGGCACGTTATCTCTTTATCGCCGTAACTGAAATCCATACAAGAATCATTGAGATTGATCTAATCAAATAAGTCAGTAAAAAATAACGAACAACATCGAGCGCCGGCTGGTCAACGTACAAGTTTAAAAAGTTAAGCCCTTTTCAAAAAAGGGGAAAAAAACAAGAAGAGCCCCTAATTGATGCGTCGTCTTTGTTTAGTTTAATTCTAACATGCTTTTCCCATTAAAGTGGTCAGGAATCGGGCCTGTGTAGAAGATAACGCCGACTCTTTTACTCCTTACACGTTATAATATTATGAGGTCGGGGTAGACCCTCCATACTTTTAACCCTAGTTTAACTCTCGTTTTGGTAATGTTCATTGCTCACTCGCCGCACAAGAGGACAAATAAGTGAATCACGCGGTGCGCTGCGCGTTCGCGTTTTTACATTGTCAGGGTGTCCCCGGGGTGTTAGCGTCGCATATTGAGAATCGATATGTTTGCGCTAAGTGCTTAAGTGCTTTGAGGGGATTGCGTTTCACTGATGAATAAGCAATGCATGCTATTTAACATTCGGGATTTTTTCAATTCGACACATTATTCTTAAATTGTTATTTGAATATTTTAGTTGTGTACGACTGTTCTACAGTAGCCTAGCCGAATCCTAACTTTTAACATCAAGGATTTTTTTAATTACCCATTCTATTTTAGCTCATTTTTGTTAGTTCACGTTTTGCAATCCAATACCTAAGTACTTTTCATTCAGCTTTTAATTTTCATGTAAACTTGTCAACTTAGTTAATCTCAACATAAGCGTAGATTAAGCTTCGTTTAAGCGCTTCTGTGCAGCCAGGCCACGGGTCGTGAAGACAACTCGGCACCTTTTGTGAGTTTTATGGATTATCTTGGTTTACGTGTATTAACATGCGGAGCTGTGTCCGGTCGCACGTCTCGCCTCCACACCCACTCACACGTTATCACACACTACGGTCAATGCTCGATAATTTTATTACAGAAGTTTTGTCGAATTACTTGAGCCTTCAAATTAAATTAAACGATACTTGTCTCTCGTTGATATGAAGCATTAATTTATTTAAGGACCTCGTTTTATGCCGTCGCCTTCGATAGAGATGGCTTTACGTTTCCACCGACCTTTTGAATTAGAAGTTGGTTCAATGCGCGGCGGACTGTATCAAAAATACTTACTTACATAAGAAGGGGGATCCGATTCGACTGAACATTGAGACAAACAGGCGTTCCCAAAGCTCCCCTGCGTTTCAGGAATGACACTGTAAACAAAAGTATCATATAAGTTTATTAATTACACGGCCCCTCCGGCACGAGCCTCCATGAATATTAATTACTGGATACCGAAAAGCTTTAGAACGCTCAAGGAGGGAAAGTTTTACAAAGAGCTTTTATTATTTAAGAAGTAACGTCGATGCGGTGAAACGAATTATGCTCACTAGGCGGGTCCGTAGGAAAATATACGCTTGGGCGTTGGGAACAAGGTCGTGTTCCAAGCGGACTCGGCGCCATTTATCATAACTCGATAAGAAAGTGACGGAAGAAAGTCAATAGAGTAGGTGCTTGAGGGTAGGCTTTACACAGCGCTGACGCGCGCTCGCCCCGCCTTAATGAACAAATAACAGGCGACGGTGTGCGTCGGAACCATTCAAATTATTCTCTGTTTTCATAAAAATAAAGTGTTATTACGGACTCTTTTTGAACGTCGGCGATCGATTAAATTTTTTGGTTTTGCAGTGATGTAAATAAACAGAATAGGATACAAGTTGTTCAAAAGTGTGGACTGAATTGTTCCTTGGTAAAATCTGAACCTGTAAACTCTTACTATTTGAATACTTATTTTGATACTATTAATGGATTTTCCGTGTGGGAGAGCCGCGCTACGGTACGAATCGGTCGGCTCAACCGGAGTGATATCACGGCCTCACAGAAAACTGGCGTGAAACAACCACGGCATTGTGTTTCGCCGTGTAAGTTAGGTTACCAGAGGCCCAATCCTTCCCCTCCCTCAATCCTTAAATCTCCAAAACCCTAATCCTTAAAAAGTCGGCGACGCACTCGTAACTCCTCCGTTGCGGAAGCCCATTGCTTACCATCAGGTAATCCGTCTGCTCGTTGGCCGACATATGACATAAAGAAAATTCGTTAGCAGCTTTAAAAATAGTAAGCAAACAAGCAGGTTAAAGACGAGTCATTCTAGAAATGATGCAGTAACCATGATGGCAGCTGAAGGATGGAATTAATTAAGAAATAATTTTTATTTATGACAAGTATAGTTTATTTACAGTTCATGTGCCAACAATAAAATTTAAAAGGTTATTTTACCTACGAAGGTAACAATTAAAATTAAAAAAAAATACTGTCATAATATGTACAAAAATATAAAAAGTTGTTTTTTAATGATTAAGTCTAAATAAAACTGTACGTAAGTCGTTTTATACTGTTTGTGGGGCAAAGGGTAAACGTTATAAACTTCAATAACATTACCTTTTATTATTTTAATTATAAATTATTAATCATTATACAGTTGCTTTTTTAATATTCCCATAAACACAACGTAGGTATTTCTCTTGGCGACTACCGGAACTTGGGGTCTTCGTTTCTTGGGTCGAGCTGGTTTTCATATCTCTTAGGGCTATAGCTATACATATATTTTATCAAGGTGTTCACCAAGGTTGCATTTTGTTGCCTATTCTGTTTAACGCCCATGGAGAGAACATAATGTGACATACTTGCAATCATTCGGAATCTTCCACAAGGCTGGTAGCATAAAACGCCAATTCAGGAGCCTCCAAAACATCACAATATTTGCAGCTAACGAGTCGGAAATTATTCCACTCCTAGACCAAATGGAGCATATAAGAGAGGCAATGACTCCGCTTGATAATATATGAAAAGAAAAATATCCTTATAAAAACTTATACAATCCGGGATACTAATCTTCTTGATGTTCCCTTAAGGTGCAGAAACAGACGCCTTGACGTCAAGAGTCGAGCAGATGTTGTTCTGGTAGAAGATCCTCCGTATTCCCTGGACAGCATTTAGTAACGTCCTAATACTGCTTTAACACAACATTTCCTCTCCAAACGCCTGCGCTGTGTACTTTAATACCTTCATCACATTGCAAGAAAACAAAGAAACAACATGAAAAGACTTATTGTGACCGGAAAAATGGACGGGAAAAGGCGTCGTCAGCGCCCAATACGATGGTCTGATTTGATCCTCATTGTTCTAGATTTCACTATCCACCATGCCCTCCACACCTCCAGCGACAGAATAAGATGGAGGAAGATCATGCGAGAGAAAATAAAACAAAAAGTAGTAGTCACAACCCTCAGCAATGAAGAGGATGCAACAGAAAGAGGAAGATGACTATAACAAAGCCTGAAATCCTCAGTGTCTTGCGAAAGGCTCACTTTTATTATTTAGAATTAGGACTGTATTATTCAGTATGAGCCGAACTACTTATTCCTAATATCTAATTATTAGCAAACAATGCATTCGCTGCGACTTATATACTAGAATCATTAATGAAAATTTATATTTTAAGACTGAGAACTAATCTATATTTTATTTTGGTATTTATAATCAATTATAGTTAATGCCATGGATGTTTCTGTAATTGCCAAAAATCCTCTTTTCGGAAAAATAACCTCTTTTATAGAATCACCCAAAGCTTCTTGAGGATCCTGTATCAATTTATGGCTATCAGTAGTTAGTACAGTTATTCAGTTACTCAATCCCAAGTAACAAAAGAGTTTTACAAACTGATACATCATCATTAGCCTATAAGTGCTTGCTGCTGAGCAAAGGCCAATTCTTTGAAGGATAAAGCAATAATCACCAAGTTTGCTCAAGGCGGATTGGCGATTTCAAACTATACAGGTCAAACTTATAATTAGAAAATATAAGAAATCCAGGTTTCTTCACGATGTTTTCTTTCACCATATGTCAGTGGTGTCAATATAATCATAGAATGTATGTAAAACACTTGGAAAAAGTCCCATTGGTACTCGCTAGGTTTCGAACCCACACCCATAGAAATAAGAAAGCCGAAGCCGAAGCGGGCGCCTTATTCTCCGGGCCAGCATGACATAACAACGATGACATCACAACAAACTGGTGCATAACTGACTATAATATTAACTCACGTCTTCGATGGATAATCCTAATTTCAGCCAACTAACTTTTTGTTCTATTAAGTTTGGAAACTTGAAACTTGCCTTGTCATATAAGAGTCTGGATCAATCCGTAATACATTTGATAGTTAGGTCATGTATATTTTATTAGCCGTCTGGTGACGACAGCTTAGAACACTTGGCAACACCCTTCTATGCCAAATATCAAATACTTTCTATGCCAAGCCAATAATGACCATCATAAAAACAAATTGAGAATAAAGTGTGGGAGAGCCATGTTTCGGCACGAATGACTGCCCCCTTCTCCATCCCTTATCTCCAAAAGGCCGGCAATGCACCCTTAACTCCTTTGGTGTGGCGGGTGTCTATGGGCGGCGCCGATTGATTGTCATCAGGACGAAAATCCGTTCGCCGACCGGAAAGGTCGAAAAGAAAATCACCATCATCTAGGTAACACGATCCACTGCCACATTTAATCAGATCTTTAAATATTCTCAGGACACAGACACTGTACAAAAATTGACTAGTGTCCGTTGAAAGGATTTAATACAATCGAAAAGTGCAACAAAACTTTCCCTCTAGCTCAATATCGTGCTTAAAAATTTCACTAACGAACACTACCTCCTCACATCAAAACGAAATACACCTAAACACAAGCTATTAGAGTACCTATTTGATTCTTTGTTAAGTTTCGTCGTGTTATACATACTTGAAAAGAAAATAATAACCATTGTTATTACATAGGACAACGTGCCTGAAGCGGTTGGTAAAAACATTTCATAAATACAAGAGACTTGTGAGAGTACTTAAGTATGGCCTGGGGTTTTTATTATGAATTTAGACAGACGACCTCTGAGCAATAAATGAACCCATTAAATTCTGCCTTTGATATCATTCAGGAACATTATGTTCGTAACTCGTGTTCCCTTTTGTTTTGTTGTTTCTTTTGATATTACAAAGTTTTAGTATGCACGATGCATGTAGACATCAAATGCACCAAGTTTATTTCGTCAATATGACACAATTATTCTTCCTGTTATTCTTGTTTAGCTTTTAATTTTCTATTACACATATGTCTGTTATATTTGAAACAAAATGAAATTAAAATGAATTGTTATTTTTTGCAATGCACGTATGTATCTTAGTACTATGTTTTTATACACACACCATGATTGCTAATAGCTCAATAAAAGTTACCAATATTTTTTAATTAGGAACTATCTCTTTACTAACATATTTTACTAACAAAAGTATATATGCTGAAATTATTTCAGTAAGTTGTAGATAATATAATATATGTATTTAGAATAAAATTGTGTCCGCTTAAGAAAGTCAAGTAAATCAAACTTGGTACGAGTACATACGTAAGTACCTATATACAGGTAACTTTAAGGAAACTGTTTCCCAAAAAACAAAAAAAAATGTAATTGAGCAATACTTTTTACCGGACTCTTTGCTTTGTTTGGTCAACAAGCGTTTGCTAATGTTTAGCCCGAGCATAGTATTAGTTAATAATCTAGTGCAGCGCGGGAGAGAACACGATTACAGCAAGGGACGGCGTGTAACATTACGTGGCTCGGTCGGGTCGGAGCTCGGGGCCAAGGAGTTATTATTTAAAGTAATTATTTAATTAACACCGTGTCACTGAGTCTTACCCTCTTAAGCGAGTTTAGGGCTACAAGGAATTAAGTACGGAGCTAATGTTAACACGGCATACGTCGTGGTTATTGTTACCGACGCCCGGCGCGCCGGCCCCCCGCGGCGGTATTTATGGCCGCAGTACCCAACTTTTGGCGCACACACACCCGAACTATGACTGTTAACATTGTTACTCTTACCCCTCGCTTTTAACGTCATTAGTTGTACGAGATTTCGTACGTACTCGTAATGTGTATTTGTTTTCATAATTCACTCTCTATAGTGTTTTCAGTTTGCCCTTTATTCGCTGCCGTTTAATCGCTGTGGGAAACTAATGTTTTGACTTCGCGTTTTTTTATGTACAACTAAACATAATACATTATTATGACGTAAGCAGATGCTAACCAGAGAAAGCTTTATATTTCGTTACTGACTTAATGCACACAATTTACATTACGACGCTCGTTTCGACAGTGAGCTGAGCGCGTTCATTGTACGTTAAATAGCGCCATAATAATTGAAGATATAAACTGATAGACAAAAGATTCATAATGTTTTTTGTTTGCTCATTAACAGTAGCTAAATGCTGTCTAAACTCTCTTTCGAGCAGTAAAAAGAAATTCATCACGTTTTATATGACCATTTTATTCAGACGGCGAGCGTCAAAGAGCACTAAAGCTGTGCGACTTTAAATTCATAACTTTTAATTAACTGGAATGCTAACACAATTACAGGCTTTATAGTCGTATCAAATTTTCCGAAACGGACCGTTCACCGTCGTAAAATGTGAGAATGATTACAAATTTTAAAACAAAGCATTGTAACGTAGAATTTAGTGCTGCGAGCAGCTGGCGTCGCGCTTAAGGGAAGCTTTAGGGCTCGTTCCGAGCTGGGAATGGGTCGTTGCATTGCCTCAGTTTGCACGACTCGGTGTTAATTTGTCGCTACAAAAGGAACAGATGTTACGTACGCCGTCTCCACGCCCGCCACGCTCACCGCCGCCGCCGCACCGCCACGTCTTGCGTGCTACGCCCATCACGCTCTAATCCTACCAATTTCGCTTTCTCACTCAATGTAAATAAAATTTTTAATTCAGCAATGTTTGATTTACCTACTTGTGTTAACAACAAGCTACCTGGCAATTGTTCTTAAACAAGTTTTCAAAGCGATGCCTTAAAAATCGAAGTTTTTTATTTTGATAAGGAAACGTAAGACGAACTGCAGAAGATATTATTGCCACAACTAGCAGAATTCGTAAGATTATTCTACATGAAAAGGCCAGTAAGAAGCATTATATGTTTACTTGTCATACAATACACAAGTAATAGTCGTAAACAGCGAATGCATATAAAGGTATCATAGACAGTTTAATTATATTCGTCTTATATTTACAAGAAACGTAATACCTATCACTACGCTATGACTTAGTCAGAATTATACGATTTATAAGTAGGTATGTGGGTACAAATGTAAAACAAAGTGCGGCTGGTAAGTTAAGAACAGGCAATACTCTTTCAAAGTTGGTGTAGCTATGTTCGTCAATTTCATTTTCCCGTCCTTTATCCGCACCGCCGCGCCGCACCGCTTGACTTGCGACAACGCGCGAATCACAACGCCGCCTCCTCCTCCAATTTCCGACATTAATCCCCAGATCGTAAGGTTTGTTAAATCAAATAAGTTCTTGCTTTATAATTTAAGCATTCGCATTTACATTCGAACTAGATTCATCTCGCCGTCGTCTTCGGCCAAAAATTTTAATAACAAAATAACTTGCCAACTCCGTCTCGTCAAATATAATAGCAAAGTTGGAAGTAATAAGACAAAATTTTATGCATAACAACGGGAGCCCTTCGAGACGGGGTGGGCCGGGGGCGCGCGGGACAGATGCGAAGGAGGGTTAGCACTTGTCGGCCTGCCTAGACAGAAATGAAACGTCAAGCCTTATGAAGACGAACAACTTCGCCTTAACAAATATAAATCTCCTTTTCATCCCGCGTAGGTTTTTTGAGGCAGTTAAGGGTAATGTTAATTTATGGTTTGTAATTGTTTGCTGTTAACCGCGACGGCAGAGTACCTTTTAATAACGGTATTTAATGCTTTGTTTACTTAATTATAATCTTTGTTTGTTGGATTCTCTAACACAATAAACAATAAACAAATGAGCAACTCATAATAACATCTTATCCTCTCGCTGGCAATGTACAAACGATGTGGGGAGTAACGTGTATCATCCGCCGCTGGATGCGGCGCCATCTGCACCGCCATTTACATACGACAACAAAATATATTAAAATTCTGTCATCGCGATCCAAGATACAGTTGCGAGCCGTCATTGACACCGGGCGCGGGCGGTGATTAGCTGAGGGGGACTGGGGGGCACCATGGCGACAAGGAAAAAGGGCTACCCAGCAATAATTACTTTATATACCCCCTGTGAATAATTACCCCGGCCAGAGATCAATTAGACGGAAACCCCGAATTAAACCCCTCGTTAATGAGCTGGCAAATTTTTATTTCAGCTATATCGGAACTTTAATTGACTAAAGAAAAACTCTACCATAATATACATGTGTGACTACTTGACGAACTTTTCTTGTAAACACTACATCGTAAGCTGGCGGAGGCTGGCTAATGCATCACTGAGATAATTATATTTCTCGTAATTGACACGTCAATTCAACGGGCTCGTCTATTACAGTTTTTGCGTGTTTCAGAAAAAAGTTTGTTTATCGATAGAGCTAGGAAGATACACGGAAAGACACCGGTCTGTCATACTATCTCTCACAAGTCGTAAAACATTTTTTCCACTTCCTACTCAAAACGTAGTAACGACTTAACATATGGTGAACTAAATTATGTTACCTACGTCTAAACGACAGCAAAATAAAAATGTCCAAACATTTGTATACATTAAATAAATTTATCATCCCGTTTCATTTATAGGAGCGTTGCAGTGAAAAGGAAGCTGCCGCGCGCACATGGGGAGCCGTCAAATCCCAAACGTATTATTTTTTCAATATCACCTCACACGCTCGCTAATACAAGATAACGAAATTCACGACAATCGGATGAATGTTCGCGCCGCGTGAAATCACGACTTTTGTTAGGAAAAAAGGCTGACATCGAACGTTACGATGAGTCCGCGTGGGACGGACGAACACGTGTATGTGGGCAGACGAGGGTACGGACATGTGACGATACCTGTCAAAATATGACGAGTCTCATTCAGCTACAGATGTAGTTATTGTCATCGCGCTAATCTAATTCGGTGTCGCGAACCGTGAAAGTGTTCGGCGCGCGATTAACACATTTTCGTAACGAATTATTGGGAGGCTGTCAGTCGGTTTGCGTAAGCTGTGACAGGAGAGTGGCAGCAGCCGTGGGGTGCGAGCTTAGGGCCTGCACCCAGCGCCGGCCGTACGTCGCGCCGCGGCCCTGCGTGCGCCTGTCGGATAGCGTTATCTAACAGCTTACTCTATGCGTTGCTTACCTATAACACCAGCGTCAAACTGTTCCATTTCCATGAAAAAAACTATTTGGCATGGAAATAAAACCGACGCAGCTTAGCAGCAATAGTACACTTTGCAGTATGGTGACATTTGTGAAAGATTTGAAAATTCGGGCGCCAAAATTTGAGTATAGTTATATTGTATGTGCTACGTGCACAATGTGAAACATGCCTGTAACTCCTGGAAATAGTTTACAGCAATGGTCATCGGTTCTGCTACACACGTGGCCAGCTCAGTGCCACTTGATTGTTAATCCTTTGAGCTTTGTCGACAACTTTGGTTCTGTCAACTACCTTTGTATCCCATGCTATACAGATTCCTTGCTGCTCACTTCACTGCTTGCTCGGAGTGTGGAGCCAGCGTGAACTAAAAAAGTATACCTATAGCAAAAACTGTGATTCAAGTATATAAAATTACAGACAGTATATGAAATTACTATTCTCGAAAATTATTATAAAACTATTGTCTCAGTGCCACATCTCTGCGCATTTCAAAAACACTTCATAAGAGAATCGTATTCAGTTACCTTTATAATTCGCACATATTTAGGTAAACGTTTGCATGTATATTATGTCTCCTTTTGTAAAACCAACCTACTACGTAACTTACCAAACTTTAAATTACGCTTCCATTTTGGTTTCTTTAAATCAAAGGCACACGTATAAAAAAAATATTTAACGACTTTCTTAAGGATTCAAAACAAATGCTCTTGAAAAAGCGCTTACTTGATTAGAAGAAAAAATATTTTTTTGGATCTGTTCACTTCAATTAAGACAAGACAACAAATCTGCTCCAAAACACATTTGGTTTGAATGTTTCTTCCCCAATACATTTGTAAAGATACGGCTACTTAGTAAAATTAGAGGGTAGGGGAGAAGTGTCACACAAAAGTTATTTAGATGTTTACGTGTGCATCGTTGCATTAAATAAGCAACGAATCCTTGCGGGGGGTGGCCGAGCTCGAACCTGGGACAATGATATCGCGACACCCGGCCCACCCCGGCACACTAACATGATTAACTTTTATATTGGCAATCACAACCGTTGACGTTTCGGGGTTTTATTCTCAACAAACGCCACTTCGAGTAATACTATTATTTTGTTCGCTTTCACAACACTAGCTCAAAAACTTTATTTTGGTGCACAGAAGTTCATAACGTGTTGATGAAAACATCTGTCCAAAGTTAGATATTAACACATGTTCTACCTGAGTCTACGTTCTGTTTACACGTCCACTAAAATTGGAATTAATTTTTCGTGAAAAACTGACTAATCAGATTTGCGTTTGAATTTATTCTGCTAAGATGGTATATCTTTCGTTATTGATATAAATGTTGCAAAGAGGGTTCGTTGCTATTGTCGGAATGCTCTAATGCCGAGATAATGCCCACCCGAGGAGTTAATTGCAAGTACAGCATCACATTCTGGTGTCAGGGGTTCAACACACTCCCTTGAGACACAGGCCCTCTCACGACGTTGTCACTCCCTCGACGCTTTGGGGCTCGACCTCTTAATCATTCACTCCTAATGGAAAACCATCAACGACGTCTATCTTGCTAAAATACGCATGAAATTTAAATGACCCACTCGAAAGGAAAACGGTAAAAAAAATAGCACGAGAATGTTTGCCGAATTGTGTCCACAATGAACAATAGCGAAGCCACCAACGCTGACGCTCAGCATCCCGCAGCGCGACTTATGAATAGAATAATGCGAGCCTACACAAAACCCGTGCGAGGCGAACATCATCAATCAATGTATTTAGAAATGTTTCATTAGTAAACATTAAGATGTTTGCTTACATGTCCGAATGTTGTCCGGTGTAATATGGTCGGATTCCGTGAAATAAGGGTCGGTGGTAAAATATTGTCAGTGAAGATGTATGGGATGACGCAGCGAGTAAAATAATCGCAGAGTTCGTAGTTGCGATGCAAGTTCCCCACGCGGTAGGTGTCAAGGCCACTGCTGTGAATATACATCATTACAAATTCAGTTCAGTCATTCTGTTGCAATGTCTATCCAACTGGGACGTCTCTTTATGCCACCAAAATGACCGTAGCTTGGACAATAGGATGGCAGTAAAAGTGAGATATCAATATTGAATTGAGCCACTATTTTGCACATGTAGGCAGCGAGCACAATACCACTTTAAGGTGTCAATACAGGGAAAGAATAAAAGAAAGAACCAAGAAATGTTTCTGGCATAAGCGTAATTTATAGTATCCACCCGCTTATTTATCTTTAATATTTATTTGTAAAACTCTCAGCCATTTTGAAATAAGGTGAAATGCTTCCTGATTATTGAAAGAGTCGCAATAATTTCAGTTCAGTTTAATGTTTACAATAAGAAGCCTTATTTATACATTAAAATGTAACTTTTATTTTTAAATAATCGTTCTAAATTACAAGCTGTGTTAAACGAACCTAATTCTTATTAATAATATATTATTAAGTAAACTAAAAATAATGGTTTCATAACTATAATTATTTATCGTTTTAAACTCAATAATAACCAACCATATTTGTTAGGATATAAAATTCAAATTTAAGGTTCGCTTCGTTGCCGTATCCAGAATGTGAATCATGCGCAGAACGCCTAACCGAATAGTCGAAGTGCGTGCTACAGCGTTTCAATGTTGCTGTGAACATTTACGCAGGCGCAAAGAATAAAGTTTTATAAAATAGGGTGCATGCTTGTTTTAAGTTGATAATTTTTGGCGTACAACGCCAACTAATTCAGTATTACACTTTTAAATATGATTATTAAGAGTAGAGAGGTAATTTGAAGTTTTTGGTTCGATCAATCGCCAAAAGTAAGTATTGTCACAATTATTGAAAGAAATAATGAAACGCATATTTTATTGCACTTAAAATAAAAAAAGGATACTTAATAAACTACAGATTCAATGTGTGTATTAAGTCGGACATCACACCAGCCCCCTTTAGACATAGATATGCAAAACAAATATAATGTTGTATGTACCTACATAGCACTTTAATATTTTTTATAAAGCTGAAGAGTTTGTTTATTTGTTTGAACGCGCTCATCTCAGGAATTAATGGTTCGAATTGAATTTTATTTTGTGTTTAATAGACCATTTATTGAGAAAGGCTTTGGGCTATAAAACATCACGCTACAATCTGTAGGAGCCAAGCAGCGGGTGAAACCGCGCGAGACTAGCTAGTGATGAGTAAAATTAGGAACGAACAAATACTTGGAAATCGTGCTCGGTATCATGCAAGTTCAACTAACAAGTCCGTAGAGCGTAGATATCATAAGATCCTACACATCAGTCGAGGTCGTAGGAAAACGCCAGGCTTGGGAGCTGCTGGAGGCCTTGACAAAACGAGCCACCACCGAAGCCATATTGGTCAGTGATGTTGCTTGTTGGCGCCTGCCACGAAGAAGACCTGGCCGATGTCTTCATTGCTAGGCGCTGTTCTCAATTATTCAATTTATTGATGTGTGAATTAATTCAAATTATTTCATAATAACGACATTTTATTTGTTGTGTTATAGGTGCGATTTAAACTGTTGTTGTCATATTATAATTAATATAGGTAACCATATTATAGTTAACATAATAATTATTACCGTTTATTTTAAAAGACCAATGCTGGTTTCGAATGCTGAAAAAATAATTACAATCTATTTTTATACTGAATGTCTTATATTAGATGTCTTTATATCTTTTATCGCACATTGATTGTTGGTATGTTGTATTTATTTCTCAATTTATTTCTGTTTTGGATTGTGTCTTAATTTTGTTTTTAAATGTAGCTACATCAGCTACATCGAAAGAAATATTACTTAACCCGGCTACATTAGGTGATGAGCAAAGGACGACACGTACACTTCATTACCAGAGTCTCTATCCCTTTATTCAGGTCTGACAATCTCGATTTGTGGTTGCCAATCTTGATGCACAATTTCACCATAAAAATATGTGTTTTTCTTGAAAACGTTTCAAAATAGATCTCTAGTGTGATATATGTACTCCAGATAATAATTATCATAAAAACACATGGTGTTTTGATTACGATATGGTATCTGTCTAATTTTACCTGGGCTTTTGGAAGTAACAGTGGATTCAAAGAAACTCACATACATACATGAACCCTGAAAACATAACACTCCTTTTTGGGCAGACGTGTAAAAAGGCAGATGGCCAGTCTGCTCGTTTGCCCACGATTCTATAAAAAAATGTTTTGTCTGGCGGTTTCTTAGATTCATATGAAGAAAAATTAAGAAAGGTGCTAGAGAAAGAAGACGTTGTTGACCAAAGTCCGAAGATACCTGAGAAGTTTCAAGTTGATACTACGGAGAACTCCTGACCTGATACAAAAGTGTGTGTTCGACACTATTGGCACATCCTATAAATTCATCACATTACGAATTACATCAGCAATAAGCCTCTCGTTTACGTTTTCGTGCAGCTCCGCCAAACCTTGCTAACCATTGAATTCAAGCAACTCACCATTACCCATAAATGAATACACCACCGACACTTTTGGCTGCCTTTTGGCTTTTGACACTTTCAGCGATTGATTAAAGAATCGAGGTTTAAAAATTATCACTCTGTACATAAGGCCAAGAGTCTTCACAGTCAAATGAAGATGAATGCGATTTTCAGTTGTGACTTAACAAAATAGTTCCATCGATCCTGCAATGTTAGCCCTAAATGGGCTGATGATTGATGGAAAAAATTGACTTCGAAGACTAGAAGAACTAGCCCTTTTTATGTAAAGTAAAATCATCGAATGATTTCTCTCGATTAGAGTGAGACGAGGTGGACTCTCAGACACTTATTAACTAAAAACACTGTTCCTTTTCTTGCTTTAGGCCGAGACCACGGGCATTATTGCGCTTGCCTTGTAACTCTGGGCTGAACATAAGTCACATTGGTAGCATCTGTGATGGTTAAATAGGTCTTTGAGGCGCACGTCGTCTTCAGATCTTCGCTTACTGTAAAAACGTCGCACGATCACTGTTAATGGTGAGTAGGTGTTGTCTCTTCTTCCTCGCCCTATATAGCAAGATTTCTTCCGATTCATCAGCCAAACTTAAAGATAAAAAACTGTAGACACAGTAGAGAAGTAATTTTGAAAAAGCCAAAGTGAGTCTAAGTTGTTCATAATGCACATCTCGCCATTCATATTTCTGTCTTATTCGCAAAAAGAACATATTATACATACCTATATTGAAATGATAAATTGTTGAGTCTTCCCAAAATATACACAGGAGGCTTAAAAGCATGTCACAGTGAAGTGAATCGCTTACCTAGCACGCTGGAATATGGCTAGAGCTGTGAATTGTCACACTACCCTTGGGGCTAACCGATCGTGGATGCCTGTTGTAAAGTCTACGTTTTAAACAAATCCTGTAGAACTTAGAATAATGATTTACTTCCCTTACGGACTAACCTGAAAACTACAAAGTCTTGTAAACAACTTTATTAAATAAAATGTTTTTGTTTGTTTGGTCGCGCTTTTGGAAGAAGATTTTGTTATTTCCAAAAAGTTGTTCCAGTTCACTTCTGTGATAATATATGCCTTTAGAAAGGACATATTGTGCAAGACAAGTACCTACTTCAAACTTTGTAAAAGTTCAGTATTACAATAAAAAGTTTTGAAGCTAAAATTGAACACACAGTGTTTATTTTAAAAGGAGGACTTAAGGATCATCCAAGAGCTGAACTCATCAACGAATTACGATTATGACGAAATAAGTATCATATCTGCATGCATAATTAATAAGTTTTGTGAAAGTATATTGCAATTACAGTGTCCTAAGCTAAATTCTAGTTACTGAAAGCCTTTGAAATACGCTCAATTAGGCAACACTCGTGTTATACAAAGCACTGTCCACAATCTACCACAAGGTACAACGTAGTTCCATGAATGGCCTGATTGACTAGACTCCGAACATAAACCCGGCTCAACTGTGTAAGGCTATTAAATAAATTTGAATATCGTGTTTTCGCAGTATTCGTACATAACATGGTCGGCTCCCAACATAGAACCTAAGATTATGCCGTTGATAAGTCTTATATTCGTCTCTGCAATTGATAAAAAACATGTGAATGTGAATGCTATGTTTATTTATTTATTTATTTAAAAAAGGTACACCAACAGCTTCTGAATATAGCAAATTAAATAAAACAATAATAACATTAGGTTTTGGCCTTATACAGTCGCCAATTACAGGTAACCAGCATTCTTAAAAATAAAGTGATAACCTAGTAGTGTAAGAACGAAACTATATATTACAATAACATTATTAGAATTATATTAAAAATATTATAACAACATATGTTTATGATTCAAGCAATGGCTGACTACCAACCATTGAGACAGCATTGCAGAATTTAAAGCATAATTCAAATTGGTTTTGTGAGTATCATTACCAAAATATATCACACTTATTCACACCGCCGAAAGTACTTAAGGTTTTCAAGCAGGTGTAACGACACACCTGATTCAAAATCGTCTTTGCAATCAAAACTGATAAAAAATTAACTTAATTTGAGGTAATTTTATACTGTTCTGTCCTGCTTGGTACTTACGTAGTCAGCGCCATTTTAATTAATGAGTCTGAATTGCAGTTGCCGTTAATTGTTCAGACTAAGTTGTAGTTTGTCGTTTTGACTGTTAAAGTAATTAATTAGTTAATAACAAAAAACTTTAGAGTACTTGGTATATTTGATGTAATATAAGATACCAATTCTGTTTAATAAACCTTTAATAAACCACCATAATGAATATAATATGCGGTGTTATGTTTAGTGAGCATCTATACTGAGCGCGCTTCAGATATGATCGATGACTCGAGAAGTCAAGGACACCCACCCATGCGTTCCCATAAAGACTTAAAGTTTTACTGGAAACGGCCGCATTGTTATTTTTTAATGAATATTTTTATTTTGAAATGTTGACAGGCAAAGCTTGTAGTAATAAATTAATTACATTTAAGTGCAAACTGATTATTGTTATATTGCATTTCCTTTGTGTGCCAATTATGTAAATACGCAGACTGTAGCAACGAGTGTTACTCAAAATATTCTCAAGGAAATAACGCTCGCGTTTATTGGGATTGACAGATTGCTCCTTGACGCTAACAGGCCGAGAACGGTTAAGTCTTCAGCCCTGAGCCATATTGAGGATGTGCTAATTTGGACACTGGACTGGACACACACTAACAATTTTCTAGGACAATATGATGATTCAGAGAGATGAAATTATTAACTACTAGCTTCTCTCGCGCGGTTTCACCCGCTGCTCTATTTAATCGTAGCGTGATGTTTTAGCCTATGTCACTCAGGAACTTTGTAGCTATCTCATCATCATCATCATCATCATCATCAGTCTGTAAGTGCCCACTGCTGAGCAAAGGCCTCTTCTCATACGGAGAAGGTTAGAGCACTGATCACCACGCTTGCTCAATGCGGGTTGGCGATTTCAAACTTATAATTTGACATTATAAGTCCAGGTTTCCTCACGATGTTTTCCTTCACCGTAACCGTAAAACACCGTAAAACTTCACCGTCAGTGGTGTCTAAATAATCATAGAAAGTACATATAACTCGGAAAAAGTCACATTGATACTTGCCAGGGTTCGAACCCACACCCTCATGCATGAGAAGCGGGCTCCTTAACCTCCGGGCCACAACGACATTCAGTTTGTAGGTATGTAGGAGGTAATCTTTAGAACCACTGGTCGGATTTACAAAATTCTTTCACTGATGTGACGCTACTATGTTCCTGTGTGCTATAGGATATAATACATCAAGCTACGATTAAATGGAGCCGAGCAGCGGGTGAAACAACGCGAAATTAGCTACTTTGAATTAATAATCTTAACAATTAGTACATCTTTAAAAATCGTTTTATTCAGTAAACAGTTAAATCAATTCCGTATGCGTTTTTTAACGACGTTCTGGTCCCGGAGGTTAAGTCGTCTACTTCTAACGCATGAGGGTTCGAGTTCGAAACCCGGCAAATACCAATGTGACTTTTTCTAATTAACACGTACTTCTAATTTAGGCTGAATATGGTGAAATGAAATACCGTTATAAAACCTAAACCTTATAACTTTTAATTATAAATCTATAATCGCAAATCCGCCTTGAGCAAGCTTTATGATTAATGTTCAAACCTTCTGCGTGTGATAAGAGGCCTTTGCTCAGCAGTGGACACTTAGTATAGACTGGTGATATTTGTTTTGATTAAAGGGAGAAAAAAACTGGTATTTGTTCTTGTCTAACTACTTATTAACATTGGTGAGAACACTAAAAGATTTCTGAAGTACAGGACAGGTTTTACAAGTGACTATAATTCTATCTGAGTATTCGTTCTGAGAATGTTGTTACTTTTTAACTTCGAGACCTACAGTAACGAAATTCTATTAAACAGGAAAAAAACTCTGGAATTAAGTACAATTGGTGATGTACCTAAACCTAAGCAAGATACTCCTCATATTAAGAACTTTATCAAAAACAAACGAAATTTCGCGTTACATTTATTTACCTACGTAAGTATTAATTACTAGCTCTTACCTGCGGTTTCGCACCCGTTATTTGACTACTTAACCTACACTAGGTACCTACTCTATCCTATCTTATGTCCTTCTCCTGGCTCTAAATTACCTTCCTGCCAATTTTCAGCTAAATCGGTGCAGCCGTTCTTGAGTTATAAGTGGAGTAACTAACACGACTTTCTTTTATTTAAATATATTAAAGTATGATCATCATTGACGTTGTCGTTTCATTTTTTGTATATCCGTGTTGAGCGTACGTCCTTAATGAAATACACATATCGATACATCATTGATCGTGGCGCGATAGCGATGCCAGCGTCATGTTTACTAGATCTGACATGAACGCCCCGTGTAGTTTCAATTCTCATTACCGGAATTAATGATGATTGTTATATGTACCTTTTCAGTGATTTGATTGCATTCAAATTGATTGGATATCTAAGATTACAGTCCAAAGACTAATTTTAGTACACCTGAGTGCCCCTCGAATGGACGTTTTAGGTTAGTTATACGTGGTAAAGCATCGAAATAACTATTACTAAAGGTAAGAGCAAAAATATTAGATATATGTAAAGAAGAGAACGGGAAGGCAGCATTCACAAAATGAAAATGAAAAAGAAATATCAAAACAGAGAAATCTAATGAGAGGTCATTTCGCTCAACAACCCTGCTGACTTCCCGTTTTGAGACATAACTTAGATCTTCCATTTGATGATGGTGACGATAGCAATTATTAGTGAAGAATGACAGATTATTCGGAGATGCTTATCGATTACTGAATCGATTGATGGGACTAGCAAAAGATTTATTTATTTTCCTCATAAACTTAAAAAATAACAGCTTTAAAATGCAAAAACTCGCCGCTCTTTGCTTATCTCTTCTGGGGAAAATGATAAGCTGTTTCTTATAAGAATGGAGAAGGCGTCATCGAACCATCAATTAGCAGTTTTCTTGTTGAAACAGCGGTCGTAAACGTCACTACTGAACTTTAACTGTATTTCTGAAGTCTTAAGTATGTGTTTCATTCATTCATTCATTCACCTTTGCCTAAGCTTTCAAATAAATTGATTTTGTATTTACTTGGTCAGGTCAAGTTTTAAAATGAATATAAAAATATTAATATACTTGTACATCACCATTAAATTTTTTTTCTATTGTTTGTGATACCAGACAAGTAAGTTAATTACTTATTTAATGTGCTATGTACAAAAATGACTTTTTTGTCTTAGATCGGTAAACGTAAAGAATTAAGATAAAAGTGATACTTACATTTCACAAAACTACACATGACATCTAAAACACACAACCAGTTTGCGTTTCTCGAAATTAATAAAATTTTAGTACCAAGTCAAAATGAATAATGATTCCAAAGCAACAATCACAATATCACGAAAACGAAATTATAGTAATTGTTAACAAAAATAGTTTTTACGATTCGTGCCGAGAAACAGCCATAAAAAATGTTCGGTGGTAGCAATAATAACTTCATTCATCCTTTGTCGATCTCCATCGCAACACAAAAAAGGGTTTTACAATCGAAATCAATTTAAAATTAATAAAACCGTTCAGGTCGACCGCAATGCTCAATCATCTGGTGCTTATGTATATCAAAACATTTAAAAAGAACAAATACTCGTTATGGTGTTTATTATTTCTCGTAATATTGTGTTCCAAATGACTTTTAATCATACCCTTTTAAAAGAATAGCCCTGCCCTTTCACTGTTATAATAATATATGTAACGATTATTATTGTTTTGCCTAACGAAGGTAATAAATTGTCATGTACCTGGCATACCTGCTTTACGTTTATCCATTTGACTGAGCGAGCTTATTGCGCAAAAGGCTTATAAACTAAACTATAACACGTTTTAAATGTTTTATTATAAGGTATATACAGAACCGTTCGATTCCTCATTAATCTTAGTAAATAAAACCATTGATAAAACTCTCAAAGACCATCAGATATTTTTTTCTTACATCCGGCTCGAAGGACCATAAAAAGTCTCGCTAGGGCCTACGGTCAAAGTAATCGAATATTATTTTTCAAAGATTACAAAATTCAACTCTGACTTGACAAACTTCTTTATAGAAGCATCCTCATAATTCGATACCAAATATTTAACCAATAAAGCTTAATACGTACAAGCATTCCAGAAACTCGGGGATATATTTAAAGAAATACCACATAATGATTATAACACACTTATATTCATTAATCTCAGGATAAATTATAATTTATAATGGCGTACAAGCGAAGCATTAATAAATTTGGACGAGAGTATTGAAAAGTCCGGAGTTATGATAAATAAATAACAACATGATACCGTAGAACAAACAAACAAACACAGGTCACCTCCCGGAGCTCGGAGCGCGTGCCCCGGATTAGCTGTATTTTCATATCAAAGGGCTCGCTCAGTTTTATGAATTGCTCCTATTTGGGCCCGACGTAATGTCTTTCTTTGTACGAGGGACGTTTCGCGTGGGAGAATTTAATTTGTTGCACTTTTCGTTTAATCGCATTAGAGGGTATTCATATCTTCATTCTGGCGAATCAACAGTTTCTTCCTTATCATTGGTTTGCATAGGCGTTGAGTGACATTCTAATTTAATATCTGGTAGGATAAGAGAATACGATTATAGATCCCGCGGCTCTAAAGGGGGATTTGTTTACATTGAAAATATGCATAAATATTATTATGAGTATGATACTAGGAACATTTACTTATGGTGCAATGTTTTGAATTGGTTGTAACAAAATGATATTAGTCAAGTTCTACGTTAACAATAAATGTGAGCTGGGGAGGGGGAAGGGGTGCATGTACCATACATGTAAAGGTAGCAGATCGCGGGATTATGACGTCATTATTCCGAAATTCGCAAGTGGATCACAAGGTGAATCCGCGGACCACCGGACTCGGTATTGTCAGATTTGTCCCCATTTCCATGAATTTTGTTTATTCAACATTGGTCCGTTTCTGGGTTTGTTTTGTATGTTTTTTACATATACACATGATTTATCCCCGCCCATTAGGTCACGGTGAGTAATGCAGGCAAGTCGGACCCGCGCCCCGGGGCGTCCGATCCGTCCGCGTAGATAGCGACTACACGTGTTGTCAACTTGTATGTTTTCATCCAAATACCGTATATTTGATAAATTTAACATTCTATATTAGTATGATATCTCGATAATGACGCCATTTTATTCGGAGGTGTCAGCTAATAAAGCTCTCCGGTTTCGATCACCCGATGGCTGTAGGTGTTTTACAACTTGTTTGCACGCATGTTATGACACTGTCTATATTTTACAACATAACATTTAATTTTACTCGCAAATTATGATAAAATTAAGTTGACAGAGCTCACGTTTTTTCGTGTTTATGAACGACTAGTAAACAGAGATATTGTAGAGATATTGTAACGCAGTGCTTATTAACACTACCTATTATGTAACTCCTAAACACATAGCATATGCCCACATTACATTTCTTCATGTTACAGTATAGCGCACATACACTACTAGGCATCATAACATAGGGTTTGCTTTTGAAAGTCTATTTCATCGTATCAAAAGAGTGTTATGCTCTAAAATCTGTTTCCTCCGTGCCACCAATATTGGTATCTAAGCCGCAAAAGAGCCTAGTCATCAGGTGTTATGGACATTCATAAACAAGTTGAACAAATCAACAAATATTATAAACAAAGGCCACTTGTCACCCGACGTAAGCGTTTTTGTTCCTCGTGCATTTTTATAACAAGCGTTTTTGTAGTGAGGCGATGTAGGAAGGAAGCCGCGGCGGGGGGTCCCGGCCCGGCCTCCCGGGGCACCACTACACAAAACATTTCGTGATCCATAAAGACAAAAGGAAAATTAAAATCTGTAAAACTCACGGGACGGACCTCGCGTTCTTGTACCTTACACTGACATCGAGCTACACTCCAAATTATTTCGGTAATTGAATCTTGGGCACAAGCTATGCGAAGTGCGAATACTGTGTAGATACTTTGAACAATAAAAATATTTTTAAACGCCAATTACATAGGAGTAACGTCCATAAACAGTATGACTTTAATTCTTTATTCATGTTGTTTTGTTGACTAATTTAATACTCATCATTATCAACTACATAATTACTTCCTTTTCCTATTAATATCTGTTCAAATTTCAACTCAGTAGGAGAAAAGCTTGAAACTACAACGATTTTGTTTAATTGCACAGTTTAGCATACCAGTGTATCACGAAGTAGTCGCAAGAGCTCTCGAAACGTGTATATAATAATGTATTTACATATTATTATTCATGGAAACAAATGTCCTTTGAATGGTTTTTGGATTTGTTGACTTAATACAAAGTGCTTTTGCGAGAGGTGGTCGGTCTGTCGGCGACGTCGCATAATGGATGGTCCCGATGTTCGCATTTTGCGCAAATGTTTCTCTTATAATATCACAAAATATATCTTGGAGAGTGGAATCGATGCTTTTGTTGCCTTTGTCGTTGTTTGCTAAGACTGTCGAGTTTCTTTGCTACGATTTTTTCTTTACATTTTAATCTTCTATGTCATTCTGTTAAATTTAAACAACATTTATGCGATGACGCTTCCTTAAAGTATAATAAAAAACCGATGCTTACGTATAACGTTAATTGTTATTAAATGAAACATGCAATAAAATCTTTTGCAAGTATTTAGGCATTGTCTGGTTACTTTTATGCTCGAGGTTTGCGCATGATTTACTAGTAAGTAATAAGCAAAACGATCGCCAGCAGAACACAAAACGCCCGTACCTTTGTATCATAAAAACAAGATTGGAGTTTATCTGTTTTTATGCAAATGCAGCATCATGTGGTGTACCGTGGCAGTACGAGGAGGGCACGAGGAGGGCGCGAGGAGTGCGCCGAGTGGCCAGCGCGACCTCCGGAAATCATTGGTGCTGTAATAAAGAGCTGCGCGAGAAAGCGCCCGCACGCTGCGTGATAGATGCCCACGAGCGAGCGACAAAAAAATAACAAAATCGACTTAGCAAACATGTTTAATAAAATGAATGACCCGCTCGTATATCTTCACCTGCTTAGTATGACATAAATTATAATAACATTATGTTGTACACGTTCAAGGAGTCCCAACAAATTCTTATTCACTAGAAAATAAGACGTTTCACAAAAAATATTGTCCGAGTTATTAAGATGAGTTCGAAATAGAATGAAATGTTGGAATTTCTATATGTCACCCCGCTGGTGAACAGTGGGTACTATGTTTTTGTAGTCGATTTTGAATAACTATCTGCCTATATTATATATATTATGAATCTATATCCCACAGTTACTGTTATACATTTTCGTTTTAATTGCAGCCAACATTTAGTACCTACCCTTTTTCTTTTATTCAGTTCAATTTAGTTAATACAAAACAAAAAATGTTTTCTTAATAAAGTTACATACATAAAGCAGTGTCGAAAATATGTGCAAAAATGTACCTAACAGCAGTGAAATTTTACACAGCAAAACTGGAGGTTGTCCGTATAAAAACAGAGTTGTTGAGATTCTCGATAGCAGTTCAAACAAAGCCTTTACAAAATTGCCTCCCCCGCAGACACCCTTAACGATCGCAAAAGCAGGCTGCACATAATTAGCGCTAAACAATATTTAGCGCCGATTAACTTCATAAACTCGCATTAAATTAGAAGGGCTGTAAAAATCAATTAGAGAGTCTATCCGAGTGATGTAACCGCACGCTTCCGAATTCCTCCTTTTATTAACAATTAGGTGGGTTTATGTGTGGAGTAGGTGCGGATTAGGCGAGTTTCGGACGACGTGCGTGTCTCCGCCGGACGGCAGGGGCTTAGCCTCGAGGGATGCCGCGACCCTTCAAGCTACGATGACAGCTGCCTTTGTCGTGTCCGAAGAGGAATTTTATACCGCGAAATTGACAGCCACGCTGTACCGTAACTTATCGATCGCGCAACGTGTTCCCAGGGATGTTTCGATGAGCGCAATAAAGTATTTGTTCATGTTCTCGGCGCATGAGTGAAGCCAAGTCCGCAGTTCACGCGGCGGGGTCCGATTTATGTTGTTTTATATCGTCTTGTCCGCTTTTGTTAATGTGAAATCTAAATCAGCGTGTGTTTTTGTAATATGATTTGCTTATTCGATTGGTATTTATAAAGGCCCATACCAGATGTCGACCTTAATTTAGGTAGGTTTGCGCTTGGCCTAGTTTTGATTATTTTTCTTTCAAATATTATGTTGTAAAGACTTAATATGTAGACTGATTGATACCTATTTATTTTTTTGAATCCCTGCAAATATAATCAGTGCAAGTACGTGAGTATACTGAGCCAAAATCACACCTAAAGGTGAACTCATTTAAACTCCAAAGTTCCTCTCAATCGCGAATCCTCTGTCGTGTAGGAATGTCTCATTGATTTTCCCCCGGATTATGCGTCGATTGCGCCGTGAAAGTATTCCAAAGTTAAGTATTTGATTTCGATAGAAATATTAATGAAGTAAGCGTTCGTCCGTTTTATATTAGACTAGGTTTGTTTAGTTATTTATTTCTGAACTTGGTAAAGAAATTAGGTATGTTTTTGCTAAAATAAGAAATCGACGTTATAATACGGTCGATTTCATTAGTGTTCAATTTTCTATTATAGGTTACATTAAACGATTTCAAAAGCGTGGGCTGTGTGCGTTGTACATATTCAATTCGTGAATTTGCTTTTAAGAAGGTATCCTTCGAAATGTGCTTATTTTCACTGTACTCTGATTTAAAATTAAATGATGATTTTAAAGTCAGACACATTGGGTACGTTTGTCTTTCTTACCGTCATTAAGGACGGAGCAACTCCATTAAACTTGATAGGTACCTTTTAACTGATATGGGAAAATTATCCTTTTTAATCAGTTAAGTATCTGCAGTAAATTTAAGTAATATTATCAGGCTTATCTGTGACCGCATTAATATTAGTAAGTGTACTGTCTAGTGGCTCGTTGTAGGAAGGTAGCATGCGGCTGATGCGGCCGACTAGCGCATCCGATACAAGAGACAGGGAGCCGAGCGCAGACGAATTGCTGTAGATAAATTATTAAACGTAATGTTTTCAGTTATCTCCGATGTCGGGATGGTGGAATGCCGACGATCACATCTCGGACGTAGGGAGCGATCGATGCTACGATACGCGCCCGGCACACATCTGGTAGCCACTAGTTTGTTATCGGCGTGAACCGTCGGCCAAACCTATTTATCGAAGTCATAGAGATTTATTGATGGCTATTTTAGTTAATAACATGACGTCTAACACATTATGTCACAATAAATAATTAGATATATCTTGCTCCACCAAACAACTGTAATTTATTAATGTAAGTCTCATATTATCAG
Source organism: Spodoptera exigua (assembly GCA_902829305.4). Classification (NCBI taxonomy): domain Eukaryota; kingdom Metazoa; phylum Arthropoda; class Insecta; order Lepidoptera; family Noctuidae; genus Spodoptera; species Spodoptera exigua. The sequence continues at coordinate 7,853,338 of LR824601.2, read as the reverse complement.
TGTTTGCTTGATTTGCAGAATAGTCTATTAATGTAGCTACATAGATAATAATCGTTAATTAACAAATTAAATAAGTCTTAAGGATGTAAAATCTATTAAACATCACATCATATAATCCAATATCAGGCAGTGAAACTCTAATCTGTAAATTAACTATGTTCGTGGTTCATTCAACTCGTGTTATAACAAATTTCTGAATGTTTGAGTCATGATTAAAATACTGAACAGGCCAAACAACTTCCAGTCTCATAAATCGTTCATAAAAATCTGTTTAGATGCAATAAATAAAGCTGAAGTTCCGCACAGATCTCCATGCATATAGGGGCAGCATTACGCAATAGTTTGATTTATTGGTTTCGGCAAGGTGCACAAAATTCTAACGGCTCGCGCCCTCCTCGGGACGCGGCGTGATAGAATTTCGCCTCGGCAATTTTCTCATACATGCGAAAAACTATTCCGAGCGGCCTGCGGTGATAAATGTGAGGTTATGAATAAATTTGCCCCTTCGCAACCAAATCTGAGGTTATTAGATTCGGCACTTTCGACGCGAGGCAGGTGTACCGGCGCCACCTGTGTTTTTGCCTACACTGTGTTAGACTGTGATTGTGCTTGTCATAATGAACACTCATAGCATTAAATCACAGACGGCGACCTCACGCGAGGGCGTACCTACACTGTTTATTTTTATTGTCCTCCAATTCCATTTGTACACCTAATAAATTTTACAAGCTCAAAAAAGCTAACTCGGGGCGCGTTCGCAATAAGTGCCATTCTCGGCGAACAATAGCAGAATAACATTCACGAAGCAGTAAACGACGTTGGAAATCTAAATATTTATTTGAATTACTGTGAGCGGGCGGCACGGGGCGCGGTTGACGGTCGCGCTGCGCCGTCGCTAAGTTCCGACCGCGGACCGCAAACTGGACTGCGATGCACACTCGGGGTTAACCCAAGATGAATATAAAATATTATAAAGGCACCAAACGTAAACGTGTCTCAACGTGAAAGTTGACTTTACGGAGTCGATGTGTTGCCCAGCGCCGATCCAGGTTGTGGTGACAGACCTCCAGCACGCTCCTAGAACTACGCGAACGTTATTAGGAATAAACACCACAATACATCAGCTTGTTTGTTGTATGATAAAAGTTTAATAAGGACCAGAAATTATTTTATGCTTAGGAATATAGGGATAGGTACACTCCTCCTAATCTGTCTTTAGCAACTGTGTTGATCAATGCTCCTTATCCATGTGGGAAGGTTCCTTTATTTAGGAGTTTTGCCGATGATATGGTGATGATATTAATTTAGGTAGAATATAACTTAGTTATTGTCAATCTAAATATAAACAAAAACTATACAAATCATAATCCTGGCAACAAGTGTAACTCCTTAGAAATATTGCAAACACACGGTAGACAACTTTATAGTTACCTACTTTCGTCGCTAAGACTGCATACAAGCTTACTATAATTGTTGTGATTGTCTTATCAATTTCAGTTAGTCGTATAAAATAATAAAGAATAAACTCGTGTGGCATAGTACAGTAGAAATTGTGTTTTATACATGGCTGTAGCGCCATGTATTTGTAGCAAGGTAAGCGCGGTAGCTACCACAAGTGCCATCTGTCGGACAGCGCTGGAAACTCGTTAAACGATAACCTAACTTCCTGGTTACGGGACTAGTCTGCATGAATTACTCAAACTAGTTCGACCGTAATCAAAGGGATGTCAAAAATTTTGAGAGCGCAATGTTAGATTTCACTTGCATATACCTAGTCGGAGCAAATAATTCATAAAATGTATCTTAGAGACTTGTGGATACATCATAATACCTGCACAATACTTGATAGAATATGAAATCTAAAATTTTTCACCGCACACAAGACGATTACTAATAAAGTTTATTTCGATATTCCTTTCAAAAGAAAGTACTTAGAATAATCATAAAGAAATAAAAAACTCGTGTGTACCTACCATTAAGTGATTACTGATTTTCTGGGTAACCTATTTATAATAACATAGCTATATTACATATTCAATTGTACTATATTCTTGATATCTCAAATCAAGCTTCAGATAAAAGTGAACAACACAATGCATTTATTTGTTTATTTCATATAAAGTTTTATGCTAGGTCAATCAATTAAAAGCTGGGACAGCAAACGACTTTATTGAGGCAATCATCTACAAGGCTCGATCTCTATAAAGGTACGCATAAAGTATATTGGTGTCACATACGTTCAGCCTGATTGGTTCCATTGCTTATTAGCTGCTATTTGTGTTGTCAATGTTTATAGCTATTTTATTAGCGAAGCGGTTTTATTGCAGATTCAATTGTTATACCAACGGATTTGATTAAGTTAAGCAATCGTGTGTTTTGTTCGTTACTAAATGAACACATTTTACTGTCCAGATAAGTTTTGCTCAATGATATTTGTTTTGTTGATTTGATTTTGTTGTGTAGAGGTCCACATATATCCACATTCATTTTGCGGTAGGTACTGTGGGTACTAGATTCTTGGTTTAGGTCCTTATTACTCTTCTTTGTAACTTGCTTAAATCAAATACTTATCATGTTGTTAGGCTACTAATAAATTTATTAAGTGACTACAATTTGTATTTAAATACACTGTGAACTTTTTTACTATGTCCAAATTTGCAATGCAATTTTATTTCAGTAGTAGTAATGAGATAATCTTGAATTCGATCTTTGTTCCTAAAGTGTGATGCCTTAGGTATTATCTTGAGTACAGAAAGACAATATAATAAAACTCTTTGCTGTATCGTCGCACAAACTCTTTCCTATTAATCAATATAATATGTTATACTTTGGTAATAATATGTGCTTATAAGTTTTTCGTTTTATTTGTCTTACCTCCATTAAAAGCCAGTATTAAATCACAGTACCTATACTCGTAATATAAAATCAATTATCGCATCGTTTCACTCTCCCCATCACATATAAAGCTGATTTGATTAAATCTTCCCACTGTATTTGCTCAATAGGGTTAATAAGTACCTCGTACAAGGGTTGGTTGCGTGGCTCATAATGAAAATATCTAATAAGCTAAATATGTTTATCTTTTACAACTACTTGCGTCTTTCCTTTTTTAAACAAAGCTTTCAGTTTTCCTACACATTTCATTAAATAATTTTATTTTGCTATAAGCGGAAATAAAACCTATTTATTTGCAAAAACATAGCTTTTAATTAATATAATCCCCGCTAAAGCGAAAATAGAGGCCATAATTTTATCTTAGAAAGTTAAAAAAAGGTTCGTTTTATTAGCTTTTAAGTATTGTTTAAGTGTTGAGAGTGAGGGAGGAACCCTCCGAATACCCTTCGAGTACCCAACGACTTTTAGCGGCTCATTATAGACTTTTTTCCCATTTTATTTAGAAGTATGGAAGCGAGTAGGTACCTTAAGATCAGACCATTTGAAAGTCGAATTCTTTTAATTTAGTTCCGATTAAGCACTTAAGAAAAGGGTAGAATATCAATAGCTGTTTCCTCTGATTAAGTATTAATTGTGAGCAAATGGAAAAAGGTTTGGGTCAACTTGAATTTTAATGAAATGATCGTGATAATATAATTTACTTGGTTTAAGTTTAAAAATACTCAGGTAGGTAGTCTTTTATCGCCTTGTGAATCTTTTTTTCATGTATCCTTACTAACGGGTTTCAGCAACAGAGAATTGTTTCTTGTTTTCTTTTTAAATAAATGTGTAATGATACATTTAGTTTTAAGACAAGTACTTGATTCCACACTTGTAGGATTTCCATCCTTAATAGTAGTTCCTGATGCAGATATTGTTTATATTTAGTACCTAATCAAATATGTCTTAAATAAATGGTATAGGATAAAAACGTAAAATAAAAATTACACCATTGAAATAAAGATTTAATTACAATCGTTACATAATTTTACTCATAATAATAATAATTAATAGGTATATATTCTATAAATATCTATATAGAACATTTAATATTAAGCGAATGTATTCGATTTGGTCACATTGAAATTTTCTTCATCTATGTTCTTAATACAGATGATTTATCTTTATTTAACAAGCCTCAAAACTATTGCCATTAAATTTTAATTTGTGACCTGAGAAAATGTTATATCTTTTGATAATGTGGGAAATAATGTCTATGTAAAATGCTTAATAAATTATCTTATATTACTGATCGATGTATGTTTGCCTTCGTTACAAAATTTTTAGAAACACGTCTTAGATATTCACAGCTCCAATCATTTAATGCTAGATACTGACACAACCGCTGGGCGTTGGATACAATCAGCCTGCATCTAGCACTAATTATAAAACAAAATATACATCAAATCAAAATGACCCAATGAAGGCCACATTTTTAGATGAAAACGTAATTTATTAGCTTCGAATTTTCTAAACATATCGAACGGCAGCTCCGTTAATTACAACAGATTCAGAAACATTATCCGTTTTGATATTTACCCACATGACTATAATTTGACTCGATTGGTTCATTCCAGAGAATGTCACGAAAAGGTTGCATTAGAAAAGTGACTGCGACCGTTTCAAAAATAAAAAAAAAAATCAGAATATTTTATGTACATTGTATACTAATAATACTTTTAAACAATATTTATAAGTTTTATCATCGAAATATTCGTCGACAACATCGAACGTGGTGAAATCATACTAATTACTTTGTACACATCTCGACAAACTAAAATAGAAAATCTACAAAACATTTTATATGTACAAGGACAACAACAATAACCAAATCGACGATTGTTTATCGACTATTTATCTAGTTATTAACAAAATTAAACAATAGTTTGTGTAGTTGGGTATGATACCAAACCTAACCACCCCTCATTGTCTACACTCTCAATGTACAATTACGCTTACATCTAAACAAAGTTAAGTCTGGCACCTGTACTAACGAATAACTTATTGCTCCACAAGTAAATTTAAGTCATAAACATAAGTTTGGAAGAACTAAGCAAAACATAATTATAAGATCCCTTATTTTATGTAGAACATTCCAGTCATGGAATTAATAATAAATTTACAATAATTCACTAAAACCAATATAGGCTAGTTTTAATTTCATTACACAAAATTGCGCTTTCCATGTATCTATAAATAATTTGGATATTATTTCCATAATATTCTTAAGTCTATAAAAATACTGAGCAACGTCGATTTCATACAATGATTCATTCGATAAGTACTTAGTGACAAGTGACAACCATAGACAGATAACCACATTAAAAAAATTAAGTACTTAACGGAACACATTAGAGTTTGTATGTTCTGTGCATATAGTTCAGGAATTTTCAAATTACACTATGTGATATACAAATAAATGTATTTACCAAATTATATAAATTTTACAAAGTGGTCTTTAGACCTAGTTGTCTAACCAGTCCGAGGCCATTAACTATAGTCGTGTTGATCTTAACGTAGAACTGAAACACTGTGCCACTGTGATAATCTGACAGTCCCTAGTAGCAGACGGGTAGTGCAGCGACCCAGGTTTCACATGCTTTACCTGCAACAAACGATTGCAACATTATACACACTGAGGTCCAACATCTTACACCAAATTAAATTCATTCAAAGGGTCTCTCATTCTTAACGGCCGCATCATTTCGATTTATTTTAAAACAATAAAACATCCCATATCCTTTAAAAAGAATCTATAGCGGTATTTAAATTAACAAAAAAGAAGGTCCATTCCGATAGCTGTTCCGATTCTATCGCAGCGTCGACGGTGCGAGCCCGCCGCCGCGTTCACACATATAAACCGAAAAAGAAAAAATCTAAACCAATCGAGATGAGGTGACGAAACGTTCAGTCTCATTATCTGAGAATTTATTAACGAATCGCTTGGACCGGAAAACCAAAATGTGAAAGAAATAAAAACTCGACCTCGGCCGCGGTCATCTAAAGTTTGTACGGCGTCAATGAAAAAAGAAGTCAAACAGGTTGTCCGGACGACCTACGACTGAATGAAACGAAGAAGGACCCGAGTCAGGATCGAGAGATAAGAGGGAAGATTAGGGCGTCAAAAAAAGTAAAGCAGCTTTTAATGCGGAGGTAGTGTTGTGAATGAAGAGGATCCATTGAGATTCCGCGCCCACGCACGCTCGCGGTACGCGCGTTATCGGCTGCGCACTGGACCGCCCGGCTGCCGTGCGTCCGCGCAGCCACCACTGTGCTTCCTCCACAACAAACAATAGCTGCACATTGTACAACGATGCATTCACTTTTATGTTTTCCCAACGACTGTGCCGCGTTATTTAAATTAGAGGTACTGAATGGATTTAACTACGAGACACTACACTAAGATCTTCGAAGTGAACTTACTAGTAAATGTTTGAATCTGATTGAACTCCAATTAAGTAACAATATTACATTGAAAAAGCAAAAAAGGTAAAAAATCATAGGAATGTTATTTAAGGCGAAAATAAAAACTGACAATTTAAATCCGATCTTTTTGGGCTACTTTAAAGGAATGCCGCGATAAGGAGTTATTTTCGCGTCAAAGAATTCGTGGGACAAAAAGGCGTGAAAACCAAAATAATACAAAAGGTTTATAGAAGTGAATTTGTGAGCGTTTGGCTAAAACAAAATTCTTGGCGGTGCCGTCCTGTGCGGCGACGGCGGTGAGGCGATTTATTGTAATGAGACGCGGATGCCACTACTTCTTCTTAGAAAATCTTTGACGACTCTAAGAAATATGTGGGACGGGAAACTGCTACGGCTACCTTCGCACTCTTCTCATTCACTTATATCGATAGTGACATCTAGGTGTTTATTTTAACAAACCGAATTAAAATATTTTTGTGATACAGGACGAAATATTGGCGGATTCACGTCCATGTCCATGGCAACAAGTTTACATACTTGTAGAAAGCTAATTTAGGCAGGTCAGCGATACGAGTGTAGGCGCAAGGAACGCGTCGCTCTGACAATGACAAATGACACAAGATTGCAATCTCGCCGCCCTCGAGTCGCGCGTCGCCCTTCCGCCTCGACTCAACTCCATTGTTTTCAATTACTGACATGACACCCCGGCGCGAGCTCCGCTACTAAACCGCAACTCAGTTTATGGCCCTCCGATATCTCCACCACGATCGTCCATTACGTGCGCTACTCTCATTTACATGTGCGCGTTGCGATTGTGCTCGAGCTCGTCAATCTGAATCAATCTGTAACTCACCGCTATTGGCGCGCGGTCTGCTTTCAGACGGCCGGCACGAAACCGTGGGGGTGGTGGAGCGAGCTGGAATAGGAAACATTCACTCTTTTCACGTGACGTTACCAATATCTCACAGGATATGACCTACTGAACCGTGTCTAGGAGTGGGATGTTCATGTTCCTATAATCATGCAGTGAATTGAAATGTTGTTATATACCTTTTATAGAAAGGCTTGAATGCTGCTGATCCCTCGTTGTGATGCGGTTGGTTAGGCTGGTGGCTGTTAGCAGCGTGGTGTGGGTTGTGGTAGGGATCACGTTGAGGTGACTGCTGATGCCGAGGGAAGCAGTAGCCGGAACCACCACCGCTGCCAAGTGGGTTGGCGACGCTGGGAACCTTCATATTAGGGGGTGTCTGAGGTGGTGTATCGGTTTGCACGTCAGGGAACGATGCTGGATGCACGCAGGGATGCTGCCCACCATATTGCCCACCGGCGAAACCACCGTACCTCCCGTAAGAACCACTAGCCGGACTCGCAGCGGCTGTCGCCGGCAAAGCGAAACCATTGGAGCCGCCATCGGAGGGCGCTGCACGCTCCGGCGGCCCATAAGCATGTTGCGGCCATGGCTGTGCCGCGGGTGGCGGTGTTTTGCATGCTGCTGTGTCAGCTAGAGACCATATCTTCGGTTTAGAAGCAGGTATTGGCACACCACAGTCAGATGAGCCTCGCTTCGACTCTTCCTTTATTCCGTAGCCCAACATTTGGTGGTGCATGCCCTGCAGCATCTCGTCTCCTTTTCGCTCCTCATCTGTAAAGATAATCATATTCATCGATCATACTTATGTCCGTAGAGCAATAAACGAGCGAGCGCACGTTATTGCAATCAGATTAGTCGCAATAGCCGAGGCCATAAATGACGCGACAACAATAAAGGGGCTTAAAATGTTCCAAAAAATCGATACGCTACGGATTGAATCGTTGACGTGACCGTTACAAGCCGTACGTAAGTTTTAGCTAGTAAGACGTCGGATTTTGTAGCCCCTCTAGAAAAGTCGTGTGAAAATACGTTAGGCGTGCAGTGACCCATTCGTTAAGTGGTTATCCGATTAGCGAAGTGAAAATACCACTTTGGGGCGCGATTCCCCCGCCGCGGGCGCTGCTACCGATCCCTTTCGTATTAAGCCGAGCATTTATTTCGCATTTCCCGGCGCGCCCCGCGGCACCGCACTCTCCACCGCGGAATGTGCGAGCGATACAATTAACGGTCAACCACGGTTTCCAGTTTTCATAACCTTTCTTCTTGATTTTTTATTTTTTGCTGCATTAATTTACTCTTCCAATCCATTAACTTATTGTATATAATGAAATAAGCATACGTAGTATTTTAATACTATACTTCTGTAAAATGACTTAATTTTTTATTTTATCCTAGAAGATAACGGCGATAAAAGTGCAATGAAATAATAAAATCTTCAAGTGTTTTTCGCTTGGAAAAATTTGATGTTATTGTAGAATTACACAAAAATGTTTATTCAGCGAATTTTATAAGGCTCTAAGTATTATCATAATGCCATTTTCCGTTGTAAAGTGGCTTTCGGTGGGTGCGGAGGCGGGCCCGGGGTCGCTAATGAAATTCAGAGGCCCCGCAAAAGCGGCGAGGACGTTTACGGGGCAGAGGCGCGGCGCGGGGTGTCGCGACCGCTCGACTTCATTCTCTTTATTCCATTTAATGCTGACTGCTCCTAGCTTTTAAGAGGGGTTATCCGCGTTGCCCTTCACTACGGATAAATAGGGACGCCACTGATACTCCGCGCGAAGATATTTATCCGGCAAATTGTTTTAATTTTCATTGTATTAATCTAATAAAGGCCCACCAACAGGGTGAGATAAGCGTGCCATGGACGATTTAGTGATGTTTTCTTTAATAAATATGTTTAGGTGTCCGTCAGATAACGTATTTACAAATTATTGTAAAATACCGTACAGAATTAAATGAAAGTTTTACACAAGTTGTTCAATCTGTTTAAGATGTGAAACACACATTGACAAAGAGAGTATGTAGAACAAATAATAATACGTAGCAGTAACAGATTGCTTTTAAACTTCGAAATATACCTAAATGAATATAATATATATGTTAGTTGCTTTAATTAAACAACTAAACCATAAACAAGGAGTAGTTTAATTAATGTAGATACTGAAGGAAATCCGCTACTTACGTTTATTGCAAGACGCTTGTTTGGTTGTAAGGGTAAACACTTGACTAGTGCGGGGTATTTAGGTCGTAAAACTATGTCTTACCACTGCTGTTCAACTTAATATAATCATTTTTCATTTTCTGTATCCCGAATAAGTATTGTTCCTTTCTCTTTTCATAAAAGTTCCACCCTTATTGTAAGGATATAGTACTACCTACTTAAGGAATTATGTCTTGCGGCGATAAATCCATGTGAAGTTCTAACTCTCATACATCGTGGTCAATCTTACTTACGAGTAGTGTTCACATCAAATATGTTCAAATTTCGAATTTCGAATTAGGAAAGAGAAAGAGATACAAAAACAAGTTCCGAGCATACAGGGTGTATCTGGCCCCCAGCTCTAAAAATTAACAGTTGACTTTTATGGTTGATATATGTATTAAATTTTTTGCCAATATTTTATTTATAGTCAACATGATTTTGGATTATAAAATGTTAAATTTTGTAGATAACTGTCGCATTGTAATACGGTAGTTTCCAACTAGTCAAATTCAATACTTTTATCCAAACGTCAAAAACGATACTTTTCTATGAAATTTGTATGAAAAACTAAGCTATGACGTCATAACATTTTTGCGTCAAATAGCTTACTTATTTCACAATAATTAGCTAAAAAAATCTAAAACTTGGTGTATCGATCGATCGATGAATAAAAGTATAGTTATTTTTCAATATTTTATAGTATTGAAACATCGAATTAATTTATTTTTGACCTAGGAAACTACCCAATTCCAAAGGCGAAGTATAATCCTTGCAGCTTACGCTAAAAAAATAAAAAATACTTACAATGTCATATACGTTTTAGATGCCATCCAAACATCTTAAGATGATAAAATGATTTTCTGTATTAAGTGTATAACTTCAAAGCTCTCAAAACATTTCTCAGCGAATGAGTAGTTTGTATTAAAATGGTGACAAATGACTGCCGTAGATATAAGAAGTGTATGAGTTAAGACCGCATTGTCCATGGTTTTTATGTGTGTGACATGGATGATGCATTATAAAAGTATGCAGTGTATCATATGAAGTGTGTAAGAGCGGTTGGCGCTAAGTGGTTGCACCCCCGCGCTGCAGCCCTGCACTTAACAGCTGAGGTCAGTGCAATTTATTGGTCCACCCCGAAGCAGAGCGGGGCGCGTGGCGAACCCGGCCGACGTTCACTTGTTTGTGTTGCTTCTACTCGTTTTCCATTAACGCGCGTCGGATTAATATTTTGTTTGCAATGCGTGCGCTCACGACAAAAATTAACATTTATTGGTAGGGTCCGAAAATGAAGCTTTTATTCATGAGTGGCTTAGCTCCGGATAGTTCTGTGTGTTTGTTTGCCGACGACGGTCTAGGGATCGCGTGTGAAAGCTTTTATATTGGCTTTGTTTGCCGTGACTTAAAATGATATATTACACGTCGCTAACATTGACGTTTTTGTAAAATAATGGTTATGCACGTTAGTTACAAATGTTATGGTTTATTTGCAATCTGGCTCCGGGATTAGTTTCATCGGAAATCGGTTTTGTCCAATTTAATCTGGTGGTGTTTAGTTTTTGATAACCGATTCGTGTTATTCTCACGAATTTCTTTCGAAGTCACGAGAGATTTGCCTACTTAAATATTTATGTTAATGACTTTTTGAATGCATCGTCAGTCACGCGATGATTTTCGCTATTAAATCTTATAGGAACATTTTGATAGAAATGAGGGCAACTTAGATAATATGGGATGTAAATTTATTTCGATTGTTTTTTTTTTATTAAGTAGTTTTTTCAGCAGAAATAGTTTTAAAATCAATTTAGTTGAGTTAAAAGAAAAATATATAGTGGGTAAACAAGTGCAGCACACCCCAGCGCTTGACACTGCACAGCAGTCGCCGGGGGCGCGTGGCTAATCCTGCAGACAATACCAACCGTCTTGAGCCTTTTTTTCACACTTCTATATAACAGGGATAGTAAGATTATATCTTGAGGCAGACGCGACTAGCTGATATTCAAGTTGAGAAGATTATTTTGGCATTTTTTTTTTGTCAGCTCAGTCACACATACATACGTAGGTACCTACATAGGTATGTCTACTCCCACGTAATTACCTACGTATGTGGAAACTTCTTATCATGTAAAATGTCTCTTTATTAAAAAGAATCTGTGTATTAATTAGTAATCGGCATGTCCTAATTAAAAGATTGTTGATAAAATATTTAAGTAATAACGCAAGTAAAAAAGTAATATATTTTAAATATTATTGGTGATTTTTGTATAAAAATCACTTCTAGTCACCTAAATAAATAAATAAATATTAAATTATTAAAAAATAAAAGAAAGTATAATAATAATAATAATAATAAATCTTTATTTGGTACCAAAAGAAATCGTTAACAAATTTTAGTGATTGGAGCCTCCTTTTAAGCAAATAATGCCTGTATTAGGAGACACCGCTCTTCCATATCGATACATTTAAAAGTCACCTAAATTATCCTTAATTTTTAAGTTTTTAAGTTTTAAGCATGCATTTTATAACTATGTGATTGTGTGTGTGTGTGTGTGTGTGTGTGTGTGTGTGTGTGTGTGTGTGTGTGTGTGTGTGTGTGTGTGTGTGTGTGCATGTGCGTGTGTGTGTGTGAGAGTGTCTGGTGTGTGTGTGAGTGTGTGTGTGTGTGAGTGTGCGTGCGTGTGTGTAAGTGTGGGTAATTGTGGATGTGGGCTCTACTGCGTGTGTGTGCTTCTTTATTTTATGTGCTCAAGGAGTGATTCAGTCTCTTCATAGGTAAGGTTTTTTATCCAATTTACCAATGTTATTTTACTTTCTTTTAATGTTTTTGTGTATATGTATATCTGTTTATTTATGCGATTATATAATACTGAAGAACGTCGGTTATATTGCATGGCAGCAAGTCTAGTTTTTGTTTGTGGGACTAGTGCAATTATGTCTTTTCTTCTTTTTTTTAATATGTTTAAATCATATGTTAAGGTCTTATGTTTTTTTAGAGTAATAAAAACAATGTATAATTTCCTTACTGACAGTAGTCCACTTATCTGGTAAAGATTTTCTGTTGGATGTCTTTTTTTTTTAAAATACATGATTTTAATTAATGCTCGTTGTCCTCGTTCAATTTCTATAAATTTTGATTTTGCTGCACCCCCCCAAACAGGTATACAGTACCCCAATACTGATTGCGCAATTGCAATATAAATTTCATTTAATATGTTTCTTGGTGGACCTGTATTTCTATAAGTGTGTGTAGGCACGACATATCGCAAGGTTTTAAAAAACCAACCTAGTTTGTTAAGTCTTCCGTTAACATGATCCAGATGAGGGTACCAAGAAAGCCTATGGTCAATTATGACTCCTAAATATTTTGTCTGTGTGACTTTATTGATTGTGGGACACCTACAATTGTCATGCAGGGCTTTATCACAAGAATGTACTGCAATGGTAAAGTCTTCCTTTGGTTGCGAGCGATTGGAGATGGCAAAGCAAATGTAGTTAGTCTTAGACGTGTTTAAGGTGAGTAAGTTGACATTAAGCCAGTTAGCAATTCGGGCCATTCCCATCTCAGTGTGGAGTTTAACTTCCGTCCAGCTGTTCCCATAGAAGACAACTGCGGTGTCATCGGCGTAAGCAAATGTTTTAGAGTTTGGGACTTTTAAGTTGCAGAGATCATTTAGGTATATTAAGAAGAGGGTAGGTCCCAAAACGCTTCCCTGGGGTACGCCGAATGACACATCAGCGTCTTCGCTGGTAAATTGATCTATTTTCACTCTTTGTCGCCTGTTTGTAAGGTAGTCTTTAAAGAAATTAAGAGGGACTCCTCTTACTCCTACGCTTTCTAACTTGTTCACAAGAGTTGGGACAGAGACGGTATCAAATGCCTTTTTAAGGTCTAGGAACACAGTGAGGCATTTGCTCCCCTTATCTAGATGTTCTGTCACTAATGAACTAAGAGCGGTCACAGCGTCTTCCGTCGACACTCCTTGCCTAAAGCCAAACTGATTAGACGATATTATTTGAAATTTATTTAAGTAATCTTTAAGTCTGTTATTAGCTATTTTTTCTATTATTTTTGAGATGGCGGGCAGAACTGAGATCGGTCTGTAGTTGTTGACGTCATCTCTGTCCCCACCCTTGTGAACAGGCGTTATAATTGATTGCTTTAAAGCTCCTGGAAAAACTCCGCTTTGAAAACAGATGTTAATGAGATGGGAGATGATTGGGGCGATCTCCCCTTTAATATACTTTAGGTATTTAGTGGATATATTATCCCAGCCTGGGGCACTTTCCGATTTCAGGCTCATTAGGGTTTGTTCTACTTCTATGGGATTAGTCTCCAATAGCGCAAAGGAGTTACATTGTGTATGTGGTAAATAACCGGTAGTAAGCGTATTAGATGGCCTAGGTTGAATATTGTGGGCTAATTGTTTGCCGACGTTTGCAAAGTAATTATTTACAAAGTTTACTGAATCACTTGGAGATGTCAAAATATTTAATAATTCTGTGCTTTGATTTTTCATTTTATTTGTATGAGTTATTGATTTTATGTTATTCCAGAGTTGTTTTGTGTTTGTTACCGATTTAGCAAGCAATTCTCTTTCATATTGTCTTTTTAGTTTTTTGATTAGGTAATTACAGTAATTTCTATAACGACGATAGGTAATTTTTAAGATTTCATTGTATGGATCTGCCCTCAGGTTTTTTTGTAGTCTATTTCGGTTTTTTATACATTTTAGTATTCCCGGGGTGATCCAAGGTTTGATTATACGTTTACTGTTAGGTACCTGTTTAATAGTAGTATTGATTTCAATTGAATTAATTAAAGTTTTAATGAGAAGATCAGTTAATACGTTGGGATCGCTACAAAAAAGTAATTCTGATATATTTTGTTCTTGTAAATATTTCAAAGCTTGTTCAAAGTTAATGATTTTAATGGTTTTTTTCCTGTTGATTTTACTATATTTTGTTTTCGAGAGTGATAAAAACGTTGTGTAGTGATCTGTAATAGTAGTCTGTAAAATAGCGATCGAAGCAGAAATCCGTTTAGTGTTAATCCTTAGCATAAAGTGGTCTAGACAGTTGAGTTCTCGTGTGGGTAATGTATGACCAGACAGTATACCATACGATGACAGCATGGTCAAGTAATTTACACGGTTTTTTTTGCTCATGAGATACTTCAGTAGGTTTTGGTCTAATATTAATGTTTAAATCTCCTGTTATTATTACATTTTTCTGTGACGGTAATGATTCTAAATGTGAGCTTAATGAGTCAATGAAGGTATCAATGTTGGTTGTGGAGGGAGAGCGATATATACCTAGAATAGTGTTATTTAAAATATCCACCTGTATGCATGACGCTTGATTTAGGTGCAATTCCCGTATTTTTGGATTTAACGTATTCCTGACATAAACAGCTACCCCGTCATTTTGGTTCATCTGGCGTTTAGTTATGTAAGACTGGTAATTAGCCAGTTGAGGAATGGGTTTGTTATTATGTAGTCTACATTCTGTTAAAATAATTATGTCAGCTTCGAATTTTAAAGTAAATAACATGGCCACAAAATCGTCGAAGTTATGGTATATGCTTCGTATATTTTGAGAGATTATAGTCAGGTCATTGCTCTTAACCTGTATATGTTTAGAAAGATCTGAGACGTCACATTCTATCGAGCTTGCTATTTCAATATTGTCTATGTCGTTGATTGTTTGTAAGGTATCACTCATAATGATAAAATATTATTACGAAAATTGTAGTCTTTACTAGTTTGTCGTTGGTGATAACAGTAAATATGTCTTCTATTAATATAAATATATATATAATATTCTAGCGGGTATATCTTAAGCACCTGATACTGTGTCTGTATGTTTGTGTAAGTGAATGCGTGAGTTGATTTAGGTATTTGTAAGAGTAGAGTTTGAAGTGTGTGTGAGTAATAAATGAGGAGAGTGTAGTGTTGAAGATTTTTAACATTGTAACTGACTAATTTTCCCGAACTTATCCAAACATAATTTATAATAACAAACATGAGAACCAAAATTATAAGTATAAATAGTACTACTGTATACAAAACAATAATTAACATGGCGAATGCTAGTCATGCAACTTGCATCAGGGCGTGCACCTGAGCTTCACCCCTAATCAGGATGACCTTTGAATTTTCGTCCTTCCTTACAAACACTCGACCGAATGAAGTCCAGCAGAATTTGTACTGCTTAGTTTTAACTAAGTCGCGGGCTAAAAAGAATAGACGGGCGTTCTTTGTCGTTAATTGTTCGGAAATAAATATAGGGTCATCCCCATTAGTAGTGAAACCGAGATGCTTAGCCTGGAGCTTCGACTTATTTTTAATGTTAAAGGACTTAATATTTTTTAATAAATCTTGTTTTAATATAGGCGAATCCAGTTCTACACAAATAGGTGGGTTTTTGTCTCCTTTCCTACTTTGTATCCTAAATATATCTTTTACATCCCGCGGACTTGTCTCTAAGTGAATAGTTTTAGCCAGTAAAGTGAACATATTTATTAAGTCTTCTCGGGATTCTTGAGGTTTTTTCGGCACGTTCTTAATTTCAATATTATTTTTACGCGAACAGCGTTGCAGGTCCTCAATTTTGTCCTCTAGTATGCAGATATATTCCCGGTCCTGCTTTGCCTGGAGTTCCAACTCTTTGATTTGTTTGGTAAATTCCTCGTTCTGAGCAGCCAAGAATGCTATCGAAGTCTCAATTTTAACGTTTGTTTCTTGAATTTCTTTTATGTTACATGCAATATTTTTTAGTTCAATTTGCTGAGTGCTTATAAACGAACTAAATAACGCTCTCATTTCGTCTTTAAATTTGTTGAATTCCGACGAAAAATCTTCTTCTCTAGGCCGTTTGTTATTGCGTACAGCAACAAAATTCGGGGGAGTAATATCTATATCCGTAACACTGATGTTTCCGTCTGACAGCGATTTGTTCATTCTGATTTGCAAAGCCGATGTACCAGGGTATAATAATTGCAAGGAGCCAATGAGTCACAGTACTCACAGATGCGCGGGCGCTAGTGGGAGGTTTATGCGCCTGAGTTCGGTCCAATTAGCGAGTTAATGGGCGTGGCTAAGTGTTCATCGGTGTGCGGCCTTCGCACGGCCACCGTGTGACGCAGGTAAGGTGGGCTGTCCTTGTACAGCCGATGCGTTGATTTGTTAAGTCAAACAGCGGTACCAGGGCGACAGAAGTAAGAGAGTCTCGCGTTGTTGGAGTTATGTGTTACAGTGTTGTTTGTGTGCGTTAACTACTCACGCGGCCTTCCTCAATCCGCCACCTCCTGCGTTTGCTGCTGTCCTATTATTTCACTTGAATTAAATTTGCCCAAAAATATATTTATTAATTATAATTTACTGTAGTAAGGTCTCTTGGCACGTCTACACCGTAAGGCGATCCGGGGGGAAGAGGAGGCGATCCGGGGGGAAGAGGAATATAAAACAATTGTAATATGTTATGTCTTCAATAAATTAGTCATTAGTTCCATCAGTTTCAGCTTCACTTAGGTATGTTATGGCACACATCTTTACTTTTATGAATCGTGTGAGATGGCTGTGAGAGGGCCATTCACGCGGCGTTATACACAGCGAATTAAGTACACTTCTGTCGCAACAATAGTGGGCTTCATTACACGAGCGTATGCCGGGCGTTATGCGTGACGCCCTCGCGCTTCCATTAGCGACGTGAACTTCGCTATGAAAACACTCTGTTAGAAACCATCTTTATTGTAACAATGCCTACTTATAATTTATGTTGTTGACAAGAGGGACTAACTGCCGCCCCAGCAGTTCTCACGTACCATGTCGAATACGTATCTGGATTTTATTATTGCATTTACCCTTTTAAAGAAATGTTGTACTCAAGTACTATCTATGTTTTAGGGTCGATCTGGCCAGATCTTTGTAGGTTTAGAATTATGGAGGATTATAAATCCATAACGTAATTAGGTGTCAATAGTAATGTCAACAAACAACATAAACATACCTATATGCTAACAAAACATTGTGACATGAATCCGATCAGTAGATGTGTACATTATAAATCCCCAAAAACCTTACTTACTTACTTACGTTCCAGCGGAATATCCTCATAAAAGAAACGATCCACGAACTCGACAAATCCTTTGGCAAGAACATGAAGTAGGGCAGATCGTCAGACAAGCTGAACGCGACCTCCGAGCGTCGCGTCGGCCCGTTGTAGCGACGAACGGAAGACGCGTTATATGAATTTTGGGCCCTGGCGCCGCCCACTTTACTACGAATAGGAAATCCGGTAGCGAGGAGCGGTTACGCACAGTTACACGCCTGAGACCTCCCCCCGACCGCCGCACGCCCCTCCGACCCTCGCCTCCTCACAGACCCGCACACCCTCCGGCCCGCAGCTACGTTATGCCAATTCACTTGACGATTTATACACCGACAAAATTAAAGCAATTTTAAACGGTTAACAACACCGACTCAATCCGAACATGAAATAACACCGACCAAGTACCATAGGTCAAGGGTAATTAGTGCAATAGGTAAATTAGCAAATCAAACAATCGCAGTCGCGCTTATCGAGAACAAACACAACAAAATACATCAACAGTACAATAGTTCGCAGCGCAATTGGAAATGGAAAACTTGTATTGCAAATAGAGAGATTGTGAAAGCTTTAAATTTGAATCAACATCCGATAGTCAACGTTTGTTTTGCTTTTTTCATATGGCAAGTACATCATTTTGAGTGTATAACGGTTGACTATCTGATGTTGTAAAATAGGGAACTTAACGAACCTTTGTGAGTTTTTATTTTCTCCTCCTGTTCATCTTTGTCTTTCTCCTCGTCAGAGAGCATTGTGTCGTCATCGTCGTCCGTTTTATTCTTGGGCTCCCACGTCATCTTGTTTTCCTTCTTGAGCCGGCGACGCGCATTCGCGAACCACGTCGACACCTGCGTCAGCGTCATCTTGGTGATGATCGCCAACATTATCTTCTCGCCCTTCGTAGGGTACGGGTTCTTCTTGTGCTCGTTCAGCCACGCCTTGAGTGTCGCCGTTGACTCCCGTGTCGCGTTTTTCCGTCTCGCAGCTAAATCGTACCCGGCTCCATATCTGTCGACAAACATGTTTATACTTACATATGCCTAATGGTAATGTACGCTTCCGGCCTAGCAGAGCTGAAAAACTTCGCAACCCCAAATCAAACACATTTGCTATTGGATCCGGATTATGTTTTACGCGTGAAACAATTGAATAACTTCATTTTAAACAGTTTGTTTACTATTTATTAAGTTAAAGGCAAATATTAAAAGAAATGGTATTATGAATCAATAATGAGTGTTAATGTAAAATCTCTGTATGTTTCTGTAGTACCTACAAACCAACAAATCCGTAATATAACGAGAAGATTCAATACAACATATTTCAGTTAGTTACAGCGACCATGCGTCGAATCGTTTACAGCGAGCAATAAAGTGGCTTTTAAATTCGTAGCAGATAGGCGTTTTATTTGAGGCAATAGATTTCTCGTAACGGCAGCAAAAATAAAGCTATCGCGGCACAGAGCGACATTCGGTACACTTTTTAGGGCCTACGGTCCCATTTGCATCCGCATTCTGAGCGTAATTGTGGGTTCCCCCCGGCGCTGCCAGTATCGTACCTGACTTCGATTTTCCTGCCGACATGACAAAGGCGCGGTCTAAGGGGATCAATAAATAGGTTTCGCGCGTGAAAGTAGTTAAAAAATGGTCCCGACTCGTTTGACATTCACGCAAATTGTGATGTTGAGCGTCTCGCTTAGGGTTTAGTTTTGAAGATGCTGGAGAGATTTTCACGTACGCGTCGTAAGCGTGGCGTGAATAAGATTTGCAAATTTGACATTTTGTTACGAGTATTGTTCTATTGGATCAAGTTTGGTGAGTTGGCAGATTTCATTCCTGGTTAGTAATAAATAAGTTTAAGAAATAAACATTATTTATATTACTTTCATATATTGATGTATAGTCGTAAATAATTTAAATAAAGTTAATAGCAGAGTTGATTTTTTCAAGACATTGCAAAGATTTTTTTCTAGTCCAAGTGTCTTGAATGCATTAGAGGGCGGACCGTTGCACTGTGGTTGCAATTGCAGGGCGGTGCAGCGCAGGCGTGGGCAGCGTGGGCGTACTCACCACCAATCGATCGCGACGCCATCTTGCTCACCGGACATCACCGGTATTGCTAGTCGCCGAACGACCGCCGGCCGGCGACACGGGCCTCACGCGCCGATCGGGCAGCTGGTTTTATTGTAAAAACACCAACCGACCCGCAATTTAAAATTTTAATTCAATTTTATTTTTTGAGAAAAGTCGTCCTGCCCTATCACATCAACACGCCATAGCGGTACGTAACTAAGTATTCGTTTAAGAAACATCCTTTGTGCCATATTAATACGTATGTCAATCGCGCATACATTCAAAGCCTCTGAAACCAAACCGCATTAGTTTGAACACGAATAAGCTCTTCAGAAATCTACCGTGGTTAGTGACGACAGCGTCGGTTAGGAAAAACAGCGCTTTATTGCTTCACGTTTTATTGATTCGGTCTCGCCCGCTTTGTTTTACAGCCCTGAAGCTGCTGCGAGGGTTGAATCTCTTAAGCTTTGTTAATTAATTTAGACAGTCCACTTACTCGGCGCGCCCGCCCTGTGAGAACACATGCACTCGGCTCTGAGAATGTTAATACTTTCATGGGCGGAAATACTTTGTATCTTTGTTAATTTGGGGACACAAACATAAAACCTATGGTGAGCTATGAATAATGTGCTATATTTATGCACCAAACAAATGTCTGGATTAATTTTGTGTGACATTTCCTGCATTGCTTTTCAAATTAGGAAAGATTAACAGCAATGGAAAACAATGAATCACTTGAATTTTAAATTATGAACTTTTGTCTGTTATTAAAGTTACATGTCTTAAAATCGTCATGTATTTAAGTTTACGTAACCATAATTATGTGAAAAATTAATAAAAAATGTAAAACACGAAATATTTTAAAATCAGTTTTATTATTATCCATTTTGTATAGTACTGCGACGTCAGAAATAAGACGCATATTGATAATAGATTGTATTTTTTTAACTGAAACATTTTTTGCCAAAAACACGTTTACAGTATTTCAGATGACACACGTCCCCGCAATAGCCGGGGCAGTGTTGGGCGGGCGCTCACTACCGTTGCTACATATTTGCGCTTGCCGAGTATTCAATTCGCGGTATCGAAGGTTTACGATCTACCCGCTTGGGGGAATTGCGGCCTCTACGTGCCCTCCCCCGTAAACCGTACAGCTATATACGAAAACGAATGTACATAAGTAATACCCCCTAAGGAGGGGGTGGTTTGGCTCATGTTAGAATTAGGATTCGCAACCCAAGTACGAATCTAGTAGGCCTTTTAAGAAGTATTCGCTTTGTTACAGTCTCATGTAGATCTGTTATACTAATATTTTAGTTACTTTGAAGAGTTTAGAATACATGTTAACCACGAAGAAAGAATGTTTGTTTTTAATTTTAAACGTTTAGTGATTGATTTTTTTCCAAACCCTATTTTGCTGGTTTATTTTAGTTTCTTCTTGCTCGTTCAATGTTTTACCCGGCCGCGCCGCAACATAGGTACCTTTGCTCTTCCAAATCTAGAGATACTTTTCAAATAAAATAGTTGTAAAGACTACCAATCACCAAACCAAAATCCAAGCCACAAATCATGGTATTAAGGGTTGTCATCACTAAGTAATCTATTCATTAAAAAAATAAAACTATAATTTTACTTTGAAAAAAAATATTGTGAATTACTTCATAAATTTTGCATGTAATTTAACCGAGTGTTTTTTTATTTTTTATCTTTGATCTTTGTGTCGGTAATTTCCTTATAATTTGTAAGTACTTGTTCAATACTGATGTGATTTTAATGAAATTGCTCGATACTTATTCTTATTGATTGTTATATGGAGATTACAAAATTAATAATACAATGTAGATCATGTAGATAGGAATATGTCATTTGGAGTTGGTCGATCATATCGCACGTAAACAACCGCAAAGGTTGACGGCATGATTTCCTTTTTTAGCTACAATTTCGGTCTAAAAATGCCTTGATAAATCAATTTCTAATTAAAATATAGTACTCGTACCAATAAGGACTAAGGAAGTGATATTTTTAATGTTAGTTAGGTGTTTTTTATTAATAATTTGGAAATCATAGGAAACAACTGGATAGTTTTTAAACAGACTGATACAAATTTTATTATGTTTTACTAATTCACATTCAGTTTTTTTTTTAATTTGAATATAATACAATTCCTACGCTCCTGGTACTTACTTAAAAACTAGTAAAATTAAATACTATTTTCGCTTGAACAGTTTCTGTGATTTTTTTGCCTGTTTTTGGATTGTGACGTTGTATTTTTGTGTGCGTCAAAATAGCAAACACATTTTTCAATTACGCTTGAAAAATACGAAATTAATTATATATGTATATATCGTATAATCAATTAGAAGTGTTTCTATTTTTAGCACTTTTATTATTACAACCCAATTTTATCTTTAAAATAAGGCCAAGTAAAGCGTTCTTTATCTTTCTGAAAATAAATTAATCATTTTAGGATATAGAACATTTTAGAGAACGGATGTGCGAAAGTCAATCATATAGTAATTATTTAATAACGGCGGCTTCCTCCTGTCGAGCTGTTCGTACCTACACAATTATCTTGATACATTTATTACTAACTTACACCTGATTGGAACGCGCCGTATGACGTATTAATTATGATCAATACACGCACCGGTAATTGTCTTCCGATAACATGCGGTTTTTGTAGGTTTTGACAGCGACAAAATAATTAATAATTCTAGCTTTACACCGAACGACATAATGAGAAATTCTTATGAATTGCAGCTGCAGATATTACAAGACAATTATTATATTATTTTTTATACGTTTTCTGGCAAGGTTGTGCAGGCAAAATCCAATTATAAGTAACTTATTTAATAATTAGTTTGCTGCCCGTAAGTTATCATTTGCTAACTAAAACTATCTGTATGTTGAAATATTAATTTGTCGTCAACTTTGCACAACTCTTATAAGCCATGATGGATTGTAGTGATAGTGTGAATTATCACGGTAGTGTCCCTAAACGAGATGTGTGTTAAATGGTCATAAATGTCGTTCGAGCTGCGTGTCTCGTTAACAAGCGCCCTTACTTGGGTTATTTAAAAAGTAACAACCCAAATCGTTGGCACACAAATAATTCCCTCAGAGCTCCGTGCTCGGGGCGCGGTAATTTCCTGCGCATTTTGATCTCAATGGTGCGGTACAAGTGCTCCCTCGTCTCTTTTCTCTAATTTTTGTACGTTTTCTGTGCTCGAGACTTTTGTTAAAAATAGCTGAGTAATTTTTCATTTCGGCGCGCGGCGGGCGTGGCAGATTACAGGCTGTTCCAAATAATACGCCAACGGTACTTAACTCGAGAGCGCCTACATCGCGGCCAAGTTTTGTTGCTTATGTACGCTTTTCAACGTAGTTGTTTCTTTGTGCTGCTATTTATTCGGTCCGGCTAACTTATTGCGACCCCCGGAACGTTTTATGAGCCTCTTATGAAGTTTTCTTTTGAAATGAATACACAACAATTGTTTTGGCCACTTTGTCTGTAATTAAACTTCCGAATAGAACATGTCACACTTTACGATAGAAATATAATTTAACATTTGGGGAACGTAATATAAATTTAAAATTGAGACTATGGAGCACAATGATAACGGAAACAAAATGATCATCCTATGCGTGCGTTGGAGTAGCAAAGCATTGTGTTGGGACATCAGGGGCGCTATATATCACGGTGTATTTCCGTACTCGTCCCGCCACGATACGGTAACGTCGCGTCTTTTTTACGCATAAAAACTAATGTCGCCTCTAATTATTTTTAGATTATAACGCACCGCCTGCTATATATTAAGTCGAGCGCAGCCGAATTGTCAGCATAACTCCGCTTTGATGTATCATGATTTGTTTTTATTTTCAGGCAGTTTCGATGTGATTCATGGACGGATAAATTTCAAGTGCGCCGTGAAACGTGTATTTAATTGATGTGTCTGTATAATACATTGTTATGACAGTGTTATGACGACCGCTGCTGATATATAAAGACGAGTTCGTGTGGCTGTAGACGATTCGATATAAATAAAATTGAATAAGAGGCCACCCTTGTTCGTCGACAAGTCTGACGGGTTGATAAGTTTGCCGAAAACGTCAGCGAAACGCGTCGTGCGATCGCGTTTCAAAGAAAAACTGTGAATTAATCAAGCACTAGTGCGAATGGATGTGGCGTCATCCGTCTCTGTCAGAGGTGCTGGTGTGTACGTGTCGAAACGGGACGGCGAACAACCGGGAGTGGTTACTCGGTCATTTGTCCCTTGCGGCCGACACGCACTGCGTAGCGCACTGCTGCGTGTGCGTACGCCTCTATCGGTGCACTTTAATGTTAAAAAAATTAAATAACACTTTCTACAAGTCGTTACACTTACATCACTTTTATCATAGCATTAATATTGTTAAAGAATGTCAAGAGAATCGTCGACTACATTATAATGCCAAGCCAGACAGTCTCTTTGTTAAGCATCATTTCGTGTCTGTAATTTGTTAAAGAACTGTCTAATTTTAATTTTATGTATACATTTTAAAGGCGTAGGCAGAGAGGACCCCAGTACGATGTTGTTAACTATGTACATATATATACCTAATTATTGTTTATGTTCTTAGGTACACTCATTTTACAAGCAACACATGTATTAACAATTTAATGGATATGTTGACTGTATGAGCTAAAGGAACCTGTTTTCTAATTATATGAAATGTTAAACATGCATCGATGCCACATTATCTATATTTAACCAATCTATGTGAATTCTTGTGACGGGCTATAGTTACTGGCTTTTAACGACCGCGTATAAAATGTCAACAAGTTAATAATGACACGTGATTTGACAATGTGAAATGTGTAATATGAAACCACCGACTGTATTCACAAATCGGTCTAATAATTACCTAACACAATGACAGATCGTAATGACAAGTATTTTATGAGGTTTATACGAGCAAATATTATTGGGGACAAACTTATCGAACTGCCTATAAACACGTCAAATAAATGAGAAAACAAAAGTGGGGTGTACACAGACAATGTTTTAATTTTACAACAAGTATGTTAATGTATTCAGTGGGGGCATTGTTTAAAACGATCACTCAGTAAAACGCGTCCGAATCCAATAACACTAAAACATGTGAGGGGTACATATGCACAGTATAACAGAATTTATTAAAGTCAAAACGAGTCGCCAAATACAAACACGAGCCTTTCGCATTGCAATCTATTAGAGAGATAAGTCTCGATAGGGAGGTATTATGTTAATCCGGGTGCGGCGCGGCGTGGGCTTTATCTAAAGTGGCGCGGGCGCTGTGGACTTCTGGGCTCTCTTGGACCCTGGGGACTTACCCGTAGGCTGCGAGTGTAGGGTCGTAGGGGTAGTAGCCGCCTGAGGGTTGAAGGCCAGCCGACGTCCACGCAGACATCTCGCCGCCGCCCTCCTTGAGCGCGTAAGGGTTACTCTGAAATACCGCACAACACAATAAATATACTTGCCTCTGGCCAAATGGTCTCGCTGTACAAATGTTTTTACTTATATAGATACAGTTTATTTCAGTCGACACATTCCTGCGAATGTCTACCTACGTTTTTTCATATAGGTATGTATGTACCTGCCTCTCGGCATCATTCGATAAATAATGCGTACATTGCTTTGTAATACTTTCTAACATTTTCCGGTAATTTTTTTCCAGAGTACCTAGTTAAAGTTTGATGATTGTACTTAACGTAAATTAAGTACAATTGTTTGACATAATATATGTGTGTGTGTATGAAGATCGTCTACTATAGAATCGTATCATTCAATTCTTACTATTATTTTCAGCAGCAATTCCAGCAATTGGTAAAATCCACCATTCGACACCATTAGTGGTGTATGTTTCGAGCACTCTTCATATCCAATTATTTCAAATCCGTTAGCCATTAATATACTAGCACTCCGCATCGCTAAGCCCACATGTAAGCGGATAAATCTCGACGCTTAATACCTTTCAGTCAATCGGCCTTACAAATACGTCGGCTTGAATTTAATTAAAGTTAACTTAATAAAAGGGAATAAACTCACGAACAACAATAAAAGTCCCAAGTGTACTGGCTGACATATCACTGGCGTATTTGCATAATGTATGGAAGCAGAGGGGAAAACTATTAAGGCCTAACGCACCCTACGCGTGATAGTTGTTTAACAGTGAGGTAGTGAGCGGGGATGTTACCCTCCTTACTCAGTTATTCGCATACATTAGGAGCAACTAAATTAAAAGTGTGAACGATTCGAGCGCGCCTCGGGAGCAAGTTCCTTGTCTCACCCTAACCCGCGCCTCTGATAATAAAATGAAGAGCATTATGATACGTATGGCACTGGTTGTGACGCGATAACTGAATAAAAAGAGCAAGCTTATTCGGTCCCCTACTTTAAGTAAGAAAAGTGTGTGTCGCTGTTTCCCGTAATTTGTTTTCATTTTGTAAAAACACAAAGACGACTTGTTATTTTATTCTGTAATAGGATTAAACTTGTTAATGCTTATTTTATTACGAAACATAATGAGTTTGTAGTTCCTACCATTATCTATTAAAAGTACATATATTCAAATAATATATGTACTTGTTTTGTTTACGCGCATAGTTGTGTAGTGATACTTGAATCGATATGTTGTAACAGTTAAGTTCATTTCATTGTTAACCGCAAGGACTCTGGAACGCCGAGTACGACACCAGGGAGGCAGTTCCGGAGTGTTCGTCACTGAGTCGTCGGCGTGACAGACGCCTGATGACAAATGGCACTTTATTTACTACCGTAGGGTGAGAATGCTTCTACATCTGTTTTACTTACAGCAAACAAAGTAACGTGCAATGTTTACATCGTAAACAATAATCTATGTGTAGAAAATACATTTTAGCAAAAAATGTATTCTAGGGAAATATAAATGAATCTTGTCACTTGTATCTCAAAAAGTTTGGAAAAGAGGTTTTTTATTGTAGAATTAATATTATAATGATGATAAAGCTAAGCAGCGTGGTCCTAAAAAGACACGTCTAACCCTAATAGGCGATGTCCAAGTAAAAAAATCACGTAGGTACATTTTCCTTTGGAGTTACGTTAAAATACAATCTGCGTAGACATAGTCTAGTGGTGCGTAGCCATGCGTAGACCTGTGTAGAGAATGCGTAGACCTGTATACAGGCCGAGCATATTCGAGTAGACATGCGTAGAGGATGCGTAGGCCTGTGTAGAGAATGCGTAGCCGTGCGTAGACCTGTATTTATAGGCCCAGCATATTCCAGTAGACCTAATTATAGGCTACGCACCCGTGTGTACCTACGTAGAGGTCACGTAAAAACATTAAAAAGTTGCTCAGATCGTCGTAGTGGACGTGTATAACTGTAGATACTAAATGTTTTTATTTTTCAACCCGCGCACGTTAATTTTGCTCAAGAATGCAGAGTTAACTAATATGATACAAAGTTTACTTATCAACTAATATAAAATTATATTTCGTTTCTTTGCGTACTATTATGACACAGGCAATTTAAAAAAAAATATATAAGTTCAACTATTTCCCACCATACATTACATATTCATTATATCTAATGTTAAAATATTTTTTAATGAAAATGAAATTAAAATTCAAGTCGCGCTAATACTAAATAAATAGCCATGTTAAACCCGCAATAAAATTTAAAAAGGCCGTAATAAAATTTAAAAATGTATAAAGAATACGTAGATAAGCGAAATGATGTACGCGACTATTACATAGGCAATAAAAACTTACACAAGCAATTCATATAGGGAGACTGAGAGAAAAAAAAGATAAAAACTACCTCGTACGATACCTTATTAGAATGGTAACGAGTATTTGTGAGATAATAGCATAATTATTGTTCAAGACTCGAGCTAAATAATTATACTAAGTAAACAGCTTGTTTGTTCATTGCTCAGACAAATTGTTCAGCTTAGTTACCTGTTTGCATTAGTAATTATTGTCATTGATGACGTCACACGATTTATGTTCGACACGACAGTACTGACTTACAAATCCTTATTGCATGTTGGATGTCACGTTTCTCGTTAACGTCACACTCGGATCGTGTCAAGACAAAGAGATGTATTGAATTTGGCTGTTTGGAAATATGATATAGGTGTGTTTGTATGCGAATATCATGTTTACACCATCCAAAAGAGTAATCAATGGTCGTTCAATGCAAAAATATTTTGGTAATAATAGTTTACTGTGAAATCTATCGCATAATTATTATTCTCATTTTTATTTTCTCACTGTTAGAGGTTGATGATGTCAAGCAGGATTTTCTACCTAGGACGGACTACTCAATGTCTGTTCCTATAGAAAAGAAACGTAAGTACTCTACTATTGTGTTAATGTTTTACTATCGCTTTGTAGTTCGAATTATGATGTTGAAACAACCGTGTCTTCGTTCACGCAAAATACAGTAAGTTATCTAGAATAGGCAAATGGTCGGTTGATTTATCTCGTTGGCGTAGTGCATCAAAGTTGGTAATCCCCATGTGGCTCGCGTACCAATCGAGAGAGACTCGATAGTCAAAATCGGGTAATTGCTGTGCTTGTAGGACAGTACCAAATCCGTGGAACAATACCGGTGAGCGGATATATTAGGCACTCGAGTGGATTTGAACGGCTCAGTGTCACGCTATATTCACATGAAAAAGCATACACATGGCTGCTTCTACACATGATCTGAACGAACATTTTAATTGAAATATTTACATATTTTGTTCTCTATGATCAAGAGAAGTACTCATAAAATATTACCGTTAGTCTGAAATTCATATTTTAAATTTTATTGATTAATAAAATTGATTAAAGTACTGGACAATCTAGTATCAAAACATTAATTAAGCGTAAAAAAATCACATAAATTAAACGAGAACATACTGGTGGAAGGTACGTGGCAGGTTTTATTTATTGGCACTAAAATAACATATTAATGCCCCGGTCTCTATTACGTTAGGGCATGCTATCTCTTTCATGGATGTGTGAGGACGTACTTAGAATTGAAACAGAGATATGCTCATAAGCAGACGTTTTCAGTAGGCATCCGCGATACCATTGTATTACCTTAGAAACTACATCTTTTTTCTGGTTTGCGGTCCGCATGCACACTCACCATATATCGCAATTTCCGTCATTTTCACAAGGTTATTTATAAAGAGTACATTGCCTACCACGGTAATAGAAATGTGATGTGATCATCATCGAATACTATTAAGTACGAAACATTAGTTAATTATATAAATTTTCCAAAATATCAGTACCTATGAATTTTGACAAGTTGCTAGAACAACATTCATAATTATGTGCGTGAGACATAAATATAAATAATTGTGTATCTGTATATACTCTTAGATACGTAGATAGTCTACTAATCAGGTCTACAAAAATGTTTATGTAATTTTTATTTATGTAAAACTGAGTCTTCAAGTTTCAATATCTTGTCAAGTATCTGAGTCAAGTATTTGGCACAATCGTTACTAATTGGAATAACATATAACAATATACAAAATTCGTGTTTCCAGTCAAGGTAATGTTCTATTTAGTTGCATATCTGTTTGTTATATTTTTAATTATTGTATATTGCATTGAAATCTGATGTCGGTACAAGATCAACACTGATACCCTAATTGAATTCGATAATTATAATTGGCAATACACATTCAATCGTTAATCGATCTCCGATTGATAGTATTGACAATGATGCCTCGATTTACCCTGTGAGTTTCCGAGAATTTTGATGTACTTACTGATAATATTTCAGTTTTAGATTTAGTATCAACTTACAATGTAAGATAACTAAAGAGATAGTAATCTCCCATCAGGACTATCGTAGCAATTAAATTAAGTGTTTTTAAGAAAACTCATGACGATGTCAATCAGTTAAATAGCATGTTAACTATAAACTTATTCTTAGAACTTTGGTTCAAATAGTAGGTATAGATATCACTAATAAAAATGTATACAAAAAGATTAAATTTAAATGAAAGATGAATAACTAAGTTAAGTTAAAATTATTGATATCCAATGTACATTAAAATTATATAAAGAATATACCTGAAATTTTCCAAAAGTCAATAGGTAGGTAAGTACATTGAATAAGGTTCGATCCTTGAAACCACAAGGGAGTGTCAAGGAGTCAGCGAACAACTGTGAATGATTACCGTGTCATTAATATCTATCATTGTATAAGTAAACATTACACTTTTTCGACGTTCCCCACAAAATAAGCCAGTGACAAATTCGCGACCGCAACTCTTTTGTGGCGCTGTGATAAAAATTGCTTCTTTTCCTGGCAGTGATAGGGCATCGGGGTTCCCTCAGAGGTCGGGGCTCGCTAACTATGAGTGATGACTGTCTCGCCCCCGACATTAGTGGCGAGACTAGAGAACGCACGTGCCTGCCCAAACATTAATGATTCTGCTATTATTACTTACGACTATGCATATCCGACCTCGTGTTAGGGATTTATGGACATTTTTGTTTGTAATTGACAAGGGAGCAGTGTACGATGTAAGGACTCTGCCATTTTATGTTCAGCTATTATTTATGGTGTGACAAGTGAATTTAGAAATAAGGTTGGACCTGTTAAGACTCTTGACATAAAACTTTTTGACCTAATCTGGGAAACTGCGATGTTAAAACGAACTAGCCGATCTGGTGCATAGTGATATATAATAAGTTAAATTGACAATACCAAACGCTGCATATCCATTTTTATAAACAAAAATTGACGCATGTATCAGTTGACAAATCTGTAACGTGTTTATTTTAACTGGGGTGATAAAACTCATTTATTAACTCTCGAAAAATCTTATCCGCACCAATTCATCCCCCTTTTCCGTAAGACTGGGTCTAACAACATTTTAATCAATTCTCCACAGACTCCGCGAGTCAGCGCGGCAGATAGACTCATTACACCAACCCCAAATAAATATAAACAGTAGCGAAAAGGGGCCGGCCCCACTATTAACGTTATTCACACGCGCCGCTAGATCCATAAATAAGAGCCAACTACGGCCACGACCCTAGAAACAAAAAAGACAAAGTTCACGTTCGACTGATCAGTGTGGTTCATAAATAAGGCTCGTTTATTTCATTGCATTAAACTGGTGATAAGTTATTTGACGGTTCATAAATTCGTACCCCATCGGTGGTTGGAGCCGCCTATTGAGCTAGCGCGCGTCCCAGCGCCGCCCGAGGCGCCGCGCCGACCCGCCGCCTTGCCAAATCGACGACACTCCATCATACCGCGACTCAGCTTTCTGGCTACTGTGCGCCAGTTAAAGCCGTGATTTTACTTTGGTATCATGTAAGGCGATAACATTTTCCGCATCATAAACCATAATTATTATAATACGTCTTGCACCAAGAACAATACGTGTGTCTAAGCAAAAATAAAGCAAGCTTACGTATCGGTAAGAATTTCAATACATCATCGATGGTTTAATACACCGAGTCCTTCAACCGTAAATACAAAAAAGAAATAAAATTATTCATGCTATAAAATAATACCGGTAGGAAACACTACTAGCAGAATCTAAAAGTGAATTGTAGCGAGTGGAAAAAAGAATGACTCTAAGTGGATAAAGAGCGAATACAAACGAAAAAGTCATTTCATGGCACACGGCAGTGACGCAACGGCGCGCGGTATTCCACTGTGAGCCGTGGCCGAGCGAGTTAAGGGCTGTATTTGTAAGTCGCGCAGACAACGTGGCTAACTTCAATAAAGCTTTCCCCCAAATAAGCCATAAAACGAGCGGCGACGGGCGCGGGCGTTTTAGGTACGTTCCCGTTCCAATTATTTGTTTGTGGAGGCACAATAATTTTATTTTACGTTTTATTTAACATTTATTTCGTTACGGCAATTTCACGGGTATCAAAGAATTGCTAGATTGTGATTTAAACGAAATTGGTTATTTTCCACTTCGAGAACTGAAAGTTATTTCTTTTGGTATCGAGTTAATATTATTTTATTATGCATGATATTGTGTTCTTAATCAGAAACATTTCTTTTTACAACACTTTATTATTGAAAATTGAGCGGACACTCGTAATTTGAAATTGAGTTGTACCAGTTATTAAAACCTCAATGGTCGACGTTCGCAAAATTATAAAAAGAGCTTTTGACTGGATCAGGTTAGTAAACTTTCGTGAAAAATTGTTTTTAAGAGTTTACACTGGGGCCTAATAAGCGCAGAACTATTGGTATTTTGCATTACCCGCCCTAGACGTAGCATACCTAGACGTAATCCAAAGAATTGAACAACTCCGCTTGAAAACCAAACCTATAAATAAATAAACAATAAACTGGGATTAAACAAGTCAATTGGAGCTCAGACACAGACAATGTGCGGTCACGTTTAACTGCCGAACCCGACGGTAACCGATCGCGGCCGGCGTAATTCAATGATCGTAAACGCTCGCAATGATATCAATTAGACGGGGCCCCGAGACCGATAAAGCTCCACTTTAATTAGGAGAACAAACAACAGACGGTTCTTAATGAGCCGTGCGCGTGTGGAGGGCGAGAGAGGTAATTAGGTCGGGGGAGACTCGGCGTGGAGCCGCCGAGGGCGATCAATTATTGAGCCTCCGTGATTGATTCGGGCACGCCGGAGCAGCCGCGGCCGCCGCGGTCCACCGCGCACTCACCCACCTCCGCGCGACATCTTACTCTAAATCCCTGTTTCCCTCAACTCTTAACTCCTCCAAAACTGTCTTCATTGTGGCTTTTGTTTAAACCTCTAACATTACACCAGAATTATACTACTAAACAATTCACCACACAATGTTTTGTTCTATGTTATCCTAATTTAAATTAAAACTAAACAAGTAATTTACTGACAACAGGGAAATTATTTAATTACAATGGGCCACGCAGCATAGCAGTTTATAAGAATTTCCGGACCCTGAGTTTATCGTATTTATCTGATGTCTTGCTAATAGCCATCAATGAAGGGTGAAACGCAGCTGTAAAGGAGCGACTCCACGTATAAATGACTAATAAAATAAGGACATTAAAAACCATTTAGAGCAATAACTATTATCCAGTGAATATATCCTATCGTTATATCGTATATAGTAGGTATCGTTTCAATATAAACAGACTGCTGAAACCCCCCAAGCCATTCATGGTGGCGTTACACTCCATGCTCTTGCAGCTTTCTACAGAAGCCTAAAAGAAGAGTTGATAACAAAGAAGGACGATCATCCCCTCCATGGAACTGTAGAATAGCGTGAAGGTCAGGATCATGGTCCTATCAGGAATGAAAGTGTTAGGGAGAGTGGAAGATACTTCTGTGGTAGGAATTAGAAACCCCCTTTATTCTTTTGCTTCTTCATTATTTTACTTTTGACCCTGGACCCATATTTTTACATAATATAGCTATAAATAAATTGAATAAATTATATGTATTATTTTGATACAGGAATGAATGTTAGAGGTGTCAGCATTAATGGTTGACTCGGGGAGGTCGGGGAGGAGAGGACAATGCGCCCCCGGGGCGCTTTTGTTGTCGTGGATTCCCTGCCCGTGACATCTGTCCGAATCGCTACAATAACTCGCAAAAAACTCACTCCAAATTTACCAACTGTAAAGCGCTTCTCTGCGATTATTTTCCGCTAAATATATATTGTACCTATCGTAGAGTTTGCGTGCACGCCGTGATGTCTTCATTGAGCCATTGTTGTCAGTGACGTATCATTTATTCCGTTTTGAATTAGAGTCACCCTACCTCGGTGGTCCTATATCGATCAAAAGTAGGATACACTATGATGTCACAATATTATAAATGGTGTTAAATTTTGCCTTTTCTCAGTAGGCATTATTGTTATTTTTTGTGCAAACTATTACAAAGAAATAAAGTGTCACAAATGTTCAGTTGAAATACGTGATAATCGTATTAGGTTGAGTGGCATATGCTTTAATATAAATAATTATTCTCGAAGTAATAATTATGTAGGTATGCTAATCTTCTCTGACGTCACTATTGCTTACTGTAAACTAGTTGAAATGGGTATAGTTCAAGTAATATCTAAATTACCATATTATTTTCTAAGATCTATATTTTACTTAAACACCATGTATAATTTGCTTTTATAAACTTTCTTATTATGCAAATTAGTTTGAAAACACGAAACCACGGAATCCTAAAACAAACTTTAAATTAAATAATAACGTAGTTAAAAGCTATCTCAAGTTTAATCGACACCTTGTTTTTTATTCGACTAATGCTTATAACGCGTTGGGCGAGGCAAGCGGCGCGGACAAAAATTACGCTTGGATCACGTTTTTTTTTTACTTCCGGCCGAGATAACGGTCGAAATAAGCACCTTTATATTGTTAAGTGGTCACAGATCGCTTAGTAAAGGGCACATAATATAATATAATTGTTTATTTTCTGGCTAATCCCAACCCTCCTTGAATTTTCGTATAGCTTTCACTTATCGCGCATTAGTCCGTTTCCTTAGGTCAAACACTGGTCAAACTTTTCGCTTGAGATTAATCGCGAATGCCTTGATACGGAACGATCATAATATCCTCCAGTTCCGGAGCTAACAAAGGGATGTAACAAATTTCCTGTGCCGTCCAAGATTGCTGACTAACGTCTGCTACACGTTGGTACGCAAACCGAAAATGATCGCCGAATGAAATATGCATCAACACACACGGACATCGGTCACGATAGTGCTGTTCGAGGTGTATTCAAACAATAGTAAATGCATTTAGCTCGACCATTGTGTGATTTATAGCGAAAGCGTGTAGGTAATTTATAAGAGTGGCACGAGAGTGGACGTAGGGCGCCGGTCGCCGCGGGACGCCGGGAAATCGGGGAAAATCCGAAGATTTATTAGCGGTAGAGCCGCAGCGTGGCTGACCGCGCGACCGCGCTCTCGCTCTGTTTGACCAGTCATTAAAGTCGGCAAGTAAACGCTTAGTGCGAAGATGAGTATATTTGCGGAGCAATTAACGCGTTTGAGGTGAGACGAGGGTTGCGGGGTTGGTTAACGGTCATTGTTTGTGAATTATTTTAAACGGCCTAATAGGCACGGACTAACTTGTCGCACACATCGATTCATATTTGAACATTATGTATTTGTGACGGTGTTGCGACCATCTTTAGTCTGCACGGTATCGTTAAAACGCTTATGTGTCTGCTAGATAAGGCGGCTGATACAGAAGGTGTATCTACGTCAGGCTATCGCAGTGTAAACATGCGCGGTGTCAATCACTGCTAGGCGGCGCTTTACAACATTTTATCGCTTGTCACATAGGTAATCTAAGTATAACGCATTTATGTCAAATCGCCGATGTACCTATTGATAAGCCCACCCACGTTTCGCCGGCTCTCCATTGCATCATTAAAGCAATGGTGGTTGATATTATGTACTGTAACACTTATACAGACACGTTGTCATTACGAATACAAAAAATGACATATGTTACTTATCGCGCCTGCATGAATATGTTGCTGCTATTTACAGGTAAGAAAATTTTAAAATTTCTAATTTGCTCGTAGAACATGTTGCTGCAGTTATTAAAGTTGACACTACCTTTTTTAATTATTTATGAGTCTACGGCCACTTATGACTAACAATTTTTACCGTGGTCTAGTGCATGTTGCTACCATGGCATGGCTGTTAGATTAAAATATATTCAGGCATGTTTTTTTGTGAATACCTAGGTATTTTATCTTTATCATCATCAGCCAATAAATGCCTACTGCTGAGCAACAGATTCTTCCAACACGAAGATGGTGATGCAAGGCAGCTCATCACGACGATCGCTCTCCATATTTTCCCAATATAGCGAAACGAATTTTATTTATTACAAAGTAATTGACTGCTTTTTGTAATTTGTTCTTAATGTAACACAATATCACCTTGAAAGGTTCACCATTATTTGTATAGGTACCTACCTATGTATATACAAAATAGGAAACGTTGGCCTAGTGTTATATATAGGCCTATAATATAATATACTTTAAAGTACACGTAGCATCGACAGGATTATTATTTAATTAACCGTGACATAATACAATAGGTATTATAATTCTAAACTTGCACCTGCTTGTACATACCTACTTATAGGTATTAATCGTTGATTTGTTAGACCACGAAATGATAAAAACAATAAACAAAAAACTAAACCTTATGATAATACGAACGTATGCTGCTCTTCTATCAAAATAAAACAGCCATTATGCTATATATTATCTATCTAAGTACACCGCCCAATCTAAAGATAGCTTATCCATTTACAGAATACTCCTACTTGTGTATACATTAACGCACACATGTTTACATAATCACACATGTACAGATGTAGAAGTTCAAATTATTTCGAGCCTTATTGCAGTATGTGTATAGTTTAATTTTATTTTGGCTGTTATCGACTACTCTGTTCCCGCTGAAGCTAATTAAAAAGAAAATAAAATGAAGTGTGGTCATTACTCAGAAGCAAGGTCGCTTGTGACTAATTAATTGGCGAAAGAGTAATGTTGGTAATAGACGTCGACTAAGATATTTATGATGTACCTAAACTGGGTATTTTATATACCTTTGCATAGGTATTAAATACCTAGGTTTTGATAAAAACTAAATTCAACAAAGAATCTTCTAAGTCTAAACAAACCTATGTATATTTTGCTGATTTGATTTTATTCAAAAACACATTCTTCTGTCTTAAGGAGATTGCACACACAAGAAAAGAAAGATGAACCAAACAACCCTACAACCAATTTTTCAGAGATCAATTAGAGAAAACAATTATCTGTTAGATGCAGGTAACAATTATCACAAATTGTATGTAGCATGTAGTAAAGTCTCGAAACTGGTATCTTTCCAAAATTTCAAATCTTGAAGTTTCAAAACAGTTTTGTGCGATTAAGTTGCACATATAGGGGATATTGTCATTAAAATAAATCTGTTACAAAAAGCCTGTCACGTAACACTAACCTAAACTTATAAACGATTATTTCACGTATCTATATCATTTAGCTTAAAAACAATGTTGTTGTCATGAATTTAAAAAGAAATCGGAAGTATTGAGATGTGGGCGTCTAGGGCTGTCTCTTTTATGTCACGAAAACTATCAATCCAATTTTTTTTCCATATTACGTCTGGGCTTCTAATTGAGTTAACGCAAGGTAGTGAAGCAAATTCATCGCCTCAAACCTCTACAACTGAAGAAGAAGGTTTAAGTACTGACACAAAGTTTATTTCTATGACATCAAATCGGAATTAGATTCAATAAAAAAGTCACATCGTAACGTTAAACGGACATGTTTTCTCTAATGCAGATCAACGTGAGAGCTCAACTGCTCAGAATTATCGCCCGCATTTAGATTAAGTGGCCATTTCCAGGCACGTTTTATTGTTTACGTCACATTATTCCAACATCACTAATTCTTAGAATACGCTAGTTGAGACCATGTTAACCAAACCCTAAACCTGATGAAAACTTAATTTATAGACCTCGTTTACCAAGAAGGCGGTAAACACTAAAACCCTTTATTTAGAAATATACCTACGTACCTACATAATAGGTTTTATTCTGGAGAGACTCGCAGAAGTTCTTAGGTATGTATACTTATCTAACCTTTTTTGTGAGGGAAATATCATCAAAAGGCTTCTCTCGCCCAGAGTGAGGCGAGGAGTGTCAGACTCTTACTGGCTAAACCCCCCCCCTGTTCCTGCATCCTAGGCTAAGGCCGCGGTACCGTATTGTGCTAGCCCCGCAACTCCGGCTGAACATCGGCCCTGTAGGATCCTGTCTGTTGTGGTCTATTGGCTATTCTCCCTAGGAACCTAGGAATCTTCCATATCATGTTATGGAAGATTCCTAGGTTCGTTGCACTATGAAGGCCCCGAGCAGGTCTATAAGAGAACCTGGTGACCGGTTACAGTTGTTAAGGATGACCATCGGGCGATTAAGTGAGGTATAAATGTCACAACCCAGTCTACTTTTGAAACACGTAGGATCAGAATAGTTGTATAATTTACGTAATATTATTATCCTCACAAAAATAATGGTTTATATATAATACAGGTAAACAATAAACATTTCCCAAATACTTATGAAGAATACTAATTGAATCGGATGAAACAAAATCAGTGTTTTCAAGTTTGGTCAGCTGAAATATTCAACTTTCTAACAACATGTCGCAATCAAGGATTAAACGATTATCAGTTGGCTCCGTAACATATACATATAGTTAAACTATTTCAAAGTATCGGTACATTCGTATTATACATTAGGTATATGAGAATGCAATACATCAAATATTAGTTAGTATACATATAGATAGATATATATACATAAAAATCTGACTAATACTATATATAAGCTTGCCAATACGAGTTGGTCTCTGGTGTATGATATTTATCCTTCACATTATGTACCGAAGGTCATCGATAAAATTTTCTTAATTTCCATACATATAGGCCATGTAGCGGAAATTTACGAGACATATAAACTGTGGGGTCAAGTTAAATTAAGCAGCTGGTATTGTGTATTTATTTCATTCACAGAGTTCAAAATATTGCAAATAAAACAAGTATGTACCTACAGGATATAAAGGTAACTTTTAACATCTGCTCATGTGAACTAGCCTAGTAAGAGGTACTCTTAATCGTACAGAATAAGATGGACAAGCTAGCTAATAAAAATATTGAGATTCTGTTAATAAATGAGTTATAGTATTGTTCTATTTTTCATATTGTTAAAACATACATACACTACGTGATATGAATAGGTGACTAGAAAAAGAGATCGAAAATTAATTTCCATTCGGTTTAATCCTATATTAGAGAATTGTAAACAATGTTAACCCTTTCAAACAAAATTGAATGGTTACCCAACTAATTAAAAATAAATGAAGCGTTTATCTGTTTTTTAAAAGAAATATGATTGATGGTAAGCTGAAGAACCAAGTGTTTCTATCGTGTGCATTAATGTGACTTAATTGCACTTGGATACGAGCAAGCTAACTCACGAACAAAAACGATGACATTATCAAAACTTCATCGTCCATTGTTACTCGTGATACACATTTGATAATTAAGTCGAAATTTAATCTGCAGTGATTAATGAACAAAGCGAGCACTACAGGCAGACCACCCACGGGGAGGAGACGGCTTAATAAGACCCTCATTAACACCTTAATGGCTATTCTCAATTCGCCTGATTTCTCTCGACTTTTATTTATTTTTTCCTTCTCAGTCCAACGCGGTCCCTACGCATCTTGTATCCCGCTTGGATACCCTCCTTTAATTGAATTTCTGCTCCCTTTTTCTAAAACTTATTCTCTTTGACTTAAGATTAGTGATGTATTTAAATTGGCATTTTGTTACGTTTTTATAATCGAGTTAAGCAAAGGTGCGCCATGTTACCCAGTCAGTTTTAATTTGATTGTTATAATAAAGAGCTAAGAACTGAGGCGTGAATATTTAATGCATTTGTCATTGATGTTGGAGATATGACACAGTTTACTCGAGCAGCGCTCGTTAATTTGGGATGTCGCATCATATGTCTATCAGTGGGCTATAATGCTGCATGGTAGAAGGGTTCGTCTGAGGTTTCCGTTTGCAATAAACGAGTGATAAACGCATATACGGAGCAGGACACATGCTGCTGCACATGCTTTCGAACAACTGACGAGAGATTTTATGGCTCGCCTTCACGATTCGCCATCAGTTTCTTAAATATTAATTAACATTTTTATCACGCTTTATGAAGTATTTATGCCTTCAACTTCAAAGGAAGAGTATTCCTTTTATTGTGCATACATAAAAATTAATAGCACGGCGTTCGTAGCCTATAATCTATATCATAAATGTCTATTTGCAAATAAAAAACATGGTTGTCAAAATATTCAGTTATTTTATATTCATTTCATAATGTTTAAAGCGGATTGGTTTAAAATAGATGACCGCTTATCTCAGTTTGCTAGGTTGAATTTCATTTGTTTATATGTTTAAAAACATGATTAGATTTAGTATTTCATGATAAGTAGGAGTTCAACGTTTTTTTAATGAAATAATCCACTTTTATTCTAAAGGATAGTGACATAATAAACTTTGCGCCTTATTTTTTAAGAATACCTAATTATAATTATTAAATTTTCAGTACAAACAGCCCTTAAAATAAAAGACTAAATCGATGTCATTCAAAGCAGTTACACAAATAATACCCCTTTTATTGATTATCAAACGCATACAATAGATGGCGCTGCTCGTATTGTAAGTCGCAAGTCGAACAGACGCCGCCACCGGAGTTGCTCGTGTACAAAAATGGCAGTTGAATATTTTCCCCCGCAACGGTTTAAAGGAGGGCCAAACGATACTATGCCTTGTTTCCCCGCCTTACGGTTGTATTTTGTGTGTAGATAAGTGAAGACTTACATAGCCAGAAACAGACACAAGTGTATTTGCGGTGGAGCGTCGTCATTGTTCGCTAAATCGTCGCTTGCACGGAACCGGCCGGGCTTGTCGTGAGTTAGGTATGAACAGGGACACACAATGACAGTATACATACATTTAAACACCTGTTATTAAACATGCAGGGTCACAGAGCGTACCTACGTACCAGCTTCGTTAAATAAATGACTGATAGAGATCTCACTGCCGTCGGTTTAGGATGCATCCACAATTACCAACAAACAACAACGTTTGTTAAAACATTATTATAATTACGAGTTGAATGAACTTCATCCTTTTTTGCGTATAATACTCAAAATTGTATGATAATATATTTGAAGAAAAGATATAATTAAATAAGATTTACCAGTCAAAAACACCAATTTTGGGTATATGTTTTGTTGTAAAACATTCGGTATTATAGGTACCTTTGCCACTAAAACTACGTCCTCTTCATAGACTGCGACTATTTCTTCAAAAACATACATGTGAATAGCCATGACGAAAAACACCCAAAACATTATTATAATGGCATAATCTTGGCAAGCGTCACTCATATCTTTAGTGACAACTTCCGTTATGAATATTTCAGCAGTTCACGATTAAGACCTTTAAATTTCCTCTCGAGAAAAGAAAAAGAATGGATGATTCGTTCAATAGGATTTTGTGGGCTTAGCGGATTTCACATGTCTTTTACGGGAATTGTTGCGATCGATTGAATTTGGTAATTCGCTTTGGAAAATTCCGAAGTTCACTAACGTAAAACAAACAGAGTAGCGAATACAAATTAATGCCTCATGTGTAGTGCTAATACTGAAAGCTTTAGAATGCTAAGCCAGTTCGAAACGTGCGGTAGCTCGAGTATATTCGATTCTTTGGTGACTAGTACCATATAAGGGTATCGCTGCCGCATAAAACGACCGCCCATTTGTCCCCTTTGCTCAGACAAGGTGTTAACCGAGAAGCAGTTCCAACCATTCTTCGTCTCACCACAAATTGGGTATACATTACAATTTATAAAAAAAAACGCTTTAGCCAACTGTCATAATTAAATGTGGCTAAAGGAAAATACAAAAACCGAAACTTGTCATTTCAAACAACGTAAAAGTATCTTTCAGAAGTGAAGTGAGAGTGTAATTGGTATAATAATAGCTGTAATTTTTTGAATTTATTTTTGAGTTTAAATATTAATGTTTCGTGACAGGGCAGCGGCGGCGGCAGGGTCTGCGAGGTGTCGGTGGTTTTCTGGCCCAGCGCGCCCGGACCGGTTCGCCGGTGGCTCGCACGCCACGCCAGAAAAGCCAAACACGTTGTATCGCAGTCGAGAGCGATAAACCTTGCTTCGTATACGGGCAAACGGCAAACGACCTATTCGTACCAATTTGCAGTCTGTTCATTCTGTTTTAGGAGGTTAACAGCTTGACTCGGCTAATGGCGACTATGAAATAAACTGTATCATAATTACTGATTTATTCAATTGTGATGTTTCCAGTGCTGCTATCGCAACGAACACAGCCTTACTTCTCAATTAACTAAGATAAATATCGACAGCAATTTGCTCGCTGATAAAATAACATTAAATATTGAATCTTAATACTTGTTCTTCGTGACACGACATAAGATTCAATTATAAACTTAAAACATCCTAGAATATCATGAGCTCGACCAGTCGTATTACATTTCTTATTAATGTATTGATGAAGTTAAGAATATTAAAATACATACCAGCGGTGAGTAGAATGCTGAGCTGTCAACACCAATGCTGGGGTAAGGATTTTGATCTGTCGATGGATATGGTGTTCCATAAACACCGACCGCGGCACTTGATAGGCGGGGGTAGGAAGTGAGGGCGAGTCTTGCTCCGTCGTATTGGCAGGAGCAGACTGTCTGGCCAGAGACCGGGTCTGTGATGATGGGGCGCGGCGTGTCGCAGCAGGAGGCGGCCGGGGTGCTGGCGTGGCTACCGGCGCCTGGCGACAGCGCGCCGCCAGCAACGGCTGAGCCACCCGGCGACAGTGGTGGCGCCGAACTCGAACCCCCGTCCGGCGAGGTAGCCGCGCCGCCGGTGCCCGCCCCGCTGCTGCCCACGAGCAACTGCAAAACAATTTCTTTTATCATACTGTTGCAATCAGAGGATCTTTAAAATGAGATAAGGGTTACCCTGTGACACTTTTGAAAACAGATATAAATTGTAAGGTTAGTTATTGGCAATATTGGCTGTATATTTAAACACTGTTCTTATATTACAACCTTTGCTGATAAGTTTAGGTACCTACAAATTAAATTATTATTACAGTTAGAATCTATTTCTTTCAAAATGCAACGACAACTACAAGCTAATCAACAGTTAAAAGATCGTTATTCGGTCGATTTGAGAGCACACTTTACAAGTGGAGCGCTTTCTTATGCGTTTATTTTTAAACGAATGCAAATTGATTCCGTTTCTAGGGCAGAGCGGTAAGATAATATCAGGGGCATCCGCTTAATCTAAGCATCTCTGTGACGAGCCCATCGTCCCGTCCGACTGAAGATACTCTCGAATTACTTCGTGGAAATAATTAGTAAACATATTATGAAGAGTCGAGCTAACGCTCCGCTGATCAAAGTAACGACGTGATCGGCACAATTTGTTAATCGTAACGTCTTGTTTAACTCGTATCGTAATTGTGTGTTGATGTTATGAATTCAAATCTCATTCACTTCCTTTAATCTCATTTCGATTTATTACCTTGGCGATGATTATCTATAATTTTTTCATTGGTCGCGGTGAAAACTTTTAGTATTTGCTGCTTTGATATTTTCATAAACGGAATAATTTGATATAAAAATAATTTCATAAACGATGAA
The DNA here is from genome assembly GCA_902829305.4 of Spodoptera exigua. Lineage (NCBI taxonomy): Eukaryota > Metazoa > Arthropoda > Insecta > Lepidoptera > Noctuidae > Spodoptera > Spodoptera exigua. The sequence goes on along the minus strand of LR824601.2, from coordinate 7,810,431 downwards.
TTTAACTTATTTACATAATTACACAATCATTTCTACTAATTTATTGGATATGTTTTATCAACCAACACCAAATGCGCGATGACGCTTCTAAGTTAACCGCAAGGGCCACTAGTAAGCACTATTATTTGTTGCTCAAAAAAGAATTTGCAAGTGTCAAACCATTGGATGTATTGACCACGCATAAAAACGATATTTTTCGTTCAAGGTTACTTACATAAATAACCACAAATCAGACATGTTTCCTGAATAAAATATGATGTCACAAAGCAGTTGTCACCACCCAGCTATAATGACTTCATTAGAACTTCAACCATTCGGAACACTAAACGTACGCATATGCAAGCGCTGTGTACACTTATATAGAGAGCAAACACGGCTTAGGCCCATTGAATAGAGATGAAAGAGTGGGTTCAGACAAGGCACTTCAGTTTTCTTGATATAACAAATATGAATTTCTTTATTTAATCAATATAAGTGTAGTTTAGCCGGTGAAAGACTAAAGGGAGACGTAAACAGATTTGGTTAAACATTGGGGCCGGGTTGGCTTAGAAATAATAGCATAAGATACTGTGCACACATTGGACCCCACTTCACCTATGACGCTCCGTTTGAGTGTACCAACTTGTTTTCTTTAAACAGAGCGAGGCCTTCAAAGAGACAAGTCTTGTACCTTTGTTGGCCTTCAATTTTACATGGGAATTGTGGCTTGCAAGCTGAAAGCTCTGACTCACGCTAGTAACTGTTAAATGTTTAAAAGTTTGTTTAAATAAAGATAGGGATTGATACAGGCGTCCAATGCCTGATAATATTTATGATTAGGGAACTTAAAGTGTGAACGTAACACTATGAAATCAAATGTTTAAAATTGTTATAAGCGGTTATCTTTGGTTGTCTGAATTGTTTTATTTGGTAGAGGAACCGATTGAATTGTGGGTTTTAAAATATTGTTTAGATTCCAAATGTATTTCAATATTCCAGAATGATATAGAAGTAGCTTCCTCGCAACTGTTGTATACACGTGAAATCAGAATAAATAGTTGTTGGGGCGAACACGTCGCGATTAATCTGAGCTACAATTACAAAGAGCCAACCGCTTATTGGACGGCCATATTTGTATAAACAGCGCTATCACTGCTTGCGTGCATACGTGTAATTAGTAATAGTCGAAGATAACACACGTACACACTATGTCATTATGGATAACGACGATATTTAGGTATGAAATTGTGATTTCGATATCAATCGCACGCCGCTAGATAATCACGGCGCACAGAACCTACCACGCTTGTCTGTGGACGATATTAACATATATGTCGCACATTAAATAAGCTGTCCGTATATTTATACACATTATTGTATTGTTGTCAGTACTATAAATTACAAAGCTATTAGTCATGCACCTATCGGTGTGTAATACGCCGCCGAGTCTATGTGACAGTGTTTGAATGTGTTTTTACAATGTAAATATTATGATTTTTTGATGTTACCTCCAACCTACATGTGCTTTTACCGTCAAATAGAAAAAATATTTTCGCATTATTAACATGTAAGTCACGCAATGTTTCATTTACTTGATTTCAATGTTTAGCAGCAAAGTAAACAAATACTTAGTAGGTACCTATGTATAGTATGTAATAGTTTTTGTAACACTAAGAACTTCGTACGACAACAATAACAAATGATCACAAAAGTTAATAGAACTTTAAACAATTACAAGTAAATGTACGAACAACAGAAGATTGAGTATTGACGAGCGACGCTAATTAAACTACCAATAAATTAGATACTTGTTAAGAAATGTAACGAGCATTTATAAGATAATAAACCGTGAGGGCCTAAGTAATAATGGGGCTTCCGGGCCCGCTCGGAGGGTTGATCAAATCAAATATAAGCAATATTATGTCACTATGTACAAAGGGGGCAAAGTCCCGCCAACGCTTGACTGCTTCGGTCAACAAAACTTCCAATAAAAACTACTTGGCTGGAGAACGATCTCAGCGAGACAGAACAAACAAGCTTTCAAATATAAATACTCCTACGATTGCAGTTACCCTTAAATTAAATAAAAAAGCTTCAGTAATTTAGTCCAATCTGTCAAATGAAGAGTGTTGAGCAAAGAGAGGGTTTTTGGATTAATGTTTTATGTGGGTGATATCAGATGTTTTCAAGAGGGGGGGTGAAACTAACGTATCCAGTTGTTAATATGTCCCGGCTTGACATCCGTTATCTTATACACTTTACACTACTTACACGCTGAAAAACAATTAAGGGGATTTACAACCGAAGTGCTGTTATGATACACGTAATGGCATTGTCTATTACTTTCCATTATTATTTTTATAACTTATTGATTTTTTTAATCTTCTAACCATTTATTGCATGTTTTGTATTGTATCATAATGCAGAATGTACTTATTGCATATTATTGTTGGTGTGGCGTCACATGTTATTACTAAACAATTTAATTGCTACTAAATATACCTATAAATAAATAAACAAAAACGTCTATATATTTAAAAAAAGGAAATTCTAGAATCACATTATTGTTTTACAATAAAAATCTACCTAGGTATATTATATGTCCTATAGGTACATATAAAACTTTTTATTTGATCGGTTTGTCTATTCTTACTGAATAAAATATACCTGCATCCCAAAAGAGTTAATTATCCCCTTATATGTAAAATGAATTACTACTAACATGTTTCTAATTTGTTACTAAAAGTACGACCAAAAATGTACGAAACTCAAGTACCTAGTTTATGACTCAGTATTAGCTACGTGCATCACTAATTCACTACTGAGACCTGAGACATACAAACTAGTCTCAAGCCCCCATTGCAAGCTCGTCAGGCATCGCGTGCCTGTCAGAAAGTTCCAGAACTAAACGTTAAGAATTTTTATAAGCCTAATAAGCATTGAATTTCTTAGGGCCCATATCTTATATTAACATAAAACAGGTTAGCTATTCTAGCATTTGAAGTTCGTGTTTAGAATTTAATGTGCGCTAAACTTATATAATATCCTGAATTGTACACGCGGTGGTGCGCTGGTACCTACGCTAATGTTGTGAAAATTATTGATTTTCCGGATTAATAAGAGTTTATTGTACAAATTTTCTTTATCGTCATTTGAAACGCTAAGCTTGTCGTCTTTAAATGACATTTCTTATTGATTTTCTGTTAACCTCAGTTATTGAATCTATTCACGCAAATGGCGTAAGAATTATTATATTTGTTACTAAAATATTCCTTTATTGAATGGTTGAACATAAATTGTATCATATCCCGTCATGTAACATTCAACCCATATCGGAACAATTTTTAATCAGATCCACAATTTTGTATGTTTAGGAAAACGTTAAAATAATCGGCTTAAGTTTTTTATAATCGACTTATGAGTATTTTAGTACCTGTGATAACAGGATTTTAATGAGATTTATACAAAGACAAAATATTTAAAATAAATATTCTTCTAATGTCAGAAACTGCAAAGCACCTTATCGTCGACTTGTAAAGAGAAGGACTGAAAAAAATAGATCAAGCGAATGTATATATTTTTTACAAAGACAACACTGAATGAAATGAGTATACTTAATTATGCATTATATTTTACTTTACTACCACAAATAACTAAATAAGGGCGAATAAATTAAACGCGATGACAGAAAATCTATTCCAAATTATTCATAGACTGATTGACCCTTTATTTAGATTGTCCATGATTTTGGCAACACTTGGTCCCAAATAGAGCAGTCACTCTGATTAGAGCACATTGATTAAATTATGTTTATACCCAAATATAATTGGAATGAGGCGTGGTCTCATTGTGTATGCCCCTCGTTGTGTACTCCGGGCTAGAGATGGAGGTACAAGCTAGATGCGTAAGTAAGTGTATCTATCTATATAGGTGATGGAAAGCTTTCAGTCTCCCGTCAATATTTGATGAGATTCGGACGAGGGGATTCGGCAGTGTCCGTGCCGACCGCTTGTCCTTCATACTGATTCGTTGTCGGACTTCATACATATTGATGATAGCTAGAGATGATAATTCGGGGCCAGTGTATAGGAACTCCCCTTACCGATATTATTTTTCTGCAGTGGTATTATCAGAAGGCCAAATGGTAATTTAAATTGTGACTGATTGTAATGAAATAATGTTGTGTTTGTAATGAAATTAAATTACAATTTCTTGTCTGACTCTGTCTCTACTCATAATACATATAATGCTGTTCACTCGTATACGTGTTTAATACACTAAATATTATGTGTACTACAATCAATAAAATATCATGTCTAAAATTAAAATATGCCAACTGTGCTCATTCAAAAGTCGTGAAAGACCTTCTAACAGAAGGGCTAAGTGTCTAAGTAAATCGGCGATGCTATATGTTTAACAATAACATTTTACCACCTTTTAAATAGCAAACCTTGATGCTTTTTCTGAAACGTTGCAGTGTATAATTATGATACCTTTATTAATAACAACAATAATTATACCTAATTACGGGGTAATTTAAAGCTTACTCTACGCTGTATACGTTAACGTAACGTTAATATTAGGTAGGTATATATTCTACTTCAATTGCTTGGCATTTACTCTAAATACTCAGACACTAATCACCGATTCCAAACTATTAATATACCTAGGTATCTGTATAGTGCAATTTTTTTTCACTATCTGTAACATATCTATAACATCTACGAGATTTCCATAATATTTGACTCTTGGACACTAACAACAAATAATAAAAGCTATCTACATCATTTTCAAATTACTTTAATTGAAAATCATTAGCTACCTGTGTGGACGGAACATTTGAATACTTGTAAAGCGTGGTTCACACGGAATGCCCGCTATAAACTCGCCCAACCGTCGCTAAAGTCAAAGTAATGTGTTTATTTTAAAAGCACAGTTGAAAGGCATAAAGATGATCTCATAATTTCCATTACATTAGCGAAGGCATTATCTCGTCCCGAAGGTCCGTCTCTCGTTCCAATTTCGCCCCGACCAACGGGATATGTTAAAGAGGACATTATAATAATTAGATTGTTATCAGATGTTATTATATGAATTTTCCAAAATTATAAGAGTGAACGACGAAGATAAGTCGACGATATCGTGACGACGGTAGGAATAGATTACGGAATAGCCGGCGGGCAGCGCAGCGGCGCGTAATCGGACGCACTAAATTTTGGTCCTTTAGAAAAACACGCCATACAGCAAATCGATAACCGATCATTATAATGATTGGGCTGTAAACGCCACTCTTGTTTCTTTTTAGACGCTTGACGAACGGGAGTCGTATTTTAATTTGAAAGAGGACGCAAGAGGGGTATTTGCGGGATGCGCGGGCGCAAACTCCATGCGTGCTCACTTCATCTGACCACTTGCAAGGTCGAATCATTAAGCTATATGTTTTCTCAATATTTAATAGTGCCTGCTCCAGATCTCTTCTTCCCAAGTATCTAAAGTTAAAATCTATCATTCTGACATGTAACCTTTCCTTGGCAGCATCCCGCTGCCATCAAATGCGTAAACTCGGTAGCATCTTTTACGACCATAATGTTTTAAAACATATTTTTTCTGAATGGTCAGTCATAATGGCCCTTAAGCGCTATTTAAATATCACAGTAATGGGTGGAGACATCACAAAACATCCACGCATCGAGACGGAACACAAAAGGGGTCGTCTCCTTCGCCGCCAGCTTTCAATTGACGCCACTATTATGCGTATCATAAACATAAATCTTCCAGCGCCATTCCTTGAAAATATTATGTGGCGCTTTGCAGCGCTGCGGTGGAAAAATTGTCTCACACTGTGCGTTCTTCTACCAAGTACAGTTGAGCACAAAGTTCACTTTCTTTTCAAATAAAGATAGACCCTCAAATCCATGTTTTATTTCAGTTGTGTAACACCTACAAGCTGGGCACACTCTAAAAGTAATAGTTGCACAGAAATGTCCCTCTATTTTAAGGCACAAACACCTTTCTACATCACGATAATGTGTCGTCGAGAGTACATTACACTGCACTGACATAATATTATTATGTAGCTGAGCTCGGTGCGCTGTGCAGAGCATAGCGTCGTATAATGTGTCTACATTGTAATATACAATATGTCATGTGGGTATTAATGTCTAGTGTCACACTAGGCGTCGGAATGTCGAGCGGAGTCGGAATATGAGCCTTCGCGAAAACAACGATATGACTAGGGCGCGATAAAACGGCTCGATTCTTGTAGTAAAATTGAAATGAGGTGTGTGCGTGACGCACGTTGTCACGAAAAACGGGTTCGCGGCGTGCGTGGCCATCGGAACACGACGAAATGACGCGTCGGCTGTGACACACGCGCGGACGTGTGCGCGCCGCCATTAGAGATGCACCGGCCGCACCTTGGGGCCTACAGATCGCACCGGCGATAAATATCAATCGCGCTCGCGACAACAATTAATGGTTATTTAACGCGCTTCCATTCAATTATCGTCAAGCGGATTGCGCCGATAATTCCGATGGCCAAATTCCCAGTAGTTAATACTCGGCGGGTACTTCATTTATGGCTCTTGCCATGCGAGCAATGGACTCGCCACATGTTCAATCGGCGTCCATTGGGCATTAATTCTGCAACGTTCGAAGCCGACAGAGCGTAAAAGTATGTTAATGTTACTTTACAACTTAAAGTAACGGATAAAAATGTCATCTGCTAGGTAGGTATTTCGTTTAATTGCCCATCGACCTGATGAAATTACGATAACCCTACGATTAATAGCCAAATAGTAGAACGGCCTCGGTAATTTGTTACAAAAATAAATAATAACATTGGGTATGTTATTATTAGATATTTTATAGCCAGCAGCAATTACTGAATAAAAATAATTTTGCACAAATTAACCTTTATGAAGTTGGCAGGCCCCGGCCGGTGGGCTTAAAACGCACCTAGCATAAATTATTTAAGTAGATAAATTTTCCAATGAAATATATTTTTTAATTTACTACACGCTCAAGAAATAAAACATAGTTTAGACGTTGCGCATTAGTGTTTAAAATGTAAGAAAGAGTTTATAAAAGTAAACAACTCACACGTATGTGGAGACGCGGGTGTTCGCTGTGCGCACCGTACATCGCTAACAAATCGAATGGAAACGCGTCGAGTAATTATTCCCGACAAAACACAATCTAAGCGTACGTGAAAGGGCAATCGGCCGCGACGCCGCAATTTGAGATTCGTGTTCCATCTTAAATTATCGACAAGTTTAATAACAAGCGTAAAAGCAATAGCAATAATCGCTGCAAATTAATTACCTACCAGCTTAGAGGCAGCGCGAAGAAAAACAGTAAAAGTAATGACGCGTTGCTGAAACACGCCAGTGGCTACCGGCCAGTATGGGGTGCAATAGGCTAAAATTTATACACGGCGTAGGTGCGGCGGCCGGCGGCTGTTTGGAGTTTCGCTTATAAATAACATTTAGCGGGTGGGGCGAGAGGCGCGGATTATGAGGTCGGAGGACTCAATTAAACTGTGCTACCGGACCCGGCTTTTATTGTGGACTTTTGCAATGACCTCCCACCGGATTTTCAAATAAATGGATCCACTTTACGCACGACGTTGGCGTTCGCACAAAATTCCGGTGAATTAATGATTATGATTTCACCACAAGCGGCCTGCCTGTGACCCTACTGGATAGATATTATGCTATTACGCGATGCATCGTGTGACTGAGGTCACTCTCAGGCATTTAGCTGTGAAAATAATGACTTACAAAATGGAGACTTTCCTACATACAACTATAGCCTCCGTAATGCGATACTTCGGTATGAATAAGAAGTGAAAGGCGGTGCTTTGAAATGTTATTTCAGCTGGTCAGGGTACTCAAGGGTAAAAACTATTGTTTAACTAAGGCGCTATAATTTATCACCCGTATCATGATTAATTGCCAGCATATGAAGACGAATGTAAACAAGGACTGTCTTAAACAATTAGCAATTTGCTCCATCTGTATTTAAAGTATAAATAGTAAAAAATATGTAGCTCATGTTGTATATTCCATGTACGAGGTGTGCAGTAATTACACATAAATAATTCAATACCGCATTCATTGTTGGGGAAAAAAGTGTGGAGCTATTTTGCGTAGATATATGGGACAAAATGCTTATTAAGAGTACTACACAAATGGGAATTTGCTTGCATAAATAATTTAATACTTCTTATGTCGATGCGAGACGTGCGGGACAAAACAATCACCTAGCATACACACTATTTGTTGAGCTTATGTACCTGCATTAATGGCTAACTAGTTTCTTTGGCGTTCAAATTATAACAGTGTTTGTCAATTTTTACTATTTATTAATTTAATAGTCTTCTATATCTTAAAACTAATAATGACTACAACGATTATTAATCAATACAATATATCGATAACGCAAATGAAAACTCATAATTCATAAAGCTACGTACTTAGATATTTAATATGACGTCATAATAATTAAGTAATCTTCACTAGACATGCATAAGGTTGACTGGCAGAGAATGGCATATGGCATTTAGTCCAACTTGTACACCTTTGTCTATCATGTGTGCATTAAACTACCTAAAAAATAATTACGAATATTGAGCAAGTCGCCAAATATAACAAATCACAGAAATTATATTCTTTTAGTCACTGCTTTCTGTCAAAATTAATTTATTTGTTTACTAAACACAATTATATCCCTTTCTGCAATCCTTCGATGTAGCTATGGGTATAGACAAGACGAGTGTCACAAGTAAATCGAACCTCTTTTTACTTATTACTTTTGGTAGATGTACCTAACTTAAGTAGTACTTAATAAAAAAAACAATAAATAATTGACTACTTTATTTAAAAAAGATTGAGTGTGAACAAAGAGGTTTAAATTATTTGTCAACCTTATTCTGATTTTTTTTTTTACATAACCTTTTTAGGTTTCCACAGAATATCTGTCATAAATTCGTTTATTAGATAAAACGGTGACGTCTTTGTTATCAGTTGACGTCTAAAATGCACTCGAGTTCAATAACGAAATTTTCTGAGGCACTTAATAATTAATCCGTTTATTTTAGTGCAAATATTTTGCAGACATAGGGCCAGTCTTGACTTCTCCTACCCATTACTTAAGACGGTCCATTTCATTTCTTTTATAGCCACTTAACAATGCTACAGTAATCAAATTAATGTTAGTAATCAATAACTAATCAATTAAATCTCAACACGTCTAGCCATTTGCACCGTGGGATATTTTTGATTTTATGTTAATGTTCAAACATACGACATACGAATTAGGTGTTTTATTTTCGCGTTTGTTGCAATTAATAAGATCTACAGACAAGTTTTTTATTTAAGTACAAAAAATATTCAGAATTAATTCATAAATTCAGGTTTACTTAACATTTTAAAATATGGGTATTCTAAATAAGACAAATGTTTTATTTCCATAATTTTCATTTTATTATTGTCGAGAAAAGTTGGTGTTGATAAGAGTAAAATAGGAATAAAAAACTGGGCCTGTATTAAACTGAGAACTCTGGACAACCTTTCTACTTGTGATGAAATTGTTGATATTTTGGTCAGCAAATTGAGTGAGCGAGAAATTAATGAATTTTGCTCAGGTTTGTTTAGAAAACAATCATATGAATCAGACTTTTTGCTAAGTACATTTTGAATTATTAAACAAACGAAAGAGCACAAATTTAATTAAAAGGAAGGGATCTTAAAAAGTAAAAAACTGTAGAGACCGTACATGTTTTAAAAAGCTCAAAGTGTTTACAAACTCCGGTTACCCAATGCAATTTTCTTTCAAGTTTGTTTGATTTTCTAGCTAGGGACCCGTATCAGAAGGCTATTAACTATTAACTGCTATCGAATCAACTTGAATGCTCAATTGCATTCGGTCAATTAGACGGAAAATTGTTGTGGGGATTGCACATGTGCCTTTCTGTTCTCGTGACGAGCGATACAAACAGGTCCATGGTGCTTTCTACCTGCGAACAAATCCGCTTTTAATTCATAGTGAATTAACAGTAGACAATTCTATGCTTACAGTTCACTATAATAAAAGTTTTATTCATATATCTCGGGTTCTAATACGATTGTGATATGAAAAGTAAAGGTACGTAGCATATTGTTCTATTAGCATTGTGGTTTTCTTGACATAAAACTTCTTGTCAAGCCATTCTCTCGACGTGCCTGAAAATAAATACATTTTACGTTATTTCTAAATTGTATATATTATATTTTATAATATAATACTCGCTGATGCAAATACGACTTACAGTATACTTATGCTACAAACTACTACTAAGACTACAAAGGCTTGTTGCTTACTGTTTTGTCAACTTATACGGCTTCTAGAATTCTAGCCTGCTCTATTCTTACGATTTACAAAAATAGAACAGCTATGCGGAGGCCAGCGGATTAGTCGGCAAAACACACAATGCTAATATGGTTTGATGTCGTGTGAATTGCCTATCGTTGTATCACGACAGGGAAACGCACGGAACAGCTGACTAGCACAGATCGCCCTCCGTGATAAAAGGATTAAATACTTATTAATCCATCGCCAGCCGAAAGTTTAGTTCGAGTCCCAGCACATGTAAATTGTTGGTAAAGCGCTAAATGCGTAACACGTTAAATTGAAATTTTATGAGGGTATTTTTTTTAGATTGCGAGAGAAATAAAAACCCGAAATTTAACGCAAGGGTCAAGTTTACCTGCACCTAAGCATTATCAGATCTTATTTGTTCACAGAGGCGCCATCTTGATATTATTTAGAGTCCCGTAAAGGTAACAACGGAACCTCGAAGCTATAGGATTACTCGTTTATCAATCCGTCCGGCCATTCATCTGTCACCGACTCATCTATTGACAATAGGAACACTTTTTTATTTTAGATGGTTTACCTTTTGGTTTACGATATGAATTTTCTTTAGCCTCTGTTTAATTAGATCTTAAAATTACTTTTTACAGTGCATTTAAAAGTTAAAACATTTGAATAAAGATTATGTTGTAGTTGTAATAAGGTACAGAACCTTGCCTTTTGTTGTAATTTTGTCTTTTTTTCTTTCTATTAGTTGAAGCGAGTGTCAAATATTATCGTTTCGTTACTAAAACGGAGCAAAACATTTGCTCTACTATCATATTAAATAACACAACAGCTTTTAGTGAGTGGCACTTTGTACAATGCTTCACGGACCTTAAAGGCGAGTTTCGCTTGCACATTGAAACAGATGTTAATAGCTTTTAATCCTATCTAACTAGGCGATCGAAGTCACCACCTTTTTGGGATTGTTGTAATTAATTATTAGTTTAATATTTACAATTTTCTATTAACGTCAATATGTCTGTCGAGTGTACAGACTAAGATATGATCTTGTTATGTTATTTTAAGGACAGCCGCTTTTTTATGACTCGCCCGTTAAATATTCACATTATGTTTTATAACACTTTGATTAGGAATTATATAAAAGTGTCTGTTTATACTGATATTTCCTTAAACAAAATAAAAGATAAGTTCTTCACAAGTTGCATATTTTTATTAGTAATTAGTATGTTTAACAGATATTATCTACAAAGTAGGTACACGATTTACCTATCTGCCTACATATGTACAATATAAATACAGGTTATTAGTCGTTAACAAGCATTAATTAAAGATAACATTTTAAAAGAACATATTTATGTAAATCAATAAGTATTGTTTGTATTAAAAGTAGAGTAGATTTAAGTAGGAGACAAATTTCTTTTCTCACTTGACGTGCTCTATTATTTTTTTTTCTATAAACACATTTTTTTTGTCATTAATGCAATTGATATAGTTACTGAAGGTTTTTTTATGGTCCTTAGATATAACATATATCTTTTGAAAATTGTACCTATTACTTTACCTATAAGTTTTTTTTTTGTTTTTGCAAATTCATGTTGGAATAACAGTGACTACATTATTATAACACACACAAATATCCTAATAGGTAAGACTTGTAAAATGAAATGCTTTTCAGAACACGCTGATAAAGAATTAGGTGTAATTGATAAGTTATTTTTTACATTTATATTATTACTTAAAGGCGATTAATTTTGTTTGATACAGATATAAGATTAGGCATATTTTCTTTCTTGTATGCCGCTTTAAAAGATATCTCGCACATTACTTATGCATTAAAACTTATCAGTGTTTAGGGGGAAACCTCGAAAATTGATTCTTAGAAATTATGACATTTTCGTTCATTGGATTTTTAAAGTAAATAGGTGCCTAGGTATATTTCTTTATATAGTCATAGTAATACAAAGCAAATGATTGAGCATTTTTTGTTATATCAAATTTTTTTGGTTTGTTTGGTCTTCTCAAAGATTTTGAAGTTAAAAGCTAGTAGGTACTGTCACGACGCTATCTTGGATTAGATTCTTGACTTAAAGATTCAATGTGCCTATAACTTCTAATTACCTGATGTCGCCAAATGTCGTTCATTGTATCTTCTTGTTGTATTAGTTTTTTTATATAAAATATCTACTTACTTCATCATCAATCTTTTTCGTTTCAGATACAATATGACAAAAAAATGAATTTCCTTTTAAATAATAATTTGACTATAAAACACATGTTTTCTTCGTTACAAACGGTATGCTGTCAGTTATTTGATATTATAATGGAGTAAATATGTTATACAGCATACAGAAAAAAACAACATTGCACTTACCTAACTCCGTAGAAACTCAGATATTTAGGCACAATACGGAGACGTAATGATATAATAGTTTTTCATTAAGCTACCTTCAGAAACTCAAGCCCTATAAACACATAGTACGTTTAATATAAGAGATAATATTCTTTTAAAGTACTTTTTTAATTGAGCCTACTTCAGTTAAGTGGTTTAAGGCCAAGATCCGACGGCTTACAGTAACCTCAACAGGTGATGAAAATGTCAAGTGATAATAACGGAATGTACCTACCTGTATTATTTATTAACTTGTAATATTAATGAAGACCTATATTAATGGGACTACCAATTACCCGTCGTTTATATTAAGCATTTTAGGTTAGTTTTAGAGTTAAAACTAAATATTTTCAGGCAGATATTTAAAAATGAACATTAATACTATTATAGTTGCGTCGTTTTTTGTGCTAAAAACCTTTGATCGAATATATTTATCGCCAGTATAAGGCACATTTTGATATATGGCCCCAGTATCAATGAAGACAGCTAACAAGTATCAATTTCCTAACCTATAAATTAAATATTTCTCACATATCGAAGATTTCTAGTTTTAATTATCTACACCTACTGGCTAATTAACATACCATGATTAGAATATAACTTAAAACACAAATTCACTGAACATATTTATTATTAGTTCTAATATTTATGGGATGCGAGAAAAAAGTGACACCTACTATATACTACATTAAAATTTTTATGTAACCAAAAACCTTATACTTTTCATATACTTTTTAATCGATAACGTTACATTTGTTATAAAAAAAAAGAGGATTAAATACCTATGAAAAAAAAATCGTAGGATACCTACCATTATATAATTCTATATATAGTGTTTATAAACAGCAAATTTTTTTAAGGATTGAACTTAACCTTCGTGGTAGCATACTATGTTAAATTAATCAAATTATTATACCTGTACCTAGTAGGTGTATTATTAGGTATACCTACCTTTACCTGTGCATCAGGTATGTTATAGGATCTACTATTTACAACTCAGAGGCAAACATAAATCCAATAAAGACTGATCTAGAAGATGGTCAGAGGTAGAAAGAAATTTGAACTTTCAAGATGACTTGAATGTTTTTATTGCATACAAATTCCCACAAAAGAATATATAATTTAAATGCCTTTAAATAGCCTAGGAGAGGACGCAAGCTGCAGAAATCTAATCCCTAAAGGTTGGTAACTATAATTCGTTGATTACTTAATAATTGAAAACAAAACTATTAATAGTTCTTAATAATATAATGATTTGTTGCAATCTTCTTCGGAGTAACCTGTAAAATCTAATGCAGCTACACAAATTAGGTACTTCCTGCGTAGGAAAATTTTTGAAAATGTTATTTATCAATATATACTTGAGTTCAATATCCTATGGCAACAACATAATTTAAACATAGACAGTAAAAAGTATTTTTTTGTTTTCTTATTAGTTACAAAAAATAAAAATAATAAATATGGTATTAGGTATATCATTCTCATGAGTATTGAACAAAAAAATATATAAGAAAAAACATTAAATGTAATATAATACCACTAGGTAGTTAGATACGCACATACCTAAACAAAATTATAATTGTTGATATCTTAACAAAAACAGTCAAAAATTAACATAGAAATGGAGTATCAATTAAATAAACCGTAGTCTACCAACAAGCGGGTTCTACAAAGTGAAACAGCCATTATTATTCCTTTTAACTAAGATTACGTAAGTGGTTAAAGGTTCCATTTAGTTAAGTAAGGATTAAATGGGTAGTATCAAATTTCTCCGTGTGATCAATAGGAAGTTGTTTTCTATAAACATCATGTTAAAATAAACGCTTTATTGATTCCCCGTTTTGTTTGTTTAATTGGTAGTTTAATTACTAATTAATCATTAATTTTAATTTGTATATTTGATTTCGTGCGCTCTAGGTACTTTGTTTTTAAATAAGTATCTAACAAGAAATTATTGGAATCTAATTAGTTATTCTGTTGCAGAAGTAAGTTTTTCATGATATAAATATACATATGTAGACATTTTATGTATTTATGTGAGGAGGTACCAACAGTATGTGTATTATAGATAGGCCTAAATATAGGCTATGAGTACATGACTTATTTGTAACTTAACCTTTAATATATGAAGGTAAGTGTAAGAACAAAATGCTTACAACCACATCTATACATAATATTAGGAACTTATTCCATTTTATTTGGTATTTTTTATATATATTTTCTTTTTAATAAGACTTTATACCTAGTCAAGTATAAAGACACAGGGTAAATATGTGGGCACACAAACACACACAAAATTTACCTATTTATTTAAGTTAGGTTAGAGTCTTGTGTATTAGGTAAGAACCTACTACAGTAATACCATAAACAGTCCTTAATGCATTAAAATATTTTTTGCATGTGATATATGTAGGTACCTAATTGTTAACCTATAAACATTCTTAAGTAGCTTCCCTCTTGCTTGCTTTCTTTCAGTGGATACTAAACCTACAAAACAGTACATTCAAGTTATCTTCATTTACCCTTCGAAAGGGGTAAATGATCCCCACAAGCAAATCGACAAAAACTGGATGATAGTTAGTGTTTGTTTAATTATTTTATTATAATCAAACAATTTTCATAGAGTCATTTCATAATGAAACAGACCCTACCTACATAGGTATATCTAGGGGTACTATTTGTTCACTGATCCTATTATTTTTTTCCAATTGCAAAAACAAAAGGGTAATAATATTTTTACAAGCAAATTAACTTAATTGAAATTAACTATATTTTTACTAACCTGCGAGGCGGGCGGGTATGAATAGCCAAATTGCGCATACGCTGCCATCGGGACGATCATATGGGCGGTTTCACACTAAACACTGTCTCTCGAAGTCTTTAGCACGGACGTATTAGTTTCCTAAAAATATGTCTACTACTGCTAGTACGAAATTAAGTTAATTAAGTGTATCACAGATTGTGTGCGCGGCGACTGCGCGGCGCGCTGCCATTCCTGCGCGTCAGCGGGCCGGTGCGCGCGCGCTTCGCATGCCGGGGCCCTCGTGTTCGTGTGCGACCGGCCTATACCTTCTTTACGCGATCGAGGCTAAACACCGACTGGCGCGCGTACGACGCTTCACGCCCCTCCGCCGTAGGAGACGGCCAATTTAGCCCCGCCTTGGAGGCGGCTCCGCATATCGACCACCAACCATGGCTTCAATTTTCTGTCCTTTTCAAAACACTAGACAGAAACGGAGCGTCTGATTGGCGTTCCATATCCCCTCCACTAAACGAGTCCGCCCACCGATTCTTTGCCGCCCACGTCCGGGTGGGGCGCTGGAAAAAAGCGGCAGAGTCGGCCCGACTTGATCATGTTTATGGGTTTCCGTCGAGACAGTCCGCCAGCCCTGTACCGCGGGCAAACAAATCTCTAGTGGCAAAAAATGGCTCGGCCGAGGACAAGTTGTTTCACCTCGTCAGATTTACGAACAAGGCGACGCCGAGTTAAGAATCGACTTTATAGACTACCACCTGCGTTGATATTGGGTAGAGCTTTATGTTGTCTCTGATACTCCGATAAAATAAGATGAATAGGATAATTGTCGAGCAGACTCCAGTTTTTGGTTAAGATAACAAGATATAACTGTTTTATCAACAAGTTTAAATGTAGATATTTACAATTGATTGATTTTCATTAAATGCTTAGGATAGGGTGAAGACAAAGATTTAGGTGAAATATCGATTGCATATAGGTACGAATGCCTAATTTTATAGATCGTGCTGAAGAAGGTTAGTTGAATGCTTGAAGGAGGTGTGTATTGTAATATAAGTTATAATAAAAAAACTAAGTCACTTTTTGATATTGTTAGCCTGATTCAAAGGTAGGTACTTCATGAAAGCTAGTTAAGTAGAAAGTTTGGAAGTAATAATTACCTACTTCCGAAATTTCTACATTAGTTTAAAACAAATTAAATTACTTACCTGAACAATAAACTGAAAAAAATCAAGATTGGGTTACGTGCATTGGTCTCCCTTATCTTATTACCGATCTAAGGTAAAAGATTATACAAAAATCCTAAATATTTCATCAGTTTTTGACCTGATTCATTCACACCTACACAATAACATTGATAAAACTAATAGCTAAGCAGAGAACACTAAAACACACTTAGCATGCATTACAATATCTACTGTATAATGTACCT
This sequence comes from Spodoptera exigua, assembly GCA_902829305.4. Taxonomy (NCBI): domain Eukaryota; kingdom Metazoa; phylum Arthropoda; class Insecta; order Lepidoptera; family Noctuidae; genus Spodoptera; species Spodoptera exigua. The sequence continues at coordinate 7,793,517 of LR824601.2, read as the reverse complement.
ACATCAATACTTAAACATCTAGCAATTACTTAGACAAGGTTTTATGAATCCACTGAAAGTGCTGAAACGCTCGGAATGTTCTGGTACTAACTGAAACGGCCCAGATTTCGCGGAGACGTTGAAGACGTGATTTAGGGGTCGTCACATAGGTGGCGCTATCCATTCCGCTTACCAAGATACGTAACATTTTAACAGTTTGCTCGGGAAAAGGAAAGTATTCGTAGATTTAGCTACTAACTTGTTTTACGGAGTAAGGGAAGCGCTCCATTTTCTAGTTGGACTTTTGAGTTTTGACGTGAATATTTTTCTTTATAGATAACTATTTTAGTTTAGTTAGTTAACTAGAGGAGTTAGTGATAGCGTGACGGGGGACAGGACAGAATGGAAGAAATAACATATTGCGCTGACCCCAAATAAAACGGGACAAGGGCAGGAAGATGATGATGGTAACTAATTTATAGAAACAACTTATTACAACTTTTGAGGTTTCTATGTCTTGGAAAAGAAAGAGGTTACACCTCAATAACATAAAAAATCTAAAGATTATTGTGTATGTAACATACCTAGCTTTTTAATATTGTTCTCATAGTTAACAATACCTACATAGTTAAAATTAAATGCGTACCTACAACCAGTAGTCACAAATAAAAATCGACATCTAATATCAATGACGACCAGACTACATTTAGTACGTTGAAATTCAAACTTGCAAAACGTTAAGAAATTTTCAGTGAACGCAAATCTTCTAGACTTTTAACACTGGTTAAAGTTAACAATTAGCTACCGAGCTAATATGAGGAGGTGCCTCGTAGAAATCTATTCTAAACTTTGTAGTCAACCGAGACAATATCAAGTAGGTATGCTTGATGCTAAAAATAATTTAAAAATGATATGTGATATGTGCAATGGTGTGTTTTTTTATCTAAGTAGAACAATAATAATTTATAGTAATAAGTACTTCTTACGAAAGCGTTTTTCTCCGCGAGATTTAATAGGCGCAGTCACTTTTAAGTTTTTGATTGTCGAAGAGATTTATAGTAGAGAAGTATAAAATAAAATAATAAGGACGAATTTAAATATGGAACACATAGGATTACTACTTTCTTAATATTTTAAATAAAAACTTTTATCCTATTCTAAAAGTCCCTAATTGAGACGCAACTGACAAGAAGTAAAATATCGAGGAAATATTGTTTGTAATACTTCTTTGCTTATAACGGTAATTAAGTTATAAGTACAAAAAGTTAAATAAAACACAAAGAAAAGAATGAAATTATAATTTATGTAAGTATAATTTAAAAATGCAACTCTAAAACAACAAATATGGTCAAACTATGAAAAAAAAAAATCTTTTGAAAAACAACTTTTTATCGACTGAGTCAATAAGTCCCGAAACTTGATTCTTATAGAAGTAAATTTTAAAACATTTCTTGGCCTAAAAACTAAAAAAGCTGACAAAATTGCAACCTAATCAATTGAAGATATCTTCTTCAAAATTAAGCTCAATATTCCACATTCAAATATGCACACATGAAATAAAACCTTGTAAAAAGAAATTATTTCATAAATAAAATCTAACGTAGCGTTCATATAATTTTGTGATGGTCTGTGAACCACTTATGGCATAAAATAATAGCTACACGATAAAATATTACAGCCGCAGGAGCCGATAGGTACTATTAAATATTTAATTAGTATCAGAGGAAAACTATAAAAACTGCAATAAAATAATTTCGCTTGTTAGTTACGGATGTTTGTTTGTACATTTCTTATTACACGTTACTCAATTTGCCATTTCCTGTTCGTATATAAAAATTGATCTCTATTGTTTTAAGCAAATACATTAAACATGTTTTTTTTAAAGTAAAGTTTAAAAAGTGCATCTTAGATATTGTAGATTAATCCGTGTGTTATGATTTTGAAATGAGTTTTTGGGGCTGGTAACAAAACGAAATATCTCTGCAATAAGAATAGATTTTATTTTCGCGTGTTTTCTATCTGTAAAATCTTCTTATAAACTCAATGTATGCAAGCCTTTGTGCGCGTCTTACAAATAAAAAAGAATAAACAATCCTGACTGCACTCACTCTGCATGTTCACGAATTGGAACCGGATCACAATAGACGTGCGTATGTGCACGTCTGAGCGTGAAGAAAAATCGTTGGCATAAATTACGGCAACCGAATGCAGTTATGTTTTGAATATACTGACAGGATAACTATGAAAATGTATTTAGTTGTCATTACGAAATGAAATTCAGATGCTTATTTCTTATGTACCTTTCATACTTAGTCACAATATTATTTTGACAAGAACCTTAGCTACAGCAACGCGTGGTTGGGCCTGCTAATCTTTTGTATGTGGGGAATAACTGAGTACCATTTTATCTAATATTTACTATAGATATTGGCTTCCACTAAACTTATTATTGAGATACCTATTATTTTAAAAGAATGGTAGGTATTAGTCGTAGTTTCCGGGACCTGTTATTTCGATTGAAATAAAACTAATATTGAATGAAAATACTTACAGTGGATAACGTGACAGCGCATTGACGTCATTATATTAAAAAGCTTAGTTCCATATGAAAAAGGAAAATTGTATCGCGTGAAAAATATTGTATTTCTTCTGTAAAAAAGTGCTTATTAGAAAAGGTTCCGTTTCGCATAGTCGATGCAAGGAGTAACGGATGCATTTACTTAATGTATCCGAAAAATAAAAAATAGGTACAGGAAAATAATTCAATATTCAAATTGTATTATAGCTTGCTACAGTTAAATAAAGGATAATCATTAAAAACAGACTAACAGAAAACCAAAGGAAGAAAACGAGTGTGCATCAACACCGAAGAAGTGGAAAAATACAAAGCTAAAGGTGAGAATTCAACAAACCAAGAAAAGGTAAAAAGAAATGTTTGTCGTTCCGTTTGCTTTTTTTCTACTTCGTTTTATCCTTGCCCACCTTTATAAAATTTGTCGTTGAACAAATGGAATTCTTTTCAACGAAGATTGTAGATACAAATAAGTACTTAATAAAAATTTTTCATGAAAAAATAAGTTTAGATTTTGTTCAGAAAGCAAGAATATACATCTATACTAATATTATAAAGAGGTAAAATTTGTAAGTTTTTATGTAGGGGGTAATCTTTGGAACCGCTGGTGTGATTGCCAAAATTCTTTCACTGATAGATAGCTACAATGTTCCTGAGTGCTATAGGCTATAAAACATCACGCTACGATCAAATGGAGTCGAAAGGCGGGTGAACCCGCGCTAGAGTAGCTACACCAACATAGGTGTTTAACAGATAACTAATGGATGAAAAACGTTTCTGATTATCGTTATTAATGTCGTTACATAAAATGGTATTATTTGTTTAGGACATGTTTGGAACTAGTCAGATACTGTTTTATCTATGAATTAGTACGAATCACGTCAATCGGATAAGTTGCTCTTGTTTATTTACAATCGTACTTATATATGACTGATTAGCATTATACACGTAAAGTGTAAACGTTCGAAGATAACTCGTATAGGCAAATTGGAACTCGATAGCAGTAGTTAACTAGTTAAGTACCTATATACATATTTTAATACATCAAACCCCAAGCGAACGCCGGCCGGCGTACGCGCACCTATTGTTCTTTTATTGTGTCTCGAATTACCACTATTAAAAAAAACAATTAGAAAATAATAAAACTATTTTTTTTAAACGTTGGTAACGTACATTTGGATTTTCTCCTGTGTCGTGGGTGCGGTTACAAACATACAATTACACATACACATGACACCCAGACCCGGAACAACAATTTGTGGATCACACAAAGAGTTGTTTCGTGCGGGAATCGAACCCGCGACACGTTGCAGTTGCCCAGCCACCGCACCAATCGATTTTGACGGAATTGTATATTTTGTATAACATTCCATTATACTCATTGACGATCGAAAATGTTATAATGGGCATAGTCCACTAAGCGAGTTCCGGGTATCGTTCGCATTGTTTGATTACTCAGCCACTTTTGAGGAGTTCTTCTCTCCGGATATCACGGCGCAATCCAACAGTTTCCTGAAAGGTCAGCAGCGAAATTGTGGAAATGGTGACCTCTTAAGTTCAGTTGCAAACATACGGTGTCCGTTTACCGTAAGGCAGATCTTATAGTACTTATCTATGTTAATTGTTACTGATATAATGTTAAGTAATATTGCCTAGAAATATAAAAAAATCGACCAATTCGACGTAATCTGTTTATTTAAGTGATGTTTCGGCACGAACGGGTCGGCTCGACGGGAGTGATACCACGGCCTCACATAAAACCGGCGTGAAGCAACGCTTACGTTGTTTTACCGTGTGACTGAGGTTACCGGAGGCCCAATTCTTCTCCTCTTCCCCATCCTCAATCCTCAACTCCCTAATCAGTCTGCTCGTCAGCTGACCTAAGACATAAAAAATTGCTAAGAAGTCAGAAGTCACTTATTTTTTATATTGGTTATTGGAGATTCAATTTCTTAATAACTAGCTACTCTCGCGCTCTTTCGCCCGCTGCTCGGCCCTATTTGATCGTAGCGTGATGTTTTATGGCCTATAGCACTCAGGAATATTGTAGCTATCTATCAGTGAAAGAATTTTGGGAATCCGACCACTGATTCTCACGATTACCCCCTTCATACAAACTTAAACATTTTACCCTGTTTATAATATTAGTATAGACAATATCATATTTAATAGCTATGTGTAAATTTAATTTAATAGGTAAAAAAAAGGTAGGTATCAACGTGCCAATTTTATAGTTTCTTGCAACACCAGATGTGTTAAAGATTAGGGTTTTGGAGATCTAAGGTTTGGAGGAGACCAAGAAGGTTTGAGCCTCCGGTACTTACAAGGCGAAACAGAAAGCTGTTGTTTCACGCCGGTTTTCTGCGAGACCGTGGTATCAGTCCGGTGAAGCCGACGCATTCGTGCTGAAACATGGCTCTCCCACACTTGTATTCAGGTATAATAATATTTTGACACTCTATACTAACTAATAAAAGCTAACAAGACTCTAATGATTGGTTGCATACCACCAAAAACATAAGTGCATTTTTAGTTATAAATCTTGTGATCAGCGATGTGTCCAATATTTTGTGTATTGCCATCCCTGTCATATCTCTTTAAGTTGGTCAATTTAAAAGATGTTTTAATATCCAATACATTCATCGAAAAGGGAGAATGATAAAGGTTCTGTTAAAACAACAGAAGGTAGGTAGTAATCTTGAGTCAATCCTAATACGTACGATAACATTAAAATACGAATTTTCACAATTTCTTCAAAAATTTAAATAAATAAATACATCTAGAGATGTCGAATGGGTTCAATTAAACTTATGTTCGCTGTCTTAGATATGTAACGTCACTTTTATAAGAAGTTTGGAACAACGATATTATTTTTCCTAAAATCGAGAAATGATAAATAGAAAATGTGTCTGCCTAAACACTGTTACACATCAAGTAAAATATACATATCCAGTATATCATGACCTTGCTTTGTATGATATTTCCGGACATTGAACAACTAGTTTATACTAGTTTTTCAAAGTTACAAGCTAGCTAGTTTACTAGAAAAAATGTGGGATAGCAAATATCGTTTCGCATCAAAAGTTCTTAGTAGAGTTACTAGTCCATGAAGGCGCCAAGTAAAGGTCGTCATTCTGTGTTAGCTTACCTATTCAATTCCCATGTCATCAGTTTTATAATACTTATAACACACCTTATAATTGATATTTAAGAATTCTTGTACATACTCCAGAGAGGAAGATATTTAGGAACATTATATTAGGAATATTATACAGCTCCTACAAGAAATCCATTTTCAAAATTATTCTTATCATCTATAAGGTTCTTCTTTTTGTTGAGGTAAATGGCTTCTCTTGTCTAGGGGTAGGGACAATTACTGACTAAAAACGCCCCCAGTTCCTTCTACCTTACCGCGCTTGAACCGCGACCTGGTCCTTTATGGTTCTTACAGGACAGAGTAGAATCTAAACTAACCAATAGGATATATATGTATAAGTTAAGTTTTGACACGTGTCCACACAATTTAATTTTTGCCAAAATTCTATTCGAACCACGTATCAAATTTCTTTCCGTGTAGTAGGTAGGCATGTGACACAATCATTATTTTTGATTGGGATTTGATAAAACAGAACCGTAAAGTGGAATGCAGAGGGGAAGTCTACAGAATAGATAAAAGCAGAGAAATAACTCTAAACAATAACCAGTACGGTTTGAATAACCATCATGAGCCTCTTCTTCAGGAGCTTCTGCGCCAGAAAGAGAACTGGTGTCATAAAGAATCTGGGTCCGCTTTCAGACCATCACGAGGTTAATCGACGGCAATTATAATAAACTAGCTATTCTCGCGCAGTTTCAACCGCTGCTTGGCTCCATTTCATCGTAGCGTGCTGTTTCATAGCATTCTGGAAGATTGTAGCTACCTATCAGTGAAAGAATTTTGGAATCGAAAGATAATATTAGTAGATATAGATAAATTGTGTTTTTTCCATGATGCATAGCTTGCTAACGTTAACCTATGGCAGCTAAAATAATAATTGTATTGAGCAATGCTCGAACCCCTGTACCTAATTACAAAAACCAAGTCTAACTACTAAATCCAAACTAGGTAATTATTATAAATGCGAAAGTTAGTCTGTCTGTCTGTCTTGTCTTCACGCCGAAACTACTGAACCGATTTCTATGAAATTTGGTACAGACATAGTTTGGAACTCGAGAAAGGACAAAGGATATTTTTTATACCAAAAGTCTGCAGGAAGTCATTATTCCGCGCGAAAGGAATCGCGAGCCAAAGCTGATTAATTTATAAGTACCTACTGTAAAATTGTACTTAAGTCGTCAAGTACCTACTTAAACCTACAAACAAACAATAAAACTATGGAGGTAATTTCACAGCTAATTAATAAAGAATTCGAAATGAATCGAATAGTAACAACGATGAATTTATTCTCAATGGTGTTGATAACAATAATTATATTCAACCGAAAATAACAGTGCGAATGATACAGTTAACTAAAACACATTTTAACAACATATCAATCTTAAATTCAACAAAGCGTGACTGAAATAATTGTTAAGTAGATGGCACACTACATTTTGGAATAATTAAATATCCCACTAAACTCATTAAAATAATAAGACTTTTAATCACTCTGAATAATATCTTCTTCCTTTTAATATTTATTTAACTAAACCTTAAATCAGCCAAAACGTCCACTACATTATAATATACAGCCGACCGTTGAAACATCTCACTTTTCTTTGCTTTCAACAAAAAAACTAACGTTTGTGTCACTAATTGCATATCCATAGCTCTAGTATCAACACATCCGATCAGTTGCCCCGAGATTTGTCAGTCTCGCCTGTTGCATACTCATCCTTAACACTAATAACGAAAGGTTCAATTTCAAATCAAAACGCATCAGGGGCTGGCGCCAAGACATCTGTCATCGTTAATAACAAGCAATTTGAGCCAATTTTGCATTTTTAGAATATCGAAGAGCGCCCAGGCGTCTCGCTCTCATGGCAGGAAGTAATACAAAAAGTAACACTAAATAAAGTAGTGGTTGACATGTTTAGTTTTTGCCCGAGTCACTAATTACGCGGGCGCAACAGTAGGTGCGTGAGCGCTCGCGTGAACCGTCGAGGCGAACGTTGCCCGTAAATGCTAACAGTTTAGATATTTATGAACATGTGTACGTAATTAATTTTTACGATGGATCAGATAACGGAATCAGTGGAGCGATACGCTTGTCGCGGCGGCGGCGTCTCGGCTGCGACTCGTATAAAGGTTAATTAAGCCTGAATTAGCGGCTAAGGAGGTTTTTCCGCGGATCGATTCGTTAAGTAATGAAGGCGACGAGAGGCTGCGGTTCGCGACCCCGCCACGCACGAACAATGGCCTGCCACACGTCCGCCGCCGAAGTGTTAACATCGTTCACAATACACATTTCCATAGAAAGCACTTAAAAATGGATTAGTTTCGACAGAAAAACAAGGAAACTCGCTTTGTTGGTGTTCCAGTCACGGATATAAATTAGGATACAGAGTTTAATCCGCTTACGTGAATAATCCTTTTGTTACAATTTGATGCTATGTACTACGGAGATATAGATAAAGGGCTCCGTGTAGCGGTAATGTATTGCTTGCGTGTTTGTCTAAAGATGTATTCCGTTTTTGTGAAGATGTGCTTTAGGTCTCCCACCCCGCAATAATACGACGCCCCTTTGTAGCGGGCGCCTGCGAACTTTCTTAGTATTTCGCGTTACGGTTATTTATTAGGTTAATTAAAACACGACTGTTTTTACAATTAATGGTCTTATACTTAGAATAGAATGATTGTTCTTCTAACCTAATATGTAAGAAATAGCAGAAAATAAATTGTAAATACCTCCATTTCATAAGTATAGAAATGCTACAGAAATAAACAAAAACCTCGTAAATATCAATAAAGACCCCTACCACTACGTGTCTACAGTACAGGGAATAGGTATTTCGTAAAAAAAAACAAAAGCTATAACCAGCCATTTGTAATTCGCATTAATTAACTCTCCCTGAATAAATGCCAAAAAGTAATCTTTCCAGCAACAATGGGCACATAAACCTTTTTACGGGCGGTCAGAAAAAAAGGGTGCGCTCACATAGATACATGTGTCGGCTCGGAACCGTCCCTGGTACATCGTGTTTATTCGTTGATTAAACATATCCACGGCCGCAATGCGTATGCAACCGGACGGACATATTACCAGGGCTCGAATTCTGATTGTTTAGAGAATTTATTACTCCCGTGCCTTGTACAGTTAATTGAATTCGCCTGTAGAATAGGCACGAGCTGAATTGCCCGCCGACCGTTTATCGTGTCTTCCCAGTGCGTGGTCCGACGCACAGTGACGCCATTTTTGTTGATAATAGACCTTGTCGCTTGTCAGTAGAATTAGGTTTTGACAGATTTCGATTGTTTAAAGATGCTTATCACATATTGTAACATGCATATTTTAATTACCTATACAAAAAATAAAAAACAAGAGATGTGTTCATTTGAAATACTTTCAAGTAGGTACCATTTGCGAGATAAATATGAAGCTAATTGATACAAAGTTGCATGAATCTATCGAATTTAAGGAAACATATATGTGATGCGCAATGGAGGTGATTAATCTTCAGAAATAACATTACATATTTTTCAAACGAAATGGCAGATGTGATCTGTTATGGATATAGGTATAATAATAATATAATAATAACTTTATAATTAAATTTTATTTATTTTTTGTCTTGTTCAATTTCGTTACTCCTAAATGAACGATAGTGAAATTGTGACTCACCCGCTATTAGGTACGAACATGCAACGCAAAAGGTGAATGCTACATGAAAACTTGCAGGTAGATATATTACCTACGTATTCTTGCCTTATCATTTGAAGAATGGAAGGCGTGATGCCTTCATCATCAGCCTATAAGTGCCCACTGCTGAGCAAAGGCCTCTTCTCATACGGAGAGGGTTAGAGCTTTAATCACCACGCTTGCTCAATGCGGGTTGATAAACTTATAAACTTATAATTAGAAATTATAAGTCCAGGTTTCCTCACGATGTTCACCTTCACCGTATGTCAGTGGTGTCTAAATAATCATAGAAAGTACATATTACTCGGAAAAGTCACATTAGTACTTGCCAGGTTTCGAACCCACACCCTCATGCATGAGAAGCGGGCTCCTTAACTTAAGTGATGCGTGATGCCTTAATATCTATACACTCCACTTGTCTCAATCATATCAGCAACTAACCTCCACGGCACCGCGTGTTGCCTCAAGTATTAATTTTTAACAAAATTACTAACAACACTCCTTATTAATTTATCAAACAGTGTGTCGGCCGTTACATCTCGGACCTGAATCCATTAATTATTTATCAACTTAACGCTCATTATCTTAAAACAAAACACTATTTTTTAGTCGTTAAAAAGCTTGCGGTCATTAATCACTGTGTACACTACGTTTAACGCGAGAATTCGACCTACATTTGTTTAATAATATAATCAGATCATCATAAGTATTTCGTTATTGTTCTTGTTTTCGTATATTTCACTTATAATATGTTTTTCTCGTGGCTAACTACCATTCTTGTATGTAGTACTTAAAAACATTTTTGATAGAAAACTTTCTTCGACGTTTAAGCAATCTCATTAACATCGTTGATCGAACTGAAAGTTACTAGTCAACCATCAAGCACTTAAAGTTTTTCAGTAATGAAATAAAAAAATAACTAAAATTTTAATTTAAAGCCCATGTAACATTCTGGTTTGAGTACAATTCTTATTTAAATAATACGTGTAAACGTTGTTATACCAATCAACTAAAATGAAAAATCTATTGCATGTAAAAAAATAAGCATTTCGCATAACCAAAAACCGACCAAACTACATTTTACTGAAAAAATATATCTTTAAAGGGTCTCTTCGCCAGCTTCACTTAAGAGGATTTTTTGTCTGTCACGCGATAGTAAACACAAACAAACAAAAACCATACATGTGCAAGCTACTTGATTCACTCAGAACCCGAGGACTAATCAGTTAAAATGACTTGAAAAAATGTTCTCTAAGCGTCCGGATATGGAGGAAATACGTTATCAAGACCACTTGTACCCTGTATCTGTTGTACACGTGTCAAATGAGTTTACAGACGTTTTTGGTCGGTTAATCGCCTCCTTTTTTAACCAACCCAACCGTGCAAGTATGGGTGAGCACGCGAGGCTTTGCCTGTTACAAGAGCTAGTGAAAAGCAATTTGAGACTAACAATGATAAAATGTGTTGTCAGCTATGTTTAGAACAACAACATTTTTCTTTTCAACATTCACAGTGACTAATAACAATAATAATTTAATAACACTTTCAGTTTTTCTTTGTTATTTAATTTATTAGACTCAGAACACAACTTGTCACATTTATTACGAGTTTATTCGAAAAGTGAAAATTCGTTTGTTATTTTATGACGTGCGAGATTATAAATTATATTAGTTAAATATTTGTAGAAAAAATAACAATTTATCAATGAGACGGGTAAGATTTTCGCCTGTCGTCAAACTGAACCAGAGGATCGACAAGGGAAGGACAAAGGAGTTTGAAATCAGATGCAAATAGTTTGCGCCGTAATCAGATTAGCAAGTTGCGTAACTAGAGCGCTTCTTAGTATGTCGGTCCCTAAATCCGTTGCATTTAGTGCTATAACACCTGATACTATATCTGGTTTTAATTTCTTTATCTGAACTGAATAAGCCGCCTGGATTTGTTATCTTCATTATAAGTGCTTTCGTCCTAGTCAAATGATAAAAAACTGAATGTGTTCATATGGGTTCGTAGTCAAATAGATAACTTATTTGTAATTTAGATGCCAAAAACGCTTTTAAAAGTAAAAATAAATTATTGTAGGATAAGTATAAATCCGACTTATTAAATAAACATATATTTTATTTTTATGCCAATAGAGGCACTATGTACATTATAGTAACGCAGTTACTTTCGAATCAATCATAGGTATGAAACAGTCAAGCATTTTAGTACTAAAAAGAAAGATTTAAAGATTGGTGCTGGAGTAAAAAATATTACGGCCCGCACGGAACAGGTTCAAATAGAATTTAAAACTGAAAAGGAGCACAAGATGCAAGTTTCCCGATTTGCGTGTAGGTAGTCGTCATATAGATGTGTTAGGGAAACACTAAGAGCTTTCCAAGACGAACTCCCCAGAAATGCATTTACATGTCACGAGATCCTATGGGAAAATCTGCACGTGGCGTTGATTGTATGCTTGTACCTGCCCTGTTCTCATGTAGTAGATATCGCGTTATTAACTCGTCGATACTTAGCATTATGTACTAATACACTGTGTTAGTGGGCGTTCGTAAAGAGGGTTAGATTAATTGAAACGCGGATCTTACGTTTTGCCACAAATTACAGCACCACAGAAAGCAGAGCACCGTGCTGCATTGATTTAGGTACTGTCGGTAATTTTCCCAACATGCGATTTGACTGTTTAGGTACTTGAAATTATATGTTTTTAACTCCTCAATACCATTTGACTGGCTTCATTTTAGATTAAATTATGTAAAATTCTAGCTTCGTCTTCGTCTAAACTTCGTGCGGCCTCAAATAAAACTATTTCAGTTGGCTACACACAATTGGCTATGTTGTTCAGCCTTTCTCGAGTTTTAGCGAGACTAACGAACAGCAAATCATTTTTTTATTTATAAGTTTTTTCATCTAAATCAATTGCCAATATTCTGTTTCAGAAATTTGGTTACTTATATTTTTTATGGAATCGGAGTAAGCAAACGAGCAGACGGATCACCTGATGGTAAGTGATCAGCGCCGCCCATAGACACCAGCAGCACCAGAGGAGCCACAGGCGCGTTGCCGGACTTTTATGGAGGACAACGTCCGGTTTTAGAAGGTTTGTAGGTCGTATCGGTTGCGCCGCCAAAAGATCATTCCAAAGTTTTTAAAATTTGTTAAAATATCAATCAGCTTATAAAAACGTTATGGGTACAAACCCTCGCAACTTGGGTGTGTAGATGTATTGTATGTGTCTTTTACATAATTAAATTAATAAGATTTTAATTTATTGCTAGGTATAAATAATTAAGGTCTTCTTCTGTCTATTTTTTTGTTACTTTCCCAGCTCATTACATTAAATGTGTATGCTAAATATCAATATAAACCAATGTACACATACGTAGGATGTCGTGTACAAAGGTATATTATATCTTTTACTAAAGCAGCCTCTGTATGTCACAGCCCCTGTCCTCTACAAACGCGATTTGCGATTCATTAGTAATCAACAAAGCCGCTAAACAAAGGCCCCGTTTGATACGACACTCAATGAACTGAGGCTTATTAGACCTTGTATTTGTTTAATACGAAGGTTGCATGCTACAGGGGTGTGGATAAACAAACAGATTTTCGAAGTTACACATTTCGGAAGCAATTGAGTCGCTGCGATGTAGGTTCTTCTCAGGTAGGTAGGCCCCGCTGCTCGGTTAATTAATACTTTGACTTATGTTTATTTTGGCCACTTAATTTACACTTAAATAAAACTTATGCAAGGCTTTAAACGATACCTAAGGATGTATAGTGTGGAGAACTGAAGACTTACGTAAGTTTTTATGACTGTCGTGATAATTAAGCAATTATAGTCCATAATCTTGTAGATTTATACATGTTTCAAAGTTATTAGTTATGTGGTACTCAAGTTAAGTTTTGACAGAGTATGCATAAACATTTGTCAATAAATTGATTGCTTCTTTGCTTGAGACGTTGTAAGTGGGACGTTAACAACGACTTTGTAAGTTCTCAAACTAAGTACTTATGAAGAAGAATTAAGTACTAACATTTCGTATTTAAAACTATGTATTGGCCATAAGTATTGCTGAATAGGTCAGAGTTGTTCTCATTCTTTATTTACAGTTGAAATAGACCTTAAATATATGTAATCATAAGTATCGTTTTTATATACGATACATGTTTGACCGCGTTTGTGCTTAGGGGTTGTAGAAAAGTATAGTGATTTCTTTTCTATAGGTTCATACTTAATTTTGGAAAGCGTCGTTTGTAGAGTAAGTAGGTACTACATTAAGCTAATAATAGTTTTGATGATTATATTGTATTTTGATCCGCTCAGGCACCATAAAACAAATACCTTCTTATTTGTAGGGAAGATTGAGCACATAACAAATTATAAAACAATTATCCGGTACCTAATATTTGCAGTGTAATTGTCGGTTTTAATTAGTAATTAGGTTTAGCAGTTATTAAAAACACAGACAGACAGCAATTGCTTTTAATGATAAGTTAAGATGGCTCCTAAAGTTCTTAAATTGATAGAATGATACTATCAATTTAAGAACTTTAAAGGTAGGTAATGCGTTAGTGTTTAATTAAAATAGTAATTGATTTGCTTTGAGGGTTTATTATTTTGAGTTTTTCTATACATCGCGTACCTAAGGTAAATGTCCTTTAACACGAATCTATCTATCCTTTTTCAACAATTTTTTTACGCTATTTGTCATATTGTCAATACGATACGCGTTTGTAATTTTTGTAGAGCGTGCACTATATAAATTGTTTATTTTATTTATTAATGAAATTTTGTTTCCAACCTTATTTAACAAAACTACTAGATAGACTACGTATCTATCTGTATTCTCTCCCCTTATAAACTTAAACTGTGCCACATTCCATATTCTTCTGTCCGTATAATTTTCAAAAGAAGGGTGCAAAGTTTTTGCATTCTGTTTTAATATTATGATACTTAGTTCAGTTTTTCTTTTCTGAGAACAATATACGTTATTATTTTCAACCAATTTGTGTTGTGTAGGTTTAGGGCAACAGCTCTCAATATTTGTTTTCTGTAACCTATGTGATTAAAATATACACGTATTATCATAGTGCTATTTCCCTGACAATATATACTATTCATAGGTGCGAGCTTGTTGATTAATTTGATTGACAAAATAATTATGCTTATTAGGATCATATAAATATAAAGCGCGATGTAGGTATAAACTAAAAATATATTTGTAATAGCAAAGCCCTACAACGTTGAGCAACAAGTTCTTTACCACTCTTTTACTAAAGCAAAGATGTTATATAACTATCGAGAAGAATACCACCTTCTCGGATGCTATCAACAGCCTTAACCTCTCAAAAGGAGAATCAGCTGAGGTTATTAGAGCCGCAGGAGTGACTCCTCAAAGTGTCCGTTCTAGCGCTCAGTTCAAGTGATACGTGGTGTTGGGTATTACTCCCGATGAATTATCCAGCAACTATACAGCTGTTGAATTTGTTTAGTCCGTTCTGCAAGGACTTTCAAGTCATTCTTGAAGAAGGGAAACCATCTAAGGCCCTGGAATTCTGTTCCAAGATTCGGTTTGAAGTAGGGCCAAATCTTAGAGATGAAAAGAAGACAAAAGGTGTTTAGATGGTAAGATTTAACTTCTGCTACACAAAAACTGTTGGTGACAAAAAGACTTTGTCAGTTAAGACAGTAATAGTGTCAACATTTAGAGAGAAAACATACATAAACAAAGTTGAGGATAGCAAAATGATTCTTACTTTTAAACAGGCTGGTATGCTAGCTATGGAAGTATTTGTCATGGCAATTAACTATGTTTATACTAAAAACCAGTCGATCTGATGACACCTTTATGTGGAGCAATTTTTTCTAGAGATTGTGTAACACCAATCTCAGAAAAGCTCCGTATATCACCTGAAAAGGTGATAGCTATAATTAACACTAGTACTTGTTCTGGAGGGCAGTACCCAGCTGATTCAGACATGGCATGTGCTATTGTTGCTGCTATTTGTGCTACCAAAAGGATGACTAATAAAAGTACAAGAGACTTAATTATAACTAAAATTGTAAAACATTGTAAATTGTTATGCTCTTGGAGAAGTACCACCAGGCATGGATGGCGATTATTGATTGAAAACTACAGCAACATATAGACAGTTGCAATTAATTAATCGTAGAATTGCTTCCAATGCAGCAAAAGAGATAATAACAATCAGCCATAGTGTTGATGCAACCGTCAAAAAGCCAACTGGTCAGTCTAGAAGGAATGTTTAATTTATAGTAGGCATTATACTGAGATGAGCACGGGAATAATGTTTAGTACCAGAGTCAGTCTCAATTTTATTAGTTATATGTTAGAGTTAGTTTAGTTGTAAGCTAGCTTAATTTGATTATTATACAATGAGTGATTTGAGTAATTTTATTAAAAATTTAGCATTTAAGGTGCTTAGTTTTCTATTTGTTTTGTTTGCTATTTCCATAGCATCATGTCATATGGTATTCTGTTTTGGGGGAATGCTGCTGCCAATATTGACATTCAATCTATTTTTTGTTCTGCAGAAGAGGGCTATTCTATAATCTTAGTCCGATGCATTCGCCCAAGGTTTTTAAGGAAATTAAAATAATGACAGTTGCCTGTCAATATCTATATGAAAATTAATATTAATATAAACACGAGTTGGAAAAACAAATATGTTGTTCCCACCATATATGAAAATAAGTGGTTCCTTTAGATGTCAATTTATGCGTTTTTACAGAATATTAATTAACAGATAAAATAAATGCAGATTGTGTTATTCAGAGGATAAAGGCAACACGCGACGCGGCGAATGTCGCGCAATGTCGATCATTAATATGAGCCCCTAGCGTGGCTTGAAACAAATCGAGCTCCTCGTCAAACAGTTGCATGAGTAACATAATTAGAATATATAGAAAAACATAATTCATATAAATCCCACAAGATTGATTGTTGAAAGACAACAAAACAAAAAATTTATAAAGTATTCCTAAAGTTGGTGGTATTTTATTATGCATAAAGAGAGAAAACATGAGAAAATTCGATTCGTCCCGTATAAATTAAAATGACCTTTATGTAGGTACTTTGAATTATAAAATGTAAACGAATCACAAAAGACGTATTAGTCTTCAACGGGAAAGTAAAGAGAGTAAATAAGAATAAATCGGGTTTACCTACTCGATGCGATTAGATCAAGAGGCTCGACTAATAATTAACTGTATAATGAAGTATGTAATAGTACGGACGGTTTGATTGCATCCTGTGTTGAACTTTTTATCTGTTGGTAAGGGTCTGTAAATGTTTATGGCTATTTTATTATCGCCCGTTATAGATACAAGCCGTACTTTATTTGATTCACAATTTTATTGTTCCTGGGCACCGTTTCCAAACAAATGCTTCAATAGGACACATATACAGTGTTGATTGCATGTCGGTTGGCTTAATCTAGTAGTGCAGATTATTCCAGATTTAGAAATAACCTACTTAAAAATATATTAAAGACGAAATTTGTGCAAGAAAATACACATGATATGCTTTATTAAACCTGTGTCTATTTTGATGTCAATTATATTTATTTGAGGTTTATTTTTGTTATTTTACAATTAGTATAGGAGAACCATGCTTCGTTACGGATGGGCAGGCTCGGACAAAGTGACAACTTTATTGACACACTTGCGTTGTTTTGCAGAGTGAATGACCCAACCACCACACTGTGTCTCCAAACCACAGATACCTCGGCCATAAGGCCAACAACACACCTTTAAATATTCTGGTTGACGAGAATTTGACATAGGATAATAAGTATATAAAAAATATGACGAAAGACAATTTTTTTCAATTCACAACATTACGTTAATTGAGTATTACACGTAAACACAGATACGTTGGTATTGCTATCTGTACAAAATGTAACGAAATAAATGTACCTATTTCATCTCAAGTCAGGCTGAGTAACAACTTGGGTTGACTCCTTCTTAATATATTCTGTGTTTAGAATAAGATTATAATATTAAGGAGGGCAGACAGCGCCGTTTCTCAGTTTTGGACCGGGGAATTTGTGGAAATGTCCTGGTTTACAGTACACTGACGAATTATAATTGGAGATTAGTGGATATAGATAATGTACCGACATAGCTGGGTTGAACACGAACAGGTCGACATCGCGACAACTCTGTACATTACAGCTGAACTAATTGAACAGAGAAATTAATTTTGTAATTAGAAAAATATTTACAACAAGTTTACAAAATATATTTTTTGGGCTTTTTCGAAGTCTTACTCCACTTACATAGACTTTGAAGAACATTAATTTTGCCAAAACTAACAGATAAGCTTCTCAGCTTCGTGAGTAATAGGGTTACAAAATAATAATCCTTTAACAGTATATGCTTTCCTGATTTATATTTAGAAGAATACAAACATTTTACCGGAAAAGAAATACGAGATACTGCTTAAAACAGGCCTTAAAATAAAATAAAAATAAATCAGATGTAGCGCCAAGCATATGGCGATTTACCTTCGTCCTAAACAGAGCACTGATTTTAAAGATAAGATTTTTCAAAGGTTTCAACATATTCAAATATCTTAGCAGTGAACATGTACCTTCATATCTACCTACGTTCAAATTGAGTGGGCACACTGCCTACATAATAAAATCTTTTAACGCAAGCACTTCTAATGCATTTTTGAAGTTCTTCACAATGATTTACGTATGTATGATTGTCACTATTTCTTTTATCAATAAGTTCAGGCTTTGATCACAATCATAGTAATTTTTCTACTTCATCTTTTCCTATTTACAAAGCAAAAAATTAAGTTGGCATGTTGAGGAAACGTGACTTATAACCAATTTCTAACTATGAGTTTGAAATCGCCAATCCACTTTGAAAGTCGCGATAATATTCAAATGTTTTCCGTGTGAGAAGACTTTTCTCAGCGATATTGATACAGCAAAGTTAAAATCTGTTTTGGCACTGAAACTATAAGTTAAACAACATTTTTTGTAACAGAAAAAGATTGGAGATATCACACAATTTATTCTAACTGTTAAGAATAAACAAAGCTAGTAATACCGGCTATCAAATAATAAATGTAATATAACTTGTTCAAAACATATACAATACTTAAAACAAGTAGATGCTTTCAAAGAGCTTTCCAGATGTGCTTACTTTATCGACCTCAATAAACAATCGCAATTGTAACAAGCAGTTACTTTTAATCATAGGTAATACGTATTAATTTCCGAATGAAGTGATGATAGACCACCTAAATAGCATTTAAAATAACGAGAAGCCAATTATTATCGCCAAGCAATAGAAGGGATATAACGTATCGCTTAACAATGTAGCAAAACTCCACTAATTAGCGACGTACAAGTTTTATGTATAATTTGAGGTTAATACAGCTTGTTTAATGGCTCGTTGCATACAATTTCATGCAATTTAACAAAGTACAGCTCATTACAGAAGTGAAAAATAGTTGTTGTTGCAGTTTTACTTATTTGCGTTCTTGTATTATTTGATATTTAACTAATTGCTGCCAGCCTTGCTATTTATTATTCAGTCGGCGATGTATGCTTTTAAAGAGATCTGTAGAAAAGTACGTATAGTGTGTAGTTCAAACGCGCCTATTCGTTTAAAGTCCGTTTTAAAATTTAAAACTTTTTTAGATCTCTTAAAAAGCTCTTTTTCAAAGTGTCGATGAACAAAAAATCTTAAACCTATTCTACACCAACGACCTTTGTCACACACGCCTGACTACACGCAAAACATGTACCTCTCACTCACACACATGAGCGTAGGGACATCGAAAATGTTCATTCACAAAGGGCTAACGTGTCCCCTGTCCTCTGAACCCATCCTCTTCATCTTGCCTTATCTGTGTTCATTCATTACCATCTAGTTTTATAAGAGTCGACGGCCCGAAAACATATCACGCCTCCATTTTTTGTCACACCACTTAATTATCTAGATTTATATCATGATAAAATCGATGCATCGACGTTAGAGATAAAATAAATATTTTTTGTAAAAACATACCTAGATGAATATTTGATTTCGAAGTGTTGAGAAGAAGAAAAGTGGGGTTGAGGAAGCTCGAACTGCTTCATTGGCGGATTATATTATTCCTGTATAACAATCGTAATATCAGTTGTTGTGAGTAGACGGGGGGCCCTACAGGGCTGATGTTCAGCCGAGGTGGCTGGTTAAGGGCGTGCAGGCCAAGCGATAAGCAATAGGTATTAAACACTACCAAGAGTTGTCCGAGCCGAGCCGCCGCGACCGCTTTAAATTCTTTTTAACTATGTTAGTAATTAAGAAAATCATTTTATCAATTCTAACTCTGCGAATTTGTCTGTAACTAATTAATTTCTTGATTAAAAATTAAATGAAAAAATCTGTAATACAGTCATAATATTGAAAAAACGTTTTAAAAATGGGTACCTAATTTGCGATTTTTTCCTATCGAGTGAATTTCATCGGGTCTTTCAACTGAATGCGATTTTGACTAGATAAGATCCTCAACTAAAACCTATTTTTTTTTGTTTTAAAAAACGTAAATTTTGTCCCACCTCACTTTAAGCGCAATGAGGCACCGCAGTCTCGGCCTAAAGCCGGAAAAATACTGGGGGGTTTTTAGTCAGTACAAATCTGACACTCTCTCTCACTTACCATACCCTGAGTGGGAGAAGGCATTTGATGATTTACCCCTGACAAAAATAAAACATTAGCAGTGATAGCTAGCTAAGCTAAACAGATGTATAAGTGTTTGGGAATGTTTTAATTGTATTCATTATCATTACAGCTTCAGAAATGATTATTAATGCCAACTTTGGAATAGCAGGCAGTGGATAGTGGAGTAAGTATAGAAACCTTAATTATAATAATGGACCAGCTAAGTAATCCGTATTGTAAATTGTTGTTGACATATTAGGAATAAACAATAGGCTGTCCCGTACAAGAGTAAACTTTTAGGTCATTTAGCTAATGCAAAAGT
The DNA here is from genome assembly GCA_902829305.4 of Spodoptera exigua. Taxonomy (NCBI): domain Eukaryota; kingdom Metazoa; phylum Arthropoda; class Insecta; order Lepidoptera; family Noctuidae; genus Spodoptera; species Spodoptera exigua. Next base: position 7,773,115 of record LR824601.2, on the reverse strand, counting down.
ATTAATTTGATAAATTGATATTGACTTTATGATTTTGAATGTAATATTGATATCGCTGTCGAGTAAACTGACAGGACAATGAACGCCTTGATACATCATACATGAGCTCAGCGACCACGTGTTGTTTCGTGTAATAGATATTATTTGAGCACCAGAGCTACAGAACAAAAGAATGAATGAATGTTCTACGAGCATACATCGCATAGCTAATGTACCTACACACGTCTGTCATCTATTATTTTACTCTCGCAATTTATTGAATATTTTTAAAATAAATCTTTATTTCACTTGCGTTTCACTTTTTAATAAAAACTTGTATTTTAAGAACAAATCAATAATTTAAATTATCAATCGTATCATTTTTAATTGTTTGTGCGATGTGCAGACAAATACCTAGGTAGGTACTGTTTATATATATAAAGTGCTAGCTAAATATTTTTGGGAATGTTCTAGAAATAAACTTTACCAGATTAATGAGATACTATTGTAGATTCGAATACTGTCAATCTAGTTGCCGTCTGTCTGCCTGCCAAGTGGTAAGAGCCAACTGACAGAATTAGCTTATAGTGATGTGTCCAAACGGTCTGCAATGTCATTGTTTCATCCGCTATCGATGTTGTATTACAATCTGTAGAATTTTTGTGCCTAATGTTAAAGAGGTAATAATATTGGTATGTTATAAATCCAACGACTATTCAACTTGGTATTCCATTGGTTCTAACTTTTGTAGATTAGATATCGAAAACCAAAGCATGAATTATTATGTAGCAATTTTGACCTACACAATAATTTATATACTACCTAATGAAAAATAAAAATCCTTTAGTAATAAGTACGTAAATTTGGTTAAAATAAATATAACAGAATTGGGAGGCTACAATTAGCTGAAAAAAGGAAAAAGTAGGGATATCAGTATGTACGTAACAGAAGCCTAAGTTGACCGCAATTTATGCGTGGACGTGCATTTTTCAAGAGTTGTGCATCCTTTGTTGTGCGTCGGATACATTGGCGGGCTCGATTCGCTCGGTTTTAGTTAATTACAGAGTGCGACTAAGCGCCGGGCGCTCCTCCGCGGCCGCGCTGGTGGCCGCTACACAAAAGCGGGTCGATGCCTTCGATAACGAAGCCAGTTTTTATCTTCTTATTTTAACGCTTTTAATTAGTTAGGAAAATATTCTCAAATAAAAACTGCCAGCAGCGACCGCCAGGTTTCGAGTTCAGGATTGTCTTTGACCGTTCGAAGCCTGAGGCGCACTATAATGGAAAGAAATACCTCCGCTATTTCGATTGGCTTCTGTATTGCTGATAACTTTAATAACATTAATTGAATTCATCGTTTTAATGATTTTAATGAATTTCTTAGTGATCGTTATGTACGGAATGGTCATAAAACAAAATGACATCAAAGATGTTTGATGTTAGGGTATTATACCGGCCATGTCATGCCAATGGGTAATAATTGAAAAGTTGTAATCGACCATCAATTAAAGTGGACGCAAATAGATATTATGGTGAAGTTTCTTATGTTTATTTCTCCTGACGCGTAGTCATTTTTAATTAGGTACAATTATACTGTGTAACTAAAATGCATACACGAGAATCAATCGACATTTGAGATGGGTAATGAAATAAACGACAATGAGTAATTAGGTACCTGTAAGATATTTAACGCCATATGCAAAGTCTCTAGTGATAAATTAGTAAAGCAATAAAAAGAGTTACGATTGATAAAGTTAACGATATCATGCCACATCTGGATAACAATGAGACTTGTTTTTTTGTACCTTAGTGAGTTAATTATGATTATAGCATTGCCAGTAGGATACTTATAATTAGAATACATGAATAATGAATACAAAATTCTCTTTTGAACAATCAAACCAAAATGATAACTTAAATATCAGTTTGCGTTAAAACTTTCGAAATGATACACCAGTTAAATTGTATCATTTCACCGTCTTTTACGAAACTCGCATCAACAGCTTATCAATGTATTACTCATTTTATAAGGGAATGCTGGCATACACTAGCTAATAACATCGTATTAAATAATAACATATAATTAGTATCTACCTGCTACAAAGATAAAGGAGGGACAACGGAGTTTTTAAAAGCTGTTTACAATCGACCGTAAGTGGAGGTACAGACGTCAACACAAGTCGTTCGTTGTACAAATTAAGGAAATTTTATAAATCCCATATTTTATTATTATATGTCATGTTCTGAGTAATTATTTGTATTCGTTCTGAAAATGATAATCGTCAAATCAATTTGTTGGTAGAGGCTTTAGTACAAATATAAATTTTATTCTCGTTTATTTTTTACGGTATATATTGTATAGGATAGTATTTTCTCAAAGTATCTATGGAGACTTTTGGGAAATATTTTTCGGTTTAATTATGATATAAGTAAAATAATAGGAGTAATCCTAGGATATGATGTAATGGATAACTAGGCTGAGATTTAAACACTGTAATTATGCTTTGAGAGTTATATTTTTACCATAGTCAAACAAACAAATAAATATTCGAACTAGATATACAGAATAAACTAAACGAATTACAGAATAAACGAACGAATTAATTAGATATACAAGGTAGACATTTTTAACCATAACCTCGAACTTGAGTCAAACGGTAAGTCTAACAAAGTCGTTTGAAAATGTTTGTGCGCGACGCTACTACGGACGTTAGGCTCGTTACCACGTTATCGGGGACCGAGCCGCGATGTTTATCTTGACAGCCACGTCGCCGGCCTCCCGAGGCCTTCAGCATCGACACCTCGCAACAATAAATTGACCTTGTTAACCCTTTATGCAACGCAACCTAATTTTTGTGCACTCTGGCTTTTATATTTCGTTCTAATTGACTCATTCATTCATTTAATATAATGCTTTGAACTCTCATTTTTATAATACTACTCAATGACTAATATTTATAGGACAAATGTGTGTGAGTTTTAGTTAGAAAGACTTGTTATGTTAGACACATTTAACTGTTGATTGCGTATTTAGCCTAGTGATGTTACCTTCCACAAGAAATAAGCAGACATGCAAGTGTGCCGGTGAATGTAATTCTAACCTTTTAAGTCTTGCTAATAGATTATGTTCAATGTGATAGGCAAGTCTCCCCTACCGCCATTTTCACTGCACGACCGCCTACGTTTTATACTACGCACGAACGTTGTGCATATTTTATGCACGTTAAAGTCTATTTTCTATTAATAAATACCCGTTGTTGGACTCTGCTCGTATACCAACGATAGACTTTACAAAAATAAAACAAATGGCGTATAACATTTTTATATTCATGCGTGTCTTAGGTCTCTTTGATTCTCATTGTACGTTATTAGATAGTGGTAGATACCACCATCTTAATTATAATATGAACTCACAGATATAACACATGTTGGTTTAACATTTTATTGAAAAAGTAATTTACATGAAAATACTGGAACATGTTCTACTAGTTTTAAATAACTATTAGATATTATTATCAATTAAGTATGTACGCCTCGCGATTTCTATTAAAGGTACAAAAATCTCCTAAAATAAATTTGATTTGCTCTTAGGCTATACAAATCAGTACCTAACCGATCAAAAAGACACAAACACTATTGCATAGAATAAGACCTATAAAAGGTAAAATACCCATGTTTGTGTTTGTGTTGTTGATGTGCCTTAAATGAATAAATAAAAAGGTACATAGATGTGTACTAAACAAATAAACTTGTTATCATAAAATCAATTAAAACAGGAACATTAAACAATATCTTTAAAAAAAGCTAGAGAAGCAGAGAGATGTCACGATGCCATTTTTACAAATGTGTATTATCACAATACCTAACTTTATATTTCTAACTTCTGCCTAAAAAATATTGCATTATGGTCGAATCTGACTTGTAAGTAATACTTTTTTAGAAGCACAGCGTCAAACAAGTGCACGCATGTATCTGATTTCTATCATTCTTTTTTTATTGAATGGATAGTAATGTAAACTCTTTTTAATTAGGGATAAGTGAGAGTGTTATAAACGTAAAAGTAAACAAATATCATCAGAATGCTCCAAACTGCTGAGCTATCAGAAGTTATACGTGTTATGGAGAGTCAACCATAAACGATAGACACATACTCTTGTAAGGTATTTTGTAGATAACTTTATGTTTAACATTTCCGTGATACATGATTTCTAAGTAGACAAGCGTAAGACAAGCGACAAAAGCTAAAAAAATTTAGTAACTTCTCCCGTTTTTCCAACATTTCCCGTCACTGCTTTGCTCCTATTTATTATAGCGTGATGAAAAGTATCCTATAACCTGCCCAGGAATATAAAGAATAATTGTAGGAATAAGTATCATCATCCCGTATTTTTAGGCGAAGATCGTTAGCAGATTAATTTCACTGCCATGTAGTGTAGATACTTGATAGTTGCTGCTAGTCATGTGAATGTAATACAGATCCTCTTTTAATTAAATAACGTAATCCGATAATAAATAATCAGCAAACAAATATTTAATTTCAAAGATGCAAGTGAACATGGTCATTAATAAAAGGAAACAAATTTTGCAATGCTAAGACTATTCCTTAAACACGACGATAACGCTGTAAATGAAGTAAGCTGTCTCAGATTCAAATATTAATGCATTCTCAAGTTGGAGAAGTTAGTTTCAAGTAGTCTTTATATTTGACTATACTCCATCTGGATAATTTTACGTGAAGTGTCCGCTGTTAAACTTTTACAATCCTGAGAGTGCACATAAAACTGTTTACGCTATTAACGCCAGTTATTAACAGACTAGCTTGACTCTATATGGTATCATCCACAAACTACACCAAAGAAAATTATCACAAATATTTTTATAATTAGAATCGAACGCGGATAGCTTTACACATATAAAGAAGCAAGTTTAGCATTATATTGAAATTTAAAAAGAGTCTAGATTCTTACGGTACGGTGCCCACGGACAGGCAAATTAATAATTTTACAAGAAAAAAGTAAAGGTAATATAACAAATAATATGTATTTCATTACTTTTTTTTGTTTCGTGTATAAATAACAATTAATTCTTCGCTAGTTAGAGAGACAATTGAAAAATTATAGGTTGTTAGGAAAACTATTAAATTTATCAATGATAACGTTTCAGTCGTAAATCAAATATCCGATAGTCGTTTGCAAAAATAATTGAAAAACTACACAAGTTTCATTTTCATGTTTACTGTCACTTTTTGCAGTAGCGAGCAGTATTGTTTCGCTACATAATTGCACTATTTGTCTTTCAATGTCATGTTATGCTTTATTGTTTTTACTGGTTATTTGTTGTTGTATCGCGTGTTATGTGGTAATGCGTTTAGTAAATACTTACACACCTATGTAAATAATGAAAATATTCTAAATATAGGGACTAGAATAGCAATGAAAAGTGTAGAATGAATTTTAATCTGCATGTAGAGTGTGGGTAAAAGCCCGTGTTGATCCGATTAGCACAGACAAGCGTGTCAGTTCATGGGTACTTAAATAAATAACACACCGAAGTTAGCAATCTGCTATTCATTAGTCGCGTTTATTTCTAACCAACCAAATTAGCATTCCATTCTTATTACTTAGGTACTATTTATAGACTTGAATTGCAATTTGAATGTTTCTATTGTCTCAATTAAATTGTTTTCACTGAAAAAATTTTAAGATTTTTGACACTTATTTTACATTTTTATAAATTGTGTATGACACATTAAGTTGTAATCTTTTTCAGTTGCAGAGACACTACTTACTCTACCTAAACTGGACGTCGCTTGTTATAGCTACATATGTGTTAGGTATATACATATTATGTAGCTTATGTTACAAAGGTTATCGAATAGCAAACCAATTTTAAGTATTAAACGCTCGAGTTGAGGGAGACTAAACGGACCATCTACTCTGTCACCCGAGCTTGGGTATAAAACCAAAATGCAGACTCTATTGGTAGGACCTTGCACGACAAAACGCCATCTAGCGGATGAGTGAGGTTTGACGTCGTTGGGGTGTCAAATGGCTGTCACTACGACCAAATAAATATCAAACAATTTAACGGATTTACTTTTAGATCATATAAATCTGTCGTACCTAATAATGCCCATTGTTTTATTTTCCCTTTAAACTTAGATATTAACACATAATAAATGTAGGTATCAGTAAGTTTTAATCAGATCTCGTAGCAAAATTTATAAATAAGGATTCGAAGCATTTTTTCCTTTAATCTTGCTCAGTAGATTAAACGGACAATTTTGTTATGCATGTTTATTGATTTTTGTAAAATAAAAAGTAAAATTGTCCCGTATAAAGACAATTTGTCTCACAAAAGTTGATTTTTTTAGAGGTGACGTATGCTGCAATGGCTTCTTATACTACACCGCTGACAATATATTCCGCAAGGACCCAGGAATAAAAAAGATTCCAAATTCAAAATTCATAGGTAGGTTAGGTACATAATATATGAAAAAAACATAAATACAAACTAAGTTAATTGGTATTTTATGTTATTTTAATGAGATATCTACTTTTATTAATCATGTATAATAATTTTGTCTGATAACAAGGGATAATATACTTTATTAAAATGACAATGGCCCTAAACGTAAGAGAAAAACATAAAACTGTGCATCAGGATTACCCTCGAATTTTCGAATTGATCCCTAAGGGGTTGTTTTAAAAAAGCCCTCATTAGTGGGTGGCTATAATTTATGAGGATCTAAATTTTATTTTGTCCCAACAGTTTGGCTTGCATGCTGATGTGTATAACAATAGGATATAATAGGTGCAAATATTAAAGGGCGCTTTATTATATGCGGTCTTATTCGTAATTATAATTATTGTTTATTGCAATTAGTATATTATTTTATTGCATTACAATCATATTGTTTACTTTGCGATTGTAGGTAGCTTTTATATTATTAAGTACCAAGGTTTACATAGTCTAACTATAAGTATGAAGTTTACAAAACGACGCATTAACACTTCGAAAATAATTCAAATGTATTAATAATCGTATACCTACTTGATTACTATTATTTTTATATTATTCTCAATCATCTGTCGATGACAAAAAAAAGATAAAATAATATCTACCTATCTACAAGCACACAAGACTCATCAGAAGTTTTTCATACTTTTTACAATGTTTTATATAATTACATCATTTTATCTGTTGTTGATATAATAACTGATGTACTTTAAGAATGATTTAGCGTCATTCCATAAGTGCACAGGAAGTTCCGGTGAGTTTTCGACAACCGCAACTCGGACGATAAAATGCGCTGGGCACGCCGACGGGCGCGCGGCTTCTTATGAATAAATTATTATTTGGAGGCAGGTGGAATGACCTGACACAAAATGTTTTGATGGAATTGTTTTAATTGGACGTTATCTCGACTCAACTATCGCAGCCGATACTTCGTTACAAAAATATGAATTTTGTTGCCCAACGATTCACACCAACGTTCGCATTTAATTATAACTTCATTGTTGCATCTTGATATTAGTTTAAAAACAAATAACTAAGCGGAAAGGCTGCGATTAATTATCACTCATTTGATAAAGCTATTATAGTGTTTAACGACTTGTAGGATTATAGCTTAAGGATGGACAAAATTAGACAGTTGTGAAGCTAGAAAACAAAATGAGTACCTACACCACAGGGTACAAACAGTATTTAAGTACAAATGTATAATCAGTCACTGCAATGTAATTTTTTTTTTTTTGGAAAATATTTTTTTAGTGAATGTTTAATAATAAGTTCGTCGAAATAAGCCATTCAAAAGAAATAGTTAAATTAAAATAATTAATAAAACAAGAAAATCTTCGATTTTTCAGTCGCTTTGTTTGGTTTGCGTGCAGTGAAAATTGATTGTAAATCTTTATGTCTAATTTATGTATAATTACAATATTAAGTACCTACATATATATTAAAAAATGGAACAAAACACTTTAGTGCTTATAAACCTCGTTTTTCATAATTAGATTATGTTAACTTATTTACAATACGTAAGTACTTATTTTACTATGGAATGATTCTTGGGAGCACTGATTCCAATTTATTGCAAACATATTTTTAGTGCCCACAAAACAATTGAATGTAAAATATAAATAACATGTATTTATGATAAGTACTCGAATATGAATGCTCTAAATAAATATTATTATACGTAGGTAATATTATTTTACTTTTATGCTTATTCAATCATGTTCAGAGAAAGAATAGTACTTATATCCTGACCTATTTAAACATAAAACTGTTATTTAAAGTCATCAAAATAAACACGGGTATTTCAATTTTACAATTGATATGAAAATCACTTAGCTTTTCTTATATTTTGTGTCTTCGGGAAAACTGCAGCCGTCGTTGTAGTAATTACAAATGACTAAAATTCTGTTCACTGCAACATGGCAACAAATGGCGACGAGCATCAAGATGCTCGTCGCCATTTGTTTTTAAACTTAACTTAACTTACGTTGTAAGCTTAAAAAACATTAACTTTAATCATTCACATACGATAAGGTAGTTCCCAGCTACATCAACTACTTGTATCCATTATGACATCACAGTTTTTTACTTCTTTCTTAAAAATTTACTAAACAATATCGAAAATTTTGTGTATCGAAAGATCCATGAATACTTATAGTTATTTTTCAATATTTTATTGTATTCAAACGTCGATTTATTTTATTTTTGACTTAGGACTACTACTCAATTCCATTCTAATCACATATTCTAATCACTATATTCTAATCACAATAATATGTAGGTAACAGGGTATATTTTCTTTAAATTAGAATATGCACAAACATTTTTTTTATTGCTCCCTTGTTTACTATTACTGTACTTGTTGTGAATTACATTTACCTATTGTCATAAATCAGGTATGTAAAAACGATACAGATAAAAAAAAATAAGTCTAAAGTAACCATTTAAAAAGTCGATGAAGTTCATCAAGTTTATTAATTACGTGACAATTCACGATGAGCATATACATATCAATAAACTTACAAAATTAAAATGTGAAATAAAGACATATAGGTACGATTATAAAGAAAATTTAAATAATAATAAAATAATGTTAGTCTTCAGAATAACTACTTATCACTTTACCAGAAGGCAAGAAAATATTATAAAAACTAATGAAGTTTTGTTTTCAATAACCAAAACAAAGTAGTACTTAACTATTAGGTACCTTAATTTAGAGATAAGAAAATATCTACAAACAAATTTACCTATAAGCATTCTTATACTTCGATATCTCAAACCTAAAACTTTCATGCCCGGGTCCGTCTTTATCCTAATCCGTTCGGATCCGTCATCAAATTTATCGTGATTATTTCGTACCACGAAGCAAATCCCATAAAAGACACGTGATCTGAAATTCTCAACAAAAAGAACAACAAAAAAAAACAAAATTAAAAGGCTTTGGGAATATTACTACAAACAATTTTTATAGCACTTACACAGACCTCTAGCTCATTGGTTACAAAAAAATCTGGAAAAACTATTGTTTCTGACCTGTTCATCTTTGCAACTGGTCCTGTATCTATAGTGAATTCGACATTCCTATCCGTTAAAACGCTATAATAGAGGTGAGTACAAAAATTTAGCTCGCCAAAGACTTTTGAAGCGTGGAGTCCGTCTAAAATAACTGACCAGTTATACTAGCACTACAATAGAATAAATACAATTCATTTTGAATTCCGTACCCCGCTCACCCTATACGGCTGTGTATTTCACGTAATAATAAAATGTGTTGTTATCAAAATATATTTAAATCACCTGTATTTCAGTATATTTCACTGAAGATAACAGTGTGAAAGAGATGAAACCAAACCTATTTTTCAACACAAATCTCTAACAAACAAACTTAGGCCTTTGAACAGTAGAAAAATTGTTATTTGTTTATAAATAAATTAATTAGAGTACCTGAAGAAGCAACTCTTAGAGAGTGAAATGACGTCAATTTTAGTACCTGAGATATTGCATATCATCGTTAGGTATGCAGACAATGTGCAGAGATGTACAAGATCTAACAGCCAACAACCTTCTTGCAGAGTTCCTCCACGTTAACGAGTTCACGAGCATGTACACTGTATTTTGAATATAAATGAGCAATGTAGCAACCATGTTTACGAATTTTTCAACTTCAGAAACCAACCTACCACCCACAAGCTAACTCAAAACTAAAGTTACATTCTTGTGAAAGAACGCTTGCGATGTGCTTCGCGGTGTGATTAAGGTTACAGGAGGCACCACATCCCCTATTCACAAATCCTTCAATCCTAAAACTCCCTAAAAAGCACTCGCTTGAAACTGCTCTGGTATTGCGGTCGCCCATAGGTGGTTACGACTGCTTACCATCAGAGTCTCTTGAGAGTCTTTTGTCTACACTTTTGCCGTCTATCCCATAAATAAAACCTCTTTATAACTGTTCTGTGCTCATTTACAGAAAACCTAAATGGTCCTAAATACAAAAACTAAATTCACAAATTGTTCACTGAACCACAAACAAGCTCTGGTTTACCACCAAATGTGCCAAGGGAATTGCACATCTACGGTTCACAGACGATAAAATAAAAATCGAGTATGAATGAGTTAAAGAGTAGAAGAACTCAAGTTGTGTTTTTATTGTTCATGAAAAATAAATTCACGTCGCAATGTCTTACTTGAGCAATAAAAACAGTGTCAAAGTGTCGTTATTAACAGTTACTTAAATAGATATGTAAGCAGACCGTTATTAGCACGCAGATCCCTGAAGATCTAACGACTTCCAAAGACCATTATCTCTAAGTTCATGTCCACTCGTATACACTCAACTACACGATAATTATATAATTTTCGTAGTTCGTCAAGCGCCTCGAGAATGAGGCACGCATTCATTAGACTCTCCGGAAGTCCGTCGCGTGCTTCCATCGCCGATAGCCCATTGAATTATTTATACTTTTAATATTGTAATTATTATACACCAGCGGTCTGCCTTATTATCATTTAGGTTATTATATTAAATGTTATAATAACGCTCACACAGAAAGGTTATACATATCGATAAGGAGATAACGTCCGCTGTCAGCGTTTAATGAGCGTTTTCGTTTATACCGATCGACGCACTCGCGCACTCGCATGCTAATTCCGTATTCACCAACTTGTTGTTTATATTATTACACGCGATGTACAAATTCTTTTACAATTTGTACTCGTTTGTCCAACTTGACGATCTTATTCGATATAAAATGTTATGATGTTTGCAGCTACAAAAATATTATCGATTATTTTAAGTAGATATTGACAATAACTACTTACACAAAACTTCAGTTTCCAAGACGTTGATTTTTTTTTAATCTTACACAACTTATGGAATCGCTATACTGAACAGGAATAGTTAAGTTGTCAAAGATAAAATATTATGTATTTAAAGTATTAGCAATTAGACAGACAGTCATCCGTTTATTGATTACCATTAATTATAATAATATGAGCTTTTAAGTAGCAAAAGTATGTAGTGGTTTTTTCTAGCATCTGACGGACCACTTTCCTGTCCTCTCCAGTTGTAGTTTCTCTCAGGGAGATAGAGATGGCTCTAGTGGTTATAATGTTTTACATAAGATATAAATACATTTGCAGTCCATAACACCATTAAAATTCAATATGCGTTTTGACGTTTATGAAATTTATTCGGGCTTGTACAGTCCAGCGGAGTGTGGCACAGCTGCACTAAAGTATAGAATTTCATTAAAAATTACCGGTTCTTAAGTAAAATAATGCGGGTAGACGGTCCGTTGGCAAATGGCGGACACACGTGTCCAAGGAAGTACCACCTTAGGCCACCTGAACACTAAACTAGTGGATTTTCTCACGGTCCTGCAGTAAAAGGGTATAACGCATTAAAACACAATGGGAAAAACTGGTAATAGCACTTAGGTGTCCGCGACTAAGTGACCCGTGTCAAGTTTTGACTGTTGCAAGACTGTGTTTACAATACACATCATAATTTATGTAGATTAATTAGTAAATCGTACCTACTGCTTTTCTACTAACCTTAGAATAACATACACTTTTGTAGTCTGAAATTAAGAATTATATTTAATAACCATGTTTTTGAAACAAAGACAATTGGATATCAAACCTTCTCAAAGACTTAACTGACAGGAGTTGCTCTTAGCGTATAAACTTAATTTGCACCAGCATAAATTTATGTACGGTATTTGGGCATAGGTACCTACCTGAAAATTTAATACGACTAAATATTATAATTTTTAAATTAACTGCAATTCCGAAAATGAAAAAAGGTCATTACACTATCAGAAAATATATAGATATTTAAAAGTCGTTGAAATAACGAACGAAGTTTATAGGTTTATTTATTAAAGGCCTTGTACGAGTAGTAGCTATTATTTACCTAACTTGCTATTGATAACATCAACAGTTCTTTATAAGTAACACAAGATTTCAGTGTGGGAGAGCCATGCTTCGGCACGAATGGGCCGGTTCGACCGGAGTGATACCACGGCCTCACAGAAATCCGGCGTGAAACAACCACAGCGTTGTGTTTCGCCGGAGGCCCATTTTTTATAGAACAGAAGGCAAACGAGTAGACGAATCACCTTGTGGTAAGTGATCAGCGCCGCCCATGAACTAATAAACTATAAACTACGAAGAAACCCTAAAACGTTAACATTTCAATCTAGTTACTTAAGATAAAAGATTTAATTTTAAATTACATACATAATAACAATAACAATAGGTAATTAAAATATTAAAATCGCCTCACAAGTGTAATCAGTGATCACTGTAAGCAAAAGTGACCTCGAAACGAAAGTCTTTTTTTATGTTAATACACCAGTTCTTCACACAAAGCAGTCTGTGGACTTAATGCCTGAAATCACTGTAAGCAAAAGTAACCTCGAAACGAATGTCTTTTTTTAATGTTAATACACTTCAATTCTTCACAAAAAGCAGTCTGCCTGAAGGCATTCTCTTACAGTCAGCTATAGAGTGGTACAGAGAAATCAAGTCGGTTCCAGCTAAATAAGTATATTGTCCCAGAAAAAAATACGATAGAGAAAAAAGAGTTTGAGTAGTACTTATAATATACTAGCTTCTGCCAGCGACTTCGTCTACGTGGAATAGTCGGTTCCGGCACCACACCACGGTTTCGGTTATACCACATAGTACCCGATCCCCGATTTTCAGGAAGTTCTCCTTTTGAATTCCAGGCATAAAAAACTATCATATGTCCTTTCCCGAGTTTCGAACTATGTCTGTACTAATTTTTATCCAGTGTCTAGTTTAACGTTTAACAACACATTGAAATAACTCAAAAACCGATTACTTAATTATGATTTTTTACGCGCCACATAACATGTTATATTTTCCTGGCAATCTTATTCTATTACTTATAATTAAAACATACATATGTATCTATGTATTTCACGAGCAAATTTTTCTTAGATACTATAAAATTAGTGACTGATTATACCTATTATAAAATGATTATATTACAGTTCTATTCTCTTTTCGCCTTTTATCATTATGTCAAACCAAAGAAGAATTTGGAAATGGCTTCACACTGTCACACCTGTTTCTAAGTAGGTATTCAGAAACAAGCTATTTATAGATTAACTCAATACACGTTTTAAATGCTATTTAATAAAAGCTTTTTAACATGTGCAGGCCAAAAAAGAGTTTAAATGCGTGTCATAAGAATTTCCTCGAGTTAAGCAAAGATTAGACAGCTATAGACGCAGCTATGGAGGGTGAAGCTCGTATTTATAAACATCACAAGTTACTGTCAAAACGTCATCTGTAAAACCGTCGTATATGACAATTTCATACCTTCAACAAACATGTTATGAAAAATTATTGCCATAAAGTTCCAAACTTAAGTAGGTTCGATTTGAATATGATTTATTGTTATTAGTCGCCTAACTAATCACTAATGTAAGTAGGTAGTACATCAATAATATTATGATGGAATGAGAATTTAGTAATAAACTTTGCATAATATTGTCAGTTTCCGTCAATGATATTGGCTTAATGGTAATATTTCTGTGATCTAACGATGGGAAGGTCGGGACTTCTTGTTTAACTTTGTTGGCGAGTTAATTAAAGGGTCTCTTTAACATCTAGGTGAATGTATTATCCACAAACTAAAAGTTATTAATGGGTTTAACATTAACATTTGTTAATTTATAGTTTGAGGTAAAGTGTAACAATTTAATATGAATAAAATATTATTTATGTTTATGACGGGCCGTCATATCTTACATTATTAATGTAAAGATCTGTTCAAAAGATTTGCCCGAACATTGTACGTACAAGTGTTTCTTGCACGTTTTACTTTCAATTTGGTGTTTAATGATTTATATCGGAACACACTCGTAATACAATCGTTAATTTGCTTTCTTCGAGTTTTTCAATGTGCTTATTATGCGACCACTGTGTTCACAAACATTAACTGACATTTTTGAGTCACGCTACCTTTAAGGCTGGTTGTACGAAAGCGAACTAAAAAGGGTCGCATTTACTACCTACGAAAAAACAAATGATTTTCAAATATTATATAGTTTTTGAATACAAACTAAAATAATTTCTTTGGACAAGGGTTACCAACCAAATTGATAAAATACAAATTGATTGATTTATATTGATTAATTGTTTAACAAAGTAACCCTGTATTTTATATAACACTAAAATTAATTACCTATACCTAGATTAACTATTTGTATGGTAATTGTATGTAAATAGGTAGTTGAATAAAACCTTCTTTTCAATTCGAAATGTAACCTAACCAAACCTATTATTTAATTATTAGAATCGTAAATTAATTCAACAAAAACAGTTTAACAATAATTGTGAAAATCTAAAAGTAAGTACAAGAGCCCTTAAATATTTTTCAACAATCTGTCCTTAAAAATTACAGCCGGGAAGGTCATTAACATTTCAGTTGCTTATAAAGAAATGCAATTAATTCTACACAAATGGGAGGGCTCAACGTTCACAACATTGTCCACCTACAACGAATAAATCAAAAAAAGTTGCTTCATTATAATCGGAAAGGCAACTAATCGGATCTTGGGCGGCATTGTTTATTGATTGAACAGATAAATACTCAAACTTCCGACTTCTTTCTAAGGTATTTATAAAAACATTGTGGTGTGTTACTTTTTAAAGATAGAATGTTATGGCCGTTAATAAAAAATAGCAGAATGACGGCTAGATACAGGAAATACGTAGATAATTTTGATATAATGATTAGTAATTATAATAAAAATTTAAAACATCGGAACGTAATCAAAACAAGCGAGTGCATTCATTCTCAAATCAATTATTGAGGACTTATTCCTCAATGCTCAATTAATAAATTTACTTGGTTAATTTGCATCTTCATGTAGTTACTTACTCGTATCGCACAATAAACCGCGTTTATTTATCTTCAAAAACACTTTTTACAGAAATTAGTGATTAATAAAAATAGTAACAACGACAATATTAAAATGTAGTCAGTAATAGCAAACAGTCCAGACCCTGGGGTTGGCTGACAGAGGATTACAATAAGTTAATTGCGCGTATGACCGGGTTTTTTTAAGACATCGTATTTATCTGATAGCAGTACTACTGAAGAGATTCCCCATTCAGGTATTCAAGATTCTACATTCGGTACCTACTTTAATCGAATCAGATCACCTACATACCTTTTCAAGGCTGAACTGCTTTTGATTAACCAGACCAGACCTGACCCATAGGGTATGGATACTACGACGGATGTCCGAAACCACTGACGTCTTGGACTGGGTGTTCATTGAACACATAGGAAATAACAGATGAATTCGCCAAGTCGATATGGGACTGGTATTGAATAGCCACTAGAATTAGAAGGAGATGGCGATACGGATGATAAGGGTCTCTATTCTTAAGTCTCAACTCCGGCGCGGTCAAAACCAAACGCGACCTGAATGGCGCTACGACACCACAGATGGGGCTCAATAGACCTGATGGTAAGCCAGGATTGCAGAACAAGTGTAAAAAGAACCATGGGCCTGGTCTGGAGCAGGACAAGGCGCGGTGTAGTCTTTAGTCAGCGTCTGATACTCTCTCTCGCCCCACCTATGGCGGGCGTAGTCAATTCATGATTTTCCACGTCAAAAAAAGGAAAGACAAGTAAACTTATGACCAGGAAAGTTAGTTTGAACAAAATATTAAGGTGACAGGAATGATCTGGTTTTGTTTGTCAAGTATAAAAATATGACATAAAACAGAGGTATCCACTAAAATTTTGTTACAAGGAAACTAAGTTGCGAATAATTAACATGGAGAGGCATATATGTAATTACTTCTCTCGCCTTGAAAGAGAGTTTCAGACTCTTACTAACTAAAAACCAGCACCACCACCTCCTCTACCACCTGCCGTTCCTTCGTGCTGGTGTCGAGCCAGGACTTCGGTACATTTATTAGATTGTACCAGCAACCTCGGAACACCTCATTTACTATCTGCACAAAATGTAAAATTAAGAAAATAGAAACATTTACAGTAAGGAAAAGGCTTTTTTTATTTATCAATTAATTTATATATCGTGAGATAAACCAAATTAATTGAATACGCGCTGCTCAAGAATAAGAGTCCCGTTCTAATTTGAAACTAGTAGTCACGCAGTTAGTTCACGTAAACATGTATGTCATTGATTCAACAAATACAGGTAAAATTAATTACAAGATATCACATGACTCGTAGTATAAGGAGTTTGTTTGATAAGCTACGTCACAAAGACGTTCACGTTATTTTGATGTAGTCCTGAATTCCCTACTATCTGTTGGATAATATTGATTGACGAATAGACACTGTTATAGATATATAAGGCAACTTGCATTCTAAGAGAAGGTTGACGGTTAACTAGCGCTCTACAGGTCATTGTTGATCGACCCAAACCAAACAGATTGGTCCACACCACAGATACACAAAACAAAATTGCCATACGAAAAGATTGCAAGGCTTTTCTCCTAATGTGACATTTTCAACAACTCTTATCAAAGTTTGGCAATGCCAACAAAGAAAGATGATCTTGAAATAAACAAATTATAAGTACCGCTTTATTAAATAGATAATTAAATTATACAAACTAGAACAATCTAAAGGAAAGGCTTAGATTTAAAAATATAGATACGTTTTACTAGAAAGACTGTAAATTTTGAAATGTGCATTTGAAGTGAATCTTAAATTTAATTTCTAGTTTTATATGTCATCTTTGTCATAACTTAGGTGCGTATCAAATAAATAAGAATAATTACAAAGTCCATAAATAAAATGGCGACGACGTAGAGATTTATTAAAAAAATGTGATAGATTATACTTTATACAATCATATAGTTAGACACTGTCAGTGATAAATTTTAGTTATTGCTCCAACAATTTCTCATTCGAATGCAGTCAATTGCGCTTGTCAAAACAAAGATTAATTTAAAACAAACAAACCAAATATTGATTCCAATTGACTATATACTTTAGTACCTACATTAGTATATGTTCGAATCGCTACATTTTAGTCAGCAATCGTGATCCCTTCAAAATAAGGGTTGACTATGTGAACGCCACGTACTAACCTATCATTAACAAGGCCTGAAATGACAAGTTACGTTCAATAATTACCTTTGTTGGGGGCAAACTTATCTATGCTTTCATCTGTTTGAAATAGAACCAAAACTTGTCATGTCAAGGATTTTCCAATCCTTTTATTAATGTAAATTGTATTCTATCGAACGTATGACATGAAACGACTGCATACTGAAAAATTGATTATCTTTCTAGTTATTACACTACCTAGATTTGAAATATACCAGGCGGAGGGCTGGTAGGCTTGCGTTTCACTTACCCACCTAGTATCTATCACCTTGAAGCACGCGTGTTAGGGAGAGTGAAACCAACTCTACAATATTGCGTGACAGAAACTCGTGTGAACACACACCGAGTGAATTTTACATAAGTATTTTATTTTATACTAAATTGATACAATGTAAATTATATTCCGTTGTGTTTTTGTAAACAACAGAAATTGCTATTCTTGCCTATTGTAAAGTAAATGAGTATGTACCTATTTACTTTGCTGGGACGCCTAACAATTGTAGATAAATGTTTTCTTACATTTACACTATGACTATTTCTTTAGACATATACTATGTTTTTCGTATGTGGTAGGTCGGTTGTTTTGTATGTTTGCCAACCTTTAGGTAAGCAATGGGCGCCGCTCATGGACTCTCGCATCACTTGAGCAATTACGAGTGCGATGCCTATTGGGGATTAGGGTTTCAGAGATTTAAGGATTAAGAAGGCTAAACAGTTGTCAAGTTTGGTCAGAGATGCTCCTTTCGAAATTTGGATTCGAAAGTTTCGATATTTCGCTTCGTGGTAAGACATATAAATATACAACAGGCACTACTCACGGATCAAAAGGTTGTTTTTTTTGTGCGTATAGGAAAAAATATGTGGGTAGGTAGCTAATGTATTGATAATTTATAAGTTTATTCCCGTGCCTCGTTTTCGTGTTAGTACACAAACTTTACTATCGCTATATTTGTCCTCTTTTCCGATTCTATTTTATCGCATTAACTTTCAAAGTATAAATTTTGGAACGTTTTTTTTTGTTATTTATTAAATATTATATATCATATTTTACTAGACTATTAAGTTTCTATGATTTTACGAGTACTTATCTTTTTGTTTTGTTTTATGTAAGCTTTTAGGTATACGAGAGTAAGTTATCAATTATTACCTACACTTATTTTAATATTACTTATTCATTTATGTTGATTAAAATTCGTACTTAATTTCTGGAAATGTTCGAATTAAGAATACCAGTTGCCGGTGTTGATCGGAGTCAAAAACCGATGGTGTTTAAGAGATAAGACTCTCAATTATCCTCTGGCAACAGAATAATTTGTTCAGGAATACTGTACTCCTTGTGAAGATGCGAACACACGTAGATTGAAAGTGAGATTGACATTGTAATCTCAGAATTTTATTACACCTGGGTCTAAATATACCTAAAGATTCATTATTAACTATAACAGGATAGTGTCACCTTATATATATCAAATCAAAAACGAGCTTGTGTCTCGATCATTTTTAACTACAGTCAATTAAGCAACAAAAATATAGTTATGATATCACGATGGGCGTTACTGATTTTTTTCCCGGATCAGATGATCATTCATTGGAGCCACAGGGGTCCAAAGATTAAAGGTTGGAAAATGGCATGACATCACGCTAGCGTAAGTATGGAAGAAAATGAGAGGGAAGTTATAAAATTATACTCCTACTACTATTAAGTGTGTGGGCTGCTTATTGCCTTGTGCAAACCCCTACTTTACCAAAGAAAAGTGTTGATAGCGGTCTGTAATTGACTAGCACGGCACAAACTACACATTATACTTTTTTCAAATTTGCATCAGCTATCCAATATCGTACCCGCTGATTTATTATTTTAAACTCATTTACGCCCGTTCAAGTAAAGAAGTTGTTTTATCATAGTAAAGATTTTCCAGTGTCATCGATATTAATTCAAATACAAGGCCAATAACCGATTCAAATACCAATAACAGTTCCATGTTTCAGCGAAGACATCGTTGTAGAGACGCGAATGTTGCGGTGAATGGCGCTCTTACTCGGGCAATTAAGCATAACAGCAGTACCAGGCCCCGGGCACCTTGCCACATGGCAGCAGACTCGAATCTCGTTTTATATTGGAACTGGTCTAACCCGCGGTGTTAGAGATATGTCTCTAGCTTAGCTTTAGTAGTGCGGCCAAACACGAGCCTATATTCAATACTTACAGTAAAAATATAAATCCCCTCTGGATATTTGATAATCCGCTTATAAATAAGTAGTCTCGTAAGGATAAATTGCATTTTGTATGATACAGTGAAAGATTAACTATTATGTAAAACAGTATCATTTTTTATTATCTACACAATATCTGTTTTCATTTTAACAAAGAATAAAGTGAATTGGTCGCTTAAACGTTAAACTTTAAATGATATAAAATATCACTTTAGTATTATATCTGTTCTAAAATTTATTGGTGGTTCACAATTTTTACTTTATAGGAATTCATTGAGGAGGACGTTGCTTGAGAACGAAGCTGTCTGTTCTTTATAGATTAATTACTAATGCTTGTACCCTTAACGTATCGTTGCTCATTTATAAAACCTTAAGCCAGAAAATGTACATTGTGCGTAGTTTAAACTATTATATTTCAATTGACCGCTATATTTTTGTTTTTTAATCCTTGCTTGTGCTTAGATTTATTTAGTATAATAATATAAAAGCATTTTATTAGCATTTGATATGAAAAGCTACGCTTTGATAGGTACACATGCGACCTCCTTGTTCTGTTGTCCCGTTTTTGTTAGACTTTTATTACCGCTGACTATGCTGATTGGGGCTCAAACAGAGATGTTAAAATTTTTAAATGCGTATCAGAATTTTCTGGAAAAGTAATCACCTGTATACGTTTCGAATTAAACTATACGGGTTATTGGTTGATTGATTTCTGGTTCTAATTTCTGGATGATATAAACCTGTTGTAGAAAACAAAAAAACACACAATTATACGAATTTCAGCATGAAACCTATACAAAAATACGCTCATTTCTTTTGCAATTAATCATATTCTCGCCATCAAATAAAAGTCGAGGAATAGGTAACTCATAGACAAGTCTTTATAAAATATATATAATATTGTCTGAAACGAATAAAATGGTGTTACCTAGGGGGTAATAAAACGTAACATTTAATGTTAATGAAAAAATGAACTAAAAATTAATTAACTTACGATTTAATAAGAACTTAGGCCCTTAGTTACTTATATATAGAAAATGATTGGCGTTTAGTTTATTTCGATGTTGTAAGTTAAAATGGTTTTAGTTGGTAAATACATAGTATTTTGATTACCTACTTCCTTATGGAATTAAGAAGAAGTCCAAAAACAAAATGTTTTACTTCTTTATTTAGTAGATGATACTAACCTACTTAGGTAAGTAGGTATTACTTATTGTACGCAAATGTCGCTTAGTGTGTTTATAAAATTGATGAAGATACAACCAATATGGTATCTTTATTGTAGCAATAAAATAATGTGTAAGTATATCATTGTAAGGTACCTAAGTGGATTGCTAAGTAGGTACTTGTCTGACTTCAATTAAACTTTGCCTGATACTTAGGTAAACTAGATACTAAAGTATTGTCAAAAAATCTTCGTAATTGTGAAATGCGATTTGCTACTGAATTCTTTACGTTTATCACTTACGTCTTGTTGATTAAAGAAGTCATCTTGGGCGTCTTCGTTTGCACACCCCATGTCTTGAAGGAGCGGGGTTACGTGCCGCTCCCAGTCATCCATTATTAAACTTTTAAAGAACAGTTAGATCAAAACGCGAATCGAAATCACAGTTCAACTATCTTCACAAACCAACAAATCTATTGTCTTAGCGTTTACCACAGACAATCAGCATTCCCTGAGAGCGCAACATTGAATCGCTCATTTCGCGCCAAAAACTTCTCAGTATTACTTTTTACTTTTCCGTGAGCTACTGGAAGTGGCGGGAAATGGGCGAGATCGCACGCGACACTCAGCTGTCACAAAGTCGAGCGAAAGAGAAAAAAACAGCTGCGGCCGCGGGCGTATCACGTGCCCGCTGTTACCGGCGCGCATTCAAAAAACGTACTAGGAGAAAAGTCTGTGTTAGCAGCGTGTGCGGAGTCAGTGTGGCGAGGCGCGGGTTCCCGGCCGCCCGTCGACGCGACCGGAACAGGAGTGCGTGGCGGTCCGCGACTTCGTACGCCCTCTGCGTCGCGCCGCCTCGCACTCTTCTCGCTCGCGCCTCCTCCACATCAATTTCGCCGTCCCGTTCACCTGGCTCGGCGCCGCACGCCTCCCATGGGCGGCCGCGATTTCCCGCTGTCCGTCTGTGGCCGCAACATGGCCGTACCACTCTGCAGACCACTGCTTACCAACTTTAAACATCATCCTTAGTCCACTGTGGTCACTATAAATGAGTAAATAACTGAAAAACATTAGTTAACTTTGAATACCTCACACATTAGACGTACGAACGAACTAATACTGCTACTAGTACTACTGTACAAACTTAGTAGCTACTGCCAGCCAAGACAGAAACTTTTCGTTTTCAAAAGTTTTTCTTAAGTAGATACAACATTTTTCATGAAAAGTTAAACAAAAACTGAAAATAACAATTTCAATATATATTTACAGAAGACATTCGTCATGAGTGTTAATGGTCAATTACCTAATTACCCACCTAAGTTTTAGCCCACGAAATAGTTAAAATTATGGGTCTATTTTTATGAAACAATTAAAAAGTTTTATTTATCAGTTTTTCTCCCTTAATACATTCATATCATGTTTGTATGTATAGGCAATAAGTGCCTACTTAAAATAAATAAAATTGCCAGATATTAGGTACTAAGAATAGATTATACGAGTATCTATAAGTATTCTTACCTATCCACCCGTGTCATCTAAAACTAAATATCTACTTACCAATATATACGTATAACTACTTAAAAATCAGTTCGATACATTAAATCTTTATTATTTACGTTGCTGGTTGGGCCTGAACCTGAAACTAAACTATCTCAGAACAGAAAGCAACTTTGGTCATTATTAAAAGCGTGGAGTACCTATAACATAGTTAAACACTTACGGCGAACAAAGTTTCTGAAGACCGTACAAGCGGCCAATTAAAAGTTAAATGTCTAATTCTTGTTAGAAGCGGGAAGTCCACAACTAGTGGGTATTACTAAATTGAAAGTTCTTCAATGTTATGCATAGGTACGACACGGAACCGCCCCGGTTGTGATGGACCACACGAAAATCTAATCAGGATAATGATAAAGTTCGCTCTATAACAAATTAAAACTTACTGTTCGGTTGGAAAAGGATCGTTAATGAAGATTTCTTGGTAGGTAGGTACAAGAGTGTGGTATATTGAATTTTCCCGACATCTAGAGTAACTAGACTTATCTTTTGCAAAGAAGAAGTGGGAAAATCTATTAGGTATATTATTAAATACAAAAGCAACTTAGAAACATTTGTTTCTATAAAATTTTATTGTTATTTATATGAACTAAGTCGATCTTGGACCTGTTATCCATTACTAGATTATACGACAAGAATAATCTGCTTACCTACCTCAAACATTTTGTGGATAACATATTTGTTTAATTTCCATGTAAGTCGTCATTGATGCGCTTCGTTAAAAGGAAGCAAGTTGTCATTTATTAAATGGATAATGTTAGAATGGTTCATATTAAAAAATCCGTGATGCTTAACCTAGGGTTCCTAATAAAAGTCAATTAATATTTTTTAACATAAATTTCCTTGACTTCTGTATTAATTGTTATCTTTGTCCAACATCATCGCTATTATCACGGAAGTGTGATAACTATATACTTACTATTATTTTCAAGTCATAAAGGAAAGCTTTTAACGCAAAATAAGAAAATTTCAATTAAAAAAGTGCTTTTTTGTGAGGCCGGTCGAGAGGGAGTGTCAGACTCTTACTGACTAAAAACCCCCCTGTTCCTTCTCCTGCTCTGGGCCGAGGTCGTGGTGCCTCATTGCGCTTACCCCGCAACCCCGGCTGAACATCAGCCCTATAGGGCCCCGTCTGTGGTGGTCTATTGGCTCTTTGAGGCGCGTGGGGAACGCTACGCGCCGTACGCTAATTTAAAAAAAAAAGTGCTGTAAATATAACACTTAAATATATGTAGTTTTAATTAATTAATTTAATTTTTCATTTAAACGGGATAAAATGTTCTAACTGTACCCAAACTTCAAACGACGAGTTGTTGAGTTGGAATTAAATTCTTTTTGCCACGTATATTTTTTGTTTTGAAAAGTCGATCAACTATTAATTTATATACCCCCAAAATCATGATCTACGGTTGATTCGGATCGGATACGGATCTACGATTAAGGCATGGAATTTTGTTACAATTTATGATAAATGAACTTAACAAGAATTAATTAAGTTGTATCATCTATACCAATATTATAAAGAGGCAAAATTTGTAAGTTTGTATGTAGGGGGTAATCTTTGGAACCGCTGGTCGGATTGCCAAAATTCTTTCACTGGTAGATAGTTACAATGTTCCTGAGTTCTATAGGCTATAAATCATCACGCTACGATCAAACAGAGCTGAGCAGCGTGTGAAACCACGCGAGAATAGCCAGTTATTTATACCTACTAAGCTTAAATACTAAATCTGAGCTTTCCCAAACCTGTGAAAAGCCTCAAAATGTTGTTGTCGAGTTAATAACAAAATCGGAAGTTTTAGAATCAAATAAACTTAATCAAAAACTGCACATTTAGAATTATGTAGTACTGATTTAACATTGCCACTTTATTAATTTATCTCAAAAGTTCTTTTCGACGAAACTCACACAGGTATTTTCTTTATACAGAGGTAGGCATTACATTTAGATTACCTATCTAATTGATTCAATTATCATTAAATACATATAACTGTATAAAAACCAAATATATATAGCTACAACTACTTTAGCCTATATCAATCCGTGCATGCTTATATAGGTATTATATATTATAACATTTTAATTATAATTTCCCTGGAGGAGGTTCTCCCGCTGTTATTTATAGAAATCTTACTAAACCTATTATTATGATAAAATATCTACAATTTTTTCAGTCATTTCTTTCAGTGGTACACATACCTAATCCTTATACGTATACCTACGTTTAGTTTAGTTAGGTACAGGTATATGTGCAGCACATGTGTTAATCAAAATTTTATTTCAAATTATTAAATGATTTAAATAATAGTTTTAAGCGCTAAATATCTTTTCTGGTAGATAGACCCGTGCATCTCGACGCCTGAAGCGTCGACAGGGCTCTTCATGCTACCATTCCCGGAGACCATCTTATAAATGGTCTTCCTTCGAGTTTAACGCAGTGAATAAAGGCAAATAAGTAACTTGCGAATTTGGCCGCAGGTTGTATTTGGAATCGTGTGACCCATGGCCTTCTACGGGGTTCGTTCGCTGGTCGCGTTCCATAGCGTTATCCGTAAAGGTATCGTTAAATTTCCAGGAAGCCGGCGAATGTCCTAGCTGGATCACAGCTCTAGCCGAAGTCGATCGCACTCGTCTGCAGTTTGTGAGTTAGGGCGCCTGATTAGGCTCATGGCGGTATGGAAACAATGGCTGTCTCAATCTAGGGTCGGGTTGGGTACTGCTCAGCCCGGCTCTCAGCAGATGCCTACCGAAGATACGGAAGTCGCAGGAGAAGCCTGTTTGTGAAACACCCGATGTCGTCACTACGAGGACTCCCCAGAGAATACGGTGAAGTATACATAATCAGGGTGGCGGTGTATCCTACTTGGGCGTGAGAGGTCGCTCAAGTAGGGTACCACGAGAGGTCGCGTGCTGCGGCCTCTGACGCCATGCCTTAGTCGAGGCCATAGTGCGGATCGAGAGGAAAAGGCAATCTGTCTCTTTTTTCTAGAAGCAGTTATACTTACAAAGAAGGATAACTTTAGCCACCGAAGGGGGAGATGTTCACGGTGTCGGTCGTTGATTTCGACGGGTGAGCTTCCCTTGCTTAGCCAGAACCAGAACCGAGTGTATAGCGCGTAGCGTTTTACGCGGCCCTTAAAGAGCAATTAGTCCACCACTGATGGTTGGGCCCTACCTGGTGATGCTCCACCGGGCTTGCTGGTGCAAACCCAAAATGGACGTGTAACTCCAAGGAAGAAGCAACTTCTCTCATATGCCTAAAAAGTAATTAATAGAAGAAAATTCAGGATAGATAGCGATAGATACCAAATGCAGTAGAAGCAATATCGCTTCTCTCGCATAGTTGCATCTATTACACAGGTAGGAGTGTAGATGCGATAAGAAAACTAGTCAGAAGGCCGATGAGGACGAGCAAACAATTGCTAAGACTCTCGTTATATCTACTTGTGAACAGATATTCTCTGCTGGAGCAGGTCAGCTTACCCAGCATGTTATTGAGTTGATTTAGTACGGCCCTTGATAAAATGGATTAGGTACCTTAAAAACTTAAATTTAGGTACTTATATTAGATATGTTACACACCTACCTACATATGTATTCTTGGGGTGATTATAAACTTGTTAGTTTCAGTATGTATCCAACATAAATATTTTTAGGGTTAGAGCTGGGCGATTAAATGTAAAGACATAGTTACTGTGTGACTGTAAATCCACGACTGGGGAATTTGTTTGACGGAACGCAGTAGCCGTCGCTATTATCATATACCTACTTGCCTACCTGGATATATTATAGTTTTACAAATAAGTACATAGATAGGTACATTCCTACGTCACGAAATCATATTTGCTGTCTCTAGAATAGAATGTAGGTGTATCACCAGTGCGTGGAACGAAATCTTACATTTTTATGACTGCTTCTTTTCCATTGACCTACCTAGTCTAAGACAATGAGCATTTTTTTGAGTTTAGTTTAGCTTGATTTGCTAATTAGTATGTTTTCAGCTTACTCACGTAATAATTTGACGAGATACTCGACTAGTTTCAAGCCCTGCTAGAGGCCCATATTCATGAGCAGCATTTCGCGATACGCGACGCGGCGACTGTCGCGTTGCTACTGTAGCAGTGGCTTGAAACTAGTCGAGTATCTCGTCAAATTATTACGTGAGTAAGCCGAAAACAATAATTAGCTTGATTTGCTTTTTAACATAATATTAAGAGTAATCAAGCAATAAACAACTAACAAAATAAAAAAATTTCAGCTTCTTTTCCCGCTCAGGGTGAGTTAAGAATAGTTGCCAAAATACCTCCTACGAATCATTTTTACATTGTGTTCATTTTATCAATCTTCATTCTTAGTTTCGTAATCTTTTAATTTTTATTTTGTATCAAATTCATCTAACGGGTATTATTTACGTGACTACTCCTCATTTGTAAATATGCTAATGATCGCATTCTCTGAAAAATGGAACGCAAATGTCAAACCTCATAAACTGGAACACGCTTGTCCGTTTGACGTTTCAACTTCTAAGTTTTGTGTTCGGTTTATAGTTATTCTTGGTGTTATTGTAGATAGTTTTAAAGGTGATTCATTATAAAGAAAATGTCGCCACCGACTGAATTAAGTTTTGAGGAAATACTTAAGTTTATGTTGTTGCATAATGGCAGAGTAACTAACCATGAGTTAGTTAAACATTTTAAAGTTTTTCTTATGAATCCTGATATGAGAGGTAAGTAAGTTACGTAGGTCATAGAGTGTATAACTTTTTTATCATGTTTGCTTGAAATTGATCTTGTTTTTTAGATGAAGCCAGAAGTACTTTTAAGAAACACGTAAATTCTTTAGCCATAATAAAAAATCAAAACAATGAAAAGTGGCTTATACTAAAGAAAAAATATATGCCAAATAATGGCAAAGATAATGAAGATGTCACAGAAAAGGCAGCTGATACTACTAACACTTCAGTGACAGAAACACCCACAGAAGCAGAGATGCCCGAGGCTGAACAACCACCAGAACGTCCACCACTACCATTACAACTCAACCAAGATTTTAATATTATATCAAGCCTTATTCAAGATAACGTCCATAATGTTAATAATTCGGAAGCCATATCTGACAGTCAATCCCAAGAAAGCTTGACATCAATCCCTAGTGAAGACATACCACCTAAAGTACATCCCCGTAGACGGTCATCAGAAAAAAGTATTGAAAAGCGATCTAGTGTACAAGGAATGCAGGGACATAGGTCTTCCATACCAAATCAAGATGTCTTTACACCTGATATTACAGCATCACCGACATTAACTTCATCCAGGAGTGAAAGCATGTTAGTAGATAGCGAACAGACAATCTCAGTGAAGGAAAGAAAACAAATGTTTAACAGAATGGCTTCAGAGAGTGATGTACTTAAGACTAATAAACTGGGTGGAAACTTAAGCTCACAGGTGAGTCCTTAACAGTATGATATTCGTACTAATCTTGTATACACTACTTATCTTTTAAGTATGTAAGAATGTATAGTATAAAATGTGTTTGGTCAGGCAAAAATATTTCAAACTCAATACAAAAGAAATAAGGACCTTACTCAACACAAGAGAAATAAAGACTTACTTATATTTAGCAATGAAATTATCAAATATTATTTTATTTCATTTAAAACAATTAGTACACATTGATTTGAAAGGTATTTTGCTAACTGCGATCTGCTTAATCTTTGGGTTCAATAGAGATGTGTGATGTTGATAATTTATGGGATTGATTATAGCGATATAGCTATATAGGTTCAAGATGGGAAATTTATGGTCATGCTAATATTAAACTGTATCAAACATATCATATCAGGTTGATGATAGGTTGATAGGTTTGGTATTTTGTTATGTTTTATTTCAGAGTGTCTTTTTGTTTTGTATGAATTCTGATGTCGTTAATCCTGTCTTGTGTGAAATGTCTTAGTTATAGACTATATCTGTGTTAAACTGGTGGTTGACTGTTGGATCATCTCTATTATTATTTTGTTTTACAAACATAACATACACAAATACTTATTTTTAGTTAACTCTTTTAAACGAAAACAAAATGTAGGTTTGTTTTAGTGCATCTGAGTTATTTTCTTGTTTAATAGCTTAACATATCTGAGCTGAATATGTGCTAAGAGGATGAGCACTGGTTTTTCATAAAAATATGGATTTATTAATCAATTTTTTTTATTGTTTATTTATTTATACATTTACAGCTTACACCACACACATAAGTTATAGGCCAATATTTAAATAAGTAATACAAACTACCTAAATAGAAAACTTACATGACATATATGACAAAATAATATAAAGAATGTTTAGTTATTTATTATTTCTTGCACAAAAGCATTGAACATTAGGCGGGTGATGCAGAAACAATCCAGTGGTAGACGCAAGAAGCAAGCAAATTTTACTTATTATGAATATACCATAGTTATTCATATAGGTTTATATAAAAATAAATAAAATACACAGAAATATACATATATGTATACATATATTTATAAAAAATATTATATAGCATATCTCATAATACAAAATATATTCAAGTACTTATTTATATAATATAAACATAGATATATATAAATGGAGCTG
This sequence comes from Spodoptera exigua, assembly GCA_902829305.4. NCBI lineage: Eukaryota > Metazoa > Arthropoda > Insecta > Lepidoptera > Noctuidae > Spodoptera > Spodoptera exigua. Next base: position 7,743,939 of record LR824601.2, on the reverse strand, counting down.
TGATCACAATGACTTCCCCCCCCATTACAATTTTTTTAGAGGCTAATTAGTTGTTCATAATTTACTTTCGAAAAATAGATAACCTCATTGTGTTTGTCTATCCAGTTTTGTTGTTCTAAGATTTGGTACTTTGAAAAATAAATATGTTTTCTGTACATATATTTTTTAAGAGAGAAAGACTTTCTTACATCTGTCTCTTGATATTGTCTCTTGTTTGGTTGTGTTACTCGTATGTATGTCAACTTCGAGTTGTTATGCTCACTTAAAAGTCACATTGGCACGGGTACCTACTGGATTGCTTGATTCCTTATACTATGGTTCAGCAGATCAGGAAAAGTTTCTTATGAAAAAAATTTTAGAGGGGAGATCTGGGAAATAGGGACCTTTTCGTCGTTAGCGAGTTATTTGGAGACCCATTGCCAAGCAGGGGTGGGGCGCTAGTTTTCAATAAATTCAGTACGTCTCACGAGAACTACTATTAGAAAAATTTACTAACAAAATAGGTATATTAAAATTTTTAATACTTATCTAAAGGAGAACTACCTACTTGATTTATTTAATTTATTCATGTATTCTCTGTTACCATTACATATCGGAGGTCTTAATACTTTATTCAGTGATACAATGAAATTCCAAATTATTATTGTTTTTTTAAGAAATGCTTAGTCTGGTATTTGGCAATTTGACTAGACTAGTAGTGCATTACATACTAAATACCAAGAAATGTAGGTATATACAAATACAGTTTTGTTAGTAAAGATTCTTTTTTTTTAATTTTATTAAATTTTTGAATGAATCTTGAATATAATTAGTACTTTTTGCTGGGGCTTAATTAATAAATACAGAATAAGAAAAAACAAACATATTTTCTTACAATTTAGGGCAAAACAAACAAATTTTTGTAGTTATAAAATTACAAAGTAAAAACAAAAACAGTATGCTGACAGCGCTAAACTGTTAGCTGTTTATTATGTTAGTTTCCAAACATATACAAACCTGAATTTTGTATGAAACAAATTTCATAGAAAAGTATTGTTTACTTACTACAAATTATGACGTCGTAGTATTTTTGCGTCAAATACCTTACTTATTTCTTTAAAATTTGCCAAAATATTCAAAATTTTGTGTATCGGTAATTAAAAGAATAGATATTTTACAACATTTTATTGTGTTAAAACGTCGAAGTAATTTATTTTTGACTTGGGAAACTAAGTACCTACTATTTACTTAGATATTTAGTAGGTATACAGAAATAAAATAAAATTAAAATGTTTTTTTTTCATTCATGTTAATCGCTAAGCTTAGTTATTTTAAATCAATCTTTTTACATGTCAACATGAAAGGAAAGGGAAGCACCCTATTTTACGGAAAAATAATAATTTTACCGTTAAATATAGAGATGCAACCAGCTTTCTATACAGATGACAACTACAGACCTGTTCAAAACTTAAGTAATTTCGTTTTCATGACTATTTTTTTAATACTATTTGAAAGTAAACAGATTTTCGAAACCGCTACTAAGCGTAAACTCAGAGTAAGCGTAACTAATTTATTTTAACATAAGTCCTTTAATCAGATGCGTCATTGAGTCCCGAAACTAAACACGTACCTACTTTAAGTATTTACAATAAATTCATACATATTAGCAATAATGGCTATGCAAACTAAAAGTGTTTACAAAATTTCATCTCAATTGCATGAAGATCTATCTACTTCAAAATTTAGCTGCAAGATTCCACTTTACAAACGTAGGTACCTACTCACATACCAAATAAAACTGAAAATGATGAATTTTGTTACGTTTCAATTTTTTCTTGTGTATTGCGAAATTATCATATAGCGGCATACATACATACCTACCTACATTCTATGGCATAACCACCACACCTCATACCTATTACCAGATAACCATTACCGTACCTCCTTGAAGAACCAGATTACCTTTACCATACCTCCGTGAACAACCAAACAATACCTTCGTTTATGACTTTCTGTGATCAGAAACAGTGAAACAGGCCGCCTTGAAAAAGGCGTTGCAAACGTTTTAGACTTCTGACAGAAACTCGTCTTGAAAAAGACGCTTGTAACGTTTTTGACTTCTGCTAACAGAAACTCGTCTTGAAAAAGACGTTTTAAAACGTTTTTGACTTCTGCTCAGAAACGAGATATAGTGAGCAAGCAATTAAGCAGGCAAGCAAGCAGAAGCGAAGCTCGAAGCACACGAAGACACGAAGTTGCGGTCCACGACACTGGACACGTCTGTAGTCGTCGGCGGAACCGGAGCGAAAGGACGCGTCTCGCGGCACGCGCCCTATTATAGCCTCGCGCTGTGCTCGCGACATCACGACGAACGGCGACCGCCACGGCGCATGCGCGCAGCCGCTCTGTCGAGCCTTGCGACGAACGCGCGCTGCTATTGGTAGATGACATATACCTATGTGTGATAGCGTGTAAGATAGCCATAAGACATGTAAATATTAGTAGAGACATTGTGCCGAATAAATCATTCCAAACCACGACAGCCTCGAGTTCACTAATAAGAAGAAACCCTGCTCTCACTCCTAAATTGGTGACCCTCCTGAAGAAAAAGAACACAAATAAATATCAAGACGGAAAAATCCCTGCAAGTCAGAAGAAATATGACAAGCGAAGAATTCAGCGACGCCCACGGCGGCGTAACGACAGTGAAGAGCGACGTGGCGACAATATCTCTGCCCGCTAGATTGCCACCATTTTGGCGCCAAAATCCTCGCCTATGGTTTGCGCAATTCGAGGCAGCTGTCGCCGCCAGCAAAATAGGAGAGGAGCAGAAGTTTAATCTCGTCGTACCATTGCTCGGCAACAACGACCTTGAACAGATCGCCGACATCATCTTGAACCCCCCAGCGTCCGGCAAGTACAGCACACTTAAAGAACGGCTGATCTCCACATACCAAGAGTCTGACCATCGCCAGCTACAAAAACTGCTGAGTGGTCTCGAGCTCGGCAACCAAAAACCGAGCCAGCTACTCCGCAAGATGCGTGACCTCAGCGGCAAACTCCTGTCCGACGAAGCATTAAAAGTGATGTGGCTGAACCAACTGCCAGCCCAAATACGCGCCGTACTCTCCGTCAACACAGAGTCATCACTCGAAATGCTAGCCGCAATGGCTGACAAAATGATAGAGCATTTCGAGCCAGCTTCTATCAACGCAGTCTCCACAGCAGCAACGTGTCAAGAGAATCTACAAATCTCCTTACTGTCGAAGCAAATCGAAAAACTATCACTTGAAATCGCCGAACTCCGCACCAACCAGCAAAACCACCGACATTCCCCGCGCTTTCCACACCGCAACCGTTCCCGCTCCCATTCAAGATCCAGACAGCACGCGCATAATAACATCAAGCCCGGCGACCCGAATTGGGTATGTCGCTACCATTACCGATTCGGCGACCAAGCACGCAAATGCGAATCGCCGTGTTCAAAGAAGCGGGAAAACTAGAAAGTACATCGACGTTGGCGGGCGTCGATGTAAACCAAACCAGCCGCCGACTATGTATCATAGACATCAACCTCCGAGAGAAATTTCTTGTCGACACGGGAGCAGACATATCAGTTTTATCAGCACGAAACAAAAAACATATCAAGCCGGCGAAGACTACATACAAACTGTTCGCGGCAAACGGCACCGAGATTCGTACCTACGGAGAGCGCACACTCGAACTCAACCTAGGCTTACGAAGACGATTCAGGTGGACATTCGTCGTGGCCGACGTAAACACATCTATATTGGGCGCAGACTTCCTAGTACATCACCAACTACTAGTCGACCTTCACCAAAGAAAACTCATCGACCGCATCACAGAACTTAGTGTTAACGCGATCAAGATCAACGGCACCGAGCAAGACACCGTCTACATGGTCAACCGCGATCACGCTTATCACGACCTACTGAAGAAATATCCCGATGTTCTGCGACCTATGTCATTGAAGACTCCAGTAAAACATGACGTCACACATCACATTGAGACAACCGGACCGCCAATATACTCACGAGCGCGACCCCTACCGCCCGACAGATACAAGGCAGCGAAACTTGAGTTCGAGCGCATGATCGAGATGGGTATCTGCCGACCCTCTAACAGTCCTTGGGCAAGTCCACTGCACGTCGTCAAGAAGAAAGACGGTTCACTTCGAGTCTGCGGCGACTACAGAAGACTAAACGCTGTTACAGTACCCGATCGTTACCCTATACCACGTATTCAAGATTTTACCTACCAACTTCACGGCAAGAAAATATTCTCAAAACTCGACCTCAAGATGGCATACTTCTGGATACCTATCGCTAAAGCAGACGCACAGAAAACCGCAATAATAACTCCGTTTGGCCTCTTCGAATTCAACTGCATGACATTCGGCCTAAGAAACTCAGGACAGACCTTTCAACGATTTATGCACGAAGTACTACGAGGACTCGACGACATAGTGTTTTGTTTCGTCGACGATCTACTTGTGCACTCGAGAAATCAAGATGAACATCGACGCCACATCGAAATAGTACTCGAACGCCTAAATACCTACGGTGTCAGTCTAAACATCGATAAGTGCGAGTTCGACAAACAAAACATCGAATTTCTTGGGTACGAAGTTTCATCAGAAGGAATCAAACCCACTCAAGACCGAATACAAGCAATAGTTAACTACCCAAAACCTCAAACAATTCAAGATTTAAGAAGATTCCTCGGCATGATTAACTTTTACCGCAGCTGCTTACCCCATCAAGCCGAATATCAACATGAATTAAATAAATACCTTCATAACACTAAGAAAAAAGACAAGACTCCGATAACGTGGACACAAGAAGCAGAGCTAGCCTTCGAGAAATGTCGACAAAGCATCCTCGACGCTACTACTCTCACGCACCCGATACATAGCGCGCCGCTACGCTTATATACCGACGCCTCAAACACAAGCATCGGCGCCGTACTGCAACAACAAGTAGACAACGTGTGGAAACCTCTGGCATTTTTCTCAAAAACAATGAGCGAGACTCAGCGACGTTACAGTGTGTACGATCGCGAATTATTAGCGATGTACATTTCTGTCAAACACCTTCGTAGGTTAATAGAAGGCAACGACCTTACGATATATACCGACCACAAACCTCTCACCTATGCACTAACAAGATCACCGAGTACCAGCGACACATCACGAAGAGAACGACAACTTCACTTCATTAGTCAGTTTTGTTCAAATATTAAGTACGTACACGGTGATAACAACGAAGCGGCCGACGCCTTATCACGCATAGAAGAGATCGACCTAACAGAAACATCCATCGACTACAATCAACTCGCTCAAGACCAGGAAAACGACTCAGAACTACAGAGATACATGTCACATCCAAACCTACAGTTCACCAGTATTTCGCTACCCGGAGGTCAACGTCCGCTTATCTGTGAAACATCGACAGGCAACATTCGTCCATATTTACCCGCGAAATATCGTTTTGTCGCATTCAAAGCTCAACACGATTTAAGTCACCCAGACGTGCGTACTACGAGAAAAATAATATCTACGAAGTTCTTCTGGCCGAACATGAATAAAGAAGTCGGAACATGGGCACGAACATGCATCGGTTGTCAGCGAGCAAAGGTACAGCGGCACACTATCAGCCCGCTCGGCGAGTTCGGAAAATCCCAGCGTTTCGAACATATTCACGTCGACATCGTGGGACCACTGCCGCCATCAAATGACTACCGATATCTAGTCACCATGATTGACCGCTGCACAAAATGGCCCGAAGCTATACCAGTACGCGATATCACCGCGGACACGATCGCCAAGGCTATTTACGACGGTTGGATATCGAGATTTGGTTGCCCGCTACGACTTACGACCGACCAAGGAAGACAATTCGAGTCGTCACTGTTCAAGGCGCTGATGAAGAAATGTGGAATAAACAGAATACGCACAACTGCTTTCCACCCTCAAGCAAACGGACAAGTCGAGCGCTGGCACCGAACTCTAAAGTCAGCACTCATGGCGAGATGCGCGCGCACAAACTGGAGCGACGAGTTATCAACTGTGCTACTCGGCCTACGTACAGCATTACGACAAGACAATGAAGTCAGCCCGGCACTCATGACCTACGGTTCAACACTCCGCGTACCATCAGATTTCTTCGTGCCTACTCAGCCGAACATCGATGACGCCGAATTCGTCCGTCAGCTGACCGAAACGATGTCTACATTATCGCCGAACAGCAAGCCACACTCAAACTCCACAAGGTCATTTGTACACAAAGACCTTGCTACGTGTACACATGTTTTCGTTCGCAATGACACCGTGCGCAGCCCACTAGTACCTCCCTACGACGGCCCCTACAAAGTACTTCGGCGCGACAGCAAACATTTCACCATACAAATGTATCCACGTACTGCAGTTGTTTCAATAGACAGACTCAAACCAGCATACTTACTCAACGAAGACGACACCATATCAACATCAGTTACGCGCCAACAACAAGACAAGATACCTACAACGACTTCGCGCCAACAGCAAGACTTTGTACCTACTGCAACTACGCGCGAACAAACATCGACCTATCTACCTACAACTACAAGTAACGACGCACGGACAATGTCATTCACCCCACCCCGCGACGCCTACGTCACCCGCACCGGCCGTACAGTGAAACCAAACGTACGCTTCGCTTAGGGGGGAGTGATATAGCGGCATACATACATACCTACCTACATTCTATGGCATAACCACCACACCTCATACCTATTACCAGATAACCATTACCGTACCTCCTTGAAGAACCAGATTACCTTTACCATACCTCCGTGAACAACCAAACAATACCTTCGTTTATGACTTTCTGTGATCAGAAACAGTGAAACAGGCCGCCTTGAAAAAGGCGTTGCAAACGTTTTAGACTTCTGACAGAAACTCGTCTTGAAAAAGACGCTTGTAACGTTTTTGACTTCTGCTAACAGAAACTCGTCTTGAAAAAGACGTTTTAAAACGTTTTTGACTTCTGCTCAGAAACGAGATATAGTGAGCAAGCAATTAAGCAGGCAAGCAAGCAGAAGCGAAGCTCGAAGCACACGAAGACACGAAGTTGCGGTCCACGACACTGGACACGTCTGTAGTCGTCGGCGGCACCGGAGCGAAAGGACGCGTCTCGCGGCACGCGCCCTATTATAGCCTCGCGCTGTGCTCGCGACATCACGACGAACGGCGACCGCCACGGCGCATGCGCGCAGCCGCTCTGTCGAGCCTTGCGACGAACGCGCGCTGCTATTGGTAGATGACATATACCTATGTGTGATAGCGTGTAAGATAGCCATAAGACATGTAAATATTAGTAGAGACATTGTGCCGAATAAATCATTCCAAACCACGACAGCCTCGAGTTCACTAATAAGAAGAAACCCTGCTCTCACTCCTAAAATCATTTTGTTTATTTATTTTAGAGAAAACGATTACTGATCTAGAACTAAATCCACATTGTTTTTGTAACTTAAATTGTGAAGGTAATTGATGTGATAAAAAGTCGTTTGTTACCATTTTTTATATTCAACAACCAGTTGGGTTAAATTATATAATGTGTATATCTAACTATTTTTTGTTTGAATCGAGTAAATAATTAAACAGTATTAGGGGTTGTATCTGCGTTGTTAGGAGCGCGGCACCTGTTGGTCGGCTGACAATCATTAACAAATATTTTGACCCCCAAGAATTTGATACATACTTTAAATGAAGCGCGAGAATTTCGAGAATTGATTAAATTAACTTCTGTTACTCATTAATTAATATGTTTATGTATTTTTATTAAAATTGCGATTCCATTTTGAAGGATTCTTTAAGTACCATGTACTTAATTGTCGAAGTAAAACAATGTCATGGTACCTACTGATAACTAGAAATGAATATAGAAGATTATTCTGAAAATTACTACTAACGTACCTAATCTTACATTTATACGAAGCTGCTAATCCAGTAATATACACATGTCGTAATAATTATGCCTATAGGCAATATCTAGACTTTATTCGATCCAGGGCATAAATATGATTTTATGATTATAAATACCAGTGCCTACTGGTTTTTTAAATTCTAGTGAGTAGATAAAGCGAAGCCTCTTATTCATTTTTAGAAATAATGTTACTTAGGTACACAAGTAATCATACAAAGGGTTGTTCCTTCGTTTTAAACTAATTATTAACCGACTTCAAAAAAAGAGGAGGTTCAATTCGACGCGTATTTTTATAATTCAGTGATGCTTATATTTTAAACCTAGAGAATTGAAATTTATTTACTTTATTAAGAATGAGTGAGGATAAAGCCAATTGTACCACATCATATGTATCATCAGTACCTATACCTGAGTGCCGCCCACTGCTGAACCCAGTTTGAGAAGAAGCCATTGCTTCTTCTCACATGGAGAAGGTGAGCATTAATGAACACGCTTGCTCAAGGCGGATTGGCGTTTTTATACTTATAATTAAAAATTATAAATCCAGGTATCCTTACGATTTTTTCCTTTGCCGTATGTCAGTGGTGTCTCGAAAGTCCATACCTAATTATATTTCCATAATGGTCATCAAATGGACTTTAGAGGTTTTGAGATAGTTCTTGGTCTTCCGATTAATTTCTTCTCGAACGTTCCTACTTAAATACTCGAACGAGTCCCGTGGCGTGGTACATATTAACATTCTTTTTTTGTATCTCAAACTATCGTTTCTAACTACTCGTACACTTTAAATATTTTTCGCATATTTGAAGTACTTACTAAACGATGAGCGTTTCCAGATCATTTTCCCTTATTATGATTGTTCATTTTCTGTTATTGCGGACGTATTCTGTGCCGTTGTCTGATAGCCAATGACCATTGCGCAGTCAGTTTTACCGACCGAGTCCTTTTTAAGACCCTCAAACCTTTAGCATCTTCGACGTCAATGAAGCCATCTTTGATGTGTTGTCAGAAACAATTAATGATAACTCTCCACTCTCCTGGTCGCTCAATAAATTCGTCTCGCATGCGGCAAGACGTATTAACGAATTATTTTTCAATATTTTCTTGATCTTGGAATAAAGCCATAGATAGAACAAGCATTGGGCTAGAGGTTTGCTTTTTTATTCATGATCATATTATTTATTCATCATCATTTTATTGATGATGCAACAGCTACAGGACCGGATGACATCCCTTCCATATTGCTAAAGAAGTGTTCGATAGCATTGGCTGAAAACATTACAAAAATAATGAATTCTTCTTTAGACACTGGACTCGTTCCAGACGACTGGAAGACCGCCATTGTTGTGCCCATATACAAGAAAGGTGATAAATTGTCTCCTGTCAATTATAGACCAATAAGTTTAACAAGTGTGATATGCAAATGTATGGAGAAAATTATAGCCGATAAACTAAGGCAATTTTTATCACAAGAGCAAGTAATTCTGGATGAACAGCATGGTTTTGTTCCAAAGCGGTCAGTAACAACCAACCTCCTCAGGTGTATCAATGATTGGGTAAGGAATCACGATGCAGGCCATCCCACAGACGTAATTTACCTTGACTATGAAAAGGCTTTTGATCGTGTACCCTTACGACGACTTCTGCATAAGCTTGAACACCTCGGAATACGGGGAAAGATACTAAACTGGATTAGCAACTTCTTATCCAATAGAACATTTTGCGTACGAATCGGGGATGTAAAATCAAAAGCTCACCCTGTATTAAGCGGTGTACCTCAGGGATCGGTTCTCGGGCCTCTGATTTTTATACTGTATTTGACCGACTTAAAGAAAACGCTCCAGCTACCATTTTCACTCTTTGCTGATGACACCAAGTTCTTTGGAGACCCCAGCAAACAATACCAGACTATTCAAAGTGACTTGGACGCCATCCTCAATTGGACCAACAATTGGTTATTGACTTTAAATGCAACAAAGTGTACTGTCCTACATATCGGCAACAAAAATCCTCGCAAAACTTACTATCTGGGAATGCAGCAGTTGACACCGGTAAACGCACACAGAGATCTGGGCATTACCATCGGCGGCGACTTAAAATGGGAAACACATATTACCAGTATCGTTAAGAAGGCAAATTCAATGTTGTACCTCATCAGAAAATCATTTATGTGTCTCACACCAAAAACCTTTTTGAAACTTTATAAAACCTACATAAGGCCGTTGGTAGAGTACGCCTATGTGATATGGGATCCCTACTTTAAGAAAGACATTACACTCTTAGAAAGTGTTCAGAGAAAAGCTACCAAGATGGTCAAATTGCTTAAAAACAAACCCTATGACCAACGTCTGCACGAACTTGGCCTCACCACTCTTGAAAAGCGGAGACAGAGAGGAAACCTTATTGAGACTTACAAAATAATGAGTGACTGCTACAACGTTCCTGGACTTAAGAATATGTATCTTCTTAATAAAAATCGAAATTTGAGAGGACACTCATTAAAACTATGCAGAACATCCTCAAAACTGAATCCCTTGACACACTTCCTACCTAATAGGGTGGTCACGGAATGGAATAAACTCCCAGAAAATGTGATAAAAGCACCCACAGTTAATTCTTTTAAAAACAGACTCGACAAAATCTCCAAATCCATTAATACGCACGCATCAGCTTTCTAAGCTGCTAGTGTGTTTAAGTATATAATAATAATAATAATACAGTATCACTCCACTGATGAACACTTGGCTTAGGCCCGTGCCATCAGATATCCCGGCTAGCCGGAGGTAAAATACAAATAGAAACGATAATAATAATCATTACAATATGAACCTGTTTCCTAGTACAACCATCATCGTAGTAGCAGTGCCACTCAGTACACATGAGTTACTTTTACTAGACTACAAAATATTTCTATTCCAATATTATTAAGAGAGAGAAAATTTTAGACATTTGTTTAAAAAAAGATATTATTTAAGTATTTGTTTTAATAGCATATTTAATAGAAATATAATCATTAGCCTATGAAGCAACTACTATGAATATAATTATAAAACCCAATAAAAGGATTTTCAGTGTTAAATTGTTCCTTTGCGGTAAGGGTAAAAGTTTCCTGTCTGTCGACACCTGGTGCAACTAATTGAATTGTAAAACCTTCGTCATGGGCCTTTAGTGGTCAGAATGATGTCAGATATGATTATTATCGACATATTATTCGTAATCGGAATATTAAAATGTTATGGGGAGACCTTGAAATCAAACAGTTTATGAACACCCTATATTATTTAAAAAAAACTAAGGTTTTTAAAAATGAAGAGGACAAATATTTGTCATTTTATTTTTGCGTCATCAGAAAGGTACAACTCCGACACAAGGCTTGCTAACATAACTGGAACAACATCTTCATAATGAAAAATAATAATAGACCGTGCATGACGCCATTAGTGGAGTTGACAATTGTTAGTAATAATAATTATTGTTATCCTTAAAAGGCTTTATGAAAAAACATTCATAATAATAGAACTAATTTTCAGTATTTAGAAATATTTTCCTTGAATTTTATTCATGTATTATACCAGCCTTTTTTAAAATGCACCTCTATCGATAAATCAAACATGTATATGGAAGATGTCCGCTTTAGCAATTAGTATGTCACTTAGACAGCTATGCATCCAAACGAGATAATCACAGGTTTTGGAATTCACTTAACGCCGCCGCGGAAGCTAATAAATAATAAATGAACAAACCGTTTCTCACTAATATGCCACGTTGCCACCCGTCTGAGTGAGATCCCGGCGCATAAATCAACACTGAAATAGATCAACGATGTATACATACATTTCCGCTCACCAGTTGGAATATTCACTTTCGAATATTAATTTACCAAATTTTATGAAAGCTCTCCTCGTTTGACATGTTATTAAAAATTATAATATGAAAGATGAATAAATATAGTGAGAAGCAGTGCACCACTGAGTGTTGTGTAAATTGTGCTTTACGTAAAGTACCTACCAATAAGTATAGAACTTCAATACTTCTATCAACGTACGAGTAAGCTTTTTGGTTTATTTCCCTATAATTATTTTCTAATGTATTTTTTTATTTGATTGTGTTTAACATATTTATGTACTATTGTATGCCAAAAAAGAGTATGGTAATGTCAAGTTTCACTTCCCAAAAATCAACGTCTACAATAAAGATGTCTGGTTTAGGACGGGAATGACACTTAGACTCCTGCTGTGTATCCAAACAAGATTTATATTTATAATGGTGACAGTGAGTTTTAGTCAATATTATCATTATTCATATCATACACCATATTAAATTCTACCTCGTACCTCGTGACTTGCGATCGATTGTCAATTACTGTCGTGTGACTACAAAGCGCACGTGCGCTATTAAAGCTTGAAAAAAAGGTCATTCGTGCTTAGTATAACCACGATTTTGGTCAGGTTTTGCTTGTGTTTGATATGACCAGTCTGTATAATGTTACTAACATTACCAACTAATTATCTTACCACGTTGCCACATTTAAGCTTCTGGAAATTGTCTGTCCCTTTAAGACAACCAACAAATGCATTCGTATAAATACTTAAATTTAAAACGAAGTGGTTAGTTTAATTTAGTGATTCCTGTAACTCCTTAGTACGTGCTAAACGCAGAATCCAATTGGTTTTAAAGGCTAAGTACAACGTAAATGTTTTATTGACCATTGCCTTATTTTGAGTAAAGGCTATCTAGACGTCTCGAATAATCTTGAACTACGATAATATAATAGACGATAAACGGACGCACCTAGTAATTTGATCATTTAGGTCGTAAATGATGCAATATTTTTTAGATTCAGTAAATTTATGTAATGTTTTTAATTAAGCAATAGATTAAGCACCGCGGGGTTAAACCGGGGCGAACAATACAAAAAAGGGAAAAGAAAAAAGTAAACTACTATTACTTATTTTTTTAAATATACAGCACGCACCTTAACATACACCTCATGCTCATACACCTTACCATATTTTTCCAAAATTATTTGTGCATAATTCTTATCGTGTATTATGCAGTTAATTGCAGTTATTGTTACCTGATAGGTGTTTCTATTATTCAAACTTTTTTCCCTCATTTCGCCGTAAGCTACGACGATGACCATCTGGTTCTTGCTAGCCCTACGTCACGTAGTCCATGTTTTATTGTTTTTCGACCACGCAATATTAAATCAAAATCTTAAAGCTAAAGGCAGCTAAATAGGCTTCAGTTTAAGTATACATCATCATTGTTTTGAATAAACGCATAGTTGTTATGCACGATGAGAAAGATAACGCGGTACGGTCTGTTGCGAGTTGGAAGGAAAATATGACCGATTTCATTGTTCTTTCTGTGCTATTCGGGTCTGAGAATCACTCGCAGCCATCAACAACGCGGATGCCGCACTTAACGAGCCTTGTCGAAGTGATGGAAAATAGGAACGGATGAATTAGCTGTCAGCTATTCAATGATAAAAGTAAGACAACGCATAATATACGCTCTGTAGCATGAAACAATCAAGCGGCCATGACAAGAACTACTTTGCGAAATCTGGACATAGGTACACACCTATTGAGAGCTTTCTACAGAAACAAAGTGATCAAGTGCATCTGTAAATTAGTCTGTTGGCTTAATTACAAAAGTTTATAAATATGCACAATATTTAATCATACTTCTCTACTTACTTTTTAAGTTCAAAAAAATAGTAGTAAATCGCTTAACATCTAAATAAGTAGCTGAACTTAATTACTTATCTCTATTTTGACCTAACCATAGTGCTCTCTATTTTAACCCTATTCGTGTGACAAGAAGCCTTTGCTCTGCAGAAGCACTTATTAGTTGACGATGAAATAGCCTCTATTCGTATGTCGAATGCCATAATATAACTGTTGCTAAAGTTACTTTTGCGATATGAATCCTACATAAATTATTTATTTGGGACATCCTTGATTTTATTGTTGTAATGTTGACGAATACTACTTTTACGGAGACATCACACCCAAATTGAGCAGTCAATATATTTGCGGCTATAGAAAATATCCTGTTTTTGGTTTAGTTCGTATTGTGTCATTTATTAAGAATAAAATTAAACGTTAGGAGATTGTGACGTATATCGATCGTAATGTGGTGCCGTCGTCGCCACCATAATGCGAGCCAGCGCGAACAACGTGATGCCTATGGCGTCCTGCAGCGAAGAGAGAGGCACGCACGCCTGGAGCCCTTCGGCGACTAACTGGCGAGCCTACCCTTTATACATTAATATCAATTTTATTTTTGTCGTGTAAACAAAAATGCAGCATGTTTTTTATAAAAGATACAGTTAATAGAAGCTAACAATTACCTTGTATAGTTTTGTAATATTTCTTAAACTAAAATTATTCCATCATTCATAGTTTAATTTACTTATCTCGTGTTCAAATCAATGTACAAATTAAGATTTATAGATTACAATAGTTTTTCATAGGTAGTCTAAAACCGGGATGGGTAATGGTCATTAACATTTTCGCACGAAAATGTTAGTCAGTGTGCGTACAGCAAACAGTCCTTGTTTGGTATTATGTAGAACATTTTCAGTGAAACCGTTATTTACAGTTTCTATCAGGGCAACGCGTGTTGTGTCAATTGTGTCCTTTAATCAATCAACGGCCTGGTTAGAGTGCGTATATCCGATGAAATAGTGTAATTAAAGATAAAGGAAATTAAGTTAAGCAACTGTTATGTAGCTTATCTAAAGGTTAATAAAGAGTAGGCCTAAGGTCTAATGATCGATTTCGCACTAATTAGAAGATATATGTATACATTTGGGAGTTTATATAAGAGTAGGAGGCGCAATATGTGATTACCCAATACTCGTGGAACACAGCAAAATTTTATAGAAAAATATATAGGAAACACTTAACAAGAAATCTAGGCGTTTATTTTAATTGTTGTTTCCACAGAATTTAAACTGGCCACGTACAAACTTAATCTTATTATTAAATCAAACACATCACATTAAGGATGTTATCTTGTCAATATCAAAGTCCCTAACAGTGAGGCCAATAGTGTAGACATAAATATGTAACGACAGGTGGTAAAGTGGTCATGCTGCGCAGCGCACGCCCAGTGCACCAGTCGCAAACATTGTATCTTTAACCGTATATTACACGAAAATGAACTGTATTATACAATACCTAGAGTTTTTAATTATACTGACCCATTCAAATAACTTGTTACCTAAATCATCTTTCTTGAATAGCAGCGCAGGCCTGAAGACGGGAGAATTCGAATTTATTGACCATTAATTCAAAATATTATTTTCACAATATAAGTACTCATTTATTAATTTTGAAATATTAGGTTCCGATTAATTTATATGTGTCGTTAAGATATTTATTATGTATGTAAATATCATCTTTATTTATATTCCTAATCTTTTGTTTTCAGACGTTAAGTACGTTGATGATCATCGTTTAATAAATTGGTTATCATGAATGAGTAGAACTGTACTTAAAAGTAAAAAATCATGAATTTAATCTTGAACTATTATGACCAGTCATTGTTTTTTTGCAGGGTTTGGACGAGGAAGATAGAGTTTCTGTAAGTACAAACAAGACGGGAATGAGTTATTGCCCATTAAACGGAGCAAATAAATTAAGACTATTTTATTGCAGTTAGATCAAAAGAGCGAGGTTGACCCATTAGACTCGAAGCAAAAGCAATGGATTTTATGTGCTGCAAGAGGTGACTATCATGCCCTGGCAAAGATGTGTAAGGAAAATGCAAAACTCGTTAAGACCAAGGTTAGTACTTTAATGTATGCTTGTGTGCGTCGCATAAATGTACGTTTTTCAAAAAATCACACTATTTGCTCTACTTTGTCCAACATAAGCTTGAGATAATTTCCGTTAAAAAAAATGTGATAAACGGTTACGGATGTGGTTGTCCCGTATTCTTGAGTTTTTCGGAGTTAGTAAGCGCCAAGTGAGAGCACATGTCCAAAAGGTGTGCTTCTAATTGGGTCTCAGGGTGCACGGCCGGCGCCGGCCCGCGCCCCCCCGCCGCATGCTATCTTGACATATCTCCGGACGTAGTCCCTTGTTTTATTTTATGAGCCATCTCTCAGGCCCGACTTTTTCTATACAACTATTGTGTTCAAATACTGTTTCAACTCTCGCTCTTGATATATAGACGTCATATAGAGTGGGCAAGATCGCTAATTCCGAGGAGCATTTCGTTTGTATAATTGTTGAGGAGTAATATTCGACAAAATTATATCTAAGCCAAGTAATCATCCTTAGTGATAATAATTCGAGAACTATATTCTCATTAAAAATGTAATAAAATTATAAAAGTAAAAGATACTTTAACAAGTTTGGTTTATATTTGTCTCTAAAGAGCATTGTCATTGTATTGATTACCGGGTAACTACATTACTTTTATTGAATACGCAGTAAAAAAGTAATGATAGCCTTCTCTTTTATTGATCCGTTGTAAATCAAGGGTCGACGCAATTGGATTTAAATTTTATTGGATCCTTTCTTTAGTATGTGAATAGTTAGACACGAATTAAGGCATTAACAAAAAATGTTTTAATCTTCATTTTGCTATAATTAATGGATTATAAGTATTATTAGTTTTGTTGCTGGCAGACTTGTATTTATATTCAACGGTTTATCTTTGTTTTCAGTTTACTTTGTTATTTTTTAACAAGTGCTTTATAATGTAGAATGACAATTAGTTTCATTTCCTTCTATTCGCTTCCCGAGCTAATAAAGCAACAGTAAATATTGTCAGACAATATGTAACACGTGTTTGCGACTGTTGCCTTGCTGGTTGACATTTGTCGTTTCTCCTCTAAAAAAAACACTTTGATGCTTATTTTCGTATTTGCTTGACTTGCTGATGGAATTATAGATTTGTGGAAATTTCTCTGTGTGTGGGTTCTTGTGATATTTTTTATTGTAGACCTCGCTTGTTTCTCTTTGAAATGAGAAATTTAAATATGTCATCGTCGCTTCCTACCTAAAAGAAATTTTCTTTAAAATTTATATTTTAATGCATCATAGTGATTAGTTTAAGTATATTAGCTGATTTTATAAGCTTTTTTAACACTCCATGACTCCTGTTAGCACTTTGTTAATGTTGAATTCATTTTATCTCTTTAAGAATTATTAGAGCATACCAAAGAAAATGTTTCAGAAGTTTCTTTTCAACCTTATTACTACAATAAATTTGTAGTTTTCTGTTTAAATATATCTTTAAAAAATATTCCTTGGAGTACAAAACATTGAAGGCACGTTTTAATTCATCAAACCTCAAGTAAAATCGCGCACCTATTTATTGTTCTTCTATTTATTGTGTCTGGAATTAGCACGACTGAAAGGTTAGAAGTAAAAGCGTAGATAACTTGTTTGAGAAAACCATTCTAGATAATATCTCTTTCGAATATTTCTTACGAACTAGGATAACAAAATACCGTAGGTACACATCTCTTTTTGTCTGCATTGTTGTGTGACTCATCGAAATATAAGTTCATAATTAATTGCAGAAATGGGGTTTTGTAGAAAAAAATAAATTAATTCGACGTTTCAATACAATAAAATATTGAAAAATAACCATACTTTTATTCATCAATCGATCGATACACTAAGTTTTAGATATTTTGTAGCTAATTATTAAGAAATAGGTAAGGTATTTGACGCAAGTATACTATGACGTCATAACTCAGTTATTCCTACAAATTTAATAAAAAAGTATCGTTTTTGACATTTGGATAAAAGTATTGAATTCGACTAGTTGGAAACTACCGTATTATATCTACTTATAACTAAATTACTTTGAAAGTACATTCTTACTACTACCAAACTGTTTAGAGAATAACAGTTACTTTTATTTAATTCTGTGTTAAGTATTTAAATCTCTACTAATGATTGTGTAGTTGTGTTGATGAAGGTTTGTTTAGTCAATAAAACCTCGAAAGCTTAGTATTATTAGTATTCTTGATTTACGACTATTCGAGACAACGAGGGCGGAGCCAGTGAGCCAAGTAATTAAATCCAAATCATTTCGATTTGGTTGCTATACCAACAGTCATATTGATACGACCAATAATGGTATTGTTAATTACATTTATATCGGGTAATATAAGAAAAAAATATATCACCGTCTTTAATTTAAAAGACTACTTACAGTTTTTATTATTGTGCTGGTTAAATATCATTTAAGATTGTTCTTCAATAAAATTAATAGTTTTGTGGTTTGGCATGTTCTAATTGGTGCGATAAACTGGACTGCAATTACAACCACATTTTTTGTGGCGCCTGCTCGCAGACCTTCGAGTATTCTATTTCATTGTAAAAAATACTTCCAAATATTCGTATACGGTTTCGGTTGCACGCGCTATTAACGCCAACTCGACGGTGGGAGTGTCGTTGTAGAAAGCAATTAAAGTCTTGATTTATTCCGGTGCAAGGCATCGACTTTGCTGACATCTCTCAGTCTAATTAAGACAGTGGCTTCTAAATGATTTATCTATGTTTTAATCTATGAGTTGCATATGAAACACAGAACCAATTAATTAAACTCTTAAATACTGTATTCGTGTACTTTAGCTAATGTCAATTCTTTGTTATTATGTGACTCTTTCTTATATATATAGTAGGGTTGGTTTAGTTTATTTTGATAAAGATTAACACTGCACATTTACCTAATTCCTAGTATTTCGTTAGTTGGACGAAATCGATTCCTTTACAGATTTTACTATGGTCGCTTGTTACTTTGTGAAGTGAAGCAAGACGGCCACAACTTTTCGTTTATTGTTTTTTAGTCGTTTTCAATGGGTGAGCTAACTTCTCGAATGTGTCGCCCGGCGCCAAGTCGGTGCAACCCGAGATTTGACGCCGCGCCTCATTTGACCCGTCCGTCCGTCCGCCGAATGCCCGCGCCATTGTTTAGCTATGCGTGTTGAACATGACACGCCGTGAAGAGCATTTCATATCTGTTATATAAGCATGACATCTTCCACTTTATAATACGATTATAATAACGAAATTAATTTAAAAAAACCTTTCTATATTTAATATCTTGGATAAGCAATTCTTAAAATTTTGAAAAAAGAATTACTACCGAACAAGATTCGGACAGCAGGGTCCTGTTAAGTTATTAGAAATTTATTAGTAGTATTAGTTTAACTGTTTTTCTCACTTTGGGTGGTAAAAAAGAAAAAGCCTTATGGTTACCCTCAAAATCAGAGTGATACGTACATATGTTGCGGGTCTTTGGTTATGAAAGTTATGTTTGTCCGGTGCATCAGTAAACATTTAAGGTTACAACTTGCACCAAGTTACAACGACTAAGAACAATTGTTCTTCTTCAGTATCCCCTTTATTGGTCAGCTAGATTTTGAAGTTATAAAAGCTGTGCACCCTCTCTGTGGTACTCAGAGGGTGAAAACTTGTAACGTGGCGAATGGATCACATCGGAGGTAAAAGCCGATGGCAGTTTCGTAACCTTTCAGCCAGTTACATTTCCGTTGCCTCCTTGTTGTTAATTTGAATAACTATTTCCAGTGGCCCGGGTTGCGAGTTGACTAGCCCGTTAAATGTTCTTACACAGTTGCAAGTCAATCTAGATCCTTTAACAGGATTGATTAGGCATCATTTTGTCACTTCATTTTTATGGATTATGCGCAATATTACGTTTTGAGCCAGATTCAAAAGTGAATTCCTTTTTTAAATATCTTGTCAAAATGTCTTCTCTCGTACCTGAAATAATAATTTGGAATTAAAACAATTTAAAGATTATTGGTGTAGTATAGAAATATCATTATTGTTGTGAATCGAGTGAAAAATACAATAATTTTCTTGCTTGTGATGTGCTCGTATACTTATAGAACAAAATTTCATCATTACTTTTAACATTATTCATACTAACTTCCCCGTAACACGCAAACTAGCTGATCGAGACGTTTCAGGTTTGAAATAGGTTTACAAGTAGCCATTTTCGGATTTTATGTATGAAGATTTTAAATGTGACAAAATCCTAATTTATTTATTCTCTTTATTACACTGATATTAAGTAGTATAACATTTACCTATAAGAAGTATATGAGATAACTTCTTATTTAAAAGACTCTTCAAAACTCTTTAAAAGATTCTTTCTTATTTAAAAGACTCTCAATCAGATCAATTCAGTTTGTTTGCTCCGAAATTATCTGTAAGAAATTTATCTATGTGCTAACTTACAATCAGTTGAATTCATTGAAGAGGCTTGTGCTTATACTTTTACGCCTTTGAAATTTAATGTTATTAAATATAAATATAGGCCTTTAAATCATATTACATCTAAACTACATATGGTAGGTCGTAAGTTACAGAATAAAATTACGCCGAGTTATTAAAATAAAGATGAAAGAAAATTACATTTAAGTTGACATGTAAGAAATAGTCATCGACTCCTCCTTATAACGTTTTTATTTTAGCTAATAAAAGATATACATGTTTGCTCGAAGAAAGTAAACCACTAGCTGGTATCTTACTAACAAAACCTAAGCGTGCTGCATAAGGCACTTGCGCGGGAGTGCAAGTCACTCCCACAATAAGTGATTTCCAACACAGTGACGCAGCGATATTGTAATGGTTGTTTGTTTAGTGGTTCTACCTTACTCGTGTATCGACCTAATCATATATGCCCGTAGTTTTGTTTTTATACGGCTGTTTCATTATAGAGTTCATGGGCGTGTGATGTTGGGCGCAATCAAATTTGAAAGGAGACAGCTCAGCATTTGTGCTGCATTGGTAATTTGGTTCTGGCGCCATAAAGTGTTGGTACTATAAAATATAATATCAATCAAAACTAGACTAGACTTTTTTAACACATATCTATTTTTTATTTTGATATGGTTTTCTCTACAAAATATTAATTTGTAAGACTCGAATTCACCTTAATTATACGGATCGAAGTTTACACAGTGTCTAAGCAACCGACTATTATGCGAATGACGTCACATAGATGCTAAGACTTCTCATTCTTGACGGTTCTAAACCTGGCTGGTACCAAAGTAGCTTTCTCTGAGTTATATTAATTTTAAAATTAATTTAGATTCCATCGACAATTGTGTGGTGAAAAAATTATGAGGAGACCTGAACTAATAATGCCTTACTGTAAGTTGGAAACCGTCAATCCGCCTTAAGCAAAAACGATTAAACATGTCTGCTGGTATATAAGACACATTAGCAAATACTACGCTATGTACGCTCTGATACTAAGCTTCATACTTAAACCTTCTCTGAGTGAGAAGAGGCCTTTGCTCTGCAGTAAGCACTTTATAGACTAGTGTCCATGTGATGATGAATGATTCGTTGCTTAGAGCAAAATATTGCAAATGTATTGTTCTATTTAAAATGCGAAATCTTGAAATGTAATGGTGCTTAGCTGGTTGCCTAAAGTTTAAGCTATACTTCTACTGAATAAGGTCGAGACTCAGCAACCATTTTGAACGTGAATATTATGATGCAGTACAAATATTATGTTAACAGCCCAATAAATAATATTTCTGAACATACATAATTACAAACGTGTATATTACGAGTATACACTTGAGATTGATTTTCTGCATCCACATCCAAACTTGGGTGCTTGTTGTAGCTTTATATACATATTCCACGTTGTGTTCTCCAAACGGAACTCGGTTTGTTATTGCAAAACACGAAAGCATGCTAATTGAAATTCAGCATGAAAGGGATAATAAGGGCGGCGGGCTTCGCCTCTCAACGCGCACCCACCATACGTCACTCAAGAGAGGAGTTAGGTGATCTTTGGTACCGCTCCACAAATGTTACCCCTGTTTATTGATTTAGACAATACATAAAACCGCTTTAAGATTTGCTTAATTTACACTTACCAAAGTGAGGAACGTAAGATAAAAAGCCGGATTAAAAGCCGGATTGTATTTGCGGAAGATTTTAGAAGAAAATATTCATTAAACTCACGACTACAAGATCCATAATATTGTGGTCACATGTAGTCAACTTAAATTGTGTTAACACTGCACAGTGGTTCATGTAAGCGTGTACTTCAGTAGTCTGTGGTTCCTGTGACAAATAGTGCTACTTTGTACGTTGAAAAGTTTTCCGGGTCTTCGGGACTAGCTACGTTTGTTCTTGATAAAAAGAGAGGCCCGCTATGAAGGCAATTAATAATCCGGTAGTTCTGTTGTATCATGTTTATATAATTTTAAAGTTGATTTAGATTTTCCTAAATATAGCTATTTTAGCAAAGTGTTGGAGAAGGGTGCGCAATTTATGAAACCCGGCTCCGGGATGTGAGGGAGAGACCTCGCACTTTACCGTGGCACATTAATTAACCGAGCGGAATCTACATACGGCGCCACAACCACGTAGAGAGCCCACTGGTGGCAAGAGCGTAGATTTACGACTCGTTCGACCACCATCTATCGGATAAACTAATTGCAGTGCAGAGCTATTGTTTCTAAACACTAGGTAGAAATAGAGCCTGCCGACTGTCCGGCTCGGATCGCCGCTTGTATGCGATCGAGGACAATTATTCGATTGTCCGGCTGTTTGAATGCACCATGATCTTTGTTAGTAGAAATTCTGTGATAGATGAGCCAACAATTGGAATCCCTTTATTTAAACAAATAGCTGTCTAACATCTCTTGTAGGTATCATCTACCTTATTCAGGATAAAAATGTAGATATATAAGTATATGTTATTCCGCATTTAAAGCTATCTGTGCCAAATTTTATTCAAATTCGTTTAGTAGTTATTGCGCGAAAGAGCATTACGAAAAATGAAAAAATCGCGTCTTACTATAAACAGAATATTTAAATTTTTCAATTCCTTTTTGTATTCGTTAAAAAATGTGATTATTATTTTTCGTTCAGGCACCTTCGTTTTGGGCGAATAAAATGTTTGAAATTAAAAGTTCGGAAGATGCGGGCCGGGAAATGAAATGTAAGAAATTATACTAGAGAAGTAAAAATTTGTTGTTTTTTTTTTCAAATTTTATCTTTTAATACTTACAACAAGTTATTGTCTTTTATTTTTTATTTTGATATAAGCATCAACTATTAGGTATAATCTGTTTTATACCACGCCTTTTGTTTTAGTATTTTGGCGTCGGCTTGAAGCTTCAGAAAACAATCGATACAGTGGTTACCTACATTTTATCCAATTAATTGAAAATATCATACACACCTACCTATATTAAATTATACACGCAGAAAATCAATTTGTTAAATAACATAATAATCATTGATGGGCA
This sequence comes from Spodoptera exigua, assembly GCA_902829305.4. NCBI lineage: Eukaryota > Metazoa > Arthropoda > Insecta > Lepidoptera > Noctuidae > Spodoptera > Spodoptera exigua. Next base: position 7,720,689 of record LR824601.2, on the reverse strand, counting down.
GCTTTTATCTAGAGCAAAAAAGAACAATGAATAATGTGGGTGTTGCAATCTCAATATTGGTCGTATGAATGATACAACAGAGACCATAATATTTTAGCAAGATTGAATTCCGAGTTTCAAAATACTTACTGATAACCCTAGGAGAGAGAGGCATGTCAGAGGCGGGTGCCCTCGGCATACACGCCACGCGCCCGCAGCAGCGCTTTCGGCGATCCGCGAACAACCGCCCCTACCGCACCCTCAGCTGCCAATTATTTTATTCTAGATAGTTTAAAATATTATACCTGCTAAACTACTTTTAAATACTTTCCTTTTTAGTGCTATATATCATATTTAAAGTGACTTCTTTGTATTTTTCAATAACAATCGACTGCTGGTCCACGGGACTTCCTCTGCATTAGTAGTTTATCAGTTCAAAGTATAGGGGTGATAGATAATATATGAAGTCCATCTGATAATATTCAAAAAAGGGTAATATCCTAACTGAAAAATAAAATATTTTTCGTTGACAATAACCGTACTAATCCTAAATTATAACATTATACAATACGGAAATGTATCAACTAGTCAAATTCAATGCTGTAAGGGTAAGGTACATTTAGAAATGATAAAATGATAGGTAATGATAAAGTCTAATATTTTCTGTTTTCTTACACTTAAATACCTACACAAAAATGATAAATGATAGAAATGATAAAAAGATCGACCCGCGGCGAAAAGGGCCGGAACTGATGCCCAATCGAACTAACGTAATGCAACTACTGCTCGCTTACTGTGATACACGTTTTTTATGTATTTCGCTGCGCGTCAATGTCAGCATAAAACTAATACTACTACAATGCACGGCTTTGCTCGTACAAATACTTTTATCGAAATGTCAAACAATAAACTTTTCTATGAAATTTGTATTGGATTTGGAAAAACTGAGTTAAGACGTCATAGTATTTTTGCGTCAAATAGCTTACTTATTTCTTAATAATAAATATCTTAAATTTAGTGTATCGATTGATCGATTAATAAAAGTATAATTATTTTTCAATATTTTATTGTATTGAAATCTCGAATTAATTGGTTTTTGACCTAGGAAACTAAGCCATTTATCATCAGTATTACAATTCTAAGATTGTCAATTTCAAGAATAGCTCAAATATCAACTTACATGTCAGCTTGTCTCTGTTCACTTTCATCTCAATCTATACACACCCAGTAGAGCTATCTTTTGACAAAAATAATTATTACCAAGAGGCGGTAGGCAAAGCCCGAGGTACTCCGCTAAGCCACTACAATTCGTTTGCGGCGGCAATGAGCGGCTTGTAAATCAAAGGGATTCTACATAATTAAGCTCATAATTAATGTAAGGATTCTGTTATTTATAGGCGTAGTCATTCTTAAAATTGCTCCCGTTTTGATAAGACGGTCCTAAGAGGATGTGATTAACACATGTTACAGTTTAATGGGTGTAGATAATGTTCTAAGTCGGATTTTCAAATGTTTTGAAATATTTATTCGATGCATAAAAGCATGCCGTTTCACTTTGCTATTTTAGTTATAATTTAATTAATTCGTTAAAAATGTTAATGGCTTATGATACAAACCAGATATAAACATGATTACTGAAGAATTATGTTTCCTTAATACTGTCGTACGCATTAAAATATTACAAGCTAGGCAGGAAATATATGTAGACATATGACTTTTCAGGACGTAATTTACAACTGGTGCGTATAATATTTTTAGTAAATGCATCAATGAATGTTAAATGCCGTTCTTCATCTCGTAAACTCCTATCAGCACAGGAGCGTCTTCTAAATTACCTACACCCGCCACCGCAGCGGGCCCGACCCGCTCCCTATTAATTTGTTTATATTAGAGACGTTCACTTGCGCAGTCAATCACGATTGTCGTCAAGCGACCGATACACGATTTGTTTTCGAGAGATCTTAACCGTGTTTTGGTTATTTCTGTACAATTGAAGCTTTTAAATTTAGTGTCACCGCAACTCTCCGGAGACACTCTAAACATTTGTCTCGGGATATTTATCGCTGCGGCTCGTCGACTATATCATCCAGCCGGCATTGTGGCAATCGATCAGAAGCCGCGCGGGGCTGGCTAAATTGATTATTTATTCAGGCTTAGTTAAATCTTTGAGCAGTCGCGTTATTTGTAGACTAAACAGGCAGGAAGTGGTTAAATGCTTATTTGAAATGTGTTGCGCGCCTCGGCATCTCATTTGTCACGGCGGCAAATTTTTATATATAATAAGTGTGCTGTGAAATGTGATGAATATTTACAAGTTCTCTGGGAAAAATCTGTATAAACAATTATTTAACTGATAAATTTAATTTATCAGATACGTATTGTTTGTTTAGCGCCCTAGGCTTGTTCTAGACCGGTCAATTTGTCGACATTTTTTCTCATACCTTTTGACGAAATATATCACAAACAAATAGTGACGAAACAAAATTAATGAAATAACATTATTATGTAAATAAATTGGTTTTTCCGTAATCCTCTATGAAATGATCAATATCCTTGAATATTGACAAAAAATAGCCAGATTAATCAGATACGTACGCAGTACGTATGTATTCTGTAAGTACCTAAGATGTTCCATTAGTTTCATGACAATGACAACCGCACGTCAAGTTTGCTTTAGATATGCACCTACCTATAATAACATTCAAATGTGTACACAAAAAAGTTTCAGTAAGACTACGAATCTTTTAACATGAATACAGAATATATTATTGCCGCCTAACCACAGCAAATATTTCCAAAACCGACATGTCCCTTTTATTATATTACCTACTTAAAGGTACTCCCGTGTAAAACAACGCGAGAGGGCCACAGCCGCATGACCTCCCGGGGCAAACGGGGATAAGTACACGCCGCACTCGGGTGGAAATATAAAACATGTTCATTATTTTAAGGCTAATTGGGAGAGGCCGCTTGCAGCGAAGTAGGTGCGAGCCCGCCGCCGCCCGCCCACGGCAGTACCGAATTCGAGCGCCGTGTAACGGGCTCATTACGGTATAAATGCGAATATACGTATAGACACTGTTTCTGCATTAAGCTGAAATACTACAACGCTTTGTAAGATATGTCTAACTGTACGTACGTTGCTTCATATGTCGTACGGAGAAGGAAACCAAAACCTTTTGTTACCAAAAACAAAAGTTTACATTCTAAAATCTCTTGAAAATTAGGTATTTCGACATTTGGGTATAACAAAGTTCATCAAAATTTATTTCACTCCTTATATACTAACTACATAGATCCTTTTATTATTACTTTCTTTTAAATACTTGTGAATAGCAAACAACTTTAGAAAAAGGATTTATTTTCGTCTTTGATGATCTCCCCGCCTGAGGCGTATACGTTATTGTAAAACTTTTATATTTTGTTGCAGATTGAGCGTTGTTTTACTGAAAAACTTCTCTTTATAGGATAAAATACAAAAGAAGTTTACTAAGTACAACCCTTGCGTTAAGATTACACTTTCCATGCAAAACTTTTAATTAATCAATATTAAAGGGGACGGTTGATGCTATTATATCTTTTTACATTTTATTTGAAGAATGTTGTGCCAACATTCTGGAAACATTAGATAATATCGAAGAAATATACAATTTTTACCGAACTGGAGTGCAAATGAGAGTTATTGTTTTTGGGTCTACAGTCGCGGCCAGACCAGGCAGCAGTAAATGTTAAGACTTTCCAATCGACTAACATCGTTCAATATTTTTACATGAAATTCTAACTAACTTCGATTTTATCCATCTATACCTCCATACTTATACTTCGTGTTAATAATATTAGTTGGATATCTCTTATTTGTGTAGTCATTTACCAACAGCTGAGCAGGCGTTGGGTTCCACTTTCGAATCCCAAACCAAATTTTCGCATACCTAGTTCAGTGTGTCATATTGCGGACCCTAAACATTGTAGAAAGACGCAATTTTTAGAATGGGCTTCCAGGGGGTCGGTGGTCATGCCTAGCCATTGTCACTGTTAAACTTAGAACTCTTTATGTCAATGGTCGTCGTCTCACGTTCTGTCCTCGGCACAAAATACTCCTCCCTAGCCAGTACAAGCTTCTACCGATGTGTGAGTGTCTACAATCTTCACCCTGTGTTTTTCGAGCCTGGTTGCGATATTGCGGCGAGTTTCCCCGATATGACTTGACCTACAGGGGCACGGTATCATATATCTATGCGCCGCAACTCTGATTAACATAAGCCCCTTGCGTATCTTAAACCTAGATCCTAGTCAAACAGTTATGTGAAACGTGTGTACATGTAAACCGCAAAAAAAAAATCTTATGTAACTTCAATACTTAAAAGAAAATGTAAAATGAAGTAATTCGTTAAGAGTTTTCTAGACCCTTATTTTCATGATTTCGGATCGGACAAGTGAACATATTGTCTATTTATAACAATAGTTATTCACCATCATTCAAACCATAAGAATGGTTTTGTGGGGCTTAGCTTATGATCAACTTACTAATATAATATAAAGAGAAATAAATAAAAAAATAATAAATCCCCCATTCGATTTATTTCATCATTAGGAATATCCGAATTTAGTCCGAGTTTTTAGATTTTATACAGGTCGGTACACACACATAAGCCGTAGTACGGAAGCGCTATTAATGATTTAATTTATTTTTGATCCACTGATAATACGGTAGTTTCCAACTACTCAAATTCAAAACTTTTATGTAAATGGCAAAAACGATGCTTTTTCTATGAAATTCGTATGAAACTGCAAATTATGACGTCATAGTATTTTTGAGTCAATAACTTAGTTATAAAATATCTACAATTTTGTGTATCGTTCAATCAATGAATAAATATATATAGGTAGTTAATTTTCAATGTTTTATTTAATCGAAACGTCGAATTAATTAATGTTTGATCTAGGAAACTACCTAATTTTAAGCTTTGGAATTTGAAGTTAAAAATAATTAATGGAGACTATGCCGAAGTGGTAATCGGTAAAAGGTGAAATCTCCTGCAGGGGTAGGTGCGTGGTTCCGACTTGATTACAGCTCAGGGGAGAATTGATGGGTAAAGGTCGTGAGAACAGAGCGTATAGGCGATAAGGACGGTGGCACTAATCTGCTCCGTGAAGTGAGCTGCTTTTAGTCATTTCGGGGTCACCACTTTAGAAGCAAAGACTAAAGTGAAATAGGATTAAGTAGTCGATATTTTTTGATAATTTACCTTGCCACGACACGCCATCAGGGTGAACGCTACCCTTTAGGAAAACGTTAATAGTGTAGCATACACCGAAATGAGGTTTCGTCCAATTTTGCAACTAATTGGCCAGCGGGAGGCGGCCGCGTTCGAACACCGCGGAACCAAAGGCGAAGATAGTTAATCACTATTCGCATCTGTGATGAAGTGTAGCTCGATTGTAATTACTTCGTGTGTTGATTTAAGCTTTATCACGAGGTTAAGCGGAGGGATCCCCGTTCGACCGGCCCCACGCCGGAATATTGAATTTATTCCTTCAGAGATACTTTATACAATTACTGGCGAAGGTGCCGCCGCGGGAACCTATTAAAATATTGAAGATAAGATCAAACTTTTAGTGCAGACGAGGTGGGCCGGCCGTCTTATAAACAAGAATCGAACCTGGCTGCTTCCAGCGCACGCTTGTTCTCTCGCTTATAGTTTTTATGTTTACAATTGTTTCTAATTATGAATTGATCAAACATTCAATTCGATATTGTATGTTATTATCTCGAGTGTTTGTTTTTATTTGTAATTTGTTATTTAATTGGCTTCTGATTATAAGGAGGTATCAAGCATTGGAACATTTTGTAGAATAAGGGTAATGCGTGGGAATATGATGTATTTACCATAAAATTAGATAGTAGTATTTAGTCTTTTATCATAATCAAAGAATAAAAAATAATTATCTTTATACATCAACTTACTCTTGAGGTACGTCAATCAACTATGTTATTGTAAATATTAGTGTTCAAACAAATTACGTATCCAAGATTTCATCGTTTACACAATGTCGAACCAATATCTTCTATTGCTACATCTTTGGCCCTAAAGCAATAAGAACGCTAAACGACTGGGAGGTGTCCAGACGTGGTGACTAACTGCCTGAGGCCTCCTGCGTAATATACGACAGCGGCTGAATATAGTTTTTAATTAGGATCTGCCTACCGACCCAACGAGGCTTCTATTTGTTTAATCAAATGCAAAGAATAACAAATGAGATAAAAACGGTTTGTTTTTAGGCAAGAGGGATTTCGCTTGCACCCGCTTCCCTGGCTGAAAATTGGCCACATTATGTTTCATCTGTGGTATTCTGATGGCTATGAAATGGGCGCGGAATGCGATGCGCTCGGGTCTGGGCTACAAGCCGTGGATCCCAGATAAGCAGTTGCGCGACACACTCCAGCATAAGGTGGTTAGCAACTACCTTATAATTCTTTACATACATCGTGCAACGGAGAACAAGCTCAAACAGCTAAGGCCTAAATGCGCAGCGGATCGTCATGAAATCCGCCGGTCTATCCTCTAAGCCCAGACAGCTACAAGCCATCCAGGTTGACGGTTGGACTGCTGCTGCTATGTCAGCAAATGTTGGATGCTCCACATCCACGTTTGTAATCCTCGAAGTCCTCATTTTGCTGGTCTAGAGGCGGGTCTTCTACGATGGCCGCCTGTGTCCAGATGGCCAAGATCTCCCAGTTTGGTTTTTCAGTTTTTTGCTTGTAGTTTTGCTTTCGTATACCGAAAATCGTCTAGTACACGTTTAAAAAGCAGGGATGTTGTGGGAACCATCTCGTGGAAACAATGAGTCTGCGCGGTTGCTCGACACTAACGTACATCATTGTTAGGTTTAGTTGAAACCAGGCGTTGTTTGAGTAGGTACTGTGATATCCTCGAAGACACCGAGACTTGCTACTGCTAGATATACAGCGGTACCGGAGAGAACAACGACATCATGTGCTTTGGCAACGTTTACCAGTTCTTGGGCCGTGTAAATGCTATTTCTTACAGCTTGCACATCCTTTATGGTGAAAAATTGTTGTTGCCAAGGCTTATCAACTTACCAACATCAGAAATTCCTTTATACTCTTCTTGAACGATTTGAATCCTGTTGCGTCATGTGCTTGCTCTTGAATTTGTCGCACATTTAATAGGCCGACTTCGCCATCGAAACTTAGGTTTTCCTTCCATAATGGGTCATCCGTTAGTTCCGTTGCTTGCCATTGACTTACTAATGTTGGCGAGAGGTCACTCGACTACCTTCTTGAGTTCGGTGGGTACCGGCGCGGGGGTTTCGATGGCAGGCTACGCAAGTCTGAGTCCACCTCGTTGTTTCGCGTCACTACGGGTATAACTTATATTTAGGAGTAAGTCTAACTAAAAATGGATGAACGGGATGATAGCCGCTATCGTGATTGCTTAGTTCGTGGTTTTATTTCGAAACCAGCCGTTAGAAAGATTTACGTACGTCTGCCACGAAACAGGTTAAGTGCACAATCATTCTAAGTTCTAAGTGAATAGATTTAACTATGTTTGCGTAAGGTAGTTTCATTAAAAAATATAATGACGTATTAGAATTTTAACTTGTTTAAAGTTACATACAAAAGTGTGGGTTTCCATGTTTACTGTAAATTAGTACTGTTTCAAAAATATATGTATGTAGGCTATGTAGACTCTGATAAGATTAATGGTGTAGCTGTCAGACTAAATTAAGTTCCCGTCAAGAGTCAAGATTTTAATAAGGCTCTGTCGTCCAAAAGTTTGAAATTTGTGTAAATTGGAACTTAAGCTAAGTTTCTCCAAAGTTCATCATCAGATCTTATTTTGTTGTTATTGGCTTTATTCCAATATTAGCAACATAATCATTTCGCACTTATCAGTATTTAAAGGGAGTATAAACAAGAGTCATTGGGGCGGCGCGCCAGCGCGTTAGTGAGCAGAGCAGGGCCGCAGGTCCAATCTGTAAGTTTCAATTAAAATTCTTCTATCTTCGCTACCGCTGTTGAATTGGTCCAATGAACGATTCGTTTTGCATAAATGCCCGCCAGCTGTTTACAATAATCGATGATATGTTTTTACGAGTTACATTTCCAATTTATTGATTCTTGGTCCGACAATTTATTTGTATCGATAATGTTTCAAAGACTTCTGTTTATTTTTATCATGGAGTTGCTGACGGGTTTACGATGGTGCGTCTGAATTCAAATGATATATTGTATTTCTCTCATAATTACCCTTTAATTACGATTCATTAATTTTTATCGACACAGAGTTTTTATGGACTTCATTTGCTTTAATATCTGTAATGCAAAACGTGAAAAATACAATAGAATAAACATGAGTATTGTTTCTGTGTTAGACCCTTTCCGATTTGTAGTTGTTTTTTTTTTGTTGGGTCTCCAAATCCTGTTCAAACGTAACCTCTAGAGGCATTGACTTCGGGTACGGATTGGGTGTATTGTGTTGGCGCAACTAACCGACGACAGCGAGTTGAAAACAGTTTTTCACATCCCGGTAAGATAAGTGCATTTGCTTGTAACGACAAGGCGCGCTGTGGCGATCGCCTCGCCACGCCGCCTCAATGGGCGCGCGTTCTTTATTTATTTATATACGCCCTTCTGTAATTAACGATAGTAAAAAGAAATAAATATATCATTTGATTTATATCATATCATTCCTACGTTGTTTGTTTTTGGCTGTTTCAACGTTCTTTTTAAAATAATTTTGAAGTATATTTTGGCAATATTGCTTTGGTGAATGTTGTTATGTAGTTTCTTAGAAACTTGTCGTATTTTTGCAACGTAAAGAAAGTTAGAAAGTTAAATTATCATGATTAATTTCAATTAGTTAAAGATTAATATGCAATACTGGTGAAACAATAAATGACTCGTGAATATGACTTTTCCGATTTATCTATATGTACTTTCTATGATTATTTGAACACCACTGGCTTACGGTGAAGGTAGACATCGTGAGGAAATATAATTTCTAATTATAAGTTTAAAATCGCCAACCCGCATTGAGCCAGCGTGGTGATTAATGCTGAAGCATTCTCCGTTTGAGAAGAGGCATTTGCTAAGCAGTGGACACTTATAGGCTGATGATGATGATGATGATGATGATGCAATACTGGCTGCAGGATTAGTTGTCAGTCAACCATCACTCAGTAATAATGCCCAACGTAGTAAAATTTACGATGAATGAAAAGCCGTACATATCATGTCAATGTATTCTTACAGAATTTATTATAATTTAACCTTAAGAAGCTAGATGTTATATTACGTATCGATAACTAAACTCGTTTGTTTTAAATTGCAAGAGATACTTCAGTAGTGACAAAATATACCTTTCACAATAATATAAAAATCACATCAAACATAAAAATTACACAGAATATCAATTTTATTTAAAATTTTGTGAAGATTTTGAAGCCATAATACATTATTGCGATATAAAAATGACAACTCAAAACTTTGTAATATAAGCAACCATTGAATAGGTTATGTATTGATATTTTATGAGCATGATAATCTTTTGTGTCGTGGAATCAACGCGGTAATACAAACAAATATGCACGCTGGAGAATGAAACGAAAATTGAACGAAGCGTTGATAAAATAAGAGAATTTAGGAGTAGAACGTGAGGAATGAGACATCGACGCAAGAGTGCAGAGGCGGTGGAGCAGCTGACACCTGTCATCACGCAATTTATTAGTCGCTCCGAAATAACAGAGTCAGTGAACGTTCAAACAAAATGAAGAGACACAACGCTCTATTAACGACACATCCTCGGGGTGCACCCGTTAACAGCTTCACAATTAAATTCACAACGTTCATTCGATATCTACACGTTAAAAGTACTACACAGCGACTGCGTGAATTGCGTGCATTTCATTGTGAATACACTTTGTCGTTATATAAATTAAGTACTAGACGAAAAAATGATTTAATTCCTTTTTTGACGTGTAGTTTTTCTATTTTAATTCGATTGTCTGATTACATTAGTTTTAAATAAAGTCATTTATTATTGCTGGTTACAATTTAGTCCACATTTTTTTATTTGTCTGCGGTCTTTAATATTTTGGTACTTATATGATTATTACTGGTCCGTTATAAATTCTTAACAATGAATACTTGGGTCTGCCGCGTGACGGCAGAGATATTTGTTGCTACGTACATATCTCTTCCCATGGTTTTACATTTATTGGAGATCACGTAGATCCGCTCTGATCCTGAACCTTTAAAATGCAATCTACACAACTCACTTGCCAAAAGAAGAGATTAAGGTAAACTCGTCTTTCGTTGAGGAGGCTCACAAGCCAGCTAAAGGTTGCCATTGCATGCAGATGTAAAATTCTTAAGCCTACAAATCGATCTTAATTATCTACAGATTATTAAAAATCCTATCTACGTATTAAACGTCAAGCTGCAAGCAAATTAGAGTCGCTAGTAAATTTTGTTTTTCATCAGATTTTTAGTGCCATCTTACAGCAGCTCAGCAAGTGCAAGGAATACTAGCGACCCACCCCAGCTTCGCACAGTATAAGGTTGATACCAAATTTATCATACCATACCATACCAAATATATAACAAAAAAAAAAAACGTTGCGTAGTTTTCAAGATTTTGGCATACCTACATAGGAATATAGGGACAAAGAAAGCGACTTTGTTTTATACTATGTAGTGATTTTACTTTTAAACTGGCGCTGATCGGGTTGTCGTTGCTTGATTGATAATATTAAAATTATTATTTCTTTTATTTCTTTTTGCTTGTCTATTGTCCAATTAAGATATAAGCGTATTGAAACTTGTGTATTTATAAAAGAAATAACGTGGTAAAATTTGTCTGCTTTGATTTATGTGTTAGCTGGGACATGTCATGACATGTGAGTGCAACTGATGCCGCTAGCAAGAGAGATGACAATATCGTAGCCAACTGTGGCGTCGCGCGCCTTCCATCCAGATGCAGTGTCCTAGCGCTTAATAACTGTCGACGAATGTTTGCGTCACTGCGTCTGCAATACTTATGATAATAAATAGCCTCTTAATTTAGAAATCCTCATTCACCATCCTTATATTACAGCTAGGACTCATGGTATACGATGACGCGCAAATTAGTTTTGAAGAATACTACGAATTATAGGTGATCCGCAAAAAAAATACTATGAATATTATTACTAGATTTAATTATTTTTTACCTATATATTCCCTTCAGTACTTTTGCTTGTTTAAAAAAAGAATACAAAATGCCTGGAAGGAAAATCGCAAGAATAAAAGATCTACTTTATTCAAAAATTTTAATTTGTCTTGATACCCACGTGTCCTTTTTATTTTTAAAAACCGAGTAAATCATATTTAAGCATAAAAATTATTTCGAGACAAAATAGCAGCACAATCTTAACATGGCAAACAGATTTGACATTTATTGTATTCATATCATTTCTATAAAAGGGCAATGAAATGACATAGCGTGGCGTGCAAAACGGTAATCAAACAGATTTATTCAATAAAGGTGAATTATCGGTCGCAGGGGCGGGTACTCGCGTCGGTCGCACAGTCATTACCCGGCCTCATCTTTGTACACGCATGGGGTATAGCACTGATGGGATATTAAGGTTATTACCAACGGCAAAATTGGCCGAGCGACCGCTGAGGAAGCTGCCCACCGAGACCTATTAGCGGTATTACATATTTCATATGATCCACCATCGATCGACGATTATGGGTGTATTAAAACGCCGTCTGACCGTCTTCCGATCATGGGAATATGCACAGCCCCACCTTTTATCTACGTTTTTTACAGTTTAGTAGGTAATTCGGCGATCACTGAGCGTTCGAAGCGTACATTATGACTACTACGCCGAAACTTTAATACTTTTTCTCATTGCTCGATCAGTATCGTGGGAGCGAATCGAAAACACTTAATAATATTAGTATTTTATTCACAAAATAAACTTTGAATTGCCTTACTAACGCACACAAAGAAAACATAAAATATAATAGAATAATAGTTTTTAAGACCATAACCCTGAAACCATTTACAGAATCTCTTTTTTTAGCGCCGTTTTAACTCGCCACTTGTTTTCAATTATTATTAAAGAATATTGTTGACTGCTATATTTCCTTACAACTGGTTACTGATACTCTACTGGCTCGCTGTAGTGGCTGGTCGTTCTATTAATTATGAATCTAATACGATTTTTTTTCTTGATATTTTTTTACGTCAAGCCTGGTTTAACTATGACTAATAAACTAATTTTACACTTGGTAATTAAGTACTTAAACTAAATTGATAATTACCTCAACATCATGGTTCTTTATATCTGCTTCCTATATTTTATTTAATATCTACATGTACTATAATAATGATTATCTTCTGATATACCTTAATGCAATTTTGATAATTTTACAAAATTCAACCCGTGATTTCTTTCGTTCGGCGTTAATGCCTTCTGACATAAGTACTCAGACGCCGACGATTAGCCGTGAATACATTTTTAAATTATATATATTATCTGTCATGTATGAGAGCAATGTGTATACCTATGCTTTGATTATTGTGTTAATGTAACGTGTATACAAAAGTGGGATTCTCAATTTTGGGTAATACCTATGCTTTTTTTAATATGATCATATATTATTCATATAAATATATAACGAACATTGTTAGTTTTAAACGTCTGTTAATTGGTTTGACTATGGCATTTGTATGCCATACGCAAATCGAACAGATTGGGATCGAGCACTATTTTTGAAAAGTATAACAAGAACTAAATTGAGAGTTTTTGCTTAATACGTTATTTAATAGATCCAATGTTGTGAAACATCCTTGAATAACTATCTTCAGCCATGTGTGAAAGTTACAGATAGAAAATTGCAGTATAATTAGTTTTCGTGGGTCTGAAAAAAGTTATGTTTAATTTTATTGTGTGATGATGATTATGTTATTAATATAAGTTTCTTTTGTTTCAGGATCCTTTTACGGTAAGTAGTAGTGGTTCCACAATTCAAATATTTGAACAAAATCTCGGTCTCAATGTGACATCATAATCACTTTAGTTACTAAAAACTCTACTTCGGTTGTTATTTTAAAAATAATTGAATTTTTGAATAGTAACTATTTATGTGACTTGAAACCAAGAGAGCTTTTCTCATTTCTTAATGAGTAAGTCTTTATTTTCAATAAATTTAAAAATAAAATTGTTAATTTAATTTTTCTTTTTTTCCGGTTATCTCAACATGGCGGTGATCGTCACACAGGGTGTAAGTATAAATACCATATATTTTGTTAAGTATTTTAGTTTGCGTAATTGTGCTATATGGCAGATATTAAAAAGACAATAATCATATAAATAATAAGCTACAAAATTAACAAAATATAGGTTAAAAATGGCAGTAATTGTACCGACATAGTCGTCTTAGATAGGAGATTAATAGTAAGCCTGACTTCGACACGTATATCAACGTCGCTGTCAACCTATATGCATAATTACACAGTGACAAGATGATAATTAGTGGCGTGGAAGACGCATCGTTCCGCGGATCCTAATTGATGTACATGCAAACGCAATCAATATGACGTGGTAGCGGATGTTGGTCGGCACACGGGGACATGAGCCGTGTCCTCGCCTTTCGTGGATATAGCCACTTGCGCAAAACAATACTACACACATACATACAGTAACTGGGGAATTATTCTAGACGAAAAGGTCTCGCTATTAGTTTTAGCATTGTTACCTATATCATACACATTGTTTTTATTTTGTTCGTAAGCAAGTGCACAGAAACTTTTCTATAAATATCAAAATTCTTTTCGAGATTATAAATGCGGAGGAGTAAGAGAAAAGTTTTTGCTAACCGCATCAGATAGGAGAAGATTTTGATTTAAAAAGTAGCTATTTTAGTATTCTTCATGTCCATATTTTGAGGAGGAAAAAATATTTAAAAGAAATCTACGATCCGTAAACTAAAGCAAGTTAACACTTTGGAAGTTGGTGTTTTTTTCTTCCGTTACCGGTCACAAAACATAACATTGCTTTTTAAGCGTCTAGAATAATGGACTACAATAATTTACGCTTCTAAATGTACCTACAAAAGTTGAATAACTTTATTGGTTTTAGAACTGGTTTCCTGGCCTTTTTTATTATGGAATAGGAGGCAAAAGAGCAGACGGATTCTTAGGTTTTGATATTTGTCCTTAAGTCTGCTATAGAAGTCAGGAAACTTTTATTGCCCAAAAGTAAACTTATCATGGGTGCATCGGTGTTGTTGTCTCTATCTAATTTTAGCAGTATCTTTTATCTTTGCTTTGAAATTGGTTAGTTAGTTAGAACTTTCTGTTTTGCCAAAAAACATTTTCTGCTTTGTTTCGTCGGTCACGTCCACGATACGGATTGTAAAAGATCCTTTTAAAATGTACAGGTCCAATCCTAGCTTTTCAAGTCGTTTTGTTTTAAATGATACGTCTCTCATTTGACGTAGACGGGAGATTTATATCGGGCAAATTGTAAAGCTTTGCTTTTGTGCACGAACCACGTAATCCTGTTTTAAATTTATTAGGTTAGCCGACAATAAATTTGTAAATTCCATAGTCCGCTGACCCGGAAACGTCGCCTTAATGAGATTTTTATTTTAAGGATATTCAAAAGATCCCTATAATTTCATGTACCCATTATGTGCAATTAATTAGATTTTTTCTATTTCATGCCACTCTTGGATACTTGTCGACGGCGACGATCTGGATGCGTGCGTTGATTAGTATGTGAGTATATTTTATTGATATTTTATTTTATTAATATCAGAATGTATTTGGATCATTACTTTAATGAGTATCTAAAATTCATAAAGGCATATTTCCCTTTTCTTGGTTTTTTGTTGAAATCTCCTTTTTTGATGCTTCAAACGAACACGTGAGTGTAAGATATCTTTGAAAAAAAAACTTTTTTTGTAGGGTAAAACTACAGGCTGCTAATGTACTTACTATATCTTTGTATATTAAATATCCACCAAATTTATGCTTTTGTTTATGTTAAAAGCATGCCGATTACTCTTGCCTTTCTAAAACTTTCATCAACATTAAAATATGTCTCTTATAAATGACTATACTATACCACTTTAATTATTATAAAATGAGATGCCTACGTTATTTCTTTCTTGTTAAAATTGGTTGTATATTATGTACTCGCAAAGTTAACAGAACAACAGAAATACTTGTGTTGAACAAAATTGCGTCCACCAATATTGATGCAGTCAACTCTAACTGCGTAGGTAGATAGATACGTTGGAAATCGTGCCTGTGCCCAATGTGCGCTGCAAATTAACAGCGCTTCCCCTGGGGCCAATATTTCTCCGGGCGACGTCGAACCTAGGACCGCCCGCCACTAACTACCCCACTGAATCAGCGACGATCACGCCTACATCTTGTACATACGCCGATTGGTACGTAACTCGTACCCTCAGCTCGGATAAAGTAATATATATTCCCAAGACCGAACTGCTGACTGAAAACCTTGGCACTCCTAAGGTGACACATTTTATGGGCTTCGCGGCTAGAGCGTGGGTCAATAGCATTACTAGTGAATCTATATTTATTGCAGTTTTTCTATATCGATATTCCTATATTAATACTTTGGTAAGATAATATTATTATCTTAGCTATTGAAATAACAATGTTTATGAGGCGATTGCTAATATAAAAATACATGTTTTATAATTTTCATTTGTTTGATTACGGGCTTAGATTAAAATAGAATTGCTAACCTGAATTTAGTAGCTCTTGATATTTTTAGGGCTTAATTTGTACACTAAATTGTACCACATTTTCCCTCTCACTCGAACTTACAATTCATGTTCAGTATTATTCAGTGCCTAATTACTTAAAAAGTTACTTAATTATAAAACTTCATTACATTTTATTGAATTAATTGTGGCTAGAACATCGACACTGTGTTGTCGGAGTAATTACTAAACGGAGTTCCTCCATACACTCCAACAATAGAGGGTCCCGCGAGACGCTTCGCAGTCGGACTCGATCACTCACTTGAACTGATAGAACCAAGAACAATATTATTAATTAACCCTCTTTTCGGGCTTCTGTAGCGACTACCAATATAGCAAAAACAACCAATGTTGTACATTCTCATCTATTTTTTCAATCCGGTTAATAAATGTTTTCTTTTACAAACCTTATTGAAAAGTTATCTGTCTTCTGCTATATTTGTATGTGTTAAAATCAATTATGTAAATTAAAAACTGCAAGTACTACTTTTGATCGGTTGATAATACCTTCAAGATCTGATAACAAAACATGTCACGCCCGTAGCCAAAAGAACTATTTTATAACACACCGCACCCTATTTATCGTGTTAGAACTTTTAAGTAGTGAAATGGTTGTAATAGTTGTTTTTAAGAAACAGAATCTATTTGATTTCGAAAAACAAAATAATCTGTAACCTTAATCTATTTTGCATTTTTAATTCAACTTCACGTAAGTCCTTTATATGATTAGACTGAGACTAGTCCGCATTTAGTAAAAAAATGACGGGTATTCTCTGAGGTCATGTATCAAAGTCTAGGGTTGTAACTGAATCTCATTTAAATAAAACTGTCTAACATCTCTTGCTCGGTAGCTAGACTTGTGATTTGCGACAACCTGGCTAACGAGCATGTCAAACATCATCTCCATAATAATAACATGAAATTAACGTAAAAATCCTACATGTATAGTAACTACTCATTTAACCGTAGAGTCATTTAAACTATAAGCTAAACAACGAGTAAAACATGCTTAAATTACTAACTAATCTACAGTTAAAGCTACCTCCATCTAAAATACGGTTCTGTAAAATTATACTGCACTTACTTTTAACATTTTAAATATTAAAATGACTAACGATGATAGCCAGCTAATTCCTATAACTATGCTAATAACACCTACCTTCACCAAAATATAATCTTTAATCTGAATGCAAATCATCCTAATGCGTTCCGATTATAAAGAGCTATAATTTCGGCATTATATTGTCCATCAAAGTGTTTTACATATATAAAAATAAAATGCTGACAATCAAGCAATTTGTTTCTCAACCTACTAAACTCTGTTCGTGATAGAATCGAGTTTTTGTCTTAGTCTTTAGATCTGATATTTTTACTTCAACATTTTGGTAACAGGTTTTACATCTTTGTGTTTATTTTCTAGAGTTAACCAATGAGCAAATCAATTATTACCGTTTGCATGTAGGAATAATAGAAATATTGCACATTTTCAGACTGCAATGCACTGGGCTTGTAAGCGTGGTGATGAAAATTTAGTGAAATTACTTGGAGGGGTGACTCGGCAAGTAGTCAATGAACGATCGGTGAGTAATCATTACTTCAGATATTTTCATTTGTACTATAAACCACAGAGTTCGGCATTCGTAAGTTAACCTGGATGTTACGTTTTATTACTAGTCACTACAAACTAAAAAACAAAGCTTTTTGCCGCTGCCCGTCCCTATGTCCCTATGCATATCCTTAAAACTACTTCACAGACTTCGATGCTAATTTTATTATAGAATGATCCAGATCACCGTTGCGGTTAATTTATTACAGTCGCGGTTAGAAAACTAGTCATTTCTAAAAAATACACCAATTCGACGTTGTATAAAATAATATTTACCTGCATAAAATGTAACAACGTTTTAGCATAAAAAAACATATTTTACTTATTACATTGTTAATTATTAGAATACAACTGGTTAATTCAAAATTGCGTTAAAGAGATAAAGAAATGAACGGCAGTAAAAAATTTCTAAGATAGACATTATCTACCTGCCTGAGGGACACACGCGCCGACATCGTTCCGTCGCCGCGCATTTGCCTTTATACTGAGTATGCTTTCGCCACCATTCTGTGACCGCGTCGCCACCGTACCGTCACCACTGAATGTTCATTTATTTAGTAAAGTACAAAGTATAAACAACAAAAAACTGCTAGAATCATTTAGTAGGTAATGAAAGAAGACTTTAAGAATATAAAATTTTTTGAGAGGGATAATCATCTGTTGATGTCTAGCTCTGGATGAGCCAAAAGTAAAGACCTCCTGCTCCAACACTGTCAGTGGTATAGCATTGCCTTGCACTCACAATCCCGACGATGTTCGGCCCTAGGGGGCTCTATCTCTGGTGGTCTGATAGCACTTTGAGACGCGTGCTGAACCGTACGCTCAAGTTGGAATTTTGCCGGCGACCGTAGACCTGTGCAATTTCCTGTGGCCACTAGGACATGAGGAGGTTAGTTCCCTCATGTGTTCTCCTCTTTATGTTAGACATATCCGAATGATTGCTATATAGCTAGTAATAGATACCTAACAACAGCATGGTGGTATGGTAAAACGCCATCTTACATTATTATTTGCGTCGCTGATGCGGTTTCGGTGCGGTGGCGAAAGTATACCTACACAGTTCTTAATATAGAGTAGTGGCGCGCCCTAAGAGAAGGCAAATAAATATTGTTAAAACTTATTTCACTGACACATTGCTTTCATTATGTTTTATAACTCTTAATCGATTCCGCCGCAAATTTACTCAAATCACTGAACTTGCATTTGAATCTTATTTTAAAAGCATCTTAATAAAAAGAAATATCAAACATCCAGCGGCAGTCGAGTAAATGGCTAACTTAATTATGTGTTTACTTACACCCGCGGTAAGAGAAATTGCTAATTTTACTGTTACTTAGAAGCTTAAATGTCTAATCAAATTTACTTACTGCTGCTAGCTACGCATTTACCCCACTTTACTGTATCGTTAAAGTGTCATTACAATATTTTTCATGTGCTGTTCGGAATCGTCGGCAACGGAAGTAGAATGGGGTAAGTCCGCTCACAATTTTATTTTATTACTGGACTACTTGTGGATTCAAGGGAAGCGCTGGTAAATTTATCTGTGTACCACTCAAGGTTTTAATGTTTCTCTCTTCCTCATAAAACTAGTATAGTCTTTTTATGACATCTTTATGTAAGTACTTACATCTCTTTAGAATAGAAACCCACATTTGTTCTTTATAAATATTAATTCGTATAGACATTTTTGTTATGACTTACAAACTCTTTTTTTGGAATTTAGACTCAAAAAGTGATTTATCATATTATCAGGTTTAAATATAAGCCATAGATCCTTGTGCTGGTTTAGTTTACGCTACAGCTGTCGTTGCTATTATATCCAGTAATATCAAACTGATTTTAATATCTATCGCAGATAATATTGGATATAAGTATTAGATTCGCAAACGGGGGCAACGAATGAAGCAGGGAGCAGATGTGAGCCTTTACAACTCTGTGTAAGCGCGCTTCGTGCCCCGCGCACCCCATCTCTTGTTCAAATATTTCATATCTGATACCATCTTAAAGGTGCACTGTTTTGAGACATCCTATAATAATGTGTATTAAAAGATGACCGCGTATTAATATATTATCTATCTTATACATACTTATGAAACTTCGTTGTGTTAAATGTATAGCGTGCCGTCCTGTTCCAACCTCCTATTTTTTTAGTGGTCTTGATAAAACAATGTAAATAATAAATTTCAGGGATACACACCTCTGCACATCGCCATGCAGTTTCGCCACGAGAACGTGTACCGTCTCTTAGTAGAAGTATATGGTAAGTGAACGCTTTTTACGGTTCCGTAGTCAACTATGAACTCTTACAGTTTCGCCATGTCTCTCTTTTCGTCGACGGATAATCTCAGTGAACGTTAGCACTAAAAAGCTGAAATTTGGCACCAATAAGTATATCAATACGTTAAGAAAGTGGTAAAATAAACGGTTACAAAAAATATTAGGCCCCTACACACTATACTACACGTAAGGTAATGAGTAATTTTTAACTTACTTAATTTTTTCATTCCAATCCTAACGTAGGTATTTCATTTGGTATTTATAAATAATAGGGGTTTACCTAGATATATTTTTGATAATGTTTATATTCGTGTGTATTTTATTTAATGTATTAAAAACATCTGTCTTTTCATATAAATAGTTTTGGAGACCTGTCTTCATTGTAATATTATTTCCATAAGATCTAATAACCAATAAGTTTTTGTTTTGCATTTAAAAAATCTGCAACAAAATAAAAATAAACACATTTATACCAGATTTGATATAAAACCCAAAACCTGACAAAATTGTATATAAAACTTAATATCAAATTAGAACTAAGAAACTTAGTGCCGCTCAATAAAACGATATTTCGAAAAGGTATAGTTGTTAAACATCGATCACTAATAAAGATTATTAGTGATCGATGTTGTTAAAGCTTTAGACCTTGGCGTATTGCACATGAGTACCAAGTTACATCAAAATACAGTTACAGTTTCCATGATTTTGGACTTGAAAGAATGACTGGACAATTGGTCTTTACAGGTTTTTCAAAACTTTCAGGATTTAAGAATACTCAATATGTATGATGCACAATTACAACGTTCCACCTTTGTTAAGGACCTGTTTCACAATAACTGAATTAGCTATTCTATGCAAAAGATAAAATTTTAATTAAGACTGTGATTTATATTAACATACCTCTTCACCTAACAACAGTTCAGAATCAAATGTGGCAACAAGCAAACCGCAATACGGATTTTGGGGGAAAGAGTTGTAAAGAAATAAAATAATAAATACCAAAATCTTACTCGGATCGTTTTACAAAATATTGTGACTAAACAATAGCAATTTCGTACAAACAGTTAAAAAAATGGCCTAATAATTAAAACAGGAAAACATATTTATTGATTTGCTAATTTTATGGTTAGGTACCTAATGTCCAATCTTGGGTAGATCATTTTAATTATGGCTTAACAAGGGCTTATTGGCTGGCTGCCAAATTGCTGATCTAAATTTTGTTTAATGCCTATAAATAGGTACGCCTCCATAAAAACAATTATTACATTTAAGTATTGTTAGAAACTCTGATCGGATAGCGAATCAAGACAAGCAACAGGGTCCTTATTTTTCCACACGGATATAGTAGTTAGTTTAGTTTTATCAAATTGCAAAATTTACTTTATAAGTCTCTTTCAAAATTTCTGGATCGCTTCTGTGTATATCATTAATAAATGTAATGAAATAGTTCATTATGTAAATTTAGTTATCATTACATATTATAAAACAAAGTCGCTTTCTCTGTCCCTAAATCTCTACTTTGAAGGTATGCTTAAATCTTTAAATCGCAATGGATTTTGATGCGTTTTTCTAAGAAAGGTTTATATTTATAATAACATCCGTTAAGTGTGTGGAGAAATTTAGTATTAGCATTGCACCCGTTTGAAGTCGGGGTGGGTCGCTAGTTACATTAGTTACATTATAAATCTAAATAGTCTTTGAGCACCATCTAGTGATCCCTGCGTGAATTAAACCAAAGCCAAAACAGTTGAAGCTGCAAAGTAGTATATAGCTCTGGCAGACGCGACACAGATAAATTGTTCAGTGCTTCATTTGAAAATAGGTAGATGGCGTGCTACGAAATTAACTAAAGTTGCTTTTACGGACACCCTGCCACCTATGTACTACGAAAAACTAGAAAGGTTTTCCACAAACGAAACAAAGTTTATGTTGCCATTGAAAATAGGTAATATGTGTAAAGGCGTTTCATAAACAACGCCATTGTTAGGATCCTTAGTCGATTCTTCCATTACGTAGGCGCGGGAATTTTAAAGTAAAATTCAGAATTATACGTGTAATTTATAATATTGAAGCAATCTAATAATTTTAATATGATCACAATCAATTAAAGATTGAAATCTAATACGATTCAAATATATTTAAATTTAGGACGTTAACGATCCGTTTGAGTGACGTGCGTTCACCCTCTTGTCACGACCAATGTGTCGGTCAAGATGGCGACCACGTTACTCCAACGTTCCGTAAGAGCGGGGTTGCTACACTCTCGTCCATAAATTACAATAAACTGTCAAAGATTTTCATTCATCTTCTTCTCAATCTTCAATCGATTATATGACGCGACCTGCTTGCGCCGTCATGTGTATAAAAAGAAGTTAATACCTAAGTACTTCTTGACTTGGCCGGTAACATAAAATGATTTGGATGTCATTCTCGAAAAAAATACATTCAGATGAAGCTGCTATGCCATGTATGCCATTTGTTTTATAATAGGTATAAGCAACTTCTGCCACTTAAATAAGCCGGAATAAATACTGATGCTTATTAAATAAATAAAAATGCTTGCATTACAGATGCAGACCCAAATGTTCGTGACTGGTCGGGCAGGAAACCGAGACAGTATCTTGTCCACATGGACACATCACTGTCCCCGGGATCATACAGAAGTATGCTGATCACCAAATCATATCTTCTTAAATCTTATTAATACTTATAAATTATATATTGTATTCCTTTAATAATTTAGTAACTCTTCTTTTCTTTTTGTTAAAAATCTATACATAGGTGCTTATTATCTACTAGTTCATACAAATTAGAGGAAGGTCGCAGAAGCGACAAGAATATGTTTTACCGAGTAATTATATATAACAATTTGAAAACAATTAAATAAACGAACTAATTATTATCATATAATACATTTACACCACGGAAGACAAGAAAAAAATTCTATAAGAGTCATAAAGAACTTCTGGTTCTTCTAGCTGTGCCTATTCAAACTTTTTAGAAGCGATAAATCCAATTTCACTTCACTTAATAATATACATGTCAATACTTTGTCAATAGGAACATATAGCTATAAAACGGTCCGAATATAGCGATGGCCTTCCAGGGTATCATTTTATCAGTATACTTTTACCCATTCGCGTAATGATTTAAAAGACGTCGTTCATAGAAGGATCGTTAATGATACTTTAAAAAATAAACTTAATCCAAAGGGCAGAGTTAAGACAGGTTTATTCATTTTCATCGATATCTTCCTATTTTTTGCAACCTTCCTCTAAATCATTTTAAATATTGTAATATAATAAAAGTATTTTTAGATTTAGTCTTAAACAAAAGCTTTAGAATAGGGTAGCATTTTGTTATTCTTTAATAAACAGCAAATAGAGGGGCGACGAACGACGGTGTCTATACAGGAAATGTTTTACAGAGGCCGATTCATATGACTTACGTCGGACAGTTACTTCTCCTCCGGTCATAAGAGTTACTCCGAACGCTATTAATGCGCAATCAAGTAAGATACTTAAAACGTGTCTGCGTCCTCACAGTGCTTACTTGCGTGTTATTGTGTAAATTTTGTTCTTATTAGTAAACCATAATATCCTCTCAAAATGTTTATTATGCGCACACTTAGACTGATATGACTGATATTATGGTTTATTCTTCGTGCACATCTCCGGGTTGCGGCCTTCTTAACTTATCATCTTTATAGTAATTAGTTAGATACTAAATGCGTAAGTGGTTGTGTTATTGGGATTTAGAGTAAGTAAGAATATTTTAAGCACTTCATACGAATTTGCATCTTTTACAATTTATTTTAACCGCAAGCCAATGCCGCAAGCATATGCGTAGTTATGGAACTTACACTTTCTTGTTGTAAATCGTTGTCTAATGAAATATATACATGGCATTATTTTGTAAAGTAACCAGTGGCATCAAACAATCATACCAAATAGATGTTTGACATTGTGGTGATTTATAGGCATTCTTGTAAATATAAAACCTGTAGCGAGTAACACAAAAATTCTGTCATTTATAACAAAACATTGTGATATTTGTTGTAAAATAAGATAGATATAGATAATTGCAAAATGAACTAACACGCACGCTTACTTAATCATACATTATTTATTTTTATTGAAAAATACAGTATTCGTAGGTATACAAAATAATTTTGATTTTATTGCCTGTAACAATACTGAAGACAAATAAAAAATATATATTATTATTAAAACAAAAAGGCCCAGCATTTACAGATCAATAAGTAATGTGCACAATATGTTTGTTTTGTAAATACCTACTTAATATGTTGTTATCAAAGTTGGGTCTATATATTATATATCTTGATCTTAATGAAAGCATCGAGCGCTGATCAAGCTTACTCGTAGTAAGTAAAATTTTCACCATCAACGATATTCCCAGATCGAATATAACTTTTTGGTTTCAAAAGCGGAAATATAATTATAAATTAAATTCCTATTTATGCTATGTAAATACGTAAACAAAGAAAGTAGCTTAATTGTTAAATTAAAAAATACAATCAGCAATAGTTATGTTAAAAAGGTGTTTTTAACCTTTTTACATGTTCTTGAAATATAGTCTAACTTTTTGTGAATCAAAGAGACAAAGTATGTTATAACATAGATATATGTGTATATAATTCTATAGTTATGTTATTCCTACAAATATTGAAATATAAACACTATCTGTTATTAAACGCTTAAATACAAAGTGACTCTTCACAGAAAAAGAAGGATTTCTCCGCATCGGTTCTCTCAACGTGAGAGTCAAGAAAACTACGGAGGCATTTAGTAACTTCTTAGGCGTGGGGGCAACTAGGTCCTCAGCCTATGTACCTAAGTCAGCTCGAGAAGAACGACGGTCCGACGATAGCGACCAACTTAAGAGTTGGGGCTCTGCCGACAATATACAGGTACATATATTACATTGCTTTTTCGTAAATTAACTAAAAATCACTTGTTTAATTGAGAAAAGCTCTACTAGTTTCGAACCACAGAGGGGTTCTTCCTCATGAGCAGCGTGCGCGGACGCGGTGACGTCGCGCAGCCTACCTGACTAGAGTAGGCTGCGCGACTCAATTACACACGTAACTAACCCGCGATTTTAGTTAATTTAGTATGTCTCACGATAGTTATTATAAAAACATGCTTTTTCATAATTAAAGAAATCACAGTTTATATTACTGTTGTCGTTTTAAACTGCTGTGCTTCACTACATAAGAAAAATTCATAACATAAAAAAAAACATTATGTTCTATAAATTTTTACTGTGACAATTTAAACATACGTGTTCAACAGAAGGACGACAAGCTAATGCCGCCCCCCAACAACAACAAAGTCCGGCGACGTGGGGCTAGCGGTCGGCGCGGGATAGGAGCAGCACATAGTCGTAGTACACCCTCCACACCAGACCAAGTATATATCCTTAAACTGCTTTTTTAAGTCTTACCATCTAAACTAATAATCTTTAAAAACTAGTTGCCATCTACTGCTAGTCTTCTTCAGAGAGGAAAATCACTTCTCTAGTCTGACCATGGCGAGAGAGCTGCTTCTCGCACGGAGCTGGTTTGAGCATTGTTCACCACGCTTGCTCAAGGTGGATTGGGGATTACAAACTATGTCAGTGGTGTCAATCATAGAAAGTACATATAACTCGAAAATAGTCACACAGGTACTCCGTACCTCCAGGTCACCACGACGACAGTCAGTCGCTAAATACCAGCATAAAAAAAGTATTTATAAATTTGCCACAAGATACTTTCAAATAAAGCGAGGGTCAAGTCGGTGAGAGGCTTGAACGCTATTATTCGGGTACTCGTGCGTTTTGATCTTTCGCCTATCGAAAGACAAATTTCTGCAGGCCATCATTACCGCCTCTGCACATTGGCAGGTTATTTGGTTTCACCAGCGCTCGTAAGTTTAGCGCCCACGTTCCTTGACAACCTTAGGTCGAGCAGGCCTAACCAATTGTGTTGAAGAAGTGCGTTAGTAGAGTTGGCACTAGTTTTATGACGAAGTGTATGAATCTCCTATTCTTCGGCTACAGCTTTCTTGAAAATAATGGAGTCCATTAATGCCACTCTTTCGGTACTTGGAGAATCATCAGCTTCTTATTAGCGCCAATGCAGTTTCCATTAGGGGCGCTCCGCTGATGATCTTCCAGTTTACCTGAAATACCTTTTGGTACAGACGATCGAGCCTAAAGGGGAAACTTGCGAAAGCCTACGATCGGGTTTGGCGCTTCATTTCGAAACTTCCTTCTCATAGGATTCGCGAGAAACTCCTTTAAAAAGACGTGTCAATCGTGAATGTTCTGACTCCTTGTCTGTGAACACTGGTGCTATCCGCCCTCACGCTCCCTCAAGGCTGCGTGCAATAGTGTGATTTTCGCGAAACTTTTTGCCACGTGTAGCAAAATTAGAACAGGAAAAGGAACCGGGGGGTTTTAAGTCAATAAGAGTCTGACTTTCACCCCACCCTGGCGGGGAGAGATCATTTTTGTTTTTTTTTCATATATTCTCGCAAGTATTCATAATACGATATCGTAGTCTCTGAAAATAATAAAGGTATAAATCACAATATTATATAAATATTATAATAAAGCTATTCCATTTTTATTTCCAGCCTCGAGCCCAAATCGGGGTAAGTGAAGAGGGGGACTCTGATTCGGATTCTGCTGCTGGTTTTCACGCAGCATGGCGACAGCAGCGAGCTTCGAACTGTACCTAAGTGTACAAAACAGTACTCAAATTGCCTACACATATCTAATACTTTTCTACAACTAGAATCACAAAAACAAATGTAAAGTATCAATTAAGATAATTTTTAAGGATAGTATTAGGTGTAGTTATGAATGTCGAACGTTGTAAGAAATCATATCAATATTCATTTAACTTCGCTTCTCCATGATGATAACAAAAAAATTAAGTAATTGAAAGTGTAAAATTAAGTTACCCGGTATAACCGTACAGGTATGCGTTGTTTAGCACACTGTGGCTGCTACAGCCTAACACAAAGTGACGTAAAGTTACGACGACACCTATCAGTTGGGTAACAACATTAATTAAAATGCCACCGGCTTAACAGCATCATTTGGCTATAAAAAATGTATAATTAGCTATAATATTCTCACTGTGAATCGGGCCTATCCGCATATGTTTGTCAGGGGTTCGACATTTATAGAGGGCTATCTTATGCCCACGTGACTTAGTTTATTTATTACAAGCTTTTGCCCTCGACTCTGTTCGCGAAGACTTCCTGCAGATTTTTGGTTTCAAAACTATCCTACACATACATACACATAGGACATAGGATAGTTTTTAAACCAAAAATCTCGATTTCCAACCTATTTCTGTAAGTACCAAATTTCACACAAATAGGTTCAGTAATTAAGACGTGAGGAAAAGACAGACAGAGAGAGTTACTTTCGCTTTTATAATATTAGTTTGAATATACACAGATAGATACAGCATAAAGAGTAACGCATTTAAAAAATCAAGTACATCGATGCTATATCTCTATTGCTATTGCAATTTCTTCCTGTAGACCTATGTTAGGAAAAGTATATTATTATTCAGATACTCGACACAAAATGAATTGAAATGAAATGCTTAAATATAAGCATATTTACACAAAAAATTTAGCTCTGTTTAAAATATTCTTTTATTTTGAGGCGACTGTTATCTCGTTTCATACATTTCAAATCTTTTCTATACAATGCATTATCTGTACCTGTTTTTAGGAGTTGATCTCAATTTTTATGAAATATACTTATTAAACCTTTTCATTGACACTGAGTACGGCCACTACAAGTTATGTCATTTTAATGAAATGTAGCAATTTAGGATGTTTGCCCAGAAGTTATGAGAAAACAAATAAATATACACCAACATTCCAGTCAAATATTGACATTCCTTTTATTTCTTAAACATTAAAAATGTATCCAGCTTTGTGGCTCTGATGGTCCGTAATTCAAGCTGAATTCCTTTTAAATTTTAATTGTCTTAAATCGGCAATTGCATTTTATAGTATGAAATATTAAAAATAAATATATCAAGTGAATTTTAAAAAAGCATTAAGTATAATAAATCTATTCTTCTCATCATATTATAAAATAATTTAATGGACTAATGATTTTTTTATTTTTACTTATATTTTGTAATTTATTTTTATCACAATTTTTCGTCAAAAGTATAACGTTTATGACGGCTAACATCTGTAGGTATATAATTATTTAAACAAAGCTTTGAAAAAACTGAATCAGGTCGTCGTGCCTGCGCAGTAAATTTGAAATTTTGTTCTTTCAGTATTCCTTTGACTTTTTATTTTTGACAATTAATGTACCATTATACAATCCAAATGTTGATAATGTGATTAATACGGTAGTTGCCGACTAGTCAAATTCAATACTTTTATCCAAATGACAAAAACGATACTTTTTTTATGAAATTTGTATGAAACACTGAGTTATAACGTCATAGTATTTTTGGGTTAAATACCTTACTTATTTCTTAAATTTAGCTAAAAAATATCAAAAATTAGTTGTGTATCGATCGATCTATGAATAAAAGTATAATTATTTTTCCATATTTTGTTGTATTGAAACGTCGAATTAATTTATTTTTGACATAGGAAACTACCCAATTATATCATTTTGTTACACGTAGGTAGGTGTATTTATTATATTTAAGCATTTTAATTTTTAAGTGCTCACTGTTGAAATATGAAGGTACCTATTATAATAATATGTAAGCCATAATATAAACATTACTTTTTATAATTAAGTTACAACAAATTTAGTTTTATTTATTCCTTTCCATTGCTTTTTGAAAAAAATAGGTAAAAAAACTTTTTAAGTTAAACGGTTTTATGTTAAACATACATTGCAATGTTTAAGATAAATGTACTAAACACCAAAAAATAATAAAATAGATACAGTCGTGGGAATTATAAACATATGCATAGACTAGACTAAAATAAAACCGTGGGGCACGTCAATTGTCTACAATCGTTATTAAAATGTTTGTTTTGTAATGTACAATAGATAATTAGGCAGTTGTTCAACTGTCAACGATGGACTTGTTATAAGTAGCGCTAGAATGTGGAAACGAGTTTTAGGGTTTCATAGTCGTGAGTGAGTAGTACGTTTATTATATTTACATGGAGTGTATAACTATTGGAATTTCCATGAGCAAGAAAATAGTAAGTAAATTCCTCACCGTCTGCGGGTCAACTACCTAACGACGAATTAAAGCGCGATTTGTAGACAATTGACGTGCCCCACGGTTTTATTTTAGTCTAGTCTATGCATATGTTTATAATTCCCACGACTGTATCTATTTTATTATTTTTTGGTGTTTAGTACATTTATCTTAAACATTGCAATGTATGTTTAACATAAAACCGTTTAACTTAAAAAGTTTTTTTACCTATTTTTATTTTCTAGTTTTTAGTTTTTATTTCGCATTCTGTTTAATTCATTTCATACTTCATTATTGCAAGGTTTCTTGCCCGTTAATGTATTGCAGTCCAACTCCTCTATACGTAGTCCCTGCAAAGATCTTACTCCTCTAAGAGCCACCTGATTGTTCCCGTCGTTTCTGTAATCGACTATTTATATCACCTTCACTCTGCAAGGATTCCCAACTTTTTTGCAGCCAGTTGAGGTTTTGCTTCGATGTATGGCCCAAAATTGTTAAAAGTCAGCGTTATACCAAGAAGATCAAGATGGTCAGTTATCGGCACGGATACACCCCGGAAAGTTGGAGCAGGACTAAATTGACTCCTTTTAGCAGAAAATAGACAAGCTTGAGTTTTAGCTGCATTGAACCTGACCATGTTGGCATCGCCCCATTCAGAGACAGCCTCCAAGGACAAGTTCAAGTGCCCAACCATAGCCTCTCGAAGAGACTGGATCTGTGACCCACTGGCTTGTGCGCCGGATGTGTAGCTCTCAGCAACAGTGCTGTCGTCTGCATACCCAAAAAGACCGGGCTTAAGCAGGTCATGTATGTGCAACAAAAACAATGTTGCCGAGAGCACTGACCCCTGAGGGACCCCAGCATTGATGGTCATTTGACTCGACGAACAACCATTGATGACCACACGGATGGACCAATCCCTCAGAAAGTTTGGAACACACAATCCAGTAGGTAAACCGAATGAGGGAATCTTACTAATAAGGCTTTCGTGCCATATCCTATCGAAAGCCTTCGAGATGTCAAGGGAGACGGCAAGCGCTTCCCCGTGTTTCTCGATGGCCTCGCTCCAGATGTGGATGGCATACGCTAGAGGATCACCTCTCATCACTCGTATTGTCGGTCACTTAAGATGTCATTGGCTCCCACGTTGGCTTGCACGTTCCATTGTCTTACAGAGAATGGACGTTACTAAGATTTGTGTTTGTATTTTTTTCATTTTTTTTACCAGTTTGTTGCCATGAGTAATGGATATTAAAATTGTCTACCCCAGAAGTCCAATAAAGGGGCAAGGCTATGTACAACAAGATGTGCCTGAGTCTTGAGGGGAAAACGGTAACGACATATCATTTTTATCCACCCTAATGCCATACAGTCCTCAGCGCGTTTTAACTTTTAACTTGGGTGGTGTACCGCTAACGACGTATCATTTTTAGCCACCCTAACGCCACACAGTCCTCAACACGATACAAAGTCTTGAGACGTGGGTGGTGGATTCAGGCTGGATTAATCAGATACCTTTTTTTATGTGATAGGACGGCAAACGAGCATACGGATTACCTGATGGTAAGCAATCAGCGTCGCCCATGGACACCCGCAACAAAGAAGGAGTTACAGATGCGTTGCCGACCTTTTAGGGATTGGGAAGGGATTGGGCCTCCGGTAACCTCACTCACACGGCGAAACACAACGTTGTGGTTGTTTCACGCCGGTTTTTGTGAGGCCGTGGTATAACTCCGGTCGAGCCGACCCATCCGTGCCGAAGCATGGGTCTCCCAAACTTAAATATAAATAAATTATACCAAAATTACAGATTCAATTTTTAATTTTAAATCTTATTATTATACGCCATTTAGTGGCTGCGCCCATCTTAAATATTGAGGTTGTATAGTGCACTGTATTCTTCTTGTCAAGCCCTTTTATTTGATACCCATATTTATGGGATTGATAAAAAATTGTTATCAGCCATTTGGTAGCGGCAGCCATCTTAGATTTCAATTTTGCATAGTAAATTGTATTCGCATTGTTGAGCCCTTTCATTTGATACCCATATTGATTAGATTGTTAAAACCCACGTTATCCGCCATTTTGTAGCGGCCGCCATCTTGGATTTTAATTTTTTATAGTGCATTTTATTCTACTTGTTGAGCACTTTCATTTGATACCCATATTGATGGGATTGATAAAACCTACGTTATCCGCCATTTTGTAGCGGCCGCCATCTTGGATTTAAATTGTTTATAGTAGCTATATTGTATTCTGCTCGTTGAGCCCTTTCATTTGATACTCATATTGATGGGATTGATAAAACCCACGTTACCCGCCATTTTGTAGCGGCCGCCATCTTGGATTTATAATTGTTATGATTACACATAATTGTATTGTCACCAAAAGCAAAAGTGTATACAAAATTTCAGATTAATCGGTTGACAGGAAGAGGGTGAAATTTGAATTACTAAATTTGACCCAAGAAAGAATAAAGGTGAGCTAAATAAAACCGTTTAAAAAAAGAAAGCTAAGTACAAGGTTAATTAGGATTATTTTTTTTTCAAAAAGCCTTCTAGTGGGTCTGACAAATTCATGCTAAGTCCACAACAGCATAATATATATGTCGCAATCGAGTCGTTATTGGAACTTCTTGAGTGGCAACCGGCCGGTACCTACTGTCAGTGGCTCTTCGTCGCGGACTGATGGATGAATAGAAGTCCTATGACTCAATTCATACTCAATTGATATTGATACAACACTAAGCACCTTCGTGATGTCCTGTATGAGGTGGTGTATGTAATGTAATGTATTACGGTCCTTCGCTATCCGGTGATGATGATCCGCATATTCAAAGGAATAGCGAACCTGTAAGGATCGAACGTGGTATATTCCAGGTTGAATAGTTTGAGTCCGCTTTGATTCTGCCTAGCCTTAATAAGTTAATACCACTAAGCACATTGCTGGAGAATTCAGGTCTAGGCTGCCGGTTGAAGAGAGATGGTCAGGTTAATCTCACATTTGCATATAATATACAAGGAATGCCCTACCACATTTTTTACCACATTTTTATCCAATTTGAAAAATAATAAATTTTCTCAAATATTATGTTCGAAAAGAGTACAATTTTGCTGATTGCCCGTATTGTTAAATTGGAGAATTGGTAATGACTACAACTATGAGAATAAAAATCTTGGCAGAGACAAATAATATAAGTACTTATGATTCCTGGAGAATTCAGGAATTCATTCATTCATTCATTCAATTCATTCAACTTTAGCTATAATGACTTACAGGATTACATAGACGGCAAAATTCCAAGACCAGCAGAAATTGCAGAGGAAACGTTGGCTTTCAAAAGATGCCAAAGCTAGGGCCGAGTTAATTTTAGGAATTAATTAAAGCGACTTCCACTCTTCTCGGCGATTGTGATTGAAATTGGGAGCGATTTGTGCATCTAAACGACCGGCCAAAAAAGTATAATGTAAGGGTGCACTAAGATTGCACGCATGAATCGATGATTCTACGTACGTAATTAAACTACCAAATACGATGTTAGTTCCTGATTTGAGACTCACGTACCTTTAGAGTCAACAAAGTACTGACGCATGTGTAGAATTACTTTGTCATAGTAGTTGTTGAAAGTAAAAGACAAAACACTAGCGCAAAATAATTCCCGGACATTTATATTTGCATGTACTAAAAAATATGAAAGTTTTGCTAATAGCTACCACAGTATAAAAAAAACTTTTGTCCGCAACTTCGTTCGCGTAGAATTCGTGCTGATGACATCCCATTGAATACGCTTTTTTATTTGTATGCCTTTGCATGTGAAAATGTTACAGTTCCAGACATTAGATGCAAGCAAAGAGTCATATACGATACCTGTCATTGATAAAAGCATTATACGTTTGGCTTCAAAGCTGGAACTTGCCGGGGCTGTGCTCAAGTGGTTCCTTCTCTATCTGGGGGCAAACGCCTCCTGCCAGACATTGTATCTGAGGATCGTGAACTCCTTGCCCTCTATATGGGTGTGTATATGTATGTCCTGCATGGGTACCGTACTTGAGGCGGAGGCCATCTCGTGTACCCCACTGATTGAGTCTCAGAGGGCCACAGGTATACCTACGCATAATCCTCGGCTATCTCTCGTATCTCCGGAGAGGCGGAGAACCGTCTTAGCTGTCTCTTGGGAATCGATTTTAGAAGGTGCTTCACAAACTAGGGCACTTAAAGCTTTTACAACATATTTCGAAGGTCAGTGGTTAAAGAAATTTTCAGTAGACTTCAAAGACCGAATTAAAGTCATAATGTATGGATGACAATGATTTTTTAGATGGAGAGAATAAATTTTTGTGGTTTATCACTTATAAATTACAATCAATAAGTTGTCAACATTGTCATTAATAAAATAATCGGGGTATAGACAACAATGTATTTTATTTCTTTATGTAGGTATATTTAATGTTGACGACGAGTTTTACCTAAACCCACGATCACGAGATGAAGCATGGAAAAAGTAAAAAAAAACAACAAAGTACCCAAAGAGGGTTACTCAGTAAAATAGAAAAGTATTTAACATCGAGGGCGTCGATGCCTGACGAAGACATCGATGCTCGCTCTGAGGGTCTTAATACAGCAATGAAATCTCTACGAGAGCTTCAACAAACGATCGAAGGCCACACCGTCGACCAGCATGAGGAGACCGTTTACGAGCAAGAACATAGAAACGGTTTCGATGAGCTGTATACAACAATTATCACGAAACTATTAACGAAAAAGAAACGTAATCAATGACAACAAGAACAACAGCGAGCGCAACATCATAATGAACAACAGATCCATGACCAGCAGCAGATACGTGAGAGCATACCTAAAATACAATTTCAACCACTAGGAGCATCAGAAACTTTCAACAACCTTGAGAAAAGACTAGAAGTCTATTGTCGATTAAATAATATATACATTATCACCAGAACACTAATACCCGGTTTCCGAAAGGCTCGTCAAGAAAGGCTGATCAACGCTAAAAGTAACTAATCTCCTGTTAAATTTCTTGTCAAATGTCAATTGGTCAAATATTTGATTAGGTAAATAACTAATTGGATTATCGTGTCAGTTGACACAGCTGTCAAATAAACTCAAGAATCGAATGGTAGGTAATCGCAATTTTGGGTTTCTGAAACGCTGGTCCAGCCGTGATCATAGATTATTCGTCTGTCAAAAGCTCGGTCAACTAATCGGTGCTTGTTGGCGAAATAACTTATGAATACAACTGATTTTTCACGTGAGTCTGCATTTTCTCTTCAAACATACCTACTTTTTTAAGGTATGCTATACATATATGTATAACGCAATTTTATTTGTAATAATACAATTTTCTTTGTAAGTGTAAATTATTTCACATGTTGATTAACTTACCTACATCGATTCTTCTTTTAGATTACGATAATGTCTCTTTCGGATATTAGCATGATGAGTAGGTATCAGGACATGCAGCAGCGATGAAGATTTAAGACCAGAATGAATCCGTTTGATTTCTACAATGAAGAGGAATTCAAGAATCGGTACCGACTGACAAAGGCTAATGTGCTGTTACTAGTTAACATGTTAGAGCCGAAAATTAAACAGTTCACTTTGAGAAACGATTTTATCAGTGCTTTGGAATAGGTGCTACTGACAATAAGCTATTATGCTACATGAGCATTTCAAATTACGGTTGCAGAGAATGCATAAATCTACGGCTTGTAGAATATAATAACAAAAGTATCTGCAGCGATTAATGAATGAACTTAGGACACAGTTTATTTCTATGCCCTGTTAACATCAAGATCACACTAGGATAAAAACAGAATTCTACAACATAAGCTCTTTTCCAAATGTAATCGGGGCAGTTGACTGCACACATATAAAGATACAGTCTACTGGTGGGCCACGAGCTGAGGTGTAGAAACAGGAACAGGAAAGGATATCACAAATACAGGGTGTAAAAAGACACTTAACGAAGCCGTTAACTACGCAATATTGCAGTTCTAACTAAGTAGTTTTACGCTAAAATTATCACTGGGAAACGACTTTTTATCAAAAAAAAAAAAAAAATTATTGCGCGCAATGTAAAGCAAACGGGCTTCTTGTCATTGTGTGCGTAGGTCGACGTTTTACTTCGCAACAACAAAACAATTCTGTAAAATAAAAATCCTACTGAGATGCACGATGTTTTTTGTGCGGGTCCGCAGATATTTATTACGTACATTACTGTTCGTAACTTCAAATGCGTAATTTATTTAGAAAAATCGAAAATTCAGGTAATGTTTGTTTGGAAAAAAGTTTTGTAAGAATACTTAGAATACGATTGCGCAAAAAAAATATTTAAAAATGCATTTTTGACCTTCAATATCTCGAGAACCCGTGGAGTCCCAGCTATGGTCTTACACCCTTGTATAAGCCGTGATTTCCAAATAAAATTCTTCAGATCAGATACGATCTGAAGAATTTGCTGCAAATGCATACCTATATTACCCAGTACGAGTAACGGCAGTATTGAAAAAGTTTCTACAAACACATATCGAACTAAAACTTCAAACTTAAGACAAAACATCCATGAAACCAGGACATGTAACGCCAGCAATATCACCTGCCGCAAATGCAATAAAATCGGCCATCTTGCCCGCGTTTCCCAACAACGAAACTCTAATCTGCGCTACAAGGCACCAAGATCCAATTCATACCAACTAGAAGAACCGAACAATAGCAATTACATTGACTGAAACAACAACAATATAATATCTGGCGAAAGAACTGAGAAATTCATCATATCGGTACATATCGAGAACGCAAAGCTGAAAATGGAATTTGATACTGGAGCAACATTTACGTCAATGTCAATACGAGGCTATAGGAAACTGAATATTAGAAGACTATTCCACACTGATTTTAAACTTCGTACTTACACAGGAGAAATACCTAATAAAACCAGTCGGAGTGACTTACGTTAAATGCATTTAGCGTAACATGGTATAAGCATAAGTATAAATAATAAGCTGACCTAACCTAACTTTTTTCGTTGTAGGGCTGCAAAAAGGATAGCGCGTCACCATATTCGAGACCAATTCAACTCTTTCGACGTTCTGCAGAGGTTTTTACCAAATTATATAGGCTCTCCAAAATAAATGAGCGTATATTGTCTTTTACAACTTTTATTTTAAACATAATTGCTACTGTTGATTAAGTGCGAACAAAACGTGAAAATGACGCCGAGTCTACCGCAAGCCCGCGAAAACCTGTCAACTGATTCTAGCAGAGCGTCGATTCGTTTAGTTGCGGGTTTGTTCTTTCTAATTCTATAAATTTGTAATACTTTAAATAAAAACTAGTGGTTACTCACACAAATCACAAAATATTGATACCTACTACACCAGTAAGTAATCTTGTTCTTTGTTACGCTTTAATTCAGCGATGGTAACATTATGGTGAATTGTAAGAACAGAAGAGCAAAAAGCCTAACGAGAGATGAAGTCTCTTATTTTGTGGAGTTAATCCCAAACTGACCCATTTTATCTAGTAGGGAAACAAACGCTGCATCAAACAAATTGAAAGACGAAGCGTGGACATTCTTGGTGGCAGCGTTTAAAGCAAAATGCTCTCTTTCCCAAAACAAAAGTCGCAATCGAAACTAAAATGGGACAATTTAAAAAAGGCAGCCAGGTAAAAATCCCAGCAAATTCGCTTGAATAGGTTGAAGGTGTAGCGCAGTTATTATTCGTAGCATGTTTCAAAACCATTTTATTCTGGTTCCTGTGGCAAAGGAATTCTCATTAATTTTGATAATTATTAACTGCATTCAATTTGTCTTCAACCTGCGTAAATATGATCCATATCTTTCTCTACACCGGTTGCAATTAAAGTAGTTGCCCATACGCTAGCAGAGGAAGTAAAGGGCGCTTACCACTGTGTTCTATTTATTTTTTAGTCAGTGCTAGTCTGACACTCCCTTCTGTCAAACCCCGGGTGGAAGAAGTAATATCATGTTTTTCCTATAATTGTTAGAATAATATATTAACAACAATATTTTTTATAACAGCATAATGGAAAAATACGGATGATGGACGCCTTGTATAGTAGAATATTTTAAAAAGAAGACAGAAAAATTGGAGTTAGTTATAAGACTATAACTAACTCTATAAGTATAGTTATATTGGAGTTAGTTAGCTAATAAAGAAAAACTTTCTGATATTAAGTT
Source organism: Spodoptera exigua (assembly GCA_902829305.4). NCBI lineage: Eukaryota > Metazoa > Arthropoda > Insecta > Lepidoptera > Noctuidae > Spodoptera > Spodoptera exigua. The sequence continues at coordinate 7,683,575 of LR824601.2, read as the reverse complement.
TCTAGGGTTTAATTTTAAGTATTTATCTCTTATCTTGTATAAAGTTTTGTCAGTTTGCTTGCTTCTTGCACCAACCATTCGCTCAACTCTTCATCATCTAAAGCTCGACTGGTAGAAAATGCTTAGGGCATTAATTAAGTTGACTTATGTAACCATAGTGCAAGAAGTTTTAATTCTTGAAATATGAAACTCTTTTTATATAATACTTTGTATTATAGTCAGAATTTTAATTCGATTCCTGATTTGACATGACCTATTGTCATTTTGTGAAATAATGATACCACATATAACAGTGTAGTGATGAACACAAAAATCGATAAGCAATCGGTATGTGTGCTATTTTAGTTTGCCAATTCAAGACTAAATTATAGATTTTGATTTAAATAAATAGTTAAGTATTTATTTAAGTATTATTAATTTATTAGTAATCGCTGCTATATTTATTTTCATAAAAAACTAGCAGTTCTCGCGCGGTTTCATTCGCTGGTTAGCTCCATTTGATCGTAGCGTGATGTTTTATAGCCTATAGCACTCAGGAAAACTTACAAATTTACAAATTTTACCCTCTTTATAATATTAGTATAGTAAAATATTATTGTTTTATATTAAAAACAAAACTTATAATAAAAGAGTTTTGAATTGTTTATCATGTCATTCGGCTTCATTCTCCCAGTCTGACTGCATGAATATCTTATTTCATTGCGAATCGTTATTTTGTTGGGTTTTAAGTTTAGAGTGTTGTTACGTTGTGTTTGTTGTTACGTTCATAGTTTTTGTGTGAACTTTAATTGTGAATTCAAGTTGTGTGAATCTATTTGTTTTGGTTTTCCATCAAAATGTCTATGAATGATCCTCAACCAAGTACATCACAAAAAGACGTGGATGTTTTCTTATCTCCAAGAAAAAATCGTCCACGGAAAGCTTTCACTGTTACTGAAAAAGTAATGATCCGCAACGCCTACAAATACGTGAAAAATGAAATTTCTGCGCAATTGGAGGCCTTTGAAGTTGTGCAAGAAAATGAATGTGTGAGCAAAGTTGCGGACATATTGGGAATAACCTCACGCTCTTTTTGTAACGTTTTGAAGGAAGTCAAGAAAGGTAGGTACGCCGCCAACTCCTCCTAAAAAATCTGGACCAAAGCGAAGTTTCAAAGATAAAATTGTTGAATTTACATTCTGTGCAATACGAAGAATTGTTCATCAGTTCTTTTACCGAAATGAACCTCCAACCATTGCAAAGGTTAATCAAGCACTCAGTGTCCTTTTATACCTACATCTTTGATATATAAGTAATGATTCCAAGCTATTATAAAATTTACTATTTTAGATTTTACAAGTGATGAACGATGATTCGGAAATGCCCAAGATTTCCAAAGAAAGCCTAAGAAAAATTTTGAAGCACCTTAATTTTAAATTTGTTGCACGGTCACGCAAGACCACAATTATTGATCGAAATGATATAATAACATGGCGTCAGCGTTACTTAGGATCTATATGTCAGTTTCGACGAGAAGGGAGACATTATTATCAAGATGAAACTTGGGTTAACGCAGGTAAGGCTTACATTTATACACAAAATGAATTTATATACATTTTACATTAAATTAAATAGTAACATTGAATGTCTATGTACTATATGTATTTTTACGTCATACTGTAAAAAAAACTTGGGTGGACAAGAAAGTAACATCATCTCGACAAGCGTTTTTGGAGGGACTGACCACTGGATTAAAAAACCCATCAGGAAAAGGTAAACGTCTCATAATTAGCCATATAGGTAGTGAAGAAGGCTTTCTGGAAGAGGGGCTCATGATTTTCGAAGCAAAGAAAAATTGTGAAGATTACCATGATGAAATGAATGCAGTTTGTTTTGAGAAGTGGTTCGCTGGAGTCTTACCAAAATTAAGACCAAACTCAATTGTGGTGATGGATAATGCACCTAACCACTCCCGAAAATTGGAAACAGTACCTAAAATGAGCTGGAAAAAAAGCTGCCATTCAAGATTGGCTTTTCAATAAAAATATTTATTACGAACCAGATATGGTTAAAGCTACGCTTTTAGAACTGATTCCACATAACGAGTCTTTTGATAAGTATGCTGTAGACGAAATGGCAGCACAACATGGGATCACGGTTTTAAGACTGCCCCCTTACCATTGCGAGCTAAACCCTATCGAATTGATATAGGCGCAGGTAAAGGGGCATGTAGCTCAAAATAATAAGACCTTCAAATTGACAGACGTGAAAAAATTATTTCAGGAAGGCATTCAAAAAATTACGGCTACCGAATGGTCTAAATGCGTATCCCATGTTGTCAAAGAAGAGGAAAAAATGAGTAGACACATTTATAATAATTGTCACAGAAAGTGACAGCGATAGCGATAGCGATGACGGCGACAATTTATAAAATTCGAAGTCTTCGTATGTACCGTCGAAACGTCCCTAGTGCCATTGCAAAGGTTCCGAGGAAAGTGAGCAAGGGGATGATTTTAGCTGTGGAGATGTATCCATCATCGCATGGATGGACTCCAAAATGGTGAGTATAATATCCACCTATCACACCCCCGGAACATACAAAAACATGAAAGATTATAACGGAGCCATGAAGGGTGTTGATCTAAAGGATCAAAAGCTCTCCATGTATCCGTTAGAGCGAAAGAGATACCTGATATGGCATATGAAGATTTACAAAAGGTTAATGAATGTGAGTGTGCATAATGCGTTTGTGCTGTATCGAAGTTCAATGGCTCGCAAAGATAAATTGGCTAAATCGCATCGTGAGTTTCGGTTTGAACTTGCAAGGTCTCTGATCAAACGACATCAGCCCTGTTTGACAGAGATTGGCTAAGTTCCAGGGGATCTTATGAGGCTAAGGCGAGATATCGTACACAAGCCAACTTACATATCGGGCAGATCGAATAGAGACCGATGTATGATATGTTATCGACAGAAGAAAACCAAATTGATTCATTCTCGGTGCGTTCAATGCGATATATATCTTTGCTTTGAAGACCGCTGGAGAATTGGGCATTCTGAAGCAGAGCTTCCAGGCGAAGATCTTATAGAGTGACCGAAACTGAAGCGCTGAGACTAATCATTTTAGGGCATGGTCGTGAAGCGTGGTTGTTTTATGAATGTGGTGTAGTAATCTGGGGCCCCTCTTGCGGGTCACGTTTCGACGGGACATCTAACCGTTGAATATCTCGTTTATTACTGTTTCAGTTGCTGCTATCAGAGGCGTTACTACTATCGGGGACGAGACGATAGCCTAGTAGCGCCTAGCTCTGCGTTGGCATATTCATCGGGGACTGGTATCTTACGGGACAGATGACAGTCTCAGTTTGTGCGTAGTTAATAATGTACGAATACTCATTATTTGTTATTTTTGCTTTAGTCTGAGATTGAGTATTGTGAAATTGTATATTTTGAAAATAAAACTTATAATACAGGACAAAATTCCAATGTATATCCTAGCTGTTACAATAAAATGTACTACCTTCAACACATCTATGTAACTGTACGAATACTTTTGTTATTTTTGCTTTAGTCTGAGATTAAGTATTGTGAAATTGTAAATTTTTGAAAGTTAAGTGAACTTGATATGCTTGAAGATACGCTGGTCCTGCGCCACAGGATACGAAAATAAATAATGTTCCATTGGATCTTTGCTTGAACTGAACTTTTTAGTGTTTAGTAAAATTGTAACCATGCCATTTTTATTGTCAAACTTGATAAATTTGTAAATGTGAGTGCCCTATAACCGATTACAATTAGTTAGACTAGCAGAATGTCGAATAAACACTTCATAACAGATTAGTCTTATAAAATAAAACAGATGAACCTGTCTTTATTTATTTCACAGACAATTATAAAAGAAAAGTCTCAGACCGTTAATAAATCGTCAAAACTAAATTATCGGTTCAGAAATATTTAATTTCCTGATATATTTTGTCTACGAGTGTAAAATTATAAACGAGAGGAATCGATCTAAAAATATTCGATTTCCATATCGAATAATTTCGCAACGTCACTATTTAATACTTGTCATAACGTTGCAACACTGAAATTGTCAAATCTGGAATGGAATTAAAAGTCCGACTATAATACCCGGTTTTCGAAAGGCTTGTCAAGAAAGGCTGATCAACGCTAAAAGTAACTAATCTCCTGTTAAATTTCTTGTCAAATGTCTATTGGTCAAATATTTGATTAGGTAAATAACTAATTGGATTATCATGTCAGTTGACACAGCTGTCAAATCAACTCAAGAATCGAATGGTAATCGCAATTTTTGGGTTTCTGAAACGCTGGTCCAGCCGTGATCATAGATTATTCGTCTGTCAAAAGCTCGGTCAACTAATCGGTGCTTGTTGGCGAAATAACTTATGAATAGGTACAACTGATTTTTCACGTGAGTCTGCATTTTCTCTTCAAACATACTTTTTTAAGGTATGCTATACATATATGTATGACGAAATTTTATTTGTAATAATACAATTTTCCTTGTAAGTGTAAATTATTTCACATGTTGATTAACTTACCTACATCGATTCTTCTTTTAGATAACGATAATGTCTCTTTCGGATATTAGCATGATGAGTAGGTATCAGCACATCCAGCAGCGATGAAGATTTAAGACCAGAATGAATCCGTTTGATTTCTACAATGAAGAGGAATTCAAGAATCGGTACCGACTGACAAAGGCTAATGTGCTGTTACTAGTTAACATGTTAGAGCCGAAAATTAAACAGTTCACTTTGAGAAACGATTCTATCAGTGCTTTGGAATAGGTGCTACTGACAATAAGCTATTATGCTACATGAGCATTTCAAATTACGGTTGCAGAGAATGCATAAATCTACGGCTTGTAGAATATAATAACAAAAGTATCTGCAGCGATTAATGAATGAACTTAGGTCACAGTTTATTTCTATGCCCTGTTAACATCAAGATCACACTAGGATAAAAACAGAATTCTACAACATAAGCTCTTTTCCAAATGTAATCGGGGCAGTTGACTGCACACATATAAAGATACAGTCTACTGGTGGGCCACGAGCTGAGCTGTAGATACAGGAACAGGAAAGGATATCACAAATACAGGGTGTAAAAAGACACTTAACGAAGCCGTTAACTACGCACTACTGCAGTTCTAAGTAGCTTTACGCTAAAATTATAACTGGGAAACGACTTTTTATCAAAAAAAAAAAAAAATTATTGCGCGCAATGTAAAGCAAACGGGCTTCTTGTCATTGTGTGCGTAGGTCGACGTTTTACTTCGCAACAACAAAACAATTCTGTAAAATAAAAATCCTACTGAGATGCACGATGTTTTTTGTGCGGGTCTGCAGATATTTATTACGTACATTACTGTTCGTAACTTCAAATGCGTAATTTATTTAGAAAAATCGAAAATTCAAGTACCTAATGTTTGTTTGGAAAAAAGTTTTATAAGAATACTTAGAATTCGATTGCGCAAAAAAATATTTAAAAATGCATTTTTGACCTTCAATATCTCGAGAACCCGTGGAGTCCCAGTTATGGTCTTACACCCTGTATAAGCCGTGATTTCCAAATAAAATTCTTCAGATCAGATACGATCTGAAGAATTTGTTGCAAATACATACCTATATTACCCAGTACGAGTAACGGCAGTATTGAAAAAGTTTCTACAGACACATATCGAACTAAAACTTCAAACTTAAGACAAAACACACGCCGAGATTTATTAGGTAAATGTTTTCGCTGCGAATCTTCTCATGAAACCAGGACATGTAACGCCAGCAATATCACCTGCCGTAAATGCAATAGAATCGGCCATCTTGCCCGCGTTTGCCAACAACGAAACTCTAATCTGCGCTACAAGGCACCAAGATCTAATTCATACCAACTAGAAGAACCGAACAATAGCGATTACGATGACTGAAACAACAACAATATCTGGCGAAAGAACTGAGAAGTTCATGATATCGGTACATATCGAGAACGCAAAGCTGAAAATGGAAATTGATACTGGAGCAACATTTACGTCAATGTTACGTCAACATTTACGAGGCTATAGGAAACTAAATATTAGAAGACAGTCCACACTGATTTTAAACTTCGTACTTACACAGAAGAAATACCTAAAAAGACCAGTCGGAGTGACTTACGTTAAATGCATTTAGCGTAACGTGGTATAAGCATAAGTATAAATAATAAGCTGACCTAACCTAACTTTTTTCGTTGTAGGGCTGCAAAAGGAATAGCGCGTCGCTATATTCGAGACCAATTTAACTCTTTCGACGTGCTGCAGAGGTTTTTACCAAATTATACAGGCTCTCCAAAAGAACTGCGCATATATTGTCTTTTACAACTTTTATTTTAAACATGATTGCTACTGTTGATCAAGTGCGAACAAAACGTGATAATGACGCCGAGTCTACCGCAAGACCGCGAAAACCTGTCAACTGATTCTAGCAGAGCGTCGTTTCGTTTAGTTGCGGGTTTGTTCTTTCTGATTCTATAAATTTGTAATACTTTAAATAAAAACTAGTGGTTACTGAGTTGTTTAAATACAAAAATCACAAAATATTGATACCTACTACACCAGTAAGTAATCTTGTTCTTTGTTACGCTTTAATTCAGCGATGGTAAAATTATGGTGAATTGTAAGAACAGAAGAGAAAAAAGCCTGACGAGAGTTGAAGTCTCTTATTTTTTAATCCCAAACTGACTCATTTTAACTAGTAGGGAAACAAACGCTACATCAAACAAGTTGAAAGACGAAGCGTGGACATTCTTGGTGGCAGCGTTTAAAGCAAAATGCTCTCTTTCCCAAAATAAAAGTCGCAATCGAAACTAAAATGGGACAATTTAAAAAAGGCAGCCAGGTAAAAATCACAACAAATTCGCTTGAATAGGTTGAAGGTGTAGCGCAGTTATTATTCGTAGCATGTTTCAATACCATTTTATTCAGGTTCCTGTGGCAAAGGAATTCTCATTAACTTTGATAATTATTAACTGCATTAAATTCGTCTTCAACCTGCGTAAATATGATCCATCTTTCTGCACATTGGTTACAATTAAAGTAGTTGCCCATACGCTAGCAGAGGGAGCAAAGGGCGCTAACCACTCTGTACTCTTTATTTTTTAATCAGTGCTAGTTTGACACTCCCTTCTGTCCTACCCCGGGTGGAAGAAGTAATATTATGTTTTTCCTATAATTGTTGGAATAATGTATTAACAACAATATTTTTTATAACAGCATAAAGGAAAAATACGGATGATGGACGCCTTGTATAGTAGAATATTTTAAAAAGATGACAGAAAAACTGGAATTAGTGATAAGACTGTTAGTTAACTAATAAAGATAAACTTTCTAAAATTAAGTTTCTAGGGTTTAATTTTAGGTATTTATCTCTTATCTTGTATAAAATTTTGTCAGTTTGCTTGCTTCTTGCACCAACCATTCGCTCAACTCTTCATCATCTAAAGCTCGACTGGTAGAAAATGTCTAGGGCATTAATTAAGTTGACTAATGTAACCATAGTGCAAGAAGTTTTAATTCTTGAAATATGAAACTCTTTTTATATAATACTTTGTATTAGTCTCTTTGATCGTTGTTTTTTCTTATTGACATGTGCGTCAGTCATAATAAAATTGATCTGTTTTAAATACATGACTCCTTTATTTTTACTTTATTTCCATTTAAAACTATTCTAATTATGATCAACACGCGTACTTTAAAGTGGTAGCAGAGCGTGGTTCCGATCCACGGACCTGTGGGCCGAGAGTAAACTGGTCATCAACGTAGAGGGCTAACGTCGACGTTGATAATGGACTGCTAGCCTCAAATAACGAGAGAGAAACGAATTTTTTTACAAAAGAGTTAAAGAACCGATTCAAAATTAAAGCAAAGCCAACAGACTACTTTCTTGAACTTGAAATCACAGGAAACCAGGACGGTGTAATCAATGTGACTCAGATGCAAAAGTGCAATGCTGTTGGAACACCAATAATATAATAAAAGATGATCATACAGCAGCAACAGTTAGAGAAGACTCTAAAATTGGAAGTTTCCCTTAGAGAAGCTGTTGGGATGCTCATGTACCTAATGGTCGGTACAAGTTCTGATATAGCTTTTACCGTCAGTGTCGTCTCTAGACTTTAAGAATATCCCACAAATGAAGATGTTTCAAAAGTAAAAAGCAAAATGCGATATCTAAAAGGCACTCAAAATGCTAGGATACAATACATTATTAATATATGTATGCAGGACGACCGATATCGTGGAAATCGCATACCTAGACAAGCTTCCACAGCGATTTCAAGTACAGAAGCTTAATTCTAGTCGCTGCTAGTGGCACAGCTAAAGAAAAGATCTGGTTGAAGAGACTGATCGAGAGCATCGAAAGTCTCGCCACTTCGCCAGTACTTTATATGGACAACGAGTCAGCCATAAAATTAACACAGAATCCCTTTGAGTTTCATCAACGCAAGAAAACATAGGATACGTCACTTCTTCATTATAGAAACGATTGTAGATGGGATTCTTAAAGTACAGAAGGTATACAAATACCCTACTCCCGTATTTCCGTGTTTCCTAATACCCTACTCCCTTATTCTCTGCTTCTCAGACATCTACGCCAGCATGGTTTTCTGTAATGAGTTATCCTCACATTCATCATGACAAGTACCCGGGTTACTTTCTAGCGCAAAAGGTGGATAGATGTCTGTTAGGGTTGCGAACACTCCTCGCCACACACGGGCAGCAATCATACACCCTCATGAAAATTTGGCCATCCCTGGTGATAGGCGCCATCCTTAGGGGCTTGGAAGACTCTGAAGAGTTTCTCACTACTATTACATCGAACCTCCCTCACTACCTTAAGATTCCATTATTCTACACCTCCACAACAGTCACTGTAACAGATCCCACCCATGCTATGTTAAAGCTGGAACTAACCGGATTATGGAAGACAATGGGCCATCCTATAGTCAACATGGACAACAGCACACGCAGCTGGTTCACCAAAGGCACAGTACTCAAAAGAGGCCTAGAACCTGCAGCCGAGCAAATCAACAACATGTTTAAGAAAGAGTTTTGTAGACAATATATTACAAAACCCATAAAAATGGCCCAATGTGGAATTTTTATTAAGCAAGTAAATAATTTAGTGTAGCGGTATTCAATATCACCAACCAATTAATTTTAATTAATAAAATATAACAAAATAAAATTTGCCTCGCAATTTTGAACTATTAAATAATGTGACACCATGAGCAGATCCTGGCCAACGAGCCACTACATTCATAAACTGCAAATTGGCATTGCATACTGCCTGAAAATTTAAGGAAAAGTATGTGTAGAGTTTAGAAATCGTGAAGGATACTTTTGTCTGCAGCATTTAGCTATTTTGACTAAAATACATAAAAATTACAGGATAAATGTAGATTACATCAATATTTTTGTAGCGTAAAATAAAAAAGTATTTTATTAGATTTTTGGCAAATAACAATTCAAAGTGGTCATGCTACAGAGCATACTCTCCAGCAGGACCACTTTTAAATAACGGTTATTTTACGCTTATTATATATTGTAGTCAAAATGGTTCTGCTGCAGACAACAGTATCCTTCACGATTTCTAAACTCTTGTCCAACCTGAAATAGTATTTTTTGGTAGAAGACAGTATGTAAACTGTTATTAAATAGATACTTACACATAAACTAAGTTAGTAGTAAAGTTGGTTAGTTCAAGTCTAGAGTTTTGAGAGTACTATCTCTCAAAACTCTAGCCTTAAACGAGGTATGAGAGGTAATGTAATGCACGTACGTGATTGTATCTTGATGTGCGGTTTATCAAAGGCACCAAGTACTCAAGGGCGGATCCACCGTTGTGGGCACGATGGGCATGCCCACAACCTTAATACACTTGTGATTGAAATAAGTTTGAATCGAAACTAACTATTTCAAATTAGAAGAAATCGTGTCCGACTTCTTCCTAAGTTTATTTACATTCCTAAGGCCAAAGTCCTGATGCTCGGAAAAAAGGAAATCTAATTCATAAGTTCATAAACAATTTGCATGATTGTTAATGAGCATGCCATGCTCCGACTCGTACTTAGCCGATTTTCTAGTAGCTGTGACCACAACCTTTTTTGAAGGCTGGATCCGCGCTTGCAAGTACTTTATCCTTTGAGAGTATTTCTTATATTAAATAATTGTTCTGTTGCAGTACAGCGACCAGTACCATTTCTTGGTTGTAGATCAATGATCATATTTATTATCTTTAATAATTTGTCTCTAATAAGGATGTGATTTGTATCTTACCACTTCAGTTTATATTTTTGGAATGTTCCCATGCGAATAACCATCCCATTTAAACGAAAAATCGCCCAATAGTTTTCTTCTTCTTGAGACTAATGGTTTTTTAGGCTACCCTGATGATGTAATACAAAAACAGTTTCCTAATTTTATAAATTTCAATGCCAACTTCATTAACATAACTCAATTGTCGTCGCGGACCTATGTTATCTTATCAGATACGGTTTATAAAATATATATAAGCAATAACTTTGTATACCTAATCAATTTCCATACTACAGAATGATAATGAACCAACACACATGGCGTAAATATAACATAATATATGATATTGTAGGGTTAATTTTGAAAATATTGATTTTATTTTAACATAACAATTAAACAAAACATACCTAACCGACAAAATCTATCACACTGTAGCAGGCCTCTTTACATACTCTTTGTAGCTCGCGATAAACGCACCTATGGTACGACTGACAACCAAAACGTCATATTAAAATTTGAAAATTGTAATTTTCTTTCATGTTTGAACTGTATGTACCGGGTGTAAAAAGCCACGTAACAAAGCCGAAAGCTACGTATTCTACCCATTATTTGGATATTTTTTTCTGTAAGACCATAGCTGGGACTCCACGGGTTCTCGAGATATGGAAGGTCAAAGATGCATTTTTTTGCGCAATCGAATTCTAAGTATTATTACAAAACTTTTTTCCAAACAAACATTACCTGAATTTTCGTTTTTCTAAATAAATTACTCATTTGAAGCTGCGAACAGTAATGTACGTAATAAATAAATGCAGACCCGAACAATCGTGCATTTGAGTAGGATTTTTATTTTACAGATTTGTTTTGTTGTTGCGAAGTAAAACGTCGACCTACGTACTTATCACAGCGTTTTCATGCTAAGGCGCGATTGTGTGCGTCAAGTCACCCACCTACGCACACAATGACACGAAGCCCGTTTGCTTTACATTGCGCGCAATAAAATTATTGTTTTTTTGATAGCTAAAAATAAAAGTCGTTTCCCAGTGATAATTTTAGCGTAAGCTACTTAGTTAGAACTGCAGTATGCGTAGTTAACGGCTTCGTTAAGTGTCTTTTTACACCCTGTGTAAGCCGGGATTTCCAAATAAAATTCTTCTAATCGTATAACGCTGTCTTACTTACAACACGCAACTCCTAAAACACCTTTCCAGGCTGTGTATCTTTTTTTTTGTCGTGAGTCGTCAAACGAGCTGATGGATTACTTGATGGTAAGCATAAGCATTCGGCGCTGCCCGGGAGTTACTACAACTGGGTTGCCGGCCGCTTGTGGGTCATTAGAAACTTAAGGATAGGGGATTTGAGGATTGGGGATAGGGGGGGGGGATGATTGGGCCTCTTGTAAACTTACTCACGCAGCGAAACGTAACGCTGTGGTTGTTTCACGCCGGTTTTCTGTGAAGCCGTAATATGACTCCGGTCAAAACGACCCATTCGTGCCACAATGACTCTCCCACCCATGGCATGGCTCTCCCACACGTAATTATATGAGTATCAGTGGATTATCTCATAGAACCCTTTTTTGTGGAAGTTCAACAAACTACTCTCGCACTGCGTAAAGTGTTTGGGAGGGAAAAAGGGAAAAACTCTCAACGGGTTTAAAACTACCCCATAGCAACTTCTGTGCCATGCTGAGGCCTCGGTATTTAAGTGGTGGGTTATCAGATCAAGGACTGTCCTGAAATAGATAAACGTTTCGTGCTTGATCTTGATCCACTTCAGGCACTAACATAAGCATACCCCTGTTCCTTAATGAACCGATTTTATTCAAAAATTGTCTCAGATATCGATCTTGATCTTAGAAAAAATATTAAACCTAAAAGTCGGTCTCAATCGAAATGATGATATACATAATAACACCAATTCATTGGATTGAAATCAGTTTTAGAAATTAACATTAAGTCGACGACAATAACAATCAATAAATATATACTTAAAACACCAACAATGAAGAAGAAGGGAGAGAAAAAGTTCGAGGATCGTTGTCTCGCTATGTGAGTGAAGTTAGTGAAAGCCTAATACCGCTGCCACCACCTCATGCCCAAACCACAAATACTGAAAAGGTCAGCAACGCACTTATAATTCTAGTGCTGCATGATCTATCTGCTCATGTGCTGACTATTCCGTAAAGAGTTTATAAAAATTATGACAATGTTTAAACTATACAAAGTAGTATATGTATACTGCCATTGTCACCATTCTATCATACCTACTGTAAATTGTCGAGAGGTGGCATGTAGTAGTAGTTAAACATAATTAGATTACCATTATTCAGAATCGAATTAAACTCACGTCCAAACATCCATAAATTGAAAATTGTGGCAGTCCAATAATCAGAGTACATATTGTTGTGAACAAGGGAGATACGCGTGCAACGTGGCGGCGCCGTAAAACTCCGACGGTGTAGCGCCGACCGCCGGAGCCGGGTGACCAGATTGTTCCCGCCCTTCATCCGGCACTGTCGCGCCGCCCGCCAGGCCGCCCGTCGCGACACACGCACATCGGACATGTGTTTTCTAATTACTTACTAATTCCTCGTTTGACAAATAGCTCCTTAGGTGACACAATATTTCGTGATCAGGTGAAATTTGAGGATAGTGACTTCTCTAGAGGTAAGGCCACATACCTCTTACTTAAGTAGTATTAATTTTGTTTAGCATCTTTACGTTTCAATAAAAGCATACGACACTAAAATATAGCAATAAAGATTCTCAAGCTGGAGAGAGAACACTTAAAGAGGGTTGTTAGACGGAACTAACAAAAGGAATTTAAATTTAAACGCTTGCTTATTCAAGTAATTTTCTATTTTCTAAAAGTTTGTTGAATATCTGGATTATTATTGCTTAGATAGGTTATATATACTTAATTATTATGTCTTTGTAATAAATAAAAGTAATAGATAGGTATTTTTTTATATTTTGTTTCTATCGGGAATAAAACTCGATAACTTGACACGCGATAACCATAAATATATATTTCCCAGTGTGCAAATATTAATGCCATTACCAAAAAAGTAATTAATTAGGTACCTATAAGGCAGTTAATATTAGTTTCACATGGAAGGGTTTACTGTTAACATGAATACAGGTGTAGCTAATTTAATAGATTTCCCATGTTAGTTACATGTTATTTTTCAATTGCCAGATTTCACCTTGTCTTAGATTAATTTATTATAGAAGTTATGCATCAGTGATAATAAATTTATGTTGGGATATCACACGGTTTACCTAAGTAATGACAGGTAGTCAAGAAAAACATGTGTAATACGTTTGCTTAATTAGTTAATAGTCCTCGAGACTGCTTCTCCCTCTGACTAAAGAATTAAGCCCACAATTAATGGAAATTACCTCAGGAGGAGGGTTTTAATGGAATTAATTTTCTAAAGCACTCTGTAGCTCAAAGTTATTGAAAACCGCAGATTAGGCGATGATCAACTGATTTCTCATTGTGTGTTAGACCCTCAAAACGATATTTTTATTTAATGTTGCGTTGCTCTCTTGCATTGTCCTGTCCTGCCCTGGCTATGTAGATGATACAAATCATATCGTGTATCATGACTACCGTGGGAGTATATAAATCACACAAAAATTTATACCGTATAGAAATCCAACTCTTGCTCTATTATGGTAAGCACCAATATCCTAAACAGTTTGCTAATTATACATACATATACACACTACATTTTCATTTTCATATCATTTCATTTACATATACACATTACATTTTCATTTTCATATCATTTCATTTTCATATCATTTCATTTTCATATCATTTCATTTTCATATCATAACGAAGTAAAAAGATTATGGACCAGTTTCCTAAAAAACTTTCGATATCTATATGAATATTTTATTCATATATGTATACCAAAAAGTTGTGAGAAAAAAAAAACAACACTCATATTTACATCTATTAATGTCTGCCTGAACTCCTGACTACAAAATTTATACGTAATTATTAATAAGAAAAAAAATCTAAGAAGTCTTGTTATAAAATTGTTAGATTGTTTATCAATGTTGCAACAATAAACAAAAGTTATTTTACCACAGAAAAGCGAACCTGGATGAAATATACAAAACTTTGGTAACAATACACTTCAATTAAAGATGTTTCATTTCAAGTTATTTATTATTAATATTATCAAGCTATTTTTACGAAAAAGAATAAACCTGGCCAAACACGTACACCGGTAATCGGAGACATTAAAATGCTGTGGCTAGGTGAACTTAAAAGGTTTTTATAATTCTAACCAAATGCTGATATTCAATCGATTGAGGCTAGTCACTAAACTTTCTGGCCATGGCTTCGATTGTGTTAAATATCTAAATTTATAGTACTTCTTCTGTGTTTAAAGTTTTAGTGATTCAATTAAAGTTAGAGTTTTATTGAATAAAGACAATTTTACTTTGTAGCTCTTTCTCTATAGTAATACTATAAAATAGATGCGTCAACTAATAAGTCGACAGTTATTTATGTATTTTCACATCTCCTTATTTGTGCCCCAATGTGATCACGGTATTTTCCTCTGGTAATTCTGGAACTTCCAATTTCATCTCGTTGAATTTAGTAAATAAAATTGCAACCAAATCTGATTCGTTACGTTCTTGTAACTTTGACTTTGTTTATCAAATCAATGGTTATAATTGGCCTTAAATTGGTCTTAAATTCCGCTTTTGTACAGATTTTTCCAGGACTTCTAAACTTTATATAGCCTGAGTATATTTCCCGTTGCTGAGATATCATTTCCTCGCGATGTTTTCTTCACTGTAGGTCATTGATATCCAATTAACTTTATAAAATTATTAGAAAGCTCTAAAAGTTTACGTCAATCTGGTTTCTGATCGGGCAAGTTGTAAAATTTATATTGAAAACAACGATCTATATTGTGTTGTTATTTTTGACACAGCATTACAGCTTACGACATAATTGTTTCGTTCCAAGTGATAAAAATACCAGGAGATTTTTTTTCTGTAATAACATTCTTCAAAGCATATGGTTTAGACTGAAAAACTGCATAGAAAGGGTCAAGACTAAAAGTGGTAAAACGCCAAAGGCCTGAAGTCTAGAAACGGAACCGCTCCAACAGAACAGAACGCGATCAAGTCTGCTGCTATCGGTGTTTATCTGAAGGCCGGTAACTTTAACGGAAAATTACCGGTCCTGCCTTGTACCTGCCAAGATCCTTCCAACGTGATAAGTAGTCCAGAGAGAGTGAGAGACTCTTCTTTAGTTTTGATACAAAGTGACACATTCCTCAACTGTCAAACCCAGTGGAAACGTAAATAAGACTGTTTTTGATGTAAGCGAAACTGTACGACTTTACTAATTTTTGTGCGAATCCCCTTTGAAAAGCATTTAGCTTCTTTTTAATCAACTGTGGCCCGGCCCTGGGACGACACCTGGGACCCGTGAAGTACAATGGGCTCAATGACCGGGACGTAAATTTTATCATTAAGACGCCATAAAATCTTTACTGCGCATGCCGGCTGTTTGTAAACGAATGCAATCTTTTGTATGTTGTGTTTTTGGATTTACATAACCTTTTTTTTTGTGAGGAGAAAATCACACTCCCTCCCGCCCAGGGCGGGGCAGCAGGGAGTGTCAGACTCTTACTGACTAAAACCCCCCGTTCCTTCTCCTGCTCTCTGGGCAGAGGTCGCTGAACATCAGCCCTATAAGGCCCCGTCTGTGGTGGTCTATTGGCTCTTTGAGGCGCGCGCGTAATGCTACGCGCCGGGCCTGGTTCTGGTCGGGCGGCGAGCTGCCCTTACTCGCCGACCGCAGACCGGCGCTTACGGTGGCCGGAGATCATCTCTCGAACCCCGACGCCCGGAATGTCGCGCGTATATATACGGCGGCTATATAGCGGTGGCTGGGGGAGTGAGGAGAAGGATTGCTCCCTCACGCGGGCCGCCTCCCTCTTTGCGAGCATAACTGCTTCACAGAAGGAGGAGATGGCGTCTCAGTTCCTCTCACTCCGCACCATGGCCTCGACTAAGGCTGGGCGCGAGAGGTCGCCGCCGCCGATCACTACCCTGAGGACACGGCGGTGCTCAGCCCAGGCAGGGCATACCGCCACCGTATCATCTAAGTGGTCCTCGCAATGACGACACTCGGGCGTTTCCTCCCGCTGGATCCGAAACAGGAACCTGCCGAAGCTGCCGTGCCCGGTAAGGACCTGCGTCAGGCGGAAGGTGAGGAAACCGTGGCGTCTCGCAAGCCACTCCTCAAAGAGGGGTCTTACCGCAACTATAATAGCGTGCCCGGGATTAACATAACCGTAAGCTGAGTTTTTGTGCCTATGGTGAAGCCTAGGAGCTTTATCTCATCCGCGAAATTTATCTAGATGTTTATCATAAAGAGGTTCTGGGGTTTCAACAAAGAGCTGTCTTATCAGCAACATAGCATGGATTTCGCCCAATTGTTTTCACGCCTACCATCCAAAGTAATAACGTGATACCCCGTCAACTTTTATTCCAAGTCTCCCAATAAACTTCCTCAACCGAAATCTGTATAGCAAAGAATCGAAGATTACGTCCCAAAAAGTGGCTCCACTGTTTCTGGCGTCTACTAGGATCATAGCGTCTTCTACTATAGTTTTCCTGATGTACATTTTTGTTAATATAGACTCCTATAATCGATTTGAATCGAGATGTGTCTTAGTCTAAGGTAGCAGGTAAACCTATATAGGTACAGTCAAGATAACACTAAAGTAAACTGTTACACCACCAGTTCGCAAAGTACTTGAGGATCAACAATTTGGCGGTTTCAGTTTCTGTTACAAGCTAAGGATTGTGTGTAACCCTATAGCCCAAGAGCCGACGACGGCCAGACCTTCGTTATTTTATAAAAGTTGAAATTTTCTCTGTCAGGTAAGAACAACCAGCGACTATAGAGTTTGGGTTGTGGTTACCTGGGCAGGTAACAGGTAGTAAAGGTATATAAAATAATACATTAAATTTGTTTGAGCATAAAGCTACATTTTTTGTATTTTCTTCGGGATAACTATAGAATTCTCGTCATTCATTGCCGGACACTTATGACAGTTGCTACCCCTTACCAGACACCCCTAAGCTTTAATAAATTACAATTATACTTTCGTTATAGTACAAAACCTAAATTTTATATACATAGGTATATATGTTACTTGGGGACCTATAAAAAGATGTTACCTCAATAGCCGGACAGTTTTTGGTGGTTTTTACATCTTGCCAGACACATTGATAGTCTACTGTAGATGCGAGCGCGAGGTAACAACTGATCAAGCATCAGCGCACTATTTGTTATTTACTAACTTTTTATAATTGATATTTGTGCAGTTTTTTGTAAATTAAAAGCATAATTTTAGTAAAAAGTCTTATCATGAGAGATACATTAATTTGTTTCGTATGTAATAAAAGTGGTAAAATAATATTGTTCTCGGAAGAAACATTAAAAAAAGAAAAAATTACCATAAATATAAAAGACATTATTTCGCCTGATGAGTACACAGAAAATGGATATTCATCGGGAATGTTATAAAGCATTCACGAGACTTATGAAAAAATACTTAATATCTGATCCTGAAAAACCGACAAAAAAGTGAAAAACCAAAATCAGCCAGAGTGCATCTACAAACAGTAACTCGACAACCTCGTCATTGATACCTAAGTTGTACACAGAACCATCTCATTTACATGATATGATAGAGGAAGTGAAAAGACCACAGAACTGTCAAATATCGCCATATAACATTGAAAATAATGAACTGATGAATAATTTAAATATTTTCAAGCAACAATGTCAATGGTGAGCGGGGTAAACCTCTCGCATCCATCTCATGCATCATTACTTGAAGTTGTCACGGAGCATTCGTACGGGGGATTTTGAGCTTTTTATGCCAGCATTGTTTAAAATTACAAATTTATTTTTTATATGCAACCAACAAAATTATGCACGATGGACCGTAAAATATTATGATAATTTGTTGAAAGCTGCAGAAACTCATCCTGACTTAT
Source organism: Spodoptera exigua (assembly GCA_902829305.4). Classification (NCBI taxonomy): domain Eukaryota; kingdom Metazoa; phylum Arthropoda; class Insecta; order Lepidoptera; family Noctuidae; genus Spodoptera; species Spodoptera exigua. Next base: position 7,665,230 of record LR824601.2, on the reverse strand, counting down.
ACGAAGGATTTATGTTAAACAAGATTGCTTAGATATTAAACGGACCGCCAAACCACTTTCTAGACAACCGATTGACCGGGTATTAGAGCAAACTATGCAGACGCTGCAAGAAGGCTCACAGGTGTTACAAACTACCTTTATCAATTCAATGTCGGCACATCAACGGTGGGCTAGTAATCATAATGTTAGGTCAACAATAATAAGTCAAGTTTATCTTAACTAGGACTTCAGTCTCATCAAGATGTTTCAACAGACTTAATCTTCGTAATATCCGGAAAAATACCAAACAATTGAGACAAGTTATCGATACCTTTGATTGATTTATTAAGCTAGCTACACTGGCTGACAAAATTGTCGAGCCGTTTATAAGACACTGGGCAAGTAAGAAAGTAAGTAATAATAATTTATTTGCATAAAACACGGTATAGAAGTGGTGTTATACATAATAATGAAAATACAATCGCGTTTCACAAAAAAAAAAAACATGCAAAATTTAAAAATTAAGTAAATTAATATAAGTAACACAATAATAACCGTTATGGTTATTATTGTGTTACTATATTAATAAACTATAGAAGTTACATTTATTTAAAAACTTATACAATTCAGACTTAAATGAATTTTAATTGACATGGTAACTTATTGAAAATTCGCACACACATCGCCAAACAGCTTTTATTATACTTAGTAAGTCTCGGAAAGTCATTCAGAACCAGCCTATGTGGGTCTCGCCTGTTTCTCGGATAGGTGCCATCTTAAATAAGTTTTTATGTTTGACTACGAACATGCAGTAGACATGTGTGCGTGCTGATGTCTATGTCAATAATTAATAAATATTAATTGTTTCTACTAACATTAAGATAAGAAATTACTAACACTTTTGTATGGATCTCTGGTCTGAAATAAATAATTTATATATATTTATTAAAATCGCTCTAAAATTACATTTTTAAATATTACTATAAAATAAAATAATATTTAAAAATATAAAGGTAGGAGCCAGCTGGCAGCGGGAGCAAGGTCCAAGCTGCCGGCGGTTAGGGCTCCAGAGACAAGAACCTCCTCACAATACGTGCCGTTTCAAGGAGGACTGCCTTCTGTATGAGGCCCTTGATCCATCCGCCTAACGTCAGCCTCTTAAGATGGTTGTCGAGGCTTTTGGGGACTAACCCGTTTGCCGACACAACTATCGGCACAACGATAGCCGAGTCCACATTCCACATGTCAACAACCTCGTGAGCTAAGTCAAGATATTTCAATTGTTTATCTTTCTCAGCTTTCACGAGGTTCTCGTCATGAGGAATGGCAACATCGATTATCGTCGTGCGACGCGCTAGTCGGTCTACCACCACTATGTCAGGCTTATTGGCTACAATAGTCCTGTCTGTGATGATAGACCGATCCCAGTACAATGTGATATGGTCTTTTTCGTGAACTGGGTCGGGCACATACTTGTAGCACGGGACCTCAGACTCAACAAGCCGGTATTTCAAAGCAAGTTGCTGATGAATAATCTTGGCCACCTGATTATGTAAATAATTTATTATTATTATGACATTTTTTATTTTTAAACTTGATTTTTACATTTTTAAATATTTTCACAAAACAAAAAAAAGCGGCAACACTGACTGTCAACAAGTTGTGAAATTTTAATACATAATATTAAATATACCCTATAATGTTTATTTTGGACCTTTTTACCTTTTATCGTACTCAAATTTACATATAAAGAAAGTTTAAATAGTCAACTATTTGGTACTTGCCCAAAAATATGAAATACAAAAATCTTATATTTATAAATGGATCGCAAAATGTGTTGGTAAGCGCATAACTCAATAACGCCTGGACCACTTTGGCCAATTCTTTTTTTAAGATGTTTGGTGAAGTCCAAGGATGGTTCTTACGGTGAGAAAAAAAACGAATAATTGCCGGGAAAACACTAAAAACAGCCCTTTTCTTTTTCACATAAAAACGTTTTCTAACTAAAACGTAGAATCAATTTGAGCTTTATTGCTGTTATACATAAGGTTCATAGTAAATAAGAAGCACTCACTGTTATCTAAGAAATAAGTGAAAGAAGAAAAGGTGTGTTCCTAACGTCAAAAAGTAAATTTAGACTTTCTTACCGCTAAACAAAGTTCAAATTCAATCATATCTATCAAAATAGTGTGCGGGTGTGCTTTGGAGCTGGAGCACAGAATTCGTCGTTTGAGGATTTAATGTCGCGTTCCGAAAAAAAAAAAAGCGATTGCGCAAAAAAAAACATTGGGGTAAAAAACACAAATTAAAAAAATAACTGTCAATGTCAATTTGCCGCCTTTGCCGGTGTTGTTTTTCTGCTCTCTGGATTGGCCAGGATTGCCACCTCACAATCTTCAATTAATGATTGGATCCGTAATTATAATGTTGCGAAATATCAACCAACCGCGCCTTTACAACGTGATAGAACAACAAAGGAAAGTATAAAGGAGAAGAAGTTCTCATACCGCGCATCCCAATGATTCCGACTGATGTGCCATTTGAGTTTAAACGATTACAGTTTCCAGTGCGGCTTTTTTTTGCTATGACCATAAACAAGTCTCAGGGGCAATCATTGCCGGAGCGAAGATCCTCTGCCGCGCCAAATTAGTGCGTGGCGAAATGAGCTCCGGCGAGATCTCATGGCTGAGTGGAAGCAGCGACTGTCGCAACCCAGGGCCGGGCACGCTACTATAGCAGCGGTAAGACCCCTCTTTGAGGAGTGGCTTGAGGGACGCCACGGCGTCCTCACCTTCCACCTGACGCAAGTGCTTACCGGGCACGGCAGCTTCGGTAGGTTCCTGTTTCGGATCCAGCGGGAGAAAACGCCCGAGTGTCGTCATTGTGAGGACCACCACCTAGAGGAATCGGTGGAGCATACGGTAGCGGTATGCCCTGCCTGGGCTGAGCACCGCCGTGTCCTCAGGGAAGTGATCGGCGGCGGTGACCTCTCGCGCCCGGCCTTAGTCGAGGCCATGGTGCGGAGTGAGAGGAACTGGGCCGTTTCCTCCTTTTGTGAAGCAGTCATGCTCGCATAGAGAGAGGCGGCCCGGGTGAGGGAGCAATCCTCCTTCTCACGCCCCAGCCGCCGCAACTGGCGACACTACGGGCATCGGGGATCAAGGGTCGATCTCCGGGCACCGTAAGCACGGGTCTGCGGTCGGCGAGTAAGGGCAGCTCGCCGCCCGACCAGAACCAGGCCCGAGCGTACGGCGCTTAGCGTTCCGCGCGCACCTCAAAGAGCCAATAGACCACCACAGACGGGGCCCTAAAGGGCTGATGTTCAGCTGGGGTTGCGGGGTAAGCGCAATGAGGCACCGCGACCTCGGCCCAGAGCAAGATTTGTATAATTGTATTTTGAAATAACCAGTAACTACCGACCCCAACTCAGTTAAACAGGATATTAAAGCCAAGTTAAAAATAATATTATTAATCGACCCGATTTTATACGTACATATTCAAGAGGCTCAGAATGCAAAACAGGTGTGGGAAAATCTGTCGAAAGCATTTGAGGATAGTGGCTTAACTCGAAAAGTTGGCTTACTAAAGGAACTGATTAATACCAATCTGGAAAATAGTTCGTCAGTTGAGGATTATGTCAATATAATAATGACAGCCGCGCACAAGTTAAGGAATATAAAAATCCATGTAGACGATGAGTGGTTGGGCACATTGATGCTGGCAGGGTTGCCAGAAATGTACAAGCCCATGATTATGGGTTTAGAGAGTTCCGGTATGAAGATCAGTGCTGACTTAGTGAAGAATAAATTACTCCAAGAAGTAAAGACAACAAACACTGCCGCACTTTATACAAACTCTAAACCAAAAACTAATAAGTTCAAAAAAGGTCCAAGATGCTTCTGTTGTAATAAGCACGGGCATCTCAGTAAGGATTGTTGGCATAAGAAGTCCCATAATAATGATAAAAAGAAAACAGGGTATGTTGCAGCTTTTTCCGCATGCAAAGAAAATCAATTAAATTATTGGCATGTTGATTCAGGAGCATCCATGCATATGACCATGCACCGGGACTGGCTCACTGAAATCAAACCTGCACCGGTACCAAATATAAGGATTGCTAACAACAAAGTATTAAAATTTGAATGTTGTAGTAATGTATCTATTAAAGTAAAAGCTAAAGAGGGTAGCACTGATTCGATACAGGTAAGAAATGTATTGTTTGTACCAGAGCTGAAAACAAATTTGGTATCGGTCAGCAAAATAATTAAAAGTGGATGTCGAGTGACGAGCGACGAATATTTCTCCCCGTTGGCGTCGCCGGCCCCCGCACGTCGACAGAGGAGAGGCCGGCCACCGATGGGCTTAGGAACCAAGGGCCAACGGGCTTCGGGACAGATCCCCGCTACTGGTGATTGTGTGCGTTCGAGAAACTAACCTCACCGCGTACCGTGACAAGATGCTGTCTATGTTTCATGCTTTAGCAGTATGTCATCGTCTTCACCCAACAACAGTCAGATTAGGTGCAGGTCGTCCACCGCAGCCGCAGATTGGACGATGCTGTACTTGATCAGCTACGCTTAAAAGCACTGCACAACTGCGTCGTCCTCACTTCATTACAGTCAGTGACACAAGCACATGCAGTGGATAATGTGACAGTCGCTGAAGTGGAGCACGATAAGGTTGAACAAGGGAGTACTCAGTGCAATGAACGATTGAGGAATCCTATCCTAGTGAAACAAACACTAAGCACCTTCTTGATGTCCTGTATGAGGCAATGGAGTACGGTCCTTCGATATATGATCCAAAAGAAAAGCAAACCTGTAAGGATCAAGCGTGGTATAGTCCAGGATGATACTAAGAGTCCGCTTTGATTTTGCCGAGCCTTGAATCCTCTAAGCACACTGCTGGAGAATTCAGGTCGAGGCTACCAGTTGAAAAGAGGCGGTCAGGTTAATCTCATCTTTACCTAGATGAATTGAAGCTTTTTGCCCTCTACAGGCTGCAAATTGGTGAAGCCAATCAAGCTTACTGAAACTTCTACTGAAGACGAAACATTTGTCACTAAGAATTTGACGGTGAGAAAGATTTCAAAATATTTCATTCATTTTTTAAATAATATATTATAAGGTTTGTCTTTACGAGTATTACATCATCTAAAGACCGCCGCTGTAAGAAACCAAGTTCGACAAATAGTTTATTTGCGGCTATTTTACTTAGAGATGAAGAGTCAAGAGATACTTCGTAAGTACCTAAGTACCTACCCCATTCAAGTTATGTTCACTTAATGTAGACATATGTATACAAGAAAATAATACGAATTAACTAATTTTTCTAGAGAAATCGTGAGCCAAGCTAAATTCAGAATGATATCTAACCCAATGGATATCACTGAAACGGAGTTTAAAAACAGGTACCGCCTAAATAAAGAAGCTTTTAAGTACCTCTTTGAGCAACTCCAACAAAAAACTAACCTTATAATGCTAAAATGAAATCAATAAGAGTCTAGCAGCGGGTGAAACCGCGAGCTAGTATAAATAAGATTTTCTAATAAGTATTTTTTACAGGTGATTCTGGCTACCCACAGCGACCATGGCTAATGACGCCTATTTTGGATGCGGTAGGAGGGAACTATGCACAAAGCATCCCCAGCCAATATAATGAACTCTTTGACGTATTCAGCAACAGCAATGTACATGCTATCCTGATATCGGAAACTTGGCTCAAACCACAACTACCTTCTACTACCTACCCCCTTCCTGGGTACGTTCTAATACGGAACGACCGAACTACCAGGCGAGGGGGTGGTGTAGGTATATATCTCCGCAGTGAATTCTCTTATAAGGTACTATTCACATCTTCACCCAACTGTCCTGCGGAGTATCTCTTTCTAGAAGTTTGTAGCCAAGGGGGGAAGACTGTGTTGGGGGTGGTCTATTGTCCTCCTAATATTGATTATTTCACTGAATTCGAATCAGTATTGGAATCTTTGGGTTCTGAGTACATGCATCACATAATCATGGGTGACTTTAACACCAATCTCCTTTCCAATGAGTCCCCACGATCCCGTAAACTCCTTCACATAGTTGAGTCGGCTAATCTACATGTGTTACCACTCAATCCCACTCACCACAACACTGCAGGCGACGACTCCTGGCTTGACCTTATCCTTACTTCCAATCTCTCCCTTGTATCCTGCCATGGTCAGCGTGATGCTCCGGGGTTTTCTCACCATGACATGGTTTTCCTATCCTATATCCTAAAGCCACCCAAGGCGAGGCCTACGGTCTTGTATAGGCGTTGTTTTGCGCGGATGGACGGAGCAAGATTGCGGGAAGACGCGTCATCGATCGACTGGGATCCCCTAATGGAAGCCACCTCAGTCGACGAAAAGGTTGAGATTTTTAACGCCACAGTAATTAGCCTTTATGACCGACATGCTCCCATTAGGCGGATAAGAATGAAACGACTGCCTGCGCCTTGGATGACTCGTGGTATTAAAATGGCTATGCGACGTAGGGACCGCGCTTTCCGCAAACACAGGAGGGATCGCACCGATGAAAGCTGGGCAGCTTTTAAGCTAGCAAGAAATCGCTGTAACCAGATGGTACGAAAAGTCAAAAAGTCAAAAGTCAAAAATCATTTATTCCAATTAGACCTTTACAGGCACTTTTGAACGTCAAACAAAATTTAAAATAAAAAATAGTGTCAGTCTGTCGGTCAGTCCTCTTAGTGAAGCTATTTGCTCGTTCCAAAGTGTAGATTCCGATGGAGAAGAACGAGCAAGAAACTCCATGGTTACTCTTTTTAAATCAGTTTCACATACAGATTCCTTTTACAAACAGTTGGTTCAATTATGTGAGAACAGTGTAACACTAATATTTATTCAAATATAAAAATAAAGTAACCTTAAGGACAATAGACAGTCTGGAGCTGACCAGTCCCAACTGACGGCGCTCGTTCACGAGCATGACACGTACACCAGCATCGCCCAACTCAACCATATTATAGGGAATTAAGCGATCCAGTGCCCATGCCACCGCCAGTGTGACCTTTCAGTGAGCATGACAACTCCAAGCTGTTATAAGGACCGACATTCTGCTAGTCTAACCAATTATAATAGGTTACAGGGCACTCACATTTACAAATTTATCAAGTTATAGTTATACAATATAATGCAATTTCACTAAAATGAAGAAGTCCCGTTCAAGCAAAATCCATTGGAACGTTATTTATTTTGGTGTACGTTTGCTATCCTGTGGAGCAGGACCAGCATGTCTCCAAGCATCTTTATCTACAATGTAATCATTCAGTGTGTAGTATGCTTTTCTACATAAAGTTTTCTTTACACATAATTTAAAATTTCTTTCATTTAATTGTTGTATTTCGCCTGGGATTTTGTTATAACATTTAACACAGAATCCCATGAACGACTTATGTACCTTTGCCAATCTAAATAATGGCTGACATAATCTATCTCTATGTCTAGTTTGATAATTATGTCTATCTGACACCTTATCGAATATTTTTAAGTTTTTCCTAACATACATAATGTTTTCATAAATAAACTGACATGGCACGGTCATAATATTGATCTCTCTAAACTTTTCTCTAAGTGACTCACGACGCTTTAGATTGTAAATAGCTCTGATGGCACGCTTTTGCAAGACAAAGATAGACTCAATGTCAGCAGCCTGTCCCCACAACAAGATGCCATACGACATAATGCTATGAAAGTAGCTGAAGTACACCAGTCTTGCAGTGTCCACATCTGTTAGCTGTCGGATCTTCCAGACAGCAAATGCTGCAGAGCTCAACCGTCCTGCCAGAGATGTGATATGGGGCCCCCATTGTAGTTTGTCATCTATGGTTATACCCAGAAAAGTAGTTTGTTTTACAAATTCCAATTTATTACCGTTTAATAATATGTCACATTCGTTACTTTTAACATTTGGCAAACTGAATCGTATACATTTAGTCTTTTTGTCGTTTAGGACTAAATTATTAATTGTAAACCAATTATGAACCTTCGTTATAGCATTATTTACGTCGTCATAATTATCTGTCCGTCTATTTATTTTAAAAATCAACGATGTGTCATCAGCAAATAATACCATTCCCGGTTCACGTTGAAATAAATGAGGTAAATCATTTATGTACACTAAAAACAGGAAAGGACCTAATATTGAGCCCTGTGGTACGCCCATAGATATGCTAGTACCCTGGGAGTTCACTTTATTTACTTGTACTTTGAACTGCCTATCCTGCAGGTATGATTTTAATAAATTGAGAGATACCCCTCGAATGCCATAGTGTTCCAACTTCAGCAACAGTGTCGTGTGTTCAACGCAATCAAAAGCTTTAGACAGGTCACAAAAAATCCCAATAGCGTCGTTTGACTTTTCCCATGAGGCAAAAACATGCTTAAGTAGAGCTACACCGGCGTCAGTTGTGCATCGACCCTTGGTAAACCCATATTGTTGGTCATGAAAGATGGAATTTATGTTAAAGTGTCGTAGCATCTGAGAAAGCATTAGCTTTTCAAACACTTTACTAAGCACTGGTAAAATTGATACCGGCCTATAATTATTGGGATCATTGTCATCGCCAGATTTAAACAACGGGACTACCTTGCTAAGTTTCATCAAATTTGGAAAAACACCCTGATCTACACTTTTATTAAAAATTACAGCTAAGTAAGGCGCTATAGCTTCTATAAAAGACCTACACACCACAACAGACATTCCCCATAGATCCTCTGTAGACTTAACTTTTATGTCTTTAAACGCCTTTATTACTGATTGCGGGTCCGTGTACTGAAATCGGAAGCCAGAACGGCATTCTTTAACATTTCTTTTAAGAAGACTAATAGAAAGTGCCGGCGATGATTCTAAGTCTTTCGTAGTTTTAATGGGGATATTCTTGAAAAAAAATTCGAATTCTTGGGCAACTTCTTGATTAGCATTAACTCGTCCATTATCCGTATTTAAATTAAATTCCGTGTTATGCAATTTATTTCTGCCTGTCTCGTTATTAATTACCTTCCACGTAGCTTTTGTTTTATTTTCAGCATTTTTAATCTTATTGCCAATATAAAGTGATTTAGCTTGCTTACAGACTGTTTTAAATATTTTTGCATATTTGGACACATGCTTGCTGAAGGCTTCACTAGTATCAAATGGTTTCATACCATATAGCTCAAATAACCTTTCCCTACTTCTACGAATACCTGGGGTAGCCCAGTCACAGAATACAAATTTACACTCAATAGTTTTTCTTTTTAAGGGGAATATTTTATCAAACTGGGTTTTAATCACGGACAGTAGATTGTCATAAATCTCACTTGGACCTTCATAATCATGTGATGGGCTGCATAATTTATGTTTCAAATTGTTATTTAATAACTCAACCCTTTTATTTGTGATTTGCCTAAACATTATTTCCTTTTTTGGCACCTTTGTGATGTTGTTAAGGTTCATTGTTAACCCACTGTGGTCTGATGGTAAGGTATTTATTATATCCTTATGTAAATAATTACAGTTACAAAATATATTATCTATGCATGTAGCCGAGGTGGATGTTACTCGGGTGGGCTCAAGGAAAACATTAGACAAATCAAAAGATTTAAAAAGACTTACCAAATTAACACAATTAGAATTGTTTTCTAAGAGATCAATATTAAAATCGCCACATACTATTGTGAATTTACTGTTTGAACACGCTTTCTGCAAAACTTGTTCCATGACTGAGTTAAAAATGTTTAAGTTCTGTAAGTTAGGAGGTCTATAAACGCATATTACAACATGCCTATCCAGCTCCACACAGGACAATTCAATTGTATGCTCAATGGAAAGTGAAGTAATATCTTGTCTTTCTTTATTTTTAATTGAGTTTTTTAATAATATTAAACTACCACCATGAATCATTGCTTGACGGCTAAAGAAACTACCAACACAATAATTTTTAAAACTCATAAATTCTACCTGATACTTCTTCATCCAATGCTCTGTTATACAAACTATGTCAAATTTAAATTTTTCTAAAAATAATTCCAATTCTAGTAACTTGGATGAAATGCCCTGAATATTTTGACTGAGGAGTGTAAAATTTCCTCGTTTGTTTTTAGAATATAATTTATTGCGAGAAGATACCTGCTGATAACTTGTAGCATTAGAATTTAAAAGGTTTTCTTCCGTTGTCTCAAAATTTAATTTAAAAAGTTATCTGGAGTGCTACCCACATTTGGTCACTAAATGTTGAGTCTCCATCGTACATGTACAGTCTATCACTACATTATTAGAGTATCTAAATAATGCAGTATCGTCACTTAAACTACATGCTAAGTTAATAATATTTGCTAGAAGGCTAGCAAGTAAAACTTTACATTTTCTAGGAATGGACAAAGATTTCCTAGTCAATTTAAAACCACTAACAAATTTGTTAGTATCAAAAAATAACAAATTGTCACTATGACAAGTCAAATTAAATATCATATTGTTTATGCTATTTATTCTTTGATTTTCAGACACTGACAGAGTGTCTGAATATGGGAAAGCACATAAAACTATCTTTCCCAAATCCAGCTTTAATAAGGTGTTGATACCATCAAGAATGTCCTTTTTTCTAACACCTGTACTATCACCCATCAGTAAAACAACAGGCTGATGTCTTGTGATATGTCCCTGGGCTATTTTGTTGATCAACTCACAAAATTTTATGTTGTGGTAACAGTAGTTAGTTATACCACAATTATGATGTAGGCTGTTTGACATAAGAGATCCAATACCTATGCCTATTGAGTCAGTATATACACAAGTGTTATATTTTTTTATTTCTTGTGTTATTTTAGGGACTTGATTCATAGGCTCCGGCTCTGGGGCATGGGTGCAGCTACATGACAGATTATTTGCAAGGGACTCATATCGTTCAGCACTGTATGTTACTAAATCTACAAGCTTGCCGGCTTCAACCATATTTTTATTAATTTCTAGTTGGGCCGACTCATACTTTTGGAACAAATCATTTATAAATATTTCTCGTTGTAGAAGTTGTTCTCGGAGAGCATTTATATCTACTTCATATAAGTCCCTACTTTGATCAATTTGGTTATTACAACATTTTAGTTCATTACTTAAAATAACTTTTTGTTTCCTTAGGTTTAAATTTTGCTTCAAAATATTTTGTCCCCTAATTGTTTTTTTAAATTTTCTGATTGTTTTATTTAACCTAATATATTTTTTAATTTTATTATGACTATTAAGTACAGGGTGTGAGGGGATGGTATCATCACCAGTCAAATCTATGGTAATAGCCGGCTCACATATGTCACCAGACCCACCACCAACCAACTCATCATATAGACAGAGAGTATCACTTGACTGCACTAATTGTTTACTAGCCTCTAGTTTGTTAATTGTATTATGCGCTTCTCTGAGATCATGCTCAAGTTGTGATATGCGTGTCAGAGCATGTTCATGAGTCTCTGTACATTCCTTAAAAGCAGTAATTTCATTAAACAATCTAGTATGCTGGTCTAGCAGGTCTGTGTGACACACATGTAATTCGGCCAATTCATTCTTGAGTTTGGTATTCTTATTAATAATGTTCTTTACTTCTACGTAACGCTAAACGCCGCCACGTTCTCGATAATATCTCTTCTGCTTCTTCTGCCGATATCTGGAAATTTCTTGGGACTTTAGGTATCGGCAAAACGCACCATATAGAACTACCCAACTCAATTCGCTTAGACGATCTAAATCATCATTTCTCTACAGTACCTACCATAGATCGTCTAGTGAAACAAGACACTATAAGGTTCATCTCTGGTCTTGCACGTCCCAACATTGCTACTCCTTTCCACTTCATTTCAGTTGACTCGGCAGAGATTGGTAGGATTATCCTTTCAATTAAATCAAAAGCGGTAGGATGTGATAACATTTCTCGTAACATGATTATAACTGTTCTAGATCACCTCCTACCGGCTATAACCCATATTATCAATTTTTCCCTGTATTCCGGATCTTTCCCATCCCTTTGGCGTAAAGCCTTTGTCCGCCCACTTCCCAAAGTCTCTACTCCCACTCTTCCCAGTCAGTTCCGTCCTATATCCATACTTCTTTTCCTCTCCAAGGTGCTTGAGGCCTGTGTCCACAAACAACTATCTAATTTCATTTATAGGAATTCACTTGTCAGTCCATTCCAATCGGGCTTCAGACCAGGCCACAGCACTGTTTCCGCCCTCCTTAAAGTGACTGGCGATATTAGAGTTGGCCTTGAGGACGCTAAAGCCACAGTCCTGGTTTTGGTTGATTTCTCGAATGCCTTCAATATGGTCAGTCACGATATCCTTTTAGCCATCCTATCCCATCTTGCGATCTCTGGTGGGTCACTGGCATGGTTTTCTTCTTATCTTCAGGAGCGTCAGCAGTCGGTCAAGCACGGTGATATATCATCAGGCTGGTGCGAATTAAAAGCTGGCGTTCCTCAAGGCGGCATATTATCACCACTCTTGTTTTCCATTTTTATTAATCTCATCACTTCTGACCTTCGGTGTGCGTACCATCTGTATGCAGACGACTTGCAGCTGTACTGTCGGGCTGGCGTAGACTGCTTGGCCGATGCTATCGCAAAAATTAATGATGACTTAGCCATCATTAGTGCCTGGTCAGCTCGGTTTGGCATTGCGGTAAACCCAAATAAATGCCAGGCTATCATCATCGGAAGCTCTCGATCGCTAGGTAAGATTGACAGTGCATCTCTGCCAGCCGTTCTTTTCGACGGTGCGATCGTTCCTTACAGCGATAATGTTAAAGACCTAGGCTTACATATTGACAGGAGTTTAAACTGGCATACACAAGTTACTAACGTGTGCAAAAAAGTAACCGGGTCGCTGCGGGCCCTTTACCGCGTGAAAAACTTGCTTCCGCCCGTCTCCAAGACGATGCTTGTACAGGCCTTGTTGTTCCCTATTATAGATTATGCTGATGTTTGTTACTATGACCTGAATGCAGATCTCCTCAATAAACTCGACCGACTTCTGAATAACTGCATTCGTTTCGTTTTCAACCTACGCAAATATGATCATGTTTCTGCACATCGGTTGCAATTGAAGTGGTTGCCCATACGCCAGCGTAGGGAGCAAAGGGCGCTAACCACTTTATTTTCCTTTCTTAACTCACCTTGCCCACCTAGCTATATGTCCTCTTACTTCCAATACACATGCGCAAACCACAATAAATATCTTCGCTCTTCTAACAATCGTCTCCTCAACTGTCCAACTCATCACTCAAAATTTCTCCATTCCTCATTCTTCGTTCAGGCTATTCTTTGCGCTACCCCCCGATATCAGGATCTTGACTAGTCGGCTGTCTTTCAAACAGAGAGTTCGGGAGCTTCTTTTGAAGAGGTTGGGGGAATCATCGTGACTATGACTGCATATACGTATATATATATATATATATATGTTTACTGCCTTATAAATATGTATTATAATGTATATATATAGTACGTATGTATGTAAAGTGTGTTATGTATATTTTTATATATATATGTTTGGTATATTAAATTGAATTTCCTTGCTTCTGCACCTGCTACTAGATTATCTCTGCATCACCCAAAGGTAGACTGGTAGAGAATGCTCATTGCATTAAGTCCGCCTATGTACAATGTTTTGTGCATGAAGTCTAAAATAAATAAATAAATAAAAACTATGGGCCATAATATACTAATACCAAGACCAAAGTTGTAATTGAAAACACCTTTGGACGATTAAAAAACCGTTGGCGATGCTTGTGTAAAAAGAGCACTCTGTATTATGCTCCCGAAAAATGTGCCAAGATTATAACGGCTTGATGCGTGTTGCATAATTTGGCCATAAATTTCAATGTGCCTGAGCCACAGGTAGATATACCATCTACCTGTGGCTACACATCGACAGCTGCATAACAGCTGAACATCAAGACTTGTCTCATGCTTCGTCTTCTAATATGAGACACGAAGCATGAGACAAGAAAATGATAGAAGCGATGATTTGATAAGGGGAAGGGCTTTAAGGAATATTATGATAGAGCGAATAAATAGACTACACAGATGACCCAAGTGTTTTATTATTATTCGTTTCCAAAAACATCTTACACACTAATCTAACTTAAAAACTATTCTAACCTATGTTTTTATAATAGGTAACTGTAGCGAGACATTCTAAATAAAATTCTAACCTAAACCTTTTTCATTCCTAAATGTAGTTATATTAAATAAAATTTGTATATTTACATTAATCATCCTTTTTAACTACTTAAATTATTTTTAATACATTCATTGCCTCTTTCATAAGTTCTAACCACTGAGCCTGTAAAAGGAGCTCTGCATCTTTTTGTCTTACTCTTCATTTGTCTCGTCGTAATTCCATATATTGTTGTTCCATCATATCATATGCTTCCTCACGTTCCCTAGCAAACTCTCTAGCTTTCTTATCATTCTCTAAACACAATTTGATTAAACTCGCTTTAGATTTTTTTGCTGGTGGAGCCTTCCAGCATTCCTTCTCTAATGAAGGATTGGTGACTGGTGGTGTCGGTAAACGGCTGGCTTCATGGGTACTGCGGAGTGGTGGGAAAACTGAAGGCTCGCTGCTTGTCCCTGGCATAATCCATGAAATCCACCATCAATTCGTATTGGAGCTTTGGAGCTGAAACGTCCTCATTTTAAAATACATTAAAACTAACTGCAGAATAAGATTGCCGCGTATATACTTTATTTTGTTTGTTAAAATAAATACGTCAATAGCCGTCAGTCCGTCACCTTTGTCAAAACAACGTTCGGAAATCGTAAATTATGTTACAAAATTTACATTACCAACTAATATTTTTTTCATACATGAAGTCACTTTACATTCTTCTTGACTCATTTTAAGAACTTTTTTCACGTTATATCATAAAACGTGTAGACGAAAGTTGACTTTAAAATTTATTTTAGTTTTCAGACGAAATCTTTATGTTAAATCATGTTCAAGAATTCTTTCAATTCGTTCGCTTAGTTTACATTAGCATGACGTCACTAACGAATTTGATTCGAGCTCTGGCGAGACGATACGATAGGCTTCGTGCTGCGACATTCCGTTTTCGTCACATGACGTATCGACGTCTCGATACGTTAACGTTACGATTACGATAGTCATTCGTGCTAGGCACCCTGGACTTTATTTCTAATTATAAGTTTGAAATCGCCAATCCGACTTGAGCTAGCATGGAGATAATTGCTCAAACCTGCATGAGGAAAGAGGTTTTTACCCAGCAGTGCGCACTTATAGGCTGACGATGACATAGAAATCAAACCAACCAATGTTGAAAAGTAAACATATTTAAAAAGATTTTTTGTTTGAAAATAATCCAGAAACAAAATAACAGTGACATATCACGGAAAAATACCATTATTAGATTTAATAATATTTTGTACAATAAAGTTGTACCTATGCATGAAAATAACATGTTGACCAGAGCAAGAGCAAAAGCACAAGGCGCACCCTCATCACTCCCGGACTCGTAACTCAGCTCCGCTTCGCTGTGGCCGGAACCCAGAACGAACTACAACACGACTGCCGGTGGCAGCCATTTAGGTGATTGAAATTTTAGTGACACATAAGTTTTAGTATATTTTGTCGCCTGTGCACCAAACAAATTTTCCTATTGAATTAGGTATAATATGCTAAAAATGGGTAGTAATCACGATTTATTTCAAGATTTCGAAGCCATTGAAGATATGGAAATGTTAAGTGACCGAAATAATAGTTACATAAGATACAGGTTATCAAACCAGAGTTTGATATTTATATTGAAAAAAATAACTAAAATTAGAATTCTACGATGGTAAGCACAATGCATTAACTATTTGCAAAATTTCGTCTAATTACTTACAAAACGTTGTAACCTTATTTGTAATTACTAACAGAAATAAATCTGCGGCAAAGATCAAGCAATTACTGTGTGGCCTTCGTTTTTTTTGCAGCAGGCAATCAATTCTTATCTGTAACAGATCTCAATGGCATCAGTAGGTATATTTACTTGCAGTAGAATTACAAAATGTGTGTGTAACGCTATCGTGGGTCTACGAAGGGAATTCGTACAATTTCCAGACACCGCTGAAGAGCAACTGTACCGTACTGTTCTTTATTTTGCATTTACATTATACTAACTGAGATTTATCTCATGTTTTTTTTCATAATTTCATCTCTTATATATGTATCAGAAAATAATAAAAAAGGCTAGAACGCTATACTCAGAATTGCATGTTTCAAAATGATCAGAAGTGGGTTTACAGAGATTTGGAACGATCTAGTCAAGATGTTCCCGAATCGAAAAATACCGGGGCCGGATGAACAGCACATATTTTGGCTCAAATCGGTTACCAGTGGACAGATTCCGTCAAATTAAACTTTTAAGTAATACCATTGTGCAAATTTGCAATTACGAAAACAATAATTAATATGAAACTTAATGCTTTAGATGTCAACATTAGGCACACCTGGAAAATTATTGCATATGTAAGGATACGAGAGAAACTACTCAAAGCACCTCGACCCACGAAATGAGCTCCGCCGAAGCCAAATCTAGTAGAAGACTTCATACTGCTGTAGATACTCAAACTGATTAATCACTAGTGAACAACTAACTACGAGCCAGTGAATTTTTGCTTAAGTGTGGGAGAGCCATGCTTCGGCACGAATACCACGACCTCACAGAAAACCGGCGTGAAACAACCACAGCATTGTTGTTTCGCCGTGTGAGTGAGGTTGCCGGAGGCCCAATCCTTTCCCTCCCCCGACCCTTCCCCAATCCCTAAATCTCCAAACCCCTAATCCAACAGGCGCCGTCAATTGGGACTGGTCAGGTCCGAACTTTTAAGACTTCGTTCAGGGCACTATCCAAAGGCAATGTTCGCATTCCTTATTAAAAAAAATCAGATTCTCCAAATTGTACTAAATGTAATAAAATTAAAACACATCATATTATTCGAGAATCGAAGGTCTATATTCCTTAAGTTTTTTTTAAATCGTTAGTCTAATATCAGCTCTAGAACCTATTTGCTGATCTATTCAACCTTAGTGAGACCATGCTGCATCTGTTTGGTATAGAATTAATGATACAAAGTGTAAATAAAAACCCTATAACCTGTGGAAAATAAGGCCATAAAAATATACCCACCAAAATGTACCAACCTAAAAAATCTTCACAGGCAAGTAAATTTCCATTGCTAAAAGACTGCATACTTCGCAATAGTTATTATTACATATCAAAGATATGATATATATTATTATAGACCAATCTGGACACATCATGTCTATTCCGTTGGCATATGTCATTCGCCAAAAATATATTCATACATACTATTTGAGGTACTCCTGGAACATAAAAAATGGCAAAATCCTAAAAAAATTGTTGGCACAATCGTTTTAACCTCCACCATAACCACACTAGATCAGAATCATAACACAAAGATAAAATAACGGGGACGCACTCCATTTTATCGTCCATACCAATTGATTGCAAACAAACAAAAACATGATTGTTTGTGTTTGTGTAATAACCGAATTCATCATAATCAATTAAGAGTTCTGTTAAATCTTCCACATACCCCAAGCGCGATCAATGATACTATGAGTATTACATTTTAGCTACTCTCGCGCGATTTCACCTGCCGCTCGGCTCCATTAATTGATCGTAGCGTGATGTTTTATAGCCTATAGCACTCAGGAAGATTGTAGCTACCTATCAGTGAAAGAACTTTGGCAATCCGACCAGCGGTTCCGAAGATTACCCCCTACATACAAACTTACAAAAACAAACTTAAAAATTTTACCTCTTATAGGTCTTTACCTATGAAATTGCCGTTCTGCAGTACTGGCCATTTCAAATCAAAATAGTTTTTGGCTAAGAATTCTAATTTCAAATTAAATTTGTTTTAAAAACATAGGATTCTTTTTCCAAAAGTAGTCATTTGTTAAGTGTCGTGGTGGCCCGGAGGTTAAAGAGCCCGCTTCTCATGCATGAAGGTGTGGGTTCGAAACCTGGCAAGTACCTATGTGACTTTTTCCAAGTTATATGTACTTTCTATGATTATTCAGACACCACTGACATACGGTGAAGGTAAACATCGTGAGGAAACCTGGACTTATAAATTCTATTATAAGTTTGAAATCGCCAACCCGCATTGAGCAAGCGTGGTGATTTAATGCTCTAACCTTCTCCGTATGAGAAGAGGCCCTTGCTCAGCAGTGGGCACCTATAGGCTGATGATGATGATAATGAGTCATTTGTTTATTGATTAGTGTTACATTTTCATCGCATTTCAATGTGTTTCGCCATCATGGATACGTTAAAAATTTGAGTAATTATGGAATATGAGTTCCGTCGTGGCAGCAACGCGGCACAAGCGGCTCGCAACATCAACGACGTTTACAGAGCTAACACTACAAACCAACGCACCACCTGTTATTGGTATGCTCGCTTCCGTTCTGGAAATTTCGAAAAATGAACCTCGCGGTCGTACTTTGGTTGAAAATGACGAATTAAAGGCGATTGTGGAAGCTGATGATACACAATCTACGGCTGAATTAGCAGCAGCTTGGATGGATGAAAATGGATTCTGTTTGATTACCGCAAGCGCTCAGCAAGGTGGTTGGATCCTGTTTCAGCACCTAAGCAATGCCCTAAACGAAAACTTACCCCTAGAAAAATAAATAAATAAATAAAATAAAAGTGATGGTCACTATTTGGTGGTCTAGCGCCGATGTGATTCTTCACAGCTTCTTGCCGAACGGGATGAGCATTACTGCAGATGTATACTGTGAAGAATTGAACACAGTGATGGAGAAGCTGGCACATTTCCAACCAGCATTGGTCAATCGCTCTTCTCCACTGCTCCTGCACGACAACGCGCGACCTCATACTGCACAACAGACGGTCTCCAAGTTGCAAGACCTGGGGTTGGAAGTTCTCCGTCATCCACCCTACTCACCAGACCTTACGCCTACAGACTACCACTTTTTCCAGAATTTGGATAACTTCTTGGCGGGAAAAAAATTCAATACCCGAGAGGCAGTACAAAATGCCTTTGAAGAATTTGTTGCTTCCCGTCCAACCGATTTCTTTAAGAAGGGCATCAATAAACTGCCACTACGTTGGCAAAGATGCATTGATTGCATGGGTGATTACTTCGATTAATACAAATAAAAAATACATGAAAAAAATTCTTTTAAAATTTTTTCATGCAAAACGGCAATTTCATAGGTAAAGACCTAAAATTGCTTTATCGATAGCTTAAGAGAATTACTGTAATAATGAGGAACTATTGTTATGTGGGCTTTTAGTGAGCCCGAAGCTATATTCAGAGCACGGGTATGTTGTTGAAAACCAAATTGTCTTTACCTCGAACCAGAGAAATCACCAAGAGTCGATAGAAAGACTTTGGTTTCTATGCGGCTATAGTGATACGACCTTTATGGTCATACAACGAAACAATGAAATGGAGCGTGCTCTGGTAGAATCAGGGATGCTTCTAGATTTAACCGGAATGCCACCCGTTGCACATCCAGCTAGCTTCTTCGATCATGCGCTGCACCGACTTAGTTCTAGGTCGGAGCGTGTAAAATTGTGCAATGAACTGCGGACGCGTCTCGCCCAACGGAGACGATACCGTTGGTGCGGAGGTGAATTAGAGTCTATATTCAACAGAGATATCGTGCGTAATGCGTGCGAAATAAACGGGTTTGCTCTGCTGGGTCGTTCCCCTGACGATGATTCCAGGGTAACCTTCCAGAGATAATGACATCTAACTACTCTTATGATGTCCTAGCACATTTAAACGAATTAGAAGAAGACGGACAAAAGAAGCTGGCCGTCATATTTCACTACATTGCCATTGCCCATTCTAACACCCTGCTCGAAAATTCGATCTGGAGTAGTTATCTTCTCAGTGTAATGGGTTATTATACGCGAGTCCGTGTGATGGCATAGAGGACGGGGGTCAATTGATATCACCTCCTCCACATTCGGATTGTGCGTCAAGGCGCCTATACATCCCTCTCCTGGCGCAGAGCCGACATAAATAATGGTAGCCGCATCGCAGTGGAGGTACCTGCTCCGTTGTCGTCATTTTCCGCAGACGTAAGGTACGGGAGAGCATGGGCACATGCGGAGCAACTGCCCGAAGAAGGTGAACCGCCAGGACGCGGTGGTCTCACCAGCAGGGAAAATAAATCCAGCCAGGGCTGCGGGGTGGGCGCTGGCCGGTAGTGGAACAACCCCAACAATCTACATCAAGCAAACTAACTCTGGTGATAGACGGTCAAGTAAATGGGAAAAACAGTCAGCTAACATTAGATACTGGAGCTTTAAGGACGGTGATAAATGCACGGCTGCTCGGGCAAAACATCAGGAAACACCTTAAACCAATTGTTGGCCTACGAATGAAATCAGCTACCGGCCAGGGCATACCGATAAGTGGAAAACTGCATGCAACAATCAAAATTGGGGAACGTGTTTATCGACATGAGGTTATTGTGGCCAAAATTCTGGATGATTGCATCCTGGGACTTGACTTCCTGAGACCAGTGTAACATCGACTTAAAATCTGGAGTATTACTATGTGGAACTGAGGAAATTCCGATGAAGGGTGGAACCCTGGGAAAAGTTTTCTGTTTAAGAAGAACTGTTCTTGCACCAAAATCACAGACTCTCGTGCCAATCGCATTACCTAGGAGGAGGGAAGGAAGTTCACCTCGAAGGTGCGCTGTGATTGATAAATCGGTTACGTGCCTGACGTCACGTTCCTGACGATGCGGGCTTGGATTACGGTATTGGATGGAATTAAACACTTATACCGGTTTTCGGACCTTCTATTGAACTTGACTTACAAATGACAGCGTCCACGAAGTTAGGTTATCGGCGTTCCTCTCCAGCAGAGTCCGCGCGACTGACACAAACTTCCGTTTGCCGCTCACTATTGACACTGACAACTTCACACTAATGCACTGACTTTACTCACTTAACTCGCTGCACTTCATTATTTCACTGCCATTCACTATTTCTCTCACGTTTCTTCCTTTTTCACTTCTTTCTTTTTTTCCGAATCGCTTTGGACTAAGAACTCAACAAATGTTACGTGCCTGACGTCACGTTCCTGACGATGTGGGCTTGGGTTAGGGGATTGGATGGAATTAAACACTTATACCGGTTTTCAGACCTTCTATTGAACTTTACTTATAAGTGACCGCGTCCACGGAGTTAGGCGTTCCTCTCCAGCAGAGTCCGGGCGACAGACACAAACTTCCGTTTGCCGCTCCGCCTGACAGCATGCTTGCTCTTCTTGGCAGCGCACTTGCTCTACCATCATTTGCTGCAGCTGTAGCAGAAGATCCACCTGCACAGTCTTGGCTTCTGCATCGCTGGTTTGAGCTGCAGCACCCTCTTCCCTCACATGCATGTTAGAAGCTTTCTAACATTGCACGGGTACTCACTCATCTTACGTCCTGCGGCACTAGCGCCATTTTTCTCCAATCCCTCTTCTGACACCAAATGTTGCGTAGGTATTGCTTGAGTTGAGTTCTAAGTCCAAAGCGATTCGGAAGAAAAGGAAGAAGTGAAAAAGAAGAAAAGTGAGATATTAGTATAGAATTATAGATTATTATGATACACATAAATTGACAGAAAAAGGCTCGCTGCTTGTCCCTGGCATAATCCATGAAATCCACCATCAATTCGTATTGGAGCTTTGGAGCTGAAACGTCCTCATTTTAAAATACATTAAAACTAACTGCAGAATAAGATTGCCGCGTATATACTTTATTTTGTTTGTTAAAATAAATACGTCAATAGCCGTCAGTCCGTCACCTTTGTCAAAACAACGTTCGGAAATCGTAAATTATGTTACAAAATTTACATTACCAACTAATATTTTTTTCATACATGAAGTCACTTTACATTCTTCTTGACTCATTTTAAGAACTTTTTTCACGTTATATCATAAAACGTGTAGACGAAAGTTGACTTTAAAATTTATTTTAGTTTTCAGACGAAATCTTTATGTTAAATCATGTTCAAGAATTCTTTCAATTCGTTCGCTTAGTTTACATTAGCATGACGTCACTAACGAATTTGATTCGAGCTCTGGCGAGACGATACGATAGGCTTCGTGCTGCGACATTCCGTTTTCGTCACATGACGTATCGACGTCTCGATACGTTAACGTTACGATTACGATAGTCATTCGTGCTAGGCACCCTGGACTTTATTTCTAATTATAAGTTTGAAATCGCCAATCCGACTTGAGCTAGCATGGAGATAATTGCTCAAACCTGCATGAGGAAAGAGGTTTTTACCCAGCAGTGCGCACTTATAGGCTGACGATGACATAGAAATCAAACCAACCAATGTTGAAAAGTAAACATATTTAAAAAGATTTTTTGTTTGAAAATAATCCAGAAACAAAATAACAGTGACATATCACGGAAAAATACCATTATTAGATTTAATAATATTTTGTACAATAAAGTTGTACCTATGCATGAAAATAACATGTTGACCAGAGCAAGAGCAAAAGCACAAGGCGCACCCTCATCACTCCCGGACTCGTAACTCAGCTCCGCTTCGCTGTGGCCGGAACCCAGAACGAACTACAACACGACTGCCGGTGGCAGCCATTTAGGTGATTGAAATTTTAGTGACACATAAGTTTTAGTATATTTTGTCGCCTGTGCACCAAACAAATTTTCCTATTGAATTAGGTATAATATGCTAAAAATGGGTAGTAATCACGATTTATTTCAAGATTTCGAAGCCATTGAAGATATGGAAATGTTAAGTGACCGAAATAATAGTTACATAAGATACAGGTTATCAAACCAGAGTTTGATATTTATATTGAAAAAAATAACTAAAATTAGAATTCTACGATGGTAAGCACAATGCATTAACTATTTGCAAAATTTCGTCTAATTACTTACAAAACGTTGTAACCTTATTTGTAATTACTAACAGAAATAAATCTGCGGCAAAGATCAAGCAATTACTGTGTGGCCTTCGTTTTTTTTGCAGCAGGCAATCAATTCTTATCTGTAACAGATCTCAATGGCATCAGTAGGTATATTTACTTGCAGTAGAATTACAAAATGTGTGTGTAACGCTATCGTGGGTCTACGAAGGGAATTCGTACAATTTCCAGACACCGCTGAAGAGCAACTGTACCGTACTGTTCTTTATTTTGCATTTACATTATACTAACTGAGATTTATCTCATGTTTTTTTTCATAATTTCATCTCTTATATATGTATCAGAAAATAATAAAAAAGGCTAGAACGCTATACTCAGAATTGCATGTTTCAAAATGATCAGAAGTGGGTTTACAGAGATTTGGAACGATCTAGTCAAGATGTTCCCGAATCGAAAAATACCGGGGCCGGATGAACAGCACATATTTTGGCTCAAATCGGTTACCAGTGGACAGATTCCGTCAAATTAAACTTTTAAGTAATACCATTGTGCAAATTTGCAATTACGAAAACAATAATTAATATGAAACTTAATGCTTTAGATGTCAACATTAGGCACACCTGGAAAATTATTGCATATGTAAGGATACGAGAGAAACTACTCAAAGCACCTCGACCCACGAAATGAGCTCCGCCGAAGCCAAATCTAGTAGAAGACTTCATACTGCTGTAGATACTCAAACTGATTAATCACTAGTGAACAACTAACTACGAGCCAGTGAATTTTTGCTTAAGTGTGGGAGAGCCATGCTTCGGCACGAATACCACGACCTCACAGAAAACCGGCGTGAAACAACCACAGCATTGTTGTTTCGCCGTGTGAGTGAGGTTGCCGGAGGCCCAATCCTTTCCCTCCCCCGACCCTTCCCCAATCCCTAAATCTCCAAACCCCTAATCCAACAGGCGCCGTCAATTGGGACTGGTCAGGTCCGAACTTTTAAGACTTCGTTCAGGGCACTATCCAAAGGCAATGTTCGCATTCCTTATTAAAAAAAATCAGATTCTCCAAATTGTACTAAATGTAATAAAATTAAAACACATCATATTATTCGAGAATCGAAGGTCTATATTCCTTAAGTTTTTTTTAAATCGTTAGTCTAATATCAGCTCTAGAACCTATTTGCTGATCTATTCAACCTTAGTGAGACCATGCTGCATCTGTTTGGTATAGAATTAATGATACAAAGTGTAAATAAAAACCCTATAACCTGTGGAAAATAAGGCCATAAAAATATACCCACCAAAATGTACCAACCTAAAAAATCTTCACAGGCAAGTAAAATTTCCATTGCTAAAAGACTGCATACTTCGCAATAGTTATTATTACATATCAAAGATATGATATATATTATTATAGACCAATCTGGACACATCATGTCTATTCCGTTGGCATATGTCATTCGCCAAAAATATATTCATACATACTATTTGAGGTACTCCTGGAACATAAAAAATGGCAAAATCCTAAAAAAATTGTTGGCACAATCGTTTTAACCTCCACCATAACCACACTAGATCAGAATCATAACACAAAGATAAAATAACGGGGACGCACTCCATTTTATCGTCCATACCAATTGATTGCAAACAAACAAAAACATGATTGTTTGTGTTTGTGTAATAACCGAATTCATCATAATCAATTAAGAGTTCTGTTAAATCTTCCACATACCCCAAGCGCGATCAATGATACTATGAGTATTACATTTTAGCTACTCTCGCGCGATTTCACCTGCCGCTCGGCTCCATTAATTGATCGTAGCGTGATGTTTTATAGCCTATAGCACTCAGGAAGATTGTAGCTACCTATCAGTGAAAGAACTTTGGCAATCCGACCAGCGGTTCCGAAGATTACCCCCTACATACAAACTTACAAAAACAAACTTAAAAATTTTACCTCTTATAGGTCTTTACCTATGAAATTGCCGTTCTGCAGTACTGGCCATTTCAAATCAAAATAGTTTTTGGCTAAGAATTCTAATTTCAAATTAAATTTGTTTTAAAAACATAGGATTCTTTTTCCAAAAGTAGTCATTTGTTAAGTGTCGTGGTGGCCCGGAGGTTAAAGAGCCCGCTTCTCATGCATGAAGGTGTGGGTTCGAAACCTGGCAAGTACCTATGTGACTTTTTCCAAGTTATATGTACTTTCTATGATTATTCAGACACCACTGACATACGGTGAAGGTAAACATCGTGAGGAAACCTGGACTTATAAATTCTATTATAAGTTTGAAATCGCCAACCCGCATTGAGCAAGCGTGGTGATTTAATGCTCTAACCTTCTCCGTATGAGAAGAGGCCCTTGCTCAGCAGTGGGCACCTATAGGCTGATGATGATGATAATGAGTCATTTGTTTATTGATTAGTGTTACATTTTCATCGCATTTCAATGTGTTTCGCCATCATGGATACGTTAAAAATTTGAGTAATTATGGAATATGAGTTCCGTCGTGGCAGCAACGCGGCACAAGCGGCTCGCAACATCAACGACGTTTACAGAGCTAACACTACAAACCAACGCACCACCTGTTATTGGTATGCTCGCTTCCGTTCTGGAAATTTCGAAAAATGAACCTCGCGGTCGTACTTTGGTTGAAAATGACGAATTAAAGGCGATTGTGGAAGCTGATGATACACAATCTACGGCTGAATTAGCAGCAGCTTGGATGGATGAAAATGGATTCTGTTTGATTACCGCAAGCGCTCAGCAAGGTGGTTGGATCCTGTTTCAGCACCTAAGCAATGCCCTAAACGAAAACTTACCCCTAGAAAAATAAATAAATAAATAAAATAAAAGTGATGGTCACTATTTGGTGGTCTAGCGCCGATGTGATTCTTCACAGCTTCTTGCCGAACGGGATGAGCATTACTGCAGATGTATACTGTGAAGAATTGAACACAGTGATGGAGAAGCTGGCACATTTCCAACCAGCATTGGTCAATCGCTCTTCTCCACTGCTCCTGCACGACAACGCGCGACCTCATACTGCACAACAGACGGTCTCCAAGTTGCAAGACCTGGGGTTGGAAGTTCTCCGTCATCCACCCTACTCACCAGACCTTACGCCTACAGACTACCACTTTTTCCAGAATTTGGATAACTTCTTGGCGGGAAAAAAATTCAATACCCGAGAGGCAGTACAAAATGCCTTTGAAGAATTTGTTGCTTCCCGTCCAACCGATTTCTTTAAGAAGGGCATCAATAAACTGCCACTACGTTGGCAAAGATGCATTGATTGCATGGGTGATTACTTCGATTAATACAAATAAAAAATACATGAAAAAAATTCTTTTAAAATTTTTTCATGCAAAACGGCAATTTCATAGGTAAAGACCTAAAATTGCTTTATCGATAGCTTAAGAGAATTACTGTAATAATGAGGAACTATTGTTATGTGGGCTTTTAGTGAGCCCGAAGCTATATTCAGAGCACGGGTATGTTGTTGAAAACCAAATTGTCTTTACCTCGAACCAGAGAAATCACCAAGAGTCGATAGAAAGACTTTGGTTTCTATGCGGCTATAGTGATACGACCTTTATGGTCATACAACGAAACAATGAAATGGAGCGTGCTCTGGTAGAATCAGGGATGCTTCTAGATTTAACCGGAATGCCACCCGTTGCACATCCAGCTAGCTTCTTCGATCATGCGCTGCACCGACTTAGTTCTAGGTCGGAGCGTGTAAAATTGTGCAATGAACTGCGGACGCGTCTCGCCCAACGGAGACGATACCGTTGGTGCGGAGGTGAATTAGAGTCTATATTCAACAGAGATATCGTGCGTAATGCGTGCGAAATAAACGGGTTTGCTCTGCTGGGTCGTTCCCCTGACGATGATTCCAGGGTAACCTTCCAGAGATAATGACATCTAACTACTCTTATGATGTCCTAGCACATTTAAACGAATTAGAAGAAGACGGACAAAAGAAGCTGGCCGTCATATTTCACTACATTGCCATTGCCCATTCTAACACCCTGCTCGAAAATTCGATCTGGAGTAGTTATCTTCTCAGTGTAATGGGTTATTATACGCGAGTCCGTGTGATGGCATAGAGGACGGGGGTCAATTGATATCACCTCCTCCACATTCGGATTGTGCGTCAAGGCGCCTATACATCCCTCTCCTGGCGCAGAGCCGACATAAATAATGGTAGCCGCATCGCAGTGGAGGTACCTGCTCCGTTGTCGTCATTTTCCGCAGACGTAAGGTACGGGAGAGCATGGGCACATGCGGAGCAACTGCCCGAAGAAGGTGAACCGCCAGGACGCGGTGGTCTCACCAGCAGGGAAAATAAATCCAGCCAGGGCTGCGGGGTGGGCGCTGGCCGGTAGTGGAACAACCCCAACAATCTACATCAAGCAAACTAACTCTGGTGATAGACGGTCAAGTAAATGGGAAAAACAGTCAGCTAACATTAGATACTGGAGCTTTAAGGACGGTGATAAATGCACGGCTGCTCGGGCAAAACATCAGGAAACACCTTAAACCAATTGTTGGCCTACGAATGAAATCAGCTACCGGCCAGCGCATACCGATAAGTGGAAAACTGCATGTAACAATCAAAATTGGGGAACGTGTTTATCGACATGAGGTTATTGTGGCCAAAATTCTGGATGATTGCATCCTGGGACTTGACTTCCTGAGACCAGTGTAACATCGACTTAAAATCTGGAGTATTACTATGTGGAACTGAGGAAATTCCGATGAAGGGTGGAACCCTGGGAAAAGTTTTCTGTTTAAGAAGAACTGTTCTTGCACCAAAATCACAGACTCTCGTGCCAATCGCATTACCTAGGAGGAGGGAAGGAAGTTCACCTCGAAGGTGCGCTGTGATTGATAAATCGGTTACGTGCCTGACGTCACGTTCCTGACGATGCGGGCTTGGATTACGGTATTGGATGGAATTAAACACTTATACCGGTTTTCGGACCTTCTATTGAACTTGACTTACAAATGACAGCGTCCACGAAGTTAGGTTATCGGCGTTCCTCTCCAGCAGAGTCCGCGCGACTGACACAAACTTCCGTTTGCCGCTCACTATTGACACTGACAACTTCACACTAATGCACTGACTTTACTCACTTAACTCGCTGCACTTCATTATTTCACTGCCATTCACTATTTCTCTCACGTTTCTTCCTTTTTCACTTCTTTCTTTTTTTCCGAATCGCTTTGGACTAAGAACTCAACAAATGTTACGTGCCTGACGTCACGTTCCTGACGATGTGGGCTTGGGTTAGGGGATTGGATGGAATTAAACACTTATACCGGTTTTCAGACCTTCTATTGAACTTTACTTATAAGTGACCGCGTCCACGGAGTTAGGCGTTCCTCTCCAGCAGAGTCCGGGCGACAGACACAAACTTCCGTTTGCCGCTCCGCCTGACAGCATGCTTGCTCTTCTTGGCAGCGCACTTGCTCTACCATCATTTGCTGCAGCTGTAGCAGAAGATCCACCTGCACAGTCTTGGCTTCTGCATCGCTGGTTTGAGCTGCAGCACCCTCTTCCCTCACATGCATGTTAGAAGCTTTCTAACATTGCACGGGTACTCACTCATCTTACGTCCTGCGGCACTAGCGCCATTTTTCTCCAATCCCTCTTCTGACACCAAATGTTGCGTAGGTATTGCTTGAGTTGAGTTCTAAGTCCAAAGCGATTCGGAAGAAAAGGAAGAAGTGAAAAAGAAGAAAAGTGAGATATTAGTATAGAATTATAGATTATTATGATACACATAAATTGACAGAAAAATAAGATAATTAATAAAATATTTAAAATCTCCACTCTCTCGAGAACTCTCGAAATAGAAACAAAAAATGATTTTGTGTCGAATGGAAGATGTACTTACAAAACAAATAAAAAATCACAAATTGCACCAACATTTTCATCAAGCATATGTATCTATGTGCTTAGCATTGCATTTAAAATTTGCTTTACAACGCGTACACAGTTCGAAAGCGACTTACTACAGTAGCTTGACGGTACAGCTCTCCTTATAATTTGCCTAGTCTATTGTACTAACAAAAATGCTTCTGAATTGTTGTCTCATAAAATAATGACGGTGGAGTTAAATATAACATTATGACAAGAGATTGGAGATTCTATTATGTTTAAGCTATAGAGTGCCATAGGCGAGTGTGACAATCCCATAAAATGCAACACAATAAAATAGCGATTTACGCATTAATCAATACCATCAGCTCCGTCTTGGCCTTCGTCATTTCTACATTAAAAGTGGACGAACCATGAATAAAAATGAAAGTAGAGTCTTGTTTATCACAATTTCGACACATTCATGCGAAGCTAACAGGCAAATAAAAATATCATACTTCTATTGCATGAGCAGAGTAAGACAAATTAAATTTTATTCGATAAAATAAATAATTTCGGTTTATTAGATCTCCAAACAAGCAGACGTTATTACCCCCGATAGAAAACAATCGACACTCGTCATACCAACAGAAACACTACAAGTTCATTCTTGACATTTTTGGGTGATAAGGAACTAAGAATAGAGGATGTAAGGATTGTGGATAGAGGTTGACACTGACAGCAAAAAACAACGTGAGTGTTATTTCACGTCAATTTTCTAAGAGTTCGTGGTATCAGTCCGATCGAGACGGCCCGTTCGCGCCAAAGTATGGCCCACTTATGACTCACACATGAGTGCGGGACATTCAAATACATAATTGCATACTTATTTATGAGATTTTTTTATAAAAAAGAATAAATATGTGGTATTCAAATAAATATGTTTTATTGTAGTTTGGAATTCGAGTTCGAAATATGGAATAATTAAACAGTATATTCAAAGATATGTTTTATTTTTATTTGCAAATAAACAAATACATTTTTAACTGCAAATAAAATGCTGTTCAGTGCTTTTCCTTACTGCAATTAAAAAACATAAATACAATAGTTAGGTAACATATTGTCGGGAGAGACAGAACGTGATAAATATTACCTTTTGGAATGGAGATGTTTGTAAACAATCGACTTCTAATTAGTTAGCCCGAGGTAAAGCGAACTTTTATTTCTACCCTAGTTAGGAGTAACAATAGGAGATCACAACAAACTGTTTGTTTTGGTTGCTTTAATTAATCCTTTAGAAGTGCAGTAATGGTATATTGTATTTCAGGTCTGCAGGCGGAGAGACTGATCTCCGCGCCATGTGGACGTACATCATTGCAGCGGCACGTCGCGACACTCGCCAATCTATAAATACACGTAAACGAAACACCTCGTCTAACACATTAGACGACCAACCCTACTCGTAAGTTTAAATTGCTTGTTCGCGCGATAAACTAACCTTTAAGGGCGCCTTAATAAAAGGTAAATCGGCGTTTAGAGCTGATTACAGTTAAACAAAGAGCTTCACGCTTTAGAATTTTATTGTACCTCTATGTTTTTTTGGTTGCAACACTGTCCACTCAAAGCTTGTCAATTTAAAAATCATTTATTTCAATTAGACTCTTACAGACACTTGCTCTTTTTAAAGTTCAGTACAGTTTTACATACAGATTCTTTGATATTATTAAGTTGGCTCGATAATGTAAGAACGGTGTAAAACTGATATTTACTCAGAGAAACATGAAAAAAATAACCTTAAAAATAGACAGTTCTGAGCTGGCCAGACTCAATTGACGGCGCACGTTCACGAACATAACACGTACACCAGCATCGCCCAACTCAATCATATTATAGGGGATTGAGCATTCCAGTGCCCGTGCCACCGCCAATGTGTCCTTTGAGTGAGCATGACAACTCCAAGCTGACATTAGTACCGACATTCTTCTAGCCTAACCAATTGCAGCAGGTTACAGAGCACTTACATTTACAAATTTATCAAGTCTAACAATATAATTTAACTAAACTTTAGTAGTCCAGTTCAGCAAAACCTACTGAAACTTTATTTATTTTTATGTATACTGTCCTATGGAGCAGGACCAAAATCCTCTGTATCCTGAATATAATCATTAAGCTTGTAATATGCTTGTCTACACAAAGTTAACATTATACATTATACATAATTTAAATAGTTTTCATTTAATTGATTTTAAATTTATTTTTCATTTAATTTAATTTCACCTGGGATTTTGTTATAATATTTAATACAAAATCCCATGAACGACTTGTGTACCTTTGCCAATCTAATTATTGGTTGTCATAATCTATATTTACGTCTAGTTTGATAATTATATCTGTATGACCTTACCAAATACATAATTGTAAGTTATTCTTACGTCCAAATATTTTCATAATTAAACTGTCAAAGCAGAGTCATGATATTGATCTCTGCCTGCACGATTGGTGCAGTGGCTCGGCAACTGGCTTCCGTGCAACATGTCGCGTGTTTGATTCCCGCATTACATTACAACTTTTTGTGTGATCCACAAATTGTTGTTCCGGGTCTGAGTAGGTTGTGTATGTGTAATTTTATGTTTGTAACTGCACCCACAACACAGCAGAAAATCCTATTGTGGGATAACGTTTTATTAAACAAAAAAACTCTAGAGATTTAACTGTCTCGCTAAAGATATGAGGCTCCCATTGTAGTTTCTCATCTATAGTTATACGCATGTGGACTTGTAGGAGGCAAACGAGCACTTGGATCACCTGATGGAAATCAATTGGCGCTACCCATGGATATCAACAAATATAGAAGTAACAAGCCTTTTGTGAGTTGGTATTGTTAGGGATTAAGTACCACAGCGTTGTGTTTCGCCGTGTAAGTGAGGTTACCGGAGGCCTCCCCCGATCCCTCCCCAATCCCTTAATCTCCAAAACCCTAATCCTTAAAAGGTCTTCAACGCAATCGTAACTCTTCCGTTGCGGGTATCCATGGGCGGCGCTGATTGCTTAACATCAGGTAATCCGTCTGCTCCTTTGCCGACCTATTAAATAAATAAAAAAAATATCTACTGGCGATTTTTGGTTGTGAAAAGATAAGGCTCCGGTAATCCGTCTGGTCGTTTTTACCAAATAGAAAAAGTAAACCACCCAAAGCACCCAAGGGCAGTTGCCGGTTCGTGTAAAACTATTGCAGATAGTGGAAATAAGAGATAAGGCTAATGGATGAAGATTGCTAGGGACTGGTAATAATGGAAACTATGACACCTGCCGAAAGAATGGAATTTACGCACGTTATAATGACAATTTAAACTTTATTATTACAAAACGTACATTTATTTTTTTATTATACATGTAATATAGTTTCGTATGAAAAATTATCATTAACTTCTGGGTTTATATTTATATTATTTACATACACCTTACAGAGACTTTTACGAAATTATAGTTGTATTTGAATTTTAAATTGTTTATTTATTTTATAATAAATTGTAATTATAATATTTGTAAGCAATGTGTATAATGATTATTTTAAATATATAAATTTTATAATATTTGCACATTTCCAGATACCGTGACGGAAAACCATTCACATTATCTTACTCGGGCCCTCCACCACATCCTGGACCCTCTGGTTCACACAACCGGAGCAAAACTCGTGTTAAACGGCACTATTCACGTTCAGAAAGTTCTAGTTCCCCGAAGACATTGAGCCCTATCCAATTACGGGCACAATATAAACGACAACTAGAAGAAACTGTAGAACCGTTTGACGAGGTAAGTTTAATTTTAACATGATGTTGTCTCATCATATCATCTGCTGAACAGAGGCTTTTTACAAGAGTTGTGAGAGACCCCATGACAGTCATTGCTGGACTTGGCTATCGGGCTAAAGACTCGACAAATCGGCTAATTTACATATTATATTTGTGAAGTTATGTGCAATGAATAAAATCGACCTCGGACATACAAGCTATGCTCAATACAAGGCTTCGAGTAGGCCCTTTTAACATACATGGTGACCGTTCTGTAGTTCTACGATAATTATTTTTTCTGATCAATGGTGTCTACATACTATAGTGAAAATCCAGTGGAAGGAATACCAAAATGCTTCTTTCTTTTACTATATTTGAAAATTTCCAAAAATCAATCGTGTTTCGCGTCAGCCTACATTTCTTGATTAAGCCCGCTGCAAGCTTTGAACTAATAAGATTTTAATTAAATACGCCCCGTATACTGTGTAAGTCCTGCTGCATTGATGAAAATTGAATGTTCCTTTAAAAACAAAGCCATGCAAATAATTGCAATCGTTTCTAGCGTCTCAACCTCTTTGTTTGCACTTAAGACTCTATACAGTTTTACTATACTATTAAAATAAGTTTATTTAAATGAAAAATATATACACGCAACTATTACAGATAAAATATATGAAAGAACAAAACTATTCCTTCAAGTTAAAGCCATTTATGCCATCCATCAACTAATATTATACTTATGTTATTCGAAAAGATACGAGTTGCACCCTTCTCGATTTTACGAAATTTAGAACTAGAAACATACTACCACACACCAACTACCAAAAGGTTGACTGGCAGAAAATGCTTCTAGCATTAAGGATTGTATATAAAGAATAAATAAATTAATAAATAAACCCACCACAATGAGTAAACGAGTTGCTCCAGCAGAAGACCTCTATATGAGCATGCGGTGCAGGTAAGCAATCGGAATAATTATTAATTTTGTTGGGACTAGTGACCCAAACTAAAGTGCTACGCCGGCTGTACGCCAATTCAGCTATTCAATCAATAGGCTAGTACATTAGGCCCTAAGTTAAATGGCTAATTACGATAGTTGTCTGCGACATCTGTATGATAATTAATTTATTGACCCCTTCAAACTTCAATCGAGGGCAAAAAACAATATCAGCTTTACAAAGAAAACTCGGCAGAAAATGTACTTAATTTACTTAAAACGCTAGATCGCAAACACAGCTGTGTAATTGTGATGAGGCATCGAAACATGATCAAGTTAATGCATTAACTTTTAAAGGGGCAATTAGAAGTATTACGTTCGGCGATGGTGGTCAGGCAATCAGTATTTACGACGGAAGCTACGGTGAACGCGTCATAAACGTGACATCGGGAAGTGGCTCGTCGTGTGGCGCGCTCCTCATGGCCTATTGTTTCGATGGTACTGCCTTGGACACGCACGGACTAACTATTAAATTTGGACTTGATGCTCATTCCCTTTTAAATTGTTCAAGCGACGGACGCCTGAATCTATTTAGTGCGAAATTTTATTTAAACTATACTGCAAAAGTTTCTTTTATTCTATACTTATATCTTTTTAATAAAGTGGCATCGTAATTAAATTGTAGATATGTCGCACCCCTCTATCTATTAGTCGTGTTAACAAAATTCCTTTAATTGAAGTTCGTGTTAAGTCGGTATCGTGACCCAACCTTCTAACAATTACTTTGATACCGATCTATACTATTTGTCGACGAGTCGTAATGACTGTATTTATTTTGAAGACATCGTCGTGGTGAAAAAGAGTGGATGGTAAAATGAAATGACTTCTGTGTCCGACAGTCGCGTGTGTTTGTAAAAACCATGAGTCCAGTATTCACCATCCATAAAATAGGTTTAAACAGTATGGGTTCGGTAAGTGACTTATTTTTATCAAAATTTATTTTAGCGTCACTCTAACGAAGTAAGATTAAGTTTATTTTTATGTGTTAACTAACCCCCCGATAGCAAATGCGGACGAAAAAAGTAGCAGTTGTTACTAAAAACAACCTAACCCTTTTTTTGAACTACTAACCAACTCAAGCAGCCGCATCCGTAACCTAACTACGATTCGAAAGTCGTGTGACAAGTATGTAGATTATGAAAAATCTCCCTAATTAAACCTGTTCAATGTGTCTCCTCATCAATTTTCGACGTAAATTAAAATCGTGGGCAAAAACGAGCCAAAACTTTACTTTTAAAGTTTTGGCGCTTTAGGTGCTACGAATATTATGTTATACTCGTAGTAGTGCGTTAATTGCTGTCTTCGCTACAAGTAATTTAATCAATTTGTACACATACAGCACCCAGGTAAGTCACCCCAATCTTGGTTAAGTGAATCTTGTCAAAATACATTTTTTGAGGGGTAAATTCGGGAAATTCTTCGAAGTGTGTTAGGCGCTTACTGACTGATATCAACCCGTTTCTTCTCCAGCTTCAGGTTGGGCCGCGATTCATTATTACGCTTGACCCGTCTATCATAGTAAAGTTACTACGTACATCGCATTAAATATGTACATTATAATTTCTCCTCTCTTTCTCCACTAGACAAGATTCCAAGAAGTCATTTAGATACTAGGTAATATATAATAAGAACTAATAGTTGCTGATCAAAAGAGGTTTGCATAAAAAATAAACGGCTTTTTGCAGAAAGGAAATGAGGTAGGAAACTGTCAGTAATTATTATGGCACTTAATGGCTTAGTGCGCGCAAACGTAGGGTTCGTGTCTACCATTTCACTTCCCACACAAAAGAAAAGTTACAACATTGTTTAATGAACTTGATGCTAACTGTAAAACGAGTTAAATTTAATGAAGGAATATTGACAATCTATTACTTAGAAAATGTTTTCACTAAGTGACCTAACTACTTGTAGGTCTCAAGGTAGGTATCAAGAAAAGAATCAGGACTTTTTACATGTTACAATTTATTACTTAGGTCAAGTAAATATACCGTAAATTGATCAATTACCTACGTATTTACTGAAAATCAAATAACATGTTGCTCCTCAAATTACGAGTTAACAACAAATGTTCTACTTTATCAGTTGGTATGTGCACTAACTACCTCTCCAGTCGTAACGTGTAGGTTTACCGTCTACGATAAACGACAAAGAAATGTAATTTCATATAATTCGTTTTATTTTCATATAATTCTGGAGATTTGCAAGTTCAGCTAACCAAACGTTTCAGTTTTCAATTTTATATAGGTAATAATATATTTTGAAAATGAATTTTTGCTTGTTAGTCGTTCTCGAGTTTTAGTGAAACCACTGGTTTGACTAATTTTGGATTGACTTAATATATCCTTTTTAATTAAGAGAAAATGTAAAAAAGTTTATAAAAATGAATTTTCTTCAGTTATTGACTAGAATAATATCAATTTTAATTCGTAATCTACAAAGAAAAGAGTGATTAGACAATGTCGAGCCACGGTGTGCATTATAATAGCCATCATACGTGTTTGTGTGATGATATTAAGGCCACATACAATTTTATTGGAGTGCATGAGGTAGGTACTGCGAGAGGAACTTAAGAGTCTTGTTAATTATTCTTGTTTTTTATTGTGAATGTAGTTATATTTATATTGGATCTAATCCGTATTAACATAAATAAAGAAATATAATGTGCAAGTAGGAAAATTAAAAATCGTCATTATCATCATCACCGGCTCCATCCAGTTTTTTACATAAGTATATTTTGACGAGTAAAAGTGCCGTTTTATGGCCTATTTGCAAAACTAAATTCATTGTTGTAGGTTTGGTTTGTGCCCGCTATTTATACATTGAAATTGAACATTTTAAAATATGAAAGTGATATATGACTAGCCACACTTGGCTCATTAACAAAGCCAGTAATCAATTAATGCCACCATTACCATGGTAAACATGATATCATACTGTATCAATGTAATGTAGTTATAGAAGAAACACATGCAATATCAATTAAATGAAATTGATTAGTCAGCCTACTTATTTTTTTTTATTCGTTTTTATATCCATACTCTACTTATGTATACAACAGGAAGAAATCGAGCAAGGGTATGAGATTCCTGATGGTCCTATTGTCAGTGAGCCGATTGAGGGTGAGACTGAATCATCAAGCTCTGATAACTTTGGGGATAAAGATCCTCTCTTATATGTGCAAACAGAAGAGTTTGGGGAGACATGCAATAAAATAGCCAATCTTTTGGTCCCTCGCACACAGCCGGTTTTTTCAATACCGATTCCCTATTTAAGTCATCAATTCTAAATAAGGAGCTCATAAGCTGGATAAATCCAACCTCCAAGTCAAAGTACAAAGTGGAGTTAGATGGAAATATGTAAAGAGTCCTTCATATGGGGGGAGACGAGACAATGTCCTGCTTAATCAATGAGACCTCGACCCAGAGTTCCGCCTACTACAGGAATGATGGAACAACTATAGGATCTGAAAGTGAAACCCAGAAATCCTCCACTTTAGCAATTTGCCATGTAGATATCCAACCCTTGGCAACAAAACATGTCATCGTCTTGTATGCCCATTTTGTCTCAACTCAAAACCGGGGTGTACTTGAAACCCAAAAACAAAAAAGACAAGAAAAAACTCATCACACATTGACTGGGCTAAAAATCTGTGAAAATGATGTGGTTGCAATTTTGTCTGCAAACCCGAGAATTACCCTTACTGAACTTCTAAAGAAGAAATTGAAAAAATCAAACCCTTAGCCTTAATCACTGCCCTTTATCATGTATCCGATTATACAGTAAGAGGAGAATAAGTAAGTATACCTAAAATATGGTAATCAATGAAACAACAGATTTATCTTTGGAAATAGGCAATTAAAACAGGACTTGTAAATGTAAAAAAAATAAATGTGGTAATAAATCAACAAATAGCTCAGAACACGTGCATTATACAGAATAAATAAAGTACCTATATACTAGAATCATAATAAACTACGAAATATTCAGTCCATTGTCGCAACACAATAGTCTTCACGAAATTTTGAATCCGTGAGCGAAAATTACTTAGGTACTATTTTAACTTGATTTTCCCAGTAATAATCATTGCGTATTTTATTTTAGTTTTATGTTCCACGTAACTTGTAATATTAAGAGTATTCAATATATAATAACTACTTATTTTCTGACAATTGTAATTTTAAGTGATATTTGCAAAATCTGATAACATAAACAGTTAATTTAATTTAATCAAATATTTCAAATATTTTAGATATATTTTAAATTTAAGATTACATATAAACGAGATGGTACATAGGTTGAATGTCTTTATGTTAAAATTAAAAAAGAATAAATAAGGTGATGTAAAAACTGCAGAGATACATCAGTAGTTGACCTGGGACTGCTAAGCCGCATGTGAGCCATTCGATAAAAACGGAAACAGTAAACGTTTGTGATATGGAGTTAATATAGATAAACTCGTTTATCAAATCATAGATATAGAAGATAATTAAATGTCTATGGCAATTTGTAAATGGGGAAAGGCATATGTCCAATTGTGTTATCTTTTAATTAAAAAAGGCGCTGAAAATTTATACACTTATAGGAAACAACGTTATCCCTGCTGATTGATTGCTGTGCTTTTTTAAGCAAACGACCTTGACGTTAAATTCCTGTTTGTATGTCTTTGTGAAGAATTTTATACATTTAAAGAAGTAGTATTTATTGCGAAATCTATACTTATATTATAAAGAAGTAAAATTTGTAAGTTTGTATATAGGGGGTCTTTGGAACCGCTGGTCGGATTGCCAAAATTCTTTCACTGATAGAGATAGTTACAATGCTCCTGAGTGCTGTAGGCTATAACACATCACGCTTCGATTAAATGGAGCCGAGGAGCGGGTGATACCGCGCGAGAATAGCTAGTAATTTATAAAAGAGCAATCGTAGAAGTAATAACAAACAAACAGTGTGTATTGAAGACGCAACTTTAACATACAAGTAAAAGTTATATTATCAAGTAACTGTGCCGTGTTGTCCGCACATACACACTTTTTGTACGAATCCATCGTCAAGTACCTACTTTACACTACATACTCTTTATGAAACATATAAACTATATTATCTATCTACTATTATCACAATACCTATTTTACTGAAACTTGTAGGTAAATAATACAAACCTTAATGAGTGTTCCTCAAGGTTCAAAACTAAGTCCCGTTCTTCTATTTGTGAATAATATGATTACGCCTCATCTAAAATCTGTGCTGAAAATTTATCTAAAATAATATAAGTATGCAGTTAATATCATTATTTTTTAAATAGATTGATGTTCATAACATGATATATAAATATGATAAAAAATTTAAAAATATAAATAATTACTATTTGAAAAAAGTAGCTAATGTCTATACTAATATTGTAAAGAAGGAAAATTTGTAAGTTTGTATGTTTGTAAGTTTTTAAGTTTTTAAGTTTGTATGTAAGGGCTAATCTTTGGAACCACTGGTCGGATTCCCAAAATTCTTTCACTTACTGATAGCTACAATTTTCCCGTGCTTAGCGTATTTTTCACACTAAAGTCATTTATTACCGACATAGTCAAAATCGCGAGGAGCCATAGGATGCAGGGCTTTGTTCAGCGGCGGACGCCTTTATAGGCTATAAAACATCACGCTACGATTAAAAGGACCCGAGCAGTGGGTGAAACCGCGCGAGAGTACCTAGTAATTTTATATAATACTAGAGGTAAAAATAAGTTAACGGTACCGCAATCCGATTGTACAAAATAGGAAAATCCTTCATGGAATTAAGTAAGAAATAATTTTGTTGAGCGTGAAATATGTAAACAAGCCTACTACAGATGCAGTCAATAACTGCTCAAACTGTCTTAATTATAACAAAATATGGGTTTATTTGTATTTACATTTACATTAGGTATACTTGTCAATAAGCTTTGGTGAGCACCGTATTTGAAACGATGCTTTCCAATTTTGCTTCTTTTACGTTGGTCCTGTAGGTAAGTCAGTTAATTTTGGTTATGTAAAGCCATTACATGGCTGGTAACTATATGCCAGCTCCAAGTACAAAATTACCACAAGTAAAAGTTCGAGCGTCAGAGAAGATAAAAGATGGATACCAAAAGAGCATTCCTATATCTACCTAGCTACTCTCGCAAGGTTTCACCCACTGCTCGGCTCCTTTTCATCGTAGCGTGATGTTTTATAGCCTATAGCACTCAGGGACATTGTAGCTATCCATCAGTGAAAGAATTTTGGCAATCCGACCAGCGGTTCCAAAGATTACCCCGTACATACAAACTTACAAGCTTACAAACATACAAACATCCAAACTTACAAAGATGCAAACTTCCAAACTTACAAATTTTACCTCTTTATAACATGAGTATAGAAGTGTAGATAAAGTACACGTCAAATGGATTCTATAAGACTGGACTACAGGAGGGTAAAAGATTACCACAGACGGGGATCTATAGGGCTGAGGCACCGCGGCCTTGGCCTGGAGCAGATACAACGAGAAGGTTCTTAGACTACCGTAAGAGTCTGACACTTCCTCTCGCCTCACCCTGGGTGAGAGAAGTCTTTTGATGATTTTTCCTTGACAAAAAAAGGAGGCTGCTCGTAAACGCTTGGTGCGAGAGAGTGCTACATCGAAACAGTTTTCAGTTCTGTTTCTATGTTCCTTATAGAAACCAAAACTACTTGACAGAATTTAACGAAACTTGACACAATTATTCTTTTTATTCTTGGGCAGGTTATTGTATACTTTTCATTAACAATGAATAGGAGCAGAGCAGTGAAGGAAAATGTTGTGAAAACGGGAGGAGTTACTCCATGTTTTTAGGTTCCGTCGCATGTGCAGCCTTAACGGTTAAAGTTACATAAAAATCATGTATCACGCAAATGTTCTTCATAAAATTATCTAAAAAAGATTTTACAACAGCATATAATAATATGTATCTTTTATGGTTGACTCACAATAACACGCGTAACTCCTGATAGCTTAGCAGTTCGGAGCATTCTGGTCAAATTTTTGTACACGTTTAACATACTCTCCCTCATCCCAAATGAAAAAAGTGTTGTAATGATGTATCAAAATAATAAAAGTATTTGTTCGAATTGATACTCGTAAAGCCATTAGATATGTTTATGGTTTAAAAAGAATTGTGTGGCTATAAATACTTTTGAAAGTGGAATAAAAGTTAGTCTGTTGTTTTGCTACATTCACGTTGTTTGCTTATAAAAAGTTTACATTATTACCTATTCATTAAAAAAATAATGATAGTAAAAGGTATATATGTATATCTGCAACTTTGCACCGCCATGCAGCAAGATTATAATGCTGTGACTATGGTCCGTTTAGTTATTTTACCCTCTCCTTCTACAGGTGGCCCACGCTACATGCACGAACGTACTTAAAAGTATAACTACAACCATAAAATAGTGGACAAATTTAGTATTACCATTGCACCCGTACAAAGCCGGGGCAAGTCGCTAGTCATAAATATACTTAAATGTTCATAAAGTACAAACATAGTGTTAACATATTAAGAAATTCATCGCAATGTGTCAGAATTAACAATTCAAAAGTTTATTAAATAAAATAAAAATAAAATAAATATTTTGATCACCGATGACCACTGATACCTGACACTGACACATCACCAACTGCTAATGAGCCAGTTACTAAACAGCAGGCGTAAATTCAATGGCTAAGTACAATGTTATAACCGATAGAAACATTCTTATCGCCTGATTCTGATGTCATAATTGCTGGTGTTTGCATTTTAATTACTGTTTTATAGTGGAAGTGCTTTTGGCCTGTAAATTATTATGATGAAACAGTAAAACTAAGCAATATCGATTAGTTCATGTATTCTTCTGTTATAGACATTATTTGTTTTGACTTACTAGTAGTTTCGTGTAAGATGACCAATCTTACATCTCGCTAACTGCGCAAAAAGCAATATATCCTAACATCAACATTGGCAATAGACACTGGAAATGTTTGACCTTGCGATTTGATGGTGCTCGCTCCAAACTTATGGTCACAGTAACCCAGAAGGGGAAAGTATTGCAAATGTATAGACGATACGTAATGTGTGTACGGTATATCAGTACAATTCAACTAGTCCCATAATAAATTTGAATTAATAATAAAATAAATATAACTTCAAAATGTCATTATTTTCAGCGGGGTTTAAACTCTACCAGATAAACTGCTTAAAATATAAAAAAAAAACTGCTCATAACCCACACTTTCTTTTAATTTGAAACGACGCAGGTATTCAGCGATTGCATCATGTCCCATATCAATGCTAATTACTGAAAAAGAGAAAAACTTTGTTCTTCTCAATATTCGATATGCGCAAATTGCATCCGGAGGAAACGTTTTAGTGACTTGCCCATTGGTTGAGGTAGCCATTTCTGTCACTTTTGAATGGTTTCTTCTTCGCATAGAACATGGGTGCTCCACAGTCTGTAGTACGCGACTTTTCCTTGTTCTTGCCTGCGGTTTTCCATTGATTAAATTCATTCAATTATCTAAAAAATAATTCGATTATTGTCAACTGTATGCCGTGTCAAGGCAAGGTATTTCTTATTCGGAACATACATACACACATACATAGCCTGTCAAAATCATAGACCTCCTATTGCTTCGCCGTAGTTGGGTAAAAACTACCCTGTCCCTTCTCCTTCTCCATTGGTTTACTTACAATAAACGACTTAAAACGTGTTTGTTATAAAGTATCGAAGTTGGCATATTAGATAAGTGGTGACAATCTGAAAATCGTAAAATTTTCATAGAATCAAGATCGTATAACACTTCAAAATATCGATTTACATAATTTTGCACCTACATGATGCTGAGTAAATAATTTTAACAATCACCTATAGTTAAATAATCTTGTGGCGGTCATCGCCCTTATTCTATGGCATCGTGTGTAATCATGTGATTATGATGCCATCTGTACCCAAATACTTGTATAATTTAGTTTATATTTTCATACAAAACCTAGACTAGTATAGATTAGTATACTCATAACATTACCTTACCCCACTACGGCACCAAGACCTACAATATAAACCAAAATCTGATAAGAATTTTAAATTCGGAACCTCACATAAAAGAATTCTTATATGATTTAAAACTAACAATAGAAATAAGACTCCAAAATTGATTCAATGACATGATACACATTGATAATGGCTGATTTAAATTCATAGTCCATTCGCCGACAGATACTGTATGGCATAACGACACTGATCGCGATGTAAGCCTGGCAGAGACTTGATATAAATATAAAACAGTGCGATAAGGAAAGTCATTACTCTTATTAAGGAAACTATTTATAAATTATATTGTAATTGAAAAGGCAAAGGTTGTCAACGACACTAATAGAGGTCAAGAGCTTGAATTTTTATGCAACCCCTGGCCTTCAGAATCATAAATAGCACTCATAATGCAA
Organism: Spodoptera exigua; assembly: GCA_902829305.4. Classification (NCBI taxonomy): domain Eukaryota; kingdom Metazoa; phylum Arthropoda; class Insecta; order Lepidoptera; family Noctuidae; genus Spodoptera; species Spodoptera exigua. The sequence goes on along the minus strand of LR824601.2, from coordinate 7,622,144 downwards.
CCGGGAAAGCCATGGAACTATCCTTCCCACGCTCCAATCGCCACAGGACAAAGATTGGGCGTCGGGTCTTTCCATTTTGCTACACCCAGGGCGAGAAAATACTTGATGACTTATCATCAAAAACGGCTAACAATTTACGTGAGATACGTGAGGTGCGTGCTACGTGGTCAAAACATTTAGCAACAGATTTTATCTTTTCATAATAAAATATGATAGTTTTACATATGTTGTGGTACCTAAAGATAAATTTCATGGTGATCTACAGCAGAAATGAAATTTATAGTTATAATTTCTGAACAAAAGGTTCGAAATCACTTAACCGCCTTAAACAACCGTGGTGATTAACGCTCAAATCCAATGAAGCCTTTGCTCAGAATTACGCTCTTATCGGCTGATGATTTTCGAACGTTTAATTGTTTCAGGTGGCAAATGAAGATAATACTAACAGCAACTGGATGCAGAGACAATTCTCCAGAGTAACTCGAAACCTTCGGTATCGCATTAGCGGAGAAGGTCACTCAAAAACACCTGATTGGTTCCTAGATAAGTTTGCAGCGCAGACATTCACTGATCCAGAAGAGCCCTTGTACCAAGCTAAGCGGTCCAAACTATTATGTGGATTAAAACTTGCATTCGACCCCACTCTCCCGGGGCATTACCATGTAAGTACATTTACACTTTATTACAAAAATAAGCAACACGTTAATCAATGTCAATCGTTACAATCAATGTTATTAGTTTAATTCAGCGTAAGCACAGCATAATTCAGCTGGGGTTGCGGGGTAAGCGCAATCAGGCACCGCGACCTCGGCCCAGAGCAGGAGAAGGAACAGGGGGGTTTTTAGTCAGTAAGAGCTTGTCACTCCCCTCCCGTCCGGCCCTGGGCGGGAGAAGACATTTGATGATTTTCCCCTCACAGACATCAGAAATTTTGATTCTACCCTGACAATATTATATATTCCGTGGATCTCCACAACCAATGTAATATTCGACAAGCATTAACTAATACAAAATGTTTCACAGTTGTATATATGTATGTGTTATATATAAGTATGTGTAGGAAAATATTTAAAATACAATATATATAAAGTATAGAACAGTAAACGACAATTCGTCAAAGACTACAAGGGGCTTCCCACGTGCAGAACAGCACCCAACGTAAGGAGTTGGCGCGTGCAGCATGACGCTATTTCATTTTTCAATGCAGCAGAAGACCATCTGCTGTTGTCAAATGGAAACGTGACTTGAAAGTCCGTGTCATATCACTACTAGTTTCTACGAGAAGATGGCTGTTCTATGTTATAAGCAAAGTCAAGTAGATACAATAGTTTCACAAGAATTAAATTGAAAATGTAGTCTATAAAAACATGCTAAAGTTTTGCACTTGTATTGTAGTGGCGTTCAAACAACTTTGGTAATGCAGTTGTAATGTGTATATTTTATAATAACTCATTTTTTACAGTGGCTGGCGGTGGTGTCACTGGCCATTTTGTACAACATGGTTTTTGTCATTGGGCGGGCTGTCTTCTGGGAGTTGGATAAACTAACAGTTGTGTGGTTTGTGCTGGACTACCTATGTGATGCCATATATGTGTTTGATACTATCGTGCACATCCATGAAGGTAATTTGTTGAATTCTTTAATATTTTCTAAGAAGTCATGAAAAGCTAAGCATGTAAGCTTTGCATAGTTGCGAAAGACATGGAGCGAATGTTGCTATTGTTTAATGTCATATAATAATAATGAACGATAAATGTCGCTATGCATATATTTAGTAACATTATTAATTTAATCTGACTAATTTGAATCTAAGTTATGAACTTCATCGAAGTGTGTTCACTGTAATAAATTCAAAAGGCTTAACTAATCCCTACTTCGCGTGATTATTTAGTTTATTATTTAATTATCAGAAACAAAACAAACATAAATAATAATGTTTCCCACTCAACCTTAGAAAGTGGACCATTTACTTGGTAACGACTCAAATATACAAAAAACGTTATTGCGACGCGAAACCCAATTGTATTTGAAGTCGCCCGGATCTTTGGCGCCTAGTGTTTATGCAGTGTTGCGTTGTAGTTTTGTTCATTGGGTTGTGTCTACCAAAATGCTTTTTTACTATACCACCCTACTAATGTAAATTACTTTTCATTTAGGCCTAAACTACTTTATGCATACTTTATAAAACATAAATATGAAATACTATCGACCTTGAATTCAGCTATCATAAAAAATATTCATGTTGTTTTAATCAAAATAGATCATAACTGATTTCGACATAAAAATTAAAGAAATAAGTATACATATTAAAATACAAAATCAAACTAGTATATGTTTTAAACCATTACAATTAGAGCAAAAACCACCATTATTGAGTAGTTGCATAATAAACACCACGAGAAGGACATATTATAGTCGATACAGTTTACGACACTGTAAGTTACGATCATTACTTTGGAGTGAGCCCGCAAATCAACAATTTGACACCCACACGCAGAGCCGCGCCTTGCGTCATCAAATTTAGCTAACGTGTGAACAAACATTCGACCCTGCCTAGTCGCTTTTTCCGCACAAATATTGCATTGCCCTTATATGAGGACATTATTCCATGGGTATTGTGATTGATTGGCTATTTCCCTATGGTTTGCCAGAATACATGACGTGTGACCGTCATGTTCTATTGGAAACTTTCCTACTTAGTTGTCTTCGTTTAGGTGGGACTTAACAAAATACGTATCGGGTGAAAATAAATGTAAGTATCCTCTTCAGTCAAGCTAATAAATAATTCAAACAAAACCAGCCTGTCTATGACGTTTTTCAATGTACGGATTATTATCCGTACATTGTGAAACAATCTCGGTGGCTGCACCATTAAATGCTAAAAAAGCAAACACGCTGTTTATTATCAAAGAGATGTTTTCAAAAATAAGATAATTATATAACGAACTTGGTTACCGGAGGCCCAATCTCCCCCCCCCCCCCCCCCCCAATCCCTAAATCTCCAAATCCCTAATCCCTAAAAGGTCGGCAACGCACTCGGAACTACTCCGTTGCGAGTGTCCATGGTCACCAAACACCTCGGAAAATTTAGTATTATAATGGGGACCTATGTGTGAGCTGCTATACTTGTTTCCAGTAACAGGTATGGCAAAAAAAAGGTATGAAATTTGTTCTACATTCCATAACGTCCGTATAGTGAACAACATCGATGACACTACAATTATCTAACATATGATGGGCGGACTGCTGTCCCGCTATCAAACATTGGCGCCATGGGCAGTCAACAACTTTGAATGTAAATAATTTGCTTTTAAAGTTGCCATAACGCGTGGGAAATAGGGCTACACTATGATCCACCTCCAACCATGTCTTCTTCAGCTGCCCTTGCACGGATGAAAAAATGATAAAGGTGGTGGCATTATTCCCATCTACACTGCCACTTAATAACAAGCTCGTCCCAAACGTCCGCTGGTTGCTTAAACAATATTGCAATTTTGATTCGATCGCGTTGTGCTAGAAAGTTTTCAGAAAAGTTCCATCGCATTGTAGTACATGGCAGCACGTCGCTGCACCGCATTGTAGTACATAGCAGCACGTCGCTGTACCTCGACATCGAAGGAAAGTAATCTCGCGGGCACGGGTAGGGAATCAGTGCTAACTGTCCTATAAGCCTTACATAGAAAAATTAAGGCCAAACATTGGCCTTGAAGAAGTTTCTATCGTACCGCACCCATTGTCACCATATCAGTCCAGACATGTACCCTGTAGCACCACATGTAGGTAGCTCCTTAGATGGTCTTCAGCTTGGGAAAAGAGAGACGCGAATTTTGAAGGCTTGTGATTTCTAATTGTTTTGTTATATATAGTATTGTTCACGCGAATTGTGTAAGTGCTTGGGGTACTTAGCTTTCAAGATTCGCGTCAACGCATAAAATATATTTTGGCTTTCTCACTGATTACCTAATACAATGAATTTGCTCAATGGCTCTGAGTCTCTCTGAATTGGCAGCTGACTCCATTTGTTTTGCTGAACTTACTAAGATGGCCAAGATTTCAGATTACCCTTGAGCAATAGCTGGTATATTTTACGGGGTGCAAAAGTTAGGCGATTTAATTCGCCCCTTCGCGAGATCTGGTTAAGACAGACTTTAGCCTTAAGATTTTTGAGTCCAGCACGGGTAAAATGTAAAGACCAACATACGCATATCCACATGGTACGGAAATCCCAAACAGATTCAACAAATACTTATAACCGAACCCTGAGGACATCCTTTTGATAATGACTTCAACCAAGTTTTAACTTTTCTGATACAAGTTAGCTTGCATATTTTAAAAAATATGTTTAATAGCGAGAGGGAGTTTCAGACTTTTACTGACTAAAAACAACCTCGTTCCTTCTCAGGAGAAGGAACGAGGTTGTTAATGTTTGGTTAATGGTTGGCCTGTAGCAGGCTACAGGCCGAGCCCGCAGTACCTAATTAATTGCGCATGTCCCAAACCTTGACTCAACATCAGCCTTGATGAGCCCCATCTAAGTTGGTCCATTTAGCTTATACAAGCGCGCGCCGAAAGCTTCGCGACATACGCTCGGGTCTGGTTCTAGTTAAAAATTAATTCTTGAAATAATTATGTCCTTATTGAGTATTCTCTGTTATCCAAATTAATTATAAGATTACAAATGCGAAAGTTTGTAAAATGCATTACATATATTATTGTTTCAGGCAAATACTAAATAGTAACTTTAAATTATTTGTGTAATTTAGACGTGACTAAAGAACCAAGGAAGTCTCTAGCCTAGATTACTACTATTACAGGCCTACTTTTATTATTTTTATCAACATAAAATGCGTGTGACGTCTTTAACTGTGTTAAGAGAGGAAGATTCAATAAATATCACTTTTGTTGTTTACAGGTTACCTTGAACAAGGCCTTATGGTAAAGGATCCAAAAATGCTCAGAAAACACTATTTAAAATCAGTATCATGGCGATACGACTTAATATCATTATTGCCTACTGACTTAGCCTACTACTGGTGGATTCCTGGAACTTGTGATGCTGTTAGTAATTGATAACGTTTATGAAAAATATCTTTAATTTCTCTGTCATGTCAAAAGTCTCCATATTATATATAAGACGAACTTATTGTCATACAGTGGTTATACAGTTCGGCTTCAACTACTAAGATTTTCAAGATCAGTTAATTAAATATCCACTGCCTGATCTGGCAAGATCTCATCCCTGGCGTTCATGGTCGTAACCAAGTCTCAAGCTAGGAAGGTATTTTATACACATGATTGATGCTGGCATCTTCAATAAGGAATATGCGTGTATGTACTTTTTAAGGATTTTTATACAGTGAAAAAATTACACACAATTTTTGGTCCCATTATTTTATGCAGCTGCTTATAATACAACTGCAGGATTTGTATCTCTGAATAAAAGGAAGCCCCATCGATACTGAATGATGAAGTTTTAACTCTTCTTGAGCATTCCTAGGTCGTGGTGGCCAAGTGTATCAGAAATATGATCAGACGATAGAATATTGGAGATGGAAAAATCGATTTCCAAATCCGGACTGAACGGTGTAATACTTGAAAACTGGTACAGACACTCACCGGACACCCCATGTTAGAAAAACATCGATCACAACGAGGCACAAGCTTCGATGTTTGATGAATAATAAACGATGAAGCAAAACTTCGATATTTAAAGTTGATACCATTTTTAATGTTTACACATCGTTGTATTTTGTAGTTTATTCAAGTGGTAAGCTTTTAAAATTAACAATACTAATCAAAATCAATGATCACCGTTCCGAAATTAGTACAGAATTTAGGATATTTGCTAGGGCATTTAATAAATACTACATTCGTATATGTTAAAAAAGTTGATAATCAAAACACATTTACGTGGGTAGAGATAACCCATGTTTTATCATTTTTTTATCACGTGCATATTCCTTATTGGTAATATTCATACATAAAAATAGAGTTTAACATTATATTTGCCTGTTATTTAACATCATGATGCCTTGTGAATTCCAGTCGCGTATTGCGTTTCGCATCATAAAGGTAAAGATAGTTTACGAAAACATTCTTTAACTAAGTTATTACCGAAGTGTCAATATTGGTTGTTCCAGAACCGTTTGCCGTGCCCTGTTATTGTACGACTCAATCGACTATTTCGCCTGCCTCGAATGTGGGAGTGGTTTGATCGCACTGAGACTGCCACTAGCTATCCAAACGCGTTCAGGATTTGTAAGGTGGGAAACATATAAATATACCTTTGATAAATAATACCTTATTCACTAAATAAATTAAAGTTTTTTTTATCCTCTTCCAGGTTGTTATGGCGATTCTGGTCCTCATTCATTGGAATGCATGTTTGTACTTTGCTATAAGCTATGCTATTGGATTTGGGACAGACAATTGGGTTTACAATATCACGGGAGCTCGCAATGAGACATTAGCACATCAGTACATTTACAGTTTCTATTGGTCCACCCTGACCCTGACTACTATCGGAGAAACCCCGCAGCCAGAAATTGATGCTGAATATTTATTTGTTGTTGGGGACTTCTTAGCTGGTGTATTGATTTTTGCTACTATTGTGGGAAATATTGGGTCAATGATTTCGAACATGAATGTTGCTAGGGTGGAGTTTCAAAATAAAATGGATGGTGTAAAACAATACATGGCTTTTAGAAAAGTTAGCGGTGAACTTGAAGCCCGAGTGATTCGTTGGTTTGCTTACACTTGGGCTCAAAGTGGAGCATTAGATGAAGAAAATGTTTTATCATCTTTGCCAGATAAGCTTAAAGCGGAAATCGCAATACGCGTTCACTTGGACACTTTGCGTAAAGTGAGAATATTTCAAGATTGTGAACCTGGTTTGCTTGAAGCACTAGTGCTGAAACTTAAACTCCAAGTCTTTAGTCCTGGGGATTATATTTGCCGCAAAGGAGATGTTGGGAAAGAAATGTATATTGTTAAACGTGGTAGACTTCAAGTAGTGGCTGACGATGGAAAAACTGTGTTAGCTACTTTGAGCGCTGGCTCTGTCTTTGGAGAAGTGAGTGTTCTTGAAATAGCAGGTAATCGTACCGGTAATAGGAGGACGGCTAATGTGAGAGCCTTGGGCTATTCAGACTTGTTTTGCTTGGCAAAAAGAGATCTTTGGGAAGCACTTGCTGACTATCCAGATGCCAGAGCAACACTCACTGAACGTGGATGTCAGTTATTAAGGAAGGTTCGTAAACAATGTCACAAATGTCACAATAGACGTGGCACATAAAGTATAAACGTATAACCACATACAGTATTAACCCAAAGTATAACCACACCAATATATAAAGTATAAAGCACATAAGTATTACCATAATTAAAATGTAAACTCTTACACATGTATACAAATATATACAATTCTTTTGAAACTACAGGATGGATTGCTTGATGAAGCCGTTTTCGAAAACGCACAAACAACACAACAGAGCATGGAGGAAACTGTTCAAAAACTGGAAACTACCGTTGATATGTTGAATAATCGTTTGCAAGGACTACTCACTGACGTCGGAGAAGAACAGGCTAAAATAAAACAAAGAATTAGTAAGATAGAGCTAAGGTGTGTATCATGTCTTCATCATTACACTGTAAAGGTATGTCCAGATGTGACGAATGCGCTGTTCGCAAAGAATTTGCGAATACGGCGCAATCACCAAATGTGGACTCATGATTATTAAACTACTATTTTTAAACTATTCCCTTTTAGAGTAAGTGCACTCGCGAAAGTAAATTTTGATTTAGTGTATTTATCTTTGCGAATGTTTTCCTTTATCTCTATTTTATTTTCTGAAAGAGAGATTTTTGTTTTCAGGTTTATGGATACGGAAGACGAAGATACTGATTCTGACGACTTGACATCGTTGGCAGCGTCCGATTTGAGGAGTGATATTGGTGGTTACAGTGAGTTACCGATGATATCGGCTTACAACACCTCCATGAATCTGCTGAATCATCCTATACCAGTGCGAGAACGTGGCCACTCGCTAAGTGTTGAGAGGTCATCTGGCTTGCTGAATCGGGTTCCGGAGCCACGTAGCAAATCTCTTCGTTTGAAACGAATCCACAAAGACAGTTCTAAATAAAACAAATCTATTTTTAAGTATTTATCGGTAGAGAATGTTCATGAGTTTCTAAGGAATAGTTATAACCATAATGAGGTGAAATGTCCAAAATTATAAAATGTGATTATTTTTGATACCGCCAGTGGGGTTTATATTGTTATACATTTTGATAGTGAAACCCAAATCCAGAGGATTAACCTAAAATTGCATTTCTTGTAACATATACAATAAATTTCATTTATATTATTATCACTGTGTAAAAAATGGTTACTGTGGAACAATCTAGAAACGAGTGTCAATGGAAAGTGGCTTTACAGATATCAAATATTAATATATAAGCACGAACATTTTTGTGTTCTAAGATTAATTTAAATATGATATGTTTTACTCGATTTACATTTATGTATTATATATTTTTAACTCTACTCGTAATTTAGATTTTAGAAAATATCACAATTTATTCATAATATCAATTAAGATTTCGAATATTTTAGTTTTAAGGGATGCCATATGTAGGTTAGATAGTTGCCTACTTAAATAATTTTATGAGCTAATTAGTACTTTGTGTCAACACGTTGTATTGTTGGCAAATATTAAGTACACTTATGTAACTATCTATTAACCGTTTATTTTGTATACGTTTTGTAACTGTACATTTCGTGATAATAACATGTCATGGAAATCTCGTCTCAATTGTTTATAAAAACGAAACAACAGTCATATAAGATTTTATTGCTTAATAACATAGTAGCTACCCGATATACCTAATGAAGCTTTATTTTTGATCTATATGGACAAGTCACGCATTTTATCACAAATTTGATTAACCCAATCGAGTGCCTCTCAACAGATATCAACGTTATTAGTCTATACATATTTGTGGATTTGTCATCGATGTATTTATTTGGTAAATAATAAACTTATATTTTAATCAAATAAATATGTACGTTTAGCTCGCAATCATTTATATTGTCCATTAGCTGCTATTAAATAAGATACCTCTGATGATATTATAAGAACTAATTTTTTATAAATTGCGTAACAGTAATTACCAAAACTTTGTTGATATTTCAAGACTCGTAAGAATTGTAGGGTTTTAAAATTTAAATAATAAAAATTGTTAAGAGTGTAACCAATTTTTTTTATAAATACTATGAACAATATAAGGACGACTTTTATTTTATGCCAATGCCAGCTAGATGATCGGGGATTTGCTTTCACGAGAAACTTATAATTTTCTTACAAATCTATTATTTATTTCTAAGATAGCAACAAGATTTTGAACAACACCTATTAATTAATATATTTTCACATAATAAATTGTACACTACATGTAATATCATTTCAAATCAATAACTATCTATGTCATGTTTTGCCACGAATATTTCAGAGGTATGTAATCTGAAAATTTCCAAATATTCGTGTGCACTTTATGCACATACTCTTCTAAAATATTCGTTTTAACTGCATCACATAATTATGACTGACAAATTAAAATGCACGTTTACATTATTTAATTTTATACATTGATCACTACACGAGCTTTATATTACAGTCATTCATTCCATAATAATTCACGCATGGTGCTTAGAATATTCTAGTCTTGTGTTCCCCTTCACTTTAGCAACTTTACATAAAACATTTTGAATAAGGTGCGGCATTAGAAACGAGACTTGAAGATGCTTCTTCTTTAACGCCAACTGTCAAATAAATAATATTAACATTAATTAATTAATAAGGCATATGGGTCTGCGAATTCTGTTCCTTAATTTCTCACTCACGATCTATGCTTAAACATTGTGACTATAATGTTATTAAAATAAATTCTAATTTTTTTGTTGGGAAACGGGTGGAGCTAAGCTATTTCAAAAACTAAGGAGAAAAGCCGAAACTCTTTGTTTTTCTATAACTGTCATTATTAGGTACTTTTAGTTTATTGTGTTATCCAAATCATTAAGTGGAAATTATAATGATGGAATAAAATATTTTATATTTATAGCAAGAGACTCGCCGACGTTGGTGACATTTTTCTTGCTTCTCTTATGATTCGAGTTATTTTATTACATAATTTTTATTTGCCAATTTTTATATCAAGAACACACCAAAGATTAAAATATGATACTTTAGATCATAATTCCATGAAATCTATCAAAATTTGAAGAAAAGTCGTCAGAAAAGTTTAATAGGCTTAAAAAACGCACTAAGAACAGTGGGTACCACCGTTTAATTTCTGTGTTTCACAAATTGTTGTTAATTTGGTTGGTGATTTACGATTTAAGAATGACACGTCTATAAGACCACGGGATTCCAATCCTCGAGAAGAGTAATCTGATCAATCTTATTAATTTATTCTGCATTGTCATAGAAAACTCAAAAAACCACATTTGCTTAATACTCATCATATTTTTTGTTGCTGTGTGTAGTGTGTGTTGTTTAACTAACATACACTACACACAGCTGTAGTCTTGTGGCTATTAGCATTTTTTCTATACTTATAAGAAAGATTTATTTATTCACCATCGGGCCAAAAAGACAAACGAGCGCTCGTTGCATCGGATGACGTGACTGCTTCATGCCGACGCGTTGGCGAAAAACTGCTAGACGGCACATAGCTTGGGTTGGGACTGGGGGATCCACCTGCAATCAAATGAAATAGTAGACAATGTTAGAAAATAACTTGAAGTAAAAGCCATAATTGTATACAATCTACTCAGAAATCAAGGAATCGGGCAGAAATAACTTTCGTTTTTTCATCATTAAATTACCGGGAATAGATTCTGGAAGTTGGCGATGTTTCATCCCGTGGCTCGGCGAGCTCATAAAGCCGTCCGACCCGGCTGTCATACGAAGATCTACAACAGTCGTAACAATTGAACACAGTCTTAGAAAGCAGTATAAAACAGTAAATATAATTTGTTATGGGACTAAAGGATCATTTTGGAAACCAATGGATATAACTGATATTCAGTGCCCATAAGTATAATGTATTAAGATCAAGAACCTCCCTTACTATTGTTAATGCTATTATAAAGTAAGTAGGTTAAAATGAATTCTAGAAAAGATTTACTAATAATAACTACAATTGCATCAGATTAACTTTAAATTGGGAATTACGAGGGGTGGCTGATATATACCTAATCTACTTTGTTCAATAAAGTTACAAAAATGATACTGGCCACTATGAAGCTTTAATACTTATGTATTCTTTATTTGAAAATAATAGCATTCATTTGTTTTAATTGTTTTCATTACGAATAGTCCACTAACACAGTAAACATGTCGGATGAAAATAATAAAATGCTTAAAATTGAGCAGCGTTCCGTGATTAAATTCCTAACTAAAGAAGGAAATACTCCTTCGCAAATAAAACAACGGATGTTCAATGTGTTTGGCGATTCATGTCCTTCCGATTTTGGTATAAACAATTTAAACATGGCCGTGTGAGTCTAGAAGACGATCCCCGTAGCGGACGGCCGGTTTCTGCAGTTACAGAAGACACGGTGGCTCGAGTGAAAAAAATAATACTCGCAGATAGGAGAGTCAAGCAGTGGGAAATCGCTAGGGATGTCAGGATCAGTAAGGAACGTGTTCACGTTATTATTCACGAACATTTAGGGATGACAAAGGTGAGCGCCCGATGGGTACCGAGAATGCTGACGCCCTTTGATAAACAACGACGCGTCGAATGTTGTGAGGCATTTTTGGACTTAGTAAAAGACAGAGAAGAAGAAATTATCTCTAGAATAGTAACATGCGACGAAACCTGGATTCGCCAATAGGACACTGAAAGCAAACAGGAGTCTTTACAGTGGAAATTTAAAGGGGAGAAGCCACCGCGCAAGTTTAAGGTTCGGCCATCAGCAGGCAAGCTTATGGCAACAATTTTTTGGGATGTCGAGGGGATTCTATTGATAGATTACCTACCAAAAAATACTACGATGAACGCAGCTTACTACGCCAGCTTACTTGACCAACTGCGAGAAGCCATAAAAGAAAAACGACGAGGCAAACTCGGCAAAGGAGTTTTAATTTTGCAAGACAATGCTCCGGTCCACACAGCTTTACATGCAAGGTCAGTCTTAAGCAAGAATGGCTTTACGGAACTAAACCATCCACCCTATAGTCCAGATTTGGCCCCCTGTGACTATTTCCTATTTAGAAATTTGAAGAAAAGCCTAAGAGGGAGGCGATTTTCGACCGATGAAGAAATGAAGGCCGCTGTGGATTACCATTTTGACGACCAATCCAAGAAATATTTTTTTGACGGTTTAATGTCGCTTATTGACAAATATAACAAGTTCATTACGGTAGGCATCAGTACGGCAGGGGACTATATTGAAAAATAAAAAAAAATGAGCTTCCTATGTCTTTTCTTTCTATGTTAGGTAGATAACTTTCCAGCCACCCCTGGTATCATAAACAGACCTTTTCAGGTAAACACAGTAGCTTTACGAGTACTACTAACAGACACTTTTACGGTCAGATCGTTTGTCCTTCGTAGTATAATAGAAAGAAATGATATTTTTTTTCTTTTTGTGCGGAGATAATTATAAAGTGTCTTATCACCTAGAGCGAGGCAAGATGAAGTGTCAAACTCCTACAAATTAAAAAGCACTCCGTTCCTTCTTATGTGCTAGGCCAAAGCCGCGGTCTCTATTGAACTTGCCTTGCAACGTCGGCTGAATATCGGCCCCATCTGTAGATGTAGAGGCAGATCACATCTCCATTGCCTGGCTCAGACAGAGCACATCTCCATTGCCTGGCTCAGGCAGATCACATGTCCATTGCCTGGCTCAGGCAGATCACATCTCCATTGCCTGGCTCAGACAGGGCACAACTCCATTGCCTGGCTCAGGCAGGGCACAACTCCATTGCCTGGCTCAGGCAGGGCACAACTCCATTGCCTGGCTCAGGCAGGGCACAACTAGCCAGGCCAGGCCAGGTATGGAGTTGTGCCCTGCCTGAGCCAGGTAATGGAGTTGTGCCCTGTCTGAGCCAGGCAATGGAGTTGTGCCCTGCCTGAGCCAGGCAATGGAGTTGTGCCCTGTCTGAGCCAGGCAATGGAGTTGTGCCCTGCCTGAGCCAGGCATGGAGATGTGCTCTGCCTGAGCCAGGCATGGAGTTGTGCCCTGCCTGAGCCAGGCAATGGAGTTGTGCCCTGCCTGAGCCAGGCAATGGAGTTGTGCCCTGCCTGAGCCAGGCAATGGAGTTGTGCCCTGCCTGAGCCAGGCAATGGAGTTGTGCCCTGCCTGAGCCAGGCATGGAGTTGTGCCCTACCTGAGCCAGGTATGGTTACCCCTCCAACTTCGACTACCAAAAGGCAGTCTATCTATCATGTTGCAAGAACGCCGCCCGGATAGCACGCCAGCATTAACGACTTTATTCTTCGAGCTTTTATCATTGCTGGAATGCCAGTTGTTTTGGAACCAAGAGGCATTACATTACTCTTGGCGCACGAAGATATTATTAGGAGGCCTAATCGTAGTTAGGAAAATCTTCAATGCGGGACGCAACCTGTTTCGACACCCTTGCACTTTCTTATCTTCCATTAAAGGCGGATTGTCGGGAAAACATCAAGAAGCGCAAACATAATATATTACCGGTAATTATATTTTTGGGTCATTTAGAGTTGTGACTATAGGCCTTTGGAGTCTAAATACGTAACGAACGTATGCGTACGAGTGAAGGAGACTGAATGAAGATAGAGATAAGACGGAAGACTTGAGACGCCAAACAACGTAATTTTAGGTATTTTTCAAGATTTATAACTAAAATGTTTAAAAGGAAATACACCAACGGTTATGTACAATATCGCTTTATTTTGCCACTTAATCACGCATATATTTTATTTAAAGAATTCGAAACGCTTAGTCAGCCCTTCTTATTGCAGCGTCAATGAAAGGCGAGGGTTAGCAGCTAACTGATTTATTAAATACTCGTAAGTATTACAATCCACCCGCCACTACGCCGACGGTACATATTTCTCCCCCTTAAGCTAGTCCTATGTATATCTACTTATATCTAAACACATTCCTACAAATGCAGACGTGCCCGATTATGAGCCCGCAGGGCAGGAGCAGACGCTCCCGGCGGTGGTGATGGTGGTGAGGTTACCGGCTCTGGCGCCGCCTCAATATTAGACTTATGTGAAGCGGTGTGCTAACACAGAAGTCCGTATGCGCTGCTGTCTACCGACAGTACGAGTGGCCGCCCCTCCTCGTAATGTGGTAAAACTTGATCGCCCAGGAGAACACGCTTGGCTTCATTAAATGCTCGCTCACAACTTTGTGTCCATTTCCAGCACACATCTTTCTTTAATAAACTGTGTAATGGGTGTAATAGCGTACTCAAATTACTAAAAAAGTTTCCGTAATAATTTAACATACCCAAGAAACTTTTTAGTTGGGTTATATTTTCGGGCCTGGGTGCGTTGGATATGGCATCAAGTTTGCTAGTGTCGGGTCGCAACAATCACACAATTCATAATCACACACAGACCTGGTAAATTATATAATACAACTTAAATCATTATCATATGTCAAAGTTATCGTCTGACGATAAGACACATTACACTAGGACTAAATCGTTAAATTTAAAAGACAAGACTAGTGGAAAAGTAGAAGACAAGATGCCTAAAGGTGGAGAAAGTGTGTACTCCAACACTGCCGGATCATCTGCAGCCCCTCCAGGACTTCCCCCAAAAGCTACTAGTCCGGCCGAAGATTGGAGCATCTTAAAAGATTATCTGAAAGTTGCCTCGGAGACTAGGGACTCCATCGCAAATGACCAACTGTTCTTAGTCAATCCCTCTGACAGGGAAATGGTTAAAGCTGCGGTTATTGGAAGGGTGTCCAAGTCTAATTTTGAGGCCACCCAAGCACTCATCAAGCTCATGGCTTATGAGGGCTTCAATCCCATCCTCGTCGCCAATGCAGCGTCAATGAAAGGCGAGGGTTAGCAGCTAACTGATTTATTAAATAAGTATTACAATCTACCCGCCACCATACAAATATCCAAACTATAACTACGCCGACGGTACACTTATGACTAGCTGTGTCTGTATTTTTTAAGTTTAGGTCCCATAATTGTATTTAATTGTAGCAAAAGCTTTGTAGGTTACTTATTATAGCAATGCTTCATTTTAAATATTTTTGGCGTTTAGCTACAAAATCCTTTATTATAAGTTAACATTGGTGTTCTGAACATTCCTACCGTGTTTTATGTAACCACTACTGTTTGGACTATAAGTCCGACAGGGACCTTGATACAAATATTTTTTTAGGAACTATAATTTACTATTTACCTTCAGGCCAAAAAAATCGAGTAACGGCAGCGTCTGATGACGTGACTATGTCATGATGTCTGTTGGGTGAAAAGCCACCAGCAGATGGGGCATATCCTGGTCCTGGGCTCGGGGAACCATCTAAAAATAAGAAATATAATTTTTTTTAAACGAATTGTTTTCTTCATGAGCTAGATTTACTAGGAGCTAAATGTACAGGTCAGCAAAATTAGGAGTTTAAAACTGATTCTATAAATTTTGGGCCGATGAGGCGAATAAACCAGTGTATGTCATTTTCGATGCGTAATTTGCGAAATCTAAATATGTAATTTATCAAACAATGCCTCGTTGTATACCTCCAAATCGCTCACCCTGCAATTAAATGACTAACAAGTTTTTAGGTTTTTCATACATTTATCCAAAAATGGATACACAAATGTTGGTTACGGCCAATTTTATTTTTTCTATCTAATTGGTTGATTGTGTAAAGGTTTCTTTCTTTCTGACACTTGTCTCTCAAGGTTCTTACAATTACCATATAAATTTACGATCACAGTCACGGTCACAAAAATAGCGGAAACCCTTCGAGCAAGCATTTCATAGTCAGGTTTAGTTGAAATGATATTAATAAAATAATAGGTATCATGTTTAGGCTGGCATCGATTCGACTTTATTGGAAATTAAAATACAAAACAATCTATTTAACAATAAAATTAATAGAAAATGTGATGCCAATTTTTATTTTGTTGAGTTTGATATTGTCAGAAAGTTCTTAAAAGATATAATTTTAGAAAAGTAGAGGGGAGATCGGCGAATTGTAACTGGTTGGATATACCCGTGCAGGAAGCAGGGAGTCGCACTTAATACAAATCCTGTGACTTGAGTTATATTCTCTATAACGGTTATTTAAAGCTTTAATTAAGAACCCATTCTGAAGGACGTAGTTATTGAAGACTTTTGAGGTAGAGGACATATACTTGGCGATCCAAATACATTCCCCGGAACCTCAGCTCTAAATGAGAGATTTAAAAAAAACTGTTAAATTGTTTTATTTCTGAATATCTTAATTGCAAATTATTACTAGATTTGGGATGTACCTTCTACCCTACACCACATAAGAATTGATTAATCGATTTTGGGTTATTTCTCCACCTACGGACCTGTGGACATGATCCTTTTATTATTGTAAGTGTTGAAATAAATGTAATTTAACCTACATATAGACATGGGTATCACAAAACTGTTATTACATAATAAAGCGACCTTGTTTATTTATGTGATAATGAAAAATTTAGGAAAATACCTATGGCACTGACTCCAATAGTATTATAAGAATTCATTGACATCGACTGCATGGGCTGCAAAGGACTCTGGAGCTGAAACAAAAACAAATCAATTTCTTCAAATTTGTCCGGTCATTTGAATCGACATTAGTTCAAAAGTGTTTATTTGCAAGAATTACATTGTTTAATAAGGAAAGGTCTTATATCCTAAAAGTCACTGCATTCAGCCTGCAAGCAAGCGTGCAAATTATTTATAATTATGTCATTAAATGATCTATATCATGCAATTAATTCGTTATTATCATAATTATACAATATTAATAAATTCGATTAATGTAAGAATCTAATAATAAAAAAAAATCCACTTAATATAATTATTTTATACAATTTTATCGTCCACATAATTTTACTAATTAAAGCTACGTTTATTTCCGAATTCTATAAATTCCTTAATACTATAAAAACAGTTTTTTTGTAACCACTGTGTCAATTGTATTTTAAATAGATTACCATGTAACAATTTCAGTTCATTTGGGAGGTTATTATAAATCAAAATACACATATTACACACATTTTTCTTATAGATATCTTTATGAACAGGCGGTTGATACAGTAGGTTATTAAATTTAGCCCTTTTTTGCCTTGACATAACCTCACTGCGGTACTTGAAATAATGCATGTGTTTCTTCGTAAAAATGCAGATATCTTTTATATATATACAAGGCAGTGGAAGAATTTTATATTTTTGAAATAAAGGTTTACAACTGTCTAAGAACCACGCCTTGTTAATAACTCGGATGCACCGTTTTTGAAGTTTAAAAACTCTATCGGCATCAGTCGAGTTGCCCCACATTATTACTCCATAGTTTAGTACAGATGACACATAACCATGGTAAGCCGACAAAGCAGCTTCTAATGAAACATTTTGTCTTAATTTTTTTAAAGCAAACACAAACCTATCCAGTTTCTGACAAATATGTTCCACATGACTCTTCTAGTTAAGATGGTTGTCTACAATGACTCCTAAAAAGTTTAGTTCATTTACTTGTTCTACTTTTTCTTTTTTACAAATAATATCTAAAGCCAATTGTTTGGAATTATAAGAGTTAAATTGAATTAATTTTGTTTTACTTATGTTAATACTTAAATTATTATCTTCCATCCAGCTTATGATATCTGATAAGGTCTTGTCGATAACTGATTTGTAATCATTTTTATCATCATATTTTATAACAAGTGTAGTATCATCTGCGAAAAGGATGCATTTTTGTAAACTAGCCTCTGGAAGATCATTAACATAAAGTAAGAAAAGCAAAGGGCCGAGAATGCTACCCTGAGGCACACCACAATTAGTTGGTTTTGAAATAGATGTAAACTTTTCCTTGGAATATGATTTATCATTTTTCTTTATGACTTTAGAAATTTCTGTACACTGATTTCTATCTCTTAGATAACTAGATATCCATTCATATGCTTTACCCCTAATGCCATAAAATTCTAATTTATTTAAAAGTTTCGAATGATTTACAAAATCAAAGGCTTTGCTCATATCTAAAAAAAGAGATACAACTGGACTGCCATTATTAATACTTTCTGTGACAATTTTAATTAAGTTGAAGATTGCAAGAGCAGTTGAACTACCTTTACGAAAACCAAATTGTTCTTTGCATAATATGTTATTTTTACTGAGAAAATGATTAAATCTGGTCAGCATTGCTTTTTCAAAAATTTTGGACGTGATGGGTACTATTGTGATCGGCCGATAGTTATTAGGATCTGACTTATTTCCCTTTTTAAATAATGGTTTCACGATAGACAATTTAAGTTGATCTGGGAATGTACCTTCCTCAAAAGATAAGTTTATAATATGTGCTAACGGGTGACATATCCAACTGGCACAAGCCTTTAAAACTTGCGTTACAACACCGTCGTATCCACAAGCTTTGCTATTATTTAAAGACATTATGATTTTATACACTTCATGTGCATCTACAGGACTCAGGAAAATAGCATTAGGACTTTTATTATTTTTATGTATATTAATGTTATTATTAGATGTCTGATTAGATGTTAAATTAATAAAATAGTCATTAAATATATTACAAATGTCATGTGGATTATTATAAGTCACATTTTTCAAATTTATTTCGTCAATATCATTTTTATACATGTCATTATTAGAAATTGTTGAGGAGATTGCGTTCCAAGTAGCTTTACATTTATTTTTATGCTTTTGTATACGTCTTGTGTTTATAAGTTTATGTGCTGTTTGTGTACATCGTTTGAATACATTAGTATAGAGTTTGTAGTTGTTCTCATTTTGTTTTTTATTTGTTTTATTCCGTTTAAATTTTAGGTATAGCTGACGTTTCATTTTACTCGATTTTTTAATGCCTTTCGTTATCCAGTTTATCGCGATTGGTTTATTATTGACTTTGACTTTAATGGTCGGAAAGCACAAATTGTAAAACATTGTAAAAGTTTCATAAAATAAATTAAACGCTTCTGTTAGAGTATTACAGTTAAAAGTTTCCGAAAAAGAAAGACAAGATATACACTCAACAAATTTTTTCAGGTTTTCCGAACAATAGTCACGTTTTAATTCTGACCAATACGATATTTTTTTCTGTTTTCTAGCTTTTATGGTTACCGTTTGTGCCGTTTCGTGATCTGACAATCCTATTAAATTTTAATAGTGAAAATCTCATACCTTTAACATAAAAGAAGATGTCAAGTTTTTACTAAAATTAAATCTAATATTTGTTTTGCAGATATTCTGCTTATAAGAAAGTGAAGAGTTTTGAATTCGGTCACTTCGTCGTGCAATGGAAAATGATAGGATTGAGGTATTTTATTTATTATTAATAAAACTATTTTCAATGCTTAGTATATTTATGAAATATTGTACATAACATATATTGTAAAAGACAAAAGTAAGTAAAGATTATAGGTACTGCATATTCCTTTTTGAATTTTCCTGAGGCCATGCGACAGGATAGTTTACCACAACTGAGACACAATGTTTAAGAAAATGGTTACAAAAGCAGAGAAAAATAATTAAACCTAGCACTATAGCACTTAACTACGACCAAACTTAATATAAATAATAACAAGATATACTTTTCCAATATGTACAAACATAACTAATTTATGTATGTGTCGGAGCGACAATTATTTATTGTTGATGTTTGTACCAACCCCCCGGTGCCTTCATATGTAATAATAATAATTATGTATATATAAAAATCCCACATTAAAAATACATTAATTTAACAACCATATGCGGCTTAGAGTAGACAGACTGGAGAGCGTAGCCGTAGAACGTGAAAATCCCTAGAAAAAGGATGCTCCTGACAACCTCGACGCACAATATTGTTCTTCATAAAATTTTATTTTTATGAATTATTTAGATCTAAATTAATAATGTATTCCTTCTGAACTTCTCGTTGCATGTATTGTAACTAAATGTTTTTGTTAAACTTACATTCAGCATCTTCATGTACGTAATTTGAACGACGATTCATTTTTTACCTCTATAGTAAAATGCGCTATGGCCGATACTGTTGCGAGTGCAAATTTGTAATGAAAATTGCCAAATAAGTAGATTTTGTTTAAATTAAGGCACAAGAAAAAATCCTCCAAATAACATCGTCAGAAAAACGCGAAAACGTCAAATGTGTTTCAAAATCAATAACTAGCAAAATACAACTAAAACTTTATATTTCAAAACTACGAGCTTACCTAAAATATATACACTAAGAAACATATGCAGTAGTCGAGACCATACGCAACAGCCGTTCAACTGAAAAAAACCGGCGAAGAACGTATTGGACTACGCTCAGTGTAGGGTTCCGTAGCTTCAGTCTGCCACAATAAGTGTCTCCACTTAAGAGTCATTCTTCATTTCATTTTAACACCGCATTTCAGGGAGAAGTAGCTAAAATACAGCACCATCTCTCTGGGTAACTAATTTACACAAACTAGACGGATTATGTTAAGTTTTTATAGTGGTAATTTTGGATTAGGTATACCGTTTCTATTAATTATTATTTTAATTGAAAGAAGATACATTTAGAATAATAAAATATAGATAAATGTAGGAACGTAATTGTTGGAGTGAAAGGAAAGGTAAAATTAATGACAAATGATGAGATGATAAGCATGAGTATTGAGTGAAAGAGATAAAGTATGGTGAACTAGTATCAAGAGTGAAAGAGATAGAAATATGCTTAAGATGTGAAACTTGGGTTAGGATTTATGAAAAGACGAAAGACGGTAAAGACGAACTAAGACGAGTTCATGTAAAAAATATAATAAATATCCTTTTTCAAGACAAATCCGATTTTAAATTCAGTTCCAATTGAACCAAACCCACATAAATAACAAAGTAAAAAAGTTCTGTTTTTTTTTGAAAATTTCTGAATCTTCTCTAAAAAGTGCTACTTTTGAGATATGTTCTGAACTTATGGTAATACCTAGTATCAAAAATTATCGTAGTAAACCATATTTATTGTTTAATGCCTATCCAATAAAGTACCACACGTTAGCGTTAAAATGAAAAAAAAAATCACGCACTAAACCGCACCCTTTAAAAAAATCCTACAAAAAATACTTTTTACACTTTTTATTTAAGCACTGTCGGCGGCGTCAGTGGTTTAATTACATATATTTATTTTATTACAAATTTGCTACCAGCAAATTTTCATTTTCCAGTGCTTACTGTTATTGAGATTATCCGCGAACGGACAGTCGGAAAGACAGACATGGCGAAACTATAAGGGTTCCTAGTTGACTACGGAACCCTATAACCGAAGATTAATTAGACGTGTTTCAAAACATACAATACTGTGATTGGCATAAAATGTATTATGATATACGTATCGGTTGGTCGTTACCGTCAACCGCGAAAGAGTTTAATAATTCTTTACCGGAGTCTGTGTGTGTTCCAGCGAAATGAGGTTGGTGAAACCGCTGCCGCTTATATTTTTTTATTTGTTTCTATTTATAATTCATAAAACTATTTGTTTTAAAGCTTGTTGAATCAAACGTCTTAAGTACATTCGTATTCTTAGTTATTTCACCGTTAAAGGCGTTTATTGAACAGTCATAGCGCCAATTTGTGAACATGCGGTTTTACTGCTTCTTGATACGCTACTCAAATTTTAATCTCGATTTAATTACTGAAATGAAATTAGCCTCTTAACACGCCATCGGAGTTCAGAATAGCATTACAAGACTTGTTTATAAATCATTTGTTTCATTATAAGTATTTCAATAAAACTGAATTACAAGATCCCGTTCCTATTACTATTAGAGGGTAGTAGGTACTACACTACCTTCACTAAAGAGCCAAATACACACGACCAAATATTCACTAGATTTAATTAGATAGATCTAAGTTAAAAAATGTTTCATAATTATTAGAAAATACTAAGTTTGGATTTACCTGTCCTTGAATTTGATGTGTTGCGAAGGGATTGACGGCGACGGGCGACGACTGGTGAGGTAACGCGCTGTGTGGCGAACACCCGGGTGGACTACGTCCCATACTTCCGCACGCGCCCGCGTACCCTAGCCCGCTCGGCGACTGCGTCAACCATGTACTGGAAATATTTAAACACCACTTAAACATGTGCTAACTGGGCACAGCGAGTGTTTCGAGCAACACGTAACTTAAAACATACTTTACGGCTGCAAGACCCATTTTTAATTCAAATTAGTTAGTTGTTAGTGTTTTAATGTCAAAAATTCTTTTTATTTTACTGATATTAATTAGGCATGCTTGGTCATTGAATAATACAGCAGTAATTACGCTACTACGTTATACCATTTGAAATACAGGTCAAGTCTGACGAGTGTCGTAGGAATACATAGTTTGTTTACTAGTCAGCCCAGTTTCTTAACTTATCGGTAGTGAGATGACCTAAACTTATAATTCCAAAAGCCTTGAATTTCCAACTCCCTGACAGAACGGACTATTCACAATAATATACTCGTATGATAATTACTGAATTGAATTAAAATATTTGAGGCGATTTTTTATTTATAAAGCTTGGTCCTCAACTCTTTGTTGTAATTAGGTTTTCAAGGGTTTTATATTTAGTTGAACTAAACGCTTTCCCCGTTATTATAAAAGAAGGTTTATTTTAGTCCAGGTTTAAGCCCTTGAGTCGGGTTTCGAAATACGAAAACTGGCTCAATGGTTTAGTCCTAGACTAAAGTAAAACGTTGTTTTGTAATAAGGCCGTTTACGCGCAGTTCTAGAACAAGAACTATTTTTATTCTTATTATAATTAATTAATTGCGCGCTAATTGCGCCAATGATCACTAGTTAAACTAGCTATATATGGATCCACTTACTCTAGGTACTCTTTTTCAGGAATAAAACTATTCACCCGATCCTTACTGCCTGTCCAAGCCGCCGACAGAATCTAGTACTACATAATAAAGAGCTCATAATCAAGTCGGGCAACACAGAGATATCGCGTCAACAAGATACACTATTTATCAAAAGGACAGCCGCAGTTGATAAACTTACAAAATTCGAATTTTCATCCAATTAAAGTATCTCGTAATTATCAATAGTATTATGCAGTTTTATACCTATTGTAATTGAAATGTATTAATAGTTAAAGTATCATCAATCACAAATCTACTACAAAAATAATAGAACATTTTGAAAACTTGGCTTACAAAATTCAGCAGCAGAAAGCCAGCTGCGCAACGCGCACGCAGCGGATATTTTTTGGTTTCGGTCTGATGACGTAAAATTACTTTTTTTGAGGGAGATCATCAACCAGCTTGTCAAATCTCACATTATCAGTCTAAGCACACTGCTGAGCAAAAGCTTCGTCTCGCACGTAGCAGGTTTGAACACCACACCACGCTTTCTCAAGACGGATAGGTGATTTCCAAGTTATAATTAGAAACTATAAGCTTCCTCATGCATGAAAAGTGGGAGCCTTAATTTCTGGATCACCACGACCTTAGGTCAGACTGTTACTGACTAAAAAACCTGTTTTTTCTCTTGTTCCGGGCTGAAGTCGCGGTATATTACATTACAAGCGCAATGCTTGCAATCGTAGCCAGACACGAGTAAATAAAAAATTACACGCTCAACTGTTGTCAATGTTAAGACGACAGATGAGAACAAGAACCTAACTGCTGCATGATAGACAGACTAGATCGTCGCATCAACATCAGCAATACCTACTAACTACTATTCGATGCATCCTTCATACATTTCCAGCATTGCCAGCTTTCTCCAGCTAGTTCAAATAGGCGATAGGCGACAACAACCCCAATTACAGTTGCATAGCTTTATTGCCAGGATAAGTACGAGTAATATTAGGATAATGGACTGCAAACCGAAATGCGTGTCGTGCCATGCCAAAAGGTTCATGATAACCAGTCGCTGTTACCACTCCGCCATGAAATCGCACCGTAGCTCATTCCGCCACCCATTAATCTGGCGTGATATTATTCGAGTAGGTAAGTGAATACCCAAAATTTTAATATTTAGTTGCAGTTTTATAACAACAATAAAACAACGTTTTAATTGATTCGGCAGACAAACTATGTATGTGTATAGTTTTGTCGAACATTTTTTTTAAATCGTAAAACTTAAAATGGATCTTTTTGGTCAATAAATATGTACATAAATAAATAATAAATAAGGCTATCGGGCTGCTTATCGTTCACATTTGGCAATCTCCATAACTTCCTCTATTACCAGTGTGACATTCCCAATTGCATCAATACGAATAGAATGTATCAAACGAAAGTGCTTTCACTAAACATACAAACTTAGAAGAAGAAGACAAACAGAGTCCTACCAGTTATTACATGGACTAATATTCGACTCATTCTGAGGAATGGATAAGTAGTGTTTCTGGGCATCCAATAGATTGTTTTCAGTGTATAAAGAGGCAATACGTTGCAAGATTTAACGAGAACCGTGAGGTCTTAAAAACCTACAACGAAACATCAAAAAAGCCACAATCAAAAAACCCATTGAATCTCCACTGTTTCGGGCTGGCCACCATCCATGGTCATGCTTTTCAGTGCATACAGAGGTGTGTAAAGGCTTTGATACTGTGCATTATCTATTTACAATTTCTTTAATTTCTATTTTTATTTTTTATTTTTAAAACTAACTTGTGAAGTTTGTCGACGGAGGTGTTTCTTTTACTCTGAAAACGATCCCTCTGTATTGACTGAAGTTAAAAGGAAAAAATATTTATTTATTTATTTATATATACATTATTGCACACATACGCCAAGCAGCAATACATTGGATACTATAAATTAATATTTACTATATTAACTTTTTGTGTAGTAATGAGTACAAAGACATTCTAAATTCCTTGACAACGCGCATGGGCATGCAACTCTTGAATAAATGTTTCTGTTGTGAGTACTTCAGTATGTAATTATTTTCAATAAATTTATGTAAATTATCAATACATCGATAATTACGTGACTAATTCTTCAACTTAAGATATTATTCTATTTTCGTTCAGGCTTTGTGCTTTTTTTTGGGACAAGCCCGCCGCAATCTTTCGGAACCGCTGCAACACCTGTAAGCCAGGATCTACAGTAGATACAACCATGAAGACACCGGAACACTGGAGTCCGGCGAGTCCCAGGGACATGAATAACCGACTGTCTTAGATTCCGCAACGAAATAAATCAGGAGATATTATTTGAGGAGAAGAAAAAACTAAATAGTTTCTACTTCCCTCGGCCTAACTCATTCTGTCTCCTGCATTAAATTTACTTTAATGCAGGAGACAGAATGAGTTAGGCCTTAAAGGCTTAGTGCTTAAGAAATATAGACATCAGCTTTAACAACTCTTATCATTGTTTTAATCATTAAGAGTTGATTTTTCAATAGCCAGATAAATGTTATCTGGCGAATAAAATGGTTGCTGTTACTGTCTTATACAATCATTTTGATGCGATAGCATCATAATTATTCCCCTAACGGAACTTTATCTAACCATTGAAAAATCAGCAGTCAGTTAAACAATTTAAGTAACATCCAAATTTATTACATCCATTGATAGCTATCTAGATGAAAAGCCGAAGGAATCAGATGTAAGATTCTTTAGCAAATGTATCAGTTAATTTATCATGTGTTTTGTAAACACTAGTATGAGAACCGTAAACATTTATCATAATCTATATATGTAGGTATAAAAATGAATCGGAAAATGTGTTGGTAAGCGCAGAACTCAATAACGCCTGGACCGATTTTAGTAATTATTTTATGTATTTGTTATTATCAGAAGGTTTTTATGAAAGAAAATTTTAAAAAAGTATATAAGAAGGGAAGATCAGGAAGTGACCTTTTCGTTTAAGATAATTGCACCCGTGAGAAGCATGCCGCTAGTTTATACATAAGAATGTATCGAAAATGTGGTAGTAGGCACATAATTCTAAAACCAATTATAACAATTCTTTTTTTATGAAACAATAAATAAAACAATGAATTTACTTTCGCAAATAGGCCATAAAACGGCTCTTTCACACGTCAATTTATATGTGAAAAACTAGATGACGCCGGCATTTCCCATCTGACTACTCTGAGAATAAATGCCAAAACAAACTCAGAGGTCAGTCTCTTTTCAAGTCAGGAGAATGTTCTTATGATAGAAAATTTTGGAAAAGTAGAGGGGACAGCTGCGGAATTGGGATCCTTTCGTTGTTAGCGAGATAGTTGGAAATCCATGCGAAGCAGTGACGGGTCGCTAGTTGATACTATGAATTTTTTATTTCGTAGCTTATTTTTTCTCCTTGCTCTCCCTGCCAATGTCGGCGTCGTAATATACATATATGTATTGTATCAGACGATGTACTAATTAAATGTGGAAGAGCCATGCTTCGGCATAAATTGGTCGGGTTGACTGCAGTGACACCATGGCCTCATAGAAAACCGTCGTGAAACAACCGCAGCGTTGTGTTTTGCCGGGTGAGTGAGTTTAATGGGAATGGTCAAATCTTTCCCGTCCCTCAATCCCTAAATCTCCAAAACCCAAAAAGGTCGGCAACGCCGTGTCTATGGTGGGCGCTGATTGCTTACCATCAGGGAAATATGGGTCAGCTTGTTTGCCGTCCTACATTTGAATTTACTTATTTAAAAAGAAAGATTTGCGATAAATATTAACATATCAATATTTATTGTAGAAAAAGAAAAGAACTTGAATTTAGATACCCTAGACAGCTACCTAACCTCTTTTATTTTGAAGGGTAGTTACTAAGAAACATCGTACAAACGTGTTTTGTTAAATGCGGTATCCAAATGAGATGCCCTGACCAACCAACGACCTATCTATAAGTATGTTTAATACAGTTTAGTAATAAACACAAAATCTACGTGCCGAAATAATGAATTATTGATTTTAAGAGTCTTGAGTCCATTTGATTCTATAAAATGTTCCTTTTTTCGTAACAAACTAAAGTTCAACATTTTTATTTTTTTATTTAATCATATTCTTAGTGAATAACACAAACGAATTTTTAAATTATAAAAACCAAGAACACTCTTTTTTATAATACCTGTTTGGATGAATTATTAGCTTAAACACTGGAAGGTTGGGGATCTAGAAGTAGGCTTGCAGGCATTAAGACCATGTATGGATTATCATTTCAAATAGGTAACTGACCTTAACTCATACTAGACATAATTTATAGGAATTCGTAACATATAATGCTCACGTGTCGTATCTCGGGTACGAAGGCGGATGGTATGGTGACCCGGACCCAAAGTAATTCCTAGCCCCAAGTGGAAGAGGCTGCATGTGGGGTGGCACATGTTGACCAACGTGTGCCACGTGGTAGCTGTCTCCGTACAGTGTTTTGGAGTAAGGTGTAGCTCGAAACGGCCTCTTCATCCGTCGTCGGCGTCTGAAGTTTCCATTTTCGAACATCTCTCCGCATTGAGGATCTAAAACAATACTACACTCACCACCCAAGAGTCTATAAACATTGGAGCAGGATCACAACGCCAGCAATTCGCTTTCTGATGTAAGTATGAAATGTGAGATGACGGTGAATGGTCGCGGAGCTGGTGGCAAATATTCGCATTGCATTTGTGCTAACAGAATAAATGAATAAAAAAATAAAGTAGACTAAACCTCGTACATCAGCTTACACGACAAGTTATATTTACTTAAATAGGTAAACAAAAACTCACCAAGAGTCCAATAATTTCCCTTACGCTCACCACCACCTTCTCTCGGAACTTTAATAAAACATTCATTTAAACTTAAATTATGCCGAATCGAATTTTGCCACCCTTTCTTATTCTTTTCAAAAAATGGAAATTCCTTGGTGATGTAAGCGTATATTTCACTCAGTGTTGCACGCTTCGTTTGGCTGTTTTGGATTGCCATCGTGATGAGAGCTACGTAGGAATAGGGAGGCTTGGTAAGAGCTTGCGACGTCGGCGTGGTGGACTGCGGCTTCATTTCAGAGCTTCCTGGGCTGGCTGGGGTCGTTGACTTAGATTTACTCTTTGTTTCAGTCGTGCTACAACATAACAAAATGATTTTTCATCAGTATAAAGTACAAATCGATTGAGTTACATTTTATTAAGGAAGATATTTTTCTAAAAGTTGCACGTCCAAACCCACCTATTATTAGAATTATTATCCTCTCTCGGTAAAGTTGGTAAGGACAGCGTTTGGTATACTCGCGATAGCTCTTCTTCTCCCTTGGCGCTTTGAGAACTTGCTGCATCAGTGTTGTTTTCTTGAAGACATATTCTATTGTCGTACGGAGACGCACCTATGTACAAAAATATGATACCAATTAAAAAAAATATATTATGTATCAACACGATAAGACTAATAGTATGATTTATATATTTCACCGATTACCAATCAAAGATACTATTCGCCAAACAAATTAAGAGAATTTAGTATTTCTAAGTTTAGATATTTGTACCTGTTAACTAATCAGATTTTGTTGACGTCATAAGTAGTATATACACAATTATATTCTTAATATTTTGAATCAAAAGCAGAATTTTGACACTGAACTTAAAATACATCGTACTAATGTATCGTAGAGATCGGTAGTGGTAGAGAGAAGAAAGGTTGAAATGTATTATACTAAGTTAGAATGACCCTTGCTAACGTGCTTGGCTACGTCCTAATAACTATAATGACTAATACCCATTCTGTTGGTTTTAGATGCAGAACAATTATTAATCATGATTCCCAGAATTCCACCGTGGACTATTGTCTTAGCATTAATGATCGAAATGAATGTCCTGTCGTAATTGTTCGTCAAACTTTAGGTTGAACTCTATATTATATTACGTCTTCTCTTATTTATAGATATAACATGAACGATATTCATAAATTATTTTTAATTACAGATTTTAAACCAAGGATCTACTAGTCATATTGTTTACCCGGAACACTTGTGGAAACCAACCATTATTGTGCTCACTTTATAATTGCTTACAAATGGAGTAGGTACTAGAATGCAACAAAAGTTCTGTTTAAAGTACATACAGTATACATTATTGTTATTATGTTGTAACATTTAACACTTGAGATTTAGCCAATCTTACGCGTACGTGCCTCCCGATACGGGTTTCTTGGAATTCGTCGCTTAACGTTGTAGTTAGCTAAACATGCACACTACATACTTTTATAGGTGCCTACTACCCACGGCCATAGTAACACTGAGTTACTTATTCCATAGTACATTTTTAGATTAAGTAGAAATGTGTAAATATAATCTATTTTTATTGGTGAAGAATAAGTAAGTTTATGCAGGTACCCTAAAGTTTGACACGTATGTACAATAAACCTAGACATTTTTCATATACCTATAAACTTCGTCATAAATTTTCGGTTTGTCTCAAAGGTATGTTCATAAGGGAACGAAAAAAGGTATATTTCCACGTTTGCGTGTGTAGAAGAATGCGTCAGACGCCGCACGCCGATGTAGTTGCATATCGGATTCGAGCCGAGCCGCGAACACCGCAAGGTATTGTGTCGCTTATAGAACAATGCGTCGTATTTATAAAACATTAAAAGCCGGCGTATCGTTCGTGAAATTAATAACAAATAACAATTGTGAAACGTTAGTTGGGGAGCTGTGCGAATTACCCATGCCGTTGAATAACTGGCTTCTGAATGTTCAACGAGTTATGAGAGACTTATCTCGCATACAAAGGTGTAAAAAGAATCGATAGAACTATCCAACACCTGGACCCTTCTGCATGGGTGTATCTGCCTAGATATTACACTATGGAGAGACCTGGAACTTTCTCTTAATCTTATTTACGTTTCATTTCATCGTCCCCGTTTTTTATTCCATCGCGTATTGATTTATGCTTTTAAAACTCTCGTCACTCATAGTTAAGTGATTACACTCCATTTTCTCAAAATCCCAACGACTACTTTTATTTACTAAATGCAGTTCACAATAATAATCAACACGCCGCTTATCACTGCTTACGTTTAACATATATCAGCCGTTTTACTTATTTTTGAAGATTACCTTAAGATATAACATCTATAAAATCATAATACATCCCTAACAGCAAAAAGCAGTTTACATTCAGAAGGAAGAATTTAGGTGGCGATAATGAGAATGTATATCAGACACACGCTACACAAGTGCGACATATCATTTCAGAGATAGCTAAACATCATCAGATCGATATTCGTGACTATAACTTCTTGCACAAATATTATAAAACAAACTCACTCTCTCTGCTTGTGTATTTATATATACATCAAATAATAAAGAATTAAAATTTGTTTAAAAGCGAAAATTGATTATATACATGTATCAAGGAATAAGAACAAAAAAAAAGAACACATGATTGGAAAAATGAAATTCAATACTTATTTCGCAATGATGAAATCGATATCAGGTATCATAACATCCCATACATTAAAGCGTCCGGTTGTTGCCGAATTAAAATGTACAAGAACCTACCTTTTCTCTTTGCATAATACTGTCAACTTATTGTTCATTCGATATTGTGCCTATTAAACTATTTGTTACAAAATGCAAACTAGGAGAAATATATTCCAGCTGTAGGTGCATCATTTATTATATAACGAAAACTAGTGAAAAGTTCCTAAAATTTCTATCAGCTGATGTTCATATATCTACAGAGATCGACCAGACTCGAACAGACGAGAACAGACGACCAGAGAAAACCAAGGGTAAATAATTCCTTGGTATTTTCATCAGAGAAAGTGTTTTGGGAATTGAAATGCCATATACAAAGATCTCTTAACTATTTTATTTTATTTGAATATCTGAATGAAAACTAGTTTGGCAAATTGAAACTGCTTTAAATGAAATCTACTAAATGCAAAAATAACGACTAACTTGATAAGATTGATCACAATATCATCATAATATAATGCGCTTTTGCTGGAAACTGTAGAAAATTTATTAAAAAAAAACTGGGTGTTATCGCAAAAAATCTTCAATTTAATTAAGTGGCTCACTACACAACACTTCTTTAAAGAATTGCATCGACCTCCCAAGTACCATCTAAAACAAATATTCGGTGCAGTCGCAAAATAATTCTTTGGAAGTAGTTTAATTGCAAAATCTAAATCATATTTTTTTTTAATAAATACATACTCAGGTGCTTTATAATACGGAATTATGAATATACCACTTACCTATATGCTTCTTATTTTTATTAAATTCATTCGTTTTGTTTACGAAAATTGTGTGAAAATAGAGTCAACTTATCCTTTCTGACGAGAGAGGTGGTTTCCGTGATAAACAAGGCAAGACAAAAAGAAAAGCTCGAAAAATAGTAACCAAATGTAATAAACCACACCAACAAATACGCTTGAAATGCTTATGCAAATACGTGTTACATTTAATCGATTATAATCGAGACAATTTAATTTCATGACATGGAATGGATAGAGCTCTATAATCGGAATGGCAACAGACAAATACTTACTGCCTTAAAACATAAGATTGTCAAACCCATTATCATAGTAAAATAAATGGGGAAAATCTTTTCCATTTTATTTCTTTAGTTTATTTTTGTATGGAGTATGAAATATTTGGTAGTATTTTTTTTAATTACACACATGTTTATGAACTCAGTCTAGTGTGTCCCTGCGCACCTCTGTGGCCTGCACCCAGTAGGGTGTAACCTTACGTGAGAGACAAGACATCAGGGTGTTCCAATATGCTAGTAAGATTTCATCTCAGAACTGACTAATTTGAGATAATCACAGGCGTGGGAGCTCTGACCATCTCTCTCGCCTTACCCTGGGCGGGAGAAATCATTTGATGTTTTTCCCCTGACAAAAAAGGCGTGGGAGCTCCATAAATATTTCCACTTTGAGGTAAAAAAGGCTACGGTGACCAATCATACATACCCATGAATCGAAAAATGTGTTACTACTATTACATGGGGCGGGGCAATCAAGCAGACAAATCATGCCTGATGGCAGGCAATCTGCGCCGCCTATGGACATTTGCAACATTGGAGGAAAAGTTCGTTTCTGGCCTTTTGAGACAAATCCGATAAAAGTACAAATTTATAAACGTTTGTCGCGCCGTGTATTTGTATACAAATACCTTATAAGTACATGCATATATACTTAGTTGATTGATTAACATTAAATAAATATCAGGAAATTCAAAGCACTCAAATCAGAGCAACTTCTTTTAACGCCATTCGTACAATGGATTACGTAAAAAGAAACGATGGCGTATCAACACATCTGTAGGTACACCTTTTACAGTGCATTGTGAATTATATAATTTCAAAAGGCACACTTATGTTTCTGTAGCTAAATGGAAAGCGGAAACCTTATGGATTCGTTATGTCTGTCTGTCTGCCCGAATGTCACTACCATGTTTGAGGAAATTATGAGAACTTTTTTAAACTTTATTTTGTGAGTTGGTAAGTAGTATACCGTGAACACTAAGACAAAAAAAAACTAAAAATTTTGAGGAAATATGAAAAACTATTTTACTTTTCTATGCAATTTGATCAATCAGCCGTTGCGATTTGTTTGGGAAATAAATTTGTTTCTGAAAAAAATGTTTTAATTGAGCATCAAAATCAGCTCCTTCAATATAGGTATCACTTGTTCAAAATGTCAACCTGTATATTTGTAGAAACACATTACATTTTCAACAAGTCCGTAATTAAAATAATAGCATCCCAGTTTCGTGAAAAAATTAATCAAAATACTATCACAAATTTGATACTGGCATACAAGATGCAATAAATTGAATCATCGATAAATAAATAAGCTATTTAGCAACTCTTTACAGAACAAAATTCTTCGTCATGAAAACTCTTAAATAATCAGAATATTCACATATCACTACATTATTGCTTTACATCAACGTGTTAATTTTTAATCAATTTAATTTTTATTTTTCACATACAACGAGCCTACTATGAAATTTAAGCAAATTAATACCTTTATGTGGAATATATGTAGCTGAATGATTTTGTAAAGAATAGTTTAAAACAATTTCATAGAAACACCAAATAAATAGTTTATGAGATCCGTGGAACAAATTGAATAATATTTCAGTATGATATTATTAGATTAATGTCTTAATATAAACCCTTGAGGTTTAGATTAGAGCACAATTCCCTGACTTTGTAGATTTAATAACACTAGTAAAACATGATTTTAAAGGGGTTTAAGAGCCTTAGGATTTTTTGCTCGTTCTTTTCCATACCGTCTTTGTTTTGGAACTAACCACCAGATTTATTGACGAAGATACTCATGGACTAGATATTCTTTTTATACAAATATTAGTTTACACTTAAGTTGCAATAATTTTTAACATTAACGTTATTCATAACATAACATCTTGTTAACTGGATCTCTAAACACGTGTGCAAAAAGTTTTTGGCTGAAATAATTAATAAATTAAAAAGTTTAAGTTTATTACTCTATCCTCAAATCCCCTATACGCAAATCCCCTATACGCAAATCCCCTATACGCAAATCCCATATCTGCAAATCCCTAACAACCCACAAGAGGCCAACAGTCGGTACGAGTTGCAATGACGGTTCCGTACGCGTACTGAACGACTATTTTTAATACAGTTGCGAAAAAATTAAGTAATTTAATCAAATTATAAAAACGCAAAAACAACTTCGGAAAATGGCGCCAACCGTAGAATGTAAGCAGTTTTTTTCACCCATCTGGTAGGCAAAGGGAACTGCCCGTACAGCCAAGTCTTTAGTACTTAGTATTTTTTATTAAGTAAAATAAACTGAAACCTTACCTAACTCATTCAATCAAATAATTAATTCTGATATTGGACAAATAAGTATAAGTAGCTTATTTTTAGAAACAAATAAACCTATTTGCATGAATCGCAAAAACTTCTATGATCTATTTATTGTGTAAACTTCATGATTGTTTTTTTTTTTTAATAGAAATTATTTTGACAGTTGGGAAAGAAAACGCACGAGTTCGGGAAAGGCAAAGAAATAGCATGAGTTTCAAATAGCCCAGATCCCAGTCCCTGCAATACGCCACTTTTTGAGCAACTGTATTAAAAATATTGTTTTGTAGTGAAAAAAATGAACTTACAACTGAAACACCATTAACTGATGACCCGTTGTGGGAAAACAGTTATAGAAGGCAGTTTTTGCTATCAATGGAAATATAGGTTTCGTCTTCGAGAACTCAGCAAAGGAATTTAAAGCTGACGCCGCTGGTTACGTTCATCTAGTTGAAGAGGACAAAGCAATATCTGATCTAGATCGATACTATGCAAGAAGCGTAAGATTTTCTTCTTGTTAATTCTTTTGGTAAATCTTGAAATCTTAAATTATTTTTTGTTTCAAGGAATATTGATATGCAGTTCCTAATTAAAAATCCCAAATGTTTCCGGTATTGCTATATAAAGGTCAACAAAAGTTCATAATAATATGTAAGTACAAATTGAATGTATATTTACATTTTTGCGTAAATACTTATTGTTGGCATTATACATAATACTACGTAATTTATGAATCTACGTACATTCTAGAATAACATGCTATTTATTGGTGCTATTGTTTGGTAATTTCTGCTATCATTTTGTATTTTGTGATAAATTCAAATTAAACCTATCTGAGGAAACGAAAGAAATCTTTAGTCGGTACTTCAATTGATTACCATTGTAGGTATATTCTACATATAACGGAACTAATGAAAACAATGACATGTCGATGGCATCACCACTGCTGTCTAATACCGACAAAAGTAGGCGTAGAAAAAACGAATCCCTTATTTCACGGTAGCAATTACATAGCTTGTTGTACCTTGAGGCACGTAACATAATCTTTCGCTCAATTAGCGACCTATCCGTATTTATGGGGTGAAAAACCTCGAGGCGATTAATATCAAACACCTGGTTGGGAGAGAAAAAGAAGTCGGGCTTATTTGAAAACAAACGTAAACAGTCATTAATCTTTAGTAAGATGTTTGAAATTACTGAAAAAAAGATTCGACTTTGTTTGTACGTAATACTAGGAACATTTGTAAACATTGCAAATTACAGTAATTCGCACAGTTGAGTTATCTTTTTCATGAATTCTGAAGATTTCGTATTTCTTTTTTAAAATAGCGTCGCGTAGCATAATTTGTCAAATGAAGCTAAAAAAAGAAATACGGTTTTCAGTACCGTTTGAATTTCCAAAGAAATGCAAACAAAGACATATTAAAAAGGTGGTAATGGTAGCCTTTGCAACTTACGCTAAATAATAGAACTCGAGCCTTCGGCGTTACTTAACGCGTCTACTGATAATGGCGTCGATATCCAACTCGTACAAAAGGTAATTGTTCTCTCAAACAATAAAGTTTAATAACGTAAGGTTCTAGGTAAGGTGTGCATACGCATGTGGGCGTAGTAACACCCCGATGACGGTCAATCGTTGTTATAGCATAAAACAAGTAATAACTACGCGTTAAACTGGCTGTAGGTTAGGTAACATCATGAATGTGGCAATTTAATATGGCTTTGATAGATAAATAGAGTATAAAGAACAATGTTTTGTATCTGTTAATATAATTGCAATAATAAAATGTGTCTTGGTTACAAATATAAAAACAACATCACCCCGCCACAGATTTCTAATCTTGGGACTATGATCTCGAGCATTCAACATTAACTTGGCGTTTAAGTCCACTCAGGGCCCCGTTAACATCAAAGGCATCAAATGTCGTCAGTGGCTAGTGGATAGACTCCACATGCTAGGGGACCAGAAGCGCTTTTTTATGTGATAGGTAGGCAAACGAGCAAACCTATTACCTGATGGTAAGCTATCAGCGTTGCACAACGACGGAGGAGTTACGAGTGCGTTGTCGACCTTTTGGGGATGAGGGATTTGAAGATATTGGGAAAGGGAACGGATTGGGGTAGGGGAAGGATTGGGCCCGTCGGGGGGTTGCGACGAATGCTTCGGCGATACCCGCCCCTCCGACTCATGGGTTATTGGAGGAACACCGGGTTGGTTTTTAGTCAGTAAGAGTCTGACAGTACCCTTCGCCCTTCCCCGAGGGCGATGGGTCTCCATGAGGATTTTCCAACCCGACACCAAAAACAAAAAAAAAGGGGGGGAAGGATTGGGCCTCCGATAACCTCAATCACACGGCCAAACACAAGTCTTTGGTTATTTCACGCCGGTTTTCTGTGAGGCCGTGGTATCACTCCGGTCTAGCCGACCCATTCGTGCCGAAGCATGAAGTTTTAAAACTACCACTTATGACTCTTCAACTTACGTAACTATCTATGCCAGATTCATCGGTAAAACGCAGGCTAAATGCAGGCCTAGTAAAATAATTACTACTAATATTACTAAACTAGCTTCCGCCAGCAGCTTCGCACGCTTATAAAAGTAATGTATCCTAGGATTTTAAAAAAGGCAGCGAAAAAGCGACACCTCGTCTAAAATATGCAAATCAAGGACTCAAGAACATTGTAAGTAGATATCAATCAGTGTAGGAATTTTGGTCAGCAGAAATTCCCTTCATACAAACTTTCAAAGCATAATCTTATAGCGAGAGCCTAAACCCTAAACAGGTTTTCATCCCGAACAAACTTTTTATTTTATGACATTATTAATTATTTATTTGCGCTTTTTATCTGTCTTTTCATTTTTTAATGTTGGATACATTTGATTTCACTGAACCAATATTTAAACGCTTTGATTAATCCTACCAATAGATATTGTAACTTTGTTATGATTTTTTGGCGTTTTGGTTGCACCTTTAGCTCTGAGTAGATACCCTGAATGTCTCTATATATTTGACTGTACCAGAGAACAAACTAACCTATTGTTATTCCAGATAATAATCTATCTCAATGGCAAACTTCAATCAACTCCGTTCGGCAGTATGTGATAGAATAACAAACATCATCCATCCATCCATCCATCCATTTATCCATTGCTGCAGACTTTTGCGTATACATGTTTGTAGCATACATAGCTTTTCTTAAAAAAAACTCAACGTTATTGAAAATAAGTATGTATAGGTAAACTTGCTTAATTCGTACCTGCGCCTAAATCGTACCTCGTCTATATCTCGGCAAGGGTAATAGTTACCAGCGCCTATGGTGGCATAAAATGTCAATAATAGTCGGCCAGATTGCCATATGACAAATAAACACCTGTTTCGTAGCTCCCGACTAAAATATTGAACAGGTAAGGTTTTTCTCACTTTTTGAGTAATTTTTTTGCATACTTCACAAGAACTGTCTTCCAAGTATACTGTTCATACGTTGTTTAACTGTTTATTATATATTTATGCATATATTTCTGAACATATTTCACATAGTAAAGCCGGCTTGTTCGTTGTCAGTTTTTTTTGCGGCTAATTTGAAATTCGTTTGATACTTGCGCCTAATTCGTACTCGCAGCAACTTCTTAAAACGTACGTACTTACGATTTAGGAAAACAACGTTTATTTTCACAGTAAATATTAACTACTTACTTGATTATTTTTTTAGTTTTTCTTATTTAAAAAAGACTAAAAAAACACGAATTATGCAGTAATTGTGAAGAATGGGTACATGATCTATGTGCAGGACGAATTAAAAAATCAAAATTTTATTACTGCGATGATTTTCAAGATTTGGCAAAGATCATCCGCCTAATTAATAAGAATTAGGTAATCTAGGTACATTAAGATTGAAAAGATTAGAAGATTATTAAGATTGTGATTTTTAATACTGTAAAACAATGATAGGATCTCAAAGTAAGATTTAAGAATATACTGGTACGATTTAAGATAAATGGTCTTAAATCGTACTTTTTTTAAGTTTTTGAAAATTGTTTATTTCTCAGAAGTTTAAAAGATTTATGTTATTTTTTGTTGAAATACTAATAGAACATTAGTTTGATTATAATTACTTAATATAAATAACTGTGTATCATTGTTAATTTCCAAAATTTTCGAGGTTCTCCTTAAGTGGTACGAATTAGGCAAGTTTACCCTACAAAACAGCTGGTGAACATCGACCTTGTTGTTTTAGAGTTTCTAGAGGCAGTTTTAATAACTAAAATATCTTAAAGATTTTGCGCCTATCGTACTTTTTATTGTAATCGGATTGAATTGTGAACGGTTTGCAACAAGAGCACCGAGGTTAAGGGGACGCGACCCAAG
Organism: Spodoptera exigua; assembly: GCA_902829305.4. Classification (NCBI taxonomy): domain Eukaryota; kingdom Metazoa; phylum Arthropoda; class Insecta; order Lepidoptera; family Noctuidae; genus Spodoptera; species Spodoptera exigua. Next base: position 7,583,814 of record LR824601.2, on the reverse strand, counting down.
CTGACGTCAGGGGTTCGAAGAGATCGCTACGCGCCCGCGCCCGCTAGATACGAACGATGTCGTTCTTCTAGATAAGCCCAATATATGAGTTAATCAAGTTATTTAACTAGTCCAATATACAAATTACGTGTTTGTGTCAGCAAATCAACTAACCTTCAAAATAAACCATAATTTTTTGACATTTGTAAATTGATTCTTTTGTTTTTATTTGAAATTATTTTTATTTACTTGTTTTTATCATACATCCATAGTATTTTGTATCTGCGCGTAAATGTCAAAATTTAAAGAGTACCTAAATTGTAGGTGTCAAAATAAATGATTCATGAGGAATCTCTCGGTCTGACGGTCGGCTGATGATTTACCGTAAGTTTTCTACTCCAACTCGAGATTTATCAGTAGCGTTTATTAAGTCCCTGAAAACGAGACATTCTTGTTAGCTAGTATAATTTTCAATAGTGCACATCTGCGTGCTATTAAGCCAAATATTTAAACTAAATTACTGAAAAAAGAAGCATTATGCTACTCAGTAATTCTATTTATTTTAATTTAGCCCCTTAGGTAAAAAAAACACTATCAATATTGATAAAGTTCTAAATTCTTAGTTTATTATCCTTTTTAAATTGAGATCCATTAAGTTTTATTTTTCTAAATACCATATTGTAAATTAATTGAAAAAGAATAATGAAATGGGTATTATCACTTGTTTAAGTTACAAAAAAAAGTTAAAAGACTCCTTCACTTATGAATTCCTGTGTTTATTTTGTGATGCTACTACTATAATTGATACTTGTTATCACATGGAAACAACATTGAGCAGCTTTGGAGCTCATTTTAGGAGGGACCGTTTAACATTTAATAGTTATGCAAGTAAAGATTTAGATAAAGTGTAGAATTTTGTCCAAGAGCTTTGAACAAACAGTGGAAATAAATGCTGCTCACGATAATCGCTATGTTACATAAATTTAAAATGTATTCATTAAGGTATTTCAGATCAGCTTTACAGACCTAGAGGCTTCATTTAGTTTTTAACATATAAATTGACGTGTAAAAGTGCCGTTTCATGGCCTATTTGCAAAAATAAATTCATTGTTTCATTGTTTTAGACCCTTGACAGTTATAAAACCTTATGAAAAGCCTCCTTCCAGCTGGTAACGACGTGCTATTCGTATCAAGCTTAATAGTTGCCACAAACTAAAATCACGTCTGTAAGTCTGTCAGTAGGAACAAATATCCGATGAAATTGTTACGCATGCCAAAAAAATTATACAACATACTCTAAAAATGCGCACAGAGTAGAAAAGCCTAATAGTAATTTAAGCATTACTAAAATAACTTATTTACCACTGCCCAATGATCCAACTAAGCTCCTAAACAAAATACGCTTGCTTTTGTCATTTGTATCATAAAACTGATTTTACAATATGTTTTTTACACTTCATTTTATACACGCGAGAATTACAATGATAAAGTCTGTATCGTAAATGAATTATCAGCACAAGTCTAATCGATTTCTCTCGATGTCTAATCGATTTAGGTGTAAACTGTGTTAAAGGTGGCTCAACGCGACACATAAAAACCAGAAGTACACGCTCATATTTGTACTGGATTCGACGCGGGCTACTTTACGACCACAATCAATGCGACGGGATAGGGCTGGCACTAACTATTAACAGGATAAGGTTGTAATTAGTTATTTGAAAGACGGAAGAAATATCTGTTACTCAAATACTATGGTATCGTACCTACCATTAAACAGTAACTTAATTTTTGAAGCAATTGGAGCCTTTGTAAGAATTTCTAAGTTCATCGTTCTATAAACCCATGTTTATACAGTATTACACGTATCCAGCAATACACGGATAGCCTGGAGTGAAAATGGGCTTAACGTAAGTATAGAAAATCTTATCAGCATCCAAAACTACATTATTACTTGTATATCTGACATTGATATTGATAATTGTTGTATAAAAGGTACATAACTACACCAAACTAGCCATTAAGTTAGGCGCTTGATCATTATTTGCCAATTCTGTCCTTATGTAGTTCGTGGGTTCACGCGTTCATACATTTCAGTGATTCAATTTTATTTATATAAATACTAAATTTATATTTTATTTATATACTTATAAATTATAAAACAGCAGAAAGTATGAAACTTCGGCAATGTTTCACACTTTTCGAATACAGCATGACTTCGGTTAAATCGGTATGTTATCCCGTAATTTCATCATTTTTAGTAAAAAAAAGAAACGTTTGGGTGAACACAGTTGTAATAATACTGTTCAAAACCTTCTAATTTACTAATTCAGAGATATTTGTTTCTTTTTTCATCAGCAAATTACTTATTAAATAGTAAAAACAAACAACCAAAATTAATCTGTACTCCGTTTTTAAGCACTGTACGCTTATGAGCTTATTTCACTATACGTATAAGCAGCACTTGGTATTTTAATAGAATAGGAGGCAAACTAGCAGTCTCCATCTCCTGATGTTAAATGATCAACGCCACCCATAGACACCTTGAACACCAGATGAGACACTGCATTTATGCATTACCGGCCTTCCAAAAAGGAATTCGCAATTTCTTGTAAGTTTGAATCGTGAATCTTGAATCATGAAGTTTGAATGAAGATTTGAACAGTGAGTGGGAAATAATAATAATAATTGTAACTGGAAGATAATACGGTAGTTTCCAACTAGTCAAATTCAATACTTTTATCCGAATGTCAAAACCGATACTTTTCTATGAAATTTGTATGAAAAACTAAGTTATGACGTCATAGTTTTTTGCGTAATAGTTTATCTACTTATTTCTTAAAAATTTGATAAAGAGTATCTAAAATTGACTGTATCGATCGATCGATGAATAAAAATATAGTTATTTTTCAATACTTTATTTTATAGAAACGTCGAATTAATTTATTTTTGACCTAGGAAACTACCCAATTAGACCATTGTGAAACGGGTCTAAAGAGTAGCAATCCCACAAAACTACACTAAGAGCTACTCAATGGTACTGTTTTGTTTCATTGTTAACAAGTAACACTACAAATAACACAAGTAATTTTAAAAGTGAGTTTATTTAGGCATTTTCCCTGATAACACTTGCATTACCTTTCATTGACGTCAGATTAGCTCACACTTGCAGTAACTGCTGAAACAGAAAAGCCGAACGAGGGGCGCTACAAATTTATGGCGGGATGAAACAGACATTCTTATAAAAAAAATGCCCATACATCCTCATAGCGCATAAATTATGGTCTTCATTATGAATAGTAGTTTAACAGTGAATAAGACCTAGTCTTGTGAAATCTATATCATCTATACTAGTCTATACTAATATTATAAAGAGGTAAAATTTGTAAGTTTGTATATTTCTAAATTTTTATGTAGGGGGTAATCTTTGGAACCGCTGGTCGGATTGCCGAAATTCTTTCACTGATAGATAGCTACAATGTTCCTGATCGCTATAGGCTATAAAATCACGCTACGGTCAAATAGATCAGAGCAGGGTGAAACCGCGCGAGAGTAGCTGGTATTAGATATATGTACAGAACATTTGACACACTATTTCTTAATGTCAACTTGATCACAAAAGAACGCGTCATGTATACAAAAACCTATACATATTTAATTTTATTTTTAATGCACTCAAATGACACGATATCAAATAAAAGAGTTTTGGCCTTATTATGCTAGTACTCAGTTTATCAATTATCTACCTACATATTAAAAAACGCTCTAATACAATAAACTTTCGTGAAAAATAGTGAAGTTTGACCGTGAAACGGAAAATCACTACAATTAAAAAAGATTTTCGGTCTATCTCGAAGTACACAGAGAGTGTGAAACTAAAATGAACCATGAATTTCGTTCGTTCAATTTCTTTTCGAGAAGGTCAAAAGTACAAAACGTCCTATTTTGAGTAAAACAATTGTTCTAATTTTTGTAAGAGTTTGTCACAATTTGATGCGCTCGAGCTTATATTTACCTATTCACAAAAGTGCATAGGGTATAAAAAATTATGTAAAATAAATTTATCGATGAACAACGTCTTTGGTGATGAATTTTAAGTATAATACTTGCTCTTGTAGGTAAAATTATTAGACTGTATCTGTACTATATATTATACCTACGTATAAATTAACACGAGCTTATATTAGTTGTAACACAATGATCTCATAGAGTGTAAACCAGTAACAGAAGGCTGTGATTATAATGTAAACATATTTTGTACCTATCCACATATTATAAACATGAACACTTACGTATGACGTGTCATTCATTGTGTAACCAAGTATGAAGCTACTACTTGAGAACTGAAACCTGACACTTGTACAGGTAAATCTCGATTATTTTCACATCCCTATAAATAAATTAACGGCTGTTATGCTCGCTTTATATGTAGATTCTAATAGGTAAGTAATTTGTCAGTTAGAAACAGTTCTTAGGAGTTATTCTTTCTTTTTATGAAAACAATCTAAACAAAGATCGCTATTTAATTAGAATATGCTTCTTCCATCTCTAATTTAACTTTAAATGAAGTTCACCCTCAGACATATAATTTTGACAAAAACATGATCTTTAAATTAATACATAATTAAGTTTGTCATAAATTAGAATACATATAAGAAAGAATATATTTTGAGTGCAATTATTTGGAATGCTGACTTTTAAAACAAACCCCAACTTACTGTACCTACAGATACGGTACAATTCTGCATCTACTTGTATAGTGACGCAAGTCGACTTTAATTTCAAGGATCCCTGTTAGCTCCCTGAAAATAGCCCAAGTTTTTAGTGCGGAGAACCGCGCCGACCGGACGGCATTAATGACTTAGCAATTTACTCCTCAAATCAAATCCTACTGCGTTGTACGTTATTTCAGTGCAAGGCGATTAAATCTATCAATGAATTTCCGGCAGCGGGCGCTTGACACTTTTAATATCGCCAATCAACCCGAGACCATTCTGAATGAACAATACTGGCTGGGTCGTAAATTAAATATTCCTAAGTTCGTACCAACACAACAAACGTTTGAAGTGGTATGACGTTAAGCTACAGTCGGTGCGTTGAAACGCTAAACTCGTTGCGGTAACAATGAGGGCATTATGCTATGTAAAAACTATATCGTATTCCGTTGAAACACTTAGAGACAATTTAAATAATAATAATGGTACCTATTCTGTATTCAATATTTCGTTTGTTAAATGGGTTCAAAACGACAAAAAATAATAATAAAAGTAAAGCTTATCCACTCATTAAAACACTTCTTCCACTTTCCCCCCATTAATTGTTCCAATTATAATGTGATACGCGATTCGATCTTTGTTGCAAGGAGGGATCAGTTGCGTTGCCCTGAAGGCAACACGTACAAGTACCTACAAATATATCAAATTTCGATCTCTTTCAATGTAAATTACTACTACTATTTATTTATTACTCGATCTTTTCTTTTCTTTATTTAGTTCGTCATTGAGTCATAACCTACTTAAAGAAGAGATGTAATATATTTATCATTAAAAATAATACTTAAGTATAATGATCATTCGTCACCTAATTAATTTCCCTTTCCCATAAATATCTGCCAATTGACTAGCACTTGATTTCGAAATTGATTTATTTCAAAAATAGGTGTGCTAGTTGTGTGTCTAATAATAATAGCATTATTATTTTTAAATTGTGAACAGCTCAATAATTCCTCAACTAAGGTAGTAACTTGACAATTTAACATATAACATTTTTTCAACATGACAGGAGTCTGTTTTGCCACCTTCATCATTGTATCAGGATTATTTGTTTACACAAAACTAAATTATTTTCATTACAGTTATCAAATCATTGTGCCACGGACCCATAAAGCGAGGCATGCAATGTTGGTACGCTTGGTTCGCCAAAAATTACATCTCCTTTCAAACAGAAGCGGTTGGTATGAATTTAAGGTCCAGGTTCCAAAGTTTTCTTCAGGGATAAAGTTAAAATATATACATTACAAATAATATAAGTCTTATAACATTCCCGCTCGTTTGATAGCAGTTCTGGAACATATGATCATCACGTCGCTAAAGAAATCCGGTTAGTTCATAAACGTGCAAGCCAAGGTTATAAATGATTTTAGTTCATTTAAAATATGGTAAAGTCAGGTGGCTTCCCTTAACATAGAAGTTATATGGCTATTAACTACTATCACTTAAAAAAACGGATATCTATAGCAAATGTGCAGGCGAAAAAGTACAACACGAGGTCTCCCGTTACGAATATTAAAACTTAATTTTACGATGTACCAGCCTGATTGCAAAATGCAGTTCTTACAACACTGTCTAAAGGAACTTGCAGCCGCTTCAGGTGTGAGGGATCACACCATAGTACGCCATTGCTACTCATGGAAAAAAATACAATTGAGAATTGAGTTAATAATACTCAATCTTGGTAAGAGAATATAGTTTTTTCTACGTAGACGTCATACAAAAGCTTAAATGATAAAAAAATCCTATGTTTTTACATTAATTAGAATGGCATATAATGACTATATGTTACATCTCACCGTAAACAACATTTAGTGAGTGGATTTTTTTTACATACATTTTACGAATTTATTGATGTAAAACCTTTTCATAGAAACTATTATTTATTGTTATTATTCGGAAGCTGATTGCGTTAATGCTTTTATTATGTGTAAAGAAGTTTCTAAGTAATATTTTACCTGTGTGATGTAAGCTGATCGAGCAAATGTTTGATGAAGGAGCCAGTGAATAGGAGGGTTCATCTTTGGGCTTCAGTAGCTCATGTGTTGATACAGCGTGTATTGACAGCTCCTATTGAAAAATAATAAAATTATTATAAAAATACAGATATATAATTAATGTTATCAACATAAACAACTAAAACCAAAACAAAAAAGAAACGCAACAATATCTAATTCATTTATAACTACAACAACAAAGATAAAGGGTACCGCTCTAGCCTAAAAAAATTGGACTGATAACAAACCAGTGAATTAAAATAGCTTTCCACAAAGATTTTAATAATTCGACTGAAATTGGTACTATTTTATATAAATATCAAGTATTTTAAATCTGATTTTCATAGCGAAATAAAATACCTGCTTCAAACTATCTTTTATTTAAACAAGGGCTAACATTAAACACGTCAATTAGAGTTGTGTATTGAAAAAACATCATTTTTATTCTATATTCATATTTCAATTTATTAAATTTAATATTATCTAGATAGGGTCATAGTTAACGATAATATTTAAAAATAAATAAGAGCGTTCTTGAATATCAATAAAAATATTAATAACCACGAACAAATTAGCATCCATCGTATAAACACGTGCGTACTATATTTTTCTAATCTTAATATTAAATCGAATCCCGAAGAGATGGCCAATAAATATTCTACAATGTCTATTTTTAAATACGTAGGATGCTTTCTCCGATCTTGAATGAACGAGTCGACCCTCCTCGTAATGTCTTTGCTTGTTACGTCTCAGTATGAAACACAAGCGGAAAGCGTTAAGTACTAATTAAACCGTAAATCAATGTTAAAAATGAATTGTATTATAAATTACCCATTACCAAAATGTGATTACTTTTACTGAAGAATAGCTTGACCGTATAGCAAATATGATCATATACGCTGGTGAAGTAAAACAATATCATCGTATCTGTTTTTGAACAATCAATATTTCAATGAATATGCAGTAATGTTTTATATAATTCGAAATGTGCAAAATGTCTAAATATTCGATTAGTGAATACCTACCGAATATACAAATTTATTATCGCTCATCGCCTGTAAACTGCGCCTAAGCGTTAGCTTTTTGACAGTGTCAGCTATATCCGAGCTGATTTGTTCGCAACAGCTGCGTGAGCGCACCTATTAACCGCTGATACATGTTTGTCAGCCGGCTATTAGGGCGAAAGAGATAAAATTTTGGAATCATCTATATAAGAGCGAGATCGATTCATTTCTCCAATTCACGACCAATATTTATTTGCTGCATCGTGACACTTGAGAAAAATTCCTGTACCAAAAAATTAGAATCTGAATATAAATGCGAGATTTCCACTGGCAGGCCATTTTTCTTGTTACTATATAAAGAAATATTGGTCAAGGAATAAAATCTTTCGCCAGGCCAACGGCTTCTTGTCCAATATAATGATTAGTAAAATATAAAACTTTTAAGAATGTATGTTTTGATCAATGAAAATAAACAAGAATATTTTAATATTTACTAAGACAGAAGTTTTATTACATAAGAAAATTTATCGATCCGACTACAGCATTACATACAATATCAAAAAGACATTTATTACGTGTTCACTGTTGTGAGAAAAAAATATGTTTTTGGCTGAATATCAACCAAGAATACCTTGTCAATAGTGAGTTGATCAATCAACATTTTAAGAGATTACGGGTTCATTGCCTCTTAGTATACATTAGAGAATATAAAACCTTTATTAAGTACCTGCCTATGTAGGAAGTTCTACGCCTAGTCGACAGGTATACCTAGGACTTGTAACACATTTATTTAAAATTCGTCAATTGGAATGATAAACAAATTCATTCTAATAAATCGTTTAAAATAAATGTTTTTTTCTAACATGACAAAAACAATGAATTGCATTGATTTTATTTGTAAACCTATTTAGTTTTCCACTGAGGAACCCGTCAGGTGCCATTGTGAGTGCCAGTTGTAACTACAATCTGCGTCGGCATAAATTTTTACTTTAACTAATAGTTAATCTAACATTCTATTTTTTCTATCAATGCGATTCAAAAAATATACGATACTGACAAGACGACACAGTGGATCGCAGGGTGGGATTAAACGAAAATAGCGTGGTAATTAATGGGCGTTTTCAAGCCCACAATCTTCAAATGACTCGCATTACAAGAATTCTGTCTTATAATAACATAATTAAATTATCGAATATAATATTTTTAATGCACAAGGAAATAACAATTAATTAACTGACGTAGCTTTTCAGCAACTTGGAACTTTAAATATTTTATTTATATTTAATTGTGATATAATGATCCACTTTTCTATGGTTCTTTTATACTAAACGGCTCAGTACGTACTTCGCCTCTAAAAATGATTATTAAGTTCATTTAATTCAACTTTTTTTTAAATATTCTCAAACCTTTTCTGGCCTTCCACGAATAATTCAAGACCAAAATTAGGCAAATTGAAACATAACTCCCAGTCCAATTTGGTCCTGTATTACCGTTTCGCTGACTAGTTAACATACATAGACATATAAACAGTCTCCGACTATAATAGAACCTCCTCGTTTTTCGAAGCCTGTTAAAAATAACTACCGCCCATACACAGATTGTGTACCGTAAACAATATAATAGGTCAGTTTCACCACCTCCATCCTTATAGCAAGGTAAATATACTTATTTATTATTAGTCTCATGTGAAACTACTTACAAACGACTTCGAACTATTATTAGAACGCAAAGACCCCAAAATCAGACCAGTAAACGACTGCAAGACAAAGATCGACTGTACAACTATTGAAGAAAAGATGATGAAAAATTGTAATCTTTAGATACTTATCAACCAAAAAAAAACTGGCTGACTTATGACAAAGTAGGTAAGTGTGACGAAGATGCTAGTAACTCAGCGCCAAAGTATGCATGTTGTTACATTCCTCGATAGTATAAAGTTTCATCAAAATCCTATCTGCGACTTATATATCTACTACATACTCTAGTTTATCATGGTATTGCACAGTCTGGCAATGTTATTTCCATCACTTCTTTATAACCATTATTTTTTTATTGTCATGATTAAAAGACCTTTCATTTGAGTTAGATCAGATCATGTTAAAGGGAAATCGACAACAGAGAATTTTACGAGACTAGTTCCAACAGTTCCAATACATATATGGCCGATCATGGCCGACGCTCTCAACGGTTCTCAGAGGAAATACAGAGTTCGACAACAATCCTGATGCAAATTATGGGCTAGTGGCAGGTTCTCCCATGGCAGGAGAGCCAATCGGGCCTTGTCAGTCACAGCTGAGCTGAGCTGCACCTTCAACTGCATAGTTTCGGTTTCGGAGAGCAAAAACTTTATAGATTATACAACTTTTCAGGTTACAAATTACGATTCATAATGCCCAGTTGTTTAAAAGATTCACTGTCACGGAGTTTTATCTATGTAAATCCCGTTTCAGATCGAATTTCAAAAACATCTACGTCATACAAAGAACACTCTCCAAGTTTACAATCAGCAGTTTAGAGGCCCCAGTGTTACCTTTTTCTTTTTAATGTATGTTTACATAAGTACATATGCATATATGTATGTAGATTAGACCGTGTATCATCTAAATAGACAGTACCGTTATTTAACATATAATATTAAGTAGATGGAATGAAACCTCATCATTACCAACCTCCTCTTAAAAAGTGATTTTCCCATAATTTCCACTCTTGGCTAGCGGGCAAGGATAACAAATTTTAATTTTTAAGAGATGGATAGAACAATAACAATCGACTTTTAAAAATAAAAACGATCACAAGTTGAACAAAATTTGAGGTTACAAACATTATCGGACAACGCAGGACATCAATGAACTCCAATCAATATTTTAAAAAAAGTGTAACAATAAAACTTAATCATATGTAGGTATATTTATGTACATACTATATTTAGATAAATAATAAATAAATACTAAGGATTAAAGTAAAATAAAATATACGACAATTCAAGAAAACACAGGAAAAAACCTTAGTCACGAACTCGGAATACAGTTGTTCTGTATTCTGAGGTCACAAAGGCACAAACGACACAACTCACACCTCAACATTTATAATATATTTTTCTGTATATCACAAGGCGATATCTGATAAATATACCAATAATTATTTGTAATAATATCCATTATAAATTCCACGATATTCATCATTTCTACGGTTATATTTCGTTTCGGATGAAAAAAAGGGACAATAGAATGACGCGGACTTCAATTAAAAAAATAATTTTATTATAAATTTTTATTTTCGGCCAGACCATAGACAATTTTATCACCTGTAAAACTATATGGATAAGTACTTTCTAAAATTAATATAAAATGAATTTTAAACACAGAATACTAAACCTCGTTGATTTCGCACACAAAGTCAAATTATGTAATACTACCAAATACTACCAGCCGCCCCTGCTGCGCACGGGTATCCAACTATCTTCAAGTTATTCCTGATTTCAACAACTGGGTTTTTTTTATTTTGCTTTATGAGACCTTTTTTTGCTAATAATATACACAACAAAAATGCGTTGCATGCGTTGTTGAATTATGGGCTTACCAACACATTTTGCGATTAATTTTATTATATTATAAGATAATATACTGAGTGGGGAAAATCACCTAATAAATTAAAACACAACTTTTTTTATGTAATAGATCGGCAAACGAGCCGACGGATTACCTGATGGTAAGCAATCAGCGCCGTCCATGGGGTGTCCATGTATGTATTACATAAAAAAAGTTGTGTTTTAATTTATTAGGTGCTTTTCCCCACTCAGTATATTATCTTATAGCAACGAGTGCGTTGCCGACTTTTTAGCGATTAGGGATTTGGAGATTAAGGGATTGACGAGGGATTGGGGGTGGGGAAGGATTGGGCCTCCGGTAACCTCACTCACACGGCGAAACGCTTTGGTTGTTTCACGTCGGTTTTCTGTGAGGCCGTGGTATCACTCCGGTCGAGCCGACCCATTCGTGCCGAAGCATGGCTCTCCCACAATTATGTACCACCACAATAAACCAGGGTGAGGAGAGACCGAGTTAGAACTTTGTGTTTTTACCTACTCTTTGTAGGGAGGGTCAAACTCTTACTGACTAAAATCCACCCCGGTTCTTCTGCTGCAGAGGCCGTTGTACTTTATTGCAGTTGCCCCGCAACCCCGGCTGAACATCGGACCTATTGGACCAGGTCTATTGGCTATTAAACGCTATGCGCCAACCTTACGAAGTAACTATTTAGTAAACTGTGGCCGTACGCTCGTGTCTGGTCAGGCTGCGAGCAACCCTTGTTAAAGTTGCTTATAATTATGTACTTATACTAAAATGAGGTATTATTTTCTCGTTGTAACAGTATAAGGTCTGTTAACGCCTTAACACGTCACTACAATCTACCGATTGTTTGTAATAATAAATCGTCAACACCTTTGTTTTGATACGATTCCTTCATCGTTTATACCGGTAATACTGCCTACGTTCAGCTTCCCAGAACTTTGAAAGGCGAGGTAGCTACTTAATAACACGTCAGGTGTAGACGTTTTTCTTCCAGCCATAACATTTTCTCTCATTTATTTGATGTTAATTTTTGTTCGTTTATAATTTCTTTTTTATATTAAAAGTATCTACCAATACCTATATACTTATTCTACCAATGAACGATGTATTCGAAAGTTTTTAGCTGCAAATAATTCGCTATAATTTGAGTTTTTTAAAATTAATATTACATTTCGTATATCTATTGGAACTTATATTATAAATGCGACAGAAATATTATAAGTCTATCTGTCTGTCTTTTCTTCGCGCCTAAACTACTGAACCGATTTCTGTGAAATTTGGTAGAGACGTAGTTTGGAACTCAAGAAATAACATAGGATTACACCAAAAATCTGCAGGAAGTCGCTATTCCACGCGAACGGAGTCGCGGGCAAAAGCTAGTAAGATTATTTTATATGAATAATATTAAAAATACTTATTTTAAAAAATTTGTTTGGCAAATATCTATTCCAATTTTACTATTTACTAGAACTATTTTTAAAATAAATAATCTAGGCGAAATTTTCGCATCACATAATCAAATAGTGGTCACCAAAACCAAACTTTGAAACCGAGGTGAAAAAGAATCAATAGAAGAAAAGAAACAAAAGAAAATATTATTAAAAAGTTATTTATTTAAGGACGAACGATAAAACGTAAATTTAAATCATTTCGACGTATTTTTTATGTAGATATCATTCTGATATTGATTGATTCTGAAATTCCGAACGGAAAACCACCTAAAAAATCTTTAACCAGTAAGTTTGTATTGTTGATTGAAATTAAAAATATATAAATCAAGGTGTATGAGAGCCACGCTTCGGCGCGAATGGTCCGCCTCGACTGAAGTGATACCACAACCTCAAAGAAAACCAGCGAGCGTTAAGCAATACTTACATTGTATTTCGTCGTGTGAGTGAGTTTACCGGAGGCCCAATCCAGCCCCCTCCCCCCTGATCTATCCTCAAATCCCCTAACCCTAAATTCCTAACCGCCCACAAGAGGCCGGCAACACTAGGTACTCTTAGTACATAACTCCTTTGGTATTGTAAGCAGTGCCGATTGCTTACTACCAGGTAATCCACCGGATCGTTTGCCAACCTATGACATAAAAAAACAACAAATGAGGATGTCGTCTGATCCTCTTGGATATAGCGCCGAGTCCGTTTAAAGCAAATTCAAAAAATATATATATATTATGGAATATGGCTGCAAATGAGCGAGCGAGAGTGAAAAGTTATATATAAAGCCTAACAAATATATGAAAAATTGTTGCTTGTCTGAAAATTTTTGATTCTATAAGACTAATGAAGACCACTAAGTATGACATAATTTTGTTATTATTCAATACTGAGTTCGGTACATAGCTTAAATTATAAAAGATTCTATTGATGCCCAGAATTATTTAAGTAAGTACTAACTTTACTAACTATTAACAAAACTTAAACATATTTTTCTTTTTTTTTATTTGTATGTTACTATGTTCTATCTTAGTAGGCATAAATATTGGCTACCTTATGTATACATATGCATGTATATTAATAATTATATGTGCCAATAATGTGTGTCACGACATTTCCAACGTTCTATGCAATTCTATCTAAAAGACATTTGATACAGTTGTAATAAGAGCAATAAAAATGCTACAAAGTTAATTGGCTCGTGAAATAGGCCCATTGTATGTTGTACAGGACCGAATTAGCTGTATGGCTTAGCAATATTTCCGATAAGTTACTTTTTAGCTTTATCAGCTTATTTGGTTCTTTACATCCCTTATTTAAGATTGAATCTCGGTTGGAGGTAAGTTCGGAATGAAAGTTGACGCTCGTGTATAATATACATATATGTAAAAAGTAGAACAGGGCCACCCACGATCACTGAACGAATGTACAAACACAGAACATTATGTTGCACGTGCAGGTTACTTCGACTAGCTTCGCATTTTCTTAACACAATGTGACTTGTGCATGGCGTCTTGTATTAAGTAAGTAGGTATTTTATTTTTAAAACAATAGGTATAAATAATGCTTACATGAATTACTTAAGCTTAGAACCATGTCTCTCAAATATCACGAGCTTCTGATAATAAAACCCACCATGAAATGATCGAAACAAATACTGCAAGTTTGTACTTCGTTTTTAAGAAACTATCAATATTTGTAAACGTCTTTTAAAAGTACGTAGAAAGAGTTAAGAAATAACGACCCTGCGTTATTTCTGAAAATTTTTACCGCATTTAGGCGCAATTGTGTATCACCCTGGTCCAAGGCAGGAAAAGGTACCATGGCTTCAGCCTGGAGCTGGAGAAATACCTAAATGGTTTTGAGTTACTCAATAAGACGCTGACTCTTCGGATTGCCCCATCCAGGGAAAGAAAAGTCATTAGATGATTTTCCCGCTCAAAAAAGCAGGTACTATGAATACGTAGGGACTTTCCATTTCTTTTCACATGATTCTAAGTGATAAATATAGAGTCTACCACTAAAAGGTAAGCTCAATAAATTCTAGACTTAACTATGACATTGATAAAGTTTACTATTTTTTAATTTGTGCCTTGCTTTCGGTTAAGTTTTAAGTTAAAAATATGATATTGACCAAACCAGAACTTAGGAGCCCCACCAGTGGTTGGTCTTTTAGCGGGTTTAACTAATATCTAGAATAATAATAAAAATAATGAAACGCTTGTTATATTGACGTTTATACGGAAAAAATAAATAAGAAAATCCCTTGACAACAAAGATTTACAAAAAGTGCACTGTGAAGATAAGTATCATTTTTCATTAACTTAACACCAACAGACTGTTGTGTTTGCATATTGACGTGATAAACTTAAATAAACAATATTATTTATTGCACCATGATACCATAACCTTGCACAATATAGTTAGGTAAGTGGCGACACACAGAGCTAAAATCAACTTCGTGTTCATTTCAGCTCTGTCATTTTTTGAAGTTCGTTTTTTTAAAAATAACGAAAATATTATAGATAAAATTTTATTCTAAGAGAACATTTAGATCATTTATATCACCTACATTTCATCAAACATTGTTTAAAGATATTAAACACGTTCACAAGGAACAGTTTCCATCGCATCAGCACAATAATCACAAAATGCATACCAAGCAGTGGACGGTCGATCTTCAATTTCGTCATTGTTATAACATTGGCATCATTTATTTACTATTACGCTTTATTTATTAAGGTCAGTTGCAACATTATAAATTGTATCTAGGTACTCTCTATAAGATAGGTCATAAGTAATTTACTTTTTAAATTTTAACGTACAAACTTCTGTAGCTGCCATATTCATTTTCAGGCTCATGTGTTTTAGTGGTCAGCACGTCTCAGTACAGAACTGATAAGTAGGTCATTATTTTTGATGTTAATTTGAAATGCAGCAAAGTTAAACGAAAACATGTAAAAATGAAGTGTGAAATAAAAATATTGGTGCGTGCAACGATCGGGTCGTATCGAGAGAACTTTAGACGGTAGCAAGAGCACACGGGCGCACTTTAAAAACGTAATACTTTTCACATTTGTCACAGGGTCCGGTCGAATTACAACGGAGTTATTCGAGTCGCCGCGTGCCGAAGCAGCTGAATCGACGTCATCGCTCGCCCGTCGCGCTAGTGCAGCATTTATGTTCACTTCACAGCTCATGAAATTATATTACAAACATGCTTAAACCTAACTGCGTTCGAAAGCCAGTCTTAAAGTTGTTTAAATTAAATTTATACATAACAACCAAAAAAACATCTTAGTATGCAAATAATTCAATTATATAGATATGATTATCGCTTAAACAGATAAATAAACCTTCATCGCCTTAATAATTTTGAAATTCTGGTATTCCAATTCCACCAAAAATAGGCTGATTTTGTTTTATTTTTTGTATATCAGGTTTAAATCTTGTCTCTCGTTCAAAAGTTATCCACTGATAATTAGGTTCACTAATTGTCTATACCATCTCTCTACCTGCCAACGTGGAAGCTGTGATGGCCTTAATTATTACCAATATGATAATTGCAAACTTTTTTAAGAATCGACAGATGTTTTTTTTTAATCTTTATTTCGACAGATGATTGTTTATAAATCTTTCACATGAAAATTACTGGATGTGTTTTGATGAAAATTGGCAAAGAGATGGTCAGGAATCGCACTAAGTTAGGCTACTTTTTATCAAAATTAACTCAGGCGAATTCGTTAACGAAAGGTTATAGGAATAAATAATAAGGTATAGAGTGCACACAAAACAGGAAGTAAAGATTTAAAGTAAAAATTATGATCACATAGCTCCATTTACAATATGTAAACATTTTTGGAAGATAGAGGCATAGTTTTCCTGAAAACGACATCGGGCGGCAGGTTAGACGACCATGTCTTACAGAAAACCGCCGTAAACAGGCACATAAGTTGTTTTCTACTTATACTTAGTTAAGTAATTCAAATTCAATAAATACATTTATTAATGTATTTGTATATATATTCGTATAAGTTATAAATGCTGAGAATGCGAATAGCTTATAACGAAACAAAGAGAGCGAAAGAGAGAGACAGCTTTTGAAAAAATGATTTCAGCTTTAATAATCACTTCGTAGCTCACGTAAGATGGTAAAAAGACTTGTACAGGTCGATTCTATACTTTGTATATCTAATGCGTGCATTCGTTTTTATAATGTTTCTGTTTAAGAAATGTCTTTGTTAATTTAATTTGTTGTGGTTTGTGAATACTCTGAAGAAATCAAATATCCTATCTGCCATACAATCGGACCTACACCCGGTTTCCGAAAGGCCGATCAATGTTAAATTCAATTTAATCTCTTGTCAAGTCATCTGATTGGTTGACTGAATTATCAACAACCAATCAGATGACTTGACAAGAGATTTGACACCTAGTTCGGGCTTTCGGAAACCGGGCATTAGTCTACAAAATCTTTGATATAACCAACGACTGTGAACACAGTGATACTGTACAATCAAAGACGCTTAAAAAACGCTAGGTAACAACATAATCCTTTTTATAACAATAACATATCTTACTATTATTACCTATTTGCCTTTACAAGACTAAGCTAAATATACAATTCTTACGAGTAAGTATATAATATCTTATTTTTATAAACAGTTAATATAATATATGATACCTACTGAATTTTATTGACAATCTGTTGTTCGGTTCGCGATGAACTTATGTCAGGGTTATTTGATAAAACTCTGCTTCGGTCGTAATTGCTTTAATTTTCATAAAATTGTGCCACTATAATGAACATTTTCAATGTTTATCATTGAACGACCAAATTCTATTGTACTCAGACACTAATAAATACTAAAAGAGGAGTTTAAAAAAGAATTAACTTTTTCGAATATTAATCAACTCATAAAAATACAACAGTACAGCGCAACAAAAGAAGAACATTACCATTTTATTACGAAAAAAAATTACGGGGGCCATTCAACGTGAAATGTTGATTTAAAATCTATAATAATAAGTAATGAATATACCACTCATAGGTAATAACGAACTTAGAAATCAATAGAGAAATCTGTTAGTTTTACAAACAGTGATAAAATTGTAAGAAAAAGTCAAACAAACAAGGTCGGTGATGTAACGGATGGTGACGAAGACATCTTTGATAACACGAGTTCAGTGTTGCGATAGCGCGGAGCTTGGCGGCTTAACGTCATCATCACCACTAGCTATTATGAATGTAATTATATTATTAAAATAAATTAATTATGCGAGGGAACATGATTTATTTACAAATCAACTGTGTCTCATTGTTTGTTTACGAAATAATAAACTATTTAACTTTATTAAAACCTGTGTACTCACACGCTTACGGTTTACGGATATCGTAATTAGTTCCTAGTTTATCATCTTATTACTTTTAGTTCTTGTTTGTATGTAGTCATTATACATTTATTGATTAACGTAATAGAAACTACAGGGTCTGACTGAAGTTTTAATAAAAAAGTATTGTTCATGTGAACTGGTACAGGAACGATGTCGAATTGAATGGCCACTTCCAATGTCGAAACTCAACTCCCCCGCCGGTGTATTACTTCAAGTTATTCTTATTTTCGCGCCTTGCAATGCATTTCATCTTTTCAACGTTGTGCTTTTGTTTTAACCGTCAACGTTTTTATGGTTTAAAGACGGATTTGTTTTGCCTCGGTTTATAGGATTTGTATTAGTTGAGAACATATTTTTTGCCGTTTTATTTGACACGTTGGACGTGTTTTGTTTCCTGGCGCTAAGTGTAATGTTTTCCATGAAAGAAACAGATTAGCAACGAACCTTTAACCTTTTAATGTCTCCAGTTCACTTGATACACGTCAAGGCAACGCAGTAAAAGACGTCACAAATGTTACTCCACATGCCTACTCAGATCATCATGTAAAGGGTAAACAACGACTTTTTATAAAATCGTCACTTTTTACCCCAAGAGAATCAAGCACGAGAAAATTCTAGACGTGGCGTTCCTTTTGTGTCAGATTTACCTATGTCAACCGGAGGTACCTGAAACAAAGGCGTGACTCACCGTGGGATGTACGTGTGGTTGCGAATATAATTGCATTCTGCGAGTATCCAACGTGTAGTGTGTGTTTGACGGAAGATCGTTCATGTCGAAGGTGGTTTCTGGATGCAGGCCTGGAGTCAGCCGCGAGACGTCGTCTTCGCAGCCTCCATCGAGGCCCGACCCATCGGTACTCCGGGCCACTGTAGACAATGCAAATTTAAAAGAGCTATTTAAAAAATATCAAACATAATTTACTAACAGGAACAAACAAATTTAAAGTTTGGCATTTCTCATATATCACATTGATCATGCAAACTGAAAAAGTAATCCCTACATAGGTAAAATGTATACATATTTTATAGCATCACTTTACGGCGCAAAAAGCTGGGTATTTTTCGGAAACCATTAATTAACCAACAATGCATTGAAAGACCATATTCCAAATTTACAAGCTTAGCAATATTGACAATCGGTATGTAATTTAAACAAATTGACAGATTTGATTTTTGACCTAAAATTTGTATTATTCAATAAGTTCTGATGTTGTTAATAAAACCCTTGCCTTGTTTATAAAAGGTGTTGGTGATAACAGTATAATAAGTATTAATTCTCCTACTTTATGAAAAAATGTCGTTAGTTACTTACATATGTAAGTACTTACGTACATATTGTTGTACTACAATACAGTTCTGTAATTACAGAATGTTGTTGGAATGGCTATTATTATATTGTACACGCCTACATTGCTTTACCTTAGCAGCAGACTAAGCTATATATACTTAACCTTTAACTTCAAAATATCATCTTTAAAAACAATATCCCATCTTTCTTCGTGCAATTAAACTTTCCTCTCCTATTCTATTACTCCGTTTTATTCTCTTTGGGTGTATCTTGTTCACACATAAGTACAGCTAGATCGATGCGAATGAGAATGTTTTTATAATAGTTCTGTAAGTTTTCTAGGACTTTTAAGATATTGATATTAAACGCTGCGTTCGGTAGCTATCTTTCCTCTTCGAAACTGATTTACTTGTCTTGGAATAAACCTAGTAACAGTTAAATGCAGTTTGAAAATTAGTTCGTGTCATTATGTATGTGAAAAATAGATAGATATAAGATTACTTACATATCGACATAAGATTTTTTTGTTCTCTATCTTAAAGTTAGATTAATCTAGAGATGCTAGTTTCGGCAATTCGGTAATTGATTCCTATTTGAAATGAAGACAATGGCAGTTTTATTAGAACTTCTGATGGGCAACTTTTCGAACTACAAATATAATACTAATTTCTCAAAAAACAACTAAAAATTAAACCATTTAATAACAGCATCGTAAAATCAATACATTTGAATAGGTGTTCTATTACACTAAGATAATTATTTGAAATAATTAATTAATTACCAAAGAAATGACGCTGGTTGAATATAAAATCTTATAGCCACAACCACATAAATGTCTTAATATGTTTTCACCTTATTAATTACTATGATCAGTACCTACGCCTACCAGGGAGTTGAGGGCGTGTTTTGCTGTATTTACAAATAAATATTCAGTAGTAATTACTACAAGTCATTAATCAAAGAAAAAGTTAATAGGTACTATTTTGCTTGGTAGCAATTTATCTGAATTGTCACCAGATTCACATTATAATCTAAATTTAACACGGTTTGATGCTGCCGACGCAAGCATTTTGGGCTCAAAACTTAAGTATGAGAATTTTGTCATAAAATAAAATAAAAGTAAATAATGCTAGAACAATTTATTGAAGAGAACAACTGCAGTATTATACCTACGCGCTACGTGTGAACACGAATAAATAAAAATGTACTTAGTAAAAACTTTCAGCACATAATTTTTCATTAAATTCATTTTTCTTACAAATATTAATTAATCAATTGGCAGAAATGAGATAAGCCATCTAATACTTGTAAAATAGTCAAAAAATTATCTTATGGAAGTTGTAAGCATCGCGTAACTTTTTCCAGTTTGAATTTTTATAACACAAATTGTAAATATTGTATCTATACATACATTAATTAACAGTAGATATATTTTTTATAGTTTTATATTTATAAACGTAATTAGGTATGTACTCACCCACTTTTTCTATTTCAGTGCGAAGTAAATTCTCCACAGCCGTCTTGAAATCCAAATAGTCTCCTTACAACATTAACATCCTTGTCAAAACACTGAAGAAATTATTTAAAAGTTTATAATCACTTTTGATTAACTTGTTGGTATGTTGTTAAACACAATTGTTTAACTTGGCGCAAATTAAAACAATAATTGTGAATATTATTGCAGTATCTTTTTAAAATTGATATGGGCGCGCTCTGGGCGGGCGGGAGCAAATTCGACTTCGGATGTCGGACGGTCGACGCAAGCGGTGTTTAACGGAGCGCGATGCGAGTGACGCGCGCCGTGGCCTAGCAGCGGACTGACTCAAATACTCCACGAACGAATCTCTCACGCTTCGAGCACATCACGTAAAGCTCTATGCCTGCCGCCGCTGTGTAGGCGTCTTCACACTTAACAATTCACATTAATATGTGGTTAATTACCCAACCTCTAACATAGAAAAGATGCTCCTGAGGAAAAAAGCCCTTTTAGTCCAAGTTTTCCCGTTATTTTACCATTACCTGGCCTCTCTCTTTGCGCAATAGTCACTGCATATTTATGTCATAATTGTTGAAAAATGGGCATTTTTCTAAATCAAGGAAAACGTAGTCTTAGTAGTATGAAATGGCAATGAGTGGGGCTAAACGCGGTCTCATTGGCGGAGCTGTGCCGCCCAACGCCAATAGCACGGGAAGGAGGAGCCGCATAGCAATCACTTGGAAGTTTGGCGAGACGTGTCTCTAACCTCCTTAATTTTCTGCTTTTTAGCGTAAGAATATTAAAAAAATAGGCTTCTATTTATCACGCCTCCGGCCTTTTGCTGGCTGGACGAAAAGAGTAGGCACTTCGACTTGTTTGTTTACTCTACCCGGTTAATAATAGATACACTCGGATCTTCAAACAAAACATATAGACATATAGTATGTTAGTCAACTTTAACGTAACCATAAAATTGTACTGTGTACTGTTCCGTTATTCGAGTAAGCTGCTATTTGGAGTCTCACATTCGATTAAGAAAAAAAAAACAGTTGTTTTTTAAAGCGTGGTTTAAGTAAGTATAAAACTGCGGTGTGTGCCACCAAGCCCTTTAAACATATAATTCTCACAACATAACTCGTGAATAATAACCGGCCTTAATTAAAATACTTTCACGTTTCTTAACATTTTGTCTCCCCAGGACTATCTTTATACTTGTTGTATATTATTATATATCTAACTAAGTATATGTACATATTTCAAATGTAATAATAACCTAATATAATTTGTATAAATTTTCTATATTTGGATTTTCTAGAGTTCATCCCATCTTTCATTTTGTACACTATATTGGGTCATGAGTTTGATAATATAATAAGAACATAAGCAAGTAATAATAATAAACCATAACAATCAGTATTGGAATTATATTCTTTCACTGCCCTCTAATAATTAACAATTAGGTAGTATTGTTATTAGGCTAACAGTGAAGACTGATCAAAGAGCATAGTAATCCGTTAGAATTGGAGTGGTCAGGCGCAGAATTACCAGCGTATTGAGCATTTCTTTACACTATTTTTCTCCTCAAATAATATCTGCGGATTTATTTCGTTGTGAGATGCGCCGGACTTCAGTGTTACGGTATTTCGTGGTTGTATGTGATCATTAGAAAAATTGACGCGGAGAAGAGGCACTAGCAGGAGTTGACCAAAATCAACACATCAATTCCAACTAAAGATATACTACGTGAGACTTTGGCTTTGCTCGCAGTGGGCACACCACTAAAATCTGCTGGTTTGGTGCTGGGAAGACGCGAGAGTAACCACAGAATGTTTGTCAAGTAATACATATTACCTACTTACTTATGAAATCTCTATTGATATTTACAAAGGTTGTGGTTAATAGACAGCAGCTGAGGGTTTACATAGATACAGGCAATACAATAAATACTCTTTGTATGTCAGTAGCTAAATCGTTACAAATAAAGATAGAACTCAGTACTGCTATAATGAGAGTTTTTGTAGGAGCATGTATAAATTCACCCGGTTCTTGTTGTCTAAGTGCCCTTATAGATGATGTAAAATAACAAGGAGTGGTTGAATTAATTATAATAAAAATAACCCCCCCAGGGGACCACCTTGACGTGGTGGGGGGGCTTAGGGAAGGCATGAACTATAAAAAGGTCACTGATAACTAGACTAACCCTATAAAGGAGATACAAGAACTGAAGCCACTAACATCTCGGCGATACCCTTCCAACTAACGGTCCCAATCACCTATGCATTTGACCCAGCCACAATTCAAATGCATTATTTTCCCATTTTTATTTCCTCGTTACTTCCTCAATCGTTCCTAGGTCTGTTTTATCTTTCTTGTCTCTGTCATTCTATGTACATTTACTACTTCTTTACTCACTCATAATCTACCCTTGGCCATACCCCATAATAAAAACCCTCCATATTTATGCGATGCGTCTAAGAAGTAGAGTTATACCCCAGGCGGGTACCGGAGTTAACAACGATGGAGAATCCCGCCCCGGGCCTTCCAGCCCGGGCTGCCCTTCGTACTCTGGGGAGGGCACCGTATCGCAAGCTGCCCAGTCACAAGCTGTTGCAGCAAGACATGCTCCATTGTCAACATGTTCGTCACCAACTTCATCATTATTCTCATCCATCCCTTCATCGCCAGCATCATACATCAACCAACAACAATCAAGTTCAACTAATTCATCCCCATTATCATTGCAATCCATCGGGGATGTTGTGCAGGAGGCTATCTCAGCCGAAATTACTGCACCCGCCCATGATGGTAGGCGCACACGTAAAACGTGGACGAAACAAATGAATATTTTCATCATGCGCCATTACTTCATTCTCACTGATCTCGAACTCAACACTAAGACTTACTTGACGCCATTACACGCACGGTTTACCGCAGAATTCCCCGAAATGAATGCTTCAAAGCAAAGGATAGGTGATCAACGACGAGCGATTGTCCAGCGCAACTTTCTCACAGAGCAGGAATTACAGAATATCAAAAAAGACGTTAGACTACTTTTACAGAACCAACCATCATTATCACAAAATAATACATACAATAACCATACTCAAACCGGTAGAATAAGATGGTCAACTGAGCTAAATGAAGCTATTATGAGAAGTTATTACCGATTAACAAACCTTGAAACAGACTTAACCACATATAGACCATTACTACACCAAGACATCATCTCAAAATGCCCGTCTATTGCACACCTATCCGCACAAAGAATATCAGACCAACGGAGATCCATTGTCAATAACCAACTATTATCAGTTGACCGACTAAATCAGATTAGGGAAGAAGTTCGGAGTGAATTGGCGTCTATATGTACATATAGTCCTGAATTAACAACACCACAACTCACTTTACAGGAAACTCAAACAACGTCAACACCAATAAATATCAATGACAATAACCCCGAACTAACAATGTCAACAATTACCAACGAACAAAACACACAACCACTAGCGCAAAACACTCTAAACCTGTCCGCTGATCTACTTGGACAATTAGAGCAATTGTATAAAGACCACTATAACAAATTCAAAGAATCTGACCCAACAACGAGACCTTATATACCAAAGTTAAAATCTTCCAGAAAACTAGCAGCTATCACGACTCATCTCAATGCTCACATACTCCCAAATATACTTACTTCGGAAACAGACTTCTACACTCTTCAGACACATATTTACTGCGCAGCATACACTACAGCGATATTTAATGGAGCTAGGATTAAAGAAAATAATGTAATTGCCAATAAACCAGGAAAAGCACCATGGTGGCAAAGACGTCTAGAACATAGGATTAGTGAACTCAGGGCTAACATAGGAAGGCTAACTGAGTATGCAAAGGGTACAAGATCGCAAGCCCTAGAAAACCACATCAGTAATATAAAAAAGATATACAAAACACACACACGCCACGAATCAGAAAACTCAGACATTACACATTTTTTAGATACATTGAAACAAAAACTGAACGCACTAGCAAATCGGTTAAGAAGGTATAAGGAGACGACGACTAGGAAAACACAAAATACACAGTTCAACAATAATGAAAAACTATTTTACAGAAAATTAAATCAGCAACATAGTAGCTTACAAGAAAATAACACACCACTACCAAGTCCCGAATCACTACACACATTTTGGTCAAATATTTGGTCTAATTCAATCACACACCATCAAAACTCCTGGATTGCTGAAGATAGAGAAAGATGGATAGATACACCAGAAATGAAATTTGATCAAATTAATTTACAACTATTACAAACAGTTATAGCTAGGACACACAACTGGAAAACCCCAGGATCGGATAATATTCATAACTTCTGGTATAAAAAATTAACATGCACCCATACATTACTACTTAAACATATAAATACATTCATTCAATCACCAGACACAATGCCACCATACATCACGCGAGGCACAACGTACATGCTTCCAAAAGATCTATCTGACACAGCTAATCCTGCTAAATACCGACCTATCACTTGCCTACAAAATGTATATAAAATCATTACATCATGCCTTAGCGAATTGATATACAAACACACACAAGAACACAACATCCTGGCAGAAGAGCAGAAGGGGTGCCGAAAAAATAGTAGAGGATGCAAGGAACAATTAACTATCGACGCCGTAGCATGCAAACAAGCCCTCAAACAAAAACGTGACATACACACCATGTACATAGACTATAAAAAAGCCTACGACTCCATTCCACACTCTTGGCTAATTTATATTTTAAAGCATTACAAAATACATCCCATTATCATTCAATTCTTAGAAAAAATATTGCCCACTTGGAATACGAAACTAAAAATACGTCACGGAAATCAAAACACAGAAACAGAATTTATTCCAATAAAAAGAGGCATCTTCCAAGGTGATGCACTTAGCCCCTTATGGTTTTGTCTAGCACTTAACCCTCTCTCCAACATACTGAATAAAAATAATATCGGTTTCAAAATTAAACACAATTCACAACATACAGGTCTCACTCATCTGATGTATATGGACGACATCAAACTTTTTGCAGGTACATTAAACGATATACACACCCTAGCTGACATCACACAAAGATTCTCAGATGACATTTGCATGGAATTTGGGATAGACAAGTGCAAAATCCAGTCAGTCATCAAAGGCACTGTAGAACCGACATCGTATGAACTAAGGAACAACGAAATAGTAGATGCCGTAGACCCCAATGAGGGTTATAAATATCTAGGTTATTATCAATCAACAGAAATTCATCATAACAATACTAAGAAAGTACTGCAACAAAATTTCAGACACAGGCTACACAAAATTCTACACACACACCTCAATTCTAGAAATACAATCAAGGCAATTAACACGTTTGCCATTCCTATTCTAACCTACTCATTTGGTATCATACGATGGACTCAAACAGATCTCACAACATTACAAAGAATAATCAACACCACAATGACCAAGCACAGAAAACATCACCCCAGGGCTTGCATTCAGAGGTTAACCCTCCCTAAAATTGAGGGTGGCAGAGGGCTCATTGACATCACAATCTTGCATCACAACCAGATTTTAGGACTCAGAAAATTCTTTTTCAATCGCTCAGAACATTCTCCACTTCACAAAGCTATCTGTGAAGCAGACACAGCCACACCACTATGCCTAGGAGATCACACAAAACAAATTACCACAATAACCAGACAACAAAAGATACAAACTTGGACCCAAAAATCGCTCCATGGCCGACATCGTCTCGATTTAACCAACCCTATTGTTGACAAGGTAGCGTCAAACGCATGGTTAAAGCGAGGCGAGCTGTTCCCAGAAACAGAAGGGTTTATGTTAGCGATTCAAGACCAAGTGATTGACACTAAGAACTACAGAAAATATATAATCCGCGATAGTACCCTTGGCAGTGACCATTGCCGACACTGTCACAGACAACCTGAGACTATTCAACACATCACAGGCTCATGTTCATCCATCACACAAACAGACTACAAGCACAGACACGACCAGGTAGCAGCTATCATACATCAAGCACTCGCATACAAACATAAACTCATCGCAGAGAAAATACCATACTACAAATACACACCACAAATCATCCTCGATTCACCCGAATTTAAAATGTACTGGGACAGGACCATACTTACAGATAAAACTGTACACCATAACCGGCCTGACATCACATTCCACGACAAGATAAACAAAATAGTATACCTAATAGATATCGCGATCCCAAACACACATAACCTAAGTTCCACTCACACCAACAAACTCACCAAATATGTGGACCTGACCATTGAGCTCAAAACTCAGTGGCAGGTACACACTGTTAAGACCATTCCTATCATAATATCCAGTACAGGCGTCATCCCCAAAACCCTTCATACAAGTTTAAAGACCCTTGATTTACACCCCCTTACATTCACACTCCTACAGAAAGCTGTCATACTTAACACATGCAGAATAGTTAGGAAGTTTTTATCCATCAATTAAATCACACCTTATCATCCCCAAGGTTGCTTTGGCCACAAGCCCGTAACTTTGGCGTATTTCCCCATATACATTTGGGAGAGGTTGTAACCTAAAACGATAATAATAAAAATAATAATAATTATACATACATAGTCAGATACCTATTGATTTATTCATAGGACAAACCATGAACAATACTGAAAATGTTAGTTTAGTTACTTCAGCTTCTTCTATGCGCTTTGTGGAAACGAAAGCTGCACAGGATTCATTTTCAGATTTTGATTTATAAGCAGCAGATTTTATTGTTAAATGCCCAGTTTTTTAAAGCATAAAGTTAAAATACATTAGCAAAACCAATTGCATGTAGAGTTACTAAGTAAGTAGAGGTACTAAGTTATATTGATTGCGGTAAACATATTGGAAAGGGGTACGCCCAATTTTAACGAACACAGTATGGATACAATTAGGTAACGTAACGTATTTCATACCTTCAGCTATTATAATATGTGTCATACTTATTTGAACGTGGTTAATATAAGCTAAGTATACCGATTTAATTTGGGAGGCCAATAGGCAACTAGCTAGGGCGGAGTTGGTAACAATATCAGAGTATGGCAGTGAGTCTGGAATATTAGCTATAAGTAGGTAAATAGTTTAGAAACGAACAATATTTAAATAAATCTATCAAATATTAAGAAAGGTCCCCTTAGTGATACTGAAAACAAATTCGTTTGCCAGAAGTAGGTACTAGAGACTCAAGCTGTGTAGCCTGCTCCAGCTGATGTTATAAAGGTGCACATTCATACAATCAACAACCACTCTGTCTACTACAAACCTTAGAAATCATCTGTCAAAGAATAATAAATTGTTGGTGGAAAAATATTATAATAAGCGATGATGTCTGGCCATCGTAAGTGCGGGTCTGCGAGCGGGCGGCGAGTTTTTATGTCAAGGGAAAATCATCTAATGACTTCTTAAGGTGAGAGAGAGTGTCAGACTCTTACAGACTAACCCCCCCCCCCCCCCCCCCCCCCCCCCCCCCGTCCCTTCTCCTGCTCGGGCCGAGATCGCGGTGCCTCATTGCGCTTACCCCGCAACCCCGGCTGGAGCTACCAAGCTCGCCGCCCAACTAGAACTAGACCATACGAGACATATCCATTAGCCGGGGCTGTGGGTTAAGCGCAATAAGGTACCGAAGCCTCGGCCTGAAGCAGGAACAGGGGAGCCATACCTTAGACAATATAATTTGATGTTTTCCCTCCACAAAAAAGGCCATGAGAATATACATATATAAGTACTAGCTGGTCCGCCTTAGCGTAGCCTTGATGCACTACCTACATTATTAAAAAAAAATATTTAATTTATTTTCATTTTTTCCCCTTTTAGTTCTTATGTACAATTATCTTTTTAAGTGACTGTAAAACTAAAAAGACTATAATCATAAAAACTTATGTTTGCCTGGGTTTGAACCGAGGAACACCGTATCGCGAGAGGACTATACCACTATCGACTACAGCACAGCTGCTATATTAAAGCTGCGATATTATTGCAGCTGCGATATTATGCGTGAAATATTGCGAAAGAGTAAACTCGAAAACATGCTCTTCCCCAACCATGAGACTGAGCTACATCGATTTCTCGTCCCGAAAACACTCACATATAAAATTTCATCGAAATCGTTAGGACCGTTTCCGAGATCACAATACATGCTTTTTCTGGCAATCAGAGCCACCTGCCGGGCTGATTTGTGAAACTCCACCATTCGGGGCGCCACTCAGACTCATATAGAAAAATCCATTTCAATCGGTCAAGCCGTTTAAGACGAGTTCAATTACATGTACAGAAGGATTATATATAGGTCTGTATAAAGATATATGACACCTAGTCCCTGTTTGTTTGTGCCAAAAAAGAGTTGATGTTCAGCCGGGATAACGGGGCAAGCGTATTAAGGTACCGTGTATCCAGGAGTATCAGCTAGGAACGGGGAGCCTAGAGCATGAACCTTTTCTACAAGGGGAAGGGGGATTTGGAAAGTAATTCTAAAATTGGTAGTGTTCTCACAGTGTTTGACCATTGAATTAACAATGCAGAGAAATAGTCATTACAAAATTATTACAATCTGTTTGTGTGTCCTTTAAAAAGTCACTAGATACTAATTTTTTTCCTGTCATAAAATCTGGAACCTACCAGAGAAGTCGATGAATACGAGGTGCTCAATGGCTTAGTGAGGAATCAGATGTGTCTGATAAGAAAATGAAAATAATTATGACATAAGCGTTATAAGAAGAAAAATCCAATCCAAATAAGCTTAAACTAGTGAATAATAATTAATTGCGGCTAACGTTGAGTTCACTAAATCTACTACATATTCTCATTAATTTATTATATACCTACCAACGGTTCGTCCCGGATTCCCACAGGTTCCGTAACCTAACTTTAAGTTGGGATATCTAATTTTCTAGCTAGAAATAACTGCTTATAGCCTTTATTGTTGAGGATCAATGACGATATAACCACTACTATATTCTCTATAAGTATTCAGAATGACCCGCCCCGGCTTCGCACGGATGCTATGGTAACACTAAATTTCTTCACAACAATATGGTTAATTTACTCTATCTATTAAACATACCGCAACAATATACGTTGCGTAGTTTTAAAGATTTAAGCATACATAAGGTATAGGTCCGTGATGGCGCAGAGGTTGAAGCGCTCGCTTCTCATGCATGAGGGTGCGGCTTAGAAACCTGGCAAGTACCAATGTAACTTTTTCTAAGTTCAAAGTACTTTCTTTAATTATTTAGACACCACTGACAAAGGAAAACACCATGAGGAAACCTGAACTTATAATTTCTAAGCTGGATAAATATTGTACAGGTGAGACTAAGGACTAGTCCCTCCAGACGATCCTCTTATACTGGGTTATCCTCGGAAGTCCGCTCAATTGTACCGTAAAGGTACGCTCAGAAACAATAGTGCTTATAATCTTTCAAACCTTGTTCAGGATTGCAAATTGAACATCAAATTATTCGGGTTCTTGGTGCCTGAGAAGTTGTAGAAGAACCGAGCTTTAGGCTTATGAGACTTCCAGAGAAGCTCAGCTATACAAAATGGTCAATCAAATGGCTGATTTTAGGGCGGCCAGACGTTCCCTGAAGTCAAACTTTTGATTAAAATAATTATGTTTTTAGGGGCTATCGTTTTAGTTTTCCTGCCTTAGGTGGGGCGAAAGGAAGTGTCAGACTCTTGACTTTACTGACTGAAAACCAACCCTTTACTTCTCCTGCTAGGACTGTGGAATATTATTGCGTTTGCATCTGCAACCCCAGTTGACTTATCTGGGCTGATAAGGTGACAATAAGCTATTTATAAAAATACCTTTGTTACTTACTACTACTACCCAAAAGTATGGGTAAGTTAATCGCCTGCTCTATTAAATCATCCCACCTAGCTTTCTGTACTTATGAAGTCTCAGTCTAGAAGCTAATTCCAGTTAAGTACAAATTTTGTCGTATCCTAAATTCTTTGGACCCATACATAAATATCTACATGCAAAAAAATATTAATCAATCTGTAATTGATTATTTTTTAAGTTTTGATTAACATAAATATTACCTTAGCCGCATACGCACGTCTACGTACTACGTCTTTAACTAAAGTGCGTAATAGCTATCACCTCCAGTCTCGTGTGTTAGACCGTGTAATATAATTTCTATTTCTTAGATACATACAATGCAGTTGCATGTAAGTCAATGCTTTTCCTATTTGTATTAGTTCGCGTGAACCGTAGTAGCATTATTATTTTAAATTCACCATAGCTTCCTGCAGATTAGGATTCGGATATGGCACGGAAATTCTCAAACTCTTTTCAATGAAATAAAGTAATACTTAATTATTTCCGTTCTTTGTTTAATTAGTATTTAATTTACCCTGAAAATAAGCCCTAAGTCTTTCCTCTTTATTCCTATTTATGCGAAATAAGAATTCAAGTCAGTTCTGTTCAGTCAAGTTCTTTTTTAAAATTTTACCCAAATTGCCAATCTGTGCATGGAGAAAATTACAAAATTGATAGAATTTCATACATACTGCTCCCTCATATTGTAACCAATTTAATGCTTACCATTTGCTTAATATATTATAAAAGAAAGTGTACGACAAGAAACCTGTAACTTACTTGCTCATGCTGAAATAGTCTTATTTCACACTTATCCAAGTTAATATATTTTAACATGGGCAACTTTTAATATGACATTTACAACTTTGTCAAGTGACAACTCCGACATCTGACATCTGCCAACGTCATCTGTCAAATCATGGATTCTGTTTGATTTCATTGGCTGCACGTGTTTTTATTGGAAATAATGTAATCATCATATCAGATGAATTTCCTATTGGCGCTGGTCGGTCGCCTGCTGCCAATAAACACTACTAATGAGGTCGATAGATTTCACTCAGTGGTTATCTTTTTAATAGATAACTTTATCAGTACTATAAGCCGCGTCCCTGGTAAAGTGCAGTGTTTACAAGTTATACAACCGGACTCCATAATTTGAAGAAGTAAAAAGTTGTCAAGATATTTATGTAAGTTCCTGTAATAAAAAACGACGTCCTAACTTTAAATAACTTGAACAACATTGAACAAGTTTTACTTTAGGAACAAAACAAACACTTAAGCATTAAAACGTGTGCTCAAATACCTATTCATTTCTTAGAAACTGGCACAAAAAGAATAAAATTAAAACAAACTGCATAGACTCTGTTTATACTTTTTAAATTCAAGCTTGTATTTAAAAACTCTTGGGATCTTAGTATTATATAGTATAACTATCAGTGCAACCAATATGATGTGTAAAGTCCTTGACCAATAAAGTTCTTGCAGTATTACTTGTCATGTTAGTTTAAGTTTTTAACAGTGTATTGAAAAATTCTTAATTTTAAGAATTTTTCTACATTATATTTTTTTGGGCAATATGAGATACATTTCAAACATATTATGTATTTTTGCAGATTTTAAATGTTGCCTTCAAAAATGCAAGTTAATAAAAAACTATTACCCATAAAGGGTCATTTTTTCTTCTTTAATGCTGGTAAGTAAAACTTGTGTACTTGTTTAAATTCTATTAATATTATAAATGTGAGAATGTCAGGCTGTATGTTTGTTATACTTTCATGCTAAAACTACTGGACCGATTTGGTTAAAATTTCGTATGAAGATAGGTTATACCCTGGATTGACACACAGGCTACCCAAGAGAAGCCACAGTTTCAACCTAGTGAAGCTACTACACTATAACAGTTTTGTTTGTGAAATAACTAACAGTAATAAGTTTATATTCCTATTTATTTGAGTTGCAGTAGACAATTAAGGGCTTAGAATTTGTGATGGGTGGCAAACTATCTTATTGATCATGTAATGACAAGCAATCAATGTGACCTATTACCACTCAGAAATACAGTTAATGAGTTTATAAGTGCATTGCCAGCCTGTTGGGGATTGCATATTTTGCAATATAGGTATCCCCTATATTGCAAAATATGATTGCATATTTTGCAATATAGGGGATACCTATATTGCAAAATATGCAATCATATTTTCAAGGAAGGGTGATTTTACAATAGTTTA
Organism: Spodoptera exigua; assembly: GCA_902829305.4. Taxonomy (NCBI): domain Eukaryota; kingdom Metazoa; phylum Arthropoda; class Insecta; order Lepidoptera; family Noctuidae; genus Spodoptera; species Spodoptera exigua. The sequence goes on along the minus strand of LR824601.2, from coordinate 7,550,755 downwards.
TGTGCCATTGGGCTATATGATTTTCAAAATAATTAAGTAAACTTTTGTAGTTTCTACAAAAAATGTGATCCTATGTAACTTTATTTATCTGCAAAATATTAATTATTCTGATGAAAAATGACAAGATTTTTTTTCTATATGATATTGTTTTACTTTAACAAACCTAATGTAACTGAAATGAAAACATATTTAATTGATTTACAATGTTCAAGTTTATATTTTTACTATAGAACTTTATCAAAACACAATTTAGTGACACATAATAATGATACCATCTGTGTGTATGTTTGAGGGTTGGATTACCTTGTTATCATCACCATATCCATACCTTTTTTTGTGAAAGCAAATAAGTATCTTAATAAAGCTAGTAATTAATACACATTCCACATTTAAGTATACTTACCCAGCAATAACATTACCTTATTGTGTTTTAATGATACCATTATGCGGCAGTCATAATTAATGTGGCAGTCTTAATGCTATTACTGACAAAATATTCATACATTTATTGTTTACAAGGACAGCTAAATTCTTAATTTCTTATAAGAGAATCTGAAGCTATTCTGTAAGTAATAGTGATGGATAAACTACCTTATAAACAAATTCTTAAAGGACCTACATCACAATGCCTGGTCAGCCACTAGGAACAAGATAAAAATTACTCATAAATATAGAATATAATTTGTATGAAATATGCCACATAAGTTTATCAAGTACGAATGAAGGCAGTGACAAGTCGAGACTGCATGTGTACCAATAAAAATTGTTATAAATTATATCAAGCTTAAACTCGTTATCATCAATAAAAATATTAAATGGATTAGGTATATAACTCAGTATAATGCTATAACAATGTATGTGTATACCGTGAAATTATAGTACAATTAGAAACATTGATATCAACCAAACATAATCTATTTAAATTAAAACTAACCTTGTCCAGATAAGTTTAACTTGTTTTACGCGGGAACATAGATCTAAGCGAGGTTTTATGTATTTTCTATTGTCTCTTATAAACAGGCAGCAGAGAGGCTAAGCAAATAATTTTGAACTATAACATTGTTTATATTAATACCCAATTAAAAATATATTGAAAATTCATACCACAAATCAAATGAAAACTATCTAGTTTTTAGGAGTTACATAGTGATTTCCGAATTATCAGTTATGTTATATACAAAACACGGGTTTCTAAATAAAATATCTATATAAATAAAAGAAAATCTTTTTAGTTACGCTATTTATAACATAAGAACGGCTGAACCGTTTAGCTGCTAATTGGTAGGGTTGCTAAGAACTGGGAGAAGGACATAGGATAGGGTCAAGTAGGTAGGGTAAGGTGGGTAGGATAGGTAGTGTAGCTTAAGGTAGGTAGGGTAGGCATGACGGGAGCGAAGCCGCGGTTAAAAGCTAGTTGAATAATAGATAACTATGTTAAGATTTGTTTTAGTCTATTTAATGTTTGAATGTCATGTATTCAAGATGTTGTCACAAACTAAGAGATTTTTAAAATTATTGTTTTGCTTTCAGGCACCGCGCCGCTTGTACCGTACTTATCAACTTACGCACGTCAATTAGGATTCTCATCTGCCACGGTAGGATTAATTTACACAGTACTGCCCATATTTGGTCTTATCGCAAAACCTCTATTCGGTGTTATTGCCGACAGGTAAGATATGGTTTTACAACGATTTATTTCTTTACGCTGAGTTTTATCACATAATTTCCTTATCTTAATCTACTATTATGACATCTTAAACTGAAGTAGATTGTTTGATTGTATCTCTGCTATACTTATTGCGTGAATTGTAAATGTATGTGGATTCTAAATACATTATTGTAAGGTTAAATAAACAACAATGTAGCCTGTCGTTAACTATAATTAGTAAACTATATAGAAAAAAGGGCCTTAAAATATGAAGTAGAGCTATTTGACGTGGATTGATATAAATTATTCAATGATAATCCATAAAACATCGTAATGTCAAATTTTTATGTAGGTAATATAATTTGAAGTCATTTCAAACTTATATTCATACACATATAATACTGGAATTGCTGAAACATGTAGGTACAACAGCAGGATAAGTAACTCCAGTCTGTAAATATTTTTCGTTCTGTTTCTAAGTTTGTAATTGGCTAAGGCTCGGTTCTAATTTCATTTTTTTTTTTGTTGATTTTATGTTGATTTGTGTAACTACCTACTGCTTCTGTAAACTGATCTATTACTAACTAGGTACTCAATCTTAGTGCAAGGTTGGCGTAGAGTCGCGGATTTGATTTCCACACGTAACAGTTCTTTGTATGATCTACTCGTATGTGTAATGTATGTGTTTTTAAACGCACCCACGACACTAGTTCAGGGCAACGATGTTAATTTTGAATACCTACCTACTATATAACTTTGGGCACGAATTGATGTCGCAAAACTCAGAAGATTTACTTTAGATTGAAAAAAGTAATTGTAGGTACCCACTGAGGTACCCACATGACTGTAAGTAATACGAAACAAAAAAAGCATGAGACATACTCGGGGCACTTAACTCATTCAATCAATTTATCATTGTTGATGGAAAGTTTTTAACAGAGATTGATCATACTTATAAAAAGTTTGGCCACCTCGCTTAGTAACAGAAACATTTATTCTACTCTTCTTATTTATAAATCTTTCCATCATCATCATTGTGAGCCTGTACCTAATTGTCTCCATGCTGGCTCAAGTCGGGTTGACCATTTCTCACTTACAATTAGACGTTGTACTTTCAGGTTTCTTTTAGCTATTTTTCTTTACAGTTTACACCTTAAATAAGTTTTATCTAAAATGAACCTAAGATAGCTCACAAAATTAGGGGGAAGTGGGGCACATTGATTCACAAAAATTTTAATGTAGGTATACAGATTACAGACATAATATTTTTCATTAATATTGTATTTTAAGTTTAGCTAAATTATTAATTATTATATTGTTCTAGTTTAAAATTGTTTTTGTTGTCAAAGAATTAATAATTGACATTTAGTAAAAAATGGTTTTTATATCAATCTACCCCACTAGTGGTATACATTGATACACGACGTGGGGCACTTTTATACAGGGTGAAAATGTATGAAAGTACAGGGTCATTAATTAATTATGGTCAAATTAAGACACATTTACAATATTTTAACTTATTTATTGTAATGTGATCAACATTAACCTTATCACGAGACACATCTAATTGTTGTAATAAATCTTAATCAAACTATCTTAATATTATTTGAAAACATAATATAAGTCTATATTCTCTGTTATTGCACATTGTATGCACTTAAATTATTAGAAAAAGTATAAATAGATGAGGTTCGAGTAGCGCCTTTCGTAAAATTTGGTGCAGGCAGATGTAAAAGTATATCTCTGAAAATGACACTGGCTTTGTCATCGACATCTGGAAAGACAAAGATATAAGAAGACTTGGCAATTTCTTCTTAAGTATGACACTTCATACTCAGTCAAATTATATTCAGTACCTAATGACTTTAGCCACATAGTGGATCACTTTTCTTTTAAGAAAATCCCCAACATTTATATTTTCAGACTAGGACTGTCGAACTCAGGTCCACCTTCTATGTCTGATTCTTCATATTCATCGGTATCATTTAATTTATCAGTATCACTGGAATCAGATTCTGACAAGTTACAATAGACTTTCTTCTTTCTAGGTTAGTACTTTCTGTGAGTCCCAATAAATTCTTAGCGGCTCTTTTTCATCGTGAAGTGTCTGTAGCCTATTCTTTTCTGGTGTGTCGATATAAACTCTAGATTTTCCTTTTTCTCTGCCCTTTTTGGATGTTTTTTTTAACAAAGCCCTTTTTCGGATAAATGGAATAGCTGCAGGATAAAATATTTTAGTTTGAAGGCCTGACAGTCCAGCTAATGGACGTGATGAAAGGATGAAATGATGCCGATGTTAGCAGATCTATCAAAATTCCTTTGGTTATCTAGAGGGTCATTTTGTATCTCTTCTCTGTCAATAGTTTCATCATTTCGATCTCTTTCTACCTCCACAAAATCGACTTCCTCGCTTTGTATTGCCTGATTCATTTCTTCATCTTGGAAACTCTGACTGTAAATTTCAATGGGTGCAAAATCTTCGCCCCCTGATGCTAGTCTATTGAATGGCCAAATACCAGATTTTGAAAATCCACTCGTTATATTTCTGGGTGTGAAAGATTCCAGAAAGGCAGACTTCGAGAGTTCAGCTATGTTGTTTGTCGATAATGTCTTACCAATATTTCGGACGTGCCAAGCATTGAAGGCTATTTTTATCTTTCCTTTAAATGGCTCAAAATCGCTAATATCTAGCGATTGTAGCTTGTATGACGTGTGTGGAGAAACAATTCCATTGTTTCGGCAATAGTTCACGGCTTCTATAGAAATATGAGATTCATGGTTGTCACAAATAATTAGAATTGGGTAATCTTTTGAACACAATGTTTGTTGTTGGACATGTTGTAGAACTTGTATGTACAAATCAGACGTCATCCATTTGCTACGCCAAGACAACCTTTAGGAGCCTCATTTAAAAATTGTTCTTGGAAATGGACTCGAGGAAAAACATAAACAGGAAGAGCAGTGCCTGTTGCTGTCACTATTCCTCAAAACGTAACAGGCTCTCCACGTTCAGCTGAAACTATTTGTCCTACTTGTCTTCGTGTCCTTTCGACCAAAACTTTAGGTGTTTGTAAAACTGTGTTAATACCTGATTCATCTAAATTGATTTTACGATTGGGTGTGAATTAACTTCTCCATTACGCGTTCACAATTTGGAAAAAAAATCATTAACTGCAGTTCTATTAAATGCAAAATTCCTGCGGCGCTTGTATTTTCTGGCTTCCTTAGGCTAAGCTCTTGATTCCTGTTTCTAAAGCCTGCTACCCATTCTTTCCCGGCACATTTTTTTCCAAGACTGGTACCCGGTTTCCGAAATCACGATCAATATTAAAATCAACTAACTAGGTGTCAAATCTCTTGTCAAGTCATCTGATTGGTTGTTGATAATTCAGTCAACCAATTAGATGACTTGACAAGAGATTAAATTGATTTTAACATTGATCGGCCTTTCGAAAACCGGTTGTTAATTTTTAGATAAGGCAATTATATCAATGTGCCCCATGTATCAATGTACCCCACCTCCTCCAGTCTTATTGGTTCTTTATTCTATAATTTTATAATTATTAAATCTAAAATTAATAATAAAAAAAATATGAAATGTACTTGACTTGAGTGTCCTTAACATGTACTTAATCTTTTATAAGTAGCTAAGAAGGAAATATTACTAGAGGTAACACGTGGGCTTACAATAATAAAGAAATCAATAATGTATAAAAATAAAATAAAGGTGATGAAAACTTTGATGATAATTAAATTATGTTATTATTTCTTACAGGTTTAAAAAACAAAAATCAATATTCATATTATTTCAAATAATAACTATAATAAGCTTCGGATCAATATACTTAATACCAGAAAACAGAAACTGGTCGGTTGAATTAGATTGCGACGGTGGTATTACTATGTTACAAAGTTGTTACAAGAGTAAAGATGCAGTAGACATGTGTAAAGTTGATTACTTGAGTAATTTAAGCTCCAATGCTACGTCTAAATGTGAAGTAAGTACTTTAAACTTAATATAGCACTTAAGAACCTTAATAACTATTCTCTTCATTATGAAGAAAGTAACTATTCTCCTATTTATGAAGGTTTGGACATTTATTTGGGTAGCTTATTGCTATAGTAAATAGACACTATTTCAGATTCTGTGCTAGATATACCGGAATAAATCAATTAAGTTTTTCTATAGAATCAAACATAGGACTTGTTCGTCAGTCTTAAATGAAACAAATAAAAGTATCGCTAAGTACTGTAAATTCCATATTAGTCATTAAATCACATAAGTTTTTCCTCATCACATCTTCGTCAACTTATTTATAAAAATAATATCAAACACGTGATAGTGAATCTATAGGCATCGCCAGCAAGGTCTACCGTTTTATAAAGAACAAAGATTCTTTTCATTCATATTTATTGTAAGTAGGTACTGATTACTTATATAATTTTTTTGCAGATGAATTGTGATATGACGTCGCCTAAAATGTGGCAGACGGTTTGCGAACATTGGCACATACCACAGTACTGCTTCAGTAACACCAACAACATACAATATTCCTCTATAGTCAGTAATGTTACTTTGAAGAACGACAGTTGTGCCTATATTGCTGCAAGTAATGTAACCTTGGACGGTGAGATAAAATTCATTTGTTTTCTGTCACATTACTATAAGAAGAGCTAATAATCATTTTTTTTACTATTATCACTCATTCAATCTTCAGTTTATTGTATATGTAGGTAGGGTACTTATATTTATTGTGTCTAGTGAGTCTGCGCAATGGTTAGTTTTTTTTTACAATTACTAGATTAAAAGAAAATAGAATGTCACGTTTATTTTGCCATGCTAATAACGAACACTGCAATGCGACTAACAACTTTGTGCAATCTGCGAATTTCTCTAGTGTTATTATAGCTATGATTATGGACTTAACTTCAACTTTTAACTAGGTACTATTATTTCAAATTTTCTTTTTCAGGTCGCATATTCAGTCCCTCCTGCAGACTGGGCAAAGTCTATGTAGATGTTAACGAACCCTGTGCTTTCAAATGTGATAACACAAAGTTATCTACAGCCATAGGGAAGGATCGTGTGAATATGACCTGTGTGGACCAAAATATAAATTACAAACTATGCCCTGCAGATACTGCTCAAGTTAAAGAACTTACTAAAGATCCTTTAAATAGCACATGTGAGGTAAATCGTTGACTATTTGTTTCATGATTTTAGGTATGAATTGCCTCTGTAATAATGTGCCTGAAAATCAAATTACAATTTACAAAAATAACAGTGAAATCACACCAGGCAGACCTGTATCGTGTATCGACTTTCCTTTGATGTCCATGTGTCTGTCTGCCATCAGGTAGTGTCTTAATAAACCGTGATAACTAGACAGTTGAAAATATTTACAGAGGCTCCCATACAACAGTCTGAACTCTTTCCGCGGGAGTCCGACTCATATCCAACATCCGTCGGTCCGACCAGTAAATCTATCCTACTTATCGATTTTTTAGGCTTCATGTGATCTTGACGTGAATGCTCCGTGGCGGCTTATGGAAATATGCGAGTGGTGGAAGGCAGACACTGCCAGCTACTGTCAACCAAAGACCCGGCAGGGTGAAGAATTCCCAAAAAACCTGTCCTTCACCGGAGAAGTACTGTTATCTTCGACAATCAAGGAACATGAATGCGTTTATATGCGGCTTCATCACATCGAATTGCCCGATGAAAACGGCGTTGGTAAGATAACTTGACACTATACTAAGGATACTTATCTAATGAACTAATCACGTAAAGTTATACCCACTGCTCGGCTTCTGTTAGTCGTAGCGTGTTGTTTTATAGCCTATATCCTAACTCGATAAATGGATCATCTAACACAAAAGGATTTTTTCAGTTCGGACCGTATTCAAAGTAGTCCGAAGTTGTAAAAAAAGCAATTGCTATTGGATTAGGTATCCATTTTGCGATAGTCGTTTAAAATTTAAGTGATCAACATTTCAGAAGCAGATTTATTTATAAAGACTGGTTCTTACCCGCGCAACTGTCTGTCGAAAATTGCGTTGAATTCGTTGGTTATATTAAATTTTGTTTTAAAAATGTTTATGAAAAATCATCAACGGATTTTTTGTACTATGTTATTTTTTTCAGTAACAAAACATTATCCTGTTTGTGGAGCAAAAGCACAATACGAAAATAAAACTGAACTGTTTCGTTCTTCTTGCAGTATACGCTGTGACAACGCTGTGGCAAGTACTTTTATATCAGGCTTTCCTTGTAAAATATTTTATAAACTAACACATAACATAAAATCAGTTATTCATTTTAAATAAAATAACAATAAATGAATTATTTTAAATCCTTAGCAAATAAAACATTGTTTGCTTATATTTGTGAATCTTAATGTTTGTGAAGTACCTATAAATACAGTTTACCACTTAATGCCAAAACATTGTGATTGGTAGGTTATTTTCGAAATTCTTATAAAGAAAGCCAAAGTAAAGAAAATCTTGAATATATAGGTACCTAATGATTTAAAAAACACTTTTTGCAGGTGAATGAGTTAATCGAGGGCGCAGTAGATAGCAGTAATGATAAAAATGAATTCACAACAACGTTTTGGCTATTTTTCTTCTTAATGATAGTTAGCTGGATCGGACAGGCCGTTGTTGTCACATTCGCTGATGCTATCTGCTTCAATCTGCTTGGTAAGTAAAACAGCCCTTCTCTGTAGATGATTATGTAGAATTGTAGATGATGTAGGTATAAAAATGGAAAGTCAAAATTATTTATTCCAACTAAACCATATATAACGTCAAAACGTAACCTTTATAACGTCAAAATAGAATAGTAGTCTGTTCATCAGTGAAGCAAGGCGCTCGTTCGTTCGTAAGGGTTTATGCTGAGACCGTGTTACGTCATCACTACAATAGTTAAATGCAACGTCATCATTGCGATAATTTAATGCAACGTCACTAAAACACACCCAATGTAAAGATCGAATGGAGAAGAAAGGGAAAAAAGAACAATAATAATTGATACTCTTTTCAAAAAAATATGTTTCTTTTACCATCTGACTAAAACATAATTTTATTCTATTTTCATAGACTAATCTGAATTTGTAACCTCATTTCAGGTACTAAAGTATCACAGTATGGAAAACAAAGACTGTGGGGTTCAGTTGGATGGGGTATCTTCTCACTGCTGACTGGAGTTCTCATAGACACTTTTAGTGATGGAGCTTACAAAAACTACTCTATTGCATTTATTCTCATGTTCGTGTTTATGATGGGTGACGTCGGTGTTTCTTGTTTTGTAGAGGTAAGTTACTCAAATATAATCTACTAGCTATTAATCTCGCGCGGTTTCACCCGCTGCTCGGCTCCATTTAATCAGATCGTGATGTTTAATAGCCTATAGCACCCCTCCACACATACTTACAAACTTACAATTTTTACCCCTTTATTATAATGGGTAGACCATTTTTGGTGTAATATAATAACCATGCGTGTAGGTTTTGTTTTTTTTTGTTTTTCTGACTATATAATAGTGCTGCTAATTCCGCTGTGTCATAAAATTTTCAAGACAGCCTATATACCTATATATTGTATTTACACCTGAGTGCGATCGACCAAATTCTAATGTAGCTGTTAAACAAGACGGACTTTAACTAAACCATTCCAATGCGAAATCAGTTCCATATGATTAATTCGAGATAAATGTTTTTAGGAAATGATTGAATTTTTTTTATTGCTTTTCAGACTGATTCAACTAAGATGTCAATGAACATTTTAGCTGATGTTGGTTCCTTGTTATCGTCTTTGCCAACATTCTTATTCTTAGTGTGGACGGTAGCAGTTGGTATGTGCACTGGTTTACTGTGGCAATTCCTGTTTTGGTTGTTGGAAGACATATCAGGGCTCACCTGTGATGGCTCAGGTTACATAAAAACCTTGCAAGGATTAGTCAGTGCAATACAAACGTTTGGAGGAGAAATACCTTTCCTGTTTGTGTCTGGTAAGTACTCAGTGTTGTTATTAAAGTACAATACTTAATGAAAAAAACCTTTGCTCTAGCTTGTTCTTTTTTACACATTTTTCATTATAAGAACATTAATATAATGAGATATGGGGTAGTTGCCTACATTTTATCTAATTAGAAAAAAGTATTTTTTTATATTTTTTTTATGGAATAAGTTGGCAAACGAGCAAACTGTTTACTGGCTGGTAAGCAATCGGCGCCGCCCATGGACACCCGCAACACCAAAGTAGTTACGAGTGCGTTGCCGGCCTTTTAGTGATTAGGGTTTTGGATATTTAAATACGGATATATAATTTTGTCGCCGTTTTCTCTGAGGCCGTGATATCTAGACGTTCTAGTCGACCATTCCTTCACGAATATTCCTGACAAAGCTTGGCTTTCCAATACTAAATAAAATAATGATGTATTTCAGGTTATGTACTTAAAAAAGTTGGTCATATAAACATGATGAGCCTGGTTCTACTGGCGTTTGGTGTGAGATTCATCTTGTACTCGTTTCTAAGCAACCCCTGGTGGGTACTGCCTATTGAAATGTTGCAAGGCGTTACTTTCGGCATGTTTTATCCGACAATGACTTCGTATGCCAATATTGTCTCACCACCGGGTACAGAGACTACTGTTCAGGTATGTTTCCTAATATAAAAATAGGTGTAATACTCAAACCGGTAAAGGTACCGGATTTTTAGTCGATCGACGATAATTTTCCCCTCACAAAAAGAAGGTCTGAGTATAATGTGAGAGTATATGAAATAATGAAAAGCGACATTACATTCTTTATATAAAACCGATGACATGATATAAACCTTCTAAATTGGAAAGCCAGAGTCAAAACAGTACTTTATTTGTTTTAGGGACTGGTCGGAGCTGTCTTCGAAGGCGTTGGTACATCCTTAGGTAGTTTTATTGGAGGTCAACTGTACGGGACATATGGAGGATGGATTACCTTCCGTTCTTTTGGCATTGGCGCCCTATTATGCTGTGGATTGAACTGGCTGGCTTTCTTTATTATAAAGGATAAAATTGGCCACGCTAGAGTGCCTTCAGGTAATGACAAAACTACAGAACAATAATGTTTAAGATTGAATACACCTTTTGTCATTGTGTTTTTTGTAGCCTAGGTTGATATATAAAAGAACAAGATTCATTTTATTTGAATCTTCTTAATCAAGATTATATTCATTTTATAACTGGCATAGACAATGTATACTCGCCAACCTAGACTACCATTTTATATCAAAACTTTACATTATCATTAACTTATATATTTTATAATCGTCAAAGTACTTAATTTAAAAAAATGACGTACATTATTTACAAAAAAATTGCCAATTATTATGGTGAAGGGTAGAAATTAATTTTATTATGTATAAGCGAATATTTTTATATTAACTAATTGATAAAACTATTATTTAGCCTACATTCCGCGTTAGACCAATTGATGATTTGAATAATGCCTTATAATAATTTTAGTACTTAATTATTCATTGATGTATTAACACTTAGATCTGTCTCGCTGGTAGAGTCGTTTTACCTAAACTCTTAAAAAGAGGTATCACTTCAATCTTTTTATTTCAAAAATCTCAAGTAAGCAATAAGTTCGCTTTTGAGAAAATAGTGGACTATAATAATTGATCACAATAAAGCAAGTTTATTGTAAGTTAAAATCTCTGGATTTCCTTCGAGCATTAACCAGTATGAGGCTATGGTTTGTAAAGTCAAAATACGTATTAAGCAGCTTTAAGTAAAATTGTTCCTATTTTGTTTACATATTATTTAATTACGCCTGCTTAGTATTATTTATTTTAGCAGAACGGTACCGTCAATACTTTGATCAGTTTGTAAGGTTTTAGCAGCAAAAAATGTTAATACATCACTGAACTAGCATTTACCAGTTACTCTGTGTTTTATACGTACATGAAAATTTATAATTTTTAGGCTGTGTTTTCGGTATTTAAACATTTAATGTGTTAAGTATTTTCTATGTTCCTAAAACCTATACTTTAAATACTCTTCTATATTTTTAAAGATCGTTTAATAAGATACTAACATACAATTTAGATTTTAGTAATGTAGACAGTGAGATTATTATTGACTTAATTTTATTTTTATTTGTATTGTTATACGTAAAACTTGAATTGGTTTTTTTCCTGTGCCATACAAGCGCTGTGACATCGAATTGTTTCTTTTTACCTTATAAAGGTCTTTATGTTTCTTATTTATTTGTGTCTACGATTGTTTTCTTTCTGTTTTTATTGCTTTTTGACACTTCGTGCAAAACGTCTTTTGCCTAACTTTTGTTTCTTAGTCTTGTTGTTTGTGTTGTTCGTAAGCCCCTTTAGTTCATTTTTTATATAAAAAATCTTTTTCCTCTGTTTTCTTAATTTGTTTTATTTTTCTTATCATGCGTTTGACGAGACATTCCTATATTCTAATTGTGTATCCCCAGAATAAGATTGTAACAAACGATTCCGATTGTTTCCTGAAATATGCTGCCCACAATGTTATTTTAATTCTGTAGTATTAGTAGTATATAGGTACCTACTTGGTTTTTTTGTAACTCTTTACAAAACGCTCCTGTGATGGTTTAATTATAAATATACTATTGAAATTTGATATTAAATGTGTTTCTTTTTGCCCACCTCGGCGTCGTATTAGATCTCTGTGTCGTTATTGTTACAAATCTGTGTTCATCTGTCTCTGACAATTAGTACTCTTGGAGGATAGACGCGAGTGATGATCATCGATTTTGGAGCTTCTTCGGGGCTGTATGGCACATTTCTCAATGCATTTAAAAGGAAGTACTTTCAAAAATTTTATCAACAATGTAATTCGATGGCTATTATTATTGCATAGTCGCATGATTACTTGTCTGTGTTTGTTATGTGCTACGTTAACATTACTAAAAGAACAATTTCGTACCGACGACCATTTACTTAAATTGTTCTAACACACTTTTGTTTGTTTTTGTTGACATAATGCACTTATGTCTATGACCTTACCGCTAAATGTACTTATTTGTGAAATGTTTAAAAAATTATGTTATTATATTTTGTTTTCAGGTTATTTGTCCGTCATTCGATATGAACAACCAAATGATATGGTTTATATGTTGGAAGATATGTCGGAGGGAAGAATGTGATAACGATAAGTTGGTAATATGTACTTATTATATTTAAGTTGCTCGTGGAGCTGTAACTTCCTGACAATTGTTAGTAACTAAGTGAAATCTGTGATTCTTTTGCTTTGACATAATTGCACAAATGAATACTGTGAGACAGTTGAAGAATTATATTTTTATATAATACTATTATTTATTTATTACAAATAATTCACGGAAATGCGTGACTAATAATCCAAATGAGGAGTAGCAGTATTAAATGGCATATGCTGAAGGTATAACATATCCAGTAAGCCCTCACTTACATTTATGTAGGTCTTGCTTCCTGTGATTGTAATTCTAAAGCCATTTATATATACAAATACTAAAGCGTCATTTATCTCGTAAGTGTATTTTTGGTACTTCATTTATAGTGACAAAAATATAGCTATTTTGAAAGTACATTGTATAACTTAACATTGAGTAAAATTTCAGAACCTATTCGGATTTGGTATTAAAAAAATTTTGATATAAAAACTCAAATTAATCTTAATTTTAACATTTGAAATGTAACAGTGGTAATTTGAATTTGTTCCAAAGGCATTGATGGGTTGACTTTTTTATTGGTTTTGGATAATCACCTAATTCAGAAAGTGTTGCTATTGCAAGATTAATTAAATTAAGAAAAGAAAGAAATAATCTATCCACGCCTTTTTGTCATTCCAAGAATAGCAATAGAAACTATTTAGATTTAAGTTTTAGATAACAAAGACTTAATGACGACGAATTTGAAGATCATTGATCCGTCCATTGACGACAAATAAAATATAATATACAAAAAAACTAATGTTTACTTAAAAAATGCAGCTATTTTGCCCAAAAATTGAGGGCTTGTCCTAAAAGTTTATTTACATTTTTACATTATATGAAAGTTTGCTAACTTATTTGGTTGCCTATACCTATTTATTACTATTTGAAATAATTTTAGGTTAATATATTCATCCTATTGTGTTTTATCGTTTTTCAACCCTTATGTAAGTAGATGTTACATTGTAACTTTTTCGATATGACATAAACTTTAAATAAAGCACGGCTCAATTATAATATATCTGACTTGGAAACTAAACGCTATGTCTAGTCCCAAAAACTGGTTTTGTACTTATTTACTCAGTTATATTTTGAATATACATATAGACATTTGATTTCGAACATTAATCTTAAACCAAAACCTCTAGATCGATCTAACTTTTTGAATCCTTAAAGAATCCTTACAGCTTAATATAAAGATTAGCATTTATAGCAAATTATTTGCCTTGCCTTTTTTAAATTAGTTCCTTTTTAAAAAATCCTAATATATTTCTATTTTATTTACCTCAATTTGTATATTCCTAAGATGTAACGAGTTTACTCACTCACCAAAATCACCGTTTCTTTGTACCGTAACAAATAATTTGGGTAAGAAATAACTCTAAATTGAACTAACTAGCTACTTAATTAACAAAAAGCATAATTGGATGGTGGTTTTTTAACACTAGGTACGCTAAAACTTAATATGTTAACTGCCGATTTCAACAATCAATCTCAAATCAAAATGTTTAGATTGAGATCGAATTTTAAGATTAATTTGAGGAGTTTCTGTTATTGATCAGCAATACGGTAGTTTCCAACTAGTCAATATCATTTCACATTCATTCATTCAAATAATTTAAGTACTTATTTCCAAAAAAATATCTAAAATTCAGTATATTGATCGATCAATAAATAAAAAGTATAGTTATTTTTCAAGATTTTATTGTATTGAAACGTCGAATTAATTTATTTTGACCTAGGAAACTACTCAATTATTGGTGTTTTACCACCTGTAGCTACCTGTTAACTCGTTACACCTGTATAAGTATAACAAATTTAAATTAGATACTTAGATTAGTACGTAGGTTTTAGGTTTATATAATTATACTTTTATCATAGTAATAAGCCGTACTCAGTAAGTGAATAATGTAACTGAACTTACTACAAAATAAGAAGCCCAAAATAAATTAAGAAGGATAAAAATCGAATGCAGTTTATCACTGTTGATTATGTATGACTCACATCGAATTATAATTATTATTGACTACAATTGCTACTTACCGATTTATGACTGAAGTCCCGAATTTTCTCATACCTCAAATAGCTGGTAAGGCACTTTTAATTGTAGCCTTGGTTGTGTTCATGGTTTATACTGATTGCTTGCCATCAAGTGTTCCGTCTCGATAACCGTTATGTATGATTGTCGTTTATACCATAACATCTCCTAAAGCCGCGATCAGATGGCACGATTCCTTAGAACTTAGGGTGGCCGCGTATTCTCGATCACCTGATTTCGGGACCCTAACAGAAATTAGGACATGATGAATCATGCCTTCTGGTCGCTGTCTGAATACAGCTTATTGGTTTCCATTTAACAGCTAACTGGTGACCCAAGTACTTCATTACAGAATTTACAAATACACAGATATGACTGTATACACAGAATGGAGTCAAGTTTTAAATATAATTTTAATAGGTAAATAGTTTAATGCGATGCTCATAAATAATGTTGTTTGTTGTAGACAGGCGAATCTCTTTCTCGCTCTCTCACTCTCTCTTAATAATGAATTACAATTACAATATGTACGTTTAAATGACAGACGTCGATTCGGGCTTCTTATTCTGTTAACACAGATAGTGGTAATACGGGGTGAATAGATACTAGGAAAATTCGCCAACATCTATTGACCCCCTTTATGTATCTAT
This sequence comes from Spodoptera exigua, assembly GCA_902829305.4. Lineage (NCBI taxonomy): Eukaryota > Metazoa > Arthropoda > Insecta > Lepidoptera > Noctuidae > Spodoptera > Spodoptera exigua. Next base: position 7,535,200 of record LR824601.2, on the reverse strand, counting down.
TCAACCTGTTTTACTTTGACCTTTTTTAAGTAAAATGTGGTTAGATTTTTAATGGGCTGTGGTAGTTTGGGTTTTTTTTTCTTTGATAAATAAAAATATCGACACCATATTTGTATTAGCTATCTATGTTTAAGTATATACTGTGTCTAAGTATGTACTTTACTTTTATATAATACATAAGTGTGGACATGTTTTTGGTGGGTACACTATAGTTGTATCTACATTTTTCTTTTGTAAAACGGTAGCTAATTAGTTCCAGTAGGCCTACCATGACGTGTTAACGCGTCAATCTTCAAGAGGGATGGGGAGGAGGTTGAAGAGGGAAGGAAGAGGGATGGAGCTATAGGGTGAACTCATCTAATTCTGTGACTCGCCTAATTCGGTGATATTTGGTTTGAGCGCTATCATAGGGCTATACGAGTGAAATCAAAGGTTTCAAATACAACCTTAAGCCTCAGTGATTAATCTCGAATTCGTATGTAAATTTTGGGGATGCTCGAGTGAGCGAGATAGAAACAGCTAACAGTTTTGTAAGTTCGGGCGCGAATTTCGACTTTTTCCGCAATGGTTGCGAATGGGTGGCGAACTTTGCTTCGTGTATATAAATATTTAACCTATTTTTTAGCTTCTTTCGAATAAAATGGATTGTATATGATATTCCCTTGATGTGGCAGCAAAAAAATCGTCAAAGTTCTGCGTCTTTTTCGTGTTAGAGCTTATTTTGTTCGTCACAAATATTAGTGTTTTAGCGGTTGAGTGGTTTCTGTGCTATCACAGAATTATAGTAGTTATGTACAAATATTTGTGGTTTTAACTAAAATTATTGACTTATTTTGAGTGTAGTAGACAATATTGATGTTATATTATTACGTTTATCTGGTCTTAATTAAATTGACGACTTTGCTGAGCCAATATTATATTTTGCTATCACGGAATAAGTTGACACTTTTTTTGGACTTGTCACGTAATTGCGTGAGTAATTTACCAAAATTCACAGTTTTTTTTATTAATATGGGCTCAACTTTGGGCAGCCGCTAAAATCTTAGCAGGTAGGTACGTATTAATTATTTTAAATTGCAGATTCACTTTCAGATATATCATGGATGACCCCAACAAGAAGAACAGAAAATATTCGGAGATCGATCTCAAAGTTACTTGCCTAATTCCGTTATATCAGAATTAAAGTAGAAGCTATCACGGACTTAAAGAGGTCACCACGGAATTAGGCAAGTTGACTTGGTTTAGTAAATTTGGTATAACTCCTAGGTGTCTAGAAAAAAATCTGATTATTTGTGCTAATATTCCTCATAAAAGACTGATAAAAAAGTCATGCTGAGACTGAATTAAATTAGTTAATAATTTACTGGTATTTTGTAACTGAAATGCCTTTGTCACGGAATTAGATGAGTTCACCCTACACCTGTATAGCTCCATCCCTCTTATCGACATCAACTGTACTTCTCATCAGTACAAAGAAGAAATTCTATATCTATTTATTTTCCCAAAACGGTAGACTTTAAGGTACTTATAGTATTTTTAAGTAAGTAGAATCAGAGGTAAAATATAAAATGTTATGAGTTAAAGGCTATAAGCTGAATACGATAATTGTAAATAAGTTACTATATAAATAAATATATTAGGTAACTATAATGGCGATTTCATTAAAATATTGATTGCAACTTCATTTTACTTCATCATCATCATCATCATCATCATCATCATCATCATCATCATCATCACCAGCCTTTTTCTGTCCCCTACTACGACATAGGCCTGACCAATCGCACGCCACTGAGCTCGATGTTCAGCTCTTCTCATCCAACCTCTGCCTTGTAAAGACGTGGTCACCACTCCAGAACACTTCTGCCCAACGGACATCGGTTCTTCGACAAATGTGACCTGCCTACTGCCACTTCAGTTTGCTTATGCTTAGGGCTTTGTATGACAACAACTTTAGTTTTCCATAGGTCGCCGTGCAGCTTTAAAATGGTGGTTCAGGCTCATTGTCAGTGACCACGTCTCGGCTCCATATGCCATTAGGTAGGTTGGAATGACGCACTTATTTAAAATTGTGTCTTCAGGTTTTGCTGTATATTTGAAGAGGATATCTGACCAGGTTCCCTATATGCTACCCAGCCAAGTCGTATCCTTCTACGAGCCTCCCTCTCGAAATTGTTTCTACTAAACGTACCTATTTAGAAAGAAAGAAAGAAAGAAAATATATCTACGTCTACCTATATACTTAATTGAGTACTTTGAATGCCCCGATATATGTGACGTTGACTGTACTGTTGAATAACCTTGAGAGGAGAACCGTTGGAGGTGATTGGCTCCTGAATAACATGACCTATGTTTTTTCTAAGTTCATCTGGGGCCCGATGCGAGCAGAAGAACAGTCAGGTTGTTCAGCATACATTGTACGGTGTCAGCCACATTGTCAATATTATTCTTACTTAGGTAAAGAAAGAAGTGTAGGTAAAACCAAAAATTAACTTATGAGTCGCGCGAAATTGCTTAACATTATGGAAATCGATATATTAATGACTGGTCTGCTCCAAGTTAACCAAACATTAGCAAAAAGTAATGATAAAAAAAATAAAAATGACTCGAGGCACTCTGGTATCTGTATCGAATATGATTTTCACGATTGTAGTAATAGCACAGGTACCTTATTTTTGAAATGTGATATTAATCATTAGGTATATGGCTTCTGGCCTCCTGGATGCGGTGAGAGGAAGTATCAGACTCTTACTGACTAAATACCACCCTGTTTCTTGTCCTGCTCCAGGCTGGGGCCGCGGTACATTAGATTAGAGAAGCATTGAGCTTCAGCCGCAACCCTGGCTAAACGTCAGCTTTAGATACTTATTGGATCCCATCTGTGGTGGTCTACGGGCTCTTTGAGGCTCACGCGGAACACGCGCCGTACGCTCGGGTCTGGTTCTGGTCGGGCATCGAGTTACCCTTTCTAGGGTGCTGAAAATCGTCGCGCGACCTCCAACGCTTCTTCCTTCCTTTACGAGAATGACTGCTTCGCAGAATGAGGAGGCGGCTTCCCAGTTCCTCTGGCTCCGCATTATGGCCGCTACTCCCCGTCCCGGGAAGACGCCGCCACCGATCACCTTCCTGAGTAAACGCCGGTGCTCAGCCCAAGCGGACACCACCGCTGTTCACTGCATAGCTACGCTATTATTTTCGTCAAAGGTTGACGAACTGATGTCTACCTAGTTGGCCATTCAACTATCAATCAAACTTTATTGACTTGGTGTGGCAAACCCACACCAAGTCAATTGAAAGTAATTGGTGCTTATTCAGTCGTCACGCCCAATGGCAGAGTTGTATCGTATTACATCTACCAGTGCGGAACCTAATTTTCAATAATCGCTTGACTCATGAGTGGAAGCTCACTTACCTAGGTAGGTACTTAACGACTCGCTAAAATAAAGCCAGTGCAAAAATGTACCTAATGCATGGGCCACTAGTAAAGTCTGAAGTTCTAAACCCTAGGTACCTAATTTCTTTTAACACCAGGTAGGGTGTCTCAACTTGCGCTCGTGCACTAGCGTGCAAGAAACTAAATTGGCGGTAGTAAATTATAACTTAAAACAAGAGCTAAGTAATTGCCCAGGAGCAGAGGCTCCTACTAACTTGAGAGTTAGGTGGCTGGTAGGTAATCGATACCTACTAAGCACATATTTGGTTTGACCGCGTGAAGTAGGTACCTAATCTCGACCTCAATTAGTTCAATAAAGAACTATGTTTGATAATTTTACTGATTAGGTAGGTACAGCCCAGATTTCAGAGAGAGTGTCAGACACTTATTTTTTATGTGATACTCCAGCAAAGCCAATAGGTCACCATTTATGGGGACCAATATGGCCAATGCTAAGTAGGAGTCGCGAGTCAAGGGCAATAAGGTACCGCGGCCTCGACCTGAAGGAGAAGAAATGGGATCTTTTAGTCAATAAGTTTTAGAAGACATTCAAGAATCGTTCTTTATTAAGTTGTCGGTTCTCCTGCCACAGCATCAATTGTGCAATTTGGGGCATGATAACAACATCAATTTTGAGGATTTTAAGGGAAGAAACTATATTGTGTTATTTAATAAAAAAACACACACATAAACCTGGTTTAAGTTGTTATAGGCAACAAGTTTTAATAGGGTCATAATATTACGTAAAAAAAGATGATTTATTTAGTACAGCTAAGTTGCTTAAGCCTGGATCTATTTAGTTACGATCCATTCATGCTAAAAGGTATATAATAATATATAAGGTATGAAAATCAGATGCTGATCGACAAAGAGCAAATTGACATTTACATTTTAGTATTATTATTTAACTCTATAATCTGTGAATCATATTACCTACTAACGAGACAGACATTGACATTGTTGGAACAAACAAATCGACGATGACGGTGTTACTTTAAAACAGCTTACAGAATATCAAGAAATTAAAACCTTAATATCACCTTAAAACATCTCTCGTAGAGAGTTATTAAATTCCTTGCCTTATAACAATATTACACTGATTTTGCAAAACGGAACGTTATTTGACGAGTGTCGCTTCGACAAGACAACATTCCATGTACACGTCAAAGCTACGTATGCATCTTTAACATATAAAATGTGCTATCGCTATTGTAAGTTATAAATTAGACAGAGACAATCTATTCTTTTACAATAAATTTTAATCCCTGGAAAGTGACTAACATCATCCGTCTTTCGTAATAGTTTGGAAATAGAGGTAAAAATCTTTAAAAAATGTTTCACACGACACGAAGGTAGTTTTCTATGGCTGATGATATAAGAATTTATAAATAAGTAACTTCAGATTGTGTGTTGTGGAAGATGTAAACAAAATTTCATATGATCCACGTCGAGACATGGGTTCCAGAGTAAGGTAATTGTTATTTAACTTTTCCATTAGAAATTATCCATTAGCAAGTATTTACTATGCTAAAATACAATAGATTTTCCTTAAATAACCCCCAAAAAGTGAACAGTTCATTGTAATTTGTATTACTAACTCCATTTTGCCTTTGATTTTTATTTACCATTTACGCCCCGCGACAGATGTCCAATTGGTATAGTAACCTGATAAAATAATTTCCTGTTTAACTCAATTCTGATAATGATACTGTGAATGTGTGTTTATATTTCCTAATGTAAAAATCATTATAGGTGATTCCATTACCCCCTCCAAATCCTATCACTTGATTTGTCCAAACATAATTCAGTTTATTTATCACTCCAATAGTAAAATACCAGCAATTTGTATTTAAATATGGCCACTACAGTGATCTTATTAGAATCTCAATCAAGTACAAGACAATAGTTGTTATACAAACATTACTAAATCTCATTAAAGTATCTTCTTATACCTATAGGCAACTTAGTTCTTTTCAAACAATAATATTGGATAAAGATACACACATTGTGATGTATGTTAATATTAGCTAGTTATGGATTTTATCTTCAATAGATCTTGTAGGCCTGGTATAGCAATTTTATGAAAAACCTACATTTACCATTTAAAGTTAATGAAGTAGGGTTGCGACTTGTGGACTACAGGACTCACAATGGTCTACACTTGGCTAGTAATGCACTTATACAAAAATCTGGTGGTTTAACCAGCACTGGTTCAGTTACTATTAGTCTAATTGGAGTATAATTTGACATGATATGTTCCATATATCTAACATTTTAAAATATATATCTCAGTTTAGCTAACTTTGCACTTAAATCTTATGTTTTACTCTACACATATACGGTAACTACTAGACCATGTCTAACACCAGTTAGATCAAATTGCACTTGACATAATATTGTAAACTCAAGATTAAATGCATATTTCTTCCTGCTTGACAAATAATTTGTTTCAGTATTATTTAAGCAACATTCTGTGTTATAGGTTACTATAATAACAAATGCAGTAAATAAAAAATATATTTCTTTATTGAAAACAAATTTTGTATCAAATTTGTTTGGTGCTTTTCAGTATAATGTTGAAATTGTACTACAAATCGCTATTTTTACATTAAATGAATGAGTACCACACTACTACATTGTTAATATTATAATAATAAATGGTAACTTTAAATATTACTCCACATAAAAGTCCTATTTAAAATAAAATGTTATTAACCATCGTAATTTGAGACATAATAGCATGACAATAGGGATGCAAAGGCCAGCACTTCACTTGGGGTTTGTGAATGAACATAAAAGACAAGAAATCACATAAACAAGAAGAAGAGCAATACTATTCATTACATTAAATTTTGAGTTGGAGATTGAAAATAAATAAAAGGAGGCATATTAATAAGTCATTGTAAATCTATGCTAAACAAAATTATGCAAATTGGATGTATCAAGTTAATACAACTTATGAGTATTATCTAACACCTATTAAATAAACCAATCTTCTTTTAATCAAAACTATATTCTTGGTATAACAAAAGTCCTTACATTATTTTTTTAATTAATTTTCATTCCTTTAGTGTTATAGTGTTATATAAACATATTTTTCATTTTGTGTATTTTCAGAGACACTGTACGCTTCTTATTTGAATTATTTTGTGAAGTATCACCCGGTGATCATCTGAGGGAACCTTACGTCATAAGGAAATATCCAGAAACATATAAAAATGAAGAAGAGTTAAAAAATATTCCAAAATTTACATTCCCATGTCAGCTAGAAAAGTAAGTTGTTACATACAGTTTGAGATATTACCTACATGGACTTTCTACGTAAATTTTTTTATATTCATATTATCGTTATTTTATAATTTTACAGTTCCTTTGCTCAGCACTATTCATTTGTGCTGACTTCCGAGGACTCTAAATATACATTTTGTTTCTGCCGATATGACCCTAAAGCTAACACGGCAATTGTGCTACTGTCGCATCTACCATGGCATGACATATTTTACAAGTAAGTATCAATAATATTAAGAATAGCTGTTACATTGGTGCTAACACATAAAAACCCATCAATCACAGAAAAGAAAAACAATCTAATAAAATAATTTCTATATCTATGTCGCTGGCGAATGTCTACACTGTATTAAAAAAATCTTTTTTTTGTTGTTTTGTCAGAAAATATTTGATTAAAAGAAAATCAATGAAAAATTCATTGCGAAAGTCTATAACTATTACCATATATTAGTAGTACAAATGCTTTAATAGGTTACCTACCTACCTAGATAATATAATTTGCTTGCTTGTGTTTAAGTGTAAAATATTAAAGATAGAACAATTACTATAAGTAAAGTTTGAATAAAATTGCGAACATATTTCTATCATAAGACTTTGGATCTTGTATACATGACATACTTACTACCAATCTAAAACAATTTAATGGTTTGAAAGAGACTTGTTGCAATGGGACAATAAAGTTTCCAAGAATTTAATTTTAAACATGGTTTGTGGATGACCTTTAGGTCAAAATCAAATGAGATATTACTGGCTTGCGTAATACCCAAATGCTAAAAAATTGCTATAAACAGAAGTTAATGCAAATTTAGTAAAAAAAATGTGCTTTGCGATTATGATCATCACGATGTTTTGATTTATTATTATTTATTAGTAATGCTAATTGATTGTTAAAATTATCCACAGTGTAAATTTTATTTAGCAATACTCTGCAGTTGATTATTATTTTATTACAATTTACTTTTCAGATTACTGAATTGCATAGCGAACCTGATAAATAGTCCAGAACGGGGTGAATTAGTATCATTCCTGGAAGCATGTCGGATACGTCCACCTATGCCCGGCCATACACTTAAAGTGACTTATAATGCTGGCCACAGCGTTTTCACCTGTCAGTGTCCAGACAACAAACTACCAAGTATTCCAGAAAATGTAAGTGCATTTATTGTTAGGTTTTATTCTCGTTTTACAACAACACTAGATCACATTATCATTAATTACACTTGTTTCATCTGTTCACTAAAATTCTTTTGTTCTGTTCGTAGTGTTGTGTATGTTTAATGGTTGATCATTATTTCAGTGCAACCTAACGGAATACTTTAGTGCTATGGACACGAAATGTATGGCCGGGTTATGGGCGGCGTTGCTGCATGAGCGCAGAGTTGCAATAGTGGCCTCAAAACCTTCTAGGTTATCAGCCTGCGTGCAAGCAGCCAATGCAACGTTGTTTCCAATGTCCTGGCAACACATATTCATTCCAATTCTTCCAAAACATCTGGTTGATTATTTATTGGCTCCCATGCCATTTCTTATTGGAGTTCCTAGGAGTGTGATGGAGGTAAGTTTTAGACTTTTATGGATTAGATCAGTACCTACTGTATTGTCAATTGTAATAACTTTTGATGGTCTTGTTACAGAATGTAAGAATGTCTGAAATTGGCGATGTGGTTATACTAGATGTAGATGCAAATGAGCTTAAATCACCATTCAATGACTTAGATGGTCTACCCTCGGATCTGGTAAGATATCTGTCTTTCTTCTTTCTGCTGTTAGCACAAGACAATATTCGAGAATAGGTAACTATTCTCCTTGATATTTTATTGTCCTGTTAAATATGGGGTCTGAAGTGTTGTATGGACAATGTGAATAAAAGGTAAATTAAAGGAGTAGTATATTCTTTTAATTTGCAGGTGGCGAGCTTAAAGAAGGCTTTAAGTGATAAGAATGCGCTGGGTGATGCCGTGTCTCGAGCGTTTTTACGTGCCCTAGTCTCATTAATAGGTGGATACCGTGATGCTATTAAGTAAGTTCTTGCAATGTTGATCTCGTTAGTGCCATCAAGCATTTAAACTTATGAGTAAATGTATTGTTTCAGAATTGAAAATGGTCAGCTGATTACCTTCAATCCCGAGGCGTTTATCAGAACCAGAAAGAACATGCAACCATTCCTTACAAAAATATTACAATCACAAATATTCCGGCAGGTGAGATTTATAAATAAATGCGCCATTTTGTAACCAGGGTCACTATTATCAGTTATGTTGTGAATGACACAGAACAGAAAGAGAAGCTGCAGCTTTGTCGAAATTATCCCGGATTATCCCGGCTTAACAAATAATAAGGCAAAGTAGTTAACAAAAATGACTTAGTTATGGGAGTGTATACATACATGATTTTGGGCTTGAAACTTTGTATAGATACCAAGACTTGTTTAAAACATTACATATATTGTTATTACAGTTTATTGACGAAAGACTGGACTTGCTGAATTCGGGGCGAGGCTTCAACGATGAGTTTGAAGTGGAATGCAATCATTACGCCGATAAACTAAATACAGGGAGCGGACAGAAATTAAAACAACAGTACAGGGATTGGGCCAAAACAGTCAAGAAGGAAGGCGGTGCCTTTTTTAAGACTGTGAAAGATAAGGTAGAGTTAAAAATACGAGAATATCAAATGTCTGGTTTGTAAATATTTTTTTTACCGCTTGTTATGTTTGGTGATGAGTATTTCTTTGCTACGTGCCACTAAACTTATTCATACTGTGAGTTTTTAAAACATTTTCAAGCCATTGTGTTACTTTAATAATTCATTGTCCTAAACAATATGCTTAATTTTCATGACATTGCGATCGTTAGTTTTATATGCAACTGTAATATTAAACTCCACCAAATTAACTTTTTGTTAAGATAAGTCGATGTGTTGCAGAAGTTTTGATCTTATAACCTAACATAGCTTAAGTAATTACATAGACACACAATGCATATTTCAATACAAAATCCTCCCCATACATGTCAAAGATAATAAGCGATTTAATAGAGGAAGGAGTCTTGGAGGTTTTACCCAGTTCTGAATTCCGGTTGTCTGTCATTTTGTCAAGAAACATTACCGTGCTATTTTTAGCTTTTTGTCAATAAGGGCAACATAAATACAGCAAAAAATGTATACTTACACTAAGTATATATGTAAAGATTTTTATTTTTTTAACTCGATTTGTTCGGTCGTATTTCCGGATTACTTATTATAAATAACATTCCTATTTATCTAGATACGTATTATGTTGACTATATCAAAGCTAGTATAAAACTAATATCGAGTTAGATAGAAGATTATATATTAATTAAGGTCGATTATAAATGTCATGTCTTTGTAAACATACGTAGTTCATCCAAAATAAAATATTCTAATAGGATTGCAAATATTTTTATAAGAAATTTTTTGATTAGTGTCTGCGTGCCTACCATAATAAGTTCAGTATTAATTATATGGTTCATAAAACCATTAAAATTGCGGTAAAGTAACACCAATAGATGACAGTAACATTTTATGTATTTATTTTCTGAAACAATAGTGATTGTTATTTCATAAAGAACAATTTGTAGTTCGTATAATCCCCAAATAAATTCTATTCAAGTTTGATTCAGACATAACTCGAAAATAATAACAAAAAAGTAAATTTAAAGTACTTATAATGAATAGAGAGATGCTTTTTCGTTCGCAGTGATCAAGTATGAGAAATATATGAAGTTCTAAAGCTTCATCAACAGATTATATTAAATCTTAACGTGTCAAGCTTTATGAAGTCCACTACACTTCACACGTCCATAGTTAGGTTTACTTAGCTTCAGCTTTTATACAAATATAATTTAAGGTTAGGTTACAGACAGCCTAATGCGAGTTACATGACCTTAAAACGAATGGTTACTGTCCAGCCTTCTGATTGGTTGGTTAACTTGGAGCAGGCCAATTAGAACCCCAAATATCACTAATCGTTAATCGTCTTAACGCAAAGCAACGTCGCACAAAGTGCTCTGATGACAATTAACGACGGCAGAGACACCTTACGAGGCTTTGAAGAACCTTACCAAACTGTACGCGAAGGTTTTGAAGTCGATTGTTTTCATATATTTTTGTACAATCCGAGAAATTCTGTTTTTGTACTTTCTAACCATAAAAAGTGGTCAAATCGAATTAGTTTATATTTTTCTTAGCAAATTTAATTAAATGCAAACTTCATCTATAGTTCGAATCCCAACAAGTAAGAATCTGTTTTGTACCTATTGAGGTTTAATTAGGATCCAACATACATATGTATGTTTTAGGGGGATAATACAATACAAACTATGCATAGTTCAATGAAATAACTACCTTCACACTGTTTCAGATACAAGAAACGAAGTTAAATTATAAAAAAAAAACAGTGTAATTTAAAGCACTTACCTTCTGAACGTACTTGGCTTTGAACTCTTAATACTAGCATGCATGCTGTAACGCTGTTAGTAATGGAGGTTTTCTTTTTTTGCTTTAAATTATGAATATTTGCAGGCGAACCCAGCTGTGCAATCGGCGGTCAAAACGGTGAGTTCTAGTGAAGTCTGTTGATGTTCTCACAACGACTTTAATGTTGTGGCACTGTTATACATAACTTGGTGGAGAATACTTTATAATCTAACTGCTCGTTTGTAGTAATTTGGTGATGGTATTACGGCTGTGTTTGGTATTGCTCTTGTAATTGATTTAGTCAGTCTTGTGAGGTATTATATTTATTTATTATATTATTAAATTGTTATTCCTCATTCTTTTATGTGATGTTAAGGTGTCTTCAATATGACTGAATGTACAGTTCTTTGCTTTGATATCAAGATGCACTTAAAATACGCACTGATTGTGATTTTTTAGTACTTGTTTTGACTATCTTCATTGCTATTTTCCTGTATCACAAGTTCAATATTATTAGGTATTGATGAATTAAACGTTTTCATTCATTATTGTGTCTACTATTTATGTATTTATTAACGTAATTTAATTTAGTAAATGTTATGCATATTATTTTTTATATTTAGTATTTATATAAAATAGCACAGCTCACAACGTAGATGCCGCTATGTGTTAATTCAGCTAAGTATATACTCCACGAAGTTACGAATACCAGTTGTTATTCAAAATTTTAGTTTTATTTACTTTGCACTGGGTCCCAGTATTTATGAGCTATAATATAATGCAACTAGGGCTTTCGGTTTGTGCTCAGGACAGGGCGCTAAAAATCAGTTCATAATATATTAGGTACCTATAAACCTAATCAGTTTACATAATACAGGTTAGCCATGACATTAGCTAATATTCTAATGGTCAATAGATCTTAAGCTGCAAGGAGCGACACAATTATAAATACAAAATTACGACATTTGAGTTTATGTGAACTCAGATACATTATCAGATATTTATATTCCTTCTTCTAAAAAACGTTGCCCTGTACTAGGATTTTTCCTGTGTCGTGGATGAGTTAAATATGTTAATGTTACATACACCTACAATCCAGACTGCAACAACAATTTGCGGATCACACACATCACACAGGGCACGTGGCACGTTGCCCGGCCAGCAAGACAACTGTGCAGTTAAAATTCAGCGGTTTATTCTTACTTAGATACCATTATTGTTATATTCCTACAACGTTGCACGCAAAGGACAGTTAAATGGTTTTTGAAGGGAATACAAAACTGTGTCAAAATATGAGAAAAAACTGTACTTAATACACATACATTCAACCACTATCTATTTGACATCCGCCTCTATAGCATAATCAGACACATTTATGATGTCATTCTAAATATTGTCTGTAACTTTAAGTTTACTGTTGTACAGTTTACTTAAAACTTTTTCTAAATACATATAATATTTGCTCACGCTAAGTGTTACTAAGTAATTTATACCACAAAAGTACAATATAATAAAAAATAATGTATTTGTCTTGTCTTTTTCGATTCGTTTTAATCCCAGTCAACACAAGAACCCAAAAAAAATAATAAAACAAAAATCATCACGCCAATTTTGTCACTGCAGCTAGTAAACCACGAAACTTCATATGATTATATGTTATAAAGTATTTTGCTTGACTCGTGTCTTTAAAGGAATGATTTATAAATTAAGCTTAAATTAGAATTTACACAGGAAAGGATTGCATGCTGCCCGACCTCGCACATAATTTGTATATTTTTTTCAGAAATTTCATACAGCGGAACATAACGTTGCAAGAATATTTTTTAAAACAATAATTATATTAGCATTCTTTTTCATATTCAAAGGTGCCTGATTTTTTTATAATGACATCAAAATAGATGTTACGTACTCTCTCACAACGTTATGATTCGGCTGCTATAGACAACGGTTGTAATAAATTATTTTCAATGTTTTACATTAATATTTTTTCGTCCATAAAGGTCCGCCAAGGAGGCAAGAATGTGAAATCTGCGGTGAAAGGCCTGAAGAATAAAATGCCCAGAACTGGGTCTCGCCCGTCTTCAATAAACACCACCGATGATAGCAGGTAATTAAGTATATTTAACTACTATTTTTTACCAGATGTAACTAGCATTATCTATATTGAAGTGTTTGTTAGGTTAGGGGCGTTCAAAATCAGATCACATAATGCGCTTTATTTACGTATGCACTTGTGTAGTACCTGTTAGTGTTTTGCTATCATTTTTATCTTTGGAAGCAGATTCTCATGTGGGTCAGCGACGCCGGTGTCATCGGATTCGTCGGACTCATCACCTTCGAACAAACCCCCAATGAGCCGACCGCTGCCACCCCGTGAGCCTCCGCCCGCATTGCCCCTCGATCTGCTCACCGAGATGGAGTTCCTGTTCGACAGTAAAAAAGCACAACGACGTGACAGCTTCCCAAATAGTTCGCACAACTCCGATATCAGTCTTCCAGATAAAGCAGTAAGTCAGACACACTTGCAAATATTCAATCAGTGAATGTAGATGTCGTCCTTGTAGCTTCTTGTTAGACGCTTGTGTTCTTTCATTAGTGCGTCATATAGTTCATGTAGAATCACACTTTCGATACGGCACTTTGCGTATAGTAATTTCGTATGTTGTTTCTCCGCCGTTTTGTTTTCATGCAATTTATTATAGTTCGTTCCATAATTAGAGACAACAATTTAACATATCGAGTGTTACAAGTTTTTTCCATTTCGTAAATAGTAAGGTCCCGCGACCGGTATTGACAGAAAGACCGAAAATCGTTTGTAAAACTATAAACTATTAGCATTGATATAAGTAATAACTGTTTTACAAGAAACTATTGTCAGCTTTGGCATTCCACTCACAGAAATTTGACAGACGGAATGTCAAACAATATTAATAATTTAAGCCTAGAAATACGTTGGTATTGGTTTCTTTAATTATAATATGCACTCTTTAATGTGCACTCATGCTCATCAAGAGAGTGGAGATTGTGGAACGAATGGAACACTAATTACTGATTCCAACTTCAGGTCCCTTTCTCCAACCGAGAGCTATAAATACTTGGGTTTATCAAAAGCGTTAGGCGTCGATACAGCCGTGATGAAGCAAAGGGTGCGAGAACGTTTCTTTGGCCGCCTGAGGAGAGTGTTAAATTGTACTGATATACTTCTTTGGCATACTGATACTACGCTGGATAGAAAAGTACATTCATTGCTGACTGAGCATCGGATGCAGACGCTGTACATTCCAGAGAAATGTGGAGAAAGAGGCTTTTTAAATGACAAAGCCCTCCACAACAGTGAAGTGTACAGTCTCCGAAACTTCTTACCGAGATGTTGTCGCTGTGGACTTACTGCTCTCTTCTTAGCCTCCTTAGGATCGCAAGGATGTGTGCAAAGCAAAGAGCTACAGGGACGCTATTATAGGGCTGTACATGGCCCAGAGGTAGAGGTGGGTTCTTAGCGTCCGTAACCTGGCTACGTTTCGGCAACTTATTTCGTGAAACAGAATGATATATAGTGTTGTTCCAGCATAAGAATTTCAAAAGGAAATGAAATAAGCTTTTATTTTTCACATTTTTATTTTCAATTATTATTATCAATTCGATTTAATATTAAAAAAAACATACGTTGTTTTATTTAGATCAGGGTAATTTACAAAAAAACGGTATCGGTATTTTAAAAAATCGTACTCGGGCCCATCACTATGTTAAAAAATTTGGCCACATTATTTTGTAGTTTGACATTTGCTGTTGTCAAAATGTTGTCTCTAATTATGTAACGAACAATAGATTAGTGGATATTATTGCTAACGGTACCAACATTACATCTGAGCATCATAAGCATATGACATTTATGTTTTCTCAGTCAAAAGAGGGAAGCGACGTCGATTTAAAATAGAATTATTTTGGTGTCGTATCGGAGGTGTGATTATTTTTTTTCATTAATAGCTGTCATAGGTGCGGATACCTTTTTGAAGTTTAAGTATTTTCGTTTTTATTGTTAACGCATTTCTAAAAGGTATCTCATTTATGATGTGTCATTGAAATGTTACGCTTTGTTTTATTACTGTAATAGGCTTTCTTACACCAAAACTGTGCTTTCTTTTTGTACTGTCCACATTATTGTGTTAAGTACCATGTGAATGCGATATCAGCATGAACGCTCCTAGGAGCACCGTGGCACATCATTTAATTTTATTTTGCAGAAAACACTGTCACCATGTCTCCCACCCCGGTTACCGGAACGTCCCCAACTCCCAGTCCGTTACCCAATAATTTCCACGAGGAAACTAATTGATTTCTCTGATGCGCCCATGCCGCCGCCGCGTGCGACGCCTACTTCGACGCTCCAAAATCTACACTTTGTCAGTAACATCACTAAAAATGATGTGAATACTACAACAGACTTTCACACCAGCACGATACGCTTCACTGAAGGCAATGATAAAGCAAAATTAAAGTTGACCCTATCAACGAATCAAAGAAAGGTGTCTCTGCCAACCTCTCAGTCGCCATGTAATGGCACAGCGCCAAAACTTACGGCACCCTCTGTAGGTAGACCGAGCCAAGAGGGCGTAAGGCCTAGGCTCGTCGTGGGATCCAACGCCGAACTACCTTCGTACAAAGGGAAAATTCAAGAGGTAATTTTGATATGCACATTTGTAATCATATCGATTTTATATATGATTGTAAAGCAGAAAGTTATAGAACTCATGCCTTGAACTGCAAGAGTGAAATTATGTTTGCACTAACATGCCGAGGTTTACAATAATATAATATAGATACTTACCTAACCATTAATTTTGGATATTATGAAGTTCATGAATATAAATAGTATTTATCTAATACATACATAACGACCCTTTATTTGAAGTATTACAATTTAGTTGCTTTTAATTTCTAGCATGGAAAAGAGTCGTTATACTACCTACATAACAGTAGTTTAGGGGAGCCTAATTGTTTATATTTAAAACAAACATTTTGACGAGCAATGTTCGTTATGTGGAGGGGTTACAAATTATATGATTTAGGTGTCTTATCACATCATGCATAATAATGTTCAGCTCCAGTAATGTTGTGGGTATGCTACTATAGTAGTTATACGTTACTGTATGAATTATGGCCAAATTCATATGTGATAACTTATAGAGTATGTGTTAATGTTATAAAGTTAATTAATACATATGATGTTCTGAAGTTATAACTTCTCGAATGTGTGCCAAGCATAATTATAAATTATTACCAGTTGTGGTTTGTGATTAAAAATTTATTAGTTATTCGGTAATAAGTAATATTTGATTTAAATTATCCTTTTGTATCTTCTCTATTGCTTTGTACTTTATAATGCTTATAAGAAATCTATTGAATGACACGCTACTTCATTTATATACTTATAATGTTATGAAATAGAATCAATCTCCTCCCCTAGGTATATTGCAAATTATGTTACTTTTATAGAATTGATTATTGTAAATTATTGCCTAGTTGTATTTTGTTATGGACATAGCCTTATCTTTAATTTAAAAGAATTCATTTAAGGACCTACTTTTAATGAGTTATTATTTTGCTAAATTTTTATTCAAGGTTGATATTTAATGCTTTTTTACTATATTATTTTACATGTGGCCCACGCAAGTGTTCCTTTGATTTGCATAATTACTGATACTCCAATCACTATTATTTTGGTTATTAAGGATAAATCGTTATGATCTCAAAATGTGATGCTAGCTCGTTTTATGTAAGTTTTACTTTACAAATGCTGAAAAAGATCTTTAAGTTGTCGGCAAAAGGATGATTTGCATTACATAGGTACCTAATAAACGTAATATACGACATTTTAATGATATTACGTTCGCTATCCAATAATTTATAAAACAAGGAACGTACAAACAATATTATTGTTTTTTTAAAGTCATCCAATGTCATATTTCTAGTAGAAATCTAGAAAACAATTTTTGACAAACAATATGCTGTCGAGAGTGATGTTTTATAATTATACAATAAGTTTCACTTAGTCTTTTAAACTAGGTGCTAGCCGAGTATAAATCATAATTATGTCGGATACTCTAATATCTAAGTGTTTTGTATTTAGTCAATGTAATGTTGACTGGAACCATTAGACTAGAATTACGACCATGTAGTCCTATATTATAAGTTTCATAGTATTATCTATACTATAAAAAATTTGCAGGAAAAATGTGCAACTGGTTCTTCCTGTCCCGTCTTGACAGTGGAGCATTCTTATTTATTAATTTGGCTCAAGAACGTTTACGCGACACGAGTTTTCATCAAACTTTCAAGTCTAATTGAACCGATTTTGAAGAAACTAGGTGCTCACTCGCAATACCTATATCATGGTACCAAGGTTTAGTTAGACATTATCGAAAAAGAGTTTAGAGAGAAAAAGAGAGGCGATTCTAAGTTACCGCTCTTAAACTGCTTGCTTAAAGGATATTTCGAAAATATTTTACTAACTCTTTGGTTTTTATGATTCTGTTTTAGTACCAAGTTTTATTAAAATCAGTTCTGTACGCACTTTCCATGAATTTGGACCTGAAATTTTGTATGTAAACTCGCGCCACGTTAACACTCTTAAACAAATATACATATGCTATGCAAATCAACCTACTTCGAATAGAACGCAATCGGGTCGTAGTTATCCAAAATCTAAATATATTAGAACATAACACCTTGCAATAAAGCCAGTGGGAAGCTCAATAAATGTGCGTCACTCTATACTGTACCTAGGTATACACTACAGATAAATAATTTTATAATGACACGAGCACTTGTATAATACACTGTTTGTCGTCCTCTAGCAAGATCATGCTTACATAGAACTTGCAAATGCATGTTACTAAATATATTTAAGTATGCATAAATATTGGATTTTTATTTAATAGAAGTAGTTACACTCTATACTTAATATATTAATTGACGACTGACGAGGCTGCAAATGCAACCTTGGAAGTAACATAGAGTCGTCGAGCGCTTACGCACTATAATTGTGTCATGTACAATATTTAAATAAATAAATATTGAAGCCAGGACAAATGTAAGTAAATTAATGAATATTTTTTTATATGTAATTTATTAGCTAGCGTCTCGCTCAACGTCTCTAAAACAAGGATTCAACAGAAATATATTAGGTTTTTTTTAATACATTTCTGTTCACAACTAATAAAGTATCAAAAGTAAATATTTTTTGGCATTACAAAGATCTTAAAAACTAACTTGGATAGGTATAATAAAATTTAACGGTTGTTCTTGGTTAGAAAAAAAAACTAACTTGTGTTGCTGCACATCAACTTATGCCTGATTTAAAATGGTGGGCATTGTTTTGCCATGTTATCATTTACTGATTTAACATTTTGGTATTTAGGTCCTATAGAAATCGTACTTAAATTTCAGAGACATTTAGAGTCAGAATTGAACAGATTAAAACATTTAATTTAACTTTTATATGTATATATACCTATTTATGGTTGATTTACATTATTTGAACAGCACATATGAACTTGGAAGTTTGTGTATTTTATTGCATGATATAGAATACTGTTTGTTGTAGACATTTAGTTTCAGACGTTCAATAATTGAATTTTTGATATTATACTTTGCTTACAAATGCATGTCACAAACATTAACACACTACAATAATAAAATATTTCACAAGTTATGGTAAATGAAAGTGCATTAATGTAAATGAGCCATTTTAAAATATTTTTGTACTTGTTTGGGTGATGACACTTGGCATACGAGACCTATCAAGGAAAGTGTGTCGCTTCGTGTTTGTTTAACTCACATATTTCTTTTTCAGTCGTGTGGCTCTGATTCTGATCTCATAAAACTGGATGATTCGCCGACAAACCTAGAAGATTTCGATCCACTCAAGTGTCGTGATAAAAATCAGAAAGTCGAACAAATCAAATCCACAGACAGTGCTCTCTTACACGAATATGGACTAGATTTTAGCCAATTTGGTTTATTAGACTATTCCGCAGGTTCGAGCGCGCGACAGGATTCCAACACTAGTGTTCCCAAAGGCTGGACAACTTTTAATTAATTTACCGTGGCGTTCCCTTAGTGTCTACTGATGTATATTTGTATGAATTGAGTTAATATATATAATGTGTATTACGCTTAATTTTGATTTATATTTATTAAAGTTTGTTTATAATAGATGAAATAAATATAAAAAGGTTTGAAAATATTGTACATATCAATACTTTGTAAATTACTTCAAATTATCAATGATATTTGTATCTGTATATTATGTGCTGTAGACGATTATTGTAAGTTCCCCGTGTATATTAAATAGTAATTTTAATATTTATAGTTAATATTCGTTCTCATCGAACGATATAAGTGCTTCTATCTCTTCCGAATGTTAAATGTTTGTGTACGTTACTTATGAATTGTTTTGTTTCTAGTATGCACTTTTATTTATTTTGAATTATGATATATTTAAATACGACAATCGTGTTTTAGTTATCATTATTGGATGTAATATTTAGAAAGACATAATAAATACTATATTAAAGCGAATTCTGACAAGACATATTTTGTAAGTTTTATAACTTGAAACCAACATTACCGATTAACATACAGGGTAGAAAAAACAACACAGATTTAATTATGGAAAAATACATGTAGGTATAGAATATATTTTCACAGTCAATAAAGGTAAATGAGTATTTTATATAAAAACGTATAATTATATATTTTGAGAGATACATATTTACATAAAATACATACACAATTAAAAATGGACCAGCAAAAAGTGTGTAGGTACGCCCTTAACTCTTGAATGACTGCACCGAATAGGATAAACCTTGTCTATCGTGTTCGTTATTATAAAGACAAGTTTTGTATGATAGAAAAATATGATACTCTTCCACGCTGATTACCTGTGAACACAGTAAAAACAGTACCAGGGCGTGGATGGGGCGAGCCGCCAGTTAAAAATAAACATTTTGCCTGCATAGGTGTGGAGTGGAATCGTCCTCTCTCTCATTTTTTTTATATTTCCCATCTAATCTCATAGCAAGCTTTACATTTTATATAATAGAAGTTAGGTTTCTTGCTACCACTCTTGCATATAGGTGCCATATTCATAGGTAAAGGACGGTTAAATTACCAGTTATAAAGAAAATATTGATATCATGGGTAAATATAATAGAAACGTTATTGATTCTGTGTTTATTCGTTTCTTCCACCCTGTATGTCGAAGTAATTCATTCTGTATATTATAATTATATAATTAAAAGTACAAGTAGCTGTTTATAAGATATTGGAATTATTTTGTCTAAATCTATATTTATTTATATATTACAGTCATATTATATAAATTATTTATTAAGGTGCTTCGTAATAATAAGATCTAAGCTTAGCCTACATAATTGTAACTCTTGTGCAATGATTTATGAATTAGCTGAGTGCTATCCGTAGGGACCTACATATTCGAGCTGTTAAAGTAGATCAGGCGAATCCAACGTAGGTGGGGTGTCACAGCAAATATCAATGTCCTTCAAAGTTTTCAATTATTCCTATATTATGTGTCAAACTTACTCAAATTAACAAATATTGCGCAAACTACTTTAAAAGATGCTTTCATGTTACGCGCAGTTTAGACTCAATGACAATTCAAATTGTTTAAAAAAATGTAAAATCCAAATATAACTAAGTACGTAAGTGGCATCACTATGTAGTGCAGAATTTCTATTGCCAATTAATTGAAATACCATTTGAACAGAAGCAAATATGAATTGTGAGACTGAGCTGATTGTGTCAACGTATGTAGGTAGGCATAAATAGGAAGTCGTGAATGCTGGAAACTGAATAAAGCCAGGCCCGATTGAGAAAATTTATTCTTAATACGAGCAAAAGTTTGGTCTTGAGATACGGAGTCGTAGTATAACGAATACAACCAAAAACTAATAGGAAAAAACATAACATTTTCACGGCTGATTTTAAGTCTTAGAAATCTTGTCTCTTTTTTCAATACTCACCCGTTGTTGCAACAGAATTTGTTAGCGTTAATTAAGTATTTGGATGAAAGTACCTGAATAACATGTCTAGAATAGGTATTGCAACCACAATCGAAAGATTTTAGCTATAAATATCTACTTACTATGACGTAACCATGGAATTTGAGTACCCAAATCCCATGCTTATTGATCAATTAAATCGTGCACTAAATAATACAGTTTGTTTGTTTAACAAATTGTATTAATGGGCCTGGCTGAAGATAAGCTACGTATCTGTTTTAGCCGTTATCCATTCGATAGCAGCTAATGACACTTATTGTAGTTACATACCTAATTATTGTGATTCGGAAAAGTATTTCCAATAACTAATAAAATGATAGAGAAAGATTTACGAGTGTTATTTAAATCCTATCTACTTACCTAATGACTAAGATAATTATGGCTATAAGTAGGTATTCCTACCAACTATCCCAAACTAACATAGGTAGTTCCGTATTACCTATTATCATTATTTAGGTACACATAGAAATACAGACATGAACTTAAAAATATTTTTGGAATATCTTAAATTACTTGTCGCTGCTCGGCTCGAACCGGGATTCACACTCGAGACTCAAGTTCGGATGTCAGGCGAAGCAATGGGTTTGAAAATCTTTTGGTACTGGGAATTGGTGAATAGGCAGGTAATGTGCGGCCATGCAACTCAATTATTTCCTCTTGGAAGTCTTGGATGTAGACCAACATAATATTTGATCATTTATTTCCAGTACCAGTCAATCATTTGTGCGATATTTGTAGGTACTATCTAAATATCATTCGTTTCTGCACCGATTGCTCATAATCTATGCTGACAATAAAACTATCTTAAATAGACTCTCATCTTGCACGATCTGCTACGTTCGACAATCATCTGTACGATACCAATAACTTGATACCATTCGTTTAGAAACCATGTTGTAATCAAAATGTCAATACCTAATGAATATTCTTGAATTTATTTTCTACTTAATTATTAATGTTTAGTTGTCATAAATTTAATCTCTGCCTAAAAGATTTCAATAAATAAGTACAATATTGGAATCGTTTAGGTATCTATTAGATATCTAGACGTTGGCGATGCCACTAAAAATGGTCAAGTGCGAACCGTTATTGTTGAGCAATGAATATTTTGATAAGTGATAGATGCACTGCAAAGCAAATACCTAAGTAGGTAGGTATATATTTTTTATTGATTGGAATGATTTTATTAGATAGATACTATTTTAAAGCAAAAATAATAGCACAATACAATTAGTAGGTACACTTCAAATAAACAACTTAGTAGATTGTAGTATTTGATAATGATTGTAAGTTCAATAAATTCGAACATTTTGTTACCAATATCTAACAATTGCCCTGCTACGCAGCTGATACGGCATACATATATAATTATAAGTACCTAGAGCGAGGTGGATAGTGCGAAACCGCGCAAATCTAACGCACTGGATCATTCCACGTATCTGTTAAATGTAGTCAATTAATGTGACGGGCGATTCACGGTAAGTACTTAATTATATCGGACCCCAATTCAAATTGAGTAATATTTAAAATTGGCGACATTTGGAAAACATCTAGCTACATGGAATTATCCAATGCAAGATGCTATCCAATAATAATATCTCACAAACAAATCTTACCGAGCAGAAAGTTTAACTTAAAAATATTAATATGTAGGTAAATATTTGCCTGCTTCTATGGGCAACCGTTTCTTAAAATGGCGTGGAGGAGTAGTTAATGCTGAGCCTCCGGCTTATAATGAGGTTTATTTTCAGCCTCTTCACCATCGCAGTCCAGAATGTTAATGTTCTTTGTGTTGCTTTTAATATCCTACATAGGTAGTAGGTAGGTACATCATTTCAGAGGTCATTGATATGACGATAATATGATGTAAGAAAATAAGTATGTAGTGGCTAGACTTTGAAGCACTGCACAATAGGTAGTTTTACTTTTTCACATAATTTTTATTTAGGGGCAGTTTAAAAATTATTTTGTCGCACCATGTTTCTTTTTGTTCGTACGTTTCGATAAAATGTCATGCCCAGGATAAAGACCTGAAACTTTTGTTGTAATTGAAAATCTACTTAATTTCGAATCAACTTTTTTCACTGAAGCATTAATAAAGTTAGATGTAACATAGTTCGGTGGTCTGGATGCACTTGATATTGATATCACCACAACTTCTTCTTTGTTATTGCCTTGTTTTGTTCGATAGTACTCGTTGTAACTTGTTTTGTATGAACCACTTATGTCTATATGTTGGATTATGTTCATGAGCCCGCATTTTCTGTATTTATCTTCTGCCGTGTCACGATGTATCCAGCAGTTATCACCATATGATTCTGTACAGGTACCTATTTCTTGTTTTACGCGAAACATAGCTTGTTACCTAATGATATTGCCTTATTTAATAAATGAATATTTTTAACAGAATCGGGCTTCGGAACAATTTTTATTCTTACGGAATCGTCAACAACATCAATTTTTACATTGTCACAGCCAAATAATTGAAATTGACATTTTGTATGATTTTTAACGCGTTTATCTATAGACTAGTGTTTTTGTTTTATCTGCCTTCATAAAACCTTTGATATTACCTACCTATACTTAATAGGTACCTACTTAGATAAATAAAGTCAGCGCCTAAGGTGAGTTTCATTTGGCAGGATAGGTACTTACCTACCTATGTTAGAGGGCGTTTTTTTATATTTTATAGGCAGTAGGTAATATCGCTATCGGCTCCTTTACTTAGTCACTACGGTACGGAAACCCGACAGATGCGAACTGGGCGTAGGTCTATGGAGTTCTATGGCAGTTTCCATTCCACAAAAAGCTAGCTAACCTAGCCTACCTCCGTAAGACATCATACGTATAAGTATTTAGGCTTTTAGCAGCTAGGTGACCAAACATAATAAAATTATAGGAGATTTGGCCAGCTAGCTGATAGGTATCTACAATATAAAAAAACTTTTTACATTGTCCGATTTTCTATTAAAGGTATATCTGACTAAGCAGATAAAATTTATGTCTTTCATAGCCCATCAGTGATCACATGCTATAACCTAGGTACATACAATTATTGAACCTGTTTCAATTTTTAAAGGATTCTGTGCTTCATATAAAAATACAAAATTAAATAGAATACATAACCAAGGTCCTCTCAGTAAATCTATAATTTTCTTGGACAAAATTGTACCTACCCACACATAGCAAAGCACTTAAGTAGGTACCTACTTGCCTACTTCAATGTGTGCAGTATTTTTCCTGTTTTCTCATACTTTCAAATAACTTCCAACGCAGATAAAACCTTGAGGATGAATCGACCACTCGAACGATCAATACGGGAAGAGGGCTAGGTTATTTAGATAAACGATGATCCTTGAAAGGAATTCGGAAAACGGTAGAAATAATTTTTGACGTAGAAAATAGGTTACGAGATTTAAAATCGTTTTTCTACATGTTTAGTTCTGCTGCTTTGTCTGTCTTGCAACGTCGTGTTTTTTTATTCCTAAAGATTATACAAAGGTATAAAACGTAACAGGCACAACCACCTTTCGTCGGTTATATTAGGTACCAACCTACTCCGCGGAGGTAAGTATCTGCCTTATAGGGGTGATCCTATTGCCGTATTTTATGCTAGGCGCAATTCAGGGCTCCGAGCAGTGATTTGTAGGTACATGTAGGTAGTGAGAAATACCCTGATACGAGTATCGAGCAGAGATCTGTTGCGTCCACTTCGCATTTATCACCAGTTGACCAAGGAGGCAGTCTAGGTTTATACCAATCACTCATTACCGAACTCTTCTCTTATAAGTAGAGAAGATTAGCATCACTATTTATCAGCACACTAGCTCAAGGTAAGTGATGTAGCGATTTTTAATTGATTACTTGTAGGTACTGATAGCTCCGCTATTCCTGGTCTAGGTAGCGGATCAGGTAACGGCGGAGCAGGGGGTGCTAAGAATCCCCGGCAGAGGAATCGCCACCACCCCCGACGAACTTTGGCCCTGGCAACACACAACATCCGCACACTGAGGACCGATGAGAAGATTGTTGAGCTGGAGAAAGAATTGAGCAAAATGCGTTGGGACATCTTGGGACTGTCCGAAATCCGAAGAGAGGGCCAGGATACGATAGTCCTAGATTCCGGCAACATGCTCTTCTTCCGGGAAGGAGAACGAAAATCCCAGGGTGGTGTCGGATTTCTCGTCCACAAGTCCCTCATCAACAGTGTGAGCAGAGTCGACAGTGTGTCGAGCAGGGTAGCGTACCTTATACTCAGAATAACAAATCGGTATTCGCTGAAGGTCATACAGGTATACGCGCCAACCTCGACGCATTGCGACGATGAGGTGGAGGTTCTGTATGAGGAAATATTTCAAGCCATACACACCTCTAAAGCTCACTTTACCGTTGTGATGGGAGACTTCAACGCAAAGGTCGGCATACGGAATGGCGATGAGTTGAAAGTGGGGCCATTTGGATGTGGGCAGCGAAATCATCGGGGACAGCGCCTGGTAGACTTTATGGAGAGGGAGAGTCTCTATCTCATGAACTCCTTCTTCGAAAAGCGACCGGCCAGGAGGTGGACCTGGATAAGCCCTGATGGGACAACCAAAAATGAGATCGACTTCATTATGGCGACCGACAAGCGTATATTCAGTGATGTCTCTGTAATTGCTAAAGTGAAAACCGGTAGCGATCACCGAATTGTCAGGGGCATACTGAATATTAATGTCAAGCTGGAAAGGTCACGCCTGGTGAAGTCGACACTCCGTCCTTGCCGCGCTCAAATTCAGAACCCCGAACCCTTTCAACTCCAACTCCATAATCGCTTCCAGTGCCTTACCGATTGCGAAACCGTGAACGAAATAAATAATGGGTTGGTGGAAACTGTCCGAGCAGTGGGGTCGGAATTCTTTAAGACCTCACGCCGAAACAAGCCTCAAAAGCTCTCGAACGGAACATTAAAGCTCCTGAAGCACCGAAATGAAATGAGACTACAGTCTTCAGCCGATATGTCAGAGTACGGTAACCTCAATAGGCGAATTTCAAAAGCCATGCGACGCGATTTGCGTGCATACAATACTGCTCGAATTAAGGAGGCCATCGAGCGAAACCAGGGCACAAAAGTCTTCGCAAAAAAATCGTCTATTGGGCAAAGCCAAATAACGAGGCTGAAGACCGATAATGGTAGCATCGTTTCATCGAAATCAGAGATTCTGAGAGAGACCTCAACATGGCGACCCGTTGTCGGTGCAGCTCGGGACCCAAGAGCTAAGCTGACACGACACTACACTGAGGATATCCCAGACATCAGCCTGTACGAGATTAGGATGGCTCTCAAGCAGCTTAAAAACAACAAGGCACCGGGCGATGACGGAATCACAACAGAACTTCTGCGAGCGGGTGGGAAACCGATACTTTTAGTCCTCCAAAAGTTATTTAATTCCGTCATACTCGAAGGTAGTACGCCCGAATCATGGCAAAGAAGTGTTGTAGTTCTGTTCTTCAAAAAGAGAGATAGCACTTTGTTGAAAAACTACAGACCTATTTCACTTCTGAGTCATGTGTACAAGCTGTTCTCGAGGGTCATCACGAACCGTCTCGAACGCAGGCTCGATGACTTCCAGCCTCCCGAACAAGCCGGGTTCCGGAAAGGCTTTAGCACCATAGACCACATACATACGCTTCGCCAGATTATACAAAAGACAGAGGAGTATAATCAGCCATTGTGTCTAGCGTTTGTGGACTATGAGAAAGCCTTCGATTCGATCGAAACCTGGGCAGTACTGCAGTCTCTCCAGCGATGCCATGTCGACTGTAGATACGTCGACGTGCTTAGGTGTTTGTACAGAAACGCCACCATGCTCATTCGGCTCCAGGACGACTGCACAAAACCAATCCAATTGCAGAAAGGCGTGAGGCAGGGAGACGTAATTTCTCCGAAACTGTTCAAGAACGCATTGGAGGACGTTTTCAAGCTCTTGAACTGGAGTGGCTTTGGCATCAATATCAATGGCGAATACATAACTCACCTGCGCTTCGCCGATGATATAGTCGTTTTGGCAGAGTCGTTGGAGGACCTGAACACCATGCTCATCGACTTTGATGTCGTTTCCCAACAGGTGGGTCTGAAAATGAACATGGACAAGACGAAAATCATGTCTTATGTCCATGTTGCACCTGTACCGGTCATTGTTGGGAACGACATCCTTGAAGTTGTTGACCATTACACATACCTTGGTCAGATCATTCAGCTAGGTAGGTCCAACTTCGAGAAAGAGGTCGTCGAATCCAACTCGGATGGGCGGCGTTCGGGAAGTTACACGATGTCTTCTCATCGAAAATCCCACAGTGCCTGAAGACCACGATGTTTAACCAGTGTGTGTTGCCGGTGATGACGTATGGTACTGAGACGTGGTCCTTAACTTCTGGCCTTCTTTCTAAACTCAGCGTCGCTCAGCGCGCGATGGAGCGGGCTATCCTCGGGGTCTCTTTGCGCGACAAAATCCGAAATGTGGAAATTCGCCAAAGAACCAAAGTCACCGACATAGCTCGTAAAATCTGCAGGCTAAACTGGCAATGGGCAGGCCACGTCGCTCGAAAGACGGACGGTCGATGGGCCCGAAAAGTCCTAGAGTGGCGACCAAGGACCGGAAAACGTAGTGTGGGCAGGCCTCCCACTAGGTGGACCGACGACATCGTCAGAGTCGCGGGGAGCCAATGGATGCAGGTGGCAACTTGTCGTTCGACGTGGAGAGCCAAGGGGCAAGCCTTTGTCCAGCAGTGGACGTCTTCCGGCTGATGATGATGATGATGATGATGATGATGAGGTACTGATAGATACCCATCTAAATAATAACAGAAAGTACTTACCTACATATGACTTGTAAAATTTAAACATTGGTTCATGCAAGTTTTGACCCCAACCCTCATGCATGAGAACCCAGTAGGTACCTTACCCACCGGGCAGGCTACGTCAATACGACAATTAAGGGTTTTTCATTTTATGGGAGAGAGCAAACGGATTCGGAGACGCTCATGGACAACCGCAACACCAAAGGAGTTACGAGTGCGTGGCGTTGGGGATACCTAAGGGTATCGGATATTTAAGGATTGGGAAGGGATGGGGAGAGTGGGAGGGATTGGGCCTCCGGAAACCTCACTCACACAGCGAAATATAGGTAATACTGTGATTTGTTTCACGCCGGTTTCCTGTGAGGCCGTGGTATAAATCCGGTCAACCTATTCGCGCTGAAGCTTGATTTAATAATTGAATCAATTAACCAATCAATAATTTAATAAAAAAA
Organism: Spodoptera exigua; assembly: GCA_902829305.4. Lineage (NCBI taxonomy): Eukaryota > Metazoa > Arthropoda > Insecta > Lepidoptera > Noctuidae > Spodoptera > Spodoptera exigua. The sequence goes on along the minus strand of LR824601.2, from coordinate 7,506,671 downwards.
AGCAGTGGGTCGGTAACATGTGAAATATTGGGTCGTCGGTAACCTAACTCAAACGACTAAACATAACGCTAAGGTTGTTTTACGCCAGTTTTCTGTTAGGCCGTGATAGCTACCACTCCGAAGTACTCATAGGTACATATATTAGTTATAATTAAATAAGCTTTTTTTAATTAAGTAAGCTTTAGATTGTGTTTAATTTGGTTTTAAAGTCCTTTTGTTAGTAGGTACCTATTGTTATAGTCTTCGTCGTAATGTGATTTGTTCACCTTTGATGATTTAGCTCCTCTCTAATCAGGTTATAGGATGATATTTGATGTGCGGTCTCTTATACGAGTATCTTTGGTATGATCCTGTAGCTACATCTTAATCCGTTACAAAATTTTAAGTACCTAGATATTTCGTAACCAAAGCGTAACAGACGGGGTCCTATTACCTACTAAGACTGGGCTGTCCTACCGCCAAATTTCATTCAGATACGTCTAGTAGTTTTACAATAGAAAAGTACCTACTTAATGAGTATCAATCCATCCTTACAAACTTTCGCTTTTATATTGTTAGTAGGATTTGACAGCAAATAAATAAGACAACGTCCGTATTTTAGTATCGAAATGAAATATTTTTTCGTCTTGGCGCTCAAAGTTTTATATCTACGCGTGTACTGAATAATTCATGTTTGATTTGCCAAATAGAGATATGCCAACTAAGGAAACCAAATGAGGTTCTTAGATGTTTCTTGTCTTGTGTATTTTCATCACATCATCAGCCTAAAGGTAAGTGCCCACTGCTGAGCAAAGGAGAAGCAGCCCCACAAGGAGAAGCTTTGAGCATTAGGTAATAACCAGGATTGCTCAAGTCGGATTGGCGATTTTAAACTTATAATTAGAAATTATACGTCCAGGTTTCCTCTCGATGTTTTCCTTTACCGTTTGTCAGTGATGTCTAAATAATCATAGACAGTCCACATAGCTCGGAAAAAGTTACATTGGTAAGTACTTACCAGGTTTCGAAACCGCACCTTCTGGGCCACCACGACGTTTTCTTGTATATCTTTGGTTTTTTACTTAATGAATTATAAAAACAAATATATGATAGGTGCAATGAACAAAAACTGCATCGTGACGTCAATTATTTAATTAATTAAACCTAAACTTAATGATTATAAGATTTATCGCTAAAATTTCGGCATCCGTCTGTTGTATAAGTTTCCATAGTTGTATTTTGATATGCTGTTTATGTTATTTTTGTCATCGGCTTGGTACTGAGCTAGGAGCATCGGCCAGCCTTTGTCCATGTCTGCAATATTTGGGTTAGCTTCCATCCGTTGTCGTATCTTCGCCGCTTTAGCCATTACTTCGGCATTCAACATGTTCTCTAGGTACCGCAGTTTGTGTGGTAGAACTATTTTGCAAAGCTAAAAGAAAAATTCATCTTCAAATAAAATTATATTTCTTTGATTCTATAAAAAGAAGTGACTCTTAATGTCAATGTGATTAAATACAAAGCAAGAGACTTGTATTTCGAGCAAATCTGGTAACACGGTAGTTTCCAACTACTTAGTCAAATTCAATACTTTTATCCAAATGTTAAAAACGATACTTTTCTATGAAATTTGTATGAAATACTAAGTTACGACGTCGTAGTATATTGAGTCACTTATATATATATATATATATATTGAGTCTTATTACTTAAAAATAAGTTAAAAATTATCTAAAATTTAGTGTATCGATCGATCGATGAATAAAAGTATACCTAGTTATTTTTCAACATTTTGTTGTATGGAAACGTCAAATTTATTTATTTTTGACCTAGGAAACTACCCAATTGTTTCAAAACAAGGTTAATCGAGAATCAATCGGGTAAAGGAGTAGAAGAATCACGAGAAGTAGAATAAAAAACTGAATTGTTCGTTTGTCAGTAATGAGTAGGTTGCGAAACTACTGAGCCAAATTGAAAAGCTTTTCCGACAAGGTAAGAACCTAGAACGTGGGCTAATTTATATCTCAATAAATAGTAGATATTTATATATTTTATGCGGTCTAAGTAAAAGACGGGAAAATAGTACCTCCTTAATAATCGACGAATGAAACTTAATATTCCAAACATTTACGCAAAAAACACAATGCAAGATGGCCAAACTATAATCAGACTAAAACTGTGACATACTTATTAATATAATGTCACAGTTTTTATATTATACATTTCACATAGGATAAGTCTTTAGTGTTTAAAGGCTTTCTGTCTATCATTTTCAGAACTTGAAGACACATGAAGTATCTGGGTATCTTCTCATTTATTAGGATAGGTACCTGAAGTTATCTATAAAATATAGACGTATAAACATAGTCTAAAATGTGTAAACTGTTATTTTCTTATTCATTTCTAGAATTATCTTCGAAATTAAGGGATGTTACGTAATAAATGTGAGTTAAATCGACAGATAAATTTATTGAATAGTATTTAATTCCTACTCATTACTGACTTTTCGATGAGTGCACTTGTTATAGATTCGCCATAACTTTTTAAAGTAAGCTGTATAAAAATAAATTGTCTGTGACCGCGTCTTTGGGATTAAATTGGATTTTATGCTCAACCTTCTATATTAGACTATCGCTAATTGAAAAGGATGGAAAATAAAAGGTCAAATGGGTAAATTTAGGTCAATAATTGAGTTACCTATTAATAAAGATATATCAAAAATATTCTAACGCAATATTGGAGTAACTGGCTATGGATGAGTTTATACCTAATAAACAACGGGTTGCCCAAGATCATTTTAATTGCCCGTTTTAGTGTCAAATGTTTCCTTTATTCTGTTGAAACTCAAAATCCTGTTGTTTTTTTTGTTTTTGTGGTAGATATTTATTACCTAGTACCTACAACATTTTTTGAGAAGATGCGTCCTTTTTTCTTTTTATTTATTACCTACTTATCTTACTTAGATTTGGCTAATCAAAAGTAAATGTTGGGACATCTTAAAACAGCACAAGTTAATGTATTTTCCTTATCTGTGCATAGTTTTTTAGTATGGGACTAAATGAATATTTTTAGAAGTCATTAAAAATCGTAAATAGTAAAAATAAAACTTACGCAGTCACTTGAGAAATATAAAACCGTAAGAGTAATAAGCAGAAATCTGGTAAACTCCATGGTGATTGACCAACTGACTGGATAGAGAACTATACAGCTGCGCTATTGTTGGGTTCTCGCTATCGCGGTTCATACCAAACACGTGTGTTTACCAAACTTCTAAAGAGTTTTGTATACGAACTCGTAAATACAATAACAAGATACAGTTATGCTTGTACCTACGTAATATTTTTAACTGAGCAATACAATTAGTTCGCAATGGTTATATAACTTTGTAGTTTAGTTTGGTTGGTTGATTACAAATGATATCCCCAAGTCCTTCGTAGGTACTTGTTTTCAAGCACAATGTTCAGTATTTTGGAGCTCATAAAACAAATAGTATTGAACCAACGGGTGGGGCTGTTAGAGTATTACTTGCACTTCGTATAATTGAGACGGCAGTGAGGCTGTATTGAAATTGGTATGGTAGAATGTGAATGTCTGACTAACTAGAATGAAGATTCAAACAAACACAGCTTTGCGTTTGACGTGCGAGGTTACCGGAGGCCAAATCTAACCCTCCCCAATCCCAAAATCTCCAAATTACTAAATCCCCAAAAGGTAAGCAACGTACTGGTAACTCCTCCGTTCTTGCGTGTGTCCATGGGCGCCGCCGATTGCTTACCATCAGGTAATCCTCTTGCCGTCCTATCACACCGTTGACATCATTCACCACCGTTATTATGCCGTTTACATAAAAAAGTAAAATGAAGATATTAATTAGTTTGGTCTAAATGATTTCCTATAAATAACTCGTCATAATGACCTCCTGTGTGAAAATGACGACTGTTGGTTTTTTTTGTGAGGAAATAGGAAGGACTATCATACTCTTACTGACTAAAAACCCCTCGTTTCTTCTCCTGCTCGAGGACGAGGCCGCGGTGCCTCATTGCGCTTACTCCGTAACCCCGTGATATGGTGTATTTTATCAGTTGCAGCAAAGGACTCTGCAGGTTCTACAAGCCTTTTTCTCTCTACGGCATTTGACCAACGGACAGTTCTTTGGGTCCTGGTGGTAATCAGGGTCAGGTATAAGCCATTGTCTACCGACATGGTACTCCATTCTCGTAAATTCATGTGTTGGGTTAAGCACAGCTGTGGACCAATGGTAATTAGATTAGATCTTGGAAACATAGTAGTTAATTGTATTTCTAGTTTTGTATTCAATTTTTTTTTTTGGATTTTCTCCTTGTTTGTGGGTGTGCGTTTACAAACATACAATTTCACATACACAACACACCCAGACCCGGAACAACAATTTGTGGATCACACAAAGTGTGAAAGTTTTTCTCGGAGTAGGTAATGAAATGGGAAATCGTGGTTAAATTTCAATATTTTTATTTACCTTATAAACAAATATCTAGAATATTGAAAATATGCATACATTCAAAATCAACTACGTCAGTCGTGGACGAGACTGCAATCAGTGTATGAAAGCAAACGATAGATATTGAATTTTAAATGAAAAACAAACAACAACACATACGCAATGTAGGTATAACAAATGTAGATCTGTACACTCAAAAAAATACGCGTCGAATTGAGAACCTCCTCCTTTTTTGAAGTCGGTTAATAACGATTATTCAGCGTAATTTGACATAAATGCCAAAAGAATTCAAGGGTCATAAAGTGATCTTATTTTTAAAACAATTAACAATTTCTTGCTGGTAAGTCTCGTAAATTGGTTATTGATTCGATACTATTTTCTTGAATCGTCATCTTCTTCAGCTGGAAGACGTCCAGTACTGAACAAAGGCCCTCTTAATCCTCCACGTCGAACGGCAACTCGCCACCTGCATCCATTGGCTCCCCGCAATTCTGACGATGTCGTCGGTCCACCTAGTGGGAGGTCTGCTCACGCTACGTTTTCCGGTCTTTGATCGCCACTCGAGTACTTTTCAGGTCCATATCAGCCGTCCGTTCTTTGAGCTACGTGGCCTGGCCACTTTAGCTTGCAGATTTTACGAAAGTGGCAATGGTAGTACCTTATTGGCCAGCAACCTCGGCAAGTTCTCGACGACCTAGATAAAATTTTCACTAAAAGGCAAACCAAGGCACTTCCTACATCATAATTCAGCATACGTTTTATAAAGAATAGAGTATTTGGTACCAAGTAGAAGGCACCATTGAGGTTTGCGCCGTGGGGTTGCACTTTACCTTCGTCTTCGGCCTTTTATACGATTAATTGTGAGCATAACAACGAATGTTGGTAGAAAATACATCAATTACAAAAAATAATAAACAAACAATACTTTGTCCGTAAAGGTTACCTAAACACTAGGGTATATACGACCACAAGCGCGGTGCTGCGGCGCGCTGTTGTGAGGAGGTGCGAGGATTCGTTTCTTTTCCTTTTTTGTCACCATTAAGCCATTATTTACCTTACTGATGTAGTTTTGTACATGGAATCGACGTACAACTTACCTATATAGAATATGCATCTCAACGCCAATCATTAAATTTTAATCATGTCTTCGAAATGCAACAAAGTAGCTTTTGTATTTCACAGTGGTTACCACTTAAAGGGACATTTATGAATACACTTATCGGATATTTAGGAGCTCCCTTTCAGATTCAGCGTATATTGTGTCGACACTCAAAGTAAATGACCCCCATGAATATTCTAGGAGCAATATAGTGGAAGTTGGTTTTTTATACATATAGCCGAAACTGCATAGCCTTTTCGATACTCAGTTATAGGGTTGCAATAGTAGACATATTATGAATGTCTATCTAATACCTTTAAACGAGCAATTTGTGTATTATATATAGGTACATATGTTTATACATACATAAGTATAGTCTCGGTAACGGCTACAACGATTTCGACGAATTTTGAATGTAAAGATTTGAAGATTCCGGGCTGAAAAATTACAAGGAGAGATTCATTTAAAAAATATATAACGAGCTTATCTTTTCTCTGCCCTGTTGTCTAGGTTATCAAACGTTTAAAATGTATCGTTAAACAGCTTAAGGAATCGAGTTACGCCACAATGCTCACGCAGTACAAAAGTACAAAGCGTAAATAGTGCGTAGATATCTTATTATTGCTCTCTAATTTTAAACCTTAAAGAGTTCATTCGTAAAATTGTATCATGTATTTGAAGTTACTAAATTAATGTATTGTTATGCAGCCTTCCAAACAATAAGTATATTAACTTGAAATGATGAAACAATGAAACAATGAAACAATGAAACAATGAAACAATGAATTTATTTTTGCAAATAGGCCATAAAACGGCACTTTTACACGTCAATTTATATGTGAAAAACTAGATGAAGCCGGCATTTCCTATCTGACTACTCTGAGAAGAAATGCCGAAACAAACTCAGAGGTCAGTCTCTTTTCAAGTCCAGACAATGTAAAAATAACATAATGTGAGAGAATCGTGCAAGTTCATTCTGTAGTGGTCTTTTGAGGAAAGAACCACACCAGTTTAAGTGGACCCGTTCTGAAGACAGGCACGCAAGTGTCAGTTTGCAACCAGTATAGCTAGTGCTGCTGAGTTGTCCGACGAACAATACCGATCTAAAGAACATTTGGGTGGGTCGCGCAAGTACTCAAACTGTCAGAACGCAGATAACTGGTAATCAAAAAGCACGGCAAGTCTCACACGGTCCTTACACTAACAATAATATAAAATAATAAAAATGTCAATAAATAAATAAAAAAAAAATGTCAAATAAAAAATAAAATGTCACAATAGGTGATTATGTCATTGTATAAAAAATAAAAAATAAACGTAATGTCAAATTGTATATAAAATTGTAACTTATGTTACAAACATGTCAACATGACCTGTGCAGACATTACAGCGGCTCATTCCCATGCCTGACTATCCTCTAAGTAGTCTTTTATTTTATAAAATGCTTTACAGCAAAGTTTAGCCTTTATTACACTTTTAAATTTATTGAGGCTCAAATTTTGAATATCGCTAGGAATTTTATTGTAAAAGCGTATACATTGACATCTAAACGAACTAGTTATTTTCTGAAGCCTGGAGGCAGGGACAACATATTTGTTTTTCCCCCTCGTGTTAATATTATGTATATCACTATGCTTCTTAAATAAGCTTTTGTTTTTATGAGCGTGAATTACATTTTCATAAATATATTGTGAGGCAACCGTCATTATCTTAGTTTCCTTAAATAATTCTCTGAGCGAATGCCTCGGACTAAGATTATAGATTGATCGAATAGCCCTTTTCTGCAGAACAAAAATAGACTGAATGTCAGCAGCATTCCCCCACAACAAAATACCGTATGACATGATGCTGTGGAAATAACTAAAATAAACTAACCGCGCTGTATCTACATCTGTTAAATTTCTAATTTTTTTAACGGCATATGCTGTAGAACTGAGCTTCTTCGACAAGCCATCTATATGAGGGCCCCACTGGAGCTTAGCGTCCAGGGTTATACCTAAAAAGACAGTTGTATCTACAGGACTCAACTCCTCGCCCTTGACAAGCACACTGGTTTTTACCTGTTTAACATTTGGTGTTGTGAAATTAATACATTTAGTTTTAGTTTCGTTTAGTAATAAGTTATTAACACCAAACCAGTGAACTATTTCTGAGAGAGCACTGTTTACATTGTCAATAACTAATTGTCGTCGTCTGAGTTTGAATAATAGTGAGGTATCATCAGCAAACAGCACTATCTCGTGTTTATCCCTTACAAGGTAAGGCAAGTCATTAATATAGATAAGAAATAAAAACGGGCCGAGAATAGAACCCTGCGGAACACCCATCTTCACAACAGACCCGGCAGAAACCACTCCGTTTACTTCAACTCTCTGAACCCTATTACTCAGGTATGAGGTAAGAAGGTCCAGAGATGCACCTCTTATTCCGTAATGGGATAGCTTCCTGATCAGTGTATCATGAAGCACACAATCGAACGCCTTGGATAAATCACAAAATATTCCCAAAGCGTCGCTTGAGTCCTCCCACGCGTCGTAAATGTGATTAAGAAGTTCAACACCGGCATCAGTTGTTGAACGACCCCTTGTAAATCCGAACTGTTTCGCATGTAATAATTTATTTCTATTAAAAAATCTTTGCATTTGATCTAAAATAATTTTTTCAAAAATTTTACTGAACGTAGGTAGCACTGAAATAGGTCTAAAGTTAGTGGGGTCAGAAGTACTACCTGATTTAAATAATGGAATTATTTTACTACATTTCATAAGATCAGGAAACACACCACAGTCAATACAGTTATTAAAGATTTGAGCTAATACAGGTGCTACAATAGTTATTACAGAGCTTGTAATATACACAGAATTGCCCCATAGATCTGCAGTCTTTTTGTTATTCAAAGTATTAAAGATTTTAACAATTTCCTTGTTATCTATGTGCTCGAAGGAAAACCCTGAATCGCAAGCTACATGTTTTTTGAGTAAAGACTCTGCAACAGTGGGAGATGAATTCAGTGACTTAGGAGTGGATGTGATCGGATTATCGTGATTACTTATTGGATATTATTTCTTAGGTGGTAAACAAAAGCCCTAGCGATGCTAATACTGCGTCCGTGCCGATAGTCCTATTGAGAAGATAATAGACTTATATAATTATTTATTCTGATATTGCACTACAATGCTAGAGACGTAAATGTTTCGTTTATTCGGACAGTAAATAGTATTTAGGATATATCCTTTTGCAGAGCAGATGGTCACGATTTATTTATTATTATTGTTTGAATTAATTAAGATCTTATTTATAATGATTAGTCGAAGACTATTCTTATAATATTGTGTTATCATGACCTATTACGACATAATACATAAGCGCGTGTAATAAGTATATTAATTGAAAATGGAATACTTTTGAAAAATTATCTGCATTCTACTTTAGGCTTAAAATTAATTATAGGTACGTGACACCGAGTGTTAAGACTAACCAAATCACTACCATATCCTGCCTGTATTTTATTTGCGGAAAGACAGGATAAAAGAAAACTTACCCGGCACCAGTCTCTCAAGTGTACACACATTATAGCGGACTTTTACTGAGGTTAATAGGTTAACTAAGAGCAGGTAACAATATCAACTTAACTTACAACGCCGATAACAATACAGGGCAACGAAATTACTTTAATGGACGAAAATTCGAAGAGGTCGCACAAAGCGTGAGCCGTTTTAGCGTCGTAGGTATAAGTAACAGTTATTACACAGGTACAAGATAACTGTTATTGTACCTAACTGGTAAATTACAATTTCAGTCACAATCACAGTCACAGCTATTTATGGTAAAGTAACAGATTATGTTATTATCTCGAGATAACGGCATCAACAGATATCTATACCAAAAATTACAATTTGCTCTGAATTCAATACCTATATATAGAGAGAGATTTGTACTCCGTTGAGTACAAATTGTACTCCATTACTGCTCTTAATATGTATGTGTAACATGGATACCTGTTAATTACGTAGTAATAGATATCGATAACTGTGATTTTTCGGAATAGGAACAGGAAGAACAGGTATTCGGTTTGGCTTGTTCCAACTAAACTCTCTCGCACATATATAAAGTGATAGTGGGTACCTTTTCCTTTATATTCCAGACAAAAGACGAAGGGACAGCTCTGATTTCATCGTAAGGGTCAGGTTACACTAAAAACTAATGGAATATATTACACACACATCGACAGAAAATGTAAAACGAGTCATAAAACAACAAAAAAGTACGTAGGTTTATGTAATGTGTAATACTAGAAACTATTAAATCAAATAACAGCCGAGTAAATATATTTTTCTTTAGATAATCATTTTCATACGAGTAGCTACAACTGTAATTCGTTTCTATCTAGTAATAAATCATAAGAATATGAGTAGGATGTTTTATGTATTTAAACGAATGTTTGCTGATTATAATATCTAAGCAACTAACTAGCTTACCTGATGAATGGCGCGTTAATTGTATTGTAGAGGTTTTGACACCCATGGTAAACAAAGTTGTTATTTAAAGAAAATATTACGTAAGTATAACCTACTAATTAGAGAATTTACGCAGGTATTTTTAGGTGTAGTTGAATACTTCGGCGAGAATGGACCGGCATGATTTGAGCACTTGGAACTTCTCTGATATTAGGGATGTCCATTGGGCGACGCGGATTGCTTACCATCAGGTCAGATTAGTCTGATCCTTTTCCGCCCCTTCCCACAAAAACAAAACACGTGTTGTCCCAGTTTTGGTTCTAACATAATAATGACTGCAATCTGCTTGTAGGAGGAAGTGGGTAAAAAACCTAATACCGATTTATTCCCAAATGGTTACCCCTTATGAGCCTACTAGCGTGGTTTCCAGAGGGGCCACTAGGGGTCGTCTAATTCGATTATTATCCGCTAGAATGGGTACAAAATACGTACTCAAGTGTTTGCCCTTAATATAGCCAACTACGGCGTTCCTTGGTGATTAAATTAACACGATAATCATTAAATGAAACATGTATCACATGTATGAATGTCAAGTTTACGTCGACGAAACTTGTTGATAGTATATTATTTTTATTCGGCAAAGAAGATAGAGATGCACTCATATGTATACAGATACTTTGGCATTTTTAGCAGAAAGCTTGATGTGATTTGTGAGAAAGCCTGTTGTAAAACATTACCCAGTCTTCATGCCAATAGACCACCACAGACGGGGCCATATAGGGCTGATGTTCCGCCGCGGTTGTGGGGTAAACGAAATAAGGCATCGCGGCCTCGGCCTCTAGCAGGAGTAGGAATGGTGGGTTTTTAGTCGAGAAGAGTCTGACACTATCTCCCCATACCCGAGAGAAATAATTTGATAATTTTCCTACTCCCAAAAAGGCATCCAGTTAAACAGATGTAAATAATAATATTTACAAACAGAGTTTGTAACCATACAAACAAGCCTATCTAAGTTATACCGTAATTCATTTGTGCTTTATTAACTTTTAGTATGCCACGTATTGAAGTACCAATTTTCTAGAGTGTAGCGTTTTGTTATTTATCAAAAACAATAAATAATCGAGGATATCGACCCTATTTACCTAATTGTCGCACGCGGCGTGACGTAATACCTAGGTAGCACTGCATCGGACACCTGGTTTTACTTTTGTAAATGACAATATGACGGTATGTGCATATGTCGTGGTCATATCATAGATTTGCTCACTTCATGAAATTGTCGCATTTCATGAAAAGGTTCAAAGTGCGGGAGAGCCATGCTTCAGCACCAATATTTCCTCTCCCCCAATCCTAAAATCTCAAAATCCTTAATCCCCAAAAGGTCGGTAAAGCATTCGTACCCCCTTTCGTTGTAGCGGTTGACCATGGGCGGCGCTGATTGCTTACCATAGGTAATCTGTATGACTTTGCCAATTCGATAAGAGCACATCACGATGAGGTCTAGCTAGATTAAAAAGTCTCGAAAATTATTTAATTGCATTTGAATATTTTACTCACGTGTGGTGTTCGACTCAAGTGGTGGTTTGAATGTTTACCTACATGATAAATATATGTATACATATAGCACTCGGCATCCGACAAATGTTTTGGGGCAGGTACCCGAAATTATGACTTTACAGAAAGTTAGCCGGTTGTCTCTTGGGTAAAATATTTATTCTCCGTTGATAATTATCGTACCACAAAAATGGGTAGCATCCCATTAACCAAATCTTTAAAATGTATTTAAAGATTTGGTCAGTCATCGATGACAAAATCTGACCAAATTGATTTTGCGTCATAATCATATGCCACCTATAATAAAATATTCAAGCAATTCTTGAAGTGAGCAAATCTACGTTCTGACCGCGACATATATACGTATATGTACCTAACTGAATTTAATATTCTATAATGGTTATATAGTTTGTTTTTATTACGTCCAGTTTTAACACATTAAATGTAGCACCAAATTCTGGCAGTACAGTTTTAAGGTCCCATTCATTTTTCACATCATAATTTGCCGAAGTCAGGTACTTGCTCGACCGCGGATTTTTTTATGGCTTGTTCTGGCAAACGACCTCTAGGTTAAACGCATGGACACCCGTCCATGGGCGGCTACACCCACGGAACAGAAAAGTCAGTTCTGTTCCGTGGCAACACCAAAGGATTTACGAGTGCGTTGCCAGCCTTTTGGGGATAATGGTTTCAGATATTCAAGGATTGGCCCTCCGGTAACCGCACTCACCCGGCAAAACAACGCTGTGGTTGTTTAACTACGGTTTTCTGTGATGCCGTTGCCGGTCGGTTCGTAATGTCGTGGTGGCCCGGAGGGTAAGGAGCCCGCTTTTCATGCATGAGGGTGTGGGTTCGAAACCTGGCAAGTACCAATGTGACTTTTTCCGAGTTATATGTACTTTCTATGATTATTTAGAAACCACTGACATACGGTGAAGGTAAACATCGTAAGGAAACCTGGACTTATAATTTCTAATTATAAGTTTGAAATAGCCAATCCGCATTGAGCAAGCGTGGTGATTAATGCTCAAACCTTCTCCGTGTGAGAAGAGGCCTTTGCTCAGCAGTGGGCACTTATAGGCTGATGATGATGATGATGTTGCCGGTCGAGCCGGCTCATTTTAAAATTGGGCTCATATCTTAATTTTCCCGCTTAATGCCCCTGACTACGCCTGTGAACACAAATTTTCATTCATGGCATACGAAGATTCCAAGCAATTATTTGTTTGTTATGCGAGTCGAAATTTGGATGCGTCGTTATAGTGGCATGTCACACAGCTACTGCGCTAATACCGCTGCAACACTTAACTTCAGTTATTTCACGAAGAGGTATGTGTATGTCACTGCTTTTCAAGCCTTTATCATGGCACAACCTCTTTTGTGTGAATTTCACGACCCGTATTTTGTGACAAATTTTTATTCATTTTCGTAACTTACCTAGAGTCTGACAAATACGTTGTAAGATATCATCATCATCAGCCTATAAGTGCCCACTATTGAGCTAAGGCTTCTTCTCACACGAAGAAGGTTTGAGCATTAATCACCACGCTTGCTTAAGGCGGATTGGCGATTTCAAACTTAGGTATAATTATAAGTCCAGGTGTTTATATAACCATAGAAAGTACGTATGACTCGGAAAAGTCACATTGGTACTTGCCAGGTTTCGAACCCACAGCCTCATGCATGAGAAGCGGGCGCCTTAACCTCCAGACCACCACGACGTTATTAGATATGTAATATATATTTTATATATACCTATAATCTGTCAGGTCCGTCATAGAATCTCAGGTGGAGCCTGTGGTTTGAGATAGAATAGATCTCAAAAGTTATTATTACATTTTGTTTTGTTTGATACATATGATTATGATCTTCAGTTTCATAAAATCACCTTAAAGTAACTATTATTCTTCTTTCTTTTATTTTGTCTCCTTTTCTTTAATATAATTCCCACAACCATGGTCACCCGTAATGATTACTGTATTACTAATTTGCCAAAAATGCAGATTTTCTAAGACCATACTGGCATATACTTACTATGTACTATCTTAGACTATAATGTTTTTTAAAATATACATATTATTGTATAAACTAAACAACAAGAAAAGGTAAAAAAGGTAAAGGCAAAGACCGGTTCTCTGGTTTACTGTACACAATACACATACACTATATTTTAATATTATAACTTAAAAGCTTCCGCCCGCGGCTTCGCCCGCGTGGTATATAAAAAGTACCTAGTCTATGTGTATCTAGGGTATCATCTTTTTTTTGTCAGGAGAAAGTCATCAAATGGCTTCTCCCGCCCAGGTTTAGGCGAGAGAGAGTGTCAGACTCTCACTTACTAAAAACCCCCCCGTTCCTTTTCCTGCTCTGGGCCGAGGCCGCGGTGCCTCATTGCGCTTAACCCGCAAACCCGGCTGAACATCAGCCCTGTAGGACCCCGTCTGTGCTGGTCCATTGGCTCTTTGAAAGAAAGAAAGAAAAAATATTTATTTGCGGCGCGCGCTGAACGCTACGGTTCGCTTACGGTCTGGTTCTGGTCGGGCGGCGAGCTACTCTAGGGTATCTATTTACATACCAAATTTCAACCAAATCGGTCCTACCATTTGTGTGTAAAAGAATAACTTAACAAATGTTCTCAGAAACTTTCACATTTATTTAAAACTAAATAAATGTGAAAGTTTCTTTAAACTAAACTCTCGCGCGGCTTCACCCGCTGCTCGGCTCCTTTTAATTGTAGCGTGATGTTTTATAGCACTCGGGAACATTGTATCTATCAATAAGTGAAAAAGTTGTATAAATCCGACCAGTGTTTCCAAAGATCGGATCGGACCAATTTGCCAGACTTCGTGGCAAGGTAAATAATGAGACTGTAGATGGTTAAGGTCTGTTTATTACTTTAATTGCTGGTGCTTATATACTAAGAAGATGCGTGAGATTTTCAGATTTAGCTATCCTAACAAACGTGCAACAATTAACATGTATGTCTTATCTCTATCGTATCTAAGTAATGTAGCGACGTGATAGTGCCGCTACATATACTCCCTTTTAAAAATAATTAACATATAAATTGAAAAAAATTAGTATGTACCTAATTATATAATAACTTAACCTTGCTGATAAATTACATCCTATGCGTAATGTAATGTCATTGTTGCTAATTCGAAGGAAATAAAAACTGCTGCCTTTGTTGTGACGGCGGCGGCAGTCGATGAACTATCCACTGCATTTGTGCTGATTGTTTCTTGCTATTGTTTTCACTCTTCTGTCTAAGGTCTTCAGTATTCCGTAGAGAAGAAGGATGCCAATTGTGATGAGGATTTGTCCAATTGCAATGTTTCTCGTCCACCGTAGCTCTTCCAGGACAAGACTTTTGAGATGGTCGGCTTCATTTTGATTAAGGCAACTGTCGGAGTTATATACGATTTGATCTTTGGAGCTTTGGTTGCCCATTGTTCTCTCGTAGATACTGACGGTATATGATGGTATTTTCAAAATACGGTGAGTATTTAAATGGACTGATTACTTGTGTCAGCAAGTGACGAATCGTACTGTCGGCTTAACCGCCCGTCCTGACTTCGTGATGTACGTGTTCCGCCCGTTGTGATTATTTTCTGAATTTGGCACGTTCGTTCCACTATTGAAGACAAATGCAGGTTTTAATCGGTCTATAGATATTGCTTTTTCATTGTCCCCAATTTTAATGATAAACGTCTTATCTATCCTCTTTGTCACTAGAAATGGTCCTTCGTATGGTGGTGTTAAACTTTTCCTTATTCTGTCACAGCGCACGAATACATGTGAGCATTTGTTGAGCTCGGGGTGAATGAAAACTGTTTGTTTAATTTTCTTGCGTTTTGATGTTGATGTCATACGAGAAATGTCCTTTTGTATATTTGTGACAAATTCTTCGTATGTCGAAGGCTGTGACGATTCAAAAAATTCTCCGGGAAGCCTTATAGGTGCGCCATATATCATCTCTGCTGCACTATATCCTGTGTCCTCGCGTACACAACTTCGTAATCCAAGTAGAACTGAAGCAATTTCGTTCATCCAATTAGCATTAGATTCTCTTGATATTAGCGCCGCTTTTAAAGTTCTATGAAATCTCTCTATCATTCCATTTGATTGTGGGTGATAAGGCGTTGTTCTAATTTTGTGTACTCCTAAAAATTGTGAAAGTGATTCAAATATTCTTGATTCAAATTGTCGTCCTTGATCCGTAGTAATGCGTAATGGGCATCCGAATCTTGCTATCCATCCCTCATACAGTATGCGCGCTACTGTTTCGGCTGTGATATCTTTAACGGGAAATACTTCCGGCCAAGAAGTACAAACGATCTATCATTGTAATTAAATATCGCTTTCCTTGAGAAACAGGTAACGGTCCAACAATATCGATGTGTAGATGTTCAAAACGTTGAGATGGCATAAAGTTCCCGACAGGTGATATAGTGTGGCGTTGCACTTTTGATTTTTGACAAGCTAGGCACGATTTACACCATTCATTTATATCTTTATTCATACTTGTCCATAAATATCTTTGAGTTATCATTTTCCTAGTAGCTCTCTTCCCAGGATGACTCAGTCCATGCATGACATTAAAAATTTGTCTCCGAAATTTTTCTGGTAAATAGGGGCGATTTTTTCCTGTAGATATGTCACAGGCGATGACTTCAGTAGAACCCGGAACCTTGATATTTGAAAATTTTAAATTCTTGTTATTACGAAGTCGTAATAATTCTTGGTCATCATGCTGACATCTTGCTAAATCAGCATAATTAATCGGTGATGGCACATCAATTTGTTCTATCCGTGACAATGCGTCTGCTACAATATTGTCACGTCCCTACATACAAACTTACAAATTTTACCTCTTTATAATATTAGTATAGTTTAGTAAGAATAACTCCTTAAATCCGTTATCAAATAATTTTATCTTACAGATACTTGTATTTTCGTAATCTTCTAGAACAGTAGGTACCTAAGCAATAAAATCATAAAATCTACTAAATCAAAGAAAAATACGTAATATTTATCGTTGTGACTTCCTTTTCCTTTTATTAATCAACGTTGTATACGAAAATTTATGAACGTTTTCGTCGGAATTTGAGATTAAGCGCTTTTTGGGAGTCAGATGCGATTTACGCTGTGGCATAATTAACTCTACTACCGACGTAAGTCGTCCATTTATTTTTCTTTGATACCTATTTCTATTTATAGATGGTACTGCCTACATATTTGGATGTTATCATTCAATATTTACCTGCTTGTATGGTGCTTTTAATGTGTATAGTTCATTATTGACAATGAAAAAATTGAAAAAAAAACGTTTATTTCAATAGCCTTTAAAAGCTTCACTGCAAAGGCTAGGCTACTGACAAAAGTTAATATTTTAATGATAGTGGAATGGAATGTTTTATTTTTGACATAAGCCTCCCCAATTGCAAGCCACTGAGCTCGAAGTTCAGTTCTTCTCATCCAACCAGTACCAGCCACCCTGCGAATATCGTCAGTCCACCTAGCTGGACGGCGCCCTAAACTACGTTTGCCTAGACGTTGTCTCCACTCTAAAACACGTCTGCCCCAATGGTCATCCTGATCGCCTATTTCAACAAAAAATCTATAATCGAGAATAAAAAAAATTGTGCTGTATTTTTTAATTTATTATTTGTTCTGACAGCTGTCTTAGATAGTGGCTAAAAACCTTAAAATCAAAACTCACTCTATCAGTACAATTCTTTAAAATTAATCTCATACTAGATCCTTCCGCTGTGCAACATACGGCTTTTATGAAAATCAGGCAGGTGTGGCCACCCTAACGTAAAAGCTGCTCTGAAAGTCAATGTCTCAACAGGCCGCTTCAAATGATAATGAAGAGATTTCGTTTTACTAAATCGTGTTGTATTCATCTTAGTTTTATAATAATTCAACGAAATTTGGCGTTTATTATGCGCTCTGATAACTAAATTGTTTTCGAAAACATAACGGCATCCATTGAAACTTTTGGGTAAGCCTAAAGTCAAGAGTTGTGAGACAAATTCATTTCGGTATGTACACAAAATATTTGGGCACGCTGTCATATACACGAGGCGCGTATACAGTCGTTGTACGTCGGTAGGACGCGTGTACTATGACGTCATCAAAAGGGAGCATACCCAGCCGATTTCCAACTTGGGCTCGCTTTAAACAGACCCGAATATTACACGCGACACGCGATTCAAATAGCTGATATCATTTTTCACAAAATGTTTGCGATATTTTACAGTGTTTCAACCGCTTTGTAATATATCCGAGTAGACGACTTGGTAGCTTTTAGCACTTAATTATATACGAAATAAATGTATGAAAAAGTTTTCTATATAACATTACAGTAGGTATTATGGAAACACATTAACTGCCTGCAAGTGCTCACTGCTGAGCGAAGGCCTCACACGAAGAAGGTACAAACATTAATCACCACTCTTGATCAAGGTGGACTGGCGATTTCAAACTTATAATTAGAAATTACAAGTCCAGGTTTTCTCACCATGTTTTTCTTCACAGTATGTCAGTGATGTCTAAATAATCATAGAAAGCACATATAACTCGGAAAAACTGCCAGGTTTCAAACCCGCACCCTTATGTTATAGAAATGGGTTCCTTTACCTTCGGGGCACCACGACATTATGGAATAAGATATCTCTAATATCTTAGATTTCGTACTGGTTAGTACCTATACAAAACCGATAAGAAACATTTAGGACGAAGAACGGGTGGGATCTTTAATTTGGAGATGGCACATCAGTCGTCGGTATTAAATTTTTATCGATTGTTGATATTTGTTTTGAAAAATTAACCGTTGCTTTAGAATGCGTCCTTCGGATCTATGAATATTATACGTTCCAATGTTGATACATATGTTTCTCCTCAAAATAAAACATAAAACATAGGCATCTAGGAATTTTTTTTTCAAAATCCTTTAAGTATTTTTTGCCTAAAATACATAGTAGCAAATACCAATCAATCCATCCATATCTACAAACTTTCGCTTTAATAGTTAGGTAGAAATATAAATCGAAGAATTACATAAATATTGTATTAGCAACCTACTTTTATTAGAGTTAAACTTTACATTTTCAATGTTTCACTACGCTCAGGATATAAAATTTGCGTAGCATTCGAGTCTTCAGGAGTGTTTAGCAAACACATGTTACTGATTACACGAAATATTATGTACGAGGTATTCGTATGTATGTGTGAAGTTTCTCAAACCACTTTTCGGTGGTAGTGTTTTATTATACGCCAAACTTAATTATAATTGTATCTAGATGTTGTAACTATTGCTTTACAAAACGAAGGATTAAAAATGAATATTTCTGATTTCTTAAGTATTTACTTGAGCATGATTTTCCTCTATCATATAAAACACAACTGAAGTGAACTCAAAGGTATATTAAAAATTCATAAAGCTCTGCAGATCATAAAATGGCCTGAAAATAAAAGTTTAAACAGCAATACTAGAAAGATAATTGCAGAAGGAAAAGTCAGTAAGGTGTTGGGTGAAATGGCAAGGAATATTTTTAAGCGGCGGCAGTGCGCGCGTCGCTAGTTGCTGGCTGGTCGCGAGCAACCGACACCCGAAAGAAACGAGCAGTGTACCGTCGCTGCGAGGGTTGAGAGCCCGCGTCTCACGCTCTCACCTCACTCCGAACCACGCTCGCGGATCGAGCTCGCGACACTATGCCGCTACTATAAACTAAATTTCTATTAAAATTAATAAACAAAATAACATCTTCGATTAGTGAGCAAAAAATTAACAAAACTTTCGCGAGTATCTCGCATTTACTTAATATCAAAGTTAAAAATATCTAATAAACTTAGACGCTGCCTCGAAATAATTTTGGTAACTGTTATGATACACGATTCTAATCCCGATCTGCAGCCTGCCCGTCACCGCCTGTATTAAAGAAGAAGGTAAGATTTTGAGTTACTTAATTAAAACTTGGAAGTCCACGATTTGTTTGGCCGATGTTTGACATACTTTTATCTCAACTTGGATTTAAGATTATAAAACATTTCCTTGGTTTCGGAGGAAAATATTTAATAAGGCGATATCGTATTTTGTTTTTAAGAGAAATGTGTACAAATATAGAAGTTTAAGTTGATTTTTAAAGATATCACTATGCAGACAGTAGACAAAATTATAAACACTGATAGGTGGTATTTGCTTGCTTGCTATGCCATTTTGCGATAGTTTATGATTACTCATCAGCACACATTCTGTTTCACTTGTAAATATAGCACAGTCGTAATATTTTTACGAAGTTCTACAGTAACGCGCTACGCCGTAGCAAACAACTTTGTTTTTAAGAAACAAGTTATAAACACTTTGTTTAGTACAGGAAAAGATTTTACACTCATGTTCCTGCTAGAATAATAGAATGGCAAAGCGACTTAATTACAATGTAAAGCTCACGCAATTTCATTAACATTTATTTTTCTTTGTAACAAATTAATTATCTAAATATATGTACTAATTATATTTTGTGAGATGTGAAAACGGTTATTTAACCAAAAAGGAGGAGTTTCATTGTGAAATTTTGACAGGTAACCAAATGTTATAAAAACGTTGTGAAAGTATATTATCAAATATTTATCGCACGTCAATCCAGCCTAGGGGCCGCTAACAAACGATACCTATTCGTCGTAATGGAAATCCAGCGATAGCATATTTACTTGTAGGCATATCAGAAATCAGAAACACAATTTTATTTACGTAGCAACGTTGACAAGACATTTTTCTTTTTACTTCGTTCATGTAAAATTTCTATCTATATTTCGTGGTTGGTTGGGCTTGAATAAAATGAAACATTTGAATAATTCTTAAAAATCAACGTAAAGGTTCATGTTGTAATTTCAAACTAAACTGTGTCATTGCTGGCATACGTCTTCCACTAAATAAATACCTGCCCTGGGGACCCTTAATCCCCAAACATGAAAGACGGTTTTAGGATCGCCGTTAAATAACTAAAGTTCAGATGATGGTGTTACCTAGTTTTTAACTTAGTGCTTACTACTGTAACTTAGTTTCCATAAATATTATATTTTAAATTAGGAACTATTAAACACGATGGCGAATTCAAATCGAATATATTTATTAGTATCTGACCTTTCTAACCCTGTAACATTGTTCCTTTGTCCCTTTGTGGTATGTTGGCTTTAAATGGTTTAACTTGCGTCCAGTTTGTTAATTTGTGCTACGGAACTTTATGCTGTTTAATAAATCAATCGCTTAAAAGGGTTCGCAATAAATAATAGTCGCTGCTACACTGTGCTCCCTTCTATGGCTATTTGTTATGAATTATTAGTTAGAACATTCAGTAGGTACCGACCTATGGTAGGTACCCCTCGTATTTTAAATGATGGTTCATATTTCGATTAGGTTGGTTATCTTTGCTTGATCAGGAAACCCGTATCATTGCAATAAGTTTTTTGCAAATTTTAATGTTTAAAAGAGGTCAATCCTGATTATATTAAACATGAAAAATTCAATATTATTGGTTGCTAGTTTACCTAATGGACAAATGGATGTACTAAATAGTAAGACTAGGAATATCAATGCGTTTCGAATACCAAAACGAAGTCGTTACGTAACTATATTTTAGGGTAAAGTACTTTCGCCTCTTCCAAGGTGGATACAGACTGGAGTTATTGCAAACACAATTTCGAGGCCAGCCTAACGAACTCTGCGCATGGCGACCCGTCTCACACATACAGTTTTGGAACGAATACTTCCACACCACAATCACGTAAAATAAACATCACAATATTAAATACAAACATGGTTTTTTAAAAATATTTTTTTTAACTCTTCTGTGTCGTAGGTGCGTTTACAAACATACATACGAATTTACAAATACATCACCCACATCTTATGTGAAGCAAAATAAAAATCAAGCAATAGATAAAAATAAGCAGATACGCGATAAAATACGGAAAAACTGTTCTACGAAATGTAAAGAATAAAGCTACGTCCTTGTTAAGACTTTTTTGCAATGTAACTATGTACTTAATTGAAACAGAGACTGGGAAAGATTTTGAATTATAAGAATATCGTAAAACATTACTGGAAACGCAACTAAAGGAATTAACTTTAATGTACATTTTCCATCAACCATAAAAACTTAGGTAGGTAATTAAAAGTTGAAAATAATGTCTCGTTTTACGCATTATTCTAATTACAGCCGAGAGATTAAAATTTTAGCGGTCGGGCCATTTAGTCTACAGACCAGTTCATTTGTGTGTGACAACTAGCTGCATAGTAACACTTTTTATAATGCGTACTATACAGTAAAGTGGTCCACCTAAATTAGTCGGGTTAGTTAGGCCAAAACAGCTTGCAATACATATCATTTCAGTGGTTTATTACATAAAACCTCCTGGGTTTAAATTCAAATAAATAAAAACAATAATTAAATAATTAGTTTATTATAATAATACTTCAAAAACATTAATACAATACTGCATTTATTTGAAGAGCAACAAAGGTTTATTTTTCTTAGGTATATTCCCACACTAGGACTTAATGAAACTAATTAGGAAAAGCTCTAGAATAGTGGCTTTGGGCCTGTCAATACGCAAAGGTATTGGGCGGTACTAATTAATTCTAGTAAATACACAGCATGAATAGTCCTTACATCTTCACAAATCTGTTGATTGCACCAGAGATGTAACTACATATTATAGATACTGAATGTACAGAACATCAATTAAGATCATATAGTACTAAACTTACAATGCAAGTCTGCTCATGAAACAATATGACTAGTTGAATAAGATGGACTTGCAGTTTCTCAAGTTAGGTATATGTATATTCTCATTAAGGCAAGACCAATGAAACGCCTCAAACAAACAGTGAAACAAAACACTATAAGAAAACCAGGACTTCTTGTAAGTTAATTACTACGCCAATCCATCTTGAGCCTTTTTACAGTTAGGCCTCGTTTGCGGAGAAGCCCCGAGTTGCTTGCGTCGTTCATCGTATGTTGCTTATATTTTAGTTTAATTGTAGAATTGTAATGCAAAAATCACGAGGCATTGACTTAAAAAAAATGTAAAATATACTTATGTTATAATTTGACGTGATGACGTGGTGGAATATAACAATGCGATCGATTAGTTCGATCCATCGGTGACTGGCTGCCGCGTGGCCTCCACTGCATATAGGACCGCCCATCACCTTCCACTTCCAACGTGAATATGAAATGTATGGGGGCGCCACATTCAGTAAATTACTTCAAAACAGACGTGTTTGTTTCTCGTTATGTAGGTTGCTACACAATTGACACTTATATACTTAAAGGTTCCTTAACGTAAGGGTAAAAGGGAGAATACAAATCAGGTTTTGATTTATATATTTTTTCTTTTTTTTACGGGTAACATTCAGTTAGTCACCTACATCAAAATATGTGACGATTCTTAGGGTAGTGTCATTTTTTAAAGTATCGTAACGTCAAAATCACTTCGCAGAGTTCGTTATACTCTCCTAATGTACATACTTACAGGGGTAGATAAGGGATACCATATGACTCAAACAAATTCTTAAATATATATATTTGACAAGAACAAAGTATCATGGCAAAAGAGCTGTAACTTAAATTAAAATATGCATATTTTATTTTTAATTTTAAACGAAATTTTTAAACTCATAACAGTAGTGATGTTAATGAAATAAAAGCGTTTTATAATCATATTATGGTACTAAAATTGGATGAGCCAATGGCAGTTACATTTTAATTGTTTAAAAGCGTTCATTTTTAACCGAACTGCGACATGTGACAAACTCGGTGATCTGCGAATTCAATTAAAGGCGAGTGTGAAACGAGTATTTAAACGTTCTTCGAAACGAGATTGTACATATTTGTTTCGTTTAAAATTAAAGAGTATCCACCACAAAAATAAAATAAATAATTATTTAGTCTTCACTATTTAAATCTTTGTCTTATTGAGGTTCTTCCCGCCTATTTCGTGCTCCTATTCAGTGACATGGTTTATGTGTACCTACCTACGTAGGAATGTAATATTTTATATCTGTGGAAACATATACCTATACAGTCTGTAGCTACCCGGTAATATAGGTATACACATGTCTACACATGAAAAAATGGCTACATAGATGTACATTAGTTTTTTTTAAATCATTTGTTGCCATTGCAATTTAATTTTAATGTCTTATCATTATTTGTTAAGAAGGTCGAAGTCAACTTTATAAAGAAAATGCAATATGATTATTTAGTTATCATACCTCCACTATAATATTACATAGGTATTATCTTTATGCGTAATTGTCACTGTTACTTGTGGGTAGTGGTAAATATTTGGTTGTATCTTTATTAATAATTATCTTAGTTCGTAACGTTCGTCCGAATTGTTCATTTGCTCCTCGATTGAGTGTTAGGAGACTTAATTACGTACTTATACTAATGCTTATGTGCGATTATAGTGCTTCGGTGATCAAACATTCAGCTTGTTTGGTATGTAGTTCTATTTCGTTTGGTTTTAAAACTAACTTCTAAAGAGAACTGTAAAATATGAACTAACAAAAAAAATCTTGTTCTTGACCCAAGAATTGAAATTAATGAAGCAAAGTAACTAATGAATATTTAATATAATATTAGTTATTATTTGATAATAAAATAATACATTTCGTTACGTTTTTGTGTCGGTACAAATTATGCTGGTAGGTAGGCCGAACGAAGCAGAATAATGAAGTTGAGACAATGTGAGCATTTAGAGTGTAACTCGAGGAATATTTTAACTCAGTGAAAGGGATTCGGGATCTAAGCCGTAATGTAATCAAAACAACACTCGCGAGACAAGTTAATTTTGTACAAACAATAGCTTTTATAAGTGTGCTGTGCTTTTGTTTTACTTGACCTTTGGACTATACGAAAACTATGTAGGTACAATTAAATTTTGAATATTTATAAATATTTCCTACCTAATCACAAAAGCCAAGTGATTTGCAACACAAAATTAATTTTACGCTGAATTTTCATTTTTTAAATATCAACAAAGTTTTTCTGAGGGGAAAATCAACAAATGACTTCTCCCGCCCAGGGTAAGGCAGGAAGGAGTATCAGACTCTAACTGACTAAAACCCCCCCGTTCCTTCTCCAGCTCTGGACAGAGGCCGCGGTGCCTCATTGCGGTTAACCCGCAACCAAATATCAACTAGGAACTTGTTATTTATTGTCTGGCGCAATGAGCTCATGTTAGGCCGACTAGCGACATGAGTATTATGTGTATATTTTCATGATGTTCTACAAGTATAGTATCTATATAAACGTTAATATGAATATTTGAAATTTCAATGCACCTACATAGTTTTCCTACAGTCCAAATACCTATCAAATAACTTCAAAGCACAGCTTACTTACTTAAAAAACTATCTTTTTTATAAAATTAACTTACCTCGCAAAATTTTGTTTTGATTATTAGAAAAAGATTACCAATTGTGGTTTTTTATTTTGTCTTTTAATGGATTTTTATTGATTGATGTTTATCGTAATAATGTAAAAACTGTAAATACAAAAGGAGGGCCAGTAAGTCGTTTTAGGAGCGCATAGTATTTTTTTTAGTATTACATATCAGCGTTGCAATTTAATATTTTTTCATAAAAGTATTTGTCTATTTGCGTAATTTATTTTACCATGCTGTTTAAAAGTATTTTTTTTCATTTGGAGTTTTGTTCTGCAACAATTTTCTAACTAACTAACTAACTATCTGCACTAGACTAGACTACCTCACATAAAATACGTCTCACACGAAATGATAACATCAAACAATTCTCCGTGACTTGTGTCTATCTTCACAACGGCGATCACTTCGAGCAAAGCAAGGTTTTAAATTATGTTTGTTCCAAACACGTTGAAGATTTATTCGCTTGACTACGCAATAAAAACAAATATTCGTCCGAAGCTATTTGATGATCGAAACACAACGCGTATTGTTCGTTATAAATAGGGCTTTATTTTAATAACATGCAATTGCAAACTTTGGCAATAATAACTGATTCTAAATAGCATCATTATGACGAGTTACACATTTTTAAGCTCGATTAAAGAGCAACATTTTATTGCCCATCGTTCCCACTGGTTAGTTTTTATTGCTTTTGTTTTATTATACTCCGTCTTGAAATAACAGCTTTGTAATTTAAGGGACAGTGCGGGAAGTTTTAATAAAGAAGTTTAACAACTTTTCATGTTATAAAGTAGTAGAGTAACAAGAACAGCCTTGAAGTTTGATTTTACTTAATATCGTTTTCATCTCTAGTAATCTACACTAGCACAAAACCGGATCCAACACCAAACGACGCAGGAACTCGCAGCAAAAGTTATTATCTGTGAAGCAATGTAAAGACCGGTAAAAATATATGCTTTATTGCCCTAAACTTTAAACAATTGTACATAATATTGTGTACACTTATTATGCGTTGTATATTCTTGAAACAACGTCAGCTACAGATTTTTGGAAACAATCATAATAAGTTTTTAAGAATAGATTCATTTTTTCGAGGTTGAAATAATAAAGATATAGAAGCTCAAGGTCTTCTTGTATTACGCCTACTGAAGTTTTTTGATAGAATCTTCATTTCACGTTGGTGTGTCGCTTTGAACATCGAGGTTAATAAGTTTTAGGATTCGTAGAAGTATCGAATTTGAATTTGAATATATTCTACGGATTGCTGCGTAGCTAGAGAACATGTAGGACTTAACATACCTACACAAATCTTATACAAATAAGAAAAACATCCGCCTGATTTGCAACATAATTTGATTTGTATCTGTTGCAAACGGATGCACGTAACTGAATACGAATAAATATTAAAATGTTGTTATCTCTTTCATAAGGAAAAAGGATAGGATCATAAGGTTATCAGCGCAGAACAAAATATACAATTGAGAAAGCCGTAGAGACTTGGAAAATAACTATACAACATTTTCCGTACATAAAATGTTACTACGAAATTAAATAAACATGGGATGGAAACAAGGATATGGGGCCGATAAATTTTCACTAAGCCTCGCTAAAGACCTCAGGAATCTTTTACTGTAAGTTACCCTTTATGAGGGACGATATTTTTGGGTTTATTAAACATTCAAATCATTTTATTTCACAATCACTATTTTGCATTAATTTAATCTTTTAATTTTAAGTAGGTTTATTGTAGGTAGAAGAGCTGATGTCACATGAAGTAGGTTGCATAAGTAATGCCTGCAGTAGACATTGTTTAATCAATATGTCTATACAGAATTCAAAGTAAACATTATTACTTATGTTTTCATTTAGTTGCAAGTTCTGTGAGTGGTCTGTTTGTTTTTATTCAACCCACTACCTGAGCAAGTCCGTTATGCTCGTAGTCAATCCTCTTTACGTATTCATATATTTATAATATCATTCACATTCTGATTACGTTCTCCGATTTGAGTTTTTCGTCTTTCGAACATTTCTACCTCAACAAATTATGGCTCTGTTATACCAATTTATTAAAATGGTAACAATATCCAACGTTACAAATTTTTTAGTTCAGATTTCTCTTTGTCCTTGAGCTCAGAGATGGCATAAAATTAAATTCATCTGAGGCAGCGGATGACACATTCTTCGCGGTAAGTCTGTAATTAAGAAAATATTGCAACGATAACCAAGTTAATGTGGTATTACTTAATTTTAGGTTTACTTATCAAAAGCTTTTAAATTCAAATGTAGGGTAATTATTTAATAAATACTAGAAGTAGGTACATATTAGATAAGAAGGTTAATATTTATAGCTTCCTCTGAGCAGCCTCTGAGTTAATCTAGGGTGTCACCTATCTACAATACCACAACCAAATCTTTCCAGCCGTTCTTGCGTGTTACAACAACAAACATACACTAACATACATCTATTCTATACATTCTTAAAAACTTTCATCATCATCATCAACCTATACCCAACGGAGAAGGTTCACCACGGGCTCAACCTCCGGGCCACCACGACATTCATACGAAAAACTTTCACATTTATAACATTGGTAGGATATTTCTTATAAATAGTAGTTTCTTAATAATAGTAATGTCGTGGTGGCCCGGAGGTTAAGGAGCCCGTTTCTCATGCATGAGAGCGTGGGTTCGAAACCTGGCAAGTACCAATGTGAGCTTTTCCGAGTTATATGTACTTTCTATGATTATTTAGACACCACTGACATACGGTGAAGGTAAACATCGTGAGGAAACCTGGACTTAAAATTTCTAATTATAAGTTTGAAATGGCCAACCTGCAGTGACCAAGCGTGGTGATTAATGCTCAAACCTTCTCCGTGTGAGAAGAGGCCTTTGCTCAGCAGTGGGTACTTATAAGCTGATGATGATGATGATTTCTTATTATAAAAATGTAATCAAATTGTGTCATATATCTATTGGAAGCGAACATGTGTAGGTACGTATAGATAAACCAGATCATTACTTAAGTCGATCAATCTGTACGCCACTCGAAGTTCACAACACACGGTCTAAATCGGTAATTGAAAATGGTAACTAATCCCAAGACGCATATTTGATCAGCTTTCGCAAATTAATTGAGGAAGTTTACTTTGAGAATTTACCATCCTGAACTAAGATGTGAAACACTCTTGTTAGTCCATATTTGCGGATACAACTTTGGACATACTTAATTTTAATTTGAAAGTTTAATTACTGACAGAGATAAAAAAGAACTTTATATTTAGGTACCTAATCGACTAGAAGAAATACGAAAAAATAACAATATGGGGCTATAAATATTGTTTATATTTTTCTTAAAATGGAAATCATCGTCATGACATCACGTGAAAAAAAAAAAGGATTATGTATGTATTTATTTTAAAACTCTGCAATTCACTGAATCTTTAACCAAAATAATACTTATTTAATTTTCTTGATTGAATTACTAAATCTCAGTTTTTGTCTTTAAAGTTGTCTCGGCCACATTTTATTTTCTTTTATTGTTAATTTTTTTTTTTTTTGAGTAGAAAAAATCCGTATCTTTTATCCAGCCCTGAGCGAGGCAAGAGGGTATCTCAGACTTTTAGTGACTAAAAGCCGCATCATCATCTTCCACTATTTGCCAATATATTGGTGTTTCAAGTCAATACTCAATTACATTTTGATTTTTGTTTCAATTATTCGATTTACTTGATAGCGTAGATGCACGTTAGGTGCAGTGTTAGGATGACGGACTGCTGTGCAACGTGTTTCTGTTACGATTTTTACACGGACTTCATGATCCAGTAAATATTGATATGGATTTATATTTCTTTACTTTTATAGGGGAGTTAAAGAGCAGAATATTCAAGCTAGACAAAAGTCTTTACTTGTAATAATTCATGTACTAAACTCTAACATTCAAAACGTTTATTTCTTCGAACTGTTATAAATCAAACGTTTAGAGTATTTGGTTCCGTATACCATTTAAATTGAATTATAGGTAACTGAATAATTGTCTATTATTAATTGGCAGGTCTGCGAACAAACGTGTGGGCTGATATTACCAGTTTAGAATTCAACTTCAATCCTTCGGCTTAACTTATTTAATATTTAACAACACTGAAGCGAATAATAGACAGGTATCCATTTGATTGTATGTAAAACGCATACTAGTATAGATAGGTAGGTATTTACTGTGATTATGGCAAAGAAACCAGCTTTTGATGCACAGTTGGACTTCTAGATATCAGTGATTTAATTAGTTTTTTAGTTTGTAACGTGCGTGACGTAATACCTAGTAAGTTTTACCTAGAGAACGGCATCGGACACTTGGTTTTACTTTTGTAAATGACAATAGGGCGGTATGTACCTACATAATATGTCATGGTCACATCTTAAATGTGCTTACTTCATGAAATTCTCACTTTTCATACAATGGCTGAAAGTGTGGGAGATTCCTGCTTCGACACGAATGAGTCAACTCGACCATCGATACCACGGCGTCACAGAAAAATGGTCTAACACAACCACAGCGTTGTGTTTTGCTGTGTGAGTGAGCTTAACGGGGGCTCAATTCTTCTCCTCCTCTCTCTCTTATACCCAAAAAGACCGGCAATGCCGTACACGACAACGTATCTCTTCTGGTAATAAAGTGAACATGGGTGGCGCCGATTGCTTACTATCAGGTAATCCGTTCGCCGACCAGTCACAAAATTTAATTTTCATCTGTACTTTAAAGTTTCTTTAAATTAACATGGTGTTGATAATAAGGGACATATTTATAAAAGAAGTATCTTATTCTGTCCAGCCTGTTGGGATCGGTCCAGACACCAGGACCAATGAAAATGGCGATGAATATTTATTTGAAAAACATGTAAATTTGTTTAAGTAGGTACCTGAACAAAAATGGCTAGACGCATTAAAGAGAAAACTCCATATATTCAAGTCAACCCTATAATGTATATTTAGGTTTTATGTTATAAATAGGAAATTGAACTAAATACTGGATTGTATCGAAGAGCCTACCTCTCTAATACCATTTAGTAATTGCTACCTACTTGTAACTAAAACAAAACTGTAAGCTATTGATCGTTAGTTCAGGGTTAGACAAAGATTCATTATAACATATAGTTGCATAGAAACTACAATATTACTATGTGGCGCCATATTGCAATTATTAGTTATTTAAGAATCGAAGTACTATGGATAATTTGATTGACGAAGATTTCCTCAAGCCGTTTTGACCCGTATCATGCCCAGTATAGGATGCCTGGGCACGAATGGGTTGACTCGACCGCAGTGATACCACGGCCTCATAGAAAACCAGCTCGAAACCAACGGCCTGAGGTTACCGGACACCCAATCCCTGCGTCTCTCCCCATTCTTTCCCAATCTTTAAATATCCCAATCCCTTATCCCAAAAAGGCTAGCAGCGGACTCGTAACCTTTGGTGTTGCAGGTATGGGTACCTGCGACACCGATTGGGCGGCGCCGAT
Source organism: Spodoptera exigua (assembly GCA_902829305.4). Taxonomy (NCBI): domain Eukaryota; kingdom Metazoa; phylum Arthropoda; class Insecta; order Lepidoptera; family Noctuidae; genus Spodoptera; species Spodoptera exigua. Next base: position 7,476,128 of record LR824601.2, on the reverse strand, counting down.
TGCTTACCATCAGGTAATTCGTCTGCTCGTTTGCCGACCTATTGCATACAAAAAAGTATTTATATCTTTAAAATAGTTTGGTTATCTAGCTTTTTTACATTTTTACATTTTTCATATTTAGATACCCAACATGATGGCAAATGTATATTGCCACTGTAACATATAACTGATAAATAGGTACCCAGTTTATCGTATAAAATATAAATAAAAATTTGACGTGGTAGCTGGGCAATCGGCTGCCGTGCAACGTGCGGGTTGGATTCCCACAAAGAGTTACTGTGTGATCGACGAAGTAATATTATATTAGGAATAAATTTAGGCATACTTAATTAATGTTTATGTGTGTATTAAATGATCGTTTAAGAACAACTTTGCGAAGTCGATTATGCCTGATACTGTGCGATTAACGGATCTGTCGTTAACTTAGTTCCTAATACTATCCTGTCAATATACCAGTAAGTAAGTTTATTAGGTACTTTTGTCTTTCTATGTTGAAAACTTGAAATAAATAAACATACGTCGAATTTTATTGGTCTTCTGAACTTGCTTAACCGCCCATAACCTAACTATTTGTCACTCAGACAATGTTAGCCTGCCGCTGGGCGACGGAACTTAACTTTGATCAACTGTTGAACTGTGTGACACGACAAATACTCGTTCGGCCTGACAAGAAAATTACAAGCTGAAATCTAGTGACGACTTTTCCTTAGAAATATTAGGGTTACAAATAGCGTTCAGCAGATTTGGGAATCAGCTGGGTAATAAGATATATATTTTCTAATTTACTTTAAAAATGTTTAATAAAATATTTATATGTACATAATAATGTTATTCATTATCATCATATTAGGCATAATACATGTCCGGGGTTTGCGGGGTAAGCGCGATGAGGCATCGCGGCTTTAGTCAGTAAGAGTCTGACACTCGCTCCCGCTCGACCCTGGGCGGGAGAAGTAATTTGATGAATTTCCCCTCACAAAAAAGGCATATGTTTAACCCGGCCTATACCGGCCTTTGACCTTGATCAGGGACCCATATTTTTATTACAGTTACCGATAATATTCGATACTTAATCGAATATTAACTGACGAGTCGCATATCTTTGTGCAATGTATGCATAAGAATACTCGAAACTATTCGTCATAATTAAGTTTTGTGTAACAATCAAATTGTGTATTTTCATTATTAATTTTAATAAGAACATGTTCCGTCAAGTCAAGTTTATCAATTTGAAGGCGTTTCAAAATACCATCACATTAGTCTGGGCGTAGAATGATATTGTCAGTGCCGCAGTTGGTACCTAAAACTGGAAACCAATTTCCAATATAGCATGTTATTTAAATAAATCGACAGCGTGGCTGGAGTAGCGAGAATCATGCAGATAAATAATTTATTAACAACTATCAAGACAGTTTCAATTATTTCCTATACAAATTGAAATAAAAGGAACGCAATACAAATTGAAATAACTGCAGCAAAAGACATCACGTTGTCGATATTTTTAATAAAGTAGAATGCGTACATCTATATCTTTTTTATTTTAATAGAATACGGGAGCTTCCAATTAGTCAAATTCAATGCTTTTAACCAACATGTCAAAAACGATACTTTTTATGGAATTTGTATGAATCACTGAATTATGTCATAGTATTATTTTTGCGTCGTTCTTAAAAAATATCAAAAATTTTGTGTATCGATCGATCGATGAATAAAAGTGTAGTTATTTTTCAATATTTTATTGTATTGAAACGTCAAATTAATTTATTTTTGACCTAAGAAACAACCCAATTATATCAATTGACCACGAAGGTGCAAAATGACAATTTAAAATGTAATAGATTTTTTTCTCCTTCATCCAGTCTTTACGAAATCTTAAGATTAGGTTCCTTTTTCAAATTCAAAATTGTTGCTGGCTTATATTTAAAAGTTTACTAATACAAAAAAACTTGATTTAAAATGTAAAAAGTGTATCGGGCTTACTTATTACGAAACGGTAGAACGAAATGGTAATTGAATGTTGTATGAATCGGTCATAAAATCCTTTGTACCTGAGCGTTATTAAAATGGCGCCCGGATTTCCTGCAAATTATAACAACAACCCTTCAATTTTATTTGACGTGTGTAATATTATACGTTATTTACATCTTGTTAATTAAAAGAATAAAATTTCTAAGCGGGTTCCTGGGTTGGGTAAACCTTTATTATATAGGATTCTTAGCTGGTTAAAAATGAATGTTGCGTGCGCATCTCTGCCTATCAGTTCGGAATTAAAAAGGGCCAGTAAATTTATCCTACATTTATGTTGAGTCCATATCTTTCTATTTTATTAGCTCTGCACGGATGTAATGCTATATTATACATAATAATAAAAACCATCCTCTTCAATCACTCTATCTATGAAAAACTGCATCAAAATCCGTTGCGTTGTTTTATAGATATAAGCTTACATAGGAATATGACATACGGAAGAAGTTGGCTGAGCTCAGCTCTAGTTCAAGCAATGACCACTCATTTGACGCCATTAAATTAACAATTAGTGTCGTTGGTCAGTTCAGCCGCGTTGGTTTAACTGTCAACACACGGTTACAACAAAGAACTTTGGGTCAAACAAAATTAAAGTACATTCATAAATTATAAAACTTCTTATATAAAATTAGATTTATATCCAATGTTTGACAACAATAGCAATTATGTACACGAAACACAGTATATGTTGTATGCAATATACTTTATTTATTACAATTATTGTATGTCTATGATTCGTAACTTAGCAAGAACCAAGGTGACATTTTCCGAGTTATATGTACTTGATACTGTGATTATTTCGACACACCACTGACATACGGTGAAGGAAAACCTCGACTTATAATTCCTTATTAAAAGTTTGAAATGGCCGATCCGCCTTGAGCAAGCGTTGTGATTAAATGATCATTGATTCATACCTTCTCCGTGTGAGAAGAGGCCTATGCTCAGCAGTTGGCACTTATAGGCTGATGATGATTTCTATATAATTGAATGCTATATTTTTATTATATTTAAGAATAATTAATTTAGAAATTTCTACCACTTTATAATTGTCTCGGCTACATTGTTACAGCGTGTCTTTTGAATCTTTTACCCAAATATTTAATAATTTATTTGCTATCTTTCGATTAAACGCAGCGGCGCGAAACGTCAACGTTAATGTTTGCGTTTCCTTGTACTTGTTCGCTCCCATTGATTACCTAATCAATTTCAAAATCATCTTCCCATTCCAAATGTTTTGTTGACTTACTTACCAACAAATACGTATATACTAGGTTGTCAAATATTGTAATACTTGGCAATGCATATAGTTATGTACCTAGTATAGTATTCTCAACAGCACCAACAAATAATACGCGTCAGGCTTTTATAAAAAATGATCCTAAGCAAATTTTAAAAAAATTTTTTCATTGTGCTTATTCTAATTTTGACCATACGTTGGTACAATACGTCCTTTAAATGTTTTAAACAAAAGTAATATTTCGGTTTTTCTATTTAGGTACTTTCATTTTTTAAACTACTTTCTACCATGAAGAAACTTGTTAGAAGCATTATTGAAATCAATATTTTAATCAATGTCTAGGGTTATAATTGGTTGTTGGTCGACCGGAGTAAATTGATCACGGGTTTAGCCAATAAGGGTATATCACCCTTAGTTGGCAATAAAGGGTCGATTATAGTTGCTCTCCGTAAAACAATGACATTCAGTGCGATTTAACAGATCCCTTAAAGTTTTGATAAACTAAAGAGTTGATATATTTTAGACACAGCTGGTCTTATTACAAAACAACGTTTTTCTTAGTCTAGGTTAAAAGTATTGAACCAGTTTTAGCAACTATCTACTCCCGCACGGTTTCACTCGCTGCTCGGCTCCATTTGTTAGTAGCGTGATGTTTTATAGCTTATAGCACTCGGGAACATTGTAGCTACCAACCAATAAATGAAAGAATTTTGGGAATGCGCCCAGCGGTTCCAAAGATTAACCCATACATACAAACTGACAAATTTTACCTCTTTAGAATAATAAATAGTACAGATTGAAGGTAGATGAGCATAAGATTCAAAATACGAAACTTCACTCAATGGTTTAAACCTCGGCTAAATATAAAATTAAATCTTGTTTTGTAATTTATGTATTTAGTAATTCAGTCTAACAGTAATGAGGTTTTAACTGATTCTGGTAAGCTATAGCTGGTGACTATTGACGACGAAGGTCTTTGAAAAAAGATGCTTTTTTCTTAAATTCCGCTTTTTGTCCCATCCCCATAGGAGCCGTTGTGGTTTGGAGTGTCGTTCAGTGGCTCGTTACATTACTTCTTCGTTAAAGCTTTGAGTAATTAAATTGAATTATTAAATTAATTTTAAGGATTTTTGCAATATTTTGAGAGTTTTTTGAGATCAAACACACACTCTATGTGAAAAATACGGAATAAAGAAGTTAGTTCAAGAGCTTTCATTGGAATTATGCAGATTTTTGCTGCAAACGTTTTTAACTTTAAAGAGACTTTTAACAAAGCGACAGATTTATGAATGTTCAACTGTTTTAATTGCTGCTTTTTAGGTACGTAACTCAACAGTCTTTTGAACAAAAGATGAGAAATGTAAAAGTTGACTTCACTTGACTAGATTGAGATAATATTTGTTATAGTTGTCGATATCTATAAACGTAATATTCGATATTAGTATCTTCTTTGAAGGAAATTTTGTTAGTTTCAATGTTTTTGCGCACTCGTAAAACAAATTTAAAAGAACTTAAGAATTTAAATGACACAGGGTGCGAAATTTTGAAAAATAAAATGATATCGCAATATGATGTTATCATCATCAATATCATTTTAAACTGTAGGTACGTGTGTTTCTGAATGTATACAGTTTAAAATGTTTGCAATATTTGCGGCTGCTTTTAGAGGTCCCCCAACACCGCTTCGAAATTTATGTTCAAAAAAGCGATATCGTACAACGTGCCACGGGAGACATCTTCGATTGGCGTACAGTCGCCGACTGTCGACGGGCTCATACTGCCATCTCAAAATAGCATTTTTATTTCACCGTTCAGTTTTCAATGGTTGGCGGTAACGTTGTTTAAACTTTGATGCCATTTTACCGTGAGCGTTTCCGTCGACAAACGTGCCTATACTCTCGGATATTTCAAAAAACAATTTTTAATCTTAGTGCACACATTTGTACCAATATTACCATTGCAAAATATTACGCTTTTGTGAAATTACTAACTTTTGTTCACGCGTAGGTAAGCCCTCACTAATCCCAGATTTAGTTGGGTTCAAACATCATTCTGTCCAACACGGTTGAAAACAGGAAATGAATTTAACCAGGGCTCAAAGCATTGAAATCTATTATGTAAAATTATTATTTTTTATTTATAAACACACATGCATAATTTTACAGCAAAAGCCAAAATATATACACTTAGAAAATTTACATTTCACTACTTTACACTTATGTTATAGGTATCTTATATAAAAAAGGACAATAAATGTAATTACTTAAAACTAATTCATGAGATATCTATCTTCTTACAAAATCTTACACATTCACGACATAATCTTTCCAAATATGCTGCGCTGCTTATCTCAGACTAAGAAAAATATTGAAGTCTTATCTTCTGAAGGCAAATCAAGCTTAAATATTAGTTATGGAGAGAAAACTAGGAGCTAACCCGGGTCAATCGTTGACGGAAATGGTTCGGCCTAGCAAACACGTCAGGCGTACGGAAATGGCGAGGCTTTGAGCTTAAGCTGCATTATTGCAACCGGAGACAAAAAAATACTGAACTGTCTTCGATAGTCAATGCAAAAGATAGCTCAAAGGATTAACTTTGTATAATACTCGATTACTCGACGCCGGAGACTAGCACGAAGATTTCTTCCTGACCTGTCTGCAACTAAATTGCTGATGCTATGAAGGCTAGTAAAATACGTTCAGTATTTTATATTAAATAGTTTGTTAAGTATTGGAAAACGTTACCTACGCAACAAACAATTTTATGTTGGAACTAAGATTGTTATTATTTAAAAAAAAAGTAGACAGGTAAAATCGGTGTGGTGTATGTAAAAACAGATTGGATCTTGTACCATTTAGAGTAAGCTTATTTAAGTTGTAATAGATACCTACAAGACGGCCTTTTGAACTGCTACTCTCATAGAGTAATGAAACAAATACCTACCATAAAACTTTTGAAACTTACTTCACCATAATAAGTATATCTCTGGGCGTCGGTAATTGACAGAAGATCTGCGGCCAACGTAAGCGCGCGTCTGCGGACGGAGAGTATGGGTAGCTCGCCGTCCGACCAGAACCAGACCCGAGCTTACGCGCTTAGCGTTCCGCGCGCGTCTCAAAGAGCCTACAGGGCTGATGTTCAACGGGGGTTGCGGGGTAAGTGCAATGTGGCACCGCGGCCTCGGCCTAAAGCAGGAGAAGGAACTGGGGGATTTTTAGTCAGTAAGAGTCTGACACTCTCTCTCGTTTTATCCTGGACGGGAGAATTCATTTGATGATTTTCCTCTGAAAAAAAAACGTAATAAGTCCAATGAGTTGAAATACATTCGTGAAGTTTTTCAACAACAGCCGTTACATGCAGGTTAACGAACAAAATTAAATATATTCACGTTTTGGAAACATACCTAACTCTTAAAATGTTTACCCATATTAATCTAGGGTTGCATTTGCTTCAAAGATATTGTTCGTACACTATCTGTGAAGCGTGCAGCTTCCTTGATCTAACTTTCAACTTCCTCTCCACAGCTACAATGTTGAACAGTATGCGGCCTATTGGTCATATAGGTCGCTCCGATGAACCAGTTTTAGTTGAGTGTGGATTACAGCCAACTATGAACATTTGTTTGTGTTAATCAATTAAATAATAGAATATTATTTTAAACGAGTTTGCTCTTTCTAAAAAACAAAATTTTTTTAGTCTACCTTTAAACCATTGAGTCAGATTTGTATTTTGAACTCTATACTTACCTAGTAACTCTAAACTCATTTTTAAGTGTGGGAGAGCCATGTTTCGGCACGAATGGGTCGGCCTGACCGGAGTGATACCAGGGCCTCACAGAATACCGGCGTGAAACAACTTACAGCGTTGTGTTTCGCCGTGTGAGTGAGGTTACCGGAGGCTCAATCCCTCCCCTTCCCCTATCCCTTCCCGATCCTTATATCCGCAACTCCTATCCCTAAAAGGCCGGCAACGCACTCGTAACTCCTTTGGTGTTGCGGGTGTCCATGGGCGGCGCCGATTGCTTACCATCAGAACTTCCTCGAGATCAGATAAGAAAAAAAAACATTTAAAGAGACCACTGAATATTCGTAGAAAGAAATAAAATTTTAAATAGAAGATAGTACTAAAATCTAAAGACTTATAAGATTTTAAAGTAAGAATAGTACTCCGAAAATGTCGTCAATCATGGCCTATTATAATTTTTCAAAGGGCTATAATTTAGTTGGTTGTGTTAGGTCTATCGTCGACATTAATAAGCCTACAATTGACACCGTGGCTAGTCATAAGCAAATGGACAACTTCCACCTTTTCGAAGTTGTTTTGAACTTTATTTCGCCCTCGTCATTAACAGTAATTATCCACAATTTCCATACCACAATCACAATTATACTTTAATACTGTTTGATTACTTTTAAATTTAAAAGTTCATTTGTAATTTTACCAAAAATAATTTAATTTATGCTTAGCCAAGCCAACAAAACAAAAATAGAACCTTTTTCATTCGGGTTCAATTTTTATTACTTCTCTATTATACGACGTCTTTGTATTTTAAATTTATGATTAAATATGAACAACGATTTTACGATCTAATTAAATTAAATTTATTTGTTTTAAACTTTAATTTAAAATTCACATTTTATTTTGAATATTACACGTTCTTTTTGCTATTCAAGTTTATCCAAACTAATATTATAAATGCGAAAGTGACTCGGTCTGTCTGTCTTTTCTTCACGCCTAAACTACTGAACCTATTTGTGTGAAATTTTGGTACAGACATAGTTTGGAAATCGAGAAAGGACATATAATGTGCAAAGTGACTTCCTACAAGTTTTTAAACAAAAAATCTGCAGGAAGTTACGATACACGAAACAAAGTCGTGGGCAAAAGCTAGTAACTAAAAATTTTACATGCTAAATTGTCCTGTGTAAATAAAACAAACATGTTTACAAGTCACTAAAATATTTCACAGTAAAAAAGTAATATTTTAATTGAAGATTGGAATAAGACAACGAATGTTAACATAATGTTCGTGCGTCTATCAGTTCATCTGGAGAGGTTCTAAGCGGTCATTGGCTTCGTAGCAACCTTCACCAACGTGCTACGATGTCAGTGCCCGTTCGTCAGCTTGTGTTCGTAGCATTTTCGTAGCGTGACTCATTTACTACAATGATATTTCGAAGCTTTGCGAATTTTTCTACTTTTATTTTAGATTTTGTGCTTGTTATTTTCTTTCAATATAGATACATATATGTATGTAAAATCATTTATACTAAATCTGCTAAGCATTATACATTAAAACATTGATTACACAACAACAGCATTAAAAAAAAACGTTCTTTGTAAAAATTTTGATTTGTTCTTATTTGAATGTCGGAATCAAAGGAAATTAATCCGCTATTACTTATTTCATCAAAAGGAACCTTTTGTGGCAGACATTTGAGTCGGGGGCTGGGAAACGAAACTGCCGCAGAATGTTTTCTGACATTAATCTAAATTGATCGTTAAATTATTATATCAGGAATTGTACAGAGGGCAGGTGTCAACGTTTGTAGGCCCAGATAAAAATATAACGATAAATTGCTTTATGCGAGGGTTGTTACAGTTAATATTACTAAATCAAATACACCTGTCGTAAAATATAACTGCCTATATCTTTTAATAGTATATGTAGTATCGACCAATCCGTAAAATATTTGTCTTCTGGGATTTGACGAACAACAAATTCACGTCGATGTATGAAACCGTCCAAATAGTCTCCGAGGGATTTTTACCAATGATTATAAATTAATGAGTAAAAATATTGGATTTTTGGCTAAATTAATTTGTAAATAGAAAATAATAGGAATAACCGTTTTTCATCTATCCAAAGTTTGCCTATTGATACTTTATGCATAGCAAATAAACATTTTGCTCTAATGAGAATGGAAACTGAAAGAAACATACAATAAAGTTCATACCTCCTCTTATTTTCTTCTTTATCTAATGTATTCTAAATGCATACCTATATATTTTTAACAAAAATACCTTACTAACTCATACTCTGAGACAAAGCCATTTAATTGCAATTTAACACAGCCCTAAGGAATTTAACATAATTATGTAATTATTAAATATGTTAAATTTAATAACAGTTGTTTCAAAGAGCATAAAACGGTATTAACATACATTATTTTTTGTTTGTCTTCTCTCTTTGCCCGCAGCTTTATATATATGTTTTTTATATTATTTTTTATTTATTTTATTCCTTTATTATATTTCTCAGTAAAAACAAATTTGTTTACTAGATATACGAAAAGTGTTTTTGAAATCATAGGTAAAAAAATATTTAACAAAAAAATTAAGTCTTACATAAAATACAAAAAAAAATATCTGTATAAGTAGTTATAAGTGTTATATTTTTCTCTCTTAATACGAACTGTCTGAAATGCCTCTTGAGACTGTTTTCAAGTGTTTATCAAAAATTGTTTCGAGTAGATAAAAAAAATTAGGACGGGTCTTAAGATGGTAACGAATATTATAGAGTGTTTTGTTTATTTCACAGATTGTACACCGAAGGACCATGCCGATTATACAGTCCTGTTGTTGTTGGCGTAGCCTCCGCCGAGGCTGTTACGCCTCAGCTATATACACCATGGTAATTAAACATATTTTTATACATAGATCGATTACATACATAGACATAAATTCAAATATGGAGTATCAACTGCAGGCGGTGGCCTTATCAAGCAGGGTTCAATTCCCTAACTAGATAAATGTCAGCTGGGAGATTTGCGACCAGTTTTTGACATGTCACATTTATGAAATACTTATCAAAAATCTATTTCGTTTAATATTTAAGTAGTACTTTACAACAAACAACAATAAAAAAATATAATTATAATATAAAAATAATAATTTAATGGATACTATTATTTGTGACAGGTCTACTTTTCCGTCACAATAGTGACAATGGGCCACTTTATCGAGATGGAACAGCGCTACCTAACCGGTGACATGAACGAACCTGAATCGGAAAGCTTCTTAGAACCGGACAAGATTACGCCGAGTGAGTAAACATTTTCGTTCAACTATCCGATTAAATTGCCACCAGCCGATAGCAGACAGGCTTAATGGAGTCGACACTTACACCTTAGCACCCACAGCTATTAGTTCAAGTGACTGTAGTACTGCGTTACTCCAGACTTAGGTAGGACTGTCACCAGCTTTCTTTGAGCCTCTTATAGTAAACAATGCACATGTTCTAGGTACGCCCGTCAGCTTTATAATGTTAGAAAGTAGGTAAACTTGTGTTGGTTTGTGTATTGTTTTTTTTATATAATACTACTGCAGAGGTTTTGTTGTTCTGGCAAAGCATAATGGTACATGAGCTATTTATGCATTAGCTTTTTAATAATACTATTGCAATTAAGTTTATTATTTTTACTTATAATTCTATTGGAACTTTTTAAAATGAGATTACGTTAGTTAGTTAAACTTGGAATTGTAAAGCGATAACATAAGACACAGACATACACAATTTTAGTTATAGATATTAATTCATACTATCTATCATCATGTTGGTTAAGTTTAAACATCAATGCAATTTCACACAAACATATGTGTATTTGTATTTTACGAGTGCTAATGGAAGATTTATGCAGAGGTACATTTTAAAAACGGCTGATATCCAACATATTGCAGGTGCACGACAGACATCCCAGTTTATTGCAAAATATACTAAATTCTAGGACGCCACCGTTGCTGAGAATGTAAAGCAAATAAAACTCTCGCAAATGTTTGTTAATATTTGGTACATATAGGAAAAGAAAATCAGACACTTGTTTAGACATTGTGGCTCAACATTGAACCACCTGAGTATATTGCAACCGAATTCCAGTTGACTATGGTTCTTGATGAAGTTATCATCGCAAAATATGGGTACAGCTGGCTTCTTCTAAAATATTTAAGAATCCGAATACTTAAGACTCTGCAGCAAACGTCTAGTTATTTGGGGAAAAATGGAAAGAAAAGAGACAAAGGTATGACGAGAATACCAGATTAGATTGTCAGAGACGACAATTCATAATATTTTTCACAATAAGTGATTCCAGACTTATTAACGCCAGCTACGGTTTGCCGCTTTATTGCTGAAATTGAAAAAGGGAATTTATTTTTCTACATTTTATAAAAACCAACCGTGGCTTGATTATATCGGCCGTTTGCAACAATAGCTTCTCTTCCTTCAATATCAATCTAAAATACGATAAAGAGACTGCCTTACTTTTTCATCTTATATAGTACATTGTTTTATTTATTTTATATGCCATTTTTTCCGAAAATTATTTTCGTAACAAAACCCTTCGATTAATTCGGCCTTGTAAATTTTCCCTCGTAGTACAAATCATCTTGCATTCAATGAAAAATTAAATATTCCATAAAAAAACATCTCAGTAATATTCATAAAAACTATTGTTTTGTGTGCATTAACAAAATATTCAAAAAAGCTGAGGTTAGTAAATGTAAATTAATATATATTTTTTTCTTTTAAAAATACGTTGCCCCACTTTAGGATTTTCTCCTTTGTTGTGGGTGCGTTTACAAACATACAATGTCACATACACATCACACCCAGACCCGAAACAACAATTTATGGATCACACAAAGTGTTGTTCCGTGCGGGAATCGAACCCGCGACACGTTGCACGGCAGCCAGTTGCCCAGCCACCGTGCCAACCGTGCAGTCGAAATATAGTTACCGTTAGTATTTTTTTTATTTTGATTAAACATTTTTTACCATAATTAAAACTATTCTATTACTACTATTTGTATACAGCATAAAAAGCTTTATCAAAAAGATATATCAATGTTTTAAGGTACATAGCTACGTACTCAATATATCATAGCCATGATTTACATAATTATACAGGCCCCAAAACAAAGTTGTTGTTTGGCAAGTAAGCTAATTAATAGGTACGGGAATTTGTTTCTATTGTGTGTATTCATGTCATTGTTACTTTATTATTAATTAATGCGGGCTTCTATAGCCATGTCTGTCTCTGTACATAGACAGAAACGAATGTGGGGTACATTAAATATTAGCTTCTTATTTAATTAATGACGAATACATAAGTAACATACATACATCTTTAACACTGTTTTTTTTATAGCCTATCGTGTGTCCCACTTCTGGTCAAAGGCCTCCCCTTTTTCCTTCCAAATGTCTCTGTCTAGAGCGATCTCCGGCCAAGTTAGCCCCGCGTACATGATCAGATCGTCACACCACCTTCGCCGTGGTCGACCTCGACGGCGTCGACCTCCTTCTGGTGTCCAGTGAGTGACAATCTTCGCCAATCTGTCCGAGCACTGATAGCAATGATTAACTTAATTATGTAACAAATACCCTTTCTGAAGGTAAAAAGGGCGAGATGGAGCATCAGACTCTTGCTGACAAAAAATTCGTTCCTTTTCCTGCTCCAGGCCGACTAGGCCGAGACCGTGGTATATGATTCCGGTAGACCCGCAACCCTGGCTGCTTCCATCAGCCTTGTTGGGTCCCATCTGTGGTGTTTGAGGCATAACAGATTCCTCTGCAAAAATCAATAACGGCGTTAGGATACGATGTAACTAATAACTTATGCGTAGCCATTCACAAGAATAACACAAATTATTATTTTTGAAACGTCTAATTGAAACAAAGATTTTATAGTATAACAGACAACAACAGCGGTTTGAATTAAACCCAACTATGCTGATAAACTCTTACTTATGACATAAAGAAAAAATATGTCACATTGTAAGGAAATACAATATATACTCGTATGTGTGAAAATATTTTACAGAGTAACGTTTTTTGTTTGAAAGTATGACACACTCAATAACCATAGACTTAGGGTTATTTAGCACTTCAGCACATATCATATACATCAGCATTCTCCGAACAATTTGCCCAAATAGTAGCGCGATCATGTTGCGGCACTTATATTTGCAATTTTTAAATATCAATAAAGCCTTGATAAAAAGTGAGATGCGGCTCATTATTGGAGAATAAGCTTTCTAGGAAACTAGCTCCAGTGTAGGTACACCCTGCTTTAACAAAACACGCAACCAATTTTCTTTAAAAATGTCTAACAATTTGGCATCTAACTTACCCATGGCCTTTTTAAGGCGTTTTAAATAGCTTTAGGGCGATAAACAGAACAAGCAATGCTGACTGCACGGTTGGCGCGGTGGCTGGGCAACTGGCTGCCGTGCAACGTGTCGAGGGTTCGATTCCCGCACAGAACAACTCTTTGTGTGATCCACAAATTGTTGTTCCGGGTCTGGGTGTGATGTGTATGTGAATTTGTATGTTTGTAAACGCACCCACGACACAGGAGAAAATACGAGTGTGGGACAACGTTATTTAAAAAAAAAATGCTTACGAATAGTTCGATTTAATAATTTAAGGTTAAATTCTTCGTACAGTACTTTACAGTTCTAGATACTTCTACCATTTCCTCAACCTATATCCAAAATCATGAAAGGGCCACTCATACGAAATGTATTAAAGTCTAAAAAACCTAAAAAGTAACATAAAGCTGAATACTATCTAGTTAATGTTTTGCATAATTGTAATGCCTAATTTAAAACGTACTCGCATAAGTTTATATACACATACCTTTCCTGAAAATCATTGAATAAAACAAAATTTACAAAAGAATAACACTGATTTAAAAATAAAAACATTTAATTACTGAAAATAATTTAAAATAGTGTGCTTTTAGCACCGCATTAGAATCCCCACACGGCTAGTTTTTTTTTGTAAAGTAGCTAATTTTGTAGAGTAATAATTTCAATAATTTAATTGTAATGTAAATATTATTCTTTTTTACGTAGTTCTAACATTGCGGCGGGTAAAATCGTGCTTGCCACGTCATGGAATAAAACTGACCATCTCAAAACTGTTTGCACCCTTCTGTAAGTATCTACTAGATAATTTTGAACTCTGTTTTGATCTCAATAAGAGATAAATTTCTCTCTCTTATTTACTTCAATGTAAGTTAACTACGAGGCAATCAAAGACTGTTCGTCCTTAGATAAAAATCTATATTTGAGTGATTTACGAGAATAGCTGAAGGGGGTTTGAATAGAGTTATTTTCTATAATAATCTACGTCAGGGTTTTCAAAGACGTCAGCTTATTCAGTCATTGAATAACGAGCTATTTTTCTGAGATATAATTATGAATATATAGTAACGAAGATCTAGTTCATTTGTTTTATAAAGTCTTATTTGTGTGGCCGTATTGAGTATACATACTTTACGTGCGTAGTGAATATATTTCAGCAAATTGTAATACCATTGGTTTTCTTATTTTATCATGGGAGTACTTTGGAAGTATCAGCTAAGAAAATGATAAGAATAAAGCAGATAAATTTTCAAATAAATCGTTTCAAGAGGGTCTCTTCGAATGGTTCCAATTTGGGGATATATTTTTTATCCTAATAAGAGGTACTTATAAATTTTTTGAAAAAATATTTCCCAATTTGTAACTCAATCACATTCAATAGAACCTTTTCATTTAACCAGGTACGCTTTGCTATAATATAGCATATTGTAATATTATTATAGCAGTCATATTTAATTCTCTTCAAGTATCAAGTACAGTCAATAAATATTAAACTTTCATATATTTTGCAAATACATAGCTCTAAAGAAAGGAAAACTTTGTACGACCATTTTCTCGTTGAATTAATTTTCATATTGTGATTGGTCTTTGTGGGTATTTTCAGTTTGAAGTTTTGAAACAAAAATGCTTGCAAAGAATAAAAATCCTATTGTAAAGTTAGTGATCGAAGGTAATAAATAAACCTAATAAAAAAGGGGATTCTTAACCGCACAAACATTTAGGAATTTAAGCTAATAAAAGGTTAGATTAGAATAAAGACGAAGAAAATTACTTTTTATTATCAAATAGTCCTTCAGTAAACTTACAGATCTAACAATGTACATACATAGTTATCTATAATTGCTATATTTGATGAGCAAATGTTGTGTGCAATTCAGTATTTTTTTGGTGGTAATATTAAATATGTTTTTAAAATGAAATTTAATAGTTTTAAGTAGATTATAAGGTACGATGGGACTGACATGTACTTGGTCTCAAAAAAATAAAGAGAATAAATGGGATTTACAGTTGAAGTATTAAATATAACCCATAAACGGACATAACTAAGAGCTCATACGTATAAATATATATGGAGATTCTATTAAGGGGTCATCCATAATTTACGTCGCACGAATTGAATTATGTTGTATCGCCTTCCCCGACCTTGTCACAGCTTGTCACATTTGTGAGATTCTTCTAAATGTCTCACACAATGAAATTTGTGAAATGTGTGACCATTATGCAAACTTTATTGTTATTACGAAATAATAATTTGATTAACATTTGTTATTTTTTCTTATTTCAATTTAAATTAATATCAAAACATAAGTTCCATGTAATTATATGTATAAAATCAAATAAATATTTGAACTGGTTTAAAATTATTGATAACTAGCTAAAAGACCGCGTAGATTGTAATGAATTATAAAATATCACACTATGTCACACTTCATCTACCCCTATCCTCCCTTGATATGCGACTTAATTTATCGATGGCCCCTAATGAACACATTAACATTACATTTTTGACTAGGGACCGCTATGTCTAATTAGCATTTTTCTTAATTTTAAGATCATAAGGTAATTCATTTATCTAATATAAAATATGTAGGTACCATAGGAAATACCGTCACGTGTAGGTATTAATTTTTTTTTGTAAAAATTGAACATGTGGCTAATGCTATATTAGGTATGTGGTTATTATAAACATGTAATAGATGACATTATTGGAGCTCTTAACGGAGTACTGCAACTATAAAATGATTTTGAATCAATCAAAAATGTATGGATACAAAATTTTTATAAGATTCAGTAATATATTGAGTTAAATGTAGAGAAACAAACCAAAAGCCAGCCAGCCCAAAAGAAGGCATAAAAAACCTTTTTTGAAGACTGTAAAGTTCACAGAGAAATCGTTTTGAGCAAAATTTTATTACGTAGCTTGAGTTACCTATATCAATAGTAAGATTATCAGGCTTTTCATTGTCTGTCTCACAATTTCCGCACTAATTTTGAATTTGAATACTTCACATATTCTACAATACCTACAATACATATTTATGTCACATGAGAATGACGATTGATATGTACATATTTATTCTACTATACAAAACGAGGGTTTAGTAAGAAATAACATGTTATATTGAAAACAGAAATTTCAATATTTCTTTGTATTGAATGAGTATGTGTGGATTATTGATTTTTATCTTTTTCTTCTAGTTACGGTGTCGCTCAACATTACGTTGCTGGCTTGCAGTACCATAGGACTCGTCGCCTGTGTTCTCCTGATACTTGGAGTTTATAAGGTTAGTATACAAACTTGTACCTTTAGACTCATAAACTATATAATATCTGATATCTCAACTATATATAACTCATAAACTATATAAGCTTCAATTCCTAGATCGATGTATCACTTAATGATTTATTGGATCGCCATATTAAGACAATATTACCCTTTTTAGATTTTGTAAGTAATATTCGGAGCTACTTTTTATTGTTATTTTAAATTGACACTTATTTTTCTCTTCGATAGAACGGTAATTTTTCAATTAAGTATGTACTTAAACATGTACGGAACATTACATTTGCTGTTCAACTACGCACCTACGTATGTATAAAAAACTATTAGGCTTTCAATTAAAAAAAAATATATGTTAGTGTGTGTAAGATTACTTCAAAAGTAACTTTTGTTCAAAGAGTTTCAAAGGAAAAGTATTACTTATTGAAAGATAAATATGATTCGCATTAAAATATACAAAGGTACCTAATACTTAATATTTTCCCGCAGGATTTTTTAATCGTATTATAAGTAGTAGGAAAATAGGAATCAATTTGTGATTTAATTACAATTTATGGTTAGGAACACATTAAAATTAAATTTTTAGTTTTATTTAGCCTACACAATCATGTTTTATCTCGTCTGCTGTTCCCGACGAACGGCGATGACTACTGATATAATTCAGGTCATTGGTTTAGCGCTTCCACAATATGGCAAAATAAATACAAGAGCACCATGATGAAATATACGTCAGTCAGATAGTATTATGTTACTTTAGTTACATTCTAATTGTCCTTTATAGTTTAGGCAATAAGGATCAAACATTAATCAGCGTCAAACACCGCAGCAGCCACTTATAAATCCATCCAATTAATCCTTATAATAATTTATTTTACTGCTAAGTAATACGAGATTAGGATATCTTGATTTTTGATAAAAAAAACAAAACACAAAACACTGGTAGAATAAGTGCTAATTGCCGGCAAAACGTGGATATACCCACTTAGTTACTTATATACTGTCATGTTAAATTTAAATACGAGTAATTGTACATATTATTAAACAACGCTAATCCCATTGACAAATTGTAAATTGGCAGTTTGTTGGGTTTATAAAATGTATATCTATGTATGTATGTCGGTACAAATAAATTATTATTTGCATTACTTACTAACTTAAAAGCAAATACTTCTTTCACAACAACGCAGATATTATGCAACTATGTAGTTTTCAATGCAATCTTGATCGAATCATAATGCACAGATCAAAGATCAGAAGTTAAATGGCGTCTGATGAACAAGATAATCTGTTCATAATTGTATGTAAATTTTTAACTTACTTTGTAGCACTGTAATGCACAAAAGAGTTCCTGTGTAAACAGTCTCTTTGAGAATGTGACATTAAATTTATTCTAATTTAGCAGAATGTTTCTGCATTCTGCAGGTCAAAGTGGCGTTTCAAAATTCAAATTGATCTAGGTATTTAATGCATGAGTGGTTATAGTGTTCTATACTCGGAATTTTAATTCCATTCCAGATTTGACAATTTCAGGGTTGCAACGTTATGACACTTACTAAATAGTGACGTTAAGAAATTATTCGATATGGAAATCGAATATTTCTGAATCGATTCCCCTCATTTATAAATAATTTACTCACTTAAACTAAATTTATCAGGAAATAAAATATTTCTGAACCGATAATTCAGTTTTGACAATTAATTAACGATCTGAGACTTTTCTTTTGTAATTGTGTGTGAAATTAATAAAAAATGTGATCATGACGGAACATGACAAATAAAACAGACATTTTATAAATTGTCGCCGTCATCGCTATCGCTATCGCTGTTATTTTCTGTAACATTTATTATGATTTGTGTCTGTGATATTTATTGTCAATTAACATATCTAGCTTACTCATTTTTTCCTCTTCTTTTACAACGTCGGATACGCATTTAGACCATTCGGTAGCCGTAATTTTTTGAATGCCTTCCTGAAACCGATTCACGGATTGTTTATCGATTTTTGTGTTCATCACTACACTTTTATATGTGGTATCATTATTTCACAAAATGACAGCAGGTCATGTCAAATCAGGAATCGAATTAAAATTCTGACTATAGTGTTGTTTTCTCTTCTATATTCCTTAGACTTCGGCTAAACACCTGGGTTAATGTTTTATGATGTTTGATTCATGAAAATACTTCTCTTGCCCAGAGTGGTATAACATCGCCCAGGAGGTATTATTGCGATCAACTCGCTTGAACATTGGCCCCATTTGTGTTAGTCTATTGGCTTCTACATGCCATGATCATCATATTTTTCTGTCTGTTTGGAGACGGCCATGAAGCGTTCATTGCATAACGAAGGTTGACCAATTTTTGATTAAAAATGAAAAAATTAACTTGTTTATTGTGACTATGTAATTACAAATTAAATAGGCAATTACCCTAACTAATTACTCAGGTAAATTAATTAGGTATGTAGAAACAATCACCAATCTTAAATTATGGGAAATAATGTTTCCATAGTGTCCACATTTTCATCAGTTTTCGTTGCTGACTAAATCTGACTCTTAACAAACTCCATATAATAACTATCGTGAGACAAACTAAATTAACTAAAAATCTCGGGTTACTCAATATCTTTTCTTTAGATTATACCTTAACTAAAACATGCAATTAAAATACTAAAACAACGTTTAATAAATATTTACTTCAATAGCATCTCAAAAAATATGAAGAAAAATGCAAAGTTCCTACAGAAAGCGATGCAAAAATTCACACTAACGGGTGCAATGTTATGCGATTAATTTTCAGCCTTAAATTCTTGCACATAGCGTCTATCGGAATTCAGGGGAACAATGAAAGCCTCTAGTAAAGAGGTTCGAGGGTCGTTCGGATGTCCCTTCGATAAACCGGTAAAACTGGCTTTTGTTATTGAATTTTCGTGTAAGATTTCTTCATTATTACAGGATAGCTTAATATCACAACCAAGATAAAACAATGTCGCTTTCTCTGTCTATAGATCCCTATATATGATTAAATCCATAAAACGTTGCCACACATTAGGATTTTATCCTGTGTCGTGGGTGCGTTTACAAACATACGATATCACATACACATCACACCCAGACCCGGAACAACAATCCAATGACTTCTCCCGCCCAGGGCCGGGTGAAAGAGAATGTCAGACTCTTACTGACTAAAAACCCCCCTGTTCTTTCTCCTGCTCTGGGCCATGGGCTGAAAGTCAGCCCTATAGGGCCTCGTCTGTGGTGGTCTATTGGCTCTTTGAGGCGCGCGCGGAACGCTACGCGCCGTACGCTCGGGCCGGGTTCTGGTCGGGCGGCGAGCTGCCCTTACTCGCCGACCGCAGACCCGCGCTTACGGTATCCGGAAATCATCTCTCGGAACAACAATCTGCGGATCACACGAAGAGTTCTGTGCGGGAATCGAACCCGCGACACGTTGCGCGGCAGCCAGTTGCCGAGTCACCGCGCCAACGGTGTAGTCAAAGTCAAAGTCAGCTTATACTCATAGTAAACACTGTTTTGATAATAAAATATTCTATTTCAAAATAATTACCAAATAGTACCTAGTTGTGCTGGTAAAATATATCAGTTAAATAAAGTTAGTGAATTGTTTTCCAAAATTCTTGGTATTTAGGTTGTTTGACTTATACAGTGACCTAATAAACCCACAAAATCAGGACTTTACTTATGTAAACAACGTTTATGTACAACGTTTTGGCAGTACCTATTGAAATTGATGTTCCTGTTAGCACTTAAACTTAATTATATTAATGTTTTTATTGCATTAGTAAATAACAAATTAGAAGAGCAAACTTAATAATTTATTTTTGTCATAAGGTTAGTTGGTAGGTGCTGTAATTTTTTCTGTAAACTAGCTTTAAAGGTTCCAATCTCTTAGTCGTAATTATATGGGATATACGCCTATTGGGACTGGTCATCTCCAGGCTGTCTAAATATGTTGTCCTTGAGGTTCACTTCTTTTTCGTACTTTTTGCCTGAACATTAGTGTTACATTGTTCTCACATATCAGAACCGACTAAATGATGTAACAAAGAAATGTATTGTAAAACTGATTGAAAAAGAGTAACCATGGAGTTTCTTGCTCGTTCTTCTCCATAGGAATCTACACTTTGGAACGAGCAAATAGCTTCACTAGAGGACAGACGGACAGACTGACACGCTTAATTTTAAAGCTCATGTTATATACTTTTTTCCTTTTTTGCTTGCTTGACGTTCAAAAGTGCCTACTGTGGTCTAATTGAAATAAATGATTTTTGACTTTTTGACTTTTTGTAATGGGAATTGCCTAAACATTAACTATACGAACTACATTGAAATGAAAATGTAGGTTTGTAAATGACCTTGTAAACTTTGGGTCTAGCAACGTGGAAATGAACACGCTTTTAGCATGTTCTAAGTAAAGCAAATACAAAAGCGTGCTTCCGTTTATTTGTATTTTTGACAAAGCAAGCTGAAGATTTGGGAAAAACTGTGTACCTAATTGTTTGTATCTCGCCCCAGACATCGTTACATGGCACAGCATTGACTTTAGCCAACATTGTTAAAGTTTGTTTGACAACTTCAATTACTAACCTGTTCTATGGTTTGGGCTGCGGTTTACTGTGACGTAAGTTTCGTTAATTAGCGTAACTAATTAATAAACGTCCCTGTTATCGAAATCACTGTATACATTGATGGCCTTCTTGTTAATTAGTTATATGTATATCTCAAACAGGAGAACAGACTACTCGCGTTACCGCAAACAAAAGCTGTTATAGAGTATAATCAAAATTTGCGCGCTCTCGGCTTGCTCCTAAATGTTTGCGCCTACTTTTTCTCTTTAAATTTCCTGCCTATTTTTCAAGTATTCAGATGTAATAAAATGTTCGTTCTTTCCTCTTTCTTGTTAGATACGTTGAATTTAGAATTGACGTCATTCTATTTTTATCCGTAATTTTTTTTTTATTTAAGTACTAAGTGTTTATAGCGATGGACGTCAAAGGTTGTGCAGACTGGAAAGTATAAAATCTTTTCAAAAAGGGTACATACATACTTATCACTAGCTATTATATGTAGTATTTTAAATTTTCAACTACTTACCAACTAAACGATAAAATATTACTTTTCATAAAAATGAAATCGTCATATTTTCTAAATGCGAAAAAGTTTTTCATCGGTGAACGTCGGGAATCGGAAGCCACACAGGAAAATAGATTTGCCAGTAATATTGCAGTTGTAAAAGAAATTCTGCTGCTTTTTCCTTAAACTGCCTTGCCCCAGTTGAAGGGACTTTCAGTGAGTTTTATATTTTTATATGTATATCTTGTCCGTTTGTTGAGTTCCACCAAGGTCTGCTTAGCATCAATTTTACATATTTCTTTTTGATTGTTATTTACACTAACCTTAATCCTAATATGACAAAACGACTTACTTTAATAGGAAGGCAACATAATTTGCTATTGATTTACTAATTAATAATTGCTGGTAGGATACTTATCAATTAACTCCTGAATAACAATTTTTATGAAATTAACAATGCTGTGCTTCCTCTGATAAAAGTAACACATATATTGGACTGTGTTGTATTGCTTGCCTAATTCCTAATATGTATTTCATCGACTTCCAAGCAGATGATGGTTCTTCTTAACTGAGTATTGTATATTTAAATATAAACATTTCTTTACAATTTTTAAATCAAAAATGATAGTATATATTTACATTAAAAAAACTTAACAACGAATTGTCTTCATTGAGTATTCTGCATACCATTTCGTTACTCAAAAAAGTGACAGTTAACATTGTGTTAATACAATCTCCGAAACGTGGGGTTCACTCCCTTGGGGATCGATTTTCGTAAAATCATTTTAAGCCGATGTCATTGCCCCCAATTTATTAGAAAGTTACCTGCGCTTGAATAAACCGAGGTTAATATTAATTGTTTTATATATCTGTTAAAGACGATTCTCAAAGCAATAAATATGCATGTTGCTTTAATACAATGATAAGCAAATATTTCACAATAAAAAAATACAGTTGTTTATGTTTGGTTAATACAAAAGGTAAATAAAATCACGTTGTATATAATACGCTTTGGTAGCTATAGTGTTGGCATTCACAAATAAAAGCAACTAAGCAGCTCCTACTCATAATGAAATAAGGGTTCACATAAAGAGGCTTTCGTACCCGCTACGCGTTGGTAATTGAAAGACACCGACTTGGTACAACTTCACTCTGAGTTTCAATGTTGTAACAACAAACCATTCTTATAAGAAAACAAATGGTTTGTAGCCCACATTCTTAATCAATGCAATTGCGGAGTAATTTTGCGAAACTGACGTATGCCCACAGCCGTCCCCTTCTTAATTGTGAGAACGCTTTGGGCGCGCCGAGGGGCGCGGGGAGGGAATTTACGAGGGTGGCGTACCCTCCCTCGTGCACCCTTCTGCTCGTCACCACAGCTAGAGCATTCTTTTGAGAAAGGAGCTAGTGTTAAAGGATGTTTGTGGCCGGCACTTTAGTACTGCCCTTGGAGAAAACATGAATAAATGATTCGCTGTTGCGTCAGTCTTTGCCTGGCATAGAATGGCTTATTATTTATACACGAGAACTTCAAATTATAACAGAATTCACTTATAGTTATTGTTGTACAGTTCAAGGCTTGATATTTCTGAGACTTGGACAAAAAGTTATGCAACGTTCTAAAGAACTTGACAAAGTATGTGACCATATGTCAAAGCATTTTTGAAAAGAAAAAAGTGTATCATGTCTTTTATTTTTTTTTATAAAAATTAAAATAGGTATTATGTGAATTTAAATGGTCACGCATCCTTTTAATAATATATAATTTAACATGAAGCAAACGTTAAAAGCCACGACGCATAGGCACCACCTACGACTGCAGTAATTCTAATAATTATTTATTGTTGCGATAGCGAGGGGACAGCACCGTACGCGTTAACTAATGGGCAATATCACTTTGTAATCACCACTATCCCTCCCCTGTTACTCGCATGATCACGACCGTGACAATTTAGTTACACGAATATACAACACGTTGTTAGTTTTGTTCAGAAATGTGTCTAAGATGATTAATTGCTTTATGAAGGACACACAAATTTTGCTTAATATACACATACTATATCGACGTGCACTAAATATCCTTAAATTATTAGGTTAATAATATCGTTTTATAATAAACTAGCGCCTGCTACGTACGGATCTCTAACTATCTCGCTTACGCAAGGGTCCCATTTCTCAGCTCTACCCTCTAAAATTTTCTTTCATAAGAACCTTCTGCTGATAGATAATAGCAAACATAACAAAAAGGAATTTATAAACTGGTCCAGTCGTTGTTGAGTTATGCGCTTACCGACACATTTTGGGATAATTTTTTATATAATTATATATAGACTATTCTCACACGGTTTCACTTCGTGTTCGGCTCCATTTGGTTTTATCGTGATGTTTTACAGTCTATAGGTAGTACTCCGAAACATTGTCTTGTCTTGTCTATCTATCAGTGATAGAAATTTGGTAATCCGACCAGCGGTTCCAAAGATTACTCTGTACATACAAACTTACAAACGTACAAATTTTGCCTCTTTATAATATTAGTAAAGATATATTTATGAAGTGTATACATACAAACTTTACAAATCCAACGTACCAAATACTTCTGAAAAGATAAGTTTGTCCTTGGCACTGTTTTTTTCAACTAGTCGGTACTTCCTCGCGAACTCCTTAATATTATATCACGTTATTCACATGTTCCCGAGGGACAGCGCTGCCATTTTGAAGGTGGACTCACGCCAGCGATAAATCTAACAATAAAAAGACTACGAGATTTAGTTCGCGGTTTCGGTACTATGTTCATTAAATTGGACAGAAATATTCACCTCGCGGTAAACATACATAGGTACATAAATCACTCTGCTGTTGGAATTTTTATGTCGTTTATTACGATATTTGGTCCATTCGACGTATGAAGTTAAACTGTGATTTGTGAGGGAACGATAATGTTGAAATACGTATAATATAGAGCACATTTTAGCACAAAACTCGTGTACGATTCAAGCGCTGCACAATGTACGTGCTGTATGATTTATGGACAGCTTTGCTAGTGTAAACTTAGTTGACATTATGTCGTTTGCTAGTCTTGAAGTTAATGTAGATGTAGAGAGTGCACGCGTTAGCTTGTAAGCTCAGATTGTTCAACAAGTTAGAGGCTGCATGTAACAAACATTTATCTTTCTCATATTCTTTTCAATGTGGATTGAGATTATTTTACTTTAATATCAATATACCGTTTAAATCGTGTATTTGTCGTATCGTTACCACGTCGTAGATTTGGTCACTTCACGAAATAAATATTGTGTGTGGTCAATTTCAGTAGACCATTTCAATTTTCAACATTTAACGATTTTGTAATCAAAGTTTGACCAAAACACGCAAATTGGTTCCATTTAGTTGTGTGGTTAGTAAATTATCAAGGAAGGCTTTTGGTATCACTCGTTTTACCTGGGTATTAATATTTCACCCAAGTGACAAGCGGCTATCTATCTGTAAATTTATAATTTAGGCTACTCCGACACATTAAGCGGCCGCCGAGCGCTACATTATCTAGCCGCCTAATTAAACATTCGCACCAACACTTCAAACGAATCATTTTACCTGTATAATTACCACATTACTTTATATTATTATAGGTAACTACTTTTGTCATGCATGAAGGTGCAGGTTCGAAAGCTGGAAAGTATAAATATGACATTTTCCAAGTTAAATATCCTTTCTATGATTATTTAGACACCACTGACATACGGTGACGGACAACATTGTGAGGAAACCTGGACTTTGATTTCGAATATTATAAGTTTGAAATCGCCATTCCGCCTTGAACAAGCGTGGAGACTCTCAAACCTTCTTCGTGTGAGAAGAGGTCAGATGATGTTACGATGTTATTTCATATGTATTACGAGTACTACGACCACAATTAAATATATGACGTGACATATCCATACTAGAAATCTTTTCTGTCTTTATTTCATTTTACTTGGATGAATTCTGTTGAATGATAAAGTAGGGTGCGTTTCACATACAGACATTTTAATAAAGTAACACGGTATCGTTTGTTAAAGGTGAATGGGGCTATCGCAGCTGACTAGCTTAATCAGGCATTCAATTACGGACCTACCCTGATTAATAAGTTATATACTTTGGTAACTGTTGTATATTTTGGTATATGTTGTCCTTGAGGTTAACTTTTTTCCAATTCCTTTCGTTCAATCTGAACCGACTAAATGATGTAACAAAGAAATGAATTGTAAAAATGATTGAAAAACAGTAACCATGGAGCTTCTTACTCGTTCTTCTCCATAGGAAGCTACACTTTGGAACGAGCAAATAGCTTCACTAGAGGACAGACGGACAGACTGACACGCAAAAAGTTAAACCTCTTGTAATTTTATTTTTTCTCTTCTTTTTTTTTGCTTGACGTTCAAATGTGCCTACAGTGGTCTAATTAAAATAAATGATTTTGACTTTTTTTCACTTTTTAACTGTTTATTGTTGTGATATTATAGTACTGATAGCAACTCAGTATTTATGAGAGTCCCTGCACTGTTCAACCGACATTGATTGTGAAAAATCCTGAAATTCAATCAAACATTCAGGCCCTCAGTCGAATGGATAATTAAACTAGTCAAGTGTGACAGGGATGTAAATGGAAAAATAGTCAAATTATCTTAGTAGGTTTGATTACTTCGCTGATCTTAAAATTGAATGGAATATACCTACGTAACCCCTTATTCAGAATAAGT
Source organism: Spodoptera exigua (assembly GCA_902829305.4). Lineage (NCBI taxonomy): Eukaryota > Metazoa > Arthropoda > Insecta > Lepidoptera > Noctuidae > Spodoptera > Spodoptera exigua. Next base: position 7,449,611 of record LR824601.2, on the reverse strand, counting down.
TTAGTAACAAATTAACTATGGCAACAACATATAGTTTAACTAAAATAACGATAAAGTTGAAGTACAAAGCCTTCGGCAATATTCCGAGAATGAAGCGTGATCATTAAAAATATTTGGGTCCCTTTTCCTGACAACATTGTTGTAAAATATTGCAAGCTTTGTACTAGAAACAAAACAAAAACAAGGTAGGTCTGTGTTAACAACCACTGCCTCGCTTGATTGGGGTATGCATTAACCTTAACTAGATTCGGACAAAGAATATTTTAAACATAACAAATTTCAGGCCAGGTATAGCCAGACTCTTTGTTGGACCAGTCTTGGCTTTGCTTATTTTGACTACTAACGGCTACCCTTGATTTATTCTGTCTAGAATTCCGTCTACACCACGAGAGTGAAATACTTTCCAAAATAGTACAAAAAGCTAATTTTAATTCTGAAAATATATTATTATCAAGGCTGCGTTTCCTTCTGAAGTTGTGAGGAAATAATAGCTATACTGCAAAAATTCTATAGGTTTATCATCGAAAATGAATTGCATAATTAGTGTCTTTGTTTAAGATAATATAGATAATGTTATTTGGCACGCTAGAACTGAGCAACGAGTGAAGCCAACTCAGGAAACTCATCGGCGGCGGTGACCACTCGTGCCCGGCCTTAATTAAGCTGGGAGGCACGGGGTGAAAAGGAGACAGACGGCTTCTTAGTTCCTCACAGAGTAGCCATCTTCTTTTTCTGCGAAACGGTCATGCTCGCAAACAAGGAGGCGGAATGCACGAAGGAACTATCCTTCTCCTGCTTACGACCCCTCAGGCGTCATCCAGGACTGTAATGTGATGATTTTCTCCACTCAAAAAAGTCGCCTTTTGACATTCAGAATGTAGTACCGCGGTTTTAACTAAAAATCCTTTAATCGTAAGATAAAATGTATTTTTATCCGATAAAAAGGTTTATAAGTATTTAAGTCTGATTCTTTACCGAAATTTCAAATTGCTGGTTTATTCCTCAGTACATAGATTAATGTAATAATCAAAAGAATATACTGTGTCAATAGAATTATTATTTATAATTTTTTAAGAAGTTTTGCATCTCTTTCTTTATTAATAGCCAATCCAATTTTCTAATAAATAGGATTAGGTTTTAGTTACAAAAAAAATAATTTTTTTATGAATTTCCGATGATATAAAAATAAAAATAAAATAGTTTAATAAATGGAAAGAATGACGACCATTACTGGTGTCCTAAAAATATGATCAACTATGAATGCAATGTTGTAATGTAATATATTGTTGTTTGATGCTCGCCTGACAAAGTCCCATAACTTTTAAAAAGGATATAGGTAGGTTAGGCTTAGGTAACGTGTTGGTTACACACCCCATTACAGGGGTAAAAGTATTAGGCTACCCTACTTAGGAAACATTCGTGTTACCAGAGACTTTTACGACGTGTATCAGAGTGATTCTAAGTAATAAACAAAAAATATTTGTTTCTTGAATTCGGAACAACACGTTCTGTGATCTAAAAAATGATACCCCTGGCTCGCGAGTGAGGAGTATGTGAATATATTTACCTGTATACGGATCCGCATATACATATACCATATAATATATATGATAATGTGGATGTCACGCATTTATCTTTAGAAGTACTATCATGTTTATGTTATTTTACTTTCTCGCAATATCTTTTTTCAATGTGATGTGACAAAATGTATCTACTTGATTTGGTTTTAAGAATCATGTGGATCAGTAACAAGCACAGTACTATTACGGTAAAGAGTTCAAAATATTATTACGGTAATTTAATCCAAGATATCTGTAATGAAACAAATACTCTAGGTAGGTTTTGATCTTGTACTTACTCTTATTTAAACAAGCGTATCTTCTTTAATATAAGGGTCTTATCAAATTATGAATACAATTTTATTACACATTTTATATATTTATTTACCAACATATGACTACCATATTTCTGATAACATAACTAATAAAGATTAGTACGCTGTTAGCGTTGACATAAAACGTTGACGAACGCTTGTCGCAGCATCTACTTAAATATGTCCACTTCATGTTACACAGCGGGCATATTATTAAAGTAGATTAAATTAACCACATTTGAATTAAAAAAGCGGGGTTCTAGTTATGTGGATCCAGGCAAAGTAGACAGCCGTGAGCGTAGCACCAGCAACAATGATTACAAAGACAAAGCTCACGAAATTCAATTCAAATACCGTAGAACTCGACTAATTATTTATTAATATCAAGCCCTTAATAACGTTTATAGAAGGTTTACTTTGGCTAACTCGTTAATATTAGATCGTTCTGTTCGCTTGTAATAGCTGAAGCATACTGTAATATTAGAGTGGGGCCTCCAAAATGAATTGAAAAACACACGGGGTTTTGACTCCGACTCTTTTCGCTTTTATGATTACGTAATTCAGAGTGTTTGCAGTGAACATGGTCGGTCGGTGAGAGCACAGCTTTGCGCGTATTACGAAAACGCAAAGGAACGTGGGTTAATCCCGGCTACGACGTTTTATAAATATACTTTTTTGGGGAAAAGTTCAGCGGTTTTAAGGAGCTTCATAGTAAATGCTTTCAAACTTATAAACATCAAAAAATATAAAAATCTTAACAACCTTTAATGAAAAACAAAAAAAAAACATCTTAATGTAAAATAATGACACATGGGGCACGCGATGAGGAAATTCGTTTGTTCTTCACTGAGAAAATGAATGCGAGAGTAGTAATATGAAATAAGGAAATCGGTAGATAGTCTGTCTCGCTATGGTATAGACTAGACAGCCATATGGTACAACAGTTGAACGCTTTATTGTTTAGTCGGCAGCCATCTTGGTCGTAAATCTGCAGTTTTAAAACTGACATACACAAGAACAACAATGGTACCTAAGAGAAGATAAAGATTTCTGATAGAACGGTCATTGACCATTTCAGTGTCCCTCTCCTAACATCGCAAACTTTTTTATTTTACACTAATTTAAACATTAATGTAATAATCGAATCAAAGATACAAAAGATATATCTATGTGATTAGGTTTTTAATAGAAGAAATCAAGTAAACTTGTTACAGTAATAAATTTGGTAAAAGATGCCGAATTGGATAATAGCCGCTATGCTGTCACAATGAAACAACAACAATGAAACAATTAATTTATTTTTGCAAATAGGCCATAAAACGGCACTTTTACACGTCAATTTATATGTGAAAAACTAGATGAAGCCGGGTCGTATTGCATACCATTTTCGCCTTGTGCTTCGGATCTTGATTACGGCCAGGCACAAGTGTTCACCGCCGCCTGACTGCTTACCATACGGTGATTAGCCTGCTCGTTCGCCCTCTTCTCATATACAAAAATACTACATTGTATTAAAATTGGTCAGCTTTAAATTGCATGAGGATATGATAGCATTTTCTCCAAGTATAATCTCTTACCTTCTAGAAATAGTTCCTATTTTAATAACAGGACACGAATATAGCAGGTAACTTAATTAAATGTAAAGCTTTCATCTGGTTCTGTAGAGGTGCAATCAAAGTATTCAATACTTTGATTGCACCTCTAGATACCTATATTTATTATATAAGGTTTCTTCGATATTGATAGTACCTAGCTAATATAAATTATTATGACTGTAAGTTAAGTAATTGAAGTATTTATATGTAAGATTATATTTTTACTAGCTTTTGCCTGTTACTTTATTTACGTGGAATAGTGACTTCCTGCAGATTTTTTTTGGTTAAAAAATTATCGTATGTCCTTTCTCGAATTTCACACAAGGTTCAGTAGTTTAGGCGTGAAGTAAAGACAGACAGACAGAGTTACTTTCGCGTTTATAATATTAGTTTTGAAGTTTGGATTAGAAGAAAACCGTTAAGTAAACTTTTCAAGAAAGCAATAATCAGACTTTATTACATTTTAGAACTTACTTTACTCGAAGTAAAATTTAAAATAATGCGTAACACACACGGTTGCAGTAATTCTAATTATAATAAGGTCATCAAAGAACTATGAATTTCAAGATAAATACATAATAAATATAGATTGAAATGGAACGAAATCAATAGAAATTTAAGACAGGTGACTTTTATCTTCAAAGTATTGCATTCAATCGTATGGATTGAAAATAAATACGATTCTTCGAGCAAAGATGGGAGCACGATTCGATCTTGGGACGTAAAACCTCCAATCTCACCACAACATTTATTTATTTTAATAAGATTGAAACGTCTGCTTGTAATATCAAGATAAAGCTCTTATTATACGTTCTCCGTTGACTCGGCTTCAGTACCTAATAAGTTCCTCTATTGGGATCACATATTAACCTAATTATCTATCTACACTAGTTAACTTCAATGTACTTAATTATAAAGTCTTGAGCAAATATTTTGATTGACTGAATCTAATTACGTAATTATAATACGAAGAAATACCTCCCTACTTTGTTTCATCCAGTTTAAATTATACGTAATTGCTAATTAGTAACTAATTTGCACTTCTACTTATTTTGTTTTATAAACGTAACGCCATGCCCTTCCTCTGATACTCTTTTAATCAAATAAAATTATAAAAAAGAAAGATTTATTTGTTTGTATTAAATAGGCTATGAAACTACCAGGTCGATTTGAAAAAAGAACAATTTCATCAATGAAAGGTTTACTTTTCAGGGAGCAACGTAGGCTACTTTTTATTCCAATATTTCTACTGGATAGGGACCAATTTGAGAAAAAGCTTTTAAATTCCACGATGGACGAAGTGGCAGGCGGGAAGCTAGCATTCGATAAAAGTAGTACTACGTCCCTATATCTATACTAAGGTAACTAATTTGATAATTAAAGATGTCTCTGCTATAAAATAATCGCTTATCTACTTTAGGTTATAAGTAGTAAGACTCAAATTACTTTGCATACGTGAAGAGGTTTATAAGTGTAAGTCACGTCACCGTTAACTCGCCAATCGGTCATTCTGACATGATGTGACGTTACTGACATGTGTGTCGGAATTCAGAGTACGAGTTTTTGTATTCGATTTGGAGACGAAACGCGTTTAATTAACGCCGCGTCAACCAAAATTGACAAAAGGATGTATGTGACGTCCGTAAACGTAGTCGCAGTGTTTTGTGTTTCCATATGACAATCACATCATCAGCCTATGACTGACCTTTTTAGCAAAAGGCCTCTTTTTATGTTGAGAAGGTTTTAGCATCAACCACTACGCTTGCTCAAGGCGGACTGGTGATTTCAAAGTTATAATAAGAAGTTTATAAGTCCAGCCTTCTTTACGATGTTTTCCTTCACCGTCTGTTTATTTAGATACCTTGTGTCTAAACAAACATAGAAAATAATTGGTAGGGTAAGTCACCCTTGACCTCTCACTCACATATTTTTAAAAGTTTCTAAAAAAGTGTGTTCCCCAAAAAGTATTTGATTGATGATTTTGAACATTTTGAACAACCCTTACGGTGTTGTACAATGAATAACAGGTCGATTTATGAGTGAAACCGTCGCAGTATGTTAACGTAACGTCACTTGCCTGCCCGCCACCAACCTGAGTTTGAATAACTTGTAATTATGCTTACACTGTTAATGACTTCAGCGGTTGACTTTGACTTGTATTGATTTTGTAAATTTTCAATGTTTAATGCAAGACGAATGCACGGTATATTTTTTTGTTACATCCTTACATTTGACGAGCAGATAATATGTTCAGCATAATAACGTACAAGATTTTATAAATAACTATAGGCTGGCACTTAGGTGTGGGAGAGCCATGCTTCGGCACGAAACGGTCGGCTCGACCGGAGTGATGCCACGGCCTCACAGAATACCGGCTTGAAACAACCCACAGCGTTGTGTTCCGCCGTGTGAGTGAGGTTACCGGAGGCCCAATCCCTCCTCTTCCCCTATCCCTTCCCGGTCCTTATATCCGCAACCCCTATCCAAAAAACCGGCAACGCACTCGTAACTCCTTTGGTGTTGTGGGTGTGGGCGGCACCGATTGTTTACCATCAGGTAATCCGTCTGCTCCTTTGCCGACTTATACCATAAAAAAGGCCACTATATCATATCGTACTCTCTTTACATTAAACATTTGAAACAGCATTAATGTTTAAGTTTTTGCTAGAATCACTAGCGCGACCAAGACGAAATTGGGTGAAAGCATTGAAACTTTTTGTTTATAGACTTAACCTAAATAAGGAGTAGGGGGGAATGTTCATCAAAAAGTTAACATTTGATTTATGACTTGCGAAATTTGTCCTCGTACGTCATACGTACTTGTTTTTACTCGGCGTAAAGTAACCTGAACACCATATAAAATGGATAAAACGTGTCTGTTAAATGTCTTAAGGTATAATAAACAGGAATATATGTACATAGGGAGAGTAAGCATTCAACTTTATACTTATGTACATTTGGGGTTTCAATTTCACAATTTTATATTTTGGATTGTCGTTCCGTCTCTTCTTCTAGAACGTCTAGAAATGTAATTTTCGCGTGTCAATGTATATAGAAGAAATCTTAAAATGTGAATAACTAGTTTACAGTACCTATGTCTAATATAACTCGACCTTTACAGCGGTCAGTCAGTCTTAACTTAGCTAGGAGTTCCTAAATAAATAAAAGATATTAACTTGAAATTTAGCCAAAACTAAGGCTGCACTGGTCCGAATATTCTACAATGTTTATTGGTATAGCTTTTGTTGGCTTTCGAAGTCCGAGTCGTCAATTTGAAACTTAATGTCTTTTTTTTTTTTTTTTTTGGTGTCGGGTTGGAAAATCCTCGTGGAGACCCACCACCCTCGGGGAAAGGGCGAAGGGTACTGTCAGACTCATACTGACTAAAAACCAACCCGGTGTTCCTCCACTTACCCATGTGTCGGAGGGGCGGGTATCGCCGAAGCATTCGTCGCATCCCCCCGACGGGTATTGGCCCGCCAGATGGTTAGGCGGGCCCCGTCACCCACTGCGGCCGTCAGCCCCGACCGCAGGACTCCATTATGAGGCGCGCGCGGAACACGGCGCCGCCGCCTCGAGGCCTGCTGCTGGTCGGACGACAAGACGCCCCGAGTCTGTCGTCCGCAGGCCGCACCCTACGGTGGCCGCAGGTCGGCCACCCTACGACGTCTAGTGCGTCTGCTGCGGGAGGGGAGAGAGGAGGCAGCCTCTCTCTCCCTTTCCGCCGCCTCCTTTGCGAGCATCACGGCTTCGCAGAAGGTAGCGACGGCACTCCACCCTGACTCGCTCCCGACCATAGCAGACACTACAGCCGGAAGCGAGAGATTTCCCGCAGCACCTACGGCCGCGACCACGTCCCGGCGCTGCTCGGCCCAAGCTGGGCACTCCACCAAGGTATGCAGCGCCGTATCATCGCGGCAATCACCACAATGGTGGCACTGAGACGTCGGCTCCCGACCTATGCGACACAGGTACTTCCCAAAACACCCGTGTCCAGTAAGCACCTGCGTCAGCCGGAAACTGAGGGCGCCGTGGCTCCTATTGAGCCACTCCTCTAGAAAGGGCCTTACAGCCGCTATAGCGGCGTGCCCCGCCGTGGGTTGCGCTAAACGCGTCTGCCACTCCGCCACTAAGGCCTGACGGAGTTCTGCCCTGCGTGCCTCAACCTGTCGAGGCACCAGGCGTTCGCCTCGCTCGACTGCTTCCACGCGCCACCAATAGAGCGACGCGAGGAGTTTTGCGTCGAGGTCCCAGGGCGGGGATCCGGCTAGGAGGCTCGCTGCCTCAAAGGAGATCGTACGGTATCCCCTTATTATCCTGACGGCCATCGCGCGCTGTGGCCTTCACAACGCGGCGATGTTACGGGCCGTCAGGGCGTCCGCCCACACTGGCGCGGCGTATAACGCCATCGACCGTACGACCCCCATGTAGAGCCTCCGGCAGGAGGAGATGGGCCCCCCCTGGTTGGGCAGCAAGCGCGACAGCGCAGCAGCGGCGCTCATCAACCGGGGGGCGAGCCGTGTAAAGTGCGGCCCGAAATTCCACCGACTGTCGAGAACGAGTCCGAGGTACTTCATCGTGGACTCAACAGCGATGGAAACCCCTCCGACTATGATGCTGGATCCTTGAGGCGGCTTCATCCTTGGCCCATGAAAACAAAGGGCTTCCGATTTGTGCAATGCCACCTCTAAGCCCAGCCGCCGGATCCTACCCACGACGTGCGCGACACCAGCAGTCGCGCGTATGGCCGCCTGCCGGTACGACTTTCCACGTGCTGTAACTAGCGTATCGTCGGCGTAACAAATGACGCCGACGCCGTGGAGTAGAGCACCGCGCAGAGCCCAGTCGTAGCCAACGTTCCACAAGAGCGGACCCAACACCGATCCCTGCGGAACGCCGCACGACGTCTCTCGCCGACCCCATCCTTCTCGACCCGGGTACACCACTGACCTGTCCGACAAATAGGCCCCGACAATGCGTTGGAGGTAGCGCGGCACCCCGTGATATCGGAGCGCCTCTCGGATGGTACTCCAGGGCAAGGTGTTGAAAGCGTTGGCGATGTCGAGCGACACCGCCAAGACCACCTCACCCCGGGCGACTGCCTCCTCCGCCAGGACCTTTACGCGCATGATCGCGTCCACCGTGGAGCGCCCCTGGCGGAAACCATATTGGTTGTCCGCCAAATCCGGCCCCACCCTGGTCATGTGCTGGACGAGGCGGCCGGCGATGATTCGCTCGAAGATCTTACACACCTCGTCCAGCAACACGATCGGCCTGTACGCAGACGGGGAGTCTGCGGGGCGCCCCGCCTTCTTGAGCAGGACCAGCTTTCCGGTCTTCCACCGGCTTGGAAACTGGCCCCGCTCCAAACATGCGCTTAAAAGCCCTGCTAGTCGGGGCCAGAGAGCTCTCATAGCCAGGACCCATGCACGGCCTGGAATACCGTCGGGCCCTGGGGCGGTGTTCTTGATGCGAGCCACCGCCACTCTCAACTCTACCCGGGTCACTTCGGGCACGTTTTCGTCAGTCTCATCCGCGTTGGGCGAATTACGAGGCGGAACCATAGCTGGTGGTGTGTGCTCCGGTCTCGACGGAAACAACGCACACACCACCTCCTCCAGCAGCTGTGGCTGGAGACTCCGGCATAATGGGGGGGCCCATTGGCGCAATTTGCCCCGTACCATGAGGTAGGGGCGTCCCCACGGATCTCGGTCCAGAGTCCTCAACAGCTCTACGTTGGCCTGGGCCTTTGCCCGGACAATGGCCAGCTGGAGGGCGCTTTTCGCCTCTCTATAGCGGTTGTATAGTTCCGCCTCTTCCTGTTCGGCCGCAGCTGTAAAGGGGCGGCGGCGTCTTCTTCGGTACCTTGCATACTGGCGTCGCACCTGTACACAAGCGGTGCGCAATTGCGCAATGGATTGCGACCACCAGTACACTTGGCGCCTGGATGGTAGCGGCCGGACTCGGGGCATGCCAGCGTCGCAGATGTGCGACATGTTCTCCCGGAACCACTCCGCCTCCTCGTCGATGTTGGTTGGCCTGTCTGGAGAGTCCAACCAGGCCTTGACGATAGAGGCCTCCAGGAGAGCCTCTCTGTCCAACCGCTTTAACGCCCAACGCGGACCATCTCCAACACCCACCGGGGTCGCTTGGACCGGTCCAACCGAGGTCTGGGCAGAGACGCTGCATCGAATATATCGATGGTCAGACAGCGTCTCTACCTCCTCCAAGACGTGCCAGTCCTGGACAGTGCGTGCGAGAGTGGGGCTAGCAAAGGACAGGTCCACTATAGACCCACCTCGCTGCCGCACGCACGTCTGCACGGAACCCCGGTTGAGGAGAAGCAGGCCCTGCTCGACCGCCCACTCCTCCACTAACTCGCCCCGTGCATTCGTAGCCGGGGTACCCCAAGCCGTAGATTTGGCATTGAAGTCCCCAAGGACTATCACGGGACGAGGATGACTACGACTGACAATCGTGCCCAACTCCAATATCAAACCCTCCATGTCGGCGAGAGAAAGGCTGGGGGGGGAAATACACCCCCGCGACCATGATATTTCCCCAAACTGCCGCGACATAGCCCCGCCCTCGGGTGACGGCCTCGAAGGGAAGGGTGTCGGCAGCAGACCTCAAAATAAGTACCACCGAGCGGTTCGTGTCGCACACCCAGTCATCCCTGGGTGGCACAAAATACGGCTCGGAGACAACTGCCACATCGATCGACCACTGCGCCATGCTCTGAAGCAAGAGATCCTGAGCTCTGGCGCAGTGGTTTATGTTGGCTTGAAGGAGACGACGTATGGCCATTATTAAGTTTCCATGGTCATGACCTCCTCCCCAGCCCTCGGCGGATGTTTTGCCGTAGCTGGCGGGTGAACCGGCTGCGAAGAGCTGGTTGCCTGCTGTGTCAAAGTCGGTATACTAGCCGGCGGATGAACCGGCTGTCTCCTGGCATTGTTCTTCTTTGGTCTGGCACAGGCCTTTGACCCGGTCGGATGGTCGGCTGGCTTGCCAGATGCCGCACAGATGACGCAGTGCGGCTTGGCAATGCAAATGCTAGCTTTGTGACCGAGTTGACCGCAGCGGAAGCATATTTGGCTACGGTCTACTCCCGCGGTGCACCGTGCCCCCGCGTGTCCTTCTTCCAAACAGCGGTAGCATCGATAGGGCTTGGGAGCTAAGAACGCGACCTGCGCCGAGACCCATCCTACCAAGAGCCGCTTATTTTCAATCTTTTTGGCCGCCGCTACGGGACAGCTGACGATAATTGTCCCAAGACCGGAGACACCCCGACGTATCGTTCCCGCCTTGACTTGTTCCGGCGGGCATCCTCCGGCCTTGGAGATGGCAGCAGCGACCTCCTCCTGCGTAACGGAATCGTCCAAGCCTGAGATGCGCAGATCTGCACATTTGGTTGGCCTAGACACTCTCACATCCTCGGATCCTAGAGACGCCTTAAGTCTATCGGCAAGGGCGTCTGCCTTGGGCCCACTCGTGGCTCCCGAAATCTCTAGTAAGCGACCGCCGGCCGCGGTAGTCTTACACCGCAGGCCCGTTATGCCGAGATCACTAAGCGAGATCTCTGCTTTCGCCTTTGCCAGGATCCCAGCGTACGTAAGGCCCCGCTCCTCCGCCCCTGGCTGCAAGGTTAGAGTCACTGCTGTAGAGCGGGGTGTGCTTAGCCTTGCGGTCTTGTGCTTGGTAGCCGCTTCTACCTTCTGGGCCTGCTTTTTGGCCCGCTGGCGTGCCCTTTTTGATTTTTTGGCAGCGCCCGCAACCTTCCATTCCGACTCAGGTCTGGTACCATTCTCGCGTGTTACTGGGCGGACGGTGGCACCTGTTTTTTCCGCCAGTTTGGCTTCTTTTCCTGACTGCCTATCTGATTTTGGCCCCGCAGATTTCATTTGCGAGGCGGCAGTTGAGGTATTCCTTTTCTGTGTGGCACCCGCTGCAGGTGCCGATTGGGCGGCACGAGGCGCTGCAGCTTGGGCTGCATATGTCGGTGCCGAAGTGCGGCCCTGGTCTGCAGCTAGGGGTGGACGCAGGATCTTCCCCTCCAGCACCGAGAAGCGCGCGTTAAAACTTGCCATCTCCTTACGGATCAGGCGAGTCAACTCAGTCTCCTGTGACGGCGACTGCGGTTGCGGTTGCTGCGTCGGGAGCGCAAGGCCCACTTCTTGCCTGAGGTGCTCTCGGCGGAAGTTTACCATCTCGGCCTTGAGCTCCTCATGCTCCTTGCGGAGCTCCGCCATTTGTGCTGCGAGCTTTTTGTTCTGGGCCCGCAGTAGGGCCGTCTCTTCCGTAACGGTGCGTGTTAAAAGTACTTGAGTACTTTCCAGAATGGAGGCCGTGGCCTCTTTAAGTGCCTTCTTGCTGCAGCCGCTAAGGCCCTTCGAGACTTTGCTCACCTGTCTGATTGCTGCAACCGCGTCAACCAGCCTTTGGTTTAGGTAGGAGGCAGGAAGATCTTCTGCCTCGACTCCTACATCCGAGACGACAGTTGAGGACTCCGACAGGCGAGTGACTCTCCCTTCCGTCACTCTTTTCGTCAGAGCCGCTATTTGCCGCTCATCCTCCTCTAATTTATCGGCGAGTGCTGCGGCTTTCGCTGCAGCCGCAGCCTCACGCCTGGATAGGCCGACACCAACATATTTGCCGGTGGTGGCGGGCCTACCTCTTCCTCCTTTTTTAGCACCGACCTTAGGAGCCGGCATCGCTGTATCGCTCAGGGCCGATTCCGACCCTGAGTCTGCACCTTCTCTTGGGCGTTTGCGTAAGCGTTTTAAATTACCGCTCACCGCGCTCATCACACTCATACTCGACGCACTATCTGAGTCCGACAGAACTCCTTTCCGCTCAATTAGTACCATTGGTACTGTTTCACCTACCTCGTCATTTTTTGTTTTTATTTTATTTGTTAGGGTCTCCATATTGTTCCCACGAGTACAAAGCAAGTAATGGTCAACCCCGGGCAGAGGCTTAGGTACCCGGGTAAGCCTACATACTGCTGGGGGCGGCAGGTACCAGCAGGTGGGAGCGCTAACGACCGTACACCCAACGGCCATTCATCCCCTCGCCGCGCTCCCGAAACTTGGGATTGGGTGGTTTTTTATCTTAGAGGTGTCCTTCCTCTAGGGCCGGGCGGCAAAGCCAAGCCCCCCGACGGCGGCATTGAGACATGCCTCCGTCCGCTGTCCGGCCAACCCGACTCAGCGGACCCGCCGAAAGGTTTGCTCCTCAATGAATGAGGAAAACAAACGTACCCCGCATTGACGCGCCTGCGTCGAAGCGGGTGTGGCCGCGTCCTCGCCTAATCAACTACGTCGACGGGGCAGGAGCGACCCCTCCTGCAGAAGTTAGCTCCGGACAATAATGCTCCTCTACGCTGGCTTACGCGAAGAGATTATTGTCCGTACCCAGGGTGCACCGGTCCAACGACTGCTCTTCCCCCCGGACGTATCCGCAAGGGACCAGCAGCCGCGGAACGCACGGGGAGGTCTTCTGCGCGCACCCCTTCTTCTGCGCGCACCCCATCTTCTGCGCGCACCCCATCTTCTGCGCGCACCCCCCCTTCTTCTGCGCGCACCCCATCTTCTGCGCGCACCCCATCTTCTGCGCGCACCCCATCTTCTGCGCGCACCCCAATCTTCTGCGCGCACCCCATCTTCTGCGCGCACCCCTGAAACTTAATGTCTGGCTTGGTTTATCCGCTCTTGTTAACGGCCGAAGTACCTACCAGTAGTGATTGTTTTATCTGTAATTTACCGAAATTATTTTTTCTTTCTTTTGAGACTGACAGGCAACTATTCACACAATGATATTAAGGTAAAGTAAGTAGTCGTAACTATCTACGCTAAATCGTAGTTTAGAAATTCATCAGTTAAAAATTAAAAATAATTCATAAGAATTCGGAACAAAAATTCTCCGACGAATTTGAATTAACCAAATTTTCTCGTCATAGAAACAAATGTTCAAGTTGTTACCGTTCGTTTGTTAGAATTAAATCAGAATACCTATAAAGGTTCAAAATAATGCTGTCTTTCTACTAATTACTACCTTTGTTATTGTAAAATATTTTCACTACGACGTCTAAGACAGGAGCCCTAACTAATTGCTTATGTAAAAGTTGTTTGAATATTCTTCAGTTTTTGATTTATACGAAATGTTTAATTAAGAATCAAAGGTCTACAAGGTTATTTGAAAATAAAGATATTTTCAATTAAGATAGTGCTTTGATTGGCATCTAGAATTTGTTTTGCATTAGATCTACTGTTGTATTCTTAATAAAATATATTTAAATACCCATATATATTCTCTGAGAGAGAGAGAGAGAGAGAGAGAGAGAGAGAGAGAGAGAGAGAGAGAGATAGAGATAGTCTCTGACAATAATTGTAATTTTTAACCCATCATTACTGCTTTTCGAACAACACTTATAAATGGTAAAATAAAACATGCAACAAAAATATTGTTATGAGCTTGACAATACCCGGCTGCCATGGTAAAAATTAACATACTAATTAATGTAATTTTTTTAGGACATCAAATATTTGCTCCTTCCATGGGTGGTGGCCATGGGAATGGAAACGCTGGTCGAGATCATCAACCTGGTTTACCTGTTTTATTTGCAAACTGTAAGTAGTATTATAAACTTTATTTTGAGTGCAATAACAGTGTTATTGGTACAACGTTTTTTGCTGAATGACATCGGGATAATTGACTTTATGGAGATTTTTTTGCAGGCCTCTAAAACAGTACTAACAAAACTGTAGTTTTTATGGAGATGTACATTTTATTATTATTCAATTAAAGGTAAGGAATCTACCTTTTGGATAGACGTGTTTTGAAGCGGTAATACTAAAATGGAGAGTGACAATATTAGCAAAGTCTCTTGCAATAAAATGCACAGAGCCGGATTGGACTCATTGGCATCTCATTAGAGAAGCACGAAAATAATGATTATTTTAATCGTGGAAAATATAATCATAAGTTAAAGAAAGAAGCTTATAAGTTTGGATGGCTGGATTTTTGCTCTTTCACGAACACTGTAGTCAACACGAAACCACTAACAGGAGCTGTATAGCTGTTTTAATATCTCGAAAACATGCATTTACGTTTGCTTTAAAATATATTCTCAGAATTTTGGTCAAAAACAGAGTTTTAAAATAGTTAAACGAACGCGATGTATTCTGCATTGTTTTAATCCGCCATGGAAGCTTTTATCAATGTTCATCTGGACGTTAAAATAAAACCATAATAGGTTCGACTGCAAAAATATTTTACTGGCTCCTACTCTGGCTAAAGCAGATACCTGGAGTAGTTTCTATAAAATATTTTAATAAAAAATCAGTTAAATTCTAGTGTAACATATTCTATTTTTTACATAAAATTGTAGTAGTTGAATCAATCTTTATTTTAAATTCGAACAATTACCAATGTTGAAAGTCAACTCATAATAAAGACAGATGACGAACGACATGATTATGATTATGTATTTTTAAACTTTTGTGAGACATTCTAAATTATTTGACGAGATACTCGACTTGAAACTAGCCATGCTAGAGGACCATATTCATGAGCAGCATTTTCAAGTTATTACGTGAGTAAGCCGAAAAATTGACATGAAAGTGTTTCTTTATAAGTTAGTAAAACAATATGCCTAAGGCAACATTTAAAATATCTTTAGCAGCCTACGTCTTATAACACCATTCGCATTATACGGAACAAAACAGAAGTATACCTATCTCTGTGTCTCCATTATTTATTCCCATATAAATTGTGTATTGTATTTTTTATTTCTAAACCATTAAGAGCCTCTCATGTCACATACGACATTTTCATTTACTACGCGCTTTCGTTTGTGAATACGCAACCGAAAGCGTATCGATCACTGTTTTTAATTCGAGTTGTTGAATGGGCACACCCTCCGTTCCGTTTTTGGCTTTATGTGGCCCAGGAGTCTTAATCACCGTAGTAAGTTACATGTGTAATTTAACACCTTAGTAAACAGCTTTTAGAAAAGCAATGATCCAACATACTAATTAGGTAACATTGGGATTTGAGAAATTCCCAATGATTTGGAAATTTCTTGTCGTTTCGTTGGGCGCGAACATCTAGCCCAAGGCGAAATTCGTATTCATCCAAATAGACATTATATCATTTGTCAGCTGCACGAACGTACCCGTACCTACAGCTATGGATACCTACGACTGGATCTTTGTAGATGTATTTGGGTATTCAAATAAATTGGGCTCCGCCATTCTACCCCGTTTTCAAGTTAGATAATTTAGTTACAGCGACCGTATAATGTCAGTAAAATGTTATTCCAGTATCTCAGTCAGATATTATATATTTACATATTTTTTATACTTGAAAAGTTTCGTTTTGTAAAAGGTGGTTTTCGTATTTATTCTTTTATTTTATTTTAAGTGTTGCTTTGTGTTTAAGCTGCAAATCTCTGTACATATGGAGATAGTAACAATAACTTTCACGCAAATGTCAATACATAAAGCTATAAACCGCACGGCAAACAAAAGTTATGAACAATAATTCGCGCGCGTGCAACAGTTGGCGTAGTCCATTCACGAGGAACAATTAAATTGAAAAACTGTTCAATCTTGTGGCCTATACTGTGACCGTACTTTTTCTCATAGTTGATACTTTCCTAACTGAATTCAATTCATATCGGTTCTGTATATTTTAAAAATATTTGTGTAAAATAAGATTTATTAATCACATATAAATGCGAATTACAGCGCGATAGTTAGATTAAAGTTCATTGTCATTGCCAACTAACACAAATGAAATTATTCTTATAACATCAGGGGTCTATTGAACAAAACTATAATACTTACTTTTTCAGACTAGTTGTAAATACAAATTAATACCAGTAAGCCTTAATATAACATCACAATCATGCACCATTATGTTTCTATACCGAAAGTCCTTCGAATCTTGAAAAATGTTCAAAAAACACTACATAGTTGCTACTCTGATATTTTCTCGCAACCATTGGTAGAGTTTGACCTCTGAAACCGGCATAGACTGCAAAGGTTGCAAATTCGCCCGCAGGCTTAACGATTCGCCTAGATTAAAGGCTTATATGACGATGTCCTGACTTGCTAATATCAGGGGGTGTACTCTTTCATAGTACTGTGTTCACAGGGAAAGGATATATGATCCAATGTATGAAGGAATTTAAGGTATTTTAAATGAATTTGTCAATCGATTATCTACGTATACGTTATTATGTAATAAACGTAATATTAGCATTCGATACGAGGTGATCCGACAGAGAATTAAAGTTGTCGACAGAGATTACCAAAGGATAAGCAAACAGTGGGAAGGTCATATTTGTCGAAGAACCGATGACCATTGGGCTAGATGTGTTCTGGAGTGGAGACCAAGTTTAGACAAACGTAGTGTATGGCCAGCTATGTAGACTGACGATATCCATAGAGCGGCTGTCAGAAGTCGTATGAGAACATCTGAACATTGAGCTCAGTGGCGTGCAATTTAAGAGGCCTATGTCCAGCAGTGGACGGAAATAGTCTGGTTATAATGAAACATCTATACTAATATTCTAAAGAGGTAAAATTTATAAGTTTGTATGTAGGGGGTAATCCTTGGAACCACGGGTCGGATTGCCAGATATTATTGATAGCTACAATATTCCCAAGTGTTATATATAGGCTATAAAACACCACGCTACTATCAAATGGAGCCGAGCAACCAGTGAAACCGCGCGGGAGTAGCTAGTATTAATATAAGACATATTTGTTTAGCATAAACAAAACCATGTCAAATAAGTTCCTTATTGTGAAAGATTAAAATATTTGTTTCAATTCTTTCAAACATTACACCAACAGCATCGTTATTATGGAACATAACACTTTCATAATGTTGGAGAATTTATTCATAATAGCTACTAAACAGCTTGCTTTAAAAACACGTATTAAAGGATTTGATATACACATAACATCGCACCGTACCTTTTCAGTAGACCTTTTTAAAGCTGCAGCTGGCATTAATATATGTAGGTAAAGATATTCTTATGAACATGTATACTAAAATAGGTATTATTTTACTTGTTTTAGATTGGCTTAAGGTTTAGAGCCGCAGTAGGACGAATTTTTATTTCTTTTTTATTTCTCAAAAAAATAAGTGATGGCTCACACAAATCAAGCTAAACGTTTTTACAACTTTTTTTAGTTCACATCAGAAATAGAGGCATTCTACATAAATAAATTTATTTCTTCTGTCAATGCCCAATCCTTCCCCATCCCCAATCCCTCCTCAATCCCTTAATCTCCAAATCCCTAATCCCTAAAAGGTCGGCAACGCACTCGTAACTCCTCCGTTGCGGGTGTCCGTGGGCGGCGCTGATTACATACCATCAGGTAATCCGTCTGCTCGTTTGCCGATCTACTACTGCATAAAAAAAATTGATTTTTTTATTAACTCACTTTAAATTAATAAATTATAAAGCCAAATATAATTGACAATAGTTTTCAAGGAAACTAAATTAAATGCACGGTTTTATTCGGAGTTCAATCTCCTTCACCGCCATAACGGTGGCTTATGTTCACTTTTATTTGTTTCTCCAGGCAAAGTCGTAAAAACTAGCAATGATTAGGTTTTCTTCGTATTCCTGGACCAGAGAATACACTTAAATAAGCTTTCGTCTAAGAAAATTCACCGATAATTCACTTTCTATCAGTATTTGCACTACAATAGATAGTATTTGCACTACAATATTCTGTATTGAACATAAAAAGTAGCTAGAATATTGTTTAGTTTGATACTAGCGCAGACTTTCGTTTGTTATTTAAACAAGGATTTCAAAAGTCGATGAAGAGATTTTCATCCTTCCTTCTAGAATAAACATACTTTAAAATACAAAGTAGAGAATAGGCTCCTTATTGTTCGCTCTAGAAATAGTCTTGTAAAAGTTTTTGCTAGGATACAATGTTTAGCACACACTTTGCTTCGTAAATGGCTTGTCCTAAAGTAAAGAAGAAAGTTTTGGTTCAAGAAGTTACATTAAACTCTGAGCAGCAAGTGCCAAAATAGTGTTTTGAAAATTTCTGCCTTAACACCTTATAATATACTCGTTAGGTATCATTACTTACGTACCTACTGGATTTGTTTTCGCCTAAAATAGTAGAATATCCTAAATCATCCAGTCTGTAAGCCACAAATGGCCGACATCGCACTTCCAACTCCTCTGGTTTGTGAATGGTCATTACTTACCATAATGTAAGCTTTCATCATTATTTGCTTTTAATTTAAGTAACCTTATACTAATTCTGCGATGATACGAAGGTCAAATTCAGCCATTAAACCATAACTGATCATCGAAACGAAATATTTGTCACAGGCCATTTTCTGGTGATTTCTATATTAGATGAATATGAAACATTATTTTTATTTTATTCGGAAATTAAAACGTAGCTGTGATAAATGTTTTATTTTAAATGCTAATTTTCTGCCGTTTCGTGTTCGTGATAATACTCTTTAGAATAATTTCCAGAGGGCATTACGTGTATAAAGCGCTGTTCCGAGTTTAATGTTTTGCTTGTGTTACCCGCTTCTAATTTGATTGTTGTGTAAAAATCCCTTTTCACAGTTAATTACTGGAACATGTTTTTTGTAAACACATTTCCGATCTGTTTTGTTTCGAAACAAAGTTACTTGAAATCATGTTAACGTATTTTTCAATTAAGAGTCTAATATAATTGATTAAATGTTAATTACGGTATTGCTTCTTAACTTTCTCCAACTGTAAACTGGCTTTTGTTAAAGAGGTGTTTGTTTGCGAATTGTTGGACTCGTGTCGAGTTGACAATGGCCTACTTTACAACGTAATACGAACGACTTTGTCAAGAAAACTGAGATAAAATAAAAGCAGTTGTATATAAGCATCCAGAGAGAAGTTTTTTATCCATGACAGTGGTAAAACTTTGTCTTCGCCTCTTTCTGGGCTAAACTTAAGCTTCTTTGTATGAATAACGGTTGGAAGAAAGCGTCAACTATATTTACATATCTGGCTCCTTTTGATGGACGGGAACTGAGAGAACTGATAAAGATAATCTGTATGAAAGAATCTAACATAAGATTTTTCCTATTCTTTTGACACGAATTTCAAAGAGTTTGAAGTGGTTGTCAAAGTAACCTCTACCTAAAATTAAAGTTGTATTTTGTTTATTTTGCTTATGTGTAGCAGCTGCTGGTCCCCCTTTAGAACCAGTGCTCTCTGACTATTTTATAGCAATCTGTCATCAGTGCATTACTTCTTATAGCGAGCAGCTCACGTAGCCTTAGTACTTCGTAGTACTCTGACTCGTTTAAAATTCTGTGGGCCGTTTTTACGCGCCTTTTCGATGCTTCCACCTAAATCTGTCTGTGATCGACCATTGGTGAATCGAAATGACCAAACGTCCTTGAAATTGTATCAGAGCTCTGAGACAGACATAGCGACTAAAAATTTTACTTGTATAAATCATAGTCTGATGGATTACCCATCAGGTTAACACATTACTTAACCGCATTGTGAATATCGCTAGCAGCTCAAAAGCACTCGCGAAATAAGAGCGATTAGATAAAATTATGTACATGTAAACAAGTTAGATAAGATTATATTAGTATAATATTTATTGATTGCTATAAACCTAGCTTTAGGGTACCGTAAGTTCTGTATTTATTTCTGCGTAAACCGTATTATGAATATTCTTATTTTACTCACTATATTAATATTATTTACTTGAAAAACGTTTAGTTAAACTTCTTCGATATCTGATCACAAAGAGAAAGAGAAAAATAAAATAAAATAATATTTATTATGTACTTATAGAAACAAATATTTATTTTCTTACATCTTTTTTACATTTTACGCCTTATTTTTATTTAATTATTAA
Source organism: Spodoptera exigua (assembly GCA_902829305.4). Taxonomy (NCBI): domain Eukaryota; kingdom Metazoa; phylum Arthropoda; class Insecta; order Lepidoptera; family Noctuidae; genus Spodoptera; species Spodoptera exigua. The sequence goes on along the minus strand of LR824601.2, from coordinate 7,429,230 downwards.
TTTAGGCCTTAACATACACAAAATGAAAAAAGTGGTCTTTTAAGGCGGATTTCTTTGTCAGTAAATATTTATGATACAACCATCGGGATTGTTTTTTCATTACAGGTAACAGGTAATAATAAATAAATCAAATTTATTGAAGAACACATAATCTAGAATATACACTTTTGCTTAAAGCATTGCATTGCACGATTATTAGTAAATAGAAAGTCCAAGGGCGATATGTTGTTATGTAATATTTATAATTTAAGAGACAACCTTGAGCCGATGTTCATACAAAAAACATGATTGTTCCACGATAAGGTACCTACACTGAAGGTCTCACATTTGGAAAGAACTATTTTAGTATCATTCGACAAACTTTGCCTACGATGATCAGCACGGCCGTAACTTGGCCAACTTCTACAACTTTATCGTACATAGTCACGAACATGCAGCGAACCATGGCTTTAGTCAGTTCTCATAACGCGGCGCAACCCTTCTTATTGTTCTGCCAAATTCGCCGAACAACAAGCGTTGATATTAAAAACTACTTCTCGCCTTTTACCCGTTCTTTCCAATATCAATGATCCTATCATCGCAAACATACAACATACCTATTCGTAATATTTTATACGATCCGGGTCACGGATTTCAGTTACAAAATGTTTTTTTAAACATTCGAGTATTTGACTAAACAAGTTCTCGATAACGCAGTATAAAGGTACCTACATAAAGTCTTCTACGCAAATTTTATTATCGTCAAAATTTAATTGCCGAGGTAAAAGCTTTGAGGTGTGTACACATTGCTAATGGAAGTGAACGAGGTCTCGCAGTGTGCAGGGTGGCTAAGCAGGTACGAAGGCTGTCTTATCTCAGTCGGAAGATCGAAATAAAAACAGTCCATATGCGAATTGGACTAGCAGATAACCGGAGTAAATACTAAGACCTCACTTAAAATTCAAAACTGATTAAGAAACCTCCCTGGTTTTCAATAAAATGTAAGTATAGATATAGCCAATTAAATATTTAACTAATTTGAGGAAACTCCGAACAACAAAATTCAAACAACATACTAGAGATTTTATAGTTATTGTTAACAGACGGAACCCAAATCTCCCAAGTTACTAGCTGTTATCTACAAATTAGATAACAAAAAAATAGAACACTAGACGTAATCGGAATGCATGTAATCTTCTGTTAGAAAATTAATTATTGTTGAATAACTAGTTCAGAGAACGAATGTAAAAAAAAACTATTTTAAATCCAATATCATAGATATTAAATATTGCATCCAGTCAAATTGCCCAGTGTGGCGTAACAGACAGCAAGGAAAAACGATCATAAAATCTTAAATCTTTATTGAAATTTCTAGATTTGAACGATAAAAGTGAAAAAGCTATTTACTACTTTTAGAATTTAATATTCAAAAGCAATAATAGGGACCTCCTTGAACGGGAGTTCCGTTTATTACTTAAGCATTGGTTCGTTGCAGTTCATCGAGTCAAAATCAATTAGCCACCGCTAGACTTCAGCCCGACTAATGTTTTTAGCGCGGCTCAGACTAATACACCCATCCCTCTTGCCAACACGAAAAAAACCAAGCGGGTTCGCTTAAGCTGTGAAAAATAAACTAAAATTAGAACCCACTTTTAGTATCATGTCATTATGTAATAATGTCTTATGGTTAGGGGCTCTAAATTATTACGCATATATGCATAATCAATATTTATTTTCCAAAAATACAGGTCAAGCCCAGTTTGAGCGATAATATCTTAAAATATTTTAAAGTTGAAAGTAGTAACTTATAGATTTTGGCAAAGTTTTTGAAGACAACGTAACTAATAATATTAGGTACTTACCTACTGAGACGAAAAAATCTCTATTAAGGTTTTATGCGGACACCAATAAAGATGTAAACCATATTAAAGCCATTCATCATCTAAAGGAGAAAATAATATGTAATTATTTTAATTTTGCTTGATTTATGTGGAGCTGTAATAGCAGCTGAATGGTAAAACAAAACGAAACCTAAAACGAAAAGGTCAGAGGGCTGATATTCTACATATTTTCTAAAAGGTCTCCGTACATGTCTTTTCCAATTTCCTTTATAATCCTCAATATCTTCTTTCACGAGTTCGTAGAGCTGATACTCGTCTCCCGTCTAATACTAAATCTAATTTACTTTTTGCAGCTATTTTTCTTCGTTTTTACTGTCTTTGAAATACAAGGCGGATTTTATATGTATATATTATATAAACGTTTTCCGTGCAGAGTGCAGAAGCTGATTTAATAAGTTCGTATTTATTATAACTATACACACCGATTATAAAATTTTAATATAAACTTAACAGTTAAGACTGATAATTCGCATAGCAATGTTAAAAGTACGTAGTAAAGTTAGAAATAATAATTAAAGAATCAGATTTTTTTTTATTACATTGGCAACGGTAGAAAAGGATAGCTATTTTACAGCGCTATATAGGTGAAGGCAAACATTGTTTTCAATTTTAAAGCCCCTACTTGAACAAGTGACCTGAAAGGCCTGCATGCAGTGCGTGTAGCAAGAGCATCTCTTCATAAAGCCTGCATAATTAAAAGGCCACGAGAGCGCGAACGTAGGGTAAAATTATGACCATCGTATATCAAAATTAAATATCATTAATATTATAAACATTTGACTGATTATTATACCTTAATCGCACATACATTCTTTATCATTGAGTCCAGTGTCCACAAAGCACAGTTTTATGTATTTATTGAAATTATGTATATTTACTTATTCACGTGAATTAACTACAGCCAACGTTACCGTGAAAGGGCACGCTGCCTATTTCAAGAGTTTCATTGGAAATAAATGCATGCTGTGTAGATATTTTCATATATTAGTACATTACCAATATCATCTACATAATCAACCATCTTTTGTCATAAACTTCGGGTAGCGATATCCTCATATTTTATCATCATGTATACAAATAAAAGACAATACTTAAAATCCTTTTTGACACACATAACACGTACTATCGTATTATATGTATACATATATAGGTATATACATTTGCTCGGGGTATAATTTTTACTTAAATAATAAAAAAATATTCGTACAGTACCCAGACAAATAATTGAAAATTATTCACACTAATAGTCACACCGATTTTAAAAACGTACGGTGTATTATTAGAAATCTACAGATCCTCTTATGTTAAAAGCTAACTTTACCTCTTTTTTTATTTAATAGGTCGGCAAACGAGCGGACGGATTACCTGATGGTAAGCAATCAGCGCCACCCATGGACACTCGCACCGGAGGAGTTACGAGTGCGTTGCCGACCTTTTAGGGACTAGGGATTTGGAGATTTAGGGATTTAGGAGGGATTGGGGGAGGGGAAGGATTTGGGCCTCCGGTAACCTCACTCACACGGCGAAACACAACGCTGTGGTTACTTCACGCCGGTTTTCCGTGAGGCCGTGGTATCACTCCGGTCGAGCCGACCCATTCGTGCCGAAGCATGGCTCTCCCACACTTAACCTCTGCTATTAGACTGAACATTTTTAAGTTGGAGCTAGTCCTGTGCCAAAACTAACTAACACATTATCTATCATATTAGTTTAGAATTTTCTTGTTGTCACCTGTAAATAATTGCGTACCATATTTGTTATTGTCACCCGTTGCAATATCCATTTATTTCCCCATACTAAGCTGGGCGCTATTCTACCAGAAAGAAAACGAAAACAAATGGTTATTGAATCCGATGTTTTCACTATTTGTTACAGCCATAAACGGTTATTGATGCGTTTTAAAATAGCTCTTGGTAACTTTGGCAGCAGCTGCGTGATGATGCGTGGTTAATTTTACTTACTCGTACTGTGCAATCTGTGCATCAACAAACATAGATATGTTCTTTAATAATCACTAAATAGTATAAAATAAAGTCGTTTTCTCTGCCCCTAAATCCCTATGTATGCTTAAATCTTTAAAACTACGTAACTGATTTTGATGTGGTTTTTAATAGATAGGGTGATTTCAGGTGAAGTTTTATACTTATTTTTTTAAACATTTAATCGATACATTAATTAGCACATAAAATGGCTACCTTTGTGGTATAAGGTAAATAAATAAATAATATGCACACGTAATTATATTACGATGAAATCAACAGAGACATATTCTTTATCCCTTGTAATGAAAATGTTAGTTTACCTGTAAGCTTACTTAATACAATAATAATATCACATTCCAACCTATGCGATCTCAACCAGGATTGTAATCTATGGATGATAACATCACCGACATTTAGATGAAAACGCGTGCAGACATTGGCATATTTTTTGCAAATCAAACTCAAGAACGCTTCGAAAATATTCAACGCAAAAGTTTGATTAAAACTATTGTTTGGCGATTACAAATAGGCGGTCTAATTGCACCATTTATAAATTTGTTCGAACTCAGAGTGCCAAGTGCAAATTAGAGAAGTTTCTGCGCGTCTTACAAGTTTAACTGGCGTAGATTTAACGTGGTAAGACCCGGCTTGAATGTCACACTCCCCAAACTTCGATTTACGGGTTCGATCAAATGTCGTATCGGGTGTACTCATCTTAAAGCCATGAGCACTCCAAAGAGGTAGTGTTTCTTTGCTTCAATAAAAACTTGTTAATATAACGTAAGTTATTTAAAACCCACCACTTTTTACATTACTGATTGATTGGTCATCTCCATATTAATCGATTCATAAATTTTAAAATTACAAAACGGAAAACTATTTTGTGTTAAAGGTCTCAAGCCAATTGGCGCATCTATTATAGATTGTAATACCCGGCGCAGTGTCGGGGTTCAGATCCGAAAGGCCCAGATCCGTGATAAGATACGCCGCGCCAACAAATTTTATTTCTACACTGAAACCGTTTCTGGCGGAAATAAATTGTAGACTGCTTACGAATTTGTTTCATTATCTTTATTGTTCTGTATTCCAATAGATTCTATGTATATTTTCAGCAGTTTCACTGGCATACGCTTATAAAAAGATATTTTTAATGCACGAGATTGAGTTTGTACGAATAGTAAAATAAGAATGATACAGCACCTTAATTTTTTACTTTATAACAGTCAATTGATATTTTATTTTTGGAAATAAATAATTGATTAGGGACATTATATCGGCAGCGTTGGAATCCATTTATACTAAGGATCTAAATTTGCTATGCGCTACGAAACTCGTAGAGCTGCTACGAGTTTCGTAGACGCCTCACGCGTAGCATTATTTTGGTAGTTTGTAATATTTTTTATATTCCTTACTCCAAATGAGTAACTACTTATAATAAAGGTGCCTGAAATCTTTTTTTTGTTTCAGTTGAACTTCAATCCGATTACGTCCTTCCTGTTCACTCTGGATTTCTTCATCATCGTGCTGAATGTGAGTTTTAGATTTATTATTTTATAATAACATTTACAGGTGAATTTCAAAATCAACTTTATAAAGTGAAGTTAAGTAAGTCTAGCCTTGAAGTTATTCAATACAATACTTTATATAATAAGCCTGCCTGCAATTGTTTGTTTAATTAGAATGAAATATAACAAACAGAATGTTAATTAAAACGAGCATCAAAATGATAAAGGGTTACTGTCGAAGCTAAGAGATCTATCAAACGAAATTGGTTTTTAGACGAAGTGGCAGACTTCATTGTTTTCGAAAGAGGAAACATTGAAACAGCATCGAGTAAATAGTCAATTTTCAATTGAAAAAGAAAATAAATCAAATACAAACACTTGTGAGAGAAAACAACCATTTTTGGAGCAGTTAATGGAATTATGTTTATTTTAAAATATCTGAAACTGTTCCATAATATTTTATATATTGATTTTTGAATTACGAATTCATATAATTAATTGATATGAAACAAAACTGACAAAGAACAAAAAGAAAAAGGTTGTGACATACCTACTTCGCTTTTGTTCTTGTTTTCTGAACTAAGTTAGGAAATCAATATTTTACCAAGAGTGACGACTTTCAGCTCCTTTATAAGTAACTACCAATAGTTTGCGTGATTTACGAGATACAAAGGTAAAAAATCGGCAACTTTTATACTTATTTCAGTTGTAAATTGTTTACACAGAAATACGGTCCACTTTTTGCCTGTGACCCCAAGAATGTCAACAAAATTTATATAATTCACCAATATTTTATCAACAGCAACACTAGGCCTAAAAAGTTAATTCAAAATAAACATAGGGCAAGCTCGATAAATTTAGACTACCCAACTTGTCGGCGTATACAGAAAGAAGTCTTTGGCAATTTATTGAACACTGAACACAAGACGATGATGATACAAAAATACTTGTATATTTTGGAGACCCACATCATTGGAAATAAGTGAGCGTGTTTACGGTTGTCTGAGCATGATAATACTCAATTTAGTATCAATCAGCAATATTTACGTCGGGGCCCCTTTCCTTCATGCCCTACGTGGCACATTACGCCGATGTCATTCGGAACACTTCGCAAACAGTCGGCAATCGAAGTTTGTTTTGTGTCTCGAGCTATAAAACCTAGATACCCTTGCCAAGACTTGTTGCCGTCTCTTGTTGATTTTATACTTGTTTACTTACTAACTTTAAGTGACACTTCAAATACATGATATAACGTCTGGTTTAATACTGTACCGTTTTTTTATGTGATGGGTCGGCAAACTAGCATTCGTATTACCTGCTGGTAAGTAATCAGTGCTGCCCATGGGGGTGTCTAATGGCGGCAAGTGGTTTGCCGACCTTTTGGAATTTTTAGGGATTGGGGGAGGGGAAGGCTTCCGTTAACCTCACTCACACGGCGAAACACAACGCTGTGGTTGTTTCACGCGAGTTTTCTACGAGGCCGTGGTATCACTCCGGTTGTGCCGACATATTCGTGCCGAAGAATGGCTCTCCCAAACTTACTATGTCGACATTTCGTTTAATTTAATACAGTTCATGGTCAATTTAGGTCATTCGCTTGTAGAGATCTGCAATCGAAACCAATTACTGATCCGATTGAAGCCTAATATGTCAATAGACCTAGTAAAGTACTTTCAAGTGATGTAGAGTGGTCGTTGGCCACTGCTACTCTACGATGATACCAATTTATTAAGTACCTTTCATTGAAATAAAATGATATACTAGTAAGCCTAGTATTTGTTATATTACTTATTTTTCATAATATTTTTCTTTGTTTTTTTTATTTATGTCTTTCTTATTCAACGTTATTATGAGGTAACATAGCGTTTTATAACTTAATGTAGACTCTAAATACGAGAATTGGTACTAAATTCATATATCTATATTTATAAAAATGTAATATTGCGTTTTTAAAACAACAATAGTCACGAAGAAATGAATGTGTGTTAGGTGTATAAACGGTAAGACACGTTAAACATAATCGAATTCAAAAGAATTTGGAATACGCAAATAAAATAAATAACATATTTTGTACAAAAGGTATATAAGGCTGATAATAGCAAATCTATTATAAGTCTACTGTATGTGTATGTATATACTTCTATACATACCTACTTGTAATACAATAATAAGTTCCGTTACATAATAGCTTACCATTTCTATGAATGTTTGCCCAGAATGGCTGCACCGCACGGGGTTCGCAACATCAAGGTCATAGGTATAATAAAGGTCCCGTTTACGAGGTGGCAGGCCGACCCCAAAACCTTCATTTGTATGCAAATCAAAATTCCGTTTTTGATTGTGTATGCAGCAGAATCGTCGTCCTACATATTGAAGCTGGATAACACATTTTAAGCCGGCCAAAAGAGTCTATTGTTCAGTTAAAAATCAATTGTTTGTATACAAATAGCCTTTTTTCCTGTAGCCTTTTGAAAATTCAATGTTTTCCCCATTCACCGAACACAAATGATGTCGAAAATACTTTGTATCTCTGTTTCTTGTTTCTTGTATCTGCTCAGTCGTGAAACAAATGTTAAATATGTAAATTCTTTGAATACACTTCCTCCTTTTTGTTTTACAAAAATAAAAAGTATTTTTGTGCTATGCGTAAATCTCAGCTTTGAAGATTGAAGAGAATAGTAGTAACAATTGGGTAGTTTCCTAGGTCAAAAATAAATTAATTCGACGTTTCAATACAATAACATATTGAAAAATAACTATACTTTTATTCGTCGATCGAACAATATACTAAGTTTAACATATTTTTAAATTAATTATTTAGAAAAAAGTAAGCTATTTGACTTAAAAATACTATGTCGTCATAACTCAGTTTTTCATACAAATTTCTTAGAAAAGTATAGTTTTTGACATTTGGATAAAAGTTTAATTTGACTAGTTAGAACCAACCGTATTATTACACACGTGTTGGTTCAAGGTTAGGTTCGTAGGTTGTGTTACAAAGTTTTTGCATGATCAAATGTGTGTATCTTAACCAATTATTACTACTACCTAACGACTAACCTTCTACACAATAGGTACAGTTAGCTCCGGTATGTGCCTATTTTGGATAAGGCGGATTTTGGATAAGGAAACACCCGGGTGTGGTCATTGTGAGGACCGGCTGGAAGACGCCGTGGCGGTGAGCCTTGCTTGGGCTGAGCATCGCTTTGTTCTCTTGCCTTTGCTGTGCTCTTTGTGACTTTGCGTAGAATTCCGCACCTCCTCAAAGAGCCAATATACTTACTATCTAAGATCGGGCCGAAGACGACCGATGTTAAGCCGGGAGGCAGGAATGTGTGGCAAACGCAATATAGTACCGCGGCCTTGGCCTGAAGCAGGAGAAGTAACTGGGGTTTTTAGTCAGTCTGACACTACCTCTCGCCTTACACTAGGCGAGAGACTGCATTTGATGATTTTACCCTCTCAAAAATACCAATAAGTTATTATACCTGAAAGTAAATAAATAATAAACATTGTTACTTCGCTCGTGTACTGATGAGACGTTCTATACTAAAAATAATTACATTTAACTTAACGACATTATATCTTACCGAAACAAACTTACTTTTCCTGCTTCTTTTTGGCTTTAAAAGGCAATAAAAACCGGTAACTAAATAGGACCATAACGTCCCTAAGCCCGCCTCGTAACGTAGGTACCACGATGTACTCTAATTACTTTATCCTTACTAACCCCGGACCTTTTTACCCAAGTTTCGGAGTAACGACAAAAAATGTGACGATACATTCTGACAAAGAGGGGAGTCCAATTTAAATTTATTTTTTCTACCAAGTTTGGCTATTTTTTCCTAAGTGTAATAAACAGGAGACTAGGTTTTAGCAAATAGGGCCATTATTATATGTTAAAGTACAAATGTACTCATAAAGAAGACAATTTATTTAGACAAAATATAGCTATACGTTTTCAATATTGTTTAAGATATAATAAACTTAACGAATAAAATATTTAGACGACAAGTTTCTTATCTTAAGTTTGTTTCTAAACACTACATAAAACTCACAAATCGAAAACTCAACTTAAATGTTGATAATGAAAATAACCACTAAAGTAATATTTATCTTTGGATTTCGCAATACTCGTAAACAACAAACAATCCGGCTGGAAGTTCCACCAGCAAATAGTTAAACACTTGGCTCTCAGCGCGTCACTTAAACATTTCTTAGCATTGTGTCTCTAGAAAACAATTCACTTTCTTCCTTCTTCGATCTGTCTGCTTAACTATGGACGCTATGATATCATACACATAATACGAAAGAATTGTTAGAATATGGTACAATACGAAAAAAATGTTTTATAATATAATTTTGGGGGACTTTCCACCAATTTCATATAAATACCTGATATATTAAATTATAACAGTTCATATAAATTGAAATTCTTTCGCACGGGTCTCCTCTTTCGCTAACGACGAAAGGGTAGAACATATCCAGAATTCAGCTCTATTTTTAAAAAAATCATAAGAGACCTGACAATAACAAAAACAACAAAAAAAGAATTGGCAAAAAAAGAGTTATGCGTTTACAAACACATTTGGCTATTAATTTTTATATAGATACAATTGCATATCGGAGAACTTAATGTTAAAAATATTTTATGTCAGTCATCATTTTTCAAATTATATTTCATATTTAAAAGTAATCTATAGAAAGCAAAGACTAAGACATTATAAAACAGGATCTACATAATAATAGGCTTCTGATTAGAATTCTAACAAATTGTTGTATCAATCTTAACCTTGTGATCAATGAAAAGTTGGCTTCGAGCCCGGAGTTTCAAGTTCAGCACTAAAACTTTGACTGATTAGTCTCATAGCTAAAACAAGTCAACACACATTGGCAGAGTTTGAAATCAGGAGCTGAACTTATCACTAACAACTAAGTTCCAAAGGAATTATGTTCCATAGTTCTCAATCTTAAAGTTAACACGGTCTTGATACGGTATTTTGAGCTTTGTTGTTAAGTTAGTACAGGTTTAATTGTTGTTTTACTATTAATAAACAATGTGACGTCCACGAGTTATAGCTCGCATAAAATTTTGCGACATCTTTGGTATGGTGGTTTCTACGATAGAAGGTATAACTGTTTTGTATATCTATTTTATATCAAATTAATGTATACTAAAATACTATAATGATACATAATACTGGAAGATAAAGCATTCGTGTCATATATAGGTATTCTTTAAGTTGTAACACTGTTTTACCAATACTATGTTGAACTTTTATATACTTACGTTTAATACTTAAAAAAAAACTGAGTTCTCGCCACCTGCATGCACTACATACATATTTTGATGAAACTGTCAAAACATTGCGTTTGGGATATCAAAAACAAAACGTTACTTGTATTTTAAAACTTTACTGTTTGCTTGGTTAGAATAGGTGGTAGGTTTCTATAGGTGTAAATATTTTTTTACTGACATTGTTTACACGTGCGTGCTCTGATCGGTTTAAATATAGAATTCCGATAGTTACCTCCATTTTTTTTATTGTAAGGTTCTTAGGTCAGTCTGTTGTTCAATGTACTTAGAATGTATGTATCAGTGATTGAATAATACCTTGTTATAAAAATCTTCTACTTTCTGGCAACAATACACGCCACATTAACCTCTGTAACAGGTCTCACACCTGCTCTAAGGCAATTATTTCCGTAACGTTGTTCAAAGTTATTGACACGCTACTCCCTTATATTCCACACTATACGAGCTCGGTCACTTAATTAACAATTAATTTCATCAATATCCTAACAATACCTTTATCTATTGGTGTCTTGTTACAACTATTGTTTTGTGGTTTTCAGCTATTTATAACAATTGCTGTTTCAATACTTACTGCATTTTACCAATACTCATACATTCTGCTATTCAAATTACCGCTTGACATACTTGTAACACGACAAGCGACTGAGATTTCAAACTAAAACTATACGGAGGCTGTAATTGAATGAGAATCGTAACGGCGTTGTCGCCTCCCGGTATAAATGTCCTCTGAAGTTGGTTGTACGTCCGGCGTGCGGCAGTGCGCTACTTCTGCGATACCGACAATTTGTTCGTGAGCATCGCCTTGCGGGGGAACAGGACAATAGAAACCAAATTGACGCATTTATTGATGTGGCCAACTAGTTTATCTCGGATTCCTTGAGCATGTACGCCGTTTTTCATTCATATTTTTCCTTATTCTCGTTCGATCAATCAGCTTTTTAAATTATTTAGTGTGTTAATATGAACTTTAAAAATGTCTAATAAAATGAGCTATGAAGCAAGCGACCTACATTTATTAGGTTAGCGAATTAGTATTCCTCAACACCCTTTTTGATGAGCCCCTTGTGTAACGCGTGCAACGTATACAGTCAGAGGTGTTGAATCAATATCGTGTACTTGTGTGAAGCTTCCGTATATTAGCAACTTTATGCTGCTGTCGAAAATACTAACCTACCTACCAAAAGCGAGTCTCGATTGTAATTTTAGTATTGTCTTTCCACTGACTTGAGATTTAATACCCCAAAACAATTTACAAACGAAATATTCTGCTCCCGCTTAGACTTAAACACGTTTTCACAAATAAAAAATCCTATTTCTCATTGAAGCCGTCGCGTCGGCAGCTTCGTTTGTTCTATATTTTAAGCGTGGAGAATATTAATATCTTTGCCAGGTGAGGTCATTTCCAACAAAGTCCCATTTCAGCTGCGTAAGCATTGAAATGAAGCGTGAATTATGATTTATTACAGAATACCTCCCAAGATACTTCAATAAGCTAAGAACTAAGTCGCTTTGATTAAAGTATTACGAAACAGATAGATTGGCAAACAGATTACGTCGCGACAGGAGTCTGAATTTGAATTATTGGAATTATTGTCAAACAAAATAGATGCAAACTTATATTGTCATTACATAAATTGCTTCCGTAGTAAACCTTATATTTTTTTAAGTAACAAAACATTCGGTTTGTCGTTAACACATTGAACATTTCAGCAGCTGTCTCATTACTTATTTACAATGCACTCGGTAAAGTAATGCGTTCATTACTGGGCCAGATGCTTCTCAAGCCTCGAGTCGAATTAAAGGAACATTTTATCTAGACCAGAACACGTTTAATCGTATGGACTATTTGCACACAAGTATTCAGACCTCTTTTCGTAACGTTTATGAATTATTTAACTTCAACTAAATTTATTGTCTACCAGGGCACATTCACAACCACTTAAATGAAATTAATTGCTAAAGTAAAATGACTAATTAAACCAAATGACTAAACGCGGCGCTAAAACATTCTCTTTTTAAATTTAAAACGCGCTAAAAGGGACTTTGGGAGTCAGTCATATTTTTTGGGGGACGGAAATTGTGGTTACAATGGGAATGGGTTATCATCCATTAATAAAATGAGTGCTGCTCTTATTCCATAACTACAGCGGGCTATAGAAGCGGGAATCGATATAATATTATCCATCGTTTTAAAGAAAAGTAAAAAATAAATTCTAGATTCTCTTATAAAGGAATGTAGAAAACATGTTTTCTTTTATCTCTATTAAATAATGAAACATGAAGAGAGAAGTGGGCGTTTGTTACATATTAACCTGAATGTGTTTAAAGCACCCACTCTTCTCCTCCATTGCTGTTATCTACCTTAGTAAGATTATTTATTATAGTGTAGTGGAAACAAGTTTCTGTAACACTACAAAAAATATTCACCAAAGTATCCACTCCATCTATAGAGTTACATGCTATACAAAATATTGAAACTTCCTATTTTTTTTTACATAATATATGTGTGTAAAATTAATCTTTAAAAAAACTATAGGGTTTTTTGTAACACAGCGCTGTTTCTATTACTGGTAAGCAAGCCACTTTTGACGCCTACTAACACGTTGGAAGCGGTGCCAACTAATCTGGAACCTTTGTCGTTGAGGTATTAAGGGAGCGCCGTCGAGTGATGGCTATACCTTTATTTCCCCATTTTTCGTTTCTTTATATCAGCCGAGTCCTCTTGGGTAGGCACCTGTCTTGAATGAGGTCAGAGGGGTTGGTAGCACTTCCCTTTCTGTATCTCACTAATTATACAGTTTATCGTACCGCAATATTCTCCTTACACGCTTGACTGAGTATGATAATGCCAGTTTAGGTAATTCTGGTGTACTGAAATGAATATGTTAATAAATCTGTATTTATAACCTTAATAACTACATTATTACAATATACCACCTCGTTAGTTGAGTGAACTAAAAGACGCTACTGACGAATAGGTTTTTGACGAAATTTTTTTTGTAAAACACTTTTTAACGTGTTTTGATTGGCATTATACCTAGATATTTAGGGCAAACAGCGCCGCCCATGGGCACTCGCAACTCCAGAGCAGTTTCAAGTGTATTGCTAGCCTTTTGGCAAGTAGCCTTATAGGTCTCATTAGTTTTTAGAGATTTAGGGATTGAGGAGGGGAATAAAGATTGAATAACCTCACTCACACAACCAAACAACGTTGTTTCGCGTTGGTTTTCTATGAGACTGCGGTATCACTCCGGTCGAGCCAACCCATTCGCGTCGAAAAATGGCAGGCTATGTTTTTTTTATTCAATTAATACTATAGCAAAATATATGTATTTAAAGTTTTCAGTATTACCCGTGACGTTACCGCATTACCGACTTACGTCTTCAGGAAAATTAGTCGCGATGTTATGAGTTTGAAGTTATAGACGGTTGGACGGAAATGGGTTGTCGCATTGTGTAATTGATGGATTGGGTGCCCGCCCATTTATGATGGCTTGAATGTATTGAACGATGTCGCCCCGATTGTGGGCCATAACACTAACTATGACCCAATATACTTCGGACAGATAAATCGGTTTTAACATTCCCATTTCTTCACATTATCAGCTTAAATGTACCCACTGCTGAGCAAAGGCCTCATCGCAAGCAGAAAAGATTTGAACATTAATAACCAAGATCACTCATGGTGGATTGGCGATTTCAAATTTATAACGAGAAATTGTTAGTCCAGGTTTACTCACGAAGTTTTTCGGCAGGAAAACAGTAAAAGCAAACCTTCAATTCCCGTCTAAAAATATATATTTTTCAATTAATCTGCATTAAATATAGAACTTTTCAATATTATTCCTTCATTGTTTACAATTTGTTGTAGCCACTTCCATATTTGATTAATAATAAAATGTTTAAAGGGAAGTTATCTACATTTAATTTATTTATTCAAAACTTTAATTTAACCCACAAAACAACTAGGTACTCATACATTAGATCATAAAAAATGATGATGAACCTTTTTTTGTAAACTCTGTAAGTGAGGTCCAAAAGGTCTGATGTTAAGTCAAGCCCAAGACCTCAGCCTGGAGCAGGAGAGAAAACGGGATGGCTTTTTTGCCAGCAAGATTCTGACACTCTCGCACCAGGGAAAGGGACATTTGATGATGTACCCCAAACATGACGCCAAAAAAAGAAAAAATATGTTTAGATATTTTCACTAACAACATTTACGTAATAGGCAATAAGCGCCATCTATTACGTGCGACCAATACCATGATAACTGGTAAAAGAAGGGCCACAGTTAGGAACATTGTTGCCCACCCTTTATTGGTGAACTGTCCTGGTGTCGTGTTATTTGTTTTGCTAATTGCATTTTTAAGCTGTAGCTTCTATCCTAGAATGTGTATACTCCTTAATTGGAGTACCACAGGTTCGATTTCCTACCGGAAATAGGCAATATTTGTATTGATTACAAGTGGTTTAGTGATTTCCGTCTGCAAACTATTGTATATCTACATGGCTATAACGAGTATGGGCAAATGTTTGTTTACAAATTCATATGTAGGTACTATTTATATAGGAAAAACGGTTCGGGATTCGGGAAAATGGTTCTATGTTAGACAAATACTAAAATGAAACCATAGTGCGTTGTAGATTATTTAGGCCACCATGATCCTATAGAACTGTACCGAAAGAAAGTCTCCGTCCACCTCAACCGATTTTTTTAATAACTCATATTCATATATTTAAGCGTCAGAGAGCCATGCTTCGTCACAAATGGGTTGGCTGTCGCCGTGTGAGTGCCCTCGCCTTTGCCCTCCCCCAATCCCAAAACTCCAAATTCCTAATCCACATAAGGTTAGCAACGCACTCTTAACTCCTCTGTTGTTTTGAGTGTCCATAGACGGCGTTGATTGCTTATCATCAGGTAAACCGCCTGCTCGTTTGCCGACCTTATAATAGAAAAAAACTGGTAAATCTTGCAAGTAGTACATGTGTGTATACACATGTACTACTTGCAAGATTTACCAGTTTGCGATGTTGCATACATCGTATTCATCACCATCGTCAGCCTGTAAATTCCCAATGCTGAGCAAAAGCCCCTTCTGAAATGAAGAAGGTTGGAGCATTAATCAACATGCTTGCTTAAGTTGAATTTTCTCACGATAATTTCCGTCACCGAATGTCAGTGCTGTCTAAATAATAATCATAGAAAGACCATATATTGGTACTTGAGAGATTTCGAACGAAGAGAAGCGGCCGCCTTTTTTATGTGATAAGTCGGCAAACGAGCAGACGGATTACCTGATGGTAAGCAATCAACGCCGCCCATGCACACCCGCAACAACAGAGCTGCAGTTACGAGTGCGTTACGAGTGGCTCTCCCACGCTTACACACCTTAACGTTCGAGCCACCACGGCATATTATTATTGCCCTATAAAGCTATATCTAATCCTCATGTGAGTAGCTACGTATGTATTTGTATATCTATATGATACCTCGATTGTAACTTACATCAGCGACTAGAACAACGGGACAGTTAATATAAGTCTAAGAACAACTACGATAAAGCTACAATACATAAATACATTTTATTCTTCTTTTGTTCTGCTCTGATGTAGAAAACTTTAGTGCTTATGTCTGTCGCGACTTCAACGGCCTTTTTCAACTGCCTATCAAGCCGTCTCGTCTGTCAAAGATACCCTATTGTACTACGATAAATCTACGATATCTCGTGGCTATAATATTAGATGTTTTACAAAACAAAGTAAACGCTGTAATAGCTTTTACAATTTTTCACGTAAATATATGTTTTTTCGATCTTAGAACGACAGAATATGTCAAAACCACACACACATATCATTCGGAACTTCAAAAGAATCTACATTAGACTTCCCTGTCGATAATTTTTGGGACGATGTGTATTTTTGTCTAAAGTACACATATATTCCACTCGTAAGTACATATTGCTTCAGCTCGCGTTTCCGCATACGTGTTAAAGTAATGTATACCGGGATTTTGAAAAAAAACAACATTTAAAGAGACAGCTTGGCAAAAATACACAATTCAAGTATAATTTATAAACATTGTAGCTGTCTATCAAAGTGAAAGTATTTTGGAAATCCGACCAGCTGTTTCAAAGATGAACCCCTTCATACAAACTTACAAATTTTACCTCTTTTGAAATTAGTATAGATTAGAATCTTTCCAATATTTTTTTGGTATATAATTATTATTTCAACTTTACTGTCATATCGTACCGCTAAGCCTATTTCTACGGCCATAATGTGATACGAGAGTATTCTGGCTTCATCGGCACGGGTGTCAATATGATTACATATAAATAAGTTATCCCTATATTACGAGAGATATAAAAACAAACCGCATTTACCGTTGGTTCTACTACATACCTATATGTGTATATACATTATCCTACATACATGGATTGAAATATATTTCTTTTGAGTTATAGTGATAGATACAACTATATTTTTAGTTGCTTATTAATAAATCCGGTATTTCCCAGAAGTACTTACAAATTTTGTGGTTTTGATAAGAAATGTATAGGTCTATCTATTAAGTAAAACTAAATGATTATAAGGTGACCGAGTCTCCAATGTTTGTATTATAAGTATCATCACATTATTAGCCTATATTTACCGTACCCACTGCTGAGCAGAGGCCTCTTCTCACAGGGAAAAGATCTGAGAATTAATCACCACGCTTGATCAAGGCGGATTGACGATAAGCATGCGGTATGTTATATATTCGTTTAGCAAGGAAGGGCTAACACAACACTACACAGTTATAAAACAAACAAAATTTTTAATAAAAGTTTTTAAATACCTACAACCGTTGTACTTCTAATTCTCATAGCTCAATTTGCTGTACCATCCAAGAAGTTTGATGGAACAATTCGTCAGCAATTACTTAACACCAAGACGGGCATGTAAAGTTAAGGTTCAGTCGAGCAGAAGGGGTGAAACTAGTTCAAGGGCTCTTTAGAGTAGGTAAGCGTGGCTGGCGCGATAGTAAGAGGGAGACCGCCAAAGTATGTAAACCCCGCCATTGAAAGGAAACTTTAAGCCTTTTTAGCACACCACAGAGCCTACACACGAAGATTTTGTACTAAATTACACCCTGTTGTTTACCTATTGTTTGGTTCCAAGTTCCGAAGTCAAGTTAAATTACAAGCTGCAAAAGTTGGGAGCACTTATTTTAAAGAGACATTTATCTCGTAGGCCTTTTGGGCCTGGGAACAAGATACTTAATACTTATGAGTAGTCTAGAGTCAAACGCTATAGCGTAACAATGAGTACTTCAGCCAAATCATTCCCAAACACGCGATAAGAAACAAAAGACGGTGATTACCCAAAGCGAAACCCGATATTTAGAATAAAAAGTAAGGAATAAACAATCATTTTCCTTTATGCAAAGTTTGGATTCGTACAAATCTCACATTTTATAAACATAAGTTGAATTCCAAAATAAATATCGTGATGGCACGTGTATTAAAAACGCAAAAATAATAAATTAGAAACTCGTTTCCCAAACTCCACTTCAAGATACTTTTAGCATTTCTCCTTGTAAATTTTTTGAAGTATGTTTCAATGGAATTCGTAATGACATTCTTGTACCATATGTACTTAAACTGTCCATATATGTTTTTTTTTTACTTTGATTCGAGAATGTTCTTAACATCCTTTCTTTCCATAGAGACAACACATTGCCTACAGGAGTCTTCGTTGTTAACGTTCCCTGAGAGGTAATTATTAAACAGATTTATTACATAAGGTCGTTATTTTTGCTACTTTCAAAATTAAATTTAATTATTTTTTATTGACAGTACATTGCAAACATGCTATGAAGGGGAAGTGTATAAAAAATTCCGAGTCCTGAGCAGGGATATTTGTACTAAGTTACACTAAGAGGGTCAATGTCTTAGGTTGCAAGATAACTTTATACTACTACTGGCTTGAGCTCGCGACTCCGTTCGCGTGGAATAGTGACTTCCTGCAGATTTTTGGTATAAAACCATGTCTTCCAAACTATGTCTGTACCAAATTTCACAGAAATCGGTTCAGTACCTATAATAGTTTAGGTGTGAAGAAAAGACAGACAGACAGACCGAGTCACTTTCGCATTTATAATATTGATGAAACAATGAATTTATTTTTGCAAATAGGCCATAAAACGGCACTTTTAAACGTCAATTTATATGTGAAAAATTAGATGAAGCCGGATTAGTTTGGATAATATATCTTTATCGGAGATCTGGTTAAAAAGCACAAACGGTAACGTAGAGGATACAAACTCAAAAAACTAATAAGTTAATTCTAAAATAAAAGTTCGTGTTATTCCAGACTATAATATGGACTAGTAGGGTATGATAATATATATAGAAAATGCTGCATAATTATTATTAAGGTAATGCTTTAAACCGGACTTTTTACTATTATACAGCTTTGTACTTATCTGAGATAAAATAGATATTGTTATGATAATGCTAAATACTTTTAACAGTTACCATTTAGCATGTTAATTTTATGTAGGAGGCATTTTAATTATACATGTAAATATTCCTCGCTGGAACCTTTAAACCTGATTTTGAATCTTCTTAGAATATCCGCTTCATACCCAGACTCATTTAAATAGCCTAATGAACCATTCAATAAAATTCAACCCTAAAACTTCTGCGAACGTCCCGAAGCCCACCGGAGGTTAATTTTTGAAAAATCCTTTAATACTTTCTTCATTGTTTGCTTGTTATTTTTACCAAGTCACGCAGTAAAATTTTCCTCTATAAACTTCATAACCCCTTATTACCACAGTAAGGGTTGATTTTCTTCCGTAAAAATCCTACAAAATACGTGTCTTTGTTGCTCCTTTGTTCTATTGTATACTCGTGTTTAATTATTGTAGGGCTTTGGTGTGTAATTTGTTAATTAATTTCCTTTTGTGGCTTTGCGAGTTTTCTATCAGGTTCACGTTCAATTGGCCAGCTACAGTTTGACCGCATTTAAGGCATTAAATAAGCTGCTAAATAATGTGACCATTATTATATAACTTGGCTAAGAAAAATATAGTAAGCTTGTAAAAGTAGGGAAAGTTAGATTATTTGATCGTGAAATTACCTATCATATCCAGTCTATGTATAGTGTATTTTTTATATGCAGACATAGGTATTGTACATGGAGTGTGCGATTTTACCTATCGTTAAAATTTGGACAAAATTTTATTAACCTCTGTTAGTGTTTAACTATATGAACGTTATGAATGCCCCCTTTTCCCGGTCGTCAACCAATTTTTTTGGGCATTTTAATACGCTTCAGTGATCCCTTTGGTTGTTTGATGAGCTTCGAAGTTGACTCAGTGGTCAGATCCATTGAAGAGAATAAAGTGGAAGATCTGGCTAGCGGCCATTTCCCGAAGCGTGAATATTCTCATGAACTCACGGTAGCTTAAACGACATGAAAACTTCTTGCATCAACTCAAACCTCCAAACTATCTAGTAATCTATACTCGGACTTTTACTTAATTCCATTCCAGATTTGACAATTTCAGTGTTGCAACGTTATGACACGTATAAATAGTGACGTTTCGAAATTATTCGATGTGGAAATCGAATATTTCTGAATCGATTCCTCTCGTTTATAAATTTAATCTCGTAACTAAGTTTATCAGGAAATAAAATATTTCTGAACCGATAATTTAGTTTTGACAATTAATTAACGATCTGAGACTTTTCTTTTGTAATTGTGTGTAAAATTGATAAAAAATGTGATCATGAAGGAACATGACAAATAAAACAGAAATTTTATAAAATGTCGCCGTCATTGCTATCACTATCGCTGTTACTTTCTGTAACATTTATTATGAATTGTGTCTGTGATTTTTATTGTCAATTAAAATATCTAGCTTACTCATTTTTTCCTCTTCTTTGACAACATGGGATACGCATTCAGACCATTCGGTAGCCGTAATTTTTCCTAGCCTTCCTGAAACTGATTCACTGCTTGTTAATCGATTTTTGTGTTCATCACTACACTGTTATATGTGGTATCATTATTTCACAAAATGACAATAGGTCATGTCAAATCAGGAATCGAATTATAATTCTGACTATAGTTCTAAAATCATCTTTTCTAGTTTTTTCATTGGTGTATGTAAAGGAAGCCAGCCTTGAATTAGGACCAAAGCCATTGTTACTATATAAGTCAAAAATAGAATTACATAACAGCTCCACAGCTGTACCCTTTGAACAACGTACGTGGGTAGCAACTTCCACTAACTTCAAGTTGAGCGTAAACTAAAACAAAATTAACATTAGTTTCGTAAAAAAAGAATTTATAAATACTATAGGTCTCTTTCTATCTCTTGTTTGAATGAAGACCTTTATATTGACGGAAAGTTTTGGAACAACGACAATGTACACGTCACACATCAGTTGAAAAAGAAGCTTATTCTGAATATGATACTAAACTTACTTATTTATGATATTATGTAAATAAACTACATTTCCTATTACCAATCCTTAAAGAGGCCTACTAGGCTTGATGTAGCATAACTGCCACGTACGTAGGTCACCTAGATGACCTACGGTAGCGAAGGATCTGATTTCAATAATTTTCTGCCGACAGAAAAAAACATCGTTTAAATTTAAATCGTAAAAGCATAATTTATTAGTATACTGACACCAATTACAATTCTTAGTGATATAATCAAAAACTGCTTTGTTGGTCTTATACTTCATTACATTGTTAGAACTTTCCTTGTAATAACGTTTTTAGCCAACATACGTAAAAGTACTGAAGCAGTACAACAAAATATGGCAGACATCAATAAGCCACCGGGCGCCCGGATTCAATAACACTTTTAAGATCAACAGCAATGTTGCATTAGTGTTAAGTGCAACGTTATTGTGTATATTTACTTTAGTAATATGTATTTCAAATTGTTGTACCTACAAGGTGGGTCGATAATGTATCAAGTATTACCGGAGCATCGATATTTAGGATATCTGTAGTATTTCAGAATAACAGTTTAAGACTGTAGTTTGAAATGCTCATTCTAGCACTAAAGGTCGGTATATCACACATTAATAATAATTCTGAAAGCAAAAAAAATGCTGCATTTGCGTAATCAATAACAGCATAGTAACTTTATAAATGAGGTTCAGGACCTGATCAAAATACAACAAAGCATTATTTTTTATAATACCAGCGCATTACCTGTTCTCGTTAAGTTTCTTATCATAAGTGCAGGGACAGGTATTAACATCTTAATCAGACAGTCTTAAAAAACCTACGAAATCTATAGTTTTCTCCGAGATTAGGTATATGTTATACAACATAATAACATTTACATTGTTTGAAATGTATGTGTTTATATACACGCAAAAGAGGACAGTCTCGTTCTCTACATTTTGACTTAAAATCATCAATCAATAGATAAATATATATCGCTTAATCATGATTATCACGAACAAATAATATTCGGGAGAGTTTCGGACTAATCAATCACAGACTTCCTATCCATACCACGAGAGTTAACCGTTTATCATTTTAATATAAAACATTCAGATATTGTTGAATTACTGATATTGAACTTTTGTTTGGGCTTCTTAGTATAAATGTCATGTTCAATTGTGGGGGTCCCGGAGAGAAATTTGGCCTCACAGAAATGTTGCGGGTGTCCATGGACAGCGCCGATTGCTTACCATCGGGAAAACCGCAACACAGCTTCCTGCCTTGTTCTAGAAAAAATCTATAGGTATTTAATTTCTGCTTCATACGTGATCGCTTTTCTTACTTAGGTGCCGTAAGATAAATTAATAAATAGTCTTTCTTGTATTCTGTTACTAAATTAAAAAAGTTTAATTATTTGCTTTTAAAAAAATATTATAGTCCTTTTATTTTTTTATAAGCACTGGTGGAAAATAAACGCCTAAATTTAAAGTCAAAAAAGAAAACGAGAAAGGAGTTGTGTATTTTATGTAAAGTTTCCTTAAGGAAAAATAAATAAATCTCTATATTTGGTGAGCTTCAGTCTAGACGCTACAGTCGGTGGTCTAATTATAAAAGTTGAGTTACACGGTCAGCAAGACCGTATTATTGAGGACTTTGTATCTAATTAGAAGATTTATCGAGTGCCTAATTTATTGACTGTCTACATGTATTCAAGATTATCTGACGATAGGATATTGTTTAACGACAATAGCACTTTGCAAACGATACTAAATGGTCAAAGAAATGTACTATTAGTAATATAATACTTATTTCAGACTAGTAGCATTTTTCTATGATATCCGCGTCTAATCTAGAATTTGCCAGATACACATTATAAATGTATTAACCAACCAAATACGCCAACACCATTTGAGAAAAGAAAAACAAATACGATTGGAGAAAATCCATAATACCTTCGTAAACAGCTTATTATTATTTATACTGAAGTGTATACCCAAAAACACCTCATGAGAAGGAACATTTTGTTGATTTGAATTATCGTACGGAACCACTTATGCAACGTGAACATTGCCATTTTCTCATCCCTATCATAAACAATCCAGCTTAAGAATTTCTCATAATTGTTTTATAAATAGAAATTCAATTGTTTCTTCGGTATGCATTACCATTTCTTTTCCTCCTTCATATTTTAAACTGAGAATGTTTTGATAGCAAGCTTTGAGACTTCAACCGTCAAATAATTGACGGAACATCACTTGAATTCCAATCAGTTGATTTTGTGAATATTTGATAACTACAGCGGCTGCCTTCAGCTTCGCGCGCTTGTAAAGGAAATACATCCCGGGTAGCTCGACTAAAATACGCAATTGAAATATAATTTCTAGCCTGTAGCCTGTAGAACATTGTAGCTATCTATCAGTGAAACAATTTAGATGTCCGACCACCGGTACCATAGATTTCCCCCTACATACAAATTTACAAATTTTACCACTTCATAAAATTAGAAAGTGTATAGATTTGGTCAATATGTAAATGGATAAGAGGCCTGCAACGCACTCGTAACTCCTTTGGTGTTGCGGGTCTCCTTGGGCGGTGCTGATTGCTTACCATCAGGTAATCCGCCTGCTCGTTTGTCGACCTATACCATAAAAAACGCAATAAAGAAGGTTGTGATAAAAATAAGAAAAGCTGTAGGAATGACATAATGTTTTAACGTATAATTGAAATTTTAAGTAGACTTTATGAATGAACTTGTTCGCGTTCATTCATTGATGCAACAGGTTGTTGCATACAAGTGCAGTAGCTCGGGACACCACGGTAGAATCTCGACAGGTTGCATGTACTAACATAATGTACCTAAGTGTATGTATGTATGTTGATTGTGTACCTACCTAACGAACTGTAGCCAACCGTATTTGCTGAGTGCTTGTACTTATTTAAGCTTTTCTATTATCTTGTTGTTTTAAACTGAGAATGCCGACTTTATTAAAAATATTTTTAGATAGTATTTTATGCTATTGGCAATGCTCGTCCCTACATACCATCTGAATTTAAAATTGGACAATATTAATATACAATTTCCACTAAAATCACACCATTTTGTCTTGAAAATGTAATTTCATTCAGCTGCTTTGATGAGCTTCCATCATATAAATTAACAAGGATTTATACAGATTTTACAAACCTAAACATAAACCTCCTTTATTTATGTATAAAAAAAAAACAATATTTTAATTCCGAAAATGTGTATAAAAAATGTAGAAAGTTTTTCCTTTGTTCTTGTGGGTAAATATTTTTCATAAAGGTCCTCAGTCAGCCACAACGTAACTGGGTTTCGGAATTTTGTTAAAAATGTGTCTACCGCGTCAGCCCTGTCAATCCAAGGTGGATCGATACATAGTACCTACAATCAAAAAACGTTGAAATGGAAAAGTTATTCGTGTACATATAAAAAGATTTTATGGTTGTAGAGTTATCTGTGGGAAACAGACTGCACAGATAACATAGACTTTTCGTGTTTTCGAAATTTAAAACTTTTACATTTGTTTTTACATCATTTTTATATTTTTGTGCTATAAATAAAACTTTGTCAGTGTATAGGTATGTATTTCTGTATCAAAGACACAAAAGACTTTGAAAATGCCATTCACGTTTGTAACGTTGAAAACTGTGGGATATTCGTTCGTGTACCTACTACTTTAAGCTCTATCACAAAAGGGGAGGTATTCTTGTATTTCCTAACGTCGTCAAAGGACGCCGATCGGAACTCAGAACACACGTTTTGGATTACGTTAAAGTGAATTGACTGAGACTGGGATGCAGTGAGATTTATGTACAGTAACATACTGTATGTGTGCCACACCTAGCGCTGATATAACATTTTAAGTCTTTTTTGACTCTCATGACCAACTTACATATTCCATAAGTCTGCATACAATATCTAAATACACTCTTTAGAATAGTCATAATAAGCAGAGAGATCAATAGCTGCTAAACTCAGATTACGAACAGACTCAATCCGCGCGTACCTAATTTCTGTAATTGATTGATCTATAAAATATGTAATTCCGCATTCAAAATGCGGCTCCATTTTGAAAAACACCTAAATCTGAAACTTACTAAATGAAGCAGACTCGTAGTTATTATCAAAATTTATGATTTATCAAAACACGAACTGAACCTTTAACTTTGTGTTTGTAAACACGGCGTTATGATTAACAATTTTATTGTTGACATCGATATAAAAAAACAACTAATAAGACTCTCAATAGTCAAGCCGTTATTTTCATCATTTGGTAGTTTTTTTCCGCTGGAAGTCTACACGTGAAATCATCAGTAAAAGTAAACGACAAAACTTTAGTGCACGAAACCTGTTCAATTGGAAAATAGCAGACGTGATAATATGCCGAGAAACAATTTGCTTTGCGCTCTGATATTTCAATAAAGCAAGATAGCTTAGATAGCAGTCTGAACGAAAATCAAACACTTTATTGCGTCATTGAGATATAAATATAATACAATATTGTGAAGCAAGTAATTGCTTGAGTTCAGTGATGTGTATTTATTAAAATACACACATATCACTTTGAGGTTCCCTTTTATGAATAGGCTCTGACCCTTCCGTTTGCCATGAATGTCACACAGCGGGATTTTATAACGAAAAGGTCGCTGAAATGGCCAAGGCCTTTAATTTGTCTACTAACTAGAAGGGTCCACATTTGAATTGGTTTGAAACATACTGCATAATATGTAATAAAAAAGTATAATATTGATAGTTTTGTAGTGGTTAACAAGTCACATTCAGTAGTAAAGGCAAGGCAAGATTATAACATTTCGTTTTTATCTTGAGTAAAAACGCTGTAAGAACATTCTTCGGGAATTAATAATAGGCGTGTATGTAGAAGTTATATTTGAATGAATGAATCTGTAGGAACCCAATGTACACAAACAACCCACAAAGGTTTTCATTAATGAAAACTCAAACAGCAAACACAACTTTGCTTTTAAATTAATAATATTTGAGACATAAATTCTCTTAGAAACCCATAACGGACTGTGTTTGCCAATTAATCAGCACCGAAGCTTCCCAATTACTCATATCTGTCCATGGTGGTAATATACGCCTTTGTAGCTACATACACATACATACCAAGGGAACCAAGCATTATGCTTACAGTGCTTGCTTTGACAGATCGACAAGGTCTTGTGAATGATAATATCAGTAGTGAATAGCAACTATGTGTAAGAGACTCTAAGACTAAAAAAACATGATTTTATAATCTTAGTATTTCCTAAAAGATACCGGATTTCTAATCTTTAAAAAAAGAACTTGCTCTTTTTTAATAAGGAGGCTAGTACTCGTTTCACTTGCGACCTATTTTCATACGATTTAGAATTATTATTTTTTCTGTCATGCATATTTTGATCATTTTGACGGCCCCATTGACCGGTCCGAACCGCTTAGCATAGGATCTCGAGTCCTCTCCACCATTTAAATAGACATTTCGGTTTTAGGAATGTTCTTACTGAGTTTGGAAATTGGCGTGGCGGTAAGTTCACCCCTGTTACATGGTACTTGATGTCACCTGAGTGAAAAGTGAGTGCTATAAATTAGACGTGCACTTCTGCGTACCTTTTTAGGGATTAACGAAGCCCGAAAAATGTGACGATTTTAATTTTATTTATCATGTTTGAATTTCGACAGCCATTTTGTTAAAATGATTTTTTCTATGATTTCGGTGTAGGGTTAGCAACACTAATCCTGCCTATTGACTAAGCTCGAAAGGCATTTTTTAGAATATTCTATTCTAGTCGAATGTACAGGGAAATACATTTTGAATTTAGTATGTAATTCAATCATGAATTGAATTTGAATATAGAAGCCGGTTTGACATCTGTTATCAAGCGTCATGCATATGCATTTCAGAGCTAGGACGCCATGTAGTGATACGATTGCTGCCATAATATTATATTGTAATGAGTTAAACTCATTTTGTTTCTGTCGTAATAATATTTGGCTTAATTTATTAGCCTATTTAGTTAGAAATAAACTTCTTTTTGTTTACTTATTCAATACGGCTGTGACTTTTCAACGATTGATCTGTCTCTTCGAGAAGCTGATTTAAATCCACCACCAAAACCCACCTTCGTGATTGCACTACGTTATACTATTTAGGACTTACACTTCACAATGACTTACCGTAAAGAAAAATCGTAAGGAAAACCTTGACCTTGGTCACCTTCACCAGCCTTACAGGCTGGTGAAGGTGACCCTTCGTGAAATATAATTTTCTTTTTGTTATAAAATGTATCACTTTATTATTATGAACAAGTTTCAAAGAGAAAATACGGAGAAAATATCTAAAATACAAAAATATTTATTTGACGGTTGATCTCAAGCCCCTGGAATGAATGAAAGGAAATGCTGTCCTTGCCTTAGTACGCATGTCATATTCTGTGGAAAAAATGGTAAATGAGATTTGGAGCACGTTTTTTGGTATGAAAAGACGATGTGACATGAAGTAGGAGAAAAACTAAATAAGGTATTTAATTTCCAAATTTAAAATGAAACACTAGGACATTCTTCTATTTAATCTTATCATAGGAGCTGTTTAATAGAAATATAAAATTTGTGAACAAATTTTTATCGATGTAAAATTCATTTGTTTTACTTTAATGCGATAAAAATTGCTCTGATTGGTGGATTAATTTGGGACCGGCCAATCAGAACACCGAACGTCATAAAGATGTCAGTCATACTCTTAACGTTAAAAGACCCATACTGTCAACTCTGATGGTGAATGAATAAATTTGACATGGCAAAAAGTTGCAAGAGTCTATGGTAACAATAAGATGGACCCATAACCTGAGCTCACAAACTAATACGAGTATTTCAAAATAAACGTAAAAATAGTCCTCTTATATTTCTTAGTTGTATTTATATCTAGATAGTGAATTCATTGTTAAATTTACCATGGACTATGAAAGAATAAACATTTAATGTAATTATTCAATCACACGACAGGATTACTCAGGAGTTCCAAAATTAAATCAAATGATAAACACAAAAATGTTACTAGATATTTAACAGCAAGACATTAACATATACTTGTATTGAAAAATCACCGTTTCAGAACGTACCTAATAAAAACGCTTATGGTAGGATGGATACGTTGAATAACAACGTAACAGAGAAAGGTATCGGCAGCATGAGGATATGCAGGGAGCATCTAAACAAAGGTCTCTTCACTACGAGAACAATTGTAATCACGGCCTTACTGTGTCTATTTCTAGTCCTATTTCTATGCAATCTCAAACAAAAACAAACGAAAACTACATTCCAAACAATGTCACATTTGTTGTACTCATGCACGTCCATTCACCACCACTAGAGAATTGCAACGTAATGCCAGTTCGGTTCGTAAACTCAAAATATTTGAAACCAAATTATTTAGTTTGGTTTACAGTCATCTGAAATCCAATGCGCCGGTCTAGGTATGAGATTAGTTTTGATATATTTTTAATAATAAATTCTTGCTGAGTATTGCTAATGAGATTCAGTAAATACATTTCAGTTTGACGATTAAGACACTCAGTGATGACGTCACGAGTTTCTATTAGAGTAGTTTCGCAACTTATCAAGTAATTGCGTTGTCCCC
Source organism: Spodoptera exigua (assembly GCA_902829305.4). NCBI lineage: Eukaryota > Metazoa > Arthropoda > Insecta > Lepidoptera > Noctuidae > Spodoptera > Spodoptera exigua. Next base: position 7,400,427 of record LR824601.2, on the reverse strand, counting down.
GTGGTGATAGAGGCTCCTGAAGAAGGCAAAGAAGCCTTATATAAAGCAGGTAAGGTATATCCAACGACATATTTGCACATAATGACAGTATTTCATAACGACAACAAGATTGCTTGCTTATGTAAGGTACTCCTATTTAGGAAAAGGTTTTAGCCGGTCGTCTTACGCCCCGGCCATAATATAACCATCTAAGTATTTACACCCTCTTACCCTACACACGGTGCGGAATTTCAATTTGTAGCACATTACGGGAATACGAAATATGTTCAATAAATATCGATACTGATATAATAAAGCTAAAGGGTGTATGTTTGTTTGGGCACGTTTATCACTGCAACCAGTACATAAAATGTATGACAAATTTTAAATTTTTGTTGACAATTGTTGTAATTATTTTTGTGCGGTGCTGTATTTGAATTTACAATCTAGGCCAAACATCATTGATTGCAATAGAGGATAAAATTGAATTGAAAAAAATATGTAGGGTATGTTTTTATTAGCAACTAGCTACTGTCACGCGGTTTCACCCGCTGCTCGGCTCCATTTAATCGTAACGTGATATTTTATAGCATATGGCACTCAGAAAATTAAAGAATTTTGATAATCCGACCAGCTGTTCCAAAGATATATATAAATACATCCCATACATATAAACTTACAAATACCTCTTTATAATATTAGTATAGATTTGTGTTCAATCAACAATTTCCATATCTTTCGTATTTCGACTAAAAACTATCAATCCGAATATAGGTACATATGAGATTCCATAACTTTAATATTCTTAACAAAAATTCAGTTCTATTCATATTTTACTGTTTTAATAATAAGTTCTAAATATTATACCAGTATGAGTTACGGCTTCAATTAATATTCTCTTAGAATAGTTTTCTCAATAACTATTCATTCACTGTTCTGACTAAAGGTTGGAAACTTTATTATATTTTTCTTTTTCTTCTTCTCCTAGAAATTTATCACATTTTAATATCTACATTATATTTAATATAATATTCGTCTTTAGCAGTCGTTTAATTCGTGTCACTTAAAAAAAATATTTGGCTTCTTTTAATTAAGAGTTTTGTCTTACTATACGACCTCCGCCAGTGAAGGTATAAAAAAACCTAATTAAATATTCAATCCTAATTTAATTTAAACTTCAAAAGTTTATGATGTAAAGTCTTATCAACAGATAACTTGAATGCTTTTGTAGACGGTGAATAACGCTGAAACCAAACTAGACCTCTAGAAAAATTCAAGGAATTTTTTATGCAAGTTTGGCTGGACAGAAATGGGTCCATTTAAAATAACATAGTTTGTCTGCGAGACAGCTTTGTCGACAAAATTGCCACACGAAGATTATTGAATGAATTTGTACGAAGACGATTTCGATTTTTTGTTTTTGTTTTGTTACCTTGCTAAAATATCTTTAGTGCTCAATATAAGGTCCCAGAGTATGTTTAATAAAGAACGTTTTAAAGAGCGAATATTTATATTATCATAATTTCCTATAGAAATTAAAGATCACATATACAAGGAATATACTCAGATAATAACAAAGACGGCTTAAAACATGCAAGATACTATAAATTTACGGATTACTAATAATAGAGATCTCTATCTCAATCTTATAAGAAGCCAATTATATAGTTATTATTCTTGTTGAATCATCTATAATATATTAAAATAAGTTTATCTTTATCTATTTTCATGTCTCTGGTTTACTAGTGTATCACTTTTATAATCTGTGTGTAAAAAAAAGAACCTATATAGTCTATGGTCGAACGCTTTTTGAATTAAATTGCAAACTATATAGTTTGCAATTTAAAATTACTTTAATGTTTTACTAAAATTAACTATACTACTATATTTTATATATTTGTATAATTAGATTATTAAACAATATGCAAATGCTGTCAATAGAACTCTTAAAGATAATTATTAGAGACTTATCAGTAGTTACTGGGCACGTGACTTAGCTGCAGACGCAGTCCTTTCCCCACTCTCAATACAAATCACATAAGACGAGCAACAAAACGTATACAAAATAGAAAGGCCAGTGCCTGGCGTCCAAAAATAATTTCATTACAGTTCCAAAAGTAAAATCAGGTGCAGACCGTCGCCTAGAATACTCACATTCAACCAAATCTATTTAGGATTTAGTGGCGACTACAATTCAGTTAAGGCCGGGTGGAGATTTACTAGCCCGAGACATAGAGATTCATTTAGCCACCCAATTTTCTGCTAAAATCTTCACTTCAGAGGATTTTATTTTGTTAGCGAATGAAATGATATTTGAAATTCAAAATACATTTTAAAAGATTTAGAACTATACAAAATATTAATTTTAAAATACATTTAAAAAGATTTAGAACTATAAAAAATATTAATGTTTAATGTTAACACGAATGAATAGCACTTCATTGACGAACTTGATTTCAAATATATTTTTGTCGATCACACAGAATAAGTTAGTAGGGCCAATCACATAGTTAAATGAGAAATCATACCTCATCTATAGATGAAGATTAAGAAATTTTTTTCTGGAAAAACTTTACGAAAAGTAATTACAACAATCTCATCTTTGAAAAGTTATATAAATTATTAACATATTACACGACATTTAATATGGATCTGTCTTATATATTTTTATTATTTATCGTATGATTGATATCTTAAACTAGTACTTTCTATGTTACTAGGTACAAATTAAAAAAATACATCTATATACCTATATATAAAAATGAATCGCTGTACATGTTGGTAAGAGTATAAGTCAACAACGCCTGGACGAATTTTGTAAATTCTCCTTAAGTTGAATTTATTATTGAAATAAGATGGTTCTTATCAAAAAAAAAAGTAGTGGGGAAAATTGAGAAAAAGAGATCCTTTCGTCGTTAGCGAAGTTGCAAGACACTAGTGCGTAGCGAGGGCGGGAGAATAGTTTATAATACAAAAGGCAAGTTAAAGGCCCTTAAGTATATTTTAGCAAAGCCTTGACAAAACAAAAAGACAGCCAGACAATCACGTGTGATTGTTCATCGGATCGTAACATTCGTAACCCGCAAGAAAATTAATTCTATGTAACCAACTTTCGCCAAGATGAATCGCTAAGGGAGGAAAAGATAAATGAATGTTCCTTCGTCATCGTCCAAAAGAGTCGAAAAGATTCCGAAGAACAGATACCTAGTTATAATTAAAAGGGAACTCCTCAATCTAGATTGATTAATAACCAGTATTATATTTGTAACACGAAAATAACTAAACATAAAACCAACTTAATAGTTAGGTATTCATAGTCCAATTTTGTACGCCTTTATATTATCAAATTGGTTTATTTTTAGCTCGTATTGGTATTCTATTTTGGTTCCGAAATAGTGATTAGTTATTCTTTAACTTATGTAATGACGATATTAAATCATTGTCTGGACTTGAAAAGAGACTGTCCTCTGAGTTTGTTTCGGCATTTCTTCTCAGAGTAGTCAAATAGGAAATGCCGGCTTCATCTAGTTTTTCACATATAAATTGACGTGTAAAAGTGCCGTTTTATGGCCTATTTGCAAAAATAAATTCATTGTTTCATTGATATGAAATGGGTCAATCTGGGGAGTGATCTAAAGTACGAGGTGGCCAAAAAAGATCGTAAAATAAATCATAGTGTGCAATGTGTAGCAGGCACATCACGTAAAATACAGACTTTAAAATGTAAATAAACCTAGCTATTACGTAGTAGAGCAAAACTTTTAGCTACAACGTACAATGGATAAGTAAGTAATTATATTATTATAACAAGATACTAAAACGATAGTTTCATCTTCTTTTTTAAACTAACCTTATTACTATAATTACAGCTTTTTTCTATTTTTGATATTTTGTTTATTTTTATTATACCTACATAAAATAAAAATAGTTCGCTCATTTAATAACAGTGGCGTGGTTTTGTTGCTTCAAAATCTATACATCTTTATTATATACAATGCATATTTGTAATGCAATTCTAACATGGTAGTAACCCATTTTGACTACATGCATAACTAACTATCTGAATATGGTATAATATATGGTGCAACAAAATACTCGTAACACTTTTTACATTTATTTCCATCTCTTTGTCTGGTTGTTTGTTCAGGCTCATCTTTGGAATGGCTGGATCGATTTTGACCAAAATGTTTTGCTGATGTCATAAGGAGTAAATGAGACTAGTTTTCATTAGGTTTAGAACAAGTCTATTATTTAACGCCATAGCGATAATTTTACACAGACCAAGTCGCAAATATAAGCTATTGATATATTTATCATCTTATATTTTCGGTTTTGGTTATAAACCAGCAAATTCACAATTTAAATTGGTTTGCCACCCTAAAACTGAATGTCACTTGCACGTCATCCTATAAAAAAGGTCGAATTTTTATTTATTTTCTCATTATCAAAACCAGTGTGACTATTGTTTAGGCTGTTGTAATAACTGCGTAACGTAATTAATTTTCCATTGCTACTTTTTTGCATTATGACTCTTCAGTACATAGTTGTTAGGATTAAAGTCCTTTGCTCCTTTGTTGTTGAATACGAAATGGGTTTGAATGGTGGACTAAATGTATTTATGGTTTGTTTTTTTTTCGGATATTCCGTTGGTAAAGACCTCGATATGTACCGATTCGATAAATATTATTGTTGCATTAGATTTAGATTCGGGACAATATTTAGGAAAATGCATTTGTTTACATGGACATTGGTCAATCTAGGGACAATCAGTTTTTGCAGGCCTCTTGACAAAAAATAACATTACTCTGTGTCTTTGTTTTTCATATCTATTATTTACCTTTGGCCTATAGTAGGTGCTAATCATTATCTAGGACTTTATTGACAGAAATCACATAGTAGTATTTTTTGGTGTGGGGAAAATAATCAAATGACTTCTCCCGCTCAGGGTGAGACGAGAGGGTGTATCAGACACTTACTGACCAAAATCCTCCGTTCCTTCTATCGCTGATCTAAGCCAAGGTGCCTTATTGAGCTTGCCCCGCAACTCCAGCTGAACATCATCACTATATGGTCTGTGGTGGTCTAGTTGGTCTTCGATAGTCAGATAAGTTGGAAGTTTCTTCTGCTTAGCAAAAGACAAGTCGAAAAATTTTGTATTCTCTCTCTCTCTCTCTTTCTCTTTAAAAAAAAACGTTGCCCTACACTTGGATTTTCTCCTGTATCGTGGGTGCGCTTACAAACATAAAATTTTACATACACATGACACCCAGACCCGGAACAACACTTTGTGGATCACACAAAGAGTTGTTCCGTGCGGGAATCGAACCCGCGACACGTTGCACGGCAGCCAGTTGCACAACCACCGCGCCAACTCAAATTATAATTCATAATTCTCAACAAAAATAACAAAACCTTTTGCATTTAGACTCATTCTTTTAAGTAAATAGAAACAAGAATTCTATTACAAGTCTGAGATGAGAATTAAAAATAATATTTCTTTAAGTAAAGCGATGTGAAAGTACAGTTTAGAATAATATTGAAACTTAAATCCAGTTTAATTTAAGTATCGAATGAAATACTAATACAGAGTATTTTTCCTTAAGGTTTCTCCAATACTATCTATACTAAAATATACTAATATTATAAAAAGGTAAAATTTGTAAGTTTGTATGTAGGGAATAGTATATTTGGAAACACCTGCAGTGTGATTCTGTAAGACTTCATTCTAAACTTCGAATCTGAATCCGCCGTGATATTATATTAAATTGTCAGCAACATTTTGATAGATAAAGTATGTAATGACGTTAAAAGTGGCATTCTAAAATTTAGTTTCCCCGTCACTTCGACGCTCACTTCGCAGTCGAACACGATTCAAAATCAAACAAATTTTATAGAATCGACTTGCTGGTCGCTAAAACTAACATTACGCTACGATGACATGGAGCCCAGCAGCGGGTGAAACAGCGCGAGATTAGCAATAGTTATTTATAAATAGCTTTATTTCAATTCCTGAACAAGGTAGTGACGTCGCAAGTTATAATTTTAAAATTCTTAACGTATAACTGTTCGGCAGTAGGCCTTCTCAAATGGCCTGGTCAGAAGATCTCCCCTTTCCTATCTTAGGCTGTTCACTAAAGTGGTGACTACGTCCTACGTGAATGGAAGCGGCCTCCGTGAAATAATCACAGAGCAGATCAGCGCCGTCATTTTTTTGCACATCACTTCTTCACTCAACTCTTAGCCATCCAACAACCTCGGCCTCATCACTAGGAATTCAGTGAGCCTCACAATCGGCTCAAAGGCTATTGCTGCACTACATCGACACATTAAAACTTAGGGCAATCTACAGTGACTCTGGCACCGTTCATTTCAAGCATCGACAGCCGTCTCGACAGGATCAACCTCAGTCTTGGGAGGAGTGATGTTTGCAACGCACACCGAAATGATCGACGAAATTATTCAACGGATAACGTCTTCAATTCTACCTACATCATGCAAGTGCAATTTGCGCGTGATTAAGCACAGGTCGAAAATACCAAACCCAACGTTTTCGGGCAGTAGCCCGCTAGGCCTAGTGAGAGCATTCTTCATTTTCGATCTTAGAAAACTCTACTCTAAAGTATTTTTTAGTCTAAAACGATGATCTGTGTTATTTGGAAAGTGACAATATCTAAATAAAGTGATGTTTGGCTTCCCATTTCGAAAAACAATTTACATGTATTAATGCAAAATCTTTCAAACTTTTTAATCATGTATAACACATGTTACCCGGTTATCTTAGCAACTGATATCCGTATCACATAACAGGAAGGACTAAATATTTAATTTGATTAACGGCACATTTGGCGCAGTGACAATCGACTGTACTACGTATTGCGGTTTCAGTTACCACAAGTAACATATGTTGGTAAACACAAGCCATTGTATTGTATCTCTGTGTAATTTATGTATAGGGAAAAGGTTGGAATAATAATAATTATTATAAATTTATTGTATGGTTTGGCTATACTTACTAGTATTATAAAAACAAATTTGACGGTTTGTACTTAGATACTAGCTGGAACCGTTAGTTAGATTTCCAAAATTCTTTCGTTGATAGGTAGCTAGATACAATTTTCCTGGGTGACACTTATACATATTATAGATTATAAAATATACTGACTTGCGAATTATAGTCGAGCTCTGTCTTAAATGCTACTGTTTTTAAAATCTCAGGTTACATTACTTTCAAGCCTTGCGAAGCCGCAGGCGGAAAAAGCCCTTTAGAAAAAAATAAACATAAACATTAAGTGTGGGAGAGCCATGCTTCGGCACGAATGGGTCGGCTCGACCGGAGTGATACCACGGCCTCACAGAAAACTGGCGTGAAACAACCACAGCGTTGTGTTTCGCCGTGTGAGTGAGGTTACCGGAGGCCCAATCCTTCCCCTCCCCCAATCCCTCCTCAATCCCTAAATCTCCAAATCCCGAATCCCTAAAAGGTTGGCAACGCACTCGTAACTTCTCCGTTGCGGGTGTCCATGGGCGGCGCTGATGATTGCTTACCATCAGGTAATCCGTAGGCTCGTTTGTCGACCTATTGCCGACATAAAAAAAAACATAGTACCTATATCTATTCTACAAACTAGGTTCATAATAAATAGTACTATGTAACACATAGTTGTAGAGCTACGTTGTAAAGATAAAGAAAGCGAATCAAAGTAACGTTTTTCTAGGCTCTTATGAACAAAGGACAGTAAATTAATAGCTGGCAACTTAGAGATAGGGGCGTAAGTACCTCAAGCTTTTAGTGGGCGATACATTACGGTAGGAAGAGTATAAATAACGATATAGGTATGTATAATTCATGACACCTGAAATGTTCCCAAAGGCACAAGATATCATAATGTAATGAAATTGTTTTGTAGGTGACCTCTTCGTTGGCCAATTTTTCTGCGCACTACAAGGAGTGGTAGTTTTTACATTTATATTCATGGCTTTTTTGTAACATGCTTTTCATTCCTCCTTTTCATATAGCCATACCAAGACAACCGGTTCCCTTTCAACTTTTCAGTCACTGGCGCCACTTTCAAACTTCCTCTAATATACTCATTTCTCACTTTATCCATTCTCGTCACACCACACATCCATCTCAGCATTCTCATCTCTGCTACATGCAATCGCTTTTCATCCGTCTTTTTCAGAGCCCAACATTCTGACCCATACAGTAGGACAGGCCTTATATTTATGTATGTATGCCTGCCTTATATTTAGAAAATAAATATCATCATCGGCCTAAGTGCCCACAGCTAGGCAAAGCCGCTTCTCGTACGGAGACGGTTAGAGCATTTATCACCACGCTTGCTTAATGCGGGTTGGCGATTTCAGACTTATTATTAGAAATTATAAGTCCAGGTTTCCTCACAATGTTTACCTTCACCGTTTGTCAGTGGTGTCTAAATAATCATAGAAAGTACATATATGTACTCGGAAAAAGTCATATTGGTACTTGCCTACTTGCATGAGAAGCGGGCTCTTTGACCTCCGGGCCACCACGACATAAACATCACGTCATCAACGCAACAAAAGCGTTTTCTGCAATCACATAATATTTAAGCATTAATCACCACGCTTGCAGTAGGGCGATTGGATAACAAGGTATACAATGTATGTACATTCATGTCGCCATTTGGAAAACCCTTAAACACGTTTCACTTTGTTTTTATAATAAAGTTTTATAGATACAGACTTTACAACGCAACTTGATGAAATCGAATTGGGTTTGTTGTCATACCTATAAAATGTGCCCAGTATATACACCAGTACATAGTACAAAGTGATAATACAACAGACATCGACTGCCTTTTGCTTAAGGTTCCTATCTCTTAGCTAAGACGGATGGGTTAAATTTTTTAGAAAAAGAGTATTTTGAAATCTATTTTTAACGAAATTTCTTAATCATTTGTCGAAGTAGAAGAATATGTACCAACAAAATGGTCCTTTTGGGGTTGTGTACCTATTTAGAGATGGGGAAGGGTGATTTAGGATTTAGGGGATTATCCGACTTACGAAACCTCACTCATATGGCAATGACAAAGCAAGACAAATTGCCAAAATAGTTTCACAACATTTCACTACGATTAAAATCTAGATATTTCCATTACCGAACTCAAAAAAGACAAAAGCCTTGATACTATATTCCCATTGAAAATAAAATAAATTAATTTGAATTATTATAAATACGCACTTACTAAAATATTAAAATAAATTATTCGCATTGAAATGTGTAAGTAGATATAATCCCGGGATCTACACATTTGACCGAGAAGCCCGCGTATTTATTAATATTTTTAATTCATGAGTGACTGAGCAATGTTCAAACAATTCCGTGTTCCAATTCCAATCAGACGTTACCTAAATATGGCATCCATCAACGTGGCATGAACAATTAATTCTTCAATAAGCCGACTAATACTAGTACGTGATGAGAGTGCCCGTCTACTAGTTACGCCAATAATCCCCGAACGTCGGTTGTCAAATAAATGACACTTACCAATAATTTAGTTTGTGTGGTTTTATGGAAAACACGTACTTAGTCCCCATGTAATAAGGACCTTATTATGTCTCAACTAACAACGGTAATAAAAAATCTTTTATTTCTCCTGCGTAGGGAATTGAAATAGAGATTGGATCCTAAACTTTTTTGCAAAGGAATTTCTGTTTAATATTTATTCAAGCGCTTGTGATGATGAAAGGTTGATCCTCCTGGTTTCATACATCGGGTTATTTGATTTACGTTTAGGTTTATTTTAAATTAAAATTGTTATGTTTCTCGCTGTTTCACATGATTGTGACATGCAAATCCACATTTCTTATAGTATATATCTTATCTTATAGTTCGGTAGTGTCGAGAGAAATACAAGTTCAGTGTTCACTATAGGTACATTGAAGTTCCTCACTTTAGTGTAGTCACAATAGCCATTGCAAACGTAAGTCGATCTCTCCAAACTTGAGCAAAGCCAATACGGCTGACAGTATCGAAACTCAAAGTTAGAAGATCGGATCTTTTATCTTGAATTACACGAGTCTGGCTGAGGTAAGCACCTGAATGATGCTTGACTTGCTCGAAGAAGTTAAGAGTCTGAATGCTCATATTCCATGAAATGTCATGTTATTATAAAATAAATGTGGATTGGCTGTGTACGAGCGACGGTACTTAAGTGCCCACGTAATTATGGTTTATTACGCACCAGGGAGTTTCGGGGACGGTAGACAGGTAGTCCGGATAATATGAGGAATTATGTGAGGTGTGTTATCTCATTACTGACTACTTATCTTGTTAGATAGATGTTGATGGGACTCCAGGACTCTAGTTTATAGGTACTCTGACCTCATTAGCGTGGTACTTGTAAAAGAAAGCTAGTTACATCTCCCTTTTTTTTATTCTATCGTCCGGTAAGAAACCTTTATACTGAAATGACTGTTATGATATCAGTGTATTGTCATTCACCATTAACTCAAGCACGATCATTTCCTCTAAGCCTTGTGGTATTATGAAATATATTAGAAACATAAAATTGAAGAGAACAAGGAAAAAGCGTATAAATGTACGCAATATATTTATGAGAGAATCGATTTCGTAATATTCCCCGTTGGGATAGTGATGTGTATCAATATAATATATTTCGAGGCAAGCGGTTGTCATCCGAAAGGGGAGACTGTCCACGAAAGCATCTACGTGAAAGCTATCAATGTATGTCATCTACGAATGTATTTTCTATCAATAAACCGAATGGATCCAAAGCGTTCGTAATGTTCTGTTTCAACGTTGCTATGTATTTATGATTTCTGGTGTTGCCAAGGCAATAACAGCCTTAGCTTGTATTAATCCGGCCTAATTGATGCTACTTCTTAGATTGTTAATCCGATGGGTTGTTATTTTATGAAAAATATAAATCCTTCCTCTTAAGCTAATCCGTTAATTACCTAGCGTCAAAATACGTATTAACTTCCATTTTAATTGGTGCTTAGTTATGTAGGCAATTAAGTGTTATTTATTTATATTTTATATACTTATTTGTATACAAAACGTAAATGATCTCAGTACCTATATGAAGGTACAGAACCAAGTGATATAAAACCTTTTTTTTTAAACTTTACCCTACACTAGGATTTTCTCCTGTATTGTGGGTGCGTTTACAAACATACAATGTCTCATACACACCACACTCAGACCCGACAATCTGTGGATCACACAAAGAGTTGTTCCATGCGTTTGCGAATCGAATCCGCGACACGTTGCACTACAGGCCCCCGCCTGGTTGGCCAGCCCCCGCGCCAACCGTCAAAAGTCAAAAAAAAGTTATTTAAAACTGAATATCCTTTGATTTTGCTTCTCAATACTAAATATTTACAGTTTGCTATGCTCCTACACTGGTAGGTCTTAAACTAATTCATTCGCTATGCTTTTCAGACCCCAGTTTTGATATTTTTATCTAATGAAGAACTGGATACAGTCATTGTATTAATATGGAAAAATGATTTAAAATTGGATTCAAAATCTTATAAATGGAAAGAGAAGGCCTCTAAGAACTCGTTTAGTGAGATATACATGAGTACCTCGTAACTGGGCCAAATTCAATCAAGACAAGGAAAAAATCAAAGGTTGTGAGCTTAACAATCAGTGCTTCAGGAAATTCTATGTAAAGTGAAGCTTCTTTTGTGTTACGTTAAGTATATTAAGTATAATGAAATGATACATTTCTTTTTGGTTGGTACTGTACGGTAGATTAGTTAATTGTTTCACGGGTTTGATTGGCTCAATAATTTTAATATTAGAAGTTAGTAGATCGAAATATTGTTTTTGAGGTTGTGCTTTGATTTTAAGATGAAATATATACTATTCCTCTAATGATGACTAACACCAGGCTAAACGCTCTTACCTTCTCCGTGTGAGAAGAGGCCTTTGCTCAGCAGTGGGCACTTATAGGCTGATGATGATGATGAAACCCCATAACTTTGATGCGTCATCTTATGTTCAACATGGTGGTCCAAAAATCAATTGTGCCAATTTGAATCTAAAGCGGACCTTACGAATAAAACAGACTGAATATCCGAGTACTTTAATCCGAGTTAAAGAGATAAGGTGAAAACGAAATCAATTCGATTCGGTAGTCAAACAGAATCGAATTTTAGATATTCCTAGTTCCTAATTTGTGCACTTTTGTTTCACATTTACTCGGCTTACATTTAGCTATTCAAAACTATAGATATGTTTCTATTTATTTTATATAAAAAGCCATTGGTAAGTAAGACATATCACTGAATAGAGATGGATGTCCCATTGGTGTCGTTTAGGGGCTTATTCTTTCCTTTTACTAACAAAATAGGTGATACTCGTAAAGAAGAAATTTTACAGTATTCTTCAGTAGTCTTCATTCTTTAGAAATAAATGATTTTGATATCAGCCTACCAAATTGTATGCGGCTTGGATGGACATACCTGTATCTACAGGGACAAAATACAGTACATTTTTAACATCCCATAAATTGATTGAAATATGTTTTTTCTTCAGAGGACGTTCGACTAGTTCGTTTATTACATTGAAATTGATATTTGATCAATCAATCAAAACATGCGTGGGAGAGCCATGCTTTGGCACTGACTGAAGTGAAACCAATGCTTCACGGGAAACCGGCGTGACACAACCACAGCATGGATGTATCACCGTTTAGGTTACTGCAGGCCCAATCTTTCTCTTCCCCCAATCCCTAAATCTCCGAAACCCTAATCCCCAAAAGGCCGGCATCGCCAAAATAAGATTTTTCAAAAGAAATTTGTTAAATTCTTGGTTTTGTATGGATTAATTTGGTTTCAACGTTTAATATACGTGTTCACGGTCATTCACTAAGGTTAAGTGTAATTAGATTAAGAGAAACTTAATCAAGTGTCAGTCATTATGATAAATGTTTCAATAACCAATGTGAAGCAGTCCGTGTCTAATTTGACGTGGCTAGATGCATTATATGTTATATGTAATACGTAGGTATAACATATAGTGCATAACCGCAGAATAGACATGTGTATTGTGCATACTCATCCATACCGAACCAATCTCAATACATACCGTACCGTAGGAAAATGGAGGTAGAACTGCAAACAATCTCAGTGTTACTAACTATTCTCTATTGTTCTTCATTCGGTTAAAAGTATAAAATGTACATGATTTGTATTTAAAACTAGCTCTTACCCGCGGCGTTGCTCAAGTCATTTGAGTACCTACCCTACTCTACTTACTCTACCTACCCTACCTACCCTATTCTACCTATTATACCTATTTTACCTACCCTACCTCTACTTACTCTACCTAACCTACACTACCTACTCTATCCTATCCTAAGTCCTTCTCCTGGCTCTAAACTACCTCCCTGTCAATTTTCAGATAAATCGGTTCAGCCGTTCTTGAGTTATAAGTGGAGTAACTAACACGACTATCTTTTATATATTATTATATAGATTTTCTGAATTATTTATATCTTCGTGCAGATGGTTGGGGTACGAAACCTTTCTAATACCTATGAGACTTTTCCGAGTTATATGTACTTTCTATTATTTAGATACCACTCGCATACGGTGCAGGAAAATATCGCGAGTAATCCCGGATTTAAAATTTGTAATAATATGTTTGAAATTGTATTGATTAATGATCAAACCTTCGCCGTGTTGGAAGAGGTCTTCGTCCAGAAGTGGACACGCTGAAGCTGTGATTATTTAAAAAAGTTATTTATCGATGATAAAATCGCATGGATGCAGGTAGTAAATTGTCGTTCCGCGTTGATGACTGAGGTGTTTATTTTTAAACTGGCTATCAAAAAATGACCTAATAAATTAAGTACATCGTTAAATGAACTCATAAAAATGTATCCAATTAGGGTATTAAGAAAATGTTGCATTTAAATGTCGATACTATTTATTTTCTCTTAACTAAGTATTATCGAAACGGACTTTCATGACATCACGAAAAGTGAATAGGTAGGTGTTTTCAATATAATATCTGTAGCTATAACTTATCTATATTAAAGGCGCACTGCGTCGTATACATGTAAACATATTTTATTAAATAAAGCATTAAATATCTATGACCAATAAGCCCATGAATATCTTGTGATGTTCTTTGTACGCAGAGTCTCAGCTTAATAAGATTGGCTTACCATATTCATAGTCATATTAAACTGTCTCCAACCCTAGACAGCTGGCAATAAACAATGTATACCATAGTTTATTTTGCTATTCTGCATACACTTTAAGTTGCCCTTCACATAAAGTAAATAAAAAGAACATAAACAAAGCTTTATGTAATATTTTCAAGCGAATTCAGAATGAAAAATGTTTTGGCTATAATTAAGACTTAGTCGACTTGAGACTCTGGTACGTAGTTACGGATAGGTATCGTTTTCAAAGGAAACTGAGCTTTACTTATATTGGTTTACGTAGATTTTTATGAAAAAGAGATTACACGGTGCAAAATACTACAAACGTCTTTGTGGTGGTAAAAGAGTTGTGCAGGAATTTCAGGGATTCCAAAGGAAACTCAATAAATGTGTATTCAATAATATTTAATGCCTCTTGACACGTACAAGTATTGTGGCGGAATGACTTTCAAAAGTCAAGGACAATGATACATAAACTTAAACTGATGACACCTAATTGTAAGGACGCGTTGAGTTGCTCCTAATAAGAGTGCAGGCGCTGCGCTCGAACATGCCCCCGGACGTTGAAAGGTGCTAGTGCACTTTCAACCAGATGCATTCTCAACGGGCAGTGGACAGATTCTGTTGAAGGCTCTTCGTATCACCCCAGCAGATGTCTTGATGTCTGCTACTCTAGCGATTCCATCAGACCCTGGATGAATGGCGACGATTCTCCCCAATCTCCATTTAAGAGGCGGTAAGTGATCCTCCTTAATAACCACCATGGTACCCAGCTTGAGCGTGTCCTTGCAACTGCGCCACTTCATCCTCTGTTGTAGCTCAGACACATACTCCTTGCTCCAACGAGACCAAAAATGCTGCCGCAGCTGCTCAACACGTTGGAAGCGTCTCAAAGAAGATGTGGAGTAGTCTTGGAGATCTTTCTGGGGAAGTGAAGTGAGAGGCCGGCCAATGAGAAAATGACCCGGGGTCAATGGGGTGCAATCTGCTGGATCGGACGATAATGGTGTCAGTGGGCGTGAATTTAATATTGCCTCAATCTGAACTAGAGTGGTGTTAAGTTCCTCAAAAGTTAGGTGACAATTTCCCAACACTCGCCTAAGGTGAAATTTTGTCGACTTAACACCCGCTTCCCAAAGTCCGCCGAAATGAGGTGTATACGCGGGAATGAAAGTAAACTTGATTCCTCTGTTAGCCAGTTGTTCGCCTAGGGAATCGCAATTAGCCTTGAGAAAACTCGAAAGTTCGTTGCATGCACCGACGAAGGTAGTGCCGTTATCGGAGTAGATGTCGTTGGGTTTCCCCCTTCGCGAGATAAACCGAAATAATGCTAGCAAGAACTTGTCACTAGTCAAGTCACTCACCAGCTCCAAATGAATAGCCTTGGTGGTAAAACACACAAAGATTGCTATATACACTTTTACTAGCCTACATCCGCGACCTTGCCTACTAACAGCCATGATAGGACCGGCATAGTCCACACCAGTGCACTCAAATTGATAGCCACCTGGAAGGATGCGCTGCTGCGGCAAATTGCCCATCAAAGGTGTGAGGGTTTTACCCGACAAACGTGAACACCGCAAGCACTTACGATAACAACCTTTTGCTAAGCTTCGTCCGCCAATAGGCCAATAGGACTCTCTTATGGAAGCCAATAGCAACTGTGGGCCTGCATGCATCAACTTAACATGTTCATATTCAAATAATAACTTCGTGAATTTGTGAGTGGACTGTAAAATAATAGGATATTTTTTATTAAATGGAAATGTAGAATTGCCTAAGCGACCTCCAACACGCATTATTTTGTTTTCATCAATAAATACATTAAATTTAATTAGGGAGCTTTTTGAAGGCAACTTTTGATTGTTAATAAGCAATCGGTATTCAGGTAAGGATTCCATTTGGCTTGCAATAATAATAACATTTAATGCATTCTGCAACTCCGCGTGCGATAGAAATTTAGTAGGTAGCTTAACCTTTCTACATAATTGTACAAATCTTAAACCGTACGCTACGCTACGGATAAGCCTTAAATAACTAGAATACCGACTAAAATCTATAAAATTATAATTAATTATGACTAGTAACGTCAGCACGTAATGATACGCTAGGTCGAGTTTCAGGCAGCTGATCTAACTCTAATGATTGGTGCTGAGAAGGCCAGTGAGACTGCGGAAGCTTCAAAAAGCTGGGACCACTCCACCACAAGTCCGTTGCTTGTAGAACACTAATATCCATGCCACGAGATAGTAGGTCTGCAGGGTTCTTGTCGGTCGGGATGTGTCGCCAAATACAGTGCCCCGTCTTGTCTAAGACTTCAGCAACGCGATTGCGTACGAATGGCTGAAGCTTAGAAGACAACATCTTCAACCATCCCAACACAACGGTGGAATCGGTCCAGCAACAGACGTGACTGATATTTACACGCAGTGAGCTCACGACTTTCTCACACAAACGAGCTCCGACAACAGCACCACATAATTCCAATCTTGGAATAGTGGTTGGCTTAATCGGCGCCACTCGACTTTTAGCGACTAGCAGACGCACCATGTATTCGCCCTCATTATTGACGCTGCGTACATATACGCACGCACCATACGCACGTTCAGATGAGTCAGTGAATACATGCAGTTCTAGCATCGTATTAAAGCGACAAATAACAGGTCGTGGAACACGGAAACTATTGATAAGTCGTAATGTCTTCACCAACGTGTTCCAACTGGAATGTAATGCAGGAGTTAATGGCTCATCCCATGATAGTTTATCTGACCACATTCTCTGTAAAAATATTTTCATGGTGACTACGCAAGGAGATAGAAGCCCTAGGGGATCAAAGATGCGTGCAATGGCAGAAAGTATGTCACGCTTAGTTATAAAATCCTTAAAGGGTAGTGGAGAACTTGAAAATCCTAACTCATCGGAGGTAGCAAACCAGTCGAGTCCTAACAATTTATTAGGTTCATTAGAACCTACATCTAAATCTAATGACGACTGAGAATTCCCGTGAACTAATTCAGGTACGTTGGACCTCCACTTTCTAAGCGGCATGCAAGCTGACGCGAGTGCATTGGTGACCTCTGCGCGTATAAACTCAAGCTCATGAATATCATCAGCTCCAGTCAATAGGTCGTCAACGTAAAAATCATGGATGATGATTTCAGCTATCCTATTTTTTTTTATTGGAGTATTCACCTACAGCACTGGCAGAGGTTTTAATGGCATTGTTTCGATAGTCTATTCCAACCTGTTTCAGACAACGCGTGGCGAGAAATGGTGCACTAGCTGTACCATATGTTACGGTATTGAGCTTGAAAACCTTGACAGGACCAGAGTCACTATCACGCCAGAGAATTTGCTGCAGGTATCTATCAGATGGGTGGACGAGTATACATCTATACATCTTCGCGACGTCGGCCGATAAAACAAACTGATGTTGCCGAAACCGAAGAAGTATAGATAACAAATCGTCCTGCACCGTCGGACCTACCATCTGTAGATCATTAAAAGAAACTCCTGAGGAAGTAACACAACTAGCATTAAAAACTACGCGCAACTTAGTCGTAGTGCTACTTTCACGCAGTACCCCATGGTGTGGTATAAAATATCCATTGGGACTGTCACAATGCCTAGTCTCAATCATATGTCCTAATGCCTCGTACTCAGACATGAAGTCGCAATATAGCTTACTGAACTCAGGCTTCGACTTCAGTCTGCGTTCCAAACTGGACAAACATTTCGAAGCTCTTTGGAATGACTCACCCAAAACAGAAGGACTTTGTTTTAAAGGAATACGAACACAAAAATGACCGCTATCTAAACGTGTCGTATTCTTAACGAAATGCTCCTCACATAATTTTTCCTCGGGTAAATAATTGGAGGATTGTGAGTTTACCTCTTCCAGATTCCAAAACTTAACTAAATCTGTGTGAATTTTATTAAAATTATCAACGCTAGAGGAATCGGATTTGGTAAAATTGCAAACTATGTCAGCTGACTTACTACCGTTACGATAGGTAACAGGACCAGAAACTATCCAGCCTAATACTGTCTGACATAATACTGGCTTACCTATACCTAGCCTAATTGTTTGCGAACCGACCAAGTCCCAGAAGAGATCAGCACCTATTAAAATATCGACTTCTGAAGGTTTATAAAATGTGGGGTCGGCTAAACAAATATCGCCTGGGATGTTCAGATCAGAAATGTCGACTTCGCGACACGGCACTACACCCGTTAAAGATGGCAAAACGAAACAATAAAACTTAGAACTATAACTGTCGTCTAATGACGTCATTTTAATATGACACATTTTACCTACGAGCGAGCTTACATTATTTATGCCGTAAACCGATCCATTTACCTGGCAGGCATCTAGATTAAGCCGTTTACATAAATGTTCTGTCATGAAACATGAAGTGCTACCACTATCAAGCAGGGCTCGCACTATGTGCTGACGATCATATTGATCACATAACTTGATAAGAGCGGTAGACAATAAAACACCACCACAGTGTTGTTTACGCTCGCCACAAGATGAACCGACGACGTCCGCGGCTAAAGTTAAATTATTAGCAGTCACATTAGTGCGAGCCACGGCGTCAGTGGGCGATGACGTTCTTATGGAATGAGGCGTGCTACTGTGTGCTACGTTGTTATCGCGCGACGTTGAAGCACCTTTGTTGTCGGAATGTATCAACGTATTATGTCGGCGCTTACAAACCTTGCATCCCGGCTTTCTACAACGATTAGCAAAGTGACCTGTATGAAAACAGTTGTAGCACACCTTATAATTGGGTATTAACTTGAGACGGGCGTCTATACTGAGTGCAAGAAACTGCGAGCAGCTAGACAAAACGTGATCGCCTTTACAGTGCGGACATAATTTATTAATATCAGTGCTTGAACTAGGAGAATTCTGTGATACTACCATGCTCGTAGATTTTATTTTATTAGAATGGGAACTAGGTTTATTTTGAGTGGAGTTAATAGTATTAAACTTTAAATCTAAAGTTTCTAACAACACAGCGCGATCACGAAGAAACTGCATGAATGCATCAAATGTTATGATGGTTTCCTTATCCAACCGACCTTTGTGCTGCTCCCACTCGCGATACGTCACATTGTCTAACTTACGAGTGACTAAGTATATTAACAAAGTGTCCCAATACTTCACAGGCTCACCTAAAGATATTAAAGCACGAAGATTTTTATTGAGTTGATCAATCAATCCTTTTAACGCAACGGAAGATTCCTTAGAAATGACGTTTATATTAAATAAGGATGAGACATGATTATGTATTAATAAACGTTTATTATCGTAACGCTCACAAACAAGCTTCCAAGCTATATCGTAATTGCTTGCGGAGAACTCAATGGCATGGATCACAACAGCAGCAGATCCCTCCAGCGACGCTCGCAAATAGTGGAATTTATTTACCTGGTCGATGTCATCATTACAGTGAATGAGGCTAGTAAAAGTGTCACGAAACTCTAGCCAATGACTATAGCACCCATCGAACTTCGGTAGCTGTATAGTGGGCAACTTAACAGGCTTACGTTGACTAATCCGAGTACATTTATCACTACTTACGGACTCCTTGTCATCATTAGTGTACTTACTTAACAATTCCTGCGATCTAGATAATGCCTTGTAATATTGAGATTCAAACTCGGCACGCTCAGAAAATTGTGCTTTGACGTCTTCTACCATGCATTCTAGTCGCAACTGAACCTCATCGTACTGCTCATACAAACTTTCGATTCTTCCCATACGCAATTGCAACTCCTTTACCTCACAACTAATTAACTGCTTATCACAAGATACATCAAGGTAACTGATAAAGGCAGTCAAACGACCCTTAAAGCTTCCTCGCTTCTTAACTAGTTCTCTTTCTTCGGACATATTGGGAACCGAGTGCAATCGACCTGGAATTTGTTGAAGAAGTACTTAGATTTATTTTTACAATACAATTTTAAAGATAAGTCTGTACCTATATGACAGAAACAATGTTTTAATGTAAAATAATTGTAAATAGTTTTTATGTACCAATTGTAAATAGTTTTTATGTATAACAATGTAAATAGTCAACAACAGTACTGTAAATTACGTAAATATAAATGATGATTTGAATGGTTGCCTTTTATTTCAGTACAGATTCCACAATATACTTATAACAAAGAAAAATAATACCTAATCGTCAATAATTTAAGAGGCTAAACTAAATTAATAATTAATTGAATACACATACGGTCACTAATGTTTCAAGGACACACTTTAACATTAACTTAACAACGAGTTAACAATCTACCTTCGCACTAAATTAACGATGTGAATAATACTTATATAGCTAATAAGCTATAATGCAGCAGTACAAATTATAAATGTAGTATGTATTGACTATATATACACTATATACTACTGTATCTTTAATTAGGATACGTATAATTTTCATAACTAGCAAAAATTACTATTCACAATGCAAATGGTTAAGTTAACTAATACAAGAATGTTTAAGAAAATAAATAACACTAACCTGGTTTAATCCTTAATTATATTAATATACTACCTGATTGAGTGTTGGGTGATATTAATTATTATGTTTAAATATTCTTAACACCGTTTTAAGTTAAAGTCCCTTGTTCACGTTACCACATTTGACCGTCGTATCGCCTTCTTTGGTAAAATCCACAATAATCCTCAATTTCCTCGATAATTATTGCGTTCTTCAATAATCCAGATATATCCGGCTCGAAGGACCAAATTATGTGCAGGAATTTCAGGGATTCCAAAGGAAACTCAATAAATGTGTATTCAATAATATTTAATGCCTCTTGACACGTACAAGTATTGTGGCGGAATGACTTTCAAAAGTCAAGGACAATGATACATAAACTTAAACTGATGACACCTAATTGTAAGGACGCGTTGAGTTGCTCCTAATAAGAGTGCAGGCGCTGCGCTCGAACAAGAGTAATGGCAAAAAGTTATATTTATATAGCCCAGACCCAGACGTTTGATACCAGTTCCCGCTGAAGGACTTTTAACGTTTTAGTTGGTTTCTATTTTTCATATAAAAATATACTTGGCTTTGAGAAATGAAATGTTACTTCGAAATAAAACGTCCAATTATTAAATAAATAATTTTATATTAATTAGAATGCTTTTAAAAATGTTTTTCAGCGGAGCTTGGACGACTACCCACTGTAGGAGTGATCATAGCCAAGTATAAAATATAAACATCCCTTACTGTGGAAAAAACTTGTATTTATTTTTGAGCTAAATACAGCGCATTTCAACAGTGTCATATGACAACCTTGTGGGATGAAGTTAGCCATAACAAAGTTCATTGAACACTTATTTAATCACTCTTACAGCTTTCCTAGACCGATTTGGACGAGGGTGAAACTGATCATTATTTACTACTCGAGCCTCTCTGACGCTTCAGTGAACATGTAAAGCCATTGGTCTCAGTTGTTGGGACATACATGACAAATGTTAGGAGTACCTTCTTAAGACCCTTAAATCAGAAAACGGGTCTAACTAACAATATCATAGTCTAAGTGGATTATGGCGGGCAGATGCCACTCTAACTGTCGTGATGGCCGGAGGTTAAAACGCCCGCTTAGCATGCATTAGGGTGTGGGTTCGGAACCATGCCAGTACCATTGTGACTTGTTCCGAGTTATATGTCCTCCTCCTCCTCGCGTCGGTTTCCTCAGTGCTGAGGGTCGTGACCACCTCGTGGAAGCAGTGTACTGCGTATTACTCTCCGCCATCTATTTCTATCTGCCGCCGAGTGGAGAGCATCGTGGACTGTAGTGTTGAGAGTGGTGCGAATCTGATCCGTCCAGCGTATCGGACTTCTGCCTCTAGGTCTCTTTCCTTCCACCTTACCAGTGATTAGTAACTTTTCCAAGTTATCATTACCCCTTCTGGCAGTGTGTCCAAAAAACTCCAGAATCCTGCGGAGGCATATGGAAGAGAGCCTTGTCTGGATCTTAAGCTCCTGGAGGATCGATACATTGGTGCGGTGTGCCGTCCAAGGAATCCCTAGCATTTTTCGCCAACACCACATCTCAAAGGCATCAATGCGGTCACGATCGGCTTTCTTCAGGGTCCACGTCTCTGCGCCATACAAAAATATGGAGAACACCACTGTGCGCACAAGATTGCTCTTTGTTTTTAACGAGATGTTCTTGTCCTTCCATACTTTTTGAAGCTGTGCCATGGCTCCTTTTGCCATCCCAATTCTTCTTCGTATCTCTGATTCGCAAGAGCCATTGCTGCTAATGCCTGAGCCCAGGTATATAAAGCTGTCAACTACTTCCAGATCAAGTGTCCCAGTGAGCTCAAGCTTGCCTGAGCGATCTACAACCATGATCTTCGTTTTGGATCTGTTTATCGAGAGTCCCAGTTCTCCGCTGATGCGCTCCATTCTATTCAATAAGGCGAACATTTCTGCTTCATCTGATGCTAGTAGAGTGGTATCATCTGCGTAACGCAGATTACAAATTTTTTGTCCGCCGACGGCGATGCCACCATCCCAGTCATCACAGGTGTGCCTCATTATGTATTCGCCGTATATATTAAACAGAATGGGCGAGAGAATACAGCCTTGCCGAACTCCTTTTTCAAAACTGAATGTTTTGGATGTTGTCCCATCAATCCTCACCATTCCTTGACTGCTACTGTATAATGACTGCAGAAGTGCAGTTAAATGGCGAGGTACACCCAGTTCCGATAACACTCTCCAGAGACAGCTCCAGCTGACACAATCAAATGCCTTGCTATAGTCGACGAAGCACATCACGACTGGTGTGTCGAATTCATAACACTTCTCCACAATCTGCCTGATGTTGAGTATCTGTTCACGGGTGCCTTTTCCCTTCACAAAACCGGCCTGTTCTTGTGGGATCTGCCAGTCTAGGTAATAACGAACCCGTTTGTTTAAAATGTATAGCAGGACTTTGCTAGCGTGTGAAATTAGGGCGAGTGTGCGATAATTCTCGCATTTTTTCGTCGAACCCTTCTTGTGTAAAGGAAGGATAATCGACTGAGTCCAAGTCTTGGGCCACTCACCGTTCCGCCATACATGATTGCAGATATTGTGCAAAGTATCAACACCTTTTTCCCCTAGAGCTTTTAGCACATCAGCTGTTATTTGATCTGGACCCGGTGCTTTCTTAGTTTTCAGTGCTCCAATGGCTGCTACAATCTCCGACCGCAGAATGTCGGGTTCCAGGTCCAGAACAGGCCAGTCTAGTAGGGTAAACTCAGGATCTATTGAGGTGGGCTTCTTGTAGAGATGTTCACAGTAGCAGCGCCATCTCTCTGCTATTGCGTCAAGCTCGTGCAGTGATCTCCCGTCGATGTCTTCGATGACCCATGATTTGGGCTTGAATTGTCTACTTAATAGGCGGACCTTCTTAAATAGATCTGATGTCTGTTGTTTCATAGCATGGGTTTCCACTTCGCGACATATATTAGTAATGAAGGTATTTTTGTCCCGACGGCACTCTTTTTTTATGACTCGGCAAAGGTCAGAATATTCCTTCATTACGTCATGGTTTTGTAGCCCTCTCACTTTCATATCCTTCCTTTTCTGGATGAGTTCCCATGTGTGGTCCGTTATCCAAGCTGTTTTCTTACAGTCCTTTTTTCGCTTCGATGCAATCTCAGAAAGAGACTCACGGATTCTCTTTTCCAGATCAATCCAGAGAGTATCAGCGTTAGACGTTGGAGGTGTTGGGTTTTCAGTGAGTTTGTCTTCGATCGCGTTCTGGAAGTGTAGGCGCTCAATAGGGTTCAAAGTTGTGGGTGGTGGTCGTGAGTGTGTTTTCGTCGCTTTTAGGCGCAGTGATAGGTAAGCGACCAGCAGCATATGGTCGGAACCACATTCGGCACCTGGAAATGTCTTCACATTTGTAATGGAAGATCTCCAGCGAGTATTTATCATAATGTAGTCGATTTGATTTCTATAACGATCGCCTGGAGATCTCCAGGTGTAGAGGCGTCTATGGTGATGTTTAAAGTAAGTATTCATGACACTTAGCTTCCTACCAATACAAAACTCGATGAGCTTTTGGCCACGCTCATTTCCAATGCCCAGACCATATTTGCCGATCTCGTCTCCGATGGTGTGATCCAGCCCCGTGTTGCCAACCTTTGCATTCCAGTCGCCGAGTAAGATTGTGGTCTGCCGGCTAGGTATGTTATCTAGTGTTTTCTCTAGGTTCCCATAGAATTCATTGATATCCTCATCTGAAGCTTGTGCTGTAGGAGCGTAAATTTGCACGATATTAAGAAGGCATGGTTTAGTATTTAGCTTCATGCTGATGATTCGATCAGATACGGGATTGTATCCGAGGACAAACTTGTTCATTTTGGACGGCAAAAGTATGGCAACACCATTCCTGCTAGAGTCGTCTCTTCCTGAGAAATACAAAGTATTTCCAGTAGTGGTAGTAAAATGGCCTTGTCCACGAAGGTGGGTTTCACTAATGCCCAGTATAGAGATGTTGTGATTTTCTCTTTCATTGTCAACGATGCTCAGCTTTCCTGGCTGGAGTATTCCGTTTACATTCCAGGTTCCAATACGATGATGTGCACGTAATGAGATTTTAGTACCAGTAGCATTTCTTCCTAGGGAGACCTGGTGCTCTATCTCCCGGGAAGCATCGGTAGCAGATTTCACACCACGCGGCCCGGATACCGGGTGGCGCCGGGTGTCAGCCGGGGCGTCCGACAACACAATACATCTATTTCCTTTCATCATGAGGTGGCTTTCTTGGGAATATAAACATGGTGGGGTCCCGCGTCCTTCCATGTCAGTCTTTTAGAGGGGAATTTAATCCCTCACGGTCACTGGAGGCCGCTTCGTGATCGCTGGGTGGACACGGAGGTGGGTTACTTGACCGCCGCCCACTGCTCGGCGTTGACCTTTTACGGTTGGTTTCGTCATCTACCACTCCAACCCTCCTCCTTTTGCATCCGGGCTTGGGACCGGCAATGGCGGAGTTATATGTACTTTCTTGATTATTTAGATATCACTGATATACGATGAAGGAAAACATCATGAGAACACCTGGATTCGTAATTTCTAATTATATGTTTGAAATCGCAAATCAGCCTTGAGCGAGCATGGTGATTTATGCTCAAACCATGTGATAAGACGCCTTTGCTCAGCAGTGGACACTTACAGGCTAAGAAAGTATTCGTATTACCTCAGAGAAGAGAATTACAATGTATACTGAGTAATATTGAGCCAAATTAGTTCAGTGGATGTTTAGAACAATGATCTTAAGGTTGAATGTGGTGAATCTAAACTACCACCACCTTTAATGAAAAGAAAAACACCATAAATGAATAGTTACGTAAAATTTATAGAGGCAGCAGTGCCTTCATTAGATTAAACACCGTCTGTGTTTACATAAAATAAAAGTTGTTCAAGTTTTAATCTAGGGAAGTGTTGGAGTGAAACGGCTTGAAAATGAGACATCGGAATCTTTCTTAAAACTGCATTTAAACGGGCTTCAGTAAAGACTTTTCCTAGATAAATAACGGGAAGCTCGTGTTTAAGTAGGTAATAACAGAGCTGTAGTGTAGAAAAAGTATACAGAGGATTATTTTACATGGCACTAGAATAACGCAATAAAAGTGTAATATATAGGTACTATCATTTTTACTGAAGACAAAGTCTGCTTTGAAGATCTCAAGTGAACTGCTGCGGAGGGTGGGGCGAGACTCGAGGCATATAGTTGGGTCAATGAGACTTATATTAAGGTATACATAGATCGACAAATAAGCATACGGGTTACTTGATGGTAAACAATTATGAATGCGTTGCCGGCCTTTTGGGGATAAGGGTTTTGGAAAATCAGGAATTGGGTAGGGATTGGGGGACGGAAAGGATTGGGTCTCCGGTAACCTCACTCTCACGGCGGACCACCACGGTGTGGTTGTTTCACTCCGGTTTTCTGTGAGGCTGTGGTATCACGCCTTACGAGCTGATTCATTAATGCCTAAACTTAATGATTAATTAACCTTGCCTTAATTAAAGTTGTTTGTGCACTATTTTTTATCTTAAAACCAAAAAAATGAAGCTATTTATCTTAATTAGGATCGAAAAAATATTTTGAACTTTTTTTACATAAAAACCAGTGACTTGTGTAGGGTAAGGCTAGTTGTCCGTAATCCACTGACTCTTGTTTACCGATCAACAAAAGTTTGCGTTCAGTGAGGGGTGATTGATTAATAATCCGGACAGGTCGCTGTTAAATTGGAAAGTTACATATTTGACGTTATATCATATTTTATTGGGACCAAATAATCCTCTCCGGTAACCTCACTCACACGGCGAAACACAACGCTGTGGGTTGTTTCACGCCGGTATTCTGTGAGGCCGTGGTATCACTCCGGTCGAGCCGACACATTCGTGCCGAAGCTTGGCTCTCCCACACTTCAACCTCTCCCTCCCCATCCTCAAATCCTCTTAATACTTAAAACCCCAATAAACAAGACCCAGCAACGCACTAAATCAGTAACCCCTTTGGTGCTACATGGTAACCAGTGTCTATGGACGGCGCTGACTGCTTACTGTCAGGTAATCCGTCAGCTCGTTTGCCGGCCTATGGCAAAAAAAGAAGAAGTAATAATTAAAAAAATGCTGACAATGAATTCAGAAAACATCCTATCAATAATTAACCTAAACTCTATGCTCGGAATCAAAGAGATCTCACAGAAATTTTGGTTACTAATGTATTTTTATCAGTAGTGTTATAATAACTAAATTTAATCAAAATTCTCTGAATTGTTTTTGTTTGAATTACCACAGCCCATTTACTCTTTACAAAGTTTTGTTTATAATTTGTTGTAGGACAATTAAACTTGGAGTGCATATAAACAGCGAATAACCACACAAGTTTTCATTGAAATATAACAAAAGCTGTTTCATTTTACCTAGATTCATCATAAGACCTAATTAATTTCTCCGCAACTAAATGAGTTCAGTACAAACTGAGAGGTTCAGAAACTTCTCATTGTGGAACAAAGAGGTTCTATAGTAAATAGAAGGATTAAAGAATATACTGCAATAGACAACGTAGACAAAGGAAGGGCTTTATCAAACAGCCAGCGGCATTTCTAGTCGCTCGAGAATTTTGGAGGCTTCTTAATTGACGTCCCCTACACATGTTATAGAAGAAAAGTAAAAAAAAATCGTGATTAATTAATTCCCATTCAGAACTGTTGTTATGAATTTAATAATTTCAGAATAATTTAAAATAGAAAATAATTCATTTTATATTAAAAAAGAAAGTCTTATAAGCTTTTAATAATGAGAAATAGATGTAGGTTTAGTTTACCTCGTGGCAATTCTGCTGATGGACTTAGGCCCAGTAGTTATAATGCTTAACTCGATTATGTTTATAGAGAAGTAGCCAAAGATTCCTTCGTCAAACCAGCTCGATGGTACTGCAATATAGCGATACAACAGTTTGTAGAGCGTGTAATTCAGATTCTTATATGTATAGCTCTTATATATAAATGTTGAACAGAACAATAATATTTTAAAGCGAATGTATTCGAAGTGATCCAATTATAAAATTTAACGACTTATCTTAATCTGAGATCAAGAGGTAAATTGCTTATTAAATTAATCAGACATAACAGACGTAAACTCAATAGGTATTATTATAGGAGATTCAGAGATTTCGTACAGATACCGCATAACCCTTAATTACAACATTAATCGGATTTTACTTGACATTTCTATCTCAGGCGACGAATTTTAAACAAACTCGAAGAGTTGATCCCTTCTAAATTAACCACTAACTGGTATTACATCCTAAATTCATCTGGTGGTCAAAGTATTATCCCTATTAATACATGCAAAAGTGTCTTCGTTGATTTCTTCATCCCACAGATTAAGGATTTGACATTTTTCCATTTCTCTGTGTCGGTCCTTCGCTTCTGAAGATCTTTGACCGAGTACATTTCAGTGGCTCCGTTCCCATTTCATTTTATCTTAGTTTTTGTGTGCTATTTATAGAACTTAAAAGTTAATTAGTTATTTAAAAATCTTATTTTATAAATAGGTCGTGTACGTTAGATACATAATCATCATCATCATTAGCCCGTAAGTGTCCACTGCTGAGCAAAGGCCTCTTCTCACATGGAGAAAGTTTAGAGCATTAATCACCACGCTTGCTCAATGCGGGTTGGCGATTTCAAACTTATAATTAGAAATTATAAGCCTATGTTTCCTCACGATGTTTACCTTCACCGTATGTCATCGGTGTCTAAATAATCATAGAAAGTACATATAACTCAGAAAAACCTGGGTTCCTTAACCTCTGAGCCACCACGACATAATAGCTGACTGTGAATTATCAATAACCTATTATAAAATATTTAAATTATAGATTTTTTTTTGTATTTATAAACAATGTTAGTTCGTAGGTATGATAATGATGTAAAGGCCTCATCTAACATGGAAAGGCGCATTAATCACTACGCTTGCTCAAGGGGGATTAACTATTTAAAAAGTATTAAAGATTATAACGCCAGGTTTGCTTAGGATGGTTATCTTCGCATTTGTCAGTGATGTTTAAATAAACCTAGAAAATACGTATATACGTCTACACTTGGTAAAAGACGTTGGTACCACTAAGTTTTGAACCCGTACCCTCATGCATGAGAATAACTTGGGGCTTTGAAGACAAATTTTAATTACCTTCACGCAATCTATAAAGACTTTCACATA
The DNA here is from genome assembly GCA_902829305.4 of Spodoptera exigua. Classification (NCBI taxonomy): domain Eukaryota; kingdom Metazoa; phylum Arthropoda; class Insecta; order Lepidoptera; family Noctuidae; genus Spodoptera; species Spodoptera exigua. The sequence continues at coordinate 7,371,497 of LR824601.2, read as the reverse complement.
GAAATTAAATAACGAGAGTATGTATAAACATATATACGAAATATATCTGCTGATGGCGTAAGTTGGCGATGGCCCTTTTTTTAATAATTCCCACTGAATCTTTATTTCGCAACGTTATTAACGGCACCCCCATTGTTGACTTTATTGACTCGTAAAAATATTTAACTACCCTCCCTTTTTATACTATTTTTATTTCACATTAAATATTGAGTTATTGCGTATTATTTAACGTATGAAATTGTATTTATACGGTTGTGATGCTAATAGCTCAGGTTGTTTTGTAATTCGAACCCTGATATGTATAATTAAAACAAAAATATATGATTTGAGAGCAGATACAGTTGCACATCTGGTTGAAAATCTGCAAGTTTCAAGCAAGGCTTTGAACGTCAGCTTTTCTCTTTTGTAATTAAACTGTTCTCTGTCTCTCTCTTTACTGGACGTTCGGAAATTGAAAAATAATATTTTCTTTATACCACTGAGGTTATCATTAAAAAATAAAATTCATTTGCAAACATGTAACATTGCATATTTCCCTGATAAGTCCACGCGGGTATGATTCATATGGGCAATGTTTTCTATCAAAATAAATCTTTTTTTAAGTTTGGGAGAGCCATGCGTCGGCACGAATGTGTCGGCTCGACCGGAGTGACACCACGGCCTCACAGAAAACCGGCGAGAAGCAACACTTGTGTGAGTGAGTTTATCGGAGGCCCAATTAATGAGTTAATAGGCGGCGCTGATTGCTTACCACCAGGTAATCCGTCTGCTCGTTTGCCGATCTATGACTTTAAAAAAAGTTTTTTATAGAATAACGTTAGTATTGGTATTCAATGGTTCTGCTCACAGCTTCAGTTGACGTGGCTAATTAAAATATTACGTAGGTATGCATTTTCTCGAGTAAGTTTTATGGCGTGGTGCCTTCTAGTTTTATACTATTTTTATCACTTCTGATCCTCACAGGTAAACTTGGTTATCGCTATATAGGTACACTCGTATTTTATATGGTTGAACCAGATATGGAGATGAGTTGGAAAAACCTCTCAAAGGAGGCGTGTGAGTGGGAAATGCTTTTTTCTTTTTAAGAATTAACAAAACTCGCACTACACTTCTATTTAAGGCCTTTGGTAATTTCAATGTCACATTAAATTACAATCAATAATACCCAAGGTTATCTTTTACGGAAGGTTAATTCTTATGCGAGGAGGCTTCAGACTAATATTATCAAGAGGAAAGATGTGATTGTTTTATTTTCATCTAATAAGCTCTGAAACTACTGTTGGTAAGCTACCAGACTATCTCCGGTGAAAACAGGCTTAGACTACACGAGTGTAAGCGCGGGAAACAGCTAGTTACCTTTACTGTTACGTACCGTAACATCATTGATTGATCATTTTGCATGGCGAAGAATTTTTTTTTATTAGTTTTCCATATTAGTCTTATTGCAAAAGTTGTTTTATTTGAGCATCAGAATCGGGTCCTCGAATGTGTCCTTCGTTCAAAATAACTGTACCTATATACAAATTTAATAGGTAGTTGTTAAACATGTTTATAAATAAAAACAGTGGATGACGTTCACGCATGTTTCTGGCAGGCGGGCAATCCGTCAGCAGCTCGGCGACGGCACATTAATCTATCCTTAGGCAAACAAGTTCGTTAGTCAACTGTTTGCCCATTTACGCTACGTTCTAATTTTCAAAGTAAATTAAAGTTTTAACAAAAACTTTTAATTATATCAACCAACGGTTTCTGTAGTTTTATCTTATTACAAAATTAGAACTTGCTACCAAACATTAATTTACAATTCATTTATCCTATTCTGCATTCGGTAACATCGATAGATAGTCCGAGTAGTCTAGTTGGTGGTGGCTATGAAAAAAGTAATAAACACCACCAACAATTCCATTGAAAAAAATATAGAAGGTATTGAATTAGGAGTCCAAACGTCTAAATTCACAATAACAACTTATAAATATAATTTATTTTAGGGGCAATAAGGTAGTTTGATCGTAACTTCAGTGCGATATCCAAACTAATATTATAAATGCGAAAGTAACTCTGTCTGCCTATCTATCAGTCTTTTTCTCACGCCTAAACTACTGAACCGATTTCTGTGATATTTGTTACAGACATAGTTTGGATCTTCGGAAAGGACATAGTATAGTTTTTATACCAAAAATCTACAGATCACTATTCCACGCGACCTACCTATGTTTACCTACTCATGTAAAAGAAAAACAAGAATATTTCCTCTATCGAAAATAAATGGGTGATTGTTAAATATTCCTGACTAAGATACATAACTATCAACAGCTAAATCAACAGTCAGCGGGAAAACTGTATCGTCCGATCGTTAACCAAAAGTTCGTCCCCAATCAGCGGCCATTTTTAGCTAAACTGACAAAACGAGGGACTCCACCTTACGCCTCATCCTTTTGTTTTTATATATTATTTTGAAAGGAAGAACATTAAATAACGTTGCAGTTTATAGTACTGTATTTTTTCATGACGGGTCACTTATTGATAAGTACCTAATCTGCGTCGCCAATGAAGACCAGCATCACCAAAGAAGTTCCAGGTCTTTTAAAGAATTGGGTATTTGCGATATAGTGGTAATGACAGCGACATAAATTAATATACGTATATATATATATAATTAACTATATTTTTTTACGTACCTAATAATTCTAACAAGGAAATAATAATTATGCACTAAATTAAAAAGGGAAGGAACGTACCTACTATGACTACTTGTATTTTACAAATACTTACTGCGAAATGAACGTTAATGGATATTATCTAAGGTTTTAATTACAAAGCAGCTCAGAAAACGTTTGTAAATTGAACGTCACAAACAAAATAGCTTTTATTTTATTTTCAGAATTGGTTAATACAATGGAATTAATCTTTGAATCCTTCCCATATCCCTTCGTATTTCGTTCCTATTCAGGTTCATAATTATTATCAACCTTTGTGTAGTCAACAGCAGATAACATGCAATCAAGGCCGAATGCCATGTTCGTAATTTGAATTTTGTTCCCTCAACAATTTTTGTTTCACAGATTATGCAAACAGATTCTCTTAAAAATTAAAAATGTATATTTTTGTGTGGATTTAAGGAAGCGTTTCTAACAAAGGAATATACTTAACCTTTCTTTAGACCTTCGCTCAAGAATAAGATTATAAGAAGAAAATAATTGTTATAAATGTTGAACTTAATGTTCCTAATCAGTTAAGTACTCGTATTCAGCGGCTTTTTCTTAGTTTTTCCCCATAATTATCTATTTTTATTAGCGACGATCCCAGTTCTAATATAAGCCCATAATTTATTTAATCTACTTATATCCATACCATACCATATTTTCCCTAAATTACAAGCTTCGACACAGAATAATAAAATTAGATATTTTAAAATAGCCTTTTATATGGATAGACCACAGAGGCGTAAAACTGACATTTCATTAATTTTATTAATAAATATAGTATCGTAACCTTTATGCTAGAATGCAATTCAAACGTGTAGGGCTTTAAGCAGAAGAGAAACTCAAAGGTTTTTCGCAGATTAAATCAGCAATTGCGATATATAAAGCGTTTTACTTAAGGTTTGTTGAACGTCGGCGACCAGCTCTACGAGAATATCTTTGTTTAACAAGCTCTGAACGTGTGCTTCTACATAAGAACATATGCATTTTGATGAGGTTGACCAAGTTTAAAATAGATTTTGGAGGATTTGTGTTAGCTTTATCCATGAAAAAATCGTCGTCTTTTATGTTAATTTAAATAAGTCCTTATACAACATTTCTATGTCAAGAGTTCCATACATAAAAAAAAACTAACAATAAACTGTATTTTTAAACTAATTTTCATTTTTACAGATTTACGCCATGGTTTGTGTGATCTCCCAATTCCAAGAATACCTCGACGGTCGTGGCACTGCTGCCTTCGAAAACGTCGATCGGGTAAGTTTGCTAGTTAACACAAGTTAAGTTTTTCTATTTAAAAATTAGAAAAAAGTATAGATTGAAAAACACAGCATCAATAGACATCTTTTGAAACTAAAAAACTTAATCGCACACGCTTAATAATCCTACCAAAATCTTAAAAACACTTAAAAAAGCTTTTTTACCACCTTATATATGCTTTCTAAATAACCCGATGAACGCCCTTATCAATGATGGTTTCCAATAACAGTCTCCGATCTCGTGAGTCCACAGTATGTTTCTTAGTAAAACGAACTAACAGCAAAATGCTATAATTCTACAAACAAATTACAACTTATTAGCATTATTAGTCCATTAGCACGAAACATTTCAATATTGCATTAGCTAAGCCAAAATCCATCAATTTGCATGCTCCAATGAGTCCATATGCATTATTATGTAGAGTTTATGCATATACCCTTAATCATGTATAAAGCTTCGTAATAATTAATCATAGCGTGAGCCTATTGTTGCATAAAAATCCTTACAACAGAATAGGGTGTTGTTTAGTACCCATTAGTAGATTATATATACAGTATGTATAACATAATTAAAAAAGGACTACCATGTCGACATAAATATTTTGATTTATCGACATGAAAGAAGATAAGAACAAAAACGCTGGTATAAACGTGTTTACGAGTTTCATGATGCTAAGGGATTTATCGAGGCTTTCTATCAATAAAGCCGTTTATCGCCAGACCAACCGACAAAACTTTTATCGGAACGATTGGGGAACGATATCCCTTAACGCACTTTTGGTTCTAAAATAGTTGCCTAATTGATATCGACCGGACTTTCAGCGGCCGAAACTTGAAGCTCCGAGACATGGTCGTTTGTGCGGATAACGATATAGATACGCTATATTATTGTACCCGAGGGTATCGTTAGAGGCGACTTAACGGATACTGTCTATAGAATCTGACATTCTTCTTTTGAGTTTAATGAGAGAGCTTATAAGTGGTTAATCACTAGGATTCTGATGAAAGATATGTGTGGGAACATGTAGTGGTTATTGTTTCGTGGTTGCTGGTCTCAAGTAGCGGGCACGTTTGGCGGAGTCACGTCGGGTTACAATATGGGTGGACGTGGCTCGCGGCCCGTAATCCCAACTACAATAAGGCAGACACTGTTTGGTTCACTGTACGCCATTAGTCCTTTTGATCGCAGTTGGCATGTTAATCAATCAACCTTTACAAAGCAACATTATGACATGTTTTGTGTGTGAGAGAGATCGATATAAAATCGTACACTCATGAAAAGTTTTTGAGACAACCACTCACGATATTACGCGCCGGTGTCTTCAGAAATATGGCTCAGTAATATCTCTGTCTCTCTTTTACATAATTATGTTTATTTCCACGCATTATTTACATGTATAATATACATTCGTGCTAGAAATCTACTTCAGTAGGTATAAGTATAGTAATATAATATCCCATACTAAACATAATGTTTTTAATTCAAGGATTAATAAGGAGGAATGACTCAGATACTTAGATTTTCATTGCCGTCTAAATGATAATAAGTGTTTTCGTTTTGCTTTTATTTTTATAAATGCAGTGTTTTGGGTTAGATTTAAATATGTAATCGTTAATTTAAATGGAACTAGGGTAGAAGCCACTTCGGCTGTTGCACAGTAAGTCTCCTTCCACGCGCTTTGCCTGCCTGGTACCCACCAGCTAAGTGGGTGGATGAGTATGAAAGCGTTTACTCGTACCATTACAATTTTCTCGGTAAGTGGTCGGCGACTATATTCTAAGATCCACAGGCACTGCAATGTCTCCAATAGCGATTTATCTGTAGCTTTTCTTTCGACTATTAATCACACTTACTAATCCTATGTACAACTAACTTTCTTCCAAATTAATTGGCAGACAACGAAACAGTGTAGTGGTAACACACAATCTTTCAAAAAGTACACCAATCTAAACCTTTTAATTGTTATTTTATTTAACGACGCCTATGAGTACCTGTCACCAAAGAAACCGACAGTACTTAAATGATAAAATTTGTCTATAGAATTATAATTTGAGCGAAGGATACACTGCTCAATACATACATAATGTAAAAATATTTCTTAATAATTGCTGTGGTAGTAAAAAAACAGATGTGGTCAAAAATCGATGATCTAATAGCTCTAAGCAAGTCATGGAGGACAAATATCAGTCTCTCCAAGTGAAATACTGATATCCAGGCGAATCTTGGTAAGACTTATTTATTTTCCTCTACTATATTGAAATCTATGTGACTCCGGTATTGGTTTATTCGATTTACTAACACAGGTAATGTGAAGGAAATCGTATCCAACCGGATTCACGATTGTAAACGACAGTGGGCCCGCATGACGGCCTGCCTGACCGGACGCTCAGTGGTTTCAGATCGTATTTATCTACAGATTGTAGAGGAATTGTGTTACCACCGCCATAATTGCGGTAACTGTTTGATTTGGCATTCAAAGGAGACGGGGACTTCTGGGCCCTCACGTAATAAGTTGAAGTAGGGCTTAAAAAAATGGTTATTTTTTTCTATTTTACATAGTAAAAAATCAATTTATTTTACAATCTGGGAAATGAAAAATCCAACAATTTAGTTAGGGTTACGAAGTAATCGGATTATCGATTCAATTGTAATTAATAACTCTGTAACGAACAGAGTTCATACTATTTACGAAAATGATGTCACTGAATGATTTATTTAATTAAAATAATTAAATCATTTAAACTCACAATATTAAGAGTTTAAACTGAGTTTAGAGTTTAAATATCAACATACCTAATTAAAAATATTTTATCGATTCGTTTTTACTAATCGATTATTGTATTTTTAATCTGTGCTAGCTCTGACATGTATGACATGACACCGATCGACACTCGTTTCGTATCGTCTATGCGTGTGCGTTCTGAGTGTTTTTATTTTCCTCCCATTTTTATTATTGGTATTTTCCTCGGCCCGGCTTTCCCACGGACCTTTGATTTTCCTCCTTCTACGACCCTTGCCTTGCTACCATTACCATACCGGACACGGAGAACTTCGCTTAAACGTTGAACTTGGACTTGCATATTTTGGATTCGACGAACAGCCTACCGATAGGATATTGATCGACATTATGGATCGTTGTGTAAATTGTGGCATAGCGACTAGTCGCTGTAATACACTAGGACGTCGAGCTTTGGATGACGAAATGATATTAGCAGTGATTCGAAAATGGCCAAAGGAGGAGGCGAAAGGAGGAGGCTGACCTCCTCCTTGGCGAGCCTTACTGCATAAGCCTTGCCTGCTAAGTAAACTAAAAAGACGAGAAAGTAGGTAAACAAGAAGTAAGCTATGCTGTGCAGTCGAAGGATGCATCTGGTTTATATTTGATATATGTTTATATACAAACATAAATTCATACAAATATCCACACGTATACTATTAAAACCATTACCCGCCTCCGGCAATCGGGTAAAAATCACTATCGCACTTCAAAAATTGGCTAATATATATAGATTGTTACTTAACCTCACTTTTCTTAAATCTTTTATATCTCGGCTCCCAGATTGCCAATATCTGCGAAATTTTCAGTAATTGTTTCTTAATATAGTAGCTATCAAATGACACCAGTTTCATCTTTTTACATCTAGGCCCAAAATTGTATGAAAGCGTATCCGTCTCCTTTTGCCATATACATTCGACGCGATATTTATACGCATAGTTTTCCTATTACATTTTGGTATTCTATACTAAAATATTCTATTCTAAATTAATTTTCTTGTATTTTCTTTTCTTTTCTATTTATTACATACCTATAATAATTACGACGTCTTTAAGCGTAGAAAAAAGGTGTAATTAAGATGTCTGTTATTTCATTTCCCTGTTGTGTGTAGGTATGTTTAGCAGACAAATAAGCGGAATGTTATATGAATTCAATACTAGAATATCATTCAAAACTAGAAGAGCAGATATGCTACAGTATAATTTTCTATTAAAGTTATGTTACTTAGAGGTAAACTGATAGACTGATCTAACGAGAAATGTCGAGCGCGTTTCATCCCTAGTGGGTTTTTGAGACTGGAGACCAAATTATCGTCGTATTGAGTAAATTACCACTACTAACGCGACATGATCGACTTTAAGAAACACGATGAAAAAGGTAGTTGATATTATCATCATCATCATCCACTGATGAACAAAGGCCTCCTTCTTATAAACTCTTATTCCTTCACGTCGAACGACAACTCGCCACCTGAATCCATTGGCTCCCCGCGAGTCCACCTAGCGGGAGGCCTGCCCACGCTAGTTTTCCCGGTCCTTGGTCGCCACCCGAGGAAACTGTAGTTATCAAAAGGAATAAATTATTTGTAATGCAAATCTCTGTTGCCGATGTTACCTATCTAATGCAAAATTCAACTGTATTTCCTTGGCTATATTGAAGCGCTATACAGCACCCCATCAATGAAACAACCAGATAACTTATACCTCAAATATCTTACAGAGATAAAGAATATCTTTCATTTTTGTTGTCGTTGTACAAAGAAGACATTTTTTTACTTTTTCGCTTCGAAGCTCGCTTTAGAAATATACAATATCTTTGACGAAGCTCGTTTTCGTATTTCGCCTAACGTACCTACCTACTTAGTTAAATTAAAAATGTATATATGTGTGTAACGAAGGAAGTTAGTGTTTAAATTTGGAAGCGTTCATTGTTGAAAACAAATTCAATGTACATTTCTAATCTGAAAGCTGAAAATGTCGCGTTCACTAAATAAGGGAATTACGATAAAATATTTGCAATCGAAATAGAGTACCTAGTCGACTTAATCCAATCTTGGTATTGATCACGACTTGATACAAACTATTTTCGACAAAGAGCACCAGCTTTTGTATATTTTAGTCCGGTTCGTAGTATTTTCTTGCTGCAAGTTTTTATCGCCAATTATTCAAATGTATTCTTGTAATAAAATTAGACAAGTTGTTATGTTAAATGTTAGAGCAAAGTTTATTTAATAGTCTAACGATATTAAAACATTAATAATATATTATTTATCTTTTAATTTATCGAACCGAATGAAGTTAGTTCAACCCTTTCAAGTACAACAACTCATACTCGTACATTTTAAGTACAAAAACTTTCCACTCAAGATTAAGTCAAACTTATCTCACCGTTTTAAACTTTAAACAAACTCGCTATTAACGCTAAAATTTCATCATGATATAAGAATGTTTCATTACACTAATATTTACCTACATTTCACAAAAAGTTACAAACAAAAAATAAATAATTTCTATCAAAAGTATTTACGTACTTATAAAATATTTTTTAATAAAATTAATTTTGTTTATATTTTGCACATGGGGATTCAATTCCTTGGTTCTTTTTAAAGCGGAAAAGACATCATACTATTCCCTAGACCTGGGTACGGCGAGAGACTGTCATGTCGCACTCTTAATGACTGTTAAATTTAAAATTAATAAATAAACCTGGCACATAAATCATAATCTACCTTTAAAAAGTATATAATACAAAAAAACTTAATTGAAATCGTTTCATCCGTTCAGGAGCTATGATACCACAGACACACAGACAGACACGTCAACTTCAAGGTTCTCTCTTTGCGTCGGGGGTTAAAAATGACCTCGTTATTTCTCCTGCTCCACACCTTGCCGATGTGTTACATTTTTGCGCTTGCCCAACAACCCCAGATTCCGATGCCATGCAAAGTATTATTGAACATTTTCAAATTGCGAAAGTCGTCATGAAAATACTCGTGCGGATTTACACGAATTTCCAAATCTCCCCTTTGCAAAGCAATCAAAATTCTGCTTAAATAATTATCAAGCTCTAAATATTTATAAAAAAATGTTTAGGAAACTAACATCTGTCACACTTTACAATACAATGTTTTAGAAAATATTGTGGTTTGGAACAGGAAAATATTTAGGCGAATACTCAGGATGACGCTATAGCTTACAGAACGAAAGATTTTTCAGGCATTCTACAATAGTATAACTTTACAAAGAGTAAAGAAAGAAGATCTGTCGCAACTATACCTAGCAAGAGACAAATACTTGACACCAAAAAAATATAAAAAAAGTGTTAGCTATTACTTTACTTTTTTTCTTTATTGTTGTAGTGGCCCTATACACCTATCTATTAAAATTTAGCAGCCTTTTCAATCTAGCTAGCTTTGCCAACAAGAGAGATATTGTGAGAGATAACTTATCAAAAAAGAGCATGGACAAAAACTTTTTTATAAAGAAAAACATATCCCATTCTACAAAAATTTTACTCTTGTATCGTGGATGCATTTACAAACATACAATTTCACATACACATAACTTGTAACAGACCGCGTTGATTCAAGTCTTTTGCTTTTCATTTTAACTATTTCTGTTTCTCTAATGTTCTATTGTTTATTTCCCCAAGAATACGGTGCAGTACACGGCAACGGCTCAACAGACTACCACCACCAGCTCTGCTCCAAGTGGACGCCGTCGCTCCGCTGGACGACCTATGCCAAGCCGCTGTGACCCTGAGGAGTTTTCCGAAGCACCCACCAAAATCATCAGTAAGTTTCACAGTTACGCTTCCACAATTTTAGGAAAAAAAGAACAATTCGATTGCTGTTCTCAAGGACAGTTAAAAGTTAAAAATTATCAGCGAATTAATTTGTAACAAAAATAAAATAAAAATCTTTCTTCAAAGACCAAAATAAATTAAGCTCATACATATAGTATAGACTGACATGTGAATTTGTCAATGTCGAATTTTCTATTAATCATAGGTACTACTTATTATAGTGCCACAGTGGCTACTATAAGCAATATTTTGAGCTAGTTTTCAATTCAGTTCTGGCGATAATGTGATAGGTCAACTTCTAAAGTCTTACACCTTAAGGTACCTTACCACCAGTTCCGAATGTGCAGTGCTTCTTCAATGGAATGTAGAACAAATGTAACCAGATTCCATTCCAAGAAGAAGTGACACGCTTAGACTAGCTAAATTGTTCATATAGCCAATCAGATTCTGCTGGTATTTGGGCTTAAATAATACAACACTCCAATTGCTGTCTCATCGAGAAAAATAAGCATTACATACCTATATTTCTTAGCTACCTGCAAGATTGGCAGAACTTTAAGAAGTTCAATTCCATTCATTCATTTATCAATTTTAGCTCCTAGACAAATAAAAGAAGAATACACAGAGCCACGACCTCAAACCAGTCAAAGCGTAATACGTAAGTAGAGGAATGAGATGTTTTTGTAAAAAAAATAACATTGGTGAATGTCTTTTACTAAAATTTGTTTTGTCCTACGTGAAACTAACACAATCACTGTTCAAATCTAACAGAAATCACTAACCATCTACTTCATACTACACATTACACCGTGATGTCATAAGTTTATTATCACGCACATTATTTGTTTGCCAAACACCCGTGTCCAACACACCAGAAAGCGAACGAATCAAAAAACAAATCGAGCATGATCCCCCTCAAATGGAGCACACAATAGGAAAGTTTACTGAGGTAAACGTAACGAAAAGCGGTATTTATAACACGAAACTTTGATTTCTGAAAGACAAACTATTGTTAAATAACACAAATACGTAGCATGTAGATATGTATTATACGAAAAATGTACTCAAAAATAATAAAATTGGTATTCGGCAAGCGTTTTTGAACAATAACCGTGCGTGCATTAAAGTTTATTTTCAAATGACATATGTAATTTATTTAATACATTTTTCAAAGTAAGAAGTTGTGTAAAGATTGTTTAAATAACTCACTGATCTGCAAATTTTATAAAATTGGTCAACTTTCAGAAATCAGAGGTCCTTGTAAGCGATACTAATCGTTATGAAGTAAAATTTAAAGCAGCTTTTACTAATTCCGCCTAATCGAAATATGGGCAAGGTAACCAACTAACCAATAAAATGTAATGAAGCATACTGAGCATGCCAACTTGATCCTCAACCGTTTTAAAGGTTAACTTCCTTAACTTCCCCTTGGTTTTCTTGCTATCTTTTTTTATACACGTTATCAAAATTTCCCATTGTATTTTCGCACAATTATTTTTGATTGCTATTTGAAACGAAATATCAAGTCATTTGATGTTTTGATTTGAAAATGAGTTTCAATATTATAATATAATAAAATAAATAATAAATATTATTTTAGATTTTATTTCAGCTGTTAAAAGTCGGTTCTAAAAGTATAACACTTTGGCCCACAGACAAATGTACAGTTGTTGTGTGTACTGTCTATTTCCAAGCTGGCTGTACAAACGATACACGATACAGTATATAGAAAATCTAACATACGTAGTAATGAAATAAGGTCTAAATTAGCAATTTTGTACTCCATCAACTTATATTTACATTGGCTAAATACGACTTTTGAAGTTACAAAAATAAAATAAAAAGAGAAGTACTCGGAATCTAATATTACACAGCATTAACTTCGGAATTGAGTCGTCTCTAGCCGAGTGCCACTGGCCCGCATTATAATTTTGTTGCGTACATTATGTAAGTTACGAAGTTCGTTGGAAAAGTTACGTTACAAAAAAACCTGAAGCGTGCAAGTCATAAATCATGAATTTTCTTTCATACTGTTCGAATTTTATACGTTAGAAACAACAACTATAATGTCGAAGTATGGGAAAGTTTTCACTTGTGGTCCCAGGAGAAAATTAAAGTTAGAATTTGTGACAATAACACATTACCCGCTACGCTTATTTTTGTCTAAGTCTGGAGTTTTAGTAGACACACACTATTTCACTATTTTTCCCTGGTTAGTGATGCACTATCGAATTTAGTAAAACAGGAAGTAACGATACCTTCTTTAACGGACTACTAAAACAACTATTAATATTATAGTAAAAGTACCTGTTAAGATTTTTAGAGTGGGAAAAACAAATATCGAAAACAACACTGTACAATCATCCAGCTTTGTAATTCTTCGAGCATTTTGTTTCTCCATTGTACAGAAGAAAGAAAATTGTAAAGAACATTGTTTGCAATCGACACTTCTATTAATTAATTGTATTAACTCGAACTGGAGATAAATTTTAAATACAAATAAAATATATTTTCAAAGAAAAGCAGTTTCTATGCGTTATTGTTTAAGGATGTTTACTGCAGGTACATATAATAAAATGCTGCATAAGGCACGTTTTTATTAATGTTTGTTGTATGCAGAAGATATCTGAAGATGACACTTCACTTCATATATTTGCAATATGTATATTTATGTAATATGATTAAGTTTAAAAGGGGTGTAGACACTTTATGAGTCATTTTATTTATATTTCAGTGTAGTATGCTCTTAATTAATATTAATAATGAAGTTGCAAAGATCTTGTTATGCACTTGCATAATGATGAGGCAGATATTAATTTAACACCGTGCTGTAAAATGATAATTTAATATTTTAAAACTACATTAGAATAACATCAAGGTCCTTGTGTGTATATCATTTGACATAATAATGTAAAATTTAAAATGACCGACCTAAGGCTAATTTTTCAATGGTCAGATAAAAGTTACCTGGGGAATAATTATGATGCTGTCGCGTCAGAATGTTTGTATAAGACAGTGACAGCAACAATTTTATTCGTCAGATAACATTTATCTGACTATTGAAAATCAGCCCTTAGTCAATAAATGGTTTACATAAAATCCTAACCAACTGTTTTCAGAACAATATCTGCAAAATGCATTGAGGTAAATCATTTTTCGTATTCAAAATTCGAAATCACATCGTCAACGAGGTGACTAAGTATCTAAGTAGATAGGTAGCAAAATCCAGTTAGAAATAAACTTAGAAACTTTGCCTACGCTAGCGAATTCGCGAGACAAAACATTGCACACATACCTACACATTGTAAGTTCCATAAGCAAAAGTAAAATCAGTTTACTCAAGGGTAACGTTAGCTCACCCTAAATTTAACGCCTGTTTACCCACGAGTGACGTCACATTACACGTTGGAATTTTACACCTGATATAACTTCACTCTGTATTTCTAAAAAGATAGAGAGAGACAGAAAACACTCACCCTTTCAAATCTTACAAGTACACAAGTAACCTAATGATTGCTATTGAAAATGTTTCTGGAAATAGCAAACTCGAGTTATAACTCTCTGTAGAACATTTAGAGTCCCGACTTCCGAGTTAACTCTTCATAATATGTGTCAATCGAATTATGTGTATAAAGCGACAGAGATCAATTAAGGTGAAAACATGTGGCAGAATACTCGTTATGGGAAACTATTTCGTTGGTGTTATTCGTGGAGCGAATGTAACTTGGGTGATTAAGGAGTGACTAGCATGAAGAGGTGTCTTACAAGTCGTTAATTGTAAGGAGTTATATACCGGCAACCGTTGAGGCTTTTTCACACTCATGAGCATATCGGAATTCTTCCAATACCTAGTCAAACTCTTGAGCTAGATCGCTGTATACACGTCTGTGGAATTAACTTCTCAAAAAGTTGCGCTGTATATGTAATATTAAAGGCACAAATGCCAAAATAATTTTCCATCTGTGACCGAAATTTCGCCTAGCGACGTCTAAGATAATGTTACTCTTTAAATTTTTCTACAACCTTTACAGACAGGTACTTGTCTTGTCTGGCATGAAACACTTGTAATATTTTCCAAGTAGGTACTTATATGAGAAAAACAAAGGACTTGAATGCCTTCTTATTAGGTAAGTAGCTATATGCCAAAATTAACCGTGTACTGAGAATTAAAGGTACTTACCCAATATTTTGTACTGTATGTATTGTACCTCAATTAAGGATAAAACACGTTCCTTCAATGTTTTTCTTTGAAAAGGCACAAAGAATCGATACTAAGATTTCGGTACGAGGTACTTATGGCAATATATAGCTAAATTTGTTCACACGCTTCCATTTCGTTGTAATAGCTACACGAGACTTGTAAATATGCCTTTATATTACAATTTTGGTGGATAACGCCTGTAATAGAAACTAAAAGCCGGCTATTCAGATACTTGAGATTCTCATTGCTATGAAGGTCTACATTGCCTACCTACATATGTTACTATGTGGATTTCTACCAAGTATACCTACCACAATACAGTCAGATAAATGTTTTTTGTTTTGAGGGTTGAAAATCATCCTGTGATAAATGATGTGGCTAAAAACCACCCCGCTCTCCTTCTCCAGACCAAAGGTCTGGTACCCTATTCCTAATAGACCATGGATCCTATTGGGCCCCACCTGTAGTGGTTTGTTGACACGCTGAACGTTACTTTCTTAATATCCCAGCTTTGACGTTACTTAGTATCTTAGCTTTGACCATTCGCTAATAAAACCTACATTTTACGAAATGAGTTCATATGTTCTTTCTATATATACCTATAATAGACATGCCTATTTAATTAAAGTACCTCCTTCCGTCAGGAAGAAATAAGTTATATTTACCTAATATTTGGTTTACAAGACAATATTTTCTTGTACATAGGTACGATGCAGGCGACGTGTACTCGTGCCAAGTATATTTACAAGGTGCAGGGTTACTTTCATAGTAAATGCATCTTCATATCCATACAGATATCGGAAAAATATGTATGTGATATCTTAAGAGGTGGTAGTCTCTACACGCAATAAATTGAATTTAAGAAAAAAGTGTTTGAGCAATGACAATCTGTGTTTTAGCGTCGTAAAATATCCTAATGGCATAGGTATTCGAAATTATAAGATTGAAAGCCATGTTTATATATTCCTAATGTTCTAACAGATTTCAATTAACATCGTTGGCGTATAACAATAATTATGCTTAAAACTATTTTCTAAGTTTTTCTATTATTCACACCTTAATCTATTGTATTTGGCAAAGAACTGGTAGTTTTTTACAAATTAAAATACTTTCTTTTATAAGAAGCTCAAGGATTACTGCCAGCCCCTATGACCTTAATACGGCTACCTCATCACATATTTATGTTGATCGGATTTTCACCCTTAAGAGTTATTTTGACCTGAGACCATTAATGTAAATCTTTTGGAATAGACAACTACTAGATAACACAAAGGAAATAAAGGTATTTCTTATACAAGGATGTTCTACATATGTATATGTACAAATAATGAGAAAATAAAGCGAACGCGTTAAAATAAATGCTATCAAAATTCTGAAGCGATCCACGGTGCGCCAACGATACTTAAATATATATCATCATTAGGGAAACCTTCACATACACCTAAGTACCGGATGAAAAATAATTTATGTGCTAAGTACGTTTTAATCACGGCTTTAATAATTAGGAAGCACAATTTCTGTTAGCCGCACTTCATCTTATTAAATCATATTCTTGTGTAATGCCATCGTCACGCTTTTCATTCTTAAGCAGTTAAGCAAAATTAGAACAGTATGTACTGCACTTATTTCGCAGACAAATATCTGTATTTTAGTACTTATCGTTAAAGGTCGTGCGGACTTTGAAATTATAGAATTAGTTACACAAGTTCCATCCGCCGGCTTCCTATGTGGCAATTTATCAAGGTAATTTTCATAATTTAAATTAACACAATAAAATTATTACTACTAGGTACTGGCTAATCTCACGCAGTTTAAAGCACTGCTTTATTGGTCTGTCGTACCGTGATGATTTTGTTCAGTATCTTTCCTTGATAGATTTCAACACAAAAAGAACTGTTTAATTTGAACCCGTCGTTTCAAAAATTATCGCTTTTAAACTGACATACAAACTCTTCAGCCTTTATCATATGAAAACTACGAAAAAAGTAATGATTATAATGTATTTATCAGGAAAGTTAACGACCATCCCGGAAAGTAGAAAGTTAGATTGATTTCATAAAAAAACAAAGTTTCAATAAAAAGTGCTGAATATTAAATCAGTGTGCCTTATTTTCATCATCATCATCATCATCATCATTGAGTGGTTATAAGTTCCTATTGCTGAGCAAAGGTTTGGGTACAGGGAGAAGGTCAGAGGACCAGGTTTCTTCACAATGTTTTCCTCCACAGTTGGTTTGTGGTGTCTTGACTAAATTAGAAAGGACATAATTATGTAGGTATGTTTAACTAAGAAAAAGTCACATTGGTACTTATGTCAGTTTACTAAACCACACCCTCATGCATGATATCATCATCGTTAACAACACTAACATAATCATATTTAAACATTATTAATGTACTACTTATATACCATAACTAATAGCATTTATTTTTTATAATATCATTCATTAATTGAAGAGGCAAAAGGTATCAACCTTCTTGGAGCATTTCCCGATTAGAATAAGATGATGGGGCCTAAATTAGATACTTATATTACTTTCATTTTCCTCCTTTTTAAGTTTTGGTTTTGTATATTTTGGGGGTGAATGGTAAAAATTGTTTATTGATTAATTTTATTACAAAGTGAAGAATTAAATTTGTTTTCGTTTAAGGTCCTATTTTAAAAGTTCCTCCTAGTGAAGAACCCGATAAATTGACACGTGGTAAGTAACATATTGAATTTACAATGATGTATCCAGTTTAGATAGATTTATAAAATAGTAGTAATAATACAATAGATGGCAAAAGAGGGAGACAGACTAAGAGATGAGAGGACGACCTCAGGCAAATGGGGAATTCCTCCTACATGAATCCGAACAGCAAAGAATAGCACAGAATAGAGATTTTTAGAGGAGGCCATTGTCGGAAGAAGTTGAAAAGTATATACCGTTTGCCTAACGCAAAAATAATATAATAAGAAAATAACAAACAAAATAATATAACAATTATTCATTAATAATACATAAATGTAAATAAGACATAGTTGCGCCTTCTTCTCATACTTATATATTTAGATTCGAAACCCGGTAAGCGGGTACTAAAGTGACTTTTTCAGAGTTAAGTATATGTACTTTTAAGATTATTTAGACACCACTGACAAACGGCGAAGGGAAACATCGTGAGGAAACCTGGACTTGTAATTTGTAATTATAAGATGAAAATCGCCAATCCGCATTGAGCAAGCGTGGTGATTAATGTTCAAACCTTCTCCGACTGAGAAGAGGCCTTTTCTCAGCAGTGGGTACTTATAGGCTGATGATGATGTTAATAGTTGCGAGTACGAATAAACTTAATATATTAGTTTGGCACATATAGATATATTTTGTAATTTAAACAAAAAACAACAATTAAGGTTTTTTTTTAAATAACGTTCGGAAATTAATTCGATTTCATTATCAGCATTCATCAAAGGTACATGCCTGATTTCGCCCCTAGTGGCGCTAGTGGAAACTTAGGTCTCTTTTGTCCAGTACTCTTTACAGATTTCAAGTCATTAGAATATAGAGTTTTGAACAGAAGTTTACCAGGCCATAAGCATCTTTGGCTTGGTGCTAAAGAGTGCTTGGGAGCACAGAATCGATCGCACAATACCTCTGTCAGCCACGCTTCATATTCAGCTTATCAAACACAGTCACACTTAAGTTACACTTTTCGTTCTTAAACTGTATCATCAAGCAATAGATGGTTAGATGAAATAAGAAAAAAAAAACAAAACATTTTATATCAAATATTGTTGAAGGTCGTGCGGACTTGGAAATAATGGAATTTGTATCACAAGTTCGGGATAGCGGCATTCTACGTGGCAAGTATCTCCTAACATATCTAAAGTCACCGTATAATGTCACACTTTCAATGACTAGGTACACGCAATATAAAATTACAACAGTAGCGACATCGTCGTGATTACTTGAAACTATAAAAAAAATAAGCTTTAATCCTATGATTAAATGTCCGTTTTAAGGTTTCAAAGTACTGGCACACACACTAACTGACGAGTTGAAATAAATTTCAATTTTAATTCCATTCTATATTTGTAATCTGGTCATCCATTCAGTATCACGCAGCACATAAGTATTAGGTAAATATTATATAAGTAGAAAAAACTTAGGTACTTTGCATTTTTGATTGTAATCATTTGTTTTATTAACCATGCCAAACAAGATTTTTATTCTAAGTAAACTAGCACTAGTCAAGACCGATACACTGCTTATAAAGTAAGCTTAGTAAAAATACTTCTTATAAAGTACTTAACACACTTAATCCAAAGTGAAAACACATCTATAATTACAACAACATGATTATTTTAGTTAATTAGTTAATTTGTTTATATGAACAATAAAAATGATTAAAACAATTATCATTAAAGGTCATGACGTTCCTGGAATTAACAAAGGGGCTCAATCTCGAAGTCAACTGATGCAACCTGGCAAGTTTTACTGCAATTTTTTGATTCACCTCAGTCTTTACGGGACTTCATGAATTGTATTCGTAAAAATTACTAACAATAAAATTTTATAATAATGTATTGTGGTGACATTAACGCCCTCTGCGTTTAACGTAAGTAGTCACATTATTTTTTCAATATCACATGTACTTCCATATTTGAATCACGTGCCAATACTGCCAGTCTTCTGGTAAAGTTCCCGGTGACGATAATGCGGTTGATTTCTTGAATGTTAAAATCTGTCATTCTAATTTCTAACCCCATCTTTCTTTATTTTAATTATCTACAGTTCATTTAAAGTTTTTCTTTGTGTTGATTTATAGATAGTTACAAAGAAATAATTGGATTTGCTTTATTAAAAGTCCAGTTTATAAAATGCCCACTCAAAGATGCGCTTAAACTTCAATAGCACGTCTTGACAACGTATTAGTGAATACCTAATAAATTAAAAAATATAATGAAAGCCGTAAATGTTACGCCTGTTATTTACGTAGGAGGTCAAGTGTTTCAGAAGTTAATTCTGATTTCGCTATCAGCTCTCATCAAAGGTAAATAAGGCAATCGTGCCTGATTTTGTCCCTGGGGGCGCTAGTGGGAACTAAGGTTTTACCTCGATGGTTCAGTAGAATGCATGCGGGTTTCCAGTCATTTTTAAAAAAGGCTATAAGCACCTTTAGTGATACTAAGAAGGAGATAAGTTATGAAGCTCCGTGCGATTTTAAAATCGACTTATTCCATGTGACAGCTTCATTTGGCAAAAAGGTCATATTGTCATTACCATCCATCAAACACAATTACGGACTCTAACTGGACATAGCAGAGGTACCTATCAGCAATTTAAATATTATTTTGTACCTTTCGATTAATTAATTCTGACAACTAGGCGGCCACTTCTGATTTTTAGGATTTGTCGTTTCTTATTTGTCTCATAATTAGCAGTATATCAAATATTTTTTTGAAATTTATAATTTTTATTGTTAATAAAGAATAATCTCCATGTTTTTATCATGAAACGTCGCGATGGTTTGTTTAATAAATTACGAGCAATTACGAGCTACACTTGGCAAATAACAACGTGACTATAAAATATTTACAATTTTACTATTCTCATTAACTTAGTGAAAAACCAACATATAAATTAGTGTATTTAGGAATAGTCTGGGTTTACGTAAGAAATTTAACGCATTTGAAAGAACACTATTTTCCTCCATTCTGCAACTACTGATTGTTACCCAAAATCACAAAGTTTTTTTTTACAAGTACACAGCTGCCCTAACTTGTAACCCTAATCTCTGTATTTTACGTTTTGCGTCGAAATTCTCAACCCTCAATTTACTATGAAAACATCTATATCTAAGGTTTCTTTCAGTTACAATATTTTATTAATAAAATATGATTATAAGTAAATGCTAAATGGTTGCCACTTACAACAATTGCTATTATTATATGACTAAAGATATTTAAAAAAATACCTACTAATCCATTAACGCCTTACTGTGTACCGCTTACATCGCGAACACAAAGTATGCGAGTATTATAATAGAATAGTCTTCATAGCGGCAGTCAAGATGTTAATAATTATAATTCAAGAGATCACAATTAAATTTGTAGCTTTAGTAGCTTCAAATGTGCACGTTACTCGCACATATGTATTTTGTGCCTACACAAGTAAGAAATTAATTTTATTTATTGTTCTATTAAACAGCGTCAGTGTTGTCGCGACCAAGTCGCTCGGCAGTGAAGAAACACGTCCAGTTCCCCGACGAACAAAGCTGCATCGAGGAAGCAATCGAGGCTCCTCAACCAGGTCCCAATGAAAAACCGGGTGAGAACCTTTTCCTAATGTCAATGCCATACGTTACCAAGGTAAGGATATTTCTTATTTAAAAATTTACTGCGTGTTCACGGTAGAAGTCATCGACTCTTCACAATCACATCTTCGTGATCACCTTCGATCAACATCGGCAAAACCAATGTCTTATGTCCTCCAAATTATGTACGTACGTGATCATCATTTGTGATCATTTTATAGTAAGCATTCAGACTTATAACATAACAGCACTTATATAATGTCCGTGATCATGACCGCACAAAATAGCATCAGTACAGAATATCATGGTTTGTTGAAAAAAAAAACTGAATTTCTACATGGCCGAGTACTTGTGTGTGTTATGTCCTTCACTGAGAGGAATCTTCATGAGCTTACAAACCGAAGCATGTTGATATTTTACCTGGGAAAAGAGAAAATCGAACGTATCTGAATAATTAAGAAAGATGTTATTAGATCCTTGACTAAATTTCATGACCACATGAGAGCGGTTGCTGACAATTGCTATCTTAGATTAGGATTTGTGTTTCGTTATTGAGTAAACACACTGGAATACGGTGGAATCCTTATAAGATTAAGTGGGTGTAAATTAAAAACATTATTCTTGAGGTTTTTGAAACAAAATGGTTTGCCCTGGCCCTGTTCTGATATACATATACAACAAAATATCTATTAGGCATGTTACGTTTTAATTTTCTTCAGGTAAGTCGTGATTTGTCACGACCTGTAGGACGCGGCGAGAAGAATGACTTAATGGTGGTTGTCATTGGCTGTACTTACCGGATTCACCGAGAGCGTGACTAGCACTTACCATGCTCAATTCTTCTCCGACATCAGAACAGATGTTTTGTCTCAGTGATATGGATGTATGTGGGCGTGAATGTTTAAGAATCTGTGAGAGTACGAATGTTTGGTAATTACTTTTGTTATTTTTTATTTTTATATTTTTGTTCAATTATTTATTGTGTATATTTTATTGTATTTGCAATTTTAATCTTTGTTATTATTTTTGTTATTTATTTTTATAATTTAGTTTTTTTATATATACTTAATTTAGTCTGTTTTGTATATGTATGTAAATGGTAAATGGCAGATCTCGTTCCGCATAGTTTTTTGTTGTTATGTAGATAAATAAAGAATTTGTACACCACATTAAAGTTGGGTAATCAATTTTATGTAGTTACCTAATTACTTGAAAATAATAGAATAAATAGATGCGATAAATCAATAAAACAAAAGGCAATCATGTTTTAAGAATTGAGAGTTCAGAATGTTCACATGTGATGAGCTTGCCATACACTGTATCATCCGATTTAGGAGCAGATTCTCAGATAAAATTGTATTTAAGGGTTAATAAATAAATGTACATGAATACAAAAATTATCTTTTTTTCTCTTATAACCTAGACGCAAAAAAGGTAGACTAGACATGTATCATAGGAAGACCAAATTAATTTTATGCCAACGTTTCAACCAAAGAGACCATGATTGGGTTTTTTTTGTCAGGGGAAAATCATCCAATGACTTCACCGGGTAAGGCGAGAGAGAGTGTCAGAGTCTTACTGCCTAACCTCCCCTCCCCCCCCCCCCCTCCGTTCCTTCTCCTGCTCTGGGCCGCGGTGCCTCGTTGCCCTTACCCCGCAACCCAGGCTGAACCATGATTGTGTAAAAAAAACTTTTGCCCCCACTAGGATATTCTCCTGTGTCGTGGGTGAGTTTTTGCTCAGACACGGGACGACGTTTCGTGGATCATACAGAGAATCAAACCTGCGAAACGGCGGCTATTTGCCCTACTACCGCGCCAACAGTGCCGTTAAAACGCACGAACTCTATCGAAGAGCATTAAAGTTCATTTAGTTTACTACCGTGGTATGCATGTATAGATCGCTAGTTGGGGACTTACCTAACCTAACTAGATCTTTAAATCGCTTATTTTTTTAATCTTGGTAAATTGAGACATAAAAGAAGAACAATTATAGGTGTGCTTAGGTTTGATGAATTAAACAATGTTTATGTACCTATAAATAACAGTCTTAGTAAGTAGAAATGTACATAACCTTAAAAAATAAATCACAATATAACTCTCACTTGATAGTTTTTAAAAACTAAGACTTTAAGCAGAGCTTGTTTATCATATTAACTACTAGGTAATTACAACAATAACTATCCTTAAACATAGAACAGAACTCCTACACAAGGGTGCCGTCACCTTTCTCGAGGATGATTATTATCTAAACACATATAAAACTAGCTACTCTCGCGCGGTTTCACCCGCTGCTACGGCTCCATTTGGTCGTAGCGTGATGTTTTATAGCCTATAACACTCAGGAACATTGTAGCTATCTATCAGTGAAAGAATTTCGGCAATCCGACCGGCGGTTCCCAAGATTACCCCCTACATACAAACTTACAAATTTTACCTGTTTATAATATTAGTATAGATCAAAGAACTTTTAATCAAATAAGTGTCGTTAATACCGATTCATAAACACATTATTTTGTACGCTTAACTTAAGTATCTTGTGACTAAGTAGGCACCTAAAACTGAAATTTATAACCGTTTTGAATTCTTCAAAAATAATTAGGTACATTTTTGTTCGTAACTTTTTTAATAAAAAGACGTTAAGCCTGTATAAAATACGAAACTATGCAATAACTTTTTAGCGTTTTTTTGCATATGATTAAACATAAAATGTAGTTGTCCGTTAAAATTGTCTGTCGCGAAAGATTATGCTGGTACTTGAGGACTTCGATGCTACTATTGGGCGCCACTTACTTTTATGAAACATTTTATTTATGGCATACATATATCTTCGTTGAAATGGAAACTTTTGCCGTACAATATTGAACATAGATCTGTGAAAGTGTCTGACTCTGTAACTTTTTGTATTTGATGTCAACCTTCATATCTTTTGAGCCCATGTATTAGGATTGTCTGTTATCTTGTCACTCATATCGGATTGTTACACAAGAAAAATGTTAACAAAAAATCGTCGAGGGAATAATGGAGTAGTAAACGTAGGTATACATATGTACTTATATATCGCTTTATTTTTATAAGTGCTATCTTGTTAACTGATTTAAAATTTATACAGAAATATTATAACAAGTTCAACATCAATCCCCAATTGAACACCGGCGTTCGCTCACCTATTGTTCTTCTGTGGTCTCTAATTACTACGATTAAAAGGTTAATATTTAGTTAAACTTATACTTGGATTAGGTAGGAAAATAATCTCTCAATTTAAACTTAGCACATACAATATTCAATATTGTAGGTAAAATGTTTGAAAATGTAAATATATTTTCTGGCCTTAAGCCGAGGGGTAGGTGAACAAGTTAAATCGATATGTCTTTGTAATGGACTATAAAACATCGTTTGAAACTAGGACTATTAGCGGTTTATTGTCATGAAAGTTTTAGCCACGCCGCGCCGCCGCGTCGTTCGCGTTCCGCTGTCGGAGACAACAATTTTTCGAGCTGGAAAAGTGTAAATGTGGAACCAAACTAAGGCTATCTAAATTGCTCGAACATTAATCACTATCTCATACGTTCAAGCGGCGTGATTTGCGATTTGTACGTGGCTTCCGTTCAAATAGCCCAAAACGCTACAATCTTTACGAATGTTCAACGACAGAAGGCTGAGAAGCTATTGAAACTATGAATTAATCTTTTACAAGTGGGAACGAAATCTATATCGGAATGTTTAAGTAAACACAAACATTAAATCCTCGAAAGTTTTGACAATAAATGATCGAGCTAAATATATGTATATTTAAATAGGTAAACAAGGATAATATAACCACATTTAATGCCATAGAAATGCTATAATACCGTCTTTATTCATTCTCCTTCAGTTCAGATAATATACTATGATATTATCGTTACGGTGTTCGGTTCCAAGTCTTTGTGCGAGTCACCGCTTCGTTCCTTACGAGCCATGTGTAACAAAATATTTGCCATCAATACGTATTCAGCCGGACAAACACTTGAGACGCGACGGTTGATAACATGGACTGCTCGGTAACATGTTGACTGAAGTAACGCTCTATTAAATAAGGCATACGATTGATATTGAAATAGGATAACTTTGTCACACATTTATATCTAACTATATTTACAAAGACATAACGCTAAGCCACAAATTAACATTACTATATATGTAGTATTTATTTAATTTCGTAGTCTTATTTATTTAGGAAGCTAGTCCGTTGTCAAGCGAGCTTCAACTCTTACCTAGCTTTTCAGTAATTTTATGGTAGACACCGCACGCTATATCATCTCACCAATTTTCATTTCGAGGTAAGTTGCATGTATAACTAACTATATGTATGATTAAATTA
Organism: Spodoptera exigua; assembly: GCA_902829305.4. Classification (NCBI taxonomy): domain Eukaryota; kingdom Metazoa; phylum Arthropoda; class Insecta; order Lepidoptera; family Noctuidae; genus Spodoptera; species Spodoptera exigua. The sequence goes on along the minus strand of LR824601.2, from coordinate 7,346,101 downwards.
TTTTATCAACATTTCGATGTTGTCCTAATACGTAAACTCTGATAAACAATGCTATCAGATCTTTTAGCTAGATCAGATGAAAGATGATGATGTTGATTAACTAATGCAGGTTTGAAGCAAGCAAAGTTTCTAGAACATTATATGAATTTCAATCCTAATTATATAAAGCACGCTTAGTCCCTAGAAAATGTAGACAGAAGACCACTGTACATTTTACCATTGTTATTGGCATTGGCGCAATAATAACCCGGGAGTTGAGAATACTCGAAATAGGTCCATTTTATTTTCAGATGCCAATGACAATATTTCAGATTGATTTGTTGATTTCACTAATGTATACTTTAAATTGTAGAAGCGCGCGTCATCTCCTCGTTGTGGATGGAACTGGAGTCGGAAGCTCCAGCGCCAGAGCGCTGACGCCGGCGGAGCGAGCAGTACTACCGGCCAGTTTCCCGAGCTCGGAACGAGCGTCGGAAAATGTCAGCAGCCGGAGTACCGCCCGCAGACGACACACAGAAGGATTCCCTGTAAACTTACCGACCACTGGATGCAAGGTGAGAGTTCTTAACCTTTATAACTATAACTAAGCAGGTATTGTTTAATGACGTGGTACATTGTGAAGTGGTGGTTTTCTTTATTTTTGAACAAACGTTGCCCCACATTAGGATTTTCTCCTGTGTCGTGGACACCTAGACCCGGAACAATAATTTGTGGATCACACAAAGGGTTGTTCCGTGCGGGAATAGAACCCGCTACACGTTGCACGGCCCAGCCACCGCACCAACTGTGCAGTATTAATAAGTTTTATAATATTATAAAATGTCATGGTGGCCTGGAGGATAAGGCGCCCGCTTCTCATGCATGAGGGTGCGCGTTCGAAACCTGGCAAGTACCAATGTTACTTTTTCCGAGTTATATGTACTTTCAATGATTATTTAGACACCACTGACATACGGTGAAGGTAAACATCGTGAGGAAACCTGGACTTGTAATTTCTAATTACCTATAAGTTTGAAATCGCCAACCCGCATTGAGCAAGCGTGGTGATTAATGCTCTAACCTTCTCCGTGTGAGAAGAGGCCTTTGCTCAGCAGTGGGCACTTATAGGCTGATGATGATATAACGTATAATATATTATGTTGGTTTTTAAGGTATGATCATAATCTATGGGCCAATGTCGTTTGAATACAAAACATAAACGCGCAACGTGTCGTAGGTTCGAATTCCGCACGAAACAAATCTTTGTGTGATCCACAAATTGTTGTTCCGGGTCTGAGTTAGATGTATTGTGTATAAAAAAGCCCTTTTAATAAAATAAAGATTAAAAAAAATGTATTGTGTATGTCAAATTATATGTTTTTAAAAGCACCTACGATACAGGAATAAAATATGTTAAAAAATTAAATTTAAAAAACTCTTTCTGTGCTGCTGACTTGCTATTTCAGTTCACCGTTTGTATGCCTACGTGCTGTTAGCTACGGTTGTAGGTAAGGTTTATATGTTGGGTAAACTTGTTATATATGAAATTTGATTACTTTTTGACTGGTGGGTGGTCTCTGTGCGGACTATATAGTCTGACAATATTTTTTTAATACTCTTCTGTTAGAGTATTCTTGCATTTAGGTCTACCAGTTTGGTGTATCTCAAGTAATGAAGTCAACGTTTTAGCTAAATGGTTTAAATGTATGATTCAATATTTATATTTAAATATTAGTTCTCTTTCAACCGTATTTGTTCTTAATATTGGTGTTGCTTGTTGAATAGCTATTCTGTCGTTTAATTAAAATTAGTCGTTCTAAAAGTCAAGTAAACACCTACACAAATATTGAATCGTTGCATTCATTTTAATAAAGAAAATAAATAATCAATCGATTAATTAGTATACAACGAGAGGTTTATGCAGAGATATAACACTCATTGGTATAGAAGTTCTAAAGGACGATGTCGGTCAAAGGTTCAATCAACATTTATCTCGCCCATTAATGATCAAAGTCCCATAAGTTTGATCATTATACATCATAATGAAGAACATCAGTAGGAACGGATGTCGTCACGTTGGCGGAGATAAGCTTCGATCACACTGACTTGATGTGTATTCAATATAACTGTAAGTGTGTATAACTACTGAAAGTCGTAGCATGCGATTAAATACTTACATAAGCAGAACTTTAAGGTCTTATTTCGCTTCAGTAATCCTTAATTCCCGGGTACCTATTGAGCCAGGACTGCCCGCAGGTCGCTCCGCCCTTGAACTGCTTTTTTGAGGCCACCGACCGTCTGGTTGCTGCCATTTAGTGCAAAAAATGAATCCGAATTTTATTTTACACCTACAAATGACTAAATTTTTGGCCCCAAAACTGCTGAAACGTAAAGTTTTTGACCGCAATCACATTAATTTGCAGGTCTGTCGTGAAATTTCGCTTCGTTTTTAGTGTTATTGCCAGGATTTATTTTAAATAATTTCAGTTAGGTGGCGTATAAATAAGTACATGACTATTGTAAATCGCGAGGATCAAAACATAGATAACAAAAACAAGGAGACATTATTTCAGATACGTAGGTACTTTAAATGAATATTTAAAAAACACTTTCTTTCCATTGCAGCTATTTTCTTATCATTTCCATATACATCTACATTTTCTAACGTAGTCTATCGCTGGCAAGTATTCGTGTAGCATAACATTATTATTCGTTTTCTTCTTTATAATAGATTACCAGTTTATTCATGAGAAATGCATGGAAAAATGGAAATGTATAATTATGAACTCCTTCAACTTGTAATAAAAAAAAACAATACTTAATACCTTTTTACTTTGCTCTAGGTACAAATTGTATCTTGTGTTTTATTTCATTCAAAGGAATTGCATCCAACTAAAATGTCTGTTGCAAAATACATATAATTACGTTCAAGTAATTAGCAAAGAGAATAGTTTCGCTACTGAAAGTTAACTTAGTAGTAGTGAAAAATAAATTTAAAAGGCTTCTACGAGTATTACGTATCTGGCATTCTTAACAAAATAGTCGTCAACAAGAAAGATACAAAATAATGAGTTTTCTTCTAGTTGGTTCTCTATTGCCTACTCAAGCCATACCAATTCACTTCAATGGACACGCGCCCAAGATTGTAAAATTCTTCATAAAAATTCATTGCGTTATCAAATGACTGACTAGCTAGGTACTTTGCCCTCGCTCGCAGAATAAATTAACATCAGTCTGCACTTCTAAGTCTACTTTCCGGTATTTAAACTTAGTAAATTAAGTAGGTATAAGTGTAGGAGGCCCATGCTTTTTTATGGTATAAGTCGGCAAACGAGCAGACGGATTACCTGATGGTAAGCAATCGGCGCCGCCCATGGACACTCTTGGAAACCGTGCAAAAGTCTAATTGAGGAACCTTAATATTTACGTATTTAACTTACTTACTCTGTATATACGTAATTGTTTATCTGCGTTAACTAACATTTATTATTTTGTTACAGATTAACCTCGATCAACATGAAGCTAATTGGCTGTACGCAAGCAGGGTAATGCGAGGCTAATTGAAATTGTTTCAAAAACAAAGCTATATTATCTGTAGACGTATTCTTAAAGATTTTAATCGAATGTTGCCAACAAGGTATGCTATCCTAAGCTAAAATCAAACCGTTTATTTAAAATGTTCCGAGAAATTTAAAACAAGCTTTTACCATAAGGTTCGTGCTGAACATTCGACTAGTCGGCAACTTTTTTTACAAATGTATAACGTCTCGTGCCATTGCGTACCTGCATTCTAAATAAAAACTTATTTTCCGTTCTACTAATTGGATTTAGTCTTAAGAACTCCGTTTCTTAACGTGATTGAACGCATTTACCCGTTTCGTATGAAAATTGGATTCAGAGGCAAATTGTATTATTGAACTTGCTTAAATGTCATTAGCTGGTTTACGATATAAGAACTTAAATTGTCTTTAAAGTGTATTACGTAACCCATTTATCGGATCAAATGTTAAATATCATATTTGGAATTAATTATTTTATGTGTAATTAAAGCGCTGTTTAAATTTTATTCATAGTTTATATTTGGTTGTTGGTACTTACTTTACGTCGATACTTTGCTTTGTACAATACTTTTGTTATATTGCATAGTTTAGACGCCTTTGCTGGTCATTACGTACTAAGTAAGTGTTAGATATTAAACACCTAAATGTAGTCGCGTGTAACAATATGGAGGAAAGTTAAATCATAATGCAAAATATATTTTCTCTACTCTCTGTAAGACAGAACCTATAACTTATTAACACAAGTACAGTCTATTTTATACTTCGACTGACGTAGATAGACATAGAACAATTTGATGTCCCAGATGTGTCACTTGTTAGCTATCAAAGAGTAAGATTAAAATAAATCTTATGTGACAATAAATAAGGCACACACTTCCAACCATGGACCTATGACTCTATGTATCTACGATAGTGTCCCGAAACCTATCACTCTACTCTGAGACGAGCTTGAGTACCAACAAAAATCTATGAGGAAATCGTTGTGGCAGCAATCGTGCAACAAAAGTAGACGACATATTTTTACACGTGACTAAACGTTAAGTTCTGGCAAATACTGCCTTGAATCGTGCAAGGTATATTTACCTACCTGTTTGAGGCAATTTGTAGCACTTAACAGTTTATAGTTAAATAGTTATTTAAATTATCTGTTGTGTTCATTGTTGTTGTGTTTTAAATATTATATTATGTTACTGCAAGTAAAGTGTTTATCTACTAATAGTTAAGTATGATATCTTGATATAGGTACCTAAGTATCTATTATTATATTAGCGAACTATGAAATAAACTGATTAGGTATAACTGTATAATATTTAGGAGTGTTCGTAAGAGAAATATTCGAGACTTGACTCAAAATTTTATGAATGAATTTATAAATTTTCGTAAACTTGGCTTCGACTTAGCCTTGACTGCGACCTTTTTTACAAAATTGGGGACGTCCCATTAAAATGTTTTATAGCTTCACAAATATAATTTAACTTTGTCATTATATTTGTAATTGGTGATTGGTTATCTTAACTATCATTTTCGTTGGTACTTGATACTTTGTGGAATATGGATATTTATAAATCAACGGTGAATAAGAAGGTACTCTTTTACCACTCTTGAATACCACCGGCAGTTATTCGATGTTGTAAACAGAATATTACTCGATATATAACCATGTAATCCCATAGGATAGTTACGTACACATTAAACTAACATACATATTATGAGCAAGATTAAAAAAATACCAAAAAAATGTAGCAGATTAGCAAAAGAATGTAAAGGCGAACGAGGCTTGCCAGCCATTCAGAAAGACGTACAGTTAAAGCTGGATAGTAGGTAGCACATTACATATAGAATTTAAAAATATTTGTTCAATAATTTGCTGAAATAAATGTCTCCACATAATCGTGCGTTTTATTTATCTCCTTAGTTAATTACCTTTTAAGGCGCTTCAACAACTATTTCTCTCTCTTTGGAAAGGCGATACAAACCGATATAGTGAATCAAATACGCCCAGGGTTAGGCAAGAGGAAGTGTCAGACTCTCACTGACTGAACCCACCAAAGAGAACATTTTTTCGAGCTGGAAAAATGTAGGTATATAAATGTGGAACCAAACTAAGGCACTCAAATTGCTCGAACATTAATTACTATCTCATGTTCGTAATTTGCGATTTGTACGTGGCTTCCGTTCGAATAGCTCCAAACTCCACAATCTTTACGAATGTTTACCGACAGAAGACTTTTTGTCAGGGGAAAATCATCAAATGGCCTCTCCCGCCCAGGGCAAGGCGAGAGAGAGGATCAGACTCTTACTGACTAAAAACCCCTCCGTTCCTTCTCCTGCTCTAGGCCGAGGCCGCGGTGCCTTATTGCACTTATCCCGCAACCCCGGCTAAGCATCAGCCCTACAGGCCCCGTCTGGGGTGGTCTTTTGAGTCTTTGAGGCGCGCAGGGAATGCTACGCGCCGCACGCTCGTGTCTGGTTTTGGAACTCGCCGTCCGCAGACCCGCGCTTACGGTGGCCGGAGATTATCTCTCGATCCCCGACGCCCAGAGTGTCTCCTACCGCGGCTGCTGGGACGAAGTTGGTGAAGAGGAAGATAGCTCTCTCACGCTCCGCCTCCTTTGCGCGCATAACAGCTTCACAGGAAGAAGGTCTCTTCTTCCTATAAAGCTGGCTGCCCAGTTCCTTTTGCTGGGGGTACACAGTCACCGGCTAGTGTAGGACTATTGCCGATAGTGGAAACAAGGGATAAGGGATTGGGTGTGTGTTGCTATGAACTAGTATGATGGCATCTATGGAAGGACACTATGGCACCTGCCGAAACCATATAATTTATAGTTTTTTAGGCTACAGGTACAGGTAAAACAAGAAGATGGAGCCTCGGCATCTCACCGACTGCGCCCTCGGGAATAGTTGCTAGAAATAATGATCGACTGATAACGGAAATGTGAGTGGCTGAAGGGTAACGAGACTGCTTTTTGAGAGAATCTTTTTACTCAGAGAATTCGGGTTTGCGTAAGCATCCTGCATCACTCCATCATCATACAGAATAGCTTCCACCCTCCGAGTAAGATCATAATAAAAGAAATAATATAAGAAATAATAAAAGAATATAAGGAACATAATACAATATAACATAATATAATAAACTTAACTTAATAGAACCTATAGTTAGTCCTATTGACTTACTATAGGTTCTATTAAGTTAGTTTTGAAATCTGATCCAACAGACAAACTGTGTATACAGTTTTGTTGGACATTTTATACTTTTTATAATGTAAAATGTAGCTTTTAAGCCATAATAAATAAATAATAATAAAATAAATATACATAAGGAACAATGACTTCTCCCTAGAGCACTCGGGCGAATAGTAGCCCTCGGAATCGCTATGTCCCGTTACCTCAGCGCAAGGTGCAGAGCAGGAACTCTTTGTTATTGTTCCCATTAGTTAGAACTAACTACAGTAAGTGGGAACAGTCCTAATAGGTGTATTGCCATAGTGCATACAAAAATGTCGGTGATTCGACCCCTCATTTAAACTTGTCTATAGGGCCTCTGCGCACTTGGCATCATCCCCTCGTATACCTAGGTACCTCCTAAATTAATAGTCTTCAGTCTCGTGGAGACTAGCCACTAACACGGTGTGAATATAATATAGACAAAGAAATAAAACGACATGTTGTAAATAATGTGATTATATTCTTAAATAATAAATGGATACACATGTTAAAGAAATTCGGTTTAACAAAGATAATTATTATAGTTTTAACATTTCGATGGTTTAGTTTTGAGACATTTTTGTTATGGACTCATTAAATGACAATAATAATATTAACTTTTTTAATACATAAGAATATAAATATTTAATAATAATTAATTTTAATAAAATTCTTACAAGTGCGCTCATTGACTATAAATACTAGACACGCGCGATAAAAACTAACGTAATTGGCAAAACTAGAATAAAAATAAAACAAATTGTTGTTCAGTTATCATTAAGTAATCGAATATGTAGCAAAACCTATAGCGAATACATTCATCCAGGTTTTATGCTAAGTAATGAATTAAATAAGTTATATTTGCTTAAGTTGGAAGAGAAATCAAATACAGTTTTCCACATTATACGCCACTCATACCTGAATGATTAAAATAAGTATAATTAAAACAATCACTTCGTCTTCATGACTTATGCGATTAATAGTAAAAATAAGAAAAAACGCGCGCATATTACATAAAACAAAAATGAACATCCAATTACAAGAATAAATATCAAACACTACTTAATGTAAGTACTTGTTCGACAAGGTTATAATAAGCTACGAAAATAATTTCAATATGAGCTTTACAAACCAATGATATTAAATTTGTGCAATGTATTACACAATTAAATTGCATTTTATTTTTAATAAACATTATATTAAGTAACATTATAATCTTTAAGATTTTTCATTTTAATTTTAAATATTAATAAATGATTAATTTACAAAATTGCTGTCCGTGTTTCACTGGAAGAACATCAAATAAATTCTATATAAATATTAAATCATATATTTACGTAGTCCATTTTAATAAAATCCAATTACATGTCGAAAATCCCCTGTCTAATTATTATTATATTTATCAGTGCTACGGTGAACGGTCTTTTATGAAATTGAAAATAGTCTTGGAGGTTTCTCTAAAGGCTCAGGTAGGAGCAACTAGCGTCACTAATACCGACAGACAGTCTTACTTCTATTGACTTTCAAAAGCTTTTATTGTTCACTTCAAAGCAAACGATTTGACTTTATGTCTGGATGGCGTCGTCCAAAGAATTATAATATTTTATTATTACTTTACTATTTTACATTCGTCAAATCTGTCCTTGTATTAAAGATTTTTGCGAAATATTTTTGCCGTTTCACCGTACATAAATAAGTCATGATCTGCTGCGAACTAGAATCCTGTGATAGATTAAAAGATCAGTACATTAGTGGGTTTAACGTAGCTATAGTCTAAATCTAGGGTTGTTGTGACAAAACAAATTACTACCTACTTGTGACTACGTAATCTACGCTTATTGAAGAGACATTGTGCCTCGTCCACCGAACAAACATTAAGTATAGAAGATATTTGCTTAGCGCTATATCGGTGCTGTGGCCATATAATTTAGTTTAAAGCTTAGTTAAATAATGAGATTAAAATGCTTTCTTACAGCACATCACAATTAACACAGAAAGCGCTGTAAACGTCAAAAACATCAGTTACAAGTGGATCGTTTGTCTAGTACAGCTATTTTACTAAACTTAGATCCTAGTATACATATATATACTTTTACTTAAGAGTGAAAAGTCGACATTTAGAAGTTAGTTAATACAAATAAGAACCTCTTAAACATTACACATAGTATTAAAACAAAGATAGTCTGACCCTAATGATTTTTATATTTGGAATAACTTTACATATTTTAACTACTTAGATCAGCATATCAGCACACTGACATTAGGCCCACAATAACACCATTTTTTACTTTACAAAAATACAATTAATTTCCCGTCATAAGAGGTAAGCATCCCAATTATTCATAACTAAATATCAACCACTAGGATGTTAACGCTCATATAAAGCGATTGTAAATATATTAAGTGGTATATAAGCAAAATAGTCGCTATACACTCGCAATAAAAGCGATTTCAGATTGTCGCATACAGGCATCATTTACGGTGCAATGCATAGGCGATATTTAGCAAATGTCGTAAATTGGTGCTTTTATTTTTGTTCGTATTTTACCGTCCAGTCGGTCGAAGTTCGATATTGTCGTATAAATTGTACCTTCATGTAAATATTTCCACGATTAATTCCCGTACTTTGTTAACGTGATACAGATTCAACCAGATTCACCGCGTTTTGTTTGGCTTAATCCTATATAATAATATTAATGTATTTATTTGTTTTTCTATTTATATTTTATTGTATGTAAGGCAAAGCTGTTGGGCGTGGCACGGTGAATGTAGTGGAATCGTGGAGATTACGTGTCATGTAGGATATCGATAACGTCAACACGTTGCGCGAGCAAGTTTGCTCTTATCCTAGCCGATGGGACTCGGTACAATATAGGCTAAACAGGGGGTATAGTCCACAGCACAGCGGTCTTATCAGCTGAAGTGGATAGGAAGGAGAAATCGTCAGGATGCCACCGGGCGGATATTACTTTGTCGGGGTGTCTTGCCACGGGGACACTCGGCAAGGCGCAAGTCAGGTCACCTGAAACAAAAATCAAGTATAAGTATATTTGTAATTGTATAAAGTTCTAAAAATATATTTTTTTAATAAAAAACGTTGCTCCGCCTTAGGATTTACTTTTGTGTTGTGGGTGCGGTTACAAACATACAATTTCACATACACATGACACACCCAGTCCCGGAACAACTATTTGTGGATCACACAACGAGTTGTTCCAGTGTTGCAGCCACCGCACCAACCGTGAAAGTAAAGGCTAAGGTACTGTATGGGATGTCCTGGCAGTGGTAAAAGAATATGAAGAAACTGGTCTTACCTTGAAGATCGGTCAGTACGACGCGTCCATCATAGCCAGCTGTGAGCAGATAGTAGGCGCCAGGTGAGAAACGAACGCTGCGCAAATCGCCTGAGTGGGGCGTGAAGCGCTGCAGAGCTCTAGAGCCGCGCACGTCGTGTAGTGCGCACGAACCGTCGTCGTGACCACAAACTAACAGCCTGCCGCTAGGGTCTACCGCCAGCGAAGCCACTGCTGAGCCCTAATACAACAAAAAGTTCATTATGTTCATTTTGCAACTAACATTTTACAACTAATTATGGCTCGTTGCTCTTTATAATTGAACAAATCTTAAAAACATTTTTACCGTAAATAAAGATTGTTTATTTTATTCTTATTGACTATTCGTGGGTAAGACACTCACACGTTCAAATCAAATCGTGGTTAGTAAGATGTGGCTAGCACTGTCTTGGCGAGGCAAAATTGAATTAGTCCTAAATCCTGAAAAGTCCTTATACTAAGCACATTTCATAGTGGAATTGTATTAAGTACATGAGACTAAGGACGTTTCTAATTAAGAGTAAAAACTAAATTTTAAGGAGGTTAGCCATAAAAAGGATGAAACATGCCTAATATCTAAAAGTGTGTATAAGTAGATGAATGATTTGACCAACTTAACGATAAACATAAAAGAACGAATATTCATAAAATACAACATGCACTATGGCTAAGAATATATGATAGCCCCTTGGGTAGATGGCCGTGACGACTTCTATGTACTTGGCGTAACATGATCACATAACAATACAAGCTTGATTTGAAAATTTGCAATTTAGCAACATCTGTTAGCCAATCTATTGCCCTTACAAAATACCAATGACGCTACCCTACAAGGTAACAAAACAAAACGATGAACCAACGTGTATAAAGTCAACAAGAGAAAACTATTCCATGATTAATGACCTATAACGTTGTTGAACAATGGACATTAATAAGCTGGGCGAGCAATAAACCACTTTTATTAAACATTACATTGTTTTTCCATGCCACATAACTTGTGTTACGCGAGCTACTAAATGTTGAAAACCAGTATAAGTAAATAATTAGAACGTACTAATGTTTTGCATTGTAGATCGTAAAAGTGGCAATTTTTTATTCAAATAAGCAGCCGCGATGACACGGAACTTGTTAATAGCTTGAATAAATAACGAGGAAGGTTGCATCAACATTGCTATGTGTAAGTGCAGGTAACCAGTCGGGCCGAAGTCTATTTGCAATGGTGCAAGAACAAAACGCAATTGGATTATATTGGACTAGCTACTTTTGCGCGGTTTCACCCGCTGCTCGGCTCCATTTGACAGTAGCGTGAAGTTTTATAGCCTATAGCACTCAGGAATATTGTAGCTAACCATCAGTGAAAGAGTTTTGGAAATCCGACCAGCGGTTCCAAAGTAACATAAACCCCCTACATACAAACTTAAAAATTTTAACTCTTTATAATATCAGTATAGATATAGATAGTATAGACCAATGATGTATAAAACTATAGATACGTTGTCCGCGCTCTAAAATGACAACATGAAATGAAGGCAATTGACAACATCGCGCTTAGTTACGCACCAACCTGCCGCGCGACGCTACGTTTGTTTAATTTATATCGTGTGTAAGCCTGTGCGAAACATAAAGAAAGCATGTCGTCGTGTGTGTTCAGACGATGTACAAATTATACTCCAAAAGTTAAAGACAAAAATGTGTCATTTCATGCGTAAGTTCACCAAAAAACCTATTTTTATTTTATTTTTTTCGACGCCGGCGCCCGCCATCTTGTGGCGGCCGGCGCATGAAGGTATAGTCACGTGCCGTAGGCATAACTGAAGATGTATATTTATCTCCCTCTAGCAAAGGCATTCCACTATACGATGTCATATTTTCTTTCCCTTTCTTTACTCGTAGAAGTAGTTATCTAGTATTTTCGCCGTTTTTAAGCGCCGCGATGTTGGTTCATGACGTGTCTATATATAATACGTCATTGGTATAGACAAATGTTAGATTGGATATTCGGAAAAAGGCTTCTTTTATTATTCATTTGAAACGTGCGTCGCGAGTCGTTGTGGTATTAAAAGTAAGTTTGTATGCATATTATAAGATAAAAGAAAAAGAGAAAACGAACACTATTGTGCTTATCGTGATGTAAGGTGTAACTAATGTATGAAATGTTGCCTCATCGTAGTAACTTCTATAAACAATATCAATCAGTGAAAAGACTACTCATCATTCTAAACTTTCTTAATCCATCATCTGAAAAGAGTAGTCAACAATTATACGGCACTATTTTCCAACATTATTGAAAGGGGTGCCAGGTAGTTGCTGCTTCGGTAGCAATTAGAGTATCACTTATTGCGATTTCACGTAACGAGCCAACAAAGGAAAATAGAAAGGAATTGATTTGCTTAAACTAAACCATACTGCTGTTACAAAGTACTACGTCGATCGTTTGCATGATGTTTGTAATAAGTTAAGTATACATTTAATAAAATAAAATTGAAATACTGATGTCATTACAGTTACAAATCACACAAAGTGAAAGAGCACGTAAAGCAACCACCTTAAAATAAACACGTACCTTGTTAGGTTGTCCCGCCGGGGGCGAAATGACGTTGACACAGCCGCCCGTGCGCAGGTCCCAGAAACGCACAGTCTTGTCTTGACTGCCCGAGACAAACATGGCGCCGCCCCAGTTGTACAGGGATAGTATATGTCCAGAGTGTCCGCTCAACGCCTGAACGTGACAAAAATAATCATTAAAACTACCGATCACTTTATAAATCCCCGACCCAAATCAAATGTACCGTTGAAAATGGAATTGATTTAATATACTTAGAACCCAGGGTAGACGGACGATTTCGCTCGAATTGTGCTTCAGTTGATGTTTATAGCGCCATAAAATGTTGTTTTATTTAAATCGAAACGAAATATGAGGGACTTGATTCCCGAAGGAGAAATAAGAGGTAGAGTACAATAAATGGTTGTAGAATACAAGGCACTCAAACAGAAGATTTTATCGGAGCCGGTGGGATTAAAAGGAATGTTAAATGAGGCAGTACGTGGCTGGTCCCACCTCGATCGTTCTCTGGTTGCGGCGAACCTTGCCGGGTTAAAACCACAAATCGCGTGCGTAATGATATTCGCAGCGGATGAGGTAGTCTTATGTTCCTCACTTAAACATGAGGTGTTCTAATCACAAACGTAAACACAAACACGTGCTGGCTGCATTCACGTATCAATTTAGCGGTTTGCAAATCGTACATGTGCGCAATTTCGTTGGTGGAATAAGTAGACATGCGTATTCAATTTTTATATCATTGAATTTTATTGTTATATCCCAATTGATCTTCATCTTAGAATTAGCTATTATAGGTGGACTAAAACAAATTTGCTCCTAATTATACGACCACTAAATAATGTGTTTTTATTCAACTGCTGTCAGGATAATGTTATCATGGCAACAATGAACTTAGTTTAACGGCAATACCAAAGAGCAGCCCTATCTGTAATCAATATGTGCATCATCAGACGAAGACATCATAAAACCGAAGTAGTAATAAATCGTAATAGATTGAAAGTTTCTACGATGAATGAACGTCGAGACGTGGATAGATACTCGAGCAATATATAATTTATATTACCTGGAAAGTTTTGCCTGTAGCGCAGTCAGTGACGTATATCTTGCAGTCGCCAGCGCCGCCACTGACCAACAGACTGGTCTTATTTGATGTGTCTTCGATGAAGCAGACGTCGCGGACAGTCCCATCGTGCATCGTCAATTCGACCTGACGACAAGAAATAAATTTGTGATACACAAACCTAATGCACCAATAGTACTAATAGTAAATTAAATCATATTAACATATGCAATTTCCATAAAAAAACTTTCCAAGTTAAATCTAACATTTATTAGATAAAATTATTTGGTAGTCTGAGAGCACTACTTTCAACTACTCGAGAAGTAACACGGGCCTATAATCCAGTTCGAAGATTGATCAATCTCCCCTATTTGCCAAAGTTTGATGGATTATGATTTTTTGTTACAACGATACATTCATATTTTCCTAGTGCCACTAGTAATTTGGTCGTCGCGACAATATTAGTTATTTACTTCAAACACATTTGATTTTGTATCATATCGTATTTTTTGTTTACTTGAGATTCGAATAGAAATTTTCATTTCTAACGTGAACAAGATCGCATGTTTTTCGTTCCTCAGCTTACGTATACAAGAAAATTCTGTATTTTTGGTAGAAAATTAATTTAAGTAATATGATTCAATGGTAGAGAATTCTATTGTATTCTACAGCTAACAGACAATGAATCCTCGTCGAGAAGAGGATGAATATTATGGTACCGTCTTAAACAAAAAGAAAAACAAATATTAATTAAAAGCGTTGTTTGCTCAGGAGCGTTGTAAATATAATAATTAATTAGATTCTAGTCATAATATTAATAGAAAAGAGGTAGAGGAAATAGGTAAACACTGTAAAGGCGTCATGCATTTTTAATAATAAAACGAACAATTGTACAGTGTTTTACTTGGTTTTATTTAGAAGGTATGTAATACCAATGTAACTACACATAACCCTTTTCGATTCTTCCCTACATTTAGATTATGTTCAAATGCACACAATTAAGCACCTTATGTGAACGATTGGATAGACAGTAGGTAAAATTCTTTATCAAATTAAAATAAATTCATAAATACTGCATTCTTTTGATGAATATGTACCACATTTTTCTTTTACTTACTATGCTTACTATGAAGTTAATCAGCAATAATTTAGCAATATGCTTAAATAAGTAAATAGGTAATTCTAAATTTAAACTCCCAACATACCATGTTTAATTTATTAAGGTTCCGAATTGATCGTATGTCGGTTTAGTGGCAATGCGGATGTGAGATCCGACTGGCAACCCGACGGAGGCATTCTTGTAAAACTATTCTATACGCTGGGGTTTTGAAGCAAAAGGATTGTTTATTAATAAATACACGTGTTTAATCTTCATGTACATGTATAGTGGTTATCAAGCCACCAGCTCTACTACACTGAAGTTATAATAAATGGGCAGAAATATCGTCCACCTCATAGAAATTATACTTTCGCTTCGAGAAACTCTTTTTCACATTCATTAAAGCAAATATTTAAGTTATTGCCTAGGTGGGTATCTAATTAATACTTCCGATGTTACATAAGTTACGAGTTTAAAGTTTTCTTAGGAAAAATATACTATTCATCAATGAGATAACCAATCATTACGGAAAAGATAACGCATTTACTATACCCCCGTTTCATAAAATATACTGATTAGTACATAATCGACATCACCTATCTATAAAACAACGTGAAGAGGTACTCACAAATAAATATCCTATTTTTATTATTATGATATCAAATTGAATAAGACTTGTAATTCGAGAAAGAGAATAAAACATTGAAATTTCGTAGAAGCATTTCAATGTCAACATAGTGTCCTTCAATCTTTTGAAATCAGACATCTTAATTGGGCTGCTATCTCAATTTTCATACCTATCGAATTACAAGTGTTCTTAGCGGATTCGAAATGTTTTTTCAAATTAAAATAGAGAGTAAGACTAGATGTACGACGTTTTATATAATGTTAGAACAAAACAAAGAAAATTAGCTGCATACCTTCGTGTGATAGTTATAACAGTGCGTTATACTTAAACTCGAGACTAACAGCTTCAATCGAGCTGTTTACGAGCTCGTGCCACATATGAATGTGATTAATCGAGATTGACAATCGTTACGAGGACGCTGATGTTGCAAATCGGAGCGGTAACGTTTCAAATAAATTGCATTTGCACCATTAACGCTCCAACTCATACGACATTGACTGACAGACACTAGAAGCTCTTTCTATTCGATTCGAGAGTCATAAGTTGTTACAATCGATTCCATCATTTATCTTCGTAGAACGAGAAATGAGAACAAAGAAACAGTATGAGGCATAAAACAGACTGAATAAATAAGTTTGTGGTTATATTTGACTGATGTAAACAGCTGGAATTATTATTCATAAGCCTCCAGCATATAAACTGATATAGAATCTCACAAAGCTAATTTACACAGAATCCTCGTTCGTTGATACTACCCACAAGACAACTAGGTTGAAACTACGACACTAACAAAGAAGGAAACCAAGAGATATCAATATTCTGTCGTAGACTGACAAATAGCTTTCATAGAAGATTTAATTTCCCAAGACAAGGTTTCATACTTCAGGAGTTTTATGATTATTCGCCCTTAAGATACGAGTTCCTAATATCGTGTTTGCAAAATACACATCAGGAGATAGCTTTCTTGATGTACATGTTATAAACATAATTCAACTTCTTATAATTATATCTACTAAAATATTTTCGGTAGGATTCGATGTAGAAAGAACAAACAAAGTTTGACGAAGATATTTATAGTAGACAGACTAAGTGCTGCCCCACCCCCGCTATTTGACAGCCCTATTTTAGACGTTGAAATCTAAGCACATCATGTCAAGTTGTATATTCAAGTCTTCGAATTGTTAAAATCTTTTAATATTTATGTATAATAAACTAATTTAATCTATTATTTAAATTATTTTTAATGAGTATTTTTATGAATATAATAGAAATAATAAATGCCAATAAAATAAATCGCAAAATGTCTATAAATACGGTATCTGTCATGTATTTACTCATATGCCACAACATACGTAATTATTGACATAGAACAATCTAGTCTCGGTCTCGATTTCTTGCGAAATGATTCACCTTGCCAGCTCGTCTACATTACTAGTGCTGATAATATACACAAAGCTAAGTAATTGGAATCTAAAAACAATTATAGGTATAATCTTTAAATTCGCCGACCACTATCACTGAATCAGCAAATCAACCAGATAACATTTGAACCATATTACGATTTATAGGTCGAATGCCCTAGTTTTCCTTCTAAATTAGTTATTCGATACAATATTTTGCTTAAGTATCTTGCATACAACTATTTTAGTTTCTGTTATGCAAGGCAAGGCAATATTAGGCGATTATACTTAATCGTATCTACTGTCTATTTCACAATTAAACAATACATACTGCGTCGTGTTACATTTTACTATTTATCAATTTTATCAGATATAAAATTACCTTATGGAAAAATTTGTAGTTATATTCGTTTATTTTTTTGTGTAGTATATAAACCCTATAGAAAGACAATCCTTTTTGATAGACTATCTAGTGACACTTTCAAAGGGCGTTTGATGATTGGAAGGGTAAGAGCATTATTATGTCAGATCTTTACTCTACTACTTCACGTGGAAAGGAAAAATGACGATATCGTTCCGAAATATTACGGTTCAGAGGTACAAATATCGACGGATTTTAAGGAGACAAAGAACTCTGAATTTTTCTATAAACGTATATTTTCTCTATAGCAGAGTTTTATATAACACGAAATGAAATCGCCGGTTGTCAGCAATACAAATATAACCAATATCTTGATTTCATTCAAATATACCTCTTAGGTATTATTATTCATAACAGCTGTGGGAACGTTTACCTTAAGTAAATATTTAAAACCTACTCTCGTTTGACGACCTATAACCATATTTTTAAATTAAGCACACTTATTAATTATATGTTTTTCTATTCTGTTCAAATTCAGGGAAACCCTGTTCGAAAAGTTCTAATTTTGAATAAAGTGGGTAATATTTTTCGATCTTTTTGTTGTACCTATTTGGCGTTTAGATAAAATTTCTTCTGTTGTAAGACTTACCTCCTGTCCTTCCAAATTGCATGCATGACTGTTGAACCTCATCAATTTGACGGTCTTGTCGTTGGAGCCTGTAGCGAGCAAATCGCCAGCTGGACTCCATGCCAGGCAGTAGATGCTCCCCTTATGGTGTTTGGTGCGCTTCAGTAAAACTGTTGGTGCTGTTGGAGCACTAGTGTCCCTGTAGGCAAGGAATAAATTGTTTTCAAAGTCTATTAGAGTGACGATACTTAAATTGATACGTCTTGTGTACTCTTGGGGTGCGACCTACATCGTACCCTCTACATTACCCAACCTCTGAAAATCGCAATTTGATATATGTGTTTATATTAGAACCCGTATAAGCACTGAAGCAGTCGTCGTTTAATATTTAGTGGAGTTACGTAATTTAGGTACCTTTTTCTATTACAATTGTACCGTCCCGGCCTCTTGTTTATACGTCCAACTTTACTAATGAAGTAGAATGCAATTAAAACGGATCGCAAATAAACAGAACTTGTTTGTGAATGCTATAGTTTTCATTGTGGAAGCACTACAGACGAATGCTATCAATAACACTTTTAATTAATTTAATTCAGTTTTAAGCGTAACGTATATTTATCATTATTAATTTAACGTCATAACCGGTCTATTCAACGTGAGAGTTTAACTTTCACATAAAATTAGAGAGATATTCCCATATTTTACATCCGAAGTTCTGTGATCATCGTTTTAAATAGATTTATATGTGTTTGCATACATTAGTTAGAAGGTAATTGGTGTTAATATTACGAAGGTGAGACTTTATGCCGCTTCAATAGTTCTTTACTAACTAAGAAACATAAACTGTTTATGTTTATTAGATGCGACTATTGGTCGAACAGGCTTAATAAATTCTATATGAATATAAATACCGTTTAAGACTCACACGTTTCTCAACATCTTTTTCGTTAAGTATCGTTGTTTAAACCTGTATAGAGTTAGGAATGTTTCTATAGAGAAAATCATTGCCATTCTCAGGCAATACATAAAACAAAAACCCCGCTTAATGTTTTCTATACTATCCACATACCTACGCAATCTCATAATATGCAACTCATCGTACATCAATCTCGGTAATACCCAATCTCTTTACTTAATACGGATAAACATATTTGAATGAGTTCTTCATAGATTCTAGAATAGTTCGTTTTTGTGGCAAATGTTTGTTGAGTATGCTTACAAATGTGTGTATACACTACAATGTACTCTTTCCAAATGAACGTCAATGTGCAAAATGTTTTAAGCAATCTGGCTGCTGATAGCTTGATGTGTGTGCATATCAATTAACTATTTTGGAACGAAATATTTATAGTTAAATATATTTTAGAAGTACATTCGTACAAGTTTTTATCTGTATAATAATGTTAATATCAGCAACATGTGGACTTATTAAAGCGATCGGTGTAATTACAGCGACTGTGAACTAAATACCGTCGCAGTTTCCACATACAGGCCGGACCTTATTTCATAAAGTACAATATAACGTCATTGTTATTATAATACATACGTCGAGCGAGAAACAAAAGCTGTTATTAACAACCATTGTGTGATGGTTAAAACGATCACTTTGGCACTTTTTGTCACACCTACAAAAGAACATAGGTACCTATTGATCCATGTGTGATGACGATTAAAACAAAACAGTAATATATAAGCGTATAAAAAATATGTAATTTTATTTTCCTTTAATTCAGGAATCCTTTACTGATGAGATCATCATAGTACGACACGTACAAACAGAGCACTTAATGTCATAGTAACCGCGTAAAAAGTAATTTGATTTATTTTAATTGTACTTTCACTGATAGCTGTTTGAACTTGAAACATAAATTACGAATCAAGATAAGCGAACATAAAACTTAAGTTCAGCCTGCGTTGGAGATAATTTGGTATCTTTGTGAGTGGTGGCAATCATACACTAAATATGTGCCCTACATTTGATCTGTCACGGTTTTTAATGGACATTTCGAAATTTGCAATGAATACTCGTGATATTCAAGTAAGCATTATTATAAGTGAGACGTAATACGTTTGTACATTTCGTAAGAGTCCATAATATCTACGAGAGAGGTTCGCTGCAAGCCTGACTGACTTTCACGAACCATACCTTCTATCATCTTTGCTTTATAAGCAAACTACAAAATTTCACAGATATAATCCAGCATCATCGTTCACGTAATACTTTTAACGCAATTCATCGGCGCTGCGGCTTTGTTTGCATTACCTTCGATTTGCAGACGTGACTTGTGATAGAAACTAGTCCGGTATAAATTATTGTTTTGAAATTGTATATGTATAATAAATATTTATATTAATTTCATTATGTAGTCAGCCATGATATAACGGTAATAAATGTGAAGTTCCGAATTTTAGATTTGCTATGTATACTAATTTATGATATACATAGATATTATCAATATGGATGATATGGAAAGTTACGAGCATAGTCTACTCTACTTTTATGAAATACAAACACGTTTTAAGACACGGTTCGCTTTTTAAACTGATGAAATGTTGGACGTGTTTGGTGTGAGCATTTTCACATTTTCCGCTAATGTAGATTACGACATCTTTGCATTGCACACTGATACTTTGTGTACAAACTTAGCGACGGGTCATCGACTCGTGTATGCTTAGTCACCGCTTTCGCATTGCTAGTAAGTGCGGTGACAGCCTTATACTGCCAGTCACGACCGCGACAAGAATCACAAGTACATAGTTTAAAAGAGTGGTCTACGATTATGTGTCCCCACCATTGTGTATCATATTATCAACAATATCAATGAAGGCCAACTACCAGTCTCGTAGGAATCTGTGCACCTTGTTATTGCAGTGCAACAACTTATTGTATTTATTATTATACATTCCATATCGCATAACGGTTCGTTTAATTACCGAAAGATATCACTGATTGAGACAATGATGTATAAGTATTACGTAAAATACGTAATGAATAACGAATCCTATAGCCACATGGACAGTTTGTGTAGTCAATCAAGTCTATGTACCTAATATCTGCAATATCTATTTTAATTGATCTCATGACATAATAACTTACTGTAGCCGTGGCATCTCGGTAGATAAGATTATACTAGAAGTACATTGTCATTACAATACCTACGTCGTTACCTATCAAAACCGGGCCACTAACATAATGAGATGCCAGTGAAATTATACGCGTGAGAAACATATTTTCGTTTGTTTGGAAAAAAATAATGACTATCTTTATCTATCAAATAAAATGGTTTTTAAACATCATAAAAGAATAATGACAGGTTCGTAGACAGTTGAAATAAACTAGTAGTATGTAGCTGGGAACAAATGATGTGACCTAATGTTCCGAATACTAGGCCTTTTTTGGCACCATAGAAGAACCTATTTATTAGTATGTGTGATCGAGAATGCGTGCAAACATGATCTAATTGAGGGGCCGATGGTAACACAAAGGGGAGCAAACGTTTCGACGCGGTCAATATCGAGTGTTATCCTTGTTCTCGATCGAGCCTCCACAATGAATTCTTTCAATCTCGTATTCTCGAATAAACCACAAAATACCTCAAGACCAAAGTGACGTGCTATAATGACATTTTCACGTAACGCTAAAAGCCTTGACATTTCATAATGTTATTGTTATAGATTTTATAGCAGCAGGTACGCGTGATAGATATATTAGACTATAACATCGACCAATATGCGTTATTATATAAAATATAAATTCGATAGCATTATGTAATGGAACGTATGGTGCGTAATATTTTCTTTCGTGCGGAAATAATTTCAGAAGCTAACGATTTCCGTAACTGTACAAGAAACTATTGAATACTACTATTTGAATATATTCATCGTCTGAATTATTCATAGCGAGGAATATTTCTAAAATCTAATAGTTTTCAATAAAAGCAAATGGTGGCTAATGATTATCTTTTCATATCGATAAATTTGATAGAAGTACCTATACTATAGTAATGTTTTTATCTATTAGATAGCGTATGTTAATACCATAACTGTAAGAATAATTTATTATAATTTGTATTGAACATTAGATGATAAGATTCAGGAATTCTCACATTCAGGAAATAAAGTAACATGGCAAGCATCCAAAATAAAGACTGTTTTGAATAATTACAACATTAATTTTATACTTTAAACGTAAAACGACGGGTAGTGGTATCTTACCAAAAGCTATTTCAAGTAATCGACAGTGGATTGGATAAGGTCGACCACGGACAGCGAAGAAAGTCCACGGCCACCATTTTGAGAACCGGAAATTTGACCATAGAGCTCGTAATTTTCAATAAGTCTCAAAAGACTGCGTTCAGAAAATGCCTAGAGGCTGTAACTGCCTCTAGGCATTTTCGAAGTCGTTACGGATTTAACCATATTATAACAGACGATTTTACCTATAAATTATATTTAGATGATCCTTCCAGGAAATATTTTATTTCTTTTTATGATACCAAAGCTGTACCAAAAGTTCAAAATTTTAATTCACTTTCACATTTTTTACAAAGATAATTAATTCAAACAAGTATATTAGCATCATTTTGGATTAAGATGTTACTACCGCATTTCAATTTCATGCTAATATTAATCTTTAAAAAATGACATAACGTCGAAACATAAAAACAAAATCGTGTTTTACGGAAATCGCATCGCACACGCCTTAAACTCACAGCTCTACCATTTATAGTCGTATAAAATATTCGATTACGTAGCAACGTATTTATATCTGTCACTAAACATGCAAATGAAGACTTAAAAACAAGCCTGTGGCTCTGGAAAGTTAAATAATACCTCATGAATACGTTTTAACATCCCGTGAAAACATGGCATATTGATTAAAGGCCCGGAAACATAAGCACGACTTTTTGATGGAATGAATGATGAACAAGAATGTCTTGAGTTTGTCAAGGTTCACTTTTCAATTGAGTTATTTAACACAAAGTACAAAAATACCTTTCAACTATTTGTAGAAATCACTTATTTATAACAGCAACTACGAGCTTGATTCTGTCCACAGCGATGTGACGAGGATCCAACTAATACTGATATCACAAAATCCATTGTTTTCAATTACGGCTGACAGTACACCGGCAATATATCTACTTAATTATTGGCAGTAGCACTTACTTGACATCCTCAATCTTAGGATATGTGCATATCCTGAGAGTTTTCGTGTTAGATCCAACAGCGTATAGTTTGCCATTTGGGTGGAACTCGGCACATCGGACGGCCTGAAGATCTTCCAACACTGTGACAGGTTTGAAGGTGGGCCTGGATCCATTTACCTCTGGTCCTACTCCCACATTACTCGGATTCGACATGGGCACACCCGTGTGACCACCATTTCTCAATTGTGCCTGCAACAACAATGGGAACATTGATACAAAGTTCTAAGGTAGATTGCCCTATTAGGTTCCGCAACATTTAACATAATTTTCTATAAAAATCATTGCTTTGACTGACATCTACTTAATATATCTAATAATTTCTTTTTGAATCATGTGACTGCCACCTAAATTGGTAACTACCAACGCAAAGTTGCTTTACAATTTTTAGAAATTATGATAGAAACATAATCGAAATCAATATTGGTTAAAACTTTTAAATAATAGATATTACTTGAGCGTACTCAAAAGTGAAAATTGCCTGTCGATCAGAAGGGGGACGAATAATTAAGACGGCCCGCGGCGTCACCGAGGAGAAACCTCGGTAACCTTGTTCATTGCGTTCTCAGATCGGTGATAGCGCCAGAGACGGTGACGCACCGACCACGCTTGTCCAAGACCATGACGCAGACATTCATGTTCCGTATACCTCTACTACAAAGAAACACGTAGAATGTCGTACGTAATTGGTATGATACCATATGTAGATAAAAATATAAAGCCCTGAACAGAGCTAATAGTTAAGTTCTGAATGAATCATAATTTTTACGTCGAAAATAAACTGATAGATAGCAGGAAAATAAACAAATTACTAATCTATAAGTACCTAAAATGTTTCTAATCTTAAAATAATAGACATATGTATTAAACAATGATCCTATAAAATACATAAAAAGCATTCTTTTAAAATAAACCAATCGTGTTGAAGATTCTCGAAAGCGTGCGAGAACACTGGATTGTATAACACTTAAACTGCCAATGACTTGCATTCAAAACGAACAAGATCCATTGATGCCCGGTATGTTGGGCAATACGATGTGGTAACTGGAACAGGTTATATTGTATGGATTGATAAGGTAGGCTAGTAGTGCAACATAGATGGAACCTGTTTTGATTAGCGTATAGAAAAACAGGCTGACCGATAACAAAATGCAATGCACTCTTAATGTAATGTATGTTGAGCTCCATGATTTAAAAATTTAGCGACATACCTAGCAAATTAGGGTTAACAAATAAATAAGTAATTATACATTCACAACAGTCAAAAGCGAACAGTATAAAGTGATATCGGTGATCAAATCAAATCATGATCACAGCGCGACAAGGCACGCATTTGAATCTCATTTGAAACGGTTCGAATCAAGTAATTGGTGTAGCTTTTCGTTTCATTGTTGCAACGCTTGCCGTAAACGAGTTGTAGAAAGTGTACTTTACCGCATTTTTTACGTACGAGATCGTTTATAGCGCTATTCCGGTAAAATAAAGTTGAAGCGAGACTTTTGATTAACAAATTGTCGTTACTTTTGGTGTATTACAGTTTCATTTAACGTTCACGTCATCGTCTGTATTAATGGATATGATCACATGACAAATATTTATTCGATCTTGTACAACTATAGCTGACAAGTCGTTGTAATCTTGTTCATCTCTAGAAAATCTCGTTAAGACAACGAAAGTTAGACATTATGGAAAGCGTAAAATTCTAGATTTAGTTTAATAAAAACTGACTTAGTTTATTATAAAGTTCTAATAAATTAATAGCTGTATTGTCGCCGGTTATATTTATAGAGTTCTTACTCTGCAGTGTCATTTTACGTAAACGATGTTAGTTACTTTCGTTTAGATATCTTACACATGATGTGTTAATCAAAACAGAATCATTTGCAGCTATACATTAGTAATATATTTAAATATTAGTATTATCAACTGACTTGTAGTTCAAATTTGCAATTTAAATATAGAGAAAATCTTACGATTGAGTATTGCAAGATAAGGCGTGTTATTCATAGGAACATTCGTTTGTACTCATAAATTATTATGTAAGAATTATTATGTAACATGCAAATTTACCTAATGCATTCTAAATTCATGCCGATATTTTATCACTTAGTTACTAGTATAAGTCAACTATATATTTACAATCATAAAGTTTGTATTTTTTATAAACATATTTTTTTTAGGTAATATTTTTGGCATCCGAAAGATAATAATATAATACCTACTATGTAATTAGATAAATATGATATCTGTCGAATACGTTGCCGACATCATGGTCTGGATGGATAAAGCCTGACTTACGTAAACCCATTATTGATTTTTAGAACACATCTCGATGTTAAGTATATTTATGTGCAAAATAAATTTATAATTACAATGAAATATTTTAATTTTGTAACTTTAAATGAAAGTAGGTTTTTGTGTTACTAAAGTTTCGATCATCTACGATCTATTTAAGAATAAATAGGCACCTGAGGCAGTTCTTTTTACAACCAGGCCAACATTACAACTATGTGAAAAAACATAACTTGAACCACCTTACATAATTGGACATCATTTCAAAACACAGACTTAATGAAACAATAATTATTATCCTACAATAGAATTCACACTCGCGTTGCAAAAGATGAGGATAGCAATAGTAACAAGTTTCAAGTTACTAGATAACCCAAATTCGCATGAATAGACAAAGAGTTTTGATATTAAAGTACTTATAACTATGATACGTGTGTGTGCGATCACATAAAAACAAGTATTGAACATCCGTTACACACGCAGGACGGCGTGTTGCGGTTCAACGGAGCTGAACGGGCTCAGACGAGGCGTCGATGCTTCATTCCCATAACATTGTACCACCGAACCTGCAGATATCATTAAAAACCCTATCACGTTCGCTAAAGCACCACAAATTACTCACTTCGCTTAGCATCAACAAGATAATCATGTAGATTTAAGAGCTTAGAAAGTACGCATAAATACATATCAAAGAGCGGTTACAGTTAAACACTATGGTTAAATTAAGTCTGTCGTTGATGGCATTCTAAAAGACAACTAGTGCAATTATTTCACAAAGATACAACTGTCTGTATAGAAAGTCAATTCAATTACCTGAAAAGCAGAGATCCGTTTGGGAGGCAATAACTGAGGTGGTCTATCGACTAGATTTTCCATGGAATGGCGTGTTAAAAATCCTTGTTTTTGGAAGGTGGGGTTAGCTTTGTATGAGGTACGATTGAATTTAGTTGCAGGTGCGACTATACGGTTGCCGTTTTCATCGTCATCTTCCCACTCTGTTACCACTTCTGTGCGGACATCCTCTAAGGACCGTGAGCGACTACATGGACAAGCTGCTGGTGGCGACGGGTTTGGATTCCTAAGTTGACGGGGCCGATCTCGTGCACCATACAAGTCGCCATGACCACTTGGTGTTGGAGCGCCAGCAGAACGATAACTCGGAGACAAGAAGTAGTAGTCCCGTGATTTATTACTGTATGCACTCATTCCGGAGAAATCCGAGTAAGTAGACCCTTTTGACGAGGATGTCTTAAAATTTCTCAAGTCCATTGGATCCGGCGGTCGGAAATAAAAGTTTGGTTGTGGCGCCTGGCGCGAAAGCGGCGGCCACGGTCTAAACGGAGCGTCTACGAAATGTGCCGGTTTGGACTTCATGTCAGATCGCGATAGATCATCCGAGCGCGGCGGTGTCGGTTCCGTGCGGATGTAGTCGAGGAAACTGCGCTACTGTTGTCACGGGCAGCGAGCGGCGTGCGCCAGCCCACCACCAGTGTTGCACCACCGTCGGCGCATGTTAGACAGAGACGAAAACAGAGAGAAAGGCGCGCACTAACGTTCCGCTCGATCCGTTGAATGCGAATACAAGTGAAAGGGGTAGCCCGTGCGCGGTCAACGCGCGTCGTACGCGCAGATATTGCTCGAGAGCAAAGTGCTTGTAAATATCTCTTCGTGCACACAATCGTAGATTGTAAACTTTATTGCAAATACGTACACTATTGTCACTCGTGGTCGTTTTATTGTGATCATTATTCGAAGTTTAGCTTTCTTTTTACATGTTTTTGCTTTCAATCATAGCCAGTTTCATCCCACTTAGGAAAAGAAAAACCAAATAACTACGACAGAAGTACCTAATACACAACTGTGACCTTCTTTTCACACATTTCAGTTACATGTTATGAATTATTTCAATTTAGAAAATGCGTTTAATTAAATATTTATGTATGTAAACTCCGCTTCTTTTTTACGCCTGACTAGCTATAAAAAGCAAAGTAGAATAAAAAATATTAATTTCATAATATTTGATTCCTATTAAAAGACACGTTGTCTAATAAAGAAGTTTGTACAATACTTACATTAAAAATGCTCTTCTAAAACCTACATAAATCATATAAATATTGCTCACGTAGGCACCCACGCCAGTCTAGAAATAACGTAGGAAAATTCAAACATTTAATTAGTCACCTTATTCGTAACGAAGGAACTCAAGGTTGTGCCATATACAGAGCATAATAATAAACAACTTTGCGTCAAAAGAAACTCATCATAATCTTAATTTCGACCTACGCGTGAAAAACGTGTGACAATTAACACCGCGTTTAAATACGTTACGGAAGACGTTTACAATACTCGCGAACACATCATAAAATAATTAATGCGAGTTAAGATTTGCCTAAGGATTCGAATAGTTATTCTTCCCAAAGCGAATAGGGCTTCCATTTTTAAGCTTAAAGTACTTTGAAAAGTAAAGTAAAGTAAACGCAAGGTTTTATAAAGTAGACTAGTACAATGTAGATACATTAGTAACTTCTAAGACATATGATACTATTCACAAGTACTTGTCCGTCGATTTCCCCTCCGTTAATCAAAGGGAAGCTATTTGATATGTATGGGAACGATATAAAGGTACAATAAATCTTGCAATAGTACCTCGAGTCTACAAAAAAGAACATAATGCGAGTACTCGTGTACACATCATAGACTAGTCAATCAAAATACTATTGTAGTAACAAGTTGATTCAAATTCATGATACAACATATACATACATACAGGTACATCAACAAATACAAAAAACAATGTTGTCGAGACTCGTATTACAGTGGAGCGAGATCTCACACAAATTGTAACACTTTTTAATAGATCAACTTAAGAAAACCGCGATGATCTAAACAATAACAAGCGATAAAGCAAATCTTAAATAACTAGTTACGTAAACTTAATAAATATTTGTTGCACAAGCCAGGAGCGGAGATTTTGCAGTGAGTCATTGAGAGAACGCCTAAAATTGTTAGACGAAGTACCTATCATATAGAAGGAAACATTGACACAATTAATACAAACATGTGTTCAAACTGAATCAGCCGTAGCTACAGTCGTCTTTGCCAGACGAACAATTGAAATTTATTGACTGATTAACTGGAAACTTGTCTTGGACCAATTTGTGTATTTACGACAGGATCGAGTTACAGTAAAATTGAAATTCATTAAGTTGACAAGACGTTTTGTTGGTAGTCGGTACACACATCTGTCCTCGTTTATAAATAATTTATCATATCACAGCTTTGCTTTAATGATTAAAAAGATGCGCTTATCAATATAGCGATGTAACTAACTAGATTAATATTTTAACGCGAGATTAACAGTTTTTACGTAATTTGAGGCAAAACATTTAAATTACGTTATAAAATTATTCTCTGTTAATGCAAACTAAATGATATAATAAATGATTACCTAATTCACTCATCGATTTCCTATGGCACAAGAGTCACTCAGTTGACGTCATCCATGAACCGCTAGCATCATAGCAACCTTTTATTTCTAGCTTTTCCAAGTTTAAACAATATTAACCGTTCGTCAAAAGAATCTGGAATTCTTTAGCTACTCATTTAACTGTTGTTCAAACGATTACAACGTGTAAATGACAGTTTTTCGTATCTTGTAAAACAGACTGTACAAATATTGCAGTGGCATGCGAGATAAAATGTAAATATTGTCATGATTTAGTCGTGGCGGGTGGCAGTTGGCGGCGTCATGTCCATTTATGGCTGTATAGGTCAGCGCGAGACGCGCGGGACGTACGCCCTATCAGTGGCCATTTACAGCGATCTGGGGATGTACTTCTACCAATAACATAATTTTTGTAATATCTTTTTTAATAATCATGTGTAAGATAATACAAACCTACCAAGTATGGCCCTGTCCCTTATAATGAAACACATTCCCATTATTGAATAAAGACGTCATACCTACTCAACAATAACTGTGCTTAATTACTGGCAATCATTTGTGTAATGTAAAAACTTCAATAGATACAAAATGATTAAAGCTACGCTAAGTCTAAAAAACGTGATGGAACTTAAGTAATTAGCAGAGTGGTACAAAGAACTGTTTGTATTAATTATCGAGTTAATTTAAACGCAGATAATGCTTACTTCACGTTTTATGCGAACACGGCACAGAGGAAAATAGAAACATGAAGAATGCATATATATTATAATTATGCACTTCACTGGCTTGGTTTATGTTTGTTTACAGCAGCATTGTGTAGAGATACAAATGATGCCGTAAAATAATTACAAGTTTGAATACAATACATACCTGTAGAGACGTAAACATACCACTATCATTGTCTGGTTGCTATTCAGCAATTTTTCAATCTTAACATATAATTGATAATAATAAATTTGCCATTAATTGTGGTATAAATTTGTAGTGGTATAGGTTTTAACCCTCTTAACAAGTATTTATATTTAATTACCTTATTTGGTCCAAAAGATATGCGTTCATCGTGAACAAGGGATGAAATTGAGTTTGTTTTATCAGAATCCCAAGCAGCACCGTGCCACACATCTAAGGAATCTGTTGAAGACTTCTTTGTATCGATTGAGCTTTTTCTGGAGAGCGAATTTGTAGATCCAACATAGTCACGTTTCATATCTCTTATACTATTACTAGATATGGAGTCGCGTCTATTGTAGTTGATAACGTTTGTTCTGCTTAGATTCGGGAACGAGCCCATCGAGTGTCTTTTGTTGTGAAATCTATGAGTAGGGCTTGGAGTTTCACGACGCGGTGGCGTCACGGAGGGGCTATGACGCTCGCGCCGCAGGATACTCGGGAATGTCGACGGATGCTCAAGCTCCCGAGCTGGAGAACCCGCCAGTCCCAACGAGTCTCGGCGCCTGTTCCATCACATTTATTGTTAAACAAAACCAACAACAAAATAATGTTTCACTGCCAAGATAAAATAACCAAAAAATACCTGATAATAAGCCCATTTGTAGGTGAAACCGAATCCCTGTAATACCCCGGTGTGGATTCTCTACTGTGAAGGTAAAGTGATGACCTATACGGCGTACTGCAACGGCCATGCACTTCACAGCGAGGGTCATGCTCAACAGTGGAGCTGACAAGCGGAGAATGTCGACCCTCCCCCTCCAGGTTCATATTTCCAAACATAGAATCCAACTGACGCATTGCCATGACTTTCTTCACGGCTGTCATCTTCACAAAACGTTAACACTTCTTTATAAAATTTATTTTTAATTCACAATTTAAAACTTCAATGTTGTCGAAGCTCGATCGTGCGTAACGCGAGCGCATAAGTACATTAAGTGACATGTATGTCCTCTAGGTATGCCGCGTCGCGACTGGACTGTTCGGACGGCATTGTGCGCAGAACGCTTACCGATGACTCATAAGAGGCATGCGCGCGAGCAACGAGACTACGATTATCGCTGTGTCCTACAATTATATAGTACATATAAATATAGGTGACAACGAGGTAAATAATGGTCCAGTAGGTACTCTCAGGAGCCATCAATAATAAACAAGGACTAATGGTATGTAGGCGTCATTTCAAGTTCATGCGAAGGTCGACACAAGTACGTGGAATAAGACAAACGCAGAAGCTTTTAATTTGCGACTAAAATGGACGTCAATAAAAAATAATTATGACTATTGTTAATTTGTTTATGATAAGCCCTCACTCAAGTTTAACGCTATGTTTATAAAATAAGTTAAAATAATAAAGTAGGCTATTATTTTACGGTTATAAAGTTTACAGGTCGATTACATGGCTCCTTAGGCGGTACCGATTCTCTGGTTAATTGTAGCCACTGTAGCCAGTTTACATCCATTCAATAGCAATTGGGAGTAACAAGCACACAATTCAAAGAATTAATATCCTTGAATGTATATGTACTTATGTTCGCATTGGAGTTTCCTCTTGGCAAAACACTTGGTTTTACAAAGACACAATAGTAGGTCACAAAAGGTGAGCTAAAGTTAACGCTTTTGAATAAGAAGTTGCATTGGCTAAAGTAAAACTTTGATAACGAGAACAGAAGCTAAACAAAACAGGCAAGACAACTTATTTGACAAGAAAAATAACGGTAAGTAGCTGTATCCGGCAATATGCTAAATTGATTCCACTCTATGGGCGCCTTGAACTAGAAAATCAGACAGGACCAAAATAATAGAACACCAACTTAATGTAACCGGTTGTTCGAAGTACATGATATTGGCAATTAACATGGTTATTTACCGCCAACTTGATATTGATAATTCACTTTCAAATAAACAGATCTTATTAGTACAATGTAATTAATATCATCAGTTTCCTTGATTTATATTTAATAAGATAATATAAAAAAATGAGGTTAATCCTGAAATGAGTTGATTTAATATAAAACCAAATTTTACACAGAAATAATAACCAAGTAGACACCAGTTGGTTCAAAGCGTGGGTATATAGACGGTAGATCTCGTCCAAAAAGGTGAGTAACATTAAGAAGTCGTTCAATAACTCTCCCATAAAAAGCCAAATTATATCGTTAATAAATCTTATGAATAACAGAATATTATCTATAAACCGAAAAGCTTTAAATAATCAATTGAACATGGATGGAATGGTGAGTGTCCACACGGCACATGCCCAGAATAAATAAAACAGTAATAAACCCAATAGATCATTGTGTACTTTTGGAAAAATAATAATATCTATAGGTTTATAAACCGATAAACTTATGTGGCACATAGTTCATACAAATTACGTTCCATATACAATTATGTATCAGGTAGAATATGGGTAAACAGATATTTTGAAACTTTGAATCACTTTATTTTGGTTCAAAAACTTCATGTGTGGCAAAACAATTCAAGTTTTGCCTAATAATCTATAACAATATTATAAAGAGGTAAAATTTGTAAGTTTGTATGCAAGGGGTAATCTTTGGAACCGCTGGTCGGATTCTTTCACTGATAGATAGCTATAAAAAAATTACTACGATCCAATGGAGCCAAGCAGCGGGTGAAACCGCGCGACAGTAGCTAGTCCTTAATAACCTTCATCCTAATAACTTCTACTACCTAGCAATTTTTTTATTTCCGAACTGATTTAAGCAATTTTACAAGTACAGTCTGTTGTGCATCCATGTCATAAAACGAAATATATAAGTAAATATATGGGTAAATACAATAACAATACGTCTCAGTTTTCTGGCCGACTAAAATGAAGATAAAAGTATTCATCATATCATCCTTCAGAATATCAAACGCTTAGTGCATAAAGGACCACTTATTAAAGTAAGTGCCTACAATATATAAACCGCTCAAGTACACATAGAACAACCACATCAACGATTTCTGTCAATATTAAGTTGAATGAAGTTGTGCTACTTCATCTTTATTTCGGTTAATGTGTCACTGTGATGAGTAAACTTATCGTGTTGTTATAAACAGACGTAATGTGCTTAAAACATACAGTTCTCAAACAATATGCAGTTGTCCAACTCAAGTCTTATAAGGAATTTATTATAAATCATTAACGAGCGATGCTGGTTTGACCTAAGGGTCTTGGATTACTTGCCACCATCTTGTAAAGCTGCATAAATTACGAGTAAACTTTGCCATTTACGCAACACTGTCAAAGGGAGCGCAAAACCGCAGTTGAACAACGAGATTTTAATATTCCAAACCTAACGAACCTTATTACTGGTAGGGAGCAAAAAGTAAACAAAAGTACCTTATTTAACATTAAAACTGTCACGTTTACGCAACCCGGCTCAACGCGCAACTTGAGATTTTTATCCTGGCACATTATTTATGTGATTGCACGTTTTAAGTATTTCGCGTGGGCGCAAAATAATCCAATTCAGTACGTATGAAGGTCATAATTATTGAGTAGCAATAAATAAGAACAGTCGGAACGTTTTAAAATCAAACAAGTAAATAAATTATATACTAACTACATAAACATGGGTAGGCGGCAAATAAGTTTTCAAAGATAAAGATTATACAGTTTAATATACACAATTAGTTGAGTTTTGTAGTTGAAAACTTGAAAATATTGTTTTATAGATGTGTACTAAATTTTGATAAGTAGGTAGTAATTAATATTTTCATACATTTTTAATAAAACCGGGTAAGTGCAAAAGTTACTTTAATATATTAAAGTAACTTTTGCGTTCTTCGTTTATGGTAAACGTTGTTAAAGTGGAAACAAAAATAAATTATTTGTCCAAATTTCAAATACCACGGTTCATGAGATACAAGCTGGTAGTAGTGATAGACAGACTTGAAGGCTTCCCGTTTTAACCTTTGAGTATGGGCACTTAATAAAACAGTGATTATAATAGAGTTGTAGATTTGTATCTAGACTTAAATCTAAATATTTACTTATTACACTTCTTATTATTAAATTGCTGGACGTTGTTAGTCCATTGTTTCTTAGTCAGATAATCTGGATACCGTTGTAGTTATTTTGTTTCATGATTCCATTCGTCGTATACATAGCAATATGTAGCTATCGTATGATTTATAGCGCAAGTTATTCATAAACATTTTGTATAAAAACTAAAGCTCATTGTTTACAATCACGTGATGAATATTCATTAATTATAAATGATTAACAACAAATGTTTTTTACGTCCATGTACAACAATCACGTTGTGATTAAATTCTTGAGTTGCTGAGACAATTAATTACTACTCATGTGGGTATCTAGGCAGAGAAACGACGTCTTTATACATCTTGTAGATATATGTATTTAAATAGGATATAAAATAAATAAAATTTAAAAAAAACTGCTGCAATTATAGAATTTGGGGCCAGTCGGCAGCAGGAACATAGTTCAAGTTACGGTAACTACCGTTTCATTTTCTGGACTTCAAAGACAGAAACCTCCACACGTTTCTTGCCTTCTCAAGTAAAATCGCCTTCTGTATCAGGCCCTTGACACAGCCGCATTAGGTAAGATGGTTCTCGAGTTTTTTTGGGACTAATCCATTGGTATATTTTATTCGGTTATCTTTCTAAGCTTTCATGAAGTTGTCGTCATGAATAGCGCCATCGATTGTCAACGTGCGGCGCGTTAGTTGTTCATTCGCCACTGTGTCAGGATCATTGGCTACAATAGTCCTATTAGTGATGATAGACCGATCCCAGTACAAGGTATTCGAGTCATTTTCTAGAACTGGCTCACTCATTGTCTAGAAGTTGTGTTAGGTACACCTTTACTATTATTATAATTCTCGTCAAGATGGTTGATGGTTGATCTTCAGGTCACTACTTCAGGTACCAATGCCAACTGGCTAGCCACTGAGTAATATTCTACTATATAACTCCGTTAATTTATTGATACTTACTTATTAATAAATTTAGTTATTTATAATTTATTGCACACATAAACTAAATTAGCGATACATTGGGTAGGTACTATGAAAGAATGTTGTGATTACAATGGGTGGTCTTATCAAGCAAGGCGATTTCTTGCAGACAAAATAAATTAAGTAATTTGTAGCACTTTTAACTTCTTTAATGTGAAACTCTTTCTTTAAATAACAAATCGAAACAAATAATATTGAAGACTACACAGAGACTTACAACCACGTTTAGGTTGATATGATAGATTGGCGTTTAGCAGTAAGGTGGCAAAAAATGTCCTATTTGTCATTTTAAACGTGATGTCACTGGTGTGTCATTTGTTTTGTCAGAAGCATTTCTTAATATTTAGGTACTTTGAACCAGCACACATGGACTGACTGTTATTCCTCG
Source organism: Spodoptera exigua (assembly GCA_902829305.4). Taxonomy (NCBI): domain Eukaryota; kingdom Metazoa; phylum Arthropoda; class Insecta; order Lepidoptera; family Noctuidae; genus Spodoptera; species Spodoptera exigua. The sequence goes on along the minus strand of LR824601.2, from coordinate 7,311,010 downwards.
TATTTTTTCTGTTACCTTAATATTTCCTTCACTTTTTCCTCAACAAGATCCTTTTCTTGGCTATGGTTATGTTTTACTAAAAGGCGCAAACACATAATAATTGGTCTAGCTCTTTTGGACTTCAGGGGAAGCGTGTCTTATAAAAAGGTACAATTGGGTACATTGGCCATATCGCTAATAAATCCTCCTTTTAGATGGATAAATGACATAGCCAGCCGCAGTTCGCGTGTTCGAGCGCACCAGCAACAATCTTTTCGCAAACTCTTAGTTTTATTTTTTATTTATTTATTTAGGATCTCAAACAAAGGATACCTATACACAAATCATGAAACAATAATAATGGGCGACAATATTCTCACGTACGTTCTTGGAGGATAATAGCCAAAACCAGTACCTATGTCAAAATTGTATCTTCAAATCTGAACATCTTCTACAATGACGTTTCTCAACTCATGATGATTATTGAAGGTATTATGTCAGAAAATATGGATGTATGTTTGCTATTCTTTCACTCAAAAACAGCTGGACCGATTTGGTTGAAATTTAGTATGTAGATAGATGATAGCCTGGTTTAAAACATAAGAGCCTGGATTAACACATAGGCTTTTTATCAATATACCAAGCCGGCGAAACCGCGGGCGGAAGCGAGAAGGTAATTTTATAAAGTAACAGTCCCGCCTATTAGCTCTTAAAAGCTATGTCCACATTGTTCCACAGCACACATTTAATTTCAAAGATACCAATACGAGGGTCAAACTGAAAGTTCTTAGAACTGGCCACTTATAAACAATATAATAAAAAAAAAAATTCAAAATTTGAAAATAGAACTCTTTGCCAATATTACTAAGTATATATTTCATTCATTTGTCATTTGTTTTACGATTTTGCGGCAAATTGAAAATTGTCTGTGTCACGTCAACATGAATTTAACACGAGAAAATTTTCGTGCAATGATTTTTTATGACTTTTGATGTCATTTAAGTCAACAAGAAAGTTATGATAGACTACGATTGTCCTTTGACGATGAAGCCCCATCTCGTGCGACTGTTTACAACTGGTTTAATGAGTTTAAACGTGGTCGCACTAATCTCACTGATGATTTACGTGAGGGACGGCCTTCTACGGCGACGACTGAAGATAACATCTGTGTTATGCGGCGTTTGACAGAGACTAACAAAAGAGTGACCTATCAGCAGATTCGGACAAGCTTAGGCATCGGTATGAGTCAAGTGCACAAAATCCTCCACGAATATTTAGTGGTCAGGAAGCTTTGCGACCGGTGGATAATTTTAGTGAGGCTCAAAAACTGCCATCATGTGGATTGGTGTCGTAAAATGATTGAAAGATTTAAGGGAGGTGACTCAAATGCTATGTTTTACATACTAACAGGTGACGAAAGCTGGATTTACTGTTATGATCCTGAAACCAAAAACCTTCACCACGACAACGCCTCGTCGCACACCCAGTAATTCAACGTTTGACGTCGCCAAGCGAACGATCGACTATTTGGCGACATCAAACGTTGAATTACTGGGTCACCCGCCGTATAGCCCCGACTTCGCGCCTTATGTTTTTTATTTATTTCCAAAAATTAAAGAAAAACTTAAAGGAAAGCGATTTATGAATGCTGAAGGAGCTAAGGACGAGTGGGCAAGTGCTTTTCCCAGTGGTTCCATCGCATGCAGCGGTGTATTGACGTGAATGGACAATATTTTGAAAATATATAATAAAACTAATAACTGACAGTACTGGTAATCAGTTTTTGATTTTCTAAGAAGTTTCAGTTTGACCCTCGCACTACTTTTGTAAATATTATGTGAATGGGGAAAAAGCTATATAACGAGCAAAATTCCAGACTCCGAGATAAGATTTAATACCTACTTTTAGGTATTATGTATCCCCTACGCTAGTAGGGCCATCTGACACTGACTAAATCTCTCCTAATAATCTGAGAGAGATGACCATACCATCCACGTGAAAAGAAATGGAGAACCACGCCGTAGTTTTGAGGTAATGATGAAGCACGGGTTCATCATCTGTAAAAAATATCACGTTATTTTTGAAAACTAATCTGACCACAACTACATACGTCAACTCCAAAAAATTATAAGCATTGGTCAAATCAATACATGAGCCTTGTACTCACATTTTCTTTTTCAAAACTTTTGGCGTACGGTTGTTTTTACGCACCTCGGCCAGCGAACTAAGTACTCAGAGACACCATCTAGCGATTGCATGTTCGATTTTTAGGCACTGGCCAACTCTCCCGCAAGGCTATCTATCCCGGAATTACCCTTATGAGAAATTTTCGAAAAAAATATTTCAATCATACTATTTTTTTTAAATCATACTGCGCCCGACCATCTTACTATATAGCGATCACTCAACTAACGAGGCAGTCAGTTACCTATTTAGCGTGCAGTTACGTTTGTATGATTACGAATATGAGGTGGAAGGCCCCTCCTAGGGTGGTTTAAAACTAGTCATGTTGTCAAACGGTTTCATTAGTATGAGCTTCCGTATGTATACCAAATCCCGTTAAGTAGAGAGTTAACATATAGCTGTATTTTTTTAAACCATCCTTAGTTATATCAGCCATGCAACGACATCATTCAACAAAATGATATACATATATGTAGGACATAAACATTATATTAAAAACATTACAAAGTATGATTTGTTTAAAGAAATAAAATCAGCAAAGTAAAGAGCGACCACATCGTGCCTTATGAACCTAACATTGATTAGCGAGCAATGTGTAGTAAGAACGCAAATACGATTCTTCTCTTTCTTTGTATTACAAGACAGAGTAACAGTGTGAAAGTCATTAAAGTCAGATTGGTGGATTGGTACAAGAAAAACTATGTGCAACATAATGTCCAAAGATGTAGCCATATAAGATTTACCAGGAAGAAACAAACAGTCCGATTTTGTCTCATACGACATTAAAGGTGCAGTATTGTTGTGCTGTTACTAAGGTACGTGATCTGGTGTGATTATAGACAGACATTTCAATTTTAGAAGCCAAACTTCGCTAATTAAGTTCGTCTACTCGAATTCCTTGAGAGGAGTTTTGGAGGATACAAATTGATTAAAACAAATCATAATTTTAAAAAATACTATACAACGTTTCGTCCTCCATGCATAGCCACTTGGAATTCGTTAGCGTAGGGTGGAATCCGCTTTACACGGTGAGGTTACAAAGAGTCGAAAGCATTCAAAGGGCCTTCAGAAAGACCTTTACCTAGCCTCTGCCTATCAAAATATCACATCGACATCCTTGCGAAAAACGTCTCCAGTAAATGAATCTACGCGACCTTCGACTGATGCACAACCTAATGTTCTTCCACAAATTGCTGAACAATCAATTACATTGTATTAAACTGATCGATAGTGTATGACTAAAAGTACCATAAACGTGTTATATTCTCCAACCACTAGAACTTACTTAGGAATAAACTCACAACTGATCGAACCCAGCAGAGAGATCAGCCGATCTTGATATTTATCAAGTTTCCTTAATAACATTTTTAAGGCCCAATTATTGGCGTCACAAAAATCTTTTTATACACATGCTTAGATTTAGATTTATGTTAAATTCGGATTGTATGATCCTCTTTTTAATATTTCTAAGAATCATAGTATCATTAATATATTTTACAATCCGCATCGATGCAATGGTACCTACTAGAACCAACTTGCATCACCAGTTAGTCTTGAAAGAGAAATCATTCTAATTTCTTAATTATTATTACCTAGGCCAAAACTGTGAAAGAAAAATAAACGTATCTAACAGATAATTTGTAAACCCTTATTTAACCAACTAGCTGGGGATCATAAATCCTAAATGACTTCCTTAAAAACGTTCAAAGAAAACTAAAGCCACTCATGGCAAGTGAACTTAGTTAAATGAATTATGCGTAACAAGACCCCGAACCTCTCACTTCCTTCAACTTACTGTTGAACACGAAACGAGGAATCATTGCTGATTACAATTACATGATAACAATTTAATGAGTGATAGTTTCGAACGCTCGCTATAGTCGGAAGCAAATAACAAGATGACTAACAAACATTCTTCATACGAGTAAACACAGTCATGTGACAGCATCACTGCACCGAGCAATTAATGGCAGAAAGCAAGTAAACTTTGCAATGGCTGGATACTATTACAGATAGATTCCTTAATTGTAATGAAATTGATTGTACCGACCGATCCAAACATGCTAGATGATCATATTATTGTTTCGGTCGAAACATTACTATAACAGACTGTATCTCTGATGCATTGCATGTTATAAATACTATGCGAATACGTGCCAGTCAAAATATTAAAATTTTAAATACTTCGAAATGTATTATAATTTTAATCTTAGTATTAAAATAAATTAGTAACGTGTACAAACTCTTTTTATTCTAAGTGACAAGGTAAACGTGTAACTATTTATTCTACCTACTAAATTCACCGAATTATAGCCGCATAGCTTTATAAAATGTTTATTTCCCAATTTTGACTATACTCTAATTAAATTAAAAACATAATAAAATAACATTTCTAACACGTACGGTCCGAGATGGCATCAATCTCAATTCATACTTGTTCCGACCTAGAAATCTTAAAAAAATCTTTCTATTTAGACCGTGAACACCTTTCAACGAGAAATCTCATAAAATTCTAAGATATTTTTAAATTCGAACTAGTAGAGACGTTTTAAATGTATTCTATAACACTGTATATTGTAAAAATTCTAGTAGTATTATTTTGTAACTTTATACAAGCAGGTTTTCAATATTCAGTAAGTAGCTTTACTTTTGATAACATCATCATTTCGCTTAGGTATACAGCAAAATTTGTTATGAAGATCGTAAAATTAGTTAAAACAATGGCCAAGGCTAAACACAAAATAAAGTCAAAGTATATTTTATAAATAAAAAAATCTTACGTTTTTCGTGTCCCCCATCTCCGGCGCTTCGATAGTGTCGTTTTTCCTGGAACATGAGAAATTCACGAGTTGAGAAATGTCTGTCACACAACGATGCACATCCTAGGTTTTGGTTTTCATGCACTGTTTTCAATTCAAACGGATAACAACACCAAACCACTTTACATATTACATTGTAATTTATCGGCTCGTTAGAGAAAACAGCTCAAGAGCAGTTGGCGACCAAACACTCAGAACAAATTGCTTGCTCGCTCTACCGATGAAAGTACAGCACTCCGTAAGAAAAATCGTTACTGTATGCTTCTTCGTGCATGTACATGCATACTAGTAATCATCTGCTATCAATTACGTTCATATCTTTTTGTAGATAAGCGAGTTTTCGCATATTTTTCTAAACGAATTAAGATAAATACTTAATTATTTATAAGCAATTGATTAAGTACGGTTAGCAATGAATTAAGCGGCTTAAAATTATGTAAGACATTACCTGATAAAAGGCGACTGCTCACGATTTTTATCTGCAATTATCTGTTGTGGATTCTTGACAGCTGACGGAAAAGCTGATGCAACATCTTCTATTTGTTCCACCCTGAAAGTAAAAGAAAGTAAATGTATAAGTTATTCGAAAGAATCATTAAAATAACTGGTTTCATCTAATCGAGTTTAAATATATTTACATTTTCTGTTGCCTCAAGTCTGAAGAGCAAAGATTACGAAGATAATCATCGCACTCGCGTTGTTTCTGAATTTGGTATTCTTTTAGTAGTTCCCTTCTAAAATCACCATCGGCGCCGGGCAGCATTGCCGCTTCAGCTTGCTGCGGCGTGCGCTCCGCGAGTGATGAGCGTTCTGTCGACGCTGCCGTGTTTGATATCGACGTAGAGGCTGAGTAATCTTGCCCCCTGTGCTCGGGAGTAGTGGCGTTAGATGCGCCGACACTACTGTCGTTCGTTTTCGAAGAGCCTGTATATTCGCCGATGGGTTTTAATGTTTCATCGATTGTTTTCAGAGATTCGTTTAGCCCGTTAAAAATACTCTCAGCATTTTTACTGTCAAATAATCTATCAACAGAAGTGTTCATCAATCTACTGCCCTTAATTCCAGTTAAATGAAATCCAGCAAAGCATGAAGACGAAGGGCCGTAATCAATTGCCGAGAGAGCCATTACAGCTGGGTGCCGGGGAGCACCGTCCGGAAGCGGACGCAATGATCTCGTCATAGCATCGGCGGCCGACCGTGGTCGCCTAAATGGCATCGCCAAATGAGGGAACGTGCGCGGTTTTATGGGCGTAACTAGCATGTGCTCCGTCCAAGAAGTGTGTAAAGATGGGCGCTCTAACTTTTCCACATCTACATTCAACATTCTCTGTTCAAACGGAACACTAAATGTCTCGGCAGGGATAGACTGTAGCCATGATAGTAAACTCAGATCTGATTCATCAAACCCAGAACCATCTAATAATCTTGAAAAATTAACTTCATTAGATTGTGCCTCCTTGGACCCCGTAGCTTTGGCCTGGCAGTAGTTAACACATGACTCATACAGAATACCCTTTATGAGCAATTGCATTAATCGGTCATTTTTCGCGCATTTAGACACTAAGCCACCCGACTTTTTATCGCAAGGCAGGAATTGTTCAACGAGAGGATATACCTCTCTAAAGCACTGGACGCGAGCATTGCTAGGGTTCCACTTCTTGAACTGGGCATGGTCAGTAATACTGGGTAGGGTCAACAATAAACATAGATTTGAGTATTCTTCTTTCGAGGGAGCTAGCTTCTCTAAATCACTAAGGACCTTTACAACTTCATCCACTATATTTTCAACATTATTATAAGCTTTAATTTCAGATCTTATACATAACAACTCTATATACTTATGCCTTAGAATAGCGTAATTAAACTTGTCCGCTTCAAAAGCTTTGAGAGCGCTAAGTGGTTGAATAAACTCTAGCACGTCATCCCATTGTCCGTCTAGGATAAGTTGACGTAGGAACAATACGTCATCAGCGAAATTGCCATTGATTACACCGGTTTCACGCTCTAGTGATAGTTGTGTAATGTGCAAGTCGCGATTGTGTAGAAACTCTAGGGCCAGCCGGACTACGTCATCCTCGCGTAGGTTTAGGTGGGTTGACGGCATTTTAATAACCAAATGCCTAATATCTGGAACAAAAAGATAGGTAGTTTACTTTATTGAAGAAAAATTTGGTAACTACTGGTAGTTACAAAACAATAAAATCAAATTATATAATAGCTTTTGTTAACATTTAAAACCAATTTCGAGACATTAAGGAAAAGTTTAAAAAATCTATACTAGTTTGAGTATACCATTGTTTTTTATTAATTTACTGGTGATTTTTAAATTTGTTTGTTTGGTAAATGACAAAACCAACTAACTTGCTAGGCTACCATGATTATAAATTAATGAAATATTTCATTGAACATTATTTATGTTATGTATTTTATATGACAAAAGCAAGCATTTTACAAGAAAATACTATTAATGAATAGAAAATTATGAGAGAATGTTTGGTAATACTTTAACTTGTTTTGGCTTGTATTTGAATAAGACAATGTGGAGAAATTTTTAAGTATTTAAACATGCATGGTAAAGATGTTTGTAAAGCTATAGAACAATGGAAAATCTTTGTAAGATAATGAGATGTGTCCTAAAAATATTAGCAATATTAAAAAAAAACACTATTTTCTTTCACAAAAACTACAGTGTTTATTGTATTATACAGTACAGTTATTAAACATATAATTTTCCTTTCATTTTATTCTTCGGATACTTAAATAAGTAGTTCAGAAAATATTTTAACATTTTGCCAAGGTAACAATGATCTCACATGGCAAGTGCAAGATAAAATGTGTACATTTATTCATTTTACTATTTCTTTAATAATATGCTCTAGATTTAAAACTGTTCTCCCATTTGATACAAAGAACAACCAATTAAAGAGTCAAGTAAGTTAAGCTCTGAATGGTAGACTACACTTATGGATTGAATTCTAACAGGATATGAATGTGATAATTTTACTAATTTGAACCCAATTTCTTTGACCTAATATTTATTAACCATTCAATGTATTGATTGATAATTGTATTCCTACACTACATTAGTATGCAACCCATGACAAATGAGACTAATGCAATATATTTTATTAATGAGTGCAAGTAGAAAAATAAGAACAGACCTGCCTTACTCCGCTTTCTGTACATAGTTGTTTGTAATTCTAGGAAGGTACCAATAATTGAACACTATATTGGATACTATTTTTAAACTGCCCTTGCCCACTGTCAAACAATTTATTAAAACCTTGTATTATTTTCTATGGCATAGGACATGTATTTGCTAGTTAAATATCTATTCTACTGGACTAATTTGGATCTCAGTTATCTAATCTGAGCTTCAAAAGATGAAAAGACATTTATCAGTTCTTGATAAGGATTTGCTTCTGGTAGCTGGGTATATCCATAACAACTGATTCAATAAACTAAAATTCCACTAGTACACACATTTAACACAAATTATAGTTGTGAATGAGTCAATAGAAATTGAGCCTATTAAAAAAACACAATAGCAATTGTGCCTGTTTAAAAAAATAATATTTTGTTTGAGTTACTATATCAGACACCATTCATTTTTATGAATTATTACAACTATTTTGTATTGTTACTAATAATAAGTACACAGCACAACATTAATATCAATAAGAAATATTGTATATGTATTTTATTCTTGGTACCTATACCAAAACATTCTACCATATATGAGATTTGAGCTACATTTCTTATTACAAAAATTTGTGAGAGTTAAGTTTTGGATACTAGATTATTTAAAAATACGATACTTTCACACAGATTCCAGTTTGAATGTGTGCGTAATTTATGCTCCTGCAAGGGGAAAGCCTGATGTGTTGCTTAGTGAAAATTATTGGTGCATCTCTGACATAGCTAGCACATACCACTAAGTGAAAACTTTGACAACCTCAATTTACTTTAAAGTATTCATCACCATACAGTTTCGCCGCAATGATTCAAATTTCGAAACAGCCATTTTAGTACAACAATCCCAAAACAACTAGACCACCTACACATTTTGCGATTACCATAAAAGTCTTCAACGAAGAATGCTGTTATAGTAATTTAGAAAAATAATTTATCACTTTCTAAGCAATCGACAAACCAAAACACCAGTTTTTTTACAGTTAGAAAATCGTATGTTAATTAAAACTAATAAAAATAACAACGTAGACAAACATTTTTACCTCGATTTTAATAAAATGATGACTGATACCACTTCAACAAATATTTCACGAATTTAATATTCTACATTTGTAACAACAATTAACGGAACAATAATGAGAAATTTATTCAATTTATTCCACATTTTTTAACGGGAGAGAGAGTACATCACAGATTAGAATTGTTTGAAGGTTTGTCTATGATTGCACCAGTGACGTCTCGGCATCAAAATCGACGTAGAGAATCCATAGAGTATAAGTATTGTTCACACTTTGAACAATGTTTACAGTAAAGAAATACCCACATATGTAAACAAAATGTATCATAAAATTCCGCGTTATCTCGCGTTAAAAGTCTTCAAAAGCAATGGCTTGCATGAAGACTTTTTTCGAGTTTATGTTAGTTACTGTGTAGATAAAAATTATTAGACAAAATATCATAAATCAATAACCTTAACTTTTTGGTCTGTAAGTTATATTATGACAACTTGCAAGCCAAAAAGCTAACGTTTTTGTTCTGTTTGGCAAGTTTTGGCTGTAATAGCTATAATACTGAATGTGTACTGGCCGTTAGCAGATTTTTATCTACATTATCTGTGCTCACTGTCAGCTTAAGTGGCGCCCTCGTACTGTCATTGCAGCGGCAAAGTAACACCTATCATTGGAGGGACGAATTGTTGGTTTTTTACTAAAATTATATATTTTTACTGCAGAAAATGGATGAAGAAGGCGATAATATTTTGCTCGAGGATAATTACTATCAATTACTGAATGTTTCAAAGACGGTAAATATAAATCACATGCATTTTAGCCATTCTTTTCTACAATTTTGTATTATCAATATTATATAACTACACAAATCAATCATTTTGTCGTTGAATATATAATCTAAATTACGTTAAAGATAGAATCTTGTACTATTTAACACTTCACATTTATGGATGTAGTTCCTTTAAGTATTATTTTGAGGTTAGGATCAGTGCACCCTGGTGTCGAGACGTACTCTTTATCGAGTTATTTTTTTGATAAATATAATGTTTATTACAATTAATTGCTTAATACAATTATTTGCCTAGATATCATGAGGCAATTATTCTGATTTCCATTGTAATAACTGTCTAAGATGATGCAATATTTAGTCTTTTCATGAGATGCATGTAGCATTTATTTTACTATATTCATCTCTTATCTCTAGTTGCATGGAGAGATATGAAAGCAATGTCTGCTTAATAAACTCAAAATGTGACATAGATATCATTAGTTTCTATTTCCTACTCTTTTAAGTCCTTTTATTTCCTATTCCATTATCTACCTGCTTATATACATCAACATCAATTGTTTTATTATTTGTTTGAAACCTCTATTTTACTGTATTCAAACTCTATTCTTTATTGATAGTGTGATCTAATGTTTAACACAGATGAACCTCTGTGTTACACTTCCACTGTCCTCTGTCATATAAATGTGAAAATATTTCTTTGGATATATTATTAGGACAAGATAATATTTAAAATAATATATTGATTTGAAAATTGATTTGTTTTATTAAAAGTGTGTATTTAGATTTGTATCTAATTAATTGATTGATACAATAAAACATAAGTCATCCTGCAAAATGAAAAATATATTTCCATTTCGAACTGCTTATTTTATTAGTGATGTTAGGTCATAGCAAATGACTGATGAACCTGATGGTCAAATTATTCAATAATTATGTTGCAAAGCAGATATAAGCAGATATTTAACATATCAAAAAGTAATGTTCTCAGAAGTGCAGGAAACTGTGCTTAAAATAAAAAGTAATTTTCTCTGATACAAACTTTTTTCCTTCTTACTTGTGTCAATAAAAGTTAACTCGAGTAAGTCATACCAATTGAGATCAATTGCTTGCATAAACAGTCAGTGTTTCACTTAAAGGGCCTGTTGCTGTTTACATTTTTGTAGGACAATATATTTTTGATACAACACTGATGCAAGATTGTCTAGCTATGTCTGAAAATTTTAAGTACACTGAAAATAAGAAAATCTTAGGAATTGTGTTTAGATATAATATTGCTGATTATTTACATCATTGACTGAATTCAGGTTTTCTTCCAATGTTGGTGTTAAACATTCATAAATTTGGTATCTGAATAAAATTTGAAAAGCATAATTTTGTCTGTGGGATTCCATAACAGTGATTCTGAAATTTTAAAATGTTTTTTTTTGTACAAACTAATGTGTGAAGCCATTTAGATAGGCAAAGCATTTGGTAATATTATGCAAAGTATTAGGTAAAGTTTTTACATTTTAATTCAAGAGAATAATAATTATACATTAATGTAAACTTCAGGACTAACATTATGCCATAAGACCCTCTGACCTTTTTGTGAGCGTGAGTAAATGACCCTTTAATTCTTTCTCAAGGCGTTTCTCATAGAAAAGATATTAAGTTTTGATTTGAACTCTTACCACTTTTATGGAGGTACCACTTTATACAAAATGTGTACATAATTTGTTGTGTTATTTTTTTTATCAAATACTGTGTACTTATTTTTTACTTTAATATTCTTTTCTGAACCTGTTTTTATCTTTGAAATAATATGTAATAAAATACACTTTTGTCTCTGGATTAAACAATGTATATTTCCGTTTCCTATAACAATAAATAGATACTACCAATGGTATTAGCATAATAATGTTTGTGCATTTAATATTTCAGGCAACATTAGAGGAAATAAACAGTGCATATCGACGTTTCTCACGTATGTTCCATCCTGATAAACACAGTACTGATCCAAACAAACAGAAATGGGCAGAACAAATATTCAACAAGGTCAAAGAGGCTTATGAAGTGCTTTCAGATTCACATAAGAGGGCCATTTATGATACATTAGGTAAGATTTGTTACTCTGTTAATAAAACTTGGACCACCATAATTAATTATCACCAGATGACAAAGTAGCCAAAGCCTTTCCTTTAAATATATGTTTATTAAGTGAAACCCTTTACACTTTCTAGGTAAGCGTGGTTTGGAGGTGGAGGGTTGGGAAGTAATATTTCGTACTCGCACACCTAGGGAAATCAGAGAGGAATATGAAAGGTAATTTTTTTTATGGATCTTGGCTTGGCATTTTTATGGATTTTAGTAATATTGTACCTATTAATTCTATCACACATACTATCACACACACTCACACAGAAACATTACGATACGAAAAAATCTTTATTTTTCAATCTTAGCTCTCCATGGATTTGTAGTGATTTTCATAAATTTTTTTGACAGTTGATTCTGAATTTAGCCTTTATTGTTTTCAGGTTGAAACGTGAAAGGGAGGAACGAAGGCTTCAGCAGAGCGCCAACCCTCGTGGGACAATCACATTGTCTGTAAATGCTACGGATATGTTTATGAAATATTACGATGAGTATGAAATTTTGTGAGTACTGCTTGTTTTTTTTTTCGTTTTTTTTTTATTGGTTGATATAAAAGTATTGTAGTTAGACTCAGCATTGTTTTAATTTTCCTGTCTTATCTATTAACAGTGGTTTCAATATGATGATTTAAAATTTACTTTATTTTCTTTCAAATTATAAATACTTTACTTTTCTATAGTTTGCATAGAGTAATAAAAACTTTTCTTTTCTTATTTAGGTATTTGTTCTTTTTAATCAGCTGGAGATCTCAAATTATATTGCTAAAAATGGTTTTCAATCATATGACTGAACATTTATCCATTGTAGGGAGGATTCAAATATTTTACCAAATATTGAGGTGTCTGGAATGACTATACAACAGTCAATTGATGCACCAGTGACACTAAGAAACACTATGACTCTATCAGGAAACATATCAACACAGAATGGGATTGGTAAATAATGAATATAACATTTTCCTAGTCAAGTAGTGTGTATTAACATCTAAGTGAATTGAATTACAAAGATTAGCTTTTTCCCTATTAAGTGATTTATCTCATAATAATTTTACTGTACAATAAAATACGTTCTTTTTTTATAGGTACGGGTTCAGTGAATATTTGTAATCGTAACCTGAGTTCTGAGAAGGGATGGACTGAAGTGGAGTGTGGTATAGGAAATGGACCTCTCCTCGGCTTCAAAATATTCAGGACTCTGTCGCGACTGATGTTCTTGAACTGCGGGACTGTTTTGCAATTCACACCAAGAGGCATTTCACCAAGTCTTGTATCTAGTAAGTGCCAGCCTAAAACGTTTCTTTTGTAACAAATTTCAGTACAAAGCAATTTAATTTTTAGTTTTTATCTTCAGCGCTTTGGAGTGTATGATTGTATTGTATTATTTGTCACAAATCATAAATACAACAGATTGTTTACTCTTTCGTGGTTTTTAATTATTAGCTGGGACATTTGAAAACAAATACATTTCTTTTTAAAACATTATAACATTTCTGGTGTATAATATGTTTGCTTTATTTATTTCAGCCTTAGCCGTGCAACTGGACGCTCACTCAGTGGGTTACCTGACGTATCGCGCTGGCGGACAGGGTGGATCTTCTATGACTTCCATTTATGTGCGAGACTCTGAGAAGTACCACACAAACACGGCGCTACAGATCGGAACTCCTCACTCCTTCATAACATTCAACATCATGAGAAAACTGCCCCAACATGACATGAAACTCAGGCTGGCTTTGAAGTAAGTAAAAACTTGATTTAATTATATATAATAGTCCAGTATTGGACAATATAAAGTGAGGGGTTTTTACAATAAAAGAAGTGTTTGCTATAATCTTCACGCTTGGTTAGACGATTCAAAATTGTCGTTCAAACAATTAGAATTATCAGCGAGCACTGCTGCCCATATGTGGTCCCCCAGATTCCTATAATACCCACAGGAAAAGTAAGTGTGGATAGAATAATTTTCTACTATACCATAAACAAAAATATAATAAATACTATATAGTTTGGCTGGCTTATGCATACAGATACCTGTTGGCAAAAAGTTTTTATTTGCGAATGTTTAAATAATTTGCAATTTCAATTAATATGTTCATATTATATGTAATGCAATATGATGCTGTTTTTTTTTTCATCCATCATATACCCTTTATTCTTCAGTCTTAATACTGTATTGTGCTTGCGGAAAATCTAACGGAATAGACGCGAAACGCTTCGAAAAAAGAATGGTACGGGCATGCTCGTTTTGCTCGATACTTGGCTTGGGCACTACCATTCACCTTTTTTTGCTAATTTATAGTAGTCGTAACAATAGAGAAATCTGAGATATCATTAATTAATATTTCAATGTACCTTTACGAGTGTAAAGTGTAGTGGACTAAAAACCAACATTTTCACTCTCCCACTTCGAGCCGCTGCAATCCTGGAATTTTTGTTTATTAAGGGCTAAGCGATTTGTTAACGAACGTTAATCTAAAAGAAGTTGTTACATGTTTTACAATTTAAACCAACAGCAGCGCAATCTTGTAGGCTCATTGGTAAAATCAGCTGTACTGCACCCAGTAATCGATTTATGGATTTGCTTGTTCTAAATATTGCTAAGCCTATTGCGAATGATACTTAATTATGCAACATGCTATTATGTTTCAAAACCATATACTTAATACATGAAACTGTAATGTTTGCTGTTAAATAGATATCAATTTGATAAAAAGCACTTCATATGAATAAATTTAAGGTTCACAGTTGCTATGCGTCGGAGTTGCGGCTGCTGCATTATTATATCATATAAGTTTCGTTCAAAAGATACTTTTTGTTTCCAGGTTTGGCACGTTTGGCGCTATAGCTGAATATGGTGCTGAGAAAAAAGTGTCCCAGAACAGCAGCGTGTCAGCGGCCGTCATGCTAGGAGTTCCAAGCGGAGTAATGCTTAAATTGAAGTACGAAATGTGTAGTCATCTACTATATAAAAATAAGTCGCTATACGTAACTCCAGAATGCCTGAACCGATTTCCACGGTTTTTGCATTCGTTCGCAAAGAAAATTCAGAAAAAAAAAATCTAACAGAAAAGCGGGATCTTGAAAAAGTGTAAAATCGACATACCTACACGCGGGTGGAGCCGCGGGCGACCACTGGTATGTTATATATACCCATGTTAGACCATACCACCTATGTTGTGACATTCCAAATATTAATAAGGCTGGAGTAACCTTTTGTCTGCCGGTATATGACAAACAATAGAAAACACATTGTGTCTCGCGTGGATCTGCGCTCTGGCTTATCACGGGTGATTTTGTTCCGAATACCAAGCCCTGGTAAGGTTACCAAGTCTTGGTCTTTTTTTTTTTGTGAGGGGAAAATCATCAAATGACTTCTCCCGCCCAGGGCCGGGCAGGAGGGAGTGTCAGACTCTTACTGACTAAAAACCCCCCTGTTCCTTCTCCTGCTCTGTGCCGAGGTCGCGGTACCTCATTGCGCTTACCCCGCAACCCCGGCTGAACATCAGCCCTTTAGGGCCCCGTCTGTGGTGGTCGAATGGCTCTTTGAGTCGCGCGCGGAACGCTACGCGCCGTACGCTCGGGCCTGGTTCTGGTCGGGCGGCGAGCTGCCCTTACTCGCCGACCGCAGGCCCGTACTTACGGTGGCCGGAGATCGTCCCTCGATCCCTGACGCCCGTAGTGTCGCCAGTTGCGGCTGCTGGGGCGTGAGGAGGAGGATTGCTCCCTCACGCGGGCCGCCTCTCTCTTTGCGAGCATGACTGCGTCACAAAAGGAGGAGACGGCGTCCCAGTTCCTCTCACTCCGCACCATGGCCTCGACTAAGGCCGGGACCAAGGCTTGGTCTGGAGATAGTTGAGAAAGTGGTGGTCTAGAAACTCCGTATTGAAACGACGAAATCCCATCGTTTTTTATCTCTATCAAGTATTAAATGTGAATGCAGTGCTCTCTTATCAACCCCTCTGCCTCAAGTAATTTACTTATACCTGACCAAGTTGGTGTTCCTGGACCTTCTGAGAAAAGAGAAGGCTCCAGTCAAAAAAAAAATCACCTAACGGTACTGAGCTTTACAAACAGCACCAGGAGACCCGATTTTGCTACTACGTTATTCACGATGATGGTTCTTCAAAGGCTCTTTTTGACGTTTCCAAAGAACTTATTTATGATATATTATTAAAAAAAAATCGGTCTCTCGACTACGCTATGAATATTGAAGCAATTAATTGCTGAAGATAAAATAAAACAAATAAAAATCTTAGTTGCGTTTCTCACCCGTTTTCGCCTGCGCTGCGCTTGCGCCACGTTTTCGCCCTTCGCCTTTTCTGAATAATTGTAATTCATCAATAAATTCTTACATTTCTAGGTGGACATGTTCATCACAAACCATTGTAGTACCAATCCACCTTTGTGAGGAGGTGATGCCATCGCCTGTGTTCTACGCGACGGTCGTCCCTCTGGTGTCATGGCTGGTCCTAAAGAAGATCATTCTCGACCCCATTGCTAGAGAAAGACAGGAGCGTGAGAGGCAGCGATCTATGGAGGCTAATTTCGAAAGGTAATTTATTATTATTATAATTTGTTTTTTCTAAATCTCATTTAGGTCTCTAATTTGGGTCTTATGCTTTTGGTGTATCTTGTTGGGCAAAATATTATTAGTGTTAGACTGGCAGAAAATCCCCTTCATACGAGAATTACTTTGAATAAAAAATACCAATGATGATAGAATTTCGTGATGAAAATGACTTCGCGCTAATATTTGTCCCTACTGAGCCACTAAGAATGGTACCGGAACCATGGCAACTTGTGACCAACCTTGTGGCCCATTCTAAGGCCAATCTTGTTGAAATGCTGATGGAGAAGTCGCATTCGTAAACTTGCTTACTTTTAAAAAACAATACTAGCACCCGGTTTCTGATAGGCTTGTCAACGCTAAAATTAACTAATCTCCTGTTAAATCTCTTGTCAAGTCATCTGATTGGTTGTTGATAATTCAGTCAACCAATCAGATGACTTGACAAGAGATTAAATTGAATTTAACATTGATCGGCCTTTCGGAAACCGGGGGTAAGTATTTTATTTATTTATATAAAAATAAACTAAACATGTATATAATGATAAAAATGTAGGTATATATATAATTTGTGTGGAAAATATGTATTATGTTAGAAATACATTTGTACTTGCCACAGGTTACAGGAAATGCAACGGCAAGCTCGAGCAACTGTTGAACTGATGAGAGAAACATACTCAAGGATCAGGTCTGATGAGGAGAAAAAGAAAGGCCTGGTCATTCTTCGAGCACTATATGGAAAACTACCTTCAGGTTAGCTTATTGTTTTATTTTTATTTCACATGCGGGCAAAATTACCTCAATATTTGTCAATAAAAAAACAACATGAATAATTTGAATAGCTCGTCATCAAGTAATATAGAAATACGTAATTAATCGCAATTAGCATAATATTATAAAATTAAATCTTGTTATATATTTATAATCCTGCTGTACGTGTCTATGTCATTGAACTCTTCCTAAACGGCTTGATCGATTTACATGATTATTTTTGTATGCGTTTGATTGCCGCCCTTGAAGGTTTAGATTCACAAATCAGCCTGAAAAGGCATGTGATCTCAGAAATGGCCCTAACATTCCGCCGAAATTTGATATGTGGGGGTTTTCGGTGAGATTTCGCTAGTATATCTACGTGTAATAATATAGAGATGTCTTATGGTCATTATTTATAAATAGCTGCGCATGCGCAAAGTTGCGTGAATCACGTGACTTGTTCTGTTGTGACTTCAAACTAGTTCAGATTTTTTTTCAAACATTTGACTATAGGCAGAATTTTAATTCGATTCCACATTTGACATTGAATACTGTCATTTTGTGAAATAATGATACCACATTATAATCATAATCATAATCATAATCATAATTCTTTATTGCATCCACAATGTAAGATAAGATGGTAATAATATGTATAGTAACAATCATGGACCCTGATGGGCACAGCAAATAGTAAATTAGATGGTGGTAATGATGATAACCACCTAATGGTGTAGTGATGAACACAAAAATCGATAAACAATCGCTTTGGTTTTTTGCTTTAGTCTGAGGTTTAAGAAAGTAAAGTGAACTTGTGATGCTTGGAGATACGCTGGTCCTGCTCCACAGGATACTTACCTACACGAAAATAAATAGTATTCCAGTGGATCTTTGCTTGAACTGAACTTTTTAGTGTTTAGTAAAATTGTAACCATGCCATTTTTTTGAGTGCCGATTACAATTAGTTAGGCTAGCAGAATGTTGAATAAAAACTTCTTAACAATTTATTCTTATATATAATATTATTATATATATATATAAGACTAATCTGACACATTTTTTTATTTATTACACACAAAATTATAAAAGAAATGTCTCAGATTGTTAATTAATCGTCAAAACTAAATTATTGGTTCAGAAATATTTAATTTTCTGATATACTTACTTATGTTTACAAGGGTAAAATTATAAACGAGAGGAATCGATCCGAAAATATTCGATTTCCATATCGATTCCGCAACTACTACTATTACTATTACTACTACTATACTAACTACTACTATTTAGTACTTGTCATAACGTTGCAACACTGAAATTGTCAAATCTGGAATGTAATTAAAATTCCGAGTATAGTGAGTAAACTTTAAAAGATATATGAGTTATAAATATAAATATATTTGTTGACAGGTGCTTCAGCCCACGAAATAGGAGCAGAACAAACTGGTGACGGTATATCACCGGAAAGTCCCACCATGATGAGCGAAGTGATAGACGTCACCATACCGGTGCAGTGTCTCATTAAGGACTCTCGGTTAGAACTGCTCGAAGCAAGCAAGGTAACTACTATTTTATATATTTTCTAAATATTGTTTGTTATGATTATTTACTCAAATACTCTCTCGTATTCTTATAATTACTGAACCATAAACGCCCTCACAAGAAGTTAAAAAAATGAATGTCGTCATCGTGTTTGTTACGAAATAAAATATGTTAAGAAATAGATAGAATTCACAAGCTATATCATGAAATAGCATACTGGCTTATCCATCGGGGCAGGCCATATTAGTTTATAGCTTGGAAACATTATTTTTTAATAAACGTTACTTCACACTTCGTATTCTTCTGTAAGTTAGTCTACATAAACTGACATGACACCGCTTTTATATGACGGGAAGATCATCAAAATACTTCTCTTACCATGGGTATAGTAAAAGCGAATATCAGATTCTTACCGACTAAAAAGCCTCCGTTCCTTCTCGTACTTTAGGGGGTGGTCGCAGTAACGTATTGGGCTTGACGCGTGACAACGGCTAAGCATTGGCCATGTTAAGTCCCATTTGTAGCGGTCTATTAGCTCTTTGAGACGTGCGCGGAACGTTACGAGCAGTACGCTCAAGAAACATGCCACCGCTGAAGCTAGTGGATGATACGAAGAGTTGTTCGCTGTAGCATTAGAACCCGTGTTACGTTGCACAGCAGTTCGGTTCGGTTGCTCAATCACTAAGCCGAATGGTAACTCTAAAATAACGTACAAAAATGTAATACTTATGTTGTCTATATTTGATCCATTCTTATATTACTTCAGTTTCCATAGTCTGTTAAATAACATGGTGGATTTTTCCTACATTAATTCTCGCTGGTAGGCGGGCCGCCTAACAATAGGACACGTTTTCCGTAACAACTACCGAGTAGTTATTTGTGAAATTGCTCTGGACAAAACATTGTGGAGTTCTCATCATCTTATGCTACCATTTATTAGTGCAACAATGTACCTTATACAATTGTTGACAGAGAACAATTTTCTGAATATATCCGTTTGTTCTTTTCACGTGATTCCATGGTACCAAATACAAAAGCTTTAGAGGAGACTACGTATATTACCGTCATTTGTGTTTCAATGCTTTGTATAATTGCACTCGATTTGTGGGTAGCTACAGGTTGCTCTTACCACTACTACTTTACTTCAGGGATTAAATAACTATGCATGATTTTAAAAATAAATAACGTTTTGCGATTTGAGAACACTTCATATTCAATAGGTATTTTTTATGAATTGTCGAAATCGACAGTTTTATTCAATAATTAAAGGTATACCAACAGCTTCTTAACATTTTGGCTTATAGAGTTGCCTATACGGGCAAACCAACATTCTAGTGGTTTCTTAACCAGTATTCACAAGCGGTTACAAAAAAATTTTAAGCAAATAATGTTGTTATTGTAACTTTCGTGACACATTCTAAATTAATTATTATGTTTTTGGCTAACTCACGTAATAATTTGACGAGATACTCGACTAGTTTCAATCCATGCTAGAGGCCCATATTCATGAGCAGCATTCCGCGACACGTGACGCGGCGACTGCCGCGCTGCTACTCAAGTCGCCGCGTATGGGCCTCTAGCATGGCTTGAAACTAGTCGAGTATCTCGTCAAATTATTACGTGAGTAAGCCGAAAACGTAATAATTAATTCAAATAATTTGCAATGAAAAAAATCAATAAAATGATTATATTTTGTAATATGCCTGCATATAGAGATCAATTTCGTTTGAAAAAAAGTTAAATACGTTTAGTTTTCACATCCATTCAATAAGAGAAAACTTATTGAATTGATTTAAAAACTAAACATATTAAAGAAAATAAATTCTGCGTCAACAGTGCAATAAAACTATAAAGAAAAAATGAAGCCAGTTTGTACTACACATGTAACATGCATTGATCCACATGATTCATGGAAAACATTTCAATGCACGCGCTATTAAACAGTGCAGTGTATAATTTACCAATCAAATACTTGGCCTTGGATTGTATCTGAGATATTTGTGCCCTAGGATTAAATGAAAATGCCAACGTTTGTTGTTTGACCATATTACGTGACCACACGTGACCATATTCCTCTATTCATATCATAGAGCAGTGTGTTAAATGGATGATATCCTTTTGGAATTTGTTGGAACTTTTTTTAAAATAGCACCTCATGTATAATTTGATTATTTTTTATAATAGAGAACAGTTTACTGGTATTCGGACAAAATTTATCTTCAACCTTCAACCTTAATCAGCCTCTCTCTCTAGCTAGAGCAATCCGGTTTTTTAACAGATATTTTTTAAGACTTAAGACAGGTACTAATATTACGTTTTCGCATTTGGGACAATATATAAAGTTCTTGATAAATTAACTGGCTCTTAACGGGATACTTTTTAGTCTGTAAGAGTGTGTAATCGCCCTAACCTAGCCCAAAGCGAGAAAAGAAAAAAACCTGCACTCAAAAACAATATAATTACTTAATTTTGTTTTACTAATATCCTACCAATAGTCTATAACAAATTAGCATCGCGATGTAAACATAATTATCGTCGGAAGTTATTCGGATAATGATAGCTATTATATAAATAGTTGGTTTGCCCCCATAATATGCCTGTTTGGTAATAACCCGCATGACTACAACGAATGTATGAAATTACTCCGCTGCCTATAAATAGCAGCAATTTTTGAAATAACTATTTATGGAAAATTTAGCCGAGACTAAATGAATAGGATTAATGTTTAATATCTGGAATCAACATTGATATAGATGTTGATTGTAAATTATAACATTATTGTACTCTGATAATACTACGCTTCTTGCTTTTAGATTACTTGCTAGTTTTATGTGCGATCTAGTCGGTAATGTACTAATGTAACTTTCTCCGAGTTATGCGTGCTTTCTTAGATCTTTTAGTTATTACTGACAAACGATGAAGGTAAATATCGTGAGGAATTCTAGACTTATAATTTATAACTATTATTATAATTTTAAAATCTCCAATCCGCCTTCAGTAAGCGTAGTGATGAATGCTAAAACCTTCAACGTGTAGAGGTCTTTGCTCAGCAGTGGGCACTTACAGGCTGATGATGATGAATAATAAATCATTATTTCCTGTATAAAGGCCGGTTACAAAATAAATCTTATTGTGTAAACAAAGTCAAAACAGCGCCGACGTGTTTCAGGTAAATAATAAACGTGCTGATATTTAAAAAAATAATAATAATATTGCTTAGTTATATTATATTTCAACAACATACTATTTAATTTTAATAAGTATCTAAGCAAAGTGAGCTTGAACAATTTTAACAATCGAAGATAAAAGTTATTAAAGGAAATAAATCCGCTTTTGATTGTGTAACTGAATTGTGCACCATCAGTTTCATGCACTGTCATTAATTTGACAAGTATTGAGTACCGTAAAACGGTGAAATGAATTTGAGGGGTGAATGAATACACAAAAGGGGGGAAAAGATACATAAAAGGGGTAAATAGATCCACAAAAGGGGTGAATAGATGTTGACGATTTTTCCTAGTGTCTATTCACCCCTCTTTTGCTCCTCCTCGAATTATCTTTACCCCGTTTTACCATATTTCTATTTGTGTAGTCTACCATTTGGTAATCGCGTCCAGATGTGACGAGAATACGTAACTACTACACAGGTCATTAACACAAGCTGCATATCAGCTTAATAGAAAAATCTAGTAAATGCTAACATATTATTAGTTGCTTGTTCTGTCTGCAATTACAAAAGAAAAGTCTCAGATAGTTAAACAATTGTCAAAACTAAATTATCGGTTCAGAAATATTTTATTTCCTGATAAACTTAGTTTACGAGAGTAAATTTATAAACGAGAGGAATCGATTCAGAAATATTCGATTACCATATCGAATAATTTCGCAACGTCACTATTTATTACGTGTCATAACGTTGCAACACTGAAATTGTCAAATCTGGAATGGAATTAAAATTCCGAGTATAGTGTATTTTCAATACATTTAATTATTAGAATATAATCATACTTTCATTCATTGATTTCAATAAACTTAATTTTAGATATTCTATTTTTAACTTTAAAACAATAATTATGCTGTTAGACGTAACAACATTATGACGTCATATGTTGCGATCTCATACAAAATTCATAGAAAAGTATAGCTTTTGGTCATTTCAATAAAAATATTGAACTTGATTAGTTGGAAACTACCACATCGTATAAATTTAAGTAATTTATAAGTATCTATAGTAATAGATTGTTATAAAATCAATATATTATTTGTCCCCAGTCTGAGTTGCCCGGATTCTACGACCCGTGCGTTGGCGACGACAAGCACTTGACCATTCAGTACATGTTCCACAACAACCTACACTGCTGTACTGTTTCCGACAGCCAAGCCCTTGTTCTTCCACGTAATAGTAAGTAATCAGGTGAATTAATGACATTTATTTAGGTTAAACATCATAAAGCCTAGTGGTAGTCACTTTCTAATCTAGATTTATTTATATACTAATAGAATAATGTATTACAGATCATCGGATAAAAAATAGATCCTGAAATTTAAAAGCGAAGCGCAGGTACAAAGCTACGGAGCGCTCCCGCCCACTTCCCTAAAGTTAATAGTAGACATCGTGATTAAGTCGACATGAATGTTGCGTATAAATCCAGAAAATTATTATCACAAAGCTTTGAATCTAGGCAGCTAATGACATTCCATTATTATGCGAACAGTACCCCAATGTCTGCGTGTAGTACCCGATAAAGTGTTGAGTTATAATACTTTAATCATTGTTTTCTATAAAAAAGTGCCTCGAAACTGTAGCAATATATTACATAAAAAATTAAATATTTACACCAACATAGTAACTATATATATATGTATATTTTAAATGCATAATTTTTTGTCCAGAGAATTGATATTTTTAATGTATGTGATGTAGTGTTTTTAGTAGGACTTTAAAATTAGCAGCCTATTAAAATGATAGGAGCAACAGTGTTGGTCTAAAAAGTTATCAATCCTTGTTGATTGCAATTGAATGGTTATTATATAGGTGTAGTGAAAGCTATGCGTAACTGTGTAAATAAATCTTAGTTGTAGTTGTGCTAAAGTTATCTGCTCCATAAGAAAATTCCTTTCGGGACATGTATTTCAATGTATTTTTGCTACTGGACATAGGCGTTCGTGTCACAAAAATATTTATAAAACATAAAAATGATAATCAAGTAAATGTTTAATTTAAGTATGAGTACAGCAACCCCGCACTTTGTGAGAAAAAATAACGAAGTAGTTACCTCACTGTGTTGTGATCTTATAAATAGCGAAGATTAATTAAGGTAGCGCTTTGTGTATTAAATTTACAGAGCTAAGGGAAAATAGTTTTATTTCCTATGCGACTTACGTCTATAAGCTCGAAAATACTAAACATGTTCTTGCTTTGCGTATAATCTTGATTTACTTAGTGCCTTATGAACTTGTCAGCCGTCAAAAGAATGAAGAAGGTATCTACAATTTGTAACCATTCTAGTAAACTGGAATGGATTCGTCCAACAACCGTGGCTGATGTCCTACATATGTATGTGGGCATACGTCACGTTCTGTGCTTGCAGGTTTGAGCAATAGCTGGTCATGTCGTGACAAGACAAACAGCAAAGAGTTCATTAACTCGGAGTTATAATAATTAATGTGCGAGTGGAAAAAAACTATGTTGTCGAACACTTCGCAGAACGTTAGTCAAGTGATAAGATCTCGCACGCACATGGGATATAATATTAACCTTGCGCGCGAGCCATCAGCCTGATACCCTAACCAAAGCGATATTTATTTTTATAGCCACCTTATAAGTACAAAATTTAAATGCTAAACTTAACATAATCGAATTGTTATATTTTTACGCGCGAGCTCTGGCAAATATTCAGTTTAGATTTTTCATATAGGTACTTCCATCGACCACATTCTTGTGCCCGTAGTAACATTATTTTTTAGTATTTTCCATTGATTCTTAACCAATAAGTAATTGGTGTATTTTTCTATTTAACTAGATTCGCACAAAACTAGCCGATAAATGAATACTTAATTAAATCTACCTTGAAACAGCGCTTGCACAAAAAGCTTTGATAATTAATTTTCTGGATTTTGGCGTGTTAGTTAGACGTAAACGTTGATTGTTGAGCAGTTAGTTTTTTTGAATTTGTGCTTCATCGATGTAATGTGCAGAGCAACGATAAATCGCCTGTATTAGTCGAATTACCTTCTAGTATTGTTTTCTTTTTTCTATTTTCATTTTTTTGTAAAATAATAAATGTTGATTATTCTAATCTTATTTCGAATACTTCCAATGAATTAACGCCTACATTGTATTGAGCGAGCCCTGTTTTATCTTTTAAATATAAATGTTATAGTTTCTTTATATGACCTTAAGGAATATATGCTGCGAAATAAACATTATAAAGTTTTTAACTAGACGTTGTTTTAATTTTTATTGTTGTGTTCTAATGTGTGTGTTGTTATTATTGGCGTTTGTAAGTTTATGTGTAGAAGCTGAAAATTACAAATAAGACTGATCCGTTACTGAATTGGGTATCCGTCTAAACGCGACCTTGGACCCACTCAGGACTAATATTTCATCTTTTGACAATATCATTAACAAATATTTTGATTTTAAACTTGACCAAAATATAAAGTTTTGTAGAATTTTCGGGGATCACTTCTGTAACTCAATGAATAATGTGTCAATAAATAAGTAATACTTACTTTCCCTAAGTACTAATGTAAGTAAGTACTGATAGCAACAGCAACGATTATAGACAAATCGATATTAATTCTTTAACATCGATAATAATAACATGTCTTTTAAGTTACACATTTCTTGCAGTAAGTATATGAGGATAGACTTGTTGCCTAAAATAGCAATACGCCAGCCACGTTGCTCGAAGGAATGACGCTAATAGGAAAGAGCTTCAGTGGAGATTAGGTACGGACCCGAGAGTGTGAGCAAGTCTTCCACCAGGTGAACAACGGCATGGCAATGTAGCTGGAAGCATATACATGGAAATGGTAAGCAGTTATTCTACATGGAGTGTAAATACTGTAGTTTTCAACTAGTCAAATTCAATACTTTTATCCAATATTATAATTTAAACAATACTTTTTTATGAAATTTCCATGAAAAACTGAGTTATGACGTCATAACATTTTTGCGTCAAACAGCTTATTTATTTCTTAATAATTAGCTAAAAGAATCTAAAACTTAGTGTATCGATCGATCGATGAATAAAAGTATATATAATTATTTTTCAAAATTTTATTGTGTTGAAACTTCGAATTAATTTATTTTTGACCTAGGAAGCTACCCAATTACTGAATAAAAGCCGTTCGGCAATGAACCAAAGTCAACCTGGCCCCACAATTCCGGCTGATGATTATGCAATAAAACATTACCCATGTAGGTACATATTTATGTACCCATATGTAGGGAGCGTGTGCAGCTATTATCACACTCAAAACTTAATCCAAACACGCAATATGAGGAAATCGTCGACCGCATCGTCGCTTTCCATCAGGTGAGATAGCGGTCAAGCGCGAACCTATAATCAATAAAAAAAAAAAAAAAAAAAAAAAAAAAATATATAAACTGATTGATACTAATAAAAGAAACGTGTATATTGCTTAAGAAGGGTGGTAGATTGCGCCACTAGTCACGTTTTGAATAGACACCAAAGTGATGTGATACCTACGTACATAATACTGAACACTATAGGCTTCCCACGTGATAAAGGGTCGCGCAGTGTGCGGCTCATCGTTGTAGAATATGACATTAACTGGTTACCTTTTATAAGAGCTTAAGAATAGAATACGTGAAGGCCACACAAGTGAACATCCTGCATTTATGCATATACTAAGTATTATTGTATCTTAGTGCAGCTTTCAATCGTACTTTATTTTTTGCTTAGTATGTAGTCCTTATGTGGGTAATGAGCTATCTTTAGTCAAAGATCAAAAAATCATGACTTCGTCACCTCAGATTAATCCAAATCGCATCATTTATTTAGTAAAATAGGAAAACGTTTAGGTGAAAGCTGGGAAAGTGATAGGAAATAAGTGCACATCTGCAGGTAGGCATTTTATTTTCATTAGCCAGGAATTCATATACCCTTAAGTAGAGATTTGTCTATACCGTGATAATAAAAATGCCATTAGCACTCAATGACTAGCGCTAGACTTTCGGGTTTTCGTACGTTATAGTTGGATAAAAGGTTTATAATATATATTGTCAATACAGTGTTTACCTATATTTCTTGGCAACGACATGGAGGATGAAACAGGAAACACCCAAGAAATCGATAAGTAATAATAGACTTTTATAAATACTTAGATGACGCGTTCGCATACCAATTTACTTCCTAGAGATAATTCCATAACTTGGATTCAATTGATTACAAAGGATAGGAGGATATTTTTTCTTAAAATAAGTACTTAGTTATAAAACAATCGGCAATTTTATTTGACGTCAAAGTTATTATATAGGTATCTACTGGGCTAATGATTGATTTATGGTCAATAGTTTCTAAGTACCTGATAGCTCTTTGCTGGCCGACCGAGGTTGATTTCGGCGATATGTGTACTGTAATTTTGCCTAGGTATAATACACACAAAGGGCGATGTTTTAAGGCAGTTTGCGAATGTTAATGTTTGATGTGTTTTTTGCAATTTCCAGCTTAGTTTATAAACAACTATTATATTATGTTACTGACTCAACCCAAGGAGCTACCTTGACTTATGGGGAACAGTGAGGTAAGAGATGATTTTATTTCTAGGTATGCTACATAACAAGTTGCTGTCCATTAATCAATAAAAGCACAGGGCACTCACAAATTGACCGGAACATGTTTTCACAACTTGACCTTTAATCTTGAACTTGGAAGGATATGTACACTACACCTACAACGACACATAATGTCAGTTTATATTAAGAGGGGCTCAACCTATGTCGTCTTTTGGTTCTGCTAAAACAGATCCACATTGAACAGTCCTGTGTTTTAAAAGTTTATAAACAAGTTCAGGCCGACGCTACACCAATGCAAATAGAGAGAAATGATTATCTAGTCAACCTCTCTATGGAAACTATATTTGATTAGTTTCGAAGATTAACAGGAGCTCTGAAATGTTCGTGGGATAGGTTGTTTATTAAAGATAAAAGAAATATATTTTGACTCCAAAAATTCCTGAGTCAGGCTTGAAATTGACGGAAGGTTAACAACAACTACACATTTTACTCGCCACTGTCTTTATTGGAAAATTTTAATAGGTAGACATGAGAGTGACGATTGATTTAAATTCATCGTATATCGTGTTTAAATAATTTTACATATTCCACACATTACGTTATCAAATTATATAGCTGTACGATAAGCACGCTCCTGTTCGGGCTATTAGGGTCAAACATCACCCTACTCCTTGGCTAACTGAGGAGGTAAAAAATCTTATCGCAAAAAAATCCGCAGCGAAGTACAAATTTAAAATTAAACCAAATGACAAAAATAGAAATAATTATGTCACCATCAGGAATCACTGCAACAAGGTGTGCAGGAATGCTAAACGCCAATATATCCATAAATCTATTGAAGATAGTGATCCAGCTAAAGTTTGGAAATTCCTTAAATCTTTGGGCATCGGTAAATCTGAACCAGATTCTATTCCTAGAAATGTAGACATTAATTCTCTTAATATACACTTCTCAACTTCGCCCTCCTTAGATGGGGCCACCAAAGCTGCTACATTAAAAGGTCTTTCACAACTTCCGTTGCCCGAAGCTTCTCAACTTGTCATACGTCAATTTACTGAATGTGATGTTAAGAGATGCATTTTAGCGACAACTTCCAATGCCGTTGGTGGTGACTGTATTGGCCGGAAGATGATCATTCCTATCCTCGATGAACTTATTCCCATTATCCTTTACGTTCTCAACTTTTCTGTAACTAGTCGAGTTTTCCCACAATGTTGGAAGGAGGCTAATATTGTCCCCATTCCCAAAAAACCAAATCCTGTGTGCTTTTCTGACTATCGTCCTATATCTATTCTACCTTTCCTATCCAAAATCCTCGAAAAACTTATTCATCAACAATTGAGCATGTACCTTTCGTCACATAATCTCCTTAGTCCTTATCAATCTGGTTTTCGACCCGGTCATAGCACTACCACGGCCCTTGTCAATATTACAGACGACATCAGACTAGGCATGGAGACGGGGAAGCTTACGGTACTTGTGCTGCTCGACTTTAGTAATGCCTTTACTACTGTGGACCTCGACATCTTGCTAGCTGTGTTGAGCTCTCTTAACATATCTCCATCGGTAGTTGACTGGTTCCGCAGTTACCTGTTTGGCCGCCGACAGCGGATTCGCACTCAGGATACCTACTCTTCATGGTGTTCCATTGCTGCCGGCGTGCCACAGGGTGGCGTTTTATCTCCGTTACTTTTCGCGCTGTTTATTAACTCTATCACTCAAAATCTTTCTTCTTCCTGCCACCTTTACGCGGATGATCTCCAGATCTACACTCAGTCTACTTTTGACGATTTGCCGGATGCGATTGCTTTGGTTAATCGTGACATGGCGCGTATTGCAGACTGGAGCATGAACTTTGGACTTCAAGTCAATCCCTCCAAAACCCAAGTGATTCTGGTCGGTAGTACGCGAAACATTTCCAGGATAGATTGGACTGGCCTGCCTCAGGTCTCTTTTCTTGGTACAAAGATTCCTTTCTCGCGTGAAGTTAAGAACCTGGGGATCTACATGGATAGTTCTCTCTCTTGGACTAAGCAGTTGCAGATGGTAAGTCGCAAATTATTTGCTTCAGCGGGCTCCCTGAGGCGGCTTCGTAATTTTTTACCCTCTGCCACCAAAATTACATTAGCGCAATCTCTCCTTCTGCCTATACTTGACTATGCTGATGCCAGCTATCTTGATCTTACCCAAGTACAATTGGACAAGCTAGAGCGGCTTCAAAATCTAGCAATTAGATTCATATTTGGACTGCGCAAGTATGATCACGTCTCAGAATTTCGAAATAAGCTCAAATGGCTGCCTATTCGCCTTCGCCGGAATACTCATATCCTATCCTTACTTTATAATATTCTCTTCAATCCTGCTTCCCCTTCCTACTTGAAAGAACGTTTTCAGTTTCTTGGAGACACACATTCGAGGTCCTTGAGATCATCGAGGAACCTTAAGCTGAGCATCCGTTTGCATTCGACCTCTTTCTTTGATAAATCTTTTACCATTGAAGCGGCTCGATTGTGGAATGCCCTACCGTTGGAGGTGAGGCGTGCTCAGTCGGTTTGTCAGTTTAGGAGAATGGTTAAGGAGTACTACCTGTCATTGTAGAGACTCTCTTTCTATCTCTCTCTCTCTCTCTCTCACACACACACACACACACACACACACACACACACACACACACACACACACACACACACACACACGCACGCACGCACGCACGCACACGCGCGCACACACACAGACAAATATATATACTGGATACGTGTATAATATTTTATGTAATATGTATGTATATGTGTATATATTATTTGATGTATGTATATATGTGTATGAGTCTGTATGTAAGTTTATACGTTATTTATATTGTTATTTTTTTTTCTTTTTTTTTTCTCTCTCCCGTATTTATTGTGCACTAGACTGCCCATTTCCAGTTTCACTTTGTAATTTCCATCCAAAGGTTGTCTGGAAGAAATCACCGTGAGTGATAAGACCGCCCATTGTACACTCTGTGATTGTTAGCCTGCTCTTTGTATTAAATTTTAATGTTGTGTGCAATAAAGAATATATAAATAAATAGTCGGACTCGGACTGACACTTCAGGTTGCAAATCCTTTAAGCTATGTTAATACCTATGGTCCTGTGTCTAATAAAGTCATTTAGACTTAAATCGCTTAGGACTTAGTCCTCTCTCTAGTCGGTTTGTGACTTATTAGCATACAGTTATTTTATTTCATTTAGATATATACAAACTACATATCGATAGATTTTATGACTGGAATCTTCTCATATTTACTCGTGTACACGAGTAATAGTAGGTACCTACAGGTAAAAAGGAATATTAAAAATGCCAAAATAATCACTAAAGCCCTGCTACGAAATTAAACTTTATCACAGGACCACTCTTTGGGCTTTATTAAATGTGAGGATAGAGGGCGTTGTAAAGAGGGGCGTTCGGCGTTAGGTTACGTGAAACGAAGGGCTACAGAGGTACAATTAATTGATAGGTACTAGAGCCTCCCGAGAGATGACACTGTGCCGTGACGTCATAATCTGAATCGCGGTGTTAAGATTCTCCGCGAATGAATGACCCTCAACAGCGTCGAGTGCTACGTTATCGCTTCATCGGCCTTGTGGCTAAGATCAAGCTGACTATCTGTTCTTTTCAGCTTAATATCTGAAAATTCCTCAATGGGGAACCAGAAATTAACTGAATTTTTTTAAACCGATGGAAGTATGGAGCTTGCTCCTCTTCCATCACGGGTCGGCCCGGCATTGCAGTGCCGCCGGGATCGGCCCACAGAACTCCCAGAAAAAATATTCGTTTTGATTGTTATTTACCTATGTTATGTATTTTCTGTTGACCTCGGGTCGCAGCTTTGCTCTCTCACTCCTTTCCGATTCGTGTTAGTGCAAGTTGCTGCTTGATATCCTACATAATAATACAACTGTTATAGATTATAGCTATGATAGACATCGAAGTACCAACTATAGGGTAAGGTTTTTTTTATTTATTCAATAAAGTACAAGAACTATGTACATAAAATACATTTTCTTAATTTTATGACTGAGACAGAGTTCTTGTATGTATATCTTTAACAGATGTACACATCACTCACCGTATGTAATCATAAACATTAACCTAAGGATAATTACAATAGGAACAAAATTGACGAAGTTATGCGAATAAGAATATATATTATATAGACAAGTAATAAGGTTTGATTTTATTTAAAAAAAATACAATGACGTGCTGTTTTTTATTTAGAATCTATGTAAGGCTAGATGCAGCTTCTGAAGTGTTTGTCTAAGGGGCTCTGCGAGTTAAATCTGTTTCTGAATGGAGCGAATTTTACCTACTCTGGTTTAAAAACCTTAGTTTCTGATAAAAGTGTTCTGAAACGGAGCAAACGTAATAACGTAGCGCGGCCTCGGCCTGGAGCAGGAGAACTGTCACCCCACCCAGGACGAGAGAAGGGTAATTTAGATTTTCTCACCTGAAAAAATGGATAACCCTTATTTTTGGCGTATTTGTGGCGGACAGCGTACATTTGTCTACTCTTCTTTGTCTCGTAGTTACTGTTCCCATACACTTCTGTCTTATTCCTATCCTACCTGATGAATCCAATGACCTTTGTCCATCGACAGATCTCTCGCTTTATTTTTCGGGACTCGCTTATAATCCCACTGCAATCTTGATTGAGGTCACCGTATTCCTCAAAGTGAATGGCGATGTTAGGAAAGGCTGAAATAGAAAAACTATATTTAGCCCTGATAAAAAAATGTACGTCATGTTTTTAACCCCACCTAGCGCAAAATCTATAAAGACTTATCATCATCATCATCATCATCCTTTAAGTGCCCACTGCTGAGCAAAGGCCTCTTCTCCCAAGGAGAAGATTTGAGCATTAAGCGCCACGCTTGCACAAAGCGGATTGGCGTTTTCAAACTTATAATTAGGGATTATAAGTCCAGGTTTCCTCACGATGTTTTATAAAGACTACTTCTATTCTTTAAAGACTACTTATTTTAAATTTAAATTAGGACGAAATATTACGTCGTTGCTCTTAACGTCCTAAGTGGGTAGCGCGTAGCAGCGTTTAGGCGCTATACTAAGTCTCGTAACTAGCAAATCTTGAATGATATAAAATCAACTGGTGATTAGGCTCCATGGCAAGAGTTAAACCCGTTAGTTGAAATGCACGGTTTGGGCATTACGGTAGCTGACTTAAGGGCTTTTGAAATTAAAAATCAATTCAATTTTAGTATTTTTCCTAAATAGGTGTAATTTGTAAAATCACATCGTGAAGCTGACTGAACCTCCGTTGTGTCCACGCGGGAACACGTTGCTACGCGCTACGAACTACGCGGTACGGTTTCCTAGCCGTGAATTACGCACGACGAGCTAAGCGCTACGGCTACTGGAGTATTTCGCTGCAACTCAGTGTCAAATTAGGGCGGATTTAGGGCTGTGCATTTATAGAGCTTTAAACTTAGCTCTATACGAGATCTAATTACTTTTCGGGCTCAGTTCTCAGGACCCGAGTGGAGAGAGTTCGAGCTGTTGGGTCCCGTCTTGGTCACTTTTTCCATAAAAAAATATTTTGTCGCATGTTTTTATATTATTATTTTGTTTTTTTAGTCGGCAAACGAGTATGCGGATTACCTGATGGTAAGCAATGCATATGCTCTAAAGGAGTTACGAGTTTCCGGCCTTTTAGGGATAAGAGTTTCGTATATTTAAGGATGAGAAGGGTTTGGGCCTCCGGTAACCTCATTCACACGTAAGTGGCGTAACACAACGCTGTGATTGTTTCACGCCGCTTTTCTGTGAGGCCGTTATATATTTTCATATTTATTCAATTTGCACCGTAGTGCAAGTGTGTGTTTTGTAGTGCCTGGCAGCTAGCATGGCATCGCTATGTCGTTATCACGAAAATCGACTCAAAATATCTCAAACAAAAATTAAATCTAACACGTCTATTTTTTACCCGACTGCCAAAGAAGGAGGGTAATGTTTTTCGAGTGTATGTAAGTATGTATGTATGTCTTTTCCTTTGTGACCTCCTGTAGCCTAAACGGCTTGATGGATTTTGATGTATGAGGTATCGTTAGATTTGTCTTGATTACGGGAGTGTCATAGGATACATTTTATCCTAAAAGTCCCACGGGATAAAGACATAATAATATTTTTTCTAAATTTCCCTTTAAAAAAATATGTATGCGGTATCATTAGATTCATTTCAATCACGGGAGTAACGTTAAATAAAAACAGCTAAAAAGTTATAAATAAAAAAATTATTATTAAAAAAACAAAATACCCGACTGCACACTAAAAAAAGAGTAAAACAAGCCCCACAATACAAATTTACTGAATATAATTTATAAATGTTGATGGAAAGCATCGCAGGCGGGGACCACCTTGACCGCCACCAACGAAAATTCTGCTAAATGGTGCACAACAGAAATGACTATAAATAAGCCTCTGTTGGTCCCCGCCTGCGATGCTTTCCATCAACATTTATAAATTATATTCAGTAAATTTGTATTGTGGGGCTTGTTTTACTCTTTTTTTAGTGTGCAGTCGGGTATTTTGTTTTTTTAATAATAATTTTTTTATTTATAATAAGAGCATTTGGTTATTCGAAATATCAAGAGCTTCCAAAACAAAACACAGTTTCTGACAAACCTACCCAATTTCCTAGCTAAGCGAGAACAAAATATTTATGTAGTAGTAGTATAAATGAATTATTGAAAACTAGGTGAGACACTTATACTACTAACTACTAAGGTAAAAAAAAAACTAGGTAACATTATTGTTGTCCTTGTCATCAAAGGTTCTTCCCTGTAAGCTGGATTTCTCGAAGTAGGTCAATGGTGGAAATGAAATTCTTGAAATATGTAGACTAGGTAGAGCAGTAGTTTAGTAGTTTGAAAAAATATTGGAATAAACAAACGATATTAAAAACATCAATAGTAAAATTGCAACATGGATAGGTAATTAAAACTATTTATTTTAGCTTTTCCTGTATTTATTGCGTTATCCTACATCTTATTTTACAGCTGTATCAAATGTCATTAGAAGCTTCTTATCCTTATTGCGTTTTTATGAATATTTCAAACTGGTCTAGTTACTTATTACATATGTTTCTATAACTATCCTTGAACATAGTTCCAACCAAAATAGGTTCCGATTTGTTTAAGGGGGAGAGATCTTCAAGATTATGCCAATTAGCTTCGGTTCGTGTACTATTTTAGTTTGGTTTAGGTTCGTTACGTAGTTTAAAAGATAATTAATCCCGTTGTTTTCCCAATATAGTTTACGTTTCCGGAGAATTGCTGGGACTAAAAACTAACCTATTTCTTCTCTCAGCTACCAGTCTATATCTGTTTTAAATTTCATGCAAATCGGTTCAATTGATGAAGGCTTGAAGAAGAGACACACAAATACCTAGACACAAAAAGATTTTATTACTTATCATATTATATGGAATGTAAAATATACAAGCATTTTTTGTCAAGGGTAAATCATCAAATGACTTCTCCCGCCCCTGTTAAGGCGAGAGAGAGTGTTAGACTCGTCCTGACTAAAAACCCCCGTTCCTTCTCCTGCTCTGGGCCGAGGCCGTGATGCCTCATTACGCTTGTCCCGCAACCTCGGCTGAAAATCAGCCCTATAGGGGCCCATCTGTGGTGGTCTATTGGCTTTTTGAGGCGCACGCGGAACGCTCCCCGCTGTACACTCAAGTTTAGTCCTGGTCGGGCGGCGAGCTATCGCCGTCGATCATTTCCCTGAGGACACGGCGGAGCTTAGCCCAAGCAGGGCACACCGCCACCGTATGCTCGACCAATGACGACACTCGGGCGTTTTGTCCCGCCGGATCCGTAACAGGAACATACCGAAGCTGCCGTGCCCGGTAAGAACTTGCTTCAGGCCGAAGGTGGGGACGCCGTGGCGTCTCTCAAGCCACTGCTCAAAGAGGGTCTTACCGCTGCTATAACTGGGTACCCGGCCCTCGGTCGCGACAGATGTTGCTTCCAATCTGCCATGTGATCCCGCCGGAGCTTATTCCGCCATACACTAATTTGGCGTAGCAGAGGATACTTGCAGAATTACAGATACAAGCAGTTTTTTTGGTGATTGGGAACTTTGAGATTGTAGGATAACGTAAGTGTTAAGTGGACCCAACCCATTCGTGCCGAAGTTTGGCCGTGATACCTTGCTTTTGTATCTATTAATGTAGGAGCCTTAATGCCGATACAACAGATTATGTTGAATGCAACCGTATATAAATATACAAACAGTACGAATCGGATAACTAAACTTATCTTTAATTATTAGTCAGTAAATAATCTCGTAAACCTTAAGCAGAGTCTAAAACATGTAATACAGCCTACAAAAATAAAATGGAGTAGCCGTTAACGACGAAATAACTCCAACAAGCAATATACGAACTTAATCTAGTGTGAATCTATTTGTCATGCATGAAATATTGCGTGCTCTATCGTCCAAGATGTCACCCGGACCCCGATCACGCAAATATTAATTATAAGCCTCAAGTGTCACGTTGTTAACGCCCTTAATTTTTAAATGGCACATTCTTCTTTTAACTTCGCCACATGTCAGGCGACAATGTTCAGTAAATAGGTAATTGTAATTTCACATGAAGTATAGCAATAAAACTGTTTCACTATATAAATTTGGTACTAGAGCTTTCCGCATGGCTTCGCGTCAGAGATAAAAAAAATCCACAGAAACCCGATATTGAGATTACACAATACTTATAATACTTAAATTCTAATTTAAATCTAACATAATTATGTAGCATATTCGAATTTCATACCAGTCTTCCAACTGTCTTCGTACTAAAAATCATGATAACCAAGACTATTGAAAAATATCTGTGCCACAGATAGAGCGTATACTTTACAATCGCATGGTTTTTTTTTCAGGGGAAAATCATCATATGACTTCACCCGCCCAGGGCCGGGCGGGAGGGAGTATCAGACTCTTACTGACTAAAATCCCCCCTGTTCCTTCTCCTGCTCTAGGCCGAGGTCGCGGTGCCTCATTGCGCTTACCCCGCAAACCCGGCTGAACATCAGCCCTTTAGGGCCCCGTCTGTGGTGGTCTATTGGCTCTTTGAGGCGCGCGTGGAACGCTATGCGCCGTACGCTCGGGCCTGGTTCTGGTTGGGCTGCGAGCTGCCCTTACTCGCCGACCGCAGACCCGTGCTTACGGTGGCCGGAGATCGTCCCTTGATGTTGCGGCGGCTGGGGCGTGAGGAGGAGGATTGCTCCCTCACGCGGGCCGCCTCTCTCTTTGCGAGCATGACTGCTTCACATAAGGAGGAGACGGCGTCCCAGTTCCTCTCACTCCGCACCATGGCCTCGACTAAAGCCGGGCGCGAGAGGTCGGTCGGTTGGACACAGCGGTGCTCAGCCCAGGCAGGGCATACCGCTACCGTATGCTCCACTGTATCCTCTAGGTGGTCCTCACAATGACGACACTCGGGCGTTTCCTCCCGCCGGATCCGAAACAGGAACCTACCGAAGCTGCCGTGCCCGGTAAGCACCTGCGTCAGGCGGAAGGTGAGGACGCCGTGGTGTCTCTCAAGCCACTCCTCAAAGAGGGGTCGCCGCTGCTATAGTAGCGTGCCCGGCCCTCGGTTGCGACAGTCGCTGCTTCCACTCAGCCATGAGATCTCGCCGGAGCTCATTCCGCCACGTACTAATTTGGCGCGGTAGAGGATCTTCGCCCCGGCGACGCGCGTCTGCGCGCAAACTGCAGACGCGCGCGAGCGGCTTCGCTTCCAGATCCCACGGCGGTGATCCAGCAAGGAGGTTCGCCGCCTCACCGGAGATCGTGCGATATCCGCGGATTATCCGGATAGCCATGACCCTGTGGGACGCGACCAGCGTACGAGCTGGCCGCCGCCTCAAGTCCGGCGCCCACACAGGGGCCCCGTAGAGGGCCATGGATCGCATAATCCCCATATACAACCTCCGGCAGGAGGCGTTTGGCCCCCCGAGGTTGGGAAGGAGCCGCTTGAGCGCGGCCCCAGACCGTTCCAACTTAGAAGCCAAACGACGAAAATGCTCCGTGAAGTTCCATCGGCTGTCGAGGACGAGCCCCAGGTATTCATCGCCGAATCGACGCCGATGGTAACTCCTCCTGCCGTTATTTGGGATCCATCTGGAGGTAGCGCGTTCCGACGGCCATAAAAGCACATGGCCTCGGACTTGTGAAGCGCCACCTCGAGTCCCAACTGCCGGACCCTTGCAACGACTGTCGCGACCGCTTGCGACATCAGGTCGGCCGCCGCCTGATTTGACCTCCCATTCGCCAGCACCAGCGTGTCGTCAGTATAACAAACAATGCTGTCGCCGCTCGGAAGGTCGGTGCGTAGCACCTAATCGTACCCAATGTTCCACAGGAGAGGTCCCAGGACCGATTCCTGTGGGACACCGCGCAACACCTCTCGCCGATTCCACACGCCCCGGTGACCGGGGTAGATGACGCATCCGTCCGTCAAGTAAGCCTCGACTACACGACGGAGATAGGCAGGCACCTGGTGATACCGGAGTGCCTCCAAAATTCAGCTCCAGGGCAACGAGTTGAAGGCGTTGGCGATGTCCAGAGACACCGCCACGACGACTCGCCCCCTGGCCAACGCAGTACCCGTCGTGAGGTACTTTTTTTTAAAAAGTCGTTGGAATCACTAGGATTTTCTCTTGTGTCGTTCCACATACACATCACACCCTGACCCGGAACAAGATTTTGTTAATCACACAAACTGTTGTTTCGTGCGGGAATCGAACCTGCGTCACGTTGCGCAGCAGCCAGTTGCTCAGCCACCGCGCCAACTGTGCAGTCAATACTGACTAAAAGCCACCACGTTCCTTCTTCTCCTCCAGACAGATTTCGCGGCACATTATTACACTTGCTCCGACACCCCGAAAGAATATCGACCCTCTAGGGCCTCTAGAGGGTCGATATTCTTTGTGATGGTCTAATGGCTTTTGAAGGCGTTCATGGACCGCTACGCACTAACCGCTCGGGTCTGGTCCTGGTCGGGCAGCAAGCTACCCTTGCTCATCGCCTTGACTAAAGCCGGACGCAAGAGGTCACCGCGGCCGATCACTTCCTCAGCCACGATGGTGCTCAGCCCAAGCAGGGCACACCGCCACCGTATGCTCGACCTTGTTATCCGGGTAGTCCTCGCAATGAAGACACCCGCGCGTATTCTACCGCCTGATACTGGTACTTACCGAAGCTATCTGTGGTGGGCATCTGTGTATGCCTGATGATCCTATAAGGTGCGTGACAAATAAAACGCGCCGTACCCTCGAGTCTGGTTCTGGAGCCAAGCTTAGAGTTGCAGTAGACTGGATGATGAACTGATGACAGGACATTTAACTCGTTGGGATTTCAGCTACTTGGAATTAT
Organism: Spodoptera exigua; assembly: GCA_902829305.4. Lineage (NCBI taxonomy): Eukaryota > Metazoa > Arthropoda > Insecta > Lepidoptera > Noctuidae > Spodoptera > Spodoptera exigua. The sequence goes on along the minus strand of LR824601.2, from coordinate 7,271,838 downwards.
CTCATCTATCCGACTTGAAAATAACTTAAGAACCTAATAAGTAGGTACTGAGTATTAGGTATTTTTAAGTAGATTTTTTGAGAAAATTGCTCCTTACGAGTATACCGTCACCTCCCAATACGTGCTACGCTAGTATAAGTAATTGTCACAAACGGAATTCATATTATTTGTAAAATTGTCTAATATTGAGTAATAAAAATAACTGAAGAGTAACATCCGAAACGTACAACATATTTTTATCAAAATTAAGCTTCTAATTACTATTGCTATGCCATGCCTGCTTAATTATACCTATTCCAATGGCCACGAGTTATGGGCCTAAATATTTTTGTAGGTTAAGTCTTGTTGCACACTGTACGATCTCATCTAATCTAATTTCGAAGTGTACTAAGTAAATTACAGGAACAGGTAAACACCTGGGTATTTTTAACATCTGGCATTATAAAAAAGTCTTAATATTAAATAAAAAAAAATATGTCGACTCGGCTACTAGTTGGCTGCTGGGCTTTGATCCTGGTCGTCGTCAGCGTGGCTTGCAACGCTGACGCCATTTCCAGGTAGATCCTAAACAATTCTCGCATTCATTCTTACTCTACTGCTATGAGACAACAACTCATATAATATCTCCAGCTAGCATAAAGGTAATAGTATAATAGGTATAAAGAGCACCCGGGACATCGCATTAGAGAAGCACTAATATGCAGACCGACCAAGATGTACCGACTCTTAAGGTGAGAGACCTCAAAAGTCCCTCCCGTTGCCTTCGACCACGTCGACGTGACCATCCGTGTAAAGGGCTTGTTATCCTCAAGATTAGCCTGGTGGATATAAAGTAGAGGCTGGAAACATCCAAACTTACTCATCCATCAGTCCTCAGTTTCGCATCAGCAGTTATGTCATCAGGCTTTATCATCACTGAGGATTGCTGATATAGGTCGGCACCACCGGACCCGCTACTGTATTGTAGCAGTAACGTCTTACTAATATAAGTCAACTTTAATGATATTCTGAATCAAAGTCATTTAAAACAAAAGAATATTTAAAATAGTTGCGTAATAAAAAATATCTTAAATAATTAATATAAGAAAAATTTATGATGTAATCTCCTTAATGGCGTTGTGTAGGTATTTCTTACCCCAAAAACATAAAGTTTGTTTACTTCTTAACATCCTTATTTTGTAATCGCTTCTGTCGTTTGAGTGCCTATAATAAATAATTCTTGAACATAACATATTTTTTTCTTTTTTTCACCCCCATTGTATGGTCATAATAACAATCCGATCGCGATCCCATCGATCCGCAAGGCAGCTTGTGGCGAGTTGTTGAGCAGTGGCGACCCCACGGGCCCCTGGGAGTTGTCTTGTTCTTCATATCCGGTTAGTCCTCGTGACGAAACAATGAAACAATGAAACAATGAATTTATTTTTGCAAATAGGCCATAAAACGGCACTTTTACACGTCAATTTATATGTGAAAAACTAGATGAAGCCGGCATTTCCTATCTGACTACTCTGAGAAGAAATGCCGAAACAAACTCAGAGGTCAGTCTCTTTTCAAGTCCAGACAATGTAAAAATAACATAATGTGAGAGAATCGTGCAAGTTCATTCTGTAGTGGTCTTTTGAGGAAAGAACCACACCAGTTTAAGTGGACCCGTTCTGAAGACAGGCACGCAAGTGTCAGTTTGCAACCAGTATAGCTAGTGCTGCTGAGTTGTCCGACGAACAATACCGATCTAAAGAACATTTGGGTGGGTCGCGCAAGTACTCAAACTGTCAGAACGCAGATAACTGGTAATCAAAAAGCACGGCAAGTCTCACACGGTCCTTACACTAACAATAATATAAAATAATAAAAATGTCAATAAATAAATTAAAAAAAATGTCAAATAAAAAATAAAATGTCACAATAGGTGATTATGTCATTGTATAAAAAATAAAAAATAAACGTAATGTCAAATTGTATATAAAATTGTAACTTATGTTACAAACATGTCAACATGACCTGTGCAGACATTACAGCGGCTCATTCCCATGCCTGACTATCCTCTAAGTAGTCTTTTATTTTATAAAATGCTTTACAGCAAAGTTTAGCCTTTATTACACTTTTAAATTTATTGAGGCTCAAATTTTGAATATCGCTAGGAATTTTATTGTAAAAGCGTATACATTGACATCTAAACGAACTAGTTATTTTCTGAAGCCTGGAGGCAGGGACAACATATTTGTTTTTCCCCCTCGTGTTAATATTATGTATATCACTATGCTTCTTAAATAAGCTTTTGTTTTTATGAGCGTGAATTACATTTTCATAAATATATTGTGAGGCAACCGTCATTATCTTAGTTTCCTTAAATAATTCTCTGAGCGAATGCCTCGGACTAAGATTATAGATTGATCGAATAGCCCTTTTCTGCAGAACAAAAATAGACTGAATGTCAGCAGCATTCCCCCACAACAAAATACCGTATGACATGATGCTGTGGAAATAACTAAAATAAACTAACCGCGCTGTATCTACATCTGTTAAATTTCTAATTTTTTTAACGGCATATGCTGCAGAACTGAGCTTCTTCGACAAGCCATCTATATGAGGGCCCCACTGGAGCTTAGCGTCCAGGGTTATACCTAAAAAGACAGTTGTATCTACAGGACTCAACTCCTCGCCCTTGACAAGCACACTGGTTTTTACCTGTTTAACATTTGGTGTTGTGAATTTAATACATTTAGTTTTAGTTTCGTTTAGTAATAAGTTATTAACACCAAACCAGTGAACTATTTCTGAGAGAGCACTGTTTACATTGTCAATAACTAATTGTCGTCGTCTGAGTTTGAATAATAGTGAGGTATCATCAGCAAACAGCACTATCTCGTGTTTATCCCTTACAAGGTAAGGCAAGTCATTAATATAGATAAGAAATAAAAACGGGCCGAGAATAGAACCCTGCGGAACACCCATCTTCACAACAGACCCGGCAGAAACCACTCCGTTTACTTCAACTCTTCAACTCTCTGAACCCTATTACTCAGGTATGAGGTAAGAAGGTCCAGAGATGCACCTCTTATTCCGTAATGGGATAGCTTCCTGATCAGTGTATCATGAAGCACACAATCGAACGCCTTGGATAAATCACAAAATATTCCCAAAGCGTCGCTTGAGTCCTCCCACGCGTCGTAAATGTGATTAAGAAGTTCAACACCGGCATCAGTTGTTGAACGACCCCTTGTAAATCCGAACTGTTTCGCATGTAATAATTTATTTCTATTAAAAAATCTTTGCATTTGATCTAAAATAATTTTTTCAAAAATTTTACTGAACGTAGGTAGCACTGAAATAGGTCTAAAGTTAGTGGGGTCAGAAGTACTACCTGATTTAAATAATGGAATTATTTTACTACATTTCATAAGATCAGGAAACACACCACAGTCAATACAGTTATTAAAGATTTGAGCTAATACAGGTGCTACAATAGTTATTACAGAGCTTGTAATATACACAGAATTGCCCCATAGATCTGCAGTCTTTTTGTTATTCAAAGTATTAAAGATTTTAACAATTTCCTTGTTATCTATGTGCTCGAAGGAAAACCCTGAATCGCAAGCTACAACATGTTTTTTGAGTAAAGACTCTGCAACAGTGGGAGATGAATTCAGTGACTTAGTAGTGGATACAGGAATGTCGGAAAAGAAATTTTCAAAAGCAGTGGCAATTTCTACATCCGCTTTTATTAACTTATTATCAATTACAAGACTATGTTGATTTATTCTCTTTTTAGACCTTCCTGCCTCACTGTTGATAATATTCCAAGTGTCTTTGATAACATTGGTACTGTTCTTTATCTTAGAGCTTAAGAATAATGATTTAGCAATAGAGCAAACCTTTTTGAATAATTTAGAATAGTTTTTTACATATTCACTGAATTCAACAGTGTTAATATATGTCCGCTCATTATAAAGCTCATAGAGGCGCTTTCTACTCTTATAGATACCAGTGGTTGCCCAATCACCGAAAGACGCATTGCTATTAGCTGGTATAGTTTTATCTGAAAAAGTAGACTTAAACTCTGTTAGGTACATTTTAAAAAACTTATCATATAAAGTGCTAGAATTCTTATAATTCAACAACAAAGGCAATTTGTTGCTGAGTTTAGCTTTGAAAAATTCAATGCGTCTTTTAGTCTTCGGATTAACTGTGATAAATTGTTTTGATACTATATTTATTTCTTTTGTTAAAGAAATTAACTGACCACAGTGATCGGAATCAAGTACTGAAATTATTTCTTTGTTAACTGGCACAATGTCAGTATAAATATTGTCCAGGCAAGTGGCACTAGTGGGTGTTATCCTAGTTGGCTCCAGAAACAAATTCGCAAGGTTGTATGAAGAAAATAAACTTACAATTTTTGTGCTTAAACTACATTTTTCTAATAAATTTATATTAAAATCACCACATGTAATGATGGATTTCTTTGAATTTGTAAGTTTACTTAGAACTTCATCCATTACTGTTTCAAAACAGTCATACAAACCAGAAGGTGGTCTATACACGCTTAATACAATAAACCGCTCCAATTCCACACAGGCTATTTCAACAGTACGCTCAACAGAGTAACTAACTATATCTTTACGATCTTTGAATTTGAGCTGGTTACTTATCAGTATAAGTGACCCACCATGTATAGCGTTTTCTCTGCTGAACGAGCTACCAATCTGGTGCTTACCAAAATTGAACATGAGCTGATGGGGTTTTAGCCAATGTTCAGTAATACACAAAATATCCACATTATTACAATTTAAAAATAACTCTATTTCCAATTCTTTACTCATAAAGCCTTGAATGTTTTGGTGAACCAGATTAATAACCTTATTACTGTTTAATTTGCAAGAGTTTGTCTCTATTGTCTTATTTAATAATTTAAATTATTATGAATGTCAGTATTAGGTGACTCATTATGAATGTCAATATTTTTTGGTTGCTCAATAGGAGTAACCTGTTTAGCCAAGTTATTGGCTGATATATTAAAAAAATATGATAGCGACATTGCTATTTGTCTTAAATAATATTTTGAAAGATAGTACCTATCTTTTGTCCTATATATATTAAGACCAACATAACGAGCTGGAGTGAACACTGATGAAGAACAAGCCCTATCCTACCTCATTCTTGTCTCAATTGGCTGGCTTGAGTGAAGATTCAAGAATCGGAGTTGAAGGAGACTCGAGGGAAGGATGTATCTCAGTAAGATGCTGGTAGGGGTCTTGACCGTACTTCCGGGATTGCTCTGATAGCCGCGGGATGCCTCTCCTTCCCCTAGCAGCTCAACGTATATTGCCCCCGTGTTACTATATGCTAGCGGTCGTTTCCGGAGGCCCAATAATTGAGTTTGTTAGTCACCCCCTGCCTGTTTATCCGTATGTATCAATATTGGTCAGGGGAAACCATAGTATTTCCATAGTTATCATATCCCCCAGTCCTTAGCAACCCATAACCCTTTCAATGATGACCACGTTTCGCAATAGTCCTGCATCAACCGGAGATTACCCTTGGGGTCCACTTTCATAGTGCATGTAGGGATAATTGCCGGCTGATCATTTCACTTATATTAAAGTTGTTCAACGGGCCTCTGCGTGTTGGCTTCGGCCCCTCGTACGCCTTCCAAAAGCCCGAGATCCTGTAATCCCGTGAAAGGAAACGAACCATGGAGAAACAAACATTTTTTTTTCAATACATGTTTTGCATATTCAGGGAAACTTTAACGGAATTCACATTTTAAATCTAAAATGTGCGTAAAAAGAACACGTGGGTAAACTGTTACTGCAATTTGTGACCTTATGTTTAAAGTAGTATTCTAGAAATAAGAAGATGCTCGTATCTTCGGCATTAATTTTTTTTTTAAATTGCAATTTTCATGACGTTATAACTAAGACCCGAGATCTCCAGCTAAATAAACGAAAGACGACCCATGTGCGGCGACGGTGACTGGTCCGTGCTGCTAAACCTTATTGAGATGAGCGGTACATTTTTTTTTTCTTTTAAAAAGAACGTTGCCCCACATTAGGATTTTCTCCTGTGTCGTGGGTGCGGTTACAAACATACAAATTCACATACACATGACACCCAGACCCGGAACAACAATTTGTGGATAACACAAAGAGTTGTTCCGTGCGGGAATTGAACCCACGACACATTGCACGGCAGTCAGTTGCCCAGCCACCGCACCAACCGTGCAGTCAGTGCAGTATTATGTGCCAAATTTGTATTCAATACCAGTAAAATTCAAAATATCTACAATCGTTACGAATACTGTGAAGGAATTCATCAATACCTACAAGATTGTGAGTAATGGTCTGGTTAGGTTCAAAAATGTTTTGTACCCAAAAGGAAATTGGTGGCAATAATGTTTTAATGAATGGTAAAACTTTATCAATTACTATAGAAGTTCGTCTTAGTAGCCGTATTAGGACTATTCGGCTATTTTAAGAAGAAGCAAATGCTTTCAAAATCTTCCTTTTGATACTTAAAAGGTTTGAAAAATCTTCAACATGGCCGCTGTTGGTTATAAATAGTGCAACTAGGTATTTAATCACTTGAACCGAAACCAATTCAATAAGTAACAAATGAAAATTAAATAAGTGCACTACATTAGGTGCCTCGGGGAAAACCTTTACAAATACCTACTAACAATATTCTGCACTCTTGTTTAAAACAACGGCTGAGTCATTGAGAATCACTCTTTGCGGGTCCTACTTTGTAGTCAAAAGTAGTTCTGCCTTTAGATAGGTATTACTGTAACTACCTACTTTATTTAAAATAATACTTAGAAGTCACGTACAATAGCAATATTTTTAATCTGCTGCTGTTATAGACGAGTACCGGAAAACATACACATTCCTTATTGTGTGCAAATCCTGCGCACTCGCATCTATCTCCAGCTAATCTCGTTTCAGTAAAGGCAAAATAATTGTTTACAATTAGTCACGGTCAGACCACAAAACGACACAAGCGCCACTACGACTCATCATTCATATTAAACTTTGTCAACATCGTTATAGAGTTTAAATGTGAGTCATGATATGACACAAGGGATCGTTATGTTTCCACTGAAGTTATCAATTCCATAAAGCCCTATTTAGGTTTGTGAGTTTCCACTTACAAAAGTTGCGCAATATTTTTGGTGACCTGAGTAATGACTTGTAGGATTTATGATAGGCGGGGTGTAAGTCGGATAACTTTCTTGCGTGCATCTTTAATTCTTGTCTGCTTCTTTTTTGACTTGTATTTCAGGGGGGGAACCTAACCACATCTTGGGCTGTGGCCACTAACTTCTCTAGAGAAAAAGAATTGACAGCCGGCTTATGTTTATGAAAAAGAGTTATCACTCTGCGTTCTCTGCTATTACTAAAGAAGGCAGCCAGTTGGTAAAGACCAGTGCAGGATTTAGCAGGAAACCAGGAGCGGTTTGGCCACTGTTCATGCAGGGGCTGATGGCCTACCTTAGGCATTTCGTAACTAAAAAGTTCTCAGTAATAGTCTCGCCAGTGGCCCTGGGATTAAAAACATATCGTAACGTAGGTGGAAGAGGGAGGCTATTATACTCGGGCCTAGATTATTTTGATCCAATTCGGTGGCGTGCCAATCTACCAATCCTAACTTTTAATACCAGCAATTTGATTCCTCCGTACAGTTCGGTAGCTATTACAGCGACTGTCCGAATCGCATACTTACTGTTGTTTCGCGCCATGATAGGCTTCATTACCTATTGTTCTTTTATACAAAGAATAGTATAAATGCTAAATGGATAAATTACAATCACAGTCATAGCGTCAACAGCTCGTATCTTTGAATCGCAGAGAAATTAGCCAATGCGTTTTATTTTCAATTATCATTGTTTTTTATTCGCTGTGACTTTCCGTATTCTTGACAAATTACTGGGAGTTTTAGACAACATAATTTGCTGTACCTAGGTAATGGCTTTATTGTTTATTAAGTTAGTGTGTACCTTTATTGGAGTCTATAAGGGTCTAGGCATGCGTACAAATTAAAAATTGTAGAATGACTGACTGGTATTGATTCAAGCATGGCCTGGACCCGGTGATGCAGAGCGAAATGAACAGGGAAGTCGGGCGGGGAAAGCGAGGCGCGTGAGGGAATTATTCTCCTTACACCTTGGTCGCCACAGGACACACTCTAGGCGTTAGGCATCACGTGACGATTTTACCTCACTATAAGCGTGGGTCTGCTGAATCTGACTTTACGGCGACGATTTTCGCGCCCTTTACATAGAGCTGTAAGACCATCATAGATGGGGCCGAATAAGACCAAACTAAATAGCCGGGGTTGCGGGTGCTAACGCAGTAATGGAACGGAACAACAGAATTAATAATAATTACATTTTCCTATGATACTAAATAATAATCACCTCCAACCAATCTTTCACTATAATCAAGCCAATTTTAATGTTTATAAGGAAACGGCAATGATATTTGTTACTTACCGAGATCAGATTCAAACCAAGTTGATCGTCAGGCGCCATCTTATGGCCATTGATAATCTTAATGCGAGAAATCACTTGATTACAGCAAAAAAATTGCACAACCGAATTAATTAATTTAATTGAACTACCAACCTTAATGAATTTATTTTGCTCACGGCGGCCAAAGTCAAGGTAAATTAATAGGTACCTATGTTGGTTTGTAGTTGTGCTCACGGCTTCGTTGTGTAGTAGCTAATGCTTAATAACTTTTTAAGTATTTCCAATACATAGTAATATATATCTTTGCACGTTTTTCTAACAAGGCCTGCGATCATCTTCAGTGTCTGCTTTAAACCTTTAATGACAGAAACACAAAATTAAACGGTTGTCCAGGTTTTATGTCTGGATACCAGTCGTACTGAATGTAATTAGGTAACACGTAACCGCTAGTAGGTACCATCATTGATGGTATACGTACCAATCACCATCAATCATTGGGTGAACAAGGACTCTTAACGTCGTGGACTTGCGCATTAACCTCATTAGCCACAGCTCTGACGGACTAGGCTGCACTTAGGCTGTCATAATTTCATAATACTACCTTAGAATTATAAAAGAATGACATTGTTATCATGATTTATTTTTTCCTCTGCAATGGAATGGTGTATTCTCAACACGGTTAAGTCAAGAGCATAACTCTAAACAGGAAACGTAGTTTTAGACCTGTTGGTGTACTAACAAGAGCCATCAGTTTGTCATAGTTAGCCTTGTCTAAAATATACGAGCATTCATTTAAGGTACAGTCATTTTAACATCCTCTACCCTTGGCATGCAGGGTAACGAGGCCCTTAGCTTGAAGTTTTAAGGTTCAGATTGCACTGCAGATGAATGACAGTGAGTGATGATGATTATTTGCTGAGCCATGTGCAGCTGAGCGTAGCTTTCCCACATTATGGTATGGGTCTATAATTCGCACGTTTTCGACGTACCGGCTACATAATATATATCCGTTGAATTAGCTTCACTTACGTTGTTTGTATGGTGAATGAAACACGTGTTCGTCACGTTCATCTCATGTTGATTGTCAAGTTCATTTATATGCGGTTAGGGTTAGACTGCACTGTAATTTTGTTTAAACAATAATTATGCTATTTTTCTACTAATAAAAGGCCTTCATTTTAGACAGCATGATTTGTGTGTATCTGTGTTGTTTTTTAATTTATAGATTGATATAAGTATTATGTATTAGCGGATTCTTGAAACGAATGTGTATGAATGATTGGGGCTTGAAAATGAATGGTTTATGGAAATACCTTACTCCTGATAGTCGCATAAAAAATTTTTAATGCTCTTATGTCGTTAAAATAAACTACGAAATGTTAACTACTAAAAAGACAAAACAAAGTTTTTTTAATAGATCGGTCCTACGTAATGAACATTTAAATAAACTACGTACCTAAATCTTCTGGACTACTCGTAATTAACTACACAAATTAGCTTAATATAGATTTGCACCATTGTAGATATGGCGAAAAAAATATATCTAATTATATCTTTTTAAAACTTTATCCAAACTAGGATTCTCTACCGTGTCGTGGGTTTTTTTTAAATGGGGACAGTCATTAATTTATTTCTTTTAACCTGGGTGGGACGAAAGGGATAGTAAATTACCTAGATAATTGTTTGGCGTGAGTAAGTAAGAATCACGGTAAGAACATAATGTCTTCGTCTATCAGCATGCAGGTTTTATTAAGTTTGTTTGCAGGTTTTGTTAAGTTCTATTTTTGAAATTCACTCGTTAGAATACAATATTTTTGTCCCTAAATATGTACATTAGACTAAGGTTTGACATATTATGGCGAAAAGTGGGAGTTACATTTTAATACTTGTAGCAAGTATTTTTTATGGGATGTTTGAGGGCGGCAAATCATCAAATTACTTCTCTCGCCTAAATACCAACCCATTCCTGCTCCTGCTCCAGGATTGCTGAGTATCAGCCCTATTGGGCCCCATCTTTGGTAGAACGGAAAGCTACGGAAACACTGTACGTTCGTGTTCTTGATCACTTCTCTGAGGACTCGTGGTTTTTACTTGTCACTAGCCCAAGCAGAGCACACCACCACACCATTTCGTGGCATTTTAAGTTTATTGCGTTCTAAAGCACCAATCAAAACGTCGCGTTAATTTCATTCACGTCATCTGCCATGAGATTTGTCAGACTCAACACAAGGCTTCGCATTTAAAGACAACGACTATAACGTCTCGACTCGATATAGGTACAAAATTTCAAATTGAAATCCACATCATTATTTGAAGTGGACAGCTTAATAAATGATTGTTGAGGTGTGGGCTCTAAAGGAATTTTAATTCACTACTAGAAAATAATATTTCATCTTATAAATATCTACTCAATCAAAAGGACAAAGGTTCAAAATGTCAGCGGGTTTTAGACGTTTCCCTTGACCGTCCTGCCTCATTTCACACATTCACATAAATTTTGGCTCGAACATCTTCAAAACGATTGTACGGATGGCCTGGCATACAAACGAGGTATTTTAGTACGAAAACATTTGCAATAGCTTGAGTTATTTATATGCTATTTAATGATTATTTTGCAATCTCCGCAGGGAGCTCATTGAATATGTAGGAATATAATAATATAATGAAAAAAAGAAACGTGTCGGCTCTCAAATTGCTGTATTCGTATTCACTATTAATTACCCAATATTCATTTATTATTTGTGTCTATTTATGTTAAGTATTTTTCATTAAATACCTAATGAAATCAAAAGATATTAATCGAAGTTATTACAAACAGTATACCACAACTTCTTTTTTTTAAAGTGCTGCATCTATAAAATCTTTTACTTATATTGTGAAGTTCCCAAACTTACAAACGGCCCGCAACACACTTGTAACTCGTTCGGTGTTGCGGGTCTCCATCGGCATCGGCGTCTACTGCTTACCATTACGTGATTCATCAAAAAGTTGCTGATCAATCTTTACGTCAGTAAAATAGGAGAACCGAGTACTGAAGCGAGTTTTGGAGCAAGAATAAGTGGAAATAATTTGGGAATCATTAGGATGCAAGTTACAAACGCCGTTTGGCCAATCACGTGGCGCCTTTACAACACTATGTTGACAAAAAAGTAACAACTATTATCGTTTAAGTACTTATATATATTTTTGGTGATGTGTTGGAATTGGAAACGAAATGCCCTATTGGAATGAAACAAAAAAGTATTTTGACTTCTACAAAAATACCCTTGAATAATAAAGCGGTTAAGGATTGGATGCTTGGATAAGGATTAATATTACGAAACACCAACCCAAAAGTGGTTATTGCATAATAATATGAGCCATGATTCGTCAGTAATCTCGCAGTCATTTTTGGACTTAGACATATAAAACCCATAGGATGTTATTTCGTTCTGAGAGCCTACCATGTCGTGTTAAAGCGGGAATCTTCCGGGGGAGAAAAAGGGATGAAACTATACACCTTTTATAGTTTCATCCCTTTTTCTCCTGTCATGGTAGACCAACTGTTGTCAGTAATTTGGACTGCGCACACATAAAATCGTTTTCGATTTTAATACTTTTTATTTTAGAGGAACATCACAAAATTAGTTCTCCCGCCTTGAGTTGGGAGAGAGGGAGTGTCAGAATCTTACTGGCTAAAAATCAGCCCATTACTTCTCCTGTTCCAGGCCGGGGCATTTTTGTTTTTGTTGGGCGAAAATCATCAAACGACTTCTCCCACCCACGGTGAGATGAGAGGAAGTGAGATTCTTACTGACCCCTGAACCTCCCCGTTCCTTCTCCTGCTCAAGGCCGAGGCCGCGGTGCCTCATTACGCTAAACATCGGCCCTATAGGGCCCCGTCTGTGGTGGTCTGCTGGCTATTTGAGGCTCCAGGCCCGGGCTGGGGTACATAATTAGGCTAACACTGTTAATTTAACATCTTGCGTTACAAAAACAGTAGTATTTTATAAATACCCTGTTTTACTGTTAATTAAAACACATTTAAGTAGTAAGTTATTATGGTTATTTCTTTAAATCGGTGGTTTAGTTTTTAATTTATTGATTACTTACCTACATACAAACAAAAATTTTATGTAGGTCTCTTGCTAACTTTTCTCTCTGAACCTCTCATGTAGTATAATCCCTATATGAGGCTAAATATGTCAGTAGCTTATACAATTAGAAATCTTGTTTGTAATAAAATCTCATAGTTGTTATTCGTTATTATCAAGGAACGTTGTTATAGTAGTAACGTAGGTTAAGTTACAATAAAGCATGTACCTAAGTAGTTTATTACACGTGTAACTGGCATTTAATATATATAAACTATCTATCGTATTCATTTCTTTTTAATAAGAAACATTATGTCAGCTAAATTTATGTGTTCTCCGCACTACTCTACAAACGTTTACTTTTACCATCAAAATACTTAGCTTCGGTAGGTTCCTGTTTCGGATTCAGCGGGAGGAAACGCCCGAGTGTCGTCATTGTGAGGATCACCTGGAGGACACGGTGGAGCATACGGTGGCGGAGTGCCCTGCTTGGGCTGAGCACCGCCGTGTTCTCAGAGAAGTGATCGGCGGCGGCGATCTCTCGCGCCCGGCCTTAGTCGAGGCCATGGTGCGGAGTGAGAGGAACTGGGACGCCGTCTCCTCCTTTTGTGAAGCGGTCATGCTCGCAAAGAGAGAGGCGGCCCGCGTGAGGGAGCAATCCTCCTCCTCACGCCCCAGCAGCCGCAACTGGCGACACTACGGGCGTCGGGGATCGAGGGACGATCTCCGGCCACCGTAAGCATGGGCCTGCGGTCGGCGAGTAAGGGCAGCTCGCCGCCCGACCAGAACCAGGCCCGAGCGTACGGCGCGTAGCGTTCCGCGCGCGCCTCAAAGAGCCATTCGACCACCACAGACGGGGCCCTAAAGGGCTGATGTTCAGCCGGGGTTGCGGGGTAAGCGCAATGAGGTACCGCGACCTCGGCACAGAGCAGGAGAAGGAACAGGGGGGTTTTTAGTCAGTAAGAGTCTGACACTCCCTCCTGCCCGGCCCTGGGCGGGAGAAGTCATTTGATGATTTTCCCCTCACAAAAAAAAAACCATCAAAATACTTCACAGGACTTTCTATTTTTTTTATCGATTTACTTAAAAAAAGGTTCTCATCTCGCTACTTGACTTAGTCAAAACATTATTATTTCAATACCTATAAAATACAATCACACTTTCAAATGTATACATTAACTGTAATATTAAATTTTTATAGCTACCTATTTTAATTATAGATAATTATTACCAAATTAGTAAATGACGCAAAAATTAGTCAGTCATAACACATAATGCCATATAAATTGTATAAATTGACGATATATAAAAGAAAATCATAGAGAGAGAGAGAAAAAAGAGATTTTCTCAATTCCAAAAAAAAATTATTGTAATCGAGGACCGTTTCTATTGTTTTTTTCTTCTTTGTGATACTTAGGTGCTTATCTTAAGCTACATAGTATATGTAGTTACCAAACATCCTTGTATTTAGGTAATGAATAATTTTCCGTGACTTAACTGCGGTAGGGGTGTGTGGGAAAAATGGGTATTATGCCTAAAACCCCATATAGATCCCTCTTTATTAATAAGTAAGTATCTAAGTTAGTATCTAAGTAAGCATCTTTTTTGTTTTTTTTGTCAGGGAAAAATCAAAAACACCCCCTTTCCTTCTCCTGCTCTGGGCCTAGGTCGCGGTGCCTGGAAATTATTTTTATGGTAAAGGTATTTTTGTCGTCCTTTTGGAAATTATAAGGGATTTGACGATTGGGGCTTTGGGAGCTGGGAGTGGGGATGGGGCGACCGTAGGCGTTGTTTCAAGTTTTTTAATGTCATAGCTTTAATATAATAAAGATGAAATAATGAGAGCTTGTGGTAGAGACTTACAGTGAGCGAAGATAATAATTATTTGCTAATTACTGCATAAATGATGGTTAAAATTTATCGCACACTTTAAATACTTAACCTACAAGAAAATAAATTGTTTATATTTACATAACATCCATAAAATGCATATTTATAGATTTCAAGGATTAAGGTCTTTGATCACAACCATGGTGCACAACACGTGCACACCCAGGTAACAGTAAAATACATAATTTATTGAGGAAATGCGTGACATATTAAGCTCTAATAGTAAGGAAACTGCATATAGGTATCCCCGTGGATCTCGAGAATAATAAATTAAATCTACACACAGGGTGTTGACCAATACTTAAACAGTAAATATTTTGTAATCAAAGTAGTTCAAGATCATAATTAGATATTTTTAATTTTTTAAGAATACTGACTCAGGAATTTTTCAATGTTTAGATAAAAAATGTCTGGGGGATAATTATGATGCTGTCGCATTAGTATGTTTGTATAAGACAGTGACAGCAACAATTTATTCCTTAGATAACATTTATCTGATTATTGGAGAATCAGCCCTTAGTCACGTTAATCATCTGAGAAATACTCTACTCGTTTCAAGTCACAACGGGACTTTTATTCATGAGCAGCGTGTGCGTTGCGGCGACGTCGCGCAACTAACGGACGACAACCAGTTCAATAAATTTAGTATGTCTTTCGAGTTTCTATTAAAAATTACTATCATATTGTCAAAGTCATTAATGCAGTGGATCATCAACCACAAAGGTATTGTATATCACACAACGAGTGTTGATCCCAAAAAGTTACATCTACACCACCACAACGAAAAAAAGGTATTTTTTTATTATAACTTTCGTGAGACTTTCTAAATTAATTATAATGTTTTCGTAAACTCTACTCACGTAATAATTTGACGAGATACTCGACTAGTTTCAAGCCATGCTAGAGGCCCATATTCATGAGCAGCATTCCGCGACACGTGACGCGGCGACAGTCGCGCTGCTACTCTGGTAAGGATTTTTTTGATGATCATCCGACACTTTTACATCTGTATAATATGAAAAGGTCCAAGCCTTGTACTACCGCTTTGTGAATAAAATATAATAAAACAGCTTTTTACGCGCTAGTTGAAGTTGAAGATTTGTTGTCTTTGAAACAGATAACACCGACGGCAAAAGCTTGTATAAAATAAAATAAATTCGTGACTGCATTATTGAATGCAATCGATAAATGCTACATTAGCAACAAGGAAGAAAGGAAATCCTTATATTTGAAATTAACCGTTTGTTGGCTTGTATCATCGACACTTTATGAGACAAGAATATAATTACGTATAAATAGATGAGCAAGTACATACATGATGTGGTTTTTATAAGAGGGAAAATCAAAGAACTTCCCGCACCTGGTTCCGGATAGTGCGAATGTCTGACTCTTACTGACTAAACACTACCCCGTTCCTGCCCCTGCTTCGAGCGATTGCTGAGCGATTGCTGAGCAAAGGCCTCTTCTTACAGGGAGAAGGTTTGAGCATCAGCACGCTTGTTCAAGACCTTCAAGCAAACAACGCACTCAAGGCAGATTAACGATTTCAAACTTATAATTAGAAATTACAATTCCTGATTTCCTCATGATGTTTTTTTTTCATCTAATATCAGTGGTGTTAAAATAATTATAGAGTGTTAGTATAACTCGGAAAAAGTCACATTGGCACCTACTGGCTTCCCAAGTTTCGAACCCGCATGCATGCTTAAGAAGTGGTCGCATTAACCTTCGGGCCACAACTTACGCTTGCATCTGCCACACCGAAATCTAAAAACGATGAATCTTGAAAATTTGCAATTTTTTTTAAACCGCCTCATTGTTGGTTTGGCCATCACAAAGTTCTTTTTTTTCTTACCACCTCATCTTAAACAATATTTTTTAGTTCTATGTTTTTAAAGCACAGTAATTATACTGTACCTATGTGAATCAACTTCTTAATTAACACAGTACGTTATCAATTAATTTATATGATCTATTAACTGTTTAGATTTACATAAAGAGGTAGTCACTTATTATTTATGGTTATCTTTTAGCAAAAGATTTGTAGTACATAGGGGTCTGTTTATAAAAAGGTAGGTACATGTTCGACCGAGAATGTGGGATCACTATTTTATTTCCTGAAAATGATATCTGACTGATTATTTCCTTCCCAAGACCCTTTATATAAGTAGGTACAAAAGTTATCCTGCGAATACATAATCTTATTTTATATATAAATATATATAAGATAGCTGTTTAAAGGCATTTCGTGACAGTTTTGAGATCACTGGTATATTTTAGTAGATGTCGATTTTCTATGATTTCAAATCCCACATAAAATCATTTTGAAGACATTTTACCTACAAAAAGGCGGTCAAATAAGTTTTTCGTTGAATCTGTACCTATCTATTGGTACGAATTGCATACTATAATCGTGATACTAATATGCAAATAAGGCGATAAAATGTTGGTTATTAGAAAAAAAAACTAGTTGTGAATGGCGATTGCGGTAGAATTGCTTGTTTATATTTTGTAGGCGCTGTGTGCTCCAGCAAATAATATGTCCCAGTGCCTAACTATATAAGTTGGCATCTATTTTTATTTGATAGTCCATTGTTTTCTACATGTTGCTATATATATATTGAGTGCTACTGCTTTGGGAATGTAATAAGAATAACAATATGTTCAGTTAGATTGCCTAAGTATAATTTTATGAAGATTACTTCGAAGCTATTACGCCGCAAGAGAAACTTGTGACTTTAATTTGTTCTATTGGTGGTCTACTCGCTCATTTTTTTATGTATAAGTAGTGAATAAATTTTTGTGTTGTATGTAATGTTGTAGGTTTAGATCAAGTATTATTCCTATACCTGATTCTAATGCGTAGATATTTAATCTATACTAATATCATAAGGAGGTAAAATGTTAAAGGTTGTAAGTTGGTATGTTCCGTGTGTTCAACATATCAGCAACGCTTTGATAGTTTTTTGCTAAAGATGTACTTAGCCTTTTTTTAGGGAGGGGGAAATCATCTAGTCATGTCGCTTTCGTGAGCTGAGAGGGAGTGTTAGGCTCTTACTGACTTTAGCCGGGGTTGCGGGGTAAGCGTAATGAGGCAGCGCGACCTCGGCCTAGTACAGGAGAAGTCATTAGGGGGTTATCTTTGAAACTGCTGCCTGGTCGGATTGCAAAATTCACTGATATATAGCTACAATGTTCCTGAGTGCTATAGGCAAAACACCACGCTACGATCAAATGGAGCCGACCAGCAGGTGAAACCGCTCGTAGCAAGTACAGAATAAAGGACATGGCCAACTTTTGTATGGGCGTTTGCATAGTTATTGAATTCAATGTACATCAATGATTTTTGGTGTTTACATTCGTGAATATTGTTAAATTAAATTGCAATAAATAAAACACACGAAGAACTCGTAATTATAACAAACAAGACGAAAATAGTTTTACTAAACCTTTAGTCAGATTACTGGCCATAAGTGCACGAAATAAGATTTTGCTTTTAAAAACCATGGCGTTATAATTATTTATTTATTTATTTATAAAATAAAACAAAAGAATATGTATAAAGAATAATGATTTATTTATTAAGGAGAACAAATAAAATAAAACTACGTAATAATTCACTTTTATATTTTTATTATAAAGTGTATTTTATTATGTTTGTGTATGTACGTTTCTGTAATATATATTCTGTATAATTGGGTAATAATATGGTAGTACTTTCCATTTGAAGCGGCCTGCTTAAAACAGGTGGTAATGGTGGTGGCTCTGGTGGGCTAACCACTTGAATATAAGGGGCTGCTGCATTGTTGTCCGAACCCAATTCCTGCAAGTTTCGTGATAAATCCTGCACTGTCTGTCTATTTGCCCGCATACAGCATACATGACAAACATAGTTGCTTCTTGAGGTCTGAAAATAAACCCCAGTTAGAATAAACACATGTTTTCAAGTTTTATGTTATTGTACAGTGAGAAGTATTATGTTACAACATGCCTACTTCAAAGAAGTCTATGCAAACATGGAAAATACATAAAAAAGATATTATAATCACACATACCTACTATGAGTACTTTTTTTTTATAGATAAATACAAGTACATATATAAAACAATGAATAAAAAACAAAATGCTTACCACATTAATAGTATTTTGTGATATAAGGCCAACTAGCAATGGAGAGTCCATACTGACATTATGGTGTCTTATTTTTCGAACCGATTTTCAACAACCAAGACAAGCCATGTTATGCCCCAGTAGTCTCTCATGTTCACCAGCCTCAGAATTCAATAATAAGAAGCGTGGTTGACAAATGAATGTCCCCAGAGGCAACTAAAAAAAAGACGCACTGTTTAAAATCGCATACCATTATAAAACATAAAAAACAGACTAAGTATTGTACTATTCCGACTTCATACCTGGGTTTGAGCTATGGTTAACCAACGTGAAAGTTTTGTTTGATGGTGTGCAGAAAGCGAGGATACAAGACGCCTCTGCAGCCTTTGTACGCCTATTCCGCAGTTGATGCACCTCATCGTAATCCACAAAACAAATCCAAAACGCAAAACAGTTACTTCAGTATTATTAGCAAGGTTAACAAAAACACGCTGTCAAAAGTGTCAAACACGTTCCGTTTCGTTTAAGTTTTTTTTTTTTTGGATAAAAATAAAACATAATATTATTATAATATGAGTATATTTTAAAATGCAACTAAAACCAATGAATACAGTTTCCTAAATAAAATGTTCCTAGTGTAATGCATGTATCGATTATATCACACGTTTTCTACGAGTGTAGTTTAAGACACGTGGTTTGGAATTGGAACGTCTTTTTATTTATCTTTCCCTATGGACTATTATGGCGAAACTTGACAAACGATGTTGACAAAAGTTGATTTTGTTGCATTACTTTTACATTTTTTTTAATAATAATTGTCAGGTCTGGAGAGGCTAAAAACTACGTAATAATTCATATTTCTATTTGTATTTTACAGTGTATTAATTTTGTTCGTGTACGTGGAATGTACTTTTTTGGCCATGTCCTTTAAAAGTGAACATGTTATTCCCGTTTATTAAGAGCAATCTGTTTTTAATATTGGTCTACCTATTTTCCTGTGTTTATTTACCTGTCAAATCTTGTTTTACACCATTGGTAGGTATACGGTACCTATTGTTTTCATTCATTAAATAATAATACTGCCTCAGAATGCTTTTAAAGAGGGAGGCATATTCCATAAAATGTCGCGGTCACAGAGTAAATGTGTTCACTACATGAAATGCTTAAGTATTTCAATTGGTAGCTAAATAGGTGGGCAGTTTATGATAAGTAGCATATATATATAAAACATATAGATTTAAGAGGGAATTATGATTGCATTTATTATATTTTGGTTTTTTTCCTATGTTAAGGTGTAAATCCCGTATTTACTGTAAATATGATAACAATTAAATATATAATAAACTCCCATTTCACATAAATCACGTGGTTTGGTACCAATTATTAAAAATTAGTTTTTCGATGTAGGTAGTTCAATACTCGTAAATACCCTATTATTTATTTTGGTCATATCGTAGTAGGTCATAATGTAGTAGTAGCAGCATAGTACTGGTGTGAATTTTTACCGAAGCAGCTAAAATAAATTATTAATAGACTCGGCAATTAAGAATCACAGTTCTAACCTTACCTACTCAACCAAAAGGGTCGAGGTGACCCAAATTATAACTCTAAAGGTAGAACTAACCACATGTCAATTGGAAGAAAAATTAAGTGCTAGGACCACGAAAATATAAAATAAAATAAAGGACAACGAAACGTCTTCCTAAACCACACAAGTAGAATAAACAATCGATTTGGCCAAATGTCGATGACATAATCGTGTAGTGGACGTCTTTTTTTGTCAGGGGAAAATCATTAAATGACTTCTCCCGCCCAGGGCCGGGTGGGGGAGTGTCATACTCTTACTGACTAAAAACCCACATATTCCATCTCCCGCTCTGGGCCGAGGTCGCGGTGCCTCATTGCGCTTACCCCGCAACCCCGGCCGAACATCAGGCCTATTGGGCCCCGTCTGTGATGGTCTACTGGCTCTTTGAGGCGCGCGCGGAACGCTACGCGCCGTACGCTCGGGCCTGGTTCTGGTCGGGCGGCAAGCTGCCCTTACTCACCGACCGCAGACCTGGGTCGGCTGTGGCGTGAGGAGGAGGATTACTCTTGCCTGTCCTCTAGCTGGTGTATGATGACACTCAGGCGTTTCCTCCCGCTGGATCCGAAACAGGAACCTACCGAAGCTGCCGTGCCCGGTAAGGACCTGCGTCAGGCGGAAGGTGAGGACGCCGTGGCGTCTCTCAAGAGTGGACGTCTTAATGGTTTAGTCAAATTGAGTTGGCCACCTGCAATACCCAAGCATTTCATGAAGACAGTAGATCAACGAGGTGGCTGCAACATAAACAAACAGACAGTGATTGGCTGAACATTATATTAGTGTGAATTCATATAAGGAAAATGAAGATGAACTAAAAAATAAAAGTGTAACTAAGTATGTCAACAACAAAAAGAAACAAAACAAAATAATTAAACCATGAAACCATTTAAAAGGAAAGAGAATTATTTAATAATATTCATGTTTTGCAGGTTTTGCTTTTAAGAGGTTCGGTTGTCAAATTACCTATGTAGGTATACTTCAGTGGTGTACCACAAATAACTATAAGTTGGTAGTCTTAGTAGTTGAATAACTGAAGCCATTTTTAACTGGTACTTACAGGTCTCAACCACCCAAATTACTATACCTCAAGTATGTTGAGATTAAAGGATTAAATTATTTCGTAACGTTATTTTTTTTATGTGGTAAGTACATATTTTTTATATTATCTTCACTCATTTATTTTTTTAAATAACATTTTCCAGGTACCATTATTGTTTAGAATTAGGTACTTGGCAGCCCTCCACTAGAGTCTACCGTTTATTTAATTTAATTTAAGAAATAACTCGAGAAAATGCTGTTGTTTTGTCCTGAAGACACGCCCGGCAAGTAGGTTCACGATCGTCAAATTTGGCAGTTTCTAATCATCATCATTAATTGAGGGAATTGGTGAAAATAGTTAAATTTTCCAGAAAATGGACGATAAAAGGTACCCGCTTGTGGCTGTATACTAGCCGCAAAGAGTTCCAAGTTCCGAGTTAAAACTCCACAGCTTATAAGGATGGAGATGGAGTCTACAGGTAAAGTTTGAGGATTTGCCTTAGCCTAAATTAAATATAGATTTTTTTTATATTAAAAATATATATTTATTATCTTGAAGTAAACTAAGGGCACCTTGGTAGGATCTGCTGGTGCATTGATGTTTAGCCTTGAGCATACTTATAATTTATTTAGGGAAATATGGACGCGTTTGTCGCTCCCCCAGGATTCCGGGCACGGGTAGTCCGCCATTTCGCATCCGAATTGCAGCAGCAATATGTAAAGTAAGAGTAAAAAGCCTACCTCTGAAGTAGACACCAGACAGACGTAATAACTCTATCAACACCCAGCGTTCTAGTCAAATTCGTTTTAATAGTAAATAATGCGCTAAATATAATTATGGTATGTGCACCAGAAGTAGTTTGGTGGATGGTACCTATGATGGAATTGAATTTAAAAAAATATTGAATAATATTCCGCAATTCTATTCTTTTTTAGAAACCAACCTCATTGTTACATATTCTAAAATAAATATAATAAATATTATTCATAAATTAATCTTGTAAGTAGCTATATGGAAAAAAATATGAGCTATGTATCAGAGCTTTCATTGTATGAGTTACTAGCTTTTGTCCGCGACTCCGTTCGCATGGAATAATGACTTCTTGGAGATTTTTGGTGTAAAAACTATCCTATATCCTTTCTCTAGTTCCAAACTATGTCTTTACCAAATTTCACAGAAATCGTGTGAAGAAAAGACAGACGGTAAGATACTTTCGCATTTATAAATATTAGTTTTGATTATTAGTACAAGTAGGTAAACACAAACAATTAACCCAAGCTCTGACATTATACTGTATATTTCTAAATGTAACAAAACTTTTAAGTATATCTTAGAAGGAATTATAAAAAAGAATAAAGGAAATATGAACATTGAAGACAGGAATAACTCGATAAACTTGTAGATACGGCTCTTTAAAATGCACTTAACACATAAACGTGATGTGTTCGTACTTAAATGCTTTTATCATGTTAAGTTTACGACATTGTGTTTTTAATTTTTGCACATTTAATATTTCCGTAAACTGCAGAATATGTGACCATACCTTGGGCTTTGTTTGTGACTCTGTGCAATACTATCTTAATAGAGATCATTTAGTCATCAGCGTTTATATATGTAGTTTCGAAAAACTAAAAATCACGTTTCTCCTTGGTTTTGTATCTAATTAGGTAGAATTTTAGTCCTTTTTAAGATTAAAACACAATTTATTTTCATATAAATAATACGTGATATTAGTTTCACAACTAAGTTTAACCGAAAAGGGTAGAATTTACACCAATATAATGTTGAGCTTAAAGGTTAATAACCTCAAAACCAGTCCTGAGGTACCAGTGGCGCTGCAGTCCGTTAGCCTAGGATATTTTTGTTAGCCTGGGATACCTGTAATCACCAGATACCGTCTGGCTCTAAATCTAAGCTATAAAAACTAAGTAAGCTTCGTTCTGAAGTCTATTTTTATTAGTGACTATTTATAGACGAGATACTTCATTTTCTACTGATTTCTTACGATTGTTTAGTACAGTTTTGAAGACTTTGAATTCGGACTATTACCAGTATCATAATTGGTATGGATTTAAGATTTAAGGAATATAGTCAGTCCATCTAGCCGTATCCTTATCGATTGTTATCGCTTTAGAAACGAAACAAGTGTATAGAGATTTTTAAAGGTCATCAATAAGTCACGTGGTCAACAAATTGATTCCCGTACCTAACGTGTTTGTTTCATTCAGCTATAACAATTATCAATATTGCACTTGTTTAGGGGAGCAAGCCTGGCAGTGAACAATTGTAAACAAGAACTTGTGCCATTTTGAATTATTTTTTAACTGGTCTGTGTTAATTGTGTCAAAAGTGATTGTCGAGCAAAATGTTTTAGGCTTAAATTTATATCCAGATCGTCCCAAGTAGGTACTAATTACCAAGTATCTACTGTTGTGTGACGGAAAGCATTTAAGTATTAGGTATAATTAGTTAAATTGGGATTGTAACGTTATTTTGAAAACTTACTTTTGTCATTTAATCAATGAAGAATTATTTTTGGGTATAAAAGTTGTAATGCTCAATATGCGAATCGCGCCGAATCTAGCGATTAAAGCGAGCGTTACAATTTGGTTTGCCACTCGGGTCACACTTGTAGGTCGTTTGTCAAGAATAAAAACAAAAAGCTCATTTCAAACTTTTTCAGTAAGTAAATAATTATACAGTTTTGAACTGTGCTCAGTGAATGGCAATAGGCTTCAGCCTCCTATGAAATGAAATTCGTAATAGACCGATGAATTTAGGTATGAAATAGGAATGAATTAAATTGCAAATTATTATTTATTAATGACATTGCATTTGAAAAAAAATCTCCCATAATTATATTAATAAGGATTACATTCTAAATATTATTATACATTTCCTAAGTGGAAATGTTGATTTAATAAGAATAATAACAACTAAAATATTTCTCGAAGTTGTATGATTGCAGTCGGTTAAAAACTTGGAACGAGCGCCGCGGCGGCGGCGTATCAGTTCAATTTAGTACTCATTTCAATTTATATCAATGAAACATATAAAATGTGGGAAGTTTTATATGCATCTGCAAACACAAGTAGGTAGGGAGTCTGACTCAACAGCAGCAACCTAAACTCTGCCAGTTTCCATCATCCAACATTATAAGTCTAGCCGTTTGATTCAAAGTCGTGGTGGCCCAGAGGTTAAGGCACTAATCTAATGCGCGAGGGCGCGGCTTCGAAACCTGGCATGTACCATTGTGACTTTTTCCGAGTTATATGTACCTACTTTCTATGATCATTTAGACACCACTGACATACGGTGAAGGAAAACACCGTGGGGAACCTGGACTTATAATAATATCTAATTATAAGTCTTGTAATTAGCCTGGATCAAATCCAGGCTACAATTACAACACAATTTAGTATAATTTAGAAGACAATAAAAAGAGTATGTTTTAAACAATAAAATCAATACTAAATTTCAAAATACAAAAATAAAATACAGCATAACAACTAAACAGCAATAAATAATACGTTAATGTGGGAAATTGTAATTAAAATAAATCTCATGAAAATCTAAATTATTTTTGCATGATCAATTTCATACTTACCGTCTCGTATTACTTTGGCCCTGTAGGATAATTTAGATCCAAACTTTCAAACCAATGAAAAACTAATATAGGTACAGTTTGTTCTGGGTTATTTTTGGTTAAGAGGTTTTTATCTAAGTTACCCCGCAGGGTCAAAGTACCACCGGGCACGCTGTTATAGCAGCCTCTTTGAGGAGTGGCTTGAGAGACGCCACGGCGTCCTCACCTTCCGCCTGCAGGTGCTTACTGGGCACGGCAGTGTCGGTAGGTTCCTGTATCGAATCCAGCGGGAGGAAACGCCCGAGTGTCGTCATCGTGAGGACCACCTAGAGAATATGATATGAGCATACGGTGGCGGTATGCCCAGCCTGGGCTGAGCACCGCTATGTCTTGGAAGTGATCGGCGGCGGCGACGTCTCGTGCCTAGCCTGGGAAGCTGTCTCCACTTTCTGTATGTGTGTGCTGTGATGCTTGCAAAGGAGGAGGCGGAGCGCGTGAGGGAAGTATCCTCCTGGCGCCCCAGCCGCCTCAGTAGGCGATATTCCGGGCGTCGGGGATCGACAACGCTTACGGCGCGTACGCTCGGGTACGCGCTTTACGCTCGGGTGTGCGGCGTACGCTCGGGTTCAGCCTGGAGGTGGAGAAGGAAAACGGTAGTTTTAGTCGGCAAGAGTCTGACCCTATCTCTAGCCTCACTTTGGGCGAGAAAAATGATTTGATAATTATTCCCCTCAAAAGAAAAACCTGAGCTTTAGTGCGTTGCAGGTCTTTTATAGATTTGGAGGGACCTTCTGTAAAAGCTTTCTTAAAGATTAATTGACTGATAAGGTATAGGAAAACTTACACAGGAATACATACTTTAAAGCTAATTAATATTTAATTAATTGCTTTCAATCCGTTTCAATTTAAACTTCAATTTACACTTTCCTGTTTTAATTTCGTTTTATAAAAACTACTAGTTGTCCGTGTTAAAATGTGTGTTAACCTGCAGGAGATTGTCGTTTGTCACGGCGGACTCAGGGATATTCTAAATTTTAAACTTTCGCGTTTCATATAATTTACCACATACCTATAAGTACACGGATATTAACGCGAAAAATAATTATTTAAATACTTTGGTTTGGACTCGATACTTGATACTACCGATATTTAGCAGACGTATTCAGGCTGACACTGTTGTTTCCACATTCTTTTCACTCTTTCGTTTTTCTATATTGTCATAAAACCATTACAAAACTATACCAGTACCTAAGTAAATAACAGTTTTATCACCGACTCCACAGAAATGCCAGGTGGTTTGAAAGGATTTCCACTAATTTATCTTATAACTCGTTAGAAAACGTGCCTATGAGTTCGTAAACGTTTATACCTTATAATATTATACTTTAATGAAAACGTGATCGCATTAAAGATGCAATTTTACAAAATAGTTGTTGTATTGTGGTTACTGAATACAATATGCTCATTAGAATATCACAGTATTATGTGACAAGGAGAGGTAATGAGGGATTCTTCTAGTAACTAAGTCAATTATCTTATTAGGAACAGTGACAGGTTGTTTTTTAATAACATGCTTTATCTAAGACATTTATCTTTTGTACCTGGCACAGCTTTTACGTACCAAATCACTTCGTACTGACGTGGCCTGAAGCTGACAAGCAAATACTATTATTAGTGACGCTATATAGCTTATGCCCGCGATTTTGCGCGCTTGATTTTTCTGGTAACATTTTAAATGTTCTTATTTAATTTGAAACTTTTCAAAATATAGTATTTATGTTTGTGACAGATGGTTCGGCACAAATGGATCAGCTCGCTTTATTGAGATCACGGCCTCACAGAAAAGCGGTGTAAAGCAATCACAGCATTGTTGCACTGTGGGAGTATGGTTTACCGGAGGCCCATCCCTCCCTAATCCTTAAATCTCCAAAATCCTGACCCCAAAAGGCACGCAACGCCTCTGGTGTCACGGGTGTGTATGGGGTAAGGCAGATTGCTTAGCATCATGGAATCCATATGCCATCCATATCGTCATCGTATCAATATAAAAGAAGCTTCTGACGATACAGTGACTTTAGTATTGCAGGCTGAATATAGTGATTTTTAGGATATTAGACCTTTCCTTATAAGCAATGTAATTCTTGTAAATATACACTTTTGAATTTTAATTTGAATTTGATACTTAGATAGGTACATAATTTTTTTTATCATATCTTAGTTTACTTATAGTCGTATGAGCATGGTCGGATGTAGTGCGGAAGATCCCGAGAGCTACATTGTCATTTAATAAAGAAAATAAATTAATAATTAGATAACATTATGGCAATATTAGCCATGTTGTGTTGACAAACGTTGTGTTTAATTTCCTGCAAGCCTGTTAGCGTTTATATTTCGTGGTTGTATAGGCGAATGCATGTCTGTTTTGTGTAGGAAGTGCGGCTGCCTCCCCACTACAAAATAGCAGAATGCAGTCGTGACGTGCTAAACCCGCGTGGACCTGTGTCAGCTAGGTTCATATTTGTTGGAACACAATTCAATTAATACTTAAGTCAGAGTTTTGTCGGTAATCTCCTTATGTAAAATAAATAATTTTATTCTATACTAGCTACTCTTACGCGGTTTCACGCACTGATCGGCCCCATTTGATCGTAGCGTGATCTTTTATAATCTATAGCACTCAGGAAAATTGCAGCTATCTAGCAGTGAAAGAATTTTGGCAATCCGATCAGTGGTTCCAAAGATTACCCTCTAAGTACAAACTTACAAACATACAAATTTTACCTCTTTATAATATTAGTATAGATAATTTAAATGTTTTAATTTTATTCATCCATACTATACTATAATATATGTTATGGCATACTTACCAAAATATTATGGAGTTATCTAATAAAAGTTTTGAAATAATCTCGTTGCTAAAAGAGTGCCAACAAGTGCAAGTGGACAATTGCTTTTTGCAATTAGCAGTCATACTTAGAAATATTCAAGCTCAGAAGGCTTTAATGGGGGCATCAATGAAGTATTCAATTTAACCTTAACTTGTCTAAGTATAAATCACACATCATCATCATCATCAGTCTATAAGTCCAATGCTGATAAAAGGTTTAAACATTAATCACCACACTTGCTTAAGACGGGTTGAGGATTTCAAACTTATAATTAGAAATTATGCGTTTCCTTACGATGTCTTCTGTGTCTGGTGTCAAAAATCGCATAACACATAAGTAATTCACATTTATGATATTTCTTACAGTCCTTCCCTATATAAATCAACTCCAACGGGTAAATTTTGTTATTAGCCCACAAAATTTGGGCGGGACGGAGTGTCAGACTCTTACTGACTTAAACCGTGGGGGTTTTGTTCCTTCTCCTGCTCTGGGCCGAGGTGCCTCATTGCGCTTACCCCGCCACTCTGGCCCCTGAGAGGGGAAAATCATCAAATGACTTCTCCCGCCCAGGGCCGGGAGGGAGGGTGTGTCAGACTCTTACTGACCTGTTCCTTCTCCTGCTCCGGTCCGAGGTCGCGGTGCCTCATTGCCCTTACCCCGCAACTCCCCCTTTGAGACACTTAAGGTTCGATTTTTTGTGTCACCATTTCCCTTGTACCCGAACCCAAGCCGGGAATCAAACAACATTTCCAGCCCTGGGTGTTACGAAAGGGATACCCTGCGACTTGTATTTATGAATAATGTGATACATATGACAAAGTAATGTGCAAAAAAGGGAGTGGATAAGTGTGGGAGACCCAGGCTTCGGCACAAATGGATGGGCTCGACCGGAGTGATACCACGGCCTCACAGAATAACACCGTGAAGCAATACTAACATTGTGTTTCGCCGTGCAAATGAGGTTACCGAAAGCGCAATCCTTTCCTCTTCATCCTCAATCTTCAAATCCCCTATTCATAAAACCTGCTTTGGTATTACGAGTGCCCATGGGTGACATCGATTGCTAACAATCAGGTAATCCGTCTGCTCGTTTGCCGACCTATGCTATAAATAAAATTATATTTGCAGGTTATTTCTAAAAACTTAGAAATCTTTTTTTAATTATGATTTAACACAAATATTATTTTGAAAAACGCCATCGGGGAATAACAGGTCATAATATCATCATATGTATGACATACCTACGTAGGTGTCAAAGGATTTTCAAAACAGGTTTTATCGGATAAAGTCGTTTTAATAAAAAAATCTTAAGCAGGTAAACCTTTTTTGACTTATATCACATTTTTAAATCAAAATTAATTTATCTGGCCAACCCTTGTGATAGCCATCCATCGAGTTCGTTGTAGATTTAAAAAAAGGATATTTTTATTTTTATTTTTCATTAATTTCTTTAGCTTAAATTTAATATATGATTTAATTATTTTTTAACCAAATAAAGAACCGTTTCATATGTATAAAATTAAATAGTACATACATGGTTTAGATTTTTGTCACATATCTTAATCACTGACTGTATTATTTTAAGTGAAATCTTATATATTTTGGTATTAGTTTACATCATTATTATTTTATTTTTATTATTATAATAATATGTCGCAGCCTACTTATTAAATTATCCATTCAACAAAATTACCTCTTTTGTAAGGAGCTATTTGTTTTATGGAAAAAGAGGCAAACATGGGTACGGATCCCCTGATGGTAAGCGATCAGCGCCGCCCACACCTGCAATACCAGAGGAGTCACATGCGCGTTGCCGGCCTTCAAAAGACTTTTCTTGCCCAGGGTAAGGCAAGAGGGAGTGTCAGATTTTTACTGACTAAAGACTGCTCCTTGCCCTGCCGGGGCTGCGTTACCATTTTGCACTTGACCCGCATGCCCTGTGGATCACCGGCCCTCTTGAGAAGAGATGGTCATTAAAACCGAGTTATAACCAGAAAGCGACACGCTCAGAAACTAAATGCTATCAGAATTAGCCCGAATCGTACCGCAATTTTTGATAATCTTAGATTTTTCTGGTAATAAAGTAAATATGCTATGTCGTTAATTGAATTAATCACTTCATCACGATCAATGTGTTTACGATTTTGCAAGAGTGGATTTCTTAGAGACGCGGCTTCATGGTGAATGTCACGAATTTTTAAGTAAAATTTTTTGTCGTACATTACAAATTAAATTTAGTCTCATATCTTACATTCATATGAGTTTTTGCTGATTAAATTTATATGTCTTGAAATTGTTGTAGAACTACTATTATTTAGATTTACAACAGTAGGAATAATCCAAATATTTACTGAGTCATATAGTTTTTTGTCTTAAATTTAGATCAATTCAGACATCTTAAGATATGTTCCCATACTTCTGATAAGTTGGAAACAAATGACCATTAATTGATGCTTTTGATTACTTACTACATCAAGGGAGTTAATTTTATTTAATGTGGCTATATAAAATAAAGTTATTATAATGATGCATGAAAAATTTCTAAAATATCTTCAATAATGTTTGGGTGTTTTCAATAAATGCTAATATTTTTTAAATCGTCTCAATGAAGCATTAAGTATTCAAAACGCAAACGTAAACCGCTACTAGATAAGGTTAACCGCGGACTTTTCCAGAACCGCTTTAGTAGAATTCATTAAACATTGAATTTTCCTCTACCTACTTGTAACATTCAGACGCTGATTAGCGAAGCGATGACTTATAAAGAACTTTTTAATGGACAATGACAATAAAAATAATTTATATAAAAGTGTTATGTTTTCTTATCTAACAGTAGTAAGAAAATTACGACGAGAAACGGAATTCTATTATATAAGATTTTTCAAAATTTGACGTCGACTTATATTTTGTCTTTGTAACTTTTGTGGGTTGAAGCCATTGTCTAGCATCCAACATTACAGTAAATCCTATTTTAAATTATATAGGCAGATATACTACATCAGACAGTAAGTACCTACACGTTTTTATTATTATTTATTAAGATAATCGCTACTTACCAGTGTCTTCCACATTAGGATTATAGGTAGGTATGACAAAAATATCATAGACAGGCATTTTTTAAGAATTTGAATATGTATAATAGCTATTTTTAGTTTGTTGATTAATTGTTATTTTTCTAATTGTTGTCGTTAAAGTTGGAAAACATGGGCTGAAGGTATATTTCATTTATTACACAATTTTTTGCAATAATTAGTCTTATTTTATTGCACATTTGTATTATACCTACAGTACGTAGGTAACCACATTTGGCATGGAATTATTTCAGTTATCCAGAACTGTTATATCCTTAGTCATACGGTTAAAAATATTAATCAAATACGGAATGTGTGACAAATATTATTGCTGTTTTAATGTTTCTCGTCTTGTTGATAGTGACTGCATTATTATAATAATTACGTGCCTGTATAAATCTTAAATAATTATAATTAAAATGTTGACGTAATTGAAAGAATGGGTTTGGGATTGAGAATAATTTGAATTCAGTCTTCTTATATACTCCCATATTTTACATAGTTTTCTTTCTCGTATTTATCAATTGCTTAATTTCCTTCAGTTTACTAACTATTGCGTTGAGCCTTGTTGCAAATATCATTGGGCGACAACGATCGCATTTCTAGAATTGTCGCGAACGTAACAGATAAACGCGGATTATCGTCAACGTTTTCAGGAAAATCTTAACTTGTTGATGTTGTCATAATGGACGAATTATCAAATCAACAATTACGAGGAAAACAACAATAAGGAGGAGTTTGATTAATTAATTTTTCAGGAGCGGTCATTGCGGCGCGGGTGCAGGCTGCACGGCTGCGCGGGCGCCGCAGCGCAGGCGGGGTGCGCTCGCGCACTACCATAAAGTGGCCCCCGCACCTCGCGGCCTTCAGTTCAAGCTGAGACCCGCGAACGCCAACACGCTTTCGCGACGCCCACTCTCGCATCGCACCGCCGAGGAACAACACGCGATAGTGTTCACTTGTGAACGAGTTGCGCGCCCTTTCTCTCACGCAGTGTGATCGTGCTTCGGTACGTGAATGCAAAACCGGACTACTCTCTTGGCACGAGACAGCACCGACAAGGAATCCGCAGCGGATTATACCTCTGAAATTTTTCAATAGGTAAGTCAGATTTATTTTGTTTTTTTACCAGGCACAGCGACTGTCTGCTCTTGCGAGTTTACGTCTGAAGTGGATGATATTGTTTCGATGTTACTTTCCAAAAGACCTGCACCTCCTTGAAAGGAGTGCGGTCGCGGCGCCGTGTTCGGATGCCTTCACCACCTTGCGCGATCTGCGAAACTACTCGCAGATTATGCATTGGCGTTCTGCAGACTCGGCTGTATGAGTTGGATTACCTACAGATTGTGCACGTTGTACTGCTAAGGTTAACAGCTTTGTCGGTATTTGTAAATATGCAGCGTCCGCCGCTGAGATTTTTAACTATTCACGGAAAGAAGACTTTTGCAAATCGTTCTTGTATTTCTCCTTTCATTTAGATATTATTTTATATGAAGTCTTCTTAGAAGGAAAAATGGTGGGGCTCCATATCAGTTATGTTTATTTTTTTATCGACGATAATGGCGGTAGGGGTTTATAAACCCATTTTAAAGTAAACACTACAAGGAGGTGGAATTAAAATTGGAATAAATAAAAATTTGTTAATTTGTAACTGTAATCATTCATTATTTTTTTTAAATGTTCGGTGGATTTAAAAAAATGCGTCTGAGTACCTATTGTTTGCGGAACACTCTTGTAATATCGAGTACGTGAATATCGGCCGTTACAGAATTTGTACACACAAGCATTTAATTAAGTAACAATTAATTAATGTAACAATAACAGATAAATTTACAAACATTCAGATATGTACAGTATCTATGTGTAAATATGTAGTTACTATTATCACTTGTATTTTCTAACAGACAAACTTGGTTTTATATTCTATATTAATATTGGTTTATTTGAACTTTTTGACTAGATTCTTATGTAGCTTAAAAGTAACCTACTTAGGTACATATTTTATAAGGAATACAATAAAATTTCATTTTAGAAGGGAACAGTACTATAGCAGGCTGTTGTTTAAACTACAAAAGGAATACAAAAAAATTGCAAAAATATGACACGAGCGTGAATACAAGCAGCCCCGCGTTATTATACCTAAATCGATTTGGATCAATTAAATCTTACAGACAATTTTAAGTTACCCATTAACCTACATAATGTTCGGCCATCTATTAATACAATAAATACACACAAAATTAACATTACGAGATCACATCCAGTCAAAACCAATTTTAAAATCGTTTAAGTAAATTAATTAATTGTATCAGTAGATTCAGTTTTACATAACGTATACTAGATGTCGCTAAAAGCTCCCATTTTACGTTTTGGCAGAAAAATGAACACAACTTTGTATGAGTCTTATAAAAACGTAAATACTTTTTTTGTAGATCTTATTCAAGTGTTTGAAAAATTAGCAGCTGAGTTTTTAATAAAATCCTGATTCGATCAAGAAATTCAATGTTAAATAGAATAAGTTATAGATTTACTGGCAAATTGGTTATACGGAAGCCTTGATTCACTGTGTAAGGATAAAAACTATTTTGTCAGGTGTAAGATACGGAAAGAGGGCAATTACTAGAATGTCTTTTATTCATTTGAGTCAAAGTCCAATAAAGTCCAATAAAAATGTTTCTATATACTGAACTGAGAATCCATTCAAACATCGATACGTGTACCGTATATGTTTTACATTTATTTAACAAAACAGCCAAAAGACTAAAGGCATTGTCCTAAATTTTGAAGTAATTAATTATTAAAAAAACGTTTGGTGAAACCTGACAAATCCGTTGTAAATAAATTAATTACAATCATCAATATAACTATACATATATATCTACATAACAATCTGTGTGGATCATTTGTAAATGGTCCCAAGAATTTGTTCGGGGAAAAAATGAATGGACATATATTTTTTTATCCAACATTGACTAAGAGCTTTTCGGGTCTTGTTTTATTTTATACATTTTGTAAGAAATGTAATTTTTGTAAAAATGTTTTTGTCAATATTTTGTTAAGGTTATTTATTAGTTATGGGTTTAGGGAAATCCTAAGTATCGGAAGAGCCTGTTTAATTATTTTGCATACTATGTTGAAACAATCCCTGTCACTGTGTCCTTTGTGTAACATAGTTGGAATACAGGTCTATGTTATTATACAGCGTGTGTCGTAAGTGGGGTGACGATGTCTGAGGACGTGTTTACGTTCTGTCTGCGATTTCGAAACCGCTAAGAATGAACATGTATTTTCGAAGGCTTTTCTCCAATCTTATCGGGCGTTCTTAAATTCAATAATTAAATTGTTATTTTGAATTCGTTTTATATCTGCAAGGTTGGGTTGGTAACTTATCATCAATGTCAGTGCAGGGAAATTTGTTTAAGGTCCTAATTAGTGTCGAATTGAGCGAAAACATGGTACCAGCGATGATGAAAATTCATAATTTAATAACGTTGCTGGTCTGAGAATAGAACACTTATTCGTATAATTATTCTCTATTGAACTAAGTACGTAAGTGTCAACTATTTTTAACGATGACATTGATCTATCGCATGAAATCCTCTGGCAAACATTAAAGTTACTTAAGCGATTTGTATCGAGCCAATTAAACGTTTTATATTAATACCACACGGAGCCGCGGTTAGTGCGGATGAAACATGTTAAAAATAATGCGTCGTTATTTCAAATTAACTGGATAGAACTAGTTTTATCTAGCCGCTCGTTGGTCACTGATGTCGTGAAGAAACATGGAGGTAGTCGCAATGTTACATAATCAGTTAGAGTTTAAGTTGTGTTTAAATAACACTAACTTAATTTTGTATTCGTCGAAGGATGAAAGCGGCTGCTACGTCTTAGTTTTAGAATTCTAGAACATTTTTTAACATGGATAGGTGTGGCAACGTTTTTTGAAGTTGTAACATCAAGTCGACGCAGTTATTTTTTTTTCTATATTTTTTAGCAACACCTGTGAATACGGCATAAATAAAACGAACTAAATCGAGACTAAGAGTGTAGTACAATTGCAATGTTGTTAATAACTTATTTCATAATAGCTACTTTATTA
Organism: Spodoptera exigua; assembly: GCA_902829305.4. NCBI lineage: Eukaryota > Metazoa > Arthropoda > Insecta > Lepidoptera > Noctuidae > Spodoptera > Spodoptera exigua. The sequence goes on along the minus strand of LR824601.2, from coordinate 7,237,021 downwards.
CTATCGGCATAGGGGCTAATGGGCAGAAGAATAATAGGAAACCATTCCCGTTCTAAGTTTACATAACGCCTTAATGGCCGCCTCGCGTGTTGTCTTGAACGAGTCAATTTATACATGTTAATAAATACTGCTAAGGTTATTGCATTTCAGAATTCTCAGCCTCATCTGATCTTTTGACTCTGAATTTCTCACAAAGACCGTTTCAAGTAATTCACCTATAACAAATTTTTATTTTTAGTTTGTGTCAGTCGAAGGACGAGGTAAAGAAAAGAATATTCAAATCCGTTCGAGATACTCTTTGAAAAAAGAATTCAAATGAAATTCATAATGTGATATTGTTGCGCTCATGTCATATTTACAGAGTGTAATACTTTGACCAGCTACTTAAGAAAAAATACAGTTCATATAGGTGCTTTTTGTTACCTATAACTTAAAAAATGTATTAGTAGATATAGTGCCCCGGCACGAAAAGTTCTGTTTCTCCGTGTGAGTGAGGTTACCTGTATTCCTATCCTCCCCTTTACTCCAATCTCGTAATCCTCAAATGTTAAACGCCCGAAAACTCCGTCAACGCACTCCTCTTGGGTTGCAGGTGACGGTGAGAGGCGCCGATTTCTCACCTGTCTATATATATGTTTTTGAATAAATATTTATTTTGAATAAATAAATATATGTTTTTGAACTACTAGAACGTGTTTACAGCGATTAGTCTATTGAGAGGAAGCTAATTGATATGTTCTGAGAAACGGTCGCGTTTTATCACAGTCCTCGTCAGCAGAACGTGACAATGCGTAGCTGGGCCACTAGCGTAAATAAATAAGGACGGATATTAAACTACATTTTCACATCATAAACATATATATCTATATATACTTATACATATAAAAATGAATAGCAAAATATGTTGGTAAGCGCATAACTCAACAACGCATGGACCAATTTTGATAATTCTTATTTTGTCAACTAATTGTTTTTTATGAAAAAAGAATGGAAAAGTAGAGGTTAAATGGTGAAAATAGTTTGACACCCCTACGAAAAAGGGCCGGGCGCCTAGTTTGAAATAAAATAACCTAAAATATATGTTTAATGAAATAAAAAATAAGAGTATTTTTTATTATAATTAGTTTAATCATTAATATTTCTATAGCTCAATTATTTTAGGACAAGGTGCTATAGATGTACTAAAAGAAAGTAATATATAAACTATATAACTGATGTATGCATATCCTATGTACCTACGGATGTACCCCACCACCTAAGGTCAAATTGTGGAATGCAATATTGAGTATACAAAAACATAACACTCTTCTTTTGGACAGTCGTGTAAATAGAAAATTAAAAAAAAAATTGTTTCGGGTCTGGGTGGCCTGTGTATGTGAATTTGTATGTTTGTAAACTCAACAAACTCACGTCACAGGAGAAAATCCTAGTGTGGAGCAAGAAGGTTTTTCCAAAAAAATAAAAAAAAAACATCAAATTAAGCAACAATATTTAACATGATGATAATTATTAACGTGTTGATACTCTACCGATGTTAAGTTACTTTGGTTCGATTTGATTTAACGCTGAATATTTCACGTTCCACAGTACATGACGAGCTCTATAAAAGTTAAACAAAGAATTTTCACCTTTAAGTGTGCCACTAACACACATAAAAAAGAAATAAACTTTTTAAACATAAATACGGCCACGGGTTTTTCCGCAAATACTCAACAGTGATAAAATGCATCACTAAACTTGGTTAACGAAAACTATATCTTTACATACATATGTGCTTAAGAAACTTTTCTTATATTTTACAATTTAATAAATATATTTTACTTGATGACCCGCGGCATTCAATTGCGAATTTATTCCGCAAAATTAACGAAAGTTTTCTGATCTTCCCTGGACTTCAAAATTAGTCAAATCGGACCAGTATTTCTTGAGATTTTGTGGGATTTATGAACATAATTTCATTTTAATATATTAGATACGATAAAAATCATAGATATAAATAACATTTATTTAAATCATAAATCGCGCGTTACTAAAAATGTGATTAGTAATTATCTTTTACATTAACTTTTTGTGAATGTTTTCGTTGATAGCAATAAAATAAATTTTACAGTAATCTCACGTAAAGCGTATTTTATTACGTACCCAATTTAAATTGACAAAGCAATGTCATTAAATGGAATGAAAACATCACGTTTTGATGCTTGAATTGGCCGACAGGCGCCGCCGGTATCGGTAATATACTTACACACCGACTTGTAGATTTTTTAAGCATTTTATAATCTAGTTTTAAATAACTGTGCAATATATAAATGCACACATTTACATAACATATGTCGTATGTTAATATATAAGTGCAATCTCATCTTGTTGTAAACCAGATCGATCCAAATCATAACAGACGCGTTTGTCTTCGTTTCAGAACTAAGCATGATGGCTTCAATTTATTTTCAATACATTTCAATAGAGTAAAATAGTTTTTGCACGGACATGGCACACATTCAACGGATGACTAGCAGACTAGCATCTAGAGAGACGTTCGAAGTAGGCACAGATTACAATCGTGCGCAAAGGCGTTTCATGTTTGCTTGTGTCCTCTTTTGCTCACCAAAAGCAAATTATTTCCAGGTTATTTTGATTTTAAGAACCCGCCTATTGCTGACTGGAACCGGTCTCGAATGTGGATGCCGAGATAAGCGAACTGGTTATTTGAGTGCGTCGGCCGTATGCCGATTTGGCAATGTAGGCAAATGCACTCGGACACTCAGTCAAGGCTTTAGTTATTGAAAATAAACAACCAATGCATTAACTGACCCATTTATCCGTAACTAAGTGAGTAACGCGTTTTTTCTTACCGTGAAAAAGTAAGAATAAATTAAACATGTTGTAGAAAACGTGCTTTCTTGGTCTTGGTGACGGTATCAGTACCTACCTTTTATTTTATGAGTACGAAAACAGGTGTTTGTATTAGCGTGAAATGTACCTTATACATATTGTAGCAATTAAAGCAGTGCAATAATATAGTTGCGCGGAAGTGTGATACATTTCCTCTCTCATTCTCTCTCTTTGCTTAATATTTTCTGGAGTTTGCGTCACATAAGTACCTACCACCCGGTTTCGAACGAATTGTAAGAAAAACGTTCAAAAGTTATGCTAATTCAGCAGCGTGTCGTTCAATTTTGAGAATATTGATGAGCTGAATAAGGATCTCGTTTGAAACAAATCATGAGGTTATGTGCTTTTTCCTCGCGTATCAGTGAGTGGCGCCGTGAAGAACCGTTAGTGTATCTTACGACAGTATCCTGTTAGCAAACATCGTGATCTGCGTTTCTAGGTTAACTTACGTTAGAGACGAAAAACTTGTCGGCTTAACTTCTGCCACGGCGGCCCAATTTGCACATGTATCTAGTCATTTATCATTCTCGGAAATTAATATATGAGCTAGATTTTAACTACTTAGAGAAATCCTCATTCCGCATTGATTTTCCAATTGATGTAGGTTTTTTGATGTCCGTGTCATATGTAAGGAATGCATGTTGGGTGTGTAGGGCCGTTATTTATGTAATCCTTTAAAGGACCCGAAGTCAAATGTTGAGACTTCGTGTGTGCAATATCAAGTTTTCTTTATCACAACCTTCGAAGCGCATCATGTCACCTGCATTTCTTGCAGCCCTGCGGGGCTCATGGTTACTCCAAGCGGGTCAAGGCGCGCTTTTAGCACATATGCATAAATAGTGCGAAGTCCGAACAATCGACAAAGTGATGTCGCGACGCGCCGTCTGGCTCCGAACGTATTAGCCTATTAGGCTGCCAAATATAATTGAGGTACCTCCAATATTAGTCAGTAAGAAGCTGCATCGTCCCAGATTTTTCTGAGGTTGACAAACACGTGTGACCTGTTCGCTTTCCTCGTTAGCATTTAAACGGTACAAATAATATAAAACTGAATTCTTAATACCCTTTGAAATGTTTTACGCTCCTAATACTAATTATGTGATAAGACCCCTGTGCTGAGACAGTTATGTTAATGAATAGTGAGAGATAGGAACAGGTTCGATTCCAACGGTCACCATTAACGTGGGCCCTTATCTGTTGTTCATTAGTAAAGTTAATATTTTGTGAATAGATTAGCTTTGTGAGTGTACAGAAGTTTTTGGTCATCGAATTCTTATATTTGAAAAAAGAACATTTTGAACATGAGAATGAGATATGGTTGTATCAAGTGAATTATTTTTTTTCTTTTCATAACACTTGTTCTGCTGTGAACTGGATGTGTTTAAATTCATACTAATTTATTAATCAGATACTTAATTTGAACTTAAGTCGATAGAAACGTGGGATGTTGATGATGATGATGATGATTAAAACACAGTTTACTACAGAAGCTATAGTTTTATTACCTAAAATCGTTAATGATTTACTTGGTAGACTGAACCACTGTCTACCAATAAAATAACTAGGTACGTGTTCAATACAAGAGCGTTTATTGATTCAGCGGATTTGACCACTTGAATAAATTAGGTTATTCGCACATAACGATACGTTCTTAACAATTACACCTTAAATTAATTGTTTTAAAGATATACCTCCTGCTTCACATCAAGTCTAATAATTAATTAATTATTATTATTTACGATAACGCGAGTTTCGTCTTTGTTATGTACATAAATAACACTTAATTGCTACTTTAACGATGTTTGGTACGTTAATGAAGAGCGAAATAATATCAAAAAATTGTTTATCAAAAATAATTCATGTTGGTCTTAACAATAGAACTTAATTTACATAATCACATAGATGACAAAAGCGCAAAGCATTATAGAAATGACATGTCCGTCGCAGTTGGTTTTTTGGGAGTTTTTTAAATAATTGTTCATTACATGATACTATTTTAGAGGTGAATAGGTACTTAATAGCAGAATACAAAAATGACGCTTATGCATAAGTATGCATAAGCGTAATTTTTGTGTAACACACAGTGCAATTCCTGAGTGCTACAACCGTCACGGAAAATTATGAATAAAACGATACAGACTTTTTATTAGTATGACACAGTCACTTTAATTTCAATTATACATAATATCCCAATAGGTAATACTACCTCATGACACATTTTGCGATAACTCCTTTACGGTTCAATTTTCCTTATTCAATTAGGTAACTGAAACTGAAGAAAAACTTTAATCATTCCTTCGAAGGGCAGTAAATAATAAAAAATCATAAGAAATGATCATAATTTTTATATTTTATTGTTAGTATTATAAAATACATGATCATAAATATTGTTATTTATTATGGCATATTCCATTTTATCAAGGACGATTATCATAGCATTTTTATTGGTCATAATAAGGGCGGAAAATTACGAAGAAAGTCAACTGAAAAAAAAGAAAAAACAGTAGCTATTAAATTACGTTTGATTTTATGTAAGTATAACCTGTATTACCCAATGCTTAAAACCTGCAAAAAACGAAACAGCTGGAAGAAACTCAGTGAAAATTGGTTTGCATTTTGTAGTCTAAAAAAACAGTTTATTTTGCAGTTGAGTATTGGAAAATATCAGGGGACGTTGCTCTAAGTATTTAGAGACAATATACTCGTAAAATAAAACATTCGTATAGTTAGAACACTCAGGCTCAAATCCCACCTCATTGTACTACAAACATGGCTACTTTTATGGTTTTGAAAAAGTAATTTGTATACGGGCGTCACTGATTGTATGTTGTTTTACTTAGCGTTTTCAATAACATAGTAACGCGTGATTATATTGTCCGTCCACTAAAATCTTCACGGTAACTCTGTCAGTTTGACAACTAGCTTGTAAATACACATTGAACGTAACTGAACAAATCTAAAGGACACCAAAATAGCAAAATGTTCACAATTGACAAGGTTCAAGCATTTTATGGGCAGATATTGAATCTGTTTAAAAAAAAAACGTTGGTAAATAAATTTTGGTCTTTTTAGAATTTATTTTCCTTGTAATAACAGCGAATACGGTCTTTCAGAAGTTTAAAGAAGTTCGAATTATAAGCTTTTGTAATATTATCCAATAGAAATACTTACATATAAAGTTTATTAGGTTTACATTGCTAACTAGTTGACGCTGTTCTCATATATTTATTGGCATTATCTCGGAGGCCAGCGAGGAATTCTCACGGTTAAATTATTGTCTTAGACTACACATACTTAAGCCACACTTAATTTATTAACAACAATGTAAGAAGTAGTTGTTGTAACTAAACTTACTTTAAGGATTTAAGACCAGTTTGTACCTAGCTGGCTTAAACATAGCTGTATATTATTTGAAAGAGCTTTTATAGCTAATTCCCTATGTATGAGCTTGACTTAATTAACTTTGTATCTCTTCATAGTATAGCAATTTAGAGGCGTGAATTAAAAAGTTACAAAGAAGTGACATCGGTAAAATTTGATTGTAGAATTCTAGGAACTCAACCAAATAACAATAAAGCAATAAGAGAAAAGAGAACTAAACGTATTAAGAATATTCTGATCGATATTTAAAGTATTAATATGTTAACATGTTCGTTCGTTCGTGCCCCAAACACTAAGTCATATTGTAGCATAGTCGAATGGTCGTCTTGACCATTCGACTTGGCCTGCTTGAGACTAGCGAGGTTCTCATGGCATCCGGGACTGTTGTAAGCGTGCGTCCACACTATGTATTACAGCGCATATTCTTAGTATAATATCTATATCAATAGGAGGATGCGTATCAACTGTGTTACGATCAAACTGCTTCTATCTAGTTTCTTAATTGGCCGCTTATCTGGTCCCAAGCCATTAATTGTAGTTTTTTTATAATCATTCCGTTCCACTTCCCTGAGCTATAACGAGGAAGTGTAGCGAGTTGTAGCGAATTTTCTGGATATTAGAATTTATTTCTGATTTTAAATTATTGTGTATTCAAAATGTTTACAAGAGGTAATAAAACTGCAATGCGCTGTTAGCGCCGTTGATGCGCAACGTGTAGCAGGGTTGATTTCAGAACGGAAAAACCCTTTTGTGATTGTGGTTTCATGTCTGTGTGTGATGTGTATGTGAAATTAACACAGCCACAACGCAGAAGAAAAGAGTTTGAGACAACGAGTTTAAATACACAAAAATGAATAGAATAAAATAAAATTTAAATTATCATCCACCAGAACCGACGACCAGTTAGCTGGTTTCCATTGTCACCTCTTCCTTTTCGTGGCATGGCAAGCCGCGTAACTAACTAATAATAAAACAATGCCTATGTTTGACTGAAGCAAATGTGTACGAAGCAGCTCAATAAAAGTGATTGTTCCTAAATGATTGAGATACGATTGTCGCTCTCGAGGTGAACAAGATTACAAGATTGTAAATCAATATGCTGCTACGAATATTAACACAAACCGTCTTAGTTTTCCTACAAAACATTTTCTCACTCCTTTGTTGATTAAATTCTTGAACGCTAATGATCTTGGACATTAAAACAGTCTGCGCTCTCGTCCAAAATTTTATCGGATCATTCGAGATTGCCGCCGAAGCGTCTAGTCGTTTATGAATCTCTTTCCTACCTAAGTAGGTACTCAATTAATAATTGAAAATCAAGATATATTTGATTCTTCATTAGTAATAGCTGATAATCGTACAGAGTAAATTATTAAACCGATTATAAACAAGGCACTAAAATATAGATTTTTATTGAGCGATTTAAAGCGTGGGAGAGCTATGTTTTGGCACGAATGGGCTGACAAGAGTTGTACTATAGCCTTACAGAAAATCATAACTGGGGTTACAGAAAACTTATTCTTCCCATTTCCCATATCCAAAGCATATCCTTGTCCTAATCCTTAAATTTCCAACTAACAAAGGAAAGAAGGCCTTGTGATAGCTTAAAATCAACGGATCTATCTACGAGTACAATTTACAAGTACAAAAAACTGAGTTCAATTGAGATGTAGATAAACCAAGAGTAAAACGTAAGGAAACATTTTATAGCACTTATTTATCACAACCACAGTTTTTGCCACCCCTTATCTGAAACGACAAACTTATGTAACGGAATCATTTCAATAAAGTTTTTCCACATAACACCAATAACAACATATTTTTATGGTTCGATAACGGCCATAACTTTAACCATGGGAAACATGGATTATATTCAGCAAATTAAAACAGCGATAACGATCTCGTCAAATAGTTTAAATATAATTATTATGAAACAATACACATATAATATGCATCGTTTTTAATTAAAAAGAATTTGTGAAATATTTGTTAGATATATTCCGTAAATCTTAAAGTTGTTATTCTCAAGACTCAAGGTTCAATCTCGCATGATCAACATTGTTGTACAAGATGCATAGAATACTTGTGTCATTCTGCCTTCATCGTTTAGAATCTTCCCGATGAGGCCAACATGTACCACTTTGATACCTAATTTAAATTCTAATTCAATTATAACTCCGAGTTTCCTGCTGAGCAAACATAGTTAGAATTTATTATGGCATATACGTTTCTTAGATTTAATAGATTATTATTTCTGCAGTTAACTGGGTCTTCAATATTGATTCCATATAGATCGTATTTGTAGTTGAGCTATATTTTAAAGCCAAGCCTTCCGTGTTAAAACTGTTTAGTATTTAAGAATCCCGTTTAAGCTGATCAGAATCTGATACAGCGGTTATTAAGCAATCAATCAAAAAGCACGGACAATATGAAGTAACGGTTCCGTGGAGAGTGATTGATATGTTTGTTGTAACCATATCTTCAGTAAACAGCATTAAGAAACTGTGTTTCCTACATCAACTTTACGGCACAACCATAATTATACGTCAAAGTTAAATTTTATCAGTATCCTAGCAATCCAATTCAATTTGATTCTGACATTTACCAGCATTCTATATTTGATACGGTTAGAGAGTTAGATCTCTTATCGAACGAATAAATGAATGACGCATTCTTATATTTACTTGAAGAATCGGCACACTTTGGATTCGTCTTACATGAAATGATTATGATTTTTTATACAGCGACATTGAATGCAGAAGTGTTTTTAAATGTACAAAGCAAATACAAGGTAGGGGGTGACCGTTAGGCACAGATAAACTGACATCGTTTTAAGCGAACTAAGATCTACTATAGATACATGTTCCTGATTGAGTACGGAGTTGGATGAGAAGGCTGATTGAACAATGAATTGTTTGATGTGTGAATTCGATTCTTGTATTTCGTTTATCGATTCGGTAACCGCCTTCTTAATTTTACAGTGAAATGACCGTAATTATAATCATTAGTAGAAATTTCCGTTTCGGTCACGTGCAGTACTCGCCTCACCTGATGCGCGACTGTTAACGTATGGACTGCATTAGTTCCGACACTTTTATCGTTTATAAAATAACACAAGTTCAACATTTCGACGCCTTTGTATCATTACATCGTTGGAATTGTTTTGATTTTGCCACATTTTGGTGACGAAAATTCAGAACAAATATTTAACAATATTGCTATGGTTACATTAAATGTAATAAGCGAAATTAATGGTTTTAATAGATAGGTATTAATCGTTTTTATTTTTGTTCAACATTATCTTAGGTGTTGAATATTGGTCGATCTCATGTAGATTCTCTCTCTCCTCACATCTGTTTCGAGCACCTATTTTAGTATGTACATAAAACGACTTGAAATTCAATTAGTAACATGCATACAGTTTGTAGGTACAACTGTTATGACGTCATAAAATTTTGTTAAAAATATTCCAAATTATTTCATCCGTTCTCGCTCTGCTCCTTGCTTTGAATAGGTACTTATTTTATGAAGTCGATATAACATAAAATATTCTTTCTCCGAATGGGCTAGCTCGACTGAAGTGATATCACGGCCTCACAGAATACCGACGTGAACCTACATGTGTTTCGCCATGTGAGAAGTTGCAGGTGTCCATTGCTTGCCTCCGGGTGATCAAACGCTCGTTTGACAACTTATACCATAAAAATCTTAAAGTAATATAACTTTCCCTAAAATAAATCCAGTAAAACTCAATTCAAAGTTTACAATCAGTAGCTATAGAGTTTGAACAAATACCTAATCTCATATTATACCTATTCAAACTAATTTACATATCTAACATCAATTAAAACCAAGCTTCAGCAAAGTAAACATAATTATTTTCTGTTTATTTTATTAGGTATTAAGTGTGTATTTGTTACGGATATGTGGATTTCAAATGGGAAAACACATGTATGGTAAAGGATCTAAATTGTACTAGACAAATAGTAGTGCTATATAACTACTGAACAACAGAGTTATCTTATTAAATTAAGAGTAAATAGTTGTAATAAAGGCACGAGTCATGGCAATACGTTTAATGCAAGAGGAATGAGTTCACGCATTGTGTATTTTCTCATCTAAGTATACTAATGTTATAAAGAGGTAAAATTTGTAATTTGTAATTTTGTATGTAGGAGGCAAATTTGGAACCGCTGATCGATTTGAAAAATTCATTCACTGTTAAACATAGGTAGTGTAACCGCACGACATTAGCTATTAAATAACAAAGGCAAATTCTTTTTCTCTTACCCTTTCATTTATTTTCATTCAAGCACGTGTGATATACATTAAAATATGGCAATGATAATTAAATAAAAACGCGCGGAAAGTTACCCCATAAGACTACAAAATATTGTCATGATTCATGTAACGTGTATTCACGGCAGATTCGCTCCAGTATTGAGTCTAAGGAATTCATAATATATAGGTACATTAGTAGTAGGTAGTTTTTGTTTTTTTTTTTTTTTTTTTTTTTTTTTTTTTTTAAAAAAACGTTGCCCCACAATAGGATTTTCTCCTGTGTCGTGGGTGCGTTTACAAACATACAAATTCACATGCACATATCACACCCAGACCCGGAACAACAATCTGTGGATCACACAAAGAGTTGTTCCGTGCGGGAATCGAACCCGCGACACGTTGCGCAGCAGCCAGTTGCCCAGCCACCGCGCCAACCGTGCAGTCAGCAGGTAGTATACAAGTTTTCTCCTCAAGCAAATGTTCACGTTTCTTCAAGTGAGAGGCATACGCTAATAAGTACTCTCAACTTCGCTTCCACTACTGAGAACCCTAAAAATAACTGTTGCTCGCTTACCTTGTCTGAGTTTAGTCAATGACAGGTTTTCAGGTAACCGTGTCATAACAATGAATTTTTGACCCAATATCGTACGAGTTTAAGTTGAATGTTTATTAATCGATGTTTATTTAATCGCGTCATGTTGGTATTATTTCGTGCAACTGGTTGCTATGTTAAGTTGGCAAGTGTTTGTGTACTCCGAAAGTGGTGTGTGTGTGTGTGTGTGTGTGTGCGAGAATTTCTGGATGGTAAACAACTAAGAAAATAGGAAAAAGGAAAAATTTTGTAGTAATAGAATGATGATTTACAAAACATTATTCCTAAAAAAACCTTCCAACATTCTAAGCGAATAGTTGTACGAATAGATATGTGGGTATTTGTTACTCTTTCAAGTAAAAACTACTGAACGGATTTGAATAAAGTTTTGCGCAGACATAGATTATAGTTTGGAATAACACGTGCGTTACTTTTTACCACAATAGTATTATAATAACATTATAAGTAAAGAAAAAGTTAAACAAACACGACATGTATTCCCACGTTATTATCATAATAGGTTATAATTTCTAGTGTCCCATGACCCATAAACACAATTGTCAATGTTTACGTATTGTCAACATCGAAAACCAGTTCATCTTTTAGCAAATGATTTGAATTCTATGCGATAACTGAAAGTAAATATGATCATCAATTAGCAACATCTTCCTAATCATTGATACTACTTTGTGCCACCATAAGTAAATGTGACAATACCTCATGTATTAGAAAAGTATTTGCCTTTTTGATAATACCGTCTTATTGTTTATTTTTGAGGTTTTATAGTTTTGTAGGCTAAGTAAATATGAATATATATCGAAGATTACCTCTTTCAACTAAGGTTTTCTGTTTGCAGAGTCAAGTTTTCTGGTTTTTAGTCAGTAAAAAGCCTGTTAGCATCCTTCTCGCCCTGCCCAGGGCAGAAGGCATTGAATATGTTGGATTACATGCCTTTTATTCGAGTAACCTAATACAATTTGTATCATTCATTATCGTATTTCCAAATATTCATAGAAAAATATTATTTTTTTCAAACAGCTATTTAAGTGAAGTCCTTTCAAATATTTATTAAAAGATTTCCTGTTATTTCTAATCCAAATAAACAATCCAAACTTCTAACTAATATTATAATTGCGAAAATAACTCTCTCGGTCTGTCTGTCTTTTCTTCACGTCTAAACTACTGAACCGATTTCTGTGAAATTTGGTACCTACAGACATATGTAGTTTGGAACTCGAGAAAGAAAAATCTACAGGAAGTCACTTTTCTACGCGAACGAAGTCCCGGGAAAAAGCTAGTAACATAATAAAATTGCATGGAACAGCAATTGTACATACGGTTAAATAAAGAAATATTGTTAAATCCCTGATAACACGTCTTAATTCGCTTCGTTCAACATTATGTTCAGTAAAACGGTCGATTAAAATATATTAAACCAAAAATACAAAATAAGCGTTTACCTGACTAATTGCTTTTTTTCTCTCCAGTCCAAAAAATTAATAAACATTTAACTTCACATCCTTTGTTTGAACAAATGCATTTCTTTGCAAAGTTGTCATAAGCACGAGCTGTGGACCACGTACAGACCGCCTCAGATATTTTCTTCGAACATCATCATTATATTTAAAAACCGAACCATTTGTTGCTAAAAACATAACGTTATTTACCTAAAGACTTCGTCATTCGGCCGTCTGTTATTTTGCCAGACAATAATGACGCTTAAATATTTGTTTTTATATACCATTTTCTTTTTGTTTTTCTGTAACATATGCTGGAATGGAGTTTGCTAAAGACGTGACGATTATGGTGTGTCAATATAATGGGTGCATGAATGGAAACTAGGCACGTGCCGCGTTGCGAAGCCGCGATACCAGCTCAACATTTGAACCTACTTAACTATAAAATTCGAGGTAATTGTCGGTGAAACTGAAAGAGCATTTGCGCATGTATACTTTATTACGGATTCATTATTAACCTAAGGTTTTTCATAACGTTGTGTGTACATTGGCAAATAATCACGATCTAACTTGGTGACTTGTTTTGTAAATGTTGCTACATTGTACCTCCAACTTATCAGTAATGTTGGAAATTATTGACGTAGGTTAGTGGAAATCGTGTTATCACACCTGTTTCTAAGAACAAATATATATACTGTTTTTCTAATATATATACTTACTTAGTTTTCTTAATTAGTGATTATATTAATTTACTAGATATTAATAATTACAGAATTTTTAATTGGGTACATTTCTTGTGTGTACCAGTGTAGAATGTCGGTACATTTCTTCCGAAACTGGTTTTGATGTCTCAATTAGTGTAGAGCTCGAAGCGAACGACAGAACAACTTTGCCAAATCACTTGACCCACTTGTACAATTATTTTTTAACCAGTGTGTTGTTTTAAAACCATAAAACTAATGATAAGCGAAGTTTATTGTTGGCTTTTTATCAAGCTCAATCAATTTGATTTAAAATCCGCTTAGACGCCGTAGACTGCGCGACGTGTTCTTCCGAGACAATCTTGTGTTCCCCATCGCATTTTTTTCACACCAAAATGTACCATTGTCTTTCGGGACGCGATTTTAGATTATTATTTTTTTTATTATAATCTCAGTAAAATCCGAACTAATACTATAAATTCGAAAGTAACTCTGTCTGTCTGTCTTTTGTTCATGCCTAAACTACTGAACCGAGTTTTGTGAAATTTGGTGCACACATAGTTTGGAACTCCAAAAAAGACATAGGATAGTTTTTATACCAAAAATCTGCAGGAAGTCACTATTTCACGCTAACGAAGTCACGGGCAAAAGTCACTCATACGGCATCCCTTATCTCAGTAAAGAGCAGCGGGTCCTCTTGTAGACTGGAGAAAATGGACGGTAAATAAATTTTAGACCTTTCCGAACGCTAAATAGCTCTTTTGTCTAAAGACTGCAAAGCTACTTGGGCAAACATTATCACGCGTTACGTGTCGGTACTTACCTAACAACGAAAATGTTTACGAAAACCGTGCATTGCGCTGTTCATTGATAACCACAATAATATCGAGCAAGTAATAATCCAAACGGTTGCCTTCCGGTTATAGTTTAATGCACTATCATTGTCATTAACGTGACAGTATAATTATAATCTGTTACGCTTAAATAAAGCCTTGACTCATATAGGTACAGTTATTTTAGATAAAAGCGACGCATCCAAGGGAGGTTACACGTTTTAGAGGTCGTGTAATGTATTGTAAATTACGATGAATTGTTACGTCCGGCCTGTAACCACAGATATTCATATGCCGATATAAATATACTGAAAAGTAATAAAGTAAAAACCACACTAAGAACGAATCCTAATAACATAGAATATCATAAACAATATTGTCTTTCCTTGAACAGTTTTAATCGTAAAACTGCATCTAAAAGATTGTATGATAAAATATCTGAGCACAATGCCAGGATCACGCAAAGCGGTCAAGTCTACCGACGACTAACATCATCGCAGACACTTACCAACTCGTATCTCGATGGAAATAATGTATTTTTCTAGTTTTATTAAGATGTGTTAATGCATTCAGTCGCCGGGCTCGGACAAGCGTCCATACAACGACAACTGCGATTATTATAAGAATATGCAGTAAAACCTTGAGGAACTTTTTCTAGAAACAAGTTTCAACGTAAATTGCTGGTAGTGCGCATGTGTAGGTAGGCACTTTATCAGACTTTTTTTACAATAACATCACTCCGAAACAATAGGCGTGAATCTCATTCAGACAAGTTGGTGCAAAAACTCGCATCTGTTACGCTTAGTTGGCTCTTAGTACGAATTTACCATAAATCCGTTACGGATACTTGATTGAGTCGATTTTCGTGATACTCAGAACCATTATTCACGACATCCTGGAGCTCCTACGGACTATAAACAAATTAAAATTATGTTTCGCTCTTGTATTTACATAATTATTCCATTAGAGTATAGTTTGGCGCAGGTCTTGCTTAGTATTCATCTGCCTAGATGTTAGTTACTTGGCCAATTTCATAGAAGAGTGGTGAATGTAGGTATGTGACATTAGTTGGAAGAGGCTAAGTAGCGCATCGCGGTGATATTTTTTTTTTAATTGATTTAGGTATTTAAATTTAATTGGAACAAATTTTTCGTAAAAAATATAATTAAAAACAATAAAGAACCGGGAGATATGAATAGGTATTTCGTTTACCGAAAATTGACGCATGTTAGGAGTCATTGCACCAGTACACAGTCGTTGACATTTTGGTTATTGGCTGGCACCCCATTGTACTTGCACCTTATGATTCAGCATTCCCAAAAGTTACTGAGAAAGTAAAAAACGAACAGCTTTTCCTTCTTTTGTTTGTTAAACAAAATAAAATCACGTTTGAAAATGACAGGTTTCAATTGAAGGACGGATTTATCAGATTTTCTTATGTGACATGTAAGCAAACCAGCACACGAATTAAAACTGAAGAAATGGGCGCCGCCCATAGAAACCCGCAACGCCCAAAAGGTTATGAGTGCGTGACCGGCCTTTTAAGGATAAGGGTTTCGGGTTTTTAAACATTGATAAGAGATGGAATGGGGGAGCGATTTGTCAAAGTATATTGATAAGTTTTTGAGACTAACGGTTTTTTGCTTGGATCGCATTACACCTTACAAAGGGCCTAAGAAAACGATTATTTTTTTGTCTTACATCAATTTACTGAATAACATTACAGAGTAGGAAATAACAAATAATAAGGAAATATAATAACAAATAAACTTATTTACTATTATTATTTTACGAGCAATCTGTACATAAATATCTTGTTGTATACTTACATAAGTTTTTATATTGTCTAATAATTCTAGTAGTCAATGTCATTCTTAAGTTACTATAGTGATAACCCACTTGTCAATTAAGCTCAAAATACTATTGTATGTAGTTACAAATTTTGTACTTTTCTCGATAAGTTAGCCCAAGACATTGACATCCTCAGTGGGTCTATAGCCCAAGCAATGTGTTGATGACTCGTTTCGTATGTCGAACGTTGTGTTAGGCCGCCACTGACTATACTGTGACAACGTTAATCACGTCACATGCGCCACTGGTAGCGACATCTCAATCGAATAGTTTTTCTCTAATGTCATTTATTTAAAACTGATTCTTCTTTATAGTGTACAAAAAGACAAACAATATTATCGTATCAATATTACTAATCTTATTAAAAATTCCCAAAATCTTGATTAAAGATCGTACTAGGTAATTACTTTCTTCACAATGCAACATCTAATTGATTCTTATGCACATGGAGACAAAAAGAAAACATTAATTATGTAGTAACAATTTACGCAACACGTAGCCAGCAAGTAACCGTTTTGAATCTGAAAAGAGTACTTTCAAGACATCTTCCCTGACACCGTTAAAAGTTATTAGACTGAGTGGCACACGCATGGAAACTACAGATTCATTCATTATAATTATATTCACATAAATCCATGTACATATGCTTCAGTTATTAAGAATTTCTGTCCCGTACATCGTCCGTCCGTCGTTCATGCAAGAGTCGAGTCACACGACATATAGTCGTCGGTTTACAATGAAAAAGCCTTGCGACAAGGTTGTTTCGGCGCGATGCCGCGTGTTTGGAATCCGTAATAGCCTTGCAGAATATATACAACACGGACTACGTGCCTCTCTGTCTGATTAAAAGCACTGAAATGAGACAGAAACAGTTTTCTAAAACTTATATTGACTTAATTTGAACTTAAAATGGCTGTTAAAGGAGTCACTAGCATGCTTTAAATTTAGCAGCTGTTATTTGTAATAACGGTTTATGATGTGCAAGTTGTTTATTGTCTTGGTCCGCCAGATAATTGATGTGCCAAAAATATGGGTTCTTTAAGCTCTTGGGAATAAGGAATAAGTTTGAGCACATGAATCTTGATTACAGGCTTCCCGTAACGCATTCTTTCGCGTGCGCCTTTATTTTCCTCGTCCAACCCCGATGGGAACCAAAAATAGCGTACCGGTTATTTTGAGTTCAGGTTTAATTAACTGCAGCGCTTAAGGCTGTTAAAGTCGGTTTCTTTTAAACATACTTCAGTGTAATAATCTTTATCTACAGTTTGCTTTCGATAAGTTTTGTTTATTTTTTTCTGCAGTAACATTATGCGAACCAAAAATTGTATTTAAAAAGAATGAACAGAATAGACTAACCTTAATTCCACTGAGGTAAATATTTACTCAGCTTAACATTATGTGAGATATTTGTATGTTACGTCATCATAGTGTACATTTTATTTTGCCTGCACTTGTATCAAAATTGACTCAATACAATAAACATCGAAGACAAACAAACGAACATCTCCGGTTTATTATATTGGAATTATGCGCACACAAGTTCGACTACTATGCACTAATGACATAGCGTATGTATGTCGTTAGTGCGTGAGTGAAGAATAATATACAATAAATCTCATAGAAAAAGCGTGATTGCATTAATCCTAAATTATACAGGAGTTCTGCAAATAAATCACGTTTTCATTTTCATGATGTATTATTAATAATATTGATAACAGACACTACAACATACATGCACAAGAATTTTTTGTAAAGAACTTGTTCGTTTCAACCCACACATTATTTTTTCAAAGGATGACACGATCCGCAAACAAGTTACAACCAAAGTATCGTATTTTTATTTTCTGAACAGAACTTGCGACTTCCGAAGACATTAATGGAATGTAATCCCAAACAACCAGAAGAGAAAGTTCATTTTAACAAATTTACAAGATCGCTTTACGCAACCAAAAAATTGATATTTTCAGTGATTGATGAGAGAAATGAACGCGACAAGACCGTTTAAGCTGGTCATGCAACATTGACTGTTCTACTTTGCATGTCTTTTTTGAACCTCAATAAAACTTTGAGGACAATTTTATAGCTTCAAAGAAATCTTCGTGTATTTTTATTGTGGGTTCAGTATTTTATGCATGTTTTTGCCGGTCAAGTTGATTGACTACCGGTTGAGTATAGGCGCGGAGTATTTGCCATTAAATTTGCACCAGGATACTTAAGTGCTACTCAGCGCAAACGAGTGAGTCTGCTGCGGCCATTGTTCATATTTTATGGAGAATCAAACAACAGAAAATTTAGGTCATGTTAACACACACATGTTATTGAAATCGGTTTTCTTTTTTTTTGTATTTTCTTTTATCTATGTCTATGGTAGAGAAATTAAAACACATATGCACATACAACAATAAGATCTGTCTTCCGTTGTGTATCTAAATTGAATTCTAGACACGAAATCTTCCTCAATCCGTGCATGGCACTGACTGTTGAAAGTCTAGATTTCTGTTTTTAATCACTCGTTTTCTCTAACAATGTTGTTTAATTATACATTTTTGATAATACTCAGTAATTTGGCCGGGGTTTGTTATTGGGATAGTTTGAACAAAAATGAGGACACAACATGATAAATACTCCGCAAGTGAATTTTTGCGGTTAATCATTCTGCGGTTTACGTTCTTATTACTTGTTGAATAAGTATTATTTCATTTTCCTATAAATGTCTTTACTTAAAAGGAAATCAAGAAAATAACAAACAAAAACAGGATGAGCGATGTTTCGGCACGTATAGGCTAGTTCGGCTTCGGCGTGGACAACGTTTGTGTTGTGTTGCGCTTGTGTATGTGAGTAAGGTTACTAGACCAGTCTTCTTTTTCCCCCATCCCAAAATCCTCGATGAACAAATCCTCCAAAAGGCGTGCAAAGACTGTCCATCGGCGATGCCGAGTTCTTACAATCAGATGGTCCTTCTGTTCATTTATTGTCCTATCACATTAAAAATCTATAGGACAAAATATACTGTCTATAAACCTTCTAAAGTACGGTACATTAAGTGTGTTTTGTTTGTCAACTTAAAACTCCTATACAATTATCTTCTGCACAAAGTAAACGTTGTTAACTGGGACATATGTTCCTGGTACAAGTCAGCCGTTAATTTCTAAACAAATCACTCAAACAAAGAAAACGTGCGAGACTTGTAACTATTTACTTATAACTGCGATATACATATAATTTAGGACGCTGTTTGTGGGTGTATACGTTCGATGCACTCTGTTTATGTAGTACGGTACTTTTACTTAAGTATCGATATGTTTAAGTAACTATTAGGATATATTTCTTACGTTGTTCTAACAAGAAAAGCTCTGAAACATAGTATAAATATCAAGTTGCACGATTATATCTTGTCAAATGAAAATCTGGTAATACTTTAAAATAATACAAATTTTGTTTAAAGAGTCTTTAACCTGGTTATGTGCTACGGCAAAAAACGAACACTCCAAAGCTCACTACCAAGAATTAAATGTTATCTTATTTGAATCGGAAACGACCTACTTGGGTTGTATTCGATATACATAATAATAGCAACCTCACAAATAGCCTCAAGATAAACGACCCTCAACTAGGAAGATCGACCCGAAAGAATACCTGATATGCATACATAACATATGCCTTATTCCGGTAAACAATCAGCCGGAAGTTTAGTGTTCAACTAAAAATCGACCAAAAGGCCGCCGAATAAGGAATCAATTCAATCTATATTCTCCAATTTGCATGAAGATTAATCCGCATAATTTAATATAGAGGTCGCCAATATCAGATTATTTATAACAGGGAAAATTATTGGAAATCCGCAACGAATGTTGCCATTGAATATTGTACCGGTTTTAGACATTAAGTGGCAATATAATAACTAAACATGACATAATAAAAACCAATCGAATTGTTGGGTTTTTTTACAAAACACTTTCAATTGTTTAAATGATAAGGTTTCCTTGATAAAATAAATTTAACTTAGGTATAAAGTTTATATACTTATTCACATTTATATTAAATTGACTTCAAGAAAATAGCCAACGGTTGTGTGGAAATAGACACATACGCGGAGATAAGTAAACCGGCTGGTGCGCCGGCGCCACTTTCAGACAGACGGCCGGCGCCTGCGCACAGCTACTGCAACCGTGATTGCTCTCACTCTCACTGTATCCAACATCGGTACAAACAAGTTTGCTGTGACTGCGACACATACATAGTTGCGCCTAAGAACACCTACAAAACAAAACTAATCAACGAGCATTAACGTTTTATAGCTGATCGGCCCCGACAGAATTCTGGGTTAACCATCGTTAATGTATTAAGCCCATACTTTTATTATGAGCCATTTTTTCTTGTCCGTAACCTTAAACTATGTTGACCCCGTCCTAATATTAAGTGCACTTCTCTCTTAGGTTTTAATGGCTAGCAATTAAGTATTCCCGTTCCAAATCAGCAATAGAACGATGCTACCATATTATGTTGTAAGGTTAATTCATATAACAATCGCACTTCCAATATTGTCGAGCCACCCATGTGTGATCGATAAACGATCCTTCATTACGACTGTGATCTGATGAACAATAGGCAATAGTGTTTATATCGATGACTTGTATTCAAATATCCCTGTGGATGAGTCGTGAAATGTTCGTTTGGTCTGCACACTTTTAGTATGGCGGTGGTCAAGGCCTTACAACACTAACCATCGATATTTTTTTTGTACTGATTGCTCGCACGTGCACGCCACCTAGCGCTGGAAGTGCTGGAAGAACAACTATACTGTCAAGAATTGTTGCTCTATTTATTTTATATTTAATTTCATTTATTTATTTCAAACTAGCGGCCCGCCCCCGCTTCGCACGGGTCAACTATCTCGCTGTCAAAGGGTCACTTTTTCCTACCCTTCCCCTCTACTTTTCTAATATTTTCTTTAATAAGAACCTTCTCCTGACAGTAACAAACACAACAAAAAAAGAATTAGCAAAATTGGTCCAGGCATTGTTGAGTTATGCGCTTACCAATACATTTTGCGATCCATTTTTATATATAAGAAGATATTCAATTTATTGCAATTGACATTAATCTATCGTCATCACAAATAGCTCGTGTAAATACATAGAAACTACAACTTTATATTGTTCTACTTACGTATTTATACTCACTTATTTTAATGACAAAAATTTGTCACGATGAACGTACACCTAAGTCAGGTTTTACTACCGAATATAAAATGTTATTACTTATTTGTGTAGATAGCTAGTTGCGATTTACGATTAGAATAGAATTGAAAATAATTGCTCGAAACGTTATTTACGAAGCGTTTTGATCCTTGATTAAAATAACATTACTTATCAATTAGCTCTTCCTGCTAGTTTTTAATCGTCTGCCGGCTAATTAGTCAAGGGATTACTTTCACATGGTATTCTATTGTTAATGACAAGTCCATGTACAAAAGTCGTAAGAGAATTACATTTTTAATAGGTATATCAATTTATTCATATAACAACAAGCATACGTAACGTATTAAGCTGGGCGCAAGCCATTTTTGCGTTATTGAGACAATATTTTTGGAAATTTTTGATTATTATGTTGTATTTTGATGGTAACACAACGTAAAATAATCAGGTTTTCTTCCCCTCTCTTTTACGTGTTAACACCGAAATATTAACCAGTATTTAATGAGGATTAACCTAATCTAATTTACACTCAAACAGTATCAATTAGATACCTATAAATGAGTTCATAAAGGTTGAAATACTTTGTCCAGGTTGAAATTGTTGCTTAACAATATCACGAAAAGAAAGTGTTACACACTAATGCGACAAATACATAAAATATGCAATATTTATGATATAAATATATATGTATGTACAAGTTACGAAAACTCAACAATGAAATAAGTAAACAGTAACTTATGCAACTATGTTTTCGTGTAAACATTTGACATTATTCGAAATAGCCATGCAAAAGAGTCTTCGGGGGAGGCATTCGAGGTACTGACAGTAATAATGATGATAATGGTTCAAAACAAAGGAACCCAAGCTTTTATTAGGTACTTGTACCTTTAAACACAACTATATAGAGTCTAGATTCGACTAAGCAAAAAAAGCGATAGTGATACTATGTTCTGTTTACAACGAAGAAACCGTTGAGCAAACAAAAAATGTACCTGCAGCATTCTAGGTGACACATTAGAAAAATAATTAACAACAAGTGCCTAAGTAGGACATTTTAATACCAATGAGTAACAACACTTGATAAACGCCATCCGGCTTTGGCAAACAACAAAAGCTAGTCGACTTTAAATAATTTACCTTTAGTTCAACGACTGACCACATTCTTTATGACTAACAAAAAAAATATTCATCCGTTACAACTTATTTAAGGATAATTACAATATGACGCATGCGGACCCCGTTGACAATAAATGACAATGGTACCGAATAAAATTGTAAGTACAAGTTTCGCATAAAATAATTCGCTAAAAAATGATTGACGATGGTTACGTTCGTGACAATATAATATAACCTGTGATTTCGTAACCGATTTTTACAGATTTTCAAATGAAACGAAGATATAGGTAGTGGAACACCTTTTATTTTTTTTTCTCGATAATATTTTTTTGATTAAAAGCAGCTCAACCCGGGTTCATCTGTGTCAAAGTGTTACTATCCAACTTTTTTGGTGAAATTCTATTAAGAACTGTCCCTTGACAATAACAAAATCAACTAATAGAGAACTTTAACACGGTCCAAAATCAAGGGGAATAGGGATTCATCAGATTCAGATTTAAATATAGATTTCATTTGTTTCGTCAGCCTGTCACGTGCGGTTTAATATTATATCTCGTGACTAGAAATAATAAATAAATGATTAAGTTTTTATAGACGCGGCCGCAGAATCACGGCCAAGCGTCGCATATTCGAAATGATTATCGATATTCGAACCTAATTCTATAATTACTTTTCGGCCACTTTCGCTCCATCATTAGTACGATCTCAAATAATATTTCGTCTGTTTCGAATTCGCAGCCCAAATTTGCACAAAATTACAAACGAACGAACTGTCAAAAGTGCTAAAAGTCACAGACAAAAAGTTGTTTGTGAAATAAAAATGAGAAAAAAAAAGGAAATAAAATTGTGTTCTTTTTACAAAACACTGAATAATGACTGTAGATGATTTATGAATATCAAACCTGGGCATAAACATGTAATTCATTGAGTCTTTAATACATTGCAGTGCAAAAAAGTTAAACAATAATTTAGCGATAAGCATTTGTGGTAAAATACGTGTGACGCATTGTAACAGCATTAAAAGTGATTTATTTACTATTCATATATGTCATAGCTCACACAAAATAAATAACTGAACACATTATGAGTCATGGTTACGTTTCTAGTTGTATTATGACATTAAAGTAGTTGAACTTAATGCAACAAAGGTGCAGTCATTAAGAGAAATAACATTAGGATCCTATCAAAGATATGGCTTTTTTAGCACAAGACGATTTTTATGATTACATGCAGATATAAAATTCATAAATAATTTTATTATGCAAAATTTTAACTTCATGTGAATTTGGATTCTTGTTTATTTAAATCAAATTTATTTCAGTGGTTTAATAGTTTTTACAGTATAAAACTTAAAAAGTCTGATCCTATTTAGAATCGCTATTCAATCAAATGTGTTTCCAATGCGTTCTTTACCACACGGCTTAGGTATAATGTGTGTGCCTTCTTAACAAGAATGACTATTTGCCTCAAATTTGTTGAGTTATTTTGTTCTGTTTATGTTCAATTTAAATTGTGTTCTTCAATAATCCAATACTACCCATTGAATGATGGGGATTGTGTCTTTAAATTAACTTACATTTCAATACTTATTGGCGTCGTAAAAGTTTCGGAGAATCGCGATGGCAGTTGCCACGGCGCAACGCGACGATGTCTCCACGCTAAACGAGTTTCAGCTTTTTATTATCGCGGTTTGATCTTTTCTTTTGGTGTCACTGACTCGCCAATAGATGGCAAAAACCTTGTATGTTTGTCGTTTTTGTAAATAAACTAAACATAATGAAAAAATTTAATTCTATATATATAATAACGCTGTTTTTATCAAGTACAATTCGAGTAAAACAAAATTATTTAAGACGATGTCATCTTACTATTCAACTAATAAATGGGTAAACATTTATTTAATTGATTGCATTGACCAGTAGGAATACAACACTTTAATAGCTACACGACACACGTGTTAATGGTTAAGCTGTCAAGTTGAGAATGGCACGGAACAAGTGCCATTATATCATTGGTACTCAGCTGGTACCAGTGACAATTATATATGTATAACTATAATACATTGTTAACATGACTTAGCAGAAAAAAAACTTTTCCGCTGCGACATCTAATTCTGTATTATTAAATTAACTAACAAAAAGCACGTGTATTGTTAACTTCAGAAACAGGGTACTCCTTGCGTATTGTGTTCTGTGCCTACTCCATTGTTTATCAAAATACAACCTCTAACATTTTTTGTCATAATAAGCAGTTGCCAAAATCCCCTAATACAGATTTGTACAACCAGTATTTTAAGTCCATTACAACTTCTTCTTCGAGTAAATAAGAGTGTTTATATAGGTAATATTTTTAGCTCCTTGAGTATAAAACGCACAAGAAAAATCTAATTGCTCATTTAATTGTAAGACAGACTACAAACTACATTCGTCTTTAGCTTTATGAATAGTGGGTTGTAAATTGCATTACGATTATCTGTAATCTTATGAAGTAGCTGAGACATTGTCTAAGTAAACTGGTATTTAATGTTAAGTGTAACTAACAATGTAACTTGAGAAATGAGACCAATAAAATAAAAATGATTAAGATTAAAGAAGTCTTAGCTGCAGCCATCTCTATGTCGACAAGTTTTTAAACAAGTATCTTATAGTAAATGAAAAAATAAAAAAGGGGAACTTCTCACAGAGTAACTTTTTCAAGCTTAGCACTTGTGGTTACTTCGATTTGAAGATAAAAATACTCCTTTGTTTTTAACTAGATCATCGTATAATATTGGTTATTATATTTACATTAAAGTATAAATAACATGTCGTTAAGTGTCAAGTTTTACAACAACTCAAGATTTTACAGACACAATTTTTGACGGACTGTAAAAAAAAAATATGTCTGATATACAAAATTATTGGCCAAAGAGGTCTATACGCAGTCAGCTCCGGTTCTCAGATAAGAAGTATGAGTTACAATTATTAAGTTCATGATGAATTTAATTAAACTATAGACGCCATCATATATGGCGAAAGAGTACCTTGAAATATGGCGTAAGATAAGATACATTACTCTAAACGACTATCGAAATGAATTTAGGTTAATGTGCACGACATTACATATTTTATTAATTACAAATATAGTATAATTGTTCAAATCCGCTGCCCAAAAGTCTTCTATCACGAATGTTTTTTAAGGTTAATACTCTTTCTTGAAAAGGTTATTTCTTCTCGCCCAGGGTAAGGCTCGGACAGGGAGTGTGAGGTTCTCACTGACTAAAAAGCCCCCGTTCCTTCTGCAGCTCCAGGTCGAGGTCGTGCTACCTTACTGCGCTTGCGCGGCAACCCTTGCAGTACTCCTACAGCTGTAAATGTTTATTGTGTTCTGTGCCTACTCCATTTTTTATCAAAATACAACCTCTAACTTTTTTTTGTCGTAATAAGCAGTTGCCAAATACCCCTAATACAAATTTGTACAATTATTATTAGACAATTACACTTCTTCTACGAGTAAGTAATATTTTTAGCTCCTTTAGAATAAAACGCACAAGAAAAGTATGTAAAGCTTTACATACGTACCTACGACATCTAAACCAGTTCTAAGCATTTACTTTCGGAACAGAATCGTAACTAAGAAATAATTTA
Source organism: Spodoptera exigua (assembly GCA_902829305.4). Taxonomy (NCBI): domain Eukaryota; kingdom Metazoa; phylum Arthropoda; class Insecta; order Lepidoptera; family Noctuidae; genus Spodoptera; species Spodoptera exigua. Next base: position 7,211,093 of record LR824601.2, on the reverse strand, counting down.
AGTAGGTAATCATTAAATGTGAATGAGTACTATAGTCACTCTCTTAAATAAATTCGCTTAAGTTTTAACATAAAGTCGCTTCAAACAACAAATTGTTTGACATTTGATATCTGGTAAATACAACGTTAACATCAAAACATAAATTAAGTACACCTGTCTTAGATAAGACATTCCCGTTAATTGTGAATAAATCACGGAAACTAATGTCGACAATCAACATAAAACTCATATATACGTTTCCAAGTATTGTATATCTTCTCTTGACAGTAATTAATCTTTAATTCAACAATATTATAAAGATTTATAAAATTGAAACTTGAATATTCAAATTTTTTTGTGTTTGTAGCGCTATTACGCTTAAATTGCTACTTGAATTTTGACAAATTATTACAGCAAATAAGTATTTTATGAGCATGGCAAATAGAAATTAACAATGCAAGTGAAGACACGGTCGCAAACTATTATTACATAAAAATACTTGAATTGAGAGGGCAAAGGCCTCCAGTTAAACATACATATTACAAAAAGTGAACTTTTTTCTCGACGCGGATCTTGTTAGTAGCTGTTCTGAGATCAGGACTAAGTTTGTGATATTATCACGCCAGCCACGAAGCACCAAGAACCTTTTAGATCCGGACACTCATCTATTTATTGCCAAGCTATTAAAGAAGTTTATTAAAAACACAATGTACAAGCAACATTTATGTGATTATGTGAGAACCACGGTACTCATAGTTATCAGTTATCCAGACAATGGAAGGTTTTAAATGGTTGCTGCGATTCAAGAAGAACAAAAAGGCTAATTGTAGCTTGTTTTCAGGTCATGTATGTACTTACACGAAGTAGGCATTGAAGGAAACTTATACTGTATTTTAGTACCTATTATTGAGGAAATAGTTTGTGAAAATATTTCTTGTGCATAGTGTTAGTGAATATTGGATTTGGATGAACAGAAGTACTATGCATGACATGAGTAGGTAAGTACATAACTATTTAGCCGAGGTTGCGGGGTAATCGCACTGACGCACCGCGACTTCGGCCCAGAGCAGGAGAAGGAACGGGGGGGTTTTTAGTCAATATGAGTCTGACACTCTCTCGCCTTACCCTGGGCGGGAGAAGTCATTGGATGATATTACACTGACAAAAAAAAAGGTACATAACTATTTATTTTTTATAATGCATGTTACTTAATCAATGTTTATTCAAAAAGACGCCGTGGCAACGTTTACATAAACGTTTAAATAAAAATAAATTACTGTTCATTAGTGTCGCTAAAATCCGAAACAACTACACCAAATAATATATTTTTTTTTCGAAATATTCGTGGAAATTCAATAATAAGTTTTCAACAATGAGAAAATATAAAAAAATATTAAAAAAAAATATTTTCTATGTCATACAAAAAGGTTCTATTAATAACATTTAGATTATAGGTACTATAGAAACGGTACAAAACTGTTAATTTTAAACGTTTATTTTTAAAGCGAATGGATCAGCAAGTAAATAAATAAGTAGATATATATGTATACATAAGTATTTCATGAAGTTTACCAACCGGTTGTATACTTAGTAAGTTACCTGACTCGGACATCGCGGGTCAGTTGTCTTCGGTCCATCGCATGGCTACTTGCGGCTTATTAATAAAATTCTACATTAAACCCTTACTTTTACCAACTTTCGCAAATTCTTATCTGAATATCTTATTACTTATTCTTGAGTGTACACAGAACACTTCTTTATTAAACTGCCGGTGTTTCAAGGGCTTGTTATGTAAACTTTAAGTCATATTTAAAAATATATTCAACAGCGCGAGGTTTCTGGTATATAATACACAACCGCGCGGTTTCACTCGCTGCTTGGCTCCATTTGATTGTAGCGTGCGTGATGTTTTATATCCTATAGCACTCGGGAACATTGTAGCTATCAATAAGTGAAAGAATTTTGGAAATACGATCAGTGGTTCCAAAGATTACCTACCCATACTTCACCTACATACAAACTTTCAAATTGTACCTCTTAATAATATAAGTATAGACATCAATTATTTTCTATGCTCTTAAATTCCAATGCTACCATATTTTTTTTAAAGCAGTTCAACGACTTTATGTACGAAATTAAGATGTTGTATTTAGAACAAAAAATTATAATCAGAAACTAAAGAATGATAGCTGGCGACTATATGAATGTCTATGGCCTGCGTCTATATAGAACATTTCTTTGTTCATATAAACATATAATTTACCAACTAGACAAAATAACTAGGTGTAACTTAACATATGTTACATGTGACGTCAAAAACACGACCCCATACAGTGCGGTTGTGCAAATAAATTTGTCCACCTTCGCAAACCATACCTACATCAATAACAATAATATTATAGAGGAGCACAATAACACTGGCTGGTTTATTTATTCAGGTTATTATTCGGTCACAATAATACATTATACGTACATATGTTACATTTGAATTTATTTTTTGCAAATCACAAAAGAATACGTGCGATACCGCATCCCAGTCAAATCGTCCTCGTATATAATATTCTAATTGTTTCTTTTTTGTTTCTAAATCCAATTTATGTTATGCTTATGGACTAAAAACATGTATAGGTATTAATATTTTTAAATTAATGGTATAGAGTTTTTGTATTTTTTACAAAGGCACGCTCATTTTTGAGTCGTTGATAAAAATAATTTAATATTTTAAACCTTAAAACGGTTTGTTTCGGAATAAACGAAGAATTATCGCAATAGGAAACGGAATACATGTGTGAAAACTTACCTACGTACAACTTTATCACGTTTCATTTGGTGCGCTAGCGCAGGACACGAGGTTGGCGAGACGTTGCACAACAGTCGTGACTGCTTCTGTCTTTACTTCAAGAGAATTACGGTAATTAAGTAATTGATCTCTGGCGTCTTTGATGACCTACAACGAGGGTGTAAAGTCTATTATTATTTTTGTTTAACTTACTTTTTGAGTAGCAGGCGCAACTGCCATTGTTGAATTACATCTGGTGCTATAAGGCTTGACTCTGATTACATGAGACTGTTAACTAAAATTTTTAGCTTAATTTCTTACAAAAGAACTACAAGTAAGTACAAGTAACACATAATTATAGGCCTGAATAATGAGACACTATGTTTTGTACGTATAATTATTTTTCAATTCATCTTAAGGTGTTGGGTCTAACCAATGAATGATGTTTACCATTACGTACACTTATATTGTAATTTACCTCGACACATTTTGTGTACAACAAAAACTTGTTAAGTTAGAGTACGGACACATTCGCAGCTCTATTCTATGTTGGATTTATTTCTATTCTTGCATATGCGCAGGTGAATAGCCGTAAAGCAATAGAAACTACAAGTTTATTGGATTTATCGCTACTTTCATTTTCTATGGCTACTACTTATTAAGGTATAGGTTAGTTATTGGGATCCTTAATCAAATGCTATTATTTATTATGAAATTCATAACATCATAAAATATCTAAATACAAGTTTCGCGGATAATTTAGAAGTACCTACCTACTTATGCTCAAATAATTTACTTCCTTTGTGGTTCACACGAGTTCGCTTTATACGAGGTGTTAAATATACATCTACAGAAAATACTTAGCTATAATTCATAGAACACTATAATTTGTCGTATCTCGACGTAATGTACTTAGTATTACGGAACAAAAAAATTACCACTAATCGCTATAATTTCATCTATACGTACGTAAAGCCAGCACGTCATTTTGTCTCAAAAAGACATTTATAAATGGAATAAATATAATTTCATCGCGTCTTTCAAAGCATTGCATGAAGGTACTGCCGCTTGATTCCTAGTTTTCTGAAAGGTCTCGTACTTATAACCTTTGTACATGCAACAACACAAAGAACCTTTACATCAATTAGCTTAACAGGAAAAGATAGTATTCGAGATAACATCCGTTTGTTTAGCAGAGCATGATTCGTGCTCTGTCGTGAAAGATCGCATCATTTTGTTAACCTTGCACTATTATCTGGCATCATTCATTGAACAAATTATGTTCTGCAGCTTAACCTCCAACTTAACTGATGTCACACAAGTCACTGACGCAAGAAGAAGTGAATTCAGAACTTTAATCAATTCGACATACATGGGTACTTAAGAATCTTTTCGTTTCATATTAATGCGGTTTTCACGTTAACTAACAGGTCTTCTCGTTAGACGTTTTTGAATGCTTTACAGAGGCATAGGCCCTGGCGGGGAGCCAGTACTTCTATAAATAAATCAACCAGTAACGCAAGTAACTGGTTACATTGTCGCCATTTAGATTGCAATCTAGTGAGCATAGCACTGCTTAGAATTTTGCTCACCTCAGAGCTTAACTTGCAAGTATTAACGTCCACTAAATTAGCATTTAGAGGTGCCTCCTCGAGCGTGCAGGAAAACCCCACATTGTATTGTAAATCAAAATGCTCCAACATTACCGTTGTTCATTCAAGTTTCCCACCGACCACATGTCGGTACTTAACATAGGCGGAAGTCAGATACAATTAATAAATTATAACTACTAATTATTTCCTCGGTGATCTAGGAATAGTCATCTTCTAGGTAGACGAGCTTCATCTTAAATTGCATCTAGTGCCATCCGGTAAAACTCATTGCGAGCTAATCTTGATTTTAATTAATGAATCAAGGAATATAGTCATCTACTTCATGTACATACATGGTACCAGTATTTAAACGTTTTTATAGTAGTGCAATGTGACTGGTTGAAGTTACGCTTGACAGAGCAAACGCAGCGTTAAATTAGACGAAAATTTTGTCTTGATATAAACGTTATAGTAGGTCTAAACTTTTATACGTATATGTTATATAACTGAATATTTTTACGATATGTATAAACTGACATACTATCTTTTGCCTAAGATTTTGTAAGCGTCTAATTATGAATAAAAAGATGAATTTATTAAATTGTAAGTAATGTAATAGGCGCTTAGCAATATGCCAGTGGAAACTGCATTAAATTCTTCAGCATCTGCATTAACAGATTTTGAGTGATACGTATTCAAAAATATAGACAGAAAGACAAACAAAAATTCTAAAAAATAACTGTTTAATACCGTGTTGGTTTTTCTTTAAGAAAAACCTCTAATATCTTTAATGTTATGTTGAAATAAAACGTAAGTATTTACTTTTGTATTAGAATTATTCAAACGGATACAAAAAGGATGTTGTTGAATAGAACATTTAAGTCGTTTTTTGTCGACAAATAATATGTTAAGTGTAACAGATTAACATATTTAAGTGCAAGCAAGTAGTATGTGTTTGAAAAAAAATGGCTACTAAGAATCCAAGGTCTCAAGAAGCTCAAAAAAACAATTTCCATCGTCCAAACAAAACTTGGTTCTAACATTTATTTAATTCGTATGTTTATATATGAATCTTAACGACGTATTATTATGTTTTAGTTTTAATATAATTAACATTGGAACTATCCAGCGGAACGGTGCTTGTCCGTAAGTACCCTTGGCAAAGTTACCGAATTGAATGCATTTGTTTTTCTTATATTTATTTATTTTTAATTCGAAGAGTTAACATTTTGTATTACAGATACTAATAAACATTTATCATTAAAAATATGTATGTGTGTAAACCGTTGCTTGGAATTTTCTTAGGAAATAAGTAGGCAATATTCATTTCTGGTATCAAAGCGGCTTACAGTCTGCGGTTGCTACGTCATTAGCTACAATTTTCTTTATTACTATTTAAATACCTACTTCTTGCATAACAACATTGAATAAAACTGTAGACAGATTAGAGATTCATTTGAATTTCAACGTCAATTCCTCTTGAAACCATAGAAATAGACATGTTTCCTTATCGATGACATGTCGCAGTGGTACAACGGCCAAAAGCAATCGTCTCGAGACCATTATCAAAATATTTAATTATCACGCTTAGTAAATATTATGCCGTGTGTACTAGCGGCTTTAACGACTTATAATAATAAGAACATTTGTTTTAAGCAAACAGATTTTTATTCTTACGATTTCTTTAAGAAATAATTCCACGATACTTATCTTTGATTTACTCCAAACACACGATAGGTTCCTCATTTCATGAATGGTCTCCGTAAATCGTCGTCTAAGGTAGCGGTTTATATGCGTAATAATTAATGACGTCGCAATGTTGATGTCGAGACTGGCATTTAACAACGACCCTTGATATACATAATAGAATGGTATTAGAAAAAAATATACTTCCTCGATACATTTTTTCTACAGCTATCCGAGAATAGAGAAACGAGTTGCGTTTATCAAATAAAAAACGTTGACTACGTCATGTCACGCAAATAAATAATTTTCTCATTCAAACCGTGTCTAATTGTCGAATAATGTCGAATGAGGGTTTTGGCTGTGCGTTGTAAACATACATACGTGTAGTATATAAATAGGAACATAAAATAACGCTGAACCATCCTTACCTAATAAATATGTTTATTCATCAAAAAAAAAACAATATTCAGAACTTTTGGAAGCCATTTTTTTATTAAATTTTATAAATCGTAAAACTGTCCGAATATAAAATAAAACCTCTTTTGACAATAAGTAAATCTTAAAGTGTCACCTTTTCCATCAGCTTGTAATTATAATAAACACTTGTGGTAAGTATATGGCTTCCGAAACATGAATATAATTTTGAGTTTAAGCTCAGTTTAGTCCTTCGGTTACGAAATGTAGGTAAAGTTTACAGCAGCGGTAACCGCAAAAGAAACCACAAAATTCCAATAGAAGCCAGTATTAATGACACAAAAACAAGTGGTTTATTGGACAGCCCATCGATTGAATCAATCAATTCAACAATCAATCCTCGAGCTATTTGTCAATCATTCCATTTGAAAACAATAAAAACGTACACATAAAGAATGTTGCTATTACAACGTCTAGACTCCCAAACTTATTAAAAAAAATATTTTGCGTCGTACTATCGAAATAGATATCAATACTTATATGTAAAAATAAATTAATCAAACCTTAATCAACGTATACGGTTTATTAATAGCCTTTACATAAAACATGGTTGTAAATAAAGCAAGCCGTTTTGTCAGTAAAGCGGTTATATGACTGTTGGATATTTTTTCTGGCTTGATGTCATGAAACAAACAATACGAGGGCTTACAGGTACACCTACCTACCATCTTTGAAAAATTTACGGCCAAGCTCATTGTTATTAGTAAGTTAAGGAGTTAAGTAATATTTTTTTAGACGAAGCTTCGGGATCCTTTCAATTGCTGGCGTAGGTTTCCTCTTGCGAATGATGGCTGTGCGATCGAGTTTGAACCTAGTCTAACCGGTGTGGTCTGGTTATAGTCGCCGAGGACTGGCCTGCCACTCGCCCGGACCCCGCCACTGGCCCGCGGGGACTCATCGACGTCGCTATAACAACAAACACGTAGTATGTATACTTACACTTTTATATGAAAACCGATATCGCCATTAACTTTTCGTTTTGCTTGAATAGTCAGTCAGTTCAGAACAAGTGTATATAAGTAATTCAATATAAACAAAAATAAGTTTTTAAATAAGTAAGCTGTGTAAATACACAAACATCGTTTTTCTGTGGTTATTATTAGATGCTATTATGGTATCGTCCTCCCAATGACGTGCCTAATGCTGTAAGAGGCTATTGACATTGCTGTTGAATTTTATGATTTTTCTGCTAAAGTAGACACTAGTGATGTTTTCATTTGAACACGTTTATTTTATGTATGTAAACAGTAGCTCTTCTATCCTATAGCTGTGGATATCAATTATTGACTTCAATTAATCACTGTTGACATGAACTTTAATCTTCAATCAATGTACACTAACTATCCGACGGAGTAGAGTCAATATCGTCTGTCTTCGGTCACCCGATTCCTTGTTGACGAATTTTATTGAGTCGTAACGATTTTACTGAAGTATCTATGTATAAAGGTAAGTTATCTGAGTTAGGTCGGGGACAGCGACCTAGTGCTTTTACGACACTAAACTGACTACGTGTCCTTGCAAATAGGTTAGATATCTGAATCGGAGATATGGGACCTCCTTTCTCATGGATTGGCTTATGTTGAATTGAGCAATAATCTTCGTGCCTACATCTGAATGCACATTAAACTTTTCATATTGTTTTATGAGTTTTAATATTTCATTATGTTTGGTGTGTGACTGTCGGTGTTCAGTGAACCAACCACTTATTTCTGTACGTGCTGTTGTATAATGATTGCAGGGAAAGTTAGTTCAGGGTCAACTCTGTCTGCATAACCGATGTGTTTATACCTATATTGTTATTAGTTTAGCATAAAATTTAATAGATGTCGTGAATATCCATAATAAATATGTAGGTTTTGAGAAAACATTCGTAAATAAAGAAGCCAGTCTTCTTTGAGAAAGTTGCATGGAAGAATGAATATAAAAGTAAATCATATAAAAGTAATCATTTAATGTAAATTAAAAACTCGAAGCAACGCCTTTATCGACGCCACTTTTATTGCGACTAGAACCAACTTATTTACTTTTCATGTATTTTCTTGAATTGAGACTACAGCTGTTTTATACAATTCAAAATGTTTACACAGTGACTCGTTTAGTAATAGGTTACCATTAAAATTGGTTTCTTGTAAAACTAACAGTTTTACAAAGGCTTTCTTTGTGTTCGAAAATTACTAGATGCCACAAGCTGAATGTAGTTTAGAATGTGAATTACTATGAAAGAGAATGGGATATCTATACCTTATCAATGTATATTATGCACTGCATATCAATGCTTGAAATGTGTTTTATTAGTCGATAATCATTACTAACCTATAAATGCTCAAAACTGGGCAAAGCTATTTTCTCAAGCATTCATTTAACTATGTTTGTTTAAGCTAAATTCGGGACATAGTATGATAATTACAAATTAAAAGTTCATCTTTACTTAAGATATTTTCCTTCACCTTATATCATTGGTGTCTAAATAACCTTAAAAGTTCATTATCTCGGAAAAATATCATTCCGGAATGGGATCGCGCATTTAAAAAACAGAATATAAATATACTATGAAACAACGCTATTTATGAAGATATGTCTGCCATCACATCTATTGATACCTTGACCTTTCAACTTGCATATATTTTTCTTTAATATATACAATCATATGCCTAATGTATTCTTCCTAGTATCAGAACTACTTTAGTAGTTCTTGTATTCTGATTATTATATTTCTCAAAGAGTCCGTAATTTAAAAAATTGCTATGAAACGAGTAATATCCTTTTGATATTGTCTGGCTGTGTTTTACCATTTTTGTCCTGAAAATATTCTCAAGATATCGTCTTGTTGTGTTTTACCATTTTTGTCCTTGTATATAGGCCTGAAAGTCAAGGCGCTCCCTTCTCAACCATGAAAAGGTGGGTTCGAACTTGGCAACTACCAACTACCTAATTGCAAGTCCCATGTACTTTCTGAATTCACTAAGAAACCACAGGCATACGGTGAAGAAAACCATCGTAAGGAAACCTAGACTTTGAAATCGTCAATCGCCTTGAGCAAGCGTGGTAATGAATGCTTAAATTTTCTTATAACAACCCAATATTTTTACTTTAATCTATGATTTTATCAAAATATTGTCTGTAATATTTCAATTTGTTCTCGTATCCAAGTCCTAGGCATCTCAAGAATCTGTAGACGAAATACGAAAAATCCTTAACTTTTTAAGAATCTGTCCTGGTTGCTATTATACCTAAGAACAAAGAGCCCAATAAATATTTATCCGATATGCAATCACTAATAGTAAGAGACAATGATGTGGTCAATTAATATGTATATACTTTGTGACGTGACGAACTAGGACATCTAGGAAGAATGCCGACTGGTTGACCTCGAAAAAAATGTGAAGCAAAAACTCATAGTTATTACATACATTTAACGGATACATTTTACATTCTTGGCGAGTAGGTACCGGTTTTTCGATAGTTGTCAGTACTTATTTACACTCATATAACTTTGTACATTTGGTTCGATCCTGGTCGTGGAGGAAAATTGTACTGAGATAAGAATTGATCAAGCCTACAATGGGTATTAATAATATCCCTAGATAACACGCATCACGTGTCAAACATAGGAGAACTGATGTATAGCGATTTAAATTAAAGAATATATAAGAATTATCTAGATTTAAGTACGTAGAAATAAGTTATTAAATTATTGAATAGTTGTAAGATGTTGATAGTGTATTTTGCATGAGGTGTTTACCTGTAATTGGTTGTACAGTTGGATATAAGACACCAATATTTAAGTTTCTGTTCCTATTAAATCTGTAACAACTGTTGGTAAACCTAAATAAATAATAAAAATAAAAAAAATCACGCATTGCCTCCTACATAAAATATGTTACGATTATAAAAACTTTAGCAACAAATCTAAGACAGTAGGTACTTACATCAACGATACATCATATTCAATAATAGCAAGGATAAGCCATGTTGTATTTAATAAGTGGAATGCGACCTCCTTCTAATCTCAAAATCTGATGTTACACAAGCTCTTAATATATTAATAACGATAGCTTTAAGACCTAGATCTATAAATCATAATTAGTATTCAGCCCGCGGCTTTGCTGGCGAACATTTGACTAGATACGCTCGAGTGTTATTTAAAACATTTCTCTCAACACGTTACAAAAACGTGGATGTTTCAAACATGGAAGTTTTTTTTTTCATCATTTGCGTTTTACCAGTCTATTCGTGTTCGATTGACCAATCAATTCATTTGAATGCTAATTATTTAGCATTTTTTTATTTTTACTTGACAATATTACAGATTCTATATAATGTCTTACCTCAACTGGTGCTTCTCTAAATAAACATAGGAATGGGAATTGCAGATTTTATTTTTTATTTGATTTGACTATATTCTGTAGCTTAAAACGAAATTTAAAGCCCAAGCATTTCGGCAAATGGATGCTAAATAAATATTAAATTAATAAAAATGAAAAACTGAATATCTAAAGATGGTGAACAGCAACTGTACAACGTCAGAGCATCTTCAATTTAGTTCCTACTGATTTTTATTGACAACAATAATAATATTTCATGTTTCAATGAGAATATATCGAGATCGCAATAAAGTAATTCAAAATACATTTTATTCCTTGACGACTTTGAACTTGAGAGTATAAATACTTGAGGTGATGATATTGATTTTAAATTAACCTTGTGTAACCGTTTTGTAATATTTGCCTCATTAGACTGATCATCGAAAGAAGGTTCTATATAATTATTGGGTAAAAAAAGTCTTGTAGCAATGTGCAATCTTTAAAAACCACAAAAGACATCATCATAAAACAATAACTTAACAGAAACTGGTTTTTCGTGTCAATATGCTACGATTCCTATAACAAACCCACTATAAAAAGATATTAATCAATTAAATAACGCTTCTTTAGAATGAAATACTCATTTGCTGGTTTCCCACATAACAAAAACTAACCGCATACGTACAAACAGCGAAGTGATGTCAGGATGGTTTCGAAAAAAAACTATGTAGCATGGTTTTTGCTGTCCAAGTGTACAAGTTGGAGGAGGGCCCTCTTGATTAGACTGCCAACCTTTTCGTGTAATAATGACAGCTAACAATCTCTGTATCACGACGCGACGTCCAAACATAATATAATAAAAACAATACATAAAAACTCAATACCTATATAAAAACATATTCATTTGGTCTTAAGATTGTAATAGTGTTAAGCATGTGAACATTATAAATTTTTATTGTACGCCCTCATTTTTACGGAGATGACGTCATCGCTTGGAAATTAATAGTGTTGGATGCACTAAATGTAAGAATATCCTCGATTTCTTCTTGCAATGTTCAGCTTTACTAAAAAAACCGCTATTGTCTACTGAAGGGCATATCATTAATTATTTGTTTAGCTGATTAATGTGTCCCCATGCCTAATTGACCTGGTGCCATGCACTTCCCGAATTTGTACCTTTAAACGCAATCCAAACATTATCAAGGAGTTCATATTTATAGGCGTTGCGTGTTTGACGATGTCCATGATTACATCGAGAGTCTGTGTGACAATTACTGCAATTAAAGAAAAAAATATATAATTGTCCATGGAGCAGGGCCAGCCAGTCCCACAAATTACTCCTCAGGGTTCGTATTATTGTTTATGAACTTTTTATACATGTTTATCTCATTGATGAGTTTGTTGTCATTTTTATTTAGCAGTTACGAACACATCATTAATCTTTACACGGCTCATTATTCTATAGGGACACAAAAAATATTTTTTAAGTAAGTAATAAATTAGGTGCCCATTAAAGTTGCAGGTAGATAATGTAAAATTTTTGTACATAATAATTTTAAAACCTTAATGATTCTGATCGATCTTACTTGGAACATTTAGCTTTAACTTAGCACCACTAATCGTCAATTGTACCTAAGTTCACGAACCTTTTAACCTAACAGCAACAGTAAGTCAGCTGTTTTTGTTTTGTATAAACATAAAGAATATGCACATACGTAATATACAAGTATATATAGTAGGTACATATACAAGCATACGTATGTAATGTAATGTAAGCAAGAAAAACTAGCCAAGCACTATCTTTTAAATGTGCTGTTTCCTCAGTCATAAAAACATCGAAGGAAGTGTTCAATCAAAACCCATTTACATAAAACGATGAGTTAAAGAAAATATATTACTATTCAATTCTTGTTTACATTGTAAATCGGACAGATGTTAGTTGCTACGTTTTACAATTATTGATTGTCACTATATGTATACATAGATACGAGTATTATAATGATTGGTCATCAATACGGAAATATGTGTTTATAGACACTTATGTATATCGAGTGGAAACTAATTTGAATTGCTAATCGAATAAGGGAAACATTGTTGTACGTGATATCTGTTGAGGTAGGTTAAAAATATTAAAATTATAACAATGAATGGGTTCTTCGTTCGTGTGTTGCGGTTTCACAATGTTGTGGTTCATAACGAATTGGGTTTGACCGCAAACTCGATTTAGCGTTGTCGTTTAGATCAAATACACAAGCTGTTCTGTTTCAAAAATTTGACTAGCAAAATTTTCCTTTAATAATATTTATATGATAGTATTATTTCAGTAGCTTTAAACTGGTTAACCACTACATTTTTCTTTTAAAATACGGCACCATCTAGTGTAACATTGGTGGCCACAAAGTTATTAAGTTTAAAAACCACATCAGCTTACAAATCATCGCGGAATGACAATACAATGGCTTGCGGTTCCCAGTTAAACCGTAAAAGCCACCCCATCGATCAATACATAAGAACTATCTCTAGCAATCCTGGTTCTCTGTTATCCCGAAAAAATATTCGCCTTATTTTTCAACGAAACTTTATATAAATGTTTGCATATTAGTAGGTATTATGATATCAAAATCACGGGGTAATTTCAGGTTGTACGATTAATTGTATTCATGTCGTAATTATGTACTCGTAAATCTTAAAGTTACTTAAAATACCTAATCATTATTTATGTATTTATAAAAAAGAAACCCTTAGTGAATGAGATGGTCTAGTTTACTCTGCCCGCGAGTACCCTCAATAGCGATTAAATGCAACTACAAATACTTAATTAGTTTACGTCCAGAAGCATAATTATATGCCGTGTCTCTCGAATAGATCCTAGATTCCTGGACCTCCAGTAATCTCGACCAATCGAGTTTTCTTTTGATTTTTCTTGTTTTTTTTTTTGTAATCACGTTTTATTAACTCCGTTTACACAGTGTGGGAAGATTTTAAGGTTCGTATCTTCTTCATGATCAATGTGACAAGCGGCTCCGTTTCACTCCATTCTCAGTTCGCGGAAATAATGATGAATGATGACCGTTACGTCATTTTTATTTTTATTCCTGGTGGTGATTGACCTCTGGGTTACCAAGAGCTCATAATTTTTTAACGTCAGCAATAATTTTCGGTTTCAAAAAACTAATTGTTTTTAATACCAACTTATTTCTTTCGGTGCTTCGGCGGACGGAGTCAAGCAGTCCGTTTTTCGTAGTTCAAAATTAGCCTTAAGCGGATTTTTGTATTTTTTAATTATTTTGTTATTTACTTCTATGTTTATGTGTTGGTTCGTAGCTAGTTAATTATTGCACATCGTATCATAGTCTGTCTTAAAACTGACTTGGGACGCAAGACTTAATTGGAAGGGGTCGAGCTGACAACGGTTATAGACAAAAATTATGTATTGTTAACCTTTTCTATGAAATTATTATGGTAGAACAAAGAATTCACACATGTTCAGGGCATATACAAAAAGGAGATAAGTGTATCAAATACCAAGTATATATGTGTATATAGGTGTACCGATACAATGGAGGTTGTGGTGAAACTATGAATATCGAAAACCCATTCATTGTACATACATAGGCTTGATATGGCGTCATAGGCCATTGTTATATGATGTAATTACTAACTACAATTTCGTATATATGTTGCATAATAACACACCTAATATTACCTTAAAGGGGTAGACAGAATAGTAACAATTAGCTTGTCTATGAAAAGCCTCGTTTCTATTTAAATAACATCATGTTTTTCACTTAAGTTAAATGCCAGTCAATATTTAATCAAAATAATATTTGATGTTTACCAATAAGGTGATCAATCGATAAACATAAAATACTGACACTGACTATATCGGTAATAAATATTCTCCTAAGCTAAAAACATAATGTTGAGATGTATCGAAATATTTCATAATTGCGTCTGGTTCTCGCTAAGTCTGCAATATTGCAACACGAATGTATATAATTAACATAAAAACCACATTTATGAATGTGTAAGAAGATATACACTACACTGTAATAGAAAAGATATATATATGTACAACATCATTTATTTGTGAAATAGCCAACTACATATTCTGCACTTCCTATATTCTAGATGCGTTTAGCTGTAGGTAAGTGTGTTCCTACATGCGTTCATAATTATGCCTATACGTTCATGGCTTGAAAAAGTTATATGGAAATATTTAGTAAAATCCATGTGTCAAATATTTTTTATAAATTTTAGGACTAGCTTTCTAGATCCAATTGGTTTAATAAATAAACAACTCATGAAGACAACTCTCGTCTCACTTCTAAATGAACACTTACCAGTCCCGATTCGCTAAACCGGTATTACCCAAACAAAAATTAATTGCTTTCGTTTCTGAAATTATAACGTAAGTCTATCTAAGATTACCAAAATCATTTTAAAAGGTAATAGAGAAACATGCGAATCAATTGATCGACATTGATATTTGCAGACGTGTTTCTGATACCAATTCCGAACGCGAAACCTTCACATTCAAACTTCCACCTTACATCCTTCAAGTTAAAGTCAAATCTTTAATAATTACAGTTCTCTATCAATATTTATGGGCATTGTGTCCGTGTGTCGATACGTCAGCGTGACGTAAAAACTGTTATACAGTCAATAATGTGTAATTTGCATTCTGACAACGAAACGGACACGAAATCAATAGCTTTGCTAATATTTTTTTGCAAAATACAACTTTCCTTTCAAACAAGCTATAGGTTGAGCCGAAACTCGGGAAAATTATTATTAATTCCAATTTTATTTAAGTGTGCAGCAATTTGAATTAGTGTTCGCCATTAGGACCATTAGTGCTGCAAAGTCGTTTATTCAAAAAAATATTAAATATGAAAAAACCCAAAAATTATCAATGTATGGTAAACACTTAAACGTTTGAAGAATTTTTTGCAATGGTCTGGTTTTCAGGTCACGTTTGTTAAATCAAAACTAATTAAAAACAAGTTTTGTGTGTAATGGAATGAACTGTTTTATTTATTTTCACAAAAGCGTTTTGCACAAAAAAAACTGATGACATTTCGAAAACACGGATGACGACCGTGAAATCCGCTATTCACGTTTCGAAACATGCTTGATTTCGCAAAGATACCTATAATTTAGCTCCAGAATCGACTTTAAAACGTCCATAAAACTAATAAATATCCAGTTTATTGAAATATAAATAATTTAAAATATGTTTTTTAATTCAATCTAGATATGTAATCTCATAAATTAAATAGATCGTTAGCAAAATTATTTGTATTCAATAAGAGAACAAGTATAATATTGGACGGAAAATAAAGAAATAACAATCGAAATACTGAACTCCGATTTAAGGGCAGAGCGACGCAAGAAAAAATGTCTCAATTTGAAAAATATTAACCTTAAGTAAACGCTTTTTTTTAATGCATTTAATGTCAGTATGACGTGGGAAGTAATTCAAATCTCTCGATTTTATATTCTCATAATTATCAATAAACTTAATCTGAACAAGTTTTATTATGTAGACACGAGACGTCATGATCTTGTATGATAACATCACAAAAACCAATAAAACGGCGTCCAATCATCTCAAACAAGTTTACAAATGTATGAGACTTGTCACGTTGTTGCAAATTATCGAAAGGTCATGAAAACTATGTCAGAACTAACGAATTTCGAAAGTGGTAACTTAGCGTTCAGGCATTTGAGAATTGAGCTATGTACCCTGTGGAATTATTTTAAAAGCTTGGTCCTTACTACCGACAAATAAAATTTTTCAGAATACCAACACAATCAAAGATTCAAAAGAAGCCAACGAAGACAAAACAGTCGTTAATTATCGAACAATATTCAAGAGCGTGACTGGTTTGTATTTAATACATTCATTAGTGTACAAAAGCACAATCCGCATAGGAATTATTAGGTTTTTTTTTAGAAAAAAACAATACTTATTTCAATAGGTAGGTAATGATGACGCGGGGACTGTGACAGTTCGACGGACGGAGAGACCTTGTGTTGCAGGCTAATTACAATCACTTTATGGAAGGAGTTGCAGCTGAAGCTGTGAATGATATTTAAGGGCCCATGACGCATGTACCTACCGTTGATCGGTATTTACCGGATCAAACCCATTCACAATACAAAATTCATTCTTCTTCACTTGTACTTCTAATAAACAGCTCACCTCTCTTTTGTTTGTATAAGGAAGATGTTTAGTTATATGGTTTGTTTGACATGTGTAATTCAGAAAGTTGAATGATAAGCCGTTCTGATTTTTTATTTATATTTTCTAAGAAAATATCATTTTCGTCATCCGATCTCTGCATTTATATTTGACATTTCTACTCAGTTTTTCATAATTATTATTCTTTCATTAATTATCATTAATCTCTTCTTCATAATCAATTATAACCAAAACTTAAGAATCTTTTTCTATCTTTTTTTGTCCTTAACATATTCTGTACAATGAACATATTGAACTGTTAAAGGCTTTCGTATACTAAATCGGTCGTTGGCTTGCGACGGTCACTTTCACTAAATCGCTGTTGGCGTAACAAACAGTTTTTCTGTGCCGCTTTTCTTTGCGAATCTTCCTTAAGATTTAACTAGTTTTGCACATAAACATACTGAACCTATCAGTCGTTTCGCGATGAGCTAGTTTTGTTTGACAAAACGCGAATAGAATTGTAATGTGATGAGAGTTTTGAGAGATGAAATGGGCTTAAGTAGGTATTGCACTAGATGGCTCGATTAGTTGTGATCAAAAATTTCATTGAACTCTACATTGCTTATAAATATCATAAAGGAAATCTTCTTTAGTAAGTAGTAATAAATATACGAGATAAATTTGAACATTTCATAGGAGAGTCTGCATGCCAGGTCTGTAACTATGTCTTCGAAACTCGTCCAACAGTTTTCTATAGAATTTAAATTTAATATTTATTGAATGTAATGACGTGTTGACGCGTGTATTTGAGGAGTATAAGTACCTAAGATATGTTATTTTAATAATCAATTCGCACCGCAATTAACTGCATCGTGGTAATACATTATTTGTGTTTCTCACCTAAGTGCGATTTTATGTGAATCCTTTAATAGTTTCCCTAAGTCATATTATTTTATTTCACAAAGCTTTAATTACACAAATATAATCTTAATGGTTTTATAATGTGAGTATATAATGCCTTGGCCATTCAAGTAACTCAGGTATATTAACAAAAAGGATGGAAAATTAAAATCTACTTCATTGGTATGTGTGACTAATGTTTATATAGTCAATGTGCATAATATAAACAATTTAAATTAAAGTTCATCAGGTGTTTCGAATCGCAAATTGGTGCTAAGACATTCCTAAGGAATTGTACGTTAGTCGCTGTGACTAAGTATCACGAACTGAATGAACTGAGATATACTAAACTAATTTTAAAAGGCTAGACGTTAGTACACATATAAAACCTCAAAGCTAAAAAAAATCCTAAGAAAACATGTTTCCTTAAAAATGCCAGTCAAATACTTATTTTACTTTTAAACAATTTAAGGTTCTCGTTAAAAATCTATGCACGTCACAGATTGTTCAGAGAATCGTCTAACATAAAATAATACAAACAATTATCCATTTTTATAATAAAAGAACGTTTTACAATTTATTTTTATTATTTAAATGACGTGTATAGGTATGTAGGAATGAGTCTAAACGTGTTTAGAGCGTTCGCCGGTTCGATGTCGTATTTACCAACATTGCCAAACCACTTAATATGCTAACTGCATTGGACTATGGCGCTCGACTATAGAACAAGACAAGGTCTAGTTGAATCACCGAATTATTACTTTTATATCCAACGCAAATCCGTTGGAAAGTTGACAAAGTCGGTCTTTACTTAAAACATACATACTCCCAAAATTCGACAAATTCTACTGTAAAAAAAGGCAACTCACCATAAACAACGCCAGGTATGGTAACACTGGTTTCGGCGACATTCGTTGCTCATTCTGACACCAGTACCTGCGAGTTCTTCAGCTTCTGATTCAATCCTCAATCTTCTAAGCACATCAGAATAATTGTTCAATATAATTTATCAATATAGTTTATCTGATAAATAATAAAATATTTTACTAGTAAATCTTGATAGACAATTTTAATTTCACGTGTTATTCCCCTAAACTATCTTCTAGCTGATAAGAGTATTGAACTAAAAACATTGTACGAGTTGCCCGTTTTAATTCTGGTAACTTCCAGCACAGTCTTGTTCGCACTTATCGCGTGATTTTCGTGATTAAACAATACCTATTTATCATACTATCAGATTTTTCCTACCATCACTGATTGCGTGTCATAAATAAACGATATTAAAATTAGAATCGGTGTTAGTACTGTAACCTCGTATTTATTTGAATAAAGTGTTGAAGTACTTAATCTATGTGATTCTACTAGATTTCGAATGATATAATCATCATGCAACGAGCTGCTGTGCTGTTGCGAAATGGTTTTGCGACGCAAAATGTGGCAGCACATTAGTACCTGGGGAAATACGGCGCCATACTATGGTGTACTTGCGAAATTGTCCTGCGATGTTTACCAAAAGTTATGTGAGTCGGTGCCATGGCGCTTTGCCATCGGAATTACCCATCGAGGACACCAATGCAACCTTTGCAACGATTCATGTTTCTGTCTTTGTGACAAAATTACGGTGCACCCAAAACTCTTCCAGTTAGTTTGTTTATACATAAACTTGCATAGTAAGCAATAAAACATTAATTTAAGCTTAGTCAGTGACTGCGTATAGGAAAAATTTTAATCGATGAAATATAAATTACACCTGTAACCTAGATTCAGCAAGAAATATGATAGTTTAGGTAAGTATTATATGAATTCAATTGTTATGTATGCGTACATAATAATCATAAATCTTAAAGAATAATTATAAAACAAAAACATTAAATGGAAAAACACGTCAAACGCTCCATAATATCCAAGTCATTTGCATAACCGAACACGAAAGATAACAATAAATATTTTTCACAATTAAGCAATACCGTTTTTTAATTAGTTGATAATTCTAGGAACTTTTAAAGCTTTTACGTAAGCAATTTAGAGGTATACGTTTACTTATAATAAAAAATGCATAAAAACTGACCGGGGACGCCCCTATTCATTTTAATATTGCCATGTTCCAGTAATTCAGACGAAAAAATAAATGTCATTTAAAGACATAAATTCTTCTGTAAAGCGAAGCTTTAGGTATGTTTTCCTTAAAAGAAGGCATTCTGCATTGGCGATTGTTCACACGAGATAACAGGAAAAAAGTCATAATAAATAATTAATCTAAAGCTTGTAAACTTGCCATTACATCAATATATTAAAATATGTCAATATATTTTTTTACGTTCCGTTACGTTTTCCCTGTAAGAATTCACAGGTGCGTTAACTAACAAACAAAAAAATTTAGATAGACATTTTGGGTGTGCCAAACTCGAAACAAAAATTTATGAATAACCAAAGGAGTTCAAATTAAATCTATGACTTGGATTGCAGCCAGCCCAGGCAATGCTCGAACAGAACAGTTTATTAAAATTTGAGTTCAAAAGGAAGTTTGAAATATTCGAAGATATTTACTCGCCATCAATATTTGCCAGGCAATCTTTTAGACTTCGCAAGCTATTTTTAGTTAATTGAAAAACAGTGTCTTGTCGTATTCCGAGAATAAACTTGTAGTGATGGATAAAAAAGATGGACCGAGTAAAGACCAGGTAAATATAAGACTCTTCTTGGATATTCAATATGCATTAGTATAAATATTTACTTATGCAATGAATATATTATGTAAGAAGTAATTTGATATAGTATTTATACTATGAATGAGAATGTGTACAACAAGAAGTAAGAGTCACAAACGTACATAGATACTGAAGTACATACGTAAGCATAAAATGCGCATGGCACCAGCACAGCCGCTAATCAATTTCAAACTGCAACTGCACACTTCCGCAACAAGTATTAGACCATTCAAAACTACTAGCATTTATTTAAATATGCCCCAAACAAAGAACTTACGCAGGTATTGGCCACGAATGAATTTAGAATAAAACTAAAAAAAACGATTATTGAATTTCATAGCTAACTACGTGTAGACTACACGATTTTATTGTTAATATTAATTAGCAAAGTTCTCATTGTTTCGAAAAAATCTGGTGATTTTTTTCGTAGTTCAAATTGTTTTTACAACATTATGACTGCATCAAACTAATCAGTATTTGAAGAATGAGTTCTATATAAACATTTACCAAATTCTAGGTAGAGACATACGTAGCTAACAAATAAAAAAGAATAACCTCGTCACCTCGCTAACACTGCTAAAAGGTTACGACACTCCGAAAGTCATGGACGAGGTAGTCTTCAAAAACATGAGCGAATCGAGTGTGGCACAGTGACCGCACCTTTAGCAAACTGTCATGTAAGATTGGCAACAGGCATTCAAACCAAAACATCGAAGACTAATAACGTTTATCGTACTCTGAATAAGCAAACACTTATCCGCTTGACTTCGTAGAAAATCGTGACGTGGCCACATTGCAACGATTGTTTTTCTCGATGTCACCCTCACCCGGCCTTTGTGCCAATTGACGAACTGGTAAGAAGTGGATTAAATATAAGAGTGAAGCAGTTTCTCCAACTCAACCCGGTTCTTGTAAAATCGATCAACAACATTTTGTTCAATGAGCGTCGAGCCCTTTAATAAAAGTAATAAAAACTAATTAGAACATTATTAGGGATAGTTTATTATCTGAATATTTTCCTGCTTTCAGTATTTAATAAATTCATATATTGGTAAATATGATAGGGAGTTCATGTAGCTAATACTAAGTAAAAAAAAATGCAATTATTTAACTAGTAGGTATATTTTGTAATTTATTGTTGCATATAGAAACAGAATTATTACCAACGTGAACATTTCAGCTCGATATTGATTGGAACATTGTGTCGTATGTTACAACAGTTATGACTAGCTGAAACCTATTAACTCGCAATCATTTAGTAACTGTGACCAAATTTCAATTAATTTTCTTGTAAAAGTACATACATATACATACTACAGCTTATTTGAAGTCTCATTTCCGTTCAAACACTGAAGTTAATAATTTATTAAGCAATTCCAATATACATAATTCGACTTATGTGTCCATTATTTTTAATCTAACTTATAACAATATACTATTATAATGTAAACAAAAAATCAAGTGTTATTTACTTCACAACTTTTTGTCTGGGAATTTGCGGTCCATTGTAATAACAGTTTAGAAAAATATAGATTACAAAATGGTTTTCTTAAGTGATTATGAGACACCCAAATGAACTGTCATTAGTTTTTTGCTGGCATAGGCACTAAGATCGTGGGTACTTTATCGTTGAGGGTATGTACCTGTCATTATATAGAACATGTTGGTACATATATACATCAGCAACCATAATTTGTATGGAAGGTTCAAACAGATGCTTTCGCGTATGTATAAAAGAATGTTGGCTTTACCGCCTATGTGTTGTTTATGGGGATCAACGACTTAGTCATGAAACCGACTGTGTCCCGATCAACCGTGTCGCTTCAGTTATATCCGGTTACAACCGGCCCGCGCCGGTGGTATTAATTGTCACGAAGCATTAACGATAACATAGCGTGATGCGGTTGATAAACTTATTTTAGATTTCGCGATGTTTTTAACGATGCTTCTGTACTGATGCTAACTCACCCTCCCCTTGCGTACGCGCCGCTGCATACTAAACTTCAATTGAAATTGCCAATTACATGCTTCTCTCGATTTTATTCCCTATCGCACTTAATTTTAAATTACATTATTTAATACACATTTGAAGAGGTCGTGCTTGATGCTTCCTTGGTTGTTTGTTTACGGATGCAGAACCCAATCCCAGAATCTATTTATAGTTAGGGTTGTGTAATATATAATTATGTATTGGTAGTTGTTCAAGTCTACAAATTTATGAAGAACAGAAAAGCACTTAAATACAGAAGTAAACATCATTATCAACAAATTACAAGCATCGTTACATTGATCGTGATAGAGATACGTGTTAATTGAATATATACGAAAAGTTCAAACAGTGAAAAACTATAACGGTACATCCCTATGGATATCTCTACCCAGCACCTACATACAAGATTTAACACAGAGAGATAATCGAGCCATTTATTAAATGCCTTTACGAACGAAGCCTCGAGCGAAACCCAGTCATAAATAACAGTGGAGATTTGCAATCTAAATTTACTATTCGATCGCATTCAATAAATAATAAATTAACCAGGACAAGAATGTCCACGCCTTACCGCGGAAATATAATAGAACTTGTACCCGCAGTAAAAACTATTTGTCACTATGCATTCCTTCGGAGAAGTCCTTTGTTTGGATACGTAGATACGTATGTATACTTTTATTTATTTATTTCATGCACAAAACACATAACATTCTAATATTATTAGCTTAAAAACTAAAGGTTTTGATCTAGATAGTAACGTAACATTATGTGCACACTGCAAAATCACAAGTATTAAATATTAAAAAAGCTCAAAAAGGGACAAAAATTCTTATTCTAAGGAAACTTGCCTTTTGGAGAGTAATGTTCTAGAAATCTTGCTCGTCTACTTAAATACATGTAATTTATTATCTAAAAGATTAGTGGCTTCATATAGATTTGCTTAAAATGAATACATAAACAACTTTTTGTACGAAACAACTTAGAATCACGAGTCAGAAACAAGAATACTGTCGCGTGCATTAGCTAATTGTGGAGTCGTAATACTAACCCAACTTGAATCTCGTGCTTGCGATAAACTAGTGGCCTACATCACCAATATAGCTTTGTAAACTATACTTACCACTTACTTATAATTATAAAACGGCACCTAACAACCATATTAGCACGTAAACTACACGAATCTGACGTAAATATTAAAAAAAAACTCCCCTAAAAAACAACAACCAACAATTGTACAAAGCGTAAATTACATCCATTCGAGCATTTTGTATTATCCTTCTAACTTAATGCCTCTAATCACAATAAAATATGGCGAATAACAACAGTGAATCTTTTGAGAACGACCGTAAATTTTCACACGGAAACTCCGCGTTCTTAGACACGGAGAGCATCAGTGCGGTAATAACACGATTAGCGTTAGGCGTGTGCCGACACAGTGTCGGTATTGGAAAACACGGAGCTGACGCTAACGAACACCTATTAGAAATATTGCCAAAGCTTTTAAGGCTGTAAGATGCGCTTGCGCTAGGGTTAAAGGTTCAGGGTACACCGGGTGAATCGTGCGCGGTAACCGCGGCGTTTAAAATGTCACGTGTGTACTAAACGTCAACGGTTCACCGCGTTTGTTTTTTTCCAAGCCAAAGGCAGTGGTGTTGCGTACACAATTGTTGCGCCCGCGCCGACCAAGCCCATTGTGTTTCGACCTTGGCCACCAATTAATATAGCATCGCGTACCTAATGCACGATAATAAGCCTTTATTTCCGGGACATTAAATGGAATTTGTTCTAGGTATCTTAATCTTCTCATCCTTTACTGACCAACATCTAAGTCACATCTTCCGTGTTTTTTTTAGATAGGTATTTTGAGCGATGCAGTGCTAATTAATTACAGATTGATTACTTAAAGTTCTGCCACTGACAGTTGATGCAACTTAGAAAATTTGTATGTTTCTGTTAAAGTTAAGAGTGAATACAATGCATACAACACCCATTAAAACTTTTGTAAATAATCAAAACATATACGGATGGTTTCAAAAAAATAGTTCTTTTATAATTTTATTTAAAATACTAGTGGTTCGTGATGGGAAGATGTCTAGGACAGTTGCAACTGAATTAATTAAGATGGTTGAAGGATGCATCGTGATAATCTAATTACTCAGTTCCGCATCTAAACTTGATTAACTACGTAACGGGCCTTGTCGCTGCAATTTCGTGTTACGTGTTAAGGACGTTGGATATGTCAGAATTTGCAACCTGCACAATGTCATGACCACGTTTATCCACAGCACAAGGTTAACTGCACCAGCTGGAACTGCAGTAAGTAGTTAAGTACTACAAATATCAAAATCAACTTTTAATTATTTATTCCAATGTTTTTTCCATATTTCCTTCGCTTCATTTCGTTTCACTCGTGGAACAATCTTGTTGTAATTTTTCCGAAACAACATAAAACGCAAATTAAATCGGTGCGGTGACCTTATCCAACAATGTTGCTTCTATTGTGTAGTAGCTACTCAAGAGAAAAAGAAAAACATAATCACTTTCAATTTATAATTATGCTAATACAGAGTGCATTTATGCTGTAATAGAGGTCGCTTCGAGAAGACAAATGTCTCTCGATGAAGGCTGAACATCAGTAAATTTACATTAGCCACAGATATAGCCATTAGGTTATAACGTAATTCGTAATTAATTACAATAGTGAGCTCAACCATGATTCTGCCAATAATCGATTCGTACCGACGAAATTCGCATCAACGTGGTTATTCTGACTTGAACTTGATCGAATATCGGTAAATGCCGTAAAAATCAATTACGATGCGATGCAGTTTACAATAAAATATTCTTGTAGAATTTACATTGAAAATGTTAAACACGATACTTATTATTCTTATCCATTACACTATTCTAATCTTTCTCAAATTCGAGAAATTTATACTATGTTAAGTTCAACACTCGTGGCTGCAGCAGGACTTCCAAATTTAGTTAAAATATGATCAATATTATGAGAGGCTCATCGCTATGCAAAATTAGAGAGGTGTAATCAAACTGCCACATGAGTAGTTATTCAAGGCCCTGCAGGTAGAGAGCCACACAGCGGACAACGCCGCGAACATCACACCAAAATCATGCTCTTTACAGTAACGGTTGACAATGGCATTTTATAAGCTTTATTATGTGGACATGACAGGGAGCAATTTAGCCGACAGCCTTGACAAACCTCATTATGGCACGATGACGGGGTGGAAGCAACGGAAGTGAAAATTGACGAACATCTGATTGACGCGTTCGCTTTGTGGTCGTGGGAAGCGCGAGGACTGCCCTCGTCATAGTTCTGCGATACACTTTTTGCAAACGTAATTCGGGAAATAGCCTCCCTTTGTCTGCTAGTCGGTTCTCGATACGTTTATTTATAGAAGCATTGTTTTGACAAGTTCACTGATTCCGCTGTGGGAATATCTGTCGTTGTAAATAGCAATCAACTTGATACCTTATGATTACATTGTTTGTACTGGTTTGTTCTCAGCTTTGCTTTTTTGGGTGTATTGAATTGTTTTTTGTTCTTTATATTGCAAACGATTTAGTGTATGGATATACAGGTAGTGTACACAACTACAGCTTATAAACGGAGGTAAAACAATAATCCACATATAAATACACCCACTTTAGTTTGGCATATGCTAATATTTCTAGGTACCAA
This sequence comes from Spodoptera exigua, assembly GCA_902829305.4. Taxonomy (NCBI): domain Eukaryota; kingdom Metazoa; phylum Arthropoda; class Insecta; order Lepidoptera; family Noctuidae; genus Spodoptera; species Spodoptera exigua. The sequence goes on along the minus strand of LR824601.2, from coordinate 7,184,791 downwards.
TAAGAGAGCGATACTGAGAACAATAAAATGTGAGGAAAACCGCTCTCGTTAAGAATTCCAGTACAAATATTGAATCCTGTTTGAAATGGCGTGGCCTTAAGATGATTACTTTATTTCGTGTTATTTTGTCAGAATAATCTGAGAACGTGCTTTAAAGCTTCCTGGCAATTGTAATAACAGAATTCCAAGTCGACCCAGGACATTTTTATCTCACGTCTTTGGTGACAACATGGGCGCGGTATGCAGTGTCGACATTGCGTTGCATTATCATTTTAGGAGCCTATGTTGTAGCTCAGTGAACTCACTGACGGTTACTAGTTTTATACATATATAATATTTTCTCTTACTCACACTGAAGTATTTATTGTACTTATTTAAAAAATATTTCCTATTTTATTTATTGTTTAAGTTCAAAATTTCGGCTTTTTTCTACATAAATGAATATTTCAAAAACAAAATTGACGATAGTGATTCTTATTTGGAGGAAGGTTCGTACATACATACATAGATGAATAATAAACCTTTTTTAATGAATTTGTTAGCCTGTTTATTTATTTAAGTTAAATTAAAATGTACTGCACAATCATAACAGGTAATTACTTGGTATTTTTTTATTACATACGCTATGTATTGATCGTCTATTTTAACGTGACTTTATCCTTCTTAATGTTTGATCCAAAATTGTAACATCTCAAATTATAGGAACAAATGTTTTACCTTCAGTTTTTTTTTTTTTTCATTATAACACTTTTTTCTTTACCTAGATGTATAAGAAAGTGTACAATCCATTATGTTTTATTAACATTCATACTTCTTCTACCCCGTCAAGCAAGTATCATACGTCAGAGTACTACTCATAACTCGAAATGAAAGTGGACAGATCAGTTTTTGGCCTTTCTAGACATTTGACGGCGATCGAGAATAAAACGAAAAAAATAAAATAAAATCCAAAATGGCCGCTTGACATATCCGGAACAATGATTAAGGGACCGTACATACTAATCACGTGGCCGCAGCAATCACATGTGATGACGTATTCTTCAGCACGTATTGTAACAAATGTACGATGAGAAGAAACAGATAGAACAATGGGTCGACATTCATTAGGACTATAATCCAATTATTATCTAGCCAGTCATAGCAGGCGGAAAACTATTAGGAACCACTTGACTATTGTGTTCTAACCCTTATTTATAAAAGTTCCATATTTATAATGCAAAGTCGTAATCGTTATTAAAATTTCCTCATCATTTGATTGGAGGAAAAACACTGGTAAGTTGAATTTATAATGTGTATGGAAGACGGACAGATACTCGTATGTTATGTCTTCAATAATTTTAATACGAAACCGTAACACTTTGACTAATTAATTATTTTCTTATTGGTACTAAGACAAAATGAAACATTATAGCATATTAAGGAATATTTTTTCGAAATATTGGAATAGATACAGCTTACCAGTTCACTTTTTAGAATTAAGTAAGCACAGGAAGCCAGACAGCGATTCAGGCAGGCGAATATATGTACATACGTGTAATACGTCTCTTAATACAAGCTGTTGAATTATCTAGCTGTTTATTAACTTGACTTCTTCAATATCGGCTTTTGAGATAATGCAATTTTTGAAGTAAATCGGACAAATAAGGTAGTTTTACAACGTGACAGTATTCTGTAAGTCGTTGCCCAAGTACGCTGTGTTTACAGTGTTCCTCCACCACTTGACAATGAGTACAGGCAACAATAACTCGTGTTACAAATTAAACAACAAACAGACGCTGTACGCTGTCATTAAATTGCACAATGGGGCATTCGATAGCTATTCGATTTGGGTGTCTACTACATGACCGGAATATATGCGAACTCATTTCGAAATTAACAGCGCTGTCGCACCACAGACTCTGCCTAACAGTTATAAACCTCCTTGTAAACCACCTCTATGAAAATATTAAGAAAAATAACACATATTTTTTTTCTGGCCTCTATTAATTTTATCCAACTTAATCACCAGTCATCTTAAGAAAACGTTTATCGTTATACAAAGTGGTCGATCACATTAAACATAATAGCAACATCAACTCATTATCCTCGGACATCTTTATTCATAATATATAATAAAATATAGCTATGAATACTCCAATAGAAAGATATATTAGGGGACGATCACTGACTCACTTTTGTGATTATTCATGAAATACAGATGTACATACATGTATAACTAAAGAAACAGGTGCCATTGCCATCGTCAACACAGTCACTTAAACAAATAAGTATTGTACTAAATCGATGTGTAGAGAAAAAATTAAGATTTTTATACTTAATACATATTTTTGTAAATTTTATTATTTATGATTTTTCAATCCACGTTACTTATAGGGGTGAGTGTTTCGGAGATTAATGGATAGAGGAAGAGGAATTGGGCCTCCGGTAAGATAACCCACACAGCAAAAAACCACGCATGGTTGTTTTACGCCGATTTTCTGTAGGGCTTTGGCATCATTCCGTCCGATCGAGCGGACCCATTCGTGCCGAACCGTGGCTGGGGGAGCCATGTTTTACACTTGTATAATTTACATTGAAACGTGTCCGCCACGTTGGCCTTTCCTCCATTTAGTCGCGCTCTCCATGTCAGGTACTCGGTCCGCCATTAAACTTGGTAACTGCATACTAAAAGATGGCATTCAAACAACTATAAAAGTAGTTTAAGTATTTACCTATATAAGACGACTGTCCGATAAGATAGAGTCAATGCTAACGACGTAACAAAGGATATTTTAGATAATAACTTAAGGTAAATATATGTAATGACTCCTTCGCCTCCAAATAGACTTGTATCTTATATCTACCCCGCGTAGTACGCACGTCGCTATATGTAGAGGAGAATATTTGTAAACTCCATTCGTTGTTTTCATAATTCGTGCTGTAGCGTCCTGGTGTCGGTGACCGATAGCGACTGCCGACAATTGTATTGACGGATGACAACTACAAGAACTTTCTTCACGCTTTATTCAACTGACATTCGCACAAGGGGACACTAAATAGCAGATGTTCTCATTATTCGACTCATTTTGAACACCTTGAAAAATCCCAGACTATTTGAAAAGGCATCTCTCAACTCAGAGGTTACTACTAAAGGTATCAATAACCTGTAATTTAGTTTTGTCCGACGTCAATCATATAAAAACAGACGCTATTTTGAAGCTGTAGTTTTTCAGATGGGAGGCGCACTCGGTGTAAACGTGATGATTATGTCATGACGAAACCCAACTAACAATAGGGCGATATGTACTCAGCCGAAGTTGGCCATTGTACTGCTGTATGCGGATCAAATTGTAATTTTCACAAAAATCTTCACCGAACGGCGTAGTAGACACGCTTTGTACAATACTGATAAAGCGATCGTGTACTGTTTCGGAGCATACTTTTAAACCACGATATTTAATTGAAATATTGTCAGGACAACCATTCAAACAAATTACAACCCATCTAACAAAATAAACAAATAAACCTTTCAAATTCTTGACATTCATATACGCTAAAATAAATCTGAAAAATCAAGAATATCAATCACGTTACGTTTTTGTAAACATGCTACTTAAGTTTTTAAGTCCCAGCCGCCGTCTGCATACCAATATTTTTGTATTCAACAATAAAATAATCATGTAATGATGTTTAATACGAACAAGAATTGTATTCACTACAAAAAAATAAGGTTGTAAATCAAAGCTGAAAAAGTCGTGTTAAAATACAGATAATGCGTTAATATTAAGAATATTGTGCAGGTTTAGTTAACACCAACAAATTGAGGCAGTAAAACTTTACATTAATTGTTATTTCTTTGTTCTCAGGGCAACAGGAGATCCACGGCATGACGGCTACGCACGGCGGCGGACGTGAAGATGATCGTCCGGACAAGGATTCCGTGTACACGATCAAGACAGGATTTAAGAACGACGGCTACCAGCACGACCGCGACTCGAACGATGACATTGTCAAACCCCCACCGCTACCAGCTGAAGACGACAACTATATGTCTGGAAAAGTTAAATTAAGCGTCAACGAAAAATGGAGAATACTAAAGAACATTGCAGCAGTCAGTGCAGCGTTCATGATCCAATTCACCGCCTTCCAGGGAACTGCCAACTTGCAGTCCTCAATAAACGCCGCAGATGGTCTCGGAACAGTTTCACTGAGTTCGATTTACGCGGCTCTCGTCGTCTCTTGTATATTTGTACCCACATTCCTAATTAAGAGGCTAACGGTCAAATGGACCCTGTGCATATCCATGATGTGCTACGCCCCATACATCGGGGCACAGTTTTACCCGGCGTTCTATACTCTGGTACCAGCGGGTGTAGTGGTCGGGTTAGGAGCAGCGCCCATGTGGACTTCTAAAGCTACATACTTGACGCAAGCAGGAAGTGTCTACGCGAAGCTGACAGATCAAGCCGTTGATGGCATTATAGTACGATTCTTCGGCTTCTTCTTCCTGGCTTGGCAAACGGCTGAGCTTTGGGGCAATTTAATCTCCAGCTTAGGTGAGTCCACTTACTTAGTTTTATTTCAAATTTATTTTTTACCAAAATATAACAATACATACAGACTTAATATATATTTGAAATAACTTGACCAAAAAACCCGAGTCAACTAAGGCTCTGATCGTATCCTTACAATGCAGCACCGTCCTTTCTTCGACAGTATTTTCATCGGGAGTCCACAGCACCAACTCGACGACCGACAACTCGAGCAAGACAGTTCTGACTTGCGGAGCCAACTTCTGTATGATTGGCGGTGGTCACCATGACAACCAGAACCTACACCGGCCGCCAGACAGCGAGATATATGAGATCAGTGCCATATACCTCGCCTGTGTCGTCGTTGCCGTGCTTATGGTGGCCCTCCTTGTAGACCCTCTCTCAAGGTAATATTTGCACTCCTACTTATCTTTGAGCCAAAATTTTATACTTTTGGAGATTGTTTATAAAGAAATTACTGCTGTCCCCAAAATAAAAACAACATATAAAAGTCGGGGTTTAAACATATCTCTAGTACTTATATCACGTTAGTATTAAACTTTTATTTATACATTGTCTTAATAGACCACCTGAAGTTGCCTGGATTTTGTCATTCTGCTGAGATTCTTGACAATTTGGTTTATGGCATCTTTATTGCTATTTTTTGTATTACACTAAGAACATATTAACTTATCAAACTTACTTTGTATTCTAAGCATTGCAAGCATCCCGCAACACGCAGTGTTTTAAATATGTCAATTTACTACTTACGATAAAAAGGTGGTATTCTGCTCCTGCTGGTACGAATCAAAGATTATCCAGCAGAAATGTTTTGAATATATAAAATGACCATGAATTAGTGACCTTTCTCATATTAAGTGTACGACTCTACTCCCGTATCCATGGAAGAAACACAAGGAAGTTTCCCGACTAACGTAAATAAGTAGTATTTACTCGCACATACTGTTATTGCATTTTCGTAAAACTGATGTGTTGTTCCTTATTCAGGTATGGTGAAAAGCAAAGAAAGTCGGACCCCTCTAAGGAGCTCACAGGAATCCAGCTGCTTTCTGCGACCGCTTACCAGTTGAAGAAACCAAACCAACAGTTGTTGATCCCCATTACATTATGGATCGGAATGGAACAAGCCTTTATTGGAGCTGACTACACACAGGTAGATTTTTAAAATAGTAATTATTATAAATATACAAATCTAAATTATCTATTCTTTATAGAGAGAAGCATAGAATTATTTTTATTTTAAAATGGTGTTCCACATTTAGATTTTGTCCTGTGTCGAGGATGCTTTCATACACATCACACCCAGACCAGGAACAATAATTTATAGATCGCATAAAGAGTGGTTCTGTGTCGAACCCGTGACACGTAGCTAACAGCTGCATCACAGCGCCATCAAAAATATATTGATAAAACCTTATAAATAAGCTTCTTAATGTTAAAGATGTTAAAATGAAGCATTCGAGTCAAACACCATTCATTTCATTAAAAATAATTCCTAGAATAAATTTACCATTGTCTTAGCAGTAATAAAGCAGACAGTACGCTATAATTAAATCACAAAATAAATACCTACATAATACAAGCAGACAGAAAATGTTTCTTTACAAACAGAACAGATTTACATACAGAGATATCGTTATTTTACTTGATAATCAAGTATTTTAGACGCAATACATAAATGATCATTGGTTTGAGGTTTTAGTTACGTGACGTTAAATATTTACAAAAGTAGACGTAGTAGTCCGACCACTATATACCACTGTTTTCTGCAATTTTTATTAGCATGCAGGCAACATGCTTCGGCATTTACTTCTTTTCAGGAGAAGTAATTATGAAGCATATAAATTGGTAAGCTTTATAAATCATGATGGAATAGTGGCCCGACTCAACAACAGCTAGAACATCTCAAAAAGATCCTCAATCCACACGTTTTGTTATTAGCCTTGCATAGAGATTCATTTGAAGCTGTAATCACGTGTCTAAATTAGCGTTGAACATTTTTTGCGACAGAATGACCTCTAATGTTAGTTACGACTACCGTTATACATAGGATGTTAGGTAAATGAGTTCTATTCAGTTGAAACGGAACAGCTACAAAGTTTTTTACCTTACTGCGCACGCAAAGTAGTGTAATGTTTACTAATGTTATGTAAAATGTACGGTGAACGTAAAATATTGCAGTATTAGCTTTATTATACAGGAATACACTGTTCAATTGTTATTAGTATTTCATAAGATAGATTAAAAACTCAATTAAAATGAAAAGACATCAGCTTATTGAGAACTGGTATAAAATTTGGTTTTGTATTAAAACTCTGTCTGTGGTATGCGATTAAAAATACCACAAGTAAGAAATAGGAATAAACTATGTAAAAAACGCTCATAAAGAAAAACACCAATAAATTTTCTTTATGTATAAAATACATTTTTTTCTAGGCCTATGTCTCCTGTGCTCTTGGTATCCGATCAATCGGCTACGTGATGATCTGTTTTGGAGTAGTCAACGCCATCTGCTCTCTGGTCTTCGGATCTGCCATGAAGTACATCGGCAGATTCCCAATACTTGTGATGGGAGCTGCCCTCCACTTGGGTCTGATCGTCTGGCTCCTGATTTGGAAACCAAGCCCCGAATCCCCGACGACTTTCTTCATCATTTCTGGTCTTTGGGGCGTGGGTGACGCTGTATGGCAGACTCAAATCAACGGTAAGTTGCACTTTATATTTAAAATCATTGAATATGTTACTGTTCTCGTATTTTCTCTTTGTATATATTTTCTTTACTTTTACACATTATCTATCCTACTAACATTGAAACACGAAAAGTTGTAACTATAAATGGATGGATGCCTAACGTAGGCAGAATACGGCCTGAACTGTTCACCACTATTATATCTGGTAACACCTGTGGTCTATGTAAATAAATAAATGATGTTAGTTACTTTGTCACTTAAAACTATCGAATAAATACTGATGAAAATTAGCTCAGAGATAGATTATAGGTAGTCTGGCACAAATTATTGGCTACTTTTGATCAGGGAAACGCAGACAAAGCCGCTGTCTGAAGCTAATGTTTACAAACTTCTATTTTACTTAAGAAGCATCCTCATAAATATCGTGGGTCACGCTAAATAGACAAATGCAAATGTAATGTAACACGACGATAAGTCTTCAAGTATATTCATAAAGTATTCATAAAGGTTCATAAGATCAAACTAGTATAATGTTAAAGATCCCTACAGTTCTAATAAGTACTCTTTATACATTTTCATTTTGTTAGAGATAGAAAGGTATAAAATATAAAATATAAAGGTATAAAGATAGGTGTAAAATGGATAACAAAAAATCTAGTAAGAGAAGATAAGAAGTAGTGCTATTAATAGTTTTTAGTTTATTTACTTCTTAAAGGAAAATATTAAACCTATTTATTTGTTCATCGTTCAAGCCTACAAGAGCTCACTGTTGAGTCTCATCACACGCATATGTTTGAGTATTAATTATCAAGCTTGCTGAAGGCGGATGAACGATTTGAGACTTAAAATTAGTCTTACAATGTGTCCCTTCACTGGTTTTCAGTGGATGTCTAAATAAACTTACAAAGTACATTTAACTCGGAAAAACTCACATTGGTACTTGCCAGGTGGCTTTGCCACATTAAAATAAGGGTTAATCGTAGAAGGGTGGAAATTGAGGATTGTATGTATTTTTGTATCATAAAAAAATAGAAAATAAAAATGTTGTCTAAAAATTAAAAATTAAATTAGGGAGTACCCCTAACATTTAGGGGGATGAAAAATAGATGATGGCCGATTCTCATAGATACCGGATAAGCACAATAAATTTCATCAAAATCGGTCAAGCCGTTTCGGAGGAGTAGGTACCTATGGCAATGAAAACTGTGATACGAGAATTTTATATAGCAGATTTACTTTTTTGTTCGTCTGTGATCACCCTTAGCTTGGAACAGTCGATTTAATTGTATGCTACGCTAGCTCACATTATCGGATATGAATATGTATGGCAGTATAGCAGATACAATTTATTGCTTTATGAATTAGTTTTTTACTCGTTGTTGTGGGAACTGAAGATGTAAAAACGTTACTTGATTCTTATCAGTTTGCGCGAAATAAGCGCAGACTAATGTACATAAAAACAGCGGTCGGGTTTTTATCATTATTTTTTTAAGTAAGTATGTTTTTCTAATCATGGGACCACGTGGTCCGAAAAACGTACGCGGTTTTGAAACCAACAGCGTAGAATCTCCCCCTGCCTTTAGACATCCTTTACCTAAATCAAATAAAAAACAAAGCAGCGACTATCCCTGAACGATCTATTATGGCAATGCTTCCAAGGACGGTCTCGGGTTAGTTTTTCGTGATTTGACTTTATACTTCATATTCAAATATTTCTACATACTTTTTAAAAAATTAGTATTCTACTTTATGAAATATAATGAATTAATGACGTCACAAGTGTGTATGTAATACAGAATTAAAGAAAATTACATATCGTTTTTATCATTGTGATAAAATACTTACAATAACTAGACAATACCTAAGTCTAGTTGTCGAAAACCGTATTATGCCAATCAATAACCATTTCAAATTCTTAACGTTAAGGACAACTCGTTGAAATCTTTTCTTCCTCAAACATTTTTTTAATAAAATTAGTTACGCTATGTTGGCAATCAGATAATATTCTATTATTTTGGTTCCTACCTAGTGCATTACTTAAAGAGATTATTTTTGTTAGTCAATAATTCTTATTCTTTCATAGCCAGGTAATTATCACTATCCTAATATAAAAACTTCATGGTTAGTGACTATGAAATCCGATAAAAAAATCTGTTCATAATGACATTTGGTTCTGTAGCTTAAACTGGTTTCAAGTTACAATAACCAGGCAAAACGTTATCCCGAAAGCCATTAAGGATTAGGAATCGAATATAAAAATATAATGTATCGCGATTGTAAAATGACGATGGAGAATCGAGAGGCACGTTAGGTCGCCTGATTGTTTTCCTCAAGTGCCTTCACATTCCATTTATGAGGTTAGACTAAAGTTATCGAACTCTTTACTTAACATAACAAAAAATCGAATTTATATAATATTTATACACAAGTTGTATTTGATACAAAAACGTCCGTGTATTAATTTTATCTCATTTCTTTCGAAATAAATAGAAAATATCGAAAATAAAAGAATGGTATAATGTACAAAAACTAAAATTATATAACAGGGAATCCAAAGGATTTAGGAGAAAAAATATATAAGACGAATAGATCTCATGCCATTATTAAAACCCAATCTCACTGCCACCGCGCTAATACAGCGCAATGTATATAAAAACTATTTCATCGCTTCGCTACTTCCATAACACGTGAATGAAACACGTTTTTATCAGTCCGTGGAGCCTTATTCTATTGGTAATTGTTTCTCATGCATTCCGCCATTCAAGTAATAATGTAATTAAAAATTACGTGCGCCATCTGCATGAGTCAATTTTATCAGCTATTTGAAAATATAAACAAGGTGTTTTAAGCACTACCTACAAAAAAGGGTTTCAAAACAGGATTCGATCTTTTGTTAGGTAAGGGATTAGGTACAGTTCTATTATTTCTTCCACTTTCCAAATCTACATCAATCCTGAATTTAACATTCCCATACGACTAAGAGGTAAAATTTGTAAGTTTGTTTATAGGGGGTAATCTTAGGAACCGCTGGTCGGATTGCCAAATTCTTTTTAATTTAATTGATAGATAGCTACAATGTTCCTGAGTGCTATAGGCTATAAAACATCACGCTACGCTTACACGGAGCCGAGCAGCGATTGAAACCGCGTGAGGGTAGCTAGTTTGTATATAAATTCCCAAATGAAGTCCAAAGAATTTCATTACAATTCACTTGCAACATGTTAAAATTTATATTATAACAGTAAATTATTTTCACTCACACCATGAATAAATGGACTAGTGTTTACTAGTACTAACGAGTTTGTGACGTATATATGTAATTGCAAACATGCGTAAATCTCAATACCATATAATAATAACCATGTACACGCATGTTATTCCCCGCCAGGGCAAGCTGAGTGAACTTACGGTGCTAATACTTCTGGTCAATTACGCCACTGTCCCATTGTTGTAGTGACCCTGGCTCTAAACCCATGGAATTATCCGTTACCATATGTAACCGTGATTTTAATGAGAAATACAAAGCGAAAAATTATTGAAGGTACCCATTCGAAAAGGTTGAAAGGCTTCAGTTTTAAAATTTGGACCGTGTAGATTTTATTGATGATGAAAACTGAATTATGTCACATACTAGATCTTACCCGCGGCTTCGCTCCCGTCATTTGATTACCTACACTACCTAACCTCGTTACCTACTCTACTCTATCTTATGTCCTTTTCCAGATGTTAACTATCTCCCTACCAATTTTCAACAAAAGTGGTTCAGCCGTTCTTGCGCTAAATAATAGTAACATTGTGCTATAAATAACGCGACAATCTTTTCTATGTATAGTTTATTTTTGTATTTATTTTTGTTTGGATTCATACCGTACATTTTTATTTTCTCCTGTGTCATTATTATTGTTATTTTCATTATAATAACGGAACACAGGAGACTAGCTGAACCAGCCACGCGTTGCTGTGGCTAAGGTTCTTGTCACATTACATATGGACAAATAATTTGCAATAAAATAATATTGTGACTATAAATTGATATGTAAGCTATCCTATCTTTCAAGTTGGATCAAAATGCACACGGAATGCAAATCAAATTTAAAATTGATTTAGTAGTTTAGGAGTCCATCGCGGACAAACACGTGACACATTTAAAAATTTCTTAAATAGGTATAAAGATTAATAATAAATACATGATTTCTATATTCCAGGGTTGTACGGTGTCTTGTTCAGACGTAACAAAGAGGCTGCGTTCTCCAACTACCGTCTGTGGGAGTCTGCAGGATTCGTCATCGCATACGCCTACTCGACCCATCTCTGCGCCAGAATGAAGTTATACGTCATGATGGTGATGCTCCTAATCGGAGTAGCTGGATACATCGTTGTTGAAATATTGCACAAGCGAAAGGTCAGTTTTATAAATATTTAGACAATATCTATACTTATAATAATATTTATTACCTTCAACTAAAATTTGTTAGCCCTAAAATATATTTCACATTATAAAAGAGGCCTAACTAAAAAAGAAAGTGTGCGAATCTTAAAAAATATGATTGAATAATAAGGTTCAATTTGAAAAACTTTCTTTTACGAGTTAGTACTAACTTTTTTCTAAATCTCATTTGTTTTTTCTGTTATCTATTAACTGTGCTGGCACTGGTAATGCATACTGGTTAAGGCTCTCGCCTAGGACGTAATTTTCATGTACTTAATATTTCAGTGTTGTGTTTGACACTGTTGTGCTTATCTCCATAAAATATTTTAAACCCGAATTGCATTAACATAAAATATGAATAGCCTATTGTCCACAAGCTGTTTATATAGCGTGTCATAAAAGAGCTAATTTAAATAATATTTTTGGCCACAAATAACAGACTGTGTGGAATTCGTGCGTAACTTCATTTCATATTTTGTTTCTTATTTCACACTAGTCAAAAAATATTTATCCATATACGTAAGTAGTTGTATACTGCTCAGAAATGACTCTGCAATTCAGATGTGTAAAAATTACCTAAGATACAGGGGATATTGAATCGAATATTAATATCATGTTTTGTACTCAGGCTCGCCGTCTGAAAGCCATCGCCGAAGACCCAGCCATCGCCGCCGAGGCCGCTAAACAGCCACCAGAAGAAGACGACGAGAAGGATGAAATTGATGATGAGATCATTATTACACATCTGTAAGCCATTACCGACGGATTGCTGGGCACAGCGGCAGAGCCCTACCCACAGCCACTTCGAACCGATGTCTAAACTCCAAGAAATACAAAGCCTCATTCACCAGCCTAGGCTATACCCCCCTCCACATACACACACACATATATTTAATTTTGCCATACTTTAAGGTATGTACAAAATGATAATGACATCCATATTGTAATCTCGAATGTAATTAGTGCTATTTATGTATCCAATAGTTAAGTTACTGTAAGTTGGAAGAGGAGTGAAAAAATTGAAAAGACTTTACAAGTACAAACATGTGGTTAAACAGGAAACGTGTTAATTGCTACTATTGTTGCTGGTGACCACTGCAACGTGTGGCGAGGCCCATATTTAAACTATGAAATAAATAAGAATCTCATACAGTGTGGTGCTTTGAATGTACAAATCCGTTTAGCGGAGGACAAATTAATCTCGTAATGTTTATGTTCGTATATGTTTTTGGTAAAATTCAAGTTTTAAAGTACACTATGTGGGCCGATCCTTGAGTGACGAACACTTCTGACAGTCTTTGATAAATGTTATTCAGATATTGTTTCATTTAGATTTTTATAAACTGTAAAATGAAAACATTAATGCCATAGCGAATAGAAAACAAAATACAATCGATTTCAAATTGAAATGTGGAATCGATTGTTATATTTCTCATCGATATATTTTTTTTTTAAATCTAATTTGCAAATTATTGTTAACACCTGCCTATTTTCGTCGATTTACCAACGAAAGGAGGCGTTACTATTGGTTGAACCGATGTACAATGAAGCCATACTTAGATCTGCTTATTACGTTTATTTCTTGACTCCATTGTCTATAAATATTTTTAACAATGTACATGGATTCTTAGAACCTGGCTAAAATTTTATGTACGAATGACAATGATATTGATTGTAAGGCTTGCTGCACATATAAAATATTATAATAAGTCTTATACTGGCGTTAAAGTCTTTATAGGATGTACACTCAAAGTTAAAATTATGATCATTTTATTTGTGTGCAACTAACCTTACAAACTTTCTCAGCTGGACTTTAGTTACTTTAAAAATTGTGTCAATATTGTAAAAGGTTCTAATGGAAAACATTCTAAGTACTTACTGGCATATCGCGTGCAGGGTAACGATACTGTTCCATGGAGGTACGTTGCCCACCGCACCAAATATTTGATTAACTTAACATAGTGCACGGCAGAGAACAACTTATTGCTAATTTTCAGAACGACAAATATTATTATATAAATAAATTATTAATATTGTGTAATCATGGCACAGCATCTAATAATTTATGATCCACAAAATTCTGTCCAGTTAATTGGTATAAAATTAAATTTGAGTTTTCATTTAGCTGGAGTGTCACCAGATGGCGTTAGACGTTTCAAATTGCTTATGTTTTGATATTCCCACTGCAAGCTTAAAAAGGCGAACTAAACTTTTTTGTTAAATTAGTAAATAGAATTTAATTCATGGTCAATCGGTGATTAAATGATAAATCTACATTATTTGGAACAGCATTAACGAGAATTGAATTTAACGCCATCTGACACGAATATCAGAACTAAAATAATTATTAAATAAACATTGGTTAAATAAAAATGGTTAATCAACTTTATATTTTGTTAATTATTGTTATGAACACACTGAGACAGCTACGTGTCTTGTATAGACAATTTGTTTCTTTGGAACTAATATTGTAAAACACCTGCGATAGATTAAAACAGTGTGAGAAGAATCTGATCGTAAGGTAACTAGATCAAATGAATTAATATTATTTTTTTAATTTTAGCAATATTATACATACGTAGATAAATTAGGCTTGTGTATACCTATTTTCACATTGACGTTTAAAATTGTAATTTTTCGCACAGTGTGTCGGTTGAGGAAAATTCTGTTTTTTCACCACATTCACAATTTTAAACGTGATGAACAGTTAGTATTATGGATAAGTTTATTAATATATTATAGCAAGGCTACCCACTAGTGGTACGTCCGTATGCTTCAATATTTATGTTAGATTCTAAAATATATTTATATCTACATATATTATGGAATGCTATTAGGACTTCGGCAGAGCGAACCAAAATTGCAATGTTAACACAATATTAAAATCGGTTATATCAACAATTTTGATACTTACAAAACGTTTTATTTTTTGCATCATTGAGTATAATCTGTCGAGGTGCTAATTCATGAAAATCCATCCCACTATTTATTATCAGATTGCATCGGCTATAATAATTCAATATGATGGTACAATTTTTGATGCCCTGTCTTAGAACCGTTTTCCAACAAATAGTAGGCGAGGTATACAATAGGTAGGCTAACAAAACCACGTGATAAATTATATCAATAAAATGTAATTATATAAATAATATTATGTAAGAATATATTAATGTAAATTAAAATTTGATTAGTATTAGTTCGGTAAGGCTATTATAGTAAATAAATTTATTGCTCTATTTTTGAGATAACACTTTTTTTTTGTTTTGAATAAGATATTATGTTACCTACTTTAATAAAGATGTCATATGAGTTTGTGATGAAATAAACATAAAATTGTTTGGTCGATCTCATGTTTTAATGCAACCTTATTGGCTGCTTCGATTTGATCAAGGTAAGCCTATTAGAAACACTGTACATAAAAAATAATCTTCTCTAGGTAATACTTTCTGCTTTATTTCGCTGCGGGATCCAAGAGAGATTTTAAGTCATCAAGATGTATATTGTTAATTACATAGGTGCGTTGTAATTGTATCTTTAGTAGACACTGTTCTACAGTAGTTGAAGTGGGAGATTCAAGTTTTGGAAGGCTGTGCAGATTTGTTTTTATAGAAAAGGCATGCAACATTCTATGGATCTCTACATTTGCCGTCATCTCATTGAAAATCGCACCTTAAAAACTCAATTTCCTAGTTGAATTAGAGAGTTTTACCACTTCTGCCTGGTATTGGCCAGACATGTAGGTAGTCCCTTATAATATATTCAATAAAGACTCGATATTTCAAAATTCTCGAGATGTAGCTCACATTGATCGCCACGGAGTTAATTCAACCTATACACCGATAGATGGCGGGCTTGTCAAAATATGTTATTACGTTAATACATTCTCAATGATTTTCTATTAACGAGGATTTTCTAAATTAAACCCTTGAAATATGTCGAATCTTAGAAGTATTTTACACTGAATTCACAACAACAATTAAGCCAACCAGACACTAAATAAATTTAACCCCCAAAAGGTTGGCAATGGACGCATAACTACTGTAGTATAATAGAGGTATAAAATAAAAAATAATTAAACATTAATATAAAATAAATGAAGTATTTTTTGTACCTTTTTCTTGGTGAGGGGAAAATCGTCAAATGTATTCTCCCGTCCAGGGTCTGGAGGGAGCTCTGGGCCGAGGCCGCGTAGCCTCTTTGCGCTTGCCCCACAACCCCGGCAACATAACGCCCTGATGTTTACTTGAATTAAGTTTTTATCTGACCCTAATGTGGTTATTATTTGATAATGCGCTTATGAGTATCTACGCTGCATTATTTAAAGATAGACATATAAATGTTTATACGACGAGACTTGAATTTTTCTTTTCGCATAAAAACTGAATAAATCCAAGTATCCAATAGAAGGTAAGTAGTTCTTGTGTCAAAAAGCTGCTAGTACGAGACTGAACAATCGGCGACTTCAACCATTTCCTTTTGCGACATCTCAAAAGCACACGAGCGATCAATCGTTTTCTAAACTGTTATTATCAACTGTCATCACATCTATTACGCAGGGCTGTGATTAGACTGCGGGGTTGTCGCGGTGGCTGGGTCACTGACTGCCACGCAATCACGCAACGTGTCGCGGGTTCGATTCCCGCACGGAACAACACTTTGTGTGATCTACAAATTGTTGTTCCGGGTCTGGGTGTCATATGTCTGTGAAATTGTATGTTTTAAACGCACCCACGACACAGGAGAAAATCACCGTATTAAACAACATTAATACCGTACCAAAGTATACAGTAAAATACTAAAATACTTAAAGGGTAAAAGAAAGTTAGTTTTCGTGAAGATATATATCTTTTACACAACTACGTATGTAGCAGCATACGTTACGTTTCGTATAAGTACGGTAGATTTGTTCTTTAGGTTTATTTTACATATTTATTCTTTGTTTTTCGCAACACCAAAGGAGTTACGAGTGCGTTGCCGGCCTTTTGGGATAGGGGTTGTTAACATGAGGATCGGGAAGGGACAGGGGAAGGGGAGGGATTGGGCCTCCGGTAACCTCACTCATACGGCGAAACAGAACGCTGTGGTCGCCAGTATTCTGTGAAGCTGTGGTATCACTCCGGTCGAGCCGACCCATTCGTGCCTAAGTCGAAGCTTTTCTAAAAGAATATTATACTTAAAAAAAGAAATCAGTTTATTACGAACATGCGTGGACCTGATGCAATATTATATTACTATACACAAAGTAAGTATACACGTAACCCGTAATATTTGAATAGTATGAGTATATGTGCGCTGTAGGATCAATATTTGGACCCCAAATTATTGTTGCATCACACATTTTCTCTATAAACAAGGAACATGACTACGTCAAAAGTATTCTGCTGCCGGCTACGTGTTGTGTAAGCGGTAACAAATGAGTAAATGGGTATTAGAAAATCTCTTTAAAAAACGCCTTGTCCTCCTAGATTTGTTTTTAGTTTTTTTTTTAATTAAACGTTTCCTTACTGGAGGATTTTCTACGTCTCGCGGGCGGGCTTACGGTAAGACTCCTCTTCCTCACCTTCCGCCTGACGCAGTTTCGGTAGGTTCCTGTTTCGGACTAAGCGTGAGCGCCCGAGTGTCGTCCCTGTGAGGACCACCTAGAGGATATCGTGGCGGGGTGCCCTGCCTGGGCTGAGCACTACCACAGCCGGGGCCCTATAGGGCTGATGTTAAGTTTGGGTAAGCGCAATGAAACACCACGACCTCGGCCCTGAGCAAAAGAAGGAACGGGCGGGTTTTTAGTCAGTAAGAGCCTTAGGCAGCATTTCATTAAAGAAAGACAAAAATATATCAAGTCTTGCTTCCAAAGACGCACACTCAAGTATTTTGTATGAATCGGGAAGAGACCTCAAACTATACGATTCGTTGATTATGGGTGTAATGAGGTTACAACATCAATATTTCTGTGACGTTGCCGTTGTATTCGTGAAATGTTGTTTCTTGATCACAAAAGTCCGGATCTTCAAATGTTTCCCTATGTGCCTGTGTGTGTACTTACAAACCGAACATCAGAATGCTATGTATATCTGTTACATATGCTACGCCCATATAAGCCCGCTATATTTTTTTTAAACTGGCGGTTGAAATTGTTTAATACACCAGTACGATATAGATTCATGTTCTTTATGAATGTGAATATTTTCGCCTCCCAAAAGGTCTTAGTCATACAGCTAATTCATGGGATCACCGCCATTTGATCTGCACAAGAAAGTGCTTGGGCACGTCTTCAGGTTGGCGCGTCGACGCGTCGTGTCGAAATTCCTCTGCCGCGTCAAATTTGTGTGTGGTAGAGTAAAAGGAAAAATAGTCTCAACCGAGGGCTGAGCAGACTGTCACGGCAGCGGTACGCTCTCTCAGACACGAGAGAGACGCCAGAGCTTCCTTACCTTCTGTTTGACGCAGGTGCTTACCAAATATAGTTAATAAGTTTCGAGAGGTACCAGTTTCGGATCCCATCTACACAAGTCTATTTTAATATTTGAAAGACTTACAAAATTACAAGTTTTTAAGCTTGTATGTAGGCCCTAATCTGTGGAAACGCTGGTCGGATTGCCAAAATTCTTTCACTGAGAGATAGTTACAATTGTCCTGAGCACTATAGGCTGTAAAACATCACGCTACGATCAAATGTAGCCGAGCAGTGGGTGTAACCGCGCAAGAGTAGCTAGTGAGTAATAAAAATATAATTATACTGAATAAAAAATTGAATTTGTTTAGTTGTAGGATTCCAATTGTAGGATTTTCTAGAGAATTGCAAACAAGTTTCATTTATTGTCGAATCCCATATTTCAACGGTTAGACATAAAAGTATTGTTTTCGCAATTTGTGTTAGTTTTTACAACTTAATCAAATGAGTAACGTGCTAAATAATATTTTATCTTCATATCTGATGGCATGTCTCTAAACAGTTCGTTTATTATTTAGGTCGTGGACGATAACAGAACTGTAACAAACATTTTTAATCAACATTCGCCATATATTAGTGCTTTCAATTTAATCTTAATATCTCACTTTTATATCTAATCTATGAAGCTTGCGGAATTTTGTTTTACAACAATGTAAGTAGTTCTATGGCCTATTTTTTACAATTAAATGGTTGATGTTTTAGCTTTATCTTAACCTACCTCACTGTGCAATTCCGTTTTTTACTGGTTCTACTGTTGACTAAAGTGTGCCTTATTATGAACATTCGAGGTCGGCCACAAAAAAACAGCGAACGGAATGAAAAACGCCCATGAAAATCAAACTAGATGACTTACGAGTGCGTTGTTGACTGTTAGTGGATTAGGAATTTGATGAGGACTGGAAATTCGCTGATTGCGGATAAAAGTAAGGTGATAATAGGGTCTCTGGTAAAATAACTCACACGGTGAAATACTTTGAATACGGTGGTATAACACCGGTCGAGAAGACCCGTTCATGTCCCACACTTAGAGAAGAGTCTCATACTGTAGAGCACAGGTATCAAGATTTCTTCGATTATTACCTATTTATATTTTCTAACGATATGTGTCTGATGTTTCACGAGGTAACTGTGAGAAGGTCTAATTTCTGCTGTAAAAATGTGCTAGAGATAAAAGGAAAAATGTGGGTCAAGCGTCGCAAAGAACTATTAATTTTAATGAAATGGTATCTAGGTATAATTTAATATGCAACTCATGGTTGACAGAGGCCGAGGTAGCCGCGCATGCGCATTAAAGTACCGCAGCCTCTGCCTGGAGCAGAAGTAGTAGTAGTAGCAGAGTCTAAAAATAAAGGTTAACCAAAGGATATTAAAATCAGAGAGGTTTCCAGAACTCAATACTGAATAGTACAAGTATGGGTATGTTACTGAATTTGATTTGTTACAGATACTATTTTACAACTTCAATCAAATTGTTCACCAATTGACTGTTTTTTTAATGTTTTTTCTAGGATTCCTAGAATTTACGAATGAAACAGCTTCGAACTGTAATAACCAATGAGTGGAATTGATTGTTCTGTTTTATGCAAATTCTTTAAAAACTTAGACGAACATAGTCATCGGAGATCTTTCAATGCTATCTAGGTAATCGATATCGATAAGTGAAGAAATCTTTTCTGTAAAGAACGCAAACATCCGAAAACTGACGTAGGTATGTAGGTATTATAATGTATACACGTATAGGTGTTTACCTATTTTTCGTTTTTTTTGATAAACAATTTACTTAGTGATAATAATTTTCGCCAAACCTAACTTCATATTTTATTCACCACGTACCTAAGTAATATCATTTTTTATCGTTGGAAAGTAAATAAAACCAGTTTTAACTAGTTTTCAACCAGAATGAACATAGATAAGTTTTTTGGAACTGCAATTCTCAATCGATTTGTTTGTCGACCGTGTTATTTGTGCACGTAATTTTCCAGTGGTGTCGATATATTTCCTGTTTACTTTGAAATACATTGTCAGATTTTATACTGTGGATAAAAACTTTCAATTTGTATTATCAGAATAAATACAAGCAACCACGCACTGCGTGATTCAGCCGGGGTTGCGGGGTAAGCGCAATGACGCACCGCGACCTCGGCCTAGAGCAAGAGAAGGAACAGGGGGGTTTTTAGTCAGTAAGAGTCTGACACTCCCTCCTGAAGAAATTGAAGTCATTTGATGATTTTCCCCTCACAAAAAAATCATAACATCATCATCAGCCCATAAGTGTCCAATGTTGAGTACACGTCTCTTTTCATACATCCTAACTTCATTAAGACACACTCGGTAATGGAAAACATCGTGAGGAAACCTATAGCCTTATAATTCCTGCTTAAGAGTTAGAATTCGCCAATCTGACTTGAGCTATCATGGTGTTCAAACCTTAAAGTGTAAGAAGAGGCCTTTGCTCAGCAGTAGGAACTTATAGGCTAATGATGATGATGAAAACTTGGTGTTCGATACGAATAGTATTGACTTACGTGAACTGAGTGCTTGAGTGCCAGCTTCAAGTTAACTAACCAATCAGAGAGCAAAATGCGGTTACGTTTCTCATTCTCACTTAGTGCCATAGTGCACTCTAAATACTGAATTACGAGACAGGCAAAATTGCAAAATAAAATTCGTGCTATTTTTTTTTCGCATAATGTCCCGTCAAATTAGAATTTTGATTTAAATTTGAATTTATTTACAGCTTTGCATCATACAATAGAATGTGTTACGTAATTCTAAAATAAATTCGCGCGAAGTTTTGATTTGCGGACTGTCTGTCTGATTGTCGCTGACTTGTGCCAATGACAAAAATATTAAAATTTCGCTCTCTTTTTCTATAAATAAGATTTAGCAAAAAATAAAGCGGCCCTGTTTCAAAAAGAAAATCCTCTACGTTTCTACATTCTACGGAATTTTCAATCGATCAGACTCATTACACATTTAAGTAACAATACCTTATTGTTCGAGTCAAGTTGTCCGTATAAGTAGGTACATTTCTCAACTTTCCTTTTTATTATTATTATGAATAAGCAGTTTTCAGTCCTGTGTCAAGTTAATGCGAATAATTGCTTTATAGACTGCATATCTATTGCACCGTATCTAAGAAAATTATCAGAATTAATTGAACGCACACAAGTTTATCTTCTTGCTATCGTTTATCGTATCTCAACACAAACATGTTGGAACATTATAGGTTTCTTTATGCCAGTTTTAGTGCAAAATAAATATTTTTAGTTTATCTATTAACACTTGGATAACAGAGCTTTGCTCGCTACATTTATTTATTTATTTATTCGAAACCTGATAAAACACTCCTCCTGTAACCCCCATCATTCTACATACAAATATTCATTGAAACTGTTAAAGACGTTTTCGAGATCTAGTGCACAAGAATTGCTCGTTTAAAGAAGTATGAATATGCATATTTTATAGTGGTAAAAATGATTCTTCACCATCAGCCCTTTTGGGCCCCATCTGTAGTGTCGGCCCTTTAGGGCAGAGCGATACGTCTGGTCTGGTTCTGATCGGACGACTTTGTAATTTATTAGCCACTTAAACAGAAACATTATAGGTTATACATTTGGACCTTTTTAATACTATGTTGTTTTACTACTTGCGTCGACCAGTGAACCGAATCCAAGACCCACACACGACCACCAAACAACCAACGAGGTTCAAGGAGGTCAAGTCAATAAAACGAAAAGTTAAAGTTAAATAAAAATGCCTTCTTTAAGGCCGTGATTATTTTAACACTAGCTACTCCCGCGCGGTTTCACCCGCTGTTCTGCTCCATTTGATCGTAGCGTGATGTTTTATAGCCTATAGCACTCAGGAACATTGTAGCTATATATCAGTGAAAGAATTTTCGCAATCCAACCAGCGGTTCCAAAGATTACCCCAGACATACAAACTTACAAACATACAAACTTAGGTACATACCTCTTTATAATATTAGTATAGATGAAGCCAATGGGCGAAAATTTTAACGATGAAACTACAGCTAATGATTGGTCTGTACAAAACTACCTTCACAATATAGTGATGGTATTATAAAAAACTGAATTATAAACGCATGTCAACATACTGAAGTTGGGAGCAGCAGATTTTTTGTCAAACACAACGCCAAGGTTGCGTTCGCGCGGTATATTGTGTCAGCCAATCAAAAGCATGGAACCTACGTCATATGTTTTATTTTATTGTAAGAATTTACATT
The DNA here is from genome assembly GCA_902829305.4 of Spodoptera exigua. NCBI lineage: Eukaryota > Metazoa > Arthropoda > Insecta > Lepidoptera > Noctuidae > Spodoptera > Spodoptera exigua. The sequence goes on along the minus strand of LR824601.2, from coordinate 7,162,443 downwards.
AAACCCAATCATTAAAATACGATAGTAATAGTAGTGTAGTGTAGATTTTTATATGACAAAAGTAAACATTATTATGGTGACTACATAAAAGGCATACCTACTACATATAATTTATTTGCATGTAATTGCATTTCCTTAGGCGCTATTTTCATCCAACTACAACTACGCTATGCAACATACGGTACACACCTTATTCCACCATGATTCAACTAGAAACTTGCTAATCTAATACCTACCTATAATCATTTTGATTCTATCATCAGCCCCTTTCCATCCACTGCTGGACTGCTGGACATAGGTCTCTCTAATTCCAGCTGGAGGGTAAGCTACAATGTGTCAATGTTTATCATAACAGTCATAAGTTCTTCGACAAATGTGACCTGTCCACGGCCGCTTTAGTTTGTTAATCCTTTGCGCTACTTTGGCTTCAACCGTAGTTTCTAGGGTCAATCGGTAACATTTCCTCATACACATACTAACCCCCGGTTTCCGAAAGGCCGATCAATGTTAAAATCAATTTAATCTCTTGTCAAGTCATCTGATTGGTTGAATGAATTATCAACAACCAATCAGATGACTTGACAAGAGATTTAACAGGAGATTAGTTAATTTTAGCGTTGACAAACCTTTCAGAAACCGGGTGTAAGTGTGGGAGAGCCAAGCTTTGACACGAATTTGTCGGCTCGACCGCAAATATACCACGGCGTTGTGTTTCACCGTGTGAGTGAGGTTACCAGAGGCCCGATCCCTACCTTTGAATAAGGTGGTAAAACTACAAAGAGGAAATAGTAATAATAGTAACAATCAGCACAAATAGAGCTGGCAAAATTTCGTCAAAAATGTAAAAGCAACGAAGACCACAAAACGACCACAAAAAAAATTGAGCCAAATAAAGTTAATTATTTGGTTCAATGAACTTTAACATTTATTACACGGAAATCTTACCACAACTATTAAGTTTTTTAATATTTTACATTAACATATATCTATACTAATATTATATAGAGGTAAAACTTGTAACTTTGTATGTAGGGGGTAATCTTTGGAACCGTTGATCGGATTGCCAAAATTCTTTCACTGATACATAGCTACAATGATTCTGAGTGCTATAGGCTATAAAACATCAAGCTACGATCAAATGGAGCTGAGCAGCGGGTGAAACCGCGCGAGAGTAGCTAGTATAAAATAATTTTGAAAGGTGCTCAAGGATCGGATTAATTCTTGAGCACCTATCAAAACTATAATCATCATTATCAGGGATGGAACGACCAGCGAGCTCCGATATGCCCAAAACCGACTTGTAATAACTGCGTAAGTATAAGATAGTTCCAAGAATATACCTTCACTGAGAGAGTCCCATTAAGAGATGTACCTAAGTAGTCCAAATACTCCCGTTGTAGTCGGCTAATCAACATTGTGCCCGGTTGACATTGATTAATTGAAACTGCTCCTTGATGACAATCATAAAATGCGCCGTCTGCATGCAACATGTAATTGCATTGTCAATACCACTAATCCTCCTAATGATTCTGCCTTGTATCTGACTTAAAGTTGTATTTATAACTAGCTAGCTGACCCGGCGAACTTCGTACTGTCTTAAACATACCTATCTATATGTTCTGACCTTTTAATTTAAACCTTCCCTTTTTTTGTGAGGGGAAAATCATCATATGACTTCACCCGCCCAGGGCCGGGCGGGAGGAAGTATCAGACTCTTACTGACTAAAAACCCCCCTGTTCCTTCTCCTGCTCTGGGCCGAGGTCGCGGTGCCTCATTGCGCTTACCCCGCAAACCCGGCTGAACATCAGCCCTATAGGGCCCCGTCTGTGGTGGTCTATTGGCTCTTTGAGGCGCGCGCGGAACGCTACGCGCCGTACGCTCGGGCCTGGTTCTGGTCGGGCGGCGTGCTGCCCTTACTCGCCGACCGCAGGCCCGTGCTTACGGTGGCCGGAGATCGTCCCTTGATCCCCGACGCCCGTAGTGTCGCCAGCGAATATTTTAAGACCAAAATTATTCGAAATGGACCAGTCGTTCTCGAGTTTAAGCGAGACTAACGCACAGCAATTCATTTTTATATATGTATAAAGAGAAGACTAACGCCTCGCACGTTTTTTAGGACATTCTAGCATCAAAAGGGCTGATATTTCTCTCTCTCTTTTACTCCTCCACTTTTCCAAAATGGTCACTCTTTTTACTTTTGCAGTATATATCTTAGGCATTTAAACTAGTTTAATTTATCATTCAATAAATGGCCTGAATGACTACTCGAGTTAGTCTGAATCTGGAATCACCGTCGCCCATGGACAAGTGCGTTGCTGACTTTTTCGGGATTAGATATTTGCAGATGTTGGGATTGGGCCTCGGTAACTTTACTCACACGGCGAAATACAACGCTGTGGTTGTTTCACATCGGTTTTCTTTGAGGCCAGGGTATAACTTCGGTCGAGCCGACTCATTCGTGCCGAAGCATGGCTCTCCCACAATTAGTGACTGAACTTAAGCCGAAAATATATTCAAAATGATTAAGACAGAAACCCCTCCACCGCAACTAAGAACTGAAGACAAACTCAAACAGCTTTCTCTATTACAGTCAACAATCGTAGTGTAAAGCGCAGAATGCAAATTCTCAAATATTTAGTTTAAGTAGTATATTTATATCTTTCCAAGAAATCTCAGTTCCGTCATCATAATTCTTAGTAAAAATAATGTCAATAAATATGTAAGTACATATAACAAACCGGTTCGCTTCAATCATATCGAGAATAGTAATAACAAATACTAGTTGTTCGAAAAAACATGCAGTGTTCTCATACGAAGATATTAATATAAGATCAATTTACTGGTTAAATTCAATAAAATAGCCATTAAAACTTCTATAAATTGAAGCACCATTGTGTGCACACTCGCAAAGGAGGAGTTACGAGTGCGTTGCCGACCTTTTGGGGATTAGAGATTTGGAGATTTAGGGATTTAGGAGGGACTGGGGGAGGGGAAGGATTGGGCCTCCGGTAACCTCACTCACACGGCGCAACACAACCCTGTTGTTATTTCACGCCGGTTTTCTGTGAGGCCGTGGTATCACTCCGGTCGAGCCGACCCATTCGTGCCGAAGCATGGCTCTCCCACACTTGAGACTTGGTATAATAATATAGGTATAGTTAAAGTAGGTATCGTCCAATGATACATCCCCGCCAGCAATTATCTCTTCTGTGTTGTGATAGCAAAAGGTACATACTTATTGTCCTTCTGTGTATCTAATAGTAGTTTCTCTTTACATGACCGATAGGTAAATACTTATTAATTTCATTGTCCGTTCATGAGACGGCGCTCAGTAATAATGAAATACAAACAAGGTTTACCTACAATCGAATTTGCCTTCTAAGTGCCTATGGATACGAAGGCATTAAGTACTAATTGCAAATCGGGAGACAGATTGATATAGGTATCAATTTGTCTCCAGCAAAGGCTACCTATCTAGAAAAACTTGTTACGCTCGTGTCACTTTGTTTTTTTATCGCCAGACGAGTTGATAACATAATTAGTGATAAAACTTGTAATGGTGCCATCCCACATAATTGAATAATAACTATACCAAGTACATATTTTTTAGGACATTCTAACAATTACACCGTTTATTTAAATACAATAAAAAATTGAGATTACATATTAATATTAGTGATTAACAAGTTTGAATTCGCTAAAAAGAGTGCAGATAAGCGAATACAGCGGATTGCAAACTTATCAATGACAGGCGCATTCAAAGACACGAAGTTAGTCGCGCTGCGGACAACGAAGCGAGTTGACGTCCGAACAGTTAATCATCAGATTACGTCACGCCTTTGTGGTCGGGTTTTTCACGACCGTCACAGAGATCGGTAAACAGTCTGTGTGGACAATGTGGAACGACGGAGATCCTCGGCGCGAGCTGCCCGGCCACGAGGTGGCCATGGGCCGGTCGCCCGGCGCCGAGGTGGTGGTGCTGGACGACCGGGTGATCGAGGCGGCGTCGCGCGCGCAGCCAGGCGTCACCAACATCAACGTCACCAAGTCCTCGCGCCTGCACATCGGGCCCAAGTTTGTGTCGGTCACCCAGAACATCGACAACACCGAGGTGGTCAAAGGTGAGCGTTTAATCACATCTATGTAAACAAAGCGATTTCCTCAGCGTGCTGTTTGCCGACCCGCTGTGTTCACATCCACATATTGCGATATTTACACATATCGGAGCTTGCGCACATTAATATTATTTATATTGGCACCACCTTGTTATGATAACCACAAAATGCGTCCGTTTTGCCTGCAATTTATGTTTATCGTATGCACAAACCTTTATTCTGAGGAAGCTATGCCGTAATGTTCAGCGAAATATTTAGTTAATATTTTCCTGTTTTAGGTAATAGTTTCTTTATAAATATTCGACATGATATTGTTTATAGAACTGAGATGAGTTAAACGATAACAATTTTTTTAACGATTAGCAAACCCGTATTCGGTTCTTTTTTTTGAGCCAACCAGATTTAGGTAGGTATGTTTTGGTATAGTTTTTATTTGTTTTTCTTGAGGAAACATTGAATAAAATGATGTGTGGACTTACTACGATAGATAAGAACATACCTAATGAATTCTTAACACATAGGATGTACGTGTGCGTTGCGTAGTTTACCTTAGGTGTACACTGATTTCATGAAATTCACAATTGATCTACTCACTGCATGACCTTGACAATAACATCTGATACCAAGAAGTTGATGCGCTCTTACATAATCTGGGTGTTTACCAGATACATTTTTAGAAACTTGTACTTGTTAATTTAATTATGTGAGTGCCAAAATATATTTAGCTTAATCTAAAGAACATTTGCACGTACCTATGAATCCTGTTCCGTGATAATATAAGGCTGACTACAAAGGACGGACCAGTTTTAACACAAGTATGCAACAACGCAGCACTTGAATGTCCAGTGCGTGTGAACGCACCTTTAAATGTTAAAAAACAAAGATCAAAGATGGCGGTGTGTTCGCGTCACATAGGGAAAACATTAAGGCAGGCAAGACTTATAACAATGGCTAAATAATCATCATCTCACGTCTATAGAATATCGATTAGGTTTTGCCTTATCACCATGGTAACCCGGGAATACCTAGGTCATAACTACATCTAGACAAACTTAGTAGCTCAATTAACTTTACTTCTGATGTCTGTTGCACACGTCCAAAGGTGACTAAACGCCTCAGGAAAGACCCTGTACAAATTAAAATAAAATGTTGACGACTACTTAAGTTACACAATTACCTATATTGTACGTTAACGCACTGTCGACAACGATGGTCATGTGGCTAAAATTGGTCTAAGTTCCTTAAATGCTTCTCCTACCTTATCCGAAATGCAAAGGATCCACATAATATGGTAAACTCATTAAATAAATAAATAACAGTAATAAAACGTATGCATAACAACAACTCTGACGTCATCGATACTAAAGTGCATGAGTGCGAGACAGTGTGGTGTCGGGCCTACTCATTTTCCTATAAGCAAACGCAAGTAGAGTTCTTTAAAAAAAAATGTGATCACAATTTAGATTAGCTTCCCGTATTTTGCTGTCTGGAAGAACAGACACAAATCCCCAACATTTTCTTTCTAGATGTAGAATATAATGGTAGAAGAGTTTGGTGATTCTCCTTGAAAATTCTTCTGACTACCTGACGGTAAGCAATCAGCGTCGCCCAAGTTGACTTATCACAAGAATTAAGTAAAATGAAATGTCTTAATCAGTCTGTAAATTTACAGAATTTTAAGAGATATTCAAAGATAATGAATTCTTTATACAAAATGTATTATCCGGATCGATTGTTGACAACAATACGCGAATTGCTTTTGTGTGTGCACTTGCCTTCATATAAGTTCCCGATAAACCTTTGTGGTACATATAATAGTTTACACAAATTACGCCCTATTGTAGAAACTAGATCTTAACTCAGAAATAAAACAATGAATACTTGAATATTCTACGTTATATTTATAATTATTCAAAATATATATCCTTAATGTTGAATTCAACACCGTTCGAATTCCCGCCAAAAATCAGAGTGGTCACGGTTAAGGTCGATATCTGACCATAACTATTAAATTAGTCGACTATTACTTTAGTGTCGGGTATCACTTTTATATAATAAAATACAAGACTGTTTACTTGTCTATGACCACTGTCATAGACAAGTAAACAGGTATCTGTAGCGACAGATACCTGTCACTTTACAAATAACAACAATTGGACAATGAGTTTACAATAATACTATTAGCCTTACAGTTCGGCCATCCTTCAACAAGTGAGTCCTCTCACTTCAATAAGATTTATATAATAAGATAAATATCTTTAGCATTTATACAATAATAAATCTCCATATTTATTTAGTCACATGTCATATACCGTATGATCTGCTAAGATAGTTAATCATTTGTGCGATATTTGTACTAAATATCATACGTTTCTGCACCTATTGCTCATAATCTATGCTGACAATAAAACTATCTTAAATACACTCTCATCTTGCACGATCTGCTATGGTCAACAATCATCTGTACGATACCAATAATTTGATACCATTCGTTTCTGTACTGATCATTGATAGCCGGTGCTCACAATAAATCTATCATAAACAAACACTTGCACGATCTGCTATTGTCAACAATCATCTGTACGATACCAATAATTTGATACCATTCGTTTCTGTACTGATCGTTGATAGCCGGTGCTCACAATAAATCTATCATAAACAAACACTTGCACGATCTGCTATGGTCAACAATCATCTGTACGATACCAATAATTTGATACCATTCGTTTCTGTACTGATCATTGATAGCCGGTGCTCACAATAAATCTATCATAAACAAACACTTGCACGATCTGCTATTGTCAACAATCATCTGTACGATACCAATAATTTGATACCATTCGTTTCTGTACTGATCGTTGATAGCCGGTGCTCACAATAAATCTATCATAAACAAACACTTGCACGATCTGCTATGGTCAACAATCATCTGTACGATACCAATAATTTGATACCATTCGTTTCTGTACTGATCATTGATAGCCGGTGCTCACAATAAATCTATCATAAACAAACACTTGCACGATCTGCTATGGTCAACAATCATCTGTACGATACCAATAACTTGATACCATTCGTTTCTGTACTGATCGTTGATAGCCGGTGCTCACAATAAATCTATCATAAACAAACACTTGCACGATCTGCTATTGTCAACAATCATCTGTACGATACCAATAATTTGATACCATTCGTTTCTGTACTGATCATTGATAGTCGGTGCTTACAATCACTATTTCAATCAATAATCATAATCAAACCTATAACACAGTGTTATTCATTATTAGCGCATCTAGCCTCAATCTCAATCATAATAATCTCATATTGACAATTTAATTAATTATACCACGCAATTATGCAAAGCACTGATACTCATTTCAATAATGCATACATTATGAAACATTTCTTAAAATAATATATACTAACGTAACAAGTAGTTAAAGTACTATAAGTAAAACATACATTGTTTATTCAATTCAATGGCATTATTTCATTACTTTTTGTCATTTTCACTTTCATTACTATCCGTCTCGTAATCATCACCACTAGATTATTCGTTAAAATTTTGCCAAGTATGAATCTTATCAATTGCTATTATAGTTTCGTATCGTTTGTTTCCTTTCCTAGTCAGTGGGGTGTCTTCGACTACGAACCTATCATTCGGTATTTTTTTTACAATTCAGTACGGGCTTTGAAGTTTTAGTATGAGCTTTTTTTTGGTATAAGCTTTTTAGATTTACTTTGATTGCAGTTGAAGTTTTCGAAATTTGTTTTACTGCACGTATATTAAACAAATTTTGTAAACGCGTCTACAATTACTAAAATATACATGCTCCTCCTTCTAGAACGAATAAATAAGCCGAGATGATCCACATACAATGTATGAAACGGGATTTCTATCTTTGGACTAGGGTGTAATAACCCTTCCTTTTGACCTGATGGAACTTTATGATGTTCACATTGTAAGCAAGATGATACATTTTTCTTTGTAAATCGAAGAGAAAGAATTTCTCGAATTCGCTTTATCTCTTAGTCGTTGCTATGTATAGTTGCAATCCAATCGGTTGCCTTTATTTGCAATACGTCAATCACGTGTGTATCAGTAACGTCAGTGTCTTTAGTTACCGGAGCACGACTCAGAGCATTCACATGAGCCATACGTGCGCCTGCCCTAGTCGATAGTACAGTCGTACTCCAGCAGCTGAACCTACCATCGCGCAATCCTCCAAAGACACTAGCAAGTCCTATTAAACGTCTCACCTCATGTAAGTTTTTGGGTACAGAAAATTTGCATCTGTTTTACGAGATCCGGGTCGTATGCCATCTCCAGACACACAAAACTGAAAAATCTATCTCCCTTTAGAAGAAATAGCACTTCTTTAAGTGTAAGCCTTGCATTAGCTAAATGCTGGAGAACTTCTTCGAAACGTTCCAATAAGCCATTGTTAAAAGTCCTAGCGGAAATCCGGATATGATCCATGTAAATGACAACGTATTTTAATCAGAGAAAACTTTGTTCATAACTCTTTGAAAAATTGACGGGGCATTAGCTAACCCAAAAAGACATTCCTTTAGTGTATTGACTGTCAGGTGTGTCAAAAGCCGTTGCCTCTTGTGGATCCTTTGCTATAGGGATTTGGTAGTAACCAGATGGAAGATCAAGACTGATGAAAAGAGATTTGACCGACAATCTATCTAGTTGGCCGTCGATCGTCGATGATTTCAATCTCAATATCTCATTATCAGATAAGTGACTACCATAATAAAATTGAGATCGGAACTCATGTCGTTTTTGCTAATATCTAGCATGTTGATCTCAAAACCTTTTCCGAAACTGAAAGCTCGACTAACTAATGTGGTTTTACTTAGCAAAAGTGAATGGTCACTAAAATTTAGGACTAGAAGTGCTCCTAAACTATTTTAAAAAATATATTCATCAGGTAATAAGTAAAATTCCTTATCAGGCTGTATTCTTAATAAACCCATGGCATAAATAGACCCAAAGCAGCTTCTGTCCCAAAAGACAGGAACCACAGGCTTTTGGTTTGGTTAAATTCAACATCCGTCTTAAAAAAAACCGCATTTGTTAATCGCTTTCTTGCTAAAGATTAAGAATCTGAGGTTTTTTAAGATAATGATACTAAGTTTTTCAGTAAAGCTGTGACCAACAACCACACGTTATTTAATAATACCATCTTCAACTAGGTATGTAAACGTCGACCGTCTCTACGATGTTACTAATTTTCATTCTCATACATGCCTTCCCATTGAAACAACTATATATTACCCAATCCCCTCGTAACTGGTAACTTGCCTACTGACCAAGTAACTCCTTATGATTTTACTAAGCTACATTGTATCGTTGTGCACTGACTGCCTAAATCTACGTATCCTCTAACTAAAACATCGTTAATCTTTAATTAAATCATACATTTGTCATTACTAGTATCTTTAACATCGACTTTCATGACCTTTTTTTTCTGTACTAATATCCTTACTCTTTTCATTAGACAGTTGCGGGCAATCAATTGTTACATGGCCAATCCTCTTACAAATGTTACATCTGCGTAACTTTTGTGGGCACTTAACACTGAAATGACCTACTTCTTTACAGTTAAAACATGTCATTGACGTACTAGATGGTGGTTTAGACGTCTTGGAGTCATTTCCAACTGATTGTTTAGTGATAAAGTTTGAATTTACTGATGATATATGGTAGGTATTTTTATCTTGGCCAATTTTAGACTTGTCAAAATCGCGACTTTGTTTAATGGATTGAAAGTAATTAAGAACCTCTTCAGGTTCTTGACATTTCGCTGCTTTAGCACCAAGTCTTAAGGAACGATCCTCAATGCCATACAGCAGGCAATCAACGGCACGTTTCCCGAAAACCTCGCATCGATTCAGTAGGTTTAATTTTTCGTAATAATATAATTCTAGCGATTCATTGTATTTCACGCGTTTATTCAACATTTCAGTAAGAAGTTCTGCGTAATCATCACTACTAGGAAAGGAATCAATTAATTTACTTTTCCACTCAGGCCACGAAAATGACATTGAAGGCAACGCTTGGTACCACGTACGAGCCACGCCCGCAAGTCTGGGCAGCGCGTAGTGAATAATCTGATCATCACCCCAACGGTATAGCTTTGCACATTCGTCGACCTTATTTAGCCACATGTGGACCGTCTGACCTTTGATCATGGGGTCGAATTCAGGAATAACATTACCCAGCATTGGAAATTTATTTCCTTCTGGCTTCGCGGCTGACAAAGATTTTAATAACTCGTTCAAAAATAATTGAGTTTCGCTGTTAGCAAACATAGATTTGCTTACCTGGGTATTTTCGCGTGATGCATTACTTACTACGGTGTTCGATGAGCTGCCTCGGTTGGATAGCCGCCTCCGGGTACTGGTACGCCTTTGCTCGCTCCGTTTCATCATCAGACTTCGACGTGAACGACGCTCAGCCTCGCAGCTACGATTCTGAGTTCGCCAATGATGACCACCAGCTCGTGTTCGGGATCTATTCCTCTCGTCCTGTTCACTCTCACTCCACTCCATCGTTAGGCTTCGGCGCGAACGACGCTCAGCTTCACAGCTACGTTTCCGGTTTCGCCGACGCCGTCTATCAGTCCGTGTTCGAGATGGACTCGTCCTGCCCTGGTCACTTGAACCGCTAGGCGTACTTCTTTGCTGCCTGCGACGTTTCTTCTCCCTCAAGTAGTTTTTACTTGCTTCATCATCGTAGCGACGCTTGCGTTTCTCGCTCATAATAGGTGTACGTATATAAGACCGACTTCTTCGTGATTCGCCATGGTCACAGTCCATTTTAAGAATTTTTTCAAAACTCGTGGTTGATTGTATGTTCAAAATTCTTTGTCGTTTTTATTTCCTTTTATTTTTCAAAACTCGTGAGCGTTTTGTAGTAATCCCACTTCTGAGTTGTAGAAACTAGATCTTAACTCAGAAATAAAACAATGAATACTTGAATATTCTACGTTATATTTATAATTATTCAAAATATATATCCTTAATGTTGAATTCAACACCGTTCGAATTCCCGCCAAAAATCAGAGTGGTCACGGTTAAGGTCGATATCTGACCATAACTATTAAATTAGTCGACTATTACTTTAGTGTCGGGTATCACTTTTATATAATAAAATACAAGACTGTTTACTTGTCTATGACCACTGTCATAGACAAGTAAACAGGTATCTGTAGCGACAGATACCTGTCACTTTACAAATAACAACAATTGGACAATGAGTTTACAATAATACTATTAGCCTTACACTATATAGCTGGCATGTCAGACACTGCGACTAACATCCCTTACTGATATTTCATCAGTCATTAAAACAGTAATGGTTTTGGTAAAAGGAGAAGAATATTGTCTATCCATAATCGATCAATTGTGTTTTTACACAGTTTACACAAAGATTGACACATAAAGCTACTGATGCTTTACTTACAGCCGGTTTTACTTGGGATAGTTTTGCCTACAATACATGTCCTATCTACGCTACTTCTAAGAATTTCAAGACGTACTTTTCAAGTTACTGTAATTATTTGAACATTTTAGTTCACCTATACTTATTTATAACAAACTAGCTACTCTCACGCGGTTTCACCCGCTGCTTGCTCAGCCCCATTTAATCGTAGCGTGATTTTTTGTAGCCTATAGCATTTAGGAACATTGTAGCTATCTGTAAGTGAAAGAATTTTGGTTATCCGACCAGCGGTTTCCAAAGATTACCCCCTACATACAAACTTCCAAATTTTACCTCTTTATAATATTAGTATAGAAAACGACATACTATAAGTGACTAGATATTTATTTTATCAAGGAAAAAATGCTGTTAGGGTCTATCAACCTTACTTTTGTTGAAATAAGAGACACAATAGAAAAACAATATGTGCGCTGAGGGTTTGATAAATTAAGAGTAAAATATTAATTCAAAGGAAACCCTGCTTTTGTTTCAATTTCTAGACGACCTTAACTTTCTCAAAATTATTGTAACTTGTCGATCAAACATCACTATAGGCACACTGCATACTTTCTAACAAGTGGTTTCCGCGTTACCTAAAGGAAAAATACAACTTGGGTTTTTTTGTTGCGAAATTCTCAGAAATTATGCTATACCTAAATCTGATTAATAATATGTCGTATGCACAACAGAAACTTTACCTTGCACCTTTTTCAATCTCTAAATCTTGAACAGTACAGCACAGAAAAGGAAGTTTACAGCCCTAAAACTCTTTAGTATTTTTAAACCAAAAATGTTCAAACACTAAAATATACTTAAATAATTTTATTAATACTTTCTCCGGTCCGGGTATTGCACCCTAAATCCTTTGCTAAGTAATCGTTTGCAGTCTCTCAACGAATAAGGTAATCTACAATTAACTTATTTTGATAAAGCAGTGATCAGACGGCACGATTCATCGGGATATAGGGACTTATAGCGATCAGGCTCTCTCGATCGCTCGAATAGGACACTAACAGCCTATCACCGAGCATACCAACCGATTCTTTAGAACTTAGGGACTTAGGGTACCTACTATGAATCCCGTCGTCTGCTCGGCGCTTAAAACAAAATGTTCTACGGTCACAATCTTCAACAGATGAATTTGATTTTGATACGCTATACGGTATAAGAGGGCACCCCCAAGCTCGAAGGGTTATCAAAAGTCATATCGTACACATTATTTGGTACTATCACTTACACATTATAAAAAAATAAAAAATGTACATATTCTTTTTACAGCACAAAAGATAACAAGTAAATTGACGATTATGTATTTTGAAATAGGCGTAACGATATCATGAAAGTGGATTATTTCTATCATGGCAATAAATTTATACTTTTATTTATTATATTTTTGAATAAAAGCTGCTTAAAAAGCATTTGATCTCGTTTCATCAAATCATCATAATCTCTTGTTTAACTATTGTTGCAAAACAGATGCATTTGACAATGTTTTGACGAACTGAAGGTTTTAAAGTTTGATAGGAGATTTTAGGTGTAGATAAGACAGCAGTGAACTGTTGAAAAATAGAAATTATCCAGTCTGTAGTTGCAGGTAAAGATAACGCAGTACCAATAATCATTGAAATACTGCATACTCTACATTATCACGCGACAGACTGACCTAAGGACATATGCTTTCTAATTAATATTGGACTTGGCTAAGATGACTTGATATCGGAACCACGCGTTAGATTTCTGTCATTGTTGTATTCATTATTCTTGTTTGGGATCTTCTGATTAGTAGAACTTTCTTTTTATAAAGAACTAGCGGCCCGACTGCGTTTCCAGCACTGCACGCGCCATATTTTCCTTGTTGCTATTTTCCCAACACTCCCTTCTTCTTTTCTTAAATATTCTTTAATAAAAACGTTCTCCAAAAAATGATTGGTTAAATCGCTCTAGGCTATTGCGTTTTGCGCGTACTACTCCGCTTAACACTTTTTTCGATTCATTTTATATAGTTATATGTATAGATTAGCTATTCTCGCGGGACTTACCGCTTGTTGATTCTTATTGGTAATAGCAAGATATTTTATAGCCTGCAGCCTTTCTTTGATAAACGGCCTATCTCACACAAAAACACAATAGTTCAATTCGCACCAGTAGTCCCCCAGATAAATGCTAACAAACAATTAAACAAAACGATCATAGCTCCACCATACCTAATAGTCATTTGAATGCTTCCAGTTATATATATTAGTTGTTATTAACCCGCAGATAAACGTGAGACTCAATGTGTTTTCTATTTTGTCTCATATACCAGCATGTGGTGGTGGCCCGAAGATTAAGGAGCCCACTTCTCATGCGTTCGTGCGGGTGTGGGTTCGAAACCTGGCAAGTACCAACATGGCTTTTTCCGAGTTTGTTTATTTCTGTATGTACTTTCTTTGATTGTTTAGATTAGACACTACTAACATACGGTGAACGTAAACATCGTGAGGTAACCTGGACTTATAATTTCTAATTATAAGTTTGAAATCGCCAACCGCCATTGAGCAAGCGTTGTGATTAATGCTCAAACCTTCTCTCCTTCTCTCCTTCTCTCCTTCTCTCCTTCTCTCCTTCTCTCCTTCTCTCCTTCTCTCCTCCTCTCATTCTCTCCTTCCCTCCTTCTCTCCTTCTCTCCTTCTCTCATTCTCTCCTTCTCTCCTTCTCTCCTTCTCTCATTCTCTCCTTCTCTCCTTCTCTCCTTCTCTCCTTCTCTCCTTCTCTCCTTCTCTCCTTCTCTCCTTCTCTCCTTCTCTCCTTCTCTCCTTCTCTCCTTCTCTCCTTCTCTCCTTCTCTCCTCCTCTCCTTCTCTCCTTCTCTCCTTCTCTGGAGAAGGTCCTGAGCAAAGACTCAGGAGTGGGCACTTATAGGCTGATATGATGATACCAGCAGACAAGAGGTTAAGGGATTTTACTGGCGCGATCTCTGCCCCTCCTTGTGGCCTTGTTTTTGTCAGAGATAGGGGCATAGATACGTGACACACCCATCAATGTATTATTATATTACCGTACTAATTATCATTACAATTGATCCAACGTCGCGTGAAAATTGAGAAATATAAGCACGATGTTTCTAATTATTCATTGGCTTACAACTGTTTACTTTTTTTTAGTTTATCATCAAGCTAATAATAGCACCCTTGTATTCTTTAATTGTTTTGTTATTGCATGTCATATTACATCTGCCGCGCCTCCGTATTTTTGGGTACGGTAAATCATCAAATGACGTTTCTCATCTAGGCATGGGTATGGCGAGGGGGAGTGCCAGACTCTGTGCCAGAGTCTGACTATTCTTTCAAGCCGTGGCTGCGGTACCTAATTGCGCGCTTGAACACAAAAAACACAGACTTAGACTTCACATGAATTGCAATATCATAATATTTAAAAATTTTAATAATTATATTCACATGTTAGATACGAAATAATAAACATTATGCAATAATTCATTGAATGTATTACCTCAAGTACTTTCTTCGGTGCTTAGAGTAAAACAATGCAGTTTTAGATACTGAGTAATTACGGATAAGGATATTTGAATGGTTGGATGAGAAGAGCGGAATGACGAGGTCAGTGGCGTACAATTAAAGAGCCCTATGTTCAGCAGTGGACGGAAACAGGCTGGTGGTGATTTTTTTATAATCAAAAATCATTAAAATACTTTGCCCGCCCAGCGAGATGTAGTGTCAGGCGCTTACTGACTAAAAAACCCCATGTTCCTTCTCCTGCTTTAGGCCGAGGCCGGTGCCTGCCTCAGCGATTGGTGCCCGCAACCCCCGCTGAAGGATAATGATGATGATGTATTTGAGTGACCGTTGTATTGACCGAAAAGTTGAAGGTTCTCAGGGAAAACGTAGTGCTATACCATTGTCGGCTTTACCCAAACTGACAATAACAACCAAAACGGAGAAAAACAACCCCTTTGTCGAATTTATTGAACCAGAAAAAAATATTATTATTTAGTTTAGTGAATGAAACACAAGTACCTGGATACATGCTGACTGACGAATACTATTTATAAACAATGAAAGACGCTCTTTTCTTTTGCTTGGCGAGTTCGAAATCTGACGAGTACTAACTTTACTTTTTCCGAGTTATAAGTACTTCTTAAGTGTAGTTAGACACCATTGACATAATATGGTGAAGGAATACATCGTGAGAAAACCTAGAGTTTTAATTTCTAATTATAAGTTAGACATCGCCGCTTTCACTTTATAAGCAAGCCTCGTGATAAACGCACAAACCTTTTCCGTTTGAGAAGAGGCCTTATAGGCTGATTATAAAGAATATAATTAGCTAACTTTAATTAAATATACGTGGCATGTTAACTGTAAACTTTTAATTTTTTACATTAATAAAACATGTAAGCTGATGAGGCTCAAAATAAGTGATTTTTTTCTATACTTTCCAGAAATATCAGGTACACGGCTCTTTGTACTAAATGATACCAATAACCAGGTTGTTACTCTAGAACTGAAGCCTTAGTCTTATCTATCTCAAACAGTTGAGCAGAAAAATCTTTTTAACACATGTAAAGAAATTACTAGAAATTTAAAACCTACTCATTAATAAATTTTATTTGAACACACGTGTATAGGTAGGTAAATGTATCATTAATTGTATTATCATTACAATCGATATCAAACTAAATTTTTCACAGATACAATATTTTTTGACCTAGTCTAAAAATGTTCCAGAAATTTAGGATTAAGGTAAGTAGGTAAAAAAAATATGATAATCTACAATTTCAAATTGCACTACGTTTCAAATTTACATGCACATCGACTTTATTTTTAACATACTTAATTGATTACGTTATCAAATTAGGCGAAGTGTAATTGTTATAATATTGTTCTACGATTACTGATAAGCTAAACTGCCCTACTCCGTTATCAGTTTTGTTATCACTGGGTTAATTTTACTTTCTAATTTTTAACAATATAAGTTTTATCTGACTTTACAGTAAATTACCGGTGTTATCTCTGATAATCAATTATAAATCAAATAAAAACTCAGGTCTAACCTGTCTAGTTACAGTTACTAGTTGACTTAGCCCTGAACGTGACCGTCTGAAAAAAATATAAAAATGCTGTGCAGAAATGGTTCGTATTTTAATATACTTAAATACATTTTAATAAATATAATACATATTTAATTTAATTCCTTTATAACTTAGGTTGACTAAAAACTCATTTAATTGTATTGTAGTTCAAAAATAAATAAGTAATAATAATTAATTTTGAAATATTTATTAAAGTTCTTGCATGTCCCGAATATAAACAGTGTATTAGATACTTAACTAATACGAAGTTATATTAGTACGATAAAACAATTGTATAATATACAAGTGCACCTGATTACATGATACGAAGGAAGGTCAAACTGGTGTATTGTTACAGAATCGAAATAATCAAAGTCATTGCTTACAACTTTGTTATTTTACTATCGCTTTGTTTAATGACTTCCTCTTAAACTAATAATTTACAAAATAACTTAATCAATTTTGGGAACTCTGTGGCATACAACGAGACAAACAGTTTAAAAGAAACGTTTTTTTTGTTTTGTTGCTTTTGGTTTTTTAAAGTAGCTTCGTTTTTATAACTCTGGGTAAAAACAAATTAGTTATATGAACTTGAATACTCGTAAAGATGTACAGTACCAAGTTAGAATGTTTCCTACATACAAATATATAATAGCTAAATTCAATTAGGTATAACCTATACCTTACACAGTTCACTGTTATAATTTGGGCATGCATGAATAATAAGTGAAATATTATAACAATTTATTTAGTTCTTCAGATATAAGAACTTAGCTACTTAAATATATGTTTAACGGCTTCCTCGCGTAACTGTTTCATTGATTGAAAATCGAATGTCGCACAATGCTGCAGTTCCTAACTTGATTTGAAAGTAGTCCAGTTCTTCATCAAAAATTTACGTAAGCAAGCCGTTAAGACACAATAATACATTTAAAAAGGACTCATAAGAATTATAACGAATTGGCCCTTTGTATATAAAAATTAAAATAACTAGAAAGTCCACATATTTTTAATTGACTTGACTTTACATATCGGATACTTACAATATCGGATGTGCATTTTAAAACCAGACCAAATTGATTGTTGGTTTGTTTGCATGCAGATTAGAACGATTTTAATATATATTTCTTATACTTACACTATTGAATAACTTACTTTTCAGAGATAAAAAATGAAGGATATTTTAATTGAGATAGCTCTTGTTAAAAAATCAAATCGATCGGGATTCAAAACTCAATCCTTTTAATTTCTTTAATCTAAATATTTGCTTGTTATTTTGTTGTCTGTGCTTTCTAAAATGTGTAAAGTCACTAGGATACCTAATGTTTTTTTATGACTTTATACATTAAACATAAGCGAGAGTACCTAATTAAGATGTCGTCTTAATTATTTCATTACGATCGTGTATAGTCGAAAATACGTCCGATGATGACGAGCAATTCGAGAGAAATGAAGGAGACCATATTAGGTTGCTGGTGAGAGAAGAGATTGACAGCAACAGAGGGATCTTGACAGCGATCGCAGAACGCCATTTTCCAACGTTTTCAAGATTAATCCGTTTAGGTTTGAAACATTTTGTAAAAGTTACCTAAATAGTTACGTAAAACTGGGTGAACAGAATTTAAGGGGTAAATAGATACACAAAAAGGGGGGAATAGACATTGGCGAATTTTCCTAGTATCTATTCACCCCTCTTCTGCGTCTATTCAACCCTCGAATTCTTTTCATCCCGTTTTTTTGAAGCATAGTTAATTTTCAGCTGTTAATGATACTGTTACATTGAACAACCTTTTTTGCATACTTGGTGTTTGTAACGTCCCTGAATGTACAATAATCTTATGAAATAAGAGTTAAATATTCGGTTTTTAACTTTTAACCATAAATTTCCCAACGCAAGGGACTTTTGGTAAGTCACATTTGTGTCAATATTCACTTACCTACCAGTCATTTTAATGATGAATGTTTGCCTATGAAACTGTAATCGTAACATGCCTGTACCTCCATGGTGGTAGTTCTGTCTTTTAGCTAAAACCTTAACTTGCATTGTGAATAGTATCTACCTTTCATTATTTACTATTTACTAACCCGAACCTTTGCAACTGAATTTTAAAACTAAATCATCAAGTTTTAGAAGATACACATAGTTATTTTTGATGTTAACATATTTTTTCTTTATATATTAGGCATTTATTGTCCCTCTTAGTTTTTCAGTCCTTTTCGTAGTTTTACCACATATACGAATGGGTCGTTACTGATGAATGCAGACTATAATTTTGAATTGCAAACAAAAACCGTCAGTATTTTACGATATTGTAATTTTTATTTGTATTCTCCCATTTCAAATAGCAGAACATCACATTTTTTTTAAATAATATGTTGTACTATATTTTTATTGATCATCCACTTCTGTCAAGGAAAAGTACAGTTTGTAGAACACACGGTTCACGGTTCTATGGTTTCTGAAGAGGTAGTTTATTGCCTTTTGCATATGTCGAATATGCTCGTTGCGTCTGAACCAATCAAACTGTAATTCACATGACCAATCGTAAAAATGTAACACCTTATGTTAAAATTTACCCTGAAATTCTCAAGAAATAGTTCACTATTACATGGTTAATATATATCTAAATAATTTTTACTTTTAATTCCCAGTAAGGATATATTAGAGATTGTTCATTTACATTTACACAAACAACTTTTTTCCTGGAAACATACCCAGGCGTAGAGCTGCAAGAAAGAGTTGACAGTATATGACAAACATAGTTCTATCCTTTTTCCGCAGTTTCTGACGTCCCGTCGCAGACGCAGCTATACAATCCGCTTCCAATAGTATTGCTAATAAAATTTAATTAAATGAAACTAATACATTAATATGTTCGTTGCATTACGGTTTTAATTTATCTATTTAATTTACCTACATCCATATTATTTATAAATGTTTCCCTCACAAAACAATTAGATATCTACCAACACATTATTTGCATTAAACGTATTTTTACGCGTGTACACGTATAGGTACGTAGTATATATATCTATTAAATAAATTGAAGATTAGATTGATTAATCAATATTATGATGTTATGGCTAAGTCCTATTAATAAACGACTATGTGTATGAAGTCACTTTATGTTGTTGCTTTGATTTTATTATTTGTGTTTTCCGTGACAATTACTTAAAATTTTAATTAATTTTTATTTGTTAATTTTACTAGACATTATGGATTCTTATCTGAAAGAAATGAATTATTATTATTACTTATGGTCTCTACCTGTTAGAACCAATAATGGCTTATATAGTTATGTGTAGTGGAACTGTGGAAATAAGTAACTGTTGCTCGCGACTTCGTTCCCGCTAGAACATATTTTAATTTCCTTAGTGCTTTCCTAACTTCCCGAAAGAAAGTATTTAGGTACGACAAACGCGTAAAAAAATCTGCTGTGCGTCGTCCGTCAGTCCGTCAGTCCCTAACGCAAGACACTTACCATAATAATATGTAATCTATGTTGATTCGACTAAATTATATTATCAGTCAATCGACTACTGATCAGAGTGGCTGATTAATATGGCATATGAAAACATTGTAACTCTACTTTTTATTAATTACTAGCTACTGTCCCGCGGTTTCACCCGCTGCTCGGCTCCTACATATCGTAGCGTGATGTTTTATAGCCTATAGCCTTCCTCGATTAATGGACGAACTAATAGTTTCGGAGATTAGCGAGTTCAAACAAAAAAATAAATTCTACAGCTTTATAATATTAGTATAGATTTGTTAACTTTCCGACTTTTGGCTGCCAGGAAACGCTAAAGATTAGTTCTGATATCAAGATCACACTAGCCCCTCTTTTGTTTTTAAAACATTGCCCCATTGGGTACTCTAGTATTTTAATTGTGTTTGGGCGTTGTGTTTGCACATTACACGTAGATTCGGAACAACAATTTGTGGATTACACAAAGAGTAGTTCCGTGTGGCAATCAATTGGCTAGCCATTGCACCAACCGAGTCAGAATTTAAGAATCTTTTAATAAATTGTCGGCACCAATCCCCAACCCGAATTCAAATAGCGTCTGATCTTCATCCCCTATTGAATCTAACGAATGCCAATATTATAGAAACATTAACATATTTGATATAAGTTTTGGCATAGAAATTGCGTGAATCTTACTAATAGGCAATTTGATTTTTATACTTATTTCGATTAGATTAGTGTTTACTTTTCCATTTGCTTTTATGCAATGGTAATTATTACTGCGATCTGCTAAGCTAATTTTTAAACATTCTTTGTATTTTATTGATTCCCCGGCATTCAATACTTAATGGGTTCATTATTTGTGCCAAAAATAGTTTTGGTTAGAATTACTTAACATATCTGTGTGACAGGAGCTTAAACTTTTAGGTAATTTTACCAGACTGCAGTGAAAGAAGAAATTACTTAGGTCTAATTCTTACTAATATTATTAATGCGAAAGTTACAATGTTTGGATGTTGGGATGTTTGTTACTCAATCACGCCAAAACGGCAGAATGGATCTGGATGAATTTTGGATAGCATAGTGTACACTCCGAAATAGAGCATAGGCTGCATAGGCTACATACCTAGGCTTTTTATCAACATACCAAGCGCGCGAAGCCGTGGGCGGAAGCTATTTATTTTTATATCTTTATAAAAGGCATAGAATTAAGTAAAATGTATTATTAGGTACTTACTTATTCGAGATTTTATTGTGAACTATTTTAATTTATGTAATTTAATTTATTTTTATTTTAGCTTTCCATACCCTCTTCGCTGTTTCCTGTATATTTTTTAAAAACCTCTTCGTATCATACTTAAGTATATTAAAAATGTATTTAGTACAAAGTTTTCTCTTTGCGTATTGTCATCAACGTAAATATCTTTGTTAATACGTAATATAACTGCTTACAAAACCGAGGTGAATGGTGCATCTACATTCATTAATGTATCCTGCCTGTAACTTCAAATTAATTCTGTTTTTTCTGTACTAATCTCTTTTTGTAACGATGGTACTAAAACCTAGTATAACACAGGAAATACACTTCTTTCTAACCTTTGAATATTATAGCTACGGCTATCATAAAAAAGCTTTAAAACTTAAAACAAAGGGTCAAATTAAGAGCTCACTTTCAATTGACATATTTATTGATCGGGCTGTACCCTTCGTTTATAAAATTTGCACTATTTACGCAACTTTGGCAGTTTTTCTTAAAAGTTTCATAAAGACAACAAAGTACCAAGCACAGTATATTAGATAGCAGAACGATTTCTCATTCATAGATCGTGAATCCTTGGTAATTAGCTTAAGTTGACATACATGTACTTACTTATACCGAAATTTTATTTGCCAACTCAATCACATGACCACTTATTTGAGGCCACCTACTAAAATAAATATCACTAGCTTCAACTTCACACTGGCCAGCTCGAAAATCTAGCGTGAGCACGCCAGATTTGACAAACAGTAAACGAAACGAAAATATGCAAAGATTCTTTTGCAGATTTCTAATAAAACAAAACCTACTTTTAGTTTGGCGTATTTAACTGGTTATATACCCGTATGTAAAGTCTACTAATAGAAATATGTATTTATATTAAAATCTGGCCCGATCAAAATTTACGAAATAATTCGAGTCTTGACTTAATTTTTCGAATAACATTTCAAAATATTCTCGTTTGCAAGCAAATAATAACTGCTGTCACACGCCCGAGGCCGCATGCGTGATTGACGCCGATTGCTCGTTATCAAACCGTATTTTCCTTTTAGTCTGATCCGTGAGTATTGTTTACTATCCGCGATATTCGTGATGTTTCAGGCCGCATTCTGGGCCTTGAGCTGGTCTCGCCCCAGAACTCCAAGCGACTCCGCTGTAGCATCGCGGTGTTCGTGTGCTGGGCCTTCGTAGTTGCGTCTGGCCTCACATTCTTCATCTTCCAATTTGCGATGGCAAAACAAGCAATACGTCTAGATCTAGGTAAAAACTTGCTTTCTGCCTCTAATAGGCTTAATGTCCACAAGAACACGATTCCAATCCACCCGACCCCGCTATATTTCCACTAACACTGCTAATCTACCCTGTCTACTAACAAACTCATCACTAACTGAGCATTATTCAATAAGCCATGTTCAACAAGATCAAATTCGGGATAAAATCTCAATAATTGTTTTAATTTGGCTAGATATAAAGGAGCCGTGGTACCTGCGACGAGCCCAATGGCACGCGATGCCTTCGTATGGAATAGACATACTAAATCTTCCGGTATCGTTTGTTCTCATCGGCCATTCTGCAATGGAATTTTGTACAGAAAAATATGCTTGCATAAAGGACGTGTTAGAAATACAAAGGGATCACCAGCGTCGTGGGTGGAATGATATTGGTCCAAATTTTCTCGTCGGTGGCAATGGATTGGTATTTGAAGGCAGAGGTGCAAACGTTATAGGCGCCATGGTGAAATCGTGGAATACGATTGGTATCAGTGTCATGTTCCTTGGGAACTATATGAACGCAGAGCCAACAAAAGAGCAGTTTGACAATGTAAAAGTCCTGTTGCAAGAGTTGGTGAACAAGGAGGTTTTAAGGCCAGACTACACGTTGTATGGCGCTTGTCAAGTACAAGGGGCAGTGAGAACGCCAGGCATTAACCTTGTAGAACAGTTACACAACTTCGAGCACTGGAATCCTGCTAATAAAACGACTTGCCTCCGAACGTGATTATTTTAAGAATCCCTTCTTAAGAAGACATCAAGATATTGTACGAAAAAACTGTGATTGGTCATTATATTTAGTGAGATGGACTACCTAATAGTTATACAAATATAGTTGTAGATAATGTTAGAGTTATGTTTTATACTTATAGTTAGGAGAAGAAATAGAATGATTGTGCATTTAATTACTTGATAAGTCACTAAAAATAAGTTTACTATATAATTAAAATATTTGTAGTTGCGATTTATTTGTATTCCTTTAAAATGTTTGCCTAATAACTTACTAAACGCTGCCTACGTGTTTAGGTTGTTTTACAAAGCTTTAGCGAATTTCGTTAGTAGTCTCGAAAATAAACTTGAAAATTGTCGTAGCTTATGTTTCCAAGCTTAGACACAATGGAAATTAATAATATACCTATAACCGTGTGACTTCAGAACCTTGGGTTTAATTTTCTTGGGATAAACGGGAAGTAGGGCCTCAAGTAAAAGTAGTATTTAGATTTTTGTGTTGGGAGTTATTTCGCAGTACTAGGTATTTGCGGGTACTTACTGTTACAGTAAAATACACTACTAGCCTACGATATCATTACCATTCACTTTAATGGTTAAATACATATTGCTAATGATTAGTAATAAAAATATCTAGATACTAAAAGTATTATAAAGTATACTAATTTATAAGATTAGGTACCTGTGCCTTCTGCATGTAAAAAAGTTTTACAAATACATTGGTGACAAAGAACTCAAAATGGGCCTTAATAAGGCTTTTATATTATGAGAACCGATTGTTAACATTTTCTGTCCTGATTTTCATTTTCTACCAGCTCAATTATCTTATCAATTTACTGGCAAAATTTCCATGACCCTTAGATGAACAACTTCCACAACTTATAAAAGTAAGAATAATTTATTCGTAGTGCTTAAACCTTAAACCAGCGAACAGGTTTACCTAACCAAAACACATTCCTGCACATGTAAAAAATCGCTTATCTATAATGATAACCAAATGTATAGGTAGGTAGGCACAAAGTTCTTAACAACTAGATACATAGGACACTCAAGAACGTTGTACATAATAATTTCATTTGTATTAAACATTATGTAGGTACTTAATTTTTCTTGAAGTACTTAGGCATATACCTACTGTAAATTAGTTTTTACCAAAGACTTTCACTGCTATTTCATCCTTATTACAAACAGATAGGTGATCAGGGTTGCCCGCTAAAATATGGCAACGACGATATATTGTTTGTTTATTAATCCGTTTTTTCTTATAAATAATCAAACCCTAAATTATTCTAGTAATAATATTTAGTCAAAGAAACACATTTAAAGTAGGTAAGTGTGCAATTAGTACAAGCTATTGAAGTGTTGTTTCCACATTTGGGTACAAGTCTACCTTTACGAGATTAGGTATCTCATTGGATAGCATTTCATGACAGGTGAAAATAAATTGCATTAAGTTTTATTGCCTATATAATTTGTGGTTTGTTATTCCCAATTCCATTGTAAATGGTGACATCACAATGGGATTGTCCTAGAAAGCCGGGATTTAACGGCTTAGATGAAAAATTCGGATTAATAAACAATGTTTTTAGAACAGACTTGACCAATTGATAACTTGATACCTACTGTTTGCTCCGAGAATTTATTTTGTATTTTTATAATATATCATAGATACATTGTAATTCAAAGTTAGAGCCACGTTCTGTACATAGTAATATATTGATATATAAAATAAAAGATTGGTTCCTTTGATTGATTAAATTGCCTTTTTCTTATTAATATTCAGAACCAAGTTTATATTAACAAGGGCAATATTTGAAGATTTGGTTACGCTATAGATCTCTCATAACCATTACGCTGCACTAATAAAATTATCCTTAAGTACCTATACCTAATCTGCTTTTTGTACGTAGCATTGGTTTAATGTCATGGGACCGTCTGTTGAAATAACTTACTAACGAACCTACACAAACGACTAATACAAAATTTTATCCACTCCACAAAATTTCAGAACATAACGAAAATCATAAAAATTACGGGAAATATGCTAATTAGTAATTCCACAAAAATGTCTATAAATATTTGAAATAGATTTAAGAGTTCAATGAGTTTTGTGTAGGTAATGTTGATAAAATCATAGTCAATAATTATAAATAGGTAATTAGATATCTGAAGATAATTTATGAAACGTTTGTAGATAGCATATCTTATTAAATGAATAAAAATCCGCTTACAATTTTGTCTCGATAGCTTACCTAAGTTAATTGATCGCCAGGTAAAGGCTAACACATCTTTGAGATATACTTAGGTAATCATCTTTTATAAGTAGGTACCTATTCATTAGTAACTAGACCCGTTCTAGCATCGCAAGGGTGTAATACTGATGGAGAGATTCTAAATTTCATCACAACTTAAGAAATATTATTATACATAGGTATACATGTAAATATTCCTCTTCAATCGCTCTATATGTAAAAAAACTGCATCGCTTTAAGCATTCACAAGATAAAATCGGTGGTTTTAGCTGTATCTAAGAGACAGAATTCACTGCACGTGGTGGCTTATAACAGGTTATCCCCAACATTACTGAATATTATTTTAAATTAGTATAAACCTTGCCTTGGGTATCTACCAACTATTTAGCATAAAAAGAAACTTATAACAGAACCTTTTCGACGGAAAACATCACAAGTCACTGAACAATTTCCAGAGTTCCCGGTTGTATCAGGATTCAGAAGGTAAATCCTAACTTTTATTTACAAATTGCGAAAGTGAATTTACTATTTTAGTTTGTTTGTAACGATTTCAAACATGGATTCACATCTTTCATTTGGTGTCTGTCTTTTAATTAATTTAACTGATATTTAATAGGGTGTTCATGCATTGAGATTTAGGTGACGCTACCTATCTAAGTACGAGAAAGTTGTTAGGTTTATGGAATTCAAATTACAACACAAGTTAATTTCTAAGCAGCCTGGATGAGGAACCCAGGTGGGGAAAAATGACTTGAAAGGAGACCAATGTTATCGAGTATTCCGGGCTTAAAATTCGTGCTCATTTTTAAATTGGCATCTATACTTATGGCAATAGTGATGTGTTACTAACACTAGGTAACAATATCTGCACGTAGTTTAAAACCGTGCTCTCGTAGAACAATGTGCTTGCTCTTTTATGTGTTATTTTTTTTTCATATGCGTCGTGTTAATACCTGCTTATCTCATTTCAGACTTACCATTGCCTCGTTACTTATGGGACATAGCAAAAAGTACAACGAGAGCAGAAAGACTTTCCTGCGCGGCCGCCATTGTAGTTCTGGCTGTCTGCATCATTTTAATTGTTTACTTCACCGTCGTTGCTAAGAAGAATGCCAATAAAGTGGTAGACATCGGTAAGACAATTAATTTTTCAACTTTTTAATTTTCCTCCAAAATCATAAATGATATGATATGACGTTGAGAATCTTGTCTTACATCTTCTTTCTGTTTTTTTATTGAGGGAGTGTATTATCAAATGTTTTCTCCCGTCCTAATTGGGGCGAGGAGTGATAGACATTATTGACTAAAAATCACCTCGTTTCTCTTTTTTTGTGAGGGGAAAATCACTAATAATCTTCTCTCGCCTACGGTGTGGAGAGAGGGAGTGTCAGATTCTAACTTAAAACTCTCCCGTTCCTTATCCTGCTTTGGGCCAAGCCGTGGTACCTTCTTGCGCTAGCCCCGCAACCCTGGCTGATCATCTGCCCTGTAAGGCCCCGTCAGTTGTGTCCTATCAGCTTTTTTTGAGACACATTATTACGGTTGCACCTGCAACCCCGGGCCTTAGAATGCATGTACGCTCGAGTCTAGTTATCGTGCAAACTACCCTTGCTCGCTGCCCTACGCTCTAACCCTGATATGACCAATAATTAGGTAGGTATTAAGACCTGAGTCAGTCAGTTCAAAACTCTCCATGAAAGACAACGGCCGCAAGTCCATTCACACTAATGCAAAAGTAGGTAAATAATAGATAGCGTGTGCAAGGACAACTCGACCTAGTCCTGAGTAATAAGATATCTTTCTAGATATCTACTAAGTAGGTAGGTATCTAGCATAAGTAACTAAAGAAGTATGTTTGATTTATAGAGTTATATCCATTTTCAACCCTATATTTATTCGTCACGCCATTATCCGGTGTAGCGGTTACCTATACCGTGACCCAATTCAAGGCAAAAAAAAAAATGTACCTAAGTAAGTTTTCAGTAAGAGTCTGACACACCCTTTCGCTATTTATAGAGACGTGACGCTCCTCTTCAAAATTAATGTAATGATTTGTTGTTTCACAGCTCCACATGAATGGTACATCACAAGAAAAATGTGGCTGGCACCAGCATTTCTAAATGACGATGACGCCACCGACTTTACTCCCGTGAAACTAGTCATCATCGCTCACACTGTCAGCCCTGAGTGCAATCTCTTCGTGAACTGTGCAGCTGAGATGGTCAACCTTCAGTCTTACTTTACCAACAGTTATAATTACGATATTCCGTAAGTACATACCTACGCAAACCACTTCTGATTACTCGTAAAAGTATGCTTTAGTTAAGTTGATCATTGCTTTACAACCGCGGCTACGAATACTTATTCTCAGTAGGCAGTAGCAACACATAGTTTTGGGTAATGCATTACACTCATCGTCTTCTACTTACCTAAATACATAGGATTAAAATAACTCGTAAAGCGTGGCTCCCATGGTTACCGTTTGGAGTAGTTTAGTTAAGTATTTATTGATTTTAATTTTAAATCATGATCTGAAATGACTACCCTCGCCCAGGGTTTAGCGAGAAGGAGTATCGAAAGTCTTGTCTAAAAACACCCCGTGGCTTCTCCTATAGAGGCTGCGGTACCTTATTAGGCTTGACCAGAAACCCCGGCTAAAAGTATTAGGTAGGTACTTATACTTATGTTTAGTCTTATAATCTAGGTGGGTGGCCGTGATAGCTATGTTGTATGCTGCTAAGCCAACTATAAAATAATCTCATTGAGGTACTGACGTGTGATGAAAAATTTCTGTCCATAAAATTTCATTAAACTAGAGAACAAACAGTTGCTCTAATTTCTGTTTTGTTAAATACTTACAGCCGGCGGCTTCGTACACTTCAACAACGTTAGTCAGAATTGCAGCCCAGACACACAATAGATGTCTTACTAAACTAAAAATAACTTTATATAATTGAATAGAAGGACACAATCGATTTTCTATAACGACTTAAGTACTCTCTTGCATTAACTGCTAAAGCAACGGAACTCCAAAAATATCGAAAAAAGATTCGTTTCCTTCTATTTAAATATTTTGGTATTTAAGTTGCGTATCTTTCTCTTTACAGATACAACTTCGTCATAGGGAATGAGGGAAGAGTTTATGAAGGACGCGGTTGGAAGATTATAGGTGCACACACCATTGGATACAATCGTTGCTCCCTTGGCGTAGCGTTTATAGGTAACTATAAAATATATCATTCGTCGATTCGATAATGTTGATTACAACATAAAAATTTTACTCTCTAGTTAAACTTCTTAGGGCCAAAATAAAAGAAGACCTGTTTCATTATGTCTGAATAGCCGCCACGTATCAGATAAATTCAAAATTGAAGGTGAAGCGTGCCAACAAGTCGTCCTAACTATGCACAATTATTTTCTATGTTACATCTATTAGTCCCTACTCTTAATACGACTTGTGTCGTCTTGACGTTATATCCATACTACTTATAAAGTAAAAAGTATAAGGGTGCTGTGTGCTTGCAGTTTTATCTCCTTAATATTTTTAACACAAAAGTTTAAAGGATGGATGAAAAGATTTTTCGTTTTTATGGAAAAAAAACTACTGAACTGAATTTGGCATAGTGATAAAATATGTTGTACAAATAACACAGGTTTATTTTTAGCCCGGAAACCCGACTGTAAGTCAAGACTGTATCTAAGTAATACATATTTATGTACAGGTGACTACCGCGAGGGTTTACCATCGTATTCAAAAGTGACAGAACTACAACTCCAGAGAGCATTAATGTTGCTCGAAAAGGGTGTTGAGCATGGATATTTGGACAAGGACTACCGTGTCGTCGGAGCTAAAGATCTGCGATCTTCTTACAGTCCTGGGGCCAATCTATACAAACAGATACAAAAATGGCCTCATTACGCCCATAATAACACTTTTAAAGGCATGACTTGTGAAGAAATTTATAACAGGGCGCCACCAACCACAACTTCTACCCTCAGAACTATACTGGATTCAGATGTAAATGAGACGACCACACTGTTATGAGACAGAGCGACTTAGATAACGAACGATGTTTGAATCTATACAATATTTAAGAGATGTCTGTACACGTGGTTTCCCAGAAATAGGTAGAGCAAGAACAATTTGTGACAAGTCAAAGACGTATCATGTTGCCAGGATGGACTTTAACAATATATTTAGTGCTTTTTTAGGAACCAAATTTATTTTTGGACCGACGGTTATGAATGGGACATGCAGAGGTAGGTACATATACAGTTCACATGCAGTTGCCACTAGTACCTATGTAAGTTTCATTCTCATCCCGTGTTATGGAGAGTGAGCATAGCGTAAAAACATATCGAAAACAATAACTTTACGAACAGGTCGAAGTGAAATACCTTTTAAAATAAATTGATATAGGTAAAACATGAACATAATGCAATGTCACTAACTAACTCAACTTTACAAAACCCTGAAGGTTCTGACTCTGTACTCTGTGAAGACTTTTTATTCTATATAGTAGCTAATCCCTTAGTTTTATTATGTGGTATTAGTATTCCATTAGGCTTCGTTTTTTAAAAGAATAAAAATAATAAGCTACGTGTCGAAAAAGGTATTATTATAGTTTGTACCTATAGTAGGTATAGTAATTAGGGATAACGTTACAATTCGTTATAAGTATTGTTATGTATAAGTTCATACATACATTAGACTGTTTTAAATTAATATTAACAATTATTGTGAACATCGCTTACCATCACAAAGAGGCTCTCGATGGATATAAGTAAAATATAATTATCTTGGGAAATGTGACGTTGCTAGTGTGATAAAATTACACATAGATATAGCGAAGCAAATTCTACTAATTGCCAAAAATGATAAATTGTAAGTAACAAAATATTTTAAATCTTTTGTTCACTTAACGAAATATGTATCCCTAGTATTTTTTGTATTCAATACATATAATAATGGGTGATATTATATCCCCCATTAATCCAGAAATGCACATCTGCAATGCTACAAACATTTTACTAGATACTTTAGCTTTAAAAATGTTTAATAAATCGACAATTCAATACATTAAAACAATAATCACGCTTTCATTCATTATTTTTGTTATGTTATTGCCTAGAATTTTCAAGAATGTTATGATAAATGTATAATGCAAATAAAACAATGTCAAAAACCACTACTGCACAAAATTTAAAGAAAACTGTAGATTCGAAAAGAGTTGGATTTTACTAGTTGTACCCATATACTATGCAATTACAATTTATGAGCAACTCAAGTTTGTAATACATTTAAGTCAAGTTATATATAAAATAAAATATTATTAAAAATTCATTGTTAATATAATTTTTAGGTTTTCAAATTGTATTGAAATGTTATATTATGTAATAAGTGTGTGAACCTTATGAACCAGTAGATATAATAAGTCAACTGTGACAATCGGCGATCCCAGATAACCTTAGACCGTCCCGTGGGTGATAGATGATAAGTATGTTATATTTTATACAGTTTTTAATAAAAAGAATAATTCAAATTGGTGTCTCATTAATGCCATTCCTCAAACATGTGTACTTACTAGTTGTTGAGTTCACTGTTCCAGGTAAAATATTACGCAAAGAGCGGTAATATTTTATGTCATATATTTTCAATAATAAATATAGTCATATCATTAAACATTAAATTCTTGACTTGTATCGGCGTTTCAAACCTCCTGCTAATAGACCGACTACGTATACTACTGCATGTGGTTTTACTGCATCTGTTTCTGGTCTCCGTAATACTTACTATCGAATAAAACATTCATCTGTAATTCTCTTGTGCTTCGATGTCCCAAGATAATCTCCAACCGCAACCTTGAGTACATATACAAATTATTTTTCTTTATTATATCATTCCTGGGGCACGCTGGGCGTACACATAAGAGTTTTAAGTGAGAACTACCCATTTTATAATTATATGACGAGAGAACCTACTTACATACAATTTGGTGTCAGACTAAGTCAACTGGGTAGTTTCTTCAGTCTGAATAACAATACAATAAAAATACTGATTAACACACCTTCATTCATTCCATTTCTACATAATATAACTAAAATAGTTTTAGATAAATATGACGTTACATATTGCTATTTAATACAAAAATCATAAAACTTGTCGTTTTCGACATTTCAGAAAACTATTGAATTTGACTAGTTAGAAACTACGCATTTGAATATATAATATAACAATCATATTTCGGTATGTTAAAAAAAATCTAATAAGTGATGCTTACTGTTAATTAATAACTTTTTAGCCCAATCTTGTAATTATTTTGCAAATTAGGGATGTGATGCCTATGTTTAGCAAACAGGTAATAAATAGTTTACTGAAGGATTTTTTGTGGTTGTGGAATACGGACATACAAATTAAGGTATTACAACGCGATTAAGGTGGTGTACATTGTTTTAATCACAATTATTAAAAATGTACAGGGCTGTATAAACATTTGGCATAGATAGTTGTCTACAGAATACAATCGAAGAATTAAATAAAAATAAACTCTTATGATTAATCAAAGTTTGTAATTTCTGAAATGCTTAAATAATTTCACATTTTGTTTGGTTTTTCATCTCCCAGAGGTTCTTTTAGGCACTGATTACATTTTACTGGTTCGCCAAATTCGTAGCTACACTGAAACTTTCGATGGTTAAGGAAGAAATGAAGTTTTCCTTATCAGATCTCATATTTGTTAGCCGTTTAGCTTAAAAATACATCTGCTCGTGACAGGCGCCCGGGCGTAAATGTTTGGTTTAGTCCCATCTCAGCATTTTGCCATCTCGATGTCCAAGAATTTATTTATTATGCCTATGAAAACAAATTCCCCCCGGCGCCCTCCCCTTAGGTACTTAAATATAAAGAAACGACAACTAGTCAAAATTAATATCTGTTACAAAAATAACTTTTTTTAGAATAATAAGGTGGTCAAAATCAAGGTATTTCTAGAACATTCACAGGCGTTCTGATCGTTCAATGAAAAGGGCCTTAGTTCTCTGCTTATTACTGTTAAAGTAATAAATCCTAAAAATGGCATATGAAAAATCTACATTTTGTACAAATAGTATATGCCTGTGAAAGTTGGTTTACTGACTATACTGACACTGTCTCCACTTTTATATGTAGGTACCTAACAATGATTGTAGGTAGATGCCGTTTCGCAGGCATGAAAAATAAATTAATAAGTGCTAAGACGGGAAGGTGCTGAGATGGGACTAAACCAAATGTTTAAGACTAGTTTATAATAATACCTATACCCGAAATGATCCGGGGCTTAAGTTCCATACACTACAACATCAAATATTTCGATTATTTATTACATCATTTTCACTATGACTATTATATTGGTTACATGGGCATACATATTATTATATTTGATACAGTATAATAAAGACTGTGGTTTTAAGCGTAAAGCATATAACGTTTGTTCAAAATTCCTATTTTCTTTGGGATTACATATTAAAAAAGCGTAAGCACTTAAAAGTACTCGTAATTAGTTCTGGGCGACAATTTGACACCGAGGAGTCGCACAATCAACGAATTGCCGACGCCGTCCTAACTATGTACATATTTCCAATAAACAAGTTCCGCACAGACACTATAGCTACATACCGATTACTTATTCATGATACCGTATTAATAGCAACGAATAGATGTAACATACTTGAGTAATTATTGCTCTCGAGAAAAGATGCAAGTCCTAAACAATTAGTCTACAATGCCTTATTTATTAAATACAACTATGTATGATCTACGTGATCACGCGGCCGAACTTTCGAGATGTCAAATTGTCATCGTCATTAAATATAACGTCTATCATATCCGTAATTACCAAGATTATACTAAACATCCAAGAATTCTGATAGTACAATCGTAAAAATAGTGAGAACATTATGATGCTAGCCGAACGGGGTGCAATAGCTGCTCCTGTGAGGCCTACTTTATTTTTACCAAGACCCCTGGGCTCTCCCCAGGTGTACCTAGTAAACTTCAATAGATTACCCAAGATCTACAACAGGAAAAAAGATTTTAGCGCACTGGGACAGATATATGTTTAAGAGAGTCGATCCGTTGTGTTCTTGGGTAATTCGTCTTATTTTTATTATAATTTTCAGGCTCCAAATTTATTAAATGGTTTCTTTTCGACGAGGAAAAGAAGTTAAACTAAACTCACAGGCTTATTTGATCCTACCATCTTGAATTAAGAATTCAGGACTAAGTAACAGCTGATTTCGAAAATAAAATACTCCTATTCATTTGCTACCCCCCCACTTTGCTACATAACCTCGCTCTGGATATCAAATTACTTGCACTTTTTCAATTGAGTAAGCCATAAAGTCTATTCAACACTATCAGAACGTCATGTATATTGTGTACAGACATCTTTTGATAGACCTGGAGAAACATGTTGTATCTATTAGAATGACTTGCACAAAAGGGTTACCTTACTGCCCTGATTCACCATTTCTGGTAAAATTTCAGATAAGCTAATGTGTCACATTTTTTGAAGAATGGTGCCAATCAGGCTACGAAAAAATTCTTCGGCAGTGTTGAAACAGGCCCTTGAGAGAAGAATGGCGTACAGAAGCAGGTTCCTACACCCCGTAAACTATCTTGTAGACAACATCAAACCGTAACATGTATACACTAGGGTGCACTACGTCCACGAAAGCTGATTTGCGCTCCGTACATTTACATGTGAACACATTATTTTATTGCTTAATCGAATGTCAGTCCACAAAAGTGTTTCTATTACAGATGATTTCAGAAATGCTGATATTTGGTATTATTTAGTCGTTCATAGATTTGATGGTAGATAAAAACATGGATATAAATAGTCACAGTAAAAAAATATATATTAGAGATACAAACTTGGTAGTCATAATAAGAAATAGATTAGCATATTGGAAGACTTAAAAAATCGATGACTGATGCTTCCTTACTATACAAAAATATTATAAAATAATACTCCGAAATGCCGACGAAAACTTGTGATATACTCTGTGTTTCTCGTCTTACTACGGCAACCCACTTCATTTATCCATTGCAAATATAAACTGAGATGTAGTTGTAAGACATCTAAAAATTTACGGTGCATATTACAATCGTTGTTTAATGGACTTGTGTCCAAAGCAAGCACAGTTACTGCAAGGCCGTAGAAGCGGAGTACAAAATGTCGACCGTATAAGTCGCAAACAACCGTAAGTTATCGCGTTGAGAGCTTCAATTTATACACGTAACAAAATTTCATTCAAACTCACAGCCAAGTCATCACTTTGAAAGTAAAGTTCATATCATCTAAGCCTATTTTCGAACTGACTTCATTACCCATTAACAAAATTATAATATCTGCCAATATCAAATCTAAGAACGATGCCAATCATAAATAATAAATTACATAATTTTGTCAGTAGAAATTATTCAAGTATTTTTTTATCATAAGATGATAAATAAATTGCTTCTTGTAATTTTGAGTAAGTTATGCGGTCTATCTAGTGATACTTATAATAAATTTCACATGCCCTGCGTGATTTATATGTTATTATTGGCTAAACGCATCACCAAAGATGAATGAAGTTAAAAGGTACGTATAATGTTAAAACATTCAAGGAAGAATAAATTGTTGTTTTAGTAGTTATTGCTGAATGGAAAGGCACCAAAATACAAAATATCGAATCCTTTCAACTGGTATGTCATCCATTCTTGGCGAGGCGAGGCGACGCTTAAACCATATTCGCATGAATTATCATTTATTAGGAACAAACACCCATAGTACAGTGAAATGGGCACTAAATCTGATTTGTCACGCGGCATTGTGTTTCACCAAGCTATCATTTACTCAAGCAGAAGATGAGGGTCGACTTTATCGAATGATTAGTAAATACACAATTATGTGCAACATTTGTTCTTCTTTACGGATTCGCAAGTCTCGCTATCGTCTCGCGTCTCAATCTAATTTCCTTATATTACAAACTACACAGAAAAAGGTACACGAGCAAACTTGACTATTCACTGTTCGCAAGTTCCGTATCACTAGCGTACCTATATGTATTATTTAAGTATAACGGATGCAAGTATTTTCTCTTTGTGATAAATTTATTGCGATTTCCAAATTGGAACAATGTTTATAAAATTCACAACAAAATTAATACAATTCAACAAAAGATGGTGATGAGGCTCAAACATTTCAATTATTTAAGGCATCTTAATTTTTTTATAATCAATATATATCCTTGTTTGTTATAGCTATCACAGGGTCATAAGTCCTTAAGGGAGACGTGGTGTTTACCATTATATCTAACAATAATCACGAGGTAAAACTATGCATGTACTATAGTTTTTGTTGTGTGCGTTTAGTCAGGCGAGATTGCAATAGCTTGTTATCCAAACTATTGCGCGACAATGGAGACAGTGAGTACCTAAACACTTTTAAGAATGAAGGAAAGAAACGAAGCACATTACTCAACTTCCAACACACAACGCAAATCCAATAAGCTGTATTGTATTCTATATATTCAAAGTGCGATCCCAAAAACGATTTTATTTTATATAATATAAAATACAACTCACTTTTACACATCGTCGTTGCAAGTTCCGTATGTGAATCTACAGATAGATCGCCGTTACAATGATAGGGATGGCAATGGATACATTTAACACAAAATCAAAAACTAAAACTATTTCAAAATCAAAAGTAATATAGACAATAAGAAAAGTAATATAATTCATTAAATAATACTCAGAAAAATAAACCTGCGTCAACAAACGTAATGTTACTTTTAATACTAAAAATTTTACTTTGATGCAGTGGGCCAAATTAATTAAACCAGTAAAAGCAATATCTCTTTACACTTTAGATAAGCTTCTTCTTATAGTATTGCCATTAATAACTGCCATAGTATTGCCATCGATACATGGTTTGTTAATTACGGGGTGTCTACTAAGACTTTAAGCTTGATGACTATGTCTTCAATGTAAAATTAAAAAACCTAAACAATTGCTTGAGGCAGTATTTATTGATTACAAGTTTTGATATAAAGCAACATAAATAATACACATATATAATTATATCCATCCAATGAGATCCCTATCATCAATCACAGTTTTACCCGCGTTTCCTTAAGTAATTCCAAACACAAAATTATTTCTTTTAATTGGATTTCTCACAATGAGTATTATGTACAAAATAGGTTCGCCATCGACAAGCCGCAAACGTACTCAATATATAATGCATCATTATTTTTGTAATACATAAGATTGCTTTATTTCTTGGAGTCACTACAAATAACACAATAATATTATGTAATTGTAGCTTATAAATTGTTGAAGCGCACTTCCTGGTACAATGGGCAGTTTCTTCTCAATTCCTGGAAAGTTTCCAGTTCATTTTATTCAGATACTGATAAATTGAGAAGCAGCTAACAATAAATTTAGTTATTATTACTTTACATCCGAAGTAGTAGTACCCTAACCGCTTTACAAGCAAATAAGTAGGATCGTCGTTGTTAGTTTGATATAATATATGTACATAGGAGGTAGTTACATAATTTAGAAAACGTTATTGCTGTATGTTAGATCATAACGACATTAAATTAGATCGCTACATCACATGACTTTGTAGATGTTCTGGACTTACCTACACTAATAAGTTGTTACATTATATATTAAAATAGAATGCAGACTGAGATATCTTTGATTCCATAATTTAATAAACTAAAAATTTAAATCAAATACATTTCTCCTGAAAACATTCATTTGTTACAAACCTATGGCCACAATGAACACCTGGGTCCACATCAATTAGCCGATCAAAATAATCTAATACCAATAAGTATTACTGTTATAAATATTTTAAGTCAGTCTTTGGTTCCATTCCAGTTCATTGCATAAATGCTTTTCCGATTAACAATGAATATTTTGTTCGTTAATTAAGGTTAGCCATCATCACAATAGCACAGTGTACGACACATATCATATGAAGTGCACGCGTGGCGAGCGGGGATCGCATAATACTAAGAGACTAGCACTGTCCTGTGAGGACAACATCTTATCTTTTTATTGCACAACAAATTTTCATCATCACAGAATGTTTCGCATAAAGAGATCTACTAAACGTAACAATAACCGCAACAACGTGTATCAAATGTCCATCAATTTATTACATTAGTTCATCACGCACCTTACTTACACAGTTAACTTAGACACACTAAGCTTCGACGAAAATCTATTTCCAGCTGACAGACAGTGTATGCAACATTCATGTTATAACCATTACCTGATGATACTTCATTGACAATGGATTCACACACTAGCCGGGTTCATTTGATTATGAGCATTTTATACACATTATACCTAGCTTCTATAAAATATTTACATTGTTTTTGAATGCCAATCCCAATACAGCGAACAGTTAATAATCAGATGGCTAGCTGTTCGGTGCTCACGTCAACTTCATGTGGCATGTGTCGCGACAACGCAGACAAATACATATTGAACTTGGCAAACCATAACATTTACATTGGCCAAGGAATGGTGCAAACGGAATTTTGAACAACGTCTCTATGCGAAAAAGAACCTCTTACATAAATGAACTGAAAATAAGCAACGCAAATTGGTTTGATTAATTGATATGTACCTTGCTTATTGATGTTATACAATCATATTTACGCGTATTTGATCTGTATTAATGACAGCTGACAATAATTTATTGTTTTCACCTAGAATTAGTAAAAATAACAAAACAATTTCCTAAATGCTGCTAAAGAAAAGAGGATAAGTCAGTCTCTCATGAATACAATGAAAAAATTTGAAGTGGAAAATCAAACCATTAAGATGTTTACCTACATGGTTGAGGCCTTAGTGCTGATGTCTTGATCTTACTCAGCTAGTTGTTCTGAAAAAGTAAAACCAATTGTAATTTAAAATCTACTCTATAGTATACAATTAATTACATACAATATTTTTTGCAAAGAGAGTAAATTGACTAGTACACCTAAAAAAATAGATAGACAAAGATATTTTAAATTTAACGCATGGTTTCGTTTTATATATAAATGAGGAGCTGGCTAACCAGGTAAGATCGCAAACATAAATATTAGTTGCCAGATTAATGCTAGTGTTGCCGTCCAAAAACTACTGATATTGTCTATCTCGTGTTTATTTTTGCTGTACGCCGAGTTTCATTACAAAAATGGTGAAGAAGTGAATACTGGAAAGAACAAATCCCCTTCAGATAAAAATTAAAGAAATTTATAAAACTGTTTTATTGAGTAGGATTCATCAGGTTTTGTTTGAAAATGCACTTTTATAAGCTCGTTTTAGCTTACTTGGGAGCCGGTTTCGGTTGCAAATATATAGGAATAGACGCAACAGGATACGATAAAAAAATAGTTTGTAATTTGAATGGACTAATAGTAAGTGAATTACATGAGCATAGATAATCAATTGTTTTATGAAAGAAAATATCACCATACTCATGCTATCATGCTTGCTATACAATTTAATATCATACGAGTATTATTTGTGGATTTTTATTAAAAATCCTTATAAAAGGTGTCCATCTCGCAAGTTGCTATAAAAATATTACATCTTCGGAATTTTTGAGCATAGGTTATAGCTGGTTTTTGCTGCAGGTATTTGGCTATTGTATTGGCAAATAATAAAACTGACTTGTTGGAATTTGAATTTAGTATTACTTGGGTACCAAAGGCCAAACCCTCCCTGCATATGGCGAATCTTCAATTACCCAATCCTGTAAAGGCTACGATAACAATAACTTCTATTGTGTTGCACGTGTCTGTAGGTAGCATTGATTTCGTCTGGTTGTTTTCCGCCTTATGCAATGAAATAGTATTTATCAAATTGTTTATTTACCTGCGATAGGTCGACGTGGGCGGAAACCACGAGTACCATCAGGACCACGAGGGGCGCGTAACACGACTACCCGTGGCCCATTAGAATCCTCGAGCGAGGCTGTACGAAGCCGCGCCAACAGACGCTCCGGACGTTCGCATCTGGTCTTGCCCCCCGCGAAACCTTTGCCACTGTAATATAAAAATAATAATTTTAACTATTAGTAGGAAAATACAAAATTTCCAACTGGTAAAATTGAATACTTTTATTCATATGTCAAGAATTTTCTGTTAAATTTTTTTTGAAATAGCAACTTATGACTTAATATTTGTGCGTCAAACAGCATAATAAAAAAATATCAAAAATGAAATTTATCGATAGGATAAATGTATTGAAACGTCTAAATAACTTTCAGTTGTATAGGGCTGAGTTTTCAACGGTCAGATAAAAGTTACCTTAGGAATAATTATTACGCTGTCGCGTCAGAATGTTTGTGTAAGACAGTGACAGCAATAATTTTATTCCTCAGATAACATTTATCTGACTATTAAAAAATCAGTCCTAAGTAAACTAGCCACCTCCCACGATAATAAAGATATTATCATCGGTTTACTTGTTACAAATCGCACGGCAAAAAGTCATGAATTAAGTGTCTCCCTGTGACCTCCATTGGGTCATATATCGACCTCTTGGTATGTGGCAGTCGGAGACCTAGGCTCCGCGTGCATGGCTTGCACTCGATAAACTTTTTCCCCACCCATTTTCTTAAGTTTTCATATTTTAATGCAATCTAAGTTTTCAGTGAATCTGAAATTCACTTACCCAATTCTTACGACGTTGCAAGCGGATGACTTGCCATTCCTAGGGTTGGTCAGCATTACAAACTCGACCACATCACCGGGCTGTAGCTCTGCAGGATTACCACGGACTTCTGACATGTGGAAAAATAGACGACGATTGTCTTCAGCCTCCAGAGACAGGAAACCAAATCCTCCTGAAAAAACAACGACCAATTGAATATTTTCCTCAACGATATTAGCAAATATATGTTCAAACACATTAAACGGATTCAATCCTATTCGATTACCTTTAATAGCGTCAACAGTGGCACGCCTCTTCTTCCTAATTGGCACAATGTTTGTAGCTCGCCCCTCTACGTCGGCCTGGAAAGTGACTGGGTCGCCGACCTGTAGTATTTCACGCTTGCACGCCAATCCCATTATACCGAACTCATACGAGGTGCCACCTTCTACTTGGATCAGTCCTGGAGATAAATGATTTACTATTATTA
This sequence comes from Spodoptera exigua, assembly GCA_902829305.4. Taxonomy (NCBI): domain Eukaryota; kingdom Metazoa; phylum Arthropoda; class Insecta; order Lepidoptera; family Noctuidae; genus Spodoptera; species Spodoptera exigua. The sequence continues at coordinate 7,121,600 of LR824601.2, read as the reverse complement.
AAGTTTACGAGCTAAGAACTCCACAATCATATTTCTAAATAATAATTGTATATTAATTACGACCTGACTAGTTATGACTACTCACACTACGCAACAAGTCGAATAACAAAAAAAAAACGCACAAAATACCTATAACGTAAAATGTATATCAAACATAATCAAATCCATATAAGTGATTGCAGCGGATGGCCGCACTAGTTGTAGTAATTGAATGAAGTGATATCAAGTTCACAACTATATCCACTAGTTCTAACTAGTAAACTGTAAGCAAATGCTACGCTACTGGCAATCTAACACATTGTATTATTGATACTGGGGTCATTTATTGGTTCTCGTCTGCTCAGACATCACTTTCACAGTTTCAATAATGTTATTAAAAATTGTTTTACTTCTCAATTACCGGAATAGTGGGCTTGGTCGGGATTCAAAGCCCGTAGAGTCCTGGTGACCGTTCCGTTGAGTGTCGGGTCAAGCGGTTTCGCGATGGGCACAGAGCCGCGAGGTAACACCCGCACGTACTCAGCACTCGCGCACCCACCGCCAGACCCGTTCACTCGTCCCAAAGTATACTCAACCTCACAGCCTAATTCCAGGCCATCTGGATTGCCTTCCAAATTACTGTAAGCAATACAAAAGCAATTATTTTTTCGGATCTTTGCATATTGCTCGAACTCATTCATATGCAAGACCGAGGCCCCCAAACGTTTGTACGTTAATTGCAAATATTTCAAATTGAACATATAAAAGTAACCATCATTATTATAATACGCAGCTGCACACGTGCTTTTCGCAAAAGCTAAGATTAAGCACTAACATGGTAGGAAGTAAGATAGCAGCAAAGGCACAGGCGTTTGGTACAATACGCAAAGCAAAGTAGTAGCAAACAATTAATACGATTCTTTGAATGTAAACTGATTCTGATGATACGGTTTATCTATCATAATATAAATATACTCACAGTAGGACTATCTATATTTACGGATAAGTAATATAAATTGAAATGAGATACAATATTTACTTGACATGGTGATTCTAAATACCCTCGCGCCCCCGCTTTGCATCTTTTGCGAATAAATTGAGCGTCAACAATAGAACCTTAACACTGCTTATTTTTCTAAGGGCAGGTATTTTTTTTATGTCAAAGTAACTTAAGAATAAATCTCAAAAGCAAGTCATGAAATTTCAGAAACCACTATAATAAAAAGTTGACCTACCATAATGAAGTACCAAAACCAAATTAATGCTTGGCATTTACTATTAAGGTCAGCTGGTCTCAATCAAGTACGAGTGACCCACAGGTTTGAATTCCTACCCCGGGTGAGACAAAATTATACGGGAAAACTCGAAAATATCTCAAAAAAACCCTTATAAAATCTTTGAATTTATTTTTAAACTACATCAGTCTCACCTCTTGTCAGAAATGACAAAGTAATGAAAATTGTCGCCTGGCTTATACAGACAATAACATAGAATAGTATCGCGAACGTAGTTATAACCCGAACATTTATACATGTACCGACTATAAATTCCTAGGTTTTTGTCGATAACAAATTCGCTTATCCAGTCACACGGACCGTACAATTGCATTAAAATTGAATAAACAGCAGCAAAATTTGACATAAAAGTCATCTGGTGTAATATTACCACGTTACCGACGTTGTATGTATATTTGTCAGACAATGCATAGCGCGGCTCGAGAATGTAATCAGTATACATTCAGCAGTTAGAAGTAGTAGTTAGTAGTACTGTAGTTTTTTGTACCAGCTTGGGCTTTTTTTCAACTTCTTTTTTTAACTTTTTTTTGTATTATATAACTATATAACATAATATACATTTCAAATTTCAATGTATATTATGCCAAATCCAACTTACGTTCCGTTAATTTTATCTTCCAAATAAAAATCTCAAATATTCTCAGCAGTCGCAGCTTTTAGCAAAACCAAATTTAGCAGAACCGAAACCGCAAACAAAGCAATCGCTTAGCGAGTAATAATAACATTTAGATTCGCCAAGGCCTATGTAAGTAACAAAACCAAAAATAATACACAACTCACACATTACCATTACAATGTGCATTCAAATAGTAGGTATATATTTTTACCTACATAAAAGGATAACTTTAAAGAGCAACTAAAGCAAATCGTCAACATGGAATAAAGATAACATTGTAATGGAGTTCCGTTAAGTTCCGCTCCGTCTGAATATATGCGCATGAATTTCTAGAAATCGTTGACCTTTTTGACACACAAACAATGTTTATGTGCAGCCAGAAAAGATTAACACACAAAAACAATATTTTTTCTTTATAGAAAATTACACCTATCAAAATTAAGTTCGTTACGTTTAAACACATAAATAAAATAAAAAATACTCTCCCCTTTGATTTGTTATTAAACTAAATGTAAAAAAAATCAAATTAATTATCCGTCATACAGATATTTAATATTTCAAATTAGGTATGTCTTTTCAGATGCAATGCATGGAATCGTAAAATGTAAAATGGTGTAAAACGAACTTGCATACACATTTAGTGTTGAGACAATTTTACCTTTTAGTAGTTGTATCTACTTATATTTAAGGATTTTTAACGTGTAAAAAAATATTTCATTACAAAAAAATTCAACGCAAGCAATGAAGTGTGATAGATCGAGTTAAAATAGTATTGTATGAAACAATAATTAATAAGCAATACACAACTCACCTAAAATGAAAGAATACTTCTTTTGAATGGTCCGAAGTTTCAATGAAACCGAATCCATCTTTGAGAGCAGCAATAAAGCCTTGCATAAGAGGCCGATTGCCGGAGCCATTGTTGTTATTCCCATTGGTAAGACTATGCTGTACTTGTACCGACTTGGCCACCAACTCTTTTGTTCGCTTTATCTGTTAATGTCATGAAATATATTAGTTATTTACACATCATACAAATAATTTTATTTTCTTAAACTCAAGCCGATAATGTTTGATTTAGCCACATATGCATAATTATTTAACTTTATTTATAAAAAGACATACCTGGTATAAGTCAAAAGTAACAACGTCGCCGTTACGCGGCAGCATCTTGGATTCACATTTTTTCGCTGAGAATGGAATTGATTTCTTTGTCTGTTGGTTTACTTGCCAACTAATCAAGCCATTGTATTCCTGTTTAAGGATTCATAGGTAACATTAGTATCATAGAAATATCAACTAAAGTAATTACAGTTAAAAACATAAAGGATGTTAAGTGCCATACGATAATTTAAAGCCTACTTGTACTTTAAAGCAGAACAAGTATGTATGTACCATGCCACTCATAATTAGGACATTTTATTGAACGATATTGTCATGACTGTAAAGTTTAAGAGTTTCCTGTGAAGGAAGAAATCTAACATCAATGCCTACATACCAACAAGGAGCATGCATGTACCAACCAGTTTATCACGACCATCGAAATACAAACATCCAGTACGCGAACTTAGTGTTGTTTTACAACAGTGACCAATATAGGTCTATTTGCGAAAGTACCATAAACACATTTGGATAAGTTAGAAACTTACCAATTTACAAAGCCTTCGAAGATTACGCAAAAGCGTTTGTTGTTTATTCAGTTTCCGTTTTTGCAGCTTTGGAAAATTTAACAGACAAAACGGATAGAACCAAGTTTGTGAAACTATCGAATGTCCCGAATCATAGAACAAAGATACATTTGACTGAGATATACCATTATTAGTTTGAGAAGAAGCAAAATTATCATAATATTACATTTATTACATACTTGTTGAGTTGTTACCTCGACATGAATTTAAACAAAATCATTCGGTCAATAGGTAGCTATTTAAATAATGCTACCTTTACAATGCCTGCCAATGATATCGAAACCTTAAAACAAATTTGTTTATTCGCGATATATATTTTTTTTTTTTGATGCTTAATTCGCACAACATGATACGAAATTATTTTCTGCACAAATATTATGAAAGTATCTACTATTTAATATTATAACAACTACGTAATTATATATTGTCACACTGGTTCAATAGCTTTTATAATAAAGGTAAACTGTTTGCAGTCCCATTTATTAAAAATAACTATAACTATTATCAAACTTGAAAAGTAATAACTTTATAAATATTAAAACAATTTTGGGAGGTATACATACAATAGATAAATATAATAGAAGTATAATTTTGTGTAGTCAAATCTTTAAACCCTATGTAACAAATTAATTTCACAGGTGGAAGTGCCACACGCTGAACATGGGCTCCCTTTCGGGCAGTGAAAATAACAAAATAAGTGTTGGCACATTTCTCCAAGTATTCAAAAAATCTAACTGTTTCTACTTTGAAAGACAGATTTTTGCAAGTATTCAAAAAATCTGACTGTTTCTACTTTGCTAACAATGCAGTTTGCACCACACTAAACTAATTCAAAACCTGTTGCTGATTGTGTTAAGGGATTTAAGTACTAAGTTTACTAAAATTTCCAAATTAGGCCATACTTGTGCTGGGTCATCTAATATGTCTAACTTTTAGATCGAAAGATGCAGTGTTATGGATAATGGGTAGAATGAAGTCACGACTTAGGAGGAAACTCCCCTCCTAAATCGGGACTTCATCTAATGATTGCAAAACTTAGCACTGGGCAAAATGTATGAGGGGAAAAAAGCAATGAAGTGGTTGTTTATGAAGTATGGATAAACAATGACAGATATACAATAGAAATACTTACATAGTAAATACAATATATAATCATACTCATATAAACGTAACTCATATAGTGCTGTGTACTTACCGATGGTGGGGGCCGAGATGGGCTGGAACTGCTGGAAGTGGAAGACGGATATTGCTGAGCCTCCTTGGTGACAACGCCGCGGGCGCCATGCTCAATCAGAGTTTCGAACTTTACAGTTCCAGGCGGCAGGTGCTTGATGCGGATGCCAGATTGGCGATTGTTCATATTTGAGAATGTACTCAATGGGTCTACTGTAAACTCCACCTGTAAAGATAATGTTGATTATAATACATTAAAATATATTTAAATTAATAGCTAGAAAAAAACTTAAAACACTCACCTCATCACCTACACTGAGTTCTTGACCAAGACGAAGTACTTCAGCGAAGTGGAAGAACATAGTTTGTTCCCTCTCAACACAACGAATAAATCCAAAACCATCTCTCAAAGAGCATACTACTCCTTGCTCCCTCCTACGAAATTGGTTAAAAATATCACAATCAGTATTTCAAAGCAACAATATCTAAAACATACTTTATGTATAAACAAATTGAAACTTGTCTTTAATTATTTTAAAACTAATGGTAAAAATTTCCTTTTGAAAGAAGTTTCCTTACCGTTCACCAGAAACATTGAATGATTCATCTAACAATGAGATGTTTGTGGCACGTTTTAACTGATCCCTGCGATCTGTAGCGACTTGAAACTGTACCCAATCCCCATGGCGAAGAGTGAACTCGCCACATTGGTCTTTGTCTCCAAAAGGTACCTGTTTAAACAAAGACTTCTTATTACCACATTCGATATGTTTTTTAATGTAAGCCTAAGCAACTCAATTTGTTGGCTGCATACACACATTGTTTGCATACAAAGTTTTTTATTATATTCATTTTATCACACTATCTGGTAAATATAAATGTTTTGCTTAATTCGTCGAAACATGTTAACTGGAATCGGCTTGTATTTTTAAATTAAACAATTATACAAATTGCATTACCCACATGAATATGCTAGCAAAGCGGCTTCTTATTTGTGACCAAATTAAAAAATAAAACATGATGTTTCAAGGCTTAAATATTAAAAATATCACATGTAGGAACCTACAATTCCTCTGTCTTGTCAATTATTATCCCCTACCCATAAAGCCTACTCTATAAAGAATATTGAGACTGAGTGTTTATAAAAATAATACTCAGTTTGGAATAAAATCCATGTCACTTTTGGTAAAGAACACAGCCTTGCGTTCAAAAACAAATATTGGAAAGTCTCTTAAAAAAATCCAAATTAATCAGCCTAATGTCAGCAAAATATAGAGAGCAAAACTGCAACATATCCAGCTAAGGCCGCGACGTCACTATTAATTTCTAAGAGGTTTGATCCATTCAATGGGTCAAAATAAAAATTTTAGTATTTGTTTTGAGATTACTTGGGAATATAATACACAACAAACATAAGTCTGAAACATTTGATGATCTCTAGTTGTTTATTTTCTTCATATTGATACAGTACAAGTGCGTACCTCTACTTCAGAGTGGTCAGCTGCTCGGTATCTGATGCGGCCAGGCAGGGGATCGTTTTGAGCCACGCGCACCAAGGACCCGCGCTCCAATGGCTTCAACACTTGTCCACGCATTATCTCCGGACTTACATCCTCAAACACTACGGAACCGCTTGGCAATTTTGTTATATTACAAGCCACTTCCTTTCCCTATACAAGAATGGCAAACATTAGAAAAAATACCGTTTTATAGATATTATACATCTTATTTTGTATAAATCTTACGTTTCTAGTTTGAATGATGAATTCTACATCATCTCCCAAAACCAGCTCCTCTTTAGTCTTAGCTTCCGAATAATGGAAGAATATCTCTTTCACTACATCTGCACGTTCAATGAAACCGAAGTTTTCCTTCATGGAACAAACCACTCCGTGATATTTGACAGGATGCACGGGATTTTCAAAGCGGACATGACACGCTCCCAACGTTCCTCTACAATGTTATGACCATTATTAGACACATCTAATATCAAATGAAATAATTGTACAGAATCGCCACTTACCGCTGATTTGTTGCTATTTGGAAACTGACAGCGTCACCAGTGCGCAAAGTGACATTACCCTCAACGTCGTCTTTAGTATAAGGTAAGAAGAAGCATTCACCACGATTTTCATACGAAATTCTTCCAGTATTGTCCCCAGAACCTTCTCCCTTTACTTCTGTAGTCACTGTCCCGGTAACACGGGCTTCGCTCAACACCTTAAATGAAATAGAAACAAAATTACAAACAGTTCTTTCATTACCAATATAATATAAAAACCATTAGTAAAGTATATTACCACTTCAGGTGCGATCTTAGTCACCGTTGAAGCTATTGGCTTTCCAGTGCGACGGTCATATGTCATCTCAAACTCAACAGGGTCTCCTATCTTCAGATGTTCAGTATTACCGCTAAATTGGCTGAAGTGAAAGAACAGCCGAGCCTGTCTCTCACAGCACTGAATAAATCCATAGGAGTGCAAAAGTTTTTCAATAATGCCGGTCTCTCTGATAGGTGGGTGATTCATTGAGTCATATTGTTGAGACGAGGAATTGTTAGTAGAGCCAGAGGAATAAACTGAGTCGCCCATTGGACAGCCATCAATATTGTAACCAAGAGAGAAGCGGTTTCCACCACCAGTCTTTGATTGACCGTTGTAATTATCCCTTGGTGAACTTGGGTACTCACCTAATAACAAAAGAAAATTATGGGTCATAATTTATGACTTTTTTATAAAATGATTACTGTATGATTACAACATTGGTTAGCAATTTTATAATTTTAAATGCTCCAATTATAGCAAATCGAAGCTAACTACAATTTATGTTAATAAATAATGGCACGGCTAGTATCAAGGTATAACATGAGGATCAATACTTAGATAGATCATGTAACTCATTACATGAATAGTAAGAAGAATTAATGATAATCATGTAATGAGGATTGAAACTAAAATAATTGCAATTGTTACTAGCACAATACTATTACATTACTACTTCTACAAGTGCAATAACTAATGAGGTTTTTTTAAATAATTGTTTGTTTATATAACCTTATGGTATTTTTATGAGTTGTGTACAGTCATTTAAAGCCTGATATTAATTTAATTAACAGACAAATACATTAATCTCATGTTAACCCAGTTAATGTACAACTTGTACATACAACAATACTTATAAAAATGTACTGTGGGTTACTTACTGAAAGATAATAATATATTCTTTAGGTAATGTATATTTTTTTCAGAGAGCTAAATTAATATTATTCCTATTCTTGAAGGATGGTCATAAATATTATGATTAGTATGTTCGCATATTTATTGTGTGTATATAACCATCATTTGATTGTTATGCACACACAATAGATATGTGGTTCCTCAAACTTTTACAGGCAGGAGTTGTACCAATTCAAGACATGAGAAATATGTCATCTGGCTTTAAAGTTGTAGATGTCTTTAAGAAATTAATGGATTTTAAATTAAAATCATTACCATAAACACATAAACCAAAAATAAAATGTATTAATAAAAACTGTGGTGCCTTCTCATTGAAATCTCACTAACTGCTGTCAGATTCTGTAAATAAGATTTCAATAAGACAACAGTGCTCTTTTTCAACAAGACCATTCATTTGATACTTTTCATTTTTATTGTTAGGAGGAATTGTTTTATTGCAGTATAGCAGTCTTATATGAATCTATTTTGTTTTGATAATGCACAACAATCATTCATCATATTGAAATTAAATTCTATTATATATTTTACAGTATAACTGAAAATAATGATATTTGCCTCAAATTATTTAGTTCCATGCCATAGCACATGAGAGATTGACCATAGCTTATTTATTTATTTAATTATATTAAGAACATTACAATTTCATTCTCAACAATAAAATATGAAAAATTATATTGCAGTAGTCAAGCAGGTAATGTGAAAAGAAACTGTACCTCCAAAATAAAAATTCCCAACGGGCATCCTGTTCCACAATAAAACCTTCAGATTGTAAATGTGCATAACTTTACATATTATAAAGTTGATGTAAAGATAGAAACTCAACCAAAGGTGACACAAATTCTAAAGAGATACCTACTATTCAAAACTAGAAGCAGTTAAAGTGCACATAACAATTCTATAGTTATAAACCATTTATAGCAGAGCACAGCAGTTAATAAAAAGATGAATACCAGCAGTTCCTGTGACATCAATTGATACAAATGTCAATGTCAACACAACAAGCAAGCAATACATGCAGTAGTGTATGAGTATGCACTCACCATTACGGTATGATGCTTTGGGCTGCATATTAGAATGCTGGAGATCTAAAATGTCTTGCAAGGGTGATGAGTGTGTTTCGGGCGGTTGGAACATCTTCCACTGAGGATTGGACATTCTTGGTCTTCTGTAGCTTCCTTGTATACAGGTCGAAAATTTCAGTACCTACGGTACCGATATATATCACAGAATGTTGTGTGGTGTTAAGTTTCCGTAGAGGTTACAAATTTTTACATCAAATCACATTTTCTTTTAGTCTTTTGTGTTCATTTGAACACTATGAAGTCTTTAACGTAAAAGTCACAATTTATACACCAAAACCACTAATGTTGCAAAATAAAAACTACTTATGATTATGTTATGCTAAATCCTCAGATGTCTTCAATGCTTGCTGAGTCGGAGCTCGTGGTACATTAGCTTGGATGAAGGTAGATTCGTATAACTCTGTTGCTATCTATACGTGTTTAACTCGATATTCACAAGCTGTAATAGACACTTACGTTAGTCTCTAAATTACAATCGTTACTACATCAAAAAACAAATCTTATTAGTTCCAAATGCGTCGAATTACAACAAAGCGTTGCGTTGGATCATCGCTACATTTTAATATTAATATCTAGGTAGGCATCGGTCGTCCGATAGAACGAAACGAATACGATGGGTAAAAATTACAAAGCCGTGAGACAAGACTTAACTCATAAAGCTACTTCCGTTGGTGCAAATAGTATATCACATATGTAAAGCGTGATCGTTGGGTGTTTTACTGACGGTAATCATTTGTATTTGAAAGGAAATAAATACAAAACTATAAAATAATCAAATCTCACCACGACACAGCATAGCACTGACGACATACCGCCATATTGAATGTCAACATTTATCACGACTTTGATCCAGCCCTACAAACTCGATTTTTGTTGGAAATAAATAACCATATAAATATTGAAGATTATGCTATCAGAATAAATATATAAATTATGATTTTTTGAAATTTTGTGTTAATTTTTTTGTCTAAAGGCGAAAATCTATCATATGGATTTGATTTTTCTCTATTTTATGGCCACCGAAAAGTTTGATGGCCGTAGTTACTGCAAATACAAAATTTAAAAACTTGGAGTGAACTTGGCAAAGTCTCAGAAAAAAACCAAATCTTGTAATTCATATAACTACACCATTTTTTATTCAAAAAAATATTCTTGTACCAAATCCAAGTTGAATTTATTCCGTATGAAACCAGTAAATAAAATAAAAACAGATGTTAATAAAAAAACGTTTTTTTTTATAATTCTTCACTATTTTGGTGCTAAATTTATCTATAATTCAATGGAATTGCCGCTTTTTCACTTTTCTTCATTTTTAATTTATTTCTACCAATAACTACTAGTTTATTTCGTTAGCAACATTCATGTTCAAACGTCACTTTAGTTAAAATAAACAAGTAGGTAAGTACTACGATGAGATCTGTTGTGGTTAGGAAATAAGAATATTGCCGAAATATACCGGCTTCCGTATCAATTAATTAATGATGTTAATACTTATAATTATTTACAAGAGAAAATAGGTAAATGAAGTTTAAACAGTCATTCACACAAACGATAGTCTACATAAATAAAAAAATTGAGGTCACTTTAATAATTTATACGAAATCGTTTGGATAAAATAAAACGTATTCAAATTTTGATTTGAGTTTGTTCGTATATTTAAAACATTTTAAAATACAAATCCTCGGTTACATTCCATTAGAAATCTGAACCAAAAGATTAGTTACTGCTTCTCATTTTTGTTCATTCAAATAATACCGAGGATTTATAAGTTTTACTAAGAATATTACTTAAGGGAGGACTACGAGAGAAGTAGCACGCAGCGTGTCTGAATGCCAATCCTATGTCATGAAAGTTACAACGACGCCTCGCGATAAAAAACGTGGAGTGCTGTCACAAGAGCTGTCTGGAATAGTGAGTCACCTCCCAAGACAAAGCCAGAAATCAGGAAAACCATTACGTAGGCATGGGTCAGGTTATCGTAATTATTGCTAAATAAATTAACTCTCGGCATGCCAAGAACGATTGACGTACTTATGTTTGTGAGCCATGGGAGAAGTTAACCCTACTTTGTACGGTCAGAATTAAAGCTGATGACCTCATTTAATTTTTCAGAATCTCAATACTATTACTTTATACGATTTTGGTATTTTTTTTCCTCTTAAATCAAATAAAACAAAAACGAAATATATTTTTTATAATCAACGTTAGGCTTACAAAAAAAAACCATTTTAGCATTTTGTCCACGAAACAATACTTTTTGCCGAATACATACAAATGTAGGTATGTAGAAATGGGAATCCAAACAAAACTAGGTACTCTTTACAGAAGAACAAATATATCGACATATCTCTGAATTACTTCTTATTATCTACTAATTTACTGTTTTATTAATGAAGTAAAAGTCAATTTTTAATAATCACATGTTTCCTAAGTGAAACAATAAAAATCACCTAAGTTTAAAAGCTGTACCTACTTAATAGGTACTTTGTTCGGCGTAGCCAGATATCTACTTAGTATTACCCATAAGCATAGAAACGAAAACTCAAAAATAGATACCTCTTAAATCCTTTTATGCCATTTATCTACCATTTATATTTTTTTTTATGTAATAAGTCGGCAAACGAGCAGATGGATTACCTGATGGTAAGTAATCAGCGTCGCCCATGGACACCCGCAACGGAGGAGTTACGAGTGCGTTGCCGACCTTTTAGCGATTAGGGATTTGGAGATTTAGGGATTGAGGAGGGATTGGGGGCCGGGAAGGATTGTCTAACTACTCACTCACACGGCGAAACACAACGCTGTGGTTGTTTCACGCCGGTCTTCTGTGAGGCCGTGGTAGCACTCCGGTCGAGCCGACCCGATTCGATGCCGAAGCATGGCTCTCCCACACTTGTTATGACTAAATTACTATTTATTTATTCATAATAATAAGTCAAAAATCATTCAATTTAGATGTTAATTACGAAGCGAAATAAAAATAGGACGTTAAAATAAAAATATAATTTTAACGTCCTTAAAATTTTGGTACCTAATAAAACCTACATATAAGTTTTTTTTTAAATGTGGTTTAGACATGTTTGACGTGAAATTGAGTCACGTGAAGAACTAATGACAGTTGCGTAGGGAAATGTAGGGCGCCCTCCAGCTAACTCTAGAGATGATACTCGCAAGGTGGATAAAGTGGTCGGATGAGAAGAATTAAAGATTGCGCTCAATGGCGAGGTTTTGAGAAGCCTGTCTGAGTGTAGTTTACAGAAGTATTTGGGAAAAGGATGATTATAATACATAATAATCAAATAAACTTCTTTAAAAATTGCAATTTTTGAAAATCATACTTATAACATCACCATTTAAATAAAAAATGTTAAACCGAAACCAATTATACAAGTAGGTAGGTACCTATCCTAATACAAAACAAACATTTATTTATATTAAATATTAAGTATTTGACTTACCTACACCATGCATGATCATACCTGTATATAAGTATTTATAATACATACTTATCCTACTTATTACATTTAGAGTAATTTTCGTCAAAGTAACGGACTAATGTGAAGGTAGAATGCGACTCAAAAGTTAATTTGTAAACGAAAATGTTATCTTCGTTAATTAACGATTAATCTAATGACTAACGGAGTTTTGCCCAGGTCGTGGCTTACGTCTCCTCTAAATACTAGGTACAGGGACTCAGCTATCTGATATAGATAAATAAATAAAATTTATGAAAAATAAAACTCATAATCTAGAATATACTGTTTTGCTTAGCTACACCAAGTTCATAATATTGGGTGCCTGAACTAGGGCAACCTGTGTTTCAGATGATTGCGAGCAGAATAAAAAAATGTTTAATCAAATATACTATCTAATACCTTAAGGTACCTATAAATATATAATAGAATTTATCCACGAAGACATATAAGAAGGTGACTATAGATAATTAGTTAAATTGCTATCAACGCCTACCTACATTCGTCGAGCAATATTGATTTTTAAAGGTTTTGATGTATACATCGTGAATTTCCAAATTTTCCATCATAGCTTTATAGTCTCGGACACTTTTTCAGAGACTTTTTACAAGAAATGTTCATCTAGCTGCTCAGAAAATAATGATAGTAATTCATAATTGAAAAAATTACCTAGTGCATAAAATTTTACTGAGAAAACTTCTCGATTGTGCCGCGTCACAGCCGTAAAAGATTTGTTAATGGCGCTAGAAAAACATGCTGGATCTCAGGCTAGTGAACTATCTACCAGTTTTTAAGGATTTCTGTGCAAAACAATCTCCACTAATTACTCCCAATACTTTAATTTGAAAAACCTTACCTCCATAAGTTGAAAATACTTCAAGCTGGATGGAATATTTTAATAACAGGAAGTTACAATAACGTATATACACTTTATAGTTTTAAATCGTTAAACTGTTTGTTATGTAAATCATAATTAAATTATAATAATTAAAAACGTGAAAACACTGGTGCACTTTACGAAACCAAGATAAGTAATGATCAGACTGGTAGGGTAGTAAGTTTTATAAGAAGGTTTCAGATCGATTCACTCGAAGAGACTTTAAAATAATGCATAAGTTTTTCAGAACTACCCAGTAAATTACCTATTCGATAAGATTGTACAAAATATTTTAAGGTCACCTACATTTTATACTAATAACCTGTTTTTAAATACGAAATGGTACAAAAACAAGTATACGTAAAATTATTATTGTGTTACCCTTAATTTAAGCTAACTGGCCCTTAATTGGCCTTATTGGTGTTATGGTACATTTTAATATATACCTAACTAAAATTTGGATGTATGTAATGATGTTCCTAATTAGCGCCTACATATCAAAACTTCTTACAAACTTCTTCCAACCAAAGCAGAATTTTAATAAACAGTGGCCAAAAATAATAAAATTCAAGGCGGACTAGATTGTAGTTCATAATATGTACAAACCTAAAATGAACAAATTGCGTATCTACTTTGATTGGTTTTACAATAATAAATCAATTTTCAACTTTATTAAGCACGTATTTCGGCGAATGCTGCGGTTAAAACTGAATTTATAATACGTCACGAAAGTGAAATTAAGTATTATTTTAATCAAGCAATTATCAATAAATTATTTTTCTTTTAATGTCCGTGAAATCGGACTAATTGCAGATATTATTTATTTAAATATGTATTCACAATAATGATAATAAATCAACTAATAGATGTTATAAAAGCAACTACTTACGATTTTTCTACATCTTGAAATGTCGAATTTAAATCAGACCAAGTCAATATACTTATATATATTTTTGGAAAAAAAAGGTTCACGGTATGCAAGCTAGCTTATTAGCTGTTATCTGTATGATTAACCAAAAAAGTAAATCAGATATTTAAAAATTGGTTCATTTAGTTATTCGGGTGGTTCGTATATTCAGATGGCAGAATATAACGAGACATTGGTCTGACGCTTTGACCTATCTATGAACATCCAATTATAGGGTTAGAATTGTACCTAGGCGTTGCAGCAAGATAATAATTAGTCGATTATTATGGTCCAGAGATTGATCGAAGGTATTGTTTGGTGTCTCGAGGCAACCCTGTCATGTTGTCATGTCATGTGCATTCTCCCATCATCATGCGATTACCAGAGACAAGGTACCTATGTGCCTATGTAGGTACCTCTAATGAATTCAGTGTAACCCTGGTTGTATTACAGGTTGGGGCTCTAGGTACCGATCAAGCCATACTTAGATACATGTAGTTTATTTATAGTAAGGAGTACCTACTAAGTAATTGTTCATCGATTCGTCTTTATTTTTCTCTCGTTATAAAATGCTCAATTGAACAAAATAAATGTGTTCTGTACCCAAATCCACGAATCGTAGTGTAGAAGTCCAGTCAGGAGCTGGGGGGCAAGCGCAACGGGATGGTTTTTAGTAAGTGAGAGGGACCTCGCAATCACCATAGGCAGACGGGGTTGCGGGGTAAGCGTAATGAGACACCGAAGCCTCGGCCTAAAGCGGGAGAAGCAACAAGGGAGGGTGGATTTGGTCAGATAAGTCCTTTCGCCTCAACCTGGGCGGGAGAAGTCAATTGATGATTTACACCTCAAAAAAAAAAATGTGCGCGAGAGTATCGATGACGATTTTCCTTCCACCCTGGAATTAGTCACTTGACCAAATTCATTCAAGCGTGCCAATGGTATAGAAACATTGTTTCAAATTAACTAAAACATTATTAGTAGGTAACAAATTCATTCAAAATATAAAAATATCATAATCAATTGTATTAAAGATCTGTTTCTAAGTATTTTGATACCCTACCTAAGTAGGTTTTCATTTATTTCTAAGTATTTCTTATTTGCTTAACACGGCATCATGCGTGAACGGCTACACTAATTTCGCTAATTAATTATTTATTTTTAATATCACCTGGAGTATACGTGCAATAATTTCTTGTTTAATTTCCAATATTTATCTTACAAAAACGTAGTTATTATTCAAATTAAAAGTTATGAATTTATGTCTATTCTAAGTATGGATTAAAAAAATATGTAGGTAGATACTCCTTTATTCGCTGATGAGTTATACTCCTTTATTCGCTGATGAGTACGTTCAACCCAGTACCTAGCAACCCACTAATTGTTTCAAGGACTCAGTATAATTATGGGTTATTATTAATTAACCCAAAACCAGATTTATCTTTAGTCCAGGTTCAAACTATCGAGTTAGGTTTTAAATTTTGAATCCTATTCTCACCTACCTTCAATTCGAAATACAAAACAGACGTGTAGACATAGACTAAAGAAAAACTTTATTTAACAATGAGGTCGTACTAGCCTCACTTTGCTCGAAGCTTTCTACAAGTTAAACAAATTTAAAAAAGATACTCCAGTATTACGTACCTATACCTATAGATACTATTGTTGGGTGAATATGGTTGACATACGTGTAACATAATATGATAACGAGCTTTTTAATACAATCATTTACAGTTGCATAAAATAATAATATTGTATGGTTTTAGAAAATATGATTAATTTATAAAGTGACCTTAATCACCTGCCACTTTCATCTCTGCATTATATATATAAACTTAAGGTCCTAAAGGACCACGGTATGCTCCACCATGAGGACAAGGAGGAGCATACGGTGGCGATGTGCCCTACTTGGGCCTTGAGATTTTATTACTGCCTGCACTGGGAGAAGCACGTTATTAGTAAGCTGTAAATCAAGAAGTTAGGAGAAAAGTTAATCTTATGAAATTGAAATTTACCATTATAAGTAATTATTGTTTAATAATCATTATTTTCTATTTTATACAACATTAGTGGTTTACTTTTTTATTAGGTAGGTTTTATGATTTGATGTAAATATAATTTGCGAGATAAAATATCAAAATCTATAGGTTATATAATATCATGTTGTTAAAGACTGTTGTCAACTCAGGCACATCATAACCTACATACTGGTCTTAAGTCTAAGTACAATCTTTCAGTCAAGATATGGGGTCTTGACCAGGACTATTTGCCACTACGAGTACCTACATGTTAAGAATCAAAATCATAATTTTTAATTTATTGCTTTATTTTTTTACATTCAGCACGATTAAATTAGATATTTGTTTGAAAAAAATGCTAAATCAATTGTTATTTTCTTTAAAAAAGTGATGAAATCAAAGAAAAACATTTTACATCTATAACTGGTTCGTTGTTTTAATGCTGAAAATATATGGTACGAGCTGACCCAGCAAACTTCGTACCGCCTTGGCGTAGCTTTGACGCACTAATTTTTTTTACATCTACAAATGTAGATGACAGATGTAGATGTATATTCCTTAATTTGCTGTACGTGTTTAGGTCACTGAATTCTGCCGAAAGGGCTGGTGCAAAATATATAAGTTTTGTTTTTTTTTTATTAAAATTATTAAATTATTCACACCTCTCTCTAACACTTCTTGTTGCACCTACTCTGCATCACCCTAAGGTTGACTGGTAAGAATGCCTAAGGCATTGAGTCCGCCTATGTAATTTTATTTTGCATGAAGAGTAAATAAATAAACCACTTTACTTATGGTTTCAATCTCTTAAAGTTAAATAAAAAAAATATTTATTCATTTCTATTTTTTCTCTTTCAGTTCCTAACTAAAAGTAAAATAAAATAATTAAAAAATAAGTTTTTTATTTATTTTTCCCTTTTAGGTCTTATGTGTAATTTGAAGTGACTGCAAAAACTAAAAAACTATAAACTTGTCTAAAATAAAAATAAAAACCTGAGTTTGCCTGGGTTTGAACCGATTAACACCAGCCATAGCGAGAAGACAATACCACTATCGATTATGCCACTGCCGCGCTATGTCATGCCTTCCTAAATTAGCTTCCATATTATGCGTTAAATATTGCGAAATAATACTGAGGCAGATCGATTTCTCGTCCCCGAACACCGAGTAACGAGATCATATGCTTTTTCAAGCAATCAGCGCCACCTGCTGGGCTGATTTGTGAATCTAAACCTTCCAGGGTGCCACTCAAACGCCATACAGAAAAAAGGTCAAGCCGTTTAGGAGGAGTTTAATTATATGCACACATACAGCAGAATTATTTATATAAAGACCTTCATCGATGTACCTTATTTGATTCATTTGTAGACGATTAGGCATACGACTAGGCGCCATTATAAGCTTTACCATAATTATACCGTATTTACGATGAGAGTAGGTTCATGAATAGCCGAAACCAATATACACAAATGTTATTTAATACCTAATGCTGTCGTGCTCCGGCTACCACATTTCGCTCGTCAACTGAAGCTGCATCAACCAGGTCAATACATTTACTAGCTAAAATAACCACAACTGTACGTGATATTAATTATCTTTACATAGCAGAGTTACCACTAAGACCAACACAGAAAATATTTGTCATCATTGAGTAAAATTAAAATGTTTTCTCCTATTTACAAGTACACGTTGTATATACTTATAGGTATATTGTTTGATGAACATGAACACAATAAATAATAAGAATTGGCAAAATTGGTCCAGGCGTTTTTGAGTTATGCGCTTACCAACACAGTTTGCTTTTCATTTTTATCTTATAAAATATATAAATAATAAACTAAAATATATTTGTTTTATAAAAACTAATTAGCGCAAGCTAGCCCAAATTCAGGTTTCAGGTGCGACGTTAAACAAAATGAGTCCTTAGACTTCCTACCCGAAAGCATCCTTCATATTAACTTCGCCAGACTATATAAGGAATTGAAAACTATACCAATACGAATTCAAAAATGCTAGTAAACTAAAAATCAAATAAATAAAATCAAACAATGCAAAGTGCATAACTCAAAGACAAAGTAAATATTGTTTTAACATCGCCGGTTATTGTCTAGACAATGAATTATAGAAGAAAAATAAAACCCACGCGAATCCGTGATGACCTGCCAGTTACAAATGAAAACAGATAAGCTGAGCTTAGCCATTGAAGTTTAGTTTCCACAAACGATTTGTAGGTGGACTTTCCCGACGAAAGTATGACGTAGGCACCTGTTGATTCTTCGTTCAACAGGTTCGAAGGAAAAATCATAAAAGCGTTGCATATCACGGAACAAATATTGAAGATGTAGGTATGATGAAGAAAGTTTCGTACCGTGTTTTCTTTATTTGCAAATATAGACACAATTGGAATTAAAACCTCTTCTTGTGTTACGATCGTTCTATGTACATATATAATGAAGATGTTTTCCATATGTAACTCAAGAATGGAGATGGGTGACAAAATATATTTCATATACTGTTAAATACAATGTATTATATACAGTATATATTATGTCAGAGCTCGAGAATCGTCTAATAATGTAGACGATTGTCGAGCAAATTCTGTAATCTCCTGACTGGTTCATCAGCTACATAGTATAAAGTAATGTAGCTTTCTCTGTCTCTATATCCCTATATATGCTTAAATCTTTAAAACTGCGTAACTAATGTTGATAAGATGTTTTTTAACAGATAGCGTGGTTGAAGCTTTAAGTAAGTAATTTGTACCAGCATTCCACCAGTGCGAAGCTGGGGCGGGTCGCTGGTTTACTAAAAATGTAAAAAATCTTATATATAAAAATGGATCGCAAAATGTGTTGGTAAGCGCATAACTCAATAACGCCTGGACTTTTGTTGTGTTTGTTATTGTCAGGAGAAGGTTCTTATCAAATAAAATATTAGAAAAGTAGAGGGAAAGATTAGTAAAAAGTGACCCTTTGATAGTGAGATAGTTGGACCCGTGCGAAGCGGGGGCGGGCCGCTAGTATAATAATATAATTAGGAGTATTATTATAAGATCCTTTAATGCTCTGACACTTTTGACTTATCTCTAGAACGTGGACAACAACAAACAGGTTAGTTTCTAGTCAAATATTCGATTAAAAATATCGTTCGTAACTAAAAAAAGGCATGGTAGAAAGATTTTAATGTAACATAGTGCTCGTTTGCCTTCAAAGGGGCATAAAGAGGAGTAAATTCGCACTTCCGTTGTTTTCTCCCATAGCGAGCCTTTTCCAGTAATTGCCATTTTATACATAGTTTGAGTTTGACAATAAGTCTTATAACTAGATGAACTTGTTTCAATAGAACTTTGTTGAAAAGATTTTTTTTTGTTGTGAAGGAGAGTGTTGTTATCTTTGAGAGTGTCATTTGTACATCAATTTGGAATGTTAATTCGCTAGTAAGTAAGACAGTGTTTTGTATCTGTTTGTTTATATTTAATTGTAACATATTATTATTTATGCCACTAGTCCTGTTACTACTTCTACTGTGCTACTACTGACTGTAACTAGCATTCCTTCGCCGGTAAAAATGTTTATAAGTTGATTTTTGAGGGTCTAGCAACTTGAACACACGTTATTTTCTGAATTATACCACAACTTATTTAATTTGTTTATAACGCCATACGGGTCAGTCCGTACTGTAAAAGTTATAACAGGGTATACATATGTAAAATTTATTTAGAAAAGTATATGTGCTTATAAAGTTTACTACAACACGTTTGATCCTTCACCGTGCTACCTCCTATATTATTAAAAAAAGATAAATGGAACCACGTATTTTAATTCAAAACTCGATTTACAAATTACTAAATATTATATTACAAAATATTATATTTACAAACCTTCGTTTTAAAATTAATTATTTATCAATACGCGTCTGCTAGGTAAGTGAAATGGTACCATCTACGGCTATAATAATAATGAAAATAAACTCGATACGAATAAGGTTGATTTTCATTTAACATTTTCCGATAATCCGTTTTAAGGCCTGCGCAGACGAAGTACTTTTGTCCCTGGAGGACAAAAATCCCTGTACGGTGGAAAAAATGTCCTCCGAGGACTTGCCAAGGACTTAACGCAGACGGTGTGCGGTCATTTGTTGCCCAGAAGTGAAGCGCACCGCACGCTATGGAAGCAAATATTCTGAAATTGCGTTGTGTTATAATTTACATACACTTTAAGAATAAAAAAAGACGTTTTAAAAGAAAATACTGGGTCCATCCCTTTATTTCAGATCGATTATTGAATGGATATTTTCATGTGAAGCATGGTCAGTTAAAACAATATCCAGAAAGATTTTTCAAATATTATAAAATGTCGGTGGGAACTTTTGATGAGTTGCTGTCAATTTTGGAACCTGCTATAAGTCATTCTGAAACAGTGATGAGGAAATGTATTGGTCCAGAAGAGAGACTGTCAGTAACTTTAAAGTAAGTAAATAAATGCATTTCCAGTTCGTAATAATTATTTAATCATCTTAGATTTGGTAATCATCATCAATCACAATAAAATATTTTTTCACATTAGGTACAACTTTTCATAATTTTTTTGGAAGGATGCATAATTATTAATCAGTCTTTATGTTATATAATAAATCTACCATAATTAAAGTACCTACTGAGGCTTGAGCCAGACACTTAATTTTCTTCATCGCCATCGCCAAGACTGAATAAAGTGTCGCAGGTATCATTTTCTGGAGATGTGATTAAAACGTAATCCCGATGCACAGGTGTTGGTGTATAAGATACTACATTTGAGAGCTGTGATGTCGATGGTTGAGGAATATATTCAAGATTTTCAGACAAGTCATTTGCGGTGGTGTACGATACAGACTGGATTGGATTATTAAAACGATTTTGAATAGATGACAGCGGCTCTCTCCTAGGTGTTTCATTTCTAACATTAGGTGTTACGGTCATTTGAGAAAATCTTGAATTGTCGTTTGATGATTGCTTAAAATTTAAAATTAACTTTAAAATTTCCATTCTAACTAACTAACGGCTTGGAGCTATCTCTAACATTGTGTCATGGTGAATTTGGATTTGGTCCCTGTACCTTCTACGCAATAGAGTTTATGGTCCAATTAGATGTTTGTAATAAAACTTGACAGGAAACCAATCACAATGACGGACTTTAAGCTGATAGTGAATCGAATTAACAAGAACGCTTTTTGTTTTTTTTAATAGCGTATACCTTGCCAAAATTACTATGTGACGTATAACTATTATATTTTTTATATTTATATATTTATTGTATTCATATACGTTTGTGTGTTATGTGTAGATATAGAATAATATACTTGGGTATCTATGCTTATTAATAATATGATGGCTTGTTTAAAATCACTTCTGTGTGCCTATCACCCTTGCGGTCGTATTTAGAATATATTAAAAGTGTTTAATTCAAATAAATAAACATCATAAGCTAGTCTTCTAATAGTGGCAAGTATAATAAAGTGATTGAAATCGCTCTTTATAAAATATAAAATATAAATAATATATTAATACACGCACTTTCAGTTAATGACATATATATTTATATATTTTTCTTTTCTTTTGACAAGCGTCAAACAGGTTCACAGACAAAACATAAATACTCATTTTGTTACTCAATATAACACCCCTACTTAACAAAATGTTCCTAAAATAACAATTAACAAACATTAATTAGGAACCAGACCTATCAATTCTAAAAATTTATAATGCTTTGTTGACAGTAAACCTTTCGTCAGAATATCAGCTGGCATCTCTTGAGTTGACACATATTGAACATCAATTAAATTAGATTTTATGGCATCTTTAACATAATGATAACGCACATCAATGTGCTTAGTCCTATTAAGAGACTGGTGATTTTTAGCTAGTTTCATTGCACTTTGATTGTCGCAATGTAACTTCACAATGTTCAACTTGCCTGTCAATTCATACCACAAATTTCTTAAATAAATAGCTTCTCTTGCTGCCTCAGATAATGCGACATACTCAGCTTCGGTACTCGATAAAGAGACCGTTTTCTGTTTTCTGCTCTGCCAAGATATAACAGAACCGGCCATAACAAAGCAGAAACCAGTGTATGATTTCCTGTCCAAAACATCACTCGCCCAATCAGCATCGACAAAACCTTTCAAATCTACATTATTATCTTTACAATATTTCAAACAATAATGTTTAGTTTTCTGTAAATACTTCAACACTCTTTTAGCTTGACTGTAGTGAGTTTCATTATAGCAATTATTAAATTGACTTAGATAACTTACAGTATATGCTATGTCAGGTCGAGTCAAGACAGCTAAATACATAAGACTACCTATAAGTCTTTGATAAGGAATCTCTGTTATACATTTTTCAGCCTTTTCAAGATTCATTTTACTTTCTATCGGAGTATCCATGGGTTTACAATTATACATTCCAAATTTAAGCAACAACTGTTCAATATACTGTTCTTGGTCTATTGTTACAGTACTTGACTTTCTGTCTACATTCACTCTCATGCCTAAATAGCGTTTTACACAGCCTAGATCTTTTATTCTAAACTTTGAGCTTAATGTAGCCTTCAAATTATCAGTAGCTTTTTTACAGGTCGAAAATATCAGAAAGTCATCAACATAAACAGCTACAATCATTTTTATGTTGTCACTAAATTTTGTAAATAAACATGGTTCATTAGAACTCATTTTAAAACCCAACTCACATAAACAATCTTTGACTCTCTTATACCACATTAAAGAAGATTGTTTCAAACCATATATAGCTTTCTTAAGTTTTAAAACTTTCCCTTTCTCTTTGCATTCAAAACCCACAGGAAGATACATAAAAATATTTTCATTTAAGTGACCATTAAGAAATGCCGTGGTCACATCTAAATGTGAAATATCCATATCCCACTGTACACTTAGAGCAAATAACATTCTAAGGGTTGAATGTTTCACTACAGGAGCAAATGTGTCTACATAATCAATGCCACGTTGTTGTGAGAAACCTTTAGCTACGAGTCTAGCCCTATATCTTACTTTATCATTAACATCTAATTTCTTATTGAAAACCCACTTGCATTGCACTATGTTAGTGTCACTTGGTATATCAACGAGCTCCCATGCATCGTTGTACTCGAATGACTGCAACTCTTCACGCATGGCCAGCTTCCAGTTTTCAGCTTCAGGTCCATTCAGCGCTTCTGAAAAGTCAATCTCCGCGGTTCCAGGCAAGTTACTTGAAGTACACAAGTTTGTATAACCATAGCGGTTTGGAGGTCTTCTTTCTCTCTTACTTTCAACTATTTCATCAATTCCAAGATCTTGAATCTCACCTTGTGAAATATCTGTTGATGTAACAGAATCAGTTGATGTGTCAACACAAGTCTCCTCTGGGTCCATATAAGCTGATGTGTCAGAACTTTGACTAGTCAGAGATTCATTTATGTTAATATCCCCCACTGAATCTCTGCTCTCTATGCTAGATTGTTGCATGGTTTGTGTTGTTTCAGTCTCCTCTCTTAGACTCAAGTTCTTTTCTTCACATTGTGGCCATATAGCGGTTTCTTCTGTAGTTTCTATACCTTGTTTTTCTTCCATCACTATTATATCTCTTTTCAATGTGACAACATTTCTCTTCGGATCATAGACACGATATCCCTTTACATTTTCAGAGAATCCAACAAGTATGAACTGTTCTGCTTTCTTATCCCATTTCGATCTTTGTTCTTTGGGAACATGTACCATAACTGGACTTCCAAATAGACGTATGTGACTTAAGTCAGGTTTTCTTTGATGCCACATTTCATAGGGTGTTTTGTTAACTAAACTAGATGTAACAGATCTATTTTTCAGGTAAACTGCAGTATTCACAGCTTCTGCCCAAAATTTCTTATCAAGTTTTGCTTCAAATAACAAACATCGTCCCTTTTCAATCACAGTTCTGTTGGCTCTTTCACAAACACCATTCTGTTCTGGGGTATATGCAATAGTCTTTTGATGAATTATCCCTTCATTTGCCAAATAGTTGTCCATTACACGATTGCAAAATTCGCCTCCATTGTCAGTACGCAATACTTTAATCTTCTTATTCTGCTGGTTCTCTACCATAGCTTTAAATTCCTTAAATTTCTGAAAAACTTCATATTTGTGTTTGAGAAAATAAATGAATGTCATCTTGCTGTAGTCATCCACAAAGAGCAGGAAATATCGTGAACCATTTATAGACTTGGTCTCCATAGCCCCACAAACATCTGCATGGACTATTTGAAGTGTCTCCGAGCTGGTATGTTCACTATGTGCAAATGGCAGCCTTGTTTGTTTGCCTTCGCAACATGTTACACAGTTCTCCTTCTTTAAGTCACTTGGAGAAGCAAAGTTCACACCTTCTACGATGCCATTTCTCATTTTATTCAAATCGCTACTATTGATATGTGCCAAGCGCTTGTGCCATAAATCTGCACTTACCAATGCTGGTGCGGCTAACATACAATCTGTTTTTATATTTAACTTGTAAACACCATTAGTCAAATGTGCCGTGGCTACCAATTCATTCTTCATATTACGAATGTAGCAATTGTTACTCTCAAACACAACTTTGTTTCCGTTTTTGATGAGCTCACTCACTGATAACAGATTTGTTGACAATTTCGGAATACACAAGACATTCTTCACCGTAATGTTGTAGTTGCGATCTGTAGTTATTTTCACGTCCCCGGAGCAAATTACGGGTATCTTTGTACTGTCGGCTACCGTAATTTCTGTTAAATGTGGCGTAAGATTTGCGTTTTCTATCCAATTTTCATTAGATGTCATGTGCGCACTTGCACCGGAGTCTACGTACCACTCGCTCTTAATATACTTTCCATTCAGAAATACTACACTAAACGCATTCGTATCTTTATTTTTCTGCAGTAACGGACATTGATTTCTAAAATGTCCAATTTCTTTACATTTGTAACACGAAACCACTTTTTTTGACTGCTGTTTTGAAGCCATTTTTGTTGCTTGTTGTTGACAGCCACTTTTTTTTGAATTGTTCTGTGTCTTCGAGTACATTTTGTTTGCAGCGAATGCAGCGCCACCGTTTTCCAAATTCAAAGAAACTTCCAAATCAATAAGTTTTGATTTTATTGAGTCTGTAGTAATCTGTATTCCCGAATGTTCTATCGCCATGATCATTGGCGAATACTTTTCTGGCAACCCTGCTAATAATAGCGAACCAATCCATTCATCTGTTATAGCGAATCCGGTACCTTTTAATCTTTGTGCTGTCTCGACAACTTGCGTGACATAATGAGTCATAGAATCACAGCTTTCTTGCCTGATTGATCGCAGCAAAGAGATTTTTCTTGAAAAACCGGAGTCGGCGAACATGTTTTTCAATTTTGTCCATAGTTCCAACGAGGTTTTTGTTTCCTTGATATGAACATACAGTCCTGAATCAATGGTTAAAATTAGCTTTGCCTTAGTCCTTTCGTCATCTGCAGACTTGATATCCGTGCTGGACACAGCTGGTTTGATGTATTGAATCATACTTTCCAGCACTAACAAGTTCTCTGCTGCGAAACTCCACTCATCATAATTTTCCCTTCCCTTCAGTTTGGGAACACTTTGTAAATAATTCATAGCCATTATTCACGAAAGTTCAGCGTTTTTCTTAAACCGTAACACAAGAATTACTTAAGAAAATCAGGATATTAGCCCATAACCTATTAATACACGCACTTTCAGTTAATGACATATATATTTATATATTTTTCTTTTCTTTTGACAAGCGTCAAACAGGTTCACAGACAAAACATAAATACTCATTTTGTTACTCAATATAACATAATAGACGGAAATAATTCACTCGTAAATTATACTTTCAAACCATTCTCTAAAAGGTAAAATGTTTAAAATTATCAAAGGCAAGCCTTTTCCTCTTCTATCACCCCACGAGAAAAATCCAATAATCTTCGCGTTCATAACAAACATTGCGCCGTGATCTAAAATATGGAAATAAATATTGAATGTGACATATTGAAAACTTGAAATTGGTGTAAATATGCGCTACATGCTTGCAGTTCTGTGAAGATGAAATTCTTAAAGTGCTGCGTTTTCAACTAAAGTGATAAATACAGTGATAGGGACATAGTGCATGTTTTTTAATGAATGACATTTAATTTACTTCTTCGATCAACTATGAAAAAGTTATATTTTGGTTTGAATGAAACAATGTCGTAAGTTCTATGCGCTCCGCTACATGAATGCTACGAACCAAGCCGGCTACGCCGTAGGCCGTAGCGGCTACGAAGTGTCGAAATTTACTTCGATTTAAGAAAATATGGATAATTAATTCTAGCTGAACTTATATAGGTGTAAAATTATACTTTTGCTACTGTTTACTTATATAGGAACGAATACATTATTCGCGGAAGTCCAGAAAAGGTTAAAACGTAGAAAATTACAGAAAATCTTGAATACTTGTAAAATCGACATCCACGTAGTTTTTTTTGCATTTAAGAATGTCCATATTTCATAACGTATCATAATTATAAACTTGCAATTTCAAGTAAAAATAATACGAAACAATACATTGAAATATAGTACAAGATAAGCACTATTCAAACTATTCCATTACTTTTCATAATGTGAAAGTATAAGCATACAAAACCCCTGCACTACTTAAGTAAAGTTACTAGTTGTAAAAATAAATTCATATTATAGTAAATTTGTTAACAACTAACCCGCCAAACCACTATTGTTCTTAAAAGTGACACAGAACTCGTAATTTCTTATTTTTCCAACTATTGTATTAGCATACATTTCACACTTATCCGAAAGAATTGGTATCACTGGATTGGTGATAGAATCTGAAGTGTCGCCTTAAATGTAAAACATGAAATATTTAATTCCATCATGAATCAAATAAGATATTAAATAATTATTTTATGTTCTGATAAAAAAATAATAATAAAAAAATATAAAATAGACGTCGCTCAAATATAAACATTTGAAATTAAATCACAAACCTTTCTCTGAAAAATGTACATCCCAGTCAATGATACTCATTTGTTCAAAGTAGTTTTGTAAAGTTTTGTCGTCGATGAAAAAGTTTTTCGGTGCTGGAAATTTAAACAAAAACATAATAGTTAGTGGTTATATTAACTCACCTGAAATAGAATAACGGGGCGAGGGATTATCCACATAAATGAGGACATTTTGTTCGCAGAGTTGAAAAGGGCCTCGAGGATGCAGGGATGCGATTGCCAATGCAATTGATCGACAGCGCGAGACACGACCGTTCAGTATCCGCACCGGGAACTGGACTGTTGCATTCCCGTTACAACAGGACTGCCAACTATTCGTATCAACCCCCACATAATACACAGAAACTATTTGTCCATTTCTTACATTTGCCATATGCATAAAATCACTTCACAAAAGCTATATATAAGATTAACCTTGTCTGTCCTCAAAATTACGTGGGATTTCCCTGATAAGCTAATTATTGAAAGATGTTTCTAAGGTACCCTATATTTATTAGGTGAGCCATTTCGTTTTCAAATAATTAAATTTCCACACTTTGTTTACAGCCTGAGTTAAAGCAGAAACGTGTTAAGTAGGTGAGTACACCTTTTTTTGCTACCGAACAGACGGGTCACTTCTTGATCAGCAATCGGCGCCAACCAAGGACACCGGTTATACCAAAGGAACATTTCATCTTTTTATAAATTTATTTATTTATTTATTAAGAATATTTACATATACAACATTACAGCTTACGCCATTAAGTTGTATTGTTAATTTTATATAAATACTATTACCTAGGTACTTAAAAAAAAACTAATTAGGATTAAATACAAGAAAAACAATAAAAAGTACTTTAAATGACCGAAGTTTGCGTTTATAGACAGTCTGAGTCTACAATAAGCATTAGGACCATATGTAGCCCTGATTGAATAACAAGATTGGTGATCATAGTAATCTTAAACTAAAAAAATATAAATATATATTAAACTAATTTCATGCTTGATGAATCTCTACGTACTCTTATCCTTCCCTTATTATATGGCTAACGCTAGCGGAGGACCTCGAAAGTCTGAAAACTGTTGGCATTCAATCTTAAATAATACTGTCTTATATGAAGAGAAACACTGAAAAAGCAGTATACATAGAACATGCTAAACAGATTACATTGAACAACGACAATAATAAACAGTTATTTATTCTTCTTTTAAAAATTTTGCCCGATTCAAGAAATGTCTCGATTGTCGTGGATTTGTTTACAAACAATGCCTTGTCCCTCCCAGTATCGGCCAAGAGGTAGACACTAACTGTCTAAAAACGATACTATTCGTTCTTCTGCTCCAGATGGAGTCGCGGTTAATTTCACATGCACATCACACTTAGACACGCAACAAAAATTTGTGGATCACACAAAAGTAGTTCCGTGCGGGAATCGAACCCGCGACACGTTACATATTTTCCCAGACACCGCGAAAACTGTACAGTCTTATTTTATCTCCTGCTAGCTACTCTCGCGCGGTTTCACTCGCTGCTCGGCTCCATTTGATTGTAGCGTGATGTTTTATAGCCTATAGCACTCAGTCTTTATAATACATATTAAGTATAAAAATATAACGGAAAACTGAGCAGAAACCCGAGTACCGAAGAATGCTCTTTAACCTGTCGCGAATTTAGAAAAGAAGTTGTAATCCTTTGCCTTAATAACTAAGTACTGTATGTATGCTAAAAAATATATGTATATTATTTCACTTTCAGCCTCCTTTCACTTATATGGCGTTTATGGCTGGATAGGGCTGAAGAAGGCTGAAGACCGACAGATATAGACTCATACAATACTATGCATTTATCGCGCAGTTTACCTTAGGAACATTTTCTAATTATAGGTACTGTGAAGACGTTAAATGTGTTTAAGACAAAAAAATGTTTTTCGACGACCGCCGTGTCAGTCGCTTGTCACATGCACACACTGTATGTGCCGATTTTTCCATTGTACTAGTGGAGGATTTAAAGTTCAAGTATTCAATCTCATGTAGTATAAAACTTCTGAATATAATGATAAGACTAAGTAATATATAAAGAAAATTCTTTTTCAACTAATCTAGAATTGCAAAACTCAAAGTTTCTCAACGATGTTGAAATTCGAAACTTTAAAAATAATTCGTTTTATAATTATTATTATTGTTATAATACTCACAAGACGTTCTCTACTGAACGAACTAAGAGCTAAGACTCCAGATCAGCCGGTATTTGCCGGCCATATTTTGCAAATATTGCGGTTTATAAAATAAAAATTGAAAAAGTGCGATTTTCATTCACACGTATCTACATGTTGTACGCAATAAAAAGGACTAAAATTAAATCATCAAAAACTGAAACTGGGTGCTGACATTTCTACGTGAAATTCAAACGAACTGGCATTTTATAAACCTTTTCAAGTTTTTTAATTTTCATTCATGTATTTGAAATAGATTTTTCCGTGGTTACATAAACACAGATATCGCATTTTCTGTTTCCACGTAACTATGAATGGAAAACAGATAAAGAAAACTGCAATGTTAAGTTGAAATGAGCATTTAAAAATATTACCAAAATGTTTAAAGCCTTTGACATATTTTTATGATAGAGATTTGATACAAATGTGGTTTATATTTTATGAAAAACCCTTCTCTCCTTTTTATTTGTATATTACATAATATATAACAGTCTGCACAGTTATTTGGCATACGAGTTGGGAAATGAAGATTAACTCAGTATTTTTTTATTTTAAGCTTTTAGAAAAGTCAAAGTGACTTTATTAATGCATTGAACAAGCGTGGTGAACATGCTTGTAATGCATTGAACATGCTTAAAACCTTATCTGTGTGAGAAGAGGCCTTTGCTCAGCAGTAGGCTCTTATAGGCTAATGATGATGACTATAAAATGTATTATAACATTGTTATTAAAAAAATCAAAAGCCTTTGTACAAAAACACAAGGAGATATAACATAATCTCCACAATTGGTTCTTGCTGTTAAATACTCCCTTACTTCACTTCTAAGACATCCATATGAAGAGCAGGACTCTGGTGGAAAGATATTCTTCTTTTACTGTTACCATACGCCTTATGTACCATCATCATACGCCTGATTCCGTTCAGTGCTGGAGATAGGCCTCCCCAATTGCACGCCACTGAACTTGATGTTCAGCTCTTCTTATCCAACCACTACTAGCCACCCTGCGGATGTCGACAGCCTCGTATATATTTGAATGTAATAACTAATATACCTCTAGGTACGTACCCACGTAATAACTGCTTCTCTCTATCGGATCCACATGTTCAAACAGGCCAATGTTGTTCTGGTAATCGCCGCGACTAAACTGCGAATGCGTTAAAGTTCTCTTCACGTCTGTATCTGTGGAAATTAAATTATTTAACATTTAGGCTTCCTATACAAATAACATAAAAACTTTTTGAACGAGAGACTAGAAAACGCAATGCATGAGTTTCTGATGGTAATATGTGTGCTTTACTGTGTTGAATATATCTATATATAATAAGTTATTCTTTTCTACATAGAACCCATTATCCATTTGGTTAGGAATAACGATGAAATATACTTCTATTTATTTATTTAAAATCCTTTCCTATATATTCATTTAAAAATACGTGTGGTATCAAGTGTGGGAGAGCCATGCTTCGGCACGAATGGGTCGACTCGGCCGGAGTGATACCACGGCCTCACAGAAAACCGGCGTGAAACAACCACAACGTTGTGTTTCGCCGTGTGAGTGAGGTTACCGGAGGCCCAATCCTTCCCCTACACCAATTTCTTCCCAATCCCAAAATCCCCAAAATATCAATCCTTAAAAGGTCGTCTTCTTTGTTGCGGGTGTCCATGGGCGACGCCGATTGCTTACCATCAGGTAATCCGTCTGCTCGTTTGCCGTCCTATCACATAAAAAAAACGTAATAGATGTGAGTCTACTATAAGCTTGCATATTTATGCTGATTGTACCAATGCAACGAAATTCAAAAATAGTGTCAATTTTCCTGAAAATGAGTGCTGTGCATTAGAATAGTACCTATATCTACTGAGATATGGACGCCTTGCTACACCGTATTTTTTCCAAATGTTTATTTTGTCTGTTTTCAATTGATGTGTGTAGTAAAATAAATGGCTTTAATGTTAAAATGGTTTACCGCTCTCGGTAACGGCGACCCTTATAGTCATTTCCTGTCGTGTAACCTTTGTGTGGGCCAAACCGAATAAAAACATACATAGATCGGAGCGTATGAAAAGCATTGAGACTATTAAACGCCAGTTACATACCTAAAACTTATAATGAGGGCAGAAGATAAGCAGAACTCTTAATTTGCCTAAATGTATAACAAAAAAGACAGCTAAGGAATATCGTATCACAAAAATTTTGTAAGAATGAAAAAAAATCGATTGTGTAAAGTAGCACCACCTAAAATATTGTAATAAAATAATATTGTTAATAATTTGTATTTGTGTGGTGAAAAATATATAATTTATACTTGCTACTGAATGATACTAAGAAACAGGGATATTTAGGTAAGACTTTCTTATAACATACAACATTTTACTTGTGTAATTAGGTACTTACTTAATGCTAACATATTAAATTAGACTTCAATTACTCTAAAATACATTTCTATCGGTAATTAAAAGAGTCATTTACACTTAATACTATGTTTGTAGTGTCGTTCTATCAAATATGTAGTTCATCAATGGGATGATGCTGAACTGAGCTTCGATCATGATGAAAACGTACTAAAATGGTCTCATATGCTTGATATTCATGTAGGTATATGAACTGATGTTCAGCTCATAATGACTAAGTGATTGAAATGACGCACTACAGGTTAATATTTTCTAATCAACATAACAGGTGGTTTCAAATAGACTAATGGTGTCTAAGGTCTATACACCAGAATGTAGCAGGTTAAATAACTTAATAGTGCCATGATATTTCGGATTGTGTGGTGCTCACAATTAGTAGGTAGTTTCTGAAAACTTTAAAAAGATGGCAAGTACCAAGTTATATAGTAGTGCAGACCTTAGAGCAATAACGGGAAAATAAGTAAAACTTAAATTTGATCCATGGAGTGCAAGAAACAAGCGCGAGCTGTGTCCGGCGAGTCGTTCTGCCGGTGACTTTAGAGTTTACAAGGTGGTAGCAGTGAATGAGCAACGTGTCGCACGGAACAACTCTTTAGGTAATCCCTAAAAGGTACAGAAAACTACTAGGTACTATTATTATCTAATGTCTAAATAATTGTTAATAAACTACTGGTCTTGTTAATTCTTAAGTATTTCAAACTGCAATAGTATTTTAATAGCGTTGAAGAATTAACAGTATTTAAGTATCTATACTTAACCTAAGAAAGGATTTAGTGTGATCCATTACTTGTTTATGTTGATACTTGATGTTCGATGACGTTTCGTCTTTGATAGGACCTATGTATGTTATATGTAATTTAAATGGCATTGGAAAATATATTTCTTTGAATAGGATGAACGTCATTACACGTTTGTCCTCAGCAGGTCCAGCCACCGTGAGGTTGTTATATGTATGCATAGAATGCTGATCGTGTTTCTATTTACACGTCAAACAAAGCTGGCTTGGGTGCTGGCAGACAAACGTATCCTGCACAGAGTGTCCAATGTTCACGGACGCTGAACTTTATCAAATGTTTATTGGTCTTAAAGATGTTTAGGTCCTTAACCTGTCTGTTTCCTTAACTTCAGGGCTCTTTGGAAAGAAGATACATTATTATAGTGATTATTCGTAAATCATAGTTACGTCTGAGACTATAATTTGAAGATTGTGTCGGCCATGTGAAATGAATGTTGGTTATTCACCTTCAAAAAGACACTATCTGTAAAGACACTATCTTGTCTTGTCACTATCTCAATTGAAGTAACCCATAACCGACATGGTGACAAGTGGGTATAAGTATACGTACATGCTCCTTTTCCAAGTGCTGTCGGAGATTAAAGACCAGAGATCTCTGACGCTAGAAGTGCCTTCTGCGGAGGTTCAGGCGTGATTCGGACCGTTACCCCACGTCTTCATATTTGGGAGCACAAGCGTTTCGCAAAAAGAAGAGACAGCTTCCTCCTCCTGTCACTCTGCACTGAAATGTCACCGATCGCTTGCCTGCACTGAAATGTCACCGATCGCTTGCCTCGGGCATGCTACTATAGCAGCGATAAGACCCCTCTTTGAGGAGTGGCTTGAGAGACGCCACGGCGTCCACACCTTCCGCCTGACGCAGGTGCTTACCGGGTACGGCAGCTTCGGTAGGTTCCTGTTTCGGATCCAGCGGGAGGAAACGCCCGATTGTCGTCATTGTGAGGACCACCTAGAGGATACGGTGGAGCATACGGTAGCGATATGCCCTGCCTGGGCTGAGCACCGCCGTATCCTCAGGGAAGTGATCGGCGGCGGCGACCTCTCGCGCCTGGCCTTAGTCGAGGCCATGGTGCGGAGTGAGAGGAACTGGGACGCCGTCTCCTCATTTTGAGAAGCAGTCATACTCGCAAAGAGAGAGGCGGCCCGCGTGAGGGAGCAATCCTCCTCCTCACGCCCCAGCCGCCGCAAGGGGCGACACTACGGGCGTTGGGGATCGAGGGACGATCTCCGGCGCGGTTCCGCGCGCGCCTCAAAGAACCAATAGACCACTACAGACGGGGCCCTAAAGGGCTGATGT
Source organism: Spodoptera exigua (assembly GCA_902829305.4). Classification (NCBI taxonomy): domain Eukaryota; kingdom Metazoa; phylum Arthropoda; class Insecta; order Lepidoptera; family Noctuidae; genus Spodoptera; species Spodoptera exigua. Next base: position 7,087,518 of record LR824601.2, on the reverse strand, counting down.
TCAGCCGGGGTTGCGGGGTAAGCGCAATAAGGCACCGCGACCTCGTCCCAGAGCAGGAGAAGGAACAGGGGGGTTTATAGTCAGTAAGAGTCTGACACTTCCTCCCGCCCGGCCCTTGGCGGGAGAAGCCATTTGATGATTTTCCCCTCACAAAAAAAAACCGATCGCTTGCCTAAGGTGAGGACGATGTGTCCTCCAGATGGACCTCGCAGTAACGATATTTAGGCGTTTTATTCCAGCTGGTTTCGAAACAGGTACCTCTAGAAAAATCCGTTCGGTAAGCAGTAAGGTGGACTTACCCCTGCCATGAGCGCGGGTCTGGGGAAGGCGAGTAAGGGTAGCTTGCCGCCCGACCAGAACCAAATCCGAGCGACGGCGCGTAGCGTATCGCGCGCGCCCCAAAGAGCCAATAGACCATCACAGACGGGCTCCTATGGGGCTAGTTTTCAGCCGGGGTTGTGGGATAAGCGCAATGAGTCACCGCGGCCTCGGCCTACAGCAGGAGAAGGAACGGGAGGTTTATAGTCAGTAAGAGTCTGACACTCCCTCCTGCCCTACCCTGGGCGGGAGAAATCACGATGATTTTCCCCTTACAAAAAAAACCCCTGCTGTGAACAAACCGAAAAACCCATCCTCTTACATTTAACAACCGCACCTCAAAGTTATTTTCCTAGTTTGATATTGTGAACCTATAAATTCAACTTATAACAGATTCTTACGAAGTCATTCAATGCAAAATGTAATAAAATCGAAAAATATTCGATTGTGAATATTCCAACCTAGTACTGCGGAATCCGAGAATATTTTTGTAATGAAACAAATTTTTATCGTGTCGACAATCAAATTGCCGTCGTACATACATTTGTATATGGATGCAATGTTATTTATTCTTTTTTATTTTTTATTTACAGTGTAACATATAAGTCCGATATAAACGTCCTTTGGATGAGCTAGTTGTTAGATGAAGATCGACATTTCTGTGCCAGATTGTAATTTTCGATCGGGGCTAGATTCCTTCGTCCTACTTTGCTTTAGCGACCCTAATCCCCGGTCATGGTCGTGGACTACAGTTAGGTAATAACTGGTACTTAGTATTAAAATTTAATGATTGGTCATGTTATTGAGTGAGTGAGTTCATAGTGTCGAATTGCAACTTTGCACTTTATAGAAAAAAAAAAATTTCAAAAGAGAAATATTTAGGTAAAAAAATTGTTAATTTAGGTAAAAAAGTGTAATCCAAATTACACTCCTTTTTGATATTTTTGTTTTTAGTAGAACATAATTTGTCATGTATTTTTTTAAATTAAATTTGTGTGGTGAAAGGAAAATAGATCCATTTGTAAGAACACCAAGACTTTTCATTGGAAAGATCAGCGACCAAGCAGGCCTGAAGCAGATAACTTGTGGGTAAGGAACCGGTGCTGCGCAGCCAATGGACATCACTGGTTTGGAGTGACGAAAGACTTCAGATTTTATAATTTTTAACTTTTATGTACCTAAAACATACTAATAAACTTTTTTAGGTACTGTCAATGTTGTACTGAAAATATTCAACTATTCTTACTGAATGTAACAATGTCCTAACAATTGTTAAAAATTGTTAAAACTCAAAGGGGCACTGCGTGACTCACTTGTTTGTTTTCCATCGAATTTGTATTTGAGTTTCCACTGCCGTAGGTGATCTAACATATTAGGATCGTCTCGCATCGATGTACACTGTGCAGGAGCTAGCGACCAGCGTTTCCCCAGCAACAACGTGTTACAAACTACGATAGGAGGCGTTGTATTCAGGAACATCACGCCGACAGATTGGTAATCCGAGAGTGACAGATCGGTCAGACCTGCAAAATGAATGACCTCTGTAACAAGCGCACCGAAAACTGATTTTGGACACATGTTTTACGTAGAAGGTACAAGGTACACACGCATCATTCATTACAACCAGGTTCTAGTTACTTTGTCGAACCGGAGCCTATAGAACCGGAGAAGGCAATGCTTCTGCCTAGCACAAATTTAGCATACCATACTTACTAAAATTTGTTATTTACAAGTTCATAGGTACCTATATATTAAGAAACAGACCGGCTTTTCTTATTGACATGGTCACAACACTGTTATACGCTTCCAAATTGTATACTGTTTTTAGAGAAAATGTTGATATGTCGTGTCTATTTAATACCAGTGGCTAAGGTGTTATTATTTAAAAGAACTGCGTAGTCGTTTAAATAAGATTAAACCTATACTTAGGCACATTAAACATTTTACTTGGAATTCTGTCTGAGCCCCTTCTGCTCTAAAAGATGAAAGAGACACGATCTCATATTTTCGAATTAGTGCTATTGATTATATTTTAAAAATAAAAATTGAAGGCGGAGATCGTCTCTCGATCGTCGTTGGTACCCTCATGTGTAGTTCACGAATGATTATGTTTATTAAATAAAAAGACATAATAATTACTCGAAAAAGGGCATGAAAAATATTTTTGTGAATACTTTTACTATTGAATAATGTATTCATCAGTTATAAGCCAAGGCTAATTAACTAACTATCATACAGTTGTTTTCAATTTCCCACGTTTTTTTATTTCGCCAAATGAGAATGTTGTCTAATGTGAACTTAGAAAAATTCGCGTTGGTATTTTACCAGGTATCGTAACACCAGTAAAGTCATTATCGCAAGCACAACCTTTAATAGACGGTCACTCCACCACTTGTAAATAGACATAAATTAATAACTAACGCAACGTACTACGGCGTAGCAGTACGTAGCTCATCTCGTAGCTAATTTCGGTCGAATATCCGAAACTACAAAACTTATGTTCTTTTTGATATTTTGTTTGTTATTTATATTGCTACATGCCAGTGTGAACGAATTAGGTAAGAATTTTTTAACTTAAGTAATCAAAGTTCATCAGTCGATTAAGAAATTCAAGTTACTAACATGTACTTAGAGACTCGCAACGAATCTTTTTATAAACTTCAAAAACTTCTTATTTAATGTTTGAGAAACAAAAAAAAAATAATACCTACATTTAATTTCTTTGGTTAATAGCAAGATTTTACATCTAAAACATAGTGTCCTATTCTCTACTCTCGGTTCCGGTAGTAAGCAATGTACCTAGTCGTCTTCTGTATTAATATTAATAAAAGAACATTAAAATTGCGAAATTAGAGTAAAAGCTTACTTTTATCGTATGACCGCCTGTATATCTTCAACACGTCTGTTTTTGTATGGTTCACGAGACAGAGATGTACGAAGTATATAATTATCATTAATAATAACAAACTGAAAGTAACAATTAGATGAATAAATAAACATTTTTCTCCTCTAGTAAATTTAGTTTTACTATTTTCAGGTGGCATTTTACTGGAAAGTCAAAATCGTGGGCCCCTAGATATTAATCGAGACATGCTTAGCCAACTTTCAATATTTTTTTTAATATAATTTATTTAATGTTGGTACTACATTATAGGCTTCTTTATAAAAGAGAGCCTAGGTACACAGGAGCGACAGCTATTCCCCCGTCAACGACTTGAATTCTCTAATTTTGATTAATGTGGGAAGTTCAACAATACATCTAGTATTGGATACGACTTTTTTATTGTTAACATTGTTCGCAAAGGATTTCCATAACGGCAGTCACATAGTAGGTATCTTGTTATTTGAGTACTTGTATGCTGAATAATATATGAAATGTATTTAAATTTATTAGCATTTGCAGTAAAAGATTTTTTCTTTGTCATCAGTGTTTATCACACCACATTCGATAAAGTTAATAAAAAAACCAAAAAATATAAAATTTATATAAAATAACTATTTATATAAACTATATACATATGCCTTAAAATGAGGTGAATAGATGTTAGCGAATTGCCCTAGTATTTACCCCTCTATTGTGTCTATTCACCCCTCGAATTATATTGACCCAGTTTTACCGTACTGAATAAGTATAACGACAAAGTTTCTTCGTTTATTAATTTCCTTTACGTTATCACAAACTTATTGTACGTATACTCACTGATAAAAGTTTAAGAAAAACACTTAATTCTTATAGGTAATCATTTAATCACAAACTGACGAACACATTTTCGGTAACATAAGTAGATTTAGCATCAACACCTAAGTATCGCACTAATGGGAACCATAGCAGTTGGCAGATATAAATCGCAAAAATGTAAGGAACTTATTTTTAAAGTTACTTTTAATGACGGAAATAAATAAACTCAAAATAAAAGAACAATACAAGTTTAGTGAAATACTGCCTTAATTAGTAACTGTATATTCAAGTACAGAGGGCCTACCATGACGTGTTGAAGCGTAAATCTTCCAGACGAGAAAGAGGGATGGAGCTATACACCTTTTGCAGCTTAGCTTCTTCCCTCTTTCTCGGCCGGAAGACTGAGAAGACACGCGTCATGGTAGGCCTACAGTTTTAATTACAGTATTATTTTTTGTCAATATTTATGTAAATTTGCAATGCGCAGTCAATTATCAATATTAATTAAATATTTAATGTATAAAATATTTTACAATGCTTAGTAATATTCTAGAGTACAAATACTTATATTAAGTCAGCCCCATCTTATAGTAAGTATTTGAATTTTTCCAATAATAAAATGAGTCTATTTTTTATGTAGATGAACCAGCACGGGATTGGTATAAATAATGTTTAAGAATCTATATCATTTAGTTCCACGTAATAAGAGTTGAAATCGAAACCAGTTTCTAAGGATAATTCGACTTATCGCATCTTTAGGACTGGATTTTCAAAATCTAGGACTTATTTAGATATATCTAAATGAGTCTTAGATTCTAAGAATAATTTTAAAAAGTGTTTTGTGTCCGTTACAGACAATAAAAAAAAGAATGCAAGAATGGCTTCAGCTTTTTTTTAAGATTTGAGCTTTAGCATTACGGATAATTATTGAAGAATGATATCGTAAAATTTTAGATTGTCCTGATGATCCTTAAGATATGCATAAATTTTGTTACGTGTGTTATATTTACTTCAGCCTTTGAGGAGCACTGCACTTTGAATTGTATCTTTACAGAGAAGTATGGCTTTTTCAAATTATATTTTTTAATGAATTCCTGCAATGTAGAGATCAAGAGGCTTGTAGGCTACGCACGTAAGTGTCGCGTATGTAGTACGTAACAATAACGACTTACTCATCAGAACTAAGAAAGTTCTACCAGTTTCAGGTCACAACGAGACTTACTCGCTGTGACCTGAAACTGCCTGCCTATAGGCTACAAACCTCTGGATCTCTACATAACATTTCATGAACAGCTTGCACGTCGCGACGATGTCATGGAGCCGATTGGTGACTCGAACTTATGCATGTACGCCCACCGCGTCCTCTGCTGGCAAACGCGCGCGCTTGTTCCAACTGTGACGGGTGCGGCGGTGTTAGGAGCGACGTTAAAGGCTCGGCTCGTTAAGCGACGTTGGTGTTCACAAAATCAGTGGTACATGCCACGGTTACCGAGTCCACACTTCAAGTTGAAAACGCTCGAGAACGACATAAGACTTCAGGCCTGGTTTGTAAGTGGGTGACAATGTCTAGCCAAGGTCTATTAAAGCACGGATGCCGCTTATCTCGATGGCATCCTGTACTTTCTGCGACACGAAGTATTCCTACCTCGCTAGTACGGAGACCTAATCGAAACGTATGGAAGGAACCGCGTCCGTACAACAAACGTGCTTGGCCACCGACTATGCATGGTTCATTATCATCCATTTCCTTCACGCTATGTATATGTTCCTCTAACCTGGTTGCGATATTTCGGCGAGTTTCTCCGATGTAAATGATCGAGCCACAGCATTACGATGTACTGCGGGTACAGCGAATGGATCTGTGCATTTAAGGCACAGGTTAAATCAGGGAAACTCGCCCTAATATTGCAACCAGGGTAAAGGAAGGTGTACCTACGTAACGTGGCGAAGATAACAAGACATCGGCAATGGTTGAGCACGTTTTGGTTAGGACGCGGTCCAATTCACGCATTTCGAAAGTTTCCATACAAGCAAGGCAGAAATACATCATCCCGCGGAACGGCGGAAGGCCATCAAGATAAAACGCCGTCTGTGTTTTAACAGAAACGGTGTATAGGCAGAGTACCACCCGGTTAGAGCCGGGCTTGAAATGTACGTCGATCTACAGTGCTATCAACTTGGACTGAGACAAGGGAAGCGTGGCATGTAATTTTGAGACACCAAAACCGACGCTGCTAAACGCGCAGGGCGTCTATTGTCGCTTACACAGCCGCTCCTGTCGCAGTTGGAAGCAAGCGCTCGATTGTCGGTAAAGAGCGCGATGGGCGCATAAGAGAGTAATCAGTCGGCTGCACACGCGCACGCTGCTCACGAACAGAATTGCCGTTGTGACTTCAAACTATACGAGTTTCTCTCAGTTAATACAAGAACAACTTATTTTGTTGACATATTACAAAAAACCTAGAAGTGATATCTTATATTATTTATATCACGAGGCATCTGCTGTTACCAGTGTTGACTCAGCATTTTCGCCAGGAACGTCATGAAGTTGGGTAGCCAGCAAACCCTGAAATTCGAAATAGGAACATCAAGTTGGTGTTATACATTGAAATTTGTTCTTGTTTTTAAGATTATATTTTGTAATCTACCTTTTTACAATAAAAGTAAATAATTAAAATTAATAATTTATGCCAATTAGGTTAAATTAATGTTTAATGTGTAACTTAATTGGTGTTTAATTTAAAATGAATGTGGTTTTAATTTTTAATTTATTTAATGGTTTTAATTTTGTTAAATCGTTTTTGTTTTGTAAAACTACATGTGTATGAACATATTGACGCGACATTTTCAGGGTGGAAAAGCTGCAAATCCCTTCTGACGCCCTAGATAGGGCGAGAAAGAGCATCAAATTTTACTGAGTAAAAACTACTCCATGCCGTCGTCTAATCCAGGCCGATACAGCAGTATAGCTTTGGCACCAGACTATGTGTTTTGTTGTAAAAAAACGTTGCCCCACAATAGATTAGATTTTCTCCTGTGTTGTGGGTGCGTTTACAAAGACACAAATTTACATACACAAGCCACGTAGACCCGAAACAACAATTTGTGGATCACACAATGTGTTGTCCCGTGCGGGAATCGAACCCGCGACACGTTGCTCGGCAGCCCAGCCACTGCGCCAACCGTGCAGTCAAAAAGTTTATCTACGCTACGTTACGCTGCTGCCCAGAGACAGCGGTAGTTGATTTTTCTTGGCATATATAGGTAGAAGAACCTATTACATTTCTGGACACATCTATTGACTTACCTTAGAGTTTAGGTTTCGATGGTCCCTACTGAAATATGATTGCTAGATTGAAAAAAACTAATCATGCAGTTTTAAAAATGATACGATTTACCATCTTTTTCGATTGTATTGTTTTAAATTTGAATTCAGAATACCATACGACATGGAGCTACGTCTAACAAGTCGGATATGCGCCTCGTTAAAGGCAATTGATTTTTGAATAAAAATCATGTTTTATCAAATAAAGGTTTAATTTAATAACGCACACGCGTTAATTTAATAACGCGTGTAGCCTTCGTATCTACCACAACTCTCAGTCGGTTAGGCAGAGTTTATCAACCGCTCTATGAAATTTTGAGGGATCATCTACCATTCCTCTTCTATAGCAGTTTTCAACTCCTGCATCGTCTGGGCAACTGACTGACGAGCCCTAACACGTCTTTTTAGCTCATCCCACATGTGCTCAATGGGGTTCATGTCTCGGCTTCTGGCTGGCCAGTCTATAACTGTGATGTTCACATCCCGAAGATATTCCCTGACGATGCCGGCCGCAGACGGACCATGAGCCACCGCCATATGCAACCCTCTCTTCAAAGCAGCATTGTGCAAAACGCTCTCCCTTACGTCGGCAGACCTTCTTCCTTCCATCATTGCCATGTAATACAATTTTAAACTCATCAGAAAAGAGTACACAGCTCCAATCTTGCTGTGTCCAATTTAAACGAAAACGTGCGAAATGAAGGCGCGCTGTTCGATGGGCTCGCGTTATTTTGGGCCCTCTAGCTGGCTTGTGTGGTACCATATCGCGTTCTTTTAACCTTCTCCGACAGTTCGAGTGATCACAGATACTCCGTGGAAGTCGCGAAGTTGGTTTTGTATCTCACTGGAGGTAAGGTGACGATTTCTCAAGCTGGTCGTCACGATAAATCGATCCTACCTTTCAGTTATGACCCGAGATCGTGGCCTTTTTTTGCGTCGAATAAAGCCGCCAGTTTCTAGGTACCTCCGATAAACATTTCGGACCACAGATCGACATAATGTAAGTCACTTAAATTAAGTTGAGCTGTTGACTTTTCTTTGGCTGTGTCCGACCTGAATAAGTGTCACAGCTTGGGCGGCGGCTTGAAGTTTCCTCAGATTATTGATAGAACCTCACCTTAATGTTGAGGATAAGTAATGTTTGTTGCTAAACCAAAGATACAAGCATTTGTTGCTAAGCCATTTAAGTGTGGGAGAGCCATGCTTCGGCACGAATGGGTCGGCCGGAGTGATACCACGGCCTCACAGAAAACCGGCGTGAAACAACCACAGCGTTGTGTTTCGCCGTGTGAGTGAGGTTACCGGAGGCCCAATCCTTCCCCTCCCTCAATCCCTCCTCAATCCCTAAATCTCCAAATCCCTAATCCCTAAAAGGTCGGCAACGCACTTGTAACTCCTCCGTTGCGGGTGTCCATGGGCGGCGCTGATTGCTTACCATCAGGTAATCCGTCTGCTCGTTGGCCGACGGAGTACATTAAAAAAAAATTTTTTTAAAAAAATTACACACTTTTATAAGAATTAAATCCAAGTAAACCAATAAAACCAAGTTTTCTTAATATTCGATTGTTTGATATTAACAAACAGGCTCCAAGTTGTCTTTGGTTTCTTTAAATACTGTGTTCAAAATTCAAAAAAGACTATTGAATGAAATTGTTAATGTGCCAGATTCAAAACTGCATAAAAACTTTTTGCTCGACCTAATATTAAAATTAAGCTAGGACCAAACGAAACTGAAAATACTAGGTGGGCCAATATATGTGTCCAGAAGTCAAAGATTCTCTTTGCCAGAAGTGTATAATGCTTTTATTGTATACTAACCGGTTTGAAAAGTGCCGCAACAACTGAAGAGATTGTTGCAGTCTTCGTGCACAATATTATTTTACTTAGTTCTTCAACGTTTTGCCTGTGGCTTTCAACGTTTTTCTTGGGTAACTCCTCCCGGAGATAGAGCCTCCCTGATAAAAGAGAAGAGCGTCAGAAAATTAATATCTAATAAAGCCTACATGAACATCTTAAATATTAATATAAAATAGCTTTTGATATTAATTTCAAGATAAACATGTTCATGCTGACATGAAGCTGAATGACAGATTCAAAACTACCAAACCAAAATATTATCTCGCCATTTGTTTAAAACCGCGGTGAAGTCAATCTCATAATAAACATAAATTGATAAGCTTCGCGCATTCAATGAAATGTTATGTTCTGGCACAAACAAGAAAGCATAAGAGCAGATTGAGTTAGGCTACTCATGCTTTGTAATTATATAGCAATGGTAAGACATTCATGTTCTGAACAGCTGCAGCAGCTAATGATATATTATACCTGAGTATATTATACCTGATTTCTGTACTTTCACACATTTCGCACTTCTTTGCGCGAGACTGACCAGTGCTGAGCAGTGGAACCTCCGTAGAGCTGCTGACTGAAGACAAAATAAACAAATAATTATATACAATTGAAACAAAAGTTTAGACACGATTTAATTCCTCATGGTTTGCTTCATACATGTCTATATCCATATTTACAAAAAAAAATACTAACAGAAAGTTTTGAAAAGATATACCGTATAATAGTAAATCGCCACTGAACCCCAGAAGTTAAGGCGTATAGTACCCTCAATGACCTTGAGCATACTAGAGCACGACTGGTGAGGGCTGCGTCCGCCTGATTTTTATATATGGAAATCCCAATAATAATAACATGTTCTTTGCAAAATATTGACCGATTTACATAAGTGCTGCCCACTTTGTAGTAAAATTTAACACCGATTGATCTATTAAAAAAAACCAAGCCATTTAGAAGGCGAAGGCAAACAAAATAGCGTGTTGGTAAATATTTTTTACAGCTTAACTTTTGTCATAAGAAAATCAAATTTACTAGATTATTAAATTGGTTATTAATATTATTTTCTATTTAACTAAATGAAAACATGCATTAATTTCTACAATTTATTTTCCTTTTTGAAGTCGGAATATTTTTGTTAAAAATTATTTATTTCACCATTTTAAGTGTAGTAGGCAGAGCAAGCAAGTATAATGGTTTTCGAATGAAAAGACGACGACTACTTGAGACCGAAAATCACGGTAATAGAAGTACTGAATTGGTCAGTATCCAGTGCTGTAAATCGTGAGGAATTCCCTCGGCTGTCAGTGGTCTCCATCATCATGTCCACTGCAGACCTTCAATATACTTACATAATCCATATAGGTGCAAAGTTCTCACCAATATAAATGAATTAAGTCCAAGCACAACGTTATTACTCCAAATGGTCAAAAAGATCCCACGACAGTCTTCCTGCTCCATCATCAGATTTACTCCATAGCTTCATTGTAACCCACATTGGTGTGTGAGTTTTCATCGATATAAATGAATTAAGTCCAAACACGAGGTAGTTACTGTGAACCGTTCAGGAGTTCCCTGAGCTGTCCTTCGTTCTCATTATCAGACCCCTAATGACAGTGACGACCAACCTTGGTGCAAAATGCTCACCAATACGAATCATTCAAGCCCAAACACAAGGAAACTACTCCAAATAGTGCAGGAGATCCCTCGACGGTCTTAAGGCACCATCATCAGGTCGAGTTCGACCATCGGCAAGTTGTAGCTTTGTAAAAAGCCTACTAAAACAACATGCAAAATCACTACTCGCCCCTACAATTTTCGAAACTACCCCTCGGTTTCCCTAAAGTTCCATCATCAGATCCTGACCTCATGAAAATGGGACCCTCTCGGGTGTATAACCTTTCAAACAAAACAAGAATTTTGGAAATCGGTTTATAAACGGCGGAGTAATCGGTAAACATACAAAAAAACCAGTCAGCCGAACATAGTACCTCCTCCTTTTTTTGAAGTCGGTAAATAGTATAAAACAAGGTTTTCAGAATACTGAAAGACGTACAGGTTACACGTTGTCAAAGTGCTACGGTAGACAGGTATATGCAACGTGTCACTTCATATTCGCGGTTTTTATTACAGGTAAGAATGCATAGTAATTTAGAAAAATAAAATAAAGCAGCATTCGACAAAATTAATTAAATCTCACTTTTACAAAATTGAAAGGCCACTTTTGTGGCCATATCGTAGAACACCCAGATACAACGCTTTTGTCAAATTTGAATACTAACCGGCTTAAAGAGTGCGGCAACAACTGATGATATTCTTGCATTCTTCGTGCACAAAAGCCTATTTTTTTTTTATTTAGTTCTTCAACCTTTTGCTTGTGACTTTCAACCTTTCTCTTCAACAACTCCTCCCTGAGAAACACAAGAGCGTCAGAACTATAATATCTTATCAAGCCTACATGAATATGTTATAAATTTATATAACATGATACACGGTATAATTAAGGAAAGGTAGCAGAAAACACAAGGTAGCTACTGTTATCCGTTGAAGAGTTTTCTTAGCTATTGTGATGAATTATTCTTCATCACCAGACCCCTCATAACATTAACTAATCATCTAGGTGTTAACTTCTCGGTGATGCAAGTTAATCAAGCTAAAACTGCGCTGAAAGCCCCGCAAGTCCTTTCGTCTATATTTCGGCTCCATCATCACGTCAAATTCAGACCTTCGTAAAATTGTAGTGCTTTAAAATATCTAAGTACTTAGTTACTAAACGAGTAAAAGGACTAGGCATGGTACATTATTGTGTACTTGCCCGCACGGCTACCCCGACTGAACATTAACCATGTTGAACCCCTTCTTCTGCAGTGTAGTCACGGTACAACTACATTGCGGTGTATTGGTATCTGTGAAGCACCCGCGTGACGGTACGAGCCGTACGATCGGATCTGGTTCTGCTCGGGCAGCGAGGTACTCTTGCGCACTGTCCGCAGACTCGAGAAATTAACTTATACATAAACATACATATATCATGTACTAAAATTGTGATAACAATTCTAACTAACCTATGTAACCGGTTTGTAAATTGCCGCAACAACTGAAGATATTCTTGCATTCTTCGTGATTTTTTATTTAGTTCTTCAACCTTTTGCTTGTGACTTTCAACCTTTCTTTTCAACAACTCCTCCCTGAGAAACACAAGAGCGTCAGAACGATAGTCTCTTATCAAGCCTACATGAACATGTTAAAATTTGTTATAAAATAGCTTGTGCTAGTAATTACAAGATAAACATAATAAAACAAATTGCTGATATATACAGGCTATAAATAATATTATGACAATACATTTCGCAAGTTTTGAAAAAGTTTTTCTTATACTTTATTCACATAATTCTAAAGAATGACAATCAATAATTATCTACTACTCGTAGAAGGCTATACGCAATCTTATGCTAATATAAATAAAAGTCAATATATAATATAGAATCACTTCAAAGCAGTTGAGTAGGTAATAAATTATACAAAACACCAATATAGTAGACACAGTATAAAGAGAAGGAAAGTAAAATAATCTTTATAAAAACATATGTGCGCCATAGTATCTACGCGTCGACGCACGCACACTGTAACAAAATTTCGACTCGTTTCTCAGTGCGCCACCAGTCGGGGCTAACACTGCACGAGGTTCGCGCGTCACTGTTTTTCGGCACCGATAAATCAAAACAAAATGTCTGATAATCACAGGAGAACGTATTGCTGTGTGTTTGGGTGTCTTAACAATATGTGCAAAAAAATACTACATTATGCCTAAAAAAATACAATGAGAAAATAATATTAACACTAATAGCTCTTAGTCTATGTTACCGCCTGTGCCATCTAGCGACATAAAGAGTCACACCTCACAAACCCTGTACCCAGACAATACAAGTAAAAAATACCACTTCCCGACCCTTGCCAATTTATAGGCACTGACTAAAAATTTTGGTAAAAGTGACAACCCTAAGGCCGAAAATAGGGTCAGTGGGTCGTCTTAGGGTCGGAGTTAGCCTACTGCCCTTCTCTTTATACTATGTAGTAGATTCATGCCAGATTCTGTTGAAGACAAAAATGTAATCTAGCCAGCTGTTCAAAACCGGGGTGAAGTCAATCTCATAATAAACATAATTATAAACACATTATAAATTGATAAGTTTCGCGCATTCAATGAAATTTAACGTTCTGGCACAAAAGGAAGCATAAGAGCAGATTGAGTACAGCTACGCATGCTTTGTAATTATATAGCAATGGTAAGACATTAAGATACTTAGTCATACTTGACTTCGTGTTCTGAACAGAAGCAGCAGCAGTGATACAAATTTAATTCGATTGTTTAATATCAACAAACAAGCTCCAAATTGTCTTTTGTTTCTTTAAATTCTGTGTTCTAAATTAAAAAAAAAGACTATTGAATCAAATTGTGAATGTGCCAGGTTCAAAACTGGATAAAAACCAATGACGTATTATATATAGACACGTCATGGACCAACATTGCGGCGCTTAAAAACGGCGAAAATACTAGATAACTACTTCTACAAGTAAAGAGAGGGAAAGAAAATATGACATCGTATAGTGGAATGCCTTTGCTAGAGGGAGATAAATATACATCTTCAGTTACATCGGCACGTAACTATACTTTCATGCGCCGGCCGCCATAAGATGGCGGACGCCGGCGTCGAAAAAATAAAATAAAAATAGGTTGTTTGGTGAACTTACGCATGAAATGACACATTTTTGTCTTTAACTTTTGGGGTATAATTTATACATCGTCTGAACACACACGACGGCATGCTTTCTTTATGTTTCGCACAGGTTTACACACACGATATAAATTAAAAACAAACGTAGCGTCGCGCGGCAGGTTGGTGCGTAACTAAGCGCGATGTTGTCAATTGCCTTCATTTCATGTTGTCATTTTAGAGCGCGAACAACGTATCTATAGTTTTATACATCCTTGATAAAAACTTCTTGAGCTAATATAAAATTTAAGCAAGGACCAAACGATACTGAAAATTCAAGGTAGGCCATTAGATGTGTCCAGAAGTGTATAATGCTTTTATTAAAATTGTATACTAACCGGTTTGAAAAGTGCAGCAACAACTGAAGAGATTATTGCATTCTTCGTGCACAAGATTATTTTATTTAGTTCTTCAACGTTTTGCCTGTGGCTTTCAACGTTTTTCTTGGGTAACTCCTCACGGAGATAGAGCCTCCCTGGTGGAATACAATAGCGTCAGAAAATTAATATCTAATAAAGCCTACATGAACATGTTAAATATGTATATAAAATAGCTTTTGATATTAATTAAAAGATATACATATTCATGTCAAATTCAAATGATACAATTGAAAACCACCCAACAAAAATATTATCTAGCCATTTGCTCAAAACCGTGTTAATTACGATTAGTATAGGTATATGTATAGCAATGGTAAGACATTCGTGTTCTGAACAGCTGCAGCATTTAATTGATACAAATTTATACCTGATTTCTGTACTTTCACACATTTCGCACTTCTTTGCGCGAGACTGACCAGTGCTGAGCAGTGGAACCTCCGTAGAGCTGCTGACTGGAGACAAAATCAACAAATACTTAGAATCGCTGGGCTTGCCAATACACAGTCTTGTCATTTAATCATTATAGTCAGATATTATACCATTCAACATGGATTTGATTCTGCAAGCATGGCTCTCCTAATATTCTTTAATATTTAGGTACCTTTACTTTCTCCTAATAATTAGATACTTAATACTGTTAATTTCGCAGTTAGATACATTTTGTACGTTTATTATAAACAAAAAAGAATCATTAAAAAACTACTTCCAAAACTTGTCAAATACCGTATTTTTATGCAATAAAAATACCTTAGGTATCAAAAATCACAATATTCACAGTGGTTGTTGTCGAAGTTTTTCATTCCCCATTTTTCTAAATAATGCATCTGGTGGTTGAGAACAACAACATTCGATGCATGCATATTGGCTTAAAAGCGTCGCACAGCCGGCAATCTTTGTCCTCGTCTGACAACGATTGCCGGCTATGTATTTTGATACCGGGTATATATATATATTTATATAACCGGTAGGTATTATGTATATAAGAAAATTAGGTTTTATTATGTGCGCAAGGACTCCGCCCAATGGCCAAAATTTTTTAATAAAAATATCTCTTCTAATTTACATATAACATTAAAAATAAAATTAAGTAGAATAGATAAGTAAAACAGTAGTAGTAGTGGTAACGGCTTAGTAGGCGGTGGTGATATTACATCAATTACTTCATTGAAATAAGCGTTCTTACCTGCTTGTGGAGTTTTCTCATCTGGTTGTGAAGCGGTGCACTCTTTGTAATGTTCCTAATGCGTGTGGAAGCAAATAGCCTGATCTAAAAAAGTATTCTTTTTGCTTGCCCGTATAACAGTTTTTGGAAGTTCCAGCAAAACGTATATACGCCAGCCAGATAATGAAAATAAATTTAATAACGAGCAAATATATAGACTGCTCCTTTCTTACAAGCGCCTCGCGCAAAATTACGGAACATTATAACTTTTAATTCATTAGTTATACTTACTGTTTCTGATATCTGATTATCCATTATCCACATCCCTATTTTTCTTTCTCTTGAATATTGGTAAGCATTGTAAAATTTGTCAGTTAAGTTGGTGACGACTTTTCTAACAATCGGTTCTTAATATTTTGAGTTTAAATAGTTTTTATGTTTTTAATTTGGTAAGACTTAATTCTAAAATTAAACGAGGCCTCGTCATATCGAGAAATCTTGTTGAAATTCTGTAATCAAAACAATTAATATATTATTTAAATATACCAACATATTACAAAATGTATTTTCAGAATACAGACAGAAATTAAGTAAGTAGTATCTATGAAAAAGTGTGTTCACCTAGAAGTTAATGCTATCAATCATTAATGTTCACCTCCACAATAATGTTAAACTAGAAAAAGAACAATACCTAAATAAAAAATGGCAAGGAGCTTCACGGACGCTTCTTCCAATCCCACGCTCCTCACTGCCATGGTATTGAATTTGGCGTCGATTCAGTACTTAATCTTTACAAATAACTACCAGACATTTGATATGGAAACGGGACGGTTGACATATATCGGGCATGTCATAGGCCAAATGCATCCATCACATTTACCGTTGAGGTCAACAGGATAGGTAACTGACATCAACATCATCAACATCATCAGCCTATAAGTGCCAACTGCTGAGCAAAGGCCTCTTCTCATATGGAGAAGGTTAGAGCATTAATCACCAAGCTTGCTCAATGCGGGTTGGCGATTTCAAACTTATAATTAGAAATTATAAGTCCAGGTTTCCTCACGATGTTTACCTTCACCGTATGTCAGTGGTGTCTAAATAATCATAGAAAGTACATATAACTCAGAAAAAGTCACATTGGTACTTGCCAGGTTTCGAACCCGCACCCTCATGCATGAGAAGTGGGCTCGTTAACCTCCGGGCCACCACGACACATAGGTAACTGAAGTTACATATATTTGCGTTCTACCATTACCAAGACGGAGTTGTGAGGCAAAGCTATATTATATAGCAAACCTCGGAGACCAGGCACGTGTTTGATGAATAGAAGTTACTTGTTTTCTTTATAATGTCAAGCAGACAAGGTACGTACCTCTATCAGAGGAGACGTTACGAGTCGCGCGTAGAAAGAAACTGCGCTCCAATGGCTTCAACATTTGCCCGCGCACTACGGTACCGCTTGACAATTTCATTTTGTTACAAGCCACTTCCTTTCCCTACACGAGAATAGTTCTATTAATAAATACTGTTTAATATGTACATCATTATAATAAATCTAAGTTTGTATAAATCTTACTTTTCCAGTTTTATTGAAGTATTCTACATCATCTCCCAAAACTAGGTCCCCTTTAGTAATGAAATCAAAGTTTTCCTTTATGGAACCAACCAGTCTGTGATATTTGCCAGGTTGCGCGGGATTTTGAAGGCGGGAATGACACGCTCCGAATGTACCTCTGTAATGTTATAACTGTTATTCGACAGATCAACTAATATTAAATGCAAATTATTATTTAGATTCGGAAGTTACCGCTGATTTGTTGCTTTCTGCAAACTGATAGCGTCACCAGTAAGCAAAGTGGCACTACCCTCAATGTCGTCTTTAGAAGGTAAAAACGATTCACGAACATTTTCATGCGATTTTTTTCCAGTATTGTCACCCTTTTCCTTTATTTCTCCGCCAGCGCGGGTTCCTCTTAACACCTTGAATGAAACAAAAATACGAACATTTATTTCATTGCCGCAATATAAACACATAAGTAGGGGTAGATAAAGGTACATTATATACCACAGATGCAATCTTGGTCACCGTTGAAACTATTGGCTTTCCAGTGCGACGGTCATACTGCAACTCGAACTCAACAGGGTCTCCTATCTTCATATTTTCAGTATTACCGCTAAATTGGCTAAAGTTAAAGAACAGCCGAGCCTGTCTCTTACAGCACTGAATAAATCCGCAGGAGTGCAAAAGTTTTTCAATAATGCCGGTCTCTCGAATAGGTGGGTGATTCACGCAGTATTGTTGCGACGAATAATGTTTATCAAATCCAGAGGAATAAATCAAATCGTCGTTTGGACCAATTTTGTAACCCAGAGAGAAGCGACTGGCACCATGGGTCTTTGATTGGCCATTGTCATCATCCATAGTTGAATCCATGTTGGGTACTCACCTAAAAACAAAAGAAATTTTGGTCGAAAATGTATTGTTTTGCACATAATACGAGTATAAAAGTTATCAGATTGTGTGACGTGTGTAACAACATTAGACCTGTGTTAAGAAGATTATTAATAATATCTTCACAAATCCATTGTGAATAAATAACGTTACTTTTAAACGGCGAATAATCAGAGATAAGAAAATCATGTGATTTGACATCAAATCGATCGTAACTATAAAATACTTATTTAGTATTAGAGCTTTCAAAAAATAAAAGCAGGTTGAAAACGGGCAGGTATCTAAGTACTTTCAAGAACCTATTCAATTCCAACACATTTGAAGAACTACGCCAGAAGCGTGGTGGTTCTGGTCTCCAAAAGGGGTGATAACCTGGCGTCTAAGCTTTGTATAGAACATATTTTTGAGGGTCATCACGAAGCGTCTCGAACGAAGGCTAGAGGTCTTCCAGCCTCCAGAACCAACCACATTATACAAAAGACCGAGGGGCTATAAGCAGTCATTGTGTCTAGCGTGTTCTGGTAATTCTTGTGGAATATGAGAATTCCTTCGATTCAATCGAATTTGGGCGGCCTACTCTGCCATGCCACGTCGACTATAAAGACATCGACGTGCTAAAGTATTTGAATAGGCCATACGCATTCGTAGCCTGGGTGTCTGGTGAAATCGACAATCGAAAAAGAGTGTCTATTTGGTCATAAAAACATTTTTATGAACAAATAGACACTCTTTTTAAAAAAATAACGCAATAGGTAATGCCTTTACCGCTTTGGCTAATTTTGGTCTTGAATTATTTGTGGAAGTCCAGAGAAGGTTTGTACGTAGGTTTGAAAACTTTAAAAAAACTACATAAGTGCAAAATCAACATCCACACGAACGGAGCTGCGGGCGACCCTTCGTATTAAATTAAATTAAGTATCTCATGATAGTAACGTGTAACTGTATTCCTCAATGAAACCTTCAGATCATTAATTTTCACTGCTTTATTTGTATTTATATTTGAAATAGACCAAGCCAAAGCTGATACCAATTATAAAGATACTAGTATTTATATAGATATAGTAGATAGGTACTTAATAACGGTGTAAGTATGGGCTGTTGGGGCATCTTACCACTACTATCTTCTAAGCACTATTATCTTGGCTGGATTTTTTATGTAAGTAGGTATATTCACACGCCATAAAGTTATATTTTACGCTTTTATGCGCTATGTTTTTATGTTTAGTTTCACTTATTTCATAATTATGTGCAATACTTACCCTCCAATTGATTTTACAATAAGTAATTTGTCATTTACTTAAATTATTTTGACTGCCCTATTAAACTGGCTGCCGTGCAACACGTGGCGGGTTGTGTTCCAGCACGGAACAACCACCGTTTCGATGATCCACAATTTGGTGTTGAGCTGATTTATAAAAATGTGAAATTGTACGTTGGTAACGCACCCACGACAAAGAAAAGAAAGTTGTTGTGTTAAATAATTATTAAAATACGTTGCCCACCCTTTTTAATAACGGATGAAGGTAGAAGGTAGATTAAAATAACTTTTTCGATAATCTACCTACACGTGTTTAACTTATTGTTCCAAATGCGTCGAATTAGTAAAAGTAGCGGTGGATCATAGCTACATTTTAATACATTTAGGTACGCAGCGAGTATCCGAAAGAACAACGAATAAGACTGGTAAAAATTTCAAATGCCGCCGATTCCAACGCTGCCGCCATAAGACAAGACAATTCATAAATCAACATCCTTTGGTGCAAATATTATATCGTATTCGTATACATGAAACGTAAAGTTAGGAATTTTAATGACCATGATCATTTAAAAGGAAACAAACTGGAATAAAAAGCTCACCATGACTCGGCTGTGCACTGACGACGTCCCGCCTTATGGAACGTCAGCCAAAGAAAGAGCTATTCTTAAAAGTACAGGCGAAGTATCAGCATTAACCATAGATTATACATAGACTGTTTTATTGGCGTATTTATCGTCTCAGTATCAGATATAAGTAACACTGTAACAGGTATTAAACAGATATTTAGGATTTGCTGTTGTAGTAGTTGTTCTTGCGGGTAAATATCAACTCAGACAGTCACAATAACAGGGTTTGATAATAGGAAGAACAGGATTATGTTATGGAAATGATTATTTTTAAAACGACAACAACGAAGAGAGTGGATTCTGATAATTCGTTTTTTATTTGAAAGCTTAAACTTACTTTTAAGTTTTCCCCACTGTTACTAAGTCTGACCATGATCTGTTTTCTAGGTAAATCCTGGAAAACTACGGAGATTTGTGGAAGTGACTTTTTTGTTTAGCACCTAATATTAACCTGTGTTTGTTGGCTAAGTAATTAAGTATTTTAAAGTAAGGCACGATCAATAAGCGATAGCTAATTTTTGGTCAACACTAGATTTTGCACGTGGATTCACCTGCGTGCTATATCGATAAAAAGTAGCCTTTAAGTTAATCCAGATTATATCTAGGTATATACGTACCAAATTTCAACCAAATCGGTCCAGTCGTTTGTGCGTGTAAGAAAGACAACCAAGCAATATATCCATCCATTCTCACACACTGTCATATCCTACTAATATTATAAACTAGCTTCCTACCGTAGCTTTACCAGTTGTCAAAAGGCAGCCGATAGCAAAAAAAAACGAACTCCAAGTAAAAATAAAATTAAATAGTTAAAAGTCCTATTACTATGTCTCCGATGTTAACGTTACGGATGGTTTTATTATATTTTCTGTACCTAATTAGATCTTATTTTAACTAATAACGGGAAGTCGCGGGCGGAAGCTAGTTTATAGGTAATATTTATTAACATAACATTCTGGGCTTGAGTTAATCGTCAAATAATGAGAGCCTTATCCACCATTATTCGACGACATTGTTCGGAACTTCGATTTTACCAAATCCCCCAACGTAGAAGGATAATTTTCCTCTGTTGTCGTTTACTGCTTTAACTGTAGTAGTGGCAATAAAATCTTCGTCTCTTTAAATTTCATACACATTCCAACTTATATTTCCACACCTAGGAACACAATTTGTCTAGCGAAACTCACGGCTAAGATAGTTTTCAAAGTTAACACAGTACAGTTTTGAAATACCTGGATTTTGCGATCATCAATATTCTATCATGTAACTTAATCCTAGTATGCTTGGCAATCGCCATTAGAGAATACGCGTGGGTGATATGCATTTGCATTACATATAAACAGCCACTACGATCGACCTCCGACCACGTTAAGCACGGGTCTGCGGACTGCGAGCGCGTTCCTGCTTGCCGCCTATCCAGAACCAGAACCATACGTACGGTGCGAAGCGTGTCCCGCACGCCTCAATGAGCCAACTGACCTCCACTATATTAGGCCTAAGAGAGCCGGTGTTCAGCCCAGATTGTGAGACGGGGATGAAAATGTCCAGCCTAGTTCCACTTGAGACCTGCGACTTTCAGTCCAACGTCAGTGATTTTCATCTCACAAAAAAACAATATATCGACATATGTACTCCCTAAATAGTCTCGAGGTGGTGTTGTCGTACGTGATGTCGGTTTCGGCACCCTCATGTTATTCAGTTTGAGCTCGATGCCGTCTAGGTAAGATTTTATTGTTTGATAAAAAAAAAACTTGTTCTTATCGGTGTTTTGTTATTCTTGTTGCAGAGCGCTTGTTTCAAATGTCTTTGTTGTTTGCGATGCCACGTGGAGAATACACACATGGCGGGCGATGTACTGGTTTTTTAAGCAAAATTAAGTCGTCATCCCGGTAAACATTTTGCACCTAAATGAGGTGTGATTTTAGTTGCGGGTAGTAATGGCAGTAATGAAATACGAAAGTCGTAATAGGTACTTGTATTTATTAGATTTTTCATTACCCTATGTAGAAATTAAGTAGTTTTATCACTTGAGGGACCGAGTTAAAATATCAGTATTCTTACAAACCAATAATTATCTAATCGTATAATATAACGGTATCTACCAGTTCCAGTGAAAATAATAAAAACCTTTTTTAAAAGAAAACCTTGCGCCACAAAGATACAATTTCACATACACATCACACCCAGACCACCCGGAACAACAATTTGTGGATCACATAAAAAGTTGCCCCGTGAG
This sequence comes from Spodoptera exigua, assembly GCA_902829305.4. Taxonomy (NCBI): domain Eukaryota; kingdom Metazoa; phylum Arthropoda; class Insecta; order Lepidoptera; family Noctuidae; genus Spodoptera; species Spodoptera exigua. The sequence goes on along the minus strand of LR824601.2, from coordinate 7,065,459 downwards.
GGAATCCAACTCGCGACACGTTGCGCGGCAACTAGTTGCCCAGCCACCGCACCAACCGTGCAGTCAGAATAGTTTCTAACCACGGGTTGTTTACGTATTTTGTCCCTCTTTGTTTTTAAATCGGTCTTTTAAAGCACTCGTGATTTTTGCCGAATTGAATGAATTCAATTTAGGGTAAACGCACCAGTAATGGACGAGGACCCAGTTATGGAGGAAAAATAGTTAAATATCCAAGAATGAGGACGTTAACCACTTTTTATGTTGGAAATACTGTGCCGTATAATATAGATCTAAAGCTGTTATAGTTTCAAATTTTATTTCATTCTGCCAGATAGATGGAATAGTGGCGGGATTTTAAAGATTTCCCGTAAATAAAATTGATATTCGCTGCTTTTCTTAAGGAATTTGTTAGTGCGGTAAATAAAAAGTTTAATCTTTAAGCTGGTATTGCTTTATTTTAATCAGAATTGTTTGTTGGTTTAATTATGAAATGAAAATAGTACACACTTGTTGTTGTAGATCAGAGAGGTTGTTTTTTTGGAGTTTTATTGATGTTCAGAACTGGTGCGATGTAACAAAGAGTTCTAATTATGGACAAATGTCGAAACTTGATTACAAGTACTCTTGTGTGATCAGGTTTTTAAACATATTTTATTCTAATTATTATTCTATGCTACAAATTAGTAATATATATTATGTATTACTATAAATTATAAAAATAATGATGTTTACGTGTGCACCAGCAATGAGTCCATCAGTCCTATTTTCAGTTATTATTTGAAATGATGAAATATAATAATTTATTGTTTTTGAAATGGGCTGGGCTATTGAAACAGCAAAAAAGGGTTAAAATACTGGAAGTATTGAATAAGAAAGCCTGATTGAGATTATTTTCTAAAAAAACCATTTAAATATTTTTGTGTACCTCATCATATTATTGAGTTAAGAACATTGTCAAATTGGAAAAAATAATCATAATGATTTTATAATATAATAATGATTAATAAATTCTACGATTATTACTAAGCGATTAATACTAGATTTGTGTCTAGAACTGGACGTCCATGGCTAGGTTCATGTCCATTACTGGATGTCCATTACTTATAGGATTTTTGCTATTTATAACTGGTAAAAAAATTAGGTACATTTGTTATTAAGCGAAAGAAAGTTGGTTTCACTTTTAATAATCATCTTATGATTCAATTTATAAATTCCATCCATATTCCATCATAAGTTATAATTTAATACGTCTTAGCAATATTCATATTAAATCTTTTTTATGTTGTAGAATTGGGATGTAATAAGTTAAATATTATACCTGTTCTTATAACAGGTATTATCCATGGACAAAAGTTCCGAAAAAATCAGTTCTCAATACCTTTTATTTAATTCCATTCCCATCTTAAATATCGGTATTGAGAAGACATCGCATTGTTCTCTATGGTATAACCACAGATTACAAAACAAAGGCAGATAGACCCTGCAGAACACGGAAGTGAAGCCACCAAAGCAAATACAAATTCAAAAGCGATTACAAATTCGAGTCAACTTTCAAGCGACACATCGTTATGCGTCATAGATAATATTTATACTGAATAATGCCGTTTTGTGTTCTCAAGTAGTGTAAATGTTGTTCCCAAAAATAGAAATAAAGAGGAAGGAGTATGTTTTCATAGTTAAATATTGATTATTTGTCTATTTGGATATTATTTTACGTGGGTAATAACCCACGTGAAATATATTTTCAGTAAATTCTCGGAACACAAAACCTTAATAAACATCGGTCGGTGTTGCTAGTTAACTTTGAAATCTTTTACCCTTAAGTTGGGTAATATGTATGGGAAACAGGATATTGACTTCCGAAAATATTTCGATAACAATGTTTTGTTTGTCTCACTTTTTGATTAGTATTTTGAGAAAATAAGTCATAAATAAATTATGTTATAGTATGTCATAGTTTGATGGACATGCTAAAAATGTTACGACCATGGGATTGCTTGGTTCGTTTGTTTGCAATATTATAACAAATTAGTACAAAATAACGGCTGCTAATAACTTAATTTACACATCATTACATTTTTATAGTGGCGAGAACTTTTGATATTTATGAGCTCTTCATTGTTTTGCAATACATTCACATTTCATAAGGTTTTTTTTGAAAAACGAATATCAAACTACAGTTATTAAAGAAAATACTCAATTTAATCAACTACTTATGTTTATTACAATAAAACAAACAACATTATACTAACTAATTGTAGTGCTATGTATTAAAATACAAATTAACAGCCACACGTACGCACACACAGATTGCTACATATACAGTTTAGGAAAAACACTTATTACAAACACATAAAACGTTCAATCACAAAAAAATCAATTACAGATCAAACACACTGAAGAATTAATTACTTAATAATAGTTGTTGACAGATTTTACAATTCATTAAATCCCAAAAAAATATTCATTCATTCATTCATTATTCATTTACTTTTAATAATTACTATTAATTATAATTACAATTACATATAATAGAAAGATACACACAATAAAAATTAGTAGTTACAATTGTGAATTTATTAATAACGACTTACTTTGGGAATTAACTGTAGAAAGCTTTCCTAATATTTAGTCACATCAGGAAACTTACCCGACGGTCACCCTAATATAAAAAGCAGGGTGGCCGTCGGGGAGACGCGCGCAGCCTAAACAGCAGTAGTTTTTATATTTAATAAACTTGAGTAAGTCATTATTTTAGATAACAGAAATAAAATGAAAATTCTACCTAAGAGATCGGCCACATCGGACACAGTTACATGTTTGTTTCCTGTCTACCTGTTGACTACCACGATAGCGTATGTCCGCATGCATAGTGCTTGTGATGGCTCATTTATATATAAGGAAATGTCTGTCTCATTTATCACAAGTGCTGAAATAATTCACGATAAAAGTAAAATGTGTTTATAATATAGCTTTCTAAGGTAAGGTTGATTGTTATCATTCGAATTAGTAATAAGTTTTCGTTAGTCGGATATACAGTCTCGCAATAGTCAAAAGGTTTCCTAAAAAATATGTTAAATTAATGTTTGAGAGGATTATTATATTTTATTATTTAAAACATATTTTGTTCTATACACTTAAAAGTATTTCTTGTTGAAGTATAAAACATATAAAATATCAATTACTGTACTTTGAAATATTCTAAAGTCAAATTAAAATATACTTATAATCATGAGGTCAGTCCTATCTTATATTATTTCATTTTCCCTCGAAACATTTGCTAGTTATGTTTACCAATGAAATAACTATAATTTTAATGTGGGTCATTTAGTAAAAACTATCTCGCACACTTTTAATTGTATTCGAAGTTGACAAATATTAAGTCCTAACCGATAAGAGCGAGATGGTCAAGTCATAGAATAAAATATACAGTACTTATATGGTACATTGATTCGATTATTCGATTTATTCATCGAACAAAACATTGAATGCTATCTCTGCTTTACAGAGGGTTCCGTCCATCGGCAAGTTCAGTTTTCCGCCCTAAAGACAATGCCAGCTTTAAAGTAAGAAATCGATAAACGTTAATAATTATTAGTTAATTACTTACATGTATCAACAAAACTTCTTTATTGTGAGGTAACAATATAATAAAAAATATTTGAGCTATACATAATAGCACTCTTGTAAATATCCTCAATAGCTCAAGGTCACGTGGCGTGGACGGTTTATCAGTAACTCGTATTTCGCACTTTTGTTAGTAAATCGAGTTGATGTTCATTTTCATTTACTTACTAGACGTTAACAACAGCCCCGTCCGAATATCATTTCATTCCAGAGAAAACGAGTTGAGATCGAAATCAAACTTATTAATCGAATCTCAAGGACTAGGTTTTCAAAATCGAAGACTAAACTAAACGGATTGTTGCGTTTGTTTCTTGAGTATTTTAGTAAATTGTATTAGATTTCAAACTCCCAGTCCTTCCTATTGTCCATTAAGTAACAGCAAGTAAAATATTTAGTTTATTAACCTATAGATAGAATGTGTCATAAAAATTGGAAACATTCGTACTGTTAATATTATGTTACAACAATAATTAGACAATATATTGTATCTATGACCTCTTAGTATTTCAATTTCACCGAGCTACGCGATAATCGTACCCTCTGAAACAATACCTTTATCATATAAACATATGCATGAGTGTGTAATCTCCGAAGTCTGTCAGATGTCAGTTTTTGTAACCTGTCAACAACAAAGTTCTAGACTTTTACTACTATATTTTGCCTCCCTACGCCTTTTCAGCTCTAGCATATTATACCCTGAACCTACCCCTTTATTTCTAAGAACATTTTCCTTGCAGTTACAGATACGACCTAAATGTTTCTGTTCTTATTATTTGGGAAACAATTTAACAAATCGTTTATATAATAGATGTTGTAAAACTTTGAATTACATTCCGTTTGATTACTTTTCATGTTTAAGACTTTTTATCGAATAAATGGCAACCAAGCTGAATCTCAATGAATAGAACAAGACTTGCTAGACACGTAACTAAAGTAATATTGAATATTAAAAGAAAACGTGAATTAACTGAGAAAAGCACAACCAGTTTCAAGTCAAAATGAGACTCATTAATAAGACAAGCTCGAGTGATCACGCGGCTGGGCCGGCAAACGCTTGGAAACAGAGCCTAAAATCTACGTCAATCCCCAAGTATTCCCAACTTAGAGTGTGACACAATAAGCGTGGCATGTAACACTGATTCGACTCAGGAATTGAACCTAACCCCATTGCCGCTGAACGAGCCGGTCAACATCGTCACCAACGCTACCGCACCGTTGCAGTTGGAAGCAAGCGCACGCCTTTGACGGTAGCAGGCGCAATTCCAGCTGCGTGAAAAAGAGCCCCGTCGTGACTTTAAACTGGAAGAGCGTTTCTCAGTCGTTATTTTCATTAGTATGTTTCAAGATTATTACTAAGTAGAGATTTAATAAAAACATGAATATCAAACTTTGTTGTGATTTTGACAGATTACAAAAATCTAGATGTTACAGTTACAGTTTATTCAGCGTTAATGTCCTAATTCGTCATCTCTTTTTGAAAAAGCTATTGTTAAATAGGTTTTTTTTAAGATGTTTGTTTACCGTCAGACATGTTTTGTTACAAATTACTAAGAAAATATATATATATTATTACAAAATAAGTATTCTTGTATTAGAGATAAGTATGTATCTTATAATCTAATATGGCTTATTTATTGCTTCTTGATATTGCCACTGAATACTAGATAAAATAAAAAAAGAAGCTTTGACATTTTGAAATATGGGGAGTATTTGTGTTCTTATTAAGTTTTCCATTAAGAACTTCTTGTACCAATCAATATCAACATATCAGATGTTTGGTCTGGTTAATTGATGAATAACTAGAGCCCGTATCCGACTTCAGTTTAAAACAAATTTTATTAAGGGTAGTTTGCAACATATTTATGTATAGATAGTTTATTGCAACAGTGAATTATTGTTTTATCAAATTTATTGAATTTTTTTATTTATTTATCACGTGTTCAAGATTATAGAAATATCCGGACAATGGCGTTTGAACATGAAACAGCCAGCTCGATGCGCGTTAATAGCGCATTCGCCGAATGTGACATTATTTTCTGCAGCAGTAATGAAAAACCGCTCTTAGATAAAATAATAGAAAATTAGCGTTTGTAATTGATGTTGAATTTTTTAAATGTGTTTTATGTTACTCTGTGTAGTAATAGGTAGGTAAAAGGTAATAGTTTAAGACAACAGAGATTATTTTATTCATGAAATATATAAATTGTAGAAATACAACTTGACTACAAGGCTGTCTACAAAAATCTGACCGATGTAAAGGCGTTTAATGTTTTATTGTTTCAATACCCAAATATTATAAACTACATACTAAACAAAGTGGAGAATTGACTGTTAAAGATGCAAATAAATATAAATAGCCAAAAAATATAGTATAAATGTATTTTTATGACGTGTGACACCTATCTTATGGTACCAATTGAAATTATGTATGTAATGTTTCTATTATAATTTTAAAGAAGACCGGACATTACATTGTTGTCACTGTTATTTGAATTTACACCACCTGGTTTACTGACAAACAGACTGACGGACTATTTTTCTATTTGACGTTTCGAATATATTACATTATGGTAAGTAGGAAGAAATGTTTTTTACTTTGACAATAGTTGCGAGATGTGTGTATTAATAACTGGGTGTTGGTTATTCAGAAAACAGTACTAGGTTTCTGTGGGACAGTTTTCGGATTGTCAAAATCTAAATTAGTGCATAGTGACGAAGCCGGAGTACTGGGCTCCTATTTCTGTCCTATCTGTCTACCATGTCGGATTGTCATATCGTCTACTGAAACTAGTTTAGCCTAGGCCAAACCAGTTTATTCTGAATCAGATTTGGTAAGGTGTGCTTTAACTGTAAAAAATTGTTTTTGTCATATAAAAATTATTAGTCATATTACTCTCATACTGCTCTAAAATATAACAAAACATTTAAAACGGTAGGATTTTAATAGACAACTCGAGTCAGTCCCAAATAATGTTACAAAAACCCATCTAGAATCCTGCATAGTCATAAATAATAAAATAATCTCTTTGGGCTACTATATCATATGATTATCTATTGTACAATAGCGCCGACGTATCTTGGCGAGTCTGAAGTTAGCCGAGTAGCTGCGCAGTACACAATTTTGTTCCTAAAATATCCATTGCGCAGACAAACAGCTAACTTCAGACTCGCCAAGATACGTCGGCCGTACTGTAATCGTGCTGCATTTCAGTTAATAACTTCATCGTGACAATAAAATCATATTTTTCTACATTTGTAACAAAACATATGATTAGTTCAAAAGTTTTTAGCATTTGTCAGCTTTGTATACATTTCTTCTTAATTATTCTAAGTTTATACCTACTTACTATATCTACATTCAGTTCGGTTACCAACCCCTATCTATATCACGAGGCATCTGGTGGTACCACTGACTCGGCGTTCAACAGCATTTTGGCCAGGAACGTCATGAAGTTGGGGGTAGCCATCAATCCCTGAAATAGGAAACAAAAGTTTAGTTATGTTTTAATTCCCTTTGGTTTGCTTAACATAGGTACATGTGTGTCTATATTTACAAAAAAATACTAACAGGAAGTTTTGAAATGGTATACCGTATAATAGTAAAACGCCACTGAACCCCAGCAGTTAAGATATAAATATAACATTGACATGCTAGACATGTTTTAATAATATGATACTTACGTTCTCTTTTTCTGGCATGATATTTAGACCATTACTCCCTGGCATTTTCTAAAATAAAAGAAAACATTAATTAGCGCATACAAATTATGCACAGTGCAACTGGTTAGATTGGTTATTACAATAATAATCGAATAAATAGATTTAATTTGTTCGACAGGCCACTGTGTGTGTATTTCAGCTTCTCGGACGTCTTCTATGGTATGTGATAGGAAACGAACAAACAACAATAATAATATTGTACACCTTAGAGAATTTTGTGACATGAGTATATTGAGAGAGGTACAAAAATAGTATAGTACAGCTCAGGAAGAATCTTATGCGGTGACATTTGGAACTACGAAATGTTTGCTGTGGCAACACTATTAAAACTTCCGCTACCGGTAATTTCTGTGTCAAAAAAATAATTCCGTCGTGTTATTTCACTGCTTGTTACAAAATTTATCAACGATTAATGTTTACTTGTATATTCATATTGATTAAAACTATTCGTTCGTAGAGCAGTGATATTATATTAAGTCTACTCGAGATATGTAGTCGAATCTGAAGTGGCAACAATTTGGCCTCCGATTGACATTGCTTATCAGAAATATGCTAATTAAGTTATTATATTTATATACTAATTCCTTATTTCATCAGTAACATGAGTTTATTGAGTCTATACATAGTCTGGCCATAAATACTGTTACAATTAAAAATAAACAAAATATTACATTTGAATTTGGAATCTGTCATTTTTATATAATTTTTCACTGTGTTTTCTTATTTTGGCGCCGATAAATTGTTCAATATTTTGCGATATTAAAATGGAGTGGGGTGATAAAGAGAACCGAATCGCTGTGATTGCATTACATAAAGTAGGTATGGAGCCAAATGCAATTTTTAAAACTCTCCACACGCTTGGCATTAGTCAAATGTTTGTGTACCGTGCTATTAATAGGTACAATGAGACCTCCTCTGTTTGTGACAGAAAAAGATCGGGCCGTCCACGTAGTGTTCGTACGAAAAAGGTGGTCAAAGCAGTAAGGGAAAGAATTCGAAGAAATCCTGTCTGAAAGCAAAAGATTTTATCTCGGAAGATGAAGATAGCACCTAGAACCATGTCGCGTATTTTAAAAGACGACTTAGGACTTGCAGCCTATAAGAGACGCACTGGACATTTTTTAAATGATAATTTAAAAAAGAATAGGGTGATAAAATCTAAGCAACTACTGAAGCGGTACGCAAAGGGAGGTTTGATTTCGGATGAGAAAATTTTTACAATTGAGCAACATTTTAACAAACAAAATGACCGTCTTTATGCTCAAAGCTCTAATCTTTTTTTAAATATATAAATTAAATGGAAGCTCTAGGTTTTGAGAAGTCTGTCCACATATATTTAAATTAATCTGGTTAGATTTATAAAATAATAAAATAATTTCTGGACGTGACCTTTCACAGAAATCGGTTCAGTAGTTTAGGCGTGAAAAAAAGACAGACAGACAGAGTTACTTTCGCATTTATAATAAAAGTTTGGATTTTAAATGTCAACAGTAAAAAGAATACAAGACTAGTATAGTAAACCCACAGTATTTGGGATATGACTGTAGAGCTGCCTAAATTTTGCCACATTTTTTAACCAAGCTGTACCATATATATACTACTTTTGTACCCAAAAAACCTTCGATAACTATTCCCCAAAAATCCGAATTTGTCCTATTTGTAGTATTTTTCCAGTTCAGAATACATAACAATTTAGAAAACAATAATAAGGCAGCATTCGATAAAATTTATCAAATCTTACACTTTTATTTAATAAATAAAAAAAAATTAAATTATTTCTCAAATAACTGTAATATGTGCATGAAAAATATTTTTGTAAATACTTTTACTATTGAATAGTTTATTCATCAGTTATAAGCCAAGGCTATTAATTAATACAGTTGTTTTCAATTCTCCACTTTGTTTTTTTACTTCATCAAGTAATAATGTTGCACTCCACAACTTGTAAATAGACATAAATTAATAACTAACACAACGTACTACGGCGTAGCAGTACGTAGCTCATCTCGTAGCTAATTTGGGTCGAATATCGAAACTTATGTTATTTTGAACCAAATTATATTTTGTATGCCAGTGTGAACCAATTAGACAAGAGTTTTCAACTTAAGTAATCAAAGTTCATCAGTCGAATAAGAAATCCAAGTTACTAACATGTACTTAGGGACTCGCAACGAATCTTTCTATAAATTTCAAAAACGACTTAAGTATTTGGTGTTTGAGAAATTGAATTTATTTGGTTAATAGCAAGAGGAAGGGAGGCAGGGGGACATCTAATACATAGAGCCCTATTCTCTACTCTCAGTTCCGGTAGTGAGCAATGTCGTCATCCGTATTAAGATTGATAAAAGATCATTAAAATTGCGAAACTAGAGTAAAAGCTTACTTTTATCGTATGACCGCCTGTATATCTTCAACGCGTCTGTTTTTGTATGGTTCACGAGACAGAGATGTACGAAGTATATAATTATCATTAATAATAACAAACTGAAAGTAACAATTAGATGAATAAATAAACATTTTTCTCCTCTAGTAAATTTAGTTTTACTATTTTCAGGTGGCATTTTACTGGAAAGTCAAAATCGTGGGCCCCTAGATATTAATCGAGACATGCTTAGCCAACTTTCAATATTTTTTTTAATATAATTTATTTAATGTTGGTACTACATTATAGGCTTCTTTATAAAAGAGAGCCGACGAACGACTTGAATTCTCTTATTTTGATTAATGTGGGAAGTTCAACAATACATCTAGTATTGGATAAAACTTTTTTATTATTCACATTGCTCGCAAAGGATTTCCATAACGGCAGTCACATAGTACCTAGGTATCTTGTAATTTGAGAGTCTAAAAGCTTCAAAATAGAAAAAAGCTATCTAAACATACATACGTACCTAATAACTTGTATGCTGAATAATATATTAAATATATTTAAATTTATTAGCATTTGCAGTAAAAGATTTTTTTCTTTGTCATCAGGGTTTATCATACCACATTCGATAAAGTTTATTAAAAAAACTATAAATATATTTATATAAAATAACTATTTATATAAACTATATACATATACCTTAAAATGAGGTGAATAGATGTTAGTGAATTTCCCTAGTATCTATTTACCCCTCTATTGTGTCTATTCACCCCTCGAATTATATTGACCCAGTTTTACAGTACTGAATAAGTATAAGGACAAAGTTTCTTCGTTTATTAATTTCCTTTACGTTATCACAAACTTTTTGTACTCACTGATAAAAGTTTAAGAAAAACACTTAATTCTTATAGGTAATCATTTAATCACAAACTGACAAATACATTTTCGGTTACATATGTAGATTAGCATCAACACCTAAGTACTACTAATGGGAACCATAGTAGTTGGCAGATATAAATCGCAAAAATGTAAGGAACTTATTTTTAACTAGTTACTTTTAATGACGGAAATAAATAAACTCAAAATAAAAGAACAATACAAGTTTAGTGAAATACTGCCTTAATTAGTAACTGTATATTCAAGTTCAGAGGGCCTACCATGACGTGTTGAAGCGTAAATCTTCCAGACGAGAAAGAGGGATGGAGCTATACACCTTTTACAGCTTAGCTTCCTCCCTCTTTCTCGGCCGGAAAGACTGAGAAGACACGCGTCATGGTAGGCCTACAGTTTTAATTACAGCATTATTTTTGTCAATATTTATGTTAATTTGCAATGCACAGTCAATAATCAATATTAATTAAATTTTTAATGTATAAAATATTTTACAATGCTTAGTAATATTCTAGAGTAAATACAAATACTTATATTAAGTCAGCCCCATCTTATAGTATTTGAATTTTTCCAATAATAAAATGAGTCTATTTTTTATGTAGATGAACCAGCACGGGATTGGTGTGAATAATGTTTAAGAATCTATATCATTTAGTTCCACGTAATAAGAGTGGAAATCGAAACCCGTTTCTTAGGATAATTCGACTTATCGAATCTTTAGGACTGGATTTTCAAAATCTAGGACTTATTTAGATATATCTAAATGAGTCTTAGATTCTAAGAATAATTTTAAAAAGTGTTTTGTGTCCGTTACAGACAATAAAAAAAGAATGCAGGAATGGCTTCAGCTGTTTTTTAAGATTTGAGCTTTAGCATTACGGATAATTATTGAAGAATGATATCGTAAAATTTTAGATTGTCCTGATGATCCTTAAGACATGTATAAATTTTGTTACGTGTGTTATATTTACTTCAGCCTTTGAGGAGCACTGCACTTTGAATTGTATCTTTACAGAGAAGTATGGCTTTTTCAAATTATATTTTTTAATGAATTCCTGCATTGTAGAGATCAAGAGGCTTGTAGGCTATGCACGTAGGTGTCGCGTATGTAGAACGTAATAGTTAACAATAATAATTAACAATAACGACTTACTCATCAGAACTAAGACAAGCTCTACCAGTTTCAGGTCACAACGAGACTTACTTGCTGTGACCTGAAACTGCCTGCCTGTAGCCTACAAACCCCTTGATCACTACATTACATTTCATGAACAGCTTGCACGTCGCGACGATGTCATGGAGCCGATTGGTGACTCGAACCTGTACTTGTACGCCCACCGCGTCCTATGCTGGCAAACGCGCGCGCTTGTTCCAACTGTGACGGGTGCGGCGGTGTTAGGAGCGACGTTAAAGGCTCGTCTCGTTAAGCGACGTTGGTGTTCACAAAATCAGTGGTACATGCCACGGTTACAGAGTCACACTTCAAGTTTGAAAACGCTCGAGAACGACATAAGATTTCAGGCCTAGTTTGTAAGTGGGTGACATTGTCTAGACACGGTCTCTATTAAAGCACGGACGGCTTATCTCGATGGCATCCTGTACTTTCTGCGACATAAAGTATTCCTACCTTGCTAGTACGGAGACCTAATCGAAACGTATGGAAGGAACCGCGTCTGTACAACAAACGTGCTTGGCCACCGACTATGCATGGTTCATTATAATTCATTTCCTTCACGCTATGCATATGTTCCTCTAACCTGGTTGCGATATTGCGGTGAGTTTCTCCGATGTACTGTACTGCGGGTACAGCGAATGGATCTGTGCATTAAAGGCACAGGTTAAATCAGGGAAACTCGCCGTAATATTACAACCAGGGTAAAGGAACGTGTACCTACGTAACGTGGCGAAGATAACAAGACATCGGCAATGGTTGAGCACGTTTTGGTTAGGACGCGGTCCAATTCACGCATTTCGAAAGTTTCCATACAAGCAAGGCAGAAATACATCATCCCGCGGGAACGGCGGAAGGCCATCAAGATAAAACGCCGTCTGTGTTTTAACAGAAACGGTGTATAGGCAGAGTACCACCCGGTTATAGCCGGGCTTGAAATGTACGTCGATCTACAGCGCTACAACTTGGACTGAGACAAGGGAAGCGTGGCATGTAATACTAATTTTGAGACACCAAAACCGACGCCGCTAAACGCGCCGGGCGTCTATTGTCGCTTACAGGAGCGGCGTCCTGTCGCAGTTGGAAGCAAGCTCTCGATTGTCGGTAAAGAGCGCGATGGGCGCACAAGAGAGTAATCAGTCGGCTGCGTAATGTCGCGACGCGCACGCTGCTCACGAACAGAATTGCCGTTGTGACTTCAAACTATACGAGTTTCTCTCAGTTAATACACGAGATTAAGTCCTTAAACTTATTTTTTTGACAGATTACAAAAAACCTAGAAGTGATATCTTATATTATCTATATCACGAGGCATCTGCTGTTACCAGTGTTGACACAGCATTTTCGGCAGAAACGTCATGAAGTTGGATAGCCAGCAAACCCTGAAATTCGAAATAGGAACATCAAGTTGGTGTTATACATTCAATTGAAATTTGTTCTTGATTTTAAGATTATATTTTGTAATCTACCTTTTTACAATAAAAGTAAATAATTAAAATTAATAATTTATGCCAATTAGGTTAAATTAATGTTTAATGTTTAACTTAATTGGTGTTTAATTTTAAATTAATGTTTAATAAAACATTAATGTTTAAAATTAATGTTTAATAAAACATTAATTAATTGTTTTTTTTCATTAGGTTTTAATTCCGTTAAATCGTTTTCGTTTTGTAAAACTACATGTGTATGAACATATTGATGTGACATTTTTAGGGTGGAAAATCCGTAAATTCCTTCTGTCGAGATACAGAGAGATGATAGGGCGAGAAGGAGCATCAAATTTTACTCAGTACAAAATAACACCATGCCGTCATCGAACCCGCGACACGTTGCTCAGCAGCCAGTTGCCCAGCCACTGCGCCAACCGTGCAGTCAAAAAGTTTATCTACGCTACGTTACGCTGCTGCCCAGAGACAGCGGTAGTTGATTTTTCTTGGCATATATAGGTAGAAGAACCTATTACATTTCTGGACACATCTATTGACTTACCTTAGAGTTTAGGTTTCGATGGTCCTTACTGAAATATGATTGCTAGATTGAAAAAAACTAATCATGCTGTTTTAAAAAATGATACGATTTACCATCTTTTTCGATTGTATTGTTTTAAATTTGAATTCAGAATACCATACGACATGGAGCTACGCCTAACAAGTCGGATATGCGCCTCGTTAAAGGCAATTGATTTTTGAATAAAAATCATGTTTTATCAAATAAAGGTTTAATTTAATAACGCGTGTTGGCATAGAATTTATCAACCGCTATATGTAATTTTGCGGGATCATCTCACATTCCTCTTCTATGGCAGTTTTCAACTCCTGCATCGTCTGGGCAACTGACTCAAGAGCCCTGACACGTCTTTTTAGCTCGCCCCGCATGTGATTGTTTGATATCAACACAAGCTCCAAATTGTCTTTTTTTTTCTTTAAGTTCTTTGTTCTGAATTAAAGCAAAAAGACTATTGAATGTAATTGCGAATGGGCCAGGTTCAAAACTGCATAAAACTTTTTGTTTGACCTAATATAAAATTTTAGCAAGGACCAAACGATACTGAAAATACAAGGTGGACCATTAGATGTGTCCAGAAGTGTATAATGCTTTTATTAAAATTGTATACTAACCGGTTTGAAAAGTGCCGCAACAACTGAAGAGATTATTGCATTCTTCGTGCACAATATTATTTTATTTAGTTCTTCAACGTTTTGCCTGTGGCTTTCAACGTTTTTCTTGGGTAACTCCTCCCGGAGATAGAGCCTCCCTGATGAAAAAGCATCATATCATGAACATCTTAAATATTAATATAAAAAAGCTTTTGATATTAATTTCAAGATATATATATAAACCACCAAACCAAAATACTATCTAGCCATTTGTTCAAAACCAGGGTGAAGTCAATCTCATAATAAACAAATTGATAAGTTTCGCGCATTCAATGAAATTTAACGTTCTGGCACAAAAGGAAGCATAAGAGCAGATTGAGTACAGCTACGCATGCTTTGTAATTATATAGCAATGGTAAGACATTAAGATACTTAGTCATACTTGACTTCGTGTTCTGATACCTGAGTATTATACCTGATTTCTGTACTTTCGCACATTTCGCACTTCTTTGCGCGAGACTGACCAGTGCTGAGCAGTGGAACCTCCGTAGAGCTGCTGACTGGAGACAAAATAAACAAATAATTATATACAATTGAAACAAAGTTTAGACACGATTTAATTCCTCATGGTTTGCTTTATACATGTCTATATCCATATTTACAAAAAAAATACTAACAGAAAGTTTTGAAATGATATACTGTATAATAGTAAACCGAAACTGAACCCCAGAAGTTAAGGCGTATAGTACCCTCAATAACCTTGAGCATACTAGAGCACGACTGGTGAGGGCTGCGTTCGCCCGATTTTTTATTATATATGGAAATCCCAATAATATAACATGTTCTTTGCAAAATATTGACCGATTTACATAAGTGCTGCTCATTTTGTAGTAAAATGTAACACCGATTGATCTATTAAAAAACACCAAGCCATTTAGAAGGAATAGGCATTCATGAACAAAATAGCGTGTTGGTAAATATTTTTTTACAGCTTAACTTTTCGTCATAAGAAAATCAAATTTACTAGATTATTAAATTGGTTATTAATATTATTTTCTATTGAACTAAATGAAAACATGCATTAATTTCTACAATGAAAATTTATTTTTTGCATATTATTTTCCTTTTTGAAGTCGGAATATTTTTGTTAAAAATTATTTATTTCACCATTTTAAGTAATAGGCAGAGCAAGCAAGTATAATGGTTTTCTAATGAAAAGACGACGGCTACTTGAGACCGAAAATCACGGAAATAGAAGTACTGAATTGGTCAGTATCCAGTGCTGTAAATCGTGAGGAATTCCCTCGACTGTCAATGGTCTCCATCATCATGTACACTGCAGACCTTCAATATACTTACATAATCCATATAGGTGCAAAGTTCTCATCAATTTAAATGAATTATGTCCAAGCACAACGTTTATTACTCCAAATGGTCAAAAAGATCCACGACAGTCTTCCTGCTCCATCATCAGATTTACTCCATAACTTCATTGTAACCCATATTGGTGTGTGAGTTTTCATCGATATAAATGAATTAAGTCCAAACACGAAGTAGTTACTGTGAACCGTTCAGGAGTTCCCTGAGCTGTCCTTCGTCCTCATCATCAGACCCCTAATGACAGTGACGACCAATCTTGGTGCAAAATGCTCACCAATACGAATCATTCAGGCCCAAATACAAGGAAACTACTCCAAATAGTGCGGGAGATCCCTCGACGGTCTTAAGGCTCCATCATCAGGTCGAGTTCGACCATCGGCAAGTTGTAGCGTTGTAAACAGCCTATTAAAACAACATGCAAAATCACTACTCGCCCCCACAATTTTCGAAACTACCCCTCGGTTTCCCTAAAATTCCATAATCTGATCCTGACGTCATGAAAATGGGACCCTCTCGGGAGTATAACCTTCATCCAATCAAACAAAACAAGAATTTTGGAAATCGGTTCATAAATGGCGGAGTAATCGGTGAACATACAAAAAAAACCAATAGCCCGAACATAGTACCTCCTCCTTTTTTAGAAGTCGGTAAAAAGTATAAAACAAGATTTTCAGAATACTGAAAAACGTTGTCAAAGTGCTACGGTAGATAGTTATATGCACTTTATATTCGCGGTATTTATTATTACAGACTAGCGACCCGCCCCAGGTTCGCACGGGTCCAACTATCTCGCTATCAAAGGGCCACTTTTTCCTTATCTTCCCCTCTAGTTTTCTCATATTATTTTCTTTCATAAGAACCTTCTCCTGACAATAACAAACACAACAAAAAAAGAATTAGCAAAATTGGTCCAGGCGTTTTTGAGTTATGCGCTTACCAACACATTTTGCGATCCATTTTTATATATAAGAAGACAAGAATGCATAGCAATTTAGAAAAAAAATAAGGCAGCATTCGACAAAATTAATCAAATCTTACTTTTGTTACCATATCGTAGAACACCCAGATAAAACGCTTTTGTAAAATTTGAATACTAACCGGCTTGAAGAGTGCGGCAACAACTGATGATATTCTTGCATTCTTTGTGCACAAAAGCCTATTTTTTTTTATTTAGTTCTTCAACCTTTTGCTTGTGACTTTCAACCTTTCTCTTCAACAACTCCTCCCTGAGAAACACAAGAGCGTCAGAACTATAATCTCTTATCAAGGCTACATGAACATGTTACAAATTAATATAACACGATACACGGTATAATTAAGGAAAGGTAGCAGAAAACACAAGGTAGCTACTGTTATCCGTTGAAGAGTTTTCTTAGCTATTGTGATGAATTATTCTTCATCACCAGACCCCTCATAACATTAACTAATCATCTAGGTGTTAACTTCTCGGTGATGCAAGTTAATCAAGCTAAAACTCCGCTGTAAGCCCTCAAGTCCTTTCGTCTATATTTCGGCTCGATCATCACGTCAAATTCAGACCTTCGTAAAATTGTAGTGCTTTAAAATATCTAAGTACTTAGTTACTAAACGAGTAAAAGGACTAGGCATGGTACATTATTGTGTACTTGCCCGTACGGCTATCCCGGCTGAACATTAACCATGTTGAACCAATTCTTCCGCAGTGTAGTCACAGTACAACTATATTGTGGGGTATTGGTATCTGTGAAGCACTAGCGAGACGCTATGAGCCGTACGATCGGGTCTACGAGCGAGGTACTCTTGCGCACTGTCCGCAGACCCGAAAAATTAACTTATGCATAAACATACATATATCATGTACTAAAATTGTGATAACAATTCTAACTAACCTATGTAACCGGTTTGTAAATTGCCGCAACAACTGAAGATATTCTTGCATTCTTCGTGATTTTTTATTTAGTTCTTCAACCTTTTGCTTGTGACTTTCAACCTTTCTCTTCAACAACTCCCTGAGAAACACAAGAGCGTTAGGACGATAATCTCTTATCAAAGCCTACATGAACATGTTAAAATTTGTTATAAAATAGCTTGTGCTAGTAATTACAAGATAAACATAATAAAACAAATTGCTGATATACCTAGTCTAGCCATTTAAATTTGAAAATTTTATTTTTTATTTGTTACTGTAACAAATAAAAAGAAATATTCAATTCAAATACCATTTATTACTTTTACATTATGTAAGTTTAATACATAAACATAAAACAATTTAAAGCTTAAAAAGCTTATTCGAAGTGGTCTCCATTGGCTGCAATACAGTCCTTTAAACGTTGAGGCCAGTTATCAATAGAAGCACGCACTCTTTCCATGGGAAAATTCTTCACTGCCAATCGTATGGATTGTTTTAGGGAGTCCAAATTATCATGACGTTTAGAGCAAGCCCTACTCTCTAAAACTGACCACAAATCATAATCCAGCGGATTAAGATCGGGACTAGACGACGGCCAGTCTTCTGCTCTGATGAAGTCGGAAACGTTCGTTGCCAACCAAGACTGCGTGGACCGAGCTTTATGACCCGGCGCCGAGTCTTGCTGGAAGGACCATTGTTGGTTATTGAACATGGTGTTGTTAAGGGGCTTAACTACCTTCTCAAGAATGGTATTTTGATAGACTTGTGCCGATGTTTTGATACCTTTTTCGCAAAAATATGGCTCAGTCACTCCTTCATAGCTAACACCCCACCAAACCATCACTGAAGTTGGATAATGCCCACGTTACACTCTGTCGACTAATTGAGAAGCTTCCTTAGAGCTTTGACCATAAATACGGTCATTTTGTTTGTTAAAATGTTGCTCAATTGTAAAAATTTTCTCATCCGTAAACAAATTTTTTCTGTGACCTCCCTTTGCGTACCGCTTCAGTAGTTGTTTAGATTTTATCACCCTATTTTTTAAATTATCATTTAAAAAATGTCCAGTGCGTTTCTTATAGGCTGCAAGTCCTAAGTCGTCTTTTAAAAATACGCGACATGGTTCTAGGTGCTATCTTCATCTCTCGAGATAAAATCTGTTGCTTTCGGACAGGATTTCTTCGAATTCTTTCCTTTACTGCATTGACCACCTTTTTCGTACGAACACTACGTGGACGGCAAGATCTTTTGTGTAATGCAATCACAGCGATTCGGGTCTCTTTATCACCCCACTCTATTTTAATATCGCAAAATATTGAACAATTTATTGGCGCCAAAATAAGAAAACACAATGAGAAATTATATAAAAATGACAGATTCCAAATTCAAATGTAATATTTTGTTTATTTTTAATTGTGACAGTATTTATGGCCAGACTATGTACACAGGCTATCAATAATATTATGACAATACATTTCGCACGTTTTGAAAAAGTTTTTCTTATACTTTATTCACATAATTAATCAATACTTGTCTACTACTCGTAGAAGGCTATACGCAATCTTATGCTAATGTAAATAAAAGTCAATATAATATAGAATCACTTCAAAGCAGTTGAGTAGGTAATAAATTATACAAAACACCAATCTAGTAGACACAGTATAAAGAGAAGGAAAGTAGGTTATCTTCATAAAAACGCACCCGCGCGGCTTGTATGTGTGCGCCATAGTATCTACGCGTCAACGCACACACACTGTAACAAAATCTCGACTCGTTTCTCAGTGCGCCAGTCGGGGCTAACACTGCACGAGGTTCGCGCGTTACTGTTTTTTCGGCACCGCTAAATCAAAACAAAATGTCTGATAATCACAGGAGAACGTATTGCTGTGTGTTTGGGTGTCTTAACAATATGTGTAAAAATACTACATTATGCCTAAAAAATAATACAATGAGAAAATAATATTAACACTAGCTCTTAGTCTATGTTACCGCCTGTGCCATCTAGCGACATAAAGAGTCACACCTCACAAACCCTGTACCTACCCAGACAATACAAGTAAAAAATACCACTTCCCGACCCTTGCCAATTTATAGGAGCTGACTAAAAATTTTGGTAAAAGTGACAACCCTAAGGCCGAAGATAGCCTACTGCCCTTCTCTTTATTCTATGTAGTAGATTCATGCCAGATTCTATTGAAGACAAAAATGTAATCTAGCCAGCTGTTCAAAACCGGGGTGAAGTCAATCTCATAATAAACATAATTATAAACACATTATAAATTGATAAGTTTCGCGCATTCAATGACATTTTACGTTCTGGCACAAAAGGAAGCATAAGAGCAGATTGAGTACAGCTACGCATGCTTTGTAATTATATAGCAATGGTAAGACATTAAGATACTTAGTCATACTTGACTTCGTGTTCTGAACAGAAGCAGCAGCAGTGATACAAATTTAATTCGATTGTTAGATATCAACAAACAAGCTCCAAATCGTCTTTTGTTTCTTTAAATTCTGTGTTCTAAATTCAAAAAAAGACTATTGAATCAAATTGTGAATGTGCCAGATTCAAAACTGGATAAAAACTATTTGAGCTAATATAAAATTTTAGCAAGGACCAAACGATACTGAATATACAAGGTGGACCATTAGATGTGTCCAGTGTATAAACTTTTATTAAAATTATATACTAACCGGTTTGTATTCTTCGTGCACAATATTATTTTATTTAGTTCTTCAACGTTTTGCCTGTGGCTTTCAACGTTTTTCTTGGGTAACTCCTCACGGAGATAGAGCCTCCCTGGTGGAAGACAAGAGCGTCAGAAAATTAATATCTAATAAAGCCTACATGAACATCTTAAATATTAATATAAAATAGCTTTTGATATTAATTAAAAGATATTCATGCCAAATTCAAATGATTCAATTGAAAATCATTGCTCAAAACCGTGGTAATTACGAGTATATAGCAATGGTAAGACATTCGTGTTCTGAAAAGCTGCAGCAGCTAAGTGATACAAATTTATACCTGATTTCTGTACTTTCACACATTTCGCACTTCTTTGCGCGAGACTGACCAGTGCTAGAGCAGTGGAACCTCCGTAGAGCTGCTGACTGGAGACAAAATCAACAAATACTTAGAATCGCTAGGCTTGCCAATACACAGTCTTGTCATTTAATCATTATAGTCAGATATTATACCATTCAACATGGATTTGATTCTGCAAGCATGGTTCTCCTAATATTCTTTAATATTTAGGTACCTACCTAATAATTACTTATACTCCTAATTTCGCAGTAGATACATTTTGTACGTTTATAATAAACAAAAAAGAATCATTTAAAAACTACTTCCAAAACTTGTCAAATACCGTATTTTTATGCAAAAGTACCTCCTTAGGTATCAAAAATCACAATGTTCACAATGGTTGCTGTCGAAGTTTGGCATTCCCCATTTTTCTAAATAATGCACCTGGTGGTTGAGAACAACAACATTCGATGCATGCATATTGGCTTAAAAGCGTCGCACAGCCGGCAATCTTTGTCCTCGTCTGACAACGATTGCCGGCTATGATTTTTGATTAGGTATTATGTATATAAGAAAATTAGGTTTTTTTATGTGCCTAAGGACTCCGCCCACTGGCCAAAATTTTTAAAATATCTCTTCTCATCTACATATAACATTAAAATAAAATTAATTAAGTAGAATAGATAAGTAAAACAGTAGTAGTAGTGGTAACGGCTTAATTGGCGGTGGTGATATTACATCAATTAGTTGACTGAAATAAGAGTTCTTACCTGCTTGTGGAGTTTTCTCATCTGGTTGTGGAGCGGTGCACTCTTTGTAATGTTCCTAATGCGTGTGGAAGCAAATAGCATGATCTAAAAAAACATTCTTTTTGCTGGCCCGTATAACAGTTTTTGGAAGTTCCGGCAAAATGTATATGTATACGCCAGCCAGGTAATGAAAATAAATTTAATAACGAGCAAATATATAGACTGCTCCTTTCTTACAAGTGCCTCGCAACATTGTAAATTTTAATTCATTAATTATTCTGTTTCTGGTCTCTGATTATCCATTATCCACATCCCTATTTTTCTTTCTCTTGAATATTGGTAAGCATTGTAAAATTTGTCAGTTAAGTTGGTGACGACTTTTCTAACAATCGGTTCTTAATATTTTGAGTTTAAATATTTTTTCTTATGTTTTTAATTTGGTAAGACTTAATTCTAAAATTGAACGAGGCCTCGTCATATCGAGATATCTTGCTGAAATTCTGTAATCAAAACAATTAATATATAAATAATATACCAACATACTACAAAATGTATTTTCAGAATACAGAAATTAAGTAAGTAGTATCTACGAAACAGTATGTTCACCTAGAAGTTAATGCTATCAATAATTAATGATAAACTAGAAAACATTAATCCTCTACATTAAAGTTAAACTAGAAAAAGAACAATACCTAAATAATAAATGGCAAGGAGCTTCACGGACACTTCTTTCAATCCCACGCTCTTCACTGCCATGGTATTGACTTTGGCGTCGATTTAGTAATCTTTATAAATAACTACCGGACATATGATATGAAAATGGGACGGTTGACATATGTCGGGCATGTCATAGTCCCGATGCATCCATCAGACATATGCTGTTGAGATCAACAGCATAGGTAACTGTGAAGTTATATATACTTGCGTTCTACCATTACCAAGTTTAAAAGGAATTGTGAGGCAAAATCAATGATTGCATTATATAGCAAACCCCAGAGACTAGGCACGTGTTTGATGAATAGAAGTTACTTGTTTTCTTTATAATGTCAAGCAGACAAGGTACGTACCTACCTCTATCAGAGGAGACCGTTACGAGTCGCGCGTAGAAAGAAACTGCGCTCCAATGGCTTCAACATTTGCCCGCGCATTATCTCTGAGCTTACATCGTCAAACACTACGGAACCGCTTGACAATTGCGTTTTTGTCACAAGCCACTTTCTTTCCCTACACGAGAATGGTAAACATCTATTAATAAATACTATTTAATATGTACATCATTATAATAAAACTAAGTTTGTAAGTATAAATCTTACTTTTCCTGTTTTAATTAAGTATTCTACATCATCTCCCAAAACTAGGTCCCCTTTAGTAATGAAATCAAAGTTTCCTTTATGGAACCAACCAGTCTGTGATATTTGCCAGGTTGCGCGGGATTTTGAAGGCGGGAATGACACGCTCCGAATGTACCTCTGTAATGTTATAACTGTTATTCGACACATAAACAAATATCAAATGCAAATTAGCCTTTAGATTCGAAAGTTACCGCTGATTTGTTGCTTTCTGCAAACTGATAGCGTCACCAGTAAGCAAAGCACTACCCTCAACGTCGTCTTTAGAAGGAAAAAAACGATTCACGACCATTTTCATGCGAATGTTTTTTAGTACTGTCACCCTTTTCCTTCATTTCTCGGCCAGCGCGGGTTCCTCTTAACACCTTGAATGAAATAAAAATACGAACATATATTTCATTGCCGCAATATAAACACATAAGTAGGGGTAGATAAAGGTACATTATATACCACAGATGCAATCTTGGTCACCGTTGAAACTATTGGCTTTCCAGTGCGACGGTCATACTGCAACTCGAACTCAACAGGGTCTCCTATCTTCAGATTTTCAGTATTACCGCTAAATTGGCTAAAGTTAAAGAACAGCCGAGCCTGTCTCTCACAGCACTGAATAAATCCGCAGGAGTGCAAAAGTTTTTCAATAATGCCGGTCTCTCGAATAGGTGGGGTGATTCACGCAGTATTGTTGCAACGAAGAATGTTTATCAAATCCAGAGGAATAAATCAAATCGTCGTTTGGACCATTTTTGTAACCCAGAGAGAAGCGATTGGCACCTCGGGTCTTTGATTGGCCACTGTCATCATCCATAGTTGAATCCATGTTGGGTACTCACCTTTTTAAGGCAAAAGAAATTTTGGTCGAAAATGTATTATTTGTTTTATATCTAATTAGTTATCAGATTGTTTGACGTGTGTAACAACATTAGACCTGTGTTAAGTAGATTATTAATAATATCTTCACAAATCCATTGTGAATAAATAACGTTTCTTCTAAACGGCGAATAATCAGAGATAAGAAAATCATGTGATTTGACATCAAATCGAACTATAAAATACTTATTTAGTATTCTAGAGCTTTCAAAAAATGAAAGCAGGTTGAAAACGGGCAGGTATCTAAGTACTTTCAAGAACCTATTCAATTCCATCACACTTGAAGAACTACGCCAGAAGCGTGGTGGTTCTGGTCTTCAAAAGGGGTGATAACCTGGCGACTAAGCTTTGTATAGAACATATTTTTGAGGGTCATCACGAAGCGTCTCGAACGAAGGCTAGAGGTCTTCCAGCCTCCAGAACAAACCACATTATACAAAAGACAGAGGGGCTATAAGCAGTCATTGTGTCTAGCGTGTTCTGTTAATTCTTGTGGAATATGAGAATTCCTTCGATTCAATCGAATTTGGGCGGCCTACTCTGCCATGCCACGTCGACTATAAAGACATCGACGTGCTAAAGTATTTGAATAGGCCATACGCATTTCGTAGCCTGGGTGTCTGGTGAAATCGACAATCATATAGCTCACAGTTTTTATGAGTAAATAGACACTCTTTTTAAAAATATAACGCAATAATGCCTTTACTGATTTGGCTAATTTTGGTCTTGAATTATTTGTGGAAGTCCAGAGGAGGTTTGTACGTAGGTTTGAAAACTTAAAAAAACCTAAATAAGTGCAAAATCAACAAGTATTAAATTTAATTATCTCATGATAAGAACGTGTAACTGTATTCCTCAATGAAACCTTCAATTATTAATGTTCACTGCTTTATTTGTATTTATATTCGAAATAGACCTAGCCAAAGCTGATACCAATTATAAAGATACTAGTATTAATATAGATATAGTAGATAGGTACTTAATAACGGTGTAAGTATGGGCTGTTGGGGCATCTTACCACTACTATCTTCTAAGCACTATTATCTTGGCTGGATTTTTTATGTAAGTATATCACACGCCATAAAGTTATATTTTACTGCACTATGTTTTATTTTAGTTTCACTTATTTCATAATTATGTGCAATACTTACCCTCCAATTGATTTGTCATTTACTTAAATTATTTTGACTGCCCTATTGAACTGGCTGCCGTGCAACACGTGGCGGGTTCGTGTTCCAGCACGGAACAACCATCGTTTCAGTGATCCACAATTTGTTGTTCAGGGTCAAGATGTGGAGCTGATTTATAAAATTGTGAAATTGTACGTAGATAACGCACCCACGACAAAGAAAAGAAAATTTTAGTGTTAAATAATTATTAAAAGACGTTGCCCACCTTTTTAATAACGGATCTACGGATGAAGGTAGATTAAAATAACTTTTTGGATAATCTACCTACACGTGTTTTACTTATTGTTCCAAATGCGTCGAATTAGTAAAAATAGCGGTGGATCATAGCTACATTTTAATACATTTAGGTACGCAGCGAGTATCCGAAAGAACAACGAATAAGACTGGTAAAAATTTCAAATGCCGCCGATTCCAACGATGCCGCCATAAGACAAGACAATTCATAAATCAACATCCTTTGGTGCAAATATTATATCGTATTCGTATACATGAAACATAATAGTTAGGACTTAATGACGATGATCATTTAAAAGGAAACAAACTGGAATAAAAAACTCACCATGACTCGGCTGTGCATTGACGACGTCCCGCCATAAGGAACGTCAGCCAAAGAAAGAGCTATTCTTAAAAGTTCAGGCGAAATATCAGCATTAACCATAGATTATACATACACTGATTTATTCGCGTATTTATCGTCTCAATATCAGGTACAAGTAACACTGTTACAGGTACTACACAGATATTTTGGATTTGCTGTTGTAGTTGTTGTTCTTGCGGGTAAATATCAACTCAGACAGTCACAATAACAGGGTTTGATAATAGGAAGAACAGGATTATGTTATGGAAATGGTTATTTTTAAAACGACAACAACGAAGAGAGTGGATTCTGATAATTCGTTTTTTATTTGAGAGCTTATACTTACTTTTAAGTTTTTCCCACTGTTACCAAGTCTGATCATGATCTGTTTTCCAGGTAAATCCTGGAAAACTACGGAGATTTGTGGGAGTGACTTGTTTTTTAGCACCTAATATTATCCTATGTTTGTTGGTTAAGTAATTAAGTATTTTAAAGTAAGGCACGATCAATAAGCGATATCTAATTTATGTCAACACTAGATTTTGCACGTGGATTCGCCTGCGTGCTATGTCGATAAAAAGTAGCCTATATGTTAATCCAGAGTATCATCTAGCTACGTACCGAATTTCAACCAACACGCAACAAACACACAAACAACACGCAAAATGACAACCAACCACCACCAACCATCCATCCATTCTCCCAAACTTTCATATCCTACTAATATTATAAATTAGCTTCCGACCGCAGCTTCACCAGTTGCCAAGAGCAAAAAAAAAAACTCCAAGTAAAATAAAATTAAATAGTTAAAAATCCTATTACTAAGTTTATTTTATTTTCTGTACGTAATTAGATCTTATTTTAACAAATAACGGGAAGTCGCGGGCGGAAGATAGTTTATAGGTAATACTTATTAACATAACATTCTGGGCTTGAGTTATTCGTCAATTAATGAGAGCCTTATCCACCATTATTCGACTATATTTGTTCGAAACTTCGATTTTACCAAATCCCCCAATGTAGAAGGATAATTTTCCTCTGTTGTCGTTTACTGCTTTTACTGTAGTAGTGGCAATAAAATCTTCGTCTCTTTAAATTTCATACACAATCCAACTTATATTTCCACACCCAGAAACACAATTTGTCTAGCGAAACTCACGGCTAAGATAGTTTTCAAAGTTAACACAGTATACTGTCTAGGTTTGAAATACCTAGATTTTGCCATCTCCAATAATCTATCATGTCACTTAATCCTAGTATGCTTGGCAATCGCCATTAGAGAATACGCGTGGGTTATTTGCATTTGCATTACATATAAACAGCCACTACGATCGACCTCCGACCACGTTAAGCACGGGTCTGCAGCCTGCGGGCGCGTTCCTGCTTGCCGCCTATCCAGAACTAGACCTATACGTACGGTGCGAAGCGTGTCCCGCGCGCCTCAATAAGCCAACAGACCGCCACCGTATGAGGCCTAACAGAGCCGGTGTTCAGCCCGGATTGTGGGACGGGGATGAAAATGTCCAGCCTAGTTCCTCTTGAGACCTGCGACTTTCCGTCCAACCTCAGTGATTTTCATCTCACAAAAACAATATATCGACAATATCGACATCGGTACTCTCTAAATAGTCTCGAGGTGGTGTTGTCGGACGTGACGGTTTCAGGACCCTCATGTTATTCAGTTTCAGCTCGATGCCGTCTAGGTAAGATTTTATAGTTTGTTAAAAAAAAATCTTGTCCTTATCGGTGTTTTGTTATTCTTGTTGCAGAGCGCTTGTTTCAAATGTCTTTGTTGTTTGCGATGCCACGTGGAGAATACACACATGGCGGGCGATGTACTGGTTTTTGGTCATCCCGGTAAACATTTTGCACCTAGATGAGGTGTGATTTTAGTTGATGGCAGTAATGAAATACGAAAGTCGTAATACTTGTATTTATTAGATTTTTCATTACCCTATGTAGAAATTAAGTAGTTTTATCACTTGAGGGACCGAGTTAAAATATCAGTATTCTTACAAACCAATAATTATCTAATCGTATAATATAACGGTATCTACCAGTTCCAGTGAAAAATAATAAAAACCTTTTTAAAAGAAAACTTTGCGCCACACTAGGATTTTCTCCTGCGTCGTGGGTGTGTTTACAAAGATACAATTTCACATACACATCACACCCGGACCACCAGGAACAACAATTTGTAGATCACTTATAGAGTTGTCCCGTGAGGGAATCCAACTCGCGACACGTTGCGCGGCAACTAGTTACCCAGCCACCGCGCCAGCCGTGCAGTCAGAATAGTTTCTAACCATGGGTTGTTTACGTATTTTGTCCCTCTTTGTTTTTAAATCAGTCTTTTTATAAGCACTTGTGATTTTTGCCGAAATGAATGAATTCAATTTAGGGTTAACGCACCAGTAATGGAAGGACCCAGTTATGGAGGAAAAATAGTTAAATATCCAAGATTAAGGACGTTAACCACTTTTTTATGTTGGAAATACTGTGACGTATAATTTAGATCTAAAGCTGTTTTAGTTTCAAATTTTATTTCATTCTGCCAGTTAGATGGAAAAGTGGCGGGATTTTAAAGGTTTCCGGTAAGTAAAAATTAATATTCGTTGCTTTTCTTAAGGAATTTGTTAGTGCGATAAATAAAAAGTATCTTTAAGCTGGTATTGCTTTATTTTAATCAGAATGTGTTTTGTTTGTTGGGTTAATGATGAAATGAAAACAGCACACACTTGTTGTGGAGATCAGAGAGGTTGTGTTTGTTGGATTTTTTATTTTGTTGGATTTTTTGATGTTCAAAACTGGTGCGATGTAACAAAGAGTTCTAATTATGGAAAAATGTCGAAACTTGATTACAAGTACTCTTGTATGATCAGGTTTTTAAACATATTTTATTCTAATTATTATTCTATGCTACAAATTAGTAAAATATATTATGTATTACTATATATTATAAAAATAATGATGTGTACGTGTGCACCAGCAATGAGTCCATCAGTCCTATTTTTAGTTATTATTTGAAATGATGAAATATAATAATTTATTGTTTTTGAAATGGGCTGGGATATTGGAACAGCAAAAACGGGTTAAAAACTGGAAGTATTGAATAAGAAAGCCTGATTGAGATTTGTGTCTAGAACTGAACGTCCATGACTAGGTTCATGTCTATTACTGGATGTCCATGACTGGGTTCATGCCCATTACCTACAGGATTTTTGCTATCCATAACTGGTAAAAAAAAACTATTTTTATTTGCTCCCAGTCGACACCAGTTTTGCAAATCTCATACCTAGGTAACACAGTAGAAATATCGTGTAAGCGAAGAGCACTTTAAGCTTTAGGCATTTTCTTTACTGAAACTTACAATATTGGGAAAATTTTACAAATACCTACTTACTAATATTTTTCTGTCAAACTGTCCATAATTGGGTTGTTTACCCTATTATAAAGATTTACTTTAGGTACATTTGTTATGAAGCGAAAGAAAGTTGGTTTCACTTTAATCATCTTATTATTCAATTTATAAATTTATTCATTTAAAATTAATTTCCATGCATATTCCATCATAAGCTATAATTTAATACGTCTTAGCAATATTCATATTAAATCTCTTTTAGGTTGTAGAATTGGGATGTAATAAGTTAAATATTATACCTGTTCTTATAACAGGTATTATGCATGGACAAATGTTCCGAAAAAATCACAGTTCTCAATAGCTTTTCTTTAATCCCATTCCCATCTTAAATATCGGTATTGAGAAGACATCGCATTATTCTCTATGGTATAACCACAGATTACAAAACAAAGGCAGATAGACCCTGCAGAACACGGAAGTGAAGCCACCAAAGCAAATACAAATTCAAAAGCGATTACAAATTCGAGTCAACTTTCAAGCGTCACATCGTTATGCGTCATAGATAATATTATTATACTTTAAGAATAATGCCGTTTTTGTGTTCTCAAGTAGTGTGAATGTTGTTCCCAAAATAAAAATAAAGAGGAAGGAGTATGTTTTTCATAGTTAAATATTGATTATTTGTCTATTTGGATATTATTTTACGTGGGTAATAACCCACGTGAAATATATTTTCAGTAAATTCTCGGAACACAAAACCTTAATAAACATCGGTCGGTGTTGCTAGTTAACTTTGAAATCTTTTACCCTTAAGTTGGGTAATATGTATGGGAAACAGGATATTGACTTCCGAAAATATTTCGATAACAATGTTTTGTTTGTCTCACTTTTTGATTAGTATTTTGAGAAAATAAGTCATAAATAAATTATGTTATAGTATGTCATAGTTTGATGGACATGCTAAAAATGTTACGACCATGGGATTGCTTGGTTCGTTTGTTTGCAATATTATAACAAATTAGTACAAAATAACGGCTGCTAATTACTTATATTTACACATCATTACATTTTTTATAGCGGCGAGAACTTTTGATATTTATGAGCTCTTCATTGTTTTGCAATACATTCACATTTCATAAGGTTTTTTTTTGAAAAACGAATATCAAACTACAGTTATTAAAGAAAATACTCAATTTAATCAACTACTTATGTTTATTACAATAAAACAAACAACATTATACTAACTAATTGTAGTGCTATGTATTAAAATACAAATTAACAGCCACACGTACGCACACACAGATTGCTACATATACAGTTTAGGAAAAACACTTATTACAAACACATTAAAACGTTCAATCACAAAAAAATCAATTACAGATCAAACACACTGAAGAATTAATTACTTAATAATAGTTGTTGACAGATTTTACAATTCATTAAATCCCAAAAAAATATTCATTCATTCATTCATTATTCATTTACTTTTAATAATTACTATTAATTATAATTACAATTACATATAATAGAAAGATACACACAATAAAAATTAGTAGTTACAATTGTGAATTTATTAATAACGACTTACTTTGGGAATTAACTGTAGAAAGCTTTCCTAATATTTAGTCACATCAGGAAACTTACCCGACGGTCACCCTAATATAAAAAGCAGGGTGGCCGTCGGGGAGACGCGCGCAGCCTAAACAGCAGTAGTTTTTATATTTAATAAACTTGAGTAAGTCATTATTTTAGATAACAGAAATAAAATGAAAATTCTACCTAAGAGATCGGCCACATCGGACACAGTTACATGTTTGTTTCCTGTCTACCTGTTGACTACCACGATAGCGTATGTCCGCATGCATAGTGCTTGTGATGGCTCATTTATATATAAGGAAATGTCTGTCTCATTTATCACAAGTGCTGAAATAATTCACGATAAAAGTAAAATGTGTTTATAATATAGCTTTCTAAGGTAAGGTTGATTGTTATCATTCGAATTAGTAATAAGTTTTCGTTAGTCGGATATACAGTCTCGCAATAGTCAAAAGGTTTCCTAAAAAATATGTTAAATTAATGTTTGAGAGGATTATTATATTTTATTATTTAAAACATATTTTGTTCTATACACTTAAAAGTATTTCTTGTTGAAGTATTTTTTTTTTTTTTTTTTTTCTAGCCTATATTGTCCCACTGCTGGGCAAAGGCCTCCCCATCTCGCTTCCACACCTCCCGATCCTTCGACCGTGTCCACCAGTCTCGACGATAGGCGTCTAGATCGTCACGCCATCTTTTCCGGGGCCTACCTCGCCTGCGGCTTCCATCCTGAGGTGTCCACTGGGTGACAATAGTGGCCCATCTCTCTGGATGCATTCGGCTGACGTGTCCGGCCCAGTCCCATTTTAATTTTGCCGCCTTTTGGCCCACATCAGCGACTCCTGTTTTGGAACGTATCACGGTATTCCGAATGCGATCGGTCCGTTTTATGCCCAACAGGCTACGTTCCATTGCCCTTTGGCAAACCCGGAGCCTGGACTTCTGACACTCGGTGAGAGACCAAGTTTGCGCACCGTAGGTTAGGACAGGCAAGATACACATGTGGACTAATTTTCGCTTGAGTGAAAGGGGAAGGTCCCCTTTCATATATTGCTTTATGGACCAGTAGCTTTTCCAGGCGTTCTCGATACGGCGATCTATTTCCTTCTCCTGCCTGTTATCGAAAGAAACTAACTGGCCCAAGTAGATGTACTCGTCGACATAGTGTAGAGCTTGCCCATCTACCTCGATCCTATGTTTCGTGCTGTTGGTCATAGCTTGTGTCTTGCTCATGTTCATTTGAAGCCCAACCTCCAGGCTTGCCCTGCTCAGATCTTGGAGCATTTGTTGGAGCTCTGCTGATGTAGACGCGAAAAGAACGATGTCGTCAGCAAACCGCAAGTTGGTCAGTCTTTTACTACCGATGACGATGCCTTTAGATGTCCACGACAGAGTGAGCTTCCTGAACACTTCCTCCAGTGTACAGGTAAAAAGATTAGGAGAGAGTGGATCGCCCTGTTTTTACGCCTTTTTTCTATGTAAAATGGTGGGCCAGTGGAAAGCAGTTTAATTGAAGCTGTGCTGGCTCCGTAGACCAACTCCAAAAGCTTTATATAGGTCTCATTTATATCTTGTGAGCGTAAAGATGTAAAGATCGCTGCGTGTTTTGAGACTGTCAAAAGCCTTAGAGTAATCCACAAAAGCCAGGTATAACGGTTTATGATATTCGTTATATTTTTCTATTATTTGGTTGAGCGTAAATAGATGGTCGGTTGTGGAGAAGGATGGGCGAAATCCAGCCTGTTCGACTGGCTGATGTTTGTCTAGTTGACATCTGATGCGGTTATGAATAATTTTAATAAAGAGCTTATACAGATGGGAGATTAGGCTTATGGGTCGATAGTTATTGATTTCGGTCTTGTCACCTTTTTTATGCAGAAGAATTATGTTGGAGTGGGCAAATTGTTTTGGTATCTGACCAGAAAATAAAATGGAGTTGAAAAGATTCGTGATATAGGGTGTTAAAGTGTTTTTGCATAATTTAAGTATCTCAGTACTGATGCCATCTTCTCCAGGGCTCTTGTTGTATTTTAAGTTTTTTAAAGCTAAATCAATTTCGCCACTTCTGATGGGAGGGATAGCATCCGGGCAGAGATAATGGATAGGTTCAGAAGGTCGCGATGGATCTGTGTATAAAGTTTTGTTGAAGTATAAAACATATAAAATATCAATTACTGTACTTTGAAATATTCTAAAGTCAAATTAAAATATACTTATAATCATGAGGTCAGTCCTATCTTATATTATTTCATTTTCCCTCGAAACATTTGCTAGTTATGTTTACCAATGAAATAACTATAATTTTAATGTGGTTGATTTAGTAAAAACTATCTCGCACACTTTTAATTGTATTCGAAGTTGACAAATATTAAGTCCTAACCGATAAGAGCGAGATGGTCAAGTCATAGAATAAAATATACAGTACTTCTATGGTACATTGATTCGATTATTCGATTTATTCATCGAACAAAACATTGAATGCTATCTCTGCTTTACAGAGGGTTCCGTCCATCGGCCAGTTCAGTTTTCCGCCCTAAAGACAATGCCAGCTTTAAAGTAAGAAATCGATAAACGTTAATAATTATTAGTTAATTACTTACATGTATCAACAAAACTTCTTTATTGTAAGGTAACAATATAATAAAAAATATTTGAGCTATACATAATAGCACTCTTGTAAATATCCTCAATAGCTCAAGGTCACGTGGCGTGGACGGTTTATCAGTAACTCGTATTTCGCACTTTTGTTAGTAAATCGAGTTGATGTTCATTTTCATTTACTTACTAGACGTTAACAACAGCCCCGTCCGAATATCATTTCATTCCAGAGAAAACGAGTTGAGATCGAAATCAAACTTATTAATAGAATCTCAAGGACTAGGTTTTCAAAATCGAAGACTAAACTAAACGGATTGTTGCGTTTGTTTCTTGAGTATTTTAGTAAATTGTATTAGATTTCAAACTCCCAGTCCTTCCTATTGTCCATTAAGTAACAGCAAGTAAATATTTTTTTTTTTTTTTTTTTTTTTTTTTTTTTTTTTTTTTTTTTTTTTTTGGTGTCGGGTTGGAAAATCCTCATGGAGACCCATCCCCTCGGGGAAGGGCGAAGGGTACTGTCAGACTCTTACTGACTAAAAACCAACCCGGTGTTCCTCCACTTACCCATGTGTCGGAGGGGCGGGTATCGCCGAAGCATTCGTCGCAACCCCCCGACGGGTGTTGGCCCGCCAGATGGTAAGGCGGGCCCCGTCACCCACTGCGGCCGTCACCCCGACCGCAGGACTCAACTATGAGGCGCGCGCGGAACACGGCGCCGCCGCCTCGAGGCCTGCTGCTGGTCGGACGACAAGACGCCCCGAGTCTGTCGTCCGCAGGCCGCGCCCTACGGTGGCCGCAGGTCGGCCACCCTACGACGTCTTGTGCGTCTGCTGCGGGAGGGAAGAGAGGAGGCAGCCTCTCTCTCCCTTTCCGCCGCCTCCTTTGCGAGCATCACGGCCTCGCAGAAGGTAGCGACGGTACTCCACCCTGATTCGCTCCCGACCATAGTAGGACACTACAGCCGGAAGCGAGAGATTTCCCGCAACATCTACGGCCGCAACCAGGTCACGACGCTGCTCGGCCCAAGCTGGGCACTCCGCCAAGGTATGCAGCGCCGTATCGTCGCGGCAATCACCACAATGGTGGCACTGAGACGTCGGCTCCCGACCTATGCGACACAGGTACTTCCCGAAACACCCGTGTCCGGTAAGCACCTGCGTCAGCCGGAAGCTGAGGGCGCCGTGGCTCCTATTGAGCCACTCCTCTAGAACGGGCCTTACCGCCTCTATAGCGGCGTGCCCTGCCGTGGGTTGCGCTAAGCGCGTCTGCCACTCCCGCCATTAAGGTCTGGCGGAGTTCTGCCCTGCGTGCCTCAACCTGTCGAGGCACCAGGCGCTCGCCCCGCTCGACTGCCTCCGCGCGCCACCAATAGAGCGACTCGAGGAGTTTTGCGTCGAGGGTCCCAGGGCGGGGATCCGGCTAGGAGGCTCGCTGCCTCAAAGGAGATCGTACGGTATCCCCTGATTATCCTGACGGCCATCGCGCGCTGTGGCCTTCGCAGCGCGGCGATGTTGCGGGCCGTCAGGGCGTCCGCCCATACTGGCGCAGCGTATAACGCCATCGACCGTACGACCCCCATGTAGAGCCTCCGGCAGGAGGAGATGGGCCCCCCCTGGTTGGGCAGCAAGCGCGACAGCGCAGCAGCGGCGCCCATCAACCGGGGGGCGAGCCGTGTAAAGTGCGGCCCGAAATTCCACCGACTGTCGAGAACGAGTCCGAGGTACTTCATCGTGGACTCAACAGCGATGGAAACCCCTCCTACTATAATGCTGGATCCTTGAGGCGGCCTCATCCTCGGCCCATGAAAACACAGGGCCTCCGATTTGTGCAATGCTACCTCTAAGCCCAGCCGCCGGATCCTACCCACGACGTGCGCGACACCAGCAGTCGCGCGTATGGCCGCCTGCCGGTACGACTTTCCACGCGCTGTAACTAGCGTATCGTCGGCGTAACAAATGACACCGACGCCGTGGAGTAGCGCACCGCGCAGAGCCCAGTCGTAGCCAACGTTCCACAAGAGCGGACCCAACACCGATCCCTGCGGAACGCCGCACGACGTCTCTCGCCGACCCCATCCTTCTCGACCCGGGTACACCACCGACCTGTCCGACAAATAAGCCCCGACAATGCGTTGGAGGTAGCGTGGCACCCCGTGATACCGGAGCGCCTCTCGGATGGTACTCCAGGGTAAGGTGTTGAAAGCGTTAGCGATGTCGAGCGACACCGCCAAGACCACCTCACCCCGGGCGACTGCCTCCTCCGCCAGGACCTTTACGCGCATGATAGCGTCCACCGTGGAGCGCCCCTGGCGAAAACCATATTGGTTGTCCGCCAAATCCGGCCCCCACCCTGGTCATGTGCTGGACGAGGCGGCCGGCGATGATTCGCTCGAAGATCTTACACACCTCGTCCAGCAACACGATCGGCCTGTACGCAGACGGGGGAGTCTGCGGGGCGCCCCGCCTTTTTGAGCAAGACCAGCTTTCCGGTCTTCCACCGGCTTGGGAACTGGCCCCGCTCCAAACATGCGCTTAAGAGCCCCGCTAGTCGGGGCCAGAGAGCTTCATAGCCAGGACCCATGCACGGCCTGGAATGCCGTCGGGCCCTGGGGCGGTGTTCTTGATGCGACCCCCCGCCACTCTCAACTCTACCCGGGTCACTTCGGGCACGTTTTCGTCAGTCTCGTCTTCCGCGTTGGGCGAAGTACGAGGCGGAACCATAGCCGGTGGTGTATGCTCCGGTCTCGACGGAAACAACGCACACACCACCTCCTCCAGCAGCTGTGGCTGGAGACTCCGGGATAGTGGGGGGGCCCATTGGCGCAATTTGCCCCGTACCATGAGGTAGGGGCGTCCCCACGGATCTCGGTCCAGAGTCCTCAACAGCTCTACGTTGGCCTGGGCCTTTGCCCGGACAATGGCCAGCTGGAGGGCGCTTTTCGCCTCTCTATAGCGGTTGTATAGTTCCGCCTCTTCCTGTTCGGCCGCAGCTGTAAAGGGGCTGCGGCGCCTTCTTCGGTACCTTGCGTACTGGCGCCGCACCCGTACACAAGTGGTGCGTAATTGCGCAATCGAGTGCGACCACCAGTAGACTTGGCGTCCTGGATGGTAGCGGCCGGACTCGGGGGCATGCCAGCGTCGCAGATGTGCGACATGCTCTCCCGGAACCACTCCGCCTCCTCGTCGATGTTGGTTGGCCTGTCTGGAGAGTCCAACCAGGCCTTGACGATAGAGGCCTCCAAGAGAGCCTCCCTGTCCAACCGCTTTAACGCCCAACGTGGGCCGTCTCCAACACCCACCGGGGTCGCTTGGATCGGCCCAACCGAGGTCTGAGCAGAGACGCTGAATCGAATATATCGGTGGTCAGACAGCGTCTCTACCTCCTCCAACACGTGCCAGTCCTGGACAGTGCGTGCGAGAGCGGGGCTAGCGAAAGATAAGTCCACTATAGATCCACCTCGCTGCCGCACGCACGTCTGCACGGAACCCCGGTTTAGGAGAAGCAGGCCCTGCTCGACCGCCCACTCCTCCACTAACTCGCCCCGCGCATTCGTACACGGGGAACCCCAAGCCGTAGATTTGGCATTGAAGTCCCCAAGGACTATCACGGGACGAGGATGACTACGACTGACAATCGTGCCCAACTCCAATATCAAATCCTCCATGTCGGCGAGAGAAAGGCTGGGGGGGAAATACACCCCCGCGACCATGATATTTCCCCAAACTGCCGCAACATAGCCCCGCCCTCGGGTGACGGCCTCGAAGGGAAGGGTGTCGCCGGCAGACCTCAAAATAAGTGCTACCGAGCGGTTTGTGTCGCACACCCAGTCATCCCTGGGTGGCACAAAATACGGCTCGGATACAACTGCCACATCGATCGACCACTGCGCCATGCTCTGAAGCAAGAGATCCTGAGCCCTGGCGCAGTGGTTTATGTTGGCTTGAAGGAGACGACGTAGGGCCATTATTGGGTTTCCATTGCCGTTGCCTCCTTCCCAGCCCTCGGCGGATATTCTGCCGCAGCTGGCGGGTGAACCGGCTGCGAGGAGCTGGTTGCCTGCTGTGCCATACTAGCTGGCGGATGAGCCAGCGGTCTCCTGGCATTCTTCTTGGGCCTTGCGCAGGCCTTAGACCCAGTGTGATGATTGGCTGGCTTGCCAGATGCCGCACAGATAACGCAGTGCGGCGTGGCAGTGCAAGTGCCAGCCTTGTGACCGGGCTGACCGCAGCGGAAGCACAGTTGGCTGCGGTCTACTCCCGCGGTGCACCGTGCTCCCGCATGTCCTCCTTCTAAGCAGCGGTAGCACCGATACGGCTTAGGTTCTAGGAGCACGACCTGCGCCGAGACCCAACCAACCAGAAGCCGCTTTGTCTTTTAACTTTTTAGCCGCCGCTACGGGACAGCTGACCAGAACCGTCCCGAGACCGGAGACACCCCGGCGTATCGTACCCGTCTTGACTTGCTCCGGCGGGCATCCTCCGGCCTTAGAGATGGCAGCGGCGACCTCCTCCTGTGTGACGGAATCGTCCAGGCCCGATATACGCAGGTCTGCGCATTTAGTCGGCCTGGACACTTTTACGTCTTCAGGGCCTAGAGACGCCCTAAGTCTATCAGCAAGGGCGTCTGCTTTGGACCGCTGGTAGCTCCCGACACCTCCAGTAGGCGACCGCCGGTGGCAGTTGTCTTGCAACGAAGGCCCGTTATGCCGAGATCACTCAACGAGATCTCGGCTTTCGCCCTCGCCAGGATCCCGGCGTATGTAAGACCGCGCTCCTCCGCCTCTGGCTGCAGGGTGAGAACCACTGCAGTAGAGCGAGGTGTGGTGAGCCTCGCGGCCTGGCGCTTGGCAGCCACTTGTACCTTCTGGGCCTGCTTTTTGGCCCGTCGGCGCGCCTTTTTCGACTTTTTGGCGGCGCCCGCAACCGTCCACTCCGCCTCAGGCCTGGTAGCGGATTCGCTGGTGGCTGGGCGAGATGTGCTACCTGCCTTTTTTGCCAGCTTGGCCTCTTTTTTTGCCTTCCTCTGCGAGGCGGCAGTCGGGGTGGTCTTCTTGTGACCGGCAGAACCCGCTTGTGATGGTTGTGCGGCATGGGGTGCCTTTTGTGCGGCACCCGCCGCTGGTGCCGATTTGGAGGCACGGGGTGCTGCGGCTTGGGCTGCGTATGTTGGTACCTGAGAATTGGCCTGGTCTCCAGCTAGAGGAGGACGCAGAATCCTCCCTTCAAGCACCGAAAAACGCGCGTTGAAACTCGCCATTTCCTGACGGATCAGGCGCGTCAACTCCGCATCCTGCGACGGCAACTGTGGTTGTTGTGGCGTTTGTTGTAGGCGGAAGGCCCACCTCCCGCCTAAGTTGCTCGCGCCGAAAGTTGGCCATTTCTTCCTTAAGCTCCTCGTGCTCCTTGCGGAGCTCCGCCATTTGTGATGCGAGCTTTTTGTTTTGGGCCCGCAGCAAGGTCGTCTCTTCGGCTGTCGTGCGAGTCATAAGTAACTGCGCACTCTCCATGATGGAGGCCGTGGCTTCTTTGAGTGCTTTCTTGCTGCAGCCGCTAAGGCCCTTCGAGACCTTGCTCACCCGTCTTATGGCTGCAACCGCGTCAGCCAATCTTTGGTTTAAGTCGGAGGCAGGGAGCTCTTCTGCCTCTACTCCTAGATCCAAGACGACAGATGACGATTCCGACAGGCGAGTGACTCTCCCTTCCGTCACCCGTTTTGTTAGAGCCGCAATCTGCCGCTCGTCCTCCTCCAGCTTGTCAGCACTTGCTGCGGCTCTCATTGCAGCCGCAGCCTCACGCCTGGATAGGCCGATACCAGCATATTTGCCGGTAGTAGCAGGCCTACCTCTCCCTGCTTTTTTTGGCACCGACCTTGGGGGCCGGCACCGCTGTGTCGCTTAGGGCCGATTCCGACCCTGAGATCGCACTCTCTCTCGGGCGTTTACGTAAGCGTTTCGAGTTAACGCTTACGGCACTCGCCACACTCATGTGACTAGACGCACTGTCCGAGTCCGACAGCACGCCCATTGGCTCAACTAGTACCAGAGGTACTTTGTCTCTCACTTCGTCATTTTTTATTTGGTTTTGTAGGTTCTCCATAGTGTTCCCACGAGTATAAAGCAAAGAAATGTCAACCCCGGGCAGAGGCTTAAGTACCCGGGTAAGCCTACATACTGCTGGGGGCGGCAGGTACCAGCAGGTGGGAGCGCTAACGACCGTACACCCAACGGCCATTCATCCCCTCGCCGCGCTCCCAAAACTTGGGATTGGGTGGTTTTTTATCTTAGAGGTGTCCTTCCTCTGGGGCCGGGCGGTAAAGCCAAGCCCCCCGACGGCGGCATTAAGACATGCCTCCGTCCGCTGTCCGGCCAACCCGACTCAGCGGACCCGCCGAAAGGTTTTGTTCCTCAATGAATGAGGAGACAAACGAACCCCGCATTGACGCGCCTGCGCCTAAGAGGGTGTGGTCACGTCCTCACCAAATCGAATAAGACGACGGGGCAGGAGTGACCCCTCCTGCAGAAGTTAGCTCCGGACAATAATACTCCTCTTACGCGAAGTGATTATTGTCCGTACCCAGGGTGCACCGGTCCAACGACTGCTCTTCCCCCCGGACGTATCCACAAGGGACCAGCAGCCGCCGAACGCACGGGGAGGTCTTCTGCACGCACCCCAAGTAAAATATTTAGTTTATTAACCTATAGATAGAATGTGTCATAAAAAATTGGAAACATTCGTACTGTTAATATTATGTTACAACAATAATTAGACAATATATTGTATCTATGACCTCTTAGTATTTCAATTTCACCGAGCTACGCGATAATCGTACCCTCTGAAACAATACCTTTATCATATAAACCTATGCATGAGTGTGTAATCTCCGAAAAATCTGTCTGTCAGATGTCATTTTTTGTAACCTGTCAACAACAAAGTTCTAGAGACCTTTACTACTATCTTTTGCCCCTTTTTACCTTTCCAGCTCTACCCTGAACCTACTTCTTTATTTCTAAGAACATTTTCCTTGCAGTTACAGATACGACCTAAATGTTTCTGTTCTTATTATTTGGGAAACAATTTAACAAATCGTTTATATAATAGATGTTGTAAAACTTTGAATTACATTCAGTTTGATTACTTTTCATGTTTAAGACTTTTTATCGAATAAATGGCAACCAAGCTGAATCTCAATGAATAGAACAAGAACTTGCTAGACACGTAACTAAAGTAATATTGAATATTAAAAGAAAACGTGAATTAACTGAGAAAAGCTCAACCAGTTTCAAGTCAAAATGAGACTCATTGATAAGACAAGTCGAGTGATCACGCGGCTGGGCCGGCAAACGCTTGGAAACAGAGCCTAAAATCTACGTCAATCCCCAAGTATTCCCAACTTAGAGTGTGACACAATAAGCGTGGCATGTAACACTGATTCGACTCAGGAATTGAACCTAACCCCATCGCCGCTGAACGAGCCGGGTCAACATCGTCACCAACGCTACCGCACCGTTGCAGTTGGAAGCAAGCGCACGCCTTTGACGGTAGCAGGCGCAATTCCAGCTGCGTGAAAAAAGAGCCCCGTCGTGACTTAAAACTGGAAGAGCGTTTCTCAGTCGTTATTTTCATTAGTATGTTTCAAGATTATTACTAAGTAGAGATTTAATAAAAACATGAATATCAAACTTTGTTGAGATTTTGACAGATTACAAAAATCTAGATGTTACAGTTACAGTTTATTCACCGTTAATGTCCTAATTCGTCATCTCTTTATAAAAAAGCTCTTGTTAAATAGGTTTTTTTTTTAAGATGTTTATTTTACCGTCAGACATATGTTTTGTTACAAATTACTAAGAAATATAAATATTATTACAAAATAAGTATCCTTGTATTAGAGATAAGTATGTATCTTATAATCTAATATGGCTTATTTATTGCTTCTTGATATTGCCACTAAATACTAGATAGCCTTGTAAAAAGGCAAGTTGAATGTCCATAATTGCTGAAGTTATGGATGCGATAAAAAAAATAAAAAAAGAAGCTTTGACATTTTGAAATATGGGGAGTATTTGTGTTCTTATTAAGTTTTCCATTAAGAACTTCTTGTACCAACCAATATCAACATATCAGATGTTTGGCCTGGTTAATTGATGAATAACTAGAGCCCGTATCCGACTTCAGTTTAAAACAAATTTTATTAAGGGTAGTTTGCAATATATTTATGTATAGATAGTTAATTGCAACAGTTAATTATTGTTTTATCAAATTTATTGAATTATTTTTTTTTATTTATCACGTGTTCAAGAT
Organism: Spodoptera exigua; assembly: GCA_902829305.4. Lineage (NCBI taxonomy): Eukaryota > Metazoa > Arthropoda > Insecta > Lepidoptera > Noctuidae > Spodoptera > Spodoptera exigua. Next base: position 7,024,199 of record LR824601.2, on the reverse strand, counting down.
TATAGAAATATCCGAAAAATGGCGTTTGAACACGAAACAGCCAGCTCGATGCGCGTTAATAGCGCATTCGCCGTTTGTGACATTATTTTCTGCAGCAGTAACGAAAAACCGCTCTTGGATAAAATAAATGAAAATTAGCGTTTGTAATTCCTGCACGTCGATTCTATAAAATTCTAACACGAACTCGCATGTCAAGTCGACATTCTCTCTCACTTCGCATAAGGTTCAAAATGGCGTTGATTTTGCATTCTGTAAGCATCACCTAGGCACTTGCGAAGTGGAGTGAGCTCCGAATCGGCCAATACTGTACTAGTGTAGTACCACACTACACAAAATGTAAGTCGAGATTTATCGGTTTTTATTCTAACAAGTTTTTGACACAGAATTTTAGATATTATGACGTATAAATTGAAATTTCTTATTTTAAGGAATTTTAGGCAGCTAATTATTACAAAATAAACAGAAAACTCTAAATTCAGGCGATGAATATAATCTGTGCTTCGTTTACCAAAAAGAAACTGACAGATAATGTCTTCATTCATTGTTGACAAACTCTTTGTCATTTGCTTTGTATTATTTTGTCCACGTTTGGTTATTCGTATATTTTTTCTGTTCCGTGTTTGCCGATAAAAAGAGAGATCATAAACATGAAGTAAGTTTTATTACTGGTTGTAAAGTTCAAAAATAATATTTATTATAGAGTGTTTATTTTTGTTTTCTAATCAAACAATAATGTTTCAGTCAAATGAGATAAGTTCCTCACACCCGTCGTCATCACAGGTTTTACCTGGCTGGCGAAGGGTTTTCTTGAGAACTCAAGGTGCCAGAGAGCGAAATCGGCGCTAGTGGAAGGAACTAGCCGTGTGCCTGTATGGTATAGATGGCACTTTCAAAACTTATAAACAGAGGACCAAGGTGAAGTAAGTAGTGCTTACTTTGGCATGTTAAAACCATTTAATATTCCTTAATGCAAGCCACTTAAAATAACGATGAATCTTGGCGTGCTCCTTGGTTATATAACTTATCTTATTTTAATTTTACATTGACTATTAATAATAATAAAAAGTAAGGCTTTTTTAATAACTCCTTTATTAATATAAATGTCTGCTTGTAGTAATTGGTCTGAGAAAAAAGCGCCATAAGAAGCTTAGCAGCTAGGCGCAGGACAGGACTGGTGTGGTGGAAGATGAAGTTGAGCTATCAGAGGTTGAAGAAAGAACTTAATTTTTGGAACAACGACAGCGAAAAGCTGCAATTTGTTAAAGAGTTTTTATCGATGCACATATTAATCGGTGTTCTCTTTTCAGTATCACGTCACACATCTTCAGTTGCTGCTCCTCCAACATCACAACGGCAAACGGAATTCTCCAACATCACAGAGAGATTCCTGAAGGTGGAAGAGTAGACGATTTCAAATCAATTGGAAGAATTTACAAATATCAAATGCGCAGATCTTGCAAGCATTTCTGAAGAGAAGACTAGGGAATGATTAAATTTTAGCTGGATCTGTAGTTTCAATCTGGAATGGATTGTGAGCATTGGCAGAGGCCATGCATCGAGATAGGGTTGTAACAACGAAGTCGTGTTTAGTGTTTAAGACGTTTCAACCAAATTTTTTTTTATATTTAAATTAAACAATTTTAACGAGTACTAGCAGTTTTATTAGTTAAAGACCCATCCTCACATATCACTATTTATTTATTTGATTTTAAAACAATTATGGGATACAATAAATTAACTAGGGTCTAACAATTAGGCTCGTAAGGCTAAATTAAAAGAAAAAAATGTAATAAAACAATGAAATCACACGCATAAAAAAATGTGGAAAAAATAAAATCATACAAGACCCTAATTGAATTAAAATCAAAATAAAATTAAATAAAATCATAATCATATTTTTTTGTCAGGGGAAAATCATCATATCACTTTTCCCGCCCAGGGTAAGGCGAGATAGTGTCAGACTCTTACTGACTAAAACCCCCCCGTTCCTTCTCCTGCTTTAGGCCGTGACCGTGGCACCTCATTGCGCTTGCCCCGCCACCGTGGCTGAACATCAGCCCTGTAGGGCTCCGTCTGTGGTGGTCTATTGGCTCTTTGAGGCACTATATTTTGCCCTACGTCCTAGATTTAAACCTGTATTAGATGGCAAATTCCTAGTTTGCCTCCTTTGAACTTCAGCAATTGTACATAATTTCGTCTCTAATTGTCCTCTCTTCAAAATTGCGAGCAGTAATATGCATGTATGTTATTTTAAAATGCTTCTGGGGAATTGGCTTCAGCACCACTAATGGTGTCATAAAGTAGGCACGTTGAGCATATCCTGAATCACCTGAAAAAAATCAAATGACTATCTAGTACATTTAAGTGTGCGAAGGCCATGTTTCGGCTCGAATGGGTCGGCTCGACCGGAGTGATACCACGGCTTCACAGAAAACTGGCATGAAACAACCATAGCGTTGTGTTTCGCCGTGTGAATGTGTGTCAAAATCTCCAAATCCATAATCCCCAAAAGGTCGGCAACGCACTCGTAATCCCTCTGTTGTTGCGGGTATCCATTGGCGGCACTGAATCCTTTCTATCAGGTAATCCGTTTCCGACCAATCACATATAAATAAAACCTAGTAATTAGACTTATATATTCTGAAGTAGGGACGTAACTAACCAGGTAATACATGTTATGAACTATACCATCCATTGGCGGCGCTGAATCCTTTCCATCAGGTAATCCGTTTCCGACCAATCAAATATAAATAAAACCTAGTAATTAGACTTATTTATTCTGAAGTAGGGACATAACTAACCAGGTAATACATGTTATGAACTATACCATACCAAAGTTCTTTGCCTCGCCGTTTTGTGGGTTTTATCAAAGGCAGTACCTCATCCTTCAGTTGGTCAATCAGCTCCATTGCACATACACGCTCACATAGTCGTCATCTCAGGTTAATAAAGACAAACATCGAATGGTGCTAGATTGTCGACGCGTTTCTTGTTTATCTAAAGCATGAGCTTCTTCTAACAAAGATTTTACCAAAAACATTCTTGCCATCGTTATCGTTTTAATAGGTAAGCACTTATTCACTTTGTTACTTTCAAAACTTAATTTGAACACTATCTAACTATTATTTCTTCCATTTTCACTCGTAAAATAGATACTTTTAATTTGACATTTTGAATCTTGTTCTAGTTTGAAGTGAGCGTCGAAGTGACGGGGCAATTGCATTAGAGAATACGATTTTCAACGTTATCTCATACTTTATCTGTCAAAATGTTGCGGTCAATTTAGTTCAACTCGTAAACACACTCGCAAGTGTAGCGCTAGCATAGATTCGAGTTAGGAATCGAGTTTTAGAATGCCAATCAAGAAACTCACCGCGGATTCAGATTCGAAGTTTAGAATGAAGTCTTACAGAATCACACCCCTGTTGATTTTTTAAAATGTGTTTTATGTTACTCTGTGTAGTAATAGGTAGGTAAAAGGTAATAGTTTAAGACAACAGAGATTATTTTATTCATGAAATATATAAATTGTAGAAATACAACTTGACTACAAGGCTGTCTACAAAAATCTGACCGATGTAAAGGCGTTTAATGTTTTATTGTTTCAATACACAAATATTATAAACTACATACTAAACAAAGTGGAGAATTGACTGTTAAAGATGCAAATAAATATAAATAGCCAAAAAATATAGTATAAATGTATTTTTATGACGTGTGACACCTATCTTATGGTACCAATTGAAATTATGTATGTAATGTTTCTATTATAATTTTAAAGAAGACCGGACATTACATTGTTGTCACTGTTATTTGAATTTACACCACCTGGTTTACTGACGAACAGACTGACGGACTATTTTTCTATTTGACGTTTCGAATATATTACATTATGGTATGTAGGAAGAAATGTTTTTTACTTTGACAATAGTTGCGAGATGTGTGTATTAATAACTGGTGTTGGTTATTCAGAAAACAGTACTAGGTTTCTGTGGGACAGTTTTCGGATTGTCAAAATCTAAATTAGTGCATAGTGACGAAGCCGGAGTACTGGGCTCCTATTTCTGTCCTATCTGTCTACCATGTCGGATTGTCATATCGTCTACTGAAACTAGTTTAGCCTAGGCCAAACCAGTTTATTCTGAATCAGATTTGGTAAGGTGTGCTTTAACTGTAAAAAATTGTTTTTGTCATATAAAAATTATTAGTCATATTACTCTCATACTGCTCTAAAATATAACAAAACATTTAAAACGGTAGGATTTTAATAGACAACTCGAGTCAGTCCCAAATAATGTTACAAAAACCCATCTAGAATCCTGCATAGTCATAAATAATAAAATAATCTCTTTGGGCTACTATATCATATGATTATCTATTGTACAATAGCGCCGACGTATCTTGGCGAGTCTGAAGTTAGCCGAGTAGCTGCGCAGTACACAATTTTGTTCCTAAAATATCCATTGCGCAGACAAACAGCTAACTTCAGACTCGCCAAGATACGTCGGCCGTACTGTAATCGTGCTGCATTTCAGTTAATAACTTCATCGTGACAATAAAATCATATTTTTCTACATTTGTAACAAAACATATGATTAGTTCAAAAGTTTTTAGCATTTGTCAGCTTTGTATACATTTCTTCTTAATTATTCTAAGTTTATACCTACTTACTATATCTACATTCAGTTCGGTTACCAACCCCTATCTATATCACGAGGCATCTGGTGGTACCACTGACTCGGCGTTCAACAGCATTTTGGCCAGGAACGTCATGAAGTTGGGGGTAGCCATCAATCCCTGAAATAGGAAACAAAAGTTTAGTTATGTTTTAATTCCCTTTGGTTTGCTTAACATAGGTACATGTGTGTCTATATTTACAAAAAAATACTAACAGGAAGTTTTGAAATGGTATACCGTATAATAGTAAAACGCCACTGAACCCCAGCAGTTAAGATATAAATATAACATTGACATGCTAGACATGTTTTAATAATATGATACTTACGTTCTCTTTTTCTGGCATGATATTTAGACCATTACTCCCTGGCATTTTCTAAAATAAAAGAAAACATTAATTAGCGCATACAAATTATGCACAGTGCAACTGGTTAGATTGGTTATTACAATAATAATCGAATAAATAGATTTAATTTGTTCGACAGGCCACTGTGTGTGTATTTCAGCTTCTCGGACGTCTTCTATGGTATGTGATAGGAAACGAACAAACAACAATAATAATATTGTACACCTTAGAGAATTTTGTGACATGAGTATATTGAGAGAGGTACAAAAATAGTATAGTACAGCTCAGGAAGAATCTTATGCGGTGACATTTGGAACTACGAAATGTTTGCTGTGGCAACACTATTAAAACTTCCGCTACCGGTAATTTCTGTGTCAAAAAAATAATTCCGTCGTGTTATTTCACTGCTTGTTACAAAATTTATCAACGATTAATGTTTACTTGTATATTCATATTGATTAAAACTATTCGTTCGTAGAGCAGTGATATTATATTAAGTCTACTCGAGATATGTAGTCGAATCTGAAGTGGCAACAATTTGGCCTCCGATTGACATTGCTTATCAGAAATATGCTAATTAAGTTATTATATTTATATACTAATTCCTTATTTCATCAGTAACATGAGTTTATTGAGTCTATACATAGTCTAGCCATAAATACTGTTACAATTAAAAATAAACAAAATATTACATTTGAATTTGGAATCTGTCATTTTTATATAATTTTTCACTGTGTTTTCTTATTTTGGCGCCGATAAATTGTTCAATATTTTGCGATATTAAAATGGAGTGGGGTGATAAAGAGAACCGAATCGCTGTGATTGCATTACACAAAGTAGGTATGGAGCCAAATGCAATTTTTAAAACTCTCCACACGCTTGGCATTAGTCAAATGTTTGTGTACCGTGCTATTAATAGGTACAATGAGACCTCCTCTGTTTGTGACATAAAAAGATCGGGCCGTCCACGTAGTGTTCGTACGAAAAAGGTGGTCAAAGCAGTAAGGGAAAGAATTCGAAGAAATCCTGTCTGAAAGCAAAAGATTTTATCTCGGAAGATGAAGATAGCACCTAGAACCATGTCGCGTATTTTAAAAGACGACTTAGGACTTGCAGCCTATAAGAGACGCACTGGACATTTTTTAAATGATAATTTAAAAAAGAATAGGGTGATAAAAATCTAAGCAACTACTGAAGCGGTACGCAAAGGGAGGTTTGATTTCGGATGAGAAAATTTTTACAATTGAGCAACATTTTAACAAACAAAATGACCGTCTTTATGCTCAAAGCTCTAATCTTTTTTTAAATATATAAATTAAATGGAAGCTCTAGGTTTGAGAAGTCTGTCCACATATATTTAAATTAATCTGGTTAGATTATAAAATAATAAAAATAATTTCTGGACGTGACCTTTCACAGAAATCGGTTCAGTAGTTTAGGCGTGAAAAAAAGACAGACAGACAGAGTTACTTTCGCATTTATAATAAAAGTTTGGATTTTAAATGTCAACAGTAAAAAGAATACAAGACTAGTATAGTAAACCCACAGTATTTGGGATATGACTGTAGAGCTGCCTAAATTTTGCCACATTTTTAACCAAGCTGTACCATATATATACTACTTTTGTACCCAAAAAACCTTCGATAACTATTCCCCAAAAATCCGAATTTGTCCTATTTGTAGTATTTTTCCAGTTCAGAATACATAACAATTTAGAAAACAATAATAAGGCAGCATTCGATAAAATTTATCAAATCTTACACTTTTATTTAATAAATAAAAAAAAATTAAATTATTCTCAAATAACTGTAATATGTGCATGAAAAATATTTTTGTAAATACTTTTACTATTGAATAGTTTATTCATCAGTTATAAGCCAAGGCTATTAATTAATACAGTTGTTTTCAATTCTCCACTTTGTTTTTTTACTTCATCAAGTAATAATGTTGCACTCCACAACTTGTAAATAGACATAAATTAATAACTAACACAACGTACTACGGCGTAGCAGTACGTAGCTCATCTCGTAGCTAATTTGGGTCGAATATCGAAACTTATGTTATTTTGAACCAAATTATATTTTGTATGCCAGTGTGAACCAATTAGACAAGAGTTTTCAACTTAAGTAATCAAAGTTCATCAGTCGAATAAGAAATCCAAGTTACTAACATGTACTTAGGGACTCGCAACGAATCTTTCTATAAATTTCAAAAACGACTTAAGTATTTGGTGTTTGAGAAATTGAATTTATTTGGTTAATAGCAAGAGGAAGGGAGGCAGGGGGACATCTAATACATAGAGCCCTATTCTCTACTCTCAGTTCCGGTAGTGAGCAATGTCGTCATCCGTATTAAGATTGATAAAGATCATTAAAATTGCGAAACTAGAGTAAAAGCTTACTTTTATCGTATGACCGCCTGTATATCTTCAACGCGTCTGTTTTTGTATGGTTCACGAGACAGAGATGTACGAAGTATATAATTATCATTAATAATAACAAACTGAAAGTAACAATTAGATGAATAAATAAACATTTTTCTCCTCTAGTAAATTTAGTTTTACTATTTTCAGGTGGCATTTTACTGGAAAGTCAAAATCGTGGGCCCCTAGATATTAATCGAGACATGCTTAGCCAACTTTCAATATTTTTTTTAATATAATTTATTTAATGTTGGTACTACATTATAGGCTTCTTTATAAAAGAGAGCCGACGAACGACTTGAATTCTCTTATTTTGATTAATGTGGGAAGTTCAACAATACATCTAGTATTGGATAAAACTTTTTTATTATTCACATTGCTCGCAAAGGATTTCCATAACGGCAGTCACATAGTACCTAGGTATCTTGTAATTTGAGAGTCTAAAAGCTTCAAAATAGAAAAAAGCTATCTAAACATACATACGTACCTAATAACTTGTATGCTGAATAATATATTAAATATATTTAAATTTATTAGCATTTGCAGTAAAAGATTTTTTTCTTTGTCATCAGGGTTTATCATACCACATTCGATAAAGTTTATTAAAAAAACTATAAATATATTTATATAAAATAACTATTTATATAAACTATATACATATACCTTAAAATGAGGTGAATAGATGTTAGTGAATTTCCCTAGTATCTATTTACCCCTCTATTGTGTCTATTCACCCCTCGAATTATATTGACCCAGTTTTACAGTACTGAATAAGTATAAGGACAAAGTTTCTTCGTTTATTAATTTCCTTTACGTTATCACAAACTTTTTGTACTCACTGATAAAAGTTTAAGAAAACACTTAATTCTTATAGGTAATCATTTAATCACAAACTGACAAATACATTTTCGGTTACATATGTAGATTTAGCATCAACACCTAAGTACTACTAATGGGAACCATAGTAGTTGGCAGATATAAATCGCAAAAATGTAAGGAACTTATTTTTAACTAGTTACTTTTAATGACGGAAATAAATAAACTCAAAATAAAAGAACAATACAAGTTTAGTGAAATACTGCCTTAATTAGTAACTGTATATTCAAGTTCAGAGGGCCTACCATGACGTGTTGAAGCGTAAATCTTCCAGACGAGAAAGAGGGATGGAGCTATACACCTTTTACAGCTTAGCTTCCTCCCTCTTTCTCGGCCGGAAGACTGAGAAGACACGCGTCATGGTAGGCCTACAGTTTTAATTACAGCATTATTTTTTGTCAATATTTATGTTAATTTGCAATGCACAGTCAATAATCAATATTAATTAAATTTTTAATGTATAAAATATTTTACAATGCTTAGTAATATTCTAGAGTAAATACAAATACTTATATTAAGTCAGCCCCATCTTATAGTATTTGAATTTTTCCAATAATAAAATGAGTCTATTTTTTATGTAGATGAACCAGCACGGGATTGGTGTGAATAATGTTTAAGAATCTATATCATTTAGTTCCACGTAATAAGAGTGGAAATCGAAACCCGTTTCTTAGGATAATTCGACTTATCGAATCTTTAGGACTGGATTTTCAAAATCTAGGACTTATTTAGATATATCTAAATGAGTCTTAGATTCTAAGAATAATTTTAAAAAGTGTTTTGTGTCCGTTACAGACAATAAAAAAAGAATGCAGGAATGGCTTCAGCTGTTTTTTAAGATTTGAGCTTTAGCATTACGGATAATTATTGAAGAATGATATCGTAAAATTTTAGATTGTCCTGATGATCCTTAAGACATGTATAAATTTTGTTACGTGTGTTATATTTACTTCAGCCTTTGAGGAGCACTGCACTTTGAATTGTATCTTTACAGAGAAGTATGGCTTTTTCAAATTATATTTTTTAATGAATTCCTGCATTGTAGAGATCAAGAGGCTTGTAGGCTATGCACGTAGGTGTCGCGTATGTAGAACGTAATAGTTAACAATAATAATTAACAATAACGACTTACTCATCAGAACTAAGACAAGCTCTACCAGTTTCAGGTCACAACGAGACTTACTTGCTGTGACCTGAAACTGCCTGCCTGTAGCCTACAAACCCCTTGATCACTACATTACATTTCATGAACAGCTTGCACGTCGCGACGATGTCATGGAGCCGATTGGTGACTCGAACCTGTACTTGTACGCCCACCGCGTCCTATGCTGGCAAACGCGCGCGCTTGTTCCAACTGTGACGGGTGCGGCGGTGTTAGGAGCGACGTTAAAGGCTCGTCTCGTTAAGCGACGTTGGTGTTCACAAAATCAGTGGTACATGCCACGGTTACAGAGTCACACTTCAAGTTTGAAAACGCTCGAGAACGACATAAGATTTCAGGCCTAGTTTGTAAGTGGGTGACATTGTCTAGACACGGTCTCTATTAAAGCACGGACGGCTTATCTCGATGGCATCCTGTACTTTCTGCGACATAAAGTATTCCTACCTTGCTAGTACGGAGACCTAATCGAAACGTATGGAAGGAACCGCGTCTGTACAACAAACGTGCTTGGCCACCGACTATGCATGGTTCATTATAATTCATTTCCTTCACGCTATGCATATGTTCCTCTAACCTGGTTGCGATATTGCGGTGAGTTTCTCCGATGTACTGTACTGCGGGTACAGCGAATGGATCTGTGCATTAAAGGCACAGGTTAAATCAGGGAAACTCGCCGTAATATTACAACCAGGGTAAAGGAACGTGTACCTACGTAACGTGGCGAAGATAACAAGACATCGGCAATGGTTGAGCACGTTTTGGTTAGGACGCGGTCCAATTCACGCATTTCGAAAGTTTCCATACAAGCAAGGCAGAAATACATCATCCCGCGGGAACGGCGGAAGGCCATCAAGATAAAACGCCGTCTGTGTTTTAACAGAAACGGTGTATAGGCAGAGTACCACCCGGTTATAGCCGGGCTTGAAATGTACGTCGATCTACAGCGCTACAACTTGGACTGAGACAAGGGAAGCGTGGCATGTAATACTAATTTTGAGACACCAAACCGACGCCGCTAAACGCGCCGGGCGTCTATTGTCGCTTACAGGAGCGGCGTCCTGTCGCAGTTGGAAGCAAGCTCTCGATTGTCGGTAAAGAGCGCGATGGGCGCACAAGAGAGTAATCAGTCGGCTGCGTAATGTCGCGACGCGCACGCTGCTCACGAACAGAATTGCCGTTGTGACTTCAAACTATACGAGTTTCTCTCAGTTAATACACGAGATTAAGTCCTTAAACTTATTTTTTTGACAGATTACAAAAAACCTAGAAGTGATATCTTATATTATCTATATCACGAGGCATCTGCTGTTACCAGTGTTGACACAGCATTTTCGGCAGAAACGTCATGAAGTTGGATAGCCAGCAAACCCTGAAATTCGAAATAGGAACATCAAGTTGGTGTTATACATTCAATTGAAATTTGTTCTTGATTTTAAGATTATATTTTGTAATCTACCTTTTTACAATAAAGTAAATAATTAAAATTAATAATTTATGCCAATTAGGTTAAATTAATGTTTAATGTTTAACTTAATTGGTGTTTAATTTTAAATTAATGTTTAATAAAACATTAATGTTTAAAATTAATGTTTAATAAAACATTAATTAATTGTTTTTTTCATTAGGTTTTAATTCCGTTAAATCGTTTTCGTTTTGTAAAACTACATGTGTATGAACATATTGATGTGACATTTTTAGGGTGGAAAATCCGTAAATTCCTTCTGTCGAGATACAGAGAGATGATAGGGCGAGAAGGAGCATCAAATTTTACTCAGTACAAAATAACACCATGCCGTCATCGAACCCGCGACACGTTGCTCAGCAGCCAGTTGCCCAGCCACTGCGCCAACCGTGCAGTCAAAAAGTTTATCTACGCTACGTTACGCTGCTGCCCAGAGACAGCGGTAGTTGATTTTTCTTGGCATATATAGGTAGAAGAACCTATTACATTTCTGGACACATCTATTGACTTACCTTAGAGTTTAGGTTTCGATGGTCCTTACTGAAATATGATTGCTAGATTGAAAAAAACTAATCATGCTGTTTTAAAAATGATACGATTTACCATCTTTTTCGATTGTATTGTTTTAAATTTGAATTCAGAATACCATACGACATGGAGCTACGCCTAACAAGTCGGATATGCGCCTCGTTAAAGGCAATTGATTTTTGAATAAAAATCATGTTTTATCAAATAAAGGTTTAATTTAATAACGCGTGTTGGCATAGAATTTATCAACCGCTATATGTAATTTTGCGGGATCATCTCACATTCCTCTTCTATGGCAGTTTTCAACTCCTGCATCGTCTGGGCAACTGACTCAAGAGCCCTGACACGTCTTTTTAGCTCGCCCCGCATGTGATTGTTTGATATCAACACAAGCTCCAAATTGTCTTTTTTTTTCTTTAAGTTCTTTGTTCTGAATTAAAGCAAAAAGACTATTGAATGTAATTGCGAATGGGCCAGGTTCAAAACTGCATAAAAACTTTTTGTTTGACCTAATATAAAATTTTAGCAAGGACCAAACGATACTGAAAATACAAGGTGGACCATTAGATGTGTCCAGAAGTGTATAATGCTTTTATTAAAATTGTATACTAACCGGTTTGAAAAGTGCCGCAACAACTGAAGAGATTATTGCATTCTTCGTGCACAATATTATTTTATTTAGTTCTTCAACGTTTTGCCTGTGGCTTTCAACGTTTTTCTTGGGTAACTCCTCCCGGAGATAGAGCCTCCCTGATGAAAAAGCATCATATCATGAACATCTTAAATATTAATATAAAAAAGCTTTTGATATTAATTTCAAGATATATATATAAACCACCAAACCAAAATACTATCTAGCCATTTGTTCAAAACCAGGGTGAAGTCAATCTCATAATAAACAAATTGATAAGTTTCGCGCATTCAATGAAATTTAACGTTCTGGCACAAAAGGAAGCATAAGAGCAGATTGAGTACAGCTACGCATGCTTTGTAATTATATAGCAATGGTAAGACATTAAGATACTTAGTCATACTTGACTTCGTGTTCTGATACCTGAGTATTATACCTGATTTCTGTACTTTCGCACATTTCGCACTTCTTTGCGCGAGACTGACCAGTGCTGAGCAGTGGAACCTCCGTAGAGCTGCTGACTGGAGACAAAATAAACAAATAATTATATACAATTGAAACAAAAGTTTAGACACGATTTAATTCCTCATGGTTTGCTTTATACATGTCTATATCCATATTTACAAAAAAAATACTAACAGAAAGTTTTGAAATGATATACTGTATAATAGTAAACCGAAACTGAACCCCAGAAGTTAAGGCGTATAGTACCCTCAATAACCTTGAGCATACTAGAGCACGACTGGTGAGGGCTGCGTTCGCCCGATTTTTTATTATATATGGAAATCCCAATAATATAACATGTTCTTTGCAAAATATTGACCGATTTACATAAGTGCTGCTCATTTTGTAGTAAAATGTAACACCGATTGATCTATTAAAAAACACCAAGCCATTTAGAAGGAATAGGCATTCATGAACAAAATAGCGTGTTGGTAAATATTTTTTTACAGCTTAACTTTTCGTCATAAGAAAATCAAATTTACTAGATTATTAAATGGTTATTAATATTATTTTCTATTGAACTAAATGAAAACATGCATTAATTTCTACAATGAAAATTTATTTTTTGCATATTATTTTCCTTTTTGAAGTCGGAATATTTTTGTTAAAAATTATTTATTTCACCATTTTAAGTAATAGGCAGAGCAAGCAAGTATAATGGTTTTCTAATGAAAAGACGACGGCTACTTGAGACCGAAAATCACGGAAATAGAAGTACTGAATTGGTCAGTATCCAGTGCTGTAAATCGTGAGGAATTCCCTCGACTGTCAATGGTCTCCATCATCATGTACACTGCAGACCTTCAATATACTTACATAATCCATATAGGTGCAAAGTTCTCATCAATTTAAATGAATTATGTCCAAGCACAACGTTATTACTCCAAATGGTCAAAAAGATCCACGACAGTCTTCCTGCTCCATCATCAGATTTACTCCATAACTTCATTGTAACCCATATTGGTGTGTGAGTTTTCATCGATATAAATGAATTAAGTCCAAACACGAAGTAGTTACTGTGAACCGTTCAGGAGTTCCCTGAGCTGTCCTTCGTCCTCATCATCAGACCCCTAATGACAGTGACGACCAATCTTGGTGCAAAATGCTCACCAATACGAATCATTCAGGCCCAAATACAAGGAAACTACTCCAAATAGTGCGGGAGATCCCTCGACGGTCTTAAGGCTCCATCATCAGGTCGAGTTCGACCATCGGCAAGTTGTAGCGTTGTAAACAGCCTATTAAAACAACATGCAAAATCACTACTCGCCCCCACAATTTTCGAAACTACCCCTCGGTTTCCCTAAAATTCCATAATCTGATCCTGACGTCATGAAAATGGGACCCTCTCGGGAGTATAACCTTCATCCAATCAAACAAAACAAGAATTTTGGAAATCGGTTCATAAATGGCGGAGTAATCGGTGAACATACAAAAAAAACCAATAGCCCGAACATAGTACCTCCTCCTTTTTTAGAAGTCGGTAAAAAGTATAAAACAAGATTTTCAGAATACTGAAAAACGTTGTCAAAGTGCTACGGTAGATAGTTATATGCACTTTATATTCGCGGTATTTATTATTACAGACTAGCGACCCGCCCCAGGTTCGCACGGGTCCAACTATCTCGCTATCAAAGGGCCACTTTTTCCTTATCTTCCCCTCTAGTTTTCTCATATTATTTTCTTTCATAAGAACCTTCTCCTGACAATAACAAACACAACAAAAAAAGAATTAGCAAAATTGGTCCAGGCGTTTTTGAGTTATGCGCTTACCAACACATTTTGCGATCCATTTTTATATATAAGAAGACAAGAATGCATAGCAATTTAGAAAAAAAATAAGGCAGCATTCGACAAAATTAATCAAATCTTACTTTTGTTACCATATCGTAGAACACCCAGATAAAACGCTTTTGTAAAATTTGAATACTAACCGGCTTGAAGAGTGCGGCAACAACTGATGATATTCTTGCATTCTTCGTACACAAAAGCCTATTTTTTTTTTATTTAGTTCTTCAACCTTTTGCTTGTGACTTTCAACCTTTCTCTTCAACAACTCCTCCCTGAGAAACACAAGAGCGTCAGAACTATAATCTCTTATCAAGGCTACATGAACATGTTACAAATTAATATAACACGATACACGGTATAATTAAGGAAAGGTAGCAGAAAACACAAGGTAGCTACTGTTATCCGTTGAAGAGTTTTCTTAGCTATTGTGATGAATTATTCTTCATCACCAGACCCCTCATAACATTAACTAATCATCTAGGTGTTAACTTCTCGGTGATGCAAGTTAATCAAGCTAAAACTCCGCTGTAAGCCCTCAAGTCCTTTCGTCTATATTTCGGCTCGATCATCACGTCAAATTCAGACCTTCGTAAAATTGTAGTGCTTTAAAATATCTAAGTACTTAGTTACTAAACGAGTAAAAGGACTAGGCATGGTACATTATTGTGTACTTGCCCGTACGGCTATCCCGGCTGAACATTAACCATGTTGAACCAATTCTTCCGCAGTGTAGTCACAGTACAACTATATTGTGGGGTATTGGTATCTGTGAAGCACTAGCGAGACGCTATGAGCCGTACGATCGGGTCTACGAGCGAGGTACTCTTGCGCACTGTCCGCAGACCCGAAAAATTAACTTATGCATAAACATACATATATCATGTACTAAAATTGTGATAACAATTCTAACTAACCTATGTAACCGGTTTGTAAATTGCCGCAACAACTGAAGATATTCTTGCATTCTTCGTGATTTTTTATTTAGTTCTTCAACCTTTTGCTTGTGACTTTCAACCTTTCTCTTCAACAACTCCTCCCTGAGAAACACAAGAGCGTTAGGACGATAATCTCTTATCAAAGCCTACATGAACATGTTAAAATTTGTTATAAAATAGCTTGTGCTAGTAATTACAAGATAAACATAATAAAACAAATTGCTGATATACCTAGTCTAGCCATTTAAATTTGAAAATTTTATTTTTTATTTGTTACTGTAACAAATAAAAAGAAATATTCAATTCAAATACCATTTATTACTTTTACATTATGTAAGTTTAATACATAAACATAAAACAATTTAAATTAGCTTAAAAAGCTTATTCGAAGTGGTCTCCATTGGCTGCAATACAGTCCTTTAAACGTTGAGGCCAGTTATCAATAGAAGCACGCACTCTTTCCATGGGAAAATTCTTCACTGCCAATCGTATGGATTGTTTTAGGGAGTCCAAATTATCATGACGTTTAGAGCAAGCCCTACTCTCTAAAACTGACCACAAATCATAATCCAGCGGATTAAGATCGGGACTAGACGACGGCCAGTCTTCTGCTCTGATGAAGTCGGAAACGTTCGTTGCCAACCAAGACTGCGTGGACCGAGCTTTATGACCCGGCGCCGAGTCTTGCTGGAAGGACCATTGTTGGTTATTGAACATGGTGTTGTTAAGGGGCTTAACTACCTTCTCAAGAATGGTATTTTGATAGACTTGTGCCGATGTTTTGATACCTTTTTCGCAAAAATATGGCTCAGTCACTCCTTCATAGCTAACACCCCACCAAACCATCACTGAAGTTGGATAATGCCCACGTTACACTCTGTCGACTAATTGAGAAGCTTCCTTAGAGCTTTGACCATAAATACGGTCATTTTGTTTGTTAAAATGTTGCTCAATTGTAAAAATTTTCTCATCCGTAAACAAATTTTTTCTGTGACCTCCCTTTGCGTACCGCTTCAGTAGTTGTTTAGATTTTATCACCCTATTTTTTAAATTATCATTTAAAAAATGTCCAGTGCGTTTCTTATAGGCTGCAAGTCCTAAGTCGTCTTTTAAAAATACGCGACATGGTTCTAGGTGCTATCTTCATCTCTCGAGATAAAATCTGTTGCTTTCGGACAGGATTTCTTCGAATTCTTTCCTTTACTGCATTGACCACCTTTTTCGTACGAACACTACGTGGACGGCAAGATCTTTTGTGTAATGCAATCACAGCGATTCGGGTCTCTTTATCACCCCACTCTATTTTAATATCGCAAAATATTGAACAATTTATTGGCGCCAAAATAAGAAAACACAATGAGAAATTATATAAAAATGACAGATTCCAAATTCAAATGTAATATTTTGTTTATTTTTAATTGTGACAGTATTTATGGCCAGACTATGTACACAGGCTATCAATAATATTATGACAATACATTTCGCACGTTTTGAAAAAGTTTTTCTTATACTTTATTCACATAATTAATCAATACTTGTCTACTACTCGTAGAAGGCTATACGCAATCTTATGCTAATGTAAATAAAAGTCAATATAATATAGAATCACTTCAAAGCAGTTGAGTAGGTAATAAATTATACAAAACACCAATCTAGTAGACACAGTATAAAGAGAAGGAAAGTAGGTTATCTTCATAAAAACGCACCGCGCGGCTTGTATGTGTGCGCCATAGTATCTACGCGTCAACGCACACACACTGTAACAAAATCTCGACTCGTTTCTCAGTGCGCCAGTCGGGGCTAACACTGCACGAGGTTCGCGCGTTACTGTTTTTCGGCACCGCTAAATCAAAACAAAATGTCTGATAATCACAGGAGAACGTATTGCTGTGTGTTTGGGTGTCTTAACAATATGTGTAAAAATACTACATTATGCCTAAAAAATAATACAATGAGAAAATAATATTAACACTAGCTCTTAGTCTATGTTACCGCCTGTGCCATCTAGCGACATAAAGAGTCACACCTCACAAACCCTGTACCTACCCAGACAATACAAGTAAAAAATACCACTTCCCGACCCTTGCCAATTTATAGGAGCTGACTAAAAATTTTGGTAAAAGTGACAACCCTAAGGCCGAAGATAGCCTACTGCCCTTCTCTTTATTCTATGTAGTAGATTCATGCCAGATTCTATTGAAGACAAAAATGTAATCTAGCCAGCTGTTCAAAACCGGGGTGAAGTCAATCTCATAATAAACATAATTATAAACACATTATAAATTGATAAGTTTCGCGCATTCAATGACATTTTACGTTCTGGCACAAAAGGAAGCATAAGAGCAGATTGAGTACAGCTACGCATGCTTTGTAATTATATAGCAATGGTAAGACATTAAGATACTTAGTCATACTTGACTACGTGTTCTGAACAGAAGCAGCAGCAGTGATACAAATTTAATTCGATTGTTAGATATCAACAAACAAGCTCCAAATCGTCTTTTGTTTCTTTAAATTCTGTGTTCTAAATTCAAAAAAAGACTATTGAATCAAATTGTGAATGTGCCAGATTCAAAACTGGATAAAAACTATTTGAGCTAATATAAAATTTTAGCAAGGACCAAACGATACTGAATATACAAGGTGGACCATTAGATGTGTCCAGTGTATAAACTTTTATTAAAATTATATACTAACCGGTTTGTATTCTTTGTGCACAATATTATTTTATTTAGTTCTTCAACGTTTTGCCTGTGGCTTTCAACGTTTTTCTTGGGTAACTCCTCACGGAGATAGAGCCTCCCTGGTGGAAGACAAGAGCGTCAGAAAATTAATATCTAATAAAGCCTACATGAACATCTTAAATATTAATATAAAATAGCTTTTGATATTAATTAAAAGATATTCATGCCAAATTCAAATGATTCAATTGAAAATCATTGCTCAAAACCGTGGTAATTACGAGTATATAGCAATGGTAAGACATTCGTGTTCTGAAAAGCTGCAGCAGCTAAGTGATACAAATTTATACCTGATTTCTGTACTTTCACACATTTCGCACTTCTTTGCGCGAGACTGACCAGTGCTAGAGCAGTGGAACCTCCGTAGAGCTGCTGACTGGAGACAAAATCAACAAATACTTAGAATCGCTAGGCTTGCCAATACACAGTCTTGTCATTTAATCATTATAGTCAGATATTATACCATTCAACATGGATTTGATTCTGCAAGCATGGTTCTCCTAATATTCTTTAATATTTAGGTACCTACCTAATAATTACTTATACTCCTAATTTCGCAGTTAGATACATTTTGTACGTTTATAATAAACAAAAAAGAATCATTTAAAAACTACTTCCAAAACTTGTCAAATACCGTATTTTTATGCAAAAGTACCTCCTTAGGTATCAAAAATCACAATGTTCACAATGGTTGCTGTCGAAGTTTGGCATTCCCCATTTTTCTAAATAATGCACCTGGTGGTTGAGAACAACAACATTCGATGCATGCATATTGGCTTAAAAGCGTCGCACAGCCGGCAATCTTTGTCCTCGTCTGACAACGATTGCCGGCTATGATTTTTGATTAGGTATTATGTATATAAGAAAATTAGGTTTTTTTATGTGCCTAAGGACTCCGCCCACTGGCCAAAATTTTTAAAATATCTCTTCTCATCTACATATAACATTAAAAATAAAATTAATTAAGTAGAATAGATAAGTAAAACAGTAGTAGTAGTGGTAACGGCTTAATTGGCGGTGGTGATATTACATCAATTAGTTGACTGAAATAAGAGTTCTTACCTGCTTGTGGAGTTTTCTCATCTGGTTGTGGAGCGGTGCACTCTTTGTAATGTTCCTAATGCGTGTGGAAGCAAATAGCATGATCTAAAAAAACATTCTTTTTGCTGGCCCGTATAACAGTTTTTGGAAGTTCTGGCAAAATGTATATGTATACGCCAGCCAGGTAATGAAAATAAATTTAATAACGAGCAAATATATAGACTGCTCCTTTCTTACAAGTGCCTCGCAACATTGTAAATTTTAATTCATTAATTATTCTGTTTCTGGTCTCTGATTATCCATTATCCACATCCCTATTTTTCTTTCTCTTGAATATTGGTAAGCATTGTAAAATTTGTCAGTTAAGTTGGTGACGACTTTTCTAACAATCGGTTCTTAATATTTTGAGTTTAAATATTTTTTCTTATGTTTTTAATTTGGTAAGACTTAATTCTAAAATTGAACGAGGCCTCGTCATATCGAGATATCTTGCTGAAATTCTGTAATCAAAACAATTAATATATAAATAATATACCAACATACTACAAAATGTATTTTCAGAATACAGAAATTAAGTAAGTAGTATCTACGAAACAGTATGTTCACCTAGAAGTTAATGCTATCAATAATTAATGATAAACTAGAAAACATTAATCCTCTACATTAAAGTTAAACTAGAAAAAGAACAATACCTAAATAATAAATGGCAAGGAGCTTCACGGACACTTCTTTCAATCCCACGCTCTTCACTGCCATGGTATTGACTTTGGCGTCGATTTAGTAATCTTTATAAATAACTACCGGACATATGATATGAAAATGGGACGGTTGACATATGTCGGGCATGTCATAGTCCCGATGCATCCATCAGACATATGCTGTTGAGATCAACAGCATAGGTAACTGTGAAGTTATATATACTTGCGTTCTACCATTACCAAGTTTAAAAGGAATTGTGAGGCAAAATCAATGATTGCATTATATAGCAAACCCCAGAGACTAGGCACGTGTTTGATGAATAGAAGTTACTTGTTTTCTTTATAATGTCAAGCAGACAAGGTACGTACCTACCTCTATCAGAGGAGACCGTTACGAGTCGCGCGTAGAAAGAAACTGCGCTCCAATGGCTTCAACATTTGCCCGCGCATTATCTCTGAGCTTACATCGTCAAACACTACGGAACCGCTTGACAATTGCGTTTTGTCACAAGCCACTTTCTTTCCCTACACGAGAATGGTAAACATCTATTAATAAATACTATTTAATATGTACATCATTATAATAAAACTAAGTTTGTAAGTATAAATCTTACTTTTCCTGTTTTAATTAAGTATTCTACATCATCTCCCAAAACTAGGTCCCCTTTAGTAATGAAATCAAAGTTTTCCTTTATGGAACCAACCAGTCTGTGATATTTGCCAGGTTGCGCGGGATTTTGAAGGCGGAAATGACACGCTCCGAATGTACCTCTGTAATGTTATAACTGTTATTCGACACATAAACAAATATCAAATGCAAATTAGCCTTTAGATTCGAAAGTTACCGCTGATTTGTTGCTTTCTGCAAACTGATAGCGTCACCAGTAAGCAAAGCACTACCCTCAACGTCGTCTTTAGAAGGAAAAAACGATTCACGACCATTTTCATGCGAATGTTTTTTAGTACTGTCACCCTTTTCCTTCATTTCTCGGCCAGCGCGGGTTCCTCTTAACACCTTGAATGAAATAAAAATACGAACATATATTTCATTGCCGCAATATAAACACATAAGTAGGGGTAGATAAAGGTACATTATATACCACAGATGCAATCTTGGTCACCGTTGAAACTATTGGCTTTCCAGTGCGACGGTCATACTGCAACTCGAACTCAACAGGGTCTCCTATCTTCAGATTTTCAGTATTACCGCTAAATTGGCTAAAGTTAAAGAACAGCCGAGCCTGTCTCTCACAGCACTGAATAAATCCGCAGGAGTGCAAAAGTTTTTCAATAATGCCGGTCTCTCGAATAGGTGGGGTGATTCACGCAGTATTGTTGCAACGAAGAATGTTTATCAAATCCAGAGGAATAAATCAAATCGTCGTTTGGACCATTTTTGTAACCCAGAGAGAAGCGATTGGCACCACGGGTCTTTGATTGGCCACTGTCATCATCCATAGTTGAATCCATGTTGGGTACTCACCTTTTTAAGGCAAAAGAAATTTTGGTCGAAAATGTATTATTTGTTTTATATCTAATTAGTTATCAGATTGTTTGACGTGTGTAACAACATTAGACCTGTGTTAAGTAGATTATTAATAATATCTTCACAAATCCATTGTGAATAAATAACGTTTCTTCTAAACGGCGAATAATCAGAGATAAGAAAATCATGTGATTTGACATCAAATCGAACTATAAAATACTTATTTAGTATTCTAGAGCTTTCAAAAAATGAAAGCAGGTTGAAAACGGGCAGGTATCTAAGTACTTTCAAGAACCTATTCAATTCCATCACACTTGAAGAACTACGCCAGAAGCGTGGTGGTTCTGGTCTTCAAAAGGGGTGATAACCTGGCGACTAAGCTTTGTATAGAACATATTTTTGAGGGTCATCACGAAGCGTCTCGAACGAAGGCTAGAGGTCTTCCAGCCTTCAGAACCAACCACATTATACAAAAGACCGAGGGGCTATAAGCAGTCATTGTGTCTAGCGTGTTCTGTTAATTCTTGTGGAATATGAGAATTCCTTCGATTCAATCGAATTTGGGCGGCCTACTCTGCCATGCCACGTCGACTATAAAGACATCGACGAGCTAAAGTATTTGAATAGGCCATACGCATTTCGTAGCCTGGGTGTCTGGTGAAATCAACAATCATATAGCTCACAGTTTTTATGAGTAAATAGACACTCTTTTTAAAAATATAACGCAATAATGCCTTTACTGATTTGGCTAATTTTGGTCTTGAATTATTTGTGGAAGTCCAGAGGAGGTTTGTACGTAGGTTTGAAAACTTAAAAAAACCTAAATAAGTGCAAAATCAACAGGTATTAAATTTAATTATCTCATGATAAGAACGTGTAACTGTATTCCTCAATGAAACCTTCAATTATTAATGTTCACTGCTTTATTTGTATTTATATTCGAAATAGACCTAGCCAAAGCTGATACCAATTATAAAGATACTAGTATTAATATAGATATAGTAGATAGGTACTTAATAACGGTGTAAGTATGGCTGTTGGGGCATCTTACCACTACTATCTTCTAAGCACTATTATCTTGGCTGGATTTTTTATGTAAGTATATCACACGCCATAAAGTTATATTTTACTGCACTATGTTTTATTTTAGTTTCACTTATTTCATAATTATGTGCAATACTTACCCTCCAATTGATTTGTCATTTACTTAAATTATTTTGACTGCCCTATTGAACTGGCTGCCGAGCAACACGTGGCGGGTTCGTGTTCCAGCACGGAACAACCATCGTTTCAGTGATCCACAATTTGTTGTTCAGGGTCAAGATGTGGAGCTGATTTATAAAATTGTGAAATTGTACGTAGATAACGCACCCACGACAAAGAAAAGAAAATTTTAGTGTTAAATAATTATTAAAAGACGTTGCCCACCTTTTTAATAACGGATCTACGGATGAAGGTAGATTAAAATAACTTTTTCGATAATCTACCTACACGTGTTTTACTTATTGTTCCAAATGCGTCGAATTAGTAAAAATAGCGGTGGATCATAGCTACATTTTAATACATTTAGGTACGCAGCGAGTATCCGAAAGAACAACGAATAAGACTGGTAAAAATTTCAAATGCCGCCGATTCCAACGATGCCGCCATAAGACAAGACAATTCATAAATCAACATCCTTTGGTGCAAATATTATATCGTATTCGTATACATGAAACATAATAGTTAGGACTTAATGACGATGATCATTTAAAAGGAAACAAACTGGAATAAAAAACTCACCATGACTCGGCTGTGCATTGACGACGTCCCGCCATAAGGAACGTCAGCCAAAGAAAGAGCTATTCTTAAAAGTTCAGGCGAAATATCAGCATTAACCATAGATTATACATACACTGATTTATTCGCGTATTTATCGTCTCAATATCAGGTACAAGTAACACTGTTACAGGTACTACACAGATATTTTGGATTTGCTGTTGTAGTTGTTGTTCTTGCGGGTAAATATCAACTCAGTCAGTCACAATAGCAGGTCTTGATAATAGGAAGAACAGGATTATGTTATGGAAATGGTTATTTTTAAAACGACAACAACGAAGAGAGTGGATTCTGATAATTCGTTTTTTATTTGAGAGCTTATACTTACTTTTAAGTTTTTCCCACTGTTACCAAGTCTGATCATGATCTGTTTTCCAGGTAAATCCTGGAAAACTACGGAGATTTGTGGGAGTGACTTGTTTTTTTAGCACCTAATATTATCCTATGTTTGTTGGTTAAGTAATTAAGTATTTTAAAGTAAGGCACGATCAATAAGCGATATCTAATTTATGTCAACACTAGATTTTGCACGTGGATTCGCCTGCGTGCTATGTCGATAAAAAGTAGCCTATATGTTAATCCAGAGTATCATCTAGCTACGTACCGAATTTCAACCAACACGCAACAAACACACAAACAACACGCAAAATGACAACCAACCACCACCAACCATCCATCCATTCTCCCAAACTTTCATATCCTACTAATATTATAAATTAGCTTCCGACCGCAGCTTCACCAGTTGCCAAGAGCAAAAAAAAAACTCCAAGTAAAATAAAATTAAATAGTTAAAAATCCTATTACTAAGTTTATTTTATTTTCTGTACGTAATTAGATCTTATTTTAACAAATAACGGGAAGTCGCGGGCGGAAGATAGTTTATAGGTAATACTTATTAACATAACATTCTGGGCTTGAGTTATTCGTCAATTAATGAGAGCCTTATCCACCATTATTCGACTATATTTGTTCGAAACTTCGATTTTACCAAATCCCCCAATGTAGAAGGATAATTTTCCTCTGTTGTCGTTTACTGCTTTTACTGTAGTAGTGGCAATAAAATCTTCGTCTCTTTAAATTTCATACACAATCCAACTTATATTTCCACACCCAGAAACACAATTTGTCTAGCGAAACTCACGGCTAAGATAGTTTTCAAAGTTAACACAGTATACTGTCTAGGTTTTGAAATACCTAGATTTTGCCATCTCCAATAATCTATCATGTCACTTAATCCTAGTATGCTTGGCAATCGCCATTAGAGAATACGCGTGGGTTATTTGCATTTGCATTACATATAAACAGCCACTACGATCGACCTCCGACCACGTTAAGCACGGGTCTGCAGCCTGCGGGCGCGTTCCTGCTTGCCGCCTATCCAGAACTAGACCTATACGTACGGTGCGAAGCGTGTCCCGCGCGCCTCAATAAGCCAACAGACCGCCACCGTATGAGGCCTAACAGAGCCGGTGTTCAGCCCGGATTGTGGGACGGGGATGAAAATGTCCAGCCTAGTTCCTCTTGAGACCTGCGACTTTCCGTCCAACCTCAGTGATTTTCATCTCACAAAAAACAATATATCGACAATATCGACATCGGTACTCTCTAAATAGTCTCGAGGTGGTGTTGTCGGACGTGACGGTTTCAGGACCCTCATGTTATTCAGTTTCAGCTCGATGCCGTCTAGGTAAGATTTTATAGTTTGTTAAAAAAAAAATCTTGTCCTTATCGGTGTTTTGTTATTCTTGTTGCAGAGCGCTTGTTTCAAATGTCTTTGTTGTTTGCGATGCCACGTGGAGAATACACACATGGCGGGCGATGTACTGGTTTTTGGTCATCCCGGTAAACATTTTGCACCTAGATGAGGTGTGATTTTAGTTGATGGCAGTAATGAAATACGAAAGTCGTAATACTTGTATTTATTAGATTTTTCATTACCCTATGTAGAAATTAAGTAGTTTTATCACTTGAGGGACCGAGTTAAAATATCAGTATTCTTACAAACCAATAATTATCTAATCGTATAATATAACGGTATCTACCAGTTCCAGTGAAAAATAATAAAAACCTTTTTTAAAAGAAAACTTTGCGCCACACTAGGATTTTCTCCTGCGTCGTGGGTGTGTTTACAAAGATACAATTTCACATACACATCACACCCGGACCACCAGGAACAACAATTTGTAGATCACTTATAGAGTTGTCCCGTGAGGGAATCCAACTCGCGACACGTTGCGCGGCAACTAGTTACCCAGCCACCGCGCCAGCCGTGCAGTCAGAATAGTTTCTAACCATGGGTTGTTTACGTATTTTGTCCCTCTTTGTTTTTAAATCAGTCTTTTTATAAGCACTTGTGATTTTTGCCGAAATGAATGAATTCAATTTAGGGTTAACGCACCAGTAATGGAAGGACCCAGTTATGGAGGAAAAATAGTTAAATATCCAAGATTAAGGACGTTAACCACTTTTTTATGTTGGAAATACTGTGACGTATAATTTAGATCTAAAGCTGTTTTAGTTTCAAATTTTATTTCATTCTGCCAGTTAGATGGAAAAGTGGCGGGATTTTAAAGGTTTCCGGTAAGTAAAAATTAATATTCGTTGCTTTTCTTAAGGAATTTGTTAGTGCGATAAATAAAAAGTATCTTTAAGCTGGTATTGCTTTATTTTAATCAGAATGTGTTTTGTTTGTTGGGTTAATGATGAAATGAAAACAGCACACACTTGTTGTTGGAGATCAGAGAGGTTGTGTTTGTTGGATTTTTATTTTGTTGGATTTTTTTGATGTTCAAAACTGGTGCGATGTAACAAAGAGTTCTAATTATGGAAAAATGTCGAAACTTGATTACAAGTACTCTTGTATGATCAGGTTTTTAAACATATTTTATTCTAATTATTATTCTATGCTACAAATTAGTAAAATATATTATGTATTACTATATATTATAAAAATAATGATGTGTACGTGTGCACCAGCAATGAGTCCATCAGTCCTATTTTTAGTTATTATTTGAAATGATGAAATATAATAATTTATTGTTTTTGAAATGGGCTGGGATATTGGAACAGCAAAAACGGGTTAAAAACTGGAAGTATTGAATAAGAAAGCCTGATTGAGATTTGTGTCTAGAACTGAACGTCCATGACTAGGTTCATGTCTATTACTGGATGTCCATGACTGGGTTCATGCCCATTACCTACAGGATTTTTGCTATCCATAACTGGTAAAAAAAACTATTTTTATTTGCTCCCAGTCGACACCAGTTTTGCAAAATCTCATACCTAGGTAACACAGTAGAAATATCGTGTAAGCGAAGAGCACTTTAAGCTTTAGGCATTTTCTTTACTGAAACTTACAATATTGGGAAAATTTTACAAATACCTACTTACTAATATTTTTTCTGTCAAACTGTCCATAATTGGGTTGTTTACCCTATTATAAAGATTTACTTTAGGTACATTTGTTATGAAGCGAAAGAAAGTTGGTTTCACTTTAATCATCTTATTATTCAATTTATAAATTTATTCATTTAAAATTAATTTCCATGCATATTCCATCATAAGCTATAATTTAATACGTCTTAGCAATATTCATATTAAATCTCTTTTAGGTTGTAGAATTGGGATGTAATAAGTTAAATATTATACCTGTTCTTATAACAGGTATTATGCATGGACAAATGTTCCGAAAAAATCACAGTTCTCAATAGCTTTTCTTTAATCCCATTCCCATCTTAAATATCGGTATTGAGAAGACATCGCATTATTCTCTATGGTATAACCACAGATTACAAAACAAAGGCAGATAGACCCTGCAGAACACGGAAGTGAAGCCACCAAAGCAAATACAAATTCAAAAGCGATTACAAATTCGAGTCAACTTTCAAGCGTCACATCGTTATGCGTCATAGATAATATTATTATACTTTAAGAATAATGCCGTTTTGTGTTCTCAAGTAGTGTGAATGTTGTTCCCAAAAATAAAAATAAAGAGGAAGGAGTATGTTTTCATAGTTAAATATTGATTATTTGTCTATTTGGATATTATTTTACGTGGGTAATAACCCACGTGAAATATATTTTCAGTAAATTCTCGGAACACAAAACCTTAATAAACATCGGTCGGTGTTGCTAGTTAACTTTGAAATCTTTTACCCTTAAGTTGGGTAATATGTATGGGAAACAGGATATTGACTTCCGAAAATATTTCGATAACAATGTTTTGTTTGTCTCACTTTTTGATTAGTATTTTGAGAAAATAAGTCATAAATAAATTATGTTATAGTATGTCATAGTTTGATGGACATGCTAAAAATGTTACGACCATGGGATTGCTTGGTTCGTTTGTTTGCAATATTATAACAAATTAGTACAAAATAACGGCTGCTAATTACTTATATTTACACATCATTACATTTTTATAGCGGCGAGAACTTTTGATATTTATGAGCTCTTCATTGTTTTGCAATACATTCACATTTCATAAGGTTTTTTTTGAAAAACGAATATCAAACTACAGTTATTAAAGAAAATACTCAATTTAATCAACTACTTATGTTTATTACAATAAAACAAACAACATTATACTAACTAATTGTAGTGCTATGTATTAAAATACAAATTAACAGCCACACGTACGCACACACAGATTGCTACATATACAGTTTAGGAAAAACACTTATTACAAACACATAAAACGTTCAATCACAAAAAAAATCAATTACAGATCAAACACACTGAAGAATTAATTACTTAATAATAGTTGTTGACAGATTTTACAATTCATTAAATCCCAAAAAAATATTCATTCATTCATTCATTATTCATTTACTTTTAATAATTACTATTAATTATAATTACAATTACATATAATAGAAAGATACACACAATAAAAATTAGTAGTTACAATTGTGAATTTATTAATAACGACTTACTTTGGGAATTAACTGTAGAAAGCTTTCCTAATATTTAGTCACATCAGGAAACTTACCCGACGGTCACCCTAATATAAAAAGCAGGGTGGCCGTCGGGGAGACGCGCGCAGCCTAAACAGCAGTAGTTTTTATATTTAATAAACTTGAGTAAGTCATTATTTTAGATAACAGAAATAAAATGAAAATTCTACCTAAGAGATCGGCCACATCGGACACAGTTACATGTTTGTTTCCTGTCTACCTGTTGACTACCACGATAGCGTATGTCCGCATGCATAGTGCTTGTGATGGCTCATTTATATATAAGGAAATGTCTGTCTCATTTATCACAAGTGCTGAAATAATTCACGATAAAAGTAAAATGTGTTTATAATATAGCTTTCTAAGGTAAGGTTGATTGTTATCATTCGAATTAGTAATAAGTTTTCGTTAGTCGGATATACAGTCTCGCAATAGTCAAAAGGTTTCCTAAAAAATATGTTAAATTAATGTTTGAGAGGATTATTATATTTTATTATTTAAAACATATTTTGTTCTATACACTTAAAAGTATTTCTTGTTGAAGTATTTTTTTTTTTTTTTTTTTCTAGCCTATATTGTCCCACTGCTGGGCAAAGGCCTCCCCATCTCGCTTCCACACCTCCCGATCCTTCGACCGTGTCCACCAGTCTCGACGATAGGCGTCTAGATCGTCACGCCATCTTTTCCGGGGCCTACCTCGCCTGCGGCTTCCATCCTGAGGTGTCCACTGGGTGACAATAGTGGCCCATCTCTCTGGATGCATTCGGCTGACGTGTCCGGCCCAGTCCCATTTTAATTTTGCCGCCTTTTGGCCCACATCAGCGACTCCTGTTTTGGAACGTATCACGGTATTCCGAATGCGATCGGTCCGTTTTATGCCCAACAGGCTACGTTCCATTGCCCTTTGGCAAACCCGGAGCCTGGACTTCTGACACTCGGTGAGAGACCAAGTTTGCGCACCGTAGGTTAGGACAGGCAAGATACACATGTGGACTAATTTTCGCTTGAGTGAAAGGGGAAGGTCCCCTTTCATATATTGCTTTATGGACCAGTAGCTTTTCCAGGCGTTCTCGATACGGCGATCTATTTCCTTCTCCTGCCTGTTATCGAAAGAAACTAACTGGCCCAAGTAGATGTACTCGTCGACATAGTGTAGAGCTTGCCCATCTACCTCGATCCTATGTTTCGTGCTGTTGGTCATAGCTTGTGTCTTGCTCATGTTCATTTGAAGCCCAACCTCCAGGCTTGCCCTGCTCAGATCTTGGAGCATTTGTTGGAGCTCTGCTGATGTAGACGCGAAAAGAACGATGTCGTCAGCAAACCGCAAGTTGGTCAGTCTTTTACTACCGATGACGATGCCTTTAGATGTCCACGACAGAGTGAGCTTCCTGAACACTTCCTCCAGTGTACAGGTAAAAAGATTAGGAGAGAGTGGATCGCCCTGTTTTACGCCTTTTTCTATGTAAAATGGTGGGCCAGTGGAAAGCAGTTTAATTGAAGCTGTGCTGGCTCCGTAGACCAACTCCAAAAGCTTTATATAGGTCTCATTTATATCTTGTGAGCGTAAAGATGTAAAGATCGCTGCGTGTTTGAGACTGTCAAAAGCCTTAGAGTAATCCACAAAAGCCAGGTATAACGGTTTATGATATTCGTTATATTTTTCTATTATTTGGTTGAGCGTAAATAGATGGTCGGTTGTGGAGAAGGATGGGCGAAATCCAGCCTGTTCGACTGGCTGATGTTTGTCTAGTTGACATCTGATGCGGTTATGAATAATTTTAATAAAGAGCTTATACAGATGGGAGATTAGGCTTATGGGTCGATAGTTATTGATTTCGGTCTTGTCACCTTTTTTATGCAGAAGAATTATGTTGGAGTGGGCAAATTGTTTTGGTATCTGACCAGAAAATAAAATGGAGTTGAAAAGATTCGTGATATAGGGTGTTAAAGTGTTTTTGCATAATTTAAGTATCTCAGTACTGATGCCATCTTCTCCAGGGCTCTTGTTGTATTTTAAGTTTTTTAAAGCTAAATCAATTTCGCCACTTCTGATGGGAGGGATAGCATCCGGGCAGAGATAATGGATAGGTTCAGAAGGTCGCGATGGATCTGTGTATAAAGTTTTGTTGAAGTATAAAACATATAAAATATCAATTACTGTACTTTGAAATATTCTAAAGTCAAATTAAAATATACTTATAATCATGAGGTCAGTCCTATCTTATATTATTTCATTTTCCCTCGAAACATTTGCTAGTTATGTTTACCAATGAAATAACTATAATTTTAATGTGGTTGATTTAGTAAAAACTATCTCGCACACTTTTAATTGTATTCGAAGTTGACAAATATTAAGTCCTAACCGATAAGAGCGAGATGGTCAAGTCATAGAATAAAATATACAGTACTTCTATGGTACATTGATTCGATTATTCGATTTATTCATCGAACAAAACATTGAATGCTATCTCTGCTTTACAGAGGGTTCCGTCCATCGGCCAGTTCAGTTTTCCGCCCTAAAGACAATGCCAGCTTTAAAGTAAGAAATCGATAAACGTTAATAATTATTAGTTAATTACTTACATGTATCAACAAAACTTCTTTATTGTAAGGTAACAATATAATAAAAAATATTTGAGCTATACATAATAGCACTCTTGTAAATATCCTCAATAGCTCAAGGTCACGTGGCGTGGACGGTTTATCAGTAACTCGTATTTCGCACTTTTGTTAGTAAATCGAGTCGATGTTCATTTTCATTTACTTACTAGACGTTAACAACAGCCCCGTCCGAATATCATTTCATTCCAGAGAAAACGAGTTGAGATCGAAATCAAACTTATTAATAGAATCTCAAGGACTAGGTTTTCAAAATCGAAGACTAAACTAAACGGATTGTTGCGTTTGTTTCTTGAGTATTTTAGTAAATTGTATTAGATTTCAAACTCCCAGTCCTTCCTATTGTCCATTAAGTAACAGCAAGTAAAATATTTTTTTTTTTTTTTTTTTTTTTTTTTTTTTTTTTTTTTTTTTTTTTTTTTTTTTTTTTTTTTTTTTTTTTTTTTTTTTTGGTGTCGGGTTGGAAAATCCTCATGGAGACCCATCCCCTCGGGGAAGGGCGAAGGGTACTGTCAGACTCTTACTGACTAAAAACCAACCCGGTGTTCCTCCACTTACCCATGTGTCGGAGGGGCGGGTATCGCCGAAGCATTCGTCGCAACCCCCCGACGGGTGTTGGCCCGCCAGATGGTAAGGCGGGCCCCGTCACCCACTGCGGCCGTCACCCCGACCGCAGGACTCAACTATGAGGCGCGCGCGGAACACGGCGCCGCCGCCTCGAGGCCTGCTGCTGGTCGGACGACAAGACGCCCCGAGTCTGTCGTCCGCAGGCCGCGCCCTACGGTGGCCGCAGGTCGGCCACCCTACGACGTCTTGTGCGTCTGCTGCGGGAGGGAAGAGAGGAGGCAGCCTCTCTCTCCCTTTCCGCCGCCTCCTTTGCGAGCATCACGGCCTCGCAGAAGGTAGCGACGGTACTCCACCCTGATTCGCTCCCGACCATAGTAGACACTACAGCCGGAAGCGAGAGATTTCCCGCAACATCTACGGCCGCAACCAGGTCACGACGCTGCTCGGCCCAAGCTGGGCACTCCGCCAAGGTATGCAGCGCCGTATCGTCGCGGCAATCACCACAATGGTGGCACTGAGACGTCGGCTCCCGACCTATGCGACACAGGTACTTCCCGAAACACCCGTGTCCGGTAAGCACCTGCGTCAGCCGGAAGCTGAGGGCGCCGTGGCTCCTATTGAGCCACTCCTCTAGAACGGGCCTTACCGCCTCTATAGCGGCGTGCCCTGCCGTGGGTTGCGCTAAGCGCGTCTGCCACTCCGCCATTAAGGTCTGGCGGAGTTCTGCCCTGCGTGCCTCAACCTGTCGAGGCACCAGGCGCTCGCCCCGCTCGACTGCCTCCGCGCGCCACCAATAGAGCGACTCGAGGAGTTTTGCGTCGAGGTCCCAGGGCGGGGATCCGGCTAGGAGGCTCGCTGCCTCAAAGGAGATCGTACGGTATCCCCTGATTATCCTGACGGCCATCGCGCGCTGTGGCCTTCGCAGCGCGGCGATGTTGCGGGCCGTCAGGGCGTCCGCCCATACTGGCGCAGCGTATAACGCCATCGACCGTACGACCCCCATGTAGAGCCTCCGGCAGGAGGAGATGGGCCCCCCCTGGTTGGGCAGCAAGCGCGACAGCGCAGCAGCGGCGCCCATCAACCGGGGGGCGAGCCGTGTAAAGTGCGGCCCGAAATTCCACCGACTGTCGAGAACGAGTCCGAGGTACTTCATCGTGGACTCAACAGCGATGGAAACCCCTCCTACTATAATGCTGGATCCTTGAGGCGGCCTCATCCTCGGCCCATGAAAACACAGGGCCTCCGATTTGTGCAATGCTACCTCTAAGCCCAGCCGCCGGATCCTACCCACGACGTGCGCGACACCAGCAGTCGCGCGTATGGCCGCCTGCCGGTACGACTTTCCACGCGCTGTAACTAGCGTATCGTCGGCGTAACAAATGACACCGACGCCGTGGAGTAGCGCACCGCGCAGAGCCCAGTCGTAGCCAACGTTCCACAAGAGCGGACCCAACACCGATCCCTGCGGAACGCCGCACGACGTCTCTCGCCGACCCCATCCTTCTCGACCCGGGTACACCACCGACCTGTCCGACAAATAAGCCCCGACAATGCGTTGGAGGTAGCGTGGCACCCCGTGATACCGGAGCGCCTCTCGGATGGTACTCCAGGGTAAGGTGTTGAAAGCGTTAGCGATGTCGAGCGACACCGCCAAGACCACCTCACCCCGGGCGACTGCCTCCTCCGCCAGGACCTTTACGCGCATGATAGCGTCCACCGTGGAGCGCCCCTGGCGAAAACCATATTGGTTGTCCGCCAAATCCGGCCCCACCCTGGTCATGTGCTGGACGAGGCGGCCGGCGATGATTCGCTCGAAGATCTTACACACCTCGTCCAGCAACACGATCGGCCTGTACGCAGACGGGGAGTCTGCGGGGCGCCCCGCCTTTTTGAGCAAGACCAGCTTTCCGGTCTTCCACCGGCTTGGGAACTGGCCCCGCTCCAAACATGCGCTTAAGAGCCCCGCTAGTCGGGGCCAGAGAGCTTTCATAGCCAGGACCCATGCACGGCCTGGAATGCCGTCGGGCCCTGGGGCGGTGTTCTTGATGCGACCCACCGCCACTCTCAACTCTACCCGGGTCACTTCGGGCACGTTTTCGTCAGTCTCGTCTTCCGCGTTGGGCGAAGTACGAGGCGGAACCATAGCCGGTGGTGTATGCTCCGGTCTCGACGGAAACAACGCACACACCACCTCCTCCAGCAGCTGTGGCTGGAGACTCCGGGATAGTGGGGGGGCCCATTGGCGCAATTTGCCCCGTACCATGAGGTAGGGGCGTCCCCACGGATCTCGGTCCAGAGTCCTCAACAGCTCTACGTTGGCCTGGGCCTTTGCCCGGACAATGGCCAGCTGGAGGGCGCTTTTCGCCTCTCTATAGCGGTTGTATAGTTCCGCCTCTTCCTGTTCGGCCGCAGCTGTAAAGGGGCTGCGGCGCCTTCTTCGGTACCTTGCGTACTGGCGCCGCACCCGTACACAAGTGGTGCGTAATTGCGCAATCGAGTGCGACCACCAGTAGACTTGGCGCCTGGATGGTAGCGGCCGGACTCGGGGCATGCCAGCGTCGCAGATGTGCGACATGCTCTCCCGGAACCACTCCGCCTCCTCGTCGATGTTGGTTGGCCTGTCTGGAGAGTCCAACCAGGCCTTGACGATAGAGGCCTCCAAGAGAGCCTCCCTGTCCAACCGCTTTAACGCCCAACGTGGGCCGTCTCCAACACCCACCGGGGTCGCTTGGATCGGCCCAACCGAGGTCTGAGCAGAGACGCTGAATCGAATATATCGGTGGTCAGACAGCGTCTCTACCTCCTCCAACACGTGCCAGTCCTGGACAGTGCGTGCGAGAGCGGGGCTAGCGAAAGATAAGTCCACTATAGATCCACCTCGCTGCCGCACGCACGTCTGCACGGAACCCCGGTTTAGGAGAAGCAGGCCCTGCTCGACCGCCCACTCCTCCACTAACTCGCCCCGCGCATTCGTACACGGGGAACCCCAAGCCGTAGATTTGGCATTGAAGTCCCCAAGGACTATCACGGGACGAGGATGACTACGACTGACAATCGTGCCCAACTCCAATATCAAATCCTCCATGTCGGCGAGAGAAAGGCTGGGGGGGAAATACACCCCCGCGACCATGATATTTCCCCAAACTGCCGCAACATAGCCCCGCCCTCGGGTGACGGCCTCGAAGGGAAGGGTGTCGCCGGCAGACCTCAAAATAAGTGCTACCGAGCGGTTTGTGTCGCACACCCAGTCATCCCTGGGTGGCACAAAATACGGCTCGGATACAACTGCCACATCGATCGACCACTGCGCCATGCTCTGAAGCAAGAGATCCTGAGCCCTGGCGCAGTGGTTTATGTTGGCTTGAAGGAGACGACGTAGGGCCATTATTGGGTTTCCATTGCCGTTGCCTCCTTCCCAGCCCTCGGCGGATATTCTGCCGCAGCTGGCGGGTGAACCGGCTGCGAGGAGCTGGTTGCCTGCTGTGCCATACTAGCTGGCGGATGAGCCAGCGGTCTCCTGGCATTCTTCTTGGGCCTTGCGCAGGCCTTAGACCCAGTGTGATGATTGGCTGGCTTGCCAGATGCCGCACAGATAACGCAGTGCGGCGTGGCAGTGCAAGTGCCAGCCTTGTGACCGGGCTGACCGCAGCGGAAGCACAGTTGGCTGCGGTCTACTCCCGCGGTGCACCGTGCTCCCGCATGTCCTCCTTCTAAGCAGCGGTAGCACCGATACGGCTTAGGTTCTAGGAGCACGACCTGCGCCGAGACCCAACCAACCAGAAGCCGCTTGTCTTTTAACTTTTTAGCCGCCGCTACGGGACAGCTGACCAGAACCGTCCCGAGACCGGAGACACCCCGGCGTATCGTACCCGTCTTGACTTGCTCCGGCGGGCATCCTCCGGCCTTAGAGATGGCAGCGGCGACCTCCTCCTGTGTGACGGAATCGTCCAGGCCCGATATACGCAGGTCTGCGCATTTAGTCGGCCTGGACACTTTTACGTCTTCAGGGCCTAGAGACGCCCTAAGTCTATCAGCAAGGGCGTCTGCTTTGGGACCGCTGGTAGCTCCCGACACCTCCAGTAGGCGACCGCCGGTGGCAGTTGTCTTGCAACGAAGGCCCGTTATGCCGAGATCACTCAACGAGATCTCGGCTTTCGCCCTCGCCAGGATCCCGGCGTATGTAAGACCGCGCTCCTCCGCCTCTGGCTGCAGGGTGAGAACCACTGCAGTAGAGCGAGGTGTGGTGAGCCTCGCGGCCTGGCGCTTGGCAGCCACTTGTACCTTCTGGGCCTGCTTTTTGGCCCGTCGGCGCGCCTTTTTCGACTTTTTGGCGGCGCCCGCAACCGTCCACTCCGCCTCAGGCCTGGTAGCGGATTCGCTGGTGGCTGGGCGAGATGTGCTACCTGCCTTTTTTGCCAGCTTGGCCTCTTTTTTTGCCTTCCTCTGCGAGGCGGCAGTCGGGGTGGTCTTCTTGTGACCGGCAGAACCCGCTTGTGATGGTTGTGCGGCATGGGGTGCCTTTTGTGCGGCACCCGCCGCTGGTGCCGATTTGGAGGCACGGGGTGCTGCGGCTTGGGCTGCGTATGTTGGTACCTGAGAATTGGCCTGGTCTCCAGCTAGAGGAGGACGCAGAATCCTCCCTTCAAGCACCGAAAAACGCGCGTTGAAACTCGCCATTTCCTGACGGATCAGGCGCGTCAACTCCGCATCCTGCGACGGCAACTGTGGTTGTTGTGGCGTTGTTGTAGGCGGAAGGCCCACCTCCCGCCTAAGTTGCTCGCGCCGAAAGTTGGCCATTTCTTCCTTAAGCTCCTCGTGCTCCTTGCGGAGCTCCGCCATTTGTGATGCGAGCTTTTTGTTTTGGGCCCGCAGCAAGGTCGTCTCTTCGGCTGTCGTGCGAGTCATAAGTAACTGCGCACTCTCCATGATGGAGGCCGTGGCTTCTTTGAGTGCTTTCTTGCTGCAGCCGCTAAGGCCCTTCGAGACCTTGCTCACCCGTCTTATGGCTGCAACCGCGTCAGCCAATCTTTGGTTTAAGTCGGAGGCAGGGAGCTCTTCTGCCTCTACTCCTAGATCCAAGACGACAGATGACGATTCCGACAGGCGAGTGACTCTCCCTTCCGTCACCCGTTTTGTTAGAGCCGCAATCTGCCGCTCGTCCTCCTCCAGCTTGTCAGCACTTGCTGCGGCTCTCATTGCAGCCGCAGCCTCACGCCTGGATAGGCCGATACCAGCATATTTGCCGGTAGTAGCAGGCCTACCTCTCCCTGCTTTTTTGGCACCGACCTTGGGGGCCGGCACCGCTGTGTCGCTTAGGGCCGATTCCGACCCTGAGATCGCACTCTCTCTCGGGCGTTTACGTAAGCGTTTCGAGTTAACGCTTACGGCACTCGCCACACTCATGTGACTAGACGCACTGTCCGAGTCCGACAGCACGCCCATTGGCTCAACTAGTACCAGAGGTACTTTGTCTCTCACTTCGTCATTTTTTATTTGGTTTTGTAGGTTCTCCATAGTGTTCCCACGAGTATAAAGCAAAGAAATGTCAACCCCGGGCAGAGGCTTAAGTACCCGGGTAAGCCTACATACTGCTGGGGGCGGCAGGTACCAGCAGGTGGGAGCGCTAACGACCGTACACCCAACGGCCATTCATCCCCTCGCCGCGCTCCCAAAACTTGGGATTGGGTGGTTTTTTATCTTAGAGGTGTCCTTCCTCTGGGGCCGGGCGGTAAAGCCAAGCCCCCCGACGGCGGCATTAAGACATGCCTCCGTCCGCTGTCCGGCCAACCCGACTCAGCGGACCCGCCGAAAGGTTTTGTTCCTCAATGAATGAGGAGACAAACGAACCCCGCATTGACGCGCCTGCGCCTAAGAGGGTGTGGTCACGTCCTCACCAAATCGAATAAGACGACGGGGCAGGAGTGACCCCTCCTGCAGAAGTTAGCTCCGGACAATAATACTCCTCTTACGCGAAGTGATTATTGTCCGTACCCAGGGTGCACCGGTCCAACGACTGCTCTTCCCCCCGGACGTATCCACAAGGGACCAGCAGCCGCCGAACGCACGGGGAGGTCTTCTGCACGCACCCCAAGTAAAATATTTAGTTTATTAACCTATAGATAGAATGTGTCATAAAAATTGGAAACATTCGTACTGTTAATATTATGTTACAACAATAATTAGACAATATATTGTATCTATGACCTCTTAGTATTTCAATTT
Organism: Spodoptera exigua; assembly: GCA_902829305.4. Lineage (NCBI taxonomy): Eukaryota > Metazoa > Arthropoda > Insecta > Lepidoptera > Noctuidae > Spodoptera > Spodoptera exigua. The sequence goes on along the minus strand of LR824601.2, from coordinate 6,986,718 downwards.
CACCGAGCTACGCGATAATCGTACCCTCTGAAACAATACCTTTATCATATAAACCTATGCATGAGTGTGTAATCTCCGAAAAATCTGTCTGTCAGATGTCATTTTTTGTAACCTGTCAACAACAAAGTTCTAGAGACCTTTACTACTATCTTTTGCCCCTTTTACCTTTCCAGCTCTACCCTGAACCTACTTCTTTATTTCTAAGAACATTTTCCTTGCAGTTACAGATACGACCTAAATGTTTCTGTTCTTATTATTTGGGAAACAATTTAACAAATCGTTTATATAATAGATGTTGTAAAACTTTGAATTACATTCAGTTTGATTACTTTTCATGTTTAAGACTTTTTATCGAATAAATGGCAACCAAGCTGAATCTCAATGAATAGAACAAGACTTGCTAGACACGTAACTAAAGTAATATTGAATATTAAAAGAAAACGTGAATTAACTGAGAAAAGCTCAACCAGTTTCAAGTCAAAATGAGACTCATTGATAAGACAAGTCGAGTGATCACGCGGCTGGGCCGGCAAACGCTTGGAAACAGAGCCTAAAATCTACGTCAATCCCCAAGTATTCCCAACTTAGAGTGTGACACAATAAGCGTGGCATGTAACACTGATTCGACTCAGGAATTGAACCTAACCCCATCGCCGCTGAACGAGCCGGTCAACATCGTCACCAACGCTACCGCACCGTTGCAGTTGGAAGCAAGCGCACGCCTTTGACGGTAGCAGGCGCAATTCCAGCTGCGTGAAAAAGAGCCCCGTCGTGACTTAAAACTGGAAGAGCGTTTCTCAGTCGTTATTTTCATTAGTATGTTTCAAGATTATTACTAAGTAGAGATTTAATAAAAACATGAATATCAAACTTTGTTGAGATTTTGACAGATTACAAAAATCTAGATGTTACAGTTACAGTTTATTCACCGTTAATGTCCTAATTCGTCATCTCTTTATAAAAAAGCTCTTGTTAAATAGGTTTTTTTTTTAAGATGTTTATTTACCGTCAGACATATGTTTTGTTACAAATTACTAAGAAAATATAAATATTATTACAAAATAAGTATCCTTGTATTAGAGATAAGTATGTATCTTATAATCTAATATGGCTTATTTATTGCTTCTTGATATTGCCACTAAATACTAGATAGCCTTGTAAAAAGGCAAGTTGAATGTCCATAATTGCTGAAGTTATGGATGCGATAAAAAAAATAAAAAAAGAAGCTTTGACATTTTGAAATATGGGGAGTATTTGTGTTCTTATTAAGTTTTCCATTAAGAACTTCTTGTACCAACCAATATCAACATATCAGATGTTTGGCCTGGTTAATTGATGAATAACTAGAGCCCGTATCCGACTTCAGTTTAAAACAAATTTTATTAAGGGTAGTTTGCAATATATTTATGTATAGATAGTTAATTGCAACAGTTAATTATTGTTTTATCAAATTTATTGAATTATTTTTTTATTTATCACGTGTTCAAGATTATAGAAATATCCGAAAAATGGCGTTTGAACACGAAACAGCCAGCTCGATGCGCGTTAATAGCGCATTCGCCGTTTGTGACATTATTTTCTGCAGCAGTAACGAAAAACCGCTCTTGGATAAAATAAATGAAAATTAGCGTTTGTAATTCCTGTTGATTTTTTAAAATGTGTTTTATGTTACTCTGTGTAGTAATAGGTAGGTAAAAGGTAATAGTTTAAGACAACAGAGATTATTTTATTCATGAAATATATAAATTGTAGAAATACAACTTGACTACAAGGCTGTCTACAAAAATCTGACCGATGTAAAGGCGTTTAATGTTTTATTGTTTCAATACACAAATATTATAAACTACATACTAAACAAAGTGGAGAATTGACTGTTAAAGATGCAAATAAATATAAATAGCCAAAAAATATAGTATAAATGTATTTTTATGACGTGTGACACCTATCTTATGGTACCAATTGAAATTATGTATGTAATGTTTCTATTATAATTTTAAAGAAGACCGGACATTACATTGTTGTCACTGTTATTTGAATTTACACCACCTGGTTTACTGACGAACAGACTGACGGACTATTTTTCTATTTGACGTTTCGAATATATTACATTATGGTATGTAGGAAGAAATGTTTTTTACTTTGACAATAGTTGCGAGATGTGTGTATTAATAACTGGGTGTTGGTTATTCAGAAAACAGTACTAGGTTTCTGTGGGACAGTTTTCGGATTGTCAAAATCTAAATTAGTGCATAGTGACGAAGCCGGAGTACTGGGCTCCTATTTCTGTCCTATCTGTCTACCATGTCGGATTGTCATATCGTCTACTGAAACTAGTTTAGCCTAGGCCAAACCAGTTTATTCTGAATCAGATTTGGTAAGGTGTGCTTTAACTGTAAAAAATTGTTTTTGTCATATAAAAATTATTAGTCATATTACTCTCATACTGCTCTAAAATATAACAAAACATTTAAAACGGTAGGATTTTAATAGACAACTCGAGTCAGTCCCAAATAATGTTACAAAAACCCATCTAGAATCCTGCATAGTCATAAATAATAAAATAATCTCTTTGGGCTACTATATCATATGATTATCTATTGTACAATAGCGCCGACGTATCTTGGCGAGTCTGAAGTTAGCCGAGTAGCTGCGCAGTACACAATTTTGTTCCTAAAATATCCATTGCGCAGACAAACAGCTAACTTCAGACTCGCCAAGATACGTCGGCCGTACTGTAATCGTGCTGCATTTCAGTTAATAACTTCATCGTGACAATAAAATCATATTTTTCTACATTTGTAACAAAACATATGATTAGTTCAAAAGTTTTTAGCATTTGTCAGCTTTGTATACATTTCTTCTTAATTATTCTAAGTTTATACCTACTTACTATATCTACATTCAGTTCGGTTACCAACCCCTATCTATATCACGAGGCATCTGGTGGTACCACTGACTCGGCGTTCAACAGCATTTTGGCCAGGAACGTCATGAAGTTGGGGGTAGCCATCAATCCCTGAAATAGGAAACAAAAGTTTAGTTATGTTTTAATTCCCTTTGGTTTGCTTAACATAGGTACATGTGTGTCTATATTTACAAAAAAATACTAACAGGAAGTTTTGAAATGGTATACCGTATAATAGTAAAACGCCACTGAACCCCAGCAGTTAAGATATAAATATAACATTGACATGCTAGACATGTTTTAATAATATGATACTTACGTTCTCTTTTTCTGGCATGATATTTAGACCATTACTCCCTGGCATTTTCTAAAATAAAAGAAAACATTAATTAGCGCATACAAATTATGCACAGTGCAACTGGTTAGATTGGTTATTACAATAATAATCGAATAAATAGATTTAATTTGTTCGACAGGCCACTGTGTGTGTATTTCAGCTTCTCGGACGTCTTCTATGGTATGTGATAGGAAACGAACAAACAACAATAATAATATTGTACACCTTAGAGAATTTTGTGACATGAGTATATTGAGAGAGGTACAAAAATAGTATAGTACAGCTCAGGAAGAATCTTATGCGGTGACATTTGGAACTACGAAATGTTTGCTGTGGCAACACTATTAAAACTTCCGCTACCGGTAATTTCTGTGTCAAAAAAATAATTCCGTCGTGTTATTTCACTGCTTGTTACAAAATTTATCAACGATTAATGTTTACTTGTATATTCATATTGATTAAAACTATTCGTTCGTAGAGCAGTGATATTATATTAAGTCTACTCGAGATATGTAGTCGAATCTGAAGTGGCAACAATTTGGCCTCCGATTGACATTGCTTATCAGAAATATGCTAATTAAGTTATTATATTTATATACTAATTCCTTATTTCATCAGTAACATGAGTTTATTGAGTCTATACATAGTCTAGCCATAAATACTGTTACAATTAAAAATAAACAAAATATTACATTTGAATTTGGAATCTGTCATTTTTATATAATTTTTCACTGTGTTTTCTTATTTTGGCGCCGATAAATTGTTCAATATTTTGCGATATTAAAATGGAGTGGGGTGATAAAGAGAACCGAATCGCTGTGATTGCATTACACAAAGTAGGTATGGAGCCAAATGCAATTTTTAAAACTCTCCACACGCTTGGCATTAGTCAAATGTTTGTGTACCGTGCTATTAATAGGTACAATGAGACCTCCTCTGTTTGTGACATAAAAAGATCGGGCCGTCCACGTAGTGTTCGTACGAAAAAGGTGGTCAAAGCAGTAAGGGAAAGAATTCGAAGAAATCCTGTCTGAAAGCAAAAGATTTTATCTCGGAAGATGAAGATAGCACCTAGAACCATGTCGCGTATTTTAAAAGACGACTTAGGACTTGCAGCCTATAAGAGACGCACTGGACATTTTTTAAATGATAATTTAAAAAAGAATAGGGTGATAAAATCTAAGCAACTACTGAAGCGGTACGCAAAGGGAGGTTTGATTTCGGATGAGAAAATTTTTACAATTGAGCAACATTTTAACAAACAAAATGACCGTCTTTATGCTCAAAGCTCTAATCTTTTTTTAAATATATAAATTAAATGGAAGCTCTAGGTTTGAGAAGTCTGTCCACATATATTTAAATTAATCTGGTTAGATTTATAAAATAATAAAAATAATTTCTGGACGTGACCTTTCACAGAAATCGGTTCAGTAGTTTAGGCGTGAAAAAAAGACAGACAGACAGAGTTACTTTCGCATTTATAATAAAAGTTTGGATTTTAAATGTCAACAGTAAAAAGAATACAAGACTAGTATAGTAAACCCACAGTATTTGGGATATGACTGTAGAGCTGCCTAAATTTTGCCACATTTTTTAACCAAGCTGTACCATATATATACTACTTTTGTACCCAAAAAACCTTCGATAACTATTCCCCAAAAATCCGAATTTGTCCTATTTGTAGTATTTTTCCAGTTCAGAATACATAACAATTTAGAAAACAATAATAAGGCAGCATTCGATAAAATTTATCAAATCTTACACTTTTATTTAATAAATAAAAAAAAATTAAATTATTTCTCAAATAACTGTAATATGTGCATGAAAAATATTTTTGTAAATACTTTTACTATTGAATAGTTTATTCATCAGTTATAAGCCAAGGCTATTAATTAATACAGTTGTTTTCAATTCTCCACTTTGTTTTTTTACTTCATCAAGTAATAATGTTGCACTCCACAACTTGTAAATAGACATAAATTAATAACTAACACAACGTACTACGGCGTAGCAGTACGTAGCTCATCTCGTAGCTAATTTGGGTCGAATATCGAAACTTATGTTATTTTGAACCAAATTATATTTTGTATGCCAGTGTGAACCAATTAGACAAGAGTTTTCAACTTAAGTAATCAAAGTTCATCAGTCGAATAAGAAATCCAAGTTACTAACATGTACTTAGGGACTCGCAACGAATCTTTCTATAAATTTCAAAAACGACTTAAGTATTTGGTGTTTGAGAAATTGAATTTATTTGGTTAATAGCAAGAGGAAGGGAGGCAGGGGGACATCTAATACATAGAGCCCTATTCTCTACTCTCAGTTCCGGTAGTGAGCAATGTCGTCATCCGTATTAAGATTGATAAAAGATCATTAAAATTGCGAAACTAGAGTAAAAGCTTACTTTTATCGTATGACCGCCTGTATATCTTCAACGCGTCTGTTTTTGTATGGTTCACGAGACAGAGATGTACGAAGTATATAATTATCATTAATAATAACAAACTGAAAGTAACAATTAGATGAATAAATAAACATTTTTCTCCTCTAGTAAATTTAGTTTTACTATTTTCAGGTGGCATTTTACTGGAAAGTCAAAATCGTGGGCCCCTAGATATTAATCGAGACATGCTTAGCCAACTTTCAATATTTTTTTTAATATAATTTATTTAATGTTGGTACTACATTATAGGCTTATTTATAAAAGAGAGCCGACGAACGACTTGAATTCTCTTATTTTGATTAATGTGGGAAGTTCAACAATACATCTAGTATTGGATAAAACTTTTTTATTATTCACATTGCTCGCAAAGGATTTCCATAACGGCAGTCACATAGTACCTAGGTATCTTGTAATTTGAGAGTCTAAAAGCTTCAAAATAGAAAAAAGCTATCTAAACATACATACGTACCTAATAACTTGTATGCTGAATAATATATTAAATATATTTAAATTTATTAGCATTTGCAGTAAAAGATTTTTTTCTTTGTCATCAGGGTTTATCATACCACATTCGATAAAGTTTATTAAAAAAACTATAAATATATTTATATAAAATAACTATTTATATAAACTATATACATATACCTTAAAATGAGGTGAATAGATGTTAGTGAATTTCCCTAGTATCTATTTACCCCTCTATTGTGTCTATTCACCCCTCGAATTATATTGACCCAGTTTTACAGTACTGAATAAGTATAAGGACAAAGTTTCTTCGTTTATTAATTTCCTTTACGTTATCACAAACTTTTTGTACTCACTGATAAAAGTTTAAGAAAAACACTTAATTCTTATAGGTAATCATTTAATCACAAACTGACAAATACATTTTCGGTTACATATGTAGATTTAGCATCAACACCTAAGTACTACTAATGGGAACCATAGTAGTTGGCAGATATAAATCGCAAAAATGTAAGGAACTTATTTTTAACTAGTTACTTTTAATGACGGAAATAAATAAACTCAAAATAAAAGAACAATACAAGTTTAGTGAAATACTGCCTTAATTAGTAACTGTATATTCAAGTTCAGAGGGCCTACCATGACGTGTTGAAGCGTAAATCTTCCAGACGAGAAAGAGGGATGGAGCTATACACCTTTTACAGCTTAGCTTCCTCCCTCTTTCTCGGCCGGAAGACTGAGAAGACACGCGTCATGGTAGGCCTACAGTTTTAATTACAGCATTATTTTTTGTCAATATTTATGTTAATTTGCAATGCACAGTCAATAATCAATATTAATTAAATTTTTAATGTATAAAATATTTTACAATGCTTAGTAATATTCTAGAGTAAATACAAATACTTATATTAAGTCAGCCCCATCTTATAGTATTTGAATTTTTCCAATAATAAAATGAGTCTATTTTTTATGTAGATGAACCAGCACGGGATTGGTGTGAATAATGTTTAAGAATCTATATCATTTAGTTCCACGTAATAAGAGTGGAAATCGAAACCCGTTTCTTAGGATAATTCGACTTATCGAATCTTTAGGACTGGATTTTCAAAATCTAGGACTTATTTAGATATATCTAAATGAGTCTTAGATTCTAAGAATAATTTTAAAAAGTGTTTTGTGTCCGTTACAGACAATAAAAAAAGAATGCAGGAATGGCTTCAGCTGTTTTTTAAGATTTGAGCTTTAGCATTACGGATAATTATTGAAGAATGATATCGTAAAATTTTAGATTGTCCTGATGATCCTTAAGACATGTATAAATTTTGTTACGTGTGTTATATTTACTTCAGCCTTTGAGGAGCACTGCACTTTGAATTGTATCTTTACAGAGAAGTATGGCTTTTTCAAATTATATTTTTTAATGAATTCCTGCATTGTAGAGATCAAGAGGCTTGTAGGCTATGCACGTAGGTGTCGCGTATGTAGAACGTAATAGTTAACAATAATAATTAACAATAACGACTTACTCATCAGAACTAAGACAAGCTCTACCAGTTTCAGGTCACAACGAGACTTACTTGCTGTGACCTGAAACTGCCTGCCTGTAGCCTACAAACCCCTTGATCACTACATTACATTTCATGAACAGCTTGCACGTCGCGACGATGTCATGGAGCCGATTGGTGACTCGAACCTGTACTTGTACGCCCACCGCGTCCTATGCTGGCAAACGCGCGCGCTTGTTCCAACTGTGACGGGTGCGGCGGTGTTAGGAGCGACGTTAAAGGCTCGTCTCGTTAAGCGACGTTGGTGTTCACAAAATCAGTGGTACATGCCACGGTTACAGAGTCACACTTCAAGTTTGAAAACGCTCGAGAACGACATAAGATTTCAGGCCTAGTTTGTAAGTGGGTGACATTGTCTAGACACGGTCTCTATTAAAGCACGGACGGCTTATCTCGATGGCATCCTGTACTTTCTGCGACATAAAGTATTCCTACCTTGCTAGTACGGAGACCTAATCGAAACGTATGGAAGGAACCGCGTCTGTACAACAAACGTGCTTGGCCACCGACTATGCATGGTTCATTATAATTCATTTCCTTCACGCTATGCATATGTTCCTCTAACCTGGTTGCGATATTGCGGTGAGTTTCTCCGATGTACTGTACTGCGGGTACAGCGAATGGATCTGTGCATTAAAGGCACAGGTTAAATCAGGGAAACTCGCCGTAATATTACAACCAGGGTAAAGGAACGTGTACCTACGTAACGTGGCGAAGATAACAAGACATCGGCAATGGTTGAGCACGTTTTGGTTAGGACGCGGTCCAATTCACGCATTTCGAAAGTTTCCATACAAGCAAGGCAGAAATACATCATCCCGCGGGAACGGCGGAAGGCCATCAAGATAAAACGCCGTCTGTGTTTTAACAGAAACGGTGTATAGGCAGAGTACCACCCGGTTATAGCCGGGCTTGAAATGTACGTCGATCTACAGCGCTACAACTTGGACTGAGACAAGGGAAGCGTGGCATGTAATACTAATTTTGAGACACCAAAACCGACGCCGCTAAACGCGCCGGGCGTCTATTGTCGCTTACAGGAGCGGCGTCCTGTCGCAGTTGGAAGCAAGCTCTCGATTGTCGGTAAAGAGCGCGATGGGCGCACAAGAGAGTAATCAGTCGGCTGCGTAATGTCGCGACGCGCACGCTGCTCACGAACAGAATTGCCGTTGTGACTTCAAACTATACGAGTTTCTCTCAGTTAATACACGAGATTAAGTCCTTAAACTTATTTTTTTGACAGATTACAAAAACCTAGAAGTGATATCTTATATTATCTATATCACGAGGCATCTGCTGTTACCAGTGTTGACACAGCATTTTCGGCAGAAACGTCATGAAGTTGGATAGCCAGCAAACCCTGAAATTCGAAATAGGAACATCAAGTTGGTGTTATACATTCAATTGAAATTTGTTCTTGATTTTAAGATTATATTTTGTAATCTACCTTTTTACAATAAAGTAAATAATTAAAATTAATAATTTATGCCAATTAGGTTAAATTAATGTTTAATGTTTAACTTAATTGGTGTTTAATTTTAAATTAATGTTTAATAAAACATTAATGTTTAAAATTAATGTTTAATAAAACATTAATTAATTGTTTTTTTCATTAGGTTTTAATTCCGTTAAATCGTTTTCGTTTTGTAAAACTACATGTGTATGAACATATTGATGTGACATTTTTAGGGTGGAAAATCCGTAAATTCCTTCTGTCGAGATACAGAGAGATGATAGGGCGAGAAGGAGCATCAAATTTTACTCAGTACAAAATAACACCATGCCGTCATCGAACCCGCGACACGTTGCTCAGCAGCCAGTTGCCCAGCCACTGCGCCAACCGTGCAGTCAAAAAGTTTATCTACGCTACGTTACGCTGCTGCCCAGAGACAGCGGTAGTTGATTTTTCTTGGCATATATAGGTAGAAGAACCTATTACATTTCTGGACACATCTATTGACTTACCTTAGAGTTTAGGTTTCGATGGTCCTTACTGAAATATGATTGCTAGATTGAAAAAAACTAATCATGCTGTTTTAAAAATGATACGATTTACCATCTTTTTCGATTGTATTGTTTTAAATTTGAATTCAGAATACCATACGACATGGAGCTACGCCTAACAAGTCGGATATGCGCCTCGTTAAAGGCAATTGATTTTTGAATAAAAATCATGTTTTATCAAATAAAGGTTTAATTTAATAACGCGTGTTGGCATAGAATTTATCAACCGCTATATGTAATTTTGCGGGATCATCTCACATTCCTCTTCTATGGCAGTTTTCAACTCCTGCATCGTCTGGGCAACTGACTCAAGAGCCCTGACACGTCTTTTTAGCTCGCCCCGCATGTGATTGTTTGATATCAACACAAGCTCCAAATTGTCTTTTTTTTTCTTTAAGTTCTTTGTTCTGAATTAAAGCAAAAAGACTATTGAATGTAATTGCGAATGGGCCAGGTTCAAAACTGCATAAAAACTTTTTGTTTGACCTAATATAAAATTTTAGCAAGGACCAAACGATACTGAAAATACAAGGTGGACCATTAGATGTGTCCAGAAGTGTATAATGCTTTTATTAAAATTGTATACTAACCGGTTTGAAAAGTGCCGCAACAACTGAAGAGATTATTGCATTCTTCGTGCACAATATTATTTTATTTAGTTCTTCAACGTTTTGCCTGTGGCTTTCAACGTTTTTCTTGGGTAACTCCTCCCGGAGATAGAGCCTCCCTGATGAAAAAGCATCATATCATGAACATCTTAAATATTAATATAAAAAAGCTTTTGATATTAATTTCAAGATATATATATAAACCACCAAACCAAAATACTATCTAGCCATTTGTTCAAAACCAGGGTGAAGTCAATCTCATAATAAACAAATTGATAAGTTTCGCGCATTCAATGAAATTTAACGTTCTGGCACAAAAGGAAGCATAAGAGCAGATTGAGTACAGCTACGCATGCTTTGTAATTATATAGCAATGGTAAGACATTAAGATACTTAGTCATACTTGACTTCGTGTTCTGATACCTGAGTATTATACCTGATTTCTGTACTTTCGCACATTTCGCACTTCTTTGCGCGAGACTGACCAGTGCTGAGCAGTGGAACCTCCGTAGAGCTGCTGACTGGAGACAAAATAAACAAATAATTATATACAATTGAAACAAAAGTTTAGACACGATTTAATTCCTCATGGTTTGCTTTATACATGTCTATATCCATATTTACAAAAAAAATACTAACAGAAAGTTTTGAAATGATATACTGTATAATAGTAAACCGAAACTGAACCCCAGAAGTTAAGGCGTATAGTACCCTCAATAACCTTGAGCATACTAGAGCACGACTGGTGAGGGCTGCGTTCGCCCGATTTTTTATTATATATGGAAATCCCAATAATATAACATGTTCTTTGCAAAATATTGACCGATTTACATAAGTGCTGCTCATTTTGTAGTAAAATGTAACACCGATTGATCTATTAAAAAACACCAAGCCATTTAGAAGGAATAGGCATTCATGAACAAAATAGCGTGTTGGTAAATATTTTTTTACAGCTTAACTTTTCGTCATAAGAAAATCAAATTTACTAGATTATTAAATGGTTATTAATATTATTTTCTATTGAACTAAATGAAAACATGCATTAATTTCTACAATGAAAATTTATTTTTTGCATATTATTTTCCTTTTTGAAGTCGGAATATTTTTGTTAAAAATTATTTATTTCACCATTTTAAGTAATAGGCAGAGCAAGCAAGTATAATGGTTTTCTAATGAAAAGACGACGGCTACTTGAGACCGAAAATCACGGAAATAGAAGTACTGAATTGGTCAGTATCCAGTGCTGTAAATCGTGAGGAATTCCCTCGACTGTCAATGGTCTCCATCATCATGTACACTGCAGACCTTCAATATACTTACATAATCCATATAGGTGCAAAGTTCTCATCAATTTAAATGAATTATGTCCAAGCACAACGTTATTACTCCAAATGGTCAAAAAGATCCACGACAGTCTTCCTGCTCCATCATCAGATTTACTCCATAACTTCATTGTAACCCATATTGGTGTGTGAGTTTTCATCGATATAAATGAATTAAGTCCAAACACGAAGTAGTTACTGTGAACCGTTCAGGAGTTCCCTGAGCTGTCCTTCGTCCTCATCATCAGACCCCTAATGACAGTGACGACCAATCTTGGTGCAAAATGCTCACCAATACGAATCATTCAGGCCCAAATACAAGGAAACTACTCCAAATAGTGCGGGAGATCCCTCGACGGTCTTAAGGCTCCATCATCAGGTCGAGTTCGACCATCGGCAAGTTGTAGCGTTGTAAACAGCCTATTAAAACAACATGCAAAATCACTACTCGCCCCCACAATTTTCGAAACTACCCCTCGGTTTCCCTAAAATTCCATAATCTGATCCTGACGTCATGAAAATGGGACCCTCTCGGGAGTATAACCTTCATCCAATCAAACAAAACAAGAATTTTGGAAATCGGTTCATAAATGGCGGAGTAATCGGTGAACATACAAAAAAAACCAATAGCCCGAACATAGTACCTCCTCCTTTTTTAGAAGTCGGTAAAAAGTATAAAACAAGATTTTCAGAATACTGAAAAACGTTGTCAAAGTGCTACGGTAGATAGTTATATGCACTTTATATTCGCGGTATTTATTATTACAGACTAGCGACCCGCCCCAGGTTCGCACGGGTCCAACTATCTCGCTATCAAAGGGCCACTTTTTCCTTATCTTCCCCTCTAGTTTTCTCATATTATTTTCTTTCATAAGAACCTTCTCCTGACAATAACAAACACAACAAAAAAAGAATTAGCAAAATTGGTCCAGGCGTTTTTGAGTTATGCGCTTACCAACACATTTTGCGATCCATTTTTATATATAAGAAGACAAGAATGCATAGCAATTTAGAAAAAAAATAAGGCAGCATTCGACAAAATTAATCAAATCTTACTTTTGTTACCATATCGTAGAACACCCAGATAAAACGCTTTTGTAAAATTTGAATACTAACCGGCTTGAAGAGTGCGGCAACAACTGATGATATTCTTGCATTCTTCGTACACAAAAGCCTATTTTTTTTTTATTTAGTTCTTCAACCTTTTGCTTGTGACTTTCAACCTTTCTCTTCAACAACTCCTCCCTGAGAAACACAAGAGCGTCAGAACTATAATCTCTTATCAAGGCTACATGAACATGTTACAAATTAATATAACACGATACACGGTATAATTAAGGAAAGGTAGCAGAAAACACAAGGTAGCTACTGTTATCCGTTGAAGAGTTTTCTTAGCTATTGTGATGAATTATTCTTCATCACCAGACCCCTCATAACATTAACTAATCATCTAGGTGTTAACTTCTCGGTGATGCAAGTTAATCAAGCTAAAACTCCGCTGTAAGCCCTCAAGTCCTTTCGTCTATATTTCGGCTCGATCATCACGTCAAATTCAGACCTTCGTAAAATTGTAGTGCTTTAAAATATCTAAGTACTTAGTTACTAAACGAGTAAAAGGACTAGGCATGGTACATTATTGTGTACTTGCCCGTACGGCTATCCCGGCTGAACATTAACCATGTTGAACCAATTCTTCCGCAGTGTAGTCACAGTACAACTATATTGTGGGGTATTGGTATCTGTGAAGCACTAGCGAGACGCTATGAGCCGTACGATCGGGTCTACGAGCGAGGTACTCTTGCGCACTGTCCGCAGACCCGAAAAATTAACTTATGCATAAACATACATATATCATGTACTAAAATTGTGATAACAATTCTAACTAACCTATGTAACCGGTTTGTAAATTGCCGCAACAACTGAAGATATTCTTGCATTCTTCGTGATTTTTTATTTAGTTCTTCAACCTTTTGCTTGTGACTTTCAACCTTTCTCTTCAACAACTCCTCCCTGAGAAACACAAGAGCGTTAGGACGATAATCTCTTATCAAAGCCTACATGAACATGTTAAAATTTGTTATAAAATAGCTTGTGCTAGTAATTACAAGATAAACATAATAAAACAAATTGCTGATATACCTAGTCTAGCCATTTAAATTTGAAAATTTTATTTTTTATTTGTTACTGTAACAAATAAAAAGAAATATTCAATTCAAATACCATTTATTACTTTTACATTATGTAAGTTTAATACATAAACATAAAACAATTTAAATTAGCTTAAAAAGCTTATTCGAAGTGGTCTCCATTGGCTGCAATACAGTCCTTTAAACGTTGAGGCCAGTTATCAATAGAAGCACGCACTCTTTCCATGGGAAAATTCTTCACTGCCAATCGTATGGATTGTTTTAGGGAGTCCAAATTATCATGACGTTTAGAGCAAGCCCTACTCTCTAAAACTGACCACAAATCATAATCCAGCGGATTAAGATCGGGACTAGACGACGGCCAGTCTTCTGCTCTGATGAAGTCGGAAACGTTCGTTGCCAACCAAGACTGCGTGGACCGAGCTTTATGACCCGGCGCCGAGTCTTGCTGGAAGGACCATTGTTGGTTATTGAACATGGTGTTGTTAAGGGGCTTAACTACCTTCTCAAGAATGGTATTTTGATAGACTTGTGCCGATGTTTTGATACCTTTTTCGCAAAAATATGGCTCAGTCACTCCTTCATAGCTAACACCCCACCAAACCATCACTGAAGTTGGATAATGCCCACGTTACACTCTGTCGACTAATTGAGAAGCTTCCTTAGAGCTTTGACCATAAATACGGTCATTTTGTTTGTTAAAATGTTGCTCAATTGTAAAAATTTTCTCATCCGTAAACAAATTTTTTCTGTGACCTCCCTTTGCGTACCGCTTCAGTAGTTGTTTAGATTTTATCACCCTATTTTTTAAATTATCATTTAAAAAATGTCCAGTGCGTTTCTTATAGGCTGCAAGTCCTAAGTCGTCTTTTAAAAATACGCGACATGGTTCTAGGTGCTATCTTCATCTCTCGAGATAAAATCTGTTGCTTTCGGACAGGATTTCTTCGAATTCTTTCCTTTACTGCATTGACCACCTTTTTCGTACGAACACTACGTGGACGGCAAGATCTTTTGTGTAATGCAATCACAGCGATTCGGGTCTCTTTATCACCCCACTCTATTTTAATATCGCAAAATATTGAACAATTTATTGGCGCCAAAATAAGAAAACACAATGAGAAATTATATAAAAATGACAGATTCCAAATTCAAATGTAATATTTTGTTTATTTTTAATTGTGACAGTATTTATGGCCAGACTATGTACACAGGCTATCAATAATATTATGACAATACATTTCGCACGTTTTGAAAAAGTTTTTCTTATACTTTATTCACATAATTAATCAATACTTGTCTACTACTCGTAGAAGGCTATACGCAATCTTATGCTAATGTAAATAAAAGTCAATATAATATAGAATCACTTCAAAGCAGTTGAGTAGGTAATAAATTATACAAAACACCAATCTAGTAGACACAGTATAAAGAGAAGGAAAGTAGGTTATCTTCATAAAAACGCACCGCGCGGCTTGTATGTGTGCGCCATAGTATCTACGCGTCAACGCACACACACTGTAACAAAATCTCGACTCGTTTCTCAGTGCGCCAGTCGGGGCTAACACTGCACGAGGTTCGCGCGTTACTGTTTTTCGGCACCGCTAAATCAAAACAAAATGTCTGATAATCACAGGAGAACGTATTGCTGTGTGTTTGGGTGTCTTAACAATATGTGTAAAAATACTACATTATGCCTAAAAAATAATACAATGAGAAAATAATATTAACACTAGCTCTTAGTCTATGTTACCGCCTGTGCCATCTAGCGACATAAAGAGTCACACCTCACAAACCCTGTACCTACCCAGACAATACAAGTAAAAAATACCACTTCCCGACCCTTGCCAATTTATAGGAGCTGACTAAAAATTTTGGTAAAAGTGACAACCCTAAGGCCGAAGATAGCCTACTGCCCTTCTCTTTATTCTATGTAGTAGATTCATGCCAGATTCTATTGAAGACAAAAATGTAATCTAGCCAGCTGTTCAAAACCGGGGTGAAGTCAATCTCATAATAAACATAATTATAAACACATTATAAATTGATAAGTTTCGCGCATTCAATGACATTTTACGTTCTGGCACAAAAGGAAGCATAAGAGCAGATTGAGTACAGCTACGCATGCTTTGTAATTATATAGCAATGGTAAGACATTAAGATACTTAGTCATACTTGACTACGTGTTCTGAACAGAAGCAGCAGCAGTGATACAAATTTAATTCGATTGTTAGATATCAACAAACAAGCTCCAAATCGTCTTTTGTTTCTTTAAATTCTGTGTTCTAAATTCAAAAAAAGACTATTGAATCAAATTGTGAATGTGCCAGATTCAAAACTGGATAAAAACTATTTGAGCTAATATAAAATTTTAGCAAGGACCAAACGATACTGAATATACAAGGTGGACCATTAGATGTGTCCAGTGTATAAACTTTTATTAAAATTATATACTAACCGGTTTGTATTCTTTGTGCACAATATTATTTTATTTAGTTCTTCAACGTTTTGCCTGTGGCTTTCAACGTTTTTCTTGGGTAACTCCTCACGGAGATAGAGCCTCCCTGGTGGAAGACAAGAGCGTCAGAAAATTAATATCTAATAAAGCCTACATGAACATCTTAAATATTAATATAAAATAGCTTTTGATATTAATTAAAAGATATTCATGCCAAATTCAAATGATTCAATTGAAAATCATTGCTCAAAACCGTGGTAATTACGAGTATATAGCAATGGTAAGACATTCGTGTTCTGAAAAGCTGCAGCAGCTAAGTGATACAAATTTATACCTGATTTCTGTACTTTCACACATTTCGCACTTCTTTGCGCGAGACTGACCAGTGCTAGAGCAGTGGAACCTCCGTAGAGCTGCTGACTGGAGACAAAATCAACAAATACTTAGAATCGCTAGGCTTGCCAATACACAGTCTTGTCATTTAATCATTATAGTCAGATATTATACCATTCAACATGGATTTGATTCTGCAAGCATGGTTCTCCTAATATTCTTTAATATTTAGGTACCTACCTAATAATTACTTATACTCCTAATTTCGCAGTTAGATACATTTTGTACGTTTATAATAAACAAAAAAGAATCATTTAAAAACTACTTCCAAAACTTGTCAAATACCGTATTTTTATGCAAAAGTACCTCCTTAGGTATCAAAAATCACAATGTTCACAATGGTTGCTGTCGAAGTTTGGCATTCCCCATTTTTCTAAATAATGCACCTGGTGGTTGAGAACAACAACATTCGATGCATGCATATTGGCTTAAAAGCGTCGCACAGCCGGCAATCTTTGTCCTCGTCTGACAACGATTGCCGGCTATGATTTTTGATTAGGTATTATGTATATAAGAAAATTAGGTTTTTTTATGTGCCTAAGGACTCCGCCCACTGGCCAAAATTTTTAAAATATCTCTTCTCATCTACATATAACATTAAAAATAAAATTAATTAAGTAGAATAGATAAGTAAAACAGTAGTAGTAGTGGTAACGGCTTAATTGGCGGTGGTGATATTACATCAATTAGTTGACTGAAATAAGAGTTCTTACCTGCTTGTGGAGTTTTCTCATCTGGTTGTGGAGCGGTGCACTCTTTGTAATGTTCCTAATGCGTGTGGAAGCAAATAGCATGATCTAAAAAAACATTCTTTTTGCTGGCCCGTATAACAGTTTTTGGAAGTTCTGGCAAAATGTATATGTATACGCCAGCCAGGTAATGAAAATAAATTTAATAACGAGCAAATATATAGACTGCTCCTTTCTTACAAGTGCCTCGCAACATTGTAAATTTTAATTCATTAATTATTCTGTTTCTGGTCTCTGATTATCCATTATCCACATCCCTATTTTTCTTTCTCTTGAATATTGGTAAGCATTGTAAAATTTGTCAGTTAAGTTGGTGACGACTTTTCTAACAATCGGTTCTTAATATTTTGAGTTTAAATATTTTTTCTTATGTTTTTAATTTGGTAAGACTTAATTCTAAAATTGAACGAGGCCTCGTCATATCGAGATATCTTGCTGAAATTCTGTAATCAAAACAATTAATATATAAATAATATACCAACATACTACAAAATGTATTTTCAGAATACAGAAATTAAGTAAGTAGTATCTACGAAACAGTATGTTCACCTAGAAGTTAATGCTATCAATAATTAATGATAAACTAGAAAACATTAATCCTCTACATTAAAGTTAAACTAGAAAAAGAACAATACCTAAATAATAAATGGCAAGGAGCTTCACGGACACTTCTTTCAATCCCACGCTCTTCACTGCCATGGTATTGACTTTGGCGTCGATTTAGTAATCTTTATAAATAACTACCGGACATATGATATGAAAATGGGACGGTTGACATATGTCGGGCATGTCATAGTCCCGATGCATCCATCAGACATATGCTGTTGAGATCAACAGCATAGGTAACTGTGAAGTTATATATACTTGCGTTCTACCATTACCAAGTTTAAAAGGAATTGTGAGGCAAAATCAATGATTGCATTATATAGCAAACCCCAGAGACTAGGCACGTGTTTGATGAATAGAAGTTACTTGTTTTCTTTATAATGTCAAGCAGACAAGGTACGTACCTACCTCTATCAGAGGAGACCGTTACGAGTCGCGCGTAGAAAGAAACTGCGCTCCAATGGCTTCAACATTTGCCCGCGCATTATCTCTGAGCTTACATCGTCAAACACTACGGAACCGCTTGACAATTGCGTTTTGTCACAAGCCACTTTCTTTCCCTACACGAGAATGGTAAACATCTATTAATAAATACTATTTAATATGTACATCATTATAATAAAACTAAGTTTGTAAGTATAAATCTTACTTTTCCTGTTTTAATTAAGTATTCTACATCATCTCCCAAAACTAGGTCCCCTTTAGTAATGAAATCAAAGTTTTCCTTTATGGAACCAACCAGTCTGTGATATTTGCCAGGTTGCGCGGGATTTTGAAGGCGGAAATGACACGCTCCGAATGTACCTCTGTAATGTTATAACTGTTATTCGACACATAAACAAATATCAAATGCAAATTAGCCTTTAGATTCGAAAGTTACCGCTGATTTGTTGCTTTCTGCAAACTGATAGCGTCACCAGTAAGCAAAGCACTACCCTCAACGTCGTCTTTAGAAGGAAAAAACGATTCACGACCATTTTCATGCGAATGTTTTTTAGTACTGTCACCCTTTTCCTTCATTTCTCGGCCAGCGCGGGTTCCTCTTAACACCTTGAATGAAATAAAAATACGAACATATATTTCATTGCCGCAATATAAACACATAAGTAGGGGTAGATAAAGGTACATTATATACCACAGATGCAATCTTGGTCACCGTTGAAACTATTGGCTTTCCAGTGCGACGGTCATACTGCAACTCGAACTCAACAGGGTCTCCTATCTTCAGATTTTCAGTATTACCGCTAAATTGGCTAAAGTTAAAGAACAGCCGAGCCTGTCTCTCACAGCACTGAATAAATCCGCAGGAGTGCAAAAGTTTTTCAATAATGCCGGTCTCTCGAATAGGTGGGGTGATTCACGCAGTATTGTTGCAACGAAGAATGTTTATCAAATCCAGAGGAATAAATCAAATCGTCGTTTGGACCATTTTTGTAACCCAGAGAGAAGCGATTGGCACCACGGGTCTTTGATTGGCCACTGTCATCATCCATAGTTGAATCCATGTTGGGTACTCACCTTTTTAAGGCAAAAGAAATTTTGGTCGAAAATGTATTATTTGTTTTATATCTAATTAGTTATCAGATTGTTTGACGTGTGTAACAACATTAGACCTGTGTTAAGTAGATTATTAATAATATCTTCACAAATCCATTGTGAATAAATAACGTTTCTTCTAAACGGCGAATAATCAGAGATAAGAAAATCATGTGATTTGACATCAAATCGAACTATAAAATACTTATTTAGTATTCTAGAGCTTTCAAAAAATGAAAGCAGGTTGAAAACGGGCAGGTATCTAAGTACTTTCAAGAACCTATTCAATTCCATCACACTTGAAGAACTACGCCAGAAGCGTGGTGGTTCTGGTCTTCAAAAGGGGTGATAACCTGGCGACTAAGCTTTGTATAGAACATATTTTTGAGGGTCATCACGAAGCGTCTCGAACGAAGGCTAGAGGTCTTCCAGCCTTCAGAACCAACCACATTATACAAAAGACCGAGGGGCTATAAGCAGTCATTGTGTCTAGCGTGTTCTGTTAATTCTTGTGGAATATGAGAATTCCTTCGATTCAATCGAATTTGGGCGGCCTACTCTGCCATGCCACGTCGACTATAAAGACATCGACGAGCTAAAGTATTTGAATAGGCCATACGCATTTCGTAGCCTGGGTGTCTGGTGAAATCAACAATCATATAGCTCACAGTTTTTATGAGTAAATAGACACTCTTTTTAAAAATATAACGCAATAATGCCTTTACTGATTTGGCTAATTTTGGTCTTGAATTATTTGTGGAAGTCCAGAGGAGGTTTGTACGTAGGTTTGAAAACTTAAAAAAACCTAAATAAGTGCAAAATCAACAGGTATTAAATTTAATTATCTCATGATAAGAACGTGTAACTGTATTCCTCAATGAAACCTTCAATTATTAATGTTCACTGCTTTATTTGTATTTATATTCGAAATAGACCTAGCCAAAGCTGATACCAATTATAAAGATACTAGTATTAATATAGATATAGTAGATAGGTACTTAATAACGGTGTAAGTATGGGCTGTTGGGGCATCTTACCACTACTATCTTCTAAGCACTATTATCTTGGCTGGATTTTTTATGTAAGTATATCACACGCCATAAAGTTATATTTTACTGCACTATGTTTTATTTTAGTTTCACTTATTTCATAATTATGTGCAATACTTACCCTCCAATTGATTTGTCATTTACTTAAATTATTTTGACTGCCCTATTGAACTGGCTGCCGAGCAACACGTGGCGGGTTCGTGTTCCAGCACGGAACAACCATCGTTTCAGTGATCCACAATTTGTTGTTCAGGGTCAAGATGTGGAGCTGATTTATAAAATTGTGAAATTGTACGTAGATAACGCACCCACGACAAAGAAAAGAAAATTTTAGTGTTAAATAATTATTAAAAGACGTTGCCCACCTTTTTAATAACGGATCTACGGATGAAGGTAGATTAAAATAACTTTTTCGATAATCTACCTACACGTGTTTTACTTATTGTTCCAAATGCGTCGAATTAGTAAAAATAGCGGTGGATCATAGCTACATTTTAATACATTTAGGTACGCAGCGAGTATCCGAAAGAACAACGAATAAGACTGGTAAAAATTTCAAATGCCGCCGATTCCAACGATGCCGCCATAAGACAAGACAATTCATAAATCAACATCCTTTGGTGCAAATATTATATCGTATTCGTATACATGAAACATAATAGTTAGGACTTAATGACGATGATCATTTAAAAGGAAACAAACTGGAATAAAAAACTCACCATGACTCGGCTGTGCATTGACGACGTCCCGCCATAAGGAACGTCAGCCAAAGAAAGAGCTATTCTTAAAAGTTCAGGCGAAATATCAGCATTAACCATAGATTATACATACACTGATTTATTCGCGTATTTATCGTCTCAATATCAGGTACAAGTAACACTGTTACAGGTACTACACAGATATTTTGGATTTGCTGTTGTAGTTGTTGTTCTTGCGGGTAAATATCAACTCAGTCAGTCACAATAGCAGGTCTTGATAATAGGAAGAACAGGATTATGTTATGGAAATGGTTATTTTTAAAACGACAACAACGAAGAGAGTGGATTCTGATAATTCGTTTTTTATTTGAGAGCTTATACTTACTTTTAAGTTTTTCCCACTGTTACCAAGTCTGATCATGATCTGTTTTCCAGGTAAATCCTGGAAAACTACGGAGATTTGTGGGAGTGACTTGTTTTTTTAGCACCTAATATTATCCTATGTTTGTTGGTTAAGTAATTAAGTATTTTAAAGTAAGGCACGATCAATAAGCGATATCTAATTTATGTCAACACTAGATTTTGCACGTGGATTCGCCTGCGTGCTATGTCGATAAAAAGTAGCCTATATGTTAATCCAGAGTATCATCTAGCTACGTACCGAATTTCAACCAACACGCAACAAACACACAAACAACACGCAAAATGACAACCAACCACCACCAACCATCCATCCATTCTCCCAAACTTTCATATCCTACTAATATTATAAATTAGCTTCCGACCGCAGCTTCACCAGTTGCCAAGAGCAAAAAAAAAACTCCAAGTAAAATAAAATTAAATAGTTAAAAATCCTATTACTAAGTTTATTTTATTTTCTGTACGTAATTAGATCTTATTTTAACAAATAACGGGAAGTCGCGGGCGGAAGATAGTTTATAGGTAATACTTATTAACATAACATTCTGGGCTTGAGTTATTCGTCAATTAATGAGAGCCTTATCCACCATTATTCGACTATATTTGTTCGAAACTTCGATTTTACCAAATCCCCCAATGTAGAAGGATAATTTTCCTCTGTTGTCGTTTACTGCTTTTACTGTAGTAGTGGCAATAAAATCTTCGTCTCTTTAAATTTCATACACAATCCAACTTATATTTCCACACCCAGAAACACAATTTGTCTAGCGAAACTCACGGCTAAGATAGTTTTCAAAGTTAACACAGTATACTGTCTAGGTTTTGAAATACCTAGATTTTGCCATCTCCAATAATCTATCATGTCACTTAATCCTAGTATGCTTGGCAATCGCCATTAGAGAATACGCGTGGGTTATTTGCATTTGCATTACATATAAACAGCCACTACGATCGACCTCCGACCACGTTAAGCACGGGTCTGCAGCCTGCGGGCGCGTTCCTGCTTGCCGCCTATCCAGAACTAGACCTATACGTACGGTGCGAAGCGTGTCCCGCGCGCCTCAATAAGCCAACAGACCGCCACCGTATGAGGCCTAACAGAGCCGGTGTTCAGCCCGGATTGTGGGACGGGGATGAAAATGTCCAGCCTAGTTCCTCTTGAGACCTGCGACTTTCCGTCCAACCTCAGTGATTTTCATCTCACAAAAAACAATATATCGACAATATCGACATCGGTACTCTCTAAATAGTCTCGAGGTGGTGTTGTCGGACGTGACGGTTTCAGGACCCTCATGTTATTCAGTTTCAGCTCGATGCCGTCTAGGTAAGATTTTATAGTTTGTTAAAAAAAAAATCTTGTCCTTATCGGTGTTTTGTTATTCTTGTTGCAGAGCGCTTGTTTCAAATGTCTTTGTTGTTTGCGATGCCACGTGGAGAATACACACATGGCGGGCGATGTACTGGTTTTTGGTCATCCCGGTAAACATTTTGCACCTAGATGAGGTGTGATTTTAGTTGATGGCAGTAATGAAATACGAAAGTCGTAATACTTGTATTTATTAGATTTTTCATTACCCTATGTAGAAATTAAGTAGTTTTATCACTTGAGGGACCGAGTTAAAATATCAGTATTCTTACAAACCAATAATTATCTAATCGTATAATATAACGGTATCTACCAGTTCCAGTGAAAAATAATAAAAACCTTTTTTAAAAGAAAACTTTGCGCCACACTAGGATTTTCTCCTGCGTCGTGGGTGTGTTTACAAAGATACAATTTCACATACACATCACACCCGGACCACCAGGAACAACAATTTGTAGATCACTTATAGAGTTGTCCCGTGAGGGAATCCAACTCGCGACACGTTGCGCGGCAACTAGTTACCCAGCCACCGCGCCAGCCGTGCAGTCAGAATAGTTTCTAACCATGGGTTGTTTACGTATTTTGTCCCTCTTTGTTTTTAAATCAGTCTTTTTATAAGCACTTGTGATTTTTGCCGAAATGAATGAATTCAATTTAGGGTTAACGCACCAGTAATGGAAGGACCCAGTTATGGAGGAAAAATAGTTAAATATCCAAGATTAAGGACGTTAACCACTTTTTTATGTTGGAAATACTGTGACGTATAATTTAGATCTAAAGCTGTTTTAGTTTCAAATTTTATTTCATTCTGCCAGTTAGATGGAAAAGTGGCGGGATTTTAAAGGTTTCCGGTAAGTAAAAATTAATATTCGTTGCTTTTCTTAAGGAATTTGTTAGTGCGATAAATAAAAAGTATCTTTAAGCTGGTATTGCTTTATTTTAATCAGAATGTGTTTTGTTTGTTGGGTTAATGATGAAATGAAAACAGCACACACTTGTTGTTGGAGATCAGAGAGGTTGTGTTTGTTGGATTTTTATTTTGTTGGATTTTTTTGATGTTCAAAACTGGTGCGATGTAACAAAGAGTTCTAATTATGGAAAAATGTCGAAACTTGATTACAAGTACTCTTGTATGATCAGGTTTTTAAACATATTTTATTCTAATTATTATTCTATGCTACAAATTAGTAAAATATATTATGTATTACTATATATTATAAAAATAATGATGTGTACGTGTGCACCAGCAATGAGTCCATCAGTCCTATTTTTAGTTATTATTTGAAATGATGAAATATAATAATTTATTGTTTTTGAAATGGGCTGGGATATTGGAACAGCAAAAACGGGTTAAAAACTGGAAGTATTGAATAAGAAAGCCTGATTGAGATTTGTGTCTAGAACTGAACGTCCATGACTAGGTTCATGTCTATTACTGGATGTCCATGACTGGGTTCATGCCCATTACCTACAGGATTTTTGCTATCCATAACTGGTAAAAAAAACTATTTTTATTTGCTCCCAGTCGACACCAGTTTTGCAAAATCTCATACCTAGGTAACACAGTAGAAATATCGTGTAAGCGAAGAGCACTTTAAGCTTTAGGCATTTTCTTTACTGAAACTTACAATATTGGGAAAATTTTACAAATACCTACTTACTAATATTTTTTCTGTCAAACTGTCCATAATTGGGTTGTTTACCCTATTATAAAGATTTACTTTAGGTACATTTGTTATGAAGCGAAAGAAAGTTGGTTTCACTTTAATCATCTTATTATTCAATTTATAAATTTATTCATTTAAAATTAATTTCCATGCATATTCCATCATAAGCTATAATTTAATACGTCTTAGCAATATTCATATTAAATCTCTTTTAGGTTGTAGAATTGGGATGTAATAAGTTAAATATTATACCTGTTCTTATAACAGGTATTATGCATGGACAAATGTTCCGAAAAAATCACAGTTCTCAATAGCTTTTCTTTAATCCCATTCCCATCTTAAATATCGGTATTGAGAAGACATCGCATTATTCTCTATGGTATAACCACAGATTACAAAACAAAGGCAGATAGACCCTGCAGAACACGGAAGTGAAGCCACCAAAGCAAATACAAATTCAAAAGCGATTACAAATTCGAGTCAACTTTCAAGCGTCACATCGTTATGCGTCATAGATAATATTATTATACTTTAAGAATAATGCCGTTTTGTGTTCTCAAGTAGTGTGAATGTTGTTCCCAAAAATAAAAATAAAGAGGAAGGAGTATGTTTTCATAGTTAAATATTGATTATTTGTCTATTTGGATATTATTTTACGTGGGTAATAACCCACGTGAAATATATTTTCAGTAAATTCTCGGAACACAAAACCTTAATAAACATCGGTCGGTGTTGCTAGTTAACTTTGAAATCTTTTACCCTTAAGTTGGGTAATATGTATGGGAAACAGGATATTGACTTCCGAAAATATTTCGATAACAATGTTTTGTTTGTCTCACTTTTTGATTAGTATTTTGAGAAAATAAGTCATAAATAAATTATGTTATAGTATGTCATAGTTTGATGGACATGCTAAAAATGTTACGACCATGGGATTGCTTGGTTCGTTTGTTTGCAATATTATAACAAATTAGTACAAAATAACGGCTGCTAATTACTTATATTTACACATCATTACATTTTTATAGCGGCGAGAACTTTTGATATTTATGAGCTCTTCATTGTTTTGCAATACATTCACATTTCATAAGGTTTTTTTTGAAAAACGAATATCAAACTACAGTTATTAAAGAAAATACTCAATTTAATCAACTACTTATGTTTATTACAATAAAACAAACAACATTATACTAACTAATTGTAGTGCTATGTATTAAAATACAAATTAACAGCCACACGTACGCACACACAGATTGCTACATATACAGTTTAGGAAAAACACTTATTACAAACACATAAAACGTTCAATCACAAAAAAAATCAATTACAGATCAAACACACTGAAGAATTAATTACTTAATAATAGTTGTTGACAGATTTTACAATTCATTAAATCCCAAAAAAATATTCATTCATTCATTCATTATTCATTTACTTTTAATAATTACTATTAATTATAATTACAATTACATATAATAGAAAGATACACACAATAAAAATTAGTAGTTACAATTGTGAATTTATTAATAACGACTTACTTTGGGAATTAACTGTAGAAAGCTTTCCTAATATTTAGTCACATCAGGAAACTTACCCGACGGTCACCCTAATATAAAAAGCAGGGTGGCCGTCGGGGAGACGCGCGCAGCCTAAACAGCAGTAGTTTTTATATTTAATAAACTTGAGTAAGTCATTATTTTAGATAACAGAAATAAAATGAAAATTCTACCTAAGAGATCGGCCACATCGGACACAGTTACATGTTTGTTTCCTGTCTACCTGTTGACTACCACGATAGCGTATGTCCGCATGCATAGTGCTTGTGATGGCTCATTTATATATAAGGAAATGTCTGTCTCATTTATCACAAGTGCTGAAATAATTCACGATAAAAGTAAAATGTGTTTATAATATAGCTTTCTAAGGTAAGGTTGATTGTTATCATTCGAATTAGTAATAAGTTTTCGTTAGTCGGATATACAGTCTCGCAATAGTCAAAAGGTTTCCTAAAAAATATGTTAAATTAATGTTTGAGAGGATTATTATATTTTATTATTTAAAACATATTTTGTTCTATACACTTAAAAGTATTTCTTGTTGAAGTATTTTTTTTTTTTTTTTTTTCTAGCCTATATTGTCCCACTGCTGGGCAAAGGCCTCCCCATCTCGCTTCCACACCTCCCGATCCTTCGACCGTGTCCACCAGTCTCGACGATAGGCGTCTAGATCGTCACGCCATCTTTTCCGGGGCCTACCTCGCCTGCGGCTTCCATCCTGAGGTGTCCACTGGGTGACAATAGTGGCCCATCTCTCTGGATGCATTCGGCTGACGTGTCCGGCCCAGTCCCATTTTAATTTTGCCGCCTTTTGGCCCACATCAGCGACTCCTGTTTTGGAACGTATCACGGTATTCCGAATGCGATCGGTCCGTTTTATGCCCAACAGGCTACGTTCCATTGCCCTTTGGCAAACCCGGAGCCTGGACTTCTGACACTCGGTGAGAGACCAAGTTTGCGCACCGTAGGTTAGGACAGGCAAGATACACATGTGGACTAATTTTCGCTTGAGTGAAAGGGGAAGGTCCCCTTTCATATATTGCTTTATGGACCAGTAGCTTTTCCAGGCGTTCTCGATACGGCGATCTATTTCCTTCTCCTGCCTGTTATCGAAAGAAACTAACTGGCCCAAGTAGATGTACTCGTCGACATAGTGTAGAGCTTGCCCATCTACCTCGATCCTATGTTTCGTGCTGTTGGTCATAGCTTGTGTCTTGCTCATGTTCATTTGAAGCCCAACCTCCAGGCTTGCCCTGCTCAGATCTTGGAGCATTTGTTGGAGCTCTGCTGATGTAGACGCGAAAAGAACGATGTCGTCAGCAAACCGCAAGTTGGTCAGTCTTTTACTACCGATGACGATGCCTTTAGATGTCCACGACAGAGTGAGCTTCCTGAACACTTCCTCCAGTGTACAGGTAAAAAGATTAGGAGAGAGTGGATCGCCCTGTTTTACGCCTTTTTCTATGTAAAATGGTGGGCCAGTGGAAAGCAGTTTAATTGAAGCTGTGCTGGCTCCGTAGACCAACTCCAAAAGCTTTATATAGGTCTCATTTATATCTTGTGAGCGTAAAGATGTAAAGATCGCTGCGTGTTTGAGACTGTCAAAAGCCTTAGAGTAATCCACAAAAGCCAGGTATAACGGTTTATGATATTCGTTATATTTTTCTATTATTTGGTTGAGCGTAAATAGATGGTCGGTTGTGGAGAAGGATGGGCGAAATCCAGCCTGTTCGACTGGCTGATGTTTGTCTAGTTGACATCTGATGCGGTTATGAATAATTTTAATAAAGAGCTTATACAGATGGGAGATTAGGCTTATGGGTCGATAGTTATTGATTTCGGTCTTGTCACCTTTTTTATGCAGAAGAATTATGTTGGAGTGGGCAAATTGTTTTGGTATCTGACCAGAAAATAAAATGGAGTTGAAAAGATTCGTGATATAGGGTGTTAAAGTGTTTTTGCATAATTTAAGTATCTCAGTACTGATGCCATCTTCTCCAGGGCTCTTGTTGTATTTTAAGTTTTTTAAAGCTAAATCAATTTCGCCACTTCTGATGGGAGGGATAGCATCCGGGCAGAGATAATGGATAGGTTCAGAAGGTCGCGATGGATCTGTGTATAAAGTTTTGTTGAAGTATAAAACATATAAAATATCAATTACTGTACTTTGAAATATTCTAAAGTCAAATTAAAATATACTTATAATCATGAGGTCAGTCCTATCTTATATTATTTCATTTTCCCTCGAAACATTTGCTAGTTATGTTTACCAATGAAATAACTATAATTTTAATGTGGTTGATTTAGTAAAAACTATCTCGCACACTTTTAATTGTATTCGAAGTTGACAAATATTAAGTCCTAACCGATAAGAGCGAGATGGTCAAGTCATAGAATAAAATATACAGTACTTCTATGGTACATTGATTCGATTATTCGATTTATTCATCGAACAAAACATTGAATGCTATCTCTGCTTTACAGAGGGTTCCGTCCATCGGCCAGTTCAGTTTTCCGCCCTAAAGACAATGCCAGCTTTAAAGTAAGAAATCGATAAACGTTAATAATTATTAGTTAATTACTTACATGTATCAACAAAACTTCTTTATTGTAAGGTAACAATATAATAAAAAATATTTGAGCTATACATAATAGCACTCTTGTAAATATCCTCAATAGCTCAAGGTCACGTGGCGTGGACGGTTTATCAGTAACTCGTATTTCGCACTTTTGTTAGTAAATCGAGTCGATGTTCATTTTCATTTACTTACTAGACGTTAACAACAGCCCCGTCCGAATATCATTTCATTCCAGAGAAAACGAGTTGAGATCGAAATCAAACTTATTAATAGAATCTCAAGGACTAGGTTTTCAAAATCGAAGACTAAACTAAACGGATTGTTGCGTTTGTTTCTTGAGTATTTTAGTAAATTGTATTAGATTTCAAACTCCCAGTCCTTCCTATTGTCCATTAAGTAACAGCAAGTAAAATATTTTTTTTTTTTTTTTTTTTTTTTTTTTTTTTTTTTTTTTTTTTTTTTTTTTTTTTTTTTTTTTTTTTTTTTTTTTTTTTGGTGTCGGGTTGGAAAATCCTCATGGAGACCCATCCCCTCGGGGAAGGGCGAAGGGTACTGTCAGACTCTTACTGACTAAAAACCAACCCGGTGTTCCTCCACTTACCCATGTGTCGGAGGGGCGGGTATCGCCGAAGCATTCGTCGCAACCCCCCGACGGGTGTTGGCCCGCCAGATGGTAAGGCGGGCCCCGTCACCCACTGCGGCCGTCACCCCGACCGCAGGACTCAACTATGAGGCGCGCGCGGAACACGGCGCCGCCGCCTCGAGGCCTGCTGCTGGTCGGACGACAAGACGCCCCGAGTCTGTCGTCCGCAGGCCGCGCCCTACGGTGGCCGCAGGTCGGCCACCCTACGACGTCTTGTGCGTCTGCTGCGGGAGGGAAGAGAGGAGGCAGCCTCTCTCTCCCTTTCCGCCGCCTCCTTTGCGAGCATCACGGCCTCGCAGAAGGTAGCGACGGTACTCCACCCTGATTCGCTCCCGACCATAGTAGACACTACAGCCGGAAGCGAGAGATTTCCCGCAACATCTACGGCCGCAACCAGGTCACGACGCTGCTCGGCCCAAGCTGGGCACTCCGCCAAGGTATGCAGCGCCGTATCGTCGCGGCAATCACCACAATGGTGGCACTGAGACGTCGGCTCCCGACCTATGCGACACAGGTACTTCCCGAAACACCCGTGTCCGGTAAGCACCTGCGTCAGCCGGAAGCTGAGGGCGCCGTGGCTCCTATTGAGCCACTCCTCTAGAACGGGCCTTACCGCCTCTATAGCGGCGTGCCCTGCCGTGGGTTGCGCTAAGCGCGTCTGCCACTCCGCCATTAAGGTCTGGCGGAGTTCTGCCCTGCGTGCCTCAACCTGTCGAGGCACCAGGCGCTCGCCCCGCTCGACTGCCTCCGCGCGCCACCAATAGAGCGACTCGAGGAGTTTTGCGTCGAGGTCCCAGGGCGGGGATCCGGCTAGGAGGCTCGCTGCCTCAAAGGAGATCGTACGGTATCCCCTGATTATCCTGACGGCCATCGCGCGCTGTGGCCTTCGCAGCGCGGCGATGTTGCGGGCCGTCAGGGCGTCCGCCCATACTGGCGCAGCGTATAACGCCATCGACCGTACGACCCCCATGTAGAGCCTCCGGCAGGAGGAGATGGGCCCCCCCTGGTTGGGCAGCAAGCGCGACAGCGCAGCAGCGGCGCCCATCAACCGGGGGGCGAGCCGTGTAAAGTGCGGCCCGAAATTCCACCGACTGTCGAGAACGAGTCCGAGGTACTTCATCGTGGACTCAACAGCGATGGAAACCCCTCCTACTATAATGCTGGATCCTTGAGGCGGCCTCATCCTCGGCCCATGAAAACACAGGGCCTCCGATTTGTGCAATGCTACCTCTAAGCCCAGCCGCCGGATCCTACCCACGACGTGCGCGACACCAGCAGTCGCGCGTATGGCCGCCTGCCGGTACGACTTTCCACGCGCTGTAACTAGCGTATCGTCGGCGTAACAAATGACACCGACGCCGTGGAGTAGCGCACCGCGCAGAGCCCAGTCGTAGCCAACGTTCCACAAGAGCGGACCCAACACCGATCCCTGCGGAACGCCGCACGACGTCTCTCGCCGACCCCATCCTTCTCGACCCGGGTACACCACCGACCTGTCCGACAAATAAGCCCCGACAATGCGTTGGAGGTAGCGTGGCACCCCGTGATACCGGAGCGCCTCTCGGATGGTACTCCAGGGTAAGGTGTTGAAAGCGTTAGCGATGTCGAGCGACACCGCCAAGACCACCTCACCCCGGGCGACTGCCTCCTCCGCCAGGACCTTTACGCGCATGATAGCGTCCACCGTGGAGCGCCCCTGGCGAAAACCATATTGGTTGTCCGCCAAATCCGGCCCCACCCTGGTCATGTGCTGGACGAGGCGGCCGGCGATGATTCGCTCGAAGATCTTACACACCTCGTCCAGCAACACGATCGGCCTGTACGCAGACGGGGAGTCTGCGGGGCGCCCCGCCTTTTTGAGCAAGACCAGCTTTCCGGTCTTCCACCGGCTTGGGAACTGGCCCCGCTCCAAACATGCGCTTAAGAGCCCCGCTAGTCGGGGCCAGAGAGCTTTCATAGCCAGGACCCATGCACGGCCTGGAATGCCGTCGGGCCCTGGGGCGGTGTTCTTGATGCGACCCACCGCCACTCTCAACTCTACCCGGGTCACTTCGGGCACGTTTTCGTCAGTCTCGTCTTCCGCGTTGGGCGAAGTACGAGGCGGAACCATAGCCGGTGGTGTATGCTCCGGTCTCGACGGAAACAACGCACACACCACCTCCTCCAGCAGCTGTGGCTGGAGACTCCGGGATAGTGGGGGGGCCCATTGGCGCAATTTGCCCCGTACCATGAGGTAGGGGCGTCCCCACGGATCTCGGTCCAGAGTCCTCAACAGCTCTACGTTGGCCTGGGCCTTTGCCCGGACAATGGCCAGCTGGAGGGCGCTTTTCGCCTCTCTATAGCGGTTGTATAGTTCCGCCTCTTCCTGTTCGGCCGCAGCTGTAAAGGGGCTGCGGCGCCTTCTTCGGTACCTTGCGTACTGGCGCCGCACCCGTACACAAGTGGTGCGTAATTGCGCAATCGAGTGCGACCACCAGTAGACTTGGCGCCTGGATGGTAGCGGCCGGACTCGGGGCATGCCAGCGTCGCAGATGTGCGACATGCTCTCCCGGAACCACTCCGCCTCCTCGTCGATGTTGGTTGGCCTGTCTGGAGAGTCCAACCAGGCCTTGACGATAGAGGCCTCCAAGAGAGCCTCCCTGTCCAACCGCTTTAACGCCCAACGTGGGCCGTCTCCAACACCCACCGGGGTCGCTTGGATCGGCCCAACCGAGGTCTGAGCAGAGACGCTGAATCGAATATATCGGTGGTCAGACAGCGTCTCTACCTCCTCCAACACGTGCCAGTCCTGGACAGTGCGTGCGAGAGCGGGGCTAGCGAAAGATAAGTCCACTATAGATCCACCTCGCTGCCGCACGCACGTCTGCACGGAACCCCGGTTTAGGAGAAGCAGGCCCTGCTCGACCGCCCACTCCTCCACTAACTCGCCCCGCGCATTCGTACACGGGGAACCCCAAGCCGTAGATTTGGCATTGAAGTCCCCAAGGACTATCACGGGACGAGGATGACTACGACTGACAATCGTGCCCAACTCCAATATCAAATCCTCCATGTCGGCGAGAGAAAGGCTGGGGGGGAAATACACCCCCGCGACCATGATATTTCCCCAAACTGCCGCAACATAGCCCCGCCCTCGGGTGACGGCCTCGAAGGGAAGGGTGTCGCCGGCAGACCTCAAAATAAGTGCTACCGAGCGGTTTGTGTCGCACACCCAGTCATCCCTGGGTGGCACAAAATACGGCTCGGATACAACTGCCACATCGATCGACCACTGCGCCATGCTCTGAAGCAAGAGATCCTGAGCCCTGGCGCAGTGGTTTATGTTGGCTTGAAGGAGACGACGTAGGGCCATTATTGGGTTTCCATTGCCGTTGCCTCCTTCCCAGCCCTCGGCGGATATTCTGCCGCAGCTGGCGGGTGAACCGGCTGCGAGGAGCTGGTTGCCTGCTGTGCCATACTAGCTGGCGGATGAGCCAGCGGTCTCCTGGCATTCTTCTTGGGCCTTGCGCAGGCCTTAGACCCAGTGTGATGATTGGCTGGCTTGCCAGATGCCGCACAGATAACGCAGTGCGGCGTGGCAGTGCAAGTGCCAGCCTTGTGACCGGGCTGACCGCAGCGGAAGCACAGTTGGCTGCGGTCTACTCCCGCGGTGCACCGTGCTCCCGCATGTCCTCCTTCTAAGCAGCGGTAGCACCGATACGGCTTAGGTTCTAGGAGCACGACCTGCGCCGAGACCCAACCAACCAGAAGCCGCTTGTCTTTTAACTTTTTAGCCGCCGCTACGGGACAGCTGACCAGAACCGTCCCGAGACCGGAGACACCCCGGCGTATCGTACCCGTCTTGACTTGCTCCGGCGGGCATCCTCCGGCCTTAGAGATGGCAGCGGCGACCTCCTCCTGTGTGACGGAATCGTCCAGGCCCGATATACGCAGGTCTGCGCATTTAGTCGGCCTGGACACTTTTACGTCTTCAGGGCCTAGAGACGCCCTAAGTCTATCAGCAAGGGCGTCTGCTTTGGGACCGCTGGTAGCTCCCGACACCTCCAGTAGGCGACCGCCGGTGGCAGTTGTCTTGCAACGAAGGCCCGTTATGCCGAGATCACTCAACGAGATCTCGGCTTTCGCCCTCGCCAGGATCCCGGCGTATGTAAGACCGCGCTCCTCCGCCTCTGGCTGCAGGGTGAGAACCACTGCAGTAGAGCGAGGTGTGGTGAGCCTCGCGGCCTGGCGCTTGGCAGCCACTTGTACCTTCTGGGCCTGCTTTTTGGCCCGTCGGCGCGCCTTTTTCGACTTTTTGGCGGCGCCCGCAACCGTCCACTCCGCCTCAGGCCTGGTAGCGGATTCGCTGGTGGCTGGGCGAGATGTGCTACCTGCCTTTTTTGCCAGCTTGGCCTCTTTTTTTGCCTTCCTCTGCGAGGCGGCAGTCGGGGTGGTCTTCTTGTGACCGGCAGAACCCGCTTGTGATGGTTGTGCGGCATGGGGTGCCTTTTGTGCGGCACCCGCCGCTGGTGCCGATTTGGAGGCACGGGGTGCTGCGGCTTGGGCTGCGTATGTTGGTACCTGAGAATTGGCCTGGTCTCCAGCTAGAGGAGGACGCAGAATCCTCCCTTCAAGCACCGAAAAACGCGCGTTGAAACTCGCCATTTCCTGACGGATCAGGCGCGTCAACTCCGCATCCTGCGACGGCAACTGTGGTTGTTGTGGCGTTGTTGTAGGCGGAAGGCCCACCTCCCGCCTAAGTTGCTCGCGCCGAAAGTTGGCCATTTCTTCCTTAAGCTCCTCGTGCTCCTTGCGGAGCTCCGCCATTTGTGATGCGAGCTTTTTGTTTTGGGCCCGCAGCAAGGTCGTCTCTTCGGCTGTCGTGCGAGTCATAAGTAACTGCGCACTCTCCATGATGGAGGCCGTGGCTTCTTTGAGTGCTTTCTTGCTGCAGCCGCTAAGGCCCTTCGAGACCTTGCTCACCCGTCTTATGGCTGCAACCGCGTCAGCCAATCTTTGGTTTAAGTCGGAGGCAGGGAGCTCTTCTGCCTCTACTCCTAGATCCAAGACGACAGATGACGATTCCGACAGGCGAGTGACTCTCCCTTCCGTCACCCGTTTTGTTAGAGCCGCAATCTGCCGCTCGTCCTCCTCCAGCTTGTCAGCACTTGCTGCGGCTCTCATTGCAGCCGCAGCCTCACGCCTGGATAGGCCGATACCAGCATATTTGCCGGTAGTAGCAGGCCTACCTCTCCCTGCTTTTTTGGCACCGACCTTGGGGGCCGGCACCGCTGTGTCGCTTAGGGCCGATTCCGACCCTGAGATCGCACTCTCTCTCGGGCGTTTACGTAAGCGTTTCGAGTTAACGCTTACGGCACTCGCCACACTCATGTGACTAGACGCACTGTCCGAGTCCGACAGCACGCCCATTGGCTCAACTAGTACCAGAGGTACTTTGTCTCTCACTTCGTCATTTTTTATTTGGTTTTGTAGGTTCTCCATAGTGTTCCCACGAGTATAAAGCAAAGAAATGTCAACCCCGGGCAGAGGCTTAAGTACCCGGGTAAGCCTACATACTGCTGGGGGCGGCAGGTACCAGCAGGTGGGAGCGCTAACGACCGTACACCCAACGGCCATTCATCCCCTCGCCGCGCTCCCAAAACTTGGGATTGGGTGGTTTTTTATCTTAGAGGTGTCCTTCCTCTGGGGCCGGGCGGTAAAGCCAAGCCCCCCGACGGCGGCATTAAGACATGCCTCCGTCCGCTGTCCGGCCAACCCGACTCAGCGGACCCGCCGAAAGGTTTTGTTCCTCAATGAATGAGGAGACAAACGAACCCCGCATTGACGCGCCTGCGCCTAAGAGGGTGTGGTCACGTCCTCACCAAATCGAATAAGACGACGGGGCAGGAGTGACCCCTCCTGCAGAAGTTAGCTCCGGACAATAATACTCCTCTTACGCGAAGTGATTATTGTCCGTACCCAGGGTGCACCGGTCCAACGACTGCTCTTCCCCCCGGACGTATCCACAAGGGACCAGCAGCCGCCGAACGCACGGGGAGGTCTTCTGCACGCACCCCAAGTAAAATATTTAGTTTATTAACCTATAGATAGAATGTGTCATAAAAATTGGAAACATTCGTACTGTTAATATTATGTTACAACAATAATTAGACAATATATTGTATCTATGACCTCTTAGTATTTCAATTTCACCGAGCTACGCGATAATCGTACCCTCTGAAACAATACCTTTATCATATAAACCTATGCATGAGTGTGTAATCTCCGAAAAATCTGTCTGTCAGATGTCATTTTTTGTAACCTGTCAACAACAAAGTTCTAGAGACCTTTACTACTATCTTTTGCCCCTTTTACCTTTCCAGCTCTACCCTGAACCTACTTCTTTATTTCTAAGAACATTTTCCTTGCAGTTACAGATACGACCTAAATGTTTCTGTTCTTATTATTTGGGAAACAATTTAACAAATCGTTTATATAATAGATGTTGTAAAACTTTGAATTACATTCAGTTTGATTACTTTTCATGTTTAAGACTTTTTATCGAATAAATGGCAACCAAGCTGAATCTCAATGAATAGAACAAGACTTGCTAGACACGTAACTAAAGTAATATTGAATATTAAAAGAAAACGTGAATTAACTGAGAAAAGCTCAACCAGTTTCAAGTCAAAATGAGACTCATTGATAAGACAAGTCGAGTGATCACGCGGCTGGGCCGGCAAACGCTTGGAAACAGAGCCTAAAATCTACGTCAATCCCCAAGTATTCCCAACTTAGAGTGTGACACAATAAGCGTGGCATGTAACACTGATTCGACTCAGGAATTGAACCTAACCCCATCGCCGCTGAACGAGCCGGTCAACATCGTCACCAACGCTACCGCACCGTTGCAGTTGGAAGCAAGCGCACGCCTTTGACGGTAGCAGGCGCAATTCCAGCTGCGTGAAAAAGAGCCCCGTCGTGACTTAAAACTGGAAGAGCGTTTCTCAGTCGTTATTTTCATTAGTATGTTTCAAGATTATTACTAAGTAGAGATTTAATAAAAACATGAATATCAAACTTTGTTGAGATTTTGACAGATTACAAAAATCTAGATGTTACAGTTACAGTTTATTCACCGTTAATGTCCTAATTCGTCATCTCTTTATAAAAAAGCTCTTGTTAAATAGGTTTTTTTTTTAAGATGTTTATTTACCGTCAGACATATGTTTTGTTACAAATTACTAAGAAAATATAAATATTATTACAAAATAAGTATCCTTGTATTAGAGATAAGTATGTATCTTATAATCTAATATGGCTTATTTATTGCTTCTTGATATTGCCACTAAATACTAGATAGCCTTGTAAAAAGGCAAGTTGAATGTCCATAATTGCTGAAGTTATGGATGCGATAAAAAAAATAAAAAAAGAAGCTTTGACATTTTGAAATATGGGGAGTATTTGTGTTCTTATTAAGTTTTCCATTAAGAACTTCTTGTACCAACCAATATCAACATATCAGATGTTTGGCCTGGTTAATTGATGAATAACTAGAGCCCGTATCCGACTTCAGTTTAAAACAAATTTTATTAAGGGTAGTTTGCAATATATTTATGTATAGATAGTTAATTGCAACAGTTAATTATTGTTTTATCAAATTTATTGAATTATTTTTTTATTTATCACGTGTTCAAGATTATAGAAATATCCGAAAAATGGCGTTTGAACACGAAACAGCCAGCTCGATGCGCGTTAATAGCGCATTCGCCGTTTGTGACATTATTTTCTGCAGCAGTAACGAAAAACCGCTCTTGGATAAAATAAATGAAAATTAGCGTTTGTAATTCCTGTTGATTTTTTAAAATGTGTTTTATGTTACTCTGTGTAGTAATAGGTAGGTAAAAGGTAATAGTTTAAGACAACAGAGATTATTTTATTCATGAAATATATAAATTGTAGAAATACAACTTGACTACAAGGCTGTCTACAAAAATCTGACCGATGTAAAGGCGTTTAATGTTTTATTGTTTCAATACACAAATATTATAAACTACATACTAAACAAAGTGGAGAATTGACTGTTAAAGATGCAAATAAATATAAATAGCCAAAAAATATAGTATAAATGTATTTTTATGACGTGTGACACCTATCTTATGGTACCAATTGAAATTATGTATGTAATGTTTCTATTATAATTTTAAAGAAGACCGGACATTACATTGTTGTCACTGTTATTTGAATTTACACCACCTGGTTTACTGACGAACAGACTGACGGACTATTTTTCTATTTGACGTTTCGAATATATTACATTATGGTATGTAGGAAGAAATGTTTTTTACTTTGACAATAGTTGCGAGATGTGTGTATTAATAACTGGGTGTTGGTTATTCAGAAAACAGTACTAGGTTTCTGTGGGACAGTTTTCGGATTGTCAAAATCTAAATTAGTGCATAGTGACGAAGCCGGAGTACTGGGCTCCTATTTCTGTCCTATCTGTCTACCATGTCGGATTGTCATATCGTCTACTGAAACTAGTTTAGCCTAGGCCAAACCAGTTTATTCTGAATCAGATTTGGTAAGGTGTGCTTTAACTGTAAAAAATTGTTTTTGTCATATAAAAATTATTAGTCATATTACTCTCATACTGCTCTAAAATATAACAAAACATTTAAAACGGTAGGATTTTAATAGACAACTCGAGTCAGTCCCAAATAATGTTACAAAAACCCATCTAGAATCCTGCATAGTCATAAATAATAAAATAATCTCTTTGGGCTACTATATCATATGATTATCTATTGTACAATAGCGCCGACGTATCTTGGCGAGTCTGAAGTTAGCCGAGTAGCTGCGCAGTACACAATTTTGTTCCTAAAATATCCATTGCGCAGACAAACAGCTAACTTCAGACTCGCCAAGATACGTCGGCCGTACTGTAATCGTGCTGCATTTCAGTTAATAACTTCATCGTGACAATAAAATCATATTTTTCTACATTTGTAACAAAACATATGATTAGTTCAAAAGTTTTTAGCATTTGTCAGCTTTGTATACATTTCTTCTTAATTATTCTAAGTTTATACCTACT
This sequence comes from Spodoptera exigua, assembly GCA_902829305.4. Lineage (NCBI taxonomy): Eukaryota > Metazoa > Arthropoda > Insecta > Lepidoptera > Noctuidae > Spodoptera > Spodoptera exigua. Next base: position 6,948,126 of record LR824601.2, on the reverse strand, counting down.
TACTATATCTACATTCAGTTCGGTTACCAACCCCTATCTATATCACGAGGCATCTGGTGGTACCACTGACTCGGCGTTCAACAGCATTTTGGCCAGGAACGTCATGAAGTTGGGGGTAGCCATCAATCCCTGAAATAGGAAACAAAAGTTTAGTTATGTTTTAATTCCCTTTGGTTTGCTTAACATAGGTACATGTGTGTCTATATTTACAAAAAAATACTAACAGGAAGTTTTGAAATGGTATACCGTATAATAGTAAAACGCCACTGAACCCCAGCAGTTAAGATATAAATATAACATTGACATGCTAGACATGTTTTAATAATATGATACTTACGTTCTCTTTTTCTGGCATGATATTTAGACCATTACTCCCTGGCATTTTCTAAAATAAAAGAAAACATTAATTAGCGCATACAAATTATGCACAGTGCAACTGGTTAGATTGGTTATTACAATAATAATCGAATAAATAGATTTAATTTGTTCGACAGGCCACTGTGTGTGTATTTCAGCTTCTCGGACGTCTTCTATGGTATGTGATAGGAAACGAACAAACAACAATAATAATATTGTACACCTTAGAGAATTTTGTGACATGAGTATATTGAGAGAGGTACAAAAATAGTATAGTACAGCTCAGGAAGAATCTTATGCGGTGACATTTGGAACTACGAAATGTTTGCTGTGGCAACACTATTAAAACTTCCGCTACCGGTAATTTCTGTGTCAAAAAAATAATTCCGTCGTGTTATTTCACTGCTTGTTACAAAATTTATCAACGATTAATGTTTACTTGTATATTCATATTGATTAAAACTATTCGTTCGTAGAGCAGTGATATTATATTAAGTCTACTCGAGATATGTAGTCGAATCTGAAGTGGCAACAATTTGGCCTCCGATTGACATTGCTTATCAGAAATATGCTAATTAAGTTATTATATTTATATACTAATTCCTTATTTCATCAGTAACATGAGTTTATTGAGTCTATACATAGTCTAGCCATAAATACTGTTACAATTAAAAATAAACAAAATATTACATTTGAATTTGGAATCTGTCATTTTTATATAATTTTTCACTGTGTTTTCTTATTTTGGCGCCGATAAATTGTTCAATATTTTGCGATATTAAAATGGAGTGGGGTGATAAAGAGAACCGAATCGCTGTGATTGCATTACACAAAGTAGGTATGGAGCCAAATGCAATTTTTAAAACTCTCCACACGCTTGGCATTAGTCAAATGTTTGTGTACCGTGCTATTAATAGGTACAATGAGACCTCCTCTGTTTGTGACATAAAAAGATCGGGCCGTCCACGTAGTGTTCGTACGAAAAAGGTGGTCAAAGCAGTAAGGGAAAGAATTCGAAGAAATCCTGTCTGAAAGCAAAAGATTTTATCTCGGAAGATGAAGATAGCACCTAGAACCATGTCGCGTATTTTAAAAGACGACTTAGGACTTGCAGCCTATAAGAGACGCACTGGACATTTTTTAAATGATAATTTAAAAAAGAATAGGGTGATAAAATCTAAGCAACTACTGAAGCGGTACGCAAAGGGAGGTTTGATTTCGGATGAGAAAATTTTTACAATTGAGCAACATTTTAACAAACAAAATGACCGTCTTTATGCTCAAAGCTCTAATCTTTTTTTAAATATATAAATTAAATGGAAGCTCTAGGTTTGAGAAGTCTGTCCACATATATTTAAATTAATCTGGTTAGATTTATAAAATAATAAAAATAATTTCTGGACGTGACCTTTCACAGAAATCGGTTCAGTAGTTTAGGCGTGAAAAAAAGACAGACAGACAGAGTTACTTTCGCATTTATAATAAAAGTTTGGATTTTAAATGTCAACAGTAAAAAGAATACAAGACTAGTATAGTAAACCCACAGTATTTGGGATATGACTGTAGAGCTGCCTAAATTTTGCCACATTTTTTAACCAAGCTGTACCATATATATACTACTTTTGTACCCAAAAAACCTTCGATAACTATTCCCCAAAAATCCGAATTTGTCCTATTTGTAGTATTTTTCCAGTTCAGAATACATAACAATTTAGAAAACAATAATAAGGCAGCATTCGATAAAATTTATCAAATCTTACACTTTTATTTAATAAATAAAAAAAAATTAAATTATTTCTCAAATAACTGTAATATGTGCATGAAAAATATTTTTGTAAATACTTTTACTATTGAATAGTTTATTCATCAGTTATAAGCCAAGGCTATTAATTAATACAGTTGTTTTCAATTCTCCACTTTGTTTTTTTACTTCATCAAGTAATAATGTTGCACTCCACAACTTGTAAATAGACATAAATTAATAACTAACACAACGTACTACGGCGTAGCAGTACGTAGCTCATCTCGTAGCTAATTTGGGTCGAATATCGAAACTTATGTTATTTTGAACCAAATTATATTTTGTATGCCAGTGTGAACCAATTAGACAAGAGTTTTCAACTTAAGTAATCAAAGTTCATCAGTCGAATAAGAAATCCAAGTTACTAACATGTACTTAGGGACTCGCAACGAATCTTTCTATAAATTTCAAAAACGACTTAAGTATTTGGTGTTTGAGAAATTGAATTTATTTGGTTAATAGCAAGAGGAAGGGAGGCAGGGGGACATCTAATACATAGAGCCCTATTCTCTACTCTCAGTTCCGGTAGTGAGCAATGTCGTCATCCGTATTAAGATTGATAAAAGATCATTAAAATTGCGAAACTAGAGTAAAAGCTTACTTTTATCGTATGACCGCCTGTATATCTTCAACGCGTCTGTTTTTGTATGGTTCACGAGACAGAGATGTACGAAGTATATAATTATCATTAATAATAACAAACTGAAAGTAACAATTAGATGAATAAATAAACATTTTTCTCCTCTAGTAAATTTAGTTTTACTATTTTCAGGTGGCATTTTACTGGAAAGTCAAAATCGTGGGCCCCTAGATATTAATCGAGACATGCTTAGCCAACTTTCAATATTTTTTTTAATATAATTTATTTAATGTTGGTACTACATTATAGGCTTATTTATAAAAGAGAGCCGACGAACGACTTGAATTCTCTTATTTTGATTAATGTGGGAAGTTCAACAATACATCTAGTATTGGATAAAACTTTTTTATTATTCACATTGCTCGCAAAGGATTTCCATAACGGCAGTCACATAGTACCTAGGTATCTTGTAATTTGAGAGTCTAAAAGCTTCAAAATAGAAAAAAGCTATCTAAACATACATACGTACCTAATAACTTGTATGCTGAATAATATATTAAATATATTTAAATTTATTAGCATTTGCAGTAAAAGATTTTTTTCTTTGTCATCAGGGTTTATCATACCACATTCGATAAAGTTTATTAAAAAAACTATAAATATATTTATATAAAATAACTATTTATATAAACTATATACATATACCTTAAAATGAGGTGAATAGATGTTAGTGAATTTCCCTAGTATCTATTTACCCCTCTATTGTGTCTATTCACCCCTCGAATTATATTGACCCAGTTTTACAGTACTGAATAAGTATAAGGACAAAGTTTCTTCGTTTATTAATTTCCTTTACGTTATCACAAACTTTTTGTACTCACTGATAAAAGTTTAAGAAAAACACTTAATTCTTATAGGTAATCATTTAATCACAAACTGACAAATACATTTTCGGTTACATATGTAGATTTAGCATCAACACCTAAGTACTACTAATGGGAACCATAGTAGTTGGCAGATATAAATCGCAAAAATGTAAGGAACTTATTTTTAACTAGTTACTTTTAATGACGGAAATAAATAAACTCAAAATAAAAGAACAATACAAGTTTAGTGAAATACTGCCTTAATTAGTAACTGTATATTCAAGTTCAGAGGGCCTACCATGACGTGTTGAAGCGTAAATCTTCCAGACGAGAAAGAGGGATGGAGCTATACACCTTTTACAGCTTAGCTTCCTCCCTCTTTCTCGGCCGGAAGACTGAGAAGACACGCGTCATGGTAGGCCTACAGTTTTAATTACAGCATTATTTTTTGTCAATATTTATGTTAATTTGCAATGCACAGTCAATAATCAATATTAATTAAATTTTTAATGTATAAAATATTTTACAATGCTTAGTAATATTCTAGAGTAAATACAAATACTTATATTAAGTCAGCCCCATCTTATAGTATTTGAATTTTTCCAATAATAAAATGAGTCTATTTTTTATGTAGATGAACCAGCACGGGATTGGTGTGAATAATGTTTAAGAATCTATATCATTTAGTTCCACGTAATAAGAGTGGAAATCGAAACCCGTTTCTTAGGATAATTCGACTTATCGAATCTTTAGGACTGGATTTTCAAAATCTAGGACTTATTTAGATATATCTAAATGAGTCTTAGATTCTAAGAATAATTTTAAAAAGTGTTTTGTGTCCGTTACAGACAATAAAAAAAGAATGCAGGAATGGCTTCAGCTGTTTTTTAAGATTTGAGCTTTAGCATTACGGATAATTATTGAAGAATGATATCGTAAAATTTTAGATTGTCCTGATGATCCTTAAGACATGTATAAATTTTGTTACGTGTGTTATATTTACTTCAGCCTTTGAGGAGCACTGCACTTTGAATTGTATCTTTACAGAGAAGTATGGCTTTTTCAAATTATATTTTTTAATGAATTCCTGCATTGTAGAGATCAAGAGGCTTGTAGGCTATGCACGTAGGTGTCGCGTATGTAGAACGTAATAGTTAACAATAATAATTAACAATAACGACTTACTCATCAGAACTAAGACAAGCTCTACCAGTTTCAGGTCACAACGAGACTTACTTGCTGTGACCTGAAACTGCCTGCCTGTAGCCTACAAACCCCTTGATCACTACATTACATTTCATGAACAGCTTGCACGTCGCGACGATGTCATGGAGCCGATTGGTGACTCGAACCTGTACTTGTACGCCCACCGCGTCCTATGCTGGCAAACGCGCGCGCTTGTTCCAACTGTGACGGGTGCGGCGGTGTTAGGAGCGACGTTAAAGGCTCGTCTCGTTAAGCGACGTTGGTGTTCACAAAATCAGTGGTACATGCCACGGTTACAGAGTCACACTTCAAGTTTGAAAACGCTCGAGAACGACATAAGATTTCAGGCCTAGTTTGTAAGTGGGTGACATTGTCTAGACACGGTCTCTATTAAAGCACGGACGGCTTATCTCGATGGCATCCTGTACTTTCTGCGACATAAAGTATTCCTACCTTGCTAGTACGGAGACCTAATCGAAACGTATGGAAGGAACCGCGTCTGTACAACAAACGTGCTTGGCCACCGACTATGCATGGTTCATTATAATTCATTTCCTTCACGCTATGCATATGTTCCTCTAACCTGGTTGCGATATTGCGGTGAGTTTCTCCGATGTACTGTACTGCGGGTACAGCGAATGGATCTGTGCATTAAAGGCACAGGTTAAATCAGGGAAACTCGCCGTAATATTACAACCAGGGTAAAGGAACGTGTACCTACGTAACGTGGCGAAGATAACAAGACATCGGCAATGGTTGAGCACGTTTTGGTTAGGACGCGGTCCAATTCACGCATTTCGAAAGTTTCCATACAAGCAAGGCAGAAATACATCATCCCGCGGGAACGGCGGAAGGCCATCAAGATAAAACGCCGTCTGTGTTTTAACAGAAACGGTGTATAGGCAGAGTACCACCCGGTTATAGCCGGGCTTGAAATGTACGTCGATCTACAGCGCTACAACTTGGACTGAGACAAGGGAAGCGTGGCATGTAATACTAATTTTGAGACACCAAACCGACGCCGCTAAACGCGCCGGGCGTCTATTGTCGCTTACAGGAGCGGCGTCCTGTCGCAGTTGGAAGCAAGCTCTCGATTGTCGGTAAAGAGCGCGATGGGCGCACAAGAGAGTAATCAGTCGGCTGCGTAATGTCGCGACGCGCACGCTGCTCACGAACAGAATTGCCGTTGTGACTTCAAACTATACGAGTTTCTCTCAGTTAATACACGAGATTAAGTCCTTAAACTTATTTTTTTGACAGATTACAAAAACCTAGAAGTGATATCTTATATTATCTATATCACGAGGCATCTGCTGTTACCAGTGTTGACACAGCATTTTCGGCAGAAACGTCATGAAGTTGGATAGCCAGCAAACCCTGAAATTCGAAATAGGAACATCAAGTTGGTGTTATACATTCAATTGAAATTTGTTCTTGATTTTAAGATTATATTTTGTAATCTACCTTTTTACAATAAAGTAAATAATTAAAATTAATAATTTATGCCAATTAGGTTAAATTAATGTTTAATGTTTAACTTAATTGGTGTTTAATTTTAAATTAATGTTTAATAAAACATTAATGTTTAAAATTAATGTTTAATAAAACATTAATTAATTGTTTTTTTCATTAGGTTTTAATTCCGTTAAATCGTTTTCGTTTTGTAAAACTACATGTGTATGAACATATTGATGTGACATTTTTAGGGTGGAAAATCCGTAAATTCCTTCTGTCGAGATACAGAGAGATGATAGGGCGAGAAGGAGCATCAAATTTTACTCAGTACAAAATAACACCATGCCGTCATCGAACCCGCGACACGTTGCTCAGCAGCCAGTTGCCCAGCCACTGCGCCAACCGTGCAGTCAAAAAGTTTATCTACGCTACGTTACGCTGCTGCCCAGAGACAGCGGTAGTTGATTTTTCTTGGCATATATAGGTAGAAGAACCTATTACATTTCTGGACACATCTATTGACTTACCTTAGAGTTTAGGTTTCGATGGTCCTTACTGAAATATGATTGCTAGATTGAAAAAAACTAATCATGCTGTTTTAAAAATGATACGATTTACCATCTTTTTCGATTGTATTGTTTTAAATTTGAATTCAGAATACCATACGACATGGAGCTACGCCTAACAAGTCGGATATGCGCCTCGTTAAAGGCAATTGATTTTTGAATAAAAATCATGTTTTATCAAATAAAGGTTTAATTTAATAACGCGTGTTGGCATAGAATTTATCAACCGCTATATGTAATTTTGCGGGATCATCTCACATTCCTCTTCTATGGCAGTTTTCAACTCCTGCATCGTCTGGGCAACTGACTCAAGAGCCCTGACACGTCTTTTTAGCTCGCCCCGCATGTGATTGTTTGATATCAACACAAGCTCCAAATTGTCTTTTTTTTTCTTTAAGTTCTTTGTTCTGAATTAAAGCAAAAAGACTATTGAATGTAATTGCGAATGGGCCAGGTTCAAAACTGCATAAAAACTTTTTGTTTGACCTAATATAAAATTTTAGCAAGGACCAAACGATACTGAAAATACAAGGTGGACCATTAGATGTGTCCAGAAGTGTATAATGCTTTTATTAAAATTGTATACTAACCGGTTTGAAAAGTGCCGCAACAACTGAAGAGATTATTGCATTCTTCGTGCACAATATTATTTTATTTAGTTCTTCAACGTTTTGCCTGTGGCTTTCAACGTTTTTCTTGGGTAACTCCTCCCGGAGATAGAGCCTCCCTGATGAAAAAGCATCATATCATGAACATCTTAAATATTAATATAAAAAAGCTTTTGATATTAATTTCAAGATATATATATAAACCACCAAACCAAAATACTATCTAGCCATTTGTTCAAAACCAGGGTGAAGTCAATCTCATAATAAACAAATTGATAAGTTTCGCGCATTCAATGAAATTTAACGTTCTGGCACAAAAGGAAGCATAAGAGCAGATTGAGTACAGCTACGCATGCTTTGTAATTATATAGCAATGGTAAGACATTAAGATACTTAGTCATACTTGACTTCGTGTTCTGATACCTGAGTATTATACCTGATTTCTGTACTTTCGCACATTTCGCACTTCTTTGCGCGAGACTGACCAGTGCTGAGCAGTGGAACCTCCGTAGAGCTGCTGACTGGAGACAAAATAAACAAATAATTATATACAATTGAAACAAAAGTTTAGACACGATTTAATTCCTCATGGTTTGCTTTATACATGTCTATATCCATATTTACAAAAAAAATACTAACAGAAAGTTTTGAAATGATATACTGTATAATAGTAAACCGAAACTGAACCCCAGAAGTTAAGGCGTATAGTACCCTCAATAACCTTGAGCATACTAGAGCACGACTGGTGAGGGCTGCGTTCGCCCGATTTTTTATTATATATGGAAATCCCAATAATATAACATGTTCTTTGCAAAATATTGACCGATTTACATAAGTGCTGCTCATTTTGTAGTAAAATGTAACACCGATTGATCTATTAAAAAACACCAAGCCATTTAGAAGGAATAGGCATTCATGAACAAAATAGCGTGTTGGTAAATATTTTTTTACAGCTTAACTTTTCGTCATAAGAAAATCAAATTTACTAGATTATTAAATGGTTATTAATATTATTTTCTATTGAACTAAATGAAAACATGCATTAATTTCTACAATGAAAATTTATTTTTTGCATATTATTTTCCTTTTTGAAGTCGGAATATTTTTGTTAAAAATTATTTATTTCACCATTTTAAGTAATAGGCAGAGCAAGCAAGTATAATGGTTTTCTAATGAAAAGACGACGGCTACTTGAGACCGAAAATCACGGAAATAGAAGTACTGAATTGGTCAGTATCCAGTGCTGTAAATCGTGAGGAATTCCCTCGACTGTCAATGGTCTCCATCATCATGTACACTGCAGACCTTCAATATACTTACATAATCCATATAGGTGCAAAGTTCTCATCAATTTAAATGAATTATGTCCAAGCACAACGTTATTACTCCAAATGGTCAAAAAGATCCACGACAGTCTTCCTGCTCCATCATCAGATTTACTCCATAACTTCATTGTAACCCATATTGGTGTGTGAGTTTTCATCGATATAAATGAATTAAGTCCAAACACGAAGTAGTTACTGTGAACCGTTCAGGAGTTCCCTGAGCTGTCCTTCGTCCTCATCATCAGACCCCTAATGACAGTGACGACCAATCTTGGTGCAAAATGCTCACCAATACGAATCATTCAGGCCCAAATACAAGGAAACTACTCCAAATAGTGCGGGAGATCCCTCGACGGTCTTAAGGCTCCATCATCAGGTCGAGTTCGACCATCGGCAAGTTGTAGCGTTGTAAACAGCCTATTAAAACAACATGCAAAATCACTACTCGCCCCCACAATTTTCGAAACTACCCCTCGGTTTCCCTAAAATTCCATAATCTGATCCTGACGTCATGAAAATGGGACCCTCTCGGGAGTATAACCTTCATCCAATCAAACAAAACAAGAATTTTGGAAATCGGTTCATAAATGGCGGAGTAATCGGTGAACATACAAAAAAAACCAATAGCCCGAACATAGTACCTCCTCCTTTTTTAGAAGTCGGTAAAAAGTATAAAACAAGATTTTCAGAATACTGAAAAACGTTGTCAAAGTGCTACGGTAGATAGTTATATGCACTTTATATTCGCGGTATTTATTATTACAGACTAGCGACCCGCCCCAGGTTCGCACGGGTCCAACTATCTCGCTATCAAAGGGCCACTTTTTCCTTATCTTCCCCTCTAGTTTTCTCATATTATTTTCTTTCATAAGAACCTTCTCCTGACAATAACAAACACAACAAAAAAAGAATTAGCAAAATTGGTCCAGGCGTTTTTGAGTTATGCGCTTACCAACACATTTTGCGATCCATTTTTATATATAAGAAGACAAGAATGCATAGCAATTTAGAAAAAAAATAAGGCAGCATTCGACAAAATTAATCAAATCTTACTTTTGTTACCATATCGTAGAACACCCAGATAAAACGCTTTTGTAAAATTTGAATACTAACCGGCTTGAAGAGTGCGGCAACAACTGATGATATTCTTGCATTCTTCGTACACAAAAGCCTATTTTTTTTTTATTTAGTTCTTCAACCTTTTGCTTGTGACTTTCAACCTTTCTCTTCAACAACTCCTCCCTGAGAAACACAAGAGCGTCAGAACTATAATCTCTTATCAAGGCTACATGAACATGTTACAAATTAATATAACACGATACACGGTATAATTAAGGAAAGGTAGCAGAAAACACAAGGTAGCTACTGTTATCCGTTGAAGAGTTTTCTTAGCTATTGTGATGAATTATTCTTCATCACCAGACCCCTCATAACATTAACTAATCATCTAGGTGTTAACTTCTCGGTGATGCAAGTTAATCAAGCTAAAACTCCGCTGTAAGCCCTCAAGTCCTTTCGTCTATATTTCGGCTCGATCATCACGTCAAATTCAGACCTTCGTAAAATTGTAGTGCTTTAAAATATCTAAGTACTTAGTTACTAAACGAGTAAAAGGACTAGGCATGGTACATTATTGTGTACTTGCCCGTACGGCTATCCCGGCTGAACATTAACCATGTTGAACCAATTCTTCCGCAGTGTAGTCACAGTACAACTATATTGTGGGGTATTGGTATCTGTGAAGCACTAGCGAGACGCTATGAGCCGTACGATCGGGTCTACGAGCGAGGTACTCTTGCGCACTGTCCGCAGACCCGAAAAATTAACTTATGCATAAACATACATATATCATGTACTAAAATTGTGATAACAATTCTAACTAACCTATGTAACCGGTTTGTAAATTGCCGCAACAACTGAAGATATTCTTGCATTCTTCGTGATTTTTTATTTAGTTCTTCAACCTTTTGCTTGTGACTTTCAACCTTTCTCTTCAACAACTCCTCCCTGAGAAACACAAGAGCGTTAGGACGATAATCTCTTATCAAAGCCTACATGAACATGTTAAAATTTGTTATAAAATAGCTTGTGCTAGTAATTACAAGATAAACATAATAAAACAAATTGCTGATATACCTAGTCTAGCCATTTAAATTTGAAAATTTTATTTTTTATTTGTTACTGTAACAAATAAAAAGAAATATTCAATTCAAATACCATTTATTACTTTTACATTATGTAAGTTTAATACATAAACATAAAACAATTTAAATTAGCTTAAAAAGCTTATTCGAAGTGGTCTCCATTGGCTGCAATACAGTCCTTTAAACGTTGAGGCCAGTTATCAATAGAAGCACGCACTCTTTCCATGGGAAAATTCTTCACTGCCAATCGTATGGATTGTTTTAGGGAGTCCAAATTATCATGACGTTTAGAGCAAGCCCTACTCTCTAAAACTGACCACAAATCATAATCCAGCGGATTAAGATCGGGACTAGACGACGGCCAGTCTTCTGCTCTGATGAAGTCGGAAACGTTCGTTGCCAACCAAGACTGCGTGGACCGAGCTTTATGACCCGGCGCCGAGTCTTGCTGGAAGGACCATTGTTGGTTATTGAACATGGTGTTGTTAAGGGGCTTAACTACCTTCTCAAGAATGGTATTTTGATAGACTTGTGCCGATGTTTTGATACCTTTTTCGCAAAAATATGGCTCAGTCACTCCTTCATAGCTAACACCCCACCAAACCATCACTGAAGTTGGATAATGCCCACGTTACACTCTGTCGACTAATTGAGAAGCTTCCTTAGAGCTTTGACCATAAATACGGTCATTTTGTTTGTTAAAATGTTGCTCAATTGTAAAAATTTTCTCATCCGTAAACAAATTTTTTCTGTGACCTCCCTTTGCGTACCGCTTCAGTAGTTGTTTAGATTTTATCACCCTATTTTTTAAATTATCATTTAAAAAATGTCCAGTGCGTTTCTTATAGGCTGCAAGTCCTAAGTCGTCTTTTAAAAATACGCGACATGGTTCTAGGTGCTATCTTCATCTCTCGAGATAAAATCTGTTGCTTTCGGACAGGATTTCTTCGAATTCTTTCCTTTACTGCATTGACCACCTTTTTCGTACGAACACTACGTGGACGGCAAGATCTTTTGTGTAATGCAATCACAGCGATTCGGGTCTCTTTATCACCCCACTCTATTTTAATATCGCAAAATATTGAACAATTTATTGGCGCCAAAATAAGAAAACACAATGAGAAATTATATAAAAATGACAGATTCCAAATTCAAATGTAATATTTTGTTTATTTTTAATTGTGACAGTATTTATGGCCAGACTATGTACACAGGCTATCAATAATATTATGACAATACATTTCGCACGTTTTGAAAAAGTTTTTCTTATACTTTATTCACATAATTAATCAATACTTGTCTACTACTCGTAGAAGGCTATACGCAATCTTATGCTAATGTAAATAAAAGTCAATATAATATAGAATCACTTCAAAGCAGTTGAGTAGGTAATAAATTATACAAAACACCAATCTAGTAGACACAGTATAAAGAGAAGGAAAGTAGGTTATCTTCATAAAAACGCACCGCGCGGCTTGTATGTGTGCGCCATAGTATCTACGCGTCAACGCACACACACTGTAACAAAATCTCGACTCGTTTCTCAGTGCGCCAGTCGGGGCTAACACTGCACGAGGTTCGCGCGTTACTGTTTTTCGGCACCGCTAAATCAAAACAAAATGTCTGATAATCACAGGAGAACGTATTGCTGTGTGTTTGGGTGTCTTAACAATATGTGTAAAAATACTACATTATGCCTAAAAAATAATACAATGAGAAAATAATATTAACACTAGCTCTTAGTCTATGTTACCGCCTGTGCCATCTAGCGACATAAAGAGTCACACCTCACAAACCCTGTACCTACCCAGACAATACAAGTAAAAAATACCACTTCCCGACCCTTGCCAATTTATAGGAGCTGACTAAAAATTTTGGTAAAAGTGACAACCCTAAGGCCGAAGATAGCCTACTGCCCTTCTCTTTATTCTATGTAGTAGATTCATGCCAGATTCTATTGAAGACAAAAATGTAATCTAGCCAGCTGTTCAAAACCGGGGTGAAGTCAATCTCATAATAAACATAATTATAAACACATTATAAATTGATAAGTTTCGCGCATTCAATGACATTTTACGTTCTGGCACAAAAGGAAGCATAAGAGCAGATTGAGTACAGCTACGCATGCTTTGTAATTATATAGCAATGGTAAGACATTAAGATACTTAGTCATACTTGACTACGTGTTCTGAACAGAAGCAGCAGCAGTGATACAAATTTAATTCGATTGTTAGATATCAACAAACAAGCTCCAAATCGTCTTTTGTTTCTTTAAATTCTGTGTTCTAAATTCAAAAAAAGACTATTGAATCAAATTGTGAATGTGCCAGATTCAAAACTGGATAAAAACTATTTGAGCTAATATAAAATTTTAGCAAGGACCAAACGATACTGAATATACAAGGTGGACCATTAGATGTGTCCAGTGTATAAACTTTTATTAAAATTATATACTAACCGGTTTGTATTCTTTGTGCACAATATTATTTTATTTAGTTCTTCAACGTTTTGCCTGTGGCTTTCAACGTTTTTCTTGGGTAACTCCTCACGGAGATAGAGCCTCCCTGGTGGAAGACAAGAGCGTCAGAAAATTAATATCTAATAAAGCCTACATGAACATCTTAAATATTAATATAAAATAGCTTTTGATATTAATTAAAAGATATTCATGCCAAATTCAAATGATTCAATTGAAAATCATTGCTCAAAACCGTGGTAATTACGAGTATATAGCAATGGTAAGACATTCGTGTTCTGAAAAGCTGCAGCAGCTAAGTGATACAAATTTATACCTGATTTCTGTACTTTCACACATTTCGCACTTCTTTGCGCGAGACTGACCAGTGCTAGAGCAGTGGAACCTCCGTAGAGCTGCTGACTGGAGACAAAATCAACAAATACTTAGAATCGCTAGGCTTGCCAATACACAGTCTTGTCATTTAATCATTATAGTCAGATATTATACCATTCAACATGGATTTGATTCTGCAAGCATGGTTCTCCTAATATTCTTTAATATTTAGGTACCTACCTAATAATTACTTATACTCCTAATTTCGCAGTTAGATACATTTTGTACGTTTATAATAAACAAAAAAGAATCATTTAAAAACTACTTCCAAAACTTGTCAAATACCGTATTTTTATGCAAAAGTACCTCCTTAGGTATCAAAAATCACAATGTTCACAATGGTTGCTGTCGAAGTTTGGCATTCCCCATTTTTCTAAATAATGCACCTGGTGGTTGAGAACAACAACATTCGATGCATGCATATTGGCTTAAAAGCGTCGCACAGCCGGCAATCTTTGTCCTCGTCTGACAACGATTGCCGGCTATGATTTTTGATTAGGTATTATGTATATAAGAAAATTAGGTTTTTTTATGTGCCTAAGGACTCCGCCCACTGGCCAAAATTTTTAAAATATCTCTTCTCATCTACATATAACATTAAAAATAAAATTAATTAAGTAGAATAGATAAGTAAAACAGTAGTAGTAGTGGTAACGGCTTAATTGGCGGTGGTGATATTACATCAATTAGTTGACTGAAATAAGAGTTCTTACCTGCTTGTGGAGTTTTCTCATCTGGTTGTGGAGCGGTGCACTCTTTGTAATGTTCCTAATGCGTGTGGAAGCAAATAGCATGATCTAAAAAAACATTCTTTTTGCTGGCCCGTATAACAGTTTTTGGAAGTTCTGGCAAAATGTATATGTATACGCCAGCCAGGTAATGAAAATAAATTTAATAACGAGCAAATATATAGACTGCTCCTTTCTTACAAGTGCCTCGCAACATTGTAAATTTTAATTCATTAATTATTCTGTTTCTGGTCTCTGATTATCCATTATCCACATCCCTATTTTTCTTTCTCTTGAATATTGGTAAGCATTGTAAAATTTGTCAGTTAAGTTGGTGACGACTTTTCTAACAATCGGTTCTTAATATTTTGAGTTTAAATATTTTTTCTTATGTTTTTAATTTGGTAAGACTTAATTCTAAAATTGAACGAGGCCTCGTCATATCGAGATATCTTGCTGAAATTCTGTAATCAAAACAATTAATATATAAATAATATACCAACATACTACAAAATGTATTTTCAGAATACAGAAATTAAGTAAGTAGTATCTACGAAACAGTATGTTCACCTAGAAGTTAATGCTATCAATAATTAATGATAAACTAGAAAACATTAATCCTCTACATTAAAGTTAAACTAGAAAAAGAACAATACCTAAATAATAAATGGCAAGGAGCTTCACGGACACTTCTTTCAATCCCACGCTCTTCACTGCCATGGTATTGACTTTGGCGTCGATTTAGTAATCTTTATAAATAACTACCGGACATATGATATGAAAATGGGACGGTTGACATATGTCGGGCATGTCATAGTCCCGATGCATCCATCAGACATATGCTGTTGAGATCAACAGCATAGGTAACTGTGAAGTTATATATACTTGCGTTCTACCATTACCAAGTTTAAAAGGAATTGTGAGGCAAAATCAATGATTGCATTATATAGCAAACCCCAGAGACTAGGCACGTGTTTGATGAATAGAAGTTACTTGTTTTCTTTATAATGTCAAGCAGACAAGGTACGTACCTACCTCTATCAGAGGAGACCGTTACGAGTCGCGCGTAGAAAGAAACTGCGCTCCAATGGCTTCAACATTTGCCCGCGCATTATCTCTGAGCTTACATCGTCAAACACTACGGAACCGCTTGACAATTGCGTTTTGTCACAAGCCACTTTCTTTCCCTACACGAGAATGGTAAACATCTATTAATAAATACTATTTAATATGTACATCATTATAATAAAACTAAGTTTGTAAGTATAAATCTTACTTTTCCTGTTTTAATTAAGTATTCTACATCATCTCCCAAAACTAGGTCCCCTTTAGTAATGAAATCAAAGTTTTCCTTTATGGAACCAACCAGTCTGTGATATTTGCCAGGTTGCGCGGGATTTTGAAGGCGGAAATGACACGCTCCGAATGTACCTCTGTAATGTTATAACTGTTATTCGACACATAAACAAATATCAAATGCAAATTAGCCTTTAGATTCGAAAGTTACCGCTGATTTGTTGCTTTCTGCAAACTGATAGCGTCACCAGTAAGCAAAGCACTACCCTCAACGTCGTCTTTAGAAGGAAAAAACGATTCACGACCATTTTCATGCGAATGTTTTTTAGTACTGTCACCCTTTTCCTTCATTTCTCGGCCAGCGCGGGTTCCTCTTAACACCTTGAATGAAATAAAAATACGAACATATATTTCATTGCCGCAATATAAACACATAAGTAGGGGTAGATAAAGGTACATTATATACCACAGATGCAATCTTGGTCACCGTTGAAACTATTGGCTTTCCAGTGCGACGGTCATACTGCAACTCGAACTCAACAGGGTCTCCTATCTTCAGATTTTCAGTATTACCGCTAAATTGGCTAAAGTTAAAGAACAGCCGAGCCTGTCTCTCACAGCACTGAATAAATCCGCAGGAGTGCAAAAGTTTTTCAATAATGCCGGTCTCTCGAATAGGTGGGGTGATTCACGCAGTATTGTTGCAACGAAGAATGTTTATCAAATCCAGAGGAATAAATCAAATCGTCGTTTGGACCATTTTTGTAACCCAGAGAGAAGCGATTGGCACCACGGGTCTTTGATTGGCCACTGTCATCATCCATAGTTGAATCCATGTTGGGTACTCACCTTTTTAAGGCAAAAGAAATTTTGGTCGAAAATGTATTATTTGTTTTATATCTAATTAGTTATCAGATTGTTTGACGTGTGTAACAACATTAGACCTGTGTTAAGTAGATTATTAATAATATCTTCACAAATCCATTGTGAATAAATAACGTTTCTTCTAAACGGCGAATAATCAGAGATAAGAAAATCATGTGATTTGACATCAAATCGAACTATAAAATACTTATTTAGTATTCTAGAGCTTTCAAAAAATGAAAGCAGGTTGAAAACGGGCAGGTATCTAAGTACTTTCAAGAACCTATTCAATTCCATCACACTTGAAGAACTACGCCAGAAGCGTGGTGGTTCTGGTCTTCAAAAGGGGTGATAACCTGGCGACTAAGCTTTGTATAGAACATATTTTTGAGGGTCATCACGAAGCGTCTCGAACGAAGGCTAGAGGTCTTCCAGCCTTCAGAACCAACCACATTATACAAAAGACCGAGGGGCTATAAGCAGTCATTGTGTCTAGCGTGTTCTGTTAATTCTTGTGGAATATGAGAATTCCTTCGATTCAATCGAATTTGGGCGGCCTACTCTGCCATGCCACGTCGACTATAAAGACATCGACGAGCTAAAGTATTTGAATAGGCCATACGCATTTCGTAGCCTGGGTGTCTGGTGAAATCAACAATCATATAGCTCACAGTTTTTATGAGTAAATAGACACTCTTTTTAAAAATATAACGCAATAATGCCTTTACTGATTTGGCTAATTTTGGTCTTGAATTATTTGTGGAAGTCCAGAGGAGGTTTGTACGTAGGTTTGAAAACTTAAAAAAACCTAAATAAGTGCAAAATCAACAGGTATTAAATTTAATTATCTCATGATAAGAACGTGTAACTGTATTCCTCAATGAAACCTTCAATTATTAATGTTCACTGCTTTATTTGTATTTATATTCGAAATAGACCTAGCCAAAGCTGATACCAATTATAAAGATACTAGTATTAATATAGATATAGTAGATAGGTACTTAATAACGGTGTAAGTATGGCTGTTGGGGCATCTTACCACTACTATCTTCTAAGCACTATTATCTTGGCTGGATTTTTTATGTAAGTATATCACACGCCATAAAGTTATATTTTACTGCACTATGTTTTATTTTAGTTTCACTTATTTCATAATTATGTGCAATACTTACCCTCCAATTGATTTGTCATTTACTTAAATTATTTTGACTGCCCTATTGAACTGGCTGCCGAGCAACACGTGGCGGGTTCGTGTTCCAGCACGGAACAACCATCGTTTCAGTGATCCACAATTTGTTGTTCAGGGTCAAGATGTGGAGCTGATTTATAAAATTGTGAAATTGTACGTAGATAACGCACCCACGACAAAGAAAAGAAAATTTTAGTGTTAAATAATTATTAAAAGACGTTGCCCACCTTTTTAATAACGGATCTACGGATGAAGGTAGATTAAAATAACTTTTTCGATAATCTACCTACACGTGTTTTACTTATTGTTCCAAATGCGTCGAATTAGTAAAAATAGCGGTGGATCATAGCTACATTTTAATACATTTAGGTACGCAGCGAGTATCCGAAAGAACAACGAATAAGACTGGTAAAAATTTCAAATGCCGCCGATTCCAACGATGCCGCCATAAGACAAGACAATTCATAAATCAACATCCTTTGGTGCAAATATTATATCGTATTCGTATACATGAAACATAATAGTTAGGACTTAATGACGATGATCATTTAAAAGGAAACAAACTGGAATAAAAAACTCACCATGACTCGGCTGTGCATTGACGACGTCCCGCCATAAGGAACGTCAGCCAAAGAAAGAGCTATTCTTAAAAGTTCAGGCGAAATATCAGCATTAACCATAGATTATACATACACTGATTTATTCGCGTATTTATCGTCTCAATATCAGGTACAAGTAACACTGTTACAGGTACTACACAGATATTTTGGATTTGCTGTTGTAGTTGTTGTTCTTGCGGGTAAATATCAACTCAGTCAGTCACAATAGCAGGTCTTGATAATAGGAAGAACAGGATTATGTTATGGAAATGGTTATTTTTAAAACGACAACAACGAAGAGAGTGGATTCTGATAATTCGTTTTTTATTTGAGAGCTTATACTTACTTTTAAGTTTTTCCCACTGTTACCAAGTCTGATCATGATCTGTTTTCCAGGTAAATCCTGGAAAACTACGGAGATTTGTGGGAGTGACTTGTTTTTTTAGCACCTAATATTATCCTATGTTTGTTGGTTAAGTAATTAAGTATTTTAAAGTAAGGCACGATCAATAAGCGATATCTAATTTATGTCAACACTAGATTTTGCACGTGGATTCGCCTGCGTGCTATGTCGATAAAAAGTAGCCTATATGTTAATCCAGAGTATCATCTAGCTACGTACCGAATTTCAACCAACACGCAACAAACACACAAACAACACGCAAAATGACAACCAACCACCACCAACCATCCATCCATTCTCCCAAACTTTCATATCCTACTAATATTATAAATTAGCTTCCGACCGCAGCTTCACCAGTTGCCAAGAGCAAAAAAAAAACTCCAAGTAAAATAAAATTAAATAGTTAAAAATCCTATTACTAAGTTTATTTTATTTTCTGTACGTAATTAGATCTTATTTTAACAAATAACGGGAAGTCGCGGGCGGAAGATAGTTTATAGGTAATACTTATTAACATAACATTCTGGGCTTGAGTTATTCGTCAATTAATGAGAGCCTTATCCACCATTATTCGACTATATTTGTTCGAAACTTCGATTTTACCAAATCCCCCAATGTAGAAGGATAATTTTCCTCTGTTGTCGTTTACTGCTTTTACTGTAGTAGTGGCAATAAAATCTTCGTCTCTTTAAATTTCATACACAATCCAACTTATATTTCCACACCCAGAAACACAATTTGTCTAGCGAAACTCACGGCTAAGATAGTTTTCAAAGTTAACACAGTATACTGTCTAGGTTTTGAAATACCTAGATTTTGCCATCTCCAATAATCTATCATGTCACTTAATCCTAGTATGCTTGGCAATCGCCATTAGAGAATACGCGTGGGTTATTTGCATTTGCATTACATATAAACAGCCACTACGATCGACCTCCGACCACGTTAAGCACGGGTCTGCAGCCTGCGGGCGCGTTCCTGCTTGCCGCCTATCCAGAACTAGACCTATACGTACGGTGCGAAGCGTGTCCCGCGCGCCTCAATAAGCCAACAGACCGCCACCGTATGAGGCCTAACAGAGCCGGTGTTCAGCCCGGATTGTGGGACGGGGATGAAAATGTCCAGCCTAGTTCCTCTTGAGACCTGCGACTTTCCGTCCAACCTCAGTGATTTTCATCTCACAAAAAACAATATATCGACAATATCGACATCGGTACTCTCTAAATAGTCTCGAGGTGGTGTTGTCGGACGTGACGGTTTCAGGACCCTCATGTTATTCAGTTTCAGCTCGATGCCGTCTAGGTAAGATTTTATAGTTTGTTAAAAAAAAAATCTTGTCCTTATCGGTGTTTTGTTATTCTTGTTGCAGAGCGCTTGTTTCAAATGTCTTTGTTGTTTGCGATGCCACGTGGAGAATACACACATGGCGGGCGATGTACTGGTTTTTGGTCATCCCGGTAAACATTTTGCACCTAGATGAGGTGTGATTTTAGTTGATGGCAGTAATGAAATACGAAAGTCGTAATACTTGTATTTATTAGATTTTTCATTACCCTATGTAGAAATTAAGTAGTTTTATCACTTGAGGGACCGAGTTAAAATATCAGTATTCTTACAAACCAATAATTATCTAATCGTATAATATAACGGTATCTACCAGTTCCAGTGAAAAATAATAAAAACCTTTTTTAAAAGAAAACTTTGCGCCACACTAGGATTTTCTCCTGCGTCGTGGGTGTGTTTACAAAGATACAATTTCACATACACATCACACCCGGACCACCAGGAACAACAATTTGTAGATCACTTATAGAGTTGTCCCGTGAGGGAATCCAACTCGCGACACGTTGCGCGGCAACTAGTTACCCAGCCACCGCGCCAGCCGTGCAGTCAGAATAGTTTCTAACCATGGGTTGTTTACGTATTTTGTCCCTCTTTGTTTTTAAATCAGTCTTTTTATAAGCACTTGTGATTTTTGCCGAAATGAATGAATTCAATTTAGGGTTAACGCACCAGTAATGGAAGGACCCAGTTATGGAGGAAAAATAGTTAAATATCCAAGATTAAGGACGTTAACCACTTTTTTATGTTGGAAATACTGTGACGTATAATTTAGATCTAAAGCTGTTTTAGTTTCAAATTTTATTTCATTCTGCCAGTTAGATGGAAAAGTGGCGGGATTTTAAAGGTTTCCGGTAAGTAAAAATTAATATTCGTTGCTTTTCTTAAGGAATTTGTTAGTGCGATAAATAAAAAGTATCTTTAAGCTGGTATTGCTTTATTTTAATCAGAATGTGTTTTGTTTGTTGGGTTAATGATGAAATGAAAACAGCACACACTTGTTGTTGGAGATCAGAGAGGTTGTGTTTGTTGGATTTTTATTTTGTTGGATTTTTTTGATGTTCAAAACTGGTGCGATGTAACAAAGAGTTCTAATTATGGAAAAATGTCGAAACTTGATTACAAGTACTCTTGTATGATCAGGTTTTTAAACATATTTTATTCTAATTATTATTCTATGCTACAAATTAGTAAAATATATTATGTATTACTATATATTATAAAAATAATGATGTGTACGTGTGCACCAGCAATGAGTCCATCAGTCCTATTTTTAGTTATTATTTGAAATGATGAAATATAATAATTTATTGTTTTTGAAATGGGCTGGGATATTGGAACAGCAAAAACGGGTTAAAAACTGGAAGTATTGAATAAGAAAGCCTGATTGAGATTTGTGTCTAGAACTGAACGTCCATGACTAGGTTCATGTCTATTACTGGATGTCCATGACTGGGTTCATGCCCATTACCTACAGGATTTTTGCTATCCATAACTGGTAAAAAAAACTATTTTTATTTGCTCCCAGTCGACACCAGTTTTGCAAAATCTCATACCTAGGTAACACAGTAGAAATATCGTGTAAGCGAAGAGCACTTTAAGCTTTAGGCATTTTCTTTACTGAAACTTACAATATTGGGAAAATTTTACAAATACCTACTTACTAATATTTTTTCTGTCAAACTGTCCATAATTGGGTTGTTTACCCTATTATAAAGATTTACTTTAGGTACATTTGTTATGAAGCGAAAGAAAGTTGGTTTCACTTTAATCATCTTATTATTCAATTTATAAATTTATTCATTTAAAATTAATTTCCATGCATATTCCATCATAAGCTATAATTTAATACGTCTTAGCAATATTCATATTAAATCTCTTTTAGGTTGTAGAATTGGGATGTAATAAGTTAAATATTATACCTGTTCTTATAACAGGTATTATGCATGGACAAATGTTCCGAAAAAATCACAGTTCTCAATAGCTTTTCTTTAATCCCATTCCCATCTTAAATATCGGTATTGAGAAGACATCGCATTATTCTCTATGGTATAACCACAGATTACAAAACAAAGGCAGATAGACCCTGCAGAACACGGAAGTGAAGCCACCAAAGCAAATACAAATTCAAAAGCGATTACAAATTCGAGTCAACTTTCAAGCGTCACATCGTTATGCGTCATAGATAATATTATTATACTTTAAGAATAATGCCGTTTTGTGTTCTCAAGTAGTGTGAATGTTGTTCCCAAAAATAAAAATAAAGAGGAAGGAGTATGTTTTCATAGTTAAATATTGATTATTTGTCTATTTGGATATTATTTTACGTGGGTAATAACCCACGTGAAATATATTTTCAGTAAATTCTCGGAACACAAAACCTTAATAAACATCGGTCGGTGTTGCTAGTTAACTTTGAAATCTTTTACCCTTAAGTTGGGTAATATGTATGGGAAACAGGATATTGACTTCCGAAAATATTTCGATAACAATGTTTTGTTTGTCTCACTTTTTGATTAGTATTTTGAGAAAATAAGTCATAAATAAATTATGTTATAGTATGTCATAGTTTGATGGACATGCTAAAAATGTTACGACCATGGGATTGCTTGGTTCGTTTGTTTGCAATATTATAACAAATTAGTACAAAATAACGGCTGCTAATTACTTATATTTACACATCATTACATTTTTATAGCGGCGAGAACTTTTGATATTTATGAGCTCTTCATTGTTTTGCAATACATTCACATTTCATAAGGTTTTTTTTGAAAAACGAATATCAAACTACAGTTATTAAAGAAAATACTCAATTTAATCAACTACTTATGTTTATTACAATAAAACAAACAACATTATACTAACTAATTGTAGTGCTATGTATTAAAATACAAATTAACAGCCACACGTACGCACACACAGATTGCTACATATACAGTTTAGGAAAAACACTTATTACAAACACATAAAACGTTCAATCACAAAAAAAATCAATTACAGATCAAACACACTGAAGAATTAATTACTTAATAATAGTTGTTGACAGATTTTACAATTCATTAAATCCCAAAAAAATATTCATTCATTCATTCATTATTCATTTACTTTTAATAATTACTATTAATTATAATTACAATTACATATAATAGAAAGATACACACAATAAAAATTAGTAGTTACAATTGTGAATTTATTAATAACGACTTACTTTGGGAATTAACTGTAGAAAGCTTTCCTAATATTTAGTCACATCAGGAAACTTACCCGACGGTCACCCTAATATAAAAAGCAGGGTGGCCGTCGGGGAGACGCGCGCAGCCTAAACAGCAGTAGTTTTTATATTTAATAAACTTGAGTAAGTCATTATTTTAGATAACAGAAATAAAATGAAAATTCTACCTAAGAGATCGGCCACATCGGACACAGTTACATGTTTGTTTCCTGTCTACCTGTTGACTACCACGATAGCGTATGTCCGCATGCATAGTGCTTGTGATGGCTCATTTATATATAAGGAAATGTCTGTCTCATTTATCACAAGTGCTGAAATAATTCACGATAAAAGTAAAATGTGTTTATAATATAGCTTTCTAAGGTAAGGTTGATTGTTATCATTCGAATTAGTAATAAGTTTTCGTTAGTCGGATATACAGTCTCGCAATAGTCAAAAGGTTTCCTAAAAAATATGTTAAATTAATGTTTGAGAGGATTATTATATTTTATTATTTAAAACATATTTTGTTCTATACACTTAAAAGTATTTCTTGTTGAAGTATTTTTTTTTTTTTTTTTTTCTAGCCTATATTGTCCCACTGCTGGGCAAAGGCCTCCCCATCTCGCTTCCACACCTCCCGATCCTTCGACCGTGTCCACCAGTCTCGACGATAGGCGTCTAGATCGTCACGCCATCTTTTCCGGGGCCTACCTCGCCTGCGGCTTCCATCCTGAGGTGTCCACTGGGTGACAATAGTGGCCCATCTCTCTGGATGCATTCGGCTGACGTGTCCGGCCCAGTCCCATTTTAATTTTGCCGCCTTTTGGCCCACATCAGCGACTCCTGTTTTGGAACGTATCACGGTATTCCGAATGCGATCGGTCCGTTTTATGCCCAACAGGCTACGTTCCATTGCCCTTTGGCAAACCCGGAGCCTGGACTTCTGACACTCGGTGAGAGACCAAGTTTGCGCACCGTAGGTTAGGACAGGCAAGATACACATGTGGACTAATTTTCGCTTGAGTGAAAGGGGAAGGTCCCCTTTCATATATTGCTTTATGGACCAGTAGCTTTTCCAGGCGTTCTCGATACGGCGATCTATTTCCTTCTCCTGCCTGTTATCGAAAGAAACTAACTGGCCCAAGTAGATGTACTCGTCGACATAGTGTAGAGCTTGCCCATCTACCTCGATCCTATGTTTCGTGCTGTTGGTCATAGCTTGTGTCTTGCTCATGTTCATTTGAAGCCCAACCTCCAGGCTTGCCCTGCTCAGATCTTGGAGCATTTGTTGGAGCTCTGCTGATGTAGACGCGAAAAGAACGATGTCGTCAGCAAACCGCAAGTTGGTCAGTCTTTTACTACCGATGACGATGCCTTTAGATGTCCACGACAGAGTGAGCTTCCTGAACACTTCCTCCAGTGTACAGGTAAAAAGATTAGGAGAGAGTGGATCGCCCTGTTTTACGCCTTTTTCTATGTAAAATGGTGGGCCAGTGGAAAGCAGTTTAATTGAAGCTGTGCTGGCTCCGTAGACCAACTCCAAAAGCTTTATATAGGTCTCATTTATATCTTGTGAGCGTAAAGATGTAAAGATCGCTGCGTGTTTGAGACTGTCAAAAGCCTTAGAGTAATCCACAAAAGCCAGGTATAACGGTTTATGATATTCGTTATATTTTTCTATTATTTGGTTGAGCGTAAATAGATGGTCGGTTGTGGAGAAGGATGGGCGAAATCCAGCCTGTTCGACTGGCTGATGTTTGTCTAGTTGACATCTGATGCGGTTATGAATAATTTTAATAAAGAGCTTATACAGATGGGAGATTAGGCTTATGGGTCGATAGTTATTGATTTCGGTCTTGTCACCTTTTTTATGCAGAAGAATTATGTTGGAGTGGGCAAATTGTTTTGGTATCTGACCAGAAAATAAAATGGAGTTGAAAAGATTCGTGATATAGGGTGTTAAAGTGTTTTTGCATAATTTAAGTATCTCAGTACTGATGCCATCTTCTCCAGGGCTCTTGTTGTATTTTAAGTTTTTTAAAGCTAAATCAATTTCGCCACTTCTGATGGGAGGGATAGCATCCGGGCAGAGATAATGGATAGGTTCAGAAGGTCGCGATGGATCTGTGTATAAAGTTTTGTTGAAGTATAAAACATATAAAATATCAATTACTGTACTTTGAAATATTCTAAAGTCAAATTAAAATATACTTATAATCATGAGGTCAGTCCTATCTTATATTATTTCATTTTCCCTCGAAACATTTGCTAGTTATGTTTACCAATGAAATAACTATAATTTTAATGTGGTTGATTTAGTAAAAACTATCTCGCACACTTTTAATTGTATTCGAAGTTGACAAATATTAAGTCCTAACCGATAAGAGCGAGATGGTCAAGTCATAGAATAAAATATACAGTACTTCTATGGTACATTGATTCGATTATTCGATTTATTCATCGAACAAAACATTGAATGCTATCTCTGCTTTACAGAGGGTTCCGTCCATCGGCCAGTTCAGTTTTCCGCCCTAAAGACAATGCCAGCTTTAAAGTAAGAAATCGATAAACGTTAATAATTATTAGTTAATTACTTACATGTATCAACAAAACTTCTTTATTGTAAGGTAACAATATAATAAAAAATATTTGAGCTATACATAATAGCACTCTTGTAAATATCCTCAATAGCTCAAGGTCACGTGGCGTGGACGGTTTATCAGTAACTCGTATTTCGCACTTTTGTTAGTAAATCGAGTCGATGTTCATTTTCATTTACTTACTAGACGTTAACAACAGCCCCGTCCGAATATCATTTCATTCCAGAGAAAACGAGTTGAGATCGAAATCAAACTTATTAATAGAATCTCAAGGACTAGGTTTTCAAAATCGAAGACTAAACTAAACGGATTGTTGCGTTTGTTTCTTGAGTATTTTAGTAAATTGTATTAGATTTCAAACTCCCAGTCCTTCCTATTGTCCATTAAGTAACAGCAAGTAAAATATTTTTTTTTTTTTTTTTTTTTTTTTTTTTTTTTTTTTTTTTTTTTTTTTTTTTTTTTTTTTTTTTTTTTTTTTTTTTTTTGGTGTCGGGTTGGAAAATCCTCATGGAGACCCATCCCCTCGGGGAAGGGCGAAGGGTACTGTCAGACTCTTACTGACTAAAAACCAACCCGGTGTTCCTCCACTTACCCATGTGTCGGAGGGGCGGGTATCGCCGAAGCATTCGTCGCAACCCCCCGACGGGTGTTGGCCCGCCAGATGGTAAGGCGGGCCCCGTCACCCACTGCGGCCGTCACCCCGACCGCAGGACTCAACTATGAGGCGCGCGCGGAACACGGCGCCGCCGCCTCGAGGCCTGCTGCTGGTCGGACGACAAGACGCCCCGAGTCTGTCGTCCGCAGGCCGCGCCCTACGGTGGCCGCAGGTCGGCCACCCTACGACGTCTTGTGCGTCTGCTGCGGGAGGGAAGAGAGGAGGCAGCCTCTCTCTCCCTTTCCGCCGCCTCCTTTGCGAGCATCACGGCCTCGCAGAAGGTAGCGACGGTACTCCACCCTGATTCGCTCCCGACCATAGTAGACACTACAGCCGGAAGCGAGAGATTTCCCGCAACATCTACGGCCGCAACCAGGTCACGACGCTGCTCGGCCCAAGCTGGGCACTCCGCCAAGGTATGCAGCGCCGTATCGTCGCGGCAATCACCACAATGGTGGCACTGAGACGTCGGCTCCCGACCTATGCGACACAGGTACTTCCCGAAACACCCGTGTCCGGTAAGCACCTGCGTCAGCCGGAAGCTGAGGGCGCCGTGGCTCCTATTGAGCCACTCCTCTAGAACGGGCCTTACCGCCTCTATAGCGGCGTGCCCTGCCGTGGGTTGCGCTAAGCGCGTCTGCCACTCCGCCATTAAGGTCTGGCGGAGTTCTGCCCTGCGTGCCTCAACCTGTCGAGGCACCAGGCGCTCGCCCCGCTCGACTGCCTCCGCGCGCCACCAATAGAGCGACTCGAGGAGTTTTGCGTCGAGGTCCCAGGGCGGGGATCCGGCTAGGAGGCTCGCTGCCTCAAAGGAGATCGTACGGTATCCCCTGATTATCCTGACGGCCATCGCGCGCTGTGGCCTTCGCAGCGCGGCGATGTTGCGGGCCGTCAGGGCGTCCGCCCATACTGGCGCAGCGTATAACGCCATCGACCGTACGACCCCCATGTAGAGCCTCCGGCAGGAGGAGATGGGCCCCCCCTGGTTGGGCAGCAAGCGCGACAGCGCAGCAGCGGCGCCCATCAACCGGGGGGCGAGCCGTGTAAAGTGCGGCCCGAAATTCCACCGACTGTCGAGAACGAGTCCGAGGTACTTCATCGTGGACTCAACAGCGATGGAAACCCCTCCTACTATAATGCTGGATCCTTGAGGCGGCCTCATCCTCGGCCCATGAAAACACAGGGCCTCCGATTTGTGCAATGCTACCTCTAAGCCCAGCCGCCGGATCCTACCCACGACGTGCGCGACACCAGCAGTCGCGCGTATGGCCGCCTGCCGGTACGACTTTCCACGCGCTGTAACTAGCGTATCGTCGGCGTAACAAATGACACCGACGCCGTGGAGTAGCGCACCGCGCAGAGCCCAGTCGTAGCCAACGTTCCACAAGAGCGGACCCAACACCGATCCCTGCGGAACGCCGCACGACGTCTCTCGCCGACCCCATCCTTCTCGACCCGGGTACACCACCGACCTGTCCGACAAATAAGCCCCGACAATGCGTTGGAGGTAGCGTGGCACCCCGTGATACCGGAGCGCCTCTCGGATGGTACTCCAGGGTAAGGTGTTGAAAGCGTTAGCGATGTCGAGCGACACCGCCAAGACCACCTCACCCCGGGCGACTGCCTCCTCCGCCAGGACCTTTACGCGCATGATAGCGTCCACCGTGGAGCGCCCCTGGCGAAAACCATATTGGTTGTCCGCCAAATCCGGCCCCACCCTGGTCATGTGCTGGACGAGGCGGCCGGCGATGATTCGCTCGAAGATCTTACACACCTCGTCCAGCAACACGATCGGCCTGTACGCAGACGGGGAGTCTGCGGGGCGCCCCGCCTTTTTGAGCAAGACCAGCTTTCCGGTCTTCCACCGGCTTGGGAACTGGCCCCGCTCCAAACATGCGCTTAAGAGCCCCGCTAGTCGGGGCCAGAGAGCTTTCATAGCCAGGACCCATGCACGGCCTGGAATGCCGTCGGGCCCTGGGGCGGTGTTCTTGATGCGACCCACCGCCACTCTCAACTCTACCCGGGTCACTTCGGGCACGTTTTCGTCAGTCTCGTCTTCCGCGTTGGGCGAAGTACGAGGCGGAACCATAGCCGGTGGTGTATGCTCCGGTCTCGACGGAAACAACGCACACACCACCTCCTCCAGCAGCTGTGGCTGGAGACTCCGGGATAGTGGGGGGGCCCATTGGCGCAATTTGCCCCGTACCATGAGGTAGGGGCGTCCCCACGGATCTCGGTCCAGAGTCCTCAACAGCTCTACGTTGGCCTGGGCCTTTGCCCGGACAATGGCCAGCTGGAGGGCGCTTTTCGCCTCTCTATAGCGGTTGTATAGTTCCGCCTCTTCCTGTTCGGCCGCAGCTGTAAAGGGGCTGCGGCGCCTTCTTCGGTACCTTGCGTACTGGCGCCGCACCCGTACACAAGTGGTGCGTAATTGCGCAATCGAGTGCGACCACCAGTAGACTTGGCGCCTGGATGGTAGCGGCCGGACTCGGGGCATGCCAGCGTCGCAGATGTGCGACATGCTCTCCCGGAACCACTCCGCCTCCTCGTCGATGTTGGTTGGCCTGTCTGGAGAGTCCAACCAGGCCTTGACGATAGAGGCCTCCAAGAGAGCCTCCCTGTCCAACCGCTTTAACGCCCAACGTGGGCCGTCTCCAACACCCACCGGGGTCGCTTGGATCGGCCCAACCGAGGTCTGAGCAGAGACGCTGAATCGAATATATCGGTGGTCAGACAGCGTCTCTACCTCCTCCAACACGTGCCAGTCCTGGACAGTGCGTGCGAGAGCGGGGCTAGCGAAAGATAAGTCCACTATAGATCCACCTCGCTGCCGCACGCACGTCTGCACGGAACCCCGGTTTAGGAGAAGCAGGCCCTGCTCGACCGCCCACTCCTCCACTAACTCGCCCCGCGCATTCGTACACGGGGAACCCCAAGCCGTAGATTTGGCATTGAAGTCCCCAAGGACTATCACGGGACGAGGATGACTACGACTGACAATCGTGCCCAACTCCAATATCAAATCCTCCATGTCGGCGAGAGAAAGGCTGGGGGGGAAATACACCCCCGCGACCATGATATTTCCCCAAACTGCCGCAACATAGCCCCGCCCTCGGGTGACGGCCTCGAAGGGAAGGGTGTCGCCGGCAGACCTCAAAATAAGTGCTACCGAGCGGTTTGTGTCGCACACCCAGTCATCCCTGGGTGGCACAAAATACGGCTCGGATACAACTGCCACATCGATCGACCACTGCGCCATGCTCTGAAGCAAGAGATCCTGAGCCCTGGCGCAGTGGTTTATGTTGGCTTGAAGGAGACGACGTAGGGCCATTATTGGGTTTCCATTGCCGTTGCCTCCTTCCCAGCCCTCGGCGGATATTCTGCCGCAGCTGGCGGGTGAACCGGCTGCGAGGAGCTGGTTGCCTGCTGTGCCATACTAGCTGGCGGATGAGCCAGCGGTCTCCTGGCATTCTTCTTGGGCCTTGCGCAGGCCTTAGACCCAGTGTGATGATTGGCTGGCTTGCCAGATGCCGCACAGATAACGCAGTGCGGCGTGGCAGTGCAAGTGCCAGCCTTGTGACCGGGCTGACCGCAGCGGAAGCACAGTTGGCTGCGGTCTACTCCCGCGGTGCACCGTGCTCCCGCATGTCCTCCTTCTAAGCAGCGGTAGCACCGATACGGCTTAGGTTCTAGGAGCACGACCTGCGCCGAGACCCAACCAACCAGAAGCCGCTTGTCTTTTAACTTTTTAGCCGCCGCTACGGGACAGCTGACCAGAACCGTCCCGAGACCGGAGACACCCCGGCGTATCGTACCCGTCTTGACTTGCTCCGGCGGGCATCCTCCGGCCTTAGAGATGGCAGCGGCGACCTCCTCCTGTGTGACGGAATCGTCCAGGCCCGATATACGCAGGTCTGCGCATTTAGTCGGCCTGGACACTTTTACGTCTTCAGGGCCTAGAGACGCCCTAAGTCTATCAGCAAGGGCGTCTGCTTTGGGACCGCTGGTAGCTCCCGACACCTCCAGTAGGCGACCGCCGGTGGCAGTTGTCTTGCAACGAAGGCCCGTTATGCCGAGATCACTCAACGAGATCTCGGCTTTCGCCCTCGCCAGGATCCCGGCGTATGTAAGACCGCGCTCCTCCGCCTCTGGCTGCAGGGTGAGAACCACTGCAGTAGAGCGAGGTGTGGTGAGCCTCGCGGCCTGGCGCTTGGCAGCCACTTGTACCTTCTGGGCCTGCTTTTTGGCCCGTCGGCGCGCCTTTTTCGACTTTTTGGCGGCGCCCGCAACCGTCCACTCCGCCTCAGGCCTGGTAGCGGATTCGCTGGTGGCTGGGCGAGATGTGCTACCTGCCTTTTTTGCCAGCTTGGCCTCTTTTTTTGCCTTCCTCTGCGAGGCGGCAGTCGGGGTGGTCTTCTTGTGACCGGCAGAACCCGCTTGTGATGGTTGTGCGGCATGGGGTGCCTTTTGTGCGGCACCCGCCGCTGGTGCCGATTTGGAGGCACGGGGTGCTGCGGCTTGGGCTGCGTATGTTGGTACCTGAGAATTGGCCTGGTCTCCAGCTAGAGGAGGACGCAGAATCCTCCCTTCAAGCACCGAAAAACGCGCGTTGAAACTCGCCATTTCCTGACGGATCAGGCGCGTCAACTCCGCATCCTGCGACGGCAACTGTGGTTGTTGTGGCGTTGTTGTAGGCGGAAGGCCCACCTCCCGCCTAAGTTGCTCGCGCCGAAAGTTGGCCATTTCTTCCTTAAGCTCCTCGTGCTCCTTGCGGAGCTCCGCCATTTGTGATGCGAGCTTTTTGTTTTGGGCCCGCAGCAAGGTCGTCTCTTCGGCTGTCGTGCGAGTCATAAGTAACTGCGCACTCTCCATGATGGAGGCCGTGGCTTCTTTGAGTGCTTTCTTGCTGCAGCCGCTAAGGCCCTTCGAGACCTTGCTCACCCGTCTTATGGCTGCAACCGCGTCAGCCAATCTTTGGTTTAAGTCGGAGGCAGGGAGCTCTTCTGCCTCTACTCCTAGATCCAAGACGACAGATGACGATTCCGACAGGCGAGTGACTCTCCCTTCCGTCACCCGTTTTGTTAGAGCCGCAATCTGCCGCTCGTCCTCCTCCAGCTTGTCAGCACTTGCTGCGGCTCTCATTGCAGCCGCAGCCTCACGCCTGGATAGGCCGATACCAGCATATTTGCCGGTAGTAGCAGGCCTACCTCTCCCTGCTTTTTTGGCACCGACCTTGGGGGCCGGCACCGCTGTGTCGCTTAGGGCCGATTCCGACCCTGAGATCGCACTCTCTCTCGGGCGTTTACGTAAGCGTTTCGAGTTAACGCTTACGGCACTCGCCACACTCATGTGACTAGACGCACTGTCCGAGTCCGACAGCACGCCCATTGGCTCAACTAGTACCAGAGGTACTTTGTCTCTCACTTCGTCATTTTTTATTTGGTTTTGTAGGTTCTCCATAGTGTTCCCACGAGTATAAAGCAAAGAAATGTCAACCCCGGGCAGAGGCTTAAGTACCCGGGTAAGCCTACATACTGCTGGGGGCGGCAGGTACCAGCAGGTGGGAGCGCTAACGACCGTACACCCAACGGCCATTCATCCCCTCGCCGCGCTCCCAAAACTTGGGATTGGGTGGTTTTTTATCTTAGAGGTGTCCTTCCTCTGGGGCCGGGCGGTAAAGCCAAGCCCCCCGACGGCGGCATTAAGACATGCCTCCGTCCGCTGTCCGGCCAACCCGACTCAGCGGACCCGCCGAAAGGTTTTGTTCCTCAATGAATGAGGAGACAAACGAACCCCGCATTGACGCGCCTGCGCCTAAGAGGGTGTGGTCACGTCCTCACCAAATCGAATAAGACGACGGGGCAGGAGTGACCCCTCCTGCAGAAGTTAGCTCCGGACAATAATACTCCTCTTACGCGAAGTGATTATTGTCCGTACCCAGGGTGCACCGGTCCAACGACTGCTCTTCCCCCCGGACGTATCCACAAGGGACCAGCAGCCGCCGAACGCACGGGGAGGTCTTCTGCACGCACCCCAAGTAAAATATTTAGTTTATTAACCTATAGATAGAATGTGTCATAAAAATTGGAAACATTCGTACTGTTAATATTATGTTACAACAATAATTAGACAATATATTGTATCTATGACCTCTTAGTATTTCAATTTCACCGAGCTACGCGATAATCGTACCCTCTGAAACAATACCTTTATCATATAAACCTATGCATGAGTGTGTAATCTCCGAAAAATCTGTCTGTCAGATGTCATTTTTTGTAACCTGTCAACAACAAAGTTCTAGAGACCTTTACTACTATCTTTTGCCCCTTTTACCTTTCCAGCTCTACCCTGAACCTACTTCTTTATTTCTAAGAACATTTTCCTTGCAGTTACAGATACGACCTAAATGTTTCTGTTCTTATTATTTGGGAAACAATTTAACAAATCGTTTATATAATAGATGTTGTAAAACTTTGAATTACATTCAGTTTGATTACTTTTCATGTTTAAGACTTTTTATCGAATAAATGGCAACCAAGCTGAATCTCAATGAATAGAACAAGACTTGCTAGACACGTAACTAAAGTAATATTGAATATTAAAAGAAAACGTGAATTAACTGAGAAAAGCTCAACCAGTTTCAAGTCAAAATGAGACTCATTGATAAGACAAGTCGAGTGATCACGCGGCTGGGCCGGCAAACGCTTGGAAACAGAGCCTAAAATCTACGTCAATCCCCAAGTATTCCCAACTTAGAGTGTGACACAATAAGCGTGGCATGTAACACTGATTCGACTCAGGAATTGAACCTAACCCCATCGCCGCTGAACGAGCCGGTCAACATCGTCACCAACGCTACCGCACCGTTGCAGTTGGAAGCAAGCGCACGCCTTTGACGGTAGCAGGCGCAATTCCAGCTGCGTGAAAAAGAGCCCCGTCGTGACTTAAAACTGGAAGAGCGTTTCTCAGTCGTTATTTTCATTAGTATGTTTCAAGATTATTACTAAGTAGAGATTTAATAAAAACATGAATATCAAACTTTGTTGAGATTTTGACAGATTACAAAAATCTAGATGTTACAGTTACAGTTTATTCACCGTTAATGTCCTAATTCGTCATCTCTTTATAAAAAAGCTCTTGTTAAATAGGTTTTTTTTTTAAGATGTTTATTTACCGTCAGACATATGTTTTGTTACAAATTACTAAGAAAATATAAATATTATTACAAAATAAGTATCCTTGTATTAGAGATAAGTATGTATCTTATAATCTAATATGGCTTATTTATTGCTTCTTGATATTGCCACTAAATACTAGATAGCCTTGTAAAAAGGCAAGTTGAATGTCCATAATTGCTGAAGTTATGGATGCGATAAAAAAAATAAAAAAAGAAGCTTTGACATTTTGAAATATGGGGAGTATTTGTGTTCTTATTAAGTTTTCCATTAAGAACTTCTTGTACCAACCAATATCAACATATCAGATGTTTGGCCTGGTTAATTGATGAATAACTAGAGCCCGTATCCGACTTCAGTTTAAAACAAATTTTATTAAGGGTAGTTTGCAATATATTTATGTATAGATAGTTAATTGCAACAGTTAATTATTGTTTTATCAAATTTATTGAATTATTTTTTTATTTATCACGTGTTCAAGATTATAGAAATATCCGAAAAATGGCGTTTGAACACGAAACAGCCAGCTCGATGCGCGTTAATAGCGCATTCGCCGTTTGTGACATTATTTTCTGCAGCAGTAACGAAAAACCGCTCTTGGATAAAATAAATGAAAATTAGCGTTTGTAATTCCTGTTGATTTTTTAAAATGTGTTTTATGTTACTCTGTGTAGTAATAGGTAGGTAAAAGGTAATAGTTTAAGACAACAGAGATTATTTTATTCATGAAATATATAAATTGTAGAAATACAACTTGACTACAAGGCTGTCTACAAAAATCTGACCGATGTAAAGGCGTTTAATGTTTTATTGTTTCAATACACAAATATTATAAACTACATACTAAACAAAGTGGAGAATTGACTGTTAAAGATGCAAATAAATATAAATAGCCAAAAAATATAGTATAAATGTATTTTTATGACGTGTGACACCTATCTTATGGTACCAATTGAAATTATGTATGTAATGTTTCTATTATAATTTTAAAGAAGACCGGACATTACATTGTTGTCACTGTTATTTGAATTTACACCACCTGGTTTACTGACGAACAGACTGACGGACTATTTTTCTATTTGACGTTTCGAATATATTACATTATGGTATGTAGGAAGAAATGTTTTTTACTTTGACAATAGTTGCGAGATGTGTGTATTAATAACTGGGTGTTGGTTATTCAGAAAACAGTACTAGGTTTCTGTGGGACAGTTTTCGGATTGTCAAAATCTAAATTAGTGCATAGTGACGAAGCCGGAGTACTGGGCTCCTATTTCTGTCCTATCTGTCTACCATGTCGGATTGTCATATCGTCTACTGAAACTAGTTTAGCCTAGGCCAAACCAGTTTATTCTGAATCAGATTTGGTAAGGTGTGCTTTAACTGTAAAAAATTGTTTTTGTCATATAAAAATTATTAGTCATATTACTCTCATACTGCTCTAAAATATAACAAAACATTTAAAACGGTAGGATTTTAATAGACAACTCGAGTCAGTCCCAAATAATGTTACAAAAACCCATCTAGAATCCTGCATAGTCATAAATAATAAAATAATCTCTTTGGGCTACTATATCATATGATTATCTATTGTACAATAGCGCCGACGTATCTTGGCGAGTCTGAAGTTAGCCGAGTAGCTGCGCAGTACACAATTTTGTTCCTAAAATATCCATTGCGCAGACAAACAGCTAACTTCAGACTCGCCAAGATACGTCGGCCGTACTGTAATCGTGCTGCATTTCAGTTAATAACTTCATCGTGACAATAAAATCATATTTTTCTACATTTGTAACAAAACATATGATTAGTTCAAAAGTTTTTAGCATTTGTCAGCTTTGTATACATTTCTTCTTAATTATTCTAAGTTTATACCTACTTACTATATCTACATTCAGTTCGGTTACCAACCCCTATCTATATCACGAGGCATCTGGTGGTACCACTGACTCGGCGTTCAACAGCATTTTGGCCAGGAACGTCATGAAGTTGGGGGTAGCCATCAATCCCTGAAATAGGAAACAAAAGTTTAGTTATGTTTTAATTCCCTTTGGTTTGCTTAACATAGGTACATGTGTGTCTATATTTACAAAAAAATACTAACAGGAAGTTTTGAAATGGTATACCGTATAATAGTAAAACGCCACTGAACCCCAGCAGTTAAGATATAAATATAACATTGACATGCTAGACATGTTTTAATAATATGATACTTACGTTCTCTTTTTCTGGCATGATATTTAGACCATTACTCCCTGGCATTTTCTAAAATAAAAGAAAACATTAATTAGCGCATACAAATTATGCACAGTGCAACTGGTTAGATTGGTTATTACAATAATAATCGAATAAATAGATTTAATTTGTTCGACAGGCCACTGTGTGTGTATTTCAGCTTCTCGGACGTCTTCTATGGTATGTGATAGGAAACGAACAAACAACAATAATAATATTGTACACCTTAGAGAATTTTGTGACATGAGTATATTGAGAGAGGTACAAAAATAGTATAGTACAGCTCAGGAAGAATCTTATGCGGTGACATTTGGAACTACGAAATGTTTGCTGTGGCAACACTATTAAAACTTCCGCTACCGGTAATTTCTGTGTCAAAAAAATAATTCCGTCGTGTTATTTCACTGCTTGTTACAAAATTTATCAACGATTAATGTTTACTTGTATATTCATATTGATTAAAACTATTCGTTCGTAGAGCAGTGATATTATATTAAGTCTACTCGAGATATGTAGTCGAATCTGAAGTGGCAACAATTTGGCCTCCGATTGACATTGCTTATCAGAAATATGCTAATTAAGTTATTATATTTATATACTAATTCCTTATTTCATCAGTAACATGAGTTTATTGAGTCTATACATAGTCTAGCCATAAATACTGTTACAATTAAAAATAAACAAAATATTACATTTGAATTTGGAATCTGTCATTTTTATATAATTTTTCACTGTGTTTTCTTATTTTGGCGCCGATAAATTGTTCAATATTTTGCGATATTAAAATGGAGTGGGGTGATAAAGAGAACCGAATCGCTGTGATTGCATTACACAAAGTAGGTATGGAGCCAAATGCAATTTTTAAAACTCTCCACACGCTTGGCATTAGTCAAATGTTTGTGTACCGTGCTATTAATAGGTACAATGAGACCTCCTCTGTTTGTGACATAAAAAGATCGGGCCGTCCACGTAGTGTTCGTACGAAAAAGGTGGTCAAAGCAGTAAGGGAAAGAATTCGAAGAAATCCTGTCTGAAAGCAAAAGATTTTATCTCGGAAGATGAAGATAGCACCTAGAACCATGTCGCGTATTTTAAAAGACGACTTAGGACTTGCAGCCTATAAGAGACGCACTGGACATTTTTTAAATGATAATTTAAAAAAGAATAGGGTGATAAAATCTAAGCAACTACTGAAGCGGTACGCAAAGGGAGGTTTGATTTCGGATGAGAAAATTTTTACAATTGAGCAACATTTTAACAAACAAAATGACCGTCTTTATGCTCAAAGCTCTAATCTTTTTTTAAATATATAAATTAAATGGAAGCTCTAGGTTTGAGAAGTCTGTCCACATATATTTAAATTAATCTGGTTAGATTTATAAAATAATAAAAATAATTTCTGGACGTGACCTTTCACAGAAATCGGTTCAGTAGTTTAGGCGTGAAAAAAAGACAGACAGACAGAGTTACTTTCGCATTTATAATAAAAGTTTGGATTTTAAATGTCAACAGTAAAAAGAATACAAGACTAGTATAGTAAACCCACAGTATTTGGGATATGACTGTAGAGCTGCCTAAATTTTGCCACATTTTTTAACCAAGCTGTACCATATATATACTACTTTTGTACCCAAAAAACCTTCGATAACTATTCCCCAAAAATCCGAATTTGTCCTATTTGTAGTATTTTTCCAGTTCAGAATACATAACAATTTAGAAAACAATAATAAGGCAGCATTCGATAAAATTTATCAAATCTTACACTTTTATTTAATAAATAAAAAAAAATTAAATTATTTCTCAAATAACTGTAATATGTGCATGAAAAATATTTTTGTAAATACTTTTACTATTGAATAGTTTATTCATCAGTTATAAGCCAAGGCTATTAATTAATACAGTTGTTTTCAATTCTCCACTTTGTTTTTTTACTTCATCAAGTAATAATGTTGCACTCCACAACTTGTAAATAGACATAAATTAATAACTAACACAACGTACTACGGCGTAGCAGTACGTAGCTCATCTCGTAGCTAATTTGGGTCGAATATCGAAACTTATGTTATTTTGAACCAAATTATATTTTGTATGCCAGTGTGAACCAATTAGACAAGAGTTTTCAACTTAAGTAATCAAAGTTCATCAGTCGAATAAGAAATCCAAGTTACTAACATGTACTTAGGGACTCGCAACGAATCTTTCTATAAATTTCAAAAACGACTTAAGTATTTGGTGTTTGAGAAATTGAATTTATTTGGTTAATAGCAAGAGGAAGGGAGGCAGGGGGACATCTAATACATAGAGCCCTATTCTCTACTCTCAGTTCCGGTAGTGAGCAATGTCGTCATCCGTATTAAGATTGATAAAAGATCATTAAAATTGCGAAACTAGAGTAAAAGCTTACTTTTATCGTATGACCGCCTGTATATCTTCAACGCGTCTGTTTTTGTATGGTTCACGAGACAGAGATGTACGAAGTATATAATTATCATTAATAATAACAAACTGAAAGTAACAATTAGATGAATAAATAAACATTTTTCTCCTCTAGTAAATTTAGTTTTACTATTTTCAGGTGGCATTTTACTGGAAAGTCAAAATCGTGGGCCCCTAGATATTAATCGAGACATGCTTAGCCAACTTTCAATATTTTTTTTAATATAATTTATTTAATGTTGGTACTACATTATAGGCTTATTTATAAAAGAGAGCCGACGAACGACTTGAATTCTCTTATTTTGATTAATGTGGGAAGTTCAACAATACATCTAGTATTGGATAAAACTTTTTTATTATTCACATTGCTCGCAAAGGATTTCCATAACGGCAGTCACATAGTACCTAGGTATCTTGTAATTTGAGAGTCTAAAAGCTTCAAAATAGAAAAAAGCTATCTAAACATACATACGTACCTAATAACTTGTATGCTGAATAATATATTAAATATATTTAAATTTATTAGCATTTGCAGTAAAAGATTTTTTTCTTTGTCATCAGGGTTTATCATACCACATTCGATAAAGTTTATTAAAAAAACTATAAATATATTTATATAAAATAACTATTTATATAAACTATATACATATACCTTAAAATGAGGTGAATAGATGTTAGTGAATTTCCCTAGTATCTATTTACCCCTCTATTGTGTCTATTCACCCCTCGAATTATATTGACCCAGTTTTACAGTACTGAATAAGTATAAGGACAAAGTTTCTTCGTTTATTAATTTCCTTTACGTTATCACAAACTTTTTGTACTCACTGATAAAAGTTTAAGAAAACACTTAATTCTTATAGGTAATCATTTAATCACAAACTGACAAATACATTTTCGGTTACATATGTAGATTTAGCATCAACACCTAAGTACTACTAATGGGAACCATAGTAGTTGGCAGATATAAATCGCAAAAATGTAAGGAACTTATTTTTAACTAGTTACTTTTAATGACGGAAATAAATAAACTCAAAATAAAAGAACAATACAAGTTTAGTGAAATACTGCCTTAATTAGTAACTGTATATTCAAGTTCAGAGGGCCTACCATGACGTGTTGAAGCGTAAATCTTCCAGACGAGAAAGAGGGATGGAGCTATACACCTTTTACAGCTTAGCTTCCTCCCTCTTTCTCGGCCGGAAGACTGAGAAGACACGCGTCATGGTAGGCCTACAGTTTTAATTACAGCATTATTTTTTGTCAATATTTATGTTAATTTGCAATGCACAGTCAATAATCAATATTAATTAAATTTTTAATGTATAAAATATTTTACAATGCTTAGTAATATTCTAGAGTAAATACAAATACTTATATTAAGTCAGCCCCATCTTATAGTATTTGAATTTTTCCAATAATAAAATGAGTCTATTTTTTATGTAGATGAACCAGCACGGGATTGGTGTGAATAATGTTTAAGAATCTATATCATTTAGTTCCACGTAATAAGAGTGGAAATCGAAACCCGTTTCTTAGGATAATTCGACTTATCGAATCTTTAGGACTGGATTTTCAAAATCTAGGACTTATT
The DNA here is from genome assembly GCA_902829305.4 of Spodoptera exigua. NCBI lineage: Eukaryota > Metazoa > Arthropoda > Insecta > Lepidoptera > Noctuidae > Spodoptera > Spodoptera exigua. The sequence continues at coordinate 6,908,038 of LR824601.2, read as the reverse complement.
TAGATATATCTAAATGAGTCTTAGATTCTAAGAATAATTTTAAAAAGTGTTTTGTGTCCGTTACAGACAATAAAAAAAGAATGCAGGAATGGCTTCAGCTGTTTTTTAAGATTTGAGCTTTAGCATTACGGATAATTATTGAAGAATGATATCGTAAAATTTTAGATTGTCCTGATGATCCTTAAGACATGTATAAATTTTGTTACGTGTGTTATATTTACTTCAGCCTTTGAGGAGCACTGCACTTTGAATTGTATCTTTACAGAGAAGTATGGCTTTTTCAAATTATATTTTTTAATGAATTCCTGCATTGTAGAGATCAAGAGGCTTGTAGGCTATGCACGTAGGTGTCGCGTATGTAGAACGTAATAGTTAACAATAATAATTAACAATAACGACTTACTCATCAGAACTAAGACAAGCTCTACCAGTTTCAGGTCACAACGAGACTTACTTGCTGTGACCTGAAACTGCCTGCCTGTAGCCTACAAACCCCTTGATCACTACATTACATTTCATGAACAGCTTGCACGTCGCGACGATGTCATGGAGCCGATTGGTGACTCGAACCTGTACTTGTACGCCCACCGCGTCCTATGCTGGCAAACGCGCGCGCTTGTTCCAACTGTGACGGGTGCGGCGGTGTTAGGAGCGACGTTAAAGGCTCGTCTCGTTAAGCGACGTTGGTGTTCACAAAATCAGTGGTACATGCCACGGTTACAGAGTCACACTTCAAGTTTGAAAACGCTCGAGAACGACATAAGATTTCAGGCCTAGTTTGTAAGTGGGTGACATTGTCTAGACACGGTCTCTATTAAAGCACGGACGGCTTATCTCGATGGCATCCTGTACTTTCTGCGACATAAAGTATTCCTACCTTGCTAGTACGGAGACCTAATCGAAACGTATGGAAGGAACCGCGTCTGTACAACAAACGTGCTTGGCCACCGACTATGCATGGTTCATTATAATTCATTTCCTTCACGCTATGCATATGTTCCTCTAACCTGGTTGCGATATTGCGGTGAGTTTCTCCGATGTACTGTACTGCGGGTACAGCGAATGGATCTGTGCATTAAAGGCACAGGTTAAATCAGGGAAACTCGCCGTAATATTACAACCAGGGTAAAGGAACGTGTACCTACGTAACGTGGCGAAGATAACAAGACATCGGCAATGGTTGAGCACGTTTTGGTTAGGACGCGGTCCAATTCACGCATTTCGAAAGTTTCCATACAAGCAAGGCAGAAATACATCATCCCGCGGGAACGGCGGAAGGCCATCAAGATAAAACGCCGTCTGTGTTTTAACAGAAACGGTGTATAGGCAGAGTACCACCCGGTTATAGCCGGGCTTGAAATGTACGTCGATCTACAGCGCTACAACTTGGACTGAGACAAGGGAAGCGTGGCATGTAATACTAATTTTGAGACACCAAAACCGACGCCGCTAAACGCGCCGGGCGTCTATTGTCGCTTACAGGAGCGGCGTCCTGTCGCAGTTGGAAGCAAGCTCTCGATTGTCGGTAAAGAGCGCGATGGGCGCACAAGAGAGTAATCAGTCGGCTGCGTAATGTCGCGACGCGCACGCTGCTCACGAACAGAATTGCCGTTGTGACTTCAAACTATACGAGTTTCTCTCAGTTAATACACGAGATTAAGTCCTTAAACTTATTTTTTTGACAGATTACAAAAACCTAGAAGTGATATCTTATATTATCTATATCACGAGGCATCTGCTGTTACCAGTGTTGACACAGCATTTTCGGCAGAAACGTCATGAAGTTGGATAGCCAGCAAACCCTGAAATTCGAAATAGGAACATCAAGTTGGTGTTATACATTCAATTGAAATTTGTTCTTGATTTTAAGATTATATTTTGTAATCTACCTTTTTACAATAAAGTAAATAATTAAAATTAATAATTTATGCCAATTAGGTTAAATTAATGTTTAATGTTTAACTTAATTGGTGTTTAATTTTAAATTAATGTTTAATAAAACATTAATGTTTAAAATTAATGTTTAATAAAACATTAATTAATTGTTTTTTTCATTAGGTTTTAATTCCGTTAAATCGTTTTCGTTTTGTAAAACTACATGTGTATGAACATATTGATGTGACATTTTTAGGGTGGAAAATCCGTAAATTCCTTCTGTCGAGATACAGAGAGATGATAGGGCGAGAAGGAGCATCAAATTTTACTCAGTACAAAATAACACCATGCCGTCATCGAACCCGCGACACGTTGCTCAGCAGCCAGTTGCCCAGCCACTGCGCCAACCGTGCAGTCAAAAAGTTTATCTACGCTACGTTACGCTGCTGCCCAGAGACAGCGGTAGTTGATTTTTCTTGGCATATATAGGTAGAAGAACCTATTACATTTCTGGACACATCTATTGACTTACCTTAGAGTTTAGGTTTCGATGGTCCTTACTGAAATATGATTGCTAGATTGAAAAAAACTAATCATGCTGTTTTAAAAATGATACGATTTACCATCTTTTTCGATTGTATTGTTTTAAATTTGAATTCAGAATACCATACGACATGGAGCTACGCCTAACAAGTCGGATATGCGCCTCGTTAAAGGCAATTGATTTTTGAATAAAAATCATGTTTTATCAAATAAAGGTTTAATTTAATAACGCGTGTTGGCATAGAATTTATCAACCGCTATATGTAATTTTGCGGGATCATCTCACATTCCTCTTCTATGGCAGTTTTCAACTCCTGCATCGTCTGGGCAACTGACTCAAGAGCCCTGACACGTCTTTTTAGCTCGCCCCGCATGTGATTGTTTGATATCAACACAAGCTCCAAATTGTCTTTTTTTTTCTTTAAGTTCTTTGTTCTGAATTAAAGCAAAAAGACTATTGAATGTAATTGCGAATGGGCCAGGTTCAAAACTGCATAAAAACTTTTTGTTTGACCTAATATAAAATTTTAGCAAGGACCAAACGATACTGAAAATACAAGGTGGACCATTAGATGTGTCCAGAAGTGTATAATGCTTTTATTAAAATTGTATACTAACCGGTTTGAAAAGTGCCGCAACAACTGAAGAGATTATTGCATTCTTCGTGCACAATATTATTTTATTTAGTTCTTCAACGTTTTGCCTGTGGCTTTCAACGTTTTTCTTGGGTAACTCCTCCCGGAGATAGAGCCTCCCTGATGAAAAAGCATCATATCATGAACATCTTAAATATTAATATAAAAAAGCTTTTGATATTAATTTCAAGATATATATATAAACCACCAAACCAAAATACTATCTAGCCATTTGTTCAAAACCAGGGTGAAGTCAATCTCATAATAAACAAATTGATAAGTTTCGCGCATTCAATGAAATTTAACGTTCTGGCACAAAAGGAAGCATAAGAGCAGATTGAGTACAGCTACGCATGCTTTGTAATTATATAGCAATGGTAAGACATTAAGATACTTAGTCATACTTGACTTCGTGTTCTGATACCTGAGTATTATACCTGATTTCTGTACTTTCGCACATTTCGCACTTCTTTGCGCGAGACTGACCAGTGCTGAGCAGTGGAACCTCCGTAGAGCTGCTGACTGGAGACAAAATAAACAAATAATTATATACAATTGAAACAAAAGTTTAGACACGATTTAATTCCTCATGGTTTGCTTTATACATGTCTATATCCATATTTACAAAAAAAATACTAACAGAAAGTTTTGAAATGATATACTGTATAATAGTAAACCGAAACTGAACCCCAGAAGTTAAGGCGTATAGTACCCTCAATAACCTTGAGCATACTAGAGCACGACTGGTGAGGGCTGCGTTCGCCCGATTTTTTATTATATATGGAAATCCCAATAATATAACATGTTCTTTGCAAAATATTGACCGATTTACATAAGTGCTGCTCATTTTGTAGTAAAATGTAACACCGATTGATCTATTAAAAAACACCAAGCCATTTAGAAGGAATAGGCATTCATGAACAAAATAGCGTGTTGGTAAATATTTTTTTACAGCTTAACTTTTCGTCATAAGAAAATCAAATTTACTAGATTATTAAATGGTTATTAATATTATTTTCTATTGAACTAAATGAAAACATGCATTAATTTCTACAATGAAAATTTATTTTTTGCATATTATTTTCCTTTTTGAAGTCGGAATATTTTTGTTAAAAATTATTTATTTCACCATTTTAAGTAATAGGCAGAGCAAGCAAGTATAATGGTTTTCTAATGAAAAGACGACGGCTACTTGAGACCGAAAATCACGGAAATAGAAGTACTGAATTGGTCAGTATCCAGTGCTGTAAATCGTGAGGAATTCCCTCGACTGTCAATGGTCTCCATCATCATGTACACTGCAGACCTTCAATATACTTACATAATCCATATAGGTGCAAAGTTCTCATCAATTTAAATGAATTATGTCCAAGCACAACGTTATTACTCCAAATGGTCAAAAAGATCCACGACAGTCTTCCTGCTCCATCATCAGATTTACTCCATAACTTCATTGTAACCCATATTGGTGTGTGAGTTTTCATCGATATAAATGAATTAAGTCCAAACACGAAGTAGTTACTGTGAACCGTTCAGGAGTTCCCTGAGCTGTCCTTCGTCCTCATCATCAGACCCCTAATGACAGTGACGACCAATCTTGGTGCAAAATGCTCACCAATACGAATCATTCAGGCCCAAATACAAGGAAACTACTCCAAATAGTGCGGGAGATCCCTCGACGGTCTTAAGGCTCCATCATCAGGTCGAGTTCGACCATCGGCAAGTTGTAGCGTTGTAAACAGCCTATTAAAACAACATGCAAAATCACTACTCGCCCCCACAATTTTCGAAACTACCCCTCGGTTTCCCTAAAATTCCATAATCTGATCCTGACGTCATGAAAATGGGACCCTCTCGGGAGTATAACCTTCATCCAATCAAACAAAACAAGAATTTTGGAAATCGGTTCATAAATGGCGGAGTAATCGGTGAACATACAAAAAAAACCAATAGCCCGAACATAGTACCTCCTCCTTTTTTAGAAGTCGGTAAAAAGTATAAAACAAGATTTTCAGAATACTGAAAAACGTTGTCAAAGTGCTACGGTAGATAGTTATATGCACTTTATATTCGCGGTATTTATTATTACAGACTAGCGACCCGCCCCAGGTTCGCACGGGTCCAACTATCTCGCTATCAAAGGGCCACTTTTTCCTTATCTTCCCCTCTAGTTTTCTCATATTATTTTCTTTCATAAGAACCTTCTCCTGACAATAACAAACACAACAAAAAAAGAATTAGCAAAATTGGTCCAGGCGTTTTTGAGTTATGCGCTTACCAACACATTTTGCGATCCATTTTTATATATAAGAAGACAAGAATGCATAGCAATTTAGAAAAAAAATAAGGCAGCATTCGACAAAATTAATCAAATCTTACTTTTGTTACCATATCGTAGAACACCCAGATAAAACGCTTTTGTAAAATTTGAATACTAACCGGCTTGAAGAGTGCGGCAACAACTGATGATATTCTTGCATTCTTCGTACACAAAAGCCTATTTTTTTTTTATTTAGTTCTTCAACCTTTTGCTTGTGACTTTCAACCTTTCTCTTCAACAACTCCTCCCTGAGAAACACAAGAGCGTCAGAACTATAATCTCTTATCAAGGCTACATGAACATGTTACAAATTAATATAACACGATACACGGTATAATTAAGGAAAGGTAGCAGAAAACACAAGGTAGCTACTGTTATCCGTTGAAGAGTTTTCTTAGCTATTGTGATGAATTATTCTTCATCACCAGACCCCTCATAACATTAACTAATCATCTAGGTGTTAACTTCTCGGTGATGCAAGTTAATCAAGCTAAAACTCCGCTGTAAGCCCTCAAGTCCTTTCGTCTATATTTCGGCTCGATCATCACGTCAAATTCAGACCTTCGTAAAATTGTAGTGCTTTAAAATATCTAAGTACTTAGTTACTAAACGAGTAAAAGGACTAGGCATGGTACATTATTGTGTACTTGCCCGTACGGCTATCCCGGCTGAACATTAACCATGTTGAACCAATTCTTCCGCAGTGTAGTCACAGTACAACTATATTGTGGGGTATTGGTATCTGTGAAGCACTAGCGAGACGCTATGAGCCGTACGATCGGGTCTACGAGCGAGGTACTCTTGCGCACTGTCCGCAGACCCGAAAAATTAACTTATGCATAAACATACATATATCATGTACTAAAATTGTGATAACAATTCTAACTAACCTATGTAACCGGTTTGTAAATTGCCGCAACAACTGAAGATATTCTTGCATTCTTCGTGATTTTTTATTTAGTTCTTCAACCTTTTGCTTGTGACTTTCAACCTTTCTCTTCAACAACTCCTCCCTGAGAAACACAAGAGCGTTAGGACGATAATCTCTTATCAAAGCCTACATGAACATGTTAAAATTTGTTATAAAATAGCTTGTGCTAGTAATTACAAGATAAACATAATAAAACAAATTGCTGATATACCTAGTCTAGCCATTTAAATTTGAAAATTTTATTTTTTATTTGTTACTGTAACAAATAAAAAGAAATATTCAATTCAAATACCATTTATTACTTTTACATTATGTAAGTTTAATACATAAACATAAAACAATTTAAATTAGCTTAAAAAGCTTATTCGAAGTGGTCTCCATTGGCTGCAATACAGTCCTTTAAACGTTGAGGCCAGTTATCAATAGAAGCACGCACTCTTTCCATGGGAAAATTCTTCACTGCCAATCGTATGGATTGTTTTAGGGAGTCCAAATTATCATGACGTTTAGAGCAAGCCCTACTCTCTAAAACTGACCACAAATCATAATCCAGCGGATTAAGATCGGGACTAGACGACGGCCAGTCTTCTGCTCTGATGAAGTCGGAAACGTTCGTTGCCAACCAAGACTGCGTGGACCGAGCTTTATGACCCGGCGCCGAGTCTTGCTGGAAGGACCATTGTTGGTTATTGAACATGGTGTTGTTAAGGGGCTTAACTACCTTCTCAAGAATGGTATTTTGATAGACTTGTGCCGATGTTTTGATACCTTTTTCGCAAAAATATGGCTCAGTCACTCCTTCATAGCTAACACCCCACCAAACCATCACTGAAGTTGGATAATGCCCACGTTACACTCTGTCGACTAATTGAGAAGCTTCCTTAGAGCTTTGACCATAAATACGGTCATTTTGTTTGTTAAAATGTTGCTCAATTGTAAAAATTTTCTCATCCGTAAACAAATTTTTTCTGTGACCTCCCTTTGCGTACCGCTTCAGTAGTTGTTTAGATTTTATCACCCTATTTTTTAAATTATCATTTAAAAAATGTCCAGTGCGTTTCTTATAGGCTGCAAGTCCTAAGTCGTCTTTTAAAAATACGCGACATGGTTCTAGGTGCTATCTTCATCTCTCGAGATAAAATCTGTTGCTTTCGGACAGGATTTCTTCGAATTCTTTCCTTTACTGCATTGACCACCTTTTTCGTACGAACACTACGTGGACGGCAAGATCTTTTGTGTAATGCAATCACAGCGATTCGGGTCTCTTTATCACCCCACTCTATTTTAATATCGCAAAATATTGAACAATTTATTGGCGCCAAAATAAGAAAACACAATGAGAAATTATATAAAAATGACAGATTCCAAATTCAAATGTAATATTTTGTTTATTTTTAATTGTGACAGTATTTATGGCCAGACTATGTACACAGGCTATCAATAATATTATGACAATACATTTCGCACGTTTTGAAAAAGTTTTTCTTATACTTTATTCACATAATTAATCAATACTTGTCTACTACTCGTAGAAGGCTATACGCAATCTTATGCTAATGTAAATAAAAGTCAATATAATATAGAATCACTTCAAAGCAGTTGAGTAGGTAATAAATTATACAAAACACCAATCTAGTAGACACAGTATAAAGAGAAGGAAAGTAGGTTATCTTCATAAAAACGCACCGCGCGGCTTGTATGTGTGCGCCATAGTATCTACGCGTCAACGCACACACACTGTAACAAAATCTCGACTCGTTTCTCAGTGCGCCAGTCGGGGCTAACACTGCACGAGGTTCGCGCGTTACTGTTTTTCGGCACCGCTAAATCAAAACAAAATGTCTGATAATCACAGGAGAACGTATTGCTGTGTGTTTGGGTGTCTTAACAATATGTGTAAAAATACTACATTATGCCTAAAAAATAATACAATGAGAAAATAATATTAACACTAGCTCTTAGTCTATGTTACCGCCTGTGCCATCTAGCGACATAAAGAGTCACACCTCACAAACCCTGTACCTACCCAGACAATACAAGTAAAAAATACCACTTCCCGACCCTTGCCAATTTATAGGAGCTGACTAAAAATTTTGGTAAAAGTGACAACCCTAAGGCCGAAGATAGCCTACTGCCCTTCTCTTTATTCTATGTAGTAGATTCATGCCAGATTCTATTGAAGACAAAAATGTAATCTAGCCAGCTGTTCAAAACCGGGGTGAAGTCAATCTCATAATAAACATAATTATAAACACATTATAAATTGATAAGTTTCGCGCATTCAATGACATTTTACGTTCTGGCACAAAAGGAAGCATAAGAGCAGATTGAGTACAGCTACGCATGCTTTGTAATTATATAGCAATGGTAAGACATTAAGATACTTAGTCATACTTGACTACGTGTTCTGAACAGAAGCAGCAGCAGTGATACAAATTTAATTCGATTGTTAGATATCAACAAACAAGCTCCAAATCGTCTTTTGTTTCTTTAAATTCTGTGTTCTAAATTCAAAAAAAGACTATTGAATCAAATTGTGAATGTGCCAGATTCAAAACTGGATAAAAACTATTTGAGCTAATATAAAATTTTAGCAAGGACCAAACGATACTGAATATACAAGGTGGACCATTAGATGTGTCCAGTGTATAAACTTTTATTAAAATTATATACTAACCGGTTTGTATTCTTTGTGCACAATATTATTTTATTTAGTTCTTCAACGTTTTGCCTGTGGCTTTCAACGTTTTTCTTGGGTAACTCCTCACGGAGATAGAGCCTCCCTGGTGGAAGACAAGAGCGTCAGAAAATTAATATCTAATAAAGCCTACATGAACATCTTAAATATTAATATAAAATAGCTTTTGATATTAATTAAAAGATATTCATGCCAAATTCAAATGATTCAATTGAAAATCATTGCTCAAAACCGTGGTAATTACGAGTATATAGCAATGGTAAGACATTCGTGTTCTGAAAAGCTGCAGCAGCTAAGTGATACAAATTTATACCTGATTTCTGTACTTTCACACATTTCGCACTTCTTTGCGCGAGACTGACCAGTGCTAGAGCAGTGGAACCTCCGTAGAGCTGCTGACTGGAGACAAAATCAACAAATACTTAGAATCGCTAGGCTTGCCAATACACAGTCTTGTCATTTAATCATTATAGTCAGATATTATACCATTCAACATGGATTTGATTCTGCAAGCATGGTTCTCCTAATATTCTTTAATATTTAGGTACCTACCTAATAATTACTTATACTCCTAATTTCGCAGTTAGATACATTTTGTACGTTTATAATAAACAAAAAAGAATCATTTAAAAACTACTTCCAAAACTTGTCAAATACCGTATTTTTATGCAAAAGTACCTCCTTAGGTATCAAAAATCACAATGTTCACAATGGTTGCTGTCGAAGTTTGGCATTCCCCATTTTTCTAAATAATGCACCTGGTGGTTGAGAACAACAACATTCGATGCATGCATATTGGCTTAAAAGCGTCGCACAGCCGGCAATCTTTGTCCTCGTCTGACAACGATTGCCGGCTATGATTTTTGATTAGGTATTATGTATATAAGAAAATTAGGTTTTTTTATGTGCCTAAGGACTCCGCCCACTGGCCAAAATTTTTAAAATATCTCTTCTCATCTACATATAACATTAAAAATAAAATTAATTAAGTAGAATAGATAAGTAAAACAGTAGTAGTAGTGGTAACGGCTTAATTGGCGGTGGTGATATTACATCAATTAGTTGACTGAAATAAGAGTTCTTACCTGCTTGTGGAGTTTTCTCATCTGGTTGTGGAGCGGTGCACTCTTTGTAATGTTCCTAATGCGTGTGGAAGCAAATAGCATGATCTAAAAAAACATTCTTTTTGCTGGCCCGTATAACAGTTTTTGGAAGTTCTGGCAAAATGTATATGTATACGCCAGCCAGGTAATGAAAATAAATTTAATAACGAGCAAATATATAGACTGCTCCTTTCTTACAAGTGCCTCGCAACATTGTAAATTTTAATTCATTAATTATTCTGTTTCTGGTCTCTGATTATCCATTATCCACATCCCTATTTTTCTTTCTCTTGAATATTGGTAAGCATTGTAAAATTTGTCAGTTAAGTTGGTGACGACTTTTCTAACAATCGGTTCTTAATATTTTGAGTTTAAATATTTTTTCTTATGTTTTTAATTTGGTAAGACTTAATTCTAAAATTGAACGAGGCCTCGTCATATCGAGATATCTTGCTGAAATTCTGTAATCAAAACAATTAATATATAAATAATATACCAACATACTACAAAATGTATTTTCAGAATACAGAAATTAAGTAAGTAGTATCTACGAAACAGTATGTTCACCTAGAAGTTAATGCTATCAATAATTAATGATAAACTAGAAAACATTAATCCTCTACATTAAAGTTAAACTAGAAAAAGAACAATACCTAAATAATAAATGGCAAGGAGCTTCACGGACACTTCTTTCAATCCCACGCTCTTCACTGCCATGGTATTGACTTTGGCGTCGATTTAGTAATCTTTATAAATAACTACCGGACATATGATATGAAAATGGGACGGTTGACATATGTCGGGCATGTCATAGTCCCGATGCATCCATCAGACATATGCTGTTGAGATCAACAGCATAGGTAACTGTGAAGTTATATATACTTGCGTTCTACCATTACCAAGTTTAAAAGGAATTGTGAGGCAAAATCAATGATTGCATTATATAGCAAACCCCAGAGACTAGGCACGTGTTTGATGAATAGAAGTTACTTGTTTTCTTTATAATGTCAAGCAGACAAGGTACGTACCTACCTCTATCAGAGGAGACCGTTACGAGTCGCGCGTAGAAAGAAACTGCGCTCCAATGGCTTCAACATTTGCCCGCGCATTATCTCTGAGCTTACATCGTCAAACACTACGGAACCGCTTGACAATTGCGTTTTGTCACAAGCCACTTTCTTTCCCTACACGAGAATGGTAAACATCTATTAATAAATACTATTTAATATGTACATCATTATAATAAAACTAAGTTTGTAAGTATAAATCTTACTTTTCCTGTTTTAATTAAGTATTCTACATCATCTCCCAAAACTAGGTCCCCTTTAGTAATGAAATCAAAGTTTTCCTTTATGGAACCAACCAGTCTGTGATATTTGCCAGGTTGCGCGGGATTTTGAAGGCGGAAATGACACGCTCCGAATGTACCTCTGTAATGTTATAACTGTTATTCGACACATAAACAAATATCAAATGCAAATTAGCCTTTAGATTCGAAAGTTACCGCTGATTTGTTGCTTTCTGCAAACTGATAGCGTCACCAGTAAGCAAAGCACTACCCTCAACGTCGTCTTTAGAAGGAAAAAACGATTCACGACCATTTTCATGCGAATGTTTTTTAGTACTGTCACCCTTTTCCTTCATTTCTCGGCCAGCGCGGGTTCCTCTTAACACCTTGAATGAAATAAAAATACGAACATATATTTCATTGCCGCAATATAAACACATAAGTAGGGGTAGATAAAGGTACATTATATACCACAGATGCAATCTTGGTCACCGTTGAAACTATTGGCTTTCCAGTGCGACGGTCATACTGCAACTCGAACTCAACAGGGTCTCCTATCTTCAGATTTTCAGTATTACCGCTAAATTGGCTAAAGTTAAAGAACAGCCGAGCCTGTCTCTCACAGCACTGAATAAATCCGCAGGAGTGCAAAAGTTTTTCAATAATGCCGGTCTCTCGAATAGGTGGGGTGATTCACGCAGTATTGTTGCAACGAAGAATGTTTATCAAATCCAGAGGAATAAATCAAATCGTCGTTTGGACCATTTTTGTAACCCAGAGAGAAGCGATTGGCACCACGGGTCTTTGATTGGCCACTGTCATCATCCATAGTTGAATCCATGTTGGGTACTCACCTTTTTAAGGCAAAAGAAATTTTGGTCGAAAATGTATTATTTGTTTTATATCTAATTAGTTATCAGATTGTTTGACGTGTGTAACAACATTAGACCTGTGTTAAGTAGATTATTAATAATATCTTCACAAATCCATTGTGAATAAATAACGTTTCTTCTAAACGGCGAATAATCAGAGATAAGAAAATCATGTGATTTGACATCAAATCGAACTATAAAATACTTATTTAGTATTCTAGAGCTTTCAAAAAATGAAAGCAGGTTGAAAACGGGCAGGTATCTAAGTACTTTCAAGAACCTATTCAATTCCATCACACTTGAAGAACTACGCCAGAAGCGTGGTGGTTCTGGTCTTCAAAAGGGGTGATAACCTGGCGACTAAGCTTTGTATAGAACATATTTTTGAGGGTCATCACGAAGCGTCTCGAACGAAGGCTAGAGGTCTTCCAGCCTTCAGAACCAACCACATTATACAAAAGACCGAGGGGCTATAAGCAGTCATTGTGTCTAGCGTGTTCTGTTAATTCTTGTGGAATATGAGAATTCCTTCGATTCAATCGAATTTGGGCGGCCTACTCTGCCATGCCACGTCGACTATAAAGACATCGACGAGCTAAAGTATTTGAATAGGCCATACGCATTTCGTAGCCTGGGTGTCTGGTGAAATCAACAATCATATAGCTCACAGTTTTTATGAGTAAATAGACACTCTTTTTAAAAATATAACGCAATAATGCCTTTACTGATTTGGCTAATTTTGGTCTTGAATTATTTGTGGAAGTCCAGAGGAGGTTTGTACGTAGGTTTGAAAACTTAAAAAAACCTAAATAAGTGCAAAATCAACAGGTATTAAATTTAATTATCTCATGATAAGAACGTGTAACTGTATTCCTCAATGAAACCTTCAATTATTAATGTTCACTGCTTTATTTGTATTTATATTCGAAATAGACCTAGCCAAAGCTGATACCAATTATAAAGATACTAGTATTAATATAGATATAGTAGATAGGTACTTAATAACGGTGTAAGTATGGCTGTTGGGGCATCTTACCACTACTATCTTCTAAGCACTATTATCTTGGCTGGATTTTTTATGTAAGTATATCACACGCCATAAAGTTATATTTTACTGCACTATGTTTTATTTTAGTTTCACTTATTTCATAATTATGTGCAATACTTACCCTCCAATTGATTTGTCATTTACTTAAATTATTTTGACTGCCCTATTGAACTGGCTGCCGAGCAACACGTGGCGGGTTCGTGTTCCAGCACGGAACAACCATCGTTTCAGTGATCCACAATTTGTTGTTCAGGGTCAAGATGTGGAGCTGATTTATAAAATTGTGAAATTGTACGTAGATAACGCACCCACGACAAAGAAAAGAAAATTTTAGTGTTAAATAATTATTAAAAGACGTTGCCCACCTTTTTAATAACGGATCTACGGATGAAGGTAGATTAAAATAACTTTTTCGATAATCTACCTACACGTGTTTTACTTATTGTTCCAAATGCGTCGAATTAGTAAAAATAGCGGTGGATCATAGCTACATTTTAATACATTTAGGTACGCAGCGAGTATCCGAAAGAACAACGAATAAGACTGGTAAAAATTTCAAATGCCGCCGATTCCAACGATGCCGCCATAAGACAAGACAATTCATAAATCAACATCCTTTGGTGCAAATATTATATCGTATTCGTATACATGAAACATAATAGTTAGGACTTAATGACGATGATCATTTAAAAGGAAACAAACTGGAATAAAAAACTCACCATGACTCGGCTGTGCATTGACGACGTCCCGCCATAAGGAACGTCAGCCAAAGAAAGAGCTATTCTTAAAAGTTCAGGCGAAATATCAGCATTAACCATAGATTATACATACACTGATTTATTCGCGTATTTATCGTCTCAATATCAGGTACAAGTAACACTGTTACAGGTACTACACAGATATTTTGGATTTGCTGTTGTAGTTGTTGTTCTTGCGGGTAAATATCAACTCAGTCAGTCACAATAGCAGGTCTTGATAATAGGAAGAACAGGATTATGTTATGGAAATGGTTATTTTTAAAACGACAACAACGAAGAGAGTGGATTCTGATAATTCGTTTTTTATTTGAGAGCTTATACTTACTTTTAAGTTTTTCCCACTGTTACCAAGTCTGATCATGATCTGTTTTCCAGGTAAATCCTGGAAAACTACGGAGATTTGTGGGAGTGACTTGTTTTTTTAGCACCTAATATTATCCTATGTTTGTTGGTTAAGTAATTAAGTATTTTAAAGTAAGGCACGATCAATAAGCGATATCTAATTTATGTCAACACTAGATTTTGCACGTGGATTCGCCTGCGTGCTATGTCGATAAAAAGTAGCCTATATGTTAATCCAGAGTATCATCTAGCTACGTACCGAATTTCAACCAACACGCAACAAACACACAAACAACACGCAAAATGACAACCAACCACCACCAACCATCCATCCATTCTCCCAAACTTTCATATCCTACTAATATTATAAATTAGCTTCCGACCGCAGCTTCACCAGTTGCCAAGAGCAAAAAAAAAACTCCAAGTAAAATAAAATTAAATAGTTAAAAATCCTATTACTAAGTTTATTTTATTTTCTGTACGTAATTAGATCTTATTTTAACAAATAACGGGAAGTCGCGGGCGGAAGATAGTTTATAGGTAATACTTATTAACATAACATTCTGGGCTTGAGTTATTCGTCAATTAATGAGAGCCTTATCCACCATTATTCGACTATATTTGTTCGAAACTTCGATTTTACCAAATCCCCCAATGTAGAAGGATAATTTTCCTCTGTTGTCGTTTACTGCTTTTACTGTAGTAGTGGCAATAAAATCTTCGTCTCTTTAAATTTCATACACAATCCAACTTATATTTCCACACCCAGAAACACAATTTGTCTAGCGAAACTCACGGCTAAGATAGTTTTCAAAGTTAACACAGTATACTGTCTAGGTTTTGAAATACCTAGATTTTGCCATCTCCAATAATCTATCATGTCACTTAATCCTAGTATGCTTGGCAATCGCCATTAGAGAATACGCGTGGGTTATTTGCATTTGCATTACATATAAACAGCCACTACGATCGACCTCCGACCACGTTAAGCACGGGTCTGCAGCCTGCGGGCGCGTTCCTGCTTGCCGCCTATCCAGAACTAGACCTATACGTACGGTGCGAAGCGTGTCCCGCGCGCCTCAATAAGCCAACAGACCGCCACCGTATGAGGCCTAACAGAGCCGGTGTTCAGCCCGGATTGTGGGACGGGGATGAAAATGTCCAGCCTAGTTCCTCTTGAGACCTGCGACTTTCCGTCCAACCTCAGTGATTTTCATCTCACAAAAAACAATATATCGACAATATCGACATCGGTACTCTCTAAATAGTCTCGAGGTGGTGTTGTCGGACGTGACGGTTTCAGGACCCTCATGTTATTCAGTTTCAGCTCGATGCCGTCTAGGTAAGATTTTATAGTTTGTTAAAAAAAAAATCTTGTCCTTATCGGTGTTTTGTTATTCTTGTTGCAGAGCGCTTGTTTCAAATGTCTTTGTTGTTTGCGATGCCACGTGGAGAATACACACATGGCGGGCGATGTACTGGTTTTTGGTCATCCCGGTAAACATTTTGCACCTAGATGAGGTGTGATTTTAGTTGATGGCAGTAATGAAATACGAAAGTCGTAATACTTGTATTTATTAGATTTTTCATTACCCTATGTAGAAATTAAGTAGTTTTATCACTTGAGGGACCGAGTTAAAATATCAGTATTCTTACAAACCAATAATTATCTAATCGTATAATATAACGGTATCTACCAGTTCCAGTGAAAAATAATAAAAACCTTTTTTAAAAGAAAACTTTGCGCCACACTAGGATTTTCTCCTGCGTCGTGGGTGTGTTTACAAAGATACAATTTCACATACACATCACACCCGGACCACCAGGAACAACAATTTGTAGATCACTTATAGAGTTGTCCCGTGAGGGAATCCAACTCGCGACACGTTGCGCGGCAACTAGTTACCCAGCCACCGCGCCAGCCGTGCAGTCAGAATAGTTTCTAACCATGGGTTGTTTACGTATTTTGTCCCTCTTTGTTTTTAAATCAGTCTTTTTATAAGCACTTGTGATTTTTGCCGAAATGAATGAATTCAATTTAGGGTTAACGCACCAGTAATGGAAGGACCCAGTTATGGAGGAAAAATAGTTAAATATCCAAGATTAAGGACGTTAACCACTTTTTTATGTTGGAAATACTGTGACGTATAATTTAGATCTAAAGCTGTTTTAGTTTCAAATTTTATTTCATTCTGCCAGTTAGATGGAAAAGTGGCGGGATTTTAAAGGTTTCCGGTAAGTAAAAATTAATATTCGTTGCTTTTCTTAAGGAATTTGTTAGTGCGATAAATAAAAAGTATCTTTAAGCTGGTATTGCTTTATTTTAATCAGAATGTGTTTTGTTTGTTGGGTTAATGATGAAATGAAAACAGCACACACTTGTTGTTGGAGATCAGAGAGGTTGTGTTTGTTGGATTTTTATTTTGTTGGATTTTTTTGATGTTCAAAACTGGTGCGATGTAACAAAGAGTTCTAATTATGGAAAAATGTCGAAACTTGATTACAAGTACTCTTGTATGATCAGGTTTTTAAACATATTTTATTCTAATTATTATTCTATGCTACAAATTAGTAAAATATATTATGTATTACTATATATTATAAAAATAATGATGTGTACGTGTGCACCAGCAATGAGTCCATCAGTCCTATTTTTAGTTATTATTTGAAATGATGAAATATAATAATTTATTGTTTTTGAAATGGGCTGGGATATTGGAACAGCAAAAACGGGTTAAAAACTGGAAGTATTGAATAAGAAAGCCTGATTGAGATTTGTGTCTAGAACTGAACGTCCATGACTAGGTTCATGTCTATTACTGGATGTCCATGACTGGGTTCATGCCCATTACCTACAGGATTTTTGCTATCCATAACTGGTAAAAAAAACTATTTTTATTTGCTCCCAGTCGACACCAGTTTTGCAAAATCTCATACCTAGGTAACACAGTAGAAATATCGTGTAAGCGAAGAGCACTTTAAGCTTTAGGCATTTTCTTTACTGAAACTTACAATATTGGGAAAATTTTACAAATACCTACTTACTAATATTTTTTCTGTCAAACTGTCCATAATTGGGTTGTTTACCCTATTATAAAGATTTACTTTAGGTACATTTGTTATGAAGCGAAAGAAAGTTGGTTTCACTTTAATCATCTTATTATTCAATTTATAAATTTATTCATTTAAAATTAATTTCCATGCATATTCCATCATAAGCTATAATTTAATACGTCTTAGCAATATTCATATTAAATCTCTTTTAGGTTGTAGAATTGGGATGTAATAAGTTAAATATTATACCTGTTCTTATAACAGGTATTATGCATGGACAAATGTTCCGAAAAAATCACAGTTCTCAATAGCTTTTCTTTAATCCCATTCCCATCTTAAATATCGGTATTGAGAAGACATCGCATTATTCTCTATGGTATAACCACAGATTACAAAACAAAGGCAGATAGACCCTGCAGAACACGGAAGTGAAGCCACCAAAGCAAATACAAATTCAAAAGCGATTACAAATTCGAGTCAACTTTCAAGCGTCACATCGTTATGCGTCATAGATAATATTATTATACTTTAAGAATAATGCCGTTTTGTGTTCTCAAGTAGTGTGAATGTTGTTCCCAAAAATAAAAATAAAGAGGAAGGAGTATGTTTTCATAGTTAAATATTGATTATTTGTCTATTTGGATATTATTTTACGTGGGTAATAACCCACGTGAAATATATTTTCAGTAAATTCTCGGAACACAAAACCTTAATAAACATCGGTCGGTGTTGCTAGTTAACTTTGAAATCTTTTACCCTTAAGTTGGGTAATATGTATGGGAAACAGGATATTGACTTCCGAAAATATTTCGATAACAATGTTTTGTTTGTCTCACTTTTTGATTAGTATTTTGAGAAAATAAGTCATAAATAAATTATGTTATAGTATGTCATAGTTTGATGGACATGCTAAAAATGTTACGACCATGGGATTGCTTGGTTCGTTTGTTTGCAATATTATAACAAATTAGTACAAAATAACGGCTGCTAATTACTTATATTTACACATCATTACATTTTTATAGCGGCGAGAACTTTTGATATTTATGAGCTCTTCATTGTTTTGCAATACATTCACATTTCATAAGGTTTTTTTTGAAAAACGAATATCAAACTACAGTTATTAAAGAAAATACTCAATTTAATCAACTACTTATGTTTATTACAATAAAACAAACAACATTATACTAACTAATTGTAGTGCTATGTATTAAAATACAAATTAACAGCCACACGTACGCACACACAGATTGCTACATATACAGTTTAGGAAAAACACTTATTACAAACACATAAAACGTTCAATCACAAAAAAAATCAATTACAGATCAAACACACTGAAGAATTAATTACTTAATAATAGTTGTTGACAGATTTTACAATTCATTAAATCCCAAAAAAATATTCATTCATTCATTCATTATTCATTTACTTTTAATAATTACTATTAATTATAATTACAATTACATATAATAGAAAGATACACACAATAAAAATTAGTAGTTACAATTGTGAATTTATTAATAACGACTTACTTTGGGAATTAACTGTAGAAAGCTTTCCTAATATTTAGTCACATCAGGAAACTTACCCGACGGTCACCCTAATATAAAAAGCAGGGTGGCCGTCGGGGAGACGCGCGCAGCCTAAACAGCAGTAGTTTTTATATTTAATAAACTTGAGTAAGTCATTATTTTAGATAACAGAAATAAAATGAAAATTCTACCTAAGAGATCGGCCACATCGGACACAGTTACATGTTTGTTTCCTGTCTACCTGTTGACTACCACGATAGCGTATGTCCGCATGCATAGTGCTTGTGATGGCTCATTTATATATAAGGAAATGTCTGTCTCATTTATCACAAGTGCTGAAATAATTCACGATAAAAGTAAAATGTGTTTATAATATAGCTTTCTAAGGTAAGGTTGATTGTTATCATTCGAATTAGTAATAAGTTTTCGTTAGTCGGATATACAGTCTCGCAATAGTCAAAAGGTTTCCTAAAAAATATGTTAAATTAATGTTTGAGAGGATTATTATATTTTATTATTTAAAACATATTTTGTTCTATACACTTAAAAGTATTTCTTGTTGAAGTATTTTTTTTTTTTTTTTTTTCTAGCCTATATTGTCCCACTGCTGGGCAAAGGCCTCCCCATCTCGCTTCCACACCTCCCGATCCTTCGACCGTGTCCACCAGTCTCGACGATAGGCGTCTAGATCGTCACGCCATCTTTTCCGGGGCCTACCTCGCCTGCGGCTTCCATCCTGAGGTGTCCACTGGGTGACAATAGTGGCCCATCTCTCTGGATGCATTCGGCTGACGTGTCCGGCCCAGTCCCATTTTAATTTTGCCGCCTTTTGGCCCACATCAGCGACTCCTGTTTTGGAACGTATCACGGTATTCCGAATGCGATCGGTCCGTTTTATGCCCAACAGGCTACGTTCCATTGCCCTTTGGCAAACCCGGAGCCTGGACTTCTGACACTCGGTGAGAGACCAAGTTTGCGCACCGTAGGTTAGGACAGGCAAGATACACATGTGGACTAATTTTCGCTTGAGTGAAAGGGGAAGGTCCCCTTTCATATATTGCTTTATGGACCAGTAGCTTTTCCAGGCGTTCTCGATACGGCGATCTATTTCCTTCTCCTGCCTGTTATCGAAAGAAACTAACTGGCCCAAGTAGATGTACTCGTCGACATAGTGTAGAGCTTGCCCATCTACCTCGATCCTATGTTTCGTGCTGTTGGTCATAGCTTGTGTCTTGCTCATGTTCATTTGAAGCCCAACCTCCAGGCTTGCCCTGCTCAGATCTTGGAGCATTTGTTGGAGCTCTGCTGATGTAGACGCGAAAAGAACGATGTCGTCAGCAAACCGCAAGTTGGTCAGTCTTTTACTACCGATGACGATGCCTTTAGATGTCCACGACAGAGTGAGCTTCCTGAACACTTCCTCCAGTGTACAGGTAAAAAGATTAGGAGAGAGTGGATCGCCCTGTTTTACGCCTTTTTCTATGTAAAATGGTGGGCCAGTGGAAAGCAGTTTAATTGAAGCTGTGCTGGCTCCGTAGACCAACTCCAAAAGCTTTATATAGGTCTCATTTATATCTTGTGAGCGTAAAGATGTAAAGATCGCTGCGTGTTTGAGACTGTCAAAAGCCTTAGAGTAATCCACAAAAGCCAGGTATAACGGTTTATGATATTCGTTATATTTTTCTATTATTTGGTTGAGCGTAAATAGATGGTCGGTTGTGGAGAAGGATGGGCGAAATCCAGCCTGTTCGACTGGCTGATGTTTGTCTAGTTGACATCTGATGCGGTTATGAATAATTTTAATAAAGAGCTTATACAGATGGGAGATTAGGCTTATGGGTCGATAGTTATTGATTTCGGTCTTGTCACCTTTTTTATGCAGAAGAATTATGTTGGAGTGGGCAAATTGTTTTGGTATCTGACCAGAAAATAAAATGGAGTTGAAAAGATTCGTGATATAGGGTGTTAAAGTGTTTTTGCATAATTTAAGTATCTCAGTACTGATGCCATCTTCTCCAGGGCTCTTGTTGTATTTTAAGTTTTTTAAAGCTAAATCAATTTCGCCACTTCTGATGGGAGGGATAGCATCCGGGCAGAGATAATGGATAGGTTCAGAAGGTCGCGATGGATCTGTGTATAAAGTTTTGTTGAAGTATAAAACATATAAAATATCAATTACTGTACTTTGAAATATTCTAAAGTCAAATTAAAATATACTTATAATCATGAGGTCAGTCCTATCTTATATTATTTCATTTTCCCTCGAAACATTTGCTAGTTATGTTTACCAATGAAATAACTATAATTTTAATGTGGTTGATTTAGTAAAAACTATCTCGCACACTTTTAATTGTATTCGAAGTTGACAAATATTAAGTCCTAACCGATAAGAGCGAGATGGTCAAGTCATAGAATAAAATATACAGTACTTCTATGGTACATTGATTCGATTATTCGATTTATTCATCGAACAAAACATTGAATGCTATCTCTGCTTTACAGAGGGTTCCGTCCATCGGCCAGTTCAGTTTTCCGCCCTAAAGACAATGCCAGCTTTAAAGTAAGAAATCGATAAACGTTAATAATTATTAGTTAATTACTTACATGTATCAACAAAACTTCTTTATTGTAAGGTAACAATATAATAAAAAATATTTGAGCTATACATAATAGCACTCTTGTAAATATCCTCAATAGCTCAAGGTCACGTGGCGTGGACGGTTTATCAGTAACTCGTATTTCGCACTTTTGTTAGTAAATCGAGTCGATGTTCATTTTCATTTACTTACTAGACGTTAACAACAGCCCCGTCCGAATATCATTTCATTCCAGAGAAAACGAGTTGAGATCGAAATCAAACTTATTAATAGAATCTCAAGGACTAGGTTTTCAAAATCGAAGACTAAACTAAACGGATTGTTGCGTTTGTTTCTTGAGTATTTTAGTAAATTGTATTAGATTTCAAACTCCCAGTCCTTCCTATTGTCCATTAAGTAACAGCAAGTAAAATATTTTTTTTTTTTTTTTTTTTTTTTTTTTTTTTTTTTTTTTTTTTTTTTTTTTTTTTTTTTTTTTTTTTTTTTTTTTTTTTGGTGTCGGGTTGGAAAATCCTCATGGAGACCCATCCCCTCGGGGAAGGGCGAAGGGTACTGTCAGACTCTTACTGACTAAAAACCAACCCGGTGTTCCTCCACTTACCCATGTGTCGGAGGGGCGGGTATCGCCGAAGCATTCGTCGCAACCCCCCGACGGGTGTTGGCCCGCCAGATGGTAAGGCGGGCCCCGTCACCCACTGCGGCCGTCACCCCGACCGCAGGACTCAACTATGAGGCGCGCGCGGAACACGGCGCCGCCGCCTCGAGGCCTGCTGCTGGTCGGACGACAAGACGCCCCGAGTCTGTCGTCCGCAGGCCGCGCCCTACGGTGGCCGCAGGTCGGCCACCCTACGACGTCTTGTGCGTCTGCTGCGGGAGGGAAGAGAGGAGGCAGCCTCTCTCTCCCTTTCCGCCGCCTCCTTTGCGAGCATCACGGCCTCGCAGAAGGTAGCGACGGTACTCCACCCTGATTCGCTCCCGACCATAGTAGACACTACAGCCGGAAGCGAGAGATTTCCCGCAACATCTACGGCCGCAACCAGGTCACGACGCTGCTCGGCCCAAGCTGGGCACTCCGCCAAGGTATGCAGCGCCGTATCGTCGCGGCAATCACCACAATGGTGGCACTGAGACGTCGGCTCCCGACCTATGCGACACAGGTACTTCCCGAAACACCCGTGTCCGGTAAGCACCTGCGTCAGCCGGAAGCTGAGGGCGCCGTGGCTCCTATTGAGCCACTCCTCTAGAACGGGCCTTACCGCCTCTATAGCGGCGTGCCCTGCCGTGGGTTGCGCTAAGCGCGTCTGCCACTCCGCCATTAAGGTCTGGCGGAGTTCTGCCCTGCGTGCCTCAACCTGTCGAGGCACCAGGCGCTCGCCCCGCTCGACTGCCTCCGCGCGCCACCAATAGAGCGACTCGAGGAGTTTTGCGTCGAGGTCCCAGGGCGGGGATCCGGCTAGGAGGCTCGCTGCCTCAAAGGAGATCGTACGGTATCCCCTGATTATCCTGACGGCCATCGCGCGCTGTGGCCTTCGCAGCGCGGCGATGTTGCGGGCCGTCAGGGCGTCCGCCCATACTGGCGCAGCGTATAACGCCATCGACCGTACGACCCCCATGTAGAGCCTCCGGCAGGAGGAGATGGGCCCCCCCTGGTTGGGCAGCAAGCGCGACAGCGCAGCAGCGGCGCCCATCAACCGGGGGGCGAGCCGTGTAAAGTGCGGCCCGAAATTCCACCGACTGTCGAGAACGAGTCCGAGGTACTTCATCGTGGACTCAACAGCGATGGAAACCCCTCCTACTATAATGCTGGATCCTTGAGGCGGCCTCATCCTCGGCCCATGAAAACACAGGGCCTCCGATTTGTGCAATGCTACCTCTAAGCCCAGCCGCCGGATCCTACCCACGACGTGCGCGACACCAGCAGTCGCGCGTATGGCCGCCTGCCGGTACGACTTTCCACGCGCTGTAACTAGCGTATCGTCGGCGTAACAAATGACACCGACGCCGTGGAGTAGCGCACCGCGCAGAGCCCAGTCGTAGCCAACGTTCCACAAGAGCGGACCCAACACCGATCCCTGCGGAACGCCGCACGACGTCTCTCGCCGACCCCATCCTTCTCGACCCGGGTACACCACCGACCTGTCCGACAAATAAGCCCCGACAATGCGTTGGAGGTAGCGTGGCACCCCGTGATACCGGAGCGCCTCTCGGATGGTACTCCAGGGTAAGGTGTTGAAAGCGTTAGCGATGTCGAGCGACACCGCCAAGACCACCTCACCCCGGGCGACTGCCTCCTCCGCCAGGACCTTTACGCGCATGATAGCGTCCACCGTGGAGCGCCCCTGGCGAAAACCATATTGGTTGTCCGCCAAATCCGGCCCCACCCTGGTCATGTGCTGGACGAGGCGGCCGGCGATGATTCGCTCGAAGATCTTACACACCTCGTCCAGCAACACGATCGGCCTGTACGCAGACGGGGAGTCTGCGGGGCGCCCCGCCTTTTTGAGCAAGACCAGCTTTCCGGTCTTCCACCGGCTTGGGAACTGGCCCCGCTCCAAACATGCGCTTAAGAGCCCCGCTAGTCGGGGCCAGAGAGCTTTCATAGCCAGGACCCATGCACGGCCTGGAATGCCGTCGGGCCCTGGGGCGGTGTTCTTGATGCGACCCACCGCCACTCTCAACTCTACCCGGGTCACTTCGGGCACGTTTTCGTCAGTCTCGTCTTCCGCGTTGGGCGAAGTACGAGGCGGAACCATAGCCGGTGGTGTATGCTCCGGTCTCGACGGAAACAACGCACACACCACCTCCTCCAGCAGCTGTGGCTGGAGACTCCGGGATAGTGGGGGGGCCCATTGGCGCAATTTGCCCCGTACCATGAGGTAGGGGCGTCCCCACGGATCTCGGTCCAGAGTCCTCAACAGCTCTACGTTGGCCTGGGCCTTTGCCCGGACAATGGCCAGCTGGAGGGCGCTTTTCGCCTCTCTATAGCGGTTGTATAGTTCCGCCTCTTCCTGTTCGGCCGCAGCTGTAAAGGGGCTGCGGCGCCTTCTTCGGTACCTTGCGTACTGGCGCCGCACCCGTACACAAGTGGTGCGTAATTGCGCAATCGAGTGCGACCACCAGTAGACTTGGCGCCTGGATGGTAGCGGCCGGACTCGGGGCATGCCAGCGTCGCAGATGTGCGACATGCTCTCCCGGAACCACTCCGCCTCCTCGTCGATGTTGGTTGGCCTGTCTGGAGAGTCCAACCAGGCCTTGACGATAGAGGCCTCCAAGAGAGCCTCCCTGTCCAACCGCTTTAACGCCCAACGTGGGCCGTCTCCAACACCCACCGGGGTCGCTTGGATCGGCCCAACCGAGGTCTGAGCAGAGACGCTGAATCGAATATATCGGTGGTCAGACAGCGTCTCTACCTCCTCCAACACGTGCCAGTCCTGGACAGTGCGTGCGAGAGCGGGGCTAGCGAAAGATAAGTCCACTATAGATCCACCTCGCTGCCGCACGCACGTCTGCACGGAACCCCGGTTTAGGAGAAGCAGGCCCTGCTCGACCGCCCACTCCTCCACTAACTCGCCCCGCGCATTCGTACACGGGGAACCCCAAGCCGTAGATTTGGCATTGAAGTCCCCAAGGACTATCACGGGACGAGGATGACTACGACTGACAATCGTGCCCAACTCCAATATCAAATCCTCCATGTCGGCGAGAGAAAGGCTGGGGGGGAAATACACCCCCGCGACCATGATATTTCCCCAAACTGCCGCAACATAGCCCCGCCCTCGGGTGACGGCCTCGAAGGGAAGGGTGTCGCCGGCAGACCTCAAAATAAGTGCTACCGAGCGGTTTGTGTCGCACACCCAGTCATCCCTGGGTGGCACAAAATACGGCTCGGATACAACTGCCACATCGATCGACCACTGCGCCATGCTCTGAAGCAAGAGATCCTGAGCCCTGGCGCAGTGGTTTATGTTGGCTTGAAGGAGACGACGTAGGGCCATTATTGGGTTTCCATTGCCGTTGCCTCCTTCCCAGCCCTCGGCGGATATTCTGCCGCAGCTGGCGGGTGAACCGGCTGCGAGGAGCTGGTTGCCTGCTGTGCCATACTAGCTGGCGGATGAGCCAGCGGTCTCCTGGCATTCTTCTTGGGCCTTGCGCAGGCCTTAGACCCAGTGTGATGATTGGCTGGCTTGCCAGATGCCGCACAGATAACGCAGTGCGGCGTGGCAGTGCAAGTGCCAGCCTTGTGACCGGGCTGACCGCAGCGGAAGCACAGTTGGCTGCGGTCTACTCCCGCGGTGCACCGTGCTCCCGCATGTCCTCCTTCTAAGCAGCGGTAGCACCGATACGGCTTAGGTTCTAGGAGCACGACCTGCGCCGAGACCCAACCAACCAGAAGCCGCTTGTCTTTTAACTTTTTAGCCGCCGCTACGGGACAGCTGACCAGAACCGTCCCGAGACCGGAGACACCCCGGCGTATCGTACCCGTCTTGACTTGCTCCGGCGGGCATCCTCCGGCCTTAGAGATGGCAGCGGCGACCTCCTCCTGTGTGACGGAATCGTCCAGGCCCGATATACGCAGGTCTGCGCATTTAGTCGGCCTGGACACTTTTACGTCTTCAGGGCCTAGAGACGCCCTAAGTCTATCAGCAAGGGCGTCTGCTTTGGGACCGCTGGTAGCTCCCGACACCTCCAGTAGGCGACCGCCGGTGGCAGTTGTCTTGCAACGAAGGCCCGTTATGCCGAGATCACTCAACGAGATCTCGGCTTTCGCCCTCGCCAGGATCCCGGCGTATGTAAGACCGCGCTCCTCCGCCTCTGGCTGCAGGGTGAGAACCACTGCAGTAGAGCGAGGTGTGGTGAGCCTCGCGGCCTGGCGCTTGGCAGCCACTTGTACCTTCTGGGCCTGCTTTTTGGCCCGTCGGCGCGCCTTTTTCGACTTTTTGGCGGCGCCCGCAACCGTCCACTCCGCCTCAGGCCTGGTAGCGGATTCGCTGGTGGCTGGGCGAGATGTGCTACCTGCCTTTTTTGCCAGCTTGGCCTCTTTTTTTGCCTTCCTCTGCGAGGCGGCAGTCGGGGTGGTCTTCTTGTGACCGGCAGAACCCGCTTGTGATGGTTGTGCGGCATGGGGTGCCTTTTGTGCGGCACCCGCCGCTGGTGCCGATTTGGAGGCACGGGGTGCTGCGGCTTGGGCTGCGTATGTTGGTACCTGAGAATTGGCCTGGTCTCCAGCTAGAGGAGGACGCAGAATCCTCCCTTCAAGCACCGAAAAACGCGCGTTGAAACTCGCCATTTCCTGACGGATCAGGCGCGTCAACTCCGCATCCTGCGACGGCAACTGTGGTTGTTGTGGCGTTGTTGTAGGCGGAAGGCCCACCTCCCGCCTAAGTTGCTCGCGCCGAAAGTTGGCCATTTCTTCCTTAAGCTCCTCGTGCTCCTTGCGGAGCTCCGCCATTTGTGATGCGAGCTTTTTGTTTTGGGCCCGCAGCAAGGTCGTCTCTTCGGCTGTCGTGCGAGTCATAAGTAACTGCGCACTCTCCATGATGGAGGCCGTGGCTTCTTTGAGTGCTTTCTTGCTGCAGCCGCTAAGGCCCTTCGAGACCTTGCTCACCCGTCTTATGGCTGCAACCGCGTCAGCCAATCTTTGGTTTAAGTCGGAGGCAGGGAGCTCTTCTGCCTCTACTCCTAGATCCAAGACGACAGATGACGATTCCGACAGGCGAGTGACTCTCCCTTCCGTCACCCGTTTTGTTAGAGCCGCAATCTGCCGCTCGTCCTCCTCCAGCTTGTCAGCACTTGCTGCGGCTCTCATTGCAGCCGCAGCCTCACGCCTGGATAGGCCGATACCAGCATATTTGCCGGTAGTAGCAGGCCTACCTCTCCCTGCTTTTTTGGCACCGACCTTGGGGGCCGGCACCGCTGTGTCGCTTAGGGCCGATTCCGACCCTGAGATCGCACTCTCTCTCGGGCGTTTACGTAAGCGTTTCGAGTTAACGCTTACGGCACTCGCCACACTCATGTGACTAGACGCACTGTCCGAGTCCGACAGCACGCCCATTGGCTCAACTAGTACCAGAGGTACTTTGTCTCTCACTTCGTCATTTTTTATTTGGTTTTGTAGGTTCTCCATAGTGTTCCCACGAGTATAAAGCAAAGAAATGTCAACCCCGGGCAGAGGCTTAAGTACCCGGGTAAGCCTACATACTGCTGGGGGCGGCAGGTACCAGCAGGTGGGAGCGCTAACGACCGTACACCCAACGGCCATTCATCCCCTCGCCGCGCTCCCAAAACTTGGGATTGGGTGGTTTTTTATCTTAGAGGTGTCCTTCCTCTGGGGCCGGGCGGTAAAGCCAAGCCCCCCGACGGCGGCATTAAGACATGCCTCCGTCCGCTGTCCGGCCAACCCGACTCAGCGGACCCGCCGAAAGGTTTTGTTCCTCAATGAATGAGGAGACAAACGAACCCCGCATTGACGCGCCTGCGCCTAAGAGGGTGTGGTCACGTCCTCACCAAATCGAATAAGACGACGGGGCAGGAGTGACCCCTCCTGCAGAAGTTAGCTCCGGACAATAATACTCCTCTTACGCGAAGTGATTATTGTCCGTACCCAGGGTGCACCGGTCCAACGACTGCTCTTCCCCCCGGACGTATCCACAAGGGACCAGCAGCCGCCGAACGCACGGGGAGGTCTTCTGCACGCACCCCAAGTAAAATATTTAGTTTATTAACCTATAGATAGAATGTGTCATAAAAATTGGAAACATTCGTACTGTTAATATTATGTTACAACAATAATTAGACAATATATTGTATCTATGACCTCTTAGTATTTCAATTTCACCGAGCTACGCGATAATCGTACCCTCTGAAACAATACCTTTATCATATAAACCTATGCATGAGTGTGTAATCTCCGAAAAATCTGTCTGTCAGATGTCATTTTTTGTAACCTGTCAACAACAAAGTTCTAGAGACCTTTACTACTATCTTTTGCCCCTTTTACCTTTCCAGCTCTACCCTGAACCTACTTCTTTATTTCTAAGAACATTTTCCTTGCAGTTACAGATACGACCTAAATGTTTCTGTTCTTATTATTTGGGAAACAATTTAACAAATCGTTTATATAATAGATGTTGTAAAACTTTGAATTACATTCAGTTTGATTACTTTTCATGTTTAAGACTTTTTATCGAATAAATGGCAACCAAGCTGAATCTCAATGAATAGAACAAGACTTGCTAGACACGTAACTAAAGTAATATTGAATATTAAAAGAAAACGTGAATTAACTGAGAAAAGCTCAACCAGTTTCAAGTCAAAATGAGACTCATTGATAAGACAAGTCGAGTGATCACGCGGCTGGGCCGGCAAACGCTTGGAAACAGAGCCTAAAATCTACGTCAATCCCCAAGTATTCCCAACTTAGAGTGTGACACAATAAGCGTGGCATGTAACACTGATTCGACTCAGGAATTGAACCTAACCCCATCGCCGCTGAACGAGCCGGTCAACATCGTCACCAACGCTACCGCACCGTTGCAGTTGGAAGCAAGCGCACGCCTTTGACGGTAGCAGGCGCAATTCCAGCTGCGTGAAAAAGAGCCCCGTCGTGACTTAAAACTGGAAGAGCGTTTCTCAGTCGTTATTTTCATTAGTATGTTTCAAGATTATTACTAAGTAGAGATTTAATAAAAACATGAATATCAAACTTTGTTGAGATTTTGACAGATTACAAAAATCTAGATGTTACAGTTACAGTTTATTCACCGTTAATGTCCTAATTCGTCATCTCTTTATAAAAAAGCTCTTGTTAAATAGGTTTTTTTTTTAAGATGTTTATTTACCGTCAGACATATGTTTTGTTACAAATTACTAAGAAAATATAAATATTATTACAAAATAAGTATCCTTGTATTAGAGATAAGTATGTATCTTATAATCTAATATGGCTTATTTATTGCTTCTTGATATTGCCACTAAATACTAGATAGCCTTGTAAAAAGGCAAGTTGAATGTCCATAATTGCTGAAGTTATGGATGCGATAAAAAAAATAAAAAAAGAAGCTTTGACATTTTGAAATATGGGGAGTATTTGTGTTCTTATTAAGTTTTCCATTAAGAACTTCTTGTACCAACCAATATCAACATATCAGATGTTTGGCCTGGTTAATTGATGAATAACTAGAGCCCGTATCCGACTTCAGTTTAAAACAAATTTTATTAAGGGTAGTTTGCAATATATTTATGTATAGATAGTTAATTGCAACAGTTAATTATTGTTTTATCAAATTTATTGAATTATTTTTTTATTTATCACGTGTTCAAGATTATAGAAATATCCGAAAAATGGCGTTTGAACACGAAACAGCCAGCTCGATGCGCGTTAATAGCGCATTCGCCGTTTGTGACATTATTTTCTGCAGCAGTAACGAAAAACCGCTCTTGGATAAAATAAATGAAAATTAGCGTTTGTAATTCCTGTTGATTTTTTAAAATGTGTTTTATGTTACTCTGTGTAGTAATAGGTAGGTAAAAGGTAATAGTTTAAGACAACAGAGATTATTTTATTCATGAAATATATAAATTGTAGAAATACAACTTGACTACAAGGCTGTCTACAAAAATCTGACCGATGTAAAGGCGTTTAATGTTTTATTGTTTCAATACACAAATATTATAAACTACATACTAAACAAAGTGGAGAATTGACTGTTAAAGATGCAAATAAATATAAATAGCCAAAAAATATAGTATAAATGTATTTTTATGACGTGTGACACCTATCTTATGGTACCAATTGAAATTATGTATGTAATGTTTCTATTATAATTTTAAAGAAGACCGGACATTACATTGTTGTCACTGTTATTTGAATTTACACCACCTGGTTTACTGACGAACAGACTGACGGACTATTTTTCTATTTGACGTTTCGAATATATTACATTATGGTATGTAGGAAGAAATGTTTTTTACTTTGACAATAGTTGCGAGATGTGTGTATTAATAACTGGGTGTTGGTTATTCAGAAAACAGTACTAGGTTTCTGTGGGACAGTTTTCGGATTGTCAAAATCTAAATTAGTGCATAGTGACGAAGCCGGAGTACTGGGCTCCTATTTCTGTCCTATCTGTCTACCATGTCGGATTGTCATATCGTCTACTGAAACTAGTTTAGCCTAGGCCAAACCAGTTTATTCTGAATCAGATTTGGTAAGGTGTGCTTTAACTGTAAAAAATTGTTTTTGTCATATAAAAATTATTAGTCATATTACTCTCATACTGCTCTAAAATATAACAAAACATTTAAAACGGTAGGATTTTAATAGACAACTCGAGTCAGTCCCAAATAATGTTACAAAAACCCATCTAGAATCCTGCATAGTCATAAATAATAAAATAATCTCTTTGGGCTACTATATCATATGATTATCTATTGTACAATAGCGCCGACGTATCTTGGCGAGTCTGAAGTTAGCCGAGTAGCTGCGCAGTACACAATTTTGTTCCTAAAATATCCATTGCGCAGACAAACAGCTAACTTCAGACTCGCCAAGATACGTCGGCCGTACTGTAATCGTGCTGCATTTCAGTTAATAACTTCATCGTGACAATAAAATCATATTTTTCTACATTTGTAACAAAACATATGATTAGTTCAAAAGTTTTTAGCATTTGTCAGCTTTGTATACATTTCTTCTTAATTATTCTAAGTTTATACCTACTTACTATATCTACATTCAGTTCGGTTACCAACCCCTATCTATATCACGAGGCATCTGGTGGTACCACTGACTCGGCGTTCAACAGCATTTTGGCCAGGAACGTCATGAAGTTGGGGGTAGCCATCAATCCCTGAAATAGGAAACAAAAGTTTAGTTATGTTTTAATTCCCTTTGGTTTGCTTAACATAGGTACATGTGTGTCTATATTTACAAAAAAATACTAACAGGAAGTTTTGAAATGGTATACCGTATAATAGTAAAACGCCACTGAACCCCAGCAGTTAAGATATAAATATAACATTGACATGCTAGACATGTTTTAATAATATGATACTTACGTTCTCTTTTTCTGGCATGATATTTAGACCATTACTCCCTGGCATTTTCTAAAATAAAAGAAAACATTAATTAGCGCATACAAATTATGCACAGTGCAACTGGTTAGATTGGTTATTACAATAATAATCGAATAAATAGATTTAATTTGTTCGACAGGCCACTGTGTGTGTATTTCAGCTTCTCGGACGTCTTCTATGGTATGTGATAGGAAACGAACAAACAACAATAATAATATTGTACACCTTAGAGAATTTTGTGACATGAGTATATTGAGAGAGGTACAAAAATAGTATAGTACAGCTCAGGAAGAATCTTATGCGGTGACATTTGGAACTACGAAATGTTTGCTGTGGCAACACTATTAAAACTTCCGCTACCGGTAATTTCTGTGTCAAAAAAATAATTCCGTCGTGTTATTTCACTGCTTGTTACAAAATTTATCAACGATTAATGTTTACTTGTATATTCATATTGATTAAAACTATTCGTTCGTAGAGCAGTGATATTATATTAAGTCTACTCGAGATATGTAGTCGAATCTGAAGTGGCAACAATTTGGCCTCCGATTGACATTGCTTATCAGAAATATGCTAATTAAGTTATTATATTTATATACTAATTCCTTATTTCATCAGTAACATGAGTTTATTGAGTCTATACATAGTCTAGCCATAAATACTGTTACAATTAAAAATAAACAAAATATTACATTTGAATTTGGAATCTGTCATTTTTATATAATTTTTCACTGTGTTTTCTTATTTTGGCGCCGATAAATTGTTCAATATTTTGCGATATTAAAATGGAGTGGGGTGATAAAGAGAACCGAATCGCTGTGATTGCATTACACAAAGTAGGTATGGAGCCAAATGCAATTTTTAAAACTCTCCACACGCTTGGCATTAGTCAAATGTTTGTGTACCGTGCTATTAATAGGTACAATGAGACCTCCTCTGTTTGTGACATAAAAAGATCGGGCCGTCCACGTAGTGTTCGTACGAAAAAGGTGGTCAAAGCAGTAAGGGAAAGAATTCGAAGAAATCCTGTCTGAAAGCAAAAGATTTTATCTCGGAAGATGAAGATAGCACCTAGAACCATGTCGCGTATTTTAAAAGACGACTTAGGACTTGCAGCCTATAAGAGACGCACTGGACATTTTTTAAATGATAATTTAAAAAAGAATAGGGTGATAAAATCTAAGCAACTACTGAAGCGGTACGCAAAGGGAGGTTTGATTTCGGATGAGAAAATTTTTACAATTGAGCAACATTTTAACAAACAAAATGACCGTCTTTATGCTCAAAGCTCTAATCTTTTTTTAAATATATAAATTAAATGGAAGCTCTAGGTTTGAGAAGTCTGTCCACATATATTTAAATTAATCTGGTTAGATTTATAAAATAATAAAAATAATTTCTGGACGTGACCTTTCACAGAAATCGGTTCAGTAGTTTAGGCGTGAAAAAAAGACAGACAGACAGAGTTACTTTCGCATTTATAATAAAAGTTTGGATTTTAAATGTCAACAGTAAAAAGAATACAAGACTAGTATAGTAAACCCACAGTATTTGGGATATGACTGTAGAGCTGCCTAAATTTTGCCACATTTTTTAACCAAGCTGTACCATATATATACTACTTTTGTACCCAAAAAACCTTCGATAACTATTCCCCAAAAATCCGAATTTGTCCTATTTGTAGTATTTTTCCAGTTCAGAATACATAACAATTTAGAAAACAATAATAAGGCAGCATTCGATAAAATTTATCAAATCTTACACTTTTATTTAATAAATAAAAAAAAATTAAATTATTTCTCAAATAACTGTAATATGTGCATGAAAAATATTTTTGTAAATACTTTTACTATTGAATAGTTTATTCATCAGTTATAAGCCAAGGCTATTAATTAATACAGTTGTTTTCAATTCTCCACTTTGTTTTTTTACTTCATCAAGTAATAATGTTGCACTCCACAACTTGTAAATAGACATAAATTAATAACTAACACAACGTACTACGGCGTAGCAGTACGTAGCTCATCTCGTAGCTAATTTGGGTCGAATATCGAAACTTATGTTATTTTGAACCAAATTATATTTTGTATGCCAGTGTGAACCAATTAGACAAGAGTTTTCAACTTAAGTAATCAAAGTTCATCAGTCGAATAAGAAATCCAAGTTACTAACATGTACTTAGGGACTCGCAACGAATCTTTCTATAAATTTCAAAAACGACTTAAGTATTTGGTGTTTGAGAAATTGAATTTATTTGGTTAATAGCAAGAGGAAGGGAGGCAGGGGGACATCTAATACATAGAGCCCTATTCTCTACTCTCAGTTCCGGTAGTGAGCAATGTCGTCATCCGTATTAAGATTGATAAAAGATCATTAAAATTGCGAAACTAGAGTAAAAGCTTACTTTTATCGTATGACCGCCTGTATATCTTCAACGCGTCTGTTTTTGTATGGTTCACGAGACAGAGATGTACGAAGTATATAATTATCATTAATAATAACAAACTGAAAGTAACAATTAGATGAATAAATAAACATTTTTCTCCTCTAGTAAATTTAGTTTTACTATTTTCAGGTGGCATTTTACTGGAAAGTCAAAATCGTGGGCCCCTAGATATTAATCGAGACATGCTTAGCCAACTTTCAATATTTTTTTTAATATAATTTATTTAATGTTGGTACTACATTATAGGCTTATTTATAAAAGAGAGCCGACGAACGACTTGAATTCTCTTATTTTGATTAATGTGGGAAGTTCAACAATACATCTAGTATTGGATAAAACTTTTTTATTATTCACATTGCTCGCAAAGGATTTCCATAACGGCAGTCACATAGTACCTAGGTATCTTGTAATTTGAGAGTCTAAAAGCTTCAAAATAGAAAAAAGCTATCTAAACATACATACGTACCTAATAACTTGTATGCTGAATAATATATTAAATATATTTAAATTTATTAGCATTTGCAGTAAAAGATTTTTTTCTTTGTCATCAGGGTTTATCATACCACATTCGATAAAGTTAATTAAAAAAACTATAAATATATTTATATAAAATAACTATTTATATAAACTATATACATATACCTTAAAATGAGGTGAATAGATGTTTGTGAATTTCCCTAGTATCTATTTACCCCTCTATTGTGTCTATTCACCCCTCGAATTATATTGACCCAGTTTTACAGTACTGAATAAGTATAAGGACAAAGTTTCTTCGTTTATTAATTTCCTTTACGTTATCACAAACTTTTTGTACTCACTCATAAAAGTTTAAGAAAAACACTTAATTCTTATAGGTAATCATTTAATCACAAACTGACAAATACATTTTCGGTTACATATGTAGATTTAGCATCAACACCTAAGTACTACTAATGGGAACCATAGTAGTTGGCAGATATAAATCGCAAAAATGTAAGGAACTTATTTTTAACTAGTTACTTTTAATGACGGAAATAAATAAACTCAAAATAAAAGAACAATACAAGTTTAGTGAAATACTGCCTTAATTAGTAACTGTATATTCAAGTTCAGAGGGCCTACCATGACGTGTTGAAGCGTAAATCTTCCAGACGAGAAAGAGGGATGGAGCTATACACCTTTTACAGCTTAGCTTCCTCCCTCTTTCTCGGCCGGAAGACTGAGAAGACACGCGTCATGGTAGGCCTACAGTTTTAATTACAGCATTATTTTTTGTCAATATTTATGTTAATTTGCAATGCACAGTCAATAATCAATATTAATTAAATTTTTAATGTATAAAATATTTTACAATGCTTAGTAATATTCTAGAGTAAATACAAATACTTATATTAAGTCAGCCCCATCTTATAGTATTTGAATTTTTCCAATAATAAAATGAGTCTATTTTTTATGTAGATGAACCAGCACGGGATTGGTATAAATAATGTTTAAGAATCTATATCATTTAGTTCCACGTAATAAGAGTTGAAATCGAAACCCGTTTCTTAGGATAATTCGACTTATCGCATCTTTAGGACTGGATTTTCAAAATCTAGGACTTATTTAGATATATCTAAATGAGTCTTAGATTCTAAGAATAATTTTAAAAAGTGTTTTGTGTCCGTTACAGACAATAAAAAAGAATGCAAGAATGGCTTCAGCTTTTTTTTAAGATTTGAGCTTTAGCATTACGGATAATTATTGAAGAATGATATCGTAAAATTTTAGATTGTCCTGATGATCCTTAAGACATGTATAAATTTTGTTACGTGTGTTATATTTACTTCAGCCTTTGAGGAGCACTACACTTTGAATTGTATCTTTACAGAGAAGTATGGCTTTTTCAAATTATATTTTTTAATGAATTCCTGCAATGTAGAGATCAAGAGGCTTGTAGGCTATGCACGTAGGTGTCGCGTATGTAGAACGTAATAGTTAACAATAATAATTAACAATAACGACTTACTCATCAGAACTAAGACAAGCTCTACCAGTTTCAGGTCACAACGAGACTTACTTGCTGTGACCTGCCTGCCTGTAGCCTACAAACCCCTTGATCTCTACATTACATTTCATGAACAGCTTGCACGTCGCGACGATGATGGAGCTGACTGGTGACTCGAACTTATGCATGTACGCCCACCGCGTCCTCTGCTGGCAAACGCGCGCGTTTGTTCCAACTGTGACGGGTGCGGCGGTTAGGAGCGACGTTAAAGGCTCGGCTCGTTAAGCGACGTTGGTGTTCACAAAATCAGTGGTACATGCCACGGTTACCGAGTCCACACTTCAAGTTGAAAACGCTCGAGAACGACATAAGATTTCAGGCCTGGTTTGTAAGTGGGTGACATTGTCTAGACACGGTCTCTATTAAAGCACGGACGGCTTATCTCGATGACATCCTGTACTTTCTGCGACACGAAGTATTCCTCCCTCGCTAGTACGGAGACCTAATCGAAACGTATGGAAGGAACCGCGTCCGTACAACAAACGTGCTTGGCCACCGACTATGCATGGTTCATTATCATCCGTTTCCTTCACGCTATGTATATGTTCCTCTAACCTGGTTGCGATATTGCGGTGAGTTTCTCCGATGTACTGCGGGTACAGCGAATGGATCTGTGCATTTAAGACACAGGTTAAATCAGGGAAACTCGCCGTAATATTGCAACCAGGGTAAAGGAAGGTGTACCTACGTAACGTGGCGAAGATAACAAGACATCGGCAATGGTTGAGCACGTTTTGGTTAGGACGCGGTCCAATTCACGCATTTCGAAAGTTTCCATACAAGCAAGGCAGAAATACATCATCCCGCGGAACGGCGGAAGGCCATCAAGATAAAACGCCGTCTGTGTTTTAACAGAAACGGTGTATAGGCAGAGTACCACCCGGTTAGAGCCGGGCTTGAAATGTACGTCGATCTACAGTGCTATCAACTTGGACTGAGACAAGGGAAGCGTGGCATGTAATTTTGAGACACCAAAACCGACGCTGCTAAACGCGCAGGGCGTCTATTGTCGCTTACACAGCCGCTCCTGTCGCAGTTGGAAGCAAGCGCTCGATTGTCGGTAAATAGCGCGATGGGCGCATAAGAGAGTAATCAGTCGGCTGCACACGCGCACGCTGCTCACGAACAGAATTGCCGTTGTGACTTCAAACTATACGAGTTTCTCTCAGTTAATACAAGAACAACTTATTTTGTTGACATATTACAAAAAACCTAGAAGTGATATCTTATATTATTTATATCACGAGGCATCTGCTGTTACCAGTGTTGACTCAGCATTTTCGCCAGGAACGTCATGAAGTTGGGTAGCCAGCAAACCCTGAAATTCGAAATAGGAACATCAAGTTGGTGTTATACATTGAAATTTGTTCTTGTTTTTAAGATTATATTTTGTAATCTACCTTTTTACAATAAAAGTAAATAATTAAAATTAATAATTTATGCCAATTAGGTTAAATTAATGTTTAATGTTTAACTTAATTGGTGTTTAATTTAAAATTAATGTTTAATAAAACATTAATGTTTAAAATTAATGTTTAATAAAACATTAATTAATTGTTTTTTTCATTAGGTTTTAATTCCGTTAAATCGTTTTCGTTTTGTAAAACTACATGTGTATGAACATATTGATGTGACATTTTTAGGGTGGAAAATCCGTAAATTCCTTCTGTCGAGATACAGAGAGATGATAGGGCGAGAAGGAGCATCAAATTTTACTCAGTACAAAATAACACCATGCCGTCATCGAACCCGCGACACGTTGCTCAGCAGCCAGTTGCCCAGCCACTGCGCCAACCGTGCAGTCAAAAAGTTTATCTACGCTACGTTACGCTGCTGCCCAGAGACAGCGGTAGTTGATTTTTCTTGGCATATATAGGTAGAAGAACCTATTACATTTCTGGACACATCTATTGACTTACCTTAGAGTTTAGGTTTCGATGGTCCTTACTGAAATATGATTGCTAGATTGAAAAAAACTAATCATGCTGTTTTAAAAATGATACGATTTACCATCTTTTTCGATTGTATTGTTTTAAATTTGAATTCAGAATACCATACGACATGGAGCTACGCCTAACAAGTCGGATATGCGCCTCGTTAAAGGCAATTGATTTTTGAATAAAAATCATGTTTTATCAAATAAAGGTTTAATTTAATAACGCGTGTAGCCTTCGCATCTACCACAACTCTCAGTCGGTTAGGCATAGAGTTTATCAACCGCTCTATGAAATTTTGAGGGATCATCTACCATTCCTCTTCTATAGCAGTTTGCAACACCTGCATCGTCAGGGCAACTGACTGACGAGCCCTAACTCGTCTTTTTAGCTCGTCCCACATGTGCTCAATGGGGTTCATGTCTCGGCTTCTGGCTGGCCAGTCTATAACTGTGATGATCATCCCGAAGATATTCCCTGACGATTTCGGCCGCAGTCAGTCCATGAGCCACCGCCATTAGCAACCCTCTCTTCAAAGCAGCAATGTGCAAAACGCTCTCCCTTACGTCGGCAGGCCTTCTTCCTTCCATCATTTCCATGTAATACAATTTTAGACTCATCAGAAAAGAGTACACAGCTCCTATCTTGCTGTGTCCAATTTAAATAACAACGTGCGAAATGAAGGCGCACTGTTCGATGGGCTCGCGTTATTTTGGGCCCTCTAGCTGGCTTGTGTGGTACCATATCGCGTTCTTTTAACCTTCTCCGACAGTTCGAGCGATCACAGATACTCCGTGGAAGTCGCGAAGTTGGTTTTGTATCTCACTGGAGGTAGGTAAGGTGACGATTTCTCAAGCTGGTCGTCACGATGAATCGACCCTGCCTTTCAGTTATGACCCGAAATCGTGGCCTTTTTTGCGTCGAATAAAGCCGCCAGTCTCTATGTACCTCCGATAAATATTTCGGACCGCAGATCGACTTAAATTAAGTTGAGCACTCACTTTTATTTGGCTGTGTCCGGCCTGAATAAGTGCCACAGCTTGGGCGGAGGCTTCAAGTAAAGTTTCCTCAGATTATTGATAGAACCTCACCTTAATGTTGAGGATAAGTAATATTCGTTGCTAAACCAAAGATACAAATTTTTACACACTTTTTCAAGAATTAAATCCAAATAAACCAATAAAACCAAGTTTTCTTAATATTCGAATGTTTGATATCAACAAACAGGCTCCAAATTGTCTTTTGTTTATTTAAATACTGTGTTCAAAATTCAAAAAAGACTAATTGAATAAAACACTATTGAATGAAATTGTTAATGTGCCAGGTTCAAAACTGCATAAAAACTTTTTGCTCGACCTAATATAAAAAATTAAGCTAGGACC
This sequence comes from Spodoptera exigua, assembly GCA_902829305.4. NCBI lineage: Eukaryota > Metazoa > Arthropoda > Insecta > Lepidoptera > Noctuidae > Spodoptera > Spodoptera exigua. Next base: position 6,868,577 of record LR824601.2, on the reverse strand, counting down.
AAACGAAACTGAAAATACTAGGTGGGCCAATAGATGTGTCCAGAAGTCAAAGATATTCTCTTTGCCAGAAATGTATAATGCTTTTATTAAAATTGTTTACTAACCGGTTTGAAAAGTGCCGCAACAACTGAAGAGATTATTGCCTTCTTCGTGCACAAGATTATTTTATTTAGTTCTTCAACGTTTTGCCTGTGGCTTTCAACGTTTTTCTTGGGTAACTCCTCCCGGAGATAGAGCCTCCCTGATAAAACAGAAGAGCGTCAGTAAATTAATATCTAATAAAGCCTACATGAACATCTTAAATATTAATATAAAATAGCTTTTGATATTAATTTCAAGATATACATGTTCATGCCAGATTCAAAACCACCAAACCAAAATATTATCTAGCCATTTGTTCAAAACCAGGGTGAAGTCAATCTCATAATAATCATAAATTGATAAGTTTCGCGCATTCAATGACATTTTACGTTCTGGCACAAAAGGAAGCATAAGAGCAGATTGAGTACAGCTACGCATGCTTTGTAATTATATAGCAATGGTAAGACATTAAGATACTTAGTCATACTTGACTTCGTGTTCTGAACAGCTGCAGCAGCTAAGTGATACAAATTTATACCTGATTTCTGTACTTTCGCACATTTTGCACTTCTTTGCGCGAGACTGACCAGTGCTGAGCAGTGGAACCTCCGTAGAGCTGCTGACTGGAGACAAAATCAACAAATAATTACAATTGAAACAAAAGTTTAAATACGATTTAATTCCTCATGGTTTGCTTCATACATGTCTATATCCATATTTACAAAAATATACTAACAGAAAGTTTTGAAATGATATACCGTATAATAGTAAATCGCCACTGAACCCCAGAAGTTAAGGCGTATAGTACCCTCAATAACCTTGAGCATACTAGAGCACGACTGGTGAGGGCTGCGTTCGCCCGATTTTTATATATGGAAATCCCATTATTATAACATGTTCTTTGCAAAATATTGACCGATTTACATAAGTGCTGCCCACTTTGTAGTAAAATTTAACACCGATTGATCTATTAAAAAAAAACCAAGCCATTTAGAAGGAATAGGCATTCATGAACAAAATAGCGTGTTGGTAAATATTTTTTCACAGCTTAACTTTTCGTCATAAGAAAATCAAATTTACTAGATTATTAAATTGGTTATTAATATTATTTTCTATTTACCTAAATGAAAACATGCATTAATTTCTACAATTTATTTTCCTTTTTAAAGTCGGAATATTTTTGTTAAAAATTATTTATTTCACCATTTTAAGTAATAGGCAGAGCAAGCAAGTATAATGGTTTTCGAATGAAAAGACGACGGCTACTTGATACCGAAAATCACGGTAATAGAAGTCCTGAATTAGTCAGTATTCAGTGCTGAAAATCGTGAGGAATTCCCTCGACTGTCAATGGTCTCCATCATCATGTACACTGCAGACCTTCAATATACTTACATAATCCATATAGGTGCAAAGTTCTCATCAATATAAATTAATTAATCCAGGCACAACGTCATTACTCCAAATAGTCAAAAAGATCCCACGACAGTCTTCCTGCTCCATCATCAGATTTACTCCATAACTTCATTGTAACCCATACTGGTGTGTGAGTTTTCATCGATATAAATGAATTAAGTCCAAACACGAAGTAGTTACTGTGAACCGTTTAGGAGTTCCCTGAGCTATCCATCGTTCTCATTATCAGACCCCTAATGACAGTGACGACCAATCTTGGTGCAAAATGCTCACCAATACGAATCATTCAAGCCCAAACACAAGGAAACTACTCCAAATAGTGCAGGAGATCCCTCGACGGTCTTAAGGCTCCATTATCAGGTCGAGTTCGACCATCGGCAAGTTGTAGCGTTGTAAAAAGCCTACTAAAACAACATGCAAAATCACAACTCGCCCCTACAATTTTCGAAACTACCCCTCGGTTTCCCTAAGATTCCATCATCAGATCCTGACCTCATGAAAATGGGACCCTCTCGGGAGTATAACCTTTCAAACAAAACAAGAATTTTGGTAATCGGTTCATAAATGGCGGAGTAATCGGTGAACATACAAAAAAAACCAATCGCCCGAACATAGTACCTCCTCCTTTTTTAGAAGTCGGTAAAAAGTATAAAACAAGATTTTCAGAATACTGAAAAACGTTGTCAAAGTGCTACGGTAGATAGGTATATGCACTTTATATTCGCGGTATTTATTACAGACTAGCGACCCGCCCCAGGTTCGCACGGGTCCAACTATCTCGCTATCAAAGGGCCACTTTTTCCTTATCTTCCCCTCTAGTTTTCTCATATTTTCTTTCATAAGAACCTTCTCCTGACAATAACAAACACAACAAAAAAAGAATTAGCAAAATTGGTCCAGGCGTTTTTGAGTTATGCGCTTACCAACACATTTTGCAATCCATTTTTATATATAAGAAGACAAGAATGCATAGCAATTTAGAAAAAAAAATAAGGCAGCATTCGACAAAATTAATCAAATCTTACTTTTGTTACCATATCGTAGAACACCCAGATAAAACGCTTTTGTCAAATTTGAATACTAACCGGCTTAAAGAGTGCGGCAACAACTGATGATATTCTTGCATTCTTCGTGCACAAAAGCCTATTTTTTTTTTTATTTACTTCTTCAACTTTTTGCTTGTGACTTTCAACCTTTCTCTTCAAGAACTCCTCCCTGAGAAACACAAGAGCGTCAGAACGATAGTCTCTTATCAAGCCTACATGAACATGTTACAAATTAATATAACACGATACACGGTATAATTAAGGAAAGGTAGCAGAAAACACAAGGTAGCTACTGTTATCCGTTGAAGAGTTTTCTTAGCTATTGTGATGAATTATTCTTCATCACCAGACCCCTCATAACATTAACTACATCTAGGTGTCAACTTCTCGGTGATGCAAGTTAATCAAGCTAAAACTCCGCTCTAAGCCCGCAAGCCCTTTCGTCTATATTTCGGCTCGATCATCACGTCAAATTCAGACCTTCGTAAAATTGTAGTGCTTTAAAATATCTAAGTACTTAGTTACTAAACGAGTAAAAGGACTAGGCATGGTACATTATTGTGTACTTGCCCGCACTGCTACCCCGGCTGAACATTAACCATGTTGAACCAATTCTTCTGCAGTGTAGTCACAGTACAACTACATTGTGGGGTATTGGTATCTGTGAAGCACCCGCGAGGTCTACGAGCGAGGTACTCTTGCGCACTGACCGCAGACCCGAAAAATTAACTTATGCATAAACATACATAAATCATGTACTAAAATTGTGATAACAATTCTAACTAACCTATGTAACCGGTTTGTAAATTGCCGCAACAACTGAAGATATTCTTGCATTCTTCATGATTTTTTATTTAGTTCTTCAACCTTTTGCTTGTGACTTTCAACCTTTCTCTTCAACAACTCCTCCCTGAGAAATACAAGAGCGTCACAACGATAATATCTTATCAAACCTGCATGAACATGTTAAAATTTGTTATAAAATAGCTTGTGCTAGTAATTACAAGATAAACATAATAAAACAAATTGCTGATATACCTAGTCTAGCCATAAATACTGTCACAATTAAAAATAAACAAAATATTACATTTAAATTTGGAATCTGTCATTTTTATATAATTTCTCATTGTGTTTTCTTATTTTGGCGCCAATAAATTGTTCAATATTTTGCGATATTAAAATGGAGTGGGGTGATAACGAGAACCGAATCGCTGTGATTGCATTACACAAAGTGGGTATGGCGACAAATGCAATTTTTAAAACTCTCCACACGCTTGGCATTAGTCAAATGTTTGTGTACCGGGCTATTAATAGGTACAATGAGACCTCCTCTGTTTGTGACAGAATAAGATCTGGCCGTCCACGTAGTGTTCGTACGAAAAAGGTGGTCAAAGCAGTAAGAGAAAGAATTCGAAGAAATCCAGTCCGAAAGCAAAAGATTTTATCTCGGGAGATGAAGATAGCACCTAGAACCATGTCGCGTATTTTAGTCTATGTACACAGGCTATAAATAATATTGTGACAATGCATTTCGCACGTTTTGAATCATTTGTTCTTATACTTTATTCAAATAATTCTAAAGAATGACAATCAATACTTATGCTAATGTAAATAAAAGTCAATATAATATAGAATCACTTCAAAGCAGTTGAGTAGGTAATAAATTATACAAAAGACCAATATAGTAGACACAGTATAAAGAGAAGGAAAGTAGGTTATCTTCATAAAAACGCACCGCGCGGCTTGTATGTGTGCGCCATAGTATCTACGCGTCAACGCACACACACTGTAACAAAATCTCGACTCGTTTCTCAGTGCGCCAGTCGGGGCTAACACTGCACGAGGTTCGCGCGTTACTGTTTTTCGGCACCGCTAAATCAAAACAAAATGTCTGATAATCACAGGAGAACGTATTGCTGTGTGTTTGGGTGTCTTAACAATATGTGTAAAAATACTACATTATGCCTAAAAAATAATACAATGAGAAAATAATATTAACACTAGCTCTTAGTCTATGTTACCGCCTGTGCCATCTAGCGACATAAAGAGTCACACCTAACATGCTTTGTAATTATATAGCAATGGTAAGACATTAAGATACTTAGTACTTGACTTCGTGTTCTGAACAGCTTCAGCAGCAGTGATACAAATTTTATTCGATTGTTTGATAACAACAAACAAGCTCCAAATTATCTTTTGCTTCTTTAAATTCTGTGTTCTAAATTCAAATAAAAGACTATTGTATCAAATTGTGAATGTGCCAGGTTCAAAACTGCATAAAAACTTTTTGCTCTATGTAATATAAAAATTTAAGCTAGGACCAAACGAAATTAAAAATACTAGGTGTGCCAATAGATGTGTCCAGAAGTCAAAGATATTCTCCTTGCCAGAAGTGTATAATGCTTTTATTAAAATTGTATACTAACCGGTTTGAAAAGTGCCGCAACAACTGAAGAGATTGTTGCATACTTCGTGCACAATATTATTTTATTTAGTTCTTCAACGTTTTGCCTGTGGCTTTCAACGTTTTTCTTGGGTAACTCCTCACGGAGATAGAGCCTCCCTGGTGGAAGACAAGAGCGTCAGAAAATTAATATCTAATAAAGCCTACATGAACATCTTAAATATTAATATAAAATAGCTTTTGATATTAATTTCAAGATATACATGTTCATGCCAGATTCAAAACCACCAAACCAAAATATTATCTAGCCATTTGTTCAAAACCAGGGTGAAGTCAATCTCATAATAAACAAATTGATAAGTTTCGCGCATTCAATGAAATTTAACGTTCTGGCACAAAAGGAAGCATAAGAGCAGATTGAGTACAGCTACGCATGTATTGTAATTATATAGCAATGGTAAGACATTCATGTTCTGAACAGCTGCAGCAGCTAATGATATATTATACCTGAGTATATTATACCTGATTTCTGTACTTTCACACATTTCGCACTTCTTTGCGCGAGACTGACCAGTGCTGAGCAGTGGAACCTTCGTAGAGCTGCTGACTGGAGACAAAATAAACAAATAGTTACAACTGAAACAAAAGTTTAGATACGATTTAATTCCTCATGGTTTGCTTCATACATGTCTATATCCATATTTACAAAAAAAATACTAACAGAAAGTTTTGAAATGATATACCGTATAATAGTAAATCGCCACTGAACCCCAGAAGTTAAGGCGTATAGTACCCTCAATAACCTTGAGCATACTAGAGCACGACTGGTGAGGGCTGCGTCCGCCCGATTTTTATATATGGAAATCCCAATAATATAACATGTTCTTTGCAAAATATTGACTGATTTACATAAGTGCTGCCCACTTTGTAGTAAAATTTAACACCGATTGATCTATTCAAAAAAACCATGCCATTTAGAAGGAATAGGCATTCATGAACAAAATAGCGTGTTGGTAAATATTTTTTTACTGCTTAACTTTTCGTCATAAGCAAATCAAATTTACTAGATTATAAAATGGGTTATTAATATTATTTTCTATTTAACTAAATGAATACATGCATTAATTTCTACAATTTATTTTCCTTTTTGAAGTCGGAATATTTTTGTTAAAAATTATTTATTTCACCATTTTAAGTAATAGGCAGAGCAAGCAAGTATAATGGTTTTCGAATGAAAAGACGACGGCTACTTGATACCGAAAATCACGGTAATAGAAGTTCTGAATTGGTCAGTATCCAGTGCTGTAAATCGTGAGGAATTCCCTCGCCTGTCAATGGTCTCCATCATCATGTACACTGCAGACCTTCAATATACTTACATAATCCATATAGGTGCAAAGTTCTCATCAATATAAATGAATTAAGTCCAAGCACAACGTTATTACTCCAAATAGTCAAAAAGATCCCACGACAGTCTTCCTGCTCCATCATCAGATTTACTCCATAACTTCATTGTAACCCATATTGGTGTGTGAGTTTTCATCGATATAAATGAATTAAGTCCAAACACGAAGTAGTTACTGTGAACCGTTCAGAAGTTCCCTGAACTGTCCTTCGTTCTCATTATCAGACCCTTAATGACAGTGACGACCAATCTTGGTGCAAAATGCTCACCAATACGAATCATTCAGGCCCAAATACAAGGAAACTACTCCAAATAGTGCGGGAGATCCCTCGACGGTCTTAAGGCTTCATCATCAGGTCGAGTTCGACCATCGGCAAGTTTTAACGTTGTAAAAAGCCTACTAAAACAACGTGCAAAATCACAACTCGCCCCTACAATTTTCGAAACTACCCCTCGGTTTCCCTAAAATTCCATCATCAGATCCTGACCTCATGAAAATGGGACCCTCTCGGGTGTATAACCTTTCAAACAAAACAAGAATTTTGAAAATCAGTTCATAAATGGCGGAGTAATCGGCGAACATACAAAAAAAAAAACAATCAGCCGAACATAGTACCTCCTCCATTTTTTGAAGTCGGTAAAAGTATAAAACAAGATTTTCAAAGCAATTTAGAAAAAAATTAAGGCAGCATTCGACACAATTAATCAAATCTTACTTTTGTTACCATATCGTAGAAAACCCATATAAAACGCTTTTGTAAAATTTGAATACTAACCGGCTTGAAGAGTGCGGCAACAACTGATGATATTCTTGCATTCTTCGTACACAAAAGCCTATTTTTTTTTTATTTAGTTCTTCAACCTTTTGCTTGTGACTTTCAACCTTTCTCTTCAACAACTCCTCCCTGAGAAACACAAGAGCGTCAGAACTATAATCTCTTATCAAGGCTACATGAACATGTTACAAATTAATATAACACGATACACGGTATAATTAAGGAAAGGTAGCAGAAAACACAAGGTGCAACACAAGGTAGCTACTGTTATCCGTTGAAGAGTTTTCTTAGCTATTGTGATGAAGTAATCTTCATCACCAGACCCCTCATAACATTAACTAATCATCTAGGTGTTAACTTCTCGGTGATGCAAGTTAATCAAGCTAAAACTCCGATGTAAGCCCCGCAAGCCCTTTCGTCTATATTTCGGCTCCATCATCACGTCAAATTCAGACTTTCGTAAAATTCGCAGACCCGAGAAATTAACTTATGCATAAACATACATGTTACACACTGTGTCTTATATTTTAATTACATTTTCTGTCTCAGGTCTACTGGAAGAAATTCCAGCAGGAATAAGTAGCACCTATGTACTCTTATTTTACTTATGTATTTTCGTCTGTGCTGTTTGTGTGTACATAAATTATTAAATACATATATCATGTACTAAAATTGTGATAACAATTCTAACTAACCTATCTAACAGGTTTGTAAATTGCCGCAACAACTGAAGGTATTCTTTCATTCTTCGTGATTTTTGATTTAGTTCTTCAACCTTTTGCTTGTGACTTTCAACCTTTCTCTTCAACAACTCTCTGAGAAACACAAGAGCGTCAGAACTATAGTTTCTTATTAAAATAGCTTGTGCTAGTAATTACAAGATAAACATAATAAAACAAATTGCTGATATATACAGGCTATAAATAATATTATGACAATACATTTCGCACGTTTTGAATCATTTGTTCTTATACTTTATTCACATAATTCTAAAAAATGACAATCAATAATTATCTACTATTCGTAGAAGGCTATACGCAATCTTATGCTAATATAAAGAAAAGTCAATATAATATAGAATCACTTCAAAGCAGTTGAGTAATAAATTAAACAAATCACTGTGTTCTAAATTCAAAAAAAAGACTATTGAATCAAATTGTGAATGTGCCAGGTTCAAATGTCGATAAAAACTTTTTGAGCTAATATAATTATAATTTTAGCAAGGATCAAACGATACTGAAAATACAAGGTGGGCCATTAGATGTGTCCAGAAGTGTATAATGCTTTTATTAAAATTGTATACTAACCATTTTGAAAAGTGCCGCAACAACTGAAGAGATTGTTGCATTCTTCGTGCACAATATTATTTTATTTAGTTCTTCAACGTTTTGCCTGTGGCTTTCAACGTTTTTCTTGGGTAACTCCTCACGGAGATAGAGCCTCCCTGGTGGAAGACAAGAGCATCAGAAAATTAATATCTAATAAAGCCGACATAAACATGTCGAATATGTATATAAAATAGGTTTTGATATCAATTAAAAGATATTCATGCCAAATTCAAATGATTCAATTGAAAATCACCCAACAAAAATATTATCTAGCCATTTGCTCAAAACCGTGGTAATTACGAGTATATAGCAATGGTAAGACATTCATGTTCTGAACAGCTGCAGCAGCTAATGATATATTATACCTGAGTATATTATACCTGATTTCTGTACTTTCACACATTTCGCACTTCTTTGCGCGAGACTGACCAGTGCTGAGCAGTGGAACCTCCGTAGAGCTGCTGACTGGAGACAAAATCAACAAATACTTAGAATCGCTAGGCTTGCCAATACACAGTCTTGTCATTTAATCATTATAGTCAGATATTATACCATTCAACATGGATTTGATTCTGCAAGCATGGTTCTCCTAATATTCTTTAATATTTAGGTACCTACCTAATAATTACTTATACTCCTAATTTCGCAGTTAGATACATTTTGTACGTTTATAATAAACAAAAAAGAATCATTTAAAACTACTTCCAAAACTTGTCAAATACCGTATTTTTATGCAAAAGTACCTCCTTAGGTATCAAAAATCACAATGTTCACAATGGTTGCTGTCGAAGTTTGGCATTCCCCATTTTTCTAAATAATGCACCTGGTGGTTGAGAACAACAACATTCGATGCATGCATATTGGCTTAAAAGCATCGCACAGCCGGCAATCTTTGTCCTCGTCTGACAACGATTGCCGGCTATGATTTTTGATTAGGTATTATGTATATAAGAAAATTAGGTTTTTTTATGTGCCTAAGGACTCCGCCCACTGGCCAAAATTTCAAAATATCTCTTCTCATCTACATATAACATTAAAAATAAAATTAATTAAGTAGAATAGATAAGTAAAACAGTAGTAGTAGTGGTAACGGCTTAATTGGCGGTGGTGATATTACATCAATTAGTTGACTGAAATAAGAGTTCTTACCTGCTTGTGGAGTTTTCTCATCTGGTTGTGGAGCGGTGCACTCTTTGTAATGTTCCTAATGCGTGTGTAAGCAAATAGCATGATCTAAAAAAACTTTTTAACAGTTTTTGGAAGTTCCGGCAAAATGTATATGTATACGCCAGCCAGGTAATGAAAATAAATTTAATAACGAGCGAATATATAGACTGCTCCTTTCTTACAAGTGCCTCGCAACATTGTAAATTTTAATTCATTAATTATACTGTTTCTGGTCTCTGATTATCCATTATCCACATCCCTATTTTTCTTTCTCTTGAATATTGGTAAGCATTGTAAAATTTGTCAGTTAAGTTGGTGACGACTTTTCTAACAATCGGTTCTTAATATTTTGAGTTTAAATATTTTTTCTTATGTTTTTAATTTGGTAAGACTTAATTCTAAAATTGAACGAGGCCTCGTCATATCGAGAAATCTTGTTGAAATTCTGTAATCAAAACAATTAATATATAAATAATATACCAACATACTACAAAATGTATTTTCAGAATACAGAAATTAAGTAAGTAGTATCTACGAAACAGTATGTTCACCTAGAAGTTAATGCTATCAATAATTAATGATAAACTAGAAAACATTAATCCTCTACATTAAAGTTAAACTAGAAAAAGAACAATACCTAAATAATAAATGGCAAGGAGCTTCACGGACACTTCTTTCAATCCCACGCTCTTCACTGCCATGGTATTGACTTTGGCGTCGATTTAGTAATCTTTATAAATAACTACCGGACATATGATATGAAAATGGGACGGTTGACATATGTCGGGCATGTCATAGTCCCGATGCATCCATCAGACATATGCTGTTAAGGTCAACAGCATATGTAACTGTGAAGTTACATATATTTGCGTTCTACCAACAAACTGATTGATTTTGCACCACAATTCCCAGAATTGTGGTGCAAAATCAATGATTGCATTATATAGCAAACCCCAGAGTCCAGACACGTGTTTGATGAATAGAAGTTACTTGTTTTCTTTATAATGGCAAGCAGACAAGGTACGTACCTCTATCAGAGGAGACCGTTACGAGTCGCGCGTAGAAAGAAACTGCGCTCCAATGGCTTCAACATTTGCCCGCGCATAATCTCTGAGCTTACATCGTCAAACACTACGGAACCGCTTGACAATTTCATTTTGTTACATGTAACTTCCTTTCCCTACACGAGAGTGGTAAACATCTATTAAAAAATACCATTTAATATTTACATAATTATAATAAATCTAAGTTTGTATAAATCTTACTTTTCCAGTTTTTATGAAGTATTCTACATCATCTCTCAATACTAGGTCCCCTTTGGTAATGAAATCAAAGTTTTCCTTTATGGAACCAACCAGTCTGTGATATTTGCCAGGTTGCGCGGGATTTTGAAGGCAGGAATGACACGCTCCGAATGTACCTCTGTAATGTTATAACTGTTATTCGACAGATCAACTAATATCAAATGCAAATTAGCCTTTAGATTCGAAAGTTACCGCTGATTTGTTGCTTTCTGCAAACTGATAGCGTCACCAGTAAGCAAAGCACTACCCTCAATGTCGTCTTTAGCAGGTAAAAACGATTCACGAACATTATCATGCGATTTTTTTCCAGTATTGTCACCCTTTTCCTTTATTTCTCCGCCAGCGCGGGTTCCTCTTAACACCTTGAATGAAACAAAAATACGAACATATATTTCATTGCCGCAATATAAACACATATTTATTATGTAGGGGTAGATAAAGGTACGTCATATACCACAGATGCAATCTTGGTCACCGTTGAAACTATTGGCTTTCCAGTGTGACGGTCATACTGCAACTCGAACTCAACAGGGTCTCCTATCTTCATATTTTCAGTATTACCGCTAAATTGGCTAAAGTTAAAGAACAGCCGAGCCTGTCTCTTACAGCACTGAATAAATCCGCAGGAGTGCAAAAGTTTTTCAATAATGCCGGTCTCTCGAATAGGTGGGTGATTCACGCAGTATTGTTGCGACGAATAATGTTTATCAAATCCAGAGGAACAAATCAAATCGTCGTTTGGACCAATTTTGTAACCCAGAGAGTAGTGATCGACACCACGGGTCTTTGATTGGCCACTGTCATCATCCATAGTTGAATCCATGTTGGGTACTCACCTAAAATCAAAAGAAATTTTGGTCGAAAACGTATTTTTTTATATATAACTAATAGCGGCCCGCCCCCGCTTATGATATTTTCTTTGATAAGAACCTTTTCCTGACAATAACAAACATAACAAAAAGAATTAGCACAATTGGTTAAGGCGTTGTTGAGTTATGCGCTTACCAACACATTTTGCGATCCATTTTTATATATAAGATACGAGTATGAAACTTATCAGATTGTGTGACGTGTGTAACAACATTAGACCTGTGTTAAGAAGATCATTAATAATATCTTCACAAATCCATTGTGAATAAATAACGTTACTTCTAAACGGCGAATAATCAGGGATAAGAAAATCATGTGATTTGACATCAAATCGATCGTAACTATAAAATACTTATTTAGTATTCTAGAGCTTTCAAGAAAGGAAGCAGGTTGAAAACGGGCAGGTATCTAAGTACTTTCAAAAACCTATTCAATTCCATCACACTTGAAGAACTACGCTAGAAGCGTTGTGGTTCTGGTCTTCAAAAGGTGTGATAACCAGGCGTCTAAGCTTTGTATAGAACTTGTTCTATACTTGTATAGAGCTTGACTTTGAGGGTCATCACGAAGGCTAGAGGTCTTCCAGCCTCCAGAACAAACCACATTATACAAAAGACAGAGGAGCAGTCATTGTGTCTAGCGTGTTCTTTTAATTCTTGTGGAATATGAGAATTCCTTCGATTCAATCGAATTTGGGCGGCCTACTCTGCCATGCCACGTCGACTATAAAGACATCGACGTGCTAAAGTATTTGAATAGACCATACGCATTCGTAGCCTGGGTGTCTGGTGAAATCGACAATCATGTTTTTATGACCAAATAGACACTCTTTTTAAAAAAATAACGCAATAATGCCTTTACCGCTTTGGCTTATTTTGGTCTTGAATTATTTGTGGAAGTCCAGAGAAGGTTTGTACGTAGGTTTGAAAACTTTAAAAAAACTAAATAAGTGCAAAATCAACATCCACACGAACGGAGCTGCGGGCGACCCTTGGTATTAAATTAAATTAAGTATCTCATGATAGTAACGTGTAACTGTATTCCTCAATGAAACCTTCAGATTATTAATGTTCACTGCTTTATTTGTTTTTATATTTGAAATAGACCTAGCCAAAGCTGATACCAATTATAAAGATACTAGTATTTATATGTATAGATATAGTAGATAGGTACTTAATAAGGGTGTAAGTAGGTATGGGCTGTTGGGGCATCTTACCACTACTATCTTATAAGCACTATTATCTTGGCTGGATTTTTTATGTAAGTATATCACACGCCATAAAGTTATATTTTACTGCACTATGTTTTATTTTAGTTTCACTTATTTCATAATTATGTGCAATACTTACCCTCCAATTGATTTGTCATTTACTTGAATTATTTTGACTGCCCTATTGAACTGGCTGCCGTGCAACACGTGGCGGGTTCGTGTTCCAGCACGAAACAACCACCGTTTCGGTGATCCACAATTTGTTGTTCAGGGTCAAGATGGAGCTGATTTATAAAATTGTGAAAATTGTACGTTGGTAAGGCACCCACGACAAAGAAAAGAAAGTTGTTGTGTTAAATAATTATTAAAAGACGTTGCCCACCCCTTTTTATTAAGGGATGAAGGTAGAAGGTAGATTAAAATAACTTTTTCGATAATCTACCTACACGTGTTTAACTTATTGTTCCAAATGCGTCGAATTAGTAAAAGTAGCGGTGGATCATAGCCACATTTTAATACATTTAGGTACGCAGCGAGTATCCGAAAGAACAGCGAATAAAACTGGTAAAAATTTGAAATGCCGCCGATTCCAACGCTGCCGCCATAAGACAAGACAATTCATTAATCACGATCCTTTGGTGCAATTATTATATCGTATTTGTACACATGAAACATAATAGTAAGGACTTAATGACGATGATCATTTAAAAGGAAACAAACTGGAATAAAAAACTCACCATGACTCGGCTGTGCACTGACGACGTCCCGCCGTAAGGAACGTCAGCCAAAGAAAGAGCTATTCGTAAAAGTTCAGGCGAAATATCAGCATTAACCATAGATTATACATACACAGAATTATTGGCGTATTTATCGTCTCAATATCAGGTACAAGTAACACTGTTACAGGTACTACACAGATATTTTGGATTTGCTGTTGTAGTTGTTGTTCTTGCGGGTAAATATCAACTCAGTCAGTCACAATAGCAGGTCTTGATAATAGGAAGAACAGGATTATGTTATGGAAATGGTGTAAAAATGGTTATTTTTACCCAGCAACAACGAAGAGAGTGGATTTCGAAAGTTCCTTTTTAATTAGAAAGCTTATACTTACTTTTAAGTTTTCCCCACTGTTACCAAGTCAGAATCTGATCATAAGTTTTCCCCACTGTTACCTAGTCAGAATCGGATCATGTTCTGGTTTCCAGGTAAATCGTTGAAAACTGCGGAGATTTGTGGAAGTGACTTGTTTTTTTAGCACCTAATATTATCCTATGTTTGTTGGTTAAGTAATTAAGTATTTTTAAAGTAAGGCACGATCAATAAGCGATATCTAATTTATGTCAACACTAGATTTTGCACGTGGATTCGCCTGCGTGCTATGTCGATAAAAAGTAGCCTATATGTTAATCCAGAGTATCATCTAGCTACGTACCGAATTTCAACCAACACGCAACAAACACCCAAAAAGCACGCAAAATGACAACCAACCACCACCAACCATCCATCCATTCTCCCAAAACTTTCATATCCTACTAATATTGTAGTAGTATTGTATCCTAATAATACCAGTTGCAAAGAGTAAAAAAAAGTCCAAGTAAAATAAAATGAAATAGTTAAAAATCCTATTACTAAGTCTCCGATGTTAACGTTACGGATGGTTTTATTATATTTTCTATACCTAATTAGATCTTATTTTAACTAATAACGGGAAGTCGCGGGCGGAAGCTAGTTTATAGGTAATACTTATTAACATAACATTCTGGGCTTGATTTAATCGTCAAATAATGAGAGCCTTATCCACCAATGTAGAAGGATAATTTTCCTCTGTTGTCGTTTACTGCTTTAACTGTAGTAGTGGCAATAAAATCTTCGCCTCTTTAAATTTCATACACAATCCAACTTATATTTCCACACCTAGGAACACAATTTGTCTAGCGAAACTCACGGCTGAGATAGTTTTTAAAGTTAACACAGTATACTGTCTAGGTTTTGAAATACCTAGATTTTGCCATCTCCAATATTCTATTATGTCACTTAATCCTAGTATGCTTGGCAATCGCCATTAGAGAATACGCGTATATATAAATAAACAGCCACTACGATCGACCTCCGGCCACGTTAAGCACGGGTCTGCAGCCTGCGGGCGCGTTCCTGCTTGCCGCCTATCCAGAACTAGACCTATACGTACGGTGCGAAGCGTGTCCCGCGCGCCTCAATGAGCCAACAGACCGCCACCGTATGAGGCCTAACAGAGCCGGTGTTCAGCCCGGATTGTGGGACGGGGATGAAATGTCCAGCCTAGTTCCTCTTGAGACCTGCGACTTTCCGTCCAACCTCAGTGATTTTCATCTCACAAAAAACAATATATCGACAATATCGACATCGGTACTCTCTAAATAGTCTCGAGGTGGTGTTGTCGGACGTGACGGTTTCAGGACCCTCATGTTATTCAGTTTCAGCTCGATGCCGTCTAGGTAAGATTTTATTGTTTGTTAAAAAAAAAATCTTGTCCTTATCGGTGTTTTGTTATTCTTGTTTGCAGAGCGCTTGTTTCAAATGTCTTTGTTGTTTGCGATGCCACGTGGAGAATACACACATGGCGGGCGATGTACTGGTTTTTGGTCATCCCGGTAAACATTTTGCACCTAGATGAGGTGTGATTTTAGTTGATGGCAGTAGTAATGAAATACGAAAGTCGTAATACTTGTATTTATTAGATTTTTCATTACCCTATGTAGAAATAAGTAGTTTTATCACTTGAGGGACGAGTTAAAATATCAGTATTCTTACAAACCAATAATTATCTAATCGTATAATATAACGGTATCTACCAGTTCCAGTGAAAAAATAATAAAAACCTTTTTTAAAAGAAAACTTTGCGCCACACTAGGATTTTCTCCTGCGTCGTGGGTGTGTTTACAAAGATACAATTTCACATACACATCACACCCGGACCACCAGGAACAACAATTTGTAGATCACTTATAGAGTTGTCCCGTGAGGGAATCCAACTCGCGACACGTTGCGCGGCAACTAGTTACCCAGCCACCGCGCCAGCCGTGCAGTCAGAATAGTTTCTAACCATGGGTTGTTTACGTATTTTGTCCCTCCTTTTTTTTTAAATCGGTCTTTTTATAAGCACTTGTGATTTTGCCGAAATGAATGAATTCAATTTAGGGTAAACGCACCAGTAATGGAAGGACCCAATTATGGAGGAAAAATAGTTAAATATCCAAGAATAAGGACGTTAACCACTTTTTTATGTTGGAAATACTGTGACGTATAATTTAGATCTAAAGCTGTTATAGTTTAAAATTTTATTTCATTCTGCCAGTTAGATGGAAAAGTGGCGGGATTTTAAAGGTTTCCGGTAAGTACCTAAAAATTGATATTCGTTGCTTTTCTTAAGGAATTTGTTAGTGCGATAAATAAAAAGTTTCATCTTTAAGCTGGTATTGCTTTATTTTAATCAGAATGTGTTTTGTTTGTTGGGTTAATTATGAAATGAAAACAGCACACACTTGTTGTTGTAGATCAGAGAGGTTGTTTTTTTGGATTTTTATTGATGTTCAGAAACTGGTGCGATGTAACAAAGAGTTCTAATTATGGACAAATGTCGAAACTTGATTACAAGTACTCTTGTATGATCAGGTTTTTAAACAGATTTTATTCTAATTTTTATTCTATGCTACAAATTAGTAATATATATTATGTATTACTATAAGTTATAAAAATAAGGATGTGTACGCGTGCACCAGCAATAAGTCATCAGTCCTATTTCAGTTATTATTTGAAATGATGAAATATAATAATTTATTGTTTTTGAAATGGGCTGAGCTATTGGAACAGCAAAAAAGGGTTAAAATACTGGAAGTATTGAATAAGAAAGCCTGATTGAGATTATTTTCTAAAAAAAACCATTTAAATATTTTAGTGTACCTCATCACATAATAGAGTTAAGAACATTGTCAAATTGAAAAATAATCATAAGGATTTTATTCTATTAAATTTTATCAACATTTCAATAATGATCGTAAATTCTACGATTATTACTAGGCGTGTCATACTAGATTTGTGTCTAGAACTGGACGTCCATGACTAGGTTCATGTCCATTACTGGATGTCCATGACTGGGTTCATGCCCATTACCTACAGGATTTTTGCTATCCATAACTGGTGTCCCAGTCGACACCAGTTTTGCAATATCTCATACCTAGGTAACACAGTGGAAATATCGTGTAAGCGAAGAGCACTTTAAGCTTTAGGCATTTTCTTTACTGAAACTTTACAATATTGGTAATATTTTACAAATACTTACTAATATTTTTTCTCTCAAACTGTCCATAATTGGGCTGTTTAGCCTACTATAAAGATTTACATTAGGTACATTTGTTATTAAGCGAAAGAATGTTGGTTTTACTTTTAATACTCACAAAACAAATAGTTTTACACTTATAATTCAATTTCTAAATTTATTCATTAAAATTAATTTCCATACATATTCCATCATAGCTATAATTTAATACGTCTTAGCAATATTCATATTAAATCTCTTTTAGGTTGTAGAATTGGGATGTAATAAGTTAAATATTATACCTGTTCTTATAACAGGTAGTATTATGGCATGGACAAATGTTCCGAAAAAATAACAGTTCTCAATACCTTTTATTTAATCTAATTCCCATCTTAAATATCGGTATTGAGAAGACATCGCATTGTTCTCTATGGTATAACCACAGATTACAAAACAAAGGCAGATAGACCCTGCAGAACACGGAAGTGAAGCCACCAAAGCAAATACAAATTCAAAAGCGATTACAAATTCGAGTCAACTTTCAAGCGTCACATCGTTATGCGTCATAGATAATATTATTATACTTTAAGAATAATGCCGTTTTGTGTTCTCAAGTAGTGTGAATGTTGTTCCCAAAAATAAAAATAAAGAGGAAGGAGTTTGTTTTCATAGTTAAATATTGATTATTTTTCTATTTGGATATTATTTTAATTGGGTAATTACCCACGTAAAATATTTTTTCAGTGAATTCTCGGAACACAAAACCTTAATAAACATCGGTCGGTGTTGCTAGTTTACTTTGAAATCTTTTACCCTTAAGTTGGGTAATATGTATGGGAAACAGGATATTGACTTCCGAAAATATTTCGATAACAATGTTTTGTTTGTCTCACTTTTTGATTAGTATTTTGAGAAAATAAGTCATAAATAAATTATGTTATAGTATGTCATAGTTTGATGGACATGCTAAAAATGTTACGACCATGGGATTGCTTGGTTCGTTTGTTTGCAATATTATAACAACTTAGTACAAAATAACGGCTGCTAATTACTTATATTTACACATCATTACATTTTTATAGCGGCGAGAACTTTTGATATTTATGAGCTCTTCATTGTTTTGCAATACATTCACATTTCATAAGGTTTTTTTTGAAAAACGAATATCAAACTACAGTTATTAAAGAAAATACTCAATTTAATCAACTACTTATGTTTATTACAATAAAACAAACAACATTATACTAACTAATTGTAGTGCTATGTATTAAAATACAAATTAACAGCCACACGTACGCACACACAGATTGCTACATATACAGTTTAGGAAAAAACACTTATTACAAACACATAAAACGTTCAATCACAAAAAAATCTATTACAGATCAAACACACTGAAGAATTAATTACTTAATAATAGTTGTTGACAGATTTTACAATTCATTAAATCCCAAAAAATATTCATTCATTCATTCATTATTCATTTACTTTTAATAATTACTATTAATTATAATTACAATTACATATAATAGAAAGATACACACAATAAAAATTAGTAGTTACAATTGTGAATTTATTAATAACGACTTACTTTGGGAATTAAGTGTGGAAAGCTTTCCTAGTATTTAGTCACAACAGGAAACTTACCCGACGGTCACCCTAATATAAAAAGCAGGGTGGCCGTCGGGGAGACGCGCGCAGCCTAAACAGCAGTAGTTTTTACATTTAATAAACTTGAGTAAGTCATTATTTTAGATAACAGAAATAAAATGAAAATTCTACCTAAGAGATCGGCCACATCGGACACAGTTACATGTTTGTTTCCTGTCTACCTGTTGACTACCACGATAGCGTATGTCCGCATGCATAGTGCTTGTGATGGCTCATTTATATATAAGGAAATGTCTGTCTCATTTATCACAAGTGCTGAAATAATTCACGATAAAAGTAAAATGTGTTTATAATATAGCTTTCTAAGGTAAGGTTGATTGTTATCATTCGAATTAGTAATAAGTTTTCGTTAGTCGGATATACAGTCTCGCAATAGTCAAAGGTTTCCTAAAAAATATGTTAAATTAATGTTTGAGAGGATTATTATATTTTATATTTAAAACATATTTTGTTCTATACACTTAAAGTATTTCTTGTTGAAGTATAAAACATATAAAATATCAATTACTGTACTTTGAAATATTCTAAAGTCAAATTAAATATACTTATAATCATGAGGTCAGTCCTATCTTATATTATTTCATTTTCCCTCGAAACATTTGCTAGTTATGTTTACCAATGAAATAACTATAATTTTAATGTGGGTGATTTAGTAAAAACTATCTCGCACACTTTTAATTGTATTCTAAGTTGACAAATATAAGTCCTAACCGATAAGAGCGAGATGGTCAAGTCATAGAATAAAATATACAGTACTTATATTCATCGAACAAAACATTGAATGCTATCTTTGCTTTACAAGAGGGTTCCGTCCATCAGCAAGTTCAGTTTTCCGCCCTAAAGACAATGCCAGCTTTAAAGTAAGAAATCGATAAACGTTAATAATTATTAGTTAATTACTTACATGTATCAACAAAACTTCTTTATTGTAAGGTAACAATATAATAAAAAATATTTGAGCTATACATAATAGCACTCTTGTAAATATCCTCAATAGCTCAAGGTCACGTGGCGTGGACGGTTATCAGTAACTCGTATTTCGCACTTTTGTTAGTAAATCGAGTTGATGTTCATTTTCATTTACTTACTAGACGTCAACAACAGCCCCGTCCGAATATCATTTCATTCCAGAGAAAACGAGTTGAGATCGAAATCAAACTTATTAATAGAATCTCAAGGACTAGGTTTTTCAAAATCGAAGACTAAACTAAACGGATTGTTGCGTTTGTTTATTGAGTATTTTAGTAAATTGTGTTAGATTTCAAACTCCCAGTCCTTCCTATTGTCCATTAAGTAACAGCAAGTAAAATATTATTTAGTTTATTAACCTATAGATAGAATGAGTCATAAAAATTGGAAACATTTGAACTGTTAATATTATGTTACAACAATAATTAGACAATATATTGTATCTATGACCTCTCAGTATTTCAATGTCACAGAGCTACGCGATAATCGTACCTTCTGAAACAATACCTTTATCATATAAACCTATGCATGAGTGTGTAATCTCCGAAGAATCTGTCTGTCAGATGTCATTTTTTTGTAACCTGTCAACAACAAGTTCTAGAGACCTTTACTACTATCTTTTGCCCCTTTTACCTTTCCAGCTCTACCCTGAACCTACCCCTTTATTTCTAAGAACATTTTCCTTGCAGTTACAGATACTAAATATTTCTGTTCTTAATATTTGGGCTTAGAAACAATTTAACAAATCGTTTATATAATAAATGTTGTAAAATTTTGAATTAGATTCCGTTTGATTACTTTTCATGTTTAAGACTTTTTATCGAATAAATGGCAACCAAGCTGAATCTCAATGAATAGAACAAGACTTGCTAGACACCGTAACTAAAGTAATATTGAATATTAAAAGAAAACGTGAATTAACTGAGAAAAGCTCAACCAGTTTCAAGTCAAAATGAGACTCATTGATAAGACAAGTCGAGTGATCACGCGGCTGGGCCGGCAAACGCTTGGAAACAGAGCCTAAAATCTACGTCAATCCCCAAGTATTCCCAACTTAGAGTGTGACACAATAAGCGTGGCATGTAACACTGATTCGATCAGGAATTGAACCTAACCCCATCGCCGCTGAACGAGCCGGTCAACATCGTCACCAACGCTACCGCACCGTTGCAGTTGGAAGCAAGCGCACGCCTTTGACGGTAGCAGGCGCAATTCCAGCTGCGTGTGAAAAAGAGCCCGTCGTGACTTTAAACTGGACGAAGTTCGTTCTCAGTCGTTATTGTCATTAGTATGTTTCAAGATTATTACTAAGTAGAGATTTAATAAAAACATGAATATCAAACTTTGTTGAGTTTTTGACAGATTACAAAAAATCTAGATGTAGAAGGTTTTAGTTTATTCCCCGTTAATGTCCTAATTCGTCATCTCTTTATGAAAAAGCTATTGTTAAATAGGTTTTTTTAAGATGTTTGTTTACCGTCAGACATATGTTTTGTTACAAATTACTAAGAAAAATATATATATTATTACAAAATAAGTATTCTTGTATTAGAGATAAGTATGTATCTTATAATCTAATATGGCTTATTTATTGCTTCTTGATATTGCCACTAAATACTAGATAGCCTTGTAAAAAGGCAAGTGAATGTCCATAATTGCTGAAGTTATTAGATGCGATAAAAAAATAAAAAAAGAAGCTTTGACATTTTGAAATATGGGAGTATTTGTGTTCTTATTAAGTTTTCCATTAAGAACTTCTTGTACCAACCAATATCAACATATCAGATGTTTGGCCTGGTTAATTGATGAATAACTAGAGCCCGTATCCGACTTCAGTTTAAAACAAATTTTATTAAGGGTAGTTTTGCAATATATTTATGTATAGATAGTAATTGCAACAGTTAATATTGTTTTATCAAATTTATTGAATTATTTTTTTTATTTATCACGTGTTCAAGATTATAGAAATATCCGAAAAAATGGCGTTTTGAACACGAAACAGCCAGCTCGATGCGCGTTAATAGCGCATTCGCCGTTTGTGACATTATTTTCTGCAGCAGTAACGAAAACCGCTCTTGGATAAAATAAATGAAAATTAGCGTTTGTAATTCCTGTTGATTTTTTAAAATGTGTTTTTATGTTACTCTGTGTAGTAATAGGTAGGTAAAAGGTAATAGTTTAAGACAACAGAGATTATTTTATTCATGAAATATATAAATTGTAGAAATACAACTTGAATACAAGGCTGTCTACAAAAATCTGACCGATGTAAAGGCGTTTAATGTTTTATTGTTTCAATACACAAATATTATAAACTACATACTAAACAAAGTGGAGAATTGACTGTTTAAAGATGCAAATAAATATAAATAGCCAAAAAATATAGTATAAATGTATTTTTATGACGTGTGACACCTATCTTATGGTACCAATTGAAATTATGTATGTAATGTTTCTATTATAATTTTAAAGAAGACCGGA
The DNA here is from genome assembly GCA_902829305.4 of Spodoptera exigua. Classification (NCBI taxonomy): domain Eukaryota; kingdom Metazoa; phylum Arthropoda; class Insecta; order Lepidoptera; family Noctuidae; genus Spodoptera; species Spodoptera exigua. The sequence continues at coordinate 6,846,155 of LR824601.2, read as the reverse complement.
CATTACATTGTTGTCACTGTTATTTGAATTTACACCACCTGGTTTACTGACGAACAGACTGACGGACTATTTTTCTATTTGACGTTTCGAATATATTACATTATGGTAAGTAGGAAGAAATGTTTTTTACTTTGACAATAGTTGCGAGATGTGTGTATTAATAACTGGGTGTTGGTTATTCAGAAAACAGTACTAGGTTTCTGTGGGACAGTTTTCGGATTGTCAAAATCTAAATTAGTGCATAGTGACGAAGCCGGAGTACTGGGCTCCTATTTCTGTCCTATCTGTCTACCATGTCGGATTGTCATATCGTCTACTGAAACTAGTTTAGCCTAGGCCAAACCAGTTTATTCTGAATCAGATTTGGTAAGGTGTGCTTTAACTGTAAAAAATTGTTTTTGTCATATAAAAATTATTAGTCATATTACTCTCATACTGCTCTAAAATATAACAAAACATTTAAAACGGTAGGATTTTAATAGACAACTCGAGTCAGTCCCAAATAATGTTACAAAAACCCATCTAGAATCCTGCATAGTCATAAATAATAAAATAATCTCTTTGGGCTACTATATCATATGATTATCTATTGTACAATAGCGCCGACGTATCTTGGCGAGTCTGAAGTTAGCCGAGTAGCTGCGCAGTACACAATTTTGTTCCTAAAATATCCATTGCGCAGACAAACAGCTAACTTCAGACTCGCCAAGATACGTCGGCCGTACTGTAATCGTGCTGCATTTCAGTTAATAACTTCATCGTGACAATAAAATCATATTTTTCTACATTTGTAACAAAACATATGATTAGTTCAAAAGTTTTTAGCATTTGTCAGCTTTGTATACATTTCTTCTTAATTATTCTAAGTTTATACCTACTTACTATATCTACATTCAGTTCGGTTACCAACCCCTATCTATATCACGAGGCATCTGGTGGTACCACTGACTCGGCGTTCAACAGCATTTTGGCCAGGAACGTCATGAAGTTGGGGGTAGCCATCAATCCCTGAAATAGGAAACAAAAGTTTAGTTATGTTTTAATTCCCTTTGGTTTGCTTAACATAGGTACATGTGTGTCTATATTTACAAAAAAATACTAACAGGAAGTTTTGAAATGGTATACCGTATAATAGTAAAACGCCACTGAACCCCAGCAGTTAAGATATAAATATAACATTGACATGCTAGACATGTTTTAATAATATGATACTTACGTTCTCTTTTTCTGGCATGATATTTAGACCATTACTCCCTGGCATTTTCTAAAATAAAAGAAAACATTAATTAGCGCATACAAATTATGCACAGTGCAACTGGTTAGATTGGTTATTACAATAATAATCGAATAAATAGATTTAATTTGTTCGACAGGCCACTGTGTGTGTATTTCAGCTTCTCGGACGTCTTCTATGGTATGTGATAGGAAACGAACAAACAACAATAATAATATTGTACACCTTAGAGAATTTTGTGACATGAGTATATTGAGAGAGGTACAAAAATAGTATAGTACAGCTCAGGAAGAATCTTATGCGGTGACATTTGGAACTACGAAATGTTTGCTGTGGCAACACTATTAAAACTTCCGCTACCGGTAATTTCTGTGTCAAAAAAATAATTCCGTCGTGTTATTTCACTGCTTGTTACAAAATTTATCAACGATTAATGTTTACTTGTATATTCATATTGATTAAAACTATTCGTTCGTAGAGCAGTGATATTATATTAAGTCTACTCGAGATATGTAGTCGAATCTGAAGTGGCAACAATTTGGCCTCCGATTGACATTGCTTATCAGAAATATGCTAATTAAGTTATTATATTTATATACTAATTCCTTATTTCATCAGTAACATGAGTTTATTGAGTCTATACATAGTCTGGCCATAAATACTGTTACAATTAAAAATAAACAAATATTACATTTGAATTTGGAATCTGTCATTTTTATATAATTTTTCACTGTGTTTTCTTATTTTGGCGCCGATAAATTGTTCAATATTTTGCGATATTAAAATGGAGTGGGGTGATAAAGAGAACCGAATCGCTGTGATTGCATTACACAAAGTAGGTATGGAGCCAAATGCAATTTTTAAAACTCTCCACACGCTTGGCATTAGTCAAATGTTTGTGTACCGTGCTATTAATAGGTACAATGAGACCTCCTCTGTTTGTGACATAAAAAGATCGGGCCGTCCACGTAGTGTTCGTACGAAAAAGGTGGTCAAAGCAGTAAGGGAAAGAATTCGAAGAAATCCTGTCTGAAAGCAAAAGATTTTATCTCGGAAGATGAAGATAGCACCTAGAACCATGTCGCGTATTTTAAAAGACGACTTAGGACTTGCAGCCTATAAGAGACGCACTGGACATTTTTTAAATGATAATTTAAAAAAGAATAGGGTGATAAAATCTAAGCAACTACTGAAGCGGTACGCAAAGGGAGGTTTGATTTCGGATGAGAAAATTTTTACAATTGAGCAACATTTTAACAAACAAAATGACCGTCTTTATGCTCAAAGCTCTAATCTTTTTTTAAATATATAAATTAAATGGAAGCTCTAGGTTTGAGAAGTCTGTCCACATATATTTAAATTAATCTGGTTAGATTTATAAAATAATAAAAATAATTTCTGGACGTGACCTTTCACAGAAATCGGTTCAGTAGTTTAGGCGTGAAAAAAAGACAGACAGACAGAGTTACTTTCGCATTTATAATAAAAGTTTGGATTTTAAATGTCAACAGTAAAAAGAATACAAGACTAGTATAGTAAACCCACAGTATTTGGGATATGACTGTAGAGCTGCCTAAATTTTGCCACATTTTTTAACCAAGCTGTACCATATATATACTACTTTTGTACCCAAAAAACCTTCGATAACTATTCCCCAAAAATCCGAATTTGTCCTATTTGTAGTATTTTTCCAGTTCAGAATACATAACAATTTAGAAAACAATAATAGGCAGCATTCGATAAAATTTATCAAATCTTACACTTTTATTTAATAAATAAAAAAAAATTAAATTATTTCTCAAATAACTGTAATATGTGCATGAAAAATATTTTTGTAAATACTTTTACTATTGAATAGTTTATTCATCAGTTATAAGCCAAGGCTATTAATTAATACAGTTGTTTTCAATTCTCCACTTTGTTTTTTTACTTCATCAAGTAATAATGTTGCACTCCACAACTTGTAAATAGACATAAATTAATAACTAACACAACGTACTACGGCGTAGCAGTACGTAGCTCATCTCGTAGCTAATTTGGGTCGAATATCGAAACTTATGTTATTTTGAACCAAATTATATTTTGTATGCCAGTGTGAACCAATTAGACAAGAGTTTTCAACTTAAGTAATCAAAGTTCATCAGTCGAATAAGAAATCCAAGTTACTAACATGTACTTAGGGACTCGCAACGAATCTTTCTATAAATTTCAAAAACGACTTAAGTATTTGGTGTTTGAGAAATTGAATTTATTTGGTTAATAGCAAGAGGAAGGGAGGCAGGGGGACATCTAATACATAGAGCCCTATTCTCTACTCTCAGTTCCGGTAGTGAGCAATGTCGTCATCCGTATTAAGATTGATAAAAGATCATTAAAATTGCGAAACTAGAGTAAAAGCTTACTTTTATCGTATGACCGCCTGTATATCTTCAACGCGTCTGTTTTTGTATGGTTCACGAGACAGAGATGTACGAAGTATATAATTATCATTAATAATAACAAACTGAAAGTAACAATTAGATGAATAAATAAACATTTTCTCCTCTAGTAAATTTAGTTTTACTATTTTCAGGTGGCATTTTACTGGAAAGTCAAAATCGTGGGCCCTAGATATTAATCGAGACATGCTTAGCCAACTTTCAATATTTTTTTAATATAATTTATTTAATGTTGGTACTACATTATAGGCTTATTTATAAAAGAGAGCCGACGAACGACTTGAATTCTCTTATTTTGATTAATGTGGGAAGTTCAACAATATCTAGTATTGGATAAAACTTTTTTATTATTCACATTGCTCGCAAAGGATTTCCATAACGGCAGTCACATAGTACCTAGGTATCTTGTAATTTGAGAGTCTAAAAGCTTCAAAATAGAAAAAAGCTATCTAAACATACATACGTACCTAATAACTTGTATGCTGAATAATATATTAAATATATTTAAATTTATTAGCATTTGCAGTAAAAGATTTTTTTCTTTGTCATCAGGGTTTATCATACCACATTCGATAAAGTTATTAAAAAAACTATAAATATTTTATATAAAATAACTATTTATATAAACTATATACATATACCTTAAAATGAGGTGAATAGATGTTAGTGAATTTCCCTAGTATCTATTTACCCCTCTATTGTGTCTATTCACCCCTCGAATTATATTGACCCAGTTTGTTGACCGTACTGAATAAGTATAAGGACAAAGTTTCTTCGTTATTAATTTCCTTTACGTGTATCACAAACTTTTTGTACTCACTCATAAAAGTTTAAGAAAAACACTTAATTCTTATAGGTAATGCATTTAATCACAAACTGACAAATACATTTTCGGTTACATATGTAGATTTAGCATCAACACCTAAGTACTACTAATGGGAACCATAGTAGTTGGCAGATATAAATCGCAAAAATGTAAGGAACTTATTTTTAACTAGTTACTTTTAATGACGGAAATAAATAAACTCAAAATAAAAGAACAATACAAGTTTAGTGAAATACTGCCTTAATTAGTAACTGTATATTCAAGTTCAGAGGCCTACCATGACGTGTTGAAGCGTAAATCTTCCAGACGAGAAAGAGGGATGGAGCTATACACCTTTTACAGCTTAGCTTCCTCCCTCTTTCTCGGCCGGAAGACTGAGAAGACACGCGTCATGGTAGGCCTACAGTTTTAATTACAGCATTATTTGTTGTCAATATTTATGTTAATTTGCAATGCCACAGTCAATAATCAATATTAATTAAATTTTTTAATGTATAAAATATTTTACAATGCTTAGTAATATTCTAGAGTAAATACAAATACTTATATTAAGTCAGCCCCATCTTATAGTATTTGAATTTTTCCAATAATAAAATGAGTCTATTTTTTATGTAGATGAACCAGCACGGGATTGGTATAAATAATGTTTAGAATCTATATCATTTAGTTTCCAGTAATAAGAGTTGAAATCGAAAACCCGTTTCTTAGGATAATTCGACTTATCGCAATTCTTTAGGACTGGATTTTCAATAATCTAGGACTTATTTAGATATATCTAAATGAGTCTTAGATTCTAAGAATAATTTTAAAAAGTGTTTTGTGTCCGTTACAGACAATAAAAAAGAATGCAAGAATGGCTTCAGCTTTTTTTTAAGATTTGAGCTTTAGCATTACGGATAATTATTGAAGAATGATATCGTAAAATTTTAGATTGTCCTGATGATCCTTAAGACATGTATAAATTTTGTTACGTGTGTTATTTACTTCAGCCTTTGAGGAGCACTACACTTTGAATTGTATCTTTACAGAGAAGTATGGCTTTTTCAAATTATATTTTTTAATGAATTACTGCAATGTAGAGATCAAGAGGCTTGTAGGCTATGCACGTAGGTGTCCGCGTATGTAGAACGTAATAGTTAACAATAATAATTAACAATAACGACTTACTCATCAGAAACTAAGACAAGCTCTACCAGTTTCAGGTCACAACGAGACTTACTTGCTGTGACCTGCCTGCCTGTAGCCTACAAACCCCTTGATCTCTACATTACATTTCATGAACAGCTTGCACGTCGCGACGATGATGGAGCTGACTGGTGACGCTCGAACTTATGCATGTACGCCCAACCGCGTCCTCTGCTGGCAAACGCGCGCGTTTGTTCCACTGTGACGGGTGCGGCGGTTAGGATCGACGTTAAAGGCTCGGCTCGTTAGCCGACGTTGGTGTTCACAAAATCAGTGGTACATGCCACGGTTACCGAGTCCACACTTCAAGTTGAAAACGCTCGAGAACGACATAAGATTTCAGGCCTGGTTTGTAAGTGGGTGACATTGTCTAGACACGGTCTCTATTAAAGCACGGACGGCTTATCTCGATGACATCCTGTACTTTCTGCGACACGAAGTATTCCTCCCTCGCTAGTACGGAGACCTAATCGAAACGTATGGAAGGAACCGCGTCCGTACAACAAACGTGCTTGGCCACCGACTATGCATGGTTCATTATCATCCGTTTCCTTCACGCTATGTATATGTTCCTCTAACCTGGTTGCGATATTGCGGTGAGTTCTCCGATGTACTGCGGGTACAGCGAATGGATCTGTGCATTTAAGACCAGGTTAAATCAGGGAAACTCGCCGTAATATTGCAACCAGGGTAAAGGAAGGTGTACCTACGTAACGTGGCGAAGATAACAAGACATCGGCAATGGTTGAGCACGTTTTGGTTAGGACGCGGTCCAATTCAACGCATTTCGAAAGTTTCCATACAGCAAGGCAGAAATACATCATCCCGCGGAACGGCGGAAGGCCATCAAGATAAACGCCGTCTGTGTTTTAACAGAAACGGTGTATAGGCAGAGTACCACCCGGTTAGAGCCGGGCTTGAAATGTACGTCGATCTACAGTGCTATCAACTTGGACTGAGACAAGGGAAGCGTGGCATGTAATTTTGAGACACCAAAACCGACGCTGCTAAACGCGCAGGGCGTCTATTGTCGCTTACACAGCCGCTCCTGTCGCAGTTGGAAGCAAGCGCTCGAGTTGTCGGTAAATAGCGCGATGGGCGCATAAGAGAGTAATCAGTCGGCTGCACACGCGCACGCTGCTCACGAACAGAATTGCCGTTGTGACTTCAACTATACGAGTTTCTCTCAGTTAATACAAGAACAACTTATTTTGTTGACATATTACAAAAAACCTAGAAGTGATATCTTATATTATTTATATCACGAGGCATCTGCTGTTACCAGTGTTGACTCAGCATTTTCGCCAGGAACGTCATGAAGTTGGGTAGCCAGCAAACCCTGAAATTCGAAATAGGAACATCAAGTTGGTGTTATACATTGAAATTTGTTCTGTTTTTAAGATTATATTTTGTAATCTACCTTTTTACAATAAAAGTAAATAATTAAAATTACTAATTTTATGCCAATTAGGTTAAATTAATGTTTAATGTTTAACTTAATTGGTGTTTAATTAAAATTAATGTTTAATAAAACATTAATGTTTAAAATTAATGTTTAATAAAACATTAATTAATTGTTTTTTTCATTAGGTTTTAATTCCGTTAAATCGTTTTCGTTTTGTAAAACTACATGTGTATGAACATATTGATGTGACATTTTTAGGGTGGAAAATCCGTAAATTCCTTCTGTCGAGATACAGAGAGATGATAGGGCGAGAAGGAGCATCAAATTTTACTCAGTACAAAATAACACCATGCCGTCATCGAACCCGCGACACGTTGCTCAGCAGCCAGTTGCCCAGCCACTGCGCCAACCGTGCAGTCAAAAAGTTTATCTACGCTACGTTACGCTGCTGCCCAGAGACAGCGGTAGTTGATTTTTCTTGGCATATATAGGTAGAAGAACCTATTACATTTCTGGACACATCTATTGACTTACCTTAGAGTTTAGGTTTCGATGGTCCTTACTGAAATATGATTGCTAGATTGAAAAAAACTAATCATGCTGTTTTAAAAATGATACGATTTACCATCTTTTTCGATTGTATTGTTTTAAATTTGAATTCAGAATACCATACGACATGGAGCTACGCCTAACAAGTCGGATATGCGCCTCGTTAAAGGCAATTGATTTTTGAATAAAAATCATGTTTTATCAAATAAAGGTTTAATTTAATAACGCGTGTAGCCTTCGCATCTACCACAACTCTCAGTCGGTTAGGCATAGAGTTTATCAACCGCTCTATGAAATTTTGAGGGATCATCTACCATTCCTCTTCTATAGCAGTTTGCAACACCTGCATCGTCAGGGCAACTGACTGACGAGCCCTAACTCGTCTTTTTAGCTCGTCCCACATGTGCTCAATGGGGTTCATGTCTCGGCTTCTGGCTGGCCAGTCTATAACTGTGATGATCATCCCGAAGATATTCCCTGACGATTTCGGCCGCAGTCAGTCCATGAGCCACCGCCATTAGCAACCCTCTCTTCAAAGCAGCAATGTGCAAAACGCTCTCCCTTACGTCGGCAGGCCTTCTTCCTTCCATCATTTCCATGTAATACAATTTTAGACTCATCAGAAAAGAGTACACAGCTCCTATCTTGCTGTGTCCAATTTAAATAACAACGTGCGAAATGAAGGCGCACTGTTCGATGGGCTCGCGTTATTTTGGGCCCTCTAGCTGGCTTGTGTGGTACCATATCGCGTTCTTTTAACCTTCTCCGACAGTTCGAGCGATCACAGATACTCCGTGGAAGTCGCGAAGTTGGTTTTGTATCTCACTGGAGGTAGGTAAGGTGACGATTTCTCAAGCTGGTCGTCACGATGAATCGACCCTGCCTTTCAGTTATGACCCGAAATCGTGGCCTTTTTTGCGTCGAATAAAGCCGCCAGTCTCTATGTACCTCCGATAAATATTTCGGACCGACAGATCGACTTAAATTAAGTTGAGCACTCACTTTTATTTGGCTGTGTCCGGCCTGAATAAGTGCCACAGCTTGGGCGGAGGCTTCAAGTAAAGTTTCCTCAGATTATTGATAGAACCTCACCTTAATGTTGAGGATAAGTAATATTCGTTGCTAAACCAAAGATACAAATTTTTACACACTTTTTCAAGAATTAAATCCAAATAAACCAATAAAACCAAGTTTTCTTAATATTCGAATGTTTGATATCAACAAACAGGCTCCAAATTGTCTTTTGTTTATTAAATACTGTGTTCAAAATTCAAAAAAGACTAATTGAATAAAACACTATTGAATGAAATTGTTAATGTGCCAGGTTCAAACTGCATAAAACTTTTGCTCGACCTAATATAAAAAATTAAGCTAGGACCAAACGAAACTGAAAATACTAGGTGGGCCAATAGATGTGTCCAGAAGTCAAAGATATTCTCTTTGCCAGAAATGTATAATGCTTTTATTAAAATTGTTTACTAACCGGTTTGAAAAGTGCCGCAACAACTGAAGAGATTATTGCCTTCTTCCGTGCACAAGATTATTTTATTTAGTTCTTCAACGTTTTGCCTGTGGGCTTTCAACGTTTTTCTTGGGTAACTCCTCCCGGAGATAGAGCCTCCCTGATAAAACAGAAGAGCGTCAGAAATTAATATCTAATAAAGCCTACATGAACATCTTAAATATTAATATAAAATAGCTTTTGATATTAATTTCAAGATATACATGTTCATTGCCAGATTCAAAACCACCAAACCAAATATTATCTAGCCATTTGTTCAAAACCAGGGTGAAGTCAATCTCATAATAATCATAAATTGATAAGTTTCGCGCATTCAATGACATTTTACGTTCTGGCACAAAGGAAGCATAAGAGCAGATTGAGTACAGCTACGCATGCTTTGTAATTATATAGCAATGGTAAGACATTAAGATACTTAGTCATACTTGACTTCGTGTTCTGAACAGCTGCAGCAGCTAAGTGATACAAATTTATACCTGATTTCTGTACTTTCGCACATTTTGCACTTCTTTGCGCGAGACTGACCAGTGCTGAGCAGTGGAACCTCCGTAGAGCTGCTGACTGGAGACAAAATCAACAAATAATTACAATTGAAACAAAGTTTAAATACGATTTAATTCCTCATGGTTTGCTTCATACATGTCTATATCCATATTTACAAAAAATATACTAACAGAAAGTTTTGAAATGATATACCGTATAATAGTAAATCGCCACTGAACCCCAGAAGTTAAGGCGTATAGTACCCTCAATAACCTTGAGCATACTAGAGCACGACTGGTGAGGGCTGCGTTCGCCCGATTTTTATATATGGAAATCCCATTATTATAACATGTTCTTTGCAAAATATTGACCGATTTACATAAGTGCTGCCCACTTTGTAGTAAAATTTAACACCGATTGATCTATTAAAAAAAAACCAAGCCATTTAGAAGGAATAGGCATTCATGAACAAAATAGCGTGTTGGTAAATATTTTTTCACAGCTTAACTTTTCGTCATAAGAAAATCAAATTTACTAGATTATTAAATTGGTTATTAATTATTTTCTATTTACCTAAATGAAAACATGCATTAATTTCTACAATTTATTTTCCTTTTTAAAGTCGGAATATTTTTGTTAAAAATTATTTATTTCACCATTTTAAGTAATAGGCAGAGCAAGCAAGTATAATGGTTTTCGAATGAAAAGACGACGGCTACTTGATACCGAAAATCACGGTAATAGAAGTCCTGAATTAGTCAGTATTCAGTGCTGAAAATCGTGAGGAATTCCCTCGACTGTCAATGGTCTCCATCATCATGTACACTGCAGACCTTCAATATACTTACATAATCCATATAGGTGCAAAGTTCTCATCAATATAAATTAATTAAATCCAGGCACAACGTCATTACTCCAAATAGTCAAAAAGATCCCACGACAGTCTTCCTGCTCCATCATCAGATTTACTCCATAACTTCATTGTAACCCATACTGGTGTGTGAGTTTTCATCGATATAAATGAATTAAGTCCAAACACGAAGTAGTTACTGTGAACCGTTTAGGAGTTCCCTGAGCTATCCATCGTTCTCATTATCAGACCCCTAATGACAGTGACGACCAATCTTGGTGCAAAATGCTCACCAATACGAATCATTCAAGCCCAAACACAAGGAAACTACTCCAAATAGTGCAGGAGATCCCTCGACGGTCTTAAGGCTCCATTATCAGGTCGAGTTCGACCATCGGCAAGTTGTAGCGTTGTAAAAAGCCTACTAAAACAACATGCAAAATCACAACTCGCCCCTACAATTTTCGAAACTACCCCTCGGTTTCCCTAAGATTCCATCATCAGATCCTGACCTCATGAAATGGGACCCTCTCGGGAGTATAACCTTTCAAACAAAACAAGAATTTTGGTAATCGGTTCATAAATGGCGGAGTAATCGGTGAACATACAAAAAAAACCAATCGCCCGAACATAGTACCTCCTCCTTTTTTAGAAGTCGGTAAAAAGTATAAAACAAGATTTTCAGAATACTGAAAAACGTTGTCAAAGTGCTACGGTAGATAGGTATATGCACTTTATATTCGCGGTATTTATTACAGACTAGCGACCCGCCCCAGGTTCGCACGGGTCCAACTATCTCGCTATCAAAGGGCCACTTTTTCCTTATCTTCCCCTCTAGTTTTCTCATATTTTCTTTCATAAGAACCTTCTCCTGACAATAACAAACACAACAAAAAAAGAATTAGCAAAATTGGTCCAGGCGTTTTTGAGTTATGCGCTTACCAACACATTTTGCAATCCATTTTTATATATAAGAAGACAAGAATGCATAGCAATTTAGAAAAAAAAATAAGGCAGCATTCGACAAAATTAATCAAATCTTACTTTTGTTACCATATCGTAGAACACCCAGATAAAACGCTTTGTCAAATTTGAATACTAACCGGCTTAAAGAGTGCGGCAACAACTGATGATATTCTTGCATTCTTCGTGCACAAAAGCCTATTTTTTTTTTTTATTTACTTCTTCAACTTTTTGCTTGTGACTTTCAACCTTTCTCTTCAAGAACTCCTCCCTGAGAAACACAAGAGCGTCAGAACGATAGTCTCTTATCAAGCCTACATGAACATGTTACAAATTAATATAACACGATACACGGTATAATTAAGGAAAGGTAGCAGAAAACAAGGTGCAACACAAGGTAGCTACTGTTATCCGTTGAAGAGTTTTCTTAGCTATTGTGATGAATTATTCTTCATCACCAGACCCCTCATAACATTAACTACATCTAGGTGTCAACTTCTCGGTGATGCAAGTTAATCAAGCTAAAACTCCGCTCTAAGCCCGCAAGCCCTTTCGTCTATATTTCGGCTCGATCATCACGTCAAATTCAGACCTTCGTAAAATTGTAGTGCTTTAAAATATCTAAGTACTTAGTTACTAAACGAGTAAAAGGACTAGGCATGGTACATTATTGTGTACTTGCCCGCACTGCTACCCCGGCTGAACATTAACCATGTTGAACCAATTCTTCTGCAGTGTAGTCACAGTACAACTACATTGTGGGGTATTGGTATCTGTGAAGCACCCGCGAGGTCTACGAGCGAGGTACTCTTGCGCACTGACCGCAGACCCGAAAAAATTAACTTATGCATAAACATACATAAATCATGTACTAAAATTGTGATAACAATTCTAACTAACCTATGTAACCGGTTTGTAAATTGCCGCAACAACTGAAGATATTCTTGCATTCTTCATGATTTTTTATTTAGTTCTTCAACCTTTTGCTTGTGACTTTCAACCTTTCTCTTCAACAACTCCTCCCTGAGAAATACAAGAGCGTCACAACGATAATATCTTATCAAACCTGCATGAACATGTTAAAATTTGTTATAAAATAGCTTGTGCTAGTAATTACAAGATAAACATAATAAAACAAATTGCTGATATACCTAGTCTAGCCATAAATACTGTCACAATTAAAAATAAACAAAATATTACATTTAAATTTGGAATCTGTCATTTTTATATAATTTCTCATTGTGTTTTCTTATTTTGGCGCCAATAAATTGTTCAATATTTTGCGATATTAAAATGGAGTGGGGTGATAACGAGAACCGAATCGCTGTGATTGCATTACACAAAGTGGGTATGGCGACAAATGCAATTTTTAAAACTCTCCACACGCTTGGCATTAGTCAAATGTTTGTGTACCGGGCTATTAATAGGTACAATGAGACCTCCTCTGTTTGTGACAGAATAAGATCTGGCCGTCCACGTAGTGTTCGTACGAAAAAGGTGGTCAAAGCAGTAAGAGAAAGAATTCGAAGAAATCCAGTCCGAAAGCAAAAGATTTTATCTCGGGAGATGAAGATAGCACCTAGAACCATGTCGCGTATTTTAGTCTATGTACACAGGCTATAAATAATATTGTGACAATGCATTTCGCACGTTTTGAATCATTTGTTCTTATACTTTATTCAAATAATTCTAAAGAATGACAATCAATACTTATGCTAATGTAAATAAAAGTCAATATAATATAGAATCACTTCAAAGCAGTTGAGTAGGTAATAAATTATACAAAAGACCAATATAGTAGACACAGTATAAAGAGAAGGAAAGTAGGTTATCTTCATAAAAACGCACCGCGCGGCTTGTATGTGTGCGCCATAGTATCTACGCGTCAACGCACACACACTGTAACAAAATCTCGACTCGTTTCTCAGTGCGCCAGTCGGGGCTAACACTGCACGAGGTTCGCGCGTTACTGTTTTTCGGCACCGCTAAATCAAAACAAAATGTCTGATAATCACAGGAGAACGTATTGCTGTGTGTTTGGGTGTCTTAACAATATGTGTAAAAATACTACATTATGCCTAAAAAATAATACAATGAGAAAATAATATTAACACTAGCTCTTAGTCTATGTTACCGCCTGTGCCATCTAGCGACATAAAGAGTCACACCTAACATGCTTTGTAATTATATAGCAATGGTAAGACATTAAGATACTTAGTACTTGACTTCGTGTTCTGAACAGCTTCAGCAGCAGTGATACAAATTTTATTCGATTGTTTGATAACAACAAACAAGCTCCAAATTATCTTTTGCTTCTTTAAATTCTGTGTTCTAAATTCAAATAAAAGACTATTGTATCAAATTGTGAATGTGCCAGGTTCAAAACTGCATAAAAACTTTTTGCTCTATGTAATATAAAAATTTAAGCTAGGACCAAACGAAATTAAAAATACTAGGTGTGCCAATAGATGTGTCCAGAAGTCAAAGATATTCTCCTTGCCAGAAGTGTATAATGCTTTTATTAAAATTGTATACTAACCGGTTTGAAAAGTGCCGCAACAACTGAAGAGATTGTTGCATACTTCGTGCACAATATTATTTTATTTAGTTCTTCAACGTTTTGCCTGTGGCTTTCAACGTTTTTCTTGGGTAACTCCTCACGGAGATAGAGCCTCCCTGGTGGAAGACAAGAGCGTCAGAAAATTAATATCTAATAAAGCCTACATGAACATCTTAAATATTAATATAAAATAGCTTTTGATATTAATTTCAAGATATACATGTTCATGCCAGATTCAAAACCACCAAACCAAAATATTATCTAGCCATTTGTTCAAAACCAGGGTGAAGTCAATCTCATAATAAACAAATTGATAAGTTTCGCGCATTCAATGAAATTTAACGTTCTGGCACAAAAGGAAGCATAAGAGCAGATTGAGTACAGCTACGCATGTATTGTAATTATATAGCAATGGTAAGACATTCATGTTCTGAACAGCTGCAGCAGCTAATGATATATTATACCTGAGTATATTATACCTGATTTCTGTACTTTCACACATTTCGCACTTCTTTGCGCGAGACTGACCAGTGCTGAGCAGTGGAACCTCCGTAGAGCTGCTGACTGGAGACAAAATAAACAAATAGTTACAACTGAAACAAAAGTTTAGATACGATTTAATTCCCTTTGGTTTGCTTAACATACATGTGTGTCCATATTTACAAAAAAATACTAACAGAAAGTTTTGAAATGATATACCGTATAATAGTAAACCGCCACTGAACCCCAGAAGTTAAGGCGTATAGTACCCTCAATAACCTTGAGCATACTAGAGCACGACTGGTGAGGGCTGCGTTCGCCCGCTTTTTATTATATATGGAAATCCCAATAATATAACATGTTCTTTGCAAAATATTGACCGATTTACATAAGTGCTGCCCACTTTGTAGTAAAATTTAACACCGATTGATCTATTCAAAAAAAACCATGCCATTTAGAAGGAATAGGCATTCATGAACAAAATAGCGTGTTGGTAAATATTTTTTACTGCTTAACTTTTCGTCATAAGCAAATCAAATTTACTAGATTATAAAATGGGTTATTAATATTATTTTCTATTTAACTAAATGAATACATGCATTAATTTCTACAATTTATTTTCCTTTTTGAAGTCGGAATATTTTTGTTAAAAATTATTTATTTCACCATTTTAAGTAATAGGCAGAGCAAGCAAGTATAATGGTTTTCGAATGCAAAGACGACGGGTACTTGAGACCGAAAATCACGGTAATAGAAGTCTTGAATTAGTCAGTATTCAGTGCTGTAAATCGTGAGGAATTCCCTCGCCTGTCAATGGTCTCCATCATCATGTACACTGCAGACCTTCAATATACTTACATAATCCATATAGGTGCAAAGTTCTCATCAATATAAATGAATTAAGTCCAAGCACAACGTTATTACTCCAAATAGTCAAAAAGATCCCACGACAGTCTTCCTGCTCCATCATCAGATTTACTCCATAACTTCATTGTAACCCATATTGGTGTGTGAGTTTTCATCGATATAAATGAATTAAGTCCAAACACGAAGTAGTTACTGTGAACCGTTCAGAAGTTCCCTGAACTGTCCTTCGTTCTCATTATCAGACCCTTAATGACAGTGACGACCAATCTTGGTGCAAAATGCTCACCAATACGAATCATTCAGGCCCAAATACAAGGAAACTACTCCAAATAGTGCGGGAGATCCCTCGACGGTCTTAAGGCTTCATCATCAGGTCGAGTTCGACCATCGGCAAGTTTTAACGTTGTAAAAAGCCTACTAAAACAACGTGCAAAATCACAACTCGCCCCTACAATTTTCGAAACTACCCCTCGGTTTCCCTAAAATTCCATCATCAGATCCTGACCTCATGAAAATGGGACCCTCTCGGGTGTATAACCTTTCAAACAAAACAAGAATTTTGAAAATCAGTTCATAAATGGCGGAGTAATCGGCGAACATACAAAAAAAAAAACAATCAGCCGAACATAGTACCTCCTCCATTTTTTGAAGTCGGTAAAAGTATAAAACAAGATTTTCAAAGCAATTTAGAAAAAAATTAAGGCAGCATTCGACACAATTAATCAAATCTTACTTTTGTTACCATATCGTAGAAAACCCATATAAAACGCTTTTGTAAAATTTGAATACTAACCGGCTTGAAGAGTGCGGCAACAACTGATGATATTCTTGCATTCTTCGTACACAAAAGCCTATTTTTTTTTTATTTAGTTCTTCAACCTTTTGCTTGTGACTTTCAACCTTTCTCTTCAACAACTCCTCCCTGAGAAACACAAGAGCGTCAGAACTATAATCTCTTATCAAGGCTACATGAACATGTTACAAATTAATATAACACGATACACGGTATAATTAAGGAAAGGTAGCAGAAAACACAAGGTGCAACACAAGGTAGCTACTGTTATCCGTTGAAGAGTTTTCTTAGCTATTGTGATGAAGTAATCTTCATCACCAGACCCCTCATAACATTAACTAATCATCTAGGTGTTAACTTCTCGGTGATGCAAGTTAATTCAAGCTAAAACTCCGATGTAAGCCCCGCAAGCCCTTTCGTCTATATTTCGGCTCCATCATCACGTCAAATTCAGACTTTCGTAAAATTCGCAGACCCGAGAAATTAACTTATGCATAAACATACATGTTACACACTGTGTCTTATATTTTAATTACATTTTCTGTCTCAGGTCTACTGGAAGAAATTCCAGCAGGAATAAGTAGCACCTATGTACTCTTATTTTACTTATGTATTTTCGTCTGTGCTGTTTGTGTGTACATAAATTATTAAATACATATATCATGTACTAAAATTGTGATAACAATTCTAACTAACCTATCTAACAGGTTTGTAAATTGCCGCAACAACTGAAGGTATTCTTTCATTCTTCGTGATTTTTGATTTAGTTCTTCAACCTTTTGCTTGTGACTTTCAACCTTTCTCTTCAACAACTCTCTGAGAAACACAAGAGCGTCAGAACTATAGTTTCTTATTAAAATAGCTTGTGCTAGTAATTACAAGATAAACATAATAAAACAAATTGCTGATATATACAGGCTATAAATAATATTATGACAATACATTTCGCACGTTTTGAATCATTTGTTCTTATACTTTATTCACATAATTCTAAAAAATGACAATCAATAATTATCTACTATTCGTAGAAGGCTATACGCAATCTTATGCTAATATAAAGAAAAGTCAATATAATATAGAATCACTTCAAAGCAGTTGAGTAATAAATTAAACAAATCACTGTGTTCTAAATTCAAAAAAAAGACTATTGAATCAAATTGTGAATGTGCCAGGTTCAAATGTCGATAAAAACTTTTTGAGCTAATATAATTATAATTTTAGCAAGGATCAAACGATACTGAAAATACAAGGTGGGCCATTAGATGTGTCCAGAAGTGTATAATGCTTTTATTAAAATTGTATACTAACCATTTTGAAAAGTGCCGCAACAACTGAAGAGATTGTTGCATTCTTCGTGCACAATATTATTTTATTTAGTTCTTCAACGTTTTGCCTGTGGCTTTCAACGTTTTTCTTGGGTAACTCCTCACGGAGATAGAGCCTCCCTGGTGGAAGACAAGAGCATCAGAAAATTAATATCTAATAAAGCCGACATAAACATGTCGAATATGTATATAAAATAGGTTTTGATATCAATTAAAAGATATTCATGCCAAATTCAAATGATTCAATTGAAAATCACCCAACAAAAATATTATCTAGCCATTTGCTCAAAACCGTGGTAATTACGAGTATATAGCAATGGTAAGACATTCATGTTCTGAACAGCTGCAGCAGCTAATGATATATTATACCTGAGTATATTATACCTGATTTCTGTACTTTCACACATTTCGCACTTCTTTGCGCGAGACTGACCAGTGCTGAGCAGTGGAACCTCCGTAGAGCTGCTGACTGGAGACAAAATCAACAAATACTTAGAATCGCTAGGCTTGCCAATACACAGTCTTGTCATTTAATCATTATAGTCAGATATTATACCATTCAACATGGATTTGATTCTGCAAGCATGGTTCTCCTAATATTCTTTAATATTTAGGTACCTACCTAATAATTACTTATACTCCTAATTTCGCAGTTAGATACATTTTGTACGTTTATAATAAACAAAAAAGAATCATTTAAAACTACTTCCAAAACTTGTCAAATACCGTATTTTTATGCAAAAGTACCTCCTTAGGTATCAAAAATCACAATGTTCACAATGGTTGCTGTCGAAGTTTGGCATTCCCCATTTTTCTAAATAATGCACCTGGTGGTTGAGAACAACAACATTCGATGCATGCATATTGGCTTAAAAGCATCGCACAGCCGGCAATCTTTGTCCTCGTCTGACAACGATTGCCGGCTATGATTTTTGATTAGGTATTATGTATATAAGAAAATTAGGTTTTTTTATGTGCCTAAGGACTCCGCCCACTGGCCAAAATTTCAAAATATCTCTTCTCATCTACATATAACATTAAAAATAAAATTAATTAAGTAGAATAGATAAGTAAAACAGTAGTAGTAGTGGTAACGGCTTAATTGGCGGTGGTGATATTACATCAATTAGTTGACTGAAATAAGAGTTCTTACCTGCTTGTGGAGTTTTCTCATCTGGTTGTGGAGCGGTGCACTCTTTGTAATGTTCCTAATGCGTGTGTAAGCAAATAGCATGATCTAAAAAAACTTTTTAACAGTTTTTGGAAGTTCCGGCAAAATGTATATGTATACGCCAGCCAGGTAATGAAAATAAATTTAATAACGAGCGAATATATAGACTGCTCCTTTCTTACAAGTGCCTCGCAACATTGTAAATTTTAATTCATTAATTATACTGTTTCTGGTCTCTGATTATCCATTATCCACATCCCTATTTTTCTTTCTCTTGAATATTGGTAAGCATTGTAAAATTTGTCAGTTAAGTTGGTGACGACTTTTCTAACAATCGGTTCTTAATATTTTGAGTTTAAATATTTTTTCTTATGTTTTTAATTTGGTAAGACTTAATTCTAAAATTGAACGAGGCCTCGTCATATCGAGAAATCTTGTTGAAATTCTGTAATCAAAACAATTAATATATAAATAATATACCAACATACTACAAAATGTATTTTCAGAATACAGAAATTAAGTAAGTAGTATCTACGAAACAGTATGTTCACCTAGAAGTTAATGCTATCAATAATTAATGATAAACTAGAAAACATTAATCCTCTACATTAAAGTTAAACTAGAAAAAGAACAATACCTAAATAATAAATGGCAAGGAGCTTCACGGACACTTCTTTCAATCCCACGCTCTTCACTGCCATGGTATTGACTTTGGCGTCGATTTAGTAATCTTTATAAATAACTACCGGACATATGATATGAAAATGGGACGGTTGACATATGTCGGGCATGTCATAGTCCCGATGCATCCATCAGACATATGCTGTTAAGGTCAACAGCATATGTAACTGTGAAGTTACATATATTTGCGTTCTACCAACAAACTGATTGATTTTGCACCACAATTCCCAGAATTGTGGTGCAAAATCAATGATTGCATTATATAGCAAACCCCAGAGTCCAGACACGTGTTTGATGAATAGAAGTTACTTGTTTTCTTTATAATGGCAAGCAGACAAGGTACGTACCTCTATCAGAGGAGACCGTTACGAGTCGCGCGTAGAAAGAAACTGCGCTCCAATGGCTTCAACATTTGCCCGCGCATAATCTCTGAGCTTACATCGTCAAACACTACGGAACCGCTTGACAATTTCATTTTGTTACATGTAACTTCCTTTCCCTACACGAGAGTGGTAAACATCTATTAAAAATACCATTTAATATTTACATAATTATAATAAATCTAAGTTTGTATAAATCTTACTTTTCCAGTTTTTATGAAGTATTCTACATCATCTCTCAATACTAGGTCCCCTTTGGTAATGAAATCAAAGTTTTCCTTTATGGAACCAACCAGTCTGTGATATTTGCCAGGTTGCGCGGGATTTTGAAGGCAGGAATGACACGCTCCGAATGTACCTCTGTAATGTTATAACTGTTATTCGACAGATCAACTAATATCAAATGCAAATTAGCCTTTAGATTCGAAAGTTACCGCTGATTTGTTGCTTTCTGCAAACTGATAGCGTCACCAGTAAGCAAAGCACTACCCTCAATGTCGTCTTTAGCAGGTAAAAACGATTCACGAACATTATCATGCGATTTTTTTCCAGTATTGTCACCCTTTTCCTTTATTTCTCCGCCAGCGCGGGTTCCTCTTAACACCTTGAATGAAACAAAAATACGAACATATATTTCATTGCCGCAATATAAACACATATTTATTATGTAGGGGTAGATAAAGGTACGTCATATACCACAGATGCAATCTTGGTCACCGTTGAAACTATTGGCTTTCCAGTGTGACGGTCATACTGCAACTCGAACTCAACAGGGTCTCCTATCTTCATATTTTCAGTATTACCGCTAAATTGGCTAAAGTTAAAGAACAGCCGAGCCTGTCTCTTACAGCACTGAATAAATCCGCAGGAGTGCAAAAGTTTTTCAATAATGCCGGTCTCTCGAATAGGTGGGTGATTCACGCAGTATTGTTGCGACGAATAATGTTTATCAAATCCAGAGGAACAAATCAAATCGTCGTTTGGACCAATTTTGTAACCCAGAGAGTAGTGATCGACACCACGGGTCTTTGATTGGCCACTGTCATCATCCATAGTTGAATCCATGTTGGGTACTCACCTAAAATCAAAAGAAATTTTGGTCGAAAACGTATTTTTTTATATATAACTAATAGCGGCCCGCCCCCGCTTATGATATTTTCTTTGATAAGAACCTTTTCCTGACAATAACAAACATAACAAAAAAGAATTAGCACAATTGGTTAAGGCGTTGTTGAGTTATGCGCTTACCAACACATTTTGCGATCCATTTTTATATATAAGATACGAGTATGAAACTTATCAGATTGTGTGACGTGTGTAACAACATTAGACCTGTGTTAAGAAGATCATTAATAATATCTTCACAAATCCATTGTGAATAAATAACGTTACTTCTAAACGGCGAATAATCAGGGATAAGAAAATCATGTGATTTGACATCAAATCGATCGTAACTATAAAATACTTATTTAGTATTCTAGAGCTTTCAAGAAAGGAAGCAGGTTGAAAACGGGCAGGTATCTAAGTACTTTCAAAAACCTATTCAATTCCATCACACTTGAAGAACTACGCTAGAAGCGTTGTGGTTCTGGTCTTCAAAAGGTGTGATAACCAGGCGTCTAAGCTTTGTATAGAACTTGTTCTATACTTGTATAGAGCTTGACTTTGAGGGTCATCACGAAGGCTAGAGGTCTTCCAGCCTCCAGAACAAACCACATTATACAAAAGACAGAGGAGCAGCCATTGTGTCTAGCGTGTTCTTTTAATTCTTGTGGAATATGAGAATTCCTTCGATTCAATCGAATTTGGGCGGCCTACTCTGCCATGCCACGTCGACTATAAAGACATCGACGTGCTAAAGTATTTGAATAGACCATACGCATTCGTAGCCTGGGTGTCTGGTGAAATCGACAATCATGTTTTTATGACCAAATAGACACTCTTTTTAAAAAAATAACGCAATAATGCCTTTACCGCTTTGGCTTATTTTGGTCTTGAATTATTTGTGGAAGTCCAGAGAAGGTTTGTACGTAGGTTTGAAAACTTTAAAAAAACTAAATAAGTGCAAAATCAACATCCACACGAACGGAGCTGCGGGCGACCCTTGGTATTAAATTAAATTAAGTATCTCATGATAGTAACGTGTAACTGTATTCCTCAATGAAACCTTCAGATTATTAATGTTCACTGCTTTATTTGTTTTTATATTTGAAATAGACCTAGCCAAAGCTGATACCAATTATAAAGATACTAGTATTTATATGTATAGATATAGTAGATAGGTACTTAATAAGGGTGTAAGTAGGTATGGGCTGTTGGGGCATCTTACCACTACTATCTTATAAGCACTATTATCTTGGCTGGATTTTTTATGTAAGTATATCACACGCCATAAAGTTATATTTTACTGCACTATGTTTTATTTTAGTTTCACTTATTTCATAATTATGTGCAATACTTACCCTCCAATTGATTTGTCATTTACTTGAATTATTTTGACTGCCCTATTGAACTGGCTGCCGTGCAACACGTGGCGGGTTCGTGTTCCAGCACGAAACAACCACCGTTTCGGTGATCCACAATTTGTTGTTCAGGGTCAAGATGGAGCTGATTTATAAAATTGTGAAAATTGTACGTTGGTAAGGCACCCACGACAAAGAAAAGAAAGTTGTTGTGTTAAATAATTATTAAAAGACGTTGCCCACCCCTTTTTATTAAGGGATGAAGGTAGAAGGTAGATTAAAATAACTTTTTCGATAATCTACCTACACGTGTTTAACTTATTGTTCCAAATGCGTCGAATTAGTAAAAGTAGCGGTGGATCATAGCCACATTTTAATACATTTAGGTACGCAGCGAGTATCCGAAAGAACAGCGAATAAAACTGGTAAAAATTTGAAATGCCGCCGATTCCAACGCTGCCGCCATAAGACAAGACAATTCATTAATCACGATCCTTTGGTGCAATTATTATATCGTATTTGTACACATGAAACATAATAGTAAGGACTTAATGACGATGATCATTTAAAAGGAAACAAACTGGAATAAAAAACTCACCATGACTCGGCTGTGCACTGACGACGTCCCGCCGTAAGGAACGTCAGCCAAAGAAAGAGCTATTCGTAAAAGTTCAGGCGAAATATCAGCATTAACCATAGATTATACATACACAGAATTATTGGCGTATTTATCGTCTCAATATCAGGTACAAGTAACACTGTTACAGGTACTACACAGATATTTTGGATTTGCTGTTGTAGTTGTTGTTCTTGCGGGTAAATATCAACTCAGTCAGTCACAATAGCAGGTCTTGATAATAGGAAGAACAGGATTATGTTATGGAAATGGTGTAAAAATGGTTATTTTTACCCAGCAACAACGAAGAGAGTGGATTTCGAAAGTTCCTTTTTAATTAGAAAGCTTATACTTACTTTTAAGTTTTCCCCACTGTTACCAAGTCAGAATCTGATCATAAGTTTTCCCCACTGTTACCTAGTCAGAATCGGATCATGTTCTGGTTTCCAGGTAAATCGTTGAAAACTGCGGAGATTTGTGGAAGTGACTTGTTTTTTTAGCACCTAATATTATCCTATGTTTGTTGGTTAAGTAATTAAGTATTTTAAAGTAAGGCACGATCAATAAGCGATATCTAATTTATGTCAACACTAGATTTTGCACGTGGATTCGCCTGCGTGCTATGTCGATAAAAAGTAGCCTATATGTTAATCCAGAGTATCATCTAGCTACGTACCGAATTTCAACCAACACGCAACAAACACCCAAAAAGCACGCAAAATGACAACCAACCACCACCAACCATCCATCCATTCTCCCAAACTTTCATATCCTACTAATATTGTAGTAGTATTGTATCCTAATAATACCAGTTGCAAAGAGTAAAAAAAAAGTCCAAGTAAAATAAAATGAAATAGTTAAAAATCCTATTACTAAGTCTCCGATGTTAACGTTACGGATGGTTTTATTATATTTTCTATACCTAATTAGATCTTATTTTAACTAATAACGGGAAGTCGCGGGCGGAAGCTAGTTTATAGGTAATACTTATTAACATAACATTCTGGGCTTGATTTAATCGTCAAATAATGAGAGCCTTATCCACCAATGTAGAAGGATAATTTTCCTCTGTTGTCGTTTACTGCTTTAACTGTAGTAGTGGCAATAAAATCTTCGCCTCTTTAAATTTCATACACAATCCAACTTATATTTCCACACCTAGGAACACAATTTGTCTAGCGAAACTCACGGCTGAGATAGTTTTTAAAGTTAACACAGTATACTGTCTAGGTTTTGAAATACCTAGATTTTGCCATCTCCAATATTCTATTATGTCACTTAATCCTAGTATGCTTGGCAATCGCCATTAGAGAATACGCGTATATATAAATAAACAGCCACTACGATCGACCTCCGGCCACGTTAAGCACGGGTCTGCAGCCTGCGGGCGCGTTCCTGCTTGCCGCCTATCCAGAACTAGACCTATACGTACGGTGCGAAGCGTGTCCCGCGCGCCTCAATGAGCCAACAGACCGCCACCGTATGAGGCCTAACAGAGCCGGTGTTCAGCCCGGATTGTGGGACGGGGATGAAAATGTCCAGCCTAGTTCCTCTTGAGACCTGCGACTTTCCGTCCAACCTCAGTGATTTTCATCTCACAAAAAACAATATATCGACAATATCGACATCGGTACTCTCTAAATAGTCTCGAGGTGGTGTTGTCGGACGTGACGGTTTCAGGACCCTCATGTTATTCAGTTTCAGCTCGATGCCGTCTAGGTAAGATTTTATTGTTTGTTAAAAAAAAAATCTTGTCCTTATCGGTGTTTTGTTATTCTTGTTGCAGAGCGCTTGTTTCAAATGTCTTTGTTGTTTGCGATGCCACGTGGAGAATACACACATGGCGGGCGATGTACTGGTTTTTGGTCATCCCGGTAAACATTTTGCACCTAGATGAGGTGTGATTTTAGTTGATGGCAGTAATGAAATACGAAAGTCGTAATACTTGTATTTATTAGATTTTTCATTACCCTATGTAGAAATTAAGTAGTTTTATCACTTGAGGGACCGAGTTAAAATATCAGTATTCTTACAAACCAATAATTATCTAATCGTATAATATAACGGTATCTACCAGTTCCAGTGAAAAATAATAAAAACCTTTTTTAAAAGAAAACTTTGCGCCACACTAGGATTTTCTCCTGCGTCGTGGGTGTGTTTACAAAGATACAATTTCACATACACATCACACCCGGACCACCAGGAACAACAATTTGTAGATCACTTATAGAGTTGTCCCGTGAGGGAATCCAACTCGCGACACGTTGCGCGGCAACTAGTTACCCAGCCACCGCGCCAGCCGTGCAGTCAGAATAGTTTCTAACCATGGGTTGTTTACGTATTTTGTCCCTCCTTTTTTTTAAATCGGTCTTTTTATAAGCACTTGTGATTTTTGCCGAAATGAATGAATTCAATTTAGGGTAAACGCACCAGTAATGGAAGGACCCAATTATGGAGGAAAAATAGTTAAATATCCAAGAATAAGGACGTTAACCACTTTTTTATGTTGGAAATACTGTGACGTATAATTTAGATCTAAAGCTGTTATAGTTTAAAATTTTATTTCATTCTGCCAGTTAGATGGAAAAGTGGCGGGATTTTAAAGGTTTCCGGTAAGTACCTAAAAATTGATATTCGTTGCTTTTCTTAAGGAATTTGTTAGTGCGATAAATAAAAAGTTTCATCTTTAAGCTGGTATTGCTTTATTTTAATCAGAATGTGTTTTGTTTGTTGGGTTAATTATGAAATGAAAACAGCACACACTTGTTGTTGTAGATCAGAGAGGTTGTTTTTTTGGATTTTTATTGATGTTCAGAACTGGTGCGATGTAACAAAGAGTTCTAATTATGGACAAATGTCGAAACTTGATTACAAGTACTCTTGTATGATCAGGTTTTTAAACAGATTTTATTCTAATTTTTATTCTATGCTACAAATTAGTAATATATATTATGTATTACTATAAGTTATAAAAATAAGGATGTGTACGCGTGCACCAGCAATAAGTCATCAGTCCTATTTTCAGTTATTATTTGAAATGATGAAATATAATAATTTATTGTTTTTGAAATGGGCTGAGCTATTGGAACAGCAAAAAAGGGTTAAAATACTGGAAGTATTGAATAAGAAAGCCTGATTGAGATTATTTTCTAAAAAAAACCATTTAAATATTTTAGTGTACCTCATCACATAATAGAGTTAAGAACATTGTCAAATTGGAAAAAATAATCATAAGGATTTTATTCTATTAAATTTTATCAACATTTCAATAATGATTCGTAAATTCTACGATTATTACTAGGCGTGTCATACTAGATTTGTGTCTAGAACTGGACGTCCATGACTAGGTTCATGTCCATTACTGGATGTCCATGACTGGGTTCATGCCCATTACCTACAGGATTTTTGCTATCCATAACTGGTGTCCCAGTCGACACCAGTTTTGCAATATCTCATACCTAGGTAACACAGTGGAAATATCGTGTAAGCGAAGAGCACTTTAAGCTTTAGGCATTTTCTTTACTGAAACTTTACAATATTGGTAATATTTTACAAATACTTACTAATATTTTTTCTCTCAAACTGTCCATAATTGGGCTGTTTAGCCTACTATAAAGATTTACATTAGGTACATTTGTTATTAAGCGAAAGAATGTTGGTTTTACTTTTAATACTCACAAAACAAAATAGTTTTACACTTATAATTCAATTTCTAAATTTATTCATTTAAAATTAATTTCCATACATATTCCATCATAAGCTATAATTTAATACGTCTTAGCAATATTCATATTAAATCTCTTTTAGGTTGTAGAATTGGGATGTAATAAGTTAAATATTATACCTGTTCTTATAACAGGTAGGTATTATGGCATGGACAAATGTTCCGAAAAAATAACAGTTCTCAATACCTTTTATTTAATCTAATTCCCATCTTAAATATCGGTATTGAGAAGACATCGCATTGTTCTCTATGGTATAACCACAGATTACAAAACAAAGGCAGATAGACCCTGCAGAACACGGAAGTGAAGCCACCAAAGCAAATACAAATTCAAAAGCGATTACAAATTCGAGTCAACTTTCAAGCGTCACATCGTTATGCGTCATAGATAATATTATTATACTTTAAGAATAATGCCGTTTTGTGTTCTCAAGTAGTGTGAATGTTGTTCCCAAAAATAAAAATAAAGAGGAAGGAGTTTGTTTTCATAGTTAAATATTGATTATTTTTCTATTTGGATATTATTTTAATTGGGTAATTACCCACGTAAAATATTTTTTCAGTGAATTCTCGGAACACAAAACCTTAATAAACATCGGTCGGTGTTGCTAGTTTACTTTGAAATCTTTTACCCTTAAGTTGGGTAATATGTATGGGAAACAGGATATTGACTTCCGAAAATATTTCGATAACAATGTTTTGTTTGTCTCACTTTTTGATTAGTATTTTGAGAAAATAAGTCATAAATAAATTATGTTATAGTATGTCATAGTTTGATGGACATGCTAAAAATGTTACGACCATGGGATTGCTTGGTTCGTTTGTTTGCAATATTATAACAACTTAGTACAAAATAACGGCTGCTAATTACTTATATTTACACATCATTACATTTTTATAGCGGCGAGAACTTTTGATATTTATGAGCTCTTCATTGTTTTGCAATACATTCACATTTCATAAGGTTTTTTTTGAAAAACGAATATCAAACTACAGTTATTAAAGAAAATACTCAATTTAATCAACTACTTATGTTTATTACAATAAAACAAACAACATTATACTAACTAATTGTAGTGCTATGTATTAAAATACAAATTAACAGCCACACGTACGCACACACAGATTGCTACATATACAGTTTAGGAAAAACACTTATTACAAACACATAAAACGTTCAATCACAAAAAAATCTATTACAGATCAAACACACTGAAGAATTAATTACTTAATAATAGTTGTTGACAGATTTTACAATTCATTAAATCCCAAAAAAATATTCATTCATTCATTCATTATTCATTTACTTTTAATAATTACTATTAATTATAATTACAATTACATATAATAGAAAGATACACACAATAAAAATTAGTAGTTACAATTGTGAATTTATTAATAACGACTTACTTTGGGAATTAAGTGTGGAAAGCTTTCCTAGTATTTAGTCACAACAGGAAACTTACCCGACGGTCACCCTAATATAAAAAGCAGGGTGGCCGTCGGGGAGACGCGCGCAGCCTAAACAGCAGTAGTTTTTACATTTAATAAACTTGAGTAAGTCATTATTTTAGATAACAGAAATAAAATGAAAATTCTACCTAAGAGATCGGCCACATCGGACACAGTTACATGTTTGTTTCCTGTCTACCTGTTGACTACCACGATAGCGTATGTCCGCATGCATAGTGCTTGTGATGGCTCATTTATATATAAGGAAATGTCTGTCTCATTTATCACAAGTGCTGAAATAATTCACGATAAAAGTAAAATGTGTTTATAATATAGCTTTCTAAGGTAAGGTTGATTGTTATCATTCGAATTAGTAATAAGTTTTCGTTAGTCGGATATACAGTCTCGCAATAGTCAAAAGGTTTCCTAAAAAATATGTTAAATTAATGTTTGAGAGGATTATTATATTTTATTATTTAAAACATATTTTGTTCTATACACTTAAAAGTATTTCTTGTTGAAGTATAAAACATATAAAATATCAATTACTGTACTTTGAAATATTCTAAAGTCAAATTAAAATATACTTATAATCATGAGGTCAGTCCTATCTTATATTATTTCATTTTCCCTCGAAACATTTGCTAGTTATGTTTACCAATGAAATAACTATAATTTTAATGTGGGTGATTTAGTAAAAACTATCTCGCACACTTTTAATTGTATTCTAAGTTGACAAATATTAAGTCCTAACCGATAAGAGCGAGATGGTCAAGTCATAGAATAAAATATACAGTACTTATATTCATCGAACAAAACATTGAATGCTATCTTTGCTTTACAGAGGGTTCCGTCCATCAGCAAGTTCAGTTTTCCGCCCTAAAGACAATGCCAGCTTTAAAGTAAGAAATCGATAAACGTTAATAATTATTAGTTAATTACTTACATGTATCAACAAAACTTCTTTATTGTAAGGTAACAATATAATAAAAAATATTTGAGCTATACATAATAGCACTCTTGTAAATATCCTCAATAGCTCAAGGTCACGTGGCGTGGACGGTTTATCAGTAACTCGTATTTCGCACTTTTGTTAGTAAATCGAGTTGATGTTCATTTTCATTTACTTACTAGACGTTAACAACAGCCCCGTCCGAATATCATTTCATTCCAGAGAAAACGAGTTGAGATCGAAATCAAACTTATTAATAGAATCTCAAGGACTAGGTTTTCAAAATCGAAGACTAAACTAAACGGATTGTTGCGTTTGTTTCTTGAGTATTTTAGTAAATTGTATTAGATTTCAAACTCCCAGTCCTTCCTATTGTCCATTAAGTAACAGCAAGTAAAATATTTAGTTTATTAACCTATAGATAGAATGTGTCATAAAAATTGGAAACATTCGTACTGTTAATATTATGTTACAACAATAATTAGACAATATATTGTATCTATGACCTCTTAGTATTTCAATTTCACCGAGCTACGCGATAATCGTACCCTCTGAAACAATACCTTTATCATATAAACCTATGCATGAGTGTGTAATCTCCGAAAAATCTGTCTGTCAGATGTCATTTTTTGTAACCTGTCAACAACAAAGTTCTAGAGACCTTTACTACTATCTTTTGCCCCTTTTACCTTTCCAGCTCTACCCTGAACCTACCCCTTTATTTCTAAGAACATTTTCCTTGCAGTTACAGATACGACCTAAATGTTTCTGTTCTTATTATTTGGGAAACAATTTAACAAATCGTTTATATAATAGATGTTGTAAAACTTTGAATTACATTCCGTTTGATTACTTTTCATGTTTAAGACTTTTTATCGAATAAATGGCAACCAAGCTGAATCTCAATGAATAGAACAAGACTTGCTAGACACGTAACTAAAGTAATATTGAATATTAAAAGAAAACGTGAATTAACTGAGAAAAGCTCAACCAGTTTCAAGTCAAAATGAGACTCATTGATAAGACAAGTCGAGTGATCACGCGGCTGGGCCGGCAAACGCTTGGAAACAGAGCCTAAAATCTACGTCAATCCCCAAGTATTCCCAACTTAGAGTGTGACACAATAAGCGTGGCATGTAACACTGATTCGACTCAGGAATTGAACCTAACCCCATCGCCGCTGAACGAGCCGGTCAACATCGTCACCAACGCTACCGCACCGTTGCAGTTGGAAGCAAGCGCACGCCTTTGACGGTAGCAGGCGCAATTCCAGCTGCGTGAAAAAGAGCCCCGTCGTGACTTTAAACTGGAAGAAGTTCGTTTCTCAGTCGTTATTGTCATTAGTATGTTTCAAGATTATTACTAAGTAGAGATTTAATAAAAACATGAATATCAAACTTTGTTGAGTTTTTGACAGATTACAAAAAATCTAGATGTAGAAGGTTTTAGTTTATTCACCGTTAATGTCCTAATTCGTCATCTCTTTATGAAAAAGCTATTGTTAAATAGGTTTTTTTAAGATGTTTGTTTACCGTCAGACATATGTTTTGTTACAAATTACTAAGAAAAAATATATATATTATTACAAAATAAGTATTCTTGTATTAGAGATAAGTATGTATCTTATAATCTAATATGGCTTATTTATTGCTTCTTGATATTGCCACTAAATACTAGATAGCCTTGTAAAAAGGCAAGTTGAATGTCCATAATTGCTGAAGTTATAGATGCGATAAAAAAAATAAAAAAAGAAGCTTTGACATTTTGAAATATGGGGAGTATTTGTGTTCTTATTAAGTTTTCCATTAAGAACTTCTTGTACCAACCAATATCAACATATCAGATGTTTGGCCTGGTTAATTGATGAATAACTAGAGCCCGTATCCGACTTCAGTTTAAAACAAATTTTATTAAGGGTAGTTTGCAATATATTTATGTATAGATAGTTAATTGCAACAGTTAATTATTGTTTTATCAAATTTATTGAATTATTTTTTTATTTATCACGTGTTCAAGATTATAGAAATATCCGAAAAATGGCGTTTGAACACGAAACAGCCAGCTCGATGCGCGTTAATAGCGCATTCGCCGTTTGTGACATTATTTTCTGCAGCAGTAACGAAAAACCGCTCTTGGATAAAATAAATGAAAATTAGCGTTTGTAATTCCTGTTGATTTTTTAAAATGTGTTTTATGTTACTCTGTGTAGTAATAGGTAGGTAAAAGGTAATAGTTTAAGACAACAGAGATTATTTTATTCATGAAATATATAAATTGTAGAAATACAACTTGACTACAAGGCTGTCTACAAAAATCTGACCGATGTAAAGGCGTTTAATGTTTTATTGTTTCAATACACAAATATTATAAACTACATACTAAACAAAGTGGAGAATTGACTGTTAAAGATGCAAATAAATATAAATAGCCAAAAAATATAGTATAAATGTATTTTTATGACGTGTGACACCTATCTTATGGTACCAATTGAAATTATGTATGTAATGTTTCTATTATAATTTTAAAGAAGACCGGACATTACATTGTTGTCACTGTTATTTGAATTTACACCACCTGGTTTACTGACGAACAGACTGACGGACTATTTTTCTATTTGACGTTTCGAATATATTACATTATGGTAAGTAGGAAGAAATGTTTTTTACTTTGACAATAGTTGCGAGATGTGTGTATTAATAACTGGGTGTTGGTTATTCAGAAAACAGTACTAGGTTTCTGTGGGACAGTTTTCGGATTGTCAAAATCTAAATTAGTGCATAGTGACGAAGCCGGAGTACTGGGCTCCTATTTCTGTCCTATCTGTCTACCATGTCGGATTGTCATATCGTCTACTGAAACTAGTTTAGCCTAGGCCAAACCAGTTTATTCTGAATCAGATTTGGTAAGGTGTGCTTTAACTGTAAAAAATTGTTTTTGTCATATAAAAATTATTAGTCATATTACTCTCATACTGCTCTAAAATATAACAAAACATTTAAAACGGTAGGATTTTAATAGACAACTCGAGTCAGTCCCAAATAATGTTACAAAAACCCATCTAGAATCCTGCATAGTCATAAATAATAAAATAATCTCTTTGGGCTACTATATCATATGATTATCTATTGTACAATAGCGCCGACGTATCTTGGCGAGTCTGAAGTTAGCCGAGTAGCTGCGCAGTACACAATTTTGTTCCTAAAATATCCATTGCGCAGACAAACAGCTAACTTCAGACTCGCCAAGATACGTCGGCCGTACTGTAATCGTGCTGCATTTCAGTTAATAACTTCATCGTGACAATAAAATCATATTTTTCTACATTTGTAACAAAACATATGATTAGTTCAAAAGTTTTTAGCATTTGTCAGCTTTGTATACATTTCTTCTTAATTATTCTAAGTTTATACCTACTTACTATATCTACATTCAGTTCGGTTACCAACCCCTATCTATATCACGAGGCATCTGGTGGTACCACTGACTCGGCGTTCAACAGCATTTTGGCCAGGAACGTCATGAAGTTGGGGGTAGCCATCAATCCCTGAAATAGGAAACAAAAGTTTAGTTATGTTTTAATTCCCTTTGGTTTGCTTAACATAGGTACATGTGTGTCTATATTTACAAAAAAATACTAACAGGAAGTTTTGAAATGGTATACCGTATAATAGTAAAACGCCACTGAACCCCAGCAGTTAAGATATAAATATAACATTGACATGCTAGACATGTTTTAATAATATGATACTTACGTTCTCTTTTTCTGGCATGATATTTAGACCATTACTCCCTGGCATTTTCTAAAATAAAAGAAAACATTAATTAGCGCATACAAATTATGCACAGTGCAACTGGTTAGATTGGTTATTACAGTAATAATCGAATAAATAGATTTAATTTGTTCGACAGGCCACTGTGTGTGTATTTCAGCTTCTCGGACGTCTTCTATGGTATGTGATAGGAAACGAACAAACAACAATAATAATATTGTACACCTTAGAGAATTTTGTGACATGAGTATATTGAGAGAGGTACAAAAATAGTATAGTACAGCTCAGGAAGAATCTTATGCGGTGACATTTGGAACTACGAAATGTTTGCTGTGGCAACACTATTAAAACTTCCGCCACCGGTAATTTCTGTGTCAAAAAAATAATTCCGTCGTGTTATTTCACTGCTTGTTACAAAATTTATCAACGATTAATGTTTACTTGTATATTCATATTGATTAAAACTATTCGTTCGTAGAGCAGTGATATTATATTAAGTCTACTCGAGATATGTAGTCGAATCTGAAGTGGCAACAATTTGGCCTCCGATTGACATTGCTTATCAGAAATATGCTAATTAAGTTATTATATTTATATACTAATTCCTTATTTCATCAGTAACATGAGTTTATTGAGTCTATACATAGTCTGGCCATAAATACTGTTACAATTAAAAATAAACAAAATATTACATTTGAATTTGGAATCTGTCATTTTTATATAATTTTTCACTGTGTTTTCTTATTTTGGCGCCGATAAATTGTTCAATATTTTGCGATATTAAAATGGAGTGGGGTGATAAAGAGAACCGAATCGCTGTGATTGCATTACACAAAGTAGGTATGGAGCCAAATGCAATTTTTAAAACTCTCCACACGCTTGGCATTAGTCAAATGTTTGTGTACCGTGCTATTAATAGGTACAATGAGACCTCCTCTGTTTGTGACATAAAAAGATCGGGCCGTCCACGTAGTGTTCGTACGAAAAAGGTGGTCAAAGCAGTAAGGGAAAGAATTCGAAGAAATCCTGTCTGAAAGCAAAAGATTTTATCTCGGAAGATGAAGATAGCACCTAGAACCATGTCGCGTATTTTAAAAGACGACTTAGGACTTGCAGCCTATAAGAGACGCACTGGACATTTTTTAAATGATAATTTAAAAAAGAATAGGGTGATAAAATCTAAGCAACTACTGAAGCGGTACGCAAAGGGAGGTTTGATTTCGGATGAGAAAATTTTTACAATTGAGCAACATTTTAACAAACAAAATGACCGTCTTTATGCTCAAAGCTCTAATCTTTTTTTAAATATATAAATTAAATGGAAGCTCTAGGTTTTGAGAAGTCTGTCCACATATATTTAAATTAATCTGGTTAGATTTATAAAATAATAAAAATAATTTCTGGACGTGACCTTTCACAGAAATCGGTTCAGTAGTTTAGGCGTGAAAAAAAGACAGACAGACAGAGTTACTTTCGCATTTATAATAAAAGTTTGGATTTTAAATGTCAACAGTAAAAAGAATACAAGACTAGTATAGTAAACCCACAGTATTTGGGATATGACTGTAGAGCTGCCTAAATTTTGCCACATTTTTTAACCAAGCTGTACCATATATATACTACTTTTGTACCCAAAAAACCTTCGATAACTATTCCCCAAAAATCCGAATTTGTCCTATTTGTAGTATTTTTCCAGTTCAGAATACATAACAATTTAGAAAACAATAATTAGGCAGCATTCGATAAAATTTATCAAATCTTACACTTTTATTTAATAAATAAAAAAAAATTAAATTATTTCTCAAATAACTGTAATATGTGCATGAAAAATATTTTTGTAAATACTTTTACTATTGAATAGTTTATTCATCAGTTATAAGCCAAGGCTATTAATTAATACAGTTGTTTTCAATTCTCCACTTTGTTTTTTTACTTCATCAAGTAATAATGTTGCACTCCACAACTTGTAAATAGACATAAATTAATAACTAACACAACGTACTACGGCGTAGCAGTACGTAGCTCATCTCGTAGCTAATTTGGGTCGAATATCGAAACTTATGTTATTTTGAACCAAATTATATTTTGTATGCCAGTGTGAACCAATTAGACAAGAGTTTTCAACTTAAGTAATCAAAGTTCATCAGTCGAATAAGAAATCCAAGTTACTAACATGTACTTAGGGACTCGCAACGAATCTTTCTATAAATTTCAAAAACGACTTAAGTATTTGGTGTTTGAGAAATTGAATTTATTTGGTTAATAGCAAGAGGAAGGGAGGCAGGGGGACATCTAATACATAGAGCCCTATTCTCTACTCTCATTTCCGGTAGTGAGCAATGTCGTCATCCGTATTAAGATTGATAAAAGATCATTAAAATTGCGAAACTAGAGTAAAAGCTTACTTTTATCGTATGACCGCCTGTATATCTTCAACGCGTCTGTTTTTGTATGGTTCACGAGACAGAGATGTACGAAGTATATAATTATCATTAATAATAACAAACTGAAAGTAACAATTAGATGAATAAATAAACATTTTTCTCCTCTAGTAAATTTAGTTTTACTATTTTCAGGTGGCATTTTACTGGAAAGTCAAAATCGTGGGCTCCTAGATATTAATCGAGACATGCTTAGCCAACTTTCAATATTATTTTTAATATAATTTATTTAATGTTGGTACTACATTATAGGCTTATTTACAAAAGAGAGCCTTGGTACACAGAAGCGACAGCTATTCCCCCGTCAACGACTTGAATTCTCTTATTTTGATTAATGTGGGAAGTTCAACAATATATCTAGTATTGGATACGACTTTTTTGTTGTTAACATTGTTGGCAAAGGATTTCCATAACGGCAGTCACATATTAGGTATCTTGTTATTTGAGAGTCTTAAAGCTTGAAAATAGAAAAAAAAACTATCTAAACATACGTACCTAATAGGGTAGTTGTATGCTGAATAATATATTACTTAAATATATTTAAACTTATTAGCAGTTGCAGTAAAAGATTTTTTTTTGTCATCAGGGTTTATCATACCACATTCGATAAAGTTAATTAAAAAAAACTATAAATATATTTATATAAAATAACTATTTATATAAACTATATACATATACCTTAAAATTAGGTGAATAGATGTTAGCGAATTGCCCTAGTATTTACCCCTCTGTTGTGTCTATTCACCCCTCGAATTATATTGACCCAGTTTTACCGTAGGTACTGAATAAGTATAGCGACAAAGTTTTCACGTTATCACAAACTTTTTGTACGTACTCACTGATAAAAGTTTAAGAAAAACACTTAATTCTTATAGGTAATCATTTAATCACAAAGTGACAAATACATTTTTGGTTATATAATAGATTTAGCATCAACACCTAAGTATCGCACTAATGGGAACCATAGCGGTTGGCAGATATAAATCGCAAAAATGTAAGCAACTTATTTTTAACTGATTACTTTTAATGACGGAAATAAGTAAACTCAAAATAAAAGAACAATAATAACACAGTACAAGTTTAGCCTTAATTAGTAACTGTATATTCAAGTTCAGAGGGCCTACCATGACGTGTTAAAGTGTGAATCTTCCAGACGAGAAAGAGGGATGGAGCTATACACCTTCTGCAGCTTAGCTTCTTCCCACTTTCTCGGCCGGAAGATTCACGTCTAAAAACACGTCATGGTAGGCCTACAGTTTTAATTATAGCATAGTTTTTTTGTCAATATTTATGTTAATTTGCAATGCGCAGTCAATAATCAATATTAATTAAATATTTAATGTATAAAATATTTTACAATGCTTAGTAATATTCTAGAGTACAAATACTTATATTAAGTCAGCCCCATCTTATAGTATTTGAATTTTTCCAATAATAAAATGAGTATTTTTTATATAGATGACCAGCACGGGATTGGTGTGAATAATGTTTAATAATCTATATCATTTAGTTCCACGTAATAAGAGTTGAAATCGAAACCCGTTTCTTAGGATAATTCGACTTATCGAATCTTTAGGACTGGATTTTCAAAATCTAGGACTAAATGAGTCTTGGATTTTAATAATAATTTAAAAAAGTGTTTTGTGCCAGTTACAGACAATGAAAGAAGAATGCAGGAATGGCTTCAGCTGTTTTTAAGATTTGAACTTTAGCATTACGAATATTAATTATTCGTACTAACTTTAGCATTACGAATATTAATACAAGTTCAGTGAAATACTGCCTTAATTAGTAATTGTATATTCAAGTACAGAGGGCCTACCATGACGTGTTAAAGCGTGAATCTTCCAGAAAGAGTGAGAAAGAGGGAGAAAGAGGGATGGAGCTATACACCTTTTACAGCTTAGCTTCTTCCCTCTTTCTCTCTAGCTTAAAAAAGAAAGCTCTACCAGTTTCAAGTCACAACGGGACTCTTATTCATGAACAGCACGTCGCGACGATGTCATGGGACCGACTGGTGACTCGAACCTGTACTTGTACGCCCACCGCGTCCTCTGCTGGCAAACGCGCGCGCTTGTTCCAACTGTGACGGGTGCGGCGGTGTTAGGAGCGACGTTAAAGGCTCGGCTCGTTAGGCGACGTTGGTGTTCACAAAATCAGTGGTACATGCCACGGTTACAGAGTCACACTTCAAGTTTGAAAACGCTCGAGAACGACATAAGATTTCAGGCCTAGTTTGTAAGTGGGTGACATTATCTAGACACGGTCTCTATTAAAGCACGGACGGCTTATCTCGATGGCATCCTGTACTTTCTGCGACATGAAGTATTCCTACCTCGCTAGTACGGAGACCTAATCGAAACGTATGGAAGTAACCGCGTCTGTACAACAAACGTGCTTGGCCACCGACTATGCATGGTTCATTATCATCCATTTCCTTCACGCTATGCATAATTATGTTCCTCTAACCTGGTCGCGATATTGCGGCGAGTTTCTCCGATGTAAATCATCGAGCCACAGCATTATGATATACTGCGGGTACAGCGAATGGATCTGTGCATTTAAGGCACAGGTTAAATCAGGGAAACTCGCCCTAATATTGCAACCAGGGCAAAGGAACGTGTACCTACGTAACGTGGCGAAGATACCAAGACATCGGCAATGGCCGTGCATGTTTGTGGTTAGAACGCGGTCCAATTCACGCATTTCGAAAGTTTCCATACAAGCAAGGCAGAAATACATCATCCCGCGGGAACGGCGGAAGGCCATCAAGATAAAACGCCGTCTGTGTTTTAACAGAAACGGTGTATAGGCAGTACCACCCGGTTAGAGCCGGGCTTGAAATGTACGTCGATCTACAGCGCTATCAACTTGGAGTGAGACAAGGGAAGCGTGGCATGTAATACTAATTTTGAAACACCAAAACCGACGCCGCTAAACGCGCCGGGCGTCTATTGTCGCTTACAGGAGCGGCGTCCTGTCGCAGTTGGAAGCAAGCGCTCGATTGTCGGTAAAGAGCGCGATGGGCGCACAAGAGAGTAATCAGTCGGCTGCGTAATGTCGCGACGCGCACGCTGCTCACGAACAGAATTGCCGTTGTGACTTCAAACTATACGAGTTTCTCTCAGTTAATACAAGAACAACTTATTTTGTTGACATATTACAAAAAACCTAGAAGTGATATCTTATATTATCTATATCACGAGGCATCTGGTGTTACCAGTGTTGACTCAGCATTTTCGGCAGGAACGTCATGAAGTTGGATAGCCAGCAAACCCTGAAATTCGAAATAGGAACATCAAGTTGGTGTTATACATTTAATTGAAATTTGTTCTTGATTTTAAGATTATATTTTGTAATCTACCTTTTTACAATAAAAGTAAATAATTAAAATTAATAATTTATGCCAATTAGGTTAAATTAATGTTTAATGTTTAACTTAATTGGTGTTTAATTTAAAATTAATGTTTAATAAAACATTAATGTTTAAAATTAATGTTTAATAAAACATTAATTAATTGTTTTTTTCATTAGGTTTTAATTCCGTTAAATCGTTTTCGTTTTGTAAAACTACATGTGTATGAACATATTGATGTGACATTTTTAGGGTGGAAAATCCGTAAATTCCTTCTGTCGAGATACAGAGAGATGATAGGGCGAGAAGGAGCATCAAATTTTACTCAGTACAAAATAACACCATGCCGTCATCGAACCCGCGACACGTTGCTCAGCAGCCAGTTGCCCAGCCACTGCGCCAACCGTGCAGTCAAAAAGTTTATCTACGCTACATTACGCTGCTGCCCAGAGACAGCGGTAGTTGATTTTTCTTGGCATATATAGGTAGAAGAACCTATTACATTTCTGGACACATCTATTGACTTACCTTAGAGTTTAGGTTTCGATGGTCCTTACTGAAATATGATTGCTAGATTGAAAAAAACTAATCATGCTGTTTTAAAAATGATACGATTTACCATCTTTTTCGATTGTATTGTTTTAAATTTCAATTCAGAATACCATACGACATTTTTGAATAAAAATCATGTTTTATCAAATAAAGGTTTAATTTAATAACGCGTGTAGCCTTCGCATCTACCACAACTCTCAGTCGGTTAGGCATAGAGTTTTTCAACCGCTCTATGAAATTTTGAGGGATCATCTACCATTCCTCTTCTATAGCAGGTTTCAACTCCTGCATCATCTGGGCAACTGACTGACGAGCCCTAACTCGTCTTTTTAGCTCGTCCCACATGTGCTCAATGGGGTTCATGTCTCGGCTTCTGGCTGGCCAGTCTATAACTGTGATGATCATCCCGAAGATATTCCCTGACGATTTCGGCCGCAGTCGGTCCATGAGCCACCGCCATTTGCAACCCTCTCTTCAAAGCAGCAATGTGCAAAACGCTCTCCCTTACGTCGGCAGGCCTTCTTCCTTCCATCATTTCCATGTAATACAATTTTAGACTCATCAGAAAAGAGTACACAGCTCCTATCTTGCTGTGTCCAATTTAAATAACGGCGTGCGAAATGAAGGCGCACTATTCGATGGGCTCGCGTTATTTTGGGCCCTCTAGCTGGCTTGTGTGGTACCATATATCGCGTTCTTTTAACCTTCTCCGACAGTTCGAGCGATCACAGATACTCCGTGGAAGTCGCGAAGTTGGTTTTGTATCTCACTGGAGGTAAGGTGACGATTTCTCAAGCTGGTCGTCACGATAAATCGATCCTACCTTTCAGTTATGACCCGAGATCGTGGCCTTTTTTTGCGTCGAATAAAGCCGCCAGTTTCTAGGTACCTCCGATAAACATTTCGGACCAAAGATCGACTTAAATTAAGTTGAGCACTCACTTTTCTTTGGCTGTGTCCGGCTGTGAATAAGTGCCACAGCTTGGGCGGCGGCTTCAAGTGAAGTTTCCTCATATTATTGATAGAACCTTACCTTAATGTTGAGAATAAGTAATGTTTGTTGCAACACCAATGATACAAATTTTTACACAATTTTTGAAGAATTAAATCTAAATATACCAATAAAACCAAGTTTTCTTATTATTCGATTGTTTGTTATCAACAAACAGGCTCCAAACTGTCTTTTGTTTCTTTAAATACTGTGTTCAAAATTCAAAAAAGAATAATTGAATAAAACACTATTGAATGAAATTGTTAATGTGCCAGGTTCAAAACTGCATAAAAACTTTTTGCTCTACCTAATATAAAAATTTAAGCTAGGACCAAACGAAACTGAAAATACTAGGTGGTCCAATAGATGTGTCCAGAAGTCAAAGACATTCTCTTTGCATATAATGTAATGCTTTGTGTATAATGCTTTTATTAAAATTGTATACTAACCGGTTTGAAAAGTGCCGCAACAACTGAAGAGATTATTGCATTCTTCGTGCATAATATTATTTTATTTAGTTCTTCAACGTTTTGCCTGTGGCTTTCAACGTTTTTCTTGGGTAACTCCTCCCGGAGATAGAGCCTCCCTGATGAAAAAGCATCATATCATGAACATCTTAAATATTTATTTATTTATTTATTTAAAAGCTTCATGCACAAGATACTGTACACAAGGTGGACTTAATGCTTTGAGCATTCTCTACCAGTCTGACCTTTGGGTGATGCAGAGAAGAATAACAATGGCAGATGCAAGAAGCAAGCATGAAGTTTGTGAAATTGTAAAAGGCTGAAGAATATATATACCACTATAATAAATCTACACATACAATACATATATATGTATATATATATATATATATATAATAAATATTAATATAAAAAAAGCTTTTGATATTAATTTCAAGATTCATGTCAGATTCAAAAGATTCAATTGAAAACCACCCACCAAAATTATTATCTAGCCATTTGCTCAAAACTGTGGTAATTACGAGTATATAACAATAGTAAGACATTCGTGTTTTGAACAGCTGCAGCAGCTAATTGATACAAATGTTTACCTGATTTCTGTACTTTCACACATTTCGGACTTCTTTACGCGAGACTGACCAGTGCTGAGCAGTGGAACCTCCGTAGAGCTGCTGACTGGAGACAAAATCAACAAATAATTACAATTGAAACAAAAGTTTAAATACGATTTAATTCCTCATGGTTTGCTTCATACATGTCTATATCCATATTTACAAAAAAAATACTAACAGAAAGTTTTGAAATGATATACCGTATAATAGTCAACCGCCACTGAACCCCAGAAGTTAAGGCGTATAGTACCCTCAATAACCTTGAGCATACTAGAGCACGACTAGTGCGGGCTGCGTTCGCCGATTTTTATATATGGAAATCCCAATAATATAACATGTTCTTTGCAAAAAAAAATATTGACTGATTTACATGAGAGCTGCCCACTTTGTAGTAAAATTTAACACCGATTGATCTATTAAAAAAACCAAGCCATTTAGAAGGAATAGGCATTTATTTGAACAAATTAGCGTGTTGGTAAATATTTTTTCACAGCTTAACTATTCGTCATAAGAAAATCAAATTTACTTGATTATAAAATGGTTATTAATATTATTTTCTATTTACCTAAATGAAAACATGCATTAATTTCTACAATTTATTTTCCTTTTTGAAGTCGGAATATTTTTGTTAAAAATTATTTATTTCACCATTTTAAGTAATAGGCAGAGCAAGCAAGTATAATGGTTTTCGAATGAAAAGATGACGGTTACTTGAGACCCAAAATCACGGTAATCGTAGTAGTCCTGAATTAGTCAGTATTCAGTGCTAGTGCTAGTCAATGGTCTCCATCATCATGTACACTGCAGACCTTCAATATACTTACATAATCCATAAAGATGCAAAGTTCTCATCAATATAAATTCATTAAATCCAAGCACAACGTCACTACTCCAAATAGTCAAAAAGATCCCACGACAGTCTTCCTGCTCCATCATCAGATTTACTCCATAACTTCATTGTAACCCATATTGGTGTGTGAGTCTTCATCGATATAAATGAATTAAGTCCAAACACGAGGTAGTTACTGTGAACCGTTCAGGAGTTCCCTGAGCTGTCCTTCGTTCTCATTATCAGACCCCTAATGACAGTGACGACCAACCTTGGTGCAAAATGCTCACCAATACGAATCATTCCAGCCCAAATACAAGGAAACTACTCCAAATAGCGCGGGAGATCCCTCGACGGTCTTAAGGCTCCATAATCAGGTCGAGTTCGACCATTGGCAAGTTGTAACGTTGTAAAAAGCCTACAGAAACAACATGCAAAAACACTGCCCGCCCCCACAATTTTCGAAACTACCCCTCGGTTTCCCTAAAATTCCATCATCAGATCCTGACCTCATGAAAATGGGACCCTCTCGGGTGTATAACCTTTCAAACAAAACAAGAATTTTAGAAATCGGTTCATAAATGGCGGAGTAATCGGTGAACATACAAAAAAAAACAGTCAGCCGAACATAGTACCTCCTCCTTTTTTTGAAGTCGGTAAATAGTATAAAACAAGATTTTCCGAATACTGAAAGGCGTAGGTCACACGTTGTCAAAGTGCTACGGTAGATAGGTATATGCAACGTGTCACTTCATATTCGCGGTTATTTATTACAGGTAAGAATGCATAGCAATTTAGAAAAATAAAATAAGGCAGCATTCGAGAAAAAATTAATCAAATCTTACTTTTGTTACCATATCGTAGAACACCCAGATAAAACGCTTTTGTAAAATTTGAATACTAACCGGCTTGAAGAGTGCCGCAACAACTGATGATATTCTTGCATTCTTTGTGCACAAAAGCCTATTTTTTTTATTTAGTTCCTCAACTTTTTGCTTGTGACTTTCAACCGTTCTCTTCAACAACTCCTCCCTGAGAAACACAAGAGCGTCAGAACGATAGTCTCATCAAGCCTACATGAACATGTTACAAATTAGTATAACACGATACACGGTATAATTAAGGAAAGGTAGCAGAAAACACAAGGTGAAACACAAGGTAGCTACTAAGCTGTTATCCGTTGAAGAGTTTTCTTAGCTATTGTGATGAAGTAATCCTCATCATCAGACCCCTCATAACATTTACTAATCCTCTAGGTATTACCTTCTCGGTGATGCAAGTTAATCAAGCTAAAACTCCGCTCTAAGCCCGCAAGCCCTTTCGTCTATATTTCGGCTCGATCATCACGTCAAATTCAGACCTTCGTAAAATTGTAGTGCTTTAAAATATCTAAGTACTTAGTTACTAAACGAGTAAAAGGAC
The DNA here is from genome assembly GCA_902829305.4 of Spodoptera exigua. NCBI lineage: Eukaryota > Metazoa > Arthropoda > Insecta > Lepidoptera > Noctuidae > Spodoptera > Spodoptera exigua. Next base: position 6,802,799 of record LR824601.2, on the reverse strand, counting down.
TAGGCATGGTACATTATTGTGTACTTGCCCGCACTGCTACCCCGGCTGAACATTAACCATGTTGAACCAATTCTTCTGCAGTGTAGTCACAGTACAACTACATTGTGGGGTATTGGTATATGTGAAGCACCCGCGAGGTCTACGAGCGAGGTACTCTTGCGCACTGTCCGCAGACCCGAAAAATTAACTTATGCATAAACATACATAAATCATGTACTAAAATTGTGATAACAATTCTAACTAACCTATGTAACCGGTTTGTAAATTGCCGCAACAACTGAAGATATTCTTGCATTCTTCGTGATTTTTTATTTAGTTCTTCAACCTTTTGCTTGTGACTTTCAACCTTTCTCTTCAACAACTCCTCCCTGAGAAATACAAGAGCGTCACAACGATAATATCTTATCAAACCTGCATGAACATGTTAAAATTTGTTATAAAATAGCTTGTGCTAGTAATTACAAGATAAACATAATAAAACAAATTGCTGATATACCTAGTCTAGCCATAAATACTGTCACAATTAAAAATAAACAAAATATTACATTTAAATTTGGAATCTGTCATTTTTATATAATTTCTCATTGTGTTTTCTTATTTTGGCGCCAATAAATTGTTCAATATTTTGCTATATTAAAATGGAGTGGGGTGATAAAGAGAACCGAATCGCTGTGATTGCATTACACAAAGTGGGTATGGCGACAAATGCAATTTTTAAAACTCTCCACACGCTTGGCATTAGTCAAATGTTTGTGTACCGGGCTATTAATAGGTACAATGAGACCTCCTCTGTTTGTGACAGAATAAGATCTGGCCGTCCACGTAGTGTTCGTACGAAAAAGGTGGTCAAAGCAGTAAGAGAAAGAATTCGAAGAAATCCAGTCCGAAAGCAAAAGATTTTATCTCGGGAGATGAAGATAGCACCTAGAACCATGTCGCGTATTTTAGTCTATGTACACAGGCTATAAATAATATTGTGACAATGCATTTCGCACGTTTTGAATCATTTGTTCTTATACTTTATTCAAATAATTCTAAAGAATGACAATCAATACTTATCTACTACTCGTAGAAGGCTATACGCAATCTTATGCTAATGTAAATAAAAGTCAATATAATATAGAATCACTTCAAAGCAGTTGAGTAGGTAATAAATTATACAAAACACCAATATAGTAGACACAGTATAAAGAGAAGGAAAGTAGGTTATCTTCATAAAAACGCACCGCGCGGCTTGTATGTGTGCGCCATAGTATCTACTATCTACGCGTCAACGCACACACACTGTAACAAAATCTCGACTCGTTTCTCAGTGCGCCAGTCGGGGCTAACACTGCACGAGGTTCGCGCGTTACTGTTTTTCGGCACCGCTAAATCAAAACAAAATGTCTGATAATCACAGGAGAACGTATTGCTGTGTGTTTGGGTGTCTTAACAATATGTGTAAAAATACTACATTATGCCTAAAAAATAATACAATGAGAAAATAATATTAACACTAGCTCTTAGTCTATGTTACCGCCTGTGCCATCTAGCGACATAAAGAGTCACACCTAACATGCTTTGTAATTATATAGCAATGGTAAGACATTAAGATACTTAGTACTTGACTTCGTGTTCTGAACAGCTTCAGCAGCAGTGATACAAATTTAATTCGATTGTTTGATATCAACAAACAAGCTCCAAATTATCTTTTGCTTCTTTAAATTCTGTGTTCTAAATTCAAATAAAAGACTATTGTATCAAATTGTGAATGTGCCAGGTTCAAAACTGCATAAAAACTTTTTGCTCTATGTAATATAAAAATTTAAGCTAGGACCAAACGAAATTAAAAATACTAGGTGTGCCAATAGATGTGTCCAGAAGTCAAAGATATTCTCCTTGCCAGAAGTGTATAATGCTTTTATTAAAATTGTATACTAACCGGTTTGAAAAGTGCCGCAACAACTGAAGAGATTGTTGCATTCTTCGTGCACAATATTATTTTATTTAGTTCTTCAACGTTTTGCCTGTGGCTTTCAACGTTTTTCTTGGGTAACTCCTCACGGAGATAGAGCCTCCCTGGTGGAAGACAAGAGCGTCAGAAAATTAATATCTAATAAAGCCTACATGAACATCTTAAATATTAATATAAAATAGCTTTTGATATTAATTTCAAGATATACATGTTCATGCCAGATTCAAAACCACCAAACCAAAATATTATCTAGCCATTTGTTCAAAACCAGGGTGAAGTCAATCTCATAATAAACAAATTGATAAGTCAAAGATCGCGCATTCAATGAAATTTAACGTTCTGGCACAAAAGGAAGCATAAGAGCAGATTGAGTACAGCTACGCATGTATTGTAATTATATAGCAATGGTAAGACATTCATGTTCTGAACAGCTGCAGCAGCTAATGATATATTATACCTGAGTATATTATACCTGATTTCTGTACTTTCACACATTTCGCACTTCTTTGCGCGAGACTGACCAGTGCTGAGCAGTGGAACCTCCGTAGAGCTGCTGACTGGAGACAAAATAAACAAATAGTTATATACAATTGAAACAAAAGTTTAGACACGATTTAATTCCTCATGGTTTGCTTCATACATGTCTATATCCATATTTACAAATAAATACTAACAGAAAGTTTTGAAATGATATATATACCTTGAGCATAATAAAACACGACTGGTGCGGGCTGCGTTCGCCCGATTTTTATATATGGAAATCCCAATAATAATAACATGTTCTTTGCAAAATATTGACTGATTTACATAAGTGCTGCCCATTTTGTAGTAAAATTTAACACCGATTGATCTATTAAAAAAAACCAAGCCATTTAGAAGGAATAGGAATTCATTTGAACAAAATAGCGTATTGGTAAATATTTTTTTACAGCTTAGGTAACTTTTTGTCATAAGAAAATCAAATTTACTAGATTATAAAATGGTTATTAATATTATTTATTTTATATATACCTAAATGAAAACATGCATTAATTTCTACAATAAAAAATATTTTTTTGCTTTTTATTTTACTTTTTGTAATCGGAATATTTATGTTGAAAAATATTTATTTCACCATTTTAAGTGATAGTAGGCAGAGCAAGCAAGTGCCGAGAATCAAGTGAGACCGAAAATCACGGTAATAGTAGTAGTCCGGAGTTAGTCAGTATTTAGTGCTGAAAATCGTGTCGAATTCCCTCGACTGTCAATGGTCTCCATCATCATGTCCACTGCAGACCTTCAATATAATTACATAAGTGCAAAGTTCTCGTCAATATAAATTAATAAATCCAAGCACGACGTTATTACTCCAAATAGTCAAAAGGATCCCACGACAGTCTTCCTGCTCCGTCATTTGATTTACCTACTCCATAACTTCATTGTAACCCATATTGGTGCGAAATTTTCATCGATATAAACGAATAAAGTCCAAACACGAGATAGTTACTGCGAACCGTTCAGGAGTTCCCTGAGCTGTCCTTCGTCCTCATCATCAGACCCCTAATGACAGTGACGACCAATCTTGGTGCAAAATGCTCACCAATACGAATCATTCAAGCCCAAACACAAGGAAACTACTCCAAATAGTGCAGGAGATCCCTCGACCTCGTCTTAAGGCTCCATCATCAGGTCGAGTTCGACCATCGGCAAGTTGTAGCGTTGTAAAAAGCCTACTAAAACATCATGCAAAATCACAACTCGCCCCTACAATTTTTGAAACTACCCCTCGGTTTCCCTAAGATTCCATCATCAGATCCTGACCTCATGAAAATGGGACCCTCTCGGGAGTATAACCTTTCAAACAAAACAAGAATTTTGAAAATCAGTTCATAAATGGCGGAGTAATCGGCGAACATACAAAAAAAAAAAAAAACAATCAGCTGAACATAGTACCTACCTCCTCCATTTTTTGAAGCCGGTAAAAAATATAAAACAAGATTTTCAAAGCAATTTAGAAAAAAAAAATAAGGCAGCATTCGACACAATCAAATCTTACTTTTGTTACCATATCGTAGAACACCCAGATACAACGCTTTTGTCAAATTTAAATACTAACCGGCTTGAAGAGTGCGACAACAACTGATGATATTCTTGCATTATTCGTGCACAAAAGTCTATTTTTTTTTATTTCGTTCCTCAACTTTTTGCTTGTAACTTTCAACCTTTCTCTTCAACAACTCATCCCTGAGAAACACAAGACCGTCAGAACGATAGTCTCTTATCAAGCCTACATGAACATGTTAAAATTTATATAACACGATACATTACACGGTAAAAAAATTAGGGAAAGGTAGCAGAAAACATAAGGTGAAACACAAGGTAGCTAAACTAAGCTGTTATCCGTTGAAGACTCTTCTGATCTATTGTGATGAAGTAATCTTCATCACCAGACCCCTCATAACATTAACTAATCTTCTAGGTGTCAACTTCTCGGTGATGCAAGTTAATCAAGCTAAAACTCCGCTGTAAGCCCTGCAAGTCCATAGTCGTCTATATTTCGGCTCCATCATCACGTCAAATTCAGACTTTCGTAAAATTCGCAGACCCGAGAAATTAACTTATGCATAAACATACATGTTACACACTGTGTCTTATATTTTAATTACATTTTCTGTCTCAGGTCTACTGGAAGAAATTCCAGCAGGAATAAGTAGCACCTATGTACTCTTATTTTACTTATGTATTTTCGTCTGTGCTGTTTGTGTGTACATAAATTATTAAATACATATATCATGTACTAAAATTGTGATAACAATTCTAACTAACCTATCTAACAGGTTTGTAAATTGCCGCAACAACTGAAGGTATTCTTTCATTCTTCGTGATTTTTGATTTAGTTCTTCAACCTTTTGCTTGTGACTTTCAACCTTTCTCTTCAACAACTCCCTGAGAAACACAAGAGCGTCAGAACTATAGTTTCTTATTAAAATAGCTTGTGCTAGTAATTACAAGATAAACATAATAAAACAAATTGCTGATATATACAGGCTATAAATAATATTATGACAATACATTTCGCACGTTTTGAATCATTTGTTCTTATACTTTATTCACATAATTCTAAAAAATGACAATCAATAATTATCTACTATTCGTAGAAGGCTATACGCAATCTTATGTACCGGCCCATTGTGCTGCTCGACGAGGTGGGAAAGCTGTTCGAGAGGATAATCTCAGACCGCCTCGTCGGGCACCTGTCTGGAAGAGGGCCGGATTTAGCGGACGGCCAGTTCGGCTTCCGCAGAGGGCGCTCCACGGTGGACGCCATCATGCGCGTGAGGGACCTCACGACGGGGACAGCGTTGGCCGGGAGGCGAGTCGTCGTGGCGGTGTCTCTGGACATCGCCAACGCCTTTAACTCGTTGCCCTGGAGCTGCATTTTGGAGGCACTCCGGTATCACCGGGTGCCTGCCTATCTCCGTCGTGTAGTCGAGGCTTACTTGACGGACAGATGCGTCATCTACCCCGGTCACCGGGGCGTGTGGAATCGGCGAGAGGTGTCGCGCGGTGTCCCACAGGGATCGGTCCTGGGACCTCTCCTGTGGAACATCGGGTACGATTGGGTGCTACGCACCGACCTCCCGAGCGGCGTCAGCATTGTCTGTTATGCTGACGACACGCTGGTGCTGGCGAACGGGAGGTCGCATCAGGCGGCGGCCGACCTGATGTCACAAGCGGTTGCGACAGTCGTTGCAAGGATCCGGCAGTTGGGACTCGAGGTGGCGCTCCACAAGTCCGAGGCCATGTGCTTCTATGGCCGTCGGAGCGCGCCACCTCCAGGTGGGTCCCAAATAACGGCAGGAGGAGTTACCATCGGCGTCGAGTCGGCGATGAAGTACCTGGGTCTCGTCCTCGACAGCCGATGGAACTTCACGGAGCATTTTCGTCGTTTGGCCCCTAAGCTAGAACGGTCTGGGGCCGCGCTCAAGCGGCTCCTTCCCAACCTCGGGGGGCCAAACGCCTCCTGCCGGAGGTTGTATATGGGGATTGTGCGATCCATGGCCCTCTACGGTGCCCCTGTGTGGGCGCCGGCCTTGAAGCGGCGGCCGGCTCGTAAGCTGGTCGCGTCCCAGAGGGTCATGGCTATTCGAGTAATCCGCGGGTATCGCACGATCTCCGGGGAGGCGGCGAACCTCCTTGCCGGATCACCGCCGTGGGATCTAGAAGCGAAGGCGCTCGCGCGCGTCTACAGTTTGCGCGCAGACGCGCGTCGCCGGGGCGAAGATCCTCTGCCGCGCCAAATTAGTGCGTGGCGGAATGAGCTCCGGCGAGATCTCATGGCAGAGTGGAAACAACGACTGTCGCAACCGAGGGCCGGGCACGCTACCATAGCAGCGGTAAGACCCCTCTTTGAGGAGTGGCTTGAGAGACGCCACGGCGTCCTCACCTTCCGCCTGACGCAGGTGCTTACCGGGCACGGCAGCTTCGGTAGGTTCCTGTTTCGGATTCAGCGGGAGGAAAACGCCCGAGTGTCGTCATTGTGAGGACCACCTAGAGGATACGGTGGAGCATACGGTAGCAGTATGCCCTGCCTGGGCTGAGCACCGCCGTATCCTCAGGGAAGTGATCGGCGGCGGCGACCTCTCGCGCCCGGCCTTAGTCGAGGCCATGGTGCGAAGTGAGAGGAACTGGGACGCCGTCTCCTCCTTTTGTGAAGCAGTCATGCTCGCAAAGAGAGAGGCGGCCCGCGTGAGGGAGCAATCCTCCTCCTCACGCCCCAGCAGCCGCAACTGGCGACACTACGGGCGTCGGGGATCGAGGGACGATCTCCGGCCACCGTAAGTACGGGCCTGCGGTCGGCGAGTAAGGGCAGCTCGCCGCCCGACCAGAACCAGGCCCGAGCGTACGGCGCGTAGCGTTCCGCGCGCGCCTCAAAGAGCCATTCGACCACCACAGACGGGGCCCTAAAGGGCTGATGTTCAGCCGGGGTTGCGGGGTAAGCGCAATGAGGTACCGCGACCTCGGCACAGAGCAGGAGAAGGAACAGGGGGGTTTTTAGTCAGTAAGAGTCTGACACTCCCTCCTGCCCGGCCCTGGGCGGGAGAAGTCATTTGATGATTTTCCCCTCACAAAAAAAAAAAAAAAAAAATACGCAATCTTATGCTAATATAAAGAAAAGTCAATATAATATAGAATCACTTCAAAGCAGTTGAGTAATAAATTAAACAAATCACTGTGTTCCAAATTAAAAAAAAAAGACTATTGAATCAAATTGTGAATGTGCCAGGTTCAAATGTCGATAAAAACTTTTTGAGCTAATATAATTATAATTTTAGCAAGGATCAAACGATACTGAAAATACAAGGTGGGCCATTAGATGTGTCCAGAAGTGTATAATGCTTTTATTAAAATTGTATACTAACCATTTTGAAAAGTGCCGCAACAACTGAAGAGATTGTTGCATTCTTCGTGCACAATATTATTTTATTTAGTTCTTCAACGTTTTGCCTGTGGCTTTCAACGTTTTTCTTGGGTAACTCCTCACGGAGATAGAGCCTCCCTGGTGGAAGACAAGAGCATCAGAAAATTAATATCTAATAAAGCCGACATAAACATGTCGAATATGTATATAAAATAGGTTTTGATATCAATTAAAAGATATTCATGCCAAATTCAAATGATTCAATTGAAAATCACCCAACAAAAATATTATCTAGCCATTTGCTCAAAACCGTGGTAATTACGAGTATATAGCAATGGTAAGACATTCATGTTCTGAACAGCTGCAGCAGCTAATGATATATTATACCTGAGTATATTATACCTGATTTCTGTACTTTCACACATTTCGCACTTCTTTGCGCGAGACTGACCAGTGCTGAGCAGTGGAACCTCCGTAGAGCTGCTGACTGGAGACAAAATCAACAAATACTTAGAATCGCTAGGCTTGCCAATACACAGTCTTGTCATTTAATCATTATAGTCAGATATTATACCATTCAACATGGATTTGATTCTGCAAGCATGGCTCTCCTAATATTCTTCAATATTTAGGTACCTTTACTTTCTCCTAATAATTACATACTTATACTGCTAATTTCGCAGTTAGATACATTTTGTACGTTTATTATAAACAAAAAATAATCATTAAAAAACTACTTCCAAAACTTGTCAAATACCGTATTTTTATGCAAAATACGGTTACCTTAGGTATCAAAAATCACAATGGTTGTTGTCGAAGTTTGGCATTCCCCATTTTTCTAAATAATGCATCTGGTAGTTGAGAACAACAACATTCGATGCATGCATATTGGCTTAAAAGCGTCGCACAGCCGGAAATCTTTGTCCTCGTCTGGGTATATATATATATATATACCCGGTAGGTATTATGTATATAAAAGTAGGTTTTTTATGTGCCTAAGGACTCCGCCCACTGGCCAACATTTTTTTATAAAAATATCTCTAATCTACATATAACATTAAAATAAAATTAATTAAGTAAAATAGATAAGTAAAACAGTAGTAGTAGTGGTAACGGCTTAATTGGCGGTGGTTATATTACATCAATTACTTGATTGAAATAAGCGTTCTTACCTGCTTGTGGAGTTTTCTCATCTGGTTGTGAAGCGGTGCACTCTTTGTAATGTTCCTAATGCGTGTGGATGCAAATAGCCTGATCTAAAAAAGTATTCTTTTTGCTTGCTTGTATAACAGTTTTTGGAAGTTCCAGCAAAACGTATATACGCCAAAATATTTGCTCGTTATTAAATAAAAATTTAATAACGAGCAAATATATAGACTGCTCCTTTCTTACAAGCGCCTCGCGCAAAATTACGGAACATTATAACTTTTAATTCATTATTTATACTTACTGTTTCTGATATCTGACTATCCATTATCCACATCCCTATTTTTCTTTCTCTTGAATATTGGTAAGCATTGTAAAATTTGTCAGTTAAGTTGGTGACGACTTTTCTAACAATCGGTTCTTAATATTTTGAGTTTAAATAGTTTTTCTTATGTTTTTAATTAGGTAAGACTTAATTCTAAAATTAAACGAGGCCTCGTCATATCGAGAAATCTTGTTGAAATTCTGAAATCAAAACAATTCATATATAAATAATATACCAACATATTACAAAATGTATTTTCAGAATACAGAAATTAAGTAAGTACCTAGTATCTACGAAACAGTATGTTCACCTAGAAGTTAATGCTATCATCAATCATTAATGTTCACCTCCACATTAATGTTAAACTAGAAAAAGAACAATACCTAAATAATAAATGGGAAGGAGCTTCACGGACGCTTCTTCCAATCCCACGCTCTCCACAGCCATGGTATTGGCGTCGATTCAGTAATCTTTATAAAAAACTACCGGACATATGATATGAAAATGGGACGGTTGACATATGTCGGGCATGTCATAGTCCCGATGCATCCATCAGACATATGCTGTTGAGGTTACATATATTTGGGTTCTACCATTACCAAGTTTACCAGGAGTTGTGAGACAAAATCAATGATTGCATTATATAGCAAACCCCAGAGACTAGGCACGTGTTTGATGAATAGAAGTTACTTGTTTTCTTTATAATGTCAAGCAGACAAGGTACGTACCTACCTCTATCAGAGGAGACCGTTACGAGTCGCGCGTAGAAAGAATCTGCGCTCCAATGGCTTCAACATTTGCCCGCGCATTATCTCTGAGCTTACATCGTCAAACACTACGGAACCGCTTGACAATTTCATTTTGTTACATGTAACTTCCTTTCCCTACACGAGAGTGGTAAACATCTATTAAAAATACCATTTAATATTTACATAATTATAATAAATCTAAGTTTGTATAAATCTTACTTTTCCAGTTTTTATGAAGTATTCTACATCATCTCTCAAAACTAGGTCCCCTTTGGTAATGAAATCAAAGTTTTCCTTTATGGAACCAACCACTCCGTGATATTTGCCAGGTTGCGCGGGATTTTGAAGGCGAGAATGACACGCTCCGAATGTACCTCTGTAATGTTATAACTGTTATTCGACAGATCAACTAATATTAAATGCAAATTATTATTTAGATTCGGAAGTTACCGCTGATTTGTTGCTTTCTGCAAACTGATAGCGTCACCAGTAAGCAAAGCACTACCCTCAATGTCGTCTTTAGCAGGTAAAAACGATTCACGAACATTACCATGCGATTTTTTTCCAGTATTGTCACCCTTTTCCTTTATTTCTCCGCCAGCGCGGGTTCCTCTTAACACCTTGAATGAAACAAAAATACGAACATATATTTCATTGCCGCAATATAAACACATATGTAGGGGTAGATAAAGGTACGTCATATACCACAGATGCAATCTTGGTCACCGTTGAAACTATTGGCTTTCCAGTGTGACGGTCATACTGCAACTCGAACTCAACAGGGTCTCCTATCTTCAGATTTTCAGTATTACCGCTAAATTGGCTAAAGTTAAAGAACAGCCGAGCCTGTCTCTCACAGCACTGAATAAATCCGCAGGAGTGCAAAAGTTTTTCAATAATGCCGGTCTCTCGAATAGGTGGGTGATTCACGCAGTATTGTTGCGACGAAGAATGTTTATCAAATCCAGAGGAATAAATCAAATCGTCGTTTGGACCAATTTTGTAACCCAGAGAGAAGCGATTGGCACCTCGGGTCTTTGATTGGCCACTGTCATCATCCATAGTTGAATCCATGTTGGGTACTCACCTAAAAACAAAAGAAATTTTGGTCGAAAATGTATTATTTGTTTTATATAAAAATACGAGTGTGAAAGTTATCAGATTGTGTGACGTGTGTAACAACATTAGACCTGTGTTAAGAACATCATTAATAATATCTTTACAAATCCATAGTGAATATATAACGTTACTTCTAAACGGCGAATAATCAGAGATAAGAAAATCGTGTGATTTGACATCAAATCGATCGTAACTATAAAATACTTATTTAGTATTCTAGAGCTTTCAAAAAATGAAAGCAGGTTGAAAACGGGCAGGTATCTAAGGACTTTCAAGAACCTATTGAATTCCATCACACTTGAATCACACGTGTGGTCTTCAAAAGGGTTTTTTTTGTGAGGGGAAAATCATCAAATGACTTCTCCCGCCCAGGGCCGGGCAGGAGGGAGTGTCAGACTCTTACTGACTAAAAACCCCCCTGTTCCTTCTCCTGCTCTGTGCCGAAGTCGCGGTACCTCATTGCGCTTACCCCGCAACCCCGGCTGAAAATCAGCCCTTTAGGGCCCCATCTGTGGTGGTCGAATGGGTCTTTGAGGCGCGCGCGGAACGCTACGCGCCGTACGCTCGCGCCTGGTTCTGGTCGGGCGGCGAGCTACCCTTACTCGCCGACCGCAGGCCCGTGCTTACGGTGGCCGGAGATCGTCCCTCGATCCCCGACGCCCGTAGTGTCGCCAGTTACGGCTGCTGGGGCGTGAGGAGAAGGATTGCTCCCTCACGCGGGCCCATGACCGCTTCACAAAAGGAGGAGACGGCGTCCCAGTTCCTCTCACTCCGCACCATGGCCTCGACTAAGGCCGGGCGCGAGAGGTCGCCGCCGCCGATCACTTCCCTGAGGATACGGCCATCAAAAGGGGTGATAACCTGGTATCTAAGCTTTGTATAGAACATATTTTTGAGGGTCATCACGAAGCGTCTCGAACGAAGGCTAGAGGTCTTCCAGCCTTCAGAACCAACCACATTATACAAAAGACCGAGGGGCTATAAGCAGTCATTGTGTCTAGCGTGTTCTGTTAATTCTTGTGGTATATGAGAATTCCTTCGATTCAATCGAATTTGGGCGGCCTACTCTGCCATGCCACGTCGACTATAAAGACATCGACGTGCTAAAGTATTTGAATAGGCCATACGCATTTCGTAGCCTAGGTGTCTGGTGAAATCAACAATCATGTTTTAATGAATAAATAGACACTCTTTTTAAAAAAATAACGCAATAATGCCTTTACTGATTTGGCTAATTTTGGTCTGGAATTATTTGTGGAAGTCCAGAATAGGTTTGTACGTAGGTTTGAAAACTTAAAAAAACCTAAATAAGTGCAAAATCAACAGGTATTAAATTTAATTATCTCATGATAAGAACGTGTAACTGTATTCCTCAATGAAACCTTCAGATTATTAATGTTCACTGCTTTATTTATATTTATATTTGAAATAGACCTAGCCAAAGCTGATACCAATTATAAAGATACTAGTATTTATATAGATATAGTAGATAGGTACTTAATAAGGGTGTAAGTATGGGCTGTTGGGGCATCTTACCACTACTATCTTCTAAGCACTATTAGGTATCTTGGCTGGATTTTTTATGTAAGTATATCACACGCCATAAAGTTATATTTTACTGCACTATGTTTTATTTTAGTTTCACTTATTTCATAATTATGTGCAATACTTACCCTCCAATTGATTTGTCATTTACTTAAATTATTTTGACTGCCCTATTGAACTGGCTGCCGTGCAACACGTGGCAAGTTCGTGTTCCAGCACGGAACAACCATCGTTTCCGTGATCCACAATTTGTTGTTCAGGGTCAAGATGTGGAGCTGATTTATAAAATTGTGAAATTGTACGTTGATAACGCACCCACGACAAAGAAAAGAAAATTGTAGTGTTAAATAATTATTAAAAGACGATGCCCACCTTTTTAATAACGGATGAAGGTAGAAGGTAGATTAAAATAACTTTTTCGATAATCTACCTACACGTGTTTAACTTATTGTTCCAAATGCGTCGAATTAGTAAAAGTAGCGGTGGATCATAGCTACATTTTAATACATTTAGGTACGCAGCGAGTATCCGAAAGAACAACGAATAAGACTGGTAAAAATTTCAAATGCCGCCGATTCCAACGATGCCGCCATAAGACAAGACAATTCATAAATCAACATCCTTTGGTGCAAATATTATATCGTATTCGTATACATGAAACGTAAAGTTAGGAATTTTAATGACCATGATCATTTAAAAGGAAACAAACTGGAATAAAAAGCTCACCATGACTCGGCTGTGCACTGACGACGTCCCGCCTTATGGAACGTCAGCCAAAGAAAGAGCTATTCTTAAAAGTACAGGCGAAGTATCAGCATTAACCATAGATTATACATAGACTGTTTTATTGGCGTATTTATCGTCTCAGTATCAGATATAAGTAACACTGTAACAGGTATTAAACAGATATTTAGGATTTGCTGTTGTAGTAGTTGTTCTTGCGGGTAAATATCAACTCAGACAGTCACAATAACAGGGTTTGATAATAGGAAGAACAGGATTATGTTATGGAAATGGTGTAAAAATGATTATTTTTAAAACGACAACAACGAAGAGAGTGGATTCTGATAATTCGTTTTTTATTTGAAAGCTTAAACTTACTTTTAAGTTTTCCCCACTGTTACTAAGTCTGACCATGATCTGTTTTCTAGGTAAATCCTGGAAAACTACGGAGATTTGTGGAAGTGACTTTTTTGTTTAGCACCTAATATTAACCTGTGTTTGTTGGCTAAGTAATTAAGTATTTTAAAGTAAGGCACGATCAATAAGCGATAGCTAATTTTTGGTCAACACTAGATTTTGCACGTGGATTCACCTGCGTGCTATATCGATAAAAAGTAGCCTTTAAGTTAATCCAGATTATATCTAGGTATATACGTACCAAATTTCAACCAAATCGGTCCAGTCGTTTGTGCGTGTAAGAAAGACAACCAAGCAATATATCCATCCATTCTCACACACTGTCATATCCTACTAATATTATAAACTAGCTTCCTACCGTAGCTTTACCAGTTGTCAAAAGGCAGCCGATAGCAAAAAAAAAACGAACTCCAAGTAAAAATAAAATTAAATAGTTAAAAGTCCTATTACTATGTCTCCGATGTTAACGTTACGGATGGTTTTATTATATTTTCTGTACCTAATTAGATCTTATTTTAACTAATAACGGGAAGTCGCGGGCGGAAGCTAGTTTATAGGTAATATTTATTAACATAACATTCTGGGCTTGAGTTAATCGTCAAATAATGAGAGCCTTATCCACCATTATTCGACGACATTGTTCGGAACTTCGATTTTAACAAATCCCCCAATGTAGAAGGATAATTTTCCTCTGTTGTCGTTTACTGCTTTAACTGTAGTAGTGGCAATAAAATCTTCGTCTCTTTAAATTTCATACACATTCCAACTTATATTTCCACACCCAGGAACACAATTTGTCTAGCGAAACTCACGGCTAAGATAGTTTTCAAAGTTAACACAGTATACTGTCTAGGTTTTGAAATACCTAGATTTTGCCATCTCCAATATTCTATCATGTCACTTAATCCTAGTATGCTTGGCATTAGAGAGTACGCCATTAGATCTTCGCCATTAGAGAATACTCGTGGGTGATTTGCATTTGCATTATAGTATATAAATAAACAGCCACTACGATCGACCTCCGACCACGTTAAGCACGGGTCTGCGGACTGCGGGCGCGTTCCTGCTTGCCGCCTATCCAGAACCAGACCCATACGTACGGTGCGAAGACGGTGCCGGTGTTCAGCCCGGATTGTGGGACGAGGATGAAAATGTCCAGCCTAGCTCCACTTGAGACCTGCGACTTTCCGTCCAACGTCAGTGATTTTCATCTCACAAAAAACAATATATCGACATCGGTACTCTCTAAATAGTCTCGAGCTGGTGTTGTCGGACGTGACGGTTTCGGCACCCTCATGTTATTCAGTTTCAGCTCGATGCCGTCTAGGTAAGATTTCATTGTTTGATAAAAAAAAAAACTTGTTCTTATCGGTGTTTTGTTATTCTTGTTGCAGAGCGCTTGTTTCAAATGTCTTTGTTGTTTGCGATGCCACGTGGAGAATACACACATGGCGGGCGATGTACTGGTTTTTTAAGCAAAATTAAGTCGTCATCCCGGTAAACATTTTGCACCTAGATGAGGTGTGATTTTAGTTGCGGGTAGTAATGGCAGTAATGAAATACGAAAGTCGTAATACTTGTATTTATTAGATTTTTCATTACCCTATGTAGAAATTAAGTAGTTTTATCACTTGAGGGACCGAGTTAAAATATCAGTATTCTTACAAACCAATAATTATCTAATCGTATAATATAACGGTATCTACCAGTTCCAGTGAAAATAATAAAAACCTTTTTTAAAAGAAAACCTTGCGCCACAAAGATACAATTTCACATACACATCACACCCAGACCACCCGGAACAACAATTTGTGGATCACATAAAAAGTTGCCCCGTGAGGGAATCCAACTCGCGACACGTTGCGCGGCAACTAGTTGCCCAGCCACCGCACCAACCGTGCAGTCAGAATAGTTTCTAACCACGGGTTGTTTACGTATTTTGTCCCTATTTGTTTTTAAATCGGTCTTTTTATAAGCACTCGTGATTTTTGCCGAATTGTATGAATTCAATTTAGGGTAAACGCACCAGTAATGGACGAGGACCCAGTTATGGAGGAAAAATAGTTAAATATCCAAGAATGAGGACGTTAACCACTTTTTATGTTGGAAATACTGTGCCGTATAATTTTGATCTAAAGCTGTTATAGTTTCAAATTTTATTTCATTCTGCCAGATAGATGGAATAGTGGCGGGATTTTAAAGATTTCCCGTAAATAAAATTGATATTCGCTGCTTTTCTTAAGGAATTTGTTAGTGCGGTAAATAAAAAGTTTAATCTTTAAGCTGGTATTGCTTTATTTTAATCAGAATGTGTTTTGTTTGTTGGGTTAATTATGAAATGAAAATAGCACACACTTGTTGTTGTAGATCAGAGAGGTTGTTTTTTGGAGTTTTATTGATGTTCAGAACTGGTGCGATGTAACAAAGAGTTCTAATTATGGACAAATGTCGAAACTTGATTACAAGTACTCTTGTGTGATCAGGTTTTTAAACATATTTTATTCTAATTATTATTCTATGCTACAAATTAGTAATATATATTATGTATTACTATAAATTATAAAAATAATGATGTTTACGTGTGCACCAGCAATGAGTCCATCAGTCCTATTTTCAGTTATTATTTGAAATGATGAAATATAATAATTTATTGTTTTTGAAATGGGCTGGGCTATTGAAACAGCAAAAAAGGGTTAAAATACTGGAAGTATTGAATAAGAAAGCCTGATTGAGATTATTTCCTAAAAATAACATTTAAATATTTTTGTGTACCTCATCACATTATAGAGTTAAGAACATTGTCAAATTGGAAAAAATAATAAGGATTTTATCCTATTACATTTTATTCCCATTTCAATAATGATTCATAAATTCTACGATTATTACTAGGCGTGTCATACTAGATTTGTGTCTAGAACTGGATGTCCATGACTGGGTTCATGTACATTACCTACAGGATTTTTGCTATCTACAACCGGTAAAAAAATCTATTTTTATTAGCTCCCAGTCGACACCAGTTTTGCAAAATCTCATTCCTAGGTAACACAGTAGAAATATCGTGTAAGCGAAGAGCACTTTAAGCTTTAGGCATTTTCTTTACTGAAACTTTTAAAATATTGGTAAAATTTTACAAATACTAATATTTTTTCTCTCAAACTGTCCATAATTGGGCTGTTTACCCTAATATAAAGATTTACATTAGGTACATTTGTTGTTAAGCGAAACAAAGTTGGTTTCACTTTTAATAAATAATCATCTTATGATTCAATTTATAAATTTATTCATTTAAAATTTATTTCCATCCATATTCCATCATAAGTTATAATTACGTCTTAGCAATATTCATTATTAAATCTTTTTGGGTTGTACAATTGGGATGTAATAAGTTAAATATTATACCTGTTCTTATAACAGGTATTATGCATAAACAAATGTTCCGAAAAAATCACAGTTCTCAATACCTTTTATTTAATCCCATTCCCATCTTAAATATCGGTGTTGAGAAGACATCGCATTGTTCTCTATGGTATAACCACAGATTATAAAACAAAGGCAGATAGACCCTGCAGAACACGGAAGTGAAGCCACCAAAGCAAATACAAATTCAAAAGCGATTACAAATTCGAGTCAACTTTCAAGCGTCACATCGTTATGCGTCATAGATAATATTTATACTGAATAATGCCGTTTTGTGTTCTGAAGTAGTGTGAATGTTGTGTCCAAAAATAAAAATAAAGAGGAAGGAGTATGTTTTCATAGTTAAATATTGATTATTTGTCTATTTGGATATTATTTTGTTTGTCTCACTTTTTGATTAGTTATTTGAGAAAATAAGTCATAAATAAATTATGTTCTAGTATGTCATAGTTTGATGGACATGCTAAAAATGTTACGACCATGGGATTGCTTGGTTCGTTTGTTTGCAATATTATAACAAATTAGTACAAAATAACGGCTGCTAATTACTTATATTTACACTTCATTACATTTTTATAGTGGCGAGAACTTTTGATATTTATCAGCTCTTCATTGTTTTGCAATACATTCACATTTCATAAGGTTTTTTTGAAAAACGAATATCAAACAACAGTTATTAAAGAAAATACTCAATTTAATCAACTACTTATGTTTATTACAATAAAACAAACAACATTATACTAACTAATTGTAGTGCTATGTATTAAAATACAAATTAACAGCCACACGTACGCACACACAGATTGCTACATATACAGTTTAGGAAAAACACTTATTACAAACACATAAAACGTTCAATCACAAAAAAATCAATTACAGATCAAACACACTGAAGAATTAATTACTTAATAATAGTTGTTGACAGATTTTACAATTCAATAAATCCCAAAAAAATATTCATTCATTCATTATTTATTTACTTTTAATAATTACTATTAATTATAATTACAATTACATATAATAGAAAGATACAATAAAAATTAGTAGTTACAATTGTGAATTTATTAATAACGACTTACTTTGGGAATTAAGTGTGGAAAGCTTTCCTAGTATTTAGTCACAACAGGAAACTTACCCGACGGTCACCCTAATATAAAAAGCAGGGTGGCCGTCGGGGAGACGCGCGCAGCCTAAACAGCAGTAGTTTTTACATTTAATAAATTTGAGTAAGTCGTTATTTTAGATAACAGAAATAAAATGAAAATTCTACCTAAGAGATCGGCTACATCGGACACAGTTACGTGTTTGTTTCCTGTCCACCTGTTGACTACCGCGATAGCGTATGTCCGCATACATAGTAGGGCATGTGATGGCTCATTTATATATAAGGAAATGTCTGTCTCATTTAAAATGTGTTAATAACATAGCTTTCTAAGGCAAAGGTTGCTTGTTATCATTAGAATTAGTAATAAGTTTTCGTTATTCGGATATACACACCCGCAGTAGTCAAAAGGTTTCCTAAAAAATATGTTAAATTAATGTTTGAGAGGATTATTATATTATTTAGAACATATTTTGTTCTATTCACTTAAAAGTATTTCTTGTTGAAATATAAAACATATAAAATATCAATTACTGTACTTTGAAATATTCTAGAATCAAATTAAAATATACTTATAATCATGAGGTCAGTCCTATCTTATATTATTTCATTTTCCCTCGAAACATTTGCTAGTTATGTTTACCAATGAAATAACTATAATTTTAATGTGGGTGATTTAGTAAAAACTATTTCGCACACTTTTAATTGTATTCGAAGTTGACAAATATTAAGTCCTAACCGATAAGAGCGAGATGGTCAAGTCATAGAATAAAATATACAGTACTTATATGGTACATTGATTCGATTATTCGATTTATTCATCGAACAAAACATTGAATGCTATCTAAAGACAATGCCAGCTTTAAAGTAAGAAATCGATAAACGTTAATAATTATTAGTTAATTACTTACATGTATCAACAAAACTTCTTTATTGTTAGGTAACAATATAATAAAAAATATTTGAGCTATACATAATAGCACTCTTGTAAATATCCTCAATAGCACAAGGTCACGTGGCGTGGACGGTTCATCAGTAACTCGTATTTCGCGCTTTTGTTAGTAAATCGAGTTGATGTTCATTTTCATTAATAACTAGACGTCAACAACAGCCCCGTCCGAATATCATTTCATTCCAGAGAAAACGGTTTGAGATCGAAATCAAACTTATTAATCGAATCTTAAGGACCAGGTTTTCAAAATCTAAGACTAAACTAAACGGATTGTTGCGTTTGTTTCTTGAGTATTTTAGTAAATTGTGTTAGATTTCAAACTCCCAGTCCTTCCTATTGTCCATTAAGTAACAGCAAGTAAAATATTATTTAGTTTATTAACCTAAGTATAGATAGAGTGTGTCATAAAAATTGGAAACATTTGAACTGTTAATATTATGTCTAACATTTATGAACAATAATGAGACAATATATTGTATCTATGACCTCTTAGTATTTCAATTTCACCGAGCTACAAGATAATCGTACCCTCTGAAACAATACCTTTATCATATAAACCTATGCATGAGTGTATAATCTTCGAAGAATCTGTCTGTCACATGATATTTTTTGTAACCTGTCAACAACAAAGTTCTAGACTTTTACCCCCCCTCCCCCCACACCTTTCCATCTCCAGCCTTATACCCTGCATCTATACCTTTATTTCTAAGAACATTTTCCTTACAATTACAGACACGACCTAAAAGAATTGGGAAGTCGTTTCGGCTGTTCTTTATATTTGGGCTTAGAAACAATTTAGAAATATTTCGATGATATAGTAGATTATAAAACTTTGAATTATATTCCGTTTGATTACTTTTCATGTTTTGCTACATATGTAACTAAAGTAATATTGAATATTAAAAGAAAACGTGAATTAACTGAGAAAAACTCAACCAGTTTCAAGTCAAAATGAGACACATTGATAAGACAAGTCGTGTGATCACGCGGCTGGGCCGGCAAACGCTTGGAAACAGAGCCTAAAATCTACGTCAATCCCAAAGTCAATCCCACAATAAGCGTGGCATGTAACACTGATTTGACTCAGGAATCGAACCTAACCCATCGCCGCTGAACGAGCCGGTCAACATCGTCACCAACGCTACCGCACCGTTGCAGTTGGAAGCAAGCGCACGCCTTTGACGGTAGAAGGCGCAATTCCAGCTGCGTGAAAAAGAGCCCCGTCGTGACTTTAAACTGGAAGAGCGTTTCTCAGTCGTTATTTTCATTAGTATGTTTCAAGATTATTACTAAGTAGAGATTTAATAAAAACATGAATATCAAACTTTGTTGAGTTTTTGACAGATTACAAAAAATCTAGATGTAGAAGGTTTTAGTTTATTCACCGTTAATGTCCTAATTCGTCATCTCTTTATGAAAAAGCTATTGTTAAATAGGTTTTTTTAAGATGTTTGTTTACCGTCAGACATATGTTTTGTTACAAATTACTAAGAAAAAATATATATATTATTACAAAATAAGTATTCTTGTATTAGAGATAAGTATGTATCTTATAATCTAATATGGCTTATTTATTGCTTCTTGATATTGCCACTGAATACTAGATAGCCTTGTAAACAGGCAAGTTGAATGTCCATAATTGCCGAAGTTATTAATGCGATAAAAAAAAATAAAAAAAGAAGCTTTGACATTTTGAAATATGGGGAGTATTTGTGTTCTTATTAAGTTTTCCATTAAGAACTTCTTGTACCAATCAATATCAACATATCAGATGTTTGGTCTGGTTAATTGATGAATAACAAGAGCCCATATCCGACTTCAGTTTAAAACATTTTTATTAAGGGTAGTTTGCAACATATTTATGTATAGATAGTTAATTGCAACTGTGAATTATTGTTTTATCAAATTTATTGTTTTTTTTTTTATCACGTGTTCAAGATTATATAGCCAGCGTGACCTGTAAATATATTTTTTTATGATAACTATCGCATCGTATAGACGTATTTCATGGAAATATGAAATACGTCTATACGATGCGCGTTAATAGCGCATTCGCCGAATGTGACATTATTTTCTGCAGCAGTAACGAAAAACCGCTCTTAGATAAAATAAATGAAAATTAGCGTTGGTAATTCCTGTTGATTTTTTAAAATGTGTTTTTGTTACTCTGTGTAGTAATAGGTAGGTAAAAGGTAATAGTTTAAGACAACAGAGATTATTTTATTCATAAATTCTAGAAATACAACTTGACTACTGGCTGGCTGTCTACAAAAATCTGACCGATGTAAAGGCGTTTAATGTTTTATTGTTTCAATACACAAATATTATAAACTACATACTAAACAAAGTGGAGAATTGACTGTTAAAGATGCAAATAAATATAAATAGCCAAAGAATATAGTATAAATGTATTTTTATGACGTGTGACACCTATCTTATGGTACCAATTGAAATTATGTATGTAATGTTTTTATTATAATTTTACAGAAGACTGGACATTACATTGTTGTCACTGTTATTTGAATTTAAACTACCTGGAATGAACACCTGGTTTACTGACGAACAGACTGATGGACTATTTTTCTATTTGACATTTCGAATGTAATATTATGGTAAGTAGGAAGAAATGTTCTTTACTTTGACAACAGTTGCGAGATGTGTGTATTAATAACTGGGTGTTGGTTATTCCGTGGGACAGTTTTCGGATTGTCAAAATCTAAATTAGTGCATAGTGACGAAGCCGGAGTACTGGGCTCCTATTTCTGTCCGCAAGGTTTCAAGTAATCTAACCATTCCATCCTAACCTATCTGTCTACCATGTCGGATTGTCATATCGTCTGCTTGAACTAGTTTAGCCTAGGCCAAACCAGTTTTTTCTGAATCAGATTTGGTAAGGTGTGATTTTAAGTGTAAAAAATTGTTTTTGTCATATAAAAATTATTAGTCATATTACTCTCATACTGCTCTAGAATATAACAAAACATTTAAAAACGTTAGGATTTTAATAGATAACTCGAGTCAGTCCCAAATAATGTTACAAAACCCCCTCTAGAATCCTGCATAGTCATAAAAATAATCTCTTTGGGCTACTATATCATATGATTATCTATTGTACAATAGCGCCGACGTATCTTGGCGAGTCTGAAGTTAGCCGAGTAGCTGCGCAGTACACAATTTTGTTCCTAAAATATCCATTGCGCAGACAAACAGCTAACTTCAGATCGCCAAGATACGTCGGCCGTACTGAAATCGTGCTGCATTTCAGTTAATAACTTCATCGTGACAATAAAACATATTTTTCTTCATTTGTAACAAAACATATGATTAGTTAAAAAGGTTTTAGCATTTGTCAGCTTTGTATACATTTTTTCTTAATTATTCTAAGTTCATACCTACTTACTATATCTACATTCAGTTCGGTTACCAACCCCTATCTATATCACGAGGCATCTGGTGGTACCACTGACTCGGCGTTCAACAGCATTTTGGCCAGGAACGTCATGAAGTTGGGGGTAGCCATCAATCCCTGAAATAGGAAACAAAAGTTTAGTTATGTTTTAATTCCCTTTGGTTTGCTTAACATACATGTGTGTCTATAATTACAAAAAAATACTAACAGGAAGTTTTGAAATGGTATACCGTATAATAGTAAAACGCCACTGAACCCCAGAAGTTAAGAGATAACATTGACATGTTAGACATATTTTAATAATATGATACTTACGTTCTCTTTTTCTGGCATGATATTTAGACCATTACTCCCTGGCATTTTCTAAAATAAAAGAAAACATTAATTAGCGCATACAAATTATGCAGAGTGCAACTGGTTAGATTGGTTATTACAATAATAATCGAATAAATAGATTTAATTTGTTCGACAGGCCACTGTGTGTATATTTCAGCTTCTCGGACGTCTTCTATGGTAGGTATGGCATAGGAAACGAACAAACAACAATAATAATATTGTACACCTTAGAGAATTTTGTGACATGAGTATATTAAGAGAGGTACAAAAATAGTATAGTACAGCTCAGGAAAAATCTTATGCGGTGACATTTAGAACTACGAAATGTGGCAACACTATTAAAACTTCCGCTGCCGGTAATTACTGTGTCAAAAAAATAATTCCGTCGTGTTATTTCACTGCTTTTTACAATATTTATCAACGATTAATGTTTACTTGTATATTTATATTGATTAAAACTATTCATTCGTAGAGCAGTGACATTATATTAAGTCTACTCGAGTTATGTAGTCGAATCTGAAGTGGCAACAATTTGGCCTCCGATTGACATTGCTTATCAGAAATATGCTTATTAAGTTATTATATTTATTTTCTAATTCTTTATTTCATCAGTAACATGAGTTTATTGAGTCTATACATAGTCTGGCCATAAATACTGTTACAATTAAAAATAAACAAAATATTACATTTGAATTTGGAATCTGTCATTTTTATATAATTTTTCATTGTGTTTTCTTATTTTGGCGCCGATAAATTGTTCAATATTTTGCGATATTAAAATGGAGTGGGGTGATAAAGAGAACCGAATCGCTGTGATTGCATTACACAAAGTAGGTATGGAGCCAAATGCAATTTTTAAAACTCTCCACACGCTTGGCATTAGTCAAATGTTTGTGTACCGTGCTATTAATAGGTACAATGAGACCTCCTCTGTTTGTGACAAAAAAAGATCTGGCCGTCCACGGAGTGTTCGTACGAAAAAGGTGGTCAAAGCAGTAAGGGAAAGAATTCGAAGAAATCCTGTCTGAAAGCAAAAGATTTTATCTCGGAAGATGAAGATAGCACCTAGAACCATGTCGCGTATTTTAGAAGACGACTTAGGACTTGCAGCCTATAAGAGACGCACTGGACATTTTTTAAATGATAATTTAAAAAAGAATAGGGTGATAAAATCTAAGCAACTACTGAAGCGGTACGCAAAGGGAGGTTTGTTTTCGGATGAGAAAATTTTTACAATTGAGCAACATTTTAACAAACAAAATGACCGTATTTATGCTCAAAGCTCTAAGGAAGCTTCTCAATTAGTCGACAGAGTGCAACGTGGGCATTATCCGACTTTAGTGATGGTTGGGTGGGGTGTTAGCTATGAAAAAGTGACTAAGCCATACTTTTGCGAAAAAGGTATCAAAACATCGGCACAAGTGTATCAAAATACCATTCTTGAGAAGGTAGTTAACAACACCATGTTCAATAACCAACAATGGTCCTTCCAGCAAGACTCGGCGCCGGGTCATAAAGCTCGGTCCACGCAGTCTTGGTTGGAAACGAACGTTTCCGACTTCATCAGAGCTGAAGACTGGCCGTCGTCTAATCCCGATCTTAATCCGCTGGATTATGATTTATGGTCAGTTTTAGAAAGTAGGGCTTGTTCTAAACGTCATGATAATTTGGACTCCCTAAAACAATCCTTACGATTGGCAGTGAAGAATTTTCCCATGGAAAGAGTGCGTGCTTCTATTGATAACTGGCCTCAAAGTTTAAAGGACTGTATTGCAGCCAATGGAGACCACTTCGAATAAGCTTTTGTTTTAAATTGTTTTATATTTATGTATTAAACTTACATACTGTAAAAGTAATATATGTTATTTGCAATAGAAAAAAATATTTTTTTATTTGTTACAATATTTATGGCTAGACTAGGTATTATGTTTACGTTTTCTTTAATTTGATTATTTATCGTATTTTAGACTAATAGCCCATCATTAAAGAAATGTAATAATAAATTCCTAGTCTAAGTTTATACTAGATAGTCGACGGTTTGTGTCCCATTTCATTTAGATTAAAGATATCTAAAGCGCCTCTGCGCAGTTGGCTCTGGCCCTGTGGTCTCGTGATTGGTAACGACATATATTTTTTTTTCAATATTGTAAATTATATTTTTTTTTTTTTGATTTGGATGCGATAATAAACACAGAAACTCGCATGCGCAATCACCCAGACCCGCAGCAGTAGTACTTATTTTTATAGAAACCTTTGCTATTCCAATAGTTTGGGCCTGGAATAGTGACTTCCTGCAGATTTTTGGTATACAACTAGAAATTATAGTATTGACAGTATAGTATTAGTATTGATAGTATAGTATAGTATTGACTGTCTACATTAACAAATTTTCTTTTTTTGGATATGTCCACTCTATTTAATTAAAAAGGTTTGTTAATTTTAAGAGTAACTTCTCACTAATATAAAAAAATCTTTTTTTAAAAACAGAGGTGTTAAAAAATCTATAAATTAATTGGAAGCACTAGGTTTTGAGAAGTCTATCCACATATATTTAACTTACTCTGGTTAGATTTATAAAATAATAAAAATAATTTTTGGACGTGACCTTTCACAGAAATCGGTTCAGTAGTTTAGGCGTGAAAAAAAGACAGAGTTACTTTCGCATTTATAATAAAAGTTTGGATTTTAAATGTCAACAGTAAAAAGAGTACAAGACTAGTATAGTAAACCCACAGTATTTGGGATATGACTGTAGCTGCCTAAATTTTGCCACATTTTTAACCAACCTGTACCCCTATACTACTTTTGTACCCAAAAGACCTTCGATAACTATTCCCCAAAAATCCGAATGTGTACTATTTGTAGTATTTTTTCCAGTTCAGAATAAATAGCAATTTAGAAAACAATAATAAGGCATTCGATAAAATTTATCAAATCTTACACTACTACAGTATTTAAATGTCTCAGACCTTTGTAGCCATATTGTGGAACATCCTGTTACAGCGCTTTTGTAAAATATGAATACTAACCGGCTTGAAGAGAGCCGCAACAACTGATGATATTCTTGCATTCTTCGTGCACAAAAGTCTATTCTTTTGGTTTAGTTCTTCAACCTTTTGCTTGTGGCTTTCAACCTTTCTTTTCAACAACTCCTCCCTGAGAAACACAAGAGCGTCAGAACGATAGTCTCTTATCAAGCCTACATGAACATGTTAAAATTTGTTATAAAATAGCTTGTGCTAGTAATTACAAGATAAACATAATAAAACAAATTGCTGATATATACAGGCTATAAATAATATTATGACAATACATTTCGCACGTTTTGAATCATTTGTTCTTATACTTTATTCACATAATTCTAAAAAATGACAATCAATACTTATCTACTACTTGTAGAAGGCTATACGCAATCTTATGCTAATATAAATAAAAGTCAATATAATATAGAATCACTTCAAAGCAGTTGAGTAATAAATTAAACAAATCACCAATATACATAGTAGATATATTCATGCCAGATTCTATTGAAGACAAAAATGTAATCTAGCCAGCTGTTCAAAACCGGGGTGAAGTCAATCTCATAATAAACATAATTATAAACACATTATAAATTGATAAGTTTCGCGCATTCAATGACATTTTACGTTCTGGCACAAAAGGAAGCATAAGAGCAGATTGAGTACAGCTACGCATGCTTTGTAATTATATAGCAATGGTAAGACATTAAGATACTTAGTCATACTTGACTTCGTGTTCTGAACAGCTGCAGCAGCTAAGTGATACAAATTTATACCTGATTTCTGTACTTTCGCACATTTTGCACTTCTTTGCGCGAGACTGACCAGTGCTGAGCAGTGGAACCTCCGTAGAGCTGCTGACTGGAGACAAAATCAACAAATAATTACAATCGCTGGGCTTGCCAATACATAGTCATTTATTATGTTACGATGTAACAAAATTACAAGTAAAATAGCTATGTACTACACATAAACGAATCCCACAATAGATTTTACAATAGTGATGTGGCGTTATTTAGTTTCTGTTTAATAAAACAATCATTTGCTCATTTTCATTCATTCATTTGTCTCATTTTGATTCATCAATGTATTGCTTTTATTTACTGGTAGGCATTTAATAGGAGTGATAAGATAGATGAAAATAAATAATTTCCACTAAAATCACTGCCTTTCTTCGTTAGTTTGTTAACATTAGTCGCATGTGTATTTTTAGTCTTAAAATAGTCAAACGTTAAATTTATGAAAACAAAAATATGAAAATTATTTATAATAAGCAACACTAATGTGAGGGTTGGCTTCGTTTTTTCCAGGATTCCATTTTCAGAACCTGACTTGTTGTTTATGGCACCACCTGCGAGATATACCCAGACCCAAAAATAATTTAATCCTTTCAACAAATCGCAGCCAGTATACCTACATAGATGCAGGCTACCAACATTCTTTTTTGAAGGTTTAAAGGATTAAAACTTTAGTTCAATAAATTAAAAGTTTACGGGTTGGTTTTGTAGCTTATTTATGAGAATTAATAGACATTTACAGCAAAACTGTTATGAAGTCTTATTAATGACGAATGATAAGTTAAATAAAAGTATTTTACTGTAGTCCGCCCTGTTTAAGTTAAAATCAAGGCCACCAAGACATAAATTTATGGCCAAAATATATCTCGAATATCGTTCAAATACATAAGTGTTAAGAGCATCATACTAACGTATAAAAATTGTCTAATTGCTGGATGAGTATACTTAAAATACTATGTTCAAATTCTGAATGCCTTATGGCGTATTCATATTCAGAATTTAAACATAGTATTTTATAATATGTATACTATAGACAATACCTAATTAAAATTGGTTGACCGAAAACAAGTGACGATCGATTACAAACGAAATATGAGTTCTTGGGGGCCTAAATCGCACGACAAGTTTTGACATGATAATATGTAGGTTGTGTAATGTGTATTGAAATTCACTGCACAGTATGGTCTTAAAGTGCTGCAAGACGTTAAACATTGGTCCTACACAGATGATAAGTCATAAATTCGGAAAGTATCCTAACATATGTAATTAATGGACAAGTCCTTATTTTAGGAAAAAGGAAATATAATTAATCAGTTACATATACTTATAGCTTATAAAGTAAATCGGTGAATTCCGAAATGTTACTGTATTTTACTGTGCCAGTAATAATTCTAATAGTATAATAGGGACAGTAACTATGTATTATTTGTTAGTCTAGAAGACTAAAACTTAAAAAGGCTAAACTAAGATTTTTACTGGATGGTAACGTAGCGACCTCCTTGGTACTACTAAACTCCAATTAAAAAAAAACCGTATGACAGGATTTTGTTATAGAACTTTTATCATACCTATTGACACAAAGTCATATTAAGGAACTCGCCTCTTTGACCATGACAAAGTAGTGCTATATCCAAATGTGGTATAATACGGTGTTTGACAACATTCAAAATACTCTACGAAATATGGACACTAAAAAAACATATTTTTTACATATTTCACAAAATAAAGTTGTCTTTTTTAATATTTCCACGTGAATTTAAATTAAACACCTTGTGATTGGTGACAACACTCGTGACGTCACGCGCTAGTAAACAGTGTTTTGTGCTATTGATTGTCGTAGGAATTTACTGTATTTTTTATTACTAAGTTATTTTTAATGCTTGTCACTTGAACTATTAGTATTTTTGATGCTTGTCATGATATTTTTATACTAGTGTCATTAGTTATACCAGGTTTACAATTTAAAAAAGGGAGCCAAATTTTGTGCACGCCACAAATGATCATCGGGGCAGGGATTTTTGACACATACATATTATTTAATTTTAATAATTAGTTTTTAATAAGTGCAGTATGTTTAACATTTTAAATGCAATAATAATACCTATATATTGTTATATTATTATTCGCGTATTACTTCATTTTGAAATCCTTCAATTTTAGATTAGACGTCACGGTAACCTAGACGTATAATTTCTAATTATAAGTTTGAAATCGCCAATCCGCCTTGAGTAAGCGTGGTGATTAATGGTCAAGCTTCTCCTTATGAGAAGAGGCCTTTGCTCAGCAGTGGGTACGTACAGGCTGATGATGTGAATACAAGTGAAGTATACGCATATTTATACTGTTACCATGGAGTCACATGAAGCAAGTTTATAAAGATTTATGGGTAGCCCAGATAAGAAAAATAACTTTATACCTAATATATACTCCCTTTTGTAGTATCTATTAAGTATAAAGTTAAGTACTACTTACATAAAAGTGTACTCGCACATAATAATTTTTGTATGCATTGAAACTGTTTTACTCTCATCGCGCCAACCATAACCACAATTTACGTCTTTTGGGATTCGTAGGAATAGAAATAAATCCTTTTTTAGGGTATTTATCGAGGTATTTATACGTTAGGGCACACACCATTTATAAGACATAACTTCCAATAAATACTGAAATAATATTAATTAACAAGCAATGCACTGTCAGATATTATACTATTCAAGATGAGTTTGATTACTAGCGTGTGAGGTCACACGCGTTACGTGACGACCAGAGCATTTCTGCCGCGTTTTTGTAATTTAAATTTCAAAATAGATGTTATCCTTTATACTGTGAATTTCGCAGTAAGATACATTTTAAACAGAAAATAATCATTTAAAAACTATTTCAAAAATTTGTCAAGTACCGTATTTTATGAAAATGTACCTTATTACAATGGTTGTTGTCGAAATTTAGCAATCAGCATTTCTCTAAATAATGCACTGTTTATTGTATACTCTAAAACTTGCTTTCAGTTCAACAACAATAACTCTATTTAATGATAATTAGTTTTATAAACTTCTGTTCTTGTATCATGTTGTCTTTCACTCTCAGCTAGTAAGTGTTTGCCATTGTGTCTTCTATAATTGGAAACCTGATGACGTTCTTATAGAAATGAGAATTAAGCAACATAAATTACTGTTCAGATGTTAGCTAATGCACAAAACGTTTGCAATGCATGAGATTCCATATATAGCATGTAAATCTTAGTTTTGTTTAGTGTTTCGTTTTGCAAAATATGTTTAGTACTTAGTTTAATATTTGCATTCGAGAAGCAAGGAATGGATTTAAATAGTTTAAATATTTCGGCATATGCGCAAAGTTATAAATAACTCTATACAATTTTATTAAAATACTCTTGCTTGTTAATATATCAAAATATATTTTTGCGGTAGTTTAGTTTGACACTATAAAATTATTTACAATACAAAGCAATTGTACGTTTGCATTCTGCACATAGAAAATTGTGTTGCAACATATGTATGATATTATAATAATAAAACTTTTCTGTACGAAGAGGACATTTATGCAGACACTTTTAGTGTAAATCGCTATATTTTTGGCTAAATAGTGTTCCTTAATGTTCTTTTACATTTATGTTGGTTTAGGCACAGCTAGGATAATTTCAGATTGACGTTATAAAATTTTAATTGGTATTATTCGCAAAGGTTGTTTTTTTGTGAACACTGTAAAGACGTGTTCTGGAGCATAGAGCAATAGTGATGGTGTATTTAATAGAAAAAACACTCGAATATACAGTGATTAACACAGGCACTACAATCCTCTTTTGTAATAATTTGGAAAATGTTGATATAGTTTAACATAAAATCAGCAACAAGAGCAATGTTACGATACTAAATACGGCTTCGGTCGCGCTTTTTGGCTGCAGATGGTGACAATATTGGCAAGAATCATTACATAAACATATAAATATTAAAAGAAGTTCTAAATATGTCCACAGCTATCAATTTATTTTTGTAGTAAATTATATAGCTTTGGCCCAGCAGTTTGAGCAGAAAAATATAAGAAAAAATTACTTTCATATTATTCAATTTCATTTGTGGCAGGAACTTATTGCTTTATTTATGTTTTCAGATTTTGTTTTAAAAAACAGCAAATTTAAAAATAAACTGCTTCTAACAATAATACATGAAGTAAGAAGTTGTTTCATTCGCAGTAATGCCGAGTACAGTGTGTGTGTACATACCTTCATGTTCATCACCACCCCAATCACGTTTCTGGCCTATAACAGGCGTCCTGTACATGTTGCAGGTCGAATCAGGAACTGCATAGTTTAGATGAGTGGGAACCACACTGAAACAAATACAGCTTAGGTCACTAGTTGAAATTAAGATTTCTTAATTATATTCAACTAATCTTTTAAATCACAGTCTAGTTAAAAAGAGGAAAGCCTATATTTACTTTTTATTACTTAATTAATTATTATTTATTTTCAAATAATTCCACTGCAGTACCAAATTAATGTTGCAGGCAGTAACTTATGTTTGTCAGTCTTTATGGGACACATATTTCTTTATGGGTCTTTATGACACCATAAGAAGAATAAATGAATTATCAATAAAATACTAACCATGGCTTAGATGGTGGTGGCGGAGGTGCTAACCCCAAAGGATATACATTTGCTGGTGCAATTCCAGGTGCTTCTAGGAAAAAAAAGAAATGGTTTAAAAATACACACACAATCTAATTGTTTTTGCAATATTTTTAAATTGTTTAAAACTTAAAATACTATTCATATTTTAGTTAGGTGATTTTATAAAGCTTTTTTACCTTCAGTTTGTGGTGATGGAACTGGTTGTGGCGCAGTGTTCTCTTTAAGATGTGCTAATGTGTGTGGAGGCAAATAGCCTGATCTGAAAAAGTATTCTTTCTCGAATACAGTTGCATGTACAAACTTGCACTTTGGGAAAGTACACGCAGAATTTTGGAAGTTCCGGCAAAATGTATAGACTTCAGGTAGTTGTGATAAAATTAATTTGTGAGCAAATATACAGGCTGCTCCTTTTTTACAAGTCCCTCGCACAAAATTACGGCACATTATAACTTTTGGCTCTTCTGCTGTTTCCGATTGGTCCGTTTTAATTGTTGTTTTCAATTCATCTGTTTGGATGAATTCTTGAGATTTAGTATCATTGTTCTGATACTCATCATCCACAATCTCCTGTTTTAAATTTATTATCATAGGTGGTGTATCAGGTGGTGGAGGATTAGGAGGCAGTGGAGGCTGCACATTGGCATTACTCTTTACTTCTTCTTGGTTGTTCGTACGCATTGTTGCATTGGTCACTTCAGTAGGAGATGACTGTTCTGACATTTGATTAGATTCTTCAAATTTGGATTTTAAATATTTTTTCATATGCTTGAAGTTTGGCGAGGGCCTAAAATTTATGGAGTCCTCATCATTGCGAGACTTTGCTTGAGCTTCTGTAATGAAACAAACAAACATAAGTATAGTTAGGAATGCAGAAATTAGTAGCTACCCGGGTCAACTGGTATATATTATATACTAGACGGCCTGGCAAACTTCATACTACTTCAGCATAGCTTTGATGGTCTACTTTATTTTACATCTACATGCAGATGGCAATGCTTTCTGTGGGTATCCTTAATCTGCAGCAGATAAGGATGGAACGTTTACAACACTGAATTAAGGTCTGCTGAAAATATATATTTTGTTTTTTACTTAATAAAATTATGAAATTATTCACACTCTCTCTTCCTATAGAGCTATTGCACCAGTCTCTTAAAATAAATATTCAATTATTTTTTTTATTTTTTTAAGTGACTGCAATGACTAGAAAAATCAATCTAAATCGGTCAAGCCGTTAAGGAGGAGTTCAGTAAATTACATGCATGTGTACAGCAGTATCTTTATATATAAAAATGGATCACAAAATGTGTTGGTAAGCGCATAGCTCAACAACGCCTGGACCAATTTTTCTAATTCTTTTTTTGTTGTTTGTTACTGTCAGGAGAAGGTTCTTATCAAAGAAAATATTAGAAAAGCAGAGGGGAAGATTAGGAAAAAGTCCCTTTGATAGTATCGAGATAGTTGGACCCATGCGAAGGTGGGCCGCTAGTTATGTATATAAAGATATAAAAAACAATGCCACTTCTCGTTGTAATGTTATAACTCAACAATGCCTTTACCAATTTGGGAAAATTTTGGTCTTGATTTATTCATGGAAGTCCAAGAATATTTTAAAACAAATCTTGAAAAGTGTAAAAAAGACGCGGGCGTGCCAGCGGGTGGAGCCGCGGGCGACCGCTAGTAGGCTATAAAATAGCTTGCAAGTTCTACAATATAAAATAATTTTAGAAAATTAAGAAATGTTTTCTTCTAAGACTACCTACCTACCTATCTAATCTATAAAATTAAAAACAAAAGAAATTCGAATAGAAAAGTAAAACGACCTTAATTCAGCAAGTTGTTGTTATCAGTTCTGTTTTGCAGTAGTATGTTTTTTTTAACTTTCCTTTTTTAGTGCAATGCAACTAAACTCTTTTAATGTGGTTTTAACATAAACAATTGGTATATTCTTAATACAAATGTTAGTATTCCACATGCAGTATGCACACATAATACAAGTATTAAAGTATAGGCACGTTTGAAACTATAATAACTTCTACAAAACGTTGATCTATTTTAAATTATTTTAAAACAACACAAGTCACTTATAAATTGGTAGTTAGAAAGTTTTTACTAGAACTTACCTTCTTCTGTACCTTGCATTTCCTAGGCTACGCGTGTTATATAGGTATTAAAAAAAACAGCTTATTCAATGCACCGAACTAACACAAACGACGTAGCATACGTAGAAAATTAAACAAATGAATGTGATTGAACAAAATGGCGGCCGTCTTTTATGTCAAAACTCGTCGTAGTTACGATTCGTGCTACGGTAGTTTTGTTAGTATGCTGTTCGGTATAGAGTAGAAGTTAATATGCATGATACGGGTTTACATACAAATTTTTAAAATAGAAATTATGAGAACTATTATCTAAACCGATTTAAGTGATACTCGATACACATACAAACGCAACTTTAGGAACTTTAAAGTTGCAAACATTAATCAAATTGCATCAAGTAATTTTAAAACAAATTTTAATTAATCTGTAGTCTGTAGTAGAGTATAATCTGTGTTTGAAAGTTTCTCTTCGCTCTTTCTATTTCGGTCATTGACTTGCCTTATACGGTCATTGTTGGCTTGCATTTTTGCAATAGTTGTCAACGCTGAACTATACTCAATATATTTATTGCATTCCACAATGTGAACTTAGGTGGTAGGGTACAAAAGGATTTATATACTTATATTAGTATAGAAGCATTGTGGGCCCTGTCGGGCATAACAATATTAGTATTTTTTATGAGGAGGGCTAGTATGAATATATGTTTATAATTTTTCATTATTTTTATGTAGGTAGGCTTATATAACTTATAACTAATTGAGTACAAATACACTTTAAGTGTTGTTAGGTATAGATTATAGTGTTATTTTTAGTTTATTTATTAAATTTATCATTTGAATATTAGATACATCTAATCTTGAGAATACAACCCAAAAACTAAATGTAGATGGCAACACTGTTGACCGCATCATAGACTATTAAACAATGTTTATGTAGGTAACTTACACGTATGGTCAACTGTTGACCATTGCTAACCCTCGCCACAATATTGACGTACTAATTTATCGTGTTATTTTTAGAATTGATGTAGTTTAAAATCCTTACACATAATTATTATCTAAATGAGGTAGTCGCTAAATTTTATGTAATTATAGTTATGATGATGAGACGAAAGAGACACGAGGGAAGGATGTATTTCAGTAAGATGCTGGTAGAGGTGTTGATGGTACTTCCGGGATTGCTTTGATAGCCGTGGCATGCCTCTGCTTCCCCAAGCAGCTTAACGTATTTTGTGTTGCCAACGTGCAATGACGATATAACCATAACGTTACATGCTAGTGGCCGTTTCCGGGGGTCCAATAATTGAGTTTGCCAGACACCCCCTGCTTATTTATCCCTATGTATCACGCAAAGTTGGTCAGGGCCATAGTATTTCCATAGTTATCATCTACCAGTCCATAGCCACCCACACCCATAACCATTTCAGCCTGGGTTACGTGGTAAGCACCACCGCGACCTCAGCCCAGAGCAGGAGAAGGAACAGGGCTTTTAGTCAGTAAGAGTCTGACACTTCCTCCAGGTGGTTACTTCGGAGGTTAAGCAGCCCGCTTCTCATGCATGAGGGTGTGGGTGCGAAACCTGACAAGTACAAATGTGACTTTTTCCGAATTATATGTACTTTCTATGATTATTTAGACACCATGCACTGACATACGGTGAAGGTAAAACATCGTGAGGTAACCTGGACTTATAATTTCTAATTATAAGTTTGAAATCACCAACCCGCATTGAGCAAGCGTGGTGATTAATGCTCTAACCTTCTCAGTATGAGAAGAGGCCTTTGCTCAGCAGTGGGCATTTATAGGCTGATGATGATGATGATGATGACTTCCTCCCGCCCGGCCCTGGGCGGGAGAAGTCATTTGATGATTTCTCCCTCACAAAAAAAATCCATAACCATTTAATTTTCTACCATATTGCACAATATACCTGCATCAACCGGGGATCGCCCTTGGGTTTTTTTACTTTTATAGTGCATACAGGGAAAATTGCCAGCTATGTCCCATCTCATTAAGATTAAAACACGGACCTCTACGAGTTGGCTTCGGCCTCTCGTACGCCTTCCAAAGGTCCGGGATCCTGTGATCGCATGAAAGGAAAGAACATCCAAACTAATATTGTAACTTACTTACTAACTCTATCTGTCTGTTTGTCTTTTCTTTATGCCTAAACTACTAAACTTATTTGTGTGCATAGTTTGGAACTCGAGAAAGGACATACTTAGGATGGTTTTTACTTTTCCACGCGAACAAAGAACAAAGTCGCGGGCAAAAGCTAGTACAAAGTATAATAACTAAAAATATTTATCCACAGTTACATAAAATTTGCCTAAAAATTAAGTTACTATTAGATACAATTATTTGTTGTCACTTAGTGTTGTAGTGGACATTGCTTTTTGGAACGGCGGCGGTCCCAAAGTACGAGGCCTGTATTTTGGGGTCCTTACCGGGCATCGTCGAAGTCATCATCGTCAGAAGTAGTGCGTGGTATTTGGGATTTTGAATACATGTTTTGAAGTGAGTGTAGTCTGGTCTTTCTTTCAGGGATCTGTGTTCGTGTAAGTATGCGTTAAGGATAAATAGTTGACGGACACGCAGCACAAATTCTTTCAGATTCAGGGTGTCTACACCCTGTACAAAGAATTTAATGTATATTAGTTTTTTGACTCGACCTGATAAATTTTGGAAGTGTGCTTTATAGGAGAGATTCTCGTTGATAAGGAGGCAACGTGTCGCGGGTTCGGTTCCCACACGGAACAACACTTTGTGTGATCAACAAATTGTTGTTTCGGGTCTGGGTGTCATGTGTATGTGACTATATGTTTGTAAAAGCACCCACAACACACGAGAAAATCCCAAAGCGGGGCAAAGTTTTTTTTTTTAAGAAAGATGATCGATTTATTGTAACAAGTGTGGGAGTGTGACCCATGCTAAGTGTAAGAGAGCCATGCTAAGTGTAGGAGAGCCATGATTCGGCACGAATGAGTCGGCTCGACCGGAGTGATACCCCGGCCTCACACAATGCTGCATTAAAGAATGGGTCAGCTATGGTGGTGGTTCGTGGACGGTTTGGGAAGGAATCAGCGTCGTCGGTAAGACAGAGATTGTCTTGTATGGGCTTGGCTAGCCTTGAGCCTCACGTGATGCCCTATGCACACTCTATCGACAATGTGTTCACATTTATTCACGACAACACCAAAGCCCTCACTGCGAGCATCGTACACGATTTCCGAAGTCAGTATATCTTTATAATGGAATGGCCAGCAAGGAGCCCGGACATGAATCCTATTGAACATTTCTGAGATCAATTAAAGAGCAAATCCGAGCAAGAAATCACGTCCCAGACTCTTTTGACCAGGTGAAAAGTGCCATTCAGGAAGAATGGGAGAACATCACTCAGCATGTCATTGTAACTCCTTCGATTGATGAAGAACCGGATGGAAGCGGTGATATGAGCTCGAGGAACACTAGTTATCAAACTTTCTTTAACAAAAGTGTTTCCTTTTTTTACCTAGGTACGTGTCTTAATTGTTTCATTCATCACCTTCGTTCTCCATACAAAATAGAATGATAGAAAAAAAACACAAAGCTTACTTTAATTTGAATTTAGAACAATAACATTAGAATTTGATAACCTCATAAAACTCACTATTAAGCGACATATAATATTTAATCGTAAAATAATAATAAAAACAGACACACTTTTTATGAGAAGCGTAGTTATGTATTTAAAGCAAGTATTTTTACACACTTTTGTCCCGTATGTCATCTTTACTATAAACTTGACGTATTTTATTAGCTAAAAAATTCATAGGTACGTCGAGTTTTCCGCTCTCCAAAGCTATGATCACTGATGGGCCCACTAGGGCCAATGTCGGCTTGCGGGTGTAAGCTCAATGATTTATAGAACAGACTGGTTTCCAGTTAGTAAGAATCTTACCCTCCCTCTCGCCCTCCCAAGGTGGTAGAGGTCATTGGATAACTTACTCCTTCAAGAAAAGTTATAGATAGATTACGGATTAGTGACTAAGATCTGTTAAATGTATTAAAGAGATCTTTATATTATAGATATTAGATTAAGATCATATTTATAGGTGAAAATAAGAAAAGTCTGGACTTTTTGAAATTACCAATGCGCCTTGAGCGTATTGAAACCTCCTCCGTGTGAGAACAGGAGTTTGCTCAGAAGTGGAAGCTAAAGGCTGGTTATATGTGACTAATATTGAAAAAAAAATATTGGTAAGCAGTTATAGTTTTAAGTAATATGTTACAACCTACCACTAAACTACACGGTTGGTGCGGTGGCTGGGCAACTGGCTGATGTGCAACGGGCTGCGGGTTCGATTCCCGCATGGAACAACTCTTTGTGTGATCCACAAATTATTGTTCCGGGTCTGGGTGTCATGTGTATGACGCAGTGTCGTGCAACGTTTTTTTGTAATAAAAACTAGCGGCCCGCCCCCGCTTCGCACGGGTCCAACTATCTCGCTATCAAAGGGTCACTTTTTCCTAATCTTCCCTTCTACTTTTCTAATATTTTCTTTGATAAGAATTAGCAAAATTGGTCCAGGTATTGTTGAGTTATGCGCTTACGAACACATTTTGCGATCCATTTTTATATATAAAGATAAACCGTTAATCAAATTAAATTATCAAACCTAGGTATAATAATTAAATTAGGTCACCCATAGGTATGGTATACATATATTTACAAACTACTACAAAGTGACAATTCAGTATTCTGTCGTTACCACTTATACTGGCAGCATAGTCGACGACATCGAATTGGAGACTCTGAAGAAAAATTAAAGTATATTTGTGACTAGCTTCCGCCAGCGGCTTCGCCCGCGTGCTCTGTTGATAAAAAGCAAAATCGAATTATACATAAAATTTGTTATAACTTGTCTCATTTTTATGGGTCCGTCCGTCGGCTATAGATAGAATGGTACGGATCTAACTAATAAGTAGATAAGTATTACACATATTTCATAAAACCTATTATATTACTTATATTATAGTTTATACAGCTTATAGCAAGATTCAGTGTTCAATTGCGACGAACTGCTAAGCTATCAGGAGTTACACGTGCTATTGTGAGTTAACCATAAAAGACAGACACAAGCTGTAAAATCATTTTTTTAGATAATTTTATGTAGAATATTTGCGTGATATATAATTTCTATGTAACTTTAATCATTAAGGCTACACATGCGAGAGAAACTTAAAAAAGTGAGTAACTTCTCCCGTTTTCCCAACATTACCTTTTACTGCTCTGCTCCTATTATTTGTAGCGTGATGAAAAATATCCTATAACCTGCCCAGGAGTATAAAGAATAATTGTACCAAGTTTTGTTAAAACCCGTCAAGTATTTTTTCTTTCTATAAGGAACATACAGACAGACAGACAGACAGACAGACAGACAGACAGACAGACAGACAGACAGACAGACAGACAAAAATTTTACTGCTTGCATTTTTGGCATGAGTATCGATTACTTATCACCCCTGGTAGTTATTTTAAAAGTATATTTAATGTACAGAATTGACCTCTCTACAGATTTATTATAAGTATAGATTTGTACAATAAATACGTCATATCAACACATAACAAACTCTTTTCATGAATGTGATTAAATAGGAAAAAAGGTGATGATTGGATTGTGATAATAACGTAGTGTTTTCTTCCTTTGTGATTAGTCAATTAAATCTTGAGAACAAAACATACAAATAAAGAAAATAATGGATGCTTTTTTTTTTTTTTTGTCTGGGGAATATCATCCAATGACTTCTCCCGCCCAGGGTAAGGCGAGAGAGAGTGTCAGACTCTTACTGACTAAAAACCCCCCCGTTCCTTCTCCTGCTCTGGGCCGAGGTCGCGGTGCCTCATTGCGCTTACCCCGCAGCCCCGGCTAAACATCAGCCCTTTAGGGCCCCGACTGTGGTGGTCTATTGGCTCTTTGAGGCGCGCGCGGAACGCTACGCGCCGTACGCTCGGGTCCAGTTCTGGTCGGGCGGCGAGCTACCCTTACTCGCCGTCCGCAGACCCGCGCTTACGGTGGCCGGAGATCATCTCTCGATCCCCGACGTCCGGAATGTCGCCTTCTGCGGCGGCTGGGGCGCGAGGAGGATAGTTCCCTCACGCGCTCCGCCTCCTCCTTTGCGAGCATAACTGCTTCGCAGAAGGAGGAGATAGCTTCCCAGTTCCTCTCACGCTGCACCATGGCCTCGATTAAGGCCGGGCGCGAGAGGTCGCTGCCGCCGATCACTTCCCTAAATAATGGGTGCTGTGTTTGCCAGTAACAGCTGTAACTTTACACTCGCTGGCAACTTTGGAAGTTCATAAATAAACGTTATAAAATGGTGGAACTAAAAAAAAATTATTGAAAGTGGGAGTTTGATGATGTTTGGGCTCATAAAATAATAAAACATTAAAATAAAATGAAAAACTATAATAAAAAATTATACAATTCAATCCCTGTCTGTGCGTTAAACTCAATTTATTCCATTTCTGCTATGGAAATCGACTTACAAAATAAATCTAAATGAGCTATCTCATTTTATTTATAATGAGTACCTAAGTACATGTACTTAGTATCATTATCAGACGAATAACTCGACTAATAAAACAATATCAATCACAAATTCATAAGCACCACGTGTTATGGACGGATATTTAATTTATACATAGACTTCGCCTCTCTTAGAGCTGCTGCGTTTTCGTGTAAACTCAGGTGGAGTGCCGGTGCTTGCGTTACTATGCTCACTGTCGCGGTCTGAAGGAGGAAGTTCAGTGACTGTGGCCCTCGGCGAATGAGGAGATCCTCCAGAGCCGTCAGCAGCGCCACGTTCAGGGCGCGGACTCGACGGCGTGGAGCTAACCAAGCTTGTGAGCTGCGACACGCCCAGCGTCACAGGCGCTGCAGCTATCATCGGCGCCATACCACCCGTCGTCAAAGTAGGCGATAACACTGCTTGTGCCAACGCTGTCGTTCCTGGTTGGCCAGCGTGTAACGTATTGTTCACTGACCCACTGTCAAGTTCTTGAATAGGGGACAGAACAAGGGCACCAAGAACAGGCACCTCATTTTGGTAACCCTGGTGCGCCATTATAACACCCATATTTTGCATACCCATTGCAATTCTATTTTCACGATCCATAACTTCTTTTGTAACGTCAGGTGTCGGTATACGAGGCCGGTTTCTTAAAGTTATTGGAACAGCAGAACCATTGCTTTTTTGTCCTCCTGAAACGAAAAAATATGTTCATGTAAATACAGAAAGATTCCAAGTAAAAAGTAGATAGACTAGCGAAATAAACATATTTAAACGGATATGCGTGTGAATTGCACAGTCGATGTGTACAACTTAGTTATAATTAAATGACTAAACCAAATAAAAGTATCAACATACAAATGTTCTGAATAGCCTCTAACTCTAAAATACCGATGGAGCAGGTTCATTTGTGGTTATTATTCATAATCCAATTCTTTAATAAACGATTAGTCATTTTATGCCTTTTGCAGCTGTTTTTGTGTTTAAAATAGTAGTACAACTAATTTGTTACACAAAATAACAAAAACATTAGAAGTTCAAACCCCAAACAAAAATAGAAGAAAGATCTTAATTATTTCTAAAGTCTTCAAAGTCCCATATATCGAGAACTGTAAAGTTTGGGGTAGGTATAGGATTCCATAGTCAAATCAGTCAGAAATATTGAAAACTAGCACCTATTAAGTAGTCTTAGGTCAACTTAATCTTTAATCCTGTTTAAACCCTGAAATGTAAAGAGTTCTTTAATAATAACTGACAAAATATGTATAAAGAGTTTTACCATGTCTAGAACTCGGTCTGTGTTGTCCACGTCCAGATTTGCGTCCCACAAGGCGTTCATACAACGACATCTTATGGTGAGGCGGTGGTGGCATCACTGGCTGACCAGCTTCAGGGCTTGAGTACACGACCGAGTTATGCCTATTGCGGCCGAACAACCCACCCGAGGAGTAAGCTGTAGATGCAGACCTCACTGAACCCATTCGTGATATTTGTCTTTGGAACCAATTTTTTCTTCGTTCCACCAGCGGCGTATCTACACTTTCCTGAAAAAAACATTAAGTTGGTAAAACTGGTCTATTTATTAATATTTCGAACTTTAACTAAGTATGAAACGATCATAATATGAACCAGTTGACTTTTATTCGCTACTGCCATTATTTTGTGACAAAACTGATTATATTTGGATAGAACCATATATCATGAGGCAAGCCCCTTAGGTATATTGGAATCAATTGCGGATTCAACGCTACAAGTAGGTATTTCATTCAAACGATAATATATATTCATTGCTTTTTGATTATCTTTTATAAATACTTAAAGAGTGAGTGAGAGAGTAACCATGGAGTTTCTTGAACGTTCTTCTCCATCGGAATCTATACTTTGTAACGAGCAAATAGCTTCACTAGAGGATAGACGGACAGACTGACACGCATAAATTTAAACCTATTGAAATATATTTTCTTTTTCTTTCAAAAGTTCCCACACACCCTAATAGAAATAAATGATTTTTGACTTTGACTTTGACTTTGATTTTGTGACTTTGGTCTCTTTTTTTCGAATAATGAACAATTTTTTTTTGTCTCCTATCCTTGCTACAAACTATTCAAATCCGTCCGCAATAAGCGTGAACAAACAGAAACACATACATGCAGACGTACCTTTTTCTCCCTATTATAAAATTTTATTTTAAGTTATTTTATTGAGAACGATGTTAGAGTTTCTTTTTACTTTTCGCACCAATGAAATCACCTTTACGGATGATATACTTAAACATGTTTGTTCATATGAGTTATTAACCAATGTTCATCTATGTAGATATTTTAAGGATCATAATATACCTAGTACTTTTACTGATATAATCTAACAGATTAAAATATCAAGTAGACAAATTATTTAATATAAGTATATTTATACATTATTTAAAATAATTTATATTTTTATACCTATATAAAAACTCACTTAGTGTATTTTAGATGCATCCCAATAACTTAGGTACATATTTTTTGCCCTAGCAAGACACCTTTTAATTGCTCCATTAGAGATTAAACGAATAAAAACAATCAACTGGGGGCGTAGAAGACATTAATGACTTACGTAATCTGCATAAGTCTCGTCGTGACTTTTCCTCGGTGCTTGAACGTTTGCATAGACTGCATCTTCAGCTTTCACCTTATAGTGGTCGGCTGAGCAAGGTGGCTCATGCCTACGATAGTGTTCTGACGCCACCGTGTAAGGCAAGTCCTTCGGAACAACCTCCTCCCAATATTGATCTTTGAGAAGTTCAGGATGCTCTTCATGCATCTCATCAACTATCATATAGGCAGCCTGTAATATAAAAAACAAGAAAACACTTTATTTACTAAATATTTATTGAATAAATTAAACCCTAATCTGCTAGAAATCTTGGTGTCCATTAAATATCCAATAAAAAAGAAGATGGCGTGAATTACTTTCGTTTTACTTATATCTAAGGTAAGTAGTATAAAATATTGGATTCCACATTGATTAAAATATGCCTCAATCTTTTGATATCGTACCTTGATATGCCTGTCTATTAACCAATTCAATTCGATATCATCGTCATCCTCGCCGAAAGGATTAATCAGGACCTCGGCCACTTTTAACCAGCCAACGTAGAAGCAG
This sequence comes from Spodoptera exigua, assembly GCA_902829305.4. NCBI lineage: Eukaryota > Metazoa > Arthropoda > Insecta > Lepidoptera > Noctuidae > Spodoptera > Spodoptera exigua. Next base: position 6,759,944 of record LR824601.2, on the reverse strand, counting down.
AACTGGAAATGCAAAAAAAAAAAATATGTAAATGTAATTATATGTCTAGACAAACGAAGTCTAGGTGGACTGACGACAACCGCAGGGTAGCTGGCAGCGGTTGGATGAGAAGAGCTGAACATCGAGCTCAGTGGCGTGCAATTGGAGACGCCTTTGTCCAGCAGTGGACGATATCAGGCGGATGATTATGAAATGTAATTATGTATTAGTAATGTTTTTATAGATATCTGTTTTTATTGAGTGATGTTTGAAATGGTGGTAGGTGTGGGTATTTGGTAGATAAGTTGGTTCGTGTCGACCTCATGCGGGAAATCCAAACAGAAAGGGAAAGCTTACCTGTAGTGCAGTGAACAACGGGAAATAAACGTCAGGCTCGTATTTGGAAGTGCTACCGGGGGCGGGTGGTACCAACTGACGGCCCATCAAAGCTGCCACAAAGTACGTGTACAAAGCCAGCGTCACCACCTGAAACACAATGTAATTTCTCATTAATATAATTAAGCGATTATTATTTTTCAAGACATATCCATAGATACACCAACTCAAACTCAGTGATTGATCAAATATATTTGTATTTCTTTCTTTAGTATTGGGAATCCGCAAAATGGTCGTGTTTTCTTTTATGTACCCATTTGTGTGTACGAATATCTAATGCGGGTCACAGAACATTTAAATACCAACTTAAAACAGTATAGTTGTTATAGTTTCGGAAAAATCCAGATAGATTATATACGGACGGACAAACAGATAGAATGTTAGACAGAAGTGACAAATCCATAAGGGTTCCGTCGTTTCGCATTTGGCTACGAAACTCTAAAACAAAAGAAAATAAGTAGATTATTTGTTCATTCACTTAGGTCTTTTTCATTGACATTAGTTTTTACCCTAGTTCTAGATCAAAGGGTTGTATGTAATGTCTTTTATATTAACGAGATAAAGGAATTTGATAGACAGGTGGAGAACAAAGTAGCCAGTCCATAAAGGATGCCATTTTCTTTTTTCTTTTGACGTCAATCAATACGCTAAGAACACGAAAAGGATCCATGTTATGTCGCGTATACTTTCGTTAAAATCATATTATTTTATTTATACTACTCTGTATTGTACATACATATAATATTTGTGTGATTGTCAATATATTCTGTCATAACTTCTAAGACATTTACACAAATATTATGAAGTAGGTACGTATTTATAATTTCACCATTGAAAAGACAACCTTATTAGCTTTTATTTTTATAACAATGAACATTATAAACTGCATTTCGTAATTATTTGGCAAAGGTTAAATATAAATACTACTTATATGAGGTGCCTTCAGTAAGTTACTCAGTTACGAATATGTACCTATACGAATTAATCGTCTACTTTATACCTAATAAGTACCTAATTATAAATATTTTAGTACCTATACCTATATAGGTATGATTATCTTTTAGAATTTTTACTTTTGTAGTTTGTGGGAATTGTATTTCATAATTTTATTTCTAAAAAATGAGTTCTCGTTATAGTTTTCTTATCTTGCATTTTTAACCATTCTTGAGGCGATATGACCTAAGTATTTATTCAGTTCCAACCTTCTTACAGCATATATGGTGCTTGAAAATATGTTTTTTTATGTGATACCTAGGTCGGCAGACAAGCAAACGGATTACCTGATGGTAAGCAGTCAGAGCCGCCCATGGACATGGACAAAAACATCGCTGTAGCTGTTTAACGTCGGTTTTCTGGAAAGCCGTGGTATCGCTCTGGTCGAACCGATCAATTCGTACCGAGGCATGGCTCTTCCACATTGGAGGGAGAGCGCTGACTTCCCATCATGAGGTAGCCTGGACTTATAATTTCTAATTATATCTAGGTAAGTATGAAGTTGCCAATCCGCTGACGATGTATGTACAATGATAATTTTTCAAGTTTTATTATTTTCTGAGTGCTTTTCTGCAGGAGAGGTTCCATTAGTATTACAAGCGAAAAAATTAGCGCACTATTTAAAAAAAATTCGCTGTAGAAGAACGCTTCTTACTATTTAAGACAGACCCTTGAAATTGACAGATGATATGTTTTTGTTGCCCTAAAAAAATACGTACTAAAAACAAAATAAAAAATAAATAAGTATTTAAAGGGTGCACATACAACATACATAATAATGTATGTCCCTATGTCCGAGAGTTCGATTCGGACTTTCTCGGTTATTTGTTATAACAGTGTAATTAGTTTAATTTTAATTACACTACGTAGGTACAATACACAAAGTAAGTTGCGCTTGCGACCTCGATCGCATTTTTTAGATGACCTGTAAATAAGTGACATAGATTTCGCGTTGCTTGTCACTATATTAAACCTACTTATGTTCCTACTGCGCATCACAATTCATTTAACTTAGTAAACATAATAAATCAAAAAAGCCTTAATATTTTTATATAGTAGTAATTATTTCCTACCCTATTTACTCTAAGGTACGAGCAAAATAAACCGTCTATGCAACTTACTACCTATAATCTGTTTACATTTTACATTGTTTTTTGCTCTTCAGATTACACTAAAGTGGCGAATATGAGGTCTATTGGTCTAAATTAAACTTATCACTATTGGTTCTGACCACAGGTTCAGACAGTATAAGCAAAGTCACAAAGTAACATATGAAATTTATTTATCGTAAATAGTACTTGATATTGTCATATTGCTGACACCTAGCTACCATTTAATGTAAAAAATGAACATGTAAATTGCCAAGACGACACTATATGTATAGCCAAAGTTAGCAGATTCCAGCTAATAGCGAGTAGTTCGTAGCCCGAAAAACGTTTTCCTGCTATTCATAGCAGAGGCGTGTAAACCTGTGATATCGTCCTTATGTAGGTCTAGGTCCATATGTGGGTTTAAATTTAAAGTCTATACTTATCTGGAATATTTTTTGCACAACTTGACCAAACTACGTATCACTGGTATAAATGGTGTGAATATAAGATAGTATACAATTTTTTTTTTTACTTAAATTCACATACATACCGGTATTAAAAAAAAAAAAAACCTATGGCGTCCACTCACCTTAGTATCTAACAATTTTAATGCAGACGTTACATACAACCCTTTGATCTAGAAATAGGGTAAAAGCTAATGGCAATGAATAATACCTCAGTGTATGAACAAATAATGAATTTGCTTTTATTTTTGGGTTTCATAGCCAAATGACAAACAACGGAACCCCTATGGATATATGGAATATTTATGTCTGACCGTCTATCGGCCTACCCATCGTACGTCATAAGTAGTTTTTCCGAACCTAACCTAATAACCGAACCTAATAACTATATTGTTTAAACTGTTCTGTAACCCGCATCAGATGTTCATAAAAAAAACAGAGAAAAAATTAACATTTTGGTCATTCCTTATAATTATTAAAACAGAATACTACTTATTATTGAATGGCTTAAAATAAATAATTTTATGATTAATAATTTTATGATAACTTTAAAATAAAATTTGTAGTAGACGTACGGATGACTTAAAAATACACTATCTAGATAGAGACGTTGATGAAACTGAATCAACAAAATTTCTAGGATCACATATTGAGAACAGATTAAATTAGAAATTTCATATTGATCATGTTGCATACAAAAGCTGGAACAATTTTCATATGCACTGCACAGATTAAGCAAAATAGCAAAGCAGTCTACTTTACTAATACCTTTCCATGGCTACATTAGCTCCACACTTAGATACGATGGAATTTTCAAGGGCAACAAAGCAGACAAGGATTTGTTGCTCAAAAACATATTAGAGCTATATTTAATTTACGTCAAACTGAATTCATTTTTTAAAAAAAGATGAATGTATTAACTTTGTCGTGTGTCTACGTATTTGAGGTCGCAGTGTTTGTCAAAAATAATATTGACCTGTACAACTATTACACGCGTGATCCACAATAAAGATTGATTTGATTTGAGAAACACATATTTTCCTCAGTCCCTGAGTTATCCTGAGTTAGTTACCTATAGTCATCATAGAAGTGCATACAATGCTTCTATTAATAGAAGAAAGAATTCACATTAATACCTAAGATCTTTCAACTTTTGTTTTTTACGAAATTTGTATTTCTCTACACTTTGTTGATGAAAATAAACTTTATAATTGTTAGTAGTGTGTTGCCAGATCAAGTTTGTCCCTGTCTTCCGTGTGAGATCACTCGCTTGCACAGATAATTTATAATGCCAGGTTTTATCATCGGAACGAATTAAGTTGGACACATGGCAAGTTAGATCGGTCGTCACATCTTATTTTACCACAGGTATTTAAACATTAATTCACTGGTATACGTAAATGACGCCCACACATGTAAGTAGTACCTACACATGTATAATGTATCGCGACAACATGTTCATTCAGATGAGAAGACGCGCTCGAGCCCACCTTACAATAGCTATTGTTTATTGAATGCATTATTGCTGCGACTTTGAAATATTTTGTGAAAATAACTAGCCATTCTTTCTGAGAATGTCTATGGTGTTTCGTGAAATAATTAGCTTCACTTTCTGATAATGTCTTTAATAATGCATATTAAAATCACGGTTTTATAAATTAAGCCTACAGTTATACCTACGCAGCTCATCATATGTACATCAATTTTGATTTACTAACCTGAGTGTATACTAGGGGTACACAGACTGTGTCGTATCCTATGAGCGCTCCCAATCGCCTTCTAATATCCGACAGTTCAACTAACAGCGTTTGTACAATGTGATCACTTGTTATCAAGCCTTCTTTTCTTGCCCTATTTATTATATTTGTTGCCCAAACCAGCGGCATCCAATATTTTGACATTGGACTCTTCCCATCCATTTTTTCAAATACTTTTCTCTCACTCTCCAACATAAGACCTGAAAAATAGGAAACATTCATTTCGGTTTTTTTCAGGAATAACTTTGATCTCAAAGTGTCCTTTGAACTTACCAGAGTCTACGACATGTTGCCAAGTCGGAAACCGTCGCTTTACTCTCAGGGATACCCTTTGGAGGGTTATGACGTAAGCTAAGATGGCATATCTTACAATATTTCTTCTCATTAATCGGCCAGTCTCGTCCTGAAACAAAAAAGGAAGATATTATAATTTTTTATTCATTGCGTCAAAAAAAAGAAGTTAGGCGCACAGCCACAGCCCAGCAATCTATTATTAGGTACCCTATTTTTATAAATTATAATTCTCACATGCATAACACATTATTAGATTTTGGTATAAAAATTAGGAACATGTGTGTTCGCAGCTTATTGGAAGATTTTATAGAAATATTCTGCTACAGTATGTAGCAGGTTATAGGTACTACCTACTTAGAAAATAAAGATGTAATAGGTTAGCCGTACATCGCACTCAGAACGTGAAACATGTAGGTAAAACCTACAGCTGAAACAATGTGAACTAAGGACGAATTCTTGAAGAAAACATGTATAAAACTGTAGTAAGTGTGTCAATTAATGCTGAATCGTGGAACATTCCTTTTACACCGCAAAATATTATTATTAGGTAGATACTTTTTACCAAATTAGAAGCTAACAACATATTAAGAAACATTACGACTTGTATTTTACAGGCAGATGTTATAGAGCAACGTTTAGGTACTTATAAGTAGAAAAATTAAAAACCAACTGAACGTCCTAGTTAACTACCCACTTACTTAAGTACAATAAAAACAATATTCATAATTGAAAAGTTTTAACTGAAATACTAAAAAGGTAATAGTTAGTTAGCTTTTTCATCTAACAAATGCGTCCATATTTTTGATTAGCAACGCGTCCAATTTATAACTATTATAAAATGTATAATTTTAGTTAAGTTGGTTGGTACGCAATTATACTATATATAAATATACGTATTATATAATTGTACGTAGGTACATTTGCGCTTTGAAATTTCATGCACGTTGGCAACAACGAATCAATCAGTCCGTTAATAAAATTAGATTTTTAAACTTTCAAAACAAACCATAACTTAAAACAATGAAATCGTAAATAACAAGAGCGTGTTCAAGTCACGTTTTTTTGTCTAATAAAAAAATCAAATTGAGGACAAATTGTGGAGACAAACACAGTAATCAATAATTTGAATGTATTGTGTGTAGCGGAGGCATATCTAATCCTTTTTATGATGGTTTATCGTCTATCAAGCATTCGTTTCGCCATTGCTTGGCATGTGCACGTACACTCACGAAAGGCCTGTGGGCTGTCGAGATATGCTAGCATAAAAAAGTAATTATTTTAAAGGATGATGCTGTGAAATATGGCATTCTACCAATCATACCGGTAATAGTTCAAATACCTAATGATTAGAATTTATAATAAAGTGTTAACTCAAGTAACGATTAACATTTATTGCAACGTGTTAATTAATATCACCTACCTACTTCAAATGTAGCAGTTAATAATCTAATGTAACTATTCATCCTTTTAAAAAGTGTACATAACGAAATCAAAACAATTACATAAACAAGTCTGTATCCGAATATTTCAAAACATTGCTGGATGAGGTGACATCACGCGGCATTGTATGGAAAACATGTGAAAAGCGATAAAACAATATGACGAAGTGAGCAACTCGCCCGGACCGTGAATATGAATTTTAGTCCGAATAAAATCATTACTTAGGTTACAAATAAGAACCTATAAAGCAAGTCATAATAACTACATAGTTCCCGGTATAATAACGGCCTTGTAATGATACTGTTTATCCAGAAACTTATTAGAAAAGGTGCAGATATTAACTTTAACTTAACATAACTACCATGTAGTTTTGGACCGAACCTAATGCCCCGTCATCTGTCAAGGATTCCAATAACAGCGTTATTGCAATAACAATAATTATTTTAGTCGATAGTTATACGTTGTAACCCGATAAGGAAAACACGTCAGGTTTCATTTCCGCGAATAGGTAAACGTATAAACTAAAAACGAAACTCATTGTAACACTAACAATTTAACAATCAGGCATCAATACTATGTTACGTACGTGGTGCCGCGCGCCGTGCAATATGTAGGCTTCGTTATGAAACAAACTATAATAGCTTCGACATGTACACACCTGCCTTTGGCTCAACTGAAATAAGTCTTCTGTCTATCTATCTTCCTGTGGTTTTTGCAATCATTTATGAAATGCATTTATACATCAACCCCCAAGAGAATGCGGCGCTCCTACTGTGTCTCGCTACTAGCCATAAGTGAAAGCGTAAGGAATATCCTACTAACACGTTTATGGCCAAAATTCTTGTATTATGCGATGTTAATGTTTATATTCTTAGTAGTTTAACTCCCAGAAATAGTTTTCGATTACACGAACTAAGAAACGCAGGTGTTTTTTCGATGTCATTAACCACACATTTATGTTAACACACGAACCCCAAACGTTAATAATTTAATCAATTTGGATCAGAAGTTAGGAGGAGCTTCACGCATCATTACTAGCATGTCGTACTGCGAATAATAATTATATCTACACCATGCTTTTTAATTTAACATGACATCGACAGAGTTTAGGTCGGTACTTAGCAATGAAGGTTTTTGTATAGATTTTCTTTTATCCTTTTTGAATATAGAAAGAACTACAATAATGCACATTAAACAGAAAATTTAAAACTTTAGCGACTTATAGAAAATTGTTCTGAAACTAGAATGAGAAGCGCTCGAAATTCCATGTGGACGTTCACAGCTCAATATGAGGTACGTAGCTGCAGCCTCGCGATTGAATTGTCTTTTTCATTGCCTTTTTGTTAGTCACGGATGTTTGGTACCTGAGATTCATTGTTCCTTTTCGCGCCATGAAAATTCCACACCGTCCGTTTGTATGAACTGCGCTTCACAATGTCACAACCTTTGCATTGTTTATACAAACTTCTTTTAATTAAAACATTTAGGTACACTTTTATTACAACTGCAGAAATTATCACTTATTTTTTCGAACATTAAATGAGTATAATTTTATAAATTCTACAGAATAAAGAAAATTGCGGTTAAAATTCAACGTTGTTAATGCAGCTGTTAATCATTGTAATATTAATTGATTTCCTTTTTTCTAGGAATGACTTGACAGAATTTTTAATATAATGGGTTAAGGTGATTAACGTAGTGACAAGCCTAGCATAAGATTATTAAGCCTTTGCAAGTTAAATAAGAAAACAAAAAACACTCCAAGACCAAAACTATGCCACGGAAAATCCTAATAAGTCGGCACTGAAATAACTGCAGGTCGTTCGGCCTTATTAAAATGTATTATTATGAGAAACAATAGAAACAGATTGTAATCAAATAATGAACTCAGGGACGGAGTAGACATGCTGTGTCGAGGTATTCCTCGTAGCGCTCCCGTTTTGAAACGCTCCCATCTAAGCGCTCCCGTTTTATTCCTCGGAGCGCTCCCAAAAGGAGCGCTTCGAGGAACGATTAAAAATATTAAAATTTACTTCCTCGAAGCGCTCCCACGTTTAAAAATAGGGAAAAGCATAAAGAAAACGTAATGAATTATATCGATAATTTTTAAAAACTCATGTGTTGTTGTTTTAAAAACGTGGGATTCTTTTTCCAATAGTAGTCATTTGTTTATTGATTAGTGTTACATTTTCATCGCATTTCAAATCTACTGCAATGTGATTATTATACGTAAATAATTTATATTAAGTTTATCTATGCGTTTTATTTATAACATCTTCTTTGAATACACAATAACATTGGTCCTTGTATACACATAAGAGTGCCGAAAGCAAAAAGATATTATTCTCTCAATTTCGTAATTTGGTTAAGCAACATCGATGTCGATGATGCACACATGAGTTTTTAAAAATTATCGATATAATTCATTACGTTTTCTTCATGCTTTTCCCTATTTTTAAACGTGGGAGCGCTTCGAGGAAGTAAATTTTAATATTTTTAATCGTTCCTCGAAGCGCTCCTTTTGGGAGCGCTCCGAGGAATAAAACGGGAGCGCTTAGATGGGAGCGTTTCAAAACGGGAGCGCTACGAGGAATACCTCCTGTGTCGTGCCGACACTAATTTTGCACTTTTCATTTTAAAATGTCCTTTTTTCTTGAACACTACGCACGCTAATTTTCACCTTATACAAGAACATTTAAAGTCCTCAACAGTCAGTTCTGCATTTTTATAGGAATAAAAAAAACCCTAGATTATTCTATATTCGTTTCTCATACAATAACATCACTTATTTTTGTTGGTGAAATTAGCAGGAGCGTATGTGGGTGTACTATATTTAGCCAACTTGCCCTCAAGGTATCCAACGTGGGTTACCATTAGTCCATTAAGGCAAGTGTCTTATTACAAAAATATATTATTTATCTTAAGTAACAAAAGCGTTGGATTCTAGACATCGAGACAAAGAAATTCTAAATAGGGATACCTAATAATAGCGAATCAATATCTTGTATCTTTACTAGCTTTCCGACTGACAGACTGGCGAGGCAGAGGCGGAGAGAATGCTCTTTGAATCTTTAACTAAAACCTTACAATCTGAGTCTAATGCCCTTTTTATTTAGACTTAAATTTACTTAACCATCATATTTAGGGGCATTTAATAATTACTTAGGTATTCCTATCTTACGATTTAATTCCGAAAACATTTCTTAAGGTGTTTTGTAACTACAAATAAATAAAGTTGATTATACATAACAGGGAATGACATCGTCTTTACTAGATCGCAATAAAATTTAACATTGATTTTTAATTAGTTACACCTAGTCATAAGAAACAGGGTTATCTTATTCTTTACAGTGTCAGTGAAATAGGTTTATGTACATCCTGTAGTTGCTATCCGCGACACATTTTGTTTTATAATTGAAACCAAATTTAATCGAAAATGTGACGTACCAACATCGTCAGCACATGTCTTTATACGCATAAACGTAATAGGATTTTATGAATATTCATGAAATAGGTGAAACTTTGAGAAGAAGGAAGGCATTAATTTTTTATAACCATTTTTGTGGCATATAATTATAGTCTAGTCAGGTTTGTTTCGAAACACTGATTACATACTGAGATTTATAAAATGTCGAAGTTCTACATATATTAGATATATTAAGCTGCTGACGTCTTAGTACGTATGAAGTAAATGAGTATATATATTTACGTCATACTAAAACTGACTTAATCAATACAACGTTCTACCCATACATCTCACCGTTATGTTATGAAAAACAAGTATGTAGTTTCATTTGAAAACATCGCTTTTGGTTATTTCAATAACAGTAAATGAAGTAAAAACAGCACGTTGTGTAAAATGTCCTCGCTTGAAGAATATCTTTCTGTCAAAAACACAATAGGCATTAGCTACAGGTTTTATGCTATGATAAACTAATCACAAGAATAGATTAATGTTGTCACCACTTTGCCATGTATACATTTGTCAGTGACGAATAAAAATATATGTTACGTGTGTACAAAGCCTAACAACGGTGCATAGTAGCATTGTGGTCAAGGTTACAACATTAGCGAATAAATATATAGACACGAACCTTCATAGCTAAGTAACCAATTAAAATGCTTCATCGATAAAAAAGAACAATCGCAAATTAATAAGTACTACCGATGACAATATAATGTTTGTCAAACGAGCACGTCGTCGTGAAGCCAGAGGCCTGTACCTAAGCATTCCGATTGATTAATACTGTAAAGTTGTTGATGTTTTGATTAATTTGAACAAAGAGAAGACTACTCGATCAAGTAAGCTAAATAACTTTATACTAATTGTGAAGTTGTCAACTTCTATGGTTTTCTTTGAGGAAAATGTCAAACAGCCTTTTTGATAAGCACTTAGCGAGCTCAGCATGATTTATGATTACATAAAGCGACTACTCGTGCGTCAACATAAACAGTACAGACAAAACGAACTCATTCATTGCAACAATAATAACTTTACAACATCACAATATAAAAACATTAATTAACTCCATCGTTAACTAGCATACATTACCTTGTAGTAGCTTCCCGATTGTTTTCAATTTGCTGGGAAAATCTGCTTATTGTTGCCACCTAAAATAACAACTGGAAGACTTCAAACAGTTCTCATTGTTGAATTCGCAAGGCAATACAATATTTTGTACACGCAATGCATAATCAATATAAAGAATAAATAAATGTCGCTTATTGTTTGGCTATATCATTGTGAGCAAAGATTGTATAGTTTTAAAGTTAGCGATGAAATGAAACTGTTATGATGGCAGTAATAGTCCGTGGTTACGGAGCTCGCGAAACTGTACTTAATCAATGTTTCAACATCGCAGATTGTATGAGGAAACGAAACGCCTGACTCAGAGTTCTAGAGTTCGTGGTACTCTGTGCTGCTGCACAATTTCTGCCACAAGCATCGTGTTCCAAATAACGAAATTATTTCTCGTTTAGTCCATGCTTTTGTTTCACAGGTAAATATTTTTACATTTTATTGACAACGACAGTGCGATCGGATAAATGCATACAATATTTCTAAGTATGTAGGTATGTATGTACGAGTACATTGGTGCAATGATTCTGTAAAGAGGTTGGTACCCTACATAGCTTTGATTTACAGCCAGTTATACGGAATATAATGACTCAGTACTAAGCGACGGTTTCTTTCGGAACACTGCATCACTTTGCATAACAATGTTAAATAAAAAAATCACCTTCTAACATTGTCAATATTGAGTTTAATAATTTTGTTGTAGGTAGAAACCTAACAGTAACGCATGTTATCATATTATTATTATAGTTACGTAAAACTCGTATGCAAAAATTCGCTTTTACTGCAAGTCTCAATCGCAAAATGTTGATAAGAATGTCAAACTCGCTGAGGCAGAAATAAGTAGTAATGATTACTAGTAATCGAAAAGGATGGAAAAGAGTAGATAGGTAGTAAAATAAATTGAATACTTGTCTTTACTTTACTAACCGCTCCAGGTATTCCCGCCGATATGAAGAGGGCGAGCGTGTCGGGCCACGGCAGCAGCTTGTACTGTTCCCACCATCTCTTCACCACCAGGCTGACATAGAACCCCAGCACAAAAGACATGGGAATCGACTCGCTCTGTGCACCGAAGTACTGACGTACTTTCTCGAATATCCTGTAAGAGAAAAAAATAGTCTTTTATTAATTTAATCGCATCCCTTACGCGTATCATCGTCAGCATCTTGACCTCTCCAACTTCACTACAGATCAGACCAGTTTTTCTGGTGAGGCAAGTATTAACACCAAAGTGATCCGATTGGCTGATAACTCTACAAGTTAAGAATTTTGACGTAATTTTTATTCAATGATTTTAGGATTACGCAATGAATTGAAAATCACTACGAATGTATAAAATAAAAAAATCTTGATTTAAGTGGTTATTGTAGCAATTATCGTTGAATTTTAACGGCACAGTGACCCCGTGAAAGGCCTTCAAGAGTTTTATGATAGTATGCGGATTTAATAAGAATGATTGAAGGTTGACAAACAATAATAAATAATAGACGGAAATACACACTTCTTTAAAGATTATCCGCTTACAGAATATTGCATTAAGCGATGAGATAGCTTAAAATGAGTACTTATAAAGTTGGGTACAGATGGAGAAGAAACAGGCGTTATTCTCAGCACGTGAGGCAAGCTCCTGATCAAGATACTAGAACAAATTGTATGGAATGATCATACAAGTGCTCAACCAAGCTTGTACTAAATAATTACAGTCACGTGTGTGTACTTTAAGCAGATACATGGTAGTATAGATTTTGTTGTTATTGAGTTTATGTGCATCTTTGTGTAAGTATATGTATGAACAAATCAATTATTGGCATAGCCTGTTCGGGGAATTATATCGATAGGTATATCATTCTGGTAGCTGACAATTTCGATTTATTTCAATTGAGATTGTGAACAATTATAATACAATTCGATTTCTGTGTGGGTACGACAGAGCTAACCTAACTACTACTTCTGGCAGCTACTCGATTTTAATTACACTTATATACCCATCACATATGGGTTGTATAAAAAAAACACATTTCAATCAAATATTAAGTTAGTAAGTTATTCAATTCCTTAATTAAGTTAGTTGTCTGCAACATGCATAACATAATATGCTGCAAGTGTTTAATACTATCTACCCGCCCCTCCTTCGTTGAGGGACAATCTCCGGCCACCGTAAGCGCGGGCCTGCGGACAGCGAGTAAGGGTAGCTCGCCGCCCGACCAGAACCAGACCCGAACATACGGCGCGAAGCGCTTCAATGAGCCAATAAACCACTACAGACGGGGTCCTATAGGGCTGATGCTTTTCTGTTGCTGCTGCTGTAGTTGCGGGGTAAACGCAATTAGGCACCGCGGCCTCGGCCTAGAGCAGGAAAAGGAACGGAAGGGTTTTTAGTCAGTAAGTGTCTTACACTTCGTCTCGCCTCACCCTGGATGGAAAAAGTCATTTTATGATTAAAGGAAAACCCTCCTTCGTATGGCGACCTACTACTTCGGTGTCTGTAATTTGTTTTGTTAGCGAACCACCACACACTGTTCTAAAATATTCTTTCATTACATTCAGATCTTGATAATATCAAACACATTAATAAAAATCCGTCTTCACGTAAAGCCACTAGAAGTTTGCATTACCTACCTAATTTTTACCGTAAATTGCCAATGGACTGAATTTTTATCATTATTTAATCTAGAGGCGCTTTTCGCATATTTTAACAAATTCTCTAAAGTGTGTATTATATTGTAATAACATTATTCTATTACATTGTCTCTCAACAATAGGTACTAAAAATGTAAAGACTTTTCCTTCAATATAAAAAGGGACTCAATATAAGTTTAGTTATGTACATACAGCTGTGTAGTAAGATTGGTCAATTTATATAGCTACCTACGTACTTATTTATAACTGTATAATTGATTTTCATAACGATTTGACTTTCGTCAAGGTACACACAGAGTGGGTGTTAAGGAAAATATTTCACCTTGCATCAATAAACGGTATCACGTTGCATAGAGAACAATCGTGACGATTGACAGGGACGAGTAGCAGTTTAAGATGTAGCGACTGATTGTGCGTCATAATTATAATCCATACAGATACATATTTATTTGCAAAATGGCGACTAAACAACAATTTATGATTTTATTTAACATCGTGATATTTCCTTTAAATCATATATCAATCCCACACAGAGACAGATTACTTGATGGTAAGCCATGGGTGTCGCCCATGGACACCCGTAATATGAGAGGAGTTACCAGTGCGTTCTCAGGCTTTTTGAGGATAAGGGTTTCGGAGATTTAGGGATTGCGGAGTGATAGAGGGAAGGCCGGTAACCTCGTGCCCGGTGCCCAACATTTTAACAATTAATTTACCAAAATATTTTACTACCAACATTAAAATATCACTTAAGAATCGAATAAATTAAACCTTATACGAATATTCGACGAATCATAATTTAATACATTCGACATATTGAATAATAGTTCTAATACTTTATAAAAATATGATTATCTTGTTATTTCCTTATCCATCACGATCAGGATTGCAGGAAAATGTAGTGACGAACAGACAATTATTATTTACTCTTTAATTAACATCTTATACGACAAGTTAACTTAATATTACCTGACTTTGCAATAAACACGCAATATTTGCACAATTGAAGAACACAAATAATGATGGCTAAGTCTTCGGATTACCACTAGGATTGAATTTATCGATTGAGAGGACCAAACACTATTACACGACCACTGTATTTGTTGACGCCATGTGTACCTAAGCTACACTTCGTTTAAGTGCTAAGTACGTATTCCTTATACATACTTACTGAGTCTTAGATTTTTTTTATGTTATTTCGTAATTGGAATGAGCTACTGCATATTCCGAGAACGTATAAAATTGCAGTAATGGGTGAATATATGGTGAAGAATGACTATAGCAATATAAAAGAAAGTTCGATAAATTCCGTATCCAAGATTTCCAACTACCAAATTAGAATAAAATGTATACATATTTATCTTATAAGATTGCGTAGGCAATAGGCTCGAAACACGCCTTAGGTACTCTATATAAACAAAATACAAAAAATATTAAAAATATTTAATATGAGTTTCACTACATTTTATTCATTAAAAAAATATTAGACGTAGTAGTAGCAAAATATACATAATTAAAAATACAAATTAAATTCCAAATATTTAATCACTGATCAATATCATGGAAACATTTTAATATTAATAACAGTATCTACTTATCGAATTTCTAAGCTATAAAGCCTATATGATATCCAAACGATATATTAAAATTGTTGGTAGAAGATCCTTGAGAACCAGTTTTACTACTATGACATTAGTATTTCATTTTAATACGGGCACGAAAGTTTTGATTGAGAAATAATATGACGAGTTGATCTGTAGAAAATGTGTCGAATGACAGAGCAACGGTACTCTGAAATCATAAATTATTATAAGTATGTAAGTACCTTTATGTAGATCTTGTGGCCAAAAGGCACGTGATGACAGTAGGGTAGTCGAGCAGCCGATTAATAACGGCCAAACAAATTAGTATAACCGATGAAATCCAAACATTTTTAATTAATCGACCGAACGAATATGGCACGGACCGGAATGCAGCACTATCAAATAATACTGAACCAATAACTTTGAATACTGCCAGGCATGCACATATTTTTTTTATGTAATAGGTCGGCAAACGAGCATACGGATTACCTGATGGTAAGCAATCAGCGCCGCCCATGGATACCCGCAACGGAGGAGTTACGAGTGCGTTGCCGACCTTTTAGGGATTAGGGATTTGGAGATTCAGGAATTGAGGAGGGATTGGGGGCGGGGAAAGATTGGGCCTCCGGAAACCTCACTCGCACGGCGAAACACAACGCTGTGGTTGTTTCACGCCGATCTTCTGTGAGGCCGTGGTTTCATTCCGGTCGAGCCGACCCATTCGTGCCGAAGCATGGCTTTCCCACACTTATGTAAGCAAACAATCAAATGATACATAGATCTAATGTATTTATTCTGTAGTATGCATATGTTTGGAGAGACTATTATAATATAGGTAATCGAAAAGGATTAGTACTCCGATCATGTATTTATGAGAACTCACTGCCGAAATGCGGTATTCACTTGTACTTTAAACATGTTTTACAAAGCGGTGCGATTTTTTGTTATGGTTAGTGAATTCAAAACATTTTTTTACATTATATATAACCTTACGCATGTAGCCGGATAGATACCTAAACAATAGTGAACCATCGACTTCCAACCTACTATTAATAATCTTGTTAATTTTATAAATGCGAAAGTTACGATGTTTGGATGTTTGTTACTCAATCACACCAAAACGACTTGCTAGATCTGGATGAAATTTGACACAGGCGGAAGATACACTCCGGAATAGGACATAGGCTACTTTTTGACAACAAACCACGCGGGCGTAGCCGCTGGCGGAAGCTAGTTAGTATACATATACATATGTATATTAATGATTACTTCCACTAGGGGTATATCCGGCAGTAAGTATATGGGTGAAAAATGGTGCGTATTTTATTTTGAATATATCTATTCCAAATTCAATTCAGATCCGTTCTGTAGGTAGTTCAGTAGCTTTGAGTCAAAAAGCAGCGTATAGTCAATGGAAAGTTGAGTAGAAATATAAAATGAGATTAAAGGAAGTAAAAGCAATAAATTAATACAGGTTTTGCATATACCCGCACACGTAAGACATAAATGATATCTCTAATATAAACGTTGTTGATAATCCGATGGCCTAGCAATTAGTACTGAAAGCTGGCTGATGGATGTTAATGGATTTGTGGTTGCGCAGATTATGTGGTATGCGCTGTGCCCTGCAACCCTGTCAATTCATAACTTACATACTTACTAATAATTGAGAGTTTTATTTTATGTATACCTATGTGACGAAACATTTTGAAAGTCGAAATCTAAGTATTTATTTTAATTTATCCTAAAAAAAACATTTTTGGAAATGTCAACCGTTGTATTGTCTACCAGGGAGGCCTAGGTGCTCGTTGCAATAATAATATGTAGATTCGTATGGAGTATTCGGGAACGATGGATTCGCGACTAGGAAAGAAGCAGACAAGTGTATATCTATCTTGCTTCTGTAAGTCTCTAGCTAGGCGCCTTTTTGTAAAGATGGTTTATTAGGTCCAAAACGAACCAAGTAGGACTTCACCTTTCTAAGCAAAATTTATTATACAGTCTATCTCCTTGTCTTTTGCATTACTGGGTATCGTGCATATCCTTGCACCATATTTATAGTTACTTGCATTTTATTAACATATGTTCATAAATGTGTATACATATAAACATCGTTACTGACCTTAGAAATACTTTAATTTTAATGCATAACTCGTGACTCTTGAATAAAATGTTATCCAATGGTAAATCTCAGGATTTGTACGACATCACGGATGAAGTTGTATTATGAAAAATATTATATATTTTAATACTTAGGTAGGTAGATATACAAAAATCACGCCTTTTATTTCAAAACATATGAACGAAGAAGAAGTGTAGCTATGAACATACTTACATTAGCCGAGGTTGCGGGGCAAGCGCAATTAGATGCCGCGTACTCGGCCTAGAGAAGGAACGGGGGTTTTTAGTCAGTAAGAGTCTGAAACTCCTTCTTGTCTCACCCCTGGGCGTCAGAAGACATATTATAATATTCCCCTCACAAATAAGCTATGAACATACATGATTACTTATTCTTTATCTCTCTCTTAAGCTCTTTCTCTCTCTTTCTTTCTCACGAAATTTGTTATATTCAAAGCTTGTATCCACTATGGGGTAGATGGGCTAGGCAGGTTTACACAAGTAATGTGTCCGTCCGTGAGTATGAGAAAAACCGAAAATACTTTGCATGAAAATGCGACCAACGGGGCACTGTGCCTGTATGTTAAATACTATATAAATTTATTTTACTTTAAGCGAAAGCCTATAAACATTGGAAGTCAATATCAAAAACTAAGTGAAACCACAAGTGAAGCCACAAAACTTATTATTAATTAGAGTTTATAAGTTAGCCTTTAGAACATTTAATTGCTAAGTTCATTCAGTAGCTAGTAATTTTAGACGACCTTGGTTTAAGATGAACTGCGGAAATTGTTATTAAGTAAGCATAATTGTGATGTGTTAAATGACGACAACATTGCTTACTGAATTTTTATATTCAAAGTAAGTACGTAACCATATGATTCATTAGCTTTGACTCCAGGGGAATCAAGATTGACCCAAAAAAACTGAATTTCGATTACTTACCTCACAAAATTATTGAACGAGATAGTCCAGACGGTATATGAAGTAGCCTTGTTTTTTAAGGTAAATTTTATCGAATTACTTCTATCGCGTATCAGAGTAGACTCTTACTTACTAACAAACCCCTGGTCCTTTTTCTGGTAGAGACAGAGCTAGACAACTTGTATAGCTCTTTCTCTTACCTACCCTGAAGTAAGATTAAAACAATTTTACTTTAAATGTCTTGGTTAGCCGTCTGGCCGTGATCTGTTGTGCTTGCACCCACGACCCCAGCTGTAGTTAGGTAGCATAGAGGGAAGGAAAGCTTGAGTTTGGAAAAGTAGCTATCAATGTGTGTCTCACTGTCACTTTATGATGCGAGTCCAGTATAAATTATATGAACACAAGAGACAGACACAGAAGGTATACCTCAACCTCTACAGTGTACTGTGCATTGTCGTATGTAAACTTCCAAGAAAATATTATTGCTTGATTATTTCAAAGTTTGAAACTTCGTTGTCAGGTTTCAACATTTGAAATGTAAACTTTGCTCATTAAGACTTCTCGTGGCCCACCTCAAAATTTTTATGTAACAAAGTTGTCATGGGATGCCATAAGAAAACCTTGTTTCTTTTTCAAAACTTTTTATCGTAAGATTAATGCAAAGTGTACTTTTCTTTTTGCTTGTTGCGTTTGCGTTCTTGTAGTGAAAGTAATCTACGGGGAATAATACGTCATTTTTGAAATTAAGTTTTTAAGGCTTGATCATTTTAATAAAATTAGAAACGACTTATTTCGAACGTAGCCAGTAAGTAAAATCAATTACGATTGGTCGTGCAGTCTTTGTGAGTTGCAACTTACCCATGAGCTCCTCTTAATTATATATCGAACATAATACATTATTGAATGTTTTATCGATTATGAAAACACTTCGCAGTCGATCAAGATGCTCATGTTAAATTCATGTTATCATATCGTTTTTCCTCAATGGCGTTATTTTTTTCAAAGTAATAAACATCAATGATTTAATTTTGTTATGAAAAACTCGTTTCAATAACTAGTGTTGTATACAACATAATATCTAATTTACGATAAATTATAAAAAATACCTGTTCTTGCCGTTCTAATTGTACCATGCGTGGGTATCAGAAGTCGAATTTTATAGAAGAAACTTGTACCATTATTTAGAGTTCACGCTGTCCTTGTGAGATTTTATCGAAAACTGTTCGGTTCATCTAATGGTAATGAATAAATAACCAGAATATGAAATAATTTTGGTTATATTATGATATAAATAATCTATAATATTTTTTTGAAATTTTAATGTGCCATTTTGAGTTAATAGGTAGTCTCTACCTGGTTTCGTGCGCCCCTTATCACGTGTTAGATTTAGTATCACCCTGCTGTCATATTGTCGTGGTACCTACACTCATAAATTAGTTACACCATAAATCATATTCATTTTATGGCGTCATCTGACTGAATACATCATTATTCCATATGAAAATGCCAACTTGTTATTATAACTTCTCATTCCATTATTAACTTACAATGAAATTGAAGAGCAATAGTATTTATGTATTTAAATTAAAGTGCAATTGTCGACAAAGTTTCCGTCAATACTGTAAGCCATTTGTGATTGGGTCCTGCTCTGTTATTGTGAGATGTATTGCACAATATTTTCCAACAATGGTTTTTATGTAGTTCAATATTTGTGGGTACAAACGCTTCGAATCCTACTTTTCTTGCAGCAGAATAGCGTTTCTTTCCTGTGATTGCATTTCTTTTTGTTGTTTGTTTTTATCTGCTGTCAGTACTAAGACAGTATAAGAGTCGTGGAAATGGGAGTCTAATAGAAATGGTGACCCAATTATATCTAGGAATGTTGCATCATCAGCAAAGGTTGCATATATTATAATGCTGGGCCCAAAGCGGAGCCTTGAGGTATCCCTGTAAGGCGACAAGGGATGATCTTGCTTCACGCAGTTTTACTCGAAAATGCCTGTCACTAAGGTATGATTTGGTAAAAGGAGTTGTTTTATCATGCACAGTAATCTTTTGCGCCACACACCATCAAAAGCCTGCTGGACGTAAAGGAATGCAGCTGCACAATACTCTTTATTCACCATGCATTGCTTTTTGGTACGATAGACTTTGCGTACCTGCTCAATGGTGGAGTGTTGCATACGAAATCCAAACTGGTGATCTGGAATAATTTTGTTTTCTAAAAGTTTTCAAGTTTCAGTTCAGTTTTCAGCCTATTTTGTACATATAACTTTTTCCCTTAGCTTGGACAGGACTGTAATTAGGCTAATGGGACCGTAAGACGTTCGTCGTTGGCCGATTGTCCTGGCTTATTTACTATCATGATTTGTTAGATTTTTCATAGGGCAGGTTTTTCACGTTAAGGTTCTTACAGAGGCATTAATTAGAATAGTGAGGCTATACAATTAATTCGCGTGAGTATGTTGGTCATAGTGATAGACAAAGTTGCAAGTCCTGGTTGAGCGTGCTGTCTTTTTCAGATCCTCAGGGGCAAAATTCGTTTGGTTTGAAGTCGTTAGCAAAATAGCTGGCAAAAGTGTCACCCTTTTCTTGGTTAGTACGAGTCCACGAATTTTCAATTGAGGGAAACGTTATTGGTAAATGCTTAGTCGCTTTCAATAGAGAGTGGATCCCGTTAGCGTTAGGGTCCATTTCCTCCAGTCTATGTTGCGCCTCTTGATTTTTAGCATTCGCAAGAAACTGTTTGAGTTCTTTAATTGCCCGGTTATGTAATTTAGTCCTCTTCAATGTGTTATGTTTTCCAAATTCAGAGTAACCGTCTGTTTTTCGCAATTTTTCTTCGAATTTCGAGCGTAATTGAACTGTGCGCTAGTCGCTTAAGCCCAGGCAGAGGTACTGTTTTATGCAGCCACTTTTTTAACATTTAAGCATTTCAACATTTTTAGGTGATTTCAAAATAAGATTAATCTTATCTTCAACATACTCCCTGAAGTTATCCCAATCAGTTTTGTAATAATGTCGATAGGCTCATAATGGATAACGCGAGGTACGCAAGTGAACCGTTTTCGTCAGGGGTTTACGCGAAATATTATACCGGTATTCGAACGCCGTGTTTCACTCAACCCCCAGACCATCGTCCAGAAGAGGCATTCAAATTTCAATTCAACTCAAATTAGGGATTTAATCTGATTACGACTCCCTAAAGGATACTAGGGTTTTGGTCCGAAGAAACGTCAAGAGAAGATTCATTCAACTGGCAAGTGGCAGATTTTTTTTTTTTTTGAAAAAAAGTCAACAAGGTCGTGGAGTTGATTCCTATCTGTTAACCAGTATGTAGATTAACTTATTTTAATCTCATAAAAAACTCCGGATAATTGTAAATAATCTTTTATTTTTATTTCTAAGAATGTAGTTACTTATGTTATCATAAGACAAAAAGACCCTTTTTGCCTTGATTCGTCTTGAAGCAGAACATAATTGGCTTTCTACCTTTGCATTCATATGATTGTTATCTAGCACATGGCTCATTATGTATCATAATAGATCGCAGACAAGACAACCTCGTTAGTTTATCGTAAGTTAGTAGAACTATGGATAACTAGGATGGTCGTATTCCAAGCGGAATATTTTTTAATCTTTTTTGTTTAACAAACTAAGATACCTAATTAAAACTGACGGATCTTTGTTGCTTTGTTTAACCCCTCATCATCATCACCCTTTAATGTGTGAGAGTTTATGAGAATGTATGTTTAATTCTTGCACGCATAAACGGCTAGGGCAATTTGGTTGATTTTATGTAAATATGTATGTAGGTAGGTGATACCCTGGATTAACACATAGGCATTTTTTATAATATACCACCTGGGCGAAGCCGTAGGCGGAAGCTAGATAATAAAATGATAAGTATTGTCAAGCAATTCAATACACCTATGAATTCATCTTTCAACTATTGAATAATCTTATAATAAAATGGCTAAATTCATAGTAACAAAAATGCAGTCAGCTATTTAAATACAATTTGGGTTTAATTCATGAACTCAAGAATCATGTTGGCGGCCTGACAAAACGAGTCCTGTGAATGAACTGACTACAAAATAAATATTTATGTATAATAATAGGTATGACCGTCGTCGGCCAGTCACCATCATTGTCGAATACACGTACAAAGGACAATGGGCGAAGTTCATCGAGTTCTTGTACCTGCACAGAGCATACACGCATACACAGTATACATGAATATGTAGTACAAGTACTACACATCGACACAAAATGTCTAGAATTGGAAAATACAATTGAATGGACCCTTGCCTACAAATTATAATCCGTTCATCCACTACAAAGTATGTATATAACAAAGTCGCTTCAACTATCCCTATATCCCTACGTATGCTTAAATCTTTAATATTACGCCTCGAATTTTGTATTTTTAAGAAGTTTTATAAGTAAGTATACTAACATCCTTTGAATAGCGGAGAAATTTAGTACTACGAGCATTGCACTCTTGCGAGCGTCCCCATAAAAATTACGGTTCGACATTAGCAAGAGATATTTGGCAAAATAACATATCATTATAAGTATTAATGTTAGTTTTCTTTAAAATACATTTGCGTAGCTGCGTTATGTGTTATTTTTGTGAAGTATTCGGTCTTTTAACACACTGCTCAAATGTTATCCGATTGTAGGTACATAACACATGTACAAACTGAAGAAAATAATAAACTATATATTAATATTTTATAACGAAGTTCTAATAACAGTATGTGGTATTAGTGGTTAGTACGGTTAATTCATTGGATCTCACATTAAAAAAAATTCCTGCCAGTACCTAGGTTATAAAAATAATTTGTATCACAAGATTTATTCATTATTTTAAGTAAACAGATTTTCTTTTTTGCCAATATTTCCAATCTAAATTAATATCGCGAATTCCTAACGATATTTTTAAAATAAATATAGAAATTTATTTAAAAAATATCGCTAGGAATTCTCGATCAAATTCTCTGATCGGCAAAAGAATTAAGTACAGATTTTTTTTTGTAAAATAAAATTCTTAATAGAAATTTGGAATCTGGAGTTATTTTTAAAGGAATTTGGGGGCAAACAAGTAAACGGATCACCCGCTGTTCAACACCAGGACGGAGGAATGACAAGTAAGCTCTAGGATTTTCAGCCGGGGTTGCGGGGTAAGCGCAATGAGGTTCCGCGACCTCGGCACAGAGCAGGAGAAGGAACAGGGGGGTTTTTAGTCAGTAAGAGTCTGACACTCCCTCCTGCCCGGCCCTGGGCGGGAGAAGTGATGATTTTCCCCTCACAAAAAAAGCTCTAGGATTTGTACAACGTAAGGTTCGTCCCACGCCATTTTTCTATTAGTCCGCCGTATCCCTCCTATAGAGTCAATCCATTCGAACCAAGGCATAGCTCTGCAACATTAGACGTTGTGTCCGAAAGACAATTAGGCTTGTACAGTACGCATATTCGTGGCTTAAAAAAGAGACCAAATATCTTGTCTTATACTTCAAATATAAGTCTCTGTATTACAACAGGCTTGATTTCCATCTCCGTAACTTTATTGCGGGATATACCTACTAATATTATAAATGGGAAAGTTACGATAGTTAGATGTTTGTTACTCAATCACGCCAACATTTCTGGATGGATCTGGATGAAATTTGGCATAGGCTACTTTTTATCAACATACCACGCGGGCGAATCCGCTGGCGGAAGCTAGTAGGTACATTTTATAATTTTCAAAAACAGTTTTTATTTAATAGCGCTTTGCTTGTTTTATAATTCCTGGCGTCCTTGTTTAGCATTTGCATTTTGATCTCGTTAGAGACACGCCCGCACTGTGAGGCCTGATTGAGCTGACTGTCAGTCTCCAGTTACTAACGCACTGATAAAAAGTCATTAAAAGCCGAGACATTTAAAAATTGTCTGACAGATAATGTCTGGATAGAGATACTTTCTCAAGATACATATTTAGTATATTGATATAAAAGTTTCTGTTTGCATCAAAACTATTATAACATCAACTTCGAAGGGAGCCAAGAAAAAAAATTTTTGACGGTTACAATTTTCAGCAGTAGGTCTACCATGAAGTGCCAATAGTTTGTTATACTTATTTTGCAAAAATGTATGTAAAATTAAATTACTTGTGTAAGTACCTATATTTTAAAATCTATACCTATGTATCTATGAACATGTTCTTCGTCTATAATTATGAGGCTGCTGCTAAAATCAATATTCAATATAAAATAAGATATCAGGAATGCCAGATAATTTTACTTATTTTTCCTTAAACGTGTGACTAGTTTATTGAGTTGTTTTTTTCTGTTTCATTCAATATTTAACCTATCTAAGCCCTCTACTTATGTATAAGAGGCCAGTTTTCACTTGGAACTAAGCTTTTCTCACGTGTAATTCGTTATTTAAAATATTAGTATCTCACGACCGTTACTAACAAATATGTACGATCACGGACAGAGACATTTAATATCCTTTTTTTACTTGAAATATGTTATTAAGAGCATCTGCCAGATTGCTTTCAAGAACATCTTTTCCTAGATTTTTCCTCAAAGCTTGATATTGGTAACTAATTTCTGTTACCTTTGATCACTGATTACTCACGCTACTATATTTTCTAGCGGACGACAGATTTTTTAAACGAGATGTTTGCTAAAAGGTTTTCCGATGCGATCAATGAGTTTCTTTTTGATGCTTTTATTATTGAGCATCGTAAAAGGCTTTTTAATTACGTGATGCACGGCATGCGGCGTGGCTTATGAATGAACATAAAAAAACCTTTGCAAGATGGAACTAATATTAATTCTTCGAAGAGGCAAACTGTACATAATGTGTACATACAGTAGCAACCTGCATGGCTCTCCAACATATTAGGTACATTTTACATAATTTCATTTTCAAAAAATAATGTAGGATCCTTTTGTAGTTTATTTTTGTTTATTTATTTAAAGAGTTTTTGTTTAAGTACCAAATTATTCTAATATTTAAAACGTAAGCATCTTGTAGAAATATTATAACAGTATAGATGTAATTTAATCAATTGACTCACCAAATCGGTACCTAGGTCATTAGTTTCAATTCGTTTTTATTATCGTTGTGTTGTTGATGTTGTGAGAGATTGTATCAACACAAACAAATTGGTGAATCGAAACAACCATCAATAGAAACGAATGACGTGCAATTCAATAGCGTAGGTAGTTTGTCGGACGGTCTAAAATTGTTCATAACGACACGCTTGTTTCCCGATGGAAGACAATGGAACGCAAAATGCCCCTGATTTCGCTGCTTGTTTGCTACGAATGCATTGGTTTTGAGTAGGTTCTACTGAATGATTGTTTAGCATACATAGTTGGTCCACATGATAACCACATACTGAAACTTGTGTGATGTAGAATTTATGACGTCACCAGCAAATTTATTGCTGTCCTACTATCATTGTTCGTCGATACAGATGACATATGAAATTGTTAAGGCATAGCTAGTATTTTATATATTTATTTGTGACTGTATGAAGCGTGGAACGGGGAATTACAGCGTGTGAATTGACACCGCGCCGTGCCTACGTCACAGCCTTGTCCACCGAATTGTGATTTCTTCCGAAAACGTTGCGTAAAATTTTGTTAGTCACTACTTAAATGTTCGCAGCCAACCGCTGCACGCCGAGGTGTTGTTCTTGTTGCCAATTTCCGCACTTTTATCACGACTTTAAGCAGCCAGCTTACGACAACCATTCGTAGCTTTGAACTGCCTTTTAAAAATAGCTCTGAAGCCTACGTCATTAGGATTCGAAAGGCACAGAAATAGTTAACTTCCTACTGCTTTATATTATTCAATTGATCAATTACCTAACGAACCTGATACTTATTTTGTGTACTTACTTGACAAAAAGGAGAATGATGATAGAAAAATCATCATTCGTCTGGTAATTTGTACGAGTGAAACCACGCAATGACATCAATGCAATCAACCCGCATTACCTTAAGTAGGTTCGTCGCTTGAATTTGCTGTTCATTGTGAAAAATCTGGCATTTGAAACACAAATAGTTTAGATAGATAACACCTATTTATGCCACTTGTTACAGATAAAGTGATTTCAGTACCGCCATTATAATTAGTTGGTGAAGTGCAAAAAGTATCATGACTTTCCTTAAAACATTGAATTGTGTTTCTCTTAATAAATAATTGTCGTCATTTATAGTTGAAGATAGAAAATCATTGAAATTTTATTGTTTACCTCGTGCTTGTAATTGCAGGACATACCGTACTTAGAAATTGCAAACTGACTCCAATACGTAATTACCATTTCGAAATGAAAAAAACATAATAGGAATCATACAAAAACAAAATTGAAGAGTTGTTTCGCGCAGTTGGCTAGGCTAAACAAAAAATATTCACAGAGTGCTCGAACTGAACATTTTCATAAGGTGAAGCTAACAATTACCTCCGTTTTTGTTATTTATGTTTTAAATAACTTAACAATTATTGGCTGTACCTATCCTCCGTAACGCTGGCTGCACTAGCGTATATTAGTATATTTTAATTAAATATGATCCTATTTATGCTTCAAACTTCTACCGTACAATTTAAATCTTTAAGTAATGCAGTTATGACCTTGCTGATTTCATTTCTGAATACAATTGTACTTATTATGTACTTTTAAAACAAGGATGTATTGTTTGAAGACAAGTTTTATTTGCCAATTATATGAAGGTACATATGTATTATTATATATTGGTGGCCATATGTTTACTTTTCTCGTGAATGTTTTATGGGTCGGCTGCCTTATGACAGGTGTTTTAATTGCCCATGAGCGCGAGCTTATAGGTACATAGACATATGTAGGTAAACACATAATAAAGTAAGTTGTATAATATTAATTATGATAATTATGTAGGTATAATATATGGATTTGTTGCTGGCAGTGAATGCGACCGACCATACTACTATGAACATAATATATGTATAGATATGTAGGTATAGCACTCACCTCTGTTGCTGCTCTGTTAGCGCAAACCGATACAATAAATTGATGGTGTAGTACAGTGTGAGATATGCTAGTAACTCCCGCCAGACGAGCTTGTACACGCTGCCTCTCCATCTGCAAGCGAAAGTAAAGTATATCGGTGTTTAAGTCGTTGTAAAATTATTACAAAATAAGGAAGAAAGTCAGGTTTGTGTAACGGCGCTCTTGTCCGACACGAACTGCCCAGCCGACCTTGCCGACGATTACCTATACGTGCCGCACGCGTGTTGTTTCATTTTTGTAAAGATATGTTATTGTTATTTGACATAAATATTTCACCATACGTGGCTGAAATCATCGTCGGAACATGAACGGCGTCTAAAGCAAATGTTTATTTTTAATTACCACCGATAGCGATGGATTATATGTACCTTTTTTATAATAATTTAATCTCCGTAGATCAGTACCTATTTTATAATAATTTAATCTACCGTGGATCAAATGTAACGAGTGCCTATAATCTCGTATTTTATTACGAAAAATAAAGCCGGATTGTTTGGCAGTGACGTGATACGAACGATCAACGATGCGAGCTTCTAAAAACTTGTTTAGCGTCAGGGTGTCAGACAAAAAATGAGTATAATTGCATGTCTAATCGTTAAACCGTGAGTCCAATGATTCTAGGAACGTGACAACTGGATATAGTATGAAGATACTTGTTTGTCTTCTGATTTTAAGATATAATATTTTTGTTATTAATTAAATGCCCCCGCGATGCCAGCTCTAATCGAATCTGATTACGACATTACAAAATAAAGTGAGTGTTATATTAATATTCTTAATTAGCAAACAAAGTTTACGTTTAGTATAAAAGTTGCAAGTAACATTGACATTTTATTTATTTGAGAACAAAGAGAAAATGACTGTTAACAGTCAAAGTGAAATGCAGACTGTTCTTGTCCTCGCACACCGATAATTAATTTCCTAAGACAATGGATTGATACGATACAAGCATTTACAATCGATCGTAGGACGAGTTCAATTGAATTATTGGCCAATTGTCAGAGCATCGGCCTACATTCCGCCGATCAACTCCGTCCTGCACTGATCTCGTGATGGCTTACAATTTTACTTGCAATTGCTTCGAGCATGACACAACACTAATCAAATACCTTACCTACATATCGACTTATGTACACCTAACATACATGTCCGTCCGTACATAATATACCACAATAAGAGTTACAACATTATTTATTATTAGGTACATTTCGAAGTTCGCGTGCTCTCGCGTTATGTTAGTGGCGGCAACACGTATGTTTTTCCACGAACAAACTGAATTGAATACTTAACTCAGTTTTCACTAGTTATGTTATTTGCATTGTATAATATGAACAAACATATCGTACTCCTGGAATGAATATAAAGCGAAAACTTTTTCATCCCCATCACATAGATGGTTGGCAGTCAACAACTGTGCGATTCAGCCGTTACTTTCTGCCTCGCAGAGCAAAACTTTGGAATAATCTTCCGGCGGCGGTATTCCCGAACCGATACGACCTTCAAGAAACGAGCGTATTCCTTCTTAAAAGGCAGGCAACGCACCTGTGACTCCTCTGGTGTTGCGGATGTCCATGGGCGACGCCGATCGCTTACCATCAGGTGATCCGACTGACGTTACCTCCTATTCCATAAAAATTAAAAAAGACATGTTTATATTAATACTTATTTTCTAACTTAATAAGTCTTTATCTGACCCAGGTTAGTCTTGATCTATACTTTGAAGGTTGTCGCGATTTTCACCATTAAAATCCATGAAATCCATTAGTGTTTGGTATACTCAACATACATATAAATAAAAATATCGATAGGTAGTTCATTCCATTCCATTGATAACCGGTCCTTAATACGATTATGCAGACACGTGCATGCGAGATGCCATTGCCAAATATATGATAATCACTAATATTTCTTGTTTTGGAAAACCCACTTTAAAGTTTGTTTGTAAATTAAACTATCAATATGAGTAACGATGAGAATAGTTCATTTGTTGAAATTCCCACTTTCAAGAAATTAAACAAGGAAATCCTTAGTCGACTAAAGAAGTTTTATATCTTTGCATTTTTTTTATTCAACGGCAATCTAACGTACAGACGGATTACCTGGCGGTAAGCAATAATGGCAACACTTGAGAAGTCACGGGTTCCTGAGATTTAGGGATTGAAAGGAAATTGGACGGAAAGAATTGGACCTCCAGTAAGCTCATTCACACGGCGAAACACAACGCTATGCACGTTTCACGCCATTTTTCTGTGACGCCGTGTGACTCCGGTCGAGCCGACACCCACACATTGACATAAGGTCACATTAGATGTTTATAAGTAACTTGTATCATATTTCGATATTTAAATGTATCTCTACACAAGACTCCTGAAGATGTATTTATGCAGCCTACTAAGACTATTAAGACGTTAATTAATTGTGAAGGAAAGAGTTGTGAAGATTTTTGTGAAGCCGTCTACGGCTAAATATGTTTTTGAACAAGTTATATTATAGTTACACACATAAAAATCATAACATATGATAGTTAAATAGTACTGATACAATTATTATCGAAAACATAACACAAAACTAGATAATTATGCACATTGAATGCAACACCAATGCAATATTTCCGCGAGTAGGTATGTTGTGAGTGTCAGATACTCTGACCACAAACTGACCACAATTCCAATCTCTCTACTTTTACAGAGAATTTCGTATACGTTAATTAAAATCTATACTAATACATTGATACTATAAAGCTAAATAGTTTTTTTTATGGAACGCGCTCATCTTTGAAACTTCTGGGTCGAATTACAGCCTGCCAGTCTACTGGCAGAGTGGAAACAACGACTGTCGCAACCGAGGGCCGGGCACGCTACCATAGCAGCGGTAAGACCCCTCTTTGAGGAGTGGCTTGAGAGACGCCACGGCGTCCTCACCTTCCGTCTGACGCAGGTGCTTACCGGGCACGGCAGCTTCGGTAGGTTCCTGTTTCGGATCCAGCGGGAGGAAACGCCCGAGTGTCGTCATTGTGAGGATCACCTAGAGGATACGGTGGAGCATACGGTAGCGGTATGCCCTGCCTGGGCTGAGCACCGCCGTATCCTCAGGGAAGTGATCGGCGGCGGCGACCTCTCGCGCCCGGCCTTAGTCGAGGCCATGATGCGGAGTGAGAGGAACTGGGACGCCGTCTCCTCCTTTTGTGAAGCAGTCATGCTCGCAAAGAGAGAGGCGGCCCGCGTGAGGGAGCAATCCTCCTCCTCACGCCCCAGCAGCCGCAACTGGCGACACTACGGGCGTCGGGGATCAAGGGACGATCTCCGGCCACCGTAAGCACGGGCCTGCGGTCGGCGAGTAAGGGCAGCTCGCCGCCCGACCAGAACCAGGCCCGAGCGTACGGCGCGTAGCGTTCCGCGCGCGCCTCAAAGAGCCATTAGACCACCACAGATGGGGCCCTAAAGGGCTGATGTTCAGCCGGGGTTGCGGGGTAAGCGCAATGAGGCACCGCGACCTCGGCACAGAGCAGGAGAAGGAACAGGGTGGTTTTTAGTCAGTAAGAGTCTGACACTCCCTCCTGCCCGGCCCTGGGCGGGAGAAGTCATTTGATGATTTTCCCCTCACAAAAAAAAAAAAAAAAAAAAAGCCTACCAGTCTACTGCAACTTCACTCTGCTTACCCTTTATCTATCCATATTTAATTGTGAAACTATGATCAAAATCTGGAAATATTATCTAAAATAATCGTATAAAATGTGACGTAATGGTTAATATAATAATTAGTGGCCAAAAGGTGACCTGTAATCCTCCGATAGATTCGGATGGCATTGTCTTGTGACCTCAAAATTACATCGAGTCTGTCCGCCGCCAAGTGCACCAGGTCCCACCCACAACTAATTAAAAATGTCCTTGCCTCCGATGTGGGGGCTAATACATATAAAAATAGAATCAGATTCCTTATTTGGGCGCAGTAGCTATCTACATTGCACGTGCATACAAAATAGGAAAGTGAATTAACTCATGACACCTGTTTTGTCGGAAGTGGTGACTATCGAATTAGTATATTACGTACGTATTACGAATCTTTATGTATTTAAAGGTCTGGTACAAGATCGTGCAATGAATACATATGTTACCTAAGTTCGAATATATTCTATGTATAGTGTCCGGTTGGCCACATCGCTCGATAACGGTGTTACTTTGGAAATTAGACTACTTACACGGCACATTTTACATGGTTATACTTAAACATTATTTTCCCGGACTGTTTCTTACAGTTTAATTAAAATATTATCTTTTATACCTACTTATCTTCTTCAAACAAAATAGTCTGAATGGAGCACTGAACCACTTAAGGCTAAACTTGATTAACAATTAAAATTATAAGATTTTACTATGAGGTTTTCCTTCATCGTATGTCAGTGGTAGCTTAACAACCTAGAAAGCGCATGTAACTCAAAAAAAGTCCCATTGATACTTACCATGTTGAGAATCCAATAGCACAGTTATCTTTAGGTACAGCAATTTCTTGCGTAAAACCTTTAATGGCACAAAAGGACCGCACAACTTGAAGAACTCTCTCAGATGTAGGTAATGGTACACCTAACTTTTGAACTAATTTATTGCACAGCAGTTGTTCATTAATAAAAGCTAATCTGCACCAACTAAATCGGTCGATAACTAACTAATATCGATCGATGTTATTGCGACAGGTATTTACATAAATCCAGTTATTGCACGTAATAAACAACAAACAGTAATATGTACAACAAATCTTTAATGTTGTTACTAACAAAGCGGACAGTGGCTACAATAGACTGATGACCTAACACTGAACCAATATTGGCTACACCGAGTAGATTTATTTGAACAAAAGAGTGAAGTCATGATTCTTAGAAACATACAACAAGACAGCACCAGCTTATCCATTAAATATTAACTGACAACTAAATTTAATTTAATCAAATCCTCGCTGACCCTGTGTTACCTACGAATTAATAAGTTTTCAA
This sequence comes from Spodoptera exigua, assembly GCA_902829305.4. Classification (NCBI taxonomy): domain Eukaryota; kingdom Metazoa; phylum Arthropoda; class Insecta; order Lepidoptera; family Noctuidae; genus Spodoptera; species Spodoptera exigua. Next base: position 6,727,647 of record LR824601.2, on the reverse strand, counting down.
TATAAACAGATATAGGTATTTAAAAATCAAAAAGGACTCAAGTAACTTTACAGTACCTAATCGCCAACTTCAACATAGTAAGTAGTAGTCAGACAATACCTACCTACTCAAACACAAATAAAAATATCCGATTGTTTACCAATAACTTGTAATTAATACTGGGAATCGTGTTTATCCTGGACGGGGAGCCCGCTGCCTCCCTAACCAATATAAAAAAGAATATATAAATCGACAACGCATGTGCAGTATTGATTTTACACAGGGCTTGCGCAGTTGATGGACAGCGATCATTCACTTGGACTGGCGCCGGAGCTTTTTAAGTCCAATTAGATGCTTTGCCATGCCACAGCTATTGATGAATACAAATAATGTTGCAGATAGACTAAGTAATGCGTTTTCTCGTTGTTTCTTGATTTTATCAACACTTACAGATAAGTTTTTGTAATAAATTCATGCTAAATGTTGAATGGTCCTGAAAAAACAAATTGACGCGTATAGCGGGTGGAATAGTAGAATGGGACCCACCCCCAAGCTTCCAGACCTGTAGAGCCTACATACCGGCTACATATTATTTACCATGACTGCATACAATAAGTTACAAAATAAAAATTACTTGAACCACTTACACGTACCTACAAATTAGAATTAATTACTTATGTCAGTAATTGGGTTATTTTTTTTCTCCGAACTATCTGTCATTTATCAATTTCAGAAATGATAAACAAAATTAGGTTCGGACATTAACAGTGATTTGTTTCAATTGATTATTACAAATACAAAATATATCGTATTGCTAGTCTTCGGTAGTGCCATACACGAAGTAAGTGCAAATTATAATGTTCACATTACTGCGCATAATACCTATGCGAATAATAAACAAAGTCTGTAGAAAAATTATACTGCATGGCTTAGGGGGTTTACTACAGCTAATCTCTGTAACATGAAGAGGTTCTACAGTAATCTACCATCGTATCTCGGTATTGGCATATTCTCCTTTCTGTCTAAAGCGTGAATGTCTGGTGTATAGCTCCATCCCTCTTTCTCGCCCGGAAGATTCACGCTTTAACACGTCATGATAGGCATGTCATGTCATGATTCTGATTGTATAACGGACAGCATATCAATCGTGTTTTGTTGTTGTTTTTTTTAGTCATTCATTTTTTTGACGCTCAAATGTTTCTTCAGTTTTAAATAAGAATTTTTGGAAGAAGGTCTATTACAGCGCAGAATATCTTATGACCTACTTCTTCATAAGACTAAAACAGAAGAAAAACAAGTGAATAAGTTCTATGAATGCGTGCATTACTTGTCGTCCTACCATCTTTTCATCGGCTACTCATCAGTGTATCCTTATAATATCAATAGATTAGAGTTCTTGGGAAGATAATGTGCCATTAGAAATAATTTATACAATTCTGAGCTCAAATGTAAAAGTTTATAGCCAAAACTCTTGGCTCTTGAGCTATAAACTATTGGCTATATACTATAATATAAAAAATTGGATTTCACAACTGACACTAGGTCAGAAATCAAGCAAGCACTTCACACTTATCAGAGAACCACAACACCCTCATATAGTGTGTTCAGTAAAGCCTTGCAACTAAAATCTGAAAGGATAATGAACTATGTTTTATTATTTATTGAGACTTTCGCTGATTGCCGAATCAGTTCGATAACACACCTAATGGTTGTGTCCTACATTTGTAGGTGATCACTATAGCAACGATGTGGAAGGAATATTTGTAAACAACCACAATAATATCTTACCTACCCCGGTAGGTAACTAATGATGACCTACTTATAATTATACAAAAGTTAAGCTACAAACAATCATGTTGTACTGAGAGGAGAGCGTAAGAAATGAAGTCTGAGCTGTACTTCATTGGTAAGAAAATGAGTCGTAATCAAAATTTTTATGAGATGTGTCGGTAAATGGCTTGACTGATTACCTGATGGTAAAGCAGTCGGCGCCGCCCATGGACAACATGGCAACACCAAAGGAGTTATGAGTGCATTGCCGGCCTTTGGGGATGTGTTTCCGATAGAAACACGCCCTGGACTATGTAGTAGGCAGGGAACTGAATTTGCTTTACATGATGATCTCAAGAAAGACTTGTAATAGGTATACAAATCCTTTCGTAGTGGCTTGGATGTTTAGGGATGAGAGATGAGTGTCGTGCTTGAGGTACGGTTTCGAAACCTGGAAGTACTATTTAGATAGCGCTGACAAACTGTAAAGGAAAAAAAAACCTGGTGAGGAAACCTATACTTATCATTTCTAATATTAAGTTTGAAATTGCCAATCCGCCTCCAGTAAGCGTGGTGATTAGTGCTCAAAATCTTCTTCTTTGTGTGAGAAGAAACCGTTGCTCTGCAATGGGCACTAATAGGATAATGATACGGCTTATAAAATACAGCAACCAACAACCAATGACTCAATACTAATAGTTATATTTCATTCTATTCAATGTGTTTCGAAACTTTCTCTCTAATATTCGAATTTCTAATAAGTACTAACCCAAGAACTGTCATAGGCAAAGGCAGTGGTTTTTTCCACTTTCGGTATTAAACCATTTTTTATAGTCGCCGTTTAATTAGTAATACGTCAATACGTACTGATTCGTGCCAATAAGTTTACGGTCCGATAAACATAGGTACATAAAATACCTAATTATTAAGCAACCGAAACATTAGTGCCAGCGGTCGGTAAACAAATTTCTATTACAATTTACAGTACAGGTTTCAATAATTATAAAAATGCTAGAAATAATTTCTCTAATTTTTTATTTAATAAAAGTAGGATAATGGTAAAGGTTGGAGCTAGAATAGGGTATTACCCAACATGCAAAAAACCCAACAATATTGCTATGATCATGAACTCGATAGTGTTTTTGTATGTTTGCCGTCAGTTTTTTGTAACTCCTACTGATGAAGAGTGAACTGAAATAATAATGATGATGAAGCTAAAAAAAGTTGCCTATGTATAATAAAGTGTTGTTTGTGAAAATTGCCGACTATGAGCCGAGAAAAACAAGTTTGACTGGACCATTGCCACAATTCGCTCGATTGAGATTCCATCAGCCATATTAGTTGGCCTTCACAGGGCATTGTGAAGACACTTTGAAAAGAAAACAAAAGGTAATTCGAAGCGTAACTTTTGGCCAGCTTACGAAAATAGGATGATGCATTTGTCGATCCGAATACTAATAGTGCAAGTTACGGAATTTTACCCTTTCCATGACCATGACAAGGAGTTTTTGAATGATCTGAGAAACTGCCAAGTTGCACAGGCCCTAACGGAATACTAAGTCAGGTTCGTCAAAATTCTTTGACCTTGTCAAGAGTTGCCTCGATCGAGCTCTGCCAGCCAACACCGCTTACTAATTACTAATATCAGTGTCGACCGACCTTCGGAATCTGTACTTAGTAGCAAAAAATATATTGCTTAATCGATCCAAGATTATGAATCGTTAATACTGGGTTAAAAGTTAAATAATTACACTACATCTTGAAACGTAATTCTATGTTTTGTGCGAGTGTGTACCACAGCCGGCTGTTAACTCATTTCCGAGTTTGCTGATATAAATTCTTGAGCTATTTAAGGCTGCCTAGAAAAATATGAAATTATTATTGAACTTTAATTCCAATCACAACTTGCAAGAGGCAAACAACGCCCAAAAATGTTAATGTCGGCTAGAGCATTTAGTATTTATCTGCTCGCTGGAATTCAAATGGATTCTTATGAGGTATTATCGTTGTTTACATGTATGAAGTTAATACGTAATTATACAGATTGGTCAATTGGAATAACCTTGTAGGTGGCTTAATCGCAAGAAGCCTATTAAAAAAAAGTAGAAATTATGTTCTTACTAAAATAAAAATAAGTAAGTTCAATAATTTTATCAAAGGAAAACTCAAATTGTGTTTAAATGTATTCTGCAAATATTGTAAAGTTTTTCCAAATAAGTGATGTACTCATTCTGTGAGTAAAATACTAGCTGTGTCATCAAGTTCAGATGTTTGGCTTAAGAACTTAAACAAAATGTAGAGCTAAATAATTTCATTCGGAATACATTGAGTCATACGTGACTTATGTCCGTAAAACAATACGAGAACAGCTTATGTTGCTGCTACTTTTTGTGTTGCACTGGTTATATAGTATTTACACGTTTGTTTTTATAATGCATTTATAATTGCTTACTGGAAACTAAAAATTACAATTTAAGAAGGTATTTTTTGCATTAAAATATATTATTGAAAACCGACCCTCAACTCAAGTTTAAGGTAAAACGACTAGACAATGTTTTTTTAAGCCAACTCAGAACATTAACAATGTGTCAGACATATTTACGTATGTCATAAAGTGAATATTAGTACTTTCGTGTAAATAAGAGTACGTTCTGTTAACCGTAACTCGATCAGACAGGTTTCTTTATGTAGTACGCATACAACAGCAAATTTATTTTCATTGTGACTTATTGCATTTACCGTTCAGTCTTCCATTTGAAAAATAAAATAAATAGACGTATAGTTCTGTTCTAGCGGTACCTATTCTATCTACCTACATGTTGGAAGCAATTGCTTCTAACGAACTGACCAATATTCATACGTGATTATTGTTATCTTGGACGTGCTACCGAGAAATAACTGTAGCACCTAGGCATCCAAGTAAGGTGTTTCTTAAGTTACTTTTTTTATCAGTTCAAAAACTTTTATGATAGCTTTTTTATATTATGCTTGCAGACAAACCACATTAAGTATCCAAGATTTATATAGGTGTAGGGAAAACATCAAATAATATGCATTCAAATGAATCTTAAGGTACACATCTGATTTGTGGGGATTGTATTGTACTCAATTTGTTGATTGTTCTTAATTAAAACTGAAAACAAAGTACATTGTAATTATTATATATTTTGTTGACTTGAAATCGATTTTAGTTAACGGAAATCAAATAGTCATAACTTATGAGTATGATTGAATAAAGTTTTAATCGATTGGTGCACGCGTCATGGTTACTTTCGCCGCCTTTCGTTGTCAGGGCCAAGCGAGCTGCGGCTGTGATCAGACATTGAATCGATTCTAGTTCGCGCAGTACAAGTAGCATTCATCACAGCGCCAGTCGAGGTCGACTCTAGCGTTGACGTCGTGATCTTCGCTCTCTTGTTACCTATGCCAGTTAATAACAAACTTTCATTAGTTTTCGATGTAAACATGCTACGGTGAGAACAGAGTTATTTTCTACATTAAACATATACAAGGTGCGCGTCACAATAGACGGACGACTAGCGAGGTTCTATTGTTAATGTATATTGTGTGGTTACGGAGCATCAGTATGTGATTTCGTCATGTAGGAATGGGGCACTCAGACAACGTTCCAAACAGCTGTTTCACGCGAGCTGTGCACCTTCGGCCTGCGGGGCCGCTGCGCTCGGATCCGCCGTCAAAGCCTCGCACTCCACAAACACAGGTCTACTTACTTGCAGAGGATCCTCCAGAAACATCCGAAACTGCTGCCGTTGGGTACTTCACCGGCGTATGATATAGTCATGTTTGGTACAGCTTAACACACTATAAAATTAATATTTATTTATACACACACACGTTTGTTGGCGCGAGCTTGGAACGAGACACACGCGGAAAATTAAATACGTTTTAGAAAGTAATAAAAAGTTTGTTGGCGTTAGTTACTAGGGAAGGCGAAGGGAAGTATTAACTAAATAGTGCACTATAATGTCACATTCTGGTGATGTGTTATGCACTCTGCCTTCCCCGTACTGTAGCAAGGCATAAAGGAGGGGCGCGCGAGAGCACCGTCCACAGAGTAGCGTCAACTGTGACTGATGAATGATACCTTGCTCGGCATGTTGTTCAACTTACTCGCTCGCTGTTTGCTCATGCGTGATAAACGCGGTGCGGTGCGCGGCGGCGCGGGCGCAGCCCCTCTCGCAGGTTCTATACCAGCCTTCCTTCACGTCATCACGTTTGCCGCTAGATGGCGTTAGACGTTATTTCTTATTAGCCTCACCACAAAAACTTGCATTTTATTTATAACACCGAACGACACAGTTATTTTGTTTCTGAACATGATTATGATGGATTATGATTTGAGGGCTTTTAATCACAAGATTAAATGACTTTGTACAAAGTTTTTGGTCCACCCGCGTACACAAAGAAACGAACACTGTTAAATATTGATGGCAACAGGTAAAATATTTATTCAACATGGCCGAAAACTGGTATGGGTGTTGTTATCCTTTGTTTAAAAATGTTAGATGCAGTGCACGTTAATTTTCGTAATGATAATTTATGTAAAACATTTAAAAACAAATAAAATATTTAAATTTAAAACATTTTAAAATAGCATTTTGGCTGATTTATACCAAGCGCTTGTTTGCGCCTAGGTATTTATTTTTACCATCGGAGCTACAATAAAATAGAACATAAAGTCTTAACTAGACTTGTAGGTACCTTTCTGTATAAACCGACCTACATACATGAAATAAAGGAGCGAACACTGACTACTTAAGGCAATAATGTATCGATTACGGGTGCCTGGCAACGTTCAAGATTACATTCTACTAGCAGCATCTATCAGAATCAGAATTTTCCTGACACGGAAATAAAATCCGAGTATCCATGCTTGGCACACATTCGTCCATCGAGACAAAAAAGAAATATTTTAAATATATCTACCAAATTGCCTTTAGGTTCGTTGACTAGTATTAAACACTTATATTATTAAAGTTATATTTCCGAGTTAGCTATAAAGACTTTCTCCAGATAATCTAACCTAGTTACCACTGTTACCCTCTATGGGTAGCAAAAAACAATCCTGGACGTAATTCCTCACTATGAGTTTGAAATCACCGATCCGCCGTGAGTTAGTAAATGTCGTGACTCGTGATAAATGCTCAAAACCTTCTGCGTGTGACAAGAAACCTATTTATTATTTCTATCAATGGGTATCTAATTTAAATTGCATTTCGACTATCGATGACAACTTGACATGCTTACACAACAGCTATAGTGTTATCGATTTTATTTACAGGAGTACATTCAGTATTACCTTCAATTTAGCAGCTGAAGATTTCCCAAGGCGTGACAAAGGGCTTTGATTAAATCGTCATATGACTTCTCTTACTGATGTAATAGCTAGCCCTTCCTCCTCTTGGTACAGGCCGAAGCCGCGGTAGGTTGCGTTTGACCCGCAACCCAGACTGAACATCAGCCCTATTGGACCACATATATGTACATTTGACTGCACGGTTGGCGCAGTGGCTGGACAACTGGCTGCAGTGCAACGTGTCGCGGGATCGATTCCTGCACGGAACAACACTTTGTGTGATCTACAAATTGTTGTTTCGTCTGGGTGACTTGTGTATGTTTTTATTTAATTGTAACCACGACACATTAGAAAATCGGGTATAGGGGTAACACTTTTAAAACAAAAGAAGTTGTGGGCAGAGCGTGCCGAATTTTTTGGCCCTCGCGGAACGCTAGTGTCGTACGCTCGGGCGGCGAGCTACCTTGCTAGCCGTCCCAAGCCGTCTAGGGCTGGCTGGTTGGCTGTCTCGCGGGTATAACAGCAGGCTCCTTATTTTCGGGGTTGGGATTTGCCAGACCTAGCGCATTAATGTACCGCGGCTTGAAGCCCGGAGCAGGGGTGTGGTCGTTTTTAGGCAGTAAGAGTCTGACATTCACTCTCGATAATGTTTTCATTTTTATATATTGAAAGAATGTTTTTAAGTATAAATTTAATTACGATTTATGGCGTAACTGCTAAAGTTTACTAGATCTAGAAAGTGTGGGAGAGCCATGCTTCGGCACGAATGGGTCGGCTCGACCGGATTGATACCACGGCCTCACAGAATACCGGCGTGAAGCAACCCACTGCGTTGTGTTTCGCCGTGTGACTGAGGTTACCGGAGGCCCAATCCCTCCCCTTCCCCTATCCCTTCCCAATCCTTATATCCGCAACCCCCATCCCCAAAAGGCCGGCAACGCACTCGTAACTCCTTTGGTGTTGCGGGTGTCCATGGGCGGCGCCGATTGCTTACCATCAGGTAATCCATCTGCTCGTTTGCCGACTTATACAAAAATAAAAAAAATAATAAAAATACTTGTCCAAACCAAATTGTTAGAAGAAATTTGCATGATAATAGCACATTATAATATACCTATATTTTCTTTTTCACATACTATTTTTTTCCTATTTGGTAGAATCAGTGACGAATTCCTGACCTGACTCCCGCTAGATCCGAAACAGGTACCTAAATACTTCTCGAAATTGTCATGTCCAGTTGCGTCATGCCGAAGTTAAGAGGCTCTCTAGCCACTCTAATGGGCTGATGGTCAACCCCGGCTGACAATCAGCCCTATAGGGCCCCGTCTGTATTGGTCTATTGGCTCTTTGAGGCGCGCGCGAAACGCTACGCGCTGTACGCTCGGGGTCAAATATTTATTTGTTGACATTATTTTAATAATTGCTTTTATCGGAACACTACGTACCTACCCTTATTAAGTACTTAAATAAGAAAATGAATTTTTATTAGTAGAGCAAGGGCCACTTAAACTCGAGGTGGGACGGAAAGAATGGCTGGACAAAATTGTATATTGATCGATCGTGAAATATTCGCGGAATTCCCGGGAGCGAAGGCTTAGGTACCTAACTAAACGGTGGAACAGTAAAAAATTAAACTTAAATAATAAAAATAAAAAAATTGGAAATGGCTATGTATTTAATTAACATCAGATTTTTGACAAGAAACGAAACTGGCATTATCAGCTTTGAGTTACGTAATTGTTTATTTGAAGATGATCCGATGCGGAGTACCTACATACACCAGGTCAACTACATTTTTTTAAATAAAAGCCAAGGAAGTACAGATTTACTTGCGTTTTCTAACTATCTATACCTATGTATAAGTATAAGAAAAATCTTTAGACCTTTTACAGAACTAAATGATTAGGAAGGGAACGAGAATTGGGTTTTAAGTAATCTCTATCCTAAACACACTGGTACCTAAATTAATTTTTACAAACTCTCACTCCGATCGGGCGTGGTATGATTCTACTCGAGGCGAAGAATGGTTTTCTCCTCGTTATAGCGTAGGTAGACGAGGTTCAATAGGGCTGATTTTCAGCCAGGGTTGCGGAAGCAATCAAAATAATGTACTGCGGCCTCTGGCCTAGATCAAGAGAAGGAACGGGTAGCTATTAGTCAATTACAATCCGACACACACACCTCGCCCCATCCAAGTTTCTTGAGCTATTTGGATTTGGCGTAACTGTAACGTCCATCCTTAACTTTGGCTCCTACTTAAAGTCAAAAGCACAACTACTTGGTAGGAAATTGATCTTGTCGAGTTTCATGGTCTTGATGCAGTACTTCACACCAGAACAACTTCCGTCTTGACTTATACCAAGCGCAAGTTCGGTCCTGTATGGACTGCCTACTGTTCTCATCCATGAGACAGCTCGGTTAACCACCAGCGAGACACATAAGAACATATTGAGAGGCGTGCCTAGAGGCTCATCAACGACGAAGCGCTTGTGGAGGCACGAATTCAAAGCCTCGGCCTCAGACGCAAAGTTGCATGACTTTCAGTTTTTTATCGAATACATTTCGGAGAATGCTTGGGGGAGCTAAACACCCTGATCTCTCCTAGTTCTTTTCATCATTCTACCACCAGACAATCAGCAAAACGTCATCGCTTCAAGGTGGAAATTCTAATCACACGCACGAATCGGTTCGCCTCCAGTCAGTTGTATAATCCAGTACCGCTAAGGAGTGGAATTCTTTGCTGGAGTCTGTGTTCCCGAAGGGTATAGGTGTCTTCTTCAATTTTCGAACGAATATGTTGCTTAGGGTAGGCGTACCCCATCGCTTTCCATCAGGTGATCCGTCTGCTCGTTTGCCACCTATTCCATAAAATAAATAAATAAATAAAATAAAATCGAAGGTTGCATCATCGCTTGCCACCAGACGGGATAGCCGCCAAATGCCCATTACAAATAAAAAAAAATATAGTCCCATACTGCATTTATCCTTACGTTTTACTTTCCTATTCCAATCTTACCTAAACGACCAACGTTTCCGAATGCCTCGTTATTATACTGGTAAGTACCTAGTGAGTATTATTTAGTAGCAAGCGTGACCAACAAGGGGTGCCAGGACCGCTTTTTTATGTGATACGTCTTATCAAATTATTGGACCATCAGGTAATGATAGTAAGCAATCAGTGCCTCCCATGGACACCCAGAAGGAGGAGTTATGAGTGCGTTGCCCACCTATTGGGAATTAGGAATTTGGAGATTTTGGGATCGGGGAAGGGGAAGGATTGGGCCTCCGCTAACCTCACTCACACGGCGAAACACAACGCTGTGGTAGCTTCCCAAATTAAGTAGATTATTGGGTTTAGATTCCCAGATAATGCTAAAGCCTAATTGGATTTGTCGTACCGGTTGATTTTGGACCAAGCGCCATGACATACGCGGCCGCTCAGAGCAGAAGATAGAAGAAGTCGACTTTTACTAGAATGCCTCTCATTCTCGCGGGATCGGGGATTCGAAAAACGTCCGAAAAATAGACAAGTAGCTCAGGCTACAGAATACTAGGTACTCATTTTATAGCAATATTCCTTATTACAGGAGTATAATAACTGGTGTTACGATTACAGAAAATAGGCACTTTTCGACAAGCAAAACAACGAAAGTAAGTATTTATTTAGTTTTTAGAAAAAAAATATTCAAGTAGTTCATGCAAAATCTTGATTTCAGCATATTGACTGATGACAATACCTAAGGTAACTTTGTGTTGACCCATTTGATATGACCTAAGTAAAGACTCCTCTGGTGTTGCGGATATCCATGGGCGGCGCCGATCGCTTACCATCAGGTAATCCGTCTGCTCGTTTGTCACCTATTCCATAAAAAAAGTAATCCGTCTGCTCGTTTGCCGAATTATTAAATAAAAAAAAACAATACGATCAGCAAAAAACGAACACTTGATATTGCTTCCCTGAAGTGGGCGCCAAAATTTTCTCGCCCGGGGTGCCAGTGCCACTGCCCAGGGCCAATACCAGTTATAGTGTATATAATCTATGGCCAATACCAATAGACTGTAAAAGGAGTCTACCAGTCACAATTTGTAAATAAACGTGGGCATTTAGGTATACCCACAATTCTACAAAGGTGGACCTGTGCCTGTCAGACACGATACAAGTGTTCAATTTCGCGTTGACACTAGTTGAGTAGGTAATATCCTAAAGAAACCGGATTAGTCTTTTTCGCATGGATAAAAGGAACAGGTTGTTAATCTGAAATAAAAGACAGAGCTTCACATGAAATTTTCTTACATGTATTGTTTAACTTTTATTTCCTTACCCACAGGTTTCACTCCTCCTAGCTGCCTATACAAAACTAACTAGATGTAAAAACTACGAAGGAATATTTAATATTTTCAAAGTGAATGTTAGGAAGATAGGGTACAATTATGTAAAACATTTTTGTTGCATTTAGCAAGAGATATGCATTGATCATGACTAAAGTGGTCTTTGTAAAATTAATAATAAATATTTTACACAAAAATCTATACAAAGCTAGGCAACGTGCGATTCAAACTCCCTGTTTTGCGCATGCAGTTTATGCAAGGCTTAATACAGTTAACTTCAAATAGTCAATGACACTCAGTACCTACACAAATACGAGTATACATAAAGACGCCACCAAAACATAAAGGCGTAGACCGCACTTCGGTTAAGCCGCTGTGATTTTCAACAGCGTAAGTTTAAAATAAAAAGGTAAGTGAATAGGCGTGAATTTATAACTAGCCGTTGTTGCGTATGTTAAGGTACCTGAAAAGTCAGAAAGAAAATTCGCCACAAATTTTCGAATTCATAGAAAATTTTGTGTAAGAACTTGCTTGATGCAAAAATAACGGTTTCGCGTGAGAAAAATTACTGAGTGCGGTCCTAGCCTAATATCAGTACAAACCGTGTTTATATGTGGTCATCAATACAATGTGTAAGTTGCATAAAGGTTCGAGTGCTCGTTTAATTAGGCTCAATAAAATTTTAAACTTTGTTTACTTAGGTTTGGCTGTTAAAAAACCTACATTATATGGCAGCTCGACTCTAACCCTATTAGGCCTACTTGATCGACTCATCTGTTTGGCATTAGAAGTCCTGTCTATTTGATCAACTATTATATAGTTGAAAGCAATATAGAACTTTTGTACAGATGTTAATTACTTTTTTGGTTGGATCTATTTATTTGAATGCGCTGATGGTCCCGAACTATGTGACGCTAACTGTGAATATGTAGCCTTCCGTATCTAGTAAACTAACCGCAATGCGGTAATATAGGTGATGACTAAAAAATTCTATATAAAGGTAAAAATATTGGACGCGTCATTATTCTTATACCATGACGTTATTTCTACGTACAAATTAATGTAATATCAACAAATTTGAATCCTCATCCTCTTTTTAGACACACCATGTAAGGACGCCTAAATACTTAAGTTTATGAACATAAGCTGACGATTCTATTTAGAAAGAGAACAAAAAATATTTAGTTTAGTATTATTGACCTCTTGTGTAAAAGTACTTATCAAAGGAGGCCGATCGCCACGAAAATTTATACGGGATTATCGATCTATAGTCATTATATTTGAATCTCTAAGATATAAGCAGTATGATAATACAAATTTGTCAATGCTACATGGCGATACCTCAGTCGATCCTTAATTTCAATTTATCAAGATCTGGTCCTTTTGTCTTACATCGACAAACTATAAAATTATTTTTGGTTCAATGACGTAATAGATTTTTTCTTTTTATTTGACCTCACTAGGGTAATAAAGAAAAAATATTAATGATTAATATTATTTTTGTGGAATGCTTAACTAAATAAATTGAACGGTGTTGTAATACATTGTTTTGCTAGACATCCTAGCATAACGTACGCCAAATGAGATTTTATTCAAAATAAATATCCACGAACCAACGCACGTTTCAATACGGTAAACATCATCAAATGATTATATTAATACAACAATCCTTGAACTTTATAATTAAGAGGACGGCATTCCAAATTTTGAAAGGAATGTTAACTGTTTCTTCATTAACAACTCTCAATTGTAATTTCATATAATATATTTTGTTTTACAATTTCTAAAAAGAATCCTTCCCCATTTTTGAAGTCGGTTAAAAGTAGTATAAACTAAAATGTACATGCACAGGGATATTGAAGTACTCAATATTACAATATGCAACAAAAATTCGTTGTTAAATGGATAGCAACAGATTTTGTTTTATTAGCAACAATAATATAAATCCACAACATTTAGATATAATACACAACATCTAACCTCCCCAAGGTCTTAACGTTCACTCTGTAACATCTATTTAAATGTAATGGAGTAAATACAATCATTACATCAATCCATATTAATGACAAATTGAATCTTTATTATCTAACTCCTAAACTATGACATTACAATTAATATTCTCGAGACAAGGATAAAGTGGCAGAATCAAACAAACACCAAGTCAAAATAAAACTATCATTCCACATGATCAAGTTTAAATTCCATATAAATGATAACTAGGTATATGAAACTCAAAATAATATAACATAAACTTGTTCAAAATAACATAATATTTTTTAGTTACACAGTATCTATTTCTGTATTTTGAAAGACTGGCCTGCTTTTTTTGTTATTTCTTCTGAGAGTAGTTTAATATATTAAAAAAAATAGCCAGCCCCATCTATTTTTCTTTTTAAAATGTGTGCGAAAATAAATATAATTTGATTTGACAACATGCACCATATCTACTATTCATTATTATTACGTGAAAATGGTCTGAATTTTTTTTTCGAGTGAAGTCAGACTTATGAACCTCCTTGCATCATCGTGAAGCATATGGTCAATAAAGAAATCCCTAAACTAATGTGAAGTACAAATCGAGAAAATATCCTATAAGCTAAAGCCAGTTTCCGAGCATGTTCTATTTAATAGATCCATATAACATGAAAACGTAAGAATGTTTAATAGAAGGATTCCACATTGTACTGACAACTGACAACATCAAGATCAACAATGATAGTAACGACATATAAATTATCATCCTAATATTTGATTACACATGAATGTCCAGGTGGTTTATTGATTACATAATTATTTGAGTCAGCGCAGGAAATTCATTGGAGAATAACAATAATTGTAACTCTGTGTTTTAGTCAAATTACAATATAGCCAGCATTGTTGGCTCTGCTGGTTGTCAACTAGAGAATGCTTAACTAAAGAGATGTTCTGTAGCCCTTTCAATTTCCCATTCGAACGTAGAAAGCGCTACCCTAGCTTGATCTTCATCAATGCCCATATCTATTAATACTTGAACCTTCTGATTGAACTCCCAGATAACAGTAGGCCCTCCAGCATAGACATTGGTCCAGTGACTGGCAGTCAGATTAAACAGTCGTATGTCTTCGCGGTATTGCTTAGCCACCACAGCATCTTGCGGGTCGTTCGGCTCCGCGGCTGACAAAAGTGCCTGGATCGAGAGCAGCACTGTACGCAGCGTCAGGGCAGCCGCCCATTGATCTTTGAGGATGTCTAAGCATATAGCGCCTGTTACTGATGACACGTTAGGGTGCCAGATCTTTGTCATAAAGCGAATCTGAAAAAAAAGATGACTTTCAATCAGTTACGACGGAAAACGCATGGCATGCATTATCCAATATTTCACTTGCTAACGCTATATAATTACATAAGTCGCGATTGCGAGACAGAACGGTGGGCAATATCCAACTACGTTCAGATAAAGTGTCGCTTAGCGAGATGAAATCCCTTATCGACAAGGGAAAATACGGGATTTCATAATGCCACCCAAAAAAAAACTTTTCTCATTGCCTTGTCTTACCTTCGGCGGATTGAATGGATATGTCTCCGGCACCTTGATCTCGAGTAAGAACGTTCCACCTTCATATGGTGTGTCCGGTGGACCAGCAATCTCGCCTTGGAGCTCGGTCCAGCTGTCGTTAATCAACTCCAATTTAATGCTACCGCCTGCAACCTGCAACAAATAAAGATACAATACAACTCAGTGTTTTGGCTTAAATTACCAGAATGTACTGTACCTACACTATTACTACCACATGGCAGGCAATCAGAGCACACGTAACACCAAAGGAGTTAGAAGACCGTTGCCGGCCTTCTCAATCATACGGCGAAACGCTAGAAAATTTCTTTCACGCCAGTATTTTGTGAGGCTCATTTGTTGCGCATGTAAAAATAAAAATTGTGTACTGAAAGTGTGGAAATCCCGGCTCTTTGGTATTTTATATTAAAAATGTTATAGTTTGCTCGAAGATAAAATGTGGATTTATATAGACGACTAAAGCCCAGGCCCCAAAGCTGCATCCAACTTTGTGGGTGATGACTAAAATCGGCTGTGTAAACACCCAGTGACAAGTCATAAAATTTGTGACAATCAGAATAAATTCTTCGATCCAAAAATCTTACTGGGCTTTTACTTTACATATCTAGAAGCCGCACAGCATATATGTTAATTTTACAAGACAATTGTTCAGTACTTTGGAACCTAGGTTCAATGTTTGCACTTCTGTAAATGGACGAAATATGCATTTTCAATTACATGCAGAAATGAGCAACACACGTTACAATGGTCAGGACCAACAAACAATCTCAATCAAGTCAATAAATTGAGATGCACAGCCAATAAAGAGCTATTAAGTATCCATTTGCTTTAACTAATGATCAAGGTTGGGTAATATACTGTCAATTTATTATTTAATGATAAATGTTTTTCCTTTCATACAGATAAATCCACAGTTTCTATAATTAAACATTTAATTAGAGCATGTCCCAACCCGAAAAATTTTAAAGCTGCGTCTCAGCTAGCATTCATCACTTGTCCCAAACATGTTTACTAACAGGTTACAAACAAAGAAGATAAATAGAAGCTGTATGTTCAGTGCCAAAAAACCTGACTTTGCATATTTTAATATGTGAATATGAATGTACAAAGAAAATATTTAGCCATTATAACTTCGAATGTGTTTATTGGTTCAAAAAGGTTTTAAGATACACACATGATCATCGTAGATTACCAAAAATGAAAATAATCAATATATTACAGGGTAATTGGATATGTTCCATAAAACAACTCAGCTACCTACGCAACTGTGACATTACAAAAAATAATGTTAGAGAAAAAGTTATTTTCAGCAATCATAACAAGTATCAAATTACTAATTAACCTCAAAGTACAAATCCCTCTGAGTGGTTGCCAGGTAAAATTATTCCTTTTATATCATAGAGATACACCCACTTATGATGGAGTATGTGTGTGTGTGTGTGTGTTTTTTATCTGTATGTGAATACAAAAACACCCACCTATAAGCTATAGAATAGCTGCTTAACAATAAAAATAGCTATTCTTGTTCAAATTCTATGGAATTTTAGTTATGGACTACAATAATCAGAATTTTTATCTTGAAATACATACTCACACCTACAGGCCCAAGTGAAGTATAATTAAGAATTGAAAAAGTTTATTTCATAGAAATGTTACTTCATGAAGTACTAAAGGTGGAATTAGTAATGTTTGAAAAAAATGTGTAACTTGTGTGTAAGTTAAATATAGTACTTTGTTTAGGTATATAGGTAAATCGATAGTGATATATTAATTTCCTCGTCATACCTTCACTGTTTTTGTTTTTGTGGTTGTAGGTACAATATTAATAATCCAATTGATTGTCACATAATTATAACAAATATAACATGTGTGGACTCAAAACGTTTTGAACCTAAAATTCTTTTAATAAATACCAACACAAACAGCGGAGGGCGGGTTTAATTTTATCCTTTTAAAATTTAATGGAATAAAAGGAATGATAGATAGGTTTGAAGGAATTCAAATATTCCAATAATGGAGGGTATGTGGAAAAAAAGATTCTAATTAGATTCTAATAGCAATCGGTTTTGTCTTTTTAAAATTGCTAAAGCATACACATAATATAAAATGTAGGCCAAAAACATGAGATTAGAATAAACACATGCAAAATAAATACAGCAAAGCAAAGTTAAATACATGGTATGACAATTTGATTAAACAAGCAGATGAAGAAAAATAGAAATTGAGTATATTATCATGCAGTTTTTAAGAAAACCAAATAAAAATATGCCAGCAACAGATTGATAAAGGAGTGATAAAACATCACTACGACATAAAAAAAACGTGCTGAATCATTCACATCGCAACACGAAACAAACACCTCCAATCACAATATTATTGCAAATTTAAATTGGGATGAATCGCATTACTTTCGGGCGCACTTTGTACTCGCATAGATCGATGTTCTCATAAAAATATGACATCTAACAAAACTGCAAGTAACTGCGGCCATACATATGTTTTTATGTAAACACCATAAAAAATGCCTTAGACTCACCTCTTCGCTTTTCATGACCTCCTTGAACTCTCGTTTTATACGTTTTGCTGCTATATTTGCCATTATTACAAATTAAATTTGATATGAACAGATACCAAGACGAAGGAGAACTAACACTCAAAGCGGGCAGGCACTCAGACAGGCAGAATGGCAGATAGTCGAATAGATATTAGATACCAAACCAATGTAATGTTACCAGCTTCAGCTAAAATATTCTACATATTTTTTTTGACATTTGACGTTTAGTAGAATTTTGTAAGTTTGGTAATAAAAATGATAACCTACCTTTTAACCAAATATCTAGTTATAAGATGTACTTCAATCAGTAATCAAAATTAGAAGTAGGGGTTATACATGAAATAATATTTATTATACCTACATAATTTCTATAACTTGTTAATAATTATTTACTCTATGGAAATCCATAGAGTAATTACCTATAGAGATTTAGTAATATTTTCTAGTAATTTTAAGAAATGTTTAAAATGCACGAAAATTGTAATCATATTTTATTTTTCGACTATGTAAGGAATTTTATGAATTTGTGTTGTTTTTGCTTGTTGAGTTCCACCTTTAACAATTAATGTCTTTTCATTCGTTAAATTCGCTCTGTTCGTTCATTTACTCTATGGTTGATTTATTTTGATTCGATGTTCATTCGCCTGAAATTTCGGCATAGACCAAAGAGTATGTAACCACTACGTTTAGCATAGACTACGCTTACATCGGTCTTTACAAACGTACTTCAAAGGGCTTTATGCTATGGTCGATTAATTGAAGGTGTTATATTATTTTATTTCGTTGTGTAAAATTTCTATCCATAGTATTATAACTAAACGTGAATATAGAATGATGTCTGTCGAACATTTTCAGTTGTGAATGAGCTTTTTGTGTTAACTTGAACAAGTTATGGCCAGTGTTTTAAACAGTGTAAGGACGAAGTTATGTTAATTTACTCCCCATGTCACCGGGTTCCACCTATGTACCTGGCACTTGAAGGTGCGTTGCATGATGTTTATACAATATTTGTGAACTTTACTATATTGTGATATTCAAAACTTGGAGCTTTTCTGTTAGAATGCTAATACTTATAGCCTTTGTTTCATTCAACTCTCGCGCTAACATAAATAACTTGCGTTTGGGGCTATGAAGGGCCCTCCTTGTACACGAATATATACTACTTTATGCTCGTTGATTGATATGCTGGCCTGCATGCTTTAGACGATTTACAAATTTAGAATTTCGTATTTCTTAAGTTTGTGCTATTACATTTGTTTTGCGTCAATTATTGAGTGCTTTCGTGTTAATTTCTATTAAATATAAAGACTGATATTAATAATTAATTGTTTTATAAACATGTACTTTGTTTTAAACCGCTTAAATTGGTTTTAATTCCTTCTTTCAAGGATTGTAATATGTATAAATATATAGTAACATATCCAATCTAGGTCACTAAGGTCTTACGTTTTTGACTATTCCAATTGTTGTTTATCTATTTTCTTTAAAATCTAGATGTAATTATTTATTCTTTTACCCACTTAAATATCGTATTGTTAACATAACTAAATGATTATACAACATTTCAATGTTTGTTTATAAAACAGTTTGTGTACGCTTATCCCTACTAACGCCATCTAATATTTTCGGGTTATAGGGTTCAGTTGGCGTACGTAGAAAACTCTTTGACGTTGACGCGTTGTATTCCTCATGCTTAGGGTCGTGACCACCCCTCTGTGTCACTTTCCTCTACATCTTTTATTCATATACCTAATTCTTTCTCCAGCGTTGTGGATGGTGGAATCCTAGGCGGTGCGGACCTGGTCGAATCAACCTATTGGTTTGTGACCACGTCGCATTTGCTTATCCACTTAAGTCACGATGTGTATTTCTAGGTAGTTTCTTTCCTTGAAATGTTGCCTACGTATTCAAGGGGATTTCGTATACACCGTAGGAGATATGAAGTTCACGAATGGTCACGAAACAATCGAGACGTCCTTCCGAAATGCTGTCCATAGGATATGGAGCATCTTCCTTAACAATAAGCCTAATATGTTTGGTATTCATTCTTTCTTAACACTCAAAACAACCTTTGTAAAGTGGTAGTTACTACACTCTTATAACTATATAATATTTATGAGTTTCTGACCTTACTATCTAAAAACTTCGTATTTCTCATTACCCGTAACGATAACCGGGCTCGGGGTGGTCGTTAAGAGTTCGCGCCACGTCGCGCGTCGCGCCGCTTTTAACTTCCAAATCCTGTCAACTATAACATTAATATCAACGTCATCATAACCGTATGTCTGTGGACGGTGAGTTGGGAAACCTCGCCGCGGTCTCGGCTGAGAGCTTTAGAAGGAACGGGGGTTTTTAGTCAGTAAGAGTGACACTCCCACCCGCCCTACCATGGACGAGAGAAGATATTTGATAAAAATTCCTTCACAAAAGAATCATAAAAGATTACCTGTATCTGTCACAAGCCGACTACAAAACCTAATTTTTTACTACTCCTTAATAAGGTTAGTAAACAGACAAGCAAGCTAAAAAAACCGACATTAAATGATATTGTAAAGAACTATCCTGTCGGGCACGCTGTTGTAGCAACGGTAAGGGCTTACCGTTGAGTTGTTTGAGGAGTGGCTAGAGTCGCCATGGGGTTCCCTTCTACCACTGGACGCGGGTGCTTACCGGACACTAAAGATTCGGTAGGTTCCTGTTTCGGATCAAGCAGGAGAAAACGCGCGGGTGTCGCCATTGTGAGGACCACCCGGAGAATACGTTGAAGCATACGTTGGCGTGCCATTACCTCAAGGAAGTGATCAGTGGCGTCGACCTCTCGCTTCCATTCTTACTTGTTGAGGCCATGGTGCGGAGTGAGAGGAACTGGAAAGCCGTCTCCTTTTTCTACAAAGCGGTGATGCTCGCAAAGAATGAGGCAGAGCGCGTTAGGGAACTATCCATCTCACGCCCCAGACGCCGCAGTAGACGACGCTCCGGGTGTCGGGGATCGCGAGACGATATCCGGTCATCGTAAGCGCGGGTCTACGGACGGCTAACAAGGGTAGTTTGCTGTCCGACCAAGTCGAGACCTGAGCATACGATGCTTCGCGTGTGCCTCAAATACTCAATAGAACACTACAAATGGGATCCAAGAGGGCTGATATTCAGCCGAGGTCGCAGAGCACTATAAGGAACCCCAGCCTCGTCCTGGAGCAGGAAGGGTACGGGTGGTTTTTAGTCGGTAAGAGTTCGACTCTCCCTTTTAACTTACCGGCGGGCGAGAGATTTGATGATTTTTTCCCCCTCACATAAAATATACTATCCTGTATATACCTTAAAAATGGCCAAGATACTCAATTTACCTTAGATTGAGATGGACAACGCATCTTTTATATACATATTTTCACATTTTTACAAGTTTGGCATTCAATAATTTCACATAAATATGGTATAAAACGGGAAAATAAACTACCTAGGTCCCTTCGAACAAACGAAATATAAAAAACAAGAAGCTATTAAATATCTGTTGTAGGTACGTTAATATAACTCAAAAATGTAGAAAGATATTTTTATATTAGTGACGATATTTCCACTAAAATATAGGTGAAAACAAAAAGTGCTTTTTCTACGTCGGCAAAAAAGCGGTAATAACACGGGAGCTATGTTTTTAGCTTAAGTATTATCTGAATCTAGATTAAAAAACTCATAGACTCATAACATCTCGCGAAAATTTCGGTTTTAACTCTAGCATAACTAATATGCGCGTCAACATTCGAGAATAACTGGATAGAGTTGTGGGAGACCCAAAGGGTAGAAACACCCTAATCAGTACTTAGGTTCCGCCGTCCGCCGCCGGTCTGTCGCCAAGCTGTATTTCAGGCAACGTGGAAGCAAGTTAGTTGTAATATTCAAAAATCTACAAGCACTATTGTTGCTCCAATACAAACAATTAATTTTTAAGGAGTTTCTACACAACAATCTGCTAAACGACTGTTTGCTCGGTGTTAAAACGCCTAAGTACAGATAGACGCTTGAAATATTCACAGAATGCTTACTAGAGCTAGGTTTCGTCTTAAATAAGCCTTGTCGAAAACAAGCGTGAAACAACTCATGTTTTGTGTTAAGATTTTGGTTTAAAAACTATCCTATGTTCTTTCTCGAGTTCCAAACTATGTCTGTACCAAATTTCACACAAATAGGTTCAGTAGTTTAGGAGTGAAGAAAAGACATACAGACAGAGTTACTTTCGCATTTATAATATTAGTTTGGACTAGTATTTATATGTACTATGTATTGTATATATGTACTTGCTAGATACGATAACAAAACTATGCACATCAAAATAAACGTGTAATAATCTCGCATTCAAAATATTTAAAACACTTTACTACATTACTTCACTCCTATATAAGTCATATTTCATTGAACTTAACTAAAACCACATCAATGTTTCTCACTCTTTGCCCATTAAATTCTAATACAGCACACTGCGCTGTTCCGCAATATTTCTCGATTTTGTACCACTCCTATGAAGATATTGCGAACCTAATTTCTACGTGGCTAAGACACAGGCACCTATTACCGAGGCCAAAATGGAAAATCTTACTAAACAGTTAACAAGTTAGATTAACAAGCGTTGAATCCTAACCTACTTTATTTCCACGTAATAATAATGCATACTTTCATGGAAAAATTGCATAATGTTTAGAATTTCCCAATAGCGTCCGTGCACAACAGTGCAGTTCTTCATAATTCAATATTGTTGAAGAATACTTTTATCTGAATTATTTGCTCAATGTTGATATTCTAAGATATTAAAAATGTTTTCAATCTTTACGATGTAGACGCTGAATACCATATAAGTAATTTGAATTAGAACGTAAGGTTATAGATCAAATACACTTAAGTTTAAAGATAAACATCAGTTTGTAGTTTTTCGGTTCAGGGCGTTGGGAAGAGACGATCTCCGGCCACTCGGGTAGCACAAGGGTAGCTCGCCGCCCGACCAGAACTAGACATGTAGGCCTACCATGAGGTGTTAAAGCGTTAATCTTCCGGCCGAGAAAGAGGGATGGAGCTATACATCTTTTATAGCACGTCATTAACACGTCATGGTGCCCTCTGAGCGTACGGCGCGTAGCGTTGCGCGCGCGCCTCAAAGAGCCAATAGACCACAACAGACGGGGCCCTATAGGACAGATGTTTAGCCAGGGTAGCGGGGCAAGCGCAATATGACACCGCTGCCCTGGCGTAGAGCAGAAGAAGAAACGGGGGAGTATTTAGTAAGAGTTTGACACTCCCTCTCGCCTCACCCTTGGTGGGAGAAGTCATTTGATGGTTTTCCACTTACAAAAAATAGCTTTTCAGTTTACATTCTGTAGTTCGAACCTTCATGCATGACTATCCAATAAGCATAGCTTTGCGACTTATGTTAGCATAGAAAATTGCAATACGTGGATGTAAATATTACATACGGTTTTGATGCGTTCGCTACAAGATGCCGATGATATCGAACCTTAAATTTGTCTTTAACGAATTTATTAACTATGTATACTTATCTATATACTTATATTATATATTATTATATATTATCTATATACTTTACTAAGTAAAGAAGTCCTTTTCTTAGTCGACAATAAACTGTTTCATCTAGCAATACAATAAAATAATAAAAAATAAAAAAAATACGTGTGCATAATATTTAGTTTTATAATATTAGAGAAATCATTTTAATGTTATTTTATTGATTAAAAACAACATAATACAGCAGATCTTTTAAGAAACAAAAGAAATGTTAAGTACGCCAATGTACACGACGAGATCTTTGATTGACTACGGTGTCTACAAGATTCTCAATAAGAAATTGCATACATTTACATATTAAATAAACCAGTTTCGTACCGAATAAACTGTAAAAAGAATGAATAATGAATTTCCTTCAGGTTTCCTCAGCCGAGATCCAATTTCGACTTGGTTCGGTTTGTTACGGCGATATTATCGAATCTTGAACTAAAAATAAGATATCTTGAAAACTGGTTATTGAATTGCCTTTGAAATGTTAGAAAATGCTGCACCAATATCTACTAATTTCATTTTGTAGTACATTCTTTGAACTCATACTATTAAATATTTACAGCTAAGCTTCAGTGTGAATTTTATTTATGAATACAAAGACAGTGCTTGTGAATTCAATTTCTAACTTAACGTTTCGGCATGACACTACCAGATTCATTACATACTGATACATTTATAAACGGAGCTTATTGCTGCTAAACTTATAAAACAATGAAATAAACTACGTAGACAGGACATCATCAGCCATTGTCAAAAGTTGTACGTATGTAGCACTCGTATGAATTAATAATAAATAAACTTATGTAAATATGTGCCGATTACAATTGAGATGGTAATTATATTAAGTGAATAGACTGCGATCTGTACAATGCATCAGAATCTTGCCGGTCTGATGGACATGATTACTTTGCATTGGTAGTGGCACAAAGTTGGCAGTAAACGGAGAACCATTGCTTTATTCTGAGTTCCCGTCTAGACCTATCAGAGCGCACCGGTCTGTGACATGGACCTTTACTCGAACTCCGAAAGTATTCGATTATTGTGCTTTAATCACGGGAAGTAGTTACTCGGGCAGGCTTGTTTCAAACGAAAGTGGAACATACTTTGTCTCATTCCTAAATCTTACGTCTCTCTGTCGAAGTGCAATGATGTGTACAAATCTTGTACAGAAACGAAATAAATAGAATAGCACATCCAGTTAATAGTTTCAGTTGTCCATGTTGAATAAAATTTTAAATTGATGTGTTATTTAATAGAAAATTATTAATGTTCCACACTTTTCCAATAGAGTTTCAAGAAATTATAGATAACGATTTTTATCCGATTAAGACAATCATTTTTTACTCCGTATTAACCCTTTTAATCGGTGGATCCGGCGTTGACTTTAAGCATCATAATACGGCCCGCGTTCTAGCTTTCAACGTTGCGCTCGCCGTAGCCACATTCAGACATAGTTTATTCTCAATTATCAGCTAATTGTGAGTTATATCTAGGTGAAGCTTTAAAACTGTACGTGTTTAGCCGCTTCAGATACGAAGGTAAGGACCTAATTTATATCGGTTCAATAATCTCAACAATGTTGTAAGGGTTTTACTATTAAGTATTTTAAGTTCTATCTGTGGTACAAGCACACTTTGACGTTCATTGGATATTAAACTCCGTCGTAATAAGTAGCGAAAATAATAATTATGTTATTTTGTGCCCATGTGTCTTATTTAAAACTAGCTTCTGCCAGCAGTACCAGGATATGAAGTAGCCTCTGATATATTCCAGACTATTATCTGTCTGTGCCAAGATCCGTTACTAAGTGTAAAGAATCATCCATTAGGACTAACAATCTTTCGCATTTATAATATTACTAGCGGCCCGCCCCCGCTTCGCACGGGTCCAACTATCTCGCTATCAGAGGGTTACTTTTTCCTAATCTTCTCCTCTACTTTTCTAATATTTTCTTTGATAAGAACCTTCTCCTGACAATAACAAAAAAAAAAGAATTAGCGAAATTGGTCCAGGCGTTGTTGAGTTATGCGCTTACCAACACATTTTGCGATCCATTTTTATAAGATTAGGATAATTTGTAAAGTATACATGTCACACAAACATGTAATTATTTAAATCATAAAGGCAACGGGTCACGTTTTATTACAGCAACGCTATTTATAATCATGAGTTTTTTATAATAATACTTTACAAATTCTAATTAATGCTTACACGTGTATGTTAGACGGTAGGTTTTCAGTAGTCTTAATATTTTGACTTTATACAACTTCGTAAAAGTTGCAATCTCGTCTAATCTACTATTTATTTGTCGATCATATTTAGTTATGAGACGTATTTATACTTCGGTCATTTAAAATTGTGGTACCTGGGCTACCTCAGCTATTCGACTTTGGTTAAACGGATCATCGGGGGTAAACTTTATATGGTATAAGCACTGTTTTATTTTTTTAGTGTTTTATTCTTAAATTGGTCGGCTGAGATTAAATAAATATAAGAAATTCAAAAAGTATTAAACGTGTTCAGAGAAAAACAGTGAGTGACCAAAACATTTTTTGAGCGGTAGTCTTGGTACCTTAAGAAGGATTTGACGTCTTTATTCGGACAAACAAAACCAGGCGATTGTTTAGATCGTTATAAAAGGATCATCCGTACTTATGCTATATAATACCCGAAACAGCCTGATAATGAATATAATCCCGGTTAGTTTTCCTTCAGACGGATTATATTTGCTTTAAGATATTTTTACGTATTTAATTTTACTTGTATTCAGATCATTATTTTTCAAGAAACATGTTAGGGACTCTTATGTACCTCGTTGAAAGCAGGAGCAAAGTTTGTAAGGGGAAGTTTATGAAGGTGTGAGATAGTGTAGAGGAAGTCTGGAACTTACGTGTTATGCGACAAGTGTGTTGAGAATAGGGACTTTGTGCTGGGACTTTTTCGGTTGTTAAATCTGTTCAGAAACCTGAGCTGACGTTTAGTTGCTTTAAAATTCCTAACAATTTCCAATAATCCAATGTAAGGGCTGGTATTCGTCGTATTTCTATTTTTTGTAATCAAAGCGACAGGACCGCGTTGGTCGAATTTCAGCTGAAATTTTTGGTTGTGAAATTACACACAGACACAGAGACGTCAAAGCCGACCGAATAAAAAAAACACAGAAGGGTATCCGCCCAGTCTCGCTCGTCTTGTTTATTAAATATTTACAGTTTGTGCCGTTTTGTATGACGAAGTAGAACAAAAAATTCATTAACTGATTAAAAATACTTTTCCGTTGGTCTTTTTAAAAGTTTTCCACATTCATAAATTGTAAGTTAAATCCGTGAGTCAATATTGAAATAATACTTAAGTCGATTGGTCAGTACTTGGTATGTTACTTGTTGATGATATTCTCTGATTCTGTCGCTGTTTACACAATAGAGGTCTTTGAACGATACAGTCGCGCTCTGTAGCTTTAAGCGCGCCCTCAAACTGTTGATACCGTCTGTACACAAGCTTAAGGTTCAGCTTTTATGTCACGACATGCGGTGAATACATGTCTCTCAATTGTTTGATTGACGATTAAATTGCTCGGTAAAACATTTTATAACGTTGTTTTTTAATAATATTATTATGAAAAATTATATGCACATCAATTAACACTTACAAATATTGCAAATTGGAAACATTTTCGATTGACGCAAGTCCTTCATACGAACGAAGATCAAGATTTGTGTCATTGCATCAAAGTTGTAATAGTCAATCGCCTTCTTGGCAAGAACCTTTATGAACACCTGTGGAGATTACCCTAACTCATTAAAATAATGTTGTAACATTATAAAAGTAAAATAAGTACTTTTTTTTAAATACAACTGAGTGATTAAATCGGAAACGAATAAATTTTGGATAACCTCCTTTAAGCGACATCTTAACTACTACAATCGATTGAGGTAAGTAAAAAAAGGATACTTTCCTCAATGGCATTGTCTATTTATGTCCTGTATGGAGCTTACACAGTACAGGCTTTTCTTAGCGGTACATTGAGTGGAGCACTCCAAATCTTAAGTACAAAGGAGGTCTTAGTAAATGCAATTTGTACTTATTACTCGAGCACTTATTCCGACTAACATATTAGCCAGCAAGCCCAGCAAAAAGTCTATGCACAAAATATATACTTATAGTGTTTAATTCTATAGATGTAAAAACAAAATAAATTTTATACTAATAAACCAATCGGTTAAGTCCCATATCACAATTTGGAGCGCGGCATTCACAATTCC
Organism: Spodoptera exigua; assembly: GCA_902829305.4. Classification (NCBI taxonomy): domain Eukaryota; kingdom Metazoa; phylum Arthropoda; class Insecta; order Lepidoptera; family Noctuidae; genus Spodoptera; species Spodoptera exigua. The sequence goes on along the minus strand of LR824601.2, from coordinate 6,700,330 downwards.
AAAATAAACTGGGTGTAACTATCCTGCGCAAACTTTTTCACGAACCGCTTCCCGAACGCTTCTTAAACGAAATTACAAATTAGTTTGCCCAGCAAAAGAGGTAATAGCCCGCCATTATCACCTCGTTCGCGCTGCAAACGAAATATGCGACCTTATTAGCGCTTTTCGGTTGATTTTATAAAATGATTAAAAATTTACTCTAATATAAAAAATATTTTGAATTTCGCAATGTGATAATACAAATTAAAGGAAATACTTTGTTTTTTTTATTTTACACTTTGAAATTGGAGATATAGGTATAACCTACCTACTTCGTTAATTACTGAAATACAAATTTTATTGGACCTATTCCTACCAAATAATGAACTATTGAAATAAGTTTTTCGGTTACTTAGCCGCAATGCACCCGGGGGCACGTATTGGTCATTGTTGTTTTGCTTAACGCAGCGACTTCATGTCACTCGATATTACTAAAGTTGGGCATGCAGTGGGCAGTGAGGAAGTATGGCCGATGTAGCATCCCAGAGCTATCCTTTAGGTAAGTCTGATTGGTGAGCGCAGTCGGGTTTTGGCCGTCGGATGGGCTAGTAGGGCTCAGCTGCACTTTGCATTGCCTAGTTACCCTCGCTAACGTCGTTGCCTGTGACATACCCGGTACGTCGCGGTTTTTGCTAATTGTCTTCATATTCGGTATTGTTTTATGTGTGTATGTTAAATAAGTATTAATGCATGTAATATATTATGTTATTGTTTGTAAATAATATTTCTTACTTCCAAATACTAGTTGTATTGATATAGTTTAAAGTTTGTTTTAGTTTTGTAGCAAAAGTTATTGTTTCTATTTTTTTCTGAACTCTTTCTGTGTCATGGCAGTAGTTAGTTATGTATATTTAATCTTGTGTACTTTAGAAGTTGTTAAAAAGGTTGTTAATAAGTTTACACATAAGATAACCTACAGTAAAGACTTCTTTTACTGGGTCTTAGTTTTTTTGTGTAATATTATTATTTTGTAGATACTTGAACACAAATAAATACTTTAAAATGTGATTGTTTATTATTTACTTTAAAGTTTATTCCTTCGTTATGCTCTATTTCAGTTCCTTATAAAACGTTTAGAAATACTAAGTAGGCTGCGTGTTTACTTCATGGTCGGTAATAAACTAAATTTACATAAGGTCTGAAAGTTGACATAAATCTTATTGTTTTATTTCACTCTTTGCACATGCAAACAGAGCCTATAATTAAGTGTAATTATAGACACAGGCTTATAAAACAACATATTTTAGGATCTGTGTACGTACATGGTTTACTTCATTAAAGTTGATACGCTTAGAAAGTTAATAGGTTGGTACGAGTTTGTTACGAAACATGAAAATTGTTCCACAAAATACACTTAAATTTATAGATAGTGGCTTTGCAAATAAATTTCCTTTTCAATACTGAAGTCGGAATCGTATCAGACGTCGCAGGAGGTACCTAAGTACATGCGGTACTCTCCGTCGTTTATCTCCTTACGTTTTGGAATCATTTCCTTCGCCGCTGCCGGCGCCGCTCGCCGCGTCCCGTCTCCCCAGCGTCCCAGCGTACTAGTTCGTCCCAACGTTCCGACGCCACTGCACCTAAGTATTTATCGATATTTATTATAACCATAAATATCTTTTATACATTCATGCAGATGCTACTATCATGTTTAGATGACTACTTCAAAATGTGCATTGCCCCCAGCGACACTACAGACCTTGACACGGCGCTACATCTAAATGACATTCGCTATTGTTTGGCAGCCCCAGACATTCTTTTGTTTTACAGTTGAAGGGCCCCCACAGCCAAGTGTCTAACATGTAAGAATTGAAGATTCGTCTGAAAAGAAAATCTACCTAAAGATAGAAAGGCTCAGCATTTTTCTCGTTATCTTTTAGTAGGTAGATACTTTAAATAGAGCTTTCCAGCCGCTGTTTCAACTTCAATCTGAGAAGTTTTTGAAAAACCACTAGCTTGGCTAGTGGAACTTGTTATTTTTTTGCGCTCTAAATAATAAGTTTGTTATAACTAGCTGGACTTCAAATGAAACGGTACCTTTGAATTTTGTTAATAATACTTGATAATGAGCAAAGGCCGTGTGCATAACATAATCTCCCTTATTTTATGATTTCCTCATTTAGGAAAATAGGTCATAGAGTTTCGCGATGCAGTAGTAATATCTGTTGTTGTGAGTTGATTTACAGTGTTTTTGTTGTTCCAGAATTGAGGTGTCGGAGAATGGTGAAGTAAATGAGGCGCGATGGTGCTGTATGTGATAGCTGTGGTGCTGGTCGCAGGAGCCACATCACTTCACGCTCTCGATATATGTAAGTTCTATCTATATATTTACTTTAAAGATCACCCACACGCGCACCCACCTTTTCTGAATAATATTATTGAATATTATTAAGAACTTCTTAATTAGCCAATTGACAAAGTAATTAGAGAAGCCTTTGAATATTAATAAACCGTTTAATATTATCAGGACGGATTAATTAATTATGTAAGGTCGACAACAATAAAGACACCACACCTTCCCAATCGCAAAATTAGCCGCATGACATAATATGTAAAAGCTGTATAAAATTAATGTATAAATGTAAACCTATATAATATGTACGTTATTAAAAGGGTACTGCCGACCTTTTCACTCGCCTTGACCGAAAATGACTATCAGAGCTAGACAAAAAACATTCGTGTCGCGATGCCGAGACCTCGCTATGATGTAATTATACAAAATAGAATTGTATATAGGTACTTAAGATGCTTAATAAACTATACAAAAACAAGCGTCTGAGAACGTAAAATATGTGCCTCATATTCCAACACCCTGTGTGGTGTGTTTGCCGAAGTTATGCTAAGAATATCCGTGTTTTAGGGTTAACGCACGTAGGTAGGTAAAGTAGGTACTTCATTAAGTATGACAATGCAGATATTTTACGACGACGACGGCGGGCGCGAACAGGAAGAATTTTTCGTATCTATTGAAATCAAATAATGCAAAATACGAGAGTATGTCACACGCCGCCGTGCCCGCCAGCCAACGTATCAGTATTATATTATTTGTCATACCGATGCATTTCGTCGGGCTTTGCATTTATCAACCCAATGCATATCGCTCAATAACTGTATATAATAGTAGTAGAATGAAACATGAAAAAATTAATTAGCGGCGAACTGTGGTCGTACAAAGTATGTATGAGTGTGCATTTGAAGACAGTACACGGTTTCTCGGGATTTCCGGGCTAAGTTCAATGTCAAAGTCGTACTAAAAGATTTAAAAATTTAGTTTCCATGCTTTTAATGCACAAAAATATAAAAAGTAAATAAAAATGAAATATAATTTTTCATTTATCTTATGCATATTACATTACATTGTTTTATATTCCATTAATCAATGTATTCTGTTTTTTTTTTAAATTTTAGTTATTTTTGGTAAACGCCGGTTCGAATACCTAATTGGTTTAAAAATCGATATTATGCATGTTATGACAGACATGTAATTATTGATACAACGAACACCTCTATTTTCTGACATAGGATCATTATCTTTGCAAGTTTTCGCAGATTTTATTTTTTCGTTTTCAAATATTTTCTGCCCTGGCTTGCAAGGTATATAAGGTAAGGCAAGGCCTCGGTGTGCTAAAAGTATTTTTACTCTTAGTTAAAGCAGTTGAAGCACTTAACGCTAAGATTAAGGTCGTGTAGTGGAGGTTCCTTGGACCGGATAACCCTTAACATTGACTTTGAATACTTTACGTTAGAAACGCGCTGCGAGAAGTGGCTTCCTGAAATATTTAGTTAACATGCCTCGGTTTATTGAGTACCCAGATCGATAGATTCTATGCTCGAGATACAAAGGCACCATGTTTCAAGGGCTTGGTAATTTCAAAGATAGCTCACAGTTCATTCAATGTTGCCTCAAATATTAACATGTTGTGTAGGAACCCGTATTCTCATCTTACCACACTGCCTTAATTACTAGATGCACACTCGGTTTGTTAGAAATACGCTTTGAATGCAATAATAGTCTCATACGGAGATTCTGTTAGATGGTTAAATAATTTCGCTTCATATTCAGCATTACATTAATTAAATTCACATTCATGGTATGTTTCACTGGCTCATGTTTACTATTAGATATTTTCAAAGTAAGTTTCAGTTTTGAATACTGGCAATACGCATGCAGTCTCCTGTAGAAATTTATAACGACTAACAAGAATGTAACTAAGATTATTTTCGAATGAATGGCTTCTGCTAGAACTTTTAACGACTTGAAGTTTATCGAATTAACGGTGAGACGACTACTTAGTGACGGAGATATTTTGCAGGATTATTACGTCGATTGCACGAAGATATTGATCCAACGGCTGCGATAGATAGATAAGGCTTCTTTCCTACGATTCTCCAAGAAACTTAGAAGAATGAAAAGCTCTTACAACTAAATTCAAATACCAATCACAATCCAAAATATTTGGTTTAAGATCGGTTTAGTAATTGCCTTGTATTGATGGTATTACAGCCAAAATATTAAGAATCTTATTACGTGGTACCTATTTACTGCAAACAGTTAATGTGCAAACCACATGTCAAATTATTAAAACAACATGGCGTAAAGCTATTATTACATAATGTGGAAAATAATAAGCGAAGAATCTAGAGATCTTTGTAAACGTTTTATATTAGAAGTTTTATGCATATTTAATAAAAGAAAAATATGAAGATTGTATGATAGTATGAAAATATTCGACTCGGACTGCTTCATAAGTACCCAATTAGTCTTCATGACACAGACTTCTAAGGTATGCAAGTTTGATGGTTTCGCCATTAGCCAAAACAACTTATTACATACATACTATCTTATATATAAAAAAATGGTTCGCAAAATGTGTTGGTAAGCGCATAACTCAACAACGCCTGGACCAATTTTGCTTATTCTTTTTTTGTTGTGTTTGTTATTGTCAGGAGAAGGTTCTTATCAAAGAAAATATTAGAAAACTAGAGGGGAAAATTGGGAAAAAGTGACCCTTTCATTTCGAGATAGTTGGACCCGTGCGAAGCGGGGGCGGGCCGCTAGTATCCAATAAATACTTGTAGCAGAGCAGAAATCAATAATTAAGTATGTTTAAAGAAGCACAAAATTTCAAAAGCAATAAAAAAAATCGATTTGAAAAGCAACCGAGTGAAAAATTATTCCCAATTTATTATTAGCATTCTGAATCGCTTAGGTTTCTTTGTTAGTTGTGAAATGTATTAGTGTTGGAAATCGACGTGGCCAAGTACTTATAATTACAATTTGAGTTAGACCTAGTGCCTAAGTACGTAGGCATCGCACCGGCAAATTGTTTGAGAGAGTTCCTACTAACAAAAGTTTTCACTTAGTCGCCACCCAACGGGAAATTTCTGCTACTTTATAATGCTTCTTGTAGTCACGTTTGCGCTATTACGAGTACGACCATGGCTAAAGTCTGAAGGTTGAAAAGCAAATAAATATAATTGTCATTTTACTTTGCTTTTATTTTCATTGCTTCTTATGTTCCAATTTCTTCGTGTTTGTATAATGAGCACAAGTACTGCACGCAATCCACGATGGTTAGGTAGGAAATGGATTCTGGAAGTTTGGACTTATGATTATAATATTGTGTAACACCGTATTATATTAAACTAGCTAAACGTAATAAAAATGTTTAAGTAACATGAAATAGCCATAGGCGTGTGGATTTTTTGGTAAATTAACACAGGTAAAAGGTAAGTTACATAAAAGTAAGGGACCATTCGGTCCAAGGGCCATGATGACCATATCACAACTATAAAAAGTTACAGTGGTAGTCCCCCGTCGATGTGCATGGACCGTCTTAATATTTAATTAGAAAGTTCCCTCTCAGAGCAACGGGGACGCCGTGCCTCGGTGAACTTGTACGAAGAATTATAAATTCCACCAGTCGCTTTTAGCGTTGTTATATTTCAAAATTTCAATTGAACTAAAACTTCTATGTGGGAACGTTAATGAAAACACTAATTATGTTAAGGACTTTATTCAAAACACTAATATTTGTGAAAGGTCCTCGCGTTTGTCTGCGAGCACGAGCTAGGGAACTTTAGTCTTTAGACACTGCTAAGATTCCTTTCAATGCAACGGAACCGGAAGCGACGTAGACTTCTTATTACAGTCAACTTTTGTGCTTTTCGTGTTTTGTTTCAATTTATGTATTAGTATCTAAATGGCGTTTGTGAAATATTAAATGTATGTTGTTCATTCAATTAATTGATTACATAATTTCTGTAATATTGAGACATTAATTTCTGTAATATTGAGACGTGAATAAATGGATAGTAGTTTAACTCTGCAATCACACTTATTGCTCAACTCTTCGCCGGTTTTACAAAAGATAATGTTGTTTGTTTTTATTAAGACGTAACAGTTGTAACGTACGCCTAAAATGCTTTCATATGCAGTGTTGTCCGACTTAAAAAGTGCTATTAATACGCCTTTGTATCTATGAAAAATATCAGTAGTGAGTTTTGCTCGTAGGATTGTTTTAAAAGATCCAATCTATACCTTAGTACGGTTGCGGTGTATTATAGAAATATACCTATATTTTACACGATGAATTCTTTTCAAATATAATGTATATTTGAAAAGAATTCATCGTGTTGTTGTTGTTATTAAGCGCACCTAGGTTTAGGTTATACGCAAGAGCTAGATAATATTAAATTAACGTGTGCATCAATGTGCCTTAAAATTTTCTATAAGTAACCTAAAAATATATGGTTTGAATTGTTTGAAGTTGTAATGTATGGCTGAAATTGTTTCATTCAAACAATTGGATTAAACAATTTCAAAAATGTTGAAGTAATATAAGCGTCTTTGTTGGTCGACATGTCTACAGTATGAAGACAAAACGAAAAAAAAAAACGTCCTAGTTAAATGAAACGCAGGCAAAGCCGCGGGCGGAGAGCTTGTTTGTATAATATTCTAATGACTGCCACTAATTTACTTCAATTCAAACGTCCTGCGTTTATATATTTCCACAAGCCCCTGATATCGAACGTCGATACACCACAATTATGGAATTATTCCTTATTACCGTATAAATTATTTCATTAAACCATAATTGTGTTACAGATTATGCTATGCATACATACACTCGTGTGTGTACGTATTAGTCAAAGCAGTTACGGTAATTACTACATTAAATTGTTCTAACATGCTATATCCTGAATACTTAATAATACCTTATACTAAGTCACTCAGTCAAATTGTTATTTTCCTTTAAGTATTTATACAAAGATTTTTTACTAAACTCCCGAATTTAAGAAAATCGTCTCACCACTCGACAGCTGTAGTTGGTTATTTTAGAACGTATCTAGGTTCGTACTATTCTTATCGCCTAGCCGATCTGAAGTAGGCAAATCGGTTTTCGATAGCACTTAATATATGTGCACGAAAGCTATCTACCTACGAGCTATACTTATACAGCTTGTTTCTAAGCACGAGTTGGAGCCCAGCGAGACGTTCACTATTTGCGACGAAGGCTCACGTTGCCGCGTTGGTAATCAGTCCACGTAGATACGACCGGTGTTTGTGACAATGGCGAATAACGTCATGCCCTGTGATTTTAAAGAATCAAAACGGAAGCCGTAGGCGCATCTCGATACGTGAGTACTTATACCAATTGAGAATACAATGATCTCAATAATATTCTATTATTAAATAACTATAATATTTTTTACTTTTAAACTGACACCTGTGGGAGAGCAGCGTCACACGTATGTAGTTATTAAACTAAGTCGATATGAGTAATAGTGTAGGTTTACACTGACACTAAATATACATTCAGTGCGTACCTATATAGGTATAGATATTAGTAATATGTAAATTATAAGTATTTAATAGGAACATTTATAAAACTGTTAGTGAAAGTACAATTTATTTCCGTTGTATAAAGCTTTAAGCTTACGGAATTATTAGTTGGTTGGTCTTAATAAACAACCTTAATGTATCCGATTACACGGCGAAAGGCACTCTGTTGGTTTATTTAACACATAGCGGGCCCATAATGAACTACAAATATGTTGTTTAATTGAAACATTCGCTTCATATAAAATGTATTTTGTTAGAAAGAACTTTTCCTAGCTCTCCTTATATGAAAAGAAGGTCAAATATGTTTTATTTAAATAAATAAAAAATTGTGACAGGATATTATGTACGTTCTATTTTTATACAGGGGAAATGGAAATACCAGCGTGACTAAGATGTTCTTATTTTAATTAAAAACACTAAAGGCATAAGCAGGCCGTATGTATTTGCCCCCGGCACCCTTTATCCACGTAACCCTTGACTAAAACATGTATTACCTACACTACGTATCGCACATCCCGAATGGTCGCTGTTTTGTTTAATTATTCGTCTGGTATCGATTACAAGAAACGCGAGTACCCTTTGAAAAGGTCTAAAACAGCCCCGCCCGAGGCACATTTTAAAGGTATATTTTACTTATTATTTAATGCGCCGTTGGCCTGGTTCCATCGATCTGTCATCAATGGCCGTGTAATTATTACTTGTACTGCACGTATAGGGACCTCGTCGGCGGCATGTTGATAGTTTGGAAAGTCATTACCTCGCGGGGCCGTTATCGCTGTCAGCTCTATGTTCCGTACACATTCGTCGTGAAAACTACTGAACATGAAAAATAAAAACAAAATGCTAACGACCCCCTCGTACAATGAAAGTAATTAAAATAATAGTCCAACGATATCACGCAAAGTGGTTTAAGTCGTAAAAGAAAAACATGTGACATTGTAAGTTGGCGTGTATAATGGGTGAGAACGCTCTAACGCACACGGAACCTGGCAACGGAGAGGCACGGGCGCGCAGGTGGAGCAGCCTGTCGCCTGTAGCCACTGATGTTTACAAATTTATACGAGCTTAAGCCAATATTGTAGGCGGTATAAGCTGACATTCGATCGTTTTATGTAAAAAAGAATATTGCCTTTCGTGGATGGATATGAATGAGTAGCGAGTCGCCACTGCGCTGTTTATTATTCATTAGACGACTACATGTCACGCAATAGCATAAGCACGCACAAGCTCAGTGCTTCTGAAACTTTCTCCACCTTAAATTTACCATTCGGCTTTCACTCATTCGAGGACTGAAAAGTGTTTTGCTACAATTAAATTAAAAGCTAAATTACACTTAATGGAATTGTTAGGAGGCAGCTAGACTGGACGATGTGAAAAAAGTATATCCAATTTGCCGGACGTCAGGAGCACGCTCACTTTGTGAACCGCTGGCCCAAGTAAATGCTTTTGCTTAAACCAAGATCATTTATTCGTGTTTATTAATATTCAAAACTGGCTTTATGACGTTTGCAATTTGTTCTCAAGCGCTGAGCAACAAGAGGCCTGCTTAAGTAACGAGACACGCAACAAGCGAATTCTATTTGCATTTGACCCATAAGCGCTTGTCTTTTGTTTGGTGGAGGGGAACCTTAACGCGGTCTTCACAATAGATTTCAATTTTGCTGTTTAAGGATAGGTATTTTTTCGATTCATTGCGCTTACATAGCACAATGCTTATGAGGAGCACGTGGTCGCGTAGCTCGTAGCTGTGGACGGCCCCCAGTGTACACCGCTTATGTAACTTTCTATGGCTATGCGACTTGTCATCGATATAAATTTATGTCCAGTTCCATGTGTGTGTAAGCGCCGTCGCTGTGTGAATATAAATTAAGGCTATTGAGCAGTCGTAAGAACCTACAATATGACTGTTTAAATCCATTCCTGTTCCGCACCGAGAGCGGGACGTGGCTTTAATTATGTAGCCAACAACCACGCTGCTAGTAAGTGTGGATTAATTTCACTATTATGCATTATTATTAACAATTGGGTTAATGACTTGGCTATAGACTAAAATAGACTTAAATGAGTACAGTTTTTATGTTAACTTAGTAGAGTTGTAGAGCACGTGTGGCTCGTAGTGGCAATGTTTACTCAGCGATGGAGTTATCATCGTTACATATTTCACGGCGAGTGCTCTCATTACCATTTTATTTCATACAAGAGATTGTGATTGTGAAACAGTACAAAATTAAATTTTCGTATAATAAGTGCCACGTAACGAGTGGTAGGTGCTTGTATGGAATGATTGATGGCTATTGTTTATCAAAAGGAGGTAAAAATTACAAGCGCGAGCGATTTCCTGTAATGAAATTTTTTGTTCCATTCGAATAAATTCAGTTGTATTAAAAAATAATATGTATGTATTTGACAATAAATCACTTATGAATCGTTAAGGAGTCGAACAATGAAATAAGATAATTTGGACATTACAATAGAGCGTACCATCCGCGCCCGCTCGTCGGTGATGCGTAGCCTCCATATGTGTCACAAGTTATCAGTCGTTGGCAGCTAATTAAATGATTCGACATACATATAACTGCGTCTATGTAACTGTATATCAGTTTGTTTGTTCTATCTAATACCTACCGCACGCAAGAACCCTTTGATAGATTGACTAATAAGCGACCCCATTGAGAATTACACTGAACAAGTCCAATGAGAAATTTGCCTGACAACTTGGCCCGTGTATATTTAATTTACTGCTCTTTTACATACTACTAATTAATACCACTGTCTACGTAAGCTTGCTAATGTGTATGTTAAATAGAAATATGCTTTGCGGATGCTATAAAAATAATTTAACGTGTCAAATCATTACGTGTGCTGGGTAGGGTCAGGGTGATAATTTTTAGCGTTCGTTGTATTTAAGAGATATAATACACGCAATGATAACTGAGCTTAGCCAGTGAATCATAACTACCTATTTTGAAAAAAAATTAGTTTTTTTTCTCTTTTTGTATAAATTGTATAAAAGAGTTTTCACGTCCACGTGGAGACTTAAATTGATATTGCGATTACTATTGATACACGTTCTTGCTTTTCTGTCGTTCGGGGCTAATAATCCTTCATTATATTGTTTCATGCTAATGTGTTTGTTATACTTGTATAGCGATTTTACTGTTTTTTTCTTGCCTATGTTTACAGCGAAAGCTTTTTAATAGTGTACTATGTAAAACACCTTCTGCCACGTCGGTGAATCTTGAATGATTTACGCGCATCAAGACTAGGAGCAAGACAAGCATCTAAATGTCATCTAAGTTGGCCGTAGTTGGCGGGTCGGTGTGGCGTGTACTGTATAAACCCGGGTGCGAGTGTCAGTACAACACTTTATATGATGTGCTATATGCATACATGTCTGTTGCAGCTCAATGTATCGCGCCGCTCGGAATGGAAAGCGGGTTGATTCCCGACAAGGATATCAGCGCTAGCTCTTGCTACAACGACGGCAATGTGGCCCCCCAGAATGGAAGGTTTGTATTATTGCCATTTTATAGTCAAACATTTTTACTTTATTTATATTTAAATTCATATTTGTTGCTCTATTATGATTAGATATTTATTTTAAAGAAAGGACTGCGGTTAGTTACCCTTGAGTTGGGCTGCCAACCGTCAGGGTTTCCCCGGATTTGTTCCGGTTTGAAAGACTTCGGCCGGCCATGAGAGCCATGCTTCGGCACGAATGGGTCGGCTCGACCGGAGTGATACCACGGCCTCACAGAAAACCGGCGTGAAACAACCACAGCGTTGTGTTTCGCCGTGTAAGTTACCGGAGGCCCAAGCCTGACCCTGACCCCTAAAAGATCGGCAACGCACTCGTAACTCCTCCTTTGTGGGTGTCCGTGGGCGGCGCTGATTACTTACCAGCAGATAATCCGTGTGCTCGTTTACCGACCTATTACATAAAAAAAATTAATACATCTCTGTCAACTGCATCCAAATCAGTTTAGCAAATCGCTGACACAGCCATACAGGTCACACCGAAAACCTCCCTTTTTTATTCGGTTACAATTTATTGAAAGTCCGGGATAAAAGCTTTTAGAAATGGCAGCCCTACCTTGAGATAGCTACGTTGACTGATAACGACCTTTTCGAGATGCGGCGCTCAATACGCATCAACATGAACTTACAGTGCTTCAATATAAACGAAAATACTGGACGGAATGCCATTAAAAATGTGGAACGTGCAGCTTTTCAAGTCGTTATCGCAGTTGTAGACTGCTGTCTTTTCAAGCCAGCTGAACTACTTGAATAGCGATTTAAACTTTCAATGCGTTTTTCAACGTCTAGTTCTTGTTAGAAGGACCTGATCATAACAAGCCACTGAACTTCCTACGCTGCGTACAATATCCTATATTCACAGAGCTTCTTCGAGATCAAGTGGATATTTTCGATAGTACTTGGAAGTACCTACGAGGTAGAATTCCTAAACATGATATGACCAACTATATCGGTACAAAAAGAACACTATTGTTGTTAATCGGTTTGTTTATTTACAACTTATCACAATAATACAGTTCTATAATAAAAAGTCACATTAATATTACAAGCTTTTGTGATAGTAAAAAGTAAAATTGTATTTACTGTCGAGGTAGTTAGTGAGAATGTATGGAATCGATTCATTTGTTTATAGTGCAAGTTTAGTGCTGGTCGAGCCAATGGTAACAGCCCGTTTATTACGAGTCATTAATTATAAAAGTTCATGTGCGACATGTTTATTTTGTTTATTATCGAACACCCAGCGCGTTGTTTATGTTATATCATCAATGATTTATGCAGCACTATTTGTATTGCAGCCCTAGGCCTAGACAAAAGGAAGCGAGTAAAGTTTCTGGTGTCGCTGTTGAAATAGTATCAAACTTATTAGCCGGCGCATATGCTAAGTGATAAATTATGAAAGTTTGTTCACGATTCATTGATATCTAGAGAGCGGTCGGTGGCGCGTCAATGAGCTTAATGACTGACCATCTCGGAATTTGATTGGTGCGAACGATTACTCTGCCCAGTGACACATGATAAGTGAATGCGCTAATAACAACACCACTATTATTAGCTTTGATTGATAAATTGTATGAGGAATCTTGGATCGTTGTGAAATAACAAAGCCGCTTTAGTTTTTGTGCGGCCGGCGTATTGAAACGATTACGCTTTGTACCTTCATGGGTTATAAACTTTGAAGCGGCCGGGCTTGAGTCAGTAAACAATATTTAAAACTTTTTACTTATGGCTAATGATACTTTATTGATGTACCAGTATAAACTATGGTCGTATTCCCGCTGCCTTAGTTCAAATCAAAAGAGTGATTGTGTTTGGTTTTAGTATTTCTTCTTTGTTTTGTGTTAAATAATAGTTTTTAGGTTCTGTGCCGAAAGCAGAAAAACGGGACACTATTAAGAATACTTTGCTGTCCACTTAATTGCGTATCGTGTGAACCGTAGACTTTTATTTTTTATAGATTTCAATTCTTTCAGAACACATTTCTATAGTCTCGTGAACGGCTAGATGCATTTTGATATTTTTTTAATGCTGTGTTTGTAGCAGTCAGGGGAAGGATCTCATTTTTGAAAAGCAGAAAGGTATATCGTGAAACAGCAACCCTTTCGATACCGTGGCGGCTCGCTAAGAAAACAAATGACTGGCGCCGAGGGGGTAACACCCGTGCGAAATAGGGGTGGGCTGCTAGTAACAAATAAGAATAACATTTTTTAAGAGAGCTCAACGTACTGTATATTTGATTATTTGTTCGATATTTTAATCGGTAAAAATCGAGTGATAAGAAAATAATCAAAAACCATGTTTAAGATTTTATGTTACTAGTATAAACTTATTTTTTTATAGAAAGCTTTGAGTTCTTATTTTTTGTCGATTAATGACGCTGTTATCTGGTAATTGATTATAGTCTTATTTTAAAAGATGTTAAAAATAAATATTATTTACTTCTACATATTTTCTTAAAATAACGTAGTCCTTTTCAAGAAATGAAGGTATAATGTACACTACAGCAAACACAACAAAAGCCCATCACGCAACCATCTGACAAATGTATTATGGAAACCGATTGCATTTCGGTTGTAATGTGAAATGGCGGTGGCTATATCTCGGTAGCTATACATAGCTGGTACCTAGCATGGGCTGTCAATTTCCTTTGACGAGAGGGACTCGTTACATCCAACCGCAGGGAGGGACGTCGCGTCGTTTGCGATGTTGATGAATATGCGGCCACACGGCTCTTTGCAACTGATAGATCACTAACAACATTCATATATAAAAGTTTAACTGTGAAAATGTTACTGATATTATAATAGGATTGGCAGGGCAGCGATTCGAGTTCTTTATAATGTACTTGTTCTTACCAATGATATTATAAGTAAATAGGTTACAAGCGCTCAGCAATTGATACATTAATATGTGACTAACTGGCCACACTTTTTCATATTTGTCTCTTTTTCACTCGCGAATATTGAATCATGCCATCCCACTTTAACGTGCATACGCTTTATTACTGAGTGCATTGGTGTGCCGTTTTTGAAAATCGAATTTTGTTTATGTAACCAATCTACACCATTTTACTTATAAAATCATTGGTTCTTACCATTAAGAAGGTTGCAATTCTACTCTACATTTGTTTTGTCCTTGTGCATAACTACAGAAAGAGAGGAAGCAGACTTGTCCTTCCCCTGTCGCTGTGATTGATATTCTATAAAATATCTAGAAATTGATAATTATAAGATTATTTATTTAAATAACAGGTTAAACCAAGATATAAAGGGTGGAGCCTGGTGTCCAAGGTCCCAGATCACGACCGAGTCAACAGAATGGCTGGAAATCGATCTCCATTCAGTGCACGTGATCACGGGAACCGGTACACAAGGTCGGTTCGGGAACGGCCAGGGCCAGGAGTTTGCAAAGGCCTACGTCATTGAGTATTGGCGGCCCAAACTCGGAAAGTGGGTGAGGTACCGGACCGGCGACGGACAAGAGGTAAGAAACAATTGAATATTTATGCAACATAATTACACATACAGATCCTTTTTGTATAGTAATTATACAAAAAAAGACACACACGTGAATTAACTAAGACAAGCCCTACTAGTTTGAAGTCACAACGGGACTCTTTAATCATTATCATTCGGCAGCGCGCCGTCGCCGCACCGCGCACCCTCATGATTAAACGTCCCGAAGTAACTTGAAACTTGTAGAGCTTTTCTCAGTTAATTCATATAAGTCGTAATTTTGAATAAATTTCGTATGGATCTGTTTTTAATGACACGGAAGAAACTTGTAGCAGACGCCTAGTTTGGTGGGGTTGACATTATAAATTACACTTGTCATGAAACATGCTGTTAAATATTTGATTTTAATTCCAATTTAATTAGTACAAGTCGTTTTATTGTGTTCATTGAATGAACACAATAAAACTTCAAACGAAGATTCACATATGAACATTACTTTTTACATTATTTACAATATTCTTACATTATTTTTAATAAATCTCTCATCCGGAGAACTTTAGTGCAAGTAGATCGTCGATAGTTTCTACGTCAACTTGTTGATATCTCGGCACAATGGCTCTATAAAGTGCAGTGACATCGAAAGTCAAAGAGTTTGACTGAAGCATTCGTGGCGGAACAAGTTGGAAATGTTCGCATAGACACTCAAAGCTCTTTATGCATAGGGTTGTCACTCATGCGATCTATTTTGTGAGCATCTCGAAAGTCGATCCTTGTAAAGTACACTTCGTTGTAGAACAATCGTTTTACTTTTGTAGCTATTTTACAAAATAATATTCGAGTTGCTAATCATATTATTATGTACCTCATACCATAGATAAAATATAATTTATTGCTAGCGACAAGCGACAATAATCAAATTGACCTAAAAATTAATGCAGTTTCAAGATAAGGTACATTGTTTATTTATGATTTATTCTAATTAATTAGTTTGTTTGATACTGTGAGTTAGGTACATATTCTTGTTATTGAATGCTGAAATATTCCACAACATGATTATCAACATATATTTCAATTATTTCTACTGAAAAAAAGAAAACCGATTCGTACCAATCAAATGAAGCCCTTCTTTTCTACTTTGTGACTTTTCATTACTAATTAAATGCTCTTTCAAAGGTCTTTATAAAAGAGATAGCAATTTATTTCTTTATATAATATTTAAAAAGACATCAAACGCTGTTTGTTAAGTAGAAGTAAATTAACTTGACTAAGACACAACTGCAATCTGCAGAAGGACGATTGTACTGCAGTGTAAACTTTGACATTTTTTGTTAATTTGACTAGTAGATGTAAAAAAATCTAACTGTATTTTTATACATCCAACTTTCTTCGTCTTAGTTCAGACTTGTTTTGTCAGCCCTATTAATCAAATACCGAGAGTGGCTGCAATTATATTTGTCTTTATTCTATAAAATAAATATAATGTTTGAACATAAAGCAATTACTAAACGTAGAAAAATCTTTTTCAAAATGATATTTGTGATCAATGTTTGAAAATGAAACAGTTGAGGTTCACCAGCTGTTTGTATACACACACATAAATTGATTGTATGCTTGGGTACATTGACCTTTGTGTACAAGTAACCAATAACTTGCTATACGTTGTGTATTTGCTAATGATCTTGTTGCATTATCTGCCTACCTCACAGGTTCAATGTAACATACACATTATACAGAGCTACAGATAAGATTTGTATCCTATTCATTAAGATAATTGCATTGAAACAGCGTAGCTTCTGATTGGCGTCTACGGTATTAATATCGGAATGCACTCGTCGCTACCTGTGTTTACCAAACGAGCACGAGTGACTGTTCACAAACAACTTGTGCTGCAGTTTTCAATATGAAAATTAGTTTTTGAATATCATTTTCTATATTAGGAGTTAGGAGGATAAGTGCTTTTTGCTGTGCATGCAAATTTAAATTGTCATTTTAATAGTATACGTGCATTTTGATTGGAGTCACAATAAAGTCTATTATAGTAGCTTAGTAAAAACGAATTCATTAAATTGTTTAATTTCAAACCGAGGTACTTGGAGTTAAAGACGGCGTTTAGTCACCTGTCGTTGTTCCTATCCCTCTCCTTACAAATGCAAGACATTTGCACGGGACTTGCGCTAACTTGTAATTACGGATACTTTTTCCAACCCCTTACACCGAGGGGGTTTGACGATCACTAGATAATACACAGTTTTTAATAAAGCCCGTTGTTAGTGGTTAGTACAAAGGCGGTCTTCTATTGTTTTGTTATTTCAATTGTAAATCTAAATACTTTTTTTGATGATACATTTTGTACACAGATACAAGAATTAGAATAAAGAAATTTATATTCTTTGACGAAAGACGTTTTCGCAGTTAAACTGTTTTCGTTGTTCTTGTGTGATTTTAATTCGCAAACTAAATAAATCTGAAAAATTATCCAGCTGATGACACTACTTAGTTTTACATACAAAACTGTTTAAAAAACGTCTAAGCTGTGTTGATCCTGTTCAAACATTTCGCGTTTTCCGCGTAACGGACAGCGTGTTACTTAACCAATTAAAACTCAGTCTAGACATAGAGGGGATAAAAGCATTTGTTAGGCTCATAACATCAGCCGCATACACAGGCTAATAGAGCTTTCAATGCGAAGCTCGCTTAATTAAATTAGCCTCGAAAGATACCGATCATCTCTACCCACTTAGCTTCGAGCGCATTCGACTAGTCGACTATACGTACTAAACTACTTGTATTATATGTACCTAGATACTACATTGAATCGTGTTCTATCGAAATATCTAATTTGCATTGACATTCAGTTTAAAGCTTGCTGACAAGTTTTGATCCTTAATTACGTCCCGACTGTCATCTCATTATTATTTAATTCATTGCCGTGTTTGTTTTTACTTATATTCTATATACCTACTATACACCGTGAACCACATTTTCTGTTGTTAAATTTTTAGCAATCGTTTTAGAACAGGCAACTTTTTTAAGATCCACTAAGCGCGATCGACGACGCGGTAAGAAAGTAAATATGATACCGCTCCATAATAAAACCCAAAATAGAACGTAGTAGGTCCTCGTATGTTTTACTACTAAACAGCTGTTATTTTGATACCACTGCGTCTATGATAAGGCTATAACATAATTCTTAGCAAAGTATCATGTGTTTTTCAAAGTTGTCAACAAAAACATTTGTGCGTTTTACGTGAGAAAATTTGTGAGAATTCAACAACATTCTCCCATCGCTCCTAAACGTAAGTCCTCAAGTCTGAAACTTTCGTTTCTGAAGCTGTGACACTTTGAGCTTCAGTCCAATCCCAGCATAAATAATAAGGTCAAACATCTGACTACCATAATTTCTATAAATATTCATTTGTATAACGAAGAAAAATTTGTTACAGATTCTAGAAGGAAACACGAACACTTACTTAGAGAAGAAAAACCACCTTGACCCTCCGATCTGGGCATCAAAGATACGATTCATACCGTACAGCTCACACCGGCGCACCGTCTGCATGAGGGTCGAGCTCTATGGCTGCTATTGGAGCGGTGAGTGCTGTCAAATACTAATTTTATGGCTTTGACATATTCTTCCGCTCACATTGAGTATTGAATATAATTTTATTACTGAAGTCACGAAGGGTTGTCGTCTGTGCAATACAGAAAACCTATTTTAACGTCATTTCAAAAGTCCGTTCATGAACATGACATGCAAAACGCAATTTCCTAGCGTACCGTGAGCTTTAACCGTGTACGAATACAAAATAATACGTCCATTAGGATGTGAACGTCACGGGCATAAACAATAAGCCGAAAGCTTATTTCCTATAACAGTTCGGAAGCTGATTCACGTTTTACCTGCGCTTCTTGGGGTGAGAGCTGAGCGCTTAATCGAATGTCAGTTGTGGTGAACGTTTGACAGTCCGATTCATAATGCACGCGGCAGTTGATATCCGAAGCGCAATCTCGCGAGTTTGGAGCACGTTCATTGTATCAGGTATTGTCTCATCACAATGTCCCCTGACGTCTAATGACAATTATATTGCGTACTTGTGAGAGCCTTTATTGCATATCCGAGTAACAACTTACCTTAATGGGGAGTGTGTAGTCTGTATAGCGTCCACGTTGCGAGCCGCACAAAATGTCCCGGCTATTACACTGAAAAATACTAACACGGCAATTTCTTTTAACTGTTAATTAAAACCAGCTTACTGTACTACCTTTCCAGAAGTGAAAAATAACGCACACAGTCGTACACGAACAAAGTTAGTTCTCGTAATCGCATCATGTCAAAGGCAGAGGCAATGACCACTTTATTGTGGCACATAGGTTTAGTGTTCATATTTACAATTTAAAGAACTTCTAAAAGTAATTATACGCGTCTACATTCCCATAGGTCATCAAATAATCAAAATAATGGGCGGGCCGTGTACAAAGTTCATTAAAATAACGTTAATTATGGAGCGTATCACAGAAATAATAATGTGCCGTGTTCATGGTTTTAATGTCGCTACTACAACGGCATTGTTGAAGGCCATAATAGTGGATTCTAGGAATTTTGTTATCGAACGTGCGCCAGGGACCGCATGCAAAGCGTCATTAGGTAAAAACTAGCAAATTACTAGAGTTAATCATACGTCTGCATTTTTAAACTGCTTTCATTTGCCGTAGAACCGGCACGCTACTGATAGCTCGGTATAGTCAGTATCATTACCTGCGCCCTGTACACAAGTACACGTCCCCATTTAAATAATGTTTGTATGCACTACCCGGCAGCGCTTCTTACTACTCGTACAACCTCCTGTAGCGCTCCTAAAGGCCCCTACATATTTTATTTAGAGCACTTGAAGGGGTTGACTAATTGTGCTTGTTTGTTGCCGTAGCTTTAAACGACCACAATACTGAGCTCTAAAAATAACAAACACGTAGCATTTCCTCGGAAATTAAAATAGTTTTACCAATATTTGCGGAGTATGTGCCTGAGTGGCGGCAGCGAGCGCTCGGCCTCAAACCGACAGCGAATTTGTAAAACCAGTTTCATTTCAATATTCGTGTGAATGTCTGAACTGTTTATGTACATTCTGGGTACCTACATAGCTTCGAGGGAAGTGATTAGCTTTCAAGCAGGATGTCCAACGTACGTGCGCTCAATCGCAGATAATGTGGAGCTTTGTTACAGACTCGAAACAATGACGTGTCCTATACAATTACACAATTCCCTTTAACAAAGAAAATTAGTAACTAGTAGATGAAGGTAATATAAACAAGCTTCCACGAATCATAACATAACAAGCGCCCTGTGCAAGAAGTTGCCCAGGTGTCACGGGCTTGGTGCTTGCTTAATATAAATAAAACACTGCGCTTGATTCACACCTTATGTAATATAAATAAATGCAGTTGTTATTCTTCTGACGGTGTTTTTGTCGGGACTCACACGAACGTTGCATTTTCAAGTAAGTGCATGGTTTTGTGAAATACGCCGACAAATAAATCAGTGATACATAGAGCGAACATTAAAAGCCTCGTCACATACGTAGCCACCGCGTCGCGTTGATTTGCAGACTTTTTTCTTGGGAAACGGCTCGCTTAGATCCTGCCTTTTAAAGTAGGTGGGTGCTATAGTTCTTCGAATCATTGGATACTTAAAGCTCCTTTAGTTTAGTTAATGTTCGTCTTTGTTGGGTCAACAAGTTTAGTCCGAAATCCTTGCCGATGAAACATAATCAATATTGTAACAATTTACTTAAATCTAAAATGTTTTACATAGGCATTTATATAATTTTACTTCTGTCTATGAGCAAACATTCTATAGCAGTACAAACATACCAGTAACATTTCCCCTGATTACGAAAACCATTATCACATGAATACTACATTAAATACTAAAGTACTAACTTATAAAATGCATTTTAATCTGCAATATTTTCACTGAATGCCATCATGCATTTCGCATTGAGAGAAACCACTTATTATAAATGATTGATCGGATCAAATTGGTATTTATTTAAGTGCTCTTCATAAAGGTCCCTTAATTGAAATGGAACGAAGTGAATTTAAGCAGTAAAGTGTACCGAAACTCGTTTGCTTTGTACGACGCAATAATTGCGGTGTACACTGTACAAAATATTTGCGAGCTCGTATATTGAGATGAAACTGTCTGGTACACATTTTTACCGTCTCTGCTTCACTTAAATCATTCCGTTTCATCTCACTCCGATTGAAATACCTCGGTAAACTATGCCAATATGGCGATCGCTTGTAGAAATTTGCGTGAACACACAATATTTGTATTAGAGCTTATGTGCAAATAAAATATTAGATGCAGCCGGCGTTGGTCGTCTCACGCCGCATTTACTAAGTTAATTGCACTGCCATTTGAGTGCATAATGTCATAAGTACAATCAGTGACGGCATGACCGAACGCCTTTATACTTTCGCTTTGAACAAGGAGTAGCTTCAAAGAGTACTATTAAGCATGTTCGTCACGTGAAACAGGAATTTAGCGTAATTATTTCTGGCTAAGGGTAACGGGATACGAGGTTGAGATTAATTCCTTAACATTCACTACTGTTGTTGAGTGCAAAATGCACTTTAATTTATGTTGATGCTCACTGCCTCGTTTCTTGATTGGTTGGAGATTCAATTGTTGGCTTCCAATAAACAGTCTATTATTAAGTAGGTATATCAATCATGTTGGTCATTAATTAAAACATTTCGAAAAGCTGCAATATAAATGAAAATCCAATGCCTCTGCTTTTATAGAAGCAAAGAACAGGTACGTGTAGTGTGTACACTTTAGTTACAATAGTTGGTAAAACAACAAACTACAACTCTGTGAGGCAGAACTTGAGTTTTCGCGTTCATATTTAATTAATTACTTCAATTTGTATCTACGCCGGAGTATCGCTATAAATTGAAGACACAAGTTGCGCGGCGTTAAGTAGTCTGTCGAGCAAAGATGTAAGAATGATCCAGAAACAATTGTTGCAAGTGCTTATTATACGGCGCACGTTGTCTTGAGTCAAATGAAGGAAACGATCCGGCGCTACAAGGCGGCGGGTAAATAACCTGCCGCAGCTCTAGGCTAAATGCATTACTGTGGAGTGGAGTTTAAAACATGGCAGCAAAGGCTTTTGTCACAAGAATAACACATGAGCAATTTTCTAACTTTGTTTCTTTCTACATAATCACGCCTGCGTTTACTGTTTCTCGTGTTTTGCTGTCACTGTTTTGTTTTAGTGTGTGTGTACCTACTGCTTGATGGTTATGTATGTTCTGTTACTGACCATAGACTTTGGGACGGGTCTCAGATTAGGTACCGTAAAATGGGGTGAAGCGGGTCACTTTTGAACTTTCTTTACAATTTTAGTATATGAGCACTTGACAAAATAAGATTAAAGGTATTTTTTTAATGTTCCGAGACTCTAAACTTTATTTAAAAATACATAGTTATAATGTTTTATTAACAAAAATCAGAGAAAATCGTAAAAAACTGGTCAAACCCGGTTCACCCCGGGCACGGGGTGAACAGACTCAACACTGGGGTGAAGAGGGTTTTAGGCTAGGGTTGTCAAAAAAACTGTTTCATATTTAACCAGACTTTAATCTTTGCAGTTAGGTAGTTAACATATTTTTTACACCTAAATAAAAAATCAAATATTTTTCTTTTTTACAATAAAAGCCTCGGCCTCTGGCGTCATTGCCGTTTGGCCACCATGGGGTTCACTGATTTCTTAATGCGTCTCTGTAAAACTGAATATGAAATTCCATATTTCTCAGCAACACGTCGTATAGATGTGTTTCCAGCTGATATGTCTAGTAAAGCTTGATTCATTATAGCTATGTCATGTTTTTTAAGAGATTTCGCTCATGGTTTGGGTCGATAATTTCTAGGCATATCTGTAGACAAATAAAATATATTTCGTAAATATATAGGTACCTATTTGAGCACGTGTGCTAACTCACTAGGATAATATTGTAATATGTATATAATATAAATATTTAATTTATTATTTGATTTTCATTAAATTTTAAAATAAAGTAGGTAAAAATAAAAAACATATTATTATTTTATTGATGACCTAGGAAAGGACCCAAAAAGTTACAACAATAAAACAAAATCAAAAATAAAATAAAATAAAACCTTGGATAGTTAGCATTAAACGTGTCGACAGCCCTGATTAAAATAAACCCCTTCACCCCTTTCTTGACCCTGTACACCCCATTCTTGAGTCTGTTAGCCCCATAAGTGATTCTGTTGCCCCCTTTCTATGACCCGCTTCACCCCTCAGGTGACCCTGATAACCCCAAAAATCTAAGTAATTGCCTTAAATAAGTTTTTCTCCAATTATGCAAGAAAATAATACACAAATTCACTCACCTATGCGTTTTTACAATAACCAAAGAGACAAGGTTTGCTTAGAACCGGGTTATATCGGCGAAAAATCACAGAAACAAAACAAAAACTTAAATTGCGCGCGACCAAAATATGAGTGTTTTGAAGTAGGTTTTTTTAAACCGTTTTTTCTTCCATTCTACTTTGTCTGTGAATCGTGTGTTGCCATTTCATAAAAATTCAAAACCTTCTTTGCTCAAGTTAGTTACCTGACCACAAATAAACTAAGTTTTAGAGCCAGAAAATGAACGTGAACAAAATTCGACAACATGATTCTATTCACCCCTAGGACCCGCTTCACCCCATTTTACGGTAACGCAAAAGCGCAGACTAAACTTGGTAGATTTCTACATAAATATTTTAGTGAAATTCGTTTTGTAAGTGATTTCAATATTTATGTCTATAATATTTTAAGTATTGTGTATAGGGTGAGATATCTACACCTACTTTCTCCAATTATATTATTAGACCCCAGTGAAGCCTCTAAAGGGGATAGATCCTTAATAGACGAATGTCGCGGCGGGTACAAGCGAGCGACAGCTACACGTAACGTAATTAAATATTAAACTATTGAGAATTGAAATTGCCCTTTAACCTTTGTAATAGCAAGTTAGTGCGATACGTTTCGGTATTAACACTATGAATCACTTCACTAATAATTGTTACGACTTGGCAAATTGTGCTTTTACGTTAGCATTAACGGTAAAGTTAATTTAATTAATATTTCTCCTATTTTAATTGGTTTTGGAACCTTTCAACCTCCCTAAAGCCCTAAATGATGCGATGTTATTGCATTCAGCAAGATATCTCATTAAGAGAGAGTAGCTGTGTCTAGAAGACACAGCTACTGCACTGCATGTAATTACTCGCTCAATCTTTATTTGCTTAGTGCTTATGACGAAGCTACGTTGATGATACTGGAATGTTATGATGTAATCAAATCTCATTTTGTTGCAGTGGGGATTGTCGCTTACTCCATGCCGAAGGGCGACAAGCGCAGTAATGGCGTGGAGCTGACGGACATGGTGTACGACGGTCAGTGGGGGGAGGAGCTGCGCGGCGGCCTGGGCCAGCTGGTGGACGGCAAGTTCGGGGGCGACGAGATCCGCGAAGCCGCCAAGAACTCTGCCTGGGTCGGCTGGAGGAACGACTCCCGCCCCAACCCGCCCACCCTCACCTTCGAGTTTGACAAAGTGCGCGAGTTCAGCGCAGTCCATTTGTACTGCAATAATAAATTCATGCGCGATGTTCAGGTACGCACATCATTGTTACCTCGCTATACAAAGTTTCAACGTATTTCAAAGCTCGTGAATATTTTAACGAACTGTCGCGACATTTCAAACTACTACCTGCCTCCAGGTTAAATTTGGTTCTTTAGACTGATTAGGGCCGCGTCGTCACCGCGCCGCTATTGAATTAATAAAGGATCAGCTAAATTAAAACGATTCGTAGCATTCGCGAAAGTTTGTAACAAACGTATGATTAAAAGTTAGAAAAGCCGCCGTCGCTCTGGAAATGCCTCTTCTATTCGAAGAATTAAAATATTCATACGCTTGGAACCCATTATTTGTTGGAAACGTTAGAGCGTTGTTCGAGTTATTTATGTTTTTGTACGGCAGGTGTTTTCCGAGGCAATAATATCGTTCTCTATCGGCGGTCGGCACTTCCAAGACGAGCCGATACACTACACGTACGTGGAGGACAACATATTCGAGAACTCGCGCAACGTGAGCATCAAGCTGCACCACCGCATCGGCAAATGGGTGCGCATCGAGCTGCGCTTCTCCGCGAGGTGGATACTTATCAGCGAAGTCGTCTTCGACTCGGGTCAGTGCCAACACTATTACTCTGCTACTACTCGCACCTGTACCTGTAATTCCCACTCACACTATTATTCTGTTACAGACGTCGCACAAGGCAATTACACACCAGAGAGCCAGAAACCACCAGTGGGTACAGACAAGAAGTTGACAACGCTTACCAAAGAGGTGCCGATATCAACAGCGCACCAAGAAGATCCGCTATACGTGGCTATAGTAGTAGGAGTGCTGACGGCCTTAGTGATCCTGCTCGCGGTGGCCATCATCCTCATAGTACATAGGCATAGACATAGAAAATGTTTCGCCTCGCCGCTGGCCAAGTCCACTGTGTCCCAGAAGCGCACAATCGACAACTACAGCGGATGCGGCACCTCCATGTTGCCGGAAAACAAGATGATCATAGACTGCGCCTTAGATGTTAAGTCCGACGAGTACCAGGAGCCGTATCAAGCGCTCAAGTGTGCTCCCTATTTTAGCTATAGTACAGTATTGTTGGAAATGAAAGACTTCGTTAAAGATTCTAACACTGCACTCTCAGGTAAGAACACAGCAATAATATATCTCAATTACAACGTAAAATGTTAACATATATTTAATAAACGTATGTTATTGGTAAAACAGACAGCTCAAACTACGACTACGCAGTACCTGAGCTGAGCTCAGCGCCGTTGCTGACGAAGCGTCGACTGGACTCGCTGTCGGAGCGAGCGACCGACCTCGTGGAGGATATCGACACTCGGCGCTCTGCCGGCGGCTCCGTCAGATCCAAGCATAGCACTCGGGTAACATCATCACTATCATACTACGACTCCTCAGAAGAAACACGTTAATTTTTAAGTTCTATACCTCATCATTATTATCATCTGTCAGAGGACGCCACTACCCATTAAAGTTACTGTTGTCCCCAGTGTTGCCTTTACGATCGATCTGTAAAGCATGTTGCTGATTGTTGACCCTAAAGTATGATGTTGATTGTTGAATTTGAGTCAACAACTCAATAAAATGTAAAATTATCTTCTATGTAGTACAAATATAAGTAATATGTCCTAATAATTTTGTTATTTATTTTAATTTCAGTCACCCAGCCAACAAGAAGTATTCATAGACCTTAAGAGACGTCTGGAGACTACCAATGTGATAGAGTTCCCGAGACATAGACTGAGAATGATCTCCAAGTTAGCTGAAGGTGCATTTGGCACGGTATGTACTTAACAACCTTTGTATATAAAACTAGCTAATCTCGCGCGGTTTCACCCGCTGCTCGGCTCGATTTGATCATAGCGTGATGTTTTATAGCCTATAGCACTCAGAAACATTGCAGCTATCTATCAGTAAATCTTGGCAATCCGACCAGCGGTTCCAAAGATTACCCCCTACATACAAATTTTACTTCTTTATAATATTAGTCTAGCCTATAAATAATAAAAATTATAACTTCTAGTATATGCTGAAATTTAAGAACCCTCTAATATTGGCTTGCGTTGTAAATATATTGCGAATTCGAAATAACTGTCTTACTGAAAGCTACATAAGCGAAGTAATGTTTTGTTTTTGTCATTATGTCGTTGTCTTTCTGCTAACAACTCAGTCAGCGTAGAAAAGTGACACTTTTCACTTTTTTTCTTTCGTTTTATGGGATAGGCAAACCAGCAGACGGATTACCTGATGGTAAGCAATTGACGCCGCAAATGGACACCCGCAACATCAAAAGAGTTACGAGTGCGTTGCCGGCCTTTTGGACATAAAATGGGGGAGAAGGAGGGATTAGGCCTCCGGTAACGTCTCTCACAAGACGAAACACAACGCTGTGGTTGTTTTACGCCGGTTTTCTGTTAGACCGTGGTATCACTCCGGTCTAGCTAACCCTTTCGTGCTGAAGCTTGGCTCTCCCACACGAATTTCGGAATACTTATTTTTTGTTCCAATTATTATCAAAACGAATTATATCCGTATAACATTACTTATTCCCATTATAAGCATAGCCCTTTCTTAAGTCAGTATTTCTATGATAAAAAAGTTGTATACAATATTCACAATATTCATGTTTTTTTACTTTGCTACTTTCTTTCATTACGAAGTATCGAATAAAGCGATTGATACGGTTCTCTCACATTATGTTATTTTTACATTGGACATTTCTGGACTTCAAAAGAGACTGACCTCTGAGTTTGTTTCGGCATTTCTTCTCAGAGTAGTCAGATAGTAAATGCCGGCTTCATCTAGTTTTTCTCATACAAATTGACGTGTAAAAGTGCCGTTTTAATATGGCCTATTTGCAATAATAAATTCATTGTTTCATTGACATAATATATTACTAATTTTTATCGTTTGGTATTTGTTCAAGGTATACGTTGCGGAGGCTGACGGTGTACCTGAATACAATGGTACGATCACGTCCGAGAAGCGGTTAGTGGCCGTGAAGTTCCTGTGCCACGACGCCACTGTTAAGGAGAGGTATATCATGTATGAGCTTTAGATTTATACATGTTTTTACATGTCTCTGTCCTTCCCCCCTTACTTCTGTGTACCGTCTACCGTGTTCGTCCATCTTTCCTAACTTATAGATTAAGTCGGAGTTGTGTCACGATGTTTCTTTGTTTAAAATGCGTTAGCATATTGTACTTGTCATTGAACTGCAAATACCGAGTACCGACTGTTGTTACACAACTCAATAAGAGTCAGTTCTTGTATTTCATTACGAGATTTTTTTTCTTTTTCATAGTAAAGTACTGTAAAGTAATTTATTTATTAATACTTAACGAATAATAAACCGTAGTTTTGTTTATAAAATATAAATAAACCCAATTACTGTTACATTTGAACAGAAATAACACAATGTTACTTATAGGGATGAGTTTGAGCGTGACGTGCGAATCTTGGCTGCGTTGTCTTCCCCCCACTTGGCTCGAGTGCTGGGTGCCTGTCGGACACCTCCTCTGGCCGTGGTACTGGAGTACTTGGAACTCGGCGACCTCTGTGCATTCCTCCGCACCGCAGTACCTCCCGCCGCACATATGCTACTGCACCTCGCCACGCAGATTGCAGCTGGAATGCAATACCTCGAGTCACTCAATTTCGTACATAGAGATTTAGCTGCCAGGTTTGTGTTTTCATTTTTAGAATGATTTTTATTAGTATTCAATTGCAAAGAATTATTGTAAAACGGTGATAGCTTATTTATTTGTTAACAATTAGCAAAAAGAATATTGAAAATTTAGTGTATCGACAGGTATGAATAAAAGTATAGTTATTTTTCAATATTTTATCGTATTGAAAAATTGAATTAATTTATTTTTGATCTAGTAAACTACCCAATTTTTGGCCACGTGGTAATCGTAAAATTGATAAATTTCAGGAACTGCCTAATAGGAAAGAATTTCCAAGTGAAAATCAGTGACTTTGGTACAGACAACGAAGCGTATGCATGTGATTATTACAAGGTGGACGGCCGGATCCCGCTGCCGCTGCGGTGGGCTGCCTGGGAGTCAGTGTTGAGGGCCAAGTACACCACCAAGAGCGATGTCTGGGCTTTCGGTATCACTCTGCACGAAATTTTCACATTGTGCAGACGAAGGCCCTATGAACATTTGACTGATAATGAGGTACACTACAGTTACTAATCAATTAACTTTTATAGTATCTGCTTGTTTGAACTGGAATGAGAAGTAACGAGGTACGTTTTGGTTGCAGGTGCTAGAGAACCTGTCGCACCTGCAGGCGGACGACGCGCTGTTCGAGTGCGTGGACCGCGCGGCCGGGTGTCCGCGCGACGTGTACGACCTCATGTGCGAGTGCTGGCGGCGCGACGAGCTCGAGCGCCCCACCTTCGCGGAGATCCACCTCTTCCTACAGCGCAAAAGCCTCAACTACGCGACCACGTGATCCTGGCATTTACCATGCCCCAACATTTACGCGGGCATGAGTTATTAACGAACGAATCGGAGCAAAAGTTGAGTGTCGGAACTGAGTGCGATGGGACAGGGCTGCGTCTGCTACAACACGCAGCCCACTGAGACACACGAGATCGCCGAAATGGCGACTAGGTTTTAAAAAAAGTAGGTTTTGGTGTGTCCACGGGCTAGCCGACGGAGATGTCTTAATTCGATAGAATATTTACTAAACCTATCTCTATTATATATTTCTTAGTATTTTAAATCAAAGTAGAAATGACTAATAATTATGTGACAATACAGTGCAATAAAGAGATCTCCTGTCAGCGCCCGTGGGACCTTCGTACTCAGCCTTTGCTCCGAATTCGTTTCCTTGTGATCTTAGGAAGACGAGGAATGCTTCTGTCTGGCGCGCTGGTTTTTGTACTTAATAGAAATTCTTGTTAGGTGGCTTCACACGTCCGATCGGCTTCATGCACGGCTTTGTCGAATGCTCTGGTTTGTAAAAGTAGATGGGCCGCGCCAGTCAGTAGCATTCATGTAGTGCGAGTGATCACGAGGCGTAGTGT
The DNA here is from genome assembly GCA_902829305.4 of Spodoptera exigua. Classification (NCBI taxonomy): domain Eukaryota; kingdom Metazoa; phylum Arthropoda; class Insecta; order Lepidoptera; family Noctuidae; genus Spodoptera; species Spodoptera exigua. Next base: position 6,670,740 of record LR824601.2, on the reverse strand, counting down.
CAGTACATCGTGATGTGATTTATTTGGCAGCTCATGGACTTTACGCCGCTCTTAGTCATACCGGTGAATAGATTATAGTTTTATGTGTACTGCGTAACTTTACGAGTGAGCTACGTATAATAGACATAAGAAACTGATCTTCCTTCTCACTCCCTGCTCGTATTGCGAGACTCCTCACACTTACTCACCGTCAGTGTTGTCCTTTAGAAACTTACTGTACAAGGCACCGTATGCTTCCTATACTGTTATAATGACGATAATGTTCAACTAAGTTCAAATTCTTCTCTGGCAATAAGTCGCTCCTGAAAGGTAAAGTTACCAAATCGAATAGTCATTTATTTTGGTACAACACTTCACTATGAACAATAAACTAGGGCGTAATTACTGTAATAGTAAGTTGTTAGTAATAGTTGCAACTGAATCGAATAAATGAAATCATTAGAAATAATTAAATATAGCTGTTGAGATTTGTCTATTTTCCGTAGTTTGCTGTGTTGAAGTTAGATTGAGCAGTTGTTCTGACAATATATCAGGCGGGGCCGACGGCCGCGACCGTTGTTGCGTTTAGATACATGCGATGACTCCACCGAAACTGAGATTTGTTTTATATTGTGTAAACTTTATTTATTCTTATTTACATTTTATATCTTTACATCTTTATTTATTAGAATCTAATCTTGTAAATCATATTGTTATACAACTTTATCTAAGGTGAAAATGACTATCTATTTTGTTTGTATAAGCTTAGTATTTTTATAGACTTGTTGACGATCATGCGTGTATCCGAACGTAAGCTTATAGTGTTATCACTAGTTCTTACGTTCCCCTCTCGTGGACCTAAACGGCTTAATGTAATGAGCCTAATAAATTAAGCACTAATTAGATGTAAGCGAGCGATATTTAGGTTGCAAGTTAGTAAAGTTTGAATCTCGATGGCCGCTGCGTAGAGGACACCCACTGTTATATTTTTGGGAAGACTATTTATAGCACAAATAACGAAATTTAAAAAATATATCTTAATATTCTTCTATGAATTTATTAATTTCGCGTTACTTATGAAAAGCAATACTCGTATGTACTTACAACATTTTAATTACTATAGCCTATAGCTGATAAAGTTTGTTGTTAAGATGATATATATGATGATTGTGAACGACTCTACAGATTATTACCACAAATATACTTAATTTAAACTTTAAATGGAATTGTAGATCTACTCTGAGGCTGTCTAGTGTAACATATTTATTTATTATAATTAATAAAGGCTAATCTGTACTTTGCGTGATAGATATTTTATTACAAAATCAACGACCTAGTACTATTGTTGAGTTATCTAAATACAAGCAATGAAATAAACAAATTTAACTTATGACGTGATATATTTTATATTATAAAGAGTTGCTTAGAGTAAGTGAGAATAATTTATAGGATATACACAAGTGTTTATAGAGGCACTGTGAGCCCACAGTGTCACGTATTCGCCTTGTTACTTAACTATACAGTTTACGTAAGCGACTTGTCCGGGTGTCTTGTGCGCGGCGGCCGCGTACACGGAACCAATGTTAATTAGGCTAATTGAACACATAGAGGTCTAAATAATTTCTAAGTAGACAACTATCGTACACTAAGATATGTTACTTTCTATCTGGCCTTAATTTGTTCGTTAATTACGTCTAGCTGATAGTACAGATGAGAGAAAGAGTAGTTTTGTAACGGAGTCTCATTCCCTCATGCTAATGTATCGATAGTTAGTAAAGTTAGGCACTAATAATAATAATGTACAATAAAACACCCTCTCTGCCTTAGTGATGCTATTCTTACCCTAATGCTATGAACGGATATCAAGTTAGAAGGAAATTATAATGTATGTTGTAAATACGAATTCTTATGGCTGATGTAATATATCGAGCACTATGGAAAACTTTAATTCCTAACAATGGTCCAAACTTCACTCGCTTTTTTATTTGTACTATACGATTATACAATTTCTATATAGATAAAAAATAATGTTAGTCTAGAAATACAACTTATGCTTTAATTTTTATTTTATAGATGTATAACTTGTATTTGTCGAAATGCTTAATTTTCATAATCAAAGTTTTATGAAAAAGGTTGATACCAAATGCAGTATTTTTATTTTATACTCTACATCTTTGTACCCAAATAAAAGCAATAATCTAATGGCTTTGTGTTTGATTTCACCCCACTTATCAGCAACACATGTTGCGAACTACTCCGAATACGAAGGAAAAACAAAGATTCTTTTTCTTCTTTTCTCGGTTCCTGAATGGTTACTCTTTGTCAATATTTACAAACATTACCCTTATCGTATAACGGCCAATAACAACTTCCTTTATGAAGGCGAAAACAATTCGAGCCGAGCACAACTGAATAGCAAGATCTGAGCAATGGCTCACTCGAAAATGGGACGGATAAGTTATCTGGTGTTTAGCGTGTGTCTGCTACAAGCCGCGCTCGCGGTCAAAGTTAAGGTGGTGATGCACTCCGACCAGGAGGACTCCAAGATGGAAGAGGACGAGGGCGGGCACACGGAGCCCTGGGACCACAAGAAGAGACTCGACGTCACCATGATGCCGTTCATCAAGACCCGCAAGCACGCCGATGATAATAAACATATAGAGTTAGACGATGAAAAGCCTACCACTGAGAAACCAAAACAGCAACACCCAAACGAAATGATATTTCCATTAATTTACCGCCAGAGCCATGTCAACAGCATGTTTAAATTCGGTGAAAATTGGTATACTTGGTCGACTGAGAAAAGAACTGATGGTTCAAAAGCAATTAATTACTACCTATGCTATGATGAACCCAAACGTTGTGACGACATAGGCTGGGTAAGAAAATGTTCAATAACGTCGCTTGTTATCAGACTTGTTTTTTATCTGCTTATTATCTGCACAGGAACGGACGGACGCGCTACCAAAATGTGCGTTCCAAATCGACTCCCTGCTACCAGATGACCGAGCCTGCATCAACAGTTTCGGCGTGGAACCCCGTTCAGGAGGCATCTGTGACGGTGCTGAACAGATGAAAGTACGTTCCTACTTTTTATTTAAGTGAATATTAATTTCTGGAAAGCAAATAGATCGAGCGACGACGAAGAAACAAATGTAATGGCGTTTTTTTAAACTGGTAGTATAATAGAAGACCCAAAATTTCAACCATTAGCAGGAAGTACGGCAAGATATGAGCTATACTTCGACGTATTAAGCACATAAAAAATATCGTTTTCTGGTGGAGTCTTTATGATTTGTTGGCATTGTTTGACAGGTTGCTGAAATGGTACGTGCATGTGGGCCCCGTATTCGTTCCTTGTGGCGTTTTGTTCGCATTGGACGCCGGCCCGCCAATGCCGCTAAGCCTGCTGACGTCAATTCACTTATTTGTGAAGACGAGGAGGAATGCTTTATAACAATTGAATATAGGGTGAGCATTTTTACCTTTCCTATATATGTACTGCATAAAAGAAAGATAATATTGTCATAGTATAGAAATGAAAATTGTCAAAGAAACAGTCAGGTTTAATTTATGTTTTCTTTCGCCAACAGATACATCATGACCGAATCACATTTTCTCTGCATGAGCCAACACGAGGACAGACTTTTAAGAGCGTTTTAAAACGCGAGGTGGCAGCAGAGGAAGAAAAGGTTTCGCCAGTAACCGAAGTGCAACCTCGAGTTGTGCATCGGAGTAAAAAGGTAACGAAGGCAGAGGAACCGGCCAGGAGTGGCAATAAGAAGTTCCGCGTAAACATTAAAAGCAAAGCAGAAGGAAAAGGGGTCGTGAAGGAAAGGAACGACTCCGGCGCCTATGCAAACCGAAGACCAGCCAAGAACAAAATAAAGGTAAGAGAAGACCTCTCTGAAGATATTTCTGAATAGGGTTCCTGTTTGGGGAATACGGTTCTTGGCACTCATGTCGAGAGATAATTATTATTCGACTAGTGCCAAGAACTTAAGACATTTTTGTACAATAATATTATTTCATGCATTTTCAATAAATTAAAGTATGAATTTACAATATTTTTATCAGTGTTTCATTTATTTCGGCGTTCGGTGATAAATAAAACTACAGAGTAGAATAAAACGAACTATATATATTAATGTATAGTTTCGCTTAATAAATATGCATTAGTTTTTATATTTTTTAAATTTCATTTTGGGCTGTTTTTGTTTGTGATCTTTGTTGTTAGTTTGATTGTAAAACTTTTTATAGTCGACGTTTTTATACGCGAACGGTTTGACGTTGTTATCAACTTTCTTTGTGTTATTGCTTGTTAATTCCTGCTTAACATTATCAGTATTGATGTCGACTGTTTCCTTTTGTTCCACCTTCTCAGCAGATATTTTCCTCTTGCGTTGTTGGGTTTTCTTTTGACTTTCATCATTAACTTCAGGGTCACTTTTCACGTTCACAATCGTCTTAGCATTATTCTTGTCTTCGTTTTCGATTTCGATCTGTGTTTGCGCCTGTTGTAGTTTGGCAAGGACTTCTGCTTTTATCAGCTCATTGCCTTTACTAATAGCCGCCACCTTTGCTTCTTTTTCTTTGTATTCCTTCATCTCCTCCAACTGTAGAAATAAAACATTTTGTTAAAAACTACACAAAGTGGTGTTTATACATATTATCATATAGTCGTAGATGAAACTACGTGTGAAGATACTTAATGAAAATAATAAAAAAAGTCATGTTCTCGATTCTGAGAAGAAATTAACTGCCTCATTAAATATAGTAGCTTATGAGTCAGGAAGCCGACTTTAAATGACACCTCTATCTGTTTGGTTACAATATGTTACGTACAAAGTTTTAACTAAAAAAATCAAAGTGACTGAACAGATTGAACGAATATGTCACAGCCAACCAGTTTAAATTGTCCAACAGGCTCGCAGCAAGGCACGGGACAGACCACTGACAGCTTCTACTACCAGTTGGAAGAGAAATACCACGCCCATGAACCGAAATAAATGGGATACCTTTGGAAAGATCAAATCCATAAATTGGATTCCTTCTGACTGATTTTAAAATACAATACACATTTCAAATAAGCTATTGTTTGTACGTTTAGTAGTCAAACAAATTTTCAACTATCTCTTATTCTATTTTTAACCAATATCCAAAAAAAGGAGTATGTTTTAGCCGTTTGTTTTTGTCAGGTAAGAATGATTTTAAAAATGTTAATAACCATCATTACTAAACAAAAAACGTTCTTCCATACATATCCATGGACAACAGAGCTCGGAGCTTACCATTATCGTAATAAAATCTTTTCGAATCACCTATGACAATATTATGGAATTATTAGCCTGTATTGTTCTCATGTGAAGCATAATCAAAGACTTCGTCTATAGAATCTATAGAAGACTGTTACGTCAGCATCTTTGACTAAACATTAATTCGGACACAGAAGGTGATTTTAACGTTATTTCTTGTGTCACTCTTTATAGTAGAGAGTATACTCTACTCCGTTAATAAACGACGAATGGTTATAATATTCCCATTCAATATTTAATTTAACCTCAAAGTCTAATCAGTTGAAACAATCAAACTAATTTAAGTTATGATTTGTATTATAAAATATTATCCTTTTTTTATAAATGACCGTAATCGGTCAATAAGTTCTCGAGTGCGGTCTATACTAGCCTAGAACGAATAAACTAGTTGGCTGCGACACAGATACACAATTTCAAACAACTGTACCTGAGCTATGGAACGATACTTTCTGTATCTGTCGTATGGAGGAATAAACAGTTGAGCATCTGCGTTCAAGTCCGAAACCTGGAAAATAAGTAAAAAAATAATCATTTTTTAAAATACGAGGTGTCACACACGGTGATAGAATAATAAGGAACGAGAGAGACAATACGTTGATCTAAGTGAAGTTATGAATGTACTTTTTGAAGTGAATTTTAGAAGATATTCAAACCACTTTTTCAAGAAGTATTTTAATTTTTGAAGGCATGCTATTTACAAGGCAAGGATCATAAAGTCGGCATGAACTTTCATTCAACGAAACAAGTAAGGTCTTGTGAATTCGTTTTAAGAGGATAAGGGTAAAGGGTAATTCAAAACAACTTACAATTGTTCCATATGATATCAAATTTCCTGGTGAGAATGCTTCAATCTCGGGCGGTGTGTTGTTATACTCTGCGTCTAACAGTTCAGCAGCGGAGTCCAAGTTGATCGGTTGTTCGTCACTGTAATACAATCATTAATTCACATATTATAAGGTTGTCATTTGAAGTTTGTCCGGTACCGTTGCCGCTGCTCCGCGCTCTAGGCAGAGCGGCGAGGGGGAAACCAGTTCGTGCACTCTCTGCCAGTCTGTTAGTCTGCTATCAAGTCTCATGGCGGTAGCTAGTGTATTCACTTAAAATTAGTGTGTAAAGCCTAAAATTGTGAATAAAAAATGACAGGTTATTTAAACTCTTTGTGGACTTATATATTTTCGTTTCTTAGATTGACCGATGTCTAGACGCTATTAAGTATAACGTAATTTATTTTACAATCATCGGTAAGTAAAGGTGGGTAGGATAATGATTATTTTTCATTATAAAACAATTAGGGCCATTTTGAAAATATCGTTCGTTCTGTTTATCAGTAAATAATTACAGTTACAGTGAGGCAAAGTAATGAGTGAAGATAAAAATGGGTAATGTAACAACTGTATGGAATGGTAAATTGTCACTTATAACAAAAAAAAACCAACAAACGGGTAGGTAGCTGCAAGAGTGAGAATTAAACAAGAGTTTGACAACTAGAGTCTGTCAATGTCAGACAGTTATAAAATAGCACCTTTAATATTATTATCGTCTGAGCAGTGTCAATTTATTTTCATTAATACTGTTGTCACCAATTTGCGACCAAGTAATTGCCTTTTTAGAACCATTTTCTTGTTGTGAGACACATGCACTTGAATCTTTATAATAATTTATTACTTTATGGTGGTATGGTATGGTGTGGTATGGTAAATAGTTTTAACTAACCAAATCCATGACAATATTGGGTTAAGGATTGTATCATTATTATAGAAAAAAAAAATACTTTTTTAATCCTTCTCTTATTAAAGATTTAAAAGTGTGAGTGTAGGAATTATTATTTTGTATTTCAGCGGGGCTTTATTTTTAATTTCAATAAAATAGATTTGTGATAAAGCTGAAGAATCTACAACATCAATAGATAATTATTAGCAATAAACAATAAGTCGCTAAGGTACAGAGAAAATGGATGAAAGTGTCGGCTACATAATAGAAACACTGAGACGAACACTGTTTGTAATAAGATTTAGAAAGCGTAAGCAGATAATGAGGTGAAGTGTTTCGAAAGAATAAAATTCGTTATTACTTTTCTTTATACTCTCGAAGGTTGTGATGGGTTCTAGATAGATTTATTTTTCGGCGAATTTCTTAGGGATAAATACATAACTGTTATATTTTATTGTGAACAGGTGTAAGGAATATGCCAACAGTTTCATTTACTGTCTACATTTTAATTTTAGACAACATTTTAACAACAAGAGCCCACTGCTGCGCAATTAGAAGGGGCCTCTTCTAATATGGAGCAGGTATGAATATCACCTCGCTTGCTTAAGGCGGATTGGCGATTTAACCCATTAAACCTGGGCGTATGCTTTAACAATTTCTTTTTGGCAGTGGTCTTATTAGTCTCAGAAAGTGCATAGACTCGGAAAAAGACATATCGGTACTTGTCAGGTTTCGAACGCTCATGAAGCGGTCGTCTTTCAAACCACTACGACATTTTGTAACATGATAATTTTACTTGAAAGAAAGCGGTTCTGTATTTGAAGTAGTTTGCCTTAATGAAACTCCTTCTTCCATTGATGACACAGGAACCACTGCCTTTAACTTTTATGCGAGACCTTTATGAAGATCTGTCTGTCTATTGCTAGTTGATCTTGTATTTCTGAAGGAGTAGTTTCGTCGGCAAAGAGTATAACAGGATTACGAGCAGCGAATCATGTTCGTGGGAGAGCAGACAGTGAGTCAACGATGTATTTAATCAACTTTGATTGCAGCTAAGAGCATTTCTGCAGACATGCAGGTGTTTCATTGAACTCAGCAACTTACAGGTCCAAGATGCAGATCGCATAGGTTTAAACTTTCTTATTTTTTTTTCCTACAAAATTGGTGATTCGGTACGTAGTTTTATTTTGAATCAAATAATAATCACTTATTTATATGTGATCAGATAGGTATGTGTAAAGTTATTTTGGTTATGTTAAGAGAGTGAATTGGGTACTTAACAACTAGTCAAATACTTGTTTCAAATTCAAAATCAAGTTTTATATAATAGAGATTTTAAGGATTGTGGTGTGTGGCGTTAAAATTATGAATAGCATATTCATTTTTTGAAAATAAGCTACTTCGAATTTTCAGTCACAAATAAGAATAGCAGAAGCCGTGCTATACACTCCAGGGCTCAGAATTGGTGTTGGTGTGATTTCAAGACATGCGTAAGCGTGAGAGAAGCAAGAGAAGCGGTGGTATGACTCAATGATCTACGTCTAAGAACACATAATATGACCAACATACAACAAAATTAACAATTTTTTTATCTATATAAGGACAAAATGTATTGATAAGGTCTAAGAAGCAGAGTATTTACACATGCCAACGCTAATATTTTCGCAATTAGTGCGACTTATCATAACTAAACTTTATTTGTGATAATGGTTGCTTAGATCAGTTACAGTTTTGAGCAATTCATTTCGAACATGTGTACATTCATGTATTTTTATGTCCGAGGAAACAGGCATAAAGGGGTTAAATTGAGAACTTTTTATAACAAAATCTTTATTGTCTCAAACTTTGAACCATTTATTATTATGTACAAATACTAGATAATCATATACATTGGAGGTAATACATAACAGTGCGTAGAATGGATGGTGCGTTAAATACGGTACAGTTACCTGTAGTCCGTGTAATGTGCGAAGTCGTGTACGCCGTACGAAGGCAGCGGTTGCAGCGATGTGTTCATAATGCTCCTGATACTTGTCGGCATTTGATACAGTTGCGGCTCGTTCGGCAACTCGCGACACTAAATATAATAATAACCCTCAGCCTTGTTACTTATCGGGCTTATTCTACAGTTCGGGGGGGAGCATTATTGAAATTTTCGGTTTCGAAAATCGTAATAATACATAACGCACTTGGATAATGTGGTGTACCTTAATACTACTATCACAATGCTTATAAATTCAATATTACTTACAAAAACAAAACAATACATTAAAAAAATAATAATAACATATAACAAACATAAATTTTGAATGATTATAAGTAAATAATACTGTTTTCTCCTGCTTCAGCAGAGCTTTAAAAGAACAACAATGGACTGTTCTCGATTTTTAAAACTCTCAATAGCACCAGGCATCCTGGTTTTGTGGGCACTTGTAAAATGTACTAACAATATGTGTAGTTAAAGTTGACATTGGAATAACAGTACCAATCCGACTGTGGAAATATAGGTGCGTAGTGTGTGTAAGGTCGCCAGTTATCGTTACAACGTACCGACAGGAGCATTCTATGTATAGTGATCAGGTTTTGTTTGACGAATGGTGGCATGGGATGGCAGACTGCATTTACACCCTGCAATTCTCGCGGCAACGTCTCGGCGAGAGCTAACAGCATGTGGTTGGGGAGAAGATATCTGTAAAAGAAAATACAAATACATAAGCGTGGGAGAACCGAGCTTCGGCACGAATGGGTCGGCTCGACCGGAGTGAGGCCTTACAGAATACCGGCGTGAAAAAACCACAGCGTTGTGTTTTGCCGTGTGAGTGAGGTTACCGGAGGCACTATCCCTTTCCGATCCTTATATCCGCAACCCCTATCCCCAAAAGGCCGGCAAAGCACTCGTCACTCCTTTGGTGCTGCGGGTGTCTATGGGCGGCGCCGATTGCTTACCATCAGGTAATCCGTCTGCTCGTTTGTCGACTTATACCATAAAAAAAAACATAAAACTGGTTCTGAGTACCAGTTCCGAATGGGCATACATTATACTGTAACTAGGTATTTTATTGACCATTATTGTCATTTGATATTATGATAACGTTATTATAATGTCTACAGCAATTAAATAGCAATCAACATTATAATGTGGTTTCTTCATAAGTTGTCTTTAGGTAATAAAATCGTAGTGTAATTAAAATACTTTTGACGATTTGCCAATTTGCTGAAAAAAAGTTCTTACATTTGTATAGGTACTGATTTACGCCTCTTTAGACTCCTGACCTGTCTAAACTATATCCATGAAATGCATAACTTCAAATTTATTTTTAATTGTTCCCGGTGTTAAGTTATAGCAAGTCTCTCGTTTTATTTACTTAGGCGGCGGCACAAAGGGTATAACATATTAATAATTATCTTGTTTGTAACTTTTCATTCTTTTGTAGCCCATAAAGAATGATTTTTATATTTCAACTACCTACTTACGCGCCGTTTCACCCGCTGCTCAGCTCTCAAAGTTCGTAGCGTGATATTTAATAGCCTATTCTTCGATAAATGGACTAACTAAACTTTATAATAATTATTCAATTCGAACCAGTAGTTTTGGAGATTAGCGTAAAACAAAAAGCTTTATTATATTAGTATGTAGTGTATTACTTACGTGGTACTTTCGTCGAGCAAGCGTGCCTGCGCGTCTCGCCATTTGTACAACATTTTGAGTGCCGCCATTTGCTGCGAGTTGAAAGACTTCTTGGAGCGTACGTACAGCGGAATGTGGCTCGTCTCAGTAACCACCTCCTTGTTGTAAGTCTGAATGAAACACAATAATGCATTAGATATTTCAATATTTTTATAACTAATTTGACCAAGCTTTGGAATTAGGCAATCATCGCTCCCTCAAGCACGTACAAGGCCTATGTCATATACAGTATGTAATTTTGAACGACGGACTTATTGAAGGAGGGTGGTCAGTATTCGATTCTCGTCCCAAAATGTAAAAAAACTATGACCTTAACTTTTGATCTAATTGTCCAATAAAATACAGTGTTCATGGACACAGAGCGCAAAGCGAACTCGGAGATAGTAAAATGCCTACATAATTACGCGCCAAACATGTGCCATATACATATGTATATGCTATTGAACCAGTAATACAAGTCTTCACAATACTTACAGTGCCACAGATTTGTCGGCTGTTTTCGAACACGGAGAGTAAGAGGTTCATTTGTCCATTCTTCAGAAGATCTGCCTTCATCTGTCGCCAGATGTACAACAGGTAGTGGGTGTCCATGCGAGCGTAGGTTATCAACTCGGCGGGTAGCGGACGCATTCGCCAATCTGCTAGTTGGTACCTGAACAAAATAGTTGAATTACGCTTTTTATTTCCCGTACAGTCAGTCAGGAGTTAAATGAAAAACAATGTAATAGATGACGAGCAGTAGCTGCTACTAATAGTAATAATAGTAAGAGGCGGGTGGAGCAAGGGCCTCATACAGAAGGCAGTCCTCCTTGAAATGGCACGTATTGTGAGGAGTTTTCTGTCTCTGGAGTTTAACCACCAGTAGATTGGACCTTGCTCCCGCTGCCAGCTGGCTCCTTTTTTATATTTTTAACTATTATCTTAATTAATTTTTTAATAATATTTAAAAATGTTTTTTTAGAGTTATTTAAATGAATATGTAACAGTAACTTGTTTGAGCTACAACTTATAATTTTTTTGAAAAACTTGATAGTACTTTTTAAGACAATGTGGAAGCTACCCGGTCCGGATTTGATAGGAAACGAAGTTCTCTGCTGCTTGCCGTAGACAGTAACGATGTTGATTCGGCTTTTCAAAGAAATCTATCATATCGTAAGCAATCGGCGCCGCCCATGGACACCCGCAGCACCAAAGGACGTTGCCGGCCGTTTGGGAACAAGGGTTGCGGATTTAAGGATTGGGAAGGGATAGGGGAGGGGTAGGGATCGGGCCTCCGGTAACCTCACTCACACGGCGAAACAATGCTGTGGTTGTTTCAAGCCGGTTTTCTGAGAGGCCGTGGTAACACTCCGGTCGAACCGACCCATTCATGCCGAAGCTTGGCTCTCCCACACTTATTAATTTCGATCTGCTATATATAGTGTTGAGTTCAACACAAACATACAGAAAAAAGTATTAACTCACTTCTTGTCAGCGTTCACTTGGCAATACTTCATTAAGAGGTATTTAAGTGATAGTCCTGGTAGATTGAGTACCGTAGCTGCCTGATGCGTGTCAAACATACCCACTAGGTACACACCGAAATCTCGTTGCAACCATATAACATCGTGCTCTGCACCGTGGAATACCTGACAAAAAAATAAAAGGTTAATAATTAAAAAAATATATTCTTTTCTTTTGATTCTTCAAATAGCAGAAAATTTATTTATTATTATTAATCACCACTCATAATTTCTTGACTTTATCAGTTTAGGTAAACAACTGAATGTAAACAATTTTTGAACAGCTTTTATACGAAGATGCATACGAGTCGTTATTAAATAAAAATAATCCTATACGAAAAACAATATTAAACCCAATTTTTGTATTATTTAAGTTTACTTTACTTTAATTTGTTCAAACACTTTTCATATAAAAGTTAGTGTCAAAATAGTTCAGCTTAGATTTACTAAAGCCGATGGAGTATAGTAAAAAAAGTATATGGTTACATAAAAACTTCTTGCTGTAATAAGAATTATATTTACATGCCTACAAAGTCTTAAAATTACGTAATCATATAAAAGAAGGGTTGTAAAGAAGACTTACTTTAATCTTCTTAGGATCGGTGAACGCCAAGTTAAGCTTATGAATGTGTTCGCGAATGGCCAGCGCGTCGATAATAAAGTCACCGCCCTCTGTCGTCGTGACCTGGATAAGGCATGTTATACCTGCAAAATAAATATTCAGTCAGTTCAGTATTTTATATACCCACAGCTCCTTCATTTACCCTATAGGCCGTAACAGGATAGTAATGGGCGGACCGTTACCCCTTTATTACAAAACAAGATTTATCTTAAGGTTTAAACTGGTCAGGATTTGTATTTCGAATCTTATTCTCTCTTATTCTAGACCTAGACTAATGAAAAATATTGTTTTGTAATAATGTCAATAATTAATAAATTTTTTTTTTTATATAATATTGCAAACAAAATTCCTTTAATTTAATAAATGACTGGTGCAGTTTATATGTTTTTTTTTTGTATGTCCAAAACATATTTCCCTCTATGTATTACTGTTAGGCAGAAGATAATGTCCCCCTATACACCTTTGCTCCGCATATTTCAATTGTTCTCTTTGTAGTAATCAGGCCATCAGGTATCTATACGGTAACACATCGATGAGGCTAACAAAAGGTTAATTTATTTTCGTAATCAGGTGTTTCTGATAAACAAGACAACGAAACAAAAGAAACAAATCCATTAGCTCTATTGTAGATATCTATAAGACTGGCGTAATCAATAACATACGAAGCTATTGAAATTAAATAAAGTCCATTCACAAACAAAGAACTAACAGTCCCAGTAAATTTTCATCTCAAGTATTTGCCAAGCTAAGATGCTAATTTACAAGATATTTTAAATTCACCAAAATAAGGTCGCATTTCAATTGGCGGGCGATTGCGTATTTAAATGAAGAGTCTGTCTGGAATGAAAATAGGGTTATTGACCTTGATATGTCCTGTAGGAATGGTGTTCCAGGTCGATGGCCAATTCCTTTACAGTATTCAAGTGTTCGACGAGGGCGTCGAGCTTAGCTTCGGTGTCCACGTACGTGTACTTCGTTTCTTCGAGAGGTGCGGGATAAGGCAATGGTTCGACATCGGGGTCGACGAACTGCGACGGCGGATGATATAAATCCAACTCAACTTTGTAGGGATGTTCATATCTGAAATTTTTATAAATATTAATTGCTTTTGTGATATCAAAATTTCATTAAGTTAAACTACTATAAAAACCAAATAAGTTATTAGCACTATTTTCTAGTAAAAAAAATTTCTGTGATTTAAAACTTGGGAGAACCTTGCTTTCTGTACCTACTTTACAGAAATATGTATTTCACTAATTTGGATTATGATCCGTGTTTAGACTTGCCAAAGTTTTTGTTTATAAGTAACAAAAAAGTAATATCTTCAAAAACGTACTATCCTTATTATTTTAAATCCTGACTAGGTAATGGTATTGTTATTGGTTTTGATTGACAAAAGCAATCCCTTTTTACGAACTATTCATATCTTTTACACCCTAATCTTCTTAAATAAATAATAAACAGCTTTGTCTGTGTTTAAAAAAATTGGCACAGTTTATTTCAATTTGCATAGTTAGGATATATGCATAATGCAAGTAGGTACCTTCCACTAAAACACATATGAATTGTTCACCCCAGCGTCCATTCCCGTAACCTTTCTCATCATGCACTTAATAGGCATCAACTATCAAGATTGATCGTGTCAATTTAAAGGCTGGCGAATTGATAGCAATTTATTGCAAGCAGTGGTGCGGTCAATGGGTTAATATGTAAAGTGCAACCAGTTATTACAAGCAGCATTGAGTTCAATAATATCTGAGGCACTTCTCATGATGCTTAATTGGATATCAATGACGGGTGCAGAGTTGCTGCGAATGTTATATAAGTTCCCACATGGTCCAACATTAGGTTCATAGCACACGTCAATCCAGTAGCGGATTGTCACCGCAACGCTTTTCCCCTTGGCGTCAAGCTGTCGTCCATATTACGTAACGACGTGACGTATATCTGAATATCTGAAGCTCCGACGACACGACTACTTGTCTATAACTAGGCGATAAAGCAGAACTGTCGGCTTGCCGGCGGCTATTGAACGAATTTAATTGTAGCGCATGGGTATACATATATGTACTATTGATATTGAACTTGAAGAAAATTGATATTAAAATAGTTGGCAAAACAGACCACGACAAGAGTGTTGACGAAGAAATGCACGTGTGCAGTTGAAGTTCCGGGAACCGCAATCGCGTTACGGTTTCAAATAGAGTGGTGTACAACAGGAATTTCTTAAAAAAAACTACTGAAGGCTTTGAATTGATACAATGACGATCCTTCACCGTGATGTGTATGCTATGAACCTTAATCAATTCATATACTTTGTAGATGACAGATGCGCTGAATTCAGCGGATCTGTGATACACAATTTAGATTCACTAGCTACTTTTTCGCTTAGGTCGTAAAAATCGGATCTTTAAATCATTATTTAATTAACACAACATTTGATTTATCTATATAATGCCGAAATATATTTACTATGGCTGATACCTTTTGAAATCACAATTGCAACAAAATAGGACCATTCAACTATTTACAACCTACGAAATCCTTTGAAAAAATTCAATGAAATTTAATGTTAACATCTGATTGTCGTTACTAATTGGTTATGATTGCTGAAACATTAATATTAAATCATTCGTATAAGAGTCCGCGTCTCCCACAATTTATAACTGAACAAACTAGCACAATGAGTTTCGATGGCCAATACAATGGACTGTACTCGTATGAGTACCATGAGAATCTAGACAGGTGCTATTTGCAGCAGTAACGAGAATATAAACGGTGTTGGCGAATTATAGCATTGTGGATGCATAGTAAATTGCAGACCTATCCGGCACATAGCGACATGCAGGTCCACCGACGTATTATTCAATTTAATCAATTTTGTTACCAATTTACAACCAATTACGGCCAATATAGACATTTACACTCACCCAACAGCTTCGCCTTCTTCGTTGTATAAAATATTCAAAGCCAACGGCTTGATATTGTTAGGTTTGTCCGATATTTTAGGCACCCACAAGCTCTCAGAATTATCGATAGTGTCCTTAAAGTTGATCTGAGGTCGAGTTATATTTTTAGCGCCTATAAAAGTTGCAGAACCAACCTGGAATGATTAAGATAAGTTAGCAAAACATAACCAATTTCTTTGTGACCTAAATCCTAGAGACAAACGCGTCAAAAAGTTTCTATTAACAAATAGCGCAAAGGGGCATAACTTTAAAGAGTATTAATCAAGCAGGGTCGTGTTATAAAGACGTATAGTATAGTGAATAGAGTAAAATATAAAACGCACGAAAGTAATCACTGGTGTTTATTTTGAAGTGTGCTTATCGTACAAATATTATATGATAATGATAATGTCTATTTTACGGCTTGTTAATTGTTATTAGCGAGCGACCAACTAATATTTGACAGACGATGTAGATTAGAGAATGCCAGTGTTATTTGATGGCTCTTCCAGACAGTTACACATTATTTGATCATTTATATTTTGGAACACGATGTCTACGAGTACCTATAATAATAAACCAACGCAACTAAATGGGGAACAAATCTAAATCCTGTAATTTTAGAGATACATATTAAATGAATGTCACTCTTCATCATCATATTTTAAATAGTACTAAGAAGGCGTACTATGTAATGGTTGACACCGAGTATACATTTGTACCTTGTATATAATAGCTGTGCGTTTTTAAATTTCACTGTCTTACCTGACAAGGGCATCGAACCCAAGACCTTGAAATAAACAATCGTGTCTGTGTCTCTGAGTACACTTGAATAAGTGTCTCGTCGAAAATAAATAACAAAGCAGCAAGATATTTATCACAGAAGGTTGGCACACAATTTTCCGGGCAGGAAAACTGGTGAAGAGCTTACTTAAGTACTAATCGATGAAGCAAATCGGTGGGTAAGTATTATGGTATCGAAGATGGTACAACGGTGCGGCTGGGCGACTGGCGTACTATCAACGTCTTTATCACCGCACCGCAATTAACGAGGCCGCATCCTCATATCCTGCCGCTCAAGGGCACGACCTTATTCGACACTTTAATGCACTAAATATGTATCTACAGCACGTGTTTGAAATATATGACTGTGACGAACTGAAGGTGACTGGGGTTGTCACTGGAGGAAACTCTAATATTATTTCATCGATGCGTTATAATTTCTATAATACATTTGGTACAAACATTCAATTCTGTGGGGAAACGAGCGACAACAAGAGTGCCGCGCTATATCTTTGTTAGTTTTGTTAAAACATCTAAGAATGAGTTGCTTTTGAAGGTTGTCATATTACAGCGTTTATATTTTTTATCTTCACAATACTGGTACAACCTTGTCTTTTAAATACAAAATGCTCGCAAACGTAGGACATTACGTGCCAATGAGTAACAGATTGATAATACAATTTGCAGCGTATCGTGATTGATATGCGAATCGGATATATAAAGTAAGTAGGTACCTATGTATCATTATCTTGCGCACAACCTTGTCGCAGGATCGGACGTTCGTAGAATGACACTAGACGCAAACAAAATTGTATTTTGATATTTATTTATATGCGAATAAGTTTTACAACTGATAACCATTGACTCTTATGGACAGTAAAACACAAAAATGTTCTAATTCCATAAAGATTGCTTTCTGAGACGCGAATACATAACTTTGTGTCACTAAGGCTAGAAGTTAATTCGGTCATATGTATATTGCCACCGCTCCACATGCTGCGCGGATATTGGTCATTGTCTGCGGCGCGGATTGCTGACGTGAATAGAGCCAAAACAATGAATAAGTTTGGAAATCGTATGCTTTGATTGTATTATAGGTATTTGATGAACTCGTTTTATAGGCTCTTATATCTTAGTTAAAGATCTCGGTGCAGATCATTAACGTTGGCTTAATTGTATCTTTATCACTACGACAAAGTAAGTTTAAGAAATTCGTAGCTACATAATAAAGCACAGAAGAAAACATATTAGAAACTCTATACTGACCTGAATTTTCGCAACTACAGCAGAGTTCTGGTTCCATTGGGTCCCGTTTCCCCTTGCCTGGACTCCTCTTACGAATAGGTCACTTGTTTTGTTGACGCCACTCGCAGTGTCAATATTTATGTTGATCCTGTCAAGGATACTGTCGTTAACGTCAATAATTTTTTCCGTATTCGATTCTAGGTCGTTGCTAAAACAAAACAGACGTATTTAACAATTTTAAATAATATTTATTTTAAGTATATCTATTGGTTGCGTATGATACGCCATATAGATTCGCATTCGCAAGTCGTAACTAAAAATCACGTAGATCAAAGCTTGGTATAAATTACAAGACGCCAGCTAAATAACTAGTAACAAGGTATTTCATAACCTATCTTTTCATACACCAGCATGGTCCGACCTTGCCAGACCATATAATTTAAAAGTGATCAAACTACCCTTCTTGTTTTAACGTAAGCTTTTATAGTACTAAGTAGTCTTGTCGCCTAGCTTTTCATTTATTTTTACCAATGGTACTGAACGAGTCTTGCAATCAAGGATATTTTTTTATGCCTTATTCTTTTCCCAAAAACTTTCATTTAACAAAGAACTAAATAAAGTAATAAAACATGTCATTCGGCGGTAGCAGTTTGATGAAATTAAGTACATAATAAATAAAGACCAAAAGCAAGGATAATTATCTAGGTCTTTCTTTGTATACATTTCTGATACGATAAAAATATTAACAAGTATATGTATTAATTGTATTGATATCTGATTATCTTAAAGAAGAAACAATAAAATGTCAATTCCAAACATTTCGAGTATCAGCTAGATTAGCTTTACAATAGTTTTGAATTATAAAAAAATATAAATCAAATAAATAAAATCAATAAATTGAAGAAATTCGCATGTATGTAGCAGACTAATAAATACAAAATTGAATTAGCTTCTAGTATCATAAATCTGAAGACATTCTTATAAACAAAATAATTAAATGAGTGAAACATGCAGAATTCAAGGCCAAAAGTATCAAGTTTTCATTACTATTGTTTAAGGCATTCGCTGGCGGTGCTTCTATATAAAATAGTAGTTTTACTATGGTAATAATTGTATGTATATATTAGAACAGTAGAATAAAAATATTAAAATATAAAGTTTATACTTGACACTGTTTTCGTTTTAAAAGTATTAACAGCATGGTCAGATCAGATCTCGGCTTTAGTTTTTGTTATGGTTAGTGATTATGATATGAAGTTAAAATATAGTGCTAAAAATTTAAAGAAAATCAATTCACAACACCATCATGACGAGTTATTATTTTAAATTATTACTATTATATTCATTAATCAGGCGCCTGCCTGTTACTGCCCTGTTGGGAAAACTGTTATTTGTATCGTATTACTACTCAGTACTCAGTTCTTCTTGTCAAAAAAAAGTATCTTTTGTTTGTGCTAAAATTACGGTTTTCTTGTATTCTGGTAACAAATATAATTTAAAACTTCTGGTACAATGTTACTCATTCAGATAAGCTTTAATGCTGTTCCTAAGAGCTTAGCAAGAAGTCTTGTTGTGATTGATTTAATATTTAACTACAAATAAATATTATACTTACTGTTTTAATTTCACTGCTGGTAACTCGGTCGCAATTATTTGGTTCGATTGGACTACTACATTTTCGCTTAATTGGCAGGTGAGAATGTTGAAATCGGTAAATGTTTTGAATAGACCATATGACAGTCCACCAGGCAATGTGTTTGATGATTTGATTGATTTGTGTACTTTAACGTACCCACCCTGAAAGAAATGAACACATTATAACTAATTATTTAACATCATCAATATTGGTATAATTACTGACATTAAAAGTGAGTAAGTTGAGCAGTCATCAATACCTAGTTTAATCAATAATGTTAACGACTGTTAACAACTAGCTTCTGTTAGTAAAAAGTAACTTGTGTGTTATTTCAGACTTCATACTATCTATGTGCCAAATTCTATTTAAGTCCATTCAATAGTATTTACATGAAACAGTCACAAACATACATCCATCCATACTGTTGTGTTTATAATATTTGAAGAAGAATTTTCAGATATACTTTCTCGTTTGATACAAATACTTAATCCCTAATCCTTACACACAAGGAATGGAACACATGACATCTTGTTCGGCAGTCATATTAATCACCCAATTTTTACGGGTTCCAAAATAATATTAACTTACACTAAGCGTGACTAGAAGAAATATTAGCTGACAACATCATTAGATTGTTTGTAATAACAAAAACAGTTTTGACATTGACCATGGACATTTTCATTGTGCTGATTATATGTGTCAATACAACATATCAACATTAGCTGTGTTGTGATTTTTATAATTTAGATTTTTATTTTTCAACATAACAAACATCTTACTGCTTTGGCAATATTTGAAGAATAACTGCCAAATAATTGTTGATAGAAATTGAACATAATAATAATAATAAAATATATGTTTCTAACTTTTTTAAACCTGTTTAAGAATGCCTAAGGTTACCTATACTAAACTTTTTATTAATAATCATTACTTAATTTTATTTAAAAATCTCTGGATCTACAATCCTACAGTAAAATGTTTTTGTATTTTTAATATTTGACTTCATGTCTTGATGCTGAATGGAGTTAGATAAACATTACATTAAGTTAAACTAATCATATTGGTATACTATAAGTGTGTAATAGGTACATAAATTTTATGAATGATCGGCAGTAGGTAGCCAAGTTGCTACCAGAATGGCATGTTAGGTTATGTTAGAGTTACAACCCTTATAGAAATTCATAGTATTGAAAACTATTTTGGCAGTCAGTCTAGGCGGTTATTTAAATGGCTGATGAAGATGATTGGAAGTTATACAGCAACTTTTGCCATCAAATAAGTAAAAAAATAACCACATGCTCACAAATGACACCGATTCTAAAATTGATGTCAATGGTTTGCGCATAAATCACCATGCTTGCTTAAGGAGGATTGGGGATTTTAGACTGTATAAGTTGAGGTTACCTCCTCATGATTCTGTGATTCCTTTACCATAATAATATGATGATAATAGATGATTAGTGATCTCCAAGTAAACTAAGAAAATACATAAAACTCAGATAACTCACATTGGTACTTTCTAAGTTTTAAACCTCAACCTATGGGCCACCAAAACAACAGCTTATTAAGTCAATAATCAATTCTTTTTTTATTAGATGAGATATTAAAATATAATGAATTTAAGTATTATTTAAACTGCATCAATGTGAATTAATTTAGGTAATTTTTATTTCAGTATTAAGAAAAGAATTATAAAGAAAATATGTTCATCTACTGTTGTTATGTAAAATCCTTTTGTTGGATGAGAATTCTTTGTTGTTGCATTACACAAAGAAAATAAACATGATATTATTTCTTCAACAATACCAAGTTTCGCTGAAGTCTACAGTAATATTTAATGCAAGCAAATGAAAAATGAGAAATGTGAGAACTTATTAGTTACTGAGGGTTTGCAAAAGACATAAAATCTGGATACCTGATTCTAAAACAAATGTTAGTATCAAATTATTGTATTTTTATTAATTGTGGCATTTTTGTAGTGTATTTAATACTACATGGGCTATGGATGGCATTGCTAAATCAATTGCACAATAATTCTGTAACTAATGCTTTTGTAATAGGCAACAGACTGAATTTTAAAGCTATCAATTGTAATGTAATATTGACCTGGGTGTTTTTTAAATTAAATCACACCATTATTGCTTATCATTTGTTAATTACGATTTGTAACAATTAGTTAGTGCCCATTTAAATTATTAAGCAATCCTTCTAATAAAATTTAATGTGCATACCCTGTACATATAGTCGACTAGCATATTTAGCCATTAAATTAATAGCCAAACATGTTTAATAAGTGATAACAAAGCACAATTCTGGAAGGTAGCTGTTTATTTCTGAAGGCTATTCGATTTCAGTGCGAGTCGCAGTTCTAACCTAACCTAACCTCCTAACATTTCGCTAGCAACTTGGTTTTAATGTAAATTTCTACACATTTATTTATATTAACTCAGAAAAAGTTAAGCCTATCAGCACAAAGTTACAAATCTATGTGCTTTATTGAGTTCGTCAATTATGTGTACACATACTGCATAACAGCTTACAAGCAACCTCTATTACAATATTCTTTATTTTACATCACAAACACATAAATTACGCACCATTGAGAGACTTTAATAATAAAAACACCATGCATGTTGTCATTGAACCAAAGAACTCGCTGAATCACTTACCTGCGTGAACGTCGTCAAATGTGGGTAAAATTCTGGAGCCTCAGGATTTAGAACAGAATTCATTTTACAGAATTTGTAAATTATTTTGGCAAAATAAAGAAAATTATATTAACTTCTCATAAAAGCGAGCATGAGCCGTGAAGACAAGGCGAGCAACATAGATTAAATTAAATATGATGACCCAGGTTATTAAAACGACACGACAGTTCGACTTTACATTGTGTCACTGTGTGGTCTCAGTACTATATTGTATAGTCTATGCCGTGTGCACAGTAAAAATTGTAAAACCATAGAGTAATAGTATAGTAAATTAAGTCTATGGTTTTGGATGAGAAAGTTTATCACGTCACGGTTCATATTATTTTACTTTAATAATAGATGAAAAAGTATAAATCGGGAAATTATGACCCACAACAAAGACTTTAAGTCTTTGTTGTGGGTCATAATTTTCCGATTCCCGAACCTCCTAACATTTCGCTAGCAACTTGGTTTTAATGTAAATTTCTACACATTTATTTATATTAACTCAGAAAAAGTTAAGCCTATCAGCACAAAGTTACAAATCTATGTGCTTTATTGAGTTCGTCAATTATGTACACATACTGCATAACAGCTTACAAGCAACCTCTATTACAATATTAAGTCTGGTTTTGGATGAGAAAGTTTATCACGTCACGGTTCATATTATTTTACTTTATTAATAGATGAAAAAGTATAAATCGGGAAATTATGACCCACAACAAAGACTTAAAAACAATATGTGTAAAACACCACTTTTGAATTTAAATCTCACCTCTAATTTTAATATCAAAATTGGTAATGTTCTTCTTTTTTTATGTAATCTTAATTTTTTTTTACTTGCAATAAACTAGTGCTTGACTGCGATCCCACCTGATGGTAAGCAGTGATGCAACGGTTGATGGTAAGGCGCACTAGTTTATTAAGAGCCTATTCACTCTAGCCTTGAAGACACCTAAATTGTATTCGGACGGAAAGACTGCAGCCGGCAAACTGTTATAATCCCTCGATGTACGCGGTATAAATGACAAGGCAAAACGCTTAGTCCGGGCCGCAGGTGTCTCAACAACGTAGGGGTGGATATTCGCCGTACGCCGGGATGTCCAAAGGTGAAGTTGGGATGGCGGAATCAAATCGTGCAATTCCTGGGAACACTCTCCAAAATGCATCCTGTAGAAAACCGCAAGGCTGGCTGCTCTGCGCCTGTGCTCGAGACTTTGAAGATTGGACCCAACCAAATCTGGATCACCAATCAGCCTCTTTGCAGGCCTTTCCACTGAATCCAAAGCCACTAGGTGGCATTTTGCAGCACCAGCCCATATGTGGCTGCAGTACTCCACACACGATCGGACCTGAGCTTTATACAACGTTAGAAGCTGACTCGGTGTGAAGTACCGTCGGACTTTTGCAAGAACGCCGAGTTTTCTAGCAGCTACCTTGGCTCTGGACTGAATGAACCAATGAAAAGTTGAGGTCTGAAGCAATGTCCATTCCCAAAAGCTGAAGGCGGTCGGTGCACTCCAGGGATACATCCCGAAAAGCAGGAGCCAAAGTGAACGAGCTCCTTTTGGCGGTGAATAGGTGTCTATTCACCGCCAAAAGGAGCCCGTTCCCGCCTGTGTTTTGGTGGCGTTGAATGTTACCAGATTAGTTTTGCCCCACTTAGAAACTACCTGAAGTGAGACAATCGTACGCTCTACCATAGCCTCCCTTTCAGACTGGAATGAAAATAATTGGAATGAAAATTGTGTATCTCGTTTGAATACTAGATAAACTCTAGTAGAAAACAGCAGCTAACTTAAGAAAAAAATGTTGGGCCACACTAGGTTGTTCTTTTGTGTCGTGGGTGCGTTTACAAACAAGTAATTTCACATACACATCAAACTAAACAACAAATTATTCTAAAAAAGTTGTTCTGTGCCGGAATTGAACTCGGGGCGTGTTTTGCGTCAACTAGTTTGCTAGCTATGGCGTCTACCGTGCAACAGTATTTGAAAACATTATTAGGAATATGAATATGTTTCTTCCTCCTCAAAATCTTATCATTTCTTTTATTTTTGATAGTTCATATTTTTTATAAATATACCCTAGGCGATAATTTTTATTTTAAGTTTTATTGAAAATTAGTTAATGATTTTATGAAGTGAGGATAGCGATTAATGAGTTAGTGGAAACTAAACGTCTGCCTCTTTGCAATGTCATTGTCTCTGTCAAATGCCAGATAGCCAGGACAGGTGACGTTTGACGTAAATAAATAAGAGGGAGCTATCGTGGGTTGGGGAATCAGGGTGTTTTTGGGTGGAAAAAGGGGAGGAAAGTGCGTGGGCACTGTGATAATACTGAGGGAGTGAGGGGGTGATGTCGCATTTAGCCGCCTCCACCGCCAACGTCGACCGTGGTGCGATTGCGCATTGCAACATTGACTTGTTACGCAGCTCGGGCTGTACCTGTTTTACATAAGTTAGCAAGAGACGGAGAATACTGTGCTCATCGAGCGACTTATATACAGAGTAGGTACGTATCATGTTGTCGATATTTTGTGGGATAGGCGAAGGATCGTCGGGATACACCTGTGTGTTTATCTGTTTGAGTGAATTTTATTTGGAAGTTTCCGTGCCTACCTTGCCCGTCACATGAATCAGCTCGTGCTTGAACGTTGTTATTCTTTTTGACATGACTTTAGAAGATCCATTTTACGTCGTTAAAGAGTAAGTGGCTAAAACGTGTTTTCATAGCTTGGCGAATGCAGTACTTCTCGTTACTACTCTTGAATTTATAATTGCACTTGTAGAAATTGCATACATTTTGCTCAGATTTAAGGTGGTACTCCAAGCTGAACTTCAGTTAAAATCTATGATAAAAAGAAATGCATGTTGAATGAATTCAAATTATATGTTTTTATAACAATACAGTCTACTTACAAAAGGTTGGTTTGTTCAGTACCTTATGAACAAATATTTTTATTTCTGTTCATGCCAAATATTGAATTAATATTTATTATACATTTTTGGACGGAATTTATTATGTCTGCCCTGTATACTGCATGTGGTTTTATTTTAAAATAGTAATGCTTTGAAATTTACTTAAATAAATACATTTTATTTGTTAAGAACCATATAGAAATGTAGGCTGTGCATTGTAATATATATATAAGGTTTTTATTTAGTGATATTGTTTTTAAATAACAGTATAATTCTAGTTTATTGTAATTGAAAATGCTAATCAACAATTTATCTGAGATATAATTAATAAGATAGGTATTAGTTTAAGATTTTAAGATTTTAAGAAGAATTTCACACCTCACTTCTCACCTTACAGAAAGTAGAGCAATCAATACAGGTGACTTGAATGCATTAAATATTCATTATACCACATGGAAGCTCACAAGGGGCAGATAATGTCTCACTTTGCTGCTTCCAAGTAAAAATGTTAATATGAATATTACAGTATCAATCACACAGGTGTTTAGGTTCTCAGAACAACTTGTTCTTACCTGTTGTTTATGTGAACATTTTTGTTTTGTTATTTCCCATTTGAATGAACAATTCAATTGTGTAATATCTAGGTGTGTATGAATTTGAGGGTCATTGATGTTTAAAACTCTAAGTAGGTAGCAATTTAATTAATTTGCCTGACTATTGCCCAGCTCACTTAAATCTGAAACAAGTTTAATATATCTTTATTGGGTGACTTAGTATGTTAGAGTCTACAGCAAAAACCACAGCGGGAGACAAAAATAACATACACAATACAAGGAATTTCATATTTCACACCGGAGGCTATAACTGCCTGAGCTTTGCATAGTTTATAGCATACTACCAGGAATAGTCTAGCTTCCTAACAGTGAAAGAACTTTGCAAATAATTCAACCTCAATCAAGTAAATTTTTGAATCATTTATACATATACAACCTTTTCAATTTAAAAAAAGAAGCAGTCCAATCTATCCTCATTATTTTATTAGTAAAATATTTATAACAATTACCAAAAGGGTTTGTAATAGTTCAAAGCCCCAAACCATGGTGCAAAGTGAGAGAACGCTTGGAGTGGCTGCTCAACTTTATTCCCCCTAGTCCTTTATATTTTCGTACCGCCAGACAATCGGCAAATGTCACTACTTCATTTTGACAACCCTGGGTAGGTGGCCATGGCCCAAATTAGTCTATAAGACTAGGTTTCAAACTACCAATCGACCTTGAGCAAGCCTGGTGATTAGTACTCAATCCTTCTTCATGTGAGAAGAGGCCTTTGGTCAGCATTGTGCACTTATAGGCTGATGATAGTGATGATGTGTGATGTGATGTTCCAGTCCACTTGCTTTGTATATTTTTTTTATTTTGACTTTTGAACACAGTTCACGAATCATGAAAAGAAGGTGGCTCATTGGCTAGCAGTGTATAGTCACAGGCAAAATATTATGTGTACTTTCTATAAATATGAATGTAGTTTTGCATGGTATGAATAATCTTTAAAAAGTCTGAGTATTAATGTGTCACCACACCTCTAAAACCAAGTCACTATTTCTGGGTAATGAATTGTAATGGTTAAGCTAATTATTTTATTCCATGTTCCTTAATATCAATCACACATTTTTATTTCTGTACTTTAAACATGTCATACGATATATAGGTACTAAGTAGGTACTTTTATATATTGGTGGTATTTGTGTACTAGGCATGATTTGATTTGTCACAAATATGTATTTCAATAATATATGTGCGTTGAGTATGTCTGTTGTGATACTGTATGTTGAGGTTCAAAAAGTAAAAGAGCAGTTTCAATTGGGTAGTTTCCTAGGTCAAAAATAAATTAATCCGATGTTTCAATACAATAAAATATTGAAAAATAACTATACTTTTATTCATCGATCGATCGAGATACCAAGTTTTAGATTTTTTTTAGCTAATTATTGTGAAATAAGTATGCTATTTGACGCAAAAATGTTATGACGTCATAGCTCAGTTTTTCATAGAAATTCCATAGAAAAGTATCGTTGTTGACGTTTGGATAAAAGTATTGAATTTGACTAGTTGGAAACTACCGTATTCCATGAAGAGTGTTGTTTACTTTTCCTTTTTTTCAGTGAGGTGTTCAAAGCATTGAACAAGACACGTGGCCTATACCTCAGGTGGCAGGAGATTTCAAAGGCACCTACTATACCTAATAGTCCCGAAGTGGAATGGACTTCAACGGAGTTGAGAAACGCTCTCCGTAGTATTGAATGGGACTTGGAAGATTTAGAAGATACTATCAATATCCTTTTTAATATTCATTTTTTATAATAGTTACTAGATACACATTTTTATTGTACACATTTTCATTGAACATCTTAGCGATCTCATTTGTTCATAGTTGTTTGCAAAAATTGACTTTAACATCTTAGTACAAAATAATTTCCTGAACAAAGTGTCCACGTATCGTAGAAAAAAATTCATCAAAATTTAAAATCGACAATAAAGAAATTTCGGAAAGACGAAGTTTTATAGAAGCTACGAAGCAAGAAGTAAAGGTAAATCTTATTAAAACAACAATAAATTTCAGTTTAGATAATTGCTCAGCAGTCAGGATTATAGTTATAAGTGGAAGTTTAATTTCACAGCTTTATTAACTTATTTTCTTTGGGCAATACTTATCAAACATGTTTGTGTTCACCGAAATACCTATCTAAATCGATACATTTAATAGCTGTAAGTTAAATACCGTGTTTTACTTAAACTGGACTGCGAATTCATTCAGTATCTAATCGCTCGGACAATTGTAACGACAACCGTGTATTTGGTTCTAACAATGTTCTTATTTAAGGTGATGAAGAGTAAAATGAGCCTGAACAGAAACCGAGACAACGATGGCACGGCACGAGAGCCACTGCTGGGCGACGAAAGTCCAGTGCACAACATGAGTAATGTGTGGACAGCTACGCCAAAATATACGAAGTACTCAAAACTTGCCAACCAAACTGACAGTCCTAATAGGTTTGACTATGACAGTGATATCATGTCCATGCAAGAGAAGATGTTGACGAGCCAAAATGACCAGCTGCAAGTGATCAGCCACTCTGTGGGATCATTGAAGACTGTTTCCAAACAAATTGGGATCGAGCTTGACGAGCAAGCAGTGTAAGTGTCTTTCACATTTCTTGCTGGAAATATATTTGTGGATTATATTTATTTATACTTAAAACACATTTGTTTTTTTACAGGATGTTAGACGATTTGAATACAGAACTTGAAAATGCCGATTCTAAACTAGATTCAACGTTAAAGAAAGTAGCTAAGGTGCTCCATATGAATAACGGTGAGTTTTGACAAAACATGTTTTGTGTCACTAGATACCTGAATCTGGAGTATAGTACCATGGTGTAATACGACTCTGCTACATCGTTTGTGGCTTGTGGTAACATATATGCATAGCTCTCCCTAGTATTATGTTCAAGGAACGATAAGTACTTAGATACTTAATGTTGTTTGTGTTTTATTTCAGATCGACGCCAGTGGCTGGCAATATTGATCCTGGTAGGCCTTCTAATGATAATATTAATATTATTTGTTATAATTTGAAGCAGGTTACAAATACTTTTTGTTTCATTAAATGTTAAATCATGTTCGTAGCTAAGTGATATATTCTTATATGATAACGTCATAGTATCTATTATCTGTCTGTACTATCACATTGTAGATATTATCAATTAGAATTGTAACTGAATTGTTTGAAGTCATATTTATATTTTGTTAGCTAGATAGTTAAATGTTTGAATGTGTTGCTTTAACACCGTCTTCCGTTCAATTTGGGTGTTATAAAATATGTTTAAAAGACACTGTTCTACTTGAAGAGTTAAATAGACAATTATATATAGGTTAACTAAAAATACAATATAACACCATATAGTAGGTATTTTATATACTAATACTACTTTTAAGATAATACGATGTTCTCCCGTTCACAGATAGAAAAAGGTTTTTGTAATATTTAGACTTTTTAACGTATTAGGCATAATGTTTTTAGGAGATCTCATGTTTGCTCCTTTTAAATGTCGCGTGAATATTTTTCTCGTTGTATAAGGTGACAGCAGCAACATTGCTTAGCGTAAGAAATAATCTGTTAGACAACGTCTAAAAGTCGATATAAATAATTCCCTGGCATTGGTGAGCATAAAGTTAGACGTTACTGAAAACTGTGACTAGTGTGATATGGCTTACTAAATTTATATTTTTAATTCATGTACAGTAAAGTGCATTCGTGAGAAGCCTTGTTGATGTTTCCCTCGCTATTATAGACGCTAGTGTCGTCCACGGCTGGACAAGTTTCCCCTCACTAGTTCTTTGTCACATAGAACCGTTATTGATCAAACGACCAGTAGCAGATCGTTTTTCCAACTTCTTACTAAATTAGACTACGGCTAAGTTTAGTAGCGTAGTGAGTCTTCATTAAGCTAAGTTTAGTATAGGCATAATCAGGTCTAAAATTCTCACGCTAATTGGGACAATAAGGGTTATTTACGAACTGATGCAAACCCTATATTTATTAATCCGATAGAATTCCAAAGATTAGCTTAGGTACTACGATAACTACTACCTCTAAGTGTTTAATGGGCAAGGGAAACTAAATTTGCTACATAAAGGTTGAGAATTTATTTTGACGCGCAAGCTTTGTCCGTACTTCACCAAAACGGAGATGTAAAGTTGCATGTGCTTTTTATTATTTATGGTTGCACCATGATGCACGATGCACGAGCTGGGTGAACCCGGTAAGATACACTTACGCTGTCGTTGCGCCTCTTTAGCTCCGTGGTTTCCACTTAAGCTGAGTGGAGAGGTGTTGTGTGCTTAAGCAATATTGTTGGTTGTTTTAAAACAGCTCACCCGTTTTGATGGAGTCTGCCTTAGCACGAAAGTGAATGTCATGCCTCGAATGCATGCCTTATGGATCTAATTAGGTTTTGTGCCAGTGTTCGCCTTGAGAATTGTTGTAAGCCTCTCAGTGTCGGTCGCATGGATCGCATGCTTCAGCCTGGGGCAACGCTATCACAGCACATGCCTCGCAGTCTCACTACCTAGGTAATGTAAGATAGATGCAATTTGTATAGGTTAATGTTTGTCTTTACTACGTAAAACATTTCTGATACAATTCTAATATTGAAACCGAGTGATTCCAAGTATGAACTTTTAATGACACAAAGAATAGGAAGAAAACATTTATAGATTATATTTTAATACATTGAATAGTGTTTAGGATGGATTCAGCTATTAACTGGTTATGTATTGTTTATTTTAGCTGAGCGCGTATAGTATATATTTTATTATACAGTAAAGAGCAATAACCAAAATAAATATATATGTGTATAGAATTATAGACAGCGCCATATTTTAATGTAGATTGGTAAGAACAGTGAAATAATAGTTATGCAATAATAATATAACAATTACATATGTCACATGTATTTTATCAAACCAGCAAGAATGTGTAATGAGATTCGCAGAATACAAGATTACCTACTAATTGATTTGTAAGTACAATACACGGCAATAATATACCTAATGATTAAGATTCGAAATAACTTTCACACTGCCTTCTTGTAATGTTGTGAAAAGTGGTATATGCATATAGAGATGGGAACATGTGTATGGTTTGATAAATGCCTAAATAGTTATATACTTATTATATTTATACATGGCTACTACATAAAGCAATAGATTACATTTATTATAAATGAATAGAGTCGTGTCTAATTTTATTAAAATAATTATTCACTTGTTTATACCTATAATATGTAAGTAAATAATTATTCTTGTTTTCATACATTCCTTTGTGTAATTAGTGTATTGGTGCAATAAGGTTTCTATTAAGTACAGCGCGTTAGGGAAGTCTGTGAATATGTAAGATAGATATTGAGTTCATTAAAGTGTGTACTACCGTCTCAGCGTGTGTACTAAATGAGTGACGATTGACCCCCGCTGTATGTTCATAGACATCTGTAATACCTATATTGTGTTGTAATAATAATAATGATTATTTATTGTTGATATTATTGCTTCCTATGTACCGTCTAGTTTAATTCTAATTATTTATGTTTATTATAATTATATAAATGAATATTTGTATCCCGTTGGTTTTATTTATGGTATCTACATATACTCACAATGGAACTTATAGATGTCCACTTTTATTATTTTTTTAAGTACACACCTTATGAGTAAATACGGGAACCTTTTTTACTAAGATTCCGCTGTTCGTCCGTCTGTCTGTATCTCATGGATCACGGCAGCTGGATAATTGAAATTTGGCCATAAATATTTTTAAAGGTCTAGAAGCCTTCGTGTGCGTATCAACTCATTTAATAAAACTTCTCTGGTATTAAAAGGCCTAATTTCATGTTGATTGTTCTAATGAATGATGGTGTAATATTACTGTAGCTAATGAGCTACAGTAATATTACACCATCATTATAATATGCTCAACTGGGTTGTGATCAACATTTGAAATGAAATTCTTTAAAATTATTAAACTTTAAAAATATGTATTTTAAAAGGCGAGACAAATACGTACCAATATTTTTTATGCATGGGTGTTTAGTCTTAGTAAGTACTCCTTCACTTTATCAACTACTGAATTGATCTTTATGAATTTTATTTCTCAGATAGAATATAGTCTGGAACAGCATAAATAAAACTAGATAAAACTAGCGTTTCTTGGCAGCATTCGTTTTTTAGGTAAATTGTATTAAGTCACCAAACGCCGGCGTTCACTTCTTCGTTCACCAATTGTTTGAAACGATACGAATACGATTGAAAGGTTAATTCGTGATGGAACCTTCCATTGTCAGTAACAATTCCATGGTCTTAGTAATTCCCTGTCTGATCCTATGGAAAAATCGACACCGATTAGTTGGTAAACTTTATTCTTTCAGAAATAAATTTATTGATGGTCTCAAGCCCCATATCCCACCAAGTAGAATTTCAGAAAACGCGGTTATGTTGTAAATTAGTTACATATCATATTCTTCAAGGAGTGGTGCTAAAGTTAAGGGAAATATGTTTCCATACTTATACAAATTAAGGCAATTTTTTATTGAATCTCTATACAGCGCCATCTATGAATACAGAACTCAACTAGGTAACCGAAATATGGTTTGTGAGGCTACCCAGCCACTGAGTATTTACCAGTATGTTGTAGTGTTTAAGTTTCTCTGCTGACAGATGGTGCTGCCAGCAGCTTGTCTGTCCATATGACGGTCAGTGAAAGTGTAGTTATCTAACCACACTATTAAAATAAATAAAGAAATCCCACAAAGCATATCACAAAGAAGTTACTAACCCTATAAGCTCTGAATCTAAACTCCAAAATTTTCACTTATATTGCGGCGGTATACTCAGTCGTTCGTATCGCGTAGTTCGTAGTTCATAACGCGTACTTCGTAGTTCGTAGCGAGTAGTTCGTAATGCGTAGTTCAAACCGCGTAGGTATTGACGAGTAGCGCGTAGTTGGTAAAGCGTAGCGCGTAGCAATGGTTGTCAGTCTTGTAAGAGTCCAAACTGTGTATACCGTTACCGAGTCAGACGAAAACAGGCTAAACTCTTCGCTTTAGTCAAAATGCGTAGACTGGGGGACTCTTTTACTTTAGGCTTTTCCTTCTCTCTCAGATAATAGGTTCTTAATAAAAAAAAGGGTTACGTTGAACAGCTGAGCATTACCTAGAGTCCTAGAGCTTATAGTATTGTCTCTTATTTTTAGATCTACATTGATTCCAGTGTATCTACTACTTTTTTTATATTTCAACGAAGCTATTTGTTGTAGATACATTATTTAATAGGTACTCGTGCTACGAATGAAACGAGTAAAATATTGTAATAAACACCGTAAATAATACGTAAAAACACAATAATAGGTTTTAATACGATGTAATTATATTATAGGTTTATTTTTTGAACATGATGTAGGTATGATTTTATTTAATTACAAACTTGTGTAGTTATACGCATCCGTTAGGTACTTAATATATCTATGAATATTGTGCTACTTAGAGGTCGGATGCAGATTCGCTGGAACTTGTGAGCTTGTCGTAAATCTCGGGGACGTAATCGTATGTGCCCTCTTTGAAGTCCTCGTACAGTTGCTTTTTCATCATGACCCAGTTCGGCTTTTCTTCTGGCTCAAATAGACTTGAAAGGAAATTAATTAACATGAAATTAAAACATTAACATATTTTTTAATGAGTATAACTTGCATCTATTCTATAGTTAAAGTGTTGATAACTCATTCCAGTCCTATCAGCTTGCTTGAATAGTTATTATTTTTGCTTCTAGATACTTTTACTTTTACCCATTTTTGAGAACTTAATAAAACTTTATCGATAAACAATAGATTTTTTTATATAATAGGCCGTCAAACGAGCATACGGATTACCGTATACGTACCGGTAAGCAATCAGCGCCGCCCATGGGCACCGACAACGGAGGAGTTACGAGTACGTTGCCGACCTTTTAGGGATTAGGGAGTTGGAGATTTATTGGGCCTCCGGTAACCTCACTCACACGGCAAAACACGGTTATTTCACGCCGGTTTTCTGTGAGGCCGTGGTATCACTCCAGTCGAGCCGACCCATTCGTGCCGAAGCATGGCTCTCCCATACTTAAACAACACTTAAATCAGATTGTCAGTATATGACTGACGGAATTGATTCCTGATTATAATTGTTACTTTGCCTAATCATTATGGATATTAATTTTGCCACTAAGTGTACCTACTTTTAAGGATGAAGAAGATTATCCGGTTCTGTTCTTAAATGATAAAACAAACGTTTCTAATTTAAATGTAATCAAATTACTTAAATCTTATTTTCTTTACAAATGATTAAGCATAAATCGTATTAAGTAACTAGATCCTGAAAATTAATGTAGAACTTTTACCTCTGACGTATCGTGTGAACTTTAACTAGGTTTTCATGTTTTTACGCTTTATACACAAATGTGTAACATGCAATAAAGGTTTTTTTATATGATAGGTCGGTAAACGAGCAGACGTATTACCTGATGGTAGGTACCGAAGCAATCAGCGCCGCCCATGGACACCCGCAACAATGAAAGTTACGAGTGCGTTACCAACCTTTTGGGGATAAGGGATTGGGCCTGCGGTAACCTCACTCACACGGCGAAACAAAACGTTATGGTTGTTTCACGCCGGTTTTTTGTAGGGGGTGGTATCACTTCGGTCGAGCCGACCCATGCGTGCCGTAGCGCTCTCGCACACTTAAATTGTAATGTGTGGGTAAGTCTTTCGTATATTTATACAGCCTGTCGATACTGGTCAGGCTTAGCTCGCCACACCACTATTTCTGTAGGTACATGTAGAACGGACAGTACCTACCTACAATTTTATTCATTCCCCTCACAGATTGAAAAACGTGACTCAGATGAATAAAATATTTCGTTATTCGTTTCTGGTTTCACCTGTGCTAATAAAAGCTTCAAATTGGCATTCGTTAGTATTGCTATTATTATTTCAACAGGAATTGTGATTTAGTATATTCAATACCAGCACGTTCATACTTCGTAACAATTATAACTTCAATAATTTTATGTTGTGAATTTTGATTAAGTAACTTGTAGGTAGAATATCTTCATCATTTATTTTTGGAAGACTTTATTTCTTCGGCTATCCTATGCTAATACAGTACAATACAATATTGAGAAATGATCAACTTTATTTATTTGATTTTTCAATTAAGTATTCTGATTCCATTTCACTTTTAGAAAGTACCCAATAAGGCAGGTGTGACAGCCCTAACAATCGACATCATCATTATACGGTAGCTTCCCCGAGAGACAGTCAACATTTTTAAAACCCTTGTAATATCAGTACTTAGTCGACAATATTTTATTATCTGTGTACCTACTATAGGATGATATAAGTAGATATATAAATATGTATGTATCCTTCATTATCGCATGGACTAAGTACATGACCTAGGAATGATGTAATAAAATCAACTTTGATAAACATCACCTTTGATGTTTGACCAACTATAGATGAATAACTCCTGTACTAAAATATGGTAGATTTTTAGAATTACGACTTACGTGCTAACACATTCCATAAATTCCCTGAGGTAATTACTCGATAGGATGTGGATGATATTACTAAATCCTGTACAGTTGGTCCACTGAGCGTCTGGAGCCATCATCATTCCGACCGCTCTTCCACGGCAAATGAGTGGTGACCCGTACATACCCTGAACATAAGGAAACATTATTATCTTTCTCTTCTCTTAAAAAAAAACATTGCCCCACGCTAAGATTTTCTCCTGTGTCGTGGGTGCGTTTACAAATATATAATTTTATATATTAATTATACCCAGACCTGCGGGCCTGCGGGCATCGAGCCCGCGACGCTTTGCGCGGCAACCAATTGCCCAGCCAGCCAGCCACCGCACCAACCGTCAGTCAAATTATAATATTCTATCTTGCTAAGTGACAATTAGGTCGATCTCTTATCTATTTCTGATATTGGTAGCTATTTTTAGGATCAGAGGACCAGTTTACTTAATATGTTAAAGTTATCATGCTATTGATAACAATACTTTATATTATTAACAACTCCTGCTTGCGGCTTCGCCTGGTGGTGAGTGTCCTGTCTAACTTTTTTTTTAGACATCCGACTATGGCGAAGTCTACAGAAGGACGAAAAAATTAATATTAGAATCTTAATCCGTCGCCTGTATTTATTTAATACTAGATTGATAATCTCAATTTCCATACGTAGGTAAACTTGTAGTAAATATAGTATGTGTTACGTTATATACCTATATGTCTGTACATAACTTATAATATTTATAAACAAATGTCACTCACATGACATGGCTGCGCTATTCGGTCAGGCTGAAAGATAAAATGCGAGTACATTTTTAAAATAGATTCACGAGTACGTTCACTCGGAGGTGTAGGTACTTAATAGGTACTTATATTTAAATAAAAATTAAAAACAATATTTAAGTAAAATTATAAACAATCACTCATTTCTCACACTGTGATATATTTTTATTATTATTGGGTATTTATTTATACTAAATACTAGCTCCTGCCAGCGACTTCGTTCGCGTAGAATAGTGACTTCTGGCAGATTTTTGGTTTTACCGACATACATACATAGTTTCCGATCTCGTAGGATTTTCGGAAAGTTTTCATTTTGAATTCCCGGGATAAAACTATCCTATTACCTTTTCCGAGTTTCAAACTATGTCTGTACTAAATTTTATTCAAATCGGCAAAATTCAGTAGTTTAGATGTGAAAGAGAGATAGAGAGACAGACAGAGTTGATTCAAAATAAAAAAAAACACAGAATTTTGAGGAAAACTCAGCAACACATTGAAACTACTGAAAAACTGATTAATTAATGATTAATCTTGATGCATTGCGTCAAAATTATTTGTCAAGTAACTATTTTACTTATCAATTTTGCGATCGGCAAAACAAATTGTTCCCTATTTAGATTAGTCTAACTAACTAGACTTAAAGTCAACATACAATTAATGTTGTATTATTTATTAAAAGTGTTTATGTTACATAATATTTTCATGTTACAAGCATCAAGAAAATTGAATACTGTTAAATTTTATGTATTTTAACATTTTGTCTTTTTCGTGTTGTTTTTTCGTTTCATTTGTTAGTAAATCGCAGCTACAAAATGTGAGTTCTATCTTATAGTAAACAAAAAATAGTTTCTTACATCTCTTACGCAGATACAGGCGGCTTTGTCGAATAAACCCAAGAATCCCAAGTTACTCAGAGCTTTCTGGAATTTTATGCTCAATGCTTCACACCACAAGGCCTTCTTTACTAAGTTTACGTATTGAACCCGCACGTTTCTTTGCAGCAGAAATTTATGGACAGGATAAATTTTATCCTAAAATGGGAAATATCTGTTAGCGGTCTGCAAAAAATTTGTAGTCGCTATATTATGATATGATTTTAAAATCATAGAACCCAAAGAATAGACTGAAAAATAAAAAAGGTTTTATAACATTGTGACATTTTAAGCGACTTTATTTTCATTCAGAATGCATAAAGTTATACGCAGGAAGTTAGAACGTTTGCAGCAAAAAGTTAAAGCTGCTTTTATATTGTGCGCGGCTCGACGTGGCGGGCACAAAGGAGAAACTTGACATGATTCGAACTTCCGACTCAACACGTTCGTAACTTTTGTTAAAAGCTTTAAACACATTTTAAAACCGTTAGCACTGACATGGGATCTCCCAAATAATGAGGGCTCAGAATATGCTTTGTCCTTCTCTTTGCTGAGAAAATAAAAAGAAACGACACATGTGCGCAGCAAATGTTAAATTGAAACATGTGCATCCAGTTGGTATGGGGAAGTTGGTTGTTAAAATGTTTGATATAAGCTTAACTATAGTTTTTCTTTTGTTAACGGTACTTGTGCGTCACGGTTTTACAGATAGATGTATTATGAATAATTTTATTTTTTTTCAAAGGGATTCGACTTCAATCTCATCGTATGAAGATTATTTTGTACCAAGTTTCCAACTATGAACGAGATATAATATTATAGTACAAACAAAAATAGTTATCATACAATACCCCCTTATAGAAGAAATGCCAACCGGGCATGAGGCATTCTTCCTGCAGACTCAACACCTCTTCGCCCTTAAAATCTATGTCAAGGGGTCTCAATGGTATTTCCGTTAGGATGTCAGGAACTTTTCGCTTAAGAAGCAGCAATGCTACCGATTTTGACATCAAATAACCTCTGTTACCTGAAGCGATCCTTGCAACTGTGAACAAATTGACCATATAAAAAAATATTAGAACTCATTGTAAAATAATTATGTGTAATGGAAACTTTTTAGATTTTTAAGTATGTCGTATGTAAAACAAATACATATGTTGGTCATAGGTATAGTAATAAACCAATGTTATCTGCATTTTTAATGTGCATCATGTCGGTTAAGGCGCCCGCTTCTCATGCATAAGGGCGCGGTTTCGAAACCTGGCAAGTACCAATGTAACTTTTTCCAAGTTATATTCTATGATTATTTAGACACCACTAACGAAGAAAAACATCGTGAGGAAATCTAGACTTATAATTTGTAATTATAAGTTTGAAATCACCAATCCGCCTTGAGCAAGCGTGGTGATTAATTCTCAAACTTACACCATGTGAGAAGAGGTTTTGCTCAGCAGTGAGCACTTACAGGCTAATTATGTGATCTGCATTTTAAAATTATTAAGTATACATTTAAGCCAGCCGGTCAAGGACCTACTACAAGGAAAATAGCAAGAGTAGCGAGCTCTCAGTTAGGGAAGTCCGTTCCACTGACTACTTAAATAGATAATGAGCGGTCAACTGTAGGTACATTGCCTGGTATCTAACCACGAACCACTAATTAGGACTTTATTTAGTTCTAGATAGATAATAATATAAAAAAATAATGTGTCTATTGACTAAATTTTTTGTACAATTAAGTTGCTAGGGGTAGATACTTCTACTTTTCCTCGTTATACAAATGTAATATTGTAGTATTGTACCACAATATTCAGAAAACGACAAATCACTTTTTAGTTGTTTGGGTGTGTGCTATACATGATTAAATATAGTGTATAGGAGCTGCAGACAAAATTGTTCAATATTTGGTCGAATAGTGCATATTGGAAGACCCTGTAGTCTAGTCTATCGGAGAGAAAGCACGTTTCGCTTAAAAGATTCCGCAGACCATAATCTGTTTCAATGCAAAACATTGATCCAACGCTTTGTGGTGTAGGTAAAGGGCACAGAACAAACTTTTGCATTTATAATAGGATCGCCTTCCGGATTTACCCTCGCTTTTCCTCTAAAACACGGAGAATCTGTAATATCTATACTAATATTATAAAGAGGTAAAATTGCCAAAATTCTTTCACTGATAGATAGCTACAATGTTTCTGAGTGTTAAAGGCTATAAGACATCTCGCTACGATTAAATGGACCCGAGCAGCGAGAAAAACCGCGCGAGATTAGCTAGTCATAGATAAATTTAGAACCAGGTTTACACATCTCAGTGGATGGATGGATTGATACATAGCTAGATAGATGTGATGTGTGTTGTACAGCTCAAGTTCATTCCTTAGTACCTATCTACCTACGTACAATAGTATTCGTTTTCATGGAGCCGGGTTGATTTTTACGTATTAGTAAGTATATTGTCTTATCATGGAGTCGTTTCCATTCATGATAGGTGAAATAATCAGTTGGTTAATATTATAAGGCTTATAATTAAAAAAATAACAGTAGGCTAGTTTTGACTAACGAGAGCGAGCCTACTATTATAATTTCATTCAGCCTATGCTACCTTCTTTCTTAGCCTCGTGCGCCAAACCAGGTTGAAACTGACCAAAGGGTTTTTCCTTATAATATACAGTGAACCTCGCAAATTTCAGACTTACAATCTTTCGCGTTTCCATTTATGATAGGTGAAATAATCAGTTGGTTAATATTATAAGGCTTATAATTAAAAAAATAACAGTGCTTAGTTCAGCTCAGTGCTAAAGTTGTGCTAGGTACTTAAAAAGATGAACTAAATATTGAAATCGTATGTCGTGTAATCGCTAATAACGCTTTATTCAGTTAAAAAGCAAATCACAGACTACAGCATTGTAAGATTATATTTTTTCAGCTAATAAAACTCAAACAAAATAAAGCGTAAAAAACATTTGCTTTTAAAATTTCAGGCATGTTTACCTCGTTGCTAAGGCGCCTTTCGTTAAGTGAAATTTTTATAAAACAAAAATATCTTCGTTCAGTAGCTTATCTCTGTCGACGTTGACGACAACACAATCTTTACAAGGTATAGTTGGAAACAACTGTAAATGAATTTTACCACGAAATACCTATGCCGTTCAATAAACAGAATCCATAACAAAATATTTTGTTAGAAATTGCAATAAAGGGAGCGAATGGTCATTTTGTGCTGCTATACAGAGGTATTTAATTAATTAACCGTGCTTCGTTGAAAGCTTTTCATTACAATATGGATGGAATGAAATACACGAGTGCCTTTACATTTGTGAAAATATTATCTGTTTTACAATTGATACGAGCTACAGGCAAATGGAGTACGTTTACTAATGTAATTACGAAATAATTTGATTAATTTATTTCATTTCATATGTATGTACATTTGTGATAGCTTTCATTCTAGGATATTTGCTGTTTTAATTCAAGTGGGTACTTGTGTAGCATTTAATTATATTATTGTTGGTTGTGTTCATTTAAGTAGGTTGGATTTGTTTATTCAGGAATTTTATACCGAATGTTACTTGCAAGAGTGAAATAATTTGCGACAGTTATTAAAATGGCGCACACCGCCATATCGGAGTTAGAGGTGACAACATAATTATAATAATAGGGAGAAACGTTTGCGTTCAAATTGAAGATTAACACTTAGAACGCCATGTCGGACAATGCTGTCCGACGCTAGCGGAGGATTAGCCTTCAACAGCTTTTGTCGGCAGTCAAATGTTTAATCTTTGACTAATTTATAGTAATCTGTGGTAATAATCGGCTGCATTATGTACACTTACACTGAATCACACGTATGTCACATGATATCAAGATTCCTTTTAAAATAAATATATTCTAATTTTGAAATACCAAATTTAAATTTAGAATTTTCATGCAGCCGTTCTTTTAATGGGGATAAATCATAAACAATCTTTCGACGCAATCCGTGCATCAGACCGTTCCATAATCATTTGGACTAACGCAGTTCGTTAGTATATACATATATATATATAGATATTTAAACCATTTCATTTCAATGGTTTTTAATCTGTGTTAATAATAAATTGCAACTGTTTGCTTTAAACTTTAATATAATCTACACGTATTACATTAATTTCATTCCACTGTTATTTGTTTCACATTAAAAAAGAAACGTTATTCTAATTCTCGAATAAATGACTTTGACTTAAACAGTTGTTAGACGAGTTATCTTCCAATTTTTTTAGGATTTTTTTTCCGTTTCCAGTCTTATAGTGTAGTTATGAATGAAAAATACAGAAATTTGTTCAGAGCCCTTATAAAAATCTGTCTTATGACTATAAATAAATCGTCTGACAAAGATTACCTAGAGGGAGAAAGAAAGCATTATAATTGATTTGAAAGGATAAGTTTCTATACCGGCGTGAAATATCCCTAATCTCCATTCCTCAAACGGGTGGCCACGCTCTCACTCCTCTGGGGGTGCGGTCGTGCAGGGGCGGGCAGGTAATGTGTGTCAAATGTATAAAAAACTTACGGTTCGGTACGAGTATCTTAGTGACCTGGACTCGAATGCCACGGCGTGGATGTCTGTATGTAGTTCCGGTGACGACATTTATTGGTCTGGTATCCTTGAAATCAGCTGATGGACTGGTCACACATACAGCTGCTGTTAACACAGTCACTCTAGACACCAGTGTTCCAACACATATGCCTCGGTAACGTGATTGAAAATAAACCTGCAAGTAAAAGTCGTTTTTTTTTTATTCAGACCATATTACAGGACTGCATGCTTCCGTTCTATATGTTTATTATGCCGATTTAATTCTAGAACAAGCCAACACACTATATAATTCGTCAATAAACATCTACATGTTTTTGATTACCCGTTAAAGCAATACGAAGTTAAAACTTATTTTTTCTGGGTTTAAAGTATACCTAGACAAAATAGACTATTTATAGCGTTATACTATGTTTTTACAAAATTTTTAACAGTAGGCTAGTTTTGACTAACGAGAGCGAGCCTACTATTATAATTTCATTCAGCCTATGCTACCTTCTTTCTTAGCCTCGCCCGCCAAACCAGGTTGAAACTGACCGAAGGGTTTTTCCTCATAATATGGGTCATTCAATGTTTCACGTCAACCTCACAAATATCCATACTTACAATCTTTCGCGTTTTTATTATTACTCGTAGTAGAATAGCAACTAGAAATAAACTTACTAAAAAGGGAAGAGATCCGTGTGCAGGCTTGAATGGTTCCCTTCCTTTGCATTGTAGAAAGCAAGTACCTAGAACAACATCACAATTAAACGATGAAATTAAAATAAATATTTCAATATAATAAATAGTTTAAAACTACCAATCAAAAACAGTATTTTCAATTTATTCATGTTACAGAGTATTTGAAAATTAAAATGAAATAAAAATTGGCTAGGCTTAATTAAAATGGTGTGACGGTCGTTAAATTTGCCATCAAAATAAAAGATATGGTGTGCAACGACTCCATCACAAACCTGTTCTGAATTTAATACGAAATATTAAGTTCGTTTTTTTTTACTACGTACTCCGAATGTAATCGCTTAGAACTGAAAAAAGTCTTACCTGTTACATTTCCAAGCAGTCACGACTCAGATGCAACTAGTATTTATTTATTACTAGCTTCTGCCAGCGGCTTCGCCCGCGTGCTGTGTTGATAAAAGGCAACCTGTAGCAATAAAACATAATCGAAGTATAAATAAAATTTGCTATTAATCGTCTCATTTTTATGGGTACATCTCCAATGGGTAAATACCCTATTACTTACTAAGTCTCCGCTATCCTTCCGTCCATAGATAGAATATCTATGGACGGAAGGATAGCGGTAGATCCGTACAAATAAGTAAGTATTACAAATATTTCATAAAACCTATTATATTATATTTTACACTGCGTCACGTCGAGCGCAGTCCGTTACACAAAAATAATCCTTATAATGATTCAGTGTTTGGCGCGATGGCTTATTATCGGAACTGCTAAGCTATCAGGAGTTAAACGTGCTATTGTGCGTTGACCAAAAAAATTTACATATGCTGTAAAACATTTGTTTTAGATAATTGTATGTAGAATATTTCCGTTCTACATAATTTCTATGTAACTTTAACCATCAAGGCTATACACACGACGGAAACTTAAAAAAGTGAGTCACTTCTTCCGTTTTCCCAACATTTCCCTTCACTGCTCTGCTCCTATTATTTGTAGCGTGATGAAATGTATCCTATAACCTGCCTAAGAGTATAAAGAATACTTGTACCAAGTTTTGATAAAATCCGTCGAGTAGTTTTGGTTTCTATAAGGAACATACAGACAAACAGACAGACAGACAAAAATTTTACTGATTGCATTTTTGGCATCAGTATCGATCACTTATCACCCCATAGTAGTTATTTTGAAAATATTTTGAATGTACAGAGTCGGCTCCTCTACAGATTTATTATAAGTATAGATAAATTAATAAAAAAAAGGTTTCTAAGTTTTGTATTGCGGACTTATTAGTTAAGGCAATTTATTTTACTGATTAGCAAGTAATATAATTGAGAGTTTTGTTTTTTGTAAAGGGAAAATCATCAAATGATTTCTCCCATCCAGGGGGAGTTATCCCCAACCCTAGCTGAATATCAGCCTTAGTTTAATTTGCCCTGAAAATCATTTGACTCCTTCATTCAATTTAAAAATTAGAATCTACAAATCATGACTGAATCAGTATCTATATAATACATTTTTATATTTTTTTTTCCGAATTTAAAAACAACGCTAGTTTTTTTTGTGTCTGGCAGAGGATTAAAAACTCATTTTAATATGAGCGTCGCTCGAGGCCGGTGAATCTGAAACCAACTGAATCATTACTTTTATTGGGGTGCAGATGCATGTCTGCAATATATTATTATTATTTCAGGTTTTGTTTAATTTAAAATGAAATTAAAATTCTTTATTGCCGTCTTCTGTATAAATCAGGTCTAAACTAAATCGTGGTTTGAAGCGTATGAACTCTGATAACTGGCACAGCAACTAATTTTTATTAGTTTCGGAACTCAGTTACATTGTATGGTTGACATCAGTTTGACCCAGGTTGTTATGTTTAATATACACAGAATTAAGGAATACAGTGTATGTATGAATGGCTCCGAACGGCTACAATTGGCAATTTTTTATTGATGATAACTAACCTACTCAATATGATAGGCTGAATAAACATTATTATATTAAGATCATGAAGATTGTAGTAGCAGGCGATTCGAGACCTTGGACTAGTTTCTTATAATGGGGATATGAATACAGTTAAAGGTTTAGATAACGGAATATCTACGTTAACCTTTACATCTAAAAATGGTGACGCGACAGAGGGAAATACTTTTATTTTGGTTTCGGCAGACCGTACGGCAGAAATCACAAAAAGTGGGTTATTTTGCAGTAGCGACTCGCCGCGGTTTTGTACGGGTGCAATGCTGATCGTTATTTTTCTCTACAAATTAATGAATCTTAAGTACTAGAAATACAAAACCTTTGTCATTAATCACTCTATCTATTGAAAAAAACGCATCGAAGTCCATTGTGCAGTTTTAAAGATTTAAGA
This sequence comes from Spodoptera exigua, assembly GCA_902829305.4. NCBI lineage: Eukaryota > Metazoa > Arthropoda > Insecta > Lepidoptera > Noctuidae > Spodoptera > Spodoptera exigua. The sequence goes on along the minus strand of LR824601.2, from coordinate 6,626,267 downwards.
TGTTTATTCCATTCCCTATGTCTAATATAACTATAGGGATATAGGGACAAAAAGCGAATTTGTTTTATACTACATATGTAGTGATAATCAGTATCCTAGGTTACTGTTAAAAAACGTAGCGTAAAAGGCCTATTCCAGTCTGTTTATGGACCCTGCCTTTTCGATCATTTTTCATTCAAGCTTCATTTGAGACAGAACACTATTTGGTCAGCATACCAATTAAGATTATCAAGAGCAAATTTTCTTGTTAGTTTGCTACCACTAATTTAAATCCTGTGGCAAGAGTTTTAACAGTCAAATTCTTTTAATTTGAGTAGGTACATGTTACAAATAGGTGTCCTTTTTGTGTCCACGTTAAGCTCAGAAGAATTATTAGCAATAAAAACAATTTTTTTACGTAAATATAACCTCGTTCACTTAAATGATAAATCTTCTTAAAATATTGTTTATTACGAGTATATTCTGATTTTTTTTTATTAAATTTTGGTCTTTAGCTTTGTGCCTTAGCTCACTGGAAAATATACTTAGCTTAATATTTTAAATTTATAACAATTCAAAATTACATTCAGGAATTTATTAATCTATGCTTTCGGACAAAATAATCTCGGTATCTGAACAAGGATTTTTCTTCTGGGCTAGCCAGAGAATAAGAATCTACCCTAAAACGTTTACATAAGTAAATAGTGAAAACATTTTTTTTATTTCATCACTCGTACGACATTAATACAGCGTGTTTCATATGTTTTTCAACCTTCTGATGTTGCGGTTGTGCGTGGTTGTATAATTGTTGTCTTGTTGTTGCCCTGTGGTTGCTAACCATCAGGTCATCCGCCTGTTCTTTTCCCATTGCCAATTTTACCCATATTACCAGAATATTAAAGTTAACTGATATGTTACTTGATTTGATTAAAACATTTGAAAATTTCAGCATGAAATGATTTTTTTTGCACTACGTTCATATAAAGTTCATTTAAAGCACTTTCATAAAGGCGATGAAACAGGCACACATCCTATCTGTTTTTAGTTTAGAATAACAAATATCCTCACCATCGATCACTAATAAATAACTTATTAGTGATCGATGATCCTCACATAATATTTGCAATTAAGAACTTGCAAAAGGACCCACTGCGTCAATTACCGTTGGTGTTTTTGTTCCTATTCTGTCTTCTGCATTAAATTCACAGAGGGAAATGGAAACTATTTCGTTTTTCATCTCCCCAAGTAACAGGTTTCTCTGATTTATTTAGTTACGGGATTATTCGTGTCTCTAGGACGCGCCGGACTTCAGTGTTTCATTCTTTTCATGGCTGTAAGTACCTATCTACTGTAGATCCTGGCTTACAGGAGTCCCAACAGAATTGGAAGATTGGACCGGGATAGTTACAAATATAAAATTGGCTTTCAATAATATTGTAACTTTATTTTTTCTTCTTTATAATTCGTTATGAGAAAATATTTTTAATTAAATACTACAAAATTAAATCGAAGTAACAAGTGATAGTGTATTTTAAACGTCATTAAACCCGTCAATGTAAATGGATAATAAGAATTTTCATCCGATTTTGCAACAAGGCTTACCGTAGCTATCAATATTATTTCCACGAATTGTTCTTTTTGATAAAATAAAATACATACTGTATTTATGTTATTACTACGCTATTACCGTACCTACTTCAGCCGGAGTTGCGGGGTAAGCACAATGAGGTACCGCGACCTCGGCACAGAGCAGGAGAAGGAACAGGGGGGTTTTTAGTCAGTAAGAGTCTGACACTCCCTCCTGCCCGGCCCTGGGCGGGAGAAGTCATTTGATGATTTTCCCCTCACAAAAAAAAACCGTACCTACTTATGATTCTAGTAAGCGGCCAATTCTTACTTAAACTTCTTAATGTCAGTAATAACACCGAACCTGGAGCTGAACCCAGTAGATACCTTCATAGGTATATGATACTACTAATCTCACCATATTACCTGACTAATAACTTAATTGTTATAAAGTACTAGCGTCGGTCCACGCGGTTTTGCATGCATGGTATGATGATCAAAAGCCTAAGTGTGAATCCAGATATCACGTATCTCACGTATGCCAATTCAACCAATCATTGGGCGTGATCGCCTTCATCTACTCTATCCGGGGTACTCAAAATGTGACAGTTTAAAAAACATAAAGATTTCATATTTTCCTTAGATATTCTCTCCTTACGTTTGATGTTGACACGCCTCTTAGTTTCCACTTAGGTAGGTCAATTGCCCGAAGTCAAGATGTCCTAGACATTCCTAGCGCACTTATTTCCTAGCATGATTTGAATTACATGCAGTTTTTAGAGATTTGGGAACTATTATCATTTTAATTTATAATTTTAGTATGAATACTGTACCTTTTCTGTTATGCTTTAAGTTTTTTACGATGGTACTCACCTGATTGTAAGCAGTGATGCAATCGTTAATGGTAAAGCGCACTGGTTTATTAAAAGCCTATTTATTCTAGCTTTGAAGACACCTTAATCATAAATGGACGGGGAGACCATTGCAGGTAAACTGTTGGTCAAATATTAAGCTATTATGTGATATAAATACATACCTTCGTAAATAAATCATTTTATTGAAACGCATGTTCAGTACCTCTTGTGAATTGAATTAAATTATAATTTTTCTGATATGAATAATAAATTACAAAAACTAAACGTGTTAACGATCTTCGATGTCTATGCATAAATAGATATGTATAATACTCCCAATTTCATCTAATACACATAGTTGTTTTTGAAAAAGTAATTGTTTCAGAAGTTATGAAATAGTGTGATCAGTAAGTTCTGCTTAAACCATGTGTTTTTTTTTTCTAGCGATCCGCCTCAACTTTACACAGGTGCAATGCTAATACAAAAATACTCTACTATTAATAAATCTTCCAATGAAATCAGCATTTTTATAAAAAAAAACTGCATCGAAATCCGTTGCTTGGTTCTAAAGATTGGGACAGCAAAAGTGACTTTTTTATACTACATAGCTATTTACCCTTAATAGTTGGAACCTAAATACTCTCAATGGTAAACATTTTTGAAAAAAGTAAATAACCCTGATAGATTACTTATTAAATGTTTAAAATTTGTGTGAGTACTAGACGCCCGAAAATACTACACGAAATAAGTAAGTAAATATATTTTTTCTATTATTTAATTGAGAAATAAAATTGAAGTTCATATAATTTTACGTATCTAGGTAAGTACCCATTTAATTTTTTTACCATCAGCTTTTATGTAGATATCTACTGAAACCTAGGAGAGGATCTGGTTATTCTATACAAAGGCAATCTTCATCTCGACGCAAAAAGTTTGTCGCCGTATCATACTCGAGGAAATCCGGCTATTCCCGGAAAAAAATAATAAATCTTGCCTAGCCGCAGATAGAGAGATCGGGCGAACTTGAGGGGAGGGGGTGTGAATATGCGTACAGGACTGAGTGCCGAGTGTATAGGTGCTCCCGGGTGCAAGAGCCCAAGAGGCAGATCAATAGGCTGGCGTCCTGCGTGGCCCCGGTCCCGCCCGGCATCGCCGCGCCAACCGCGCCACTCGCTGCCCGCTCGTCGCTCCAGAAGCACGTTCGTGATCCGAACTCCGCGCTCCGACACTCGCGAAACCAAGTCATGGAGGTAAGCTCGAACTCCTATAACTTTACGCCAGCAACTAACACCACGAAAACTTTTATTTAATCTATTTCACTTGGCTGTGTGCCTCTCCGCGCATAAGTTTCCGACAAATTTAACTATTTTTTTCAATTATGATTTAGCGAAAGCAAACAAAATGTTTTGTTAAATCCGATATTTCTTTGTGAAAGTGAAAATTTATTCAAAAGTGCAAAGCTAATGCATCTGTAAATGTTGTACACGATTCTTGCGTGTGTTTTAAGTACTTTGTTTTTCAAACAGTTATTGTATACATTTTTTATTTATTTTTAAGTGTCAATGTAGTTACGATTTCAATTCAATTGAAGATGGTTGAGAATTAGTTGATATCTTGCTAGAAAAATATGAAGAATTATTTTGGTTACATAATATAAATTAGTGCGCAGCAGCCCGCTACAATCAGAAAGGGACGATGGGGGGTGGGTACTGTTTGTTTGTGTGCGTTAACTCAGAGAAGTGTAGAGTGATATCGTATTTTATTCGTGTCAACTATGTCATTTTATAATGTGTTTAAAATAATATTGGAACTGTTTGATTATCTCTATATAATTATTTTAACTTAAAGAATCAAAATTTACTATCTATGGCTTGGATAAAGGTGTGTTAAACAGCTGACATTTTGTTTATCTTGTAGTTATTTGAAGCGTTATAAATAGATTTATTATTGTGGGCAGATGTGGCACAAGGAACACTGTCAACCGTATCGAGACATAACATAACTCAAACTGAAGAATTGCGATAAACGCGTGGTCTATCACAATGGCACTGGCTACTCTGGGTAGTGACCTCTGAGACATCCAGTTAATTTTAGCGGGCGCCATCACTGAGTAACAATTAAAGTCATTGACTGTGCCCCGCCAGTTATCGCGAATACTTAACTATTGCTACGTCTTTGTTCACAACTTTAAAAGTATATTATATTCTTCGCTCTTTTTACTCGTAATTCCTGCTAACATTTGTTTCATTAATTTGTTACTTAGTTCATTACAAAGACCTAAACAATATGCTCTGCTTGCGACCGTGTAATATTTTACGTATATCAGCTTTGCGTAATAAATAGAAGGAAATATTGTTATGTGACATTTTTGTACAAAATGATTAATGCAAAAAATGTTTGAAGGCTAAGTACGTGTGGCGCCTGGTGGCTGGCCTCATCCTGCTGACTGCAGCAGTGGTCACAGCAGAAGGTGAAGTATGGGAAGAAAGCGATCACGAGGTGCTCATCCGCAGCGAGAGGGGTGCTAAAAATAGAGGTTAGTATTTAGATCGCTCGAAACTAACGACGCTTCCGATGCACATGCATTATATTTTAGTATTTCTTGCTGATGTTAAACTGTTATTTATTTAAAAAGCTAACTAGTAGGAAATATCTCTTCTAGATATTATTATTTGCCTGCTTATAAGTACGAAAGGCAAAACAATTTGTGTTCACTCAGTCTACCATATTAATTGCTACTTCGTTGAAGTTTACCGCGTGGTATTTTTTTTTTTTTAGATGTGCAACTGTGATTCGGTAGCGAAGTATTTATTTGCAAAGTTCTTGTTTATAGAATGTTCGGGTTTATTGTTTTGTATTGGGAGTATTTATTAGTTTACTTCGTATTTAAGAACTGCCAAGATAACATTGTTGATCTTATAAAAATAACTTTAAAGTTAGATGGATGCTATTTATAGTCTTTTAAACAGTCCAGTATGTTGTTTTGAAATACTTACGCATATAGTAGATATTAAGTAATTAAGGTATAAGCCTTAGACTAATTAAATTCATGCGTGACAGACTTTTGGTTTCGAAACGAAAGTATTATAATAGAAGGTATAGATTTTGTTATATGGTAACCATAAGATAAAACGGGACAAAGATGGCAAAACATTTACCAAGATGTTTTCTTTGCTTATTTATGTTGCTACCCTACTTCCAGACAGCTTAAAATAAATCCCTCGGGTCGCTGTCTCTAGCTCATCTGCACATGTTGGGATACATTCATAAATAAATGTTTTCGTAAATAAAAAAAAAATGTCAATGGAATAAAAGAATTCGTTGCCTTCGCATAGTGATTAGAAAGAATGAAAGTTTGTAAAACATTTAACATTCTGAATTAAATTATTCTTATTGTTTATATTTCTTGGGATAATAATATCGAATTATTAGATTTTGTAATTATAATTGAACGACTTTGCTTACATTAACAATATCGGAATATTTAGACGTTTTCAGCCTTATTACAAAACAAGGTTTATCTTTAGTCTAGATCTAAACCAATGAGCCAGTTTTTGGATTTTAAATCGAAGGTTGGTGAGAATAAGATTCAAAATATAAAAAAAATACTCAATGGTTTAAACATAGAATGAAGTGTTTTAGAATTTAAAATACACTTTTCATAATTATTGTGACATACTTAGCTTAAAATGGAATAATGATACTATGAATTTCAAATATACAGAGACTTGCCGTTATATTCGGGGAGCTTGGAGCGAGTGTGACGCCAAGACGAACATTCGGTCTCGGAAACTCACTTTGAAGAAGGGAGACCCGGCCACCTGCGAAAGTGTAAAAACTATTCAGAAGAAATGCAAAGGTATCTTAAACTTTGAGTATAGTCCATGTACTTATAGGTCGGCCATAGGATAATGTACCGAGGTTGATCGGGCATAGGATTTAATATACCATACACATATGGTAAGAAGGATGTTCATCGTCGTAGGTAAAAGACGAAGTTTTGAGTATTAATCACCACGCTTGCTTAAAGTGGATTGGCGATTTGAAACTTATAATTAGAAATTATAAGTCCAGGTTTCCTCACGATGTTTCCCGTCACCGTATGTCAGTGGTGTCTAAATAATCATAGAAAGTGCATATTATAACGCGGCAAAAGTAAAATGGGTACTTGCCAGGTTTCGAGCCGCTGCCTCAGACATGAGAACCACCACGATTACGACTATTTTATGTAACATACACATATGGTTGGAAGAGCGTCCTTATCTCAAACGTACCTATTCAGGATGTGGCAGTCGTAAATCATTCAAGTATCTAATATTACGTCACATAAGGTCTTTCATGCCTCTCTAAATCTATAATTGCTGTGTTTCTCAGTCCTTTATCTGTGGCTCATTTCCTGTTCTCCACAGTTGAAATCTTTGTTCCTATTGGATGTATGCGCTAGTTATTGTATGTATTTGTTCTCCTGCAAATATTCCCAATAACAAGCCACACGACTCATAAAAGTACCTATTGGCCGTTTTCAAAGTCCGTAAGCGTAAATGGGCACGTAAACTAACACCTTACTTAGGTGTTCACCATCTATCTATAATTAGTACTTCTCCAAACTTTAAGGTGTCATTTGTAGGTGAGTGTAAACCAATATGTCTTTAAGTATAAGCTATCTTAGCCTAGGACCTCTTGAAAGAGGATGTTAAAATTGTTAAGAATAGGAATTAGTCTTTTCAGTTCTCTTATCATCCACTCATATGAATCATATTTATATTAGACACCCTTGTTTTACCCGAGTGTACGGCGCGTAGAGTTCCGCGCGTTCCAGAGCTAATAGACCATTACAGACGGGCCCTATAGGGCTGATGTTCAGCCGAGGTTGCGAGGTAAGCCTAATGAGGTGGCGGTGACCGGCCGGTCTCGGCCCAGACCAGGAGAAGGAACGGGTGGTTTTTAGACAGTAAGACTCTGACAATCTCTCCCGACCCTGGGCGGGAGAAGACATTTGTTGATTTTATCCTCACAATAAAAATCCCTTTATTTTCATTTTCACGAAACGAAGTTCTCTTTGTCTTGTAATCAGCGCCTGACTGAGATTGTTTTGAAGTGATTTCAAACATATTCTTTCACATGTTTAGCCTGCCGCTACGAGAAGTCTTCATGGAGCGAGTGCAGCCCCAATGGCGAGATGTCACGTACTGATATATTGAAGGCTAATAGCGACCCTAGTTGCGATCAAAGTAAGCGTGTTACTAAGAAATGCAACAAAAACAAGCAAGTCAAGACCTCCAAAGACAAGGGTAAGAAAGGTCTGTTTCCCCTGCATTACTTTTAACTATTTACTAACATATTTGTACTTCACTTTTTATTTTCTATTTAATATTACTAGTTGATCCGGCCAGTCCTTGACCTTTTAACCATCACTGAAAACCCACGAATATTTGAAGACCAAAATTAGCCTAATCCGACCTGCCGTTCTAGAGATTTAGTGTGACTGCGTGATCTACGATTCTAACAATAAAAATTTAAAAGTAAATAGAGTGTGAGAGTGAGTATCCTATCTATTTCAAACCGTATCGCACTACAATTTTAAAATAGCGATTGTTTGTTCAACGTTAGATCGTATTCACTCAAAAAGAGGCAATGCAATCAAAGAACATCCAATTGCAGAATCGTTCAGTGACATTGTAAACAGGCGAGCATAAAAAATTGTTTTGGCATTCCGACACAATTTTTTCCCGCTAACATGCTCGATTTAGTTAATGTTGCCGAATCATCAGTGGTGTATTACTTACGACTTGCTAATTGTGGGATGGTGCACTTATCTAAAAGTTGTTTTAATTAATTATTTTTCTTTTCCAGGTCGCCGAAATCGTCAATAAGATTTGATGTCCCTTGAATTATGATTGAACTTTCTTATTGCATTGATCTTGGTGCATCTGTTTATGTAATAGTGCCAAAATAGTGAAAACATTCTTAAGTCGTTTCTTACAAAAACTCATTAGGTACTATAATTAGCTACAATATACTTTACAGTACAATTTATCTCTTAATATTGAATTGTATGAACACTAGTTAATGTTAAGTAGATCTTATTACTTATTCCTTTTATTAATGCTGGTAAATCATAATAACTCTTAAATATTAAGTTAAATAAATAAATAAGTACTTAAATACAATTTGTTCTTTATTTATACCCTTATGATGTGTGGAAGGAATACTGCGTGGAATGGTTTGTGCAAACAAAAATGTGTCATAACGCAGTTAAAAACCGCCCCCTATCGGAGAAAAAAATCCGGTAGTATTTTTATGCCCACTATCTACTCGATAACAAACTCTATCTACACAGTGCCGGCGTAAGGGCCACTCACACCCCTGGCGAAAATATTGTGGCGCCCACTTGAGGGAAGCCATATCAAGTGCTAGATTTTTGCTGATCCCAAGTAAAATTAAAAAATATCTCAATAAAAAATATGCATATGCACAGAGCGTAGAGCACAATTCTGAGGGTTTGCACCAGGAGAGGCAAGAGACTCCAACTTCAGACCTGGGCGCCCCCAGAACTTTTCGCCCTGGGCCATCGCCCCATCAAGCTCCCTCTCCCAACGCCGGCACTGTATCTACACTGCAACTTATTATTTAAATACCTGCCTAGAAACTGAAAAGGAAATTATGCATGTCAAAAAAGGTAGATATATATGTGAATCTGACTAGGCTTAGGTGCACCAAATAAATAGCTTCCAACAACTTTACTGCCTAAATCTATACTAATATTATAAAGCTGTAGACTTTGTTTGAACGCGCTAATCTCAGAAACGACTTTTTCGAATTGAACAATTCTTTTTGTGTTTGTTGGTGTATATAGCGAGGAGGGCTATAGGCTATAAAACATCACGCTACATCACGTAGGAGCCGAGCAGCGGGTGAAACCGCGGGACAGTAGCTAGTAGGTAACAATATCGATGTATAGTACGAACCTGGGCCAGTTATTTTATGGCGGGGATAAGATCGTGCATTTTGTATTTTTTTCTTTTTAAATTGTTTCTTACTTCAAATAAAACTAATATAGTCATATTAATGGTGCTTTAATAACCTGAATATGGATTCGTGATATTTTAACCATTTCGTTTTTTGAGTTGACATCATCAGCCTACAAGTGCCTATCAATGGGCAAAGGCATCTTCCCATATTGAGATAGTTTAAGTATTAATCACCACGCTTGCTCAAGGCGGTTAGGTGGTTATTTGGAAAATTGATTAACTACTGTCTTATTAGGTAGGTACCTATGTCTTTTATTTTATTACCCTGTCTTATCCTAAGTCTAAGTTAGTCAACTAGAACTTTTTCAGCATACTGTAGGTCTACTTCCGACGATTCGATTTTGTTTCTGATAAGAATTCGTTTTTGATCCTAAATCGATCTGAGACGGTACTCTTTAACCTAGTTGAATTGAAAACGAAAATTGTTTTGAGCGATACCTGTCAGAAAAGTTCAGTGTACTTTTTAAGTACCTACATCTCTGTCAAATACTGTTTTTATGAATCTAACACAGTATAGGTACATTAATATTTATTGAAATAATGAGTAGGTAGATAAACTTTTTCAAAAACAGATTAGTTTTTTTTGAGTAAAAGTACATTAAGAAAGAATAACATCGCCGTAGATGTATCTATACCGTGCCATGTTCTCGTGAGATGCAATGTGCGCCATTGTTTTGTTGAAACAAAATCAATGAATTTATAATGCCAAATCCGTAAAACACGAATGTTATACTCATTCACATATTTCTTATTGTACATACGTATTCTAACATGACACACTTTGTCAAGAATATAGGAAAATATTGCAAGACGGACTTTTTTTTTTATAAAACGTTGCCCTTCGTGTCGTGGGCGCGGTTACAAACATACAATTTCACATGCACATAAAACCCTGATCCGGAACAACAATTTGTGGATCACACAAAGAGTTGTTCCGTGCGGGAATCGAACCAGCGACACGTTGCACGACAGCCAGTTGTCCAGCCACTGCGCCAAACGTGCAGTCAACTTTACGATGTGATATCTATACTAATATTATAAAGAGGTAAAATTTGTATTTTTGTATGTAGGGGTAATCTTTGGAACCGCTGGTCGGATTGCCAAATTCTTTCACTAATAGATAGCTATAATGTTCCTGAGTGCTATAGGCTATAAAACATCACGCTACGGTCTGTAGTAGATGAGTAGCGGGTGATACCGGGTAGCTAGTTTACTAATAAATACTCGAAACTATCGAACTCGATCCTTAAATAGTATATTTTTGCTATATTGTGATTTCACGCTTTTTTCGATCCTAAAACTCGATTTAAGTACTATATCTGACCTAACAGGGTAACTTGATATATGTATGTGCGTCTATGCAGTAACAATCTGAAATCAAAGACTGACATCATTTTTAATATTCGCTTTATTAAATATTTTAAAATGTCTGGTGATGAATTTAAGCCTCATTCAATTTATCGAATAAATATTTTGCACCTATATTTAAAACGTCTCCCATAAAAAGTATTGAATGAGACTTAAATGTTGTCAACAGACATGTTTTATAATAATAATTTAAATAAATAAATAGTTCATCCTTATCTAAAATAAATAATAATAAAATATTACATGCTGGTACAAAAAACATAATAGTACAAAATTAAAAAAATGACAGAATTCGGGTGTGGATTACTGTCTAGTGGAAGTAATTGTATCTAAATATACATTACTATCCGCCAACTATGGACTTTAAAATGTTTGTCGTTAAATATCACAGGTAAATGAATGCGCGGACGTGTTGTCGCATCACTTGAATAGTTGTTTAGCGTAGTGCCATATCCTGAAGAAGTATTCATCGCGCCTCAATAGCGAGCCTCGCGCGTAAGATCGAATATCCGCATCCATATTGTGTTCGCGCATCCAGGAAGTAGTGGTCTGCGTGCTGAACGACGTTGGCTCCGTCATTTCGGTTTGTTCGCCAATCTCCTCGTCTGCATGTGAGTCTGCAAAGATTGTTATTTGTATCTTATTAACAAATATTTTTGGTCATTTATTAGTAGGTAACCTTTATTTGTTTTGCCAAGGCCAAAAAGGTCAATTTACCTATCAATTTTGTAATGATACGTAAATAAAATACATACGCTAACTACTTGACAGTCAAATTCAATACTTTTGTCTAAATGTGAAAAACGAAGATTGTACATAACTCACAGCAAATCTCCGTGAGATTTGTCGGAGATAGTTCTTCGCTTTATTTATTTAACTTTATGCACAAAGTACAAAAGTGGGTTTGATGACCGCAAGCATTCTCGCTACCCAACCCTTATGTAATAAGTCTATCATTAAATAAACGAATTAATTAAAGTATTTATACCTAAATTATTTTAATAAAGTTGAAAGTGTAATTCAGCTGCCTGATTAGTCAGTAAAATGAGCTTACCTTCTCCAGGAATGACCTTGAAAGGTTCGTCCGACTCTAACGGCTCACTGAGTCCAATTTCGTTGCGAGCATAAATTCTTATCATGTAAGTGTGATTGTCACTTAAATCCTTGATATTGAATTTAAGAGTCTGTGCGTCGACTTTTCCTACTTCCATCCACATTGTTTTAGTGACGTCACGGATAGCAATATTGTAGCCCAGCAGGGGTGCCCCACCGTCCCATTCCGGAGTACCCCACGATGTCATGACGATGTTGCTACCAACTGTTCGTATTTCAAGTGGCGCAGTTGGCGGTGAAGGTACGGCTACGAGTGTAGAATAAAGAGATTAATATGTATTTGGTATAAAAATGCATTTAGATGACTTGGTACCTAATTATAAAGTGATACTTACTCGCATGTTTCTCTAGTCTTACTCCTTGGGACTCTGCTGGTAAACTGACGCCTATAGCGTTTTCAGCGGAGATTCTGAAGATGAGTTCCTCCTTTTCTTTAATATTTTCTATGCAGTGTTCGTAAACTGTTCCACTGACAGTTATAACTTTGGTCCATGTTTTGGCTTTAGCAGTCTTGTATTCGATAATGTAATCTGAAATGCGAATAAGTAATAAATATTATTCGATACTTGAAAAACTAATATTTCATTTATATAAATTCTTGTAGACCTAATGCCAGTGCGCGTGCGCCTAATCATTTTCTGGAAACTCACATATCTGTAGGTAACTCAAACATACTCTATCGATGTAGGCTTCATCTTACAAATTAAACATTTAAATGATTTGTCTTTTACTTATTTTTTATGTGTAAAATATAAATGAATGTACATGTAACATAATGTACCTAAGTTAAAAACGTAACTCAATGTTACTTCTTATTCGTTCCTATATTGATTCAATCTATTCGTAGACAATGGTGTCTACTTACAAATCTTGAAAGTTTTTTTTTACTTTTGCTTAGCAAACAACTGTTGTTTAGTCCTGAATAAAGGATGGACAAGTGGCGCTGAATATTTAAATCATTGCAGACCACTATTCAAGGAACTAAAATACTTCCTCTGCTAAGCCAATACATTTTTGAAAATTGTCTTTTTGTAAAAAAATACCCTAAATTAAAAAATAAATATACTGGAAATTTTCTGGCACCTAGCCAAAGATTGCATTTATACAGCAATAATGTACATTGTATGGCAATTAAAATATATAAGTATCTACTAAATCATCAACTGACTTGAATACGTTACCAAAAAGTAAGTTTAAAAATCGAATGTTTACTTGGCTTTTCGAGATGTGCTTCTATTATGTTCATCAATTTTTAAACCACTAGTTTTGACATTTTATTTATTATTTTGACATTTTATTCATGTCGCTTAATAACATTGTAATTAAGTAGTAAAATTGATCGATCCAAGGTATTTAATTAAAGTTTATATTTTATTTACCTTACTTACATTTATAAACTACAAAATTTTATGTAATAGTAATTAACGTAACATATGTAGCTATACTTATCATTAAAACCTTATAATATAGTATGTATATATTATTATAAACTACTTTTCGGGTCACCGAGTTTTTCGATTTACAAATAAACTACTTAGCGATTGCCCATCGTTTGTAAATAATTTCAAGATGTTTTTTAAATTTTTCTACGTACAAACCTTTTCTGGATTTCCACGAATAATAATTTTCACAAAATTAGCCAAATCGGTAAAGGGATTATTGAGTTATAACATAACAACGAAAAGTATCATTGATATATAACTAAGAGTTCTGGTAATTGGCTAATAATTATTAATCAGAATTAATATAGATGAGTTGTTTTAAGAATTTCTACCACTGAGAAACCAATATACTTAGTTAATTTTAATCGGTATTAAACATACTAATCATCAATATAATCTTTGAGAGATATAATTGAAGGTGAGAGCAAATAATTGACTGTTACACCGAATGAATTTAAAATATTTATTAGATCGGTAGGTACTCAAAGATCGATTATATTAAAAAATGTATAATAAAAGAAGATTTCATAATATTTTATTCATCGTAGTACTACGTCGCACTGGCAATAATTCAACCAACACAATTATGTATATATTAAATATAATAATTATAAATAAAAAGAAACATACTTGTCACAACACTTCCCCCGTCGCTCTCAGGTGCGGCCCACTGTAGAGTCACAGACCTTGAAGTTGTTTCCTTTACAGCAAAGTTTAGTGGCTGTGTGGGGGGAGCTGGAATATGTTATTGTTTATTATTATTGTGTTATTTATTTCTCCAAATACATAGATTATAGGTACTTCATCTATATATACTGGCGGCAGAAAGTACTGGTCATAGAGAGCGGATTTTACCATTCGCATTCGTGGGGATGAAGAGTAGCATTAAGAAAGATTTTGAAATATGAATCATTCTACCTAAAATCAGTATAAATATATATTCACGCCGACTAAGTTGCAGGCAGAATCTATTAGACTATATTTTGTATTGTCAATGGAAAATACCATCTGCGCTTAGTCTTAGTACCTTCGATCAACCCTTTAATTAAGATCAACGTGGGGTTCACATTTTTAATAGAGCTAGATTCATACAAAAAGCATGTTAACAACTTACACAAAGTCTTTCCGATCGTGATTTTCTCGTCAGATATGTAAGGCAGACTTATTCCAATTTCATTTCTTGCCGTAATTCTAAATTGGTAGGTAGTGTTTATTGTCAATTTCTCTATTTTGGCGCTGGTCTTGGTAACTGTAGCCACATGCTTCCATTTTTTCCCCTCTTGTTTAATCTCAATGCTATAATCGATGATAGGTGATCCTCCATTTTTCTCAGATGGATACCATGTTATTGTCAAAGAATCGTTGTTTATGCCGTACAAGCCCAGTGGACCAAGGGGTGGAGATGGGACATCTGTGAATTACATTTATAATATAAATCATAATTAGTCTTATGACTACAATATACATATAGTGGACAAATTATTAATGTATAACAGTATACTTATACGATCAATGTGTGATATTGTTTATTTATTATTATTGGGTAATGGTCGGGAATTGGTGACTAACTACTAACTTAATAGAATTAAAGATGATTTTCAAAGACTTTTTTATGAATAAAAATACTGTACCTAGTGCTGTCTTAATGACAATAGGTTCACTTTCCAAAGCTTCTGAAAATCCGATGGGATTTTGTGCCATAACACGGAACATATATTCACAATTTTCATTGAGCCTTTGTATGCAGTAGGTCTCCACATCTTTGTCTACATCTGCTACTTTGACCCACTTATTAGTGTCAGGTTCATGCTTTTCAATTGCATATTTTGTCAATTCTAAACCACCATCATCACGAGGAGGTTTCCACTCAATTGTTACTGATTCTCTGCTAATCTCTCGCATTACAACTGGGCCTTCAGGTTTGCTAGGTTTATCTGGAATATTAAAGTTGCGTTCAGTAGAAAATACAAATGCTACTATACTTTTAATAAAATCAATACCTTAAGGTATTAATACCGTAAGGTATTAATTAAAGTTCAATCTAAGTATTTAACAATAGTTAAGCTATTTACCATAAACTTTTAGTATTACATCAAAAGATGTGCTTCCAGCTTTATTCGAAGCTTCAATTGTGTATTTTCCCGAGTGGAAACGAACCAGGGAAGATATTTTGATGATATTAACATTATCTTCAGTTATTATTTGAATGTCTTCTGATTCTTCTACCTTGGAGCCATTAAAATACCAATTAGTAGTAGGCTTAGGAATACCCTTGATTAAAGCTTCTACAGACCAGTTTTCACCTACTCTGTACTTTTGTTCAATATTTTCGTTTGATATTATTATTATAGGCTTCTGTTGCACTTCGACATGACACGAAGTTTCTACTTCTCCGTGTTCATTATTAGCCTTGCAACAATATCTTCCTTCTGTATTTTCCATTGCAGTTATAACTAAGGTGGCCACTCTATTAACGTAAGTTGCTTTAGCTGTCTTTAATTTCTTGTTTCCTTGGAGCCATGTTACTTTCGGTTCTGGTACACCTCCAAATATACACGTGAGTTCTATATCTTCATTTGGTTCGCCAATTATATCTTTAAGTGGCTTTTCAACAGTTGGTGCTTGACCCTTTAAAATTTCCTGGACAAGAATATATTCCGTTGTTTCAGAAGCTTCACTTATTCCTACTTCATTCACTGCCGATACTCTGAATCTATAAGAGGACTTGGTGTTCAGTTCGCCGACGCTGATTTGGGTCTTTTTAATGTTCTCAATGGATACCCACCTGAAAATGTTTATTATGTAGATTAATGCCTTAATCTAGATTACACAGCTTTAACCTATTTTAAACCAAGTATGGTTATAATATCTTTAGGTAACATGCAATATTAATCTTATCTAAAGTAATTTTATGTTTACTCTTGTTGTTAAATCACTTTGCACACTTTATTATATTGACTGTAAGAATAAAATCGTATTATTTATAGTTACTTACTCTGTTGTATTAATTTCTTGATATTGAAGTATGTAATATTCAATTTCTGAATTTCCTTTGTCGTCTGGTTCATCCCAGCACAAATTAATTGAATTATTTGTTGTTTCTAGAACACTAGGTTTTCCAGGTGGTGAAGTTGTGTCTGCAATGAACATATTTACGTAAATTAAGTAAATAATCAAATTTTTTTTAATCAAATAGTTATTTTTTGTCCCCTCATAGTAGTTACTAATATGAGAATAAATTTTACTTGTATAACCATTCGCTTTGCCAAAGGATAAATCAATTGTATGTAGTAGTGAAAGACTCAGGACTCATAATAGTACGTAAATAAATGGTCAATTTCTGGAATACGAGGGGAAGATTCAACGCCATCTAATCATTCTCTGCCTACTCTGAGAGAAGGCAGGCGTGACTTCAAAGTCTATATGAATATTAAACTGAAGTATATCCGATACTTACCTATGATGACTACGTTAATTTCTACATTTGTTTCTCCACAATTGTTTTCAAGGCGTAGCCTGTAAACTCCAGCATCAGAATTGTCAACCTTTTTAATTGCAAGACTTGCCGCCTTCGTGTCAATTGAGGGTTTGGTATGTTTTGTTTTCTTAATTATTTTAGAATTCACCACCCACTCATCGTTAGGTTGAGGAACACCTTCATATTGGACGTGTATAGTGACATCATCACCTCGTTTTATTCTGTATTCTCTATCGTATCCGAGTATTTTTGGTGGAAATTCTACAACTGAAAGTATGTAAACATGCAAATTTTATTGTTTTAAAGGTATAGCGAACGTAGCATATTTAGTAATATTTCCTAAACGTGCAGTATAGAAGGAAAATATTGTCAAAACTCGGTGCAATTTCAAACTCTAACAGGACTGAATTTTTCTAAACTACTAACTACTCTACTTTTCTCGATCAGAATATTGAACCTAAGACACCTTATAGTCCTCCTTATAGTCCTTATAAGACACCTAATCACTGGGCTAGTAAGACAGTCTTAATATAAAATATCACTTGAATCCTTACCCTCCACTTTCAATTTTGTAGAACATCTTGCATCAAACAAAACACAGAAGTAGTCACATTGGTCATCTTCTGTACATTTTCTTATAATTAAAGTACGTTTAGTAACATCTGATATCAACGTGAATTTTTCGGTATCTTCAATCACTGTCTTTTTCTTGTACCATGTGACATCCATAGTCTCATCCGGTATTTCAACTGTTAAATACGCATCTGTGTTAGCAGGAACTACAGTTACTTCCGGTAATCTCAGAACAAAGTCAATGGAAGGTTGTTCCACTATCAGCCTAGCTGCACATTTATCATTTCCTACTTCACAAGTGTAAACTCCAGCATCTGACATTTCGCAGTCATAGATTTTAAGTTTCTGTTTTTTCCCATCGATTGTCAGTTGAATATGGTTTGAGAATTGAATTTCTGAACCATCTTTGAACCATTGTACTAGAGCGTCTCCTTTTGTTAGTTCAATGTCAAATGTTGCTTTATTGCCTTTGTTTACTTTCTGATCTTGTAATCGAGATATAATTTCAGGAGGAAGTTCTACAACAGTTACTTCAGCTGTACAGGAATCATCTCGTAGTTTACATGTATATTCACCTTCATCGTGAACTGAAGTATTTCTGATAAATAATTTGCGAACGTTTCCTCGTTTTTCGAGTTCATATTTGTTTTTCTTAGCCTTAATTCTTTCACCATCCTTCTCCCAAACTACATCAGCTGTTTCTGAATTAATTTCAACTTCTAAAATTGCAATGTCTCTTTCTTTAACTTCAAAATCTTGCAACCGTCTAATAAATTCAGGAATAGTTTCATGGACGGTTAACTGCGTTTTAGTCTCTTGATCTTTTACAACACATTTTATTGAACCAATATCTGTTAACTTAGTCTTTTTAATTCTGAGTTTATGTACTCTGCCTTCTTGGATTATCTCTCTGTGGTCCATTCCACTCACTTCTTTGTCATTATGGTACCATTTTGTTGAAACTGTGTGAGATGTATGACACTCGAGGGTCACAGTCTTTCCTTCTTCTGTTTCATAAGTATTTTTCAAATTTTTAACAAACCTTACTTTTTCAACATCTATTGTAACTCGTGCTCCGTGGGAAGCTTTACCTGCACTATTTGATGCAACACATTTATAATCACCAGAGTCGATTTCAGAATCTACGTTTGTTATTATTAATTCAATATTTTCACCATCGAAGTTTTGCGTGACTGTTTCAGATGGAGTGATTATATGGTTATTTCTATACCAAGTAATAGAGGGTACAGGGTTTCCTGTAACCTTTGCTATTAATTTAATGATGCCATTTTCTTTTACCGTTATTTCTTGGAATCTGTTTATAAATAGTGGCGGCTCAGCATTTTCCTCAGTCGGTTCTGAAAAAAGTAATATGTGAAGAATATTTTTGTTTGTGACAGATTTTATTAAGCTACACTTTTATTACTCTACATTAAATACTTTTTTGTCTGCAACAAATTTATATTTAGATACGATTATTAGAATTTTATAAATCCACTTATGGACTGGTTAGACCACAAAGCTATGCTATTGTAACAAATACGCATGTAAATTAAATAATTTAGAATGTTCTTACCTTCTATGGTTATAACTGCAGTTGTTTCTGTAGATCCTTCAGAATTTACAGCTTTTAATGTGTAAATTCCGTCATCTTTACCCTTTTTGGGTTTGATTATTGTAATAGTATGAGTATCGCCATCAGACTTTGTCGTAAGGGATTTTACAGGTTTATTGTTTTTGTACCAGGTCACGGATGGTTGAGGATTTCCAACGACTTGTGTTGTTAGAACTACGCTTTCTCCTTCTCGTATCGTCATATTTTTGAGTGGTTCAATCACCTGTGGTTTTTCTTTTTCTCCAGTTTTAATTTTCAATACAATAGGTAAACTAGCTTCACCTTCCCTATTTACAGCTACTACTGTGTATGTACCCTCTTGGAATTTCTTTACGTCAGAAATTTTTAATACACTGCAGTACATATGCATATCGGACTCAGTAGCTATAGATATATTTTCATTAGGAATTATCTCTTCACCTTTAAATAACCAAGCAATATCTGGCTCTGGAATTGCTACCAATCGACATTCCAAAAATATTTGAGATCCTTCATTAACATATTGAGCTTTTGGTCTCTTTGAAAATGTTGGTGGAATGCCCTCAAGAATATCTGCTAAAGAAGATTCTCTGGAAAGACTCTTTCTAGATAAAACTGTCATTTCAGAACCGTGATCAGACAGTGGAGCTTCCACTGTCAATTCTGTGGTACTTGACGCAAAACCTGCAGCGTTCTTAGCTACACAAGTAAATGTGCCAGCATCTTCAGGGAATACCTCTCTGATAACTAAAGTAGCTACATTGTCATCGTCATAATACATTTGGAAATCTTGAGATGGTTTGATAATAGCGGTCTGTCTAAACCATGTTATCTGTGGCCTGGGATAGCCTTCAACTTGACATTCGAATTGCACAGTTGATCCATCAGGCGTATGTTTAGGGCGTAATTTTTCAATGAATATTGGTGCGCTTGCTTGCTCTTCTGGTGTGGGTTCTGTAATGATATAATTTATAATAAATGAATTTCATGGAATAACAATAATTTTAATATATAAAAGTATTATTGTTATGTTAATAAAATATGCCAATCTAACATGACATAAAATTTATTTGAATACGACTAAAACAAACTTACTACGACTATACTTTTATGAAATATACTTACTTTCAAATACTGGAAGTTTATCTATTTTCTCATTGAGTTTCTTTTGTAGGTAAAGAGTATAATTGGCTTCATCCATTAAATACTGAGCGGGCACCCAACCTTTTTCTTCCGTGAGATGTTTGCGTACAAACCACCAATCTTGGTTGGTAGTTTCTGCAAATAAAGTGTTATTTATAAAACTACTATTCTACCGATGTTGGCTTATTTTAGTTTTATAATAATTGCTTCTATTTTTACCCAATATATATAACCGTTCGCCTTCAACCAAATTAATAGCTTCATCTGTTTCCGCAACATAAGAATAAACAGCAAAAACGGTATCACCACTGCGAACGTCAACAGGAGTTTCTGAAACAGAAAAAACTTTGTAGCTACTTTAACTTCTAAAACACAAGCACAAAAAGTTTGCGGCTTTATTAGAAGGCACCATGGCCTCGACTAAGGCCGGGCGCGAGAGGTCGCCGCCGCCGATCACTTCCCTGAGGATACGGCGGTGCTCAGCCTAGGCAGGGCATACCACTACCGTATGCTCCACCGTATATCTACATTTATAGATGATTGTAAAATAAAGTAGTACATCATACTACGCTTAGGCGGTACGAAGTTCGCGGGTCAGCTAGTATTAATTATTACTAGCTTCTGCCAGCGACTTCGTCCGCGTGGAATAGTGATTTCTGGCAGATTTTTGGTTTTACCCACATAGTTCCCGATCTCGTGGGATTTTCAGGAAGTTCTTCTTTTGGATTCGCGGTATAAAAACTATCCTGTCCTTTCCCGAGTTTGGTAGGAACTTAGGCTTGGAACTTACCTACCTTATTGCTAGGAACTTACTACTTGTAAACATGTAGTAAGTTCCTAGCAATCTTATTCTATTACTTATAATAAATCTGTAGATAGGTTAAAACTGTACATGAAATTAAAAATTAACACACATTGTTTTGGGTTCTATTGTGAATAAAAAGTTTCCCTATTAAAGATTTTCTTATTTATCTTCCATGTACTTACAGACATCGACCTTTTACTATTTACTTATTTCACGTATTGATGTTGATTATTATCTTGAAGTATGGCGTCGAAAAGGTGCACGCATGTACATATACTGATTTCTATCATAATTTTTTTAGTGTATAGATAATAATGTAAACTTTTTTAATTAGGGATAAGCGAGAGAGTAAGAGTAAACAAATATAATCAGAATGCTCCGAACTGCTGAGCTCTCAGGAGTTACACGTGTTATGGAGAGTCAAGCATCAAAGATAGACATATACTGGTGTGGAATATTTTGTAAATAATTTTATATAGAATATTTCCGTCATACATAATTTCTATGTAACTTTAATCATTAAGGCTACACACGCGACGGAAACTGAAAAAAGGGTGTAACTTGTCCCGTTTTCCCAACATTTCCCTTCACTGCTCTGCTCCTGTTATTTGTAGCGTGATGACAAGTATCCTATAACCTGCCCAGGAGTATTATGAATAATTGTACCAAGTTTTGTTAAAAACCGTCGAGTAGTTTTTTTTCTATAAGGAACATACAGACAGACAGGCAGACAGACAAAAATTTTACTGATTGCATTTTTGGCATCAATATCGATCACTTATCAACCCCTGGTACTTATTTTGAAAATATATGTAATGTATACAGAATTGACCTCTCTACAGATGGTTTAGTCCTAGACTAAAGTAAAACCTTGTTTTGTAATAAGGCCGATTATGTTTAAATATTACAATATATTTCGTTTTAAGAATTTAACCTCTTTGGAAGTGGCTCTTACGTAAACTATTCAATCAGAAAAAATCTTAATTATCTCATTCATTACATAAGACCACACATTTATGACATTTGCACATGTCAAATAAATGAAAATAAATTAATGAAACCTACTATTATCCTATTTCGTTTCTTGTGATACACCACATACAAACAATATGAAACCTCCAAAAAACAAACATCACAACATATGGTTAAAAAAATTACTTTCTTTTAATTATTTACGCTAAAAAGATATTGTTTTTTTCTATTTTTGTGTAAAAATCTTAATATGGTACATCAGTAGAATACATTTAGTAATAAAAATCTTATAGTTTTGGATAAAGTGACGGTGACATGCGGACAGATAGAAAAACTAAAATGACGAATCTCTTAAAAAATCTTTATGTTTTATACCATTTTCTTAGATAACTCTCGATACCTTTGGATTGCATTGTATACTTAAATAAACCCTAAAAACTTTTATGTTTTAATGTAACTTACCAGGAAATTCTTGTTCTCTAGAAATGCTCATCGTTACATCGGCTTCTGGAAACAGAGATCAAGGTGTTACTTATATTTTAATGCGACTTATTGTAAGTCAAATATTTTGCGTATTATAATCAATTCCAAATCATGGTTCGATGATTATATGTTTTTCAATTTAGGCTGAAGACTAAAAAGCTATTTTATATAAATTAGGTGATACCAACTAAGTATCGTAATAACCATATTATGTCAGTATTATTGTTTGAATTGGGTTAGTATTATTTAGAAATTATGTATGAAACAAGCACCGTTATTACGCTTTTATTGCTTTATTAAGGTTATACAGGTGATTAAGAGAAAAACGTTACTTTAAACATAAGTTAAATATAAATATATAAAATGGATTGCATTTTATTCTTAAAGCATTATTACACAGCTGTAAAATATAAAGCATCTGTAGCACTCGTATTTGTTTGCTGACATCTAAAATAATGCAATACCTTCCAATTTTGAGGGTTTCCTGGGTTTTCTCTTTGCTGAAATGGTAACCTGTTCTTCTTCAAAAGGCTCTTCAGTGATTCTCTTGGGTTTTAACTCAACGCTTAATTCTTCTACTTCACTAACTTCATATGCCGGTTTTTTTGGTTTTCGTCTAATAGTCATTTGTACATTTTCATCAGCTTCGGTTTCGCTCAGTATTACCTCTTCAGCTTGACTGCCATCTTCTATTTCTTGTTTAAGTTGAATTAAGGTTTCGTCGGCAGCTTCTGATATAGTGATTTTCTTCTTAGGTTTCAGTTTAATTTTACTCGAAAGCGATAGTTCTTCTTGTGTATATTGTTCTGATTGAGGTTTTACATCAAACGTAACTTCCTCTTGCTCGTCTATTGTGTATCTTGGCTTTCTTTCTAATTTTATGTTAACATCTTGGGAGACATCGGACTTCTTATCTTCTTCCTTTGGTTTTGGTATTATGACCGAAGAAGATATTTCTTCCAACGACGTATCTTGTTGTTCTCTAATTTTTTTGAATGGCATTATAACATTAGATGTTTTTTCAGAGATCTCCTCCTCGCTTTCGATTATTTCAATAACATCAGGAGGTTCATCATTTTCTTCATAAAATTTGAGAGAAGTTTCATTTGCTTCTTCATTGAAAGTAGGTCGTCTCTGGGGTTTGAGTTTTACTTTACTTGACATAGATATTTCTTCTTCAGCATAGGAATCTAACTGTATGTTAAATTCTTGTTCAACATCTTCCTTAGTTTTCGTAGTTTTTGGCCTGAAAGTAACCGTTTCTGGTTCAGTAACTTCGGGCAGTGTGACAGAAGGTTTTCTTATAGATTTTAGTTTCTTTTTTATTGTTACTTCATCTTCAATTTCTTCAGTTTTTTTAATACTTGGACGTTTCGGTTTAATCGTAAATTGTTGAGGTTCATCTTCAACTGATTCTTCAATTTGTAAGGATTCATCTTTTTCTATCTCTTGCTTTTTAGCTTCTACTATATCTTCGTAGTCAAACATTGGTTTTTCTAATTCCGTTTTTTCAATATCGGGTAAGATTGGTGGTTTGTATACTTTCTTCTTAATTTTTTCTGCTTCTTTAACATTTCTGGATAGTATTCCATTTTGGCGAATGCTGCCTAAAAACGTGACGGTAGGCATTATTAAACTAGGTGGCCAATCTTTTACATATTTTATTCTGCTTTTCAACTGGAATTTTGGTAAGGTCACTAAAGGTGCTTCTTTCTTTGGTTTCACTGTTGATTTTTTTAGTTTCATCTGTGTAAATTGGGGACCTTCAACATTTTCTGCATGCTGTGGTTTACTTAGTTCTACTTCTTTTCTTTCTATTTTAATAGGAGTTAGCTTGACTTTAGTCGGCTTTTTCTCAGGTTGATCATCATTTTCTAATATATTCTCAGGTGCTAAAGTCAAAGATTTGGGTTGGCTATCTTTCTGTTTTATTTTCTTAACTTTGGTTTTATTTTTAGTTGCTGTCTCTGTAGTATCCTCTTCAGGTGTTACGTCGGGTTCAGGTTTGTATTCGTTTATTTGTTGCTTGTAAGTTTCCGATATTTCTTCTGTTTCAATAGGTTTATTGTTATCTTCCAAATTCATATCTTGTAACGAAGGTTTTCTAGATTTCTCTTTAGGTTTTGTTTTCTTTCGTGGAAGTTTTTCAAGCACTTGTGTTGTTGGTGCGTCATCTGGTTGCTTTAAGTTTGGTATTTCATCCGGCTGATTTGCGAACGATTTTTCATCTGGTTGTTTCGATGGAGATGATTCATCTGGTTGTTTTGACGGAGATGTTTCTTCTGGTTGTTTTGACGGAGATGTTTCATCTGGGTGTCTAAAGGATGGTATTTCATCGGGTTGCTTTGATAGTGGTTTTTCATCTGGTTGTTTTGATGTCGGTTTGCCCAAATCTTTTAATTTTATTGCTTTCTTTTTTGGTTTCTCTTTACTTTGCTGTAAGTCTTGTGGTTCAAGATATTCTTGATTAACGTCAAGTATACTATCTATTTCTTTTTGTGTTTCAGTCGAGGCTGGTTTATCTTCATCAATTTTATTTTCTTGTAAGCTAGCTTCCAGTTCCTTTGGTTTCACCTCTGTAATAACTTTGTCTTGAATTATTTTTTCCTTCGGCTCTGGTGTCTCTGCTTCTTTATTTTGATAATTTTTAATGATCTTATCAGTGTCAATGTCTTTTTTGACATCTAGTACTTTATCACTAGGTTTTATTACTGTCATATCGTTGGTTTCCTCTTTTTGTAGTTCTATTGGTTTTTCAGAAGAGAAATCAAATTCTTCTGGTTTTTCCAATTCGACTTTTTCTAAGTCAGGTATATCTGTCACTTTAGGTTTCTTTTTCAATTTTGCAGCCTCTCTTATATTTCTTGAAAGTTGGCCATTTTGTCTTACGCTACCCAAAAATGATATAATAGGTTTTAATTCTGAGGGCGGCCAATCTGAGTTGTATCTGATGCGACTCTTAAGTTGAACTTTGGGTAAACTGACTGTTTTAAGTTCCTCTTTTGGTTTTTGTGTAGGTTTCTTCAGTTTCAGTTTCGTAAACTGAGGACCATCTACTTCTTGTGCATGTTGAGCTTCATCCATCATAACTTTTTCAATTTTTAACGGTATTGGTTTTACTTTTTTACGCTTAGCTGATTGTTCAACAGGTTCAATATCTGGAATTTGTGGTTTTCTTATCTGTTCACCATCACGCTCGGCAGTATTTTCTGGAAGGAGAAGTATTATTCAACATTAATACTCGCCAACACTTCAAATGACTTGAATAGTAAAACACAAATAACTAAGAACTCCAACATAAGATATATTATAATAAAAGTTGTACATTTGTATACAAAGCTTACAAGATTTGGAAAGACAGACTCTACGAAAAAATATTTTGAATTTATAAATACCTATAATAATAGCTTCTAAAAAATAAACGACATAAATATAACCTAGTTGAATATTTGTAATAAAGTAGTAAATTGGTGATAAATACATTTAATATATTTTTTATTAAGCAATTTAAGTTACGGTTATTAACTGTTGGCATCTGTACATAGATTGTAATACCCTTTATTACAATCTGTGTCTATAAATAAAAAAATCTATGAATCAAGTTCTATAACAAAAAGATCATTTGTATGATATTTGTACATATACATAGTCTGGCCATAAATACTGTTACAATTAAAAATAAACAAAATATTACATTTGAATTTGGAATCTGTCATTTTTATATAATTTTTCATTGTGTTTTCTTATTTTGGCGCCAATAAATCGTTCAATATTTTGCGATATTAAAATGGAGTGGGGTGATAAAGAGAACCGAATCGCTGTGATTGCATTACACAAAGTGGGTATGGAGCCAAATGCAATTTTTAAAACTCTCCACACGCTTGGCATTAGTCGAATGTTTGTGTACCGGGCTATTAATAGGTACAATGAGACCTCCTCTGTTTGTAACAGAAAAAGATCTGGCCGTCCACGTAGTGTTCGTACGAAAAAGGTGGTCAAAGCAGTAAGGGAAAGAATTCGAAGAAATCCTGTCCGTAAGCAAAAGATTTTATCTCGGGAGATGAAGATAGCACCTAGAACCATGTCGCGTATTTTAAAAGACGACTTAGGACTTGCTGCTTATAAGCAGTGCGTCTGCACTGGACATTTTTTAAATGATAATTTGAAAAAGAATAGGGTGATAAAATCTAAACAACTACTGAAGCGGTACGCAAAGGGAGGTCACAGAAAAATTTTGTTTACGGATGAGAAAATTATTACAATTGAGCAACATTATAACAAAAAATAATGATTGTATTTATGCTCAAAGCTCTAAGGAAGCTTCTCAATTAGTCGACAGAGTGCAACGTGGGTAATATCCGACTTCAGTGATGGTTTGGTGGGGTGTTAGCTATGAAGGAGTGGCTGAGCCATACTTCTGCGAAAAAGGTATCAAAACATCGGCACCAGTGTATCAAAATACCATTCTTGAGAAGGTAGTTAAGCCCCTTAACAACACCATGTTCAATAACCAACAATGGTCCTTCCAGCAAGACTCGGCGCCGGGTCATAATGCTCGGTCCACGCAGTCTTGGTTGGAAACGAACGTTTCCGACTTCATCAGAGCTGAAGACTGGCCGTCGTCTAGTCCCGATCTTAATCCGCTGGATTATGATTTATGGTCAGTTTTAGAGAGAAGGGCTTGCTCTAAACGTCATGATAATTTGGACTCCCTAAAACAATCCATACGATTGGCAGTGAAGAATTTTCCCATGGAAAGAGTGCGTGCTTCTATTGATAACTGGCCTCAACGTTTAAAGGACTGTATTGCAGCCAATGGAGACCACTTCGAATAAGCTTTTTATGTTTTAAATTGTTTTATATTTATGTATTATACATACATACTGTAAAAGTAATAAATGATATTTGCAATAGAAAAAATATTTTTTTTATTTGTTACAATATTTAAGGCTAGACTAGGTATAATGATAATCTATAAAGGCAGATTTTATTTATACCTACACATGAAGTATCTAGCATACGTACTATATGTGAAGGTTTAAGCATTATTTATTTTATTTGAAAGTTATACAAATTACTCCTTGTTCACACTGCTTTCTCGTGCCTGCGTCGCTGTATTTGGTTATTGGTAAAAGACACCTGCGGCAGAAGCCACCAGAAGCAACCATTGTTGTTACTTCTTCCACACCTGTTACTTCTTCGGCATCTCATTCGCTAGCGGAGTATTTGCTAACCTTTTGTTATTGGGTTATTGTGTAAAACGCAAAGTTGGAAACAGTCACGGGTTGTTCCTTCTTTATCGGCGTGCATCCTCGGGTTTGAGTGTACCTACAAGTGATGTGTAAGGAAGATGTGTGATGGTTTTATGAGTGGATTTGTGTGTCGTGTATATAGTAAGACTGGTTTGTGTGTCAACATTATGTTTTGTGGTGAGGTATGTGCCGTTTTTAATAACATTCTTACCGCCTTGAGTCATGATCTCCTTGAAAGTGATTTCCTCGGGTAATTCGATGTTGTCAAACGGCTTGTCTTCTTTATCTTCGGTATCCTCTTCTGTTATGACCGTGAAAGTCGTGGTAGGAGCTTCGTTGTGTCTTTCGATGGTTGTTATTTCGGTACGCGTTCGTTTTGGCCCTTTCTGTTTTTTGATGACGCGTTTGTTACTTTTAACCTGACTAATGTCTCCAGTTTCGGTGCGAAATTGTGTAACCTGAACAGTTTCGGGTTGAACCTCAATTGGTTCAGATTTTTGGGGTTTGTTTGAGCCTTCGAGAGGGGCGGTGATTTCATCAGTGAATTCGTGTGTTGCATAGTGTTGTGTAGTGTTGATGGGTTGTGTATTGTCAGTCTGTTCTGCAGTTATGTGTGTAGTTTCTATTTGGGGACCCACCTTCTTTTTCATACCGCGTTTAATGACTTTCTTACCGTCCGGGGTCGAGGTTTCTTCGACAGAGGTTTCTTCGGGTAATTCGATAACATAATCGGGTTTTGTTTCTTCAATTTTGTCACGAGCTAGTTCCTCAGTGACCGTCACGGTCGTGATAGGAGCTTCGTCATCTTTCTCGATAGTAGTTATTTCAGTTACCTCCTGCTTGGTTCCCTTGGGTTTTTTAATGACGCGTTTGGTTTTTTTGACCTGACTTATTCCTCCGGTTTTGGTGCGGACTTGTGTGATCTGAACAGTTTCGGGTTGTTCCTCGACTGGTTCAGCTTTGTCAAGTTTGTGTAAGTCGTCGAGAGGTGTAGTGGTTTCGTTGACAATTTCCTCGGTTTTGTGTACAGACACTATGGGTTGTGTGTCATCGGTATGTTCTGTGGTGATCTCCGTAGTTTCGAGTTTAGGACCTACCTTCTTTTTGATGATGCGTTTTGTGATTTTCTTTTGTATGGGCTTACCATCATGAGTAGTAGACTCTTCAACCGTTATTTCTTCAGGCAATTCAACAACCTCGATTAGCTTTATTTCTTTCGGTTCTTCTGGAGTATTTTCCTCGGTAACTGTGATGAATGAAATAGGCGCCTCATCGTCTTTCTCGACGTAAGTTATTTCGATTACCTCTCGATTTGACCCCATCTGTTTTTTGATGACGCGTTTGATAGTTTTAACATTTTTAACGTCTCCGGTTTGAGTGCGAACTTGTGTTACCTGAACAGTCTCGGGTTGTTCCTCGACTGGTTCGGCTTTGTCAGGTTTGTGTAAGCCTTCGATTGGTGTAGTGGTTTGATCGGTGTGTTCAAGTGTTGTGTGTATAGTAGTGATGGGTTGTGTGTCATGTGTGTGTTCTGTGGTGATTTGTGTAATTTCTACCTTAGGACCTACCTTGTTTTGGATTATGCGTTTTGTAATTTTCTTTTGTTTGGGCTTACCGTCAGGCGTTGTGGTCTCTTCGATAGTGGTTTCCTCAGGCAATTCAATGACTTCGACTGGCTTAGCTTCTGGTTCTTCTGGAGCCTTCTCCTCAGTTACTGTGACAGTCGTTATTGGTTCTTTATCGTCTATCTCGACGGTTGTAATTTCAGTTACTTCTTGTTTTGGCCCCTTTTGCTTTTTGATGACGCGCTTAGTGGTTTTGACCTTTTGTACGTCACCTGTATTAGTGCGAACTTGTGTCACCTGCACAGTCTCGGGTTGTTCCTCGACTGGTTCGGCTTTGTCAGGTTTGTGTAAGTCGTCGAAAGGTGTAGTGGTTTCATTGACAATTTCCTCTGTTTTGTGTACAGTCACAATGGGTTGTGTGTCATCTGTCTGTTCTGTGGTGATGTGTGTAGTTTCTACCTTAGGACCTACCTTCTTTTTGAATATGCGTTTCGTGATTTTTGTGTGTTTGGTCTTACCGTCAGGCGCAGTGGACTTTTCGACGGTGGTTTCCACAGGCAATTCGAAGACTTCGACTGGCTTAGTTTCTTTTGGTTCTTCTCTAGTCTTCTCCTCGGTTACTGTGACAGTCGTTATTGGTTCTTCATCGTCTTTCTCGACGGTTGTAATTTCAGTTACTTCTTGTTTTGGTCCCTTTTGCTTTTTGATGACGCGCTTAGTGGTTTTGACCTTTTTGACGTCGCCAGTTTCAGTGCGAACTTGTGTTACCTGAACAGTCTCGGGTTGTTCCTCGGTCGGTTCGGCTTTAACAGCTTTGTGTAAGTCTGCGATAGGTGTAGTGGTTTCATCGGTGTATTCAAGGGTTGTGTGTATAGTAGTGATGGGTTGTGTGTCATCTGTCTGTTCTGTGGTGATGTGTGTAGTTTCTATCTTAGGACCTACCTTCTTTTTGATTATGCGATTTGTGATTTTTGTGTGTTTGGGCTTACCGTCAGGCGTTGTGGTCTCTTTGATAGTGGTTTCCTCGGGCAATTCAATGACTTCGACTGGCTTAGTTTCTTCTGGTTCTTCGGTGTGTTCAAGTGTTGTGTGTATAGTAGTGATGGGTTGTGTGTCATCTGTCAGTTCAGTGGTGATTTGTGTAGTTTCTACCTCAGGACCTACCTTGTTTTTGATTATGCGTTTTGTGATTTTCTTTTGTTTGGGCTTACCGTCAGGCGTTATGGTCTCTTCGACATTGGTTTTCTCGGGCAATTCAAAGACTTCGACTGGCTTAGTTTCTTCTGGTTCTTCTGGAATATTCTCCTCGGTTACTGTGACAGTCGTTATTGGTTCCTCATCGTCATTCTCGACGGTTGTAATTTCAGTTACTTCTTGTTTTGGTCCCTTTTGTTTTTTGATGACGCGCTTAGTGGTTTTGACCTTTTTAACGTCGCCGGTTTCAGTGCGAACATGTGTTACCTGTACAGTCTCGGGTTGTTCCTCGACTGATTCGGTTTTGTCAGCTTTGTGTAGGTCGTCGAGGGGTGTAGTGATTTCATCGGTGTATTCAAGTGTTGTGTGTATAGTAGTGATGGGTTGTGTGTCATCTGTCTGTTCTGTGGTGATGTGTGTAGTTTCTACCTTAGGACCTACTTTCTTTTTGATTATGCGTTTTGTGATTTTTGTGCGTTTGGGCTTACCGTCAGGCGTTGTGGTCTCTTCGACAGTTGTTTCCTCAGGCAATTCAACGACTTCGACTGGCTCAGTTTCTTCTGGTTCTTCTGGAGTCTTCTCCTCAGTGACTGTGACTGTCGTTATTGGTTCTTCATCGTCTTTCTCGACTGTTGTAATTTCGGTTACTTCTTGTTTTGGTCCCTTTTGCTTTTTGATGACGCGCTTAGTGGTTTTGACCTTTTTTACATCTCCAGTTTCAGTACGAACTTGTGTTACCTGCACAGTCTCGGGTTGTTCCTCGACTGGTTCGGCTTTGTCGGGTTTGTGTAAGTCGTTGAGAGGTGTAGTGGTTTCATCGACAATTTCCTCAGTTTTGTGTACAGTAACGATGGGTTGTGTGTCATCTGTCTGTTCTGTGGTGATGTGTGTAGTTTCTACCTTAGGACCTACCTTCTTTTTAATAATGCGTTTTGTGATTTTTGTGTGTTTGGGCTTACCGTCAGGCGTTGTGGTCTCTTCGACAGTTGTTTCCTCAGGCAATTCAACAACTTCGACTGGCTTAGTTTCTTCTGGTTCTTCTGGAGTCTTCTCCTCAGTGACTGTGACTGTCGTTATTGGTTCTTCATCGTCTTTCTCGACTGTTGTAATTTCGGTTACTTCTTGTTTTGGTCCCTTTTGCTTTTTGATGACGCGCTTAGTGGTTTTGACCTTTTTTACATCACCAGTTTCAGTACGAACTTGTGTTACCTGCACAGTCTCGGGTTGTTCCTCGACTGGTTCGGCTTTGTCGGGTTTGTGTAAGTCGTCAAGAGGTGTAGTGGTGTCATCGACAATTTCCTCTATTTTGTGTACAGTTACAATGGGTTGTGTGTCATCTGTCTGTTCTGTGGTGATGTGTGTAGTTTCTACCTTAGGACCTACCTTCTTTTTGAGTATGCGTTTTGTGATTTTTGTGTGTTTGGGCTTACCGTCAGGCGTTGTGGTCACTTCGACAGTTGTTTCCTCAGGCAATTCAACAACTTCGACTGGCTTAGTTTCTTCTGGTTCTTCTGGAGTCTTCTCCTCAGTGACTGTGACTGTCGTTATTGGTTCTTCATCGTCTTTCTCGACTGTTGTAATTTCGGTTACTTCTTGTTTTGGTCCCTTTTGCTTTTTGATGACGCGCTTAGTGGTTTTGACCTTTTTTACATCGCCAGTTTCAGTACGAACTTGTGTTACCTGCACAGTCTCGGGTTGTTCCTCGACTGGTTCGGCTTTGTCGGGTTTGTGTAAGTCGTCGAGAGGTGTAGTGGTGTCATCGACAATTTCCTCTATTTTGTGTACAGTTACAATGGGTTGTGTGTCATCTGTCTGTTCTGTGGTGATCTGTGTAGTTTCTACCTTAGGACCTACCTTCTTTTTGATTATGCGTTTTGTGATTTTTGTGTGTTTGGTCTTACCGTCAGGCGTTGTGGCCTCTTCAACAGTGGTTTCCTCAGGCAATTCAACAACTTCGACGGGCTTAGTTTCTTCTGGAGTCTTCTCCTCGGTGACTGTGACCGTCGTTATTGGTTCTTCATCGTCTTTCTCGACTGTTGTAATTTCGGTTACTTCTTGTTTTGGTCCCTTTTGCTTTTTGATGACGCGCTTAGTGGTTTTGACCTTTTTAACGTCGCCAGTTTCAGTGCGAACTTGTGTAACCTGCACAGTCTCGGGTTGTTCCTCGACTGGTTCGGCCATGTCGGGTTTGTGTAAGTCGTCGAGAGGTGTAGTGGTTTCATCGACAATTTCCTCAGTTTTGTGTACAGTCACAATGGGTTGTGTGTCATCTGTCTGTTCTGTGGTGATGTGTGTAGTTTCTACCTTAGGACCTACCTTCTTTTTGATTATGCGTTTAGTGATTTTCTTGTGTTTCGGCTTACCGTCAGGCGTTGTGGTCTCTTCGACAGTTGTTTCCTCAGGCAATTCAACAACTTCGACTGGCTTAGTTTCTTCTGGTTCTTCTGGAGTCTTCTCCTCAGTGACTGTGACTGTCGTTATTGGTTCTTCATCGTCTTTCTCGACTGTTGTAATTTCGGTTACTTCTTGTTTTGGTCCCTTTTGCTTTTTGATGACGCGCTTAGTGGTTTTGACCTTTTTTACATCGCCAGTTTCAGTACGAACTTGTGTTACCTGCACAGTCTCAGGTTGTTCCTCGACTGGTTCGGCTTTGTCGGGTTTGTGTAAGTCGTCAAGAGGTGTAGTGGTGTCATCGACAATTTCCTCTATTTTGTGTACAGTTACAATGGGTTGTGTGTCATCTGTCTGTTCTGTGGTGATGTGTGTAGTTTCTACCTTAGGACCTACCTTCTTTTTGATTATGCGTTTTGTGATTTTTGTGTGTTTGGGCTTACCGTCAGGCGTTGTGGTCACTTCGACAGTGGTTTCCTCAGGCAATTCAACAACTTCGACTGGCTTAGTTTCTTCTGGTTCTTCTGGAGTCTTCTCCTCAGTGACTGTGACTGTCGTTATTGGTTCTTCATCGTCTTTCTCGACTGTTGTAATTTCGGTTACTTCTTGTTTTGGTCCCTTTTGCTTTTTGATGACGCGCTTAGTGGTTTTGACCTTTTTTACATCGCCAGTTTCAGTACGAACTTGTGTTACCTGCACAGTCTCGGGTTGTTCCTCGACTGGTTCGGCTTTGTCGGGTTTGTGTAAGTCGTCGAGAGGTGTAGTGGTGTCATCGACAATTTCCTCTATTTTGTGTACAGTTACAATGGGTTGTGTGTCATCTGTCTGTTCTGTGGTGATCTGTGTAGTTTCTACCTTAGGACCTACCTTCTTTTTGATTATGCGTTTTGTGATTTTTGTGTGTTTGGTCTTACCGTCAGGCGTTGTGGCCTCTTCAACAGTGGTTTCCTCAGGCAATTCAACAACTTCGACGGGCTTAGTTTCTTCTGGAGTCTTCTCCTCGGTGACTGTGACCGTCGTTATTGGTTCTTCATCGTCTTTCTCGACTGTTGTAATTTCGGTTACTTCTTGTTTTGGTCCCTTTTGCTTTTTGATGACGCGCTTAGTGGTTTTGACCTTTTTAACGTCGCCAGTTTCAGTGCGAACTTGTGTAACCTGCACAGTCTCGGGTTGTTCCTCGACTGGTTCGGCCATGTCGGGTTTGTGTAAGTCGTCGAGAGGTGTAGTGGTTTCATCGACAATTTCCTCAGTTTTGTGTACAGTCACAATGGGTTGTGTGTCATCTGTCTGTTCTGTGGTGATGTGTGTAGTTTCTACCTTAGGACCTACCTTCTTTTTGATTATGCGTTTAGTGATTTTCTTGTGTTTCGGCTTACCGTCAGGCGTTGTGGTCTCTTCGACAGTTGTTTCCTCAGGCAATTCAACAACTTCGACTGGCTTAGTTTCTTCTGGTTCTTCTGGAGTCTTCTCCTCAGTGACTGTGACTGTCGTTATTGGTTCTTCATCGTCTTTCTCGACGGTTGTAATTTCAGTTATTTCTTGCTTTGGTCCCCTTTGCTTTTTGATGACGCGCTTAGTGGTTTTGACCTTTTTTACATCGCCAGTTTCAGTACGAACTTGTGTTACCTGCACAGTCTCGGGTTGTTCCTCGACTGGTTCGGCTTTGTCGGGTTTGTGTAAGTCGTCGAGAGGTGTAGTGGTGTCATCGACAATTTCCTCTATTTTGTGTACAGTTACAATGGGTTGTGTGTCATCTGTCTGTTCTGTGGTGATCTGTGTAGTTTCTACCTTAGGACCTACCTTCTTTTTAATTATGCGTTTTGTGATTTTTGTGTGTTTGGTCTTACCGTCAGGCGTTGTCGCCTCTTCAACAGTGGTTTCCTCAGGCAATTCAACAACTTCGACGGGCTTAGTTTCTTCTGGAGTCTTCTCCTCGGTGACTGTGACCGTCGTTATTGGTTCTTCATCGTCTTTCTCGACTGTTGTAATTTCGGTTACTTCTTGTTTTGGTCCCTTTTGCTTTTTGATGACGCGCTTAGTGGTTTTGACCTTTTTAACGTCGCCAGTTTCAGTACGAACTTGTGTTACCTGCACAGTCTCGGGTTGTTCCTCGACTGGTTCGGCTTTGTCGGGTTTGTGTAAGTCGTCAAGAGGTGTAGTGGTGTCATCGACAATTTCCTCTATTTTGTGTACAGTTACAATGGGTTGTGTGTCATCTGTCTGTTCTGTGGTGATCTGTGTAGTTTCTACCTTAGGACCTACCTTCTTTTTGATTATGCGTTTTGTGATTTTTGTGTGTTTGGTCTTACCGTCAGGCGTTGTGGCCTCTTCAACAGTGGTTTCCTCAGGCAATTCAACAACTTCGACGGGCTTAGTTTCTTCTGGAGTCTTCTCCTCGGTGACTGTGACCGTCGTTATTGGTTCTTCATCGTCTTTCTCGACTGTTGTAATTTCGGTTACTTCTTGTTTTGGTCCCTTTTGCTTTTTGATGACGCGCTTAGTGGTTTTGACCTTTTTAACGTCGCCAGTTTCAGTGCGAACTTGTGTAACCTGCACAGTCTCGGGTTGTTCCTCGACTGGTTCGGCCATGTCGGGTTTGTGTAAGTCGTCGAGAGGTGTAGTGGTTTCATCGACAATTTCCTCAGTTTTGTGTACAGTCACAATGGGTTGTGTGTCATCTGTCTGTTCTGTGATGATGTGTGTAGTTTCTACCTTAGGACCTACCTTCTTTTTGATTATGCGTTTAGTGATTTTCTTGTGTTTCGGCTTACCGTCAGGCGTTGTGGTCTCTTCGACAGTTGTTTCCTCAGGCAATTCAACACTTTCGACTGGCTTAGTTTCTTCTGGTTCTTCTGGAGTCTTCTCCTCAGTGACTGTGACTGTCGTTATTGGTTCTTCATCGTCTTTCTCGACGGTTGTAATTTCAGTTATTTCTTGCTTTGGTCCCCTTTGCTTTTTGATGACGCGCTTAGTGGTTTTGACCTTTTTTACATCGCCAGTTTCAGTACGAACTTGTGTCACCTGCACAGTCTCGGGTTGTTCCTCGACTGGTTCGGCTTTGTCGGGTTTGTGTAAGTCGTCAAGAGGTGTAGTGGTGTCATCGACAATTTCCTCTATTTTGTGTACAGTTACAATGGGTTGTGTGTCATCTGTCTGTTCTGTGGTGATGTGTGTAGTTTCTACCTTAGGACCTACCTTCTTTTTAATTATGCGTTTTGTGATTTTTGTGTGTTTGGGCTTACCGTCAGGCGTTGTGGTCTCTTCGACAGTTGTTTCCTCAGGCAATTCAACAACTTCGACTGGCTTAGTTTCTTCTGGTTCCTCTGGAGTCTTCTCCTCAGTGACTGTGACTGTCGTTATTGGTTCTTCATCGTCTTTCTCGACTGTTGTAATTTCGGTTACTTCTTGTTTTGGTCCCTTTTGCTTTTTGATGACGCGCTTAGTGGTTTTGACCTTTTTTACATCTCCAGTTTCAGTACGAACTTGTGTTACCTGCACAGTCTCGGGTTGTTCCTCGACTGGTTCGGCTTTGTCGGGTTTGTGTAAGTCGTTGAGAGGTGTAGTGGTTTCATCGACAATTTCCTCAGTTTTGTGTACAGTAACGATGGGTTGTGTGTCATCTGTCTGTTCTGTGGTGATCTGTGTAGTTTCTACCTTAGGACCTACCTTCTTTTTGATTATGCGTTTTGTGATTTTTGTGTGTTTGGTCTTACCGTCAGGCGTTGTGGTCTCTTCAACAGTGGTTTCCTCAGGCAATTCAACAACTTCGACTGGCTTAGTTTCTTCTGGTTCTTCTGGAGTCTTCTCCTCAGTGACTGTGACTGTCGTTATTGGTTCTTCATCGTCTTTCTCGACTGTTGTAATTTCGGTTACTTCTTGTTTTGGTCCCTTTTGCTTTTTGATGACGCGCTTAGTGGTTTTGACCTTTTTTACATCGCCAGTTTCAGTACGAACTTGTGTTACCTGCACAGTCTCGGGTTGTTCCTCGACTGGTTCGGCTTTGTCGGGTTTGTGTAAGTCGTCAAGAGGTGTAGTGGTGTCATCGACAATTTCCTCTATTTTGTGTACAGTTACAATGGGTTGTGTGTCATCTGTCTGTTCTGTGGTGATGTGTGTAGTTTCTACCTTAGGACCTACCTTCTTTTTAATTATGCGTTTTGTGATTTTTGTGTGTTTGGGCTTACCGTCAGGCGTTGTGGTCTCTTCGACAGTTGTTTCCTCAGGCAATTCAACAACTTCGACTGGCTTAGTTTCTTCTGGTTCTTCTGGAGTCTTCTCCTCAGTGACTGTGACTGTCGTTATTGGTTCTTCATCGTCTTTCTCGACTGTTGTAATTTCGGTTACTTCTTGTTTTGGTCCCTTTTGCTTTTTGATGACGCGCTTAGTGGTTTTGACCTTTTTTACATCGCCAGTTTCAGTACGAACTTGTGTTACCTGCACAGTCTCGGGTTGTTCCTCGACTGGTTCGGCTTTGTCGGGTTTGTGTAAGTCGTCGAGAGGTGTAGTGGTGTCATCGACAATTTCCTCTATTTTGTGTACAGTTACAATGGGTTGTGTGTCATCTGTCTGTTCTGTGGTGATCTGTGTAGTTTCTACCTTAGGACCTACCTTCTTTTTGATTATGCGTTTTGTGATTTTTGTGTGTTTGGTCTTACCGTCAGGCGTTGTGGCCTCTTCAACAGTGGTTTCCTCAGGCAATTCAACAACTTCGACGGGCTTAGTTTCTTCTGGAGTCTTCTCCTCGGTGACTGTGACCGTCGTTATTGGTTCTTCATCGTCTTTCTCGACTGTTGTAATTTCGGTTACTTCTTGTTTTGGTCCCTTTTGCTTTTTGATGACGCGCTTAGTGGTTTTGACCTTTTTAACGTCGCCAGTTTCAGTGCGAACTTGTGTAACCTGCACAGTCTCGGGTTGTTCCTCGACTGGTTCGGCCATGTCGGGTTTGTGTAAGTCGTCGAGAGGTGTAGTGGTTTCATCGACAATTTCCTCAGTTTTGTGTACAGTCACAATGGGTTGTGTGTCATCTGTCTGTTCTGTGGTGATGTGTGTAGTTTCTACCTTAGGACCTACCTTCTTTTTGATTATGCGTTTAGTGATTTTCTTGTGTTTCGGCTTACCGTCAGGCGTTGTGGTCTCTTCGACAGTTGTTTCCTCAGGCAATTCAACAACTTCGACTGGCTTAGTTTCTTCTGGTTCTTCTGGAGTCTTCTCCTCAGTGACTGTGACTGTCGTTATTGGTTCTTCATCGTCTTTCTCGACTGTTGTAATTTCGGTTACTTCTTGTTTTGGTCCCTTTTGCTTTTTGATGACGCGCTTAGTGGTTTTGACCTTTTTTACATCGCCAGTTTCAGTACGAACTTGTGTTACCTGCACAGTCTCGGGTTGTTCCTCGACTGGTTCGGCTTTGTCGGGTTTGTGTAAGTCGTCAAGAGGTGTAGTGGTGTCATCGACAATTTCCTCTATTTTGTGTACAGTTACAATGGGTTGTGTGTCATCTGTCTGTTCTGTGGTGATGTGTGTAGTTTCTACCTTAGGACCTACCTTCTTTTTAATTATGCGTTTTGTGATTTTTGTGTGTTTGGGCTTACCGTCAGGCGTTGTGGTCTTTTCGACAGTTGTTTCCTCAGGCAATTCAACAACTTCGACTGGCTTAGTTTCTTCTGGTTCTTCTGGAGTCTTCTCCTCAGTGACTGTGACTGTCGTTATTGGTTCTTCATCGTCTTTCTCGACTGTTGTAATTTCGGTTACTTCTTGTTTTGGTCCCTTTTGCTTTTTGATGACGCGCTTAGTGGTTTTGACCTTTTTTACATCGCCAGTTTCAGTACGAACTTGTGTTACCTGCACAGTCTCGGGTTGTTCCTCGACTGGTTCGGCTTTGTCGGGTTTGTGTAAGTCGTCGAGAGGTGTAGTGGTGTCATCGACAATTTCCTCTATTTTGTGTACAGTCACAATGGGTTGTGAGTCATCTGTCTGTTCTGTGGTGATCTGTGTAGTTTCTACCTTAGGACCTACCTTTTTTTTGATTATGCGTTTTGTGATTTTTGTGTGTTTGGTCTTACCGTCAGGCGTTGCGGTCTCTTCAACAGTGGTTTCCTCAGGCAATTCAACGACTTCGACGGGCTTAGTTTCTTCTGGAGTCTTCTCCTCGGTAACTGTGACAGTCGTTATTGGTTCTTCATCGTCTTTCTCCACGGTTGTAATTTCAGTTACTTCTTGTTTTGGTCCCTTTTGCTTTTTGATGACGCGCTTAGTGGTTTTGACCTTTTTTACATCGCCAAATTCAGTACGAACTTGTGTTACCTGCACAACCTCGGGTTGTTCCTCGACTGGTTCGGCTTTGTCAGGTTTTTGTAAGACGTCTAAAGGTGTAGTGGTTTCATCGACAATTTTCTCAGTTTGGTGTACAGTTACAATCGGTTGTGTGTCATCTGTCTGTTCTGTGGTGATGTGTGTCGTTTCTACCTTAGGACCTACCTTCTTTTTGATTATGCGTTTTGTGATTTTCTTGTGTTTGGGCTTACCATCAGGAGAAGTGGTTTCTTCGACAGTCGTTTTCTCAGGAAACTCGACGACTTCGACGGGTTGTGTTTCTTCTGGAGTCTTTTCCTCGGTAACTGTGACAGTCGTTATTGGTTCCTCATCGTCTTTCTCGACGGTTGTTATTTCAGTTACTTCTTGTTTGGGTCCTTTTTGCTTTTTGATGACGCGCTTAGTGGTTTTGACCTTCTTAACGTCGCCAGTTTCAGTGCGAACTTGTGTTACCTGCACAGTCTCGGGTTGTTCCTCGACTGGTTCGGCTTTGTCAGGTTTGTGTAAGTCGTCGAGAGGTGTAGTGGTTTCATCGACAATTTCCTCAGTTTTGTGTACAGTTACAATCGGTTGTGTGTCATCTGTCTGTTCTGTGGTGATGTGTGTCGTTTCTACCTTAGGACCTACCTTCTTTTTGATTATGCGTTTTGTGATTTTCTTGTGTTTGGTCTTACCGTCAGGTGCAGTGGACTCTTCAACTGTGGTTTCCTCAGGCAATTCGACGACTTCGACGGGCTCAGTTTTTTCTGCTTCTTCTGGAGTCTTCTCCTCGGTAACTGTGACAGTCGTTATTGGTTCTTCATCGTCTTTCTCGATGGTTGTTATTTCAGTTACTTCTTGTTTTGCTCCCTTTTGCTTTTTGATGACGCGCTTAGTAGTTTTGACCTTTTTAACGTCGCCAGTTTCAGTGCGAACTTGTGACACCTGCACAGTCTCGGGTTGTTCCTCGACTGGTTCGGCTTTGTCAGGTTTTTGTAAGGCGTCGAGAGGTGTAGTGGTTTCATCGACAATTTCTTCGGTTTTGTGTACAGTTACAATGGGTTGTGTGTCATCTGTCTGTTCTGTGGTGATCTCTGTAGTTTCAAGTTTAGGTCCTACCTTCTTTTTGATTATGCGTTTAGTGATTTTCTTGTGTTTGGGCTTACCATCAGGAGCAGTGGTCTCTTCGACAGTCGTTTCCTCAGGCAATTCAACGATTTCGACGGTCTTAGTTTCTTCTGGCTCTTCTGGAGCCTTCTCCTCGGTAACCGTGACAGTGGTTATTGGTTCTTCATCGTCTTTTTCGACGGTTGTAATTTCTGTTACTTCTTGTTTTGGTCCCTTTTGCTTTTTGATGATGCGCTTAGTGGTTTTGACCTTTTTAACGTCACCGGTTTCAGAGCTAACTTGTGTTACCTGCACAGTCTCGGGTTGTTCCTCGACTGGTTCGGCTTTGTGAGGTTTGTGTAAGTCGTCGAGAGGTGTAGTGGTTTCATCGACAATTTCCTCGGTTTTGTGTACAGTAACGATGGGTTGTGTGTCATCTGTCTGTTCTGTGGTGATCTCTGTAGTTTCTACCTTAGGACCTACCTTCTTTTTGATTATGCGTTTAGTGATTTTTTTGTGTTTCGGCTTACCGTCAGGGGCAGTGAACTCTTCAACAGTGTTTTCCTCAGGCAATTCGACAACTTCGACGGGCTTTGTTTCTTCTGGAGTATTCTCCTCGGTTACTGTGACAGTCGTTATTGGTTCCTCATCGTCTTTCTCGACGGTTATTATTTCAGTTACTTCTTGTTTGGGTCCTTTTTGCTTTTTGATGACGCGCTTAGTGGTTTTGACCTTCTTAACGTCGCCAGTTTCAGTGCGAACTTGTGTTACCTGCACAGTCTCGGGTTGTTCCTCGACTGGTTCGGCTTTGTCAGGTTTGTGTAAGTCGTCGAGAGGTGTAGTGGTTTCATCGACAATTTCTTCGGTTTTGTGTACAGTCACAATGGGTTGTGTGTCATCAGTTTGTTCTGTGGTGATCTCTGTAGTTTCGAGTTTAGGACCTACCTTCTTTTTGATTATGCGTTTAGTGATTTTCTTGTGTTTTGGCTTACCGTCAGGTGCAGTGGTCTCTTCAACTGTAGTTTCCTCAGGCAATTCAACGACTTCGACGGACTTAGTTTCTTCTGCTTCTTCTGGAGTCTTCTCCTCGGTGACTGTGACAGTCGTTATTGGTTCTTCATCGTCTTTCTCGACTGTTGTAATTTCGGTTACTTCTTGCTTTGGTCCCTTTTGCTTTTTGATGACGCGCTTAGTGGTTTTGACCTTTTTAACGTCACCGGTTTCAGTGCGAACTTGTGTCACCTGCACAGTCTCGGGTTGTTCCTCGACTGGTTGGGCTTTGTCAGGTTTGTGTAAGTCGTCGAGAGGTGTAGTGGTTTCATCGACAATTTCCTCAGTTTTGTGTACAGTCACAATAGGTTGTGTGTCATCTGTCTGTTCTGTGGTGATGTGTGTAGTTTCTACCTTAGGACCTACCTTCTTTTTGATTATGCGTTTTGTGATTTTCTTGTGTTTGGTCTTACCGTCAGGTGCAGTGGTCTCTTCGACAGTCGTTTCCTCAGGCAATTCAACGATTTCGACGGTCTTAGTTTCTTCTGGCTCTTCTGGAGCCTTCTCCTCGGTAACCATGACAGTGGTTATTGGTTCTTCATCGTCTTTCTCGACGGTTGTTATTTCAGTTACTTCTTGTTTTGGTCCCTTTTGCTTTTTGATGACGCGCTTAGTGGTTTTGACCTTTTTAACGTCACCGGTTTCAGAGCGAACTTGTGTTACCTGCACAGTCTCGGGTTGTTCCTCGACTGGTTGGGCTTTGTCAGGTTTGTGAAAGTCGTCGAGAGGTGTAGTGGTTTCATCGACAATTTCCTCAGTTTTGTGTACAGTCACAATAGGTTGTGTATCATCTGTCTGTTCTGTGGTGATGTGTGTAGTTTCTACCTTAGGACCTACCTTCTTTTTGATTATGCGTTTTGTGATTTTCTTGTGTTTGGTCTTACCGTCAGGTGCAGTGGACTCTTCATTTGTGGTTTCCTCAGGCAATTCAACGATTTCGACGGTCTTAGTTTCTTCTGGCTCTTCTGGAGCCTTCTCCTCGGTAACCGTGACAGTGGTTATTGGTTCTTCATCGTCTTTCTCGACGGTTGTTATTTCAGTTACTTCTTGTTTTGGTCCCTTTTGCTTTTTGATGATGCGCTTAGTGGTTTTGACCTTTTTAACGTCACCGGTTTCAGAGCGAACTTGTGTTACCTGCACAGTCTCGGGTTGTTCCTCGACTGGTTCGGCTTTGTCAGGTTTGTGTAAGTCGTCGAGAGGTGTAGTGGTTTCATCGACAATTTCCTCGGTTTTGTGTACAGTTACAATAGGTTGTGTGTCATCTGTCTGTTCTGTCGTGATGTGTGTAGTTTCTACCTTAGGACCTACCTTCTTTTTGATTATGCGTTTTGTGATTTTCTTG
This sequence comes from Spodoptera exigua, assembly GCA_902829305.4. Lineage (NCBI taxonomy): Eukaryota > Metazoa > Arthropoda > Insecta > Lepidoptera > Noctuidae > Spodoptera > Spodoptera exigua. The sequence continues at coordinate 6,583,677 of LR824601.2, read as the reverse complement.
TGTTTGGTCTTACCGTCAGGTGCAGTGGACTCTTCATTTGTGGTTTCCTCAGGCAATTCGATGACTTCGACTGGCTTAGTTTCTTCTGCTTCTTCTGGAGTCTTCTCCTCGGTAACTGTCACAGTCGTTAGTGGTTCTTTATCGTCTTTCTCGACGGTTGTTATTTCAGTTACTTCTTGTTTTGGTCCCTTTTGCTTTTTGATGACGCGCTTAGTGGTTTTGACCTTTTTAACGTCGCCAGTTTCAGTGCGAACTTGTGACACCTGCACAGTCTCGGGTTGTTCCTCGACTGATTCGGCTTTGTCAGGTTTTTGTAAGGCGTCGAGAGGTGTAGTGGTTTCATCGACAATTTCTTCGGTTTTGTGTACAGTTACAATGGGTTGTGTGTCATCTGTCTGTTCTGTGGTGATCTCTGTAGTTTCAAGTTTAGGTCCTACTTTCTTTTTGATTATGCGTTTAGTGATTTTCTTGTGTTTGGGCTTACCATCAGGAACAGTGGTCTCTTCGACAGTCGTTTCCTCAGGCAATTCAACGATTTCGACGGTCTTAGTTTCTTCTGGCTCTTCTGGAGCCTTCTCCTCGGTAACCGTGACAGTGGTTATTGGTTCTTCATCGTCTTTCTCGACGGTTGTAATTTCTGTTACTTCTTGTTTTGGTCCCTTTTGCTTTTTGATGATGCGCTTAGTGGTTTTGACCTTTTTAACGTCACCGGTTTCAGAGCGAACTTGTGTTACCTGCACAGTCTCGGGTTGTTCCTCGACTGGTTGGGCTTTGTCAGGTTTGTGAAAGTCGTCGAGAGGTGTAGTGGTTTCATCGACAATTTCCTCAGTTTTGTGTACAGTCACAATGGGTTGTGTGTCATCTGTCTGTTCTGTGGTGATGTGTGTAGTTTCTACCTTAGGACCTACCTTCTTTTTGATTATGCGTTTTGTGATTTTCTTGTGTTTGGTCTTACCGTCAGGTGCAGTGGTCTCTTCGACAGTTGTTTCCTCAGGCAATTCAACAACTTCGACTGGCTTAGTTTCTTCTGGTTCTTCTGGAGTCTTCTCCTCAGTGACTGTGACTGTCGTTATTGGTTCTTCATCGTCTTTCTCGACGGTTGTTATTTCAGTTACTTCTTGTTTTGCTCCCTTTTGCTTTTTGATGACGCGCTTAGTGGTTTTGACCTTTTTAACGTCGCCAGTTTCAGTGCGAACTTGTGACACCTGCACAGTCTCGGGTTGTTCCTCGACTGGTTCGGCTTTGTCAGGTTTTTGTAAGGCGTCGAGAGGTGTAGTGGTTTCATCGACAATTTCTTCGGTTTTGTGTACAGTTACAATGGGTTGTGTGTCATCTGTCTGTTCTGTGGTGATGTGTGTAGTTTCTACCTTAGGACCTACCTTCTTTTTGATTATGCGTTTTGTGATTTTCTTGTGTTTGGTCTTACCGTCAGGGGCAGTGGACTCTTCAACAGTGGTTTCCTCAGGCAATTCGACAACTTCGACTGGCTTAGTTTCTTCTGCTTCTTCTGGAGTCTTCTCCTCGGTAACTGTGACCGTCGTTATTGGTTCTTCATCGTCTTTCTCGACTGTTGTAATTTCGGTTACTTCTTGCTTTGGTCCCCTTTGCTTTTTGATGATGCGCTTAGTGGTTTTGACCTTTTTAACGTCACCGGTTTCAGAGCGAACTTGTGTTACCTGCACAGTCTCGGGTTGTTCCTCGACTGGTTCGGCTTTGTCGGGTTTGTGTAAGTCGTCGAGAGGTGTAGTGGTGTCATCAACAATTTCCTCTATTTTGTGTACAGTCACAATGGGTTGTGTGTCATCTGTCTGTTCTGTGGTGATGTGTGTAGTTTCTACCTTAGGACCTACCTTCTTTTTGATTATGCGTTTTGTGATTTTCTTGTGTTTGGTCTTACCGTCAGGTGCAGTGGTCTCTTCGACAGTTGTTTCCTCAGGCAATTCAACAACTTCGACTGGCTTAGTTTCTTCTGGTTCTTCTGGAGTCTTCTCCTCAGTGACTGTGACTGTCGTTATTGGTTCTTCATCGTCTTTCTCGACGGTTGTTATTTCAGTTACTTCTTGTTTTGCTCCCTTTTGCTTTTTGATGACGCGCTTAGTGGTTTTGACCTTTTTAACGTCGCCAGTTTCAGTGCGAACTTGTGACACCTGCACAGTCTCGGGTTGTTCCTCGACTGGTTCAGCCATATCGGGTTTGTGTAAGTCTTCGAGAGGCGTAGTGGTTTCATCAACAATTTCCTCGGTTTTGTGTACAGTCACAATGGGTTGTGTGTCATCTGTCTGTTCTGTGGTGATCTCTGTAGTTTCTACCTTAGGACCTACCTTCTTTTTGATTATGCGTTTTGTGATTTTCTTGTGTTTTGGCTTACCGTCAGGTGCAGTGGTCTCTTCAACTGTAGTTTCCTCAGGCAATTCGACGACTTCGACGGGCTTAGTTTGTTCTGGAGTCTTCTCCTCGGTAACTGTGACAGTCGTTATTGGTTCTTCACCGTCTTTCTCGACGGTTGTAATTTCAGTTACTTCTTGCTTTGGTCCCTTTTGCTTTTTGATGACGCGCTTAGTTGTTTTGACCTTTTTAACGTCACCGGTTTCAGTGCGAACTTGTGTCACCTGCACAGTCTCTGGTTGTTCCTCGACTGGTTGGGCTTTGTCAGGTTTGTGTAAGTCGTCGAGAGGTGTAGTGGTTTCATCGACAATTTCTTCGGTTTTGTGTACAGTCACAATGGGTTGTGTGTCATCAGTTTGTTCTGTGGTGATCTCTGTAGTTTCTAGTTTAGGACCTACCTTCTTTTTGATTATGCGTTTAGTGATTTTCTTGTGTTTCGGCTTACCGTCAGGGGCAGTGGACTCTTCAACAGTGGTTTCCTCAGGCAATTCGACGATTTCGACGGACTTAGTTTCTTCTGCTTCTTCTGGAGTCTTTTCCTCGGTAACTGTGACAGTCATTATTGGTTCTTCATCGTCTTTCTCGACGGTTGTAATTTCAGTTACTTCTTGCTTTGGTCCCTTTTGCTTTTTGATGACGCGCTTAGTGGTTTTGACCTTTTTAACGTCACCGGTTTCAGTGCGAACTTGTGTCACCTGCACAGTCTCGGGTTGTTCCTCGACTGGTTCAGCCATATCGGGTTTGTGTAAGTCTTCGAGAGGTGTAGTGGTTTCATCGACAATTTCTTCGGTTTTGTGTACAGTTACAATGGGTTGTGTGTCATCTGTCTGTTCTGTCGTGATGTGTGTAGTTTCAAGTTTAGGACCTACCTTCTTTTTGATTATGCGTTTTGTGATTTTCATGTGTTTGGTCTTACCGTCAGGCGCAGTGGACTCTTCAACTGTAGTTTCCTCAGGCAATTCGACGACTTCGACTGGCTTAGTTTCTTCTGCTTCTTCTGGAGTCTTCTCCTCGGTAACTGTGACAGTCGTTATTGGTTCTTCATCGTCTTTCTCGACGGTTGTTATTTCAGTTACTTCTTGCTTTGGTCCCCTTTGCTTTTTGATGACGCGCTTAGTGGTTTTGACCTTTTTAACGTCGCCAGTTTCAGTGCGAACTTGTGATACCTGCACAGTCTCGGGTTGTTCCTCGACTGGTTCAGCCATATCGGGTTTGTGTAAGTCTTCGAGAGGTGTAGTGGTTTCATCGACAATTTCCTCGGTTTTGTGTACAGTAACGATGGGTTGTGTGTCATCTGTCTGTTCTGTCGTGATATGTGTAGTTTCTACCTTAGGACCTACTTTCTTCTTGATTATGCGTTTTGTGATTTTCTTGTGTTTCGGCTTACCGTCAGGGGCAGTGGACTCTTCAACTGTGGTTTCCTCAGGCAATTCGACGACTTCGACGGGCTTAGTTTCTTTTTCTTCTTCTGGAGTCTTCTCCTCTTTAACCGTGACAGTCGTTATTGGTTCTTCATCGTCTTTCTCGACGGTTGTAATTTCAGTTATTTCTTGTTTTGGTCCTTTTTGCTTTTTGATGACGCGCTTAGTGGTTTTGACCTTCTTAACGTCGCCAGTTTCAGTGCGCACTTGTGTTACCTGCACAGTCTCGGGTTGTTCCTCGACTGGTTGGGCTTTGTCAGGTTTGTGTAAGTCGTCGAGAGGTGTAGTGGTTTCATCGACAATTTCTTCGGTTTTGTGTACAGTCACAATGGGTTGTGTGTCATCGGTTTGTTCTGTGGTGATCTCTGTAGTTTCGAGTTTAGGACCTACCTTCTTTTTGATTATGCGTTTAGTGATTTTCTTGTGTTTGGGCTTACCATCAGGGGCAGTGGACTCTTCAACAGTGGTTTCCTCAGGCAATTCAACGACTTCGACGGACTTAGTTTCTTCTGCTTCTTCTGGAGCCTTCTCCTCGGTAACTGTGACAGTCGTTATTGGTTCTTCATCGTCTTTCTCGACTGTTGTTATTTCAGTTACTTCTTGTTTTGGTCCCTTTTGCTTTTTGATGACGCGCTTAGTGGTTTTGACCTTTTTAACGTCACCGGTTTCAGTGCGAACTTGTGTCACCTGCACAGTCTCGGGTTGTTCCTCGACTGGTTGGGCTTTGTCAGGTTTGTGTAAGTCGTCGAGAGGTGTAGTGGTTTCATCGACAATTTCCTCAGTTTTGTGTACAGTCACAATGGGTTGTGTGTCATCTGTCTGTTCTGTGGTGATCTCTGTAGTTTCTACCTTAGGACCTACCTTCTTTTTGATTATGCGTTTTGTGATTTTCTTGTGTTTGGTCTTACCGTCAGGCGCAGTGGACTCTTCAACTGTAGTTTCCTCAGGCAATTCGACGACTTTGACGGGCTTAATTTCTTCTGGAGTCTTCTCCTCGGTAACTGTAACAGTCGTTATTGGTTCTTCATCGTCTCTCTCGACTGTTGTAATTTCGGTTACTTCTTGCTTTGGTCCCTTTTGCTTTTTGATGACCCGCTTAGTGGTTTTGACCTTTTTAACGTCACCGGTTTCAGTGCGAACTTGTGTCACCTGCACAGTCTCGGGTTGTTCCTCGACTGGTTGGGCTTTGTCAGGTTTGTGTAAGTCGTCGAGAGGTGTAGTGGTTTCATCGACAATTTCCTCAGTTTTGTGTACAGTCACAATGGGTTGTGTGTCATCGGTTTGTTCTGTGGTGATCTCTGTAGTTTCGAGTTTAGGACCTACCTTCTTTTTGATTATGTGTTTAGTGATTTTCTTGTGTTTGGTCTTACCGTCAGGGGCAGTGGACTCTTCAACAGTGGTTTCCTCAGGCAATTCAACGACTTCGACGGACTTAGTTTCTTCTGCTTCTTCTGGAGTCTTCTCCTCGGTGACTGTGACAGTCGTTATTGGTTCTTCATCGTCTTTCTCGACTGTTGTAATTTCGGTTACTTCTTGCTTTGGTCCCTTTTGCTTTTTGATGACGCGCTTAGTGGTTTTGACCTTTTTAACGTCACCGGTTTCAGTGCGAACTTGTGTCACCTGCACAGTCTCGGGTTGTTCCTCGACTGGTTGGGCTTTGTCAGGTTTGTGTAAGTCGTCGAGAGGTGTAGTGGTTTCATCGACAATTTCCTCAGTTTTGTGTACAGTCACAATGGGTTGTGTGTCATCTGTCTGTTCTGTGGTGATCTCTGTAGTTTCTACCTTAGGACCTACCTTCTTTTTGATTATGCGTTTTGTGATTTTCTTGTGTTTGGTCTTACCGTCAGGCGCAGTGGACTCTTCAACTGTAGTTTCCTCAGGCAATTCGACGACTTTGACGGGCTTAATTTCTTCTGGAGTCTTCTCCTCGGTAACTGTAACAGTCGTTATTGGTTCTTCATCGTCTCTCTCGACTGTTGTAATTTCGGTTACTTCTTGCTTTGGTCCCTTTTGCTTTTTGATGACCCGCTTAGTGGTTTTGACCTTTTTAAAGTCACCGGTTTCAGTGCGAACTTGTGTCACCTGCACAGTCTCGGGTTGTTCCTCGACTGGTTCGGCTTTGTCAGGTTTGTGTAAGTCGTCGAGAGGTGTAGTGGTTTCATCGACAATTTCTTCGGTTTTGTGTACAGTCACAATGGGTTGTGTGTCATCAGTTTTTTCTGTGGTGATCTCTGTAGTTTCGAGTTTAGGACCTACCTTCTTTTTGATTATGCGTTTAGTGATTTTTTTGTGTTTCGGCTTACCGTCAGGGGCAGTGGACTCTTCAACAGTGGTTTCCTCAGGCAATTCAACGACTTCGACGGACTTAGTTTCTTCTGCTTCTTCTGGAGCCTTGTCCTCGGTGACTGTGACAGTCGTTATTGGTTCTTCATCGTCTTTCTCGACTGTTGTAATTTCGGTTACTTCTTGCTTTGGTCCCTTTTGCTTTTTGATGACGCGCTTAGTGGTTTTGACCTTTTTAACGTCACCGGTTTCAGTGCGAACTTGTGTCACCTGCACAGTCTCGGGTTGTTCCTCGACTGGTTGGGCTTTGTCAGGTTTGTGTAAGTCGTCGAGAGGTGTAGTGGTTTCATCGACAATTTCTTCGGTTTTGTGCACAGTCACAATGGGTTGTGTGTCATCAGTTTGTTCTGTGGTGATCTCTGTAGTTTCGAGTTTAGGACCTTCCTTCTTTTTGATTATGCGTTTAGTGATTTTCTTGTGTTTCGGCTTACCGTCAGGGGCAGTGGACTCTTCAACAGTGGTTTCCTCAGGCAATTCAACGACTTCGACGGACTTAGTTTCTTCTGCTTCTTCTGGAGCCTTGTCCTCGGTGACTGTGACAGTCGTTATTGGTTCTTCATCGCCTTTCTCGACTGTTGTAATTTCGGTTACTTCTTTCTTTGGTCCCTTTTGCTTTCTGATGACGCGCTTAGTGGTTTTGACCTTTTTAACGTCACCGGTTTCAGTTTGAACTTGTGTCACCTGCACAGTCTCGGGTTGTTCCTCGACTGGTTCGGCTTTGTCAGGTTTGTGTAAGTCGTCGAGAGGTGTAGTGGTTTCATCGACAATTTCTTCGGTTTTGTGTACAGTCACAATGGGTTGTGTGTCATCAGTTTGTTCTGTGGTGATCTCTGTAGTTTCGAGTTTAGGACCTACCTTCTTTTTGATTATGCGTTTAGTGATTTTCTTGTGTTTTGGCTTACCGTCAGGTGCAGTGGTCTCTTCAACTGTAGTTTCCTCAGGCAATTCAACGACTTCGACGGACTTAGTTTCTTCTGCTTCTTCTGGAGTCTTCTCCTCGGTGACTGTGACAGTCGTTATTGGTTCTTCATCGTCTTTCTCGACTGTTGTAATTTCGGTTACTTCTTGCTTTGGTCCCTTTTGCTTTTTGATGACGCGCTTAGTGGTTTTGACCTTTTTAACGTCACCGGTTTCAGTGCGAACTTGTGTCACCTGCACAGTCTCGGGTTGTTCCTCGACTGGTTGGGCTTTGTCAGGTTTGTGTAAGTCGTCGAGAGGTGTAGTGGTTTCATCGACAATTTCTTCGGTTTTGTGTACAGTCACAATGGGTTGTGTGTCATCAGTTTTTTCTGTGGTGATCTCTGTAGTTTCGAGTTTAGGACCTACCTTCTTTTTGATTATGCGTTTAGTGATTTTTTTGTGTTTCGGCTTACCGTCAGGGGCAGTGGACTCTTCAACAGTGGTTTCCTCAGGCAATTCAACGACTTCGACGGACTTAGTTTCTTCTGCTTCTTCTGGAGCCTTGTCCTCGGTGACTGTGACAGTCGTTATTGGTTCTTCATCGTCTTTCTCGACTGTTGTAATTTCGGTTACTTCTTGCTTTGGTCCCTTTTGCTTTCTGATGACGCGCTTAGTGGTTTTGACCTTTTTAACGTCACCGGTTTCAGTGCGAACTTGTGTCACCTGCACAGTCTCGGGTTGTTCCTCGACTGGTTGGGCTTTGTCAGGTTTGTGTAAGTCGTCGAGAGGTGTAGTGGTTTCATCGACAATTTCTTCGGTTTTGTGTACAGTCACAATGGGTTGTGTGTCATCGGTTTGTTCTGTGGTGATCTCTGTAGTTTCGAGTTTAGGTCCTACCTTCTTTTTGATTATGCGTTTAGTGATTTTCTTGTGTTTGGGCTTACCATCAGGAGCAGTGGTCTCTTCGACAGTCGTTTCCTCAGGCAATTCAACGATTTCGACGGTCTTAGTTTCTTCTGCCTCTTCTGGAGCCTTGTCCTCGGTAACTGTGACAGTCGTTATTGGTTCTTCATCGTCTTTCTCGACGGTTGTAATTTCAGTTACTTCTTGTTTTAATCCCTTTTGCTTTCTGATGACCCGCTTAGTGGTTTTGACCTTCTTAACGTCGCCGGATTCAGTGTGAACTTGTGTCACCTGCACAGTCTCGGGTTGTTCCTCGATTGGTTGGGCTTTGTCAGGTTTATGTAAGTCGTCGAGAGGTGTAGTGGTTTCATCGACAATTTCCTCGGTTTTGTGTACAGTCACAATGGGTTTTGTATCATCGGTTTGTTCTGTAGTGATCTCTGTAGTTTCGAGTTTAGGTCCTACCTTCTTTTTGATTATGCGTTTTGTGATTTTCTTTTGTTTAGGCTTACCGTCAGGGGCAGTGGACTCTTCAACTGTGGTTTCCTCAGGCAATTCGACGACTTCGACAGGCTCAGTTTTTTCTGCTTCTTCTGGAGTCTTCTCCTCGGTAACTGTGACAGTCGTTAGTGGTTCTTCATCGTCTTTCTCGACGGTTGTTATTTCAGTTACTTCTTGCTTTGGTCCCTTTTGCTTTTTGATGACCCGCTTAGTGGTTTTGACCTTTTTAAAGTCACCGGTTTCAGTGCGAACTTGTGTCACCTGCACAGTCTCGGGTTGTTCCTCGACTGGTTCGGCTTTGTCAGGTTTGTGTAAGTCGTCGAGAGGTGTAGTGGTTTCATCGACAATTTCTTCGGTTTTGTGTACAGTTACAATTGGTTGTGTGTCATCTGTCTGTTCTGTGGTGATCTCTGTAGTTTCAAGTTTAGGTCCTACCTTCTTTTTGATTATGCGTTTAGTGATTTTCTTGTGTTTGGGCTTACCATCAGGAGCAGTGGTCTCTTCGACAGTCGTTTCCTCAGGCAATTCAACGATTTCGACGGTCTTAGTTTCTTCTGCCTCTTCTGGAGCCTTCTCCTCGGTAACTGTGACAGTCGTTATTGGTTCTTCATCGTCTTTCTCGACGGTTGTAATTTCAGTTACTTCTTGTTTTAATCCCTTTTGCTTTTTGATGACGCGCTTAGTGGTTTTAACCTTTTTAACGTCGCCGGATTCAGTGTGAACTTGTGTCACCTGCACAGTCTCGGGTTGTTCCTCGATTGGTTGGGCTTTGTCAGGTTTATGTAAGTCGTCGAGAGGTGTAGTGGTTTCATCGACAATTTCCTCGGTTTTGTGTACAGTCACAAAGGGTTTTGTATCATCGGTTTGTTCTGTAGTGATCTCTGTAGTTTCGAGTATAGGTCCTACCTTCTTTTTGATTATGCGTTTAGTGATTTTCTTGTGTTTGGGCTTACCATCAGGAGAAGTTGAATCTTCGTCAATTATTTCTTCTGGGAGCTTTACTGTCTGTTGAATCGTTTTTGTCAAAACTTGTTCTATTTCTTTTTTCTGTAATACATGGGATTCATCAATGTCACCTACATCTAATTGTTCAACAATTATGGGTGACTTTTCTTCTAGTAATTCTTCTATTTGAACCTGTGCTTGCATTTTTGGTATGGGCAAATATTCATCTGGCATTTCTATAGTACTTTTTTCGGTTATATCAGTCTCATTTACTTCATCTCCATCGTATTCTACAATATTTAAGTCGTGACTTATATTCACATTTGGCGTCTTAGCCTCTTCGTCCTCTAAAGTTTCTTCAATTACTACATCGCCTTGTTCAGAATCGCCTTGATTCATTCTTTTCTTTTTTCTTAATATTGTTCGTTTTGTTTTTATTTGAATTGGTTCATGCTGACCTGGAGCTTGAACAAACTTTGTTATTATTTCTTCAGTTTCTTCGACATCTGATGACTTAGCAGAAGACTGTGTTAGTTCTGAAAAGTGTTCGGTTCCATTTACAAGGTTACTAAAAATATCGAGTATTATTGATACATTTATAGTATATTTGTAAAATATGAAGTGCTTCATGAGTTGTTTTGTATTGTGTTTATTTGAATGAACTCTAACGCTTCTTTTAAAACTATTTATTTAATATTGTAAGATATGTGACTGACTAAGCTTACTTCTTTAAGAGGGAAAATAATTTGAAATATTAAAATGTCTGATTTTTAATTACCTTATTTGTTATATTTTACAACTAAACTTACAGTTTTAAACGAGATTTACCAATATACTGCCTAATTTGGGTTTACTCCCAAATTAGGCAGTATATTGGTAAATCTCGTTCTCATTGAACTGAATACACATAGGGAATATTGTTTGCAATTATTTTGCTTTCACGCATCGATTTCTTATCCTAAAACTTATCGAGATCGGCTTGATATCCGCGAAATTTCGATCAACTAAACTTTCGACTCAACATTGCGGGGTATAAGGATATTTTATATTACATATATTATTAATTATTATCTATACTAATATTATGTAATTATAAAGAGGTAAAATTTGTTAATTTGTATGTAGGGGGTAATCTTTGCAACCGCTGATCGGAATTCCAAAATTTTTAATTTCGCAAAATTAGGCAGCTGTAATGTTTTTGAGTGCTATAATAGTCTATGAAACATCACGCAACGATCTAATAAGGCGTCTAAGAAGGAGTAGCGTTTAAAACTGCGCGAGGATAGCTAGTATGTTATATAAGGATTATAATGTACAAAAAAAAATAAGGGCTGCCTCTCTGAATTTATGCCTTTTGAATAATACTGCAAAATTTAAATTCATTTTTATAAATATCGATGAGACAGTTATAGTTTTGTGTCATTGTGTATTAATCAAGTTTTAACCTTGATTGAATGTATAAAACTTAAAACTTACCATGAATTTGAGATTCTTGTTCTGTAATCAAAATGTCATGACGGTCTTCCCCAGTGGTGGTTGTTTTACTCTCCAAAAGCACTGGCTGCTTTTCGACGAATGGTAATGTTTGCTCATCAATAAATTCAGTAGAAACTTTAATTTCATTAGCCACCGTAAAGCTTTTACTGATGTTTTGCTTCTTTGTTTCTGGTATGTGTAACTCTGTTTCATGTTGAAAACTTTCACTGTCTGTAATTATTAGCGGCGTTACAGAAGTGGGTGTGATTTTGGTAGTCTCAGTTTGTATTTTTGGGGTTACTAATTCTTTAACATGAATTTCTGCAACGTTTTCAGTGCACTGTACGTGTGTTAATGATGATACAGATTTTTCAGCTTTTGCAAGTTTTATTTGATCTGTTTTGAAAGTGTCCGGTGAATCCTCTTGTGTTATTTCACCAACTGATATACTTTCTTTGGTGCTCAAAGATATCGACGCTTTTTCCAAAGGTATTGCTTGTTCAAAGTCGGTATTAATTTCTCTCTCATGTACGACTATGGAACTTTCATTTATAGGTATCATTTCAATGTGTTTTCCAATAATGTTCATTTCTTTGTGATCTTCTGACTTTAGAGAATACGCATTTTCACCAGTGACTACTTCTATTTGTTCAATTGGTTTCATTTCCAACAGCTGTTCTGTGATTTGTTTTATTGATTCACTAGTAACTATCAAGTTGGACGGTGTTTCTTGTGTTACATTCTCACTTACAATACAAGACTTATAAGTTTCAACATCAAATGAAGCTGTATTTGTTTCAGGTTTTGTAAAAGAAGGTAAATCTCCAACCTTTTCAACGATATCAGGTTGCGTTTTTGATATTTCTTGTAGAGCTACGTGACTTTTTGCTGCCTGTTCCGCTTTCTGTTCATTAGGAGTTTCAAAAGATTCTGGCTTTTCTCCTGTTACAATTTCCAAATGCTGAACTGATTTAATTTCATTTATTGTCTTTTCGGCTTTCTTATACGTGTCATCGCGACACAATACATCTTTAGAAACCTCATGAATTATGTTTTCTGTAGTTGTGTAACTTTTATGGAGTTCAAGTTCATATCGAATCACACCTTCAGTGGGTTCAAATTTATCATCAATATTCTTTAAAGTTTCAATTGGCTGCAGCTGAATGTTAATTAATTCACTTAAAGGTGCTTGCTTTGACAGAGCTTTTTCATCTTTAGTAGTTTCATCTTTTAAAACATCGTATTCTTCTATCGGTACAATTTCCATTGTAGTAATATGGTCAATAGATTTAATGTCTACTTGGTGTTTGCCTAAAACTGGAGCATTTTCAATTTTCATTTCGTGTTCTTTCTCCTCTCCTATGGTTTTTACTACAGTTATATGTTGCTTTGGTTCGATTGAGATTCCTGGCACTTCTTTTTGTGGAGTAGTTTCACTGGGTAAGGCGGTTTCTGATTCTTTTATAGCAATTTCTTCAATTTGGATCGGTAAGTTAGCGACGAAACTTTCTTCAACTTGCTTTACTGAAGTCATTGCTTTACTATCTATCAGTTGCTCCTTCTCGATAATTTCTACTTCTGTAATTGTAAGATGCTGATCTTCTTCTAATTTTACAGAAGGAATGTGTTCCTTTAATTTTTCCGTAGTATTGATTGCTATTGGTTTTTCTTCGTATTTTGTTTCTTGAACATATAATGGTTTAACGGATTCAATATGAACATTACCGATTTCTTCTTTTGTATTATCAAAGAAATCTATACTTTGTTCAATCTCCGATACTTGTGATTCTTCTATGTTTAGATGTTTGTGCGTAGTCAAGCTTACAGTATTTGTTACTGTTTTAGGAACTTTATTCTGTTTTAATATGTCTTCTTTTTCAATTAATATATTTTCTGATACATTTAAACATTCGGTTGGTTCCATGCGTATATCAACAAGAGAATATTTCGGTTTAGTATCGGATTCTAATAACTGTTCTTTTTCATTTGTATTTGTCTCATTAACTACACTCGTCTGCAACGATATATCTAGCATAGGAGTTATCGATTTAGTGTCTGGCAGTTCTTTTGGTATGAAAACTTCTTCTTTGTCGGAAGAAGTAATTTGAGTTACATTAACGTAATTTTTACTTTGAACATTCAAAGAAACTGTCTCACCCTTAACTGGTGATGTGGCTTCCAATTTCATTTCAGATTCTGTAACTATTGTTTCTATAATATCGAGAGACTGTTGTTCATCAATAATACCAGTTGGTATTCGAATAGTCGGCATTTCATGTTTGTATATTTCCTCTGATTCACATACATATGGTTGACTTTTTTCGATGGCTTCTTGTAGCCCATGAGTAGCTGCTGCACTGGTTTTTGTAGTTTTAGGTGAAAGAAAATCTTCTGTATCTTGATTTACTAGTACTTCAGTACTTAGAATAGACTGTTTTTCACTGATTGAGAGTTGAGCACTTGTACTAAAAGGCTCTGGTGACTGATTTAATTGATTTTCTTTCTCTATGGTTAGAACTTCTGTTATTTCTTTAGCTGTTGCTTCAATTATATTTTCTTTAGCTTTATGTTTATCTGTTTGGGGTTTTGTGAAAGTTGTTTCTTTTTCTGTAATTAAGACTTCAGTGTTTTCTAAGTGCTTTTGTAGATTGTCTTGAGTTAATAAAGCTTTTGAAGTTTCGATGGAATTATCTTCAATATTTCCGACGGTACTTGAAACTATTACCTCGGTGTTAATTGAACTATTGTAGGGAACAAAACCAATTAAAGCGTCTCGTTTTGTCTGAGGTGCTTCAGCATTCAAAACATTTTCTTTGTCTATTGTTTCTGTGTAACTGGTCACTAAAGCTTCAGTTTCTGTAAAGTCACCACTTACACATGCCGTTTTTAGTGGCTGTTCCTTTATTAACGCTTCGCTTTCACCTAATACTATTTCCATTTGTTCAAAGGTATTTTTAAGTGTAGAACTTATGTTCGAGTTTTGCAATACTATTTTCTCATTGTTGAACTCTTCAAGTACCTCACCAGTGATAACTTCTTCAGTGAAGGCTGTTTTCCCATATACATCGTCCATTTTTGGTGCTGCCTTTTTATAATCCATTGTTAAGTTCTTTTTATCCTCGACATTGTCAGAATGAGAAACAACTTCTGAAGTCTCCAAACTTTGTTGGCAAATTATAGACAATTCTGCTTGTTGATTATCTGGTGTTTTACTAGAAGATAATATATCTTCCTGCTCTATAGCTACTTTTTCATCATATAGAGGTGCTTGTAAAGTAGTTAGAGATATAATCGGTTTCGTTAATTTATCAGAATCTTTTTTGATAAGCTGCCCTTCTGATAAATGAACCGTAACTTCTTGTTGTGATATAGCTTCTGTTATATTAGCTCCTTGTTTAGCTGTAGCATGTAACATATTAGTTTTTTCTTCTAAAACCTCAGGTACTATTTCTGTTCTGTTTTCTTCAATTAAAATAGCCTGGTTGGAGTCTATATTTAATGATGCTACGAATGTATTAACCTTGGGTGTAGCATTTAATTCATCTTCCTTTTCATTATAATCAGTTGTATTTACAATCAATTCATTAAAAACAATATTTTGCACATTGGCTGTTTTTAACGACTCTTTAGTTGATATATCAGTGAAACCTACAGATGAATCCGCTGTTACCTCCGATAACACAGCAACTGGCCTTCCAACGATATCGGGTGACGCTTTAAATGTTACTGGCCTAGAAGCCTCATCATAGTCACTTTCTTTTTCGTGATGCACTGTTTCAGTGATGTTAAGAATCTCTTCTGAAGGAATTATTTCGGGTTTTAGGGTCTTCAAATCGGGTTTCTTATAATTTTGCATGGTGGATTGACTATCTAAAGGTTCATTATGAGATATTTGTACTGAAATTAAAGTATTAGGAGACACATGAGCTTCTTCCGGATTCGGAATAATCGGTACAAGATTTGAAAATGTGTCACGGGAATTTACTTCTGAAACAACCGCAATTTTACGATCTGAATCAATTTCTACAGATGCAAAAATATTTGGCCTTGATTTATCCTTTGCTAAATCTTGTTCGGTTAAGCTGGTAATTACTTCTGTGACATTTAAACTTTCCTTTTCTGTATAAACAGCTTGAGCTTCACTTTCGACAACTTTATTTTCTTGCAATTGTAGTATTTGTTCCTCTACGTTTGTTTGAAGAACGGTTATTTCTTTTTGCAAATCCCTTGACTCTGATGCTGTTTCAGAAAAATTTGGTTGTTTGGTTATAAAATTAATTTGATCAGCTGTATTTATTTCTTGAGAAATTGGAGTCTTTAAAGGATGACTAGGCGTTGCTTGAGCATGAGCCGTATCTGGTATCTTATTTAATGTCAATTTATTTTCACATTCCGATGATTCTATTTCGGAAACGGTTATTGGTATATTGGGCACGAGCGACGAGTTTACTTCTTCGGGGTTTTTCGATATATATTCTTCTGTGGTTTCTTTGTCGTGTATAAGAGGATAAGATACAATTTTAGCGCTCGACGTTATCAGAGTTTCAGTTGCAGAATCCTTCATAGGGTGGTCATATGTTTTAATGTCATCAGTTAAAGTCATTTCTATTGTTTCAGATGTAATTAATGGTTCATAAGCTTTGAAACCCAAATCGGCTTTAGCTGTTAATTTTTCATCCTTAAAGATGAGATCTTTCTCACTTTCATGAATATTTACCTCACTTACGATATTTTTGCCTAATGTTGTTATCGCAATATCAGCATATGAACTAAGATTTGATCGTGTTTCTTCTAATAGAGTCTCAGAATCATGTACATTTGCTTCTAAATTAAACTTATGTTGTAATTCATTGACACCAACGGTGGCTTTTTTAAGACTTATAGTATCAGGGACAAATTCTAATTCTTTAATATGAGACGTGGTGACTGTGTTATGTAGACTAGAGTGTAACATTATGTCATTGTTAACAGTAACTGCAGCAGGCATTTCCTTAATAGGAAACTCTCCTTCTTTTTCATGTAATTCTTCGATAGATACCATTAAACTATCTTTGGATGCAATGTCTATGTTAGCCTCTTGCGCTGGTGGCAATTTAAGCGCCGATAAAAGTCCTTCACGCTCTTGCACATTGTGAACTTCTGTTACAACTTGATTTGAGACAAATACATCTTTTCTTGCCGTTTCAGTGGGAACTATTAATTCAGGGTAGTACTTTCCTGATTTATCTTCAACAAATACTTCACCAACTTGTAGAGATTCCAATAAATTGAAATTGAGTTTAGATGTTGCTGTTTTTTCTATGTTCATAGTTTCCACATTACTTTCTTTTATTTGTTCAGTAATTTCTAAAACATTTAGACCTAACAACGGTGAGAATGCAACTGTTGCATTTGATTTCTTAGTTGGTAATTCATGCAGGGGAGTTTCTTTCATAGATACAATTTCTTCCGTAATATTGATTGCGTCTTTTAGAAACACAGAGGTTTTTGCAGTTTCAGGAAGCTTTTCTTCATTTTTGATATCTGAAGTTGTCACACTTGCAAGAGTTTCGGTTGTGACAAATGATTCTGATGGTACAACGCTTTTGCTGGCAATTTTTCCAACAGTACTTTTATTTGTCTGATATTCGTCCACAGAAGCGCTAGTTTCGATTTCTGTTACTACTAAAGGTTCAATTTCGTTCAATGTCGGTCTTATAGTCAATTTGACATTATCTTTAATTTGTAGATTTGTTTCTTTTTCATGTATGTCTTGTACGTCAGCAATCAAAGAATAATTAGTATCTAATTTTAAATTTGCTTTCAAATCAGGAATTTCCTTATCAGAAAGAATGTGTGTCACCTGGCTAGAAGGCACTATTTCGACATTATTTTTGGAAATGTCCGTAGCTATCGCAGAAACGTACGGAATTTCATCATTTTCAAGATCACCTATTTCATCCTCATCGTAATGGACGTGTTTTTCTTTAGGATGCATCGTTTTTAAGTTAATTTGCCCCATCACTGTCATTTCTTCTGATTGGTGTTCTTCAATATTTTTTTTCTGTTTAGTGTGTTTTTTGCGTTTTACTTGTTCTCTTTCTTTGATATCTGTGAAATTATAGTAGAGTGTTTGAAGTGAATTATAATATAAATAGAGTACATTTATTGGAATCAGTAAACATGTATGTTATTATTTTACATGTGTTAAAATCAAATTATCATTTGCATTTATAGTTGGGGCACTGAGTACTATAATTCTAATATCTATGTAATTGAAATATTTACATAAGCAATGCGTTAATATTACTTACTTTTACTGCATCTTGACTCACACGTCAATTTGGTTACAAAATATTATTCAAATTGAAGCACATTCTTGAAGCCATACGAAGTAAATAAATGCTGCATAAAATAAAATTACACACAATTAAGCTGGTTTCTTAAAGCAAAAAGTCTAATACAAGTTCACTGAGTTTAAATAAATTAAACCTGGGTATTTTTATAAACAGCGGAAAAAAATTAAAAATTATTATAATGAAAAAATTAAAAAAATTAAATTGTTATAATAACTTGTGCTGCACTATGTATAATTTTGAGCGTTTATTAAACAAAATGAATTTAACATGAAACGAAATTTTATGGTTTAAAGTTATCATCGCAAGTTTCATACACATAATTAAAGTGATAAGAGAAAAATACCTATATTAAAAATATTAATTCGGGTGTTAAAATATAACTAATCTCAATATATTATCACGTACTTTAGCACAGGAATTAAACTTCATACTAGCTATGCATTCTGATCAAAGTTCCGTAAAAATGTGTTTAACGACTAACGACTTTGCACATAAACACTACTTAATGCCCACGGTCCTTTACAATATTAATAAAAATTGATTGCTCATGGCTCTTGAGAAAAAATAAATATAAACAAATGAAAGCTTTAAATTACCAATACAGTCTCACAACATGTTAGCTAAAAGTAAAAATCAATTAGTAGCAGATACAAAGCTTCTTAGGTACATGAAAGCTGATCTTATCATAGTTTGCTTATAATCTAAAAATTGATTTCTTATGTTTCGTGCATAGAACACACTCAAAGCGCATATTTTTTAAATTTAATTTATATCTTACCCTGGACTACATCTTCTTGTATTGTGGAGGTATCTAAAACAATAAATGATTGATCAGAAGGTTAAATTGCTTTGTGAAAGGAGTCTATGGTCGTTAGAAAATAAAGCATGCCCTATATTTAAACAAAGATACCTATTTCTTAAAAAAAAAGATTAAATCAAGCTTTTAAAATTGAGGGCTCATGCCTTTCTGCAATTGGATTGGTTTTGTGCTCTATCTTTGAAAACGTTTGCGTATTATGCTTTTTCTATACAACACTTTGGCACGTCGATGTATATATAGTCGACATGGTATTTTGGAGAGACTGAAGGAGCACCCAGGTTTCGATTGACGAACTAAGAAAAGAAATCCATTTCAAGGATTATAACTGCTATGTATAAAGGTATATTAAACAATAGTTTTCTATACCTTTTATGATTGTGGCCGTATGTACTTCCGCCGTCTGTTCAGCTGATGACTCCACAATGACCTGAAATTCAACATGTAATGAAATCGCTATTCTGTACTGATAAAAATAGTAAATACAAATAGAGATGATGACTCAGCCAAAAACATTTAGTGTCTCGTTTTAAATTTAAACATTTTTTTAATAAAGTTTAATAATAACGAATCAATGAATGTAAAAAAAAAGACGTTTGCTCTCATTGATCGATTCAATTTTAGCTTTTTCTACCTTATTCAGGTAAAATAAGTATTATTTTCGATGTCATAATGACAGTTAGTTACAAAAAGTAATAAATTTAACTAGGTACTTGTCTTCATCCCTATTATAGTTAAACACGTTACATACTAGAAAGCTTGTTTAAAGAAAGCACACTGCAAACTAGTTAATTTATATTAGTTTGCTCATATTTATATAAAAAACAAACAGTATTTGTACATATTTAATCTAGTTCAAAAATTTACTTAACTTTACAACACTAATTAAACGGTCAAATTTGGTGATAAGATTCAATTTTATTGATTGTCTTCATGCCAAAACTGATTAGCGCATAGACGATCTGAATCCAATAAACCTAATTATAATAATATTGCGTGATATAAAATAATACATTGGCTATGTATTATTTATTTATTTATAAGTTTTTATAAACAATTTTATGGAAAATATCGAGATATTTCGCATTTATTAAAATGTTCATATTTTTTAACTCTTTAGGATATGCAATTCCCGTCATCGTAATACTGTGCAAACGATAGCTTTGCATGTGATTGGTCTATTTAGGTGGTTTTACAATGTGCACCATTAAGCATGTGGACATATTAAAATTATTTTGAAGACAAGTAAGCAAGAAATTGCCATGCTATTATTGCCAAAATGATTTTACGTTTACTAACCTCATGTGCTTCTTTTTGTTCCCAGGAACGTGGTTTGAAATCTTCAGGATAGAAATGAGCAATGACTTCTTCAACGGAGGAATGTTTCAACTCAACCATTTTTAAGAAAGCACGGAACCCAACCTTTGCCGCAATTACGTCTTCATCCTGTGTAGTTTCTTCCGTAAGTACTTCAGTGATAAGTGCTCCATGCCCTTGTCTTTCCACTAAACGGACTAAAGCTGATTGCGATTGTGGAACCCTTAAGGCTGGGAAATATTGTGAATCATATAAACTTTCAATTTTTTCTGTAGTAAGACCCTTTCTCATCATGAAACCAATTTTTGCCAATTCTCTTAATGGTGATTCTCCAGGACCAAACTCCTTGGCGTTAATTACTTCTAATAATTCATTTATTTCCGCAACCACACGTGAATCTCCCTCTACCATTTTTATAATAACTTGTTCAGTTTCAAATGATTCTTCGAATGGTTGGACAATTTCTTCATTTTCTGGGTGTGTTGATATTAAATATTCCTGTGGGGTAACAATTGGTTCGGCTTTGTCTTTAGTAGGTTCTATTTTTTCTTTTTTGTCAACCTTTTTATAAGTTGCGACATCTACAGTTTCGACATAGTCAGCCTCACTTATAACAGTTTTTGCTTTTTGTTTATCAGTTTTCTTGATTGGTTTCGATTTTTCAATAGGTTGTACTTCTTCAACCTTTTCGGTAAGTTCTTCTACTTTTTCGTCACGCTTAATCACTTTTTCTTTTTTATCCTTTTGTTTCAGATGTTTTGTTTTTCTTAACTTGTCTGCACTATCATACACTTGTAACTTAGCTTTAGTGATAGCCATACCAATATCACTTACTGCTTTGCACATGTATGTTCCTTCTGAAGCTTTTACGCACTTTTTAACTGTGCAAGTCGTGTGGTTATCTTCATTTTCAATTATATAATTTTCGTCTGTTCTAATGACTTTGTCATCTTTGTACCAAATTATTTCTGAAAGCAAATTACATATTATATAATTAACTAACACGTTAAAACTCGTTACTAACACGAATCTAAGATATCGATTGCAATGTTAGTGGATCTCTTGGTTTTTATTAATATAAAAGTTACAACGTGGTTTCTGGACGATGTTAAACGAAATGAAAATAAAATAGTAGAAATAGACTAAAGAAAATGACTTCCAGAATTTTGAACTCGACATTTAAAACGCACATTGCGGTCCGTGGAGACACATCCAGGACCACTCCGGTCCGGTTGTATGCGTTTTACAGTTCGAATGGACTGTGCTAACTTACAGGTTATTCGTTTTCAGTATTGAATGATATTTATATTATTACTAACGTAAGTTTATACACAGATACCAAGTTTTAATATACAAAATACAATAAGTTTTAATACGAAATATGTATACCTAAGGGCAAGGACGAATTTAATCCAATTTAGGAAAACTTGTGTTACGTTTTATTTCAATTTATATTTTAAACTCCATCTTGGATTCTATAAAAACTTAATAAATTATAATAATAAATACCTGGTGTAGGATTTCCACTATATACGGCTTCAAAAGTTACAGCTTGTTCCTCATCAACTCGTTCGCCTAGAATTTCTTTGACAAAGGTAGGAACCGATTGTGTTGCTAAAAATATACAAAATAATAATTATTAATACATCACAATAATACCACAAATAAAAATTGACATTTTCACATAAATAAATATAGGTATCATATATTGAATTATATATTGGAAAGGATTTATAGATTTGTTGGTCGATCAAGTATAACATTTATTTTAAGTGTTTACCTTTCAATGCCGCCTGCAATTCTTCCATGTGCGTTACCCATTCCGGCTTTCGATATTCCTTCGTCCCGATTATACCTTTAAAATGAAAATAATTAAATAAAAACTGTAGTTGATACTTTCGTTATGCTCTGTGCTTACGGCATACCTAATTATAATGAAAAATAGGATAATACCAATTGATGTCAATAAAATTTTCATTTCACAGTAAAACTAGAACAATTTTTGTAAAAATTCCAGCTTCATCACATTTTATGTACGGATAGAAAAATGTGTGTGAAAAAGTATTTCTACAACAAATAGTTGATTTGTGATAGTGTAAATACTGTAAGTT
Source organism: Spodoptera exigua (assembly GCA_902829305.4). Classification (NCBI taxonomy): domain Eukaryota; kingdom Metazoa; phylum Arthropoda; class Insecta; order Lepidoptera; family Noctuidae; genus Spodoptera; species Spodoptera exigua. The sequence continues at coordinate 6,562,220 of LR824601.2, read as the reverse complement.
AAGCTTTGTAGGAAGGGAATTAAAGGAACAGGTATAGCATATAATATTTGATTTAAACTGTAAACAAACGAAGCTCTCCTGACTCTCTGCAGCTGTAAGCATATAATTTGAATTAGATAAAATGCTAACATATTAATGTTAAAAAAACACTGATCATTTATTACAGTTTATGTAATTGTCGCAACTTACTTTCAACGGAAAGTGCTGCAATTGTAGACGTCACACCAAGTGGATTAAAGGCTTCAAATACTATCTCCCCAGTGTCGTCTTGGTAAACTTCTGGTATAATTAATATCGAAGTACCATCTTCCATTTCTTCTATTTGATATTCCTGTGACTGAAGTATCTCAACACCTTGTTTAAGCCACCTTACTTGGGGCTTGGGTACACCAACAGCCCTTGCTTCAAGTCTGAAACGCAAAACAGTTCATCTAATAAAGGCTAGTCTTTACGATGAGTATAATCTATCCTCTTATAAATAACTAAATATTGACCTGGTTAGTTCCCCTTCAGTGGTTGTGATCACTGTAGGTAATGCTTTTACTATACGTGGAGCAAACTCTTCTATGTCGCTTGTTTTCTGTAAAATAGTATCGATCTTATGAGTGCTGCAATTATCTAAATACAATAATTTAAATAATAAAACGAAATTTCATCATTGTATTACCTCATCACTTAGTATGTCTTCTTCAGATGCACTTGGCACATACTCATAAGCTAAAAAAGAAAATAAATCTGATTATAATATGAAACGAATATAATTCATAGTAGTAGTAGTCAGTGGTGCATCGTTCCTGTGCATTACTCATGTGTTTCGCCGTTAATGTGTTATTTTTTTGTTTATTTTTACTCAAACTTTGATTTTGATAAATAGATATCATTAAAAATAGAAGTTCACCCACAACAATATGCGGTGCCATCAACATCAATCAAGCTTTCGTTACACAAGCGCATGATTTCACCCTTAAACCTTATTAAACATCACAAAGTCTTAGAAGCAAAATTATTAAAATAAAATTAACTCCTTACGGTTATTTTCATGTGTATTCTGTAAATTAATGGAAAAATTGTGCGTACTTGCACTTATATAAAAAAAGTAGAGATATGGTCACAATTAAGACATGTGTTTTTTAAATGTCGCTACCCATTTCAATAAAGTCATTATAGTTCTGAGCTGTTCAAACTGCAGATGCTTTAGTATCATCAATGTTCAATAAAATCCAAGTCAAATTGATCTACAGATGCATGGCAACTATGTGCTACATGTTATTAGGTGCCTTGTGTGAATTATACGATAAAATCATACATTAAGTATTTAAAAATACATGCAGAATATTATCCATGCAATGATGAAAGTAGAATTACGTGACTACCTTCAATGTGTACAGTACATTCGCAGTTACAACTTCCAAAGTCATTCGTAGCTACACAACGGTATAACCCTGTCATTTCTGGGAAAGCTTCTTTAATGCATAATTCACATAGGCCTGATTCTTGTCTCGCAACTGTTATGTCTCTAGCTCTTTGAACAGGTACATCATCGTGATACCAATCTATGCGAGGCCATGGTTGACCTCTGATTTTACAAGAAAGTTTTATTGGCTCACCGTCCATTACAATTACAGACTCTAAAGGCGTGATAACTACTGGCGCTTCCCCGTTTATTTCTTTATCTGGTTGCTCTAACAGAGAAGCAGAACATGAAACTGATCCCGCAAAATTTTCTGCTCTACATGTAATAACTCCTAAGAAGTCTTTACTTATATTTTCAATGCACAGACACGATATATTATCCCTGTCTGTGACATATATGTTAGTTAATTTATTTTGTTTAGCATATGTGGTTACTTCTCTTGTATCTATAAACCATTGGAAGGAGGCGGTTGGACTTGATATAACTTCAGCTTCTAGTAACACTATCTCGCCTAAAATCACCCTTTGCGGTCTAATAGGTTTAACAAAAACGGGTGGTGAGATTTCGTCTTCGTTTAAAGATTTTTGCAGTTTAATCGAACTTGCTGATTTAACAATGATATTATTTTTTTCTACTATTACTTCATATTTTCCTACTCTTTTTTTGTCAACTTCTGGCACTCTTATTGTTGAAATTCCATTTTCAGTATGAATTTCACAGTCATCACTCTGCTCTAGTGGTTGATTGTTGCGATACCATTTCACTTTGCTATCAGCAGGCTCATAGACAATTTCCAATTGTAATGTACTATTTTCCAATATATTCAAAGCCTTTATTGGCTGTATTATGCATGGTCCGACCTCTGCAAAATTTTGTAGTAGTTAATTTTTGTTTGAAAAAAATATTTAGTTTAGCATTTTTTATATTAAACGGAACATAATTATTTAATATTTAATTTTATATAAAATTTATTTTGCAAATCTTTTTTTAGTTCGTCTATTTTTGTAATTTTACATCCTAAGTATATTTGACCTCCTAAGCTTTTAATTCACAGGCTAAATCAAGTGACACTCATATTTTGGTATAAAAAAATAAGTAAGTTTCCCAAATGAAACAATTTTGAACGCGATCCACATTTTTTGCTTTCACACAGTGTGAGAAGTATTGATTCAATTTGCAATCGTATACCCATTTAATTCTCGAAAGTATCTTAAGTCTCAATTCAACGTTGCGATATTGTTAAATAGCATAGGCTATTTATTGACATTCCTATCAAATTGTACAAAATGTAATGTAAATATATGAAAATTAATAAAAATGACATCTAACTATATTAAATATAAATTGGGATTCTTGTAATATTGATTGCAGAATTTCAAAGAAATGAAGAATACATAATTACGCCGCTTAACATATTAAAATATATATACAACAGAAGTAGTGTTTGCTTGTAAAACTTATTTCAAAAATGTTGACAAACATTTTGATCCTAAGAATTAAAAAAAATCTGATGAGCCTGGTTAAGGTGTAGTGTACTTTAGTATATTTTTCAAAGTAATTGTTAATAATTTAAATTATATCTGTTTTAATAAATAGATAATTAAATAAAATGTGACGAATTAAAATGCATCAAATGCTAACTGGGAATGGGTTGATTTAAGAATAATATAATTATTAGAAGACATTAGAAATTATATTGTATCGATGTACATTCTTGCACCAGAGTTACTGATATAATCAATACATCCGTTTAAAATTTGAATTTGAATTTGAAACACAAATCTTTATTAATTCCAGTTGTAAATAATCGTTCTAATTCTAATGTCCTCTTAATGTATGCACACATGTGTACACAGATATTTAAATCTTCTGTTATATACATCGCGTATTAAGCACAATTAATGGAAATAACCATGCATCTGTTTATAGATTACGGAAAGTTTAAATGAACTTTGAAAATAAATTATTGTTGTATCAATAACTCGAACTAACTAACTGTAGCCATGTATCAAGTACGATTAATATAAATTATTATATTATTCATACCTTTCTTTGTCTCCTTTTGTGTTTGTTTCTTAATTTTCTTTGTTTTAATTATAGTGGTGGTTTCTTCCTGAATCTCTTCTGATGGTTCATCACTTGTGCGTACAGAAGTTTTTTGAACAATGACATCTTCAACCACTTTCTCTGTTTTAATAGGCTTTAATGTTACTTCTTCTGTTTTTTCTTCTTCGGGTGCTTTCTGTTTTGGAACAGGTTTGAGAACCACCTCTTCCTTCGGTTGCTCTTCTTTAGGTCGTCTTTTACCTGTCGGCCACTTAGGTTCTTCTGGCTTGGCTTCTTCAACCACCTTTTCCTTTTTGACAGGCTTGAGTTGAACCTCTTCTGGTTTTTCTTCTTCAGGTGCTTTCTGTTTTGGAACTGGTTTGAGAACCACCTCTTCCTTCGGCTCCTCTTCTTTAGGTCGTCTTTTACCTGTCGGCCACTTAGGTTCTTCTGGCTTGGCTTCTTCAACCACCTTCTCCTTTTTAACAGGCTTGAGTTGTAATTCTTCTGGTTTTTCTTCTTCAGGTGCTTTCTGTTTTGGAACAGGTTTGAGAACCACCTCTTCCTTCGGTTCCTCTTCTTTAGGTCGTCTTTTACCTGTCGGCCACTTAGGTTCTTCTGGCTGGGCTTCTTCAACCACCTTTTCCTTTTTGACAGGCTTGAGTTGAACCTCTTCTGGTTTTTCTTCTTCAGGTGCTTTCTGTTTTGGAACAGGTTTGAGAACCACCTCTTCCTTCGGTTCCTCTTCTTTAGGTCGCCTTCTACCTGTCGGCCACTTAGGTTCTTCTGGCTTGGCTTCTTCAACCACCTTCTCCTTTTTAACAGGTTTGAGTTGAACCTCTTCTGGTTTTTCTTCTTCAGGTGCTTTCTGTTTTGGAACAGGTTTGAGAACCACCTCTTCCTTCGGTTCTTCTTCTTTCGGTCGTCTTTTACCTGTCGGCCACTTAGGTTCTTCTGGCTTGGCTTCTTCAACCACCTTTTCCTTTTTGACAGGCTTGAGTTGAACCTCTTCTGGTTTTTCTTCTTCAGGTGCTTTCTGTTTTGGAACAGGTTTGAGAACCACCTCTTCCTTCGGCTCCTCTTCTTTAGGTCGTCTTTTACCTGTCGGCCACTTAGGTTCTTCTGGCTTGGCTTCTTCCACCACCTTCTCCTTTTTAACAGGCTTGAGTTGTAATTCTTCTGGTTTTTCTTCTTCGGGTGCTTTCTGTTTTGGAACAGGTTTGAGAACCACCTCTTCCTTCGGTTCCTCTGCTTTCGGTCGTCTTTTACCTGTCGGCCACTTAGGTTCTTCTGGCTTGGCTTCTTCAACCACCTTTTCCTTTTTGACAGGCTTGAGTTGAACCTCTTCTGGTTTTTCTTCTTCAGGTGCTTTCTGTTTTGGAACAGGTTTAAGAACCACCTCTTCCTTCGGTTCTTCTTCTTTCGGTCGTCTTTTACCGGTCGGCCACTTAGGTTCTTCTGGCTTGGCTTCTTCAACCACCTTTTCCTTTTTGACAGGCTTGAGTTGAACCTCTTCTGGTTTTTCTTCTTCAGGTTCTTTCTGTTTTGGAACAGGTTTGAGAACCACCTCTTCCTTCGGTTCCTCTTCTTTAGGTCGCCTTCTACCTGTTGGCCACTTAGGTTCTTCTGGCTTGGCTTCTTCAACCACCTTTTCCTTTTTGACAGGTTTGAGGTGAACCTCTTCTGGTTTTTCTTCTTCGGGTGCTTTCTGTTTTGGAACAGGTTTGAGAACCACCTCTTCCATCGGTTCCTCTTCTTTAGGTCGCCTTCTACCTGTCGGCCACTTAGGTTCTTCTGGCTTGGCTTCTTCAACCACCTTCTCCTTTTTAACAGGTTTGAGTTGAACCTCTTCTGGTTTTTCTTCTTCAGGTGCTTTCTGTTTTGGAACAGGTTTGAGAACCACCTCTTCCTTCGGTTCCTCTTCTTTAGGTCGCCTTCTACCTGTCGGCCACTTAGGTTCTTCTGGCTTGGCTTCTTCAACCACCTTCTCCTTTTTGACAGGCTTGAGTTGAACCTCTTCTGGTTTAGCTTCTTCAGGTTCTTTCTGTTTTGGAACAGGTTTGAGAACCACCTCTTCCTTTGGTTCCTCTTCTTTAGGTCGCCTTCTACCTGTCGGCCACTTAGGTTCTTCTGGCTTGGCTTCTTCAACCACCTTCTCCTTTTTGACAGGCTTGAGTTGAACCTCTTCTGGTTTAGCTTCTTCAGGTTCTTTCTGTTTTGGAACAGGTTTGAGAACCACCTCTTCCTTTGGTTCCTCTTCTTTAGGTCGCCTTCTACCTGTCGGCCACTTAGGTTCTTCTGGCTTGGCTTCTTCAACCACCTTCTCCTTTTTAACAGGTTTGAGTTGAACCTCTTCTGGTTTTTCTTCTTCGGGTGCTTTCTGTTTTGGAACAGGTTTGAGAACCACCTCTTCCTTCGGTTCCTCTTCTTTAGGTCGCCTTCTACCTGTCGGCCACTTAGGTTCTTCTGGCTTGGCTTCTTCAACCACCTTCTCCTTTTTAACAGGCTTGAGTTGAACCTCTTCTGGTTTTTCTTCTTCGGGTGCTTTCTGTTTTGGAACAGGTTTGAGAACCACCTCTTCCTTCGGTTCCTCTTCTTTAGGTCGCCTTCTACCTGTCGGCCACTTAGGTTCTTCTGGCTTGGCTTCTTCAACCACCTTCTCCTTTTTAACAGGTTTGAGTTGAACCTCTTCTGGTTTTTCTTCTTCGGGTGCTTTCTGTTTTGGAACAGGTTTGAGAACCACCTCCTCCTTCGGTTCCTCTTCTTTAGGTCGCCTTCTACCTGTCGGCCACTTAGGTTCTTCTGGCTTGGCTTCTTCAACCACCTTCTCCTTTTTAACAGGTTTGAGTTGAACCTCTTCTGGTTTTTCTTCTTCAGGTGCTTTCTGTTTTGGAACAGGTTTCAGAACCACCTCTTCCTTCGGTTCCTCTTCTTTAGGTCGCCTTCTATCTGTTGGCCACTTAGTTTCTTCTGGCTTGGCTTCTTCAATTACTTTCTCCTTTTTGACAGGCTTGAGTTGTAATTCTGCTGGTTTTTCTTCTTCGGGTGCTTTCTGTTTTGGAGCAGGTTTGAGAACCACCTCTTCCTTTGGTTCCTCTTCTTTAGGTCGCCTCCTACCTGTCGGCCATTTAATTTCTTCGGGCTTAGTTTCTTCCGGTTTTTCTGTGGCTGTTTCATCTTTGATTTTTTTCGATTTACGTCTCCAGGTCGGTAAATCGTTTTCTTGCGTTTCTTCAATTTTGAGTATTGCTGTATCTTCTTCGTATTTTAAAAGTTCTTCAGTTTCTTCAGTATCAATTTTTTTTATTGATCCCTTTCTAACTTGTTTCAGAGTGACGTCTTCTATTTTTTCTTTTACAATCAAAGATTTTTCTACTTTAGTTGGCCGGAGTTTAATGCTTTCTTCGGTCCAAGGTATGGAATCTTTCCTTTCTTCTCTTATGACAGGTTTTTTGTCATCTCGTGGTTTCCTCCATTGATAAACTGTCTTTTGTTCTTTATCCTCATCTCTTTCAATTTGCATAACTGATGTATCTTCTTCCATTGATGTGGTTTCGGTAGGTTGGACTTCGCGTCGAGATTTTCTCCATGTTTTTGTTTCTAAGTTTTGTGTCCTTTCTTCATTTGTTTCTGATTGAATTTTAAGTATACTTACGTCTTCAGTAGTAACTATTTTATCTTTTGCTGTTTGGTTTAAATCTTGAACAACATCTTTGGTGCGAGGTTTTCTCCAAGTTTTAATTTGTAGAGTTTCTTCTTTACTTTTATCAATTTCAATGTCGTCCTGTATCTTTAACAGAGAAGTGTCTTCCGTTATTGTTTTTTCCTCTGTAAAAGATGGTTTAGTATCTTGCTTTGGTTTTCTCCAATGTCTTATTTCAAGAACTTCTTCTGTTGTTTCCTGTTTACTCTGCTTACGCCATGGGATATTTGAAACAATCTTTTGTGTATTTATGTCTTGGGTACTTTGAATTTTCAACAAGTTACTTTCTTCCGTAGATTGATATAATGATCGACTGTGTTGTGTGGAATCAGTTTCATCAGTCTTTGAAATCTTAACATCGGTCTTGTCATGGAACGTTTTCCTCACAGTATGGCGAGACTCTGAAAAAAATAAAAAATAAATTATAACTACAATTGATAACATTAACTATTACAATTACATGTAAGTATAACATATGGGGCACAAAACATAAGAAAAAAAATTGACACTTGTCGAGAACTTTACTTTCTCGAAGATGTAATGCAACAGAATTAAAATTAAAAAATCTGACGTTGTGGCTCTAACTTCAACCAAAAATTGAATAGTATTTAATTTTTTTACTTTTGGTTCTTTAGTTTAATTAAATTTGAATTGTTTTCTTGTAAATAAATTTCACCCTTAATAGCATTTTCTCCCAGATACAGCATTGCATATATATGCATGTATGTATTTTTATACAAGTAGGTCAAGCTAGCTAGTTATAGTGAATACCCTGTTAAGTAGCCAGGTACATGACTCGAACTTAATACTTTTGTCACCTTCCAACTTTAATGTATGATGATTTAATATAGTTATGATTACTTATTTATTCAGCCGGTATGCAGATTGGATATTATTGACATTGAATTGGCCAGCTACTAGTTCATGCGATATACTAAAACTTTAATATTCATCAAAGAAGAATTTCAATTTTAATAATACTTATGTGTATTTATGCACTATTATTTCACGATCGTTTTTCATCTTTCAATTTACATCTTCATATGTAGGTAGTTTTTGGGGTGAAGTAATAACTAAATAACTTCACTTTTACTTATTATTCCAAATCATTGATGTTAAATCTAAGTAAGAACAATCCCGCAACATTTTATAATTGGGAAAGGGAATAAAAAAGAACATACGATTTTCGTATTTACATTCAGAGCCCATTTTGGGAACACAAAAGATAAGATTAATTGGGAACCTCCTTTTTTTGAAATCTGTTAACAACTGACATGTTATGCAACATACAAGAGTTTCTACTTATATTAGGCGATTTGAATAGAAGCTGTTCGCCCACCTAAGCTACATTAAAAAAATGTTTTTAAACAATCATATAAGGATTAATAATGGGTTTTAATATATGGGTTCGAATGCTGTGAACAGATACACATTCAATGTTACATGTTACATACAATCAAATTTGTTTAGTTATTTGAATTTTCATCTACTGTTAAGTAAATAAACAAGACAAATGACAAGGGTGGTCATGTATAATTATATTTATTCACAAAATGCCTTAAATTTAGGCATAAGTGGTACCGAATATCATAATGATCATTAATATTTATTCAATAAGTTACTCGAACTCGTACCTTTAGGTACAGAAATCAACGAAATTTCACAAACACAGGTCCTTAGGTCCTTGCGACTGGAAGTGTTCTTAACTCAGTATTTGTTATGGCTCACCAAAAGTTTTTTTTTTAAAACACATACAGTTTTCCAGGGTCTAGTTATGTCTTAGTAAAAGTTTTAGATACATTTAGAAATTGTACACGCATTGAACCAAACTACGCGGGCCACACACAGGGACCCTCTTATTACTTTCCGTCCAATTTCCGTGTTACTTAGCTCTGCACTTCACGCAGAAGTGTTCGAAGTAGTCTCCTTGTGTTTTAACATTTAAGTAATTCTGTCTTGTGTATCAAATTCAGCGAGGGTAAAATAAACTATGTCATTTTCTTTGACTGTAAAATTTTCATCTGTAGTTGTCTGTTCGCTGAGAGATGCAAGATAGCTATTCGTGATTCTGGAATGCGACGGACTTCGGTCTTTCGGTGTTTTCATGTCTGTACTACCGTAGATCCTGGCTTTCAGTGGGTACTGTGTTTTGGGGGGTAGTGAGTTGGGCTTATAAATTTATTTTAAAGCATGGCATGGCAAGAGCAAAGTTGATTGTTTGATTATTATACTAAAACCTGGCATTATTCTTTCTAAGCTCGGATTTGGTATAATCAAATAAATATTAAGAATATTTTATTGAAAAGATTTCATTAAAGAGTAATTATAAACCTTTCTATATAAATATATAACATAACATGTAAAGAACACATGATGAACACGAAAAATGATTTATCGTGTAATTAATATTTAATTACATAATGATGAATCTCAGATACTTCTTTAAATTTACTCTTGATGGTACTTATTTTGTAAACTGTAAAGTTCTATTCGGTCAAGAGAACAAGCTTGAATATGTTCAAGTCAAGTTTCATGTTCGACATCAGTTTTGGCCAAATTGATACTGCTATTGCAAGACCTGATTGTGCACTCCCATTGTGGACATCCGCAAAGCTATTAAAAATTGTTATGAGACTTTCTTTATACCAGGGCTAGTCATCGAACACTAAACCTTTTAAAAAATTACAATTTTCTAGGTGCCGCGTGGGATCACAACTAATACTCAAGACGGAAAACGAAAGAAAAAGAATTTATTCACAAAACTACAATTTACGAGACGTTTTACTATGACGATGCAATGCAATATTAATATTGCATGAAAATACGAGTCATCTAAACATGGGACGTATATAATTCTGCCAGGTATAACGACGAAATTGAACCTGCACGAATGATAAAATCTATCTTATAGGCACATACATATAATGGACTGGGCATTGGTTTGAGTGCAAAAAAATCCTTGTTTGCTTCACAAATTGTTGACCCAAGTTTGAGGTGATTGAAGCACATATTTAGCCAAGGCATAAAGAAGTAATTAAATATAAATAAAATATTTTTTACTTCTAAATCTAAAATTTTATTTGGCAGCGTACAGCAACCTGGCAGGTTCCAATGAGACCTTTTTGGATAAATTGTTTATCTACGAATATTCAGACATCAACGACAAAAGGTGAAGCAAAATATCGTAAGGTTTCGTCATCAGAGTTTGGAGTGTTCAGGAGCTGGTTGTAACGTGTTTTTGAATTTATAATTTAATAAACGCACCCGTAAAACAGAAGGAAATATGGCAACATCAAGAAAAAATATAGTTGCAGGACTTTTTGCCCGCTAATTGTGCTGGTAACTTGATTTTAAGAGATTCTACTGATAAGAAATAGAACAAATAAAGAATAGATTAACTTAGTTAAAAACATTGGTATTGACTTGCAAAAGGGGTAGTTTGCAGAAAACTTGAACCTATTACTATTGCAACTGATTGTTATAGGTAAGCTCGGTTTATAATTTTAATGTATTTGATGTATTGCAATCAACTGCATTGTGTTTGGGAGGGCTAGGTAGAAACATTGAGTTTACGCTTTTAATTCATTAGGTATAAGGAGTCGGTGTTTCTTATTTCGCACACAAAATTTTAAAAGGCAATTAAGCACCAAAATGTCCTTTATTGTGACAAAGCAAATTGAAGTATCAATGTAAAATATAACTATATATATTGTTAATCCTGAACAAGAAAGGTTTTGGTGATGAGTATGATAATTTTTAAAATAAACAGGTGCCACGATTTCCCTCTGGTCATTTCCATTGACAGGTCTATCTATTTCTTCTTCCGACTATCACCTTCATCAGCTGCAGCCGGATAAGTGAGGTCGATTATACCATAAATTTAAAATAAGGATTTTATAGCTGAAACTGATATTTATTCGCGTGACCATTGGGAGTTGCCATCTCACGCTGGATTGTTTTGACTAGAATTTGTTGTTTTATTGTTTTTGGTATTTTAATGTAAACTGGCTGCTTTTATCACCAAATGGTAGTCACATTATAATCCTTTAAATCTAGTATACATCTCGGTTTAAATATTTGCCAAAGTAATAGTTAACTTTTATTTTTTAAATATAGAAAATAGGGGTCACCGGAAAAGGTTTCCTGCAGAGGTAAAAATAATTTTCTTGATATTTTGTACGAATCTGTTTTTCGAATCGTGATTTGTTACGTCATACTTTAAACTCTAAACATAGCACCTGTTACAGTTTTATGATATTTCGAATATAATAACTTTGCACTCAAACACATTTGCTGTATAAATAAATAAAGTTTTTTAATATAAAAACAAGAGCGGTTTAGTTTGCAACTCTTGGTTAAATTTTAAGGACCTCGATCGATCGATTGGCCTAGTAAACAATAACGCATGTGTCAATTCATTTCAGAAAAAGACATTTTAAAAGTAGAACACTTTTTGCTACTTCACCTCATTCATGTTAGACATTAATTCAATTAATAGACAGATAAAGAAATTAACAAAAGAACCACCAACATGTCGTATATAACATGTCTAAATGTGTATTGGGCAAAACTAGATGACTGATGAGATGATAGCTCGTAAAATCTGCAGGCTTAAGTGGCAATGGGCTTGCCACGTTGCTCGAAGGACGGACGGCCAAGGGGCCCGAAAAGTACTCAAGTGGCAACCACGAACCGGAACACGTAGCGAGGTTATACTTCTAGTTAGGTGGACCGACGATACGTCGAGACGTCAGAGTCAATGGATGCAAATGGCAGTGATTGTTCGACGTAGAAGACTGAGATTGAGGCCTTTGTTCAGCAGAGGATGTCTTCCGGCTGAAGAAGCTGATTATTTGATTTCGGAGATTTCGTTCAGGTGCAAATCAAGAGCTAAACTTACTCGACACGATATCTTGGATTTCAACCTATAGGAAATTATATATACCCTCAAACAGAGAATAAGAATCCTTCAGAAAAACTTCAAGTACCATAGACCATACATCACTGCAAGTTATATAGAAGAGCAAGCTTGTACAAGGATTTGGGACTAGCCGCCATAGTTAAGTACTTTCCCTCACACAATGACCTATCTAATGGCTAACAATTGATAGATATTTGATTCGAGTATCAAAATGGCCATTCTTCATTATTTTTTCCATAAACAGCAAATACGAACGAATCAGAGTTTTAATTGTAAGTAATAACGTGACTGTCTGGTTTGTGTAAAATTAATACCAGCGATACTATATAACCAGGCTTAACCTGGAAAAGACCATAAAATTATAAATGGATCGTTCTCTGATGAATCGGAACTATGCGTTCAAACTCCGGGACATTGTCTTCCAAACTACTCACACTCAACATTTTTTTAAGCGACAGAAACAATGTGGGTGAAACTTGTTATGAATATGATTCAATATAAGGATATTTTTTATTGTAAGCCCCTATTTATCGATTTGGATAAAATTCGGTGCATCGCATTTTTGACAACAAAGTTTTGTTCCTGGAAAACGCGAGTCTGATACGTGTTTAGGTAAAGCCGGCCAACCTGTTTATTTTATAAACGTCGGCGCAAATTCTATAGAAGCATGAACTATATATAGTTCACAAGTTACGGACAGAATATTATTTCAATTCCGGAGTCTTTAACAATCGCAAAATGAAGAAAAGAATTATTACTGAATCGATTTTGACGAAATTTAACTAAGCCATAGTCCGTTTTTGAAAATTTTTGTTTGCTTAAAGTCAAAATTTGCCTATTTGACCTAACTAATCCGTCCGGGCAAGATATTGTTTGACGTTTCATACCAATGTTTGGTCAAAGGTACCAATATCCTGATGCATTCATTAAGCTTTTACCCTATGTAGTGGGTCATTTTATTAAGGTAAGTACTATCTGACCGTTTGACCTTGACACAGTATGGTTTACAAGTGGTCACAAGTAGACAGTCACATGTTAGTCTACTTGTGTCCGTCAAGCCTACCAAGGTATTTAAATAATTATTTGCCACGATAATCTTGCGTAACTCTATATGTTGTAAATATGAAACGCGAAAGTTTAAAAGTTAATATAGTATGGTGGTTTCCGATAATAGACAACAAAAACTTTTGATTAGTCCTTTTCTGATTGGTTTGCGTTTTTGCGATTCATCTAATTGTTTAATCTCATAGGCGGGAATCATGGACCGCTACCTAATACCATTTCTATTTATTTGTTAAGCTTTTGTAATAGTGATCCATCTGGTCTTTCAGCAAGCTTGATAGAGGGAACTCCAACTCTGGCCTTTTTCGAAAACAGAGGCCTTCCCGACAAGGTGTTTTACACCAATCTTACTGAGATTGCAATAATACCCCTCATATACTTTTCATTTCTACCAACCAATTTTTTATCAGTTCATACTTAACCACTGTTCTATTGAAAATCAAAACTGATTATTCATATAGCATGTACAGGTGTAAATTGTTACGCAACACATTTGTCATCAGTTTACATTTTCTCTTGTAAATATGACTGTCTGTCTTATTACAGATAGAACATGGACACCTATGGAGACTGTACACAAATTTATTTCACTTCCTTAAAAACTTAGCACTTTTAATTGTCTTCCTGAATAGGTGCAGCTCATCTCTTTACAAAGAAAGGTCTTCTCCAGATCAACGTCATCATAATGCAGTTTCTTTTCCAGAAGTTCTCGATTCCGATCCGATCCTAAACAGCAGATGTGATTCGTATATCTCCTCTTATATCTGAAACTTATCTGCCAGTTATCGGTCACTCCTTTCTATGGTAGTCTCTTGAGTTTTTTCTTCAGGAATTCCTGTTGCTTCTCCTCTGCCTATAGGTAGGTACTGTATATTGTTATAATGTTTAAATAAAAGAGAAATCCCTTTATATAAAATTAAATTAAATTTCTAAAGGATTGAAGTGGTCAAGAAATTTACATTTTGCGAGTGTTTGGGTACAAAAAATATACGTTGCGAGACAGTGATTTAAATTCATTTGTATCGTCAGTAGTAAGTACAGTTTAGGATTTCAATTAATAACAGACTGTAAAATGGGACGATACCTTGTGGACATAGTTACAAACTAGCTGACCCGGCAAACGAGTTTTGGCATTATAATAATTTTGAGGAATATAATTTAACGGTAAATAACCCCTATCACTTAGGGGTAAAAGAGGCAGAGGCCGATTCTTAGACCTACTGAAAATATATTTGGTAAAAATCAGTTAAGCAGTTTCGGAGGAGTAAGGTAGGTAACTGACATGGTGACACGATAATTTTATTTAAAAGAAACCGTTTTTGGTTTGTCGTTTAGTATCGACCTACAGCTGTCATGTCTCCCTTAACTAGTAGGTCCTTGTGGTTGGAGCTAATGCTATCGTTAAAATGCACCAAGGGATGCTATTTGTGCAGTTGAAGTTATATATCTCTGCACAACTCGCCATTCATCCAATGCATGCAAATACAAATCAAATCAGCGTGTCAATAAGTTTAATCATAACCTTTCCCTATTAGTTCGTGCTTCGGCCCTTGAAGTTCATTTTTTAATATTCCTAACGATTCTAAAATGTTCTTCTTTGCTTCGTTTTGGAAGCGTAAAAGCATGGGTGAATGGATCTCGATTTTTTAAAGGTCCTAACTTGTAATAAGGATTTTTTTTTTGACTACAAAATAGATTTTAGTTTTGTCTAAAAAAATTGGATTCGTTACAAATCAGGGTATCCTAAAAAAATGTTTTCTCCTATAGTTAATATACACGCTCTATATTTTATCAGTCGTCTTTGTCCGTGGCTGTTGCTTGACACACCTCTGATTACTATCAGATACTTACCGAACCACTCACCTTATTTCCAGTACACAGTTCCCTTCCTTCCTTTAGAATGTCTCCATAAGTGAAGTAAGTTTCTACGTAGCTACGATCGTTATGAATTTCCGAAGTCAAGAGAAATCCAAAGATATTTGTGGAACATTTTGTGTCATGTAGTGTGTACCTACTTATACGTCTCTGTGTTTTATCATTGTATTATTTAGAAATAAAAACAGTATTTTATGTCGATGCTAATAAATTATATAAATTCAAATAATATTTTAAGGAATTAATTGAAAAAATCTAAATATAAAGCTCGTACCAACAAACTGGCAATATAAAAAATAATCTTTAAAAATAAAATAGTTAATCAACTGTTTAGTGACAACAGTAACAAAAAAACCACGTGACTAATTAAATCACAACTGAGATTTGAATAGCATGAAGAAAGAGAATAGAAGTTTAGATAGAGTTGTGCCAGTTGGATGAAAAAAAGCAACCAAAGCGACCTCGCTATCCATCATAGGTGTATGCACCATACGACAGCATACACACTTTTTGTCTGAATAGTGTTAGCTTCAATTTATCTGATGGATAACAGGCTCTGGGTGTAAGTGCGTCGTGTTTAATGTAAGATGATTGTCACTCTATTCTACCTACGACTATAACGAGCGGTTCACACTTGAAAGTACTGAAGATAGTTTTGTTGTGTATAGAATAATGCGAAATTATTATTAATTTATAGCATTTATTAAACAGATTTCACATAAAGGTAACATACAAAATTTTACGTCATAAATATATTATTATTATTAAAATAGTCTAAGAATTCATTTAGTCATAAAATACTGCCACGCCTAATAACTTAATACAATTAGGTGAAACATACAACACAATTTTTAATTTTAACAATATCGTGCACTTAAAACAAACTAAGTTAAAGATCACTGTAACGTTAAACTATAAAATCTCATTCAATTTGGATTTGTACTTGCAAAAATTAGGTGATCAATATCGGCAGTGTTGTCAAAACATAGAAACTGGCAAGGCACGTGCGTACTTTAGGTAGAGTGGTGAGTCGCAGGGTGAGCGACTTAGTACACTAACTTTATGTTTCTTTGTCATAGAAGAGTTGACAGCGGATCTAAAGGCATGGCGAGATAAACAACCACGATTAACTTTGTGGCCCGCGAAAACGACCCTCCCCCTCCCATCCAGTGCCCGTAATGGGTCACTCACTATCGGAAACCTTGACATAGACTTTACCCTACGATACGCCATGACACTGACAAAGTTAGTCGTAGCTGTTAGGTTACATCAGGTGAGGGCACGGGCGCGCACCCCACGTGCATCATTGTTAGCTGTGATTTACTTAAGAGTAATGCCAAAAATCTAAATCGGACGGTACAAACAGTGATACATGCTTAGACAAGGTTAAACATTGAAACCGGGACTAATTTTGGTATCGACATGTTATTCGACATATTTCAAAATAAATAGTGAAAAACTACGTACTAAGTCCGAGTTTCAATAACTATCTCATAATGTGAAATTCATATGAAATGACCTTTATAATAGACAAACAATATCAAGATCATTTTCATAAGATTCACAAGTCAGTCAGGCATTTCGTTAAAATCACTAAACGAGTTATTTGAATATCCGCTGTAAATAGAATAAGTGACGTTCAATAGACATGTATTTAAGCGGATGTAGATATTGTTGAACTCGATAGTGAGTTTATACAGAATAGCTGAACAGATCTCAACACAAAAAGCATCAAAAGTTTTAACTGATTATGGTTAATAAGGCCAAATAAATAATTCATTAACTATAGCAGGCTTATAATAAATTATTATGAATGAGTATTGGGTGAAAAATACATTTGATGTTTTATCGAAGACGCGTCTTTTTTAAGTATAACGCAATGTATTCTAATATACAGTAGAATCGGTCAAAGTATACATTTACATTTAGTAAACATCGTAGCGGTAAAAGCAAAACAAAACAGTCGTAAAATGTCTCGTGTTCATGTTAATCACAGTTACGTGTGTCCAACTATATCGAAGCTCCTTGCCGTCGCTCGATGATCTTCATTGGTCGCCTGCCTCTTGGTAAGACTAGACTATGTACACAAAAAGCTTAAATATACAGCGATGTTAGATGCGGAAATTCGCCCAAATAGTACTACGAGTTAAATTTACAATCGAATCGATTTGCATTTATGTTAGATTTTGCATGTGCTGCTCTGTCCTCATAACACAACGGCGAACTTTTGTTATTCTGGTATGAAAGAAAAGTCTTAAACATAGAAATATTTTATACATTAATGTACCCAAATAAATTATGGAATCGATTTATAAATCGTGAGCATGCTCGTTATTTTTTCAACGCACTCTTTTCTCAAAAAGGGCTTTTCGTTCATTCTTTGCCAGCACAGTTTGTGTCCTAGATATAACGTGCATTAATTACTGGGTAAGGTTGGTAAATAAGTTTACAACACACTACTTTATGAAAGTTCAGTTAAGTATGAACACAAACAAGTTTTTTAGTTAATTATATCGTTTACTTCTGTAGATAAATTATGTATAGGAAAGTGATACTCATGGTCTTAAAACTTGGCCTTTTCAGTCTCTAAGGTCAAATGTTTTTCAAATTGAAATAAGGTAAAAGGAGGTTGTATACTATATTTACAAATGCAGGCAATATCTTAAACAATGTTCTCTTTTATACCATGATAAAACAAGTTCACCGCTATGGTTTTGCGGCAAAGCTACACACATCAAATGTGCATTATATATAATAATTCGCGCGAACTATAATTTATAAGGTGAAGACTTTTTACAAGTAACCTAAACTCAAATCATTTGTGTCATATTGTCAAGATGGTGATCGTGGGGGTGTGTTTAAGCGGACGTAAGTCGTTATTGCGGTAACCGCTACGATTTTAAAGCCATATAATTTATTTTATCCTCGCATGTCAACTTTCTGAGTTTAACTTTATATAGTAGTTTTCACCCGATCTCAAAGTGATATAAAGATGAAACAAAGAAACACTACATTAATGGATTAAAAGTGCGCGACGCGAGCTCGCTGCCTGTATCTATGTCTTACTTTTGACGACTAGTTTTGCCGAAGTCTCGACTTGGCCGGCGGCGGTCGTTGCCCGACAGGTGAAGGTGCCTGTGTCTTCCTCGTACGTGTTTCCGATCAGCAGCACAGCGTTGTTTCCTTCGTGGATCATCTGCGATCAAAAAATATGTTTCTTTACTATCTAATCTATATTTACCTCCTGACTATTATTATCTATTTCGATTGCAGATGGAAGGCTGAAAATATAGCTGTTTTAAAATAGCTCACCTGGAAATCTGGGGTTTCAGGTATAAGAGCACCTTCTCGAAGCCATTGAATAGTCGGCTTGACTTTGCTTGTTATATGAGTTTTGAATTGGGCAGGTTGACCTTCGTAGACAACTAGATCTCGGAGAGGTGTTAAAGTTGGTAAATTCTCGGCCTGATCCGGTTGAGTCACTTTTAGTTTTGCGGCTACAGTTACACGGCCAGCCGAGTTATAAGCAACGCATTTGTAATCACCCTCATCTTCGGGGAAAGCTTCAGATATACGAAGCGTGTACTCATCAGCTGTTCGAGACATTTGGAAGTACTTAGAAGGTTTGATCAGTTTCTCCCCTTTGTACCATTGCACTGTTGGGGCTGGCTTTCCAACAATCTTACAACTGAATTCAATTGCTTGACCCTCGGTAACAATCTTATCTTTCAATGGCTCAATAATCTCAGGAGGCGCATTAGTGGCTTTAGTTTGAGGTTTTGGTTTTTCTTTGGTAGCAGGAGCATTAACAGAACACTCAGCGTCACATCGTGCTTCTCCAGCGCTGTTAATAGCAACACATTCATATTTTCCCGAATCTTGAGGATAAGCTTCGAGAATTAGAAGAGTATACGTGCCGTCTTCTTCTAGAATCTTATTTCTTATGTCTGGTTGGACTTTTTTACCATTCTTAAGCCAATAAACATCAATAGGCTTTGTCCCAGTTACTTTTGTATCAAATCGTACCAGTTGACCAGCTGTCACATTAACATTTTGGGCAGTTAATGTAAAACTGGGCGGAGCAACACCTCCTCTTCCCTGGCGCCTGCGCTCCTCGACCACTAAATTAGCGCTACATTTTGCAGTTCCACCACGATTCTCAGCTACTGCAGCAAAAACGGCAGAATCTTCGATAAAGACTTGCCTAATTATCAGAATTGATTTAGTGCTGAAAGTGTGAATCTGGAAGTCTGCAGAATTTTTAATCGGGAAATTCTCTCTGTACCATTTAATTGTTGGTAACGGGTCACCATCAAACTCAACCTCGAATCTGGCTTGTTCATGCTCAAACACTCGGCAGGGTTGCATTTTTTTGGTGAAAACTGGAGGTTGACTAGGTTTCACGGGTCCTTCCACGACTCTTTCTTGCGTTTGAGCCTTGTGTTCCATTTCAGTTGTCTCAGTAGAAGTTATTTTACGAGTAATTTCAGTATCTCCTACTACTTCCTTCTGAATTTGTTTCTGTTTAGCAACATGTACTTCTTTGCCGTGAACGGTAGATTCAGAAGGTCCTGGTATTTTGGGTTTTGCTACAGTCTTCTTCTGTACTTGTTCAGCAGAAACTTCAGTTTGTTCTCTGTAAAGTAAAAATGAAGGTTTATTTTTACTTTATACATACTCGAAAAATTACGTTGGTGCAGAGTTCTCGAGCATGAGGTTTCAAAACCTCACAAGTACCAATGTGACTTTTTCCTAGATAGTAGGTTAGTAGGTACTTTTTTACACACATTCGATAAAAGTTGGATGTCACCAGTCAATCTTGCAATTTGCCTTACCTATACCAAAACTGGTATCACATGTGTATAGTCAGACCAATTTTGGTAATTAGTTTTTTGCTGTGTTAATATATGTTTTTATATAGCATGTAGTATCTTAACGTTACGTATACAAAGAAAAAGTGTAAGTTCCCTAGTTTAATATAAAGATAAAACGACTTACAAAGTGTCCTCATATTTCTGAGCCATGCCTTTAGCAAGAGAACTGCTGGTGATTTTTTCTCCAGGGATTGCATATTGGTGAGTTGACTCTCTGAAGCGACTTTCCTTAATAACTTGTTCATTTTCTAATTCCTGTAGTTTGTTGTAGTACTCTTCGCTCTTCTTCTTCTTAACTGTTTGCTGCCATTCTGTTTCGGGTTCTTTAATTACTTTGGGTTTTAACTCAGGCCTGTGATCAATAACACCTTGTCTCTGCAACACTTGTCTTTCTTCAAATGTTTTCTCCAGCTCAGTTTCAGAGCGCTGATATTGCGTTGTTTCATCATACCATGCTGTGGAAACGCGTAAGAAATTAATACAACATTTTCTAAAAAAGAAGTAAGAAAAATAAAGACATACCTCTCCCAGAATCCGTTGGCAAAGCTGGCAGAAGCAATTCATTTAGCTGCACTCCTCTTGGATAAAGTGAGGAAAGGTAATAGGAAGCTGGGGGGGTACTTTTGTGCTTAAGCAGTTTGTCAATGTGTGCGTAGTTTGGTAATGTATGTTAGGGCAGTTCATAAGCTGTACTAATGTGTAAATCAAAACACTTTTATTTTTATTAAGATAGTTAACTGCATAGAAAAGCGTCATTTTGTCACCCTGTTTTATTATAACATCATAATTAAACTTACGTCGTGGAGCATTCTTCAAAACACCTCTGTAGTCGTCATGTCTCGGAATTACTTTTAGTTCCGTCGAAGCTAACGCTTCGCCAGCTGAACTTCTGGCGATAACCTCAATTTTACCAGTATCGTATTGTCTGGTTTTGGGTATGTCAAAGTGGTACATTCCATCGTATGTCAATTTGTATCGAGAACCCTGTAATGATTTTGAATATGTACATTATTTATTATTTTATCAAAGTAAATAGTATTCAGTATGATAAAAGTAAGTATTCTTAAGATAATTACATTAACAATGGTGTTGCCGTTGATAAGCCACATCACTCGAGGCTTAGGATGTCCAGTGACACGACAGCAGAAGCGAGCCCACTCGCCTTCTTCAACAGTTACTGGTTCTGGACGGCTTACGAAAACAGGTGGTGATCTAGCTTTAGATTCTTCTGGCGCTTGTTCAGGAACCCTAAAAGAATATTTTTCTATTTAGTTACACTATCTCACAATTTATATACAGAAAACAAATTATTGATTGTATCGATTAGAAATAAACCGTTTTTTTATAAACTCACGTTTGCCATGCAGCTTCCATTTCTCTTATCTTTTCTATACTCTTCATATGTTTGGGCAATTGAGAGTCGTAGACAATACCCGGTTTACCAGCTGTCTTTATAATTGCCCGAGTTTCATCCATACCGTACAAGTTGGTAGCTCGGCAAAGATATTCACCGCTATCTTCGGGATAAACCCAGCCAAAGTTCATCGCCACATATCCGAAGTCATAAATCGGTGTGAAACGGTTCTCTGAAATATAAAACAAAAAGTAATTAAGTACCCATCCGCATTATTTGTGTTCTAGGTGGTCCTATATAAAAATAACAACTCACTGTGCAACAAAGGCTTTCCATTGAAAAACCATTCCACTTTCATATTAGGGTCACCAACTGGTGCCAACTGACATTCAAACTTTGTAGATTCCATTTCTACTAAAGTGGTTTGACTTTCAATTTGTGTGACGAAACGTGGTGGTTGTTTCTTATCAGCATCATACAGGTCATCTTCAGTCAAAAAGATTTCGGAAGTGTATTTCTTAATCGTAGCTTCCATTTGGGTCAAAGCTTCAGATTTCTTCATACCTCGTGGCACTTGGTTTTGCAGGATAATGTCTGGCAGTTCTATAAAATTAAAAAACGATAAATAGTTACATTGATACACTAAAATAATTTAAATACATAAAATGACATGTATCATGTTCACTGCATCATATCTGAAGCAAAATTGAGCAGAAAATATTCAAATTTTTCCTCTCTATACATAATATTGATTAAATAATTCAGTTAAATCCTCCGCTCTCTTTTAATTAAAAAAAAAGAAAAAACATACAGATAATTATTTTCAAAGAGATAATGATTTATACTTACGTTTACATGATACTGTTGCCTTGGTAAAATCTTCGCCGATATCGTTCACTGCACGGCAAACATATTCACCAGAATCTTCAGCATAAACGTACAATATGTCCAATGAAACGAATCCCATATCGTAAACTGTACGGTACCTATGACCAGAAGGTAAAAGTTTTCCATTGCGGTACCACTCAATACGTAATTTTGGATCTTCTTTAGGTTCCACACGACATTCAAATCGTACGCTTTCCGATTCCTCAACCGTGTGCGATTGAATCTGAGTAATGAACTTAGGTGGAGTGTTTATAACAGGTTCTTCCTTTGGCGCGTCACTAATACGTCCTCTCTCAAGTTCTTTGATTTTCTCTCCGCTCATACCCTGTGGTAGCTGAGATTCCAATACAATGTCGCGCTTAGCACTGCAGGTTATCTTTGCCGTAGTTGTTGCAGAGCCCCATTTGTTGGTAGCGCGGCAAACATACTCTCCAGCGTCACGGGCATATATGTAATCAATGTCCAAAGCAATAAAGCCAAAATCATTGAGCATATGTACTCTAGATCCGGTAGCGAATGGTCTGCCATTGTGGAACCAGTCAATTCTCATAGTTGGGTCACCAACTGGCTCTACCCGGCAATCAAAGTGAATAGGACCACCTTCAACAACATCAAGGTTGTCCTTAATTTCTACTGTGAATTTAGGTGGGTTAGGTTTTTCATCTTCTATTGTAATTTCTTCACGCTTGTGCAAGGTTTCTTCTAATTTCTGGATGCTTTCGGTACCAGATTTGAAGTGAGATGGCAATTGTGGTTCCAAAATAATACCTTGTCTTCCCTTCACTTGCAATTTGCATGAAACTGTCGCTTCTCCGTGTCGGTTAGTGGCCTTGCAAGTGTAAAGACCTGCGTCCCGTTGATATACACCAGCTATTTCTAATATAACAAAACCGAAGTCATTGATGGTCTTGACTCTAGATCCAGTCAAAAGTGGCTTGCCGTTATGGAACCATTCAACTCTCATGCTCGAATCATTAATAGGAATGAGACGACACTCAAAGTGAGCCGATGAGTTTTCTGATAGAATCAAATCAGAAGGAGTTGTAGTGAATTCTGGTGGATTGCCAGTCTCAGCTTCTGGAGTCATGGAATCGACTGTGCCTGTGTATCCCTCCAGAGCAGCAATTTTATCAATGGTGCCCTCCATACCTTTAGGCAACTGTGACTCCAAAATAATATTTCGTTTACCTTGTACTTTCATGGTAGCTGTTGTTACAGCCTCTCCATAGTTATTATATGCCCTGCATAGATATTCACCAGAGTCTTCAGGGTATGTCGGCGATATTTCAAGAATTACAAATCCAAAGTCACAGAATGTTCTGAATCTGGAGCCTGCTTTGAGAGATTTACCATTCCAGTACCACTCGACCTAAAATAAAAAACAAATTTAAGTAATGTCAGTTATGTAGCTACCTACATTAAAATGTGTATTGTGTACTCTGGTAGTATATCAATTAAATAAGAGACTTCTAAAGTAATTGAGTCGAATATTTTTTTGGAATTATAATATTTTGTCATAGTATTATAATATTTATAAATAACATTACGTCAATTTAATTTCTGAAGAGTAAGACATTTCGTAACACCCATTTTTCACTACTTATATATTACATCCTTATATCATTAGTCCTATATAATAAGTGAGACTATTGCCATAACATGATAATAATAATATAATAAATAAAATTTATTGAAGAACTCAAAATCTAGAAAGAATACTGGCTGATTATATACCGACAATATTCCAGACTTCAAGTCATTAGTGGGTTTATTCCATAACTGGAAGTCTCGATGGTGCTTTGTCCCTACCCGACAATTTAACCTAATCTAACCTAATTAATCTAACTTATACTATAAATATGTGTAAGTTAATTTACCTTCAAGTTAGGATCATCAGTAGGTGTCAACCTCGCTTCAAAGTGAGAATTTTCTCCTTCCCGCAAATTATCGATGTTTGATAGTGGTACTGTGAATACTGGTGCTTTGCCTCGCTCTTCGTCCTCTTTGACATCTTTTCTGCGTACCATTGAGTCCTCAAGAGTTTGTAGTTTCTCCAATCCACCTTCCATGCCCTAAAAACAGTTTATATTTACATCATCACATGCCCTATTTCTCGAAAGAAAAGCGATTTTTTTTTTGTCATACACCGAGCGCAATTATAGATACTGGTACAAATGTTTCTATGAATCCAACTTGGCCCCTGATACGCTCGACAGCTCACATCCTTGACTATTAAATCAACTAACCGATTTATTAAATTATTTACAAAAAATACATTCGATAGGTTACCCTTATTGTTTTGATTTGCTAAAAGTACTCACCCGCGGTAGTTGCGAGTCCAGGATTAAATTCTCCTTCGAAGTACATTTCAATGTAGCCTTGGTAGAGTCTCGGCCTAATTTGTTCGTGGCCACACATTCGTAGACGCCCGAATTTTCTTCATAGCAGTACAAAATATCCAATATAACAATACCAAAATCGTGGAATGTTCTGTACCTGTGGCCATGCGGTAACTTTTTGCCATTGTAGAACCATTCAACCTTAAGATCAGGGTCGTCAACTGGTACTAATCGTGCTTCGAAATGTGCACTTTGGCCTTCCACTAATTTAGTAACATCTTGAATTTGAGTAATGAACTTTGGTGGTACAGCAGATGCAGGTGCAGGCGCTTGCTGTTGACTACCTTGTAAACTTTCTAATTCTCTGATCTTAGCTAAAGAATCAGGCTGCAGACTGTCAAGATAAACTCCGCTTCTTCCAAAGCATGTTATTGTAGCCTTAGTGAAGTCTTCGCCATATTTATTATAAGCTCGGCAAACATATTCTCCTGTGTCATGATTTTGGGTGTAAGCTATATCTAGCACTACAAATCCAAAGTCAGAAACCATTTTGATTCTATTTGAGTGACGTAATGGTTGACCATTATGATACCACTCAATTTTCAAATCAGGGTCATCGACAGGTACAACAGTACATTCAAAGTGAGCTGATTGGCCATCTTTCAAACCTTCAACATTTTGAATATGTGTAGTAAATCTTGGTTTCTGTCCTTTGCTCTTATCAACACATTCTAATTTGACACTTATTTCAGCCTGTCCCCATCTATTTGTAGCTCTACAAGAGTACACACCAGAATCGGTTGTTTTAGTTCCAAGTATTTCTAGTACTACCATACCAAATGCGTAAACAGTACGGATACGGTGACTAGCTTCAATTGTTTTTCCGTTATAGAACCACTCGATAACCATACTTTGATCACCGGTAGGTATAAGAGATGCTTCATAGTGAGCTATTTGTCCCTCACTAATGTCAACGATATCCTCGAAAACAGTAACGAATTCCGGAGGCCGGCCTGTGTCATCATCAGGTGCCTGGCCTGGTTCTCTACGAAGGGAATCTTCAAGGTTTTGAATCTTTTCCAATCCCTCAGTACCTTTAGGATGTTGTGTCCTTTCAATAAGGTTTTCTTTGCTGGTACAGAATATTGTTGACGATGTAAATGCTTCACCCTTCTTATTGTAAGCCTTACATGTGTATATTCCACTATCTCTTTCATAAACATCAGTCACATCTAATGTTACAAAACCAAAGTCACTTGTAAGCTTAAATCTAGAACCTTGCTCCAAAACCTTTCCATTGAAATACCATTCAATTTTAAGGTTTGGATCGTTTTTAGGTTCAACCTGTCCCTCAAGGTGCAACGCTTGGCCTTCAATCAACTGATGTTCTGGGGCTACTGGTACTACCCACTCTGGTTTGGGGTATTCAACATCGGGTACTGATGTTCTTCTTGATTTCGACAATCTTGCCTCTTCAGCCTGTTCCACAGCTTCCAATCCAGCTTTTCCTTGTGGGTGCTGTGTATCGAAATATATGTTTTTATCACCGGTGCATCTTAGAGAACCAGATGTTGTGGCTGAACCTTTGCTGTTCGTTGCCTTACATGTGTAAATTCCAGAATCTTCTTCATAAGTGTGAGTAATATCTAGAGAAACATAGCTGAAATCGTGTGTGCTCTTGTATCTCGAACCAGATGGCAAGGGTTTATTGTTAAAGAACCATTCTATTTTAAGCGTAGGATCTCTCGATGGTTCCACGTTACATTCAAAGTGAATATTGTCACCTTCTTTACACAGAATATTATTCAGATGTGAAATAAATACAGGAATTTCGTAAACTGGTTCAGGTGCTTCAGGTTTACTTGATTTAGGCTGCTCTAACGCGCCAATCCTGTCTAAAGATTCAGGATGAAGAGTTTCACCAAGTAGCCAGTGGCGATCTTCAACTTTTATAGATGCAGTTGAAACAGCTTCACCCATAAGATTGGTAGCTTTGCAAGTATAAATTCCCGAATCATCAATTCGTACGCTGTTAATAGAAAGAGTTACTAAGCCAAAATCAAATGTACTCTTCAATCTTGACCCGGTAGTTAAAGACATGCCGTTTTTGAACCATTCGATTCTCAAATTAGGATCGGTTCGTGGTTCTACTTGAGCCTCCAAATAAACATGTTGTCCTTCAACAAGTTTGTCGTAGCTCTTAAGATGTGTTGTGAAAATAGGTGCCTGTTGTACTCCGGAGTCAACAAACATTTCTGGTACTTTATTCATAGCAGCCTCCTTCAGTTGTATTTGCTCCCAAGCCTCTGGTCTCATGGCCTGGTCAACAATGGTAGACTTAGTCTTAACCTTTAATGCTGCGGACGACACTGTACTTCCAGCCTTGTTTATAGCCTTGCACATGTAAAGACCAGCGTCTTCAGCTACAACTGAATTGATGTCTAGTGTTACAAATCCGAAATCATGAGTTGTGCGGAATCTCGAACCTGTGAAAAACAATATGAATGAATAATATGTTATACTAAATTGTTCTTATCAACCGAGCATTAATGTTCATAAAAAAACTCTACAATAAATTTATTAACCACTGATTTCAACTATGAGCTTACCCATCTTAAGTTCCACTCCATTAATGTACCACTCGAATCGTAAGCTTGGGTCTCCAACCGGAACAACACGTGCTTCGTAATGAGCGTGTTGGCCTTCCCATAATTCAGAAGGTCCTGTCAGAACCTGAGTAAAGATTGGCTTCTCAAACTCGCGCTCAGGTTCGTCTGGTCTTCTTTGCTGTGGTTGTTCAAGTTGTTGGATTTTCTTCATACCTTCTGGATGTTGTGTGTCCATCTGGATGGCTGCTTTAGCTGAAATTGAACACAGAAATAAGTATAAGTGGCTGCGCTCGCAGGTGTGAAGATGTGCCAGCAGGTCGAAGACTTCTTCGGTTTTCAGAGGCATAGAAGTTTCGAGCTCGATCCAGGTTTTAAATTGCAAGTTCATTATTCGTTGATGAAAAATTGAGGATGACATTGATACGAATAAAAAACCACAAAACTACGCATTTACAATGCAATATAAAATTATTGATTCATTAAGCCTGAACATTCTCGCGATGTATTGAAAATTCGAATGGCACCTGACGATTTTGATGGATATGGTTGTGGTAGTCTCAATCGTCGCTGCTTTAACAATTAGCATAGGTACCATAAACAAACTAATGAGTTGGTAATAAAAACACTTACTTTTTATTCTCATAGCAGCAGTTGTTACAGCTTCTCCTAAAAGATTCGAAGCTCTGCACATGTAAACTCCTTCGTCTTCATCACGAACATGGGTGATAGTCATTGAAACGTATCCGAAGTCGTGAGTTTTTGTTATTCTTGAACTGTCTTCAATAAGTTTTTCGTTCCTGAACCATTCAACTTTCAGTGTTGGGTCTCCGACTGGGATAAGGCGACAGTCAAAGTGCGCTGTTTGACCCTCTTGAATGTTGTCAATGTTTTGGAGAGGTTGTGTAAATACAGGTCTTTGGCGTGTAACAGGTTCCGGGATCTCAGGTCGTTTGAACGGTTCTGCAGATTCTAATTCACGGATTTTTTCCAAGCCTTCTGGACGTTGAGATTCCGATATAATGCTTCCTTTTGCGGTTACTGTCATTGATATCGAAGATGTACATTGTCCTAGAGCATTGATGGCCTTTACTGAATATTCACCAGCATCTTCAGGAACACAATGCTGAATATCTAATGACACGTAACCAAAATCAAAAGTGATATGGAACCGTGCGGCAGATTGCAGGGCTTTGCCGTTATGATAAAATTCAATCCTTAGGTTGGGATCGTGCACGGGCTCTACCTGGCATTCAAAATGAGCTGTTTGGCCCTCGAAGACATGGGTAGTACCCCGTAACTCCGTAACAAATCTAGGTGGACTTATCTTAGGTTCTTCAACTTCCATCCTAGTGTGATGACCTTGTGCTTCAAGCTGTCTTATCTTTTCCAAACCATTTGGATGCTGAGTGTCTAATATTATACTCCTGTGCCCTGTTTTTAAATTAGAAGTTAAATTAGATACTATACATATAATAAATTTTCATTTAGATTTATGTTATAAAAAAATATTTACCTGCAACCTTCAACGTGCATGTGTTAACTGCTTCGCCAAGTTTATTAGTGGCCTTACACATGTATGTGCCCGAATCTTCAGAGTAAGAGTACAGAATATCTAATGCTACGTAACCGAAGTCGTGGGTTGTTCTATACCTGTGACCAGCTCTTATTTTTTGACCATTGAGGAACCATTCAATCTTTAGATCGGGATCATTAATTGGCTCTACTCTGCATTCGAAATGAGCTCGGTCTCCTTCTTTCAAATTTTCCAAACTTGTAAGAGCAGTCAAGAAAACTGGTCTTTGGCCTGGTTGTTCTTCTTGAACTGGTTTAGGTCTCTCATAATTTTCTAATTCTTGAATCTTTCTCAGGCGCTGTTCGTCTAATGTGTCTAAGTAAAGACCCGCTTTAGCTAGAACATTACCAAATATTTTGTTAAACTGCCAGTCACATTAAAATAAACAGAATAAATATATTAAAATAAATAATCTCATAGTTTCTTAGTTGCATTGGATTTCTAAAATCAATGAAAACCTCGTGTTGGGAGGCAGACAAACTTTTTTGGGTAGATTAACTTTATTGACTTACTTTATTTTGGTTTTGTTTATGTTGTAACTTGTTTAAGTACATAATATGATGTACTTACCATCTACTTTCACAGAGCTTGTGGTTACAGCTTCACCAACAGCATTAGTAGCTTTGCACATATACGTGCCGCTATCTTCTGAATAGGCATACAAAATATCTAACGCTACATAACCGAAATCGTATGTAGTCTTAAACCGATGACCTTGTTGGATAGGCCTGCCATTACAGTACCATTCCACACGCATGGTAGGGTCATTCACTGGCGTGAGTGTAGCTTCCAGGTGGACTGGTTTGCCCTCAGAGACCTCTGCATTTTTCAGAGGTTTGCCAAATTGTGGCTTTTCTGCCACAAAGCTCTCATCACGGACTACACGCTTGTATCTACTATCGTCTTCTAGGTACTGAATCTTTTCGAGAGCACTTTCGTGTTGCGTGTCTCTTATAATAGACTCTTTCGCTGCAACATAAAATATAATATAAATAATTGGCAAATAAATAAACAATGTTGTAAAAAATGCTACGCTTTTACTTAAACATTTTTATACTTACACTGCACATTCAGCTTAATAGACGATGTTGCTTGTCCTAAGTTGTTAATAACCTTGCATGTATATTCACCAGAGTCTTCTCCGTACACTGATAATATGTCTAGTGCAGCGAAACCAAAATCGTACGCTGTACGATAGCGGTGCCCACTTTGTAAGACCTTTCCATTGAAGTACCATTCGACACGCATGTTTGGATCGGGATAAGGCTCAATACGGCATTCGTAATGAGCACTTTGACCTTCTACAAGCTTCGATGGTCCATTCAACTGTGTTATGAATCGTGGAGCCTGGTTAACAGCTACTTCCACGTCTTCTCTACGTTGATAGCGAGAAGAATCTTCCAACTGTTGAATTTTTTCTAAAGCACTCTCGTGCTGAGACTCAAGCTGAAGTGAAGCTTTAGCTAAAAAAATAAGCATAAAGTTAGATTTTCTTTATAGAGTGGTATTTATAAGACAGAATAAGTATCTTGGTGTTAGTTTAAAAATAACAGCTAAGTCAACTATCTGAGAAAAGCTCTACTAGTTTCAAGCCATAAAGTGACTCTGTGACACGATTGTCATTTCACAAAAATAGGCCTATCGATTTAATTGATAATAAACTTACATTGTACAAACAGAGTAGATGAAGTAACAGCTTCTCCTAATTCATTGATAGCTCGGCATGTGTATGTGCCAGAATCCTCCGGATTAACGTATTTCATGTTCAAGGCTACGTAGCCGAAATCGTGCATAGTCGTCAAACGATTTGCTGAAAAATAAAAACAAATTTATATATTTTTTTCGGTTTTGATGTATATTTGGTTAGCATTTTGATGTGAGATACTTACAGGCTTCAATGGGAACACCATTACGTAACCACTCCACTCGGAGTTTCGGATCCCCAACAGGTATAAGTCTAGCCTCAAAGTGCGCTGCTTGGTTCTCAGCAACTCTTATATCCTTCATAGGCATAGTAAACACAGGTGCTTGCGTTATAGTTTCATCTTGAGCGCTGTGTCTTTGATATCTAGAAGTATCTTCCAATTGGTTCAATCTTGGAAGAGCACCTTCATGCTGTGATTCTAAATAGATAGATTTCCTAGAATGTACAATAGCAATTCCGGAGGTAACTGCTTCACCAAGAGCATTAATAGCTCGACAAGTGTATGTTCCTGAGTCTTCGGGTAAACAAGACATGATATCTAGAGCAACAAACCCAAAGTTGTTAGTTTCTGTAAATCTTGACCCACTCTTCAAAGGTTTGTTATTATGGTACCATTCTACTTTCATGGTTGGATCAGAAACAGGTATAAGTCGACACTCGAAGTGGGCTCTCTGACCTTCTTTGATTTCAATATTTTTCAATGAAGTTGTAAATATGGGCGCCTGTGTTGTCACTTCATCGACATAATCTGTCCTATGATATTTAGACCTATCTTCCAATACTTGAATTTGGTTGAGACCAGCCTCATTTTGTGTTGCTCTTATTATGTCCGCAGTGCTACGGCAAGTTAATCTGCAACTAACCTCATCTGTGCCAAGTAAATTGACAGCTCTGCATGTGTAAATACCAGAGTCTTCAGCAATTAAATCAATAATGTCCAGTGCGACGTAACCAAAGTCATGAATGGGTCTGAATCTATGACCAATAGTTACAGGCTGTCCATTTTTAAACCATTCTACTTTTAGGTTCGAATCGGTAACTGGTTCAAGTTTGCACTCAAAATGTACATGATGACCTTCAACAACGTTATCAATTGATTTGGGTTTTGTAATAAAGCGTGGTTTTATGTTAATAGATTCATCAACCACCTCGCTCTTCTTGTAACGTGAGGCATCTTCCAAGTATTGAATTTTCTCGAGGCCCGAGGGGTGTTGAGATTCGAATATAAGATCCTTTTTAGCAATAACACGCAAAGCACACGATGTTACTGCTTCACCTAGTTGATTTGTAGCTTGGCATGTATAAACACCAGAATCTTCTGGATAGACACTTAATAAATCTAGAGCCACGTAATCGAACTCGTAAGCTGGCCTAAACCTGTGTCCTGTTTTGATTGGCCTTCCGTTACAGAACCATTCTACTTTCATGGCTGGATCACCAACAGGCTGTAGTCTACATTCCAAATGTACATTAGTTCCTTCCACAGTCTCAATATTATGTAGAGCTCTTGAAAACTGAGGTGCCTGCCTGACTGTTATATCTTCATGCACTTGGCGCGATCTACGTGCCGCGTCTTCCAGCATTTGTATTTGTTCGACAGCTTGTTCATTTTGAGTGTCAGTCAAAATATCCGATCGCTCAATAACACGGACCATAGCAGAAGTGTGAGCGGAACCTAAGTGGTTAACAGCGCGAACTGTGTATTCTCCAGAATCTGTGGATGTAGCATGGATAATATCCAGTGCAACAAATCCAAAATCATAGTAAGTCCTAAACCTGGAGCCAACTGTTACAGCTCTGCCATTGTGGAACCATTCAACACGCATGGTCGGATCACCCATTGGTTCCAACCTGCACTCTAAGTGAATATTTTTGCCTTCAGATATTGGGGCTGGATCGGATAATGGCTGTACGAATACCGGTTTCGACTTAGAAATTTCTTCTATTTCGTACATGGGCTCGACAAATTTGGATTCTTCAATATGCCGAGTTTTTTCATATAGGCCACGGTGAATACTTGATGTATCAATACTTGAACGTGCTGAAAAAAACCATGAATTTAACTTCTGTAAACAAATTTGCTAACCCTAAATATCAATATCTAAAAAATATCTAGCTACTAAGATCTTAATTTACTAAATAAATACTTACTTTCGACAGTCATTGAAGCACTCAATTGAGCTTCTCCAGCTGCATTGCGAGCTACAACTGTGTAAACACCGGTGTCATCGGAGCGGACACTAGCGATATCCAACGCTACATACCCAAAATCATGGTATGTCTGAATACGATTGGCACTCTTGATTTGTTTTCCATTGAAGTACCACTCTACAGTCATAGTCAAATCACTCTGTGGTTCAACTCTTGCTTCAAAGTGAGCACTTTGTCCTTCTACTATTTTATTAGTGCCCTTAAGTGGTCCCAAAAATCGAGGCTTTTGCGTAACCTTCACTTCCTCTTCTGCGCGTCTTGAATATCTAGTAGAATCTTCAAGGTGTTGAATTTTCTCATATCCTCCTGGATGCTGCGATTCCGCAATTATATCTTTCCTGGTCACAATGGTAAGATTGGCGCTAGTGGTAGCCTGGCCCAAAGCATTATAGGCTCGGCAAGTGTAGTGACCAGCATCATGTATGGTTACGGATTTTATAGTCAATGCTACGTATCCAAAGTTGAAGAATGTAGTAATTCTGGAACTAGCTTCTACAGGACGTCCATCTTTTAACCATTCCACTCTCAAAGTTGAATCGCCTACTGGTTCAAGGCGAGCTTCAAAATGAGCAAACCCACCTTCTTTAATATTTATCTGATCTTTGATTGGTGTTTTGAACTCAGGTCGCTGCGTACTCTCAGGAGCTTCCTGATAATACTTTTGATGTTGCTGTTGTTGATATGCTTCCAATTGCTCAGTCTTTTCAATGTATCGTCGCTGTTCTGGTATACCAAGATCTGCTGTAACTGTACTCCTGGCAGCTACTCTGATAGAAGCAGTACTAATGGCTTCCCCTAATTTATTTACAGCTCTCACTGTGTACGAACCTGCATCTTCAGCCCGTAGGTGCATGATGTTAAGGGAGACGTAACCGAAGTTGAAGATTGACGTGATTCGCGAGCTAGCTGTAATTGGTCTGCCATCTTTGTACCACTCTACTCTCATCGTAGGGTCACTGACAGGAGTCAGTTGTGCTTCAAAATGAGCATTTCTGCCTTCTTGTAATTCACCAAGTTCTTGCAATGGCCTAATAAATTGAGGCCTCTGTGAAATTTGTTCTTCTATTGACTCTTGATGTTGATACCTCGAATAATCCTCCAACTGTTGGATGTATTGCAAACTTTCTGGATGTTGACTCGTTCTTTCAATAGTTGCTCGTGGAGTTACTTGTAGCACAGCTTTAGTTTCCGCAACACCCGTCGCACTAATAGCTCTGCAAGTGTATTCTCCACTATCTTGAATGTTTAGACTGAGCATATCAAGAGAAATATATCCAAAGCGGAATATGGATGTAAACCTAGAACCTGCAACAAATTAAATAATATTATAACATTTTATCTTTTTACCTTAGTGGATTGCCCTGAGCTCTACATAGCTCTATAAACCCGGCTCACACACTAAATATGTAGGTATATACCCAGCGAATTCCGGACAAGGTGCACATCACATTTGTAATGAGCGCTGATAAAAGCTGCCTCGTTTAAGTAGGTCAGAAATACGTTTGACGAGCTCAAGTTCGATGCTAGCGTCGAATAAAGTATTATTTGTAAAAGAACCATTTTTTTACGAAGTAATAACAAGTTCAAAAAATTATCTTGCTCCGCGTCTGGCATTAGGACCGTTGTCGGCAGCAAACTTTATTACGTGGAGCTCATAACTGGTAAGAAATGGTTGTACGGTTCATGTGTAACATTATAGAGGCATTAAATTTAATTAAAATGAATTACTTGCGCCACTGCCTACCTATCCCATCAGGGATATAAGGCGTGAGGTTATAAAAAAATACTTACTGGCTTCGATACTTTGTCCATTTTTCAACCATTCGATTTTCATCGTTGGGTCGCCGACAGGTTCTATCCTCGTTTCAAAGTGAATTTTGCCACCTTCCATCTGTGAAATACTCTTGAGTGGCACAATAAACTGCGGCGGAGGATAAACTCGATCTTCCTCACCTGGAGGAATGTAAGGTCGTGCCCTTTCCACGTGCCTCAAGTAAATGATTTCAGGTCCAGGCGCAGGCCTGTAAAATACGAAATTCAAATTTAAAGTATGTTTTTACCTCACATACAAAAATATAAATCACTAAATATTAAAAAAATACTCACTCTGGCTCGATAATCTTTGTAGGCCGGGGCAAGTGCAGACGTTTTAACTCGGGCGGTGGCTCTTTTGGTACTTCGACATAGAGCCTGGCCCGAGTAGCTGTGGAGCCTGCGACGTTCTGGGCTGTGCACTGATACCATGCCGCATCCGACGCCTTGGCTCGCGGAATGTCCAGCGTCGAGGCCCCACCATCGGTATTAATTCGTAATTCTGGATTGGGTATTATCGGAACGCCGTCCTTCTGCCATGTGATTCGTGGTGTAGGTGTACCAACTGCACGGGCGTTTAAAATTACAGGTTCACCTTCACGTACACTCAAGGTGCTGAACCTTTCCACAAACTTTGGCGCAACTACCTGTTCCTTCTCGATGACGTTTAATCTGCATTGGAAAGATGTTTCACCACTCTTGTTGCGCGCTACGCAGGTGACTACACCACTATCACTGAGTTCGACGTTTGTAATCATAAGTGCATGATTACCTGACTCGTTTACTAATATCTTATGATTATAATCGTCTCGTATTTGTCTATCGTTAATGAACCACGTGACTTCTGGGTAAGGCCTGCCAGTGACGCGGCAATCGAATCGCGTCATTTTTCCCTCTGTAACATCGCGGTCTTGGCAGACTCTTACAAATTGCGGAGCGAGAGCTTTTTCACTTATTTCTACTCTTTCTTCAAATCCTGTTTGTTGAGTGTCCATGATGTATTGTGATCTCTGATCTTGCACATAAGTCTCTTGAGGAGATTCAACGGCGAGGTATGCAGACGTTACAATGCAACCATTTGGATTTTCAGCTAATAAAGTGTAATGGCCTGAGTCAGACTTCTGTGTGTTTCTTACCCTAAGAGTTGTATGATTTTGTGTAGTAACAATTTCATGTTTGCTGGAGTTCACTATCCGTTGGCCATTTTTGAACCAAGTCACACGCGGCCGCGGGTTACCTGAAAGTTGTACCTGGAACTGAGCATCTGCACCCTCCTGTAACTTGGAATTCCTTGGTTTTTGTGCAATTTTAGGTGGAGATACTGGTCCAAGCGTTTTGTCAACCTCCGTGCTGATGTGAATATCACTTTCATTAACATATCTCTTAGTGATAGTTTCTCTGAATGATACTTCTCTCAAAAGTCTGTACTCAAAGGTGTCTACTTTGAAATCTTCTGTGGATGAATAGTCAGTGCCGTTGGTGTAAGAGACTTTCTGTGTTTGTCTGGACTGTTCTGTGGAGTACCCCTGTGTACCATAGGATTTGTGTTCCACGCTCTCACTGACGTGTCTATAGCTTTGTTGTTGCGAGCTCTGATGTGCGGGCACCGGGACACCTTCGGGCTGAATATACACGGAACAAATAGCTTCGCCATATTGGTTGCGAGCCGTGCATGTATATTCGCCTTCATCCCCTGGGCCTATCTGCTTAATTAATAAAGACACGTCGCCGGTTTGTTCGTTGTAGCTCATACTATACTTATTGCACTCTACCAGGGGTGCTTTCTTTCTTGTCCACGATACAACAGGAGTAGGATTGCCTCTAAGTTTTCCTTCGAATTTTGCATTTCCTCCTTGCGCAAATCTAGCATTTTTGAAGATTTGCTCAAAGATTGGAGGAGAAGGGTCACCAGGCCTGCCTAGTGTGACAGGCAAGCGGTCGCCAGCAGATTCAACTGTAACAATAGAAATAATTACTAATTAATTTTCAATTTAACTTAGTAATTATAAGTGTAAGTGAGTTAAATACACAATAATAAAAAGAAAAAGTTGTATTTCGCTCGATGCAAACATCGGTTAGTGCTATTGTAAATTATTTTCTAATGAAAGCCGAAATAGGCAAATCTTGATTAAGCTGATGAAATAGGTTATCTTTTACAATAAATATTACAATTTGCTCCTATCTACATATAATCAACGCGGGGAACCGATAGGATTCTTTGGTGCCATTATTCACTGGCATTGACATTCGCAAATTAATATCTTGATACGTTTAAGTACCTGTTTGACCATCTTCATATAGACTCCCCATAAATGTAGTTATTTAGTTGTAATTCAAAATTTATAATTAATAGGCTTTACATATAGGTATGTGTACTTGGAATATATTTATTTGTTATTTTAGTAGTATTCTATAGTCAAACAAAGTTACATAATTATCAGTTTGTTTAAATTATTAAATTATAGGTATATTTAAAGCATCGGGATCAGGTAGGTCCTTTTCAGTATTTTCTAAACAAAACTTGTTCTTATTTGGCTTGACAAATAATAAACATAAAATGAGTATCGCAAGCGTAAAAATATTCAATGCAATTTTATTTTTTATTACTTAATAACATTAACGGAAAGTGTTTATAAAAGGAACAATGTGCAAACAGGACAAAATTTATTTATTTATGTATGAAAGTAGTCCATGTTCGTAAATAGTCGTGTTGTAAATATGAATAGTTCCTGGAACGCGCGCACATTGGTATTCCAGCTCTCTGTTCGAATTGGAAGCGCATGACTCACGGTTGTGACGAGGCGAGCGAGCTCTTTTCGCGCGTCTATTTTAGTATCCACCACTGGGATCTTGTTACGATCACCATTTTAGTGGACTCTTTCGCTTTCTTATATATTCGAAAGATCGTTAAAATCAAAAATAAATCCCACTACTGGCTTAAGATATCAACTTTTAAAATTAAATTAACTCTCGATGTATAGCGAATACTATTCTCTACATTTTAAAGTAGATACATACCTAGGTATAGACTAGGAAATAGTTTAGTTTCGAAATTAATAAGGAGGTATTAGGTATCTACTTTTTGCTTATAGGCATTAAATACATCGCAACATAAAAATAATAAACCTACTTTTTAAAGTACTTAATAGTTTTCCAAATTTTTATAATAGGTACTATTTTCATTGTTACCTAGGTATGTTCTTCGAATATATTTCTTTCCTTAATAGCTACAGAGATTGAGATTCCTTGAGAACTATTGAGATTACATAATGCTCAATTTCATGAATCATTAAAATTATTGATATCTCAAAAAAAATAAAAAGAAAGGTTATTGAAACTATTCATTTCAATATTACCATGGAGTTCTTTTTACAAAACGTTCAGATTTTTATTTGGAACTTTTTATTATTCATTTATTTATTGTTGTTTACTGTGGTATGTTTTGTTTGGTACTTAAAAGGTTCAATCGCGAATGGACAGCGGTACGCGATGAAGTCATGGAACTGAGGACCGGTTCTGCGTTGCTGGTGTTGTCGTTATGTCAAGCAGGCAATGTGCCGGCCGTGAGGCTCGTTTCCATTGTATACCTGCCCGATTTATTTACGACAAATAAACAGTAAGTAAATTCTAATTTGGTTCACGATGCCATACATTCACTACAAAACTATGTTATTTACTAACTACTCTCGCGCGGTTTCACCCGCTGCTCAGCTTCATTTGATCGTAGCGTGATATTTTATAGCTTTTAGCACTCAGGAACGTAGTAGCTATCTATCAGTGCAAGAACTTTGGCAATTCGACCAGCGGTTCCAAAGATTACTCCCTACATACAAACTTACAAATTTTACCTCTTTATAATATTAGTATAGATTTTAAGTGTAAGAAAAGTGTAATTTTTTTATTCATTAGCTTAACAAGATAAATGTACTTATAAACCAAGGTACCATTCAGCGACATCCATATGGTATGAAAACGAGTGACATCGTTAACACAAGGCAACTAACTATTCAAGGTTTACTTTATAGGTCAAGGTCACAGGGCTTACAAACATGTTATTTAAAAAAATATATGTCATACTACGCAACGTAAATTCATATTTAGTTAGTTTTCAAAATATACAAAACATATCTGGATTTAGAAAATTTTCCATTTCATGTACCTACGCAAGTTTATTGTATGTGTAACAGAATATGTTTTGGTATTATGCAAATAATTATCGTAGCCGGGACCGAATTGGCAACCCACCAACTTTTACGATTGGATAGCACTGAGCCACAAATCATTTATATGAATTGTATAAATCGCTTACGTTCGAAGTAATCGAAGAATGAATAAGTAGCTAGTCGAGTTACAATATGTCTATCTAATCAAGTTGTAGTTGACTGAATTTACACATATTCTGGTATACATTTCTTATAGAAAATACACAAAATATCCATTAAATACTTATAATATTACATTCGCCGTTTCGCTGTGCTGTGTAATCTTACAAACTATTGGAAACTTCAATAACAGCAAGCCAGTTAGTATCTGTTTATGAAAGAAAAGGTATCTAAGTAATCTCTTTACTTTTCCTATTTATTTACTTATTATTTGAATTCATAGAACATTATTTTCCTCTTTTAGGAATGTAGATATCTGCTTGACTGGATATAAGAAATCTAATGCGTAGGTAAACTTCAGAGAGTAGGAATCTTTTATTCTAGGATCTAACCATATCAATAATTATGATTTTCTATAAGGGGAAATATCTATTACAAGATATTCCTATAAGAGGAAAGAGAGGAAACTTATAGAGAGATTGGTTTTTGACGTTAAAAAATATTCACGCGATACATTCAAACATATTAACGTTATTTATAAATAGAGCATGTGTTACATAATTTTTGTTTGTAGGGTAACGACGGAGGGGGTGAAACAGGCTCTTATTAAATTAAATTTCCACTTTGTGGTAGGGCCAAGCTTCGGCACGAAAGGGTCGGCTCGACCAGAGTGATAAAACGGTCTCACAGAAAACCGGCGTGAAACAAATACAGCGTTGCGTTTCACCATGTGAGTGAGGTTACTGGAGGCCCAGTCTCCCTCCATCCCTTCCCAATTCTTAAATATGCGAAACCCTTATCCCTAAAAGGCCGGCAACGTACTCGTAACTCCTTTGGTGTTGCGGGAGTCCATGATTATAACATATTCCATAAAAAAGATCTAGAGATTTAGGATAAAATGTAAATAATTTCGGTCATAAGTTGTAAGATCGCGTTATTGTTCACATCTCGTCCTAAAGCGGCACACAGTCGCCCGCAATCGGACCACAGTCAAACCTGACCCAGTGCGCACCATATGGCCACTGGCCCTCGTTATGAATCATACATGTACTCGGCGAACGAGACATACTTTAAATTAGCTTTATTACTTACTCGCGCCTTTCTACGAAACTATGTACTGTAAAACATGATCTATTGCAATAAGCATAAATGTCATAATGTAATTAATAAATTTTAGGCAGAGATCGCTATTCCAA
Source organism: Spodoptera exigua (assembly GCA_902829305.4). Taxonomy (NCBI): domain Eukaryota; kingdom Metazoa; phylum Arthropoda; class Insecta; order Lepidoptera; family Noctuidae; genus Spodoptera; species Spodoptera exigua. Next base: position 6,522,316 of record LR824601.2, on the reverse strand, counting down.
GTGTGAGTTTTACACCTTCATATAAGTTTTAAATAGACTTTGTGGTACATACTTTAGGTAAATTTGTTCTATGTTATTTTCTATACTTCATGGCGGCTGTTCAGACATACATTATGTGTTAGAAGTCCTAAAGCTTCATTTTCTTTTTATTTTTGTAATAATTAATGCTTGCGACTTATGAAGGTGAGACATATCGAACAAAAACTCTGTATGGAATAAAACTCATACTAGAATACTTTCTCGTTTCTGATATTCTAAATGATACTGAACTTTACGTTAGCATGCGACTAGACCACAGCCGGCACAGTATTTTACTAAATAAATATTGTTTATATACGTGTGTAATACAAGCAGAAACAAAATTACAAATAATAATAGTCTTTCCCTAACTAGAAACACTAGCCCATCACTGCATCAACTTTTTACGCGTATTATTAATTCCAGCATTTTTTTTATTTCATGTTTTTCTACAGCTATCTCGGGCAACTATCAAAGTTATTACAGCCGATATAATTGCCTGCCCCGCTACTTGGCGCGCGTAAAAGAAATTGCGGACCGCTTCTTAATACCAATTAATTTTACCATTTTTATTTATACCTCTTGACTGCCTTGTAACTGGCCTTTTTAACGTTCACTTGTAAACATCGTTTTGTACAAAGTATCTTATTAATTTTATTAAAATAATATATACAAGAGTATAACTAACGTATTATCTTAATACAAAGGAATTGAATTATGATTTTAATTAAGTACTTGGGTTTTTCGTGAAACCACGTAAAATACTACTCGTGGTTTTTTTTCCCGATTGTATATTAATTCATCAAGCCCCAAACGAACGCCAGCGTTCTTTTATTGTGTCTCGAATTACGATGGAAAGGTTAAGGAACTTACAAAAAAATACAGTCCTCGACACTAATTACTAAAATACGTTTTATTTTGTATATTATACTATCCGATTCTTGAACAACGAATGCGTGTACATCTGTAGATTACCTACTAATGAATCTAACGCAGATTAATTATAACGAAGAGACGTCGACGATTAACTGTTAATTGACTAATGAATTTAACTACAGTGTGAGTATTCAGTTCTTTTAACTATCTAGTTTCATTGCTTGAAATCTAACTGAGGAGGGAAATGTTAATATTAAGCGTGAAAGGGATTTCACGACCTTCAAATAATTAACAGATAAACTTATGATATTACTTAGTTCATACAAAATTTATCTGGTATACAGATATTGTGTAACAGTTAGCAAGAGTCATTTGCTGAGAACAGTCATACAAAATCCAAAGATGTTCTATTTAGTTTTTTTTTAATCATACAACATAAGCTTCTTTCAAATCATTGACACTACACGAATAACTTTAGTGCGACTGATTGGCTTTTGTTTTTTTAACTATTTAGGTATATTTTTTTCATTACTCTGACCGTCGAACTCAACGGCTGTGCTTAACAAGCACACGACTATACCTAGATTTAAAAAAAAACTATTTTAAAAACTGCTTTGAAATAGTGTGACGTTGTTAAAGTTGGAAGGCAAAGTACAGATCTAGGTTTAAACCTCTTACTAATAAAGATATGCTGGGTCATTGCGATACGTGTCTTTTTACGCGTGCCAGTACCAGTATAAATACTTGTGCAGCTAGCTGGTGACATACTCATGTTTATCTATATACTAATATTATAAAGAGTTAAAAATTGTAAGTTTGTATGTAGGGGGTAATCTTTGGAACCGCTGGTCCGATCGCCAAAATTCTTTACCCGATAGATAGCTACAATATTCCTGTGTGCTATATGCTATAAAACATCACGCTACGATTAAATGGAGCCAAGCAGCGGGTGAAACCGCGCGAGAGGAGCGATTATTCTATAACTTTGTACTCAACCATTAAATAACTTAGTTTGAGGTAACCCTAAACGAAGCAATTCACGTTACGTAAACCTGGCGTGATAACTAAATATTATGTACATCCGAAACACAATATTCAGCACTTTTATTAGAAACCTTGCACTATTCTTATGAATAAAAACTATCTATCTCTTTTTTGTCCAGACTCGAGATGGATTGAATGTAACTATGATATTAGTCTTGTTCATATAAAAGGTAAGGTTTATTCCAAATGTATTTTTAATTAGCTTTAGCTTTAACAAATCGGCATAAAAAGGATGTCCGTTAAATACTTAAGAACTATGATACCAACTCGTAGTTAGTTAAAAGTTTCACAAGAGATAGGTTATCTATTAATTAAAATTAAAATAATGTGTGGTTTCCGAGCTACAAGAAAACACCAGGGAATCCCAGAATGGATTTCAACGTATTATTTATTTATTTTACGAACCTGTATAATTATTTTTTTAAATAAAGTGTAGATAATTTTTCTCGACTACATATTATACAATTCTATGAAATAGAAAGATAGGATAAAAAAGAAGGTTTAATAAATGAAATATAATGTACTTAGGTATTTCAAAAACACCCTGTACCAGTTCATTTTATGTTTCTTTTTTGATATAATTTCTTTTATTAGGATAATCATGATGTTATGTATTAGGTACTTATACGAATAATTAATACAACAAATAAACATGATTGGTCATCATACTGACAGCTAATTATAAGTTGATATAGATACATAGGTAGGTATGCATGAATCAAGTAAGTTACAATGAACATGTATCTCGTATAATTAAAAAAAAAAACTTCATAGAGATCTTCAAAGCTTAACAGTTTGGCTATTTAAGCCGTCATCAATTATAATACAATCGTTAAAAATAACGCTTCAAGTAACTCTATAGGCAAATCATTACGGACAGAGCGAAAGTGGCTCCACTGACCATGATTTTAACTGTTCTCTCAGATTATAAATTTGGAGATAAGAATAGTTGGTAAAAGTAAGTGCGCTATGAACACTGTTGCTGTTGTCTCGTCCGTGTTATAAATATATTATTTGCGAACGGTGAACTCGACACAAAGCGTAATTTCATTATCTTGACCACGAAGTGTGTGAGCCCGAGCTTTCGAATACTTTACGATTCGTGACTTATCTGCATGTCAACTAACATCCGTGTCTCCATAATAATTGTTAGTCAGAAAATTCACGGCATATCATACTATGAAGCGATCGCATTGTATTGGACAATGACCATTTGAGCAAAAAGTCTTTTCTAATGCTTTGTTAGTGAATCAGCTGTTCAAAGAAGTATTCAACGTGAATAATTTCTTATCTATCTTTAGTTCCCAGCCGTGGAGTTGGCGTGGTCGAAAGTTTTAACTTGCGCTTTCGTTGTGAAATTTAAATCACTGTACCACTCCCGGACTGGAAATTGAAGACAGTGATCTACGCGAATATTATTTTCTCATTAACATAATAAGTTTTTCTCGAGATACATTTTAATGATTTGTTTCTATCATTGATGTCTATACTTACATTGATTCATATTGATGTTTAGGTTCGAATGGAACTTAGTGCACTATTTGTTGTTTCGATTACTTTATTTTCGAATATGTAATGAAAACTGAAATGTATCAACACCACTATAAACAAACGGCTGTGCTTAGTCAAGGTAATCTTGCGAATAATTTTTTGTTTTAGTTGCGTATAATTTTTGTTGTGGAGTAATGAGCAGGCTGCAGGCACCGCGACGCGCTACAGTTAACGTGTTACGTTATAATGGATGGTGAGCACGTTCCAGCTACGCGCTAGACGGAACACGCCAACACATCGAGATGATCATCTAGCTGTGGCGCCGACCGTTGGCCGACAAGCGCACTTTTATAATCTCTATCTAGTCCGGTGGGATGTACCATGTACCGAATGAACGGACCTAGCGTGCATACAGCAACGCATTTCTCTGCAACCTGTACCGGCTATATTTTATTATCCCAACGGCATACGTCATATTGACATAGCTACAAATGAAATAATCGATTGCATCCATTCACCCATCGTAAACATGCTATGTTGATTGTTCAATGTAAAAAGTGAATGTGATTCACGAAGATATGTATTTTATATACCGTTTCTATTGAACGTCGATCGCGAAGAAAGAGTGAAAACGTTGCTTGATGGCATTTTACCGGCGTTTTTCACGTCATACTCTAATGATGCTATTATTCTATAGTTCTCAGTCATACGACGAAATAGAAAACCGATAATTAAACTGATCTTAGCAAAAACTAGATGCGCCACGCCCTGTTACGTCTGCTGCACTCGTTTATGTAGAGTACGGTCTTATTATGGGTCGAGGAGAATTGGTTCTTTATTTAAGTTTTATTCTCACTCGACGTTTAACTAATAAGTAGGTTGGTATTTGGTGTAAAATATTGAACAGTGATTCGGAAATGTAAATTATATTTATTGTTTATAATTTACAGTTACTTATATGTATATTTTTACCGTTTATAGTTTGAGACATTGTCAACTGTTTAATGTGATGATATTGTATGATAAAACTTCAACTTTTTCACGTGTGAGACACGCACGTGTGTATGTGATTGCATGTGTGTGCCGTATCGTGCCGCACTCACTGTTACACTTTTACATAAATAATTAAAGCTAAACACGGCGCTCAGTTTGAACAACTGTCGATGACAAATGTCTCCTCGTTACATCAATACAATATCGTGGCATTATAACAATTACCTATTTCTTACAGAAGTACATGATTACAACTACATATCAACATTTCTAAAATCAAATGAAAAGTAATCGCTGACAAAATGTAGCGAAAATTGTAAAATAAAAAAAATTGTAAGTTTGCCAATTTTCGAGAAAAAATACAAAGATTCTCTCTCCGACATATCGCGCGATAAAAAATGTTAAGCTGTTTGATTGTAATCAAATATCAAGATGAGCTGTTTTCATTTATATTTTTGGAAGTCTCGAAATATCAGATTAACGTCCAGGAGTATTTGCGTCACATAAACATGTTGATCTCAATCCAGACATCGAATAAAAATCCGTTTAGTACCAAATTGCAACTTACAAAATATGTGTTAGTGTCAGGCTGTGTGTACATTACGTGTATTAGGGTTTGATTACAATTGTTCAACTTATGTTAGAGGTTAAAGAAGCCGTATTGGTAAAAAGTAATCCTCGAATGGAAACATATTTGTTCAGATTCCATATAAGGATCAGACTTTGCTCCTTATACGTAAACAAGTTCTTAATGCTAAAACAAGTTCGCAATGCAACCGTGATGGACAGACGAGCGAACTCACGATCTGGTGCCAGTTCAATGTTTTCAATTTACTAAATATGCTTGGCTAATTTCACTGAGGCTTTACATTATCAGTTGTGAATTCACCTGTCATTCTTCAAGTTCAGATATAGACAATTCGCTGCTTTTGTTTGGCACATTTGGCTGAGATAAAACATACATTTTCATGAGGCATAAATGGGTCATATGGTATAACTGGGACTCCCGACCAGCGAGCCGTCTCGCTAGGCGACCCGCTTGCGAGTGTCTTTAGTTTCTTCCTGGTGCGTAACTTTATTTGTGCATAGCGCTTTTCCACCGCGAGCGAGATAGGACGGCTATTCTGGGGCGCATGCGTGGGCGCGCGCGAGCAGCCTCGCGCCCGCCGCGCTCCCCACAATCACAGTACAATCAATCATGATGAATTTCAGGATAATGACATTAAAATATTCGCATTAGCAGTGATAAACGTTAGTTAGTCTTAATTTAAAAGCTCAGTAAGTACAATGCTGTTAGCATGACATTGTGTGAGGGTAAGAGTGTTGTGGATAGTACAAGAGAGGAGACGAACCTTGCTGCGTGAGCATCTGCCGCGTGTAGTGCTGTTCGGTGCGCTGCACGCGCTCCTGCTGCTGCACGACTTGCTCGCGCCGCTCAGAGTGCTGCTGCACGCGCTGCTCCGATCGCTGTTCCGACCACCTCGACTGCTTCTCCATTTTGCCGCCACTGCAGCACAACGCACAAAAAACTCTCACTCGACGCTACTAGTCCTTATTGTACAACAATCCTCGTTTCGGCGCTCGTGTATTAAGAAATAAATACGCCACTGCGAAAAACTTATACTAGTACACGGGTTCATTTAGCAGAAGTCAAGTCATTATAACCCAAGTCCAACAACCAAGACGTCGGTCGATTGCGAATAGTTAGCGGATAGTGCGGTGTATGAGAAACGCGCGCTGCGCCGGCGGCGCTGCGAGGGCGGCGGCGGGGGGCGGCTCGACCGAAATACGACGGGTTATTTCGAGCCGAGCGCACTCCCGCATGCCTCCTCCACGCGCCCCACTCCCGCGCATGCCAGCGCTGGGCGCCGCCGTCGTCGGGCCCCCCTCCCTCCCTAGTTTTGCAATGCTAAACAACCCAACAAAACAATGCACTATCCGATCAAAACATTATTTCTAATACAAAGGTCCTATCTCCTAGAAATTAATTCTTCAAACTTTAATTATTACATTTTGTAGAAAAATTGACAAACAGGTAATAATGCTGTGAAAAGTAGGAATTAAGATAAGATTTTTTAGTTTGAAATTATTACAGATTTTACTTAAATTCGGCTAACATATATGCTACTAGTTATATTTATTACATAGTGGTAATTGTTTAGAGCAATTATAATTATATAGCTATTGTTTTGTTAGGATAAGTTGGGAAAGGAATTTGGCTTCGAATATAAAGCCGAAGAGATGAGAAGATATCCATCAAATGAAAATTATAATCAATAAACGTGGAACCAACTGGAAAATGAAACTCCCGTTGCCCTGACTTGGGGCTTGCTTCAGCTAGATAACGACGAGGTCTGGGTTTAGTTACCCTACGGGTAGTGGGGGATTGGGTTCATTACCCAATGTACTTAATTTGAAAAGGTTTCAAAAATGTGTGAGGGATTTCAAAAATGGAAGTATTTAAACTTTCCATACCTACTTATATCTACTCATTACATATAGGTCCAATTATAAGTGGTACCGAATGCACCAAAAAATTTTCGTACTAAATGTTACAAAAACGAGACAGACCAAAAATATAAAAACTGACTTTCATAGCAAAACTCTTTTACGTCATAATATTTTTGTGCTAAATCCAAACTAATATTATTTATAAATGTAAAAGTAACTCTGTCTGTCTGTATTTTCTTCACGCCTAAACTACTGAACCGATTTCTGTGAATTTAGGTACAGACATAATTTGGAACTCGAGAAAGGACATACTTATATGTAGGATAGTTTTTATACTAAAAATCTGCAGGAAGTCACCATAGGCCCGTGGGCTTATCGTAGCTTTAGCGTGCCGGCTGGAATGGTCGGCCAAACTCAGCTGTGACGACGAGCCTTCAAACTTCAAACCACCTGCTCGTCAGCACTAGAGACACACTACCCCTCCGAATAAATTAAAGTCTAGGACTTAAATTTAGGAGTAGGACAGACAGACTGTAAAGTTTGTTTTGCAGCAATTCGTTTCTGTCACAATTTTTTTCATTTACTTATATTATTATATTATTGAATGCAAATAGCAAAAAGGGCGTCGATCATAAGTTACCTACATATCGATAACATCCAAGGAATTAAAAAAAACAAAATCTGTTCTTAATGGTGCCGTTATATTGCTTTAAGATAGATCTCTGATACAAAAACACAACGACAAAACTGTTCTAGAAAAGGTCGGTAGCAGAGACTTAGCTCTTAGCTTCGCGGGGGGCACTCCCGTGTTCTTAATTTAAATTTACCATCATGTAGGTAAACACGTTACGTAAATATTTGATTAAAATTTTTATATTATTTTTAATCTTTTTTAGCATTGTCTTCGGATCCGTAGAATAGAATGTTCTACAAAACTATGTAATCTTGGATTTAAAACAAATGTACACAATATGTAAAAAACAGCATATGTAAGATTTTGTTTCGCAAGGCTGTCCAGTTCAACGTGTAATATTTAAAGCTAGAATACCTAAGCTGTTATACAATTTTTCAAAGATTCTATTGAAAACTATGAGTAACAAAAATCTCTTTTATTTTAGAAAATGTGTCTATTCATCAAAAAGTTGCTTGTTTTAATAAAGCAACTTCACCACCTCAACACACAACTTTAAAACCTTACTTGTCACATTTGGCACGATAAGGGACAATACCAATATCTAAGGCCCAATCCTTCCCCTCCCCCATTCCTAAATCTCCCAAATCCCTAATCCCCAAAAGGTCGGCAACGCACTCGTAACTCCTCGGTTGCGATTGTCCATAAGGGCGGCGCTGATAGCTTCTCATCAGGTATCTATCACATAAAAAAGTCTAAGGTATTTAGGGAACACGATATTTTTTACATACTTTTATTTTCAAGTTATTTCATTAAGTACTTTTGGAAAATCACATGTCATGCATTCTTCTATTAAAAATGAATTGTATTTTTTTATACTTAGTCCATTGATTACCCCGAGTTTGGTGGACAATCTGCGTGATTATTTTTTCTTTGGTAGGATATAATTTCAACTTGGTATAATTGTCCCACCTTGTCAAAATCTAAATTATTTATTATGTTTTCGGCTTACTCACGTAATAATTTGACGAGATACTCGACTAGTTGTCAAAATCTGATGATCATGGATTCGTGGGCGCCCTCATATTATAAACACACTAGCTATTGTCGCGCGGTTTCACTCGCTGCTCGGCTATATTTGATTGTATTGTGATGTTTTATAGCCTAGAGCACTCGGGAACATTGTAGCTATCAATAAGTGAAAGCATTTCGGGAATCAGTTCAGTGGTTCGACATTACCCCTTACATACAAACTTACAAATTTTATCTCTTTATAATATTAGTATAGTTATAGGCACATATGTACAATAATGTTTACTAAATAATTTACAAGTAAAACTTTAAAACATTTTTTTTAAGAGTAACTTTGGATTTTCTTCTGTATTGTTCTTCTCTATTCAAATCTACTATTTGAAACGAGCACCTAGCTTCACTGACGAACAGACTGACAGGTGCTTTTGAAACGTTTATATAGAATAGTAGTGTTGCCCAAATGCAAGAACAAGACGAGACTTAGCCAGTCTTGGTCTTGGTCTTGCGCCAATACACCTGGTCTTGGTCTTGGTCTTGGTCTTGCGCTCCCAGTCTTGGTCTTGGTCTTGGTCTTGCGCTCCCAGTCTTGGTCTTGGTCTTGGTCTTGCAGCAAGAGTCTTGCAAGTCTTGCAATTACCTATTAGTGTATTACTATTTATTAAAGTTTACTTTAAATCTTAGAAAAACGTATTAGAATTGGAACATTGTGAGTTTGAATTAACATAGCCATAGTAAAGATCAAGCAGATTAATAAATAACTGAAGATTTGATAAGAACTTCGAAAAATCAACTGACCTATATGTTTTTTTCAATGAAAGTAACTGTTTCTTAAAACATTTATGATTTATAAGCTTACATTTGCTAAAACATGTAAAAAAACAAATTAAGTACAATAACTTGACTGTAATTGAAAATTATTTATTCTTTGGAACAACTGTAGGTACTCTTATAATTCGAAGTTATTTTGCATGAGTATACCTACGCCCTATGGCGGCAATCAAATAGTGTCAAATGTTATGATTTCGGCGTGGCGGCAACGATTGTTTTAGATTTCAAAAGAAGCCGCCGGCGCGTGTATCATAACCATGTACTTCCGAAAAGCGGCAAATTTCTTTGAGAAGTACAAAACTTTTGATGCCGCATTATCAAAGTGCCGATGGTTAAAACATAACTATGCATGCACTCAGTTTGATTTTAATAGATATATTTTTATTCGTTATGTTCATGGTATTAGTCGTAATGCGCATAGGTCCAGTTTTTCATATTCTTTGATACAGTTTTTTGCGTCTCATAGAATTCCTAAGCGTACCTACCTATACACTGAACTGTTACACCTAACTACTCAGTGAAATAGCGCTAAGTCCTAGCTGCAAGACGCAAGAGTCTTGCAGACTAAGTCTTGTTCTTGCGCAAGTCTTGCACGGTCAGTCTTGGTCTTGGTCTTGCTAAAAATACGCGGTCTTGTTCTTGGTCTTGGTCTTGCAAAAACGCAAGAACAAGACCAAGACTGCAAGACCAAGACTGAATTTGGGCAACACTATAGAATAGTAGTAATTAATTCTATTTAAACGTTTCAAAAGTACCTATTTATGGTTTAGTTGGAATAAATTTTGACTTTGACTTTGATTTAACACTACGAGTCATTGTTCAAGCTGATATGAACTGTGCTAGCAATAAGCTAAATGCCTCTAAGCCGTAACAGACAGGTGACGTCACACACGTGACCACTGCATTAATTTCAGCAAACTAATTGCGATAGAATTCATTCAACCACGAGGTAATGTAACATGATAATCCTGGATGACATATTGCTATTCAAATTTCAGTTAATATGAAGGTTCATAACGTTGTTTGAACTATAAATTAACTAAAAATTTAATCATAATTGAATTTTTAATTTTTTTTCGGTTAACATTTTAATCATGGTATTTAGAGACTTAAGGTGCACAAACGGCGTTCGCTTGGTGTCTGGCGGACTAATATAAGAATATTGACATTTTTAAGTGTGGGAGCGCTATGCCTCGGCACAAATGGGTCGCCTCGACCGGAGGGATACCACGGCGTCACAGAAAACCGGCGTGAAATAACTACAGTATTGTGTGTCGCCGTGTGAGTGAGGTGACCGGATGCCGAATTATACCCTACCCCAATCCCTCTCCATTCCTAAAATCTCCAAATCCCTAACCCGCAAAAGGTCGGCAACGCACTCGTAACTCCTCCGTCGTTATAAGTGTTCATGGGCGACGCTGATTACTTAACATCAGGTAATGCGTTTGCTCTTTAGCCGAACTGTAACATAAAAATAATTGTGTGAAGTTCGGCCAGGCGTAGTATTGTAATTATAAATTCATAAGTATTACTACCTACCCAAAAGCTATGCAGAAACCACTGGAAGTATTTTCTAATACTTTATTTTCTTCACTCACTGTCATAATGTATACACACTTATATCGTCAAACATTTGCTCCGATTATGTGCAGACCGTAAGTAGGTCTTTATATCTTTTTTATTATAAGCATTTTAATGTAGTACCTTAATTTTGTTTAATGTACTTTAGAACACACATGTGTAATTTATTCCACCGTTAGAAAGCATATTCATCTGAGCACAAAAGAAACCACAAAACTGTCAACTGGTATTGCCATTCGTACCTCTGTCGCCTCGCGCTGCGGTCAAACTCAACCGATTGGAAGGATTGCTGTGGTGACAGCAACGGATATATACTATTGAATATACTTCTCATAATTGTCTCTTTTGAAATAAATCGTAGCTAAACAATTTTGCTATCAAATTAGTGCAAGATAACATCTTGTTTTTATATAAGCTAGCCGGGGATAACACCTTGTACACAGACTATACATGTTAACACATATTAATATATTGTATTTGTGCTTATTCGTCCATACCATTGCTTGCGGTCGAGGCTATTAAGTAAATATGTAGATAATAATAATAATAAAGCCCTTTTATTCCGAACCACAGTAAAAAACAAAACAATACAGAATTTAATTATTTATAATATGTCACGCAGTTCGTGCCTCTTGACATAGACATCCTCCAGCTCTCTCCAAAGTGCTCGTTCCTCCGCGACTCTGGTCCAAAATGGTCCCAGGGTTAGTCGAATATCGTCACTCTATCCGCTCTTTGGACGCCTTAAATATGTAGATACTCCAATAATATTTTTTTTATTGAAATAATCACAAATATTCAAGTACATTAGTGTTATAGAAGTTTTATGAAGCTACTGGAAAAATCGTTTGTGTTAGGTTAGTACATATTCGTTTATAAAAAATACAACTCCCATTGAACGCAAAACGCAATAAATGACAAAAAAAGCTGGAATTTAAAGTGACGTGGATTGAATATCGTTGACGTTTTGCTTTGCTATGCTTGATCCTTTAATAAAAATATGAATCGGAGCTTTTTCAACTATCTAGTATATTTTTTTTATAAAATTGACGTATTGCTCTATTGGTACGAATTTCGAGTGGGATTTTATTTATTTTCGATACTTCGGGTTTGTTCAATTTTTGTTTTGTTTCAAAAAGTATTCGACATTTTGATTGACAAAAATGAAAGATACATTAAAATAACTTTATGGGCTTTTAACAGGCAAAAGGCCTTTACTATCGATTCTAAAATCAGCAAAAACTTATTTAATAGTTTTCTTAGCTTCTGGTACGGAACTATAATCTGGGAAAGAAATCGAATCCCAGGTGTGAAAAGACATCAGTTATCAAGTCCCATATGTCATGTGAAGGCAATGCAGGTCTTTTAGATAACCTGAGCGTACGGCGCTTAGCGCTCCGCGAGCGTCCAAAGAGCCAATTGACCATTGCAAACGGGGCCTAACAGGGCCCACGTTCAGTCAGGGGTTATTTATTTATTTATACAAATGATCTAACAAGCCAACAGATGCAGGTAGGTACATCCAAGACGCTTACAAGATTCATTTAATAGAATAATTAATTTAACGAAGCGTTAATGATAATGACATAGTATCACATCACAGTCACGTTTAAAACATTTTTTTTAAACAAATGGGGTTGCGCGGCAAGAGCTATAAGGTACCGCAAACCTTGACCTCAAACAGGAGAAGGAACAGGGTGTTTTTAGTCAGTAAGAGTCTGACACTTACTCTCGCTTTGCCCTGGATAAGAGAAGTAATTTGATGATTTCCCCCTCACAAAAAAAGGTCTAATTAGGTTACTAGGTAGGTACCGTCTGACACAGAAAGTTTACTTATTTTTTATACCGTGCCATCCTACGGTCCAATTCTGACGGCGGCTAACCGCTCATACTCATAAAATAACACTGAGTAGTCATAAAGAAAAAATAACAATTTTAAAAGTTCAAATAATTGGTATATGTGGTTTATGAGCAGATAATAACGCTTCTTATAGCAACTCCTTTTTATTTTCCATGAAGATAAAAAAACCACAAAGGTTTCACGTTTATTTTAATTTTGGTATTCTTATACAAACTTTGTCTGTTACTTTTTATTATTAAACGTGTTTTAATGTTGATTGGTAATATTTAAAAGCTTAGGAAAACAGAATGTTTTGTTTCTACTTTAGATTCAGATATTACGTTTTATACGTCCCGGGAGGCATATTACAATTATTTTATGTATACTTTCTATACAAAATAAATGAACTTGTACATAATTATATAAATCCGACTTATTACAGCAAGCTTATTTACATGCCCTGTACAGCTTGTTCTATTTCAGTGAGGCAAGATCATACGCGTTGCATTGTCACCAATATAAATATCATAATGTGTCATTGAAAAAAGAAATACGCGAAGAAAATCAGATTGATTCACCGCACTGCATGTCGCTGTTAGTGTACCAAGTTATTCTCATAAGTAATCGCGAGATCAGTCATGCGCTGACGCATATTTACGAGTTTATTTCGGGCTGAAATGCAAGAGTCAGCTGTCGGGCGATTGCGGGATGAGGACACGCGCAATGCAGGGAAAGGGGATGTGCTGTTAATACTGGCTCCAAGTTTATGTCGACCTGTTACTTTAACGCACACTTACACATAAACAAGATGCCCGTTTGCAAATAAAATATGTTTGTATTAAAAAAAAAATACGAACGTATGACATTGCAGTTTATGTGTATTGTACAATTTATAAAATTTTATGAGATAGTTCGGCAATCGAGCAGACGGATTACCTGATGTTAAGCTATCGACGCCGCCCATGTATAACCGTAACGTCAGAGAAGTTACGAGTGATAATGGTTTCGGAGATTTAGGGATTGACGAGGTGGGCATGATTAAGATTGGGACTCTGGTTACTTCACTCAACGGTGAAAAACAACGCTGCAACTGTTTCACGCCGGTCTCCTAAGAGGCCGTGGTATCACGCCGGTAAAGCCGACCCATTCGTGCTTAAGTCTCCCACGCTTACACAAGATAATATATGTTCAAATGCACTTCGGCCCAAGTCAATCATACTACCTAAATATTCTTCGGAAGTATAATTAGTATGTACCACAATTGACTAATAAGCCATGCATATATCATGGATTATTAGTCAATTGTGGATGACACACACGCCTTAAATAGGAATAAAATACGAAAGCACATGCGACTCATGTTCGGGTTTGTTTACAAGCCGCTAGATCGAATCATCGTGAATCGTCATCGCCACGTAGACAGTGTAACTGTAATCGATTGGATTACAACTCGATTAGCTATTCGTTAATTTATGACGAGATACTTGGCCGCAGCCCAGTGCCTTATGTTTCGGCATGTAACGATGATCATTGTGCTATGTTTAGATTTATATTGTCATAAAACACAAACAATGGCTTGGCGAGGATGAAAGCTGCCAACAGATTAAATGTAAAAAAATATAAGTGATCATATCACAATGGCTGGTTGCTGGAAATGTTTTTCATGCGAGTGCGCTATTTTGGAGCGAGTGTCGGCTCTCCGGTTGCACAGGTAGACACGGGGAATTATGCGATGCCGCTTGTTTCTAGGTGGGCCGCGTATTAATATGAGCACGGCTATATTAAACCCACTTCGGATTCACGGGATCGCATCGTATTTCACTTCTGTATTTTTGCATTTTTTAAATTAATTTCTCCCGATTGCCCATTTTTGATTAATAAAGACTAATAAACATAAATGCATTTCATAAAAAGATTCTCCTTATTGCTGAAGATATATTTTATATCATTTCAATAGTTCTGCAGTCGGTGTGGCTAGTTATTAAAAAAAAAACATTTCTGATAAAATAATTGTTACGTTGCTCTGGATAACACGTTCGAGTGTTTAAAATAAGGTCACCTGTATTGCGCAAAGGGTTACTCACTGAATGCCACCAGGCTGTAGTCAGCGGGCGACTCGCGCCCGTGGGCGACTCGCAAGCTTTTTTTTTTATTTTTCGACCAGAATATCGACCACCTACTAACGAAAGCTGCCAAACATCACACATGTGTACCCACCTGATCTTTCCATATATCACACACACCTTAATTTTTACACAAGAATGATGAATAACTCGAACTATTCGTACTTATGAGTACATCAATTATATACGATTCGATTATGATACTATAAAAATACATATATCTATGTGTCCCGATTCTATCAAAATTAACAAATTCATATTATTTTTATAATTTTATTGCATTCGTAAACTAAAACAGTTTTGTCGAATATTGTGTTTTCAGAATCGCGGTAGTGATTGACAGCTACAGATGCAGCATTTTTAAACTGACGCATCGCAGTCCTCTATTTTAATTTTGTGTTTCAATCGTTAATATTTGTCGTTTAAATTATTTATACTTATATTGATCCATTCGATTGATCTTATTATATTAGTATAAATGTGAATTAAAATTGCAATCAATGCATAAAAAATATAACACAGGTCAATCTTTAGATTAGTAATAATATGTATTATTACTACTATTTATTCTATCATAATTTTGCGAATATTGGTTTACTTATTATTGACAACTGTGGAAGTCTTAGTTATGGTAATTAAACCCTTTAATACATAAATAAATTATTAGGTTTTAATAATAAAATAAGTAGGACAATTTACATAATTCATAAAAATTGTTAAGTTCTATCACCGAATCTAGATTCTGGGACTATTTATGTCAAAGTACTTAGCGACATTGTTGTCTGTGACACAGACGCGGGGCGTCGATGACTAAAGAGTAAAAAGTAATTAGAACGTCACAGAGGTACAAACACGGGTACAAACATCATGCTCGAACGTGACTAAATACATGTAAATCATCAATAATCTTAAAGTGCCCTCCATTGGCTGGCTAGTTTATCAACTTTTATGACTTCAGTCTGGATCGAAAAACAAAGAATGTTGTGTAGACAATGTCCTTGATGACGATCTAGACGCCTACTGTCGAGTCTGATGGACACGGTCGAAAGATCGGGAGGTGTGGAAGCGAGATGGGAAGACTTTTGCCCAGCAGTGGGACATTATAGGCTAGTAATAAATAATGTCCTTGAGGATTTAGGTTTCCCAGTTATCATCGATATATATGACTGAGGTTAACGGTAGATATAACCTTACCACAATTTCTTTGCACATTTTCTCTCCATTCACAGCTGCCTCATTGATCCGTTACAATTTAACATCATATTGATTGCTTGCCAGCTGCGATGTCACGGAAGTATAATGTACTTATATGTGCATTTAAACTAGCAATCTGCCCCGGCTTCGCTGATCGTTACGGGTGCAATGCTGATACTAAATTTCTCAATGTAGATTCTGATGGGGAAGAACGAGCAAGAATCTCCATGGTTACTCTTTTTAGATCAATATCTCATATAGATTCCTTATACAACTGATATAAGAGTCAGACACTCCCTCTCGCCCCACCGAGGGCGGGAGAAACTTTATTTTTGTTCAGATGCAGAGAAAATTATGCATCATCAAAATTATTCACAACTTACTTACAAATTTTGTAACTATGTATTTACATTTGTATTTTTATATGGAACGAACAGGTTTAAAAATAGCGTGCGTAGTTATAGGTATTTGATGCTATTTTATTTATGCTAACAAAGTCCGGTCAATTTAGGCCTAAAATAAGGAGGAAGGTTACATAAATTCATAAGAAGCTGAAAATTGGCACAATTGTTCAAAACATGATTATAAATGAAACCTCAAAAGTCCCCATCGTTCCGAGGTGTGCTAAAAATTTTACACGAGGTCAAAGGTCAAAAAAAATATTTTTTTGCGATTTTAAGCGAAACGGTGAGTTTTTTCGCAAAATCACCCTAGTACAAAATTGTAGAT
Organism: Spodoptera exigua; assembly: GCA_902829305.4. Lineage (NCBI taxonomy): Eukaryota > Metazoa > Arthropoda > Insecta > Lepidoptera > Noctuidae > Spodoptera > Spodoptera exigua. The sequence continues at coordinate 6,505,485 of LR824601.2, read as the reverse complement.
CAGAAAATTCTCTACAAAAAAGAAATCAATATTTTTTTCCTAAAAGCCACCATTTTGAAGATATAACGCGATGAAAAGTTCGATCATTGGTAATCTTCATACTTTAATAATGCCATGAGCATTCTCTGACAGCCAAACCTTTGGGTGATGCAGAAATAAATTAGGGTGCACAAAGCCAGCATCATCTGAAACATTATACATAGACTTACATGTTTTATATTACTAAAGATGCTCAGTAACGGTATACTAAAAAAAATTACTAAACAACTAAATCTAAAAAAAGCGAAATCACAGATGCAAGTCATAGATCTGCAAAATTAAATAAAAAACTAGGTACAAAACATTCTAATTTCGCATCGTTTCAAGAATTGTGTTAGTGTACGACATACGTGTTTTATGAACGAATTCACAATAATATACCTAAATAAATGGCACAATTATATAGTAAAGCAGAAAGCATAAAGTAGAAACACGGGGGCGTGAGCCGCGGCCCGGCCTCGACCATTTTATTCGCAAGTCGCAACCACTGAAATAATAATGCATTCGTGTGAAGAAGTTTATGGAGATGGAAAAAGAATATCCTTGACGTTGGCTAGCAATGCGATCCGGGCTGCGTCCAATCTTGCGTTGCGTTTTATGATGCAATAGCAAATTCCAGAAAACTTAAAGTTAGGTATACCTACTCACTTTTTTAGGTAGGTATATGTTTTTTTTATACTGCAAACACATTCCTGGGTAACTTTCAATATCATAACGTGTATGTTATAATTAAATTCAATGTTTTAATCACAGACTGATCACAACACATCGTATTTGAATCAACAGAATATAATAAGTACGAATGTATATGTATATACCTAGATATTCGCATTCAAAGAAATAGATAAATTAAAACTGAGCAAATCAACGACACCAAGTTTACGAATTATGGCCAAACTTAATTGTGATGTTTAATTGGGACGCAACTGAGTTATCACTCGTAATTGGTGAATTGAGAAAAAGGCAAAACGCCAGATTCCAGCACTGAACATTTACAGGCTATAAAAGCTTTATCGTAAATAAATTTAAACTTCCCGGCATTCAACGAATCAGCTAACATATCCATTTCTAAAACAAATCCAAACAAAAATCGAATATCAGATTTCAACTTTGCTGAAATCCCTAAAAAATAAACTTTATTTTTCAATGTAATATAGTCAAGCTGAAAATAGGCACATCGAACCATATAAATAATGGATACATCGTGTAATGATGATGCAATATTTTGAAACAGTGTATGCTCTAAGATTTTGTGATTTTTAATATTGGTTGTTTAAGAAACATTATTCCTGATAATCTATCGAAGAAACAATTGGTTTGGAGTCAGTGGTAACTTGATTGGTCGATCGACAACAGACGGCTGTTTCCTGCAACTTGAGCTTTTCACCCTATATTAAAATCCCAGCACATTGGAAAATTGCCCGTTTCGTTGGCATAAGTTCAAACTATTTTGCGTTCTGCCGATGAGACGTTTCTCTAAAATTATTTTAATGTTTGTCACGACCGGTTCTTCGTGTTAAACTAAAATCATTTCCATTGACACGATGTTGTTAAAATGAAAAACAACATTACTAGAATATAGCGCAATGGATGTGGTTCTTTACATTTTGTTGTGACGAATGATTTTAGAATTTGTATGAAGCTGATGTGGAAGTGTCCAATTTGTCAGAACTGCTTGAAACATGCGACATATTCACGAATAAAAGTGACAATTGATTATTGTATTGTTTTGAATTTATCTCGAATGGGACAAATACTTATAAATAAGTATCTGCATAATTACTAGGCTGCCTATGAACATCGTGACATGTGCATATGTACCTGAACTACTCATATGTTGAGTCAGGTCTTGAATACACCTACTACACTAGGTTATAGAAAAATGGTCACTCTTTCACATTTTGTATTTCAACTTCATCTTTCTGAGGAAACATAATATCAGAATGCAAAATTCTCGTCCTGTACCTCGTACAGGGACGAAGGGTCTATATCTATAACATATTATGAACAAACCAAAGAACTAGCTTCTCTAGATTTTTGTGAAACTTTATTAATGTTTTTTATTGTATGTATGTAAAATTTATTCTATGTAAGTACATATAGATATAACATATATACAGTCGACTTACTTTTGATGTATGTTTATAACTAATAACTAATGGCTACACTGTGTTTAGATTTTACTTGCCATTGATAAATTTATTGTCATTATAATGAAAAATAGGTTATCACAGAAACAACGATTTACCATATTAATAACCGAACGCTTTGCAAAACGTTGGATTAAGATTTTAAAGCATAGATTGCATGAAAATGTTGCTTCAGCATAGATTGATCGACATAACCAGATTGTTAATAGGTACGGCCGACCTCAAAAAACTGACGTGGAACAACATCGTGTTTGCGAGACCCAATTTTCGAACTTGTAATAAAAACGTGCATGACAAAACATTGGCTACGAATGTTGATGCCTTTATTATTAGGTCTGTATTGACCTCGCTTGACTATCCGAAGAAGGATACAAGGCTATGCTCCATGGGCACGGATTAGCCGCTGGGCTCATTTCGTTCTTCTCATTTATAATTTGAGTTTAATATTATACATATGAAAATGCTTTGTCATCTTTTTAATACCGACTTTAATAAAGCCGACCGTATTTTAATATGTGTTTAATGTGTGCATATCTTCGGCAATTATACTTCGATAAGGTATAGACATGTAGCGTAAATTTGATCCCATAGAACTGTTTGTCATCTGATTGCATATTTTGAAGGTATGCCAGACAATTATTAAAAATTAAAAGGAAAAGCTCTGCAAATCCCCTTATCTTACTCATTGAATATAAAAATTAGAACAATCATCAGCATTATCTAAAGTAACGTGATGGGTAGCTTGATGTGCTGTCTGAGTTACGTATGTATTATTGTTATCTGTTACAGTTTGATAACTTAAGGTGGATCATGAATCGAGAGACGATCTCCGGCCACCGGTAGCGTGGGTCTGCGGACGGCGAGTAAGACCAGAACCAGACCCGAGCGTACGACGCGTAGCGTTCCACGCGCGCCTCAAAGAGCCAATAGATCACCACAGACAGAGCCATATAGGGTTGATATTCGGCCGGGGTTGCGGGGTAAGCGCAATGAGGCACCGCGACCTCGGCCCAGAGCAGGAGAAAGAACGGGGGGCGTTTTAGTCAAGATTCTGACACTCCTTCCTGCTTAACCCGGGGCGGGAGAAGTCATTTGATGATATTACCCTCACCAAAAAAAGGTAAATCATGAATACAAATAGCGACTAGTGAAGATAAACGACATCAACTAGTGTAATGTACATGGCATGCAAAAGAATTTGTAACCTATATACAAAAATAACTCGATAGGAGCAGTGACCGAACATTTTGAAAGTATTTTGCTGTCTAATCAGATAGACAGAATATAAATTACAAAATGTACACAGTACGCATGGTACGTTCATGGTCTAAAATTGTCACCAGCAGCCGCGGAGTGGACAGAACCATCTTTTTAATTGATGAACTCACTGCGAACTAAATCCCTAGTAGGCACACATAGATATACATATACATATATATTAAAGTGGGAGGACTTTTATTGAGAAGTCAAATGACTTCTATCGGCTGTGTGGGGCGAGAAGAAATGTCGGACTCTTACTGACTACGAACCACGCCGTTCTTTCTCCAAAACTAAGCCGGGGTCTTGGTACATTATTACGCTTGTTCCTCAAGGCTTTGATCACGATGATGGTTATGATGATGATCCTAAAACTTAAGTACTTAAGTCACACAAATTCTCAATTCACACATTTGATGAGTAGGTATTTAGAAGTTTTGTGTTTCAGCGTGTGTGTTTTCGGAGGCCCAATCCTTCCCCAACCCCAATCCCTCCTCAATCCCTAAATCTCCAAATCCCTTATCCCTAAAAGGTCGGCAACGCACTCGTAACGTAGCCGATTGCCGATCTTACTTAAAAAAAAATGCTTCTTACACCAGGTATCAGCCTGAGACCTGAAAAAAAAACCTAAAAACTATAAATAAATGTAGGTACATGGAATTTACGACACGCTGCATAATTTCGTTGGTTGAAGTAGAATGCGGCAGGCGACAGCAGTTGATACGATGCACTCAATTCGAACCGACTACTTAACTGCAGTACGAGCCTGGATAATGTTACAAGAAATGCATATTTCGTCTCCGTTGCAACTGACGTGACATGCCCAAAGAAAAAGCGAAAACTGAACAAAGTGACTTGTTTTATCTGACTCACTGACCCGTTTTTGGTTAAAAAATAAGGGTTCATCGTAGAAGGTCGAAAATTGAGGATTGTATGTGTTTTACACAATTGTTTTACAAAAGTTGAATCATAAAATAAAATAATTTTTAACAAAAAAAGCCGACTTTAAAAATAAACTAAAAAGCAAAAAATTAATTTACTTTGTCCAAAGTAATACATATTTTCATTTAGTTAAATAGAAATAACTATTTTACTTATAATCTTAAAATCGGTGCCAAGTAAAACTGTAATAGTGTAAAGATATTACCTACATACCTCTTGCTAGTTTGATGATCAGTAGGTACCGATCAATATATTTTTCTAATATTGTAGTTGTTTGGTATGTAGCATTTACTTGGCCCTTAAAAAGGTTTGAAGGTTGGGCTTAACTAAGATATTATTATAATAGTTCGTTATTCACTTCGCAGATATGTACAAATATCCAGTTTCTGGGTATACGACACAGGAGTATAGTTTGGCCAAAATGTCGCCAATAGTCTGCATAGTTTGTCGAACGTCATCGAATTCCACATTCCGTAGCCTCGCCGTCAAAATAATCACACGCTCCAACGCCAAATATTGATGACAGTGCTCCTAAAATAGTCAGCGTTCTTTGTTCACGTTTAGACATCGTTACCTATTCCCTGCTGACTATGTACAACATAAAAATAACGAGGTGTTAGTGATGGTACGATTATTGTTCTGTTTTTTGCGAAATTTATTTTGATATATAGGTACAAAACAAGTTGAATAAAAGCCTTAAAAATAGTTATTCGAAGTCTTGAAAAGTCTAGTATCTTAGTAGCGCCATTATGTGTCACCACATACCATACCATACCAAAATCGTTTTTTGGTGCGCAATTACAATAACATATTCCATAGAACCAATATCGAAATCTCAAAAATAAATTTGTTTCCCCATTTAGCATTCCCAAAGAGGATATAACCACATCGTCATAGACCATTCCAATCGCAACCGCTGATTAATCATTTTGCATGAAGAAGTAAATTTTTTTTGAGGTTGCCATGTTGTTCTTATGGAAAAACTTCTTTTAATTGAGCACTAGAATCGTGTCCTTGAATCTCGTTCAAATTTCCACCCTATATGAATAGGGAAGAAGAGGATGAGATATACATAACGTCTTGTTTCACTCTGCCTATGAGACTAGAGTGTGTGTGATGGATGAAAATCAAACTTAATTGCATCCTAAAGCGCCCATCAACCACTAATGTCAAATAAGTGTCAAAAGTGGGAGAGACTAATACGTCGGTGCGTCGGCATGAGTGGGCAGCCGGCTCATTCGGAGTGATACCACGGCCTCATAGAAGAACGGTGTGAAGCACACACGCGTGGGTAAGGTTACCGGAGGCCCAATTCTTATCCGCTCCCTTATCCCTAAATCCCTAATAACCCACAACAGGCCGGCAACGTACACCTTTGGTACCACGAGTGACCATGGGTGACGCTGATTGCTGACCATTAGGTAATCCGTATGCTCATTTGCCGACCTATGCCAGAAAAAAAATTACCTCAACTTCATATCCTTCCTAACCGCTATGGTTCAAGCCATCAACGAAATTCGGTATCCACACGTACAGCTCCATAGGTACACGAAACAGATGCGGCGGGCATCAAGCGCGCCTCCAATTACGTGGAACATAATAACTGGCGTAAATTGGATATCCTAGGGCTAGACGTGAACGTCTAGGAACTCCTATAGGAAAGGAAGTGCTACCTATGCCTTGCTTATTTAGCGATTACAACAGTTTTATTTACCCATTCATTCACGGCTTATTAAAGTCATCAAGATGACCCTTCAGTTTTTGGGTCGTTCTTCTTCATTCTAACCGGTAAACAGATTTATTAATTTCTTATATAGACTATCGTAAGGCATGCAAAATTTATTTAAAATAACAACTTAAACGAATTAATCGCCAAAAGGTCTGCCAGTTTTATGTTACAACGAGGCTCTTATCCATTAGCAGCGTGCGCTTTGCGGCGAGTACTATGTAACTAGTTGAAGTTTGTTAGGTTATATCACGTGAATTCCTTTGTTTGGTTGACCACCAATAGCGTTTTATCAAGGATAGACACAAATATTGACACAACATCAAAAAGCATATAATAATTTGTCAATTTAAGTAAGTTTTATACATAAATATTTGACTGCACGGTTGGCGCAGTGGCTGGGCAACTGGCTGCCGTGCAACTTGTTGCGGGTTCGATTCCATGTGTGTGATCCACAAATTGTTGTTCCGGGTCTGGGTGGTTTGTGATTTATATTTTTGTACACGCACCTACGACATACTAGACTAGACACACAAACACAATTAGCAATACTAGTCTTTTTGTTAGTTCATATCTCCGTGACATTATTGTCGAGTTAACTCACACGTATGCATGTAAACAAAGACAATACAGACGTGGGGACAAGCGCAGTAGACGGCGATACCAACCCCAATCTTATTGGGGTGCGTGCCAGAAGACCTCCCCGTGGTGCACCCTGGGTGCGGGCGACAGTCTCCCTAACGGGATGGTGACAGGGTTGGTTTGACTGTCGCCCGCAGCGAACTTCTGGCCGGGCGGAGAACCCGGTCGGGTTCTAGAGGCGACCGGCTCTATGCTGGCATAGAGTCTACGCCTCCGTGGGGGCGTCCCTCCGCACGACTCTCTGGACCTAGCAGAGAGCGGGGCGGAGAAACAAGGGCGGCGCTCGTTGTGCACTCACCCTGCCAATGAGTAGCATCGGGGCACTAGCTGCGCCCGACTGCACCCGTCGATATCGTAATCCGGGAAGAGATCATGGTCATGTTTTATGACTCGGACCGGGACGAGGGTCTTGGCTTAACCGCCCGGACCGCGAGGAAGATAACCTCTATAAAAAATTCCTCCAATACTAAGTTCTGGTGCGCGGCGAGGGTATGTATGGCTGAGGAGTAGGATCAGTCGTGAGCGCACCCCCAGCTAGGGAACCGGTGGACCCCCTAGTTGGGAGACAAATGCACACTTACCCAGGGACAGGGGGCTCTCCCTGGGCGGACCTTTTATTTCCCCCATACTCGTGGGAATCACATGGAGATACCTAAAAACAAAAATAAAAAAAATAAAAATCCACCTAACGGTGAGGAGGACGCAAGCGAGGTCAGCTCGCTTGCGAATATAACCGAGGCGCTAGAGGCATCGTGTGCACGTGCCTCAAGTAGGAAGGAGTCGGACTCTGAGTCCGATTCAACATCGCAGTCTGGCACAAACATAGCGCTGCGCCAGAAGAAAACGCGGGGGACGTTCAAGCGTCCCAGGTTGGCGGATGGGCGAGAGCCCTCCTCTAACGAGCAGGAGGCCCCGGCCCCCAAGATCCCCACGGCTGCGCGCGGTAGGGGCAAAGGGAAAGGCCTCCCGAGGGCGGCAGGCAGCCGAGGCGAGCCGACTGAGCGGCTAGCGGCGGAAGGGAGTGCCCTAGGCAAGGTCGCCCCCTTGGACTCCTCTGAGATGGAGTTGTCTGCTGGTGAGGGCTCCGCAAGCGAAGGCGGCGCTGATAGCCTTCGCCAAGAAGTCAAGGAAGCACTCCGCATGCTGGCTGGGCAAAAAACCCAGGCCGGCAGAAATGGAGTGCTCAAACACGCGGAAGCCGCAATTATGTCGGCGGTATCCCAGCAGGGCTCAGCAGGCCGGCAGATGGCCGCTATGTATAAAGAGCTGGCCGGAATGCGGCGGGAGCTGTCACGCTTGGCGGCTGCCAATTCTGCCCTGGAGGCTGAGCTTCGGGCAGCAAAAGCAGAGCTCGCAGCTGCTCGAGGAGCCCGATCCCAGCCTGCGCAGCCAGCGGAGGCCGACCTTCTTGGCCTTATGCGGCGGGAGATGGCCGCCTTCCAGCAGCGTTTCGACGTGCTGGAGGGTAGGCTCCTGCGACCTCCACTCGCAGCCGGGTCGTATGCTGCCGCAGCGGCTAAGCCCAAGCCGCCAACCAGCCGTGGGGCACAAGCCAGCGCACCGGTGAAGAAGGGGGCGAAAGCGCCGCCAGCCTTGTCACCGACGAGGGCGCCCGTGTCTCCCTCGGCGCTGGCTCCTGCGCCGACGAGCCGCAGACGAAGAGGAGCAGCGGCTGGAGCCCCAGCCGCATCGGCACCTACTCCGCCGTCTGAGTCGCGTGCTGGTAGTGAGTGGCAAGTGGTGGGAGAGGTGAGGAAGGTCGCCAAGGAGAGGAGGAAGCTCCGGAAGAAGGAGCAGCGGCAGCGGCGACAGCAGCGGCGCAAGGAGAAGCGCGCTGCGGCAATGCTCCTCGCCCCAAAATCTTCGGCTGTAGTTATCACACTACAGCCGGACGCGGCGAAAAAGGGGGTGACGTATGGCGAGGTCCTCGCCAAACTGAAGGGGGCGGTAACTCCCGCGGAGTTTGGGGCACCCGACGGGTTCGCAGTGAGGGTCACTGCCACTGGAGCCCGTCTCTTGGAGGTCCCCGGCGCGGCCAGCGGCCCGTCCGCTGACGCCCTTGCCGAGAGGCTCAGAGCGTGCATTGCGGCGGACGAAGCTCGCGTGTCCAGGCCCACCAAATGCTTGGAGCTACGCATCATGGGCCTGGATGACTCCGTGACGGAGAACGAGGTGGCGGCCGCTGTCGCAAGGACGGGGGGGTGCCCTGCTGATCAGGTGAAGGCAGGCACCATCCGCCCGGACAATACGGGGCTGCGGACCGTGGTAGTGAGCTGCCCCGTCACAGCGGCCAAAAAACTGTCGGAGGGCAAAAGGCTCCTGGTGGGCTGGGTTTCGGCGCAGGTGAAGCTGCTGGAACCCCGACCTTTGAGGTGCTTCCGCTGCCACATTGGTCACCATGTGGGTGCCAAATGCACCTCAGAGGTGGACCGCAGCGACCGCTGCTTCCGCTGCGGTCAGCCCGGTCACAGGGCCGGCGCTTGTACCGCCCCACCGCACTGCGTAGTATGTGCGGCGGCTGGCAAGCCGGCCGATCACCGGGCTGGGGGCAAAACCTGCTCCCCCCCCACCAAGCCCAGGAGCAAAGGTAGGCCCTTAGCCACCTCCACCGCTCCCACCGTCGCTCCCGCTGCCGCCGCAGTCGCCAACACCCCTGCGACTGCTGCTGTCGCCGCTGCCGTCAGAGAGGAGGTCGTGATGGATACCCAATAATGGCTCCATTACGCCTCCTCCAGGCGAACATCAACCACTGCGTCGCTGCTCAGGATCTCCTGCTCCAGAGCATGGCGCAGTGGTCGATCAATGTTGCTGTGGTCTCCGAGCCGTACTTCGTTCCAGCCAGGGAACACTGGGTGCCAGACCTGGACGGCTCGGTGACCATCATCTCGTCGGCCGCCGCCGGTACCCCAACCCCCGAAGGGCCTCAGCGAGGCAGGGGTTGCGTCGCGGCTCGGTTCGGAGAGATCGCCGTGGTGGGCGTGTACTTCTCTCCGAACCGAACTCTCGTCGAGTTCCACAACTCCCTCAGGGAGTTAGTCACCGTCGTCGTCGGGTTCCGTCCCCTCCCCGTGTTGGTCCTCGGGGACTTCAATGCCAAGAATTTGGCTTGGGGTTCCCGGCTCACTGATGTCCGGGGAAGGATGGTCGAAGACTGGGCTCTGGAGACAGGCCTAGTCGTGCTGAACCGGGGTTCTGTCCCCACGTGCGTACGGATGCGGGGCGAGTCAGTGGTGGACATTTCGTTTGCTAGCCCCGCTCTGTCATCGCGCGTTGTTGACTGGCGCGTCATGGAGGAGGTGGAGACGTTTTCGGACCACCGGTATATACGGTTCGACGTCTCCGCCGAGTCCGCAGACCCGCCAGTCAGACGGGCCCCGTGTGGCCCGCGTTGGGCGCTTAGGCAACTGGACCGGGAGCTTTTCCTGGAAGCCGCAGTCGTGCAGGCCTGGGTGATACCACCGGTCAGGCCAGCCGACATTAACGAGGAGGCGAGATGGCTCCAGGACGCCATGTCAAGGATGTGCGACGTGGCGATGCCCCGGATCCGACCGTGCCAACGCAAGCGCCAGGTGTATTGGTGGTCGCAGGAATTGGCAGACCTGCGCGGTGAGTGCACCACAGCGCGACGCCGATACACCAGGCACCGCAGGCTCCGTCTCCGCCCTCTGGACGCTGAAACCAGAGAGGCGGAGCTATACGAGGAGTACAGGGCGGCGAAGGCCACCCTCAGGGTGGAGATCCGGCGGGCCAAAGATCGGGCCCGCGAGGAGATGTTGGAGACTCTGAACAGAGACCCGTGGGGACGCCCCTACCGGATGGTGCGTGATAAGCTCCGCACCTGGGCGCCCCCACTGACTCAGAGTCTCCGGCCGGAGGTCGTGGACGAAGTGGTTGGGGCGCTATTCCCCCGACCACAGATGGGTTACACGCCTCCGGCTATGCCCCCGCCCCCTGCGGTGCCCAATGCGGGCTACATCGACGACGACGACGAATCCGCTCCGGAAGTGACCGAGGTAGATTTGAGAGTGGCGGTGCGCCGGCTGAGCGGCAAGAATACCGCCCCAGGACCTGACGGGCTGCATGCCAAGGTCTGGGTCCTGGCCTCGGAGGCTCTCAGGCCTCGACTACTTGGTCTGTTCAGCGCATGTTTGGAGAGAGGCCAGTTTCCGCTGTCGTGGAAGACGGGTAAACTGGTCCTCGTGAAGAAGCCGGGGCGTCCTGCGGACTCCCCGTCCGCGTACCGGCCCATTGTGCTGCTCGACGAGGTGGGAAAGCTGTTCGAGAGGATAATCTCAGACCGCCTCGTCGGGCACCTGTCTGGAAGGGGGCCGGATTTAGCGGACGGCCAGTTCGGCTTCCGCAGAGGGCGCTCCACGGTGGACGCCATCATGCGCGTGAGGGACCTCACGACGGGGACAGCGTTGGCCGGGAGGCGAGTCGTCGTGGCGGTGTCTCTGGACATCGCCAACGCCTTTAACTCGCTGCCCTGGAGCTGCATTTTGGAGGCACTCCGGTATCACCGGGTGCCTGCCTATCTCCGTCGTGTAGTCGAGGCTTACTTGACGGACAGATGCGTCATCTACCCCGGTCACCGGGGCGTGTGGAATCGGCGAGAGGTGTCGCGCGGTGTCCCACAGGGATCGGTCCTGGGACCTCTCCTGTGGAACATCGGGTACGATTGGGTGCTACGCACCGACCTCCCGAGCGGCGTCAGCATTGTCTGTTATGCTGACGACACGCTGGTGCTGGCGAACGGGAGGTCGCATCAGGCGGCGGCCGACCTGATGTCACAAGCGGTTGCGACAGTCGTTGCAAGGATCCGGCAGTTGGGACTCGAGGTGGCGCTCCACAAGTCCGAGGCCATGTGCTTCTATGGCCGTCGGAGCGCGCCACCTCCAGGTGGGTCCCAAATAACGGCAGGAGGAGTTACCATCGGCGTCGAGTCGGCGATGAAGTACCTGGGTCTCGTCCTCGACAGCCGATGGAACTTCACGGAGCATTTTTCGTCGTTTGGCCCCTAAGTTAGAACGGTCTGGGGCCGCGCTCAAGCGGCTCCTTCCCAACCTCGGGGGGCCAAACGCCTCCTGCCGGAGGTTGTATATGGGGATTGTGCGATCCATGGCCCTCTACGGTGCCCCTGTGTGGGCGCCGGCCTTGAAGCGGCGGCCGGCTCGTACGCTGGTCGCGTCCCAGAGGGTCATGGCTATTCGAGTAATCCGCGGGTATCGCACGATCTCCGGGGAGGCGGCGAACCTCCTTGCCGGATCACCGCCGTGGGATCTAGAAGCGAAGGCGCTCGCGCGCGTCTACAGTTTGCGCGCAGACGCGCGTCGCCGGGGCGAAGATCCTCTGCCGCGCCAAATTAGTGCGTGGCGGAATGAGCTCCGGCGAGATCTCATGGCAGAGTGGAAACAACGACTGTCGCAACCGAGGGCCGGGCACGCTACCATAGCAGCGGTAAGACCCCTCTTTGAGGAGTGGCTTGAGAGACGCCACGGCGTCCTCACCTTCCGCCTGACGCAGGTGCTTACCGGGCACGGCAGCTTCGGTAGGTTCCTGTTTCGGATTCAGCGGGAGGAAACGCCCGAGTGTCGTCATTGTGAGGACCACCTAGAGGATACGGTGGAGCATACGGTAGCGGTATGCCCTGCCTGGGCTGAGCACCGCCGTATCCTCAGGGAAGTGATCGGCGGCGGCGACCTCTCGCGCCCGGCCTTAGTCGAGGCCATGGTGCGGAGTGAGAGGAACTGGGACGCCGTCTCCTCCTTTTGTGAAGCAGTCATGCTCGCAAAGAGAGAGGCGGCCCGCGTGAGGGAGCAATCCTCCTCCTCACGCCCCAGCAGCCGCAACTGGCGACACTACGGGCGTCGGGGATCGAGGAACGATCTCCGGCCACCGTAAGTACGGGCCTGCGGTCGGCGAGTAAGGGCAGCTCGCCGCCCGACCAGAACCAGGCCCGAGCGTACGGCGCGTAGCGTTCCGCGCGCGCCTCAAAGAGCCAATAGACCACCACAGACGGGGCCCTAAAGGGCTGATGTTCAGCCGGGGTTGCGGGGTAAGCGCAATAAGGTACCGCGACCTCGGCACAGAGCAGGAGAAGGAACAGGGGGGTTTTTAGTCAGTAAGAGTCTGACACTCCCTCCTGCCCGGCCCTGGGCGGGAGAAGTCATTTGATGATTTTCCCCTCACAAAAAAAAAAAAAAAAAAAACCCCAATCTTATTGTCAGTGGAGATTGCTACTCAACAAAGATCTCCTTCGATAAAAACGGAGTAAGAAAATAAGTGTGGGAGAGCCAATGTTTGGCACAAATGGGTCGCCTCGACAGAAAGGATAGCTACCAAGGATTCCCAGAAAACCGGCGTGGAACCACGACAGCGTTGTGTGAGTGAGATTTACCGGCCCAATCCTTCTCCACTCCTCATCCCTCCCCAATCCTTAAATAATCGAAACTCTAGTCCCTAAAAGGCCGACAAACGATTTATAATTTCTTCGGTATTGCGATCGCTCACCATCAGGTAATCCGTATGCTCGTTTGCCGACCTAGGTATATCTATCATAAAAAAATTAATAAGTAAGTAACCTCTTACGTACTGTTTCCATTATTAAACCTAAGCTCTTAATATTGTTAGTATTTTTATAATAGGTACGAAAGAATACTTACGTATTTCTCTTTGACAACTAATAAGTAATGGGAAGAAATTCTTTAGTAGCCAACTAAAGCAAGCTACAAGGATCTTCAAAGAACTTTGAGGATCAATTTTATCAAAGAGTATGTTACAATAATGACTGCACGGTGCGGTGTGCCTGTGTACTTAAACTGATCCTATTATCACAGAAGCCTGGAAGCGGAGCTTTGAAAGAATATTTCTATTTTCATTTCATTATTTTCTGCAGTGTACAAGTCAGCTAAGTCTTCTTAGAAAACTGTATTCAAAGGGTCGTTCCGTACAAGACGCACTTCCTATAGTGTATATGCATCTTGGGTTTTCTTGTTTTAATTATTTGTTTGTATCGATGTGACTAAGTTTTCAACCAGCCAAATTCCATATTTTTACTATTATTAAAATGTCAAAAAAGCTAAAGACTTTCTAGGGATTTTGTACATAAAAACGCAACATAAGACGTCGTATTGTTTTAACTGAAAAATTAGGTGTAAAAAGTCTAAAATTAAGTATCTCGTCAAGTCAAATAATAAATGTATGATTGATTATATTTAGATATTTCAATGTATTGACACGTGACAATTTATTTTAGACCTAGGAAACTACTCAATTCTAAACGCAAATCTTACCGAATGAGCTGCCTAGCTCAAGAACCACAGACTTAAAAGTTACACAAAAAAAAAACGCAAAATTTTGTCATAATATTTTGCCTATGTTGGTAAAAGGTGTGAATGTGTAAAGCGAAATGGGGAGGCCTTTGCCCAGCAGTGGAACAATATAGGCTAGTAAAAAATATCTATAAGAAACCAGTGCGCTAAGAGTTGAGAATCGCAAATTTAGATGTACATATATTTATCGTGTGTGCGTATGTACTTACATGTATCTTTGTGTCGCATCTGGTTTATTACAGTGGCTAACGAGCTTTCGGTTTTATATTTGTCTGTAGCCGAATATGAACCCGTGTGCAGTAATCAGTCATAATCACTTCTTCATAAAACATTAATTACAACACACATAATTACATAACATCCATTTTGAAGAACTATGTGGATCATCTACCAATTAAATAAATAGGTTCAACTTTACATAGAACTTTCTACCTAGTCGATGGTTTGAAAGTTTCAAGAAAGCAATGCTTACTTTTTTCTAAATACACGAAACATTTTTCGAACGCAATGTTTTTGGAAACTCTCCAGTTTAACACATATTTTTCAGTACGAAATCGTCTACAATAAAAATGACTGAATGCCCCATATGTTTGTGATGTCATTCACCTTGATTTGTGATACTATTTTCATAAAAAGCATAATAATGTCTTCTACAAATAATTTTTATCTGCACTATTTTAAAAGTAAACTTTTATTGCGACCGTCCTCAACTGAAATATAGTCAATATTTTGATCCCACACTTTTATTGCCCGAAGTATTTATAGTTTGAGGTGGCTACTTCAGTAATCTACAATTTAGAGGGTCAAATGGCATAGTGCCAATGGGGAACATTTAGACTGTGCACCTATAACTTAACATAGAATATATTACTACCACAAGTGCATTCTCCTAAACGATTTAGCGGAAGACATTAACCATAATGTCTACTGACCAGACTAACAGTAATAAAGTGAAATAAATATCAACAGAGTACTTAGATACTACATAGTAGTAGTCAACAAATTATTTTGTTAATGACCGTTTGCTTAAATTATGGAACGATAATTCTTGTTACCTTGAGAAATCTCTAATTTATGTATGTATGTATATGCAATGTTTTGGTTGACTAACAAAACCTTCATAATTAAATTATTCGCTTGCGGATGTTACAGGAGATGATTCTTCTGTACCTACCTCTTTCTTAAAGACTTGAATATATGTAAGTGTAAATTATAAGTAAACATTGGAATGCGTTGCAGGTAGGCCTGGTGCTTTGTACTACGGGTTCAACCTACACAGACAACAGTATCACGTTAATAAAACTATATTTTTCTGTAATTTGTTCATTATGTGATGTGAGAAAATAAATATTCTATTCTAGTTAATACATCATTAATGCTTAAATCTACAATATAACTTTTGTCACACCCTATACATCGGTCTACTTTTCACATGAAAAAATAATATTCTGTGTGGCTTCAATGTAATAAATGATAACTTGAATTAATTAACTAATGTTTGCACGCAATTTGTTTCTGGGTTTTGGGGTCAACGTAGCATTTGATACCACCTATTATATATTTGATAACATGGGAGACAAATATTTCGTCCCATTTGTTTAGGTACTTACACATTTCTGAAAACTACGACTTTATGGTAGGTAGTGTATCATACTATAAATATTAAATTGGTGTCTATAATTACCACGATTGAAAACTAAGAGCAGTATTAAAAGTGGTCCCTCATTATGTCTTAACTAGCTATTACGGATTTTATTTTAATCACTATATAGTCTCCAGCACTGGACATAGCATACCTATGTACATACATTTCTAAACAGTTAAATACTTACCAAAACGTTGAAATTATAAAGTAGAAATTATAGAGTAGAAGTACTACATTGTCTTTCTGGTATGTTGTTAAATAGGTATCTGAATTTAGTCCAAAGACAGCTTCTTGTCTATAGCAATAAAAAACAAAAATCAAAGCTTTAAAATGTCGATGAAAAGAACAATAGTTATTTAAAAAAAATTCCCAGTCAGACAACAAAAAAATGTTTGCCAAGTGTAATGTTATTTAGTACGTATGACGGGCCGGCGTTGTGAGCTATTCCAATATTTATTTCATTCAAATATTGACTTTTCCTATACAAATTTATTCTGCAACACCTAGCATCCAGCTTTTCCGAGTATTTTACTTGTTAAACTAATAAAATGATACCAGTAAGAGCTATCAGAAATAAAATGAACGAAACATTTTAAAATCAACATGCACTTTACATTTCTGCTGCAATTTTGTTTTATAGAAGCAATAAGTATTAAATTAAATTTCTCTTTACTGCGTAACTTAACTTTGTTATTCGTTTATTTTTTTCTCACTTTATCAAAGAGTAATCATGTTCTTTTTTGGAACACAACATAAGAGCAGTAGCACAAAAATAACTTACAATCTCGTGCTTAAGTGTGAGAGAGCTTTTGGCACGAATGGGTCTACTCGACCGGAGTGATACCACGTGATACCGCAGAATACCGGCGTGAAACAACCACAGCGTTGTGTTTCGCCATGTGTGTGAAGACCCTATCGCTACCCATATTTAATATCCGAAACCCCTTTCCCCAAATGTCCGGCCGACATATGTATACCAAAAAAAAAATTACTTGTTTCTGCATTGTTTAGCTAGTTCGTTCTAGAGATCTACAAGCAGTGACTAATGGGTGATGGAAACGACTTTCTTTTACAGCAAAAACTAGCCTAATGCGAGGAGTGACTGCGTGATGTCTGGGCCCTCGCTCATGACGTCTCTCTGACTGGCGACATTCCCAAGAGGTTGCGATCTAATTTTTATAAATAAAAAATTAGTAGCACATTTACATCGCAACGTCACTCGACTGATCAAGCTGACATTTTTGCCTTCGCGAGCATTTGTCGAGGCGCGATTTATATGAAAGTAATTCCACGGGGAAATACAGGTAATTGCACCCGTGCAAGATCGGAGCAGAGGTGCTTGACAAAATGTATTTGTGATAATCTTTTCCTAAAACATATTTTCACGTTTTAAACTTACTGCGTATTAAAAAAATACTTGAATATTTTTATTAGCAAGTCTAATTGTAAGTCAAGTATTAAAAAATGCTCGATAAGCTTATGTGGCACGGAGTTTACCTATAAGTAAAACATAAATTACGTTTAATATACATATTTTTGTGGTACATAGCGGCTATAGACATTATGAAACAGGGCCAGTCTTTTATTATTATTTAGAACTTCGAAAAGCAAACCAGTTTTTGAGAAAGTAAGTAGAAATAAATTACCGAGGATCCACTCTTTCGGCGGAGTTGTAATATCCGAATAAAATAAGCAAAAAATAATAGTCAACTCTTATTTTTTGCTTATTTTATTCTTATGTAGTTATTTCCATCTTTATTTAATATTAGCAGTAGGCTGATGAACTCGATTGGTGTTCACTAACCTGCCAGTATGACGATCAAATTACTACGAACATAATTAAGATAGGTATTAATTACTCTTCGAATATGTTATTCTTTCTTGACTTCTGTGAGCAGTCATCCCATAAGACGTCCCTTTAAATCACAAGCCTTGTTGCAATTTTAGTCCTTACGCTAATAACTTTAATGTACACAACGCTATAAACATTTCGACAAGTTCTGTAGATCTTTTGGCATATGTACAATGTCACCTTGACGACGAGTGGTGGTCTCACTAGGTATTTATGCTCTGGCGCCGATCCAGGAGATGTAGGTCGGTTGCGCGCGCGCACTGCTCACAATGATATTCATATCGCGAACATACATTTTAAACAATATGATCTATGGAATAGGATTGTAATTTCAAAATGAATTTATTGGCGTACTTACGACATACCGGATCTCATTTAGTGGAAAACAGTCTGATTCATAGTGAGCACTTATAATACCTACACATTCACGGTGTTCGGTATTCATACACCTGTATTTCTGATGTTAATTCTGGACTCGGACGGATTTAGAAAACATTATTACTCAATATAAGTTACCTACATTGTTTTGTCAGCCCGTAAAATCTGAGAATAACACTGTGCCTTCTTTTCAGAGCACACTGCACTTGTTACACTTTTTATTTTTCTCAAATCACTTCATACTATAATGGTAACCTACATATCTACAACAAGCAAGCAAAATAGGAGTAAATCTTGTAGGTCCAAGTGATTTGAGATCAGTGCAGAACCTGAAGCATACTGGCAGATCGAGTTTATTTATAAACTAAGTATAATTTGTAAATAAATCCTTCGAAAATCCCATGTACATTTTCCAATGAACGTGTCAAGCTATCCCAAATTACTTACATTAAAACCATTTCTCTATTTTCAGAGAAGTTTCCAGAAAAGTTTAAGAATAATCTGATTAGCTCGTATCAAAATAGACTCAGTATCCGTTGTTTAATCTTTCCGTTAGTTCACAACAAGAAAAACAACTGTAGGAATCAATCGATTGCTAACCGCGTAAGTAGGTACGTCATTGTTTGGAAAAACTTTTTAACACGATCGGATCTACAAGCAATTACTGGTGAAGAATGAAAATAAACTCGAGGCAAAAATAAATTTGTGTAACACTTTGAGAATTCCAGGTAGCCTGTGTTGTGTTTGCACATATTATCTCAGCTCACGTAATACATTAAAAACAAAGTATTTCAAGGTAGATAAGTATTTAAATTATGAAATATTAGAAGCTCTTAGTATACTAATTTTAAGTGTTCGAGAGCCATACTTCGGCCTCACAGAAGACCGGCGTGAAACAACCACAGCGTTGTGTTTCGCCGTGTGAGTGAGGTTACCGGAGGCCTAATCCTTCCCCGCCCCCAATCCCTCCTCAATCCCTAAATCTCCAAATCCCTAATCCCGAAAAGGTCGGCAACGCACTCGTAACTCCTCCGTTGCAGTTGTCCATGGGCGGCGCTGATTGCTTACCATCAGGTAATCCGTATGCTCGTTTGCCGACCAATTAAATAAAAATAATTAATAATAATTATACCAGCATTATCAAACAATTAAGAAATAAATACAATATCTTATCAATCTTTCCATGCCGCTAAGTAATTCAGTAATAATAGCATATTACTTCATCAAAAACCCCAAGCAAACGCCGGCGTTCACGCACCTATTATTCTATTATTGTGTCTCGAATTACAACGAGTAAAAGGTTGATATAAATTGTTTTGTACCGCATATATTCCTTATGAAACTAAGGTACCCACACACTCACAACCTTGTTACCGAGAACTAATCTAATAAGAGGAAGTTAATGGAACCTCGTCCGACACGCTGCGCCCCAATTTGTTGACAGTATATTACAAACTTGAGTTTACATCAAGACCAATTTACTTCGTAACACTTTCTTTCACAGCTAGTAAATATTATTTAAAGTTATATTAGAACCACGCGTGATTGAACAAGCCAGGAGCATTACCTAAAGTTTCTCCAGCTTGCCTTAAAAGCATTTTATCTACTACAGGCAACGGAGAATTAAAAACTGAACGAAATTCGCAATAATTTTCTTACTAGACATTATGGCAGTTGACTTTAACTTCTTAACCACTAACAAAAACAAAATTAGTTAGCACCAGTCAGACCAATTTCCAGCTGAAGCAACCAAAGCTATGACACAGCACATGGAACAAATAGTCTTCATATATTTTTCTTTTTCAAGAATCAGTAATACCATGGCTACTTAGAGATAAACATGTAAGCACGTACACGTAAGCAAAATAATGCAATTCTGATCTTACAAAACTGCCCCTTTAAGAACAGACCCCTTTTTAAAAACATTACATTACGAAAGTAAAAAACATCTATGATGGAAGTGCATAACCAAAAGTACAGTACGTTTAAAAAATGATTTTGTTTAGTAAATGTAATTTAATTTCAGTATTCTATAATTAAGTGACAGCCCTCAAATTTGCAACGCCTGAAAAAGACCGTTAAGCTGTGCCTGTTATTTTCATTACAGACCATTCTACCTATACTCCCTAAACATGCAAATAAAGAATTTGACTTGGAGTAACCTCATCACTTTGTTAATTGGCGATCTTCAACAAAGCAATCATAACTAACAATTTCATAACGTCAACGGATTAGTTCGGTTCGTCCGTCCGTACGTGTCAGAAGCTGGACGGAATTGAATGACCAGCTAACAAACGCCAGTCCCGCTGTAAGCTCAGATATCAAGTATTGAATGGTATTACGGTACGTGTGTACGTGCATATTGTATTCTAGAACCTGAGTCTATAACGTCCCGGCGGAATAGGGCACTTGCACTAACGCATAAAGCAGGAGCCAATTTGCTACGCCAATTTGAATATTCCTAAAGGACTCGATATCAGACGGCTGACAACACGCTCCGTTGGACGACTTAATCAATAGCTTCTGCATAATATTTAGATACGATACCTTATACAATATAGTTTTGATACTAATTAAGCTCAAGTGTATATATTTAAGGTTGTGTTAACAGTAAGAGATGGATGTGTGGTGTGACGAGAATGGATAAAGTGAGAAATGAGTATATTAGAGGAAGTTTGAAAGTGGCGCCAGTGACTGAAAGGTTGAAAGGGAACCGTTTGTCTTGGTATGGCCATGTGAAAAGGAGGGATGAAAAGCATGTAACAAAAAAGTCATGAGTATAAATGTGGATGGATGGAGAGGGAGGGGGAGACCAAAGAAAATATGGATGGATTGTGTGAGAAGTGATATGGAAGACAGAGGAGTTAGCGATAGCGTGACGAGTGACAGGACAGAATGGAAGAAAAAAACATATTGCGCCGACCCCAAATAAAACGGGACAAGGACAGGAAGAAGAAGAAGAAGAAGTTAACAGTAATATTATTACCCTTTTAAGCGTGGTAATTCGAGACACAATAGAAGAATACATACGTGCACATATGTCCATGATTGCCAGCGTTCGCTTGAGGTTTTTTTATTTTAAATCTCATTAATAATTTAAATTAAGTAAAATTTTAGTAACAGTACATATCAAGCTTGTGAAAAGGTTAAGTTCCTATTTAAACATTATATATTATGATATTGAATTAGTATGCCATTCTGCTGATGACTGTACAGCCTAATGCGATTAGCTGCCTCTAATAGCATATAATATATGTATATACATACATAAATCTATTTACAATGTATCCACACTGCATTCACTACGTGCATGAGGTGTCCAAAGAGTATGAATTCAACAGAAAGTCCTTAGCTATGAAATTTTGTGGTAAAACAATACGTAGGTATAAACGTATTGTAGGTTGTTTTCGTGAGGGGAAAATCATCAAATGACTTCTCCCGCCCAGGGCCGGGCGGGAGGGAATGTCAGACTCTTACTGACTAAAAACCCCCCTGTTCCTTCTCCTGCTCTGGGTCGAGGTCGCGGTGCCTCATTGCGCTTACCCCGCAACCCCGGCAACGTTTTGTAGGTAGATATTAAATCAGCCGGGGTCGGGCGGTTCGAAAAAAAGAACGGGGAAGTTTTGTTTTTTCAGAGTAGAAGAAGTCAATATATTATTTTTCTCCTCAAAGAAGCATTATTACTGCAATTAATATTTAGGTAATTTGCAGGTATGAGTTAGCTAAGAAGGTTCCGTCAATGTGGATAGAAAAGCCTTTTAGGTATTCAAAAAATTTTAAAGATATCCTGAAATCCACTTTCTTTAATTAAGTTAATATGTTTTACTTTTTGTAAACGAAATATTTTAATATGTTCTATGTATGTGCTGTTTATTTATGCCGCCCATGGGCACCCGTAACAGAGGAGTTAGGAGTGCGTTGCAGACCTTTTGGGGATTAGGGAATTTGGAGATTTAGGAATTGGTGAAGGAAGGGGAGATGAGAACGTGCGGTAACCTCACTCACACGGCCAAACACAAAGTTGTGTGGTTTGTGTGGTTGTTTCATGCCGCTTTTCTGTGAGGCCCTGGTATAACTCCGGTCGAGCCGACCCATTCGTGCTCAACACTTAAATAATAAGGATGTTATGTTAAGTCTCTGTGGAAAACTTAATCTTTGTGTATAAACCAATCGATCATGTATGTGACCGCTGGGACAGAAACTTAATTTATGGCCTTTTATTTATAATAGGCAAGCAATTACTGGTATTAGTTGGACATAATGTTATTGGAAGTTCATTGTTGTCGTGCTAATTAAATTAGTTGCATGGTTAGATCACGTTTTGCTTAGAGCAATCGAATATGGTGGATGGTGACTGACCTCTGAGTTTTTATAGGCGTTTCTAGTCAGAGTACTAGAGCCAGTTAGGCAATACCAAAATATAGGTGTATTTTGAAAAATTTTGACGTGAGGAGAGAGATAGCGGCTGTTGTAAAAGAGGCTGTTTTATGGTTATTTATAGTCTGTCCCGAAAGCAAAAACATTTTGTGGTTTCACTCACTGCTCGGCTCCTACAAATCGTAGCGTGATGTTATAGCCTCAAACCTTTCTCGATTAATGTACTAGCAAACACAAAAAGAGTTATTCAATTCGAACCAGTAGTTCTGGCGATTAGCGTTTATGAGACGCGTTCAAACAATATCACCAGCTTTATTTTATTTGTATAGATAATATCATATTACTGTAATATGTTTATGTATAAGTACATTAACGTTTCATTAAAAAAGTTCTGTGAGTATGTAAGTAGGTCCCTCATACATTACCGAGACACGCGACATAATTTATCGGAATGAAAGTCTTCAGCAAAATAAATGAATAAGATTGGCCCACTTACTAAAAGTGGTTCAACATACAAAATAATAGTGGGTCGTTTTACATATATCGGCTATAAGAACGAGACTACTAACTTATTTCACCCTACAGAGTGGTCTAAAATGCAAGACATAATACAAATAGCAATTTCGCTGTTTCATTCGAAAAAAAACAGATTTTATTAGCAACAAAAAAAAATCCATAATTAAAAATGAATCGCTAAATGTGTGTTAGTAAAGGCACAACTCAACAACCAATGTTGCCAATTATTTTGTGGTATGTTTGTTATATTATCAAGAGTAGTTGTTATGTCTGAAAATAAACGGGGACAGCTGGGAAATAGGGATAGTTGGAGACCCGAGCAAGACAGGGGCGGGCCGCTAGTAAACTGTAAAACTCACGTTAAATTGTAATTAATTTTTAATGTAATAAATATGACTGTAATTTCAAATTTAGATGGAAAATCACCCATCTTTTGCAGGACAAAGGATCTTTTATACATTAGAGCGTTCGCTAAAATCTCCACTCATCACAGACAAATTGGAAATCGCAGTTTGAAAGTATCAGATTTATCAAAGACCCCTGCTGTCAGGTATCTCATGAATATGTAGTTAAACTCAAATCAAATAATTTTTCCATCACATTTTGGGTAAATTATATGATATCAATTTTATGTTAGTTTTACAAAAATCCTCCCTCACAGGCTTATGAAATCTTGTTGATTGAACTTAATAAAGAGAAAAAAAACAAAAATAAAATATTCAAAGTAAAATTAGGTACATTTCAGTGCTTAAATATCTTATATTATATTATCTTTCATATCCATGAATATTATTCAATAGTAGGCACGTGATTAATTAATACATTCAACAATACAATACAATCAATAACCTCTAGGAAAGCTTTAGAAACTTATACTTACATGTCGTAGGTACAGATTATTGTCAATAAAGAAGTCATTTACCCTTCTCCACATCCAGATCATACAACATCCACGCTGGGTGGTTACAAATACATTTTAATCTGCGCCATAAAGCATAGTAATATCTACTTAATTGAAACTAAGTAATATTTAATCAACTAACAAATTTTCAATTCCGTTCTAAAACAGGTACTAATTTTCCTAATGAAGCCAGGCATTTCTAAATACATTTTGGAATGAGCGAGTTAGACAAAGCAATTCCAGTAATGTGCTTCAGATGAACCAGTCTCATCAAAGACCAACTATGAGAATTTACCTAAAACCAAACTATGTCCGTGGTTAAATCGGACTGTAGTCGCTAAGTTTGTGGCTAATGCTAACTGCGTTATTTCAACGAAATTTACGTTAGTGATTTTACACATTAGTCAAGAGTTGTAATTTCCTCTTCTATACAATTTTGATCCTGATAAACGCTTCTAATAAGCGTCCCCATCACGCAGAAGACACTGTAAAGTAAGTAGTAAGAAGACCTTTCTTTCTTTTCTTTATCAGTCTTGCAATATACATATCTATGCATAAATTAATTTCTTAGTAACGATGCCTTAAGCCCCACTTTAAACTGTACCACATTACAAAAGCCCACCCCTTTTGCCTCCCGCTACTAATTATGCAGTATCATGAACACGACCACTTCAGTTTTTAGTTCGAAGGAAATGTAAAATACAGCTGCAATCAAAGTATCACGAAAACAAGCAGAAGCTCCGTTTTAATTTAAATATTTGAAAATAGCTCGGATTTTATTTTTATTTTGAGATCATCATTGAAATGCAATTTTCCGATGTACGATAAAACAGATGCACGTTAATATTGGCAATTTGGCATTAACGGCTGTTTGGTGCACGATGTTCGGTATTTTGGCGTATATTTGGGTATGTGAGCATTACGTTACCGGCGCTCGCATTACTTACGTTCCAATTAAAACGTCGTGCATACACAGAGCTACTCTATTAATGATTCTCTGTAATTTCACTGCGATTTCACGACGAAAGATTTTAAAACAACTGATTCTGAGGTAATTAACATGTTGTATTTAATTAACTGTCTTTAGACAACGATATAGACACAGTATAGTCAATATTCCACGAATCTAAAGTTACTTTATATTGAAATTAAGGTATCATTTACAAAAATAGAAGAATCTTACATTTCTAAAAATATTTCAATTCAAAATTTTCCATTGCTTCTCTCTATTGTAGTTTTCTAACTATAATAACGAGTGGACAGTTTGTAATGCATAAACAATACGGGATCCATCCCTTTATCAACGAACGCGCACAAATGATAGCATTCCCGATATGAAGCACGTTCCGACAGCGCGTTTAATCCAGGACTATCAATGTCATCACAGTCTGTTACGTATCCACAGTTAATTAAGGCGAACACAGAAATTGATTAGTGCATGTCCTCGCAAACAATAGCAAGTTTGTGCCATCCTATCTCTCGTTAGTTCCGCTCGTAGTTCCGTCAGAATACGGGACACAATGCACGGGATATGCATAGACGCATCTAGGCCACTACTTCATGCAAGCCGGCAGGCTGACGGAAACTCAATGATTCCAGACTCCACTGTCGGGAGATGCAATCCTTTTTATGTCAACTTATTATTTGCGCTGGTCCCACGAAGAAGGGCTTAAGTGTCACGTATCTTGACACTTTTAGCCTTTTGTTTGTTAGGTTTCTATAGGGTGTACTGACAGCGAATGCCTACCTGATTTTTCTTAGCGACTTGTTAGTGAAACCGATCTATCTATACCAACTAGAACTTTGCTATCCTGTTTTGAATGGAATGACACTTCATACTTCATACTTCCTAGAAAAAAAGACATCTTTTTAATGTTTATGATACAATTGCGAGAGTCTATGTAAATGGAATTTCCTAACTACCTACTTGCAGTCTTGTAGTAGTAGTCACAGGTTGTGGTCACAGGTTGTGGTAGTCTAGGCGAGATTTTTTGTCTTTATTTATTTTACTAGCGAACCGCCTGCTGCACGCTGCTTCGCACTATTTCGTTAACAACGAAAGGGTTATTTTACATTTATTCTCACTTTTCCCTTTTTCACTTCTGCAATATATATATATATTGCAGAAGTGAAAGAGTATATATATATGTATATATATATATATATATATATATATATATATTATATACTTAGTCGGGTCATAAGTTCTGTCACAAACTTTTGATGTAATAACTTATACGCCTTTTGACAATTATTTAAAAATTATATATGAAATGAAAGGTCATTAAATGTACAATATAATTTTATTTACATTATTCGAAATGCCCTCCCCCATTTTGAACACATGCCCTTAATCTACGCGGCCAGTCATCGATCGCTGCACGCACCACATTCATATCTATGTCTGCCGCTGCTTTAACCAGAGATGCTCGGAGAGACTCCAAATTCGGGTGAGGTTTAGCACAGACTTTTTCCTCCAAATATTGCCATATCTTGTAGTCCAGTGGGTTTAAATCTGGACTAGAAGAGGGCCAGTCTTCATGCCGGATGAAGTCAATTCCACGAGCGATCAACCAGTCTTGCGTACTTCGTGCCTTATGAGCCGGTGCAGAGTCCTGTTGGAATATCCAATGCCTGTTCCTGAACATTGTCTGAGAAAGAGGTTCCACTATGTTTGTTAGGACAGTATTTTGATAAACTTCGGCACTAGTTCTCACACCTTTTTCACAGAAAAACACCTCAGTTACGCCTGAATATGAGACTCCAAGCCAAACCATGAATGAGGAAGGGTAATGCCCACGCTGGACCCTCGCAATACGCGCGCTTGCTTCTTCACTGCTGTGGGCATACACCTTATCATTTTGTTTGTTAAAACTTTCTTCAATAGTAAAAATTTTTTCATCCTAAAAAAGAATTTCGCGGTATTTTTTTCCCGCGTACCGTCGTAGCAAAGCGCGGGATCTGTCTAGCCTAATTTTTTTTAAACGCTCGTTCAAAAAATGTCCTGTCTTTTTACGATAAGCTCGTAGTCCCAGGTCTTCATTTAGTACTCTTTTAACAGTGGTTCTGCTTAGCCCCATCTGCAGAGCTAGGATTTTTTGTTTACGTACGGGATTTCGTTCGATTCGCGCCTTCACTGCTTTGATGACCTTATGTGTCCGAACTGTGCGAGGTCGGCCGCTTCTCTTACGATCTTCGAAGCTTGACTCTTCGGTGTATCGTTTGATAGTACGATAAACAAACCGTAACGTTATTTTCAAATTTTGAAGAATATTGAAAATGTCTTTTGGCGCGTAACCACAGCGGTGCAACGCGATAACCGCGATTCTGTCTTCTTTATTCGACCACTCCATATTTAAAAATGAATAAAAAATAATTTCTTTTTTATTTTCTACAAGCGCGAAAGTTCTATTTTTAAAATAAGTCGAAGAATTTCTGGCCAGTAATCGAAAATTAAAAATATAAGGTTTTGACAGAACTTATGACCCGACTAAGTATATATATATTTTTGTTAAGAACCATCTTCTGGTCATAATCATTAACTTGCACGGTTGGCGTGTTTACCTATATTTATATAAGTATATACAAGGTAAATTTCGACTGTACGTGCATTTATACAACCTAGCAAAGGAACTTTTTAGGCTAAATTGACTGAGCTAGATCTATTACACCTCACGCATTTGAACGTAGTCAAACATGCAGAAGACTCTCATCTATCAGGAGCGATAAGTAATTGGTTCCTGGCTACGATACTGCGCTTTACTTCACATTACGCTTACTGCCAATCCATTAGATCGTCAATCCTTTGCTATCTGGTAATCATAGTAATGCGCTTTAAAAACCTGCCTATATAAAGCCGGACTACTGTTCAATTTAAGCGGCTTACCTATCCAATATTGTATAGATGAATTGTAAAATGAACAATAAATACTATATATCGAAGGGAAGTTGGGTAGTTTCCTAGTTCAAAAACAAATTAATTCGACGTTTCAATACAATAAAATATTGAAAAATAACTAACTTTTATTCATCAATCGATCGATACACTAAGTTTTAGATATTTTGTAGCTAATTATTAAGAAATAAGTAAGCTATTTGATGCATAAATACTATGAAGTCATAACTCAGTTTTTCATAGAAATTTCATAGAAAAGTATCGTTTTTGACATTTGGATAAAAGTAATGAATTTGACTAGTTGGAAACTAGGTAACATATTGCGTCATGATGCCAACACCTACACAATATTTTTTTCATTAAGGTATTTTCATGTGCGATTTCGTCCTTTCGCAAGTTTTAGATGTTATTATGTTAATTAGGTATATCGATCAAAAACATTATTGTATAAAGGATTCATAACATAACTTATGATTTCAGTTTTTAATCAGCTTCTGCGAGTACCGATTGCATACTAGTCAGTTCGCAGACAGTTTATTCAGTACAGTACGTGGTTAATCGACTTGACGTTCCAATTTGCACTCCATCATTCTACTTTTGGTCCATCGCTGCACTCTTTGACTTTTATTATTTTTTCTTCATTAAAAATAATCATCAATGAATGCAAAACAGTTCAATTAATCGATTCTATGATTAAGCTTGATATTATTAGATATCAACAGCTCGTAATTCTATATCATATCCTGTAAAATAGGTATGCATCACGTTAATTTATAATTGTAATTAATTAGCGAATCCCGACAGCAGATTGGTATTATCAATTTCTAGATAATAAGTATATTGATACAATGGACAATTCAAAACATGGCAAATGCTCTCGTGCAAACAAAACGCGCCACCATGCTCCTGAAGTCCAATGGAACCGTCACTCTTCACGACTAGCAATAGCGTCTCGGTGGACGCGTCCAAGGCGCCAACGCTATTTTTGTCAGAGCAAAATCATCAAATGACTTCTCTCACCCAGGGTAAGGCGAGGGAGAGTGTCAGACTCTAACTGACTAAAAACCCTCTCGTTCCTTCTCCTGCTCTGGGCCGAGACCGCGGTGCCTCATTGAAGGCGCCAACGTTACGCTGTCGTTCACGCCCAAGCCCACCGTGCTCACACTTTTTTTGTCGGGGGAAAATCATCAAATGACTTCTCCCGCCCAGGGCCGGGCGGGAGGGAGTGTCAGACTCTTACTGACTAAAAACGCCAGTGTTCCTTCTCCTGCTCTGCAGGTTAAAATAGGTGAATTTGTATTTTCGCAGATTACTTTTCCATTTCAATAACATACTAAAACTTCACTGCATATGAAAATTGTACAAAAATTTTAATCTCAGACGTAAGCTGAGTCATTAGCTCATTCATTTAGTAATTTCAAAAGAATGTTTGAAATAAAAATCTTATTATTTTAGCTCCAGATGCAGATAAGATTACAGTTTTGTTGAAACAGTTTCCTAAAATATATTCTTATGTTCAAGTGGTGAAAAGTACGTAACGGGGATACGCGTAGGCGCTCGCTAATACACACTACAAGATCTATCGCCCAGCCGCTACAGCAAAGAAATAAGAATAACATATTATATTCTATCAACGCGCGAACCACGGATCATCTAAATATCTACTTTAACTAGAAGTTATTAGAACCTAATTAATACGTACCTATCTAAATATCAAATACTAACCATACAGGACACAATAATAGGCACGTTTTGCGCAAGTTTACGAACAAACTTAAACATTAATATTGCACATGTAGATGCTACATACATTAGCCGGGGTTGCGGGTGGAGGTAAGCACAATAATGAACCGGCCCCAGCCCGGGGATCAGGAGAAGGAACGGTTGTTTTTAGTCAGACAGAGTCTGACACTCCCTCTCGTCCGCAAGAGAGATCGGTAAAAAATTTGATGATATAGGTACACAATAATTATAAGTAGTTTTTATACACACAAACAAATTGAATAGTGGCGCCATCTATCGTTACTACGTGAAATAACGAACCGTCTGGCACACTTTATTTTAGTACGATACCACAAAGTTTTTCGGCAGCTTCCCCACTAATTTGTTTCAAGGTTTTTCAACAGATGGAGTACAAGTCGACTAATGATTAAGTAACCTAACCGATTATCTTCTTAGCCAACAGCAAACCAAGACCTACCTAGTACCAAAATTTGGCACAAGATGTCCTCGTTTTTACTACGACATGACGTCGATTTGTTTCAGGAACTAATTCAATTGAACTTGATTCAGTTTCCTAACTATTGGTTAGATATTCGTAAAATGTGAAGTTAAAATGGTTAGACATTATTGAAATTTCACATTTTAAATATCCGTGACACCAGATTAATCGTTATTACCTACAATTATTGTTTTCCAAGTAGGCAATTGGCAATGGTGTCTAATGATTGAAATGGATGAATATGATCAATATAGCTTCGCCAAAGGTCATAGCCTGTAAATCGTTAATGAAAAACTATCGATGAAACAGATCAAGATCGCATCCGGGCGCGCGGGCGCGGCTCTCCGCAGAGTTATTCCCAGAGCGCGGCGCGCGGCGAGGGCGGGGGCGAGCGGGCGCCGTGCTCAGTGTGTCGGCGCGCGCCGCCGCCGCCATGGGCAACCAGCACTCCGCCTCACACTACGTCCACAAGCCCAGCAAGAACGTGCGCTGGAAGACCGCAGGTAATCCTAACACCCCGCCCTCCGAGACGGCACCAGATGCAAACGACCTTCCTACATGTGTGTACCCATAGAAGCCCCCTGTCTATATTTCTATTTATAAAAAGACTGCGCGCTGCGATTCCTAAAGCGTGGCACAACAAAACAAATCGTAAGACCGTCCGCGTTCATGTAACGATTATCACGCGTCTAATTTTGAAAGGAGTTTTATGCCAAATGGCTTATACCGGCAGCACTGTCGTTACCGAACAAAGGTTAACGTCCGACTAGACAAATTTAAATTTAACTTAAATCATACAATTGCATAGAGTAACGCACCGCCCCGTTTCGATGTTTCAGGACGACCTGCAACGCCAGGGAAGCCGGATATAATACCGATACTGTCGCCGGATGAGGAGCCAAACTCGATTACGCTGCGCTGGGCGCCGGCGGCACACGATGGAGGCGCGCCGTTGCTCGGATACCAGGTGGAGTGCAACAGGCTCGGGGCCCCGGACTGGATCCGGACAGCGCCACCGGTAGTGCTGCGCCCCGAGCTCGTGCTGACCGGGCTCGAGCCTCCTCACCGGTACCAATTCCGTGTTGCAGCGCTCAATGCAGTCGGGCGCTCTGATTACAGCGACATCTCCGACGTGCTCACGGTCAGCTCTGACCGCCTTCCTCATGAGCCGCCAATATTTCTACAACATCTGGAAGATTTGACCGTACTAGAAAACGAAAAAACAGAATTCCGTGTCGCTTTCACGGGTATGCCACCGCCTACAATAGCGTGGTTCAAGGATGATTATGAAATATTTAGCAGCAGAAGGACGGCGATCACTACAAGCGAATCTACCAGTGTTCTGGTTTTCCATCAAACATTACCGAGCGACGAAGGAGAAATTAAATGCACAGCAACAAACCGTAGCGGACACGCAGTCACCAAAGCTCGATTGTGCCTAGAAGCTGCTCCGAAGTTACGCTACCCTCGTCAATACGAGGACGGCTTGTTATACGAAATTAACGAAACCGTTTTTCTAAAAACTACGATAGTTGGAAAACCGACACCAACTGTGGAATGGCGACACGATGGCCAACCTATAGTGGTAGACGACCGCGTGGAGATTTCGAATACTTCGAAATTTTCAGTTCTCAAGATTCACTCGGCACGAAGAAGCGACCGTGGGGAATATCAAATTCACGCTAAAAACAGAATCGGAGAAGACACTGCTGCCTTTCTAGTGACGATCACGGCTCCACCAGACCCTCCGCAGCATGTCTCCGTGGCAAGACAGGTAGACAAGTCCGTCACTCTCGATTGGGAGCCACCCGAGGACGACGGTGGCTGTCGCATCGGCAACTACGTAGTAGAGTATTACAGGAACGGCTGGAACGTGTGGCTGAAGGCAACCACCAGCCGCAAAACAAACGTAACTTTGTTTGACCTCATCGAAGGAAGTGAATACCGTTTCCGTGTAAAAGCAGAAAGTCCGTATGGAATGAGCGCGCCTAGTGTGGAGTCGGCGCCGGTGAAAATACCTGGGCGACCAGTGGACATGGAATTCCTGGCAGTAGAATCGAAGATAATAAACCAAGTGCTTACTCGGGAAGATGGCGGCGGCGATGCGCGCGTGTCTCCAGTGCCGCGCCGCAAGCGCGCACAAACCGCGCCAGCGGAGCCGCAGCCGCCACAGCGGGTGCCGCGGCGCTCGCCGGCCAGGAACCAATCCGGCGGCAGCAACGAATTCATGCTGGTACTCTACCCGGATTCACAGAAACAGATGGAAACATCCGGTAAGATAAATTTTATTCTTTATTAGTAAGAAAGCTTTCCTAAATCTTGTAAAAGTTTTTACTTTACATTTTATCCCCATCTAGTCATCGCCATATTCCCATAATGCTACTATTCTTTCATTCCTTATCTTTACTTCTTTAGGACTCGATGACAGTTCAATCCTAAGTTAGGATAAAGTATGATGTGGCCGTTGGCTATTATACTTAGTGAATTCTGCCGATTTTTAAATAATACCTATAGCTCGCTAGAAGTGTACTGGCTGTCTGTCTATGTTTGCCTTTCAGGAAGATAATTCTATAATATATGACGCTAGCGGCCACTACTTCATACATTAAGCTACATATTAATTCCTAATTACCTCAACACTGGCATATTCGACCGATCATTGGGTACAGGAAAGATTTGACTGACATCGTTAGCACCTCATTTCTTTTTTTTTCAATTTGTATTATTGTTAGCGATTCCACCGTATGCACGTGATTGAGCAAACAAGAGAAATTAGGAACAAAAAATAGTTCACTGAAAGCTATACTATATGTATTACATACCTACCTGAAAGTTATGTACCTACATATAATCAGAAACAGGGTATACAAATGTGTGGTTAAGAATACTCCTACTTTTGACTTGATTGATTGACTTGCTAAGTTACAAAAATATTGAGCGAAAGTAAGCAAGCAATTATGTAAGTAAATACTTTTACCTAGTACGACATGATCAATATTCACTACAGCATAACAGCCATTAGCGAATTATTTTGAATTAATAAATGTTTTTAACATAAAGATAAGGAGTTCAGTAGATTACAATACTGCCAGATTAAAAATCAGTGTATTCAATTTTATTTTGCAAATACCTAATGCATTAAGAAATAATATTTGCCGCTATGAAACCAACTCTCGTATTAATGCGCCTATTTTATCATACTAAGATGTTAGATATTTTATAAAAATGCAGCACTGCGATAATATAATTCATTACAAATTTTACCGCTCATTTTCTTTATGATTCGAGTAGATAATCATTAATTTTAAGCTCACCATTAAGGTGTGTCATGTCATGTAAAGCCCAGTCATGGCCACATTTCAGTTAATTATAAATTATAATAAATACACAAAGGAGGACGCGAATAGAATTGAAGTTAAACTCCTTTGTCTATCATGTATAATTTAGGATTCTAAATAAAGAGATAGAGTAGGTAAACTTGGACGGCGGGCACAGCTATAAATAGGTGCCTACCAAACTCGAGATAACCACAACTTAGTAACGGGTTAACTCAACTCCAAACAAACATAAGACTCGAGATTCCGACCGCACCGCAGCTTCTGCGAAATTTACATACAAGAGCACATTTGCGAAATCAAATCTATTTCTAGCGTTAACGAAGATCGCAACTATTATTATGTTTGCTTAACCTCTTTGAACCGTGTAGTTCTACAGTTTTGAATTAATCGAGCTACAACAACGCCTACATAATTATAATGCAAAAGCGACTGTGCATACATAAAATCTTATCCTATCTCATTAAATCTATGCTAGCATAGCGAATTAATCCTAAATCATTGTACTTATTGTTAAGTACGACTTTTTATATTTTCAGAAAAAAGACAATCCATTCAGCTGGATCTTGATGCGCTGTCACCGCCTCCGCTGTCGTTCTCCGCTCCGGAGCTGAGCTCACGATGCATGATGCCGTTCAAATCACTTCGCAACGCTGTAAGCTCGTCACAACTGCTACATGAATTAGCTATGGCTCGTGTTCACAAAGCTGTGGCGATGAAAGAAGAACAAACTAAAAACAAAGACGACAAACCCAAAACTGACATTCCGTATAATACTAGCTATGATCACGAAAAAGATAAATATAATCGGGATTTGCCAAAATCGCTCGAAGACTTCTCTGAAACAAAATCAAAGAATCCAGAAATAATAATTAAATTGGAATCTGTTGACTCCACTGACAACACCAATAGCCCACGTCAAGTATCTCTGGATTCAGAAATATCCGAAAATAAATGGCAACACATGTCTTTTGAAGAAGACTATACTGCTAGCACCGTATCCTCCGACGGAGAGTATTCAGAAGAAGGAAGTCTTGATGGTGATATAGACAGACGAAGCCAATATTCTAACGAAGAGGAAACATATAACCCAAGAGACAAAATGGCCCGTCCCTCCCCTTCCAAAGAGTATATTGAAGAAGAGGAAGAAGAAATTTCTGAGCACGAACCTGTGAAACTTTTGCCTTTGCCTGACCCTAATTTTGTACCAAAGCCTATATTAAAAAAGAGAGAGCCAGAAATAATAGAAAAGAAATCAGTTCCTGAGCTTCCAAAGATAGAAGACAAATTAACAGTAATAGATAAACCTAAAATAACGGAAAAACCCAAATTGGTAGAAAAATTTAAGAACACAGAAAAAAATAAATCAGAAACTAAAATAAAACCTGTAAAAGCACCAAAAGAAAAAGAAAAACCAAAGCGGGATGAAAAAATTACAATATTTAAGAAAATTACTACGACAAAATTTCCCAAACTACTTCACAAAAAAGAACCAGAGAAACCTAAAGAAGAAACCATACCCAATGACAAAGGCAAAACTAATAGCAAAACTGAAAAAACACTAGATAAAGTGAGTGAAGAAGGAAGGACAGTAATTGATTATTATGGTAGTATAGTTAAGGAATATGGTAGCCATAAGAAATCGGCCACTCCCATGTACCTTAAAACAGAAGACTTAAAAGCAGTGGCTGAAAAACAGCAGCTTGAAACCCAACCTGACGATGACGAAGTAAATAAAATAACGAAACCAAAGAAATTCATTAATAAGACAAATAACAATAAAGTTGTGAAGGGAAAGCCTGCCGCTTCTAATAATAGCAATAAGTCAGTGAAGACAAAAGTGATGCCTAACGTAGAGAAAAAACAAACGGAAAAGAAACCAAAAACCACAGTTTCCTCTGCGGCAGAAAGCAATATGCAGACAACAACACAACAAGTAGTACTAAGGAAAGCAGAACGAGCCACTATTGTAATACCGATAAACTACCAAGAGCTCGAAAAGAAAGCTAAGATGAACGTGAGGTCAGCCATTGATTACACAGTGGACGTTTGCCTCCTTCTACTAGCTTTTTGGGTGTACTTCTTCAAAGACGAGAGGCTGGCCATTCCTTTCCTCATTCTAATAATATATCGTCAGTTACAAGAAACACTCTTGATGAATATTCCTGAGTGGTATGAACGTCACACTCCCAACTGGCTCAAGAAGAAGACTTCTTGACCTCTCCCAAAAGACATGTTGTGCGCTAATCTGATTGTGAGCAATGTATGATGTGTGATAATGTAAACATATTGTTTTATTAATAATTAAATTTACATATTACTTCTAATATACTTACTATAATTAAATTTTAATAAAAACTCATACTAAAAAGTAAGTTACCAAAAACTAGTTGGCAATGATTTCACAAAATATTTAAACAAAATTATTGAAAAATTTTTTTTACAAAATTAAAATGTATGTACGATTAAGTATCAGGTTTCCAAAATGTGTTCGTCTAATATCTCAGTTTAAAATATCGACAACAGACTGCGTGCCGCCAATACCACTGCGAAAATTGAGGTCCAGTGAAACATGTAACCGAAAAAGTAAAGGGCTTGTCTTAGGTGTATATTTCAATGAAAATGTCATGACAAATCCTGCAATACTAACTGCAAGCGGACAGAAATACGACAAAGAAGTTTCTGGGAGGTTGTGGTCCATGTTAAACCTCTCTCCCATTCCAAAACTTGGCGAGACCAGAGTGTTTTACGACTTGGACCCAAACTATACATATGTAGCAGTCGCTGGTCTTGGAAATGAATGTACCACTTACAACAAACTAGAAAAACTGGATGAAACTAAAGAAGCTATAAGAATAGCGGCTGGAACTGGCGCTATGGCGATCCATAAGTTGAATCCTAAAGAAATAGACGTAGAGTCTTTTGGAAATGCCGAAGCCGCTGCTGAAGGGGCAGCGCTCGCAGTCTGGCAATTCAACGAATATAAAACTACTGCTACAGATAAAGCCGCCGTACCGAAACCAATACTAAACCTTTACGACGATTGTGACATAGACGGATGGAAAATCGGAAAGTTGAAAGCAGAAGCCCAAAACCTAGCAAGATACTTACAAGAAATGCCCGCCAATATCTTAAATCCTACCAAATTTGCTAAAATAGCTGTTGATCTTTTATGTGACTTGAATATAAATGTAGAAGTAAAAACGAAGGGGTGGGCAGCTAATTACGGAATGGGTGGCTTTGAATCAGTTGGGAAGTCTTCAATACAAACTCCGCTGTATTTAGAAATCAGCTACTACGGGGCTAACGAACGCACTCGTCCCGTGGTTCTGATCGGCAAAGGTGTTACGTTTGACAGTGGAAGCTTAGACTTGAAATCATGTGAAGACTTAAGGTACATGAAAGGTGACATGGCTGGAGCAGCTTGCGTCTTGGCCATCACTAGAGC
Source organism: Spodoptera exigua (assembly GCA_902829305.4). Classification (NCBI taxonomy): domain Eukaryota; kingdom Metazoa; phylum Arthropoda; class Insecta; order Lepidoptera; family Noctuidae; genus Spodoptera; species Spodoptera exigua. The sequence goes on along the minus strand of LR824601.2, from coordinate 6,468,830 downwards.
TGCCGCGAAATTGAAACTCCCCGTTAACATCAAAAGTTTTCTGCCGCTCTGCGAGTTAATGCCCAGCGGAAGAAGTCCGAAATTTGGCGATGTCATCCGTAGTTCTCTCAATAAGTCTATTCATGTAAGAATGCCATCTCGGGAGGGACGTTTGCTCATTGCCGACAGTTTGCTATATGCTCGAAATCTCTGGCCCAAGTTTATTATAGATATAGGCACAATGTCCAAAGAACTATTATTCTACCTAGGTGGATCAGCAAGCGCCTGTTACTCAAACTCTGACGACTTATACCATTTCCTGGAAATCGCCAGTGCTCAGACTGGGGACAGAATCTGGAGAATGCCGCTGTGGAAGTTTTATGAGAGCCGAGTGAAGAATTGCGACATTGCAGACATAGCAAACACAGGACGCGAGAAGTACGGGGATTCTGCAAACTGTGCTGCTTTCCTGAGGCAGTTCGTGCTGGACAGCCAGTGGGCACACATCGACACATACAACGTGGCTTACACGAAGGGAGCCGACTTTCCGTACCTACCGCGTGGCATGACCGGTCGACCTACCAGGACCGTCATTGAACTCTTACACCAAATGATAGCAGCCTCTAAATTATAATACGAGTATTATTCGCTTGTAGATAACAGTTTGTGTAGTCATTCGTGCGCTATAGGTACTTCTTGATTTTTATCATATTTGGCAAATAATAAACCCCTTAACATATAATGGTTTAATTTTAATTTTACAAACTCGTAAACAACAAAAACAATGTTTACAAAAACAAAACAAGTAACCGCACCACTGGATGATAATGATTGCGCATTGTTACGCCGTGATGTAAAATGTATGAAGAGGCATCATGAATGATCACGCAGAGCGTGGCTGCGCGCGCATCGCACGAACTCGGCGACGAGGTGTGAGCAGTGGAGCGGCTGATGCGCATGCGCGAGGTAGCAGCACTCGAGCGCGCCTCGCAGCTCGCCGCAGGGCGTCACGGGCACCGCGACCTCGCCGCTCAGCGCGTCCACCATGCGCTCGAGGGCCGCGCGGCATTCACTCATCTCCTCGTAGCCCGCTTTCACAATCGCACTAATTTCCTGTACGAGATCATCATCAGAACTCGCACCACTCGCTCGCATAAGTACTTCCTTGGAAACTTTAACTTTAGGATCCTTTTCATGGCAGCTACATTGGATAACGTTTAATAATTTACCAATTTGGTGATTAAATAAAGAAAATAAATACGAAAATGACGGAATCATAATATTGTTAAATCACTATGGTTTCATGTTTGATCGAAATAAAATTCCTTTTTGGTTATGCAAGTTTATTAAGATTACAAATTATTAGGAACCTGTTATGGCACATAAAATATATTAAATAAAAATCTCTTTTGATAAATTCAAACTAATAGTTGCATGATGGCACTAAACTTAAACTTATAATAAAATAAAATAGATGCATTTAAAGACTCAATAACATTAAATGGAATTACAATAAAAATATTACCAATGAACAAACTTATTAGTATTACATTTTTATTATTACAAGAAGATATCACAAACCACAATAATTAATGAATGTGTAATCAAACACAGTACAATAATTGTATACTGCAATGTAATTAAACTATTTATAAATATTGTGTTAGCTTAATTAAACAATCGATCAACGTCAGTTAGGTACATATTTTATATAAGTAGAATCTAAATCTAAAATAGTCGAATATAAATTTAGATATGTAGATTGATATATAGTAGTCAAATATTGTGGCGATGTCAAATTGCAATTAAACGCTGCCAAAAAAATCAAGCAAACCCAGACTCGTAGACACAGGAACAGTGCCAAAGTGACAATGGATTATTTAAATGTTTATAGTCTAGACCTAGAGCTAGACTTTAGCCAATCATTCTAATAGCCTTACAGGTCACCTGTTCTTGTATACACATTTTGTTTAGCAAGTCTATATTCTTTATAAACCATCAATTGGCAAATTGAAGACTAGGTCACTTAGGTCAAGAAATCTGTTGTAATTGTAACCCAAGTACAATAAATGTTTACACAGAGGCAAACGTAGTGTAGGGCCCTCCCCTCCAGCTAGGGGGACTGACGATACCCGCAGAGTGGCTGGCAGGGGTTGGATGAGAAGACCTGAACATCGAGCTCAGAGGCGTGTTATTGGGTAAGTATACCTATGTCCAGGAGTAGACGAGATCAGGCTTATGATGATGACAGAGAAGTAGTTTCACACATAGACACAGAATATAGTTAATTAACAGTGAAATGTGTTAGAACTAAATCTGATGAAATGCTAGAAATCTAGCATTAGATTGAATGTGTAAGGTACAGCGGTACATGTATACATGAAATGGCTTCGATAATGTATATAGTAAGAGTCAATCGTACAATATCAAGCCGTGACGGGGGCACTTTCCACGTTAATGAGCGTCCGTCCGCACTCCAGTATGATAGCATCTCACGCGTGCAAGCTGGCCACGCGCAACGCATTAATACATCTACATATTATGCGATTATAATGTGAAAGTGTATAAGAAACATTGCATCAACATATCGCCGGAAAAGGTAATGTTTCTCGTTGAATATATCTATATTATTTTAAACTTTCTTCTCTTAGGCGTCGTTTATGTCAATATAATAACCAAGCTCAGAATTTATTGAAGGACAAATTCGAATTAAAAAAAATTACATTTGATAGCTTGAGAAGTAAAAGTTCAACTGTGTCCACGTCCATCATTGCTTGTAACAGCAAGGGATAGAATTATTTACTAACATATTATTAAAATGACTACAATAAAACACTATCTTTGGTAAACTACATATTTCGTAGTGAAAAATTGACTTACAAAATGGCAGCGACATACTTCGTGATTACAGTTCGTTTTTGTAATGTTGGAATGTTATTTCGGTGACGAGGTCCGAGTCTTCGGTGTCGCTGATGTAGCCTTCCTGTCCCGTGTAGTGGGTCGGGTGCACGAGTAGGGGCGCCGCCGAGTAAGCGTCGAGGTTGCGTTTCGGGAAGTGAGCTTTCCACGTCGCACTGAAAATTAAATACAACAAATATGAACATAACGATATTGACGAAATAAAGGTGTTAGAAGGGTGCAGTTCTTTCCTCCTTCCATGTTTTACTACCTAGTGGAAGACTATCTGTGTGGTCTTTACGTTTTAACATTAATTCACATTAAAAATGTAAATGACCTCTGCAAATACAAAACGCATAATCGCTAAATAAAATAGTGTAATTTTATTTATAAAAAAAAAAAACTTATTTTAAAATATTACAAACTAGATTTCTACCTAATCTACCAGACGTATGCTATGATGAACTATCAGGTACTTATAGGAAAGTGATTTTGCCCACACCTTCACTCGCGTTCTAACCTAACCCCTATCCCTACTCTAGCTTACCTACTTACCAACTACCCATAAGTAGCTGGTAATAACAATCACCACAAAAAAAAAAATCGAAATGGGCTTAGTGTGTTATTCTTGCGATTTTCGCTTCAACACATTTGGATCTATACTTATATTATAAAGCTGGAGAGAATGTTTGAACAGGGTAATCTCCAGAACTATTGGTTTGAATTGAACAATCCTTTTGTCCATTTATAGCGAGTGAAACCGCACCACAGAAGCTAGTTAGCTTATAAAAGTACTAGCTTTTGCTCGCGAATTTGTTCGCGTGAAATAACGACTTCCGTCAGATTTTTGTTTTAAAAACTATCCTATGACCTTTCTCGAGTTCTAAACTATGTTTGTATCAAATTTCACACAAATAGGGTCAGTAGTTTAGGCGTGAAGAAAAGACAGACAGTGACGTATAATATTAGTTTGGATACTTACTTGGGGTGCTGGTCGAACATGATGGGCAGGAACTCGTCGACGGGTAGCATGCGGTCGAGTGGGCGAGCGCTGAGAAGCTTGCGGGCGCCTCGGTCGCTGAGCAAGTACCCGAGCGTCCAGTACGAGTATAGCGGCCTTGTTGTGTGCTGCGTCACGTACTGTTCTTCATCGTCCTGCAGGATCTTACGACCAATGTACCTAAAAACCAGTGGGACCACATCTCTTACATGGAATTGAATTCGAAATGCGTTACTGGTTGAACAAGTCACGCGTATTAAACATGCTATCTAAGTTGAGGGTTTATTATAGATGTTTTTACTTTTAGCAATTAATCGAAGACGTTGATGAAATATGCACATGTTCTAGTCAGATTCTGGTTGAGGAACCAGCTGCCGCTGCGCAGAGTTATTAGTTAGTTATTCATACATACGTTACGCATCAACACAAGGAGTTGAAGAACAACTGTGGATGACACACTGTGTCATCATGTGTTGTTACTGGTTTGTCTGTAATGCGTAATATTAATGTATGTGCTTGAAAACGAAATGGCACAAAAATATAAAAATGCAAGACCACTGCCTGTAACTATACGTAAAATAAAATGGAACTCACACCAAGTCCCAGTCAAGTGGTTCGATTTCTCGCAGTAGGCGAAGGAATCTGTTTCGGAAGTAAGGTACGAAGTGTATATCGTCCTCCAGTACTAAAGCGATGCTGTGGCGCTTCTCCGCGATCTGTTTACAAAAAGAATGGTATTGAGAACACTGAGTTCTGTATAATAAGGAGATGTTTGTCACGATCTTATTAGAATAGATGTACAAACAAAAAACCATTTGACCTCTCGTCTGCCGGTATATGAGACACAATAGAAAACACATTCTGTCTCGCGTAGATCTGCGCTCCGGCATATCACGGGTTAAGAGCCATTATTAGGCGAGATGGGAATACAACAATAAACTTGGCTCAGATTAGAATATCCAAAGTGACTGATTTACTACATACCAATAATACAAAGCCCATGCAAATTCCCCATCTAATTATTTTAAACCTCGCCATATTTTTTTATGCAACTTTAATAAGGTCATTTAATTTAGGAAAAGTTTTTTATTTCGTATTTTTAATAAGACCATAGTGTCTTAAATATCGAATATGGCGAAAGATGATGATTTTTTGAATGCAAGATGCTCAACACACTGTCCATAAAATTGAATAATAGGTAGTATAAAACAGAAGTATCACTCACCTCTTCCCATATGTAATAATGGCTGAGAAAGCATCCTATTTCGCCTGCCTTCATAGGCCTGCAACAAAATAACAATATTAAATCATAGTTGGTATTAGGTGCCTCTTAAACTATACGCGTTATTACATGAAATTATGTACCTTTTGTGATAAGGATCTTCGTAATTAGGCATCAATGTTACACCCAACTCCTTCAGGTTGTTCATGTCCAATTGCCTGGAAAAAATAAAAGTACTAAATGAATTTCACCTTCAAATATTTCTATCCTGATATATGTTATTGTATACATACATTGCATACTAGGCTCTGCTCCTACACCGCTTAGGCTACTTTTTACTAAAATACATAGGATTAGTCCGCAGCACCAGAGATAAAAATGACCTATAATATGTTATTTCTGATTACAGTCAATCTGTATGTCAAAATTAATTTCATTTCATGTGAAAGAACAACAAACATTCATATACACTGACAAAACTTGGCGTTTGTAATATCGCAGTGTAGTGCAGCAGGTTTAAAAATTTAAATCTAATCCTAACTGATATAGTTATACTGTACGAATAAACACCGCAAATTCTAGGCTAAAGACTAGTATTTTGAACATAGTTACCTGCCATCAACTGCCTTAACATGCTTGACATCCATGCCCAATTCTTTGAAACTTAATTCCATTAATTCCCTTCTCTCTGTGCGTCTCTCTAGGTTTATCATGTAGATTTCATTGCAGCCAAACTTCCAAAGCTCAGGATATTTAACATAGTCCTGTAGGAATGGGTCTAAAGGCAATGGACTCCCACGTCCAATTGCCTCCGTTTTTATATTCAACAGTTGCTCTAAATCACTCTTTGGGTCATGATTGTCCTCTAATGGTACTGGTACAAATCCATACAAATCATCATTGCATATGTGCAATGTTATACCTGAGCAAAATTACACAAATAATTATTTACATTGCACTATTAATTTGAAGAAGAAGAATATTTTATTCAATACAACGTATAATTACCATTTTTCTTAGCATTCACTGCGAATGCTATTATATCATCTTCAGGCCCATCATAATTAGGTATCTTATTTGGATTATATGTTAGTTGATCAGAAACTCTAGTCCTCAATTGGACTAAAACAGCAGTGTGAACCATGGGAACCTCATAGCAACCTTGCTTCTCCATTCTCTGTATGGGCTTGTAGTCATCCGTTCTTTGGTAATAGTAGTTGTCAGTCATCCCGCACCTGGAAATGATCACTTCATTGTTTAATTTTATAGTTTTGTTAGTAGGAAAATAAAATACAGCACAGCCCATGCTTAATGTGAAGACAGCTTATTCAGAATAAGATTAAGTGATAACTAGTCTTTATGCCATTGAGTGTAGAAACTTAACCTGCAGCATTAGTCTTTAAATTGACCAAGTTATTTTGAGCGCATGTAAGGCAATGAGTTGATTCAGTTTATGGTGCAGTAACCATTACTGACTTTTTAAGCCAACCAATGATTTTAATAGATATGCTTTTGTTATGGCTTTTACAAAGTTATTATCACAATGGCCACTGTATCCATATTGAATAGAATGAAGCATTAAAAAAGCACCTTTGTAGAACAAGGCACATGCTCTGGCATGCATAAGTGTGATCAACTTTCTAACCAGAAATTTGAGTAAAGTCCATCAGATACAAGCATTGGTGCTGTGATAGGAAGGTCTTTGGATACAAGTTCGCTTAATGTAGATGGATTTGTAAGGAATACATCAGCATCTATCATCTGTAACATAATGAAAAAGCAATAAAAACATGTCTATGTATGTGTATATACATTGTCTATGGTGTAACTAACAGCATCATGTTGACTATAACAAACATATTTTTATGTAAACTATGTATGCTTATCTTGTAAGGAATTAATTTTGTTGAAGGGTTATCTCATACATATGTATATGAAAACAATTTTTAACAAGATAAAAGACCATTGACCCCAGAACTATTAAAAATTTATTGACACTTTTAATATTTCAGTTTAGTAGTTATTATTTTAAAAGCAACTTATTATTTGTAGTAAAAATTAAGAAGGGTCATGTGTCTAACTGCTAGTTATACATAGTTAATTTAATTTTAAGATTGGTGCTATATTATAAAAATTGGAAAAAGTAAACCCTAAGTGTACAGCTATGCTTTAAATTGAAACAGATTTACAGTGCTCAGCATAAAAAAGCTTAACAAAAATAAAGTTGTAAAGAAGATATAGCACTAATTTTAGGGTATCTTGTAATATACACAGCACTTATGCTTAGTAACCATTTCCTAAAACAAATAAAAAATACAGAATATCCATAGGTAAAAATATGATTTTAAATAGTACTTACAAAGAGATAATCTGCCCACATTTTTCTAGCAAAATTCAGTGCTTTCTCTCTTAATGATATCACATGCTTGAAGTGATCTGAGCTCCAATGAATTGAGCTTTTTTCGTCCCTATGGAGGCGTCCACTTGAACTGTTTGTAGTTAAATACACACCATTGTATAGAGATGCATACTTGTCCACCCATTTTTCAAGGATTTCAATACTTTTATCTTCATTAAAATCACTATAAATCCTGAACAGAAATAAAAACATGTTATACAGCTTGTAATAACATGAAGAACCCAGTTGTTGTTATTATAATAAGTCGATTTTGAACTCATGAAAAACAGCTTGTATTATGGTTAGCTTTAAAACCACTAATTCTGCTGGCTGGTATATAAATAAGCTGTTAAACAGCAGTATCAATAAAATTTTGTAGAACTTTTGCATTAAAATTGCTTCATGAGACTACTTCATGCACAGTGATTAGCAGCAAATAGAAATCTTTAGGCCACAGACCACTGTAGTGAATTTCTTGGTTATTTATATGGATTAAATTTTGTAAAGCACTATTGAGCATTACGCCGATACATTTTTTTATAAATTTATCGATATTATCACGCTACGGCTTCGTAAGAATAAACAAGCATACTGTTTTATAAACTTACCATAAATATATTCGGTTCTTAGGATAGTTTAAGTTACGTATGCAACTTAAAAAGAAGGGTAATGTATGTGCTTTATTACGAACAAGCACGGATATTCCTACAGTCGGCATTTTGTATGAAACTGTTTTGACATCTTCGCCAAAACAACTGTACGAACTTCCCAAACAAAGAAATGCTAACACCAATGCTCTCATTTTACGTATAAACTAAATAAAATTAATAAACCTAAGGCTCTTTCTTTCTTATTATTAATTGATTATTTCCTAAAATTATATTTCTTCGATAAGTTTACACATGGAACTCGGCAACTCAGCACCTAATTCCAACAAGACAACAATATTTTTGACAGTTTGACAGCTGACATTCGTGAGTTTTTTAATAGATGATCTCTAGCCACAGATACAAGTCTTTCAGTTAAATACAAGTTGGACAAAAAAGGATAAAACTGAAGGAAAAATAAAAACCCCAGCCGGCCTACAGTGTACGAGACCTAGACCGGAAGACTTTATAATGTGTAAAAGTTGGTTTAAAGCTTTTTAATGTTGGTTTAGTGTTTAGAATTATTATGTATCGACTTTTGTATTTTATTACTGGGGCCCCACAGGGCAAATGATCAGGTTAGGGGAACTCGCAAAAAAAATACCGCGTCGTCAGCCAGAAGCAGAGGGAATGGGAGGTGTTTTCTTTTTTTTAAAAAAGGTGCCCTACATTAGGATTTTCTCCTGTGTCGTGGGTGCTGTTACAAACATACAATTTCACATGCACATGACACCCAGACCCGAAACAACAATTTGTAAATCACACAAAGAGTTGTTCCGTGCGGGAATCGAACCCGCGACACGTTGCACGGCAGCCAGTTGCCCAGCCACCGCACCAACCGTGCAGTCATAGTAGTAGTAGTCGTTTTAGTCACTAAGGGTGCAGTTCCATAGTGTGAGGAGCAAATCCACATCTCTTCTCCGATGTGGCATGTCTATGTGTGTGTCGTCATGCCAAGCCATGTGATTTGTGAATCGTGGCACAGCTCTTCTCCGCTCCGCCTCAATGGAACTGCACCCTAAGAGTCTCGCCACTACCTTTCGGCCATCCCTGGACGTGGGAATTATATTGATGACTTCCCCCTTAAAGAAAAAAATATGGGGTAAAAATTAGAATATTTTATCATTATTTTCATCGTTCAGTTTTTATTCATGATAAGGAAACAAGTTAATAAAAGAATAAGAAAAGGAGTTTGTGTAAAAAAAATATTGTGGACACAATGCACGAATATATTCCGCCACAAAATTTGGTTACATAGTTCGTGCTTTAGGTTATACAAGGTAATAGGTATTTATTTATTAAATTAAAAAGAAAACTATTATTAATTGCTTATCTAAAGCAAAATGAAATATGTATCTCAGTAAAATAAAGCCTAAGCAGTCAAGCTTAATGTATATTATTTTGATTATATGTGGTTTTAAATATAGGTGGATTAAATGCATATGTGAAAATAAATATCTAACAAGAATGTGAAAAAAAAAACATTTTTTGTTTCTTTTTTAACAGTTATGAATTTAATCTTCTATATGAATTAATGTAGTGTTTTCAACATAAATAGTGTCCGTTTTTCGTATCTCAGAGGGAGGTAGACAAAATGGTGGAGGATGAGACCAAAATCCGTTTTCTGTGCAGACTATAGAGGATTCGCCGACGATCTCGTAGCCATCGTCGCAGGAATATATCATCAAGTCGCCAACTGGATATTTGCCGTGTCTTACTGACGGCTCCGTCAGTAAGCGTCCGTTTGTCGGCACAAGAGGCCCAGGACAGTATATAGCTGTTGAAAAAACAAACAAAGTATAAAATGTCGGATCTTTTTAATGCTGTGCGAATTTTCATAGCCTACTTGAGAAAAAGAATCGTATTGATACTCACGAATACAGTGAGGTACTTCTCCTGACCATTTCCCATCCATTTCACACTCCAAGCCAGGCGCGCCGACCAGGCGGTAACCCCAACTACATTGGAACATTGCACGGCCGCCAAACGAAGAGTTGTACTCTACAACACTCAGATGAGGACCCAAAGTCTTTAACATTGGGCAGAAGGTTTCTTCACATGTAGGAGGCAATGATGACCAACGACCTTATAAAAATATCATTTATTCTTTAGATGTTATAAATAAGCATGGTATCATTACAATAATAAAGTGTTCTATTTAGTGATGTTAATTTCTAACATAGGGGACTAATCAAACTGGATAAAAACTTAAAAAAATCAAAATATGTTTTAATAACTTATTACATCATCATTAAATGGTGATGTTAACAGAGTTATGACGTTCGGCGCCCTTAATGGCTAACACTGAGTTAACAAACCAATCAAGGGGCTAAACGAGGTGTTAACCTAAAACAAACTCGCAAAAGGTACTCAGTACCTATGTTATATTATGACTCCAATATAGCAGTGGGTCACACTAAACCGGGAACAAATCCGGACATCGTGCAATTACTGAGAAACTTTCGAGAAACCGAAAGTACTGGTAATACTTAGACCTTTAAATCGGACCCCCTTGTTAGGCAGTCGTATTTGGGACGACACTACGAATCAGACATCAATCCTATTCCTATTTATTAATATTACTTGGATGTAGTAAATTTACCGTTGCCCATGCATGTGAGTATAGCTGATCCATTTAGGTGGAACCCAGGTTGGCAGCTGAAGTGCGCCGAGTTGCCCAGCTTCGTTCCCTGTGTGAACTGTCGAATGTACTGTGATGTCACTACCACTGGCGGACACACCACGTCTGTAAACAAACGCTTTTGCTTCATTTCAAACTATTCATTATAACCTTTAGATAGTTGTTGTTTGGCATGGCCCACAACACAAAAGTTTATTCTAATTATTCAAAAGGCAGCTTTGTCTTTTATATTTTTAACCGACTTACTAAAAAGGAGGTGGTTCTCAATTCGTCAGGTTTTTTTTATTTGTCTTGTTATGTTTTGATATGTAAGTAGGTACCTACCTATAATCTTAAGGGCTGATTTTTCAATAGTCAGATAAATGTTATCTGAGGAATAAAATTGTTGCTGTCACTGTCTTATACAAACATTCTGACGCGACAGCATCACTCCGCAGATAAATTTTATCTAACTATTGAAAAATCAGCCGTTAGTAATATTATACATATACTAGTTAGTTTGTAGGTAGGTAAGTGCAGATAGATGGATGTGTGTTAGGTACTCCTTCTAGTGGATCTGAATCAAAATTGATATTCAGATAGATTATAGATTGGAGTAATGGATACATAGGCTACTTTTAACCCTAGTATTGCCAAAGTGATATCATGAAGTGATAGGATATAACATGACCATAAATATTCAACGTGTTTCGACGTCATTCACTATGTCAGTTTCATAGACAAGAAACAGGCATACATAAACAGGTGACAGACAAGGTAGCCAGACGGGCACCGTCAGAAAGGTATATGTGCGTATCGGCATTGGGCATAAGTAGGATCAAGCCGTCATTTGATCGTTTGCATCATTGCTTGGCGTCGTATTTGTAGGTCACATAGAATATCCCGGAAACCGAAAGTTGTAGATAAAGGAGTATTAAAACATTTTTAGACATACCTAATAGATTAGCTACTAAAGAAAATCCAAAATAAAAATATATAAAAAGTAATAGGCAAAGAGGCAAACGCAAGGAGGAGGCCAGGCATGAAATATCGAATTAAAAATAAGTAAATACGGTAAAACACCATTCTCGAATTATTGTCATTAATAAGATAATCTACCGAGCTGTTACATAATAGGAGAATAGAAGAAAACTCTACATTATTTAATAAATACAACTCACTAACAACTTTAATGCTAACAGTGTTGGTATGTCCTCCGGGCGAGGTGCAAGTGTACTGGTCGCTATGTCGGACCGACATCTTGCTCAGCGTCAGTCGATAATGTGAGTCCTTCTCGCCTTCTTCGCTCGACCATGCTGCAAAGTACGTAGAATATTTATGAATAAAAATGTACTGCCGATATATACACTATTTAATGGTAAATGAACACAAGCGAAAGTAATTATATAGATATTTTTTAAAGCTGCAGTAGCAATTTTGTTTGTTTACTTAAACTTTCGTGTGGGTGTTAAACAACTTGTTTTTGAGGGGTATAATCATCAAACTATTTTTCGCCCTAAGTGGGGCATTAGCACGACATTAATTCGATTGCTAATTGGCCAAGCTTAAGTTTCGCCATATATTACACCGCCCTATTGGCTACTAGCGCTAATGTTACACACACAGCTTACATATCCTTCGCTTAAGTTTGTTAGTATAGATGCATAGATATTTGTTACTCCTACACGCAAGAACTATGCTGAACGGATCTAAATATTAAATAATTCGCACAGAGATAGATTATAGTCTGGAATAAATAGCATAGGAAGCATTTGCTATTTTGACATACATAAAAAACGCAATATTGCGAGAATTAGAAATAGCAATTACAAGTAGCAAACGACATACAGAATATACAGATACAGAACACAGAATATACATTGTGCTTCGCCATTTTCAATTAACAATACTCATTAGACAAACATTAGAAAGATTACTAATTATAAATACATAAGTATTAGAAATTAGAATTATAGTTAAAACTTCAATTACTGTCAAAATGTTTCACAAACTTTAAGAATGGCGCTCATTGAAACCCCTTTGGCGGTAAGTAGAGTAAACTAGCTTTTCAACAATTAAGTGTAGGTATTACAAGTTCCTTTATTTTTTATATTGCTTTCTTCCTAAGTAATACTAGAATAATACTATTGCATGCAAAACTAAAGAAAACTAAGAAAATAATAAACAAACTTCAAAATATACCTAATTAGGTATTTCAACACAGCTAGCAACTCAATTAAATAACAGGTATTTAACGCTTACGCTCTATAAAGACTGAAAAATTGCATAAGTATTAATCTATACTAATACTATAACGAGGTAAAATTTGTAAGTTTTTATGTGGGGTAATCTTTGGAAATGCTGGTCGAATTGCAAAAATTCTTTCACTGATAAATAGGTACAATATTCCTGAGTGCTATAGGCTTTAAAAAACATCACGTTACGATCAAATGGAGTCGAGCAGCGGGTGAACCCGCGCGAGAGAAGCTAGTTAAGTATAATTTAAAACCAACTTACACCATTTAATTTCATTTAGTGAGGGGTGAGCCTAATGATTTTATCGGGGTTGATATCAGATTTTGTGGAATACCAGATAAGACATCTGATCATCTTGGTCTTGAAGTTTTATTTGGTATTCCAAAAATCTATTGAGATTAGTGGTACTTAGACCCCCTCTAAGTTTCACCATCCATTTCATCCATTTTCCAACCATCGAGGTTCATTTAAAAAGACATTTTAGACGAATAAAATTGAAATCTAGGTAATGTATTCAGTATTGACATGATGATAATGATAAAAATATGTGACAGAAAACTTATGAAAGCAGATGTGACAGAAAACTTATAACAAAGTTTTCTATTCATCATCTTCCTGCCCTTGTCCCGTTTTATTTGGGGTCTGCGCAATATGTTTTTTTCTTCCATTCTGTCCTGTCACTCGTCACGCTATCGCTAACTCCTCTGTCTTCCATATCACTTCTCACACAATCCATCCATATTTTCTTTGGTCTCCCCCTCCCTCTCCATCCACCCACATTTATATGTGGGACAATGTTTTCTATTGTGGGAAAATAATCAAAAGACTTCTCTCGGTGAGGGTATGGGGAGAGGGAGAGACAGACTCTTAATGACTACATTTTAAGTAAGGGCAACATTCATTCATTTGCAATTTTTCATTTTATTCCTTTATGTTCGCAAATTCTTTTGGCATAGCAACATACGTTATAAAATAATGCATAGCAGCCCACAAAAATAAACACCCACATTATCTTAATATGAACTAAATATAATAATTCGCAACAATATGAAGATACTAAAATAAAGAAGCTCAGCAGTAAGCACTAACAGGCTGATGAGAAATGAATTAACATAAAGGTCAGAAGGTTTTTTGATCGAATATACGAACTTGTTAATCTATTAACAGAATTATTTTGTAATGCCCCACCTGGCATTATATATATAAGAAGTAGACCTCGCCAATTAAATAAATATTGAAGCTTGTTGCACTATCAAACACATTCGCTTGTGATTCAGTTGTTTGCCTCTACCATCGTTTTCACTTATCAAATCATGCTTCACTTATTGTACAGTCAGCGTCAGATATATAGGGAGATCCAGGGAATTCATTTTTATAGACGCACATAAAGTATCAAAATGTTGACAAAACAAAGTCACCGTATAGATAGGTTAACGCAACGCGTCTTAAATATCGGTACAGTATAATTGTCAATGGTATTGAAACACTGTGAATGTTCAAAAATAAGGAACAGCTCCGGCAAATGAAGTTTGATGCCATACATAGATTTTAAGTATTATGACACTCGTCTACTATTACTAAAGTGTTTGGCAACTACTGATAATTCCATTGTAAGCATGACGTCATTGACTAACTGACTATATACCATATTACGTAGACCAAGCTAGCAATCTAGGTATAATATAAAGATGAATTGCTAAAGTGGGCAAAGCGCAAATCTCGTATACAGTTAAATCGATTTCGCTAATATTTGGTTGTTTATAGCATTATTAAGTTTCCTATGCCTTGGCGATTACCAAAAAAAAACAAATGACTGACACTGTGGCAATTGAAAGCGCAATGCAAAGCAGGGACAGAATAAATACATTCGCAAATCGCATAGCTTAGTTAAAGAAGGAAAATTTCACAATTTACAGAAATTGGGATAAGTTTTTAACTATGATTAGGTATAAATGTTCGCATTGCTTAATCGCAGTGACACACGTTTTATACTTAGACAAAATTCAAAACTGATATTGGAGATTCTAAAATAAGTATTTCTAAAGGATGAAATACGATGATACTTGTCGAAAATATTTTATACTCTTAAAACCTGAATCCAGTCCCTAAGAGCTGTTATTTCTCAGAAATCGCATTGGACACAGTTTCTAAGCTAAAAGTTTGAAAAAAATATGTACCAGAGGTGTGTTGTCCTACGGCCTGTGTCCAACTCCACTCAGGGTCTCCAAGGGCGCGGCGTGACACGCAGTCCAGCCGGATGGTGCTGTCGGGGAACACAAACAATTCCCCTGAATGTTCCACCACTGCTGACCCGCTTACAATAGTATACTGAATCGTTGGCGGGGCGTCACCTGAAAAATTGAAATTTATTTTCCTTAAAAAACAATGTATACCTATCACTATCGGATGCAAAGTACTGTAAGTCTTAAAATGTACCTAATGTCTTGCAGCATAACTTACTTTTGTTCAAATGAATAGGTTTGTAATATGGTGCGTATCTGGACCTTTATGTATAATTTCAGAAAAGAGAAGTTTCTTTCGGTGTATTCTAAGCTCATACAGGTTGATAGGAAGAAAATGTCTATGGCAATTTTTGAAATAGCTTAATACACTGTGTTGGTACCTTCTTAAACTATGAATTAACGACTTCTTTTTTAAAGACTTTTTAATGTACTTTTCTATGTTTATCATAAATGAAACAATTTGTTTCAAAATAAGCTAGATTTTTTTAATTAGCTGGCTACTCTCGGGGTTAAGTTTACAAACATATTTATAATTTTTACCTGTAAAGTTGGTAACTACTGATGTTGGTACACATTCCGGCAGTTTGGGAGCCCACTCTCCGTTTTCACAATGTATCATATTATCACCTTTCATCTTGTACAAGCCAAAGTGCTTGCAACGGGACACCAATACCGACCCATGGGGAAAATGTGTGTCTTTCTGTAAAACATATAACATAACAAGTTAATAATAGTTGTAGATAGTCAATGGATGGAACTGGCAAGTTGTACGATGTGGAGGATTAACCCGTTGAATGTCGGTTTATGAGACACAATAGAAAATACATTGTGTCTCGCGTGGATCGACGTTTAAAACATACGAAAGGTTAAGGCGACGCCTTGTTCAGCAGTTGACGTCTTCTGAATGATGATGGTGACGCGCGACACAAGCGTTGTTTAACACTGGTTTTCAGTGAGACCGTGGTATCACGCCGGTGCTAGAAAGTAAGCACCTCTGCATACCCTTGTTAGATTGTAAAATTGCAAGCAAGTGCTAGCCGAGCCAAAGGCGGATCCACCGTTGTGGGCACGATGGGCATGTCCACAACCTTAATACACTTGTGATTGAAATAGGTTTGGATCGAAACTGACTATTAGAAATTAGAAGAAGTCATGTCCGACTTCTTCCTAAGTTTATTTACATTCCTAAGGCCAAAGTCCTGATGCTCAGAAAAAAGGAAATCTAATTCATAAGTTCATAAACGATTTGCATGATTGTTAATGAGTATGTCCATGCTCCGACTCGTACTTAGCCGTTTTTCTAGTAGCTGTGACCACAACCTTTTTTGAAGGCTGGATCCGAGCTTAAGCCGAGCAAAAGGTAAAATAAATGATTACATTAAATAATTTTAACATAATATTTGACTACTTATGACATGTATATTTTAGAATAATTCAATGTCGGGTACCTATAATATAATAAGGAAAAATAAACAAATTTAGTTGGATATTGCATTAAATTCAGTGTCAATCGACAAATAATTGTTTTTCTTGGAAAACATTAGTAATGAATATTTGCTCTTTTCCTTATGATGAAGCAACTCGCTTCATTCTTAATTATAAAAATAGACTTTTTGAGATAGGTCAGTGCCATAGCGAAACTAAGAAAAAGACATCCAAAACATCAAAGGAGTTAGTTAGGAGAGATAAGAGTTCAGGATACATATTTAAGGATTGGGAAGGGATGGGGGAGAGAGGAAGGGATTGGGCCTTCGGTAACCTTACCCACGCGGCGAGACACAACGTTGCGGTTGTTTCACGCAAGTTTTCTAGGAGGCCGTGGTATCACTCCGTTCGAGCCGACCCAGTCGTGCGGAAGCTTGGGTCTACCACACTTATTAATACTATATAGGTAGTACTTACAAACTTATATAGTAATCTGTTACCATCTGTGTTTGGAAAGTATCCTTTTTATTGCTTATACTTACATTTATGGATGAATTCTTAAACGATATAGCCAAAAGAGGGTGTTCGTTTTTATATAGACATTCTCTTAATATGGGCTGGAATCTGCCGTCTGAAATGAAAAGAAGACTTAAATTACATGTACAATTCAATTATTTTGTCATGGAATAGCAAATTAGAAGAGATAATACTTGCACTGCCTATATCTATACTAATATTATAAAGCTATGGAGTTTACTTGTTTAAACGCGCTATTCTCCGGAACTGCTGATTAAAATTTAACAATTCTTCTTCTTCTACTTTTTTGTTTGTTAGTACATTTATCGAGGAAGGCTATAGCTATTAGGCTATAAAACACCACGCTACGATCTGTAGGAGCAGAGGATCGGGTGAAACCGCGCGAGAGTAGCTAGTAAAAAATAAAATTAATCTGTGAAAATTTGATGTTGCGTATACCGATGTATTACTTGGGTACATGTCACCATGTCATATTTTTTTTTTCGTAAGGGGAAAATCATCAAATGACTTCTCCCGCCCAGGGCCGGGCGGGAGGCAGTGTCAGACTCTTACTGACTAAAAACCCCCTGTTCCTTCTCCTGCTCTGGGCCGAGGTCGCGGTGCCTCATTGCGCTTCGATTAGAATAGGGTGGAATGACAAGATGGTTTAAAAAGCCTAGGACCTAAGTTGAATGGGCTCCTTTCCAGAGATAACATCGTTTAGTAATCTATGCCTAACTTGGTAGGTATGTAATTAATATGATTGAAGTGCAATTGCTGACAACAAGACAAGTGTATTGACAAAATAAATCATTCTACTGGAAGATCGAGGACTGTGCTGAGGAGTTTTATATAATTCCATAATACATTTAACAAATTCGTAAGCTTAATATGAATGGCGGTACTGACCTGGAGTGTTAGAACAAAGAGGTCCCACCCAATTGCCATCGATGCATTTAATCTTACATATCAGCCTCTCATTTAAAGGACCAATCAGTCCAGGAAATTTTACCTGAAAAACAAGAATTTAATATGTGAATATCTAGGTACTAAATAAATGTATTTTTGCCCCATAAGTACTTATGATTATCTGTTCTATGCGGTCAGTGCTTTAGGTCTTTGCTATATGACATAGGTATGTACTCTAAATATTTCAATTATTAAAGCAATCATATAATTTAAATGTAATCACACTTATTAATTTTTACGATATAAGTGCATAAATACTTAAATATTCGCATTTCTTGAGATAATTTTGAATTTCGAAGAAAACTGTCGATTATTTTTTTATTTATTTCAAAAAAGTATTGAATTTAACTAATTAGTAACTCAAGTAGGTACCCAATCAAATAGGTATGTTTTGTTATACGACAAGAGTAGCAATATGTCAATTGAATTTTATGTTCTTAGTTATGATATCCCTAGTTTCAATAAAAATCGTTAAACATTAAACAAAGTCGTTCACTTCTTCCCTTACCAAATTAGACAATTTCCTAGGTTAAAAATAAAAAATCGACTATTCAATATAATGAATGAATGAAGTATTCAAATATAATCATAGATACTTTCATTCATTTTAGATTTTTTCTACTAATACTTACCTACCTACTGTTTGACATAAAAACATTATGACGTCATATGTTGCGATCTCATACAAAATTCGTAAATTAGTATTTTTTTGAAGTTTAATATTTAAAAGTATTGAATTTGACTAAATACTAGAAAACTACTGAATATAATGGAAACCGTTCTTAAAAATTGAAAACCAGATAATAATACAATAAGTTAAAAATACATACCTCGGATATTTTGGAGAAATCCGATCTGAATCTTGTTATGTCTAAATTAGCGTCCAAACTCGTCACATCAGGCAGAGAACATTTGAAATCATCTGAAAAATTAAGTAAAACGTTCCAAATATGAACAACTAATTGAAATAAATTAAAAATAAACTTAATTACCTTGCGAATACGTCACGTTTTCGTCATTTTCACAGAAGATCCACGGAGTAAACAATAATATTAATAAAGGCGAGAACATTTTACTAACGTTGTCTTGTAACGTTCACAATCGCAGAATATCTAATGCATTGTACCCAGTGGTTACAGTACTCAGTACATCTATTACTCTGTTAGTTAAAGCTAGGTCTTGAAACGCTGGCTCCCTAAACGCCAATTCATAGAAAAATATTAAAACTGTTTTTGTATCGTAGGTACCCAATGCGAGTATCGCGCCTAGTTCTTTTGATAGCTATTAACAGCATTGAAATTAGCAGTACACAACGTCAAACGTCAAAATCAAAGCGTATTGCTGAAGAGAAGATGCGCGACATTGCGCGATGCTGATAATCTTGAGTAGAATCTTAAAGTTGCCACTTTATTGCAGGACATAAGGCCTTGGTAAAAGATGTAATAAATAAATATCAAATAAAAGTGCACACAGTTTTGAAGATCCTCTAGATTAATCTTGTGTTAACAATTATTTCGGTATAACTACTTCCGCAAAAAGCGAAGATTGGCAACACTGCCAAATAGTGAATCGATCGATTGAGATAACAAGGGGTTTTAACCATTTTGTACCTACCTACCTACCTGTAATAAATCAGGGAGCCAATGGGAAAGCTACCATCTACGACATTTTTTTCGTTCATATAATTCTATTCAATATAATATCGTAGGTAGTACCTAGTATTATCTACATATATATACCTAAAATACTTTGCTACAGAAGTTTTTTGTTTTGCGAAAACCGTATCCATCAACGACTTTCTTTCTCCTTCTAATTTTTACATATTGAAATCAGGTACCTATACCACCTAGTATTCATGTGCCTAGGTAACTACCAGACAAGTGCTACTACATGCTATCGTCACCTACATAGGTCTCACAATACAATATTGTCAATTGAACACGAAGGCCAGTCTTTCCTCGTGATTTTTCCTACAAGGAACCTTTTATTTGAAGCGACTGCTAGCTAGTTGTTCAGAAGATTTATGATGATGACAGTCTTAGTCGGCGACGCGGCAGATTGTGTCGTATCCTACTGTACTCGCAATATACATACTTAGATACCTATACACCTAACTATAGATGAAAATTATAAGAATATTCTATCTTCTTTGAAAGTATCAAGTGCCAATAAAGTTCACTGGGTACTCGTACTAGGATAATTTATAATTCACCTTTCTAATTACAAAACGGTCTTTTTTTAAATTAGCTGCCGTATGGCTCCTTACTTTGGTAAGCTATGGTGCGCCCTGTAATGGAGCCTATCGATGAGCAACCTAATCACGCGGGGCGTTCAAGACATCCAGGATTTTTTTTTTTAATATACTGGTAACGCGTAAAGCTTTCCTAGGCAAAATGACCTTAAAGGCTGAGTTCGATTCGCGAGTCTTACCTGTACCTATAGAACTTTTCATTTATCAACAAATTCACCTTGAGGTCAATAAAAGGCTCAGAATTAATCCCGTTATATCGAAAACTTGTCAGCTTACTACTTTAGAAAATTACAGGCGTGATGTTTCGTATCTATGAATGTTATGTACCTATAAGATGCGCTCATATCAAGGTCTCTTTAATCAAGATGTTTCTTAGATGCACGTACGTGAGACAGATGCATCGTAACGTCACGCGTCCGGCTGCCTGGCCTCAGAAATGATCATTCATATCAGTTAGATTGAAACGTACTATTTATTTATGATATTGACATCAATATCAGTTTGTACTTTTATAGTGTACTTTACAAGGTATATAGTATACCTAAGAGCGAGATAGACGAAAAATTGTTTCCTCGTGTAGAGCCTTTCCCTAAATACCAAGAGTCATTTCGTATTCCATACCATTTTGAACAAATTAAAATTTATTTATTATTTTTTATATTTATAAGTAAATTAAAAAGGTACCAAAACCTAAATTGGAATAAAAGATATCAAAATAATTAAACACTTTTCTGATAACGCTAAGAGATTGGTCACAACACAATCAAGGTAAGAAAAACTCGTATATTGTCAATAACATAAATATTTATTTAGCCCGAAGGTATAATTACGTAATGTGCAATTTGTACGTAGAAGTAATAATATAGAAAGCACCATAAAGCTAAGACAGACATATCTTTCATTCATTTGTTTCTACATAGCATACAATTATTTGAACTATAGATGACATTTCAATATTTGAGAATACAAAACAACTTTTCTTATGACAAGGATAAGCTATGTGATACACGCCATTTCTATATTATCTCAGTACGACAGAGGTAGGTTCTTAGAAAGACATCCTTACAATATTGATAGGTACAAGCGAGCAGAATCATTATGTTTTGAAGGCATGACCGATAAACCACTAACCGTTTTTATTTAACCAAACTAAATTAAATTACTAGGACATCATGGAGCGGATGCCATCTTTAGGGAACCAATGATTAATCTTCATCTATAGGTATACACACACATGAATATCTAGCTTGACCCACCAAGAGATGCACTCAATTCGTTGATTGACCTCCCGTTATTAACTAAAGTACCCACAGCGAAAACCAGCAATACACTTGAATTGACATCAATTATCACAAAATAGTTATTTTTTGTTTGTAACCTATTACAATCACGATGTTTCACCCTAGGGGAATGGAATAACAAAGGCGTTCACAATAAATTCTGTACGCTTCACATCAATTCCTATAACATAATTATGTCTCCAAACAACAATAGAATTCGAGAAGTTTTTAAATAAATTAAGCAATTTCAATTACTATGTATCCCAATAACAATTTCGAAAAATGAACAGACAAGTAGATTCACTGTATGTATAAATGAAAACTTTTTATAAATGTTTTTTACTTTAAGCTGTGCACTGTGTAAGCTCAAAATTTCCTAGTAGAAATCTCGAACTATCAAACAAAAAAATTGGAATGGTAACTTATAACCGCAACTTTTATTTAGTGTGGACCTGCATTTTAATTTTAGAACTGCGGTTCTTAACCTGTATGTCCTTTTGCTGTTTGGGGTTATTGATAAAACTGCTACATAGTAGTGTGTATGAGAGGTTCTTGCGACTTTTGAGCGACATTAAGGCTTAGAACTATATTGATTCCATACCTCTATATATCTATTGTAAAACTACTGATGGATTATAATATTAAGCTTAATTTTTTATTATTACAGGCACAAAGATAATTGCATGGGAATCGTAGATTAGATACTTAGTTAAAAAGGCACAAACACGAATGCTTTCAAGGGCAGTATATATCATAAGATAGTTTTTATAATAACATTACAACATACATTTATATAAGATCAAAAGTGAAGCGAGTATCACTATTAACTCCAATCACGCAAGTAGTATAATTTTATCGAAGCTGTATAACGGATCGATTACATTGTAATTTATATTTGCCATTACACAATCTATATTAATTGTAACGATAACTACTGAAACATATTTTAATAGGTAATTAAATATACCAGTTAAACATGAACGAACAATAATTGTCTGATAACTAATCTACACATTATTCTACTACGATAATAATATAATGGAACTATGGAAGGTTGTACAACAAAGTAGCGTTCTTAATTTGATTAATTAAATTTGTTCAATAAAAAAATGTATTTTTTTTTAATTTCTTCGTGTCTTCTTCGTAAAGCTTGATATTTGCATTTGGGTACTGTACTTGTAGTAAAAGTAAAACAATACATTTATCGTGACATCGTGTTTTTGCATCATAAAAATTTCACAAAAAATGTTGTTAAGTTCTCACATTGCAAATATAAAGATAGATTACCTATATTTTAATATTTAATTGTATTGAAAAGTAAAGAACGAAATATTTTTGACCAAGTGAAGCACCCAATTGAAAATACATTAGCATGTCTAATACAACCACTTAAAAGTGCTACAGGAGTATAGAAATATAGCTTTTAGGCTGTCTTTGCAGTAAATGTAATATTTGAAGTCGAAAAGTAAAATTCTTGTAAATATTGAATCGTAGATGTGATGTAACTTTTTGAGGTTTTTATAGTAATTCAAGTTTATTTATAATACGTATATATATGTTTATATTATATTAGATATATTTATTTTAGGATTTTGGTAATGTTGATAATAGGCATTCGTATTATTTGCCAAGAATGGCTCGTATAATGGCTTTTATTTTATAAAGGACTTAGAATCTCGTGATGTTGTATTATACAACCTTGGTACAATGATGCCAATCCCAAAATCTGCCCGATATTGTTCTATAAGTTTGCCTCTGAATAATTGAAAGCGCTAAATAGTAATTGTAAGCCAAGAATCTTTATTATTGTCCAAGAAGGAATCAGGCACGATGAGAAAACAAATATTGTGTAATACTAATCAGTCTTACAATTAGGCACCGAATATTAACAACATAGAAAAATAACTTTCGTAATCATGAAAATGGAACCATTTCCCTACCTCATTTACCTGTATTCAACTTGGCCAAAATGTTCAATAAGCATTTTATATATTTATCTTTACAATATTAAAATAAAATATGTTTATCAAAATCAAGCTTACATAGTTAAAAATTTGTTCAAAAATATTCTTAATAAGTAAAAAAATAGAGACTAAATACAATATTATATTTGACATTAGAATATAATATAATATTATACTTTTTTAATATTGTTGAATGATTTGAACATTTAAATAAATAAACTAGTGAACCCATGTATGTACTACGAGATCTTCAAAACATGGTTATGTGATACCTACTAATGAAGAAAGTCGAAGATAATATAAATGATTGTGAAGTGCCATTGTTGGAACTTTCATCATTTTAATATTATATTTATGAGTAGTAGAAGTGAAATATACTTTACACCTAGAAAATAAGAGTGACTAAGAAACACTATATTAAAAAAACAACACTCACAATTATGTCACATCATAATTAACCAATCACTAACACAATATTTTAAAATATATTTAGATTAAAAATATTGTAAACTAAGTACTACGCTTTAAAGAGATTTTTAAATTAGTCAACACTTTGCATAAATTGTGTATAATTTTATAAAATTAAATGCCATAGTAATGTCAATTATGTATTATTCTGAAAATCTCCTGTTTCCTCAACATAAAGCTACCAATTAGGTCTAATTAGTTGGAAAACTCAAAAGCGTGATTCTTCACATAAAATTAACGATGTTATTACCGTAAAACGAAGACAACCCAAATTAATTTTATTTAATTAAATGGCATCACTGCTTACAAGAAATCGATTTAAAATATTATTAATAATAAGTGACTAAGATACTTAACAACCAGGGAGGATAATGATTTGTTAAAAGGTTTTAGAGAAACACCTAAAAACGAATTTTCGAAACTACGTTACGTTGATTGAAGTAGTCATTGCTCTCAAGGAACATGAAATTTATATTATAATTTAAGCCTTAATTTATTATTATACCGTCAAATTAATATTATCATCTTACGCCAGGAGATACGCGAAGTACAACTGCAAATGTAACTAAAATCTTATGTGGTCTATATAATAGTATTGATGACCATAATTTATTTGTTTATTTATTATAGGACTGCGAGATATTCTCGGTTTTTATAGGTGTTAAACTCATTATTCAATTGACAACTATAATTTTAATGCATATCAATCAGTGTAGTCCACATTCTTGAGGCTAGCAAGATACACAAAATTAATGCAAAGTATTTTAGGTTTTATACAAAGTACAAAGTTACATGTAAAAATACCTAGTCTGGAACATCAGTATCATGAGAATTTGCTGTGAGGGTAGTAACAACTTTATTAATATTATATCTATTTATAGGTAAATAAGCACCTTTATATATCAAGAAGAATATTCATAATAGCTCTTTCAAAGCATGGCACAAGGATTACATAGGAGATGTCTTATATATCAAGTCACAACATTCATAAGAATTAAATTATACAAAACAAGTACAAATGTACAGATCAAAAGTACTTAGCCAATATTAATGGTAGACTATTTTTCATTCTTATACTAAGCATGAAACGTGGTCAAGTGCCATTTTTGCCGACAGTAAATTACGCAAACTATTCTAATTAGAAAATATTATTTGTTGTAATTACAATAACAGATAACAGTAGTAAAAGATGACATCACTTTGTATGATGTTCATTCAAGCTTATGTTTAGTGTATAAAGAGATCTAAAAATGCTATATGGTTTGTCACATGACTAAAGCAAATTGCCTCTATTAATTGATAGATGTAAACATAAGTACATACATCTTGGTTTGCTGGTTATATAGGACTATTTAGGCATAGCTTATGCATTTAGATAGAAGTCTTATCAAATGGTGACAGTAGTTCAATGTCAAATGAAGAATAATTCTCCTTGACTAGTGGACAAGGCTGGCTATTGTCAACAATTCAAGATAATTATATTGTCAAGACGAAGCAAAATGGAAAACGAGATATTAAAATGTAAACAGCCCGGACATTATTATTTTTCAAGGCAAGCAAAGTTATTGAAACAAGTGTCATTATTACTGATTACACTGATTTTCGTACTTTTATATTATTTTAACTTATTACTAAATTGTCGTGTCGTGTTATGTCGATAGATTACACAGACACAATGCCTGTGTTACAAGTATTATTTGTATAAGAAATAAATAACTATTCGATTTTATAAATACTGTTACAGTAGGGTTACATTTTCCCTGCTAAAAATAATCAAAATGATGAGATAAAAGTAAGTTAAGGTTTGTATTCTTATCCACTGGGCGCATGAGATTAAATTATTAAAAATATATATATGTATTTATATATATTCATTATTTCAGTGGTAATAAAGTACCTACTAATAAGCTGTAGGTATCTAGTTTTGTAAATTGAACAGATCTGTGTTGGGGCTCAGCAATATCTCACTGGAATGTTAAGTACAAGTGATAAAAGCACTGTAAATGCAGATACGAAATGTTTTAAATGCAAACTTTTATGGAGGTATTTTTTATAACCCAAAATGCCAGAGAGTATGGTGGCATGGAAATGTGGTTGCCATATTTTAAGCGTACAGGTTCTAGATCAGGCAAAGCTGATTCATAATACAGGGGCCAACCATTTAACAATAAAGTCTTAGATCTCCTGTTATTGGATGGAGCACTTAATATGAACTCATCAATTACCAAATTATCTCCATGCAAGGCTGTGCCGTTTAATAAGAACCTTGCTTTAGCCATTTCTAAATTAACAGCATAAACAGTTACAGCTGAGGTATCATTGGTATATTTCCTATTTGCACAATGCACATACATTCTCTGCAAGGGAGAACATTTGCAGTCCACATGAAGAACTTTACTTCCAACAAGCTTCTTGTAAATAACACTCAGCCACCAGTCTGGCAATGGTTCCAATTTTTTATCGACAAGACTATAATTTCCACCGATGAAACTTTGTCGCACTACAGTAGTAATATTGTATTTCGCAGATAGGCCTAACTTGTCTAGCCATAAAGCACTTCCAGCAAAAGAATTGGATAGGCCTGGTGCTCCTCCTCCATATGAGCTACTTGTCTCTGTCAGCCACATAGGCATATGCCTATATTTTTTCGTATGATTTCTCATTGTTTCAATTTGTTCTCTCAATAAGTCATATGTACTTGGATTCCAGAAATCTTCAAGTGTTGCAGTACGGCTATTTAAGTAATATTGATGCCATGAGACTACATTAACTTGTTTTGAACCATTTCCCAAGAATTCTCTCATGTACTCAAGGCAATAAGGTCTTTTGGGCTGTGGCCTAGTTGTGTCTGGTCCGACTAGCAGGGAATGTTTGTATCCAACTTCATTAAGTAGTTTACGAAGCTTCTTAAAATCATGGGCTAGCATTTCTGGAGTCACAGATATATTGAAAACATGTGCAAATGAGTTTGGCTCATTACCAAGCTGCCAGTCTACATTGAAATGTTTAGCTTTACTGTATTCCAGAAGGTCTTTTGCGTTTTGATCATACCAACCATGGTCATCACGAAGTAAAACATTAAATGCAAATAATAATTTATTTTTAGTAGCTTTGCAAAATTCATTAATCTCCGACCACTTTTTACCAGTCATTATGAAGAAAGGTAAGTGTTTGTGTTTGCATAACTTTCTAACAGCAGAGCATGCTGACTTTGAGTGTGAGTCTTTAGGGCAGTGTTCACAGGACGCTACAATGTCATTCTCGCTGAATATAAGGCGGTCAGACATGGTGCCACCCAGGCGCAGACGCGCCGGCGCTAATGCTGCTGCAAGTTGTCGCAGTCTCGGCTTGCCAAATTCAATTTTATCGTAATGTTCTATTTCAGATGTGTCGATACCGATGCTAAGGAAATCATCTGGTATTATGGAAGTTACCACCTGTTTCTCGTCGATTGTAATGTAGCATTTCTCTCCAGAATTATACTTTACAAACAATACCATTAGGGCCACGTTGCAGCAGAATGCTATGGCACAGGCTGCCACCAAACTTTTATTGGACAGCATTTCGAAAATATCACATAAACATAATTGATATAAATTTACAGAGACTCACACGGTTTGCAGAACTACCACCAACTGTTCCAGCTTTACTAAACACAGCACAATACACTATTTGACTCTTCTTCGATGACACTAATGACATTAACTGACAAACACGGTCTTCAGCCTGCTGTCAAACTGACATCGCGTCTAGTTGCAACCCTTACCTATTTAATTATTCAAGAAAGAAAACAATACAAATTAAATGCTTAAATTAAAAGTTCAATTCGATATATTTAATGACGCGTTTTTGATCTCATTTGTTAGATATTAAATAAAAATCTCATAAATAAAAATCTCACAAATTAAGCTGAGGACACGGGGTGAGAAGGTAAGGTTCAGTTTTACCATTTCATTACATTTCTATTATAGTATACCATTTTCTTTTTGATTTTATCGCTGACTAAGAATTTATTTCGGTCATCGTGGCTTAAATAAAAATGCAATATTATTTACTCGTCCCAGGTATTGATCGCAAGACCATTCGACCAACGAAGAACTTCGAGTGGTATTTTGTCTGGGACATATTTTAAATTCGAATTTAAGGAAGATTGCGCAAAATATTTGGAGTCTTTCAATAAGAAGTAGGTAAAATAGTTGTGGGATCCAAGAAGCTGCCTGTTTTATGGCTTTCACAATAATTCAATTGTGTTACCTACAGCTGTAAAAAACGGTGAGAGATCAACGCAAATTCTTGGACCCCAAAAAGATAAATGGTGAGCACTTGAAGACCAGTGAGGACATCTGTTCTGAATAAAGATTTCAACAAATAATCTATCAGTTCTAACAGTGGGTCGCTTCTGATTAAGGGAGTAGTTTATTCAGACATAGCTACAAACTTGCCAGTACAGCATTTGGCGGTTTACGAGCTGTGCGGTTTAATGAGGAATACCGTTTAGGTACTTTTACTGGCGTTCAGAAAAAGGAAATGTTTTTTTTTAAATTAAGATAATGCCTCGGTTTGTATAATACTTTCCTTTATTAGGTACTAGACACGATAAAAAAGAAAAACCAACTTTAGCTGGTGAACATACTTATATGCATTTAATCTGCCTAAGTACCTAGGTATTGTAATAGGTATTTGTATTGCAAAGAGAATAAAAAATAAATCTTGTAAAACTTTGATCCAGCCGAATTTTAATGCTATAGACACAAATTTATTGAAATCTAATATTAGGAAAAAATACCCGAAATAAGTATTGGCTTGATGGCTTACTTTGTATCCCAAGTCGCCAATCCTCAAATTCCTGACAACCCCCTCAAAATCACTTGTGTCGTGACTCCTCAGGTGCAGAACGGCGCCCATAGACGGGTGTACATGGGCGTGATTTACTTTTTAATAAAATACTACGTGTTTCGACACGCTACGTGCTATTGCTACGCACTACGCGCTACGCGTTTAGTGGCAAGTGCGATACACTTCGCACTAGTGTTGCCCAAATGCAAGAACAAGACGAGACTTAGCCAGTCTTGGTCTTGGTCTTGCAAAACCGCAAGAACAAGACCAAGACTGCAAGACCAAGACTGAATTTGGGCAACACTACTTCGCACAATGCACCTAACGGTACGTAGCACGTAGCATACTCAGTGGAGTGTATACATACAGCCAACCAATTATTGATTTAAAATGAAAATAATTTTAAGACTAATGTCTGGCAGACAAAATAACAATCAATAAACTGATTGTGTCTCAAGTGGCTACTTAAGGTAGCTAGAAATAGAAGTAAGTAGTCTTACGAGAAAACAATGAAGTGGGATGAAAAATAAATTCTTCAAAATAACAATAACAAAACGGATCGGGTATTATAAATGAAACAACATTATTGGTAGGTAAATGTATAAATAAGTTTATTTAAACCACAGCGGAATGAACGTCGAACAGGGTAGGTAATCGTTGTCTTTTACGACGTACGCTCTTAAATTAATGTTACATTTCAAAGGTAAGTATTACAAACAAATAATTCAAGTTCCCATAACAGGCTTGAAATAAATGAAATTGCATTGAAGCTGACAATTTAAGGACATACGAACACGAGAAACGAAGGAGTATTTGAGCAAGAAAGTATATACAGAATAGGTATAGTCAACAAAAATATTGGAGAAGTGCTGTAGTTTTGTATCATTCTAATATGATTATGCATTTAATTATGTATAGGAGTTTTAATTTCTCCTGTGGATAGATACGACTTAACTATTACTTAGATATATAATCGGACATTCCAATAAATATGACGTTTAAACATTGAGATTATCATACGGTTCAATCTACTACATTTATTATATTATAATGATTATTCTGTTGACCATTAAAAGTTATAATTACATGCAAAATAGACATCGATAGGAAATATTATGCAGAAAGTTAAAAAAATATCGCACAGAAGTAAATCATAAAAGTAAGTAGTTACACCTACTAATTAAACATACTCTAAACAACAAAACTCCATGACACCAACAACATAAGTAAATAAACTAAGTACAAAAGACTCAACAAAAATTTATTAAAATGACTCTTAAAACTTACTAATTCTACACAAAGTTGGATCCGTAGATCGACATCAATACATCGCAGGACTATTGTGAATTTACTTATGACTGGGTATAAATTATCTGTAGACACTTATTAAATCGCACTCACAACTTACACGCTCGTCTCCCGTCACTGCGCTAAATATGAAATCAGTATTGACGCGGGAGCGAGTTTTCTACGTTAAATAATTAGGTTTTTAGAGTTCATCATGTTTTGGCCCTGAGAATTCCTCGTGGCTTATAAATCCATTCTTATCCTTATCTTCGTGTTGGAAGATCTCTTCTACAAGCTTGTCGTGACTCTCCAGCATCTGTTTGATGTCGTCACTCATCTCGGCGCCGTCGGACGGAACCATCTGTTTCTTCAAGTACTCGCTGACCTGTGGGCATAAATTTACAAATATTGACTTCAGGTCAAAAATTATAAATATTTTTCCTATTGAGTTCCATAGTATTTCTATCTTGTATATTCTTATTTTTACATCAAATTTTTAGCCGAATTTCAAGATCTCTAAGACTAATTTGATTTATTTTTAACAGACAGAGGTTTATTTTTTACATTTGATAAATTTAGGGAGTATACTCGTACTACGAGTCATAACAATTTATTTAAAAGTAATTTATTTACAAGTAACAATTTATGTTATATTTACAAATGTTAAGCATTTATTAATTTATACAGATAGAAACAGTGTTATGCAAGCACGAGCTCAGAAGATGCTATGCGGTACGGCAGTACTGTGTTGCCATTTATTAAAAAAGAAATTGTTGTTTTAATTTTAATATCGAAGTTTCAAATATGTCTAACGCTCAACATGCAATGCTACCTATCAAATTTAAAATGAGAATTAATTCGGTTATTTTTTAACAAAATTAAAACCACCTCATCTACCTCTTTATTTCGACGACGAAAAGAACTACTTTGTCCTGTGCCACCTTGGAAAACTAAAAATATAATTTATTATCAATTCAGTCGACGGCTTTTTGCCCACTTCGTTATAAAATATGACATGCAAAATGTTAAATTGTACCCAGGTACTTATAATTTTATATCGATCCAACTCCCACCTAGGAACTCACCACGTCTTTATGCTATTACGTACACTTACTATGGAAAACATAATATTACAGTATACAGAATTAATTAGCTTTGAAAAAATTCATGCATTATTATTTTCCTTGCCACCTGACTAAGTACTTATATGTCATGCTAATATTATTTAGAATTTTATGTTTACCTACTTACATAATTTAAATCGAAATTTGATAGTTCGATAACTGAAGTATATGTATTGAACACAGAACAGAAAATTAAGGTATTGAAGGTAGGTAGGTAAGTAAGTATATACAAAAGAGTCCTTTGTTTGGCCCAAAGACAAGGTACTAATCGTTCTTTTTATACTGGTATTTGGCTAACTCAACCTGGCAACTACTAGAATATAGATATTTGAATCGCTTTCGAAAACATTATATGTCTTACAAAAATAATTACATTTGTGAGAATATATATGTCATACATGAGATGTTACCGATCGTCTTAAATCAATAAACTTTCTTTGAACTAATTTTGTCTTGGCCCTCACAAAAGGAATAGTAGAATGATAAGTATCAGTGAATCTGTACAGCCATTACCATAACGCCAGTTTTGTTAAGATTCTTGCAGGTAAGTATAGCACACGATGCAATCTCGATAACTTATCATTTGCTCAATGATTTAAGTAAATATTTAGTTACTAGGAATCACTTTCATAAGTAGGTACCTAAGCGTTTTCATTATATTCTCAATATATGTATTACCTAGTCTTGTCTTGTGTTGTAACTATTGTAAATAACATAGTATGATATGAATATAACTTCAATTCGAAAGAGGATAACTACACAAAGAAAATTATTAGTTACTTGTGATTGTACTTTTTCCTAGTCTAAACATATAAACATATACACTATACAACTGAATACTGACAAACACGTCGTACGGAAAATAGATATTTTGGGACATATGTTTATTACTAAATAGACAGGTAAGGAGGTAGATAGAGCAAGTGATTTAAGATCGTAAATACATAACAATATACTGATAGAATAGGTACTTATGATGAAACTACTGTTCAGTGTTGTCTAGTACAAAAAGAGTGTTCGTGAATTGTAACTCGGCAACGATAAGTTAACGGGACACTGAGTTAAGGCCAAGAGTACCATCCTTCACCTGAGCCAACGGCACTGACCTCCTCGCGCGATAATTCTTTGTCTCCATCGGTATCCATGGCTTGGAACGCTAACTCTATACTCACTTCTTCGCGGGACAGCATGTTGTCGGCGTCAGCGTCGATTTCTTTGAAGACGTTGGTGGTCGGGGGCGAGTCACCGATGTTGATGAGTTCCACATCAAAGTGGAGGGTAGCGTGGGGAGGGATCACGTTGCCGGCCCCGCGCTCGCCGTAACCCAGAGAGGATGGGATGGTCAGTTTGCGTTTCTCACCTGAAACACACAATTAATACTGTCAACACAAATACACCAAAAAACTGGCCCATAACAACCATAAGAGTAAGTGACATGGTCTTAGAAAAAGGTTGTGAGTAGGTAATTAAACATAACCGTACGTTCTACTATCACATTTTCTTCAGCCGTATTTTCTCTCCCCTCAGTAGGCACCGAACCATCACATCCCTCGTAGTTATCACCACTAAAAATACTTTCATCCCAGAGCATGATGTTATTCGAGTGGTTTACTTCAGGAATACTAGCCATCTCTTGATTGGTGGCTGTACATCCTTGATTGTCTAATCAAAAATATTCCGATCCAGCGGGATAGACCTGGGTGCATGGCGCTTTATATATCAAAAGTAATGTCGATCCTGGGGTTTGTGTGTTAGGGTTGGTTGTGTTTAATGTGTAAGCTAAAAAGCCTTCAGTCGGTAGCCCTACGGCAATTTGCTCAGTTTGTTCGGTTGCTGGAGGAGCTTCTTCTTCCATTTCCTCTGACAATTGGTATTCATAGTTCTGTGGAGCTGTCTCCTGTTGCAATATATCGATATCTGTTCCACCGCTGAACATTGGTATATCAAATTGTCCATCAGTAACCAGATCGTTCTGGAAAATATTGTCTTCTTCAAATGTTAGGGAATCTCTTTCTTCTGTAGAAGTAGTCGCAACTACATTTACCAAGTTGTCATCCATATCAAAAGAAAAAGTGTCGTCCGGGTCATCTGCAGGAGTAATGTTAATGGGCAGTACGGGATCACGTCGACTGTAAAAACTTGGCGTAGCCACATTTTCTATAGCCTGGTTTTTTAAATTCAACTTCTCTCTTTCAGCTCTCATTAGTTTGACGGCGAACACTCTAGAATTCGCAGACATGTGGTCTCTTCCATTAATCTTGTTATTAAGCTCCCATTCGATTTTATGAATATTAATCCCCCATTTTTTCGACTTGTTGTCTCTCATCCACTTACTTATTGATGCTTTAAGACGATTTATTTTGTCAAAATCTAATTGAACTTTTTTTACAATGACGTCAAAATCGAAATTGTGCCTAAAATCTTTTACATTGGCCAGGGCTTCCGTTAGCACGGGGTGGCTTAACAAAATTTTCCTTGGCGGTCCAAAATCCATGAACACTCGCATCAGTTCGACCTTCAGTTCGTCAATTGATAGGTCTTTGTAGATTGGCCGTAAGTGGACGAACTTTGTAAAGACATCTTCGTAAGCTAAGATGTTGCTGTACAAAAAATCGGGATCAGTACACATTGGTATGATGTCCAACGTATATTTTACATTTGGCTGATTGTCGCCGTGGCATACCGGGCACACTTCGCTAATGCATTCTATTGTGTTTCTGTTTATTAAGTAGTCTTTTTGCATTATGTCCATAAGCTCTGCGGGCTCTGGATGGGCGTTTTCAAGATGTAATTTCCAGACGATCTCGAATGAATCCTCCCATGGCACGATTATTTTATCGTGACCGCAAATGTTTTTCACTAGCCATTCCTTTTGTTTAACATTGACCACTTTATAATGCTCAAGATCAATTTTCAAAGCCATTTTATCAGTGGTGTGCCCTTCAAATTCGGCCCCAACCCCTCTCATACGTTGCAGAACTATATTTACAAAGTCCTGACTCGCCATGTTGCACATAAATATTTTTTTTCCGCTCGAACATTCCGACGTGTAGGTGGTCGGAAGCTTCGAGTAATATTCAGTTCTCATAGCTATTAAAACCTCAGGTGTAATATCGCTATCCATAATGTATTGATAATTATTTATTTGTGATGACGCCATTTTATGTAAACGAGTGCCGGAGTCCCGGCTCTGAACCCAACAAACT
Source organism: Spodoptera exigua (assembly GCA_902829305.4). Taxonomy (NCBI): domain Eukaryota; kingdom Metazoa; phylum Arthropoda; class Insecta; order Lepidoptera; family Noctuidae; genus Spodoptera; species Spodoptera exigua. The sequence goes on along the minus strand of LR824601.2, from coordinate 6,434,241 downwards.
AACAAAAACAAATAACACAATTCAACACTCTATCACAACAATCCATAAAATAAATTCACTCCACGATATCCACGATTGCTGCTGAGTCCAGTCCAGAAACCAAAAACTTTTCCATAAAATCACCAAATATTAGTCTTGATTTTCACAAAATGGATTCATCTGTGTCTGATATGCATACACGCTTGCATTAAATTTAATGTTTGACTGATCACATCGCGGCTGCTGCGCGGTAAAGATGCGCGGGGTTGTTGACATTTACGTTAGACGTCCACAGTCCCCTAGCCCCTGTCCCCAGGGATACCTAAAAAACAGTTACTGCGCAGGCCGTCGGCGCTGGACACACTTCCGAGGATGGGTGCGGTGACGCGGCAAGCGGAATTATAGGGAACTAGAAGCGCCCACGTGGGGCTCCGCCCCGCTACACGGTGCCGCCCTGCTCTATTTAGATATAGTTACTGGGCGCGCTGTGTACCAACTAATTAAAGCAACAGACGCTTTTCTCGGATAATTTCTTTTTAAATGTAACACTTTAGCTTTTCCTATTTTGTTATGAAGACGGAACGACCACTTGTGGATCACAAAAAAATAGGTTGTAAGCGGAAATCGAACCCGCCACACGTTGCTGAAGTGTAGTCGGTTGCCAAGCAGTGACGAGACTGAGCAGTTTACTTACCAACACACATGTCAAGAAGTCCCTGGTCCCATCCCTTGATCACCTGACCGACGCCGATTTGGAAAGTGAAGGGTTGATCGCGGTCAAAGCTGTGAACAATCAAGGAATTATTTTTAAAACAGCGTTCTTATTTGTATAAGTTCCTTACGTACTAGGATCACATCAATATCTGCATCAACTACATCATCATCCACTGAGAGAGTCTAGGGCTATATACCTAATCGATCTTCCTCTACAAAACATTTGATCCCAAAAATCACCACTATTATAGTTTAGTATCAGATTGGACGTCGCGGTTTTGGATTGTTTTGTCTAATAAGTATTAGTCTGGTTGAATATATTTAGGTAATCTAGTTAACATTCATTAAATGTTATGTTGGAAGTTCAAAAGTACCGGGTAAATGGGAACCAGTTGATTATCACACCATGGCACATTATTAAATTAATAATAAAGTAATTTTATTACTTAAGTTGTTGAGGCTGTAAGGAGTTCTAAGTGGCCGATTCTTAAACAAGAAGTTGTGGGGTCGAAAACTAGATGGCACCTCCTAATTTGATTTGTATTTACATACTAATGGAGCAAACATAGCTTCATAATCAATATAAAAACATATCTACTTAGTATAATCTGTCTACCTGTGTAGGCACGTTAAATTTTCTTGTAAACAAAAACGCCTCTGTGTATGACTGTAAACGCAAAAAATTAAAAAAGTGACGGGTGATTTTTTGTATAGGAGTAGTATGATTCTTCAGAAAAGTTTTGGTAAGTATATTAAGATCAGATTCTGATTTTAAACCACCGGCGTCAAACGTATTTATAATAATTAATATATAGAACATTCACTAGTGTATACCTATACATATTAGACTATTATGTTGAGCGTACTCTCTGAGCGCCTAGTGCGAGTTTTCTTTACGTAGAAACGTTACCGCTTTTAGCAATCTGATTGGTTGGTTAACTTGAAGCAAGCGTCATAAACATGCCGACTGTATTAGCGTAAAGCAAACCCACTCAAGACACTCTGCATTTGAGTGCCACGGTATTACATAGGTAGTTATAATTTCCAACGTAGAGGATGTATTCGACAGGATTAATCCCGATACATCCATTAATCGGTATTGACTTGCGTAGCATTCTCGTAGCTTTCGTAACCAGAACCGTAGCATTCGTAGCCTTCTTAGCTAACAGTACACACATATCTATCTATATTTATAATGATTACGGTGCACTGATGTATCTGCAGTTATTTCATAGTTATATATTATTATTTTAGTTATAACTGAAGGTAAAATTATTGACTACAAGCCCTCAATGTTGAGACGTTGATATTAATGTTCCCAGAGACCTACGATTTAGAGATTTTCAAGGCAAGAGTCAATAGGCATTTTTTGAGTTAGCGTGTTCCACCTTGGACCCCATCATTGCTTTCCATCAAGCGTGATAGAGGTCAAACGCATTTTTCCCTTCACAATAAACAAAAATACTATTTCATAAAATCACCATCAGTCTTTTACTACCCACTGCTGAGCAATGGTCTCTTCGCACATGGAAAAGGTTTGACAATTGATCACCACGCCTGCTTAAGGCCGATTGACGATTTCAAACTTATAATTAGAAATTCAGTTAAGGTTTCTTTACGATGTTTTCCTTTACCGTTTGTAAGAGTGGCTAAATAAGCTTAGGAAGCACAAAACTATGAAAAGTCACTTTAATAAAGCCAACCTCACGTGCAGGTAAGATAAACCCCTAGTAAATGAATGATTATCTTCTAAAAACCCCACTTTTACTGAAAAGGCTAGCTTTAAGAACGTTACGTAACAAATACAAAAATATACGCACTAAGGACTGCTTCTAACTCTCGCAAGCTCAGCACAAAGTTGTAACTAGCTTTGGAAAAGTCTATTTTCGTATAGTTTTGTATTAAAATAGTTTATACTCGTCGCTTGGTATCCAACTTTTCATAACAGTACAAATATGTGTGTACCTAATGACAGATATGTATATCATTATGTCTGTTCACCATTTTAGTAGATTGAAACGATTGGATATAAGTTTGAAACCGAAATGTTCTACTTTAAAAATTTCGTATAGCCTCGCTTTTTGGGGATATGTTCTTATTTTCTTATACAATTATTTTTCTTTATGTTTACATATTATTGTAGCATACATTTCACGTATCCAAGGTGCACACGTCGATGTAGTATCTTCAAAACTTTCCTTTTAATTTTCCGTACAGTAGTGCCCTCTTACAGTCAGTAGCGAAACTGAATGGAAACGAAAGGTACTGCTATTTACAACTAGATGGTGCTGCGTGTTTCTAAGCATCTAAAATATTGCCTAACGAAAGTTTGAGCGTTCACAACACTAAAAAATATTATAATCATTTTATATGCTTTTACTTAAATTTTCGAATTAATACATCGTAAAAATGTAAAACCTATGTAACACGTTATTTTTATTTTGAAGTTACATTCAAAGTATTAAAATTTTGTATAACAATCGTTATTATTTATGACAAAGAATTTTGTTGTTTTCCAATAAAAATTTTAAAGTCAACTTTTTATGTTTATATACTTACTTAACAATCTTAAACCTTATTTAGAACATAAAAATCTTCGCAAATGTATTAAATTAACATGTCATATTTCATTAACAAGACAACATACCTATATCAATGTACGTACAGCGTATTTAACGTGGCCGAGGCGAAATGTCCATATATTTGGCCAATGTGACCGGGATATCAGATAAGTCGGACGGCAGAACAACACTATTCCGCAGGCCTTTGTTCGCAAGTCCAGTCTCCTGTATCCATTATGGTTTATCAGGGAACACAAGTGCTAGTACATCACCAAGCTCCCAATACTGCCAATTAACTTTTAATTAGCGAACGCATCGAAGTGCTTTTAAAACATACCATAATGAATATCGTGTCTATGTTTTTTTCCGTCTCTCGCATGTCCTTTAATCAGTGTGTTTTCCGTTTCTTAATTAGGTAATGCGAGCTCTTTGATAGGAAACTTTATCATATAAAAAACAGAAACAGACCCGTGTTTATTACTTGCTTACTTATTACTTTTAATGTTCATCATACTTTTTTCTAATCAAATGTTTTAACTATATTTTTTCTTTATATGTAAGTATTTTTACATAGTTTTGCTTGGTTAAACAGCTAAACTGCTGCACATTTGTTTTTATGTTAATTGTTATATATATTTTTCCTTTGACGCGATTAATTTTGTCACAAATATTTCGTGCTGTTTTGAATTGCATATATATAAAACGCACAATATTTAATTTTATTCGGAGCCTTTTTTGTCCGTAAAATATTTAAATCGTTAAACGTAACGTAGGTATATAAATATTTTTATGATCGTTAAATCGCTTTTTTTACTTTAGTTGAATGTATGCGGGTGCAGCAGCGGTATTAACACCGATTTATTACTCCAACCTTACTCGGAGTATGCAATATCGGACGCATGTTATTGAGTTTTTACGAGTAATTGGCACGTCATTAAGGTTGAATATTGCATGTTCCGTTCAAGTGCTTGATTTAATTAAATATTATGATTCACCGCACTCTATGGAGTACCCTTCCAGAGCAATGATACGTCTGATATTGTTTAATAGGCAAATGAATGGCTCGCCTATTCATTGCAACTAAAACCCTCATCCCTCATTGTGAACGACTTGTAAGGAAATCTTACATAGAATTTGCAACAGACACAACAATGCCACATTATTCGATATTGAAATGTTAACAGCTATCTCTTTCCGTGGCAGTTTTAATTAATTTGTTACATTCAGGTTTATACTATTACACACAATTAATTGGTTTGGTAACGATATTAAAATATTTCTGAATGTGTTTTTTTTGCATAACTTTTTAGAGAAAGGAAGAGCAAAACAAGTTATACAATAATTATTTACCAGAATTTATAAAAATAAACTTTAATAGCATAAGATTGCTTGTAATTATTGCAGGTTTCGTAAAGTTATTTACGACTGTGCTGTAGTTGACTCGAGTAGAATGTGTTGTGTGCTGCACTTTAACGCATATGTCGCTCAATGGGAACGTGAAGGCAATCTGTTTGTGTTATCTTACGTCATTCCACTTTCAGCGCGTTCCGTCGAATGCTATTTGGGTATTCGTTATCCCATTGTAGCCCTAAAAGGGTTATAAGGTTGTGTGGTAGAGTTGATGGAGCCGGTGCACGCAGCTAACTTGTTTATCTCGCGTCTGGTCACTTGTCATATCACATGACACCTCCAATTGTGGACAAAAGTGTTCCACAATAACGTTCTAGGCCACATTGTTATTGAAGTTTCGTACAGCAAACGTAATTAGAAAAATCTAGACGTCTTTTATCTATGCATTTAAAAAGAAAAACTCCTAAACGCGAACTTTTCTCGATTTGAATTTCGAACTGCCATAAACTCAAAAGTCACGCTCATTCGCTGTGGTAATTAACTTTGCCGTGAATGTTATTGAAACAGGAAAGTTTATATGCGATGCAATGTCCATTGAAATTCAGTTTACTTCAAAAGGTTGTATGTAAATTAATATACAAAGAGGAAACTTTGTATTTTAAGCGTATTGCGACAAATGTCTGGCCGCGGTTAAAGTTTATAAAGAGATGCAGAAACTAGACACTTTATCTGCTTTCATCTCTTTTTGACTAGCGAGCCATTTTATATTTGAGATGCACATTACATTAATTAACGAACTTTCGAAATTTCACTCGGCTTAATGAATTTATGAATTTATTTTGTTTGAAGAGGATAAAGATATATGTACCTATTAGAAGTTACGTCAAACTTGGTGGACTTTGTGGGAGCTGGGTTTAGGATGTATAGGAAGTCTGCCACATCCATTTACTTAAATTTAATGAATTTTCTTAGATTGCTCAAATCATTTTACCACATTTTATATAAATGAATGTGCAAGCATTTGCGGTCACTGACTAACTCTTACATCTACTTGACCCTCTTCCACCTTTGAGTATTACGTACACACAGCTTTATGAAATATTTCTAGTAATTTCTCGAATGTGTCTTCTATGCGTATTTCGCAATTTGTTTACCAGAATGCAAGTACTTATGTACCTCCGCCTCTTACTCAATAAACCATTGTAGGTACTTGGTAAACTAGAGGTTGTAGTAGGAGGACCTCAAGCCCAAAAAGAAAATAAACATCATTTTGATAGATTAGCGATAAACAGCTAGATGTACAGAACCACAAAAAATTTACAAATTGCTGAAATTCATGAGACCAACAACAAGGAATAAGCGACATTCAGTTTCAATGACTGCAACCGAGTTTTCAAACTATTGTTAGAATGATCACAATTTGTAATCCTTCTTGAAACGTATCCCACTTAGCGTAGGTACATTGTGACGTAACTAGTTACGATTGTATGCATGAGAACCAATTTAGGAGTAAGTAAACTTTAAAATGTAATCGCGGTTTATGTATGTGTTTACTGGCGATTCGATACACAACGAACATGTTTACGAAAAAAAAAATGGCAGACAATATCAGTGACTGAGTAAGTAGCTACTCCGACCACAACTACTGTTTTGTTTCTCAGGGTGTGTCTCCACTGTTATGATACATTTTTTTATTTGAAAATTGCTTTTGACACTTCAATTTCGACGGTGTAGTTTGGCGTTTCAAACAGCGAATATCGAACAGCGTGATTTTTAGTTCTATTTTTAAGTAAAACTGTGATTTCAATTTCGAAGTTGGCGAAAGCAAGTGCATCGTGAAATTAATATGACATGGGTATATTACAAAGGTTAACTGCCAGGATGTTTTTGGTAGTTTTATAAATATTTAAATTACTGTGCATAGATACTATTACTTTATGTGTATTATTTATAAGATACTTAGTCAACGTTTTATCTCTATAGATTTTAATATTGAACTCTATGTAGTTAGAGTTAACATACCACCTTTAGGCAAATTCAATGTTATTACGAAATTACATAATACCAATGCAAAGTGCAAGTAATAGGAACATATTTTATCCAAACTAGAGTTAACATTTTTAATTGCCGTGAAAACAGAGAATGTCTACATAAACTGTTGCTTCTTAAAACAGAAGAAATGTATAGAGTGTGTTCATAAAGGTTTATGTATGTGTAATAAACGTTGATGAAATATGGCATGTAGCCTCTGCCTTTGAGAGCGCGTGCACTATAATAAAAATGATCTGAGACACAAGATAATATGGTTTAGCTCTGGATATTACAAAGGTTGCAGTGTTCCCGATTTACCAGGCTTACATGGCATGCAACTCTCGTCTGGTACTGCCTTCATTCCTTTGCAATTATTTCCTTGATACATAAAAGTAACAAGGTATATTATTTCCATTAAAAATATTTTACTTTGTCCGTACAAAGAAAAATTTTAAAAGTCAAGTTTTGTACCAAATTAATTATGTTAATAAATAAATGCATACGTTCTCAAAGACTTGTCTTCGTATGGTAAATTGTTGAGTTGCAAACTTTCACTCGAGAATCACGAATGTCCTGCTGTTGCACAATATAATGACTCGATCACTTATTGTGCTGTTTCGACAGCAAACAACGCGTATTTGTCATCATGACATACATAATATATAATATGTATATATATCTAAATTTATGCTTACAAAACTCGAAAACGGACTGACTGAAAGCAAGTAATCAGATACATTAGCAAAATATAAAAATAGTATTGACGCTCATCCAAATATCCGTTTTTGTATTGTTTTGTATTTAAATTGGTTTACGAATCATGCAGGTTAATAGTACGAATTCGTCGTGTTAGCACGTAGAAGTTACATTTTACTTATATATGTGTAATATTATTAGACAAATATTATATTACATACAAACGCCATTGGGCGTTGAATATTCCGTCTTGTGTAGGCGATTAGGATTCGCGATGAGCAAATAGGTATCAAGTGGTCAGTTGACAACAACGTCTACTCGCCTACTGGCTAATAACAATCAGACATGTCCTGCGGACGTGTCTTTAGACCTCATTTACTAACATAATCAAAATAAAAGTAGCATTATTCATTATAACAATAATTGTCTTCGACTTGTTATAAGTTTCCCTACAACGAAAGTAGCTATAGGTACGCACATCTAATGAATATTTTGTTAATGAAAGTTTAACTTATATTGATTATCATTTGAGATAATTTAATACATAAAAAATAAGAAGTCATTTAAATTCAACATACTCCGAAATTAAGATTAAAATATTTGTAATTTAATTAATTATAAAATCAGTACTTATTTCAGTTTCACAAAGCGAACTTTAATTATTATGAATTACTACGATGTATTTATTCGATAAATACATCGATATTCGATGTTGGTAATACGCTTACAAATCGCTACGTTGCATCATCGACTTGTTGGTGAAATCGTGTAAATCTTCTAAGTTAGGTACTTCTAACTGGTAACATTAAGAGAGGGTATTTACGCATTCCCACGTTATTAAATACGAATCACAATGATTTGAGAAAGTATATACGTTTCACATGACAATAACAACACGCCCTCCTTGCTCTCACTAATTACCAGGAAGTATCTATGGATACAGACTATTTACGAGCTTGTAAGCAGAAAATATTTTGCCGGGAAAAGTTATTTTTAGCTCAATATGAAGTTTATTATAGACAGCATTTACATGATTAGTGGACTGGGTGGACGTGCCATACTGTCACTATTTATAAAACTTAAACTTTTAATCCAGCTTGTTTTAGTTCAGCGTGTTTACGTAACACACTAGGGATTACAGTCTCAAGTTCATATAGGATTTATTCTTTACTGGACGTGTTCGTGTACACCAACTTTTTATAATTTTATCTAGTTCTTAATCAGTTTTCTGATGTCGCTAGTGGTCGTACTGGGCGTAAAGTCCATTGAAAACAAAAGCCAGTCGCCGTCCTGCATTTAAATGCGATCGTACGGTTTTAGGACGTGCGTATGCAAGTCGAAAGTACACACGAGTTACATAGAAAATGTGTTCACCAGACAGCGGCTACACAAAAAGGCGGCCAATGACTTTACCACGCTTACAGTAATCTACCAATCCTTTACCAGTCATAGCATCTGGAGTAAATTTCGATTTTAGATTCGCATTTCATGTCTTTTGTATTCAGGGCGAGCTAAAACCAATGAATCTAACATGACTTGAATGAAAAATAAATCGTATAGGTACCTCACCGGGGTCCAACATTACTAAAATATCGAAACACAATTGTTCCTAATGCCTGTCTGTTCATTGCTCAGAACGCTAGCCGGTACATATTTCGAGTTGAAATCACTAACTACCTAAATCAGCTAAGCCGATTTTAACGAATATGGTACCGATGCATTTGGCGATAATGAGAACACAAATCACGTTCAGGTAGACGCGCACTTATTGATTACGTCAACAAGGTGTAACATGAAATTAGTTTTTTAGGTTTAAGAATACGTGATTAGTACTAAATCGATTGTTATTTGAAAGGTTTCTGGTTTCCATCGAATAAACAAAGCTTGGTTGTGCAAGCTGTTCGATAAAATCTCCAATAAAAAACATCTTCGAAGCGAGATTGTTTACTTTCGCTTTAATTGTTATCGAGAACCGTTAGATTGACACCGGAGTATTCTCAGTCGTGTTTCCTGCTAATTATTATAGACATTTTTATAGGCATTCGATTTTTTTTACAATTTCAACTATTAGCATTCAATTTTTTTTTTTACTTTGGTTGAAACGTCGAGAAAACTTTAGTTCCTTTTTTGAATAAAGAATAAATGAAGTGGTGTAAATACAAGCCGTGTTAACTGATCTCCTTGGATTTACCTTTAAGTACATAACAAGGCGGTGCAGCGCGGATTGCCTGAAGCAATCACGGCTACTGGTAAAGGTCTGGCAGGAAATTTAAACGAACGATATTATGTAACACAGGTCGATAGATTTGTACAACATTCTTCAGTTCAAAGTTTAACGAACACATACATCATTTTTGATCACGTAATCTAAGTATTACATAAGCAGAATTGACTCGTGATATATTCATTAAAATAATCTGAATTTATTGGACATATACGTTTAGATTCTTGGGTAATACTGGCTTAGTGCATTTTATTCTTTACGAAGTAAAACTTTCTTTTTACAACGTATCCCTAACAATGTATTTTATACGATTAAAGTGTAGCGAAGGGCGCTCTCCGGGGTAGGTGGACTGAGGATATCAATACGGTGCCTGCCAGTGATTAGATGAGAAGAGCTGATCATCGAGCTCAGTGAAGTGTGATTGGAGAAGCCTATGTCCAGCATTGGACGGAATTAGTTGATAAAGATGATGTATTTTATTCGATAGCTAATTTCTCGTCTCGTCCAAGTGATTGCTCCGAAAAATATCTTATGTCATCATCATCATCATCATCAGCTTATAAGTGCCCACTGCTGCTGCCTCTTCTCAAACGGAGAAGGTTTGAGCATTAATCACCACGCTTGCTCAATGCGGGTTGGCGATTTCAAACTTATAAGTAATTAGAAATTATAAGTCCAGGTTATCTCACGATGTTTTCCTTCACCGTATGTCAGTGGTATCTAAATAATCATAGAAAGTACATATAACTCGGAAAAAGTCACATTGGTACTTGCCAGGTTTCGAACCCTCATGCATGAGAAGCGGCCTCCTTAACCTTCTGGCCACCACGACCTCATATCTTATGTGACGTAACATAAATATATTTAACGTTAATTACGTTATTATAACTACATAAGTAATTATATATCAATTAAAAGTAACATTCAAAAGTCTGAGTTGAACATTTTTTTCTATGAGGTAAAATAAACAGGCTAATGTATGAAAAATAACGTTATGAATAGCTTTGACGAGAATATCAAGAAATATTGATGATACTATTTGTTCCAAATTGATATCTTAGTTACCAGGCGTCAGTCTGTTTTCCAGGACAACCATAGATATTCTATATTTAGGACAATAGAGATTCTATATAAAGACACCCTGGTTCGAAAATTGAAGGAGAAATCAATCGAGTAAATTGAATATATATTTCGTTAATACCTACTAATCAGTGTCTAGATTCACAAGATACCAAAATTACTTTTTCCGGGTTCAATGTACTGTCTAAGAAAATTTTGAAACCACCGATATACGGAGAAAGAAAACGTCGTGAGGAAATTTGGACTTATAATGTCGAATAATACGTTTGAAATCGCCAATCCGTTTTGAGCAAACATGGCGATTAACAGTGGGGATTTACAACAGTTACAACACTGATAATCAAAATTGCTGATTATTTTTTGCTCTATTAATACCAGCTTTTACCACATTCGCGTGTACTAATTAGTAATTTCCATTATATTACGCGAATTTAACCAAAATCCGTTTATACTACATTACATAATTAGTTAGCACCTATTTAATTAGGTATTTGCTATGAGCTGCCACAGATTATTGCGTTGAAACGAATAAACAATCAATTATTAGTAATATTAAATTAGTTCATACGTATTAAAATAAATGCATCGCTATTAAGGAACTTGGTTCGACACACAACTTTCTAGAACATATGTAGTAAGCTCATACATTCACAACGACGTGGTTTCAGTGAAATGAATTGCTAAATTTTCCTTTGAATTTTTAATGGGATATTAAATTTTCTTTAAGAGACTCCAAATGTAAAACATATATACATACGTACCTTTAGAAGCCATTATGGAACTTAGATTAGTTAGTAATAATAAAGTGTAATTACATAGATATACCTAATTATTACATTTATTAAGTACGCATTTTTTAGGTGATCGACGGATTAAAATCAGTGTAAGTTATCGGCACCGTTTTGGAGAAGGATTGGGCTTCAGGTAATCACACTCACATGGCGAAACACAACGCTGTGGTTGTTTCACGCCAGTTTTCTGTGAAGCCGTGGAGCCAACCCATTCGTGACTAAACCTACATATTAGATGGTCAAAAGTGACCCATGTGTTTTCTACACTAAAATCTGTCAGACAGAGTAACAAACATCCATGGATCCGTCCCTTCTTACTTATAATCATTCCCAGTAGCAGTTTTATGTAGTTTAGTAGGATTTCAAGATATTTTTAATAAATGTTTAATAAACGTAATATTTTTCGGGTTTTTCATTAATTTAAATGTAAAGCTGTAATAGTGGGAGAACGAAAATGTCATAACCGCTCTTAGGAGCTACCTAATGAGGACATCGTGCTTTAGAACCGCGTTGTCATATCATTAGTACGGTACCAGGGTTCAAGTTACAGTAGAATATGTTATATTTAGATGTGACTCTAACATGTACAATGTACATCCCTCTACTAAGGGGCTCGGTGCCTCCAGACTTCTGATTAAGACACATAACATTACCTGCATAAATACGGTTGCTAGTTGGTCGCATATTATCTGAGCAGTAGTGTAGGTATACCTACTTCAAACATCGTCAACCTATATGTGCCCACTGTTGAGAAAAAGCTTCTTCCCAAGAAGGAGGGAAGGAGCCTGAGGAAAGGGATAAACAATTAATCACCACGCGTCTCATAATCAAAGAAAGTACATACCTATATATCTCAGAAAAAGTCACATTTGCACTTGCCAAATTTCGAACCCGCACCCTTATGCAAGAGATTATATTTACTTAGATACCTAATAAAAACTTTCTAACGTTTTTTTATGTTACTTTAAGGTCATTCGTGTCAATGAGCCCTAGAATCTAGAGACTTGACAGTACTTATAATGTATTTGCCATTACTGATGTCTGGCCCAATTAATTTGGTACAAGTGAATTATACGTTAAAAGTTAGTCTACTTTCTTAAGAACGGGATTGCTCGCACCGTGAAAGCGTACGATGACCAATGATGAAGCGTACGACATATGAATCAGATACTGTGATCGACGTTGACATAAATAGGATGTAATGTGCAAAAATCTGTTACATTCTAGCCTAAGCTTTACGTAGCCAGACTTACTCAGAATCCTCACAAACTCGTAATCTTCATCAACGAGCTATCAGTTATTTCCTTTCCAATAACTTCATAAATACTCAGCAATCAATACAAATAAAGTAGGTACTTAGTCTAGGAACGTTTGTTCCACCTTTTATTAGTATTAAAATATCAAAGGAAATAAATTGCATCCTTCGCAAAGCTTATATTCTTTGAAACCTTTCTGTGATAATGAGCGAAACATTTAATTGGCGTTAATCGGATTAAATGCAATAAACGTTTCATATCTATATTAAGGGAAAGAGGAAGCTTGTTAACTTGATATCAGAAGTAAGTAGGTATCACTTTTCCGGTGTCAGGACCGAAATATACAGCAGTCTTACACCCACTTCTGTGTTATTTTCACGACCTCAGCGACGCCTCTTTGTGTGATTTCAATTATATACTTATATACATTCATTGGCTATCATCAGAATGTTCTTTTACCTTATGAATGGCACCTGACTCATTTTCAGCATTACCTAGTTTATTTTTGTCATTTAATCGGTTTAACAAAAGCCTCTCAATGAACTTGAGAGGTTTAATTTTGTAAATTAATTAACATTTATTTTTAGGGAAATGTCTTCCTAATTTATTAATATAAATAAAATGCTTGACGATGACAAAGCAAGTGAAGTAAGTATTTGTCAAGAAACCAATTCATCGATTGACTGACGGATAGCTGCTCAGGTCAACTGGACATTAATTATTACGTCTTTAATGCCGCACACGGATACAGGCTAGTTGATCAATAAAAAATGTTTTTAATTTTAAACTGGAAAAATACTAGTTGCCCGGCTGCAAACTATGACGTTTCAAACTTTGTCAAAGTGTGTTGTGACAGTCACCAGGCGAGGTCCAGTGCACAGCATCAAAACCAACACGTCGCATATATTCGAACACAATATTTGAAATAACATTTCTATTTTCAACAATATTGACGAACTAGTAACAGTTGCCTGTTAGAAATAACTTTGAATATCATATGTCGATACCCCATTAGACCATTACTCGATTACTCCATTAGTCTATTGTTGCAAGTCTAGATAAGATTAAGTGTTTGTTAATACAATGCAGACGTGTGAGGTCAAACCTGAATAACTCTCAATGGCGTGCGACAAAAGCTGTCAGTTAGGGAATAAGCCGCGTCAAATTACTTCGATCACCACCTACACGTCTAGACGTAATTCGTTTTATAAATAATTATCACACTCCTGCCGAACTTCATTAAACTTCACTCTGTCTATCAATTTACATGAAAATTTTGAATAGCTCTACCTGAACCTGAACTGTGGCGTATGCATTTACCGGAACATAATTGAGGAGAACAAAATTGTCGGCGTCTGAGCGCGTCGGGCACGTCCTGCGGCGCGGCGATCCATGCTACCTGATATGCTACTACCAATATTATGCAATTAATGTGTACCAAGTACTGATAAGCTCTAACAATTAATGACTGCGTGCATCGATAAGATTCGTCGTTCGCTTATAATATGCAACACAGCGTTTTACGTCATGATTGATTTAGCGAGCTCTTGACATGTTACCGGTGTTCACGCGCGCTGCAAGATTGAACATTAAATTCATATTACGAGCCCACGTTTGTTCAATATTCATCGATAGGTACAACCTTACTGAACATGGAGGTGATTACAATCTTAAACGAGTTATGTAAGAAGTCGCGCAGGTATCGCTGTTGCACTACGAATACACATTAAACCGCTCAGTTCCGTAATTACATGTATTCCTCTGGTGAAAGTGACCCGTCTAGGCAAACGGGTACTTGATGACGCCACATACCGTAACCTGTGCCACCACTTACACTTAATGCCAGTAACTACTGCCTTCCGATGTATATCCTTCTTTCTATTTTGCGATAAATCCAATGTATAACCATCTCTTATAATCGTTTTTTTTTATTTCCATAAAGAAGGTTTTGAGCTAGTCCTTTACATTAAATTGCAATACAAAGTAGCTATTTCATCTACTTATTATAGGTAATTTTTGATCGTTTTAAATATAAAAAATCACTATTAATCGATGCATTCCGTTTACAAATTGGCAATTATAAGGGCTTTCTGTTACGCACGGATCTCTATTCCCTAAAGGATTTCCGATTTCAACACGCGATTAATTTCATGGATACTTGTAATTTATATATCGTCACAAAAATAGCTTAGGTACTTTTCATTTTTTGTCGAATCAGTGATAGTGTTGCGTATTATTACTGCAGTGCTTTTCAATTAAATTCTGTAGTTTCCTTTTTTATTTATTAAGTATAGGTCAGCATGTAAAATAAATATTAAGTACTTTTAAGGAATTAGCAAAGGCATACAATTTGCAATGCGTTTTAATGGAAATAACGAACGGGAGTTTTAATTGAAAGATTTACTTAAGTACTATTTCATTCGCCTTAACTACCTAAATACTTAATACGATAAGATTTTTTTTCTTTTTATTAGCTTTGGTGTATTAGTTTTCTTTGGTAACATCGCTTCAATGTTTGTTGCATATTTAATTTGGCAATTAGCCGCCGCGCAACGCCTAACGTGTCGCGGGTTCTTTTCGCGCACGTCACAATTCTTTGAGTGATCCACAAATTGTTGCTGGGTCTGGGTGTTATGCGTATCTGAAATTGCAAGTTTGTAAACGCACCTACGCGGGGCTAAGTTTTATATATCAAAAAATCACTACTCTTTTAGATGAGGCAGGATGACGAAATGTAACGAATCTGTAAATATATTGAGTAGGTTGGGGCATAAAAATGCATGTTAAAAAGCCTATACCACGTCCTACACGGCAACATCCGAAGCGCGGCTGTGATGTTGAATTTTTCACACTCCCTCACCACCCCAGCGTGCCGTCACCCCGCAGTTAATAAAATATTATCAGGGTAGACTTCGTCACATCTCAAAATGGGAACTTTCTTGCCTCGATACTTATCTAATTCTTGACAAACTGTTGTTCTTCCTATATTTCTTTGTTATTTGTGTACGTATGTAGATAATAAATCTCTGAGATTTACATATACAAATTGACGTTTAGAAATGTTGTGAAATATTACAATTATTATATTATAATTAATATAATTTTAAATTTATATTCGTTATGATTCCATAGTAAATTTGAAAACAATTAAAATTAAATATTCTTTCCAATTTAAATTTTTGAAGCGTGTATGTTACACGCTAGCTTTTTATACAGTATGTAGGTATCAAGATGTGAATAAATGTTACACGTTGGCAAAAAGCGGACACCTAAACAGTTTGCGAGTGCATTCCTTAACATTACTTTATTGCAATCAGTAATCCATCAGTTATTATGCCAATAGCCAAACAAGACGGTAAATAGAGAAATGTAGGTAGAATTTCCATAACCAGCTAGAACATATTGTAGCTAGAATGCGTGTAACAGCATCGGTAACCAAACTTAGACTGAAGAAAATACTTTTAACTTGAAATGAAAAAAAGTAAAATCTTCGATTTATGAGAAAACGTGGAAAACAAAAGAACAATGTCCGTGTTGTTGCCCCGTAGTGCAGTAGCGACAAGTACAGGAGCGAGACAACTGGCTGGAGGGAATCGAAAACTTTTCTTTTTCCATACTTCACCAAGAGTACAACGAAATACAAAGCAGTAATACTACCGTTTATGAATCTAAGCTTCAGATAATCGGCTCTTACGAACTAAAACTAATAAAATGCCGTTTGTAATTGTCAAACAATCAGATGTATGGGGAAACAACCGAATATGTATTGTGTCATTATCGCATAAAATTGGCAATGTGCTAGTGTTAACACAAGAAACGTGTGGAAGAAAAAGTTAAAATTTTCAAATAAGCTCAATACTTTTCTACAAATTAGCGAGAATATTTTCATTAAATGCCCAATAAATATCGAAATTCCATCTCAAAATTTTTAGATGCTAGGAATTGGGAATGTGTACAAAAAATATTATATTATATTGGCATTTATAAGATGGACTGCCTTTAAAATGAGTGTCCGTCTAACCTACGAGGTATCTAAGGAATTTCTTTGTACCCAGCAGAGCGGCGGGCGTAACTAAATTGATATTATCGAGATTTTTTCTTCTGTTTTCCAACAACATTCCCCTTTGCCTTAATGAAAAAGTGACGCTATGAAAAAAATACGATCATCCTTTGAACACTTTGTTAAGTGAAGTGCAGCTGATGAAAATGCAGTCGCCATTAAATTCAACGCTCGCCATTGTCATACTTCTTTACAATAAAGTCAACAGAAAAATTGATTTTTAAGTGCTGCCGACACTTATCTATAGGACGGAGCCAATCCTCGTTTACTTTAGTCTTCGACTTAAGTAACGCTGTAGAGCTCTGTTTGATCCACCGCTCGATGGGTAACAAACGTGAATTTCCGCCTTGCCCTTCAATACAAATCATGTCGTTGTGTGCAGCAAACTATTCACAACGTAGCTACGTACATTGTCTGTGTGCAGTTAGCGACATGTCATAAAGCTTGTCGGCTGTCGATTACACGGTCCCATTGTCTATTCAGGCTGACCTGGCCGCTATTTTAGTTAACTGACATTGATGCTTAACCAGAACTTCGAAATCGAGGTTAATATGCCATCCACGGAGGCTTTTGCATTTTGTGCTAAGCTCGCCGTTGATTCGCACACAAAGTTAACTGGACCCGATTCTGGAACGCGGATTTAGCGTAATTATTTGCGTAAAACGTCTGCCTGTAAACCGAATTATCGATTGACTTGCATAGCAAATGAATAGCGTACACCTACACTCAGGCCACAGCTACAGGTATGGACTTAGTAAGATGTTTGCCGTTTCGTTCCTAACCATCTCCCCGAGCAGTGCAACGAATACGATGTTTATAAAACCTGCCAGCTTTTGTTTACTATTACTCTAGCAATCGGCGCGGCGTTACGAGTACTATTGAAACTAGCGCAATATTGATGTAAGTATCAATTAAATGAGTGTCACGACTACAGCTGCTTCCGACCAACTAAATAAACAAACAAGAAACGTATTACAATGAAAGTGTTTATCATAAATATTTGCACGTTCACCAGTAACAGCCGCACAGCCGTATATAATCGCTGGCAACATGGCCGCACCAGCCGACATCAATGATCTAGGTTACTATTGGTAGAAAGTTCACACCACTAAACATAGATAGTAATGAAAGTGGTCCGTGAGTCCGTGACACTGCGACCCGATATTAATATAATACCAAGTGCTTGAAACTTGCTGTTGCCAACAACGGTACTTTACTACTTATTCTCGCTGTCACGGATATCAGTACGGGCAAGTCGAGTCATATTACTTCGCGGTACAATGAAAACTTCGTTACAAAGATATGAATTTTGTACTTACTTATACTTTTTTACTTGATCAAAGTTTTCATTTTTGACAATCTATTTTTGGTCTTCTTAGATGTTTATTAAGATAGTCTATTGGTGTGGACGCGAAAACTTCGTTACCTGATCAATACTACCTATTTATCGAACAGGATAGTAAATATTATGTTATATATATATTTATATGTTTACTGCGCTCCTATTAACATCACTCAACAGCTAAATGAAAGGGTTGAGGCTAAGCCAATTGGTCACTATGTTTCAGTGCAGTAATGTATCTATACACTAGCTACTAGCGAGATAATATGGATGTCGAAAGTTTCACATTGTTGAACAAGCACGATGTATCAACCTTGTACTATTAAATTACCGCACCATAATGACATAACGGAATACAATAGAGTTAATGTAAAGGTGATAATATAACCGCTATTATTAGTTGTACATTATGTGTCTCGTCGTCAACATGTACGCACTATCTACCTACGCCGGCGTCGCCACAATTACACTGGTTAACATCTACAATCTAGATCACACGTCGCTATAAAATAACTCCGTATTCATATGTTAATGAATCGCCGAGCGTTTTGCTTGAAAACTTAACAAAACTCTGCTGAAAATGTTTAAGTTTCATTTAGAATTCATATGAAACTAGTGGATATAAGATTTATAGGGGATAAGAAATTTTAAATTATGTCGAATATGAATGTGTACTAATGTAGTACTTAAGACAATTATGTGACAAAACCAGGCTAGCTGCATTTTTACATACTTGTATTTAGTTACCAAAGTCCACATTTCCCTTGTGAAAATATTAAGGTGTGAGTGTGATCTACGCCGAACATTAAAATGATCAGGAATCTCCGATCGGTTTGAAGACAAAGCCTGAGACGACGATAACGTTGCGCTGAATTTTTAAAAGCCCGGTTAGTGAACCACATGTGGTATCCGACAAACTCGCAGAATACGGAGAATTTAATATTTATAGTCAGCAACACACCTTGTTTTTGTCACGTTATGAGACATTGCGGCATTGGGCTACAATTTTTCTAGGGACGTCTCAGTTTGACAGGCACGCCAACCGCCTCGGCACTTGTAATTGAATTCTTTAACATATGAAACTATTCTTCGTTCGCTTAGTTTACTAATATTTTAATATACGCCTTTCAGTTAATACTTCACATTGTTTTCTTCCAGAGATAACGCGAATCCTTGCATCATCACAGTGGAGTTTGTGCAATGTTTTCGAAGACACCGCAAATAACCGTGAAATGAACTCGTCTTTGGAAAATTGCAGACTCTTCCCGATAGCAAACTGAGGAACAATAAAGTGCCAGCATCTAGTTTAACACGTTATAGCGTTATAGTCTCATGTTTATGATCATTTGGAAAAAACTTGTTCCTCGTCGACGCAGATCAGAACACACGGAAACTTAAATCGAAGTTTTCATCGGAGGTCTCACGTCAAATTATAGTGTTGTTAAATCCGCATACAACACAAGATAACATCATTACTAACTGTAATTAGAGGGTAAATTTTAATAATTTTATCTAGGAAATATATGTATGTTTGTGTGTTAAAATTAACGTTCCGCAATCCATGACTCTTCTACAATGCACGAGAACAAAACGGAACGGATTAAAAATTGAACAACAAAACGGGATCCACACATTTTAAAATTTTCATAGAATTCATAGTGGCACAAAATATTTTCCGTAGCAAATGGTTGCTTGGCTTATAAGAGTTAATGAATGCACACGAGCCGTGTTACCTAGTAGTGGAAGCGCTCGTAACTTGAAACAATGTGTGGTGGAGCCGGGGAAGATTTTCAGGGATATTCATCGTCCGTATGTCCGCCTCCAGCCTCTAACAGTATTACGGCGACGTCAAAAGACTTCATAAGACAGTCAATAGCCAGTCCACGGTCTGCCGAGCCGCAGGAATAAAACAAGAGCCAAGTTTGCGCTTTTATAAAACATCTTGTACAATAACGGCTTAATATGTGCATAAATTATTCTTTTATGGAAATCAGTCACTTGTCTGCGTTTAGCTGCAGTTTATCGACATGGAGCTTCCCTCTCGACAATGGATATCCCAGCCTCCTTACCTGTCATGTATTTTATTAATTTTATTTTCAATTTTTCGGTACATAAACTGAACTGAAAACAATAACTGATCGAGCCGAACTCTAAAGCCAAGATAATGATTGTCGAATGTCGCTTGTTGATGAATCCTTTATAGAGATTATTGCAAATAATGAATTTAATGTGGAAAATTGTGATGTAAATAAATAGACAGTTTCAATTATAATGATATCTGTAAGAAGTGGTATAAAAATTGATGTACTTTTTTGTGAGTGGAATTGAATAGTGTATATATAGTGTATATAGTGTACTGGCAATAGTTTTAAGAGACGCGAGGTTTTTTGTAACGGACTTGCGGAACAGCAGTCGATGCGCGCATCTCGCTACTCGGTACATGCATTTGCACGAAATACGAAATAGCTTCGATGATATTATAAAAGTTATTGAACAACAAGATTTTCTACAACTGTATCGAACACAATGGCGTCGTTAAAAGTTTCTAAGTTAGGTCTCTGACTCGAATATAATTTACTTTCCTATTGTATACTCGTTCGTTTCGCTGCAATGAAATTAGGTCACTTGTTGTCTGAATGAGAGAAGTTAAATAAATTCTTTAGCTGTAGTAGTTACATGTTTCTAGGATTCAGTTTAGCGTCCGAGGGAGTCGAGAATATTGTGAAAAGTCTAGACTTTTGCGGGCGGAGGCTAGCTGGTGTGCGACATCAACACGTACGACCGAGCCATAACTTGAGCAGCGATGCATCTTCCTCCGGTGTTAATATATCATTTCGTCGTAACTAAGTAAGACAGACAAATTGCGCACTACTTTATTTAATATTTATTGGACAGAAGGGTGCCCGATCAATCAACCGAAGAACTGAAAGGCGCAAACTTATCTAGATATATTCTAGTTTTCTAATATTGAACTTATATGTGTAGTTACTGATTGGTGCTCGTGGCGAATGTTTTTATATTTACTGATATAGAATAATGAAACAGACGCGTTTCTATGGACGCAGAGTTAGTATTTTATATCAAAACGATGTTTACATATCTAGATTCCTATGATTAGGTAAACGAAAATGTCTTTTTTATAAAATTCATTACCTGAATGACCGAGATCAGCTCTGTACTTATCTTTTTTTATACTTAGATTAATTTTTCAACGTCAAAACTCTTTGCATACACAATAACATCGAAATCGTTGGAGCCGTTTCCGAGACCCTGACATACCTATGTACATAGATATACATTGACTGCTAGTTTAAATGTTTTAGAAACATCGTTTCTGTTCCAAAATGCATATTCTAGTATTCGTGGTTCTTTTGACCAACCAAAACGTTATAGGAGAGATACCAAGCCAATAATTTGTAGTCTACAAGTGTACTGCGGGTTACAGGCTCGATGGAGCTTAGGTTTTGCGCATCGATACCCTCTCTGTCGTTAGACTATCAAATAGGCTAAAAATGTAAACTCGTGGGTGTAGCTGTGTACTATGCTGTCAATTTACGACAAAATTTTTCTAAGAAGTTCCAATCCAATAGAGGCAACATTTTTATAAACTATAATACATAATGATATCATAAAATCAATGTAGTAATGCATTTATAATAGAATCAAAACGCAACAACGAGTGTAAAATGCTATTTCATGAATGAATAGCACGCAACACAGGATGATACAACAGCTTTTATAAACAAACAAGGCAATAAAACCAGGTAAGTAGCTATGTAAGCGATGACAAATCGGTTCTCATTACAGAAACAGCTTCTGTCTGTACGCTAGCGCCATACATCTTTCTTGAAGCCTAACGTATAACAGAAACCATTCCTTTTCTTAAAAAAATATGCACAACATAAACAGTGTGCAAAATAACCGTTCATCTTAAACATTTGTCAAGAGAGGCTTATGTTAACTTAGTAGGGCTAGGGAAACGAGTTACGTTGAAAAAATGTCGACCCCTAACCTTCCGTGTGTACGTCGTACGGTGAGATATTTACCTGTTTAAGAATATGCATACTTTTTATTGCGGCTCGAGAAAACACGAGAGCTTTATCTGAGAAATATACAGTAAGCGTCAACCCTCGAGCGATCGGGAATCTTTGAGAGTCTTTTAAACTGTTATGTTGCTCGTCTCTACAGCATTACGCCGGAGCTGACACTCGGCCGGCTATAAACTTTCTGCACATTCTGAATATATTCTTCTCACTGTTGCGTTGTTTTTGAAATGAGATTATATATACATATTTGGACCTACGAATAATAACGAACGGCCGTCTGGTTAAGCTTCTAGTTTAGAATGCTGATGGATGTACCGAGAGGTGTTTCCATTTAACGTAAGTGTTTGCGTAAATACGTACTGAGTAGTATGTCGATGTATACATATATGGTAAAAGTCAGGTATCGTCATCTTGTCGTCCGCGGATGTTTGTGGTGCAAGGAACCCGCGGCGGCGGCGGCGGGGTACCGCAGCGTTCACAAGCCCGCACCGGCGTGGAAAAGTGTTCTTAATTATTTACGCAGCCACCGCACTTAGTAAACGCGCCGCAACTCACGGAGCCGGATAACATCGCAAGCTAGCAGTCAACGACGCCTTCTCACAGATACCTTTGCATTTTCACGTTTACCCTAACTTTTATTTTTACGGACCGTTATTTTTTTAAATCAAGTTCCATAGGGACGCTGGTGCCAAAAGGACCCAAATTTCTGTAGCCAATCGTCCGCAATAAAACAGGCGAAGATCGTAGCCTCAAACAACGTTCGTGTATTATTCAGCGAGGGAGGAGACCACATGTGTCCACTGACAATCCACCGACCGCGAAACTATGTTTTTCGCTTCTGCATTAGCGTAACCATATGTAAAACACCATGTTTATTTCTTTATGAAATACTTGGGTGAACCGACATTAGGCGCCGATATGCTTCCTAAGTATCTCGCAGATTTAGGTGAGCACGATCTTGGTAGCGAATATACACACTTAGGTAGGTGAATAATGTGAGGCACGTAAAACATCCTTGCATTTAAGAAATCGAAGTGTAAAATATTACGCCTCACGCGTTCAGACGGCAGCCTGTCTGGGGGTACTTACATGCACATTTTTATTTACAGCCCCAATGGGCCAGTTATATTGTAAGATAGTGAGTAACATTATATTGAAAGCAAATTTGATTCGTTTGGCAATCGATTCAACGAACAGTATCTATACCTAATTATAAAATAAAAATGTGAAAATGTTGCAGGGTTTAGCCAAAGGTCCCAAAGGATGCAACAGTAAAGTTTTTGGAAGTGACCATAAACACAGCAGACGAATTAATTATTAACCGAAAAGTACTAGCCGGTCATAATTAATTCGGAGCCAAGGTTACCGGAGCTAAGCGATGTTGACACGGGCACGCGGTGTCTTGTCAATGTGTCGTTAAACCGTTTCAATGCGGGCACCTATGATAATACACAAGTGACTTGGAAACAACGTAAGTAGGTGAAATATGAAAGAGGTCGGTAAGTTTTAATTCTGTCGATTCAACTTCTTAGATGGCACGTGTTAATAATTCAGGGAATGGAGGGGGAGACCGCATCGTTACTGGTACGCCAGGAGGTTACGATTCTCGAAGATGTAAAAAGGCTGAAAGTGTTACACTCAAACACTTGGGTATCGCACAAGCTACAGGATTCCTCTTTTTAAAAAAAAATAGCAAATGCTTTTGATCATAAACAATTTCTCTAAAATTATTTAAACGTATTAATATGCTCTTAGCACATCTTGTTTTAACTAGGTGTAATGAATTTTTTTACTGAGCTACCAATATGGTGGAGCTTTGTTAGTAAAAGGTGTGTAGATAAATTCAATTCTAGGATGTGTGAATCGAACGCATAGTTTAAGACGGCCCCTTGGGACGTTCCTGGGTATCCCTAACCAAGCCTCATTGTTTAGTGTGGAGTCAATTGGCAGTTTTTATTAGGACTGTTCTAGTACCGTGTGGTAATGGTGTGGTCGCCGAGTGTATACGGTACGGTTTACGACTGTTGCTCGCAACTTCTGGGCTACAGACTAGTGTACCGGATCGCACGTCGATTACCTAACGCGTTTTCTGTTCACTCGGTAAACAGGGACCGTTTTACACTGTGTATCCACTTTGTACAGCTAAATTTAGATGTACTGCACTAGTCTAGTGCCTACGACGAGCGATTTCATACGTTTCCTGGCTTCTGGATAAGCTGATTGTTAGAATAATGTTGGAATCAAGCTATAATATTTGAAAACAATACTATACTTTAAAGTTTATATAACTTTTGAACTGCTAAAATATTTGATACCTTTGAGCGTGAATCTGGAATATTTTACACTTTTATAATGTATGAATGGAATGATATTATATTCTTATTAATTTTTGTCCATAATGAATCATTATTGACTTATGGTTTCTTCTCTTAAGACTTCTGAACTTAAGACAGACACTCTTCTCTCCTATTAAGTCCTATTTACAGAACTCCTGTTATGTAGCTTGGATTGGTAGGACAGCTTACTACAATTTTCCCAGCGCAAGCGAGCGACTTTTCCTGTGGCTCGAGTTTGTGTACCTCTTTATCTGAGCCCGTTACCTCGGACGTGGCTCCGTACACCAGTAAACATGTTTCGATTCGAAACCGCGATGGATAGCTTGTATGTTTTTTTTTCAATATTAAATATTAAAGGGCGGCAAACCTCGCCCGAGCTATAAACTTTGGCCCCTATGTATCACCTGGGCCTTCGCATCTACCCGCAACCGACAATCTTATTTTATTGGCTAGTGCTGGGTAAAGGAGTCAATAATTATTATATCGATACCGAATGGACCAATTTGTAAACGAATTTACTGTTCCAATTATTTTAATGTTTTGTGAAGTATTATTCAAGAAGCAATCGATTGTTGTCGATTACTTAAATGGTGCAGCCGTAGGTAGAAGTTCCGATAACGAAAGAAATAACATACCGATATGAAGCATTTAATTAAAATGGTGAAGTTTTGTATGGTAACGGATTGAGAGAAAAAATTAGGAACGGAGAAGGAACGAAACAATATGGGTAGCAACATCCCTGGCGCGGGGAACGAGCAATACATTTCGGCGCCCATTTCCTACATACTTGAATGTGTGCAATTCGCAGAAAGACTCGTATCCACGCGGGCAAAGGTAACGTAGTTGCACAGCCTACACTGCCGTAGATTCACCTTCATATCCACGAAAAGTCGACGAGAACCGGGTCAATCTGTATTCTGACTACAAAAAACATATGTGTATGCGCGGATACCCGGATACACTCGGGGTAAAAGTATTCGAATTCGACACTCTAACCGACTTAATCCGCGTTCTCAAACACACGCATGCATTACGACATGATCACAATTTGTAAACTGATATTGTATTTAATAATCTATTTAAGTAAGTTAGAATGTTTAACACCCGATGCTTTCGTGAAGAGGAAGGAAAGATTACGATGAAATTTAATTAAAATTCGTTTAGAAATCTTTATGGCCTGAAAGGAACATGGTAGTGCAAGCAGGTTCTTGGAAATTATAATTAACGCTAGCGCAAATATTTTGTATGCAGTTGTTAACAGACACGTACCTGGGCTTAACGTGCCCTCGGCCGGCCGGCACCGCCCAGACGCCATCTAACAAAAGGCATACATCTGAATTTTTATTTTATATCAAAACGCACAGCCATTCACATCGCAGCAGCAGCCCTTCGCAGCGGCGTTCATGTATGCTTTTTGATAGTAGGCTCAGATTAAAAAAAATAGAAACACGGTGCAAATAAAAATCATCACGAATTACTTGTAACTAACTAAAATAAAATCGCAAAGCTTAGAATAAAAATTATAAAATAAATAGCATTAAAGCAACGTTGACTCAATTAATTAATGTAACAAAGTAACTACCTATATTTAAATACTCTTTACAAATAGTAGTTTATTAAAACTTCTCGTTTTACTTAGGTACTACGGAGGTTTTATACTTATTAGTTTTAAATTCAAATGCGGCAAGCCTTTGGTAGGGATTTCATAAGAAGTTTTCATTAAAAAAATAGTTTTGGTTGGTAGTACTTTAATTCCATAGGTAATAAGGTCCTTCTTAATTTGCAAATTTATATGTGGCCTTTAATGTGTCGATGGTCATTAAGAAATAAAATGTACCTAATCTTCGTTCTGCATCAACGTTTCAAGATCAATAGTTTATCAGTATTTAACCTTTAAATTATCGAAAAAAAACTGTAGGTAGGTACACGTTATCATGTTGTCATTATCAAATTAACGTGTCATTATAAAATTGTGCGTATAACAATAATATTCTTGTGAGTAATAGGTACGTAAGTATTCCCATTTTAGGCATTTATTGTTACTTTGTATTTGCCTTTAAGTTTATGAATGATGCAAAAATGGGAAATAATGCCTAGAACTTCATATAGGCTAAATTAATGTACTTCAATTAAGGCTATGACACAATCATATCACTTTATGATTAACAGACGGCCATCCGTTGCAAGACTAATCAACATCGGTACCACAAAATTGAGTAGCCACGAGTGCCACAAGTAGATAAACAATCGTATAGTACTTATCAGGTCTTATCTCGCGTGTTTGGGCCCGTTACTAACATAACCATGTATTCACAGTACGATTTCAACGTTCCAATATGTAATAAATACTTTATTATTGTTATGAACAACGTATCTAAATACGAATTTAAATAGAAGAATATACAATTCATGGCTAATAAAAACTTTTTGTTACGCCTTCTGTTTTTTTAATAAAACCATACAAATGATGTTGGTAATAGAACTGTTGAAGCAACAGTAAAAGTAGTTTCCATTTGTTACACCGAATATGGTTAGTATAAAGCAACGGTAATTAAATGTTTCGATTATAAGTAAAAGTATGTTAATGTGCTCATAGCCTTATAAGCTGCCAGTGATTTGGACATTCCATTTGCGAACTCAAAGCGTGACGTGACTGCTATTTTTAATAGAAATTATGTCAAGCACGATAAACTCTTGAGTCTTCGTTGGACCAACCGAAACACGTGGCATCGAACTATATGCTAATGTACATAAGAACTGTTTTCGGACATTAATATTCAGATAATTCGTATCTTATTGGATTATCAAAGTATTAACAATCGATGTTGCGAATGCTAAATCACGAATAAATACTTCGTAATAAAAATGTTCACTAAAATTGACTTGTGCCACACGCGTGAGGCCACGTATGCGCTCTCATTCTCGACGAGCCAGGCGGCGATAAGGGTGCATTATCGACATCGTAACGAAAGTTTATATAAACAAAAAATGTTGTTTCGATACGGCCAATTAGAGTGCGATTAAATGTTGCATCTCTTAGATACGGGACAAAAATAACTCATGTTTGTGAAAGGTTTATCGAGTAGAGTCATGTGGTAACTTTGGTCATGTAGAGAGCATCTTGTCTTAGAGTAATCGATTCAGACGCATCAAGTGGTAGGTGAGGATGTCAAAACACAATAGTACTTATAGATTGCTAACGTACCTATATGCTTTCATAGTTAACAATTTAGCATGGTTACAGCGGAAACGGCGCGGTAACGAGCGCCCTGATAAACAATTTACTAATATATACATTTATATAAGTACGTACTTACATTTCATATAATGCAGATAAGAGTTTACCTAGATATTGTGACGGGTTAGTTGAGCTATTCTATGGGATGAACAATGCCAACGTATATACATTAACTTTTTAGGTCGTACACAAAAGACTTTTGTTAGAAGACAGTGATAAGAGAAATAATAACAGTATATAAGATACTCTTGCTTGTTCCTTATATGACAATAGTTCGTCTAATATTTATGTTCAAGAAGACATTAATAGCGTTTACAAAGAAAGGTGTTCCATACAAAATCTAGGAAACTACTAAACCGATTTTAACGAAACTTGGTTCTTGTATCGGGTAAAAAATTTAATAGAACACAATTCACAAAAATAATTTGCGAAGGCACAACAATTTTAAGTTTCCATACAAACGTAAAGTCACTTAACTGCTCGCTTAAACGATATTTCGAAAATCTTAACAGACTATGATATATCGCTTATGAGCACCTTCCAACTTTCAGTTAACTCGTTTTCAAGATTTGGACTTAAAAGAATTTATAGAAACCCGTGCCACGTAAACGCTACTAAGTAAATAATATTGTATTGTACTAAAGGTAGCCAGAGAAGCAACTTTCCTTAGTCCAACTTATTAAGCACGGTCGCCTACGTGTACGTTAGATAGTTGAGCGTGTGTGCGTGCATAATTATGTATGCATCAAATTACCCGCTTATTACTTAGTTAATTAGACCTCGTTTCTATAATGTTATCGAAGGCAGCCGTCATCGCCATACATTGTGCTCGCTAGTATGAGGCCCGCAATGAGCTTCGAGGAAACCTTTATCAAATCCACCACTTCATGTTACAATTGTACGTCTTAGAACGATAGTTGCATATTAGTACCACGACACTCAATGCCTCCGTTCATCATATCTATATGTACTTAGTATGTAGTACATGCATATAGTGTAATGTAATCAATTACCTTTGTGTCTTACGCCAACGAGGAGAGCATTATTGTTTAGCACATAAGGGAATTAACTAGTTGTCAGCAATCATGTATTTATTGTGTCACTTTTCTTAAGGATTTGTTGTAAGGAATGCAATTTTAAACATAATATAATTCTGCTTCTGCATTCTAGTGGATATTAATTGTTGTAACATATGTTATCCATATACTTATACTATATCTGTGACAAATTTTGTCCATAACATGCTTAGCTTTTCCGAAGTATTTGAGTAACAAACACCACACACGCCACAATAATAATAATAATAAATCCGCAAGGCAGCTTGTGGCGAGCTGTTGGGCAGTGGCGACCCCACGGACCTGACTCCCGGGAGGTGTCTTGTTCTTCTCTCTCCGGTTAGTCCTCGTGACGAGCTGGAGTGAACACTGATGAGGAACAAGCACTCCCACCTCATTCTTGCCTTAATTGGCTGGCTTGAGTGGAGATTCGCAAGAGTAGGAGTTGAAGGAGACTCGGGGGAAGGATGTATCTCAGTAAGATGCTGGTAGGGGTCTTGACCGTACTTCCGGGATTGCTCTGATAGCCGTGGGATACCTCTCCTTCCCCAAGCAGCTCAACGTATGTTGCCCCCTTGTCGCTACATGCTAGCGGCCGTTTCCGGGGGCCCATTAATTGAGTTTGCCAGTCACCCCCTGCCTGTTTATCCGTATGTATCAATATTGGTCAGGGGCAGGGGCCATAGTATTTCCATAGTTATCATATTCACCAGTCCATAGCAACCCATACCCATAACCCTATAAATTTTTACCACATTTCGCAATAGTCCTGCATCAACCGGGGATTATCCTTGGGTGCACTTTCATAGTGCATACAGGGATAATTGCCGGCTGATGTCCCATCTCACTTATATTAAAGTTGTTCAAAGGGCCTCTGCGAGTTGGCTTCGGCCCCTCGTACGCCTTCCAAAAGTCCGGGACCCTGTGGTCCCGTGAGTGGAAAAGAACACACATATCAATAATAATAATAATAATAAATCTTTATTTGGTACCAAAAGAAATCGTTAACAAATTTTAGTGATTGGAGCCTCCTTTTAAGCAAATAATGCCTGTATTAGGAGACACCGCTCTTCCATATCGATACATTTAAAAGTCACCTAAATTATCCTTAATTTTTAAGTTTTTAAGTTTTAAGCATGCATTTTATAACTATGTGATTGTGTGTGTGTGTGTGTGTGTGTGTGTGTGTGTGTGTGTGTGTGTGTGTGTGTGTGTGTGTGTGTGTGTGTGTGCATGTGCGTGTGTGTGTGTGAGAGTGTCTGGAACACACCCACAAGCATCGTTATAAGCTAATGTATTTTATTTTTCTTGAAAAATATAATAATTAACACCTTAAAACTTAAAGATCTTTATTATCAAGTCAAGATAGTTGTAAAACACAATGACATACCTAGTAAAACATACAATTATAACTAAAAATTCTTGGAATTATTGTTGCAATGCACAAAGGCTTTAACTTCCTACTTGTTAAAGTGCAAAATTAAGTGATTATTTATGTAATTAAAAACGTACTTAATCAACTTCACATTATTGTCTTCGGACACGTCAGCGATTGTAGTTAAAAATCCTTTTTAATTATCTCCAGATAATACTTGTGTACCTAATTTAAATTAAGATAAGGCGTTGTAGCAAATCACTATCACATACGTCAGCTCTTGCTTTGCAACAATACCTATTATAACACCTATATACGAGTATATAGATATACCTACAATTTATTTATAAGTGATAGGTAATATTCAGTGAGTTTATTGTCATGCAGAGACCACTGGAGCCAAGGAAAATCCCCAAGACTCGAATGAAGCTCCGAAACCAAACTCCCGAAGTTCAACAGTTGCGCTTCCAAACAAAGCAATATTATTTCTTCAACTGTTTCGTTCAATTAGTACAGAAATCTTACAAATATTTGAAACAAAAGGAATCCGCGCTTTTCTTGCTGTGAACGTAAGAATGAATAAAAGTTTGAAAATTTATTTATGAGTTTGTTATAAACTGAAAGTTTTGCACTACTTTTTACTTTTTAAATATCATTTATATGTACTCTTTGACAAAACCTAGGCAGGACCGTAGCGAGCGACCAGTAAATTCTCCTGGACTTAATTTGCAACGTAGGAGCATTTTTTTAACTTTCTTGACTACCAATTCCTAAATAATCGTTCTAGGAATCTGGGAAAAGAGAAAATTCTTTAAGAATACCCATCGTTAATTGAAATGCAGTCATCCAATAAACAAATAATAAAATATAAGCCTCGTTCACCAATCGTATGTAAACTACACGCAGGATGACTGTCGTGACTTTCCAATAGAAAATGTGTCAATATTTGTATGAATCATTTCCACAACATTCACGAATATTTTCAATTCCTTACGCTCGAATCGATGTTACCAAGTTGCGTATCACCAAACTCGGTACCAGATATGAAGAATTGGTTTTCCTAACATGTGTGTACTGTTTTACGACAATGCCTAAGACCACGTCAGTTTTTTAAATTAATATTTCCTTCACGGTGCAGTTATCGCATCGCACGCAAGTCTTATGAGCCCTCAGTGCATCGAATCGATGCTACGCTTTTGCTATACCATTCCTTTAATTTCAATGTGTTATATAAATTGCATTTATGTGCTTGATAACAAGGGAATAACCAATGTATTACTAGAACATTCATTCAAACCGCCGTAGTAACAAAAATTAAGACAGAGCTTATTTCATAGTAGTTACGTGATCCCAAACCGATCTTGATTCTTAGGAGAATGTTGAATTTTGTCTACAGTCTCCAAGTTGGAAACAGCAAAAACGTCATAACTTGTGCGTCGCTTGCAACTCAAACTCACTTTGGTTAATTTTCGACTTTGATATCCTTTCACAAAACAAAGACTAGTGTTAACTGACGTAGTAATAATAAATCGTGACTTGAATATCGAGCTTCAAAAGAACATAACAGTTTTAGATTAAATTCAGAAATCGAAATTACTTGTTGGTTGTTCATAAAGATGATCTTGCAATTGTTTTCACGGTATAATAAGTACTTCAAAAAGGAGCTTCGATAAGCGTAACGTTTTCTCAATTTCCGCACATAGCTCTTAAAGTGCAGCTTTATTCTTCCGCATGCTAGGAATAAACACTAGTAAGTAGAACGGTTTTATTGCGTTCCGTGACGGCGTCAGTAAGCGGTGGCGCATGGCGGGCTGTGCGAGCAACTTGTGACTTGAGAACCATTCGAATCATTGAATCAAGACATCGTGTTAAAGGTTCACTTGTTCATACAAAATAAAGTATTTATATCCACATATAAATAGTACTTTCTCCTCGGGTCATGAGGTACGGATCCAGCGCGTTTACGATTGTGAATTGTGAAAGTTACGAGTGTAAGGAACACACCTGTTTATATGTAGTAAAGTGGTCCCACGTAACAAGGTGAGAAGAGATGGACGAGATTATTTACACGCTCGACAGTTCTGTGATCGTAACAATAACTATTGTTATATGCACTTTTCTTGTTTTTAATTATCTCTAGTCCCTGCAGAATACAATTTCTATCAAATTCTGAAATCGGACAGATTTTACTTTTTGTTTTGGAAAATTATTGTAAAAAGTCAGTCGGCATGACATACAATGTCATTAATAAACATGGAAGTGTTCTAAAAATTGAAGACAAAACAAATATAACTAAATATTTGTACGTGTTCTTCCTCAGTAAACATCCAAATGATTTAGCTACGAACATACGACATGCAGCTAATCCCCAGTGTCTACAATCAACCTAGCTAGCTGTGAGTTAAGGAGCTCGTTGTCATCAATTAGGATGAGACATTTTGCTACTGCCCACTTAACACCACACACATTGCTAAAAAGTCCAAAAGAACTGTAAAATCCTAGCACAAACCGAATTTCCAAAAGCAATAATTCTGACACAAATACACAATAGCTACCATAAAAGACTGCGTTGCCTTTTTAACTGTCTATGCTTTCGATGGACTTTTTGTCAAAGCCGTAAACAGACTAGTCTGTGGTCGATGTATAAAGCATTATTTCCTGGCTCCCCTGTTTGAGACACTGTTTTTGACAATACGTTGAAAACAGTAATTTCGTTCGTATTTATCTGAATGACTGCCTTTGGATACATTGTTTCGCCAGACATAATTTGTCCATAGAGAATTCAATATGAAATGACAACATCTCAACCTTTAAAGTTTAATGAACCCAAGTGAGATCACAATTACAGGTTTCCATGAAAGGAATACCAGAAACTAAGCTTGTATATATGAAACAACATTATGACCGACGAGTCAGGCAAATGTAGGACGTCGCATGCATTTATGTAGATATTGGTATTTCCGCCTAATATCGTCTTGAATGCCACACAAGTTGATTCCTCAGACAACTTTTCCTTGTTGTGTCAACTACCGTAGCCGAGAGTAGTCGGTCGCCAGGTCAAACTTTCTGAAGCGTTGACTGCAATATACCGTTAGCAAAGCGACGGAGATGGCTAAGGATTGTCTTACTCGCTGTGATACCCGACTCTTTGAGATAATTTGCAGTCTAGCTCGAGACGTACTTGAAATAATTTAATAATGGAAATAGACGGATGGTGGTAATGCAAAAAAAACAGAAGAAGATCAGATTAGAATAAAAATAGATACGAGTTGTTAGTGCGTTGTAACAACAATGCGGTGAACGGTGTTTCGGATCAGATAAATATGAATTTGCAGAATCATAATTGCACTTATCAAAAACCTTGAGAGAACACTGGCTTTTGTTTCAGTTGCCAACAATGGTATGGACGCAATATATCCACGGCACAATGCAGCCGAATACATTTTAAATAAAGGCCGAAATGTGCTTCACACGTAAACATAATGAGTGTATTCAACGAAACAAACCACATCATTAATTTGTACAAATAACTGCACGTTGGAGTTGATATCTACTCGTACTTGTGGTATCAGCACCCCAGGTACTGTTTCATGCTATAAGAATAAATTATTCAAAGAAAATTTCATCTTTGACATACCAAACTATCAGTACCTACAGGACGAAACAACTATAGAAGGATCCAATAATGAAAAAATATTTAGGCAACGCATATGTGCACTGTTGCTTTATTTGCAGAAGTGACGGGCAGCGTGTGGTAGTTGAGCGAATAGTTAGAGAAATATGTTGGAAGTGAACACTGGACCGCACTTAATACGAGATCGTTGCAGTGCGGCTGTCGGTGTGTCGGTGTGGCGTCGCCTGCAACCACCGCAATTAGCTTCAAGCCGCAATTCGACGGAAATGCACGAACACACACGAAAGCAAAGGTTGATCGCGGAAATAAGACGCCGCGGGTGCATGCATGTGCGAGCTTACCTAATTAGATTCTAGCTGATACCAAACCGGGGATTTACGTAGGAGGTTGACAGCGCAAAGCGCCCCGTGACTTAGCGTGCTGACATACCTATGTAAGAAACATTTCTGAGTCATCTAAGACGATTACCACGTCAATAACCATATAGTATGTGCATTCATGCTAATGGAAATTGAACTCTCGCGTTTGGTATGAGTCTCGTGGGTAGGTCGAATCAAAAAAGACACATATAAAGCGACGAAAAGCGCTCGTAGAGTCAATACAAGTCCTAATCCCATTAATAACGAGAGAACATTGTATTCATCGGAACGAATTTCGTTAAGTTTAAACGAATGCAAAATTTCCATTCCTCGTAAGAGAGATTCAATCCGGGATGTCTATTCGTGTTTACCCAATTAATTACTTGGGCCGTTTCCGACAATCCCTCCACATTCGAAAACTTAATTTTCTTTTAGGTGATTGGAAGTTTCCATTTAAATTTCTATCGATGCGCTGGTTCGGTCAACACAAATACAAAGTAATCAAAATTGTTAATGAAACCGTTGGAGAACAGAGTGGACGACTCGGCCGAGTAAATGATGTGACTAATGCGGCTCCACCTGGAGCTGAATCCAATTTAATTATACATTCTTCGTCCTTCAAGGCAGCTGACAGCGATGTAAAGGTAAACGTGTACGGTAAAGCAACTTAGGTCAGGTTACGTGTTGACTTATCACACTGCAATTTCATGACGCAAATTACCTCAAGATTTTTGTATAGGTTACTCCATTATTAGAGTACATTTGCAGAATGGCTCATTTCCTAACTGAAACCTAGTGTTTTATGTAAAACGACTTTTTTTGTGACTACGTGAAAAATAAATTTCTTAGGTAGGTAATGCCAACCAACCTTGACGACCAGTAAACATTGTAATAATGATTTATTTCGAAGAAAAAATTTGAATATTATACAAGTTGCAGAGTAGGGCTTGGAAACATATAAAAGGTAAATAAGTGATTGAAGCAACTAGCAAGCTTCGTGTCAACGTGCGGCGGGATGGAGGCACATCATAATCCCTATTATTATCGCTAACGTAGTTCGGGACACTTGGAATGAGGCATCGTTACCCGCGATGGATGAACTCCGGCGCGGTAGCCAACTTAAATTGTAGCGGCACATAGTTACGCATTGAGCTAATGATATGACGAGATAATAGAGATGGCTTTCACGCTGTTACCTCGGCTCAAGTTAGCAAGCGGTGCGGCGGCAACCTCCACTCTACGTGTTATTAAACATTACTCATTCTTCTCCTCTACCTCGCTTACATGTATATTAACATACGATATATGTGTACACGACGAATCACGATAGTACAAGAAGTATTAGAAACTTACAAACTTAGCTATTAAGACTACCATCATAATGAATTACGAGATACAAGGCTATTTATTACTCCTCGTTAAGTTTTTAGTGAGCAAAGTACAACGGCGGTGTTTTATGTTCATGCTCCGTGCGCTACGTCATAGATCGAGATAATGTTCACTATTGCACCATTGTTTTAGATAATAAGATGCGCTTTCTCTCGCAACCGTGTCAAGTAGGAGCCCCGTAGACTTACAATCGTTTTGTATTTGCATGTGCGCACGTAACTAATGTATAAAATATTATAAACCAAGAAATTCAGAATGGATGCTATTGTGGTAGAAAGCACACAGATTAGCAATAATTAGTCCACTCCAGTGACGTGTTCTACGGAGACAATTAAAAAAGTTAGCGAGCGGTCGACAGTGTCGGACGCACCAGTACAGGCTACTCCATATTGTATGATAATCTGAGAGATAGTCTAACTTTTTACTAAACTTTGCTACAATACCCGGACTGAAATAAATTATGGAGTTGCTCACTACGATTTTTTATTAGATTTCACTATAAAACCGTTACCACATAAGTACTTTTATACTTACGTAGATATGACTTTGAGTATTTTGTATATTACTTCCGAATTTCTTATAAAAGTATTATTCCATTGTAAGAAACAGGAAAAATACACTAAGTACTTTCGCAAACACATGAATAGTTAACACAATCCTAATCGTTTACAAGATTCTTTCATTACTAACGCTTCGAGCGAGGACACGGCCTCACGCCGCTTTTAAGAAAATGCAGAGAAACAAAAATGTTAAGTGCCTACCGATAAATAGGTACACATTCGGAAATCCGTATGTACGAGTGGATTACACTTGAAAGTGAAACTAAAATATCGATTGCAACATGAATGTTAGAACCGAGCAGGTACCGGGAACGGAAAACCGCAGGAATTTCCGTAGGATGGAGTAATACTTTCCACCGAGTATAATTGAAATAAGTAAAATCTTTACGTGAAATGTGAATAAGTTAAGATTGTATATAATTAAACGGCGAATTTTACATGCGCGCCCATAAACGATAATAACAAAAGTTTCACCGTGTTCGTGAAACAAGCTCAAGTTTGTAAGTTAATCACATCGCGCGCCAGAAATTCACATTCGTCCGCCATATCCTCGGATATTCTGTGAATGAGAACAATCCTGCTTCCTCGTAGCCGCCGCACACTTTGAAAAACTGCGGAGTACCACCGCATCAGGAATTATTACTCACGAGTTTTAATTACGATATGGATAGCAGTTGGCAAAAAAACTAGAGATCAAGTCTATGTCATACCATAGACGCTTTGTGAACCAGACCTAAATTCCAATCTAAAATAAAAAAACCTAAATAACAATCAGATTGTCACTTTTCATCCGTGCGATGAACAATGGCGACTGTATGATACCCAAAATATATTTGACTTAAACGGAGTTTTAGGTTAACGCTGCAAAACGCCCGAAGACAAACAATATTTCTCTTAAGTCCCATGTCCCATGTTATTAGCAAAATTTCTAATTTAAAATCTTGGTTGAAATATTCTTAGAAACATAAGTGAGCCAGAATAAAGAGAGTTGGATGAGCTGATTACCATATTTATATTAACTTAATTATGTTTATTGAGGTTTCATTGCAACCATACATTCGCAACCATCTCTTCAAAGTAAAATATGTATCGTGACTTTTAAATTACTAAAACACGTTAATTAGAAAAAAATATCCCGACAAATTGAGCACCCCCAACTTTTTTTGTAGTCGGTTAAAAAGGTACAATGAGTGATAATCCCTGGAATATGTGTGTAATAGTCATTTAAAATAAACTATATAGTCGAACACTAAAAGTTTATGTAATAATCCAATCCAATTGAAAATCAACATTGGGAATCCGTTGATATGCGTGTCATAAAGTGTCACATCACTGGCTGATTTGGTAACAAAAGGCTTTCAGTGAATTTTTATTTCATTGCGCAAAATAACGGGACGTTCCGGCTTAATTCTAGCATATGCACGCCGCTGTGCTAAATTTTAGTTGTTCTATTATATGACCATAATATTCTTGAACTCTATTTAAACTAATTCATTGCCTTAAACCTGATATCTATATTGGAAATTGAAAATATAAGTACAAAAGAGAATTTAATGCTTGTCTAAGTATTGAAAGCAATACCTATTTTATTACAAGGTATCATCAGTCTGAGACTGGAAAGCTAACAGGTGAAGAAAGGTATTAATTAGGGGCTCACTTTGGACGAAACTATTCACAAAGTTTTACATCATTATAAAAAAGTCCTTGCTATTGTAAGAAATAAATATTTTGATTTGAAATACCGTTGCAAAAAGGTTGAACATCATTAAAGTTTAAAGCCTAATTCATAATAGTGCGGTGCTATACTCGTATATACAGGAAATGGAAAACCTAAGTGCGGCGTAAATTATAGTAGGTATCCTAAAACCTGACTTTTATTTGCTCATTCAAAATGCATAAGATTTTAATCCTGTTGAAATATATGCAAATATTTAAACACATGTAGCTGTGCACCTGCTTTACATATAAAAACTTTTAAACATATTGGAAAGTATTTCTCCAAAATGTCTACTCTCTTATTGACGTAGCTAGTTTCCTACAGTCCAATAGTGATAATTGGAGTTTGCATGAAAGTAGGTTCTACTTGGCTCGTCAATCGACATTTCAGCCTTCCAGCTTGTCAGTCATATTGAGTTAAGTTCTACTAACTATGCTAATTTATCTTTGAACCATCCGTGTACACTACTAAGCCTACAATAAATACAGGTAAAGTAACACTAAGCTCCACATATCCAGTATTTTATATATATTCCTGTTTTAAAAATGGAATGGGCACTAGATAGTGGATAGTCAAGTGGTTCAAGTCGTGCCGACGGGAGAATAATATAGCAGAAAACTTTTACGATGCGATGTCGTTGAATAGCAAAATAAAATATAAAATACCAAACCAACATTTGTCCTTGTCTGATGGGAAACAGGTAAAACATATTTTTTGCATATGTGTGTTTAAAAGTAAACATGTTTGCACTTCTATAAGTATTTGGCTACGTAAGTCGTTTAGAACCTATAGATTAATTAATTTTGCTTTCGTGGTGTATTGATTAACTTGATAGACATTATAATGGAGTAATATGTAGGTACATTGTATAGTGAGTAATGTTAGAATGAAATAAGAAAAAAAGTAATAACTTGTTGCTAATATATAAAAGTCTGTACATAAAAATATCATTGTGTTTTTAGGGTAAAAATGAAATCCCCGTGATATGACTGAATATTTTTGACTAAAAATTAGTTTTACCTAAGCCTTTTTGTTACTAAACATTTAGTTCACAAGAGTCGTTATCTCCATATTTTATGGAGAAATTTTCAAAACTTTGAAACAAATAACCGTAAAATTTTCATGATAATGGCGAATTGCGGCTTTATAGCGCTAAAATTAACATTATCGAAGTAGTGATGCGCTCGTATTTACCTAATAGTTATTTCTTAAACTAAAACGGGTCATCGCACCGATGACGTTCGACAGCCGCTCATGGCAGAATCAAACCGGAATTGTGGACGTGATAATGTTAAACAAATCTCATATTACCTACATTATTAACAAGAGAATTTTCTAATTCATTGGCCATTGTTCTTCCCTTATTGTCGAAAATTTAAGCATAAGGCGACAAACTCAAGTTTCCCAAGAGGCTACTTAATTAGTACTTACTAATGTCAGGGTCAAGAAATTGCGTCTTGCTTACTGCCTATTCAATAACAATTGACTTTCTGATTTAAAATATTTCTTTGAAGATCATTTTAAAATCTACACGTACCTGGAGTCGAACTTGTGACCATCGTCCAAGGTGCCGGTATAGTGCATGGTCAGCATGTCGCCGTGCTTGGACTTGACGGTGCATTCTTCTGGGACGCTCACGACGTCGACCTTAAGTTCGGTGACCTCAGGGCCCGCGAAGGTAGCCCCGATCAAAGCCAGAACCGCAAACACGCATGGAAGCGTCATGGTTAACTTACGTAAAGTTATATCAGTTTATAGAGAGAAAACGCGTGCGTTATCGTCTGCGGCTGGAGTAGAACTGAGCGGGTTCCGGCAACTTGGAATTTGGATAAAGTTTGCTGTTTACCGCTACGCGAAGTGAGCAATTCTCCGTCTCGTTTTATCGCAACACACGCGCAGTAATAAAATGAGACGGACGGTGGTTTATCAGACCAACCGGCCAGATGACGCGGCGCCTCATCGTGCTTGCCACGCGAGCGATGACGTGATCATCATTCGCGCCGTGTTATACTTTTAGCCAAAACTTGCCAACTTGTGAAAACATTTTTAATATTTTATTATAATAAAATAACAGGAACATTAACTTTTTGTAACAAAATGTAAGTAATAATTTTGGTGCCTAAATATTAGCACTTTTAAAATGGTTAGTTTGTTTTATTTTTTCTGTAGTGTTGCCATGCTTGTAATTGAATTAGAACTACATATTAAAATACATATGTATATAATAAACTTATCATCGTGAAACTAATTGCCGCCCGGCATGTGGTC
Organism: Spodoptera exigua; assembly: GCA_902829305.4. NCBI lineage: Eukaryota > Metazoa > Arthropoda > Insecta > Lepidoptera > Noctuidae > Spodoptera > Spodoptera exigua. The sequence continues at coordinate 6,394,180 of LR824601.2, read as the reverse complement.
ATGAAGCAGCACTCAAGAACGATAGGAGTGACCCACAAAATAATTTATTTTTGATGGATATTGTATGTGAGAATTGAGACGTATATAGAAAAAATACAAACTATTAAGTTAGGAAACATTTTTCACGATATTGCAGTTATAACAAGGAGAAAAAATTGATTTGATTAGTACAAACTACTTGCTAATTAATAATCACGTTACTCAATGTTTGATACCGCTAATGGCTAATGCGGCCTAATTGACGGATCAATTGAATGTTAATATAGCGGTAACAAGTTAATGAAGGCATAAATAAATAATAAAATATACAATACATTTTACGAGGAGGAGTTACGAGCGCGCTGCCGAACTTTTGGGGATTAGGGATTTGGAGATTTTGGGATTGGGGTAGGGGAAGGATTGGGCCTGCGGTAGCCACACTGACACGGCGAATCGCAACGCTGTGGCTGTTTTACGCCGGTTTTCTGTGAGGCCGTGGTCGAGCCGACCCATTCATGTCAAAGTATGGCTCTCTCACACTCATTTCCCTAATTGGTAAAATTGTTTAAGATGATTAGGAAATAATAAAAAAAATGAACTCTTAGGTTAGGTGAATGTAATAAAATAGTTAGTCCGATTATTTTTTTTTTCGTTGTCTAGTTATGTACATTGTAGGAATATCTAGTAAGTTGTTCTGTGGGAAGGTCGGCCGGTCCTTCTGTAAACCGTTGCGTGAAAATTTATAACTAGCTCATCTCGCGCGGTTTCGTCCGCTGCTCAGTTCCTTGTTCCTAGAAATCGTAGCGTGATGTTTTATAGCCTATAGCCTTAAAAATACGAATTGTTCAATTAGAACCAGTAGTTCCTAAGATTAACACGTTCAAATACACAAACTATTCAGGTTTATAATATTTTATTTATAATAATAGGTCAGTTTATTGTTCAACAATTATAATGAAATTAAATAACTGAAAAAGATGCACGCGACCTCGTGCATTAGGCCATACTCTGTGGACCATAATAGACAAGTTTTTTTTGATTATTAGGTAATTTATTTTATGTATTATTTGTGTATTTTAATGTAGATTATTAGCAAAGTTATTTTCTTCTTTTTTGTATTTTTGTATTCTCTGTGTGCGCTTGCGCAAAGATAAATATATTATTTCTTTCTTCATAATTAATTATTGCGATGCAACGCTTTCAATATTCTTTTGCTTGTAGGCATCGATCACTAATGTTCTTTATTAGTGATCGATGCTTGTAGGCAATTAATGATACACTGTTTTCAATAAAACTCAGAAATAATGTGTTATTGTTTTTGTAGGCACGCTTATATAATTATGTAGGTTATGTAGATATGCATATACATGCTTTTATCAATTGGTTAATACCTGTCATTGCCAGTGTGTGTAAAATGACTTGTATGTCATACATATGTCTATAAGCTCTGTAACTACGTAGATTTACACGTTTAGCTCATTTTTTTTTAACTTTTGTATTTGAGAGTTTTATGGTATTTGAGAAATAAGTTTGTGCTTTGTATGTTTTGCAATTAGCAAGATAGTAAGTAGGTTACTAATTGATATTATGTAAGTACAGTTATATCTAAATCTATCTAAGTTATAGCTCGGAGGGGTTACCTTTTCCCTCCCACAACCCTAAATCCTTAAAACTCCTTATTCCAAAAAGGCTGGCAACGCACTTGCAACTTTTATGGTTATCCAAGGGCGGTGCCGATTGCTTACTATCAGTTTATAAATACACATAAAAAACTTATACTAATTGACCTGAATAATTATGACATTTTATTTCCGTTCCTATAAGCTACACCTACTCCTACCAATTATATGAGTATTATATATAAAAAGCGACTTAATTAATAGAGAGCAAACCACCTCCGCCAGGATGACGACCCACGACCATTGACAAGGAACATTTTTGAACGATTCCTCTGATATGACTTATAATCATTTGCTTTCAGGCCGTTGTGCGGGGTGAAGGGATCTGGGAAACCAGCAGTTTTCATTCTAGCTGAGGAAAAGGCAGAGCATGTGAAAAAATGAACCTCCTTGCGCCCCAGACGCTGCGGGCGTCAGCAATCTCGCGACCAACTCCAGCCACGGCAAGTATAGACTACACTTGCCGCGGTTAGCTAGTTGCATGGCTAGAGCGTGTAAGGAGCTGCTGTCAGACCACCACAGACATGGCCCACTAAGAGTGATGCTTGGCCGGGGAAGCATGTAAAAAGCAATTAGTTACCTCACTATTGGCTCGAAGCAGTTGGAACGGGATGTTTTTTTGCTAGTTAGGCTTAACAGAACAGTCAACGAGAGGCGACATTCTATGATATTTTTAATAATTTTTCACCAATTAAAGGTGACACACGCAGAATCGTCTTTATACGCTCTTGCGTATAAAGACGATTCTGCGTGTGTCATTGTGTATATTACAGTAATGTAGGATAGAACAAATGTTCACAATACAAGCAAGCTGCGTGTAAAATGATTGAAAACTTTATACCGAGGCAAAAGTATGGAATCAGTGATTTATTACGCAACCGTTGCTGATTGAGACATCCATTAAAATTGGCCATTTCAATCTGCAATCAGCATAAGTAAACTCTTTATTTTATTGCATAAATTGAATTTATGTATGTGTCATTGGTAGCAAAGTTGTTTTAAGCGTACCAATTTTTCGATACCGGGGATCAGAGGTAATTTTTTCACTCAAAGACTTATAGAGTACCAACTAGGTGTCAGGTCCTTTTAAAGTAGCGAAAATTACTTACTTTTGCCAGCTTTTTCGGAGAATATTATAAGCACGGGGCACAATATTGCAATGCATGCACAGAAAGAAGGTAGCTTTATATAGTTGCATAATGAAGGTTTCAGAAATAAGGGGAAAATGTCAGCACCGTGTCTGCGTTTAATCAATTCCCGGTATTGCATGACAGCAAACGGCGGCGGCGTGTGAACTTTATGGACATTTATAATTTTAATTTGAATCTTCCATTAAAGTATATAGTACTCTGATACTCAGAATATGGGTCAGTCGAAAGATTTTACAAAAAGTTTGTCAATTTGAAGCCAAGCCAAGCCAAATTTTAGATAATCACTCTTACTTAATTAAGTCTAAACTTCGCATATATTTGAACATAGACATAGTTACTTTGAGCTGACTTTTACAAATAATAAGAAATCCCGGTCAGTGGGTCGTCTTAGGGGCGGAGTTTCCCAAAGACTTATTTATTCTAAATGCACTCATTATTATTATTTCAACAAACGGGACTAAACAAATTCACTTCACCTAGCTTAGCTTCGGTAGGTTCCTGTTTCGGATTCGGTAGGAGGAAACACCCGAGTGCCGTCATTGTGAGGACCATCCAAAAAACACGGTGGTGCATGCGGTGGCGGTGTGCACTGCTTAAACCGAGCACCGCCGCGCCCTCAGGGAAGTGATCGGCAGTGGCGACCTCTTTCGCCCGACCTTAGTCGTGGCCACGGTGCGTAGCGAGAGGAACTAAGAAGCTGTCTCCTGCGCAGCAGTTATGCTTACAATGAAGGAAGCGGAGCACGTGAGGAAGCTATCCTTCTATAGGATAGAAAGATGATCTCCAACCACTGTACGCGCGGGTCTGCGGATGGCGAGTAAGGGTAGCTCGCCCTCCGACCAGAACCAGACCGGAGCATAGGCCGCGTAGCGTTCGGCTCGCGCCTCAAACAGCCTATAGACAACCACTGATGGGCTGATAGCCTTATTAGGGCTGATGTTCAGCCAGGCAACCCTGGCTGAACTGAGGATAGTGCGATAACGCATCGTGGCCATGGCCTAGAGCAGGAGAAGGAAAAAGGATTTTTTAGTCAGTAAGGGTCTGACACTTCCTCCCGTCTCACCCTGGACGGGAGAAGTTATAGGATGATTTTCCTCTCGAATAAAAACCTAGTAAGATTGAGATTTCTTCCCCGAAACATTTTGTACTTATACAAAATTTCATCGAAGTCTTTGGAACTGTTTTTGAGATCCAGTGATATGTCATATTAAAAAACACACACAAGTGTACACCTTGTATATAACAAGAATTACTCATATAGGTAAGGTTATTAGATAGGCAGGTACTGATGTAAGTTTTTTTAACAAATAAATAGTATTTTGCGAGCAAACCAATCCTAAGCGTGTCCAGTTATTAAAGGCAGAAGTTGAAGTAAAAGTTGGTATCAAGGAGCATAGGAAGGAGACTTCGTAACAGTTACAAATCAATTAATGTTTGCATAAACGAAGACAGCGTCGCAGAACTTCAGCTGGGTATGTACTTATACGGAAATGTCTCGTTCTTAATAGAGAATGGATGGAGGAGTTTCCCAATCTGCGGAAACTAGACGGCGTGAGCTTTATACAAGTCTAGTTTTGTTTACCGAATCACAAGTGGCTGTAATGGTTTCTGCATCAGGACTTAATTCAATTATTTCGAAGTGAGCAATGTCTGGCAGCAAATTGAACTGGATGTCCGTCATAATTTAATTTGCTCTTGTCCTCTCCTTATTGACAATTCATCTGTTTATATAACTGCATGTACTGAAAAGATGTGTTGTGTTAATTTGCAATTGTAGCTTGATTCTTAAGTTATTTAAATATAATAATTAATCGAGTTCAAAATAGACGCAATAATACAATCAATTGTTTATCAACTTGCTTATTTATTAGAGAAAATATCTTCGACTAGTAAAATACGAATCCAATTAAGTAGATTTGACGTTGAGCTAAATCCCTTTGTGTAAGTACGGGTAGTTTATCCGGGCCACCGCGAAACGTTAATTAACGTAAGTCAAAATGTAACAGTTCTGATTTCAATCTCTCAGATATTATGGAACACTCGCAAATCCTGTGCCGAGCCACACCATACTGTGTCACCACATCACTTTTCCAAACTATGCACATGTAATGTATGTAGATTTAATTACATTTTCGTTATTCTCGCGTGAATGCTCGCGACAACTGCAACGTCCGTGTACGAGTAGTACCTACGCAGTATGATTATAAAAACACGTGTCTCATCACAATTACCTTTTAATCAGTACCTACATTTTGCACATCTTCGATGTCCCTTGGAGAGTTGTAAAAGTAAAGTGCAGTTTGTAAGTTTAGTTCGTGCGGACCTGGAGTTTGTCCGTTAGTGCTGTAAGCCTAACTGGGTCAGGCCGGTGCTTAGGTAAAATATAAACTACCACTCGGAGTTGTTTGGAGACTTCTTCTACATCTTCCGACTTGCTGTTTGTGTGTTTACCTGTCGCCTCTTTACTCTGGTGTACCGAGATGACTGTTTAAGAACTCTCGTCTATTGTTAAACCATTGGATGATCATTTTGTAGTTAGGTTAGCTTGTGGGAAAACCTAGATATTGACACTCAAACTTACAAACTACGAATGCAGACATACGTTTGTAAAAGAAATGTTAGCTCGGATCGAACCTGTCCCAGCAACTAAGACAAGCGTGTCAATTTAGTCAAATTATAATTAATTGACTGCGTTTTTATTGAATAAAAAACCTTAATAAAAATAATATTGCTTTAGAATCTAACCCAGGTCCAAGCATCTACAAAGGACATTATAGTAGTTACCGTAACATGGTAAATCGAGCATATCGTACTAAACACTACCAGCACCGCTTTATTATGCACATAATATGTGAGCTAGTTTATACAACTTTGTTTCTTAAAGTGCTTAGAATAACGTAGAATATCGATAAAGTGATTATAAGACAGATCCAGTGGTAACAGACTCTGTTTCCCCCAAGCGCAATTACCTGTGTCGGACACCGACTACATCATACACGAATCAGATTTCTCTGTTTAATTCCCTAATTATGGAAATCCTATACCCTAATCAGTAGCCCTATTTGTTGATCAATATTACGCCATTGTTGTTGTTTGTGCATTTGCGTAGGCATGCAAATGCATAAACACAGTGCATAATATGCCAGCACGTAAGGCATAGTGCCTACATCGTCATTAGCAAATCATTATTATCGAACATTCATATGCACGTTTCCTATAATTGAATGAGTTGGTTTGTTTGACGATTAGTCAGACGTCAGGCATTACCTAGACACAACTGCACAAGGTCAGTTTCGAATAAAGTTCATAAAAGGAACAAGAAAATTAGGCAACCGTATGTTCCATCTCGATGTGACCACGTTATAAAATTTTTGGTAAATCATGTCATTTTCTGTACTCTCTGGGTAGTTGGTTATTTCATAGATCAAACAAAGTCAAATCATTTATTTTTTAATGTAGCCACAAATTAGTCACCTTGGAAAAAAGGCAACTTCTTTAGTAATGCTAATTGAAGGGCAGCCACCTACAACAGGTCTACGAATAACCATTTTTATGTGAAACACCGCAAATAAACATAATCAGCAAACGGTTATACAAAAAGTTCCATTGTTTTAGCAGAAGAGGAGTCCACTGATGAAAGCGTTATATAAAATGAAGCCGTGCCCAAAGACTAATATTTGAATAATAGAGGAACCGCCGTGTCCGCTCAGATGCTCGCCTCTTGCAACATCTTAGGCTGGAACTTAGTGAGGGAAGAGCGAGACTACGGACCGGAACCGCTCTTGAAACGTAAGGCGTTTTTATACCAAAGAAGTAGACTAAGGTTCTAATTTCTATCTAGCCTATTCTAAAAGATTACTTAAAAATATTGACAAGTAATCTATTTTCTTTGATTAACTGTGCGTATCTGATAATATTTATTCTTCATCATCACTTTAAATGAGGTATGCGAATGCATGATTCCTGTCATTCTTGTTAGTTATGATATTTACTCTTAAAATTCTGATTAAAACAAAGAATTGGATTGAGGCACGCCAAGAATTGAATATCGTGTTATTTATGTTTATAGTTTTATAACGCAATTTTATTACTGTCCATGAGTTTTTACTATATTATACTTAATTCATAAAAAAAGACTACCTACTTCTATATAAGTCAAAATATTTCAATTTTATTTGATAATTTTTTCCAGTAAGTAGCTGCCTACAGAGGCAGAGGACTCGCTCTCAAAAAAATGAATAACGAAAAACGTTTTTGTGCCCTTACCGTGGGTCTAATTGATTAAATTACAGAAAACATTGAAATACACTCTTATTTTTCCTTGAAGCAGTTGGAAGATAACATTATGTTGACGTGAATCATCATTTGTAACCCAATTATATCACTTAATTCGTTGACACTTCTAGAATTTTCTCTCTCTATCATTTGCAAACGCTGACAGAGACATTCGCACTATGGTTCAGTACTCAACACAAGTAAATTTGATGCACAGATTAGAGGTTCGGAAATTTTGTTGCGTGAGAATTAGGTGGATGTCTAGCAGAGGACGAATCTATGACCGCCATTTTAAGTTTGGAGCAGGAAAAGGAATAGTCTTGCTTTTAGTCAGTAAGAGTCTGACAATACATCTCGTTTCAACCTGGGGGATAGTAATCATTAGATAACTTTACAAGCTCAAAAAAAAAACAAATTCTACTACGTCCTTATTTTTTTATCTTATAGTTCATATTACAAAACCAACCTCTGTTACATAAAAAAATCTTAATCAATCGAAGGAAAAACCTTGCTTTATACCAAAGCTAAATAGATGTAAGAAATAATACCATCGAAGCGCTGGATGCTTTATTTTATTTTAAGCATTGGTGTTGAATTATGTCTTCACTTTACCGTCGTTTTAATTGTAAAAAATACCGTTATTATAGTGTAATAAACAGGATCAGTTTGCAGAGAAAGATATCACATAACGTACGGCTATCAGTACTTTGTATCTAGTTCCCTTTGTGGTCGAGTGGCCATCGGGCTGCGGCTGCGCTCTGACAGTAAGTTCCTCTAATTATATTATTGTGCGTAACATTTAGGTGGACTCGTGTAACATGCAATCTATTAATTACCTCTGTAGGATAATAGCCCTCATGTGGTCATGGAATTCGCTGTTAGTCAGTAGTGATAGCAATTACAAATATGCACGGCAATGCACATTCTCAATGACACTCAATGTAAATTGCTACTCCTATTTGGAGGGAATTATAGTCGGGAGAGCCAAACATTTAATTAAATACTGTCGAAACTATTACATACACCACTAATGAGTTTGTGAATGAATGAAAATAATATTTCGTTCGTACCGTAGATTCATCATTTTAGAAACGGTAACATAACTTATTTGAACACAAGCCATTCACACAAATCGCTGTCTCGCGCACAGAGCGCCATGCGCCACCCTGCACACATTCTAAAAGCCCGTCCATGAAATTACAGCCACTAACGCCTCCCCCACTTATAACAGAACTTTTATGGAATCGTAAATTGTTTAGAAGTGGGTTGTGTTAGCTGTCTCCAGCGTCTCTCGGCGCTAGGACACCTAAATTTTGTGGAAACTTCCTTCATTGCGGCGACAGTGTGCAGAAACTGTTCCGTGTGATGTACGGTCGCCGGGACGGCCCGTCTACGTCTGAACGGGCCGGGCACAGGCCATTATTCATTACGAATTATACAATCTCTTTGAAATGGTATTAGTTCCCTGAGTATTATATGTAATACTCATTCAACGGGAGCTTTGTGCGCAGCGTACGTTTGTCAGTAGAATCACATTCAGGTAGTAACATGGAATTACTAGAGATGTGAGTCGCGAAAAGTTTACAAACTGCATCCGTACATCTGTACTTTGCCTCTAAGAAACAGATAAAGGTTTGTTCACAAACATATGCAACACAGTTCGGGAATAGTCTTCGAATACTCGTATTGTTTTTATCCAACACTACGCTTAATTTATTATTAACGAATTAATATGTAAATTAATTTATATGTCTGAATATTGTTATCAATTTACAAGTTAATGCTATGTTAGGTTAATAAAAGATTAATGCAAAGTAACAATACAAAATTATTCGAGATCACTGCCAACAAGGAAAAAGAGATCTAGAGAAAAAATGTGGAAGGTAAAAATACGGTGATAACGATATTAGCAGGCGAACTGGTTTGAGTGACACCTGATGTTTGGGGAGCTAGAGATGACCCTAATTCGTCTTGAGACAGACAGACAGGTACGGAGACACTGGGGTATTCAGTTGTTGTAAAAAAAATTAACATAACAAATATGTAAAACGTTTACATTTATGAAAAACAAATTCATGAAAAAATACATATATATGTCTCGGATAAAAATACAATTATCACATGGTCCAAAATTTTAAGCGAAATCTTTTACTAATGTAAGTACTATATTTTAAGTATTATATAACAATACTACAACATTATAACTGTACAAAAAGTAGCTTTAAATTAACTTTTTTTTAAATTCTGGGGTCAATATTTTGCCCTGCCGAGCAATCGCTATTACAAGTTAAGAACCCAACCACGCAACGAGCTTAGAAGAGCCTTCTTTCATCACGAAGATGCCGGAAAAATGTAGCAATTTTTAGAACTAGAATTACTCGTGGTTTCACTCTCTTTAATTAAGATTTAATTCAATCAATTCTTCTTTCTTGATTAAAATCAATTATGTCAGTGTTATAAAAAGTTTGATGCCATTTGGTGTTTCCAGTTTTTACCTACTTATATACTTTGATTTTTACCTCGACAACTAAAGTTATTTTTCACTAACAAGAACAGTTATTTTCAGGGTTACATAGTACCTCCCTAAGAAGACAGCTGTCAATCGGTTTGACCAAACTGTACAATACAGCAATAGAGAATTTTTGGCACGAGTTAGGAGACAGTTTTTGAACTTTATTCCTGGTTTTAGTCATAATATTCATGGTTTCAGTAATAATGGAGTTGCTTGCTCGTTCTTCTTCATTCGAATCTACAATTTGGAATGAGCACCTAGCTGCACTGACGAACAGATTGACAGACTACTTTTCTCTTTTGACGTTTCAAAAGTACATATTTCTGGTTATAATGTTGGTATAAGTGATTTTGACTTTGAAAAAATTAACAACTTACTTTTACGCCTTCAAAGATGCGAGACAGACGGACAGATGGACAGCAAAGTTGAACTAATAGAGTTCCGTGGTAGGATTTAATAATCGTTTTTAGGGTTTCGTACAGAAAGAGCGGTCCCCCTTGCGGTCCGAAGCCTTATCAACTGATTTCACAATAGAATATTCAGGAAATTCTATTAATTTATAAGTTACATTTAGTTACATTCCTGCACTCCTGTATGTAAAGTTTAACAATGGTGGATCTGAAACTCCTCGGTGCACGGAATGTGCTTAAAATGTACATGGAAAGTTTTCACGTTCGCGTGTTAACGATATGGGGTTGAGGACTGGCATGGAGGAGGATCAAACTATGTTGAGAGACATTTATATGGACACAGATATTTAGTATGACACATACTTTCAACTGCTAACTTAAATTAGGATCGTCATAAACTGGACTATGCTCACTGTTGAGCAATGGCTTTGCTAAGTAAAAGGGTTAAGTCACAACCCTGGATAGGCAATTTGATTAATTGTTTTGCAGTGACGTTTCCGATTTTACAAAGCGAGATATCTGACAATTAGTATCAACTGTGGCTGCCATACAGCCATTATTGGATTACAATAGCGGACAGTCGCAGCTTCTCCGCGTGAGATATTGACACGTGTCAATCCATTTGAGACTATTTTTCATAGTCAAAAATCGCGTATTCAGTATTCAATATATTTTGTGTTAAGTGTTTGAAATACGCAGTTTAATGAAATAAATGTTTTTAGAAAAATATCGTACCTATGCTGTAAATATGAGTATTTTTTAAATCCGAGTTGACTAAAATAATATACCTTCTGAAGTTGGATGAATAGTGGTCCTGTTTTTTGATGGAAATACAATAACCGCAACCCGAATGATAAACAAATATATTTCCATCTGAGATGTATGCAAAATGTGTACGAATTTTAAAAAGCAATTCGTATTCGTGCCTCTCGAAATTTAAAATACTTTGTTTATTTATTAAGTTTTCACTGCGATGGCGTACTTACACTGTCCGCGGCATTATCATGTGCATATAACGAATACATATTTCTCCAAAGAGGTACACACACATAATCCGTACGAAGGTAAATTCAAAGAGACCCACGCCCGCCGCCTGTTATAAAGTCCATATCGAGTGCGATACAAACTGCATGCTAACAACGGGACACAAACTCCGATCTGGCCATTGAAAAATTCTTGAATATAATAGTTACGGTTCTCAATTTGCAAAACTAATCTCGAACCACTAGATTGATCCGATCTCCCTAACGATTCAATATGGAGCATGAAGCGGGATGTCAAACTAGTTTTTGAATTTATTTTTGCATAGACATTTTCATTTCATTCGGTTTGCTTGTAATCGACGCAGCTTCTGTCTGCGTCGCCAGTCCGAGTAAACTGACACTGACTTGTGGTCAATATTTGTTTGTACTTGCAATTTCTATAATGGAAGTTTTAATTTTAATTAAAATGTTGAAATGTTTACCGACTTGTTACAACGAGTTGCTATTTTTTGTCCCCGACTCCAGACTTCGTACGCGGGAAATAAAAATGAAAGAGTTTATATTTTTAATTAGTTATGTAATGTTTGTAAAGCATATGCAATTGCAGTTTCGCATCCACAAAAAAACTTATCGGATATGTTTAGATGAAAACTCATTATAAGACATTCATGAGTAGGTGTGATGCAAAGATTTTCCTACATACTATTACATCGAGTGGAAAAATACACGCGGGATTATTGCATCCGCGCTCTCACACAAAGCTCTTTGTCGGACGAACGATTGACAGTCGACAGAGAGGTGCTAACGCCATTGATATCGGCTCTCCGCCTGGTTTGCTGGTGTTCGTCACTCAAAGGGTTTCTATTTGCACGCTTGTGAAGCACAGTACCCGTATTAACTGAATATCGCGCTCTAAACAGCTTAAATCTCAGACCACCTGTGCCACTGCATACCTCCATGCAGTGCTAATCGATAATACCTGTTTCACAGTTTTCAAACTTCTCTTCGAGCACTGTTATACGAATATTGTATTCAATTGAAATTTCGATTAGTTACTCTCATTGAATAGACGACAACAATGTTGTATTATCACTTTAACGTATCTTTGATACAACATCCTCATGCAAATGTCATTCCCCGAAATACTTTTATTTTAGTTTTATTTAAAAACATCATTTCGAGAGCCGCTATAAAGTTGTCGCTCTTAAATAAGTACACCTATTTTATAGAGCTTTAAAACGTGGAGCAAGTATTGTTAAATATTAATAGTTGGATTGACGCTTACACTGGCGTGTTTTTTATGAAATATTCCGAAGCTGAAACTACGTAAGTGATAGTTACGCTTAATTTTTTTATGAAACTTATGTATTTTGAAAGAGTTGAAACAACATGTTGTATTTCAACCGAATTTCATTACCTCCAAATAGCAAACTTAATGTTTACTTTTTATGTAGCGAAAATATCTGTATATTTGCGTAGCCACTACGTAGCGGTTGCGTAGCGTTTTGCTACCCTTTTATAAACGTCTACGTAAGATCGTAGCGGATGCGTACGCCACAATGCGTAGACAATGACACGTAGCACCCCTACAAAACTGCGTAGGGATAGCGATTACCATGTGAACGACAAGTTTCAGTTAAAATTAAAATATTTAATAATTGCTGTTTAGTATATCAAATAGAGTTTCGGGTTTCCGTATTTATGGAAGCAAGCGTAAGTACTGAAACATGTTCGAAGCAGACGTGTATGATGCACAAAGGTGAATGCTTCACGCACCTGAGTCTCGAATCCGATTTGGTTATTTACGTTGGTCCGCACGAATATTGGAATTTTGAATTCGGTAGCAATGTTGGAGTAGGATTAATGGAACATACAAATGCATACCTCGTGTGCTACATCAATTTGTTGATTATATTATCGAACTACGAAATAGGATTACCCAGGCAATATGTGCTTTTAATGGAATATTTTTCATAAACTTCGTTACCACTGTCATTTGAAATTATTTTTAAATTTATTTCAACAGGGATTCTCGTTCGTCGAAATTTCATCATAAAACAAATTGATGTGTACATCGCAGCCGGTCGCGAAACCATGTTACAGTTCGGTCCAATGCTATTATCGTTTTTTTTAACAATTCGTTTCGTATCAACTTTACAAGACAAAAGATAAATATGGATATTCTTATCACCATGTCTCATACAATGAAATTATTTGATTTAAATATGTGGAAGATACATAGTATGTCACATAGTGGGCTTATAGCACTTTGCATATATTACAATAGCTTAGGTACGTGATGCGATTTGTTATCATGGGATATCCATAAAGTGTCAACGCTTGAATTAGAGCATAGAGCTCATCCCCTGCTGTACTTACTGACTTACAAAGCATTTTGAAGTGGCTTCGATGGACTGATATGCCACTTGGCTACCTGCCGGCATTTGATATGCACAGTAGCTTGTTGCTTCTGTTATTGATGAATCTATAATGAATGTTGCATTTTATTGATTCAACACTTGTACTTGTTCTAAGCAAAATTCGAAACGAGAAATATAATTACGGTTTTAGATTTTAAATCAAGAATAAATATTTAAATTATCTTGTGAGCGTTGTTTGGTTCAACACTTCAGGTATTTTTATTACGAAATATTAAAAAAAAAGTATTTTAAATTAACTGATTTCATCCTTGTTGGGTTTATTTTATAAGTAACAAATAATGTTTGTGCTTTTAAAAGCATCTAGTGGAAATCAGGAATTTTCTTGTCAGGGTTTTTAGATAACCCAATGTCATTTTGATATTTATTTCATAATCTAAATACATAATATAACATAAAATGTACACAATAACATACTTAACACAAAAGTTATATTGAGCGTTGTGTGTTGTGTCGTCACGTTACGTTGAAATGTGCTGTTGACGCTACCCGCCGCCAGAGCGCGCTGCCCCAGTTTTACGAACTTCAATAACTGAATTAATAAAATAAAAACCTATCGAGAATTTGCTAAAAATTGCACAAAAAGAAGAGTTTTCACTTCAATCAAAATATTTTTCAGATAACCTTTTTATAAAATGTACCGGGAATTTACGTTGACATGAATTTTGTTACAAAAACCCGGGAATGAGTTATTACTCCCCGTCAAATATTTATTTAGACACCAGTTGTAGAATGTACGATAATTTAAAAGCAGTTGAATTAAAGTGTTGGGGTGGTAATATGAATCAATGACAATTAATTTCGTTAGTATAAATAAAATTTATTAAGTAGGTACTGCACCTTGATTACCAGTGCAGACAAAAGTCACATTCTATACACCCAAGCCTTCGCAAGTAAAATATCAACAAATATCATAAACATAGGTTCCTATAATTATGTATATTGTACCTATATTGTTTTATTAAAATGAAAGCTCAAATAACTGGAAATTTAATATAAATGAAATATTTTAGGCTAAATGAATTCATCCTTCAGCGTATATAAAGGCTCTAGTACTGTATAATCCGACAAAATTCTATAGTTCGACGCTGCCTTACAAAATATTTGTCGACCGGGGGTCAACTGTATTTCATCATCATCATCATCAGCCTATAAGTGCCCACTGCTGAGCAAAGGCCTCTTCTCACACGGAGAAGGTTAGAGCATTAATCACCACGCTTGCTCAATGCGGGTTGGCGATTTCAAACTTAAAATTAGAAATTATAAGTCCAGGTTTCCTCATGATGTTTACCTTCACCGTATGTCAGTGGTGTCTAAATAATCATAGTCCTGCAACTGTATTTGCATTGTGAATACTTTATTGCCTAGCCAATATGGAGTATTCATTTCATTCATAGATGAAGAATGAAATTAATCCGTGCAGTATTATTTATTTAAGTATCAGTAGTGCCTACGTACTGGTTACAGTAGCACAATGTCCACTTAATAAGCATCAGCTTACACCACGAGGGAGACCGTCGCAGCGTGGAGCTCTATACATATATCATTAACATCCAAACGTTCGTACGTGCACACGTACATACCTTTGCCTATCGCCAATATGATGGCGGTGGAGAAGAACTAATTTCTCACCACCCTAACTCTTTTCGCGGGTTGACTTAAGGGACCGTCGGTATTCTTTACTAGACAGGCTAGCCAGGGTAGCGGATGCAAGCACAATCATGCACTGTGGTCCGATTCGGAGCTGGATAAGGACAGGTTGGTTTTTACTCCGTAATAGAAGTTATAAGATAAATTTGCCCCCTCGAAAAAAATTGATAAACAATGCATTTATTTATGCTTAACCTAGAAGTGAAGCATATAGCAGGGGTCAAGTGCAATAATGAAGCAGAGCAGACCTAGAGCAGGGCAAGGAACGAGGTGATTTTTAGTCAGTAAAAGTGAAACACTCCCTCTTGACACAACCAGCGCGGGACACAACCAGCGCGGGAGAAGTAATTTGATGATTTTTCTTTCGCAAAAAAGGTACCTAATTAAGTTTTTTATAACATATTTTATTATTAAACAATCAGCAGTTTTCAACCAGTTTCTCAAACTTCATTCAAAGATTTCCAGGTTGATAACATACAACAATATACGAATAAGTATACATATATACACATACATACATATACATAAACATACATGTGTGTGCGAATTCAAAACTAGTGTTGTAAACAATATTTCGTGTAACGTGTTCTGTAAATAGGCAAGGAGAAAAGTTATGAAGCGAATTTATGAAATGGAGCAAACGACGCGAAGGGCTGGATAAAGTATCGGACCGTCACCGGCGCAAGACGTAACATGGGGCGGATTGGCGGTGCTTCACTGGCCACTGAGAAACTTACTTTACTTGTTTAACCTATACGTTGCATCCAAGATGATCTGGAAACAATGAACATGTTCAACAATATACATTCTAGAAGCCACTTGTGTAATACATATAATCTGAGAAAGTTGTTATTTATTAAATTATTCTGTCTTTTTTTTAAAACATCGACATCGAAATATTCTGAATGATTTTTAAGTTCATTCAAATTATTTATACATACTTAGTGATTTGTTAAGACCTATACAAGCTTCTAAGCTAACGAGGCAGTCGGAATCAAATAACAATTGAACCTTTAAGAAGAAATTTGACAATTTTGATATAAAAGTACTTAATTCTCTTGTCTCCTGGATTTTCGTGGCCTTAAACGCTGACGCTTCTGTCGAAATCGTCCAAATGTTATCGGTGGCGTCGGCGGAGCCAACTTCAATCACTTTACCCGATCCCGTCGGAGAGGTGTAACGAAATGCTTGCCCAGCACGTGATCAGGAATCGGGATCGACCCAATGAATAGTATCTACAGCTAATGCGAAATACATACATTTAAGTATAAATAGGTAGAAGTTATATTGTCCAAGACATTTGCCTGTCTACCGTAAACCTTTAAAACGTACAAAAATTATAGGTATAATTTTAAGTTTTCTTAGAAGCTAGGTTTATTTGCACCCAGTAAACTATAAAAAACCCCAATACCTATAGCAAAATAACTTTCATTTGCTTTTGCACAGTAACTAAATAAATACTTAACTTAGTTTTCCAATAAAATTTAAACGGCAAACAGTTTTTCAGACTAATGATTGGCTCTGAAATTGAATTTTTATTTAATTTTACTTCAGAAGCAATTTTAAAGTCATAACTTTATCTGCACCTAAGGACCATTTTCAATATAGCAGAAGACTTTATTTCCTGTTTCTAGTAACCACTTGTTCCCAAGCAAAGACATTAACTTCGTTAGTCTTCATAAATTGCATTGGGACTCAAGAGAATTCAGTAAATATTCGATTATTTTTACTAATATTTGCTGGCCAATTACAATATTTTATTAATGCTTCAAGTAGAGTAACTCTAAATAGAAAAAACATCATTTAAAATCAGGTGCAAACTACATTATTCAAGACTGTAGGTACTTATATAAAATACGGGTCATTTCATATAAGTACAATTTTGAACAATGTTAATCGTTTTTTATATTAATTTGATTTAACTTCGGCCGGTAAGCAAGTGCCTACAAAGCAATTTAGTAACCTCGATTTAACTAATAGGTATCTACTTATATTGTCAGAACGTAAGCATAATAGGCATTATTGAGAATGGAGAATTTTCCACATGACTGCAAAATGCTGGATTAACAATGCAAGTCTATATAAAACGGGTGGTCGTCAATGGCATTTTTCAGTTGCCAGCTTATCCTACTTGTGCGCTGTCATTACCGATATAGAGCAAACGAAATTCTAATTTTCAATATCATGAAACAAACTCCGACCTTAACAATAAGTACTTAAAGTAATAATCTGAATTTATTAACATTTGAATCGTGGTAGTTCGAGCCACAATAGAAGAACAATAGGTACGCGAACGCCGGCGTTCGCTTGGCTGATGAATTAAACTTAATTTTACTTGTAAGCTCTTCCCGCGTTGTGTCTGCAAACATGGACAATATCGGTTTCGTAGTTGATGAGAAACTGCCAGTGATAAGTGATGTGACATTGGAACATGAGCCGCGTTGTGTTGCTGTGTACAGGAGTGGCACTGGGATCGATGCTCCGTCATGTCCCTGTCGAGAATATTGTGGAGCCAGCGTACCTGTGTACGGCTTGTGAGTATAACTTGAAAAGGTATAAATTTGTATTTAGTATTTGGTAATAAAATTAAGATAATTATGATTCATTTCGCCGTGTAACAACAATCATTATAAAGTATGGTTAATTCTTACCATTTACAAGTTTTTTTTTTTACTGCGCGGTTGGCATGGTGCCTGGGCAAACGGGTTCGATTCCCGCACGGAACAACTCTTTATGTAATCAACAAATTGTTATCCCGGGTCTGAGTGGCACTTTAGAGGCAACTGTCAATAAAAAGGTATAGTATAGGTACTTTTTAATTTTGTGAAACGTTGAATTTTATTGAATTAAGAAAGTTCATACTAACTACCTAATTAGTAAACTACAAACAAGAGGAAAATTTGCTTGGTTCGTTATATAGATCTTTATAAAAAAAAGATGATCTGAAGTTTTTTTCATTTCTTTTTAAATATAAAATTAAATAGTTGCAGTTTCATAATTTTAATTCATTATATAATTTATAAAGTTATTATTTCACAGTTATTTATCTCGAAGAAGTAAGGCACAAATTAGGCATGTAGCTACCTAGGTACCACTTACTATACAGATTTTTTAATGATTTGGTAAAGTACATTTTGAGCAGGTATGTGTAATTATACTGCATAGATAACGGAAGAAACCGGCAACAAGAAAATAAATTCGTTATTAAAAACTAATCACACGTTTAAACGATCGATTTTTGCAAAATATCAAACCAAATTTTTGCAAAATATTCACGAGTACTGACAATTAAATAAAGGAAGAAAATTTCATCTGCCTAGCGGTAAATTTGTGTAAAACATACATTTAAGTTTTCTCATGCGGAAGGTGCTGAGTGTGCTGACTAATGGTGAACGAAACACAGGGACTTCTCCCAGTCCCAGTGTTTGGACTTAACTTTATACTAAGTAGGTATTTGTTTGAAATTGCCAATATTCCTTGAGGAAGCAGCCTACCCTACCTATCGTAACTACCAGGCCCTACCTAACACTAATGTTATTAAAGGAATTATAATAATATTTTATAAGGTATATTTTTTATTGTTTTTGGAGATTGGCTGTTAATAACAATCACTAGTGACATCTCACGTACTATTTTCAAACCTTGTGAAGAAGTGTTATACATTAGGAATAGATGGCGCTGTCACTGGGTTGCCAGATAATAAATAATTTTAAGAAATATGAAAATGAAATCTATCACTCACATAAATATTACGGATTTTGTTTAAAAAATTAAAATAGCTATAACAATTTAAAGATTAAGAATTATTATTTTAGTGACATCTATGGCATCGCACTAGAGGCGTTTCGTTGGAATTCAGATTCTTTGAATGTAGAAGCCATTATTTGCGCACAGAAATATAGATGGCGCACGAAGTAACTATTTACCACTTGTTTTGTAAGATGGAAATGGATTTCTTGTATTTTGTTATAGTTAATACAAAAATGTATAGTCACAAAAACGTATTTAATATTCTCTGTAACTCTTCTAATAATACCCAGGTTAAATAAGTATATAAATAAAAAAATTCTTCGTTCCATCTTTTTGTCAATGACGTTTCAAAAGTCAACATTAAAAATAGCCTTAAAAGACTGTGATCTATGTCAAAAAATAATAAAATAAATAATTTTAAATTTAAAACAAGGTGGATTGCGTTCTGCTGGTTATTTATTTATTGTTTTTGTAGTGTAAAAGTTGTTTCACTCTCAAAAAAGTTTGTGTCCGGGCTTAACACCGTCTTTGCTCTGCGGGTAAAAGTACAAAATGTAAGTCGTAAAACAAAAAAATTCATTATGTCTGGAATGCCTAATTGTTTACTCATACATACATCGAATACATCGAAGTACATTTCTTGCACCTTGATGAAAGTATTATAATTCCCGGGTTTTAAATTAAATAATTGACGTATTTATATACGCATGCGCTTCCAGTACGTTGCGAAGTGAGCTACGACTGCTACAGCTAGTACTAAGTGCGAGGAGGTTGGTGCTAGCACATTTCCAACTATTCAGTTGTCGGCGTTACGCTACAACGGTGGTCAGTGCAAACAGGTGCGCGACTTAGCAATTTGCGGCCACTACTACTCGAAACCCATAAATTATCACTTAAACGAGCTCCTGTTTCAGGAAGGTAAGTTAATTTTTAGCTGGAAACTTTTTTTTTAGTTTATTGTTAGGTCACCACTTACTTTCCGCAACTCGACTGTTCACGTAACTAGGCAATAAAGTTCACAGCAAACTATTTAGTTTCGAAAAAAGTGCAACTGTTAAAACTATTCTTATTTGCCTATGTGACTGGGTGCAAGCTTTGCTCGCATGATTATGGTTTCTTGCTTTTTAAAGTTTCTTATTTTATTTTTTGTTGATGTTAAGTTGGCATGCATCAGCAGCGGGGTTTGCTGAATGGTGGCTCTTACATGTGCCTCGGTGAAGTATACCGAGGTACCACAGTGCCCAACAAAAAGAGTAATGTTAAGAAAATTCTTCGCCTTGGAGGGGCAGCTAAGAAGAAATTAGACCCCTATTTTGATGATTGTGTATCAGATATGACTGAGGTGTTGACGGAGTGAGTATTCTGCCCTTTGCATGTGCTTCATTGGCTTGTCACATTTTGTATTAGGTATCACCTTGTCCTC
Organism: Spodoptera exigua; assembly: GCA_902829305.4. NCBI lineage: Eukaryota > Metazoa > Arthropoda > Insecta > Lepidoptera > Noctuidae > Spodoptera > Spodoptera exigua. The sequence continues at coordinate 6,373,930 of LR824601.2, read as the reverse complement.
ACTCTGAACTTTCAAATAACCTGCATGTGTAGGTACAAATATGTAGATAACTTTTAATGGTAGTAACTTTTCTTCTTTATTAATTTTAAGAAATAGTAGTTTTAAGTAGGTACAAAGAAAAGTAGTAAGTAAAAAATGAGTAAAATGACTTTTCCATTTTTTGTGGGTATTTTTGAGTAGTAAAAGATGAAGATCCTTCGTTACTTTACATGTGTATATAGACTCACAATACATTATCATACCCATGAATATGTAAGGCACATATCTAGATAAAATAATTTCTAGGAAAGGCCAACTTTACTTATGTACCTAAGTATATTTAAAATAAATATACATCTTGAACGGCTGTTTGATACCTTATAATGCAAAATGCCATTTGGAATGCAACATTGCACTAGCTATTAAAATGTTTTGGTATACAGTGTTAGGTAAGTCCAAACTGTGAAATACCTAAGAGGTTTTTAAATTAACTGCTTTATAATAAATTGAATTTTTGTTACAAGATATTTCTGTGTAGGATTATTTCATGTGTATTTAATAAGTACCTACTTATGATGACGATGCTAACGGCGGGTCTCTAGTCTACTCTCTTTGGAATGTTGTTTCATTAATACTGTTCTTTCTTAAACTCTAATATGTTCTCTACTCGCGGCAGCGGTCGTTGCCGTTGTTTCTAAAGGGTTTCGCAATGTACGTATACCTACTTAGTTTCCCTGTTGTAGAGAAATTATATAAGTTTAGGTTTTGTCAGCAACAACTCTTTTCAGCGTGGAAATTAACACAAATATCTGTAAAAACGTAATATATATCTAAAAAATTGTTACTACTATGTATACTGAAGGACTTCACCTTCAAGCGATTGCAAGTAAACACCCCCGCCAAAGTTATTATATTTTAATTTGGATGGCTTCAGGAGTCGTGCCTTAGCCCGCGTCGCTCCTCTTTAGGTCAATATTCAAATTTGAACACGAAAGTAATCACGCGCCGTCTGTATTAAGAATTTTTGGTAAATAATAACGATCGATTGTATAGTTCCTTATAGTTTAGTGACCTATTCGCAGCCTTAATACGAACTTCCCATGTCACGTGGCGTTAAAGAAAATCTTTGAAGCGCGATTTGACCACGTTGTTATCGATTAGCATCCCGCAGTTCCTTATAGAAAGAAAAAAATACGTTTTGCTCCTCTATCGCCAGAAATTGGGGGAATCAGGCTGACCCACCGCAGCTGACGCCGCATTAGACAGGCCTCTCCTACCGACATTAGCTCCTCGTGGTACATCCGTATTACGAACAAAGAGCGACAGTAATATTATAGATTATTATTGATGGTCATAGTGTTACGCAGATAGGATAGAGATATGCTTAATAGGACTTTAACCAATCCGAATAGGCTAAAAATATACCTAGTGACAATAAACATGTTCGGTGGCGCTGGAAGATAAATGAAATGCGTTTGTAGTTGTTGAGGGCACCCTCAACAACTACAAACGACTACTACTACTCTTGCTATTATAGCTGAATTTCCGTCTACCGACGAATCGGATTTATTCCCAATTAACTATTCGGTTAGACTGTAATGAAAATTATGTTAAAAAGAGGGTATCTCTATCATATTTTTTGTTGTACTAGTACTAAAATGTTTATGTTCTCGCGTCGCGGCCTTTGTCAGAGACCCCAGTCGTTATCTGAGGCCATCCTGTTACACTGGCTACTACTTACGGTTTCCACCTCTCTAAAATGGACGTCTTGACTTTGTGATTACCCGCCGCATCGGATAAGTAGGTCAAAATGGTAAATGGACTGCGGGATAGACTAGTCTTCGATCCATTGAGATATTGAAGTCATTCAAATTAGACACACAAAGGTCTTTACCCTGAAGTGGGTATTTGCAGTCGTTAAAAATATTAAAGGTTAAATGTATTTTGAACACGTATCAAATAGAGTTTTTGCCAAGTAGGTAGGTCGTGAATGATGTATTAAAATACCTCTCAAAATGATTTTGTGGATTGTTTTCAGTATGAAATTCTAGATATGTGCCTGCACTTAATTGTAACACTTCATGGCCCATATATCGTATGCTACATACCCTGCACTATTTCAGAAATACCTTTGAAGATCCAGAAAAGCCGTCACCGAAAATGCCTATGAGTGCTGAAGAGACCGCCCTTCTCGGGTAAGTAGAAATCACTCATTATTCATAAAGGTTATTTAATTCTTCTATCAAAGAAATTATCAAACCGAAAAAGAACATTCTTTTTCGACGTTCTTTGTCGGTTTTTCATTTACTGTATTTCTGCGAAATAGGTACCTACTGAAATATGCAAAGGCAGTTAATTTGTAAAAACTTAATATTGGCGGGCCGTTTGACTCCTTTGTATCTGCCCGGTTAGATAAAGGCTTAATTACTTGATTATTTGATGTTAATTAATGAAATGGATTCTCGTTCGTTACCCACACGACGCACGGCCTGTTGCGCCGTAGTCTGGCATGTCTAGTGCTATTACGCTAGTAAATAAAACGGCGCTGGAGGAGGACCAAGCGACGCGACGTCACTTCCGATCTTCATTAGGACAAAGTAGAACACGATCGTTTTACTGAACCTACCTACGCTTACACTCGTACCGACGACCATACTACATGCGGTATTTACTTTGTGAGCCCGCATCTAGTTTTGAGTGAATTAATTCACAGTGTGATCCGCATTGATTTAATACCTTACCTACTAGACTGTGAAAACAGAGACTATGTTCAATTATGTTTATTAAAACTTATGTCTAGTTTGTTGCAATTACATTGCCTTTAATGTAATTGTAACAAACCGGCTAAAGTAAATAACAACCCAGCAATTTAATTGTCGCGACTAAACTGCACATCGCTGCATCGTGCAACGTTGATCGGATTATAGGGCAATTACAGCGCGCTGTGCGTTCACCGACCTAATAAAACCTACCAATACCCATACACTACACTAAATGGAATACACTGTATTACTTCTTGATTGAATTAGGGAGATGTTTCACCACTAACATAAATGAAGCCGATAAAATATGTCCGATAGCTCATACAAATTAAGTCCTATATCGAAAATTATATGGAAGATAGTGACTATCTAAACATAATTAAACATGCACTTGTAATTTCTTTTTTGACAATGTTTATTTTTTTCCTTATTTATCCTTATTTACTGCAACATAAGAAAATTTCTGCATTACTGGTCATATAACGTTTCATGTTCAATCAATTTTCAGCTTTGTACTGAAGGTTTTACAGTCGACTTTTGTAATTAAGGTTTATTCTCTTGTTACAACGCAAAACCCGCTTTTGAACTAACGCTTTAAATACACATATTGACTGGCTATAATGAACTGAACGATGCGGCGATGTTGAACAGTAGCTGAGTCGCTAATCGTATTAGAATTCGCTTACAGCGATACTTCTATGCAATGTTACGTTACGTTAGAAATAAACTAGTGGATAGCTAATTAACGATATTGTTTGACAACATCCAGGTATACGCTGGATTATAAATCAGAAAAAAATATAACCGGAATACTAATACTACTAATGACGAGTAACTTTGGATAAATCTAAAAATCAAACCATAATGAATACTACCCTCATAGCTTGCCGATGAGATATGATTGAAACTTAAATAATTTAAAAATGCATTATCAACTGTACTGAAGTTTTCTTCTATTTAACCCAATCAATAAAACCCTGGTCTCGTGCTCACAATCGAGAACTAAAGATCTTGGCGAAGGATATGCATAAGAATATCGTCACGCCCCTTTCCTATTGAGTTAGACAGAGGCAATTGAACGCCAAAGGACACAATTCTGATATACCTCTTTCTTTTTTTAACATTAATCAATCATTTTACTCATGAAAGTAGATGGAAGGTGATTTATAATTGGATCCTTTTTCGAAGTACCGCATTATTTCGACATATTATTATGTAGGTATGCTTTTTACTAAATTGTTAATATAAAACTAGCTTTTGTATATGTCTTCCTACATGTGGAACAATTACCTATTTTGGGCAGAATTTATTAGCCCTAGTATTATATCCAAGGTCTATTCTATATCCGTCCAAAACTCCTCAAAATGAGTGCCTGCCAAGTGGTTTAGCGTGAAAGCGTAACAGACAGACATAATAATATTAACTTTAGCATTACAAATGCATTACAATACAAATTATTAATGGTATTACAAATTATATGTTACTAAAATTAAGATTATACATAAAGGGTATGAGGGTAGATTAATATATTTCTGCTTATAAAACTTTCCACTCCTTTTCTTTTGGAATATTTTGTAACAAACAATTTTCGTATACAAAAGTTCAAGATTCTTTTACAACCACAAAGCAAATTTTCGGAATGTCTGAAATAAGACGCATAGTTTTTTTTAACTTAAAGTAAAGGATTTCTTTTTATGATGAAACAAGTTACTTACAAATTTCTTTACTTGTGTACCAAACTTACCTATGATATAATTTGATGGAAAAAACCATCTTTTATAAGTAAGGTAGTGGATGTGTTTCAAATAGTTAAATTTTTTTTTTGTAATGCGGTTTCTATTCTCAGGGTACCAATGGTAGTGGACTTGTTAAAAAATCAAAGATATTTTTGCAAATATAATTCCTATAATACCTGATTATACTATCCATGATTATATAGCACACCTACATACGTAGATTAAAACATTAGAAAGTCTTGTTAGTTACACTATTTAGAACTCAAGAACGCCTGAACTGATTTGGGTAGGGTAGGGTACGTCAAATGATGGGAGCGAAGCCGCGTGTTAAAGATAGTAAAGTCTAAATGGAATTACTATAGATAGTAAAGTTTTAACTAAACGTATCAATCACATTTCAAATTATTATAGTTTGCCATTAAAGATATTTTGGCGTATATAATACCTGATAATACCGCTCGATTAACTTTTGCCATGTACGTTGTGTTGCATTATTAGCTCAAAATCAATTAATTATTTTAATACCCGCGCATAGTATAGTGTATGCTGTGCTTCTTTACAAGTAATAGGGCAATTTGTAATGTACAAATTATATAGTTTTGTATATCATTGTTGAGAAAGCAATAATAAATAAATAAATACATATAATTATATTTTCAATAGCTGTTAATAAAATCATACACCTTGAAGAGGGAAACACAAAAACACGCGCCTTTCCAACTTTATCAATTAAGACTTGAAAATGGCAGTAAACTTCTACCATGGTCTATCTACTAAAAATATCAATTAACGCCAATGAAAATGACAGGCTTTTATTTCAGTTACATTATCGGTACATAAGGATGCTTTTACAGTCGACGACAGCCGCTTGTCTTTGACAACACTCTAGTGGTTTATTCAGTTCACATCATTGAACACTCGTACAAATAAATGTAATGTTTACTGTCAATAAGGTCTATTATATTTTCTATATGCATAGACCTGGCGTTTAGGAGGATAAACTTTGTTGTTTTGGCTCTGGGTATAATATGTATTTCGATTTGTATGTTAGTTAACGCTATTCCATAACATAGGTAATACTTTGGGTAGTTTCCTAGGTCAAAAATAAATTAATTCGACGTTTCAAACAATAACATAATATTGAAAAATAACTATACTTTCATTCATCGATCGATCGATAAATTTACAATATTTTTTAGCTAATTTTTAAGAAATAAGTAAGCTATTTGACGCAAAAATACTATGACGTCATAACTCAGTATTTCATACAAATTTAATAGAAAAGTATAGTTTTTGACATTTGGATAAAAGGAAACTACCGTATTGACAGACATGAAGCTGTGCCAAATGTTTTTAAAGAAAAATATATACTTTGAAAACATTAAAAAAATTAATACATATGACTTCAATATAGTACTTGTATAATTTTAAAACCGCCAAGTTTTAAAATATTATGAACCTTCTTAACTCAGCTATATTATAACTATACAACACAAAAAAACGGTTGACTTTGAATCTGCTACATCCGTACTGCTAATTCAATTCGGGACGTTATTATGAATTTTAATTAACTGGTTTGGCAGTTCGAGCACTCCGTGCGTTAGTCATAGACGCCGTCCGCGTAGTCGTATTCGTACAAAAATAAAACAAGTTTAGTAATAATACGTTATACATATATGGTATTAAGGTATTCTCATCTCTTTGAATTCGAATTTACAGAGACCGGCATCGATGTGTGTGTAAAGGTTGTGATCGAAACCTATCGTTTGTGTACTAATAACATAAGTATCAATGAATGTTTATGTCATAGAAACTTCCTCACGTGTGAAGTGAAAGAACCTTGAAGGTCGCTTCTCAAAGGAATACTACCATGTGAGTATTTTACCTGTGACATTTGCTTTATCATCCGGATATATTTTCTTGGAAATCTCAGTAAAAAACGTTATGAAGAGATTCATAAATCTGCTGTTTTCTTGTATTGACAACGTGTTTTTAGGCAGATTTATTATTCAGATACAGGTACTTTTGATGGTTGGAAATTATTTGTACTTGATCGTAAATATATATTTGCGGTACCTGTGTATATAATGCAAACATGGATTAAAAAGCTGTTTAATTATTACGATCTTAGTAGCAAAGCAAATAAGGGATAAAAGTCAGGCTTCTTTCGAAAATCCTTACTGCAATTGTCATGAATATCCTACGAACGATTCTATTTTCAACGGAACTCGTCCCCTGTGTGTCGAAGCTGGGTTTAGTTTATATTTTGTAAACAGCAACATATGATCTAAGTATGTGCCGTGGTTTATATTTAGAATTCTCGGGTCTTGCAGTGAAATGTGGATTAGTACTTAAACACTATTTGCATGATCGCCACACCACAAACATGGCAATGTTGTCAATCCACAAGTCGAGTATTCCCGCCACACCTGGCATACTTGCCACTAGCTGGCAAACATTCTGGTGTACCGGCCACGAACCACAATTTCCGGTGACATTGTGCCCACAACATGTTCTCGAGTTTGATAATCTCAAATCAAATCTGTTTATTATGCATTTGTATACTATAAGTTCCCATGTTATAGATAAGTTGCGCGAATTATAAGGTTTATGTCTAAGGTCAGACAAATCATCACATAATTAGGTTTTAACAATTGCTAACTTTTTATCCGCGGGGATATAGGGTATTTTGTTTATTTAGTATTTTCTCCTTTTCCAAGGTCCATCCTGCGGCTTTAAGGAATTTCATCAAAATCAATCCAATACTTTACTTATTTTATTGTGGGTTGGTAGCAGAGCGAATTACTTTGATCAATCCTATTCCGCCCACTGCGGCATGTATGAACTCTAAACCACTAAACAACGTATCTATAAATGTTACGTTTTGTTTTTTAAAGTAACGTTAAATATTATTTCATTAACATCAACTATAAGTTTTACAGTGAAATTAGTTAAACGGCAGTGCTTAAATAAGAACTAGGTATAACTGCAAAATGTAACCTCACTCTTTATGAAAATCCAATTCCGACTGGTCACGCGAATCCTTCTCTAGTTTGGTTACCTACATACTACTCACATTAGAAAACTACCCGTTCATCTATATCACAATGACTGTGTTGTATACACCTTCACATCACGCTGCGTAAATGTTACCTACGACTTCATGGCGCTGAGCTGAATATAAAACAAGATTTTTACTATATTATCCTACCCAGTGCCTACCCTACATACTACTGAAGTCTTTCGACACAACATTCCTTCGGGTCAAGTGTAATAGCTCTAGTTACTAGTTTATATGAGTCTTTAGTTTGAGGATATAAAATGACAGTAGGTAGAAGATAGATTGTTAAACTTACTCATTAATATTGAAGATGCGAACGTTGTTCTAGCTGTTTCGAAGGGTCAAAGTGGTAAAATAGACCATTTGGTACGTATTAAGTAAAAAAACGATAAGGTGAGTCGCATTGGTCGTGCCTGGTGTAGTCGTTCTCAAATTGAAAGTGGCGCTGTTGTCCCCGACCTCTCGTCCTGGCCTCTTGCCAAGAAGCCCGGTCGATTCGGTGCCCCCTCGCGCGCGGGGTGAGGGCATCGCCTGGGTAAGGCTCCAACCGAAACCTGTGTCTCGACCTTATTTCCTAACGGATGTTTCTTACTTTCGGTTTTAATGCAGCTTTAATTCCTGCCGAAGACCTCGAAGCATAGTTGCCCTAGAATCGAAGCAACATACAAAACAGATTTGGCTGATTGGATCGCATCTCTATCCACTGGTCTACATACTAATTACCTTTTAATGGCTGTACAGTCGGAGGAGTACTGTGGAATTTCGTTAATGATATTTAGTGAATCCTGTAATATCGAAGTTCAAAACAGGCGTTACATCACAAAAATACCCTCTGCTATGTGACGTAGATATTCCATCCCCCAGCAGCCGTGCGTAACAGCGTAGCAGCGTGAAAAAGATTACGTTACGTAATAGTTGTTATTTATTTCGTTTTTACACGTTTATCTATTTATTTATACGTGTATTGATGTATGTGGCTGGCATTGGAATTTATTTATTGTGAGGAACAATTTGCTGATATATCAATATTTTACCAAAACTTATCGGTTCAAAACCGATGTACACATCAACATGCCTACATGATCTTTGGAGAATCGTTCTGTGCGCTGATGTCTGCTCCGATGTTTCTGCATTATATACAGCAGGATGTGGTATGAAGTTTAAGAAATGTGAAGTGTCATATCTGGATGGCATAAGCTTAATCACCTTTCTGCATAACCCAGTAGAACTTGCAATTTGTAACACACAATGTACGACATGTTGACCTCTCCATTTCGTAAAGAAACAGCTTGAAATAACGGACTATATCTGGTATAAAGCCAAACACGCTCCGTAGGAACGGTCTTTGTCCAGTTCATTGAACGTTGAAATATACACAAATTCACATTAGGTCGAGATGGGTAGTGCAGTTTCTCACTGCGGAACAAACGTCGATGTCCCTAAGGTGTGCGCCGGCGGTAAAGCGCTTACGCCGACTTTTGCCTATAAAGTGATACTGGCTTTCCAACTGTTCTTTCAATTACATATGTTTTGTTGTGTATTAGGATAAAGTTAGTGTTCATTTGAAATTGTTATCTTGGAACGTATGTATTAATTCGGCCAGATCATTTGTTTCGTAAAACCATAAATTCGTATTCAAATGTCTTAGTTTAGCCGAGATCGTTCAGATATCAACCACTGGTTGAGGGTTAACGATCACCTCTTGGACTAAACCGGAATCACCGACATCAATATCCCGTTTCAGGACATAATTCCTTGCCAATTTGGTATTCCTATAGCTTATTTCTATATCCATTGTCCAGGTTCAGTAGCGAAACTTATCTGAAAAGCCTGCATTCACTAAGCCGATTAGTTTACTCTTACATAGATTCGATAAAATCGGTCCTCGTTGGATCCATCGTGCTCGTGCTTTTTGTTTGAGGAGGCGAAAGCCAAAATATTTTTCAAAAAAGGCTATACATACCGCGTGTTTTTTGTATGTTATTTTTAAAATCAGCAACTCATTTTTTTATTTGTAAAATATTTGGTGGATTGTATAGTAGCTGATTTATTTTTTTACTGATACCAGTTTTATTCCTTGTCAAATGTATGTATGGGGTGGTCACTTACTTAGAAGTTTCTTCGCTATTTTATATTTCCATATTTCCTCACCATTTAAACCTTCCCTGGTCTTCCACGATTATTTCTAGTCCAAGAAAATAGGCAAATCGGTTCAGCCGTTCTCGAACTATACCAAAATAAACCAACTGCAGTCATTTTATTTATAGTTTATAAATACAATATTTTGTAAGGATATTTGTAATGTAAGTTGATCTACGTAACGGACATCTCATATCTCAAAATTTTTTTTTTTATTTTGTTTCCAGTCGCCTTCACGGACAGTAAATTTATGTCAATTCTATACTTTTTTAGGTGACTTCCTTTCTTCTATTAGAATATAAATTGTAATAAACTACCCCTGCTCTTGATTTACAAAACAAATTGAAACAAATCTTAATCAACAAATCTTATCAAACAAATCTTATACCATATTACCAATCTTGCTACACCACAGACGTCGCGAGCGCGTATAACGGACATTATTTCGTGACCGCCGCTTCTTTGAAATTTTCGTAGGATACGGCCCAATACGGTACATGATTTCCGAATTCGTCGCCTCTCTGACGTTGACAGACGGAAGTCTCTCCAGTCCCTTCCCAGCGACCGCTTTTAACTTAATAAAACTTCACATTATCTAAAGAGGCCACATTTTATAAATGGTCAATCGGCCTATTCCATTATTCGTACAGTTTCCACATTTACAGAATATTTGTTATAGGACATAGGTATCTATTGTAAAGCTCTTTGTAAGTATAAAAAGTATATGATTTATGGATATTTGTCATTTAAATTAATGGCCAATCTACCAATGAAAATGTCATAAAATGCAACTCCTGATTGTGTTTGCACGTTGCTTGCGTTAAATCAACAGCGGTCAATTGAATTGGGACAGGATCGCCATAAATCACCGGAATCATACTATTTCAATTTTATTACTTCACACTTAAAATATCCAATCCTGTAAATGTCTATCTATACAAATCTAAAAAGGGTCACCTTATTTTGTAAATTTAATTTAAAACCTGGCTATAATTAGATTTCTGAGGGCTTTCCTTTGACTAGAATATCAAATATCTATTGTTAGCTAACCAAACCAGTTATCGGTTGGGATATTTGACTCTGCTCTTTGTTAGTGCTATCTAAGGCTTTATTTCTTTATAAACTTTTGTCCATGAAACAAGACCTTTTAAAGCATTTAGCTTACCGCACAGCGTATATCTAGCTTTAGTGCTGGTTAAAAGTTACACCTTACAATCTTTTCTTAACTAATATTTATGTTGCCAACGCGGCAACTGTCCTACGTGATTTAACTAACGAACATATGTAGGGCTCAAGCTACCTTTATGTCTAGACGTGTATTAACAAGTTTCGCTCTTGAACTACGTTTAATTTATCTTAGCATGTCTTAGACGATGAAGGTCAGGTTACTTCCTACTCCCCGTCCAATTACTGATAGTGTCGAGCTTTGCTTACCGTGGAGGTGGCGACAAATTAATGCAATTACCGGGACTTTGTTGATGTTATAGGCAATTATCCCTGAAGTTTCTATTCGTGATTCAACTCCTTTATTTTATATTACCAACAGACTCGTCTTTGGTAGGTGTTGTTCGTACATAATAATCTAAAATGTAGCAGTGCCAAGCTTCGGCACGAATAGGTCTGCTCGACCGGAGTGATACAACGGCCTCACAGAAAACCGCCATGAAACTACCACAATGTACACAACGCTGTGATTGTTTCACGCCATTTTCGCCTTGTGTGTGAGGATACCGGAGGCTCAATCCTTCCCGCGCCTCCCATCCTTTCCTATATATATTCTTAATATCCGAAATCCTTATATCCAAAAGAGCTTCAACGCACTCGTAACTCCTTTGGTGTTGCGCATGTCCATAAGCGGCGTCAATTGCTTACCATCAGGTAATCCGTCAGCTCGTTTGCCGAACTATCCAATAAAAAAATAAAAATAGGAAATATTTTTACAATGTTAACAACTTTAAAACTTCTATTAATCTGGTTTTCCTACAATATTCATATAACTTACGAACTAAAACAACCAAAATGAACCAGATAATAAAAGCGTGTTAAAAAGTAATAATACCAAATTGTACCTCAACTGCAACTAAGTATGTGTACAACTCTACTACTACGTGACGTATATTTTCCCTGTAAAACTTGTAGAAAAATGTGTATAAACAAAAACAAAATCCAAATTATTTTATACTTACTGCAACGTACGACGTTCCGTTCTTTATGATACTATTTATATTAGTGTTACTGATAATGTTGGTTGCTACTGCATTTTGAACACGAACCATCGAAGTTAATTAGGTCACTATATTTTTTGCGGTTTACCAACACCGCCGTATTACGTAAACATTTGTATGTATAACGCGAGCTCTTCTATTAATATATTCTGCGCGGTGGTCCTTTTTGTAATCAAAGAAGCAATAGAAAAGGGATTAGCTAGAAAAGTGCTAGGGAACAATAAAATGAAGACTGTTTATAAAAGTTCTTTTGAAAATCCCTAAGTTTAAAGCGATGTGGTCAAGTTCTTTCAGTTCAAAGCTTTGTGGCAACATTACTTAAGAAGGATTGGAAATTTTTCTGCACTAAGCGTGGATAAATGTTAGACCATTAGTCCTTGATTCTTGACGCGTCGATACATTGTTTCGGTCTACCAGGCTCACTTTTTCGCTTGTAACATACGTTTTAGGTTAGTTGCCAGTGTTGTACATATCAAGCTGTGTAAGAATGGCTTAAAACTTAATAATATTTTTCTGTGATGTTATTTTCACTTCACTGCAAAGTCAAATAAAGCGTAGGAGGTATAAATAATAATAAATGGATTTCTGAAAATACAATTTACGCTACACCGCGTGAATTAAAAGTATTTTATTAAAATCGCGAATGAACCCAAGCTATATTAAGAATGTTTTTTACTAATAGGTAGTTGGTATGTTGCAATAAATCTGAGAGAAACAATTCTTTTTCCTCACACGACATGTATGGGTACTACAAATTATATTCTCCACAGCATGGATGACATCGAGCTGAAGAATATCCAACTGCAGTTCCCAAGCGCTCGTCGGTTCAGCGGCGAGGGGGGATGCGTCGAGGTGCGCGTGCGCACCGACCGCGGCGACATCGTCGTTGCGGTACAAGGCCACCGCTCCAAGCCAGCGATCATTACGTACCACGATCTTGGACTGAACTGTAAGTACTCACTGACTTGACTTTTGCTTCGGACTCTACGCTCCTTGCCATCCCTTGGCCCCAAGCCAAAGACCGCTTTCTGCATGGTGCAAATATAGTATTTACCCTATATTTATTACATTTTCACGCGAATTGCATTTTACGTACCAGATATAGCAAAAATACATTATGCAGTATCATTGGCGTCTATTCAATTACAGAGATAAACAAATACTGCAGTATAATAGTTTTAGTACCTAAGTTGAAGAGCTATTGACCTGCAGGTCCATCCACTAGATTTAACGCAAGCAGTTCGATGAAGTGTAAAAAGAATAAAAATATTAGACGTCACAAGCAAAGTATAATCCGAACTTCGCTGCATTCAATAGGTGCATGTGTCCCTGATTTAAAGATCAGTGTAATGTGTTCAACGTGCAGTTATTGTGTTGTGGAACGATATTGTATTGTTGGCCGTAATAGCAGCAATCGTCGCACGCGCCTCGCTAGTGACCGTGGCCCTGGTCAGGATTACGAGTGCATCCTCGTGTAAACAATTTATCTCTTCGAAACCAGGCTTCGGATTTTAATTTACTTTAAAAACAAAATCCATCTTAACAACTAACGAACCATTTAATTATATTTTATCACGTTTGTGTTTAAACATAATTAAATTACCCTTTGAGCTGCGTGCATCTGAGAGGTCTTTAAAAAGATCCCGTGTTTTCCGCTTACCGACGTGTTTACTCTTAGGAAACAGCTTTTAATGGTTAATTAAAGTTGCCACTAACATCTGGAATTAGCTCCGTATTTCTTAGCCAATCCCGATGTAATAAAACAACGATAGCCAACCATTTAATTCAGATGGAACTAAATGAAATAATTACCCTTCTACGTACACAAACGACTACACCAATAGAATGTGGTAAGATATTGTCAAAAATGTCCTCTATATTTTAAATTCTAAAATATATTGCATCGAGGAAGAGTTCATTAGCTCTCTGTAGCAGGATTAATTCTTTTAGTTTTTCGCCGTATTAAATGCTACGCAGTTCAATAACTACATTGTACATTTGAATTACTGTTGCATGAAGCAATGTCGGGTAGCAAGCATTTCTGATAAACTTTTCTTTAACCATGCGACTTTTTGAGTAAAACGATATTAGTAAATGATTATGTAAACGATTTATGAATCGATAACTTTACTTGGTGATGGAGGAAAAACATCAAATGACTTCTTTGGCCCAGGGCAAAGCGAGAGGGAGTGTCAGACTCTTACTGTCTATTAACCCCCCGTTCCTTCTCCTGTTTTCTGTGCTTGCTCCGTAACCCCGGCTGAACATTGGCAATGTCGGGCACAATCTCGTGTCCTATCATAGCTCGCCGTCCGCAGACCCGTGCTTGCCCGTCTTGCCGGAGATCGAGCGACGATCTCCGACGCCCTGAATGAAATGGTAGCTTAGCAGCAGCAGCTTTAATTTTTTTATCTAATAGGTTTTTTGAACACATTTCATGACCGTTATATATGGTAACTTATAGTTATCTTACAAGTAAATAACTATACAAAGCACTAACTGACTGAACGGTTTCAGTACTTTCAGTTTCACTAGAGGCAGGGTGAGCCAAGAGGTTACGAACAATAGCCAACATTAAATAATAATTGAATTGAGTTGAAATAAGGTTTTTTGTACTAAACTTTTTAACAATAAAGAATTAATTAAATGTAATTAAATCAACCTTGGAATTTCATTTAAGTAAATTTCAATGAAAATCTTGACGATTCGAGGCAGGTAATCAATCCTTCGTGACCGACAAAATTGATATTATTTAATTTTATTATACGTCTGCTATGGACGTCTGCCTCACAAAAGCCAGGTGAGGTCGTTCGGAAAATGAGATACATTTTTACGGCAGCTATGAATTTTCTGGTACGTTCTATAAATACTTAGTCGGGTCATAAGTTCTGTCACAAACTTTTGATGTAATAACTTATACGCCTTTTGACAATTATTTAAAAATTATATATGAAATGAAAGGTCATTAAATGTACAATATAATTTTATTTACATTATTCGAAATGCCCTCCCCCATTTTGAACACATGCCCTTAATCTACGCGGCCAGTCATCGATCGCTGCACGCACCACATTCATATCTATGTCTGCCGCTGCTTTAACCAGAGATGCTCGGAGAGACTCCAAATTCGGGTGAGGTTTAGCACAGACTTTTTCCTCCAAATATTGCCATATCTTGTAGTCCAGTGGGTTTAAATCTGGACTAGAAGAGGGCCAGTCTTCATGCCGGATGAAGTCAATTCCACGAGCGATCAACCAGTCTTGCGTACTTCGTGCCTTATGAGCCGGTGCAGAGTCCTGTTGGAATATCCAATGCCTGTTCCTGAACATTGTCTGAGAAAGAGGTTCCACTATGTTTGTTAGGACAGTATTTTGATAAACTTCGGCACTAGTTCTCACACCTTTTTCACAGAAAAACACCTCAGTTACGCCTGAATATGAGACTCCAAGCCAAACCATGAATGAGGAAGGGTAATGCCCACGCTGGACCCTCGCAATACGCGCGCTTGCTTCTTCACTGCTGTGGGCATACACCTTATCATTTTGTTTGTTAAAACTTTCTTCAATAGTAAAAATTTTTTCATCCGAAAAAAGAATTTCGCGGTATTTTTTTCCCGCGTACCGTCGTAGCAAAGCGCGGGATCTGTCTAGCCTAATTTTTTTTAAACGCTCGTTCAAAAAATGTCCTGTCTTTTTACGATAAGCTCGTAGTCCCAGGTCTTCATTTAGTACTCTTTTAACAGTGGTTCTGCTTAGCCCCATCTGCAGAGCTAGGATTTTTTGTTTACGTACGGGATTTCGTTCGATTCGCGCCTTCACTGCTTTGATGACCTTATGTGTCCGAACTGTGCGAGGTCGGCCGCTTCTCTTACGATCTTCGAAGCTTGACTCTTCGGTGTATCGTTTGATAGTACGATAAACAAACCGTAACGTTATTTTCAAATTTTGAAGAATATTGAAAATGTCTTTTGGCGCGTAACCACAGCGGTGCAACGCGATAACCGCGATTCTGTCTTCTTTATTCGACCACTCCATATTTAAAAATGAATAAAAAATAATTTCTTTTTTATTTTCTACAAGCGCGAAAGTTCTATTTTTAAAATAAGTCGAAGAATTTCTGGCCAGTAATCGAAAATTAAAAATATAAGGTTTTGACAGAACTTATGACCCGACTAAGTATATTCTTAGCAAAGCGAGAACGGTTTTGTGATAACATCATTTATATTACTCGTATACTCATTCACTGTATCAATATTTTCTTTAACAACAATCTCAGATGAAAAGAACATGAAAACTGAGTTAACATCTAACAATACGTTGGTAATGATATCTACCTAGGGCCACTTTATGGTGATTTTAGAACACTACAATCGAATTTATTCGGTAATAGGTGGAATAGGTAAAACGATAGAAATTTTAGTGCAAAGTCAACAAACCAAGAATCTAGACCCTCGTTGTTTTATTGATTACGTAAGTTTAGTTACGTAAGTTGCGTGCTACTTGAAAGTAAGGCGACGCTTCAGGTAGGTATTGGTACGTTCACTTGTACCCCACTGGCACAACTTTTGCTTCCTTTAGGATTCATGTTAACCAGCAGTCTAGATTAATATTGATAGATGATATTTTTATTAGAACATCCATAGTACCAAGTTGATTTATGATCGACTTTCTAACTTATTCTCTCCTTTACACTTTCGTGAACAGTTTGCTGCTAGAACTTTTTAATTCCCTCTTGTAGAACAAATTTAGCAATACATATTATATAACGGTCTAGTTCGTATGGACGCTATGTCCAGAAGCCAGCATCGTTAACGATGAGTTTGCTAGAACTCGCCCAGTTTCTATTAAGCTTTTTAATTGGCTCGGTATAAAACGTTAACAGAATATAAGAACATGTAATTGATTTGAAATCCTTACTTTATTGGTCTTACCTTCAATAGGGCAATTTTTCAGTCGAATTTAAGATTATGTTGTATGGTAATTATGTGGACAAAGAAGGCAAAGAGAGGCTAAGACTTTTGAATGTACCTAATGTAATTGCTATACTTCATAGTATGGATTTATGATGAATTGAATTATCCTTAAATATACATATACTCTATTTACCCTGACGAAAAAAGGTTTGTCTTCAGAAACTTTCAATTACGTGCGTTATAGATTGGCACAAAGAACCGAGACCGTCTGAACTAATTTATTAACTGCCCATGCTTCTGCAAAGATAGCTCGGCGAGAGGAATAAAGTTTACGAGGCGAGTTAATCAGTAGACGTACGAACGTACTTTGACTACTCACTACAAGCTCTTATTGACTTACAAATTCTCCATAAAATACGAAGTGTCCTTATGTAAATATAGTTTGGTCCTTAATACTGCAAAGTATTCCTCTTAATGCTTGTCATCTCAATATAATACGAGTATATTGTTGTATCGCCTACACATCTAAGTTCCTCTGAGAGTGTGCGTGGGCGCCTCCGGGGGTTTAATTTACATATACATACATACACACATACACACATTTTCGGCTAAAAATTTCTAAGTAAAACAATAAGAGGTCTTTGACGCATGTACATTCTTATCAATTCTCTGAATATTTTGCCTTATGAACATGAGGGAATTTGCAGAACTTCCTATGAATACGGACATTACAAACATGACAGTGACAACTATTCTTGCTAGCATTCGTTTTTATAATAAACAATGTCAATGTAATAACGTGTCAGCTACTTGCCATCTCGACTGCAGCCGCTTATTTCCGCAATAAAGCCTGTGCACAATAGACAGTGCAATATGGAAGAAGACAAACCAAACTTTATGACTTCTGCAATAACGGCCGACAACAATCATTAATCGAATAAAAAAAATAAAACATTTCAAATAATGTTCGAAAATCAACAAAGAATTAATTGGAAAATCCCTAGTTAGACAAAAAAGAGAACGCAAAATCTTATTGCCTTTTAAAGATCAAAGCTTGTTGAAAAGAACGAACAGTTTATTGATCAGCTCTTCATTGCCTTTAGCTCGTGTAGTATTAATTTCCTTTTAATATGTTCTACTGATTTCCTGTACAATGAAAGGTCATAATTGTTAGCTTTAATTCCTTTCAATATCGATTCCATGACTTACCATTTATTAGGCGAGCACAATAGGGTCATAAACAAAAGACCGGAGTCACGGTCACCTCGGTAGAAGTGCGGTCTAAATACCATCACAATTTCCTAAACAGTTGCTTATTAAAGTTATCTATCCTTGTAATAAATAAAGCAAAACATGTACGATCTAACACTTATTACGACTAGCAATCAGCGAAACATTTCTGTCTACTTATGATTTATGTGAGTTAATACCACTGAGGCGATAATATAATTTGGCAATCAATTAATGTGGTTGTTGAGTAAAACCAATTAATTGGACTGATATCACTCAAACTAGTTTCAACCACCGATCCATTATACAGAAAAGCCAGAGTCACAGATGTCGGTGCAAATTAAAACGCGGATGCAGTGCTCCAGCAATTAATTCAATTAAGTGACTGTCCATCAATTAAACTTTGTACGTAATCTATCGCAATCGAGGTGAAGAAGAGGCTTTGCGAGGGATCGTCTTCAAAAGCTTTTTTTTAATTAAGAAATACTTATTGCATTTAGAAACAAAACAAATGATATTTTCCAAGCACCTATTCAACTTACCTCTCAAACGCATTTCGCCTAAATTATAAAGATCAATTTAGCAACAAATTATTCACTCAGTGTTACTTGTCTCATTGAAACAGTCTACAGTTCTGTTGTAAAATGGTTATGTTGCAGTGAACTTATGAACATGTTTTATTTCCCCGTAGTATTGTAAAAGATATCTTATCTTAATAAGGGGTTCAGTCGGAGGCAGAACAAGTTGCATCTTTAGTGAAAAGTCTCCAGTTAGCTAAATTGCTTATTACATTTCCTTTGTTAACATGAATCCATTTCAATCCGATTCCAATCTTTTGTTAGCTTTAGCTCTATTTCAAAAGCAAAAAACAATAATATTAATTTACTTCGAATGAAATGTCCAATTATTTAGGTGAACATTTAACAGAAATGACAGCTGAGGTATAATTTATGTACTTATATATATATACTTTTATAAAATGGTATCCATGAGAAATGAATTTTATTACTGAAAATCAGACAGGCGCCAATCGATCTCGGCAAATTTCAGTTCGCCATTATTATTTGACTGAAATCCATTCGGTAGTTTAAAAGTTATAATGGTATTTGAAACTAAAAGCAGCATTATTAAAGGATTTCGGTCAAAAGAATATTGATAAAAAGAACCTTAATATCAGTAATATATTCAATTTCTGTGTCTATAAAAGTAATGAAAAATTAATGATCGATTTATAGCGCAAAAACACGCATACTCTATATTTTGTAAATAATCGTCGCAACTGTGTGTCCTTTTTTTTCAGTACATTTTCCTTGATAATTATTATAATGTATTTATTTCCTGGTGGCAGTAGTTCGGAAGAATTCCTATTGTTAACTTTGTACTGTAAAATACATGCGGCATGATTGCTGCATGCTAACCTGTGTTCTAAGAATCATGCAACGAGTACAATGTACCATTTGACATCGGGGCAGTAACCACTTAATATTTTCTTGTTATTGAGTTAAAACTTCTCAACAACAGTACCTGTAATACGGGTTATTCTGACTAACAGTAGCAATTAATAAAGTTTTACAACACTACCCCTTCTATATACAAAATTATGTAAACTTCGTATGAG
The DNA here is from genome assembly GCA_902829305.4 of Spodoptera exigua. Lineage (NCBI taxonomy): Eukaryota > Metazoa > Arthropoda > Insecta > Lepidoptera > Noctuidae > Spodoptera > Spodoptera exigua. The sequence continues at coordinate 6,354,268 of LR824601.2, read as the reverse complement.
TTTTAAGCAAACAATAAACATTTATCCTGCATATGTAACATGAAATAAATTATACTAAACAAATTAGCCACTAACCGAAGTTGTAGAAAAGCAAGGATTTCAAAGTAACTCATTGCTTATCATAATCATAATACACAGCGGTAATCAAAACAGTACCTACATTTCTAATTTAGGTAACAACAAGAGTAAAAACCGTTTTACAAATAATAGATGAATATTCATTGTATCCAAATAATAATACGTTTTCAATGACTTGGCTGAAAATATCCGTAGTCCATCAGTCATTATCAATTGACAATTGAAACGACAATCTACGTCAAATCTACATTTTCGATTTTTACTTGGAAATGTATTTGAATGGTGAAACTAATCGGTAAACTGACAATGCGAGTAGAAAGTAGCACTTGAATAAAAGGTGTTCACTGAACTGCCATGAAAAGGCGATATATTATATTTTATTTCAAAATTAATTCTCTACAAAGTCGGTCGTTTACGAAGGGCACATTCTCGCTAACTTTGAGACATGAGTTCCTACTTTGGTTGTGTCCCGCTTTCCCTTGACAAACACTCAAGTTATATTCTACTTTGTTAAAAAACAATATTCTCGAAGTTTAATATTTCTTGTGATTTACTTTAGGGTACTTATAAAAAATGTGTCGAGCCTTGTGTGCTTACTGTATATTTGGAATGACGTCACAAGGCAACATACTCTAGTGTTACGTAAACCGTTGTTGTGCAGCGACCTCTGCAGAGACAGCACTGATGTCACTGCGCTTCATTGCACCATCAAACGCTAATTTATTTACAGACGCTTCGGCAAGCACACGTTCAACCCTCGTCTTGATATTTTAGTGTTAGTGGGCCCGGTGTCCACCAGACCGTGACACTCCTAGTAAACGGTAAATTACAGAATATCGATAAATCTTCAACGCTTGCTAGAGCGTATCATTTATATATCTGAGTTTCAGCTTCGCGGCTTATCTTTCGCAGGACAGCTTGTTGCTGCCATCTGGTGCTACCGCTACGGCATAAAAAATATATTAAACTCTTTTTAAGTTGTTGTGGACCAAGTTTACATACATTCATCGCATCTTTAGTATCTTTCATTTTTGTTTTCATCCTTCATGAAACTTTGTGTCAATAAAGATGACAAAAACAGTTAAAAGATCAAAGTACTAAATGTATCATTTGTTTGAGATAGGTATGGCGTGGAACAACTCAGATACAGAATTGTACTTTCCCATCCAGGAAGCGTTCGTCATTTCAGGTCTCTTTGTAAGAAGCTGTCCATTCTCAGCTTTAAACTATTTTTATGTAAAACAGTGAGTATAAAAATCGAGGATTTTAACAATGCAGAAAATAATTTAATTCCATAATATGATGGAATTTTATCACTGAACTTTGAATGACGTCTAATTTCTATACTTCCGAAGGAAAAAGTGATTTCGTACAGGAAATTAAATCATAATGTACAAAGAAATCCAGAGCTGGTCATTTCTTTCTAGTCCAAGCTGCGGACTTCCGTGGGCATAGTTAAAAGGATCAAAACAGGTCCCACGCACATATGTTGGCATAAATTCTTATCAAGTATTTTTAAAGTCAGCCCTGATATAAAATGATTTCGCTTTGTGTAGATTGTGGCTTGAATTTGAGTAAGACGAAATTGGTATTTAAATTAATATCTTATAAATTGACTGACACCTGTCTTCCTATATTTGTTCAAAGATAGCACGTTATAGGTACAACCGCCTTTGTCGGAATAGGTAGCTTTGAAACTCTAGCAGCACTGACACTGTCTATGGTATGGATATCTGTTTCTTTTAACAAACAGCTTTGATATATATACTGTAGAATCCAGACGGCCTCGTAGAATATTTACAGTCACTTCAGTTCACCGAACCAGCTTGACGAGAATCACATTACGTGCAGATTATTGCATTACGTCTTGGAACCACAATCAACTTAGTGAGCCTTACTTCGTTAAAGAATTGGACGTCGGACCAGGCGAAATGTTTTATTAAAAATTGGAAGGATATTTTTTCTGGCGTCGCAATTTCCACGTAAATATTTGCAACCTTTATTAAGCGAAAAATTTTAATGGTTCATTTTATAGACCATGTTCGGTGTGCCTAACCTCCAAAAGCTTTAAATATATTAATATGAATAGGTAACTATCATTATAAGAAAAAAGCTACATTTTGTAACAACTCATACTTTCACATATATTAATTCTGTTTACAATATAATAACCAGTAATTAGGTCTTCCAAATCCCGGCTCTCTTTAAACTAACCTAATTTGTTTCTTAGCTCGGGAATTATTAAATTAAATAGCAAGGTCCGTGCTCTTTACGTTATTACTCTTTTGTCTGCCATTATATTGGTTTTCTTAGACTCTGATTGTAATTTAGGTCGCAGCAGGACTTTTCGGAACGAGTTACGTTGAATTAAAAAGACAAGCAAATTATATATTAGTCTGTTTTAAGTCCAGTATAATCTATTATACTATTTATAATTATTGCTTATGAACTGAAGTCATAAGCATCTAGTATGGGTTGCTCCGGCACGAATGGGTCGGCTCGACCGGAGTGATACCACGGCCTCACAGAAAACCGGCGTAAAATATCCACAGCGTTGTGTTTCGCCGAGTGAGTGAGGTTACCGGAGGCCCAATCCTTTCCATCCATCCCCAAAAGGTCGGTGACGCACTCGTAACTCCTCTGTTGTTGCGGGTGTCCATGGGCGGCGCTGATTGCTTAACATCAGGTAACAAGTCGGCTTGTTTGCGATCCTATCATATAAAAAATCCATAACAGGCGTTGATATTATTGATTGCGGGAGCAGCTAATAATAGGTGTATCTTAAATTCGTACGAATTTAAGATACACCTATTTATGAAGAACCTATTTATGAGTTTATGAATAATGTAAATATTTTTACCATTCTATTCACAAAATTAAAATCACTAATAACAATTTCACATTAATCCCACATTAAAACATTAATTATTTACCTAAGGTGGGTTAATGTTAAGCACATTATTATTTATTTAGTATTTTAACAAAGTTTCTCGATTTCTGTCTTATAAAACAGGGTCGGGTTGTCCTTAAAGTACTTTATTATGATTTGTAATTTTGTGACTATCTGCATATTTATATATTACACAAACAGTATTATGTGGCTAACATCTGTAAAGCTCTTTGGAAAGATACAGAAAGGGTCGATTTAGTCTATTTGTAAAGAGTTTGTTTTTAAAGTTATGAGAGAAGGTAAATGTCGCTTAATTTTCAAGTTACAAATATAGTTTACTCAAAGGTCAAACTCCTTCAACTCCCATTATAACTAAAATTTTAATGGCTTCTTCTATTTTGATACATAACTTCGAAAGAAAAAACTTTTGAAATGTATAAATTATTACGTCATAAAGTGAGCGACGGCCACGAGTGAAATAACGAAGTTAGGTATCAAAAGAGAAGTCATCTAAGATTTTTTTACTTCTAAAGGAGCCTGAGTATTCTATGAGAAAAGGTGCCTTAATGGTAATCCCATAAGTCTGTAAAAGGAATCTAAGACTCTGATAAGGTCCTGATCCTATAAACATTGTAAATTGAAATCTCATTACATTCAGCGCTTATTTCACTACTGCTGATTTAGTTTCTCTTAATTTTTTCCACATCATCATTTGCCGAAGTGATACCACGGCCTCACAGAAAACAGGGGGTAACTTCAGTGTTGGTAAGAGACAGAGCTAGACAACTTGTATAACTCTTTCTCTTACAGTCTTATTTTGAATGTCATGGTTACCCCCCAGGCATGAAACAACAGCGTTGTGTTTCACCGTGTGAGTTGGGTTACCGGAGGCCTAATCCTTCCCGTACTTTCCCTCAAATTATAAATTCTTTACATAGGTGTAAGGATTTGCAGAACAATTTGAAAGACAGAAAACGAACTTGTAACCCGTAGGTGTTGAGGGTGTTCACGGGAGGCGCCGTTTACTTACCCCTAGGTAATCCGTCATTTGGTTTGGAGACATAATTATCTAATAAATAAGAATTGAACGTCTATATTCTTTTTACAAAATTTTAGGATTAGGAATTAAGTTAAACTAAAGAACTAATTGTACAAAAAGCAATTATGTATTCAAGAATGATCATTAACCTAACTTAACTTGATTAAAACAAAGCAAATTGCAGAACAGTGCGCCCATCCTAGCGACAATTACGTAACAGCATGCACTGCAACAAAAGCAAAGTTTTGTAATCGAATACTTATTACAATACGAAGACCTAACTAGCAAATCTATTCTACACCACACAATTAGCCGCCTATTTAGAAATTTAACGGGATAAAATCTGTAGAAACCACATTTCCCATTCGAGTTTCATTTTCATTCGGAATCCCGACGTCGGATTACGTAACAGTTTCCTTCAGTTCGACCTCGGTCTCGCCGCTACTACAACCTGCTACTGTGAACTTGGTTTCTTTTTTAGGGTTAAGTAAGTAATGGGTAATAACACGACCCTATCACTGAGATGCCGCTATTCGTCTGTCACCATGCCATACCTCTGTTAATCTCTACCTGTTTTTTTTATTATATGATCGATGCATTGTCTTATAATTATGTATATGTAATAATAAGTACTCAAAACAATATAATTCGTATTTAAAGGGCCTACTACAAAACAAACCTTATTTTTAGATCGTAATAAGCAAGTAACCGTTTATGATATTACCAGATCACTTCACTCAGTGTCAAAGAAATTATTTAATAAATATTTAATGGGCACTCGTTTCTCGTTTCCCGGCAACAGACGCGTTTTTTTGCCATTTTTCAAACGGAACCTTTTGTGCGCGAGTCCCGAGTTGCACACGTCAATTTTTGTATATTAGCCATTACGTATACGAGTGAGAAAGAACAAACTACAATTGTAGTTTACACTATTCAGAATTAAAGAATCTCATAAGAAAGGTCTTTTAGAAGTATTTTGTGTAATTGTAGATTCACTTTGCTTTCTGGCTTCTTGAACTTTAAAATCAAATAAGTTCATATAAAATAATGATTTAATTTTGATGTTATAGACATATAAGGAATTTGATTATCAGATTTATTTTCTGACTACATCGTATTGACCCGATCGGCCAATTTCAGTTTACCTCGTAGACGTTGGCGTAGCACGTAATTGCTACGGCTACGGCAATAGCTACGACCGATTCCAACTCTTAACTCATTACTGTATGTTGGATCATTCAATGTAGTTATTACGAACATTATGTATGCATTAGACTACGTAGCGTAAGCACTACGGAATAAATATAATAAAATTAAACTCTTCATTTATTCTTGTAGTATACCTGTTCCAATTCTCTGTTAAAATCGATTGTCGATGACCATTCGAAAATATCCACCGTTAAAATATAAAATATCGGTGATCAACTTCTAACGGTAAGCTTGTTAAACCGCGATGCTGAAAATTGCAATATAGGTATCAAAGACTTTCAAGGTAGTTAATGTAAGCGCATAATGTAATGAAACATTTCATGTTGTTGAGGTTATTACGTGCAAAGCTCGCTCCACTGAATCAAGTAATTACTAATAGCGACCACGTCTATAGTCGCAAGTTGGCGTGCTACGTGCCTTTGTGACCACAGTAATCAGGCTAGATACCGATTGATTGCTTGCATTGTACCATACTGACAATCGCTATGATATCTCCCCCTCCCTCTCCCGTACCCCTCTCCACCAATATCGGCCACTATTCATAATTAGTAGCACCGTAAATTAGGTGTAATTGCTATCTGCGAAGCATACGTAATAAATACGTATCGTGCATCTGAATTAGTCATGAATTCATGAACAATTGGACGCCGCTTTGTTGGTACTGTCTAACACTATTCCCACATGACAGATATCAACCACTCATGCCCAAATAATATCTAACACGATTACTATTTTGCTATTATCCGCATTCAGAATTGAACATATAGAAATCAACTGATAATGATAATTTATTATTGTTATCCCTTTGAAATCCAACTGAAGATTCGTATCTAAAATCAATAACATCTAAGCTGACGTCGTTCCCTGCCCCTTTCTGATGACAATGCTTGATTTAACATACTGTGTACAAATAAATCCGAAGATAACAAGGGAGATTAAAGTAGACTCGATCTCAAAGTTAGTTATTTTAGCTTGAGGAACATCGTCTATCCTGGGATAAACAATGTATTTTAAGCAAAAATAACTCGCCTAGTTTTCTTTACGGAAATTGAGAACGCGTTTTGAATATCATTGTGTTCGTGTTATAGAGATTTGTCGGATGTTTATAAGGAAGGGATAACATGTTATTATCAGCGTGTGATATTGAAATGCCGAAGCTTTCTGTGTCACCAGTACCTTTGGCAGTGAATGAGACGTTTTGAGTCATTCATGTCTTGAACACATGCTGAAGAGCTTCAATGTAACTTAGAAAAGGACTCTCTGTGACAAGTTTATGTGTTTAAAACACGTCGCGAATACTGAATGCTCCTCTGCGTTCAGTTTTTGGGTCACTACCTCGAATTGGTTTGTTACCGAAAAAGGTTTTTATCGTTATTGAAGTTGGGGTTTTTTGTTTCAAGCTTTGTGCTAAATTGCCGTATCAGTGCAGTTTATGAAGTACATTACATTTCTTTATGTTCGTTTCTTCGTTCATAAAATTTATATAGTGGAGACGCTGAAATGTTGTGAAGGCTGCGTAAGCACCGTAACACAGGCATAAAAATATTTGATTGTCTTAAGAAAGGAATAAAATAGCTAGTACATACCAGTTTTGAATCATTTCAATGGAAAAGTACCAATCTACTTAAATTTTGCCCGGATGACGCTCGAGTAAAAATACCTTGTCTTGAGTATGCTCGCTCAGCCCACGTCGATTAAATTAAGTTTTTAATACTCGTTTCGAGTATTTTCCACGTTCTGTTCATCATAATAAAATTCTAGAAAATGCTCGTTCACTCATGTAAATACATAAACAGAGTACTTGCTGTTCCATTTCAAAATGTCGCGAAGAACTTTAATACGAATAGTTTTGTGACGTGAAAGAATAACCGACAAGGGAGAATGTCAAACATGTACTATTTATTTATACACAGTCATGACTTTGTAGTTTCGTAATAAAACTCATGCGAAACTTGTGTGAAATATTTAAATCTATTCATACAATGTATGGTTCGGTTAAGCTAAATACTAGTCCAGCTCCAAAACTAAGCTTGTTAGTTCAACACAGCGTTACAATATATTTATTGTTTTTATTTCATGACTCGTACATTTTTCTGCACTCTGGCCATTACTAAATAAAAGCTTATTAGTAAAATAAAACAGGTACTTAAAAGCTTATGAAATAACAAATAATATTCAAAAGTATACAATCGATATCGATGCTTAATCCTGTTACGTATACCATGTTTAAATCCCGGTTTTCCGGTAGACCGAAGAAATCAAATATTTACGATATTTTATTACATTTCAATCCCCTCGGCTAAAGGCAACTCGCGCTTCATTTAATTAATCTGATAGACAGGCCGTAATACTCAATTCGGAGTAGCACTCTCCCATGCAAAGAATTCACAAAAGGTTTAAAATTAAGAACAGTAACATTTTTAATGATGAAGGTTTCCGTGTGGAACTTGGCACAATTTTACACTCGGCAAGTCCACGACCTACACTACCGTTGACGTAATTAAAATTGGACCGAGCGTCAAGCATCCATTCCACAGTATAAAAAAGGTTTTTTATTGTTTTTTCGTATATTTTGCCTTTTGTTATATTATACAATGTGTGACTAAACTTAACGACAGTAGTAAAATGCATACATAGATATTATTTATTACACCATAGTAGCACATATCATTCTGTCCGTGCCATACAAATATTTGTCTAATACTGAAGCGGACGTGCGGTCTGTACTATAGCATTCCTACAATCGCTCTATTAACTACTTACAGTAATAAGGTTTTGTATACCTCCTCTGGAATACGAAACATGTACATTAAGTTTGACATAAACTTATTTTTTTATTGTTAGTTGTAGATAGTAAATGGCAAACCATGCATATGACATAATAGGAGTAGGACTTCTTGAGGAGTATGTTCAGAGTACCCATTGAACATATTGTTTCAGAAAATAACAAGAGTTACAGCTAACTTTTAATTGGACAGGAAATGTTAACATTTTAATTATCTGTAAACTCCATAGAGGTAATTATTCAATCTGCAGACAGTTAATTAAACGCGTTAACATAAACAGCCCATAATGTATATGCGTCCGTGGCCGCCCGAACTCACTGCGACTAAGTACATACTACAAGTATCCCTTTACGTAATTATATTGCATTTCTGTATCGCTGCCACGCCAAGAAATGTATGAAAAAACACTGCTGAAACATAATTATTCTAATAAAGTTTCTCTCTATTTTCGACGTGGCCCGGTGGTCAAAGCACCCGCTTCTCAACCATGCATTTTATATACGTTATTAAAATACGCGTAATAAAGTTTAAAATCGCCAATTCGCCATAAGCAAACCTTACGTGAGTCTTTGCTCAGCAGTAGGCACTCGGCAAGGCTGATACTATGATGTATTACGTCGAAGTGTTTTTAAACAAAATACAAGAATATGACGATTTATTTTGTTTTAAGAATCTATAAAGTAATATAAAAGATCCGAAAAAATCCTATGCCGGTCGAATTTCCTGACTATATGTCGCTGACATTTTATTTTAGCTTTAAAATCAACATGGTGCTTCTTGGCTGAACTTATCGCTGCCGTTTTTATCCCAAAACCCCCAACGTAAGTAACCGGGAAATCCAAAATGTCATACTTAGTTAGTTAACCTATAAACAAATGAGAGCAGTTAACACATTTAATTAAACGATACATTGAACAAATACACTGACACATTGTACGACTTTCGTATCTACCATCGTAAGAACCCATACTCAATGCTGCTTAATAAAAGGGTGTCGTGGAAACGGAAACGAAGGAGTCGTAAACTGTCTTACAAATCGGGCGGGCCTATTCTTGGTCTTTGACGTGTTTTCAATTTCACCCGTACGCCTATTGATTTGTAGTGATTTACATTTTACCTTATGTTCCATCGTACTTTCCTTATATGTACATGTCGACCAACGAAAATTACTTGTCTACACATCTTTCACCGAAATAATCAGGTTTACCTCAATACACAAAGGTACACGTAACTTTTTGTAATTCTACGATATAATAAACGAGAAAGTTTGTAGATAAGACAATATTGTAGATGTTTACTCTTTCGCGTATTGTTAACGTCCGTTACCTACTTAACAGATCTGAATGAATTATAACATACAAATAGATTACAGTCTGTAATACTACATAGGCTACTTCTACCACTGGCAGATAGTAAATAATATACATTTTAATGTTTTTGTTTGTTATGTTTATAAATACTAATAGTGTACAGTTTAATTGGGAACTTTTGATCAGTGTTTATTTATCTAGTATCTATAAATACAATAAATAATATTAATATCTGAACCACTTCACTATCTGGGTTAAAAATAAATATGATCTGTATATTCTATAGTATTTACCTATATAGTCTCAAAATATTCATCAATACTAATTATTTTGTAGTTAACATATTGCTAAGTCCTTTAAACTTTAAAACTTCTACATTATGTAGAAGTTTTAATATTTATAATCACGTATCCATTATTTGCGCAATTAAATATAACACCCGTTTTACGTACTTAATCATTAACTAACTGCTTTAAACTTATATTTTTGCAATGCTTGCCGCAAGTAGGTCGCAGACGTAACGTCGCCAGTTTTAGCTGTTCGTACAGTTATTACAAACTCATGAAACGACAAGTAGGGAGATTTTAGAAAATGTAAGTACGTAACAGTTTTTCAAATAACTATAATTTTAACTTAAAAAAAGATTTCTTTTCTAAGAAAACAGGACTTAGGACAAAGGAATAAGTACCTAGACATAATAAAAAGTAAATAAAAGAAAATGTCCAGTAGCCGTTATTTAAGTAGGGCAACCATACATTGAAAGTAACAAGCAGCTTCAAGGGGTCCCCGCAGCTAAGTTAGGTTCTGTAAGTAACGACATGTGTACCCGTTTAAATAAATGACCCTCGAAATCTACTCTGGGTTCGAAATAACTTTTCTTGTAGAAAAATGTAGTTCTTATTTTTTAAACTTAACCTCTGCCTCCGGCTGTTCTTAATTATCCGGTTCTCTGAATAACGAATGTAAACATTGAGCCGGCTCGGTGTGTTGATATAATACAATAGACATTTTTTGTCATTTAATAACAAAAAAAAATTCGAGGCCCATTTTTTCTGCTGAAACACACCTTTCATCCAACTCTCTGACGATTGTACTATGCACTGTGTACTATCTAATCGTCAAAAAAAGAACGTCAACCAATTTTTATTTTAGTAGTCATTTTGAAGATGTAAAAATTTTAGTTTGGCCATTTCAAATCAAAATAGTTTTTGTTAGGCTAAGGCTAATTAATTTTGTTTTAAAAACATGGGATTAGTGTTACATTTTTATTGCATTTCAAATCAAAAAAATCGTTTAAATTTTTTCATGCAAAACGGCAATTTCATAGGTAAAGACCTATTATTATTTATAAGGTAAGTAGATTTTGTTTGTAAGGGTAACGCTTGGAACCGCTGGTCACATTTCTTAAATTCTTTCACTGATAGATACTATAATGTATACGTGATTTGCGTATTTTAATCGAGCTATTATTAAGCATTAATCGCTGCTGTTTGTAAAATCCTAGTATAGCCAGTACAAAATAAAGTTCGTTAAGTTATTACAAAGGCTAAGCCAATAACAATCAATAAAATGACTACTTTTTTAAATTAAAAGCAAACCTATAAAAAACACGTTAATTAAATGTAGTGTTGACAGAAATATTTGAAATTGTGGACCGCACTTTTCTATTTTCAATACCTATAGAGTAAAACAGTAGCAGCCATGTAATAAAACGAAGTGCATTGAAAAAATTCTAATTTAGCCTGTGAACAATATCTATGCCTTCAAACGATAGGGTAGTTTTTTGTTCATTTCACTGGCCTCTATAGTTATACAAAAAGTATTACGAATAATAAACAAGACTGTACCGGACCTATTTTCTACCGTATATGATCATTTCTATATTTATAATGTGTTCAATTTTCTAATGGGAATATGGAAACCACGTCATCTATCGAACTTAGCGTTGCTATTTACCAAAATGTAACCAATAATTAGATTCCTAAATAAAAATCCTACTGCGTCACATAGGTAAAGTCGCTTACTTTAAAACACTTCACTTTATTTTTACACTATAACTTTCTACTCATAAACATGCGCGGCACAAAAAGAGTTGGCGAAAATCAACGTGTTTTCTTTATTAAAGAAAGTTTTAAAGTAAAAACTATAAATGTTATGCTTACAATTATATTAATTTCCGTGCGTTACTGAAAACATAAGGCACAAAGCAGTACCAAATGTTCTGATTCAGATAAAATAATCAACCATTTTACAACGGCACAGAATAACTTTGTGCATTCTCTCCCTCTGGCTGTCTGACCACAATAATATTATGACGTCTCCTCTTAATCCTCCTTTGCTTCGCTGGCAATTCTAATTGTGCAACGATAAGAGGTACCTTTGCAATACCTTCATCCCAAACTTAATTTATTGCTTAAACTATAGCTTACAAAGTAAATAATGAGGTTCTCAAAACTTATTGACAAAGGGTGTGTATAAAACAATGGTAGGTATTGAGTCCTTTATTCGATTCGACTGAGTATCCTGCGTTTATCTGCCGTCGCCCACTCGCATGTGAAGCATGCCGATAGTGCCATGGGAAACAATGGCATTTGTGCCATATTGTGATAGAAGTATGCCACTCGAAAATGCCGCTAAAAGCCTGCTTGCGACCTGCATCGCGAACATACGTACCACTGTTAACAAGGCGAGTTCGCGAATACTGCATTGCGATTTCGTAACAATAAGCTTCACTCCAAACTATCAAAGTACCTACTTATTATCTTTGAGCGAATTCAATTTGTTGTAACTCATTAGAGTAACTTGTTATTTTAATGAATATCAAAATTAAGCGCAACACTTACACATATCGCCCATTAATTAATCTTTGATAGATAACAACTAATACTACTACTTACTAATGAAAAACAAACATTATTATAGATTTTATTTCAAAATGTAATCTTCTGTCAAACGTAGGATTATTCCATGCAATTTTGATATTTACTGCACGCCTATTTAAGACTAAACGTACCGACAAGCAAATATAATGCATTGTTTTTCATTATACAAATTAGAAACTCAATTAAATTAAAGACAATTGTGGCTTTGATTTAAAGACTAATTTATTTTTTGTGTCCACAGACGTTTGCTTCCAACCGTTCTTCAACTTTGTGGACATGAGGGCACTCTTGGAAAACTTCTGTGTATACCACGTGAATGCGCCGGGACAAGAGGACGGGGCTCCAAGCCTACCTGAAGAGTGAGTACCTACTTAACCTTAACCTTCATCTACTATAAAAAAAAAACATTTAATTTAATTGATGAAATAAAAACATTTCGTTTTCATAAAAAGAGTTTTTACGTTGTCTCTTTATATACTCGTTTAGGACGCACATTTTAGATCGTAAGCTTATGTAACTTTAAATAAATCGGCGTCATTGTATAGGCCCAGTAGACAGCTTCTACCGTAGTTAACTTTATTGATGCCAGTCTGGCGCGATTAAGTTGCCCAACCCACAATACAGGGATCGATACGCTTGTAAAGTTGAGTGTCACTCAAAACATTAAAATCTCACTGTGATAATGACTTCGTAAACCGCTGTCACTCAAAAAATGTAGGTTCCGTATTACTTGTACATTGAGATACAAATATAAAATCGATAAATTTAAAATGTTTCATTCAGTTCAGTAGTATTGTACTTCTAGCTTTAATCGTGAAACAAATACTTTGGATCCTTATTGCTACAAAGACAGGCGGTCTTCAGTTAATGAAATGTATAACAAGAATCGATTGAAAAAGCTGGAAGCATTCTAGCTGGGTCGCATTAATTCTATTGCGCGGTTTACCCGACATCGGAATTTGCTACACATTGCAGGCTGCTTGTAATACACATAATATTACCATTCCTTACTAGGATTGTCTTCTCCCACGATAATATTCTCAAAGCAAAAACTGGTGTCATTTAATCTAGAGATCATCTACCGGTAATTGTATTTAAAGCATCCAATCGAATTATTGCCGTAATTGATTTATTAATAAATCATTTTAAAACGGAAAAATGTTGTAAGAATCTTGCAAATAGAGGGTGCAAAAGTCCACTCATTCACATTGTAATTTTCCCTTCCCCATTATTATCGACTGTGCAGTTTAATTGAATGACTTCGACGTCGGTCGCAGATTTTCCATGTTTATTCGAAATGGCGTTTCGTATTTACTTCATTCGTTTTAACGAACCAATCGTGTGATTGATGATCATTTGCTTTCAAGCCTTTATACAAAAACATATTAAATAAAGTCAATAGTAATTTAACAGAAGATTTCGTATCAATTCGTAATGACAAATCTTTTGGCGGATCTACACAAAATAAAATTTAATTCAAATCCATTATTCAATTTGTTATACGAGGAAGATGTTATGGGTCCTTGACAGTAACGGCAGTGAGTAACACCCGAGCACAACTCACTTAGCACGTCGGACATGTACCTGCTAATGCAATTTAAACTAGGTTCCTTGGAGATGAAGGCATTAACTTGTCACAGGTATACATTTGATCTGATTACTTATTCTGGCTGCAGCCGTGCGTTGCCGCCATCAAGAAAGTTTGGTGTTTGCACTAAGTTCTTAGACCATTTTAAGTGGTAATATCACGATCCGGCGAGGAGATGAAGACGTGCTTTCATCCGACGAGGTCATTTGCAGATTCTACTTGGGTTATACCTTTTCCCCGTGGCCCGTCCATCTCGGAATTGTTGTTGCCACATTTGCTAATATTATATGTACGTAAAAAAAAATTCTAAATGAAACTCATATCAGCCATCAAGTTCTTATTTGCCCTGGGAATCAGTATAAAAACTAAAACTGGAACTGCACGAAAAGTTTTCACAAAAAAATCTCAACGAAAAAATCTGGAACATCCCCGTTTACATTGATAGTTTGCAGGAAGGACATCTACCCACGTGTATTGTATTGAACTAATACAAACTGCCCCTCCTACCTGCAAACCTATTTGTGATTCGGATTTCATTCATTAGCGACATGACAAACTTTCGTTCTTGAATTATTAAAGTTTTAATTCTTCACTACAAATTAATAAATACCCTTTGCCAAACTACGTATTTGCAGCCTTCTAAATTAAAAGCATTAGGTGTAAAAAGTAAAGTGAAGTTTAAGTAAACTCTACCCACGAGTCAAGGATAAAAAAGTATTCATTACAATTGTAAGGAGGTTATCTGTTTACCCTTTCTCAAACAATAGCCCGTCTAGCTCAAACAGTATCATGTTTCTAAAGTACGGCGCCCAGCTTGTATTGCAAGGAAGATACGAACGATAGAACACTTGGTACAAGAAAATCAACCCGTATCATTTGTATTAAAATAAAAATATCAGTGAAAGTGTTTATTGCTTTTAATTTATATTAAAGGCCGGTAACGCGCTCGTAACGCCTTTGGTGTTGCGGGTGTCCATGGGCGCCGCTGGTGTTTGCCGATTGTTTGCCGAACTACCCCTTAAAAAAATAAATTTAATTTTAAGTACATAGTTAGCGTTTACTTTTAAAATATATGCGTCATGCAAGACTGATTGACCGACTGACTGCGCGTGGTCAGTTTCCCTCTAACAGTTTATTGTTGATATCCATCACTAGTCACTACCTTAATGATTAATGAACTCAGCCAGACTCCCAAACTATTTGGGTGTAGCCGATACTAAAATTACGTAACTATCTCTAATTATTCACCTCGGATACATTTTAGTTACCAAAACTACTTTCTCACTGTATTCACTTAAATTCACAATGAAAACATCGAATAGTTGTAATATTCTCCATCTAAATACCTACGGGATTAAAGAACTTCGACCTACATTCTTTAATGGCCGGAATTATTGAATTGAGGCTGGCTTTTTTGTGAAAATGTTGATCGATCCTTAGATATCGTATTTAGTAGACATCACACTCACTACCATATCATACCAAAACCTACCTTTTATTTCACATGTGTTCCCTTGACTACGGCTCCATAAAATGCATAGAAATGTATAAGACACATTTCTATGCATTTTATGGCTTATGGGTCAAATTATCAGTTACTATATCATGAACTAGTTAACATTACAACCGTAAAAAGGATGGTCGGTGGTTTATATTAAACTAGCTCCCGCCCGCGGCTTCGCCCACGTTGTATGTTGGTAAAAAGCCTATGTCCTATTCCGGAGTGTATCCTATGCCTGTGCCAAATTTCATCCAGATCCGTCCAGTCGTTTTGGCGTGATTGAGTAACAAACATCCAAACATCGTTACTTTAGTACCTAAGATTAAAATTTAAATATCAAAAATATTATAAGCGCTCACGTAAGCAGTCAAGTTTTATACATACCTAGATACTTGCTATCTTTACTTATAGGTACCAGTCTATTTAACGTATTCGTATTGTTCTTATAAAAATATGTAAAAACACCTTCTCATAATAAAACGTAAAATTAATATTTCAATAATTCTCACAAACATTTAACTATATTTCGTTCATCATACATGGTATAAAAATAATAAACATTAATTCTATTTATGTAAACACGTATTTACATGAATGTTGACATTGTCGTGTTTTTATGGTTCCAAAATTGCTTATCATGTATCCAGCAATTTCAATATTTATATAGAAAAATAATATACTACTGAACATTAAAACATTCATATTGAAATTCGCGAATAAATTATTATAACAAGTATTTCTTTTACAAGCTTTTATTTATTTTAATATTGGTATTTAACGTAATCTCTCGAACTCCGCTACTGCAAATATTATTACGTAAAATTCATAGCGATCAAAATAATTTTCTCTGAAACGTTTAAATTGTAATGATAAACTGTGAAAATGATAACGGAGGAAAATGGAATAGGTTAACGTGGTACGGAATCGCGAACAATCTCAAGAGTGTTTTTTGTATTATTTGGTTGGCAGTGAAGCCGTGCAATGGCCTGGCGAACCGCTCGCGTTGCTATAATGAGCGTCGTGGAACGCAATAACTTTAAACACCTAGAGAATCCAGGGCATTCTTCAGCCTTAGCACCCCATTGTAGTAAGGGTCTCGCATCCCCAATGGAAAATACTCGATGAGAACCTGTCTAGCGCTTGTCTAGTGCGTCGTGTGGAATGTTCATCTCAGAGTTATGTACCCACCAAGCAGAGGCCTGTATCGAAACCTAAAGTTCTAAAATATTTTCAGAGATCATGTCGACTGTTATTGTAGAACTCGTCTACCATTTCATTTAAATTGTCAATAAATCTTTATTGCATCTATGTACATGTACCTAGTACCTACTAGTAAAATATTCAGCTGTATTTTATTTGCTGCATTTAGGCAAACACTATTCATAAATCCCTAAGTGAAAATATTGAATTTTAGAAGTGAGCTCATAGTTCATTCATTGTAAGCATTTTCTGAGGTTTGCGTTTCATTTTCGTTATTTACTGGCTTATTTTTTTATTATTCCCGTTTAACTTGCAAGCTAAAAATTGACGAAAATAAGAGAGTTTGTCGTCAAATTGCCTCGGGCTGTCGTCTGATCGCTGGAGGGGCTCGACGCTGCGTAAAATGCAAACATTTTGCCAGCCACATCGAGGACGATGCTACCGTTCGTACACGATAAATGTAGACAGATTAGATATTTTGATACAAGCAGTAACACACGTCTCTAGGATACTAATATTTTATTTTAGAATGCCTGCCATTCAACATTACCTCTAAAAAAACATTGTATTTTGTTTATTGCCTCTAGCGATTATATCCACATCACATAATTATTATTTGATGATGTAGTCAACACGTCATAGGTACTAGTCAATTTTAATGTATATGTATTTGTAAAAACCGTTTGAATTGAGAGATATTTAAAAACCTATAATGAACCAGCAAACAAGTCTGCGTTCATGTAATTTCAACATTTTATCTCCGCAGCTGCATATAAAACAAACTAACCTGGCTGGCTGTTGGTTCGTCTTCCATTTGAATTAGTACCTTAATTAAACTTAAATAAAAGTTATTACGTAAGTTTGCTTTACACACGCTTGAAAGTCTTCAACTCTTTCAGTGTGAAAATGAACTACGAACTCGATTCAGATAAAAAGTTTCAATCTTAATTAACAAGGAAGAGTAAAGCTGTGTTCCTTTAGTTCCCTATCCGATAGTTAACTGTGTAAATTATATTAATACTGGCTGCCGATACCAGCGGAAAGATTTTTCTCCCTACGACTTTACCATCAATCCTTATTAGCTAATGTGAATTACATGTCTCTCGACTTAAGATTGGTACGAGATGTAAAAGGGTCCAATATGATTGTTTCACAATAGCCATTTGGCAAAACCAATTGTCAATTGAACAACAAATCGTGATAAAATAAACATTAGTCACAAAATTTCAATTTTAAACTGGTTTGTATTTTTCTTCTGAGCGGTTTCTTTAAACTAAAACGCCAATATCCAAACCCATTTACTCTTAAACTTTTGATTGACAACAAAATAGAAATAGCTACACTAACCAGTGTTTTGCCCGCATGAAAGTTGTGAAGTGGTCAAAAGCAAACAGGGTTTATTCGCTAAGCCATCGGCACACAATTCTCTTTTGTCGCGGACCCAGCGGGTGTATTCGCTTTTGCAGGTTAACTTCATTCCCAAACTAGACAGTGACGCACAGGAAATGACAATAAACTATGCATTTCGAAATTTCATAAACCACTCTACAAAAATATTTTTCAAACTGTTCTTTACTTTTGTTATTAGTACCTACCAATCACATAATTCCTCAGTGTAATTAATATAAACTGTCATTATTTTACAGTAACTTAATTTCAGCTGAACAAGTCAGTAAGTCGTAGCTAATTAGAACCATCGATGAATAATATATAAAGTACTAAGACATTGTACCATTTACTCAGTGTTTAATAAGGTTCATGTTATTAAAACATCAAAGGGAAATGCGTACTCCATCACAGGGGTGTATGACAAAGAGTTCATTAATTTGAGTCTTTATATTATTTCCCTGCGTGTAATCCGTAATGAAATTGAAGTCGTATGAAGATTCACTCGTAGACTCAAAGAAGCGTAGACTTACTAAGTCTACGTACGCTTCTTTGTATAATTTGTAGGTACTTGAGATTCCATCACTTTTGATTATTATGAATATATTTCACACATTCGAAATCTATTGTGATTAAATCAAAATATTCTATTTATTTATATCCTATATTTTGGTTTAATCACAATTATATTTGATTTTCTTGTAATAAATTGATTCGATATTTGGCCTGATGTTCATCGGTAGCGTACCAAATAACACGTTTAAATATAGAAAAGATGGAATCGCAATAAACGGATGACCTACTTCGATGCTAATAATTTCATCCAAATTCATAAATATGCATGGAACCATGTGATCCGTCTAGTTTCGTTGAAAGTTGGTTGTTATAACAGAACGAATATTTTTATGACATACTTTTCAATCGTGGAAATATTCTTGCTCAAAGTTCCTAAGATTTATTTAATATTTGCGTTTTGATTATATTATAACAATACTTTTCCAATTATTATATTTTATATAATAATAATAACATTCATTTTGCCTTGATAGATTTAAATTTTCCCCTAGTTTAATAATAAACAGAAGGTTTCTCAAGCTCCCTTTAAAATCAACACCTGCAATAAAAACGGAGCATTGCTTATTTGCGTAGAAGTCAGCACTATTTGAAGAAAATTTAAACCCTGATAAGTAAGTACCTACCATAAACGTGAATAAATATATTGATTCCCTAAAGCTATGTTTGCTTACAAAAATCTTTAATTATCCACTAATTACCTCATAATTTACTAACAACTTAAGACCCTGATATAGTACGCATAAGCAACTTGAAATTCACAGCGTTCCCAATAGCAAGTCTGGTATTAAGTCTGGTAATGGATACCGTCCACATCCTCTATCCGATATCCTTTCCGTCCGCTACGCTAGATAAACGGCTATCATGACTCCTCTAATATGAAAATCATATTTTACCGTCATATAGCCGCATAATGGCTGAAAAAGAAAGTGTTCTGTGATAAAACACAAATGAACACAAAAAAGTTCTCAATCGGTACAGCTCCGCACTTTTAGTCACGTGGTTGTCGTAAACTTCAGATTAAGATTTATTCCCGAGACGTGAACTAGTTCTAATTTCCTTTGAGCTAAAAGGCATATATTGGTATTGCAGTTCAGAAAACTCCATTCATTATTAGATCTTTGATTTATTAGATGTGAATCAGAATCAGACTCTTCATCCCTACAGAAGTATCCATCTACATAGAGCTGTATATAGTGTACTAGTCCCTTTGTGGGTACCTCAAACACGACTTCCAAACGCAGTAATTGCACGAATGTAACCCGAGTTCATTATACAAGCCTAAAGGGAACAATGCCATTCAACAGTGGACACGTAGACGTCAACTGCTAATGGCATCCATTACGTATGTACTTTTCATGTAATACAGGAGAGTAAAATTGTTAAAGAGCGATCTTCTGAGTGGTCTTAGGAATTACATTGAAATCAGAAGCTGATTAACTGAATGTAGTGACGTAAGTAGTAGTAACATTTAGTTAGTTAACCGTTTATTCGGTGTCCTTGCGAGCGCGAGCGAGTCAGGCCGTGCGGGTTGTATTGATTTTTTTGAACGGCACGCGCCACCGGCTACGTCCAAGTAATACTATTTGAATAATGCTTTCTTGTCCCGCTATCAATCTTCTAGATTTTCACATGTCATAAACTGTATTAAATAATAACGCGATCCTATAGTACTTGATTTGAGTAGGGGCCGCCGTAACAGAAAACCCGCCCTGTATATATTTGCCCAGCGTCTCGTATCCAAAACTTAACATAAAAAATTGTTTTATCACTGCATTTAAAAAAACTTTATTTGAACAAGAACTACGTGCTAAATCACTTGGATTTGTCTTAAAGCCGTAGTCCTCAATTTTAATGTCACTTCGGAAATCCTTATTACCTTACCTATTTGAGATTAGGATAAAATCTTCTGAGAAATCCTACTTCAGGATCGCTCATTTAACTTCACTCTTCGCAATCGATATGGGGCTTACATTAGTATTCAGCGCGCGGGTAGTAATTAGCATTTCCACGAAGATATCTAAAGAACACCATATTATTTTAGCACGGTTTTGAACCTGCTATTATAATGGATTCCATATAAAAGATGATGTAAGAAATACGCTACTCATATTGATTTATAAGACCCGGTGCCGGTGGTGCCTATACAATTCCTCCAAGCGTTGACAACTATCATGACATCTCACACGAAGTTTCGCAACGTTCTCCGAACTTAGACAAACAATTTAAAATTATTTTACAAACTACTTATACGTGACCTGAATATTCACTTTGTATATGAGTTTACTTGTGGGAGGAACGCCACTACTTTCTACTTTACAAACAGTTTATATTAGGTACCTATGTACATATTATATATGTGCGTTATGTCAAGCTCGTCAACAGTGGACATTCCTGACATGATCAATCCCCAAACTAACTTGGTTAAAGTTAGTGGCAAAGTCCCGCGTCTACATAGCTTTATGTTACCCAAGTTTATTGTTCTAATTAGTGCCAAAATAGTCAAACAATTCAGACGCGACCCTGTGGCATACTGCGAATAATTTACGATGTATGAACACACTTACGTGAAAGTACTTACTTCGTACTAGCAGGACCAGTGCCTATGTAAACATAAAAATCTAAAGTTTGATTTATACCTAATTTAAAATATACATAAATAAAACGATTTGAAATATGTCTAGGTCTAAAAATTTTAATAACTGTTGCCTAATAAAAATATTTCAGTCGCTTCTAACCTACGTAACGGCAGATGGAATTTGAGGCAGGTACGTGGTTGGTGGTGCAAGCACAATAATGTAATTATCGTGGCCCCGGCCCTGAGCAGGAAAAAGAAAGAGTGGTTTGTAGTCAGTAAGAGTCTGACACTCTTTCTGTCGTCCCACCCAGAGCAAGGATTCAAAAAAACAATGCCTCGGTACGTGGCCTAGTCATCTAAGACTCCGTGTTTAAGAAGGTAGAACTTTATGGTTTTAATTTTTGATGACGACCTACGAGCGTCAGAAATCTTTGAAAGTAATAAGTGCTAAGTTGGATTCTGATGTTCTATCATTTTTTGTCATTAATTACTTAACCTTTTAATTAAAATTAAGTCCTATTTATCGGTAAATGGTCCTTAACATCCGGGTGGTCAAATCTCAAAAGCGCTACAAATGCAACTCTTCTCGAGAAATAAAAGTATATCAGCCCCGAACCGCGGTCATTTCTGCTTGCTACTGCAGACTGCAGGAAGTGTGAAGATTCGTGTGTGAAAAATATTAAGACCTTATATATTGTAACAAATATTGATGTTTTAACTCTTTTCAATATACTTTATATACTTTCTATATACTCTTTTCAATATGTCATTATGTCACACAATCATTCTATAGACTACAAAGGTAGTTTAGAAAACTAACTAGTCAAAACAGTACAAATGTTACATTTTCTTCCTGATTATGTTAGCCAATCGGAATAAAATCTGTATGACCTTAATATAGTCTAAAGTCTAACGAGACACTTTAGCCATCATTATTCATTATATTAGATTGTCAATAAAAAACATCGAGTAACTTAGAAAAGGACTATAACACACACATCGTACTAAATTCCCCCCCATCCTGAGCGAAAAAACAAGACAAGTATATAAAAAACTAGTATAATGTTACTAGGAACATCTGCATATATAACACACGAATAAACTGTTGGTATTATTTTCCTCTGCGACTAGAACAAAAATTCCGCAGCCGCGCTAAAACTAAAGGAAAAATGCATACGACTATTATATAATTCAAACACCAACCATGTTATGTTCCATATGACACAGTATCAACTCTGGTTGCGTCACGTTTTCGAACAAGATTAATCTAGTTCGGAAATCCGGAGCTGCAAAAAAGTATCATGTCAGGTATGAAACTGCCCTTCGCACCGCAGCGCTAGCCCGGTTAGAATTTGATTGTGGGATCCAGTTTTCACATGCCGCCTAAAATAATTGCAGGTTTGCGTGGCACCCGGTTCGTTATAAAGTTTAACAACGAAGTATAAAAAAATTTGGTTGCTGGTGTCCTATATCTTTTTGTAACTATTGTCGATTCTATGCGGGTTAGTAAATAAACATTCATAGAACATGTTTGCATTTCATTCTCGAATCAACAAGGCGACTTGCTACTGAAACTCCTATCTAGAGACGTTAAAAACAAATATCGATTACGTTTCTGTTGTAGACTTCCCCTTATAAATAAATGAGTATTGTGCTCCAATCCAACCATTTTTATTCATCTTGATTTTAATCTATGACGTAAGTTAAGGGGCGTTGCCTAATATTAGGAACACACGGTGGAATCCGGGAATAGTCATAGAATTTAATAGGAATTTAGTACATAGGTTTGTCTTTTTATTTTTTAGTTTGCTGGATTGCATATGACCTTTAAAAGTGGTTTGCATTAATGTTCATTTCAATGGTTGCTATACCGATCTGCTCAATCAGCTTAATTGACAAATTTAGGTCACTTTAGTGTTCCTGACCGGTGTCGCCAATCGTGCTAAGAATTCCCTTTTAAAGTTTAGTTCAGACATAAACCAGGGTAGGGAAGTTCGGCAATCGTAGTCACCCGCGTGCCGATTGACCGGACGTCGTCGCCTGAGTAATCTCATAATCTGTGATTTGATAATAATTCTTTACTTTTCTATACCTAGTACTTCAACAATTTGATTCTATTTGACAGTGATTATATTATATTATAGTAACAGACCACAAAGTCACATCTTATGGATTTTTAGTACTGAGTAACTGATTTTTTTAAATAACGATCAAATTTTTTTTTAGAATCATTTAATTCCAAGGCCTTATTGTCTTCTGGACTGACCTAAACTATAACCCTGATGGAAAAGAGGTATATTACAGTATTTCCTAGACAAGTCCTCCTTTCAAAAGTAATTTTTCGTGTCACTTTATGGTCAATTATGAAATTTCAAAAACCAATTTTCTCCTTACCTTTGCTATGTGTGATGGTTTTAATCATTTCAACTGCATTGTATGAATTTGGTTGTGGTACTCAGTCGTTTTATTCAAGCGATGCTGTGCAAGTGGTGCCTTATTAGCCTTAATAAAAGTTTGTGCAGTTCCCTACCTCCAGCAGAACTTATGCATCTATTTAATTTATATAAAGTCGACTGAAGTTGCTTACGTAATATCAAGTTACCTGTTGGTGAATTTATTATGCATTCATTTATTAATTACCATTTACATAACTAAACCTCGCACATTCCTTTGGGAAAAACCTAGTATGATTTTAACCAACGTTGCTCAATTAGTATAATTGCGACCTGTAATCTGTTCTAGATCTTTTTATTTTCTCAGTTAAAATTAGTATAACCTCGGGTTAACCCTAAAATTTTTAAACGAATTATTTAATTCGTTTGTAACGGACACCCTGCACGCAATGTGTTTGTCATTTAGAATGTGACTCATTCATACGCAATAGAAATTTCTAATAATAAGTATACTCTTTACGTCTAGGATTATTTACATTTACTTTACCAAGTATTAAGCAAAGTTTTGAAAAATCGATAGTACCGGAGTCCTTTGAGGTAAGAGTTATAGCTGGGGTCGACATAAAAGACACAGTACATTTAGAGAAATGACGTGTCGTTCTCATAAATTGAGGAAATGATTATCCACAAATCGCGACCCTATTAGAGTTTACACGAGCGCTAAAATGGACTTATTATCTGGTACGCTGGCGGTGCGGTGTTAGGAGAGTAGTCATTAAGTCGCAGCCGGCGGGACATCCGGCCTCGATTATATCTCAACAGATGCTAGCTACATCGATGCTGCTCGTCGCTCGTTAGTGTTCTTCACCAAAACTTCAAAATACTAATTTTACTACTACCCTACACAGTTACCAAGAAATTGCGACCACGTAAACCAAAACCAAAAAAGAATTCAGGCTTAGCTGAAGCTAAAGCAAAGGAAATTTTTAATTACACTTGAACCAAAATGTTCTGTAAAAGTGGCCTGTTATTTCAAAAGCTGTTGCGGCATTTTAACACTACCTAGGCTTTTGCGGCAGATTTCGCATTCATCTCTTGTTAAAATTACGTCTACAGACCAAAGTGGTTTTTCATTCCTATAAACATTTTGCACTTGTACAAACGTAAACAGATTTTGGTTTCGTGTTCCAGATATTTAATCTGCAATACTCCCAGGGAGTTACTACAGTAGTCAGTCAGTTTTATTAAGGGCTGATTTTTAATGGTTAGATAAAGTTACCTGGGGATTAATTATTATGTTGTCGCGTCACAATGTTCGTATATGACAGTGACAACAACAATTTTATTCCTCATATAACATTTATCTAACTATTGAAAAATCAGTCTTTAATCGGATGCGCATACCTGTGTAATAAACAAGAATGACACTTGCGCCTTCACATATCAAACGAAATTAGTGACGCCTGTGAATTAGTGCAACCACGCATGTTATAATATGCATTATGAATATTAATCATACATGTGCATATTAAAGACTTAACCTATAACTTATTTTGACATATTTAAATCGCACTAAGTTTCACCGCAAAACGGATTGCCTTCCTTGCATAGATATTTTGCACACCATTTATTTTTCTATGCCTGATTATGTTTCCTTGGGTTTAATTGGGTTCTTTTCTATCAAAACATTTTATACCAAATAGCACGCCCAAAGGCAAGAACGCTGTAAGTTTTTATGTGTACAATTCGATTATGGGAACCTCGATCGAATACATACATACTTAGATTCATGGTTTAACCCTTAAATGCATCTTGTATCGATATCGATACATCGCATTCTAATAGTTTTTATCGGATTTTTATTTGAAGTACTGCGTAGGCTGAAGATTCATACATTTCTTTGCCTCATTACCCAACAAAAAAAAGTAAGTGTCAGGTGTCAATGTCATATCTGTGGAATAATTTCCTTGTCTATGGTGTAGTCGTCAACGTAGTGCGCGTTTTTCTGGAATTGAAGTTTTTATAAAACTGCGAGAACGAAAATAATTCGAATTGATGCCAACAAAAATCACAAAATGGATGGTAAGTCCTTCATTTACTTGAAAACAATCGAATATGCACGACTTTTATGTGTTTATCTGAGTAAATATCGCATTTTATGTTTGTCTCGAAAACGATACAGCATGCGTTTGGTTCCCGCCTACACACCATTCAAAAGTTTGTTCATAACGGTTTTGGTTTTGATTTTACTCGCTTTTGGGTATGGTTAAATGCTTTTTTTTTGGCTTTGTAGAGCGGCAAATAGAGGATATGCTTATGAGGTTGGAGAATGGTGAGATTTCAGAAGATGATTTAGAGTCAGATGGAGAAGATATTCCTTATTACCCATCTCGAGAAGCCTTGGCAGCTGAATTAGAAGATGACGAAGAGGTGCTTACGGGAGAGAATAATTTAGAAGAATTTCCAGACCCTCCATTGGTTCAAGATGAGCAGCCTATACAAGACGCACAGTCTTCGGAGCAAGTGGAAGCACAAGCGACTGAATCTCTCATAAATTTGAGGCATTTACTGTGGAAAAAGCAGTCTTTTCCATTTGATGAGAATAATGTCAAATTCGTTGGGTCTGAAGAGTTACCTTCATCTATAATGGAATTGCAAAGTCCTTACCAGTTTTTTAACTATTTTTTCACGAATCAGTTTATGGAAAACATTGTTACTGAATCAACTCGCTACGCAGTCCAGAAACAACCTGACAGACCCGAATTATTCACAGTGGGCGACCTTCGCAAATATTTTGGGATCCTTATATTCATGTCTGTGTACCATTATCCGAATACAAGGTCGTATTGGTCCAATAAATTTGGCTTTAGACACATCAAAGAGGCAATGCCTGTGAATAAATTTGAGAAAATGCGAAAGTTACTGCACTTCAATAATAATGATGATCATCTACCAGTAGACCATGCGCAGCATGACAGGCTTCATAAATTACGTCCCGTAATAAACCATTTAAATGAAAAGTTCTCCAGCGTAACCATCGAACAGAGATTATCTATAGACGAACAGATGTGCGCCACCAAAGTAGGACATTTTCTGAAACAATACCTCCCCAACAAACCCCATAAATGGGGGTTCAAATTGTTTGTTCTATGCAGTTTAGCCGGTTTTGCTTATAGGTTTATAATTTACTCTGGGAAAGAAGCTAATGAAGGATTGTCAAACGAACATAACTTGGGAGTTGTGGGACAAACAGTCATGAACTTGCTGAGTGTGGTACCCAGGCAAAGAAATCATATTGTCTATTTCGACAACTACTATACATCTTTGCCATTGATGTATACACTAGCCAAACAAGGTATACATTCCCTAGGCACTATTCAAAGAAACCGATTAGGAAAATCTTGCAAGTTGCCAACCAAGCAGGATGTTATGAAGAGTTCAGTCCCAAGAGGGTCGTATGAAGAATACGTAACAAATTTTGAAGGAATTGACATGACAACAGTTACTTGGAAAGACAATAAACAAGTCATCTTAGCTTCGACATATGTTGGAGCATGCCCCGTGGAGAATATAGAACAATTCGATAAAAAAGAAAAGAAGAGGATTTCTATCACGTGTCCGAAGTTAATCAAGGAATATAACATGCACATGGGTGGGGTAGACCTAATGGATTCCTTTCTAGGAAGATACAGGATTCGAATGAAGAGTAGAAAGTGGTACATGAGGATCTTCTATCATCTGCTAGATTTGACTGTAATAAATGCATGGGTATTACACAAAAAAGTAGAAGAAAGAAAAGGCAACCACAAAAACATCATGACCCTTGCAGACTTCCGATCAGAGTTGGCTGAAACTCTTTGCCAATATACTCCTACTAACACCAGAGGGCGCCCTAGCACCAGTGCTATAAGAGAAGATCAACCACCACCCAAAATGCGAAAAGGCAAACCTATCCAAGTTTTGCCACCCCTTGAAGTTAGACTTGACCAAGTGGATCATAATATCATGAGAACAGAGTCACGTGGTCGATGTATGATGCCATCGTGTAATTTACTTAGTATAATTAAATGTTCTAAGTGCAATATTTACTTATGTTGTAAGAAATCTAAAGATTGTTTCACCCATTTTCATAATTCTTCAGTTATATAAAATTTAATTATTTTGTAAAGATAATGCATAGTGTATCGAAATCGATACAAACATATTTTTATAAAAAAATAAACGTTCTAATTGATTTAGATTTTTTTAATTATTTTTTGAGTTAACATAGACCTTTAAAGAAACATAATATTTTTTTTTGGCTAAACATCTTTTATTATGCATTTAAGGGTTAACTAAATGTTTACTTAAAATATAATTGTGATTTTTAGACGTCGTAGAAAAAAATATAGTACTATGCTCAAAATATTCAAATCCGGTTTGCCATTTCTGTACAAAATCTATCCACATTATGCCTACCTAAACTACCTAACTTATCGGTTGCATATTTCAGTTTATCGATTGAAATGCTTGGAATATTTTCTTCATGTGGTTAGACAGGCTTGTGTAAAATAATTATGTTTTCAGATTTAGTCCAGGTAGGTATAAAGATACGTTTCAATTGATAACTCAAAGCAACAACAAATTCGGTGGCATATCTTAATTTCCTTTGGGATCGTGACGCAATTACAGAAGAGTACCTTCTCAGACTAGCTACAAGGTATTTGAGAGCTGTCTTGAAGCAAGTTTCCGAGGTCAACGCGAATACTTGTGTACCAGCCGCCACTGTGAAGAAACTCTTCGTTTAAGTTTTTCGAACTACTGCAGCAGTTTTCAATGTCATGAAACTGCGGGCCGTGTTGAATTAAATTTCGCTTTCAGAATAAACCTTGAATACCACTTAAGTTGAACGAAAGTATTCTCCAAGTTAGGTAAGACCACATGAATCACTAGAGAGCCGAACATTAATATTCATCCCCTAAACCTACGGATATTTTCTGGCGTCATTTTTTCAAATAGAGACAATGCTATAAAAATGAAAAATATTGACAAAAGGCGGGCGCTTTGATCGGAAAACAAAGACATCTCCCGATTCAGGTTTGCGACACCTGTGCGTATTGTGTTTTTCTGGCTCATGAAATATTGGATAAAATGAAAAGCAAAAATTATAGCAAACACTTGTGTTTTCACAAAATTTACCAGAAATCCGCGAAAACTGTATTGCGGTTTGTGTACTTAGGCGTTGCTAGGAAACTAAAGGACAGTGTACTCGGTGTTGCTTTTTTAATATACTGCAATACGGCTGCCTTTGTTACTTTACTTAGGTTATTTAAATTAATTAAAGTCAAAGAAAGTTAACCAAGGAACGCGATCGTAGTAAATAATGTAATTAATCAAATTTTAATACGTATTTACAAATTATATCACCCAGAAGTAGCATTCACGCTTCATGCCAATAAAATAAATATTCTTCTCTAATTATTTTTTCGTTCTAGCGTTACTTTCGATCTAAATTTAAACTAAGGGATTCAAAAAATAAGAATCCTCATTAAACATCGTTGTCAACGGTAAAAACCATTAAAATACCGGGTAGACATTTGTTAGGCTTACAAAGAAAGTACTGACTACCTATTCTTTGGGAGCGAAGTTTTATTCAATCCTGTATATTTACGTTAGTAGATGATACAAAGTTTGGTTTTCTATTTAGTTGTTACTTACAGTATGAAGTAGGTACATCGTTGGGTATTATATAAAATCTGCTGGCGGGTATGAAACTTGAGACTTGAGGCTGATCTCCTTTATTATGCTGCTACTCAGGAATCAAGTTTGTAAACTAACCACAAGAGCCGAAGTCGATACCAAGATAAATTATTAAATTGTACGGTGCCTTAGTTTCTTGGCCTCTTATTATTTTTGGAGCGTAATAACTCGTAAACCTATATTAATATCACATTGAAGCTATATTGACAGCTAATAAAACAGTGTGAGCTTAGTAGCGACGTAAATTCCTCGTGACTGAAGATTGGAGATCTCTCGACATGAGAACGGACGCTAAAAGACAAATAACTCTTACTTACGCGTTTATTCGTAAAATAAGTCGATAAATTATGCAGCAAGCCTCTCGCCGAAAGTTATCAGGTAATGGGGTTTAGCTGCAACACACTTTTGAGTATGGCTCCGAAGAAAATGCACAGAACTTGTCGGTTGTTACCTCAGAAGAAATTATCTTAAACCTTATTCTTCTTCTTCTTATGATATTCGTGAATATTCCTACTGCAATTTTACTCAAAGCATTTTTCTTTTGACTTTACTAACTTTGTTTCGCATATTTTGTCTATAATAAAACGCTCAGGTTCTACGAGTATTTCTAAATGACGAACGCGCGCTTTCTCACTCCGTGCACGTTGATAAACCAGACAGGGCGCTAGACTGTTAGACGCCGTATTCGTATTGTACTTGTAGTGGCCATATCGTTTTGATCGCTTTCTGAATTGCTAGAGTATTTCATGGAATGGTTGCATTCCAAGAAATGTTTGACTGTGTATTTGCCACATCATAAAGGGTTCCGGCAGATCAATGATAAAAATCGTTTCTCGATGTAGGTAACTAAGCCTCAAAAATATGTAAAATAGTTGAATTACTGATAGAGGCGCTACATGCTCTATCATTTGTTCACCTGGGACATTAATTCCCAGGTGAACAAAGAAAAGTCCGGGGTAACAAGGCGTATTTTTCATCTCTTTTACTTGTTTTCTCTTCTTATTATACAGCCCAACACATTCTGTTTGGTTAGGTTAAAACTAAGAACCGTGACCCACACTTCTTTTGCATTGGCGAGGGTGCCCGCAAGAGTGTGCCGCGGCATTGGCCAAAAAGCACTTTACATTTAACCGCCTTCGTTACATCACCCAGGTAAAAAATTGTAATAAACTTATTCAAAACCCTGATGAATTAAGGATTTGGTCAAATTGTGTTTCCCACATTATGTAATTTGGACGTTTCAAAAACTACCTAGATGCCTTGAGTAACTTGTAAAATGAGTAATTGAACATATCTATCTATCTTTAGTCATAGGGTCTAGGAATCATCTCAAAAAACAATACAAATAACATCCTTTAATTATAGACCGTATTACATTCGTAAAAATCCTAAGGCTGCTTGCATGTTGAAAGTAAATCACTGAACTAGATTAACGGTGACAGGAACCAGCATGAAGGACAGGAATGAGTAATGAAATGACAATGAACAGTCTTCCCCGTGGAGGGTAGGTGAATAAACTGCATTAATGGGGCGTCGCGACACGTCGGCGCCTACTCCGCGCGTGTCAAATATGTATACGTATACAAATACGTAGGTAAACTTATTGTTATATACCTACGTGTTTATGAAAACATGACTCTATGAATGAACTAAATAAGTCGCATATTGATTAGGAATTAACGCTCATGCGAACCTAACATTGAATAAATCCCTACGATAATTGTTTAGCTTTTACAAGAACGTTCCTAATTTCCTCTGCTCTGTTTCCGTGCGCTTTGGAAAACAAGTTACGTCTACAGAGCAGGGTAGCACGTTGTCGTAATTAGGTATAATCACAGGTACATTGTGTTCTACTAAGAAAACATCGTTTTAACAGTTAATTAATTTACGAGTTGAAATGTTGCCTGTTCCGAGATAATTTAAACAAAGTTTTTACTAACTTACAGGAGGGAGTAAAGTTTATAGCCAGTAAAATGAATAAATTTATAAAATATGTAATGTAAGGTAGTTAATTATTAACTACCTTACATTACATGGCATTTCGAATAAGGTTCGGTTATTTGTAAGGCAGAATAGAATCGGCAGTGGGTCTCGTACCGCAGTGTTATGTAACAGACTGCCGCTCGATATAGACTGTACCTACTACATGACGGCGGCGCGATGGCTACCGGCTGACGACGACGACGTCTGCTCAAGCCTGCTGTTAACCTATAGGGACTACGAAATCACTTCAATTGTTTATCTACATTTAAGTATTCTAGCCATGGACAATAACCCGCCTTCCAACCCCTCATATCGCTCGCTACCTTTTCAATCGAAACTTTTTTCATCATTTTACTAATATTCTGTGTTTATGTGGGATTTGACAATATTGGCAAACCTTTGAATGCTGGAACATTATAATCCCGGTGACGTATCTATATACTTATGTCACGGGCTTCCAAAGAAAGACAGCAGGTTATTCTTTTGAAAATTAATGTATTCTATTTGGTACCGAACCTACTTGTAAAATAAGCAAGCGAAGAATGCGTAATACAGTAATAGTTTCTTTACAAAGACTGGGAACTTGAATAATTTACATTTTATTCTCAAAAAGCTTTTGAATATCTAATCATTACCCACCTAAAACTAGAAGGCAGTGGTATAGAATACATGGGAAGGTTAATGCAAAAAAATAATTCTTTGTTAATACCATGTGTAGAATCAAACGTCACGAGAGACAGCAAAGCTTAGCGAAGCTTAAATCATCAGCTCAGTGAGATACATACTAGAACTCACGTAACGGACTAAGGGCTATAGCTAAAGCCGTGCTCCATACGATCATCTAAAGTAATTTGGAAACCCAGTACTAATTTTCTTCAATATCTGTCGTCAACCAGGAGACTAGTTTTGAAAACGTTTTGCTAGCAAGTATTATTCCGAGAAGCCGAGGTCTGCCAGTCCTAGATTACGTTCAGCAAACACTCCATGCCATAGTGTACAGTGCGCTTAACTTACTAAGAAGTGGTTTTGCGCGTGGCCGTCTCATATTGCTCATCTTAATACTAGAGACCTAACTTCGTCTCAACTAGTTACCTTAATGCCATTTTGAAATTACAGGTACTTGTATTATTATAATGCCGATGGTACGAGCCGATCTATATTCTGATATGGAGCTCGTGTAGCAGTTGAAAGGCATTTATTTTAAAGTTTTATCGATACATTCGTTCCGATAGGGGCAGCTCTCGGGACCTGCTTGCAGTCTGTGTATATAATTCATTTATTTTTCGCCGCAGTGTTATGTAACCTAGATGTTGATTTCAATGGGTAAAAGTCAGGTAGTTTTGTGTTAGCGGTTTTTGTCACATTTAATAGGAATAGAAAGTACATGAAAGGTTACTAAGCATTTAATCAAAAATATTTTGTCATGCTTATTGTTCCTATTTGTAAGAAAATAAATAAAATAATTATCGTTGAATTCAATAAATGACGCTTGAAAATGGGGTAGCACTGGTGCAATTTCCATTTCCAAGTCATAGACATAGGAATTATTAACTTAAGTTTTTCCTTCTTGTAATACGAATGTTATGTTGTTACTAGCTACCTGTACCCAACAATGGATGAATTGGCTAACCAGCTCAACTACGTGCTTGGTCACTTCGGGATCAAGACGTTCATCGGATTTGGAGTCGGTGCTGGCGCCAACATCCTCGCTCGATTCGCTCTCGTGCACCCACAGAAGGCAAGTATTTTGATAAACTATACCCTATTCCAATAACTTACTGTTATTTAACCCTTTTAATACCTACCATTACCAAACAACTTACTAAACCAAAAGATTTAGCTCGGTTGCTTTATGCAATGCACTTCCATTAACATTACGCGACTGACTGAATAAATAACGTTCAAAGAGTACCTTCTGCTTGAAATCTGAACAAGCACTTCGTGGAGCTTATAACTTCAGTAAAAACTTGCCACTTTTGCCTCGTCAAACGTAGCAGCACTTTATTTATTTTTGGGCGTAAAGCAAAGAAAACCGACAGGTTTTTATTCAGCAGTTTCTTTTATAAAGTGCAAGATTAACAAGCAGCCATTATTTGTAAGCTGTTTTCTACGGCCGTTGTTCCGCGACAGAAAGCGGTGCAAAGAACTTCCATCAACATATTATGAAGCTCTCGCTCAGTAATTGGATTGAGAAGCTGATAAAGGACGCGGTAACACGACGCAAGGCGGTTAACTTACTGGTTTACACGTTACACGACACTCACTATCGTTTACTTACTTACTTACAATATTGTTTGCTACTGATGTATTTAAAAACATAGTGTTTGATTTGTTTGTAATTTTTATAAGTACACAGAACAGAAACACAGTTTAATACATAACAAAGGAAGCTACATAAAAATAATAATCTCAGACTAGTCTTCTGCAAGTTATTAAAATGTAGCATGATAATAATACTACGATTTCTTTTTATTAAAAAATGATTCTTTAAAACTCTGCTTCGTGAAAGGGGCAAAGGAAAAATTGTAAAGAAACTAAGCTCTTTGAACGACATGTAAGCCGATGTGCAGGGAAATAATGTCCTACATCGCTATTCAAAGAAAAGGCTCCCGCTGTATTCGTAGCACTTTTGAATGCAGTAAATACGCCGCGCATTCTGGTCGAGAGATATTGGAAACATATACATCACAAGTGTGTGTTGTCTCATTTCTGAGAACAGCTCAGTGATGCTCCCACTCATTGTTCCATGGCGACGCGGACGTCGCTGTTATCCGTTGACTGTGTATGTTGTCACTAAGCCCCTTAGTCCAGCTAAATGGGGTCGAAACTCCTGAAATATTTATGTTGCGACAATCGGCATTTGTTTTATAGTGCTCTAGTTTTTAAAACGTTTACCCAACCTCCACTTTACGTTTTAGTGTGTTTATTTAGTACGTTTAAATTGCAAATTCACCTCTTAGGCAAAGCCGCGCTCTGTATTTTTCGCTAATTGTATTTCTGAGGGTGATTGGAAATCTTTTATTTATACGTCACTTACCTCTGAGTACGTACGACTAGATAAACTTAATCCTGTCGTTTCACCAGTGTAAATACTTACGAGGTAGATAAATAAAAACGAGTGAGTAGCCAATCAAGGCAGTCGCAACCTCGGCGGTACGGGCGCAGTGTTGTGGATTATGCTCACTCCAAGCCTCCAAGGTGATTCTCGTTGAGACGAACTCGGGTGGGGCGGTGAGTGATCGCTAATCACACAGACACAAATAGGTCGCGCACGGAACACGTCCGTTGTGGAAGAATTGCACAGAAATCCGCTATTATTTACCTTCCACTTCAAAGGTGCATTTCCTTTCAACGTTTCGCTGTGTACACTCGGATACGGACGTTCTTCGGTTTAGTAATCCAACCAATCCGCTTTGCAACCCGCTTTTCTTTTTAGCCGTAATCCCCCCATGTCCTTCCTCCTTCATTACTTTTTTCTTTCGTATTGATTTGTTGATGTACACGTTTTGTTTTATAAGCCAAACTCGGTACGCCTTTTAACGCAATTGAGAGTTTTTAAAAGCAACTGAAATATTTGTAACTCATGTTAATTTTTTAAAGTACACTTATGCGTCTTTGTAGCTAGAAATAAAGAGAAAGCAAAACTATGTAGGTACCTAATATTGGTTAATCAGTTTGAAAAAATGTTTCAACAATACATACAGACTATCTAATAATGTAAAACGTGAATAAATATTATTGTTTCGTGACGTAACTATTTCAATATTTGTATGGTCTGTGTGATAATCAAAGATTATATATAATCACAAAAGATATTGGACAACAACTATATTATAAAAGGTAAAGATGGATAGGTAATGAAAACGCTTTTCAAGAGAATTCACATCAATAAATATAGCTAACACATCGTAATGATAGCTAACATTGGATGTGTTCCCTACTCCACTAAATGAACAGGTGGTGTTTCACGCACAGTAAACAGACCTGTTATCTAAAGGGGCTACGTGCAACGCGTAGTTACGTCCACACATGTATTTATTTTCCCCGAACAGACTGGTTGAGTCCTCATTAAGTCCTTATTGATCCCCACAACAACGCGTGGATTGTTCTGAATACAACGTTTCTTTCGCACAGCAAACATATTTCAGAAATGGCACATACATAGCTCCTTCATTTTCCCTACCTTATGGATAACTTTAAAACGATTTTCATGTCTACTTTTAAACACTGAATAGTGATACTGTGTAACTTTAGAACTCTGTCAATTTTATATGTATCCTTGTTTTCTATTAAATTTTTATTTTTCATAAATCATACTCAGAAATATTTATTAATCATTAGAAATCTTAATCGGCACAACATACAGTAACTATCATGATTAAAAATACTTGTTTAGTAGAAAGTCCAATACATTTCGCCTCATGAGACAGTCTAGTTTCCGTTGTTCGTATTAAACTTTTGCTTGTTCGCATAGACGTACATTGAGATATAATACATTGTATTGTGGATTGCCCAGACAGACATTCCCTTACTTGAAATCTTTTTCGCGTTTGGATTCGCAGACAAAGCTCTATGATTCGAAATGTTTATACAAACGGTCTACGTCGAAGGTACTTGGAAGTATTATATTATTGATGCCGACATTTGATTATTTATGTTGTCTAACGTGCTAGTTAGAAATAAAATATAATTTTATATCATCATCACTACTAATAATATAGAAAAGAATAGAAATAGTAATAGAATGAAATGGTTTAACTCTTGGTGTGCCAGAACTAAGATCTACGTGAAACACAGAGTATTTTCTATGGTCTGTAGTCAATGGCTTAAACACAAATTATATATTTTTAACTTAAAATTTTCATAACATATTGATATACACAAGAATGACTAAACTTACTATACCTATACAGTTTAATTTGTCAGTAATTGGAAGTAATTTATTGTGCCACCTGACTATGGCAAACAAGACATATCCTATAGCAATACAAGAAGAAAAAGAAGAAAGAAGAATCAAATCTCACCGATTCACATAAAGTATATCTCATTTGCAACGAACGAAACACTTCATAAGGTTGATGAAAACACACAAATGAAGGTCACCGGAGCCAAGGCCTTTTGTAGTGCGGCATCAAGGTGACAGCCGCAATGACAACACTTTACAGGGGTATCAATTACCCCAATCAATATAACCCACAACCTCTAATTACTGAGAGTTCTGAGGGAACCTCACTTTCATTACTTCGATAGGGGACTCTACGATGTATTTAATCAGTCAGATTCTTCTTTTAATTGTAGCGTGACGAAAAAACCTTTTAATCGTGCACATCCAATGCAATGCAAGCGTTAATTACGAAAGTAAGGATGGTGCTTCACTGGTTCCAATTTTCATGTATTTCAATATTTGTTTAGTAAAAATCTATTGACAATTTCATGTAAAAGTAAACAGCGTCCACTAATTGAACGTTAAAAGTTTTTATTCATTAATGTTTATTAGACGAAGAACTTAATTTGTATTTTTTTTTAAATATGGTAGTAATTCGTCTGTTCGTAAAATTCTGGTCAAACGCAATAAGGTACCGCGGCCTCAGCCTGGAGCTCGAGAAGAAACGGGGGTTTTCAGTCAGTAAGAGTCTGACACTCCCTCTCGCTATACCTACCCTGGGCGAGAGAAGAAACTTAATGATTTTCTCTCCACAAGAGATTAAAATGGACTATCCAACATAAAAGAATAAACCGTCGCAGAT
Source organism: Spodoptera exigua (assembly GCA_902829305.4). Classification (NCBI taxonomy): domain Eukaryota; kingdom Metazoa; phylum Arthropoda; class Insecta; order Lepidoptera; family Noctuidae; genus Spodoptera; species Spodoptera exigua. Next base: position 6,317,386 of record LR824601.2, on the reverse strand, counting down.
TAAAGCGTACAAACAAATGAACTATCCAAAACAAAAGAATCAGCTGTTTACTAGATTAGCGCGTTCAAACAAAACGACAAACTCTTCGGCTTTATAAATAGCAAATAAGTATAGATGATATATGGTTACAAGTGTTAAGTATTGAGTTATCATGGGACCCTTCGGCCAAGGGGACAATTATTAACAAGTGTAAAGGAATAACGCTTCCATTAATTGCGTGCCAGTGAACTATTATGTACGAAAGAATAATAAATAACTAGTGCCATGGGTGTAATGTAGATTTCTGGCTAGTTTTCAAATGGGTTTAAAAACCTCTTTATTTTGTACCAGAATTAACTTCATTTCGTATAAATCAAAACATTTAGTTTTTGTGCTGTCTGGTATGTATCGGCCATTTTTATTTATTGGTTGAAAGTCGAGTTTTTATTTTATGTTCAACCACTGGTTTTGGAAATGTACTTTATTTTTAATTATGTTTATTAGAAGCATAATATTAGATCAAATAAAATGTATTAATTGTAATGTAGTGTAATAATATTTTAAGAAGCAAAACAAGGATGTGCGGCAAGTCATAAACTGCCTTATGAAAACCCACCTTTATAACCAAAACTAGCTACTCGCGCGCGGTTTCACCTAATGCTCGGCTCCATTGGATCGTAGCGTGATGTTTTATTGCCTATAGCACTCAGGGACATTGTAGCTACGTATCAGTGAAAGAATTTTGGCAATCCGACCACCGGTTCCAAAGATTACCCCCCTAAATACAAACTTACAAATTTTACCTCTTTATAATATTAGTATAGACTATCCACTGTCAGGTTCCAAAAATGTTTAAACTAACCACGGTTAAATAATCTTTGAAGGAAAGTTATAATATGATAAACTTAACATGTATTAATTTGTATATTATTTGTTTCGTAGGTGGATGCGCTGGCCCTTATCAACTGCACGTCGAGTCAGGCCGGATGGATTGAATGGGCCTATCAGAAAATGAACTCCCGTTCGCTGAAGAACCGCGGCATGACGCAAGGCGTTCTCGACTACCTCATGTGGCACCATTTTGGACGGGTATGACTTTAACTTACATAACTACGCTAATAGGATTATGATAATAATTGCTTTTATTTTAAGATCCAATTTCGTTTATCGAATTATTAATTGTGCATTTTGCGATTGTGTTTATCGTGATACTTAGCGTAAGCGAAATGATTTTATTAGTTTCAATAACTTCTAATATAGCTAAGCGATAATATTATCAAACTAGATTGTATGTGTTAATATGTTATAAATACTAAATTCTTCTTGTTGTATGAACAAATTGGCTTCAGCTATATTGCATTATTAAAAGGTCATTTTACAACATTGCTGGATGTTGAAACATGTCTCTAAATGCATAGCCATCAATGATTAATCATCATCATCTCATAAAAGTCGATCATTCTCTACGCATTAGTCTACGAGTAGCAAATAAGTTGACCGCTATGCGCTAGCAAATTGCGTGGCGAACTTTATGCGGTGCGTGCGAACCTGAAGCCGACGTTACATATTTTATACAGAATACTGTGACCGTGACCGATTACTTTATGGTGCCGATGCTACGTACCCTTACCCCTAATGAATGCAAAACGGATCAATTATCATGTGACTATCCACCTTAAACACGAAACTAGTCTTCCATATCGCAGAAATTAGGTGCAAAATCACTTGCAGACTACATACTACAAATATTTAGTTGCGGTACACATTGGTTTCCTTGCGTCTTGTCAAATTATGTGCGGTTCTACGTGCGGCTTCGTTATATGCGATACAATTTCTTTAAAACTACGTCGTTGTCTATTGATTTATCGATCCGTCTCGCAGTTCATGGCCATAAACCTCATGACAATGGTTATTAGACAAGATTAGCTACTGATTGCTTCGCTGTAATGTTCGAAAATCTGCATATATTAAGTAATAGGTTTTATAGAAAATGAGGATGGTTTTAAACGAATGATGTATCGGTGCAGTTCCCGGAGGAGCGCAACCACGATCTGACGCAGATGTACCGCATGTACTTCACTCGGAACGTGAACCCAACGAACTTGTCGCTGTTGATCGACGCGTACGTGCGGCGCACTGACCTCGGCATCGCGCGGGAGACCGACACTATCAAGGTGCCGGTGCTGAACATCACCGGCGCGCTCTCTCCGCATGTCGACGACACCGTCACCTTCAACGGACGCCTCAATCCCAACAACTCGACGTGGATGAAGGTAATCAATTATTTCTCGTCTTTTGTTTTAGTGACTGGTTTTTAATAAACAACAAAATTATAAACACCATATCGGCACGTAGTCCATCGATGGTAACTTCTGACGTATTAGGCCCGGCTTCAAAGATGTTATATCTTTGAAGACGATATCTTTTAAGTGATCTGAGAAATCCAAGAATTTATATTCTTTTGTTTTGATATGGGAGTAGCATGTTCTTTTGTTCGTCAGTTGTGGAACCTCTTTCTCAGTTTTACATGCATTTCGGAATTAGATTCATATCTATAAGAAAAGGCTTTCCTCATTTCTTTTAGATTTTTATGAAAAAAAATTCGTCGTTCTGTCTTTGAAATAAAATGTATATCTTAATTGAATGTATTTTATAACAAATAGTACTAGTATAAAGTACTAGAAGATACAGTGAAATTTTAATTGTTTCTAACTTACCTACTTATCGTCAAACATGTTTTTACAAATACTAGTTACATATACCTAAGCAATATTAAAAATTAAAAGATGTGTATGTGTAATCACTATGAAGAAGAGATTTACTAATATTAATTAGTATTATGGCACTTTACAATTACTAAAATTAAGCCTAACACCAAAACAACTCATGTTCCTGCGTTGTGACCAAAATTCGACACTATATTTCAATTACTTTAAAGTTTTAAAAGTAATAGAAAACTTTTACGACATCGTACAGTATGCACCGATCGTGCTCCTAGCGCCATCTACAAGTTTGCATAAGGAAATAATAGTGCACTCCACTCGCAGCTATATTCATTATGGTCAGATAATATGTGTGATTGCAATTTACTACTAAAACTTGTCTTGTTAATAAGTAACAAGTATAAAAAAACATATTATAATGCTAAGTCTATATAGGTAGCCTCTATTTTGTTTAAGAAAAAAACAATTTGAATTTGAAAAGAGACAATTTTCAATGAGTAGGTATTTTTTTGCAAAAAATATCTACCTACTAATATATCTGGCACAAAGGGTGACTGGAGACACGAGACCCTCTTAAGACTAAGCACCGCCAAGTGCAATGACTTTGCCATTTTATTACACTAGAACAAGACCTGATAGCAGGATGATACGCTCTGGAACACAGACGTCATATTTATATGCGGCTGTAGCTGCGGTTTGAATATCCCAGACAGTATCGCAGCAACTTATGGCAAAAGTACAGCATTCATTCAAAATAACATCGATATATGGGCGGGGTGAACATCTTGCAGACGTCTCACCTCCCCAGTCCTTAAATCTCCAATACCCTAATCGCCAGAAGGCTTACGACGTATTCCTAATGTCCTAAGGTGTCCATGAGTGGCGGCGATTGCTTACCGTTTTCGTCAAATCCCATAAAACAAAAAAGAAGAAGCATATATGTGTTTTATAACTTCATCTGTCTATTTGTAGAGTGTGGATTAATAAGCTTCTGGAGTAGGTGAAGGTTCTGGCCAACTGGTCCATGAGGGTCACAAAATTTCGATAAGTTCCTCAAAGCAAAGTTTTCGCAGCGCATACTTCACACTGCAAAACGACGCCATGCGCCATCATTAAACTATATTTCATGTACCCATTGGTACGCAGTTTATTCTTCGCTATTAGTTTTTGAAATTTAAATCGTAATCCCGAAAAATGCAACTAGAGAATATTTAAAACGTTGGGATTATGATGACAGTGTAGCTAACAAGTTAATCTGGTTGTCAGCGCGTTGTAACAAAGTGGGCCAGTATTCTGGAAATTATACTGAACATAAATCTGACAGTGACCCTGACCTCGTCAGCTCGGTCTAACTTAGTAAACTGAGTTTGACGTAGGTACTTACCGTATTTATTTATTGCCTTTCATTTCAGCTAGTCGCATTATTAGGGCTGGGTTCGTTAATGGTAGGTTACCAAAAACAAAAAGTTGGGGACCTCATACGATAAAATTACTTGGGCAGGCACTTGGGAATCCCACCAATAACGTATGTACGCACAAATGCACAGAACTTCATTGCTAAAATCCAAATTAATCTGAACCATCAGTGAAAAGGACATTCGAGTCCTCAATGTAATGAGACTAATTTTCTCAATTTGCACTTGTGCTCAATTTCTCTACGACACTACTAACTAACACTACTAACGACTCTTGGGCAGTAGAGCTTACAATCACTGATGTAAGTAGGTAAAATAATAGGAGATTAGAAAGACGAATAGACGCACACCTTAATGGTGTGAGAATTGATTAATATAAAAGAAAAGATTTTGTAATGTAATCGTTTACTAAAGACTATTGTGCAAAACAACAACTCATGAAAATTAACTTAAAGCTAATATTTCCAATTGATGTTTCCAGATTTCGGATTCAGCCATGGTGCTGGAGGAGCAGCCAGCTAAGATATCCGAGGCCTTCCGCCTGTTCTTGCAGGGCGAGGGCTACGGTAAGTGAACCGCGCCCCTTCACTTCTACAGTCTACGTAGACATGTACCGATGCAAGCTTAGCTTTGCATTGCAGTTCGAATGTTTAACAATTGCACTCAACACGCCACGCTCAATAGATGCAATATTTATTATTTTTTTATACTAACCATCAGCTAAACTAATATCCCTTTAAAATATTAAGTAAATACGTACGAAGATTTGGTATCTGTCTGTTACTACCATCTAAAATGTATTCACCTGTATAAATGAATGTGGATGTAAACAACGACTTAATCCAATTAACATATTGCATCTATTCTGCAGCTTATGTAAATATGTTTGATATGATGAATGTTATTCATTCTTAACGTTAAAATACTGACCAAATAATGTTAAATATTATAATAGTTATTGCATAATTTACTTCTAGAATATTGCGTTAATTTTATTGGAATACGGTATCTTGCAATATCTCTTTATGTGTATTGTGTCCCTGTTTACTCTAATCTATTTAGCGAACTCCTATCTGTATGATAATTTAAGAATATTGGTATCTATAAATGGATATAACGTCACGCTTAACTAATGATAAATGGTAAGCTAATTATTATACTTGTCCTGAAGCCTGAAAGTTTATTTTTATGTCCTGTTTATGTTTGAGCCTGGATATGCGATAGCGTTATGCAGTCCCTAACAATTGGTATGTACTGAAGGGAGCTTTCTTTTTGTAGAGTTCGTAAGCTTTCAGTCCTGTGGTACTGTCGTGCTATGATGGTAACGTTAGTAGGTAGTCCTTTTGTTAATTAATTAATTCCGTAGTTTGGAATAAATGGGTGTCTAGTATTGTGTGTTTAGTACTTCAATATGGCTAGCCATTGTTATTGGTGTAGTAAGTTAGTAAGAATCATTCCAATCTAATCCATATCTTATAGGCTGGAATATAGTAAAATACAAATGTCTGCATTAATTAATCAACACTTTTATCATTCATTATTTTGTAGGAAATGCTTGAGCTACCAGTATTATTTTTAAAAATGGGATATTTGCATTATGGAATTAAGACAGGTCACTATTTGATAATCTCTCAACATATAAAGTAAAAAATAAAATATACTAGCACTCAAGTGCTCAAGTGGAGTAGTATGTAAGACTCCAATAATGCTAAACATCTCATATTTAAGACATATTATTATGTTATTAGTTGTATCATTTTATTTTGTGTTCTTTGGTCTTGTTTACAAATGTTATTGTAGATTGCTCAGGTTTTTGAATTACATAGTATTACTCAAAACAAAAATACATATTTTAAATATAAAAAAGTAATTCAGTATATCTTTCAATACGCTACAAAGAAGAGCAACTTACAATGACGCAGTAAGCAATGACCACTGTGAAGATTTTTTTTAATTATTTTTATTTTTTTACACTCGTAGCTGTGTTAGCACTTCACAAATTAAAACGACGTCCTAGTACAACCTCCATATCCAGCGTTAACGGCAGTTCTTTAATACCCCAGCTTATGTAGAAAAAGTAAGTGTTTTCACGTATATTTTACGGTTCGCGGAAGATATGAATGGACCAAATTATTTAAACAATATTTGTGAACTAACTTAACACTTTTTACGTCCATTTGTTTTCTCGTTAATTCCTTGTCTTTTTTATATCTTCCGCTCCTTCATATCCCAAGACCATCATAATGTAACACATATATGCATAGCAGGCACTTGTTTACTTGCTATTTACTGCGATTTTATTTAATAGATTTTTATTTTTGTGTGATGGTCTTTTACCAACCCAGTCAAGATACACAAAAAAATTACGGGAATCAATTCATGATTCCCGTAATTTTTGCCAAGTTCTTATAATTTTTGAGAATAACGATAGGAACTTTAGTTTCTTTTTCGCGAATGTGTCTTCAAGTTTTCAGCTTTATGGGATTTTATGCAGGGTGCATGTGTATTTTGACTGAGCTGTATTATTTCTGTTTTATAACTTCATTGTTATTGCAATATAAGTTTGTGTAAATGTAATCCAAATCAAACTTTAATTGAGTGTGTTATTTTATATTCGCTTGTTTTTGATATTTAAATAGTCAGGTTTTTAGGTAGAAATCATTCGTAATGTTTATAAGTAGTTTTTTAACATCGAATAAAACGTAAGTTTTTGGGTAGGTACACCGAAATTTGAAAGTGAGAGAGCGACTCAACTCAGTGTACTAAATAAACAAACCATGTTCTTTACTCAGGAAACCTAGCATTAACAGTGAGCAATTATGTAGTTTACTATGCTGCATAATGAAAGGCTTTTCATGCGAGATGTGGGCTCTAAAGACAAATTGTAGATTCGTTTAAAAATTCTTACGAACCGCCTTAACGAGTAATAATACATTAATTTGCTGTTTGTTTTTCAGTGGCGCCCCTGTCGCCCACCAAGATCACGGCGTACCGGCGACTGTCGGACGCCGGCCGCCGCCGCCCGTGCCGTCACTCGCCCGTCATCCGCATCACCGAGAACCCCATCTCGGAGGCGGTGGTCTGCTAAACTAACTCCCTTCCGCTAAAGCTCGCTGATTGATACCCCACGAGTGATAACTTATTCAAAACTTTGCTGCAATGTCATCGCGACACCAGCCATGTATCTAATATTACTGTCCGTAATAGTTGATAATGTGCAGAAGCACTCGGTACCTCGTGGGGCCGCTCGCGCGAGCTGGCCGGGATACACGAACATCTAGCTAAGTTCCTCACATCTTGTGAGTCGCACTGTTGAAGTTATATCATTTATCATTTAAGAAGAATTTTATTAGAACCCACTGATATATTACATTATTATATGTACCACTATATAGCGTTATATCATTCGGTTAGGCTAACTTCACACGTATGTATCTATCCATATTTGTTTACGCGACTGTGTAAGGGAGTTAGTTAGCGTGGATATTTTGTAATTTAGTAATAAATTGAACATGAGGGGCTGCTGTGAAAGCGGCGTCAGGCCGGCGTGTCGTCGCGCGCCACCAGTTTGCATAAACCGACATGGGACTCGTCATTGTGCCGAAATAAAGACTAATATTAATGTAACAGCACGTTACGCAATGTAACAGTACGTTACACGGGTAGCCAGGCACGTCCACGTTGATTTGTATTACGATAGCTGGTAATGATTATGTTGGAGCCCATGTCGGGTGGCGCGCGCAGACTCGGGCCGGGAGTGGCGCCGCGCGCGCTAACACGGCGCTGGGTGCTATGCTAAGACCAAGATAGATTTTGAAGTTGATCATTTGATGACAGTCGTTATAGAAAAAAGGATCGTTTTGTTACTTTTTTATATTTGTTATATTTTGCCTTTGTTTGTTATACTTACTTAAATCAAACAATTTTATTATAAGACGTTTTATTTTGTTTGTTGATTTTTTGCGTATTGATTATATTAATTTATATTATTATCAGTATTACAATTTGTACCAATAAGTTTTAATTATTTATTTTAAGGTAAGACATGCCTAAATTAAGTATTTATCACCGCTTTTAGTAGTTGAATTAAATAATATTAGAGAACAATAAATGTTAAACGTGCAACAGCTTATTACGAAATTTTCATTTATTATAAATATTATTAAGTTAAAGAATATAAAATGTGTAATTTTACAAGTATATTAGAAAAACAATGTGCGTAGGTTAAAATTTAAAAGGAAGGGGCGTGAGGTGATTGTAATAAAGTGAAGATTTGGCATGCGCGTATCATACTCTTCGAATTTATCGTGTATGTAGCTGAGTTACAGGCCGGTGGATATTTTACTAATCTTTTTGGCCGGCTACTTGTAGTGGTTGATTGTCTGGAAGCTGAGAGCGCTCGGGGCTCGGGAGTGACACCAGCCGGTTGTCTTAGCGAAATGATGAAGGACGGCCACACATACATACTTAGATTGTTCAGAACAATGTTTACGATGTTGAAAGGTTTCTCTTAATAATTAGAATCTTGAATCAGTAGCGGAATCTCAGTAGATCTGTTCTCCCCACCTCCGCGGTATGGCGCGGCACACTAGAGGCACGCACGGCAGGGACACGCGCCATACGCTCACACTCGAGGTCGCCTCTAAGCTTTGTAGACGTACAATCGATTAATATTTAGTTTATAGAATTCCACATTTTACCCTTTCGTTCAAGTGTAGATGTTACATTTAGATATTTTTTGTTCACTGATATTTGTGTGAATTTAATGGGTCTATTAAAAGTGATTTTATAAAGATTGTAGTTATTCATTTTGTCAAACGACAAACCTCAATCCTTCATAAAGATATAAAAATCCTTAAAAAGTCGGCGTCAAATAATGCACCATAAATTTTTTTTTATGGTATATGTCAGCAAACGAGCCGACCGATTACCTGTTGGTAAGTAATCAGCGCCACCCATGGATACCCGCAATACCAAAGGAGTTACGTGCGTTAGTGCGTTGCCGGATGTTGATTTCAAACAAAAACGTAGAGATGCTATCTCTACTGGTTAATTTCTCTATGGTTTGCCTTTTAAGGATAATGAAACCCTTATGGGTTTATGGCAAATTTAAGCATTGGGAAGGGATGGGGGAGGGGGAGAAATTGGAACTGCTGCCTGTATTGACGGAGGCGACCAGCCACTCCCGAAAGGTCATGAAAGTTTTATTTTCGTCCTCGTGGTTTCTCTTAAAAGGCAGAAGACGGCACGAAAGCTGAGTTTTTTAGTGGGTGCAAGCCCCACATGCCCTCACCGTCTCCCCGGGTGGTGTGTGTAAGCGTAAGGCACTTTTCTAAGCTGAAAAAAAGGAGAGGATTTGGGCCTCCGGTAACCTCACTCGCACAGCGAAACAAAGCTGTGGTTGTTTGACGCCGGTTTTCTGTGACGATAAAGTTATTATACAAACAATGGAGCAATATAATAAAATCACGAAATATCAATTTGTAAGTTTACTTTATTGAAAAATCACATCTTCCAGCGTGCTTATCCACTAGACACAGTGCGGCCGACGTATCTTGGTGAGTCTGAAGTTAGCCGTTTGTCTGCGCAGTGGATCTTTTAGGAACAAAATTGTGCAGCTAATCGGCTAACTTCAGACTCGCCAAGATACGTCGGCCGCACTGTACCTAGTTTTTTGGGTGAAAAATAAAGTATGTTGTCTTTTCCATACAATTAATTATTAAAAGAACCATACTGCATTACTAAAAACCAACCCGTTCCTTAACATCGGCCCTAGAGGGCGCACCTGTGGTGGTCTACTGGCTATTTGAGACGCACGTGGAACGCTATGCACCGTAAGCTTGAGTCTGGTTCTGGTCGGGCGGCCTGCTTCCCTTACTCGCCGCCCGCAAACCCATATATTACACCCCAATTTTTTATGGACGGAAAATCATCATATAACGTCTCTCGCCTATGGTATGGCGAGAGAGAGTGTCAGACTCTTACTTGGCTAAAAACGCCCCCATTCGTATAAATCTTAGATTGGTTTAACTGATAGAACTGAAATTAAGGATTGGAGCAACAATGATGAAAACGTCCGTTTATATTATATATTTTTTTAAATTAATTAAATCAATCCCTATTTGGATAATGGAGCACGCAATGTATTAGTTTGAACCTATCGTAACCCCTGTATAGTAGAAGCCACTATATTAACGTAGGTGTGCGATAGGGGAATTCATACCTAACCCGAATTGAAATGATTACATTTTCTCCAAAAACTGCTTTGCCATGATAATAACATGATATTGGTTTGAGAAAACATTGCTTCTCTCATGGATAGCTTTATTTTGCTTGCTCACGGTGTAAGTTCACTCAATAGCTTAATGGCAGATTAGTTAAGAATATTATGTACAAAGAAGTATCCATACGCCCTGGATTTTTAACACACGCCAAATAAAAGTAGGTAGTCGCTAAAACTGTGCGAGCGAAGCCGCAGGCAAAATAAATTATGTAAGGTAGAGCTGTACTAACCTTCCATGTTTTGCATTGCGTTAAAAAGGGCTAAGTTATTTGACAAGCACTACACCTTCGTGCAGAATTTCAAGAATTCCTAAGTCAAAAACAAATTAATTCGACTTCACAATACAATATTGAAAAATAACTAGGTATACTTCATTCATCGATCGATCGATACACTATACTTAGATATCTTTTAGCATTTTTTTTAAAGTAAGTATGGTATTTGACGTGAAAAATACTATGACGTCATAACTCAGTATTTCATACAAAGTTTGAAATTACCGTATTATAAATACCAATTACACTACTACGAATAAAAGGATTTTTATTAATTTACTAGAGATGAAAAATGAAAAATCGGAATAAAATAAGAATACTTGTTTATTTATTTGAAAGTAAAATATATCAACAAATTATGTTCAATATACATGGACAACTTTACATTTTTATATAGATATATTGCAGCCAACAAGCTTAATAAGACATTCAACCGATAGCTCGAATGGCTAGCCGTTTGATTGAATGGCTAAATTTCTCTTTCAGGCTGTTACTTGAAGAGTGAAGAGATTGTTAGGAAAACCTCGTTAGTACGAGAATGGAAGCTAAAGATACGTTAGAAATAGATTCGCCATCAAAAATGAACAGCCTCCGAAATTGTATTGCTATACCATGTATTAAACAGGCTAGGTTAGGCCGTTGATTTAATGGGTTATTAATCTAGTTGGCTACGACAGATATAATACATTGAGAATTTTTAACTAACTATCTACATGTGAATACTTAGTTCTTTAAGCATACATCTTAAGCGAATAACGAAAGATTGTTTTGATAAAATAAATCAATCATTACGATGGCCTGAATACTTAAGTATTAGTGTTCAAATATTTGGGTAAATTATTAAATTAAACGCAATTTGCGTGCACCACAGCAATAACTCAATGATTGGTGTTCGGTGTAGTAATACATTTGAAAATAACCTCTTGAATAACGCTTGTTCTAAATCACATTACATTATTTGGACCCGAACACTTCAAAAACATTACATGCTTTATGTTCTAAGAAACCATTCAGTTTATAACTGTTGAAATACTCTTTCGGCCTTGACTTTCTTTACAAAATAAAGTGAATTAATAAAGCATTATCTCTATTAAAAATTAAAATAGCACACTAATCTTAAATTCAGTCAAGCTGAAGTTGTAATGTACATATAACTTGCAGTTTATAGATAGCGTTGAAAAAAATTTACAAATACAAAATACAGATCTCAACTAGAATCATGGTTCACTTTAGAATTTATTTATTGTAACGTTCTTTAGTAACTATCTCTATACATAATTAATGTTAATAAACAATAGACAAGAATCAGGTCAGTTATTTAATGAAACTATTGAGAACTTTTTTGAATCACTACTTGTACACTTCAGTCTATTACTATTTACTGGGATGTCTCTACAAACCGCGACTATTAAGTATTATAAAGAAAAACAAGCAAAACTAAATTACATGTTAGTTCGTATGAATAATATTCCTTAATTAGACCCCCTACTACCCTAAGTGATATCGTGAAGTATCTAAACAATACAAATATCAATTAAAATTCCTGTCGCATTAGCAAAATGACGCAAGCTTAAATAAATACGCCACGACGATATCGTGGTCTCTTATCACAATAAAATTAAGGCTTAAATTGGAAAGCGAGTCATTGTCATCGGGAAACAACAAACTGGCACAAGAAAATATAATACAATCGCGAAATGAAGACTCCTGCCTAACCAGTTTGGTTGTATATTCATTTCTATATAGGCTGAGGTTAAAAAAAGCATATTTCGCTAGCTTAAATCGACACAACCACTACGCTTTCATACCTAAATTATATAATTATAATTACATGCTTGAAAATTACACAAATTCGCTACGAACATGAATAATATAACTTCTAAAATATACATAGATTGCTGATTTATTGCATGATGGTAAATAGAAAATACGATATAAATATGACACCACATCTTTTGCTACGTTCTATTACAAACCAATCCCGGACCCCTTACATTTGATACACGACCACAATTTAATATTATTGTATATACAACAGATATAGTAAATTACTTGATTTTGTTGAGATGTTGGATTGAGTATGGTTTCAGCTTTAAAGGGATCCGTTTCAATTTCATAGGAATGTGTAGTACAGCGAATCAAAAATATTAAGTAGTCTCACAATAAAACATAGCATTTACATATTTTTGTTGACAGTTCATCTTTCTTCACAGAATAAAGTGTTGGCTTTATTCAAAAACAAAGAAGCATCGATAAGTTTCATAACTGTACGATGAGTCTTCGACGGAAGGTAAAGATCACTTGTGGAATATAATGATGAGAAGGATCGACACCACGATGATCAGCGCTAGGAACAAGTAAACCTTCTTCTTACGCAGCTTGTTCTGAAATCAAATCACTTACTTTTTATTTCCTTCTAATGTTAATAACATTTCTTTAAACAAGTTAAAGATTCAGTACTTATATAAAATATAAAGAACTTAACTAGTCATTCGTAAAATGACTTTTCTGAGATAAAGTAACAAAAGTGGTTTTCCTAATTGCATTAGCAATCAAATTATTACGACTTATATGAACAGGAATCTTATCAGGAATATATGTATTACCTTGTAGTTGGCTGCCTCCCTGAGTTCCTGCGTGCCACTCTCGACGTTCACCGTGGCGTACTCCACGCTGGATTCGATCGAGTTGACTACTTCTCCCTGCGAGTGAATCATGGTTCCGAGCTCCTTGAAGATTTGGTTCACATCCATAATGTCGCTCTGAAAGTATGAGTACACAAAATAAAATCAACAAGTGTGGGAGAGCCATTCTTTGACACGAATAAGTTGGCTTGACCGGAGTGATACCACGGCCTAACTAAAAACCGGAGTGAAACAACCACAGCGTTGTGTTTCGCCGTGTGAGTGAGGTGTCCGGAGGCTAAATCCTTCGCCTTCCCAATCCCTCCACAATCCCTAATCCCCAAAAGGTCGACAAAGCACTCATAACTATCCTGTTGTTGCGGGTGTCCAGCGGCGGCGCTGATTGCTTACCATTACGTAATCCACCTGTTCGTTGGCCGTCACAAAGAAAACTTCTACAACAGCCCGTGACAGAAGCCAATGCTGGACTATAAGAACTAAAGAGGGGTTATGGAGCGATTGTATTTCAATGGGAACCAGGTTTGTTAAAGAATGCTTGCGGCCGGCATTTATTAAATATTTAGTCCTTCAGTAGACTTTTACAACACCCGCTGGAAGACAAACGTGCAAAACATGTGAGATCTGTGTCTCGGATATTTAATACAAATAAATAAATTCATCGATGAAGATATACCGTCGTCTAGTGCCACCACGATTTCTGTTTCAACCTGCAGTAGGTATTATGCAATAGACTCCACCAAGCAAGGTGAAAGTGTGATGCTCTATATTCCTAGTATAGTTGGTTCCACGGAATTATGGAAGACGTAGGTCTCCCTAGAATTTCCCGTCAGGGTTCTGTTACAGGTGATGGTTTATTTAGTGAGATAATTCCACGCTCGCTAGCCTTACAAAAAGCTAACATCTAGGCTTCCCTTCGTAAATAAAGAGGATCCGTGTGCGTGTGTAAAAGTGCAAAAAAAACTACTAACTTAGCTTTTAGTTTCATTTTCTAACTCAATGATATTTTTATTGTGTTACGAAAAGAGCAGCATAGCGAGTATAAATAAAATTCGAATTATTTCGTTCAGGTCAATTGTATAATTACAATAACATTCCAAACGGCTTTTTTATTAAATTTTGACTAAATATTATACTTCAAAGATTAGGCATCAATTCCAACAAATTGTTGACACTAAACCCCTTATTACAAAACAAGATTTTTCTTTAGTCCAGGTTTAAACCATCGAGTCAGGTTTTGAATTTTGAATCTTTTAAATTTTGAAATACAAAAACTGGCTCAATGGTTTAGTCCTAGACTGTAATAAGGCCGAAAGTGTCTAAATTTTTTTGTCGATAGAAAATTATTATTTTTGTGTTTCCCTTTCAGCGTGTGATAAAATAATTTCATGTAATCAGCACTACAACTGAAAATTAATTCATAAAAGAGGTGTACTAAAACAAAATGAAAGCAAAGCAAATAAAAATATTAATTTTCCTTTTCAGAATGTTTATCTAACCCAGTTGTTAATTAAAACAAACATAAAATTATGTATGAGGATAACGTATCGTAACTATACACCATTATTAGTAGAAATGTTAGCTTTATCGATTCGTTATACATACATTGCATGATCGCGTTGCTAATTCATTCTATGATAAATAAACATTTGATTTTGTTTAACAATAATGATTCGTTGGACCAGAGGCATATTATGTAATTTGTTGATTGAATCAATGAGTGTTAATCAATTGTCATTAATGTCAGTCTCACGTAAGCAATTTCAATCTGCGATTGGAGTAGGATTTTATAAAAAAAAAAAAAACAATAAAACTCGAAAGTCTCAGTTTGAGGAAACATGGCACTATTTAAGGAGTTTTTAACCGCAGACGTAACAGTTGATTAAATTGCTGTTAGGAGGTCTCACCTCAAGTTGTCGGATGTCTCTCTCACGCTCCTCGAGCTCGACGAGCGAGCGTTCAGTCTGCATGACTTGCTCCTGTTCACGCAACGTTGGTTCTCCCATCTCCATCAACTCCTTGTTGCTGCTATCGCCTGTGGGACAATTAACTTCACTTAGACAACTGTCTAATATAACTGTCAAAATAAATTGTTATAACAGTACAAAATATAATTATATGCATTACCTGACATGGCAAAGGGATCTCCAATGTTGATGCTCGCAGACTGCGCTTTCACCTTTCTCACGTCTTCTTTGGTCTTCTGAGCAGCCAGCCTTTGTGTAGACTGAGGAATACAATTACATTTTTTATTATTAAGTATATTGTCAAACAACTATTTTCAAGTACCCACATATTAATTTGTAACTGATGTAAAATGGTGCTTTAAATTAAAACTTAAATTTTCTTTATCTCTGTCAAGTCTGTTTTTAGTCGAGCTTTTATCGGCATGGCTTGAGTGGGTTATAAGATAAAGTAGTTTGTTACATCACGACAGATAAGTATTTTTGTAATACTTAACAAAACAGTAAATATTGAATCGACTTAGAATTGAATAAAATGCACCAATCGAATCCCTTTACGAGCATCCCTACATTTTTTAAATAAGTGCATTTGAAAAAAGGTTGAGAATGTTTTAAACCGTGCCAAATATCAGTGTTTAAGATATGTACGTAGCCTCACTTTTTTGTCTTTAAAAGTATCCTTGCCCTAGATTAGGACCCTAAACCGTATACCGTGCCACAGGATGCTTTTCCATTCCACATGACACAGTAAACCCAGGCTCGGAATATAATCTGTGGATCAAGATTTGTTACGTCAGCAGTCGGTTCCCGCACAGCGCACCCATGTAGTGCACATGTACTTATAAATATTTATGCATAGTGTACAATAAAATTTATGATGTTCCAATTCGCCTAAAACTAAAAAGTATAATAAAATTATTTAATTGATAACATCAGTTTGTAACACTAGCATTTCTAATTTTATTTCCATTTAACAAGGTCAATATTTTAGTATCAGTCAGGAAATACTTGGACAATTCTCCGCGTCATTTGAGCTAACCCTGAACGTTTTAGTAACTTTCCGGCTTGCAAATGTTAAATAAAATATTTAGGTAACACTGAAATTTATTTTCCATGGTTTTAAAAAATCTATAACTGAGACTACAAATCGTAAATTGTATGTTTTATCAAATGCTGTTATCAGCAAATAACTATATTTGATTAATTAAAATTAATATTTTACCCATCCGCCCATTTGTAATAGAAGTTAAATGTCAAGGAATTTTAATTAATTAACATTTTTAATTTTCAAAAACAGGTTTTATAATCATTGACTATTAATACCTCAAAAATAAATGGCAAATCATGACGTGTTTTATTCCAAATAATTTGTAAATAGGTATATAGGTAGTTAGTAAATTAAATACATCACGGTTTTAGTTATTAGTTAATAATGAACCTAATAATGAGTAATGTGTTATGTTTGAAATACCTAAGAATTTACTATGTAGCTATTAGTACAGACCATATAAGTAGGTCTGAGTCAGACAGGGTAAATTGTTGAAACTTCACTAGAATAAAAATCATAACATAGACTATAATATTATCGTAGAGACTTTATAGCTTCATTTGATTTCAAATCATCATTTCAGGATTGCTCAAATAAAAACTTTACGAAACATTAGTACTTATGTTTGTTGGCCTCCATTCCATAACTCCCAGAATTCCAACACTATTTATGGGCAGTAAAAACAGAAAGTAGAACTTAATAAATTATTAATTAATTTGAACCACAGCAAAGTCAGAACCTACTATTTTTGTTAAGCCAAACTCAAAATATTTCTCCAGTCTATTTAAAAAAATATGCAATAAAAATTGTTGTAAATTCAAAAATGACCAGAGGAACGTCTTCATGGTTAATTGCACGTAAAAATAATATTGCTCATACTCTTCTATAATGCACTAGTAACATAGTCCTTATAAATTATATGCCACATGAACCCAACCTTAGTCACCACTCAAGACAGATACATCCACACCACTATAATAGGAACATACTTATGTTTTCGATTTAAAACCTCCATCTTAGTACATTAACATACATATATGTATATATTAAGTAAATCTTTTGTTATAATCAATGGTTGAAATGTTGCATCTTATCTTATGACTATCTAAACATTTAGTTACATCAAGACATGCCAATTATATCATTTAACCTCTGAGCTTTGCACTAATAAAAGAATTAATAGACCACATTCAAAAGAAGGGCATTGTGTTAAATATAATGAGGATTTACTTTGCATCCGACTTAGATCATGATCTATGACACAAACAAAACACAATAGTAACATCTCTTTTGTAAACTGCAGTAACAAAGCCATTGCAATGTTGCATGAAAAGAAATGTAGAACACAATTGCATTGTATGACCTAATTGCCTACAGCATATTAGCATCAGAAACACTACTTACACAAAGAATATTTTGATAATACACATAGATTAGCTGACTGACAAGGATCAAAACATTAACATGTTATTTTTTAGTTATACCTATTTCAGATTATTGCAGTAGCCACGTGAAACATAGTTGGTTGCATACTAACCTGGAATGAGTTCAATGTTATCATGTATTCATCTCTGAGGCGCTCTCTGGTCATCTTGTGTGCTGGTTGATCTGTTGGCAACTTCATCAATTCCATGATCAGTGATGATGTATCCCTCGCTAGTTTTTGATTGTAGTTTTGTATTTGACGCCTGTAAAATAGTTTTTATATATATATGTAGCTCTAAATTTGCATTATTTTGTTATGATAAAAAAACCCTGCTGCTAGTAGACAATAGCAGTGACAACACAACTACATAGATAAGGCAGTTACTCTACTATAACTTCTTTTTAGACTTACAGTTGATTCCGATGCTCTTGGGAGTCCTGCGGTGTCTGAAGCTGGTTGACCATCTTTGACATGGATGACACTACGAAAGAAAATTATGCTAATGGTCACTACAAATATGTTTATACGTAAAATAAAAATAGTTTATTGAACGTAACTTTTATTGATTCTGGAAAAATAACTATTCTTGGATGATAGATAGAAAATTTTATTCTGCCAGTCAAATAATTATCAGACATATACAAGACACATTTTGATTTTGTGTCATAAAAACAATACTTAATTAGATGAATGTTAATGATGAAAGTTTAGAAGTAAGAGCAGGCTATGTAGTGTGTACTTAGAAATTCCTAAGTGCAAAATATACCTATAAGTAACATTATGAAATGTATTAATTTGATATAACATCAAAAGTTATTTCTTAAGTTTTTAATGCTAAGCAATAAACTAGAAGACAGGCACTTTATTTAAAAATTATATTTAGTAGCGGTCTTTAACTGATTGACAGCAACTAAATATGGTTTCAATGCTATCATCATTACTAATGTTCTAAATTGGAAATTCTATTTTCCTATCATATTACAAGATTTCTAAAAACACTGTCGAGTATAAAGTTTGTGTACATATTTCAGTAATACGGTTGTTTCCAACTAGTTAAATTCAATACTTTTATCCAAATGTCAAAAACGATACTTTTCTATGAAAATTGTATGAAACATTGAATTATGACGTCATAGCAATTTTGCGTCAAATAGCTTACTTATTTTTAAAAAATTAGCTAAAAATATCTAAAACGTAGTGTATTGATCGAAGATGAATAAAAGTATAGTTATTTTTCAATATTAATAATTATCGTATTAAAACGTCGAATTAATTTATTTTTGACCTAGGAAACTACCCAATTCTTGGAGAATAATATGTCATGTATAAGGGAAGCCATGGACAGAAAGTTTTTGTGCCATAATCCTGAACTTAATGTATTGTTGCATGATTAAATAAAAATGCAAAAATTGGATTCATGGATTCTGAACATTAACTTTTTATGTAGGCAAATCCATGAGTAATTACAAAGTATGTACTATCCTCTACATGTTTTAATCCAATTTTATGTTAATACTTATTATTTATTGTTAGTATTGATACATTTTTGCATATCCCTAGATGAAATATAATGATGCAAAATGAACAGAGTGAAAAAATATTTAAGACTATCCTTTTATTTGTGTTAAATATGAATAATTCATGAAATGAAGATAAGATAGCAATGTGAACATACTTGTTAGATTCATATTCTAGACAAATACATGAATCATCTTTATTTACTAAAAAGTATACACTTTATCAGTACTTTCTTTGGCCTGGCCTACATCGTCACTCTTTGTTTGGGAGTGTTGAAAAACTCAAAAAAAGAAGAAAGAAGATTAATATAAAAAATAAAGGTGTATATAATGTGTCATATCTCATTTAAACAAATAAGATATGTCACATTATATGACACAGCTAATTGTTTGAGTGTTTAACATATCTGTATTGAGAAACAATCATGACCTTTCATTAGATCTAAGAAAACAACAGACTTCCTCAAAATAACAAGGGAAACCCTAACAGTATACCTAGACATGGCAAATAATAAACAAATGAAAGAAAAGGCACTTAAGATAATAATGAAGATAAAAAAATAAAACAATGGAAGTACAAACCATTTTGTGAGATCTTTTTGATATTGCTTGCTATAGTTTGAGACAGGCGCTGGAAATTATTGTCCCTGTCTTCGAACGACACACCTCCCTGATAAGAGGACTCCATCGTGATTAAGTACCTACAACAATTAAACCAGACACACGATCAAAACCTTGCAATTACTATAACAGCGCAGCAGCAAAGACGATGTTTTCTGTAGAGACGCAAACACTAATCGAGTTACACTTATATGAAAATATTTAATTGTGACGTCGGTTCTATTTTATAGCACAACAATGTACTTTTTATGGAGCAACCAGAATTAAGAGTCAAATCGAATCGAATTTCAGACTATATTAAAACACAATTTCTTGCTTGGTTTTTAAATAGAATGAAAAAAAGAAATCATAGTTGTTAAATGTACTGTACCTAACGGCGTAGGAGGTAAGTCAGCTAAACAAAATCTACTTGAAACTTCTGAAATCAATGCACTTTACGTACACCCTTCTTGACGTATACCAATGTAAATGTCATGTCATGATCTGTCATTTGAGTGACTGGAATTTGAAAAATTACATTGTCTCTGTCCCTGTGAAAAAATAATATTATTATTTTAGAAAACATTTTATTTTCTTAATTTTCTTTGTCCATGAAAAATGATCGATTTCAAAATATGTATTTTATTCTAGGTAACATTTTCTCCTTAAATCTTAATGTGCTAAAGCTGTCTGTACATGGTGCCACCAAAAATCGGCAATGAATTACAACATTCACAATAATATTTTTAGACACAATAAAAATTATCTTCTAAATAAAATCAAAACTTAACCCAGTACATAAGTATATTTAAGTACCTACTTTATTTCATCAGTTTATAATAAAATTAAAATAAAATTCAATTTAATAGCAAATGAAAAAAGAAGTTTTGATAAATCAATCAATAAATATTGAAATGACTATATGTTATCCCTAGACGCAGAAAATGTTTATCTGATGATTATCTTTTGGTTTTTGCATATGATAATATTTATGTGTAATGTGTATAAATTCTCGCTGAATAGTAATATGAAAAAACATATAATAAATATAAATATTACCAATGAGTTTAAGTTTCCTATTCATTAAACTTGACACAGTCTACATTTTATTCATAGACATTAATAATCCTACAAAATGCAATGCTAATTAAAACACATCTGAGTTTCGTTTCAAGAAAGACATTCTTTGTTGTTAGCATAATATCTTGTCTATGACCACTGATATCCTACGTTGTTCAGAGAAATACGTTTACGTACTTGTATACGTATTTATGTGTCTGTAGTAATATTAATGTGTATTTGTCTTCGTGTCCCTATGCTCTGTTTTTTTATTTAGAAATTTTAAATGTTATAAACTTGTACAAAAATCCTGGATCCTGCATGATTTAATCAATTGACAAGCTATTATCTTACGTATATTTCTTGTGACAATGAGCTTAGTAATCATAATCACATATTTGTGTATGGCTTGATCTTCTGTCACGGGTGTTAAAAAGTGTATCAAGTACATAGAAAGAACGAAAAGCGAAAATGTCCGAGATTACGTTCAACCGTTGTGATGTTTGAGATCAGAAAGATTAGCGTAACAGATGAGGAAGATGGGTTGTTGATGACCAGCCAGGTGAGCGAAGTTCAGATCGCGTAGCTACACCAAAGCGCCTAGACGTCCAAGACGTTCGAAGGATATCCGCTGTCGTTTCACCTTATTTTCGAAAAGCCTTTTTCGTTATTCATCATGAGTTGGCTGCATCGTGAGCTGGAAACTATGGATCCCTCGATCTTTTTACAATATTCGCCTTCCCCTCCAAATGGGCTACCACAAGAATCGAAGTTGGCAACTTACATGGTAAGTTTGTATTTATTTTTCGTGGTATTTTATTGATCTTCTTCAGTTATCAGCTAACACATTTTTTCATTTTGCAGAATCGTTCCACTTCAACTCCCACAAGATCTCTAAACCAGGCTCTTGGCAAACTCAGCTTGGAGTCTTCACCTACTGCAATTAAGAAGGTAATAAAAGATGACTCATTGATGTCACCAAAGATTTTTGTGTGCCACTTTCACATAACTTGAAAAATATTTTGTTTTGTGTGTGCAGGTGGTGATAACAGAATTTGTTCCAATGAACTATTTCACTCCACCTAGCCTGCTACAGCCAGACTCGCCAGAAAGTTCTTCCCCCTCTACTATGTCGGCAGTTCCCAATACTTCTCAAGTGCATCAGGTAAGCCTATTATCATTCTTGCTGTTATTCTACTTATAAAAAAACATACAACTTCTTATATAAACAAAGCGTTCTTCTTTTATTATTGTGTTTACTAATAATAAAACATTACAATATTTAAACTAAATCAACCTGCAAATCACCTTTACCAATAGTTTTTTTTTTTTTTTTGATCACAACATTATATAATGTAATTCATCAGAACTTTTTATGTTCATATAATTTTGGTACATTTTCAAAATCACTGTACTAAGGTTCAATAATCTTGTTTGAAATGCAGCTTTAATAAGAGTAACCAGTTATCCATGACCAACTTTCAAAACTTGATCTGATTCTTAACATTAATGAGTTCGTCATTATTGTTATGGGGTTACAGAGACACTTATATGATAATTTAACACAATGAAATTGTTGCTATAAGTTTATATTATAATTTTTTATCAGTGTTTCTTATTCTTTTTTTTCTGATACCATGAAGTTTACAAGGTAATAAAGTGGATAAGATAGAGCTTAAAATGACAATAAGGTTTCTTCTTTTTGCTACAGGAAAATGTTGGTGGTACAACATACTTCTACTCCACCAATTCAGACAGCCTGAACACTTCAGGAGCCTTGAATTCCTCTGCATCCATGGGTAAGTTTAAATAAAGCACATATAAAGAAAGTAAACAATTAATGTTCTCTATTGGTTACTTAGTCAAAAATATGTTTTTATAAAATATGAAACAACAATCACTTTCGTTTACGTTTCACATTTAACGACATTCATAATAATTAATTATAGCTTATTATCAAAAAATATACTATGGCATTTAATACAATCAAACTTGAACTCATACAATTCCAAACAATATTCAATATAAAACTGTTGATTCTGACAATTCAAAAAAGTGTTGAATTTGCCTAGTTGCCAAGTATGTAATAGATTGGTCATTGCAATATGCATTAACTGTGGTCAGTTATCAGTAATTTTTCATAGTAAGCTTGTTATCTTTTACGCATATGTTTAGATATGGTTGCAATTTCTAGTTCAGTTTAGACAAGGTGAAAATACTAGGTTTAAATATTTTTTTGTGATCACTGGTTTTCAATTTGTTATGTTTAATCACTTAAATGGCTGGCTGAATGGCTTAAACTAAAAAAGCATAATAATGTGTAGTGAATCATCGGTAGATAAGAGTCTTAGTTAACGCCCTTACGCGACGTAGGTTAATCGAACGATACTATTGGGCAAGCAAGTCTTGTCTACTTATCATAATATTTTTATCAGTTGGAATCATGTTTTAGCTTTTATTGCTTTGAGATTGAGACACTACGGTCGATGTAACAATTATCCTCTGGCAATTGTATCGCAACATAAAATTAGCAGATAACATTATAAAAAACATGTTATCGTGATAAACTGAAGAGTTCTAAAATATAAAATATCTAAGATGTTCTAATATATTAAACCTCACGTATTGATATCCAAACTTACGAAAGCCAGGGACGCAAGCAATAGTTAATTTATTACTTAGTGTTGGCAATTGCAGCATATAATGTTGTAAATTCTTATCGATTCTCATAGTAATTTCCTTTTAATATTTACTCAACTGCATGATGTTCAAAACACTAGTTAGGTATGGTTTCGATATGCATGAGCCGTAACTCGACTGGCGATATAACAACAATGTTTTAAGTTCGACATTAACCTAACGGTATCTGCCGATGGAGTTCCCCTTAAACTGAGATAACGGTCTCATCAAATTTGCCTTTTCTTGGAATCTTTACTGTCAATTTATAATGTTTACGTCATCAACCCCCTGCTTATTGTTGAGTTTTGTTAGCATTAATTTTAGTTGAACTTGCAAACTCTAAATAAAAACACCAGTTTTCGTTGTTTCTAATAAAACTTTTATGTCTTTCAAATAAAGCCACTATTGTTCCTTAAGAAACTACTTAATACGTCAATACTGCGAATAGTTAGTACATAGGAATTAATTACGGCATATACCTTATCCTAATCAATTTGTCTAATAATCAGAGTATTGACAAAGAAAGAAGAACAAAGAAAGTGTTAAGATTCAATTGAATTACAATTTACTACCTTGCTGGGCAAGTTAAATATAGATATGTACGCCTATGTTTATTTATGTCTACCTCGCCTACACTCTTGGTGACGTCAACCGACTTAGGTGACATATAATTTCCTCAAACATGTAGAAGCGAGTCCTCAAAAGTTGCTTTGTAGATATAAACAAATAGTTACTTCGGTGACACCAACCACTGTTTATTAAATAATGAATCGATTGGTATGCTTGTTCGATTTAAACTATGAAACCTACTTATTGCTTCAGGCCCTTCGGATTCATGCTTGAGTGGTGCTGTGGGCGGCGCTGCCTCGCCGTATGCCACTCAGATCTACTCCGGAACACCAACTCATATGGGTCCAATGACTTCGAAACAAGGTAATAAAACAATATTGATTAACTACAAGTTACTATAAAATGAAGCAATTACAGACGAAACAGAAGACGGAGATTCATTAAATAATTGTTTATTTAAAATAATAATCGTACATTATGGAATATCTTTTTTTTATTCAATGCGTTCTGTAACTTCTAGTAGTTTGGCAGTAGTATCAATAAAAATAACGTCCCATACAGTAAAGAACTGGCAAATTCCATACGAAGTCTTTCGCTCTCACGCAGAAATAAACCATTAAAATCTCATTTTGTACTAATGAGATCTCAAGTTGTAGATATGTTTATTTCTTAGAAAAATACGATACTAGGTGTAACAGCTCACGTATATTTTATTAAATAGCACAATTTCACCTGTATCATCTTCTTAAAACAAAGTTCGATATGATATGCTGTGCACTATTTATATGTACACACTAAGTAATGTTTTAATAATTAACATTTCCAAGCCATCTAGCGAATTCTAAACTGCGTATGACTATCTATTATGATTTGTTATGCAAATAAGCTCTCCCGTGCATAAATAATAATAGGTTGCCAAGCTATCGATATTGACCTTAACATCATTCGTCGCACCGCCCAATAAATCAACGTGCTCAACAATGGCTTCACTTATTAATTGACTCTATTCGTATAAATTACGCAGCGGAAAGTCAATAACACATCAATATGAAGAAAAAACAAGCAATTTCTGATCCAAATATATCACAATATCCACCCTTAATACTTTTCTCAGATTAATCACATTTCTTTGAAAACTGATATTCTTGTGTGGGTGGTTTAGATAGCAAAGTAAAGGATCGATTATGTTCGCTTGTCTGGCGTAATTACTCTAGTCTGTCTCCAACGCGATTATGTTTATATTTAGTGTGACAATTTTCTTAAGAATCCTTATACAAATTTCAGTAATATCATAATAGTTATAGTCGCCGTGAAGTATAATCAATATAAAACAGCCCTAGCATGGCTACGATGATTGCTTTAGATTAACACATCAAACGCGTTTGATTGTATAACAAGAGATGCGTTTAGGTCTGATAGCGCAGTAGAGCTTGTTATTCACACCGGAGGATATTGGTAAATTGCTCGTGATAGCCGGCCGGCATTATGTCGACTGCGAATCAAATGCAAATTGTAGCGTGATCTTGGGAGCCGGCTACATGTATTCATTATCGTATCACTATCTGAAGGAGACTCTTCCGCCGCGCCCCGTGTTTAAACGAGCCGTGAGAACAGCCTAGAAATGCAGTTAGATAACTGCCTGTTAGTAGGGTTAGTGCAGATTGTTAGAATCAATCTACGAGTCACGTTGCATGCACCAGCAGGAAATTGTCATCAGTTACGATCGCAGGAGCATAATATTCACTATTGACCAGCCATGTTTGACACATAGGTCGACTATAGTACTTGAACTTGATTATTGTATGAAACTAGAATAATAAAAGAAAAGCGATGGTCACTTAACCTAGAAAATTACCTTGTAGAAAACCAGACCGCGAGTTTCTCCGATTTACAAATGTTGTGATTCCAATGTCGCGATTTGCTATTCTAGCGGTCACGATTGAAAATCACATATGTAACAAGTTAGATTATCATATGGCCGTCTAGGTTTACGTCATGTTGAATTGTGATAGGCCATGGTTTATATTGCTTATTGCGAACTTTACGAGATTGATACTGCCGTTAATCCTTTGTTTTTACATTTTACTACTCGACGTAAAGATTGCGTGAGGTTATAGCATTTTCCAAGTAGTCGTAAAAATCGAATGTTTATTTCCTTGAATGACCGTTGTGTGAGAGCATCCGTTAATTTTTTACTTAAATCTTAAAATTTTTAAAGTAATCTGACTTGTAGGTGCCATCTTAGGACCACCACAGAAGCATTCAAATATAAAAATATGTATGTTTTCGTAATTTTAAGCTGAGCGTTGTTAAATAAAATTATCGTGTTTTAATTTTTTCTGTGAAAAACGAATACTCAGTTTCAACCTTAATGCTTATAGCATTGTCATACTGCTTTCGCTGTGCTGTGGTTAGGAAAACAGAAAACATTGATTAATAGAGTAATGGTTAACAATTAGACGACGGATTGTGTACACTTATCAAATTGCACCTGCCGACTGTTTACCTTGCAAAGCGATTACACAATACACAATATGCAATTACTATTGTGCTAAGCAAATAGTTTTAAATAGTATCAAATGTAGCAATTTTGCTAATTTAATACATATGTTGTTTACTGCTTACGTCTGCGCATTCCTTTGTCAAATTGTCAATAAACAAGTTGTGTTTATACATGGGTGCATAGCTTACCTGTGTACTGACTTTAAGTCAGGATTGTTGCTTAATTGCAATCAATTTAAGTCAAGCCTCCCTCCAAGTGTGGGAAGAATGAGTCGACTCGACCGAAGTAACAACCATGGGCTGCAATGAAGGATAAATAAAATATCCTCAATACATAAATAATACACGTCAAATAGGCTTGTTTGTTATCTCTTCCTCGCCTCTCGAAACGACATCTCCTTAATCGATACTTTGAATGTTGTATACGTACGTTTAGTTGAAACTGTTGAAAGTACGAAGAAGAAATATCACGCGAGCAAAGCCGCGGGCAAAAGTTGTGGCAGTTACTGACTAACATGTTTTACAATTTCATATAACAAAAATATAGAATTACTGCTGGCTTAGCGTCCGTATCGGTTGTAATCGATACTAAACAAATGACTTTTATGGCAAATTCAAATACGATAACACACTGAATTATTCTATTATTTTGTGACTTGTGTTAGGAAATAAATAGTTATTATTTGCTAGTATATGCGTGCATTAAAATAGTTGAACTTTTTTTATTGAAATTCTTTAAATATAAGGTTGGCTTTGGCGAATGCTTTTCGTATGGCTGTGATCTGTGTTACGCTATATTAAATAGTATCATTGTGTTATAGGGGCCCAATTTTAAAATAATATGAAAAATAATGAAATATCATCCATATATAATTGTTTTATTCTATTGTGCGAAGGTCTGGCTGCCTCCTTCTACATGCCCGAGACGATCCGCTCTGAGATTTACGAAAGAAACGATGATGTGTTCTTGCAACCAGATTTACGCCAGTATCCAGGTAAGAATTTTTATATAATTAGCCAGAGGCGACGGCATATACCCTAAATTATTAAAATTACTGTTAACCCGGCTATTCGGAGCAAGAAGATTGATTAGATGATTTTAACATACCTCTTGGGCTTCATCAGTATTTCCATGTATTATCATTTATAAAAGGGATAATACATATATTATATTTTAATAACAAATGTATGATAGTTCCTACGAGGTACCTATTTATCGCAGTTACATTGCACGAGTAACACGTAAGGCGCTGAAGGAACCGCCCTAAAGACAACATCAATACTACCTCGAGAAATCAATGTATAGTTAGCTCAAACAGTTGTAATTTCTCGTTAATACAAATCTTCTTGATTAAGCGCGTCTAAGATAAATATTACATTTATGAATAGGTATGGGGAAATCCAATAAATAATACAATTATTTCTTTTTATTTACAAGAATTACAAAAGAATAGAGAGAAGAAAATTTAAAAAAAATTAGAAACTATGGCATATATTATGGCAATACGGCTGAGCCTATAAAAAAATACTTATTAATAGATGGGATGACGATGATGTCTGTTTGTTATTTTAAAGATTATCGTTTATGGGTACTGCTCACTTTTGTAGATGCAGTCAATTAACAAAGGGAAAAATATATTTTTTTGTTTACTGACAGTGGATGGTAGATCTTTTTACTATTTTGGTTATAAGTTCGTGTTTTATTGCAATAACATTTACAAATAATGCCTTAGCACCCGCTTTTGGCCGTCTATAGTCACCAAACCACCCAGAGGGTGCCTTTAATATACCTTCGAATTCAAAATGTCTTCAACTGTCATAAAATATTATAAGTATTCTCACTGGATATTCTGTTTCTTAAAAAAAAAAACACTCTAAAATTTTCTCTTGTGTCGTGAGCGTTTACAAACAAATTCACATACCCAAGCCACCCAGACCCGAAACAAGAATTTGTGGACCACATACCACGGTCTCACAGAAAACCGGCGTGAAACAACCACAGCGTTGTGTTTCGCCGTGTGAGTGAGGTTACCGGAGGCCCAATCCTTCTCCCCAATCCCCCTCAATCCTGAAATCTCAAAATCCCTAATCCCTAAAAGGTCGGCAACGCACTCGTAACTCCTCCCTTGCGGGTGTGAAATTCCGAGAATAGTAAAATTTTAACAATATATTTTTACGAAATAGCTAACCTCTGCTTGCAATACCGAACTTGTAGTGTAGTGACAGGTACAGGTAATATTGAACACTAATTACAGTTACCTTTTATGGTGGCCTGACTTTTTTTTTTTAACTATACCTGCAACAAAAAAGTAAATTCGTACATGTCCATTGTCTTTCGTACATGTCCATTGTCTTTCGTACATGTCCATTGTTTCCAAAAATATTGGCGTTTAAGAGATACTATATATTTTTTTATTTGGATTAGTTTTTTTTACTAAACCAAAAACATTGTGATATGTGGTATCACACTGTGCACTAATCAATATTAAATATAAAGAAATATCTTTTTACAATTTAACCACTGACGCAAAAAGAAGAGAGTTATAAAGTATGGATTCTTATCATAAAGTATGGATTCTTATCCCAAAACTTTAGAAACTTTTCTTTTACATATTGTCCTTAAAACTCTTAGTCTTAACTGCAAGTGGACCTTTTATTTTGTTTATTTTACCTGTGTTTGACTACAATAGGCATTGAGAACTAAACACCCCATAATATGGCAAGTCTACTCGCCAAGACATAATGAAGAGAAAGGCAGCATTATTGTTGGTTCGCGACTTTGTTAGCCACTGAAGCAGAAAACATTTCTACTTTACAGCTTACAAAAATATATTTGACAATATTTAAAGGACTTTGTACTCTAATGTTACGAAACGTAAAGTTGAATATAATATACATGTTGTGATAAGGACTAATTCTTTGTGGTTCGTCTTCCATAAAAACTCTCTCTTTAATGCCATTTAGAGTCTGCGAGTTAAAAGTTAAAGTTATAAGAAGCATTCAATTCATTTCTACCCTTTTTTCTAGATATTACTACTACAGTATAAAAATATTAAAAATGTCGTCGTTTGCTCCACGGAAAATAAAGATACTTATAAAAATTACACCCACTTAGCGCCAACAAAATCCCAATATCATAGAATGGAAGGCACATGTCAAATAGCAATATAATCGAAAATATAAATCATAGTTTTTTCGTAACGAAACCCAGTTATAGGCAAACTTTGTGCGTAACAGATTTTGTTTGTCACCAGATTTACCAGAAAACGTGGAAATGTACTCGGAACTGACGCCGCTAGAGAGTGTTGCACCGCACAGTATTGCGACGTCATACCGCGCTACACACCGGCAGAGCGGAGAACATTACGCTCTGCGGCGTCTACATTCATACTCCACGTCTATCACGAAACGCCTAGAGATGTGGAAGCAGATTGACCATCCCAACGTCGTGAAATTACACGACTGGTTCACTACTAAAGCCTTTGGGGACCACTGTAAGTATGGACACTCCTGTTTGTCACGTGTCTAAATAAAAAGCTACTACTATTAGCCACTCTTTTAAAATTATATAAATTGTTAAGGTAAATCAGACAATACATATTATCTATCCGAGCCTAATTTTTGCCTGGCGCGAGCAACTAACTGAGCAGATTTTTTTTATTCAATATTTAGGTAGTATTAATTTTTATTAGGATTATTAAGTAAGCACCAGGCAAAACCTGGTTGTTTTGATTTACTTTAAAACACATTACGTGGTGGTGCCGTAAATATTCCTAAGGATTAAGAATCAATAATATTGACAATATCAACATCAGTTTTGCTAATTTTGTTAATGGCAGAGATATTATTCTGTAGTAAAGATGGAGAAATATCTTTGAATGTACATAAAATAAAATCGACGATTAACATATCTGCTAAAACAAAAACACAAGATACAAACGACGCCAATGCATTTAATTAATACGCGGTGGATCCTTGTTTCCGTCCCTTGTCAATTTTGATTCAATGATTAATTCATCACTGTTTCTTTTTTGTAAAATTTACATTTACCAGCCGTTAAGGTCCCTTCACAACCAAGCTCACATCTGCAATTTCAAAAGAACGCAAACGTCATCAATACAACGAAAGAGTATTGTTAAAAAATTGCTTAAGTTCCTTATAGTTGGACTATTGAATAAAAGAATTTATGAACAGATATAGACAGATACCCAATTGTATGTACCCAACCCACGTAAAATATATTTACGTGGAAGCAATAAAATGAAAATAATAGTAAATTATAAAAAAAAAATTAAGGATGTTTACGGATTACAAATGCAGAATTTCCATCAATCATAGCAAAGCTTTATAAAATGCATGCAATACCGCGTCACGAAACTATAATTCATAATTACGCTACTGCTAACTAGATAATTCAGCCTCGTTTTTTTATATAATTATACCGTTAAAAACCTATTGTTTCGCTTCTATGTATTACAAGCGTCGCCGTTTAACTTGTACAGACAATGGGATTGGCATTACATCCTTACTAGTTGAATAACAGCCAAAATAATAAATTTCAAATGGCTGTTCTACAAATAATATAATTTGAAGCATTAAAAACTCCATCTATGTATTATTTTGCTGTTAACACATAACTAAATAACATAAATTTACATATACAACATTACAGCTTACGCCATTAAGTTATACTGTTAATTTTATATAAATACTTTTTATCTAGGTACTTAAAAAACTAATTAGGATTAAATACAAAAAAAACAATACAAATTTAAAAAACAAAATAAAAGTACTTAATATTTAACATAAATTTTATTAAGATAACAGAATTATTTGAAAAACAACTTATTCACATTAAAGTTGTCTCGCCATTGCTGTTTGCTATCACAATAAATAATAAAAAATGTGGAACCCGTACAAATTAAACAAAGTGACGATAGTGTGCAAATACTAAAAGAACTAAAAATAATAAATTCTGTTGAGACTGTCTCTTAAGTTCTGAATATAAAATTTGGTGTCCTTTGTCCCTACATATCGTATAATGGTATGTGGCAAACCCTCATAAATGTTTAATTTTACAAAAACTTGGACATCAGCAGTGAAAATTTCAACATAGACATTGGGTACCACCGCACAAAAGGTTATCATCTCAATGCATAACATACGTCGAAATCAAAATAAGAGGTGACGCAAGTACAAATGCAAAATTTGGTACTATTACACTTTCAAATTTTTATTAATATGCAATCTTGTCATGCAGAATTGACAGGCCTGAACGTTCTGGAAAATAACGATGCACTGAATTGATATTTTCGTTTGATTTACATAGACCTTGGTTTTACGTATCAGCATAAAGAGGCCATAGCCCACATGCATTTATGAGAGCGCGCTCCTGTGCCGTTTCTCTTAAATCGAAAATTAGGTTTTAAACCGTTACGATAAAGGCCTTCGCCACGCCAAGGAATTCGGGCTTTGAAGTGTTTAAACACTCACTTTGTTCGTATAATTTTTTCTATTAACATGTATATTTGTATTGTATGACAGCGATGGTACTAGTGTACACCTACCACCCCGCGTGCACGACTTTGATGAATAAGTATCTGTCCGGTGGTGCTGGGAACGCCGTCAACGATGCGAACGGTGCCTTCCACGACCCGTTCTCCTCCGACCCGGATGCACCCCGTCCATATACTCATCAGGTTTGATTCCTATTGGCAGTTAAACTTTTGTACTATAAATATGCTATTTTCTAGTATCATGTTACGAACATCCTCGTTTTGATCACAGTAATATAAATTTTCCTCATTCGACGCCAACTTACTGTGCCGAGACATTGATCGAATTACCACCTTTGAGTACCTACACCGATGCAAGAAAACATATTTGTCATGCAAAATCATAAAACTTGAAACGTTTACCTGAAGCGAATGAGGGTCGTCGCTGTTTAACTAATGTATTGATCCTTTTGCAATCAAAATGTGAAAACAACATACATTTTTTATTTGCTCTTTGAACTGCATGACTAACAAATTGGTGGTAAAACGAACCTATTGAAAAAACAACTTTATGGTAGGCACAGTAAGTTGGATCACTCAAATGTAACGGAAATTTTAACTAGAATAGAATATCAACTACTAGGTGCCAACTGGTTGTAAGTACTGAACAACAATTTATAATTATGTATGAATGTATGAATACTCGTATCATCGAAGCTCATACCATCCCATTGGTACTTCTGAAGTTCCCCTGTAAAAATATATGACAAATGCAGAAAAATGCGATGCTCCGTGCGGTGGCGAGTGGTGCTTTGCTCCCTGAGGCTGTACTGTGGAGTCTCCTTGTGCAACTCACGGCGGCGCTAAGAGCAATACACACTGCTGGACTAGCGTGCAGGTATACCAGCCGACTCCAAATTTCTATGCTTAACATAAGTAGCGAAATTATATTTCACTGCTGTAAAGGACTATGGCACCTAATGCATATGTAATGTGAAACCTTTTCCCCAGTAGCTTGGATCCTACGAAGGTGGTCATGAATGGTTGTCGAGTGCGCATATCCTGGTCCGGGGCCACCGATGCTCTGCATGCTAACAGTACTGATATCGCGCAGGTAACATCACTTATAGTACATATTAAATCTGCATACATTGATGTCACAAAAGCGTTATTCAATTTTTATATACTATATAACTGAACCTAAGTGTAGCTTTGTAGTGTCGACGTTTAATTTTACTGTAGTACAAACTAAGTATCATAAATATGCTAAGTTATTGCCTAGCGTTAAAAAAGTGCGATTTTTACAACTAACAAAATTATTAATCATCAACCATTGGCTTTTTGGCTAGTTGACACTTGTACCACTGTCTAACACAATAACCAATCAAACCCATACTATTCGTCGTAGGCACAGCAAGACGACTTGACGGCTCTGGGTAGACTCGCCCTGGCGCTGGCCTGCCGCACGATCCACTGCGACAACCTCGCCGCCTCCATGGAGCTCGTCGCGCGAACCTACTCCGCCGACCTAAAGAACCTTATACTGTATGACAATACCGTTATTTATGTACACTGCCATTTAAGCTTATACACTACTTTTCATTCTGATCTTAATTACAGGAGTTTTCGCCATTTTCTTTTTCGTATATTGATCCAAACGGTTTCATTTAGTTTCTTTTGCTATGCGAGACTTTACATTATTTCAATATTAAAGTTTTATCATTCGATTACATTCAAATCACTCTAAAATACGCATCTTCTTTTCAGTCACTAATATTATTCACTAGCCCGGATTTAATAAGTCTTTTCGTACGCTACTTCGTAGTAATGTAGTATTAAAACATAATATTTCGTGTAAAAATATTTTGTCCGTGAGCAGACGATAAGACTTATTTAGTCTTCCCCTACATTTTGCTTATAATGTTTTATGTTAGTCTCTCATTTACACGGTCGAGTATCCCTTTATGTTTCATATTAAGATGCGAGGTAAAAAGAAAGGTTATTGTCATTGCATTGGCAGGGTTAATATGCGAAACCTGATAAATCAACGGGTTGCGGGGGTCGGACAACAATCGCCCCGAAGTCTGCGTGCGCTGGTTTCAATGAGCACATAGCTGTAGTAGCTTTTAGCAAAGCGGATCAACACAATATGCCAGAGGGTCCGCCATGCTGCAGAAGAAGAAGTAGTTCTCATAACAAAGACTTACTGATTCAAACAGTGCGACTGGCACAGAACATTGATACGTATGTCTTTGGAGTAACCTTTCAGATATATGTCTAATACTGAATGGATGTAGATCATTATTTATTTGTACGCTAGT
The DNA here is from genome assembly GCA_902829305.4 of Spodoptera exigua. Taxonomy (NCBI): domain Eukaryota; kingdom Metazoa; phylum Arthropoda; class Insecta; order Lepidoptera; family Noctuidae; genus Spodoptera; species Spodoptera exigua. Next base: position 6,282,888 of record LR824601.2, on the reverse strand, counting down.
CATCGGTGTTGAATACTTTATTCGTGACATGATAGGTACTGCTTAAGCTTTCGATGTTCCAACCTCATATGTGACCCGTTTGCGTGCCCTCTATATGTGACCATTATTGTGCGTGTACACTACAACACTTATGATTGTTGTTTCTGTATTATGTTAAATTCCATCTAGGTATTTATTATCGTCGTCGACCGCTCGCCGCTCCGTCACTGATCTCATGCCGATGATAGGTGCCAGGTTTTACACGCAGGTAATTTTATTTGTTTCCTCCATATTTATGTACCGTTTCACGATTATCTCTGTGAAAGTAGTTTTACTCACAGGTAAATTATATTTCAATACTAAAATGCATTAATGTTGTTATTTTGATCGTCCATTTCCATGTAGATAGTCGGTTCTAGAAATGTATGTTGAAGAGCATGTTTCTGCTTTTATAGTTAAAAGTACATTTATGTCGTAAGTAGTTATTGAATGGTGAAGTTTCGTTGCAACCGATCATTTATGGTAGTGGTTTGATTCATGTCGCGTTACATCGAGAATGTATTTGAGGATACACGCCGTGTAAAGTTCAGGTAAAACGTACTTGCGTGAGGCATACATATTTTAAAATTGAGTTTAAAAGTATAATATTATAACTTGAAAATATTTCTGTAGGTGGAGGCGTTGGAGCGACGTGCCGATGTATTCGAAGATCAACTGGCTCGCGAGATTGATAATGGAAGACTGTTACGCATACTCATCAAATTAGGAGTAGTTAACGAGAGGCCCGAGTAAGTACTAACTATATCTATGCTGCTTATAGTTAGACAATTTGATTAGATATGATACGATTATACTTGCCATATTTTCCACAGTTTGACTTAGTATAAATAATGTTGGTGTGGTAGGGCCATGGTAGTGGTACAAATGGTCCGCGAAACAACGGTTGTCTTGTGTTCCGTTGTGTGAATGAGATTACTGGAGCCCATTAATTAAGCTCCATCTAAAAGGTTTCAAAATTCTGTCGCTATTAAAAAAGTTTGATACATAAATAGGTAATTGAAAACTATATTTAATTATCATCTAGTTGCTAAGACTTTATGTGTTTACAGGTTGAACCTCGATGCCTCTTGGTCGGAGACTGGTGACCGGTACATGTTGAAACTGTTCCGGGATTACTTGTTCCACTCGGTTACCGCAGACGGTAGACCCTGGCTCGACCAGGCGCATCTGGCGCACTGCCTCAATCAGCTCGATGGGGGCACTACGGCGAGGGTACGTTAATATCTGCGCAACACAAAGATTATAAAAATACAAAATTGATATTACCCATAAATCTAAACTACCATAACTACAAACATTTATAACTATCTTCCACACAAGTACATATTTGTTAGGCATTAAAGAAAATTGCATTGTGTAAATTGGTCCTTATGGAGAATGTCATCCTAATCATAAAACGTACATAGTATCTCTGATATATAATACTGAAGGATATACTTTCATAATCAGACATATTATTCGAGAAGCTGAGGTCGTTCAATTAAATTCTCGCTATTATTCAATAGGGTGATAGTCAGCGGCGCAGTTGCACTGCTGCAGATTTATATATACTTATATATCCAGATCCACTCTATATTGCATCTACATATATTTCAATTGAATGCAATATTATTACACTTTTGAATTGGTTCTTTTAATTTTGTGCAAGTCGTATGAGATAGATGTATTGTTATTATGTATGTTGATGGGGATTCTGTAGGTAAATATAGTGAAGAATGTTATTTGGTGCAGGTGGAGCTGATGTCCCGTGACGAGCAGAGCGTGCTGGTGGTGTCGTACGCCGAGCTGAAGCACTGCCTCGAGCAGGCGTTCGAGGAAGTGATGCAGGCGGCCGCCGCCGAGCCCTAGCTGCCGGCTGCGTGCTCGGCCGGCTACACATTGCAATAACTCGAGTAATTACTCCATCGCTGCCTTCACATGCTCGGTGTTCTTTACATGCCGCCGCTACATCACGCAGCAAACACCACACTGAACTGACCTAAACTAATAGTTGTAAGAATATTGACTCGTTTTAGTCTCTCGCATGTCAAGGATATCCGTCGTATGTATAAACACGTGTTAGTATGCGTTGCATGTGCATTTTTTGACGATGTTAGTAGTCCAGTTAAAGATATAAATGTTAATTTATTTGTAATGTGAAGCCGCCGAACCGGTCCGTGTTCAATTCTGTCATCCGCGAATAAAATATTTTTGTAGGTGCGTCGCAACTATTGTGCTGGATTCGTACAAGTTCGTATATTCGATGGCAGTTATTGAACCAGTGGGGATATCATTGTTACTTCCCCTATTGGGGCACAGAACATCTCTGGGATTACCAAAAATAACGAGTTATAGTGAACAAGGCGCTCGTCGCTACTTCCTTATCCTTCAGAAGCTCTCTCGTCTAATTTAGTATTACACGACAGAGCCGACAGAGTAACAATGCTTTTCTAGGAATATTCCTGACTCTGGGTTGTAACACGATCTCATTTCGGAAGCGGTCTCGACCCCTAGAACGCTTCTCAATAACTGCACCATATAAACAAAAGATACAATATTTTTTATACTTATGACGCTATTATTTATCTCTTTAATGATTTGAATTGAAATTAATTTTGCGTATAAATTATATATACTCTAGGAATTGACCTATTCCTGATTAGAGTAACCGGTCACGCCCACTAAATTATTGCATGAAATTGGGCCTTATCGAAGTACCGTTACGGTTAGCCGCCTGAACAAACGCCACAAACATTCCAAACTAACAACAACAAATGGTGAGAGCTGTCAAACGACTGTTTTATTGAATTCAGAATTGAGCAGTTTGTAGTAAGCTGGGCGACGCGGCGGGTCCCGCTGTTGTCGCTTTATCGAAAGACAACGGCACGCGTGCGCTTCACGTAATTAAACTGAGGTACATGATTCCACGGCCACGGCCACATCGCATAATGTTAATGTTAAATGTTGCCGAGCGCATCAGTTTACTTACCGGAGACACGAGTGTACTCGTTGCTAGTATAGTTACTGTTACGTCACGTAGATCTGAATTTGTATTGTGTTGGGGGCGGGGCGGTGCGGCCACCCGGTCTGATAATATTAGCAAGATCGGAAAGATCTCTATAATAAACCTATGGCAATAATACAGTTTTATATGGCCGCAGGCGGCACGCAGTGGCCACCTCGCCCTCGTCTATCAAGTTGTTGCAGTTTATAAAACATTACATAAATTTTATTGCAATCTGTTTCACTCTCCCCTAGGCGTTGTTGCAACGTCTGTCTTCTTCGGCCGTTGCAGCTCGTCGATTGTTTTAGATATAGGGTTCCGCAGAGAAGTAGAACATTATTCTTAACTAATTTATGTAAGAAAATTATTTGTATCGATCAAACTATAAATTATTTTTAAATGTTAGTCATCGCTGGTTATTTAGGTGTTAAGCAGGGTAAGCGAACAGAGCTTTTGATAAGTTAAACGACGTTTAAATTTATTTTGCTATGCACTTTTGCGATTAAATAAATCACGCTCAATTCGTCCATCCTATAATAATTGTGATCACTGTTAAATTAATGGAAAGTAAATAGAAGAATACGTATTTATAGATTGATGTTCTGTTTGGCTGCGGAAACCCTATATACTCATGTTGATCCAGGGCAAGCTTATTATTCTACCCAAGTTGGTAACTTTGTATCTATAATGTGTTCAAGAAGTTACTGTTTACCATAAATGACCCATTTTTGGGAGAAATATATGACTATAGATCAATAGATGAAATGTACCCAGGTGCCTGGGTATAATATGTTCTAATATTTATTTTGAAAGTAGTCACCCCATTGTTGAATTTGCAAATTCCGATCTATGTAGAGATGGACTCTGAGAATAAAAATATTTTGAGATAACTATAAGTGTATATTTTTTTCTAACAAATAAAACGTTTTAACAAATAATGCTGTTTTATTTTTTCCTCTTATATGTCAGCGGATGTTCCACCTATGAATTAAGAAGGCAAAGACGTCAATCATGTTAAGAGCCTGAACAATTTTAAGTCAATTTGAATATTTGCAACATCATTCTGCAAATTCTGATCGGGGTGCCTTCTGTTACTCCGACATTTTTATTATATCATCAATTGATTTCTCCGGAGGGAGTGTCAGACTCTTACTAACTAAAAACCTCCGTTCTTTGAGGCAGCGGAGCCTCATTGTGCTTACCCCGCAACCCCGGCTGAACATCAGCCCTAAAAGCAACCGTCTGCTCCACGCTCGGGTCTGGTTTTGGTCGGGCGACGAGCTGCCCTCGTTCGCCGTCCGCAGACCGCTTTCGGTGCCCGGAGATCGTCTCTCGATCCCCGAACCCCGGAGTGTTGCCTACTTTGGCGGCTGGGACGTGAGGAGGAGGATAGCTCCCTGACGCGCTCCACCTCCTTCTTTGCAAGCATAACTGCTTCGCACAAAGAGACGGCGTTTCAGTTCCTCTCGTTCCGCACCATGGCCTCGACAAAGACAGGGCGCGAGAGGTCGAGGGATTTTTTTTTGCCTAAATGAATCCGACTCACAATACCTATTTATTACTGTCGGCTTCTTACTAAATCAAAACTACGCAAGTGCTCCGTCTCACAGTCTCACACGACTCGCATGAGGATGCTGGAAAGTCTGTAAAGAGGAGGTAAAGAGATAATTTCTTCTAAATAGTTTGAGGTCATTTAATTACGTAACGTACGTACGTAAAAAGTACACCTGCAAAAGCTTTATTACTCACTGTGAGTGACACCCACATTAGAGTAACTTGTAAGATAGATATTCACATAAAACTGGTAGATAACGACTAACTTCACACAAGGAATTCCAGTATAAGATAGAGCCACATCGCTAGTGTTACAAGACCTTACATTTTTGTTCATTTATTTTAGTAGCTAATCTTGCGCGGTTTCATTTAATCGTACCCGCTGCTTGGCTCCATTTAATTGTAGCGTGATGTTTAGCACTCAGGAACATTGTAGCTATCTATAGGTGAAAGAATTTTGGCAATCCGACCAGCGGTTCCAAAGATTACCCCCTATATACAAACTAACAAATTTTCCCTCTTTATAATATTAGTATAGACAAAGGTAGGTAAGGTATAATAGAATTTTTCTTGGTTTTCGAAATTTCCTCAGCGTGACGCGATGGATTCATCCTCTATCACATTGGATGGATATCCTAACACAAGGCAGGTATAAGAAGTAGGTGCCATTGTATGCCCTACCTACACCGCCTTCACCTTCAGAAACTAAAGGAGTGACTGTATGTACTTGTGTATAACATATATGCACAAAGATTAAATGCCCAGAAGTGCATTGATAAATAGTCTTACTTATATTACAAATGGGAAAGTTACGATGTTTTGATGTGTGTTACTCAGTCACGCGAAAACAGCTTGACGGATCTGGATGTAATTTAGGACAAGCATAGGATACCTACACTCCGGAATAGAACATACCTAGGCTATTTTTCGACATAGGTAGGTACCACGCGGGCCGAGCCGGGGCGGAAGGTAGTACGCCAATAAATATATCAGCGATTGCAATCGCAATACTACGACTCGTCTACTTCGTTTATAGTTATTTACATATCATAATATTTGCATCCTCCTACAAACAGACATGAAATTCATCAGTTATCGCACTAATCAACCTACCAGTGGTATTAAAATTACACCTATTGATCTTATAGATAGGATTCAAATTTCTTGAAATTCATGCTGTGTAGTCGACACAGTTCATACTAGTATAGTCGTCAACGTTATATGTTATTTTTAGGTAATAGAATCACTATTGTTTTGTTAACAATGTGTAGTAAGTTTAAGAGAAATTATGTGTGTTAAATCAATTTATAAATAACTAGATAATCTCGTGCGGGTATAAACGTTGCTCGGCTCTATTTGATCGTAGTGTGATGTTTCATAGTCTATAGCACTCAGGAACATTGTAGCTAGGCATCTATCGGTGAAAGAATTTTGGAAATCCGACCAGCGGTTCAAAAGATTACATACAAACTTATAAAATAACAAATTTTACATCTTTATAATATTAATAAATAAATAATATTAATAATTTAATAAATAAAATAAATATATTAGCATACTTTCACTTTCTTTCGATGTAAGAATAATTTCATTTTAAATATTAATTAATTGATTAATAAGCACATAAAAAGACCATAATATGTACACATATTCCTTACCAAACTAGGAATGTCTACGTCGTTTGTTGATTTGTTGTGTTATCAAAATTAAATTCTTATAGTGTGTGGTCGGCTTTATCTGCATACTTACTATATGTTTAAAATCCGTAGTGGATGTAAATGATCGAATTTGAACGCATCCGATATTTCTAGAGTTATCCATCCATCACTTTGCTGTCTTCCGATACTATACCACAGACATTTAAACATGTGTATAATCTATGCCACAGACTGTACGGTCTGTTTGTAAATGTCAAACAAACATTAGCGCAGTGTGTGTGTGAAACACGGTCGCACGGTTTATTTTATTCACTCAAGAATACTTACTTAAATGCTCATACATAACTGCATCCGATCATTATTTTATCCCATGTAGTTGGTTGCACTACCACAGTCTTGTTACATCCGGCGGTGATAGCACCAGTGCAATGAATCCCGTCTGCTATAATGGGGGGGCCCATGATAGACTTATACATGAGGCTGACCAGCTCATTTCTCATATCGAGCGTGGTTCCATGATCCTGAAACTTTATCCGCGTAAGCGGCCCGAGCGTCGTTCTCTGTCTGTAAGAAGAGAAACCCTACAAATAATATGGGCTAGGGCAGGTATTCCACCGAAGAATATGTTTGAGGGCGCGCTCGACATACGTGACATCAAGGAAGTGAGACTCGGCAAGGGTTCCAAACATTTTGAGCGGTGGGCGGAGGAGGTGAAAAGGCTGGAAAGCTCCAAATGTTTCACCATCTATTATGGTTCTGAATTCAAACTGCGCGCAGCTTCGTTTGCAGGTAATTTATAGTTTGTAAACATGTCTAATTATATCGGGAGCACTAAATTGTCACATAAATTGCTAGCTGGATGTGAGACTCTTATAGAATTTGCTTTGCCAAGTTATTGTTATGATTGGTGTATGTACACATTTCTGGTGAAATGTATGTTTTTACTCTGAGTCATTGAGCTACTTTAATAATCTGCAGCTCAAACTGACAAGGAATGTGAGGCCTGGGTAAAGGGAATCAGGTTTCTAATTGAGGAGGCAGTAAATGCATCATACCCCTTGCAAATTGAGAGATGGCTGCGGAAGGAGTTTTATGCTATAGAAAATGCTCATGAAAAGTAAGTAGAAGTCTTGTTTATTTGATACAATGTATATTAAAATATTCCTAACCTTCAGTAGGACAACCATTGTCAAATGTGAATACTGAATAATAAAATATATCCTTTTTTTGTATTGGCATTTGATATCACATACAATTGTAGCCATGTTCAGAATGTAGACAGGGAGACTTCTTTTTACATACATTACACTGATTTTTAAACAGGGAATTTATAATGAAAATAGACAACAAAAAACAAGCAGCAAACTAATTTTTATCAATACATATTAATGTGTGCAACTGAATACAATTTATAGCATCAACTTGAATGTAAATTGATTTGAGATATTTTTTTAAATTCTGTCACATTTAAATAAATGGAGTATTTTCTAAGATTATCTAGAGATAACTAACATATATTATGAGGAATTCTGTATGTATATCTAATTATATTTTTAAAATTGTCAATCTGAATCATGCAAGCCTGAAAAATATCTTCTTCATGCAAGAAAAGAACTTTGCTTTGTAATAGGTACATATTTTATAGGCTGTTGATGATACTACAAAAATGAATAGTCTAATATTGATTGAGTAGGATGGCTGTGTCAAATACACTATTATAATATACATCAGTGATTAGGTAGTGGCTGCATATGACGAGGTTTAGAACAGGATACACAGAAATTAAAGGATTTTAACTTATGTACAAGAAAAAAATCATTAGCAGCAAAGTTTTTAACACAGAAAATTACTGAGAAGTAAAAAACCATTATTATATTTTTTCAGTATCACACAATCAATTTTGTTTTACAGAAATATAAATTGTGGTTACCAAGCTGCGCATATATGTATATAAGTAGACACCACGGTTCACTTATGTAAGCTTCTATATTAAACTAGGTAGTTATTTCTTTATTTCTCTATAAGTTTTTTGCATCATCACAAATGCAAATAGAATTGGTGGAGTGACTATAATTGTCACAGTGAAATTTCATTACATTAAAAAACTACAGATGTTGTAGTCACACAATATCAATGTAAAGACATCCTAACAGTCTAGGGTTAATACTTTCACAACTTAGACATTTTACAACCGTGAAATATATGCAAAAATATTGTTATGTTGCCTAAAACAATAAATTAACATTTAAAATACATTTAAAAATTGCATTTTACTAAAGATATGTTTCATAGCGACTAATGCATTGCTCAGTTCAAGTCATATAGTTTTTTTTGAAACCTCTACGAAGTTTTAAGTTCGAATGTCCATGTCCACATGTCATAACAAATATTATGCTTTGTAGCGATTTAATTTCAACCTTTATTTACTTCATTTGTATGCTACGTCTTCCTGTATGTGACTGTAAGACTTATGTATATTTTGTATTATTTATTATTTAGCATCTCATTGAAGGAAGTGAAAGGATTCCTTCCAAAAATTAACTGCAAGATAGCAACCAACAAGCTGCGGGATATATTTCAAGAGGTGGACACAGACAAAAGGGGAGAAATCGGTTTCGACGACTTCTCTAGCCTTTACCAGAAACTTATTTTTGACGAAAATGTAAGTCTAAGTCTCACGTTAACATTAATTTTCACGTTTTATTATTATTTTTTATTATAACTAATAATTTTACCAAGATCCTATTCTTTCTTTGGTTTGTAATAAACTTTTTAATTACTTCTTCATTAAAATCTACTTATTTATTAATAAATTTAAACATAATCAGTTAATTGTGTGATTTGTATCAACAGAATGTCCACGATATTTTTGATAAGTACTCGTTGTACTGCAAGAATGGCTCGACGATTACATTGCGTGAGTTCCAAAGCTTCCTCCGTGTGGAACAGCATGACAGGCTTGGAGATGACGAGGCCGTCGCCTCCCAGTTTATACGAGATTACCTGCGTGATCCACAGAGGGATATCTATGAGCCGTATTTTACTCTAAATGAGGTATACTTTTAATATTTTATTTTAATTAGGAATACATCCATATAAGCATTAATACTTTTAGTAACAACTGAATCCTTTAAGGGTAATAGACTCTTGTTATAGCTGCCGAATTTTTCCAGTTTGTTGAGATGCTGTTCTCAAAACAAAACACCATCTGGGACAGTAAACATGACGCTGTGACGCAGGACATGACGAGACCACTATCCCACTACTGGATATCTTCATCACATAATACGTAAGCACCTTTCCTCTCAAATTTCACCTTAAATTCTCTCTACATGTACGCCCACATCGATTGACGTCAACAAGAAATATTGACGTAACTGTAGTGTCGAGATTTATAACATGTTTCTAACTCTGCTTGAACTTTGTTTCTCCCTCTAGGTATCTAACCGGCGACCAATTTTCGAGTGAATCGTCTTTAGAAGCTTACGTTCGTTGCCTGCGCTCTGGGTGTCGATGCATTGAACTCGACTGCTGGGATGGCCCGGATGGAACTCCATTTATTTACCACGGCCACACACTGACTACCAAAATAAGATTTATGGATGTTCTGCGAACAATAAAAGAACACGCTTTCGTGGCTTCCGACTACCCTTTGATTTTGTCGATTGAGGATAACTGCACCTTGCCTCAACAACGTCGCATGGCGACCGCTTTCCAAGATGTCTTCGGAGACATGCTGGTCGTCCAGCCTTTCGATAAAAACGAGACTTGTTTGCCCTCCCCTGAAAACCTTCGCAGAAAAATAATTCTAAAGCACAAAAAGTTACCCGAAGGGGCGGAGGAAACTTCCTTTTCGTTTCGCCAAGAAGAAGTTAAGGATTTGGATTTGCGAAATTCTATCAAGAACGGCATATTGTTGCTCGAAGACCCGGTGGACAAGGAGTGGAATCCGCACGCTTTCGTACTGACGGAATCTAAGCTGTATTATACTGAGCATTACAGCAATCAGCAGGAGACTGATGCAGAGAGTGATGGAGAACCCGAAGCTGAAGCCCCCGTAGTGCCTCAGGAGGAGCTGCACTTCGGGGAGTGCTGGTTTCACGGCAAGCTCGCGGGGAATAGGCAGGAGGCTGAGGAGCTGCTGAGGAACCACGCTCACCTCGGAGATGGCACTTTCCTTGTTCGCGAGAGCGTTACCTTCGTGGGCGACTACTGTCTGTCCTTCTGGCGTCAGGGCAAGGTCAATCACTGCCGCATCAAGTTGAAGCAGGAGCGCGGTGTCACCAAGTACTACCTCATTGACACCGTCTGCTTCGACAGTCTCTACAGCTTGATCACACATTACAGGCAGCATCCATTGCGTAGCCAGGTAAATTTCACTGACTTAACATACTTAAAATTTTCGTTATAAATGTAGGTCAGTTTTCTTTAAAAGTTGTTTTTGTTTAGGAGTTCTTGATAACGCTAAGGGAACCTGTACCTCAGCCAAATAAGCACGAAGGCAAGGAGTGGTTCCACCCGTTCTGCACTCGGGCTCGGGCAGAAGAGTTACTGCGCAAGGCCAACACCGACGGCGCCTTCCTAGTCCGGCCCAGCGAGAAGGACAACTCTTCCTTTGCTATAAGTTTCAGGTATGTATCTATTGAATAAACTTGCATCATATCGTTAGGGCTTATCAAACAAAATAATCTTTTCTGGTTTGCTGCTGGCGATCCATTCATTAGGAATATAAGAAATATACTATAAAGATTTATATTCATTTTAAATGTAATTGTAGACTCTCTCATTGGACGAATAGACTGCTGAGTAAGGTTTCGGGGTCGATCGGGATTTGGCGACAAAAAGAGTACGCTTTTTGTTTTATCGAAAATTTCTCAGTATATTAGAACGAAGTCTGGAATTGTGTCCGGTCTATAGCCATGAGCTCTTATTCCACTATTATTGTTAACCTCACAAATAAGTAAATTGCACTTGCACTTCGTTGTTTTCGCCCTCAAATGGGGAAATGTCATGTAATGACTTGTCTAGTCAAGAAAAGTGAGAGGGAGTGTCAAACTTGTACTAACTAAAAACCCCCTATTCCTTCTCCTGCGCTAAGCCTTGACCGCGGAGACCCAGTTTTATTAAGCATCGTTACACCGCGTGTTTGACACCATAGTTCCTAGTCGTATACCATTCATAAAGTAATGTATGATTACAAAGGCGTCAAGTATCACGCGAACTACATCTGTGCTGAAGCAATCGCTGCAATCAAATATTTTGCGTTCCGGCCCCTCTGCTCTAACAAGCAAGAACAATAAGAAAATTGATGTGATTGAATTGAAAAATGCGTTTAAATTGCTGTTATCTAGTGCATCTATCATTTTATTTATTTGATTAGCCATGCCTCCTTGACACGTATATGCGTTTATGCAGTGGAGGTCTTTGGGATAGTATTAGCTGTAGTATCAGTATATCGTTGGGTGTTGCATTGTGAGTACCTCCAACTACACGTAGGTACATAGTGTTCCCCTGATAACAATCTAAACCTAGGGGCAACTACATTGTAATAATCGCATCCGGAGAACATTCTTTGTGCGATAAATATTTAAATTTTGTGATAATTCGTTTACAAAATAGTATTAAAATCTGATTCTGTTTTGAATACCTTTTATGTAGCAACAATAAGTTGCATGTCAAAGTACTAATCTTAAGGTCATCGATAGGTACCGTCACATTGCATCTTTCTTATTATAATACGTACCTAAGTAGGAACATTGTCATTATAAGTGCATTATCCGCATGCTAACCAGTTTTCTATAGGTATATCTTTATTTATATAGTAAGGCTTCATTGGTTCTTACAAATACTTAGTAGCTTTCAATTGTGAGTTTTGTCTATTCGTTTGAGTACGTACACAGCGTTCTAAGGATAAAATACCTGGAATTATAAATATAGGTAATTTTTAAAAACATTTTATTTATCAATAATTTTATTTCGTTTTAAGTGTGAGTGAAACTGTAACTATTTAACACTTACAAGTTTGAACGTTGTGGTATATAAGCCAATGATATTTACGATATCTAAAAATTGGATTCAATCGACCCGTTGACCTACTGACTTGACCAATAAATATTTGCAAATGATGATTCTAGGAATAGAATTACTACATAAACACCAAATGTGTGACAGTGAATGAGGCCAGTAAATAAATTCCATACTCAAAATGCAACTAAAACAATAAAACATAAACTGCAAGCAATGCAAGAAAATGCCCTTGAAACGGCGAAGGAATATAAATAAAGTAGTTGTAAGTGTTTTTTCTCCTGACCTTTCCCAACTAGGCCGGGGTCAGCGTTGAATCTCAGCTAATTGTTTACATTTTGCGAAGAGGTGCTAGTTTAATGCCGAAGTCGATAGACTGGGATACACGGTTCCTAGTTTCTTCTACATGTTGGACCTAATAAAGATTTTAGTATAATTTCTGTGATAATTGACTGGACATACAAATATTTTAGCTATGGTGGGGAGGGGGGGGGGGGAGAAAGGTCATCAATGACCTCTCTCGCCATCGCCCGGGTAGGGTGAGAGGGATTGTTAGACTTTCTGATTAAAAACCGCCCCTTTCCCTCTCTTGCTCCAGCCGGGGCCATAGTAAAAGAGAAGTTTGGTCTCAATCCATTTATGGTCCGTATTGTATCAAGTGAAAAGCACCATAGCACCGCGAGCGACACTAAAATATTGATTTGATTTTCAAATTTTATGCAGTTGCAAACAGTCTGGATTTGTTGATTCTTACCCTGCTTGTATTTGCACATAATTATCAATGATTCCAACTGATAAGTTCATCGGACGCCAAAGGTAAATCATGTTATGACTGGCACATTTAGATAATAGTAGGTATGACGGTTATATCTACGTGATGTAGCTACTCCACAATAGATAGTACCTACATGACTCATATGGGAATTAAATGGCTGGCATACGTCCTATATTATCCTAAAAAAATCAAATTGTGTACACCTTATTACCATACTTAAATGTAGATTTTACTCAAATTTATAAATGGAAAATTACTCTGGCTTCTAGTATAAATGTGAAAATTGTAATTTCCGTTGAAGTAATCATAATAGCGGCTATGACTAGCATAGGTACATGCTTAGAAGTGGTCGTCGTTTCAGGCCGTTTGTAATAACGTGGTAACTAATAACATATATAGGTAGAATGTAGAAGTTAATAAATGTTACGTAACTATATTTTCAGGACGCAAAGAGAGATAAAGCACTGCAGGATTAAGCTCGAAGGGAGACTGTACACTATCGGCACGGTGAGGTTTGAGAGCTTGGTTGAGCTGGTCAGCTACTACGAGAAGAATCCTTTATACAAAAAGGTTACGCTGTGGCTGCCCATCAGCGAAGAACTTGTTAGGCGTATCATTGCCGTAAGTAATAATTTATGTACCACTTGTGGTCCTGGGTCCTATTTAGCGAGTTTTCATTTACCGTCCATAAAGACCTTATCTTTACAACAGAAGCAGATATTTTAAATGTCTAATAATGCTTAAAAACAGTCACGTCAGAAAATAAGTAGTAATTTATTATTATACAGGAGCCCGACGATAACACGGTGTACGGGACCCCTGGCTACATGGATCCGACAGCTTTCACCTCAAAGGTAATTTAATAATATTTTCACTAAATACTTTTTGCATAGTTGACTGTTATATGAGCAATTAGACACACAGTAATGAGATGCCAAAGCCCAAAATGTACTTAATATTCAGAAAAGGTTTTCTGTAGAAGAAACTAACATGCTTTTAATAAAATAATATGATCGGTCCCATGCATGGTACTACAATATGGAGAATTAATTCGGCAATTCTTGCATGTATATTTACTAATAAAAATAAAGTTTCAAATGCCATTGTAATAACGGCAAAGGTTGGCCTCGCACAATACTGCATCAAGTGGCTCACTCAGTACCTACAAGTAATATGTTCGACAGGACAATCGAGGTTTCGTGTTACGATTATATATATTAAATATGATTAGGTCGCCCACTAAATGTTGTTGAGACAAAAAAGTTGAGTAATTAAGTATAAAAGTATTGTGCTATCTCTCTCTGACGCTCCTAGTTAAATAGTAATGACTTCACTTGTGGTTTATTATCTTCTTATCCTGTTAATACGCAATTAGAATTTGTTACTGAATTAAACGGTTTTTAATACGGATTTAGTAATAGTAGCTTCTTTCTTTCTGTAATGTAATGTAATGTGATGATAAATTACAATTTTTACAATCTTCTCTATAATGTTTTCTTATATGTATAGATTCAGGAGATACGGAGTTATGGTGGATCGGTGAACAGGTTAACTAACAAGCTTATAGATAATGCACTTAGTTTTACCATTAGCTGTACCATTTTACCTTTCATTGTATTTAATAACCTGCTAGTTCTTAAAGCATACATAACATAACTACATAATAGATTTAAGAACGAATACTTTTTTTAAATTGGCAAGTTGTTGAATACAATCTTACCTTTTTACTTATTATTTTAAGTTTTAACAAAAAGTATTTATTCAAAAGTTTGTTTTTATTTTACCTCATTGTTAGCTAGTTGAATACTACAAATGTAGTAATGTAAAATTATTAATAAACGCTGCCTTACGATTGTAATACCAGAGAAATTTCTCTCGTATAACCATTAACCGGCGCAGCTAATACTTTTAAAAATTTTGCATAGACTGCTTATGATTAAATTTTAATGTGCACGTATGACTTACTGCTTACTTTGGTCATGAAATTATCTACTAATAGCAACCACTACTTCGTAAGTGGGTATTTGGAAAATTACATTTAACATCGTAATATGTTAAAATTTACACAAAAGTAGAAATATCATTAGAAATCTATCAATTGTGTAGATTTAAGTATTAGCTTGCGTACCAATCAGTTTGTGGTATAAGAGCTTTTAGATACTTTATAGTCTTAATAATGTTGCTAATGAAGAGTTTGGTGCAGGTGACTGTGAAAGCTCTGTATGACTACCGTGCGCGCCTGGACGACGAGCTGTCGTTCTGCAAGCAAGCTATCATCACGAATGTGGACAAGCCGGACGGAGGCTGGTGGCGCGGAGACTACGGCGGCAAGAAACACCACTGGTTCCCAGCTAACTACGTGCAGGAAATAGAGGTTCCGCACATTCCCGACGGCCCAGTTAGTATTGTTGACTCGGTAGCGACTAGCGACGCAATCACGCAACGCATCCATCGTGATAGGGACCCGTAGACACATCGTGTCTACAATAACATTTTATTATTTCTTATTTAGGTTGTTGATACATAACAAGCATCACTCCATATTGGTTTTGTTAATTGTCTACTATCTAACTTAATATTTCCTTATTTTACTTACTCTTTCTTCTTTTCTTTTGTTTTCATTTTTGTTTTGACTGTATGTTTAATGTTTTGAGTGAGTTTCTAATGTAACTTATTGTCATAGGGTCTCGAGAACGAAACCGCAGCTTTGGGCTCATTACAGAAAGGCGTCGTAGACGTGCTAGGCGCTGTGGTGGAACTGGTAGTGGGTGAGGAGGGCGGCGCGCCGCGCTGGCTGGTGCGCATACAGAGCCCGCAGATGTGCGGCCCCTTCGACATGGCCGCGCCCACCCGCGAGATAGCCCTCGAATGGCTCACCGCCATCAAAGAGGCAGCCATAAGTGCCAGTGCCCGCTCCCTCCAACATAAAAAGATGGAACGCACATGGAGAATTGCTAAAGAAATGTCCGACTTGATAGTCTATTGTCGCTCCGTCACTTTTAATCAGGAGCGTATCCGCAACAAGGGCTTCATATTCAATGAGATGTCTTCGTTCCCTGAAACCAAAGCCGAGAGGCTGATGTGCCAACAGGAGACTCCATTCTTCCTCAAGTATCATACCAAACAACTGAGTCGCATTTACCCGAAAGGGCAGAGGATAGACTCGTCGAACTACAACCCAGTTCCATTCTGGAACGCTGGCTCTCAGATGGTAGCTTTGAACTATCAGACCCCGGATAAGCCTATGCAAATTAATATGGGAAAGTTCAAAGAGAATGGTGGATGCGGTTACGTCTTGAAGCCTGAATTTATGTTCGATGAAGGCTACAATCCATACGTAAAGAAAAGTATTGAGAAAAAAGTGAAGCCTATGATAGTGATGCTGCGCTTAATCGGGGCCAGGCACCTCATAAAGACTGGACGTGGAACTACCAGTCCGTCTGTAGAAGTCGAAATTATTGGGGCGGAATATGACTCTGGCACTAAACTCGTTACAAAGACAGTTGGTGAGTATTAAATTTCACGAAAAATCCAAACATTTTTTTCATACATTTATTAACTAGTGTGCAGGTCACACTGAACACATACATTCCTCGGAGTTTTAACAGTTGCTTAACACAACGAGATTGTAGTAAAACCCGTTATGCATACATTTCAGCACCCCTATGTGCATTACTTTGTAATTCAAAATATTAACGATTTTCCTTTTTTACGTTACAGCTGATAACGGCCTAAACCCGATTTGGAACGATATTTGCGAATTTGAAGTGTCAAATCCCGACCTGGCACTTATCCGTTTCCTAGTTCAAGATGAGGACATGTTTGGCGACCGAAACTTCATAGGACAGGCGGTGTTTCCAATAACATGCCTGCGATCTGGTTACCGAAGCGTGCCCTTGACTAACGCTTATTCAGAGGAACTAGAGCTGTCGTCGCTGATGGTCCATATATCTTTCATCGTTGGCAAATAGACGAATTAGTAAATATATTCCCCTACAGCTGGGCATGATGTTTGTAGCCAAAAATTTTCAGGATATGTGCAGTGAGGTAAAAAATAATTATTTCACTAATGGAAACTTAGTAGAGAGGCAAAATTATTATATTTTACTAAATATTTATAATCGTTTAAAAAGTTAATGTTATACATTTACGAAGCGTGTACAATATGATGTAATATTGGCTTATATAATGTATAATTATATTATTTAACTACATGGTGAAGTAGGACTAGACTAATGGGAGTAGGATTATTAATAAGTTAATTGTGTCAGTGTCCATTGTAGTGAACAGGAGTTCATGCTTCACAAAGTATTAGCACATCACTAACTTACATTGTACCTTACATTGTTTACTTTTCTAGCAGTCTTTCTGCTTTACAAAATCTACAGAAAATTTATAGATGATTCATAATCATTTTTGTTCATAAAACATTATTTTATATACACAATTCTGACCCGGTGTTACAACTAAAGCACTCAACTAGTGTAGGTCGTATTTATATAATATTTAATATTTTACATGTATATTGCACCTTGAAAACAAGGTTTATCAAAATTTTTAAAACCTTGATGGATTTTCTCGAATATTTTATGTAAATTTGATCTGACTGATCTGAATGGTTGCTATTTTAGCCGGCTGCTATTTTGGCAGCTCATAAAAGGGCCGGTGCCAAACTCCTTTACACATAGTTTTACAAGAAAATGAGTGCTATGGCGGTGCTTGAACCAAATGAACTAACACTACATTATCTATGAATATTTAAGAGTATAAAAAAAGTCTATTGCACGTTTGTGGCGAAAGTTCAAGCCCGTATATCGTGAAGTGATAAGAGTGCCTAACATACTAATTTATTTGAAGTTTGAAAACATGGTCTTCCACCTTAAATTAAAGTCTCGTCTTCCTACTTTTTAGATTGTCTATACTAAACTAAGAATATTAACAAACTGAATTCTTACTTCGGCTATTGCCAGTTATTTAATAACTTTTAATTTGATTCCCAAATCAAACTAATAATTCTAAGGGAGGTCATGTTTATACAATGGTGTTTAGGAATGCAAAGATAGCATAATATAAGCTTGCTAAGACTGATTGAGGTGAACACTATAAAGTGAAAAGAAAGTGAGAATTTTAAACTCTTTTACAATTCCAAAGATTGGGATTAAAACCAATATACTATTATTATGCAAACTCGAGGAACGAATTATCGTTTTTAGTTTGTAAAAATCACAGAAATCGATTAATAAGCAGGACTTTAGTCAATATCGATTCTTTGTAGAAATATTTGACACGAAATAATCACAATTACATTTTAATCAATTATATTTATTAATGAATATGATTTTTTATCTGTAGCATAATTTAGATAACGCGTATACAATTTCCAAATATTTAGTTTAGTTGAAGTATCATCAAGAAATAAAAACGTTGAGTGGATCTTTGATACATCTCATCATACCATTTTATATAGGTATTAGATTTTTAGCATAATATGAACTGTTGAAAATGTATGTATTGCAATACACTTACAGTAGTATTTAAATGTTTTCAACAAAGTACTATACCCATACACAATATTTTTTAATATTATTATTGAATGGTTTAATAGTTAGTAGCAGGTGAAAGCAAGCTCTGGCAATAGGGGACGCGATTCGATGCACAAAGCAGCTTTTATAGCGATACTAATTTATTGAGAAAATCTAGCTTACGCAAAGTATCAAAATTGAGCAGAACTTCTGATTCCTCAGTCCATTGCCCGTGTAATATGCTGAGCAATTTTAAAAATAAATTTAAACGCTTCCGAAAGTCACACATATGATGTACGAATAGTAATTTTCGTCCGAATCGACAAATAATAGAGATCGGTCGCTAATTATAATATTTTATTAGTTAGTAAAATAATTTGAAATGTTTTTTTTAAGATAATATTCTAATAAAATACATCGAAAATATAGTAAAATAGATAAAATACACAATTATCTAAACTTCCCCTCTTCCTTACAATTTACAAACATATTATTGTATGATATAAAAATCACAGACTAATGATGGGAATGCAATTATTTTAAGTACGCATTTACAATTTTAATTATGACTAATGCATTTACATAATTTTATAGTGCAATATATTATTGAAATCATTTTATTACTGATATATTTAAATAATTGGTATACTTTGTGAGGTTTACAAATAACTTGGTTTATTGGTCTGTTATTTTATTTGGAACTATGAAATTATTGATTTTCAATGTTAGTTGACATAAGGTATACTGTGCTCTCCTATATTTGTAATTAAATTCATTATAATTATACTTGTAATGGATAAAGGTTTTTAAATCTTTAATTTTACATCACTTATTGACTGATTGTAATGTTTGTGTGTGTTACTATGTAATACTTTCTTATATGTTTTTGCAGAATTCTAATCATTGTAGAATTGATGAAAATAACTACATATATTTTTTACATTGTACGAAATGTTAGCTTCAATATTTATTCAAAGTCAAAATCATTTATTCCAACTAAACCATAAAAAGGTATTTTTGAAGTTGTCAGTCTGTTCGTCAGTGAAGCTAGGTGCTCTTTCCAAATTCGAATGGAGTAAAACGAGCAAGAAACTCCATATTTTTTTTTTACTTAAGTCTACTTAATATAAACAAAAACTGTTCTAACTAAAACTATCTGCACCTAATAAGGCATTCTTGGTGTAGCAAGTTTAGCCTTATTGACTAAGCCAGCAGCAGGGGCTGTCGTAATAGTCTCCTTTGCAGCAGTTGCAGCAATCCTACGATTAATTGCAGCAATCTGTATATTGCTGTTATTTTCAATCAAGGATTCTGCATCCATGCCAGGTGGAACTCCACCTAATGCATACTCACTGAAGGTAGAGAAGTGCTCAGGGATGAACTGTTTATGCTTTGCTGCATATTGTTTTACAATTTTAGTTATTATCATATCCCTAGCTCCTTTGTTGGTTACTCTTTTCGTTGCACATATAGCTGCAACTATAGCACAAGCTATATCAGAGTCATTCAGATATTGACCACCAGAGCAAGTACTTGTGTTTATTATAGCTATTACTCTTTCCAGAGTGATGTGCAATTTCTCAGATATAGGAGTCACACAATCCCTTGAAAATATTGCTCCACATAATGGAGTCATCATTATCAACTGCTTCTTAGAATACACATAGTGAATTGCCATGACATGGTGATAGTGGTGATTAGCAATATCGAATATTAGTGAGTCCAGTTCACTTTCTGTAGCAACTTCTGTTTTAACTAATTTATTATTAGAGTTATTTGTTGGAAGACTAGTACTTCCAACAAATAACTGCACTTCAACAGTTCCGTTCTTGCTGACTATTGGTTGGGTGTAGAGGATACCACAATCACAGAGGTTGACCCTGGCTTGACACTCTAACTTTTCTCTGCCTTCTAATTTGTAATTGTAACTGTTTTCTATTTTATTAATGTATTAGTGATACCTGTTAAACATTGATATCTTCCCTGTGTGCTGCTTTCTTTATATTTGTCGATATTAAATAAAATGTCATCACTATACTTGATGTGTAGGTACGAAGCTAAAAATACAGAGACATCAGCCATTGTTTTGCTAATGAGCTGAAGGTAGTTGCAAATGTGTAGCTTAGTTAAATTATATACAATCTAGTATAACAATAACTACTGTCTCTGTTCCAAGTAAATTTTTTCTTACTCGCGTACCAAAAAATTGGCATACCCTTCGCCAAAAAAAAAGTTATTAAAGATGTAACAGGCATGTTTAGCATTAGAAATTTTGTGACTGATATGACGAGTAGAATAAAGTTACAGGTCTCTCAAGTTAGGTACCGCTTATATGTTGCATTTCGTATAATTAATCTGCACATAATAATGTTTTAGTATTTAATCTAATGCCTAATTAAAAAGTTCGCAAAAACATCAAAGTTACATATAAATAAGTTTACTACATTAAACATCACTACCTACTTAGATAATAATTCAATGCTTATTCCGTACAAATATTTTTCGAAAATTCCTCCACTTCAAGCAACTATTTTTACTCGAATATACTTATTATATAAAAGTACGTACATTTTTTTATTAAAAAAAATACTTATACTTAAATAACGTCAATTAACTAATAGTTGGGAATTGAAAGTAGTAAAAGCTTTACTAAATTCAATTCATAACAGAACACTACTTATTCTTGAGCAGTAGCGCGGCGACGACGTCGCGCACCCGACAATAAAATAATTTAGTATATCTTACAATAGTTACTATTCATAGTAATTGACGCTTATTGACTTAAATGTATAAAACAGCAATTATTATTAAAATTCAATATTCTCTTGAATTATTCTCATACACAAAAAATAATTTATTTTTCTCCTCTTTCAAATCGAGATACTAGTGTATGGTCGCCCTTATGTATGTTTTCTATTGTTTTACATTAGAAATTTAGATGTTTGATGTTTTATTAGATATTAAATAAATATAAAATAATTAAAAAGGCCTTTTATTTCCGAAACTTTCTATTTTAATACAATATATTTTATTGTTTACCGAGAATATCAGTGTGTCCGAATCAATAATGACGTGAAATAGGCAACATTTTTTATCTGTACTCGATGTTGACTGAAGTCTGTGGTAGTGCATAGTTCACTCACGCGAAGCTATTTACTTACCAACTTCTATTGACGAGGTTTTGTAGTTTCATATTAGAATTGATGCTATATATTTTATTTAATTACTACATTTTTATGTAAAGTTTATTCAAATGTTAATATAGTTATTAGAAAAAAAGCTGTACATGAAAAGCAATTGTATAATAAAAATGTCATATGTTTCTGAAACACTTCAATGGCCGTACTGTTCGAGTGTCAATAATAAGTGTTTTGCTGTTCCGGAACTGTAAATTGATATGTTTTCATCAAGGAATGTGATAATGAATAGTTTTCAATGGCGCAAATGGTTTCTTTTTTTGATTTTCGCTGTATACCGGAGGTTAGACACCGTCGATGGTGAGTGCTTTTCATCACTTGTCCATTTGCGTACTTTAATTTTGTCTAAACACAAATACAGATATGTTTATGTATATCTGAGGTATTCGAATAGTTGCCATGAATGCTTACCTAGTGATTATAATTACTTAAAAAGCCTCTGGAAATATACTATTCGCCTGAGAGGCATTATGAACTAGTATTTTGAATAATTTCTTAGGTAGTTTGCATTAACGAAATAAGCGAATTACTAACACTCGCAATATTCTTATTAAATATGTCTTTATCGTATGAAGAGAGTTTTAAAAGCAAATATTGTAATGTTAATTGTCTTAATAGATTAAATAAAATGTATTTATTATCACTAAGACTATTTCACATGGATTGTTTAAACTGTGTAAATAATTTAACCAAACTTATGCTATTGTGGTTTTAAAAAGAAGTAGGTAAAGTAAACATGTACCAACCTACTGCAATGACTGCAATGATATCACAGGATGATCATGAATTCATTTATTCTGACCTCATAAATACAATATGTTACATTGTGTTAAAGAACAAGTATAACAATGTAAATGTTCTTTTAACATCTACCATTGTTCATTTAGAAAATAGGATTTTATTTTCTGTGCATTTACATATTGCTATAGTATTGTCTTATTATTCTTCTATTTCAATATCAATACCATGTAAATAGTACAATCAGCTTGTTTTCCATATTTATGTCTAATGTCAAGTGTTTTGTATTAATGTTTATTAAACATGTAATAGACTTGATATTCCAGACTCCATTCTGATATCATTATAATGTTCCTAGGTTTAAAATGTTACTGCAACAGTGAAAGATGTCCGAACTCAACATGTGAAACAGATGGGTACTGTTTCGCATCTACAAGTCTCGAGAATAAAGTACAGAAATTCACATACCAGTGAGTATAGTTCATATGTACATTGTTATTGAAATATACAAACAAAATATTCAAAATTATTTTTCTTTTCCAAATTCTCTCTAAAATCATATTAATGAAGGCATTTCATTATATTAATTAAATAAAATCAAAAGGTACATATTTTTATTAACTTCAAGTCAACAATGTTGGCTTAAAACGAATTCAGTAAAACAATTGGCAAACTCAAATCAACACAAACCTGTTGTTGTGGTGGCTCACAGGTATAATTCTAACCAATTTCTATCAAATGATTGACCTGTGTAGTGCGGTGGTCTTAAGCTGTATGAACTTGAACGTTGCATTCCCTCCTGAAAACCCAGTAAAATGCAAAAACTCTACAATGTATTGCTGTAAAACTGATTTCTGCAATTCTGATGCGATAATACAAGAAAAATTGTCCAAAGTGCTTCATGCCTCCATAATGGGTAAGCTGTTCTGTGCACTTGCGGGCGTGTCATGTATCTATTTTGATGATGCAGATTTTGAGTTTGTTTGATGTACTATTAGAATCATATAACTGCATTGCCATTTCCTATAAGTTTTGTGTTGAGATGCCAATACTCTAACAATCGCTTTTGAATTAGTGATTTGAATATGTACCTACTAAGCAAAGAGAAGGTGCGGCCGCAGGTGCCGACAGAAATAATTAGTATGATTTGAATGATGTGCCGTACTCCTTAACCAACTCTATTTTCCGAGTGTGCGTTGTTTGCTTTAACCTACTAAACATAATGTATGGTGGTTCCACTTGCGGCACAGCTGTATCGAGCTCAAATCACTGATACCCATCGAGCATCCCTTCAGTTGCTCTACAACGAAAACTAAAAATGAATCAGTGGTGATAAAATGTTGTAAGTCACATGACATGTGCAATGAAGGCCTGCGTCTGGACCTGCAACCGAAGCCGCCAGGTAGGAGCGACGTGGAGGTAGTGCCCTCGATGTGCCCCGCTAACTACTGCACTCTAGCTTCCCGCTCTTCACACTCGACGCCCACAAACGCCAAGTGCCCAGCGCCCATCCTCCAGCGGGTGCCGTGGTTTATGGTGCGAGACTGCATGGCTAAAGATTTTATTTTTTCTTCGTTTTGTTCTTAAATAACATTGTTTTTCCTTAGACCGGCATTGATCACCACCGTGTAGGGTATATTCTTTTTGTACTAATCTATGAATTTATGGACGTAGATGTTGGGACCAAGAAAACATATTGCCTCCCGGGGACATGCCTATATGGTGCCGCAGAAAAAACCCCGAAATATCTTGCTGCGCCACGGAGTACTGTAACCGTTACCTATTCACAGGTACAGTATTTATTCGGAATGTGTCGTCGGGGCGCGCTGTCTGGGTAGCTTACATTGTGATGTCCACATCAAATGTATTGTTCAATCGTACCATGCTATAGTAACGTTCATCAGAGGTTCTTAATATGATTCGAGATAATCGGCTGCTCGGTAACAATCGTGCATGCAAGGTTTGCACGTAAATTATATTAGCAATGGGACTCGATCCTATTGACGCTGTCGATACGGCTTTACTCATTTACAATAAAAAAAATTGTATTTGAAGGTAAAGATTAGTATTCGGTCGTTTTGGGTTGTGTTCGTTAGAGAAACGGATATATTTCGTTTGAACTTAAAAGGGGGACATCATTACATTACGTTATGCATAGTAGTAACGGTACATGTGTTATAAAATGGGTGCAATTGCACAGAAGGCATGAATGACGGGATGTTTCAATTGTAATGGCATTATACAACATTGAATGTCTTGATTATTATATTATGTTATGCATAGTACACATGTTCAAAAATTGGGTGCCATTGCACAGAAGGCATGACGGGATGCATCAATTGCAATGGCGTTATACGACATCAAATGTCTTGATTACAGAAAGTAAAGAGGATTGTGTAGTCATTTTACAACAGGCGTAAAGTAAAGGCGTAAGTGATCATAAGCCGGTTTTTCCATTTGATTTAAGCATGATTTTTTTAATTTTATACTAATAGCATGCCACTAAACTATTATATAGTAATTTATTTTTGCTAACAATATTTTTCAGCACTTTTATTTATTACATAGTTTACTGACATCAAGCTGTGGGGCATGACTAACCTTTGCACGATATAAAAATAAGTAATCTAGCTAATTATAAAATTAAGTAAAATTTAGTTAGGGCTAGTTGCTTATTAGTACATATTTCTACAAGTATCAATATTGGAAGATTCCATTTCCTTAGTTCACCCATGTTTTTTTTATTTGAACAAATACATTTATTGTATTTATCAGCTACTAGAAGTAAGGCTTTTTATTATAACGTTTTTATATCGAACGCCATTTAGTTACAACCAACAAAAATAACCGCCAATAATATATTAGACATTGTTGTAATTTGGTTTATGTTAAATCGATTTTGTTAGGTATACGTAATTTTTTTACAATTTGTTAAATTGAAATTAATGTCTGTTGGTTCAGCTTTTGCATGTGTGTTTTGTCCTCATTCTGTCCTTGAGGTACGCTTTCGCTGTCTCGTTATGTTTTAGAGCTAATTATTTGTGTTTCAATAAAACGAAAAAATATAATACTTACTGTAGTTTCGTATACTTACCGGGCACACACAAGATCCGCCCATGATACACGGTTGCAAATTAAAGTTTGTTTTCTTAAACATTTTCGAAAAATCATTCAGCTCAATTAAATTATAATTTTAAAACTGATTCACTAATACTGAATTTTATTGAAAAGCTTGTGTCGTCGTAATAAATCAGATGAACATTTTTATTTGCTCATGCGACGTACTGCGAACTTTTTGTATCACTATTATCAATTGAAAACCATTAAACGTTGCCTGCGAACAATATTGTTCTTGTACAACCGAACGATGTGAATGTAAACAAATAATCCGTTTTTTATTACAATTTATATCAATACGCATATCTAATTTAAGTATGTACATCCAATTATTCACCAATTTTAAAAATATTAGTACCTAATTAATGTCCCATTGTGTGAATGACTTGATTGAATGGAAATAATGGAATCATGCCCTTTTGCGTGATTCCAAAAAATGTGAACGTCTGAGTAGATTGTTTTAATATTTACATTTTTAATGAGGATGTGCACCTCTGTCTAGCCCTTCGAGGATTACAAGGCGTGATTTGATAAATAAATAGTCCATCTTGGTATACATAACCCTTGTAAAAGGGTCCATGAATTGATTCCGCACGAACTCTGTATCTATTCCGGCTACGTAATGCATGCAATAAAGCTCTTGCTAGGTCTTGTATTACATCTTTTAATATAACCAATGTAATTATTTGGTAATGCTATTGTATTCGGGGATCTAATCAAATGCTATTTTCTAATTTGGCTTTATAAAGGTAATATATTTTTTAAATTAAATACAGCCATATTTGTGTTGTCTCGAATGCTTTGTACCTCTCTTCTGTATCAACATTACGAATACTAATCCATACATTCTGAATAAAGAGACGGGAACCACAGCGACGGCATGGAAAGTATTGCCATGGGTGATGGGGTTGATGGTTCTCGGGGTTTGCGCTGCGATTAGCTTCTGGTGGGCGAAGCGATCTCATGGCCCGAAGAAACGGGTACCTTCAAGAACCCCCTATCCGACCGATGACCCGGGGAGCGAGGCCAGGCACCCCATGATGAGAACAACGACTATACGGGACATGATCGAGCTCACCACTTCTGGTTCTGGGTCCGGTATGTATCTTTTTGTTTGCTACGTATATATCCTTATTCATCAAGCCTAGCCTAGCCTTATTCATTTAGGATACACGTATAATTACCGTTTTATGTATATCAAGTTTATTTGTGAAAAATGTGAACAAGAAATAAATCTCGTATCTTGCATGTTCCATTCATCACTTTAATCTAAATTGAGGAAGAGTCCAGTTCATTATTGAGACCGACAATGCTCGTCGCACTCATACACGCATTGTGTCTTCGTGTCTTCACGTCATGTAGGTACATTTTGTTACGTATGAATGGATTCATAAATGCGAACATTAAGACGTGCCAAAGTGCACGATCATTGCCTTGAATCGATCTGCATTGATGCATCAAATGAATTGAATAAGGCAATATGGAAGTTCGCGTTATGTATGAACCTCTGAAGTAGTACACAGTGGCACACTTTTGTTGAATTTACATATCGATTAGCGCTGTCCTGTTGTATTTTAAAATTGTTTTTTAAATATTTTGTTTCCCTTTGATTTTCTTGTAATTTTAGGGTTTCAAAGGTAAAAACAGGAACCCTGTCTGTCTTCTGTACCTAACCGTAATAGCTCTATTTGAGACGGCCAGACCAGACAGTTGAATTTGAGACGGCCGTATTTATATACGTGTATATTTTTGTGGACACTATACTTAACAACCAATAATAAAAACAAAAGAAAAACGTTTGGACGGCTATCATCAGCAAACGTGGCTGATACGGTTTTCTTATTGTTACATCTAAATTAGAATATACTATACAATAAAACTTCTAATTTAACATAAAAGATGTCAAACATATTTCGTCTCTTCAAAATAATAAAATATGAAAAAAATGTCTCACACTTACTTCAATAAATTTTATTTCAACTTAAAGTCGTATTTTTAGCATATTTTCAAGAAATGAGTAAGTTTTTTAATAATGGATCATTATGACATTATATTTATTATTTTTGAGAGGGTTAAGTCATATATTGAATTCTCAGACTCTGGGTGAGGAGGAAGAGAATGTCAGACTCTTAGTGAATAAAATCCACCCCGTTCCGTCTCCTGCTTCAGACCGGGAGCACGGTACATTATCGGGCTTGACCCACAACCGAACTTGAAAAGTCTGTAGCCCGATCGGGCCCCATTTGATGACTTCATATGTTGCGATCTCATGCAAAATGCATAGAATACACTGTTTTTCATTTCCATAAAAATATTGAATTTGACTAGTTGGAAACTACTGTATTAACCCGTTTCAGAACTGCTGTAATAGCTTCTAGCTCTATTTTCAGCTCTTCGACAAACAGTTACATAAAATTTTCTCTTTTAGGGCTGCCTCTCCTAGTCCAGCGTTCAATAGCTCGTCAGATCCAGCTGGTAGACATTATCGGGAAAGGTCGTTTTGGAGAAGTATGGCGTGGTCGTTGGCGCGGCGAGAATGTCGCCGTCAAAATATTCTCTTCCCGCGAAGAATCCTCTTGGTTTCGCGAAGCCGAAATATACCAGACGGTAATGTTACGTCACGAAAACATTCTTGGCTTCATTGCTGCTGACAATAAGGGTAAGTCCAGTACTAATAAACATTTTAATACTATATGTAGGTACCTTTTGCTAGGGTGAGGTGAGGGTGACTAATTGTTAATTATACATTGGACTTGAATTAGAAATATCGATTGTGGTTTAGTCGACTCGATTTCGATGCGTATTTTCAGGTTTCAATGACACATGTTTCGCTTTGTTTAGATCAGTAAAATTACGAAGTTAAGGGCACTGCATCTTTATAAAAATGATATACATATGCAAGTAAACCCGTAATTAGTTGTGTCGCTCAACATGTAAGGAAAAGGGTGTCATGGTACGTGCGCGCGATTTGCTCCCCATAATTACATGCCCGAGCGCTACTCAGGTTATAGAACAGGATAATAATATAATAACTACCTAAATGTGTGGTCCTGTGACTCCAAGTGACACGTAATTACTAAAAATGACATACCTAATTACGTACATCGACTTGAAGGTAAAACTTAACAGAAAATAACAATTGCGAATTCATAGCCATTATACTACAATGTACACACGTCCAGAATTATTGAACGTGTTTTATATTTAAATATTTCGTGAAAGTGTAGGACTTTCAAATTTCAATCGTGTGATTTTAAAATTTTCACGTAAACACACATAAATAAAGCATATAAAACAATGAATTAATAAAGTAACTTGAAATTTATAACGAGGTAACGCTTGACTAAATAATAATTGCCGACTGTCTAGTGATATTTCTAAGTAAGAAGCTCAGTCCGATTTTGAGTAGGTAGGTATTTGAGAGAATTTAGATTTTCTTTATCATCCTCGGAATTCAATATTTAAATACCCGATCGCCTACAGTTGTGTCGGTCGGGCGAGAGTTGAACTTTCTACGTCACAGTCTGGACTATGATCACTGGTTTATGAATTATTATAGCCCATTAAATACGCAGTCGGAATGGTCGCATTGTATAAGCATTTGTATCCTATGCATCTGTTAATAGATAGGTCTAGACTTGTGACGTTTTACCTATTACACATTGTAACTTAATGTAAAGCGAAACACCAGAAAAATAAGTCTTATCATTCATTCACATGTAAGGCGATTCTTTCAAATGTTACACTTTTCAATTATATTTATTGTAAAATTGTTTAAGCGAAACTGTAATAAATGTAGGAAGTTTCCTATAATTATAAAATAAAAAAATAAAATATAGTTATCTCCTTATCTATTATTGAGAAGAAATACGAGGAAATTAATTATATTTTCCTAATACTAAACTATATTGTAGAACATATGAATCGTATATTTAATTCGACATATCATGGAAACCAAAAGGATATTTATTTATAGTGATTCTTTTGTTTTAGACAACGGTACATGGACCCAGTTATGGCTGATCACTGACTATCATGAGAATGGCTCCTTGTTTGACTTTTTGAGTGCGAGGACAATAGATTCCATGACTCTGGTCAAGATGTCACTTTCCATCGCCACTGGATTAGCCCATCTGCACATGGACATAGTCGGCACTAAAGGTAAGTACATACGTTTAATAACTATCCTTTAATAACTGATTATAATTATTTATTATTTGCATCAGCCTTTGAGAGTTTCTACTAGACAGACTTGACAATCACTGCATAGTATAAAATAAACTAGCTTCCCGCTGTCTGTCCCTATGCATGCATAGATCTTGAAAACTACGTGACAGATTTTGATGATTTGATGATTATATATTTAGGCCTCCATTCTGATTTAACGACGCACGCGAAGTGTTTCATTATTAGTACTTCAAAAATAGCGTATGGAGGGACAGATCGCAATTGGTCGCAATTGGTAAACTAATACAATATTACCTATCAAATTAGTCTTGTGTTGCGATTTACTGATAAAAAATCAACATAATTTCAACCTAATAATTTGGCAATTAAGGTGGAAATCTGATTAAATAAATACTATAGATGTTAATCAATGTCTTTATAACGTACCACACGGCTGAAGTTTCGTCGACTTCGTTATTTTAGCGGTTGACAGTCTTCCCCCTTGCTAGTAGAATAGATACAATCTTTTATTTAATTTTCTCAGTATTAATAATACATCTATTTTTGTATTTTGTGTAATGAATACTTCATTTCATATTTACCTCCTCCTCATTAAACACCCACTCTAAGAAAGGTCTTTGGTTTATTCCTTCGGGGGTAGACTTAATTATGACAGATCAAATCTTATACCCAATTTCATGTTATTGACTTACTTGGTCGTATATTTTTATTGCTATAATTGTTTCGTGACAGTAATGAGGTCGAAGCCTAAGGGCAAACCTAATTCCTAAAACAAATGTCAATGTTGTTTTTGTTTCTATTAATGTTTTGTTCATACGTGACGTATGTAATAACTTGCTATTCTCATATTGAGGTCAATCGATTAACGAGCTCCTATCTAGTAAGTACACTGAATATAACTTTACTATAAAGTTATTTAATGAAATGTGTCATTTTGACCTCAAACTTAATGTTCTAAATCCTATCTTAAAGTAGATTTCCTTGTACCTAAAGATAATAGATTTGAGTGATTTTAAGATAAAGCTCCATAAAAATCACTCAAAACTATTCCATAAAACATGGTACATTTAATTTTAATTTAATGTTTTTAAAAATAAAACCACCACTTCACATAATGGTACATACAGTACCTACCTAAAACCTGTATTATACCAAGAACAAATTCAAATTAGACATTTACTGTGTGCCTACATTAACCTACATAGCAACTTAATATATTGATAAATTACTTCTATTGAAGACATAATTTTGATCCAATACTGTGAAGGTTAGATCTGACGTCTTTAGATAATGAGCTATTCAATATCTATTGAAAGGAATAATTTTTTGATGGCGACGGAAATATAAGGGTATTTTTTATGACCTAAGGAGGTATAGTACTAATCACACTACTGCGGCTCACAGTTTCTCCTCGTCCGAAAACAATCAGGATGCGTAGGTACTATTGTTTAGAGGCAAGTACAGATTCAATCTAAATTTTTCGTATAAAATACTAAACCGAGATCAATACTATAGTGCGCAACTGGTCTAATAGCTAACTATCAAGCCAACAATAAGGTATTTTAGACTAACGGCCACGTAGAATAACTTTGAGAACCAAGTTTTAGTGCCATTTTGTGCAAATTTCCATTATGCCTCATGTCTAGCTCATTCCGAAGGGTAAATGGGTTAATACACTTAATACGTAATACAAGGCATATATCATTTACTGCAATAAACATCTCATATCGTTATATACATCTTTTCTCTGCAAGTTTTGTTTATAAAATAAATAACGAAAACAATATCAGTTGGCGTAAGTAAGCACTAGTAAGTGGCTTTTACCTCATTAAATACACATTTCAATAAAAACGATAAGTTTTATTTTAATAAATGTGAATAACGCTCGCAGGTACTTCAACCACTTTTATATGCATAAGTACCAACAACTTAGAATTTAATTTTATTTGCTCAAATAAATATCAATATAAAAGGACATGGCCAACTTTTGTATGGGCGTTTGCATAGTTATTGAATTCAATGTACATCAATGATTTTTGGTATTTACATTCGTGCATATTATTAAATTAAATTGCAAAAAATAAAACACATGAAGAACTCGTAATTATAACAAACAAGACGAAAATAGTTTCTCTAAACCTTTAGTCAGATTACTGGCCATAAGTGCACGAAATAAGATTTTGCCTTTAAAAACCATGGCGTTTTAATTATTTTTTTATTTATTTATAAAATAAAACAAAATAATATGTATAAAGAATAATGATTTATTTATTAAGGAGAATAAATAAAATAAAACTACGTAATAATTCACTTTTATATTTTTATTATAAAGTGTATTTTATTAAGTTTGTGTATGGAATGTACGCTTCTTTAATATATGTTTTGTATAATTGGGTAATAATATGGTAGTACTTTCCATTTGAAGCGGCCTGCTTAAAACAGGTGGTAATGGTGGTGGCTCTGGTGGGCTAACCACTTGAATATAAGGGGCTACTGCATTGTTGTCCGAACCCAATTTCTCTTTGCCCGCATACAGCACACATGACAAACATAGTTGCTTCTTGAGGTCTGAAAAGAAACCCCAGTTAGAATAAACACATGTTTTCAAGTTTTATGTTATTGTACAGTGAGAAGTATTATGTTACCACATGCCTATTTTAAAGAAGTCTATGCAAACATGGAAAATACATAAAGATAGATATTATAATCACACATACCTACTATGAGTACTTTTTTTATAGATTAATATAGATAAATACAAGTACATATATAAAACAATAAATAGAAACAAAATGCTTACCACATTAATAGTATTTTGCGATATTAGGCCAGCTAGCAATAGAGAGTCCATACTGACATTATGGTGTCTTATTTTTCGAACCGATTTTCCACAACCAAGGCAAGCCATGTTATGCCCCAGTAGTTCTCATGTTCACCAGCTTCAGTATTCAATAATAAGAAGCGTGGTTGACAAATGAATGTCCCCAGAGGCAACTAAAAAAAAGATGCACTATTTAAAATCGCATACCATGATAAAACATAAAAAAACAGACTAAGTCAAAGTCAAAAAAAGTCAAAGTCAAAATTATTTATTTCAATTAGACCCATACAGGCACTTTTGAACGTCAACACAACTTTAAAGATACAAAGTGTCAGTCTGTCGGTCAGTCCTTTTAGTGAAGCTATTCGCTCGTTCCAAAGTGTAGATTCCGATGGAGAAGAACGAGCAAGAAACTCCATGGTTACTCTTTTAAAATCAGTGTCACATAAACATTCTTTGATACATTATTTAGTTAGTTTGAATATGTGAGAACAGTGTAACGCGTGTATACAGAGAAACATAAAAAGAAAATAACCTTAAGGACAATAGACAGTCCGGAGCTGACCAGTCCCAATTGACGGCGCCCGTTCACGAGCATGACACGTACACCAGCATCGCCCAACTCAACCATAATATAGGGAATCGAGCGATCCAGTGACCGTGCCACCGCCAATGTGACCTTTGAGTGAGCATGACAACTCCAAGCTGACATATGGACCGACATTCTGCTAGTCTAACTAATTTTAATAGGTTACAGGGCAAGGTTAAGGGCAAGGTTAAGTATTATATATTCCGACTTCATACCTGGGTTTGAGCTGGTTAACCAACGTGAAAGTTTTGTTTGATGGTGTGCAGAAAGCGAGGATATAAAGCGCCTCTGCAGCCTTTGTACGGCTATTCCGCAGTTGATGCACCTCATCGTAATCCACAAAACAAATCCAAAACGCAAAACAGTTACCCAGTATTATTAGCAAGGTTAACAAAAACACGCTGTCAAAAGTGCCAAACACGTTCCGTTTCGTTTAAGTTTTTTTTTCTTTTTTGGTGAATTGGATAAAAATAAAACATAACATTATTATAATATGAGTATATTTTAAAATGCAACTAAAACCAATGAATACAGTTTCGTATGAATAAAATGTTCCTATTGTAATGCATTTGTCGATCATATCACACGTATTCTACGAGTGTAGTTTAAGACACGTGGTTTGGAATTGGAACGTCTTTTTATTTATCTTTCTCTATGGACTATTATGGCGAAACTTGACAAACGAACTTGATTTTGTTGCATTACTTTTACATTTTTTTAATAATAATTGTCAGGTCTGGAGAGGCTAAAAACTACGTAATAATTCATATTTCTATTTGTATTTTACAGTGTATTAATTTTGTTCGTGTACGTGGAATGTACTTTTTTGGCCATGTCCTTTCTACATTCAGTAATTCTACACTTATGTCTAATAATGGAATGTGTTGTTTGTATTGAGTTTTATTAGATTAAGGTATAGTTTATTTGTCCAAAACAAAGTGTCTATTTTGATACCTATTTTAAATACTTCTAACCTCGATGTCGCCAAAATAGTGTTACATAAACAGAAGGTATCTCGACACTGAAGCCAAATATATCCACCAACCTCAGAGTTTATTATGCAAGCCACTTAACAGCTGAGCTGTGAATGTGAGTTCACAGCTACCGGAGAACATTAACGAACTAACACAATAATGGAGATTGACGACCCAAATGCACAACCAAGTGGCCGATTTCTGTCTGAATGCCACTCAATTTGAATTGGTGGTAACTATATCAACAACGTATAGGCTCTTTGTGTTTCACCAGTTTCACGATGATGAACGGTCTGTTTCAAACAACGACAGATGTCAAAGAATATCTATTTTTGTATATCAAAAAATAAAGGTATAGATAATGATCCAATTATCTAGACTAGACAAGATAAAAATTTACGTTTAGTGCATAATTCATTGATAAGAAAGGCTCGTGTATTAGTATTTGAAGTTATTTTTTTACTATCATATTCCCTTTTCTATGATGTTTATTTATTGTGTGTACCTAATATTCAAATATTTATAAATTGTTTACAATTCGGCATTTTCTTGCTAATGACAGAAAAACTACCTGTCCTTTCCAGTACCTCTCTTAAATAAGTTTTGTTAAGTTTATAGATTTCATACTATGTTTGTATATAATTGAAAGTAATTTTGCCTAGCGTTATTAAATCTAAAAGTCGAAAGACACACGTGGCTTACATTTTTCTTCAGGCGTCTCGTGAACAACCGTTTCCTTTACCTGTAAAAATAAAGTAACATAAACGTTTGCTTCTATCTTTGTATTTTATAACTAGTTGTCTTACTACTATAACTTATAACGTACTGGGAACTAAAAGTACTGTTTCTAGATTTAAATTTGAATATCATTGTTTCGACAGGAAAGCCAGCCATAGCTCACAGAGACCTGAAGTCAAAGAACATTCTGGTGAAGAGTAATTTGACTTGTGTGATCGGTGACCTGGGTCTAGCAGTGCGCCACAATGTGGCGAGTGACTCTGTAGATGTCCCCACCACAAACCGAGTTGGTACGAAGCGCTACATGGCGCCCGAGGTGAGCAATAACACACACAAAACAATACACTCAATTCATGCTATTTCAATTATTTTCCTTAGAATTTCTCTTTACAGTTTGACCTTTTTAGGCTTCTGTTTACAGGGCCAGAAGCCTCACATGTATTTTATTTAGGTAGTATTGTTCATTTGAAAGTTTTGAGACTTTCAATTGTTGTAAGTTATAAAGCGTGTTGTTTTTTGTAATACTTATTGTCGATAATATAACATTATTTCTGACCTAGTCTGCGTTGTTTGGTCTCGATTGTTTTTTCATACAGTGTATTTCGAATTTAGATTGAAACATTCTCGAAACTAATTAGCATTTCAAAGTATAGTATTTTGCGTATTAGACTGTAGCGGTTTCGCCATTATGTTAAATTACATTAAACGCGATCACGCTATTGTTGGAAGGAATTTTGTACATATACTTCTAGAGCTTGTTTCTTCAGGAATGTGTTGTAATTGTAGGTGCTTGATGAAACAATGGACACGCGGCAGTTTGACCCTTACAAGCGGTCTGACGTGTACTCGTTCGGCTTGGTGCTGTGGGAGATGGCGCGGCGATGCGGTGTGATGCCCGATGAGTACCAGCCTCCATACTACGACTGCGTGCCACCGGACCCAGCGCTCGAAGACATGAGACGGGTCGTCTGTATTGAAAAGCGGAGGCCCAACGTGCCGAATAGATGGCATTCGGACCATGTAAGTGATATTTTTTTATATTCTTTGTACTTCCACACAGATTTACTATGGAAATCTATTCAACCCCGAACATATTTAAGCGTTGAAGTTCATTCCTAAACAAATATGCTATGAGACAGCAACATTGTATCTTTCTATGATATTCACTCTCCATCTCTGTCTGTCAGTTTCAAAACATTTACATACAACACGTAATGGGATTTTCTTCAGTTTTCTCTGTTCCTTAGAAAAGAAAATAAGCTAAAAATGTCAGGCCCGACGTTATACCTAAAACATTGTAAAACTTCCGTAGAATTATAGTACTTCGTACTGAAAACTCTTCATGTAGTCCAAGATAGCATATATTTATCTTCTAGTTTACCCGATCTGAGAGTAATTAATAAGTTCGTCAATTTTATTTAATTAATTATTATGTTTTCGGCTTACTCACGTAATAATTTGACGAGATACTCAACTAGTTTCAAGCCATGCTAGAGGCCCATATCCATGAGCAGCATTCCGCGACACGCGTGTCGGCGACTGTCGCGCTGCTTCTGAGTAAGCCGAAAACATAATAATTAATTTAGAATGTCTCACGAAAGTTATAATAAAAAATACTTTATTTAATTAATTGGTAGATAATTCCATAAGTTCTAATATTGTATTTTATGTGTTTCGTTAAATAAATCGTTGCGCGTTGTCCCGATAAATCGGTCTCGATCCAAAAGTAAATTCAGTCTAACGTGTATTAATGTTTTGTTTCACATTCAAACACCATGGAGACTGTTTAAAAATCAAACGCAGAACAACACGAGAGGGTTCATTGTCCCGGTCGCAATATTTATGGCGAGCGACTGTAGACTGAAACTTTTTTTAGTCATCTTCGACTGTAAAGAATCTCACGGAATTGGCTTCTTTTGTTTCCCCATGCTTTTGGAGTTCCTCTTAGTGTAAAATGCTCGCTAAATATAGATTTACATAGTCCAGTCTGTACTGGCTACATTGTTTATTCTAACTTTAACTGTTCTTTTCTACTTACGTATCACAATTTACCTATATAGGAACTAACGTGTGGTCAGATAAGCGTTGATAGTGAATAAATACGATATGTGACTATAGTAATTAAAAAAAATCGAATGATTCATTATTATCAGTGATTTATAATCGTAATTCCATAAACAAATTATTGTTCAACAAACATTACGTATAGTAAAGCGCACGCACACATTCATTTAAGTTGCCGATAACAAGTAAATTAGTTGAGCTCCATTACATCTCATACGTGCGATATGTATACTATGTATGTACATACGCATGTTTATGATGTGTATTTATATAAACGAATACATTAACGGTTTTTTATTCTGTGAAATTTTATAGTTTTTCGACACACCCCTTGTATTTTTGTTAGATAAAAGTAAATGAAAGGTACATCCTATGATTACAATGAAAACGGTTTCGCATGTGGCGTCATCTGCGTTATCTTTTTGCTGTAGTAAATGGACACAAATGAAAAAGTTGTGTATGTTTGCACAGGTACTGTCCTCGATATCGAAGGTGATGAAGGAGTGCTGGTATCAGAACCCAGCCGCCCGCCTCACCGCCCTTCGAATCAAGAAGACACTTGCCAACATCTGTACGCCCGACTACATCAAGCTGTAAGTGCGAAGCGAACACAAAGTACTCGCCTTATTTCATTGAGCTCATTCATGTTCAATTTGCCATCAAATCGATCAAGATGTCGATTTGAACATCATTTAACGATTATCGCTTGTGGAATCGATTGCTGTTCACGCTCATTCTTGTAATCGACTACGTGCCGTTTTCACTTCATGCTTCAAGGAAGACGAACAACAGGTGTGCGGTAACTGTTTAATGTTGAAACATTTCTCTGGATGTGTTCTTGCCGTGTTATCCGTTTGTCTCTTGCTGCAATCGATTGAACATTGTACAATGGTGTTTAAATGAATGTGTAATGTTTAGGGATGTCGAGCTGGATGAAATAAGGGTTTGATACTTGGACTTTGCATCGTTACTGAATGGACTAGATTTTCAAGCTACGAGCATGACTCCTGATCCCTACCTCTTAGAATATATTTGTGTAAAATCTTGAAGGAGCATTTATTTAATACTATCATATGGATTTGAAGTTGTAGTGATATTTTTTCGTTACCAACTACGTAAGTTTAACTTTTGTTAAGTGTTCCGATTCGTTTATTGTGCATAATAAAATAGAGCCGTACTTTTATTTTTTTAAACTATGTTTTCTGTGATATGAAATTAAATCGCAGCTATTGTTATAAGTTTTATTTGTGTTTGTTCATTAATATAATCATAGCTCTAAGTGCGACTGCCGCCGCCGCGTTGGACTTTGTATATTTGAACGCAGTTTTGATGTAATTTTATGATTTTCTTCTTCCACATAGACGCTACCAAATGTATGTACTTTGTAAGCTCGTTATATGAACCCGTGGTTAGCCATTAGCAGATATCTTGGGCATGCAAGGCCGTAGCTAAGTGACAACGTGACAAGCGCGTTCCCTACACTACTCTTCCGTTACATAACTATTCCAATACAATATTTACAAGTAAACGAACAAACTAAGACTAATGCATTCAAACAGTGATTTAATTGTGGTTGTGAATAACAAATCTATTTCTATTAACAAAATTAAACATGTACTTAAGTATTAAAATAATTTCAAGCTAACAGCAACGACAATATGTTTATCTGGCTACGGCCTTGGAAACACGTCTTCCTAAAACGAGCACTTGTCTAAGTTAATTTGTTACATTAAGATATGCATACGCCAGGTTTTAGTTCCGTCGGGAGAGAGCGCATCGGCACATTGTAAGTAACGTTATATTAATATTGCGTTAGGTTTACGGATATACTTAAGTGATTTCTAGTGTCGTGGATGCGAGTTAGGGTTAGTCACTTTGGTGAGTTTAAGAATAATTTTGATACGTCAGTAAAGCAGCTATTTTCTTACTTATTCCGAAAGTGGAATCCTTGGCGTTAAGATATTTCGAGTTTGTATATAATGAACCGTGTTTACACACTATTACGACCTACTGTATGCATAAGGACTTTTATAAGTAAGCACGTAGATTTCGTACTTTTGTGTAATGTTACATGTAGACTAACTTCTTTATTTATTGTCTTTTATTTAGGATGATCTACCGCCAGTGAACGCTTGCGACATTGTACTTCTAATTTTACGTACAAATACATATTTGTTGATTATAAAAAGAAAATTATCTTTGGTAAAATATTCATGAGCGCATATTAAGGTTAAGTTGTTGAGCATTTGATATGATAATATATATTCGAGTAAGAAAGTGTAACAGTTAACTAAATTCGTCGACAAGTAAAACTTAGAGACTGAATCTAGCTCCAGTAAATTTTAGACCTCTTTGCCTTTTGGTGACCTCATCTTGTGGTGGTTCGGTGTTTATACAAGTGCTTCGAATTTGTTTTCATGTCGTCCGACTTATATAAACATGATTATTTTTTGGCGTCGTCCAAAATCAAGTATGCGTCTAAAGTAAATTCGACTCAGGCGTGAAGTGGCCCTTAAAATGACATTTTAAACTTGGATCAAAATATTTTTTTACAATTTTAGATTTTAACGCTGTAGCAGCGTAGTTTAGTGTTGC
The DNA here is from genome assembly GCA_902829305.4 of Spodoptera exigua. Lineage (NCBI taxonomy): Eukaryota > Metazoa > Arthropoda > Insecta > Lepidoptera > Noctuidae > Spodoptera > Spodoptera exigua. Next base: position 6,243,312 of record LR824601.2, on the reverse strand, counting down.
CATGAACAAAAACGCGCGAGCACCGCCTGCGACGCAACGACTATATCAGCAGCGACTATAAACGTAATCATAGTACAATATAGCAGTTGTCCGTCTGCCGCTCCCCGGGACTCGGGTTTGTTAAATTCCATATTTTAGTCTATGTTAGAAGTCGCGTTACATGCTTCGACGCTCCAGGAGCCTAGGTCATTGATAGTACTCTAGTTGAGATGGTTGTTTCATATAAATAATAACATTTACGTGTGTTGCCCTCCCCTTCCAGACTTTAATAGCCAAACATTTGCCTCCCTATCTTAATGTTAATGCGCTTAAACGCATGTGAGTACTAGGATCCGTTATTCAGTAAATCTGAAAGTAAATGTTAAAGAATACTAAACGTAGATTTTGTACTCTTAGTCAGACTCAATGATGTAGTAGCGTGTTAATATTACCTTATTCAACGTATTTAAGCGAATATTGTGTGTTTATTGAAGTAATGTAGACTTCCGACGATTAGTGTGTCGCTCGAGCTATTGTTAAATTAAGAAAATTATCCTCAATTCTATTAGGTACTTTGATGTCACAAACACGGATGAATATTATTTTTAAGAAGGATATATTTGCCTTTTACAATCTTGAAGCAATAATATTACCTACTGTTTTAACAGGTTTATTAAATATTTATTAAAAAGTTTATATAAACATCTGTATTGTCTGTTTGAAAGTATAAAGTGTTATAGATCGGTCGCATATCGCATGTGGCATGTGGACAAGTTGTGAACAGTACGTAGCGAGCGCCGCGCGCCGCAGCCTCATCACATGCGACAGTCGGCGCGCAATTGTTTTGTGATATTGTCAATTGTACAACTTGAGTAGCAGAACGCAGTTTAAATATCGATGTTGTTTTAGTGTTAACATTTTAATACTCTGTAAAACGTCTAGATTCCATCGAAAAAGCAATTTTATACAATATACCATTTTAATTACATATGGATATAGCATTTGTAACTCTGTATTAAGATTTAAAGATCCTATTATCATGTGTTTGTCATTTTTCAAAGATAGTCTATTGTTTGGTATAAATAATATAAATGAAATAAAAATATTGTTAGTCTATAAGTGTTATGTTATGTAACGGAAACACTCCTTATGTTCTACAAATAGCGTAAAACTGTAAAGCAATAGTCAATCTACAATTTCTATAGCATGGTTTAAGTGAAAACGTCAAATGACGACTCATGTAAGTGGAAGCAAGTATGCAAGCACAAGAGCAAAGTACTCTTAGTCTCGAAGTATTTGGTAATGAGCATCATAATGTGCATTTTGGCAGTGCGAGATAATAGAAAAAAAAAATAGGTCGTCGAAAGCATGGACACAAGATCTCATTGTTTTAAAAAAGATGTTCATTCGGCAAAGTATATTGATGTTAGTAGGTAGATAAGTAAGGGTATTTTTACGTTGAGATTATTTATAAGGTAATTAGAAAGTACATTTTACGACTTTCACACTATTCTCGCTTATTTGAATAAATCCTCTACATTTTGTAGTTGAATTTGTAAATTTTCCCATTATCGTCCTTGTTACTGAATACTTGGAGCCCTCAGAACGTCTCGTGTTATTAAAATGTATGTAATTCGTGTAATACGTATCTTTAAGGATATGAAAATATTTTAGAATTACTAGATTTAGGACGTCAAGTTCAAATTATTGTCATAAAATGAGAAATGTACAAGCATCAAACTATTTGTTTGAAATTATTTGATGAGCAATACCAAGAGAGTACAAGTAATGTTTTACTGAAGTGCAATAACTAAACATGGACAAATGCAGCATCATATCACATGAGCATACGAATTGGATGATTTATATTCCAATATGAATGATTTTATGTAAATATAATTATTTAATTATCCCACTGCGTAAGTTTTATTCTTTGGTTATGGAGTGGACTAATTAATTTAATATTATAATAAATAAAACCAGTGTTTTATATTGAATTTTGTTTTATTTTAAAAGTTGTATGTGTAGCACCCAATATCACAGTCATATTAAGTAAAGTAAAAAAAGGCCAAGTCTGAGTCCGACTCAAATGATGGAATTCCGTAACAGCACGACACATAATTTTACTATGTATGACGTGTATAAAAAGATAATTAAACTACAAAATTATTTATTCCGTTCAACTAGACTAACTAAACTGTTCTCAATTAATTTAAGTTAGTAAGCCGTTATTTATATTATTAGTAGGAAACAATTAGGACTATTTTAATAAGTGCCCATTAAAATACTGTAATCTGTCTATAAAAGCCACCAGCTACCTCTAAAGACAATATCAAGGGATGATGTTCCTTTTAAAGCGCAGGCCACACCGCCATCTAGCGGGCGGGCGGGCTAGGCGGATGGGCGAAGCGAACGAAGGGAACTATACAAACTACGCGAAATATTGGCGAGCTAAACTATGGGGTTCACACCAAAAACAAAACACTACACTGCTATTCGAAAGACAAGCGTCAACTAGTCTACTCGAAACGGGGAGGACGGGCGAACGAACCGGGAGCGCCAACGAGGTGAACGAGTAGCTTCGCTGGAATCGTCGGATATTTCGTTAGCTTAGCTCGTTAGGTTAGTCGGTAGCTCGCGGTGTGAACCGAAGTATGTAAAGAGGTGAAACGATGTTCGCCCGCCTAGCCCGCCCGCCCGCTAGCTGGTGGTGTGTCCTGCGCTTAAACCCGTGAAACCTATATACACGGACCGGTAAGTATCTATATAATTGGTCGGCAAACTAGCAGGCGGTTTACCTGATGGTAAGCAATCAGCGCCGCCCATAGATACCCGCAACGGAGGAGTTACGAGTGCGTTGCCGACCTTTTAGGTAGGGCGAGGAAGGATTGGGTCTCCGGTTGAGTTGAAAGGGGACCTAAAGCTACCTACTAGGAAGATCAACAATGTCCTTTGATCTGTGCGATTATGTTATAAGACGGAATAGTACAGGCGATCGTTATTGCCTCAATATTAAAATCATAAAACTCAATTGCCGCTCGTTTGCTCCATCAAGAATACGGTTGGTGTTTGAGAAGTATGTAAGCATTATAAGTACTACGAAAAGAATCAAATCAGTTTTTGAACGTAGTCAAAAGCTGGTAAATGTGTTATCTATTTATTGATGCTGGCAATAATTATGTGTCACTGTGACATGTCGACTTCAGGCAATGCTGAACTTGTTTTCTCCACAGACGTATAAAGCAATAGCAGACCATACATTAATGCCGAGTTAGATAGATATCTATCATTCACTATCCTCGTTCTATGAAGCAAAAACTCTCGTCGCGTCGCGTCTCGTTTTTACTTGTTTGTTTTTTTAATTTACCTCAAACTTTAAAGTAATTTTTTCAACGGATAGGTCTAACTTTTTATTCTTAAGTTTTTGTTATCGTTGTTGTAATTTGATATACGTATAATATAGATTTTTCGAAATTAATTAACTGTTAAGATGAATGTTTAATAGTTTTATCATAGCTTGATTAACTGCTATAATATTTGACTATACGCTTACTTAGAACAATACGAACAAAAAAGAAAATAAAATTGTTTTATACACATATTTTGACATGGTTCCTAAATGCGTGCATATTAATTCTAAATACTTTCATATAATAAACCACTTCAGAAATATGTAACATTTTGTATAATTATTTTAAAATAGAAACGTAAGTTCGTAATATTAAGTGAAACTCTATCCGCTCCTTAACTGCAATCGACCTGCCATTAAGGTAAAATATTTTTCAAACATTGCAACACTCACAAATTGCGCGTTGAGCGCTAAGCGCTAATGCGAATTACGAGTTTTTGATTTCGCCGTCAATTCTACTGGTGGTTTATCACTTCTATCTACATTTTTGTAATTTGCTAGACATTTAAAGTTAAATTTTCATTGCGCTTTGTTTTCGGTGAAGAGTGATTTTAAATTTTAACTATTGATAGTAGTCGGACCTCCCTCCAAGCGTTTCTTTGACACATTTTACAGACGCCATGTTTGTCACGTTTTTGCCAGTTGTGAATATATTTAGCCAAAAATTGTATTTGCAGTAGCGTTTCTTCGTATAATTGTAGAACAGTGCCCTACACCAGTTCCACAATGAGTCAAAAAACACCAAGAAATAAGGAAAAGCGATCGCACTCATCTTCTAACGAAGTTAACAATGTAAGTAATAACCAAATTCCCGCTCTTGGCGACAATGTCGTTGCATTTTTCAAGAAATGTGTGGCCTCACGCGTAGTTTGTGTATATTTATACACTTGCTTTGCGAGTGACTTTCAAATTTATTGATAGATTATAATAACTGAGTTTTTAGTACCCTATTGAGTAACTTGCGCTTTTGCGAAGATTCAGGCTTGTCAAAGTCCATGCTTTATTGAATATTTTTTCTGTTCCTTAACCAAAGATTTAAACAATCCATTCAAATTAATATTATATTTATAAAATCAGAGATGTATGATTTCATTACTTACATACTTGGTTTATTGAATTAAGGTACTATTGAATATTGATTTGAGACTGTACATCTTATAAGTTGTTATTATATCTATCTACATAGGTTATTGACTATGTAGGTGCTGTTTGATGCTACACAATTTCCATTTAAGTCTAGATGTTTCTACGAAAGCAAATATTTGGGTATTTAACTTTTGATTAATTGTAGGAATCTTGTGATTCATTGTTATTTCGCAATGTTTCACATCAATATAGTGACAAGTTCATACATGCATTATCAATCATTTGAGTGCATCATGCTGTGCTATTTTAGTGTCCAACTAGCCAATGCAGCAAAGCTTATTTCATTGCAACTTGTTGCTTAGGGAGACAATGTATATATTTTAGGGGAAGGGAAGCAAAAGTGCTTATGTTTTGTTGTTAATGATGATCCATAATTAAAACAAAATGGAGTTCTATTGAAAATGTTTATTTAACTAATCAAGACATCCATATACATATTTATGTTGTGTACCGATCCTTGTTTGTATCACTATGATAAGATTATGGACAATACTGTCAACTTATGTGAGCTTAATGACTGATAGTTTATGTAGTGAAATTTACTACTAAATCAATTATTATAATTTAACACTCAAATATTTTGAATCAATCTATACTAGTATATTGCTACGAAATCTTCTTTGCACAAAAGGATTTGCTATAATCCCCATACTTGGCAGGCAGGTTGGAGATGGGAGATGGTTTTAGTTATTATACCTATTTTGTTTTGTTATTATAAATATTTTTAGTGAATCATTTTTCAAAGTAAAGCCACTAATTTCAATCCTTCACATATGCCTGTTGCTATTACAAATTCATTAAATTAAAAATCCTGTTATGTTACTTGTTATCAAAGCTGAGCATGATGATTCTTGCAGCAAGCAAATTATTGGGTTTTATAACATTTAAATTGAGTCTTAGTTTGGTCTTGATTGAACATAAGTGGCTGCTGAATAACAATCTACTGTGAAACATTGTATATATGTATAGAATCAAGCCACAAATCAGTCTAAGTAATGAGGAAGCCCTAGAATAGTTATGTTTTATTTACATCTTTGCTGTGCTTGTAGTTTTATATATTAGCCATTACTGGTATAGCGAACATTTTAATTTATTATCATGGTTGGTTTTTGTCTCTGCGATTTTACTGCAAATGTGTGTTTGTGTGAATCTGAAATTTTCACAGATGCATTTTTTTTATCTTAGTAGTTAAATTTATGATTAGTTATTTAGGATTAAGCTGATAAAAGATATTTATCTTTTCTCAGTTAATGCGAAAATAAATGACAATTATGAAATATTACGTCATTTAAAAATATCTAGATTATCATCTAACAAACAATCAACATGGGTCACATAATAAATAATGTATTGGTGAAAATTCTATAAGCATTTATTTTTATTTTCAGTCATTTGTGAAAAATGTGACATCTAGAGTATCAGGCTTACTGCCCAGTACTATCACAAAGTGGTTCAGCAGCCCACGCTCCTCAGATGCAAATGGCTCGATGCCAGTTGCTGATGCTTCAGATTCTTCAGATGATGAAATTGTGGAAAGCCCGGAAGTACCTCAACAGCCACCTGCAAAACGCATGCGGTTCAACTCAACAGGGACCTACAATCACTACAGTCCTCCAGATGTAAGACCTTTTTCATAATTACTTATTAATAAATCTATCTATCTATTGTTAATAAGCCATCACTTTAAAGTATAAATAATTAGTTGAGATTTTAAAAACATTTTACACCTAAATTTCATTGTATTTTACAGGCAAGCTGCTCCAGAAATGATGTGGAAATCAGAGAACTACCATATAGTCCCTTCACAGGCACTCAGTGTACACAACCTACTCGTAACTCATATAGTACAGCACTGAGGCCACCAAATGAAGACCATCAGGACACCATGGAAAGAGACACACCACGATTCAAGATGTCTCACTCCTTCGCCAGTACTGGTCAATCAGTTGCTGCAAAAAGAAAATCTATTTTTGAAACAACCACCCCTGAGGAAGTGAGGAGAGCCACTGGTAAGTTATTTGTTAGCTACATTTCTTTAAATTAAATCATTTAACCAAAGAAATATACAAACAAAAATGATACAAAATTGCTATTGGAGGAATAAATTAAAATATGACATTACAAAAACAAGAGATCTCATTATTTCGGAAACCAAGAACAATGGCATAATATATTTTTGATAGAACTTTTAAACATCTGTAAATATCAAGATTACATTTTTTTACAGTTAAAAGAGTTTTTAAACTTATAAACTTCAAATATTTACAAAACTATTGACTAAAATGCTACAGTAAACTTCAATGTAGGATATTGTTTCCACCAGACTTATTTCAATAAAAATTCAATTCTTTAAGCAAAGAATTACAATGATATCTGCCATTGTTCTTTTAACATTTTGATACTCAAACTTAACAGTGTCACTATATTATCAAGTAACCATACATTAATGAATATTCATCATTAATAAATTGTGTATAATTGTGCCTGGTAGCATTAGGCTTACCCCCTTTTCTAAGGGACTCAAAAGATAACTCGTGAAATTTGTGATTATTTAAACAGTTGATTTATCCAGTAAACACCTAGTTGTGAGGTACATCCTAAGTTTTTGCTAGTTGAAGCGTGTAAAATAAATAAATGTTTTAATGTAACTTAACGAAAATATTAATTCTTTGGAACTTTTAGCAAAAGCATCAACAACTGCGTCGTATCGTGATCCAAAGCAGCCCAGCTTTAAACCTAGTCTGCTTGGTTCACCATTTTACCCTGGGAGAACTATGTATGGAGGAGCAGCGTCTTCATACATTAACCAGCCGAATATAAAACAAGAGACTGTAGCGGTAGTTAATGAGTCTCCGATCAACGATGACAGCGCCATCAGCAGCGCTGCGCGACGTATCATGGACCTACTAGAAAGCTATTCCTCACCGCTCATGGAAGCCCGCAGGATCCCGCTCTATACCAAACCCAAAAATGATCGATTTCTTATGGGCAATACATCCTCTTCTTCTACAAATAGTAATTTAGGTAAGTCAAATTAAAATGTATTATGCTAAAGTGTAGCAATGGTAAAGTCTGCAAAGAATAGTAATGCAATCAGTTAAAGCTCTCAGACACTATTATTTGCTTGTCAGTGAATTTTGTATCGACATAGATTCTAAACTGAGAAAATGTATAGTATAGGTAATCATCACATCACATTTATTTATTGTTAGTTGTTTGAAAATTTATCTGACCCATATTAATTAAATGTTCTTAACAACTTTTTTACACTCCTGTTGACATTCAATGAAGCTTTCCCAGGTACTTGTGCAATTAGGAGTCAAATGCTTCACAATATCTCTACAGAATCTGTGTGAAATGTATTAGCCATACATTACACACAGATTCCGTGTGGAATGGAAATCATTTCTTATGAATTCTCCCTTGATTGTTACCTTTTTTAGTGTTTCTCTTTCTATGATGACCTGTTGACTAGGTTTACTGCTTCCCCAGAATGGTTTCAGTTTTCGACTATTTTCAGACACAATAGTATAAAAACACTCAATGTTACTTTTCAATGAGTTTTTGTTATAAATACAACGAATTTTAAGGTTCAAATGAGTTGTGGTTAGTCAGTTCCTTATCTATAACACCAATCACGAGGGATAGGAAATTATATAAATATACAGGGACGAAAGTAACTATACTTAGGTTCCATTAACATAAAAAAAACAGCTTGGTGATCCATGTATTCTTCAGTAAATTATGTAAGGAACAATGTTTCCCATCTCTGGTGTTTGGGCAATAAATGAACCTTGCTTTTATTATCAAGTCTGAATGTCAGTATTACTGTACAGGTGTTATTTCACTAGTCTTCAGTATCATTCTTCACTCAATGTTAACATTTTTATAAGCCAGTAGTAAAATAATGAAGTTTATGTTACACTTAACTTCCCTACATTGTCTGAGCCATTTATCCAAGTTTGCTTTATTTAAACTGCTATTGGTTTTTAAATGTTAAACCTTAAGATGATCTAAAATAAGTTTTAATATAAATTAATTATTATTTTAGCACATCGGACTCGGGAGCTTCATGTACCAAGCATTGCATCTATACTACGCCTGAAAAAGAAGTCTCGTCTCATGGACACGACGAATATTGCTCGTCAATTAATGGCTTCTCAAAGCAGTACTTCTAACGAAATTCCTGCTTATCCTAATCAGGAAACGAGAGGGTAACGTATTATAGTCATGACTCTTATTGGAGCTGAATATGTAATTAATATTGTTCAAATCTACCATAAGTTTCTGGTGGCCCATTTTAAATGAAGGGGCCGGGCCTCGCCACGTTTGCATTGTATTTCACATCTTAATTGATTTTTATTGTTGAGGCATTGTGCAATTGGTCTTATCATGCACTTTTAGTGTTACTGCATTGATATTCTGCACGTCAGTAAAAGTGCTTAATTATGGTTGTACTTTGCTTAGATATTTATATTTGACATTAATTTAATGTTTTTTCTTTTAGGAATGACACCCAGAAGGAACCACCTCATAAGTTTTCTACCAAAATAAAATCAAGAATAACTAGAACTAACCGAGGGCAGCAAGAGGAGATCGACATTGCAACTCCCGTGAAACTGCCCACAGGCACATTACAGTTAGACAAAGACAAACTGCCCCAATTTACATTCGATACACCGCCGCCGCCGCCAGCGGCAGCTAAGCTCACTACATCAACACCAAAAATTGTTTTCCCTACAGCTGATAAAAAAGCTACTCACATACCCACAAGTAAGCACGAAACCGTAATTAGTAGTGTCTACACATTTTCTAATCCTGTAAAAGTATCAAGTTACGACTTACAAGTGGAATCTTCACCTTTGAAATTCAAATTCGACTCTCCTGAGCGACGTATAGATCAGAAATTTGAAAACAAACATGACGAATCTTCTGTTGTTGTAGGTGTGATAAAAGCAAATGAAACAATCTCGACTAAACCAAAAGACTGGCAGTGTTCCGACTGCTGGGTTAAAAACAAGCCAGAATCCAACAAATGTGTTTGTTGTGGAGCTAAACAGCCAATACAAAATGCTAGTGCTAAGTGCTCTGTTTGTAAACTTGCCGATAGTCAGTCACAAAAAGACAAATGCGCTAATTGTGAGAAGATGTCTGCGACACAAGCCGGAAAGGCTAACCTTCAATCAATCGGGGCGAGTTCCACATCGAAATCTCTGTTCAGTAATGCAAGTGACAGCAGTTCGAAGTTTACTTTACCTACCTTCACTGCAGTTACAGAGATACCAACCAATGTTTTTTCAAAACCTGAAACAGTGACTAGTCCATTAAATTCAGTACAAAACACTACTAAAGTGGCAGCTGATTGGAAATGTGACGATTGTTGGATCTCGAACAAAAGCAGCGTAGATAAATGCGCAGCTTGTGGTGGTGCCCGACCCGGAGCGAAACAGGCTAGTACTGCGGACTCTTTAAGTAATAAAACTACGTCATTCGGAACCAGTGACAAATTTAAAGCAATTGCTAAGACCCAACATTCAGACAAATGGGAATGTTCAAGTTGCTTAGTTCGTAACGAAAGTGACAAAAAGCAATGTGTATGCTGTGGTGCGGAAAAAGAAGGCATAAAGAAAATGCCTGAATCAAAGTTCAATTTTGGAACAGTTACGAACAATACGTTTAAATTCGGCATCGATCCCAAAGTGCAAGGCGCCAGCATTGCTGACAAACCAGAAGTTCCATCAATACTAGATACGAAATTGAAACCGCAGTCAGAAGCAAATAATAATGTTTTGGCTGAAACACCAACATTTACATTTTCACTGCCTACTAAAAAATTAGAAAATAAAGTTGATACTCCAAAAGAAAAGACAGATGAAGCTCCAAAAATGAATTTCACATTTGGTATTCCAAAAACAATACCAACAGTTACAACGAAATTGCCAGAGACAAATAAAAATTCCGAAGAAGAGAAACTTCAAGAAGTTCCTTCGGTTGACTTAAACTTACCTGTGCAGAGTAAACCGCAGGTGCCTGAACTGACTCCAGTTAGTAAAGAAAATAAGCCGTTACTACCAACTACGAGTTTATTTAATCCGTTAGCCAATACCACAAAGAAGGACACTTCACTTAAAAGCGCTGCCGCATTACCAGAAGCGGCTGACGCTCAAAATCCAAAACCAGCATTTACATTCGGTTTGTCGTCCAGTACAAAACTATTTGAACCTCCGGCAAGTACGGGTACGTCGACGAATTTGTTCACACCGCCTTCGCAAAGTACAGTATTGCCAACAACTAGTGCGCCCACTTTATCAATGTTCAAACCGGCTGAGCCAAGCACAACCGCCACATCATCGTCATCAATATTCCAACAGCCCGATTTAAACAAACCTGCTGCATCTCTATTCCAAAACAAAGAAGCTTCTAGCAGCGCAACACTGGCTCCGACACCGGCACAGACACCGGCACAGACACCGGCACCAGCACCGGCAACAGCACCAGCACCAGCACCGGCATCTGTACCAGCACTGGCACCTACACTGGCACCAGCGCCATCACTAGCACCAGCGCTCGCACCAGCACCGGCATCAGCACCAGCATCTACGCCAGCAGCAACACCAGCGCCAATTTTCAGTTTTGGCAGCAATGCAGCGAGTAACTCTTCGGCCCCAACTGCACTCACGTTACCTACTGCCACAGAGAAACCTAAATTTCAATTTACATTTGGTAGTAATACAACTCCTGCAACAAACCCACCAGCGTTTAAGTCACCATTCGGTGCGAGTGAAAGTAACGTAAATACAAATACTTTTAATTTGTCTTCTGGATCTTCGTTGGGTTCTAGTAATAATCTTGCTACAAATAGTTTTGGAGGCAGCAATGGATTAAATGCGCCAAATGGCCTTACGGGAAATCCTATGATGGGAAATACACTTTCTGCAATGCCTGGAAATTCTCTTCCAACAAATAATTTAGCAATGGGCAATACGTGTACCTTAGGAGGTACCAATGGCCTATCTGCAAATCAACAATCAACTACTATGCAGGCGGGGAACTCTTTAACCGGAGGTGCAACGGTCTTGTTCAATAATACCGCTCCAAAAGAGAATATGTGGGCGGCGAGCAGCAACACCTCGACCCCGAATCTATTCGTGTCTAACGCTACGACCAGTAGCTTACAGAAGCCGGCTACATTCACATTCGGATCTTCCACACCGTTCAATGCCGGTAACAACGCGCCGGCTTTCGGTGCTGGCGCGGCGCCTCCGCAAAATATATTCGGTATGAATAACCAGAGTAACAACACACAGCCAAATCTCTTCTCGAGTCCGGTTCAAAGCCCGCCATCAGGAAATTTGTTCGGCTCGACGCAGCCGGCCAGCAATCCTACACCACAGATTCCTATGTTCGGTTCACCAAGCATGGGTGCGACGTCAACCTTTGGTTCGCCGACTCCGTCTATTCCTTCATTTGAGGCCCCGTCGCTGAACCCAGCGCCTGCGCCTGCCTTTTCCTTTGGCTCTCCGCAACCATCTGCAACAGGCATTTTCGGATTTGGACAACAGGTAAATAATGTTTTCGTTTTTTTTAATCTTAAAATTTTACACTATTATTATGCCTATGCAATGCTTTTCAGGGCTCAGTAGCCAAATGGCAAAAAACAAATGCCTTGTAGATGTCTGTCTGTATGTTTTACATAACTGACTGTCTGTCTGTCTGTCATCTATTAGATCGCTCGTGCTAGAGCTTTTAAACGAAAAAAAATAGTGTTAGCCATGAAATGTTGTGTGGTGGTCCATTTACTGCTTTAGTTTTATTCATTGATGTTATTTATGTATGTTTGAATCTACATCAATATAAATAGCGTAACGTTAAAGCATTATCGTAAAAGTAATAGATGTTTATGAACTTACAGCAGCCGCACATGCAGCAGCCGCAAATGCAACAGCAGCCCTTGCAGCAGCAATCGGGCGTGTACAGTTTCGGTGGGGCTCCCGCCGGTACGCCACAGGTCCAGTTCAACATTGGCGCCAATGGCTCCAACCCCGCCGTCCGACGCGTTCGTAAAGCTGTTCGTCGGAATCCGCAACGATGAAATTTACTTCGCCTCTAGCACGAAATGGACTGGGTCCAGTAAGTGCCCAATATAGTTAAATTGTGAGAACTACATGGATATTATGAAATCATCCTAGACAGTGAATTATCTAAATTATAAGTTAGCCATTAATGTTATTGTAAAATGTATAAAATTGTAGTTAATTTTGCTGTAGTGAACATTGTGTTAATTTTTCATTAATTTTATGTTTTATTTTTGCACTTTCAGTCTTCTTCTATCTTCTGGCTTTTTCCCATGTAGTTTTGGGCATTCAGCACTGAATCTAAAACCAGATTTCACTAAAAGTATTTATTCAGGATGACAATTTACTAATTTTACCAGTAATACTATCAAGGTAAGATGTTCCTTTCTTAAATAATAAACTTGCAAACTATTTATAATATTGCTATTTACTTATTGTACCTAATGTATCAGCTAAGGATGTTTGGGTCCGAATGCTTGCAAATTAAAGTATATTAAGGATATTCTATAGGCCATACGGACAAATGCTGGTACGCCATGGTAGTCTTTGTGATCTTGAAAAAATCTATCTAATTTATCGTAAATTAATTTTGATTGGCCGTTGGCTATTTGCCGAATTGTTTTCCGAACCTGCTATTTTTGGAAGCATATGTTTTTTATTTAATAATCTAAGAGCAACTAATAGGTCAGAAGCATCTTACTTTGGTATAGTTTTTTAATGCGCAATAATAATAATAATAATGTATACGACCTTCAAATAATTTGGCGTTGATACGGACTGGAATAATGTGTAAAATTTTCGTGAACTACACGGTGAAAATAATTTTTACTTTTTTAAACCATTTTATTTTAAGTAGGGGTGTGCATACATAAGTCATTTGCTTTTATATATTTTTACAATACCATAGACTGTGAACTCAATGAAAGAGTTATAGATATGGTTAACACGTAGATTAATTAGAATACAATGTTCATTGTTCATATAATCGATATATACAGGTGTATGTTGTTATAAACACGAAATATGTAAAATAGCAAGTAGAAATGTAATACTTCGAAAAGCTGAGGGCTCAGACGTAATTCTACAGACTTATATGTTAAGATAAATGATCGAAACAAGATATTTATATATATTCTGCCACAATATTCACGACATCATAATAATAATGCTTCGGAATAGAATTACGAAATGCTTGCAAAGAAACATTACTTGCTGAGAAGGAAGGACATAAATTCATTATAATTATTATGTAGGTCATCCCATCATATGTCAAGGGAACCAAATTCCTTGTAAACCATTACAATATAGTATGTACCATGAGTTGAATCCATGTGTCGTTAGCAGATTGTTTAACATTTTTGCGATTAAACCAAGCTCATTAAGCAATTTAACCATCAGCCATTTCAGTTAAAAGAGTGTGGTTGAGATTGCAGATACCTTTATAGTGTAGTCAAATTAAGTAATTATTTTAAATTGTAATATATCCTTTAAATAACATGACAAAAACCATTTCTAATTGTTGTGTATGTGGAACTGGAAATTGTGAAAAATTCAATTATGGATTGAGAGAAGGTAGTTTATCGTCGATACTGAAAACGACAGCCTGTCGAGAAATTTTCAGTTACAAAGTAGAATATTCCAAAAAGATCTAAAAGTTTTATGTACACTGTAATCAAAGTATTTAAAACTTTTATTCATTTTCTCATATTCAAACTTATCAACAAACTTACATAACATGAATGCTCCTTAGATTCATGAATTAATGATGCCACAAATAATTACAAGTAGGTGAACTTTTACTAATTTGACTACATTATAATTAAATGTAAAAGACTTGTCAAACCACTAATATAATAAATATAAAATTATTTAAGGAAATTGGGGTGCTAAAAGATATATATAAATGTAAAAGGATAAAATATATTAAAGGAAATGGCCAACATTTTAATTATTTCTTTAATTGAACTGAATTTAAATCTTGAAATTTTGTTTGTATGAATACACAACATTTTTTACTTGCATGATGTGCTTTTTAATTTGCCTATTTGTTTCGATCTGTTTTTGAAACATGATACAAAATACGCCTTTTTTTGGAGTAAAAACTACAACTAGGAATAGACCCGTTGATAATTTATTATTGATTGTGATTCGTATATACTCATAAGCTGAAGAGGCAAATGAAAAAGTCTATAAAAATTTAATTTCTCTTTTATGGCACCAATTTAATTCAGATCTACATATTTATAATAATTATGTTATGACACAAAAAGCCAAATGATATGAATTATTACGATTGTTAGTCGTTGAAGTTATCACATGATAATATAATACTTAGGGCTGATTTTGCAATAGTCAGATAAATGTTATCTGAGGAATAAAATTGTTGCTGTCACTGTCTTATACAAACATTCTGACGCGACAGCATTATAATTATTTCCAAATAACTTTTATCTATCCATTGAAAAATCAGCTAAATAATTAGAAAACAAAAAAAAAATAATAATAAAGTTATTACTCTGAGTGTTATACCAATCAAGGTTTGGCAAAGTTTGTGGAATGTTGTGCATGATCGTAAGAGGCGACGTGCATGTATGTATACATGAAATTTAATTCTCAATAACATAAATATATATTTTATAAGATTATGCAGGCAATTTTTTAAATCATTATTGTAAGATTTTACAGCAACTAATATTTTAAACGTGGTTTCAGAAACGCTATCTGTTTTACAGTCATTAATTAGATAACCAACAAATAAATGCTTTAGAATGTAACTGAAATAGTGATGTAAAGAAATATTTTAGACTAATTAATTATTTGAACTGTTATCCCTGGTATTTGTTGAATAAAAGTTGTAAGGCAGATAAAATAACATAATATCATGCACACTAACTGATATACACTATAATTAGATAATTTTTACTGTATAAGTATTTGCCTTTTTGGGTGTAACAGATGTTAATAAATAGTACTACACCTTGTGTTGTTGTAAATAGTTGCATATTGCACTTAGAGAAAAGACAGTAATCATAATATCTACCTTACATTATGTTTGTTAGGGTAGTTCATTCACAGAACTAGCATTCAATGCGCACTTTTGAATAATATCAAATTACTAGCTTTAAGTACCAATTACACAGGCTGTCACATTTCTCAAACTGTTACTGAACTATGAGGTTGTAGCAATAGAGTTCCTAATAACATTTGTCATCTTACCAGTGAATGAACCGAAATCATTACTACTACCACTACAGCGGGCTCGTCACTGTGCGTCTTAATATTGGCTAAGTAACCTATAACATATTTTCTTATAATTTGCTAGGCATTATTTTCTTACAGTAGTCTGTATGCATTACCTTCAATAAATAACTATACACTTTTTACTGGTATTATAGATAAGTTTAGATTAGTGGTTAAGCTCTGAAAAATATATTAATTACTATCAGATATAATAAATTTAGGGAATGTAGAAACAATTAACCTGGTAAGCTACTTCTCTTAAAAAATAATTATTTAAACAGATTCTTTTACGTAAAACAGAAATATTTAGATGAGTAAACAATAGAATCGCTTTACAAAGTAAAATGTATCATATAAGTTAACTTGTAATCTGATCTGTTGTATAAATCATATTTCCACGTCATAGTAATAGCTGTTAACAATTATGTTCCCTTTGATACTTCCGACTTGATTCCTTGAAGGATATATATGAAAGCTGGTCTTTCAAAAACAAAAACACTGAAAGTTTTGATTATACAGGGTGTTTGGAAGGACGACACAAAGTCTCAAGGCAGTGATACCTTGGATGTTGAAGGTATCACACCGCCTTCAGGCTTTGCGATGACCGAACTTTCAAACAGCATATATACTAATTATAGTACTTATAACTCTACGAATAAAATACTTCAAAGTATTATTTCTTATTCTTTGCTAATAGGCCTGCGTATTTTGTTTGTTTACAAGCTTTCTGTTTTTTGCATGAAACCTTGCAACTTAATTTCAAAGAGAAAGATGTCGTTAAAAATTGGTCTGTCATTGTAAATCTATAATAGAATTGAACAAATTCCAAGATAGTCCTATTTCTTAAAATTTATTACAAACTGGTATTGATTGACAATGTTTTGTAAGTGATATCCAAAAAATAATACATATTGGAGATAAAGTAATTTCACCTAGGTTATGTATTGGTAGTCTGTTACCGACCGCTTGTAAGTACCGACATTTAATAGCTGTAAGCGTACGACAGCGCGGTTCAATGACCCATATATTTTTTTCCGAAACCATACAAATGTTTAATATCGCATTTGATTATGTACAAACTTTTAGGTCATAATTTATCAAAAAAGAATTTGTTATTGGGAATGTATTTTTAAGTGCCAACTTCATATTATTTTGTAAGCTACATGTAAAGCCTCTAATTTAAGGTATGTTATGTTTGCTGGTCTTTATGAAATGTAAGCCAAAATTTCGATGTCGTTGTTCTCATTTATTCTTTAAAAATATATACATTAAGGTAGGATTACTTTTAATTTAGTATTGTTTCACTGTTCAGAACGCGATACTTAACTCGTACGTAATTTATATACGAACACACTGATTGGATCAAATTATTACAATCTGTTGTATTATCAATTTGGCTTAACCCGAAAAATGTTGCTCTACACTATTCCACATTAAACTTGAAGAAGTTGCAGCAAATATTCTTAGGGTATATATATCCTAAAGGATCCCTTTAATTTAGTTTAATTATATGATTAAGTTTTAAGGTAATTTTATAAAAGTTTAAATCGATAAACTGGTTTCAACAAGTGAAATAATGTAGTAACATTAAACTTTTTGCTTCGGTTTTGATTTGTTGACTGTAAATATAGTTAAATATAATTATGTCAACATGTTGTGTAGTCGCATTTGGAACTATTGTAATCTTATTTTTTTAGCACTGAAATAAAAAAAATCAACGTTTCCAAATGCCTACTACACACAGTCATTTAGTGTAAAGTATAACTATTGTCTACTGTAATAAACAACACTATCAGTGGAAATTAAAATAAATGTTAATGGAAGATTGGGGAGCAAAACTAACTGTATACTAGATGGTGTTCTGAATAAGAGTTAAATGTTGATATTTGATTGAAAAAATTGTTGATATATAAAATGCCTTTAGATTTGTTCCTCAATGAAACTGGCCATTAAAAAAATAAAGTACGATTTTTATTTTTCACAACCTTAAGAATAGCATGTCTAAAAATATTGGATTCACCTGACACTCATATCACTTGAGCAATATAAACAACTTCCTATCTGCTCAGTAGTGTGTAGCTTATAGATATGAGTTTGACCTGAAACTAGGGAAAATGTTATATAAAAGTTGAACATACCAGTGTGCCTAGAACGAGTTCATGGGCGGTTGTATGACGGCACCTATTGTCCTTCCTATTTTGCTCTGGAACACATGCCTATGTCCATGCCCAACAATAGATCGTTGAGTGGATAATCTGTATCGACCTACCCCTGGCCATACAATCACTTTTTTGTAGCCTGGGGGCTTATCGTAAGAACTATTAAAACCGTGTATATTTTGCTTGAAAGTAGTAGGCGGTGTGGTGGTATAGTGCGTGGGTCCAGGGTCCTGTACGCGACGCGGGCACATCGCCAAGTCGACCAGAGTGTTTCGGCCTCTGTGGAGCTTATCCCTGTTGGTCTTATTTAACGTGCCAAAATGTGAC
Organism: Spodoptera exigua; assembly: GCA_902829305.4. Lineage (NCBI taxonomy): Eukaryota > Metazoa > Arthropoda > Insecta > Lepidoptera > Noctuidae > Spodoptera > Spodoptera exigua. The sequence goes on along the minus strand of LR824601.2, from coordinate 6,224,977 downwards.
GATTTATATTTCTCTAAACTGCCTTTTAGGGCGATTGGCCAAGTTGCTGCTGAACATTTAAGAGAAGTGTTAAAATGATTTTTAATCGTACTTTCGTCTCGTTTACCGGTAAATAAGTCATAAGGACCTCTAATTGAAACCACTTTTTTTGACTTATGCTCGATAGAATCTTTATCGATGATCGTGTAGCGGTTCGGGGCAAGAGACCATTTAGGTGAAGTGTCTTTGAACCTGCAAGCCTCTTCTCTTTCGAATGATGGTCGGCTAGAGTGCGGGCCATAAGGGGCTTTAAATGGCACTGCTCTGTAATACGCACCGGGATCGGGAACGGTTTGTTTCAATGGTTTAGTCCGGGGCGTCCTTCCAAACCCAACGTTCATACAGGCTGGTTCATATTTGGGGAGTTCACGAACTTCGTGCCAGGCAGGCCCTAATATTGATCGGTTCCATTGTCGCTGTTCTAGGACTTTCTGGTTTCTGTACCCTAAGTTTTTCGCCCATTCCTCTAATTCGTTCTTATATCTCCATGGATCTTTATCTATATTCTTTTTGTGAATAGCTTCGCATAATGACTGAATGGGATTTGGATGGTAGAGGCAAGGATCACATCCAGCGGGTCGTGTTGCGTAAAGGCCGCTAGGGTCTAAATTCGGATGCACAGTTAATCTACCAAACCTTTCACTGGTCGAGTTGAAACCTTTTTTGATTTTTGTTGTAATTACCACCATTTTGCTGAAATGTTTTATGGTGGGTTACCGGGTCTTACCTTACGAATAAACAATCAATGATTATAAAATGACAAATAAATATTTCAGAAACTGTTACAGTTGATTTTTGTTTATACATGTTTTTATTGTCACATGTCATAGTGATGTCGATCCTCATAGATATTCGATCGGATCTATTTTTTGTGTAGTTCCATATAGGTAGACTATGTGCAAAGTAGGTACTTTGTGGACAAAATTAAACGAGGACCAAATAATGTCTCTTAATTTTTAGAAATTGTAGAATTACTTAGTAATTTAAATCAACAATTCAATACAAAAACACAATTTTAATGAAAGGAATTCGAGTAGGTTATGTACCTATACAAAATATTTTTAGTTGTAAGTACAATGTTGTAGGGGAGGTGGGCCTAAAACAGGTACCCCTCCTAAAACGGGTAGCCTTTTAAATTTGCGCGCCGAAAGTAAAATTGCAAATGTATGAGTAAAGTGTGGTGCCTCGAGCATCAACCAATCACATGCAGTCGGCTCGCTACAGTGATACAAGCGCTTTCAAAGTAAGTTAAAAAAATGTTTTTTTGCTATTTCCATTAAAAAATATTGGTTTGGAATAATTGTGTTTACTCAAAAATAGTGTATGATATGTTCTCAAAAAATTTACGTTACGGTTTTGCTAGTATTGTGTTATTTTATCTTCGGAAGCTTGTTGCTACTTTTGTTTAAATTTTAAGGCTATAAAGTTTAAAAATAAAACGTGCTCTTCGGGCAAAACGGGTACGGGTAAATCGGGTACGCCAGTAAAAGATCAGCAACAAGAAAAAGAAGAGAAAAAGAAAGTTCCTATGAGTAAAATCCAAGCAGTGAAGAAAAATTTGAAGGTTGTAAAAGCTTCTACTAGTAAGACAAATAAGCAAAAAAGGTACAAGCGAGAACCAAAGGATAATGAAGATCACGGAACCGAATACCCATGCTTGGTTTGTTCAGAGTTATACTCATACCCGCCTATAGAGGACTGGATCAAATACGATGATTGTCAAATGTGGGCCCACGAGGCGTGCACAACTTATTCTATTATTGTGATGGATTTATGATGAATGATGATCGAAGAAAGTGTAATAAGTTTAATAATGAAGACTGCAATGAAAAAGAAGAATCCATTGATCTCGATAATTACCTTAAACCCGTTTTGCCCAAACGCCGTACCCGTTTTAGGCACCACATGGGGAAAAACGGGTAGTTTGAAGGTTTTTTTTGTTTTTCGTTTTTGTTCGAATACTGAAGAATTTTTTTTATGTTTGTTCTAATTTTAGATTCTTTATTAGTTACATAATTTGAAAAGTAAAAATAGAAGTTTAATTTTCTTTTCTACCATTTTTTTATTGTAAATATCCCTTAGCGTACCCGTTTTGGGCCCACCTCCCCTATCTATGTTATAAAATGTATAGCCTAATGTGTTGGTAAGTGCATATTAATGTTAATTTTTATTTTGTTGTGCCTTTATTGTCAAGGTAAGGTTCTTAGGAAAATAATTTTCCATATCTGTGTAAAGCAGGGGCGGACCGCGGGCGTCCAGTAGATAAGGAATAAAAATAAAATCTGAATCGCAGTTATCTATTTGTAAAAATAGATAAAGAACTGCGATTGCCGATGTACTTTTACGAGTAGAGAGAAACTTTAAGACATGGATACCATACAATAAGAATCTCAATTTTTCAATACCTACCTAAAACGAATCGGTAGATATGTACCTAAGCCCTTGACTGCCGGCAGAAAACTGTTGAAGGCATCGGTGTCCCCAGTGGCGTTTAATGTGGTAAAGTCTCAAATCAGCTTTCCATCAGTAACAAAATAAAATCAGCGGATGATAAGTTAAATACTGTGTGAAAATAATACAGCATGAGACTGAAAGGCAGAGATTAAAAAATACTGTTTTTTTAAATACTGAAACAGGACAGATTTATGTACTGGGAAGAGAGGCTACCTATTACACAAATGCGGGCTATCCGAGCTATATAGGTCTCTGAGAGAACTAATTAAAATGATTAATGTCCTAACGCTGCCATGTCAATTAATATAACATTACGTATGTACCTATGTTTCAAATTAAAATTATTTCAAACAGAAGCGATAGATAGGATTTTAATACTACCTACCTACTTAGAGCAAAAAATAAGCTGGATATACCACGATTCTCTTCAATCCTTCATGAGATTACATATGTGTGAAATGTAAAATAATAAAAAAAATACAGTTGAATTTTATTAAGAACCTCCTCTTTTTTTTTGCGCGGTTGAAAATATGAAGGGTACCTATCCTCGTGGTATCTTATAGATAAATCTTAGTTAAAAAGTAATTTTGAATTCGTGTTAAGCGCGAAATACAACAGACGGTCAGATTATAATCAGGACAAGAATGCTTGCCAGCATGTTAGTTGGGCTCCACTGGACAATATTTGAATATAGCCTTACATACTCAAACTCTAATAACGAGCGTATTTTTTATGTTAGTGTATTCTATACGGCGGCAAAAGAGCTAGTTGGTTTCGCGATGGTAAGCCATTGGCGCTCCCCAGGAACACCCATGACACGTAATGAATTGTGCAATGCTCTCCTAACGTCTCTGGTTAAAAATTCTAAATCCATATTTTCATAATACGTAATACGAATTTGGAATTCTGGATTTGCCTAATAGGAACATTCATAATAATTGCCTAATAGGAAAATATGGAGACGATAATTCGTAAAAAATATCATTATGTCCCTACTTACAATTAGATTTTACGCCATCTAATAATATGGATAATATGTATTATTTAGGTAGTTTACAACTATGTTATGTGTAATATTATTGTGACTAAATATTTATGAAATTATAATTATGTATTTGCATACCTATGGCACGTGCACGCGCTTATAGCAGCGAAGACCCCTCTTTGATGAGTGGCTTGAGAGGAACCACGGCGTCCTTTCCTTCCGCCTAATGCAGGTGCAGGAAAGGAAGCTTTGGTAGGTTATTGTTTCGGATTCAGCGGGAGGAAACGTCTGGGTGTCGGCATTGTGAGGACGACGGTGGAGCATACAATGGAGGTGTGCCATGCTTGAGCCGTGCCCTCAGGAAAGTGATTGGCGGCGGCAGGCTCTCGCATCCGAGTCAAGTAGTGAACTGGAAGCCGCGAATATCGCTCAGGAGGAAGCAGAGCGCATTAGGAAGCTATCCTCCTCACGGGGCTAGGCGGCTAGGGCCGCCGCAATAGGTGTCACTCTAGCGGTAGCACACTGCGCTCGCCTCAAAGAGCCCAAAGAGCCAATAGACCACAATAGGTCCAACAAGACCGATGTTATGCCGGAGTTACGGGACAAGCGCATTAAGATGAGTATCGCGACTTTGGCCTAGAGCAGGAAAAGAACCCGGGGAACTTTTTAGTCAATAAGAGCCTGAAACTCGCTATACTTACCCTGAGCGAGCAGTCAATTGATGATTTTCCCTCCTCAAAAAAGGGTTCGATACAGAGAACGAAGAATCATATTGTAGGAGTGGCTCTCCTACTTTGATATGACGAGGTCGCCTTAACCGGAGTGTATGTAACAAGAGGCCCAACGTCTGTTTCCACCAGTAAAGACATTGGCTCCACGCAAAATTACATAAAAAGCCCACCTTTGAGACCAAGCTGAACATTCATATCAGGAGTGATATTTTTTTTTTGTTTGCATAGGAATTTCTTTTTGTCTATCTACTATAATTCTTTATTTATTGTTCATATCCGTATACGCATTAGATATTGTCGGAGGTAGATCTCAGGTGAATTAGATGAATAAATCATTAGATTTTCATGGATCTCATGGAATCTCTCAGAAAAAGGTTTAAGTAGTCGATAAAATATATTATACTTACATTTTAATTGCAATATGCTCGTATGTATGTAAATATGTGTCTGGGTGTGGTTGTGCCGTATTATGGTTGGCTCAAAGTTTGAGTACCTAACTATATTTTGGAAATGATAACAAGACGGGAAAAGGGGAGAAGCTGTGAAGTGGAGACAATTACTATTTCGGCCAACGTGATGTACTTATTGATGTTTTATGGCTTTTAGCCATTCTTACTAGGGACTAACTACATATATAACTATCAAAACTAAATAAGAATATATATAAATATTAATATGTATCCTCGGATAAGGATAGAATATTTCTCTATTTAATAACACATATTTACGAGGGTATTAACGCGAAAAATAATTATTTGAATACCTTGGTAGGCTTGACGTTTTGACCCGGTTGCACAGGTCGTGCAGACTGAAGACGCGATGTCACAGCTCCCTGCATTCGGGCGATGAATCTTCATCTACCCCCTTATTTTCATTTTCTACCATATTAGGCCGTCTACACACTACGCTGACAATATCCACAGATGTGTTAACCGACTTTGAAGGAAAGTTTGGCCTCAGGTGTGTAGATCGTCGGGATCGAATTTTTTTTATGGGCGGATAAGAATTTTTCTGTCACACCTTTGATATACGACATGAAGGCAGGTAGTTTATGGTTTCTGCAACGAAATTTAAGCCATTTGTCATTATAATAAAATTATTGTGCTTCAAACTTATGATTAATAAATAAATAGCTTTCTTTCTTCTTTCGTTAGTCTTGCTAAAACTCGACAATGGCTGGACCGATTCTGTTCATTTTGATCATTAAATATTTGTAATAGTTTTGGGAAAGTTTACGAGGTGAAAAAAAAAATTGGCGGTACAAAAACGGACGAACGGTAACGGACACTACTTTTACGGCGACAGAAGTGATCTCAAATGAGAGTCGTAGATACAGGAGAGAAGTGAATACACTTTTGGAAATTCTTCTAGAGTCTATTCAACCCCTTCCTATATCTATGTACCTACCCCTCGAATAGGTACCTACTCTAAGCCGCAGGATATAAATATAATTATATATCCCTGCGTCTTTACTCTACAATCCGGTTTCGGATACTACATAGGTTAGAGACGTTTATGATTGGCAATAACACCGTTCAATACTTATTTCTCTCTCTCTTCACCACATTTGCCCGGCACCAAGTTGCTCGTAAAGTTTCGTCGCGCCGATGTTTGTGACTATTACTTTATTACATTTACGACCAAAGTGACTAAACATTGTTCACGTCGTTGTGACATTGTTAAAGTTCCTGCGTCTACGTAGGAACTGAATGATTTCTCTTGTTTTTATTATTAGTAGTAACAAAATAATGTGGCGTTTTCGGATGGGACACTTTGAGCACTTTTCTTTCGTCGGGTTTCGCAGGAATCAATAAACGCCAATATCCAGTAGTTGACAATCAGGTACCGTTGATGATTTATTTATTCAAATTCCATTTCAGTATTAGATATTTAATTTAATTCAAGGCAATTGCAACAGGAAAATATTTAGCACAACAATTCTGTTCTAATTGAAATCATATATAGGTATGTAGATATGTGTACCTCCTCTTAAAGCAATCGATCACCACGTGTAATATGTCTTCCTTTAAATAATAGTAATACAATTTGGTCAGGATAAGGAAGTTAAAAGTTTCGTTTTATTTAATTCTAGCGGACCGCCCCTGCTTCGCACTGGTATCCGACTACCCCGGTGTCAGTCATTTGTTTTGCAAGTGTACGGCCACAGCACTGAAAGGGTTGTTAATTTCCGATATTCCTCTTTACTTTCATAAAGTTTTTTGTCGTTAGAACCTTCTCCTAACAATAACGAACATAATAAAAAAGAAATGGGCAAAAAAGGCCCCGGCGTTATTGAGTATTATACGCTTACCAACACATTTTGCGAATCATTTTTATATATTAGACTAGCAACCCGCCCCGGCCTGGTACGGGTGTAATGCTGATACTAAATGTCTCCACAATTTAAAGGGTGTTTTTATACATATAAACTTTCTTCTCAATCTCTATCTACTAAAAAAACCACATCAAAACCGTAGTTTTAAAGAAGCTTAAGCTTACATAGATATATAAGGGCAGAGAAAGCGACTAGTTACTCTGTTTTATACTATGAAGTGATGGTTATGCTTTTTTAAATAACTATCAATATACTTAGTCGGGTCATAAGTTCTGTCAAAACCTTATATTTTTAATTTTCGATTACTGGCCAGAAATTCTTCGACTTATTTTAAAAATAGAACTTTCGCGCTTGTAGAAAATAAAAAAGAAATTATTTTTTATTCATTTTTAAATATGGAGTGGTCGAATAAAGAAGACAGAATCGCGGTTATCGCGTTGCACCGCTGTGGTTACGCGCCAAAAGACATTTTCAATATTCTTCAAAATTTGAAAATAACGTTACGGTTTGTTTATCGTACTATCAAACGATACACCGAAGAGTCAAGCTTCGAAGATCGTAAGAGAAGCGGCCGACCTCGCACAGTTCGGACACTTAAGGTCATCAAAGCAGTGAAGGCGCGAATCGAACGAAATCCCGTACGTAAACAAAAAATCCTAGCTCTGCAGATGGGGCTAAGCAGAACCACTGTTAAAAGAGTACTAAATGAAGACCTGGGACTACGAGCTTATCGTAAAAAGACAGGACATTTTTTGAACGAGCGTTTAAAAAAATTAGGCTAGACAGATCCCGCGCTTTGCTACGACGGTACGCGGGAAAAAAATACCGCGAAATTCTTTTTTCGGATGAAAAAATTTTTACTATTGAAGAAAGTTTTAACAAACAAAATGATAAGGTGTATGCCCACAGCAGTGAAGAAGCAAGCGCGCGTATTGCGAGGGTCCAGCGTGGGCATTACCCTTCCTCATTCATGGTTTGGCTTGGAGTCTCATATTCAGGCGTAACTGAGGTGTTTTTCTGTGAAAAAGGTGTGAGAACTAGTGCCGAAGTTTATCAAAATACTGTCCTAACAAACATAGTGGAACCTCTTTCTCAGACAATGTTCAGGAACAGGCATTGGATATTCCAACAGGACTCTGCACCGGCTCATAAGGCACGAAGTACGCAAGACTGGTTGATCGCTCGTGGAATTGACTTCATCCGGCATGAAGACTGGCCCTCTTCTAGTCCAGATTTAAACCCACTGGACTACAAGATATGGCAATATTTGGAGGAAAAAGTCTGTGCTAAACCTCACCCGAATTTGGAGTCTCTCCGAGCATCTCTGGTTAAAGCAGCGGCAGACATAGATATGAATGTGGTGCGTGCAGCGATCGATGACTGGCCGCGTAGATTAAGGGCATGTGTTCAAAATGGGGGAGGGCATTTCGAATAATGTAAATAAAATTATATTGTACATTTAATGACCTTTCATTTCATATATAATTTTTAAATAATTGTCAAAAGGCGTATAAGTTATTACATCAAAAGTTTGTGACAGAACTTATGACCCGACTAAGTATATACGCATTGCATAGACCTTGGTATTGGCCATGGTTCTGCACGTGTAAATAAACAGATGGTACCGATGTCAATCAAATCAACACGTCCTCATTACGCTCCCCTCCTTTATATATAATTGTGAAAAAAAAAGTAAACACTACCTACAGAGTGTGATTTGAACTCCTATAATTTGAAAGTTCAAGTCAGTGTAAAAGGGTTCATTGCAAAAAAGTGTAAAATAGTACGTTTTTACGACATAGCTGCTTTTACAATTAAATTTCATTCAATAATTTTATCGTCTTCATTAAATTAAGATATGGATATAAGGATAATTCAGAAATATTTATCACACAATAACAAACAACAACAAATAGAAATCAAAGCTAAATGTCGAATTTCAAACAATATAATATTTATGTTATAGTTATAATTTGGGTGAAATATATTAATAAGATAGGCTGAATCTTCATGTTTCCATAGTAAGCTTTTAATAAAGGATTGTATCAAATTGAAAGTCGTCATAGCCATTATGAAAGCCTCTAGAAACAGTTTTTGGGTGTAAGTTAGAATAATCACATTTAAAAATTAAGCGATAGATAACGTTTTTGTCTGAAAATTCTCTTTGCTGACTGTCAACTTTGTAATTAAAAAAATTTTGAACTTGATATATTAATTTAAACTCTATGTAGTGTGACGGATGTTTGTATATAGTCAGTCAATCAAGATGAATATAAGGGCTTTGTGGAGCGATTGGCGCGAGCGCGCGGTGTCCAATGAGGCGGCCCGCGCGATAGATTGGTTATTACTTACCGATTAATTATTGGCAAATGATTATTTGTGCTACAATAAACTATGTTAGGCGTTATCACGTTGCTACCTCGTTGATCAATCGATTCATAATGAAAGAAAGTATGAACGTTGCTTATTCTACTACCGACATAGGAATTGGCTACTAAGCCTAGGAAACCATCGTCACTATGTGAAGGATTCTACGGCTGATCTTGTTGATTTGGGTGTTGTGAAATGAAGACACGTACACACGCACGTGCTTAAAATAATTAAATTTAAATAACACACATATTTTTTATATAAAAATATGGTAAAAATGTGAAGTTTAGGTTTAAGGTAATTGTGCCCAGAGTGTGAAAATCTCTCGCCTCTCAACATTTTTATTGATGGTTGAACATAATGATTTAGATATTTTTTACACACACTAAAGAACACCTTATTTAGAGAATTACGATTGACGACAGGGATAGTCAGATTCCTACTGACGAAAAGCGACCCTGTTCTTTCTTTTGCTCCGGGTAAGGACCTCGGTACATTATTGCGATGGCACCCTTAACCCCACTGAAAATCGGCCCTATTGGACACCATCACTTACTTGACGTTTGTTACACAACTAACAACAGTATATATGTATATCATGTTTCCGTCTTCTCTTTGGAGTAGACAATCAGGAAATAAGGGTCTTTGATAAATTAAAACATCACCTAATCTCTGCTCATCGCGGTGAACTTACCTGAAGCAGATTAGGAGGTTGCCAAAGTAACTAAACTTTCCCTCACTCTCTCTGTCTAAGCCGCAGGTAACAGTTAGCTAATAGAATATTTCAATATTTCAACATTAAGTTCTATACATATACCTATATTTATCTAGACAAATATTAGTGTTACACTGTTCTCACATAATTGAACCAACTGTTTGTATTGTATGTGAAACTGATTTAAAAAGAGTAACCGTGGAGTTTCTTGCTCGTTCTACTCCATCAGAATCTATAGATTCTGATGAATCTATTTGCTCGTTCCAAGGTATACCTTGGAACGAGCAAATAGCTTCACTAAGAGGACTGACCGACAGGTTGACACTTAATCTTCAAAATTTGTTGGACGTGCAAAAGTGCCAGTAGGGATTGGAATAAATGATTTTTGACTTTGATATTTGAATTAAGATTACTGAGAATTGCAGTCATATGTCGATATGTCAATGGTAAATCCTATTTCTGATTTAGGGATTAAAGTTAAATGGTAAGTGAATTCCAAAGTTTACGCTAACTTTTAGATTTCATATTATACCTTGCTGATACGGAATGAAATTATCTATGAGATTATTCTTATTATCTATGATATATGATTATTTATTATTATTATCTATGATATATTATAATGAGATATCTTGCTTTTTAATCCAAAACGGGTGTGACTATTTCTAACTTCTTAGCAGGATGAGAATTTAGCTCATTGCTATCTACCGGCACAATTACAGACTTTCTTTTATCACGACTTTTTAAACACCTTAGAGTCTTTAGTATGGCAGACCTACGTTTCGCTATGAATTGACCGGAGTGATAGGCCCAAAAACCCAGCGTGAAATAAGGGTTAGATTTTATTTTGCTCTGAGAATATCATAACAGCTAGATGCTTCCGTCATCCCTAAATCCTCTCACCTCAACCCTCAAAAAGTGGGCAACGCACTTGTTACTCCCCGACATTGCGAGTTAAGGACCAATTGCTGATCATCAGGTGAACTGTCTGCTCGTTTGTCGATCTATTCCACAAAAAACCAATCTAAACTAGTACTCGTATATGTATTAAAACATTAAAAGTAAGTATGAAAATTCTGTGTTCGTCTAAACTCCGAAGTAAGAGTAGAAGTAAAAGAAGAGAAACTATGTAACAGTCGTTAGCGTAGGTAATGAGGTATCGCTTATAGTCACCGGCGAGTTTTATATTGCTGCATAACTTTATACTTTACTGAACTTAAGTCAACTGCTTTGCCTCTTTATAAATACTATAGGAAACCAATATTCAAGAATTTTCTCCGATATTTTTAGTGCTAGAATCGAGTTAGTTGAACTACTTTTTTTTTAAACGCTCGAATAAATTCGTAAAGCGGTCTGCTACTAAACTTATTTGTTTTAAGTAGAATTATTTCTTTAAGATGATTTCTTATGAAATAAAGTTTTAAATACCGATTACGGTTTGTTTATTTATTTAGATTTTTTTGGTTACTTACTCTTTTGGTTACTTTAATTAGATACCGGTTGTAGCGAAACATAAAGTTTATTATTAAATTGTTCAAAAACTATATTCAAAATAATAACAAGTATTATTTGAAAATGGATTAACTTTAACATTTTACCTTGAATTCCATCTCTTAGTTTTAATTGAACATAACTGAGGCAGTGGATCGACCGACCTGACCATAACTATGAGAGAAAATCCTTTTTTAATCCCAATTTAGAAGAGACAAAACTTAGAGTAAAATAAACTGATGTGCTGATAAAAAGAGACCACTTTTACACTTGTACGCAGGGATATGGTGTATTAGTTGCAGAACAAAATTAATAAGTGTTGAATATATTGGAAATTAATTATAAAAGTTTGCAAAACTTTGGTTGGAGGAGTGGCTCCGGGGCGCAGGCGCGACGCGGTCTCGGTCAAGGTGATGCATCATGTGAACACGTTGGCGTGCGGACTCAGTTGCGTTACAGCACTATCGCAGTGCCATGTTCTGCATCCGTCACGGAACTTTCGTCTCGGACATAGTTCTCGTGAACAGGTGTTAGCGGAACCGTGTCTTGCAACTCATTCTCTGTGCATCGCACATTTCCCACATAAACTCTTAGGGGTCGCTGACCCCGCCCCAGTGTTTCGACACTAGTTGAAAACTTTTTCGCGCCTAATATTTAAGTACAAAAGTGAACTAATTTGGACATTTTCACTTTTGTTAGTGTTTAAAGTTGTTTATAGGGCTGTAGTTTTATTAGTGTAGACTTATAGTCCAGTTCAGTAGCATTTTTCTCAAGTTTAGTAGTGAAAATTAGTGTTAAAAACTTTTTCAATATTAAATAGTAGATAAAGTTTTCGATTTCTTGGTGTTTTAGAGTAAGTAAGTAGTAGTTATAAGTGAGTTTTGCAGTTTTGTGTCCGGGAAGTCTGCATAAGGTAAGTGATTTTTTTTCAATGATATGTTTTTATATTTTATATCCGAAAACTTTTTTTATTTGCAATTTTGTCAATGAGTGCATATTGTTTTATATTGTTATTTCTTTATTTATGTTTTATTTGCTATGTACAAACGTATTACTAATAGATATGTTTTATTATTGTTGTTCTGATTTCTCAATTAATGCGAATGCACTATTGTAATATTTAGTTGAGGCATTTTGTTTCATCTGCGAATTGATCACATGCTCGCAAATAATATTATATGATAATATAAAAAAATACTATCTATACAAAATAAGTCTGGGTAATGGGCGTTTTATAAAACTTTACTAGTGAACAAACACGCACTTTTTTCACGAAATGTTTGTAATCGTTCATTACAAACATTTCGTAGGAAATAAAAAAATATGTTTATATAAATAAATAGTGGTAAATGGGTACTGGCTATTCAGATTTTTCCAAACAGCCTCTTTGATGCTACATATCCATAAAAACAATGTTTTACTACATTATAATAAAACATTATTTTACATTTACATTTTGTGAACCTGATGCCGAAACGAATGCTGAACAGAGAATTGCGAATTTAAAAGTTTCTTTTAAGCTAGGATACGATTCGAAATATTAGTATTATTATTTTACGTGATAGGCAAACGACCAGACGGATTACCTAAAGGAGTTACGAGTGCGCTACCGGCCTTTTGGAGATAAGGGTGTCGAATATTTAAGGATTAGGAATGGAGGGGAGAAGGATGGGACTGGGCCTCTGGTAACTCACACGGCGAAACACAACGCTGTGGTTGTTTCACGCCGGTTTTCTGTGAGGCCGAGGTATCACCCCGATCGAGCCAATCCATTGATGCCGAACCTTGGCTCTCCCACACTTATATTCCTAAACACATATGTACCTAACATAAACGGCTAGGCCTCAAAATGGAAATCAGGTGTATGTATTTAACACAGCGACGACTACATAATACTATTTGTAACATTATTGTAGTAATACAATGGAATGTTAAACAAAGATTTCGTGTATTGACTATCTCAAAATTCAACCACTTTATAATAGGAACCATAGAATATCGGACCTAAAGCTCGGCCCATATAGCACTTGCGTTTAAGATACTTATGGTATAAAGACCGATCATCGAATATTTTTTCTCGCCTAAGAAGGAATGTCAAATTCTAACTGACAAAAAACTACCCCGTTTCTTCTCCATACCATACCTATGTTTGGCGTCTCTCTACACGCGTACTTATAATAAAATCAACAAATGACTTCTCCAGCGAATGGTGGGGCGGGAGGGAGTTTCAGACTCTTACTGAAGAAAGACCCCCCGTTCCTGCTCCTGCTAGTTGCTCTAGGCCGAGGCCGCGGTGCCTGATGTTATGTGAGCGAAGGTATTAAGCACTATTTTTTAAATATATTATTTGAAGTCTGTCTTGAAGATATAAGACATTTATTTAGTCAAAAACTAAAAATCAGTTATTTAAAAGTTATTCAATTAAGATTTGTACTTAGGCTGTACTTTTTGGAAATAGCACCGCGGTTTTAACGGCTCTGCAATTGCTGACTGACTGCACGGTTGGTGCCGTAGCTACCGCACGGAACAAGTCTTTGTAGATCCACAAATTGTTGTTCCGGGTCTGGGAATGTGTATTTTGTTTGATTTCAACATGAGCTAGTTTAATAAGTATTTTAATAATTCCTAATAGATATTTACATTCTGAACATTCTAAAGTGCATGATAACTGTTCGTCTAGTAGGCTGGGTTGCGGGTACAAAGCCCAATAACATACCGAGGCCCGGATCAGGAGAAGGAACGGCGTCTGTGCAAGTCAATAATTGTGTTATTTAATTATATGCAACAGGCCAAACTAGCACCGTGCAAAGTGGGGCTTTACCCACCCCACTTGCTCATGGTTCTTTTTTTTTGTGAGGGGAAAATCATCAAATGACTTCTCCCGCCCAGGGCCGGGCAGGAGGGAGTGTCAGACTCTTACTGACTAAAAACCCCCCTGTTCCTTCTCCTGCTCTGTGCCGAGGTCGCGGTACCTCATTGCGCTTACCCCGCAACCCCGGCTGAACATCAGCCCTTTAGGGCCCCGTCTGTGGTGGTCGAATGGCTCTTTGAGGCGCGCGCGGAACGCTACGCGCCGTACGCTCGGGCCTGGTTCTGGTCGGGCGGCGAGCTGCCCTTACTCGCCGACCGCAGGCCCGTGTTTACGGTGGCCGGAGATCGTCCCTCGATCCCCGACGCCCGTAGTGTCGCCAGTTGCGGCTGCTGGGGCGTGAGGAGGAGGATTGCTCCCTCACGCGGGCCGCCTCTCTCTTTGCGAGCATGACTGCTTCACAAAAGGAGGAGACGGCGTCCCAGTTCCTCTCACTCCGCACCATGGCCTCGACTAAGGCCGGGCGCGAGAAGTCGCCGCCGCCGATCACTTCCCTGAGGATACGGCGGTGCTCAGCCCAGGCTGGGCATACCGCTACCGTATGCTCCACCGTCACTTGCTCATGGTGGATTGGCGATTTTAAGACTTATTTATAACTTGATGTTATAAATAACCCCGTTCCTTCTCCTGCTCTGGGCCGAGGTCGCGGTGCCTCATTGCGCTTACCCCGCAACCCCGACTGGACATCAGCCCCATAGGCCCTGTCTGTGGTTGTTTATTGGCTCTTTGAAGCGCGCGCGGAACACTACGCGCCGTATGCTCGGGTTTGGTTCTGGTCGGGCGGCGAGCTACCCTTACTCGCCATCCGCAGACCCGCGCTTAGGGTGGCCGGAATCATCTCTCAATATTAAGAATACCTACATGTAAAATATTGCAACTAGACAAGTTATTAGGTACAATCTTGCTTACAAAAATGTTACACAGTTTAACGAAGAGTAAGACTTCTAAAAAAATAAAAAATACTTAAAGATCAAGTCAACAACCACTGCGGTTGTTAACCTACAAAATATAAGGTAAAATTCCGAATAACAACTTTTCACTACTAACATTTTAGTACTTCTGATCTTGTATTCGGGGCAAAGTAAACTTACTTAATAACTGAGTTTATCTTTTTTTACTATTGTTTACTGGTATGTAATTTGGTAGTATCCTAAGTCAAAAAATTATTATTTTGACTGTTCAGTGCAACGAGTTATTAACACGTAATGACATTTTATTCGTGAATTTATCTATGTATATACTTTAATTTAAATAATATTATGATTATTGTTAGAATCTAAAGATATATGGAAACAATATGAGTCACATCATCAACCTATGAGTGTTTACTCCTGAGCAAAGGCCTCTTCTCACACGAAGAAGGTTTGAGCATTAATCACAACGCTTGCTCAAGGTGGATTGGCGATTTCAAACTAATAATTAGATATTGTAAGTCCAGGTTTTCTCACGATATTTTCCTTCACCATTTGTTCGTGGCGTCTAAATAATCATAGGAAGTACATCTCACTTGGAAGACTGTTATGTTATGTATAAGCAATGACTTCGTTTGGTGACGATCAGCTCTTTCCTTCCCACGGACGTTATAAAAGCTAATTAAGTGTGGGAGAGCCATGTTTCGGCACGAATGGGATGGCTCGACCGGAGTGATACCACGGCCTCATAAAAAACCGGCGTGAAGTAACACTTACGTTATGTTTCGCCATGTAACTGGGCTTACCGAAGGCCCAATTCTTCCCCCATCCCACTATCCTCAATCCTCAAATCCCCTATCTATAAATCCAAAATAACCAACAAAAGGCCGGCAATGCATTTGTAGTGACTCCTTTGGTACTATGAGTATCCATGGGCGGCGGTGATTGCTTACCATCAGGTAAGCCTCTGCTCGTTTGCCAACCTAATTTATAAAAAAAACTTTGACAGTCTCAGAAAATATGACACTGTTGACAACATAATCGGTGTGTGTCATTCTTAGTTCTATGTGTACACGTGGCATGCCCGGCTTGACGAGCGCTCTTATTGTAGGTGATAGTTACAAATCTATAAGTCGCCTATTGTTGCGAGCGGAGTTTCTCTAGAAATTGTACTCAAAGCCAATTACTGATCAATCCTAGATGTCCTTAAGAGCCAGTGGTAAAACTATGATAACCAAGTATCTTTTTTACGTCGTGATGGCCCGGAGGTTAATGCATCCGCTTCTCATGACTCAGGAGTGTGTATTCGAAACCTGGCAAGTAAACAAACAAGTACCAATGTGACTTTTTCCAAGTTATATGTACTTTCGATCGAAACCGCTGCACGTTGCACTGCAGCTAGTTACCTAGGAACTCTAACTTAGCAGTTCAAATACACAAAACATGATTATTGCACTTTGTAATTATAAAGACAAACCATGTTATTATTATTCATAAGAGCTATTTTCCGTTGTGCGCGACTGTACTGAAGTAACATCGTACCCTTGACCTATTTGATGTCAACTTGGATTCAATTGAGTTGAATGCGACGAGGTCCCGTCGGCCGATGGCAGTGCAACCCGCTCATTGCCAAGGTTAAACACTTGTACCAGCCAGCTAATAGAATCGATTCGCTGGAATGCCGTTCCATGATCGATGAAGACATTTATTTGTTTATTTATTCACATATCAGCGTGTTTATTCGTATTTACTTCACTAGTATTGAACGCTTAAGACCTTTTTTGACCGATTTAAAGACAAAAAATGAATTGATGGTGATATTTGACATGATTTATTTTAATGAGTTCCTTTCAGATAATTAAGATCGACACATATTATGAAATGAAATTCGATGATGTATATAGATAGATCATTACTAAAAATTTCCTCTCCTCGTTCCATCCCCAAATCCCCAATGCTTCAAACGTCCAGCAACGCATTTTGCACTCTTCTGGTGTTACGATTCATAGTCCGGTGGACGATGTCGATTGCTAAGCTTGTCAGGCGGGTGGACTCCTGTACCTACCTATTGCAGCACATGGGTTTTATAATAAGCACAGCACAGCACACGGGTTTTATAACCCATTCGCGTAATATGAAGTTATGTATTTATTGTAAGTCAGGCCTAAATAGCTGGTATTAGGCTAAGATCTTACAAAAAAATTGTGTGAGAGATTTATAAAAAATATTGTCGGACCGAGTATGTGATTGTGTGCTATTTGTGCACGTAAGATGTGAACCTTGATCGCGCAAATGCCCAATCCAAAAAAGATGGGCAGACAGACTTTGAGAAGTAAGAAAAATAAAATATTTCATCTTGAAAAACTATAAAAATAATTAACCCGGTCCAGCCTTTTTGCGTAAAAGAATGTCAGACATGCATCCATTTATTAAATACATTATGCAGCTGTATTTACAGCTATGCTTCGACACGAATACGTGTCCCAGCCGACCCGTACTGTTACCGCCTTCCGATAGGTGTAGCGACGATAACATCAAAGTTAATTCATTTTTGTGAAAAAACAAAAATACATTATTAAAAACCTTGCAGTAATTCACTGAAATATAACAAGCATTTTTAGTAGTTATCCTGCAGTCAAGAAAGCGACCATTTAACACAAGTAAAGGCTTTTTAATAAAACGAACAGGACCATTTCGTAATTAATATAATTTATAAATTCTCATTGAAATAACTGAGTTTCACCAAACAAACTTGCAAGGCAGAGCGCTTGCGTCTGAGAAAGTTTCCCAGTCGACCTGTACTTTGCTGAACATTGCTTAATTATTCAAAATAATTACTTAATAAGGAAACTTCAAGCTATTGACGCGAGCACGACTCTAAACTAAGCCCTGACCTGTCCAACGCGAACGAATTACTCCGTAATTACCAGTATTTCTCATTGGTTAATTTTTATGAGTATTTTGGTCTTCTGCAGTGTTTCGAAAATTTCCCTGTAATACATATATAGTTGCTGGGGTTGCGGGGCAAGCGCAATACGGCACCGCGGCCTTGGCCTAGACCAGGAGAAGGAACAGGGGACTTTTAGTCAGTAAGAGTCGGACACTCCTTCCCGCCTTATCCTGACTTTGATGATTTTCACTCAAAAAAAAAAGAGGTTAAAATGATTAATTTCATATTAATATCTCTTAATCTAAGGTACGTAAATAAATAATAAAAAATAAAATGGTAAAACTGTATGAAGTGAGCCATTCTTGTTCCTGCGTAGCAGCTTAGAATTGCGTAGCTGCGTAGCACTACAAATCCAATCAAGTCTACACCTGCGTAGCAACTCGTAGGCTGCATATGCCGCTTCCACCTACGTGTATATTTGAAATAATTATTCTTTTTCATTTATGCATACAATTTGTGTTTTTAAGATAAATTTAGGAATAATGTTTCGAAATGAGAAACGTGAATTATAGGAATGTAAAACTATGTGAAGAATTGAAATGGTACGATTTTCCTAAATTAAAATTGAGATAAAGATATTTTAAGTTGATACAGCTTTAACATTCGTAGCAAGTGTTAACTCTATTTGAAGTCAGTCAGTCAGGATTTCTTCTTTATGCGTAGCGGTATAGCGTTGCGTAGCAGCGTAGCACTACAGAATCAGTGAAGTGACGGTTGGCGCGGTGGCTGGGCAACTGGCTGCCGCGCAACGTGTCGCGGATTCGATTCCCGCACGGAACAACTCTTTGTGTGATCCACAGATTGTTGTTCCGGGTCTGGGTGTGATGTGCATGTGAAATTGTATGTTTGTAAACGCACCCACGACACAGGAGAAAATCCTAGTGTGAGGCAACGTTATTTTAAAAAAAAAAAAAGTCTACACCTACGTAGCACCTCTTACGTTGCGTATGCTGCTTCCACCGACGAGTATATTTGAAGGATTAATTCTTTTTCATGTTTCCATTCTACTTTTGTTTTTACGATAAATTCAGGGATAATGCTTCCAAATGTGAAATGGGAATTCTCTGAATCTAAAAATATGCGGAGCTGTGAAATGGTACGATTTTACTAGATTAAAATTGAGATTGGTAATTAGAAATTATCACGCGAATTATGACATGGTTTAGTTTAACGAAAGGTGAGATAATAAATATGTACTATAAAACATTATAACACTGTATTGCTTTTATTTATTCTTCATTTGTCATAGGCATTTTACATGCAGAGAGAGCATGGTAGGTGCAACAAGAAGAAAACTAGAAGCCAATAGAATGCAAAATACTACTTAAATATATATTTATTAAATCTAGAAATACATTCACATTTATATATTAAAGTTATACCAACACGCTGTATACAGAGCGAATATTTGAAATTTCACGCACACACACACTGCTAGCAGATATGTATATTTACAATATCAAAAGTATACACAATACTTTTTCCGAACGAATGATCGCGTTCGGCCCAATACCTGTACTAGCTAGCTAAAACCAATGAGTAAAACGAATTTATGAATATAAAATATTAAATGATACATTATATCTCCGTTGTATATAGGTATGTCCCGTTGGTATAGTTGGAAAAACATCCGCAATTTTCCGTTTCAGAATATTTATTTGATAAAATGAATGAATGAATGAATGAATTTATTCTTGTAAATAGATAATATATAAAAATGGATCGCAAAATGTGTTGGTAAGCGCATAACTCAACAACGCCTGGACCAATTTTGCTAATTCTTTTTTTGTTGTGTTTGTTATTGTCAGGAGAAGGTTGTTATCAAAGAAAATATTAGAAAAGTAGAGGGGAAGATTAGGAAAAAGTAACCCTTTGATAGCGAGATAGTTGGAACAGCACTTTTACACATCAACATTTTATTTAAAACACTACTACTATTAAGCAGGATAAAAAGAACAATCATATGTTTATACACCACTCACAACTTCGTACCTAAACTATAACATCGACATCCCGCGATAGTCCAGCCCATGATTAGCAGACAGGTTGGAGGATAACTCTTAACCCGCACCCAGCTGAACATCAGCCCTATAGGGCCCCGTCTGTTGGTACATTGGCTCTTTGAGGCGCGCGCGGAACGCTACGCGCCGTACGCTCGGGTCTGATTCAGGTCGGGCGGCGAGCTACCCTTACTCGCCGTCCGCAGACCCGCGCTTACGGTGGCCGGAGATCATCTCTCGAAAGATTACCATACATACAAACTTATTTTTACCTCTTTATAACATTATAGTATAGATTTGATCCGGACCCGGTTGATCGTGGTGACTTAGGTCAAGGCGCTTGCTTCTCATGCATCAAGGTGCGGGTACGAAACCTGGCAAGCTCATAGTTAGGAAACTTGGTCTTATAATTTCCAATTATAAGTTTTGAATCGCCAATCCGCCTTGAGTAAGCGTGACGATGAATGCTCAAAACTTCTCCGTGTGATAAGAGGAGTTTGCTTATCAGTGGGCGCTTATACCCTGATGATGATGATGATGAGGTGACAAAATCCATCTGCAAACTAATAGTAACCATTGATATCTTTTATTAAGCGAAACGTTTGGCTACTCGTAGCTTGTCGTAGGAAAAAGTATTTTGATTTTCAGTTATACGAGTATACTCTTAATATTAAGTACCTCAACTTTACTGTCTCTAACGAAGCACATTAATACTTGAATGTTATGTACAGGAATAATTGGACTTCAGATTTATGTACTGTATGCTAACTATTGTTTTTTCTTGATTGTCTTAACCTGTAGTCTGTCACTGTACTTATTAAATAAATAAATAAATAAATACACGAAAAGGCTTCCAAAATAATCTAGAAAGTTTTACATAGTAAACTTTTTACAACTTACATTGTATACTTCCTTGACTGCACGGCTGGGGCTGGCTGAGGCTGCCGGGCAACGGGTCTCGGGAGCGATTCCTATAAAACAACTATTTAGCTACTAATTATTGTTCCGGGTCTGGTGATTGTCAATTTATAAGCTTGTATTCGCACTCACGAAACAGAAGAAAAATATTAGAGAAAATACTCCCATAGATCGTTTTATTGCATGAGTAGCTGCAAAGGAGACTGCAGAGCAAGCAATTCTGATTCGATGTCTAACATTAGTCAAGTATTAAATAGCGTTTTCGGGTATCTTGCATTAAGGCCAGGCAAAAGATTTATCCACTTTTCAATTACAATATCGAAGTCATAGCATAATTGGCGAATCTTTTTTTGTTTGATATCTTCAGCCTAGCGATTTTTTTTTATATTTCTAAATATTCTAAACATGGATCATACTGTTTTGGTTTTAGAGTTTAGAATTGCGAAATTGTAGAAAAGGGGCTGATCAGCTGATTTTAATTGAATGGGGGACAGTGTCGATCAATGCGCGTTTTTGTGACGTCGGTGCCGTGTAACTAAATACGGGTGAGGGGTGATTTCTGAACACTTTGTGTTTAGGCGCGTATTACTGCTTTTGCTTTAGTTTGTTTTTATATTTGATCTATATCAATATCAAATGCTCTACAGGTCAATGTTTATACTTTTGTCGTTGCGATCATGTTATATGTAAGGTGAGTGAGGTTATTTTAGCAGTGTTCACGGTTCAGAACTAGCTTGGTATGTAGCGCGCCGGTTGGCGGGAAACAGCGTCCATGTTTTTTATACTGCGACTCCGCGCCGATTTTGTGTCGATTATAGTCACTTATGAAAACATTCTGTGAATTTTTATTGTTGATTCTTGTTATTTACATTATTTTACAATATACTATGAAATAAAAGTACACAAAATATCTATTGTTTAAAAGTAAAAATAATAAGTAAATTTTTATTCAATAAATTTGTTGTATGTTTTTTGATTTTATTATTTTTTGTGGTGTTCTTTTGTATTCAATAAATATTTAGTTACCTTTTTTGCTGCGCGCGTAATTTTCTGGTACAAATTGGAGATTTTCGAATTTATAGTAAACATTTTGCTGGATAATTTATTTATTGTTTTCAGAGGTCGCAATAAATTGGTTGTATTTTATTGGAGGAGGTTGTGATGGAAGTTTAGAGTTGTTTTTATTATTAAAGCGTGCGCTGTCCTGCGCAGTTCTGCGGCTCGCCAGTGGCGCGGCGCGAGTGCGGTGGGCCGCGCCCTCCGGCTTGCGCTCTCGTGCGTTCTGCCGTGTGGGACTCTGGTTTCTCTGAATTAGGGAAAAGTGTTATGAGGGGGAACTGTATTCGGCAGTTGTCTGCATTAGTAAATACCGCGCCTTAGGCAGTATACTTTGACGATCGATAGGGGGAGGGATATAACCGCGCGTGCGTCCCGCGGTCACCCACCCGCGTGTCTACTCAGAACCGTCGCCGTTGTCGCACGCCCGCGACCTGTGGAACGCACTCATTTGAACTTGTTGCGAACGCCACCTGTTAACTCATGGGGGCACCGTGAAACTCAGGTAAGTTCATCAAGAACACTTTCCAATACATGCAGGTTTAAGCGCAAAAAAATACGCCATTCGCCGGAAGTTTGGGAAACTAGCTCACGCAAACAAAAGTTTGACAGTCGCGCGCACTCGCGACTGACGCAAACAATCCGGGATATTTTGTTTCCAGCGAAACGCTGACGGAATGTTGTTTCATTGCAATAATAGAACAACACCGTTTTAACGTGAAACCGAAAACAATAAAATAAAAAGGTTTGATAGAAAAGAGAAAACTTTATAAAATAAACACAATTTATAAAATAAATACAGAAAACTTGGACGCTTGGTTTTAATTCGAACGTACGAGACTTATTCAATAACCGTGGGGCTTCCTTCAAGGTGCAGAACAGTTGTCAACATAACCTCTTTAGTTACGTTTTGTTTCGTTTTCTCTTTGTTACATTGAAACGCTTCTATTTCACAGTAGCTAGTCTGATTTGCGAATTGTTTAGCGAATTATTTATGATTCTCTTGTAATTTGTGTTACGTCTTGCGTTTGCAGATCCTTTTAAATGTCCTTTTGTGTGTTTAACAAAATGTTTTATTTAAGTTAATGTTAATAACACTTTTATTGGACGTTTAGTAAGCAAGCTTGCGCTTTTTTGTAGTTTTAAAACTACATTAACTTAATATGTTTTAATGAAATTAATATTCAACGTTGATATTTTGCTTATTGTTGAGGTGTAAATTTTTCTTATCTTCATTTCAATTTAAAATCTATAACAACGGAGAATGCTCCCTCAACGTAAATTAACTGAAAAATCTGATCAAAAATGAAACATGTAGGAATAATACAAAATAAATTAATTTACCGATGACGGACTTATGATGTATAATAATATTATTACTATAATGCGTCCGATAGCAGCGGGTTGAGGTTTCATTAAAAATATAATGTGTTAATGGGATCAATTTGAACAGCGTAAAATAGCGTAAAAGTGGTTGAACTATCCACACTTTGATAAATTGAATATATTTTTGGTGTAAAAGGTTTAACGCCAAATAATTTGCAAAAACAAAATGTTTTCATAATTATACTGTATTTAATGTTTCTATCTATTATCGCCATTTTCGTGTTTCATTTTATTTAAAACATAGCCGGCTTTTGCTGTTTTATTTATTTATAAAATTAATTCTGACCGCTATTTATAACTTGTCAATTATGATTATTTATTTTAATAATTATTAACGTTTAGTTTGACTCAGGTGTCGTGTGATTTTGGGTTCAAAATATGATAAAATGAGGATTAAACTTTTTTAAATGCAAAAAATGGAATCTGCACAAATTGTTCAAGAACAAATATGACATCTTAGAATACAAAGCGGTATAAATCGATTAATTAAACATTACTAGTTTATAAACCTGCATTTGGCCACAAATTTTCGGCATATTAGTTTTTGTGGATTATGCAAATTAGTTTTGAAGGCCACCAACCACAAATATATAGCTTATGTAAACATGTAAATAATATTATTGAGTTATCGGCTCAGGAATGAAAATATGAGTAGAGAATACCAATAATTTAAAAAGGCGGTAAACAATAACTTTATGGAACATCAAAATAATCCACTTTGTTGTCTTAAGTCTGGCTGCATTGCGACATTGCGACGTTGAATGGGAAATAAAAAAAATATAGTAACCAGCCAACTGTAGACTTAATATAAACCAACCTTTTTTTAAAAGCTGGCAAAGAACATCTTATAGGTCTATGGATCTGGTATTACGAATGTTCATTGGTGGCCCTTATGATTAAGTGATGTACAGGCTTCTTTATTTTTTTATGCAGTCGGACGCTTAAACTGTCTTAAAGGGAGTTTTTAAAGGTTTAAACGTCGTATCGGTTCGGGATTACCATTCCCGGAAGATCATTCCAAAGTTTGCTGACTGCCAATCATGTGTATGACTGGGAAATGATCGTAGATCAATGGGGAAAAGATGGGGTGGGTTTATCATACATCACACAAACAAACAATTTGGCCCACCAGAAGGATCTGACCTTACGGATAATTTGAAGAAATTTGTAGATAGGGTGATCCATGAACCTCTCCGGGACCACTCTACGTGGGCCAAATTACAGCGGCCAGCTTGCGTGCTGGCTGCCTCCCAACCCTTATCATACGGTGAGAGGAACTAGGAAGCCGTCTCCTTCTTCTGCGAAGCAGTCATTCCCTCAAAGAAGGAGGAAGGTGCAGCGCGTGAAAAAACTCTTCTCTTCTGACGCTCTGGTCTTCAGAGATTGCGTGTCTTGGCGGATGGCAACCAAGCGCCGCACGACCATTACCAGACTCGACCAAACGACGCTTAGTTTTCCACGTGCACCTACAAGAGCCATTAGACCACCACGGATGCGGCCCATTACGGTCAATATTCAGCTGGAATTGTGGGTGCAAAAGCCATAATGTACCGGCCCCGGTGTCCGGGAAGCAGGAGAATGCACGGGTTGGTTTTTAGTCCGAAGTGTCTGACACTCCTTTTTCAAAAATATGCCTCAAAGAATCATAACACCACAGACGGGGCCCAGCCCACTAGAGCCTCTATTCGGAGGCTCAGTAAAATGTAGCTTATGTCTTATAGCACATTGTAATTACCCCTATGCCAGGATTCATTTCCGTACACAAAACACTATACAACACAGCAACAACTACATTGAACCATAATATTATTACACACGTCGCACTCAAATTGAGATAAAAAACCCTTTCGCGCTCATTGTACGAGTATTAGTAGGATTCATTATCAAAGTAAAAAAAAAACAAAATACATATACGTAAATTAGTCTTTGTAAAGGAAGCAGTCATTTTGGCTTTATTATTGTAACATATTATGCTCTACATTTAGGTCTCTTATCGTACCCTTAGTTTTTCTCTCTGTGATTATTTATAGCTAATTTGTAATAACAGTTGCTTGAATCCTCAGATATTAGCTTTTATTCCGCTAGAATAATGTCTATAGCCAGCTGTTTGTGTACCAGTTCCACTGTGACTCATGCTGTTGGCCTGAAACAAATATGAGGCAATGTTTATAACAATTACAACAAGCACACAATTAAATTTAAAGAGAATCCGGAACGGATTTAATAAAAAAAAAATATCAACACACTCTATTCTGGGAACAACATTGTTACCGAAAGTATATAAAGCAGTGGGCACTGCTGAGCAAAAGTTTCTCACACGGAGAAGGAATGAGCTTGAATTATGACGCAGTTAAATTATTAGGCAGATTGGCGATTTTATAAGTCCTGGTTTCAAAAGTCTACAAAAAATTAGTCGCTTTTTTGTAAGGGAAAATCATCAAATGACTTCTCCCACCCAGGGTGGAGCGGAAGGAAGTAACAGACTCTTACTGACTAAAAATCCCCAGTTCTTTCTCCTGCTCTAGGCCGAGGCCGCGATTCCTCATTGCGCTTACCCCACAACCTAGCTCATTGAGACGCGTGCGGAAAGCTACGCCCCATAAGCTCGGGTCTGGTTCTGGTCGGCCGACGAGCTACCCTTGCTCGTCGTCCGCAGACCCACGCTTACGGTGACCGGAGATTGTCTCTCGATCCCTGATGCCCAGAATGTTGCTGACTGTAGCAGCTGAGGCGTGAGGAGGAGACCTCCCTCACGCGGTCCGTCGCCTTCTTTGCGAGCATAACTGCTTTGCAGAAAGAGGAGACGGCTTACCAGTTCCCGTCGCTCCGCATCATGGCCTAGACTTTTTTTGTAAAGGGAAAATCATCAAATGGCTTCTCTCACGCTGGGTGAGGTGAGAGGGAATGTCAGACTCTCAGTAACTGAAAATCCCCTATTCGTCCTCCTGCTACAGGCCTGGCCAATAAACACAGAACCTATAAGATACAATTTTCTATTTGAGCCTACGCGTACGTGAAGATGATCGAAGACCAATACTATGATACCAGTAAAAATAAACATTGAGTAAAATTTTTGTCTATCCTGATCGGTCGCTTACCAGAGTAATTCACTTAAAAGGTTAAATAACTCAACTTCTTTGCGCTTCAAAACAATAGCTAGTTCTAGGTAACATCCCCATACATAACCGATGTGAAGAAAAACTTTACACTTCAAAAAACACACTAAAATAAATCAGACAGACATTAAAATTAAAATACAAGGTCTAAAATAGGTTACACTTGCTCCCAAATATTGCAGACAATATTGATATACCAGTAGTACCTATATATTGCATCTTAAGACTCAATATTCTGGCGCTATCTTACATGTCAAAGTGAAAATACAGCTGAGAACTCGGTCAAAGCTTGACACGGAAATTGTGTTCCCATTTGCGACACTTGCCAAGTGTTTGGCTTTGTAACTAAGGTGTCAACCTTCGATGGAACGTGTAGTACATATAACTTATACGTAATTTCTATTAAGGTGGAGTCAATTTAAGAATTTACGAGGTAAAAGTGCCGCTTTATGGCCTATTTGCAAAAATAAATTGTTTCATTGTTTCAAAGGTATAAAATGGCAAACTAATACAGATATATTTTAGAAGTTGTAGTGGCAAGAGGTTAAAGCCTCCGCTTCTCGAGTATGAGGTTTCGAAACCAGGCAAGTACCAACCAATGTGACTTTTTCCGCCCACTGACATACAAACACGTAAAGGAAAACATCGTGAGGAAACTTGGACCTGGACTTTATAATTCTTAATTACATATAACTTTGAAATCGTCAATCCGCCTTGAGGAAGCTTGGTGATTAATGCTCACATCTTCCCGGTATGAGAAGAGGCCTTTGATCAGCAGTAGGTACTTATAGGCTGATGATGTGATGATGTTAATGTGATACAGATAGATTATAAAAACTCTGGTATCCATCCGCCTATCTGTCACGAAGCTGTTGATCCAGACAGTTGAAATTTGAACAAATGTCGTATTATTAAGTGATACACAAATAATAAAAACAAAATATATAATAAAATAAGAAACTTGAAAGAGGTAATCCAATACATCTAATTTCACTTTATTACGCAATGTATCGTGTATGAGTACGACCTGCAAATAACAGGTTTTGATAATTGTTGAGAGGGACTAGTTTAACTAATCTATGTAGTTATCCCATATGTATATAACTAATTTAGTTGTTCTCACACGATTAATTAAATAATAATACTGGACTTGAATAAAAACATTTTGGACACCGCTCTTACTCCCATCATTGATCATTTCCCACTAATGACAACATATAAAATCTAAATTCAAAAATATGAATTCGAGAAATTGATTAAAATAAGAGGTATCGTAGCGTCTCTTGCTAGTTTATTCTCCAAACGAAGAATTTGATTTGAAGAATGAAACCATTGTTACTTATAATTTTATGCGTGTATTCGATACTCAAAAATATTTTTCTTAATCAACAAAATGTTTAAATATAACCTTAATTTCTCTATATTCCTTAGTGAGGGCGGGAGATTCACTGGACGATATTGACCTTCAAAATATAAACACACATTCATACTTTTAATACTAGTAGTGATCGGTTACTTATCTAGAGTGTAAATAATAATTTATCCTTTATGAAGTTTCAGACAATCCTTGAATAAAAGAATTGTACTCGCTTTGAGGAGCGAAAGACCATTTTTCTTCTATTATTAGAAAGACCGTCTTGGCATGGAATTTTACAAATCGTACTAATATTATAAGCCCGTACGTTCTCAAGTATAAATGCATGGGCGATTGTAACTTCACGAAACAACTACTGAATTAAATTTGAATATTACCTACCTAACCACCCGTTATTTGATAAATAATCTTCGCCCGATATGTCACTTAATAGTATAGAGTTCGTTGACACGTTCTACATTTTCACTTCTCTAACTAGATTTAAGTCTTATATTTATCTCACGTATTAATTCTCAAGGCTTTATTAGCAACGATGTGATGTTACATTTCTAAGTTATGTTTGAAATAACACGAGCGTTTGAACGGAAACTTGTAGTGAAGTTGTAGGGCAGTCCGATGCAATATCCGTTGTTGACTGCCGTCACAGTTCGCAGTTTCTGATTGTCTTTACGATGCACTGGGGCCTAGTAGTTGTCGTGTGCAAAGGTCTTACTTAAATGAAAAGAATTGACACACATAAACACCCTTTCTTTAAAGGAATAATAACTACAATTATTAGGTATTATTTTATGCGTGTGTTCGAAATTCAAAAATATTTTTATTTTTTAAAAAAAAGTAATAATAGGTACCTATGCCAGTAATATTTTTGTATTTTATTTTATTTGATTATGTTACAATGGTAGGAACAAGCAAGAAATAGCAACCGAGTTTACATTTAAAGTTAAATAAAAACAAGTAATAAAATATAAAAGGACTTTTCCACTTATAACATCCGATACGTTCGTATTAATATAAGTTGACGCGTCTGTAACAACTTTACCCTTTTATATTGGTAGATATGAGGCGGGATCGCTTACTCGGGAACTGTTTACTCAGGCCAGTACCTCGGTCGTATTAACTTTGGCGTCAGCGCGCGCAAACATGGCGGGATCACGGCTTGTCCACTACATGCTTACATTGCCACCCGCTGCATTGCTGTAGCGGTATTACGCGACACGACCGTTTTAAAATGAAAAGTCAAACGCACCCTCTAGCTATATTCACTGGCAAGCACGCATATGTAGCTACATTCATTGGCTATAATCCGCTCTTTTTGATATTGGACGCCATGGCGTCGCTTCTTTGAATATTTATGGCGTAAAACAATGGTTTACAAACCCATTTGCGATTAAATGTAGCGATTAGCTTGCTTGGTGTACAAATAGGTGATTTAGAAATAATTTCATAGAATTTGCAAGGAGTTTTTAAATAGTTGTTTTTGGATAAATAGGTTAAAACTTTCATATTTAATCTAAGAATGCGAGGTAAGATTCGATTTGAGATAAAGCCTATGCAATTTTGTAAATGCTTTTCCACTAACGTTTGCTATCTAAACAATAAATCGTGGCTTATTCGTGTCCATCCTTCATTATTTACCTGTGTCACTGTAAAATTTTGCAGTAGAATTAAATGGAATTCCATAAGGTTGCTTGTGAAACGAAAATTCTAAACAAATCCAAGCTCTAATGTTTATGAATACAGGTCTGAGACACAATGCGCTCGAGAGGATAATGTCTTGTAATCATACTCCAGAGTGGATGTAAGCGTTGAGATTTCGTCATTAGCGCCTGGTACTACTATTTCGCAAAGAGGTTTTCGTTGATATACACAATTGTGTGGTAATTTAGACAAAGATGAATAGAATTAGAATCGTTGTTATTAAATTTGTCGATGCAGTAAAAAATATGTTGTGAACAAAAGTAGTTCTAGCTCTTCAGTGATTTATATTGCATAATATACCTATATAATCTAGAAAGGTAAACAAAAAAGTGTTATATCCCAAACGGAAAAAAGAAAGCAGGTAGATCAAACAATCGGGTCTGCGGATGGCGAGTAAGGATAGCTTGCCACATGACCATCGTGTCTATTACGCGATCGTATGGCAAGGAACCGTTCCACGCGTGCCTTAAAGAACCAATAGACCACTACAGACGGGGTCCAACAAGGCCAATGTTCAGCCGGGGTTGCAGGGCAAGCGCAATACGGTACCGTGGCCTTGGCCCAAAGCAGTAGACTCTCTCTAGCCTCACCCTGGGCGAGAGAAATCATTAGATGAATTTCCTTCCTCAAAAGGTTAATCAAACAATGGGTGTAGCCTCGTATCTTCTTGAACATTATTAACCTTAGAACACCTGGTACAAACAAGTGTTGGAGTCCTCGATATTCTTAGTTGTATGTATCGTAAACCCAGCAATATTATACAGTTTCAACCAGTAATTGAATGGGTTATTCTGTATGGAATTGATACGGACGGTGCCGTAGGCAATTTAGTATTCTATTGACATATAGCTGAGAGATATCGTGCGGCATGCATATCGTTTGATTGGCCATTCAGAGGCTATCGAGAGATTGAAATGTCGTCTTATATTAGACAGACTGTTGCCATACGAGCAATAAGTGACTTAATTACCGAACTTAATTGACCTCACGCTTGC
This sequence comes from Spodoptera exigua, assembly GCA_902829305.4. NCBI lineage: Eukaryota > Metazoa > Arthropoda > Insecta > Lepidoptera > Noctuidae > Spodoptera > Spodoptera exigua. The sequence goes on along the minus strand of LR824601.2, from coordinate 6,194,583 downwards.
TACAAATCACGATCGATTATATCTCAATGCTTCAGTCTTTAGTAAACGGTTGCAGACGATGTTCTTCTTTATTATCTCCTCTATTTTTGTTATACGTTCATACCGTGGCCTAAGCTCAAGAAAAAACATTTTATTAAATAAAACTTCTTATTCAATTCACTAGACTAAATTGAGAAAAGCTGTACTGGTTTCAAGACACTAAGGGAGTTTAATTAATGATCAACGTCCAACTACTAAGTCTTACAATAGTTACTTCTCAAAAATAGATTTATACATTTTCATTTCGATCTTTTTAGACGTAATTATTAAAATTAAGTATAATTTAATCCTGTTGCAACAAGTTAGTAATATTATGTGACTTCAAAAGCATCCAATTCCATCGCACTGGTTGCTTTGAAATAGATCTTGTATAAAGCTGTGAGCATGTAAGGTCACATTACAAAGAGACCGCAAAACATACGACGTCCTCAACCATATTAGAATGTATCTGGAAATTAATATTCTATAAATAGTCATCACGTTTTCTATCTTTATATATTGCTAGAACATTCTTCAAGTGGTTGCTGCAAGTCGGCTGACACGAAGTGCTATTGTCATTCAATTGTCAGAAGTCAATAAGGGGTGCACTTAGTCAATAATGCAATGTTCGCTGGCTATTGTGATCTTGATTGCCTATTTGCCAGTCACATGATGTCCGTCTCTTTTAAAATAGGTGTTTGGCGCGAGTTCTATGGTGGCTTGAGGCGTGCAGGTGACTATCAAACACTAGTCAGCCAGACAGTGACCATTTTGGTCTAGGTGTTCTATATTTGAAAATTGTAACAATTTTCAGATTCTATATTTGAAAATTGTACAATTCTATATTTGAAAACACGGGCTATTGTGGTGGCGATGTTATTTCAGAGTTTGGTTACAAACCTCTTTGTTTTATATTTTTAGTCTAAACATAAACCTGTTATTTAAGTTGAAAGAAAGAAAGAAAGAAAAATAATTTATTCGTAATTAGGCATGGCCCTCCAAATATACATACACAAAAGAACAATGTAAAAATAAAATAAAATAAAAAACAATATAAACATCAAATAACAAAACAAACATCTTTTGAGTAATAAAAAGTAAAAAAAACAATATAAACAAATAAAAGAGTAACAGGGGCGCATCATGCCCAATACGAAAGGGCCTGCCAACTCAGTTTAAGCTGGGCACAGTAAGTACCCAACACTGGTTTTCAGTTGGCACCCTTGCAGCGACGCACGGACGAAAGCAACGAAAAATATTTGAAAGGAAAATATTGGATACGAATACCTACTTAAAAACACATCCTGTTGAAGAGAAGAAGAGTGTTAAAATAAGTACCTATACATAAACTAAAACTAAAATACATAAACTAGTATAACAAGTACCGTCACCAAAGGAGAAAAAAAAAATAACAAATAAATTAATAAACCTATATTATTACCTACGATATAAAAATAACTGTGGTAGTTGTGTGGCCACGAAGAAGTAAGTGGAGGAGCGAAGTGAGAAGCAGATGCGAGGGACAAGGTCAACACCCCACCAGCACCACCGCAAACAACAAAAGTGAGTTCGCTACTTTATAACAATAATGTAAATAATAAAAAAATAATAATAATAGATATATGTCAGATTACATAAACGAAATATCAATATTTATAGATTCACTCTCTATTTGAGAGTTAATAATAAACTCCTTGAGTTTTTTCCTAAAACCAAATGTGCTCTTCATATTCCTGATTGGCGGAGGTATGTTGTTCCAGCACTTAGAAGCTGCATATCGGAAACTACCCCGAAAAGCAGCCGATTTGTGTTGCGGTATAGCCAGCTGTTGTGCACACCGCCTACCCTCCCGCTGCCGATGAGCATTCACCCACGTGAGCTTCGTGAGTTGCATCTAGAAAAGTGTAAAAATACTGTGAATGTTGAGTTTTCTGAGTCATGAATATCTCTCTCCATCTTTAAGGAAAACCTTACTCATTTGTAAGTAGTTTTTACTCAGTAATTAAGTAGAAATATAATTTATTCTTTTTTTTACTAGAACAAAGAGTTCAGTGCTATTTTAATAGACTCGGTATTTTTAGCACAAAACTATGTTAACTATTATTTATTGTAAAACAAAGCGCATTGCCGCAGTTTTTTTAAATCCATTCCAGAATGCTTTTTCATTTAATATGAAAGTTTTAAATAAAACTATGAGAATCCGAATAGCTAGTTACATTTTATTAACGTTTTCATTCGGTGCGCAAACGAAAGCCATTTCAGAGATAAAATGGATTGTAGATTTTATCCGCTAATCCGGATTATATTCACAAAAACCACTGTTTTTACATTGCTATGGAACATCGAATGTTTTGCTTTTAAAATATTTTTCTTTAATACAAACGAAAGTGTGATTTGAAGCGTGACATGTGAGTTAATTAAAGTGTGTTTCAATGGGAATAAAAGTGCTGGCTCGTTTGATGCAGAAGTAATCAGCCGGGCTTCCAATCTTACGTAACGAAGTATCGTTGCCAGCCCGTACTAATTACTTATTGTGCATTTACGGCCCGGATACGAACATAGGCTGTTTGTTCCTTTATACAGAATAATACTACGCTGACTAATAGTTTTAATGTATTATAAATAACTGAAATGTTTTAGCGTTCATAAAACACTCAGTGAGAGCAATCACAGAACTTTTTCACACAAAATACAAAACTATTTTAGTTGGACAAAATAAAACATGAAGCTATCAAATTCACGATAAAAGTACATGAACACTGTTCGGAACATAATAAAATGTTGACATACATACATTTTTCGTAGCTAACTGTTAGTTAAAAATGCGCAACTTCTACTATTGAATGTAAAAGTTAAACGAAAAAGTCCGTAGTATAGTTAGTTTGTTCTAAAACGTTGTTTCTATGGAGGTTCAAATTGGTTTCAAGCACCTTTAAAAGTTGCATAGTGTGCCGTGGCAGAATGCTCGCATTGTGCATTGTTGCATTGCGAGTTGAGAGCACCTTTGTTAAATCCTCTGTATTGGAGTCAGAGGGGAAATTTTCGGATACGTGTGGTAGAGACGCAGCTCACAATACAGCCAGCAACCAGCTATCGGAGCGAAACATTCAAAATGTTCATTCCGCTGCATCACTCCGCTGCTTTGAGCTTTTTATTCCGTTGTGCAAATGTGCCGCAGTGGAACCATTGTGCAACCAGTGTATTTTTACTATTTACAATACTACTCCACTATTAAAACGTTTAAAATTTTGTACCTTGTTCGTTTGTTAAGTCGTTATACCGTTGTTATAACTAAATGAATAGTGCGAGTTTAGTTATGCAGTTTTATACAATAAAAATGTTCCATCTTGTTCTGCATATTTATGGCGCTGTAATTCTTTCTTTCAGTTGGAATAAACATCTTTCTATACATACTAACACCCGGCTTCCGAAAGGCCGATCAATGTTAAAATCAATTTAATCTCTTGTCAAGTCATCTGATTGGTTGAATGAATTATCAACAACCAATAAGATGACTTAACAAGAGATTTAACAGGAGATTAGTTAATTTCAGCGTTGACAAGTCTTTCAGAAACCGGGTGTAAGTGTAATATGATGAGTACTGAATCGGTTTTTTAAATTAATTAAATGTATTTTGCCCTCCTAAGGTTTTTTACCTAAAACAAAACATGGAAAGGTTTTGATGTGTCTCTACATTAATTAACAGTATACCTTTGTACGCATTTTCTAGAAGAAAGTTGTAGTTTAATTAAAATAAATGATTTACTTGTCTGGAAATGCTTCTTGAAATTCTACTATGGTGTAATAAGTCATTTAAAATTTTGTAAATAACGGTGACCAAACCTTATGTTGATATACATAAAGTATAGGTACAATAGAATGAATTGTAGGATAATGATAAAACTGTATATGTTTTATTAATAATATTTATTGTACGTAGCTACGTACTTATATAGGTAGATAGGTAAAAATTGGATAAACTATTCTTTGTTTGAACAGTCTCCCGCCCCAGGCCTATGTGGGCTGGTAATATCAAAAATACATGCTAAACCATTTTAGAGTTTCGTTTTAAATATTAAAAATGACATTTCATTTTGAATTCGTTTTATTATTTCATAGTTTTGTCGTGTCCGTTACAAAGATGAAATTTATTGGATTTTATTATAACTGGATATGTATAAAGTGAGTGGTTTATATGAACGAAACTTGGCTCTGTGTCTAAACACGGACAAGTATATTAACATGGACGTAAATCAAAGTTCCTATTGCTCATGCAGCAGAAATGAATTAACATATATTTTCGCAGAAATGAAACAATTGTTTTTCGAGGAATACTTTCTGCTTTTATTATAAATACGAAAGGATGACGACGAGAAGAATGCCTAAAGTTAGTGTTATTTGTTAGTTCTTCTGATTAAGGGGAACGAGTCGTCACCGCGTTTAGCTCTCTTTGATTGGATGAACTGAATTTTAATCTTTAATAACACCAATGATGAATTATAATCTTGAATAACACACAATATTCTAGTTTTTAATCAGTTTCTGTGATTATTTGAAGATTGTCAATCTATATTTTTATTATACAAAAGCAATAAGATACAAATAAATAGGTATATGTTCAGTTTACCTTCTGAATTCAAACATAGAATAACATCTTTTGTCAGCAGCAACAACGAGCGATCGATTAACGCTTCAATTTCAGTAATTTAGGCAGCATGCAAGTAACATGAACGTAACGTAACCTCAAACGTACACGTTAGCGTTATTGTGACGTTCTTCATTCATTGGAGTTGAACTCTTGACCTTGTACTCGCCGTAGTACAACCACATTATACTTGTGTATAACACTTTCATATTGATCAGGGACGTACCATGACGTCGACGCGAAAGCTATCGTGCGACCGACGCGACACGGTCGCCACGGTTTCATGCATGGCGAAATAAATTTTATTTACTAGAAAACAACGTCTAAATTCGTCGGAAACGTGCGACCGCGTGTATGCCGCAAACTGCTCCGCATTTGGTTTCACGTCACTGACTCCTAAAGTGGCTGTTTCGTTGCCTTTATAATTTTCAATGTTGTTGCCGAATAAATTGAGAATTTTCTCTGTAAATTTTGGTCTTTTCACTGGTTTATGTAACTGAGACTTATATGATAAACTTATAGGAGCTAAGTCAATCTTATATCTTGTTTTTAGTGTGATTGCTTGTTGTTGATTTGCTTTTTGTTTGTTTTTTTTTTTTCGTTGATGGGAAAGTCATTGTATGAATTCTCCCGCACAATGTGGGAAGGTGTGTCAGACTCTTACTGGCTATAGTCCCCCCTTTCCTTCTCCTACTTAAAGCCGGGGCCGCGGTGCCTCATTGCGCTTACCCAGCAACCCCGGCAGAACATCAGCTCTATAGGGACGATTCCGTTCGATTTTCGCACGGAACAATTCTTTATTATCTACAAATTGTTGTTCCGAGTTGTGTATGGTTACTGTTAAAAAGATATCGATTTAAAATATTGATCTAAAATTCACACTTTAATAAATAAAATTGTGTTTAAACTGTTTGTTAATAAAAAAAAACACATTAAACGTTTGAATGTTCACTTAATTCCTATGTGTTTGCTAGATACAGCGTGAAAAAGGATAGCGAAATGTTGGGACGGGTTTTAAAGAGAGAATTCCGTTTAAGCTCAGTCGCGAAGCGAAAATAAAGTGAAGAGTTGCATTCAAGGATTACTTGGAAGTAATATTTTCATACATTTTTTAAGAATTTTCTTTGGGAGTTGTGAATGATAATTACTGTAAGAGTTCAGTGTTTACTTCGAGATATATTTGGTAAGACGCCCGTGATAATTAAAACTTGACACTAAAACATTCTTTTTGGTTGAAAACTTATCAAACTTCTTCGGACTCTAGGTTTAAAACCAGTTCCAGTTGTACGCCTGTTATTTAGCCGACTTCTCTTTATTAATTTTTCTAGGTAAAAATATGTTATAAGTATACTATATTATGAAACTGGAATATTATGTACAGCAGTCATTTTGGAATGAAAAAATAATATAAAAGATAAAATCAGTGTTTTTTATAAATAAATGTTTTTATAGTCCTGTCGATCTAACTATTAACGCACACGGTGTTGAGATGTATGGGCAACAAGAGAAAGCAATAGTCTTAAATTAAACTATAGATATGTTGCTACAGGACGTTATGATAAAATGTTAATTATAATTTCATAAACAACAAAAGCAAAGCCGGCAAACACGGTTCTTAAGCTTCGCGATACAAATCAGTGGAAAATTTAAAGGAAGTTGGAGTTGATACAATGGATTTGTATCAAGTGCAACAGTGAAGCGGTGAGTTATAGCGATTGAATAACAAGCGCATTACTGAATGCACGCGTCCTTTGTACCCTCAATTTATCTTGACGTGACAACGTGGGGAATTTTATTAACAAATGTGACTTCAACTCGTATTGCTTGTCTCCGGTCGTTTGTTGAATATTATAACTCATTCATGATGCATGTTTTGATTTAACACGAGTCTGCTTCGGGGTCAGGCAGACATTATTAAGTACTTCGTTCGCTACCAACCAACTTCTAACTGCTTCGGACTTTGGTATTGTGATCAGGAGATCAATACCAAAGTCCGTGGTTGTTTGCTAAACAGATGCAAATAGATTTGCTTTCTATTATGTGAACTTTGTACTTAATTGGAGGAAACTGTACGTAATACAATAGCATGTACAGAACTTTGTCTTGATAAAAGAGAATAAACGGCACACGGTGTCAGTGCGAAATTGGTGCCTATTTTCAAAAAGGAGAAATGAGCGCAACAGACTCGAGTTTAGAAAATGTAATATGTATATAAGACCTTGTTATAATATTATAATATAATGACTTTGTTATCCAAACTAATATTATAAATGCGAAATTAACTCTGTCTGTCTGTCTTTTCTTCACGCCTAAACTATTGTACCGATTTGTGTGAAATTTGGTACAGATATAGTTTGCAACTCGAGGAAGGACAGGATAGTTTTTAACCAAAAATCTACTGGAAGGCACTATTCCACGCGAACGTAGTCGTGGACAAAGGCATGTAAGTCATATTTTAGGCGGTTATACCTCAGACTATACATACGTAAATCCTTCTACGACTTATTGAGCTAACTGGTTAGAACAAAACGAAATCTATGTATCTTTGTATCAAGCATATAAGAACAACAAGTTAATAACATGAAAGATAAGAGTGTCAGTTAGGAGGCGAGGCAGCGTGAGTAACGGTTAACTGGCGACCTGTTGATTAAGTTTCCTTTATTCAACAACTTTCCCTCTGATCTGCCGTAAGAGCTGGCGAACAGAACTTGGACAAGAGAATAACTTCGACAATGTTGACCTGAATTAACTTCCATTCAGGAATCGAACATGTCAAAGTTCACGGCACAGATCCAATAGTTCTCTCGTCTCTGTGAATTGTTTAACATAAAACAGTACAGCATAAAAAGTCTTGCTAATTAATTAAAGTTAGGTAGTGGAAGCGACGCGACGCGACGTTGAGACGGACGTAATTAAAAAGTTTTAGCCCTGAGCCATTCCTGTTTCGAAATAATAGGAACAAAGTATTTCATTATTACTGTATTACAAACAGAATACAGGTTTCGAAATCATGCGGGCCCATTGTTAGCGTCGCTTCGGCAACAGATAAAAGCAACATTTTACAGACAACTTGTTGATTAAGTTTTATTTATTCAGGAATTCCGTCTACTGAGTAGCGGACGTGTACTAAAACGGAGGAATTTCTCGTAAACTTTTAGTTTTGTAAGGTTTCTTAAAGATTAAACAAAGCACTTCTGCTATTCCTTTTGAGGTAGCAAGTTCCATAGTTATTTTACAGTAGAATATTTGTTGTGGTTTCGTAGTATAATGTTATACTGTCTTGTTTCAAAGAATTCTTCTGTCGGGTTTTTTTTTCTAGACGTTTATAATTCCGCTTTTAGATGTTGCAAGCCAGTGTTACTTTAAGTTGTATTGGTCATGTTTCTGGATTGCCATTAAATTGGTGGTATTGAAAAGTTTTTGGTCTTACATTATGCCATAATCTCCACGTTTGGCAGGATATCAATTTGAACGGTAAAGGCTGAAGGAACTGCACAACTAGATTCCCCCAGTCTTTTTTAACATTGCACCATCGGACAATCAGCAAAACATCAGCTTTTCGTGGTGACCCACATGCACAAAGCGATTCGTTTCCAGTTTTTTTTTATCAGAACCTTTAAATGCCAGTTCGTATCAGGCTCTTTGGGATTTAAGAATTGGCCTGTTTTCTGGGAGGCCGTGTTATCACTGCAGTACTATAGCCCGGCTTTTTCTTGCCAAAGTATGGCTTTTCACACTGGAACGCTAGTCCGACCACCTAAGTCGGGTCTTACCACACCCGCGAGAAGAGTAGGGATAGTAACAAAAACATTCTTCTTTAACGTCATCACACTGCTAAACATGCACTTACTTTAATATCAGAACTAACTTACTAAATTTAGGCTACCTACGACTTACCCTGTTGCATGTTCTAAAGCTGGGTTTAGAAGAGCAACGTCACGTGGCCTGTTTAGTATGCAAATCTCTGGGACAATACGAATGAGCGTAACGTTGGCTTAGTGCCGTTGCTAAATCTTGTTCTCAAACCGTCAATGTGTAACCAGCCTTAGTGTTTGCGAAGCACTTACTGGTACGTGCCCGAGTCTGTTTGTAAATTAATCTCGTGTCTAAATTCCATTTCAGAGCGTGTTTTGGATGGTTCCGGGTTCGTATTGTTTTCATAGCGTTTTTTCTGAATGGGTCGTGTGAAATTGTACTGATAAGCTTTGGATAATTTTGCAGCTAGCGATTGTTACAAAGAATCGTATCGAGTCGTGCTAAAATTTATTTGCCATTAATTTATCTACACAATTATGGAATTTCATTCAATATCTAAACATTCTTAAGGTGGTTATATGTTCTTATTACACCACTATTATAGATAATTTGATTTGATGACAGATGAAATCCTCTGGTAACTCTAATTACAAACATAATCACTATTAAAAAGCAATACCGTATCGAAATTAAGAAACAAAAACTTTTTTTAACGTTACGTGTGTCCATGGGCGACGCCGACTGCTTACCACCAAGTGCCCTGTCTACTCGTTTGCCGACCTACATATCACGAAAAACCTATTTAGATTTTCATAGAAATAGCGTATTGTTACGTGCCTGACGTCACGTTCCTGACTATGCGGGCTTGAGTTACGGGATTGGATGAAATGAAACACTAATACCGTTTTCAGACTTTCTATTGCACTTAAGTTACAGCGTCCACGGAGTTAAGTTATCGGCGTTCCTCTCCAGCAGAGTCCGGCCGACTGACACAACTTTGCCGTTCACGCTGACTTAACTCACTTAACTGACTGCACTTCACTATTTCACTGCACTTCACTATTTCACTCACTTTTCTTCTTTTTCACTTCTTCCTTTTCTTCCGAATCGCTTTAGACTTAGAACTCAACTGCCAGCGGTGAGCCGCAGTTCCGCTTATATACCCCTGGTTCAGGTTCTGGAACATTCAATTTCGTTATTCTTTTTGATCGTCATGACTCCAGAACCTTCCAATAATTTCGTTACTCATTTTTATTTATTCTCCTTCTCGCTCTTTAATTTTTCATTTCTTTCACACAAATAATTCCAGAAAGTTCCACAAAACTTCTATCAACTAAAAAACTTCATGTTTACGGCGGGACTCGAACTCGGGGTCTCTGTGGTGTAATCCACACGCCTTACCGATTACACCAACTCGTGTTGACAATTCACGACGAAATTTACAATCTCTAGGCAACGTTTGACAACCATCCATTGACGTCATGATGTCAAAGAGTTTGAACGACTTTTCCGTCACACTGCCCCCCTCTTAGATTCGCTCGTCCCGAGCATCGTTGCTGCCGTAATACCTCGCCAACCTGTCTATATGGACAACTTTCAAAGGGCTCCTTGAAGACTTCCGAATTCTGTAAGTAATGTCATTGATCTTCGTGACTATCTCATAAGGGCCTTCCCAACTCGGTTGCAGCTTCGGAGATTTTCCCTTCCTTCTGACTGGATTATGAAGCCAGACCAATGACCCCTCTTCAAAACCAACAGAATTGGCTCGTCGATCATAGCGCGTTTTTGCGCGATCACTAGCTTGAAGACCGGCCTCCCTGATCTGCTCGTAAATGTCCAACATTTTTGCCCTTAACTCGCTTATGTAATCGCTAAACTCGGTGCGAGTGTCGCCAGGTGGACAGCCCGATACAAGATCTGCCGGTAATCTCAATTCCCTTCCAAAATTTGCAAATGCAGGCGTCTTTGCGGTACTTTCATGTACAGCAGTCCGATAGGCAAGCAAGAAGAGAGGTATGTAAGTGTCCCAATCTCTCTGATGGCTGTCAACCACCTTTGCTAAGTGTCGCTCCAATGTTTGGTTGAAACGTTCGACCATTCCATCTGACTGTGGATGATAAGGGGTCGTGCGAGTCTTATGGATTCCCAAAAGTTTACAAGTTTCCTGAAAAACTTGGGATTCAAAGTTCCGTCCTTGATCACTGTGCATCTCCAAGGGCACTCCGAATCGGGTAAATATGTCGTTTACCAACTTCGTGGCTACAGTTACTGCCTCTTGATTCGGTATGGCAAAGACCTCCGGCCATTTTGTAAAATAATCCATAACCACTAAAACGTAGCGATTGCCCGAATCAGTGATTGGAAATGGTCCAGCGATGTCTAAGGCTATTCTCTCCCAAGGCATACCAACATTGTAGATTTTCATCGCCCCCCTGCTTCTTGTTTGTGGACCCTTGACAGCTGCACAACTAGTGCATTTCCGGCACCAATCTTCGACGTCATATTTGCAATGCAACCAATAAAACCTCTCCTTGATCTTCACCAAAGTCCTCCTAATTCCCAAATGTCCTCCAGAAGATCCATCATGGAACGCTTTTAATACATCTCTTATTTTTGAACGAGGCACCACCAATTGCAAATGCTCGTCCTTGCCGTTTGTTGATTCCCATTTCCTGCACAGAAGTCCGTTATGCAGCGTAAGGCTTTTCCACTGTGCCCATAAACCTTTCGTTACCGCGCTATATTGGGCGACGTCACTCCAACTTGGCTTGTTACCACTTCGTAGCCACTCCAGTATTGGTTTGATATCCGCATCTCTTTCCTGTTCTAATTTCATCGCATCATCTCCCCATGCCTCGTCAACAGTATCAGTCCTTATCACCTTAAGAAAAGCAATTTCCTTCTTAGCACAATGCTTGCAATCTTCCACGCATGGGCGTCTCGATAATGCATCTGCGTTGCCATGAATTCTTCCGCCGCGATGTTCGATTTCAAAGTCAAATTCCTGAAGTTGTTCCAACCATCTGGCTACTTGGCCTTCGGGATCCTTAAACTGAAGCAGCCATTTCAAAGCAGCGTGATCAGTTCTGATCAAAAATTTCCGTCCCAGTAAATACTTCTTGAAATGGTGCAGAGTTTTGACTACGGCCAGCAATTCCCTCCTGGTCACGCAATAATTCCTCTCCGGCTTGGATAGTGACTTGCTGAAGTAAGCAATAACCTTCTCCTGCTCACCATCGCGTTGTGAAAGGACACCTCCTATTCCGATATTACTGGCGTCCGTATCAACTACGAATATTCCTTTCGCGCTGGGGTATCCGAGAATTGGCGTTTTACAAAGCCGTTCTTTTAGTTCGCGAAAGGCTTGCTCACAATCCTCGTCCCATATAAAGGCACGTTTCTCCTCTGTCAATCGATGCAATGGCTTGGCAATGTCCGAGAATCCTTTCACAAACCGCCGATAATACGAGCATAATCCAAGAAATGCCCGAACTTGCGTTTTGTCTGTAGGTGTTGGCCATTCCTTAACAGCGGCAGTCTTGGCTGGATCAGTCTCAATTCCTCTCTCAGAAATAACATGTCCCAGATAATTCACTTCGCGCTTAAAGAAAGAGCATTTCTTTGGACTCAACTTCAAATTTGCTCCACGCAGCTTTTCGAGTACCCTTTCCAATTTTTTTAGATGATCGTCAAAATCCCGTCCAACAATGATGATGTCATCGAGGTAAACTAGGCAGGTTTCGCCCAGCAGTCCCGCCAGCACCTGTTCCATCAAACGCTCAAAGGTTGCCGGTGCATTGCATAATCCAAATGGCATCACCTTAAATTGCCAGAGTCCCTTCCCAGTTGAGAATGCGGTCTTTTCCTTGTCCTTGGGATCCAAATCCACCTGCCAATAGCCGCTTTTCAGATCGAGCGTTGAAAACCATTTCATGCCACTCAGTGTGTCAAGTGTGTCATCGATTCTTGGTAACGGGTAGCTATCCTTCTTGGTTACATCATTCAATCGTCGATAGTCTACGCAAAACCTCGTTGAACCATCTTTCTTCTTGACAAGCACGACAGGTGAACACCAAGGACTAGAAGAGGGCTCTATCACGTCATTTTTCCTCATATCGTCAATCATTTCTTCAACCTCTTTCTCACGAGCGAATGGTATGCGTCTGGGCCTTTGACGAATTGGCATTGTATCACCTGTGTTTATTTTATGCTTCACCAAACCAGTTCGGCCAATATCACCATCGCTTCTTGAAAACACATCAGAGAATCGAAGAAGTAAATTTCTAGCTTTCATAGTCTCCACTTTTGTCAGACTTTTGTTTTCGTCTAAGATTTTCGTTACAAAGTCTATTCCCGTACTGTCCTTCTTCACAAGATTTTCCGAGCATTTTCTTATCCAGGCCACTTCTTCCAATACGCCCACAGACTCTCCTTCTTCAATCGTAATTTTTGAATCACTGAAGTTGAATACCGGAATGCGGTTGACATCAGATGACCCCACGACAGTTCTTGCCGGTAGCCATGAGTTTACGTGTTCCGATTTATCAATCACAGCGCACCTTCGAGGCAAACTTCCTTCCCTCCTCCTAGGTAATGCAATTGGTACCAGAGTCTGTGATTTTGGTGCAAGAACAGTTCTTCTTAAACAGCAAACTTTTCCCAGGGTTCCACCCTTCATCGGAATTTCCTCAGTTCCACATATTAAAACTCCAGATTTTAAGTCGATGTTACACTGGTGCCCTTGCAGGAAGTCAAGTCCCAGGATGCAGTCATCCAGAATTTTGGCCACAATAACCTCATGTCGATAAACACGTTCCCCAATTTTGATTGTTACATGCAGTTTTCCACTTATCGGTATGCACTGGCCGGTAGCTGATTTCATTCGTAGGCCAACAATTGGTTTAAGGTGTTTCCTGATGTTTTGCCCGAGCAGCCGAACATTCATCACCGTCCTTGAAGCTCCAGTATCTAACGTTAGCTGACTTTTTTTCCCATTTACTTGACCGTCTATCACCAGAGTATTTCCATCGTTAGTTTGCTTGATGTAGATTGTTGGGGTTATTCCACTACCGGCCAGCGCCCACCCCGCAGCCCTGGCTGGATTTAGTTTTCCTGCTGGTCAGAAGTTGAGACCGCCGCGTCCTGGCGGTTCGCCTTCTTCGGGCAGTCGCTCCGCATGTGCCCACGCTCTCCGCATCCATAGCACATGAAGTTCCGACGGCGTGGAGGTACCTGCTCCGTTGTCGTCATTTCCCGCAGACGTAAGGTACGGGAGTTACCACGCACGGCTTCCACTTCCAATGCATGGGCCAGAGCTTCTTTCATGTTCTTGTGATGGCCCAGATGAACAGCAGCTCGTACTTCGGGGTCCCGAACACCGTCAATGAATGCTTGGAGAAGCGTGCCTTCAATCATTGACGGAGTCGACCGGAAAGCTCGACGCACAAGTTTCTCGATTTCCACGGACCATTGCTGTAGACTCTCATTAGCACGCTGAGTACGCTCTTTTAATTGCGCTCTGTACACGTGCTCGAGGTGGCTGTCTCCAAAACGTGCCTCCAGTGCGTCGAGGAGGGCACTAAAGCTGAGATCCCCACTTGCGCCGATAGCTTCCAGCACTGAGAGCGCTTGATCACGGAGGGCCAGGGTGAGGGCTGACTGTGCTTCCTTCTGAGTCCAACCATAAGCCTCCATAAGTGTCTCAAACTGTAGCTTGAACGCGGTCCAGGATGTTGTTCCGTCGTAATGGGGAATCTTGAGGCCTTTCGTTGCGCTAGAGGCCACATTTGGGGTGTCAAAAACGGCTGCAAGACGGCTTCGGCTCTTCAAAGGCCTTGGGCTTGCCACTTCCTGCTTGATTTTGGAGATCTCTTCTTCCACTCTCTCCTCTATCGCCATGACGCGATGTTCCAATTTGCCTAACCCTTCCTCCACTTCTTGTACCCGTTCGACAGCCTTTTGCAGTCCCTTCGTAAAATCCTTATGCATCTCTTCCAAGCGACGCGCTTGCTCCTCTTGGCGGCGAGCTTGATCCTCTTGGCGACGAGCTTGATCTTCTTTCAGCTCCCGAAGCTGTTCTGCCTGACAGCGTGCTTGCTCTTCTTGGCGGCGCGCTTGCTCTTCTTGGCGGCGCGCTTGCTCTTCTTGGCGGCGCGCTTGCTCTTCTTGGCGGCGCGCTTGCTCTTCCTTAAGCTCCCGCAGCTGTTCTGCCTGACGGCGCGCTTGCTCTTCTTGGCGGCGCGCTTGCTCTTCTTGGCGGCGCGCTTGCTCTTCTTGGCGGCGCGCTTGCTCTGCCATCATTTGCTGCAGCTGTAGCAGAAGATCCACCTGCACAGGCTTGGCTTCTGCATCGCTGGTTCGAGCTGCAGCACCCTCTTCCCTCACACGCTGCGCTTCTGACATTGAACGGGTACTCACTCCTCTTACGTCCTGCGGCACTAGCGGCATTTTTCTCCAATCCCACTTCTGACACCAAATGTTACGTGCCTGACGTCACGTTCCTGACTATGCGGGCTTGAGTTACGGGATTGGATGAAATGAAACACTAATACCGTTTTCAGACTTTCTATTGCACTTAAGTTACAGCGTCCACGGAGTTAAGTTATCGGCGTTCCTCTCCAGCAGAGTCCGGCCGACTGACACAACTTTGCCGTTCACGCTGACTTAACTCACTTAACTGACTGCACTTCACTATTTCACTGCACTTCACTATTTCACTCACTTTTCTTCTTTTTCACTTCTTCCTTTTCTTCCGAATCGCTTTAGACTTAGAACTCAACTGCCAGCGGTGAGCCGCAGTTCCGCTTATATACCCCTGGTTCAGGTTCTGGAACATTCAATTTCGTTATTCTTTTTGATCGTCATGACTCCAGAACCTTCCAATAATTTCGTTACTCATTTTTATTTATTCTCCTTCTCGCTCTTTAATTTTTCATTTCTTTCACACAAATAATTCCAGAAAGTTCCACAAAACTTCTATCAACTAAAAAACTTCATGTTTACGGCGGGACTCGAACTCGGGGTCTCTGTGGTGTAATCCACACGCCTTACCGATTACACCAACTCGTGTTGACAATTCACGACGAAATTTACAATCTCTAGGCAACGTTTGACAACCATCCATTGACGTCATGATGTCAAAGAGTTTGAACGACTTTTCCGTCACAGTATTATACCGCCAGTGAGAGAGAGAGAGAGAGAGAGAGAGAGAGAGAGAGAGAGAGAGAGAGAGAGAGAGAGAGAGAGAGATAGAGTGCCAGTTTACAACACAGTAGGTAAAACAATACAACAATGAAAAAAGTCAACGTAAATATTATCGTTTACAATAAAGCTTAGCTTGACACTATGAAGGACATAAGAACCAAGTTGAGAACATAATATTGTATAATACTTCAAGATATTGATAAGTAACACATCCTCTAAAATATGTGTGTGACAAACTGTGTATACAGTTTTGTTGGACATTTTATACTTTTTATAATGTAAAATGTACCTTCTAAGCAATAATAAATAAATAAATATAAAAAAATACCTATAGGTATAAAAACTATGTACTCAAATGGTATTACAACTTCCAACCTTGCTCTCATAACAGGTAAAGGCGTAAGATCCGTAATCTTGTTCCCACCCTTAAGATACCTTGCGGTTTTAATTTTTCCTCTTCATTTTTCCTTTAGCTTGACAATACCGCAATAAAAGTTAAAAGCGGCAAACAGATTGTACACAAGGGGTATTTGTCTTTGCTTTTTTTTTCGTAAAATGGTGCCAATGCTTGTTCACGGGTTAAAATATTAAAGGGAACACATTTAAAACGTACTTCTTTACCACGCAGACAATTCTGGATACATTTTGACGGTAAATTTGGCTCAGAGATAAAAGTCCTTTGCTTTGCAGAGATTTAATATTCGTGTTGACTTAATGGATTGTTGTCTGACTTTTATTCATAAACTATGGATAACGTCGTACCTAGTATTTGTTCCAATGGTGTGTCATATTTAATACCATATGTTGTTTTTATCCTTAAATAAATAAAATAATCTTTTGTACTATTAGTTCCATATTATCCCTACGCCTAGCAAAATATCGTCAATCATCGCCAAAGGACAAAAGTGTAGTGATTTAGCAGAAAACAAATTCTAGGTATTGTTTGAAACTGTAGCTTATTTCAGCAACAAGTTGAGCCGTGAAATGACTGCTCGACAATGAGTCCCACTAACAATACAAGTGTGCAATTTTACCCTACCGCGGAATAATTACAGAATAAAAAAAATATTTTGTCAAAAGCAGCAATTTTCTCTCTGTTTCAGTCGTAAATTCTAAACGCCTGCAGCTAATTGTAAGAAATGTTATTACGAAGTTTTATTTAGTTTCACTTGTCTTATAAACTGGATTTTATTGGAAAACTTCCTCCTGCGATCTCGGGTTGAAATACAAAGCGGTTCTAAACTTTGCGATTAATAAACATTTATTATGTAAAGTTGAACACTATGTTGAGAAGGTTCTGTTTGGTAGTACTACGGTACTGTTGTATGGTTCCTTATAATAAGTTACTGTTTATTTATTTCTTTTTAGTATTAGTTACGAAAAAACTTGTTTTGCTTTACCAAAAGAAACACAAACTATAATGGTTATTAATTATAAAAAAACAGAGTCCTTTGAGTTTGTTACGGTGATTTTTTTATGTGATAGGTCGGCAAACGAGCTCACAGATTACCTGATTATAAGCAATCAGAGCCGCCCATGGACACCCGCAACAGCAGAGGAGTTACGAGTGCGTTGCAGACATTTTGGGGATTAGGGATTTGGAGATTTATGGATTGGGGGAGGGGAAGGATCGGGCCACTCACTCACACGGCGAAACACAATGCTGTGGTTGTTTCACGCTGGTTTTCTGTGAGGCCGTGGTATTACTCCGGTCGATCCGACCCATTTGTGCCGTAGCATGGCTCTCCCACACTTAAAACGTTTTTCTCGGATCGATAATAAATGCCAGCTTCGTTTAGTTTACATAAGTAGGGATGTTATTTCGTATTGTACTAACTAATATCTTTAGTACGCTTCAATAGTAATCGTTTAGCCAAATGTTGCGGAATGTTGCAACAATATGTATATTACCAAATTAGCTGGACACAATCAATAACGTGCAATCACTGACGTAGATATAGGCCGCAATCGGCCACATAATACGCCTATCAGTAATTGCGGTATATAACACAATTGTAATTACTGATTACACTGCAACACTGGTCAGCTCTCGACAGGTGGCGGGCAATTTAGTCAGATTAGTTCGATGGCACGAATTTGTAACTATACAACTGAATTATTTAAATAAAATTAAACCTTATTGTTGGGTATATAAATTGTATTTTGTTAACTTTTCCTCAGTTGAGGTTGAGCTACCGTTTATTGTTATGATCGTCAAAATATGATTCCTTGTTTGGATTTCTTTCATGTCACAGTTATTACATACATTGATGTTCAATTTACTTTCAATTCACGATATCAAAGTCGACTCTTATCGGTCTGTTTCGACAAATTTCAATGAAAGGGAAATCTTCTATCTTTGATACTCCGGCACTATTAACGAGAGGACGACAATAGTTTGGACGGCAAGAAAATGTTGAGGCAAATTATCAATTTAAAAAGTCATTGGAATCAAACTGTTTATCGTTTCAAAAATAGAGATATACCGGAGTATTCTCAATTCAAAATGAAGCAAAGAATAAGTCATTTGTAAAAAGTTTCATTAACAAAACAGCTTCAAGAAACTACATGTTCTTTTGTTCTGAGTGAAAACAAAGGTTTAATTTATGTAAAAGAATACAAATTTTATTAACAATTTCGAACAAACGGACTGATTAAAAAGAGACCGGATAAAGTATCGGATATTGTGCGGTGGAGTTATTAAATTATGTGCGGGCTTACTTCGACACCATGCTCGGCAGAAGCGCACAAAATACAAAATGTTTTGCAGCCACCCTAGCGAAAACATACAAATGTACGACTGTTTTCACTTCGACCGAGTTAAATCAGATTCGAAACAAACGTTATCTATATTTAAATGGAAAACATATTTTCGAAACGTTTTACGTGTATTTTTTTTACACATATTATTTATTCTTTGAAACATATTTTTTCACGACATGTTTGAGTTGTTGCGTTTATCGATTCGCCATATTGTGTTGTGTACGGGAACGTACGCAAAAAGGAAGAAAAATATAAATACACATTAAATACAGTTACTACAAAACAGAGCTATATTTTATGTAAATATAGCTCTGTTTTATGTAGTGATGGTCCGAGTTCCATATAATACTTTTTTTAATCCGTCCATCAATGTTGTGTCAATTTATTCGGGATTTTATCCATGCTCTTTGTAAAAGAACGAATGAATTAAAGTTTCGTCTCTTCGATTTTAAATATGAAAATAATGATAGTGTGATGTTTTATTACAAAGGTAAACACGAGTTTCCTAGAGCGCGTATAGTAAATGTTTTGAAAGAGTTTGTAAGCTGCGAAATATATCAGTTGAAAATGTTTATTCGTGTGTTAGTGAACGGGAATATGAACACGATACGTTAAAGAATTTTCCAGAGAAAATATTGTGCGGTCGAGGCAGGAAGTTGTCGGAAGCCATATTACGAACAAATCCAAGCCTGGTCTCCGATGAATAACTAGAACGGGCGCGAACCAGAAATTGTTATCTTATTACCGTTGACTTGGACGTTATTTCTGAATAGTTTTCTAATGATACATGTACAGTAGCTGGATTTTCAACGTTGTTATCCTGATATAAAGTCGAAAATGCAATGTTTTTTTGCTACATGCTACGTCTTACGTACATACATAATTATGTATGCTAAGATGTTCTTTTAAAAAATAAAATATAACTACCTAAAATTCTAAATGTGTTTACTACTGAGTACGAGTTTCCTCACGGTGTTTTCGTTCACCGCATGTCGTTGGTTTCTGAATAATCTTTAAAAATTCTGTAGATTCAGTATCAAGCTGCTTTGATGATGGAATAAGAAGGTGGTAATGTAACCTTGGACTGGCTTCTAGTGGCTTAGATCCAGTTCTTCTGTTGAGGAGGATATACGATTATAATGTATCTTTAGCTTTTAAATCTCTATATAAATATGCTTAAATCTTTAAAACTATGCAACGGATTTTAGTGCGTTTTTTATAATAGATAGAGCGATTAGAGAGTAAGGTTTATATGTATAATATTCATTTAATACCTAATGGGGTAATTTAGTACCAGTATTGCAATATCGAGGCAAGTCGCTAGTACGCTTTATGACATTAATTGCACATGATTATAATAACCAAGTGTATTTTGGTTGGTTTTGTACTTAATATGTTTTTTCCTTTTTTTTCAGGTAAGAACAACATGTATAGAGAAGGTAAAGCGTTGACTCGATTCCTAGGTATTAGGGCTTCAGGTATTTTGGGGTAACATTTACTAGCTTTATATCTAATCAAATATTGTGAAATTCTAATTTATATTTTACAAATAATATAATAATAGCCTGGCAATAGAACCTCTTCCTTAGTCGAACCTGCGTTCAGAAATGGCGAAGGCGGACGCGTTATACCTGGCAAAATATTGTTATGATATTAATAATTTATTAACACATAATGGTAGATATGGAATGGGGCTCACAAAACGGAAATGTGAACTGTCCTTAAAGATATGAATTACGAACTCATAAACATTTTAATACTTAAAAAGAAGTTTAAAATATAAAGGCTATTGTAAACTAGTCTTAAACAGCTACCAGACCACAACAAATGGACGTCACTGGGGCTGATGCCGGGCCGAGGTTGCGAGAGCTAACGCAATGATGTACCGTAACTCGACTTCAGCTGCTGCTGGAAAGAGAAGCTTCTTATTAAAATTCTGACACTCCCTCTTGCCCCACTTAGGGCATAACATCCACTCGGGAACAACCAGTCTCAAGTTATGTCTTTTATTATAATTTCTACATACCTGACTGCATTAATACGGACTAGCAAAGCTAATTGAAACTCTGAAGAACCCTAGAGTACGTAGTGGAGTTGATAAGCTGTATATATATATACAAATATGTATGTTGCTACATAATCTGCATATATGTACAATATTGAATTATGCTAATTAGCTCTCTATAATATACAATTCTAAACTTGTATTGTAGTGTGTACTTAAGATGATTTAAAGACGTAATAACTACGCCAACGATATTGTTTTGTGGAACGTAACTAACACTTATAATTTTTGTGCGTATACGTTAGTGGGTTCTCTGTGAATCTCCGGCCACCGCGCACCGTAAGCGCGGGTCTTTGGACGGCGACTAGAGTAAGGATAATTCGCCGCCCGACCAGAACCAGACCCGAGTGTACGACGCGTAGAGTGTTGCGCGCGCCTCAAAAAGCCGATGGACAACCACAGAGGGGCCCTATAGGGCTGATGTTCAGCCGGGGTTGCGGGGCAGCGCAATGAGGCACCGCGACTTCGGCCCTGAGCAGGAAAAGGAACGGGAGAGTTTGAAGTCAGTAAGAGTTTGACACTCTCTCTCGCCCTACTTTGGGCGGGAGGAGTCATTTGATGATTTTTCTGTCTGTGAAGTTTGAAATAATAGACTAATGAAAGATAATCTTTTGATCGACATCGCTTCCAAACGGCCGCCCATCGTTAATAATTAAGAACAATATAATTTCACATAAGTACATTGAATTACCCGGCAGAATCTAGTTAAACAGAATTTTGTGCAATCATTATACGACACTATAAGGTTTTCTTAGGGATTGTTCTAAGTATCGTTGTCGTAAAAGGAGCAGTCGAAATTGTTTCCTCTATAACATAAAAAAAATTAATATTTGTCTTAATAGCTTATAGGTACCATGGGACACTTTTATCAAGCAACAAAAATATTCTGTAGATCGCATTATTTATAAAAAAAAATTGTTTCAGACCGTTTGGTAACAGCATAAGGTCTACCTTGATTGGTTTTCAATATAACGACAGTCTCGGTAAAACTCAGACGCGGCTGGACCAACTAAATTAATTTTGGATTTGAAATATTCGTGGTAGTCTCGGAGAGGTTTAAATAGAGACTAAGTATGGAAAAATGCAAGGAAAACGCTAAAAAAATCCTATTTATTCCTATAGAAAGTGCTCTGTAAATGATATTACAATTTATTAATATTTACAACAAACAATTTACATTATTATTTAAATACTAGCAGCTCGCCCCTTCTTCGCACGGATCTCATCATCTCACTTACGATGAAAGGGTCTCTTTTACCTAACTCTCCCCTCTAATTTTCTAAAATTTTCTTTCATAAGAACCTTCTCCTGACATTAACACTCATAACAAAAATAGAATCAGTAGAATTGGCCCAAGCGTTATTAAGTTATGCGCTTACCAACATATTTTGCGATTCATTTTTATATATATGTACATAGATTTAGGCGGTGCGGAGTTCGCCTGTTCAGCTAGTACACAATATATTTGCGTTTAATCGCCGCTACATTTATGAAGTGTCTTCCCCTTTCGCTTCCCCTCTAATTACTAATTGTAGGTGTTTACGTATGCACGCCTAATGTGTGTGTAATTAAGCATGATTAATTAAACATTAATGATTCACTGATCTAATTATCTTCCACCAAGTCAATTTTGCATAGCAATATGTTGATTCTGCACTAATTATCCTTGCGTCTCTTATACTTCTCTGTCGCAAAAAACTTCGAATCACTTCGGGATGGAGTATTAATTAAACTTTTTCCGCATTTCTTGGACTAGCTATTGTGAAAAACTATTGTGTTGGAAAATCGCGGAATAGAAACTATTCATTTCATCATAACATTCATTCAAAAAACTTTTTAAAAACAATGCTTTTACAGGTATTTCAAATAACACTTGATACAGATGAAACGTATGCTTATTTACATATATGTTTGCTTTTTTGAGGATGTAAAATCATCAAATGCCTTCTCTCGGCCTAGGGGCGAGAGGAAGTGTCAGATTCTTGCTGACTGAAAACCAACCCGTTTCTTCTTCTACCCCGGACTGAAGTTGCAGTACATTCTTTTTGCCTTACACTAAGATTTTCTCCTGTGTCGTGAGTGCGTTTATAAACATACAGTCTCACATACACAGCACACAAAGAGTTGTTCCGTGCGGGAATCGAACCCTCGACACGTTGTTTGGCAGCCAGTAGCCCAACCATCCCGCCATTCTACTAATCTGGCGCGGCAGCAAGGTTCCACCCTGGCGACCGCCTCATCGCGCCAACCGAAGGCGTTTATATACCTATGATACTTTTTAGTTCGATTTTAATTATTGTTGTTAATATTTGCGATATGAAAGAAATAATTAATTAATAACTAATAAATTATTAATGAAATTGAATATCTATCTTCAATTGAGATACGAAACTTTTATTAGCTTTGCAAACAGCGGAAGAAAGTAAAATAATATTTTTTTAATGAGGCAGATATTATTATATCGAAAGTTCTTAAATAAATAAATGAAAATTGCAAACAAAAAGAAATCGATTTTTTATTGATTAAAAATTACACGTAAGTTACACGAATATTTCAAATTTCAAGCAAAACAAAATTATGTTTTATTAAATGTCTATTATTTTAGTAAATAATTATTAACAAGTAAATCGTCATTGTGGATGCAAGCGCAATAAAGTATTGCGTCATAGGCTTGTAGCAGAAGAAGGAAACGCCGAAAATCGTACTTTTTGGTCAGTAAGAGTAACAAACACTTCCTCTTGCATAACCCAGCGACAACTTATAATGATATCGCTCTCAAAAATAAAAAAAAAACGTAGAACACAATGAACATCGAAGTTTAAAAGATACATATAAAGTAGGCTGATAATTTTCCGAAAAAATGCACAGAAACGCAGGAGAAAAAGGTCCAGTTCAACTCAAACTCGTACACAGGTATTCGCATTTACCGCAGCGTGTACGGAGCGTGACCACAGACACGTGCCGTTCTCTGCGTTCTGAGAAAGAACATTTTGTCTGTGTTTGAGCGTGGCTCTGCATAATAGCGTACCTGAACTTGAAGTAAAAAGAATTTCGTTTGCTTAATGCACCTGTTTTCTCATTCATACATTTTCGTATATCTGCCGTAGTAAGGGAAGTTGTTTGACGTCTGTAGCTACGCATCCGTGAATAGACATGAATAGACGCCTCAACCGTCCAATCCAAGACGCCCAATTTGCTTGCCAGTGTGTATGTACACAAAGCAGGTTATTGTTAAAGCTAGTGTCCATTTTGTGTCTATCACGACGTGTGAATGCGCACCCGATTGCCAAACATAAACAGGCTTTCAGAATGACCATTCATTGTTGAGTGTGGCGATCACATTACTAATTGCTACCGTTGTAATTTACTCAAAGGCAAACTCATAATAAGTAACAAAACGCTTGTTCCTATGTAGCAGGTGCTATCAACCGGATCTGTTATCCTTTGTGGTGCTGGAGTTAATATCGGCAGGCCAACGCATAATGTTGACACCGGCCAAAGCCAGTGAGAATACAATATTGGAGTGCTCGTCTGCTGACCAAATACACAAATCCCTTTGATGTGATTAATTTCGGTTTGAACCTCACGTTTCAAATGTAGACCATCTAAGTCTACCTAGCTCCAATAAGCGGGTGCATGTAATTAAGTGATAGTAAACTCTAAAGCTTTGGACTAAGGATCACTTTACCAACAAAGTTAATCTTAGTTATAGCCGTTGGAGGATCGAGTTGCTTGCGAATGCCTTCGGACATCCATTTAGCAAACAGTGTAGGAGGTGCCTTTTATCGACTTATTACGCGACTGAGCTATCATTGTAGATTGTCTGTAATGTAACTAAAGCTGACATGTTTTTGTTGGGGCAGCTTAACACAGCCCGGGCGCTAGTTTGGTCGTGTACGTAAATTGGGGTAAAAGCACTAATTAACAGGTTGCTATTGTAGAACGAGTTTACCAATTAGCAGTTACAATGTATACTGGATACCGTAACAGTATCAAAAGAAGTCTGTCAATATTAACAACATTCTCAAACAATAATAATGTTTTAAATGTAATCCCCAAAAACCCAACGAAATTCTTGATCACCTTCTAAAGGTCGGCAACGCATTTATAACCCCCTGGTGTTGCGGTAGACTAAGGGCGACATCGATTTCTTACCAGATGCTTTTAAAATAAGAGTATGGGAAATATTGTAGCAACAGTTTCTTTTTAAATTTTGGAAAGAGTTGTCTGAAATATGGAGTTATCTCAATTTAAATCAATGGAGTTCAACAGAAGGATATGAATTCAAATGTACTGTAATTAACAGTACCAATAACTGCATACTGAAGGCATACTGTAAAAAATCTCATGAAAAATAATACCGTGATTTCATTTCACTCTTACGTATCTTTACATTGTACTATTATCAAGTGTCATCCAATTATTGAATAGCAAAAGCGAGGTTCGAGAGTTGTGTATCGTTTGCGTGGAAATAAACATATTTATTGTATTCCCATTGTCTTGTTCTAACAATGCGAGTTTGATATGAGTTCTTATGTTTCCTAGAGGCTGAAGTATGAAAGAACAGATAAGAGCAATGGAACGATGCGTCAATGCGGACATGACAGTGTTGAAGTGAGAACAAAGAATGCACAAAAACAAACGGACGGCAGTAATTAGTGGCACATCGTACTCGCTCGTCATGCAACGGACACGGTCGCTGTCCAATTAGTGACGAGCTGCATCGCGGATTAGGGTACAATAAAAAAATAACAGACAGCCTTTTAGTCAACTGTTGCCGAGCAACACGTTGCCAGAATGGCAATAGTTACGTCGCTGGTGCCCAACTTTATAAACAGTTTAATTCATGTTCCGCAAACGTTAGCGTACTCCCAATAGCGTTGTGTACACATTCGTCAAATTAGCTATTTCGAGTGCTAAGTTGATACGAATGTTCGTCAAAGCCACGCAAACATGGCCCCTTTATAACAATTCGCTAATAATACAGCAATAAGAGGACCTCTGTTATTGGTATTTTACTATTGACACACAGAAACCATTCCACATTTTGGTCCGAATTCGACAAACTAAGCGCTAGTGTTAAATGGTTAAACGTATAGTTTAAACGCAGCCGTAATCGATTCGGGAACAGTAAATGTATACATGTCAATCATTGGTAGATGTGTAGGGGCGCGGGCGGCTGGTTCAGTTTGTAGCTTGATTACATAAACAGGTCGATAGGATTTAGACAGGATTAGTTCTACTTAGGCCTCCATTATTCAACGTAGATGGAGAGTAATTCGAAATACTATTGTTTGTAGTACTTAATAAGTACTATTATTGTTTCTGTTTTGAGATGAGGTTCACCCGAAAGTGGATATCGGGATTAATTGATATTCTAGAATGTAAACATGGTACTGCTGCTCGAGAATTGTTCGATTTCATCTTGTTGGTGCATTAGGGTACTGCGATTTGAATACAGCTGTTGTCTGTCTGTATTGTGGACTTAAATTTAATATTCGTTAGCCTAAGTTTACCTGACGTTTCTGACATTGCTTGCAATTAAGCAAAAGAGGAAGAGAAGAGATTTTTAGTACAGGATATAAATGGTGATTCTTAAATGTTAAAAGTTGATAAATAGTTTGGATCCAAATTAGGAATAGTATAATCATAAAATGTGTATTTATGCATACTTTTATAAATAATTTAAGAGCTACATATAAAACAATCATAAATTCAGCATGTTCCTATTCGAATGCTAACTTGATACATTATATATATGTATGTAGTTGCATGGGGCCGCGAGTCGCGTGCAAACCTTAGCCAAATTAATTTTTCATTCGTCTTCCGTGATTCTTGGAACGTAAACTGACATTCAACAATATTGTTAGTTCACAGGCGGACACGAAGGTGCAGGTAGAAGTTATTTTTACACAAACAATCGCATGCAAAGCCCCAATGGGGGCAGTGACAATGGGACACCATTGTTAACTGTTGTCTTCGAGCGAGTATTAAAGGGGCAATCAATGAAATATGATGGAAATACCTCTATGAGTTTCAAAGAGCGTTCTCCTACAAGGGACGTGCTTTTTCTACTTTTTTCGGAACAAAACACGCCCACCCCTCTCTCACAGTGAACCGTTTTGTTATTCTCATATTTTACGAGCAATATTTCTTGCTGAAGGTACACTGAAAGTGCCCATCAAGTTTCATTTTTTTCCTAAGTCTATAAACAATAATCGGATCGATCGCTGACTAATTGAGCGCTATGAATTGAGGGGCGAAGCTTGAATATTTATGCTTTCAGCAAAATTAAAACTGAACTAAAAAGGTAAATAAGAGTTGGTGGAGGGGCAGGTTGGGTTATGCAGCGTCCATCCAATTAAACGGTGTCTACGTCGAGTGCATTCACGTGCTCCACAATAGACGGTGAGGTCAGTTTGTAGGCACCGCTTTTTAAAATTTGTTTTCTTTTTTCCTTATTGAGTTTTGAGTTTGCCTTGATTAAATATAAAAGTGATCAGAAGCCCGGTAATGAGCGTGAACGGATATTAGAAACAAGAAGCTCAAATGCTAATTTAAGATATTCTGGTACACTTTACACTTGTTTGCTTTCGATTTTTATACGGCAATGTTATGGTTGAAAATATATCTAAGCGGGACTCATTTTACAAGCCAATTCGTGCTGGCAATATTACTATTAAAGAAAGTCAGATTTATATTTTCTTTTAATAACTCATGACTCACTGAAGAGAATGCAGAGATATTTATACTTTACAGTAATTAGCGACTGATTACCTATACCTATATAATAAAAAACGGGCCCATAAGGTAAAAATGGCGTGAATTCTTGCACTAGTTGTCACCAACATATATGTCTTAGAGGCTATAAACTAAATGGTACATACCGTGGTACCAACACAAAAAATAACGTTGCATTGCCATCAGAGAAATTATATTTGGAATACAATAAAGATGCGTTTAGTTACCTCTTCTTACTTTAAGTATGAAGTTCATTTTCGAAGTGAGTATTTTGTTAATAAATAAATAAAACCTATTTAGTACATATAACACAAACATATCATCTCGTCTTACAAGTTGAGTTCAATTAATATATTTATAAAGTCTATTTGGCTGAAGCCGACGGCTATAATCCACTAATTGATGCGGTAGTAGTTATCAAGTAGAGAAATCAGATTTGATGGGCAAATTGATAGTGGCGACCTCTGGCCATGGCTGTGGGCATCATGTGGAACCTGTGCGCCTGACCAGCGTCTACCTCGCCACATCATTACTCTAATGAATGTTCCACCTTCGTTAGCGGTTCCGCTTCAATGGAGCTCTTTCAATGAATATTTTGACTTGAAAGCACAAGAAACGTCATAATGAAGTCGTAAAAGGAAAATCAGTGTAATTGCTTGGATCATTAGAGTAGTTTTGCTTTGCATTTTTATGTCAAAGGTGCTTTGACGTTTATTCGTCACGATAATGACGGAAAAAGCAATCTGTGATCGTAAATCACACTCAGAAGTTGATTTCAATTTGTGTACAAAGCAGTTGATGTCAGTTTTATTAGTTAGATTTAGTTAACAAACCATTTTTCGCTATAATCAAAACAATAAATACACAACTGCGTATTAAATAATAAACATATCTTAAAAACATGATCCAATTTCTAACAACTAGGCAATATTTAGTCGATAGAAAAGGTAAAGAAACAAAAACTTGATACCAATCTTCGACAAAATATTGGAAACGTATTAGGTCCCGGTACTTTTATGAAGAAAGAAGAAAAAAAACTCGTGTTGTGCTGTCGCAGCCTTTACTACGGAGATCCGCAAATAACAGAAAAGTAATATCTTTATCTGGAGTTATCTTTTCAACTCGTTTTGGACTGAAGCCCTCGGGAAGCGCGGACGGAAGCTAAATTCGACCACTTTTTAATATATTTTTTATTTTTTGTGCACCATTTGTTAATTAATGTTGTCGTTGTTTATTTCGTAAACAAGGTGTCGCCTGTATTTTCCCTGAGGGCTAGACTAACTTGTTTGTGGAGACCAACTCTTTGCCGGTTATGTCATTAGAACCGTGTAATAAATGGCGCCGTTCCTGTCATTTGTCGGATAATTCTGCACGTTTTTTTCTACAACGCAATTTGTAAATAGCGTTTTTTAATATTTCGCCTGGTTTTTCAGATTACGAACATCTTTCCTACAATATCTGATTAAGTTTTAGTTAATCTAATTTTAACTGATAGGAAACTTTTCCTAATATGGTATATGTGACATATGACCGACAAATAAATTACTCTGACTCTGATAACTCCGACATTGCGAAACCTCATATATTGTACAACTTGATTTCGATAACTTCATATAAATCTTGCAATAGAAGGATATTTAGGTGTTTTCTTAACGTTAAATTATAACAAAGGTCTGAATTCAATAGAGGTTGGATCTTTAGAGCAAAAGTTTAATCTGACTTCGACTTAAAAGCGCATCAGTGAAAATAAAAGGCTAATGTCGAAGAAGTTGACGTTCAGTATTTGCTACTTTTTCAACACCTGAGTTAATACTACTTATATAAATTTAAAGTGGGACTAGTTACCAACGTGTCGCCCGCTTCTCATCCATAAAGGCGCGGGTTCGAAACCTTTCAAGTACCAATGTGACTTTTCCGAGATATTATATGTACTTTCTATAATTATTTAGACGCCACTGACATACTCCAAAGAAAACAACGTGAGGAAACCTGGACTTATAATTTCTCAAACCCTCTCCGTGTGAGAAGAGGTCGTGCTTAGCAGTGGGCATTTATAGATGATGTGATGTACTTAGTTATCTATGTCTAGATAACTCTTAATTAAATTTCAGAAGTATTCGCGAGAAACCTAATTATCTTAGTTTATCAATATACTAACAAAACAAAGTCGAATACAGTCTGTTCGACGATATTTTTGAACAAAACCAGACGTCGGTTTTGTTAAAAAACAAATTCAGGTATTTCATTAAAATACTAACAACAGATCGTTTCAAAATGCATCGATGTGGAAATCTATTATACACCGAATATTGAAAAAAATAGCAGTAACCAACTAGTCCATTCATAGTTCCAATCAATCTAAAATATTATCAATTAATTTTGAATTGTAAACACTCATCATTTTACACCTCAGTGATTTTATTAAATTAATTGATTCGCTATTGGTGTTATAAGCGGTAGTTGTTATTGGTAAAATAATATTCAATCGTGAATTATCACTGGATAAAGACCTCTTTTTAATTCCTTACTGAATTACATCTCGCTAGCTGCAATTGATATCAAATGCAGCGATTATACAGCCCATATGGGCTTTATAATGATTTTGCCCACGTCTTCCGATTAGTCTTCAACACGATAAAAAGTATCGTGAACAAATTAAAAATAAAGAATAATATTAGAATGCATAAGAATAAAGAATAATGTTACTAATGTTAATATTATTATAGCATATATCATAATTAGACAGTTTCCGTCAGTCAGTATATATATGTATAGTACAATCTAAATAAATAATACCCTAAATATACCTACGAAGTATTTCGGTAGTATTCGGACTGAGTTATTTCAAACACTTTGATGTTGTGTTCAAATAAAAAAATATTTAGTTTTTGTATGTAAGCAGAACTAAGTATAGAAATTCCAAACAGGGTATGTTAATACCAGGTAATGTGCTCTGAAATTTGAATCGCTAATTTTTGAGCCGAGTGGTCATTATTGTTCATACCTTTTCCATGTGAGGAGAAGCCTTTGGTCAGCAGTGAGCTGATGTCGATACATAGTTGAGTATAGTATGTATATTCAACATTTTCCTTCTTTTAAATAAGCGGTTCTCTACGTGGCTCGGTGAGCGACGCCTAGAGGAAATAAGTAATTATTGCTTTACTGTCAAGAGCTTTATTACCAGCCTTTGTCTTGAGGTTAATGAGGTAAAGTGTGCTTTCTCACGTTTATAATAAAGTATAATTTAATTCTGCTTGTTTCTGCCTGCGTTTTCTTTTTGTAGTAATTTATCATTTAACTGACTCTGTTAGGGTGCAGCAACAAAGTTAAAGAAAAAAAAAACACATAGTAATGAAAAAAAATACATAGGAAGAAAAAAAAATACAACAAGATTAATTTTTTATAACAACATAATAACTATTCATAATATGCTTAGATTTATAGTTATTATTGTGAAATGAGATAATTTTTAAACACAAAAATACATTTGTTTTTAAGTATCGAATATTATAATGAATCCTTGTACGATTTAAAAAGAAATATTGTATTGAAAAAGCCACAAATATAAACATCTTAAAGAGTATTCTAACGAAAATGGAAATGTAGTTTAAATTCTCGTTTCTCGCCGTAGTGCCTAATCTTACTTAGTGATCCTGTGTGTGTTTAAATTCTGTGCATTGCTTTGATACGGGACCACGTTTATGTGAACCTTCTTTAATATAACATTGAGAACGTTCATCTGAACGTTACCCTTGCGATCTTGTTTCCTATTACTATAAAAGCAAGTACGGGGCAAACGAGTAATACTACTGTAGCGACATCTATCGCACAGCATTGACAACAGCACCAATCACGTGCAAGTTTCTACATCGCGCTATAAGAGTTTACAACACAATTAGCACCGATACAGATATCCCGACAACAACCGTCGGGCAGTAGCCCACCAGGCACGAACACCTCGCCTGGTCGGAGGATCCTTCCTTTTCAATGGAGGATGAGAAACTTTCCACACTTTAAACTACATTTGACGATATTATCATATAGAGTGTACATTAGGTATTATTTAACAAATGTTTCAAGTAGAGGATGCGATTTTTGTAATGCTCCTATGATACTTAATCTAATAAATAATATTATAAATATTATTCAGTAAAAACTAACAATAGAATTTCAAGATGCACAGTGCGTTTTTAACCCTTATTACAACATCTTGACAAAAAACGCTTAAAAACTATACTCAGGAACAATAGCCACCAACGCGTGGAGCAACTAACCCCGGCATCGCCTACTATTTTTATATTCTTGAGCTCTTCATACACGTTGCACGTAGGATCTTGAATCTTCTTACATGTGGGACGCAACGAAAGACGAAAGCAAGAGCGAGTTCGGGCCGATAGCTGTGTTACGGTACCGAACGCGGTCCCGCCTCGTCCACCGCCGCATATACAACTCACACTTCGTGTTTTTCTTGATGATAATTAATAATACTAACTTAAAATATATTTATATTAAAACATAGAATCTATGATTATTTAGACACCATTGACATAGGGTGAAGGTAAACATCGTGAGGAAACCTGGACTTATAATTTCTAATTTTAAGTTTGAAATCGCCAACCCGCCTTGAGTAAGCGTGACGATGAATGCTCTAACCTTCTCCGTATGAGAAGAGGCGTTTGCTTAGCAGTGGGCATTTATAGGCTGATGATGATGATGATGATTAAAACATGGTAAAGTAAATGTTAAAATTTCTAAAATTCAACCTGTTCAGCTATTATAAGTTCATAACATGAAAATTCGTAATAAAACTTTAGATGGTACAAATCATAAATAAAAATTACATTTTAAATTCAATAATATAAAGTGTTGTTCCGGGAATTGACCCGCGACACGAAGGACGGCAACCAGTTGCCCAGCCACGGCACCAACCATGCAGTCTAGTTTTCTAATAAAAGTGTTCTTTAGTCAGCTCTCACTATATCTGTCTGAAGATTCAGAACAATGATAAATGTTATGCACATTACTACACGGCTTTATTTTATATTGGATTAATTTCTGATGTAAATTGAAAGCAAAGTAATGAAAGTTAAATAAAAGCTTGCTCGAATGCATTTATTATTGCGCGCCCACTTGAAATTGTGAAGTGCACTTAATGACGTTGTTGAATGGTCAAATTTATATCCGCCATCCAATGTTCGAGAGTGCAGCTCTCGGGATTACGAATTTATTAACATTGAAATTGACACTTAATCTGTAGCCATACGAATTATGTTGACAATCAATCAAATTTTACAACAATATCTATTTATTATGTTTATTCTCTTTCCTAAGATGAGGCGAGAAGGAGTGTCAGACTCTTACTGACACATAACCACTCCTCTATGTCATTTTCTGTAACTCGGTATGTCCTAAAAAGTTATCTCTGAGTGGGGGACTGACATCCTGTGAACTAACGCTGACATGGGAATTACAGGATTCATATGTCAATATGATCGAGATGGTCGGGTCTGAAACGAGGTAAATCCATATACAAATGTGCAGTATACGATAACTGTATGCACAGACATTTTCATTAACCTTTCCTTGTGTATTTTCTTCAGAAAATCTATAAAAACAATTAAATATAAAGTCCATAAAATAAATTACATTTTAATTTAATTATACAGACGGAACTTTTGAAGCGCTCTTAACAGTTATTCAAAAAGATATTTCATAAAAAAATTATTAATAAAAATGTTTTCTGCATTCGCCAATCTCTTTGTACAGTTGCACGTCAAACAAATTAACGCATAACCGCTCAATTGAAAATGTAATTTAGCCCGTGTAATTTGTAGAGTAAATTAAATGCATAACCGATGGAACATTCTGCGCTTCATTTATTTTGTATTGGCTACGCAGTGATATCCTTAAGCTGTTATGAACCTTATTTTAATTATATTTGCTTCTTTTCTGAGTCTATATTTGTTTATTCGTAATCAGTTAATTACACTTTATATTTACTGTAGCTTAAGTCAGTGAAATTTATTAAGCATTTACGAATAAAAAGTATAAAAGATAAAGTGTTCTTTTAATTTAAGTAGAAATTAGGTTTGATTTTTCCTGAGTTTTGCCAGCTAAGCAGTCGGACGCAAACACGTCAATACTTATTTCCACTGGTCTATATTCTGTACCAATTTTAGTTGAACTGAATCCAAGCTATTTAATTTTTCTTTATTAAATTGCATAAAGGTAATTTGATGTTCTTTGTTGCATTTCCATATGTTTGTCATAATTATCAATACATAGTACAAAGTCGCTTTCTTTGTCCCTATATCCCTATGTATGCTTACATTTTTGAAACTACGCAACGGATTTTGATACTGTTTTTAACAGCAAAAGTTCAATAAATAATGGAAAACTGTAGTTTTATCGAATTATTTATAAAATATTTTAATTAGATAATAAAAATATGGGCAGTTAATTCAGTATTATTTATCAAATTGATGTATTTGATTTTAATAATTTCACCAGAAATTAATATCGAATGGCCTTTAAAGTTATCGTTTTCGTGACTCGGCTAGTAATTTAGCCAATTAGTCGTAGCTATTTGGGTTTTCATCCATCCCGATATGGCGAGATAGTAAGCGATGCGTGCAGTCGTTAGCCCGCACGTGGCTTCAGCCGGAGGCACCAACAGCCCTGGTAATTATCCGGTGTCCAATTAGAGAATCTACTGAATACATCACGATGAACCAAAAGGGTTAGATATATAATACGTAAAAGTCACCATACTCATAGTTCTACGTAATATCAAGCAGCTCTATATAACCCAGATCGTTTTGAATAGAGTTTTATATAATGTGTTTAGTTGTATTTGAAAATAAATATTTGATATACGTAACGTAACGTAGTACTTTAGATAAAATCCTAAAAGATGATTGTTTATTACTTCGTAGCCGCTACGGTTGCTACAGCGTAGCTGCTACGAGTGCTACGACGTAGGATAAATTGACCAAAATTAACTGCCATTATTTTGGTTTAATAAGATCCTAGTTTCGTTAAAGGTTTATTGTAAATAAGTAGCAAATGTGTATAGCAAGTCAAGCACGAAGAATAATTTAACTGGTATTAACTTAGCTGAGCTTGTTAGTTTGTAAATATACATTTGACAATAGGAACTAAAGTAAAGCAAACAGATATTGATTTAAGAATTTATCTTACTTCGCCTTACGAGGCATACGAGCACAATCAGACAACTTATCTAGCATTCGTTTATTTCTCAAACTTTTAAATAAAGTTTTAGTATTGTCTATAATATTGCATAACTAAATTACAGAAATATACGCGTGAATCTACGTCTTTATACTTAAATACCAAATAAAAAGTAAAAGAGTTTCAATGGTATTCGCACATTTTTTGTAACGTCATGTTGTTAAACGATTGGATGAGTTTTAAAACACATTTCTCGTGTTGTCTGCAGACTCTGATCTGGCCGTGGGTGACGTAAGAATCGACTGAGGGTATTTTTTTTTTAATGGGATTAAACGCTACCATTCCCTTTGGATCACTTGATCGTAAACAGTCGGTGGCACCTTCGCAACACTAAAGGAATTTACAAGTGCGTTACCGGCTTTTTGAAAGATAAGGTTTCGAAAGAATTAGCCTCTTCAACATTAATTAGGTAGAACTCGCTTACTAAGATTGAATATTACGGCAAACATTATTATGTGCAGAAAACCCATAGTCCAGTAGTGGTCCAGGATGTTATGTATTGTTGTTGATATAAGGTGCTACTTGAATGCGCGACACTCGAAACCCGATAGTTTTCAAAATATTTTTAAAAATGGAATTCGACTTGACGTAACGTAGCGTCGGATCGAGTTCTGTTTTTAAAAATGTATTTAAATGCTTCACATTATTAATTGGCTGGTCTGTCAATACTGCGTCGGAAAGTATAATCGGTGAATGTAGTAATAAATCGAATTTTCATATTTTCAAGAGTACTTACTATGAATTCAAAAATGTACAATTATTAATGTCCGGCTGACGAGTTGGATTGATCAGTACGAACTTTAGTTTTGTAAAGAAAAATAAAACATGTTTTTCTTAAATGCATGTATATGCCTGTCTACAGTTTGTTGGTCCATAGCGATCGCTCATTTTAGATGTAGATTGTATGTTTTGTGCAAAGATTCGCTCATGACTACGCTCATTCATACCACTACGAGAATAAAGTGTTTGCCTGTCTCTAAGCTCTACAAACACGCCACAAGCAAAATCAAACAAATACTTACTTTACAAAAGAGAAAGACATTAACTGGCTTAACTCTTTTTTATATTTACATTGGATCAAAGAACTGTCTCTGCTTTAACGTGATGGTAAAATAAATCGCTAAGTACACTGATATGGCGCAGTGTAATTAAAAAATGTTCCCCCCTTCCTTCGTTGAAGCGCTTTAAAAATAAAACAGTGAAACGTATGGAATTTGATTAAAGCGCTGTTGACGGGCCTTTGCCGTTGATCGCCCGTCCGCTGCCGGATACACGTAATAAGGTTGTAATGTGTTTACTGTGACGTGAGTGGATAAAACCAATATGGCGTCACCGTCCCCGTCGCTCTTGACATTACTTAATGAAGATGCACCAATTTACTGTCATTTTATTTTTCTGTTTATGAGCCTATTATGTAGATTTTTTAAAAAGGTTATTTCATCTTAATGTATCATTATTTAGCCTTAATGCATAAGGATATGTATGCATTTTAAGTTGAATGTTATTAGATGAGATCAACAGGAATTTGAGTGTCTTAGGTAATGTACATATAGTTTGTCAGTTACAATTTTAAGAGTAACCCAGCTTTGACTTAGGCTCTGAGCAGGCCTGCGGTCAAGGGAAGCTTGCCGCCTGACCAGTACCAGAGCCAGAGCATTACGAGCGCGCATAATAGAACCATATGCCCACGCCAGACGGGGCCCAACTGGGTTGATGTTCAGCCAGGTGAGCGGGGCAAGCACAGTCAGGTACAACCGCGTGGGGTGGAATAGGAGAACGAACGGTGTGGATTTTAGTCAGTAAGAGTCTGACAATCCCTCTCTGACTCTTTCACACTGAATATAGAAAGTAAATTAAAAACCATTGCAGATCTGTGAAGGTTTGTTTATTTTCTTTAACAGTCTTGGTCTCCGTATCCGAAACAACAGGTTTTGTCACACATTTCAAAAGTGTGTTGTCTCAATTTCAATGTTTCTTTTTTTCAATTTTAACATCCATCTAAACTCAAGTCCAATGAACAAAATAGAACATTATCCAATTAAAAAAAAAACGATTTGTGGTTTAATTCTGTTTGTCAGGAATAATAAATTATATTTAAAAATATCTTGAAAAGTACTGTGTGAGTAAAACAAAAACAAAAAGAAGCGCCCCCACGCTTGACTAATCGTATTAAGATAAATCTATTAGAAGAAAATAAAGATACAATTTATTTGTGTCTCCTTTATCGGATTATTAGCGCCCACTGTGTCTTCTCTGAATTTGTTTCAATTACTCTCTCTTTATACGTCACAATGATTAACGTAAAAAGATAGATATTATTTTCTTTTGTAACTTATTTATCTTGTAGTTGATGTAAGACTTCGAAAGTAGGTACTACAATATTATTTCGTATTAAGTAGCATTCTTTTTAGATAGGCATTTTAATAGGAAAATATTCGTGAGAGAATACTTTAGTATCCAGCTTGAACGTAGCCCACTGGAAGAGGAATTAAGCTCAAGCAAAATGAAATGAAACATTTCGCCCATTGAATTGTCCATACAATAACGTTACGCAAACTGTTTAATTTTAACAGCATGTCGTGTTTATTAGCTCGTCAACAAGTTTGTTTGAATGCCATTCCAAGTCAGCTCTCTCTGGATATTTCAACCATTCCACCAGCCGCGTTGCGACAATATTAGCCCTCATTAATTTGCAAACAAGTCTAGCCGTCGAGTTCAGTTGCACAAGCGCTCTGAACTTTGTCAATAGACACTGTGTTTGTCCCCGTCAATGCGTACGTGTTGTTATTCATGACATTTCAAATAATTTGTTTACGACGTAGTCTAATTAAGACTTTAGCGAACATTGTTACTTTTAGCGACGCTAATTTAGAGTTAAATTGTTTTCGGAAACTTGTTGTTTCTATCAAAGTCAGACTTTCGAGATGTTGAATTAATTAAAGCTCGAAGTAGAATCTTTTTAGCGTTCCAAAATTACTTTGTTATCATTTTTAAAATTGGAGTAACACGTACAAGTTTATTGGATATATTTGTAAATAGAAATTTATTTTATAACTTTTCTCGTATCTACACAATAGTAGTAAGGAACAGTAACCTTTGTATACCAGGAAAATGTATGCATTTTCCTGTCTAAATCTATATGACTTATGAGTCATATAGATTAAACCAACTAAACTAAACTGTTACAGCTAAAACGGAGAAGTTTCTTAATCACTGATATCTGACATATAATCAAAACCAGAAAAACACGTATTTGCATGTGCAGTAAAAATCTTTGTTCAATAAAATGTATTCTAAGATTAAAACGGCGCCACTTCACACAGCCACCAACAATTCCTAACAAGTGTTGTATTGTTCGGAAGGAGTGAGTTTGTGGTCGGATTTAAGGCTTAACGCCGCGGTCTCCAGCGCCACGTACTTAGTTATGACAAACTTATACCGCTAAAGCTAACAACTTTATATTGTACTTAGAAAATAATTTAACAAGTTAATATTTGCTGTAAAATATTCTTTTAACAACATGGGTTGTAATTGGCAATTAAAATTTAGTGTTGGTACATATCGCTATTGAAATTTCGAATATTTGTAATTCTTTTAGAAATTTAGTAATTCGTTTTAAATTATGACTTATATATATAAGCCATACAATATTTACAATTATATAATCTGCTCTTAATAAGGACTACCGAAATAAATAACATAGGTAGAATCTATGAGAGCTTGTGATATACGCAAAATCAAAAACGGACCTAATACTGACCCTTGTGGAACACCTCTTAACCTGTTAACAATCTAATCAAACGTTTTTAGCAGTGTACCTACTCGTATTATTCCAACTTTATTGAAAGATTTTTCCTTCAAAATAAAAATATGCCTTGTTAGTGCCGACCTCGGTGGCGCAACATCCCTCAACATCATCATCATTATCGTTTAAGCCCCAAAGCGTCCACTGATGACGTCGGCCTTATCAAATGTCTTCCAGATTGGCCAGTTGACAACGATCTGCACCCAGATTGATTATTTGCTTAAGAATCTTCATTTACTTAAATATCAACATATTATAGTGACCTGTTATGTTGATACATGATAACATATATTTGGTCATTACATCATCAGCCTGAACTGAAAAAGGCCACTTCTCACATGGAGAAGGTTTGAGTGTTAATCACCACTCTTGCTCAAGGCGGATTGGCGATTTCAAACTTATAATTTTAAATTATATAAGTCCAGGTTTCCTCACGATGTTTTCGTCGTCTCATGTTTCCGTTTGTCAGTGGTGTCTAAATAATCATAGAAAGTAAATATGACTCAGAAAAAGTCATAATGGTCCTTGCCAGGTTTCGAACCCTCATACATGAGAAGCGAGCGCCCTAACTTTTGGGCCACTACGATGTTAGTCAATACACATGTAACAAAATTAATAATGTTCGGGATATAGAAAGGACATAAAACTGTTAATATTTTAAGAAAGACGACGATGGAATGGAAGCCTTGCGAAGAAGCCTGACAAAGGGTCCAGCCAACAATGTCGTATTTCCGCAGACAATTGTACAGGGCAGGGCTTCAAGTAAAATAAGTCAAGTTCAGACAAAAGGGAGACGGGTGCCTGTCTCCCGGTATTACAAAACTAACGTTTTTTTGTGTTCAGCCAATTTTATTCTGGTAAAAAGGAAATATTCCAACTGTTTGATCATGAGATACGTAACATCGTTGTGACAAGCGAGCCGTCAAAACGCCGCAGCGTATCTAACGTTATCTTTCATGTAATTTCCTTTTCAAAATAAGTTTAAAAAAGAACAACGGTACCATGGAGTCAGCTTCGGAATCAATTCTTTGGAAGCGAAGCGTACACCCACATTGCTGTCACAAAGAGCGCTACCCACACGCAAACAGCGCTGTCTATCTCTGACAAGTTTCTTTTGTTCCTTCAGAGAATACAATGACACAACTTTTTTATTTAAGTATTTTTAGAATATTGTTAATAGTAAATGGTTGTTACAAAATATTAGCTGTGTGGTGACCGAAGTAGAATTGTCACCGCTCTTCTTGCTGGTGTTTTCACTCTTCTCGCGAATGTTCTAATAATCCAGTAAGAGATTTCATATGGAACAGTGTTTTCCTAAAATCTCTAATGTAGAGGAGGTCCACAAAGCAACAGACTCGCACGGGCTTTTGATCATCATTACTTTTCTAACTACACAACGTTTCTCGGTAATTTTCTTTTACAATTTATAGTCTCTAATTTTTATATTATTGTTGAAAAGTAGTTTCTGCATTGGCTTCATGCGCACTTAACTTATGTTTTATTCCAGACCATAATCCATCTCTGTGCACTCTTTCTACAGAAGTTTTTATATGAAAGGGTGACATACATCCATCCACCCATATTTCTAAACTTTTAAAATCTTACTAATATTATAAATGAGAAAGTTGGATGTTTATTACTCATGCCAAAACTGGACGAATTTAAATGAAATTTAGCACAGGCATAGAATGCACTTCGGAATAGGACATAGGCTACTTTTTATCAACATACCATGCCGGAGAAGCCGCGGGCGGAAGCTAGTATTTTATAAATGAGACAGTAGATCGTTACTAATAAGTGGGATGTTGGATTTAGAATTGTCTTTTAGTTTTCGGCAACACAAAAAAACACGAAAAGCATCCTGCTAACAAACTAAAGTAAAGCAACTAGATCCAGAGAAAATTGTTCCCCTGGAAAATTAGGAAAAGTCCGTACTTTCTCGTTTCACTCAATTCCAATTAGAGTGTACGTTGAAAATACTTTTTAAATATCCAGCAAAATTTCGTTTGTAAAATACGAAAATGTGTTGGTTAAAAAAGGAGAAAATATTGTCAATATCAAAGTAGTGAATATGAAATAACGACTATTTAAAACACTTAAACTGATTGTGGTAATGAGGAAAATGAGTTGGAATGAAAGCTGGCAATAAATAAAAATAAAATGATCAAGAGAAATTCCAGCGGAGTCGAGACTGGCCGCAAAATGCTACCACTGCTCGTCTACTTAATAAAAATCTTCAATAAATTCACCGAGTGACAAAGCCCAGCATACCATTGGCTTTAAAAGGATGAAATTATGCACTGGAGTTTCTTAGCCGATGTAAGTGAGCTTTAAGAGCGGTATTTGCAAAATTCTTGAGGGAATGAGGAAGACGGGTATTTCTGCGGAGCCACGGGCAAGGGTTTTTCTACTTAATAAATTACTTGAATTCATTCCTTCGTTGATAAAAAAACCTGTTGAGTCTAGTCAAGTTAAATATTTTAAAAATATTGTAGATTACTATAGTATTTTCAACAAGTTTTTCAAAACTTTGTTGTATGATATTGTTCGATCCACAAATTTTATTGTTCTGGTTCTGATTGGGCTATGTGCATCTTAATTTATATAATTGTAAACACATCTATCCAAAAAAGTCCTAAGGCAATGTTTAAGAGACAATTAATAAAGAAAAAAGATTTAAAGTAAAGTTAACAACTTAACAAAATCACACAATACATCAATGAAAACAGTTATTAATAATTTTTCCAAATAAAAAATAAAGTATATAATACTCGGTCGTCCCTATAAATTAATTGACCAACGTAAATTGAACGGTAATATGAGCTATGTGGTTGAATCGAAACGTATTCACTATTCAATGTAATTAAAAGGAAAGGTTTTATGGAAAATGGTTGATCGTTGCGATATATCTTTGTGCACGTTTTAAATTTTGTGTATTTAAC
Source organism: Spodoptera exigua (assembly GCA_902829305.4). Taxonomy (NCBI): domain Eukaryota; kingdom Metazoa; phylum Arthropoda; class Insecta; order Lepidoptera; family Noctuidae; genus Spodoptera; species Spodoptera exigua. The sequence goes on along the minus strand of LR824601.2, from coordinate 6,153,394 downwards.
AAGTTTTATCGAGAAACTGCTGAGTTTATGTGTGCTTATTGAAGCGATGTGTGCAATGAACACAGAGCACAGAAAATTGAAAGTTTCAGATGCAAAGCACATAGTTTTAAATTAGTTAAACGTGTGTACATCGCTCAACCCATCTGAAACTAATGCGGCTGTTTGTGCAATATTAATCATTACTCAGTACTACAGCATACATGTTCAAGTAAACAGAAAATGGGCTCACACGCGCTTTTAAATCGAATCAATAAAAGCTTTACAAGCAGTTACACTGGCCGTGTAACTTAAACTAAGATGAAATTACGCCCCGATATTGGTTAATCTTTCGGAAATTACTGGCGAACATTATTATTCTTATTGATCTATAGGAACATATCCTATTTAATTGACTATTGTTAGGTTATGCATGGTCGTACTGGAGGATCGGTCTCTGTAACGTTGCATTGGGGATATCTCCGTGCAGACGTTAATCATCTACGGTAGCATGTTACCGGTTATGGACGTGGGTCCATTGATGCGCCGAGCAATATCAATTTCGGACGAGACGAAAATCCTTGGTGAGTGCATGTGTGTGTTATCACGAGTGTGTGCGACAGGCGCATCCTCCAATGAAATGTTTGTAAAGGTTCGATACAGGCTGATAGCAAATACGTGTTTTGAGTCTCGATGACAGCGACACCTTCTATCTCATTCTAACACGTTGAGAGTGGGTTTGTCTGTCACTCTCTAGTTCAATCTATGTGTGTGTATTCACAGGTACAAGTGCCATTATTTAGGTGCACTTGCGTCAATCTGGTACATCGGAGCCATCGTACTCTAATTGTGGCGAGGTATTTAGTCGCAGGCTATTGTTTAGCGCTTAACAACGCTTCGTGGTTTTGCGTAGCGTCAGTAGCCCGTCGGTTATTATTCTGGCTTCTAGCGTTTTACACAATTGTGCTCTTTGTGTATCCTCATTGCTCTGATAAATTTTGGTGCAGAGAATTATAATGGGATTTAATTGAAAGGACCCGGAAAAGCAAGCTCTGTCATACTACTAGGGTCTCGAAATCAGTTTTGTGCACTTTATATTGAGCTCGAGCATGAATAGAATATTTAGCTTTATTGAGTGCACCAATATTTAAAATTGTAACTCATATTATTTTTATGAAATTATCTATTATGTATACATTTTAAATCACTGTAAATTGTGATTTTAAATCGCTGCTACAGTAAACAAGTTTAACAAATAGATATAATGCAAACATACAGCCATTTATAAATTCACACGAACAGTGACAAAATATGTAAATATTTGCTCGAACATAAATAATTTACAGACTAAAAATAGTAGAGAGAATTTTGACAAAAAGATCTAAGTATATTAATGTCTTTATCTTTTATCTAAACAATCAATCAATCTTGTATACCCATTACATAGTTAGAAGAACGTAATAGGAAGCTTTAATGCGTTTATTGCAGCATTAAAACCCAGTTTGTAATAAAATTATGAATTATTGTAAGTGTCTCTTGCAATAATACAAAGAAAACAACAAAAATATTGTTCGGGGAAGAGTCTGTTGGACTAAAAATACTTGGAGCGTAACATTGCGATAAATATTTATTATGTTATCGTGAATAGTAGGTTCCATAAATCCAAACAAGAGGTTTTCAGTTCTTTCAATGCTTAATTCTACGTATTTCACAATATTGTCGTAACAAAAGCTGTTCTCGAATTACAATAGATTCAGTCGAATTGTGTAGGAATTGCATAGAGCTTTCATTATTATTATGAAGTTTATTTAAAATAAAAATATATTTCGAAATATTTTATTACAACGAACGCGCATGAGGTAGATGTACAATATTTAAATAGTAATTTAGAATCACTTGTTGGTATTAACAGCACTTATAACATTTTACCTTCCAGCCTTTGTTTAAAATTTACACAATATGCATTTTTTTAGCTCTTCAAGCCAGGATTCCTTCTTCATAGCATTTTGCAAATTAAAATTAAACACTCAATTTGAAGATTTCACTGAATCTATGAATATCACTTCTGTTAACGCAAGGCAGAGACCTAAGTACCTAAGTATATACAAATACAATTGGTATGATAAAACTGTAGTCTACGAAAATCTTATTAAATTCGCCTACGACGTAGCGCTCTACGGCGTAGCCGCATACATGATAGCGGCACCGCCGTAGTTTCGTAGTCGCTACGACACATAATTGACGAAATCAATGTTCAGCGGAAGGACATCTAGATATTAATTTAATTACATATACTAACGTAACCGAGGTAACCGCAAATTTGAGAAGATATTGCAATATCGCGGCTAATAATAATTAATACGGTAAACGCTACCTTAATTATTAACTGCTCTTGTCTAATAATATAATTATACATATTAAATTCATACTGGGTTACATACACGATTGGAGATAGTAGTGCTTTGTTTATTTATCATAATACAGAGGTATTGTGTTCTAAATTGAATTGAACCCACTCAAATATTTTTGATTCGTGTTTTTGATAGGCTATCACGGATTTCAATTAATCCGTGTTCCGGACTAAATATTGAAAGTTGTGCCGGTTGTTTGAACAGATGAGTTTCTCTATACGGGAACTATTGGCAGACACTTCCGGTACGATTTTTACACGTCCGCTGAAACACGAGCGTTGGATTTCAGTAGTGAATTTAATTGAAACCTATTTTATTGTGCATCGATAAAATTGCTGTCCAAACACATTCAGCTAACATTACACAGTTTTTAATGCAAATAAAGCTCCTACCGTTGACGTTGCTTAAATAATTGCATCATACTTTCATTTCAAAATATATTTACTACATTTATTGTTTGATTATAAATAAATCTTTTTTACAAATGTTCAACAGCGTACCTATGTATGAATACATACAGGTAAATAAATTGTATAACCATATTCATTTAATGTTTATTCAAAAAGATCCGCGATTAAAGCGCCGTGTGAGTAGAACCTTTTTCCAACAACGGCCTTATAGGCTGGTGATATATTAAACTTGTACAATAAGTTTTGTTTAAGTGATAACAATAAAATTATAAAAATAAACTATAAATATTTAGTAGCAATAAAAATCAAGATTCGTACGTTTATATAAGGAAAAATAAATCAAACATGTAATTGCAAACTTATGAATTTGAATTTATGTTATTTTATATACTATTATTATTTAGAAATGTTTATAATAATACGTAGGTATGTATTAAGACTTTACCAACATGACAAACAAACACATCATTACACCTGGCTATGGCAAAAAACGTTTGAGCATCCTACTGCCATCGGCAATCTACATATCAACCAATGGAATTATAGCAATTCCCCTGTAAATTCAGATTAAAAAATTAATTAAGGTTTCCATTCCAAATAAAATAATATCTTCGATATTGTTTAAGCAAAGTTGTCCGTGCCTTAGGCGTATTTATACTTAACATTGTCTCAAAACAATACAAACACAAATAAGAACAACGGAAATTGGAGCTTCAACATTTTCATTCTTCGAATTATTTACTGAAGACCGTCATAATGTTTCTTTGTGAAATAAATTTCGAAATGACAAGATATTCATATCTATTTCTTAGCTATCATCCACTGTTGTACTATGCGTTTCTGCTAGCATAATGGCCAAACTTAGCAGTAAGTGTGGGAGAGCCATGCTTCGGCACGAATGGGTCGGCTCGACCGGAGTAATACCACGGCCTCACAGAATACCGGCATGAAACAACCCACAGTGTTGTGTTTCGCCGTGGGAGTGAGGTTACCGGAGGCCCAATCCCTTCCCTTCCCCTATCCCTTCCCGATCTTTATAAGCGCAACCCCTATCCCCAAAAGGCCGGCAACGCACTCGTAACTCCTTTGGTGTTGCGGGTGTCCATGGGCGGCGTCAATTGCTTACCATCAGATAATCCGTCTGCTCGTTTGCCAACTTATACCATAAAAAAGTAAAGTTGGGGATCCGTTTAAAAATCTATCAATAAGTATCACTGCTGTGATGTAAAATGTATACCTAGTCGGCTTTTGTAACATATTTGGAAAGAGACAGGGTGATAACAAGTATACTCTGACGGCTCTACATGCCTAAGTTACCCTTTCATTGGTTGATTTATGTTAAAGGACGGCAAACGAGCACTTTGATTGTCTGATGGTAAGCAATCGGTGCCACCCATATACAACCGCAACACCAGAGGAGTTATGAGTGCGTTTTTGGGCTTTTGGGATAAGGATTTTGGGGATTTAGGGATTCGGAAGGGCGCCGGGAAGTGGAAGGAGGATTAGGCCTCCGGTAACCTCACTCCACAGCGTGGGGCTTCACCGTGTGAGTTGTTTCACGCCGGTTTCCTACGAGTCCTGGTATCCATACCATCGAGCCGTCCCATTTGTTCTGAAGCATGACACCTATACTTAGAAATTTGTTGTGTTATAGAAAAAAAAAAAATTATACACATTTCAGACTACCTAACAAAACTGTGTATTTAAAGACAACATTGAAAAACTTTTGAAAACAACTATCCTTACAAGTATCCTTTTGTTCCTACCTACCTACTATTCATACTAGTTATTCAGAATTCATTCGTCTAGTAAAACGTTTAAATAAAGAGAGGTGTGCAATTAACATTTATGTTATAATGTTTATTTCCCATTAGTATGTTGGATGCTAATTTATTTATGGCAATAATGCGGTCCACCATACAGAATGCCGGCCATTCTCATTACAAATTGCAATCAAATATTTTAATTCTCATTTATTATTCTGATTTATTTCATTTATGCAATAAAAGCCGTTTGATTGTTAAATTGATGTGTGTTTCTTTGTGGCTTAGGTACTTTCTACTTCGACTTTTCCGGTAGAGCGTTAATAGTGACTGATAGTGATTTTTTAAGAAAAGGTAATGGTTCTTTATTTGGAATTTGCGCATTATAAATGCATTTCAGTAAGTAGATTAGATCAACAGCAACAAAAACAAACTGCGCCTGATAATGAATTACGTAATAAATTACAACAGTTTAGAGTTAATTTATTCTAAAATCTCGACTCCTATTTTACTAAACATCGGATCACTATTTTCGTGATCAATGAAAGTTTCGAATAACAAACTCGATTCATGCAAGCTTGGTATGGGAACTTTCCCTAAAATCGAATGTGAAACTTTTACGAAACAAAAAGTACATTTAGGAATTTGCCCGCAGAGCATGCTAGTTTTTATTGGGTAACAGAGGGCCTGACGGGAAATTCAATAAAAAATAACTGAGGCGAATCAAATGGTGGCATTGTGTAAATTTTACGTACAACTTTGAGGTTTCTGCTTGATTTTTTGCTTTTAAAACGTACCGCGATCATTTAGGTTTATACAGCAGTTTAGAGAGCCATTGTATTTTGAACGGTCAAGTTTTTCATAGAGAAATGTTTCGAATTTCGATATTTGTTTTTTAATGGTTGTTCATTGTATTTTCATGTTCTTTTACATTCATTTGCAGATGTATGAACAGGTGTGTCTCTGTTTCCGTTGTATATACTAAAGAAAAACTAATTAAAGAGACATTTGTAGAAACATCAGACACAAAAACTTATGAAACTGTATAGATACGCTTAGGATTGGACATTTTCGAAAAATATTAGTAACAAACTACAACCAAAGCCCATGTATGGTACGAATACGTACATTTCATAGAATTTATGCTTATTAAACTAAGCGAAGTTATATCGTACACAACGATTATAATTAAACGCATCAATCCCTTGAACACCACGCCTACAAGTACTGTATTCACAAACCGACTCACACAAGTAATTAAATATCGCGAGAGTCTAGACTACGGATGCCACGTCAAGCTACTCTGACTTCAATTAATTATCAACCTTATAATTCTGCAATAGAGTTGTATATCCTCATCAGTCTATATAAAATTGTCGCCACGACCGTGACACCGATGTCTATTATACAAAGCATTTCTAGCAAAATGACAGTTCCGTACCGGTTCAAGTTCTTTGAGAAGGAACGGGGTTGATTCTTTTTAAACAGTGAGCCGTTGCTGTGAGGCTACAGTCAGTAAGGTACTATAGAAATAAGATTTTACAGAGCTTTCAATAGAACTTCGAAGAACTCATTTCACTTCCATAATTATGTACCTATGTAGACAGTTTTAAATGTTATATGCATATTATAGTAGCAGGTATACACGGTAAATGAGGTTGAGCAAATAGACAGAAAACGAAAATGCTATATAGTTTCAGAATTTGAAAATGTGGTAAGTGAATCGATTGTTGGTAGGTTCACCACAAACTTCTAATTATACTGACGGTTGTAATTTTATTCAAAAGCACTCAGCGTAGACGAACCTCCTGTCAAGCAAGTAATGCTTAAGAAAGAAACAAATGGAACATTTATCAATTATTTTCCACTTCAGTAAATTGTCTGTCTACTAAATGTTAAAAACATTATCGCTAAGAGCAGTAGCCGAGGTAAATTGACAAAACAAAGGACAGTTGCACTTAGTACGAAATGAATAAAAGCATATTTCCGTCTCGCCGATTATAAAATACGTCTCCATTGGCCACCGTGCTGCACATAGTGCTTGCATAAATAAGTCAATTTTGCTATCTACTGAAATATAAGTAATGCACTTCTTGTGTACCTACAAGAATAAAACGTTACGTCGCTCTCCGTTTTTAAATTTAAATCGGTGTCTTTTGGAGAGGCCTCTAATGGAAGACTAGGTTTAAGACTTAGATTTGAACCCGTATCAATCTATTGAATGACAAGAATCCAAGATAGATAGGTAAGTATTATTTAGAAAATAGTTAAATAAACGAGTATTTTCCTTCTTAACTTTTTAATTGATAATGCGCCCGTGACTTCTCTGGTACGTCAGGTGTCCATGGGCGGCGTAGATCACTTATTATAAGGTGATGCGACTGATCGTTTGCCATAAAAAAAGACGTCATTATGATAAAAAACATATTTGCATGCATTACTCAGAAACAACATTATATCAGCTGCAGGAAATTGGAATCGCACAGTTTCGATGTGGAATTAATTATGATTCTCATATTTCACGAACACAATGACAGTTCACGCGATTATTATGATTTAAAATTAATTAACTCGATCCGCTGCTCGGCACACTCTCTAGATAAATTGCGGGATATCGGACCGCTAGTGTCCAGCCGCTAACTGTCGGATCAAAATTAATTATAAACACGGAATCGTGCCCTGCTAACACTAAAATTTAATTTAATTAAGGTGCTTGTTCATATTGCTTTGCGTGTAATCATGCAATAATCCGCTCCCGCTTACCCGATTCGTAATATATTAATAAGTATGTGTAAGCATCGACTTAAAATTAAACTTAATGAAACCGATTCATTTGCTATCATGATGTAAGTACGACAATGTTAAGCGTTGTTATAGATTCCATAGTTGCGTACTATTGAGTGTTAATTGCTGTGTGTCCGCGACCTTGTTCGTAACTAAATTATGTGCAAAGTCTAATAAGATGTAGGTACTGTATTTTTTATGAAACTTCTCTGTATATAAAACGTTGCAATAGGTACGATATTGGTATGCACGTACAAGCTATACCGTTAAATCCTCATCAAAGGCTTGCAACCAAACACGCGGTTCGAACCTTTAGGTAGCACAAATATTTGTTTCGGGAAACTGAAACCGCGACTAGTAGTGTAACACAAATGATTGCACAGCTTCTACGCAGACTGTGCACAACACATCAATGATTCCTTTGTAAACTTACCGTTATGGTACGAAGAGAAATTCCCATGTATTTCGTAGGCACAGTGTAAATTATTGGCACACCAACAAACGTCAACTCGTATCTCGGAGGCGAGGTTAAATTTAATTATTTAGATATTCATCTATACCTTAATGACATTCGAGTTTGAACCTAATGTGCATGTACAAGAAAGTATGTGGCAACCTGTCGCTTCTCGAAACCAATAAGTACTACTATTTAATTTACCCAACTTCGCCTAAAGCGCTACTTAGGTGAAGGTAAAGCGACAATCCTGTAAGCGGCTATTATGTACTCGCAGCTATGTTGAAAAGGATCCGGGACCGATCGGGGATAATCTCATTCATCATGGACAAAATTGGTTCGTTCGGAACGATAATCTGATAAATTTTAGCGATTCGAAAACATGACACACGCTAGGACACACGTACCTTTATTTTTAAACTAGCATCTAGTAGCGGCTTCGCTCGCAGTTCCAGGGGGAAAAACCAGCCAATTTGTTATTTCTTTGTGCAAAAATTTATTCAGATCCGTTCAATAGTTTTTACGTTTAAGGGTCCGTTAATTTTTTTTACGTATTGGGATAATAATTCGTTCCTCCATCCGCGTAGCGTTCCGCGCGCGCCTCAAAGAGCCAATAGACCACCTCAGACTGGGCCCTAAAGGGCTGATGTTTAGCCGGGGTTGCAGAATAAGCGCAATGAGGCACCGCCACCTCGGCCCAGAGCAGGGGAAGGAACAGGGGGGTTTTTAGTCAGTAAGAGTCTGACACTCCGTCCCGCCCGGCCCTGGGCGGGAGAAGTCATAAGATTATTCTCGCCTCACAAAAAAAAACCATACTTACAAACTTTCGCGTTTAAAATAGCATTGTAGTTAGAAGAGCGACGAAGCACGAATCATGACAATAGGCTATTACAAGGACTTATAACAAAGCAGTCATAACGTAAGTGCCGAAAATTGGCTGCTACATTTAATATGTGTGATCCTTCTATTGTTATATTCCCAAGACATTTAAATATACGTACGCTTTGTCATGTCTATTCCCATCGACCAAATGCATGAGTTCTGCTTACCTATAGCACATGTGCACTCTTTCCATTGAAGCTGGTTTCTCAGTATCTAATATTTTATTTACAGTAAAATTCTCAGAATATTGTACACACAGCGATATGTTTGTCGATTTACATAAATCTAAATTTCTCGATAAATATGAAATTTAATATTTGAATAGTGAAAAGTAATTTCAAATGTTTTGTATGCATAATATTCTCTATGTGAAAACATATTTAATGTACTGAACATTAAGACAAATAGCTGCAGTAATATTTCAAAGGTAGTAATAACTCAAAGTAAATATCTACACGAATAAATAAATAACGTATCATATATATATGTTGCCGTATTATACATTCAGTAAATGTTTAATTTGATTTTATGTTTGAATACTGAATTCTTTTATGTTCTGTGTTCTTTTATAAATTTAATTAAATATAATATTTCCCATTGCTCAGAGTAGCAGTGCATATGTTATAGGAATTGAGTATATAGGTACCGGACGATAATCAAATTAGTGTAGTATTTTTCCGATTTCATATAAATTGTATGTAAACTTAGGTAACAAATAAATAAAATATTTAAATTGAATGAACTGAATACCCCGGCAAACATCGTGAGGAAACCTGGACTTACAATTTCTAATTACAAGTTTGAAATCGCCAACCTGTATTGAGCAAGCGTGGTGATTAATGCTCTAACCTTCTCCGTGTGAGAAGAGGCCTTTGCTCAGCAATCGGCACTTATAGGCTGATGATGATGAATACACCTACATGAATATTGGTAGTTGCTGTAACATGAATAAATCACTTATACATCAAAGTTTGTTATTAATCCTAATTAGTAATGAATCTTAAGACTAATCCATTAGCCTACTCAGATTAGATTAATGAATCTATCTAATCAATGTTTGTGTCCTAAAGACTTGAACCAGTTAAGCCCATGTATTGATTAAATCACAGATGAGTATTCCCTAATGAATATACTAGAATGTTAATCAGAATTGTCAATAATTTGGATCATTTTTAATTTATTAACCCGGTCATAAACGTTTATAAATCAATCGACATTTAACTGTGAATTGATTGCGCAAATAATTTACCAATTACTGTCTCTGAGTTTGATAGGTTCAAATTAGAGAGCGATTTATCGCCAATCATTGTGGTGAGTTGGGTTCCGATGAACTAACGTTGTTCATCTTGGATTGGCTTGGTTATAATTAAATGAATATTATTATAGCTATTACATTTACCTTTGCGGACTACTCGACATTAGGGTAGATTATTTGAAACAAAATTATTCAAATCTTTTGCTTTTTAATTTTCGAATGCATCTTGTGACCGTGACTCAACAAATGAACTCGGGTTTCGGGGCAATTTCTTAAAGATATCTTTAAAGTCATAAAGTCCCACATTGTGAAACAATGCTTAATGTAAATATAAGTGCGAGTTAACCGGCTACCCTCTGCCCATCGTAGCCCGGATTAATAGAGGATGCTTTGATATTTTCGCCGACGAAAATTCCGAGTTTTCGCTTTGAGCCTACGGACAAAAATGACCTGTTACGGCTAAATGTAGCGTAAACAGGAATACGTAATGTCTCTTTGCATAATTCATTAACAAAAAGCTCTTCGTTCATATTTATTAACATAGTCTACTATGTTCCACACAATTTTCAAAGTAATTTAACATTCAAAGGCCCACAATCTGTTCTCGTAAACATTTTTATACCATGCTTTGTTTAGATATTTTCTTTTCGCCGTAATAACTTTAGATTTTGGTCGTTTTGACAACGGTAACTCAAACATTTTTGGATAGAAATAGAGGTTATTTTTGGTATTTTTGTTTAAACATTTATGACCTTATTACAAAACAAGGTTTTTCGTTACGTTTAAATCATTGCGTCATGTTTTGAAGTTTGAGTCTTATTCTCACCTACCTTAAATTTGAAATACAAAAGCTGGCTTAATGGTTAAGATTGTTTTGTAATAAGAGGTTAAAGGTCTTAAATAATGACAATTGGAAAAATGAATTCTTTTGTCAGGTAAGGCATCTTGATTTTTTTCTATTTGCAATACGTCTGTTGACCACAAAATTGGGTAGGAGTAAGTGATGATGGGGTACCGTTGGCCTGATTGTAATATGTAAGTATCCATGGGAGCACTAGTGAAGTTAGTTGTAATAGCATAATGACACGGTGAAACAAACGGACTTTAGTTTGTTTTGCAAAAAAATAAACGTTTTGCTTTTGAGACTACTTAGACGTTTTCTATTATGCATAATATATTAATTAACTAACAAAATTGGTACATACGAACTTGTAGATGTAACATGTGATCACAAAGTTCGTCTTCGTTTTTAAAATACCGCATCAAACGGACGTAAGGACAGAGAAATTGACTTTGTTTTATATTATGCAGCGATATATGAGAAAGTCTGTCAATGTTATAAATGTATTATTAAAATTGTACAAACTTATTCGCGCTCAAAAATTATTTTGCTTATTCCATATTTTTCATTCCATATTGTTCGTTGCAATCAAAATTGACTGTGAAAGATTCGGAATATGTAGTTGAGGCGCAATGCCAACGATTCCTCTTAATTAATTAAGCGAAACTGTTCTTCATTTTTATTTTCGCATTTTTTACTGCCAATACTCTACGAAGTAACCTCTGGTCTCGATAGGTAAATATTAACTGAGTTGATGGATACTTGGTAATGGCAAGCGTTTGGTGCTAGGGTTGTACCGGGTAGGCATTGGTTACCGGAGAAACACTCAGTAAATGATCAGTCGACGGTTGATAAAATTTTATGTCCGTATTTATACGTTCTATGTCGAATATTGAGTAAGATGTGGACGCTTACTGATAAGCTAATTTGTAGGAAAATATCGCTTAAATCTATTGCGTTGTTTCATGTTATAATATATTGAATTAATGAGCTTGACTTTTTTATAAGATTGGTCGGCAAATGAGCATCTCTATTGATGATCCGATTGATTACCTGACGGTAAGCAATCGGCACCACACATATAGGGTGTCAATGGGCGGTTTAACTCAGTTTAAAGCTTATAAACCAGGTTTTTACATCAAGATTTCAAATTAACTCGCTCATTTTTTGTTTTATACCCTAATACACATTGCGTGCCTACATACTTATCTCAAAATATAAAAAAAAACTAGCTTCCACCCGCGCCTTCACGTGCTTGTAAAAATAATGAATGCCGGGATTTTAAAAACAGAAGCGTTTAAAGCGATAAGTAACTCGACAAAATACGCAAACGATTAAAGGAACTGTAGCCACATATTAGCGAAAGAGTTTTGGAAATCAGACCAGCGCAGTGGTTCCCCCTATTAATCCCTACATAAAAACTTACAATTTTAGCCTCTTTATATTATTAGTATAGAATAGTGATTCTGTACTGTACTGCCCATCTCTATTTAGTATTTCTTTAACTAACAAACTAAGTTTCGAGCCAGAACTCCCTTGCGTCTGTGGTTGCCTTTGTCTCTGATCCGTTTACAAGTTGGGCTTCGAGTCCTCGTGCACTCAGCGTGAGGTCAGCGGAGGGTACACGTCAACTTGTTGCTTCATCTCTTTGACACCAGCAACTTAGTATAATAATCATTTCTATGAATATATTCTAACTGCAGCGATGACTTGAGTTTCAAATGGCTAGCTAAATTATCGGAAGGTGCTGTCGGATATTTATATGCACCTATGTAATATTATGGGGTTTGGTTAGTGGAGAATTATATAAGTAATGTTTTCGTTCTTTTTAATACGAACTTTGTACTCAAATAAATATTGAACGTGCTTCTCATAAAATTAAATATATAATAGTAACATGTAACACCTTTCATCGTAATTATCATATGTGTTACACAAAACACTACCTACTAGCGTTGTGCTTCGCTTTTTGAGGATACCGGAGGCCCTATCCCTCCCCTTAAATGTCCGAAACCCTAATCCCTAAACAGCCGGCAACGTATTCTTTACTCCTTTCGTGTTGTCCACGGGTGGCGCTGATTGCTTACCATCAGGTAATCAGTCTGCGATTTTGCCGACCTATCACATAAAAAAATGTAACACAAATTTTTATCGCCATCATCAGTCGGACGATGTCCACTGCCGAGCAAAGGCCTCTCTTTTAGTCTGATGTGACACATAACTATTCATATTAGATACTTTATTAATATATAATATTGTATTATGAATATCCAAAATTATACGTACCTATAGTCAAAATAAACACATTGGTTTGCAAACAATGAATAATATAAAATGATATAACATTAATCAATTACAGAGAAATCACACTGAAACCAGCAAATAAATTGGCAGATTAATCCTTTTTATCAGTATTATACAAGGTGCATTGTTCGCTCTCAAAGTCGATTGTATTGACTTTGCAGGCGGGATTATCGAGAGCTTCGATAACACAGTTTGGGTTCACGCCAAATAAATACTAGACTACCTGCCAGTAACTAATACTGTGGAGTTATTTACTCGGTAAATTCGACTTTATTGTAAGGGCTGAGAGGCGAAGAAGTATCAACACTTTCAATAAACTAGATTGGTGCTAAAGTGCTATTCTCGTGAATGGGGTTTGGACTAGCTTTTTAGTTTTATATATAAGTATTATTATTGAGTAACAAAACATTTATCATACTAGTGAAATAACATTTTTTCTTTTTTATAATATTTCAATGATATCTAACTCAGTGTATGAGTTAAATGTATACAGATCAAGTAATAAAGCAATTCCACGCAAGCGGTTAAATAAGTTTTGCAGAAGATTATATCGCTTTGTAATTTCTATACAAACAAGACAACGCCATCTATTTGTGAACGAGCAAATTAAAACATTTACTTGAAACCTCCTTGGTTCTGAAACAATGCAAACCTCATATCTGTTTCTTTATTCCGTGAATCTTATCTTAGGAATTAGTTAATTACAATGTAATAGAAAATAATAGGATGTTATTGTTTAAGTTACAGCTGAAACAATTTAAATTAAATATAAATTTAAAAAAATGTCGAATAAGTTGCTATTGTAACTTTGTAAGGAGGCGCACGCCATCTATTTCTTGCATATAAGAACATTTTAGTGCAACCTAGCTAAGTGTGTGTGTGGCTTAATATAGATTATAGACGAGACAATTTGGTTGTATTTGTATATAATATATTTCGCGGATTCATCAGCCAAAGGAAACAACTTTAGGTCAGTTTGTTCACTATTGATGTTGTAAATGTATAAGAGTTAGGTGAAGAAACACATACGCATCTTCTCAAAACTGCATCTTTACTTCTCATACTGAGGTTACATGAGCATACTAGCATATTTACTATACAAGCAATTCTTGCTTCGTGGATAGAAATAGAAACCCTATATTTTTTCTTAGACTTTGCCCCACACTTAGATTTTCACCTGTGCTGTGGAGACATAGTACCCAGAACCGAAACAACCATTTGTGGGTCACACATAGTGTTATTCCGTGTTCGGTAATAAAACCCACGGCACAAGGCATAGTAGCCAGGTAGTGACGAAGCGATTATGAATAATCCGTATCAATATATATTAGTAAAAAGAATATAGACACGAAATTTCCACAAGCGTAACGAAAAGATTTTACAAGTGACAGGCAAAAGAAATATTGCATCAAAGTTCATTCAAATTTCAGACGAATTCATCACATGATTATATAAATAAAAAAGATGTTTCCAAATGTTTGAATGCGCATTACTCTAGAATGACTGCAACTAATTAGATTAATATTTTATTAACATGTTCATTATTGAGAACAAGATTTGTACGAAATATTAATTCGACGCATTCAATCCAACATTAAGAAATTGCACTTATACGAAGCATGTTAAAAATATATGCATAACAATGTCCGTCACAAGAAAATCGATGTCAATAGAATAGTTAGGTACCTACACAGATTGCTTGGTTAGACGATACCTAATTGATAATTTACGGCAATTGTTCTTTGTATAAATGATACGTTGTCAATTTGAAAATACAAACAGACATCAATCGTTTAGATTGAACAATTTTGTAATGGTTCTATCAGTACTTACTGTTGTACTTTGAAATGTAATTTTTTTATTTGTACACGCGTACGTTTTTTATGGCAAAATTATCACAGAAATATAAGTCTTATTACACAGACGCGATAGTACTTTATCCTATTTTATATCATCGGCCTCTAAGTTCCTTTGGGATATACTACGCATCCAAAAAGCCTAAACAGTATTTCGCCAGGTCACTGAACCCGAAAACTCACGCCCGCATGAAAACCATGATAATTTCAGTTGGTCATTACGTGAGTACAACAAAATTTCTCATTAAAACGCGGCACACTGCTCTCAATTAGTGCAAGCGTATTTATTTACTGGAACTAAGAGGACGCACAACAAAATGGAATGTTTGGCTGCTGTTTACGTCAAAATTTAATCTAGGAACAAAGGACGTAAGCCTCGCTTCACACCTGTTCATTTAGATTGCCATTTTGTTTGTTTCACTTAAATATTTATTTTATTTCTGTGTGAGAGTCATGCTTTAGCATGAATGAGCGGCTCGACAGGGTTACCACGAATTTATAGAAAAACAAGCGTGAGCTAACGCTAGCCTTGTGACTCACATTCACTGTGTGAGCGAGGTTAGCGGAGGCTCAATCTAACCCTGAACTATCTTCAAATCTCCAAATACCTAGCCCCAAAAGACCGCAACAAACTTATAAATACTCGACGTTGCCGGCGGCGGCGATACTTTGCCAACAGGTAATGCTCGTTTATCAAGAAGATCCATAAAAATCAGTCTTAATGTTATTAGCCAGAACTGCATATATAAATTTGTTACCTACTTTTACAACGGGTACTTTATGGTTCCCATGAGGATTCCTTTGAACAAAAACTTAGTAAAAATTTAATGACGACTCTTGATAGCTTTTTATTAAAGGTGTAAACCTAGGGACAGTAATTATCACCAGAAAGCCCGTTTAACTGTTTTACCAACCAAACGTTACCCTATCAGCCCTCTAATTGGTTGGATAAGTTTTAATTTAGAGTCAGTCAGTCATAGGGCCGAAAGCCATAAAGTAAAGCACTAGATACTCCTTTTACTAGCATACACATATCTATCTAACTTTTTACGAAAAATGCACCTTATATGTTATGAAAGTGAACTTTCACAACTAACCATTGACTTATACAACATTAAAGTTTTTTTATGCGTGTTTTTGTGAATATGATGGATGACTTTTGGTTAGGTTAACATGCGTAGACAACGCAGATATGTGACCTTGTTTTAGTGGAAGGCTTGTGTCCTCAATTCCCTTGCGGGAGTAATATAAGGCAATCTTAGGAAAAGACTGGCTATCTACACTTTGTATTTGACCTTCTTTTAATGATCACAGACTATGTTTTGTAATCTATTCTCTATGATCTAGGTAACTAAAAAGTGTTGCGTTTAAAGGATAAGGTACACCAGCTCTTTTAATCTATACTAATATTATAAAGCTGAAAAGTTTGTTTGTTTGAACGCGCTAATCTCAGGAACTACTGGTTTGTACTGAAAAAATATTTTTGCATGTAATAGACTATAAAACATCACGCTACGGTATGTAGGAGCCGAGCAGCGGGTGAAACCGCGCGAGAGTAGCTAGTTTCTAATATGAAGAAACCTTTATTTTATTTTGTGGATAATAAATTGTCAAATGACTTCTTTCTCTCGCCCAGCTTATGGCAAGAGGAAGTGTCAGACTCTTACTGACTAAAAACCCCTCGTTCCATCTGACTCAAGACTAGGGCTAATCATTAGCCATTTTGGCCCTCCTAATGAAGAAACCAACGATAACGACTTGACTAATGCCCGGTTCCTATAATTGAGAAACGATCCGTTTTAGTTACGAATAGTAGTTTTATATACGACTCGTAAGCTAAAACCGTTCCTATAACAAACGTCTCGTCGTGCAACTTACTGACGGTTTGCAAGTAACGGATGTCGGTAAGCGAATTGTATGGAGATCTATGGTGTCTGTGGTGTTCCTATAAATATTTTAACCGTCAGTAGACGGTCAAGATAACTATTCGTAATGTCATTTGGTCGTAATGCGTATACAACGACGATTCGTTAAATATAGGAACCGGGCATAAATAAACAAATTGATTCTTTTATTACAAGTAGTAATTTATAAGAGATCGAATCTAACTGTACTCAGTGGCTTGCATGAAGAAACCTACAATTACGACTACGTAAATCGAATATTTTAGTAATCTTTTTTTAAAGATTAAATCCACTTATACTCAGTGACCATAATTCATAAAAAGAGGTTCTAGTTACACGTATGTTTATTTAAATCGATGAACAAAATCGATAAAGCCGAGCCAGATCACTATAATTCTTAGTTTGCACGTAAATGCGCACATTAACCAAACATAATTAATTATGCACAAATGGCTTCCTTCATTCAGTATTCATAAGCTACACAATTTACGTTTGTATGCCATACGTGGGGTAACATACATATGCATAATTTAAAGGACAGGTTAGCACATGATAGTACAAAATATTCTATTTGTTATATGTATGTACATAACTATATATAACAAACGACAAATTTTGGCAAGAAATTTATGTTTTAAACTGAGTTGTTTTTACTTATATTATAAACTAGTTGACTCGGCTAACTGGGGTGTGATTCTGTAAGACTTCATTCTAAACTTCGAATCTGAATCCGCTGTGAGTAGTAGTACACTAGCGCTACATTTGCGAGTTGAACTAAATTGACAGCAACATATTGATAGATATGAGATGACGTTATAAGTGCCATTTTAAAATTTAATTACCCCGTCACTTCGACGTTCACTTCGCACTCGAACAAGATTCAAAATCAAACAAATTAGCAAATTTTATAGAATCGAACGTGCTGCTATTAATAATTTTGTTCCTTTGCTTATAATGGAACAATTAGTTTGGTACAAAATTTGTTTTAAAATTGATTTTCTTTTTATTAAAGATCAAAATTAGCCATCTGTTCAAAAGAACAGCACTCATTTTATTTTTAACAAGAAGATATGTAAATTACTGGCGAGTGAATTTGTGATAAATACATAAGTATAATTTATGAGCAAAGTCAAGTGAATAAGTTTAGAACAATCAATGAGCGATCTACTCGTATATGAAGGTCAAATATATAATTCTTTTAAAAATTGGCTTTTTACAAATGTTTTAATAGTTATCGTATAATATTCGGATTGGCAGTTCAGACTTTGATCCGCAATATAATTTTCTTATAGTCTATGGGTAGATTAATAATAATAAAATCATTTGCTTTTTGAAAGTTGTTTATTATTATTAAACATCCTACATGCTTAGCCGTCCAATACTTCCACCCTGAGGAAACGATGGAGCATACGGTGGCGGTATGTGCTCTCCTTGGGCTTACCACGCATCGTTGGGCTCGCATCCTGCCATAAGGCATGCCATTATTCGAGCCCATGTGCAGAGTAAAAGGTACTGGGAAGCTGTCTCCTATTTCTGCGATGCAGTGATTCCCAACAGAGCTGATGTTCAGCCAGGTTTGTGGGAACAAGGAACCGCATCCCCCTAAAGCAGGATGAAGGTGTTTTTAGTCAATAAGAGTCTGACACTCTCTCTCAAAAAAGAGCCGTCGTATACTACAAATTTTTCATCCTGTATATACCTATATACAGTATAATACTGTATAATGTACATAAATAATTAATATTATTATTGCACTCAAACTAAATTGTGTTAATGTAAATCAATTAATAACTCATTATCGAAGCAAATTGATGTGTAAATAGGATTGGCCTGGAACAATACATATAATGCTCATTAAAGATGTTCATTTGTTACCTAACGATGGTGTGCCGGAATAATAAATAAGAGGAACGATCAATGGGCGATCTACTTGCATATGAAGGTCAAATAAAGATACCTATCTATACAATTCTTTTGTAAATTGGCTTTTTACAAATGTCTTAATAGTTATCGTAAAATATTCGGATTGGCAGTTTAGACTTAGATCCGCAATATAATTTTCTTATAGTCTATGGGTAGGTTAATAATAATAAATTCATTTGTTTATCGCATCACAAATGTTTGGTAAATACAGAAGTTTCTTAAACTTGAATAAGCGCGTACGTATCACATCCAGACTAAGACTAAGTGTAAGGATTATGAAGAAATAAATTATTTGAAAATGATTTTTAATGCCATTGTAATACAGTTAGTAATAAGGTGGCTTGTTTGTTACAGCGTTGGCCGCCATGCCGCGCTGCTACATGGTAAAGAAATGTGTGCAGCGCCATGAAGGGCCCCCACCGTGCAGCCCGACGGAGGCTAGCGTGGCACCGCCATGCTACAGCCCCGCCGAACACTCTGCCCTAACAGGTAGGACTTAGTAGTAAAGTCAGCAGCCACGAGAATACGACCCTTATCCGCAAAGCGAATAAGGTCGCAAATCCAATTCAAGGTGAGTGTGGCTCGAAACTTTTGCGTATCGTTTTTATTCACAGGGAGTTAACGCTTGTTACTTTAGTTTTAGTACACTACACGCTAGAAACACGACTATATTCGCTGTGAATGTAGCCCGCCACGTTTTAGATAGCGCACACAGTATATACATATGAATAATAGTCGTTAATCACACTTCTTATATTTATATATGATAATATTAAGCTTAATAAAACTGTATTCTGTTTACTGACAGTCATAAATGTTACACAGATTCTATTCAATCATCACAGACTATACACAAACCAGCTATAGAACTGTCCCATGCGTGAATCAAACTAGCGTTATGCAGTAACCGATCGCTCACGCGAGTTGCATCGCACAATCTTGTTCAATTTGTATGCGAAATTGCGACGTTGCAGGCCAACGCATGATATTCGCTTGTAGGGTTTCTGTATCGAGTTTTCCCATTAAGCTGTGCGTTATACGGACGACAGCAGTTCAACTTATTCCAATCTGTCAATGTTTTTCGTTGGGTTTCCGATTTTATGCTCAAATGATAAAGTTGAAAATCTAATAAAGGAAAAGAGGTTGACCTGCTGGTGTTGTTCTACTTATATGTACAGTTGAATTTAACGGGAACATTCTGAATTACTAACAGGTGGGCCATAGCTTCAGTGGGAGTAATAATATAAAGGCACGACCGGTGTCGGCTGCTTTAAGGCGGTTACCGAGCAGTCCGGGCAAACACAACAGGTTGATTTTGTAACCGAGTGTTGCGAACATTTACTTCATCTAAATTGTATGAATGTTTAATAAAAATAAACCTCATTTTCTCTATAAGTACAATAAGTATTAACAGTAAGAAAAAACCAATTATAAAACATAAATAAAATTTTAAGCAAGTTATTGCTTACGTTAGGTGAAATATGATGATTTTATGTCGCTACAATGTGAACTATAGAAGAAATATTTTCGAATTATAATGCCTATGTTGGACTCTGAGCCTGTTTATTAAATGATAGCTAAATCTATTTGATGGTATCGACTTCCTCAAATATTAATGTGTGCCGATGTCAGAGAAGAATAAAAGCGGTGAGTTTTCTTTTGTTTCCTCAAATTGCCTTGCCGCAACAAGTGGACTCATTTTATGTTCTCAGGTAATATTCATAGGCATTTGTTGGCATGCTTTCAAAAGGTTTGTGATATTGTTGTATCACAAATCTTAAATGTGCTTTTCGATTACGTAATCAGTTCTACATTCTGTGTTCTTTGAATGTCTGTTCATTGGCCCGTAAAATCCATTATTCAACATTAGGAAGCTATAACTACGAAGGGAAATGCAACGCGAATTTCAAAATGAAATTTTACGTTAGCAAACATATCTCTCTAAAATGGACAGTAAACCAATTTCGACCTTTCAATCTTGTGTAACCCTGGTTAATAGGTTTACTGTGTATGTGAAAACAAAGCAAGATACACGCCACTCCACGGTATTGAGTTCAAAATGTTAAATAAAACGAAACACGAAACTAAAATTTGACTACAGAAAATTCACGTTTCAAAAACCACGAAATAAGGAAAAAATATCCTCT
Source organism: Spodoptera exigua (assembly GCA_902829305.4). Classification (NCBI taxonomy): domain Eukaryota; kingdom Metazoa; phylum Arthropoda; class Insecta; order Lepidoptera; family Noctuidae; genus Spodoptera; species Spodoptera exigua. The sequence continues at coordinate 6,132,484 of LR824601.2, read as the reverse complement.
GAAAATCTGCAAGCAATTCAATATACCTATAGATATATTGTACGTGTAGTACAATATACTAGTTTAAAATTTAGTGTACAATCTAGCTGATATACCGAAAACAAAATATTATTTTAAATAATTACGTATAGAAGCTGGCACATTGTAAATAAAAAAACCTTAGTTATAAAGTAAAAAAGACGAAAATGGCTTTTTGCTTTACGATAGTCGAGTAATAATGGTATCCAAACGCCGTTAGTAGGTAGAGACGCGAATATTAAATTACAGACTTTTTTATCTAAAGCAACCGCATATTACATAAATATGACGAATGTTATTCACAACTCCATACGGCTTTCATTGATACAAAAGAAAATCGGCGAAATGAAAATTTATTCAGCCAGGACAAAGTAGACAAACGAATCGGTGTTTTTACTGATTATTCCACGCCCATGACGAACAATGGGTTTTAAAAAATCATAGCTGGAAAATACACTTTAGTGAATACACATAGAGGTCTTTTATGAATCTTTTATATTATGTAGCATATCAGGGGGTATGGAAATTCTATGTACCGCCCCTGGCCAACAAGCTCTCCGATACAATATGTGATTTTGTAGTAATTACAATGCGTGGGATTGACGTAATGGAAACAATAGGGCTGTCGCATCTTGTCTTCCCATAATTGTCAGCCCTAGACACTGCCCTTCCTTGATGTCGATGTCAGCTTTATGAATAGAGTTTCGGAATTTGACGTTTGATTGAGATATAGTTAGACTATTCGTGTACGCCTCACACAATGGCCACAAGGAATTGATTTGGCGTCTGTTACACTACCTTCATATTCGTATGTTTAATAGAAAACAGAACTAACTCATAAAAAAGGATATTTCAAAAGTGAACCTTAACATTGAAATATTAATTTTAGATTCTAAAATCTTCTTTTTTGAGTTACGCCTCTTTTCTGTTAAGCTTACTAATTTACAAATACACGATAAACTTACGTGTTATGTTCTTTGGTATAATACGTTTCATATTCAAATTTGTCAGGCACATATCGGTTATATATAAACATTTTGAAACAGACAATTAGTGTCAAAGGAGGTTACAGATTAGGTTTTTAAGTTACTGATCTACTGTTCAAAATTATATATTATTAGCGGATTCTGTTTTTGTTTTTCTGTTTTTTTTTTCGTAACATTTTTTTATCCTATCAAAAGGAAACCAATAATGTTTACTAAATGTTATCTTTATTTTTAAAACGTTTGGCTGGACATAGAATTACTTGTTTGCACTTTACCAGTTGATATAAATGAGTCCTGGTTAGCATTCCGTTTACTTATTCATGCGATGAGTGTCTTGTATGTTAGGTATTCTCTGAGGACTAACAGAGGTGTTGGCCTCGTGCACTCCAGCCGGGACTAGTTACAGAAACCCCGAGTTATTTGCTGCACTCCAGCGGAGTAGGTGCTTTTAATTTTAAAGCAAGTTCATGTTAATGAATATAATCATTTCGTTAATTGTTTTTTGAACGAAATAAAGAGTTCCAGCTATAACTTTGGCTCTTAAAATTCCGCTTTACTTGAACGTTTGTGCATTCTTAATGGTGTTTACTAGTCGTAGTTCCCCGAAGGCCGTTTAACACCTGACTAGTACCAATGTAACATTTTCCGAGTTAAATGTACTTTGTATTATTATTTAGATACCACTGAGATATGGTGATGGATAACGTCGAGAGGAAACCTCGACTTATAATTTCTAATCATAAGTTTGAAATCGCCAACCTGCCTAGAGCAAGCGTGGTAATTAATGCTCAAATCCCTTCCGTTTGAGAAGAAGCCTTTGCTCAGCAGTGGGCCCTCATACATAGGTTGATGATGAGATGTAAAAATGGTTTGAAAATATATAGTCGTATAGGTTATGTTGATACGTGTAATCACGCAATCGTTTCGGAACCTATAAAGTTTCAACATCACGCTGAATTTTGAAACTTTTTAAATAAATGAAGGCGCCAAGCAACCGAGAGGCGGCAACAAGTAACTGACGCTAATTGGCTTTGAGCTATGAAATCGTGTTTAAAACTGAAGTACGCCGCTTCATCTAAAAATAACTTGTCAGTAACAGATTTCTTGAAGCCCTACAGTCGTTCATTGACTTGTTTACATTTTATTTTTATGCTTAACAGTTAAGATAAAGTGAGTAAACAAGAATATAGTTTCATGCAAATATGCCGTATTAACTTTATTAGACGAAGGCAAACGTAGTGTAGGGCGCCCTCCAGCTAGGTGGACTGACGACATCCGCAGGGTGGGTGGCAGTGGTTGGATGAGTAGAGCTGAACATCGAGCTCAGTGGCGTGCAATTGGGGAGGCCTATGTCCAGCAGTGGACGACAACAGGCTGATGATGATGATGATGATGACGAAACTTTATTAAATATACGTGTAAGGACTGTAGCACTCTGTTTATAATATATGTGTATATATCATAGGGAGCAGTCACTTTTAATAACTTACCTTTGCCTTATATTAAAAGTTACTTAAGTCATGTAAATACGATGCTGCTTCATTTCCTTGTGTAATAAGATAAGATCGATCCCCTCTTAACTTCAAATACCGATAGTATCGACGATTCCATAAATCGGAACTATTTTAAATCGAGTTTAAAAAACGATTCGATTTATGCCGTCCGCTGCGCTACGGAACGCAATGCGGTGTCAAATGAAATTTATCATAAATTGTAAGTGGCTCCCTCCCGTTTCGTCTCAATACATTCGAACGTTCTCAATAAAATAAGGTTCACTAGATCATTGGAAACTTTCTTCGTATTTCCTTTCTCAATTTATTTTGAATAGATATAATATTTTGTTTAAATTACATATATCAATTCTTTAAATAAAATGTCGCGTATGTATCTTACTTATAAAATGTGTATTCATATTTATTAATATCCTGTTCTGGGAAAATATGTTCACAAAGAAAATTTAATTAAAATTAAGATTGAAGAGGAATATGTTTCATAGGAGGAATTCCGGTGAATTTGGAATCATCTTATCTCGAAACTGTATATCAGGGACGAGGTATTAGTGTTGCGTATGCGATATGACATGTCAGCTTAATATGTGTAGTGTTGGAATGATCGACAGTTCCAATTACATGCGGTGCGATTCGCATTAGTTAACTGCAGCTAAGTTACAAACGATTTAATAATAATCTCATAGCTATGAATGAACGAACAATACATATAGCACGAAACACGATTTGTGACATCTTTAAATACCATTTTTATTCAGCTCTGCAACACCCAAAGGTCACGCTGGTAGATAATGCCAACGGCATTAAGTCCGCCTATGTGCGAACATATTATTATGTATGTACATAAAGCTTCTTAACCTTTCAATAGTGGTAATTCGAGACAAAATAGAAGATCAATAGGTAAGCGGAAGCCGGCGCAAGCTTGGGGATTGATGAATTAAATGAATCAAAATTAATGATGGTTTCCCAGAATTTTATAACTTTATAAATTAAGTTCTATAGGTAATGTTTTTTTCGAAGTTTAATTAATGTAATTTAATTTTTTGTAATTGTGACAAGCAGCTTATTTATGCTCTTACCTATATAAGATGAAGACTTTAAATTGGTTATATAATCTTTGTGCCTCAGTGTACTCAATAGTCGGTGAGCCAAATAAATAAAATAAAAAATAAATGGATTATTTTTTGAGACATATTTAGCTCTTGAACTGCTTTAGCATATAAAATGACAGCACATAGAAGTGCTCGATCAAGCTGTTCCTCGAATTTAATATCTCAGTCTGATTCAAAATCAAGATTTCAATACTTTGGCATCGACAGGTGAGAACTACTACGTTCGATATAGCATATCATGAAGATGTATTTGCAAAAGTTACTTGACACATATTTCGTTTGTAGTTCACTTTGATCTTGTGAATTCAGTTAAAGTTGCATGCATCTGGGATTCGATTTTTCAACTACATATCGTAAGTATAGAGGTCAAGTTTCTAGTTCGGATACATTTTTGATTCAAAACTTTTCTGGTTGATTGATTATTTCTCTAGGTGGCTTAAATCGGTTGAATTTTTGTATCAGTAACTGGTATATAACAAAGTCGCATTATCTGTCTGTATCTTGAAAACTACGCAACAGATTTTAATGCGGTTTTTCTTCATAGATAGAGAGATTCAAGAGGAAGGTTTGTGTATGTATAATAACATCCATTAATTTTAGTATCAGCAATGTATCCATGCAAAGCCAGGATGGTCGCTAGCAGTATTATAAATTATATCTATCGTATCCTGATATTTCATATTGAATGACATAATTCAACAAAATCGTAATGTTTTATTGTTATTTTATAGAGTCTAGACTAATACCGCTGCCTTTCTTGGAATAAACAGTTCATGAAAGTGGAGCTATGAGCGGTGATAGCACTTTATTTGTGAGTCACCTTCTTTCTACATTTCAAAGCGGATTGTGTTAACTAAAATGACATAAAAAGTTGGTATTATTTTTGGTAGATACCAGGAATAGACTACATAATATATTCCTTCAAAGAAAGGTATAGGTTAAACTTATATTAGGTACTTATCCAAAAATATTAATAAACATGTAAGAAATTAGTTTTTATTTAGTAAATGTAATTTAATTTATGTATTTTATAATTTAGTCATAGTCCACACATTTGAAACTATTCTTTTATAGGCTATCACTAGATAGTGCTCAAATTTGCAACGCCTGAAAATGGCCGTTAAGATGTGCCTGGTATTTACATTTCAGATCCTTGACACTTTTACATACAAATATTTGTGTTTGAGTTCGAGTTGGAAAATCTCAGAATATAAAGAATTTCAACCAACTAATAGATAACTATTAAGACAGTGCAACATAAAATAAAAATATATAAATAAAATAAAAAACAAAAAAGATATAAAACATAGTTACCAACATAGCACAGGGTCCTAAACAATCTTGATAAAAAATCTGTTTAGTAATAGTATTTTGCTTAAGTTCTGGTCATTCTTGAGTCGCGTTCGTGCCAGTATGAAGGTGAAAGGATAATCAATATTGCAAAAAGAAGTAGATACATCGTCGATGCTCCGACCCTCAGATAATGGAGGTGAAAATACCTGGACAGCCACGCTGCAGGGAGAGAGAGCAAAACAAGAACGTGTTAAGTGCATTTAATAAAGGTAACCTTCGGTGTTTTAATTTTTTAATAGCGTTCCCCTTGACTCGAATAACTCGAGGCGTTTTGCTATCAACAAGAATTTAAGAAGGAAATAACAAAAAAGGGAACAGACTCCGTTGTGTAAATACCCGGACGAAGCGTTTTATTTAAAGAGAAAAATGAGTTTAACGCATTTTCTTTTTTATGGGCAACCTGTAAAATGGCTGTTAGTATTCCTCTTGCACCTGATCTTTGTCTTTTGCGTTCGAGATGAAATCGATTCTTAAATTTGTCTATTTTCTGGGTGGTCCAAAATTGGTTTGTTATTCGATTAGATTCGTTCTCAGTTCATCAAATAACTATTGTATATATATATATGGGTTTATACATAGATATTCATAGGTTTACTTTACGCGTTATTAAGGACTAATTTTTAATCTATACCTTTACATGTATACGGGTGAAGGTCAAAAGTGCTATTATGCTTTAGCAACACAAATATATATGAAATTGAATTGAAATAGGAGCACACAGATTTAAAACTGATAATTCAATTGTTTAGAATCTACATAGAAGAACATCATAGAAGCTTTGACTTTCGTCTTTAATAAAATCTTGAACACTTTAGAAATGGTAAAGTGCAATTGCACTGAAAAATAAAGTGCTAGGAACAAAGTTACTTTTGCATTTTACATATCAATCGAGATGAATACGTATCAGACAGTAAGCTCAAACATACAAATATCACTGTGCATTTGACAAAGAAAGTATGGAAAAGGGTTGTAAGTCTTCGAAATAAAATATTTACCGAAGAAACAACGTTCGGAGAGAACCGCAGACGAAGACAGGCAGACAGTAGGCTATGTATAATTCAGAATTGTTATTAAATCCATGATTTTACTTCACTTATCTAAAATGTGAAATTGGTTTTTGTGTTAGACAGAAAAAAAAGGATTCGAGGTATAATAAAGTAGCGATCTCTTTCACGCTTCTATAAGGAAACTGAGCCTTGGCTAGTTGCCAAGAAATGAAAGAAAGGATCTGTAAAGTAGGTATAGGAACTATGTGTACATGTGTATGGAACATCACCTCTTTTATTCCCAGAAGGGTTGATAGAAGTGCGCATGTGTTTGTGTGAACCTTATTGCAGAATATACTGCATATGTCGTAAACAACTAGCTTAATAAGCTATTCAATTAACGACCTAGCCTGTTTAATCATGTATATCGCCGATTTGAAAGTAATTCTAGAAGTTTCTTTGTGTCTATTACCCCGAGATATCAATGGAACAATGGAACAATGAATTTATTTTTGCAAGTAGTTAGATTATAAAACGGTACTTTTACACTTCAAAATTATGTTTATGTATAAAATTAGATGAAGCTTTTTTTTCTTGATTTTATCTAATTCAAGAAAAAAAAAACCAACGTCTTTTAAAGTTCAGATACAATGTAAAAAAAATATGAGAACCGTGCAAGTTCATTATGTAGTGATCTTTTAGGGATAGCACCACACTAGTTTAAGTGGACCCGTTCTGAAGACAGGCACGGAAGTGTCAACAATAAAGTCCAACGTCTAATATCAAATAGCTAAAGAAGGTTTGAGATTCCCAGATATAATTCACCACATTTGTACTGACTTCTCTGAATCTTAGTTCTAATAGTTGCACTGCATTTGGTTTCCAACAAAGCCGTCACCATATTGTATATTGTAAGTCAAGTATATCCTACAAAACGGAGTCTAAACCAGATGCATATTCATGTCTGAGGGAACATGGCACGTGTGTGATGTATGCCAAGAACACAATAATAATAGAATACCTGAACGGTACCTACACACAGGTAATATACATAAACCTGATTAATTGTTAATATTTGAATGAACAGTACTGCAATGTATTATCATCTAACGTCACAAGTGTGGAAGAGCCAGGCTTCAGCACGAATGGGTCAGCTCGACCGGAGTGATATCACGGCCTCACAGAACCGGCGTAAAACAATTACAGCGGTGTGTTTCGCTGTAAGAGCGAGGTTACCGGAGGCCCAATCCTTCCCCTATCCTTTAGATTGGAGTTAGGGATTAGGCTAGGTTATCCCGAAAAGGCTATATTAAAAATTTTGTTTTATATATGTTATATTATGTTATTTGTTTTATATTCTTAAAAATTACTCAAGTTCCGACTCACTTTTCGTAATGTACTGCATCTCTCACAGACTCCTTTGTGTACCATAATTGTGATACAATATCCATATCTGTCCATCTTTTTTTTGATCCTTCAAAAAACTTTCCATCCTTCCATTTTCTTTCCATTCACATATATATCTTTAATTATCTTTACAAATACATCACTTGCTTTGCCTCATTCTTAATTTATTTATATTTTTAAATTACATTTCATTATATGCTTTTATATTTCTCATAAAGTTAAATTAAATAAAGTGAATCAATCATTCTCTGAAAGGCAGCTTAATGTATATTTTGCAATTATCGCGATACTCACAAAGAAAAAATTAAAAAAGAAAATATCTCTCCATTACATCTACATTTAAAATTCCGTTTGGAAAAATAACTTTCACGGATTAATTACAGTATTATTTATTCATAAAAGAAATAAAAAATATGGCTGACGATATATATCGAAACGTTTTCAATTACTTTTGGTACTCTCGACACAGTGGGCGTCACATGTTGAAGTAAATTATTTATTGGGAATATTGTAACGGGTTTAAATAGAACTCTATTTCAAAAGGATACATACATAATGATTTCTCCCGCCCAGGGTAAAGCGAGAGAGAGTGTCAGACTCTTACTGACTAAAAACCCCCCGTTCATTCTCCTGCTTTAGGCCGTGGCCGCGGTACCTCATTCGCCTCGCGCTTGCCCCAGCAATCACAGTTATATATCTAAGTTTACAATTGCTTAAGATATCCTTTCTTCGGTACGTTCAATGAAACGAAGAGCAACGTAACACACAGACACGCACTGCAAAAGGCATTCATCGATTCGCTGTCGATTAGGTACATGAATGAAACAATGTGAATAGTTGACTACACCTGAAATTGATCAAACATTTCACACTACTGAATACCACTGACATTTGAATCATGGCAGAATAATTTAATACTCAGTAGGTACGGAACTGAATTAAGTGTGTACTCTTTACCAAATATTACGTTCCTATTAATATGTGTGAAGCGTATATTTTATTGCAAAACTTAATTGAAAGAAATAACAGTACCTATATTGTTTAACAAGTATATTTGTGAATTCCGTGTTTGTTTGACTAGACTTATGTTGTAGTACTTAGGAACATTGTAGCTATCTATCAGTGAAAGAATTTTGGAATTCCGTCAATCGGTTCCAAAGGTACATATGATCTTTACCTCTATGAATAATATTAGTAAAGATATATTATGCGGTAAAAGAACAGATATTGTGCTGTCCCAAGTCACTTGAGAGGAAAGCACGAACTAGACAACGAACCTCTTTGGTCTAGTAGTTGCTGAGTAGGATTCACTGCGTTTTACGATTTAGAAATTCTCAGAATGCTGTAAATGTTTTAGGTGTGACTATGGGCTTGTCCGCGCTACAATGGAACTTATTACATGACTTGAGGAAAGTGGATATTATTACTAAACTTACTTACGTGCTGTCTAACTGTCAATTTTCTTTAAGTTATAGAATTAAAACTTATGAAACTCAAATTAACTAAAAATTGCGGGTTACTCACGTTTGTTTTTGAGAAAAGCTCTACTAGTTTCGTAGTAGGCGGCGCGACGTCGCCGCGTCCGCGCACGCTGCTCATGAGAAGAACCCCTCTGTGGTTCGAAACTAGAAGAGCTTTTCTCAAAAAGAAACGTGACTAACCCGCGATTTTTAGTAAATTTAGTATGTCTCACGATAGTTATTATGAAACTTACATAAATAATGAGATAGGCGAGTGGCCAACTGATCAACTGAGTAAAAGAGCAAAACGGACAAATATTATATAGTAACCTTACAATATTTTAAAATAGTTACTATTCAATAATAATAAAATGAAATAGCGAGTTGGCTGTTAGGTAAAGTTGTTCTTTACATAGCCAAATTTCATATGACAGTCCATCAGGTAATCCAGATACACGTAATGAAAACCTTTTAAAAGCTTAAAAAAGGAAAGCAATATGGATGAAAAAATATTTTTAAATTGAATTATCGTTTCAACGGATTATCGGCGACGCTTTTAACATAACAAAATGGTAGTTGGACACAAACGGGACTGAGGAAATGAATAACGTTAATCAGAGAACAAGTGAAGTTGTTCGGCAAATACAGAGTGCGTTTAATTTGACCAAAGTTAGAAGTTACACCATGTTCAATGTACATTTGTACTATGCGACTACTTTATTTGAAACGGTTGTAGGACAACCGGACAATTGTTTCTGTTCGCATACAGGAAAATAAGACAAACGTGGATGCAGCTTCCTTTCTGTCTTTGAAGTGATATTTGTTTTGTGGCCTCTACTTTCTCTCTAGTTGTGAACACTTCCATACCTTTATTTAATATTTCCTGCTTGTCATCCAACACAAATAGTCGTCTATTGTCGTATTTTGTAGTTATTCAGTGATTTTGAGTGAGCTATTCTTTGCATTATAAGATTTTTCTTTCGCTACAGCTATTTTTCATTTATTTATTCATTGCTTATCACTGGATTTGTTTCTTATACTTCCATATCTGAATTTAGAATCTTTTTTTACATTAATTGAACCGAATAGCAAGAGAGTCGATCGCTTTTCAGCTTTAACTAAGACAATTGAAAATAGTCGAAGACAAAACTCAAATAAAACTTAAAAGAAGAAAATTATAAGTAACTCTAAGCCTTGCTAATTATAAGTAACTTTATGTACCAAAAATCAGTTTAACATAATATAATATGTATAAATAAAAATTTATAATTTTAATTCAATAATTCTCTCGAACAAGTGCCCAATTAGATCGTTAGTGTGATGAATGCGAAAATAATTAATCACTTTGTACTAATTGTGAAATTAATTTTAACATGAGGGAGAGTAATTTAAACTCCGTATTTAATTAGTACGACCTGTTGGAATAAACTGTTTATATCCATAATGAGGGGTTACGGTGCACGGCGCTTATTTTAATACATTTTTCATTCATAACTTGTAACATACTAAACGTGAAATCTGAAAAGTATCTAATTTATGCAAAGTTATATTTTTATTTAAATAATTTTGGAGCCTCGTTCGTAGTGGTTTTCGCATGGAACAAAATATTTTGGAGCTTTTTACACTCTGAACAAATAGATTCATGTAAAACTAGTTCAGAATAAACCTTTACTTAAAAATCAAAACCCAAGTAAGTTAAGTCAACTTTTTCATTTGAAAATAGAATCAAACAAAGTCAGCCTTATTTTTCTTGATTTACGGTTGACAGTAACAATGTCTGAAATAGTTCTAACTACATTAGTGATTCTAGGCTCACGTGTCTGGAATCAGTCAAAGGGTTAATTGATTTCGATCATGGCGACCAGATCGATTGCCAACTTCATGAGATATCGCTTCTATATATGGCAACTATAGGTTCCGTAACCGACTACAACATTGAGAACCTTGACTAAATACAGTACTTTACATTACAAATGTCTGCGCTAATATTCGTCAGCACCATTGTTAGCGGGACTCGGACTTCTCCAATTGCTAGCACTAAGTTTGATTCAGCTCTCATCCAACGACTGCCAGCCTCTTTACGGATATCGCCACTCTAACTAGATGCAGGGTGCCTACGTTAGTTTTACGAGGTTAGGATTTTTCGATTATGATAAACATGGCTATACTTTTGTTTTTAGTATAGGTGTAGTGTTAACAATGATAATTGTCGATTATCTTGCTTAGTTACCTAAAATCTGGTAACCATGACGGTAATCCGACGAATGAGTCTTAGATGTTTTTTTTTAATTTTGTTTTATTTGGCCAAACACTAAAAAGCATGGGAAAGTTATGCATTAAATAACCAAAGCGATATTAAAGCTGTATCAAAGTGAACATCAGTTTACAAAAACAAAAACGAAATTTGTTAATCCTTTTACAGTGCTATTCCAAACATTTGTATTTCAAACAGCAATACTGTATCCCATAGCGCCATCCTACCGTGGCTCGTCTGCGTAAATATTTCTATTTTATGTTCAGTGCAATAAAATTCTTAAACAAACATGCACAAAGTTTGAAATAACTGTATCAATATTTAAAATAGAATGTTTCATCGGCATTGCTCGCTGGATTTCGAAAAAAACACGTATCTAAATATCCAAATATCCATGCATACAGAGGAGTTGTGGACAGTCATAACTTTATAAAACAAAACGTGGGTTATTCACACCATCGTGATATAGGAAAAAATATAACAGATAGCTTTCAAAGTTAATAAAACTGTGGGGCATATAGGCTTTGTTTTTGTGAGGGATAAATCTATTAAATAACTGCTTCTCTCGCCCAGGGTAAGGCGATGCAGACTCTTACGGCCTTATGACCAAACAAGGTTTTACTTTAGTCTAGGACTAAACCATTGAGCCAGTTTTCGTATTTCAAATTGAAGGTAGATGACAATAAGGTTTAAAATTCAATACCCGACTCAATGGTTTAAACCTGGACTAAAGATAAACCTTGTTTTGTAATAAGGGAGTTACAGACTAAAGATCCCTTCGTCCCCTCTCCTGCTCCAGGACGAGGCCGCGGCCATTGCGCTTGCCCCGCAACGTCGGCTGAACATCGGCCCTGTTGCACGATTTGCAAATCATGATCGAGTGGCATAAATAAAAAATAGGGCAGTATTTTAAATTTTATTAAAATATACCTATTCTATAACAGAAAAACTTCACTGGGATATTGTTGTTTATAAAATTGAATGTTTTCATAACATGAAAAAAGAGTTTCTGGTTAAAAATAATGAATGGAGCGAAACCATTGTCAACTGTAGCTGTGACGCGTAGGTATTGTGACAATTGACAGCTTTGGCAAATATCACACAGAATTCTACGAACATGATTCCATTATGTCCATCCTCCATATTGAAATCCATGCCAAAAGTTGGAAATACGAACTATTCGTTGGTAAAATATTTTCAATAATTGAATAAAGGTTATTACACTAAAAGCCACCGCAGTATCTCTGCGAATTTGCTTATGTGCGGTAATAATATAAGCCTGAATTTGTATTATTATAAGGAATTATTTTACGAATTTCTACTAATAATATAAACGAACGTGATGTTTTGTTATTCTTCCGTTTAATAACTAGTGTTCACTATATAGGACCTGAATGAAATTTGGTATTGAGATAGTCTGAAATAACAACATTACTAGACTATATTTATCCTGGAACGACGGACACAGCCGACTTCTTTCTACTCGAAATTATTAAAAATACTTTATGGTTAGCAATCGCCTTAAAAATAGTTAAAAATAAAACATTTCTTTTTTAAAAATTGGATTATTGTTTAGCATGTTAAATATATTAAAAAAAAACATGAATAAATGATGCAATTTTTGTCCAAATATATCGATTTAAAAATAATCTTTCAAAAAGTTTACATTCACATTATACTTACAATGTAACAAAACTCCTTTTCATGTTGTGAAGCAGAAAACAAACGGTGTGTGTAAAACCCATAGACAATTACTTGCTCAGACAGTCAGCGGTTGCCGTTCTAAATTGTAATAATTGCATTCCAAGTCACAGTAACGGAATCCTAATACGTTATTGGATGCGAAGGCTCTTTGTTTCTAGTTTCCCATGTCTTAGGAAAGTATTTATGAACTAAATAAAATCGTTTTATGGTTATTAGTACTTTGAGGTTTATAAAAATGGTCTCTCTGTCGAGGCGAGGTTTCTTTATTTTTCTTTTCCGAGTTCCAGCGGTCGGTGAAACGATTATTGTGCTTTTTGACATCGCCAAAAATTCTTACTGGTTTCGTGGTATCTATTCCACTGTACCTATATATGTTAACTTCTGAAGTCTACTCCTTTTAAAATTTGATGTTTGTTTTATATTCTGTATCGTTAATCGATTTGGTATAGTTTTATATTCAAATATTTCACAGTTGTACTTTTTAAATTACAAAATTACAGTTTATGGTCGAGTTTCCTCTGCATTGTGAGATTACTAGTAAACACAGGTTTTAATTTGGGTAAAGGTCTTGCTTCGTATAGACATTTACTATACACTCAGCCTTAGTAAAATTTGTTAACTAAACAGAGGTTTTACTTCTTGAACGTCATTGTGGTGTGTCGCTGTCTCTATCGTCAATTTGTTTTATTTTATTAAAACTTCATAACGCGCTCCGTCACACTTATACTTGTTTGAAAAAAAATACTCATTCATGTAATTGTTGCAGAACTTCAGGCCGTTCAAAAGTGCCCTTTATTTATCGGCTAATAATAATGTTAATTGTCATGAAGACAGAGGCTTAATTACTTCAAGAATGGACTTTGATGTCGTACAAATAAAATTCACTTTTTATTGACAACCGATTAGCAATTGTTTATAATAAGGTTCTTTAATTGGAATATATACTCTACCAATAAAAACATAGAGGAGAATTTAGTTTAAAGGCGATATAAGCTTTAATACGCGTCACGTCACTTGTATAACAAGGAAGACAGAAATTGTGCACAGCATCGATGCAAGATATTGAGGTTGATCGAACCAATTTGTAGTGCGTTGTAAAGCTGAATTGTTTAGGGAAACTAGTTTCAGGGCTTGAGCTGATCAAACTGGACAATACCAAGCCTATTAGTATTTTGAAGCGGTAGACCGAGTCACTAGATTGTTTACGGCGCTACTCAATTTTCGTCAGTGTGCTAGTGACATCAGCTCACTCTAATTTTGAGATAAACTAGTGTGATAGCTAGGCACGAATTTCACAATAGTTGACGTTATAACATTGATCGGATTTTACAAAGGTGATGTGTCGACATAGTGTAAAAAAACGACGATATCATCACCGCGTCGTGCCTTTTATTATAACGGGGTGATGCTATCTATTAGTTTTGGAGAGGATATCTCGCTCTAGGTCGGGCATAACGGAGCGTCAGACTCTTACTGACCAAAAACTACTCCGTTCCTTCTGCTCTAAGCCAGAAGCACGATACATTATTGCAAGCAGTGTTTTAAAAGTAAAAAAGGATCAAATAATGACTATTCAAAACAAATATGATAAGACACGGCGAGTTTTATAATAAAAATGTCAAATGATACAAATTGGGAAACAAGAGCGCCATCTAAAAATGTTTTATATATTTTTTTACTTTTTTATTTAGTTTTGTATAGCTTGTGGTTTCTGCAGCGTTCCACTGAAAATTAGTGAAAGGCTTATGTTAAGTTGTTTGTGCTTGTTTTCACTATGCAACGCAAGATTAGTTTGTGTTCGATACATACATGTGCTGTACAACAACGACTAACTTCTTCTTTGTTCGAAGTTTCCACTAGGTTTCATAAACTTTATCTAAACATGAATGCCGCGCGCTAGTAGGTTAGATAAGTGAGAGTTTTTTCCTTTTGTTCTGTACTGATACGGTTTATTTTGAATACATAACAACATTAGAACCACATTATTGTAAATAGAGGCGTGAAAAGACAAAGAGCCGCGTGAGATATTTTAGTTTGTGTGCGTGCCTAGTGCGTTAATATGAAGTTTATGACGTTAGGCCTTATTGATTAACCGTCTTTTGTCTTTGAAGTATAATACCTTCCAATGACTTACTTTTCCCACTCAATTAAGAGGGAATCTCAAACTCTCACTGATTAAACTGTACCACAGTTCTTCTCCTATATACTTTCATTTGCACTAGCAACAGCCCTGATTTCCTTCTCCAAGTTAACCAACCAATCAGGCGGCTAACAACAACAACGTTTCGATCGCATTAACAAAAAAAAATCGGACCTTTGCGCAAAAAATACTTAAAACGAGCGCCTTTTTTGTTGCATGCTTCATGGAGACTGTTATATGAGTTAGAGCCACTACTTATTGGCTTTTATTAAAAACATAAAAAATATCTACAGAAATCAATGTCTGACACGTGAAAGAAAGTGGCATTTACAAGATGGTGTAAATAAAACCTTAACTCTATCTATCTATCCAGATACCAACAATCTTGACAAAACTTGCTCTGGAATCTAATCTTGCTAAATGTTTGCAAGATCTTGGCGGGAATTCAACTCGTAACAATTTTGCCATTCCATTCCAGTTCGTCTGGTATGTCATATAGGGAACATTTTGCTATCCTCAAGATGTACAGCTGCCAGCGGCGGCATGTGGACAACATTGCAGATACCTTACTACATGCTTTTAACATCATACAGTCTGCCTTATAGGTAAATTCGATACGATGATAGTATTTTCTAGTACATTGATCTCAACCGTAAATTTGATAGCTTATACCGGTTTTTGCGATCAATACATGGCGTTGCATTCGAATTAAGTATCGTATTTCTGTACCGTCATTGCCTTTACGAGATCCTTGGGTCTTTGGAAGGCCTACATGAGTTGAAGCTAGCTCGAAAAGAGTTTTTGAACAACTTTAATCTAAATGTTATGTCACAACACAGTACCACGACGTCTTTCAAAGTAGAGAAACCTGTATCTGGGTTTATACTTATACATACATATAATAAAGCCCAAAAATTATATCTTCGTGTTTCGAAATCTTGGAAGCCATATACTAATTAAACAGTTTATAAAATTAACCATCTCAAACTAAATATCACATACATTTAAAATTTAAATAGGATTTGTTTTATAAGCCGGCGTGAAATATTTATCGCGTTATGTTTTGCCATGTGAATGACATTCTTTTTCCCCAATCCCCATCCCCTCTCCAATCCCTAAACTCCAATAAGCCGTCAACACAGTTGAAACTCCTCTGGCGTGGCGGGTGTTTATGGGCGACACCGATTACTTACCACTAGTTAAACAGGTTGCCGCCCAATCACATAAAAACGATTGTGTTTTAAAGACTTTTACAATATCATGAAGCGTACAGACTGAACCTCCCTTTAAAAGAAAGCACACATGAAATAATAGCACTTATAGATATTATAAATAAGGTATAAATCGACGAATGACTATATTTGTACGCAGTAAAGCAACAGGACTTCGTATATTTTTGGAACATTTGCCAGCGCAAGCAACAGGACGGCAACAGTTGAATTGTGTTAACTGGTTTAACGCAACTGTTGCTTATACCTGTTGCAAGAACAAGGACTGTTGCTACTCGAAACTTGAAGAAAATATTAATTTATATTTCTGTTTAAAACGAACACTGGTATTGATATTGTAGTGTTTTGTTCAAAATGCACTATTTTGCTTGCTTTAATTAACAATAAATATCAATCTATATTGCATCAAAAAATCTATAGGGCAAAATGCCCATAAGCTTGGCAGTATTACCACGTTGAATGGCAATCCTTTTCCTCTGTTAGAAGAAAAAACTAGACCTCTGGTCACTAGATACGTCGACCTGAATGTATAAAAACTTGTACGCTATAACTGTACATAATAAATTAAATCAGGGTCAAAAGTGGTTCCTTTTTAAACTTTTACATAATACCTAATGCCGATACAAAATATAAAACCAAAAACAAAAAACAACTTCGCAATACGTTACCAAAACAAATATCTACAGCATGTGTGCAAGAAACTAAGCAAATAATTCCAAGACATATCAAAAGCTGTTCATTAAAGCAATGCATAACTCCACTCGTATTTACGCTCGTAACTTTTATTTAAACTTCACCTTGCAACGTTTGTTTACACATGCAGGAGAAACATTTAAAGTACAGTTTCTATTTGAAGGTAAAACCACCCACCCTGTATCAAATGTCGTCACGCTCTGAGAACTAAGTCTTCGTGAGAGGATTTCAATTCCTTTATACTGTTAATGAAGCTAATGCAACTTAGTTCAACAGTTCAAAGATGCGACTGTCTCTAAAACTGAATATGTTATAAGATTGCTCGACTTGTACGTATTGGTTATTAAGTTTTATAGAAGATATATTTGACTGACGTACTTACGTCAAGTTAATGAAGCTAAGAGTCCTTTAAGGCCTCAATGGTATAATGCCACCACATTTATAGTAATTTGATAAAAAAGACGTAGGAATTGAAATAGGCACTTAAAGCAAAGAACAGTTTTCTATGGCAGCGAGATAAAAACATTATTTATTCGTGTCACATTCAAGCCTCGATTGGCAGTATTCATCGGCTTGTAGACACTACCCAGCACATCACGCAATAAAATTCGATGAGCATAGTACATGGTACACTATTCATGGACACACTGTGCAGTGAATTCTAAAAAGGTATACGGAAACAAGTTTTGACTAAACACTAATACATTCTGTATAACACGAATATTTTCTGAAACTTTTATATTAGAAAAGCGTCTATGTCTATAACAGCTATTCCATTTTGCCGTTTGAAATTGTTAACCAAATTAATCCTGAGAGTTTCTCGAATTTGACGTACGAAAATTGAGTGAATTCGCCAGACCACATTTACCAATAAAGGTTTCCAAATTCTGTGTACAAATCATTCACATGTAGGTATGTAATAATGTATGTAGGTATATTATATGGCAATTCACTGAAACATTTTGTAACTACAGACGGGATCGGCATTTGTATTTCTCAAGTATATGCGCCCATATACTCGTAATACTTGTGATTGAAAATGAAATGAAATGTACGATTTCTTGTTTTGTTTTATTTAAGTGCCGTTAATGTGGTGGAAATTATCATGATTCTTGTTTAGAGTATGTCGGAGCGGCCTTTAATTAAGGATACACTATACAACGTTTGAAACGTCTAAAAACCTAATAAATAAATAAATTTTACCTATCTTGCATTATCATAATTCTTTATTTTTACTTAACTATCATAATCTATCTTTGAAAAATTCTACAGCTGTATTTATCAAAGGATACAAACGTGGTTGGTACAAATAATATTTTGTCATTTAATTAAAACGCAAGCGGAAGTTCTTTTAAAGTGAAAAATTTATTGCAAATACGGCATCCGCTTTTTATTTGACGAGAATGCGAAATGAAATGCGGAAGCGTGGAAGTTAACATTGGGTTTTTTTGTGAAAATTTCAAATGAAGTCATTTGATATTTTCTCCCGCCCAGGGGCGAAGTGAGGAAGTGTCAGACTCGTACAAACTAAAGCACCCCCGTTCCTTCTTCTGCTCTGGGCCGATGTCGCGGTGCCTCATTGCACTTACCACACAACCCCAACTGAACATCAGCCCGGTCCGTGGTGGTCTATTGGCTCTTTGAGGCGTGCGCGGAACACTACTCGCCTTCCGTTCAGGTCAAGTTAACATTGGGTACGTACTTAAAAAGATTCAATAAGATGCGCGATTTTCCGGGGGCAAGAGCAATAATTTGCCGCGGCCTCAGCAGGAGAAGGAAAGAGGCTCTTGTCAGTAAGAGTCTATCACTCCCCCTCGCTTTACCCTAGGTGAGAAAAGTCAATTGACGGCCCTTTCTCGAAAACCTTATTCCTCTATCGATGCGCAATACAGCAAACAGAATTCGATCGGCATTTCAAAATCCCGAAACCAGTGTTCGGTTTACGTGGCAAGTTTTGAAGATAAAATTCCAGCCATTTTCGGTAACGTCATCATTTTTTTTCCTTTAAACTGCGTTTGCGTAAAAGCGTTGCAGTTGTTACCAAATTGAATCTCTTTTAACCGTTTCCACAAAGCTTGTTTGGGAAACCTGTACGTGTACGTAGTTCAAAGGAGGATTTACTGTCGCCGATATTCGTTGTGAATTTGTCCCAAGTTTTTATTTTGGTCACTTGTAAAACGAAATCTGCAAAGAGATGACGAAATCCAGTTATATTTTTAACTTCATTTAAATTAGTTCGAAATGTTGGGAATGCTTGTGAAAGATTTATCAAAGAAAAAAATGCGTTCGAAATAATGGTCGTGTATATTTCTATCTATGTATGTAGTAACTTTAAGGATGGAGGAAGTATAATTCACATTGAACATGTCAATTCTTTTCTCATAACTGCTCGTTAGTCTCACAATCGAAAGCACCAATGTCTCCCTCATCGCACTGACTTTTGCCAGTCTTATTTCTTTATTTAAGTCGACCGTCTGTTAAATGCATTGGTCAAGCAAGACGCGTATAGCAATTTGTTGTTATTAAACTAATCGCTGTTCCTTTTTTTTTAATTTGAAAGGTTCCAAGTACGCACCTAAGAATTGATAGACGCAAAACAATGGGGAAAATGGGTTTTCACAAGAACTAGACGTAAATATATCAACTCAAATTATAGTATATTCGTCGAACAAGAACTCATTTTATAGTCATTTATTACGAAAACTAAAAGACAAAATCGAGGTAGGTAAGTGTAAATTTTCTGTGAAATCGTTGTTTGAAATATATGTATTATGGAATACGTTATTTCATCATACTTACTTTGCTTTATTACATAATTATTTATAAGTGTCTCAAGTTATTAACCATGGTGTGAAATGTTTGCATCTCGCTCTTATTTCATTCTGGAAGTGTTACAACAAATTCTCTTTTAGGAACCAAACTTATGAATTGTTGAAACGTACCAGGGTTTATTCTCATCATGCAGTACTGCACGACGATTGGTTTTACGCCAGTAGTGCCAGACAATAATACGCTAGAACTATCAATCAATGAAACAAAGCTGAGCCTGACGTCGTAGTTGAACCAGTTTTGCTATTAGACTGCCCTCTATATTTCACAAAGGCTCCTATTGGACGGATTGCACTGTTTTGTTTGTCTACGTTTGAGTTGTGTTAT
Organism: Spodoptera exigua; assembly: GCA_902829305.4. Classification (NCBI taxonomy): domain Eukaryota; kingdom Metazoa; phylum Arthropoda; class Insecta; order Lepidoptera; family Noctuidae; genus Spodoptera; species Spodoptera exigua. The sequence continues at coordinate 6,112,478 of LR824601.2, read as the reverse complement.
GAACAACCATTTTAAGATCGGTACGCTAAGGCTTTTGTATGTACAAATCTTTGCTAGCGATTTCATTTGACCTGGTACCTCTTGTCCATTTGATTTAAATATAAAGCGTTAAATATAACACGGAAACTGAAGTTTACTCAAAGCAATCTAAGACTCAAATCAAGCTTTGATTTGACTCTTAGATTTTCATATCCATATATGCATAATATAGGACTTACTGAAAGCGTTTATTGCATACATATATATGTATATGTTGTTCGGCAGTTCGGTATTAAATTCAAGACCAAATAGAACTTTGGGAAGATTATTTCGATCAAATAGCAAAGTCCAAGGGCTGAATCTATTTGATACGTTTGTAGTGTGTGCTCAGTTGGATATACACGTTACTGGAAATGGTGTTAAATCTTGAAGACTGGGAGTTACAAATTTGCAATATAATATTCAAAGTGTCATACTAAATACGACTTATGGAGCCTCATAATACAAGCTCTATTTGCATACCAGGATTTAGACCCATATATTTTTTTAAATTTTTATACTAAATTATTCAAACACGTTTCGAGGGCGCTCGTATAAATTCGGATCACGTCAGGAGCTGATAATAATAAGTTATAATCAAGATCATTGAGCGTTGTCTTACAGTTACGGTTGCATGGCAATAAAAAACGAAATGACCACAAAAAAAAACAATTTAAGTGTTGCTAATGCTTTACATATATACATATATGCATACTACTCATTTTAAAATGATATTTATTAAAGAGATAGTATGGAGCTAAGAATAGGTATATAAGAAAGTATATATGGAATTCAGCGAAACATTTTATATGAAATTTAATACTATATAACTAAAGTATCTTCGTAAACGTTACGCTTACAAACATGGAATATATAAATGGATGCATCGTAAATAAGAGTTCATATGAATACATAAGCTTCAACTGTGAACCAATTCTCGTTAAAGAAACTTAATATAAATTCAATACTGCTTACAAACGTCGCAGTTTGAAAGTACTTCGTTCTGACTAGTCTCTCAAGTATCAGTAACGTTCTATGGAAAATAAAGGCTCGTATTTTATTTTAAATCTGATTATAGTTGGAAGAACAAAGTTAATATTTTAAGAGGTGTTTTGTAGCTTTGAGATATTCGCTTTCCTTTCCATCCTTTAGCATCTATCGTTTCAAGTCCGATTTTTACGTAGCTAAATAGGTCACGATTTTTAGTATCACTGTGTAAAATATATCGTAGGGTTCCTGTTTCTAAATTTGCTAATGAAGGTTTATCAACGAATTTCAAACTTCTATAATGTTTGCGTTTAATCTAAAAGTTCGTGGATTGTAGTATTAGTTTGCTTGTCATACGAAGCGTAGAGACAGACGTGACGCCAGCAAACCCTACCACGAACTGTTGAACGTTGAACTTAAACCTGCTCAATAGATTTTGAGCACTATTGCTAGCAGATAAGCTTGAAAATTGTGATTGAATGAGCTTGATACGCTGTTACAGATGTGCAAATATTACTAGAGACAATAGTGGTAGGTATTGCGAACGCGAATTTAGTGCTTATTGCGAGATTAATCCCTCCGTTTGAAGCCTAATTTGGATTTATCAATCAAATGGCAGCCTAGTTGGAACAGATTTCGTGACCACTGCGTCATTGCTGTTTACCTACAAAGCGCCCTCGTTTTGGATCATCATGTTAAATAAACTGACGTTTTCGATTCCCATTATTTTGCCTTTGTAGAATCCGAATTTGATCGAATGTTCGAGACATATAACATAAATAATGAGGTTTCGGTATACGTGCATCTGATTAACTTGTATGTTAGTTGGATGCTTTCCTCTTCAAAGAATACTGTAATATTATATGTATACTAGCGACCCGCACCGGCTTCAAACAAGTGCAAAAGCAAATATAACTTTTTTTCTATTATTTAATTGGTTATATTATACATATAAAACTTCCTCTTCCAAAATCAATTGTGTAATTTTAAAGATTTGAGCGTTTACATAGGGATATAGGGACTGAAAAACCGATTTTGTTTTATACTATTTAGTAATGTAAGTGTGGGAGAGCCATGCTTCGGCATGAATGGGTCGGCTCGAACGGAGTGATACCACGGCCTCACAGAAAACCGGCGTGAAACAACCACAGCGTTGTGTTTCGCCGTGTGAGTGAGGTTACCGGAGGCCCAATCTTTCCCCACCCCCAATCCGTCCTCAATCCTTAATTCTCCAAATCCCTAATCCCTAAAAGGTCGGCAACGCACTCGTAACTCCTCCGTTGCGGATGTCCATGGGCGGCGCTGATTACTTACCATCAGGTAATCCGTCTGCTCGTTTGCCGATTTATTAAATAACAAAATATATATATATATATATAAACACAAACAAATACTAATCGCCGATAACGGAGATAATTTGTAATCAAAACAGTTGATTAGTCGGTCGCATAATTAGACACTAATTGGCTAATTGGTCATTTGAATATGACGTAGTTAATCATCGGAATTCGCACTAATATTGTAATTGTACATTAACTATATTGGTTTGTAATTGTAATTTATATTTAGTGGCCACTATCGATTTCGGATAATGTATTATAACATACACTAGCTTTTGCCTGCGACTTTGTTCGCGTGGAATAGTGACTTCCTGCAGATTTTTGGTTTAAAAACTATCTTATGTCCTTTCTCGAGTTCCAAACTATGTCTGTACCAAATTTCACACGAATCGGTTCAGTAGTTTAGGCATAAAGAAAAGACAGATAGGCAGACAGAGTTAATTTCGAATTTAAAATACTATTTTGGATTACATTACAGTAAAATACCAAATCGTGTGAACTATGTTATTAACGCTTTGTAATGAAATAAATGTTATTATGGTTAGTTATATACTCGCTCATTGTATATAATAACATTAGATACTTGATGTACCTAATGGTTTGTGCGGACCCGGAGGTCAAGGCGCCCGCTTCACAAACGTGAGCTTGCAAATTCAAAACCTGACAAGTTATTTTGATATTTTACGAATTACATTTACACTTTTTAAGAATATTTAGACACCACTGACTCAGGGCGTAGAGTTTCCTAAACGAAATTTTCTTATTATACGTTTGAAATCGATAATCTCAAGCTTGGTGATTTAAGTTAATGCACAAACCTTTTTCGTGTGACTTTTGTGCTATCTTTGCTTAGCGGTGTGCACTTACAGGTGGTGATTTGATAGACAATTATCGTTATGGGATAGAGACAATCTCTGTCATAATGTAAAAATATGAGAGCATTATTGCCAGTTTATGGGACTTTCCAGCATTCCTTGAATATTTTGGTTAAAAATGTTCACAGCTCTCCGATATTCAGTCAGATGCGCTATTGATGTGTCAAGCCTCTGGCGAAACTAGTATTTATTTTTGACCAACATCTATTGGGAAATAAGCAACTGACAGCTAGGAGAAACTTCTTTAGAGCTGCGGTAATTAACGAAATTCAATATCGCTCATTATGAGCTAGGTACTGGCTACAGCTTGCTATAGTATATTTAACTTCAAGAACTTAGTATTCTATTCACATAAAAACAATGTTTATTTCGCGTAAATATTACGAGTATACGATGATTGGTTTATAAGTAAAAAAGTTTGAAACTCTCGCAATAGAAACGCGGTGAGGCGGATGATTCTATTGCATACTTGTTGATCATAGGGCGGTAACGTTGTGGGCTACAGTTGTCTGACTCTCCAAGGAACGAATATTTTGTGCTCCTGTTGAATATAGACAGAAATAAAACTGCATGAACTGGCTTAATACAGATATTGGTCAAGTATAGTTGTCAAACTTCACTTTCGCAAGTGTAATAAGGGAAATGTGCGTATGTCATTTTAAGAATAATTTATAATAAAGTCCAAATTAGATTCGGAAATAGCATCAGGGACAATTAAATACGAAGTTTAATAGTGCCAGTTAAACAAAAACTAATAATTTCGTAAGATATGAACGACCATCTTCTACGTTTTGATAATTTCAATACAAAAGTATTAAGTAGAATTTATTCTAATATTACTGTAACAAAAATGATGTGGCTATCGGCTTAATGCAGTATTAAAAGTAGCATATAGCAATATGTTTTGTTTGTTAATTTTAATCTATCGCTATTATGATGCTCAAACCTTTTACTTACAGCAGTGGGCACTAATCGTTTTATTTTAATACGTTTGGTAGTCATGAAAGAATAACACTATCAAATAATCCGTAAATCCTTAAAAGCTTAGAGAAAAGAGTAAGATAAGGCAGCGTTAAGATATTATACAATATATTGTATAACAAATAAACAAACAAACAAATAAAATTCTAAATAAACTCACTGGCACTGCGCACTCTTGAACTTTTGCTTTGTAACCTTGAATCGTAAGCAAAATATCATAATATTCCGCTTTAGTTGTACCCGTGGAAAACATTATTTACGCTTTAAGTGTTATCAGTTGCACTAACAAGCTAGGCATCTCTTTAACAACTTTTCAAGGAGCTCGTTAGAAAAATAAGTTATAGTAATTTACGTACTCCATGATATTTCTCGTAGGTACTTGAATTGCTAAGACTTCTACGTGTACTTGTGAGAAGAAATAAGTAAATAAAAAAGCAACTTGTACAAGCTGACACGAGTGAACATTTCTTTTTTATAAATTTATCGCAGGAAAACTAAACGAGTAGAGTTCATTATAAGATGGATATCGCATTTCAAAGTTCTTTTACGTAAACGTTTTTATTAGCACTTTAATGTTGGCTCATATGTCCACGATTCCTTGAACATTTTGTAGCCCACGCACAAACCTTGTCCTTATTGAGTACCTCCTGTACTGAGTCCACGCTTGATTCAAGCTTAGAAGAAACTCAAGGATACGGTGTGACATTTCCAGTCAACCTCCAACTTAAATAGTACCTTGTTCTACGCGAGCCTTTTAAAATATGCACCTAGGCGATGATTTCAAATATCCCATTTTTAGAGAAAATAGAGAATTGATGTATGAACCATGACTATTCAAGTACTATTTATAGAGTCTCTCTGTTTTGTACCCTTATTTGAGGCGTGTGAGCGGCATACACACGGCGTACTTTCGCATGTAAAATTCAGAAACATAAACTATGTGAATAGAATGACAATGCTCAACGTATTATTACGTGCTGCATTCAATAATAAACCTTGTTGACTTGTAAAGCGCAAGGTTAGGTTATTTTATTCTTAAATTCAGTTTTAATTAAATTCAAAGTATTCCATTTTCAAGTTTTCAAATTAGAATTTAAATTTCTAGGTAGCCCGATGATATGCTGTGACGGAATTCAGTGTTGTGTTTTAAGCTCTATGATTTCGGCGAAGTACAGTGTGTATCATTCCTAAGCACGCCGCCAGTAGGTAAAACAGGTTTTGAAATCGTTATCAGTGTAAATCACTAATACTAGAACCACTCAATTGCCCAAGGACAGTTCGAAGGCTAGTTGAAACCTCACAAGTATTCCACACACTAATGGATTAAACGCAACCAATGCATTACTGATTGGTTTGTGGAAGGGCTTAATACCACTTCGTTAGGCTAACGTCAATACGTAGTTACTTTGAGAATCCTTCAACTATTCTTTAATCAACGTCTTTATTGTAAAACGGATTACGGGTAGCAAAATGACCACGGGTCTTTTCAATTCGTGTATTAATTTGGGTTTGACTGGGACCTACACACAATTGGATTTATGATCCGGGCAGTGGTGAGAATAGTCGAAAACGTAGTGCTAACTAGGTTACAGAAGCCCGGTGTACCATACTAGCCATGTTTTTCTCTCGCACTCTCGCTATTGGTGGTTTTCAATGTATTCATAGTCACGTCATCACGTGGAATATTCGCCGACGCTTCCATCGTGCAACCTGTAGGACTGTAGCCATGAACATTTTCGTTTTACTCTCTTTTTCGTATTTGGTATAGTGAGTGTTTTTGCGGTGATTTTTGTTGAAGTTGTCGGATGGCTCTAGTACAATAATTTTTGTTATTAATCTACTATTCTCTTCACCAACAGAAAAATGTGTCATATTGTCAAGGGAGAGAAACTCTAAAACCATATTATAAACTTATATTAAACAACAATGCTTTATATATCTCAGTATGACAAAGAGTACAATGCATTTGTTTATACTTAAAAAGTTTTGTGAAACTTAGAAGAACAAGACGACTAGTGAGGCGACCACAATTGGGCTTGGAAACTCCAGGATGTTGTGAAAGACTTCTGTTGTAGTTTAGCTAGGGGCGTGTCGGTTTATTAAAATGTAGTTGTAGTGCACTCAGAAATCTGTCCATGTTTGTGTAATAACCTGGTCACCTATATAAGCGCGCGCACACGAAAGGCGGAGTCGGCCGGTCTGGGGGCGGCGGCACGGCGGGAATTACTTTACAGTTGTCTATCAATCGCATTGCACGTGCATCAGTTATTGCGTTCGGATACGAGACCGGTGTTCGGAAACTTTGTAAACTTGCAAAGTATTTTTCCTTTCGATACTACAAGAAGATCTCAGGCCGTCGCGGACTATACTTGCGGCGAGTTTCAAAACTTTTTCAGTTGTTCGAAAAGTTTTTTCTATGCGTTGCCGATCTCCATAGTGCAATGGCTACTTTTTTCAGTTAATTATCTTTTTATATTACTATTGTATACTTTTTTTAAGAGATTATAAGTGGAGTGGGTTCAAATCCCGGGAGTGACGACTAACTTTTTTGTGATTTTTATGGTTTGGGTTCAAATCCCAAGCTGTTAATGTGCAACAATTGTCGATTAATTTTTTGCTTGAATAGTGATTTAGTAATATATTATTTGACTATTCATATTTAATGCCGTGTAGAATTTTCAACCCTATGTGAAGAGATTTTCGTCATTTATATATTTACCAGGAGCAAAAGAAGCTCGTAGTGTTAATTTATAGGTTCACTCGATTGATAAAGTGGAGTTAAATTTTTTAGGTCTCATTATCAGCTTGATTGCTTTCACGTAATGTAGATTCTTAATGGTATTGGTGTACCATTTTTCAGCATGATTTAGAATTATTGATAGGATTTGACTAAATAATGATCTCATATCTAGGTCGCGTACTAACTTTGCATATATGTGTAAGTTGTAGTGTAAGATTGGGATTGCATCTTTATTTTCGTTCGCAGAGCCACGCACGGAATATGCGGAGCTGGGCGTGCCGCTGTCGGAGCGGTCGGCGGCGGACACGGAGGCGGCGCACGAGCTGCTGTCGCTGGCGCACAGCCTGCCGCCGCTGCCGCCCGCCGCGCACCTCGTCACCGTGCTGCACGCGCCCGACCCGCCGCCGCTCGTGCCCGTCTACACCTACACGCTGCAGCCCACCAACATCTACATCCTGGCCGAGGACCCGCCCGAACCCGTGTACCACACGGTGCAAACTGTCACCCCGCTTCAACCCGTTGAGTTCGTCGACACTCACATCAGCTATGTCGAGTGCCAGACGGTGGGCCCGCCACCACCACCGCCGCCGCCGCCGCCACCGCTGCCACCGTTGCACCCGCGCCCAGATTTTAACAGAATTGAATACGAGCGCAGGGCGTCAGAACCCACGCCAGTGGCCGCGCCAGTCATCACACCAGTGCTCGCGCCAGTGCTCGCTCCAGTGCCGCCTGTGTCAGTGCCACCCGCGCCCGCACCACCCGCGCCTGTGCAGCCCCCGTCTGCACCGTCCACTGTGCCACCACCTCCCACGCCCGAGTCGGCGCCTGTAGCACCAGACAGCGAGCCTCTGGCTTCACATGCCAAGGAGAAGTCTGCTAAATATGATTGCAATGAGTGCGGCAAGCGCTACGCGACTTCATCGAATCTGTCGCGCCACAAGCAGACGCACCGCAGCCTGGACTCGGTGGCGGCCAAGCGGTGCGGCGAGTGCGGGAAGGCGTACGTGTCCATGCCGGCGTTGGCCATGCACGTGCTGACGCACCGCATGGGGCACGTGTGCGGCGTGTGCGGCAAGCAGTTCTCGCGGCCGTGGCTGCTGCGCGGCCATCTGCGCTCGCACACAGGTGAGAAGCCGTACAACTGCGCGTCGTGCGGCAAGGCGTTCGCGGACCGGTCCAACCTCCGCGCGCACCTGCAGACGCACTCCTCCGACAAGAAGTACGAGTGCACTCGCTGCGGCAAGTCGTTCGCGCTCAAGAGCTACCTGAACAAGCACCAGGAGGCGGCGTGCGTGCGCTCCGACGACGACGACGACGAGGACGAGTGACGTGAAGCTGCGCTCATACTTCAACAAATGCAACGAACATTTTCTCTATGAACTTCTTTACACCTTTATATTACCAAAAGGATATTTGATAGGGTAGATGCTCGTAGTTTCGACGGCGTCGAGTGAATAATAAGCAATATTATGTACCTAATATCGTTATGGCTCTTTCCATAATATAAAAAAGATAAAATTAATGAAAAGGTAAATAAAAATGAATCGTATTTTTTCAATTATTAGTCCGGCAATGACGGAGGTAATCGTGTCAATTTATGGCAAGAGCCTGCAATGTTACAGCGTAAGGTAATGTTTACATAGTAAATTATAAGTAAGTTAGCGTCGCGGGTGTGGTGTGCGACTTTAGTCGTAGTTCGGTGATACGTAGAGACTTAATGAAACCGTCGAGCTGTGGTTCAAAGAGAGCAATAAAGTAAAGAGTGTAGAGTGGCAGTAAGGCGCACGAGTAGCGTGTGGCGGTTAGCGTAGTGTAGCGCCCCGAGAGGACCAAACTGTTGCTCGGGCGCGCCGACGTCGGCCGGAGTACCGCCGCTCGCTGGACGGGGTGGGTACGAATGTCACGTGAAAACTATAATACTACGCCAACATACAAGGGACGCCGTCGATTACCATAAACTATCGGTGTTGTACTAAATCATATTTGTGTAAATGTCTAATTATATTCAATAGATATTATTTGTTCGAATACTAAAAACAGTAATCAATATAACAATGTGTGTGAATATCGAATAACAAAAAAAAAACAAAAGCTAGTGATATAATTACCTACTTGTAAAATTATTGATGTTTTTCTTCAAAGAAGATGTGTTAATTGATATAAATGTGTATATCGTTCCAAATAAAATCTCTATGTGGTGTGTTTTCATATGTCATTTGTCGGCTTCGACGCGAGTTGACGCGCTACCCAAAAATAAATAACAACTTACTACACACATACGTACTTAACCAAGTGAGAGTAATTAGAAAAAAAACTCGTGGCACTATTAATATAACGTTAATTGAAGACCAAGTTGATAACCTAATTGGAATTTAAGATATCTCTGTGAATTGTGTGTGTGAATGTGAAAATTTAGGTCTCAAAATACATTAAATTAATACAATTGCATATTACTAGCCTAATATATATAGTACATATTATATTATCTACAAGACATGATCAAAGGAATTCAATTACAGATTAACACTGTTCAGTATTACCGCATAATCTTACACAACTACCTATATCCTTGGAATTAGATTTGTAATAGCAAACACACTAATAATCAAGATCTTGTCAGATTCAAAACAATCGAATGAAACTAGAATCAGACGTTCCAATTTTAAAACTGAAATAATTCGAAATAAGAAAACATTTTTCTTTTTTTCTTTTTGGCTTTGCACGAAAGAATAAAATTATCATAATATTTACAAAAATAAACATATTTAGTTATTCTTTTTACAAAAAGTATATTTACTTTATGATAAATTTCATAGCTTTTTGCAAAAGTATCAAATTAATAAACACAAACTAGTGGTAAATTACATAATTAAAAATAGTTGGGACACAAAAATAGTCAATTCTTACGAATACTTAATAAAGAAATTAATTTAAACTTAACGAAATAAATACACTGCAATCATCAATAAAAAAAATTTAACTTGGCTACACTTATGTTTTTTTCCTTATCAATACAATCTAATAATCCAAAACAATAATTTTAGATATAAACAAAAAATAAGTGACTCGCTCACTTAAATACTACTTTAGGCGGGAAATAAACGCAAATGTGTGATATTCAATGCACAGCTGAAGTAAGTAGGCGCGATCTCATAAGTTTGAAACTTCTCACTAAGATACTAATACTGTTCTGTTTTCTTTTAGTTCTGTAGAAAATTACCCTTAACGAAATTTTGTTTATGTAGACAATACAGCACATCAAATATTACAATCCAAACCCTCCCTTAAAATCATTCAAATCCTCAATAAAAAATCAACTTTAAAACAATACAATAAAGTTGAAATCTAGAACAGAATTAAGAGAAATGTACAGCGTAACTTTAAAGTTGTTAAGCTCCAAACAATTTAACTTAGTAAAGAAAATAATTATACACTTCGCAACTAAACCAAAATATGGGCAAAGCTAGCTACAGTTATTTCCAAGAATAAATAATTATGATTGAAATGAAAATTTTGTAGAAATGAAATGTAATTAAGAATTTTGAATCAACGAAAGGATTCTTCCATTAGAAAGTACACCGCGCCCGCTACAGACGTGTTCCAATCGTATTTAAATATTAAGTCGTATTTTTAATTTGTGAAAAGAGTAAGTTGGTACTTAGAAGGAGAAGAACTGACAATTTGTTAATTTACACAAGTTTTCGGGCTCAAATACAAGTACTACTTCTATTAACGTTCTTCAAACACGAACAAAACATTATTTTAAATTAGTCTAAAAGTATCTAACATAAATATAATCCAAACTACACATTAAGCATACAAAATGTCTAAAATTCAATAGTTTCCCTTTAGTTAGTAACTGTTAATTTGGGAAGACAGACACTAGGCGCCTGGTTCCCCCATACGACAGACATAAGGTGGTGAAGCCAACCTACTTCAATTTACCTTTTTATTTCCAACTTTATATCGAATTTTATAAAGTTCGAAATCGAATTACGACATTTTCCATCAAGGAAAAGGTGGACCTGTTGCCCATTGTGTCAATGTCAATGAGTAGCTTTTAATTCTGTTTTCTGATCTTTCCTAAGGCCATAAATTTAAGTCTTCCATTAAAAGAATAAATTTAAAACGACATTTGGACTTAGAAACTTATTTCTTTTAATATTAATTTCTTCTTAATTCAATTAAAAACAAATACCACTGATAAAATTAGTTTTAAGCCGATAACACCATATTCTCTTATTGCATAGAACTAATTTCACAACTAGTGAATAGCGAATGTTAAATAGTTTATGTGCACCTTGAAATACATCAATACATAAATTAATACAATCGTTTTTAAAAAAAACTTGCATGAATATGGACGTGAATAAATAATAATTTATGGATTTGAATAGACAAATTGAGTGCCTGGTTAATTTATTGAATTACTAAAAACAGTCCCAATATCTTTTAATTAAAATAAGTTTACATTTCTTACTTTAGCCATACATAACTATCGCTAAGCAAAAGCCTTTTTACTCACGGTGGAGGTATGGCAATTACATTGTAAATGATCCATCAAAATATATTCCTCCTCCTTATATTACAGGTCTCTATAAAAGCGCATTAATCCTTTTTAGCTTTCAAACCTGCACCCTGATGCATCTTGAAAAACAAGTACGTCAATCCCCAAATTGGTACACAATGATACTCCACAATTTTTTTTTAAATGACTCCATTAAAGTATAGGTATACATTTCTAAATATGCACGTATCACTAACTTTACACACACTTCCGCAAAACGGAAACAAGTTTATACATAAGTTCGTTATATCACAAATAGAGCGTCCTACAAAAATAAAGCGACAAAGAAGCGACTTAATGAAGTTAGGGACAGTGGACTACAGCCATTGTTTCACAAACTTCTCAGTTCCAAAGTGACGTAAAAACCACTTACTCTTCTCACAATTTTCAAGTATCTTATTATAGTGTTATAAGTGTTATTCATTTGAGGATTGGTAGGGTTGTTAAGACACAGAATGATAAAGCAATGAATGCGATTATTCGAAGAGATGTATTTTTATAGAGCTCCATTTTTATTGTGAATAAGTATTTGATATTTCACATCGTCTTTAGTTATTTTAGAATCATTATTATAAGCTTGTATGTAAGTTATCGCTATGTAAGATGTTACATTATGTATGAAGATCTCATTCGACTAGTCCATTGTTTAATTTAGTTTTTATGATGTTTCTGATCAAACGTATTTTGTTATTATTTCGCCACTAAGTGACTTCTGATAAGCAATGAATAAATCTAACAACTGTGTTAATTTTGTTAATATTAATGTAAAATGTATTTAATGTAAACGTGAAGCAGTTTGATAAGCGATTTTGAACTCTATTCAAAGAAAATAATGATTAAAAATGTATCAGCCTGCTTCATTACCTACGTACAAAATTAAAAAGCAATTAAAAATTAACAATAATACTACAAAAGTACGATTAATCAACGAAGCAATTGAGAAAGTAATAAAAATTTATTCACGTTAAGCATTTTTTATGGAAATTATAACATTAGATTCTTATATTATTTATTTTTGCTCAATGAGTGTAGATGATAGAACTTTTATTATATTCGTAGGCCTAAGTACGGTTGTAGAAACATAATGATATGTTTTGTACACATAAAGGGCATAACCTGAACTAGTTACTAATATTTCTGTAGTTTAAGAATTACATTATCACATTAAGTAGTATTTGCACTGTTAATTAATATTATCGCATACTCAATTAACTCGCCTATCTTCAGAAACCCGCATAATGTCAATTTAAATGATTTTCGTCAATTTTAAAATAAAAATATTACTATCATGAAATGGTAACTCTCCTTCTTTCAGTAGTAATCTGAACTAAGAAGATTAATTCAAAAATTTCTTCGATATGGCCTCAAAAGTGAGTCAATTTGAGTGAAAATGGTATTGTATTTAATGCAAATAGATATGACGTCACATCTATCAATTTCGTATAATATATTTTGAACGAAAAATGAAATAAGTTTGACATGTTGTCAAATTTCCATTCGATAAAAAACTGGCAGTTGCCACTTCAAAAAAAAAAACAAAAAATACGTCGTACATAACCTAAATACGCAAAACTAGTTAAAATAAAAATAAATTGATCGCAAATTCCAAATTCCTATAGCGAAATTGCGGCTGTAAAGAGTCATTAGTTTCAGGAGCAAACTGTTCAGAATAAGACTGATAGAAAGAGCGTGAGGTTATGTTTTATAGATAACTTATCTAATTATATGAATGCGTACGATCTCGACAGGTCAAGTGATGTCTTCCAAATTATTCTCATGAACCGTTAAACGTAATACATACTTTGTAATTGTGAAAATAGAGTATAAATTTATGTACTTTGCGCTTCGCTATCAGTGATATAAAGTCTGTATTATGAATTCAATATTCAGAATTTCAGAAGTTTTACATAAACTGTTTTGCGTCGGCCGTAGTTTTCAAGCTGCCTGCCTACAACAGACGCTGGCAAGCTGAATTATATAGTTGTAGTGTTAGGTGAACTGCCATTATCAAATGCAAGCATTCGAAACAATAAGTAGGTACACAGACAATATGCAGTTTGATACACATGTACAAGTATTTTTAAACTATATAAAAATTACAATTGTAGGAACAAGCTGTGCCATATTATGCAACATTCTAGTCATTTTATTGTTTATATTTTCTATTATATTGAAAAGGATATGACGAGTTTTAACATGCTTAAAGAGATGATGGAGTAGGCTTATTTAGAGTCATTTGAAATCGTCTAGTCGACGATCCAATTATCATAAATAACTAGGAGTAGCTGTGAGCAGTTGACACAAATAAAAAAGGCTTACATCGCAGTCATTACAGATGACCTTAACAGCTTGAACCTGCCATTCAATTATAACATTTATTGGCACATAGTTATGTACAAAGCCTGCACAGTTTTCTAAACTCTTCTTACATTAGTAAGACATTTTACAAATGTTACACTTAGTTATAACCCAACATATTTTTGAGTAGTAATTACTCTAGAATTTTATATCACAGATATGCATGTACCGATCGCGGTAATCAGATTTAAATTTTACTATTTAATATTATTAGCATTTATTAATCGTATAATATCGTAATAAAATTTTCAAATAGCTTAGTAAAATAAAAATACAAATATAAAATCAAAAAGCAATATGATTCGTACAATTCTTAGATTACTTTATAAGGCAAATTTTTACATTTAACTTTTTAACCAGTTATTGCAAAAAATAAAATAAATATATAAAAAACATATTTACCATAATATTAACTATACTTAATTACTATAAGCCTAAAATGAAAGCATTAGGGATACCTACATGTAGCTCGTTTGGTTTCAAAAATACTTATAAAATTGTTATATACGGTAAATGCCAAATGATTGGCGCATACGATATGAAGGCAAATGTTAGTGAGTACTTTTTTACCTTGAAACCTTCAAGCAATTTTAGATCATGTTACGAGTAACACAAAAACTATTTTCCCAAACAGTCCCTGATCGCATTGATAAAATTTAATTTTAATTAAAATTCTTACCTTAACTGCTCTTGGAAGAGAACGAATGCAAAATAATTTCAAAATTTTGATGAAGTAGTTCTCAGAATATTTTAAGTTAAATTAAATACGTATATAATATCGTTGACATAATAAAGTTTTAAAGAAACTAAGCTTTTTATTTAATGAAAATTTATGTAAAAATAATCGTTTCTATAAAAAATACGTGATGTTGTTAATATGTTAACACAAATCTAATATTTTCTACTATTCAGTCTGCAGTGACATTTTTGTAGTCATAAGTACTATCTGGTCTGAAAAGACACAGTAACAGTTTTCAAAATATTTTCTCATAAAACCATCGCTCAATTGTTACGTGGAAATGTTGGTATAAGGATAGTAGAGGGTTGACGTCAGGATTTCTTTTGTCTAGGCACAAAGGGGTCGAGCTGGATTTTCGAATCAAATACAAACACAATGCATCCGGCGTCCCGCGTCCGGCATCCACCCGGGCCGTGCTAACGTGTTACTCTGATAAAAACGGTCCAAAAATAAAACCTTTTTAATTGCACACTTTCAAAACTATCGTCAACATTTAACTGGAAAATGTTTCCAGTTTCAGAGCTTCTAAATGCATTTCTTGGGACGAATCACATATAAAAATTAATACTGGTGGAAAGTAATGATTTCAACCACCGAGTTATTATTTAAGTCGTTGTTATGACTATATAGGAATAGATGGTTGGATGATGGTTTTTACGAAGTCGGCATTCCACGATTGTGATATCCCTTTGTGTTTTGCGTGACATGGACGTCTGAGAGATATTGGGTTCGCCGTTTGAAATCTGAGCAACATGCGAACTGAGATACGGACGTACAAAGCAAAGTAGTGTGAATAGCATTCACTGCTTGCACAATACATTGATTGTTTACAAACCTTTGTTCGTAGTTCGACCTAATCGTCATAGTATTATGATCTACATTCGCGCGCTAAGTGCCGTTAATTGGGTTAAGCTGTGAGCGAGTCGGATAATTTTCCAATAGTCGGGACGATTGAGTGCTTTTCTCTGCAGAATGTTATTTGTTTTCAAGGTAAAATCGTACTTATTGATTTATGAAAGAAACGCTGAGTTTTATCGCTGATTCTAATATTGCTCTTTCAATGAACTTGCTTGAAGTAAAATACAAATACTATTACGTATAAAATACTTGCAATTCAAGTAACACTCACTCGACATTTTACTACTTTATGACAATTTTAACTATAAATAACGAGTATAAAAATAATGTACTTCAATAATATAAAAAAATGTAATATGTACTTAACGATAATTCCAAAGAAAACATTTAGTGAAAATAAAAAAATCTCTTTAAATAAATACAACGAAATATCAATATTTACAGAGTAAATTGATGATAAAAATTATTCAATATTTAATCAACATTAAAACAAATGATGAGGACATTTATGGCGAATTTAAATAACAACGACTATTTCACATAAAATAATTAAATAATTCATAAATAAACACCAATATATAAAAAGGAAATATAAATATAAACATATAAGGGCAAATAAAATTATTAGCGTTAAAATTACTGGGAAGCAAATATTATTTAAATTTCATAAAATATTTATTAATAAACAATATATCGTTTCCATTTAACTCACATCAATTTACCTTGTCAATGAATTACGTGAAAAATAATACCGTGATATATAAATTATGTCAAATATTCATTGCGCATATAAATAAATTATAACCAATGACATAAAATATATTTTACATAATGTAATTTTTAATTCAACTATGTCGCACTTAAATTTAATTCGCAGCAATGGCCCTATAATCGAAGGCCTACTAATTAAAAATGTTAAGTAACTATACATCGCTTACGCAGTTTTATGCAAGTTTCAAACGAATCGAAATTAATAATTTTCAAGTATTTATGTATTTTAAATATCAATAAAGTTTGTATTTTGCATGTAGTAATTATGCCATAGATTAAATACAAACAGGATTTTTTATAATACTTTGTCTACGAAGTTGCCGTTTGAGTACTGAAATTGCCGTTGTCAAACGGCCAATTAGTAGTTGGTTCTTATATATATTCACAGTAGCCAACTCTTATTATTTCTTATTGTTAGTTTTGGTAATGATTTTCATTTTAAATTGTTGTTAGGTTTGAGATGTTGTTCTTGGTTTCAAGTTATGATAATAATCGTTCATGATTTTGTATTTATCTATCTTATATCTTTTGTGATATGAAAATTATGGCTGTATCTAATCATCATAATACGCCACGTAAATAATACGGCCTATCATAGTAACATTCCAGTTGCATATTTGTAATCAAAAATATCATGTAATTATTAAGGGACTTTTTTAAACAACAGACGCCATAATTTTCATAGTTTTTAAAATAAAGCACCATATTAATTAATATAATAAAATACTCGATTGTAAATAAAACACATGGGTCGCATCACGTCTTCAAATTTTTAAATTAAATTCATCTTAGTTTCTTTGTAGAAATGTAGATGGCGCTGTATGTACCATAAGTCGCAATAATTGCGCACCCGTGTGTTTTTAAAAGTAGTTAATTACTACTAACTAGTACTGTGTTACAAAAAGACAGCAATAATATTATAATTCAGCTTATATTCGTAGGTAATTTAGCGTGTAATTCTATGAATATATTTGTAGTTCAATAACATGTTGTTTCATTCATATTTTATTAAATTTTTTCCATATCCACGTTTCCATTGTCTACATGGTTAGAATGTAGTTACCACATAAATTTAAAATAGGGATTTTATGAGTGTTTCCAATACCAATATGAAGGAGATAAAACAGGGCCAACTAAAGTAATAATTGAGAATAGTTTATTCTAGTGTGAGGACCACTTCACTAGCGACATTGTTCTCATATCAAACGAAATATTAAAATATTTGTAAGCATATAGAAGGTGCAAACTTCTCACACGAACAGGTATGTTATATCACATGCAATTATTTATTCCTTGATTATGGGAGCTTAAACTTCATAAGCCCACCTGGCGAACAAAAAGCCAGATTTCTATATTACACAATCTTAAAGCAAGAACACTTAAAACATCCTATATAAAACAAAAACATGCAATATACCTGTTTTTTTTAAGTATAAATCAATTTAATGGATAAAATGTGTTTGTTCCAATTTCAACCATAAACAAACACGCTCAAGGTTGGTAGTTCCCCGAGGTTCTCGAACCGCAAGTAACAAGTGCTTCCAACGTGATAATTTCTTAACCCGCAAACATAAAGTTATTTACTTACGTTGTTTGTGTCGGCTTATTCCAGAACTTTGAAATAAGAAGAGGAATGCTCCCTGAGTCACGTGTTGTTTTCTTTATTATACAGAACTGTTTGTGACATTACTATCGAAGAAAAGGCGGCATTAACAAATCTAGGGTAAACCACAGCGTGATACATTTATTTAGGTTTCCAGGTCACTTTAATGTAATCATTCATAGTTTCCAGGTACATGAATTGCATCGACGTATCTTCATATTTTCTTATCGCTTATATTTTATTGCATAAGTATCATAGATAGACTAAGTATAATGACGGTAAAATTTAAAATGAAAATTTATTGGGCCAACATTTTCACACAACATTATAAATCAGTCAGGTAGACTGAAAATGCATTTACAGAGAGCTCGGAAAGCGGAAACAGATTAGCAAATTGCATAGTCTTCATGTACCCACAGCGAATATCGCATCGTAGTCAATTTACGTAGGCCTCGGCGTAGCGCGCCGTAGGCAAATTCGTAGCGTGTAGCACAGGCCGCTACGGGGGCGTAGGCAGCTACGCAGCTATTTACGTAGCCTCTAATGCAACATGCTGAGTTAGCCTTGCAGTTCCGTTATAGTTTGTTATGCAGTTAATATAGTTTCACAAGTTTCCAGGGCGGATTTAGTGTCAATTGGCACCTACCCACATACACAGACAAAGTTTAATACCACAAATTGTATATCCGAATTCAAATTCTATTTACTAGTATTAGTGAGCCAAATTTCCTATTGAATTGTGCGAATCGAATCCGATTGATGATAATTTCACCGAATTACCTTTCAATACAACACACAACACTTGCTTTGACGATAGATTCTATTGCAAACCTTCCCACAACAATCCACTTTATTGAAATGACAATCAGTAACGAATTCATCGAAATTATGTATTTCTATAAAATGACTATAAATTTGTAGAGTTGAATAGAATGTTTGTTGAAAAATATACTGTATCTTTATTCATTACATATGTATAAAAAAAAATAGCTGCATCGCGATACTAATCCGATCGATTAGATAAATAACACGTGTTACCTATTTTATTACCTACGTGTCCTTTTCCAAATCTACGTCAGGTATCTCCTTACAAATATCAACTCTATCGCGTAGTTAGTACAGCTGATTTCAGAACAAAATATTAATATTGTTAAAATACAGTAAAGTTTCAAGGAAAATTGGACATTGTAGATAAGTAATAAGGTTTGGTTTCAAAAATCTTGTGGAGTACAGTTGTAGTGTAAGCTGAAAGTAGACTAGTGTCAACACAGGCGTTAGATAACATACACAGTCTGTTGCTTCCAACTGCAAAAACAAAAGTTTTTCATACAAAGCTATACTTATGAAAATAACTCACGTGAACGAATGAACATGAACAATTTTGTTAAGGAGGCCATTTTTATTTACATGCTTTTGTAATTTAAAATTAAATGAACTATTATGATTCACCGCCATCATCATCTTCAGTCTATAAGACCCAACTACTGAGCAAAGGCCTCATTAATCAAGGCTCGAACGGATTGCCTATAATTTAGAATTAAAAATTATATAAGTCGAAGATTTATTAAAACATTTTCCTTTGCCGTTTACACATTGTATTATTTTAGTACTTGACAGGTTTTTCTTGCTCTTAAGCGGCCACAACGACAGTTTAGTTACTAACATTGAAAACGCCTGACGTATCTCTTTTTATATATTTTATAGTAGTTTTCTATTTCTTCTGATATCATTATTAACATTAAAACCTCTTATATTTTGACGTAGCTGACAACTACTACAGACAGCTGCAACTACTACACAACAATAGATGACCTTGACAAAGAGAATAAAGGCAGGCGGACAATACACCGATGGTATAAACTAGAACATATTGCAAAAGTATTGTGTAACATCTAGTATAACATGGACGCGCGATGTTTTAAACCTCCTTACTATGATAGGTCAGGCTTTGTTGTAATATAGTAGTCTATTGTAGCGCTTGTGTTGAGCACACATAAGCTCTTTTCTGTGTCAATACTGATGTATGTATTAAATACTAAAGTTCACATGCATTTATTTAAATACGTACATATTTTGTAAAAAAAATATCTTAAGGTATTTTCATGTCTTGCTAACTTTTTGCAAATTATGAATACGTTTGGTCGGGATTTTGTGGGACCCAAGCGAGTAAGTACAAGCATATATTTTAAAATGTTTCGTGATAAAGATAAACAGAATTTGTTTTAATATTTTTTTGATATGACTTCTTTATTATATATAAATTTAAATGCATTGTGTTCATACAAACGCATTTCTATTTTTGTTTAAGAACTAAAATTTCAACAAAATTGCTTTTGTTTATAAAAAAATCAACTCGTGTAACTTGTAATACGCTTCTTTGTTCACAAAAACATTTAGTGTGTACACAAAGTGCAAAAAATAAAAAAAATGAAAAATTCGAACAATAAACTATTTTTCATTTCGTATGAAACTTTTCTGCAATGTAGGTCGTCATTTTCGCTCTGTCCAGATAACATGAGAAGGGCATGCGGACGAGGCGCGAATGACATTCGAAACGTTGCTTGCTTTTATTGGAAACAAGTACATTTTGAAATTTAGTTACGTTCGTCTTTTCAAGTTCTCGGAATAGGTAGTGTGAAAGCCTTTTGTAAAATGCAACAACACAGCCGATACAGAATATTACAAACAACAAACATTTCCTAGAATTGAAAACTTTTATGTACATGTATCATAAAATTTGCAAGAATTGCAAGTTCTGAAAGGTTGCCTGGTTTTTCATCTTTGTTTTCCTGAATACATTCTGTATTTACGTTAGAAAAAGCTTTGCTTTTCTCCATTAAAGTGACACAACTCATCTCTGCCTTTTTATTTAATTTGTGGTAATGCGAGTAACTGGGAGAGTAAATAAAGATTTATACGAAGCTGTAAATCATATCTTAGTTTTACATAAAGAGTTATCCGAATTAGTTATATAGGGTATTATGTAGACGTTCAGTTTATTATATACCTAAATAAGGTTTAAATAAGTTTTAATAAATTCGAATGAGTATACATCATTCGAATTTTCAAATCAATTATTTTGAATTCGAATATATTTATAATTTTTTGTGGAGCTTAGCTTATTATATATCTTTGTGTTAGAAATACAACAAATATTTACATATGAACGTACCCTTTTTAAGAAGAGTTTTGCTGTAATATGTATTGTTGGAAGGCAGGATAGCGAATTTATATAAAAAAATCATTCTGCTCAAAGAGTGTTTTTTTTGTGAGGGGAAAATCTTCAAATGACTTCTCCCGCCCAGGGAAGAGTGTTGCTGCCCAGTTTGTGTAAATTACCTAGTCCTTCACTCGGTTATGCTACACCCACGGAATGCTAAGAAATGTGCTGACCTACTAACTATAATGACTTTAAACTGGCGAGAACTAAACTATACATGGAAGGGTAGGTATATTATTTATTACTCTCGGAGCGATTGCAATTCCCCAAGCAGCAAGTGAGGGATGATAAGGCGTCCTAGATTAAACCTGTTATCAGATTTCTCGCCCTTCGGCCTCCGTAGTATGTAAGTGGATAGCTGGATTTTCTTATGGCTACTTATATACTTACTTATAGTGTAGTGTTACATGTTTGTCAGAGACTAGGGTTAACTATACTGTTTGAAGTGAACGTTTATGGTTTTATCACATTATAGGGACATAATGAAGATAGTTTATTTATTTGGAAAATAATAACTAACAGAGATACACGTAATCATTGAGCTACAAATTAAGTACAGTTTATGTTTTTGTATATGTCTTGTAACCATAGAAGATTTAGGTAAGTATAGAATAAGAACTTTTTTCATATTCAACTGTGTATCGAATCAAAAATCGTAAAGAATTTTTCCGTTGCGTTAAAATGTGAATGTTATATTTTTCAAGTATTTCTTAACAAAGGGTTGAAACATAAAACGATAATACCAGCGAAAGCATGTTAATATTTAGAAGATAATATTGATCTGATCATCCCGATCAAAATAACGAACAATAATAGTCATCAGCAATCGAATTAAAACCAAAAAATATTGTTTTTCGATATATCCTGCAACCTGCGCTTACCCTGCAAAAGCGGTGACTTGAGAGTAAAACAAATAGTTCATATTTCTTTTTAATTAGCCATCCAGGTCCTTATAAATACTTATAGGGAGAGAATATTTATATGGCATTTATCCACACCCATAGCAAACCGAAGTTTAACTATAATTGACTGAATATGAAACTTTACACGAGTTGAGACTTAGTACTCGTAGATTAGAAGTTGTGTGCCGAAACTAGATTCCGCTAATTAATGCATATTCTATCTCATTAGACGAGTGGCTACGATTTTAACTGAGAAACTTTGGTTTCAGTTTGAGTATGAAGTTCAAATATTTGTTAGTATTCTGTCATATTGATCATTAGTGTTTTTTTCATATGATTTGGTGGCAAGTAAGCAGACGGTTTACCTGATGGTAATTAATCGGTGCCACTCAGGAACAACTGCAACACTAGAGGACTTGCAAGTGCGTTCCCACCCATATGGAACAAGGGATTTTGAGGATATGGGATAGGGAATAGATGGGTAGACCTAGATATATGCCTTAATCTAACAGTTATTTAATATTCAACCAAGTTCATCACGATGATTGACGTTCAAATTTAAACTTAGATGTTCTTATTTTAAATTCTTATACAATCACAAAATCTATTCAAGAATTAATGTACACTCATACCTGGATATTTATTTCAGTAATTTTGGAAATTTTAGATACAAATTCTTCTTCTTACAAATATGATAGATAGTTACAATCTTATAAATAAACGAACCAGGAATTCGGATTAAGCTATAGTACGGTTTCAAAAAAGTGTCAAATATATAACATGCAGTCGCAGCAAGTCAAAAGAAGTGAAAAAAACACACCCGCACACTTTTGCATTTCAAATATTTAAATAGCAATTTCAAGCTGCTTAGTGCTGAAATAACATGACTTTATCATTCATTATTTATTGTCAAATATTATGCAAGGAACATATAAAAGGTTTAACAACATTTCATGCAATTTTAGCTATGTTTTCAAAATAAACCTTCAGAATAAACAGGGCAAAGCTACCGCTGCAAATAAATACAAACATTGACCATTTAAAAGTGCATACACAAAGATAACTCTTATTGCGAAACACAGAGGGTCTAATAAACATTGTAACATTTCTTGGTAGATGCTTCGTTTAGACTTTAGAGCATGTATCCAATACAGGGTACAAATGAGTAGACTGTACGGAGATCAGTTAACCGAGGCATTGATTAATTCCTTGCTGAAATATAATCCACATGGTAACTGCAAATCCGATAGCTTGGCCACTAGACTGCGTTCCGTCAAAATATGATCCGGCTGCCAGCTAACGTAAGCTGAGATCTCAATAATTCTAATCTGGATTTCCGTGAAACTGTCAACCAACAATATGATACTATCTATCTCGTCCTAATTTGCTTACGTAAAGCAGTTACTCTTATCAATCATAATGCAGAAAGAACGCTATGTCCTGTCAGATTAGCAATCCCCAAGCTTGATAGGTAATTTCCTTCGAAGTGAGGACGCTGAATTATGTCTGTTTTTTTTTTAACTTTTATTGTCGCCGTGGTTGTCCAAAGGTTAAAGTGCATCTCATGCATGAAAAGCGGGCGCTACTCATGCATGATGGTGCTGGTTCAAAACCAGGCAAGTATCAATGTGACTATTTCCTAGTCATATGTACTTTCTAAGATTATTTAGACATCATTGACAAACGGTTAAGGAAAACATCGTGAGGACACCTGGACTTATAATTTCTAATTATACATTTCAAATCATCAAACCGCCTTGAACAAGCGTGGTGATTAATGCTCAAAACTTCTCCGTGTGAGCCTTAGCTCAACAGTGGGAACTTATAATATTCTCGATATTATAGTATCGGTAACCATTGAAATATCCGTTTCTTATTAGGGCCGTTTGTTGAAAGGTGTAATTTAACAGATTTTTCAAAATAAAACCCTTTTTATACTAAAGAATTAATGCAAATTATTTTGTATTTGTGAAATCAATGCCATTGAATGCTTTCGCGTTTCTGAAACCGATTGTCCACGGCGTCTTTTGGTAATGGTGCTGTCGCGCGTTGACTATAAGCGGGAAGGTATCTATATATACTATATAAGTATTGGACCTATACATGCAGCGAACCGGAGTTTCGTAAGGAAGTTAAGTTCTGTAAGGATGCGGATACGCGACACCACTGCTCCTGCATTGCTACAAAACTTGTCGTGGGCGATAGGCCTTCCTTAGTGCGAATATAAACAAATATTTAAACGCTTAGTAACAACTGAACAATAAATAATATATTGATAAAATATTTACTAAACAGACTTACTAAAGCAATACATATTCTTCTAGGTGAATCACTACACAACATCTTGCTAGATTCTTTGAATGAAACATAGCCAGTAATTACGTTTGCCATCATGCCATATCTAGGTCCGATTTTCCGTGTAATCCAAGTTGGCTGGTTGGGAAAATTGTTAGTATTTCCCCGATCAATTTACAGTTTACTCACGGCAAAGTAATGTAATAATGTCTGCAACTCGGCACGGAGCTACAAACATTTGGACCCTGGTTTCCCGTTCGCAGAAATTCTAAACATTTAAGTGCTTATTTAGATGCGGCAATCAAATATTTATTTAGATGCACAACATATGAATAACTTGGTAAATTTTAACTAGACTTTGTCAGTCTTTGTAAGTCGAGTAATGTGACGTGTCGGCTAATAGAATATGTTTGTCAGTTTTCACATAGAGTTGCAAACATTGACAAAGACAATTTAAAGCCTAGGTCAAAATCATTAATTCCACCTTAACCATAAATATGTAGGTACTTTTGAAATGTCAAAATAGAATAGAAGTCTGTCAGACTGTTCGTCAGTGAAGCTAGGTGCTCATTCCAAATCGTAGATTCGAATCGAGAAGAACGAGCAATAAAACCATCGTTACTCTTTTTAAAAAATAAGTTAACGATTTTTTAAAAATATTATCGGTTTTTTAATTTGATGTGGTCCATTTTTGCACTAGATAGGGCATAAGACTTACGTTCCTACTCACTGCGCTGCCCCACACAAAACCGGCGTGAAACAAAGCTACTGGTGAGTAAGGATTCCGGAGGCCCACTTTCTGCCGTATTCACGCCCTAACTCACCTATCATCAAACGTAAAAAAAACAACAAGAACTTGAAACTCCTTGATATTGCGTATGTTCATCATAGCATAAAGGAGAACATTTTTCATTAGATATGCTAACTTCTTCGTGGAGAAAATGGATCAGTAAGTAACTAACTGTAGATAATTACCTTTATTGTCATTGTTAGTACTGACAGTTTCAAAACCTAAATCACAGATAATATCAAAATTATAGTTGTGGTATTGCGTTTCTATTATTTAATGAGTAATTTAGGTTAATTTAGCTATTGTGTATTCAGTTTGTAATGATAGTGTTTTAGCTAAATGACAGCATGTGGTAATTATACAATATGTACTTAACGATAATAGTATCATTGTCCAATTAGAAAATCGAAATGACAACTTGGTGATTTTGATTTTGGTATAACGTATTACCTGAGAAACGTATTATGTGATTGGTTGTGTCATTGATGTGTCGAACACACTGCTACTAGGCGTACTAAGCAAGCAACACGGGCAGATTTCACGCCGGTTTTTTCAGAGGTACATTCCAGTCGAACCGGCCCACTAAAGAATATTACTAGTATTCGTGCGTAAACTGTTTTGATCTCAACTTCATTATAAATATACGAAAACATTTTTATTTCGACTTATCTACATATACGATTTACCTACTCAACCAAACTTGTTTTTCATAGTCTATTACAGTTTTTTTTTCTGTAATAGGACGGAAAACGGGCGTTGCCGAACTTTTGGGCATTAGTTGTTGAGAAGGGAGTATAGGAGGCGAAGGATAGGGCCGCCGGTAAGCAAAGTTTTGGTTGTTTCACACCGGTTTTCTATGAGGACGTGATATCACTCCGGTCGAGCCGACCCATACGTGCCGAAGCATGACTCTCACACTTAGTTATAAATATGAAGAATTACATACTTTTTTTTTGTCAGAGGAAAATCATCAGATGACTTCTCCCACCCAGGGTAAGGCGAGAGAGAATTTCAGACTCTTACTGACTAAAAAGCCCCCGTTCCTGGCCCGAGGTCGCGGTGCCTCATTACGCTTACCCTGCAGCCCCGGCTAAACATCAGCCCTATTGGGCCCCGACTGTGGTGGTCTATTGGCTCTTTGAGGCACGCGCGGAACGCTACGCGCCGTAGCGCGCTGGGGTGCGAGGACTATAGTTCCCTCACGCGCTCCGCCTCCTCCTTTGCAAGCATAACTGCTTCGCAGAAGAAGGAGATAGCTTCCCAGTTCCTCTTACGCTGCACCATGGCCTCGATTAAGGCCGGGCGCGAGAGGTCGCCGCCGCCGGTCACTTCCCTGAGAACACGGCGGTGCTCAGCCCAAGCAGGGCACTCCGCCACCGTGTGCTCCACCGTGTGCTCCACCATGTCCTCCAGGTGAACCTCACAATGACGACACTCGGGCGTTTCCTCCCGCTGGATCCGAAACAGGAACCTACCGAAGCTGCCGTGCCCGGTAAGCACCTGCGTCAGGCGGAAGGTGAGGACGCCGTGGCGTCTCTCAAGCCACTCCTCAAGGAGGGGTCTTACCACTGCTATAGTAGCGTGCCCGAAGAATTACATACTTATCTTTTAACTTCGGATAAAAGTAAGTTACACAATAAAGTTCAATTACATTCGCAAAATGCAATTATAAAATAAGACCAAGTTTAAAAAGAAATATTTTAAAATAATGTATGGTATCTCCAATACTGTCCTGTCTCTGTGGGTATTGCATTATCGCTGTAACGTTGGACATAAACTCGATATAATATCAATACTCGGCTCCACGAAATGTAATTAAGAACGAATAAAGCGTATTATTGGGACACGAGCACTGGAAAGTATTGCAAACTTTATACGCTTCGTAATAAAATCGATTTTTGTTTCACACTTCGTTTATTGGACATATTTCGTTGGAGGAATGTTCGAATATCGTTTTTAAAGGTAAAATTAATACTAAGTAACTCATAACGTTGACCGTCGTGGTGGTTAAGGAGTCCGCTTCTCATGCATGAGGGTGTGGGTTCGAAACCTGGCAAGTACCTTTTGCCGAGTTATATGTACTTTCTATTATTATATAGACACCACTGACATACGGCGAAAGTAAACATCGTGAGGAAACCTGGACTTATAATTTATAATTATAAGTTTGAAATCGCCAACCCGCATTGAGCAAGCGTGGTGATTAATGCTCAAACCTTCTCCGTATCAGAAGAGGCCTTTGCTAAGCAGTGGGCACTTGTAAGCTGAGGATGATGAACTCATAATGTGATTATTTACGTTTTTCATAAAGCAAAAATAATCGCAATACATCGAGTACTTTTCGAAAGAAAACCTTAAGAAATTTGTAAACTTGCCTGGTCCGGTCAATGACCGCACTCTTTTGTGTTCAACAACACAGAACTTCAACTTAATCAAATGAAATCACTAATGAACGATGTGCAGCTAAAACTGCCAAACTAGGCCCAATTTTTCTGAACATTGGCCGCCTTATTTAGCCTTTGTTCTGACAAAGGCTTATAAGAATACTTAGATCATAGAAAGGAATGCCTAAGACGCACCCTTGGTTGAAAAGTATGCATGTAAAGTACTTGGAAGTTATTAAACCTAACACGATCCTTATAAACGAACCTTCAGTACTTTAATGGGATGACTTGTAGCATTGTAAAGAAATTAATTTCTTCCATATAATATATTTTAGAGGAAAGTAACTGTTGTTTTAATAAATAAGTTCTGATTCTATTATAACCCACGCCGTAATAGGCACGCGGGCATTTGAAACTAACATTGCTGAATTAAGTACTTTCAATCAACGAAGTTAGGTCGAATTTTAATTAATGGTTCATACATTTTTCGTTCGCTTCCGCGGATACCAATTCGTTTGCAAATAGCTTCGATAGAGGTCGACTGCTGTTCAATAGTGTTGTATATTGGTCTAATTGAAATAAATTATTTGACTTTTACCATATTCTTTAGCAAACCTGATTACCCCCTACATACAAACTTACAAATTTTACCTCTTTATAATATTAGTATAGATTACTCCAAAATCCATTCATATTCTATTCGACCAAAAAAATGTATTTTTTATTTCAATCTAAATTATTGACGTCAAAATCACACGTTAAAAAAAACTAACAACATGGCCTAAATTTTAACGTGTTTTCAATCAATTCTCTTATAAGCGAGTAAGTGTTCTTTCTGGAGCCTCATTATGTTCTTGTAGTACCTAAAAGATTATTTTTAGACCGGTAAGGCTCTTACAAAAGGAGCAATTAGGTCTAAAAGAAAAGCAGTAATTCCCGTGAGTACGGCGAGCAAAATTGGAAAATTTACAAGCAGTCTTGTAAGAAGCTCTTGTGATATTATAAGTGGGATCATGATTGGGTCTTGTTCTGCGATTTATTATTTATTACCCAGCTCATAGTGTCTAGACTACTTAGTATACCGAGCACATTCTTCCTCCACTCAAAGAGAAAACCACGACATTTTAAGATAATTTTCAGTTTTCCTTTTTTTTTTTGTTTATTTAGTTCTTAAGTCAATTCTTATTTAGCTTTTTACAACCTACACTTCTGCCCACGTTCCGCCCTCAGGGAATATAGACGAAAACTTTAAATATTGATTCAAAGAATCTGTTTTATAACAGCGTCGACTGAGAAGTGTAAAATACAACTAATTGAAAAAAAGAACTTTATTCATTTCATGTACTGTTTATATTTTGTGGTGTTTAGTTGTAACTTGGAAAAGTTTACTAGCCTCGTTGAATGAAAAGCGGGCAGGCTACCACTACATTTCCTATTTCGATTCCTTATTTGAATATTTACTGGCATGCCAAGTATTGTCAGGTATATCTTGGAAACATTATGAAAAAAAATTAAAATTGCCAGTTCCAGTTTAAGTAAACAATTGGTTTCTCCTTTATCATGTTATCTTTGAAACAGACAACACAGTCGGTAAAGATTTTTGTACCAATCTGGATTTTCGTCTTCTGGAAGTCAAATGGAAGTCATTTAAAAAAACTAAAAATCATTAACATTGCAAAACTCTTTTCTTTTTAACAGCATCTACGAGTGTTCTAAATAATACTGGTCTGAATTTAAAGCATAGATTAAAACATATAAATACAGACTACTAATAAATAATTCAGATTTAAAATTGGAACAAAAGTAGGCCGATTCGAAATCGAACTACTGTGGTCACTGCTACCAAAATAACGGCATATCTTTTTAATTTTAACTAGACTCTACAAGCTTTGCATCGATATTCCAAGTATTCTTGTAACAAAAATATCAGTCGGTCTAGGTCAGTGATATTTTGTGACTTTGGGTCTATTTGAGACGACTTAAGGTCTATTCTTGATCCAGTAGTTTGAGTAAATTTGTCAACAAAATTATGTAATAATGGAAATAATATATCTTAATTATGTAACTTAGATGTATTCTTGCCGTGTGAGCAGAGTGTAGTTATATTAGGGCATAAAATTCAACACAAGCTCACGGACCTTCGTACTTGATTTTATTGATAAATCCACACTAACTGATATAAATGTGTGGGAGAGCCATGCTTCGGCACGAAAGGGTCGGCTCGATCGGAGAATACCACGGCCTCACAAAAAAGCGGTCGAAACAACCACAGCGTTGTGTTTCGCCGTGTGAGTGAGGTTACCGGAAGCCCAATCCTTTCCCTCTCCCAATCCCTTAATCTCCAAAACCCTAATCCCTAAAAGTTCGGCAACACACTCGTAACTCCTCCGTTGCGGATGCCCATGGGCGGCACTGATTGCTTACCATCAGGTAATCCATAAGCTCGTTTGCCGGTCTATTACATAAAAAAATGCAAAATTGCCTTTATTTAAATATTATTATATTTTTTTGTATCTATAGGTAACTAGCTTTTGCCCGCTACACCGTCCGCGAGGATCAGTGACTTTCTGCAGATTTTTGGTATATAAACTATCCCATGTCCTTTCACAAAGTACTTTCGCATTTATAATATTAGTCTGGATTAAGAAGGTTTATCTAAAGCTTCTCTTTCCTTCGGGAAAGTCACGTCTAAATGTGAATACCATACAAAGTACTAAATGGAATTGAATAACATTAAGTTTTTCTACAGCAAAACATTTTATTTTTATCCTGTCAGCTTTTACTGTGTTTTTAATGAAATTAGCAGTTGAAAGGAATATAATACGTTTACCTAAAAATACCGAACGTGAAATTCGACGGCGCGGCAAACAAGCTGATCCCATCAACCCTATGAAAGTGTGAAATGAAAAGGACCATCAGATTTTCCAATTTTCAATTTTGGCGTGAATTAAATATTGAATGGAGTTATAATGTCATAAATGTCAAGCAGTCGGAACACTGCATTTTATTGACTTTTTCAGCCGTAAACATTATTCGGCGAGGACGCGCTTCAGATTTTTAATAAAGAATTTTCGCCAATAAAGCTATTCGATGAAATTCGAATGTGCAAATGCATTTTTTTTAAATTTTATCTCTATATTTGTTCGTATTTGACATGCCTAAAACATAGCTGTTGTTTAATAATGCATTGATCAGAATGTTTTGTACGAGAAACTTTTTGCAAACTCATTCCTATGTAGTTTTGTATTTTAAAATTCGAAATATCTCGAAAAGTATTCAAACTTATAAAAAAAAATTACCGTACAACTATTTGTGGATTACACAAAGAGTTGTTCCATGCGGGAGTCGGGGGTCGGTTGTAAAAGTTAACTCAATATATGAAACGATTTATTATAAACATTTGTCCAATTTTAATTCAATGATATCCCGGGTATATAAGCAGGAGTACAATACATTGTAACAAAAACGCAACGTGAAAAAACTATCAAACATATTTCATTGTTATGACATACAAAAGATATTTCGTAACGGAATTCGAATCGAATAACTGATAATTGAAAAGTTTATCAAATATAGGTATCGATTTGTCCTGCAGTACTTTCATAATAAAGACATAATAAACCTGAACTTTTAAATTCATTGTCATCATCATCACCAGCCTATAGTGCCCACTGCTGAGCAAAGGTCTCTTCTCACGCGGAGAAGTCTTGAGCATTAATCACAAAGTTTGCTCTGAACTGATTGGCGATTTCAAACTTATAATTAAAAATTATAAGTCCAGGTTTCCTTACGATGGTTTTTCTTCACCGTATGTCGTAGTCTAAATAATCATGTATATATAAGTCGGAAAAAGTCACATTAGTACTTGCCAGGTTTCGAACCCGCACCCTCATGTATGAGAAACGGGCGCCTTAACTTCCGGGCCAAATTATTGTGTTCCAACTAAACCATTAACAGGCTATATGAGAACAGAGAAAGCGATTTTGTTTTAAACTGTGTATTGATAATGTATGGAAGATAATTTTGTATTATAACATTAAATCATCAAAGTATGTAGAAGTGAACTCAAATTAAATGTAGTTTGTCTTTTCTTATTGTATACGTCGCATGGAGTTGCAGGCATTGAAATAACAGTAAGAAATAAAAATAATAAATATTAATTTTACAATAAAGTTTTTGTTGATACAGAAAGAAAAAAAGAAAAGATATCAAAACAGCAACCACCTGTCTAGTCAGCCAGCTTGTGATTCATTCTACGTTGCAGTATAGAAAAAGAAAAGAAAATAAATTTATTTAATCTGTGTTTAACTTTGGTTAACCGCCGTGACCAATGTTTTCGTTAAACACTGAGCTGGAGTTATTGCGATACAATTAGGCATTAAGTAGATATATTAATAAAATATTTTGATTTGTAGCATTTTCCCGATTTAGTACCTTCGTATAATTATAGTTACTGGAACGGGTCGAGTATTCAGTAGGTACACTGTTTGAAGCCAGATTTGGTAAAACTTTTTGTACCAGAGTATATTTTGGAATTGCGTCCGTTACAAAAGATAAAATGTTCCTTAATTAATTTGCTTTTTAGAAAAAATATCGGTACAATACTTCAGAGCCGTTAATCTTGAGTAGGGAGAGTTCTCCCTCGCTTTTAAATCCTCTTGACATTTATCAATAGTCGAGATTTGCTCCAATTATGTCCACTATTAGTCTCAGCAACTGTGTCACTAGAGAATTATTAAAGACTCGCCTTTTTCGCTAACTGACTTTCACTAGATATTAAATCGAGATAGTCTCTCAGAGCGATTTAATATCATGTCAGGATTTATTGAATAGAATCAATATGACTCTGGAAATATGAATCAGAATTCATAGGGAAATTTTAAAAATATATTTTAATCACTTTCTGTACATCAATACTTAATAAAAATACTACAACATACTTGCCTTACCTTTCGTGTCGTTCTTCTATATACTTCATCAATTGCAATCACATCTCTGACAGGAACGACAGCGACTCACTTTCCCGAGGACACGGTAGTGCCCAGCCCGAGCAAGACACACCGCCATCGTATGCTCCACCATGTCTTTCGGGTAGTCTTCCTAATGACGACACGCGGGCGGAGCAAACGTCTCCGCCCGATTCGACACATGTAATTACCGAAGCTTCTGTGTCTGGTGTAAGCACTTACGTCAGGCAGAAGCGAGGACGTCAGAACGTCTCTCTAAACACTGACACAAGCCGTGACTGGAACTCATATTTATTGTAAGATTTACAATGATGTAAAATTAAGTTTTTAAAATTAAATTCTTATCCCATTATACTAGACAATACAATCGATATTTCATAAATATGAAATTCCCATACCATAGTTGTCGAAACCAAATCGTCAACAGTTGTGGTAATTTCACAAAATCCAGTTATAACTAAATTAATTAAAATAATTGGCAAATAATTAATGAAAACCAATAGTTGACGTGAGTGACACGGTTTGCCCGCAAGCGGCTTGTTTAAACTTCCCATGACGTTACCGAGTAACCCTAATCTCGCTCGGACACAGGTCGAGCAATTGTGGGACGCCGCCGGGTACACGAGGGTAGCCTAAACTACCCACGGTAGTGCCACACGAACAAGCCATCGGATCTATGTTCCACAAAATACTGTGACAGCAATGCTTAAAATAGACATGACAATTTTGGTTATAATTTTGATTAAATGTTTTATAACACGTAGAAAGGATAATTGGATCTTAAACTAGACGAGAAATAAGAATATTTGTAGCAAATAAAACAAAATTTAAATAAACAAACGGACATTGCGTTCACAGGTAAAAACAGATTTAAAAAAATATATAAATTGGTGCTGACGTAAATGGACAGTGCGACTAATTCCATTCGTCAATACAGCTCAGAGAGCCATCACCAATTACATGTATGTTTCAGTTCTTAAAGTTCCATTGGTTTTTAGTCAAACACTGTCACGATACTTTGCGATCCACGTTTATTTGCA
Source organism: Spodoptera exigua (assembly GCA_902829305.4). Lineage (NCBI taxonomy): Eukaryota > Metazoa > Arthropoda > Insecta > Lepidoptera > Noctuidae > Spodoptera > Spodoptera exigua. Next base: position 6,079,043 of record LR824601.2, on the reverse strand, counting down.
TCACTCTAATCCGATTGCGGGGCGGATCAGCTAAATGATACTATCCGGACGGTTGTCAGAACATATCAAAGAACCTAAAATTCCCCGAATGACCACGATATTGAAGCTACACAAATGTAAAACATTTTATCTGTATAGGGAGATTGAAAAGCCTTGATTAATGGACATGAGACGGCCTTTACAATGAAATTTGTCAAAGTCTAATCATTTATCCGTATCCCAACCCCAGCTCGTTTTGAATGGCCTTGGTAGTTCATTAATTGATTATACCGGGGCTAATTTAAGTACCGAAGATAAGTACTAAACAGGATGGTTATTTATTAAAAGGGTTAGGAAAAACGCTAAAAGCGAACGCTAACAGACTTGTTAGTTCTGTTAGCTGTCTGTAGTTTGATCTGTTAGGAAATTTTGTGCTCATACTTTTATTAAACAAATGAAATTATCGCATACCTTTATTATCATTCAATCACTTTAACGACAATTAGCTTCGTGAACAAGAAACGAACTTGCAAAATGCAAATAGGGACTTTAATGGCTAACTAATTGAAGTGTTTTTGGTTCAAAAAGCGAATGCAGTTCCATTGATGATAGAATTGCGATACGGCCTTTCTATCAATTAACAAGGTCTTTAAAAATGTTACGGCTGGCCCGCGCAGACAATTTTTAATGCAATTACTGGCCGGACGAAGGAAAACAAAGCACTCACAATGTTACCCCGTTGCCCATACAAATAAAAAATAAAACCTACGTGGAGGGGTGAAAATTTTAATTTTCTGGCCTTTGCGTATGACGTGAACTAATAAAAAGGGGAAGATCGAATCACAGTTTTATAGTACAGGTTCCGTTGCATCAAATGTACTGTTTTATTTGATATTCTATCTCTGAACGGATATTACACCGAATATTTTGTACTCATTGGTTTGGAAATATTAATTTCTATTATTTGATTGAAATTTGTTCGAGTTAAGTGGTTTGTGGACAGAAATTAATTAAAATAGGTATTCATTAATACTGCTGTTACTAATTTATTTCTAGTTGTGATGGACACCTATCTCTAAATAAAATAAAAATTTGTTGTAGTTTTCTTTGATACATTTGTACAATTTTATTTCATAAAATGCAACAATTATTGAAATCAATTTATGCATTCTTGATTAAAATTATTGATATTTTATTAATTTTAATTTAAATATAAATGAATAAGGTTTTAACACGATTTTACAATTCTGATACCTTACTATCGATCAGTCAGTAATTAAACAAGTGCACATCGTCAGTATTAATTTAATATAATGGTCTGTTTACGCAATTTTCCCGCAATAAAACCGAGTTAGGGGCATACATATTACAAACTTTACTGATCTAGCCTCTTTGTTGGTTGTACAGGGCAGTTGCGGTCATTAATTAACGGAATGAATAGATAAAAATTATTTATTTATTTATTTATTTAGATTTACCAACATTTGTTTACACCAGTATATTATAATAAATACATGAAAGTTCTTAAAGTAGGTGTAACAAAATACTTAAAGGTAAATACAACATTATACCTTACTGTAAATAAAAAAAGTTTATTTATAGAAGGCTTCTCACGTAAAGAAGGTCTAACTCTATCCAATACGTTACTGTTGAAACTGTTGAAATATTTGAAATATTTGATTTTGTATTATTTAAATAAAAATTCTTCTATACATATACCTAATATATAATCTGAAAGCTAAAAATGGCATAGAAAACGTGATTTAATATCGGAAAATGTAAAAAAACCAAGCGTTTGTCGCTCAGTCATCCAGGTTATAAATTAAATATCTATTCTAATTTGATAAATAAAAAGAACAGTTTGAATGTTTGTTTGAATTCAATAGGCTCATAAACTAATTGATTCATTTTAAAATTCTACAATCATTAAATATTTTGTATTGTGTAGTAACAGTGCCTTCGGTAAACAAAGTTTTGAACTAAGGAGTTAAAACTGCGATGCAAAGCTAATTGGCAATAAAAAGCCGTATCTTTTTTTCTTATTTGGATAACTTATAATATAAGTCGGGGCCCTCCCTCTCTCAATACCCTAGGCAAGAGAAATCATTTAATGATTATCAGTCGAGGTTTCCATTTTGAAAAATATCAGTGTTGGGTAAAATATTATGAAGTTACACCTAATTTTAAAAGTCTCGAATCTAAAATAGAGAAGGATAGGTTAATAGGTTGCGCAACTAGCACGACACTATACCTACTGAATTATAGAAATATTATTGACAATAAATCGTAATTAATTAATTAATCGGTTCCTTTCTCTGGAGCCCTGACCACCGGTAGCTAGGACCCTGTTCCCGGTACCGGTGGGACACTATTTTTTATATTTAAATGTTTTTGTGAAATATAATTGTGTGTTTTTATGAAATATTTAAAAATGTAATTTATATGCTGAATAAAAAGTATCGTTATTAGGTAGTTTCCTTAGTCAAAACAAATAATTTAAAATTTTAAATACAATTAAATGTTATTTTTATATAATGTTAAAAAAGACAGCATACCTTTTGACAAAATCCGATACCTAACATAACTATAGTAAAACACAGAAACATGATGTTCATTCAATTTTGTCGGGTTACCATAAAAATTGACAAACGCATTTGCCATCGGACACAAACAAGCGTCGCCCGCGGCTGCGTTCGCTTTGAATAACCACATGGACATTGGGGGAGCGGCACACATGTATGTAAGTAAGTACAACGAAATAAACGTTTTTTATTTAACAGGTTGGCAATCGGATCGCTTCATTAGACGGATCACTATGGGCAGACTCCGGATCATTAATATCATATTAAATATAACAGCCATTGTTCAGCAGCGATTTTAAAAACTTTGTCTAGAAGTGATCCTAGATCCTACTGATCTGGTACAAATAGAGATTACAAGAATTTGATTCGATGTCAATTTTGAAAATTGAAATCCAATGTTTTAAAAATTCCGTGGTGCCTTACAAACTGTGATCATAGTTTTTTTTTTTAATTTTAATAAATCTTTTCAAGATGTTCCTGTTTTATAGTTATAATAATGTGCCTACCGACGCCGATGTCCCTATTCTGCCAATTGTCTACCAAAATTTATTATTGTTTAACTTTTTTGAAAATACTAAGCAAGACTACGCTGCGATCGAAAACAGACAAAATAATTAAAAAATGGGACAGTATTCAATCGTTAACGGGTATGAAACTACAATCCAAATAAATGACATTCAAAAAAAAAAAGGTTTTAATTTGAAGTTTAATTCGACTAACTAAAGTACCCAGTCTATAAAACACATTTATCAATTTATCACTTTCTCTTTCCGTGATGTCGTAAGTACCAATCAGCTGAGCTGACAACTTGTAAACCTGAACTTTATAATCTGTGGTTTCCTACGGCCAAACGAGAGTAATAAAAAAATAACCTTATGAAGCTGTCATCGACAGTAGTATATTAAGCGATGTGATGTCTGAATGAAGATGGAGTATGAAAAATTTAAATCCAGTTCGTCTATCAGTGAAAAAAATAATAAATATAAATATATTATTTTGTCAGTCGTATTTTGTCTATACTCTCGTAAAAGAAATATTATTCATAATATTTCAAATAAAGACACACAGACAAAGAATTGTTAGATAAAACGAATTTAAGTTTCGAATTGGAAAGCCGCTAGGTACCTTCGTCAGCACTCAGAATAGAATAAAAGTCACACGACATATTAAATCTTTGTGTCGTCAAAGGTGTCTAAAAAAAGAAAAATACACGTGAGTAATGTTTTGAATTAATCTAAAAGATCGACATTTAAAACTTAGTCGCCATCTTCATTCTAGTTGAATTGATATTTTATTACAAGAAAAGACGAGGTATTTACCAGTATCTACCGTTCGCTCCGGAATAATCCGATTCCGTCACTGGTCGCGTCACATTTCATTTCCGCCCGGAGTTCATCGGGTTTGAACGCCTTCAGACCGTTCATAAATTGTTGACAATTTTGCTATTTGATTTTTATCTTTATTGCACACTTATCTCCTTGAATCAATTTCAGAACTGTGTGCAATGATGGGTTTTATATTTTAGTTTTAATAGGTTTATAAAACTGCAATTAATTTAGGGTTGTTTTCGTTACCATCACGCTTACATTTTAAATTAGTCTGCATCAAAGGAGAGCCATGGCAGACATTCGATCAGATTGACCTTGACCACGGCCTCGCAGCACATCAGCACAAACAACATTGTGTTCAAAAACGCACTTCTGATCCAACGATTTCGTCGACTCCTTACCATAAAATGATACGTAGATACGTCTTCTCCTTGCCAGTCTATCCCACAAAAAAGCTAATATCGAACACGCGTTTAAGTAATATTTTCCGCTTATTTTCATGACACCGATTTTTAAAAAACCATCACTGCCCCACACTTTTTTTTTCTTCTGTGTAGTTTACAAACATATAAATTTCCATATACATAACACCTAGACCTGGAACAACAATTTGTGGATCACATAAAGAGTTGTGAACTAGCGGCAGCCAGATGCTCAGCCACAATCTCAATCCCCATTTATTACATTTACTATAAAACAATTTACAACTAGTATCGCTAGCCTGAAACATCTGTTAATTTTCGTAAACTATAAGATTAGGTTTAACTTTGATAAGCTAACTTCATAATTTACTGGAGAAACTATTAACTAAAACCTTCCTAGCGATCGTTTTCACTATAAACTTAATTATGCTTGTAAACTTAGGGAACTAGTTAAACCGTTACGATTTACTTTCTTAAACATTAATGCTCACAAGTCTTTCAAGAGATATTAATTCAATACATTATCATTTATGAAATTTTTGAACATATAGTTTGTATGTAGAGAGTAATCTTAAGAACCGGTGGTTGGATTTCCAAAATTCTTTCATTGATAGGTAGCTACAATATTTCTGAGTGCTACAGGCTACAATTAAATGGAGCCAAGCAGCGGGTGAAACCGCGCGAAAATAGCTAGTTTATTATAAAAATATGAGGGTAAATTTACGAAAGAAAGAAAACCTAAGAAAATTGGCCACGCGCATTCGACATATGGCACTCTTTATTTATTGAATTCTGTCAACCATTCGTCTACACTGATTGAGAAGTCTTACGAAACAAAGCAAAACTAAAGGGATGTGTTCTACCTGGGTCATGTCCTACAAAACGTCCATAAATGACAGATAGCAAAATCCATCTAAAATTTCAATGAACTAGCTGCAATCCCCAAATTGCGTGAGGATTTTGCCACCTTGAACAAGTCTGCGGATGAAGAGCAAGGGTCGCCCGACCTTATGCTCGGGTCTGGTTATACGGACCTGTAGAGTTTCGCGCACGCTTCAAAGAGTCAACAGACCACCACAGCAGTGGTCTGATGGTTGCGGGGCAAGCACAAGTAGGAACCGAGGCCTCAGCCTAGATCAAGTGAAAAAACGGATTGGGTTTTAGTCAGTAAGAGTCTGACACTTCCACTCGCCTAACCCTGGGCGGAGGAAGGGGATTAATATTTTTCATGGCTCGAAAAAAGCTTAAGGATTACGGAGAACCTCACTAAGCAGCAGGTCTAAGTTTCGTAGTAGATTTCCACCAGATTTTTTTTTACTTTTTCTAATAAGAAAATTACGGTGGTAAGCATAATATTGAGTATAAAAAATCGGAAACTGAAAAACATACATTGCCACATTAACAACTACATTATTTTTCCGCAATAGAAACTGTAACAATCCAATGTTTTAATAAGTTTATGTTCATAAGGTATTTTTATAAATTCTTCATCGGACCAAATGACCACTTCGTACTTCTTCAAGATTTAATTGACATCATAATGATCGTACTCATACAACAATCCCCGAGACAAGAAGCCACAAAGCTCGCTTCCCTAAACTGACAAAGATGTCAAATAAATCCCTTTCATTAAGCATAAGATAATACTTAGCCGCGAGGATTAAAAGTTTACCATCAAAGCCCCAACGCCGACTTCGTAAAGAACTATTTCTATAAAATTAAACAGACTCAAGCGATCTAGAACTTAGTTCAGTCAAAGGTGTTTGAACTTTCTGAAAATAGCTTGACACTGAACTAGAAATCAGGTCTTTACTGAATGGAGCTACTATTGGTTTCGCTGGAATAAACGGATGAATGACATAGTACGGGAATACCGCCTTAATTTTACTACAGCGTCGAGTGAACTGCACCCGCAAATTGTCTAAATAAAGTTGACTTGTTTACAAACACACGCAGGAAAATACTCCAGTGCGGCTCTTTTTTCACTGTGTGGTGTTGAAATTTATTTTCTAACTTTATTTTCGGCTCCGAAACGAAACCTTCTAAAATCCAATAGCGCGGGGAATTTCAGGAATTGTTTTAACACTTTTGTAATCCTCAAAGAGCTAAAACGACAAATGTTCTAAGTTATTTACTACCCCTGCGCATGTGATCAAGCAGTGAGAGAATATTAAATTTTTATATGCATGCATGTACTGGATATATTTAAATTACATTTAATTTCATTTTCTCTTACTACCCCTCCTTAACTTTAACCCACCTGGCAACGAGCCAACCTCCACATCCCGCACTGCAACATTACATAATTATTTTCCAAATCACTTTACAAATGCCTTCAGTCGAAAATAAAACGTATTTAAACTTATTTTAAAACGAACTAATGTTACTTTTCCTAAACCTTACACGTCTAATTAACGGATCAAAAAGTTGTTTAAAACTTTTTAAAACTATTCAAATTATTTCAAAAGCTATTTTAAGTTGCATTTATGTCTTAAAAAATAGTTTCTGATATTGAACTAAGTTATTTAACTTTATATTCCAGTAAAAAACTTTGATTAAAGTGCATAGATAAAACAAATCGACAGAAACTTCGTTTCCAGCCGCTGGCTTAGTTGTCAATAAAAATATTACAGCAGACTCGATGAAAAATAAGTGTATTATGGGGGCTTCTTATCTTTGTCCCTCGGGATGTCGGAGGAAGGCCCTGAGCGGCTCACCATTCATCTTAGCTAACTCGCCTTTAGCTAACAATACACGTCACGCTTTATTAACTTAACCTTGTTTTCTACCCACCCTGTACATGAACTATCCATGTCATAACAACTCAAAAGAAACATGAACATTTTCCAGCATCGCGTCGCGCGCCGTAAAACTTTTGTAAACTTTTTAAATTAATATTTCAAACAACTAAACTTTAAAAACCATTTAAATATATGATTCTAACAGTCAATACTTTACTGTAGCCTGTATCTACACTAAAATAAATGCATTTGCTCAGTTCTAAGTTACTTTACTTACTCAAACAAAGTGTTTGAAAGTAAATAAAACAATTGAAGGTCTGGTGAAGTTAGCGCCGCGATTTTCTCTGCGCTTGGATATAAGTTTATCTCCAGCGTGTTATCGAGGCAAGTCGCGTGTTCTCTGGGTGAACTAGAGTCCACTGGTTGATCGTGTGTGGGGTTCGGTGCTCGTCCCGTCAAGTGTCGCTTAAAGTTGGCGCGGCGAGCAAAGTTTGTGCGGGGTAGTATGAGCACCCCTCCGCTCCCAGCGATCGAAGAGGCGGCGCGCGCAACACCCCGCGCTCTATATAAAGCGCTACCCTCACACCAGCTCCCCACAACCGCAAGAGGACGCGCGCGATCGCCCGCTAAGCCGCTCGCCCGGGGCGCCGCTCTTTCTCTTTTCTCTCTTTTTCTCTGTTCGTCTGTCTCTCGCTGATGCGGCCGCGCTGAGGCCGATGCGGGCGCCGCCATGCCGCGCTGCCTCATGGCCAAGAAGTGGAAGGTGGCCCCTGCGGCGGAGCTGGCCGAGGAGTCTGACGAGGAGATCGACGTGGTTGGCGAGGGGCGCGGCCGCAGCCCCGCGCCCGCCGCTACCGCCCCGGGTCCTTCTCCCAGAGACCCCGAGCCGACGCTCCTCTACAACGGTAAGGAACCTCCGCAGGTGACAGCTCTGGTCGCGCGCTGGTGTCAAGGCCCCACACGGCCGCAACTAGTGCCAAGGTCCCGCGCGACGCCGCGCTCCAGCACGCGACCGCGACGCCGACGGTCAACAACTTTGCATCATAAATATATTGTACACACTTACGAACTTGCTCCTAACTTGTGCTTCCTGCGACTGTCTCATGTCTGGCGAATTTCATTTAATCATTTCATGCTTTGCGTGCGACTTTTTATTATTCATTACGTATCTAAGTCAAAATTTATGTAAACAGTGTTAATTGATATGCTGATTGATTAAACATTGAGTCACGGTAAAGCATAAGAAAAGGATAAAGTTCGGAAGCAAGCAACAGTCTCCTCTTACCATTTAGGCACGAGATGTAGCAACAGTTGCACGCTGATGTCACAAAAGCTCAAGGAAGTTGGCTCGGCGCCAAATCAGTGACGCCTTCAGCGCGACAAACATCGCTAAGTATGAGCAACGTACTCCGACTGCCCTTTTATATCCCAATGTTGCCAAAACTCAACCCCCGATACCATACAACGCTCAACGGATACTACCCAAAATATTTTACCGATAACCAACCAATTCTTCACTTAAACTATTCTCCGGTATTAACTACTAGCAGAAAATCCTTCCATTAAACAGCAAATGTCTCTCCAACTACCTCTTTAGCGGTTTAAGTTTAAAACACAATAAACAGTGGCTTTTAACATTTCAAAGGAAAACAATAAAAGTCATGCGGTTACCACAAAGCGTCCAATATTTACAAAATTTATCCGACATTCTCACTCAATTAAATTGAAAAACATTCGTGTGACCCAGTCTCAGTTCTGCACTGCAAAGTTTCATATTAAACAACCGATAGCATTTTAATTTTTCAATTTATTTTTAAAATTCGAATTTTCTAGTGTCTCACTCGCATTTGGAGTGAAACAATAAAAGTGTTAAAGCGATGAATGGGTCGATTCAATTCTTCCAATAAAATAGAGGTTTAGAAATCTTCCGTAGAATTTTATTCGATCTATAAAAGCAACAAAATACTTAAATAAAAAGGACACGTTTATGGGCAAACGCTATCAGAGAATAAGTAAAAAGAATATCAAAGCCAGGCCGCGTCTTCGGTAACGTAATCCCATCGCATTGGCATCGCAGCGAGAAAAAATATCTCATTCGTTTTCCTTGCGTTATCCCTACACTGATATTCTCACCCGTTTTTATAGGTTGCTTTCCACTTTTGTAAGCATTCTGTAGGAGATAATAGATTCAATAATCTCGTTTGTCAATAGTCCTTAATTATAAAACAATTATAGATACATTATAATAATCAATAACGAGTTAACGCTCCGTTTCATTAATTTTTTTAAATATTTTGCTACTAATTAAATGTAAACATTCCCCTCCATTGTTTATATTTATGGATAACGCGATGTTTATGAATTTATTCACATTATTGTTTATAAGTCTTAATTTTTTATTTTAAAGTCTTTTATTCGCATTTGTAAAGAGATCACACACACACACACACACCTTAAACATTCTACAACTAAAGTACCTTAGAAATCGTCCTATACCCTGACTACTTCTTCTAAAAACTAAATCCCTATAGACGTTTCATTAATTCTAATTTCAAATTCAAATAAATATGTATCAAAAAAGAATTTATCTGTAACACTGGGGAAACAGTTTAATAAAAGTACATCACAGTCCAATATTGAAACAGATTGCATCTCTTAAGCAATTAACTTCATTCATTTGAATGGGTACTAACAAAGATTGGAGCAGCACTATATTACTTGGTACTTGACGAGATTGCGCAGCTTCTGATTGAATAGAAATCGAGGCGTTGGTTAGACACGAAACACCGATTAAATCGTATTCAATCAGTTAAACTGAATGGAATCCCAGCCAAAGAGGAAAGAGCTGTATCAGGATTTCCGATATTGAATAACCGACGAAACGACAACGATTTTTAGATAACTTTCATAGAATACACTATTTCAATAACGAACGGAATATGTATAGTCAGAGAATACGTAAATATAAAGATAAATAATAATAAGTATTTTTATTGTCAAGCAATAGTGGCAAAAAAATTTCATAGTCCAATTTATCATAATCGTAAAAAACGCGAAAAATGTCATTGCATTCACTAAAATAATTAAATTCGATTTGCCAATGTAACATCTCTAAAACACACGCGTAGTGAATTTTTTAATCAAAAATCGACCATATCTTTTATATTTAAACACGGTTACATTATTACCAATCACGGTCAAATTCAATGAATTATACGATGTTTGTTGTCCCACATGCAAGATACGTAGGCGACTTAGAGAAAAACACTACGCCGTAGAACAATTTTATGAGGTAAAAATTATCGGATAAACTAAAAACAAACTGTTTACTATCAACGTAAACATCAATATACTCACGGAGGATTTTATCGGGAAAAATACCTTATTTTCCGATAACGCTACGGGAGCTAAACATTTTATCTATAAACGGCACGTAACGTTAGTGTTTTTTAGTGTATCTATTTTAGGCTAGAATTGTGCCGTAAGCATTGAAAACACAGCTAGATTATGAACAAAAACGTATGATAGAATCTCATTGATATCTCTAAAGCATCAATTAATACTTTAAGGACGCACGTACATAGAATAGCTGACTTACATAATGGTTGTTGCTTGCCAAATTTCTTTAGTTGATTGCATTTGGCAGAATCTATACATAGTTCAATATGCAAGCAATCAGTATCTAACAATATATCTAATATTCCGGTGACAAATTAATCAGAGGGTGGTCGGTAAATGGAAGATCAGGGGATTTGCTCTAGGCGCCTCCAGTCCAATCAAATGGTGTGTAACAAAAGCTAGGTAGACACACACAGGTGTAGACCTTACTGCTAAGCTGGTATACTTAACTACGTATTCAATCTCACAGACTGCGTAACTAGCTGAACCAAGTTACGTGTTAAACAATCGGAATCAAAATTAAAAGAGCTATCAAACTTAACATTTATTACTCTCCATTATACACTCGAAAAAATATATTAAAACTCTTCCTCAAAACTGATACTGTCAACTTAAATTTGAAAATAGAAAGTCCAATTAAAGGCACATTACAAAATCGAATTTAAATCTGATTCCAATCTCGGACCACGATAAAAATACTTCCACTAGGGCTATGTAAGATTCCAAGAATAAGGCAAATCTGACCGCGATCGATAGCTTTTAATTGATCAGACTGTTTCAGAGCTCGTTAAACGCCATTAGAGACTTGTCTTACGTAAACCCTATTCTTAATAGGGTCAGCCCTAAATGGCAACCTGCCCAATCACTGACCTGAAAACTTTTTATTAGAATACTGTAAATATTGAGACGATTTTAAATTTAATAAAGTTTTGTGAAAAATAAAAAGTAAAATGAAGAAACGCTATCGTATATCGTATTTCGATACGTTAACAAACAAATGAAATACAAATAAAATTATTAATAAATATTCACATACTTGACTGAAAATATATGTTTATATCAAGGTCGAACATTACGCTCACAATGCCTGCATCACATAAATTACTTATACAAAATAAAACTCAACGAAAACTCTTACCCCTATTTGCCACTTTTCAATACTTAGAAGTGATTAAGCACTGTATTTGTTCAGTTACTAAGTAAAGCGCCTTTAAGTCGTAACGCATCAAACTCATATGACGAAATATCCTATTTTATAGGTAGTTGACATTATATATATGTCACAAGTCATAAATAACTTGAGAACACTACTACAGATCATAACGCTCATAATACACATCAAACAATTATATTGGCTTATACGTAAACCAATTCTTATTTTATAGCAAGCCATTAAAGCCCTTATTGTCAGAACTTTATTCATTTATCAATAGTCGCTGTCATACTGAATTAAAGCACTTTTACGCAAATCATTCGACAATTTCATTTTTATTGGAAAATTTACTGTTACTATTAAAGATAGAGACAAAAAAGCTATTCTAGATTATTGTTTTATTCTTGACTTATATTTTCATGTTCTATTATTCTATAAGTGCTTTAATCTTCAAACATAATATTTAAATAAAGAAACAAGATATAAAACAAATTAAAGTTATCGGAAAACACCTACTCTGTACACGAATAGAACGTACCATCATCAAATGTTCCCAGAGGACCCAGCAAGTTTTCTTTACGTTGACGCGATCTATAACCATATCTTGTTTAGCACTCGGATTGGTCGGTTCAATTAAAGCGGGCCAATCAGCGCGCCGAATATCATAAATATGTCAATCGCCTTAACGTACATATCAAATTCGTATTTGGAACCTGTTCTCAGTTCCGGAACTTCAACGCTCACACGCGTTTCGTTATGCTAATATAATATGAGCAAATGTTAGCTCAGTAAAGTTGGCTTTATTAAATTTCGGATCACGCTAACCATGGTCTTCTGAGCCATATCCTGTTCAAAGTTAAGTAGTCGCCTGACTATAGGGATCACGCTACGCCGCCTTATTGGCTGGTCACTTGGCTCTTAAAACCAACAATGTAATATTATATGGTTACTGTTCGAGTGTTGTCGAAAATGTTGCTAGGTGACCAATCACTGAGCTTAAAGGTTATGAGCTACATGAATCGTCTTTAAGTGTAGCCTATTAAGTTTAAGTTCGAATACAAACATATTTCATTTTTATTGTAGTTTTAATGTTTATTTTTATCCTTGTGTAAGATTAGTCCAGTTTAAAAGAATATGCATTTCAATTGAAAGGTCAACGTTATACGGCATGACGAGCAGGTAAAGAAATTATCAGAGACTGTGTACCTATTTATAAATATCTCTACTTACGAGCGACCAGCCTCGCATCGTCAAAAGAAAAACTACTTTAGATAAAACATTAAGTGCTTCAGACTTCGTCTGAGCAACACTTGACAATAAAGCGCTTAAAACTTCGTAAGTAAGCGTTCTTTAGCGTATTCTTAGAGACATCTCGTTTCATCAAAGGAAAATAAAAAGTTTTTAGTCATAAATATAAAAGCATCTCCGTTCTAAATTTAGTTATAAGGTGAAGATAGACTGCTCCATAGTGAAAATGTATTTTATTATTTTTGTATTTAGCAAACAATGGTTAAGAAAGTTTATTTCTGTTACTAAGAGCGTAAATAAAAATAATATAAGCGGTAGGTAGGTAAGTATTCGATAGGAAGGCCGGATACCACGCATTCCGTCTGCGCATTCTTTGTATACAGCCAATCATAGTCCAGTTGAATCGCCAATCAAAGTTCCGTTCGTGAGGCGTGGAAGGAGTAATCAAAACAATATCAAATATTAATTCTCGATGCTAGAATCTAGTCATTACGAATGAAAGGGGTGGCTCGGTCTAAGCAAGTAGCTGAAGATCAATCAATCCCGTCTTAATATTCGTTTGTTTTATTGGAAACTGTTATGAGATAAGTTTCTTGTTCCGTTGTCTCGTGTTGCAAGATGTTTAATTGTAACGTTGTACATAATAACATAATATCTATATAAGGTTAAATAAGTTAATAGGTATCCAGGATTAGTCTCTCTTGCTCGAAGAAAATATCAAATATTTTTTCCTCATCACAAAATATACGAATAAAATATTTTACATTTTCATCTTCACGTTTATATTATCTATGGATTTTTCGCGCCAATTGACAGCTGTCAACGTTGTGAACGGCTATTCATCGTTCGACAAGTGCCAGACGCGAATCTACAATTTATCATTGAAACTTTTTAAATCCTATCCATTCGTTTGATTGATATTTCGCTCTGTTGGGAATGTTTCTTATTTCCACAACCCAAATTTATGTATAAGAAAGAAAGAGTATTTTTACTTCGAATCATAGTTTATGTTTAACTCTACAGAACCTTTGACGTCGAACCTAAAGTGCGCTTTATACATTACAAAATAAAGTGTACTATCGAATGATTATCGTTAAAACTAGCATGTTTTTCGAACAAAATCGGACGGCACACTCCATACCTTGTTGCGTTTCCTTACTTTGCAACTTCGAAATAACAAGAGAGGTTTATAATTACGTGCAAAATACCGACTTAAATACCAGTTTTCGTTTTCGTTTAAAAGACAAGTGTTGTCTAAATTTCCCGTGTAAAGGAACGCAATGTTAAGCCAATTACGTACGCGGCAAGCGTTGCTTACGAACACCCTTTTCATTCTCACAAATTGAACAAAGCCTCTTTCAAATGAAAACCTTTTTGGAGTGGTTATGTTGTACTCAAATGTGTTAGTTTACAAACAGTTCGTACTCAGACGTGTGAGGTAACAAAAGGAAGGTTGTGTATTTGTGTTTTCTTTGCCTAATGAGATTTTAAAAAGAAATTACTTGAACTTTTCAATGCAACAACATATTACAAATGTATCATACGTTCCTTCGTTAATTTTACGATATACCTACTCCCTAAATATTTGTGCTATTGTAAATATGTTAAAGGAAAGATGGATGCTTTTACGCAAAAAGATTAAAAGATAAATATGACGTCACCAATCACCAACACAAAACATAATCCCATATTGTTTGATGTACATTTTTATTTTAGATCTTGTTAATTAAGACAATTTAATAAGGTAAACAAAGGCTTACAAAGAGTATAAAATATAAATTTTTGAATTTGAAAAAATTTCAAGTACCTACGCAATTATTTAACCAAGATCTTAGTATTACACTTAATTTCATTAACATTCCGCTAAAGATGAAAGATGATATTCAGCTAGTGTTGGGGTGTGGATGGCCTATTCAAGCCTTAGCATGGCTCCGTAGTCGTTTATGTTTCGGCACACGTTACCAGGGCCACGTGTATTGATTACCGCCCTCTACCGGATGAGCCCAATTAACTGCCACCGTCCCACTATACTTGCCGGTGTAGCCTTTATAATAAAGACAGACGTACTAATCTATACTAATATTATAAAGCTGGAGAATTCATTTGTTTGTTTGTTTGAACGTGCCAATCTCCAGAACTACTGGTTCGTGTTTAATCATTATTTTTGTGTTTCTTAGTCCATTTATCAAGGAAGGCTTTAGGTTATAAAACATCACCCAGCGACAGAAGCTCTTTTATAGATATATGTCGCTCTGTGTTTAAAAGCATTTACAGAATCATAGAAACCACTGAACCGATTTTAATGAAACTTGGTATTCGTACCATATGTAGACCCTAGTATAGAATAATGCCTATGGCAGCTAGGCATGCTGACTATCCAACTTGGCCCCACATCCGTCAATTGCTTGCAATACAATAAGACAATCACAGACTCCATTAAAATTTTGAATCGGTCGAGAACTGTTCCCTTTGAACAGACACTACAATGATGTGCCAATCAAGTTCTTTTTACAAGCGCCTAAAAACTATTTTTATGTACAATATTAATTTGTATAGTTTTCATCAATAAAACCTTTATCACCATTAAATTGACGGGCAAAGCTAGTTGGCAGGGCATGTATAGAGAATAAATTTAAAAATATGTCCATATATTTAAAAAAAATATCTTTTTTACATAATGTCATCATCAGAACTTAAAAACAAAATTCTACTTCAAATAAATTCAAAATTCGAACTGTTATTTTTTTTTTAATAATCAGGAGGTCATTCGAATAGCTGGAATATAAAGGTAAAAACACATAAACTGATGTAAGGTACCATGTCTAAGTGAATATTTATTGGCTAAAAAACATTAAAAAAACATTTAGTTTTACAAGCAGCATACTACATCTAACGAAAAATACAGCCATTTTCCATATCTCTTACATAGAACGAACAATGTTACTAAAAGTAAGGATGACTGTACAATATCTTGCGTCGTGATATTTATTAAGTTTGTACTTAATTTCGCCGTCAGCGTAACACCAACATCAATCACTCACTAACAATGAAGAAGAAAGTCGATAATTACAATTTACAGCTAAGGATATTTTCTAGCGTTTTTTTTTTAAATATTAAAAGCTTTTTGATGTATCCTATAAGATAATAAAGTAGGTTACTAAGTTATTTATAGGTATTTTACTTATATGAAATAAACTCTATAAAAAATGTTTGTGTTTCTTTAACAAGGCTAGAGGAAAATAACTTAAAGAACAAAGAAAAATTTCACTAATATTTACTGTTCGTTTTTTTTTCACTGTAAGAGCTAGCATTTACCTGCAACAATTCTGGTCAGGGTTAACACACAATTCGTAAACTATTGGTACCAACACATCATACATATAATCTCTACTACTTATATAATATTATAAATGCTAAAGTAACTCTGTTTGTCTGTCTTTTCTTCACGCCTAAACTACAAACCGATTTCTGTGAAATTTGGTACAGACATAATTTCGAACTCGAGAATGGACATAGAATAGTTTTGAAACCAAAAATCTGCAAGAAGTCACTATTCCACGCGCACAGAGTCACGGGCAAGAGCTAGTCAAGTATACATATAAAGGTAAACACTAAAAACAGTTCACAACAGAACAGCAACGAAACAAAGAGCAAAAAGCCATTAAATAATGAACAAAATTTCAGTGGAAAGTTCGCACGTTTCGCCGCGGACCTAGGTAATTACTCTTTAATAGTTGTCTGAAGGTCTAACAACAGTTAGTTAAACAATTAACACGCCTGACCGTCGCATCGTTCTCTAATAACTTTGGTAACTTGAAACTACCGCAAGTAGTTGACAAAGCTAGCTAGTGCACCGAATCCTCGTTACCTTGTCTTTCAAACTATTCTATAAATTATATGGCCTAGTTGTAGCTTTTTATACGGTGCTACTTTCATTAAATAGCCCATGTTTTCCACGTGCGCCAGTATGAATGAATAGCCATCTATTTTTAACTACAGTCTATGAATGGTTTTTCCTTCCATTACTTTTTATAGACTAAACAAACTCGTGACATTCGAGTGGACAATTAATGTATGAATGAATGCGATATAGACACGAATGAATAACGTATCATATACTTATATGTATATGTGTAAAGGAAAATAACATACGAATAGGAAATACACACTTATTTATGGCTCCCAAAAAACAATGAACTATTTGCGTTTTGTGCCGTCACATATACATATTTTAATAATATATATTTATAGAGATTAGCTGCCATATTTTTTCAAATGTCATTTAATTCTCAACGCCACAATAAAGATCGAAAACCTATTTTTATGAATTTTCTTTAATACTTTACTATTTTTTCTTTTACTTTTACAAGCGTTCTTTAGTACTAAGGCTAAAAACAACAAAAGCCGCCTATTTCTAGACAAAAATAGCTTTATGTAAATAAATTCTAAAGTTCGTGATGCAGTTTGCATAAAGAAGTTGACAATGTGGATTCTATCAATGTAAAACATCACTAGTTTATCATATCCGTGACTGAAGACAATCATATGTCGCATGAACTATATTATCCTGGCATAATGCATGAGTTCAACTCTTAGATAGGAACGATGTTTATGCAATATTAAAGCCTAATGCTTTGTCAAAATGATGTCTTTTAAAATAATTAAGTATACTTTTTATGTGTTGCTTTCTTTAGATATCCCTTAATTGCCGTAGTCGGCTATTTCACACAACTACACGAAAACTCTCGAGCCGCATACGGGATTCTTAACCCGTTTCATTTGGTTGCACAAATCTGCCCGCCTCGCATGTTACTCATGATTATGAGCCCCAGTGGTAGCTTGAAACTTGTCGAGCGTCCATATAATAAACTAAACTAAGTAGGTTGTTCGGTCCAAAAACTTTCTGTGAAAAAGCAGAAAGTTTAATTAAGAATTCATGTCAACTCAATTCCTCATTAAAATTAAGCCTAATTGCCACCCAAATAATTAGTGGGCGGTGCTTATTAGGTATAAACCAATTACCTTGCAGAAAGTTCATTTAATAAAAACATAGATATAGAAATAATATTTCTATTTTTAATACAAATCACAAACGTAGTAAAGAAAGAAATTATTTAAAAACCAGCCAGTTGAATTTTGACAGAGAATTTATTCACGAAGTAGTAATTAACCAATGCGGTTTTAGAATTGGCTGTTATTAATGAGGAGTCTCCAATATCTCTAATAAATAATAGGTATAAATGCAAAACTAGTGGATTACAGGTGCCAGAGAAACCAGGTCCGTTAAAAGCACTTCACTGAAATATTCGGTTTCAAAACATTGTCATGGGAAACTGAAATTAATTCCGATGATAGACTCCGCCCACCGGCCGGTTAAGCTCCGCCTCCTCTCCGTTAGAATAGAATGGAATATGCAGCTGTTAGCTGAATTTCAGGACTCTTCGATGAACTTGCAAAGTTCATTTTGAGTGAGTTTCATTTTCAGACAAGTGCACTCATTGTCATAGATATGTGATTGTGAGTGTGTATGTGTCAACTTGCTTAGTTCAACTTAAGTTCCTAAAAGAATTTTTATGTGTACTTAACACATAAAAATAATATATTTAGAACTTAATAAAATAATATTTAATAACATACAATTTTTACAATTACACCATTGTGTTGTTAATGCTTTCCATATTTGACATATTTTTTTATATGTTTAATCTCATTTAACACCATATAAATAGTATTACAAATTAAATTTGATTCAAACACATTATTAAAAACTTATTTTAACATTATGATAACATAAACCTTCATAAACATAGACCATCCCTAATGATTTTTAAATCATTCAAAACACAAGTAGGATAAAGGACCTTGTGGGGCCTTTGAACGAATCAAACAATAATCAGAAACCTAATCACGCACACTAACGCAAAGGTCACTGAATCTACAACATTACTGGCAGCATAAAAACAAAACTCAAGTCCATACAAATTCGAAAATATTCCGTGAGCGCAAACTGAAGCGTAGACGGAGCGGGTATAATAAATCATTGTTTTAATGCAAAGGTACGCTTCGAAATGTTAATTACGCCGGCGACGGCATCCGAAACGTATCTCGCTAATTACCTATGGTTTACCCAACCCTCAGCACTTGGCACTCAAATCCTCAAATGAAGCAGCTTTTCTGATTACTCGCGATCCTGAGCATTACAAGAGTCGTTGGTATTTTAATCCTACAACAATAGTCACTAAGGTTGACAAAAGCATTCAACAAATGACAAAGCAATTAAAGTTTGGGAACATTGGAAAAGCGTAGTTACGCGAATTAGTAGGTACGAAGCGTTGGCGCCCACCGGTCTATTGTGCGCCGCAGCCAACGCTTAGCGAAACCAAGCAAATTGTCGGACGGGACTCTCCAATTCAACTGTTTGAATTCTCTCACTAGCCAAATAGTGTGGATCTATTTAGCCACTACTTATGAAGCTAGATTCGATTCTATTCTACGTCGAGTGTTTCACCTGAACTTATTTATTTGCTCTTTTATTAAAATGGAAAGTTTAATACTCCTTATTTCGAACACAAAAATATAAATAATCCCAACAGAAAATGAATCTCAACAAAATATCGTCAACACGATGTTTCATCCGATACATTCATTTAAAACGCTATCGTTCTGGCAACCGCTGCACTAAAAACACTTCAGTCCAGTTTTCATATTTTCCACCGGCCGTTAGATAAAATTCATCAATTTAAAGTTTTAGCCAGCCTTTTGACCGTCGAAACGTCAAAGCGATTCGTTTATAAAATGGTCGCCTAGCTTTGTCAATAAAAATGTAATTCGTTTTCGAATTGTTACAAATTGAACAACAGACTATTCCAATTATGAAGTACGAAGGTGCTCAACGCTTTGAAAAGTTCAGCCTAGTATTTTGTGTGTGGTAAAATGTTCGGACGGACAAAGCCTGCCCGCTCGGAATGGATTCCGGCGGTGCGGTAACCGCTCTTCACATGCCCACCGGCCCGCCTCAATGGATTATAACATGTCATTCTCTTTCAAATTCTGTTATCTACAAAGAGCCAAATAGGAAATACTGAATGTAAAATTTAATGCTCTTTTGTTTTTATTCATTTGACCAACGAATTTACAAAGGGATGTTTTGTTTGTACCGACGAACGTTAAATTGACTTTTTTATTGCCTAACAATTTTACTGTTTGTGTTGATTTAGAAACTTTTCTACTTGTTTGATATTAAAAAACGAATACAATGCTCGGCTTTGAAATATTACTGAAGAACGAATCTTTTTATGAAACCTTGTTTAATAAAAATGTTTTGGGATGGCCAGGGAAAACTTTTTGATACTTAATATGTTTTTGAACTAGATGTGAATGAAGTAGAATTTGATTGTGCTTTATACTGCTAGCTAGCATTAAGAGGAAAAGGGTCATGATGTGCACATTAATCCGTTTGTAGAACACAAAAATGTCTCTGGCGCGGCTCAAAAGCTTAGTGTTTTCTTTGCAGCCAGTTGTAAACTGTTCACTTTAATGTTGCTCGTTTAACCTCGAGTGCGGTGGAAGCAGTTAACCTTATAGTTAAACCATGTACTACACGTGACTACTCACTAAAAGTCTCAATTTATAAAACTCGGTCTACCTACAAGTAATTCTTGTTATGTTCTCTCGATATTACGAAAAATTCTGCAATATTGAGAAAGCAATTTCACCTTTTAACGTCGATATTTTGTAAAAAGCTTTGCTTCTAACTTTAAGGAGAATTTTCTTAAATTCTTGTCTAGACTCGACTTACGCTAGGAAATGGATACGGAAGGATGACAAGCTGCCAACAATATCAGCGGAAAATTTATCAAGAAGTTTTTATTCAAAATTCTTATCAGACTTGAGGGGCTTGAAAGTAATATTATGTGAAAACATGGCTGGGAAGGGAAGTGATATTTGATGCAAGAAAAACTTAATATTAAAGTATTAATATGTCACATCTTCAATGCTTTCGACGTCACAACGCTAATGAGTTAGCATCTAGATTTTGAAGGAGCTGAAGGAAATAATGAAAGTAAGTTTTTAAATGATATAGTTGTATTAATTTTTAAACGTTTACAATTAATATAAAATGTAAATATTATTTTTATAATTAGGTTAGCAATAACAACTCTCTATCTATCTATCCAAGTCTATCCAAGAAAAAAAAATGTTTTTTTGGTTTTGTAAGTGGCAAATTATCAAATAACTTTTCTCGCCCAGGGTGAGGTGAGAGGAGCCTCTTACTTGCTGGACCCCACCCCCACTCCTCCACCATCTGCGGTAGTCTATTGGTTCTTTGGGGCGCGTGTGTAACGCTACGCTCCGTACGCTCGGATCTGGTTCTGGTTAGGCAGCGTGTTACCCTTGCTCGCCGTCCACAGACACGCACTTATGGTAGCCAGAGATCGTGGCTCGATCCTCGACTTGATCATTTTGTATTAACGTTTGCACACTTACATCGTATACATATAAAAACTAAATAGTATTTCCCTAAAGCCGTTCCCCAGAGGATGCCATATTTAATTACGATAGCATTTCCAGACGTTAATTTCTAAAGAACAATAGCCAAGTAATATCTTAAAAGGTTTTACTGGGAAGCCTTGCAAACTCGATTGAATCAACGCTTCTGAAATATGCAATTTAAAGACTTAGCCGCTCGCTGCCGGCGACGGTAAGGACTCAATTTAATCGTAATGAACCAACTCTTGTTAGGTATTTAGCTGATAATAATTTAATAATAATTTAACTTGATTTATATGTAGAAAAGAAAAAGTGTTTTTAATTATACAACTAGGAAATACTAACATATGTATAAATTTATACTTAATATTATAAAGCTAAAGAGTTTATTTGTTTGAACGCGCTAATCTCAAGAAATACTAGTTCGTATTGATAAAGTATTTTTGTGTTTAATAGACCATTGATTGAGCAAGATTTTAGGCTATAAAACATCACGCTACGATTTGTAGGAGAAGAGCCGCGCAAGATTAGCTAGTTAGATGATAAATGTTGTATATAAATATGCCGATGTGTGTATGTGAATGGCCAATGATAGGTCTTCACTTAGAAATATAGACTAAAAACAATATTACAAATGCGATCGACACAGAACTGACCACAAAAATATATTCATACAAAAAGCAAAGTGTGTGATCTGTGAGAAGATTATCTATTTACTATTTACGTTGTGTATGTAAAAAGTGTGTTTGTAACAAAAAGAATAACTATGTGTGTTCAGAAATTCATAATGAAATAGACTAAATAATTCATGCAAGTCATTAAGTTTTTTTTGTGATAAATCAAAAAAATCTTTAATTTATAATTTAATGCTATATATCTCAGAAGAAGTCTCAGTAAACTGCAACTGGTTACAATATACCTATAACTATTAAATATATTATATCAGTTACCATTTTATAGGTACATATAATACAACCCCAAACGGGCCAACGCAACGCAGGCACAACATCGCCTCTCACATTTATCGATCTCTTCATGCATGCTCGCCCGTTAATGGCCCTTTTAATTTCCCCCTTTTTAAAACACCGTCAATCTGGCGCACACCTACAGTAAACCAACGTGACCACGCATTCCGTCTCAATACCTCTTTAGCAATTTTACCTTCATCGATTCATTCTGTTCGATTAATTAATTCATTCAGTTACTGCACAAAATTGTTTGCTGGACACTTAGCGACCCTCGGAACGGCCGACAAAATGAAATATAAAAGTTATCAGACACAGACCGTTCATAATTAACGACAATCGGAATGCGCTTTTTATACCTTCAATATTGAATACCGTATTGGTGAAACACTTTGATACTTTCCTTCGAATAAAAATTCCAGCTTTTTTTAAACATTTTTAAATGGGGTCCTTTATAAAGGGCAGAGGTTTTGAATAAATTATGTGAGTTCAAGTGCCGCTGTTACCTCCTTTACTGGATAATACGAACCCTTTGAAAAAATTTGTGACTGCCTCGTAATTTTGTACGGGGCTTTGAGCCAAGAAATACTATGAATAGTATTAAGTAATCGATGTTGAGGTATTTTAAAGCAGGACAAAAGATAAATAAGATTAGTTTTATTAAAATGTAAAGCAACAGCCCAAATAGTTTCAATTCTGTCTTCAACGGTAACTTTAAAAGTTCTAAGAACAATTGTGCAAAGTTCTTCTTCAAATTATGAAAACTGCTTCATACATTTTAGCGACAACAACTAAAGGCGTGATTTTTTTTACTTCTTACCCTTGTAGCTTCATACCTCTAAAAAGAGTTTTATTATAACAATTTAACGTTGTACCAAAGCTTACTAGCGTATATATACAATGTATGATATATAATGTACCTACACACATGTGAAGTACACCGTAAAAACTATTAACTACAAAATCAAAGTTCTCGCTTACTTCAGAATAGAATGAATCTAGAACAAACTCCGTTTAATTTTAATGTCCTACTTACTAACTGATGTCCAATCAATAATTTATTGGATTCCGTAGAATGGATACCGCCTCAATTATCTGTTAGACATCAATGCTTACCGATCGCCATGTGAATGAGCTCCCATAGAAATGTACCGATCGTGTGTACGCTGCGACAGGAGAGGGTATAAATCGATAGAATTGCACAGCAATTCCACCTGTCACTCACTTACCTAAACAAGTCCGGACTTGTAGCCAAAGGTACCCCTTCGCATGTGGCTAATAGCATAGCTGCCCAACTGGTTAAAAGGGGTATCATAAATTTATACGGTATTTAAGCAAACAGGCGTCACTTTGTTCACAACCCGTATTTAGTTTGAACTACATTACCTATCAAACAGTAGAAGGTTACTTTGTTTCATAAATTTGAAATGAAATACAAGTTTTTGGGGTTGATATTAAATAATATATTAAGAGTGTAAGTCTGTAAAGTTATTTTATATTCAGGTAAAACAGTAGAGATTAATTGATTTTGAATGAATCTTTTGTAATCACAGATTGGTGGCCTAACAATGGTTAATGTCTCTGTAGTATTTTTTGATTAGTATCATCGTTATTTGGTCTACATTTATTAAAAACTGGCTACTCTTTTACGGTTCAAACCGCTGCTTGACTTCATTTAATCGTAGCGTGATGTTTTATAGCCTATAGCACCCAAGAATATTATAGCTATCTATCAGTGAAAGAATTTTGCCAATCCAAAGATTATCCCCTACATACAAACTTACAAATTTTACCTCTTAATAATATTAGTATAGATTAAAACTTGGTCCTGTTGTGATTTCAAACTAGTAGAACGTTTTTAGTCATATTGAAGTGAATAAGTAGTATTGACAATATTGATTTTTATACCAGCACATAATATTGCTATGCAGTCTGTTAAAAGAAAGAAATCGGTTCAGCAGTTTAGGCGTGAAAAAAAAAACAGACAGACAGATAGTCAGAGTAACTTTTGTATAAATATATTAAATTTAATTTATTATACTGTTGATATAACAAAAATATTATTACACAAAAGCGAGAGAAAACCACTGAGCCATCAGAATACACTACAGTTACTCAGCTAACCACGTATTTGGTATAAAATGTACCTACATACATAATTAAATAGTACACCCACAGCTCGTATACCTTATACCTTCAAACACCTATATACCTAGTGTACACATTCGCGCCGGTATTCTGCACCTGGCCTTAATCTTTGTCTCACCATGACCCAAATGTGTACCTTATACCTATACCTTTCTAAGTTATTCTCGTCTACATATAGATAACAGTTTTATTAGCTATATAGGTTTTTTTTTTTGTGAGGGCAAAATCATCAAATGACTTCTCCCGCCCAGGGCCGGGCAGGAGGGAGTGTCAGACTCTTACTGACTAAAAACCCCCCTGTTCCTTCTCCTGCTCTGTGCCGAGGTCGCGGTGCCTCATTGCGCTTACCCCGCAACCCCGGCTGAACATCAGCCCTTTAGGGCCCCATCTGTGGTGGTCTAATGGCTCTTTGAGGCGCGCGCCGAACGCTACGCGCCGTACGCTCGGGCCTGGTTCTGGTCGGGCGGCGAGCTGCCCTTACTCGCCGACCGCAGGCCCGTGCTTACGGTGGCCGGAGATCGTCCCTTGATCCCCGACGCCCGTAGTGTCGCCAGCTGCGGCTGCTGGGGCGTGAGGAGGAGGATTGCTCCCTCACGCGGGCCGCCTCTCTCTTAGCTATATAGGTACTACTTAAACGACAATCGAAGGCCATTTATTGCAATTTAAGCTCTCATCACGGTGCTTTATGGTACATTTTATTATTTATCTGTAGATTAGAAATGAACTTACTTCATTTTTATATCAATTAATACATAGATTTTTTTCTAAATGTAATTTATTTATATCTTTTCTTATTCATATTTTTTTCAATAGTCTATAAACTATTTTATTGAAAAATGTATCCAGTTAATAAAATATATGCAGATAGGTACACCAAAGATAAACCTGGAATCAATCAATTTTCGGTACCGTTTGAAGATTTGCTTTGAGTATTCAGGAAGCACCGTAGAAGCGTTAGTCTCACTTCAAATGCAGAAGTTACTCGACTAAGACTCGATAGCTCCGAGCGGTGCCGACTGCGATCGGAACGACTTGATGTAAATTAAATCGAATAGAACTCCCTCAGCCCCGCGTTTCCTTCATTTAAATAACGTCCCGGTTCAGCTAAGTTTATTTTACTGAATATTAAAATATGCGAATATTGTGCCGATAACTTTAAACCCTTCTAAAGCTACGGCCAGCCGCGGAACAGAAAACTCTCTTTTAAAATCATAATTTACTTTGCATTTAAAATCCACTTGTTGAGTTTTTCTTCTATGGCGGCAAAGTGATTTATTTTATTTTTTTATTTATTTATTTCATGCACAAAACACATTACAATCAAATATTATTAGCTTAAAAACTAAAGGTTTTGATTTAGATAGTACCGTAACAATATGTGCATACTGCAAAATTACAAGTTTTAAATATTAAAAAAGCTAAAAAAGGGATCTCTATCTGTAACTCAAATTAAAAGATGTTCGAAAACCAGATACAATTTAAGACAAAGTACTTATACTTATTTCATTTAGAATTAAAAATAAATATTTGAATTATTAGATTAAGAACACTTTTAAGTTTTTTTTTTATGCTACACAATAAGTCATTTAAATTTAGAATCAGCCCAGACGTTTGAAAATATTCACCAGACTATGAAAAAATATCAAAATACAAATAAAATATGTCGACTGTCCGCTTGAAGCATACACATTACTTCCATAATTAATCAAAATCATAGTCAGAGTTTTATTTAAAGAATAAAATAAATATTGAACTGCAACGCCATTTTATTTGAGTAGCGACAGGACTTTATTTAATACAGAATAAGAAAATATTTGTGAAAAAAAGTTTACGAACGGTTATATAAAAAATAAATACCTAATGTCACCGCATTTTTTAATGTTCGTCCAATGAGAGCGATAAGAATACATGTCTACATACATTTATTTATTTATTTACTTATTTCATTTAAAAAAAATCATTGCGCCACACAAGGGTTTTCTCCTGTGTCGTGGGTTACAAACATACAAATTCACATACACAACACACCCAGACCCGAAGCAACAATTTGTCAACAACAATCACACAAAGTGTTGTTCCGTGCGGGAATCGAACCCGCGACACGTGCACAGCAGCCAGTTGCCTAGCCACTGCGCCAACCGTGCAGTCAAAGATATCCCTGTTTGGTTTGTAAAAGATATACCTCCATAGAACAAATTCTTAACATAACTAAATAAAATTATTTTAGTAACTTTATTGGAACCTAATAAATCTCATTTGTTTTACTTCGCTCCACGCCATGTGTTGTGACCGTGGCAAAACACACGTAACAGACGGCGGACCGAGTCTGAGGACACCCCTCGGAGGCAAGGGAGGAACGTCCGCGTCGGGCCAACCACCGTCGGGATTTTATGCATCGTTCGTTCGAGTATTTCAATTCCAATTGCGGTTCCATTTTTATCTGCATAAACTTTCCACTTCGAATGCAACAATTGCTTGCATTAAATATTTATTATTTGAATTAAAAAATATATTTATTTCTCTAAATGATTCTTTTAAACGTGATTCAAAATAAGCAGGCGATATTCTCTCATATTATTTGGACGGTTGATCCACACATTTACATACCTCTGGAGTTGCATGTGGTCATGGACGGCGCCGATAGGTTATCAACACGTAATCCGTCTATTCGCTTCCCGACGAACACACTTTTTGTGGAGGGAAAATCATCAAATGACTTCTCTTGCCTAGGTTATGGCGAAAGGGAGTGTCAGACTCTTACTGACTAAAACCCCCGGTACTTCTCGTCGTCGTCTCGTCGAGGCCGCGGTATCTTAATACGCTTGACTAACCCCGGCTAGACCAACACATAACCTACCATATACCCCTAGACCTCCTATAACAAATCGAATAAAACCACCTCACTACCGATTTGATTTGAAAAGCTATCTAGTCCATTGAACTGTACAGAAGCATTGTTTCGTAAAATACGATGGCAACTAGTTGCGCCGATGCTCCCTGGACAGGGGGAAGTGTGGAAGTCTTACAAGGGGAGTGTAACCTGCACAGAAAAGGGATCAATATAACACCGGTGCACTCGACGATTACACATCCAATTGATAGCAACTCGTATACAAATGGTCGAACTATTAAGGCAAGGGGCACGTTTAATTGTGTTACGCAATTATAGCTACTACTTCTTGGAAATTATCGTGTTTGAATTTAGAATTAAGATTCGTGTTGGTAAACGTTCATATAAATCCAAACAATGAATAACAACAGTTTTGTACAAAGATTTATAACATAAAGTAATAGCAGAATTATAAAAACGTAATAGAAATATATAAATAATCAATTTCGTTCATGAAGAACATAGCATTGAACCACACGATTAATATTTGTAATTATATTCTGGAAAAAAACAAATAATTTGTTAATGAAGTCACGATGGTCCATAATGGCAAAAGAAAGTCATCAAATGCTTTTGAGGTTTTGAATCTATCAGAACATCCTTACCACCAATCGGTTCTTCAGCTTAGGTAATTTATAGATTAAAGAAACGGTGGTCATGGCGTTGTTTTATGAAAATATATAAAGATTTATGTTAAAAATAATTTTCATTCCTATTTAGACATGCGCTCGCTACTAAACAAAACAATAATTTTCATTCCTGAAAATGCATATAAAGCAAAAACAATCAATCAAAACTTGCGCCGACTCAGCGAAGTCACAAATACATAAAATCAAAGCAGTCTTTTTATAAGTCAGACAAATTGGAAAGCCTCGGAGAAGTCTAATATAACCTAAAATGAGGGTTCGATTCAATTTAGCTGTGTAACAATGGCCTGTCTAATATCTGTCGAGGTCGCCACAATATTTCTGCCAGTACTGCAATGTTACGGTCCTTGGGTCTCCACAATTCTAACTTGGAGATCCGATTGTCTGCGATCTAATACATTTCGTACATTGACATCGGAACAGGGCACTGTACTGTGAAAGTCTATTCTCTAGTCCTATCTCGTTACGGGCTTACTAGACTAGAAATATCTTTTATACTGTTCAGGAAGGCAACCCGCCTAGAAAACGTAGGTAAGTAGAAAAAGTAAAGGTACTTTTGGTTGCCAATAAAAAAGATTCATAGTAAAATTTATTGAGTCGAACTTAAGGCATTAACACTCATTGATGTACTTACTGAGATATTTTTATTATAACTTTCGTGAGACATTCTAAATTAAGCATTATGTTTTTGGCTTAATCACGTGTGAATATGGGACTCTAGCGTGGCTTGAAACTAGTCGACTATCTCGTCAAATTATGACGTGAGTAAGCCGAAAACATAATAATTAGGTGAGATATATTTAACGATTACTCAAAGTAACTTTAGCAAAAGATTTTGACCCGAAAATAGTTGTTTAACCCTAAGTGACTTTGTAGCCGTACGGCGTTAGGTTGTAGTCTTGAATCATTTGTTGCTGATTTACAAAAAACCATAGATAATGCACGGTCTGTAAACTTTCATACTAAGTTTATATTTGTCTTTTTTATTTACGACCTATCTTAGGTCGCTTACCATACACGCAAAGAAGAATCAACTCTAAAACTCTACGCCAAAGTACAATTTACTTCGCCATCTTTATTAGCCTTAGGAAAAGGCAGGGAATCAAAATACAGCGAGCGTAACTTCGTACTAATACGGGCCGACTCGGGGATCGATAACTTTCTACTATGGGAATAACGAAGCACTTTTATACTTTAAATTAAAATGGCGAACACAAAACAAAAGAAAGTTGTATTTATATGTGAATGGGATGAGGGTAAAAACAGGTTTGACGAGATGAAAATACGACGCGTGAACCCCTACACTTTTCCATTAGGGTAGGTTGCTTTGTACAGATGTTTAATGGAGAAATTGAGTAATACCTTCTTAGAAAATAGATTAAATTATGTTTCGACTATTAGATTTCAATACTGGCATATAGACAAATAAAGTTAAACAATTTACTTGCCGATATTTCGACAAAGGTAGACACAACTACACGCTACAGAACTATAACTCTTTAATTAACTGAGTAAATCAAAATACTTTAGTCCAATGTCGCTTTCATTGATTGTTTTTAAGGCATCATAATAAAATTGCAAAAAATATCGTAATTTTCTAACCCATTTTCAAGGAAGACACGAAAACATTTTGGCATTAAACACACATTTTAAATGTGGGAGAGCCATGCTTCGGCACGAATGGATCTAAATCTCAAATCCCTAATCCCTAACAGGTCGGCAACGCACTCGTAACTCCTCCGTTGCGGGTGTCCATGGTCGGCGCTGATTGCTTACCATCAGGTAATCCGTCTGCTCGTTTGCCGACCTATTACATAAAAAAAAATCTCACACGAAACTCATAGAAAATCCCTCTCGATTTTAACAATTCTTAAATATTATTAAATTTGACTAGTAACCAAGTACCTAATTAATTCCTTTAATGTTTGAACTATCGTCATTAGTCGTTTAATAAATAACGTGTATAACGTTGTTGGGTAGCAAAACTGGGGATCATACTGTGTATAGGTAAATGCAATATCAATTTACTAGCACTGCGTCTGTTAATCCGGATTTATAGTCTGCACAACCATTAGCTACGATGATAGACGCCCTTTCAAACAGAATACGATATTAGTGAAATGCCACTAATTGTTGAAAATGGTTTGTTACTTTCCAAAGCTTAAAAGGGCTTCATTACGTATGCTTATTGCTGACGGACTTTGGTAATAGATTAGCTATATTCTCTACAAATACAGATAACAAAAACAATATAGGAGGATGTACAAGATAGAAGAGAAGTAATGACAATATAAAGAAATAACGAATTCTATAAAATATTTATCCCGTAGTTTTAAAACTATTTTTTTTTCAGCATTGACAACAAACACACACAAAAACAGCGAAAGAAATAAATAGAAAAAAATCAAAATACTACTTTCGTGTTTGCCCGGCTGGACTCGTTCAAAACAATGCAAGTAACTTTTTTCTGTGACAAAACTCGGAGCGAAAACTCGAAAGAAAGAGTGGGACGAAATAACTACAAAACCCTGAAACTAATCTAGATACTCAGCGTTCCTATAACTTGTTACAAAGGAACCTTCGAAAGTACCCCTAGTTAATTTGGATGCCGACTCTAACAGAGCGGAATGCAAGGGTAACAGTACGGTCGAGCGTGGCTACTTCAAAATTTGTATGAACAAGGGATATCTACCAATAGGTACTTATGTAAGCGAAATGTGCGAACACAGAGCGATGTGTGCGTTATAACGCCCCCGCCGTCGATCGATGTACTAACCAATTAGTCTTTTACAGTTTTGAGTATGGTTGCGTCCAACTGACAGTTTAATGAAATTCTGCTCAAGGTATTTCATATTACTCGTAGTCTTCAAGTAGATACTTGTAGAGATTTTCTACAGAGAGGCTTAGGCTAATAAACTTTATGAAATTGTGTTATATTATATCTTTTATTAAATGTTGTAGACAGGGATATGATATAAATAACTTATATTAGAATTTCAATCAAATAAAGCTGGTTTGTAGCTATTTAGATCAAGTACGTCGGTAAAAGATGAACTGTGAAATATGATTTTGACTCGTACCGCGAACTTTTCTCCATGGTTCACGGTAAGTAACCTTTATAAAATTTAAGTCAGTCCTAATTAAACTTGGACTACACGTTCCCGAAGCCAAAGTTTTCAAGTCGTTTAGCACCGTCTCGACAACTTTCACGGCCCAAAAATGAAGACTTAAGTCTAAGACGTTCCAAATTTAGGTCACTTGTATTAAACTGTGGCGCAGGAGCTTGCTCCCTGAAATAGCTTTAGTTTATGCATTGTTCTACCTCATCGACTTTTAATATTGAATTATTTACCCAATGTTTCGAATCAATTACAACGCCGAATTCTCGCAATAAGTATAACATAACATTAATGCCTACACAACACAACATTAGCATGCCCTTAAAGAAAATAAATATTTGTACAAAAATTACGTTTTAAAAATTCAAATTCTTGACAAAGTCAATCAACATTCACCAAGGTATTCAGGTCAAAACTGACAGACAGCAATATGTTTTCAAAGAAACGATAGCGGTTATTACCGACTGTCAATAACTTTTGTATATTTAATGTTAAAACGAACTTATTAGTTTGTTCGTCAAGTCCTGCCACAAGGTGTTATTATAGGACCCATTGGTGTCAATTCAGTTATTTATAGTTATGTCTCGTAGGTGCCTTTAACTTAGCATCGACGATTTGTTAAACGCTCCCTTTGAATTTTTTAATGCTCTTTGCTTTGCTGACTCTATTTGGACTTGGATACTTAGGACTTTGTTCTTTAATTACGTTTCACAGCAATTTATCTTTGATTGGTGTCATTTTGCAGCTATTTTTACTTCAATGTTTTTACACTTGCAGTTCTCGCAATGTAGGGTTGGTATTTCATTATGTAGGTTTAGTAGATATATGAAATGAAATGCTTAAAATAATTTAAAAATTTCGTGTATCTTCTTCTTCGAGTTAGATAATTTTGGTCTTGGAAAAACTGCGTTTAAAATAGTACTAAAACGACATATTTTTTTTTTAACTTCTTTGTAAATGACATTAAATATGTGACGTAGAACATAACAACCTATAATAAAAATATTGAGGGAGCAAGGAGTCCGTTGGGTCAGCTAGTTTTTAATAAAACTGTTTATCATTCTCTGTTTTCCAACAGTGACCTTTTGATAAAACTTTTTTACAGGACGGCCCGGCGCATGAAATAGAAATTAATTATGAAATCTTATAAATAACTTGAATAAAAATAAAATGAAACTCAAAATATACATTTTGTTGAGTCATTCATCTCTACACTATTAAAGAATAAGTATAAAACAGCAGTAGATTGTACCGAAATTCATTTACAGACCACGAGCCTATCAAAGAAAAGATCATTCCAATATTTAAATGAAAATATGGTCGACCCAATTTGTGTACCTGATATTTCTCGATGATTGACAGCCGTTTAATTTATTTTTAAATTAAAACCATGAAAGCGGTCGTTTATACTGCCAGAGACATTAATAGGGACGAGCGTTGAGGACATGTCTCAATCAACCTCGGTGGTAAATTGGTACTAGATAACCTCGCGTGTTCTAAATAACCGCATCTATATTATTTACGAAGTAATTTTTAAATTAGTCACTCATTGGTCTAGCATTCAGAATACTCGAACGAGCAGAGATTCCAAGTTGAAATTCCTAAGTCAGACGGTTGTTAGATTTGAAACAAGATTTTGTTTTTTTTAATTTTGTGATATTATAACGTCTAAATATAAAAACCGTTGTAATGACGCCTGGGTTATTATTCCCATGGATGGGTATTGTCGACTTAAACTGCCGTCTCCGACCTGTTTTTAAGCATAGATATTTTGGCATGTTCCTCTTTTGTTAAGAAGTAGATAGTACAGCAGATTATTATGACCAAAAAAAATACAGTTTTACAGGTCTACAAAAAAAACCTTTAAATATATTATTTTGTGCTACCTGTCTAACTACGCATAAAAACTAATGTTGATGTGTTTTCTCGTCTATTAAACATACATACGCAGTTTACTTACTATCTGAAAGCATAGCAGTCTGGTAAATATTTGTTCTGAGGGTTGACGCGACAGCGCAGTCGCCAGTTGCTTCGCTAAGTCAGTCATATCGTCCTATGGGAACGACACGCTATCACACACAACCCTTTTAAACACTGTTACATGTCATAACATCATTCTTTATGTTAAGGATATTTACTGTATGTCATTTTTTGTGTTAACAAAGAGTTGGCGGCAAAAGTGAATGTTATGTTTATATTAAAGTGTAAGGTCCCAGCAAAAACCTTGACGTCACAGTACCAAACTTTAGTGCCTCGAATTCACTTTTCACTGTCAATTATGCGCACATAAACTCTTCTGCTTTTACGTCTCTAGACTAGACATAATTTTACAGGCGTTTTGCGAAGAGTGCGACGTCCACACAAAGCTAAATAAATTTTAAACTTTGATGCAAATAGGATAAGCAAGAAAATGGGTCAACAGCTAACATTAAATTATCAACAAAATAAATAACTGAAACCCATCAGGCGCGAGGGAAACAAACCATTAATAACGTAAAACAAACAAATATCTCACTAAACCCAGAGGACTTCGTTTAAGCGTTCTCATTTAAGAAAATTGAGATAATGAGATAAAGCAAAGGAAACAATAAAATCAGGGTTCCGCGTCGAATGGCGTAAACCCATCGTTTTAATTTGACACCACGCTCGTTTTGCCGCAGACTCGGCTTACATTCGTATCCCGTTCATCACTGTTATCTCATTCATGAGGAAATTAATTAAATTAGATCTCTCGTAATTGCGTATAATAGAGAAATGAGCATGTTCGAGCCAAGTGGATGTCGACGAACTTTATGTCAAATTGGAATCGGAGTAATATTTGTTTAATGAAGAGCTTGCTCGTCGACGCTGAGTATTTGCAAGAGAATTGGCAAACGAATGACAACGAAGTGACATTTTACTTAAGGCCTATTTTGCTGCAATTCCTTTTAAAAACATTGTCATACAAATTGTTTTTAGCATAAATAATTTATCGTTTAGACACAAGTAAGATTTCAAACATATTTCGTTCAATTAGTATATTAATAAGTATTTGAGAGACGGAGCATTCGGAAAAAAAAACAAGGAAATATCCGAGTTATGCACGAAAAAATGTTGATTGTTTTCATTCGATTTTATATCAATGCTTCAAAATGTTCGTGTATGATAAAATACTATGAAGTAACATCCGACATACGGTTGTTAGGGCCCCATTTTTTTATTCATGTTTTTAACTAAAGTGTCATGTATCTGTCGCCGTAAACATTACAGGCCTTTTATATATTGTTTATAGTAAAAACCGATTAAAACATTCATTTGCTCGATCTTTTATTAACTTTATTTGTGTTGTAATCCCAAATTAAATCACGTTACAGAGTAATTGAAATAGCTACGTTTGAAAATGGTTAAAACGAAAAGTCATTTGATTTTTTGCTTGAACAATGAGAAGTTTGTCTAGGCTTTGTTTTTGCGAAAAAGCTAATAAAATCGGGCCGCAGCGTGTCGGAGTAGAATCGTTCGTTTGACGAGCCTCGTCTATGCTAGCGTGTTGCTTTATTGGATTGGAATGAAAACGTTTCATTTCTACTCCTATAGCTCAGTGAAAACATTTGACGAATAGCCAACGAGCGTCGGTGTAAACATTTGTTACAAACATTTGTACGATTTGTTAAGAAAATATGCTAAAAAAGAAAACATAGAGGCTTCGTGTACCCCTATTAACCATTATAGGCCCACACTCACAGGCACAGCACTCGTAACTCTTTTGGTATTGCAGGTGTCCATGGGCAGCGTCGATAACTTACCATCAGGTAATCTGTCTGCTGGTTGGCCAATTAGTAATCTTTTAAAAACATAATTCAAAATTACTGATATTTTCAAGCGTAGTTAATGTTAAAAAATATTCAGTGCGGCTCTTAACATAAACTTGGCCACACGATATTCCCCGAGCGTAAGGCGCGTATCGTTCGGCGCCCATAGACCATCACAGACGGGGCCGAAGAGAACCAATGTTCAGCTGGAGTTGTAAGGCAAGCGCTATAATGTACTTCGGCCTCGGTTTAGAGCAGGAGAATCAACGGAGGGGTTTTCAGTCAGCAAGAAGTAAGAGTCTGACAATCCCTCTCACCTCACCCTGGGCTAGCGATCATTTGAAGATATTCCGATCACAGGAAGGTTTTCACACACGATGTCCCTCCTAACTAGCTTCAACAGTAATAAAGTGCAAAATGAATCACTTCTTGGTGAAGAAAGTAAAAGCCACAAACAATATCAACTCGCCTACAAGCAAATAAATAAAGCACAACCTTTTGCTCACAAATAAGAAGCTCCGTTCGAACACCTTAACAATTATGAGTCTTATTGCCCTCGTAATTACCTCAAAGCACAAAGAACAAAAAAGTACAAGAATGTTGAACGTGTTATTGGAAAATGAAGAAAGAATTTTCTCACATAATTTTCCACTCTTCCATTTTGCTGGGTGATAAAGATCGCGCCATTTAACCGATAAATAGAAAAATGCGAACACGTTGCAAAAATCGCGAAATAAAAGAACATTGAACATTTTATTTTTCATGCTACATCGGCTTCAATAAAGCGAGATTACCAATATGGAAGTGCTGCAGAATGTAAAGAGCTTATCGAGATTAGTGATCGGCAAATCCTATTATTTCCTTCGTAATCTAGTACATTCGTGCAGTGAATTACGGTACTGGGCACTTTAGCGAGCATTTGATTGATAGTGTTTACTGTATGTTTGCATTAGCCACGGTCGAAAGAATTTTTATTTAACGACATTTGTTTTATAGAGGTATTTTATCCTTATTTATTGTCAAGGACCATTTTTGAGAAAATGTTTAGAATATATCGCGTGTAGGTGTATAGCAACAGAAAAATAACAAAAGAACAGACCATTAATGTCTATAAATTTAGCAAACTTTAAAGTAGCTTGCACTTTTACCTTATCCAGGACATAGCAGTCTTCAAAATACAATACAAATCCAAAAGTAAACTTAACCTCAAAAACCTAAAGCCAAATAACTTTAAAAACAGTAACTCACAATTTTAGTGTTTTTCCCCGATAACTTTACCGTGATACTCGTAGCAAGCCAATATTCTTAATGCATTAATATCCTATATTTATTCACGCGATATTGATCTTTCTGCCACCTATTTCATACTGTGATTGATAAAAAACCGTGTGAAAAATCGTCTCGCCCACCGCTGGTTCGCTACTTACGTAATTCGGATCGATATATAGCTCAGTGGTTATGCTTAGTCACCGGCGTCACTCGCAATCCGTGGATATATATTTTATCATATTATTTCAATTAAAATACGACAAAGTTACCAATGGTGAAATTAAAATGGATGATTATAAAGATTTTATTACATTTTTTATTCAATTAAAATTGACCTGAAAGCAATTTTCTTCACTGAAACCGTCAGCTGCTAGACATTTATACCGTATATATAAAGAGCACCTTAATCGATCTTGACCTTCAATTGGGTATTTTCCAACTAGCCAATTCAATATTTTATTCCTTCTAATTCGTCGATTCGACATGTGTTATGACGTCACGTTTTCTTTGCGTCAAACAGATTTAAGATTATTTTAATTTATTTTAAATACTTTTGATAATTTATAGAATCAGGCGTTACTTTGCGGAAATCCATGACATTAAATGTTAGGGAAAATATGTAGTTTTAATTCCGCGACAAAAATCCAGGCTTGTTGCAGGATGCAATCCCACTCCTATGCAATCATGCATATGCACATGCAGCAAGGGTCCCACCCTCCCGCCCACATGCATATGCACACATACACAAAACGGAAAAACATGCCACGCAATCAAACCTATACTCGACACGTGTTTCGCCCCTCCACAGGGCATCCTCAGGAGATGTTGACTCGACGAGCGCTCGGCTGCGAATGAGCTAGTACGACAGCTCTCGCCTCTTATATAGTGTCGTGATGACACATAATCGATACAAACGTCTTTGTGACGCCTGTATCGACTACACAATCGATACAATCGATACAAACGTCATTGTGACGCCTGCATCGACTACGATCTACCTGGTCATGTGTTGATCATAACCTCTTGCTCTTACAGCTATTACCATGACCTGTCTCTGTATCACCCTGAGGTAGGACTGGTTGAAAATGCCGAATTAATTCCGCCGATGTGCAAAAAGTATTTAATTAAATGTTAGGGAAAATATGTAGTTTTAATTCCGCGACAAAAATCCAGGCTTGTTGCAGGATGCAATCCCACTCCTATGCAATCATGCATATGCACATGCAGCAAGGGTCCCACCCTCCCGCCCACATGCATATGCACACATACACAAAACGGAAAAACATGCCACGCAATCAAACCTATACTCGACACGTGTTTCGCCCCTCCACAGGGCATCCTCAGGAGATGTTGACTCGACGAGCGCTCGGCTGCGAATGAGCTAGTACGACAGCTCTCGCCTCTTATATAGTGTCGTGATGACACATAATCGATACAAACGTCTTTGTGACGCCTGTATCGACTACACAATCGATACAATCGATACAAACGTCATTGTGACGCCTGCATCGACTACGATCTACCTGTAATCACACTTAAAAGAGGGGATGTAATTAAGTTTGTTTGCTCATTCAACAGTGTAAAATTACTATTATTATTATGTTTGGAGATTTCTAACTGCTCCAACACACACAACCGGAAATTTTTATCACAAACATGCAGAATTGTATACGTGTTATTGTCGCTCAAGGAATGGCCGGTGTCAATTAAATGTTTAGCGAAATGTGATTTGTCCGGATGGCCATTCCTGTAAGCGGCAATATGTTCCTTAAATCTAACCTCAAAATTACGGCCTGTCTGACCCACATAGACCCCGTTGCATTCGTTGCAAATTAATTTGTAAATACCGGAGCAGTTAGAAATCTCCAAACATAATAATAATAGTAATTTTACACTGTTGAATGAGCAAACAAACTTAATTACATCCCCTCTTTTAAGTGTGATTACAGGTAGATCGTAGTCGATGCAGGCGTCACAATGACGTTTGTATCGATTGTATCGATTGTGTAGTCGATACAGGCGTCACAAAGACGTTTGTATCGATTATGTGTCATCACGACACTATATAAGAGGCGAGAGCTGTCGTACTAGCTCATTCGCAGCCGAGCGCTCGTCGAGTCAACATCTCCTGAGGATGCCCTGTGGAGGGGCGAAACACGTGTCGAGTATAGGTTTGATTGCGTGGCATGTTTTTCCGTTTTGTGTATGTGTGCATATGCATGTGGGCGGGAGGGTGGGACCCTTGCTGCATGTGCATATGCATGATTGCATAGGAGTGGGATTGCATCCTGCAACAAGCCTGGATTTTTGTCGCGGAATTAAAACTACATATTTTCCCTAACATTTAATTAAATACTTTTTGCACATCGGCGGAATTAATTCGGCATTTTCAACCAGTCCTACCTCAGGGTGATACAGAGACAGGTCATGGTAATAGCTGTAAGAGCAAGAGGTTATGATCAACACATGACCATAATTGAAGAAAATTTTCTAAATTTACTTATTTCTTTCAGTTACATGCAACTCAAACAGATAGGTAACGAAAACCAAATTATTATTGACAGTTTACCACTGCTGTAGTCGTCTCTCGAGCCAAATATTTCGATTTGAAGCGAACATTTCCGAATATCTACAAATCTAAATTAATTAAATTATTCGAATTCGCGTGGAATAATTATACGGTGGCAGACCACTGCTAATTGGCAGCGTATTGACACTGGAATTATCGAATATGAACTTGGAATTACACTAGAGAACATTTTGATTATATTTATTGGTAGCAGCTCCGTATGTGCATATTCTTGGAAAAAGGGAATGGAACTATATCTTTTTTTTTGTCTGTAAGAACAGATTGGCCCATGATCACCGTTTCTACACTAAAATGACGTAAAAGAAAAAGGAACTTCGCAACAATGGGGGAAAATGTTGGAAGAAAACACATCGCTGTTCTCAAAATAGAACCGCAGTAAAACAAAAGGTTCTCGGCAAAAATCGGAAGTATGCCTACATGTAACAATCGTGGGGCCAGTAATGTATCTCTTCTAGGTCAGATAGCGATGTAGGCCACACGTACATGCGAAGACGGTTCAATAAAAATGGAAAAACCGAACATAACTTATGTATAGACATATACACACAAAAGCAT
The DNA here is from genome assembly GCA_902829305.4 of Spodoptera exigua. Taxonomy (NCBI): domain Eukaryota; kingdom Metazoa; phylum Arthropoda; class Insecta; order Lepidoptera; family Noctuidae; genus Spodoptera; species Spodoptera exigua. Next base: position 6,039,730 of record LR824601.2, on the reverse strand, counting down.
AAATTCACTACTGCTTCTAATGTCTCAATTTAACTTTTTAATAATAGTAGTAGCAATATAGATTCTAAACAACAATTTCCAATGAACATTACCGCAAGTACCGCCCATTCATCAACTAAAACTCATTCAAATTATATGAATAAAGTAATTACGGACATAATTAAACGAGGACCGTAAACCGCAGCGGGGTTTTATTTGTCAGAAATACTATTTACGTATTTATCGTGCAATACAATAAACTGATAATCAAAGTAGTCTCATTGACAAATGAAAAGGTTGAATCTCTACTGAATAGTGTATGTAATAATTTCATCAAATATATTTTATCGCATAAAGTTATTATTGTTTGCCATAAATCCACAATTTCATTATAAATGTAACAAGCTATTTAAGTTGCTAATTAAAACATGTCCTGTTATGAATGAAATTTCGTTCGCAATAATGAATGCAACATTTTAATTAACTCTTGTATTTTAAAGTGTGCCAACAAAAGCGGAATATAGTCTGTCTGCGAGTCGGTCGGCTAACGAATGTGAAATATTTGGAGAATCGACGATAGAGCAATTAAAGGTAAAAATAAGCGGTCGGTGTGTTGAACGAAAATGTATCTTTATTGGATTGAAAACTGAATGGCAACGCATATTCAAAAAGTTCAGTTTATTATTATACTGCCTGGAAAATCCGTTGGAATTTTAGTCGAAGCTTTTAACATTTGTGTCCCATACAACCGTTTGTGGGAACGCTGAGGTACTCAAACAGCTGCGTTTGTCCCGGAACATGAGAATGAACTCCGATAGTCCGAACCCAATAATTTGCGGACTATCGCACGTTTACACACCAATTCACAAGGATTTTTAAGTAATAGACTACGGACTGTTTGAAGGCAAATAAATTATCTTAATGTTGTTACAGTTAAGAAAAATATGAAACTGTTTAATAGAATATGTCTAAAGTTGGTAAAAAATGTACAATAACAAATTAATGGTTGGAACCTAAGATTGTTGTTTGTATGATGAATATGTCCGTTATGACAAACCAATCGATCGGGATTGGTTCTATCTCAGTACAGGCAGTTGGTGAGTACAGTCTATTGACCGAACGCTATCTAGTGCTGACAATGTAAGTCACTTTAGCCGACGACGTCTGGCCTACGTGATTGCTCACAGCTTGTGTACGGGAGAATTGCATTCATGTTGCCAATGTCCTAACAACGCTACACACAACTACCCATCTTGATTTCCCTTACGCCTTCAGTGTTACTAGCAGGTAGACTTATTTATAACAGTGATAAGAAATACACTATTACAATGCCGCGCACGTCCCAATAAAAAATCTTCCTCGTCCAAAACGTGCAGATGAATACACAGATAAAACATGAATAAAAAATGCACACTTAATTTTTTATTCACATCTACTCAGGGTGAACTCGACACTGATCTGGCGAGCGCTAGAGATTCATCTCAGAAAAGCTGACTTCGCCAAAAATCAATTGGTTACGCAGTTCACATCCCCAGTCGTGCGGACGTCAACAAGTACCCTATAGAACCCTCGCGGGGGACAATGGGAGTCGGGGTTCGGGATAGCCCCCTTGAGGAGGGGTGAGATTCAACTGGTGCAATGCGGTGTACCCTACCTCCCTAGCGTTGTTTTTGCCATTGTACGCGGAGCATTTGGCGCGCCTTGCGTTTATTTCGTTACGTTTGTTTTGCACCATTGCTTTTAATTACTTTCTCTAACAATTGCGTCTTTACGTTATTTACTTGCAGTTCGGAGAACTGAATCTCTAATGATTTTCACAGGTAGCTTTTCCTATTGCAATGTCAAAATAGTATCAGAACTATTTCCTATATATTAAGCTAGATTTTATAGACGAACTAGACACTCGTGTTTAGAGTATCGAACGGAATTCATACGAATGAGTGATTAATTTGAGTTGTGAAACGCCTTGAAATGTCACGGTCGAATATTCGTGGCGAGCTAGCAATAGGATTAGCCTCACGGCTTGACGTCAGCCCATTCTTGCATATTTCAGCTAACATTGTTTTATGAAAGAGAATTTACTAATTGCAGATTTATAAACATTTGAATTTTTAAACTAATTAGGTATTCTATTTATGGAAATTGATTAAATTAGTAATGCGTAGCACAACGTAACGCACACATTATAGATAACTTGAAATACGTCCAGCATTCGTTCATTCATATCGGATCTCGTTGCTAAAGCTCGCAATAGGCAGTAGTGGGGCTCAACAGCGTTGTTAGTGATGATTAAATATTCATTTATTGCCTTCTAATAATAAGCACGTAGAGCAGTACCAGCAACGCGGCGCTCATTCCCGCCATTAATTAAACCCGTCGAAGCGAATAAAGCAGCTTAATATACAAACGCTTTCCTTGCAGACTGCAGTGAGCACACTGCTAACTATAGAACCGATAAATTGATAGCATTTAAGTGAAAATTGTGGACTAATTCTAAAGCGAGCGGGTTGCATGGTCGGAGCCAATTTAGTGTAAACACTACTGAACCCTTTGTTGGCAAATCTCGATAAACGCAAAGCAATATGAATTGTGTTTGTATTTTAGTGCACCTAACCGCCTGTGGAGCGGATCCCTTATGTGAGCGGTTTATTAAACGAAAACAGAACGTCGACATTTTGAATAATTAATAAGAATATCATGTAATAACTTTCTTTGTTTCTATTCATTAATATTATTGAATGAAATGAAATCGTAGATACTGATATTACTACTTTTATCAATGGGCAACAATGAACATTGATTGAAAATATTGTTTGAACGCCATATAGTTATTACGATTCTGTATCATTTATAAAACAAACGAAATAAAACAGTTTTGCAAAATGTTAATGCAAACGACAAAATGAACAAAGCAATCCTCAATGTTGCAAACATCAAACATCAAATAATACTTCAGCATTGTTTATTAATCTCACAACACAATTAATAATGGCAGAACGAACAATTTGTTTGGCACAAGCGCCGGCCAGCATAGAGTATTTTTCGCTTACTGCTACAAAATGTAGAAAAGAAGGTTTTCATCGGTTTGTCGGACTCACTGATGCTTGTCCGCATTAAAATGGAGCCGTTAAAATAACTAAGTACCTAACCTACATTCATATTCCAATTACGACGCTTATATTGCCCGAATATTACATCAAGAAGTTCGGATTAAAAAACCTGATTGATGACGTCAATTTATAGTCAGTTTATAATAGTGACGCACGCACCTACCTGTTGAAATTAGATCTAATACGATAATACAAGTATAGAATACAGAGAAGACATATCTATAATGTTTTTGGTTGTATAATTCATACTCAAACAGGCTCCTTAACTCGCAATGCTTCTCTCACATTGTCTGTTCAATTTCATTTCGTTGAGTGGTAAACTTCCTCTACTACGGCTTACGACGCTCAAAAGCTTACATTCGCCTAATGATTCAAAGGGAATAATATTAGAATTTGCTACTTGTGTATTAACTTTCATTTTCCTTTGCTCTAGTTTTACTTATTTCTCCGTTTGAACTTAAAAGAAAACCAGTCGGTAGGTAACCCGTACGAATTGTTTATTTGAAGAAGAAACTTATTTTGTACGGACAAGCAATTTTTATCTATAGTAATGTTTTAAAATTTAAAAAGAGGTTAATTATATCGAATTTTCAATTGACATTCATTTTAAGAAAAATAGACTTTATTATGTTGTGCACACGGTTTGAAATTGACAAGAAAAGGAAAATGTTTTTCCCTATTGTGATACAAGTTGTTCGTTGAGTGTCGTCGTATTGAGTCTCAGAGATATCAGGATTTTAGTTTTAACAGTTATGATATTGGTTTTTATCATAGTGTGCTAGCGTCACCATTATCATCTGAGGCCAAAAAATTGTATCGTCTAATTATTTTATGTTTAAAGTTAAGAGCTAGCTAAACCTATAAATGGTTTAATAAGTAGATAAGTAAGCACTGAATTTTGTACACAATAATAGGGCTGAAATCTTCTGTATGGAAAAAAGCCCTTTTAATAAAATAAAGATTTAAAAAAAAAAAAAAGTTGTTCGTTGTTAGTACCAGGCAATTAAATAGTTTTGCTGGCAAGTCACGTGGGTTATTGGATATGATATCGTCAGAAAGATGAAAAAATGATCGATGACATGAACATTATAACACTCCGGCCTTGCTTGGAACTCAGACATTTTTATAGCATCTACTAGCGGTCCGCCCCCACTTCGCACAGGTCCAACTATCTCGTTATCAAAGTGTCACTATTTTCGAATCTTCCCCTCTACTTTTCTAATATTTTATTTGATAAGAACCTTCTCCTAGCAATAACAAACACAACAAAAAAAAATTTAGCAAAATTGGTCCAGGCGTTGTTGAGTTATGCGCTTACCAACACATTTTGCGATCCATTTTTATATATAAAGAAGAAGATTAAGCATTGATATACAGAGATTTCCCATAAAACTATGTAGCTCCAAGTCCATGCAAATAACGTTCTATATTTAAATTTATTTCGTACAAATCGGCTATTCAGATATTGAGAAGCGGGTACTAAGGGTGACAAAATTTTAGGATTCATTGTTAGGTGTTAATTAAAACGCCTTCTTTACCTACAAGCTGGCTTCTCTTCTTCGGCATCATAAAAAATATTTAGATTCCAAACTCATCTTTTAAAGACAAAGTCAAAAACATTTATTAAAACCAAATTGTAAACAGGTACTTTTCAAACGTTACTACGTTATAGAATTAGTCTAGCAGTCTGTTTGTCTGTGACGCTATTTGCTCGTTCCAAAGTGTAGATACGAATGGAGAAGAATGCATTTATGAATTGTAATTAAATTTTATTTTTAATTTATATTTACGTTCGTTGTTTGTTGTTACTTATTACTGATTACATGGTTGTCAATTAATAAGATTGTATAAGACCTTAAAAAACGAGAGAACTCGAGAGGAACTTTTAAAAAAATCTAGGGGTGAGTTGTGCTTTTGCTCGTTGTTTTAGTAGGCTTCTTACAACACTACAGCTTTAATGTTTTAAAAATAATTATTATTTTCTGAGTAATTTATTTAAAAACTTAAAACTAATTTATTTACTACCAAACTATTTCATTTAAATTTCTAAATATAAAAATTATAAATATTTATAAGCTATGTCGAGTTAGTGGTAGTAAGTCTATTTACATGCCCCTTTTACATGGAACACATAACATATTATATTATTATATTTTAATAATATTTTTAATATAATTTTTCCAATTGTGTTATGTAATGGATATTAGTTTTATGTACTAAGACTTACCTTAGCTTTGAGAAGTCCACGAACTGCTTTGTTGACTGTGTAGAAACTGCAACGCCAACATGATTGTCACAGCTACGTTTGTCTAGAACAAAGAAAACAATTACATTTATAGATAAACTCTTGTACCAGGTTAACTAAACTTCTATCTCTATCTTTTACATATATAAAAATGAAACGTAAAACTTGTTAGAAAACATGTAACTCAGGAACGGCTGGTCCAATTTTCACAATTCTTTTTTTTTTGTCCATTCTTGTTTTCTTTATCACCATTCTTTATCATTGAAAATAATAGGAAATATAGGAACTATTTACTCTTTTGTCTATAGTGAAGTCGTTGGGTAAATGCTAGTAAAGAATAACTATGTACAAAGATGATTGTCCGTGCATAACTCTCGAACGGCTACACAAAATTGGGTAAATATCTCTATAGGTAGAATTAAGATTACAGAAAAACGGAACAGCATAAAAAACAAAACCGTATCGACTCACTAGCGTTATAAACAAAAGAACATATAAATCACATTATTTGAAGGCCGAACTCGAAATCGCAGCGTACTACAAATATTTACGAATGGCACATCAGCAATTTGCATTTATTAAAACAAAGCCGACCGTTTTATTTGAATACGTTGATTCGATGATCGACTGATGTTTATTATGTTAACAGTGAGCCAAATAAACAATGTTCTGTCATATTAAATTGGTTGAAAATTTAATTCTGTATTCGTCTCGTTGAAGCTTAAACAAGCTGTTTTTAAATGTTTACATTGTTTGAAATTAAGCTGTACATGTGTATGTGTATAATTTATTCTTTATCGGCATATATATGTAATTTCATTTAGGGCTGATTTTTCAATAGTCATATAAATGTTTTCTTAGGAATAAAATTGTTGCTGTCACAAACATTCTGACGCAACAGCATCATAATTTTTCCTCGTGTAACTTTTATCTAACCATTGGAAAACCAGCCCTTAAAGAATTACCAATACGATTTCATTACTTATAAATGTAACATACAGAATTTTATATGTTTTAGAACTATTTCGCCACAGAAAACTTCGTTTCTGCTAACTAAACTGACGTTCAGACTCATTCCAAATGTTTATAAACACGTTATTTATGTTTAAAAATTTAAACAGGGATGGTGTCAATAGGGCCTGTGATCTATCAACGAACGCGAGTTAGTCCAGGAACAACTTTCAGTTCGTCAAGATACTTAAATCACTTAAGACAGTATCAGAGTAAGACACGCGACAAACAAACAAGAAATCAAAGTTCATGGAGTTTTGTCATTCGCGATCTTAGCACAAAGTTTCTCGTCAACGCCTTGCCTCCTGTGATCCTCTCTCTGTGTAAAGTATAACGAGTGACTTGAAACTTTACGCAAACACGTTTTTAACAAGTTTACACTAATTTGAATAATGTTCCCCTGTATGGCGTTGAGAACAGATCCGTCACTAAGTCACACGACATAAGATTCGTCGCGTCTGCTAAGTAGTGAGCTGACGGTCGTTAAAACTTGTTAGTTCTTAGTCTGATCGTACTTAGAGAACACGTCTCAATACAACGCCAACTCATAACAAGGTAAAGTTGATGAACTACCATGAAGTATGCAGACTCGGTTCATTCAAAGACGATAGTAAAGTTACGTATTGAACAAGAATGTCTATGCCACAGGTCGCCTCGTGCCACAGGTTGCCTCCGCCGGTTATTAACGAACCCGAAATAATTCTTAGCAACCCCCCTTCTTCCTAAAACTGGGTTGATGTACGACTTCCAGTGTATTACAGAGGCCGCGGTGAAATACCGTTCTACTGATACTACGAATGGCTGCCTCGTTTTGCCAAGAGCTATTAAATAGGTATAAAGGGTTTTTGTTTTAAAGACTTTTTTTTTATTAGTATTTGTAGACAGGCAGGCAGTTGAAACAACTGATAATGCCCGCATCCTGTTAATTTCCACTAGTTCATTTCTTGCAGTTGAGTAAATATTTATCCAGTCGATTTTTAAATTGGTTCAAATTTGGGGCTGAAACCACATTTTCCGGGAGCTTGTTCCACGCTGCAACTACTCTATTACTGAGAAAGTGTTTGTGAGGATTGTTATGTGATCTGTTAGTACTAAGTTTTACGTGATGGCCTCTAAGGTGGGTGTTTTCGTTGCGTGTTATATTTAAGAACTCTTTTTAAGTTGCCTAATAGAAACAACAACGTTTTATCCAGAATTTTCAACGTCAATGATCATCAAACCATTTTAGCAGTCATTGATACGTTATCAACGTTGGTAGGTATATAAAATAAAAATGTGAAACCGCCAAAGCATTCAATTTGTACAGGTAAAAACTTTTCGAGCGTAAATATTCGCTAAGTCAATATCGAGGTCACGTTTGATAAATCAAAGCTCGGAAACGGACGGCAGACGCAGTATTTACTTAAATTTTACGAACGGAAAATTCACCTCAACTCGTATGTTTACCGACGGGACTACGAAATTGCTAATTTTTTTCAATACATTTTCAACTTTATTGCCTGCCAATAAGGTTGTGTATTAAAAAAATGGTTTTGGTAGCATGGTAGCTTTTTGTACTGACGAGTGTCGTGTACTAGTAGTGCATACAAGTCAAATGCACTTTTTTTCTTTCAGACAATCAATATTGACTTTCAAACATACAAAAGTCAATATAGAGTAATAAAAATGGTCTCCGCACCATTTTGAAACGTTTAGAAACATAGACCCCTATCAGTTTGACTGTTTTTATTTTCACTTTATATATGTAGGCAGTGCATACTGTTATAAACTGTAAATAAAGGAAAATAGGTTTATTGAAGACTTAAAAGGAAGAGTTCAATAAAATCGTTACTCAATTTTATTCTACGGCAGCACCATCTATCAAGTTAATTCTCCTTTTTGGCGCGCAGACGATACTCGATGGAACGTTTGTAAAGAATTCTTGGCACTAGAAATGCCCGCATACTGCCATTTATATCAGACAGCCAGGTCACCGCTTTGTACTTTGACGGGTTCCCTTACATACTGAGAACTGATACGCTTTTCGAGCCACATTCTTCATTATTTAAAATCGTTATTAAGCGAATTCGTAAACACAAAAAATAGTATTAAGATGAATAAATGAAAATGCGCAATTTTTTAAATGTTTACCAAGTAATATTATCTGATGATACAATGTAATTAATCACGTTTTTCTGTTGTCTGCAGGTTACACCGAGGAGCGGCCTTCCACACAGTTTACCGCCCAGCTCCCGAGTGAGGTGAGCCCGGCCCCCGCCGGCCCCGCCCCCACTCCTCAGCCGGCGCTTCAGCCTCTATCCTATGCCCTTCTGCACCTCTCCGCCTCAGACTCGACAGACCCGCCTTTCCTCCAGGTACAGCTCCCGTCTTCGCCTGTCTCCCCTCCTCCGCCACCGGCGAGCGGCAAGTCCATCTCCATGTGCTACACCAGCACTGGAACACTCCTCTCTCTGCCACCGAAGAAGAAAGACATCTACCGCCCATACTGCCTCGTGGACCGCGCGTCACACCTCAACCGCCCCGAGGAGGACCTCAACGCAGCACATGCTATCCTCGACCTCAGCCAGCACGTGTTCCTGTCGCCGCGCGTGGAGCCGGCGCCCCCCGAGTCTGTGCCACCTCCCCCGCCGCCTGCACCGTCACCGCCGCCACCGCCACCGCCGCCTCCCCCGCCGCCACCACCCGAACAGCCTGCACAAGAAACAATCGCTGAGCGACCACGAGAGACCATCGCATACACGTATGATGCATTCTTTGTCAGTGATGGCCGTTCTAAGCGCAGAAATTATGCAAATGCGCCAGTGGAGGCAATTCCACCACCGGAACCCAAATCAAAATATACGTGCAGCGAGTGCGGCAAGCGCTACGCGACCTCATCGAATCTGTCGCGCCACAAGCAGACGCACCGCAGCCTGGACTCGGTGGCGGCCAAGCGGTGCGGCGAGTGCGGGAAGGCGTACGTGTCTATGCCGGCGCTGGCCATGCACGTGCTGACGCACCAACTGTCACACGTGTGTGGCGTGTGTGGGAAGCTATTTTCACGACCATGGCTTCTACAAGGCCACCTTCGCTCTCACACGGGAGAAAAACCTTATGGCTGCGCGCATTGTGGTAAAGCTTTTGCGGATCGATCAAATCTGCGTGCACACATGCAAACGCATTCTGCGGACAAGAACTTTGAGTGTACGCGATGCCACAAGACGTTTGCACTGAAGAGCTACCTAAACAAGCACCAGGAGTCAGCGTGCGTGCGGGAAGATGAAGACGAATCGCCGTCGCCCGAGCCGGCCGCGCCCGTCTCCGCGTCCGGCTAAGGGCTACGCAGCCGACGCAACTAGGGACCGTAACCACCGCCGAATGGTTTATTCGTAAACGTAAAGTATTAATATGAATTTAGCTTCTTAGCGTAATATTAAATTTACAATATGACAGGAGCGAGCGCGTCGGGCGGGCGCCGCATCGCGCGCCGGACGCGCCGCGACACAATCGAGCAACGTTTCGCATACAACGAATCACGTACGACCCCGTAGAGCCGCGGCCAACGCGGCCGCAGGCCGTAGCGTCACACGTCCCGATAGCGGTAATTTAATATTAAATATGTATATAGTCGTGGATAAAATATACCCTTATATACATAGATGTATTGAAATATGAATGAAAACTAATATCTTTTGTAGGTGATTTTTACAACCGCAAAGTAGGTTAGAGAGTATTAGAGTGTAAGTTTAGCGTCGAGATGCGAGAGCCGAGCGCCGAGGTCGCGGGTGGAGGGTCCCTCCTCCGTCTCGGTGAGGAACTTGCCAAAACTTTCCGTCCGAAGCTCCGCACACACGCCGCCGCAGCGCCGCAGCGCACCGCGGCCCGCGACAGTGCCTTACCTCTCGCCCCGCCGCGGCACCACCCCCGCACGCCTTCTCACCCTTGCTACTACTCGCTACGTGTCACGCTGACATCGTTCCCTTATTCCGTCTGCGTTAACTCTAATCAAAACCGCAAACCTTATCCGTTTTCAAAACAAATTCCCAAATTTGTCTAAAACTTCAAACAGTTTAAATGTATAAAAATATTTCTTTTTTAATCATCCGATCAGCTAGTTTAAATAACAAGTGTATAATTTGAAGTATAACTCGCAAGTTGAGAGTGCGGGGGCGCGTGAAGGGCGAAGGCGGGGGTCGGTCGCCCTGTGGCGGCGACAGGGCAGGGCCGCGCGCCACAGCGTGCAAGCCTTTAGTCGAGCGTGTGTCTTTAGGTGACAAGTCAAACGTAACTGGCAATAAACTAACTTAGCATAAGGTAGCATTAACGTAGGTTAACGAGGCGAGCACGAGGTGCTCGGTCAGAAATGGGTATTCGAAAAGCAATAATAATGTAGGTAAAGTCGCGCACCGCTGTCAAATAGACGCAGCAGACTACATATTCTATTGACCCTGTAGTTCTCCGTAGATGTTAGCTGTCCCCTACATCGGCGTCACGGGCTCAACTTCGTCCGTTCGAAAGTATTACGCTATAAAACGCGATTAGTAGGAACCGTAGCAGCTAGTGTGTAGTGATGAATTTGGCAGTCCCAAGTTCTGCCCGCGGGGTCGATGCCTTCCCTTAGTCTATTAGTTGGTGCCTCGAGTCAATTCGTCGTTGGTGTTTATTTAAACCCAGTCAATTAAAATATTTTTCAAAAGAGTTCCTCTATTATAGCAAACCGTTTTGGGATTTCCATTTAGAGAAATTTTCTATGACTTTTGAGATAATTTTTTGTTGTGAGCATTGCGTAGTATTTCGGTGAAATACAACATTTAGGGTAAAAACAACGGTTGAAATAAACAATTGATTTCGCATTTAATGAATGACTACAGTTACTTTATTGAGTTGTACGTTTTGTGTGCTACAGAATAATTGGAATGTTGTTACTAAATTGTTTGAACCTCCAGTTTAAATACGACAGGAAGGCCTCTAGAGGCACTAAACTGAACACTAGTCATTATATTCCTTATCCAACATACTCCTAATAGTAGCTGTAGTGCCACATTTTATCTACTTTCTTAGATACTATATAGTTCTCTTCCCTTCGTATGTTATTAACCCTTTGATCGCCGACTGATTAGTTTATCTAAGACATTTAATCATTAATATATTGAAGAATAATACTGATATTAATATTAAATAGTGTGTAATAAATAATTCATAGATAGATTAGACAGTGTACATTTGGGTACATTGTACCAAAGCGGCGATCATGTGGTTACAAAATATTTTATTTTATAACATTTAGGGTACGCCAGACAAAGGTGACGCGTAAAAAGCAATATTAAAGTAAATCAATAAGCAATATTAAATTGTAGAGTCGATTGGCTAAATTAAAAAAAAATTAGAATATTAGATATTTTGGTGCTTTGGAGTTATATTGAAGTAAATTGAAACGAAATTAACATCGAATATTTAGTAATGGATTGTTATAAGAGCGACCACGTCTTGAGTTTAGAATGTACTCGAACAAATCTATACAGTGTACATTATCTATTGACCTACTGGTTTCCCTTCCCTTTCATCTTCTTTCTAGTAATCTAGCCTTACTCCTAGTCTAGTTGCTCTATGTATACCCTCTAATACTCCCTTCTTCAAGGAACCCATTCCTATTCTTCTTAGCTCTCCCTACTGGTCTTAAGTAGAAATAGCAAACTAATTGCTTGTAATGTAAAATAAAATTAAAAACGAAGATATTTTATTCAAATATTTATACTAACGTTATTGTAATTGTAGCAGTTATGCAGTTAAGTAACTAACGATTTATAATAACGAAACCAACTTATATTATACAAGATATATAATATACATCGTAATGTAAATATGTCCCTGTGTACCAAATTTCCCTTCTTTACAATTTTTGTAGATGTAGAACTAATGAATTACCTTTATAACTATATATAAACCTGTACTATAGCGACCGGGGTATCTGGTAATTTTAGTTAGTAAGTCCACTATTAGACTTGATAGTTTACACAAATAATGTACGATAGTATATCTACCACAGTTCCAACTCGAGCCAACGAAATTACATTTCCATCGCCGGCAATATTGTCTACAACCAAACAGTTTTACTCAAACCTCCATTTTCCTTAGTCAATAAAATAAATACAATACAAATAAAATATTATTGTAAAAAGTATTTTAACGAATGCAAGGTACACACGAAATATTTCCATTAAGTAAACGAAGTCGAGTCGAAGACGACACTACTTCGAATACATAAGGATCTTAAATTATATTACGAACTCAGTGATAAAACTAAAAAATTGTCCAAATTAGCAATACGATAAGCAATATTAATTAAGATAAAGTCAAGGCCGTAAACGAAGTTAGGATTAAATTAGAGACGAACGCACCACATTCATATAACTCAACCTCGGAGAGCACGTACTTACATATATATACATACGTTTACATTATATATTCATTTGCAAAGAATACGTATGCCCGTGTTAATTAAAAAGAAACCACATTTAGGTCACATAAAAACGCTTTTCAAAATTCATTAGTGTTTCGCTAGCACAACAACACGTACGCCGTCAATTCCAATAATTATTTTGCAACGCCTGCAAAATGGCGCGGCACAGTTTTCAGCGTGCTTACATTTGAAATGTTAACACATCAATTTGTGCACGTGAGCATCGGAAGTTTAAATATTTTGGTTTGTTAATCGTAATATATTAAAATCATATTAATGAATAATAGAATACAACTTAGCTACGCGACTTTAGCCGTATCGTTTGCTGCTCATAAATATGAGCCCCAGCATGACCTGAAATTAGTCGAGTCCCTAGTAAAACAGTTACGAGAGCAGACGATTAAACATAATAACAAATTTAACATGCCCCAAGGAACAAATGAATCAAATTACTCAGTCCCAGCGTACAATATGGCTGCGTATTGTACGTTTCAGAATACAGTCTACGTGCACATCGTCATTGACTGGGCGCTCACACTAAGCCACTCGACGACGCAGAATGAGCGGGAAACGAACATTATCTAAGCTTCAACGCTCCATTATTTCCAAACACAATGCACACTCCATCACCTTCACTAAGGTCCTAACATCGTTTACAAAACGTATACATATGTCTAGACATTTATTATAATACCTAGCATACGGCAATAATATGACTACTATAAGAAAAGCAATAATAAAAGCAATATTATTTTAAAAATTTAGTTGTGGGATGCGGTAATCAAATTTGGCTAAGTAAGTAGACTGGAAACAAAAGTGATATGATGTTTTATAAAATTTCGTTGTTTCTATTGCTTAGGATAAAAAAATAATACGAAAATACTTTTTTCATTTATATAAATGAGGCAATTACTATTTTTAGAACGTCGTTGTTTTATAATGAAATCGATTCAAAAGAATAATCCACAGGAATAATCTATAGAATGTGTTGTACACCGACACTCGTATAGATACATACATAGTTGTCTCGCAACTGAGCAAATCGTAGCGGCTACGAACGAGCTACGTCGTAGCAAATTGCTACGAGCGCTCCGTTTTATTGTTTGATGCATTTAGCGCTGTCGTGACAGAGCAAAATGCTGAAATACTGCAATAACAACGATTGAAAATGTTTTTCTATTTATTGAATTGATAGAAACTTGTTTGGAGGAGACCTGAAATAAAATTGATATTGTATTTCAACGTTGAAAATTCATGGGATATTTATATCAATGTTAACGCAACTTAAGAAATAAGCACAGTTTAAAATGAAGGTTGACTTGTTGGAATAAGGGCCTAAAATGAAAGAAATACTTCTAAAAGGCTTCAGGCTTCAAAATTAATTTAGACTATGCTGTTTTTGAATCATTCTTTCAGATTTTTTCTGACTTAAATATAGCAACTTGATAAACGAAATATAAAAACTCAAAATAAACAACACACAATTGAATACAATTTAAAATCTTTATATCGATAAGTAAATTTCGATTTGGTTAGGTAACTGGCCTAATACGATCCCGTCCTAACATTATCTACGAACTTTTACGAAAGGTCAAATGTCTTCAATAAAATGTTCACTTAAATACCAATCAGTCCCTTACTCCCTTCATTCGTTATTCCCATAAATTATTGTCGTTCCGAGAATTCGCAAAGAATGAAATAAAATCGGCGATTAACAGTCGCCAAGTAAATTTCGTACGGAGTTTAAAAGTTGGCCATCGAATTTTATGGAGCAATAAACCGTACTGAATGAAAAACATAAGGACATAGGAGCGAATATAATATTAAACGTTATTGAACGTATATTAAATATGTAAATATGTATTAAAGGCAATATTTCAGAAATTGTGTGGTACAAAATTACCGTCAAATTATATTTTTGACTAATCATACTAATACATATTGTTATTATTACTCATAATGATTATTTTTAAATACTTACGTAGCATTTAATTATTTGCAAACATCGATCTACAATATTATTAGAAATATTTTAATTCCACGACTTCTTTTACAAACTTTAGACGTTCCAAAATTATTTACACATTTAAAATTATAAACGGAATAAACAACGATGATTATTGCGTCTGTTGTAGGTCCAGCAATACGATTTAGGCCCTATTAATATGTGGATAAGGTTTAGAAACGAAAAGCAATATAAAATATAAAAGTGATTATAATCAGCAATATTAAAATTTAAGAGAATACAATTAATGAGACAACGATAAATTAGTAATCGAAAAATGACAACGAATCGTTTTCATTCGACATTTATTTGCACAACGAATATATATATATTATACATTATTTACTATATTTAGTAACTTTAGGCTATATAAATTGTTTAAGTTTAGATAAAAAAAATATAGTTATTTTTCATCATTTAAACATGTCAGCATTGAAAATAAAGACGGGGTTCATTTGAAATACGTATTAAACCAATCAAGATAAACAGTTAAATTAATAGCATAATAGTTCGGTATAGTTTAGGCATAGAGTAGGCCTAGGTCATAGTGTTCTAGTCACGTAACTGTAAATTATATAATAACCTTAGAAGTAGAAGAAAGGTGATTACATAATGTGATGCATCGTAGACGCGGATGGTTAGAATGGTAGAGTGAGAACATTTAGTTACATTGAAGTGATTGATGATTATTCAGTTTGCCTTATGAATTCTTGTATAAGTGAGCTTTGGTGACGTCACTTATACTTTTCACAAATTACCTGATACAAGAATACCATGATTCTATGTATTCGTACCAATAAGTGTTGTGTCAATTGTCCAGTCAATATAAACTTTCAACTAAAGCCAACCGTATTCAATGTAAATCTCAATATAATGTGAGTGTTTTCATTCTAATCTCACTTATACAATATTCGTATTATAAATATGAAGTAAGATCGCGAATATACCGAGTTTGAACGTTTCTACATTCGTTAGTGATACTGATCCAAAAAATTCATATTTAATAATAACGACCAAAATATTAATGTCAGTTTTGTATCTCGGCATAGTTACTTCACTTAGAGTCACTGTTCGCATGCCCGAGGCTTAGCGGGGCAAGCAAACAATGCCCTAGCTAACAAGATCGCAATGAACCAGCGAACAGTGGCTCTCAGACCTGACCAATAACTATGCATTGTATAAGGCTTGATGTATAATTTCGCTTTAGATTTAAAATAATTACTCAACAATATATCCATACCACGTAGTTATTGTTTTACAACCTTTAACTTTAATATTATTACAATAAGTGTAGTATGTCAATTTTTTAATTCACGTATTCCTTCCTATTATGCAATTAATATATACCAAAAAGTACCTACAGAGTTAATTGATAACATTGCATGAAAATTATTATAATAGCATAGTCTAATAATAAGTACATAAGCATATTAAAATTATCCCAAGTAATGTATTTGGTGAGAAATGACGAATTTAATTTGTATTTCGATTGTTTATGACGTCATAATGTTGGAAGCACTGAAATGTAACATTTGACACTTTGGATGAATTTGAAGTTACTTTGACCCAAATCTCACTTATTAAACTATGCAATCACAGTATTAACATCAATAATATTGTAAATAAAATAAAGAAAAGTATTAATTTGTACAGTCGTCATAAAGTTTACATAATTACTTTAAACGAACTACTTTTTTTAACTGACATTATGACGTTAGTCTAAAATTGTTCCTAATTTTCCAACCTGACTACTATTGTGTGAGTTTACTGCTTATTTACTTCTGTGTATGTAACGCATTTAATATAATCTAAGTATCTAGGGTCCACTGCGTTACGCCATAAAGTAGATGATGCCTACGCGAAGGTATGTTGACTTGACGTGTCTGGAATATGATACACTTATCAACATTGATTTGTATATGTACTTTCAAACTATCTGTAAGAATAACTCTCCCTTTTTGATGTACGTGCAATATACCTAATCATTATAAATATATTGGCATTTTGAATGGTAACTGGTTTGGACTGAAAGGTGATTCCCAAGTATTTGTGTATGTCAAGAACTATCGTGTTTGGTAAGAAAATGTCGTGTCGGATTGTACTCGTAGCTAACCAACCAGTTTCTGTATCCATGCTAACAGGATAGATAGTAAATTCTTCGTTGTACATAACACGTACAATTTTCTTATTACACACAAAATCATTTGAGTTATATTAACGTCTGGCTAAAAATGTTTCAATTGGTGAAGCCGTTTTATCAGTTAAGTTTTTATATTTTATTGTATTCATATTGAAATTATTGTTCTTTTTTTATTGTATTGTTTTCTATTTTGGGAAAGTTTGTCGCTAACGCTGCACAAATGTAAAGGTGTAGTTCACGAGACATGACTAACGCAAAATATGTTACATTACTGTAATTATGTGAACCCGCTTTATAGTGTTTATGTTGCAATGTGTGTTACTTGTACAGACTTATTTTTGATTATACATAAAAATAAATCGTATTGTATAGGAGTGGTTTTATTTTACTCTACACCCTTTCAGATATATATGTATAGGTACCTCACGGTAATAGGTTTGTGCGCAAAGAGTTCGCGCTTTCGCGCCAGGTAAGTATTTAAACAACCGTCTAGTATTAGGTCCTACTAATATTATTAATCTGAAATTTTGTAAGAATCTATGAATGTACGTATGTGTGCTGTACAAAAATGGCTAAACCGATTTAGTTGAAATTTGGTAAGTAGATAGCTGGATTAACAGATAGGCTGCTTTTATCAACATACCACGTCGGCGAAGCCACGGACGGAAGCTAGAACTATTTTTGGAAAGTCTAATAAAATTTCTCAATAAAGGAATATTAAGAAGTTACTCAGATCCTTTTACACACATTTTCTGATTGAGTTGAACAACAATTTAATTCTTCCATGTACACTAATATCAGGCGACTGTTGGGAAATCAAGTGAGCAAGTTGTTAAATTTCTCTTATGCTTTTTAGTGTTAGTGTTACTATACGAAGTGTATAGGAGTACGAACTCTCATTAGAGTGGCAGATGAACGTGTAGCAAGTGATTGATGTGATGAATTGGAATGATGACAGAAAACATATAAAAAGTGGATAATTGTAAAGAAGGTTGTACATAAGATCCAAGGAAAAAGAATGTTATAGAAATGAGTGTTGAAATGCTGAGGAATGATAAAGGGTGGTAGATCTTTGAACTGTTTGTTTGTGTGGACTCAAATCGAAAGTGTGATAGGTAGAGATTACGCAGTGACCAAAGAGCGATGTACAGGGAAGATTTAGAAATAGAAATGCAAGAACATTTATTTTTATTTATTTGAAAAGTACGGATTGATGTACCTATGGATTGCAGCACTCAATGGTTTTGAGGTAAGACATGAAAGATTTCTAAATGCATTAGAAATGCTCTCACTAAGACTTATCAGAAAATGCAGGCAATAAAAAACAAAAAAGTTATACCGCACATAGATACTTGTCGACGATTTAACATATACTGCCAGAGTAAAAAATGACGTAAAGGTAAGTGTTGCCGCAAAAAAAATAACATGACAAAAATCACGAAGACATGGCAACATTTTAGGCATGTTGAGAGGATGAAATTCAGAATCAGAATACAGAAGTTAGTGATAAGGTGTCATAAGAAATATACCTACCTACGAAGGTCAAATGAAGAGAACCCTCAGTAAGCGTTTTTGTTACCAGGGAAATGAACTCGATGACAATTTAAAGAGGTATATAAAGATCGTATGAGGTTACACTAGACTTAACTATGGCACTTTCTAGTTTAGATATGAGTACACTTATGAGACGGAGGACAGAGCTGTGTATATATTTTAGAGTTAGTGTATATATTTATTTAATAATAAAGTAATATTAGGATTCTTAGGAAGCTACTTAGCATATGGGTCAAAGACGACCCAAGATCTGATAAAATGACCCAAATTTTGTAATATATTTCATATAAAACAATAGATGCATTCCCAGTGTCAATATATCTACCAAAGCTCAATTCACAGCCTTGAGATGGGTATGAGATCAAGTGTAATCGCGCTCCAAATAACTCAATTGACACCTGTCAGGAGTATTAACATTTGAACAGAGGTAATCAGCCTTTTCGGAACTGGATATACCTTCCAAGCCTTATTAAAATAGCTCTCTAACTAAATTACTAAATCACGATTTACTTTGAAATGTTTAGTCTAGTCTCTGACTATAAAAATCACAAAATATCGTGCAAACTTCCGATAAATAACTGATGAAATAAAAGTAATAGGAAGTTAGGTTATGTTAATGTTAAAGAGGCATAACAAGAAGGAATTATTTAAGATTACTGTAACTTGTTCTACAGTGGGTACCTACGGTGTGTGCAATACTCTTCGTGCGATTACCACATTACGGCTTATCACAGACTTTTATTGAAATAAACTGTAAAATGTTAATCTAAGTAACAATACATCTCGGTTTCACACCGTTTTATTCAGCGGTTTGTTTGTTTGATATAGCCAGCCTTAACACAACCGTTGCAAATTGTGTATTAAACTTTAAATATACGCCATATTCAAACAAACAAACCGCTGATTGGTTTATGGGAATTTGGTAATCCTAGATTTAACATGTCGGATAAATAATGGCATCATTAGCAATAATGCTGACGATAGGGTATGAAAATTATATGATTTTTTATTATATTTCTTAAAAAAATATAAGACACGGTGTTATATTTCGGCCCTATTAGAAACTTTGATGATATAAAATAAGTTTCGAAGAGCGTTCCTGCGTTCCTACTAGTGGAATTATTTCCTAAGTGTGGAGTGCAAAAATGAATGAACCTAATTAATAATCTAACTATGAGTTTTATTGCTTGGTTGAAAACAACAAAAATCCCTGGCAACAAAGACTATTTTGCAAAAATGTGATAAATTTGGCAAATTCTAAAAGAAATTTACCTACACATAATATTATTAAATAGATAGAGCAAATAAGCCGTCCAAAACACCAACAATACCTATTGAGAATACGTTACAGAACATTTACGTAAGTATTCTTTCTTAAAAGTAGGTTTTCATTGACTCCACTTAACTCATCATATCTCTCTCTCTTAATATCGTATACATAGTTACAAAAACATCGACCTCAATAAAATCTACGATTCACAGAATGTACGCATGTCCTCACCAAGAATGTTAAGTCGAGCTACAACGCGCATCGTCAGTGAAACGAATTTTCATAACACGACCGTACAGCGCCATCTATCCGCGTGATGCGTAAACTTAATTTCGTGCCAGTATCTTAAGGCTTTTCTGGTTTAAATATTCTAGTTACGCTATTGAAACTTCTTAAAATGTAATAATATAAAAATTTGATACGTTAGAAAAGGGTTTATAAGGGAAATATGTAGGAAATCACAAGCAATGTTGTTGTTTACAAATTTGCAGTCAGCTGGTATTTAGCGTCCTCTCTCGCCCTTAGTTGCCTCCAGATGGCGGTGTAGTCGGCTCGCAGCTGATCGGGGGGTAGAAACAACGCCGTTTCTAGGCAACAACTCACCCCACTCCGCCACCCCTCTCACTATTCGCCAATGCCTCTCATCCCCTGCTTCTAGCAGACCCTCCTACTACACGTGGTCTCGTCACGTGGTTAAAACTTTTTAACGAACTTCAGGAACAAGTTTGTTTCGTAATAAATTACTTGTTTTGGAACAAGATATACTTTTATTGTTTGGTTTCGAGTTAAAACTGTATTTATAAAGTGTGTTATAATAAAATGGATTAAAGAAAGTAAAAAAAATAATTCAATTTGTCTTTTGGGTTTACATTAGTCGGCATAATTATGATGGGCAAATTCGACTATTGACTGGCTTTCTCCATTTTTTTTTAATCTGAAAGGCTCGAGATATTGCCCAAATCTTTTCTTGGACTTAGAACAACAGTAACATTAAGAGTATTGAATAACTGTAATAAACACATAATCCAGTACTCTTCAACTGATCAAATTCGATACTTTTATTGAAAATTCAAAACTGTATCTATCCTTCTATGAAGTTTGTATGATATGGGTTCAAAGTAACTACTTAATTATAGTACCTATCCTATATAACTATAGCTTGTACATCCATGTCTCACATAGTGGTCACAGTAGCACCGTCAATGTTGAGGACTTCATAAATTAAAATAAGACCTAACAATACTTAATCAGAGCTAGAAATAGGATAGACGCCCTTTGTTTGAAAATCAAGTCACGAGAAATTTACCAACGAGGCACTTTATGACTGGTCGTCAGTGTAATTGAGTTCTACAACTTCATTGGGTGCAAGCAAAAAAATCTTTGTGAATGCCTAAAATATCCCATTAGACTTATGCGCCTATTGAACCACCTTCGTAGAAGTACCTACTAACTAAATACGATAGTTTCCAACCAGTCAAATTCAATACTTTTATCCAAACGTCAAAAACGATACTTTTCTATGAAATTTGTATAAAAAACTGAGCGTCATAACTTTTTTGCGTCAAATAGCTTACTTATTTCTTAATAATAAGCTAAAAAAATCTAAAAAATAGTGTATCGATCGATGGATGAATAAAAGTATAGTTATTTTTCAATATTTTATTGTATTGGAACGTCGAAATAATTTATTTTTGACCTAGGAAACTACCTAATTATGTGGCACACCATGTTAATACCGTGGTTAATACATTCATAGCATTCTATATTTTATGTGTATAATATCAGGCCGTGGGTAAAGAAAGTCATCGATTACATCTTTATAAATGCTAGCGAACCATCATCAGCCCTTTTTCATTAACACAATTTCAAACGAAATTATATTTCAAATTGCTAAAATATATAAATTTTGACCTGCTAATATTTCTACGACATCAAAATGTGTATCAGTAGCATATGGTGCATCGATTTTGCAATTCTACAAGGTTACATGTACAGTTAACCGCATTTTTATTAATAAGCCAGATCAATATATAATATGTTACCTCAAAAGAAAAACACTTAAATACAATTCAGTAAAATGACAACTTCATTGTGGCAAATTAATATCTAGTGATTACAAAATTGTTATTTAGATAACTGATTTACTCAAAGCTCAAATCGGGAATGAAATGAACATTTTATATTAAAACGAATATTTTATTTAAATGTGTAATCGCTTTCTTGGACTCTCAGACATCATATTTATTCCTTTTCTTCATTCAATGTAGTGGTCGAACCCACACATTTTTCTCTTCTTTTTTGTGAAAGAGTGACGTCTCTTTTAGTATTTTTTTAAATAAAATCATATTATTAATGGTTATTTATATTGCAATTTGAGATAGTCGCTGTCAGTTTACTGAAAATTATTTAAGTCAGAAATTTCTTAAAATTAACAAAAAATGCTCTTGACTGCACTGAAACGTGAAACACTGACATTATTTGTCCACTGAACTCCAACATTTTATTGAGTAAAGCTTAGTAGATGTGTTTACAATTGTATTTAATTGATGCAATACGGCCGTTCTGGTTAAATGGGTCGAGAACCCTATATTATTGAATCTATATAGACCTATACTTTTATCCTGTGGAGTTGGGACGAATTATATTAGGTTTGAAAACATTTATTTTACAGTGATAAAAGACACAACAAGAGTACTGAATTAGAGAATACGAAATAGTTGGATCTTTTATTTTATTAAATTATTTAAGATTGTTATTCAGTGGACAAGTAATTTCAAAACAACGACAAACTTACCTTTAATTCGGAGTCAGCGGCCAAACTTATGACGTCAGCGACCACCTACGCCTTCGTCGCCGCGACGTAATATTTCATGTACACACACACACCACTGAAGACCTCACTAGTCACACTCACTCACCAAACACTTTACTTATATTTTGGTGCGTATCTTGATAAATGTTTCAATTGAAATAATAGGTTATTAATTATGCACTCCCTAATGTACGTGACCTCTGCAAGTGTCAAATGTTTACAAATGAGGATAGGAACCTACACTATAAACACTATTGGGATACGTATTATATTCAATCTGTTAAATTTCAAAAGGACTCTAATAAAATAAAACAATGGAGGATATTTTCCAGCATCTTTAATTGCAATTAAAACAGAAAAAGTATCAGTAATCAATATAGTATTATTACATGACATTTTTACGTTTAATATGACTCAAATATATTATGTAAAAACTGATATTTTGCCTCCCAAAAAACAGTATAAAAATACATAAAATAATTTAGAAAATTAAAATATAATTTTAGGTAAATTTTAAACTTATTAATATTATTGCTAATTTGGTATAAATAGGTACTCTGTATAAGGCAAATTGATTTAGACGAAATTCATCGAAACAGCATGTTACCGACCAAATGAGACGAGCTAAATTGTGGGGTACATACAAGTGTATCGCAGCGCCATCAAATATTTGTTTTAATACTTGAGTCCCAAGGTGATTGAAATGAGTCCGTAATAGATGTTAAACGCTGCGTTTTAATTTGTAGTGACCGTGACATGGCGTATTTATCTCGTCTCTTTGTTCGTATTCCATTATTAATTATTTTTTAAACACATATAACATACAACATTAGCCAATATACGATTTGCAAGTGGTCATATGAACACAGAAGTTCCCATGTAAACGTAAGTACACAATTTACATAAATATCGATATGAGAGCACTTTCATTACTCCGATACATTTAATACAATTTCATGATTGTATATAGAATCCTTTCATTTCAATACTCATATCACGAGAACTTCTAAGTTTATACAAATATGTGTACTTGTGAAGTGTCAGAGTTCATGTTTACAAGTACAGTGTATAAACGAAAATATAATTTAATAACGAAAATAAGTACAAAATACAAATAAATATCAACCAATTATAAATATCAGATGTCTAGATTATTATTTTCAGTCATATTATACGTTAAGTTCCATGCATACGCGGTAACTTTTGCATCTATGACCGCTACTAGCGACCACCTTAAAACGAATGCACATATGTGTCAAAGACTTGTTAGATGGGACTTAAAACTAAAAACTCGTACTATCGTTTCACCGGAGTCTAGCTTCCCTGAAGTGAAAAGGCAGTCGTCGCCCACAAAAGGTAAACAAGGTGAAATTCGCATTCTTCTGCCAGGTGACCAACAATCAAGCTTAGCGTAACCTGGCTATAGCCTCGAAAGCTGTATACGTCAGGCTAGCATTTTTATTTTTTTTACCACATCAGCAAATATTTTATTATAAAATAGATTCCTTCCTGGACGAAGTCAACGCTTACCACAGCCTAAACATTTACGCTTGCCTAACCAATTGAGTATTTGACTTAGTCATAAATTACTTATTTCGACTCGAAATATTAAAAATCGTTTTACTTTCATTCCATAATTTTACAATATACCCTACTTAAACCATTTGTATTTTTAGATAGCTTTCAAAAAATAATTAAGCTATTTGACGCAAAAATATCACGACGTCACGTACACAGTTCATTGACAACTGTCGACATTGACAGTTCAAAAACGTATTTATTTTGACTAGAAGTCAAATACCCAATTCTACCGACAAGATCCTAAGTTCCTGCTTAAGTCTGCCGCAGAGTACGGCACGAATGAATAGTGCGAAGAAATCAGACACGATGATCGTGTTACCCTACCTTGGGTAGGTCATAATTACATCACAATCGTACCGATGCAACTTTACCGCGCATGAGCGGAGCTGACAAGCCGCAATGGAGTGTCTACGCGGCAAACAGCAAGTACTGCGTGATTGTTAACCTCAATTACAGCTACGTTAGCAAAACAATGTAAGCCTATCTAAATTTACATCACTATGTCGATATTTTGACTAGCACTTACAGTCAACGATGGTTCAGGATTAAAACTGGCCAATGGAAACAAAACGCGTACTTTTAGATATAATTTATCATACTGTTAACTTTATCTACACTAAAATTACTTCTATTTTCAAATATTTGTCTGTGTGAAATGTAGAATTTAATACGTGAACGCTACTATTTGAATATGTATTATTGATAAAATTGTATTATCCTACATATAGGATAGGATTTAAGGTAGGAGGGGCACATATTGACGTGTTAGCTTCATCAATAACATCATTCGTCATTGTAGTGCCCCGTACCTTATCTATCTTGTATCTTACTGAACTTCATCCTAGGTACAAAATAACCTAGTACTACTGGAAATATTGATTTGTATTTAAATATTGAATTAAAATTTTAAATTCGGAATATAATACCGATATCTACTGAATACGAATTGTTGATCTGCTACTGACTATCATAGTGTAGATAAGTGTTATTAATTTTAATAATAAATACTAAAAATATTGTTTTACTCCACAAAACAAGAATAAATACATACAAAACGTGTAAAGTAGATTATGTTGAGTATAAATGAGAAATTATGTGCGAAAGCAGGCATTCAGGTCTAAACGACAAACAATTAAACATGATCTACGAGTAAGTCACAAACTAAAATATACAAATGTGAATGTGATGCTAAACTATATTGTGTATTGCACTGATCCAAACGGCAAATTCTACCAAAAATAGCACACAACAGAATATATTGATCATCATTGACTTTGTTAAATAAAAGTACACATACACTAAAAGCTGTTTTCATCTGTAATATTCCACCCTCAACCAGCGTTTGCTGTAATCTTTTGTTAAATAACTTAATATAATATTTATATTTTAAGATGATTTCATATAGCACTAATTAAACTTCTATAATAATAATTTCCAATATAATATGAGTACACATCGAGGGGAAATGTGCCAAAGTATATACAAAAATAATCGTTATTTTAAACGTGATTAGAAAACATAATTAAGCTAACGTTACACGAAAAGTGCATTAGAATCGCGCACTTATATCCGATTGCTCAAAGATGTTCTTTAAATTATGGTCAAAGTAAAATTATGATTGTAAAATATTGCTTTATCCATTACTTAATGGACATTAATTTGTGGCCGGGCCTTAGGATAGTCACAGATGTTTGTAACTGTACTGATCTCAAAACCAAAAAGGTTTATATGAAAAGTTCGATATTATGACCCATGGCTATTTGTCTATCCGCTTTTCGTGTAACGCGTGCCTTAGAAAACCATTTCATCAGTATAGAGTATAAATTAATGTCACCAATGTGTCAAATATTGTTGAAAACTAAGTTCAATGTGACACAGTGAATACAATAGAAATATATACCTAATCTATTTATGCACCATTAGTCATTCAATAAAAAATAACACCAGCGAAAAAATTACACAGCAAATGTTATGATTCAGTCAAAATAAAATTTTTCTACATACTTACCTTGCGAACAGTGTACTTACGTTGTAATTCATTAAGTATACACATTTCATTTCATTCTTAATAAATTATATTATCTAAACGTAATTTAGTTCAATATTTCGTAGAAAACTGGTGCCAAAAAGTTTTACGAACATTAAAAAATGTGTAGTTTTTGTTGCGCCTTTTTCATATCTTCTCTACTTTTATTTTCGTATTGTATTGTTGTATCTAATTTTCTATCTTATATCTTATGTCTATATTTTATTTCATTTTTTCACTCATATTCTAAACGGCATCTATAACATAATGAACGATATCACTATATCCTTTTACCTACTTTGTATAGGTACTAATATTATTTATTAAAACAATATAAAACTCCGCAATGAAATCTTAAAACCCCGTAAAACTTTTCAGGTTAAACTACGAAATAACTGAACTAATACACAGTTTAACAAGTCAACCAACGCAAGTACACCGACACATCTAAAATAATAATTTCATCTTTATGAACAAAATAATAAAATAAAATAAAATCTAATAATAAATTAAAGTTCTAAACTTGTGATGCAGATGACAACCACAGCCCAAATGGTCACATTCCTTGAGAAGATTAATAATAACTATTGCGTACCTATATTATAAAAATGTTCAATATATTCTTTTAATCTAACTAACACTACTAAAACGTATTATTTGGTGGTTACATCTTGTACATAATTTTAATGAGATTAAGCTTGTACCGAGGTAGACGTGATGTAAAGAAAATATGTCTACCTCGGCCAAACGTTTCTTGACGTGAGCAATATTAAGGACTATAGCGCCAAGAAATATAGCTAAATAATAAGCACACATAGTAACTATATGAATGATACAATGTAGTAGTGTATGACAGCTAGTACAATGCCGTGTGAGACATCGATTGCAGACGTGTTATGACGTGTGTAGTAAGACATGATCAACACATTTAGTTACACATTTCTCATTAATGCAGGATATGTATTCACTTAAATTTATTGAAACTAATTCTTAGGTGACTTTAAGAGACTTATATCATGATAAACTTCATTAAAAACTAACATGACAGATTGTAAGAGTAATCTTGATATTATCAATTCCAGATACACGCATATCCTATATTAATAAGTAATGTCAAATAGGATAAAAATGGATACGAAGGACCAACACATAAATCAATTCCTAATTGCGATTGCAACCGAACTCCTAAGATATAAAACATTACTGAAAATACTGATCGACCGACACTTCGCTAATCCTTTTGATTCGACGGTTTGGAGATGTGAACATAGTGTACTCCATACTGGTTACAACACATTAGTGAACATAGACAATGTACCTCACAGGTAAAACCTTTACATAAAGCTATTACATTACATATTAGTCATTACCTATACTACAGGTTCCATGTTGGACCGTTTAAATTACTCTTTAGTATGGTTTTGTGACTTATAAAAAGTATACATAATAACTTGATGTAATAATTACAGAAAATTACAAATAAAACATAAGACGTTCACTTAAATAATAACAAAGGTAACTAAACATATAGTAGTACCAAATCGACATCAAACTAAATAACTACTACATCACTGCTACTGTTCATGCACGGAACATTGTTGAACTTAACAAAACAATAATATGTCTACTCCATGCATCTCCATAACCGTCGTCCTATTCACATCCACGAGGTAACTTACGCGTTGATGAGCGTCGCTGGTTTGGTGGACGTACACACATACACATAGTCCGAATCGGAGTCAAATCGCACACGGCTGGCCCTGCGTTAGGCTGTCGCAACTTGCCACACTATCAAATGGCTCTTGGAAGCCCGATCGGCCAGAGAATTGTGTCCACTTGAAGACCCGTCCTCCGCTACTACAACACTGTCTTCCATTTCCGAGTCGGCTGCAAGTCAAATAAATTGCGCATTATTATACACATCATCGTTGTCATACTAGTCTCCATCACAAGTTCCCCTTGTTACATGTAAATATGCACCTGCTTTTACCATTGACCACCTCGGGTGTGGGTATGAGACATGTCTATAAAATAAATGGTAACAGAGAACACATAACCAAATAACAAACGACGATGGCATTGTGTAAAAATGATGGCACAGTAAAACATGTAGTGCTATTGCAGTGAAACAAAATAATGTTCACAATAAAAGACGGCTCATATGTCTTTTCAACAGTAAATTGCTCTCTAACACGTATTTAACGAAGTGCTCTAAACACTCTAAGAAACACGTGAGAAAGCCATCAAAATGTCTGCACATTATGCATAATAAACTAACTGTATACTTCTTATAAAATCTCCATTCCTGCTGCTGATCTCCAAAATTTTAGCTAAAACATGGCAAAATTTAAAAATAACAGTAATCGTGCAGAATTACTAAGTTATTTACGTACACATAGTTTTTGTTGTTTAAGCGAAGAGATGTAACAGATTCGAAGTTGTTGTTAAGTATCGTAGAACTACTTTGTAGTACTTACATACATCAAATTATAAATATCGTCTGTTAATATTTACACGTCTATAGATACTGGTATTAGCAATATACACGTTAGCAATATATTAAGACATACATAATTTATTAGCTCAAATTATGTAACATCGTGCTCACCTTCTGATGGACAGTGTTACACCGATGACCAATGTTAGTGATGGGTTAAGTGGTGGTATGTTAAGTTAGGATGAGTCTGATATGCGTGAACTGATGATATGAAGTGAGGTCTTGACAGGGATGGCTTACGTCACACATAGGTTGTTCAGAAACAGTTTACAACAGCAATTATGAGCTGTGGATAAGTATTTGTTTCCTACAAACTTCTAAACTGAACAATGAATTAAAGTGAGGCGAAGAGAACGCTAATTGAACTGATGTACTAAATTGTTCTGGTGATGTAGCTGTCAAAACCTCAACGTGACCCACTTTCGATGTTTACCGTGAACTACATGCTCATGTTAGCTTTGGTGTTATGTGTCAGCAAGCGAACATGCTGGTTTTATTCTAAAATTCAACGTACCAGTAAT
Source organism: Spodoptera exigua (assembly GCA_902829305.4). Lineage (NCBI taxonomy): Eukaryota > Metazoa > Arthropoda > Insecta > Lepidoptera > Noctuidae > Spodoptera > Spodoptera exigua. The sequence continues at coordinate 6,010,540 of LR824601.2, read as the reverse complement.
AAATATAAATTAATTATGCTACGTTCAGGTACGTTCAGGACTCTCTTAAGACTTGCCATACAATGAGGTGGGAGGCAGTGTCACGTATGTCATCAGCATGCTCTTCTATATCGGTAAAAGAAAAAAACCGGGGAAATTAAAATCATTAACTTTACTATGCCTATTTAGACAGCGTTTTCTACTAAAGCCGTTGGTTGATTTATTTCTCAATTATCTGTGACACTATTGACACTATTTTAGTAGAAAACACCTGAAATTCAAATCAAACAATAGGCACAAATCCTTATCATAAAACTCCTACGTTTAAATAGAACTAGTCTTATGTCTATGCTTACAAGCGTACAAGCGTATTACTAAATAATTCTACTATTACTAAGCGAAGCTTACTAATGGGGATGAGTGTCTACACTAACGTGCATATTGCTTGTTTTGACTTGTTTCACTTGTTTTAGCTTATGATTGAGTTTCATGGACATCGTGTGCACTTTTATTCAATTGTTACATTTTTTATCACTTTTATCTTTATAAGAAAATTCGGTATGTTGGCTAACTATGTGACTTTAATTTTGATTTGTAATTGTGTTATCAAATCCACTTCATATGAAATATGTATGATAACATGTGTCGTATAATTTTTTATCTATGTTAAAATATAATTCTTAGGCTGTGCCTTGGCTAGAGTAAATCTACAAGACAATGCATGAGTATCCATGAAACAATCTGCAAATTAATTTATTAATTTGTATGCCTGATGAATTACTGTTTAAAATATGTTAAAGTATGTAGCTCAGATCATTGTAATGAAATACGCGTATTAAGTTCTACGAGTATGATTTTGTGTGGCGTTTATTTGTGATAGTTTTTAATGGCTGAATTGCGTAAAATATGTCTAACTTAATATGTAACTGCCTTATTAATTTCTGTGGTATCTTCTCGGTTATAAAAACAGACTCATTATTGATTTTTTATGACTTTGAAGGCATGTAATGGGTTGCTTAGGACCTGTTAATTTGTCGTCTAAGATGTCAACAAACTGTTGATTCACTTTCGCACTCATCACGATGAAACATTTTAATTGAACAATGACAGATTAATTAGCTGGTTAATGATAACATGATTAAATAGCAACGCAATGATTTGATTACTAACATTAACACAAGTATTAGTGACATTGTCAGTTAGTTACTTTTTTTACAAATTGTCCAAGAAAATTGTTTTATTTTGACAAGTACCAGTTTCGAGGTTTTAACGACTGAATCGCCTTCACGGATGGGATGTTCGTTCTATCACATTCAATCTGTTCGATGATTTATTGACAAGCTTTTTGTGTTACCAGTTTTAATCAACGTAGCACAAGATAAATCAACATCATATAGATTATTTTTAGAACAAACTTGAAGAGAAGAATTCTCCCTCTTTATACCAATATCATTTCGTAATTAATTTGCAAATTGTATGATGCTCATTAGAGATTACAGATTGAATCTGACACGGAATCAAATTTAAACAATGACATTATCTAATAATAAACATTAATAAACAATATCTCCTAACCTCCTTAATAAACATTATCTCCTAACAATTATCACTACCCAAACAAATTGTAGCAATCATCCAATGCTATAATTTTAGTACGCATAATATTCTCATTAGTTTATAACACTCGTCACACTATCCACACTACCAAAAATTATTTGATCAACTGCCGAAATCTGTTTACTGAGAAATAAACAGGTTCAGTGATAGAAGAACATGTCAGCGAATAAAGATTAAGTTTACAATTTTTGCGCAAAAATAGAATTAAATTTAAGTATTGTATTCCCTAAACGAACGTTTTACCAACTGAAATATTTGTCCTCCATCGTGTGAAACCACTAGTTGGCAGTTAGGTAGCTGTTAAGTGTTCACTTGCAAAACAATGTTTGCGTTAAAACTACTTATTAGCTGACTAAAGTTAAGAAAATTGAGTAGCAGTAAATTGTTTGGGTAATGATAATTTGTATTTTTATGGAACGCAAAAGGCCTAAACACATTGACCATATTATAAAGAAAATGGCACATACCTATTCTGAAGTCAATATATCCTTCGCCACCAGATATTACCAACATGGGTGGTATGGTCGGCGAGTGCCTTCGGGGAGATTCAGGAGTGCGTGCGGGGGATCCAGCCACTCCGGGCACTGCTACGAAGAAAGTAACGGCGTCACGATGTCCATGGAAGCTTAGTTGGGCATGAGCCATCGAACACCACGGGATATTGCCAGTCGGACAGGCGGCTATGGCGGCTGCAAAAAGTATATGAGTTAAGTACTATGAGACAAATTAATTGATTTGCGATTCAATTTAGAAATCCGTCATTCATCATTCACTTACCTTGGGCAGGCGATCTTGAGGTCGACGGCTGTGGTCCGATGGAATCTCGACTAGAACCTTCTGAGAGTGGTACTGATATCACAACTCCGTTACTTGTACCGATCCAGAGCCGCCCTGAGCTAATCAACAGAGCCGTGATCCTGACTAGCGAGAAGCCAAGTTTCCCAGTGCCCAGCATTTTGCTCACATACGGCTCAATATCAACATCCTTCAAATGTTGGTACGTATGTGCATGATACAAACGCAGGGTGGAATCCATTTTGATTGAAACCTGATAATTCAAAACATTGTAGTACATTCCAAGTAAAAAGTTGACATAATTATTGTATTCACTTCAATAATGTTTGCAAAATAAAAGTATTCGAATGAAATAAAACTGTAAGCATAATGTAAAGTAATTCAGAATGTAAGTCTCTACTTACTTGATTACTCAAGGACCACCTCAACGACGAGGTCGTTGTTGTGGTCCCTGCGAAACATACTAAGATCCTAATGTGACGTATCAGAACATGGTGAGATGACGCTGATAACTTCACAGAAAATACCTTAGATCTGTTCAATTTCTTTTTTAATAAGTTTGAGTGTAGTTGTTGTTTGTAACTTTAGTTTTTACTTACCCAGACTCCGTCGCCATCACAGGCCATCTGTCGCACTTGACTCTCCTGCCGCGGATGGGCTTCCAGCGAATGCAGCAACAAACGTGAGCGAGGTTCTATAACGTGCACCTTGTTGCGGTAACCGCACCACACAGTGCAACCCACGGCGCTCAAACAGCGAACTAGAAACATAATACCAATACCAAAATGCTTTGTTTGTCTAATGAAGGGAAACAGTTCATATTAAATTTATTCCAATTTTCAACATTATATAACCAGGAGTGAGCTTGCATAAATTAATTAACACACCGAGTCTAAATAATAATAAGATACAAAACCAAAATCTAATTTTAATAAGTGAATACTTATAAATGAACTTACCAGAACATTTAGGATCCCCGAGTGTGAGCAACCAATACTGTCCAAAGTCCCACTGTCCGTCCGCGTGTCTCGAGAATATTGCTACAGTGCCATCAGCGAGCGCTACAATACTTCGGGAGGCACAAGCCACTATCGCTAATATGGCGTCGTTTAGCTTTACTCTGTAATACAATAAATTAAAATCATTCGACATATTTATTCCACATTCCTATAAATCACAGCAAAATAAACAAGGATTTTATCAGGAACAACCTTTATGATATGTAACAAGTTTACTGATTAATATTTTAGTTTCGAGCGTATATTGCGTAAATTAATGTTTTGTTACGGTTTTCAAGCCCATATGTTTTTTAAACTGGGAGAAAAAAAAGAGTTTCAAGAGACGTGCAGAAAAATACGTACATCGCTTTATTGGTCTCAGATTAGGAAATTCATAATTATTCCAAATATTCTTACCTAGCTAAGCACTTTTTGTAGTTTCCAACTGCGGAGTGTACGTAGAGGTTGCCACTCTTGGTGCCTAGCCACATGGTCGCCATAACAGTTGACATCTTGCGTTCCGGTTCGGGTTGAGTTTCTGTCTTAGATTGTTGTTGAGCAAACGCTTCAACCCCTGGCTCAGGAGAATTCAAAAGTCCTCCTAGGAGTAATAAATAGAAATGTCTTATAGAAATGTTATGTTTACGCAAACATCGCGTAATATAATAAAACGACTTTAACTATTTACCTAATATTTTAATAAACTATTTAGTTAGCTAGGCTCGTGGGGCTAAGCTCAAATATTCGCTACTCGGCTACCGAGTTGGTCGTTGCATCCAACCAGTAGCTTAAGTTCGAAGATAAGTGAAACGTTTACATTATTTAATCTAGACCAAGTGTACTTGTATGCTGACTATTATTATACCATGGTAACCGTGTGCAATTAAAACAAAAACAATTTAAATGTCACATACATGTTTACACTCAAAAGTATGCTTACCATTGATAGGTGTAGAGCTAAGTGGCGGGCTATCGGGGTGTACAAAATCGGCTTCCTCGTTATTTTTGGGTGCCTCTTGATTTTGAGGTTCCGGTGCTGTTTCGGGCTCATTCACTGGAGTGCTCGGCGGTGTCAGAATCGTTGCTTTTACCTGAAGGTTTTAATAATTATACGTATACATTTTATCATAGTTGGTACTTATATTCATTGGCCGACTGTCTGAAGCGTCAGAAAATAGTAAATACACAAACTACCTATAATCAGACAGACAGAACGATCATCAAAATCGAAATCGACCGGCTGATTTCATATGGAGTTTGCCGACGTCAGCATAGTTAAATTTAATTATGCTCATGTCGGCAAACTAGGAGACGAGGTAATGCCCTCGACAATGTATTCTAAAAGCTTACAAAAAGGTTATAATTATAGGAAACTTACTAATCGTGTCGCTCCAACGACAACTGAGTCTGAGTCGCCGTTTTCGTCAGTAACACTGGGTTTATTGTGTACGTCAACAGAATCTACCCTGCCGGAACTGAATATATACTGTAACAACCAAACATTCACAGTTTGAAACACAATCTCTAAAAACAACATACTTCCATCAGCAATCTTTGACAATATACTCATTAAATATCGGACTACTTTACAAAGACGATTTGGAAATAATGCAGCGTAAATGATTCAGCTTTGGAAAAAAACATTTCTATTGATACTGACTGTATGTCGAAATTGTTAAATAAAGGCTATTTATGTTATTTATATGTCGGAGCGTCTATTATTTAAATTGAATTTTGAAGGAGGTTTTATCACAATTCATGGACGAGGGTACAATGAATCGTACTCTGGCGGAACGTCAAACTGACAGTTCTGCGTGAGCATTATGGTGGAGAGCGAGCGCTGTGACTGTCATAGGAGACAGATCGCCGACTTCCATTATTTTTGTAATTTATTCGGCCTGATTATAAAATCCTACGCCCTGCGATGGACTGTGAAGACGATGATCGGGATGTTGATGTTTGTACCAACCCCCCGGTGCCTTCATATATAATATAAAGACCAAAACAATATTCGTTAGTTATTACTATTACTTTAACGAACATTAAATGCACTATGTCGGCATGTAAGTACCGATCGATACCATAACGTCTATGCTAGCTAGAAAATACGATATAATATACATTTGTTGTAGATCTAGTTATAGATTTTTACCTAAAATCCTACACCTTTTGCAAGTACTATTAACTAATATTATTATTTACCGAGTGTCGTTTGTCAACTGCACCCGCGGCTCTCTCCTGGTAGTCTCGATAGTCTTCAGCGACGGCACCCGGCACAGACGCGACGCACAGAATATGTTTGTCAGTCACAGGGAACGATTCTATCACCTCCGCCGGATTGTTCGCGTCGATAATCTGAAACAATACAATAGTATAGTTGGTGTTGATAAATTGATACAAGTGTGGTGAAGAACTTGGACTCCTAAGACTTTTAGATTCTTAGTAATAAAATATAATCTGGCAATAGATTGCTTTCTCTTTTAAATTATTATATAGTATCTATTATAACCGAGCCACATTTCTTTTTAAATCCATGGCCGGAACGGTTGTATATTTACAATCGAACCTTGTTACTAGCAAGATGAGGGTCAATAATTTCATACTTGACAATTACTCAAATTCAACACTTTTTCAAATTGTCAATTCGAATTTCTATGGGATTGTGTGTTAAGACGTATTCTTTCTGCATTTATAAACATCAAATCAACTATACAGCCATGAATTAGCGGTTTGACATAATAGTAAGTACAAAATAGGTACTTAAATCTTACCATAACAATCCCTTTATTCTGGTTGCTAGAACATATCCAAACGAGAGATGATAAATTCTTCTCTGTATACTCGACACTCTGCGTGGACTGCAGCTGTTGGTTTATTTCCTCCACTTCTGGCGAATGCACCGACTGAGCTTTGTTCATCTCGTACGCTATAACAAATTTTGATATTTAAGACTATTTAGTTCGCAATAAAATGCATTGTCTTCAAAATTCCATAATAGCTCTGTAACTATTTCATAATAGTAATAATGATAGTAATACAAGATTTCAAACTGGATTAAATACATTTATTTATGATTAACAGGATCCCGGGCCTTTAGGCGTACAAGGGGCCGAAGCCAACTCACAGACTCCCGTTGAACGGTTTTAATTTAAATATGATGGAACATCAGCCGGCAAGTGCATCCGAAGACAATCTTCGGTTCATGCAGAACTATTATGCAATATGGTAGAATTTTAAATGGTTATGGGTGTGGGTAGCTGTGGACTACTGTGTGTGAATACTTTTCATTCCATAAAATAATGGAAAGAGCTGCATTTTGTGCCCTGTGCTTTATTAAAACCTGAGTTATGTCCGATGCTCAGCAAGATGACTGGGACAACAAAGCTTATGAAATAGACATCAGCGTAAGTATTTTGATATATTCTAATACTAAATAAGAAATTTTAATAGACACGTATCACAGAGAATTTATATTTTTAGTACGATTCTCGAAAGACATAATAATATATCATTAACTATGTGTTGTGATTTACTCACTTCAACATTTAATGAGGTGATATGACTGATTTAAGTCACGCCAGAACCTCCGAATTACTAGTCCTACGAAACGACGGCCATGATCCGATCAACGCGATATATGAGTAAGCCATAAATAAATTATTTCAGCATAAAGTTGTTGTTATGCTTATTTGTCGTATAGATCGATTCATCGATAGAGTTATATTTACCAAGCGACATGGTGTTCTCAGTCTTATCTTCAGGATTCGCATAGAAGACGCTTTCGCCAACCATACACCCACCGTCTGGAGTTCGGCCTCCGTTCAGATTGACCGCAGCAGCGCACAGCAGTGTCATACGAGGTTCGTTTTCTGCTATGGGTCTGAAATATGCGAGATTTACTAAACCTTTTGAAGACAGATATTTCTAATATCGAACTATTTATATATATTACAAATATTAAATTCGATGAAGAAGTTATCTATATGTATGTGTAATTGAAATACGCACTCCAAAGAAATTGTACTCAGAAGAAAATATGACGTACACAAGCATATAAATAGTAGTTTTGCTACTGACCTGCAAAATACTGGCACGGGTACAGGGACCCCGCCAGAAGACAGTGAGGTGCATGAGCTGGGGCCTTTCTGTCCCTGGCCGCTCTTGCTCGGCAGGCTCCAACCGTAGGCCTGGGTGCGCCCGTCTTCTTTGCGAACATGAGCCCGCACCTACACGCACACACACGCACATGTGTACGATATCAACCCAGCCTCACATACCCATACAAATAAGCAGGAATTCCAAGGAAAAGCGGGTAAAAACAAACACAAATATAAACGTACGTATATTTAATTAGGGATTAAATTAAAAAATAACTATAAATACGTAATAACACTATACACATGCCTATTTCTAGTATCACTTAATGTCACTAGCACTGTTCAATAAAGTTGAAATCGTGCCGTCATTGATTCTGCTGTAAACAAAAGAAAGGAGAGGAAAATTAGGTACAGGGAGAGGAAGAAATGAAAACAAAACACAAACAGAACACTGGGGTTATGTTGGCACACACAACGAGAGGTAACAACACACATGATGGGATGGTCGGGTGAACTGATAAGCGTCGGCGATAGGTCTGGAAGCTTTGGTGATGGCTAGCTTACTACGCGGATGAGTGAACTACTAGCAGTGAAAATTGGAAACGAAACGTGTCTTCACTATAAGAATAAAGTAGTGTTCGAAATGTTAGATGTAGAAACATATGAATCTTGCATTTCGTTTCAAAAGCTTTTTACTTCGATTTCAGCGCGGTTCACTAATATTGTGCTTCAGTTAAAACTTTCACAGTAATGTTTATATAAGCAACGCTCATGATATTGCTTTTAATGGATAACAGTGAAGGCGAAAACCCCTGTATTATAAATGTCTCGTAATAAAACGTAGTCAATATTATACAAAATTGAAAAATCTAAAGACTCAAATTATATACAGAACAACTTCAAAAAACACTATACAAATAACCTTTTAATTTTATACCACTGAACACTCACTATTGATTTATATTTTCGTAAATTACCTACATACGATGTATCTTGTCTCATACTTTGTAACATGACGAAATCGAGGTGGCATATGTATAGCGAATACGTATCTATGTTAAAAAAACGTGCAAATATATAAATACACACATAAACATATGAGATTAAAATAAAGGTAAGCGTATAAGATAGATAAACATAAATAAAAGTCACGAAGGATAAACATTGTGAATTTTTAGCTATCTTACAACTGCAGTTCATAATAAATCAATGTGTAATGAGTAACCAGTCATAGCAAAAACATTTTAGGACTGATTTTTCAATGGTCAGATAAAAGTTATCTGGGGAATAATTATGATGCTGTCGCTTTAGAATGTTTGTATAAGACAGTGACAGCAACAATTTTATTCCTCAGATAATATTCATCTGGCTATTGAAAAATCAGCCCTAACGCATTTATATTTTTTAAGAGTAATTAAAAGGTATAAGATTTTTGTTTGTTTGTGATTTTTTCTTTTCAGGAGACATTTTGTTTAAAAATGGTTATCGTTTTAAGGCAGCTATAAAGATACAATGTATAGAATAAAAGCTTAGAAAAGAGTCCAGCCCTTTATATATTATAATACATAAACATATATTTATAGTTTTGGATAGAATATAGGGAACAGCACAGGATATATACAGCGGCAGAATTCTTGACGTTTGGTTTGTACAAATAAAGTTTAAAGTAACGTTTAAGTACATTTTTAATGTAAAGGTAACTAACGTACCAGTGAGTATTATTTATACAGACCAATGCAAGTTTATGAATGTATCAATCGATTTATTATCAGTAAACACATTCAGACCCAGATGCCCCTTTTCTTTAATCAAGGAAGCAAAACAATAGAAGTGTAATCAATTATTAATGCTTTCTTCAATCATTATTCTATATAGGTGACATCATCTTAGATCTAATTATAAGTAAAGATATTTGCTTCCTTGAAAAGTCTGATCATTTGAATTTCATTTATATAGCACGCGCACGAGTTCATGATTTTTTTAATAACTTTGGCAAAATAACTATATATCAGTTATACGCATCTTAAAGAATAAATCGTGTAGGCTTACTGAAAATTCGAAAAGGCATAGTAAAAAAGAATTATCCAATTAATCCTATTCAATTAAAAATGTTTTAGTATCGTTTTCTGAACGTTTTTTTCGCCTGATTATTTGGTATGAAGTAGTAACCATTGTAAAAATCATTATCAGAGCAGATGTGGTCATTAAAATACGTATAATTTAGTGTAACTATAGATATTGTTTTTGTCAAATGTAAGTCAAATTTTTTTGCACAATTATTCTTTGTGTCAGTAATACAAAATAAGTGCGCAGACTGCACATTCGTGATTATTTGTTGCCAACGATACTGTTATAAATATTTTATTCTTGTTTTAGTAAAAGTAAAAGATAAACTCATTCGCATACTATATAATATGAATCAAATATAAAGGGACGTGGTCTAGTCATGCTACGTATCCAACAGCCCTGCCAAACATCGCTAAATGTTAGGCAAAGCTGTAATTCCCTTGGCATCTAAAGGTAGCAAAATGAAATAATACTCCTTATATGGTATCAAACGTATCCTTTCAGAAGCCAAGGGTAATAGGATTCTAGACATACCTGACGGAACTGCTCGCTTCTTTCATGGCGTCTCGCGTGATGATGGTCAGTCAGCTGAGTTTCGAAGAAGTCAGCTTGTGTCCTCGAATGACGCAGCGCGGGTTGCGGCGCCGCTACCGCGCGAATATGAGGCGTCGATAGAGGACGTTGTGGACGTTCGCTGGTACTACAACAAAGGACGGTGTTCCAATTGAAACTAATGTTTTTTTTTCGGGGTAAACACGACTTATCACTTTATGATTTTAGATATAATAACGCCTGTTTTTCCCCATCGAATACTACAAAGAGATTGGATGTAAAGATAGCTATATAGCATAGAGGAATAATTTAATTATAAGAATGAATCTTATACGTCTTTCGCTGTTTTTCAAACACAAAGCAAGCGTATGCACTATTGATCAGCATTGCGGTTATTATAGCGCAGCTAAACCTGCCAATAGCATATGCGACCTCTTTAGCATGGAGATTAATAACGTTATTGAAATATAAACAAATTCGCTTTAAATTTAACCATAAACATTCGTAATATAGTGAATTATAAATTAAAGACTGATTTTTATGCAATTCATATCGCTCTTCCTCATTTTCAGAAGGATGTTAAAAAAACGCGTTAATAATCCCTATTCACACAAAATATATTATATATATGTGATTTTGTTCATCGCAACAAACAGTTTTATTTTTATAAAAGACTCGAGGACAACTTTCAGAAAGCTTATATATAAGCAGAGTTATAAAAAACAGACATTCCGTTCAGTCAGTCAACCACAATAAAATAATAGAAAGTAACAGATAAAATTATGGCATTATAAATCCGAAGATATACTGTCCAAAATAATAATATGAAGACTCATTTTCAACTCATTTTTGAGAGGTGGAAATAAAAAACTCTTTTTCATCTGCTTTTTTGATAGGTGGACAATATATTTAGTGTACTATGTACCGGGTTGGGGCGAAAGGAATCTCAGACTTTTACTAAATTAAAACCAGCAGTTCCGTCTGCTAGTAAGGTCGCGGTTTTCTATTGCGCTTACCCCGCAACACCGAAAGGGGATCGACCTTAATGGGCCACGTCGATGGCGGCTGTGTAATGCGCCCGATATACAATATTCAGGTCAAATATATATGGGCTATTACCGAAAACGCAAGCACAAAATATTTTTTAGCTTATTTTGCAAATGCAGGCAATTCTTTCAATATCAATAGCAGACAGATGTTTACTGCTTAACTTGTAGATCAAATAATTTGTACACGAATACATACAAATGTTTATGACGTCACATTCGAAACGGGAGAAGGTTTAAGTGTGGGAGAGCCATGCTTCGGCACGAATGGGTCGGCTCGACCGGAGTGATACCACGGCCTCACAGAAAACCGGCGTGAAACAACCACAGTGTTGTGTTTCGCCGTGTAAGTGAGGTTACCGGAGGCCCAATCCTTCCCCTTCCCTAATCCCTCCCCAGTTCCTAAATCTCCAAATCCCTAATCCCTAAAAGGTCGGCAACGCACTCGTAACACCTCCGTTGCGGGTGTCCATGGGCGGCAGTGCCGACTTACCATCAGGTAATCCGTAAATTAATTACCACGCTTGCTCAATACTGATTGGCGATTTCAAAATGGTGGTTGGAAATTATGAGTTCAGGTTTCCTCCATCTTCACCGTACGTCAGTGGTTACCATATAATCATAGAAACCACATATAACTCGGAAATGTCACATTTTCAAGGTTTCGAACCTGCACCCTCATGTGTGAGAAGTTTAAGGCTTCTCCGGGTCACTACGAATATTTATATTTTATTTGAGTATGCATAGTTTTATTAAAGACTCAATCTTTTTATCTTAACAAAATTATAATATAGGTCCATACATCTGCATAGGTACCTTCATTTCATCGCCAGAGCTTACACGAAAAAATAATGAGCCAAAATAAATTAATAAAAATCTTCAACAACCTTAATTACGCCAAACTATTCGCAACAGACAGATACAAAATTAAACAACTATCGCTGTAATTATAAATACGTGAGTGATGGCTTCAAAATAAAGTATAATAAAACTGCCAAACGCGATTAGCACACACATAATTAATTTGGCAAGTGCAAGAAACAAAATAGCAGTAACATAAAATATGAATTATAATCGCAATGCATGTGTTACAGCAAAAACGTACTATTGCTTCAAGATCGATAAGTTGCAAAGCCAGCATAAGTAGCATAACTGTCAAAATATAAACGTTACATTAAAATTAACACACATTTCAAAATATTTGGTATTATATGAATGTTCTTTTCCGTTCACGGGATCACAGGATCCCGGACCTTTGGAAGGCGTACGAGGGGCCGAAGCCAACTCGCAGAGGCCCGTTGAACAACTTTAATTTAAGTGAAATGTATTATTACGTTTTTCACACGCAAGCTATATTTTTTGCAAGTATGTCAAAACTTTATAACGAAGAATCATTTATTGGTATTTATTTTTGCTTTTACGCCAAGCCAGATAACAGAATCATAAAATAGTTTTACGCACATTATAAAACAGCACAGCAGTCATGTACAGGCGCGAGTTTCAGAACACGTAGTACAATACTGTAGTTTCCAACTAGTCAAATTCAATACTTTTATCCAAACGTCAAAAACGATAATTTCTATGAAATTTGTATGAAAAACTGAGTTATGACGTCATAACATTTTTGCGTCAAATAGCTTACTTATTTGTTAATAATTAGCTAAAAAAAATATAAAACTTAGTGTATCGATCGATGAATAAAAGTATAGTTATTTATCAATATTTTATTGTATTGAACGTCGAATTAATTTATTTTTGACCCAGGAAACTACCCAATTATATATTAAAAGCTTAACCTTTTATTTAGCAATTAAATCATGTATATTATATTCCACACAGAAATCGGAATTGTAACACGCAAAGCAGTAATTGGCATATCATTCATTTCGCTAGGCAGTACAATTAAATTCTAAGTTGCTTAGTGTGATACGCAGAGCGGATTCTTTAAGGGAAAAACAGGCGTCATTCATGGTATGTTTACTTTTTATCTTCAAAGATCCAATCTCTATATTTTTTTAAAAAAAGACGAAAGCTTACTCAATATGGTGTATAAGTCCGAGCAACTCATTATTTTTTTAATTCGTGTTACACTAGTATGTGATACAGTCGTATCAACAACAATGCAACACAATATTTACCTGAAAAGGTTACTGAAAAGTTTCCAAATAGTCTGTTTGTTCTTTTTGTCGACGGTGGAATCAACGCGACTTGCTCGCACCATCTCAGTCCAGCGAACGGCATCTTGCAGTTCCATGAAACGTTCCTGTAATATAAAACCAACACATCATGTCAAACATTGCATTCGTATAAATATTATCAATATATATATTCTATTATATTATCTATAAATATATTCAAGAACGCGTGTCTCAAATTTAGCGTGCTCGCAACATTTTCGCCTTAAAACCCACGTAACTATTTCACAAGGAACTAGAAAAGTTTCAACCCAGGTTTACTTTCTCTATTACTCAAAGATAGTTTCCAACAACACAAAAAAAGTAAACCTATTGAGATCCATACATTTTTCTAACCAATTCCTAAATTTTTGCAGTAAATAAAAATAATACACTAATTACTATAGAATAAATATTTTACAAAACGCAATAAGCTAAGGTTTAAATTTTGAGTAGGTCATATAGAAGCAGTGCAAAAATGACTAGGCCACACGCCAAAAGAGTTTTTAGGAAACACTGCAGTTTACACATGACAAACATGGTCACGTAAGGTTTTGGAGTATCAGCTTAAAGATTAAGGCCTGTAATAGGACAATAGGACCAGCTAACCTTATATTGGTTGCGTTCCATTAGAACTCGTGCCATCTCGACGCGTGTGAAACGCCTTCGCTGCGCCATTGGTACGTCGGCTTCATCCTCGTTGTTGTCACCACTGCCCGCGTTCGAGCTAACCGTCTCCTGTCACAAACTCGCTCAACTAAACAACACTGCTTACAAAAACATAATGAGAAGATTGAGATAATTAATTTAATTTTAGTAAGGTTATTGTAGGTATAACATGCTTTCTATGTATTTTTTCTATTATTCGAGAATCTTTTATTTGGAATTTACTCATTCACAAATAAATTATTAAAATTTTTCGATTCCACAAAATATTCTAAGTTTGGGCATTTAAATAAAATTGATACGTTTTACACTTTGATAATAGTTATTCAACTAGATGTAAAGAAGTCTTAAGATATGAAACTCTTATCGTTCCCATTCCCATTCTTTGATCAACTTGCAAAATCGATTGAAATCCAGCCTACCTTCAAATGCCTCACTTCCTCTTCTAACTCGGTGACCCTGTTACGCAACTTCTCCCTGGCGGAGCTGAGGTTCGCCACCTCCTCCCTCAGGATCTCCAGCTCGCCCATCATTTCGTCTACTTTCACTATGAGGTCATCTTTCACAACGTTCAATGCATTCTTCGTGGCTAACAGCTCGTTGTTTTCAAGAATAAGATTTTCAACTTCTTTCCCCATTCCTGTTGGAGTACATTTAGTTTCAAGTTTCGTGTTACATAGATTTAATGTTATTTTAAAGCGAGTGCTGTAATTAGAACTTTACGACCTTCTTTTTTAAATTTCTTTGGCAATGCTAAGTGCTCTAGATCTGATATGATACGGAAATTGTTATATTTTATTATCTCCTTCCTCTGTTTATGTCAAAAATGAAAACAGTTATGCAAATCTTTTACTTACTTGCATCTTGCGCTTTGGAAATCGCAAGCAATCGTTAGGCCCCTCACACACTTCGCCGCATGCGTTAGCAACAACAATTTGAGCGCGTCAACATAAATGGAACACTAATTCTCTAACAAAGATACGTCTATACGGCTGTATATATTGCAACTAAATGCGACGTAGTGTGTGAGGTCATATTTTATAAAAAAACTCGATTTTTTTAGTGAAATTTTAAAGAGTATTAGTGAAAATCAGTTGATATTTTACAAGTTACTTACCAAAGTAATTGTCGTTAACTGCAATCATGCGTTGATGCAACATTTTGTTAGAACGCATGGAAATAGAACGTACAGTTATTAGTATTGTATGAAAATTTATTAATAAAGAAAACTAGTTAAAATGCTCACACACGACGCCACTTTAAGTAGACAAAAAAATGCAACAATTAATATGCTATGATCTACTTTCTTTCTTAATTACTGGTTTTCTGATAGCTCTTTGTATGTTCATAGGCATAACTGATATGACATTTATGATTTTATTCGTTTATGCAAGCATTCTGTTCATCAAATATTCTACAATACTCTACTATTTTCATAATATTATAGCAACAAAGATACATTCAGTTTAGAGTTAAACAAATAATTTTAAAATGTAAAAGGCAATATGACATCTTTTCATCGTTTATTCATCTGATTAAGAAACGTGCCTTTACTTATACTTAATTATATTTCTGTTTTTAAGTGAACATCTATATCAAGCTAAAATAGATTAATACAACAAAACTTGCATAAACGTGTTAAATCAGTTTAGTTACATTTATTTACCTACAGTTTCTAGAAGTTCAATTAAAATATTTTTTATTATAGAACTTTCTAGAAGCTGGGTCTTTCAACATCAAAAGCAACAACATCGTAATACTCAATACAGCAACTTATTAAACATGTTCAGAACCATACATAGAACATAAATGGAAATAATAGCAAATAATTTCCAAAAAGAAACAAAAAAGAACTCAGTGGCGTATTGTGTAAGGATATAAGGATAGTACGAATATATTATAATATGGGTTTTATATTTACAAATAATGGACAACAGTGCTTTTATCACAGGTATACTATAGAAATAAAATTATAGATGTATAGAATAATGAAATGTGGGTTCAGAATCCATTTTCATTACTCATGTTCATGTTTCTAAAGGGACCAATAGAAGTTAATTTTACTTTTTCTACTTTCTATTTTAATACGTTTTATGCCATTGAGGACAACACGTGGGCCACACTAGGAGAGGAATTGCCCACAGCTATTATCTGTCGACAGTCAATAACTTACACGTCTGTCTTTTATATTTAATTAAGCATACAAACGTATTTATTTTATTTCGCAATATGGTACGGCTCTTATATTTTTTCTCTTATTATTTTTTTAAATATTCAGTATTTCTCATCATCCCTGCTAATTTATTGTATTGGGAAAAACATTAAAAACAATAAATATGCTGTGATAACAGTACAGTGTCAATTTTATAAAATCATATATCGTGAATATGCGTAACATATACAATGTAAACCATATAGGGATACGCAAATTAATAAAAAGCATATAAATTATAATCCATCACTATATTGAATTTAAAAAGCTGAAATAAAAACTGGTACCAACTGAATGTCATAAAGTTAGTATAAAAATACTTCGAAACCGTCACATGTGTAGGTATAAATGTTATATTAACGTGACACTCTCTGAAATTAAAATACCTATTATATTTTTAGTTTTCAAAAGCAGTTATATAAAAAGCTTCTATTAAATGGGTATATAGAGATAAGCTGCTATTGTTGTTTTAGAAAACGGACTATATTAGACAAACAGATTTCATTATACTTAAGCATTCCATATTCTTCAATCATAGTCATTTAAAATAGAAGGATGTTTGATTAATTTCGAAAGTTATATGTATAGTTTGTGATATCAGTTTCAAAGAAAACATATATGACATGATTTACTTAGACCAAACTGCGAATATAAAATGCTAAGTTAATGCTTATAGTTTGCCCATATGGATGATTAGCAAACATATAGCTGAAGCACTTACCAGAAGATGCATATTCGCCAGGATGCACCCAACTACCTGTAAACAGTCGAATACTATACTGCACAATGTGAATATGAACATACAACTTGTAAAAACATGGTTGTCTTTTTTCCTTAGCATTGTCTAACATTCCACCTTTAGGTGATGCACAGATGACAATATTAGGAGCGAATAAGTTAATATAACTTGTGATATTTTTAAACATGGTTGGGTTGGAAAAAGAATGACGACGCCCTTAGGGAAATAGTAGTAAGTGCTCTTTAGATTTCCTATATTTCGTCATTCCAAATAAACATTATATTATATACTTAATAAAATAGAAAACACATCGCTTGCAAGACATACTAACCAACATGATATTTGCTTATATTCTACTAACTGGGCGACTAAAAAACCAATCAACAAAATTTTTGTATTCTCGTCTTAGTCATAGAATAACAGGTAATAAGATAAATTAGATCGGCATCGGATACGTTTATTGTCGATTACTGCGAGTATCTTATGAGGCACGAATGAAACAAAACAAAGATCTAGCACCTGTTCATCGGTTCGAATAAGCAATCTCGTGACGCTTCAGTACACGCTTGTAGTCAGAGTACCTACACATTCATGTACAGTATTGGTTTTAGATGACATAATAAGCGGTATAATATGTACTAGCGGCAAGTGGACAGCCCGTATATTTATTACACGCAATTTCAGAATATGCTAACTTGTTCTTAGTAAAATAGGCGCACTTAAGGGTTACTAAGAACTTTTGAACTTCAAAACGTTTTTACTTTTTATTAAACAATAATGAGCCGATTATCTATACATTTTTTTCACTGAGATTACACGACGATGATTATCGCAGTTTGGTATAAGACTTTTTAGTGTGATATTACGATCATTTCTTTGTGCACCTAGCTTTACTGGCAAACGGACTGTCGGACTATTTCGACGTTTCATATGAAACAATGAAACAATGAATTTATTTTTGCAAATAGGCCATAAAACGGCACTTTTACACGTCAATTTATATGTGAAAAACTAGATGAAGCCGGCATTTCCTATCTGACTACTCTGAGAAGAAATGCCGAAACAAACTCAGAGGTCAGTCTCTTTTCAAGTCCAGACAATGTAAAAATAACATAATGTGAGAGAATCGTGCAAGTTCATTCTGTAGTGGTCTTTTGAGGAAAGAACCACACCAGTTTAAGTGGACCCGTTCTGAAGACAGGCACGCAAGTGTCAGTTTGCAACCAGTATAGCTAGTGCTGCTGAGTTGTCCGACGAACAATACCGATCTAAAGAACATTTGGGTGGGTCGCGCAAGTACTCAAACTGTCAGAACGCAGATAACTGGTAATCAAAAAGCACGGCAAGTCTCACACGGTCCTTACACTAACAATAATATAAAATAATAAAAATGTCAATAAATAAATAAAAAAAAAATGTCAAATAAAAAATAAAATATCACAATAGGTGATTATGTCATTGTATAAAAAATAAACGTAATGTCAAATTGTATATAAAAGTGTAACTTATGTTACAAACATGTCAACATGACCTGTGCAGACATTACAGCGGCTCATTCCCATGCCTGACTATCCTCCAAGTAGTCTTTTATTTTATAAAATGCTTTACAGCAAAGTTTAGCCTTTATTACACTTTTAAATTTATTGAGGCTCAAATTTTGAATATCGCTAGGAATTTTATTGTAAAAGCGTATACATTGGCATCTAAACGAACTAGTTATTTTCTGAAGCCTGGAGGCAGGGACAACATATTTGTTTTTCCCCCTCGTGTTAATATTATGTATATCACTATGCTTCTTAAATAAGCTTTTGTTTTTATGAGCGTGAATTACATTTTCATAAATATATTGTGAGGCAACCGTCATTATCTTAGTTTCCTTAAATAATTCTCTGAGCGAATGCCTCGGACTAAGATTATAGATTGATCGAATAGCCCTTTTCTGCAGAACAAAAATAGACTGAATGTCAGCAGCATTCCCCCACAACAAAATACCGTATGACATGATGCTGTGGAAATAACTAAAATAAACTAACCGCGCTGTATCTACATCTGTTAAATTTCTAATTTTTTTAACGGCATATGCTGCAGAACTGAGCTTCTTCGACAAGCCATCTATATGAGGGCCCCACTGGAGCTTAGCGTCCAGGGTTATACCTAAAAAGACAGTTGTATCTACAGGACTCAACTCCTCGCCCTTGACAAGCACACTGGTTTTTACCTGTTTAACATTTGGTGTTGTGAATAAGTACCTGTATAATGGTTTAGTTTGAATAAATATTATTGACTCTGCTAACTGTTTATGATTCGAGGAAGGTTATCGACTAGTTTTAGTTGGTCATAATCATGAGCAGTACACGCGACGGACTGGCCACCTCTTGCCATAGCCCGACGAGCAATTTTTATCACAGGCTACTATAATACATGTGCTTAGAAGGTCTCACGTCGTATTTAAAGGGGCATGAGTCATGCGGTATGTTACCTGTGATATCAGCGTCTTCGCCTTCGGCAATGCCCGGATCCACATCCTGGAAAGCGAGCTCTTGGTACAACGTGTTGCCGCTACGCTTCTCGCTCTTTGTTTGCGATTTCCCAGAGTTAGGGGCGTTAGGCGGCGCGACCGGTGAGGTTGCCTGAAAATTATTGTAGTGGACATTAGCATAATATTAACATTTCAACCACTTTAATATTTCTTATTTTTTTTTTTTTTGTTATAATAAAGAGAAAATTTCTCTTACAAAACTGTTAATGGCATTTCAGATATGAGAACGCAAGTTTGCTTAGCAGCAAAGGCTAACGGGGTGTGTACACCTAGTCTATATAACCATTTCTTGTAATAATTACTCTTTATAAAGCGATGTAACGTCTTTATAATGATATGAAAAATAGAATGCTGAAAAATCCACTAAAACTACTTTGTAGTATAGGTGGTGTCAAAGTGTCTATTACATTTTCATGTGAATGAAAAGTCGATTAAACTATTTGGTAAATCTGTTTTTAAACTTTCGTACTAGGTATAGACAACAAAGAAGGTGGCATATTGGAAAAGGAATCTGACACAAAAAAGGAAACCTAGAAGTTTGACGTATTTCAAATTTGGAAATGTCAACGCAATGGGCGATGGACGAGCCGTCAATTCAACGTATATAAAATGAAATGTTACTCAACTAACATAATCCTATCAGTTACGTTTCTAATTTCCATGATGTGTAAAGTGACGTGCCTAAAATGTTATCAGTGTTCGTCGACACAGGATCGAGGTTGTTTTACGTATAATTTGCACCGCACACATTTGAAAGACTGCAGCGAACACAAAGGGCGGCCCGTGTGTCGGTTGCTGTCTCAAATTAATTACTTTACACCTGGCCAAGACATCACGGTGATAAGAGAATGTGCGTATGTGTACACGGAACCGCTCAGGTGTGAACAGTCCAAGTTCGGCAACATACATTACTCGCGAGTTTGCGAATGTAAATCAGACGGATGCAACAAGGCGACCGGTGTAAAGCAGGATTGGACAATTCTCATGTGTGCTCTATTTATAATGGTCATTAAATAGCTCTTATGTTGTTGTAAATATGTAATTGTAAGAAGCTGAAATAAATTTAATTTTTGTCTAGAATCTTGTAATGTGTCCGGTAGTTTCATTTCAAATTGTAGTACAATTACCAATTGACTGAAGAAAATCACTAACTACAATTAACAGATAAAAACATTTCTGATTTCTGTAGGGTGTACGTGTTATTTAATTAAATTACAACAGATCAGAAGCCTCAGGCTATTATATAATATACCCCTATATAAGATTTTTCTATAATATTTATGTATAAGGGTAAATAATTTAATAAAAACATTCAAACCATACAATTATCTATGAGTACATACGTCCGCGATGTTTTTATATTGAAAATGGACTATAAGAATAAATATGTGTAATAAAAACACTTTCTCGATAGGATGGCACTACGAATATTTACTACCGGTGAACGGTCTACCTAAACGAAGTCTAGCTGATAAAATCTTTATCATATCGTATTATTATATTGCACACAATGCCCAAATTAATATTTGTTGTGGCACTGCGTGGCACATATACTCGTACCTAAGTATATCAAGGACAATGTTTTTCGAGTATTATCTAATAGTAAATAATACCATGAGAACATGTCGAATGGAGGTTAAAATAGGGCTTTAGTAATTGTAAGCCCATCAAAATATATAAAAAGAATATTTTTGATACTTTTAATACACCGCGATGGTTGGTTGTCTATTGCGTTATATCAGGCAAACTCGCACTAGGCACACACATCGCCTAAAGTATAAAAATTAGATCCACCTTCGCTTTTTGATAAATAATCACGGCTATCTAGACATCTAAGCAACTTTAAAATATAAAAAAATCTTGCAGATTCCTAGAAAATTGTTCGCAAGAATTTTTCTTGGTTTCTTAACCACGTCCACTTGAAAATGTCACACATGTGAATTGCTACTACACTGCCCTCAACCAACTAGGGCGCGTACGTTAACACTTCCAACATATGTATGTAGATATAAAAACTAAAATATCACGACTCTCAAACAACCACTCTAATATAAAATATTCTTCATCTATATGACTCCTTTTATTGACACTGAATATAATGTTAAAACGTTTAAGTAAGGATGTTAATCAAAACTGAAATTAGTTTAAAACTAGTCATTTTCACTCACTTAGGAACTAGAGTACAGTAATAACCTATAATTAGATATCAAACGACGGCGGCGCGACCCTTTCATAATATCCTGATTAACGTAATATAGTAAGACCCGAAGCAGGGTTTATGTAATCCAGAATGCCTGGATGAGATGATTTGTGTGTTTAAAGATCTATAGAACACTGGTATTAACGATTTCAACAGTATAAATATAGATCGGTTCCGCCTTTTTTACTAGGAAGTCAGTCTGGCAAAGCCCACAGAAGATATTGTCCCAAAAACATGACTAAAAATGCTAAACAGAATGAATGATAGCCACCAACTAGCAGATGGAAGATCTCTTGTACATAGTTATAGCCACTTTGATTTCAAAGTTTGGAAGCATTCTTCCTACAATTCTGACCAAGTCTGTTTTCAAGCGACGTATCCCAGTATATATTCAACTAATATTAAAACAGGGTCCACCCCACTTTATTTTCCCTTGATCATATTTATGTTTCGCTAATATTTATAACTGATTACTGGAACTGAAATTGTTTTTACCTGGCTTTGCTGTGTGATGGGGTCTGTCTGATGTGCGCATTCCACAGTCCTCACTGCTGCCAGGTCGGAGCCAGTTGGTGGAGAAGGAGGTGATGACGACAAGCTGACAGGACTACCAGGCATACTCTCCGTTTGTTCCACATTGTGCATCGAACTCTCCAGCGATGCAAACCCGAACGATATCGGACCTGAGAGGGCAAAGGGTGAGATTAGGTCACTGGCCCGTTTTCCAAGATTTTAACTGATAATACAGTTCACAACTTCGCGACACTTTTTTGCGATTAAACATACTGGCATATTTTTAATCTTTTGCCGAAATATTTTAATTATACGCATACTTCTATATAGAGCCAAAAACACACAGTTTATACTGCAAAGTAGCAAGTCGGGAGCAAGAAGTACAATTATAGGTACTCGTCATTAAAACCAATTGGCCTCCACCTACCTAATTTAACCAATCAGAGCATTATGGACGGTGAAACTGTACGATGAACTTGTTTGAGTAGAAAGCTAGAAATGGTCTTTAACGTTATATCGTTCATCGTTGTGCTATTTGCAGGAATAAACTTCGATGTATGGCCATAAAGTATATTGTAGCAGAGAATGCTGGCTCATGTCGGCCGATGTCTTTGTGGGGCACGCTCCGTTCCGTTCACGTTATGTTAGCAGTGAATATACTTATATAATCTAATGTGCACTCAAATACGGCACTTTACTTGGTATGTCACTTTATAACTAGTCAATGTAAATGACGGTAACACATTTACCGTAAATATGTTTTGTCAAATTGCAATGAAAGTGAGTGAAACCGGTGTCCACAACTAACATATAAAAGGTCATAAATAGTTCGTTGCCCCTTCTCTAAACTTGATGATATTGAAGCTTGGATTGAGGTTAAGACATCCATGGAAATATATGAGGATTTTGAGGCTTCGGAGAGACGAAGACGACTTCATTACATAACCGAAAAGTCGTTAAATACACAAAATAGACTTAAACTACGCAAGCACCCATCTCATTTCAATATAAATGGCCCTTCATGGTGACACCTTATACGAACAATTGATAACTTTGAAAGTATTTATTTATAAGTATTATGTTATAGATGGTAATAGTAACGTCTACAAGAATTACAAAAACGATATCCAAGGGCAACTGGTCCACTTCTAATAATTATATTCAAACATCTAAATCAATTAACATTTTGTGAGCCGAAAAAAACATTCTACAAGAAAATATTTGTTGTATTAGAAAAAGTTGCGCAATAGTTATTGTTTTTATTTCTGTGCTTTGGGTTTTTAACTGGAAGGACATGCAAGAAAAAATCTAATAATAAGAATTTATTAAGTCGATCTACTTATAACGCAGAAAAGCTAAAACTACATGTATGAGAGATTAATATTGTAGAGCGACTCGACTAACCAATTTTGGCCGAAGGATCCGACTTGGCCAATTTAGTTTTTTTATTGCAACCTCGAGACAAGGTTTGTAAGAAAGAAAAATTCCAATCCACTTCAAGTAGCTTGCACGCATGCTTTAAAAGATATATAACATCACTCGGCAAGATCGTTAAACTTGAAATATTAAATAATGTTCTTTATTTAAAAATATAAGAATGAATTAGTATTGTTAAATATATGAATCTTTGAAGGCTCTACAGCGTCTTGAAAGCTAGGAACAGTTGGGACTGATGGTATCGATTTATTGAACGACTTCGGTCATTAGGTAGGTACTTTACTTTAACTAACATGTGTTGTGTCACATACATTTAAATGGCTAATGTATTAAAAGACTATAATTATCTAACTTAACTATTAACAAAACTGCTATCACAAAACTTTGCCAAAATAATTAGTTTGGCTTGAAACAGTTAAGTACTTTCTCTAACACATATTTATAAAATATAGCCAAAAATTAAGCTTAACCTTTCAATAGTGGTAATTCGAGACACAATAGTAAGACACAAGGTGGGTGAGCCGGCGTTCGCTTAGGGTTTCATGAATCAAGACAAACTTAGCCAGTATAACGAAAGTATTAAACGTTAATTTAATTCTATCGTCACTTCAGAGAATTTTTGAACATTTGTGACCTAGTTTCAAAATGATGTTATGGAAATGTGTATACGGTGTTACCACATCTAACGATACTCTCTGAGCGTTGCGTTAATCATGATAGCGGCTCGTCTCGTCGCCGCTGCACTTCATTCCTATCAAACAGATAAATCAAGTTCGATTCAAAGGAGGTTCGTGGTCCGCACAGAAACGTTAATGAAGCTTTCCGAGCTAAGTTTATTGGAAAAACACGACCAGAATTGGAAACTGATTTATTTTAAACGCTCGTATTCGCTCGCTTGTTTCACTCTGAAAGTGCTTGATTACATTTTACGGTCGAAAACTTTAGAATTAATGAACCTATTTTTCGTGTAACCCAAAAATCCGCACAATAATGTTCAAATAAATAAAATATTACGACATTACGTTTAAGTATCAGGTGCAGGTATTTATTGAATGTACCACGATTGTTATGGAGTTGATTTGTACAATTAAATAAGAATGAGGCACCGCGACCTCGGCCCAGAGCAGGAGTAGGAACGGGGGTGTTTTTAGTCAGTAAGAGTCTGACACTCCTCCCGCTCCCACCCTGGGCGGGAGAAGTCATTTGATGATTATTCCCTCACAAAAACAAGATACTTCAGCTATAAACTGGCCGCTTCTAATACAAACTGTAGCCCAATTATAATGCAATTTTACTGTCTTTATCGCATTCTTAAATACACAACAGAATAGTACTTGAACGGCCGGTGCATTACGTCAATGAATTGGATCAGTACAACACAAATTGAAGGCAGATATTAATTGCGTGTTGAATGATATATACTAGTGATTAGAACCTCATGTTTAAAAATAATACCTTCAAGGTGATAGTGGTAATTATTTAATTCAATTCAGATATTCCTAAAGTTATAACTAATAAGTAAAATATTATAAATGCGAAAGTTACGATGTTTGGATGTTTGATACTCAATCACGCCAAAACGGGTAGACGGATCTGGATGAAATTTGGCACAGGCATAGGATACACTCTTGAATAGGACATAGGCTACTTTTTACCAACATATGACGCGAGCGAAGCCGCAGACGGAAGCTAGTTCTTTATAAGTAAAATACCTATTCTCAGATTCCGCTTTACTGTTAAATCGATCGCGAGCTTGTGAGCATCGTCTGTCTACGTCACTACACAGCTGAAATGAATCATTTAATGTTGGAAACCTTCAACTCATAATTACCGATTGAGTTTCCAAACGATATTACGATTGCATCATTAAATACAAATGATAAAAATAATGCGATAAATTCAATAAAACTCCAGTATAATTGGGCTACAGTCTGTATTAAAAGCGGTTAGTTTGCGGCTGATGTATCTTCTAAGCTCAGGCATAGTCTAATTAAATTAAACTGTACGAGAGAAATCCTTGACAACCGTGATATCAGTGAACAAAGAAGAAGCCAGCATTTGCAGGAATAACGTTAGCTTCAGTTGCTACGTTTATTAAGACTTGCCGCAAAATAAAATAGTATTTCTTCTTTCTTTTATTTTTCTAGCTTTTAGGTTTTCTTGCTTTTCAATCATGGAGAGTAGAATGTAGACTTTACAGATTTTTATAAGGAAATAGTTTTTATAAGAAAACAACTATTTGAACGCTAAGCATGCAGATAGTAGCAGATAGAGATCGTTCGTAAACTGGTTTAATTGATACTTTTAACTCAGTATCTAGACCAAGCCGTGAGTGTAGCGCCGTAATAACACACATTATCTCACTACATACGATAATCGCACACTAGCACGTTGAGGATTCAATTATTATCAGATTAGCAACCCGATTGTTATTTATAACTAGAGACTTATTACTTGGGCCTCCTTTATGAAGACACGGCGCGTTGCACGGCGCGTCGTGCGGCAAGCCATGCATTGCTCATTCTGTTCATATATTTGTTTTGGAGCGAGCGATGACGCAGCTTGCTGCGGCAATGAATGACGAACGCACGTCGTAATGCGTTACGCCCCGCGTGTAAACGCGATGTTAGTTGTTGATAAGTGATATTGAAAATGTAAGAATAGCTGTCGAAATTAATACCAATCAATGTAAATCGAAATGTTAGGCAGAAATTCAAAAGAACTTATGTTAATACTTAATTGATCTCAATCTATCGACATCAGTCATTATTATTGCCGTACGAAAAAGTATACCTATCACAAGTAAGCTAAAAATAGTATGCCAGTAATCCTGGCGATATGCCTGTCTAAGGATGAGTTTATACCGCCGAGGATAGACCGCTGTGACCCGAGTCAATCGATATTTAGCAAGGCAAGCCGTTGTTTTGCTTTTGTTCTTATAGACACGATCTCGTTTATTGTATACGGACCGGATCGTTTCATTTGCGTTATCAGAACAATATGCTGACTAGACAGCAATCATCAACGAGTCACTAGACGACGATCGGGTGTTTTTAAAAGATTTGATTAAACATTAAGTAGTTATAAATAATAAACCCGCTTAAACCAGACAAACTTCTAACCTTATAGTGTGGACGTATCACAAGTTTCCCATTTCAAAAGTAAATATTTGCTACGATAGATTGGGAGATTTAGTCTTCTCATATGTAAAATATTCGTCCCTAAGCTTTTGTTGGCGCGTTTCTTCAATAGAAGGGTTAAAGTTGCCAAGTGTTAAATTTTAACTTGTTTCAAAGACACATACTTTTTAATAACATCATCGTAAATTAAACTATTAACATAATGAAATGTACTTAATATTCGCTCCCTTATCAAAAAAGTGCAAACCAATAAAAGTGCTTAGAACTGATAGTAATATATATTACTAGCTCCAATATTTCAGAATATTAAACTCTATATTTACATTGCACGTGCGTTCCACGCACATATAGACTAAAAAGTAAAGCAATTAAAATTAAAATAGGTGTTACTTTTTATATTTGAACTAGCAATATGTAGTAGAAGTAATAAAACTCGAAACAAAAGTTATTGTTAAACATAATGACAGGAAAATTATTTGAGCTTTTTTGGCTATATTTTTTTTCAGGTAAGTATATATTACTTAATATGATACGTACGCAAGTAATAATTTCAGCAGAACGACTTCAATCACGACGACTTGTGATTCAATTAGACTAGCCAACTGCGCAGGAAATCTCTAGTAATAGTATATGAATCTAGATAAAACTATGTGCGCAAATACAAGTACCTACATCTAGTTTCAGTCCTTTTTATTTACGTCATAACACTTTCTAAGTCGCTTAAGCGAATTACAAAGATAATTAATAAACCTATAAGTAACCGGTTTTCCTTTTCGACTTGAAACCTATACTGCCTTGGTATCTACATGCTTAAAAAATCACTAGCAACCAAGAAAAGCGAAGATTCTTTAATCCAGACCCTATCTTTTGTACCTTCGGTAATAAGGGACATTGAAATCTTTTTTCAATCAATTTTACTTCAAACTTTTTTATTAACATTCATATTTCATGTACAATTTCTGATAGAGGTGCATACCTAGTTGGCTTTTAAATGGATGTTAACAAACACAGACTCTTACATTTATTCCTTATCTTCTATTATTTGTTTCTATTGTCGATGTATTTGCATGAAATAAATAGATGTACTCACCACTAGAACGCATAGGGTTGAGGCCAAGTCTTCCGCGCACTTCTCCTCTATCACTGGCGGTGCTCATCAGCAACTTAGTGCGCTCCATGTAGTCCACGTGGGTCTTGAACAGCTCATTGTATCGCTCGTGCAGTTTCGAATATTCCTGCATGCAAACATTTACATTGAAATTGTGTATCAAACTTCCCAGTACGTGTCTCCAAGCATAATCTACTTAAGTATAGACCATCCACGACGCTCCTGGACGAACATGTATTTTGTAAACAGAAATACGTAGGTAATGCAAATTATTATGCACTTATACAATCGTATCATTTTATGTAAATTGTAATTAAGATATTTTTTAATGGTTTACCACTACATTTTTGCCAAAATTGAAGGAATAGGAAGAATTCACTTGATTCACCAAACCCCAAGCGGACGCCGGCGTTCACGCAACTTCGAATTACCACGGTGGGAATTTAGTTCGAATCATCGTTACAGTATTTACCCGAAAATTAGCAATTGCATAATTCACTATGTTATACCCAACTAAGATAAATACGTTTGTCAATCAATTACTGTAAAAGTCGAAGGATTTTGCATGAAGTCTGGAATACTGATACACATAACGTAGTTTGTAGCTGACCGGCAGTATGACCGCGTTAGTTACATGTTTACAAAAAGTTATACAATATTTTGTTTCTAATCTAAAACCATCACATCCTTGGGGAACGGAAGGTTGTCTCAGCGGTCATTTGTAACGATTAGTCCATTGATCGGCGACAAAAAATCGCTAAGGCAGCTCTCTCTCTCTCTCTCAATGCCGCTTCTTTGTCTCCAATCAATATTCGTATTTCGTTCGTTAAGATATCTTTCTTGATCTCTGTGACAACTAACTCGACAAAACAAGGCCCCGGCTTATGAATAATCTTACCGAATGATTTGTCGTCATAAAGTCGGTCGTGGACTACTTTTGATTATATCATCTGTATAATCGATATTTGAATGACACACTAAGTTATTTTGACCGTAGATGTTTATAAAATCTTTAAATGCATGACGCCTATTGGGACTGGTCATCTCCAGGCTGTCTAAATATGTTGTCCTTGAGGTTCACTTCTTTTTCGTACTTTTGCCTGAACATCAGTGTTACATTGTTCTCACATATCAGAACCGACTAAATGATGTAACAAAGAAATGTATTGTAAAACTGATTGAAAAAGAGTATATACTTTTTTCATTTTTGCTTGACGTTCAAAAGTGCCTACTGTGGTCTAATTTAAATAAATAATTTTTGACTTTTTTGACTTTTAAATGCATTATTGTGGAATAAGCGCTTTTACGCTCAACAAAATTGCGAACATTTTTGGAAACGAAATTTCCTATGCTAAGGCTTATGATATATCCTATCTGGTTCCATTAAATCAACGAGGGCAAATAGAAAAACTTCGAGCCCTTTTAAATAATTGTAAGCATACATGTATTTCAAGAGCCTCATTAAAACATGGTTCGTAAAATGGGGCAAGTGGTTAGTAAGGCCTGTAAAATGTAAACTGGCTTTCAAGATACCTCTACTAATCCAACTATATATGTTTCTATAAAAAATAGTACCAAACGTTTATTGGATTAGCACAAGAAGATTAAATAGTGTGTTTGTCAGCGTGCGTTCTTTGGTATTAGATACCTTTTAGAATGTATGTTGAATGGTTCAAGGAGCACGATGTATCAAGTTGCATTTTCGTATGTTAATAAAATACGAAAATCAGTTTTTTTTTAAGGGGCAAACAAGTATATAAGGATCATGTGATGACAAGGTTAGGTTAAAAGTGCGTTGCATGCCTTTTGTGATTAGGGATTTGAAATTTCGAACTAGTGATTTTTTTTAGTATATTATAGGATTTAGAGGACCTCGAACGAACCGCAACTATTCCTAATCCCTTCTTCTTTTAAAAATCTTAAACAGATTAACTATATCCGTGTGGACCCGAAATAGAGTTCAAAATACTTTCAAGTAATTTATACATCGGTTCTTTTGTAATTTTTCTAGCAGACGATAATACGCCTTGATCGAAATTGGTTCACCGTCTCCTTTATTATTCAAATGCAACGTTTGTACCGCCTGCGGCTTGGCTACAAACATACTTGCATAAAAAAACTAAGTTTCGTATTACACAAAACGTGCACTGTCATGAAATATAAGACAGACACTATTGAGACTATATATACTTCTGAGAACAAGGCAGCTGCGAGAAAAAACACATTAACTTGGTGTTATTAGGTACAAAACACGTTCCGAACATTGACAAATTGAATTGTTTGCAAGAACCAAGTATGAAAAATAAAATTTGTGTTATACAGCTGTTACGAGTTATCAAACGGCTATCTTACTTTACTAAATAAAATACTGTGTAGTATAAATTTCAGAAAATCTAGTAAGATAGAACCTTTTCTATAATATGGCGAGAGCTTAGTAGCCCTGTTCCAGCCTATACACAGAAAATAACTACCAAAATCTTTCTGACCAAACAAAACTGAAACAGTATAACTGCTTTTTCTTTTACGTAGATACGTGTTCTACTTATCATAACTACTAACTTAAACTAGAAACTTCTCATAAATGTAACTTTACTAATAACATATTTCCGCATACAGAACACTAGGAACTGCTTCTAGTGCCTAGTTGATTTCGATAAGACCTTGCAACTTACTTCCGATGATCACCATGAACTACTTAGTTAAGCCTTTTCTGCATCTACATACTTAAAAGATCAGCTGTTTTGTATAATGTTAACGCACTTCAAGGCTAGTCTATATTATGAGACATGTACGTTGTTCGAAGCAAACTAATATATTTCATATAAAACGACATCGATTATACGTATAGACACATTAGTAAAACAATAGGTGCACGAACTCCAGCATTCGCTTTTGGTTTGATTAATTAAGAATCTTCCCATAACTCCTGCTAGGTATTGCAATTGTAGTTGGATAGCATTCTTTTATAAAGGTCTCATTCATAAAACAACTGGCTAGAAGTTAGTGTCACGCTTAATATGTAAATTGCGCATTGCCTACCCAACGGTCAAAAAAGATGAGGTGTCATGTGTGTGAGCTGGTAAAAATATTCCTGAGACTTACCTTCTTCAGTTCATTCTCTCTTTCCTCGAGTCTGCTCGCGTGGTCCAAGGAGTTCTTATGTTTGAGCTCCAACATCCTGACTATGCTGTCCAGAGCCTCCATTCGACCTGATAGGTCTTTTCTCTCGCCTTCGAAGTGATCTTCCGCTTCGAGTAACTGTCAACAACAAGAAATTTATCACTTTTAGTTGCGTCATTCATATCTTCTTAACAGGTTTCATTCT
Organism: Spodoptera exigua; assembly: GCA_902829305.4. Lineage (NCBI taxonomy): Eukaryota > Metazoa > Arthropoda > Insecta > Lepidoptera > Noctuidae > Spodoptera > Spodoptera exigua. Next base: position 5,979,336 of record LR824601.2, on the reverse strand, counting down.
CATTTTGTTAAAAAGGTACTTTGTATTAATTTAAGAAACTGCTATTTTAGCAATTTACATAAGAACCATGTACCTATTTCAAAAAAACACAAAAAGGAGGTTTTTAGAGGGATTGCAATATGTATCACTCAAATCTACAACTTCTCAATACTTTTATACTATTTGACCTACAGATGATAAATATAACAAAGCATTTTAAACTGAGTAGAACTCAAGTGTCTACAGTTGAGAACTAAAATTACTTTGAACTTAAAAGACTTAGTTTAAACAGAGTTACTTATGGATTATATGATTTATTTTGTAAGATGTTAACTGAAATAAAGACTTCAAAATAAAGTTTGGAATTTGAAGAAATATCTATATTTGACCAGATATTCGTTTATGAGTATGTATATTTTCATTAACATTGTCCACAACACAAAATTCTGTAAAATTGTTATAATGAATAACTATCAAGCAGTAAATTACATTCAAATAAATCACACAATACACTAGTGGACCCAATTATTAGTTGGCACTCAATAGGATATAACAATATATTTTGACTTGTTTTTATTTTAGGTCACAGGAAAATAAGATTTCAATATAAAAGTAAATATATACATTTTGTTTTCTATTTTGCTCATTAATCATCCTATTTGTTATATGAGATTTAGTAATCATATAATCATAATTTAGTGTATTATATGAGTTCAGGACCTGAATAATTTAGCACTTTTACTTGCTTTTAGCACATGTTTACTATGTCAACCTAATAACAGTAAAAATATGAGAACTTGAACCACATAAAACTTTCCATTGTTGTATCATTATGAAACTTGGGCCTTACATGTAGATTTGGTGTACATTTAATATGGTGCTATCAAACTGGTTTGATGAAGGAATCAAATATGTAGTGATTATATTGAATTTGGACTTATTAAATTTATTTGTCTTTCCCGATGCCTAGGAGAAACAATATAAAACATATTTTAGATATTATAACTACAATAATATGAAATGCATTTCATTTTTTAATTTGGTTGGCCAACTATAATCATTTTGATTTTTTAAGAATTACATATAGAGAAATTATAAGAACTGTTTTTATCAATGTGCCATCCCGTTTTGCGACTAACTATGATAATGTTGCAGTCATATTATAATTAAAAAACTAAGACAACACAAGTGCATGCAGCTTCTATTGAGTAATAACATTGCATTAGTCACTTAGCTAAATAATATCATAATATATGATTTATATTAATCAGATCACGGCAAAACCAGTTGCAATTGTTTTTAAAATTGCACATATTTAATGTTTGATTCAAGGTTATTCTTTATTGGCTGAAATTTTTATTCAACCAAAAAGTCTGTTCACAAACTACTGCTAAAAAGTATTAAGTATCAATAATATAATATTTGAGAACTAGATGTCCTGACAAATGATTTGGAAATATAAATTATAAAAAAAGAAACTGTTAAGGTTGAACAACGCTAATCACTTATTAGGGGTAACTCCCATAAATATCTTGTAGCTGATTCTCTGACCTGAATCTACAAATAAAAACTAACATTGTGACACAAGAAGAGTGAATATACTAAATTCAATAATATGTGTGCACATTTGAAAAATCACAAATGGCTGAAATAAATCTCTGTCTTATCACTAATGATGGCAAAACTGTTTTCGGACTGACATTGGTTTTAATTATGGCTGTGAGTGATCTACTAAAATACTCTAAAAGCTGACATTTAAAAACTTGATTCTACACAAGTAGAAATATTTTTGAAATAAGCTCTTATTCTACTGTTACTTAAAACAACACCTCCAAAAAATATCTGATCTACAATGAAAATGAAATGTAGTAAGAAATACATATTAATCTTATTAGATTCAAATAGAAGATAAAGCTCTTTATCAGCAAAGAATATGTTTTTATCAATTAAAATCCGTTCACAAACTTTACAAATTACAATTATTAATGGAAGAACAAAATTAGGTTTTGCAATTGTCATTGTCGTGCAACATTTAGAAGGCGGCAAGTTATATGTCAGTAAACAATAGCATAAATCAACACAGGTCAAACAGCAGACTGTTAAACATGATAAATATAAAATTGTGGGGCCTGATATAATTACCAGATGCCTATGTCACTTATTATGCAAACTTGATACCAATATTACCTTGGGATTCAGATAACAGAATGGATGGCACATTCCATGAAACTACCAGAATACTTGAGCAACTATCCACTTGGTACAATAACAAAACCAAATAAAAATAATATGCGTGCATTAAATACAGATTGCAGTAAAATACTAAATACGTTCTAAGGCAGCCTTGTGATGCAAAACAAAGGAAGACAGTCAAGGCCCCTTCTTTACTAGTTGTTTTGTTCACTCACCTTCTGCTCTGCGTGCTTCCTCGCTGCCTTCTCGCGCTCGTATTGCGTGACCAGCTGTTCATTGTCTTCGCGCAGCAACTCCAGCTCGACTTCATGTTCCTGGTTCGTCTGATAAGCCGAGTCCAAACACTCGAGCACGTTAACCAAGAGTGGCATAAGCGTCTTCACTACATCTTCGTCGTACCTAGCTATCATGCGTTCGAACTCCTGGTATATGCTTCCTGCCAGAGATTGGACCTTTTCTGACATCACAACGTGGGAGTCTTCATGGGTCCCATAAATCGTCTCTGTAGAATCTTCGTACATTTTGAAAACAAATTGCAGAAATTTAAGAAATAAGAAATCACTTCATCTATTTTTACACAAGAGCATTCAATTAATATTTTCTTCAAACATGATTAGATGTAGCTAAAGTAATGGATAATATTATTTGATGACGCGATCGATGAGTGAATCCAAAAAACTTCTCCATAAGGCAATAATCTACATTTCAAATACACGTTTTACATTTTATTTTCTTCTTTTGAATAAATAAAGTCACTAAATTTGTACAGTCTGTTGACTGCGTAAATATGAAAGAAAATAGATTTTCGTTCACACCATGTCTTGTCTGATTGAGGTCTTTTTGCTGACTGTTAAAAAAAAAAGTTGGCGGTGGACGTTGTCGATGACAATATTGGTTGGCTGGTTGGCAGCCCTACATCGTTTCCGGATGTATGACTAAAAGCGACATGCTGAAAGTCAAGTACGACTGTACGACACAAATATTTTACTAGCAAGTAAACAAACTAATACTTCATTAGGTACTTACGAAGTTCTACAGTACAATATGCTAAGCACACTAGAAATAAATTAAAGTGATATTTTTAAAACTAAAAAAATATTGTAATCTTTGAGACATGTCTAAAATAATTTCTAACACAAGGAAAACACAATATTAATTCATAATATGTACGCACCTGATTACTACAGGACTTGAAGAAATATATTACGTCCTCTGGTTATGCAAGATACTACAACACCGACAGGTGCAAAAGTGCAAATTGTTTCGTGAACTGAATTAGGCATTATGTAGGTACCTACAATTCAGCCCAGTTAAAGTAACCAGTTATTACACATTTCACAATGTTAATTCCTATGTACCTAATTAGATAATAGTATTAAATTTCAGCAGCAAAGTGTAGTGTTCCGGATTGGTATTCATTAAAACTGCATATGCGAATATTTATTATAATAAAATAGAGTAACTGGGTGAACATTGATGACTATGAGGAACGTGCCCTCCTTCCTCATTCTTGCATTAATTGGCTTGTTTGAGTAGATATTCGCAAAAGTTGGAGTTGAAGGAGAGTCGGGGGAGGGATGTATCTCTGTAAGATGCTGGTAGGGACTTGATCAGGATATGTTTGATAGACGTTGGATGTCTCTCCTTCTCCAAGCAGCTCAACGTATGTTCCATAGTTATCATCTAACAGTCCACAGCCACCCACACCCATAACAATATATTTTTTTACCATCCGGGATTGTCCTTGGGTGCACTTTTACGGTGCATACTTGCTGGCTGATGTCCCATCACAATTAAAACAGATTCACAGATTACAACTGTTTAACCTTCTAAAAGGTTCGTTCGCACCTTCGCTGTGCCTTCCAAAAGGTTCGGGATCCTGTGATCCCATGAAAAGAAATGACAAAATTAAATAAGGAAAAAAGAAAAAATAAATAAATAGAATAATATTTTAGCAATAAATATGCATTTTTGCTTTCAGCAAAACAGCTCTATCGTAATTTTATTTTGATTTTTATTAAGAAATCTGTTGCCAATATTGAAATAGATCCATATCCTACGAGGATTGTTGCATTTGAGCTTGGTCCATCTTGAACCAAACGCATCTGTGTTGCTATAACTGTGAGAACAGGGGATTAAGCTGGTAGGTATATCGGTATATTGTATCGAGGTGGCGGTGGTCGGAGCTTTGTCTAGTCCTGGTGGCGGAATAAAGGGTAAGACTTCTACACGTTACTGCTGAACTTACCACCATCAAGGCTACCCAACCAGTACTCGATGACTGAATTGGGACAAATCATGGTTTCTTAACGTTTTGTGTGTTGCACTGTGCCACGCTGCCATTACCACCACATCGTACCCTCATCTCAGATATAACGGACGAAGTATTGTTGGCAATTGTTGTGCAAAAAATGTTCGGTGACGAGGTGTAGAGGGATATAGACGTATTCTTCTACAAAAATTCTTGCCATAAATAGTTATTGCGGAATGGAAAGGAAGTCATGAGTCACCCGCAGCAGACCTGTAGAAGATGGGCAGAAGCTGCTCATTTATGTCTGGAATAAATGGTCTTAATCGTACAATTGTGTTCCTGCACGCTCCGTTGGACAATCACAGGGCAGATCTCTCGCTCCCCCTTGAATCTTGAGATGAGGCCGGTGTGCTAAAACACTACATAAGAATTAAGCACTAATTCCATTTTCTTATACCACATATTTCCACTTTGTATGAAATTTATTCTTTCTAAAACATAAATATCAAAGCCTAAAGCCTAAGTCAAAGCGTTTATAGCAAACTAAGTGTACAAAGTTGGTGTTACGTTATGATAAAGTTTATATTTAAATTTACTAGTATAAAATGTTAAAGCGGACATTTTCATACTATTCTTCCTATGTTAAAAACATGAAAATAGTGTAAAATTTTTACATTCCAACAGATCTAAGGCTTGGTATAGACTACCTACTTCAGAGCAATTTAGTAATGTATCAAAGACAATCATTTCTTTTTCATAGATATGTTTTATTTTTTGTCTATGGTAGAATCAATAAACCGAGCTCCGCCCTGCCCTATTTAGCTCCGCCTTCGGCTTTCTTGTCCTGCGCGGCTGGTGTGTCGACATTAAATCTACCTATCAGTTTACTTTGCTGTCAAATCGCGTTCTAAATCCCACGTCATGTGTTTAGGCGACAGATTTGAACCGCGTCAACAATAGATATAGGAATAATTTACAGTTACTCTGTCGTTTATACGGGTAAACGAGTGATATATAAATGTAAAAGGGGAATTTGACGTGTATTAATTGCAAACCAATAAAATCAATAACCAATTCTAGTACTTATAGTTCATCATTCCACAAGTGCTGCGTTATTGATCGGCAGACTTGTTATTCGATATCATGGGCACGAAGAGCAGCGGGATGCCAGGACAGAAATCAGTCGTCATTGCTTATATTTTATGGTTTTTCACTGGTATCTTTGGAGGCCACCATTTTTATTTACGCCGGGATCGACATGCTTTTGTTTGGTGGAGTACGCTTGGGGGGTTCCTGATAGGATGGATAGGGGAAATTCTTAGGATTCCTCGGTACGTCCGCGAGGCTAATGACGATCCACGGTACTTGGAAGAATTGGCGAAGAGGGTAATCCAGAACAAAAAGGTAAGCCATACAACACACCCATTTTTATTCTAACAAGGATACTATAAGGTTGAGCTCGCGCTTGCAGTCTGGACAAGAATGCAGATCTTATTTCAATACATCATTCTTAAAATTGGGCTTAGCTATGTGTATTTATATATTTATTCAATTCTAAAAACAATTGGGAATATAGCTACTTATGTTAATTTTAAGATAACTCTCCGACTTTCCATTGCAGAGTTAAAGGTAATGTATTTCAAAGGAGATTATCTCAATGCTTTGTTGGATTTCTATTATAATAATATAGCTTTTATACCAGTATTTGTACATTAGACATCTTTATTAAAAATAGTGTACTTTGCCAGTGTATTATGAAGATTTTTACACTGTCTTTATATGACCTACTTCACTCTTGGTTTAAATAATAAGGTATTCTTCTCAGGCTCCTACTAAGTATATATATATTCTGTAGTATCTTAACGGTGAGAAACACTGAGAGAAGGAAAGTTTTAAAATAAGGCAGTTTGCACCTTGGTATTATATTTTCAAGAGCTGGTGCCTCGGTTCGACATTTAGGCAGGGCTGTTCTTGACAATTTGTAATATGAAGCTGTGTGTAAAATTATTTTTTATTTAGCATAAGATAAATCTGCTGCTTTGCAATATTAACTCCTGGTATGTAAGTCCTAAGTGAGACATAGGGTGCTTTTTCTATTAGCTCATATACTGACCGTCAAAAGATTGAAAAATTGATGAATAAGAATAATGCTGTGTTGAAAGTTTAAACTGATTAATAATGTGAAGTTGATATAATAGTGCATAAGAAAAGATATTGTTATTTAATTGTACTTACTATGAAATTCCTTCAATACTTGTTTGTAATACAGGGTAAAAATTAATATCTTTGGGCTATAGGCTGTAGGCTGTAACTAATTTTATTCTTTACTTACATTAATACTTGGGATGGATGTCATATTGTTCTAATTACTCTGGTTGTATTCTATTTAAGACTTGACTTTGCTGCCCTTTGGGAAGACTACTTGGTTTCATACTGTAAGTATGTATATTTTATGGTGTTGGGTTACTTTTTTTGTTAACACAACTAAACTAAAATAATCTTGCTTTGCTTCATTTCTGAGACTAATGCTCAAATTGGCATTATTAACTCAATCTTTGACCTTCCATAACATTAAACTAATTATCTTTTCTTCTCAGTTAAGTACATGTATCTTAATTCCTTCTTGCATTGATGCAAACATATCAGTAAATAAAAGTAATTCACTAACTAAAATTAATTGCTATTTTATCAAATAGTAATGCTTATTGTCATGTACTCGCATTTGTAGTTCTCATTTAGATATTTAATCATAATATGAAATATAATGAACCTTATTACACATAGTAAGTATGTCATTATTAAATAAAATCACTACTTTGTAAATAATTAGAATTTGCAATTTAAATAGAATACCTAATTGACATGGTTTTGTTAAAAACTGCTAGTTTGACAATTTTAATAGAATTTTTTGTTTAGTTTCATTATTTTATTGCACAACAATGAATCTTGTTACATTTTGAACATATTTTACGATTGTTATTGGTGATATAAAAATCAAATGAATATATTAATGATAATCGAATTCAATGCATCCTGGAGAGAATAGGTAAATTTCTTTAGCCAAGTATGACAACTGGATAAGCAGCTCAATATTATACTCATGTATTCCGTGAAAGACTGCTATTAGCACAAATTGGCTTACATAATGAAATGGCTATTTTTTCTGAGTGGCACATTTAGTTTTGTCAAAATTTATTCTTATCAAGAATACCTGGAATGGTTGCAATGGTCTTGGAATACATTAACACTGAGCTGTTTCTTTTGGTAAAAGTATTGTTTTCAAAACAATTATTTGGTGAATCTTATAGACATTATATAAAGTATATGAATTGTACTTTTTTGTTAATCTGTATTCGAAATAACAATTTCACTGTAATTATGTAGACCTAACAGCCAAATACTCAAATGCCAACTCAATTAGATTTTTTGTATTACTTGTTTGTTATATGAATGTTGTGAAGTAGCTTGTGAGTATTTGGGAGTTGATTAAAGTTTTTTTATTTAATCTATAAATCTTTCATGCATTTCACATGTGTAATAACAATTTTAATTATTAATTCATAACTATACTTAACCATTATTACAATTTGTGACTAATATCATAATTATAGCATGCATTATCACTGCTACTTGGCAAATAGGTAAGTCTAATAGAAAAATTGCTGCCAAAAGTCTTGTTAGCAAACACTAGTAATTATTTTATACCCCACATGATACCTCACAATTAATTTTAGGAATGTACCTACACTGTGCACCGTAAGCATTAATTATTAGTGCAGCAACCAATGCTTGGTGACTTGCTACCAACGAACTACATATTTTTAGCACTAACTTGCCAAATATAAAACAATAGAAACAATATAGGACTTAAAAATAAGCCCTTAATCTAGACCCTGGAATGCCCTAGTCACAGTTCTAGTAATAGAATCTATAAGGGCAAGAATAAATTCCACTAACCCTGACCCCAAATACATATATTAAAGATGTGTCTTTATTTTGTTCAGCCGCCATTTTCTATGAATCGATTCACTGGAATGCTGATGGTTGGATATTCCTGGGCGCAAATGACGATGTTTGCTATACCTCCGGATTCGTTCTGGGGTATAAATCTCCGATACTTGAACCTGCTGATTCCGGTGGCTGTTGGAGTTGGTAAGTTATACAAGAATATTAAATATAAATTACATCTAACATATCCTCTTACTAACCTACTAACTGGCAGATAAGGGAAGACCTCGGAATGTGGAGGTGAACACAGACGAACATAAAACTGAACTAGTAAATTGTGAGGATGGTTCTAAGGCCAAGTCTAAGGGTATGTGGTGCACTGTTCTATCGCTAACTTCTTAATGCTTCTTTTTTTTGTTGGCCTTTAGAATACCTTCATTATTATTGGTTACACAGTACACTCTTTTTAAGTTGTAACAATGTTAGTGTAATATTGTAGAACATAAAAATACATTATTTATCGCAATGAGACAAAAAATATTTATTTGAAATGCATAAGATAAAACAAGGCATAAATTTATATAAAGAAGAGAAGGATAAAATTTAAAAAAGATTTATTTCTTACATATACGACTCATGCTGTCTACCTATATGTTTTTATTGAACAAGCATGTAGGTTTTTGGCTTTTTGAAACTAAATAGGCTTTGGTTGGCTATTTCTGATTATGTACTAGCTGCTCGCCCCTGTTTCGCATGGGTATCCAACCGGTTGCAATTTCCCGGTTACTCCCAGCCCAGTTATCTTTCATAAGAACCTTCTCCTGACAATAAGAACTCAACAAAAAAAGAATTGGCAAAATTGGTCCCGGCGTTTTTGAGTTTGCGCTTACCAAAACATTTTGCGATTCATTTTTATATTGTTAAGTACTTGTTATAATTTTTACTTATTAGAACATTTTTCTGGCAGGTGTATGGACTGTAGGCAACATCGGGAACGAGGAGGGATCTCTCAAGTGGCCGTTACTCGGGGCATTTATTGCCTATCCCATACGTTACTACGTGTTTGATGATAGTATCTGGTTTACTATAATGCTTCTTGCCTCAGCCTGTGCATTCGATTCCTACTCCAAGCGTTGGCGTAGGACTCCGAAGAAGAAGACTCATAACGCCAAGTAAGTTATAACGTTCAAAAAGGTCGAGCAGAAAAACGCAAACGCGTTCGTGTGACATTTAAATACAAAGTTCCATATTATAATAGATACCAGCCAGTCACCAATTAGGAATACAGTCACAATAATTGTTCTTTTTTTATAGGCGTGTTTCCATCCTGGCTGCTTGTGCTTGTATTTACCTGTCCCTCTGGTGCAGCTATCTGTATTTCCATGGTACAATCACTGACAGCGAAGGCGATGAGGTACCCATCTATGAAGCTCTTCATCACTTCTTTACGAGTCCTTGGTGAGTGTAATAACACACATCATGCATCTTAAGATGCTGAAATATGAACCTTATATCGTGTGGTATGGCGGTTTCTTACTAACACCGAATTGGTTATTCCTAGGTGGTTGGATGTCAAGCAATGCATCGCTGAGACTTACCAGTATGCCCAGCATCATGGATGGTATGAAGTTTGGAAACAAATTATCGACTTATCGGATCCACATGGCGAACAGAATGCATACAGGGTAAGTAATTGTTTTTAATGTAAACTGGGAGTTTGGTACTTGTCAATAAGATAGAGCAGCAGCCAAATGTGTTTCTAATAAGCAGTATGGTGAACTGAAAATGTTTTACTGTTCAGTGTTTGTAAAACACATTAGGACACACCTCTTTCAGACAAACATAGGTAGCCTGTTAGAAGCTGACACAACCACACATCGAACATGATGAACTGGGAATTAAACATCTCTCCATTCTATTTAATTCAAGTGTTTTTAAGAATAAAACCCCTGTAATGACTGTCGCCTTGTTCCTTCTCGTCGGGGTTACGGGTCAATCCCACTAATGTGCTGCGGTCCCGGCCTGTGTAGGAGTGGGTTGGTTATTAGTCGGAAAATGTCTGACAGTCCCTCTCGCGCCACCCGTGACTAGAGAAGTCATTAACTGATTTTACCCCTTAAAAATGTCTATTACACGAGTAAATATAATTTGTTTTAAAAATAATAGTTATATCTCATACCACCAATTGCCCAAGTTTTTGTCAGGATTCCTAGATGACAGGATAATATGACCTATGACCTAAATTTGAAGCGCTATCTGATTTTTCCTTTATTACTCAGGGATTTTTCCCAGCGGCCAGCGCTTGTGAAATAGGACCTTATGAAAGATTGAAAGCGGTAATAACAAATATCATAGTTCCGTAGATGCTACTGTTTAAAACTGCGTTTTTATTTTGCGTTATATAACTGTTTTTTTAACATGACTTTTATTATGAAAAAATGCTTTGCAGGATCATAATATTCTTTTTGTTTTGTTTTTATGTCTGTCAATTTTATGTGGCACTTGTAGTCATTTGTGTTGTCGATATGGCTGAATGTAATTGAGCTTTACAAACTATTTTAGACTATAAATTAAAAAAAAATACAACACAGAAGTAATTTCAATTATTTTTTTGCATAGAAATCAATGTTGTGTTTGTATTACAGGTGCTGGGAGTTAATCGGGATTCTTCTCAATCTGAGATAACTTCGGTTTGGAGGAAACTATCTCGTGAGAACCACCCTGATAAAGTGAAGGACGAAGCAGAACGCAGGGCTGCACAGGAACGCTTCATGGAGATTCAGCAGGCGTACGAAATCCTCTCGAACAGCAAGCACCGCCGCAACCGCAGGAACAAGAAGGACAACTCGGACGAAATAACCATATAGGATCGGGTTATCGGTTTCGCACGCTTATACGTGCAGAAAACCGTAATTGTATATCACAGACTGGTATATGAAGCTAAATATCCTTATGACTACATGGTCGGTTTGATATCCTTAAGTCAACTGCTTATCCTGCTCCTTTACTTCTTGGCTGTACTTGGACCACTGGCAATAGTTGGAGTCTTAAAAGTTCTGGGCTATTTATGCGATGTCCTGTTGATAGTGGTCTACATAATAGTTCAATTTTTTTGTTTCCTATGGTGGCTATGCAAACAATACCTTCGTCTGATTCGTCGTCGTTGGAACCGCTAAGCACATCTTTCTCAACAATGTTTAATCAAACTAGTTTTATGTGTGTATTTTTAATGTAGTATTTCTAATAGGTCTTAGTGCAGTTTATGACATGCGTAGATAAATCATCTTTGTGTATACGAAAATGATTTGGGCACTGAGTTTCTAAGAGTAGCCTTGCGCTGGCGTTGATTAGACTATACACGGCATGATACATTAAAGTAACGATGAATTTGATTGTACGAGGTACTTATTTTTGAAATACATATATGTCTCAAATACTTTAGTGAGCATTCACAAGAATTGTCTCAAAAAATAAAAACGTGGCTATTTAACCGATTTATATTTAAATAGAATTAGGCGCAGTATTTAATCATATTTATTATTAGTCTAGTATTGCTTAAGATTTTTGTCTATTTAACTTGCTTTAAAGAGCGATCGTATCTATGGTGAGACCTAATGGATGACTGATAATGAAGTCTTAGAATGGCTGGAACAAGAGCTTCCAAAACAGGTGTTGTTATTAAATTATATTATGTATATATACATTATATATATACATGTTCAATTGTAGGTTTGAAAAACAGACAAACAAGTCTTCCTTTCTGGCTCTATTATAATTTCAAATATTTTTCTAAATTCGTTATCAAAAGACAAAATTTTATGATATTATTTTTTTGAATCTCATTTAATATACTTAAATAAACCACTTACCTAGTGGGATTTTTTTATTTTCAATTGTAGATTATACTAAGTAGAAAAATATTTATTACTATTAAAGTACTGTACACTTTAGTACATGTAGAATGTAGGACATGATGTATGTTACTATTTAACCCACGATATTAAAGGACTGCTCTTTGCTATTAGACTGTAGTCGTTTTATATGTATACAATTTAAAAATAACAAAAAATGTAAACAGTTACCTGTATAAATAAACGAGCTGACTTTATGAAGCATTTCTATATGCCAAATGAATTTAATTTAGTAAGACGAGCGTTCGAAGTAGTATTTATGTTTGATATAAAAATATCATTATCTTGGAATTGAAAAAATCGGTGGTTATGATTGTTACGAGGCCGTCCAACCTTTTTCGAAACCAAGTTTTGATGAAGTAGATAGAATTTATTTAATTTTAACATTTGAAATTTTACTAAAATGTGACTAAATTAAAAACTGTTTTGGGGTTTTGGCCTTTTCGTCCCCAAGACATGTTTAAAAATGTAATTTTACTAACATCAAGCCTGTCGCTAGATAGCGTATAGCTTCAGCAGAACATGGCAAAAACTGAACGCACAAGTCGCGATATGTTAACTTATTTAATATTTATGAAAATGTTTATTAAGATAAGTACATCATATATTGGTCATTAAATATTGTTGTAGCTATGCTTAATGTAATCAATGCAGTAGACTTACACTAAGATACTCTACGATTTAATGTAATCCAGGTAATTTATTGATCTGTTAGTGAATCTCTAATTTATGATTCTGATTTTAATTACATTCCAAGTTGAAATAGGTTGTAAGAAGATTGCATTTGTAAGTTAATTTATAATTTTTAGAATTTGATGAAAAAGGTTTTTTATATTTTCTATTTTATTTTTTGTTTTATAATTCCAGATATTATCCTATCGAATAATGTTAGTAATCGGTGTTTGATGTGAAATATAATAAACAATTTATTGCTCATTCTTGTGTTTTATTCTAAATAAGTATACTAGTGTAAACAATATCAAGGAAGTTGTGTTATCCAGCTGTGGACACAACAGGCTACTTACAACTACTATCTTGGCCCACCGATCTGGGAGATTCTTTACATAAATTTAAGAAAAAATGCGTCGTCATATTCTTTTTTGATTTTTCTTTATTATAAAGTTAACCCAAGTTAACCATTGTACGTTTGAATAATAATAGAAATATGAATTCTGATTTAAAAAAATAAACCATCTCGCTTCTTATTGATATTGCACATTGATAACAATAAGTCCTTGGAGAATTATGATTTGTTAAATTAGATAAATGTTAAGGTTTTTCGGACAACCCCATAATCTTGATCACAAAAGTGCCAGCCTACCATCATTAATTAATTAGGGCATTAAACATTTCAAACACCGTCATACTATATACGAGTATAATATCATGGTATATCTATCATTTGATAAAATGGTGGCATGGATGTAACTAAAATAGTTCTTGACATTCCACACACCATAGGTAGGTATTGATCAATTATGACTCTGGAGCCTGACATGCCTTATTTATATTTATTTTAAAAGTACATCATTTAAAGTATTTAGCACAATTGGTTAATGCCTGGCGCTTTGAGACCTAACATTATAAGTTTAAGCGGAGCTGTGTGCTATGTAATTGCCTGCATCTAGGTACCTACTAACAACCTGTTGCATGTTGTGTACTGATAAGTCATCTGGGCTTCAGTGATAAGTAATAAACAATCTCATATTGCCAGTTATTTAATGATAAGTAGGGAAAACTAGTGTGATTTGTTATAACCAAGTACTTTATATTTCCTTGTTCTAGATATGTTTGGGCGTGCTTCTCTATTGTAAAGGTTATGTTATGTTATTTATACTTTGGTTATAAGACGAGCAATTTGTGTGTGTATGTGTGTGTGACCGAGATCTATTAAATGGACATTTCAAATAATAGGTCAACATGTTCTATTGTACTGGACTGTACAAAGGTGACCTAGGTTTGAATGTAGGTGTACTTACGTGTCTACCTATGTCCTCTTTCTCCCATTTGCGTAGGTATGTGTCGGGGACAGATGTGTGGGTGTGCGAGGTTTAGATACCACGTAAATAAAACACCGTATTGAACTAAAGAGGGTTTAATTGAAAGAGTGGGACATCTAAGGAAGGTTGATACAATAATTCATTCATTTTCTTGGGACAATCTAAGGGATGAAGAGTGAAGAGAAAATTATAAAGAACAATTGTCTAAACGCGTAGCATTTAGTTCGATGGCTTCTTGACATCGGTGGGGGTGTTGGTGCGCAGCAACGGGTGGATGCGAAGACCACACACCTCGCAGACGCACCACAGGGTGGTGTCCACCGGCTTCTGCGACATCTCCACGTCCTTAGTGGGAGACATGCTCCCGGCCTTGCGACGCATCCCGGCCGCCAGCACCGACATGATGAATGTACCTGGAGTCACCAGAAAACACAGTGTTCACAACAAATCGCAGATGTAGAGCCTGGCACCACTTTGCAGGGCAAAAGAGCTCAGCTGGTTGCTTGTCTTTATATAACGGGGTCACTCAATAGACATACAACACCTTACGAGACCTTGGCTGGACGACCCACTCATAACAATATGAAACACACGATTTGTCTGTTATTTCACAAGAAAACCACTCGATTACTAGAACAGAGGTAGCACAGTGAAGTGTAGGAGCCCTAAGCCTGATTTAGCACTTACTGATTTACTTTGAACTTGAGAAGTAGGCTCCCGTCCGACAGGGTCCGCTCCTCGGCTCTCAGTGGCGGGTGGGGCGGTGGGCGAGATTCGAGTAGCTTCGCCCGGGGACTGATATGCGCTATATTGATTGATGGCAGACCTTGTGTGCGCAAGTGCAGTTTATACCTACCTTTCACCTGTGTGCGTATATAGGTCACATTGGTTCTCAACGGGCGAGATGATTTATATACGTATAGAATTGAAAGGATTGGCGCACACTAACCATATAGATGCTAGATTTTCAGGACCTTGCACCATTAAGACTTTGCCAATGAGTGCATCGATAGACACAAAAATCCAATACTTATATGGATCCACTTATTTTTCCCTATTTCTGTTATAAATCTCATATAAAAAGGGGTTTCAGCCTGATACAGGTGCAAGTGCAATGAGTACCGTGGTCCGGCTCGAGGCGGGAGAAGGAAAGGGTTGGAGTTTAACCACCTTCAAAAAAAGAAGGTGACTCTCAATTCGACTGTATTTTTAACCGACTTCAAAATAGGAGGAGGTTCTCAATTCGACGCGTATTTTTTCTTTTTTTTGTATGTACACCGATTAGTCGAAGACGCCTGGACCGATTTGCAAAATTCTTTTTTTATTCGATAGGGTATACTTGCCATTTGGTCCCATTGTCATGAGGTCAGGATCTGATGATGGAATCCTGGAGAAACCGAGGGGAACTTTCGAAGATTGTAGGGGCGAGTAGGTCAATTCGACTGTATTTTTTGTGCATCTTATCGCATAGGTATCTACATTCTACATTTATAGTTCGAAAAATTATTTTTGCATTCGAAACAGTAGTGCCAATTCTGGTCCCATATAAATTTGGTCACAGTCCAATAACAAATGTGGAACATATTCCAGGGAACTCCTTAAAAATCAATAGAATAAGATCTTTTTTTTTGAGATTGGAATAACGTCACCCTCTCATCCTGATCTCAGGGATTGTTAGACTGTTACTGATTAAAACTACCCCGTTCCTTCTCCCAGTCCAGGTCTACCTTTTTGCGTTTGCCCCGCAATTGGTCTGAACATCAGCCCTGTTGGGCCACATCTGTGCTGGTCTAATAGGTGTTAGAGGCGCGCGCGGAGCGCTATGTATCGTACCCGAGCGTCTGGTCGTGGACCCGTTCGTGTTCGTCCGACGATCCCCGAACCAGTGTCGCCTACTGCGGTGGCTGCAGCAAGAGGAGGAAAGTGCCCTCACTTGCTCGGCCTCTTTCTTTACGAAGAAAAGTGTGTGTTAGCGTGTTTGACAGGTAGCTTATGGATTCTGAACTAAAAATAAATGCTAAGTAGCATTTTGTAGGTACTTATATATTCGTCATTACTTATACTAAAATCGCAGATTAACCCTAGGGGGAGTGTAGGGTTATCAAAATCTCTGATTCGCCTTGCTCAGGGCGGGTGAAGTAATTAGATGGCTTACCTACCCAAAAAAAAAAACTGGAGGTACCTTATTGCCAAATTTTGTTCTACCTTTATCCGAGTAAGTCGCATATGTAGTTTAATTTTTAGGTATATTATATAAGAAAAGGCACATCTAAATTGACAAAAGACGCGCCTGAAAAGCCTTAAGATATTATAGGAAAATAATGAGGTCGTTTTCTTAGCTTTGCGTCTGTAAATAAATACTTACCTAACCTTATTTGTTTAGATATCTGGCCATATCATATCATTCTTGTTTTCCTCTCCTAGCAACGCCTCAGGCGGCTGTGGCTAATTAGGTAGGGGCTCAAACAGTAATGTGTAGGTGTTAGTATCTACTTTGTGTGTGTGTAATGAATATCGCAAGTCTGGCAGATTCTGGCACTCTCTCGGCCCACCCAGCGCTGGTGAAGAAATATGATAATTTTGGCCTAAAAAAGAAATCTACCCATCCTCTTTCTCGTTCTTTCTCGCTCATTATGTCTCTCTTGTTATCTAAACGGCCATGCCGTCCGTCGCAGCCAACCAGTTTTATGAACCATAAGACGAAAAACCAAATTTCTCGATCAGGCTGTTAGGTAAACTGTAAAGGGATTGTCATTCAATCAAGTCCATGAGGATTACACCCGTAAAATAAAGAACTGCCATCGTTAGCGCATGTCTGTGGTGGGCGAGCAATAGTAGCTCGCCACCCGACCAGAACCAGACCCGAGCTTGCCACGCGTATCCTTTCGCGCGCGCCTCAAGTATCCAATAGACCAACTCAAATCGGCCCAAGAGACCTGATATTCAGTCGGGGTTGTTGGTCAAGAGCAATAAGGTCCGCAGTCACGGCCCGCAGAAGTCGAGAAGACGGTCCCGAAAAGGAACGGGATTGTTTTTACTTAGTCAATAAGAGTCTGACACTCCCTCACGCTTACCGAGGGCAAGTGAAGACATTTAATGAATCTACCCTCACCAAAAAAAAACAGAACTGCGACCTCTTTATTAACCAGGCTAGGCCCGTAGGCCGTTAAATAGCTTATTAAGCTAGTTGGCTGATACATAACCAACTGATCGAGGCAGTTGTAGGGGGTACCTAATATGCCACTCATAATACATTTCAATTGAGCTGCATTAGAATAGAACTATCTATTATGATTGAAGTATCTACCTATTTATTGTATTGAAGTTATTATTTATTATTATATATTATTGAAGGTATTATTAGTAGGTATAGGTGGTTTAAGTGTGGGAGAGCTTTGCTTCGGCACGAATGGGCGAGCTCGACCGAACCAATACCACGGCCTCACAGAAAACAGGCATGAGGCAATAGCTAATTACGTTGTGTTTCGCCGTGTGCGTGAGGTTACCGAAAGCTCAATACTACCTCCCATCCTCTATTCTATTCTCTTATTCTTAAATCATCCCCATACGTAAATCCTACCTACAAGAGGCCGGCAACGAGGGTCTTTAGGCGGCGTTTCGCATTACTCATGGTAAGCAATCTTACCATAAGTAATGCGAATGCTCGTTTGCCGGCCTCTAACATAAAAATAGGACATTGAAAACGTAATAAATTAAGTAGTTTTCGGTATTTCTTTGTATGTATTGTCTGCCTACTTCCTAATTAAATTTTCAAAGAACTGACTAAAATCCACAATTTGCTTTTCCCTTACAAACTGTTCTATAAGCCTTTGTATTATGAAACTAGGTATTATGTTCTTATTGAACTGTTCGCCGTGCCAGCAAAATAAAAACAAATGACACGTCAATGACGTCACACCCAAAATGACAAGGACAGAAATATATCGTCTACATATTCTAAATTCAATTATTGCCGCTTTTAGAACAAAGTAAAAGACATGTCAATGACGTCACACCCAAAATGACAAGGACAGAAATATATCTTGGACTTTTTCGAAATCCAAATTATTGCCGCCTTTCATATATCTTATACAAATTATAACGTACCACGTGATATTGTGAAATATTTGAAGAAACATCATCGGAAAATTGCAACCGGGCGAAGTTTGGGCGGGCTTTTGTCATACAGAACCCCAGTTCAAGTTTAGTAGGTACATCGAACATAATATTTAGATATGTTTCAGTAACCTATATATATATGATTTTAGGCATGAGGCGACGACTGGATAGATTAAATTTGTCTTTAGCACTATTATTTATAATCTACACTACACGCAGGTGTTGTAAGACCTGGGGTTGCGGGTTAAACGCAATGAGTAACAGCGGGCTTGGTCCAGAGCAGTAGAAGGAAGGAAGGAAGTGTTGAAATAAATGATGAGACTTAGATTTTTTGTGAAATTGACAAAATCGGGCTGGCAATTTTGTTGGTTTATAACTCAGTGTGCGCTAAGTCTTATAAAACGCTACCAATTGTGGTGTCCTAGGCACGGATAGGTAGAGCAGCGCTACAGGTGGCAAAACTTTCCATCAGCTTGAATTGTGAATTAAAGCGTATAAGTACTCGATTTTAGAGATGGGGTGATCGATCCATATTTGCAATTTTAATCGAGATAATAGTACTGTTGACCTATTAAAATTTTTATAAGTGGGAGCCTTAGATTTAAAGCATTTTAATTTTAATAAATGTTGAAATTAATCGATATCGACGTATTTAAACATTACCGATTGTGAAGTTTATTTTATACGACATCTGTAGTCAATTTCCGTTAACCCCTTGGCGCTAGTGAGACATAAATAAAGCGCTGTCACTGTCACGCAGTATCTTTCCTCGGTGACACTGACAAACGACTTGAAAGGTGTCATGAATTTCAAATCTTCTGTACAATTGACACTTGTATGGGGTACTAAGTATGGGGAAGCAAAATAGACTTTAAAGTCGTTTAAGGTCATGCGATTTTCGATATCGTATCTATTTGAAACTGTGGATGAGGCGGCAAATTTTTTTAAACGATCTTTTTTTCAGTTTTCAGTGTTGCGGGGAGGTTGGAAACTGCCAAGGTACCGCGACTTCGACCTTAAACAGGAGAAGGAACGGGGGCGTTTTAGTCAGTAAGAGTCTGACACTCCCTCTCGCCTCACTCTGGGCGAGGGACGTTGACTGCACGGTTGGCGCGGTGGCTGGGCAACTGGCTGCCGTGCAACGTGTCGCGGGTTCGATACCCGCACGGAACAACTCTTTGTGTGATCCACAAATTGTTGTTCCGGGTCTGGGTGTGATGTGTATGTGAATTTGTATGTTTGTAAACGCACCCACGACACAGGTGAAAATCCTAGTGTGGGGCAACGTTAAAAAAAAAAAAAGGAAAAGAAAAAAAAAAGTTATTAGATCATTTTCCCCACACAAAAAGAGCACTGGCACAGGTTGTGATGTCACGACGGAAATGCCTTGTTTCACGCCTTTGACAACACGCAACACAACCTGACAAAAGCATGGCACTCCCACACTTTGCTCTTTTAGGTTTTAAGCCTTATGTTTGTGTGTGTTTAGGTGTAAACGTGTAGGGGCGTGTTATATGTTTATGGGCGCGTGTGTGTATGAGTGATTGTCAGTGAATGCGTATGAGCGCTTGCGATAGTACCTACATGTGTGAGATTGTTTATTACGCATCTGTATACATTTATGTTATAATTAATTCCTCATATACCTTAGTCTGTATGTGTGTGATGGATATATCACTATGTAGAGTAGGTATATACTGGTGGGAAGGTATGACGTGTACTATTTGCCATGTCTATGTTATATTTTCCCCTACAGATGTTTATATACAGAGCATGTAATTGTTGAAAAAATAATGTGTGCATGGAATGTTTGAAGGTGTGTGCATATACATATATTATGTGAATGTGGGTGTATATATAATCGTGTATCGCAGTTGTGTGTGTGTGTGTGTGTCTGTATGTATATGTGCATGTGTGTTTGCGTGTGCGTGTGTGTGTGACGTTGTTGAGTGAGTGAGTAATTGTTAGTGTATTTTTACTTGTATGTGTATGTGTAGGTATGTTTGCTACGCGTTTTATTGTATTTGAGCGTATAAGCTGGTAATTATTGTGTGGAGGTAGAGGTGTGTGTTTTTACATGTGTTTGTGTTTTTTCATGAATATATCCGCATGTGTGTGATTGTATAAGTATGATTGTGTAAGTGTGAATATAAGTGAATATGCATATAGGGTATTGTATTTTTTTAAATAAAACAACAATTCCATTGAAGTGCTATTTATTGCATGAACAATAATAGCTTAGATAGGAGACAGAGTACTACATCAATAATTCGTATACACATCTTTTCAATGTGTACCGTTGCATACTACAGAAAAAGCTGTGAGTCCAGCCTCAAAGAAGATTATGATTGTTGTTTTAGATCCACGTATCTCAGCTGTTCTTGATGAGTGTGTCCCGGCTATTAGATTGAGGGGTCGGTACATGGATCATGAAGGGGTGCTTGCATTTACACTAGTAAAGCCCCCTTCGTCGCCTTTTCATCTGGTTTTTCGCCATATTTCTCAGTTCCTGTGAATAGAAAGACATATGTTAGTAAAAATTTAATAATTTGATTGTTAATTGCTTGTTTGGTGTCCACGATGTACTTAGAAAGAAGAAGACAGCAGTTAATTTATAAGGGAAATAGCCGTCTTGCTAGCCAGCATCAGCAGACGGCAACGCCCACCGCCAACGCTATCAATTCTCCGACTGGTAAGAAAATTGTTGACAAAATTGGGGTAAGTAATTCCGAGATCAACTGCCATCGCGCTTCTGGATCTTGTAAAACTGCTGAAATAAAAACACCTAATCTTTAAAACCAACTGCCTCGACTCCAACCGCAGTGACCACGCCCATCTTTGTGTAGTCTATACAGAATGCGCCAGCATACTTCGCAATCCAGCTAAAAATAAATTAGAAAACTGCCTCCGCACGCATTTTAAAATAGAAATTTGTTTGTGATAACGCGGTGCGACCCTCAGGAACTGGAGAACTATAAAAAAATCACACAAAAATACGGCTTAAGAAATTAGAAGAGCTACTCACCCGGCGATAAAGGCTCCCCACTGCTATCCAACAGCAGTAGGGAGCCAAAGAGGACTAAAGCCAATGTCATCCACCCTCCATTGCCACAAATATACGTTTTTCTCTCGTGCGTTACGTCAGTCCTGTCGGGTAGCTTCGGCGACTCTGCGGTACCGCCGCACTGCGCCAAGCCCCTGGATGCAGGACTTTCAACTGCGCAAGTGCATTTCAGGACGAAAACATACGGCGCTTCATCCCGACTCCCAACCCAACAAAATTTGTTTGTCATGCTTGTTTACCATCAGGTAATCCTTGTGCTCGTTTGCCGATCCATTACATAAAAAAAAACTAAATATACATATCTCGGATATTGTAAAGTGGAACGCAGAACAAGCCAGTATCGACGTCGGGCACGTTATTATAGTAGCGATAAGACTTCTCTTCTTTGCTTGGGATGAGCACCGCCATGTTCTTAGTAAAGTGATCGGTACAGGCGATATTTCGCGCTCGGCCTAAGTCGAAGCCATGGTGCGGAGTAAGAGGTACTGGGAAGTCGTCTCCTCTCCGCTAACCTCCTGCTCAGGACCTAGCCGCCGCAGTAGGCAAACTCCGGGCGTTGGGGATCGAGCGATGAACTCCGGCTTTCGAAAGCACGGATCTGCGGACGGCGATTGACCTAACCACAGACGGGGCACAAAGTATGTCGCGGAGTTGAATCTCACTCGGAGTAATTTTTGTAATGCATATGTGATGTTTCGAGTCTCTAGGTGTAAAGGATGTAAAGAAATTTATTCTAATCTTACTCCCTTTTTGGACTTGTAGCTTGTAGTACCTACCGTAGTATAAATCTGCAAGGAAAACCAATGAAACCATCAGCGGTGTAGAAACACCATGCTGGGTGCCCAGCACACCTACTGGTCGTCGCCATTTTAATTGGGTTATAAAAACCATATTTGTTATGAGTATGCTATTTAGGTATCGTATCATTATCCATTTCTGCTGATAGATATAAACAAGCCCCTTTCTATGACGTGATTTGACATCTAATCCTGTACCTTCAGGGCATATCCAACCTAATTGGACAAAAATATAATGTGGATAATTAATATCGCGTATGTTTACCCCCGAAGGCACGGAGGAATTTTGTTCTTATATTATTAATTACGCCTACTTTGTCTAATAACGGCCTGTATAGCCTCAAGCAATACATATCAATTTACTCGTACTGCGATAAACCACATAGGTACATGTCCTTTTCGGCTAAATAAACAACTCATAATATTTTACTTCACTAGATAAACATTTACTCAGAAATTCGGGTATTAAACCATATCTATTACAAACTAATAATAAGCTGGATATCTCGCCCACTTACTTTTTTATTATATTATTTACTAGTTAATACTAGTCTCACGGTGTCACTCGCTGCTCGGCTCCTACATATCGTAGCGTGATGTGTTTTATAGCCTTTAACTTTTTAGTTAGCCTATAGCCTTCCTCGATAAATGGACCAATGAATAAAAAAAGGATTGTTCAATTCGAACCAGTAGTTACGGACATTAGCACGTTCAAACAAACAAACTCTACAGCTTTATAATATTAATATAATATATATGTATGGTAAAATAGATTGAGCGTCAGAGAAAATATTTTCTTTTTATGCGATACAATGACAAAGAAGCAGACGGATTAACTGATGGTTGCCAAGCAATTGGCGCCGCCCACGGAGACTCGCAACTCTAGGAGAGTTTTTGGGTATAAAAGTTTTTAGGATTTTAAGCATTAGGCAGGGTTGGGCCTCCGAAAACCTCAAACTCGACACGACGAAACACATGCTGTAGCTGTTTCACGCCGGTTTTCTAGCCGTGGTATGACTGAGGTCGAGCCCGACCAATCGTGGCCAAGCATAACTCACTCACACTTAACACGTTTATATTATTTATTTGTAGTTTTGTGTGTGAAACAAATAAAGTATAAAGCATTGATTGAAACTATTATTGATTGTATTCTATCTTTACCAATGAAGAAATCACAGAACTGGTCAGTTGGAACGCGGCGTACCGGACACAGTTTCTTTAGACAACATCATCTAGCCTTAAAAAATGTGTATGTACGCTAGCACCACCACCAAAGCTGCTTTTATCCACTTAAATGCACTTTAGAAATGAACCCAAGACTCCGGTTAGTGAAAATCGGTTGCAATTAAATTAGTTAACTATTATTAATACTAAGTATGATAGTCGTAATAGCGTTGAGAAAGGAGCCTCGGGTTTATGTTTTTAAAAGCCTTAAGGTTAACATTATTTCATCTGTCGTGTGTGAGTTTAAAACGTGTGTGTGTCTCATCACCGACGACCGCGTGTGATACATTCGGTATACAGTCAGCATTGTTCGGACCTGCCTATCCAGGGCGTCCAGTTCAGTTTGAGACCATTTGAGTACGCCGAAAGAGTACATCAATACCGGCATGACCCAACCGTTGAAGGCGCGCACTTTTTTTCCGCCTGAAAGAAAGCTATTAAATACCTTCTTCAGGCGGCCAAAGAAACGCTCCTTCAGCGACTGCTTCATGTCAGTGACATTGATGCCTAAAGCTTCCGACATACCAATTGTTGCTATGCGGGAAAAGACACGACACGTTACGCAGCAACCGGTTGCCCAATCACTGCGATAGACGTGGTGGTTATTGGGCTTAGTATTCGCACCGGGATAGTGCAAGTGTGGCGAATGGTGATAGGTTCACTGCCTTATAGAAAATGAAATGAACTGAAATTAGAGAAAAGGACATGTTATGTTTTACATATCTTGTGTCCTTTGCTTACCTCTTCAGGAGTATGGAGGTCTAATGTTATGATGCTATGATTTTTATTTATGTAAATTTGATTCTTTTTTTATGTAGGTAATAAATAGGTCGGTAAGCAGTCAGCGCCGCCCATGGACACCCGCAAAGGAGGAGTTACGAGTGCGTTGCCGTTGGCGTTGTTTAAAATCCCTAATGCCTTTTAGGGATTTGGAGATTTAGGGACTGGCGAGGGATCGGGGAATGGGAAGGATTTTGTTTCCGTTAACCTCACTCACACGGCAAAATACAAAGCTGTGGTTGTCATGCCGGTTTTCTGTGAGGTCGTGGCATCGCTCCGGTCAAGCCGACCCATTCGTGCCGAAGCATGGCTCTCCCACACTCAAATTATTATTGATTATTACTCCTATTGCTCATGAGTTGAATAGATAAACATAATTACGAGTTACAAAAACTATTGTATGAACAAGGGAAACCGCGGACAATAACTAGTATAAAGCTCGCATGTTTAATATTTCGTGTGTTTTCAAAAATCTAGTGTCCTTTACGCTCTCCGACTTTTTTTGATTTTCGCAACATTGCCAATAGTACGACCCGATTTTAGCCGATAGAAGAGATAATATTCAATAATAAAATTTTATTCTTATAAACTAGATAACTTAATGGACTTGTCAAAGGAAAATTATAAAGAATGTGTAAATTCTGGCAATTTTCTTATTTAAATTAGTTTCTCATTAATATAAATGGAGAAGTCGTCTCGTATCCTTTAAGAGGGATTTGACTGCCTACCTATGTGCGCAAGTATATGCCTAGAAAATCAATACCAGACAGCGTTATATGTATAGAATAGTTATGAAGATGTATATCTGGTTTGTTTATCGTAAGGGTTGGGTAAAGAGAGGATTGAAATTTTTAGTTTTTCTTCAAAATACCTTGATTTTGTCTAGTGAACAGTAGCAAAACCTGATTGTTGCGAAAGGGGATTAGGTTTCGTTTCGATCGGTCAAAGGATTACTAAAAAATCCTATTTTTCAACATTTCTCAGTATGTTAGTATTATCTGAAATTGTCCCCAAATTATATACATTGTATTCTAAGCAATTATTAAATGCATTTTGGTCCAAATATATCGGATATAACTTAAACTCATAAGAATGTCTTGTATTCCTTACAATATAATCATTAACATTAAGTATACCTTATAATCATTGACATTAAGTATACCTTATAAGGAGTGATACCACGGCCTCACAGAAAACCGGCGTGAAATAACCACTGCGTTGTGTTTCGCCGTGTGAGTGAGGTTACCGGAGGCCCAATCCTTCCCCTTCCCCAATCCCTAAATCTCCAAATCCCTAATCCCTTAAAGGTCGGCAACGCACTCGTAACTCCTCCGTTGCGAGTGTCCATGGGCGGCGCTGATTGCTTACCATCAGGTAATCCGTCTGCTCGTTTGCCGACCTATTACATAAAAAAAATCTATATCTTAAGTATGTATATTTAAAAGACTTTCATAGCTTGTATCCGGCAAGTATTGGGGATCTATTGTCCCGCAGATTTTTACAGCCTCTTTGGTAACGCTTTAACTGACCTGTGTGCTCTCCACAGACTTCAAGTCCATTCTCTTGTTATACAATTTACAGTTAAGAGTAAATATTTATAAAGTACCGATGTTTCATATTAAAACTAACTAAATGCATTATCACGGGGCTATACGCTTCCTGCCATAGGTTGAATATGAGGATCGTGCGATCCATGGCCCTCTATGGTCCCCTGTGCGGGTTGAGACGGCCAGCTCGTGCGCTGTTCGCATCCGAGAGAGTCATGACCATTTGCATAATTCGATACTACTGCATGATCTCCGGGGAGGCGGTGAACCTCCTTGCCGGAACACCATCATGGGATTTAGAGGCGAAGGCCTCCGCGCGTCTACCTACGTACCTACATTGTTTGCGCGTCACCTCGGCGAAACTCCAATGATGCGCCAATTTAGTGCATGGCGGAATGAGCTCCGGCGGAGCCCCCACACACCCCTCTTTGAGGAGTGGCTTGAGAGACGCCACCACATCCTCACCTTCACCTGACGCAGGTGCTTGCCGGGCACGACAGCTTCGATAGGTTCCTGTTACGGATCCGGCGGGAGGAAACGCCCGACTGTCGTCATTGTGAAGACCACCCTGAAGATACGGTGGAGCAAGCACCGCCGCGTCCTCGGGGAAATGAATTGTTGATTTTAAAGATTTTAATTATGCAGATATTTAGTGTATGACGTCGTATAATTGTGCATGGTAAAAAAAAATTTGTGCACGCAACCATTGTGGAGAAATTCACCAAAAACTGATTCCGCTGGGCGAACGTTGTCCTGGCGGAACTTTTTTTAATCCATAGACTTTAGAAGAAAAGAGATGTATCCGAAAATTAGTGTGTATTTGTGTGTAATTGTGTATGTATGAATAAAACTAGTGCATGCATAAACTTCGGAGAAATTCAAGTTTCCGCTACGCGAACGTTTGGCCATTAGCTAGTTTTCATATAAAGCGCTTACATAGAGAGCTGTAGATTTTTACATACGTTGTTTTGAATTTGTGTATATTTGTTTAAAAAACAGATTTAGAAAAAATCGTAGAGTTTAAAAGATAAAAATATAAACGTAAAATATGCTTATTAGGTCTTAGTTCTTAAAGAATGCACTTTAGGGTCTAGATTTTCACGTTTATACAAACCTTGTAAGTGTCTGCAACATGTTGCCAAGTATCAATGATGTTCCGTTAGTAATTAAATAGTTATAGGACAAATTTACCATGAATAGATCACTGTTTACAAAGCAGTCAAATATCACGACTTTCTAAATGAATTGCATGGTAAAATGTATGCCAATAATTAGTGTATTCATTCAACTATTCACATGCAAAATTTCATGTCATTAAATTTAGTAATTAAAGAAAAACAATTATAATACTGACAAAGCATCGAAAACCTACATAACCCGACCAAGTACGGATGGCTACAAAAAAGCGACTGTTCAATATATTTAGGTAACATCCCAAAATTTACAGTATAATACCGGTATTGAATTGGTACAGGTGATAACACACTTGTTGTTTCGAAATAATTTATAGGTCATTTATTTTTGGACACCTACTTTTTTAAATGTATTTGACTATGACAGAAAGTAGATACTATTTACGTAGGTACTTTATTTAAGTATGCGCTTGAGACTTGAGATATAATTTAATTATATTTAAGACAAATAAAATTCATACAGCTAATTTCTATTGAAGATTTCACGGATCAGGATTCTAACTATAGACCCCTTAGGGAAATTAAATATTTACCACATGTAAGTACTTAAGTACTACTGTTTAGGTAAATATTTATCATATTGTAGCTTATTACACTATTTAACCTATATTTTTTATTACACTATTTAACCAATAGAGGCATGCACGAGCGTGTGTACGATACTGTGTTTTATTTTTTCCTAACGCTTGTGTACGATACTGTACCATATTAATAAATGCTATATTGGAAAGTTAAGAAGGTTTCCTGGATATATGGCACGGCCGCTTTTTTGTAGCCATCCGAACTTGGTCGGGTTCCGTAGGTTTTCGATGCTTCGTCAGTATTATAATTGTTTTTCTTTAATTACTGAATTTAATGACATGAAATTTTGCATGTGAATAGTTGAATGAATACACTAATTATTGGCATACATTTTACCATGCAATTCATTTAGAAAGTCGTGATATTTGACTGCTTTGTAAACAGTGATCTATTCATGGTAAATTTGTCCTATAACTATTTAATTACTAACGGAACATCATTGATACTTGGCAACATGTTGCAGACACTTACAAGGTTTGTATAAACGTGAAAATCTAGACCCTAAAGTGCATTCTTTAAGAACTAAGACCTAATAAGCATATTTTACGTTTATATTTTTATCTTTTAAACTCTACGATTTTTTCTAAATCTGTTTTTTAAACAAATATACACAAATTCAAAACAACGTATGTAAAAATCTACAGCTCTCTATGTAAGCGCTTTATATGAAAACTAGCTAATGGCCAAACGTTCGCGTAGCGGAAACTTGAATTTCTCCGAAGTTTATGCATGCACTAGTTTTATTCATACATACACAATTACACACAAATACACACTAATTTTTGGATACATCTCTTTTCTTCTAAAGTCTATGGATTAAAAAAAGTTCCGCCAGGACAACGTTCGCCCAGCGGAATCAGTTTTTGGTGAATTTCTCCACAATGGTTGCGTGCACAAATTTTTTTTTACCATGCACAATTATACGACGTCATACACTAAATATCTGCATAATTAAAATCTTTAAAATCAACAACATTCCGCTGCACGAACGCACGCTCGGCGGCGGCTATCACTCGTCGCCTTAGTCAAGGCTATGGTTCGTAGCGAGAGGAACTGGGAAGCCGCCTCCTCATTCTGCGAAGCAGTGATGCTTGCTAAGGAGGAGGCGGAGCTCGTAAGGGAACTATCCTCCTCACGCCCCAGCAGCCGCAGCAGTAGGCGACATTCCGGGCGTCGGGGATCGAGAGATCATCTCCGGACGGCGAGTAAGGGTAGCTCGCCGCCCGACCAGAACCAGACTACTACAGGCGGGGCCCTACAGGGCTGGTGTTCAGCCGGGGTTGCGGGGCCAGCACAATGAGGCACAGCGGCCTCGGCCTAACGCAGGAGAAAGAACGGGGGGGGGGGGGGGGATTTTAGTCAGTAAGAGTCTGACATTCTTATCCGGGGTGGGAAAAGTCATCTCTTCCTACCGAAATTACAGAAACTTATATGAGAATGCTGCGCGTTGTCTATGACATTAACCAGTCAATTAGTCGCCGCCAGTCATCTTAACTTACCCTTATAAAATTGTTATACCTACCAAAATTTGGGATCATCAAGGATTATCGGGTTTGGGAAGAGTATTGTTGAGTCAGGCAATCAAAATCAACTCATGACGTTGTGGTGGGTCAGCGGGTAAGGCTCCTGCTTCTCGTGTATGACGGTGCGGGTTCGCAACCTGGCAAGTACCAATGTGACTTTTTACGAAATTCTGTATGTACTTTCTTTGATTATTTAGACAAATATGTATCTGGACTTTTAATTCCATTATATTATTTTATTATAAGTTTGAAATCACTCGTTAATGCCCAAATCTTCTATGTGTAAGAAGAGACCTTTACTCAGCAGTATTTATGTTGATGATGATATATATGATGGGACTTCTAACACAGCTGGCTACTGGCGGTGTTAACGTGTATATTGGAAAATCCGTTAGAATAAGGATGCAAGTGATGCACTGATGCGGCCCGGAGCTGTTTTTAGTTAGTAAAAGTCTCGCCACACATAGGGTGGGAAAAGTCATTAGATGTTTTCCCCTATTAAAAAAAACACCATTTAGTTATACCTGCTTCCCAAGGAATAATAAAATTGTTTGTAACCATAATAGACTTATTTTTTTTAAAATCGTCATTACTTTCAATTTTTTTATCGTGTCGTGGATGCGTCTAGATTTCTAGAAACATAAAATTTCACATACCTACACTTGCCACCTGAACCAGAAACAGCAATTCGTGAATCAAAAAGAGTTTTTCTGTGCGGGAATCGAACCTGTAGCACGTTGCACTAGCCGATTGCTCAGCCACTGCGCAACCGTGCAGTCAATTCAAAGTATGGTGGTAGATAAAACTAGGAACAGTACCTTACAATGGTCTATCGTTGTAGGTAACTTAACTAAATTTAAACAATTTTGGCACGACTATTTATCTAAAAGTTGTCTAAATTATATGTAAATAAAGCTGACAACGGAAAAAAGCCCTTTTAATAAAATAAAGATTTTAAAAAAAAGGTATTAACCTTAATCCGTGCAAACGAATAAACTAAATTTACATAATCTTTAAATGTATTACGACCTCTTTAATATAAAAATTGTGTTTCGTCATTTGAGTGAGGTTACCGGAGGCCTACTTAAGCCTTCTCTCTCCAATCCCTGGTATCTTCGGAACCATAATACCAAAAGAAAAGACCGATAACGCACTCGTAACTCCTCTGGCGTTACAGTTGTCCATGGCACGACATCGATAGTTTACCACCAGGTAATCCGTCTGCACGTTTGCCGACCTACATATGTCATAAAAATTATTATTATTCGCATTATTATTCCTAGTCGTCCACACCAAGTTGTCTCTCGTTTACTAAGATTTAATACAGAAAATATAATGATTGTAAGTACCTTACTTTTACTTTTGTATAATTAACGTAACTACATTATAAATATTTTAATTTATAGTCCACACTGCACGTCGATTCTATAAAATTTGTTTGATTTTGAATCGTATTCGAGTGCGAAGTGAGCGTCGAAGTGACGGGTAAATTAAATTTTTGAATGCCACTTTTAACGTCATTTCATACTTTATCTTTCAAAATGATGCTGTCAATTTAGTTCAACTCGCAAGTGCAGCGCTAGTGTACTACTACTCACGGCGGATTCAGATTCGAAGTTTAGAATGAAGTCTTACAGAATCACACCTGTAGACAAACAGGAAGGTAACATTCAGAATTGGGTAGTTTCTTAGGTCAAAAATAAATCAATTCGACGTTTCAATACTATAAAATATTGAGCAATAACTATACTTTTATTCATCGATCTGTCCATACACTAAATTTTAGTTTTTTTTTGACTAATTTTAAAGAACTAAGTAAGCTATTTGACACCAAAATACTATGACGTCATAACTCAGTTTTTCATACAAATTTCATAGAAAAGTATTGTTATTGACATTTAGATAAAAGTAATGAATTTGACTAGTTGGAAACAACCATATTCCGGGCCCGGCCTGGAATTACCCGGAATTCTTTGCCGGAGTGTGTGTTCTTTGAAGGATAGGTATAACCTGGGTGTCTTCAAGGCCCGAATTAATAAGTTGCTTATGGGAAGGCGTATCCAATCGTAGGACGCATCATCGCTAACCATCAGGAGCGATAGAACCCATTGCGTTAAAAAAGACACGAGACATATACTTAAAAGGGCTTTCTGATATTCTTCAATTCTTAGTGATAGCTCAAAATTGGGAAAAGTAGTCGATATTTGGCAAAACTCTGCTAAGTACATAATTATTTAGTACGTCCATAACTGACAAAAGTGGATGCTACATTTCATATGTAGAGATGATTCTGTCTTCCCCTCTTTGGTAATAAAAAATATAGTTTTCCTTTTATTACCGGTACTTATTAGTTTTGTTTTAAAAAGGAAACCCAAGTCTCGTTAACATAGAGCAAAAGAATGTACTTACTTTATAACAATAAAAACAAAACTATTATAAATGCGAAAGTAAATCTGTCTGTTTGTCTTCTCTTCACTCCTAAGCCTATTTGTGTGAAATTTGGTAGAACACACACTTTGGAACCAAAAATCTGTAGGAAGTCAGTCCACGCGAACAAAGTCGTGGTCACAAGCTAGTAGTTTATAATTTCTATTTAGTAGAGTAGTTAAAAACTTAACGAGTTCTAACTCTGACTCTCTGACTGAGGTTTTTTTGGTTTAGGCGAACGTGTAGTCCTCTTGTTGGTTGCTTAACTTGGAGCAAGCCAATCATAGAGCTCAATGCTATAGAGGAATGGATTAAGTTTCGTTTTACAAATTCGTACTAGTCAGTTTAATACGCTGTCTGGATGTAAATCAGAGTTGCTACAGTTGTGGGGATTTTTGATTTTCGAAGTAAATTACTAACAGAATATAAATATGTACAAATAAGACGGTTAGGTGAATGTTAGGCCGGGCACGCTATTATAGCAGCGGTAAGACCCCTTTTTGAGGAGTGGCTTGAGAGACGCCACGGCGTTCTCACCTTCCGCCTGACGTAGGTGCCTACTGGGCACGGCAGCTTCGGTAGTTTCCTGTTTCGGATTCAGCAGAAGGAAACGCCCGAGTGTCGTCATTGTGAGGACCACCTAGAGGATACGGTGGCGGTATGCCCTGCCTGGGCTGAGCACCGCCGTGTCCTCAGGGAAGCGAACGGAGGCGGCGACCTCTCGCGCTCGGCCTTAATCGATGCCATGGTTCATAGCGAGAGGTACTGGGAAGCTATCTCCTCCTTCTGCGAAGCAGTTATGCTCGTAAAGGAGGAGGCGGAGCGCGCGAGGGTACTCTCCTCCTCGCGCCCCAGCTGCCGCAGAAGGCGACATTCCGGGCGTCGGGGATCGAGAGATGATCTCCGGCCACCGTAAGCGCGGGTCTGCGGACGACGAGTAAGGGTAGCTCGCCGCCCGACCAGAACCAGACCCGAGCGTACGGCGCGTATAGCGTTCTGCGCGCGCCTCGAAGAGCCAATAGACCACCACAGACGGGGTTGCGGGGTAAGCGCAGTGAGGCACCGCGACCTCGGCCTAGAGCAGGAGTAGGAACAGGGGGTTTTTAGTCAGTATGAGTCTGACACTCCCTCCCGCCCGGCCCTGGGCGAGAGAAGTCACTTGATGATTTTCCCCTCACAAAAAAAGGTGAATGTTAGGCCAGGTTCAAAATACTGCACCATTCTTTTCATAACACCATCGAGGAGTAAGTTATAACATAACATAAAATCGCCCTATTAAATGTTATGTTATGCGGCAATCTATTCTATAAATCAAACAACCATTTTATTTTATATTTCATTTATGAAGGTACATGTACCTACAGCATCGTAACATCGACAATTCTACGAGACTAATATCTACAATGAACTTGAACATATTGTTAGCCATGTAAAGTTTAAAATTTATGTTTTTATACGATAAAATGCATTTGATCATCTTACAAAACATTTATTGATTACGTCAACTTGTTATGCATAGTAATTAAGTCACGTACGTATAATAATATTTAACGATTCATAATCAATAAACATTTAAATAATACATTCTATAGTTATGAATTGTACCGTAAAACGTGGCGGATAAAATGTGTACAGAGTCGATGAGTTGTTAAAGGAGTACTTATTACTAAGTGTAGTTTTTTACCCTTTTAATAAAATAAAGATTTAAAAAAAAGTGTAGTTTTTTAAATCGTGCTCCTAGAGACGTGTTTAGGAAAAACAAAAATCAAAATACCGGTTCTGTCTTTAATTTAAACATCGAACATTTTAAACTCTTTCCCATTTCCTCTCAAGACCTCTTTTGTTTTATCCACCCTGTTTTATACAGCACCTATTTCATTTTAATGGCACAAAATAATTTAGAACATTTTTGATACAATATAAAAACAACATAAAATTACATGGTATTTCATATGAGTAGTTACTACATCATACAAACGTAAATTGGAAATTATTACGTAAAATAATATATTATATACAATAGCGTATTATTTACATTGTTACATGGCAAACGAAGGAGTTTGGTCATAAAGAAATAATAAAACTAAAGTAAAAAGAATTTGCATTTTAGTTAAAATTTGAGCTTATTTTGTGGTATGGGGTGTCGACCCACTAAATTCATGTCTTTTTAAGCTTTGCTATGCATAATATGAATAGTATGAACATTTAGTATGTACATTATTATAAACAGCTGCAGGCATAGAGTGGGATGCAAACGATGCAAGACGCGGCCAAATTGGGCACTAGAGCTAAGAAAATACTGTCCCAGTGTCAGAGAGAAGTTGGTTCACATCTCTAGCTACCGTAGTAACAATGGCAAGATCACATGAAATAACTAAAAATAAATGAGCTTTGTACCTACGCAACACACATGGGATCCAAACACTTAAGATAATATTCGGAAAAAATCTACTTTTACATGTCTTTTTGCAATATAAGTATATTATTACTTACAGATTATCTTCTAATTAAAACGTGGAATATAATAACTATGTCAATACATATAACATTAAAATGTCTTTAAATATTTGCTGCTTATCGTTCATACGCATAAGGAATGTGTTGGAAATAAATGCTGATAGGAAATTTTATGTAACAAAAGACACAATGCAAAAAATTTGCGAATAGCGGTAGTGCTTGCATACTAGAAAATCAATGGCAAATAATATATTAACTCGCTGTGTCCTTAATGCATACGAATCTAACTCTACACCCACCGTTCACTGGTTGTAAAATGAAATTAAACTAATTATCACAGTTTAAACTTTAAAATAAATGCGCTAAAATTAAAAATAGCGCTAAAAACCTAAAACATAGCCGTCCTTAAACTAAATTAATAAATAACTTATACTTTTGTTAAGTGCATCAGATGTGCACCTCATAGAAATTATAATAATATACACTTTAAAAATAACAGTACCTTTACAATTTAAGTAAAAAATTAACAAACTGTATTTTTATAACTACAATAAAATTCATATCAGAAATTGTTTCAACGATCTAACACTAGCCATCGAATCAATGGCACAGGTCGTGCACGTGGCACTATTAAGTAAATAAAGTCACTAAACAAGTCGGAGATCAGTGGGATGTTCTAGTGTCACAGTTCACACAGTGGTCTCGTTCCGGCGCAGCGGCTGCAGCTCGCGCTGGAGATCGTTGTAGTACTCGTGGTCGGACATCGATTCCTCCTCCACTGAGCGCTGCGGCAGATACTTGCTGGTACTCGGCCGCGGCGTCGACTCGCTGCCACTACCCTCACTCATGCACAGTGACTCCATCGGCACTGGCTCCGTCGGAATTCCTAATGTCTGTGGTAGCACGTTTTCTTCCGACATTAAATATTCGGGATTGTCCACGCATCGTTTTCCCACAAAACCACTGAACCGCAAATCCTTAATCCCCTCCTGGTTCTCACCACCTTCGCCTATCAAGTCCATGTATGTAGAAGCGTTCTGCGTATGCTGCGGAGAAGGCATCAAGTAGTCGTCTTCGTCCAGCGGCAGGTTCAGCTTTAAATTTCCTACTTGTGCCTCCTTGATTTTCGACATGTTGTCGAAATTAGTTTCGCCGTTATCTGGTCGTCCTTTCATAGGATCACTGCAGTATCTCGAGCTCGAGCTATCGGATGCGCAGACGCCGTTGTTGTAGTAGTGTCGAAGCTCAGTGCCCTCTCCGCAAGGGTTTGCTTGGTTGTAACGCAGGAGCTCGTGGTCCCACGTCTCTGGTTTGCTGGCACCATCTGGAGTTCCGCTGTCAGTGGTTGGGCCACCGGTGGGCCAAGTAGCCGACGGTTTCATCGAGTTCTGGTGAACTTCTATGACGGAAATCGTGGTGTTGTTGCTTGGGCCAGATTTGAATTTGGGCTGCAAATATTCATCTGCTTCGACTAGAGATTCAGGGCCTTCCATGGCCGACGACAGATTTCTAATCAATTCTTTTTCATCCTGGAACGTAAAATAATATTTGCTTAGTAACGCGCAACTTTGAGTTATATATCCTTTTTGTATTTTTTTGTTAAAATATCTTCTTTATACGATTATAACGTTACGACTGGTTTGTGATTTAAGTTGAACTAGATTGGGGTTAAAAGGCATTGAAAACATGGAAACAGAGTATTCAAACAACATGTAATCTTATATTATAATTTTTAAAACAAACAATTTGTGAATGTTTATATGTACGAGTACCTATATGTTCACAAGATCTAGCAAATCGAAAAACTACGAGCAAGTCGGTCTCTCAAGTACTTTATGTTTAACTTGACAATGGTTTTGATTGTTGTATTTGACCCCAAGCTTGACTGGTAGAAGTGCCATATGGCATCAAGTCCGCTTACGCACCATTTTTTATCATTATAAGGAAATAAAAAATCCTTACACTACCATTTTATCGTGTGGATGCGTTTACAAACAAAATTGCATACCCAGTCTCGGAACAACAACATGTGGATCACACGGTTCACACAGTTGTTTCTGTTCCGTGCGGGATTCGAACCCACGACACGTTGTATTGGCAGCTGGTTGTGCAATCAAATAATTATGTATGTGAATATAAAACTTTCATTACCTGGGTGGAATAGGACGGCAGTCGCATGAATTTGTCTCCTGGTATGACCAAGTATCTGCCTGGGTCTCTTGCCATTTCTGCGAATGTATCGGCTAGTTGCTTAAACGTGGGTCGACTATCGGCATCAAGCATCCAACATGAGACCATTATACAGTATATATCTAATGTACAAATGCTGGGT
The DNA here is from genome assembly GCA_902829305.4 of Spodoptera exigua. Lineage (NCBI taxonomy): Eukaryota > Metazoa > Arthropoda > Insecta > Lepidoptera > Noctuidae > Spodoptera > Spodoptera exigua. Next base: position 5,943,009 of record LR824601.2, on the reverse strand, counting down.
TGTGGCAGTTTTAGACCGTTCTCTATCAGTTCGGGAACATTTCTAGCAGATATGGACTCGTAAGGACGTGCTCCATAACTTAGAATTTCCCAGATTGTTACACCAAATGCCCAGACATCACTCTTATGCGTGAAAATCCTGTGCTGAATGCACTCCAGGGCGAGCCATTTTATTGGCATCTTACCACCAGCTGCCTTGTATTCATCTGTATTAACTTCCAGTAACTTAGCTAAACCAAAATCAGTTATTTTCACACAGTTCGGTGTTTGTACGAGTACATTTCGGGCAGCCAAGTCTCTGTGGACTAATCGCTTTTCTTCAAGATAAGACATACCACGAGCTATTTGTGTGCACCAATTCAAAAACGCCTTGGATCCAATCTTTTCCTTGTGCGTTCTTACATAGTCAAGTAGGCATCCAAGAGGCATCAATTGGGTAATGAGCATCATCTGGTTAGTCATGCATACCGCTAGCAATTGCAGCAAGTTAGGATGTTCAACACTTGCCATTATATATGCTTCTTCTAAAAATTCTTTGCTAGTGTTAGCACCAGTACCGTCCTTCAAAACTTTGATGGCTACCGGTATCTTCACATTTTCACCTTCTGGGACCCAGACGCCCTTGTAAACTTTACCAAAGGCTCCAAAACCGAGCATGCCTCCTCTTCTTAATTCTACTTCTTTCACAATTCTTAATTTGGCTAAGTTGGGCTTTACATTAGTTGGACGCAGAGGCTCATTGTCCTCGCAGCCTGTCAGAACCATTGTCATCTTAACTGCTTCTTTATTCGCTTTGGCTTTTTGTCTGCATGTATATCCTATTATTCCAAGAATCACTAGTAATATACACGCTAGAACCAAAATAATTACAAGAACTGTAGGAATTTTGGCAGATACCATTCCATTTGGGGTACCATGCGTATGTGTGGAGCAATACGGGTCCTCTAGTCGGTTCAAAGAATTATCAAAATAATTCTTGTGGGGCACATGTGCAGGGCAAGTGTCGCTGCAGTTGAATAGGTGTTGATTCTCAGGCTCATCTGGTGATAAAAATACTTTTAGGTTTTTACATTTGATGCAGTCTGTGGAAGATGTGCCTTTACAGCCTTTGCATTCCGGATGACAAGGTATGCATGACATCGTCTCTTCGTCAGTAAAGTGGTCCGCTGGACATTCGTCCTCACATTGGTCTCCTCGTTTGTAGCCGTTACACAGGGAGCAGACTTGAGTGTGTATTCCAAAACCGGAACACTTCTTGCATCTGGGATGGCATTTGCGGCAAACAACTTTTACTTTTCCTTCGAGGGGTTTTACATTACCAACCCATTCATTATAATATCCATCAGGGCATGGTTCGTTTTCGCTTAGGCAACTTTCAACAGTAGCTTCGACGCTGATAATCGCTTTCTTACAAGAATTACATGCACCTTCACCAACGGTATTGTTTGGTCCTGTGCATCCATTAAAGCAGTTCCTATGGCATGGTTGGCAAGTAGCGTTATCAGAGGTATATCTCGAGTCCGGACATTCACTAACGCAGTAAGGGCCATCCCGTACATGTCGGCAACTTGTACAATTAGCACGTGTAGGTCCATTACAGCCATCTTTGCATTCTGGGTGGCACTCTTTGCAGCTCTTTGGTCCATCCTTGTATAACCTATAAAGAGCATAGAATGTAAATTAGTAATATTTCTGAAAACAAGCAATGCAAGTGATGGCGAATCTTTGAATTTTTAGGCTATTGCTTGGAAGTCTAAGTTGTCAATGCCTATACAAACTTTGCCTTGTTTCTAGGATCACAAGGCTACAAGAACAGACAAAGACAATTGTAAAATGTAATTGATGCATTACTTTTATATTATGATAATTTTAACTGTTGTGATCACATTCATATTTAAATAAGTCACATGGGCAGTTTACGAAATCATATGAATAATTGAAGGTTTAAGGTGAAGAAAATAAAATTCGCTGGGCATTATTAATTTGTTTTGCAATATAACTACGTTTTTACTGTGAAAGTACCTACCCAGGCAAAACACTGCAATTTTGAAGACATATTTCGTCATATTGGTAGTTTTTACAGGAGAGACATTGATCAGGTCCAGGGCCCCAGCAGCCATCCGCAGAACATTGAGGATCACACACCAAATCTGCACTTTCTGTTGGAAATGTTTTGGTTAGGAACAAAGCAAAATACACAAATAAATAAGAATCCATGACTGTGACGATGGTCATCGCAGTAGGATCATGGGGTGAAGATCAACGCGCAGCTGACTGAGGCAGTTGCTGTTAATGGGTTAGTCTGAGTGTGTAGGATTGGGAACAAAATAAAGAAATCGCTTGTTGACAAGAAGGTATCATTAGAAAATTTTAATCGCTTAGGCAAAAAATATAGTAAACTTAGATAAACCTAACTTTAAAAGAGGATCCTCAAAACCAAAACTAAGGCGCAAAGCAAACTCACCACAAGTTTCCGGGTCACTATTGTTTTGTATTATTTGCTTGTGATCTTTAGACTTCACTAGTTTGTTCCAAGCTATTTTCTCGGCAAAACACAAATATTTATTTTCCATGATGGCTATAGCACCAGAATTCACACGTTTAAGTGACTTTAATCCGAGAGACTTGAGTGAAGTTTTTACTATGTAGAGAGAAGCGAATAGGTTTTCAACAACTTGGCGTCCTCCTATCACTTCCAAATTGCGGAAGTAAGAGAGACTAGTAAAATTAGGATGGTGAGCTTGAACGTTCAGGTAGCCGGTCACTTCGCGCACTGTGCTGAAAACCTCTAATTTATGAGGTTCCATCTTTGCATAGTGCTCTCCAAACGAATAATCTGGATTTATGTGCTGAAATCCCGTAAACGTCATTTCCAAAATTTCAATTGAGCCATCAATGATAGTGCAGTCTTTAAAACTATCGATATTCCCAGAATGTATTGGCTTTTCTGCATGACACGTCTTCGGGCAAGTCACATTACATGGAATACATTCTCCGTTGACTGCAGTCTTATTCGGAGGACAGCTTCTCACGCACGCTCCATTATCTTTCAGGAGATGTTCTGGACAGTTGCGAACACAAGTGGCTCCATACGCATATTTTCCATTGGGATTGGGTTCCCACGAATATGTAGTGGGATTGTAAATTTGCATCGGCGGGCATTCTTGAGAACATGTGCCTTCGTCATAGAAATTTCTGCAGGCAAGACATTGGCTAGGTAGAGGACCTGTGCAGCCACCAGCACAAAATGCGTTGCAGCAATCTCGAGGGTTTCGTCCGAAGCAACGTCCTTGAGCACACTGAGGACTACATATCGTTTTTGAAAATTTCTGGCAGTTCTCGGGTCCTTCTCCCCAACAACCAGCCTCACAGCTGCTATCACAACGCGGACAGTCTCTTTCTGCAGCAGTAAAATCATATACATACACGTAAGTAGCATTGACACCCGTAATTATTTCGTCCCAATTGATCGTTTTGACGTGGCACAGGTTATAATTGTTGTATATTCCGACACTACCACGCAGCACGTCGCGGAGAGCAGGCAGCTCAAGAGTGAATGCAGACGACATAGTGACCATGAGTGCGAATTCTTCCTCTCTTACGTTTAGTTTGAATAATGTCCGTCCACGAATAATTTGCAGTTGCGGTAATACAATGTGTCGTACATTCACGTGCGATATCAGCACGTAGCCGGTCACTTCTCTTATATATTTCAGGAACGATAAGTCCATTGTTTCGTTTTGCAGCCATGTCAACTCGAGGTTTCCGTCGACATATGTGCAGTTTGTAAATCGATCGCGAAGATTCCTGTAGTGGGTGTCGCGGTTCGACGGCACCGACATCCGACCATTTGTCCCGATGCATACTGTAAAGAGAAAATAAATCAATTAAACATACGAACCATAAGCCAACAAGTGTTACCCAATTGGGCGTTTGTGTATTCGTCTTGTAATATTGACAAAAACAATGTATTTGTATTGGGTCGACGTTCGACAAGTTTGGAGCTGAGCGCGTCTAACGAAGAGGCGTTACCGCGTGGGCGGACTCTAAGACAAGTTTCTTCTACTACGTTACAAGTTAAACCGCTATTTGTGATTAATCGATGGATATAGCCTACAATGCCGTTTTGCCTCAGTATTCCAATCTTATGATACGAACCTAGCCACGCATGTAAAGCGAATTGTGCGGTAATGTAAAATTGGTGTCGTTCACCATGTTTACTGTTCAACAACTTATTTTGCGCTAAACATAATACTGGCCTGTTAATGTGCTATTTGCATTCCTATGTGCTATTAAAGGATTTTTTACGAAAAAGTCAAACGCGAACCCCTAATTTTGGATCTTTTATGTGCTAGATTTGTAGGCACATAAATATTTTCAAATCCACATTATTTCAAGATCCGGAACCACCGTTTGTGATTCATACAAAGAATAGTTCCGTGTGAGACTCAAACTCGCGAACGGCTAGTCGCCTAGCCACAGTAGCCACTGCGCCAATCGTACATCACGTCACAGCACATCGTAGTGCTGTGTGTATAAAAATAACTCTAATGCGAGTAAATTCAAACCTAGATATAACCTATATCATTTGATTTCTAAAGCAACCAAGTCCACGCCACTTGCATAACTTTACCTGAAACCACAGAACTTGTGAAATGGGTATCATTATTGTTTAGCTTAATTTAAACCTCTCTCCTTGTTACTTAAGTTCAAAATGGCTTGCAAGTTCTGTGGAGGTTGTAGTCAACAAAGAAAAGTTATTGTCGTAGAAATGTGTAGAAATATGAAGGTATTCAAGAGGCAAGGTAAATTTTACCTGCTCGTCTATATAATAGACAGTTTTTTTTTATCAGTCGTGTATACAGGAGTATAATGTTACTGTCATACGATATATTTTTGGCATTTCGACGTTTCGGAATGGGCTGCCGTGCACCGTGGTGGCAGCGGCTCTCTAAATAATAAACTTGGCTCTATATTATTACCTGCACTTATCCCATTATGTTTGAAGTTTTTAAACTATAGGATTAGTTTTCGCGCCGTGATTTTCTGTCTAAGCTTACACGTCTGATTGGTTAAGAGAGATAGAGGACTTTGATTTATTAGTATTATCAACGACGGCGCCCACGTGAAGCGTATGCCATAAATAAGTATTTTTTATTTCATCAAAATTGAGAACAACATCTAAGAATACGAAAATCTTACATAATTTTAGTTCCTCAAATTTCAAAGTACTTTTTCAAAGGATTTTTACATTGATTTTTGATATTTGTGTAGGTGTTATGTATTAATGATATAACAACACGTTCCTTATACAAATTACTTGGTCGCCAGTATGTACAAGTCACGTACTTACATAATTATACTCAGGTTGTAAGTACATATTGGTAACCAATTATCTATGTACGTCGTTTACAAAGTCAACATGAATTTAGTTAGAAACTAGAGGTTCGAAGTTGGGTGCGAACAAACTTATGAATATTCCTTCATGTAAAAGAGTTTGAGATCATTGTAAAGGTTTCTTTTTTCAAATTTTCTGATGCCGAATCTATGATTCAAACTTAATGCATTGCGATCTGCGAATTTGATGACATCAGATGTTTTTATAAAACGCATTTGTACCGTAAGGCCATAAAATCGAAACAGATATCATATTTATACCTTCATACCTTCAGTTGTTTTAAAAACACATTTGAAATCATGTGTTTATTTTAACCGGACTCTGTCAACTTATTTATCAAGTGGTAGCGAAGTGAGTGTAGTTTGAAGATTAAGTGCTAATACAAGTTACCTACATAGTCAAGGCTAGTCTCCTCGTACTAACGAAGCAAGCGAAGCAATAACTTTCTCCATAGTTTCAATTACAATTAGACGATAAAGTGTACAAGATAAACGAGAATAATCATAAAAGCCAAATGTGTTTATTTTACTATTGTAGGTACCTAAAACTATAGAACTGGCTTGTCCCGTTTTCAGACCGGTTAACTTATTATAGAAATACCTGGAATCAATTTAAGCGTTCAAACTCAACTTAGTCAAACATTTAATTCATACTTTCTAAAATGCCATCCGTTTACACGACAAAATTATGAATAGCTACATATGTAGTAGAGTTGGCCGCAGTTGCACACCTTCATAATTCGGATGGGTTGCCACCCACGTTCTGTGTCTGATTTGAGATGTAGCCAACTGTTCGACGAGGGTACATGATTAATGAACATCACATTTGGTAGTTTTAACTTGCCTTCAACAGATTTTACGAAACACCAAACCACTTTTCGCTGCTCATTGCATTATATGTGGTAGCTCATTAGAAGCTTTTTAATTCATAAAATGCAATGGAATGCAAAATATTGTTTTTGAACTCAGGCATTTTGGATTTTTAATGTGCGCGTTGTAATGTCCGGTCGACCTAGTTCAAAGTGTTGATGGCATGCGCGATAGTATAGAAATGTGTTCATAGATGCAGAGATATAAAAATGTCATTATTTCATGTTAGGAGCAAACAATAACGCGTGGGTTGAGGTGAACTGTTGAAAATGAGTTGTATGAAAGTTTGTGTTAGCAAGCCACTGACCGACACACGAACAGTTTTATTATGATTTTTGTTATTAAATAATGTAACTAAATATTACTTTCCACTTACATTTTGATTTCATTAAACGTTTCAATTTCTTTATGTTAAGATTTTAATCTGATAAGGAGGTTGTAATTAAATAAAAATTATTATAAATTCTTCTTCATTTAGTTCAAAGTTTTGTTAATTAACATAATTATATATTATATTCTTTTAAACATATCGAAGTGAAGCTATTGCCTCAATTTGTTTTGATCGATTTTAAAAACAATTAGCACAGTAGTAGCTACGTGACAGGGATACTAAACATTTTATTTTAATATTATTGATGTTAACGATGACAACAGTAACACATTATCATAGTAATCACTGATAGTGATCTACTGAGTTAAATTTAACTATGAAGATATGCAAATGTTGATGATCGCTGTAAACAATGTTTTAAATAGCTGCAGTTACAATAGAAGAATGAAGTCAAAGGGAATCCTGATTCGAATTATTTTATATTCGACTACATCGAATCGACCAATTTCAGTGTCCAATTTTTTGTAAGTAATTGTTGAATACATATGTTGTACGATGTTATAACTGTATATTTACGGATCCCGTGAATAGAAGCTACGACATTTAGAAGCGGTTGGGTTGTGTAGCGATACTTGCGATGCACAATCCGACCAAGTTGAAGAGGAACGCAGTATTCGAGTCGACTGGTTTGTCTTAAGGCAATGTTTTTATCCAGTTACTTGCATTCTGAAGCATGGAACCAGTTTTGTCCCGCCACCATCTCGTTCTTGTAACACGACCTTTCACTACAATCCATTATTGTACGCTGTGCCATGCCGCGCCTGAGTGCAGTTTCCTTTTATGTTTATGAAGAAATGAGGCATTGGATGTCGTGCGTGTCGATATTATGTCTGACGGCTAAGGATGGTGTTCGAAATCCGAACCAGAATTTCCACGAAAGTAAAATTAGTTTTACACAAAGTGCCTTAACTTAAAAGTTGCGAGTAACCAAATATTACTTTGTATGCACCTCTCTAGTTTCAGTCAGCCCTAATGTGCGTTACACAACTAATGCACTATTGCTATCTCGCTCGAATGATGAGAAAATGGCAATGACAGGTAAGTCTCTAAAGACTTGTTGAGAGTTTATTGAAGACAAGTTTTTATGAATAAGGATTTATTTGACGAGGATTTAAAATGTCTGCCGGACAAGAGCGATCTTTAAAAAAATGCGATATTGAAGTCTATTGTTTAGCAATAAGTACCAGGCGCACAGAAGACATAAGAAGTCTGCTTGCAATACTCATAACATCCCGGCGTGTCGAATGAAATCCTTTATAATGATTAATTACTACGAGGTTTCCAGTCGATAATCATATGTGTTGCGATGAAGACCTGATGGGCCTGACTCATTGATTCCGGTTTTTTAGTTTCTAAGCTATACTGATATTCGATACCACGATGGGTCAAGAAACTCGTCTTGCATAATTTATAACTCGATTAAATCAAGTTGAGTTGAAATATCAAATCTTAAGTTAATTTTATTCCTAGCGCTAATTAAGCTGTGCTTAGATAGAGAGAGAGAGAATCCTTCTAAATATTTAATCATAACAATTGAACAAACATAACAATGAATGAAATTGGAGCTCAAAATATGTGTTTTTTTCAGCCAGTGTTGCTGATGGAAACGCGATTTTGTACTAGGGTCCCGGCCCGCAGCAGTAGGAACGGGAAGGTTTTTCTTTTTTCTCACGAGTCACAGAAGTTAAAGCCTAACAAAAGTAGTGTTAGATACTTAGATATAATAAGTTTTTAATATATAATTTCATATTTAAATTTATTAATTGAATTGCAACTCTACTCAATATGAGATTATTTCATGATTTTCATTTCAAAACTCTTGTCTCTTTCTTCAAACATGTCCGAACTCCTTTGATATCAAATATTATGCTGAATGTCAATGTCAGTATTATAGTAGTATTAACAGACTGCCATCTCCTAAAGACACTAAACTTCTAGGTAAAACGCGTTCTGTAGTCGAAAAATTTGAACTTCGAATTAGTGGTTGCGATTATTGTACCTATATCTTCATTTGTTTAAATGGCAATCTCGTTGGTGTTCATAAATGATAATTTATTATTACGTGGGGATTTATTATAGATAATGACACGTGCATAATTCCATGGCAGTGCGTAGGCACAACTTATTTCCTTCTGTAAGGTCTCTATAAAGCGATCGACCAATCGACACGATGCTGGAATTTCCTTGTTGGTGATATTTAATCGTTAATCGATACATTTTTGTTTATTTTATTTTTACTTAAGTACTTATAAATATAGTAATATAGGTTTTTAATGAGATAAATATTATTTTTTCTGATGTGAATTGAAAAGTTCCTTTTCTTAAGCAGTTTATTTGAATCAATAACCATCAAATTCATCAAAATCGATCCGCTAAATTATAAGACGATTCTGCATTAAAACTGTATTCTCTTTATTGTCATTTATATCATTTCAGAAGTTTTAATTTTTCCTTATTTCTTTCTTGTTAACAGATTCAAAGATCATTCTTAAACCTTATAATGTGTAACAGATCTAACATACGAATAATAATAATACTAATCCTCTACTTGACAACGTACTATATTAACACATTCAGTGCCCCCGACGCGTATGTGCGTTTCCTTACGCTACTCTGTGTGCCCTCGACGCACCTGTGCGTTCAATACATATAACTTTCGCACGTGGTCTTAATAGTAGGGCTGGTAGTTAATGAAGCAAAGACTTAACGTAAAATCAATGAAACTAACAAATAAGCATAAAATAATAATATGTACTAATGTAGTTGTAAAAAATACGGTAGCTAACTAAGCTAAATAGACTAGAATAAACTAAACAGTACCATAATATTGCAATATTAAATGAAAAATATACGCGCCATTTCAATTTAAGAACCTGCAAATAAGGATTTAAGCGATTGATTCCATTTTCAATTATATTACTGGCCTGTTCGTACCATAAAGTAGGGAAAACTGCTCATAATAAACTTCAAAGATCATAGAATTTATGGCGGAGGCCAATAGCATGTATCTAATGTAACTAATTGACATTGATTATAAAAACATTAGCGATTTTGCTAGATAGAGAACACGGATAGAGGATGTGACGCATTTTAATGTTTATTATTACATATATTTGTTGTCTTACTCTAAATGCGAAAACCAGAAAGAGATAGAAGCCAGCTTCTATTTGGTACAGCCATTTTGGAATATACAGTTTTGTATAGAAGTTTGGCAATATCATCTTATTCGATTTAACTTGGTGTTGTTTTTTTGTTGAAGAAATTCGAAAGACACAAATATTATAATAACAGATATGTAGTTTTTTGCATCAATTGTAGAGGCTGGTGTGGAAAAATACTGCGACGTTACCAATCAACTTCGAAGCATAGTAATGACTATACAGAGAAGCCTTTTCATATACGTAAATATGAACTTCTATTAACAAGAAATGCAGTGTAGATCATACTGATCTCTCAAGCAAGTACATTATTTTCGCTGCACGATATGACAAAGGCGAGTCAGCGCTCAAACGTTGATTTCTTTCATATGTAGATTAGCTACAGATATTTGTAATTCAAAAGCAGAGGCCACAGAAAGGACCACCCTGTCATTTTCTTCAGTAAGAAGTACTTTACGTTGCTTTTAAGGACGTCAGTATTCATTTAAGAACTAATTTATTAATTTATAATACTCTCGCTTAAGATATTTGACGAAATGCCCTCTGAATATATTTAATGGCAAACAAAACACCATCATTTGTAATAATTGTTTGTTTGAACGCGATAAATAAATATACTAGTACAAACATGCCTAGTCATCAGTGTCAACTAAGATCAGTATTAGTAGAGAAATATCCGCGTTCGACTTTAGCCTCGCATTTTCCACTTCATTTTCAACATTATACATACAAACAATTAGACAAAGCATACATTTGAATTTTTACTAACAAAACAGTACGTGTTAAGTTGGTGTTGTATTATTTGACTCGTAGAACAAATGAATGCCGTTCGCATACATAAGTCAAAATTGATTTAAAAATCGTTTGTTTCATGTTAATTGGAATATGTCAGTATGGCAAAACGAAAGTATGTATGTGGTTTATTGGGCAATTCTTAATAATTGTGACGGTGTGTTTTGTCAGCGAATTGCTGTTACAACAGAAATTATTTGAAAATCGAATTTACACGTTTTATGGCCAGTGTAACAAGGTCGCCGGCGAACGTTAATTTAATTTTTGGAGGGAAATAGAATAGAATTGGTTTGAACATTTTTTAAATCAAAGACAAACATTTTTATAGAGTGCTAATGTCGATGGACGTTTGACATGGACATTCATAACGGTACACCGCACATTAATGGTATAAAATTAATTAGAACGGAACGCATCACTAAAATTACATATTTTGAGAACAAGTTTTCAATCGATATTTAAGTACTCGTATTTCTAGATAACATTTAAATATTGTACATAATGTGTGTAAACTAGTCGAGTTCAAAAAAGTAATTATAGTATTTTGTATTTTTTTTTTCGTACATAACGTGGAAGAAAAGTCTTCGGTTTTTTGTAAAAGTGCATACAAAAGTCTTTTAGTAGCTTAATCCTTTGTCCGATCTGTCAATTGTCGTCGAAATCTGAAGTGAGCACTCAAATGCTTATCTTCAAGGTTTTTTTATACACTTAAAAGTACATAATAATAACACAAAACAATGGAGCTTTGAATGCCTTCGTCGTAAACCAACGGATTTCTAAAACAATTGATCAAAACACGTTTAAAGTTACCAACCATTAGTTGCCAATACTAGTATACGACTGTACTCTTTTAAATAATGTTTGGAAAGAAAATTAGTAAGTTTTTAAGTAGAAGATATGACATTTTCATTTTATAGATGTTTGTTTAGCGGTTTGTCCCAAATGTACATATTTTTGTCATAAAAGTGTTTTCTTTTTACTTCTTAGAATAAACGAAACGACCGCATTGATGGCTCACGGCAAACAAATACAATTTTGTCATTCCGTCCGTCTGTATGTGACAGGCACACAAAAGCTGCAACCACCGACTCGCAAGTTGAAGCGTTTCACAATGCGTGCACCTTGCCTTTCATCCTGAGGGATATTGTCTCGCGTCCCTTCCAATGCTCTCGGAAAACTTCGTCACACAAAATGAAATTTAATTGTTCGTACACGCAGCCTCTTAAGGCCAGTTCAGTGTACCGTCAAGCAGCTTTCCGCGCTATATAAGGCTACGTTTGTTGGTTCGAGATAAGCTTTGTTTATTTTATTCCAGCGATTAGCTTGTACCGCGTCTTTATTTCTACAGTTTTATAGAGTTATTTTACGGTCACTGCTTCAGGTTTACAACTAGGTTACATTTTTGTATCACGTTTTCAACTGTATCACAGTACACATTGGCATTAAGCGATGGTTTGAAACTTTGAAAGCGCCGTGGGCGGCACAGCACTTACTTTTTCCTTTAACGAATTCCGAATGTTTGTGTCGTGAGGGAGCGTGGTGTTGTCGTCCGTGTCCGCGGGAGGCGGCCGGGGTCCCGACTGCGATGAGGCACAGGCACCACAACAAGGCACGCGCAGCGACCATGCTGCGACATCACTCGCGAAGCTACGCACACGACCGGCCGGCACTAACTTCCATCGTGTACTGGCCCGCCCGGTTTGTGGAGCCTCGCGCTGCGCGGGCGCACCCACAGACTCAAACCTTTACAGAACAGCCAGCAAGCAAGCCTTTGGGCGGGAAAAGTTTGTAAACGATTCTTTCGCCTAAATACTGAATCCGCACTGTCTGAAGTGTGCAAAATACACTAAAACTTAGTCTACAACTAAATTAAACCTTTAATTCCGCACTGCGAAAAGTTTCTTAATTAGACACTAGATATTGATAAAGTAATAAATCTCCAATATGTTTATAGGATAAATTAATAAAACGTATCACTTGATTGCACTAAGTTCACAGTCGTCACTGGCACTAGGTTGGGCAGTGTGCGTTTTGTTTGCCGTGTCTACGAGTTATGGCGGTCTATCTCTGCCCTCTCACAAGCACAGGTAAACGTCGAGAAGGACGCAGGTATGCGTCGCACTCGACACGGTGTAGAAAAAAGCCACGTAACAAAAGTTTTTAATAACGCATTGTGCTCACCTAGCTAGCAGAGAAACGGACTTACGAACAAATTGTACTAGTAGAGTAGAGGACGGCCGAAAATGTAACTTTTAGTCGTATCATGCACCTTTTTTAGTTGGATTTGGTAATTAAAGTCTGAGATGTGAGTCGATTTTTTATCCGTTTTAAATAGATGCAGCTTTGTTCGGCTTATCTTTTGTAGCTACGAGGGTACTAAAGCTGATGTATTAAGAAATGAACTACCTAATAATCTTGAGTTACATGAAGGATTTTTATTATTTATTTTTATTGTTGTAGGTACTACTTCTGTTTTGGTGGATAACCTCTGTTAAAGATTAGGGTTGTCAATGGATATTGTTGTTTGAAGTTTAAGTTTTACATTATTGGCATGTTTTAAGTTCGTGCCGCCCCTTAAGCTAGTTTAACTCGGCCAAGTGACTAATCTTACAGGTTCTTGTGGCACTATAATCGTTACCGTTGCCCAACGTACGTAACTAGGCAACGTTTACTATCGGATACTTATTTATAATCAACTTTATAGGCTGTAGGGTGCAGCTATATATTAGCTGTACAGACGATTTAAAAGAAAAACACATTTATATATCACCTCAAGCTGAAAAAGATGGAAGATTCACACAATGTTTCCGCAGATTATTTGAAAATTAAATTTAATTAATAATAAAATTATTATCAAGTTTTAAGTTAGGTACCTATCTATAGCACAATATTTTTGCTGTAATCATTTATATTTGTTCATTTGTTCCATTACAGTAGGTACATCGAGTGCGATCTTTTTTGTAAATTGCCAAAATTTGTTTCAATAGCGAGGCCCCTTAGGTTGTCTCCACAAAAAGCGCTCTTTAGAGGTTTTCCTCTTTCATGAAAAACGGTATTCTGTTATCATGACCCCTAATTAATTTAGTCTGCTAAATTGTTCTATAATCAGACACTTTTGCCCTCAGGCTGCATATAAAAATGTAGATCAGAAAACATAAATATTTATTTCATTAACCCATTTAGATCCATTATAAAAACCCACTTTAACTAAATATGGTATAAAAATTATAAATCGAGCTATCATCAGTATTTTCCTTCTAAGATATAATTGTTAACAGTTGCCTGTCTTAACAGCTATTCCGAATATTTGAATTTAGAACGTATTTTTTTTCTACTATGTGTATATCTGAGACATAGATGAAGGGAGTAAAGTCTACTTAAATTGACTAAAAACCTTTTTTTAATATTTCTATTCCGTCTCTAGTATATTACTGCTCATTTCCACCATATCAGAGGTGGTCAATCTTCGGTACCTTCATTACGAATACTAAAAAAAGAAAATAGTGTCATACGTTCGCGACGAAACAGTTGAGAACACCTGAAAAATGATTGCTTTTCTAGAACGATAAAAACTCTAGATACAATTATTATATGTTTTATTTTAATAGCCAGTTTATTTTTATGTTAAACAATATTTCTTTTGATATCTTGTTTAGTTTTTTTTTCTAATTTGGTATAAGTAGGTATCTAACCTATTTATAATGGCGATTTTAAAATAGTAGGTAAACCTCGATGAGTAATATGAGTGCCTACATAAGGTTTGAATTTCTTGTTTTTTTTAATTAATTCAAAATAAGAGTTCAACACGCCAAAGAGTGTATGATTTTACTAAACCATGACGTCATAATTTTATTGCATCCATTTTGTAATTACACATTTCTATTTAAATACTAAATAACGGTTTTCAAATGACGAAAAACATTATTCTATTAGATTTATTTTACTTCATAAGTAGAGGTTCCTCAATTTGGTCGTATTTTTACTAAACTTAATCACCCCCTAACTTCGCAGTAGGCAAGCGACCTCTTAACTGAATAAATGAGTTATAAGTGTGCAATAAATACTATCTCGTTTAAAATTAATATATTTACTATCTCAATCGCAATCAAAACAATTTTCTCATATCGAATGTAAGTTTTAATATCGTATTAGTAATTAAATATCAAGGCAGAACGTAAATGCAAATAGTTATGACTGTCAATAATTTAAAATTATGATCAGGTTTAGTTCGAATAGAAAACGCGACCGAGCCCTCTGATTGGTTGGTTAACTTGGAGTAGGCCAATCAGAGCGCTGAACGGCATAAACGGGTCGTTCGTGCTAACGTAAAGCAAAATAGCACTAGGCACTCAAATATTAACATAGTTTAGGCACTGCTATATTAATGCTTAGAATAATAATTAAATGGATATTTTTGGAAAATGTATCGTATCAAAGAACACATTATACTAGAATACTCTGTATTGTGTTAAGTTGACAGCCTTGCATACGTGCCTCTTAATACGTTTAAAAGAGTCGAAAGGTCTGAACAACACTAAAAATAAGATTTATAAAAACAAACTCAAAGTCGCTAATACCTTGGCAAACATAATAAACGGCTAGTGGACATTAATATACACTATTTATAGTGTAAATTATCAATTATGTTATTTACAAACTTAGATTATATTGTGGACATAGATAGCAGGCGCGCGTTGAACTCTTTACGAAAGTCGAGATCTGACCTAAACCAAGGTAGAGTTACTGGGCGGACGACGTTACTACATCGCTTCTTCTCACAACCATCGATGGTTACGTACGCACGTATTTAGCTGCCACCGCGTTCCAGCGTTCAATGTATGTGGTACTAGAAAGTTGTCGTGTATAACGGATTCGCGGAATAAATGTTCGGCCAGTCGTTAAGCCGTAGCGGGTTCACCTCACATTCCTGAACTATAGAGCCTTCACGGTCTAGAATGCTCTTACAAATATCTTCTATATGTAGTCTCGATTCATCGACGATACAAATTTGTTTTGCGGTGATTCGATTAAGATTATTGAAACTACTTCTCACAAATTAGGTGCTACATCGAGTTGCTAATTATTTTGATGACGCTTGTAGAATAACATTAAAATTATATATGCATATACCTTGAAAATATTGTTATTTACCTTGTGACATTTCTACATACTGTTTTGAGAAGATAAACTTCAAGCTTTAAGGCAACCTGGTTCGCTATGATGAGATGCAAGCATACTAAAATTGCAAATATATGTAGTAGTTAGTCCGACATGTTCTGCTGACTACGGAGCCCGATGCTTCACGTGTGTTGACTGGACCTACAACTTCAGTTCCTACTTCCCAGTGAGAAACTACCAACATATATTTACCTCCAGTATCTGCTGTATTACTAGCACATAAGGGTTATTATCGCCTGAGTTATCACCATGTGCTGGTTACATGGCCCTTATGCTACGCCTACGAGTAAGCCTCGTCAAGCTGTAAATAAAATATCGGTTAAACGACATAAAATGAAGCGTGTCTCATGTAAATTGTTACTATTATTGGCTACAAAAGAAAACGAATAAATTGGTCATCTGGCGGATCATGAGCAGTCAACCGTGCTACCAACATACTGACAGCCTCTTATCTAGAACACCTGAAGAAGTCATTATGTATTTTTGTATTAAACCTAAGTGAATTCTTATTTCTCAAAAATAGTATTTGTTCGTACGCGCACGTAATAGCACATCTTCAAATTGTCATTTGATGACTACTGCCCATCACAACATGTATCTATGCCAAACCAAACTGTTTCGTATAAAATGCAGTTAAACACGAGTTTCGATACAACGCCATTTTATTCCAAGCTCGGCAAACAAAACATTATTAAGAATAACAAGTAAAGCACGGGTCGCGGGTACTACCTGCGAGCACAATAGTGAAATCAAAGCGCCATTGTGGCCGTACAATGCAGTCAAGTGGTTGGAGTGGCTTTGTTGGTACCGTCCACTTAAAGTGCCTGCTGAATCCATAAAAAAATTAGGCAGTTTGCTTTTTGGCTGCCTTAGATAGAGATAGAAGATTGTACTCGTGTTTTTTCTTTTGCAGCCTTACCATGATCTGACTTTAAGCTCATGAGTTGTTAGACCTTATCAAATAATGTTGGCGCCGGTTGCAACCTCTTTGTCGAGGACAGGCTCGCTTGGCACTAGAATGCCGAGAGACAAGACAGCATCGGAAAGAAAGTGCTTCTCCATAGAAACTTTGGAATGTAGGAAGACCTAGAAATAGTAAAAAATGATAGTATATTAAACTTGTTATTTGGAGACAGGTATTCCGACTGATATATTCACATACCAAAACGATCTAATAGTCTTCAATCTCCAACAAATATATAAATACGGTAAAAGAAAGCAGTAAAATTTTTATAATGAACCAATGAGTCAGTTACATTCGTTAACGAAACTGCTCTCACATTTGAAATTCTTAAGAAGTGCCTCAAGTACCAAGGGTTCATATTAATTAATTGTTTTTATTATCAAAGTCCAAATTGCTATGTTAACACGTATGTTATAAACAAAATGGGTTGTTTGTATTCAATGCGGACTGTGAGAAGGGGAACTACCGAATTGGTCTTGGTCAACAGGTATTTTCGGGTGGTCCTTGTATATTTTGCTTGTTCTAAATACCTAAGAAACAATGTGTACGCAACTGTTTTAACTAAGGCACAATGAAGACTTTGATTGAGGTAAGTTTGTAGTCTGGATATTAATCGCAAAAATAAACATTCTTGTTAATTTAATAAACTAGTCTAGGTGATATTTGTAAGTAAAGTTTTTAATTTAAATTTTATACTAAGATTAAGCCTTTTAAATTTATTTAAACTTATTACACCTTGAGTATATAATATCTTGAGTATATAGTATACAAATCCGTTAAAATATTTTTATACATGACACTTTATTCGATATTTTATTCAATGGCAATCCGCAAGCAAATTAATTCTGATAAATTAATAAATTATTAATACAATCTTTTTATTTGGCGCCAAAGCTTTTCTATTTAATGATTCTCTTTATGGCCTGACATCATAAACATTAGTATTAATACATGGAAAAAGGTTTTACATATCTAAGTATAATTAAATTAGCAACATTCCTAACAAGATTTTTACATATAAATTAGTGTCAAAACTTGCAAATGCTGTAGACAAACCTGTATGTCGCTTAATGAACTCTGCAACATTCGCTACACAAAACGTTGAAAATTTATGTTTCAATTAAATATGCATTAATCATTCATTAATTCATAAATAAACAATAATTTTGTATTTTCATGGTTACTTGTACTATTAGATACGTTTCTAATTACGTGTAGTCCGATGTCTGCTATCAAATTTAAAGGTCCAATAACATTTCTTGAAACTTGGTTGTGTGGCATTGGAAATAAACGAGCAAGAGGCAACAGACGGAGCCGCCACCTAGAGACATTAAAAATTATGTTTCTGATCATTATTACTAAATGTAGAAACTTAATAATTGCCGCCTATTATACATGATGTAATAAAAAACGCATTCTTGGATTCCAGCCAGTATCCCACTGCGACGGGGTTGGAGATTCGAGTTTATGATGTACGACCATAATTGTCAGACAAACGAATCTGGACTGTCTCGTATACACAATAAAGCACATTTCAACAGGTGTGTTGACGGTACACAAAATACGATATGGTGCTATAATAAAGAACAAGGTGGAGTGTTCGAAATGTAAAGAAATTAAAGGACGAAGCCTCTGCCACCCCCGACTGCTAGTCGTAATCGTATCAATAAGTTACGCTGCGATTTTATTTTATCGATATCAATCGATCATAACGTCGTGCATTCAAGATACAATCAGATTCTTTTCTTTCGATTCTAAACTCAACTGTTTTATAATTACAAAAGATAGAGTTTTGTGTTTTACAAAAAGTTGATGTTTATCATTGATTTGTTATTTGTTAGCAAACCACAAATTAAGGTGCTTCATTATAAATCTATTCGGCAGACGCTTGGGGCGGTTCACACTCGCCTGAATAAGAAATATTAGAAATTGTTTGAAGCGACTCAGCAGAACAGTCAGTACGATGCAAACTCGGATAACAGGAATTGATAAGCAGATAAACTTTGAAAAGAGTTATGTAGTTAAAATTAGTTATCTTTGGAACATACAAAGGAGTACAAGCGGTGCACAAAGTCATGCAAAGATCTTTCAGAATGCGTTTGTACAAAAGATATGCATCAGGACGCTTGCATGTGTTCTCTGAGCAATTCTCATGGTAATGTGCGGCATTCGAGGCATGATCGCCCTCGGGTTTTGAGTTCTTGAAGCCTGTTCTCTACACGTCTCTTGGAATATAAAACATGACTAAATTACAAAACAATCAGATTTCGACCTTTTGTTAGGTACAGAGCTCTTGTATGTCACGAGCTATTTGGAGAGGAAATCACGTATGCAAAAAATCGCTCAGTGTCGTAGGCTCAAAAGTTTCTTAAATAATACAATTGTGGAATTAAAATGGCAATTCTTTTTCTACACATCTGCAGTCACGTTCGGTCTGTCGGCGTGCGCATACATTAAGTTTATGGGTTGAAAATCAGAGTCCATCGCTTCACCATAACAAGTACGGCGATCGCGTATCACTGATAAATACACAACTGAAATTATAATCGTCCCGACAGATGCACTTTTGACATAAAGGCGGACAAAGGGCCCGTTCGCACGCTCGCCACAAAACCACGTTTTTTGTAGAAGCCTCCGAACGGAATCTAAACGCGAATCACATTGTGGGATCCTGCCTTCTTATTTCAAAATTTAGTTTTTTTCCCCACATTGGTTACTTGGAAATGTTGCCAGTGTCTTACACTTCATTTTCTGAGAGAACGATTAAATTAAAATGAGGTTTTTTGACAAATTGGCTTCAGTGAGAACAGTTTAGACTTAAGTCATTAGCGCGGACCGTTATAATGGTAAGTGTCGCGGTTTAGACAGACTGTGTGCTTAGCTAATGAAGCATGTTTTTAAACAATAGTCAAATCTAGAAGTCACTTAGTCGTATATGTCGCTTACAATACATAGACATATAAAGTCTTTTGGGAAATTAAGTCAAGTTTCCGAAGAAAAGTAGGAACCTTCTTTAGGATAGAACACAGAACATAATGTATTTTCTATTCCGTAGTCAATAACTGAAAATCTAAGACATCCAGGTTAGATTAGAACAACAACGTATTTACTTTTATAAATTTAAATGTTCAATACTAAGTACAATCTCAGTTTAATTCAAAGATACTTCTGTTCCAATGTAACATTAAAATTCATTGCCAAATCAGCTAAGAAATATGCAAGTAACCTATATAACACAGTCATTCTTTATCTTACATATTCATGTTATGTCAACTCCTTAACGAGATTTTTAATGGCTGCTAGCCATTAGAGTTGTGTACAGAGCATTATCTCCTTATCTCGTCCATCTGAGCTCTGTAGCTGATAGTGAATTGAGTTTTATATTTTTTTGTTAATTTTACTAATGGCTACACAGTTTGGTTTTCTAGAAATAGACGTCCTTTTAAAAGTCACCCGCTTAGTATGATAAGATGTTCTTTCTTGATTTTGATTTGAAACAAAAAAATAATATTTAAATAAAAACCTATCGAGCAAACCGAATAATTTAGTTGCTTGTAATAATATTTAAGTAATGTCATATAGGAGACAACAAGAAAGTGCAAAGAGGGACTTAACCAGGACTAAATATTCGGCCGACTGACAGACGCTCATAAATCGTTGACGTAAAAACGAGCGTTATGCCACACCACTCGACGACCAAAATGGACGATTAAAATCAAAAATAAAACTACAACACGGCATGCTTTTGTCTTACTCGTGTCTACAACAGGCTTTTATCTGTTGGACGCCGGTGCCCGTTCCTTATATTTGAAAAAAAAAAGTTTGAAGGACCGATGGCGCGCGCAGGTAACTCGGCCATTTTGCTTAACTTTTTATTGTTAATCTTTTTCAATAATCCGCATGTTTTATGGCTTGTAAGGTAGTTTGTTACGATTCGAGGTTACTAATTAAGTAACGGGAAACACCAGTAGCAGGAAATATTCATTATCTCAACGATTTTTGGGGTTCCGTGCCTCAGGGTAATGTTAAACGGCTTTTACTTTCGTTACTGCATTTTAAAATGAATCAGTTTTATTAAGTATAGTTGTATGTGAAAAACTAATTTAATGATATATGTAAAAATAAGAAATCAAATACATATTATCAAATACGAGCCAATGATCCAGACATTGATTTGTAATCAAAGGAACACTAATGAAGCGATGTAAGTTGTAATATAGCGAGGCAATTAAACTAAGCATGACTCCTAACAATAAAGCGAAGGCTAAATTCTTCATATGACATTGGCACCAACTTTTTCTACGCCATCAAAGATAGCTATTACAGACTATTCGTTAATAATAAGTTTATAGGTGGCGTGATAAACGAGTTTTCATTCGGCTATCGGCATACCATTAATGATTATAATCTAAACTAATAATTAGGTACCAAAAATGCATCCTCGTAACAAACAGGAAACATAATATTTACCTACAGCCATTTTTTATGTTAATCTAAAAGTCGCAATGTAAAAAATCTCATTTATTTTATTATACGCGTAATTCTCAATTTCCTGTGATTAGACACGATTTTTATTCTAATGAATAACTCATTAGTGTGGTGTGACAAAGGAACATATTTAATGTCAAACAGAGTATTTATAATTAATCCAGTTCTCTTCTACGAGTAAATAGTACTCAGAAGTTTACACATTAGTACTTATCTTCATCTTTAAGTTCTTTTTCATATGAGAAAATGTCTAACAGCGAAAATCTATACTTATCAGAACCTTTTTAAATCAATACTAATGTTTAATGTTTTTATCCATTGAAAAAATGCGAAAAAATTAATTATACATATTCCAACAAGACTGACCAAACATTCAATTTCATATTTTTCAAAATGGCGTCGAATTTATAAATCTAATAATAATTTCTTTGATTGATTATTGCTGCATGAATGCGGATGTTTGTATGTATCTATAGAATGTACACTTAACGTACAGATGTTCAGTAACTCAGTTATGTATTTACAATAAATTGTTAATTCTCTTCCACAATTCCTTTTAAGTAAACTTGCAATGCAATTATTGTATTTTTTACATTATTATCAACTTAATGATAAAGTAGGAAGGACTATTTTAACTATTGAGTAATCAAACAAAATCCATAGATTATATGTAGGTCTGTTTTAATTGTCTACCACAACCAATGATGTTGTTGATTTAAGATGTTTTTAAAGAAGGATGGAGAGGAGAAGCGATGGCATGGAAGAAGATTTCTCTTTTATTCTTTATGTTTATTTTTGTGGTCGTTTCCTTCTACGTTCACTCTGTTTCTATGTATATTTTATTTCAGAAATGTTATAATTATATCACCCTTAGAATTCATAGTTAACGATACATAAGATTTTGTTTATTATTAGTACAAAGTAGGTACAATCAGTTAGCTTATATTGCACTTACCATGAGTCATTGCCGAATGTCTTTCCTTGGTAGCTTGAAATGAAAGCAAAACCATTTTAGGCAAACATAATATACAATTAAAAAAATACCTTTATCTAACCATATTTATACCACCGGTAGGCTGTGTTCTGTGTGGTCAATACAATTGAATTATATATTAGAATTATATACTTAGTGTAAAATAATAAGCAAACCTTAAGAGGCTGACGGTATAAAGCAGGAGCAGGAACAGGGGGGTTTTTAGTCAGTAAGAGTCTGACTCTCCCTCTTGACTCACTCTGGACGAGAGATTGTCAGTAGATGATTTTCCCCTCCAAAAAAGAGGTCGAAATCTCTTTCTCTATTATGTTAGAGTACCCAGTGCGAGTATCTATGCTTTACGTTAACGCGATCAAAACGTTAGCGCGAGTAGCTCTCTGATTGGTTAGTTAACTTGGAGCTGGCCAATCAGAGCGCAGAACACCATAAACGTGTCGATCGCCTTAACGTAAAACAAACTCGTGCACTTCGTTTGCCACAAGTTTTGCGCTTGGCAAGTGTGTTAGAAATTGCATTTTAAAAGGTTTAGTCAGTTTGTCAAAGAATAGTCTCTATAAATAGTATTGTAGTTCATTAGGTCTCATTTACGGAGATGTGGCGTGTTGCTAGTTCTTCGTACATTGCTCGTTTGTTTATGTTTGCGCAGGCGATGATAAAACTGCTGCAGCAATGTACGACGAACACACATCGCACTACGTCTTCGTAAACATGACTTTATTCAATCCTCAATTCCCCCACGACTATGACCCCAAATAGAGTGGTGACATTTGTATTCTAGTATTTATACTTACCACCTTTATGATTGCGGAAGTATCCAGGTTCCACGTCTGCATGCGCAAATGAAAAACAAGCTTATAGTATTGTTTACAGAGATCAAATTTGAATTAGATTACGATATAGTATTAAAAATTGTATAAACTTTTAGTCAATATAAAATGTGTAATTGCTACGTTTCTTTGGCAACTGTGTAACAATCGAAAAAGGGGACAAGTGTCTGATTATAGGGACTTAATGATATCCTAAGTAAATATACAACATATAAAGTAGACCAAGTATAACTATTTCATCGTCAATACATCAATCAAGTTGATTTTATATGTTGGTTTATTATGTTTTTTTATGATTTGGAACAATATTATGATTAATCTCTTAAGAGATCATAATCACGCGAAAGTTTTCAAGTAATTAATGGATGGATATTTGTTACTCATTCACGAAAAAACTACAGAATTCATCTGAATAAAATTTGGCATAGAGATAGATTACATTCTGAAATAACATATAGACTATATTGCTTGGTACTGAAGGTGAAGCCGATGGCAGATGCTAGTATTAGTACATTCTAATTTCACTTACCTTTACCATTATGGAACAGCAGCATGCCTTTAGCTGCGTGCGCAAAATAAAGAAACATGAATTAACATTTATTTTATCAATAAATAAATTGATATTGTATTATTTGTACTGATAAAACAGAATAGGAACAAACATCGATACACAAGAACAGTTGTGCCGTGAGGACTTAAGTTTAAGACAAAATGAGATACTACGAAGATATTTATGGCATTATTTAGATTTTCGACCAAAAATCTCTCTGATCGATATTTAACTTTACCGCTTCGTTATAAAGTGTACGTTCGTTTGTTCAGGACGCCAGTCGTCCATTGCATCATATCAAATGCATCATTAAAATACCCCTTAAATTGACGATGTGGTTAATGTTAATGAGAAGATAATAATTGAGTCCACTCAAAATTTGGCGAGTAATGAGGTCCTTTAATGCCGCGTCACAGTCTGGAGGTTAAATCGGTTCCCATGCATGAGGATCCGGGACCAAAACCTGGCAAGTACCATTGTGGCTTTTATGTTTCGTCATACTGGTCAAAAATTGTTGGAAAATAATTATGGTCTTTTACTTGGAGATCTAGTTTAATTGTTGTTTTGTTTTACTCGTTTTCTATGTAAAATTTTTGATAGGCTCATTTCCTATTACTATATTTATATGGATTTATTCGGATATGGATACGGACTTTAAATAAGACCTTCTTTTACTTCATTCTTACAACAGACATTTAAGGTACGGTATTCTAAAAATAAAAATCATACATTGTCAATGACATCGAACCATAGTAAGGACGTAATGGCATCCAGAAAGTGCTTCTGATAAAAACAGCAAACATTATCTATTATGAAATGTTTGAGTTACAAACAAAGCAAATTATTTAACTAACGTGATAACATTTCCTATATTATAATTAAACTTGGTGATGTTAATATCGATAGAGTAGTTAAACTAAAGAAATATGTAGATACACCATTTTAATGCTATGCTCACACTCACTGCTTAATCAGTATTCTATTTAATTCCACCAATCAAAGATAACGTCACGATCCTAACATTAGCATTCAAAGCAAACGCCATTTCAGAATGATATTGCCATGTTATTTCATCAGGTAAAAAGAAATGACTATTCGTAGAGATGTGCATGTACTCTAGTCGCCCTATTACAAATACCCTACATTACTGGCCAGCATAAAATGAAAGGAGGCATAATAAACGTCTGCACGAGAAATGGTAGCAGGTAGGGGACTCCGGCGGCGGTTCGTGAAGACGTTTGCACGCCTCGTCACGACCGCGCAGCAGCCTCCAGCCATGTCGTTCATCACTGTGATGCGAGCCACCAAATTAAGACTCTACAGCACGAATTACACCCGCACTGTTTTATAAAACACTGCAATTATTGCACATTTCACTGCATTGGTGATACGCATGTTTAAGTACGACCTGACCATCATCATGTTACTTTTCGTATCATAACTGATTAGGATAGCAACAGTATGAAAAAGCAACGTATTTTCTAATATTCTCATAGAAATTTAACAAGCATGACGCAAGGTATTACATAGTAAAACATTTAACAAATCAATATCTTTCTTATCTAGTAGAAATATATCAGTACTCTTTGTTCTTGCGTGTTCAAATAGTATTGTCATTTGTTTTGGTGTGTAATGAGATCACATAATGTTTATATAAGTGTTAACGCAAATGATAAAATATGACATGTTGATCTCGTCTAGTACTTGAGTATTTAAATGACTGCAACAGCAGGTACAGACATCACTAGCATCAGCACCATGGTTCGACTAACACTAGCTTCGGTGTCTAAACACTTAACCGAAGATGTTATTGATAAAGTATTCAAGTTGAAGACAAATAGTGAAGACAGTGTCCAAAGTATTGAAGTAATGAGAGCAGCGCCTGCGGGAGAGGGCTTGATCAGTGCCGTGTACCGAATCCAAGTCACCGGGAAAAATCATACAGCTAAGTTCATTGCAAAAGGTCTAGTTCATGATCCTCTTATGAGAAAGTCACTCGAATGCCATACTTACTTTAAGAGAGAGGCTTTGTTTTTCTCAACCATTTTACCCATTTTATGCGAGACTCAAAAAGCATCCGGTGCGAAGGAGAGGATCCAGACCAACCTTCCGAAATGCTTTGGGTGTCATCTTGACGGTAAAGACGATTACATTTTGATGGAAGACTTATCTGAGATTGAATGCACCTCTTTGCCTGAAAACGCTACAATTTACGAGAGGAACTTGGTTCTCAAATGCTTGGCTCATTTCCATGCGGTGTCCTTTGCTCTGCGACTTAAAAAACCTGATACATTTGCGAAGCTTGCGAATAGATTGAATGAAGTGTTTTACAATGATAACAATAAGAGTTGGTACGCAAGTTATCTCCAGGATGGTATTGATATTGACAGAAAAGTTATCGCGGAATTTGAAGATCCAGACAGTATTTATTACAAAAGATTCAACGCCTTGTTCGATGAAGACATTTACGGACAGTTGATACGCATCGTTAACAGTCGTGGTGATCATCCCGTTTTTAATCATGGAGACGCTTGGTGTCCCAACTTTCTGTGCAACAAAGATAAAGCAGTGGCTATAGATTTTCAATTATTGAGGTGTACGTCTCCCGCTGCAGACTTATCCTACTTTATATTGATGTACCAGTGTCGCAGCAAAGAAGAATTCATGGAAGCTGTCGAAGTTTACTATAAGGCTATGGAGTACTATTTGACTGACATGGGGATAGACCCAAGCAAGGCTTTCCCATTTGAAACCTTGCTAGAAGAATTGAAGAAGTATGGTTCTTATGGCATGCTGGCTTCGTTAACTTCATTTCCTCTGTTGGCCAATGAACGTTGTGATACACATCAATCCTTCGAAATCAAGGACTGTGGGTTCGACCGCATACCATTGGTAGAGCTGTGGCCGTTGACTCCAATTAAACATGAACAACACAAAATGCGACTGGTGCACGCTGTACGAGTAGCTGTGGACGTTGGTTTGATCTGAATTTAACAAATGTTAATAAATATTAAAGAGGTCGTTTAATATCGCAGTGTTTTTGCCTATCCCGACTTGACTACATCGCACTTAACGAAACAGTTAAACTAAAAATAATTTTTAACCGCCAGGCCAGCCTCGCAAACCGATTTGTGTAGAGATCCTACACAAAAACACCTGTATCTATAGATAAGCCTTTAGATGAGTCGGCAATACATCGGAATGTTCGGATTCGTGACCGCTAGACAGCCGAAAACTAATTATCGCGCTATGTCGAAGTGTTCGGACGAGAGGCTCGTGTATATCGAATAGGCTTGCATACAACTTACATTTTGAGCTGGCCTATTAACTTGAGTTTTTTGCCTTCCTCTGTGTTGTATTCCGCACTTATTCATACCTTCTTAATAATAAATTAACATCCACTAATAGTACCTGACATTGATTTGTCATGCACAAAAACCTTACGAGTAGCGTCTTCGTAGCTTTAATCGCCACATTTTAGAACAAACAAAGAGTTGGCAAGAAAAATTTAGTTTTTGTAAAACAAATTAGCATGGACAGGAATTTACGTTCCCATAAAACACGAGAAACGTTCGAATATCACATGCGAATCACATCGGATTCCTAAAACCACGCAAATGCCTATAAAACTGAATAATTCTATCGTACATACTGTTCAGAAATTTGTAGCAAATAGTTAGCGACACGGAATGTAAATGCGACGATTTCGTTGTACTTTATACATATTAAAATCCAATGCCCGCCTTTAAGAAAATTGCTTAAATGGCAGAGCAAAAAGGAATATAAACATGGAGCACAGGATGGTTTACATTGAAGGGTTTGTATTAAATAAGCGAGATTGGCAGGTTAGTGGCGCGCAGTGGGTCGGAATCACTCGTTTGGTCCTCGATCTCAATATAATCGCTTCACGTGTGAGGTGTTGCGTTGTTGTAACAGACAAACACCAATAAACTTGTCTTGGTCGCTGTGATTCACATGGGAAGGAAATATACCAACGTGTGGAGTCCGAAGGCCAAATAGTTTTAGCGAGAACAACTATGCGCGTAGCTACACTACATCAGTGTATGCTATGCCTAAAATCCATCAAGATATTAATATTAAGATAAAATGGACGTGATAAATAGATCTTATTAAATACTTTTTATAATGGCAGACTCATTCACCTTACTGCGACTTTGATTTAAAATGGTCTGACGTATTAATAGGGTCTTATCTGATTTATATAATAAACAGACCTTATGAGCGATTTGTTATATTAAATGGACGGTCCATTTTCGAACTTATGGGTATGTATTTGGTGATAAAGGTATTCTCAAGGGCGAATGAACATTAGATAATGGTACAAATACAAAAGAAAACAATGACAAGCTCTAGGTATATGTAAGGTTAAGGCTCTATCTCAGACAACATTATTATCGATTACTCTTCGTCTATCTGTATATTTATGAGAAAGTCGAAAATTGTTGAATATATTTCAATCGGTTTTTCCAGCGAAAAATTTATTTGGAATAGTTCTTGTGCGACTCGTGAGGTAAGTACGGGCAAAAGTGCAGGCGAGAATCTAGTAGAAAATAATTATTGGAATAATTGGTAAGTACTATTTAGAATGTTATTTGGGCTGCACCCAAACGGAATGGTATTTCTATTGACTTGTTAGAAGGGTCACGTTTAGCAGCAATAGGGTAAAAGGTATGCCATAACAAGTGGTCACGATTTAAGGATTGACCCTTTATTAAACACAGAAGAATTTGAGTAAATACAGAAAATAATCGATATAGTACGAATGTAAAGAATTAATTTTAGGAACATTACACAGAAGTGCGATACAGAATCGTGGATTAGTAGCTTTAGAAAAAACTGAATGAGGTATCAAATTGAATAATATTACGAATATATTTAACATAAAATAATCAACTGTGTTGGTTAATTCTGATACTTAATGAACGGAACGAAATGTAAATTTTTCTAAAACAATACAGTTCAAATGTTAGGTGTCACACGAAATAAATTAACGTTGTGTGTATACCTAAGCAAGGTCCTAAACTGCCTCGTTTTTCGACAATGCTTAAAATAAACATTAGGTAAGTACATATGTAGAAATATTGTATGAAGTTAGTACGAAAGTGACCAAAGTGATATAAAAATACAATCTGACCCTAGTTTATAAACTATTGAATTGGCTAACTAACGGTTCAAGGTCAAAAGAAGTACACGAATCACAATTTCCATAACAAATCAGGAATTTCTATATAGCACCAGTTAAACGATTAAGGATGAACTGAAGCTATTCAATGTTTTTAAATATTTTCAAGCAGTTATTGGTCATTCCAATTGACCTGTTAAAGTACCAAATACAAAATTTTATTTGGGCTGCTTTTTGTATTAAGGTGGTACATGAGTAAGTAAAGGTATTTTCTGCCAGCTAATTATCCAGTCACAATAAAAGCTAATGAAAGAACCGCAGTAAGTCTACATTTATTTTCTTTTACGACTACACCATAATTGTGTTTACATTAAGTAATAAACAAGCTGTGTTTTTTTGCATATTTTTATCGTCAAGTTCGCTACCGGAGGCTTGGAGCACTTTGAGGCTTAACATCTCTTTGGATTAAAATAATAATTATAATTACGCATGCGAGCGACTTACAGCAAGCGTTCAGTACAGGCTGTAAAAACAGAAAGAATAATCAGGTATCAAAGTGACCGTGTTTTAACGACCGTCGGCATTCACTCGCCAAGAACATCAAAATAAAATTATGTTCTGCAAATTTGGCGCCAGGGAAATTGTAATCTCCATAACAACGAACAAACTTGGTTCCGAAAAAGTACTCACAGGTGACATACCAACGGAAAAATTACAAGAATAAATCCCAACCATGAAACCCGAAACTGGAAATAAATGGCAATTATTAATAATTTTACATGCCCCATTAAGAGTGACCATGCGGCGACATCCCAAAGAGGGATAAATAAAAAACAAGAGTTCACATACGACGAGGCTTTTAAAATTGTCAGAGAGAACTTCTAAAAAGAGATAACGCTTTTAACATTAAAAAAAGTCGAGTCCATTTTGTAAACAGGTTGTAAACGATCTTGTATGCTGTGTTCAACCGAAAAATGGTAGGACATCTTAAATGTTTCACTAAAACGTCTCATATTTGAATTACGCGTGACCGCTTTGATGTGGACGAGTTAAAAATATACAATTTATCACATAAAAGCCTTAAGTGTGCGAAGTGAAACAGGTATTTCGACGCATGTCCGGCGCTGCTGCTGAGGGCAGCTCTTAAGTATCACGAACTTTTCGCAAAAAGCCCATTAACTTACAAAAATAAAACCCAATAATTAGTAAGCCCCAATAAATAACATTTAGTATGTTGGTGCATTATTGATTTGTTTATCTTGCAATAAAACTCTACCTACATTAAAATTATGTTATTTCATTGATACGAACACCTACACTGAATCTAAACGTGAATCATTTGTAACCCGAATGGAATACCTACAGCCGAGCATCTTTTAAATAAAAATATGAATAACTTATATCGAACTTAGGGAAAATCGTAAATAAGAAATCTTATCCGATGACAGAGTAAAAAAATATCGATTCTGATTTTGAATCGCTTTGCATTATAAGAATATTGGTATTTTATCAAGATATCTTACAGCTATAAATAATATGTAAATTATAATCAAACATCATAACAAAATTGAATGGTCGTCTTTTCTGCCAAGCTCAGAATACCGATGTTTCGTAGCCATTATTTATTGACTGAGTTCGTAGGGAAGCGGTTGTGTTCTCAAAGTCTGGGCCACGCTTGACACTGTGTCAAAATATCAGTGTTTGAACTAGTAGAGCGAGTGGAACATGTCTACCTGAGCGCGTAGTAGAAATACTATGCCTTTACAAGCCGACCATGAAATCGGAGAGCGAAAGAACGTTGTAAATCAACTGGATGGACGCTGCATTTTTTACTGTCCTGCGTGAAGGATGGCCATGATTAGTTCTCCCTGAGAGATAGTACACCTTCCACTTTAGTTAACGTTTGATCCTAGGAATAATGATTGAGTTATTTGCATTACTATTATAATACGATTTGTATGTGTAACTGAATACCGCTAGGTTTATTATGCATAAAATAAACATGCTTATCTACGTTTAAATAATTTTTAAATTATAGTACCATCTTTTCGAATGAAGAAATATAAATTGCTCCGTTTTACAGAGTGATTTGTTATTACATGACCCGAAACCGAATCACTCAAGTGAAGGTATCCGAGGCGTGATAAAGCTGTGGTCACTTTAGTAGGGTCTAAGAGCTCTTAACGTTTATCTAAAAGCGAGGCCACTCTTGTTTGTAATCTTCGTTGAAAAGTCGGGAACAAAACATTAGAACCTTTTAGTTTATCGAACGCTTATGCTAACTTAAGTATGAAGGAATGTGATTTGCTTTTAAAATGTGTAAGACAAAGTACGTACGTTATGTTAATGAGTCAATAATCAGACTTACGTGATTGTTGTTTGAATCGAACTCTGGTTAATGTGAACGAATGGTAATTCTTTTAGTAAAATGATTGACCGTAATTCTTTAAGTGGTTGTCCCAAAATATCATGTTACGCGGGACCACCTGTAATCGATACATTTTTTGAAATAAATCATCATAATATAATAATGGAATGCGGAGATGCTTAGGATTTATCATAACTTAAATACCCAATGAGAAACAAAACAAATATAAGTTAGAAAATTTTAAATTTACGAATCAACAAGAGATCATATGAAATTTTATTATTTTATTAACTACTATCACGCGGTTTCAGCCGCTGCTGGGCTCCTACATGCCATAGCGTGATGTTTTATAGCCTATAGCCTTCCCGAATAAATGGACTACCAAACACAAAAATATTGTTCAATTCGAACAAGTAGTTTCGGAGATTAGGGCGTTCAAACAAACAAACTCTGAAGCTATATTATTATATGTAGATTTTATTTTATTATCATGTCCAATATTTTCAAATTCATTGATGCCTGCTAAAATTTAATTGGTATAATTCAATATAAGGGTTTAATTTTAAAACATACCAGAGTCAAATATAATGGTACTTGTTAATACTTATCGTATGTAGTTAATATACACAAAATAATAGTGTAAGTGGAATGCATGAGGACAGTATAGTCTTAGTATAAAGTTTCATTTCAACTATTTTAGTGTTCAAGTGTTTTAAATATTTTGTTTTGATGGTATCTTTTCTACCTTCGCAGCATATCAGTGATATTCATCGGAAAACCTGATATT
Source organism: Spodoptera exigua (assembly GCA_902829305.4). Taxonomy (NCBI): domain Eukaryota; kingdom Metazoa; phylum Arthropoda; class Insecta; order Lepidoptera; family Noctuidae; genus Spodoptera; species Spodoptera exigua. Next base: position 5,911,103 of record LR824601.2, on the reverse strand, counting down.
TTTATATGAAATGCAACGGCCCGGGTTTTAACGCGATATGTTTGAGATAAGCAAGCATCATCAGCGTTCGAGAGGAGAAAGATTGTTATTATTTTTGTTAGGAATATTATTTTATAATAATTTTAGCTCATTTGCTAGAACATTCGACCATAACTATTAACATCGATCGATATTAACCAAATCCATAATATACTAGCTTCAGAGCTTTCAAACTCCATTCGCGTATAATAGTGACTTTTTGCTATGTCCTTTCTCGAGTTCCAAACTATGTCTGTACCAAATTTCACAGAAATCGGTTCAGTAGTTTAGGCGTGAAGAAAAGACAGACATACCTACAGAGTTACATTATAGTTTGGATGACGTTCAATCTCAAACTGAGCAATACAAGATAGAATAAGTTATTGAGCAGGGTAAAACACGACTGAATGATTACATAATTTTTAACTTGCTTTCTATACATTGTTAATATGTCATTTCTATATACGACCTCAAGATATTACGCAGAGGTACCTACTAATCGTTATAAAGTGGGTGTTCATTAGACGTTGCCTGTTACCGATAGTTCCTGCCCACGTCGATTGCCCAACGATTCTATGATGATAGAATTATGGCCTATTATTGTTTGTTTTTGTTGCAGTAACGTTTAACACTTAAACATTACACTCGTCCTTTGACAGCCTACGTGCAAACTTCAACGCGATGCCTTACCTGCAAAAAAAGAAGTGAGAATTAGTTGTGATGTACAAGATAACAATAATAACATACATATATATATATATATCGATGGTAAAAATAACAATACACACTAATAAAAATAATACATTCACAGTTCGACAGTGAACTCAGAATTTGCATTAATCCAGTTTCTTTGATTATTTATCCTTTGACAAGTCAAGATCAAGGCTACGAACTATGATCTAAGCTTACAGCCGTACGGACTTATGAGGGCATACTCGAGTTGATTTATTTTTAACTTAGAAGATTAATCTCAATGAAGTACCTTTTTGACAGGACTTATTTGTAACAATGAGTTATGGACATACCATAGGTAGCGTTGGTAATAAATACATGTTATATTGTTATGGCAAATTAAAGTATGAGAACAATAATTTAGTTTTTTTTTTAATTTTAACTTGCAATCATACACTGCATACTATTTTTATATTCAGTATCTACGCAAGTACTCCTCTCTCCAAAGTCACGAGTACCAATTAATAAGATATGAATCCGTTGAGAGGCTCATTTAGGCCTTTGGGCACACGCATTAAGCGGCAGAACTTGTCAGACTGGTCGTTAAAATTCCCTCAGATTCGACCCAGGAGGCGGTCCGTACACGTAGTTTTACACTTTTGCCTCATGTATTCATTGCTACGCTTGTACGCCTTTATCTGTACGGTGAATGTTGCTTGATGAAAAAGTTACATACTATTCAAAGTTCACACAAAGACGATCGAGACATATGTACACAAAATCCCACTATATTTGGAAACAGGTTAGTAATTAAAAAGTCATTTGCCATCTGTTGCATCTATATTGAACGAATAGCAAAACGAAAGCAGCTATCCTTCGTATTGATTGCGAAATAAAAAGTTTCTGAGGGGATGTGTGGGTAGCTACTTTTAAAACGTTAAAACTATTTTTTGTCAAACAACTAATGACATATTAAACCTTATTACAGTGACGCAAGGCTCTATTTGGTTGACGCTTGAGTTACTAAGTGATATTTACAACTAGCCCACGTTTCTTTTCAACACTACGAAGTAAAGGCAAGTGGGCGCAGCCTACATCATACATAAAAAATAACAACAACGAAATCTAGGCGCGAATTCGGCCCTGACGCAACATTCGAAATTTAAATAGTGCCACAGATACAATAGAGAAATGATTCAAAAAGTTTTCAAGTTGTAGGTCAAGTCTTAGGCAGAACAGGTGTGTAAGGAAACAAAAAAGTTTCAACGCCCTTCCAGTCTTTATATTTTGTAACGATTACGATTTAAAAACTCTTAAAATTGTTTTGATATTTCTTGACGTTGGTTATAAATGTCAGATTTACTTTTAATTCCATTCCTCATTAAAGTAGGTAATTAACAAAAAAATGCACGCTTTAATGCACTCTTTGATTAACATTAACGTGTTTCTTGCGTAATATTTGTTCAATAAAGTTGTCCAAGGACTCGATATTGGTAACTTGTATATCCAAACTTCCAAAAATTCTCAGTTCTGTGTCAATACGATATTTAATATTTGCTCAAGTCGTTGGTGACCTTACAGTTTCCCGTGTCCCATATAACAGCCGGTAGAGACACCAATTACCGGTCGAACACAAGTTTTGTAGATCGGTTTCTACTACTTTTTTGTACAGTTTTTGTAACATGTTTAGTTTTATTATAAAATCATTCATGGCTCACTTGTAACGTCGACAATATTATTCATAGCTGACAACTTATTTAGTTTTTTGAGAATAAAATGAAAATTCAATCATTTTCTTTGTCAAATAATTTACTCAAATAGTTTGGTGTCAAAAAATATGATAGGTTGTTGTTCATTGTCAAATAATGTTTTTTAATGCTTTGGTTTACCCTTTGTTATGGTAAAACCGTAAACAAGAAGTCTTTTTGTTAGCTCAAGCTGTCCGTGGTTTGTAATTGATTTTTTGTGGCTTTAATCGAAAGATTTAGCTGTCATCAAAATCTATTCGAACTCAGTATTCGATTTTTAAAATTTAATTTGTTCTTAAAATTAGTATATATATATAAATTAGTATATGTATATATACTATTTTTAGTTTATTTGTGTAAACAAAAATAAATTAATTGACCTCGTGCCATAAATAATCACTTGAACTTTTTAATAATTTATTATTCGCACGACTTAGCGACAAACATTGAAATCACATAGATATAGATTTTCTTTTGATATTGACACAAAATATTTGATAAATAAGTACGGTCTATCAAAAGGCGACTTTACCTCAAAATTTGAGTACAAGGTCATCCATCAGCGTATCTCCAAGGATATACAAGGGATCCATTGTAAATATCTAGAGCAAATTCTGGATATCACTAGGAAATATCGTTTTATCGGTTCAAGGCGAACAAAATTAAATATAGACTTTATTTGCACATGATTTTATAATAATACTTGCTTGTGCCCGTGAATTTGCGTGCGTCGTGTTCAAAGATTTTCCCATATAAACATGTTTTGACACTCTACTTCGATATAATAATGATTTGTGCAAATTGGGTTAGATATTTTACTACTAGTGCATAGCTTGTTTGGTTGACTTTCCATTAAGTATACCTTTGTATTACATACTTATCTCGTTTCGTCCTAAGGCTGATTCTCTTCTAAACCATCCTCCAATATTTATGTATTGTCCTTACAATACCTCAATGAAATAATAGAGAGTTAGTCTACAGTATCTTCAGATTGGTCGATAAAGAAATCCTATATTGTTTTAGTGGACGTTGTTATTATTGTAACGAACTACGTCCTGAGTACGATATCCGAGTACATTTCAATTTGAAAATCCTTCTTAAAAACATGGTGTTTAAAGAACAGTCCCTCCTTATTACATGTTACTAATATAAGAAACAATACTATACACATATCTGCCAACCCCTTTCGGGGCACAGCAGCGGTTACATAATGTTTTCATTTAAAAACAAAAACATTTCGCTTCTATATTATCGTTGGTCCACGTTCAAAGTCTGCCATTTGGAGTGATCCGATTACAATGAATTTAGTATTTATTTGACTTCTGCGAACTATATACATAAACATTAAATTAAAAGACTTAGGTATGTTACATACAATAGTCTTTTTACTCTAAATGAGCGGTAGAAACTGGGCTTTAAATGTTCATGGTTTTCTTTGACACAACGACGGTTATTCTAATGTACAGTGAGTTATATAATTTATCTTTCAATATGGCAATATTTATGATGGCTGCTAGCCTGCTGAGACATGTTATTGTACATAATGATTCTGCCTGAATGTACATCCAGTTGTTCTGATTTTTGTTATGTACAAAATTATGTTTTTTGTATGTGTATTTAGTAAAGATATTTAAATATGATTTAGATTCTTCCACCAGCACCAAAGATTTCTTTCTTATTTAATTCATATTTTTTTTGTATTTTGGTCTACTGTAATGCTAAAGAAGGTCAAAAGCTACTTGTGTCAAAAGTGGAGAGTAATTGCGGGTCTGTGGAGTTATAAACTACACACTAACTTCCTCTTATCCAACTCTCTTTTAGCCCAAGCATTTCTTCATAGCTTTTACAGTATCCATATTATGAATAAATTACAAAACATTACTTTTAAATGCTCGCCACACTTTATTTTAGTAATATAAATATTAAAATCAACGTTGTTCTTTACACATTTCGTCTTATTCTTGTAGTCAATGCTTCATTTGTTGTTCATTTCTCAAGACGGCACGCGCCGCGGCCCACGTGATACTTTCTTTAGAAAATTTATAATCCAGACCCCCTGACCCTTCTCGATGAGGATTAACTTTTGAGTGGTACAAACGTCATGTTTTTTATGCTCATGACTCGCATGCTGACCGTTTTGATTAGAGGTTTCAATAAAGGAGACTGATGGAGACCTCGTATAGAACCTTCAATATCTTCTGAAAGCATTGACTGTTCTACATAGTCCAGATTGACATGACAATATTATTTGAATGTGAAATAAGAATAAAAACAAAATCTTCAAAAATAATTAACATCACTTACTGGGCAATTTCTAATCTTTCATAACGCAAATAAAATCGTCATAACCTAAACTTAGCATAGCGTTTTATAAGAGAACCAACGCATTTATTTCGTCACTTGGACCGCGACCATGCGCCTACGCAGGTCGAAAGTGTGCTCCAAACGTTATGCTCAAAAACTTCATACTAAGTTATAGTCATTCGAAGTTCATTGTGTACCTCCCAACGCGTTCCATACGTCCAACCAGTTGACACGTCCATACTACCGTATTTTGATTCAGATGAGGAAAAGATGGCGGATTTTTTTGTATGATTTACACGGGTTATTTCGGGTTGAATAAATTTCTAATGTCCAAAACGATCTGTAAAGATAAAGGGAATGGTTTTATGGGCTTTATTCAAAAAGGTTGGCCATTACCCTCAATCAGTTGAGTCATTAGTGATTTTTAATGTTATGGATATTGTATGTTTATCAATTGTATTTTATATTAAGTGCGTGCACACTTATAATTGCACAAAAAGGTTTTGTTTGTAAACATTTTTATAACAGATTACAATTACAATTTCAGACATTGAAGAACAAATAATGGAATCTGTCCTGTCTGGCTCCAACCTTCGAAAGTATCATTGAAATTTATATCTTAATAAATAATTACAGTTTATTTTTGAATGGTTAGTATAATTGTTATGATTGAAATTTCATAAATCTTGGTTATCTGATCTAACTTAATACTTATAAGATTTAATAAGTAAGGGATATTATTCCTACTATCCCATATACTTGATTGTATTTAGTATACACCTAAAGTCATGGAAGAGACTAAATAGAGATAAAATAAACACAATCCTTATAGTATATAATCTACAACGTGAAATGATAAAATTAATTTAAAGTATGTATACCTAATGATTTCCGTGTGCGAGTAATAACGACACAATCAGAGTCTTTCAAGCAATAAATCAGTTGCTAAATATAAGGGCAATTAACATTACGAAGAGATTCTCAATCAAAACATAAGATGGGAAGGTGAGAAACTGTCCCAAGCTATGATTCCAACAGGAACTAAAAACTAAGTTCAATGAGTAATTGCTTCCTTCCCCGTTCAATTAAGATTTCCGTCGCGTCAAATATTTTTTTCCTAAAAAGGTTGGATTAAGCTTCTGGCCTGGCCATATGTCTGATGATACCGGTTGCGTACCCATCCAGCTGGTCACTGCATATGGGCAGAAAAGTGTGGGAGATTAATCAAAATGAGGACCGAATAGTATTTTATACTCTTTCTATATTCATCCGGTATTGTTTTTATAAATTAATTGTAGTAATCGTATGTTTTATAGCGAACTTAATTTTCTAGGTTTGTAAACGAAGCTGTAAGCAAAAGCTCATGTCATTATGCCATTTCTTTTACAAAGAGAAGTATGTTTGTTCGTTAACACCGTCACTGATATTGTTCTTCTATTTGAACCTGAACCGATGGACTTAATAGGGCAAAATTACACTTTATTAACTCGAAAGCAGTCCGCCTACATAACACAAGACCGGGGCCTTCCTATCCACACCTGTTAAAATTGTATAACACTCATTAATGTCTCGTTTGGCAATCTAAAGACCGGATGTATCTTTATAGCCCATAGAAGCAGCCTTTGACACACTTGCATTATCAAACCGTCGCCCCCGCTCGGTCAAAAAGCCTTTAAATATTGAATAAATACACCTACAGTCCACCGTTGCAATGTCATCGAACCAAACCCAACGAAAAAGTCACCTAACATGAACATTTTTGTCGGATACCTCTACCTCTTCCATTCGGTCGGTTGATGGTGCAGTTGCCTAATACCATGTAGGCTGACGGTGTCGCGGGGCGATCATCACGTCTAGTTTTCGTCTCTCACACACATAGTAATATCGTCTTTATTTTTATGTACACTAAGTTTATTTTCATACAAGGTAAGTTGATGTACCGTTTTGAAAATGGAATTACTTCGTCAGCCACTCCACGGTGTCGCAATCGACGCGTGCCTTGTTGCTGGTAACTTACAACTGATTAACGAAGTTGCTGCATTTTATGCTTAATTGGTTATGGGATAAGGTTGTAACTGAATTGTTTTAAGTTCCTCACTGAGCGAATTGTATGCAAGTGTGGGGTATAAGGCGAAGTTGGCACGTGGGAAGATCGTTGACGTCATTGTTAGTAACGAACACCATAAAGCTACCTTTCGAGTGAGCTTGATAAGAGTGACGTGGTAATTTATTGTATAATTAATAAGCGTACCTTATACCATAGATTCATATTATACCGTAGATTCATATTAATTCTCTCAATAATGAGCCCGAGATAAAATAAATTAATAGAAATTACGTGCCAGTAACTATGAGCCACTGCCTACTTACTTGCTTGTGTCGAAATCGACTTAAGCTGTAAGTTTTTATAGCGGTTTAGCAAATTAATAATTCCTTATTAACCTTTTTGCTGGACATCTTAAGTTGGCAGCTTTGGCAAAGTTTTTATTGATTTTCGTCCAAAACCGTTTTGTTGGGGATTTATTTAAATAACAGACGTTGTGGAAACGATTTTAAGAGACTATCATTAGTTTTTTGGTCCAACACCTATTAGAATCTTAACACTAAGTTCGAAAATAGTAGGGTCGTATGGTCATATTCAAAGTATTGTTACCATGTAAATAACTATACTGCTTGATTCGATTTTTCATGTTTTAACACTGCATATATGATTTTAGTGCATAGCAACAAAGTTTTTCCTCACACACACACGCACACACAATTACATACAACTAAAGGATTACATAAACGCTAGTAAAGTGCATAGTACACACAAACAAAAAACTTTACAGTGCTTAAATAACATTAATGTACAAGACTAGTCGTGAAGGTAATCCACTTGACTTTTTGTCTCGCTCGCTTGCATGTGACACATGTGTTGTTGTCTCTTTTGGGCGCCGGCGCAGCCTCCGCTTGGACCTTTTCTTGGAAGTCTCTGCGGTCCCTAGATTGATGCTTATCGGTTGTGTAGTAAGTCTGTTTTCTATGTAAGTGTAGTTATTAGAACATTTTATATTTCTTTTATGTAAACGTGAAAGTTTCGCTTTATAACATACCTAACAATATTTTCTTAAATGATATTTCGCCTAAGATGGCCCTACAAACTTTGGCGACATATTCCCGACGAATATTTTTTCACAGGCACTCATAAGCTACTAAAAGGATAAGTTTGAAATTGCAAATAAGAAAGTAAATACTATATTATAATATTTCAAAACTGAGCCTCAGTGCTTTCCCACGTCCATTTCAATATCAATAACGCATTAACCAGTTAATTAATTCCAAACAGCGTCTTGAGAGTAATGAACATGGCCGTCACATACCTTTACTCGACCGACGCAAATGCATATACATAGGTACTGCAAAGCAATAAATTCGAAATGACCCAAAATATTACTTAATGTAAAGTTAAGTAGATAGTGATAGCGCACTAAGATTAGAGGCCGTTGACACTGATAATAACTAACCAGGTAAACAGATAAACGGTAAAATTTTAAAACACATACATACGTACAACGCTTGCATGTAAGTAGTAAGAACGCTGATTACATATACTACAAAAAATCTATGACGCTCGAATGATAATTTCATGACGTTAGCAAAATTTGTTGGAAATACCATCGCTTTGATTCGGATAGCTTGCTGATTTTCTCCGAAATTAGGTATAGTAACACACGAAAGTCTGTACTAACCGTCAGTATATTAGATATCAATTTAACGGTGAAAACGAAAACTAGAGAGCATTTCTAAATCTCAACATGGTTTCAAGTTTTTGTTTCTACAATTTTGTCTTCATCAGGGGAGACTTGAGTTGTTTGCGTCACCAAGCCAAAGAATTATTCGGAAGGAACGTTTCATATGTTTTCTTAAGTATCTGCATTTTTCATATAAAATTCTAAAACCTTAATGTCAAGATTAAGCAAGCCTAGACAAATTTTTGGCCAATGAACTAACGCCGCAGCTAATATTAGTTTGGCATTAGCGGGAAACCCCGTCCTATTGAAATATTAAGTTAGTAATAATATTCGTTTTTATATCGACACGTACAAAGCCTGACAACTACTGCAAATTGATTTTAAAAGTCATCATGAAGGTAGATTAATAGGGTTCACCGAAAAGACTGAAGTAGTAGTACTTCCACTAAAACTTTGAATAAAAATATGAAGCTACAGTCAAGAACACTCCATATAGAAACTATAGTAAATAAAATACGAAGTACAGTAAAAAAGCTCTTTTAATTCGATGAAAATAATCAGAAAATCGACTAAAACGATGTCGCATATCAGTTAGTAGATAGCAAATATTTATGATGTGATGTAAAATTGACTTCATTATGTAGTGGAGGTATGAGCGATGCATTAGCACTTCTTACTCAGTGCTAATCATTCCAGTTAAAGACCGTTGGCGGACGATTGTAGACATAGAAACCACTCAACCGTTTCTATTTCGGATTATAAGACTTTTTTAATAGGTTGTTAATCATCAAATGGCTTCTTCCCATCTTGAGTAGGGTGTAAGACTATTATTGACTATAAACCAACTCGTTCGTTCTTCTGCTCCAAACCAAACGCCACATCATCGTGCTTGCACCCTCAACTCTGGCTGGGTAACAAACAGCTCCTGTGGCCTATGAAGTGGTCGGTTGGCTATTTGCTCTTGTTTCGTGCCGAAGAAATCTTTTATTACAAATATTGCTTCAATGATGGTCAATGTTATTTTGTTTATCTCTGCTTGCTTTCAGAGGCCTCTTTATAGCTTAATATAATATTACGCGGACTAAATATTACCGAGCTACATCAATTCCATTGTACCAAATTTGTGTTTTACATAAATGGAGATCCACAATAAAAATGTGCGTAGCCACGTTACTATACACTCTTGGCATACGATTTCGGTTACGAAAACTGCTTACAAAATGTTTTTAAGGACAAACGAGCCCCTTTCTTGGTTTCGATTATGATCGGCCATTTATGAGATACCAATCGAAATGCCTCCAATGGATAGGGAAAATTGAAAGAAGCGGTTGAAATTTTGAGAAATCAATTGATTGATTTTTAATCTTATTTTAACCACGTTGGTTTGGAATATTGTTTTTTTACTTTTGGCCAATGTTAAAGCTTTGGGAAATAAGTTTATTTGTAATTTAGAACTGATTTAAAGTGTTGCAATTATGAAGCCATTGACACTTGTGCATGTAGAATTAGAGTTTCCTTGGCGCAATGCTTTTTCATATAATAAGCAATGCCAGATCAGAACCACGATCAGAACTATAAGATCGACTACCAGAAACAAGTAGATCCTTTGAGAAGATACCAAATGTTGTAATGTTTGAACTGCGCGGAACTTTCATCACACTTCGCGTAGGACTGCACCATGTTAACACCATCGTCGCCGTACATGGTCAATCAGGCCAACACATTTGCAACACAAATTTTGCGTGCGGCAAATTGGTTGATTTTTATATTAAAACCCGTTGGAATTAGGCTCGTGCCAAAATGGCGAGGGTACCTATCATTATCCGCATTATAACTGATTCTACATGCGATGGATCCATGTTATGTGAGTTCATAGCTTTAGGCATCACTTTTAAATTCTGTACACATTTGTAAGATTCCCAAAATTTTGTCTGCATTCTAAGCATTTCCAGGGAACATTTTGCTCCTAATCATTACTGTGTTTTGGAAAAAATTATTCCCATTTATGAAACTAATTCTACATGCACACTTTTGTCACAGTATTTAAGTATTTATGAGCCAAAACTAATTCAAAACGTAGGTCAATTTAAATTAAAAGGCAAAAAAATCCTGAACAGGAAATTGTACCCAAAAATCAAGTTAATTCACAATTTGTTTGAACATTTTAAAGAGCTAAACAACACGGATATTTTTTTTCATTTGTTGATGTAAAACGGGTTAATTAAAATGCGTCGAATGATTTAAGGTAGTATTAAAGTGGGACCCAAACCGAACGAAAAAATGTGTCTATATTATTATGTGCGGAAAACCAAATGAGTTTTCTAGTTCCTAAACCAAGTAACAGGTCCTAATAAAGAGGGTCCGTTGAGAACGGGTTCTGTCCCGACCAATGCTTGCTTATATTAGAACGTGTAAAATTGTTTTAACACGACGCCTGTCGACTTTTCTCCGATACCGCGAAGTGATTAGACGGAGGTATTTCTATGAAACGTGCAAGCAGCGCATGCGACGTTGAGATGACACTGGCTCATAGCTTTCGTATGTAAAATAGATGGTTGGAGACTGTTTTCAGAGACCATTTGATGGTGCCTTTAGTTCTATTCATTATTCATGTCCTAACGACACGCCATGGCGGAATGTGAAACATGATTTTAAAATGGCTGACCGAAATGTCGAATGTACCACGGAATATTATAATCGCAGAGTCATCACGCTCTATAAAATGGCAGGTTTGGCCTAAACTGCTTGCAAATTAGAGACACGCTGAAGAGAATATACAAGTGTTGGTGTAATGTGACAGAGTTGTTCTGATTTTGTTTCTTAGATCCTGGTAGAAATTTACTTCCATAAACACATAACGATTATGACGTTAAAAATAAGGTTCAGTATTCAATAGCTAAGTAAAATAATAAATAATTATTTCTAAATCGAAAATGTGTACTATGATAATTAAATCCTATCTATCCTTGTCAGAAGTTAGGTTATCTTAGTTCATTTGTGGCGATGGTGCACACCTTTTGTGCAGTATCTCTGGATTTTAAACTTTATTGCTAACCTATAATAGCTAAAATCTATTAAAATACATAATTTGACAGATTGGTTTTTGATCGAGGCTGTGTTCCATTTAGTTTTCAAGTGACATTTACATGAATATCTGGTATTGGATTGGAGTTACACCTTGTACCGCCTAGAGCATTGGCAGGGTTGGGTTAATAAATGCAGTATTGCATTTCCACGTATTACCTGTTTGTTGCTTTTTAAATACGAATGTTTTCCTTAAATTTTATACAGACCTTGACATATATAATAACACTTTTAATCCATTTTTGTTGGAAGTCTCATATAATAGGGAGTGCGAAAAACAATATACTTGGGATAGTTTAGGACTCTACATTAAATATCTGATTTTAATACCCTTAGAAAACTTTAGACCATTTGGCTTTCACTTAGCTAGTCTTATAGACCTTCGCGAAATAAAAGAAGGCGAAATATTCGTAGCCAATAAGCTACATAAGCCATTATGAAGCTAGATGGTTAATTAAATTAAAATTGAAATAAATTATTTAACCGCCAAGCCTGTTCAATAAATGATGTAACAATACAATTAAGGGAGATGTTATTTCTGTTGACAATTTGATTTTGTGTGGGTTATATATAGTTCTAATGTAACATAACCCAACTAACTTTGGTTCTAAAGCGGTTTTATTAGAGACCCTTCAGCCTTCAACTTACAGCTGAAATAAGAAGTTGCTAGCGTTTCGTTCTGCCATGTCATGGTGGCCCGGAGGTTAAGGAGCCCGCTTCTCATGCATGAGGGTGTGGGTTCGAAACCTGGCAAGTACCAATGTGATTTTTTCCAAGTTATATGTACCTTCTATGATTATTTAGACACCACTGACATACGGTGAAGGTAAACATCGTGAAGAAGTTTGAAATCGCCAACCCGCATTGAGCAAGCGTGGTGATTAATGCTCTAATCTTCTCCGTATGAGAAGAGGCCTTTGCTCAGTAGTGGGCACTTATAGGCTGATGATGGCTAGCTTTTATTTAAAAAAATATCACAGATGACTTGTCTGACTTAGGGTGAGACAAGAAAGAGAGAATGTCAGATTCTTACTGCCTAAAATCGCATCGTTCCTTCTCATATACATATATTACATATATTATAAGACACATATACTTATATATATATTATATGCACCTGATAGTAACTTATGTTTTCATTTAAACGACTGAGATTTGACACTTAAATATATTACGTACGTTACTCAATAAATTAATACCAAAATAATGTAAGCCAGGAACCTGTTACGTTAATTTGTTCTATTAATACCATATTAATTTATGTAGCTATCGAAGAATATTTTGCGAATGAAATACAAAATTCGAGTCTTTACCCTGTTTAAAACTGTTCTTGTGGAATTTCCATCTAGGTATGTCTTTGATTTGGGCCTAGTCGTAGTCACCTGAAAATGTTTATTGGTATTTTTATACGATTGTGTTCATGTTGGATAAAGAAAAACGGCGTTTAGTTTTCGGCGACCTCCTATTAGAAATGAACTAGCAACATTAGATTGGAAATGTTTAAGAAATTGGTGTAATATTGCCAAAAAAAGCCAGCTAAACTTTCAGCGGTTTCTGGTGTCCATGGGCGACGCTAACCGCTTACCATCAGGTAATATTTTGCTCACAAACTCGAAACAAAAATCCTCTATATACTTTTCTGACTAACAGATTGGGTATTAGGCTATATAATGTTAAATAACCAACATTTACTAAGGTATGCAAAGGGCGAACATTCCAATACTAACTGTGAACATAACAAACCGTCGATAAATACATTATTAAGTAGTAACTCAAGTAGACGATCCAGTTAGTAGCGAGTAAATTTATTTCAAGATTATTTAAGACTATCTGGTAGAACCTAATCACATCGTTAAATGTTAAATTAAAATACAAAAGTTTACGTAACGCACGTTTTATCCACAAAAAAGCTACAAAACTAAGTTAGAAACTATCATTCCCTTTTACGAGTAAATTCCAAGAATAGACACACCGCACGTTGACGTTGCCATGAATACATCGATTTTCAATATTTAACTGATAAAATCATCGATTTTTTGTGTATATAGTTACTATGTAACGTTGGACTTGTGTTTATTTCTTGATTCTGTTTGCTGTTCAAGCTTGGACAGGAGCAGTATTTGTATATCGATAAGAGATGGGTTTAAACGTCCCTTATCTATTCCATATATTCGATATAAGACCGATCACTGCACGTTATCGTGAATAACATATTTTAAGTAGATTCTAATAATTTAGGCGCTTGATAAAGGCGCCAGTGGCTAAGGTCTGTGCTACACAATCTGCGAAATATATCAGACCAACAAATTCGGTTCTACGCTATAGAAACATTAAATTATCCAAAGACTTAACAGATAACAAAAACTTCACAGAGTGTTGGGAATGTGTTTCAAATTGTAAATAAGAAGTTAAATACCTAAATGGATCAAATTTCTTAGTGCAGCTAGTTTCAAGTAAAACAGTACGTACTTTTAGGACATACTGTCTAGTTAGAAGATTTGATTCTTTTACAGTGGAACAATAATACCAGTCGGGTTTCTTATTTATAATTATTATTATACTAACACAGTAGGCAATATCAAAAGTAAAGTACATAAATATTTAAACCGCGGTTTAGCAATAAATATCCATGTTTAGTGTTCCAAAATAAACGTAGGCCCAGGTAAAAAAACATGTGTTTTTGACATCTTTGGCGCCAGAATAACTAATGTAAGGATAATTGACATGCAAAAGAGGACGAAAAAATCAAAGACAAAGCCTTGTTTAAAAAAAAACTGTTAAACGAGCTTTTAACGTTATTGTTTTGCTTTTAAATAACTATCCAACTCATTAGATACTTATTTCCTGTAGTCAAGAAAGTTCACATTAAAATAAAAAACAAAGAAGAAACGAGGATAAATAATTGATTTTGTTTTAAACTTTTGTTTGAAGAGAAATATACATATTATTAGTAGAAGTCTGGATTTTTCACAAGGCAAGTAAGTGTGTAGTTATTCAATTCCAAGGTACCTAGTAGTACTCCAAAAATATTTAAATTAAATAGAATATCAACATTAACGAAAAAAAAAAACACAAATGTCAAAAAGTCGTCGACTGTGATGTTATTTAGAATGTTTTAATTCCAAATTCAAATTTGGTGCCGTCAAATAGCTGATATGGAATGCGTCACCAGATTGTAAAGCGAAATATTATATCATTTAGTACGTGACCAGACTAGGAACCGAGGTCCTGTGTATTTGCATAGGCTAAGTGATAGCTGAATATTTATACTGGTATAAATGTCGGCTACGCGGAACACTGCTTCGTAACCACTTGATTTGCATAAATATAGTTTTATATAAATCTACGTTTTGCGTTTCTTGCTATCGGCATTTTGATTTCAATGGCTTCCTCTCTCTGTGTACTTAGGAATAATATCTAGTTTAGGTGTTATTGTGGTTTTATGTAGTAGCTTAATTAGTGCTAATTTTCAAGTGATAGGTGGGTCTTCTTCCAGCCTTTTAAATGGCAAAAGTCTATGTAGGTTGTATATAAGGAAAAACAAGTGTTATATTAATTTTTAAAGTATCTGGAAGTAAGTTCTAATATTTTCTTCGATATGGAATCTTGAACTTAATCTTCAATGTTAAAGAAAACAAATACAAAGCATCTGGGTACCTACTATTGCAATTGTTTTCGTTTTGTCCAATCAAAACACATGTAGTGTATTACCAAAATACATTAAAACAAATAATGGTGGCGTTAATGTTTAACATTACTAATTTTCTATCGAAATAGGGCTTTATGTTGGACGGTATAGAGATTTATTTCCCTTGGTTGATGTGGTGGTCTACGAAGGTGGTAGCCTACAGCGGTCCGAGTTTATGACGGATATTCACAATAACACACAGGAAGTTCACGGTCGTACAAGCCCTAGTATGAAAACCTGTTGGATGTTTCACTTTCTATCCTTCGGTGCAGCGCTCGAATCAAAAGAATAATAAACTTGTAAGTAATTCATGTTGTATTGTTGTTTTGTTTTCATATAACTTGAGTATGAAACTGCAAATGTCAGATTAAGTTTAGACTTCAATTATCAGATAACTCACATGTATTTAATGTAGGTACATTGTTTGTGTATTATAAATGCACATTTATGAAAACCACTTCTAGACAATCACATAGGTAAAGCAATGATTCTAGATAGAATTCCTAAGGTAAGATCTAGTTTCTAGAAAATTCCATTAACAAGTACGCGAACCGTATCTACGCTCGAAATATCGACGCATCGACTACAATAAAGGCAGTATATCAAAATTTAAAAAAGAACAAGTAAGCAAGACGTCAGATAGACGCGATATCTTCGGTCGTGGCCGAGCGTCGTCGTGCAAGCCGTATCAAGTCATCTCCCTCTCTCGCCGCTCACGATTCAAAACAAAACTAAACAGAGCATTCTGGAGATTAGAGACCAGATCGGCTGAATCTTCAAAACGATGCTCGACTTGCCGACTGATGGTGGTATGATCAGCTCTTAGAGTTATGAAGTGAAAATGTGAAGGTAAAATGGAACTGACAAAATATTCAACGCGTTGGCTTTAAAAAGAACTTGTACCACATACAACTAAGTCCCCTTTGCCATGTTTAATCAAGTCAAGTTAAAGAAGGACTTCTTTTTTGTGCAAAGAATCGGTAACAAAGTACTTTAATTTCATCATTATGTTTTTCAATATTTTCTTCAATGTCAGTAAATATACCTTAAGTCACAAGTCAAAGATGCTGAAACGGGCAGATTTACTGATAAAGAACTGTTTTCACAAAACATGGCAAGCAAACAAGGAAAGGTCATATTCTGGAATATTTTGTATAGAACACATTGTATTCCACACAATTTGAATGCAACATGCAAACAAAAATCTCTTGAAGATACTGAATTTTTCAATACTGTTGCATTCAAAATGTTTAGGTACATTTGTAATGGAATATCCGTTTTACATTTGAATAAAGTTGCAGATTATTATGCCTGATTTTTATTCTAGGGATCATTGTTATACAGCACTCCATCATTAGCTTTTCATTTTCATTCACCATGATTTAAAGTGATGCAGTAATTAGAATTGCATCCAGGGTTTCTGTACCTTTGTCATTATACTTATGTACTGTTAAGCAAACAAATACCTGATTCCAATTCATAGTAAATACAGGCATAGGTTTATTTCGTCTCTTCTAAATTCATCCCTATTTATCTCCCTGCTCTTTAAAATCATTCTTCCTCGCTCTGAATTCTAAAAATGTCATGTCACATGTCTAGATTTATTTAATTTTTCCTATTTGTGTCATTTTCTCTATTACTATTTACAACTTTATCTATTAGCTCTTTAAGTTAGTAATTCCTCGCTCTAAATTCCAAAAATGTTAATACTGGTCTGTATTAATTTTGTCTCTTCTGTTTGTGCAATTTTCCCATTCCTATTAACAACTCTATCTCCTTACTTGTTAATTCTCCATTGCTCTGAATTCCAAAAATGTAAGTTTCTTCTAGTTGTGTATGGTCGTAATAATATGGATGGAGTGAACTTTCTATGGCTTGTCCGCGCCTCGTAACTCGTCCCACGGGTGACCCTGCACCGCGTAGGATGCCAAGTAGGTGATACTTTTTTATTCTATTCCGCCACTATGTAGGAAGTTAACGGAAATATGGAATCTCTCTGCGATAGTTCATTCTTGCTGTGTGCCACTTTAAGTTTTGGAATCTAAGGAGCACGGTTATTATTAACAATACTTTTATGTTGATATATCGACATATTGATCTTCGATTCCTGACCTGGTTCGGTTTCCTTCGAGGAATCCTTGTACCTCACACCTGCATCCACCCATCCTGTGCCCAGCTCATTATTTGTTCAATTAGGTACCGTACACTAAAAAGCTTCATCTTTGTTTCTCATATACAAGTGAAATTCCTTAGTCGTTTGACGTGAGCGTGTTGGGTTAGTTAGTCGACGCACGCGCCGCCCGCCATTATAGTGTTACTTTTGCTCGTGTTCCAACTATCTACACAAGTAACACTGTGCCTAGAAACATTCGTATCTTACACCTCTACGCTGACACTATAGATTCTTGTGTGTCCAATAAACGGCTGGCCTTGGGTATTCGTTAGAAGTTTTCATAGTTAGTTCAACAAACACTGTGTAATAGAATTTTTGTAGGGATCGATGTATGTGTACACAAATTTATGTATATATTGATATGCGATATGAGTTAAAGCAAATATTTTATTAAAGTAAATTATCAACTTTTTTAAATCTGTTTGTAATCTTATCTACTCTCAATGTAAAAAGTAGCGCACAAGGCTCGGTTAGAAAAGGTTGTCCTAAAGCTACAATATGGAAAATGTTCTTCCAAAATATTTTGAATTATTGTTGCTCCAAATACATTTTAACTTCATAATTATGGTGGTTGCCACCTCTAGACTAAGAAATGCTATGCCCGTAGGACTTGATACATATTCTAAGGCATCAAACACGTTGGTAAAAAATCGAATCCATTATTAACTTTATAATAGGGTCCTTAAAACATCTGATAATAACACACCATGGGAGTTTATATCGGTCCTTTTGTCCGAATCTACAAACTTTATCAACGCCTACATCAGAATTAATAGCTCTTACTGCCTGGTAATAGAGGTTATTATTTCTTAGTTTTTGTTTTCTAATACGATCGTAGCATTTAGATGTGGTATCATTCTTTGTTCGCGCCGCGTTTGTAATTACAAATCGAAACTTTGGAAAAGAATCAGAGGATGAAGGGGCATAGTACGTAGACGTATAATTTCGTGCTGTACCAATGACAACGGCATTTCTTACATTCTTCTTGTTTCAAAATAATTTGAACTTTCATCGTAATAACATGACACATTGTAAAATTGCCTGTTCAAAAAAATAGTAACTTTGTGATTAAGTAATTCACAACATCAAGAGTAGTCTAGTGTGAGTTGTTAGCTAAATTAATACACAATAATATCACACAAAAATAACAAACACTAGTACATATAGATGCTGATAGTAAAACAAATGTTAACAATTACGTTACAGTTATGTTTAATAATAAAACTTAAAAAAGTAGTAGTTTTATAAAAGCAAAGTTTAGCACGATTTCGAAAGCAAAGCTCCAGGCGCTGTAGAGTTGTAGCCTTTTATTTTTACGAGCAACGTGGTACAAATTTGTAAGGGTCCGACACGAGCCGTGTTCACGCACGATGCCTTTCTTTCTTTCTTTTTTAAATATATGACTCGTTTTGTATCGACCTCGGTGTAGCTCGAAGGTCGAACCATGATTGGATGTTAGTCTTTTTTTAAAACAGTTCCAACGTCGTTGGAACTAGAAATCACTTTATTACAGCAGCGTTGAAACATTTTTACTTAAGTGAAGTTATCACTTTTATGTTGAATTATTTTTCTTTAGATGTCTTTGGGACTACTCCTTTCGTCGTTTGCAATTAGAGTTTTGAATCAAAAACCTGTTTTCGTATTCCTCTCTTGTGGTCAATGGTTATAGAGGTGCCATTTCCTGGTGCACAAATCTGCACAAAGGTCTTGTGAACCCGGTGATTTAAGTAAGTAAGTAATTAGGGACATTTGTAATCTTAAACCGCAATTTACATGGTTCCTCTTTACTCTTTATTCTTATTCACCATAATTTTGTACCTGCACGCTCCACCATGCCAGATGACAGAAAATACATGTCATTTGCTTTTGTTTTGTGACCGACTTAACTGTATTTCATAATTATGTTGTTATTTCACTTAATACAACTGGCGACATTGCACGTTACCTATACATTTAAATTCTTTGATCTTGAAAATTATACTTTTTTATCATGTACATCTAATAAATAAACGAAACGAAATTGTTTATTCCGAAATCCTAGACGGTCGTTACATTTTATTCATACATATGTTTCGAGTGTTTGCATGATGCGTGTTGCACATGTATGATGCATCACCTCTTGTTTACGTCCATCGCCTTGGTATTCATAAAACGGTCACTGCTTAGCATTTTGGTGATTGACACGAAGTCAACAGATTCGACTCTAAAGCGGTCATATTGAATGCTCACAGAATTTCATGAGTAAACAAGCATACGATTAACGGCAAGGTATTTTAAATTGCTAAACTATGTAAGAAGGCTGAGATGTGCGTCAGACGATGCAAAATGCATTCGACGTGTTCCGGAACAACACAGATGTTTAAGTACACATAAACCTATGTTTAATTTCCAAATTAAACCCCTTACATGCATTAGAATACTTCTACAAAAAAGAGTTTGGTAATGAAGACGTTTCATGTCGAACTGAAGAAACAAACAGTTTGTAAGTGAGTAAATAAGAGTTATTAGAATAAAAGTAACCACAGATGTAACAAGAAAAGTAAACTATTTAGTGGTTGACACGACACATCGCCTGTCACGACAAAAGCTTGTGTGGTCGCAAAGTCCAGAAAATTTGGACGTCTCTCTCTAAGATATTGTTCATTTTGAAAGGCCATGATATATTGGTAAATACATTACTTAGAGACTTGACAAAATTATAGGCTTACAGCAGGAAAATGTTATTTAGAGTAACGTTTCTTGATTATTCGTTGTGGGAAAATAAATAGAGTTATTACGAATTCTAGAGCAAAGACCACCATGTTGCTGTTTTGTATCCGTTGAAGCCTTTTTCGAGGCAATTAAAAGGCAAACGAGTCTTTTTAATTATTACATCATCAGTTTTCCACCAACTACTAAGTACAGAATTCTAAGAAAATATCTTTATGACATCTATAAAGGAATCTACTCTTTGAAACAATAGAGTACCTATCCAAAGTTCATTGCCGTAGCTAGAAATGGAATAACTGATGCTGGAACTAGGATTCTCTATAGAAAGCAATTTCGCTAATAGGTATTTAAATTAATGGCACAGGAATATTCATGAAGTACCTAAGTATTTCTTGACTACTTTGGTATTCGAAATCATTCATTAATAAGCCTAATTTATGTACAGTCACGACATTAGAATGGTGGATTTCTCAGTACAATTTAAATTAATATTTTTTAGGTCCTCAAAATGTATAGGTAAGGTAGTTTTGAAACTTCTAATTTCGCGCCAACCAACGGTGTCCAAGGGAAAATTGCACGCGCCATCTTGGAAATCGGACTATAGCGCATGCGCCCTCGACACGTTTAGAAGAAATAAAACCTACGTGGTATACGATAGCGGCGTACAAACTTATTTGATCGGTCGTTCAACCATGTCGATGTTGCGTGTTGCTCTAACGTATGTGTGCGTCTCACTCTCTCGTACCGTTAAGGTGGTATGCCTGAGTTATGGCATTCCGATGTTACCACCACCACTTCGGAGGCTGTGCGGCGGCCGGCGCGTAATAGTAAGTTACATGTGATTTTAGCCTTACATCCAATGTTTCTTACAAGGTGTGAACGCCCTCTGGTATTAGAAAATTAATTGATAATTTCTGTAACTATTTAGTGGAAACATCGCCGCTAATGGTTATTAAAGATGTGTACCGGGTCTGGTTTGAGAATGAGTTATTTGTTTGATCCGGTAAATAAACCTAGTTACTTTCTTAGCTCTATCGTTATCTTAATCCTAAAATGTATAGGTTTTAAAGCAAGGTTGGCACTGGTTTAGATGGTGTGACCTAAATTGGGGTGGACTTTGGCTGTACAGCGGTACATAGAGATCTCGCTATTATTGCAAAGGCTTATAATAGCAATGATATCGAATCTGGCTTAGCGGTTGATCTTAGATTGAGACTGTGGTTTAGTGAAGTCACATGAAATTCTTAGAACTGGTTGGCGCCCAACATGCTTACTTAGTCACTATAGTTATAGCTTAGTAGGTACTTGTTATTTTGTTCATGTTTTCATCTTGTTAACGTGCGATTTGATTAGAATGTAGGCATATAAACCTCTGTTTTTCGTTCCTTTCAAAAGTTTATACCGTTTTTGTTTCAGGTACCTACCTACTTCTTGTGATTTTGCAAGTTTATTCAGTTTGTTGATAAACTGATATGAATGACACGAAGTTCATACAAGTACCTAAGGTTCTACAACGTTTTATTTGATAATCATTTTGATCTACTTTCCAAAATTATCGTTGCACAAACAATCTTAAAGACAAATCAATGAATTAATTAAAAGGAATATTTTCCTGTTAGGTAGATACTCGAGTATAAGCTTTTACACTAAAAACTCCAAATTCGATGAACAACTAAGTAAGTATATTTCAGTTCTTCAAATCGACGAAATTCCAAGAAGAGGGCAATAATTAAATAAATAACGACGTTCGAAATAAAAATAACTAATAAACGATTCGCTGCATGAGATTTTTACGATAAATCAATCAATACTATAATACAAACACCAAGGAACGAATCACCAAATAAGGATAGATCTTCGCATGACTCGACCTATCGTTACAATGATAATCTATTCAATATAATCATAACCATATTAAGTTCAGAATCAAGAATCACGAAATAGAACTTTAAATGTTTATTGATAAGGTAGAATTGGGTGTGATGAAGTGCTTGGTAAGAAATAATAGGTACCTATGCAATCAGCCAATCGTTCGTAGGTTTAACATGCAACTATGCAAAGTGATGTCATAAAGTTGTCGGTGCTTGGTGCCTATGAAACATGTATCAAAATCCGCTTTTAGAAGTGTTAAGTACCTACCTTGATCTATTAGGTTGGTTTTTGCTAAGTGTGCCATGCCCCAACTTATTCGAGTTCGCGTAAGAACGCAGTTTAGGCTTTTATGTTGTTATTGATTGATCCACTTCAATTGAGGATAATAAACTTTTTATAATAATCTAGTTTCTGCTATCACTAATAGCTACCTACTGGTATCTAAGGTGATTAATATTGGGAATATAAAATAAAGGCTTTCATCAACTTAGTAACAAAGGTGTTAATGCGTTATGAACTACATCGTGTGTGAAGTACTCTTAAAAATCTCCATAAGATGGTGCTGGTGACGCCTACACCTGTTATACGAAAAAAATAGACCCACATGGCCATATTGAATGTAGGTAGGCATAACCAAAATAAGATTAATATAAATGGCTGGCCGTAAAATTCCATATAAGGCAATTAGTGAGCACAAAATACATACAAAACGTAGGCCGAAATGAAAATACCTAGGTAGCGACAATAAAGGAAGTAAAAAATAAAATTTCTATTTCTAATAAATCTAGAGAAAAAGAACAGTTGTAGTTTATTTTGCTAAAATGTATTAAATATGTACACTATCATAGTTTATCGTACTGAGCGGAACCAAAGTTATTATTTCTACGATATTTCGCTAGCAGCGCCATCTAAAGTATCACGAACAAAGTAGAAAAGGAATTCATCAGCGCCATCTACCGCAAACTAATAAAACTACTTCAATACGTCTGCATTTGTTGTTCCTAACGAAATAGATAGATGGCGCTGTAGAACTGTATCTCAACGTAGTTTGCTCATTAATGCATGCAGTGCAGTATAGATGGCGCTAGCTTAGTACTAAAAATAAAATTATAAGTTTGTTGTGTAATGTTAGCGTCGATTTAGAATCAATAAGTTTTACGTAATAAAGTCGGTAATTACTTCCTTCAAAGTTTTGGTAAAATATAATTATTTTCAAAGCAACCTCTGAATATGTTGGTGTTAATACAAGCAACGTTATATAGGTGGCGCTAGCTGGTTATGAATTACAACATTTCAACTTTAGTTGACGTGAATGAGTAATAAGTTGGGTTTTATGGATTCATGTTTTTTTCTTTAATTTCTTCAGACTCTGTTAACAATGAACTAAAGAACTATTGCAATAAAGACCTACGTGCTATAAAAATAATGGTCATTACAGCTATTCTATTTTGTTAACCACCAGGACTGGTTAATTGGGATCATTGCCGGTAACTTGATTATTAATAATTCTCCAAGTTGAACTCGAAATTATACCTGTTACTTAAAATAAAATATGCATTTTCAAGTTTAACGACATTAAACAAATTCGCAACAACGTTAGGTAGGTACATTCGCAATCAGCTTGATCAATTTTTAGCTTAAAAAATATATAGGATTTGGGTGCTCATACTCAATGGACTTAGATTAAGTATAATTAGCAAAGTGATAATGAAAAGCTTGAACCAATAATTTGGTAAAAAATAATACTCATGCGATGCTAGCCGACTACCAGCTGTTTGGTAGTCGGCTAGCGTAAAGATACCTTTGCTTTTGTTTAAAAAAGCAAGTACAATTTTGTATGTAACTAAAATAAATTAGTTTATGTTTTTTTCAGGACGGCAAACGATCAGACGGATCGTAAGGAATCGATGGCATTATTCAGCTAGCCTTAAAATACTTGTACCTTTGTTGAAAAAGGCATACAATAGGTACGGTCGTTCCCAAATAGTCAAATTTAATACTTTTATCCAAATGTCAAGAATGATATTTTTCTACGAAAATTCTATGAAACTTCATATTATGACGTCATAGTATTTCTGGGTCAAATAGCTTACCTAATTCTTAAATAAATGCTTAAGATATCGAAGATTTAGTGTATCGACAGATCGACGACAAAAAGTATAGGTAGTAATTTTTATATATTTTATTAAAGATTTATATTTTATTTAAAGATTGTGTATTGAAACGTCGAATTAATTAATTTTTTACATCTGAAGTGAATCTATTTTCACATTATCTAACATACATTTCTAATAATCTTTGTATTTATTATCTGTGGATTTGCTTATTAGAGACAGAATTTTGACCTACCGAAGCTCCATAGTCCATGTGAATAGTGTCAAAATTAAATCTAATATTCAAACAGATAGGTTATGGAAAACGGCCGTAAATAACTTTAGCTGCTAACAAAAGTATACATGATATTTTAAACTTCGCGGTAGGGCTTAAGAAAAGATGGCCGGTAATCAAATATCTGTCAAGTGATGCATGAAATTGTGTGCCCGCGCAACCCCGGCCGTTGCCCCGCCACGACGACGTGAGCCTCGGCTTGATCAACAGCTAATTGGTATAATGTTGCAGTCAAAATGAACACTTTTTATTTGTTAAAGGACAAGAATTGGCTTTTTAAAACACTTTTAAATAAAAGCGTAAAAGAGATCGACTAAATCTTTTGAATCAAAATTATCGACTAAATAGTAAATCTCTAACAAAATGCTAATATGTAATAAAAGTGTAGAAGAACTATGCTTTGTCACAAATACAACGGCTCGAGAGTGATACTCGTCTCACGACCTCACAGAAAACCGGCGTGCAGCAGGCCTATAGCGTCGACTTTAGCAGTGTAACCCCACGGTTACCCGTGCCTACCGAATCCCAAAACTGTCTTGTAAATTAGGTGGAAATTTTATGTAGAGTTTTGTTTCCAAAGTTCAACATACTAAAAAATAATGTGTTCATTGTAAAGAGACAGTTGTACATATATGTACGGTTACACTTTCCTCATAAGTTTATATTTTTGAAAATCGAACGTTTAAAATCGAATGTATAATGAAAAAAAAATTGAACTTGGAATAGACTATTTGCTTAGCCACATAAACAGTGGTTTACGTAATTTTATACATTAAAAATCTCTAAAGCGCAGTTGACACTACAAAATTAGTTGTTAGGAAAAGTTAACGACCAGCAGCAACGAGTGTTCCAAACAAGAAACTTTACAAAAATACGTATCGAGCAACTTCACGACAGCATTCGTACTTCATACGAAAAATTAATTAAAAAATGGACATGCAGAGTGTACGGCCACTAAATTCAGCGATTTTATAAAACTTCGCCCTCGATACTTTCTTAATTTTTATGTTTATTCTCTTTTCAAAAATGTTCAATTGTCCTAAGGCAAGTGGTTAAGTTTATAAATAAAATATAATAACGAACAATGTTGACCGCATCACTAATTCGAAATACATCTGTCGTTGTACCTAAACACAATTGGAAACCGCAAATTCTTTATTTAAAATTTGTCGTGTTTTTCACTTTAAAAAAAAGTGGCAAAAATATTTTTTTTTCCAGAAGTAGGTTATTCGTAGATAAGTGTTGTAATGTTGATATTATTTAATACCTGGTTTCCATGACTTAAAACACGTTTTGTGAGTCGCGTCGTGCACATGCCTGAAGCCTGTCACTTGTCCGTTATAGTGATAGGCATTCGCAAAGGACTGCCAAACACACGGAATCTAGGCATAACTGAAAATCGCGCCGTGGACGGAGCAAAAATTCATCAAAATTTTCACGTTGCCTTTTTAATACGTCTTCAATCTGGTCGCCACGGTACGTTCGCTTTGCCCGCCCTTTGCCAACGTCATCTGTCCATTTGGTCGGCTGTTCATTAATTTTCGTTTCATACGGACTCTTTGAGAAAACTACTTTCATCCATCTTTAAAAAAAAACTGCCCATATTGATTAAAAACGGATTCTTACTTTTATTTTTGTGTCCGTAGTTCATGCGATGTCATTTCAGGGTACCTATGTAAGTCGTGGTAACCCAAAAGTTATTGATAGTGAATAAAAGGTGTTGATTCGAACCTGGCAAGTACCAAGATGTCTTTTTCCGATTCATAAGTATGTACTTTCTTTAATTATTTAGACACCACTGACATTCTGTGAAGGAAAACTTTGTGAGAAACCTGGACTTATAATTTCCAATTTTTAGTTTGAAATCCGCCTTGTGCAAGCTTGGATTAATGCTTAAACCTACTTGGTGCGAGAAGAGGCCTTTTCTTAACAGTGGACACTTATAAGCTGATGATGATTATCATGAAGTTCAGGGTAATGCTACAGTTGCCTCAATAGTTTGAATTTGTTAGACAGGTCACCATTTTTGGCTAACAAGTTAATTTCTCTGTACAAAGCTTAAACAAACCTATTTTCCTGATTTTCAAACGTCGACCACGTCAGATACGAAATTAGGTGCTTACGATACAAAATGATATCTCATTTCTGTATTTCCGATCAAACGTTTTACGACTATTGCTCATGGTAAATGCAATTTAGAAAACGTCAATCCATGTTCGTTCAGGATACGTGGAAACAAGAGTGCTACTGACAGAACCTTCCTGTATTTGAAGCGAAAATTGTTTACAGAATTTGATGTTGCGGTCAGTCTTGCAGATAAGCAGTTTTGGTCAAAACTCTTTCATATAAAGGAGTTTTCATATAAAGGATTACATTACGTTAGTGGGTACTTGAGCTTAGAGAGGATTGAGTAGCACCTGGAATCCTCTGAGGATTGGCTGGAGGTGAATTTGACACTATTCAACTAGAACGTTCGACAGTAATCTCTATATTGGGAATAATCCTATTGTAAACCTATCCAGAGCGCTACTAGAGATATCTGCAATTCGACTCAAGATGGAGATTTGTACAAATGTATATGAATCTCTATTGGTATACTTGACTTAGGGTCAACTTGGAAACTTGGAAAGCGTCGCTGCCTGATTAGCGATTCAAACAAAAATGTTGCTTTCGTATACCACTATACGTAAACGATGTGCATCCACGATGTGGCGATTTAGAGACAATTCTAACTGTATTAGCTTCACTGGCAGACAAAATTGATGGGCCGTTCATTAGACACTAGGCAAGTAGACATGCTTGATATCCATGTCAAATAATGAAAAGAATGATAAGAATTTAATTTTAATTTAAGTGGAAACTATTTAACATAGACAAAAGGCTAAATTGGCAAGATCGTTACATGAAAACAAAGAAAAGGATTACCAAAATGAATGACGAAAATTCTTATAGAGGCACGGGTTAACAATAAATGTTATCCATCAAAGAAACTATCATTGTAAGTGTCGAAACACATTTAGTTCATTTAATCAATCAGTCTGTTTGTGCCCGTATGCAGTTGTTCATTTAATTATCGGTCCCCTTCATCTCATGTGGTGGGGTAAATGAGGTGACTTCAAATTGATAGGCATTTGTTTCAAGAACATATGCAGTGGTCTTAGAATTATGAAGTAATAGGTGCCCTTGACTATATTTTAGTACTAAAGTGTAATAAAATTCGCTTTTGTCTGTCCCTATGTCCATTTATGATCCTTAAAACTACGCAACAGATTTTTATACAGTATTTTCAAATTGATAGAGTGACTAAAGGGGAAGGTTTACATGTATAATAACGTCCATTATAAATAGTGGAGAAATTAAGTATCAGCATTGCTCCCATCCGAAGCCGTGGCGCATCGCTAGTTTATTACAATTCGTTGACAGTGCGGTGAAAATAATTTGAATTAGATTTGTTCTAGATTTAGGCAAACTTTTTATCAATATTGTCTATTATTAATTTTTTTTTCACGTCTTCAAAACATAAAAGAAAAGTTATCCTGTAGTTTTCGCAGTCAGAAATTGCCATTGGTGTATGTGTGTTACTACATAAATTTACATTTTGAAGCTTACAATCCCTAAACTAATGAAAGCATGTTCTTTATTGTATAATACCTTATATATTTAACCCACGCTTCGACCTCACGCATATATATTAATGATGGTCAAAAACTTCAGATGATTATTTTCGCTTATTAGTTTTAATACATTTACATTTTTGCCATTATTTTTCGGTTAATACTTGAAATCAATTTTAAAAAAGACCTGACAATAAATCAATTTGAAAATGTAGTGCTTGCTCATTGCCTTGGAAATATACGACTGGAAAAGCAACTTTTATAAACTTCTAGAAAATATTTGCGCGTCATTTTCCTGAGAAACACATAAAGTACAAAACTATTTGTTTGAATCGCAGTATTAGGCTTAGACCGTATTAGGAATTCATCGCACAACACTGGCATGGACACGAAAATCAATGTCGACTCAAATAATTATATTCAAAAAATCATAGGTGTTTAATATTAATACGGTTTTAAGTTTATTGAAGCAGCTCACGTCGATGGTAAACATCGCATGGTGACGGTAAACGATGACCGAGTTGTATGCACGGATCCTATAAATTTCTGATTCGCAAAATTCTTATGTGATGCGCAATATTCTATTAAGAATGTAGCTATCGTTTTTTATCTATACTAATATTTTAAAGCCTTAGAGTTTGTTCATTTGTTTGAACGCGCTAATCTCCAAAACGACTGGTCCGAATTGAACAAATTATTGTGTTTGTTAGTCTATTTATCGAGGAAGGCTATTAAACGTCGCGCTACGATCTGTAGGAACCGAGCAGTGGGTAAGAAAACGCGAGAAGAGTAGCTAGTTTAATATTAGGGCAGTTTTTCCAGAAAAAATATAATGAACGTCCAAAATATGAATTTGAGTAACGATAATTTAAAAAATGACATTCGCTATACAAAAATTAGTGTGCTCGCTCGGTTCCAGTACAAGTTTTACCCGTTTTAGTGGCAGCATGAATGAATGCGGCGGTTATGATCCGAATGAGAGGACACGACACCGTGATCGCTTGTTTTATTTGCACAGAAACCTGTTTATTGAGCCCCCGCGCCGTCCACGGAACTTTTTATCGCGTATTTTTTAATGTTCCTACATTTGTGGCTTGTATGCAAAGCCGAGGAATGCAGTGTGTATCAGAGTAATTAAGCCAGTACTAAGAAAAATATTATTTAAACCAATTTTTTGGAGATTTTTAATGCCGTTGCGTCTCTTCCTTTTTGCTTATTGAAAATTGAAATCGATTTAAGTGCCGTTAACTGTATGAGATTAATATAATCGATTTTGTTTCAATTTGATATCATATTCGATGATACAATCGTAATTATTAAACTATTATTTCTATCGATCATTGTTGAAAGTGGCGAGTTTGCAATAGTGTAGATCTAGTAGTACGTCTAGATTTGTTTGAGAAGGCTAGTAGATACATTTTCTACTGACATATTAACTTACAAGCTAGCTTGCAAATATTTTTCTGATCGTACCACGGTTTTAAATTACAATTCTACTTACAACTTAAAAGTACGAGATAAGTTTGATCATTAATTTTACATTTGCGTCACTGGAGGGATTATCATACTTAGCTTCATTTGTTTAAGATTCAATCTCGTTTAATGTCTTTAGAATCTTTTCGAAAAACCGAATCTTTACGACTTGCATTGATATCGAACGTCTCGTTTACGACGGTGACAATATATTGAATATCGTTTACAGGATTAAACTTGTAATGCTTAAGGAATATTCCCAGGTACAAGGTTTGCAAAGGAGTCCATTAAATAACCATTAAAATAATGTTCGAATTGAATGTTGGAGGTACATACACATGTTTGTAGGGTTATTATAACTTTATATTAAATTGTCGCTGACATAACGTTACTTTGTTAGAAGGAATTAACTTTGATCCGTTTAAGATTTTTATTATTATGAATAACTAGATTTCGTCCGTTTTCGTTCCGTTCGCGTGGAATAGTCGCGTGGACTTCCTGCAGACTATTGGTATAAAAACTATCCTGTGTCCTTTCTCGAGTTCCAAACTATGTCTGTAACAAATTTCACAGAAATTGGTCCAGTAGTTTAGGCGTGAAGAAAAGACAGACAGACAGACTGAGTTACTTTCGCATTTATAATATTAGTTTGGATTTGGTTATCAGTAACTAGTACCTACAACAAAAACAGTTTATCCAACACGATTAATATAAACAACGATTCCTAGAATTAATCCTGTTTATTATGAAGACACGTACAAGACAATCGAAGACGTGAAATAGAATATAAGAAAGAGACAACCATATTTAAAGATACGTCTGTCTATACATACTTATTTATTATTATTACAACTTTTCTGAGGAATTTCGCGTGTTAGAAACAAAACGTATGTAAATAAAATGCGTATAGAATTTAAATACATTTTGCGTTGATACCTAGCCAAGGTAGATGAATAAATATTTAGCACGCGTCCGAATTCAAATGGGAGTTTTCTGAATTGTAATCCGTTCGATCACTACATCCATTTGATTCCTTTAACTTATGATCGCCTGGTACTTTAGTGCTCATATCAGTTTGTTTCTAGGTCTTAAAATCTAGACTTAGCTGGTTTTTGGCTAAATTATTCATATGTACTGTTGAAGCTGATTTCACTATCTGATAGACAGACTGTGCTATCTTTCATTTTTTTTCTTAGTTCTCTAGACTTAGTTGATCCGTCTCACACCACCTCGATATTGTTCAGTTTTATTTTATCGTAGTTCACAACAATCAGAGACATAGTTTAATAACTTTTTGCATTATAATATCTTTTTAAGTATGCTATGAAATTGCCACGTTTAGTCTTTGTACAAAGAATATAATGTTGATTATAGGAAACCTTAGGTCAGTGTCCGTTCCTTGTAGATCCTGCAGGGACCTGCATTAAGGATAGACGATGTTTATTATGCATTACAATTTACATAGACTGTCATCTGCACAACTCGGTTCATTTATCATAACATCGCCTGGGAAGGCATGAATATTTTAATAACGTTACAAGATGACGAGATAAACTATTCTGTTTACCTCTCTGCGAGATGAAACGTGAAGATACGGATGTTACTCGTAGAAAGTCTTATAACATGTTCTTTTAATGTCCTTACATAATGTGCCTGGTTTTTAATGCTTTATTGCCTAGGTACACGAGTATCAAAATTGTTTTGTATACTGCTAATTTTATGTCAAATATAATAAATTTCGATGACATGTTGAAATCAAATTTTCACTGTGTGTAAATAAGTGAAAAATGCGAACAATAGCCGACCTGTCTTTACAATTAAATCGCATTATAAGCATCAATTATTATTGTAGTGTAGAATAATCGCCGTTGACATTTCACTGATATATCGCGAATACGTACATTTTTATGGAATTCGTTGCATCACTATTCTTCATATAATTATGTCGTTCGTTGTTATTCGAATTGAACGTTCTCGTGTAGGTACTCTACAAACAGTCTCTTTTGTTCCCATGGAAGCCTCAAAGCTGAAACTTCAGTCCATCATAAAGTCTTTCGTCGTCCCTTTTGTTCTTGATTTTGGTAGAATTTCTGAACTATTCCTTTTTGACATTTCGCAAATAATTTTAGTGCAATTAATGCTCAAACTCAGTGTCACAGGGAACGGGAATCAAAGGCCTGATGCACAAAGCATACTACGGAGTTCTCGGTGATTTAACACTAAACCCTTTCTGGGAAATACGTTTGTCCCTCTCACTCGTATGATTTACAATCCCATGATAACGAAGTAGGTATACATATGTCAGTACGTACGTTCAACTAATTCTCGGTTCCCACACTATTTCATTAGTTTAGTTCATTTGAAACATTTGGTAGTACTTCAGAGTTTTTACCATTTCTTCAGGATGTGGGTGTTTTGTAAAAACTTCGGATATCCTTAAGGACTAAGTAACATGTGTTCGATGTTACGAATTTTTACAAAAGAAAGGGATGGGTATAGAAAAAAGTGCATCTTTTTCTCCCTTTCGCTTCGTCCCGGTACAGCATCTGTCAGGGATATTGGGTGACCCGGCGGCATCTCACGTGAGATGAGTTTTGTGTGCAGTGTCTTGGTATTTTAAGATTTTTTAAAAGAATAATAATTAGTACTCCGGATTTTTGTCCTTACCTATAATAATTATATTTTGTAATTATCAATGTTTAACAAAAGTTGCGTTTTACAAATTTTTTGCTCTCATATTTAGTCTACATAGGTTCTAAGCAATATCATATCTATCTAAAATATGTCAAAAAACATTCTTTTACTCACAAAATCCAACATTAGATAGCAGATTAGTAGCAACGCATATTTGTGAATCTTACCTGTAACACAAAAACAAAATACTATTAATAAAAAAAAAAACAACATTTATACAAATATTACAAATAATTTTAAATTAGGATTTAAACAACATTTTATGAATTAATTTTTTTTTCAAGTATCTAAACTTTTTGGTTCTTGTATACTGTCGTTGCATGGAACTCCGGTTCACACAGCCACCACTACCGCGGTATTTTGAACCTGTTTATGCGTTTGTGTGCGTTCGCGACAGGTACCTTTCGTACTAATGCGTTTGTGTGGGAGTGCCAAGTATTCGCTAGTAAGTATTAGAACTATCGTTTTTATGAATGGGTTCTCAGTTTCTCAGATACGTTTCTGTTTCATTCAATGCCTGCGGTGCGTAGGAATGCGAAATGAAATAGAATTATGCGAAAACTATTATGTACATTGCTGTTTTAGTTTGGTTTTAGATTTATTTCGAAATATTTAAAATGGAAATGTATTTCATATACGCTTTTTCAGTTTTGTGTAAAGGATACTCTTCGAATTTGTACCTCTTCAAAGTTATATCTAGTTTTGGACAATATTAATGGCATCGTTCCTAGGAAACTATTCGTATGTTGTCAAAAACATGTAGCTGCTGCATTTGAATAAAATTGCAGGATGAGCAATTTATGTAGATACCTATGTGTAAAAGCTTTTAGAGTGTGAGCCCTCAAAGTTAAACATTCCACGAAACTCTACTCCGACATTCAAATGGAGTTATTGCAAGGTTTTGACTATCGCTGCATATGCCATTTTAAGCTGTATAGTTTTCTATTAAAACTTCTTACACTTCTGTATAAAAAACTAATTAACTAAATAAAAAAAAAATGTCAATAACAATTTAAAAAATTGAGCGAATTTCCTACAAAAATACACATGCTGGTAGGTTACAATGCTAATCAAAGCAAACGCTCGAAAAAACATTTGCGTCCCCTCCCACTTGCGCGCGCGCCGCCTCACACCCACGGTATCGTAACATCGTAGTAAAATTTGTAAATGTCTCCCTTATAAGGAGACTGACATAATACGCGTAAACGTTTTAAATTACTCGTGGTCACTATAGTAGCCGTTTTATTTGACTATTGATTTTTTTTACCCAAATATTAGAATTATTATTATACCCTATTCAATTTTCGAATTATTGTTTGAAGTTTAATAAACTGACTAGAAAAGAGAGGATACAACTGTAAGGGTGTATAAGTCACATATCGATGCTTCCGACAACAAAGGTCGTAAACACCAAAATAGCACTTTTGGTAATCAACGAAAAACAAAAAATAATTTAGTTTTTGGCTTATATCTTTTTAACTTTAAAAGTTGTAAAATTGTGTTCTATACAAGAAATACGTAAAATACGATGGTGTTTCATAATATATTATTGCTATTTATGTCAAAGCCTTATTTTAAAAGTTAGCTTGGACATACACCCCAGAAAATTCAAGAAGTTGGTATTTACGACCACTAACAAATCAATGGAGAACGATTTGTCTAATGGAAGTTAGAAGTATGCACCAGTTTTTAAATACAATAGTTCTGGGTTTGGTTTTAAAAACCATATACTGAAATAAAAATGAGTGTAAACACCACGATCTGATGCGATGGTATGTAACAAACATGGAAATATCTGAAGCAAAAGTCTATAGTCCTTTCGACTGGCAGGTACTAAAGGTATAAAAATACACTTAAGTACGTATATTATAGGCATCTTCCCGTATATAATTTAATCAAGCGTTTACTACAAGATGCCCATAGTGTTCTACCTCCAACGACGTACCTAACCAGCCAGACATAATTCAAAATGTTAAGTAATCATTATGTTTCATGGATTTCAAGAAGATTTTATAATCACGACATTTTTTTAAAACGTATTGATAATGAATTACAAAAAAATATAAGTAAATATTCTACTAAGCTATTAAAATTATTAGAGCAGTAATGCTCTAATAATTTTAATTAATTTTTAAGGTTTAACGTTGGTGAAAATGGACATTGTTTATGTCCATTTTAACTCCCTTACAAATTTAGGTAGTTCATCTTTCTAGATCTTGTTTGTTCGGAAAGCTTCTGTACTATGGTCTAAACCTAACTTTTAGTGTCGTTGGTGAAAATGGAAAAGTGTTATCGACAAGATATTAAAAAAGTAGATGCAAAACATAATACGACGACGAGTTATAGAAAATCAGGTCTTCAAATTTCTGATTTATAATCTTCTGTCATTGGATAGAAGATTATTAACCAGAAATTTGAAGACCTGATTTTGTGATAGAAGATAATTAATCAGAAATTTCATCTTCCTCGTCAGTCTCAGGAAGAGTATCAATGACAATATGAGACTGACCCTATTAAAAAAATTAGGAGTACGCTGTACGTTTAGGTGTGGGAGAGCCATGCTTCGACACGAATGGGTCGGCTCGACCGGAGTAATACCACGGCCTCACAGAAGAAATAACCACTGCAATAACTGCAATAACCGGCGTGAAATAACCACTGCGTTGTGTTTCGCCGTGTGAGTGAGGTTACCGTATACCGTTAGGCCCAATCCTTCCCCTTCCTCAATCCCTAAATCTCGAAATCCCTAATCCCTAAAAGGTCGGCAACGCACTCGTAACTCCTCCGTTGCGAGTGTCCATGGGCGGCGCTGATTGCTTACCATCAGGTAATCCGTCTGCTCGTTTGCAGACGTATTACATAAAAAAAAACGACCTACATAATTCATTTTTCATACAAATTCTCCAAGACCAAGTGACATTACGACAATTGTTTCTCAGCAGAGCTTACGTTTTAAAAATGATTGTGGGGTGTAATTACAATTAATTATGTGTTCATGTTTGTACGACCGACAGCTGTGTGTACGTTGTATTATACGACCTGCACGATTATTCGGTTCTAAGCAATATGAGTTATACATACCCTCTTTTCAAAAAAATCTTGATTACACTAGTACAAATTTGGGGTGTAAAAGTATGTTTTTTTAGGCGAATATTTTTTTCACATTTTTAGATCGACGCAGCGCCAAAAATTAAGTAGGGCTGCATTCTTAACTCATTTTCGCCAAAATGGCGTTTACGACATTTGTTGCCGGAAGCATCGATATCATTTGCAGTAATTTGTAACTTATCGGGCGATGCATTAGGAATGTTTTTGCATAAATCAGTTTGCATTTATTCAGATCATTTCTTGTTTAATGGTTCTTGTGAGTAATTCTTAATTGTTGTTCGTTTATGAACCCTTACCTACATCTTGCGTTAGTAAAGAAAGTCATATATATATTTAAACTTTTCTCATAAGTACTTTAATAATATGATTATGATTCCCAGACTTAAGTATATTCAGTTCTTAAGCTGGCATGTCTGGCGGGCGTGGATTATCCCCCTGTGTCCTCAATATTTTATAGCATTTTCAGCTCCGCCTCTGAAAATTACCCTTATCTGCCCGTTGCCAACGCCCCCGACTGAAACGCCCCCTGAAATCCACCAATACTACAACTTTCAGCTGGCAACGTACGTATTTCAGGGATTTTTTAAAAGTATCATTATACTTAATTTCTAATTATTTTATAAATAAAATTAAACTTTTGTTGTTATAGCTGGGTTTATATATTTTTTATATTTGAAACTTTACAAAAAATGTATAAAAAAGCTTTCTTTATTGCACAAAAGAGATAAAGTCAAATGACTTAACAATCAAAATCCTAAGCTATGTGTACCTAACTTAATCTCAAACCAATGGTATTTATTCCGTATTATCGTAAGAAAAAAATTAAATTATTTCAACTTTCGAACAGAATTCAAAATTCAAAAATATTCGAATTTTATTTTTGTTGAATTTTTTGTTAAAAAATTGCTGTTATACACTACAATATTTATGATGACGTTATATCACATGTCTGTATTCTAAATTCAAAGTTTTTTTTTTATTAAAATAAAGTCATGATAAGTTACACAAACAAATACTGTATTAAAAGTTTACGTCAGTAAGGTCCTGTTTCATAGCGTTATAAATCTTCTTTTACACTGTTCACTATCCTAAGTACCTAATGTGACACCACGAATGCCTCACCTCACCTTACAACAACGAAAACAATGCTGAAAAATGATCCATAAATTGACTCTATGGAATGGTCCCGGATGCATTTAATGGAGGCATGCTAACTGACAACTTTCATACCTTCGATTCTGATTTCGTTTGACGACTGTTACAAACGTATTTTCTTTTGAAATTAGTATTAAGATGGTGGATAATAATGAATTCTAATTCATTTGTTTTTAGTGTCATATATTATTTGAAAGCCAGTGTGGTGTCAGATTAAATAACGTCTTTTTTTAGCCAGTTTTAAGTTTAAAAAGTAGTTTACTATATGGTATAAAGGTTTCAAACTTCGATTACATGAAGTTATGTAGTATCAATTGCATAGAGGCTTAGATAGTGCATTCTCCATTGAATAGTTCATCGAATATATAACATTGCCACTTTTCTTCGAAGTGTCCTGAACAATAGTGGTGTTTTCAAGAACATGATAACTCGATTTGATGTTTCTACGAACTTTCAGTGTCAATGAAGTTAAGTAAACACGAGGCATAAAACCTTTTTGCATACAGTTATGAGAATTTGTCGATTGTACGTTAAGAATTCCCTAGGGAATAAATTAGACCATTTTTTTGAGAGAGATTACCGATTCAAATACATATGTAGTTTGGACTTTATTTGAAAGAAATTAAGTCTGAAATTCAGTGGACTTGCAGCAGACCTGCTTGTAATGATTATATAGCGAACTTGTTCTGAAAAACTAATTTTAATTAACTTTGGTCATCACTTTATTTCGTCGAAAGCCAAAACACATTGGACTGCTAGTGTTACCTACTTTGATATTACAAAATTCAATGTGACCAATACAAAAAATCTCATTATATCATCTATCTGTATTCCATTTTCAAAAGGGAAACGAACAGACGAGCCGTTTTTATATGCATTCTAAAGTTTAGTAACGGTAGTGATAGAGAGGGCAATAGTTGATTGTTGATAAGTGTGAGAAGGATGGCAGAAAGTAAGTATTTTTTGCTGATTCTCTCAAGACAGTACGGGAACGAAGTGTGCCAAGAAGCAAGAGGCAGTTTGGTTTTCTCTATGTATGGTAAATAGTAATTTATTGAAAATTTTGTTATGCGCGGGCTTTATATCAGCGAGTACGCTTAGACGAGATAGTGCCAGCATTCGTGATTATGCTCTCGCAAAAATAACCCTTATTTCACAGAAAAAGGTTCCTAAGAAATACGATATAATGAACTACAAATTCATCATCATTATCAGCAGTTCACTGCAGGAAAATAGGCTTCCTCTACAGATCAAAGGTTTGCTGGTCTTTACAGTGAACTATACATTACATTTTTAATATCGTAATAACAAAACTGTACTTAAAATTATATTTTCTAAAGAAGATTCAGTAAGTGGCTTCAAATACAAACTCCATATACATATATAAATATATAGAATCTAGCTATTAGTAGTAAAATAGGTATTTATTTATCCAAATAATTATAATTCGATGCAGAATTCTTATACAAAAATCAATTTTTGTTTGTATGCATGTTTCATAAATAAAACTTAAAACAATTATTTATTTACCTTTTGTGATATGTGTGTTTTATAATATTTATAATAATATAGTTACCTACTATATGAGTCGTTGAATACGCTGTGTTAAGATCACCACCCGCTAAGGTTCTAGTACTAAGCTTTACACTATAAAGTAAATAAAACACTACAAAAATACCCAAGTAGGTACACATATGACAATTTATTTATAATTACCTACGAGTGTTCTCGTACCATCTGTTGCTGTTTTGCATGTGACAACATTGCTAATATTTTTTTCATCTCAACTTTATAAAGAATGCATATAACCCATTAGAAGAAGGACTAATGAAATGGTTTGAATGGCTAATTACTTTTTCAATTATTAAATTTTGAACTCTTTTTAAATTGTTTCAAGGTTTCGATTCAATTAATCGATTCTTCCATGAGTGAAATGTATCTATCTAATTTTTGATTTTACCAAGAAGGATGAGGTCGTCAACCTTATTTGTTTTTTATTTAGCAAACGGTCTGGCTGGTTTTAAGCGATAATGCAGCCTATGATGGAATACGTTTGCTTTTTAAAAATCTATTCAAACATCCACTTTGCCTCAGGCAACTTTCTGGGTGTCAGAATATCAGTTTTCTTATTTTTTAATATCGATATGATAAGACTTATGCGATCAACTTTTAGGAAAACAAAGGTAGTTTAAAGAAATTTCATCAATCTCGTCACATCTTCTCAAAACCGCTGCAACTAATGTAAGCCAGGATCTACAGTAGATACAACCATGAAAACACTGGAACACAGAAGTCCGGTGCGTCCTAGAGATAAATGATTGTCTTCGATCCCGCAACGAAATGAATCAAAAGATATTATTTGAGGCAAAGAAAAACTAAATAGTTTCCATTTCCCTCGGTAAATTGGTTTCAGTTTCATAAATATCTAGATTTTCTTGCTCATGAGTCACGACAAGACTGACAATACAATTTACGATTTAAAAACGTTCCACAATGTACTACCCAACCCTTTTCTTTATCAACATAGTTAATGTAAATACGAATTTAATTTTATCGTTATTTAAATATGTATATAAGAGTCGTTTCAAATTCATAGGTGCAATTACTAAGCAAGGGTTCCCAGTAATGTGGATGTATATTTATACATTTTTACGTAAATGAAGAAGAGCTATGCTTCGGCATGAATGGACTCGGCTCGACCGGGCTGATACCTCGAGGCCTCATAGAAAATCGGCTTGAAGAAACCATAGTGTCGTGTTTGCCGTGTCGGTGAAGTTACTCCTACCGCCTTTTTTCTCCAATCCTTAGATCCTTTAAGCCCATGAAGGAAAAATCCCTGGTCTTTTCCTTCATGTTTTAACCCCTTATCTCCAAAAGGTCAGCAAACGCACTCGCTACTACTCTGGTGCTGCGATGTCTATGAACGGCACTCGTTGCTGACAATCGCCTGATTCCTATCTGTTATTAAAAAAAATAGTTCACAGTCTTGTATAGCACTCACTCTCAACTCTCAAGTCCTCACTATCAACCTCAACTGTATACACAACTGTTACATGTTGAATTATTGATGACTATTATAATTTTAGTGAATTATTATGAAACGGAAAACGAAATGCATTCCAATTGAATTTTAGATTAAGATGAATACATAAGTCAATATTAGGTAATTGTATAGGAAATGATTATTAGTTACTTAGTTTTCAGTACTTCCACTGTATTGGCAACTAACTAATTATTACAGAATTATTACTTAATTAAAAAATACTGCGAATAAATATTAATAAATTACAATTCATTTCTGTTTTCTTTTGTATGTAATTGGGACCTTATGATAAATGTTTTAAGGGTTAAGATTAAAAAAAAATGTAAATACTTATAGATTTAAACATCGTGTAAAGATTGTCATTTAGCTATAAGTGACCTATGTAAGTGGGTGATTCTTCACATCAATTAAAAAAAATTTAATAATGTCATTATACTCAACCGAAAATTAACGAGTCTGCTGATTAAAACACAGATAATTATTTTATTAAATTAAATCTCACCACTGCTTACAAGCAACCGATTAAAGATATTGTATAAAATAAATTACTAAGATGCTTAAAAACCTGGGAGGATAATGACTTGTTAAATAAAAGTTAAGGTTTTTTGGAGAATCACCCAACTTGTACTAGTTAAGATAGTAGTACCTACCTACAAATACGTTTCTTTTTTAAACCAAACAATGTAGCAGTTTGCCTGTGTAGCGGTTACCGTTGTCTATGGGTGTTGCCAACACAAAAGGCGTCACTTGTGCGTTGTCGAACCAGTAAAAGGGTATTAGTAAAAAAAAAATAGAACACAGTACACTTTTTTTAAACCATATTACAATTAAAGTTTTTCTATCTGAACGTACGTTAGTCTCACAACGTTTCTGGAATTACATTTCTTTCTTAATTTCGAAGTTTTGGCGTCAATCCTTCTAAGATTATTAACATTCTTTATACACAGTTTTTGCACACGTTTCTTTAATAAAACAGATACCGTTTTTCGTTTTTAATTGACCTATTCCGTTTAGTCCGCAGTTTGATTGCTGTGTGACTTTAATTTCTTTGCGAACTGTATATTTGCATTTTTTTTTTGGCAAATTTAGTCGAATCTTCGACCCCTATTTTTGTAAGGGGAAAATCATCGTATGGCCTCTCCCGCCAGGGTGGGCTGGAGGGAGTGTCAGGCCCCCGTTCCTTCTTCTGCTTTAGGCCGTGGCCGCGGCTCCTCATTGCGCTTAACTCCGCAAACCTCTTTTTTTTTGATTTTTTTTTTTGTTAGGCGTACATCATCCAATGACTTATTCCGCCCGGGTAAGGCGAGAGAGAGCGTCAGACTCTCACTGACTAAAAACCCTGCCGTTCCTTCTCCTACTCTGGGCCGAGGTTGCAGTGCCTCATTGCGCTTACCCCGCAACCCCGGCACTCCGCAACCCCCTAAGACCAAAATTGATGGTATTTTTCTTTTTAAGAATTCTAGTTTAAAAATTCTCTGTCTTATACCAGCCGTAAAAGTTGTCCAACGATGCCTTCGATCGATGGTATGATGTTGTGCAGGGTTAGTCGACAAGTTGTCATTAATGGCGCTGCGATCGACTTAGGCATACATGCTAAACTTGTTTCACTTCCTGGTAATACTATTTTCTTAGAAATAGTGGCTATGATGATGTTCAGACGAATTTAAAAGAATTTATTTACTTGGTATTACAAAAACGTTGGTAACGTAGGTTGATATCGATTTTATATGAGTCTTTGTTTCAATTAGGACTAATCTGGAGCTGTGCTTGGTTGATGGCAACAGGGTTCATGTCTTCGTAAAACATTGGCGGTATATGAGCGAAGAGCGAAACGATAATTACCCTTTGTTTGGCTAGCTTTGGGGACTGACTGACTAGACGTGATGTTATGGCTAATAGCTCACATGAATATAGGAAATTGAACTTTGAGTTATTGTTATAAAGTTCACAGTTTATAATATTTTTTATATGAAAAAATATTTTATATAAATGCCAATGACTTGTCTAATATTTAGATTAAGAACCAAAATATTGATTCATATTCTATGCGCGTTGTCCAGTGTACAGTTTGCGCGTTGTTCACTTGTTCCCTTGTTAATGTTGACACACATTATACTTTGTTACAAGAGTCGTAACAATGAGCTCGTGTTTTGAAAATCGTTTCGCGTTCTGTGTCTATCGATACCTTATTTCTACATGTTTGGCATTCGAACGTCGCCGTCGTGTTACGAATGTACGGTAATAATATTTATTTTTATGTGGCCTCCTCTTACATAGTAGTTGAGATTTGTGACCGTCTTTTTTGCATCTAAAAGGCGTATCGATGTCGACGCTAAGTAAGTTATTATGATTGACTGTCGCGTCTCTCTTTAGCCGTATTTTATTCAGAAAAGGTTTACGATTTTTATTTAAGGCATTGAGCTACACAAACGCGCGAAAGTTAGTTTCGTTGCGTGATAATAATATAAAACCGATTTGAAAATAGACATCTGGTATTACTTATAAAAAGATTAACAAATGTGTTACACATTCAATAATATTTACCACACTTGTTAATCTGTACACATGTCGAATAATAACAAGACAATAATAATAAGCCAACATTACACAACCTTCAAACTGATGTATAAAAAACTAAGTTGTTTTTATAGTTATATAGATGTTCAAATATCGTGTACCACATTTAGAACACCAATAAAATCTCCACTATTCACATGTTTATAACTAGCAATTAATGTAACGGACTTTTTGCTCGGCGCTGAATAAAGGTTACGCAACGGTGTAAGAGGCGGCCTGCGTATCGGATAACAATTAGCATTCGTGTCGTATTGGTTACTTTTGAATGCGCGATAGCAGTTTTAAGGCGTTTTGTGGCTTGTGATTTAGATTTGTCTTTATCAGACTAATAAGGACTATGAAATACATTTTTGTTGCGTCGATCCAATACTATTGTATCAATTAGGACCGAAAAATAAATAAAATTAGTTTAAATAATGTTCTTCAATTTTTATTCAATTAAAAATGTATCATTTCCAATAAAGACAGGATTATAACCGTACCCCTAAAACAAGTTAGCACGACCGGATTTCGCACAAAACTCCACTTTCATTCACGACAGGAAAACGTAATAATAAATGGCAATAAAATTAATTATTAATTATCGATGGTATCCGTTATTTGGTGTTGAGTATCGAGAAGTAAATAAAGTACTTTTTTTGATAAATACGCGGTATTAGTTGCTTCAATTTATTGCAATTACATACTATCTAGGGATGGACCGTTATGTGGTAAAAACTCCTAGTTCGAGAACTTCAACGGTACTAGTACTGCCTTATTCGGTATGTCATCTGCGTTCCTTTCTCGGGAACGGCTAGCCTGTTTCTTCACCCGGTATCGGTATCTAATCACTCTTATCTCATACCTAGATTAAGTTCAAGTAGGTTTCGTAGTAGAATTACTTTGTCGATAGTTTTTCTGATTGTATAATGGCCTCTTTATCATACGCTGTACTTGTAAACTTCAAAGTTATTTAACTTAAATATTGTTCTTAAGTTTTATTACATTTTGTGATTAGTTTTTTTATGAGGTCAAGGCTTTCTTACATTCTTCATAGTTTGCGCTGTGAAAGAATTTGTCGCATGATTTGTCAAAGGCTAAACAGTGTTGGCTACGACACTTTCACTGCTACTAGAGGCCTTTGCGCAACCTCTCGATATGCCTTTGTTACCGAATTTACAGTCGAAGACTTGTTAAATGGTAAAGAATACAAAGCACACTTCGTGACTATTTATTTTAGACAATTCCCATACGCGAGCCGCGGTGGCCATTACATTGATTTCTAAAGCACCATTCGAAATGCCAGAGGTGAAACAGACATATTGAATAACATTATACATACATTGTTTTCATTTGCATAAACATCGAATAATTATTCCACATATTTCTATTTATCGATATCGATAATCGTCTCAGAATTTATTTGTACTTTTACAACCCTAATAGATGACCGTAGTGCTGTGTCCATCGATTTGTTCGAATACATTAAATCGATTGACGACTCGTGTGATTCTTCAACGGTACTGAATGCGTGGGATAGTGTATTGAGACAATCGATTTGAAAATCGTTATAAAAAGTGAGCGAGAGCATGTGAAGTATGACATGGAGTTCTAACGGCATCATAGTTGCACCGTACCGGCTTCTAAGGAAGGTGAGCGTCACTGCTATTGATGACGTCGACGTTGCCGAGATAACATACTACCTCAGACTTCTTTGTCATTAGCTCGACAATTTATTGCTAAACAAACAACTAAAAGTATCGGGTTTTCGGGTTTTGCCAATATATACTTAGCTACCCACACAATAGTGATTAAAATCGTCTCGATTACACATTATCAAAATTATATTTGAAGCAGATA
Organism: Spodoptera exigua; assembly: GCA_902829305.4. Classification (NCBI taxonomy): domain Eukaryota; kingdom Metazoa; phylum Arthropoda; class Insecta; order Lepidoptera; family Noctuidae; genus Spodoptera; species Spodoptera exigua. The sequence continues at coordinate 5,867,210 of LR824601.2, read as the reverse complement.
CTTAACGATATTCAGTCATTTTAACTTAGTAAGTATATAAATGTAAATTTTTAAGACTAATCGATTTTATACTTTAATGCTATATATTAAGAGTTAAAAGTCCTTTTGAATAGACATTAACTGTTTTACGACCCTCTGATGGAATTCCTTTTCATTCATAAGTAGGTATATTGCCGATGCACAAAAAACAAGAGACGATAAGAACATCCATTGTTACTCTCAAAAAGTTTACTAATATAATTTTCTAACAGAAGAATTTCCTTTTCCTTGTGATCTGTCGCTGAACACAATTAGTTTACTGGAATAATCCTGTATTAAACATCATCAGCCTGATTTCGTACACTGCTGGACAAAGGCTTCTCTAATTGCACGCCACTGAGTTCGATGTCCAGCTCTTCTCATCCAATCACTGCCAGCCACCCTGCGAATGTCGTCAGTTCACCTGGATGGAGGGCGCCCTACACTACGTTTGTCTACACGTGGTCTCCACAAGAACTCGTCTACTCCAATGATCATCGGTTATTCTTCCCGTATTCTTTATTGATTAAATAAAAACTTATATATATAAAGGACAAGCTGCTGAAACATTTTTTAGTTACGTAACTTGCCACTAAGAAGTCCTTTCAAACTAAAATAAGTAGCAATATGTATGTCCTACTCTGGAGGTTATCCTATGCCAGTGTCAAATTTTAGAGTCACGAACATCCAAACATGCAAGCGTCGTAACATTCGCATTTATAATATTAGCAAGATATACCTTCTTTAGTTGTCATAACATACGAAACATTTTAAATTATTCGTGTTTCTACCAGTCCTTAATACATACATACCTCCGTCGGTTACTCGGTATAATGGTTCAATGAAAGCAATTGTTTACACCTAAGTAACCTACAACAATATGACACTGAGAAGCTATTATTATGTAAGACAAGTTCCTAGAATCGTGCGGTGGACGGAAAATGGTCTGTTTGTTATGTTCGAAAATAGTCCTCAACTCAGCACTTAGGTGAGGTCTATTTAGGTACTAGGAACTAATAATTAAAGGTATGAAACTTTCGACTTATTCTGATATTATTTCATAACGGCGCTAAACCACGGTCTCGCAGAAAATCGGCGTGAAACTTTTCTCTGTGTAAGTAAGGTTACAAAAGGCCCAATCTTTATTCCCCGATCGAAGGACTCGTCACTCCACAGGTGTAGCGGGTGTCCACAGGCTTTTGCCGACCTATCCCATAAAAAACATGTGTAAACATCAACAATCATGTTTTCCTCAAACCGTTAGGGTGATTCATTGTGAATGCAGTTTTAGCTAGTTTATTTAAGTAGTTTTAGTGAGAACCAGTAACGATTTGAAACTTCACCAGGGAAAGTCAATGTCAAAAAAGTTAACAGCAGGTCGACTTACTTGGAAGAGGTGATGTATTGGCGACATATAAGCCAACAACTCAATTTTGTAGACCAAAACAGTCGTAAAACAATTATAATTTCTATTCTAAGTACCATAATGCATATATTCCAATAACATAATAAAGTTGTAGTTTATATTTTTCAAGTGACTTCTATAATTAAATTAAATTGTAATATACGTACATAATGGAGATGCGTAAAAATATTTATATTTAACTACAGAATGAGTGATTATGAAGACGTTGCATCGTCTTAGTAGTCATCTTAAATGCGATTTGAGGTTATGGAAACATAATTATCTGAATAAACGAAATCAGTTCTAAATCAATTTAACTCTACATAGACAATTGTAGCTTTTTAAGTGACCCAACCGTTTCTTTTATCCCATTGATAACAATAACAGCGATTCTGTAACAAATTATGCAACTTGAAACCCATTCAAGGCTTCGAAATACCGGTATTTCAAAATTTCGAATATAACGGACTTTTCTTAACGTTTCTGTCAATGAATTTTAAAATTCAATTCAAGTTCAATATTGTCCAAAACATTCAAAAGTTTCCATAAAAATGCTGTTAAGTGATTTATACAATAGGAGATCGGAGGAACATAACATAACCTTTATTATTATCCTGTCAGTGAAATTACCATAAGAACAATACGTTCTACTGGCAGCTATGCATACCAGCGTCTCGACCACAAAACGCAATATAAAAGTCGCTGCGATTAATCTTACCGGATGGTGAAGTCGTACTGTCCTTAAGTAGACCCTTAGATTGCATAGAACTAGTAAGTAAGCCCACCATCTTTGTCAAACGGCATTCAATGAGCACCATTTAAGCTGATCCAAAAATAACTAAAACAATCTGAATGCTGCCCGTACAGGGCCTTAGCCTGACATATAGTATTCCACGGGCATTCAGTACAAGCGATCGCATGCGTGCCGCGCATACCACTACAATTTCAGTGAATGTTTTAATACAAACAAATTAATAAACAGCCGCAAAATACACCTTATAACAATAACAATAGAGTCTTTTCTTCAAACTAAAATGGATATGAAATTAAGTAGCGGGAAGATGAATATCCAATAAGTTTGAGAATAGAAGATATATTAGCCAATCATGTAGAAGTAACTTCGTGTCATTGTCCAATGGTGTAAGACGGATTTTATGGGTTCTAGTTATCTGGTATTGAGACGGTTGGTCTCCGTTCACTGCATACCGATATTTGCATATTGTGAGCACGATGGTATCATTGAGTACACAAGATCGTTGAGTAAAATGTTGTTGTAATGGAGAAGTTGTAGCATTCGATCGAATTGTTTCTCAGAGTAGCGTGTAGATAATTCCATTGAAAAGACAAGTACACAATTGATTTTCTCAATGAATCAATGAATGGACGATCAATGTTACAGCTGCAGTCTATGATTCAATTGCCATCCATGCCGTCAGCTTTTCATTTTACAAAAGCTCATGGTCGCTACATGGTAATAAAACCAATGTTACTTATATTATTATTTAATTATAAAATTGGCACAATTCCCTGCTAACTCTGTCTTTTTTCAAGTTGTTTTCTTAGAAAATTTGTCAACGATTAACTATTTTCGAAAACACTAAATATCTTAAGTCTAGGTTAGTTCAATGACTTCTACTCGTGCATGGCAAACATTAGAATTGCACAACTGTGTCACAAGACTTGCAGACTTGCATTTAAAATTCAATGTAGGTTGCCAGGGTGCCACTCATTATATCCAACGCAGGCACTGTCGTTTCTAAGTCTACATTACTAATCAATTTAAATCTTGCATGTTAATTAATTAGAAATCAAACATGTATGCACTCATATCTTATATCTATGAGTTCAAAGTCCGCACACAGTTACGCTCACCTAGATAAAAACAAGACACAATTTTTGCAATATTTCATTTCGCGACCTCATCATAAAAAATATCTACAAAGTGAAGTTATCCTTCACTTGTTTCCTATTGGTCCTTCGAATCTATAAGTTAAATGCCTGTGCCTATGAGTCACAAAGGTTCAACGGGACTGAGTTCAAACTCACGACCTTTCCCATAGTGAGTCCTCACGATAGCCCTAGGCTATTGTCCCCATAGAAATGGACGTGAAGAGAAATTTAATCAGCCCTTTAATTATTAAACGCACGATAATCTTTCTTCAAGTTTGAGACATTCGCAATGTTTGTGTAAAGAACGCTATAAGGATACAAGAAAATCTGATGCTGTGCATGACATTCATGTCCAAGATGAACTTTAGTTAACTGATTGTTATGTAAGTCTAAATGAGCGCAACTAATATGTAAATCATCAAATTAAAATTTATATATCAAAGCAAAATAAGCTTACAGAATCAAATGTTAAACGTGAAGTCTCAAAAAATATCAAGTGTTGAGTAATCAACAAAAATGAGAATATTGCTATTAAAACAAATTAAAACCATGACAAAATTCAGCATTCCAAAATGTTTTCTATTTATCTGCATAATTGGAATGTAGGTAGGAACTAGATAGTGTAAATTATAATTGCGTAGGCAAGGTATACCCGTGTTGCCTATTTGATTCGGACATGTGATAAATGCTGTTATTAACAGGTATATTTTATCGCATGCCAAACCAAAGAGGCTAATCGATTTTCTCGGATTATTCCTGAAAAGCCGGAAAGCTTACGCTAGTTACTGGTAGTTACACCCGTAAAGAGAAAACAGCTACTTCCAAAGGTTAATTTGAATGATAATCGGTGAGGATGTAGACCTTCTCCTATGCAAGCGTTCGGGTACCGGCCATCCGGCTGAGCACGCCCGGCGGACGCTGACCGGCTGCGAAAGTTGACCAACTTGAACACATCCTTCACATACACATACGAAAAATATTAGTACGCCTTCTGTTCCTTGGGCTAGTAGTTACTGTTCAGTCAGTCAATAATGCTAAAGTTAAACTGTTAACTGTTTTTGGCCAACTCTGTGAATATAAAACTGTTAATTCCCAAAAATATCGTGCCCGACATGAGAATCGATGCTGGAGACGCTGATGCCCACCAGCCGCGCTCGTGACCGTGAACAAAGTTCAACAGTTCATAACAATACGATTTCACAAGAAAACCATTTATTCTAATTGGATACTAATACTCTGGTGGAATTAGCAACACTTATTGCATGTTGATATCGACAAAGCCGACATGTGATAGCAGATAAATGCCACAGTCCATTTTACATAATTAATTGTTGTAATTTTTCACGTAGGGCGACACCTTCACTTTGACATTGACATTGACTTTGACGTATTTCCTAGAACTTTTATTTTTAAATGCACTTTAATCGATGGGGAAATTTATATTCACGTTGTTTATCTTCATGCTATTAGTGTGAAAAATAATTTAATACACTCTTATCTATTATGTATAAATGTAGATAGATCACTACTAAGAATATTGTTAACATTCCCAGAAAAATGTCCAAACGAAAGCGTTTTTAAAGTATTGACAAAGGAACACTTTAATAATTACATACATTGAGTACAAAAGGGTATAAGTCATAAAACCGAAGTGTGCCATAAGGTCCTAACTTCGTCCATGTCGTGCGCATTCAGCGTCTCGCGAGATTACAGTGCGTTGCCTCGCGTTCATCTGAGGATGAATGAAAGTGCAGTTCTTTCTTATGTTCATTAATGCGTCTGAGACTTTGGACTTCGGAAGTAACTGACGCTGTCAACGGATGTCCGTGCTACAAAACTCGATCATTATCTTTAGTAGTTGTAACGTTAATCTTATTGAGATGTATTAATTCTCATTTCACACATACATCGGATGTGTTATGGTAATTATGTTGGGAAGGAATTTAAGGAGTCGAGCCCCTCATTTCTATAACTTCACAGTGCACAGTTGACAGTTAAATACGTAGAGTTGATTATATTATGCCTATAATTGTTTGATGAGAGCAATTTATGAAATTGAACCTACCGTGCAATTCAGTTATCGTTTCCACAATAGGAATTGTGGTTTACACCAGGAGACGTAATGGGACCAGAGAATTAAGTCTGTGTCCTGATCCCTTCGTGACCATATCTCTCCACCTAGTATTGCTAGCTAATATCGTTCGTCTTGCCGTAATTGCCTTGGGTAATTTGTTAATCAATTACCTATTCAACGCAGCTATGTTATTAGTGTAACAACAATACACATTACACTAACAATGGCTTGTGAGTAGTTGTGTGCACTGCATTGTCAAAAATTAGTAATTAACAAACATATGTAAACACAATTGTGTCCAAATTATGTTCAATTTTAAAATAAAACTAAATTTTTGCTGTCGTTAATTTACAAAAAGTTTTTATAGAAACTTGTACCAGAAAGCATCACCATTTTGATAAGGTATGGGAATGTATTGAACTTATTTCGAAATGCAGGTCCTTATAACTTTTGCTATACAAAAACAGGGATACTGAAAAAGGCGACGAGCCAAGATGGCGCGTCTGTTTCCCACGCAAGCGCACTGGGAACCCGCGGCTCGCGCGCACATGTGCCCGTTTACGCGGGAAAACTCGAAGAGCACGGCCCGTGTTTTTTTTTTAATTAGAATTCGTGTCAAGCTTGTATCATAAACAAATTATGTAAACAAACAAGTTTGGAGGTTAGACAACCTCTATGTAAATAGGTTTGACACAATTTTATTGCAGTTAACATCTACATTATACTTATAAATGATGACATTCAAAGAACAGAAAATATTATGATGAGTTCATTTCTTCTTCATTTAGATAAGATAGATTGGTACCTATCGATATATTATTCGTATAAATACCGACTAAAACATTAAAACAAGAAAAATGTTTTAAATAACAACTTTTTGATAAATAAAACTTCCATTGTACTGATAGTAACAACATTTTGTAGCAGCTTGCCACTTCGTAAGTATCTCAAAAAACTATCTAGACATATTTTAACGCGATGGCTCAAGTATCTCGAGGCCGACCGGACCGGACATCGAACCTGCACCGTTATGGCAACCTGTTCTCTCTCATTAGTTCCCTGCGGACATCTTACAATGTAATTGCAATTTATCTTCTGGTTGTAATGAGTACTAGTACATACTTTAGCAAGCGACGTCAGGCTGTAGTATTTTTCTTACGCACACAACTGTATTTGGTGCTTACGTCATTTTCAATTAAACAAACAAACAAAGAAATCATTGTTTGTAATCATACAACTTCAAAATACTAATGTATCCGAAAACTGTCAGAATATTTTTTCATGAGCTGCGTTTTACAGCGAAACTTTTTGTAGAGAATGCCCCTTTTTTATCGTTGACATTTTGATGAATTTTATGCCCCAAACACTTAAAACTAAGCCGTTTCAAAAACCCACAAATATAACATTTCAAGTGCTTATCAACCCTGCTTGGATTTCTTAGTAAAAAAATATCTTTTTCTCAAGGGATCCGATTGGAGTGGGGGCTCATTTAGCTAGGCACACGTGGTAGCCCGCATATGTTCTCTCCAGCTTTAATAACGAGCATCTGTGTTTGTGGCCACACTGGCATTACACGACACTTGGGAAAAACAACCAAATATTGGACAAAAGATTGTAACCAATGACTATTTAATTCGGCCGTATAGTCCACCGCCCGCAAGAGGCATTCAAGATGTTTCAAGATGTTACCGTGTCGATTTGTAATGGAGTTTTACTGTGTATGTTCGCGTCCACTATCGGAGCGTCTTAAATTAGTCGGATTGTAATGTTAGGGTCACTATCAATTGACCCTATGCAGCTGCCGTTGGAAACGGTCCGTTTTCATGCGTCTTGATGTAAATACTCTTTATTTATTTGAAACGCGTTTGTATCGATAGAATTGAAACCGTCTTGGAGAAGGATTTTATTTTTCCTTATATTGACAAGGCAGGATATTGGTCGTTCACTTTGATTTCTTGCTTGATGATTGTGTTCGAGGATAAACATAATGACAATTGTATGAGCTTGTTTCGCTGTAAAGTGTTGAGATCAAAATTATCGCTAGCCCGTTGGATGTTCTGCGGGAGCTAAGTGACATATAAATTATTTTATGATAATTTTCATTGGAAACAGTTATAACTTCGTTTTGAAAGACAAATATCTTGTGGTTGATATTCATAAAACAATCGCCAGTTTGTCAACACACGTTGTCGAATAAAACGGCGTTAGAAAAGTCATGTCTAATAGTTGGTGAATATTATCAAAGTCTTTATAATAACTGTGACTATAATTGAAAACAAAACGGAAGCTTGCATTGGCCTATTTATTGTTACGCCAGCTAATCACCGTCTCACGCAGGACTCATAGAAAATTGCTGAACTAGTGGCAACCGCTTCAGTTCCACACTCGTCCAATATATGTGTCAATGCTTTTGAATCATCATCTCAATTGATGGCGTCTATCAATGAGAGGTGTGACACATCATTCAACTATTTATTTATACGTATATCATAACAAAGCTTTATTGGTAATGAAAGATGCATAAAGGATTGTAATTGTTTCATTGTTCATAGGCATAGTCCTGATGGCCTGGATTGGGATTCTACCATACATAGGCAATAATTGAAGTCACAGTACATAATCAGGATTGGAATTCTAGTAATGAAATGGAAAGGGGACGGGCTCTGTGACGTCATCACTTTAGACAATTGAAACAAAGCGTTTGCGTATTTCTGATCGGATCTGTATTATCTGTGTGCTTTAGCTTCAGCCGACATCGAGTCTGATTTCAAGCCTAGGCTGGATTACTGGCAAAGTTTTTAGCTGTACTGTCGCATCTGTCAATGCAAGTTTCTAACAAAAGGCGTTTGATTTCAGTTCGTATAAAGTTTGTTTGAATATCGAAATTGATGTACTACCGATTGTCATATCTTTTCTTTCTCAAACCACTCTTCACAGACCTGATATAAATACGTATTAGATTCTTTAGTAAAGCATTTGTAAATATATTGAGTATTTGGTATGAAGTAAATGATAATAAAATAAAATTTAGTTCCTGACTGTGACAATGGAGCAGGTGGAACAAATCAGCTGTTCGAGAATTGACTCATTTCGGTACCTACTCTTAATTGTAATTTAAGAGATATGTCTGACACGCAATCGCCAATGATATTTGACATTGGGGTAATTTTGGGTCAAGATGCGCACATGTTCCGAGTTCACTCGGAGTGAGTGTAAAGTTTACTATATGACATGTTATTGGAAGGGCTTAGGAGAATAAGGGAAAATATTAGAACCTATTATTTTTTTTAACATCGAACATTTCTCTTATAAATTTGAAAACAAAAAGGTAAAAGCTTTATGAAATGCAAGTGCATTATTACTTAATAACTTTGATCTGCTACTACTATCAGAACTTATAAGTTTAGTATAACTAACAATAACAGTTAAAATCTTTCTCGAAAGTTCTTCTTTCTCTAAAAATCTACGTCCAAGCGATATTGTTGTAATTTTTTAATATCGATAAGGGTCAAGGAAAATAATTACATTCAGTTTCTCATTTGCAAACTGCCAGTTACACTGCGTTTAAAGAGTTTTAATTTTCCCCATGTTAATGGCGAATAGGTTGTAAGTTCACGTCGGCATTCAGCATTTCTTCTTTTATTCCTTGAAAGATTAGATAAGAAGAGGTTTAGTCTGTATGCTTCTGTACGAATGAGGCATTTCGACCGGAATGATAAAACGGCCTCACGGCCGTGAAATAAAGCTTGCTTTGTGTAGGTATGGCTGTATGAGTGAGGTTACTAAAACAAAAAATAATAATTACGCTTTCATTTATTGATTTAACGATAATTATGCTTAATTAATGTTGGTATTTTTCAAATAAATACTTTAATTTATATTTAATATTCACATGACACAAAAAAGATGACGTCACACAGACTCGTACAAAATTGAAAAAAAAACTGTCGAATTTGAATTTTCGAGAAAAGGATTATTTTTGTCTATATAGTTGCTAAGTAACCAACCAATACTTTAAGGAAAACTTGAATATTTCATAAAGAACAAATACGAGGAGTAATATGGCTGTAGTAGGTATTTGCTTTGCGGTGAGAATTCCAGTTACTATTACATAAATCCTTATTTATACTTAGCTCGAAGTCGTGTTGGTATTGTAGGCCAAACCACGTGGTTTTTACTAGATGTGGTCGCAAAATATGTGGATAATGTCTTTCAAATGTGCTCAGATCAATATAGATAGTACAACTAGAATTCATTACAAAATTCACTCAATTTTTATACGAGGAGTCAGGACTAATATTTATCAAACCGTAAGTTTGTTTCAACTAATTAAGTTAATGAAACGGTGAGTTATTTGTTTAGTTTATTAACTACGAAATTTTGAAATACGAAATAGAATAAGTTTCATTCCGCAATGCGACGTCAACTAAATTAATTCTGAATTTACAAAGAAACCTTTACTTTATTTATTTGTTAACAAATTGACAAATGATAACTGTAACTCGCTGAGTTTCCTAGAAAATGAGAAAGCTATACACAACACTTTTTGTGCACATAACAACAGATTATAAAAATATACATAATTAGGTAATTCATGAACAAACATTTTTTTAGTTACTCATAAACATGTGTCATTATGAAAACAAAGATGTCAGCTCAAACAAAATGTCACAATTTCAAAATGGCTTACAATTCTTAATTCAAAACAATTCGCCAGTGCTGTTCGGGCAAAAATTCGAATCGATTTAAATTTGTTGATTCGACTATTAAACAGAATTGAGGTGCTAAGATCGAATCGTGATCGTTACAGTTGCGTAAGCGCTCGCAATCCCAATTAATTCTTAAGACTAGCGGACGTGTTGCGCAGTCGTAGTGTTCACATGGTCAGCTTTAGGGTCTCGATATTAAGAAATTCGAATAATTCGGAACATAAACAATAAATTGATACCTTTTGATTCAACCTCAAGTAGCCATAATCCACAATCTACGTTTAAATTTGACATAGGTACCATGGTACTGCGATTAAAATTGCACTTCCCTATAATTAGAACTTTTCCATGCTTCTTAGAGTTTAAAAATCTATAAGTAAGAACGTGTTATTAAGCATATCCGTTTGCATGTAAAACTAAAGATATACATGCAAGTGTCTAGCTGAGCATGCAAGTTGTATGGCAGTCATGATCATGGATTGTGTTATCATGATGGAAGAGTGACTTAGTGCGCTTACACTGTAAATATCCACTAATAACATATGCTATGCCCATACACCATCAACGGTTTGTTTAATTGTAGTAATATACTTTAATATAGCACATTAAATCTAGGTTTTGTTTACATAGCGTAACGTCGTTGTGCTTCTTTTAAGAAGCCTTTTGCCAAGAATTTCTAAATTGCGCAGTTGCAGGACTTGATTTATGGCAAAGATATACAAGATGTACAAAGACCAAAGAAGCGATAAAAATATTTTTATTTCAAGGTACTAGATAGAGAGAGAACACATTCCTCTCCCTAGTAGGTATGTTGATCTTGAAGTGTAAGATCGCTGTCGTCTAACCTTCTTTAAAATTATACGATCACCTCCATCAATCCGTAAGCAATTAAAACTAGTCAGCGTTTACAAAGTTCATCGAATAAATCAGAGAACTGTATCCCAGAATCAAGCCAGTGCCTTCCCAACTTTTATTTATCACCTTTTATCACGAACACCTCGAAAATTTACTCACTTTCTATAAATAATCAATCGTTCTATAGTAAAAAGTACGTCAAGTTAGTCGATTAGTAAAAAAAAGAGCCGTGAGGCCATCTCGTAGGGAGCCAGGCAAGCGTGACCGCGCAATGGGGCCGCGTGCGAATTGCCGCTAGCTGATTACTGTGAAACCGGTCGCTATATCAAAAATTCTACTATATAATGTGCTTCTGTATCTGTTCCCGGTTACAAGACTCGGTGTAAGTAAAGATAAAGGGGTTTGAAGAAACACCAAAGTAAGTTCTGGTGCTCTCGATTGCATAACTTGCTTTAATAAATGACACAATAGAAGCCATTCTTGAAATTTCTTAAGAGTTCTTTTAAGCTGTCCAAATGCCTATCCTTGCATTGATCCAAACCCCCTAATAGATCGACCAACGATCCTTTTTCTTTAGCTTCCTAACTTTCCCGCATCTTGTCATACAAGCAATCTGGTCGGGAAGCTGTGAGCGTGATGTTCTTCAAACTTTGAATTCTCTAGAAATTTCATCAAATTGCCTGAATTAAGGAAACATATGCACCAATTTGCAACACCTCTGAGTTTAAAAGAGGACTATGATAATGTGTTTAACGAAAATACTAATGACTGTTCCTTGCTTAGAAACCAAACGAACTGATGTAATGTTTTTAATAAAATTATTGTTTATGTGTACAGCACATTGTTTTCTCATCATGTGCGGCACATGTACTTTGTATATTATTTCATCGCTCAGTTTATGTTATGTAGGCTCATAAGGTCGACAAACAGTTCTATTGTATGGCGTATGTGTAGATATAATTATGTTTATCTCATGTTTACACTATAAGTATAAGTTTACACTATATCAGCAATTTTGGGCGTAGGAGATATCGACTATATACTTTTAAGGTGTATTAAATGTCGTTGGCTTTCTTTAAGGATAATATTGGATCTCAAACTCAAACTGCCAACGACATATTTTTAAATTCTTTTTTCACAGTATACCAGTATTTGTCGTATTTTACTTGACTTTATTATGAAGGTAAAGTTTCATTTGTATTAGTTTCAATCTACGGACCATTTAGTTCAAGGAGCATACGTGTAGGGTGTATATGTTTTGTACAAATAAAGACATTTTCTTATTACTACTCGTAAACAAAGAAAAAGTACTTCGAAAAACTAAGACATGCAACACATTATCCACACAGATTGACGGCCGGAAAGCATAAATAATCATACCGAAACCTTTAATTTGCAAACGCATTACGCGAATGCAACTACACTTATCTATTAGGTAATTCTTTACGTCCATTCAGACGTCCCTTGTAATCACTGCACTTTACTATATTCATAATAGCAATATAATTAAAGTTAATAATCGTCAGTTCGTGCCAGCATATGATTTGCTTCTGCAATGGGATAAGTTCGGTGGGTAAGTGATCGTAATTGCGGAGGTTGACCAGTTTAGCTTGAAGATCGATCCTTATGTCGTGTAAATAACCAGGGACATCTTTTAGTTTGAAATGATTAGTAGGTATTATTAGGTCTTGAAGTCTGGAATTTTGTATGATATTATGGTAATAGGGACTCTTCATGTCCTATAGGGTTGACAGTAATGTAACTCGAAAATAATATAAGTATCGGCCAATTAAGCGACGTTGCTCTTACATATGTATGACACATATTTATCATGATGATGGTCGTGAAATTAGTTGAGAAATCTGCTCGAATGGTAACGTGAATAGATAATGCACATATACATCACAACATCAGCCTTTAAAACTCCACTGCTGAGCAAAGACCTCTTCTATCTATAAGGAGAAGGTTTGAGCAGTAATCCACGGATAATCAAGATGGATGCACAATTTTTCCTTCACCGCATGTCAGTGGCGTAAAAATAATCATAGAAAGTTTATATACATATTTCGGAAAAGTCACATTGGTACTTGACAGGTATGAATACTGCATCCTCATGTGATGAGAAGCGGGAGCCTTAAATTCCACCACGACCTCGACGACGCACGAATGGATAAGGCGTATTACTTAATAGCCTAAATAATTCAATATGTCAAAATTATCCTAACTAGTTCAGTATAATGGAGAGCCTACATAACGACACTACTTTCGGCACGGCTCACTGGTATCGTCCCAGTGAACGCGTACTATGAGTACGTATCATCAAAGTATACTTCGTAACGCTATCTGCCCTCACTCATACCTATGTTTATCGTGTGATGGAAGGCGATGACTTGCTTATACAGGACTCAACGTTTTATTATTTTGTTATTTGACCGTGAATCATTTGTTTTTTATTACACGAAGATAACGTGACTGTGATGAATTAATATAAATTGCAAATGCAGTAACTAAGGATAGGAGCAGTACCTAATCAATGACCGTCGACAACCTATTAATGAGTTGGTTATCATTAACTATATTTTTAAATAGATAATTTCTAGAAAAAAATATTGTTACTGTTTATAATAATAATTCTTAGAACGAATAAAAAAAAATAAGATAAAAATAAACAACAATAAACTTTATAGGTAAGCTTTTAAAGATTTTTCCGTATAGTTTCGTAGATAATTAAGACCCGTGAGAAACGAATAAAAAATACTTGTATATCGAACTTTTATTTTATTTGTGAGAGAGATAACAGAATAATTAAATGAAGTGGATCGCGAGATGTTTGGGTAATCGTTCGGTATTATAACTGTTTTTCTTGTTTACACCGGAATAAACAACTGGTTTTTATTTTATTCTTATTAATTTCGAAGAGTCTTATAAAGCAAAGTTGTTGTAGCTATAATTCCTTCCGGATAAGATACACAGAAAATAATGCAAGAGGTGAAAAGGTGACATTAATTATTATGCAGTGAACGAAATTATTTGATAAATTTTATCTATTATCTATTTATAATACAATTGTATTATCGTGATTTCTATTTAAATTCATTATAGCTCTAGATCTCTTCTCTTCGATTCTTCGATTCGATCTTTATTTATTTTTGATAGTATCTTTTGATTAGTTCAATGGTTCATTATTATTAGGAAGACGTCATTTGCTCTCAGCTCTCACGTTTTTCAATCTATTAATAAGAATGATATTTATCCCAATTCAGAGCGACTGTCGATATACATAAATTTATTTCCATTTAATTGTTGCATACGTTGTACATTTCTGTTTTAAGTGCTCTTGACGCTCAATAATCTTCTGTTACACTTATAGTATGATCTGTAGGATGCAAATTTTCCATTTTGAGTACTCTTAAATTCTGCATAATTGGCACTAGAGACGCATAAATAGATACAACGAGTGTTGTACTCGTTCGCGAACAATATTTTACTGATTGCACAATAAATACAAAGGCTTTGAAGTTCAGAACACTTAATTCTTTATTATTTATCAAAGAATAGCTTGTGTAATTATTCTTCTAACAAAACGTCTTTATTTCAATTTATCTATAGTTGTCATCATCGAGTCAAAGTTGGTCATGGCACAGAAGCGTCACGTTGTGTTCTTTAAAATCATTAGCCGCCTTTGTGACAGCACGCGAACGTATATACAACCAACGTTTTTTCAATTCATACCAATTAGTTAAACCTCGTACTTGAAGATTACGAGATACACAGTTTGAATTAATCGTAATGTTTTGTTCATTAGTCCAGCTGATATCGGTATTACAACTTTTCTGCTTTGTTATTTGCGATATATCCGTAATTGCTTGATAACATGCTTGAGGAGGAGGGGTCCTTACACTTGTCACCCAACCGTGGCGACAACGTATTTTTATGACAGCTCCCTTGAAGCCACGTTGCGAGTCCAGTCCAACAGTGCGGTGCAGGCGGGGCTGCCAACACATTCAGTTAGCATAAATATTGGTCGCGTAGGTAGCTGGTACGGGATTACAGGATGGCATCATGTGGTATCGAGGCTCGCGGGTAGGAGACGTCACGCTCAGCTGACCAAGCGTCACGGGCTGCCGAGCTCCCCCTTCTCCCCGCCTTCGGTAATCTTCGGACGGGTTCGGCGGTCTTCGGCTTCCAGATCCCAATTCCTTAGGTGCGCGCACGCTGTGTGACTCAACTAATTATTGAGATCTATGGTTGTAATGATATCACAGGGACTTTATTGTTTTATTTTGTTGTAATTGCTCTGTGCTTGGCGTGTGATTAGTCATCTAATTATAGGTCAAAACAAATGTTTAGTTCCAGAAGTTGATTGCGTTTAAAGCAGTCTATTATTCATTTGGAACTACCGAGTATGGACGAAAAAACGAAGTAACAAAAAAATCTATTAACTTTTTCTAAGTTTGATGGTCGGTCGCGGCAAACGTTTGCCGTATAATAAGTTCATATTGCTACGTAAACACTGTTGTCAGTTGGTCGAAACCGTTCGTCCAACACATAACCAAAGGTTTTTATTTAGTGGGCATTGTTCTCCACGGCAATAATGTAACAAAAGTTTCAATGTGTAGATCATTGTACTGTGACGTAATAAAAACAAAACTTGAGGCTTGACATTGTTTTAAAAATGGGAGTCCTCTGTGATCCCGTACGAGTAACTGGTATGTGGTGGGCGTGCTATGTGCTATGCAGACATGGACGGGACGAACGACGTACTGATGTTTACATACATACATATTTGGGGGTCGCGTGACAAGATTCTAATGAAGGGACTTTGTGACGTTTGTAGGTAATAGTTTGACGTTCTTTAAACAAAGATCAAAAAGGTGACGCGGTCCTTAACACAATCTACGAAAGGAATTCTGTTTTGTAAACTCGTGTATACAGTTGTGTGACATGAACTCTTTGTAGAGTCGAAATATCATATTCTACGTGACATAATTATTTTAGATCAAGCGAGCCTCACCTCGAGATCCCAATTAAATATTAGTCATAATTAAACATACCCTCTGAGCTTGTAATCTTGGGACTCATTTGGAGATGAACGAAGTATTGCACGAATGCATTCTTAGTAGGGCATTGTTCTTAAATCTCTTTTGTGTTCAATAAAACTTAGAAGTTGCATCGTCAAGTAGCTGTGGGTACTCGTGTATCAATTACAATTTACATTTCGAATTGGACTAAGGTTAAAATATTAGAAAATCTGAAGTCTTGAGATGTTAAGCTACACCAGCGCCTTTTTGCTTGGAAACTATTTTGCTAATTCATGTTTTTAGAATTAACACATTGTGAAAAAGATAACAATTTTATTTAGAAGGAAGAAGACTGCAAACTGCTTTGAAAGAGTCCAAGGGAATTTGGTACAAATGGTACGATGCATTTTTAAAAGGGACAACAAATAATAATTTTGCATGTCGTGATGCGATGCGCTAATTAGATTATCCTGGAATACCTTGGAAACTGTGTCATTGTGACGATTAGTTAGGCAAATGAGAAAAATGCGTTCGTGTTACATGTTCAATACAGTCATGTGTATGTAATAGTATGAATTAGGTATTGAGGGAGTAGTTATGCTAGATGAAAAAAATCCAAGAAAAAAAGTCATGTTACGAAATCTAGTCGAACCATTTCTTTTATTATTTTTAATCTTCGGACTGAAATTGAACATCAGTCTGTCTGTGAAGTCAGGTGATCTATTAAATGTAATTTTAGTGTATAAAAATTGATGTCATAAAAGCAAAACTATGTCCAGTAGCGGTCAAGGCTCAGGATAATTATAATGCGTAGAAAATTAGGATTTAAATCAGACATACTGAGTCATTAAGACGTTTTTTAATGTATTTTATACTTCGATACATTGTTCTTTTTCGTCTAGGTACTATTTAAAAAAATCGAGACAGCATTATTCCCAGCCACCATAAATATTTCGTAACATGACGTCAACACTGAGAAATCTCAATTTTCCCATAATAACTAAATATTACACTATTAAATTGTGAAATAAAAAAATATACAATGGAAAAAATAGCAAATTAGCAGTTCTCGACTGCTCCGGAGACTAATATACGTATTTAAGTAATTTTCAAGTGTTTTGTCATCATTTCAGTGTAATAGTTATTTAATGGAAACTTAATACTTTAATATCAGGGAAGTAAAATGAAAAACATAGTCAAAAATGTGGTATTTTTTAAAATAATATATTTATTTGGTAGGTATTTTAGGTTAGAAAAACCTTTAAAAATAGTAAAGATAATCTTCAATGTTAAAATTTTCTATTGAGATTATCTACCACTAGCTACTCTCGTGCGGTTTCACCCGCTGCTCGGCTCCATTTTGTCGATCCGACCAGCGGTTCCAAAGATTACCCCCTACTTATAAACTCACAAAATTACAAATTTTACCTCTTTTTAATATTAAGTATAGATTTAGTTTGTAGTCCAAAAATATCGTTTTTAAATTAAATATATATTTTTACTTTTTTAACAAGGCGCGGTTTTGTTTTCCCATAGTGAAAGGAGAGTTTTCGGTCAGTAGTGTGCTAACATAATAACTAAATACATTTAACATTATGATAATGATAAATCTGTTTATAATGTTATTTTAACAGCTAAGTAAACCTGTATTTCATACCACTTAAGATCAAGAGATGACCTATAATATGTGTGTACTAAGATCTAATATGCTTTCAGCGTTAATTAATGACTAGTTCCACAAAGCCTAGATGTCTAGAAACTACCATAAAGTAAACAAGGGATATCTACAAGTACTAACTATGTTATAAGTAATGAAGTAAATAGTGTTTTTTTATTATGTTTTTTTAATGCATAGAGGTGATGTTGATGTTTTGGACATTTGTCATTAAGTCTCTGAGATTAGTGAATAGTTCTTTGGATGCTGACTTATTACACAAATGGTGTTTATTTTTCTTTCTCATTGATTTTGGTTTGAAGTTTCTTACTAGGTACTTCCATGGGAAAAAGGCGTCAGTTTGACTTTGTTTATTATTACCTGAACTGCCGCTACTAGATACATTTGAATATAGAACATTATATGTGTGGTTTAGTGTGGGCACATAATTTTATCGGGTTCTTATATAGAGACAGTAAAACTGTCTCTTAGAGCTGATTTTTCAATGGTTAGATAAAAGTAACCTGAGAAATAATTATGATGCCGTCGCGTCAGAATGTATGTATAAGACAGTGACAGCAACAATTTAATTCCTTAGATAAAATTTATCTGACTATTCAAAAATTAGCTCTAATTTTTTTTTACAATTACATTAGCGAAGTTTTGAGTCGCATCAAAAGATCAACATTTTCTATCCACGAATGTTCGAATGAGCAAAGTGCTATGTGTACTTGTAATACTAATAATTTAATTGAAATGGCAATGGACGTGCCACAGATAGAATACAGTTTTAGATTCAGCCTTAGTGTTTGGAACTGGCTATTAGTATTTGACACTTCTATTTTTACTATCGTATTCCAAAATGATTTATCAAATGAATTCCTATTTAAATATACTTATATTCTAGTTTCCTTGTCGCTCCGAAGCAATATATTATTTCTCACCTATTGATCTAATAGTGATTTTAAATTAAAGGTCAAATACTAACCTTTTTACATTTTTATTAAATTTATTTGACTTTTTATCGATGTGGCGCTAAAAATGAAATAGTACTATATAAAACTACATAATATTATATTGCTGTAAGTAACAAAATTGTATTTGGCATTTGTATATATGGTCGATTTTTTAAACGTTTTTCATTATTAATATCACAAATCTTTGGCGAATGGAATAATAACTAGACGGATTAAATAAATGAACAAAGTCTAATTATGAATTTGACATAAGCTTTGGCATAACTTATTGAATATCTGTGTCAATTCGATTTCATACATAGATTGATGTTTTTATTCGACGTTGGCAAAATCTTCGAATGACGAAGGAGCTATAAACAAAAAGAAGAAGAAGAAGAAGATGTTTTTATTTTCTGATCGTGATCTGACATCAAAGTATTTGAAATTAGAATCTCTGGATAATATGCTATTCACACGGACTATGTACGTATTAAAAAGTGTACGCTATGTCTTACTAACTCCTGCAAACGATTCGGCGTACCTACGTTACCGGGAAAAGCCAAATGATATTCCAGACTTTTATAATCTACCTAAGCCGAAGGACGTTAAGGTTCTACACGTCACTGTTCTAATTTTCATCAAAATCAATTCAGTAGTTTTTACGTAAAAGACTAACAAACTTTCGCGTTCATAATAATAATTGTAGAATTATATGATCTTGACATATGTAGTTAATTAGTACAATTATAATATTTGCATAGCACTTGTTTCTGTTCTGTTTTTGTCCTTCATTCATCTTATTGTAAGGCACAATTAATAACAGCTGTAGTCTGTGCTTGATGTTATCGTCTATGGGAAAACTGTGCAAGAATCGTTTAGAACTACCGATACCTTGGGTACGAAGCACTTGTTACGTTTTTACGCGTTCATTCGCCATCTTGGAATTGTAACCGCAATTTTTCATAATAAAATGTTTTCTGATACAGCTTTGTGAAATACAGTTTTAATTTACATGTAATATGTAAAACTATATGGGATTATCTTTGACTTTTGGTATTAGGTATATTATATTTATATATAATAGAATAAATAAACTATATATATGGTAGGTATATTAGGTTTTATTACGGTATATTTTATTAGGTATTTAATTTTCAATTCTATACTTTTCGACTAAAGGTTCAGATTTAATTGACAAAGTCAAAAAGATTTCTTAAGTACTGTAATTTAATTTTACATGTATGTATTTCACGGCCCAAAATAGAATCAATGATAAACACGGTTCCCTGTATTGCGAGACAAACATCCGATTAATATGGTTTATACTGACAATTGATTGCATTAATTTGCATTCTTATCTTTAAAAGCATTGTACTGTTATCAGGACATCCGTACTTCATTGACTGGATCATTCAACTTTTGTCACTTAATTACGGATACTCGTATACCTAAGTGTAAGACGAGTATTGGCGCCGATAAAATAAGAAGCCGACTTAATCATAAACAATAAGGTTCAAATTGCTATAAATGCCATTCAGCAACGTTCCTCTAAACAATACTTACAGCTTCTCTCCTCTTTGATGACGGAATAAGGAAAAAATATACTTACTAATAATTTATTATTTTATTTATAAAACGGAATCACTCACACACGTCGTTAACCTATAAATGACTAAAAACGGAACTCTTCAAACACGGAGAAGGTTTGAGCATTAACACGTTAACCGCCACGTAGGTCATTGGTGACCAACGGTAGCTGAGGATTTACCTTCAATAGTTTTCTGTCAGGTAAAGGCTTCAAAATCAGAATACGTGAAGTTTGTAAATTAGTTGACTGGTTGTATAGTATATATTTATATTAATTTCATATCGCTAATAACAAAATTCAATGGTCGAATTATTCCGGACTAATCTTACAGAAAACTGCCAGTAAACTCAAGATACATTTCGTCTTACACAAAACTTTTTTAAAGTCTTTGTTTGTTATACGTATAATTAAATTTGCCAACGATATCGTTAAAAACTAAAACAATTACTTATCTATCTATCGTAGATCCATTGTAATTCTTAAGATTTTTAAATCAAAAAGGATATTTTTCTAACTTACTTAAATCAGAAGCAACCTACTTGAGTTTCTACTACTTACTTTCTCTCTCCGGAGCTCTTTTAATTCCAAACTATTAGGAGTCAAGAGAGACTATAATAGATGTGATCCAACATGAACGTCTCGTTACCAAAGTTTACGTTGACATCTTCAATGAATTTCAAACACATCACATTCTATTTGATACTTAATTTAATAAGATAAAGACATCCTCCTTTATAAGCAAATGGTTATTTGAATTCAGGTAAGTCGACAGCGGCATACAACTACTTAATAGATAATATTAAATACGTACATTGTTCACTTACCAACGCATTACAAGGTCAACATTCATAGATATGTATCTACACTTTAGACTATGTATAATAATAGTATATTTTACAATGAACATTTTGTGGTATAAAACACTTTATTGAGATCACAAATCCAAGGATCATTTTTAAGGTTGGATTGCTCAAGTGTCTGAGTTAGTTTTATTTTGGTCGCCGTCTACCAGTTGAGGTTAATTTTAATTGACAATGCATTTTATTTATTTATTGCTATTTTTAGTTAGTTAAAAATAGTGTAAGTGATAGAATTGGTCGGCAGGACGGGAGTGATACCACGGCTTCTCAAAAAAACGGCGTGAAACATCCAGCATTGTGTGAGTGAGGTTACCGGAGGCTCCCTCCCCTTCCGCCATCCCTTCTTAATCCTTAACATCCGAAACCCTTATCCACAAAAGGCCGGCAATGCACTCAACTCCTTTGGTGTTACTGGTGTCCACGGGCGGCGCCGATTACTTACTATGAAGTAATCCGTCTGCTCGTTTGCCGATTTGTCCCATTTTCGGTCTGTTAGTTAAATTTGTATGGTATTTTTAAATAATACATCGAATTATTTATGTTCACAAATTTGATATAAGAGTACAATAATTAGGCACGGAATAGCTCATAGTGTAGTGACATCATTAGACAGTTCGGGAAGTCAAACGTTCCTCGTCAAACAAGAATATAATTAAGTATTGCAATATTTCAAAAGGATTATATTTAACAATGACAAGTTAACATTAAAAATAAGCAATTTTATTTACTTTACATATTATTATTATTGTTATATTTTATACATTAGTCACCTCGCTACGCATCGCGTATTCAAAACAACCGAATCGGCTTAAACACATTGACAAAATATTATTTGTTCAACATACCATGCATTGGTTGGTGATGATTTTTAGTGTTTAATGTTTTGATTAATTTTATAATGTTTTAATATATAACATATTAATTTGAACATGTATTTTAGGATTTGTCATTGTAAGTAAAACATTGTGAGGAAACCTAGACTTGTAATTTCTAATTATAAGTTTGAAATCGCCAATCCACTTTGAACAAGAAGTATGGTGATTAATGCTCAAACCTTCTCCGTGTGATGAGAGGCCTTTGCTCAGCAGTGGGCACTTATACTCGTAGGCTGATGATTGTGCAGCAGTGTTTATTGTTATTGTATGTTATACCAATTTAAATATGGCGAATATTCGGAATTTCAAATTTGAAATTGGAAATGGAATATTGTATCTCAAATAACTCAATCAAATAAGGCATTGCGTTGGTATTTATAATTATAATTTGTATATTTATTTATCAACACATCCTTATTTGAATTGTTTACAACATTCTAAACATAACACGGTAAAAGTAAATTGTGGTCACAGTTTATTTATGAGTGGTGTTGTCAATTTCTGTTGATAACCAATGAAATCGAATTAAAATGAAACGGGACTCTACAGAGGTTCAAAAGGCACCCATGTTAGACAATGAAGTCGTATATTCAGCTTCCTTATAATTGAAAAGTACCCAAGACCCTTAGCTCTGTAGTCGGTCTGACAGCCACCTCAACGAGGCATTGAGTAGACAGTCTGTTACGCATAATTACTTTTGTATTCTTAACATTCCTTGAGACAGTATTATTATAGTGTCAGTACAATGGTTATGAGTTCATAACCTGTCGTATCGCTTCAGGAAAACATGAAGGCACTTGATATTCTCATTACAATAGCACTGACAGAATAATGAACAATTTTATTATTAAATTTCATTCTTATTTGCTTCCTCTAATCAGACCTGTTAAGTTAAAGTCACGCTAATATAGCTCTTATTTTAATGTATTTAAACCTAAGGCTTATTATTTCCATTTACTCTTAAATCGGGATCGAGTATTAAGTTCTTATTTGACAATATTTCTCTATTTTGCTATCCACTTACGAGTACTTAATACAAATACATATTGTTTAAAAGCAATTATGTGTAAGGGATTCTAGACATTTCGAACTATTAGAACAAAACGAATTTAAGACTAGTATGGTATAAAAATGAACAAAATAAAGTTATCAAGTACCTACTTGCATTCACTTGTATCAAATGTTGTCGTCACATTGGTTCCATTTCAACGAATCGAGGTCTTAGTAACTTAATATATAAAATTCATTCTAAACATATTTAGTTCTACTATTTATATTCATATAGATATCTACATTTGTTTATACTTACTGAATAATATAATTTTCTTTTTTTTTTTTGTTTTTCTTACTAACTAAGCATGGCGTTTCGATTGACTATTTTGAGGATTCATTCCAGAGGTTTGAGTAGGGATTAGAGTACTCTAAAGCCGCAAAAAGGCTAAGGAATCTATTAAAAAGATAAAAGAAATAATGAGTGCAGACGTTCTCCATGTATTAACGATTCGGTACCAATGAACGTTGAGAACAATGGAGCGTAGCGTAGTATTTTGTCAACAATTTTTAACATTGAGTAGCTTGGTATTGTTGAAGTATGAAACTGATTATACTTGCGAACTCAGTAACAGATACAGACTTCATTTTACTACAAACGAATGTTACAAATTCTTTTACTTTTAGTCTTCTTTTTAACCAGATTTGACCGAAAGTCTGTATTTTCTGATGGCGATCGTCATCTGTTCTCGACAACTCACTAATAGGGAAATCTTAATATGTAGTAAGACCTAAGTTATGGGTAGTGTCATAATGTTTTTTAAAAACAAGTACATTATTTAACTAACTTTTTATCAACATTTATACATGTTCTAAAATAAATTTTCCAACTGAAATATGGTTGAAAATTCAACCTTGAGACGTCGTGTTTAACATTCAATTTACTACCACTTTGCAGAGAAGATAGAGCTCATACAGTAACGGTACCTAATGAAAAATGATAACAGTTCATTGACACAGGTGCTATTATCCATTGTATTAGGGGAGGTTAATCAGAAATAAGTCCATTGAGAACCAACACTTTGATAAGGCATAACAATCAACACATACACTGTATTGTCATCAGACATCAAAAACGTTACGTTTGAGCAGAGCATACTTTTTATATATCGTATGCTTAATAGAAAAGAGTCCTAACTCAAAAAAGGAGGTATTTGAATGTACATAATTGTCTTTCAGTAATGAGGTTCAATTTTGAAATGCCCTCGTGTTTACGAGTTAGTCCTGTTTTCTATTAAACAAACGATATGTACCTGCTTTTGCTCCTCTTGATTTACATATAGGTACTGGTACAATTTAATGAGGTCCACAGATAAATGGTGGACCGAACGTTATGGCACCCGCTTCTCAAACATGAGAATGGGTTCTAAACCTGGCTAGTATCAATGTGACTTTTTCCGAGTCTAGAGTTCTAACTCAGAATACAGAACAAAGTTCTAAGTCTATTAAGACACCATAGACATGTATAGGTAAACATCGCGCGGAAACTTGGATTTATAATTTCTAATTATAAGTTTGAAATCGCCAATCTGCCTTGAGCAAGCATGGTGATTAATTCTCCTTATCGATGTGAGAAGAGGATTTTGCTCAGCATTGGACACTTATAGGTTGATGATGTGATAAAAATAAAAATACCTTTGTTATGTCAAGACTCTGGAAGACATTAAATTACTTTCCATTTATTTTATTTTGATACGATTAACAATTCTTTTTGTCACTCATTTCAATAGAGCTTTATGTACTTTTATCAAAACATAAAATGTGTAATACGTATGTATGTTGATTAATTATTATACGAATGATTTAAGTATGTATACTTCACGATATATTTCTGAGAATAACAATAGTTTTATACTTATTACTTATTTATTATACTTTTATTTATATCCGTGTTAGAAGCACAGCTGACATAACGCATTGTACTGATAAGAGCGACGTGCTAAACATCTACTGTTGACTAGTGAAGTCATCTACAAGAAATTATCAAACCACATAGTCATAACCACACCACAATCCAAACTAATATAAAGCCTATTGCAACAACAGCAGAGATCATTTTTGGTGAGACGATCGTATATAATTAAGACTTTATGTACTGAATAATTGTTGTAAAGCGCTGATGCGACGCCAACTGCAAAAACAATCTTGAACGTAGGTATTTTCGATGCAGAACAAAGAATAACATAACATATGTTCGTATGAACATTATTTAAGTACATATAGTAATATTTTTATTACGCGAACGATGATGGAACATGTGGCTATGTCTACTGAAATCATTAAGCCTTCTACTCAACCAGATTTCGTTAAAGATTTAAAGACGTTCTTCTAATGTTTTAGGGTTGATTTTGCAATGCACCGACTACTTTTTTTAAGTAAGTACAGATGTTGATTCGTTTGTG
Source organism: Spodoptera exigua (assembly GCA_902829305.4). Lineage (NCBI taxonomy): Eukaryota > Metazoa > Arthropoda > Insecta > Lepidoptera > Noctuidae > Spodoptera > Spodoptera exigua. The sequence goes on along the minus strand of LR824601.2, from coordinate 5,841,853 downwards.
AGGATAAAATTAAATATTATTATTAATCTTTTTCTGTGATCCAGAATTCTCTTGTTACTCTTGTTTTTATTTTGATTTGTTAGATGGCAAGGTAAACATGTGTAAATACAACAGTATGGAATATAAGCTAGTACGTATAGTGCCGAACAAATAAATAAACGAACCCTTTTACATATTAACAACTTTACTTGGCAGTCGGGTGAGAAGAAAATGCATCAATGCACTGCTTACAGTCAATCTCGAGTAATTGATACTTAGGGGAGGACTTTTTCCAACAAACTTTATAACGACTTCATTATTATCTGCATCATTGAATAGTGTGCAGTCAAGTATGTGTAAGTACTTGCAAATTGCATTAAGCTTCAGTCGATGCTGGCTGGTATCATTTTACTAGCGAACGATTAACAACAAATGTTCGAATCAATGATTTAAGTTTTAAAATTCGAATATTGGTTCTAGAATAACAAACGAAATTCAAAAATGTCAATAATCAGATTTTCTACAAGTCATGAGTCTGTACCTGTGCGGACATCCTAAGAAGGAATGATGTCCCTAATAGTGGATTCACAAAACTGATCCTCTTTAATAAAGACATAGTTTTAAACATTTCATCTATCTTGAGATGGGAAGTAGTGAACCTCTTTTATATCGACACTACAATAGCATCTCGTATTACCTACATAATACGTATGATTAGAATTGTATGAGACATAGGTACTGCACACTTTCACACACGGAACTCTACCCACGATACTGGGATCCTACCGTTTTATATTCCCAAACCCATTGATTTAATAGTTCGAAGTGCATCCGGAAGGATATAAAAAACTAGGAATAAGCCTTTCAACTACACTCAAAAATTCGCTTCGAAAAAAAGGCCACTTGGGCACGACCCGACGACGACGCACCGGGATGCACAGGGTGTTGCGTTTTTATCTATATTATATTACTTACGTAGGTACCTACTTCATTCGCTTCCGCCTCATTGAAATGCCGGAAGAGCTAAAGTGAAGTTTTTATGAATACTAGATCGAGTGAGGACGACGGATGCACGTTGTTTCTTTAACTTTACACTATTGTTATAAAACCAAATTTTAAAAAGTAGGTATAGGACTCAATTCGATCCCCTTTATTTATCGTCAAACCAAAAACATTCTAAATCTACATACATATAGATAGCTGAACAGCATAATCTTTCCATTCATTCGATACCCGCACTGTGTATTTAATTAAACACAGCTCTATTGCACTAGTGTTTCTAGAAAGACCAGACCTGTTTACTAAACACACGTTTTTCAAGATTTCTCTTCCGTTGAGCGTTCGATTAAGTTACCTCGCCTAGCTTTTACCCCCTTATTACGAAGCTTGTTTAAGATTAGTACCAGCTTTTCCAAGAGACGGCCCGTATTGGCTTAGGTTACGTTGCTTCACCATGAATGGATCGAAGTAATGCGAAGATGACTGGCTTTACAAGTAACTGTTACTACAAACAGGTATTTTTGCACTGTTGCCTCCTCTCTAAGCAGGATTATTACTGTTCAATAAAACTGCAGTGTTGTTATTGCGGTACCTATAAATAGTTACTTAGCTCTTAATTCAATAACGTTAATGGATGCGTCACTATTATTTTTGTAAACATGTATAAAATGGATATTTTAGTACTTTTTCCTGATTTTAGTAAAGCTATTGAAGAATGGTAAGTTATTATTATTATTCAGATATAAGAATATTTTACAAGGCAAAGTAGTTTGTATGAGATTATCTATATGATAAAGTAACTGAGATCAACCTGAGAGAAACTGAGTTTTGTCACAAGTGAAAGATCGTGACAATATTTTACTTTCCACTTTTGTACCTTCACTTGCCTGAGCAACAGAAATATCAAAATGGTATTTTGTTGAATAGGTTCTTTAAAGGTTTCCTAGACAATACTTTTATCAACTCTACGCCAATGCAATAGTGAGCAGGCTGGTAAAATCACTCACTTATTACAAATTTAAAAACATAAAACTTGGCAATACTTTATAACTACTTTTCTTTTAAATTTCTTATATTCCTTTCCAAAAAGGTCGGATTTGCATTCATATTTTTATTGATTTAATGCATTAAAGGCTTCCCGCAATTATCAGATGTCAGTGAGATATCAACAGAAAATCCCGTTCAGTAATTAACTCGCGTCACAACCAGAGCTTGCAACATGTTGTCGAATGCCTTACAGAAATCTGTTAAAATAAGCTCATTATAACATTGAATGAATTTTACCAATTAAAAAAAAAATGAAGTTATCCGACAAGCATATACATATACTCTTTAAAAAAGTAGCCGAGAAGTGTATTTTTTATTTGAGATTTTAACAGTCAATTGAAAATGAATTCAGTGGACTCATACGTTCGTCCTTGCTTGAACTTGAAATGATATATACCTTTATACCCATAAACAGTAACGATGACATCGTAACAATCGATAAACAGCAGCAACAACGTCGTTTCTAATAGATTTCTTCATAATTTAATACAGTAAGATCCACTACAACATACTAATGGCTATCATTAAAAAGTCTGATGGGCTCTTGAAGAATAGGGATATTAATATCTATAAGTAAGAAAGAAAATGGTTGTGATTGACGTTCATACAAAGACTTGATCTTGAACATGAACTAATGGAAGCTATTGTCATTTATTAAGAAAATGCTTTTAAGAGCTGCAACATACAAGTTCATACTAGTGCTGCGACGCGATGACGGGGCTTCATTCTTGGCCCAGGAAAATTCCAAAGCTATTGAAGTTTGAGTACGTTTGAAAGTTAGGAATTGTGTCCTGTATGACATATAAGCCAGACGTTCACGTTTGCTTCTTAACATAGTTCCATAATAGCTTCCAGATCGTTACTTTCATATAAAGTCAACGAAAAAACACAATAAAGTCACTTAGATAGACTTATAAACACGAAAATACGATCAATTACAGAAGTCAGTCAGTCAGTTAAAATTTCAATTCCATTCAAAGCGAAGATGCCAAGATACGCAAATGTGCCATCAGTAAAAAACAAAAGAAGACTGGTTAAAAGCTGTCGAGAATTTAAAACTAAAAGCAGTAATGTATTTTTTCTTAGCACTAGAAGACTTGAGAGGTTTGCCTAATGTGGGAGAACAGAGAGAGATGTATGATTAACTTGGTAATTGGTATTAGAAAGAATTGCCTAAAACTTTAAACAACACAATTCGGCTAGTGATTAATCAAAAGAGCAGACCACAAACTATTTTATAAAAAGAACTCGTGCTAAGCAATCGCATTGGCCAATCACACAAACGAGGAAACAGCATAAACTAATTCAAAGAACAATATACCTTGAAACTATTATTAGATGAGAAAGAGTAGCCCTTTGTCATCTCATCTTTATTAAGTTATAATAATCAAACATCTCTGTGTTTATTCCCCATGGAATGGGTAGAGCGTTTTAAAATAATTCAATCAAATTTACAATTGCATCGTCAGAATATTGCCTCATACCAGGCAAGTGGCTAAAAAGAGACCTCAACATTTCTTTACCACACTGAACTGTTGATACCATGCTTGGCAGTCACGCTTAAAGACAAATATAATAATAGTTCAATGTTTAAGTTTAAAATAAAGCCATCAGATGTCTAGAACACTATAGAAAATGGATGAAAATTATCCATATTACCGTTGTGTAAACATTGGTTAAAGAATTTATTACAAAGTCACTAGTCTTTCATTTCGTTGTCGCTCAGTGCAGCTAAGCGTAAACACATGGTGTTGGTAATGGCTTTATTACAGTATTTGTATTAAAACTCATGGTGGGAAGGACCATAATGCTACGTTGCGTTTCGCAAACAAATCAAATGCATGTTTGTATGGAAACTCATTGTCTCGGGTTTGTATTTACGACCACTCGTGTAGATCTTATTTATCATTTCGTATCCTGTATTCTCAAACAGTTTTCTGACAAAATTAGATTGGTTGAAAATAGGTGATCCTTAATTTGGCACTAAAATTTTTTCCCTATTATTTTATGGAACAGGTGGCATACCAGCATACGGATCACCTGATAGTAAGCGATCGGCGACGCCCATGGACACCTGTAACACCAAAGGAGTCACAGGCGTGATGCCAGCCTTTTAAGAATTCTTTAAGGTTTGAAGGTCGGATCTGTTCGGGAATACCGCCGCCGCAACATTATTCCAAAGATTTGCTGTGCGGGGCAGTAAGTTTCTCGTAAATCACACAGTTATTATAAATAGTGGTATTTTTTTGACTTAGATGTATTGCCGGGGTTGCGGGTTAAGCGCAATGAGTCACCGCGGCCTCGGCCCAGAGCAGGAAAAGGAACGGGGGGGTTTTTAGTCAGTAAGAGTCTGACTCTCTCTCGCCTAACCATGGGCGGGAGAAGTCATTTGATGATTTTCCCCTGACAAAAAAAGAGGTATTGGCAAAATCGTATTTCTTCTTTAGCCTTATTCTTCATAACAAAACCATCACCATTAAAATTATTTTCCTGTTGTTATGTAAAACGTAATTGTTGGTTGTGGAGAACGTGTTTGTGCTTGCTGAAACAGAATAACAAATACCCCCCTAAATGCAGTGCATTATTTAAGACCTCCACCCATTCTGTAATTGACTACCCAAGGAACATTAGGCTAGGTATTGTATACTCAAGTATTAAGGTAATCGATCGTGAAGAAATCGATATCGATTATATTGTTCTGTGTAATTTACAAGAAAAAAATGCCATTTTGATTCGAAAAAACAAGGACTTTTGACAACAATTGTTCGCGTGCAAGACGTTACTAAAGAGTAATAAATGTTTCATGGCTCAATAAAGTTTTCCTCCTCATTAGACATTGAAGCGAGGAAGATAAATTATTTATAGAATATCATTGCAATTTCTTAGTTGTTACAAAACTTAATTGGATAGGAAATACAAGTCACGAACATTCTCGTACCACTACAAACACCATATTCGAAGAAACGTTGACCATAAAATACCTAGGCCTTACAGTTGGTAAGGCATTTTGGAAAATTCTGACGTCAAAAATGAAACAAAAATAACAATAAATGAACATTTAACAAACGGTTAACACCAATTATAACTCGACAGTCTCCTCGTTCCAATTTCATTGCATTATTGCTTATAATGAATGTCAATCACTATTTATTTGCTATGGGAAGCCATAACAAGTGCTCTGACACTTCCATTGTCTGCTTCAGGATTTGACGTAGAATTTTTTGGATAATTATATTCTAAGATAAATTCTGTTTGAAGCAGGTAGTTTAATAGCTAAAAAGACTTCATCGCCACAGTTATCAATAGGAAAAAATCCCAAGTTTTGGTACTTCCAAGATTAGGAGAGCCATGCTTTGGCACGAAACCACCTCACAGAAAAACGGCGTGAAACAATTACAGCGTTGTGTTTCGCCGTTTAAATGAGGTCACTGTAAACCCCATCCTTCCCATTCCCCAATCCCTAAATCTGCAAAACCCTAAATCCCAAAAGATTGGCAACGTATTCGTACCATTAGGCAATCGATACGTACACATCAAAACGTGTTTGTCAGTTCGCAAAATCCTTCTTCTTATTTCAGGTACGATCAAACTTGACATGGATTGCATCGAAATCGCTCCGAACCGCACAGTTCAAGATCGCGCTGCATAGACCATAGGTACGTAATAGATATCATAATAGACTCAGGACCGTGTAATTCATACAATGCATATTAAATGCGCAATTAACTGTATTCATAATCATAAACTAGACAACATAAATACAACAATGGTTGACGTTTTTTAACAGATGTCTGTATTTTTATTTTGTTTCACAAAATAAGATAAAATTGTATTTAATTTTAAGTTTGTAACGTTTTTGGGAATGTCATTTTGTGGATACATTTACGATTATTCTAAATGAAAGACAGGATCAGTAAGAATGCTCTTTTTTCTAGTTGATTCTTAGATTAAAGAGCAAATGGATAGGGTTTATGAAGAATTAAACAAGAGAAAAAGAAGTTTGCAATAAGACAATGTCTTTTAGAGAGAGTTAGAAAAGAATAGATACTGAGCCAGCCTCATGTAGTACGATGTTGAGATGAGGACAGTAAGAATGAATTACAATAAAAAAATGAGATTTATCGATTAGCCCCTGCAAAGTTGCACTAACTATCACCCAAACAAAGAAATAGAAATAAACAATAAACTATTTGTACGAATTATTAGGATTCTCCCACTTTATCCCATTGTTATCATAGCAAGACTAATAACAAAATCGAATAGACTAAACAACAACACTTCATCGGAAGATGAAAATAAGATAAACTTCGATTGCTTTAGATGCATAGGCGTGAGCGTACGTCTCGGTTCCCTGAAACGTGGGCACACGAAGTGATATTATTGGTATAAAACAACATTAATTGCGCTGCAATATCAGGTTATCTCTCTAGTTTTTTTTTCACTTTGTGCTATTCTTTTTAATGTGATACCTACACATTTCTAAATTGCCTCTCTTATTAATACTTCATCAGCTTCATAATCCTACCAGTCCTTTAAACATTACAAACAAATAGTTAAAAAAAGTACACCAACTGGTGAAATAGAATGGCCGACGGACTAACAAAAGCACCAATCTTGGCAGACTTAGAAAAGACGGAGTATCAACAGGTGGTTCACTTGTGTGAAGGCGGGTTGTAAATGACGTCACTATTGCCCTAAGGATCTTTCATACCTGCCCCATTCATCGAAGATCACAATCACATGTCTGTACGATTTGAGACAGGAAACCATTGAGGTTTACATGTGATGATGAAAAAATAAAATTGTTATTACATTAAATTGTGTTTTGTTTAACACAGCTTTAAATTATTAAGCTATGTGTTGATCGATCAGTTGCTAGTAAGAGTTCTGAGCGGTCTGGTCCAATTCCTTTTTCAAAAATGGTCCGATTAAGATTTTCAATTTGCAAATAATTTGTTTAAAAATAGAACGCGATGTGTTGGCTTTTAAAATAGTTTCCATATTTGATTGAGGCATATTCCTAGAAAAGCTGGTACCTATATGATTATCTATTTGAGATATTACAGGTACAATGTTATGTAAGCTTTTAAACTAATACTGTGTAGTACTCACTGCGAATATGAAAAGGCTTAAGTATAAGCTGATTAGATAGTGCACTTAGGCTTCCGTCCCGAAAGCCGTAGGAAATATTGACAATAGCTTTAGTTAAAAAGGGTAATCAAAAATGACTACCGTATTTATTACTTTTCTAATGATGTTAGTTAAACTATGTAGTAAAAATATCCGGAGTCCAATTAACAGAACAGATTAAGTTTTAATAATGTTTCGAATCTCGTTATGCGCCATGTTTAGTTCTACGAAAAGTTTGTAACAGTTTTGGGGGGAAAAATAAGTGAAATATGCTCTGTAATTGTTTGTACTATGGCTTCAAGATAGAGACTGGCTGTCTGTATGCATAGGGAACTGTTGAACAGAATAATCCTTTTATTATGATTTGAGGATAAACAAAGGAGTACTATTGTGCTTTGAGAGAGTCGACATTTATTTGTGCATCGGTCTTTGGTTCACAGCCGGGATGCTAGGGTTGTTTTCGCTTTGAGATAAACTATGAAAGAGGTCAATAACTTTTTCGAATTTGAATCGGACGAATTGGTTGGATTGTCGTCAGACAAAAGTTATGCTTTTTATGTGTCTTTCGGTGATTTTTTTTATCAATACACGATACGGTTGCAAAAGTTTTGCAGCATGTACCAATGTGAAATGAGTGTTATAATTAAAAAGTGACATGAGATCCTTGGACCAGCCTGCCAGTTTGATAAGCACGACAAAATATCAAATGTCAGTGACATTTTTTGTTTCTTTTTTTTTCGTTGTAAAATATTATCCTCGCCGTAATATATTGCCGAAAATTCTTCGAGCGTTCACAAGTCATTATTTAACAGGTTATTTGAAGACATTAGGTATAGATCGCATTTTTATACCTACAGCAACATTAGCAAAGTTTTTGCGTCTTTCGTTAGAGCGCAGAGGTAGCCAATTAGGGCTTAAAGTGTCCATTGACTCTAAAACATTGTTATCTTAACATCAGAGGTTAACAACTTTAATCAACAAACTGTTAACGGCGACCGCGCGTATTTACACCTAACTTTTGTGACTCGCACAGTCTGCCAGTGTAAAAGTTTACTCTAAAAACTAGCCAAACAATCACAAAAGGTGTCTCTATTGCATTGTTTTCACTTCTAGTAAGAGGAAAAGTATTACGGAAACATAACAGCGTACATAACAGTTTGAACTTACTCTCATTAAGTTACCGTAAGTTTAAGACGATTAATTCGCACCAGTAACATCAACAGTCTTCGCGACCAGCAGTTCCTCGGCATCTTAACTTTAGTACAAGTTGGGTAAAAACGTGTAACTTTTTTAAGTTAAAAACTTACCTCTTTCCTGGATTTCCGCTCGGGATCCCACTAGGGCGATGAGAATAAGAAATGTGAGGTTCCACATGATCACAATGTCACGTCACAGTCACAGGCACAAAAACACGGCACCGAACATGCTAGCAGTGACAAGTGTCAGGGCTGGCGAGACGCTACGATACCGCCACGTCCGCTCCGCTCAAAAGCGCAGCCTTATGTGACGTGACGGAGCCGCGCTGCGCTCAGCGCTCGCTGTCGGCAAAGCATGCTGCTGTTAGACGCTGGACAAACACTACAACGTCTCGCAGATGTGATACTTCTTTCTTTATACATTTACACTGTAGCATTTAAGATGCATTACGGAGTTATGCTTTTATGTTCCTGTAAAAGGTATTTTTGGACTTGCATATTAAACTTTTTAGGTATTTAATTATTTTTTTATTTTTTTTTATGAATTTTATATAAAGATCCTATTTGTACCGACACAAATGTCATACAAAGGGTAGACTTATTGGTCTGGAGCTATTTTATGCCAGTCGAATGTGAAGTTATGGGTAATTTTAGATTACAATATATTTATTTTTTAATATTACCGACGTTATAAGAAGATAAATAATACACCGAAATATAAAATATAACCCCTTATATTTCTATATTTATTTTTATTTCAATATTTATTTACGTCCGTGAGTAATTTATCAGTGCCATAGTCCAAAGTCTAACAAAAGAATCAGCAATGTACACCAATTTGCAAACTTGATAAAAACAAATTAGGTATCGAGAAAGTTTGTCTGTTCTGCGTTTATAAATCAATGCAAACGTAGTAGCAGTTTTCTGAGGCTATATCACTGAGCGGCGTATGCGCAGGTAAGCCTCCCGGCACGCAGCTCGCCCGGCGGGGTGCAGGCGCGGGGAGGGAGCGAGATGCAGCGCTCAATGCACTTGCGTCCCGCCCGGGATGAGGCCTCACGTGTTCAAAAGAACCCAAAAGGACCCATTCAAACCCATCGCTCGGGATTACCGAGTTGAAACACCAATGTTCGTTCATCATTATGAATGAGTAATTTTGTAGAAAGCCGATCTTGAGTAAGAATCAGACATTATGTACTTTAGGGATATATAAATATGTTAATTGGGACCTTGTGCGAAAATTTATTTCTTATTAAAATAATATTAAATAAAAAAACATCTAAAGCCACGTACTAATGATTATTTATTCAATAACAGAGGCAGTAAAACCAGTCGTGCTATTATGCTAGGACCATCTTCATAGATATTTGTGTGGAAACCTGTTCAACCTGGAATGGTGCCAAGACCTTACCTGGTCGACGATATAGAGGCATTTGACTATTGACCTTTAGATAAACTCTAGAGCTTAAGTATAAAAAATAAAGATGGTATTGAAGGGACTATTTTAGTTATAATTCGTCGATAAGTCGAACGACTAGATTTCGTCTCTATACATAAGTGTCATTTTTTATATTATGCATATCTACCGATATTCAGGTATAACGGATGGCATACACGTGGTTATCGATAAATAATGATTTGTCAATGACAGTCACTCAACACGGAAGGCCAATATCAAATGACTTTTTCGCTACTTCATCTTCTATCAAAGCTTATGGAGCCCCAAAATCCTCCACGTAGGTAGGAGCTAGTCCATTGCAATTATAACCAAAACTGATACCGTCCTGATATAAAAAGTGAAATACAGAACATTCTTTATACGTTCCGAAACAGGTCATCTGTTGTAAAAAATGGATGTTCTATATTTTAGTACCTCAGCTATGGAAAAACTCAAACTGGGGTCATTCAGTAACCTCACTCAAACAGCGAAACATAACGCTGTGGTTGCTTCATGCTGGTTTTCTGCAAGACCGTGGTATCGCTCCGGTCGAGCCGACCCATGTATGTAAAGCATGGCTCACCCACACTTAAAAAAAGTACTAACAGTTCAAATGCAGTCAATCAGAGTATTCAATACATATATCTGCAGTGTCGTATTCAAAAGCAAAAATTTGTGTTTGTCAACCAAATCCCATAGTTAATTGTTTTGCTACTAGCCTTATTACTGGCTACATTTTCAGTGCTATCCACAATTTAATTAACTCACGATCGGAATCTCGAAAGCTGAAATAACGTTATTATTAAATTTTACACAGGTAAGCGAGGATAATGAAGTGCATTTCAAAATTAAAGTTAATTCAATTACAGCTTTTATTAATGATTAATTCTCAACAAAGTAATCGATATTAACAATGATATGATTCAACAATTAATAATCTACATCGATAATTGTTATGTTTTATATATGTCGCAGTGTTAATAACAAAACGCTCACTACGTCATCTCTTAACAACACGTTGAACTAATTTTAGTTTATAAGTATTCAAAATAGATGGCCCTGTAAGGTTTTATTCAGACTAGTATTATTAGTAACTGTCGGTATAACAGCGACTTCACTCGCTACTCAATCATTCAGCTATGGTTGGTGCGTTCGTTCGCGCATCTATGGACGGTCGTTTTCGAATGCTAAGCTGAAGAACCTGTCAATCCGATTAGATCTGCGGTGTGACTTGTTATTTAAATAATTTAAGATTGGTAATTGAATATACGTGTGCTGTACATTTATCTGGTGCCTTATTTTTGAATTCTGCAACGATGGATGATGATAGGAATGCACATGGCAACCTGACAACAGAGGACGTTCCGTCATCAGAAGTGGGATGTAATCTACTTCCACCGAGGATGGACAACAATGATATCAAATGGAAAATGTTATTGGACCAACAAAATCAAAATTTCCTCGCCCTTATACAAGCTATGCAAGGTACCAAGACCAAGAATAACTTGCGTTTCCCGGAGTTTGATCCAGAAAAGACGAATGTAGATGCACGTGCTTGGTTATCTACAGCAGACATGTGTATGGCGGACGAACCATTATCTGGAGCGCATATGATAGCCCTGAGCAAGGCGTTAATATGACAAGCATCGGCATGGCTGTCGCAGGTTTCTTTTCCTGGTATGACGTGGAAAGATTTTCAAGAAGCTTTTACCGCCCGCTATGATAGTTCTGAGACTGCTGCTTCCACGATGATCAATTTTTTCAATAGCAAACCAAAAGAAGAGACAACCATGACAACCAATCATGACAACGGAGCGAACGATTCTGACAACGAATGTGCCAAAATGTTGTAAATCTACACATCATGTTGACTAGCGCGCGATGTCTGAGCGGCACTTCCACTGTATTTTCCATTCCGTGCCTGACTCCATTATTTGCTACAACTGTCGAGGCACTGGACATTACGCCTCGCGTTGTCCACGGGCAGCTAACGCGGAAGGGAAGAAGACGCCTTCTACTTCTACTGGCAAGCCTCCTGAGCGACGTGTGAACGTCGGCATCGTCAGCGCCCCTCAAGGAATTTTACGCCACTTTGGTGAGTCGTTTTCATATCGTTTTGATTCAGGAGCCGAGTGCTCACTTGTGAAAGAGTCAATATCGTCGATGTTTCAAGGAACAAGATATAATAAGACTGTTAAAATGACTGGTATTGGTCAAATAAGCGTTTACAGTACAATGCAAATACTAGCTGTTGTTGATGTTGACGATGTTGTGCTCGAAGTCTTGTTTCATGTTCTTCCGGATGAATTTCTTCAGCATGTAGTTGCCTATTTTTGTAAACGCACTACAACCGCTGAGTCAAAATATCACTCATATGAGTTAGAGACTTAAGCGGTTGTGAATGCTGTAAAACATTTCAGGCCTTATCTGCATAGAAACAAATTCACAGTAGTTACGGACTGTAACTCTTTGAGATCTTCTCATAAAAAGGCAGATTTGACCCTACGTGTCCATAGGTGGTGGGCTTTCTTACAAGCATTCGACTTCGAGGTTTTGTATAGAGACGGAAGTCGAAAAATCCCGATTTGACAGCACAAAGACCAAGCTTAAAAGATACTCGGTAGGTGATTACGTACTTTTACAAAGTGAAGAGCGTAATCAGACTAAGCTCGATCCCAAATTCAAGGGCCCATTTCGTGTAACCGAAATCTTAGACGGTGATAGATATGTACTGAAGGCACTTAATAATAATCGGACATACAAATACGCCCATGATAGGCTGCGTAAAATGCCCAATAGTGAAATCATACCTAATTCATCCGATGATCATGAAAGTGAGACTGAAAATGTTAGTGACTGAAAATGTTAGTGACTAAGGCTTTTAAAATAATTAAGATTTTTGTTGATTTTCTATTGTGTGTAAAGTATTGTTTATAAATAATGGTTAAAGATACAGTGATGTAATTGATTACTACATGTCTCATGGCATAAAAAAAAGAAAATGATTTTTATTTGTCATATATCAGTTTGTAGCCGTAGCTCCGGTTTTGCCGTAGTGAGTGCGCGGTGTGCAACTGAAATTGATATGTTATGAGCCGCTGGTTAAGCGATGCCGCTGGTTAAGCGATGCCGCTGGTTAAGCGATGCCGCTGGTTAAGCGATGCCGCTGGTTAAGCGATGCCGCTGGTTAAGCGATGCCGCTGGTTAAGCGATGCCGCTGGTTAAGCGATGCCGCTGGTTAAGCGATGCCGCTGGTTAAGCGATGCCGCTGGTTAAGCGATGCCGCTGGTTAAGCGATGCCGTTGGTTAAGCGATGCCGCTGGTTAAGCGAAGCCGCTGGTTAAGCGATGATATAAAAAAAAATGAAGTAAACTCAATCGCTGGTTAAGTGATTAGAGTATCCTGTTGCTGGTTAAGCGGCAGATGAATATTCAATCGTGTCGCTGGTTAAGTGGCTACGATACCGCTGCTGGGGAAGTGGCGAAGACAGATCACTGGCTAAGTGACTGTGTAGTGTGTAGTTGATTATGCCATTAGACTTGTTGCAAGAAAGAGGAAGTTAAAATCACTAATAAGAATTGATTACTAAATAGTCAATCAGATTAAACAAAAGATTTACTTTGAATTTGAGTTCTATTCAGTAACCGTTACATAATTAGGGTCAGGCATGACCGAGCAAAGAAATGTACACTGGATTATTACTCCTTTCCAGATGAGCCACACGAGGACGTGTGAAGCGCAGGATGGCCGTGTCGCAGTGTTAATAACAAAACGCTCACTACGTCATCTCTTAACAACACGTTGAACTAATTTTAGTTTATAAGTATTCAAAATAGATGGCCCTGTAAGGTTTTATTCAGACTAGTATTATTAGTAACTGTCGGTATAACAGCGACTTCACTCGCTACTCAATCATTCAGCTATGGTTGGTGCGTTCGTTCGCGCATCTATGGACGGTCGTTTTCGAATGCTAAGCTGAAGAACCTGTCAATCCGATTAGATCTGCGGTGTGATTTGTTATTTAAATAATTTAAGATTGGTAATTGAATATACGTGTGCTGTACATTTATCTGGTGCCTTATTTTTGAATTCTGCAACGATGGATGATGATAGGAATGCACATGGCAACCTGACAACAGAGGACGTTCCGTCATATACAATACAAATTAGTTGGTATTTGTTTTAATATATGTATTATTGTGAAGCAATTGAGAATTATCATACGTTTTTTGGAAATAAATAAAACATTAAGGGTGGAGTTCCTAATCTAAATGTAGTTCTTATAGTGAAAGAAAACGAGTTGAAATTAAAAAAATTGTCAATTTTCAAGCTGAATGTCTTCGTTTACTGACTGATTGACTGACTCGACGTTTATTCCTGCACCAAATATGTGCCAATGAAATATGCAGTATTTATTTAAAATCCATTTAATAGAACATCATTAAAATATATCCCTTTACGAAAACTTTGCTATGATAAAAAAACAGGCGCTAAAACTGTTATAACTTTATAGAGTCTAACAGTCCCTGAGACCAGGGTGAGATGGTGCTGTTATTTCAATCTCAAAAAAAAGATCTTATTCTATTGATTTTTAAGGAGTTCCCTGGAATATGTTCCACATTTGTGATTGGACTGTGACCAAACCTCTTTATACTGGGACCAGAATTAGCACTACTGTTTCGAATGCAAAAAAAAATTTTCGAACTATAAATGTAGAATGCCTTTGCGATAATATGCACAAAAAATACAGTCGAATTGAGAGTCACCTTTCTTTTAGAGTCTAACGATTAGACGATTTGTGACATTTCTCTACTGGAATATGAGTACTGTCTATTCTTGTTTTCTGGAGTTTATTTTTTTGTAATAGGTCGGCAAACGAGCAGACGGGTTACCTGATAGTAAGCAATGACCGCCGCCCATGGACACCAACAACGGAGGAGATACGAGTGCGTTGCCGACCTTTTAGGGATTAGGGATTTGGAGATTTAGGGATTGAGGAGGGATCGGGGGACGGGAAAGATTGGGCCTCCGGTAACCTCACTCACACGGCGAAACACAACGTTGTAGAGATGCACGCTACTGGAGGCAAATACGCCTGGGTCACTGACATGCTGCGCAACAACAAAGAAGTTATAAGTACGTTGTCAGCAATATAAGGAGAACAAGAGTGTACTCCTAAAGGTGTGAAGGTCGTATCGGTTAGGAAACCACATTCGACAGTTCAGTAAAAAGTTTTGCTGTGCGATGCAGAAAGATCTGTGTAAGAGAGGTTGCTTTTGCCTTCACGGTTGGCAGGTGGGTTGGTATTTGTCATAGTTTGTCGGAGAGCGATGTTGCGCAGTTTCTATCTAACGACCCATTTTTTGCTCTGTAAGGATGGTGTCAATTTCATTTTATGGTGTTATTAAACCTGAAAATATATTTGAAACCACACTGATAACGCATTGTAATATTAAATTGTGATACTACACCCATGATAGAACAAACTCACCCATAATGGGTAGAACATTGAAATGTAGAAAGGTTTAGGGCGCAGTATGCGCTAGCTTTTGGCCTTATGTGCTTGAATAAAGTGGAAAATGATTTAAAACAAAGTGTGTTTTTTCGATTCCTTTGTTTCATTAAATATTATTGAGCTCAGTACGTACAAACTGATTTTTAGATAGGGAAAATCATCAATGCCTTCTCCAGCTCTGGGTAAGATTGGGCAGATCGTGCGTACGCCATGGTGCGTTCGGCGGCTCAAAGTTAGACCAACGCAGACGGGCCCAATTAGGGCTTATGTTCAGTCGGGGTGGTGGGTGCAGGCGCAACAATATACGATATACCGGGATGAATAGACCGGGTGGTTTATAGCGAGATAAGTAACTAAGTGTCTGAGACACCCTCTCGCCCCAACCCAGGCCGGAAGAAGTCATTAAATAATTTATCCTCTCAAAAAAAGTTTTCTTGTTTTAAGAGAAACACTAGCCGAACTTATTTATCAGGCAACCATTTTCTTACTGAGCCACCTGTTTGTTCAATCGGAGTCAATGAAATATTTAAATATCGAAGTAATTCCCTTATTTTTTTCTAAGATAAAAAATTAATTTTGATGAAGGTACCAAGAAAACATTTTTTTTATAAATGTTTGTTGAATTGAAATTAAACATCAGCGTAGAGGTAGCGTGGAAATCTTACCCACAATCTTTAAGAAGTCGTAACTGCGGCACTATTTATTACTACGGTAACCTCTCCTCTATTTGTACAAGTCTCAAGAAATAAAAATACATAAATCTTAATAATATCATTTATTTCCTTAACATAATATTATTATCCAGAAAAGGTCTTTTCATCACCCTCATACAAGTAGGTACCAGATAATTCTGTGACAGAGTAGTAGTTCATACTATACTATACTGGGTTATTTTGTATATAGATTATCTACCTAAATTTTTTAGATGCAAATTGCGTGATTAGTCTGGCATTTTTTTATCATAGAGTTATATTTCATATACACAGTATGTTTTAAGTTTAATGCCTCAAAGAGCTAATATAATGCCGATAGCCTGGCTAGCACGTTTAAGGTACCGCGACCTTAATTAGGAGAAGGAAAGAGGGGGTTCTTAGTCAGTAAGAGTCCTTACACTACGTCTCGTCTCAAACTAGAGGAGAGAAGCCATTTGATGATTTTTCCCTCACAAAAAAGGGTAATAATATGGATATCATATGTTTGTTACATATTTATCTTTATCTGTTTCGTTGTTTGGTGTGGGTAAACGGATAAAGCACTAAACTAAAGACACCGACTTCAAATGGATCGGTGGATAGGTAGTACAATAAACAATAGTATTTTAAGGTATTCTATTTTTTTTTTATGTAATAGGTCGGCAAACGAGCTGCCGGATTACCTGATGGTAAGCAATCAGCGTCGCCCATGGACACTCGCAACGGCGGAGTTACGAGTGCGTTGTCGACCTTTTAGGGATTAGGGATTTGGAGATTTAGGGATTGAGGAGGGATTGGGGGAGGGGTAGGATTGGGCCGGTAACCTCACTCACACGGCGGAACACAACGCTGTGGTTATTTCAAGTCGGTTTTCCGTGAGGCCGTAATTTTCGAGTTCCCTCTTCTATCCTTGTAAACGTGCTTTCGTTTTTCGTCTCGGCGTCTTTTTCGTTTTGATTGTCGTTGTTGTCGGCCTTTTTCGTCGTGTTCGTGACACTGTAATATTTTCATATAGGTATTATTAAGCAAATACATATTCAATTATGTAGTATGTTAAGCGGTAACATTGTAGTGAGTAGGTACAAATAGTGAACTTATTTATTCAAAATTGATTTCTAACAGATCGTGGGTGAGTTTGTCAATATCAAATCAAGTTACCAGGTACACAATAAGCAGTGTACCTAGTACTTAAATAAAAAAAATACGCTTTTAATCATAATAATATGCCCTCAATCCAATAATCGTACATACAAATGCCAAATTGTATGATGATAAACAATTATATTTTTACATTATACCTATTAGACAATTAATTACCGGTTGACCTTATAAAAGCGTGTTGAGACTAGAAAAATTGCATGAGAAATGGTCAAACATTGGCAATTAGACTAGTTAGAATGCCAATATCCTAATACCGATAAACGAAAACGACAGGAAAAAGATGCCTAATATAAGTAAGTCAAAATGAACCTTTCGGCCGCAACATAATGTTCATAATTGTAATGCATAGTATTCATCATTATCAGTCAGAAAATACACCTTATGCGTTTGTGCCATGAGTTGAACGCTTAGGAGGTGACATAGGCCTCAATAGAGTCGTCTGGCACCTTAAGACTGATCTATCTGTTTAAGTCAAATCTAATATATGACTCACAGAAACGCGCGTAGCTACTCCTTAAAGAGCCTGTGACTCCTTAGCAGTGACCCTGACCACTACTATCATCAGGTAAGGGTAAGCCAGTTTGCCTAGAATTCCATAGAAAATGAGATTTTTGTTTAATATTTCCTTACCTTTAACGGGTGGCGGTGTAGGTGTAGTACTATTGTCTAGTAACGTGGTCGTCCATATATCGTACTCGGGTACCCACATACCAATATCTAGAGGCTCGAATCCAAAATCTGTCATATAAGATGGACCTCGATACTCAACGCGTTGCATAGTAAAGTCTTCATAGTACGTGCCCTCCTCCCATTTCCATTCCTGGATGTCGAGTAACGTCATATTCTTTTTGAAGCCCCACAGGTACATCTCGAATAAGCATTTGTCTGAGAACATTATGTATATTGATAGTTCCAGTACTGAACCTGTTGGGGAACGATTGGATATTATTATAGTTTCATTGATTGCTTGGTTATGGAAAGAAATGTTTGACTATTAGACAGTAGATAATTGGAAAGCTGGATTGTTGCTTACAAAATTAACCTGTGAAACTTATTTAAAGGATCGAAACAGCTGGATGATGTTGCTTTTGATGAAATTATGCTGTTAATAAAAGTTGAGTGGACTTGCGTCGCCTCAGATAACAATACCAGGTACCAATCAGACCAGCAAAGAATCTGGCTTCAAATACAATACTTATTATCAATTGTCCTAAATCGAATGTTTTCTATGAATTTTTAACGGGATTGTGTTGAGATAGTGTAGTTTTTTTTTTGTCATAAAAGCAGGTATCAATTTTGTTTTTTAAATCTGTGTGTTATTTCGCTTGACCAACGTGTTCACGTAACATACCTCTATAAAAATAACATGGTTGTTCAAAGTTCTTCCGGTTGCAAAAGTGTTTGATTCTCATTTCGGAGACGGCAGAAGCATTGACAAGTTCCATAGTCATGCATGAGTATTCCACGTTATCAGTCAACGTTACCTAAAGATAATTTAATTCTTATTATTTTAATAAGTAGGTCAGGGGAGGATTCATTATTATATCTATTTATTTTTTTAATTGTAGTAAACAATTTTAATGTTCACCTACATTTTGGCAGATAAAAGTGTGGGTGAGCCGTGTTTCGGCACGAATGGGTCAACTCGACCGGAGTCATAACACGGCCCAGAAAACCGTCGTGGAACAACTATAGAATTGTGTGTTTCGCAGTGTGAGAGGCTCAGAGGCTCCGTCTTTCCCCTTGTCCCTCTGCGATCCCTAAATCTCTAAAACCCTAATCCCCAAGATACTCGTAATTCCTCCGTTGTTGCGGGTGTCAATGTGCGGCGCTGATTGCTTAATCCATCTGCGCATGCTAATTGTACGCGGTGATCGGCATTCGGCAGTAACAAAAAGTGAAATTGATACTGTTTCTTATAAATTAATACCTAATCATAATCTTAGGGTAGCTTAGGGAAAGAAACATCTGGTAAACCAACCTGATCGATTTTCGACAATATTTATTTGAAAATAATAGAATCTATAATCAGAATAAGTAAAATCCTTACATTATAAGTCAAATACTGGTATTTATTGTTGTCAGTCCTCAAAACAATAGTTTCTCTGAACACCAAATTGATTTTCTCTTCTTCATCACAGGCTCCGAATCTTTGGTATATACTGCTTGCTGAAATAGATAAATTATATTCATGTATTGGCTATTAGCTACTGTCTATTTGTTATTTTGTCATGAAACAAAACAATGCTAACAAATAACTTAAGTTTAATTTGTATTTAACTAAGAAAAGTGCCTATATCTGGTCGAGAGACGATCTCCGGCCACCGTAAGTACAGGTACGCGGAGGGCGAGTAATGGCAGCTCGCTGCCAACCAGCGACGGCTGCGTTCCGCGCGCCCCTCTGAGAGCTAATAGACCACCACAGACGGGGCTCTATAGGGCTGATGTTCAGCCGGGGTTGCGGGGTAAGCGCAATGAGTCACCGCGGCCAGAGCAGAAGAAAGAATGGGGGTTTTTAGTCGGAAAGAGTTTGACTTTTTCCCACCGACCCTGGGCGGGAGAAGTCATTTGATGATTTTCCCTTCACAAAACAAGTCTTTCTTTCAGTTGGCTGCATTGTTATTCTTGTAAAAAATTTGGTAAAAAAAATATTATTTAATTATTTATGATGTCAGTAATACAGTAAGGCGAGGTTTTATTTGAATACAAATAACCTTAGTTACAATAGTTGATAAAAATGTACTTACTACGCAGTACATATTTCTTCTTTGATATTTTTGAGAGACTGACCCTGTTGAAATCGTCGAGACTTTTCTCGATCCAGGGGTAGTAGCTCATCATGTCGAGGTAGCGAGAAGGAGCTCCACAACCTGGGCCTCTCACACCCAACCCTAACTAAAGAATTACAAATGTCACAAACCACACATCACACATCATCAGCCTATAAGTGCCACTACCGAGCAAAGGCGTCTTCTCACACGGAGACGGTTTGAGCATTTATCACCATGCTTGCGGATTGCGGGGGATTGACGATTTTAAACTTATAAGAACAAACTTTTTGGTTGTTCGCAAGATAGTTGGACCCGTGCGAATGAGGGGCAGGCCGCTAGTGTCAAATAAATTATTATAAGTCCATATGATTCACGTCACCATATGCGTTGCATAAAAATAGTTGCTAGTACTAAAGTCTAGATGTCGCTAGTGATTACGTACTAGCATCCAGCGCCCCCACACGTCCCGTGATACAAGCGCTCCACCGGCACCCCAAACGCACACCTCGCTCGTTTCAGCCGACACTGCGCACGCTACGTGAGGCGGACGCATCTTCTTACTGTACAGCTGGAATAAAGATTATTATTTTATTATTGGCTGATATTTATCAACCCACAATTATCGGAGCACCTATTGAATACATTTTATTGTGATAGGATAGCAAGCCTATGAATATCCGCAACAACATAGGAATAGGAGCTATGAGTGCGTTGCCGACCTTTTGCGTATTAGGGTCGGTCGTTTCACGCCGGTATTTTGTGGGGCCGTGGTATAACTCCGGTCCAGTCGAGCCATTCGTGCCGAAGCATAGCTCTCCCACACTTAAAACATTCGTTATATTTAGTTTCGAGAGCTCGATGAGATGGCTACATCGCCCTAATCAGATGCCTTTTTTGGTGAAATTTACAAGCACGGCTTCTGATCTGAGATAATCAGTTTTTAATTTGAAACAATTACCTATTGTGATTTACCTAATGAGGTTTGTTGAAAATTTTTGCTGAATCTCGTAATCTGAAAATATGATTGATGTTTTGTATATGCAAGCTGTGGAATAGGGCGTAGCTGATATTAAAAGGTATGATGTCCCCTAACACATGAGTGTTTAATAGAATGGCAAAAGAGCAGACGTCGAGTCTTCCAGAACCAGCCCCTGGTAGTTCTCCCACAATAAATTGAATTAAATAGCTTACTTACATTGGCTGCAACATAGAACTCCTTGCACATATCTCCAGGAATATGCATGACACGGATCACTTCTTTACTAAGCACATTTATGTCTGCAACAAATATGTAACTCTATTTAGTTGCTAAAACTTTCTACGATTATTTTGGTTCAAATCTGGTCAATATTTAAAGGAACATAATTCGTATAAAACTGAAAAGTAAAGACATTTGACAAATCAAAATGTCCGTAGTAATTTCAAATTAATCAAGGTCATCATCATCATCATCATCAGCCTATAACTGCCCACTGTTGTGCAAAGCTATTCTCGCACGGAGAAGGTTTGAGCATTAATCACCACGTTTGCTCAAGGCGGATTGGTGATTTCAAACTTATAATTAAAAATGATAAGTCCAGGTGTCCTTATGATGTTTTCCTTCACCGTTTGTCAGTGGTGTCTAAATAATCATAGAAAGTTACATTGGTAGTTGCCAGGTTTTGAAGCGGACCCTCATGCATGAGAAGCCGGCGTCCTAAGCTCCAGGCCACCAGGACACCGTTATTTATTCAAGGTCAAATTCACCAAACAAAATTGGCTACCATAAAAATTGTTCTGGTACAAATTTAGGACAAAACACATTATTGCGAAGGTATATTAAATACTACTCGTAATTAGCGACTACTGACATTACCTTCTTTCATTTTTATAACATAAAACGTTGGATTCCTCAATAAATTCGGAGGCGGGCACACTGGCCGGATGTTAACTGAAAACACAATTTAAGTCACGTTAGATCATATAAACTTGTAAATGATTCACTTACACACAAACACACACACACTCACACAATTGATGTCTAAAACTATTGTAAGTTTTAAAAACATACTCAAAAACTCCCATACACATACACACATTCGTCATCAAATAACCTCAAAATCTAAAATCGAAATTAAACGTGATAAGATGTCATGAAATAAGTATTTTGGGGGAAGATATCAAAAATTCTTTAATTTAAAACATCTAGGAAGCCTCTAGAATACAAAAAACACAACGTAAGTGCTGCTTCACGCCGTTTAGTGTAAGGCCGTGGTATTGCTCCTATCGAGTCGGCCCATTCGCGCCGAAGCATGGCTCTCTCAAAATCTTATTGTATTACTGACCATTTCTGATTGGGGTGCTAAGTTGCACTAACGCCACCGTGTTGTAAGTCTCCCCGTACTCGGGATGTAGCACATAGTTGCGCACACGCCGACCCGGGCGACTCCAGCTCTCGCCTAGCAATACGCGGGCACTTCTCCTGTAAACATGACATCATCATTGATGAACCATTATGGCTTACTTACACAACTTTTATTTTTTTATGTTATAGGACAGCAAACGAGTCAACGGATTATTTGATGGTAAGCAATCAGCGACGCCTATGGACATCCGCCACTAAGGAGGAGTTACGGGTGCGCCGACCTTTTAGAGATTTTAGGGTTGGGGAGAGATTGGGGCAGGGGAAGTATTGGGCGTCTGGTTACCTCACTCAAACAGTGAACCCAACGTTTGTTCAACGGTTGTTTAACGCAGGTTTCCATGAGGCCGTGGTATCACTCCTGCTCCGGTCGAGCCAACCCATTCGTGCCGAAACATGGTTCTCCCACACTTTGATAAGGAAATTTAGTTTTTTTGAGGAGTGGAAATTTTTTAATATTTATTTCTGCCCTGGGTGGGGTGATAGAGAGTGTCAGACTCTTAATGACTATCTCTCCTGCTATAAGAGAAGACGGATCACTAGGTCAATCACTATAGCAATCAGCTCCGCCCATGGATCCTCACCAACAACATTTAAAATGCGTTGCCGTTCTTTATTATACATAGCACCAAACATTTTTAAGAAACGTTAATTTAGTTTTATACTTTGACTTTTAGCTAAGCCATAATATACTAGATCCAGGAATTATACTGAAAAATATTGAGCTCATTTGCACTTGATTGTATATTTACCTAAGACCTAATCTTTACTTGTACTTAATATATTTTTTACCAGACAGATGGATTACAAAATTAACTTTAGTCGTCTTGCAATAGAGATTACATTGCATAAATAGTTACCTAAAGTTTCGTTTAGGCATGGGTCCTATGTCGGCGGCCGCAGCGATGACAAACTCGCTCTGTATTAGAATGACTGAAGTGACTGCTCTACTGTCTCCCTCTTCACCATCTGTAAGTTAAATTTAAAAGTGTGTTCATAAAAAATAGCCTATGTCCTCAGCCTATGTCTTATTCCGGACTGTAGCCTATGCCGGTGTCAAATTCCAGCCAGATCCGTTCAATCGTTTTGGCGTGATTGAGTAAAAAACATCCAAACATCGTAACTTTCGAGTTTATAATATTAGTAAGATTAGGTGACCGGAGTATCCTTAATCTTTGCTCAAGTGAAGTAATAGCTGATTGAGTTACAAGCACAGTAATAATAGAAATGAGAGTGCAGCGCTCTCTGATCAACTTAATTCTCTAAGTGACCTGCCAAGAAGGAGAAGAAAAGAAGAAGCAAAGTTATTCATGTAAAGGAGGTCTATAGTCTTGAAACTGTCACAGAGTGCTAATAACATATTTGTTATGTTACCTTTAATCGAAGGAACATAACATATTTCCTATTATACGACCAAACTACCTATATCAGGTAGAATGAGCTAAACGCAACATGGTATCTGAACTCACAATAGCTGTAGAACAGTATTCCGACCCAGGGATAGTACTTTAATTCCACATCGCCTTCATACACATCTAAGGCGTGGTCTATTCCACAGTCAACCACATCCAGCTTCACCGACAGGATATTGTTAACTGGAATACATAACAGAAACAATGATTAATTGATTTTAGCGGAGCATTCAAGCTTATTAACTATGAATTAGGTATTAGTAGTAGGTACTTTCTCGTCCAAAAAGTATTTCATGACCCTTCTGAAATCTTAGAGAGTATGTGCAGGTATGAAGTTCGTAAACTAAGATTTCTGTGATCTCGACCGGGTTTTAGGTCTAGACCTCATAATATATGTGCTTGTCTGATACGGTAAGCTGGGATAGGATTCGGGTTGGACGACGAGATAAGGCAGGAGAAAAAACGAAAGAACTTCATCACATACCAAAATTTTGAATTGGAGGAAATTTTATAAAGGTCGTCTCCAGTTAAGCCAAAGCCCTCGTCCCGAACCGCAACCGAATCCTCCACTTATGACAGGGCAATTTTGTGCAATAATTCTTCTAGCTGGTGATATGGTATACTAAGATATCTTGTATCTTCTAACTAAACTAACCATAAAACAAAAAATTTTACTAGGTACTTACGTTGCAGCAAAACAACCAACACTATTAAACATTTTTTATGCATTGTTTTAATTTTATATGTGCACTTCAGAACATACACTAAACGACTATCTTAAATACATTGTCAACCTTATACGTGGAGAGATAAAATTGAAAATCTATTAATCAAGAAGGAGTAAGTTGACATGATTGTTTATCAGTACATTAAACTGCAAGCTACTTTAACCAAATAATTCTTACACCAGCCACAGATACCTATATAGACTACGTTAATGTTTGTTTGTTTGTTAAACCATTGACTTAACGGACGTGAATATTAGGTCCAAAAATATTTGACGACTAATACAAAGTCAATACAAACCATTTTTAAACAGTAAACAAATGTTAAATTCACTCTATGACGCATAATATAATGCATGTCACCTAGTTTTCGCATTGAAGGGAATTCGGAAAAATGGCCCAATTAAGTAACCTAAGTCCGTCCAAAATTTTAGTGCGTCTAACGAACATTAAAATCACGACGGAAACCTACAATAAGGCTTTTAAATGTCATACTTTGAGATGGGCTATGTGCTAGATCCAAGGTCGCTTCGGTCAATCTGGAAGGCATTGTCCTAATTTATGAGACTTCTTGTATTGAATTGTAGTACGATGTCGTTTCAGCGGTGCTTCGTCGACTTGGCACAGCAGTGTTAATTTTGTCACCAATCTGAACGTTATAATTCCTCACGTTAGAGTATCACACGCTACATCTTCACGCTCAGACACTCGTAGAAGTGTTGATGGCAATCTTAATGAAGTCAATGTAGAACTTGCAAGATTTTCTTACGTTTACTTTGTCCATAATATATGAAATAAGAATGGTGGAACTAATCGGTGGCAGATCATATCAGCTATCGTTAAGGTTGTCAAAGCAGATCAAAAAGCAAAGATATGATTGTACTGAGAAACGTTTATTATTTCCTTATTTAAAGTCTTAGTGGAATATTTAAAATGCACCTAGAAGATGACCATGTTTCTGATGTTATTGAATCTCCTTGTTTATGTGTTCAGAATCAGTTACGGACTGTTTCATAACATCTGATTAGTACGGACCTCTATGTACCTGGTAAATTTGAATATAGAACGCAATTTGTACAAACTATGTGGTACATACGTAAGTGTTATATGAAGGTGGTGAAATAGGAGTTTATTTTAATATTAGATAACTTATTTTCTCAACAAAACTAATTCAGATTTCCCGCCTTTGTTCGACATTATTTTTGTTGCAAAAAGACTACAACTTTATCATAGACTCTTAAGAACTTAATTACTAAGACTACGATCTCTAGCCTGAATTAAATGTATTCGTTTTTCAATAAGAAATCTAATTGCGAAAACACCAGTAAAGTTTTTTAGAATAATATTGGCAAATAAGATCTAGTTTCTTAACTACGACACCTGAAAAACTGTCAAAAAAAGAATCATTGCTAGATTGCGCTTAAATCATAGTACATATTGTGTTATTGTCTTACGCACCAGTACGCCATCTTGCGTCCACCACATGAACCTTAAATTGAAACAGAACATGGTCGTGCGCACATTCATTTTGTTGCCGAGAGAGCTTACGGCAACATAGTTACGAGACGTATGCCTAGATGTCGCTACTGTGCGTAGGTACATTAATCGTATTATAATATAATGAATCATGCGCATTCTGATGGTGTTACATATTAGATAAATAGTGCATTGGTATACAGATGTATTTATATATTTAAGACTTTTTAGATCTTTTTATTGGTATTTTTTTTCCATACTAGCGACTCTTTTTTGCAGGGGCGTCTAACTATCTTGGTGTCAGTCATCTGTTTTTTAAAGAAGTAAGTACTACGGGATTGAAAATTTGTAGGATTTTTTAAGAACCATTTCCTGATAGTATGAATTGATATCCTAATTCGTACGACCATGTCGATTTTGAATAGCTTTGAGCAATATCAGCCAAAATTTGTCTCAATTTAAGAAATAATACCTAAATGGCAAATATATTTTGTGTTGTAGTCTTTGAGCGAAGAAGCATTAAAAGAGAAATATACACACGATAATTATTATTTCAACTACCAAGTAAACTGAATCGAAGACCGGAGAATTTAATTAAAATGTAACGTTACTTAGTAAAGTGTAGAGTAGATATTTAAATAGCAAAATAATTAAAACTCATCTTATAACTTCACTACCGTATTCCTCGTCCACTACCAATATTTTTTGTCTTTGTTTTCTGTACTGGCATCTTCTGCGATGGTATATGTCATATTATCGAGAATAACTAGTTACTTTGTATTAAATCTAAATGTATTCTTTAGGAGAACATTTCTTTACCTAATGGGGATATTTTATCATCGTAAATGCTTTAAAACGGTTTCATAATAATTGGACCAATAATAATAATGATTATATTAAAGTTGTTCAATGGGCCTCTGCGAATTGGCTTCGGCCCCTCGTACGCCTTCAAAAGGTCCGGGATCCTGTGATTGTGTCGAACATTTTGCTACATTTAATTTCAAACTATAAATGATACTGACATTATTTTTAACTATTTGGGTGCGAGGTGCAGCATTAATGTCATATTTGGAACCTACTGTCTCTGATTTGGGGTTTTCTAATTCAAAACCCTGCTTACTGTTGTGAACTTGACCCATTCGGATACCGCACGATACTCTATCTCCGTAGTTCCGACCGAGATAACTGTTTGAAAGGAAATAGGCAACTGAAACCTAGACTGCGTTGAGTTCGGGGTTAGGAAAATATCTGTTCGATATTCCAATTTGAAAATACGCAGAAGTGTACATTGAGTGGATTAATATACACAAATACAGTGTTCATAATGACACCTTGTGCCACACTCTTTATTAACAGAGCGTGGAGTAAACCTTTAAAAGATTCCTAACTTTTTTAGCAAAATTATGCTGTGCAATGCACTTGTAACTGTTTTTTTAAGTCACTGGGTGGGCACCTAGAGTTTCCACTTTAGGTACATGTTACCAAAGGTTTGCCTACTAATAATGCATTAAGGTGGATGCATCCCCGTGTTATTTTACGAGCAGGATCGTTCCCTTCGCGAACTCATTTAACAGCTTCTTTTTGGGACATTAAGATCTCACAAAAAGAGGCGTTTTCCATCCAATTGTCTTTTGAGTCACCATAACCTTGACCACTCGGCTCGTTTCGCCTGATTCTGGCATCCAGGGTTGGCCACTAGGAAAATCCTCTGATCACTTAGGTGCATTCAACGAGAGTTTGAACAAATGCAATGGCGGTATTTTTTACAAACAAATTCTGTCCAGTCTGTGTCTGATAACTTAGTGAACAAGATAGATACTGAATACTTAGTAGCAAAGAACCTGTTCCTTCAATAAATTCGTACGTTTGTTGTTTAAGTAGGTTAGGTTAGTTTCGAATAGATTTTAATGACGGGGCTTTCTTCTATCTTTGATCTCAGGTCTGACAAATTATCGAGAGCTAGTATGTGTGCGCGCAACTATAGATCAGATGCTTTGTTAACTGTCATGATTCGATCGGGCGGCAATTTGGCACGTCTGGTTAGAGAACAATATATTATTTAATTTGCCAATTTTTGATTGAATCCCGGATTGCAACCATTATTATAATGCGACTCCTAAAAGCGAAATCACCACACCAGTTCATAAAAAAACATCTACTGAATTACATATGTTTGTGTTGTCTATGAAAATGTCACCACACTTTAGATAGCGGAATACTTTAGAAAGTCCATACTGCAATGACAAACTCGTAACACAGACTTATTAGGTTCAAAACCTGATTAGTACCAAAGTGACTGTTTCCGAGTTATATGTAGCTAGGGCTTTTCTAAGTAAATTAAGACACTTCTGTCCTCACCTCCTCACACACAGTGAAGAAAAACATTGTGAGTAAACCTAAACTTATAATTTCTAATTATAAGTTTGAAATCACCAATTCGCCTTGAACAAGATTGGTGATTAATGCTCAAACCTTGCCAGTGTGAGAAGAGACCTTTGCGTAGCAGTGCGTGCTCATAAACTGATGATGATGAGTATGCGTTATTCATATTTTTAAGATAGCTCAGGACACCCGATTCGGCGTATTTCGCATAATAGTTATCCAAGAATTAGTTCAGTTAATTCGTACTGAAATTTTAATCAACCGAGCAGAAATGCCGATGGATTATTCGGCTAATTTTCTGATGGCACTTGAATGCAATAGCTGTAGAACCTACCTCAAACAATACACAAGTAGCTACTGAAATCCGCTATGCAGAATTATGTTCGAAATTCAAATTTGTATTTGGTATTCAACCTATTTGGATAGTTGTATCTACATTGAAATTACAGTCTAATATTTACATTGAATATTTCAGTCATAAACTGACGACCAAAAAGGAGGTGCTTTCATCTTTAGGTCGTACTTATTTTTGTTTTTTTAGTATTATTATTTTGGAAGCTTATGATGAGTATACAGAGATATCTGTATCTGCGAGATAAGAGCCAAGAAATAGAAACAAGCTTCATAATCATTGTATTGCCTCAACAATTTAAGTGTGGGAGAGCCGAGAGAGTCATACTCGAGCGTTGTGTTTCGCCGTGTGAGTGAGGTTACCGGAGGCCCAATCCTTCCCCTCCCCCAATCCCTCTTCAATCCTTAAATCTCCAAATTCCTTATCCCTAAACGATCAGCAACGCACTCGTAATTCCTCTGTTGCGGGTGTCTATGGGCGGCGCTGATTGCTTACCATCAGGTAAACCATTTGCTCAATCGGCAAACGAGCAAATAAAAAACATAAAATAAAAACATATAAAAAACCAAATATTGTATTAGTTTCCATTCCAACTTCATGTCACGGTAAAAGTCTACTAAATATATAAAAAAGTTTCGGAACCCAAATCTAAAGATTTTCTTATTAGCATAAGAAATTACTAAGACAAGAAATTATTAAGAAATAAGGGATCCTAGGTCGGGTGAGAGAAGTTTCTTAATTATAGTCAGTAAAGAACCACACCAAAAATATATTAATTTTATCTTCTCTTTTTATTTGTGCGGGTAGTTTATTGTACAATTTAATAGAAATAACGTAGGGACTTGTCGTGTGCATTTTTAAACTAGACTTAGGTATATTTAGTTTAGCGCAGTATAATATAGATTTGTCCTTTTACGACTATAACTAGGTACTTACTAGTTTGTGTGCCTTTGTATACCTACTCCATCGAATGGTGGTGTCCAACTAGAAAAATTCATCATTTTTATTGAAATGTCAAAAACGATACCTTCCTGTAAACTTCAAGTATAATATGATTTTATGACAATAACATATTGATTAATGAAAAATAATCTAGAAAACATCTAAAAGCACTTACATCGGCAAATTAATACTTAATTGAAAATAGGTTTAAATGTTATGTTGTAATAATTTATTGTAAGCACTGAAAAGTTAACATAATATTTTTGACCTAGGAAACTACCTATTCGTGACGTCATTTGTCATAATACATTCCTACCAGTGTGAAGCGACCGTCAGATATATTTATGTCACCTTTTGCGCGCAGCGATTACACATTGTATAGAGTCCAAAGACATTTTGACATTTCGTCATCTAAAGTACCTACCTACGGGTGCTAGAATAGAATACATATATTCTAACCTAACAATAACATACAATATATGTATATATGCATACAAACGCAAAAGTTTGTATGCATACTTTTGTTTGTTCGTAGCTTTTTCATATAAAAACTATTGAAGGGGTTTGTTGCAAAATATGCACACATTTGGCTCTATTTATCATGTCAACGTAGGCGCAGCCGCTTGTAAATTAGTTTTAAAAAACCCTAGCATAATAATGTTTATTTCTCAGCTGCTAAATGGTAACCAGTTAACATTATAGAGCTATAGAAGGTCTACATACATATGTACGTAAGAGTATCCACATTTAAATATATTAATGTAGAATTACCTATAAAATAAGAACACCTCTTACACAGGGTAAAGCTAGAGGGATTGTCAGACTCTGATTAACAACTGCCCCACTCCTTCCCCAGCCCCAGTCAGAGGTCGTAGTACCTTATTGCGAATATGTAGATTGTACATAGACCGGCAACATTGATAAGTACCGTGGTGGCAAGAAGGTTAAGGAGCCTGTTACTCATACAGGAGGCAGCCTGCAGGGTTAAAAGAGCTCTTTCTGAGCTACATATAATTTCTAACTTTATATAGAAATCACATATAACCATTGAAGGAAAACATCGCAAAGAAACCTGGTCTTGGTATTTCTAATTATAAGCCATCGTCAATCCACCTTGAGCATGAGTGGTGAATAACGCTTAAACGCTTCTCAATACAAAATATTGAACCAATATTGTTAGAGGCATTTTTGGCTCGCTGGCAAAACATTAAATGGTGAATCAGTCCTTGCAACGAGTTGAACATTCCCAAAGTAATGTTCGTAAGCATAATCATCAGTTTATTTAAAACACAGTCATGTTTATATACTTCTATAAATAAAAGTCCTTTACCCAATCTGTGCGTATCAATCGTAAGTTCCTTTGGTTACTTGTATTAAATATAAAATGCCTTTTGCTATAAATATATCACCCCGCGTCTTCAGAGCCCTACAATAATCATCACATCAAAACGACAGCTGAACAGGAGATTTAAGAGCCACATCACCGTAGATGGGGCCTCCGGAACTAGATACCGCGGCCCTATCCTAAGGTAGGAGAAAGTACGGGGAAGTTTTTAAATCAATAATAAAGAGTTTAGCACTTGCTTTTGTCCCACCTTGGGTGAAAAAAGTGATTTTCCTCCTTAGAAAAGCCTCCTCTCCTTCGGCCATCGTCGTACTTGAACATGATAGCACAAAGTTACCCATTTCAAATATTAATAGAACTATGTCATACCAATCTAACCATCAATAAAACTGTTAGACTACTATTTCTGAATGCAACTGAAAATAGTCAGTATCACCATCAACGTTGGTTAAAATTACAAATACTTGCAGTAGACAGTTAGACATTTAACACGCCTGGTATACAAACTTTTGCAGGATTGCATTTACCTACATGAAAAGTCAATAAAATGTATGTAATAAACAACGTAAGCATGGAGTTTTGTTGTTAAAAACACCAATAGTATTTTTGCTGAATTTTTAGGATTACCTAATGGTAATTTACGAATGAGGAGAGGGCTGGGGGGAGATTGGACCTCCAGTTACCCCACTCACATGGCGTAACACAACGTAAGTGTTTTTTCGCGCCGGTATTCAGTCAGGCTGTGGAATTCACGACCATCACCAACGGGGAGTTTGGAACCCTGATCGATATTATTGTATTTGAATTACAATTTATATTTATATCAGCGACCCACCCTATCTTCGTTTGGGTGCAACGCTGATATTAAACTTCTTTACTATTTAATGGCTGTTATTATACATATAAAACTTCCTTTTCTATCACTCTATTTGAAAAAAAAACGAAACTAAATCTGATGCGTAGTTTTCAAGATTTAATCAAACATTTAGATATAACATCGTGATATCGTTTTAAACTTAATGTTTTCACAACTTAACCTGTTATAAATAAAAAAAACAGTAAAATTCCATTACGAGTACATACAATTTATTTATAACAGATTCCAACACACTGTAAAACAATACATACGCTCTATAAATACGGCTACGAATTAATTTAATCTATTTCTGTTTATATTTATTTCAAATGATTCATCAGTGAGTCTTGGCATGTATTTGTGACATCAACGTCATCAGGAAGAGTCATTATTGCTCGATAAGACGCACGATGCAGCCCTGCAACGCTTTGATGCAGGAACTATTGTCCGCGGCCATTGAATGGCGCGTTCCGATATGAATAACTGTTTAGAAATAAGACAGACAGCAGAAAGCAATCTGGCTGCGAAAAGAGAACGATATTTTTATGAAATCGTATCGCTCCAAAACTATCAAACTAACATATATATTCACGAACATAGGTACATATATGTTCACGTATATCCTTCATGTTCCTAATTATGTGTATTGTAGATTCTAATCCAATATCTTAATATCTTGTAGAGTGATCGAGTAAGAAGACGACAATTTTCTGTTTACCGCCACGAAATGAAAGCGTTAGGTTACGTATGTATATACGTAATGATATACGCTGCAATCCTATAAAAGATCCTACAAAAGGCAGACTCATCTTTTTCTTTATTGGACAGGAGGCAAACTTATACTGTTAGGCAAACGTGCAAACGGATCACCTGATAGTAAAGGATCAGCCCTGCGGATACATTAAGAAAAAGTACGCTCTGTTTTTGAATAATTGAAGGCAGTATAGGTAGGCTGCGCGACGTCACCGCGTCCGCGCACGCTGGTCATGAGGAAGAACCCCTCTGTGGTTCGAAACTAGTAGAGCTTTTCTCAATATTTACACGTGAGTAACCCGCGATTTTTAGTTAATTTAGTATGTCACACGATAGTTATTATAAAAACACAGTATAGGTTCGGCAATAATACCGCTGATGAGAGCATCTATATTTATGCTCTTATTTTATGGTTTTGAGTAAAACTGCAACATTATTTTTGTCGTAAACGCATACTGGAAGATATTTATGGATACAAATATGGAAAGCGATTCTTACTTAATCTACATTAACAATAAAATTAATAATATTTTGCTAAGTTACAATACTATATTTTATTTCAAGTAGAGACATCTAAAAAGTTACTTATGGATTTAAGACCTTTGGCACCTTGCGTCACAGTAAGGGTTACTCAAAGTCCATTGAAAAGCAAAAAATGTCTTTAAATTTTATTTCCAAGGTAGTAACTTACAGGGATTCTATGAGTAAAATGATTTTACCTTCAGACCGAAGTGAGTGTTTATAAATGTTTCTGAACATTTCGCATTCTTAAGGTTTCTTTTTCTTTTTAGGTCAAGCTCCTACATACAGTCTTGCAATCGCCTCCTTTGAGTGTACATGTACCTGTATGGCCTTTTCCCGAAGCACAGCAAATAAGGTTAGTACTTTTTTAATTTTATTCATGGAGTTTTGAAATAATAACATTTAGAATTGGATGAATGAGTGCAGCTTTTTCTTTCTACCTTTTCCTAATTGATCATGCGATTAACATGTAAGACCAAATATGTTTGAATGTGCCTCTTTTACATGCAACGATCAACGTTGTGGTGACGAGGTGGCCCGGAGGTTAAGATGCCAAGTACCATTTTAACTTTTTATATGTTATATGAACTTTGTTAGGTTGACTTCACTGACAGACGGTGAAGGAAAACATAGTGACTTGGACTTATAAATTTAAAACCGCCAATCCATCTTAGGCGCTAGCGAAGTGCTACCTACTAATGCACAAACTTTACCAGTGTATAAAGAGGTCTTTGCTCAGCAGTTATTCCTTATAGCTTCTACATAGATTAATGACGTGATGTGATGATTAACATCTCAAATCCCCTAGCCACGAGCCTTAACCTCAAAATGCCTTCAGTACACTGGCAATTCCTCTGATGTTGGGGGTATCTGAAGGCGGCGTCGACAGCTTATCATTAGGATATCGGCGTGCGTATGCCTAAGACTAAAAGTCTAACATAGTTTAAGTGCACTTGTATGAAGTCATCATTAACAGAACGATCAATATATTCGCGCGATCGTACGGTCGTCAATCATTATGGCAAATGTTTGGCACTCAGCGAACCAGGTGGGTTGTTTGATGTCCGAGGTGACAGTAATTGCAGGTACATAGTGCAGGTAGCCCGCTGTCGATCAAGTGCATCTACATTAACAGATGCTGTTTGTAAATTAATGATTTGGTACGCGGATCTAGAATTCTCGAAATAATTTCGGGGCTTAACTAATTTTCTTGGGTACTCAACCCTTGTTGCCTATTTGTTCTGTACCGTGTTTCGGATCGATCAATGTGATCTGCTTGTATTGATAATATGCAGCGCTTTAACGCACTCGAAACATGTCAAGTACCAATGTGACTTTTTCCGAGTCATATGTACTTTCTATGACTATTTAGACACCACTGACAATAACATCGTGAGGAAACCTGGACTTATAATTTCAGGTTTGAAATCGCTAATCTACCTTGAGCAAGCGTGGTGATTAATGCTCAAACCTTCTCCGTGTGAGAAGAGGCCTTTGCTCAGCAGTGGGCACTTATAGGCTGATTATGGTGATGACAATTAAGTTTTGTCTCATTGCCTATTTGCAAATGATCGTCTCGCTATTAATTATGTAGTACTAGAATTGAGAATTCTAGTTCTGGTTATGATCATATTTATTAACTCAGAACAAAACATGAAATCAATTGTAATATTATGGAATGTTTCGTTATTTTGCTGAAAAATTTAATATGTAGTAAAGTATTCCTAATTGAGCTTGAACATCATTATATAAAAATATCTCCTCATACCTACATAGTTACGGAGAAATAATATTCACCCATTATGTAACTTCACCACTATTATGTATACAGTTCTCAATAATATATGTACATTCAAAGAGTATGAGTATTTCAAATTAATATTTCAACCTTAATTTCTCCTATCACAATTTGAGGGGCTTTAGCAAGAGATCTTATTTCTATGAAAAATATTTTCATAGAAATAACATCAGACATAGAGGGATTGCCTGATTGCCGCTACAACAGAGGAGTTTTGAGTGCGTTGCCGACCTTATAGTAATTAGGGATTTAGATATTTAGGGATTGGGGAAGGGGAAGGATTGGGCTACCGGTAACTTACGTCACACGGCGAAACACAACGCTTTGGTTGCTTCACGCAGATTTTCTGTGAGGCCGTGGTCGTATCACTCCGGCCGAGCCGGCTTTCTTACACTGCTACAATTAAAATCAAAGAACCTGTGTTACAGAGCACCCTAAAATCAAGTAAACCACGAAGAGTAGGTAACCATCATCTTCGACATCATACCTGCCACAAGACGTATGTTGTCGCACATAAGCCTGCTCTAATGATTTGCAGATAGGCTGGTTGGAAGGGCTATATGCAACCTTAATTAGGCCATCCATCCGGCCTATTAGTGGATCTCCTGAACGTTAACCGATACGTGGTCCTTCCTGCCTGAACGTCATTTCTTCGAGCTATGTTCCTTGCCCACTGCTGCCATTTCAGCTTACTAATCCGCTGATGTAAGTGCCTTTGTTAGTTTTTGAATCTCCTTATTTCTGATTCGATCACGCATGAAAAACACCAAACACCCCGTTCCATAGCGCGCTGAGTAACCTTGAGCTTTCTTATAAGACCTACAATGAGACACCACTTTTCGGTTCCATTGAACATTACTGGTAACGCACACTGATTTATTTACCGTCGTTTTGAGGCCCTGAGGTATGTAAGATGAAACGATATTGCATAGTTTCCATAATGCAGCATACCCAAGTCTGATCCGACAGTTAACTTTTTCTTGATATGGGACCTACCGAATTGGATCACCAGTCAGATATACATATTCGACGAGAGTTTCGAGGAAAGAATTATTAAGAAATATCGGGTATCGATATGAGCTTCAGACATAAAAAAATGACTTTTCTTTTGAGTAAAGATGAATATTTCAAACTCATTCCTAAGGATAAAATAATATTTATAGCTTCTGTCAAGTTAAAACTTAGTATAAGTGCATTACAACTTCGAAAAGAATTCTTAAGTTTTCGTCTGATTCATTGTTGCAATTTTTAGCATTTTTTGACTTATGTGACTTATTTCATTAAGTACTATTTACGATTTGTCCTTTTCTAAGTCCAAAGTAATTTCCACGCCCTTTTCTGCTTCGATCAACTACACAAAAATGTAACAATTTCAATCGGAAAGCTTTTAAACACGAACCGAACAGCTCTGGGTACAAAACTATGGAAATGTGGGCGCCAAAAATACTCCGTGTTCCATAAGAACGGCCTTCAATAGAAATATCTTGTAAAGTAATAAACAAATAACAAAGCCGTCACAAAATATCTCCTGCTTATTGCCAGATACTGAACTACGACAAAGATTATGTAGTGAAGAGACAGGAAAATGGGAGTGTAGGTAAAAAAATTAGAACATTTTTTTGTTATTACACTTTGGCTCTTTATACTTTCAAATCCAGTGGAACAAACCGAAAGTTTAGTTTAGCAATAATTTCTTAAAAAGACAATTACATATTATAGTACTCTTTACTTTGCGCAGTTCGAGGAATTCTATCGAATTTTTTTAAAATAGACTCCCCAGAAAAATAACGGTTAAATAAGGTTTTTTTATACTTAAGTATTCTAATGCAGCTTATTATAACTCGACGTTTGTAACGGAAAGAGCAACAGTAAAAGAAACGCAACAGGAACATAATGTCAAACATAATCTTAGTACCTATATGTGTATGGAAATCTAGGACGTAGTCTGAAAAAAAATCATTCTTTGAATCATTACATCTGGTAGGTAGTACACAAAAATAAAATTTCAAGAAAAAAAATATTTAATTTAGCGACCAGGTGTCGGTTGATCTATGCAAGGCCGATGTCGGCGCATGCGGCGGTGTTGCGAAACTTCGTTCGGATGTGGAGCGATCTAAATATACTCGAGTCTCGTGCGCGCACGTCGTTACTTTGCTCGCCAGTTTCCTACCTTCGAAGCACAATCAGAATCACCTGTAATCACCATCTTTATATTTTTGCATGAAACTTAAGATAAAAATATGTAATTGAGCAATCAGCTAGAATTCTTCGAAGGAAAATAGAACACCAACATTAATGGTAAAACCCACCTCATATGGTAACCCCTCACACACACAAACACTGTGCATTGTACATTGCATAAAAACGAAAAAAAAAACAAAAAAGTTAAGAAATAGATAAATAAAAAAAAATGTTTTTTTTTTTCTCATTTGTGCAATGTGATGTAAATAAAGTAATTTAATAATATTTTATAAGCTAGTAATAGCCCTCTTTGCAACGCCTGAAAAAGGCCGTTAAGCTGTGCTTGTTATTTTAATTTAAGATCCTTGTACCCACCTTAACATGCAAATAAAGAATTTGAATTTGAATTAGTAAAATCAATTTTCGTCGATTTTGACGGAAGAAATCAATTCTCAGTTCCTTGCGTCTTTCTGCTGCAATTCCAGATATCGCTTCTCCATCTTACTGTAGAGTGCCTTAAAAGTCTCAATTCTGATATCAGAGGAAACCCGCTATTTTCTCTGATACCTGAATATTTGTACAAATAGCACATGCACATCTTTGAAATAAAATTATTGTTTATTTTCTGTACACTGCACTTTTACTCGTCAACATTGCTTCTCTGAGAAGAGACACTGAAACAAACTCAGACACCACAGTCTCCTAGAAAGGACATTCAAGATTTACACTTTTTAGATAGATAAAGATTAACAGTAGGTTTATATTCGACAGCACCGGACGGTTGATGCTCAAGAAGATTTTTAATTACAAAAACAGGCTACTCAGCCAAAGAATTGTTGAATCCATCGTGCGTCGATAGGGGGCGCTGGCGTTCTGACAATAACTGGATTGTTTCGTATATAATTAAAATTTCCACCATGAAGGAAAAAATCTGAATCAATGAAATTGTATTTATGTTATCTATATTCGAATTTGATAAGAAAATATGGTTGTGTGTTTGTTAAATCAATTTAAAAACATATAATGCAATGCGAATGATATAATGATAATATAAAATGTATTTTTACTATCAGTAAAGTAGGATTCAAAAAGCAAGAACAAAGCATCAATAAAAACCTAACGGTAGAGAAATTTAAAGTTTAATTGCTTTGGCGCGTCAACAAGCTCATACTCAAACGTGTAAAGTTAATCGATTATAAAGATATATAATTCATACATAATAAACTTTCTAAGAAGTTTCTAGAATCGTTTCAGAATATTCTGTAACCGTTTTAATAGTTAACTTTTTTTGAAATGTAATCTTTAAAGTTGTTCCATTCGTTCCTAAGTGATTTATTACTAGATCCAGGTTTGTAGAACTTACATGTGGCCCAGTGACGTAAAATGAAGATGACGTACCTTTGAATCTGAAGAGAAATAAATAAATAAATAATAATAAAAAAAATGTTTTTATGAGCTTACAATTTCAAATGGCAATCTGCTTTAGGAGAACTTCTTTTGTTTTTTTTTACCATGCCATCAGCTATGTCATGGCCGTCATTCTTCAGGTTATGAAACATGTAGAGTATGAATGAGACTTTTACCGATTTACATATATGTACATAATTTCTAAGATTATTTGTCACCCGATGACGGAAGACATCTTACGAGCATCTGGACTTATGTGTAATTTCTAATCATACGTTTGGAACAGTCAATCCTTCGTGGCTCAGCAATGGCCACTGTTGGGCTGATGAAATATGATGTGAATACCTACCTTCAAAGAATTATGTTTTGAATAATCCATTACTCAGTGTTATATACTGTTTGCCAATATTCTTAATCCGCATTCTTCAATGATTGAGACGTGTCAACTTTTCCAATGTTTAATGAAACATTGTCATATGGACTTTGCTATTTAGGTAACTATGACGCAGACCTAGTTAGATATCATAGGAGTTCCTCCTGTTAGCTATCAAATATTAATAATCACTACATAGTACAACACAAAGTCGCTTACTATGTGCATAAATCCCTATGTATGCTTAAATTTTGAAAACTGCGCAACGGGTTTTTTAATGAATAGAGTAATTGAAGAGAATGGTTTATATGTATAATAAAAACCCTTTAAATAGTGAAGAAATTGGATCTGGATCTCTAGTATGCATTAAAACAAAATCACTAAATACATTCCTCAATCCGACATAGCTTTCTTCTTTCAAATGACTTCTTCCGCCCAGCGTCGTGTGGGAGGGAATGTCAGACTCTTACTGTCTAAAATCCCCCGTTCCTTCTCCTGCTCTGGGCCGAGGTCGCGGTACCTCATTGCAAATGGCCCGTAACCCCAGCTGAATCCGACATAGCTGGAACAACTGAAAAGTCATAATTAATAAATTATTTGACAAAATGATATTAATTCTGTCAATATCACATAATTTTCTACTAGGCACGCATAACGATTGGCAAATTAATAGCCACATTAAAAACAAGACACGAAACAAATAGGCCAACCACTATCGATAGTTGTGTCGAAAAGTTTTATAGGTTCATTGTGTTTATTCGAGTTCAGGATGTGCACTTTGACGGTTACACAATCGACAGTTGCGAGTCTATATTCTAGCTAAAAGATATTGCTCTACATCTTCATTAATTATGTTTTCCTGGTACAAGTCAATTATGATAGTACAAAGGAGGAAAGCTTAGCAGAAATGCAGCATATACTAGTATTGTGGAAAGAAGTGTTAGTAGTTTAAGTGTGGGAAAGCCATGCTTCGGCACAAATGGATCGGCTCGACCGGAGTGATACCACGGCCTCACAAAAAACCGGCGTGAAACAACCACAGCTTTATGTTTTGCCGTGTGAGTGAGGTTACCGGAGGCCCGATTCTTCCCCTCCCCAAATCCCTAAATCTCCCAAATCCCAAACACCCAAAAGGTCGGCAACGCACTCGTAAATCCTCCGTAGTTGTGGGTGTCCATGGATATTCCGTCCGCTCGTTCGCCGACCTATTGCATAAAAAAGTACAATTGCCATAA
Source organism: Spodoptera exigua (assembly GCA_902829305.4). Lineage (NCBI taxonomy): Eukaryota > Metazoa > Arthropoda > Insecta > Lepidoptera > Noctuidae > Spodoptera > Spodoptera exigua. The sequence continues at coordinate 5,801,765 of LR824601.2, read as the reverse complement.
TTGACTGCTTCCGTAGCATCGCAAGGAATATTTACCTATTGTAAGACCAGCAACCTGCCTCTGCTTCGCACAGGCACGACGAAAGGACCGCTACTTCCAGAAATTACCCTTTATTATTCTTAACTTTTTTCGCACAAGAATCTCCTAGTGAAAATGACGAATACACAAAAAAAAAAAAAAAAGAATCAGCGGAAACGGTTAAGAAACTAAGTGTAGGCTTACCAACAATTTAGCAATTAGCGATAGACAGAAGATAAAACGAGAGGTGTGCTGATTTGTTGTTAGGTTACCTTACATAATACGTTTTCTTTTAACCAAAATAGACATCTTCTTTTGTATCTAAAGGACTCTATAATACGCTGAACGCGATGTTCGCCCATAATATCTAGGCACTAAATATTTTTTTTTTGTTGCAGATCCTAATTAAATGTATAATATTTATTAGCATATACGACATTTTAATACACACCACAAAGAAAACAGTTCCAATTTCAAATTCATTTATCATAAGTTATTTACTTTAGGAGGTTATAGCGAATATTTCCATGAACCTATATATACATAGTATATTGTTACGGGCTTCTAATATTGGCGATGATGGTAGTGGTAGGTAATCCTTTAGTTTCTAGTGATACATTTTCCAGGAAATCAAATCTTATATGGATTGTTTGGTGATGAGAAGTACATTTGCAAAATGATAGCTACATTATTATGTTGTAGCTAGAATATTAAAATCCTTACGAAGTCTGTCTGAACTACAGAATATTCGGAGGACGTGTCTGCTAAAGAATAATATTTAAATGACGTTAGCATTTATCTTACACCTATATCTTGTTTAAAATGTTGGCAAGATCATCCGGCGCCGGGTTTACATAACATCACGGCTCTCCCTAACCGTGTAAGCAGAGATAGCCAAACCAATAATAGCAACCGCATTTAGTTTTGGCATAAATATAGACAGCTTAAAATAGAAGAAAATTGCATAATGAAATTGCAGGTTGCTATACAATATTCATTTGTTTAATTTATACGGTACTATATACTTTCAAAAATACGTTGACATAAGTGCAACGTTGAACGTCAGCCTTTGAAAAATTATCACCTAAATGCTTATAATACTATTTTTTTATCTGGTACATATTTCCAAAACATTTTTTTCTACATCCTACTCTTTATCGATATTTTGTTCATACTTTAGTTCTCTCTTCTAATTCATTTTAGAACTAACTATATTTTCAGTTCCAGATACCTATCGGTATACTGGGCACTAATACAAGACATTAAAATCTCCATTAGAAATAAATCATCTGCTGAACAATTCTTTGAAGAGAATTTGTTTAACCTTCAAGATTATCAAGCGGTTTAAGGGATGTACTGCCAGTCTGTCAACCTTTGAATTCAATTGCTGAAGCACCCAGATCGAATTTTAAGTTAACTCAAGGAGTACTTGGCAGATAACATTTTTATAGATATTTTTGGCTGCACAACCGGGTAGGTATAGAGTTCTATACCTACCCGGTTGTGGCGCTAGCGTTACGGTCACAGAACAGAAAATTATTAAAATTAAAAACTGAAGTAAAATTCTTGAAATTGTTCTTTGGTTTTGGTAGTTGCTTCTTGGGTCTCATCATCCTGCAGATTGGCCTTAACCTTTGTGAATGCATTCTTGTCATAGACCAATAAAGCTGTTTAAAAGAAAAAGATGTTAAAAGGGTGTTGTCAGAAATACCTAAGTATATATTAATGTATGTGTGCACCACTCCGGTTACTGGCTGATTCATCAGGCAAACGTGTACCTAGCCGAAAATCTCAAAATATTAGCTGCGTCATTCACACTTAGCCGCCTCTCGGATCAATGCGCTTGCGATCACGAGACAAGAAACGTGATTTCCTAATGTCTTTTATTCTGCAGATTTCTCGCATTTTCATGTGTTTTTATTTGCAGAAGGAATGTAAATAGGTTCACATAATAATCTCCAATCCCCAATTACATTGCAAATATCTATATGTACTTCGAAAATTCAAATGTTTATTAGTAAGCGATCAATTTATAAAAGTTGTTCAGTAAAATCGAAAGTGTAACCGTTTACGTAAAATGTCAGAAAATTCATGACAGATCAATAATGATTACGTATTTTTGAATTTCCTAATTTTCCCAAAACAAATAATGTAATAAATTTTAGTGAGTCGCTTTATATTATCTGAATATTGTTCGTAGCTACTTTTCAGTTTTCAAATACCACGTTGGAGGTGATTGCACACCTACGCAGGACTATTTTGGTGGTCTCCGGAATGTACCCACCTTAGAGGCAGTGAGGTGAGGCAATCTAATCCGATCGCGAATACTGTTCATAATCATATCTCGATGTTTCTTTTTAAATTGTTCGACTTTATTTATTGTAAAATTTGTGATAGAACGTTAATTTGAATTTGAATGGTTTTATTATTCATTTTATTTGATGTCATGATTGTTTTTTTGAATTGTATCATATGTTTGAGTTTTAGTTTTAACTTTTTCGTTACTTTCATCAGTGATATAATAATTTTCTAAATAAACCGAGTCAATAAGCAGCTTTATTATAGTATATTTTGGGTCAATCTGCTCGATGTGGTTCGGTCCTTTGTCTTCGTCTTTGGTCACTAACTTTGCTTGGAGTTTTCAACGGTTACACGATTTTTTATCATTTTTAGTATTAGATATAAATACGAAGCCTGCTTGTTTAGTGTAAAACGATAAACTAGATTTTATTTCTTCTTAATTTAGGAAATCTCTATCTTCAGCTTTTTCTTTCATTTTGACACTGCTGTTACGGAGATAGTATTTTATATCAGAAGTTTAAAAGTCAAGATATATGTGCCTTAGTTAGCAAAATCAAGAACTCAGGCTCACATTCAATCCGGGGTTGCGGGGTAAGCGCAATGAGGCACCGCGACCTCGGCCCAGAGCAGGAGAAGGAACAGGGGGTTTTTAGTCAGTAAGAGTCTGACACTCCCTCCTGCCCGGCCCTGGGCGGGAGAAGTCATTTGATGATTTTCTCCTCACAAAAAAAACCGCATACAAAGTTTTTATGCAGATTAACACAGATAGAAAGACCCAACTTATAAATGTTGGTAAGTAGCTCGCCAGGCATTCTCGCCTGGATGGATGATAACCCTATATTCCCTTTAGGATCTTAGGGTACCTTTCACTCTGTTCTCTAAAAACCTATAGGTTACACTGACGCAATATCGTACATAACTAAAACTAACTATGAGACCAACGAGGCATGTTTAAAAATAGCCATCCGTTTATAGAAGTCTGATTAGACAGCTATAAATAAAAGTCAAAGTTTCGTAAATTCAAAATTCTTTCGTTAAGATTTTCTGAGAAATTTTTATACGAGCAAAACATTGGGTTATGTTTTTCAACACAACATTATTTATTTATGCTTCGCATTCGTGACGGGTTAGAATTGGTTTCCACATATTTTCCAAAGAATATGTACGACAACGATTTGAATATTAGACAGACTGTTGATCTTGCTGCTTTAGTACTGTTGGTAAGCTTGAAGATCTAGAATAGAACAGACAATCTACAGGCTAAAGAGTATACACAACAGCATGCATTTTATTCCAAGAAGATCCTAAGACGTCCGTGAGAAATTTAGTGAATTGTGTTATGACTTTCGTCAAATAGAAGACTAGTCTTTTGCATAGTTATCGTGCATAATTCTAAACTTCGTGATCTTACTGAGACATTTTCTAAACACCGGAAAACCTCGATCTATCTTTGCTTCACCCGACACAAAGCATCGAGCTGGACTTATGACTTTTCTGTTATTTCATTAATACGGTATGAAGCACACAAGGCGCAGTTTTCTGTGAGCATGAAGAAGCCGTGTTTTGTCATGAATGGGCTTGATCGGAGTGATACAAAAGCCTCACAGAAAACTGGCGTCAAACAAGTATCAACGCACACAACAAAATACTCGCAAGTGTAGTGTAAGTGTTTAAGTGTGGGAGAGCCAAGTTTCGGCACGAATGGGTCGGCTCGACTGGAGTGATACCACGGCCTCACAGAATACCGTGTAACAACCCACAGCGTTGTATTTCGCCGTGTGAGTGAGGTTACCGGAGGCCCAATCCCTCCCCTTCCCCTATCCCTTCCCAATCCTTATATCCGCAACCCCTATCCCCAAAAGGCCGGCAACGCACTCGTAACTCCTTTGGTGTTGCGGGTGTCGATGGGTGGCGCCGATTGCTTACCATCAGGTAATCCGCTTGCTCGTTTGCCGACTTATCCCATAAAAAAAAGTGTAGTCACAACTAAATGTTACACAACAGTTTGAAATAAGTAGTGACCTCTACATTTACGTGGAAGCAGACACAACGATAATTACCGTCGGTATGTCAAAGTCGTTTGAAAACTCTGAAACCAGAAGATATTCTCAAAGTTTTCTTTCTTACGTTACCTACATATTTCTGTGGAAGCGAAACGGTGACTCACATATGTTTATTTCTGAATGAATCATCTTTACGCCACCGACGGATTTGCTTATGTGAATAATTTTAGGATATTATTGACACTGGAATTCCTTGGGTTCGCTTTAAAATAAACAATATTTAGAATTAAATAAATACTAAAGCATGAGGTCGATGCTACAAAATTATAAAGCCGTTAAAAATACTGTATTCTTAGTGTCAAATTGGGCAACATAGGCCTTCCTCATAATTAATATTTTGGCAAGTTGCAGAAATTTTTAGAATTTGAAATTTTATTTCCGAATTTATCAAAAAGTTTTAAAATAAATTGTGTATCCTTATGACAGTAAAAATTAAACCACACAAGCGGAATGTAATACCATTAATAAGCATTTTTACATTAAATCACCATGTTTCAAATAATCTCCTTTCAGAAAAAATGACCTAGGAAGTCTAACTTCTAAAAAGCGTATAACGAGTTATTTACCTATTTTCACATTTGTATTAATATAAACCATTTCTTTGCGTTCGTCTGGCCTTCACCCAACTAGATTAGGGACACTGTAAAATAAAATATATGTTTTAATGAAATTAATTTCATTTAGTTATATTTATCGACACACTTTCTTCTTTTTTTCTCTTAGTACAGCTGCTGCAATTGACTTCGATTTTAGTTATACTACCTGTTTAGTATCAGTAGATTCCACTATGAGACAGCTTTATATTACCAGAAAAGTGTTTGCGAGTCTACTGTCGTATTATGAGCCTGCTCTGCAGATGGAGTAGGGGTAAATCTTCTCTCGCCCAGGGTAGAAAGAGAGGGAGTGACCGACTCTCACTGACTAAAAAAACCACCTGCTCCAAGCCTTGCCCCGTAACTCCGTCTAAACATCGAACCTTTTTGGTCACACCGGTGGTGGTCTAGTGGCTCTTTGAGACACGTGCTGAAAACCATACGACGACGCTTGGGTCTAGTTCTGGTCGGGCCCCGACCGCTCGTCTGATACACGCTTACAGTGGCTGGAGGTCGTAATGCGGTCCCGACCAGCATAAAGAGCAATTTGCTGCACAAAAAGATAACAGATGGATTGGATTGGATATTATTCCTTTAAAAAGTTGGCCCTAGTGGCGCCCATACTCTAGAGGTAGTGAGTATATTCTGGCTCTGAGTAGTTTATACTCTGCCTTCATCGCGCAGCCAAAACAGTTACAGTTAATAATTATGGTTTAATCTAAATATACTTTTTCGCCATTGAAAGCTAATTACAGACAGAACAAAACAGATATAATTCTTAATTTCTGGAATTAACGGACCGCTGCTCACAAATTTATTTGTCTGACGAGATTAGCGTTTGATCCATTTCGAATGAAAAGAAATTTTGATGTGACCTTGATTTAAATGATATGGAAAACGCGTTCAGTTGAGATCTCTTTAAAACAAATGCAGCATTGTGTAGATGTATACTTATTTTACACTAGCTGACTCGGCAAACTTCGTATCGCCTCAAAATTGTTTTTAATTAACCTACTCATATTTCTGACCTTTTAAACCTTCCCTGTATATTCAGGAATATTTCAAGACCGCAATAAGCCACATCGGTCCAGCCCTTCTCGAGTTTTAGCGAGACTAACGAACAGCATTTCATTTTTATATATAAGATTACGGTTTTTCCTCAGTCCACAAATAGCAGGTGTTTTGGAATTTCTTTGAAATTAAATTCAGAAATTAAAACCTCGATGCAGATGTCCTCTTATAATGCATTAATTAAGGTACGCGCCCTTGTAAGGCATTTACTTCCAAGAAAAGCACACGATTGAGTCAACTCATCATCATCAACCTATAAGTGCCCACTGCTAAGCACTGTTGAGTCAACTAGTGAATTTAAATAGACCAATCTGTATAAATATATATTGGCCTACAAGAATTTGGTAAAACTTTTATGAAAATTGCATCCGTGCTTAATGCAAATTAATATTAAACCCAAATTATTATGCAGCTCTTTATTTTTTCTAAGTTCATATTGATGGCATTTAATTTTTTTCGTACCTTCTTAAACAATATATGCATGTAAATGTTTTGGAACATTAAAACAGAATCTTTGTTTAAAGCATTCCTGCATTTGCCGAATGTTATAGAAACAATGTTCGGTATTGACGTCATTGTTAAAAATAGCACGTTCCTAACGAAGACAACAGTTTAAAACTTGTTACTAATTTCAAATAAACCGCATGATATTCTTAGGCAATCCTGGTCCAGAAGACTATGGATTATTATGGCCATCCCTACCACCACCTTAGCTCGCTCGTGTGAACCTAATAGACGTTCATTCAGTCAGAGCTTGAACTGTAAGCTGCATATCAAAATCAGTGCTGTGCTTCTTAAATGGCTTATGTCGCTCATCGGGCGATACTGGTATTTGTAATATGATGACGATTTGAACCACGAAACCTTTTTAAGATTCTCCGAAAGTCTTACCTTCTCAAGAAATATACGAAATACGTCTGTTTTTTTCTAAACATTGGCAAATCCACCTTTCAACAGTAAAACCAATCCTGTAATTTCCAACATTGTATATGTTTTATATCATAAAATGCAGTCTACCAGTATGAAACATTTCTGAAGCCTGATAGATTACAAAAACTTTGACTGACTGGTTTCAAATCCGGGTTGTATAGAACGGATCTAGATTTAAACAATTTTATCGGCAATTATTTTAGAACACATTTACTATTGAAAACAAAACGTTTACCCCCTTATTACAAAACAAGATTTATCTTTATGGCAGGTTTAAACCATTGAGTCGGATTTTGAATTTTGAATCTTATTCTCATCTACCTTCAATTCGAAATTCGAAATACAAAAACTGGCTCAATGGTTTAGTCCTAGACAAAAGTAAAACCTTGTTTTGTAATAAGGCCGTTAAAGACTAAAGTGCAATCGTCAACGAAGTCCAAAATTGCCAATTTTTGGAGTCGCCATCTTGTCTCTCAATTTAACTAGTAAAAAGCCATTCCTAACAAATGATATTAAGTCATCATCTTATTTTTAAATAAAGCGTTTGCTATCAGCAAAGAGCGTCTATTCTTAACTGCTGTTATCGAATTTCATTTGTAGGCTAGCGGATTGGAAACTACAGAATTAGGAATATTTCTAACTGTGAACAGGCATGATCTTCGGATTGACTAATACATAGATCAGCTCTAAGCTGAGAGCTAAGTCCTTGAGGATCAATCCTTCTCTTAAGTAGTACTGTGATCGTTCTGTGAAGATTCTATTAAAATAGATAGATAGATAGGAATATTCACCATCAGGACAACATGAACGAAAAAACAAACAAATTCGATGAGTCCACAGGAGGGCTTATCGCTAAAAAGCAATCTCTTCTACACAACCTTTGGATGGAACTGAACTATAGAAGAGGTTCGAACGTCACGTAATGATTTGATGTCTTACAAATAATCAGAACAACAAATCTTATAATGATCTCCGTAACATATATCACTCAGTTTTGATTCCATAAGCTTCCATCATTTCTTTCCCAATGTTTTGCTTTGCAAACGAGGCGTGGCAGTTTCGTCTTATAAAACTAACCTTCCACACCCCGGATACAAAATGAACTGGATATTTCTGTAACAGATTTCATCTTCCAAAAAACGCAGATCACTTAACCTGTAAGAAATTATAATTAAACGGCAAGACATGAAGGAACGATGACGTGCTTCCAAAATAAACACCCTGTGAAAACTTGCAAAATGGATTACGTCCGCTGAGAATAGTTCGGGCATATGTTTCGTTTCATATATCAAACATACGGTTTGTTGTTGAAGTAAATTATTATGACAAAAATATCTATGTAAGATTTGTTAAAATTATTTCTTCCCAAACTTCTTTGATTTAAATATTTTTGTAGTCTATAATTACTGTTAAATCATTCGTCATTTTGTTGAGTACATGTTGTGATATTTAGTTGTGTTATTATGAATACATTTTCGACTGGCTCATTGATCTTATGGTCTAAAGCGTGAGTTGAGTTTCAGTGTCAAATATCTTTGAACTCATATTTTATGAGCTGTAACGATTAAGAAATGGTGCGTACGAGCTCTTAGCTTTCTGAGTCCTCTCTCTACTTAGCGACTGCTCTAGTATTGTGAGTACCCATATGCGGCACTGACCACTTTACAATAAAGAGTATAAGATCTGCCAACAAATAGTATTATATATTTTTAACCTTCTGAGTGTATATAGGGTTCACCAGGTAAGTAAAAACATGGATGAACCATTACGCTGTTCTCGCGTGAGCACTACACGTTACGTTTGCATTTTATAGATTCGAGATTGCCCCTATGTACCAAATCTTTGAAATGACGATTTCCCTATGTTAGACTAGCGGGATGGGACTAGGAAGGGATGTTGACACAACCATCACAACACGTTACATGGAAATATTAGTGCCATCAGCTGTAACATTTTTTATGAAATATCAATCTACCATGCTTATTACCTGATGGTAAGCAATCAGCGACGATCATGGATACCCGTGATAAAAAAAAATTTAGGAATGCATTGCCAGCCTTAGGCGATTTGGATTCCGAAGATTTAGGGAATGGGAAGAGCAGGGGGCGTTAAAGATTAGACATCCAAAAACCGGTACGGTGAAACACAATGTTGCTGTTTTCTTTGAGGCCGTGGTATCAATTCCGTCGAGTCAACAATGTGTTGACATGTGCACATTTGGACCGAAGCTTGGAAATATGTTTTTTAATGTTACTCGGTCTGGTATACTCTGTAGGTATGTATTTTGCTATTTGTAAATGATGTCATCATTGCAGCAGTTCGTAGTACTAGTTGGTTGTCATAGGTCCAGTTGTCATCATTAGTTGTTGTTAGTGTCTTAGTTAATCGTTGTAACGTATTAGCTACATATCGGCCGGGCGGACAAGCAGTACGATCTACACAGCAGAATATTAACCTCTTATTCAATTGAACATATTTTATTAGGTATAATATGTCAATTGTGTAGACTATTGTCATGAATCAAACACTATCCAATTCTTTTACAAGGCCTTATGCCTTGGAAACCTTAGCTATACATTTGTAGGTACTTTCAATGATGGTAGGACACCACTGTCTTATATTTATAATCGCCAATTGACCTTGATCAAGTTTGGCGGCTAATGTTCATACCTAATTTCTTCGTGCAAGAAAAAATATTTACTCAGCAGTGGCCATTTGTAGGTTTATGGATGATGATGTAAGGAACGGTAGACACTGCACAAATCTTTGATAAAATGATCTGAATGTAAAGATCTAGAATCACGTCGAAATATGTACGAAAATAAGCCTAGAGGTAAGGAAAATTAAAGTGACATTATATAACTTTGTAAACAAAATTGTAAACTCTACCAACCCAATGTTAAGCACAGATTGCATTTTTTTACTGCGACAAGGAATTTTTATCGACACATATTGACAACAAGGAGACACAAAGTATGTTAATTTTCTTGACAATGTACAAGATTTCTTATTTTTTACCTATCAAAATCAAGATGCTTCAAATATTACAACATTAAATAAAGATAAATGAATTTGATAAAAATGAATGATAAAATTGTATTCTAATTATTTCTTAACACATCTAAAGCTAGCCAAATATTGATCCCAGATTAATTAGCCGGGGATTAGAAACAAATTATTGTTTAAGAGAAAACTAATTATTTGCACATGTGCGCATCAATCTAAGACACTTCTTTCAGATATAAAGAAAATTATCTTTTTATGATGTGATAGGACAGCAAGGAGCAGCCGGATTACCTATTAGTAAGCAAAACAAAGGAGATGTTACGAGTATTTTGCCGTCTTTTTGGGGATTAGGGTTTTGCAGATTTAGTGATTGGGGGAGGGAAATGACGGGGCTTCCGGTAACCTCACTCATATGTCGAAACACAAAGCTGTGGTTGTTTCACGTCGGTTTCATGGGCCGTGGTATGACTCCGACCGAGCCGACCCATCCTTGCCGAAGCATAGCTCTCCAACACTTTTATCAGTCTTAAAAAGTGGGTAAAAGGCAATTATTTTTAGTAATTTTGAAAATAAATTTAGAGTTAAGAGTTTATAACCGCGTTATATACCTGCTGACCTCCTAAAGATTTATGATCGTGAAGTTAAAGAGGTATAAACAAATAAAGTAGCTATTAGTATCGGTGATTCAAACTACGTACAAACGTATTGCTCATTCGTTCAAAGCTCTAGAAACCTATATTTGCCAAAATAGCTATATGACAAACTCATTTTCAGTAAGCCCTGAATAGATGCTGTGATTTCGGAAACACATTAAGAAATGGACGTAAAATTGCTTATTAATTGCTAATAATACTAGAAGAATAGAGATGTGTGAAATACCGCACTTTGGCCGTAAATATGGCTTTCAAAACAAAATTATTGATATCACAAAATCCCTTTATTTTAAATATCATTAGTAGACTCAAATATTATGTAGTGCAGGAAAACCAATAAAAGTTATGCTTAACTTCTATTTTGAGTTCAGTCAATAAAGTCTCGAAAGAAAGTTCTTAAGAGAATATCTTTCTTGTTTATGTTTCAGCAACTAATTACATTTGATACGTTGATAGATGAAAGTGGAGAGAAGAGAATGACAGAAGAAAAGATGGATGGATTTTATAATGTGAAGAGTGATGTGAATAAAAAGGAACTTTATGATGATGTGTAATGCTATGCTATCACATTACTGACACTCATAATTTATAAATAAACGCAGATATTTTACAGAGTTTCCTTGCATAATTCGTAACACCAATAATAAGAGAAAATATACAAAGGCCTGTTCAATTGTACCACAGTCAAAATCGCAAAGCAGTTGTTCAAACTATAGTAGTTTTAGAACGCTGCGTAAATAGCCTGAATTGTTGGCACCAACGTTTATTCCTTTATGACTGTTAGGGACGTAAAGATGAAAATAAACTTTATCGGGCGCGAGGATGACTTCGATGACTTCAGTGACTCGTTGACTTACTATATCCAAATTCTAAACGTATTTAGGACTCGCCACGTCAAAATATTCCGGATGATTCGGCCGTGTTATGTACATCACTAAAATAGTGCGTCAATTTTATCGATGTGATTCATCGTTCTAAGATTAGACCATTGTTTTGATACTTTCACTTTTTGGCCGACATGCTATGAAGTGAAGATACCTTCTTTGACCTTTGATCTTGAAAGAAAGATTTAGTACAAGTAGTTGAATACTGTAGTAGAGTAAATAGATGTCCTAGTAATTTTAAAACATATATCTCTTTTTTCTTTTATTGAGCAAAACACATTTTTTACGTATGGCCTACAGTTTTTATTTCGGGGACAAACGTATGATAATTTTTAGAAAAAATAAAATGGGCTAATAGCTTCATATCTATATCAGAAGTAGTCCAAAGTGACATCATTTACTAAGGAAGGTGTTTTGGCAAGAAACTTCTGCATGTGAATGCCCTTACGTTCTAAATAGACATACGTAGATAAATATAATTTTTACATTTCGTTCATTGATCTGTTTATGTCGTTGTTTTGGATCTTCTTTATGGTTATTGCTAAGAGCATTTCTAGCATCGCTGCTAAAAGATATATTAACCATAACACGTAGAAATTAGTGAACATATAATTCACAAACAAATTGTAGTAAAAAAGATAAATTCCTTACTTTTTAATTATTTACTAACCCGTTACATTTTGGTGAACTGGAATTACTGCAATAACAGTAACATTAATAAATTTTATGTTATCAAAGCAAGAGAAATATTAAATAATACCACCAAACACTGAAGAATTCGTCCCGTCGCAACGTTACACTGATTCAAACTGGGAGTCCGCTGTGAAACTTGCATTCCAAATAAATTAGTTACCAAAATAGCTAATATTAACAACTATTCTTATTCGAAGGAGCATAAAGTTAAAAAGCGTCGCGACACATAAACACGTTGGAAAATGCTGGCATTAATAATTTTCATCGTGTCCAGAGTCGGCTGAGTCATTCGCGACGGAGGGTGCGGAGTCGGGGGAAGGGGGACACGCGGAAAGCGCTCGGCCCACTTCGCGCAGGTACGAATATAACCGAATACTTTCCCACCTGCGCGAGCGCTGAGCGGTGGAAATCGGGCCGCAGGACAGTCACATACAAATCTTCATATAGTAATTATTCATGTCATAATTTTATCTGTGCTGAATTTAAATGCTGATTAAATGCTAATTTTAATTTACTATACCTTAAATATTGCTCTTAAACAGCATGAACTCGAGAAGGAATGTGCCTTATTTAACGACTTTAATTTATGCTGTTGAAAATGCACAGAAACTGTGCTTTCGTCGATGTAACTATAATTTATTGAACCACTTCTTCGTACAATAAAAGTTGTAGGAATGACAGTTAAAACCATTATTTGTGGCGTTCATAAACATTCAAATATTTTCCCACCGTTACTTTAGGAACAGATTAAATTTAAAAATAGAATTCTCAATTAGTTTTATTGCATCTGTTATGATATTTATTTGCGAGGTAGCAGTTTCTCAACGGCAGTACGTGCACACACTAAAATAAATTCATGATTAATAACAGTACATTAAGGCATATGAGAAAATATCGTTGACATTTCACTCCTGGCGATATGTATACGGTTCGAATGCAGGTGCTCTGTTTTTGAAATACACTCTTATAGCTCACAAACCGACTGTAAAATGCGTATAAAATTCAGTGGAATGTGTTAATTTTTAAATAGTGTTGTTTAGACAACGGAGTAATGAAATTCAAACGTCTGTCTTATGTTAAGACATGTTAAGGTTGGTTCTAGAAGGAGTTTCTAGAAACGAACTTATTTATATAGTGAAAAGAATAGGTTATTAATAAAAATATAAAATAACTTATAGGCTTTTTGTGTGTTAAATTGGTAAAAAGTTAGAATGGTTTTTAGATAATGTCACACCTGTTTTGATTTTGTTATTGCTCAAAAGTAGGTATTATTTCCACTAATAATGTAACTACTAAATAGAAAACTTACGTAATTAATCTTATTTATATTTTATAAGTATTTCCTATTTTAAGGCATTCTTGTAAACCATTCATTTAATAAAAGTGACTTTAATTTTACTTGAAAAATACACAGTGTTTTGTATTTGTGTGGATCTTATTTTGTAGGATTAAAATCATCAAATAATTTCCCTCATATGGATGAGGCGATTTTGTCAGATTCTTACTGACTAAAACCACCCTGTTCTCTCGTCTGCTCCAGGACGAGGCAAACTTTAATTCTTCTAAAAAAGGTACTGTAACTTTTTTGCTCGGGCCCCATAATTTTAGAGGAATTAAAGTTTATTTTTCAAGTAAATTTTATGCACGTAATCGTTGTCCAAAAATATATGACGGACATTGTAGGTCGGGCAGTTGGGACAGTTGACAAACGAAAGGATACTATGCTTTTTTAAGTAATAGGTCGGCAAACGAGCAGACGGATTACCTGATGGTAAGTAATCAGCGCCGACCATGGACACCCGCAACGGAGAAGTGACGAGTGCGTGACCGACCTTTTAGACCTTTAAGGAGATTTAGGGACTAACGAGGGATTGGGGAAGTTCCCCTTCCCCAATCCCTCGTTAGTCCCTAAATCTCCGGATTGGGCCTCCGGTAACCTCACTCACACGGCGAAACACAACTCTGTAGTTGTTTCACGTCGGTTTTCTGTGAGGCCGTGGTATCGCTCCAGTCGAGCCGACACATTGGTGCCGAAGCATGGCTCTCCCACACTTTACACTTACAGATTCAGCAACATTATTTTTTAAATATCAACTGAGTAATAATTATAACAAGGCATTAACAGAAAATATTTGTCTGTTGTACCTATCTATAGAATGTATTTTCCTTGAGTATTTACTAAACAATACGTTTCATTTTAAAATAATGTTATTAAATTCGAAATTTAGTATTCTTAATTTGCAAAATACTGAATTATGGCTAAGCTACGATAGATACAATTAAACAGGGAATCAATTCTAATACCTGAATTAGCAAACGAATTAATTTATAGAACTCTTTATTGCTATCATGGGATTTTAATCCCTCGAAATTATGATTAGCGCTGGAGGATAAAAAACAAAACCACAAAAATTGATATGAAACGACTGTAACTTGCATTCTTCGATTTTTGTTATATGACAGATCGGCAAAAAAGCTGGATAATCTGATGGTAAGCAATCGAAGCCGCCCATGGACAACACCAGAGGAGTTACGACTACGTTGTTGGACTTTTGGGGATTAGGGTTGCAAAGATTTAGGGATAGAGGAAGATTGGGGGAGGGGAATGTTTGGGTCTCCAGTAAGTACACTCACAAGGCGATACACAATGCTGGAGTTGTTTTCTGTGAAACTATCGTATTATTCCGGTCGAGACGACCCATTACCCGAAGCATGGCCCTAGCCCATTTTCGGTAGAATTTTAAATTTTTTATTGTGCTGTGTCTCTTACACTAGAAAATAAATTTAAAGGGTTTTCATGGTTTCGCTTTTAGATGCGTTTAATCACTTAAGCAAATATAAAATTGACATTACTATTTTTAATTCGTTTTAACGTAGAATCATTTAATATATTTGTAACGTTTCTATTTTTAATATGATAAGGATCATAAAAAAATTAAACAAAACGATATACCTACAAGTAACTGATCACACACTGGTATGTACGAGCAAAAAGATACCTTAGCCTCAGCCTGGAGCAGGAGAATGAACGGAGGGGTTTTAAGCTGGAAAAAAACTGTTATGTATAAGTAGGTAGGTATGTATATATAGGGGCACTGCAGTGATATTTGTAATTTTATTTTACTCGTTATTAACAACAAAGTAAGATCAAATTGTATTTATGTTTACTTTCGTCGCGTTATTTATTTATATGGTTA
Organism: Spodoptera exigua; assembly: GCA_902829305.4. Classification (NCBI taxonomy): domain Eukaryota; kingdom Metazoa; phylum Arthropoda; class Insecta; order Lepidoptera; family Noctuidae; genus Spodoptera; species Spodoptera exigua. The sequence goes on along the minus strand of LR824601.2, from coordinate 5,786,356 downwards.
GTAATGTCATTTATTATATGAGTATGTACGTATGTATAAGTCTGAAAGTCAAAGCAGTCACTCAGTAAAGGTTACTTTTAGGATGAGAATTTTTAATTAAACTCAAGTTTGTTGACCTTAAAGTGCAATCCTAGCTCTACTACGTATATTTTTATAAGGAAATGCAGGCAATATTTTTTTCGCTTTATTTGTTTATGTTGTTACTAACGCCTATAATCCCCTGACATTACTTTGACAAATGTCAGAGTATATTTATTCCCTAACGTTTACTTTCGGGTTCTCCCCCGTTATAGTGATAAAACATTGCCCATGCGTAATTCCTTAGTTTTAATGTACCAAAAATAATCTACTATTTACTATCACCCACTTACGGGTTCGCCTTATTTATAGTGGTATTTTTTTACGTACGTGTAATTCCACACCTTTCAAAAGCTTTGGTTTGTTAACCGTATTTAAACGAAAATTTTGTCATCAATGAATTATTTCAATAAATTTATAAGTGTCAATTTAATATTCAACATCAATCATTTTTTGTTATAAACCGCAACATCAAACTGCTATATATGGGCTACGAGAGCTGCTACGAAGTGCTACGGCGCACGGCAAACGATGCAGTGGTCGTGTAGCTTTATGCGCACCGAGTGCTGTAACATAAACAACGCTGTTTCAGTTTCCACGAAAACTTGTTGATATTAAAATACTATGACATCGCAACTATCTGGAACTATCAATTCAAGATCAACAGACAGAATTAGATTTAATTAGTGTTTGTAAACAGAATAGCCGTTCGCTGTTAGGGGTTAATTTAAGTGTGCAAGAAGTTCATTGTTAAGTTCAGCCGATTAATGGCATTTAGCGGGGCGCGGGCGCCTGCCAGGGACCGACAGGAATCCACCAGGAAACGCCTGGATCCGGCCTCACCGCCCACGACTCCACTTGTTTACAACAAGTCCGCGCACTGCCGATATAGCTGCGCCGCGTCGGCTGCACTGCTGCATGATAACAGTATTTAGGACGTGAAGGGTTTCGCCAAATTTTTGGGCAAAACAAATAAAAGAGAACCGCGACGGCGTCAAGACGGGCGTGTCTATAAAAGGCTGAGAGGGGGGTGCGCGGGGGTGGTAACACGATCCGCGAGCTCCAGCCGGCCGGCCGCCCTGGAGAGCGCGGGCTGCTGAGGCGCGCGGGGGCGGGGCGCGCGGGGCGGACACTGCTGCGCGCGCGCCGCCCGCACCCGCTCTCACTAGTCGAACGGTGCCCGACCGGTAACGTAGCGCCGACTGCCGATCGAGAGACGAACCAGCGACAATGTCCGCCGTGGCGAAGACTTCCAAGTACACCTACCGCAGCAGCGGCGGTGGCACCACCGACGTCAACATCGAGTACAGCGCCGACCTGAGTGCTCTCTCCAGGCTGGAGGTACCGGCCCCGACGATACAGTGCAGTGCTTGTGAAGTGTTTGCGGACACATGATAGAATATGTTGTATTTTTCAGGACAAAATCCGTCTCCTCCAAGATGATCTGGAATCCGAAAGGGAGCTGCGTCAGAGGGTAAGCTGATCGAGCATGCGAAATGTGATACGGCGTGTGCGCCGGCCATACAGGGCGCGCGCGCCGCTCAGGTGTAGGCGGGGCGCGAGCCTTCCGCAACACCTCTATTAATACCGCCCGCCCTACGCCTTACGATGCATTTTCACCCCCATTAGCATTTTCATCCTTTTTCTCGTCGGTTATAAATTTTTAACAAATTTTGATTAATTATGTAATTTTCATGCACTAACCATTTAGTTAAAAATCAAAGTATTACTAACTTATTTTCCGCTTATACATAATGGTGTCCCTCTAAAAATTTCAAGTGTATAAATATTTTCAATTTTTTTCAAATATGAAATAGTAATTTGATTAAATTTTCATCGAGAGGTACTAGTTATAAAATTCATAAGTTTCCGATGGTTAAAGTAACTTTACATAGTGTAGAGGGTAGGGTAAATGCCATTACGTTCATAACCGTTTGATAAAGTTCAATATCATAGATAAGGTGAACGTCAAACATAATCCGCAAGAGATGGTTCAGGACGGACATCTGATCGAGCTTCGCGCATGCTATTTTGGTTGCGGCGTTGCGTGGTCATAGAATGGCAAGCGCACGGCACGCGCATGCGTACTGCGCGCGGCTGCGCCTCCGACTCGCGGTTACCGGCGCGCGGCGCTCGCTCACTCTGCGATATATTTAGCTCTGTAGCGAAAGCATTCTCTGAAATCTCAACTTCTTGCTCTCCGGTCTCACTTTTGAAACTGGGCCAAATGATGCTCGTTCCCGTTGAGAATGCCACAATATTGAAATATAATAATAGACTGCGGTATGAGTAGCGAAAATATCCGAGTTAGTCAGAGCCGCCGTGAGACATACCGTTTCTTATTTTAGATGGGTACAATGCTGAAATATGCGAAGGACGAGTTACCCAGAAACCTGCTATTGCATAATGGTTGAAACAAAGATAATTTACGAGAAAGGTACATTTTGAGGAAAGGCAGCACTTATGATATAGGATGATGCACACTACCTAGTAGTTACTTACGAGTATTAACTTTGTCGAAACTAAGTTACATACTTACTTAGTGTTCAGTAGTAAACACTTCTGTGTAAGGGCTTTAGTATAATTTAACAATAACAACAACGGTACTTTAAAGATTTTCATTTATTTCATTACTAATAAAAATTTTCAAAACTAACTCTACTAACAAACTATGCTAATAGTTGCAATTTTGTAATGTTTCATGATAATTTCCAGATTGAGAGGGAGAAGGCAGATTTGAGCGTGCAAGTTATCCAACTTTCTGAGAGGCTGGAGGAAGCTGAAGGCGGGGCCGAAAGTCAGGTAGATATTCCAAACATATTAACTAATTTTATAGAACTAGAATTAATACTATCAATGAAATGGTAAGGAATAAAACGATAGTTAAGTATTCCGCAAGAAACAAAGTACAAGATGCTACAAGGAAAATCGAAAATAAACTAACAATAATTACAAGAAGATATAAAAGTACAACAGAAGGTATAGCAGTTGAATTTATTCAAAAATGATCTTAGAGAAACAAAAAAAATGATTGAAGTTGGTATAACAGAAATGCAGAAATAATAATTGTTGAGGAAAATGGAGATTGTGAAGATAGAAGATGTATTAAGAAAACACGAAAACGAGAAAATAGAAGATGCCGAAGAAAATGTTGAAGAAGATATATACAATGAAAGCTAATCTCTTTATTTTAAAACTTGCTTATGAATCATGCTTTGCGATTTTTATATAAGGTGTCATTGCGAAATGGCTTAGCGATTTTTGTACTGACAAATTGTTTCTTTTTCAGGAAAACAGTGAAACCATAAAAATACAAGTCATTTGAGTTATACGGTGTTTATCTTTTAAGTTTTATAAATTTGTTTTTATGCATTACATCTGGGTGTTCCTGAAAATGAAATTCAATATTTTTTATGAACCAAGTTCGACTTCAGGTAAAAAGTAAAAAACAGAATTATTCCGAAATTGTTTTCCAAAATTTTATTATGCAGTTTCAGTGACACTCTAAAAATGTATCTTTTCACTAAATATGTTCATCATAAAAAATACATAAAAACGTTTAGTTCATAATGAAACGCTAATATTTCAAATATCCACCCCAAAGATTTACACATTTTGGGGTCATATTTTGAAATGGTTCTATACGTTTTCCAGTTCGAGATCAACAGAAAACGCGACACCGAACTTACCAAGCTCCGCAAGCTACTGGAAGATGTCCACCTTGAGTCCGAGGAGACCGCCCACCTGCTCAAGAGGAAACACCAGGAGATCGTGGTCGACTTCCAGGAACAAATCGACCAGCTTACCAAAAGCAGAGCCAGGTGAGGACACACAGACTATCACCTAAATACATCTTGTCATCCTTGTACTAACTAATGTTTTGGTGTTTAGATATAAGAAACTGCTACGCGAAACCTATGCGAAATTGCTATGCGATTATGACACCCTCGAAACACTAATACATCACCAACAATACGTCCACCAACATCATACTAAAAATATTGTCGTTTCCCGTGATTGCAACATATATTTCTTTGTCACCAGGGCTGAGAAGGAGAAGTCCAAATTCCAAGCCGAAGTTTACGAGTTGTTGGCCCAAGTGGAGAACGTGACCAAGGAGAAGATCACCATCTCCAAGACATGCGAGAGGCTTGAAGTCACCATCAGCGAGTTGCACATCAAGATCGAGGAGTTGAACCGCACTATTGTGGACATCACCTCCCACAAGCAGCGCCTTTCTCAGGAGAACGTTGAGCTCGTCAAGGAAGTTCAGGACCTTAAGGTACTTATTGTTATTTTTCAGTAATATCTGTAAATTTTAGTACTCACTTTTTCATGCAAGTTGTTCAATTTCATAAAAATGGATTTTATGGATGTAATCAGAAACAAGATACCTGTGTCTTAAAATTTACCAGATTGCGACATCTCCTTATTTTTACTACATATGCGCCGTTATTTTCCAGGTGAACATTGAGAATGTGGTGTACCTTAGGAGCCAGCTGGCCAGCCAGCTCGAGGACTCTCGCCGCAGGCTCGAAGATGAGGAGAGGAGGCGCTCTCTGCTTGAGGCCAACCTTCACCAGGTAAGATGTTAAAAAGTTATATGGTCATTTCTTTGTGATTTTATTATTATTAAGATGTATATTAACCTCTTACTGTTTATTTCTTGATAGGTTGAGATCGATCTTGAATCCGTCCGCGTCCAGCTTGAGGAGGAATCTGAGGCCCGTTTGGACCTGGAACGCCAACTCGTTAAGGCCAACGGTGAAGTCAGCCACTGGAAGTCCAAGTACGAAGCTGAGGCTGCTGCCAGGGCTGAGGAGATTGAAGAGATCCGCCGCAAGTACTCCATCCGCATCCAGGAGCAGGAAGAACAGATCGAGACCCTCATTGCTAAGATCAGCAGCATTGAGAAGCAGAAGTCTCGTCTGCAGAGCGAGGTATTTTTTGGTCCATTCATTTTACAAAAGTCAAAGAATCTGAGATCATATTAAATAGTAAAAACGAATCAAGATAAATTATTTTAGTTACTTTGAATAAAGACTCAAATTTTAACCAAACTCCTTGCTAATCAAACAGGTTGAAGTGCTCATCATCGACTTGGAGAAGGCCAACGGAACAGCTCGGGAGCTCCAGAAGAGGACTGAACAGCTGGAGCGCGTCAACATTGAGATCAAGTCACGTCTGGAGGAGACCGTACAGCTGTACGAGCAGACCCAGCGTGACCTCCGCGTTAAGATCACTGAGATCCAGCGCATCTCCCACGAGCTTGACAAGACCCGTGAGCAGAAGGATGCCCTTGGCCGCGAAAACAAGAAACTGGGTGGTAAGTTTGTTTCTGATACAATTTCTTCATAATTTAATTGCACACAATAAAAAAAAGGAATGAGGGTATACTTCCAGTGGATGTTTCTGATGTTTTTTTATATTTGTTATAACAGCTCACATAACAGTCTTTACAAAAATATTTTTTGCCATGAGCATTATACTGCAAATATGCAAGTATACATAGGCATACGGTACCACTATTGAAGACAATATCATCGTTACTATTTACCATTTACTTGTAGTAATTTCAATACGATCTTTACTTGGGATTTTTACTTCTTGGTTCTGATCAACCTTATAGCATCTTCGATTACTTGGTCCTGTCTTGTGATACATTCTGGAGTTAACCAGTGTATTTGTACCAGATGACCTGCACGACGCCCGCGCCAACCTCACGGAGTTGAACCGCCGTCTTCACGAGCTCGAGATCGAGCTGCGCCGTCTTGAGAACGAGCGAGAGGAACTCACCGCCGCCTACAAGGAGGCTGAAGCCGTAAGTACCTTTTTTACATTAGCAAAATAAAACTTGTACATTTTGAGGAGTCAGAAAGAAGTTGAAGTACATCACTTACTTACTAATGAGGAAACAAGATTATTAGTCTCTACACCAATTTTCAACTATCCAATGATAATACAGTTTAAAATGCCATGGTCTTAAATAATTGTAAGTGGTAGGGACAAGGGTAAGCAAATATTAGCAAGCAAATAAAAAATGTTGTTAAGATAATAACAACACATAAACAAAAGAATAAAATTGATTTGAAGACAACATATCAGCTGTCGATGATTTTACCTTAAAAACTATGACAAGGATTTCTGACGACCTAAAAGCTTGCCGCTATGCTAACAAAGAAATATCGAATATCTACGGAACAGTACTGATTTAAAAATAACCTCATAAGCAACAACTGAACGTCTCATTTGACAACAGTAATTAATAGGTCATTCTTGTACAGATTGTTAGCAACGCTTTGGCAACCAATCAGCTATTAAACACGATACTAACAGACTTGCCAGGGTTCCGTAGCATCTAATAATAGACACTGATATATTTAGCAACGTAGAAAACAAACGAATTCGTGGATAAATTCATTGACCATTTAAAAATTACAGAATATCATCGAACTGCAATGGATAAAAGAAATTTGTTAGAATTAATCAATTCTAAAAAATTGCCATGCTTCTTAGCCAAACAAAAATTCGCTTGAAAAGACAACCATCTTAACATTCGCAATTTTTACCAGCAGTTATCCATAATTCAAAAAGTTAGCTTAATATGATGATATAATATGTATGTTTGTAGTTGTAAAATCTATTTTCAATCGGAATGTAGGTGTATACATTAGTAAATATTTATGTGAACAGCTGGCACCTAGGCCCAAAACGTAAATCACTTATCTAGACTTTAATTACTACTAATTACCTTCTTCCTGGATAACGAAGGATGATTGAAGAAGACATTGATCTTGTCAGTTTAGCCCATTGGTATGAGAGCCAAGTTAGGTGCTGCATTATTTAATGTGTATAATGAACCATCACGATTTTTTTTTCACCAGGGCCGCAAGGCTGAGGAGCAGCGCGCCATGAGACTGGCTTCCGAACTGGGCCAGTTCCGCCACGAGGCCGAGCGCCGCCTCCAGGAGAAGGAAGAGGAAATCGAAGCCATCCGGTGAGTTCTCATACTTACTATAACATCTACATCAGAACCTATGATATACATTTGGCAAACAAAGTAAAGTTTGTTAATAGAACATGATCTTGATTGGTTTTCGAAAAGTTTCGTAATAATTAGCTAAGGTTTATAATGAAATTATAAATCTTGGTTCAAATTTTTGTTTTCTCCACACATTTACACACTTGCTTACTTACTTACATTCGATACATCACTAATGTTTACACTGATGATGTTCACGAATGACTGAAGTATCATCACACACCTCACTCGACGACCGCCAACTCGGAACTACAATTTTACTATATCTTTCAACGATCACGCCCCACCACTTCCCCGCGCTGACTGATGGGTGACATCCAAACTTGCAATCAACAATCACAACCATGACACAGTTCTATCATGGATCGACGCCAATTAGAGTTTGACAGAGTGTTACCTAAATTTACAGTTTACTGAAAATTATTGTTCAAAAACACAACACGACGTGCAGCTATGACTAAAACCAACCATAACTAACGTAATCTCATCACCTACAACGCACTTCCGACCCAAATGATTCCAACTAAATGCAGTTATGCATTAAGTAAATTTATTTCGAATAATTGGCACGAATTTCGTTTATATATAACCACGCATCTGATTGGTGCTTATTACCGGTGATCACATACGAGCTTTGGCAATAAGTACTACTGAAAATGTACAAAAGACGATGTTCATTTTCTCGCGCCTCCAATTACGCAACATCGTCCCCGAGCGGCGCACATCGCGGTGACCGCGTCTTGATCGTAGTGAAGAGACGCAAGTCGTATATCTTTCATCATGCCGCCGGTTAAAGTGCCTAACTATAATAAATGGAACAGACCACCCACCGCAATTTATGAAGATAATTATGGCTACGGTATTAATTTTTATCAACCAATGATCGACTACATCAGTGCAAAAGGACAAGGTGTAGCAGCTAAGCCACCCCATTTGCCATGGAATAACGAAAGAGGGCTGGACAAATACAGGTTTGATAAGCCAATACGAACTTATTCCGAAGAAGATGTTACAAGACTATCACACGAAATCGCCGATCAAGCTAAGCGGGATCTTAACACATTCAATGTAACAAAACGATCTCCTTTCTCAGTAATAGCTACTGCAGATGCGGCAAATGTTGTGAAGCACGTTGGAACTGAAAGTGTAACTTCCAAAACGAGAAAGAAGAAAGAGGAGAGGGATAAATATAAAATCGAAAGACAAAAAAAGAGGATGAATGAGATAGAAAAGGAACTCCAACTTTATGAAAAAGAAGTTAATGTGGGTGCTGAGTTAAGAGGCAAAGCCAAAATGTACAGAGGCAAATCGGCTAAAGCAATAGCTCAAACACTCTTACAAGAGAGTAGGCAAAATGTGTCTGAGAGTAAACCGACTAGAATCGAATATCGTGGCAAAAGGAGCGTAATTGACAAAAACTTGTCACAAATTACTCAAAACGTGCTATCTAAGGCTGTTGTTCAATCAAAAATTTCAGGCGCAGCGGCTAATGAAATTTCAGAAAAGATGACTGAAACAATACACAGAGCTATAAGAGAAACGTCACCGACGACGTGCGTCGTAAGGATTAGGGAAGTGCCGGCAATCGAATGTAAAGTAGATGAATCGTATTTGCAACCGTTGAACGAACTGAAACAAACGATAAAACAATTTGATCAGCTTAACACATGTCTATTGATTGACTCGAGGTGACTTATAACGTTTGTTAAATATGGTAAAGTAACTTGACGAACGAACCAGATTTTTGAATTTGTTTTATTTTGTCTATAGCAAGCAGACCAGCATCGAGATCGAGCAGTTGAACGCTCGCGTGGTTGAAGCTGAGACCAAGCTGAAGTCTGAGGTCACCCGCATCAAGAAGAAGCTGCAGATCCAGATCACCGAGTTGGAGCTTTCTCTTGATGTCGCCAACAAGACCAACATCGACCTTCAGAATGTCGTCAAGAAGCAGTCTCTGCAGGTAATAAAAACCTTCTGAATAAATAGCGTTCCTGTTTATGCATCGGTTAGATTATCACCGAAATTGTTTTCAATAACATTTTTCGTAAATTCCTACGAACAACTAATAAATTGTTGGTAATATTTTCTAGCTCACCGAGATCCAGACCCACTACGATGAGGTCCAGAGGCAGTTGCAGGTGACACTCGACCAGTACGGTGTTGCCCAGCGCAGGATACAATCCCTCACCGGCGAGGTTGAAGAGATCCGTGGCAACTACGAGCAGGTCAGTTGTTTGGAAAAGTTTTTAACCAGTTAAATGACGTCGATACGGCCTGGATGATCCGGGTAAAACTAAAGTATTTAAAGTCAAAACAATAATAGCAACACGCATGCAAATATTGAATCACGACTTGGCTTCATCTACCAGAATTCTTAAATTAGTATAATGACTCAGTTAGTTATAAAAATGGTATTTGTTCAGGCCCTTCGCGCCAAGCGCACTGCCGAGCAATCGTACGAGGAGGCGGTCACCCGCATCAATGAGCTCACCGTCATCAACGTCAACCTGTCTAGCAGCAAGGCTAAGATCGAGCAGGAGCTCGCTGCCGTCGCCGCTGACTACGACGAGATCACCAAGGAGCTGCGCATTGCTGACGAGAGATACCAGCGCGTCCAGGTACGATAAAACTCTCCTGTCAAACGAAATAGTATTATTAAATTAATTTTTATTAAATAAAAGGGATAGTGTAGATTTTTTATACTTTAATTAACTTATTGATTATTTAAGTATACTCGTAGAAATAAACAAAAACTAAATTCGTCTTTTTCAGACTGAACTCAAACACACCGTTGAGCACTTGCACGAAGAGCAGGAAAGGATTGTCAAGATTGAAGCTGTCAAGAAGTCCCTCGAGATCGAAGTTAAGGTGAGGCTCCAGACCACTAAATATGAAATATGAAGAGATAAATTAATAAAAATAACATTTTATATCATCTTTTAATATTTTTTCTCATTTCAGAACATCTCTGTCCGCCTGGAAGAGGTTGAAGCCAACGCTATCGTTGGAGGCAAGCGTATCATCAGCAAACTTGAAGCCCGCATCAAGGACATGGAACTGGAAATGGATGAGGAGAAGAGGAGGCACGCTGAGACCATCAAGATCCTCCGCAAGAAGGAGCGTCAGCTCAAGGAGGTCATGATTCAGTGCGAGGAGGACCAGAAGAACATTGCTCTCCTCCAGGACTCTCTTGAAAAGACCACCCAGAAGGTCAACATCTACAAGAGGCAACTGACGGAACAGGTATGAGTTTTATAGATATTGAACCCATTAGACAAACATAATATTTTAAACCCAAGAATACTTTTTACATAATTATAGTTAGCTGCTGGTATCAATTGAAACATATTTTGATATATTTGATTTCTGCGTGCAGGAGGGTATGTCCCAGCAGAACGTGACACGAGTACGACGATTCCAACGCGAGCTGGAAGCCGCCGAGGACCGTGCCGACTGCGCCGAGAGCAATCTGTCCCTGATCCGCGCCAAGCACCGCACCTTCGTCACCACCTCTACCGTGCCCGGCTCCCAGGTCTACCTGGTGCAGGAGTCTCGTGCCATCAGCTCAGAGCGTATGTGAGCGCCCTACCCAAAGCCCCAGAACACCAGCATTTCTCTCCATCTGTCTATATCGGGGCGCAATTCCGGTCGGGTATAATAAGCCTAGTCGTTCGTTAAGTGATGTAAAAGCGGTAGATGGCGCCAGCGGGTGCGGCCCAATCCGTGCTCGTTGGCGCCCCCTATGCAGCTGACGGTGAGTCGGGACGGGCGCTCGGCGCTGCGGCTCGCCCTAACGTTGCCGTGTCTCCGCACTACTCCGGCCAAACGCCGACCGCTCGTCCCAACGGACGTATTAATGTAACGCTAATTCAACCAAATAAAGGAACCAAAAATCTTAAGCTTTTTTTTTCAATATTTTTCTAATATAAGGTCACCGGCGCTATAGAATACAATATCGTTATGTACCGTAATTTAGGTGCAGTAGTTTAAAATAAAAGAATTATTTTATATTATTATTTATTAATGGTGCAATGCATATTGTACGTTTGTAACTGTAACTTTTATTAATTAAAAATAAATGCTATTTATGTTAAAGAAACAAAAAAAGCAATAAAACTTCAAAAGTAACATGGGTTTTTATTTCGGCCAGTGAATCATAAAGGTCAATTTTGTTTTGAGATCTTTAGAATAAGTTGATAACATTACAAGTCATATAATATATCATTATTATATCAATATTGTAATGTCTTTTAAAATTCTTAAAACATATGAATACTACTACAGTAGAACCCTGACAAACTTTAAAATCATCGTTAAGTTGAACATTACGACTTGAATTCATAGATGACCACAGTCAATCTCTAATCAAATGAGTTTTGTAAAATGCCTGCTAAGTTGTACTATATAGTTATAAAGAGAATATCAGATTCAAAGATAATTGAAATGAAAAATGAAAGATCATGGAAAAATTGTGAATTCGCAGTCTGTCGGGACTGTCTGGCACAGAACTATTTGGCGACCTTAATAGAAAAAAACATATTATTGACGTATGGAGTTCACTGGTTAAGTTGGGAACTAGTCTGTGCAAACTGTTTAAATCGCTAGTGTCGTCGACACAGCAATATAATGATCAAATTTCTTGGAAGAAATTAATATTTATTTTAGAATTACAATACTTTTTCAAAGCCTGTATATATTATGGTCTACGTATTATATAAGATAATATTGTCCTACTTAAGTTGTGTATAAAAATACTAAAACGAGCCCTAATAATATGAGACCAACCAATGAGAGCATTGCTTTTGGAAATACTTATAGATTTATTTGTGACAATAATTTCTTTTTGACTGAGACATAACACATTTTATTATATTAGTCTCCATAGAAAAAAAATCTGTGAATCATGCTTACACGTCATACTTAGACCAACCACACATAAAAGAGCCAGACTCAATAAAAATGTACTTAAAATTGATAAGTGACTTTGAGCATTAAATTAAGTAACAAATTTAATTAGAAAGGAATGAAAGACAAGGCCTGTCCACACAATGTTACCGAAGATTCCACAAACTCCAACGGGTTAGGCTTATCAAAGTAGAAAGCTTAAACCTTATTTACATTTTCACTGATTGGAAAGTATCCATTAAATTACTGGATAAGGCAAATCAAGTCCATGGAATGTTTGACTACGTTAATTACTCTCATAGAGTATTCTGTGAATTTGTGTGAGTATCTATCACACGAGAAAACAGTAAAGGTGGATTCAAATAATCGTGTTGATAGATTTTAAATTATCATAGTTTTTTTTTATGTCTACTCAATTTTTGTAGAACTGTCAAATCATTTTTTGTCGCTATTTTCAAAAATCCTTGTAGATGTCTCACACACGATAGATAAAGTTTTTGAATAGTAGTAAAACGAGGTGAATAGAATTCGAGGGGTCAATAGCTATTGGCGAATTTTCCTAGAATCTTTTAACCCATGTTCTGCGTCAATCCACCCGTCGAATTCTGTTCACCCCGTTTTACTACTATTCAAAAACTTAAAATCCAGAATATTTAAAGGACCATTTGATTTCTCATTTTCATGTGGGTTCCGTAGACATAGTGTTGTTTGTTTGTATTGTCTTTACATGGGAACCCCATTTAAGCCCTGAGCCCGTTCAAATGTCTGTATGACAATCATAACTTTTTACATTTTATCTTTTTCTCTTTAAGCACTAAGTTATTAATTTTATATCAGCTATTCCCTAAAGCAGTGTTGACTATTTTAAGCGTTTTTGCTTTGTATATATAAGTAATCAAGATCAAATTGGTATAATTATAATCTTAAATATTAATATCTTATTATTAGTTTTAATAGTAGGTAACAGTTTAGATGTGAAAAAAAGGGACATTGTGAATGGTGTGGACACTTTATTAAAATTAAAATTGGGAAAAATAATACTTTGTGCATTTCCCTATTCAAGTACCTTAACAGACTCCAAAAATAGACATTTAGGTGTACTTAACAGTACACTACACCAATTGACATGTTGTCATAGTGACAAATTAATTTTTTTTGATACTAATAAATTTATTAGTGATTTTATATTGACAGAGAGAGGCATATCCCTCTCAAACACATATAGAAAAACACTTGCTATGCTAATAGCATTCAATATTAACTCTGTTATAAAAAATATAACAGATATTAGTTTTAGGGACGAATCTGTGCTGTCTAGGCTACCTAACAACACAGAGATAGATTTAAACTAGATTTTAAGACAACAGAACATACCATCATATATAATGTTAGTAGTAAGGTATATTCTGGCAAAAAAAAACTTATATCAAATGTTGTTACACAGGCTCAGGGGCAGCACAATCTTATCTTATTTTATATTAATATTCAGGGCTGCTCCTCTAAATTATTTGAATTAGAAATGTTCCTCGAGAAAACACAATTTGATATTGTGTGTTTAGCGGAACATTGGATGAAAGAGGACCAATTAATATCTTTTAATTTTGATAATTATATTGTAATAAGTAATTTTAGTAGAAAATATATGTTACATGGTGGGTCCTTAATTTTAGTTAAAAATGGCATAAAGTCCAAAGAAAGGAAAGATATTGTAGCACTGTCAGTTGAACACACTATTGAGTTGTCCTGTGTTGAGCTGGATAAACATGTTGTTGTTTGTGTTTATAGACCACCTAATTATCAGAATCTTGCAGTGTTTGATTCAGTAATGGAAGATGTTTTGAAGAAGGTATGTTCTAGCCATAAATCAGTACTTGTATGTGGCGATTTTAACATTAATTTATTGGAAAACAATGCAGGCAGCATGGAACTATTAAATTTGTTTGGATCATTTAATTTAAAAAATGTTTTTCTGGAACCGACTAGGATAACACCATCCACTGCCACATGTATTGATAACATTTTTAGTAACAGTAACTATTTAGAAAAAAAAATTTTAAACAGTTTACCTTCTGACCACAGTGGTCTTGTGGTAACTTACAGCACTTATTTGCCTCTACAAAAAATTAAAATAAAGTTTAGACATATTACAAATAGAAATTTAGAGAAACTCAATAATTCAATAGCAACTAAATTAAGTGTACAAAATTTTGATGTCATTAATCCGAGCAAGTTATACGAAAAATTTTTTGCGGTGTTAAATAGGGAATTTCAAGCTATTTTGCCAATGAAATGTAAAGACATCTATTCTAAGTTTCAGTTTAGCGATTGGGCAACCGTAGGTATTCGTAAGAGTAGAGATAAACTTTTTGAACTTTATGGCATGAAACCATTTAATTGCGACCCCCTTTTTCATCAACATGTAAAATTGTACTCAAAAACATTTAGAATAGTATGCAAAGCCGCAAAGCGACTTTTCATCAGTAATAAAATAAAATCAGCTGATGACAAGATAAAGGCTACGTGGAAAATAATACAGAATGAGACAGGTAGGAAACGATTAAAAAATTCGGAATTTTGTTTAAACACTGAAAGGGGACAGATTTCGTCAAGCAAAGATGTAGCTCAGGAGTTTGAGGCATTTTTTGCTAATATACCTGTCTCAACAACTGCTCATTTAGAATCATCAGCTAGACTATCGGTAACTTTGCTTAGAGAAAATGTCAAATCATGCAAAGACGATTTTAGTTTTCATTATACTAATCCTTTAGAGATAATAAAGGTTTTTAAAGAAATCAAGATTAAATCAACTGAGGACCTTTGGGGACTATCGGTGAAAGTCTGCGGATCACTTATCCGAACTTTAGCGCCGTATCTGGCTTTGATTTTCAATAAAAGTATAGATGACGGTGTCTTCCCCAACCTAATGAAATACAGTAAAGTTATTCCATTATTCAAAAATGGTGACACTAAGGAACCAAACAACTATAGGCCTGTGTCTGTTCTACCGGTTCTTAGCAAAGTGTTTGAAAAGTTAATGCTATCTCGGATGCTTCATCACTTTGATAAACATGCCATCTTCCATCACCAACAATACGGTTTCACTAAAGGTCGTTGTACAACTGACGCCGGTGTCACTTTGATAAAGGAGGTATTCGGTGCTTGGGAGGAAGCACAGGATGCTGTTGGTGTCTTTTGCGACCTCTCAAAGGCGTTCGATTGCGTTGATCATGAAACACTCTTGCTGAAATTAGATCATTACGGGATTAGACATACTGCACTCCGTCTACTAAAGTCATATTTTGAGGATAGGCAGCTGAGAGTTCATGTAGGTGGTTCTAACTCACGGGGCTCTGAGATAAAAATTGGCGTACCGCAAGGTTCAATTTTGGGTCCGTTTCTCTTCTTAGTGTATGTTAATGACTTGCCATTTCTATTTAAAACCGAGCCAAGAATGGTGCTGTTTGCAGATGATACATCATTAATTTTTAGAATAGGTCGACGTGTTAATAATTTGGACGAAGTAAACAGCTCCATTCATCGAGTTCATAATTGGTTTACAGTCAATAATTTAGCACTTAACGAGAAAAAAACAAAATGTATTAAATTTAGCTTGCCCAACGTACACAATAATGATTGTGACATAATTTTAAATGGGCAAAAGTTAGAATTTGTTAACGAGACTATGTTCCTAGGTATTACGCTAGACAATAAACTTCAATGGGGTTCCCACATAAAGACGCTTTCGGGAAGACTGAGCTCAGCTGTTTTTGCAGTTAGACAGATTAGACAGCTCACAGACGTGAACACAGCAAGGCTTGTTTATTTTAGCTATTTTCACAGCATTATGTCGTACGGAATTTTGCTATGGGGTCGAGCTGCGGAAGTAGATTCAATATTTATTTTGCAAAAGCGGGCTATCCGAGCGATATATAACTTGTCCCCTCGTGAATCTCTGAGAGAACTATTTAAAACGATAAATATCCTAACGGTACCTTGTCAGTTTATATATGAAAATATTATGTACGTAAGGAAAAATTTGCAATTATTTGAAAAAAGAAGCGATAGACACAATTTTAATACTAGAGGCAAAGATAGGCTGGCTGTGCCACGATTCCGTCTGTCCAAAGTACAGAAATCCTTTATGGGGTTCTGTGTAAATTGTTACAATAAAATTCCAAGAAGTGTATTAAATCTTAATGAACGAAAATTTAAAACTTATATTAAACGCGAATTATGTAGACAGGCATACTACAAACTTTCAGATTATATTGAGGATAAGAATGCCTGGCAGCATGTTGGTTCGGCTCCACTGGACAATTCTCAAATATGTAGTCAGTAGGTAGTTATCAAAATTCTCAAAATTAATGAAACCTTGAATGAGTTTATATAGAAGCATTCTTTTGGATTGTGAGTACGCATATGTGAGCGCCATGTACGAAACAACAAAGGATTAAAATTTTAATTATAGATTAAATAGACCATCATTTGTTCCTTTTTATTAACAACTTGTCTCTGCATTGTTCTCACATAGGGGTACAGTAATGTATAAAAAATGTATTATTGATGAATTGTAAAACAAATATTTTTTTTAAAAGAGTAACGATGGAGTTTCTTGCTCGTTCTTCTCCATTCGAAACTACAATTTGGAACGAGCACCTAGCTTCACTGACGAACAGACTGACAGACTACTATTCTATTTTGACGTTTCAAAAGTACCTATTTATGGTTTATTTGGAATAAATGATTTTGATTTGATTGATTTGATTTGGGCAAATAAATACATTCATTATAACTTTAACATGAATATTGGAAAAGTAAAAAACAAAAAAAAAATGACAGCCACTACAGCCGAGAGAGAAAGGTTCCTAAGTGTAGAATTGGAAAATAAATAGTTATAAAGAATTAAAAATAAAGAATTATCTAAAATACATTAATGAACACATAATAATGTGAGGAGACCTGACATCGAGCTTAGTGCCGTGCAATTGGGAAGGCCTATGTCCAGCAATGGAGGCAATCATGATAATGATGATGAATTATGTGAGAACAAAGCAGAGAAAAATTGTTGAACAAAAATATTCAAACCATCGATCGAATATTTTCATGATATTTTTTTATCCTTAACCGCCTCAAAAACGGCCCTCACGTAAGTACTGTCAATCCAAAATATTGTCTTTTAATTTAGGTATCTCTCATTGTCAGTAAAAGGAAAAAAAATGATGCCACAATATAAACATACATATTTTTTATAATCTGAGTAAGTACAACCTGCTTTTGAGTATATACCAAAGTAATCTACATCTATACTTACTATATACATATTATAAAGAAGTAAAATTTGTAAGTTTGTATGTAGGGGGTAATCTTTGGAACTGCTGGTCGGATTGCCAAAATTCTTTCACTGGTAGATAGCTACAATGTTCCTGAGTGCTATAGACTATAAAACATCACGCTTCGATCAATTGGAGCCGAGCAGCGGATGAAACCACGCGAGAGTAGCTAGTTTGACTATAATGTGTAGTCACCAGTTTAGGCAATTCGCTCTGAGTAGGTATAAGTGTTTTAAATTTTATTTATTAAGATTTCATACTCTAGATGTCTATTTGATATTTAATTGTAACAATTCACCCACACTCAGAATCGTGGTATAGTCAGCCTTTTTTGCCACTAGTGTTAAATTATAAAAACATGTCGACCGCTTCGTTTTTTCATAAATTTAATTGTTGCCTTACATACGTAATATTTTCATATTATTATATAAACTGAAAAGGCACCGTTAGAATATTAATCATTCAAAATAGTGTTCTTAGAGATTTGCGAATCGGCAAGCTACATATCGTTCGTATAGCCCGCTTTAGTTGAAATAAAATTGATTTGACTTCCGCAGCTTAACCTCATAGCAAAATGCCGTACGACATAATATTGCTATGAAAATGATTAGAACAGACAAGACATGTTGTATTTACATTAGCTGTCTAATCTATCTAATTACTTACAAAACCAAATGACCTTGATTTTTTTATGTGACTAACGCAGCACACGGATGCCTGATGGTAAGCAATCAGCTCCACCCATGGATACCCGCAAAACCCTTTGTGGATAAGGAATTTGGAGATTTAGGGATTGGGGTAGGGGAAGTATTGGGCCTCCGGCTTCGGTAACCCCACTCACACGGCGAAAGACAACGGTGTGGTTGTTTCACGCTGGTTTTAGGTAAGGCCATGGTAACACTCCGGTCGAGCCGGCCCATTCGTGCCGAAACATGACTCTCCCACACTTATATAAGATATAAGTTTTGTAGCACGCTTTTGGGGAGATCATAGCATAAAAGATATCTCCTCAAAAGCGTCTCTGTGGGCACCCATTGAAGCCTATTTATTATCTTACATATGTACTACTTAAGAACACTGTAGGTTTTGGTAAAAAATACAACTATTGGCCTTCCAATGTTATACATATAACAATCATTTCGTAAGTTTGACAAGTAGACGAATTGTTCTTTTATTCATTTATGAACACAAAGAATGGAGCTGTTTCTCTATTCATTTCATCAAAACGATCAGCACGCTGACTTAATTAAAACAATAATGAGGCAACTTTCGATAATATTAATCTACAAAGTGTATGATTGCGAAAAGACATTTTAAATTGCATCTTTATGCTTTTAAATATCATAAAATGCATAAAAATCTTGTAGCATATTTATTAATGTAGATACGAAGTTAATAATAAACTGTTTAACATGGAAATGTAGGGAAGACAACACCTTTCTTCCCTTCATATAGAACACAATAGAACGATATTTAGCAGTCCTACAACAATATTAAAACACCTACAACCACCTTTCGTTGAGCTTATGAGTTTAGTTCTCGGTATTGCCAATAGATGGCGTTTACATACATAACCATTACAAAATTTTGTTGTTTTAGTTTTCTAAATTGCGAGAACATAGTGTCCCCGGCAGTAGAGTAAAAATTATTCAGTTTTTTTTTATGTTATAGGTCGGCAAACGAGCAGACGGATTACCTGATGGTAGCGCCGCCCATGGACACTCGCAACGGAGTAGTTACGAGTGCGTTGCTGACCTTTTAGGGATTAGGGATTTAGTTTATGGTTTTAAACTTTTATAAAATGAAAATATTTATTTTTATATTTTTTTGTTTGATTGATTTATTTGTAAGTATGGGTTGCATACTTATTCGAACAGTGCTACTTTTGTACGAACTTACTTGATTGCTTATTGCAGGTGTATTTTTTCCTAAACTGGCTGGTCAAACTATAATATGCATTTAACATTATCGGGAACTTTTCTAGTTAAGTAGAAGAAAGACCTAGAATTGAAAAGAATAGAAAAAAAACCGACCTGTAATAACCCTTGCGTTAAACCTAAGTACTCGTAGTTTGGTATATGAGTGGGAATTTCGTCAGCTGCCTTCATCTTTAAATCTCTAATCCTCAAATCCCTAACGACCTCTGAAAGGCCAACAACGCACTCGTAACTCATCGTGTACTCGTTATTCCTCTCTGTGTTGCAGTTGTCTATGTGTTTTTTAGAGCGAAATCATCAAATGACTTCTCCCGCCTAGTATCAAACTCTTACTGACTAAAAACCCCCCGTATCTTCTATTGCTCTGGGCCGAGGTTACGGTTCCTCATTGCGCTTACCCCGGCTGAAGTTGTCTATGGGTGGCGCCAATAGCTTACCATCAGACAGCCCTTCGACTCGTTTGGTCTATCTCATAGTAAAGTGCACCAATCTAATTTACAATATCTATACACAAACCTAGTTTCGCTAACCCTTAGTCTGGCAAGGAATGCCATATGGCATTAAGTCCGTTTTATGTACCTTTCTCTATTATGTGTATTACATGTTACACTGCCTAGATACGGATAGGGGTATTGGGGTAGCTCACCCCAATGAGATCCAGGGGATATGATATGGAGATACGCATTTAAGTTGGAAAGCGGAATTTTGGGTAGGTCTGAATATAGTTTTTAATTACTATCAATCAAGTCTAAATCTAGATCTATAAGTTTACTGTACTTTCTCTATACGTTCTCATATATGTCATTCAAAACATTTCCTTAATCTTTTGATGCCATTTCATGAAATACCTACATCAATAGAACATGAAAGTCAGTGTTCACACAGAGATATTGAATTTAAGATTATTTCATGTAAACGAGAAAAATAATTAATCAATAAATAATAAGGCCAGTGCGCTGTCCATTTGGTAGCAACATGTCATAAATTAAAATTGAATTTACAAGTTGTAGGAATCAAAATATGAATGTAGGTTATGCAGAGAAATACGAAAGTGTCGGTATTGTGTCGTCACCGGGCCGCGCGGTGTGAATCGGTCGACGCCGGGGCAGCGAGACAGCAGACGCCGCCCGCCCAGTCTTCGGCCGCCCGCCCAGCTGCGCACGCGCTCCGTCACGTCACAACGCTACAGGTCAGTCAATCAACTGCATTTTTAACAAAAATACACCCATTTATATCAAGACATTCGACCCAAACTGCACCAAAATATGCGTCGCACTATCCGCGTTCGAGCAACATTCATTTTATTTTAGTACCCAAGTATATTCGATGCACGTCGTCCGGACTGAATGTGTAATTAACCAAAACGGCATTTTGTATAAGCATTGCAACACTTTTTAGATAAACACGCGTCGCCTGAGAATAACAGCTAGATGTTACAGTTTCGTGCTGATAAAGTGGAGCGGTGTTGTTTGACAAATTACAATTGTCACGTGGTTTCATATTGTGCACTGATCTCGGGTTCAACACATTTTTATTAGTCACAAACTTTTCTTTTATTGGTCCTTTTAAAAGCATCTTCATCTGTGTACATACACACATAAAACCTAACGTTTTATTGTTTATTTATGAGCGAATGTTTTCAATACTTTGCTTTATTGTAATTTAGGATAGTTTTAATGTTTAGGTGTGGTGTATCATCACAAAAATGTTAACAAACTTTTAATTATTTAGTGCCTACTGTTAGTAATCCTTATTTTCGTATGTTTTTCAATACTGCACGTTGGCAAAACATGATTCCATTAATTTCTTCGGGACAAGAGCCTTAAAATTACAAATATTCGATGCTCTTGACCAAGCCTGAATTGGTAAAAGTATTAGCATCAATAGTGTATTTGAGAATTTTAATTTGCAAACTATTAGTTAAACAATAATTTATAAATACAGACCATGTTTTTATTTTATATACGCTCAGTGTTCTTCAAGATTTCGACTGTGTTTATATCAATTCCGGTTCATTAACATTAACAGACTTATTATGGACTCTCCATCGGAATGATCTGTCTAGAATCTTTGCTTTTGTTTGTAATTAATTAAATAAACATTTTGGAGCACGTCATCATTGTATACTATAATTTAGAAAATAGAAACAATGACTCATACGAAATCGTAAGAATTTTCCTAATACAAAATCAATGAATTAGGAAAATTTATTATTTCATATTTCAAGTGACGCAAAAGTAGAAAGATTGTAATCTTGGAATTGCATAATAATAATTATGCTTATGGTTCAAAAGTGTGTGATATTCCGTAATGTTTTGACATTCATTTTATGATTTTGTGCACATTTTGTGATTGTTAGGATATTAACTAAAATTCGCGGGTTACTCACGTGTGAATGTTGAGAAAAGCTCTACTAGTTTCGAACCACAGAGGGGTTCTTCCTCATGAGCAGCGTCCGCGCACGCTGCTCATGAGGAATCATCCGGCATGAGGAATCCGCGAATTTTAGTTAATTTAGTATGTCTCACGATAGTTATTATTGTTAGGATATGTCTAGAATCACAAAAAGCGTTCGCTTTAAATCAACTCTAAAACTGTTAGATCTGTATCTAGAACCACAAAAAAGCTGTCTTAGATAATATCTAATTATCAATATTATAATATGTACATTACATCTTAAATCATCACTATTATGATCTTTCATACCCGACGTCAACAAGCACTCTGACAGTCGTCTTTCAAAGTAAAGTAACTTTCAGGCATTCTTGCACCTTGAAGTCAATGAAAGGTTAAAAAACCTTCATCTAATTCTATGTCTACCACACCTTTTAGTTTGAAGTAGCTAAAACAAATAAATATTTCTAAGCTGTTTAGCTAACATTAATGTGGAGTCCACCACTAAGTGCCTTCGTTCACAACACGAACAGCGACAAAATCTAATGAAACTGAAATATTTAGATAATATATGACAAAAATACAAGTTTATTATGACCACTATCCAAACTAATATTATGAATTCGAAAGTAACTCTGTCCGCCTGTCTTTTCTTCACGCCTAAACTACTGAACCTATTTGTGTGAAATGTGGTACAGACATATGTAGTTTGGAACTCGAGAAAGGATATAGGATAGTTTTTAACCAAAAAAAGCTAGTAAATCAATAATAAACGAATCTCCATTCCTAAATACAATTATACTTTCGCCGACTTGGGTTTCCATACTGGCGACTACTAGACAAACGACGCTAGTAGTATAAAAACACATGCATATGCGTATTATTTATAACCAGGTATTTGATTGATTCTATTTCTGAATGAATCGTGAACTGAACTTTCTTGCTAGTAAAATATAGCTGAGATAACAAGAGTAAAGTTTTATATGCATAAATATAATAATGTATATTGCGTTTGTTTGTTCTTACAAGCCAGATTAATGATGAACCCTCTGCACAGACTATAGACTGAGCTATCTAGACTCAGTCAAAATAACATTTTAAATGACGATGCAAACTTATTTTTATTATTTTACAATAAATTTAATCGTTTTTATAAAGGGCCTTGGTTCTTGGTCTTTTTTTTTTTGTGAGGGGAAAATCATCAAATTACTTCTCCCGCCCAGGGCCGGGCAGGAGGGAGTGTCAGACTCTTACTGACTAAAAACCCCCCTGTGCCTTCTCCTGCTCTGTGCCGAGGTCGCGGTACCTCATTGCGCTTACCCCGCAACCCCGGCTTGGTCTTTAAATATAAAAAACCGCATACATACGTAAGATTATGGGGAACTTTGGTAAGAGTATTAAAAAAAAAACCTATTTTTAATCTCTGATTTAGACGAGGCTAGATAAACTATTCAAAACTATTTCTAAATCAAAAGTTGTGAATGATAAACCCGAAAAAAATAGAACAAAAAGTATCAACTCGAGTCTGGATCCTCGATTCCAAATTTTAAAACTCTTGGACTAAGGCGAATTTGACTACTGATTTTTTTTATCATACAAACGGAGTTCTGACTAATAAAATAACTTAAAGATTGAAATGATTGAATTAGGTGCAGTCATTTTATAATAAGTTAGTACCTAGTGTATCACATTTTGGAGATTTATTATGTTTATGTAGATAGATAAAACGGCTTGCAACACTAGGCCCGGCCTGTATGCATAGTTGTAATGTAATAAACACACAAACATATATACGGTGTGCTTATCAGGGCATAGTAGGTTTGTACTACTTTTAAAATGTTACTTAATTATTTATGAAGGTTAACAAATACTTGTAGAGTTTTATATTGCTCTTTAGTTACCTACAGCATTAACTACGGTATATATACATATTATAGTCGAAATCTGGCAAGTACCAATGTGGCTTTTTCCAAGTTTCTATGATTATTTAGACACCACTGACATACGGTGAAGGTAAACATCGTGAGGAAACCTGGACTTATAATTTCTAATTATAAATTTGAAATCGCCAACCGATATTGAGCAAGCGTGGTGATAAATGCTCTAACCTGCTCATGAGAAGAGGCCTTTGCTCAGCAGTGGGCACTTATAGGCTGATGATGAAGTAATCACCATTTACTGAGATTAAAAATTCTAAAATGCACATGACAACCTATGCCATGTATATGATTTTTTTTAAGTAGACAAACATTAATTATTATTAGTCTAGCCACTACATATTACCTGTAAAATAATTAAAGTTCCTTTCTCCGTCCCTGTATACTTAACTCTTTAAAACTACACAACAGATTTTGATGCAGTTTTTTTAATAGATAGAGTGATTATTGAGAAATGTTTATATAATTATATTATAATAGCATAGCCACTAAATAGTCGAGAAATTAAGTATCAGGATTGCAGCCACGCCAAATCGGGGCATGATGCTTGTGTTCAATACATTGAAAAATGATGATATTTCTTATGAGCTGTTACTTGTATCCACATAATTGTTTTATATCTTATAATCTACCAATTATTTTCCAAAGAACAATGTCAGCACTTCATTCAGTTTTTTTTTCTAATGATCGAGTTCAGCTGTGGTACAGCTTGGCACTGACCAACAATAACATTGAACCTAATATGCATAACTGGTGAAAACAGGTGGTAATGTTATGTTGTACCGAAGTATATTATACGAACTGTTTATTTTAATTAGAAAACTTCCGTCGGATTCTAAGAATAATTTAATTAGGTAGGTATTTCCGATGACCGCTTTGTTTTTTGAAATGTAATTTTATTTAAAGACTAGTAGTCAGCACCGGCTTCGCTCGGCTACCACCACTATCTCGCTAACAACGAAAGAGTCACTTTGCCCAATATTCCCCTCCTTTTTTCCTGTACTTTGCTAATATTTTCTTTGATAAGAACCATCTCCTAACAATAATAAATACAGGTATTGTTTAGTTATGCGTTTACTAACACAGTTTGCCATTATTTTTATGTCTATAGATTACTTGACTGATTACATACTATATCACTATATATATTGAGTAAATGGGTTATGAAATTGCTTTAAAACTGCAAGAACCGTAAATTGTATAGAAATAATTTTATTAAACTTTTTGTGGGATTGGTCGTCAAACTAGTGCTTCTGAAACTCCAAAGGTGTTACAAGTACGTTTGCCTAGCTTTTGTAGGTAGTTAGAACTTTGAAGATTGTGGTAGCTATCTTCTTAATCATACCTGTAGAAGATTCCTACACCTTTGATGATACGATATGATGAGGGGTTAATCCTATAAGGATATAGAAATAATACCACCCGATTTGAATGCTAGATTAACATTGATTTATAATTCGTTATAAAAGACACAAATTACATTTTGCATTGTTTGCAATATACACAAAACCTGAGTGTGCAGAACGCACGGGCGTGAGTAGTTAAAATAATGTACGGTTCCGTACATCCTGCCCACTCAAAAGAGATAGATAAAACACGATTGAGATGAAAAAGATTGAAAGGACAAAGAAGATAGATAATGTGATCAAAATTAAATTGTATAAAAGGATGATGGATGATAACAAGGTGATGAATCAAAGATAGTCTTAGGTGCTATAATGTAATGTAAAATAAGATATACACTAAAACGTAGGACCTAACCAATTTAGTCACGGAGCGCACTGATCACATAGATTCTGGCGAAGTAGCCTTATCTACACCACTGACCGTGAACACTTCACTGCACTTAAGCACTGATCGCGCTTGATGTGACGCCACTGGCGCCGGATCCACCGGCGCGACTGTCGCCGGCCCCGCCCCAGCAGCCTCCTGGCCCTGGGGGGCCGGCGACGCTGCTGCCCTAGCCGCAGCTCGACGACTCCTGATGAGGTACACGACGACGCCACCCAGTATGATCACCGCGGCTACACTGATGTATAGCACAGTGTAATGGTGAACATCATGAATGCTCAGATCTGTTGATGACTGTTCCTTAACCTCGTCAATCTGAGCCCTTAACTGATCCCAAATAACCTGATGATCCTCGACCATACTAATATTGTCGGGTATTGATGTTTTCATAATTCGATTAAGCATAGACACCTCTGGGACTTCGATATGATGATGAATATTCAAATTACTGAAAAAGTTATTATGAGCATAAATACTAAAGGTATCCCCTTTCAATGTGCAGCCCTGACCTAGAGTAATGATGCCATTGTTTATAAGATGGGTCATTGTCACTCCGTTCGCGCAAATAATGCGAACCTGGCATTCCGGACAACATGTGTACAACCAGGTGTTTGGCCTGTGCAACTTGATCCACCGCTCTTCGCACGACGATTTTACAGACTTACATAAGTGAGCATGATTAATTATTTTAATGTCACAGATGGATTGCTTCATTTTTAGATCGTAAACGGGCATGTTTAATGAGCACAATAATATATCGCTAGGAATATGAGTGCACGACTTTAGATCTTCTTCTGATAGAAGAAAAGCTGTATCCTTGTGCAGATTGTACGCAATAAATGATACTGATGTAAGAAATTGATAGTAGTGTTGTCCTTGTTTCTGAGAGATAGAGATGATTTTGTTTAACTCGAACATTTCGTTGCTTAAAAGCGGAATTTTGATTTCTATGATTAAGTAATTTGAGATAACCCTAGCTGAAACCTTGAGTAATCGATACAAGTCCTTGATGTTTTTGATATCTACTGGTATAGTAAGTTTACCATTTAGCTGACTAGAGATGATGCTCAGCTGATACGATAGCTGTTCGGGAGATAGTAAATGGCTGTCGATACGTCCATGAGAAATATCCGTTACAGTCCCAATCAAAGTCTGCTGGATCCATCGAAGGTTTGATAGAATGATTGATGCAGCTAAAGATGATGACGTGATATAGTTATTGTCTTGATTAACCAAACGTACTTCATATACTTCACGCGCTAAATCTTGAAGCCGTTGATTGATAAAGGAGAATTGTTTATTCATGACGTTTTCATTACGGCGTAAAATGTTGAATTCGGATTCCATGATGCTGGTTTGATTTTTGATAAGATTTTGAAGATGTTTTTCGTTGTGACTGATCTGTTCGATGTCGCTTTTGTATTTTTCGGCAAACCTTTCGTCCAGTACACCGAATAGAGAATTTGCGATATA
The DNA here is from genome assembly GCA_902829305.4 of Spodoptera exigua. NCBI lineage: Eukaryota > Metazoa > Arthropoda > Insecta > Lepidoptera > Noctuidae > Spodoptera > Spodoptera exigua. The sequence goes on along the minus strand of LR824601.2, from coordinate 5,759,469 downwards.
ACCGACTCCATTTACAAGACCTCTTCTTAATCTCATAGGTGCTTCATTTGTATTTTTAAGTAACATGTCATAGTGTTCAATTTCACTAATTTCCTGCTCTAGTTGAACAATGATACTCTGATATTGTTTACTTGAATGAGTGATGCACATTGTTTTGATATGATTGACGTAACTTTTGATATCCGATAAGCCTTTCCAGTAGGTAGTCATATTATAGTAGACAACTAGACGCCATTCATCCTTGATGTATTGCAGGTTCGACAGTCTGTCGAAGTAAATTGCTTGATTTTCATCTAATGACGTCAGATTATATGATTGATGATTGTTGGTACTTTGTGCGTGAACAGGGGATAGCAACATGAAAATGAATAATAATGAATGAATGAATAGGCTCTTGAATGATATTCCTCTACGAGAACGTTGAGTACGCTCACTCTTTTTTTGTTGACATGATGTTATCAAATAGATCGGTGTTGATATTGGCTAAGATTTCTTGATACTCCTTCTTAATGATACGATTGGCGCCTACGAAATTTCTTCCATTGTCACTATACATATGACTAGGTGCACCACGACGAGCTGAAAATCTTCGGAAGGCTGCTAAGAATGCTGGAGTACTCAGATCGGAAACAAGTTCCAGATGAACAGCTTTGGTGGACAAGCAAACGAATACTGCTATATACCCCTTAACCGTTTTGATTCCACGTCCCTTATTGGCTTTTAACTCTACGTGTCCCGTAAAATCGACACCGGTGTGGGTAAATGGACGTGACGGGGTGACTCGAGGCTGTGGGAGATCAGCCATGATTTGATTATACTTTGATTGATTGAAGCGCTGACACTTAACGCAGGATCTCAACCTTCTCTTGACAGTACGAATTCCGCTTATGATCCAATATTTATCTCTGATATATGCAAGTGTCAGACGCGGGCCCCCATGCAATGTTGTCATGTGAGCCTGATGGATGATTAAGTCGGTGAGACGACTGTGGCTAGATAATATGATAGGGTGCTTTGATGAGTCCTTGATACATGCGTTTTTGAGTCGTCCTCCCACTCTAAGGATACTGTCCTCATCCAGAAAAGGATTGAGACATGATATTTTACTTTTAGGGTGCACGTATCCCTTTTGATTGATAAACTGAATGTCTTCATGAAATTCGTATAATTGATAATTCTGTATGATTAAATGTAATGCATTGTGCAACTCTGCTGACGTCAAAAATTCCGTCCCACCTGTGTGTTTACCTCGCGATCGTTTAATGAAACGTGATATCCAAGCGACTATTTTTACAATACGAGTTAATGAACTGTAATTGCACAATAGCTCTTGTATAACTGAAATGTTATTTTTATATAAGGCGGTGTTCACACAGTGTTTTTTGATCTCAATATTCGGCGATTGATAAGAAGTGACAGGTAATGTATTACGATCGAAATGAATTATCCATTTTGGACCCTGCCACCATAATGGATGGTTAAGTAGCTTCTGTGACGTGAGACCCCGAGTGGCACAATCTGCCGCGTTATCCTCTGACCGTACGTGATGCCAACATGATGATGGAACGATATTGGTGATTGTGATAATTCTATTAGCCACGAATTGTTTCCACCTATGGACGTCTCCTTGGATCCATCCTAGGACTATCATGGAGTCAGTCCAGGCATAAATTTCCACGTTTTCATTTGATAATGACTCCATAACCTTCTTGATAAGTTGAGCAAGAAGTAACGCACCACAGAGTTCGAGCCTTGGCAGTGACACCTTTTTAGCCAGAGGCGCTAATTTTGTTTTTGCGACAGCGAGTCTCGATATGCACTCGCCCTTATGATCTTTACTTACGACATATACTGCACAAGCATATGCCTTATCGGAAGCGTCACAAAATGCATGTATTTGATACAATTGGTTTGTATTACCAATGTATCGCGGTATAATGAATTGGTCAATGAGATTGAGATCACTCCTGAGATGAATCCAATCATCTTGAATTGATTGTGGAACATTTTCATCCCAAGATAATTTTAATGACCATGCGTTTTGGAATAGAAGTTTCGCTCTTATTGATAGTGGAGACAGCCAACCCAATGGGTCAAAAAGTTTCGATATTTCAGATAGCAACTGCCTCTTCGTGACGCATTGATTACGACACTGGACCGGATTTGGAAGCTAAAGGTATCCGTTGATGGATTCCACCTGAGTCCAAGCGTTTTCTTCGATTCTGAGCACTTAAAGTCGAATGGGCTATTGAGCTGATCTGAGGAAAGATCTTTAAGTAGCTCCGGGTCATTACTGGACCACTTGCGCAGATTCATGCCAGCACCCTTCAACATCTCAATGAGTTGATGTTGTAGCTCCCTGGCTTGATTGATGGTATTTGTGCCTCCAAGAAGGTCATCCATATAAAAAGATTGGCGTAATGTTGACGCTGCTAATGGGTATCTATCGGCATCGTCGATTGATAACTGTTTAAGAGTCCTCATAGCTAAATAAGGAGCGGCTTTAGTGCCGTAAGTCACTGTAGTTAAACGATATTCTCCTAGTAACTCTTGAGGTGATTGTCTCCAAACGATTGATTGAAGATGATGATCTGATTGTCTGATGAAGAGCTGTCGAAACATTTTCTCGATATCAGCTGTCATAACGTACTTGTAAGTGCGCCAGTTCAAAATAAGTGTCATGAGATCTTTTGGAGATTTGGTCCACAGCACATGAGGTCATTCAGACTTTTACCGGAAGATGATTTTGAAGAAGCATTGAAAACGACTCGAAGTTTAGTCGTTGTGGAATCTAATTTGATGACGCCATGATGAGGTAAATAGAAGGCTGGTTTTGATTCGTCGACATTATCGGCCTTACACATGTGACCCAGTTGTTGATATTCGGACATAAATGATTTATAACTTTCCGAGAATAATAAATTATTGCACATTTTTCTTTCCAACTGTTTGAATTGTGCAATCGCTTTTGATTTAGACGATCCAAGTTGATTTTCGTATTCGGGTTTCACGGGAATGCCAACTTCGTATCTGCCAGTATCTAAGCGACGAGTAGTTTGTTGATAAAACTCTTCACAATACTGCTCTTCACTAGTCAATGATGATGATGATGATGGTTCAACGTCTTCAATCTCCCAGTATTTTGAAAGATCCGATATATTGTTTGTCACGATATGACAATTAAAAGTACGAACGTTTCCCGATAAAATCCATCCGAGGGCAGTCTGCTGCGCAATTGGAGCTTGAGATGGACCTTTGATAAGACCGTCCATGATGATCTGTGAATAAATGCTGACATCCAAGAGAAGATCGATAGGCTTGGAAACATTGTACTCTGGATCAGCTAATTGCAGATGCTGGAGATGAGGCCATGATTGTTTTTTGAACTGAACGCTAGGCAAGTTACTGGCAACCCGAGAGAGTACGAGTGCTTCTGTAGTGAAATTATAATCGCCGTAGATAGATTGACAGTCGATAGATACTAAACCCTTACTTTGACTAGCACCTGAACCTATACCGGACACGGACGCATTGTAACGTCGCCTCTGTAAGCCTAGTCGTTGCACAGCGTTCTCCGATATAAGTGATATTTGAGACCCCTGGTCCAGGAGAGCCCTTAGGGTTATATAGGTACCGTCAGAACACCTTACATTGATCGATAACGTGGTTAATAGTAATTCTTCATCGTCTACTGCGACATGATTGGCATTAGGCTGTTTGTTGGGTGTTTTTGCGGACGGACCCGATGTAGACGATGATGATGAGGATTGATGTTTTGATGATTGCATACACGCTTCATGGAGTATGGTATGATGATTGCCTTGGCAAGACTTGCAACGTTTGGTGGAAGTACATTCATTTCCGTCGTGAGAGAATAGGCAATTTTTACAAATATTTGATTGTGTAACTATTCTCATTTGTAAATCCGGAGTCATGTTAATAAATTTTTTGCATGAAAACAAATTGCGATTATGATTTAGGTTGCAAACTGCGCATTTCGAGATATGAATAGCTTGAGCTTGATAATTTCGATGATTAAAGCCTTTATAATTATTATATTTGTAATAATTATTTTGCACTTTTGGATTTGGGGTTCGTTTGATAGATGTAGCGGGTTCCTTATCATATTTGGTTATCTGTTCCAACGCAGTAAATTTACCTTCAAGGAATGTCATTAACTCGTCTAACTTAGGTAATTTTCGCGGTTCGACGCGTGCTTCTCTGTAATCAGTCTGGGTATCCGTATCCAGTTTTTTACATAGAAGGTGCACCAATAAAGGATCCCACGCATTAGTATTGACGCCAAGATTGTGAATAGCATGAATGCACTCCGTAGTAGTGTCATATAACCTTTTGATTTCGGATGATGATTGTTTTTGAATGTTGGGCTGATTGAGAAATATTTCGATTTGATGAGTGAAAAGAGCTTGCTCGTTGTTGTATCGATGGACTAAAATCTCCCATGCGGTATCGTAGTTTTCCGATGAGACATTTAAATGATAGATGAGTCGTTCAGCTTCGCCCTTGAGCTTACCCTTAAGATGTTGCATCTTTTGGGCCTTGGTGATGGAATTATTGTTATGAATTGTCTCGCTAAACAAATCATAAAAGGTTGGCCATTGACTATAATTTCCGCTGAACGTAGGTATCTCAAGTTTCGGAGTGACCTTTTCTAAATGAGTCGTAGAGGAGATTTTCCTATTTAGCTCACGTTTGATATTTTTGTAAGCTAACTCATGACGAGTGAATTCCTCGTCATACGATATATCTCCACCCGCAAGTATATGATCGATTTTCAAATGCTGAGCGTCGATAATTTTCCAAATAGACTGAACGCCGTTTAGCTCGTCTTCGAGTTCCCATTTATCCGATATATTTTCAACCTTGATGCTCTTAATAAGTCGACTAAGTGCCCTGAAATTAGTCCGCTGCATTGCTAACAATTCATCAACCTCCCCATCTGGTTGAGTTGATTTTGATGATTTTCCGTAAGATGATAAGAGGATGCGGACAGACTGATAAAGGTCTTTGCCTACCTGATAGGTATTTAGACGGAAATATTCATCTGCCTCACTGGCATGATCGGAAATTCTAGAATGATTTTGTTCGAACTCTTCCCAGAGAGCGTCTAGCGCGCCTAACCGTTTTTTGATGTATTCGGCATTTTTGCGGGAATCAGAGTCCTTATTAAAGTTGACCTTTATGGTAGTGATACTGGAGATGATTTCAGATTGACGGGCTATACGAGATTCCATGTTGAAAAATAAAGGAACAGTCTTACTTGATAAATGATGATCCAGATGCGACGTTACAGTAGTGACGTCCTACGCCCCTGCTGGTGATTCCAACGAAGCTGACAGCGTGCGCGACCTCTCGCGCCACAGATGAGATGAAGATGATGAAGTATCGCGATTCAATGAACACGACCGAGATGGCTTAAGCTAGCGATGCTCAAGTCGATGATGTGTGTAGATTACACTGGTGATCGCACGGAACTTAAGTCCACGTCACGTTGACGTACACGAGACACGAATGCGCGCGCGAGGTCAAAGTAACCGCGAAGGTCCCGCCACAATCCGGCTCGAAGGACCAAAAAAAATGTAGAAGATTCCTACACCTTTGATGATACGATATGATGAGGGGTTAATCCTATAAGGATATAGAAATAATACCACCCGATTTGAATGCTAGATTAACATTGATTTATAATTCGTTATAAAAGACACAAATTACATTTTGCATTGTTTGCAATATACACAAAACCTGAGTGTGCAGAACGCACGGGCGTGAGTAGTTAAAATAATGTACGGTTCCGTACAATACCCATAGGGGATGGCTAAGAAGATTGGGCTTCCGATAGCCTCATTCACAAGGTAAAATACGTTGGTATTTTATGATATAACGTCGTGGTGTCTCAAAGGTTAAGTAACCTCTCGCCGCGCCCGCTTCTCATGCATGAAAGGATTGGTTCGAAACCTGGACTTATCATTACTCAAAATCATCAAATGGAAATCGCCAATCATTGAGCAAGAGCGTTGTTAGTAATGCTCAAACCTTTTCCGTGTGAGAAAAGGCGTTTGCTTAGCAGTGGGACTTATAGATTGATGATTCTATTACGACTGACTGAGCCGGCCTATTGGTGCCAAGGCCTAGCCTAAGTTCAAGTCAATCAACTATTTCGGTTAAATTTAAAAAGTTGATAAGGTTCCCAATTTAATTTGTAACATGTCAAAACCCATATCTTATTATTGTACTGTCTATCACTAATCTATAAATAATAATACAACATTTTACAAATGTGTGACGATCACGATCGTAGCAAGTTACATCGACAAGCAAATTAATAAAAATTGCGTTTGTAAGCACACCTACCGCCGTATACAATTTACCTTACCTTTTAAATAGCATATTATATTCATTAATAAGTCGTATCGTATTGCCGTGGGAATACATAACTTTCTTTGATTCTTACATATTGTTACAATGACACACAGGACAAAGTGATGCCGATTTCTATAATTTTAATGCATTTACAAATCATATTATTAATTGAGAGTGTGTGCAATAAGTTAAATAATCACTTTTCTCTACAATTATTAATCGCACGTTGTACCAAGACAGTACAAAATTAAACAAAAATTTTTTCAGCAATTGATAGCAACCTGCATCGAACTCTTTACTATCTCTTCCCGAGGTAAAGATACGAAGGTACTTACTTAGATTATTATAACACCAGTGGCGTACATCAAACGATGGAGGAAAACATCGTGAGGACACTTAGACTTCATCATCAGTCTAAGAGTGCCCATAGCCAGGAAAAGGCCTCTTATCACACCGAAAAGGTTTGAGGATTAATCACCACACTTGCTCAAGGTGGATTGACGATTTCAAACTTATAATTAGAAATTATAACATAATCATAGAAAGTACATATAACTCGGCTAAAGCCCTGGTATCCCCATGCATGAGAAGCCTTACCTACCAAGACCTGTATTATTTCTTATTGCTTATTTCTAAAAATAAGCCGAAAGTCATTAATCCCATTTGAATAAGTGAGGTGAATATTGCTCAAACCATGGAAGTAAAGGCAAGAGTCCTTAGCACAGAAGTGGGAGCTTCTATGCTGGGGTTGATGCATTTCGTTCTCTCGTTTGGTAAATATTTGTAAAAAATGGAACCAAAAAGGTGGTATTTGTATTGCTGAGCTAAAAGGAGTAGTGTCCAGCAATACCAAAACGCTTGCACACATAATTCTCACCTAATTTCCCAAAACACAATTTTGGCAAGAAAATATTCGTGTATTATAAAACTGCAATGTTTTTTTTTACTTTTTCTTAAATAAGAATTGAGGAAAGTATGGCCGTACAATCTTTCTCAGAGCCTGAGTGACGTGTTAATATTTTCTCTTCATATATTTGGAACACAATACATGCCAAAATCTGTGTCCTATTTAGTAAACAAACACTTGGCAACAGGGTTCAGTCGGTCGGTCAATCGCTTCACTATTATTGCTACAGCTTCGCCCCGTGGCTTCACCCACGTAATACTAGTACTAATTGTGACTGGTATGATGTGACGTGTTTTTATTATGTAACTTCCTTCATGAATTATTATAAATGGGGTGCAGTTTTAGCCACGAATGGGCCGGCTCGACCGGCCTGATACCACGGCCTCACATAAAACCGGCGTGACACAACAACAGCGTTGTTTTTCACCGTATGATTGAGGTTATCGGAGGCCCAATCATTCCTCTCCTAACCTCCCTCTCAAGTCCTGAAATATACGAAACCTCAATTCCCAAATCGCCGGCAACGCACTAATCAGCTACTTAAGCGTTATGGATGTCCGCGGACGACGCCGATTGCTTACCATCAGGTAATCTGTCAGGTCGTTTACCGACCTATTCCATAAACAAAGGTGAAAAACTTAGTATAATAATAATAAAATGTGGTAAATGAACTTGACACAGATCGCAGGGAATTTTTATCGCAACAACACGGAGGAAATAGTGAGAGGAACCGGATCGCGTTTGTTTATAAACCGTAAAGTTGACCGGTGTTGAGTAATTAGTTTTTATTTAACAAATATTTTCTTGGCGAAATTGACCTTGTCGAAATTAGGTGAGAATTATTTCTGTGTAACGCCTTATATAATTATAATATGTATAACTATCGACCTGCCCTAGCTCCGTTATACATATAAATTATCCTCTTTGATCACTCTATCTATTAAAAAATCCGCATCAACATCCTTAAGTAATTTCAAAGATTTAAGCTAGGTACGTAGGGATATAGGGACTTAAGGGATATAGGGACAGAGAAAGCAAATTCATTTTATACTATGCAGTGGTAATAGTTTTTTGTATAGACGAAACAGTATTTCTTTTGTAAAATTTTCAAATTACAAAACGCAAGCATAGCCAGAGGTGTAGCAAACAATCAACACACACCTATCTATATTACAAATACTACGAAATATAAGTAATAATGTAATCCTAATTCAATACAACAGTACCTACAGAGAAAACGGACTAAGTATGTATTTGTATCCGACACACGGCGTTCGGTTGCACCTGTAGCGAAAGTTTCACTTTACTCCGTGTCATCAGTTCTTTGAAGTACGGCCGCGGGTCTAATTAATTGCTACCATCACATTCTAGCCACACGAAGTACTAAGAACAAAGCTATGCGAACACTAAGCACTCATTTCATTACAAATACTAATCAAATGCCGAAGAACTTTTTCAATACTAGCTTAAGCGGCAAAAATTAGAGAAATACCTATAACTAAGATAAATATGTTTTAAGCCTTCTCTGGACTTCAACGATAAGTATTTTAGGACCAAAATTATCGAAAACGGATCAGCCGTTCTCGAGTTTTAGAGAGACTTACGAACAACAATAAAATTTTTATTAAATATAAGATTAGGTATAAAGTTTTGACAACTTTCACTAATTTCTGTACAAAATCATATAATTGTTGAATTTTTACATGTTGTGATATGTTGTTTATGACGTCACGACAGGTATATGTTTTAACGGTATAAGATAATTAGCTGAGGTAGCATATTATACCAACACCTCTTTAAAAACGAAAATTTTAAACTAGTTGATTTATTACCTCGCAAGAAGATCGCCTAAATTACAATTTAATATATTTTAACAACAAAAATTACCAAGATTCTCGGAGATAAATGGGCTTGCTGGAGACATATAAAATACTATAATTTTTAATAACTATAAAGTGAACTTAATCAATATTAACTGAAAACCAAAGCAAATAGTAACTAAAGGCATTTTTCCAACGACATTTAAGAATGTTGAATGTATTATTTTCCAAAACATAACTTGCTATGGATTTTCTATTAATCAACCCACTTCTTTTATTACATCGCATTCTTTTAGATGACTCCGAGCCATGTTTCTGTTAACCAACTGATTAGTTTATAACTTCCGATCAAATGATGTTTTCCGACTTCAACGAGCAGAGACGCGTGCCCAGCTAATCTAGGAATCTCACGTCACAAACGAATATAACCTCTACCACTGATACGCACAAGATTGAGATTACGAAACAGTAACTTGGAAAATAGTTCACGTTGACAGTGTTTTATTACAGAAATCTTTGGTTTTAATTACGTATGGTAAGGCGGTTAATAACAGGAATAGTTTAGCTGAGTCTAGTAAATGAAAGTACGTAATATATTTAGGGTAATACATGCGTAAGAGCATAGGACTTATCTTCAACGTATGAAGACAGGCTGAATTATAATGTTTACGTTGTGAAATGTGCATTTGTGCACGCGATGCATTCTCTTGTAGTAAACGTGTACATGTTCCTGTTCTTAATATTATTGTGCCGTTTGTTTTGTTTCTCAATCTGGTTTTCTTCTTTCATTTTTATGTCCTTTTCTTGGTAAATAGTTCTCGAAGTGTGAGTTTATTCTATTGTTTTGTAATCAAATGTAATGCGATAATGTAATTACTGGCCAGTCACAAAAATCATATTTATTTGTTATCAATACTATAGACAAATATATGAAATAAAAAACAAATGAAAAGTATTCGAAAATCCTTAATTTCTTCTACATTAAACAAACGTTTTATCTCATAAAAGTGTGTGGAAAATGAAACAAAAGAATGATCGCAACTAAAATAATCGGTCAAGGTGAAGCTTAATTTACTGAACCGATTTTTTAGATTTAGGTTTCGTTCATTATATACAAACTTTTTTGTTTATCTTTTATCAAGCGCGGTTCTAAAATTTCGAAGCAATAAATTAGAATAAGATAACATTGTAAAAAATACATTTGAAGACAATGAACTCTATAAATTGAAATACAACCCAATCACAGTAATAGTTTGTTTATTTGATAATGTGCATACACACAAAGGTATGTAATTTCCACTTATATTAATACGACAACATCATCCTATTGGGGAGAAGGAAAAATTAATTCCATTTATACTACATATAAAAAAAATATATTTTCACCAAATTTTGCCGTACTAGAGGGAACATAACATGAGTCAGGCATCCATATATACTCTATAAATTATTGAATGAACTTCAAATATAAATAAAAGGATCAAATAACGAAATATAAAATCTGTAGTCCAAAAACATTTAAGTTAAAATTAGTAAAGTGTGGGATACTTATGAGTCTCGCGAGTTACAATCTGACCACGTACTGGCGTGGGCGGGCAAAGCAATATTTGGTTATCAGTACACAGCTACCGTTGTGAAAAGGCACATTTCTGTGCGTACATCCATTTATACAAGATTACAGAACTATTATAAGGTCAAGATCTCCTTTTTGATTACGCCGCTTCTTAACCTTTAAGAATTCAGGTTATATTTACGTTACCCCGGTTTATTTGATTCACATTAAGTACACGGTACACCATATTGTTCTTTTCATTGGATCAAACACGTAATAATAATGTTTCCAACGTATGCAATGTTCTACAATTTACTTTATAATTTCATTATACGATTATGAGAAAAATGCTTTGGTGTACTACTTTTTGTTTTTGGTTGACTCGAAATCCATTCTCAGTGGTCAAACACATTGTTTATTTATCACATTTCTACTTGTTTTAAGGAATAATCAAACTTTATTTTTTGTATCAGCTACATATTTCAAATTTAGAAGTATGGTTATAATTTACGATTAAACTCTTTATTCAAAACGCGACCATATATTGAAAACGTGTGTTCCAAAATCAAAGACAATGTTACTTTTCGAACACTAACATTGTAAGAAAGAAACAAAAAGGTTTGTTTACGGCTACAAAACATCACATTGATTCAAATCACGCCGCTATAACACACAAATACCATAACGAAACAAAAATAGTCCCCTAAAACGAACAATTAGAAATAGGTGCCGTCCCTAACGGATATAGAGACAAACTGGGATATATAAAAATAATTTGTCAGGATATCCCATCGCATCGAAATGTTAGCTGTGAGCTATTTTCAGCTGCAGTCAAGAACTGTACCCTCGCGACGGCCGTACGTAGTGATAAAATTATGTTGACAAGCTCTGCATCTGTATTCATGCTTCATATGATCGCGTTGCAAATTGTTTCAACAGTGTGCGTAATTGTTATTCGTTTTAAATTATATTCAATTAAAATTTAAATCTGTCTCTCCATAATTTTGAAACGAAACTTGAAAATATTTGTGTTTTCGAGTTTTTGCCCTACGCATCTTTCATAATTTCTTTTTTTGTATGTGATAGGTCGGCAAACCAGCATACGGATTACCTGATGGTAAGCAATCAGCGCCGCCCATTGACACCCGCAACGACGAAGAAGTTACGAGTGCGTTGTCCACCTTTTGGGGATTAGGGTTTTGGAGATTTTGGGAAAGGGAACAGATTGGGGTATGGGAAGGATTGGGCCTCCGGTAACCTCACTCACACTGCGAAAAACAACTCTTTGGTTATTTCACGCTGATTTTCTGTGAGGGCGTGGTATTACTCCGGTCGAGCCGACCCATTCGTGCCGAAGCATGGCTCTCCCACACAAATGGCAGGCCAAAAGTGTCAGTTAACCCCTTAAATATAATTATAGCGCCAAATGATTTGTATGAAACAATAAATATGGTTTTACATAAACTTCATTAAGTCAGTAAAAGCTGCTGTAAAATTAAAAAAAGTGATCTTAAATGTTGGTCTCTTGTGTTAATTCCCAAGTAAGTTAGAGACAGAAAACAAGACCACCAATGAAACTCGAGTTGGATGTTCAGCACAAAGGGCACGAATGGTTATGAGTTGTTTAAGAACCAATACGAGCGAGGATAATGATAGAAGGCCTACAAAAAAATATGTAGAAAGGGCTGATATGCATAGGTGCTATATACCTATATATATATTAATGTCAATCACAAACAAAGTTAAGATTAACTAGACACTAGACTGGATTATTTCATCAGGTGCTTTAGTAGCAATGTGACCACACCCTTGAATATAAAGCGATTGAACTTGAAGGTGTTGTATCGATAGCAATAGCCAGTACCCAAGCAATACTAATTACATTTTATCAAATCTTTGTGCACTCTATCTATGCCAAACGTGTTTCCAATTAGTGCTTTAGCTTTCGCACTAATTGTAACACGGCTTTATCCTGTTAAAGTATCTATGTTAGCGTGATTTTATGTACTTTAAGTCTTTTACTGGGAACATAGCAGTTTGCGCGATTAAAGCGAATTAATGTTGTGAGACTTTATTTTTATGTAGTGCGCCTCAAGATGTGCAGAATAAATAAACATAAAAAAACTATAAACACAACCTTTAACAGTTGGTTATCAAACACTGTCTTCTTCATTTATTTTGATAGAAGAAAAGTTAAAAAGATTAAAATGAACATCATCGATCATACAAATGAAAACTATAACAGCGGAAAACTATTGTTATAAGGAAATCAATTCATAATATTGTAGTCTAAATTCAAAGATTCAGATCACGTCTCTCTTTAGAGAGACTTGCTCCATCAAGGAAAAGTTCCAGATACTTCAAAAGTATATAGATACATCACTTGACCCTAATATCCACACAAGAACCATACGCAGTTAAAATTAGTTTTCATAGAAACTCCCTAATTGAGATTTTCCTGTATTTATCGCGAGTATTTACTAGTAAAATAGGCCATTCGGGTACTCGGTCAACTACTTATATATCTCTATCTTCTTATATCTTTAGAACGGCATATTTTTGGCATAAATTTATTGGCTTTCATCCACACGACAAAGTTTTATTACGTATTCAACAAAAAGGTGACTATTATTACGGCGGCTTTTCTATGGGAGCTACCAATAATATGACTCAGTAGACATTTGCCGTTAGACATTTATAATGGCTATGTTTACTATATCTTTTAATGTATGACTTACGTTCATGTGTGTTATAGCATCAGTAATTTATGTGACTGATATAATTGATTCGTTTAACAAAATATGTACTATGCGAAAGTCAGATATATATCAGTACCAAAACTTCAAATGATTTTTTTAAGTATAACATTCTTTTTATTTAAAATGAATAATGCATTTTTTTTACTAGTTCACTCTTGCTGCGGCGGTTGACTTATACAATTTTTTCAGTAAAGTTATTCTTGTAGTCAAAACGTGACTATGCTGCGCCTCATAAAATTAAGTCTTAAAATGTAAGAGTAGTAAGAAAGGTATTATTAGTCGCCTTCTGTATAATTTAGGTTTCAAAGTCAACACTTTTGAACGTCAAACAAAAATAAATAAATATCAAAAAGCTCAACTTTGTGTGTCAGTCTGTCGGTCTGTCCTCTAATAAAACTATTTGCTCGTTCCAAAGTAGAGAAGAGAATGCAAGAAACTTCATGCAACTCCATAACTACCTTATTAGACTTCTAAAAAAATCTTCTGTAGTGGATGACACAATCAGAGAGTACCTTTGGTCACCTTGTAAACAAATGACCACGTGGCTTTATTCCAAGCTGTGACTGTACACCGTTTCATCACTCCAACTCATCGCCGATTCTTACGTACCAGCTCATCTTTCTCTGCCATTCATTTATTTTGGTCCCAGTGACCTGACTCTACTATGTATTTTGAATGAGCACCATGTGTCTTAATCGTATCGTCTTACCATTTTCAACTCGAAACTTCCAGCAAATTGTTCGTTCCTGTCGTTTACTTAAAAAATAATAAACAGTCCCGCGAGAAATACTATGTCCAACACCTCATTTCTCATCCAAAAATCAGCCCATAACAATGCATTTTACGTTAATAAAATTACTTGTTTCTTTAACAATTCGAATCATTTTTAGCTGGAATTAAAAAAATGAAATCCCATTTGTTTCTAGAATCGGAGAAGATAAAAAAATCCCGTGATACATCGTAGAAAGTAACCTACAAGCTCTGATATCATTTAAATAGATACTAAAGGGCTATAAAAATACAGCACTTAACAACAGTATTGACTCTCTCCATAATATTTAGGCAATAAAACAATACGGCGTCGTTCAAACCTGACGAGGTAGTGGGTATGAGTTTCAAAGCTTCTTAGTGAAGGATCGCATATCCTGAGAGTTTATGCTTCAAAATTTATTGGTTTTATTTAGCGTTCCGAGAAACCGTGTGTGGTCTCTTCAACGCCTTAGAGTTAAAAGGATAATACGTCATTTCAGTCAGTGTTTAATATGAACTTAAAGTGCTCCAAACAGTTTATTTGTTGCATACTTTCATTGTGTGTGGATCGGGAAGGATCTTAACAATCTTCTGTCATGTTTGGATTTTGAATTTTAAACAGATTAAAAGTATGCGTTAATTGTATCGTAGAGAATATAGTATGTTGTTATTCTTTATATATATCTTTTATGGTGGGTTTGTAACTTCTTAAGTTTGTACGGTACTCAAGGATTACTCTTAACAACTCTTATTTTAATATTATGTACTGTGCTGCATATTAGTACTAGCTAGGTACTAGCATTTTTAATTGGCGTGCTTATTTGACCAGTTGCTTTATTGTGGGGGAATCTAAAGAAGTATGTTTAAATCGTAGAAGAGGGTCCTCTATATTCCTTAAGTAGGAGAAATGTATTACTATATTTTTCATACAACAGTTGAAGAAAGTTTATTCACAATTGGCTTAAAGCTAGACGATGAAAACTTTTTGTCTAAAGATATGAAAACTTTGTTTTATGCACTCATAGAATGTCAGTTCCAAAAGTACAGAAAATGAAAAATCATCGATGCAACACTGCATGACAAGATGATTAATGAAGAGTTTTCAACTTTCCTAGTAAATAATGAATTGTTATGTGTATTACTAATAGACACGACAGTTGTCGCCGAGTTGAGAAATGTATCTTTCAAACCATACAATATTTTGCTAAATTTTTATAAGCTTATAAAAATATGTTAGGACAGAAACAGTTCTGTTCACCGATTAATGATATGGGCGTGTATGTGGATATTAAGTGTCGGAGAACTAAGCTTCGGCACGAAAGGGCCTGCTCGACTAAAGTGGTACCCGGCCTTGCAGAAAAGCAGCGAAATACCACGTTTGTGTTCTGTTTCACCTGTGCTTCTTTGGTCTCAATCCCTAAATCGTCAAATCCCTGACAAAAGGCACACATGCCACGTGTCTCTGAGTGCCGCCGGTTGCTTATATTCAGGTGATGCGTCTGTTTGTGTTCTACCATATCTGATACAAATAGGCCGATGGCACACCAGCCATTTGGCAGATATTATGACCCCACCTAATCACCTTATTCAAAACCAGATATCATGCCACACGGATATTATAAATGATATACACATCACATTGACTGCACGGTCGGTGCGGTGGCTGGGGAACTGGCTGCCGTGCGACGTTTCGCGTGTTCGATTCCCGCACGGAACAACACTTTGTGTAATTTAAAAATTGTTGTTTCGGGTCTGTGTATGTGAAACTGTGTGTTTGTAAACGCACCCACGACACAGGAGAAAATCCTAGTGTGGGGCAACGTTTTTATAAAAAGAAAGAAAAAGAAAGTATCTCAACTACTCGTAGACGAACGAGGCACTAGGAGAAAAATTAGATCGTCGTGAATATAAATCAATTACTCATTGGATTTTACGAGATCAATAAAAAGTCTGCAAGATTTACAAAATACATATTTATTTACAAAGGAAGTCGGGTCGTGTTAAAACGGCTATATCAAATTTTTAGAAGTTGGATGTTAATCGTAAATTTTGAAGATAATATCATTAATCAAACTAAGATTTTCTGACAAGTATTTGTTTATTTATAGTTTTCGTCAATAGCCTGGATTTAGGTCACCATGGTAACGTCTTAGCAGCTCACGATTCAGTGATTTATGTCTGTTGGATGAGTTCTTAATAGACGAAGTACCCAATCGATATCCCGATAAATTTTGGAAAGCTGTCAATAGAATAGGTGTACCTAAAAGTGCATTACAACCTTTTAATAAAATTAAGCACATTTTAAGATAAAATATTGTAATCTTCATGTATAAAAAGATAGCCAAATCTAATTCAAAAGGACTTGGTGCCTAAACACAAACATAATGTGCACCATAATTATCATTCAACGCTTTGACTGGCCAGTTTTCAAAACACAATTTCAAAACATTTCAGGAAACCAATGAAAATCGAATAAAGATCCACAATAGCTTCGCAGAACTACGCGTATATCGTTTACAGAGAAAACACAATTAGAGCATCAGGCGTACGTTTCACAACGGGAAGGTGTCTTATTCTTAGCTATGCAAGTGAGGTAGTGGGACCAGGTTCGCAGGTTGGCCCGTAAAAACTGATCTTAGAAACTGGCAGCAAGGTGTTGGCGAATACCTACGGAAAGCCGTTCCGACCCCATTTCGGCCGAGGCAACAACCCGCACCGAACCCAAGTCTTTGACACTTCCACTCGGAGTAGGCCATTTATTTTCGTAATGTACTTTCGACAGAAATAAATCTAACAGTTCCTATAGCGATTGTTTGGTTCGAGCTCCCGTTTGGTTCTGTAAACTGATTTTAAATAGACGAAACGTATATGAACGTGGGTCGTTGAAGTAAATAGTGCGAGGCACATAATGGAGTCAAAACAAAGTTGATTCAACTACAAATATCAAGTTCCTGACTTCTTTTACATTTAAAGACGACCTTTGGTTGTAAATAAAGACACAAGCTTACCACATAGTGAAGATGAACCAGTCTAAATAATTGCAAATGGCGTTAATAATTTGAAAACTGGACACAAGGCTTGCAACTAGTAAATGGGTAGCGTAACTACTACCATATAATTATAAAGAGAATCAAAATTTGATACCTAATTGATTATTAACAACGCCTTTTTCGATGAATCTATAACATTGTTTAATTTCGGTCAGAAAGGCATTGTATCTTAGTGGACGTGAAGAATGCGAGCAAAGTAAAAGTTCAATGATTTTGTTTTCTCAACACATGTGTGCAACGATTTATGCTTTTCTCTAGCCCATAAAACAGAAAATAGTAGTCAACATTAGTGGCGTATTTTTCAATAGAAATCAATGTCCATAGTGTATTTTAATTCTGAATCAGATAGGTAATAAAAAAAATTAAAATATTATAACATTTGCGGAAGAATTTGCTTATAAATTAAAATTAATAAATGTTTATTATGAAGGAGCCTTCATTGAAAAATGAGATGATACTTGATACTCACAATAATATGAACGGTATAAATAATATTTTCCCATGATGTTTCTTTATTTCTCTTTTATAAGACAAGATTTAAGTTAGTCGTTATCCTACGGACATGTTCAACAGCTTGCCAACAACTTTTTTGTGTATAATGTGACAGTTGAAATTGTCTGCCACATTGACTATAAGCACTACCACTTTTTGTAAACGTCATGTAGTTCTATAGTGGTTCTCAGAGCGAAATCTTACCGTGAGAGTCAATTAATTGAAATACTATAAATTATATTGGACTGATGTTTTCTATTTTTATTTGTTACTTTAGGAGGATTATTTTAGGAGCACTTTTATACAATTAATTGACTGTTATGCTGTGCGATATCACAACATCAGCCTATAAGTGCCTATTTTTGAGCAAAGGCTTTTTCTTACACGGAGATTATACTGTTAACCAACAAATGGTGCCCATTGACAATGGCATTGGCAATGGTGGATGCCCTGTCATCGACAAATATTTTGGGCAAAGCTGCATATACTAAATCAGGCCGTACAGAATATCAAAAATGCAATTAAAAAAAAGAGTGTCCCATATCACCGAATTGGACTACCGAGGTTACAGCGACACCAAAACACAAATTATTTGACAAATACACCACTAATCTTAGAACCAATTACGTTCATAGGCTAGCAATTGAGTTCTGACTACCATAGATCAGCCAGACAACAGGTCACCATAAACTGCCAGACACAAATAGCATTATCCTCACATTGCTGTTAAAATATTATGTAATTACCGTCTGGGTCCGCTGCATTTATGCAAGATGTATGGCTATTGTCCCGACTTAGGTCTTTATTACCGGCCAGACATATTCAGAATTACTTAATCAGTGTGCTCTTATTAGCAACTGGAGTGGCGCGGGAATATTAAGCGTCATAAATAGGATGGTATACTTGTTGTCTTATTTTTGAAGGACTACTAAGCTTATTAAATTTTTACGTGTAATATTTATATTACTTGATTTGCGAGGCAAAGATAAAACATATACATGTTTTTAACGCTAATTCAGTTTTAGTTTACTTAATAATCTACAAGAGTTATATAGAACCTTTTTTTTATAACGTATTTTAAGAGGTCGATATTGTAATAAAGCAAAATATCAAATAAAATCTTAATGAAAAATAGGTAATGGAATTGTCCAAGTGTTTTGTATTGGTCATTATGCCTTACGTTCCCCTTCTGATCCACAACGAAGGAAGTCTTGATGTCGGCGCTCATCTGTAATTTTTTATGCCTTTCTCTTCATGTTAACAACCAACTTGTTCATCTATTTTCCGTTTATCGCATTAAACATTTATAAAACACATCGCAAACTATAATATGTTCTTGAGTAATGTATTCGTAAGTCCAGAACTCCAGATCATCAACGTAGTTCTATGAAAAAGTTCTGTAGTCTCACTAACTGGAAGGTCTTATTGATTCAGAAGAAGAGAATTACAAATACATTACCTTATTTACGTAACCTAAGCTTTGCTATCAAAACACACACTAACTACTTAGAGTAAAGAAAACAATTCGTGGAGCAGAACTAGAATAAAATACGAACAAAGAAAAACAACTATCAATTACATGCCAGTGCGAGCATTTGTTTAATTATACGCACACACAATGTTTTAACGACATCTTACCAAGTTTAATACATGTTATTGAACTTTATATAAACATTACACCTACAAATTATTAGGTACCATTAAAAGATAAAATGTGTTTCCATTGACTCTCGTAAGTTTTCAAACACTATTTGCAGATTAAGATTTGGATTTGTTAGCGCAACCAATAGTTTTGTTAGAAATTCATTGCAACTTTGCTAAGGAGCAAAGAAAGAAAATTTAGAACTAGATGTTTGCTAAGTTAGATCCTTCTAGCAAATCGATATCTAGTGACGTTCAAAAAGCCTTGTCATGAAAAATTTTTTTGACGTGGCTTCAAATGTCTTCTCCCACCGTAGTTGGGGCGAGAGTGAGTGACAGACACTTACTAGCTAAAAACGACAATAAAACCCCTTAACATCTCCTGTTACAGGTCGGGATCAAGGTTCATTATTGCTTTTGACCCGCAACCTAGACAAATTTTTATTATGAGCCCTAAACACAGCAAAATAATTTAGAATAAAAAGTGTAGTCACAACCTAAGCATAAATGTTTTAACCTTTTACTTTTAACTTACACCACTTTTTTTTTAATGTATTAGCACCCTATCTCTATTATAACTTTCGGAAGACATTCTAAATTAATCATTATGTTTTTGGCTTACTCTCGTAATAATTTGACGAGACACTCGACTACTTTCAAGTCATGCTAGAGGA
Source organism: Spodoptera exigua (assembly GCA_902829305.4). Lineage (NCBI taxonomy): Eukaryota > Metazoa > Arthropoda > Insecta > Lepidoptera > Noctuidae > Spodoptera > Spodoptera exigua. Next base: position 5,739,443 of record LR824601.2, on the reverse strand, counting down.
CCATATTCATGAGCAGCATTCCGCGACACGCGACGCGGCGATTGTTTACTCGAATAAACTAGTCGAGGATCTCGTCAAATTTTATTACGTGAGTAAGCCGAAAACATAATAAGTAACAGCACCCTTTTCCGTTATTGAAGTTAGTCATCTATTAAAGGTAACAAATTACTTTCGATAATAACCAACTTAATTATGTACGTGCGTATACATACATACATACATTCATAATATGTAGAAATCCACGTAATGGAACTAACAATTTTCCACAATCACCAGCGGTTCTCATATTCCGCCATTACAACGTAATCAGACATCATACAAACAAATCGCTTTTTTTTTAAGTAGCGATGGCGGTTGTCCAAGCTTCATTTTATTGTTATCTGAGGTACAGAGTCAAGCCGTACTGCTATCCTATCTCATATATTTGTGAATAGGAAATCTATGTAACATTTTCTTATTCCAATGTACAATTATTGTGGAGGCTAGTAGCAAACGATTTACAGAAATTTACGGTTTACAGTTCGTAATCAAAGCGTGGATATTATTGTAAATACTCCTACAGACCTAGAGTCTCCAGCACTGGACTAACTATTTATAAAATCAGTGTTGAATAAACCAATATATAAAACATAATACACCACATTAAATACTTTAGTTTTAAAAAAGATCTTCCTATAAATTACTGAGATTGCTCCAATTTCTCTATTTGTGCTTTAAAAAAAAGCATGGGTAGCTCGCCATCCGACCAGATTACAGAGTAGGGTTGCGTCACGTTTCGCGTGCGCCTCAAGAGTCATCATACCAGATGGGGCCCACAAGAGCCGAAGACGGCGAGCACGATTGGAAGCGGTTGCTGATGCAAGCTTGCACTATAATTAACTGCGATTCAGCCAAAATCAGAAGAAATAATAGGGCAAATAATTTAGTTAATAAATTCTTAAACAGCTTTTTGACACAAAAATGTTACGACGTCATAACTCAGTTCATCATACAAATTTCATAGAAAAGTATCGTGTTTGACATTTGCAAACTACCGTATTGTCTGCTCGTTTGCCGAATTATCACATAAAAAACTCGACAATAACGAAATTACGAATGCTTAAGCCAAGTAACCACTTTCAGTTCCATATGCAAGTAGGAATGCGACTATAAATCAGTCATTTACAACCAATAAATAGGAAAATTTCACATACATTTTACGATAAATAATCATCCAGGAAATGCATTAACTTTTAGTATTATTTTAAGACATTCCCTAAGCAACTACATAAACGTTGGAAATATACTTAGTTGTAAAACTGGAAGTTATTTTAATCTAGATAGTATTTACCTTGTGGGGAGAACTAAGTTGTTTACAAATTGCTACGCAAACCGGGTTAAGTGTTGTGGAGAGAAAGAAATATGATAGAAACACCTTTACAATGCTCACTCAAATAAAAAAAAACTGTATTGAAAACGTGATTGTCAAATTAGCTAATCCCTTATTAGCAATTTTTTTAGGAGACACTTAAAAGTCTATATTATTTCTTGTAGACTACTTATACAGGAATCTAAATACCTAAAGTTAGTTAGATAGAAAGATAGATAACTAACCTAACTTCTTATTTTTTATAGTGTTTTAGGAGTTATCTGTTATTTTATGAAACGTGGAGTTGAGTAGTTTGGTAATCAAAGTATCGCTATATCAAAGTAAAAATTATTTCTTTTCAACTTTTATTTACTGCAGCATAATTTTAAAGCATGAGTATAACATACCTAGAACAAATTGTAGAGGACAATCAATGTACTTTACCTGGATAAACAAATATGTCTGTTATCTATCTACAATTATAATATAAAGAAGGTTCTTATAAATGTTTGTGACTAAATGATTAACTCAATACGATAATCACGTGTACATGAATGCCATGTTCTACTTGGATTTGGACCAGTACAATCCGAATATATTTTTAAATATTTAAAGAACCAATATCTCACAATACTGTGTTACCAAGTTTGTGTGCTACTCAACTGCGTTATTTGTGAAAAGTCTTCAAAGAATCAGATCGATTCAAACAAAACACCTGTTGAACAAAAATAAACAAATAGCTACTAAGAAAATCGATCTATTTCGCGAAAGTCCACATATTTCACTATCCGCAATTAGTTTCAGAGCAACACACGACAATTCGGAACGTAAATAAAAACAAGTCTAATCGCAGCATCTGCCAGTAAGATCTGTATCTTTGTACAGAGGCGAACATGGACCGGAATAATTAGGAAATATACTAAACCGAATATAAACTATCTGAGAGGGGCATAAAGTTGAAAATCGCTTTGGATGAACACGGTAGGAACTTGACCATCCATCTTTTGTTCATTGACTCAATCGATATAGGTCAGTCCGGAAACTAAAAACGTTTCTATTTTCAAACTAAAAAGAAACTGGTATTTCTTACGCGGACGTGTATAGAATGGCTCTGTTGTTCGATGCGTTTGCGCAAAGGATCTCAATGTGTTCTTATTGCTTTGACGTTTACACGTGGCTGCGTGGGATCACCAATGACGTTTTGTTCCTCAGTGTACAAGGGACGTTGTCTATTTACAGAATAGTTAGACACTAAATGAATGTTAAATTAAACAATACAAATTGTCTTAGCCAAATATGGTGAGCTATAAATCTGTAACAGTCTTAGGGCTGATTTTTCAATAGTCACATATATGTTACCTGTGAAGTAAAATTGTTGCTGTCACTGTCTTATACAAACATTCTAACGCGACAGCATCATAATTATTCCACAGATAACTTTTAACAAACCATTGGAAATCAGCCCTTGAACTCGTAAACAGATTTTGTATTTTACTCAATTTCTAGTTTTGTGTTTACATCTATAGAAGTATTTTTTCCCAATATTAGCTTAAGCCATTCTGTAGAAGTGCAGATGTGTCCAGTGTTATATAAATAAACTAAATTAAATTATACATCTATTAGTATGTATCTAGCCCGGAGCCTTTCTAAGTGCCTTACCGTCTCCCATGCGGATATTAAACTTGCTTTAGTTGAGATATTCAGAATGTTGTGAGGATACGTTTGCGTACACACACGGCCGACCGTGGATACCCGACTTTACTCTAATCGTAAAATTAAACTTATTGCTTCGCTGTGAAATAGGAAAACGCCATCTATGTACATTTCATTAACAGAGGCCGTTACTACACTCCCGTAAATTAAGAAATGTCTGATAGCCTCGTGTTTAGAATAAGACTTAACCAAATCGATACCCGTTACAAACTTTCTTTGGCTAATTAAAATCCACGATAAAATTTATGCGTCTGGGAAGAGTGACTACAGATTTTGTTTTATGTGTTCGGACGGCAAATGAGCAGTCGGATTACCTGATGGTAAGCAATCGGTGCCACCCATGGACATCCGCAACAATAGAGGAGTTACGAGTGCGTTGTCGGCCTTTGGAGATTTAGGGATTTGGGAGATAAGGGTGAGAAGAAGGATTAATTGAAATAATAGATACATTTTTGATAATTAGACTGCACGGTTGGCGCGGTGGCTGGGCAAGTGGCTGCAGCGCAACGTGTCGCGGGTTCGATTCCCGTACGGAACAACATGTGTGGTGTGATGTGCATGTGAAATTGTATGTTTGTAAACGCACCCACAACACAGGAGAAAATCCTAGTGTGGGGAAATGTTTTTTTTTTAAAAAAAACTCTAAAACAAATAAGGATGAGGTTGTTAGTTTGTTATTACGGGTTGATAATTCATGTTTCATACACTCTAACAGTCATACATAATGTGTTCTGTATTCACGCATGCAATTTACAACCACACGTAACATAAAATATTTAATGGGTATTTACTCGTTATACTACTCATAGCCGTTGGTATTGGCCACCTAATTGATTCAACCCTTCATTGCCAACATCACCCACGAAAAGTGGCTATACTTACTGGTCTAAAAATAACCGCTAACTATTCTATTTTAGGAGAGTGTGACACCAAAAATATGTTGCAATCATAAATATTGGTGCAATCTTTACAAATATTCCTAGTACTGTTAGTTGGACTTATGAATCACCTTTTTTTTGTGAGTGGAAAGTCATCAAATGTCTTCTCCCGCCCAGGGTGGGGCGGGAGGGAGTGTCAAACTCTTACTGACTAAAAACCCCCCTGTTCCTATTCCTGCTCTAGGCCGAGGTCGCGGTGCCTCATTGCGCTTACCCCGCAACCCGGACTTATGAATCGCCTAAAAAATGCTTAGAATTCTTTTTTTTAGGCATTGATTTGAACAATACTCTCTAGTGGTATGAATTTATTGTGAACCTTAAGAACTGCTTGTGATTGTATTAAAGTAACGGTTATACTTTTTGGAGGAGTAACCATCAAATTTCTTCTCCCGGACTGAGTGAGGGTCAGTGATATTTGATTGCTGGCTAAACCGCTTGTTCTTTCATCTATGGAGTGATACCACGGCCTCACAGAAAACCGGCGTGAAATAATTACAGCGTTGTGTTTCGCCGTGTGAGTGAGGTTACCGGAGGCCCAATCTTTCCCCTCCCCGACCCCTTCCCAATCCTTTGATCTCCAAAACCCTAATCCCTAAAAGGTCGGCAACGCACTCGTAACTCCTCCGCTGCGGGTGTCCATGAGCGACGCTGATTGCTTACCATCAAGTAATCCGTATGCTCGTTTGCCGACATATTACATAAAAAAACTACTCGGCTTGGGCATTATTTCGCTTGCACCGGCAACCTCAGCTGACGGGTATACTCAAACTTAACACATATATCTGTACACCACGCTTTCTAGTCCCTGAAGAACACAGACATTAATCAGGCATGTAATAAGTCCCATCATGTAGTAATGAGAGAATCTATTAACCCCATTTTGTTATAAAACATTATCTATACAATTTACTATTGTCCCTTTACGAAATCTACTCTAACTTCACTTGCTTTATTCAAATCTCAATGTTGGAAGTTAAACAGTAGTAGAACAAACAAACAAACATACTAAAATATTTATTAATTTCGTTACAGAATTCACTCGAGTTGGATCCACTTTACGCGCCACCTAATGGAAGAAAGCTGATGTTTTGGCAACATGTCTTTTCGAAACTATGTAAGTATTAAATTAAAAACGTTTAAATTATTTCCGAAAAGTTTAAAAATGAACTATTTGCCATTCCTTTTTTCAATTTTCATTACAAAACTGACTGTTTATTGCGAGTTTGATTTACATCGATGCGATCGACACAATTATGACGTTCGAGGCTCTGATTGGCTTGCTCCGAGTTAATTAACCAATCAGAAGGCTAAATGCGAATGAATGTGACGTATTGATCGAGTTATTATAAAGCTAACTTACGCTAGGTACTCTAATTGAAAAATACAAATACTATTTCAATAGATAACCAACAACATTATAAACTATAAAGTATCTTGAATTTAATGTAAAATAAATATTCATTTTCTTAAACATCTGGCATAAAATATTATCTAGAACGCATTTCTCAAATAGTTAAATAAGAGTATGGTTACTGTTTACTTCATAAATAGATCGTATCTGCGAACCTTCAAAATCTCAATTATTCGATAGAATTATTATAAAACTTAAAAAAAAACAATTGTCGATAACAATATTCTTGAGTCCCGATGCATCGAACCCAGTATAAACTTAAGCTCAGCAGTCAATTTTATCAACAAACAACAAGGCAGCCAAGTCGAGAAATTATTAGATTACAAAAATAGATTAGTGACAGAGACTCTGTGCCTGTCGTATTTTATTTCTTAGCTAGACTTGCCCCGCGATTTCACTCGTGTACTACGTTTCTTAGTGTCGTAGTTTGTTATTTAACAGCTTATAACTTTTCTCTGCTCTACCACAGTATGATTATTAGAGATCGTAGGAACAAACAGATAAAAGAGATCTATTTTATTAGTAAAGATTTAGAGAATCATTACGAATGTCAAACATCTTAAGCTGATACTCCGAAGTACAACTTCTTTAATTTAATTGCCAGATTAGAAAATAAGTGTTCACGAAATTTAGAGTTTTGAGATTGAAAAGTTCAGCTTTAAAAGTAGTTCACCAAAATATTAACAATAATTACATCAAGATCATTGATTAAGAAATGAACAAAACAATTCAATTAGTCAGCATTAATAAATTTGACGACACACAAAGTGTCCAGACGTACTAACATAACAAAACCATTAATCTATCTACTAAAACTTCGCTCAATTAAAATTGTATCGCCATTTTTCCATCCGAGCAACCTAATAATATGATACGCAACATGTTAATCGTTTATTTGCAAAGCCCGCGACATGCGCCGGCGCAAGTGAGTTGGCGTGCTAGACGTTAACGATAATTGTAATGAAGGGCGCGAAAGGAGATGCTCAGAACAACTTGTTTTGTTTTATAAAACCTGTCTTTTATATTTTCCTATTAATACAACTACGGAAATATACTAGTATCTGTTCAATTAATTTATTGTCACAACCGCTTTGGAGAAAGACAGATAAATATGTTTAAAATATCTAATTCGAACATTTCTGTTCTGCTTTATACTAAAAGAGTTTTAAATTCCATACATATATGATATGTATAAGCATTTTGTGGCTAGACTTACCTACATAGGGTTAATGTCCCACCTACCTATTTCTAGAAATTTTCTTGATATCGACACAAATAAACTGTCTGCAGATTCCATTCTTCAGCCTATGATTAATCAGTTCCGAGATCTTGAATATAGTGAATAACGAAGGGCTCAATAAAATCCCTCCTGTATATAATCTTCACGTGTATACACATACACGCATTCCCTTCGCTATTTATAAAACGGTGAAAGGAACGGCTTTATATGATAGTGTTGAACGAAGAATATGGATCTCATGTTGCTTTAGAGCGGGGCACAGTGTACAAACTGCTCTACGCCTGATGTGCAAATACGATAAATATATTTATCTAACAACGATCAAGGGAAACGGACTAGAATAATGTTTAATGTTTTTACTTTCAGTATGATACGCCATCATACGGCCGGAGCCGAGATACCGGCCGGAGTTCCACAAGCACCGCCGCGGAACGACCGACAACAGTCACAGCGAAATACCTCAACACAACGCCTTCTTATAAGTCATCGAGCATCCCCATATTGTGCCCGGAACGATCAGCTAAAGAAGAAACACCAATATCAGCTATAGCTAACCGATACGCAAACTATGGTAAATCAGAAAAACAACCCACCAAATATGATGCCTACAACACGAGTAAGACGGAAAAGCCCACAACAAAATATGAAGCCTATAGTAGTACCAACAAGACGGATAAACCGACAATGAAATATGACACCTATAGTACCAGTAAAACAGAAAAACCATTATCTAAATATGATACGTACAATTCAACAAAAACTGAGAAACCTGCTTCCAAATATGACACGTATGGTACAAGTAAAACAAAAGAACCGACGTCTAAATATGAGAAAAAAGATTATTCCAAACTTACAGTTCCATCGATAAGCACCAACAAAAGTAGAGACGTAAGTCCTGTTTCGACATCGAAATACAGTCTGACCCGACCTTCTCGGCACTTGAGCCCAGAACGGAGAACAACGAAAACTTACAAAGATAAAAGCCGAGATCCCAGTCCTGGGGATCACGACAAAGACATTCCAAGTAAGACTGACAAGTCTACAGGCTATAACAGCCTGTCGAGTTACAAGTTATACCCTCGAACTTCAAATTACACACGACCTGCTTCAAGGGCAGAAGTTAAACCAGAAATCACTGTAAACAGATATGCTATATCAAATAGACTTTCCACAAACTATTTAAGAAGTCCACCAACAGTAAAACGTACTTCCGTTTCTCCAGTAAATCACACAGAGTCGGTTAAAAATGAGTCAGAAAAGAGTACGCCGCAGCAACCTATAGTAGAAGAAATAAAATCACAAAACGAGCCCGTAAATGAAAATAATGAAGTTTTAAATTGCAAAGAGGTAGAACCCGAATATAACGAAAATGAGACTGAAACAGTTACTATAGTAACACGTCATACATCACCTACTCCACCTGGTTCCTCAGCATATGTCCGAAGTCGACGAGCAGACATGGCTAAAACCATTGAAAAATCAATAACGAGACGTAAAAAGAGGCCTGAGATGGTTGATAAGGAAATTCAATCAGATAGATTAGACGATCCTACACGTTCAAGTAGATTTGGTAGCACAGCAAGAACAAGTGTTACTAACTGGTCCTATTACACACCAAACTCCAGTAGCTATACGGGATATGCTGGTAGATACTCTACACAATATTCGAATCTGAGAGAGAGTTCTGGCAGCAATTCCTATTCCGCTAGTGAACGAACTGGTCGAAGTCAAAGTACAGAGCCAGATAAAAGAGAAAATTCTAACTGCAATTCTTTTACCGAGTATAACAACATCGATACTAACATGAGTAATCATATAGCTGACAATGATCAAGAGGTTTTATCGGTTTATGCTTCTGAACAAAACAAAGGTGATGATACGTCAGAGATTATAATTAATGTAAATCTTAAATTGAAAAGAGCGAAAAGCCCAATAGCTTCCACCGAATTAGTATCACCTGAAATCACGATCACAAATAGTCAATTACCACCACAAGCACCTAAACCAGATGGAACTACAAAGACAAAAAAAATTAAAGTAAAGAAAACTAGTACCGACTCATCATCAGATTCGGGCGGCAAAAAGAAAATAATTAAGAGAAGAAGTAAATCAGTGAGTTCTACCGATTCAGACCAAGGAAGTGAAGTTAGTGACAAAGGTTCACCCCCTAAGAGCTTGCACAAGAATTCGTCGAGTAGTAACTTACAAAATGGACCTTCCAAATTGAAACATTCCAAATCAAGAGAAAGTGCTAGTCCTGAATCGAGTATAACGTTATCAACACAGTCATCAATTAGTGAAGATGAAACTGTATCAAAGTCCAAAACGAATGAGTTATCGAGAACTTCTGCAGATGAGTTATCAATACCGACTGATCGATCGGGTAAACAACCATCACCTACTTCTCCTCCAAGGAATGAAACCGGTACGGAAGAAGCTAAATCGTTCTTAATACGAGCACTGGCGCCTGTTACGAATTTATTTAAAATGAGACATCAAGAAAGCAGTGATAATAGTCGTTGGTTAGAAAATTCTACTTCAGAATCAACTGGGAAAGATGTATCTAATCTTACCACTGAAAGTGACAGATCAAGTAAAAGTAAAAATGATACAAATAATATAATTGCATCTAATGACGACAATTTAGTTAAACTAAAAGCAATACGGCCTATTGAATCCGGGGAAAGAGCTTGGTGGTTAGATTCTGAATCGGAAAAGAAAAACAGTTTACAAAATAGCGAAAGCCAAAGATCTCCTTCAGAGATAAACCTTCCTAGAAAAATAACACACGTTGAATCTGGGGAAAAGGCCTGGTGGCTTGATTCTAACAGTGAAAGTAAACATGATAACCAAGCACCTCGTATTAATACATCAGATAGTTCTGATTCAAACAAAATTATCAAGAAATGTAAATTTGTTGATGATGAAAAACCATGGTGGTTGGATAGCTGTGCTAATATTCCTGAGGGTATTGAACGACTAAGTCCTCCAAGAAAATCATCAAGTGATAGCGAGAAAAGTGAAAAATTTAACTTTTTCAAAGTTCGTCATATAGAGTCTGGGGATCAAAAGGACTGGTGGGTCACTAGTAATGAAAATTCGACGAATGGTAGTAAACCTGACCAAAACGTAATGCTGAGTAAATCTGGTTCAGAACGCAGCTTTCCATTAAGGCGGATACGACATATAGAATCTGGAGAGAGGCCTTGGTGGCTGGGTAGCAATAAGAACATTCCAGAAGGCATTGAAAAGTTGCCTACTCCTCCACCACCCGATGAAAGCGACTCATCCGATTCTGAAGTCCAAGTTTATGTTCCACCTGCACATATACCTCCATTCCCACTTCATTTACCAGACGATGAGCCATTAGGAGCTAGAAGAAGCCCTGAAGGCTTAGAAACACCAAAAGAAAATGAGGACTACCGAGGACGCACGTCTCCTTACGAAAATAATCGTCAATTTAGAAGACCTTCAAACTCTTTCCAGAAAGGTGTAAATAAATATATCTCACGTTATACAGATATAGATGATATCCTTGGGACTTCTGGTCAAATATACAGTCCATTTATGGATTCAATACTAGCTAGGAGAACCGGACAGCTTCCATTTGACGACGACGCGTGTGAAGAAATAGATCCAACGCAAGTCAGAATCCATGATAGTACGGCGCAGCGACCTGTTATTAAGAAGATTCGTTCCAGGTAAGGCATTTTAATACATTTAAATGATGCTATTTCTGTAGTTGAATGCAAAAACAGATATGTTAAGCCGTGGCCTTGATAAACATTGAACAGTGATGAAAAACTTGACTTTTTACATTCGTGTATTTTAAACAAACAATATTTATTTGTACCTGTATTGACAATTGAATATGATACAGATCCCTCAAATTGAATAATAACTTAAAAATCTGATTATAATTCAAACAAAACATATTAATCTTCTTTCGTCATTGGAAAAGTTTTATTATTGGTAGAATGCTAGTAGTCTCAGGTTTGATTCCCAGGAAGCATTATTGGGCATTTTTGGGATTTTCTGTAAAACCTTGGTGGCTGTAACTGCTGGCTAAAGTGGGAATGACAAAAGCCCTAGGACTATTTAATTTACACATATTAAATGGAATAAAAAATCCTTTTAATATGTGTTACCGTTTCAAATAATTTGTAATGGTATATTACATAATATGTGACTGAAGCCTACATTTCACTTATTTTTTTAATTTTATCTTCCGTATATTATGTTCTTATGTTTATATTCTTGATCGCTGCTATATACAGTTCAGTAAAGTTTTTGAAAAAACTTCTTAAGTTATTCAATTGACAATAAAGATTTAATTACGTGAGTTGAATAAGAAACTCTTCTAGTTTATCTTTTGTTTAGTGGCAATTTCCATCACATGACGTTGTAAGCAGTAATGCAGATCCTTCCATATTTTTCAACGTTACGAGGGAACAAGGCACGAACGAATTCTTACTCAGACAAAATAGGTTCTGTCTATGGCGCTGCACGAAAACAGCGTTAACAACTTTCACGCATGGGCTAGGCTAAGCATGGGTTTTACTCAAGACTGAGTAGTCAAAACAATGCTTCAAGAAAAGATTATTATCAAATTATTAATAAATTATTACATCGCCTTGACGAAGGCGCGGAGTTCATGATCTTGCACTGTAGAGTTAATTAATGGTTTATCGAAAATGTGTTTGGTATGGTGCCCGGTAGATAGGGTCATCATTTTACATCTCGTCCTTATAACAATACTCGTTAGAAATGGGTGTTCAATGTTACGGCATTTTATGCACTTATTTATATCTGTGATATGATGTGAAAGGCAAGGCGATGTAAAAAAGATGTCTGATTTTGCGACAAGTTTAAAAACGATTTCGACTAGTCTTTTGAAAGATCAGAGAAACTTTCGTAGCGATGTACTAGAATAAATTGCCTTCTTGATGAATCAACAATCATAATTTGATTTGACAGACAGTTATTATAACAAGCAATTCCTAAAAAGATATGTGAAATAGAATGATCTTAAACTTTAGTAAATATAAATATAATAATTTTCAAATAAAGCTAAATTATTAAATACATAATTACATTAATACTACCTAATTAAAAGTAAAATTAAAAGTTAACTAATTCTATTTTTCTGTTCTGTTTCAGAAGCAATATCATCGATTATCGAGAGGAGGACCAAGTGAGTTTTCTGTTATTATATCCTTGTATTTATTATGGGTAATATTTGTGTGAAATAGGTCACACCATCAAATTCTCGAATCATAGTAAGCAAAAGCCTACATAAAACTAAGTTTACTCAAGAAGAAAGGGGCGGTAAAAATCTAAATCATAAATTAAATGTTGCGTTTGCATTTTGCGTTGCGCAGCATCATAACATCTACAGATATGAATTTATTACCTTAATTAGTATAAGACTAATTACTTAAATAAATTGACTAGGCAAAGGTTATCTTGAAATACAATTTCTGGAATTTAGCCTAGACACAAATGACTCAGAACAAATACCTTGGTCATAAACTCCTTAGACGTGGACTATTGTTCTATAGGTAGTTTTAATAGCCTATCTTATTTATCTAATAGGCTTCTTAACAGAACCTATCCGATGCAAACGTTGCTTCAATTAATCACAAATTGTCAAAAAACTTTTAATTATTATATTTTCGGCTAGCTCCCGTAATAATTTGACGAGATACTCGACTAGTTTCAAGCCATGCTAGTGGCCTATATTCATGAGTAGCATTCCGCGACAAGCGACGCGGCGACTGTCGCGCTGATACTGAATTTTTAGTAAACATTTATTTTTTTATTAAAAAAACTTTTAATTTTTTATATCATACCTATGTACCTTTTTGGTCTATAGGCAAAATTAATTACTTTAATTAAAACTTTTCGGGTTAGAATCGTTTCGAGATTCATACTATTTATAGTTTTCTAGAAAAAAGATAGTGATTTTGATCGATAAGTCAAAAGCGCAATATTATTAATCTATATATTACTGTAAAAATTTACACTCTAAACCCTGTTGTCAGTACTGTTTTGAAAAAGCACAATTAGGTACATAATTGGTACAATCACTCGAGGCTCAACAATTATAGCCAGCAAGGAATATGTAAACACTACGCTATAAGTAATGGCAGGTGAAAAGAACGAATTACTAAAAAAAAATAATGAGTATAGAAAAAAGTTCCATTGGGAAAGTCTGTTGATTGTTATCGTGAGTAGAATCACGTGTTTCAATATCGGTCACCAATTACCAGTCACCCTATATACATACCTATGAATATGAATAAACTAATCTCATACTCATCATCATCATCATCATCATCATCAGCCTATAAGTGCCCTCTGCTGAGCAAAGGCCTCTTCTCATACGGAGAAGGTTAGAGCATTAATCACCACGCTTGCTCAATGCAGGTTCGCGATTTCAGACTTATAATTAGAAATTATAAGTCCAGGTTTCCTCACGATGTTTACCTTCATCGTATGTCAGTGGTGTCTAAATAATTATAGAAAGTACATATAACTCGGAAAAAGTCACATGCATGAGAAGCGGGCTTATTAAGTCGTGAATTGAAACCATGTTTCAATATCGGTCACTAACTATTCCTAATACTATCAAATACTGACTAATATTACAAAGCTTCACATTACTATGTAAGGTAATATACATATGATTTTTTTTATGGAATAAGTAGCAATCTGATAAATATGCATTGTAACGTGACCTATATAACTTGATCTAATCTAGTAGGTAAAGGTAATACAATCAATGGTATCTGAATACAGTGGACAGACAACAATGGCGGCTGTATGAAGTCAAAGAGACCGAATACATAGTAAATATAGCTACAATCACTATGTGTATTTTGTAACTATAAGTGTGGGAGAGTCATGCTTCGGCACGAATGGGTTGACTCGACCGGTGTGATACCACGACCTCACAGAAAACCGGCGTGAAACAACCACAGCGTTGTGTTTTGCCATGTGAGCGAGGCCCAATCCTTCCCCTCCTCCGACCCTTCCCCAATCCCTAAATCTCCAAAACCCTAATCCCTAAAGTGTCGGCAACGCACTCGTTACTCCTCCGTTGCGGGTCCATGGGATCCATGGGCGGCGCTGATTGCTTACCATCAGGTAATCCGTATGCTCGTTTGACGACTTATTATATAAAAAAAACATGAAAAATGGACTAGAATTCTGAAGGAGAAAATCGAAATTCAGTCTAGAGCACAAATGTAGCATTATGTATATTACATATTATACCTCTATTAACCGTTTGAAGACCATTTGATTCGATTCCATTTTCATATTTTTTTAGGTTGAAGATTGAACGTATGATCCGCCAATTATACATACATACATACCTAGGATCTTAAAATATTAATGTCATTAAAAAATATTTGAAACCTTCTGTTACATTAGACCATTCTATTTTCAGTCTTGAGCGCGTCATAAAAAAGACGTAATTTGTTGGTCGTAGACCACAGCAAATTGTGTTTTATTACATCCAATGCTAGCTTGCGGTTTGATATCGTTATCGCCTATGTTATTCTCACACCATAATAATCCACCTTACAACATCAAAACACCTCATTCTTAAAAAATAATTTTAAAAAAAGTCGCAATTCCTCAACCTCACACGCTTTGATTTGTCTTAAAACATTGCCTACATAAAAACTCCTTTCTTTTGTTGTTTTTTTTTTATGAAACCTTTTAAACCCACATAGTCGTCAAACCCGGAACAAAATCGTGCAAATAATACAAACATTTGTTCCGTGTGGGAATTAAAATTTGCGTTTGCGCAGTCGCCATTGCTTAGATACTGCGTAAATAGGACAAACTTTGCGCAGATTTTTTTTCTTAAAATATAAAAATAATATTTTCTATAAAGGCATTTAAATAAATCGAACAACATTTTTGATTTATTAAAATAGGGGAATTAGTTTTCATTCATAGATGAATATCCTATTTTTAAATGAATAGGGACAAATATTTACACAGACCATTAAAATAAATTGCGGTCGCCGCTAATAACATCAGCTGGCCGTACAAAAACTTGTCCAAGTTAATAAAAAAAAAGTGGGAGCCGAGCGAAGTCGGCTACCGGTCTAATGGAGACGGACCTGCTACTCAACCGCGCAGTCTTAGCGTAATTAATATTTACCTATCCTATTTTCAGTTACAAAGCTTTTTTGCTGTATTTAAATTACGACACATGTTAAAAATATCATTAGATATCTATTATTACATAAAACTTGAATTCAATAATAATCTTTAAAAATAAGTCTAAACGACATTAATCAATCGAAAGAAGTCTGATGTAAATGTAAAAAAAATGCTAAGTAAAATTATTTATACGAGTTCGGGAAGTAAAAAAAACGATCGGACACTCATGCGCAGAGTAAGGCTTCGACGCAACAGCGGGAGCAGTGAACTGAGGAGTGCACTGTATCCTTGAAACGGTCCCGTATCTGGGGGCTCAGCGCTAGAGGGAGACGGCAACATGTTCGCGTTGCTGACATTTTACAAAATGACGTCAGGACCAAAGAGTCGCAATATAACAGACGGGTACTGCCTTTCATTAAGACCGGTTTTTTATGTTTACATATTATTAGATGCTATCTTTTATATTTCACTCAATAATAGATGTTTTTAAAATAAATATTTAAGGAGCCTTCTACGAATTATGTTTTATTTAGCCGACTATTAAACAAAAATATCAATTACTCTATTGGAGATCACTTTTTAATTCTTTACATAACAAAGCAATTTCTTTATTTTTCCACTTTTTTGTGTAAACGCTTCATTTTAAGAATGTTGGTTAGCTCGTAATTGGCTAATGTATAAGATCTACTACCTATTATCTAATACATTTAAGAACTTTGTATATATAAGCTGTGAGCCTACCTTTTTTCAATAAATAAATAAATAAAGCAAGACCACCAGGAAAAGATATTAAAGTATATTTATTATAAAAATAGATTACTAAATCATATCTATATTTCTAATAAAATTGTAAAAGAAACTGTTGATTAACTTAGCCATTGTTGAAGCACAAGAGATCATTAATAAAAATAGGTAATAAGTAATAAAAACTAATATTTAATTAAAGCAAACTTCGAAGAATCTATTTGAATCGATTATCTTACTTAATTTTTGACAGGACTTCTTGACTAGTCTACGCACAAATATAGTTAATCTATGCGAAGGTTCAGTCATTCACTTTTCATCTCTTTCTTTCACAGCGGACGATGTGATACAATGTTCTTTTCGATACAACCTTACCATATCTAGTAGGTGGCTTCGTCCGTACAACGCTACCACAATACTGACCTGTTCACAATAACCGGTTAATAGAGACGTGAAAATTGTACCTGAGGCGACTTGTCTCACAACCTCTTCAGTAATACTTATGACTCGGTATCGGTATCAACTCGGGTGTGCTGGTGCCCTCGCACCCTAAAACTTGACAACAAAACAATGAAGTGTGTATAGTGACCAAGAGACCTTACTTTGATCTCCGAAGGTAGTGTTCAATCTAATATATTTTATTAAATGGATGAAATTTCGCGCAACTTTTTAAAAATAGGAGCCGGTTTTTGTATGTTTTTTTTCTTCCTTTTATGCGGGAGCTTTCTTGCTGTACTTCTTCGTGGTAAAATATTTTGCTATTGTTTGTCTATACATAGATTATTTTTTTAATTTGAATCTGCTATCGTTTTGTCGAATATTTTGAACAAAAACATTCGTTAATTCCGCGTTTGAATTCGAATGATATTCTTCGAACTTGAAATATTTGAGATCGTAATCTCGATATTATGTTTCGATGTTAACACTGATAATAACTTCTGAATATTTGTTATTGCTTTTAATTATAATGTTTTTTGATGGATCGTTTTCGGATTTTTAACTTAAGCTGAAACTTAAGTGCGATTAAACTAATTACTTCTACTGTATTATTCTAACTGAGAAGCCCAAGCGAATTTAAGATGTATTTTATATTATTTTAAAGCCCATTTTCAATGAATACATAAGCAAATGATTTGTTTGTTTGATGGTTTAGGGGTAAGTTAATACACACCAACCCTCATATCCAGCTCTATTAACTCTCTTTAACAAAAGTGTATTACTGATAATATTCGTCGTTTCACTTTAAAATAAAATGATTCTATCGACATATTGACCAATAAAAAAGGTCGAAATAAAACATAGTTTGCTTTTATGGATAGACGTCATTAGTCCTTCCAAAACAATAAGGTCAAGAGCCTCAATAATTCATCAAACATTATAATCTGAAGTAACTTATAAGGAATCAATATTATATTTTAAATTCTTTAAGGTACTTAAGGTGAAATATTTTTTATTAAAAAGATAAGTTTTTTTGCTCTACTTATATTTGATACCTCTTACAAATTTTTTGACATTGTTTAGGGATGATTCCCAATAACTAAATTGCCGCTATGTACCTGATAAATTTGAATGCAGAAAGTAAATCGTATTTGTGTATATGCCAAATAGCTATGGGGATATGGAACATATAGCAGTAAAAATAGTAATTTATTTTATTCATTTGTGTTTTTTCTATAATCAGTAATATTATTACTACGAAAACTGAATAGTACTATATTCGAGATCCTTATCAATGTTATGAAAAATAAAAAGATATTTATTTTTATATTTTTACATTATTTACATTATTACATTATGTACCTATTCAAAGAAATTGGAATAGGAGTCAAACGTATAATAGAAACAACACATTCATTTGTAATTTTTATAGATATTATGTTATATTACTTTTTAACAAAAGTTATCCTAAGACGTATGTTACAAAATGAACTACAAGGAGTATTACTTCCTTATCAATGACCTAGATGGCGGTACGGGGATGGATTCTTTTTTCGAATATACAACATTCCTGTGAAGTTTTGCTTCGTAAAAAGCATAATGGGACCAAATATTAAATGTAGTTTAACTTTAGAAAATGACAATATGTTCCATTATATATAATGTATGTTCCATTTATTTTAATTCTCATAGTAACTAGTTATCGTCTTTCTTGATATAAATTGGCGGAAAATACAGTTTTTTTTTCGCAATAGGTCTGTGCTTTGTCTCCATATACCTAATCCGGTGACAAGCGACGATGCGGCCTATAATATGGAATATACCTACATATATAAATGGTTTTTTTTCTTTCTTTCATTCTTTCCCTTTCATATAAGCAACCTTTTCTCTATTGCCTCATAAGTACGCCCAGAATATCCCTGTAAAAATTCCGATTGGCATAGGATTCCACCTTTAAGATGTCCTAAAAAAATTCAATTATTCGTCAATGTTTTATGGATTTTCAACAGATGGAGATAAATAAAGGTTATGTTACAACTTTTACCCCTAATAAGCGCTAATTACGTGTTACCAAGGCACCAGGTAAACAGATACCCCTTATCTGTTCATAGGAAGTACATTGTTCGTTCCGTCGATTTTTTAAGACGTCCGGTCGGGTCCCAGCCTTCGATAACAAGTTTATGGCTTTAGCACCTCGGCCTTCGAAACAAAGGATAAAATACAAGTATAACATATTTCGAAGTTGACGGAAATTCTTTTCAACCTTTTGTTTTATTTTTCTTACGTATTCCATTGATAATAAAATATGTTATGAATGAATATGTTATGACATTGAAGTATTAAGTTTGTAAGTAAAACTTTTTAGTATAATTTCATCCTTAAGTATAGCTGTCTATACTATGCATGTCATACAATTTTCTGTTACACAAAGAATCCGTGCAGGAATCGAACTCACGAAATCGCGATACTTTAAGCCAAGTGGCTTAAGCCAAGCGCCAACTGTGCAAGTGCAAGCTCTCAGTAACTGAAATAACAACTAGACTAATGTAAAATTAATATATCTATGTACTTTAACATCTACAAAAACGCATCCATCTTTAACTATACATGCTACAGGATATTTTTGGTCTCGTATTTTGAGACCTGATATTAAAAGAGGTTTTATAGCGGACCTGTTTGTAGCTGAGAACGTTCTAGACAGGTGTAGTACTTCATTTGTTCCTTTTTTAAATGCGATTCCAAAGCATACGGTTGAATTGTCACGAACAAATATAGAAACTGGGCCCTATTTTATTTTCTTTTTATGACATCTCACAGGTGGTCCTTTTTAAAATACTTGTGTTGTTAACCGGACTTCCTAGTTATGTACTAAACGGTTGTTAATACTTTGCTAAGAATTTGCTTATGTATTCAAAGAAGAAAAGATATCTAGGAATTAAGTAGCTCCTCTTTTTTTGGAAGTCTGTTAAAAAAGGAGCCTTTATCAGTTTTGAACTAGTTGATAAATAATCTGCAGATACCAAGATTCGCAAAATGGTTACTTTGGGAGAAGAACGAAAGAGAAACAAAGTTACAAATAATACATTTTAGTATAAATCAACGCTGTCATTTGTTTATATAAATTGGTAGCACTACCCCCGACCAAGGGTTGGCGAGTACGATTCTATGCTCGAACCAACTGTTATCAAATCTATTTTTTGTTTATAAAACTTGACAGTATGGAAATATGGAATGGTAGTTAATATATGTATATTAACTCATCCGCTGTTACTAGACTAAAAGTAACAACGATAGAGGTAGGAAAAAAGTCACCATTATTCGTATTAATCAACTTCAACGCATATCTTTTAGAATAAGGGTGCTCAATTATATTGTATATGGAGAAGTACAGGAAAATAATCACGAATATCTCAGTACCCAAGTACGAAGCTTCACAAGAGAAATGTAGGTTTACTTTTTTCGCTGTAAACGAAAACAGAACTGCACCGGAATCGAGCCGGGCCCAAAACGGACAGGTTTCGCATCAACCGGTTACTAGGCACAATGTTCAGGGGACGTTACACCAACACGCGTTGCTCTGCACATTAAACGTGTCGATTGGGCTATTTATTTATACAAACTTAATTTATTTCTTTACGATAACGTTACTTTTCTAGAAATACTCGAATAGTAAAAAGAAAACCAGTTCGGCACTCCAAGAAAAGAATCATGATAAAAAACTCGACACCGCCAAATCTTTTCACACCAAAATAATATTCAGATCGACCGATCAATAAATAACTTTCGTTCGCAATATTAGTATGATAAACCCATACAAAGTACTTAAATTAACGATTAGAACAATCCGCTTAGCAATTAAAATATGACAACGAGCTTTCCTAATGAATTAACAAAAGATTAGAAAGCTTTGGTTAAAACGGTTTCACTCGCCGCTCATGGAAAGTACAAAGGACGAATGATCAGATCGGAGCGAGCCAGATTACGTTTATTTTTGTTAACCTAATCTACGTTTGAACATCAGTGCAACCCGTCCTACTAGTGACGTATTATAGCTCAAACTAATCGTTTAATAGGCAAGTAATTAATAAGTAAGGAACAAGTTTTTTAGGAACAAGGTCGAACCTAACTTTGTTAATTACATAGTTTACACTAAAGTTGTTTCATACTAGATAGTTCCGTCGATTAAATCAACTGCTAACACTTAAATGGTATCGTAAAAACCGAGTACAAAAACTAGTGTTGTATCTCTGATAACTTTACTACGTATCCTCACTACTAGTGTAAATCAATTTTTAATTTTAGCGATGAATTGAAAGCTATTTATTAATATGTATACATAATACGGCAAGAAACATTACATGTAAAGATGTTAATATTCGTACAGCATCATCATAACCAACATACATAAGTTCCTGAAATCAAACTACCACATATGTATATTATAAAAAGGTTTGCTTGAATTCACATCATATCATCAGCCTTTAAGTGCCCACTGCTAGAGTGCTGGACAAAGGCCTGTTTTCACAAGGAGAAGGTTTGAGCACAAACCACCACGCTAACCCAAGGCAGATCGGTGGTTACAAAATTATTTTAAATTAGAAATTCAGTTCTCCTCGTTGTATTTTTCGGTGGTTATTCTGAAAGAAAATATAACTCGGAAAAGTCACATTGATACTTGCTAGGTTTTGAACCTTCATGGATGAAAAACAAGCCATAATTTTTGAAGCCCCTAGTATGCTTAGTACCGTAATAAAAGAAAGGTTATCAACACAAAACTTAGTACCATAAATTGCTTCATTGGAATATAAAATATATATCCAAGTACTAAAAAACGAGAATCTGGAACATTTTACGAGTCTAATAGCAATATCAACATGGCGTTTCTATCAATATCGTATCTCAAATAAAAGAAAGTGAACGATAGTTAGATTTATGAGGCTGAAGGCTATAATACTATACATTATGATATTTTATAACAAACTTTTACCCACGACCCGTATGCAATGGAACAATTTGCTTTCGTATCGCATTATTTAAGTTTTACATTCCAATCAATGTGATTTATTATTTAGTTTTTAATGATCTTAGGATTGGATGGCAACTGAACGTGTAGACATTAATAAATAAATTTAAAAGGCACAATAGCTTTTTTGGGATACCTTATAATGACTTCTGTTTTTGGGTGGAGCGAGAAATAGTGGCTATCTCTTGCTGAAAAATATGCACGCCGTTTCTTCTCTTGTTCGGGGCTAGGACCGTAAAAATTACCGTCCTTATTAAACGGCAATCGACTGAACAATGGCTAGGCAACCGACTGCCATGCAAAATCTTACAAATTCGATTCCTGCACGAAACGACCCATAAACTGTAGCTCAGGGTCTGATGTGTGTTTTCCCAACGTATTTTTAAAAAAGAACATCCTTAAATATCATGTTTAAATATCCAGTAAACTTAATCCGTCGCAAAATCTGACGTCATTTCTTTTCATAGATTAATGTATCTATCTATAGTATCAGAAAAAGAGCCTACACCTGCAGTCCAACGTAAATAGCTTTTGGCATTATACATATAGCCGGTTTGAAAAAGTTCGCTACGTTCCATTTTTTTTTTAATAAGAGTTAGGTAAAAATTACAGTCAGCTCAATTGGGAACAAATCATAAATACATTATTTTACATTACTGACTTCGATAGTTACAGCATGTCTTTGGCGCAGTATCCCAAAGCCCTCCCGTGTCTGATGACCATCGAATACGAATCAAAATCGTAATCGATTTACAAAAGCCAGATAAGAAGTCGATACCTGATTCTTTTATTCTTGTCTCGGTTTCAAACTTGTCATTTTATTGCGTATAATTTTATTATAATAGAGTTTCAGATGTGAACGGTCAAAACATACGGACGAAAAGACGTTGACCCCAAAATATTGCGACTAAAATTTTATATCGATTTCTGACGCACCGGTAGCGTAATCGATTGAACATTGTCGGGTCTTAAATTTTTTGTAGGACGTCTTACTGCTTCTAACGATGCATTTTTTAATAAGCTCTAGTCGTGTTCGGTTTCATCCTATTTAAGCGCATGTCTTTACAATCAGTAAACATGAAAAGATACCGTCCTTTAATAAGCTTGTTTTAAAATATGTTCCCTTGCATGTATAAAGACTAATGATTATTTCGTACTGCTAAGGATATTAAATTAAATAAGTAATTGAACATTATTATGACATTGAAATTTTGATTGCCTGGATGTCCACAAAATACAGAACTCTATTCACATATCACCATAACACCTGTGAACTAGGTAGAATGGCTAAAAGAGCCTGCTGTTCCCTCATCACTTAGCATAGAAATTGACCTCGCCAAAAACAATAGAAATAAAAATATAATTAATGCAAATCTCCTAAAAACGGGTTTTTATATAACATCACGATTATACAACGCTAGATATAATATTCATTAAATGGAATGGAATTATATCATAATAACAGTTAAGACATATCGAATGTTTTAACAGGCGGGCTGCTTAAAACCTTATAAGCATATTAACACAAATACGGCTATTAAGAATCGATTAATAAACGATTATCGATTATTTGGAATAATATTCTATTTAATTTTATTGAGGATGAAATTTCATATCCCTATTTTATGGCGTAACCTTATTGGTATTAAAATTTATAGCAGCTGATAAAAAAGTGGCTCGCTACTACACAATATACACATTACGAATTAAATATAGGGTGTTGTGTTTAAACTTTGTGGTTAGTATTTGAATTAAAATCTTTAGTTTTATAACCCTAAAAAAGTTTACATCACTTCATCATCAACCTATAAGTAAGACCAAAGGCCTCTTCTCACGAAAAAGGTTTTAACATTGATAACAGTGCCAAGGCGGATTGGCGATTTCCGCCTTACAATTTGAAATTATAGATCCATGTTTCACTTCTCACTATTTTCTACTTCACCATCTCAATACATATAATCGTGTTGCCATTTTATCTTTTTTTTTCATTATCATTTTAATTTAATGTAATCAATCATAAATTATTATAGTAAATAAA
The DNA here is from genome assembly GCA_902829305.4 of Spodoptera exigua. Lineage (NCBI taxonomy): Eukaryota > Metazoa > Arthropoda > Insecta > Lepidoptera > Noctuidae > Spodoptera > Spodoptera exigua. The sequence goes on along the minus strand of LR824601.2, from coordinate 5,716,369 downwards.
TTATTATAGTATTGAATGAATTGTTATTTTAATTTTGCTTTTTTATTATTCACCTACCTACATATATTGATATCGAATTGTTATAAATAAGTTATTTGAAGCCGATTTCTTGTACATGTGGTGTTAACCTTTAATTAATTGTTGCACCTGCAAATGTTACACCAATCATTAACTTACAATGAATGTATAAGTGTAAATAATTGTTGTTTAACCTAAATAAATAATAAAGTACGTAAATATAACTTGAAAAATGTTACACTAGGACTTGCCAGGTTTCGAGCCAGCACCCCCATACCTATGAGAGGCCTCACACTACCACGATATTTAATGTTATAAAAATTGCAATCACCCACAAAGCTTAGCAAATAATGACGTCTCTAGTTCTCCTATCTACTGTTACCTCCTCTGGTAAAATCATTAAAGATAATCGTGTTGCCATTAACAACGCACTCGTGTATTAGATGACTAAGCCTGTCTCAAGTAATTAATCAAGTTAATGTGCTCTGTAATAATTCAGTTCGGTCTATCTGAAACACGTTCTAGATTTTATGCAAATTAGAAAAGTAACTGTTGATTATAATTACTTAAAACAGTGGGCCGACAATAAGATGTTTGTGCAATAATTATTTATCTTTTTAAACACCGCACCGGTTCTTCGAGCATGCAAATTACGTGCGAATTATAAAATATATTTTGTTCTGTGACTTTGAGTTAAACGGACGTTTATTACGTATCTTTTGTATATACATACATTCGATTTTCTACTAAGATTATGAGATACGTTATTGATGATTAGATAACTATAACTTAATTCCCATCGGACTGTATTTTGAGTTCTGTATTCTGCTTCGAGATAAACCATTTTCCTTAGCTCGACCATTTTTTTTAATTAATATTTTGATTAATGTTCTAAAGGAGTAGTTATAATTTATAAGATCAATTTAAAATTTGCAATAAAGACTAAATTTAAATGGGCCCTCATTAAAAAAACACGCACATATACCGCTGTCGCGCTTGCAACGCTCAGCAATAATAGATAATGTATTCATTTAAAAATGGTTTTGTTAACTAACGTTAAAGTGTCGCTCGCTAAATTAAGTTATTTGTTTATACATAAAGACTCTTCTAGAGTATTTGTAAATAGCCCGATAGTTATTTGTTTTTTTTCCTTATAAAATTAAGTTTTTTGACTGCATCTTCTGCAGTAGGTTTTCGTTTCAAATTTTAATATAAAATATGTATATTTGTGTTCTCAAATATGTCTATGGATTAATTTCGAAAATAAACTCAAAAAATCATTAGTTTTGCTTTATCAAATGACATGACACTATCAGTGGAATTCAAATTTACATAAAGCATTTGAAAATTCTAGATCGAATCAACTTGAACAGTTTAACATAAACTTATAACTTCCATAAGCAGCTCAACGGAAACGTTTAGCAAAAAAAAATCAACATAGTTTTCCCTGTACATTATTACAATGCATTACGACCAAGTCAACAGCAACTCGTGTTCATAAAATCGATTAAATTGTAGGGATTGACCAAAGCACCCTCATTAGGCAATCAGAAAGGTTCATTACTATAGATAATGCAGGCTAATTGGTATAGATAAGGAAAGTGCTTGTATAATCAAAGGCATTGAGTCGAGTTAGGATCCTGATGCACCTGTTTTCTTTCACACGATCAAAGCAACTAAGTATGTGGATTGTGGAATCAGTGTATGATAAACCGATAAAAGGCAGAACCCAGCATTTCAATAGTTCGCGGTATCTGATGGTATTATTCATGGACGCGAAGTGTGTCACATTCTTATTCATGGAGTCTCTTCGTGTTTAAAAGATTAGTACTGGTGTTTTGTCAAACCGATATTTTCATATCGATTGCGTTTTATAATCGATGTTCGTATCGATAGCCTAGTGAATAGCCAAAGTATCTTTTATTTTTTTATGGTATAAGTCGGCAAACGAGCTGACGGATTACCTGATTAGTAAGCAATCGGCGTCGCCCATGGGCAACACCAAAGGAGTTACGAGTGCGTTGCCGGCCTTTTGGGGATAGGGGTTGCGGATATAAGGATTGGGAAGGGATAGGGGAAGGGGAGGGATTGGGCCTCCGGTAACCTCACTCACACGGCGAAACACAACGCTGTGGGTTGTTTCACGCCGGTATTCTGTGAGGCCGTGGTATCACTCCAGTCGAGCCGACCCATTCGTGCCGAAGCTTGACTCTTCCACACTTAAATCTTGTCTGACAATAAACATCTTCTACATTTCAAATTTTATAATATCTTGTTTTCTTCACTAAAAACGTGAACGAACACAATGACCATTAAAATTACGTTAAGGTTGGACTTCTCAATGTTAAACAGGTAAAATTTTAAGATAAAACTATGCGTCATGTAGAAACATTTATGAATGAATGACAAGCATATTTGAATATTAACCACATAACACTGGTATCGCCAGGTTATAAAATGCGCAGTGAGTCCTAGGGAAGTGACCACGCATACAAAAACGGGCCACGTCCCAAATATACACAATGCCCGCCGTCCCTCTCATACTGAGTACAAAAGAAGAAGAGAGGAGCACATTCTTGGATTCCTATGCATAAATAGTCTAACGTGGGAAAATAATACTCAAACTTCTGTGGGCGTCGTGCTAACTATTGGGGCGAGAGCATGGATAAATATTTTTTGTAGCAAAAGGAATATTTCTTAAAAAAGGACCAATAGATAAGAAATAAATTATGAAAACAAATATTACAATTAGGTACTTACACACTTACTTTTTATAGAATAGGTCGGCAAAAGACTGGACTGATCACCTGATAGTGACCAATTCGCACCGCCCATTAACACCCGCTACACCAGAGGAGTTATGAGTGTGTTGCCGGTCTTTTAAAGGTTGTGGATTGGGAAAGTTTGGGCGCTAGGTAACCTCACTTACACGGCGAAACATAACCCAATCGTACAATTTGACGATTTTCCCTTCTCAAAAACAAACAGTTAATTCATAAAAATATTAAATTTTAATTCAATAAAAAAAAAACGATTCGGTACACAACCATTACAAGCAAACCAATACATTTTCAGTTGTAAATGAGGGTCAAGTAAACAACTGACGGTAAATCCATGGGAAACAAAACACAAGTATCATTTAAGCCCATTAATAATGAAAACAACTGCAACTTTATAAAAACGAAAGCACGTTATTAGTCGACTGAAACTAACAAAGTATCAAGTCTGTTTCAAATAAATATTCTTTTAAATAAATATTCTTTAAACTGTGCCCCACACTAGGATTTGCTCCTGTATCTTGGGTGCACTAAGAATCATTAAAACTCACATACACAAGCCACTCAGACCCAAAACTACAGTTTGTAGATCACACAAAGCCTTGTTTCGTGCGGTAATCGAACAGAATACACATTGGACAGTAGCCATTTGCCCAGCCACTGCGCCAACTGTGCAGTCAATTAGATTCTGCCCGCGGCTTCCCTCTTAATACCAGGGAAATAAGCGCTTAGCCTGTGGTGGCCCGAAGGTTAAGGAGCCCGCTTCTCATGCATGAGGGGTTCGAATCCTGGCAAAAACCAATGTGACTTTTTCCGAGTTATATGTACTTTTTATGGTTATTTAGACACCACTGACATACGGAGGGTAAACACCGTGAGGAAACTTGGACGTATAATTTCTAATTATAAGTTGGAAATCGCCAACCCGCATTGAGCAAGTGTGGTGATTAATGCTCTAACCTTCTCCGTGTGGAAAGAGGCCTTTGGCCTGATTATAATGATGAAGCGTTTAGCCGTTATTTCAGACCATAATCTATATCTGCCAAAATTCATTCGATTCCGTTCAGTAGCATATACGTGAAAGATTATGATGCCTACTAACTTTTGCAGTCATAATATTCCAACCAGGATAAACACAGTGTATAAGCATTGACTAGGATAGCTTAAGCTAAGTCAATGTTTTGTGAAAAAATCCATTTTATTTATTAATTTACTTATCTAATAATCCTTTTGCCTCTATCTGGGAGTCATGAGAAAATTAAAAAGACATAACACAATGAGAAAGACATAACAATAAATGTTATTTATTTATCTCGTGCATAATTACTATAAGAAATCGGAAACAGACCGTAAGACCGTCATAATAGGTAACATATTATCTTATAATATACAATGGTGTATCACTAATGTATTAGGGCTATTACATGACATACAATCTTCATACAATGAATGCCATTGTCACAAAACATCGAGAACTAGGTCTATGTTAACTAGACTATGAAAGACTCTATTCATAAACATACAATTTACTAGGTTGCAATTGCAATTGTACTATGTAACATTATGTAATTGTTTACAAAAACTGAAAACCAAACTAATTATGATAACAGATTATTAATATGCGACCTCTTTTCTTTTATAGTTAAAAGAAAAGAGGTCGCATATTAATAATATAAATGAGCGGAGGTTCAGATTAAAAAAAAACTACGTTCTTTTTTTAAAATGATTATGAGACACGAAATTAGCTCACCAAAAAAAAATCAAGCTCTAGTAGGTACTTAAAAAAATCGAAATCTATTACTGGAATTTACAGCAATCTGACGCAAATGTAATTTAAAAAAACCAGAAGAAATCTAAAGTTATAAAGCAAATTAAATAATAATTAAGTAATTATATTAAAAACCTACTGCTACCTAGTTTACAACAGTCTATTAAAGCACAGGTCTTCCGTAAACAACCACATTTTTGTGTACCAATTCGTCACATCCAAAATTTAGTGTGAAATATAAAATTTTGACTTGGTCTGGTCACGATTCTTATGAAAAACGTTTTATGAGACAACTCAGGCGCACGAAAGACGAATATTTTAATGTACTAGGGTTACTCGTGGCTTTTCTCATTCATTGAAACTATTAGATCCATTGAATTTGATTGGCAATGATAATTTGTGTATCATAATACTTTATCCTGATCGTGGAAAAAGCTGGTTAAAAGACTCAGTTTTTTTACTGTATCAATTCGAAAGACGGACAAACAAACAACCAGTCAAATATATTTTAACATGTATATTAGGATGAGCACTACAAAGTACATATAGTTATTTCGTGACTCTCACAATGTGTGGTGCTCGTAATTGTTCCCAGTCTGTACCTACCTATAATATTTTGTGCGTGTCATTTGCTTTTGTAATGTCACTCACGACAAGGCTAGGGAACTCTGCGTGGACAGCATTGTTTATTTACTCAAGTAGTTTTATAACAAACCCACCATTTAGATAGCGAACTTGGTACCGCAAACTGCTAGAATCAGTACAGATTGTGACACGAAAGAAAGAGACAAGTTATTTAATTCTGAGATACCAAACTACACGACAAGATAGGCATAATACAGGATGTGATTGATACATAGAATTAAATAACCAAAATAATATAAGGGTGGGTATTAAAACAAAGTACTGCTTGCATCGTACGATCCCACGTTTGTCACACTGTCCTTCACTATCGCTCGCAAACACATCACGTAATAAAAACATACGCAGCCCTTAATCATCACAATAACATAAAATAAACGAGTCATTGTAAAAGATTTTTTGCGGCTGCTATATCAATTAAAACCGTCATGGTTGTCATTCATCATTATATCTACGTCCTCGAGCAGATTACACAATTTTTTCCCTTCCTACATATTGACCCAGAAACTCTGAGGTTATTTCTTAACAACAAGGATCTTCATTAATTTGTTGACACTAAACTAATTTGGATGGACACCATGACCCAATTTGACGAAACAATTGTTTATAATTTGTATAAGCTCGCTTCTTTATAAAACGACATATCAATCATATGAAATAATTCGAAAGATACACGGTGAATGTTTGTTTAAAAAATATTTACTCTACTAACCGACATGAATCTTAAACCTCCCATGAACTGGATCAGTCGACCAGAAAGTATTGTTACCAGTAAAACGACCACCTTTCAAATACAGGAACAAGCCAGAAGGGCAAGCAAGCGATAAACAAATTTCTTCTTTCAACCCTTACAATAAAGTATTAAATCGTATGATTATTTAAAATACAGTAGCGTTACGCAGTCCCCTGATTACAACCTGTCAATGGGTGCCTGAACGTAACATTTTTCCTTTTAATTTCTTAAAGAAAGCAGTTGCTTGACTTTAAACCTTATCGCTTTTAGTTAGGGTTGAAGAAAGAATTGAGAAAGGTAAAGAGGGTTAACATTATGGTGCGTAATAATCGGTTTACTGACAGGGCACTGTCTCAACATTCTAAAGCTCTTTTGAAAGACAGAATGGTCACGGGAAATGCCCACGGAGCCGAGGTAGAGTCGCGGGCGCAACAAGGGCCGCGTGCGCAGTAAAAATACGTTAAATTGAATACACATATTTAGGGTGTAAGCACACGTACTAGCACAATATTGCATTGAAGATTTTTTTATTCGATTAGATTGAAGAATCGCCTACAATCATAGAATGGTGCATAATATTTCTCAATCAAAACTCGACCAATATGTGAAACGGTTTTCTGTCAATCGATGTTAACGAATCCCGATTAACTATCGAGCTGGCTTCAATCCGCTCGTGTGTGCAACACCCTTAAATCTCTTTCCGTGCGGTCAAAATGAAATCGAAATTTTCGGTCGGATTTCTGTATGAAATTAATTCAACGTCATGTCGACAATGACGACACATTCTGAGTTATATGAATTGAAGAGAATTAAGGTTTTACATTTTTAAATCGATTTCTCCTGTATCGCTGACTTGTTATGCGGTTTAAAGTCAAAATGAATGATGTGAGACTTTTCATCTTTCGCAATAATGTGAACGAAACTGTAGGAAGGCGTTCTAGATTATTATACTATAACCCGACCCATTCGGGATAATTGTACTATAATGCTATCGTTAGATAGAGATACTATTGTCCTTACTAAGATTGAGCCTTATTCAAATGGGGTAAGTTGCATACAATACATAATATAAATTAGTAGCCAATACACTGCGTTATTAATAATTACAAATCCATTGTCAGTTTAACAAAAACATTTAAAAATTATTTTAAAAAGTATTATTTTATTTTATAATTAATCTTACCGTAACCACTCAAACGTTTGCAACAATACCGTAACAAAACTTGTTAGTATTGCATCACTCGACTCAACATATATTTTAAATTGAAATGCATATTTGCAACTCCGTAGCGTTAAAGAATTCACTTTACCTTCAGATACCCATCAGTACGCTTCAGTAAGTTTTGCAAAACGCATCATACATTGAGTTTGCAACACCTCTCCATAAATTAATTATTTACTAAATGAGGCCAGTGAACACCAAACACATTTAAATACATGCACAAATTTAATTTACCTACTTGCATTGAATATTTAAACATTTTATTCCAATATTTAGACAAAGATCTATTCGACGGACACGAACAAATCAATATGATGTTCCTAGAATTATAATAATGACGAAATGGAACGTTAAATAGACTAGGATCCTACGGTTATTTTCCTTAAAGGAAAGTTCAAAGGTCAAAATACATAAAAAGAATCGGGAGTTGATTTTATAAAAAAATGTTGCCGAATTACTCAATAAACTATAATGTATGGATTCATTAAACATACCTAGGTACATATATGCGTTTACGAGTTATTATAAATATTATCAATCTACATTTTCTATCTAACTTTAGTCAAGACAAAACCCGATAATGTGTACCCACCATCCATTTAAACCTAAATAATAAAAAACTGACTTTACTACCTGACATTTCGTTTTTTAACAAAACCAATGTCTGTAACCGGGTCCCAAAATACGCGGAAGCTCAATCGAAATCAAGGACAATTCAATTTACCGAAATCGGTTCAGCAATTTTCGAGACGCCTCACCGAATAACTGATATACAATCGCAAGTCTCGCGTTGGTCACATTGCTCGTTTAACCACCAATTTATTTTATAGCTTACCAAAGAAATTTTTTAGTCTGTCAACCTAAGAAACTGTATTAATACATACATTTCCTCGTGGTTGGAAGCTATTTGGTAAAGATTTAATTAATGACATTTATTCTATCAAATAATTTAATATTTATGCATTATACACAAAATTGTCAAATAAATCAATCAAAGTTACAATAATTAGTTATTACCTCACTGGCTAACTCGATACTTTTGACTGCCATCGATAACATTATTTATGTGGGACACATACGTAATTACCTAAAAATGATAATTTAATAAAAAATATGCAAAACTATGTCGATAAAATCGCTTGTTACCATAATAATCAGCATGTGCATTCCACAAGCGAATTGCCAATTAATTTTTCAAAGGATCTAAACAAAAATTCGGCTAATAACCTACTCGACAGAAAACGCGCAGCGCAATTAGTAAAACGAAACAAGAAGCACTATCTATCAGAATCTCTAAACCGTCTCCAAAATAAACCAGGAACAAAAGCCAAATAGTGCAGGCCAAGGAAAAAAACAATACAAACTCGACTTTAACGGGACCGGACTAAAAGAAACAAAAACAAAGGAAGTGGCACCTGACGTCTATAACTGTCACTTCGGTTTAAATTTGAATACATTCATAATACATAGATTACCGCTTGTACAGAGATAATCGACAGTCATTGACATATCACGGCTTTTTTCTACTTCGCTCTTCTAGCTAACATCGTGATTATAATCCGTGATCGTTTGGTTCCTCACGATTACAACGCGTTAATTGCTGTGTAAGCATGGGAAAGCTATAGACTCAAAGGCTCTTTAAGCACCAAGTTCTGAGAAAACTTACTAGAACTGAGATTTGGTGTTATCATTAAAATATTCCTTACGTTTACCACAATATTAACAAGGAAACCTCATTCGAGAACTGATTACAAACAGATCCTAACGTAAAAGACAAATAGTGGATTCATACTGCGTTCCAAATTTTCATAAAGGATGAAGTCACCAATGCCAATGCCATACCATGAGGATCAGATAAGAAAATTCCAGGAGCACTGTAAGGTTAAAATGAAGCAGCATTGACAGTGATCATTAAAACGAAATCAATATAATCGAACGATGATATCATAACGTAATTGTAATTAATGAACAACACTATTGTTCATACTTCCCATGATCCGTTGTTCCGAGGTAAACCGGTACGAAGCCGTTTTTAGTACATCTTCTGTGAAATGAAGAATAACCCGGGGTCGCGCCGTGTAAAACGTGTCATTGTACGGGACTTCGGCTGTGATGTCTAGAAATGCATAAATGTGCGGGAAAACGCCAAGTTACGACTTGTGACCTAGCTTAGAATGTCTAAATTGGAAACTGTACAAGTCAGTCAAAACAATTTATTCAAATACTCAACAACGAAGACAGACAGTTTTGAATAATAACTACAGAAATTATACAACACAATAAATCTCACGTTACAAGAAAAAACTACCAAACGAATCGAAAAGTCAGAAGCGAGATAAGATCGATACGAAAATCGATAGCAATCGTTTCGCGCATTCGATTCTTAACAAAACATTCCCGTTTGTCTGGCTTTGCATTTCGTATACTTCGCGTTAAGCACGGCTTACACATTGACCTACGACCTTGGTTAGGTAATATGGGTGGTGCAAGTGATGACACTAGCGATTACGTTTAACTAAAATCTTATCGTGTTTTAAACGGTAAGTGTCAAGATTTATCTTACTGAGCGTTAAATTAAGGTATAAAATTTGAATTCTATCTTTATGTATCTGCCGATAAATAATATATTTTTCTTGATAAAAAATCAATTGAACTTTTACATATGTAAAAAAAGAATGTATAATGAAAGATAGAATACAGTAAATCTAAATTGTACATAAATAAGAACGCTTTGTATCAAACAATGTTCATTGTTTACTCTTGCATTTGCAGTGAATCGCTATCTCCTATATCTTGTGGATGAGGTTGGCGCGAAGTCACGGCCAATCTCGTTAGTAAGGAACACGGTACACGTGGAATAGTGACGTTAACGGAATCCTCTTTGTTGTGTTTACTTTACTTATATCTCACTTACCTAAACCACGTGCTATCTATCAATCTCTTCAGTTGTCTCGGAACAGCCATAATTAACAGACATAAAGAAAAAAACTTTGGGATCCAATCGAACAATCCCATTCTACATCGCAATTGTACAAAGGATATTAAATTCGGCAACTGGTTAAATAACATACAGTCCGATCGACTTCGATTACGTCTTCATTAATACATTTTCTTCAAAAAGGCACTTTGCGATCTTAAATCAATATGAATACAAATACGATCTTAAGTCACTTTATGCGAAAAGTAGAGCGTCAATGTTTCACCTAATTTCAGAGATCAAGCTATAGTATAGCAGCTGACACACGTTTAAGTTTTCACACTTATGCATATTTAAGTTCAAGTGGTAACCATCCATAACAAAAATAAATATGTTTCAAACGGCATATTATATAATAGCTTTTGCCCGCGACCTTGTTCGCGTGCGGGATAGTGACTTCCTGCAGATTTTTGGTCAAAAAACTAACCTATGTTCTATCTCGAGTTCCAAACTATGTCTGTACCAAATTTCTCACATATAGGTTCAGTAATTTAGGCGTGAAGAAAAGACATACAGACAGACAAAGTTACTTTCAGATTTATAATATATGTTTGAATATAATATACACATATGTATATGCAACATAAGTATATGTTGTAAAATATTAATTTAATGAAACTTATATAAATGCAATTGTGTGCCTTTATGTTTATTGCATATTAAATCGATTTTATGTCTATTGGTGTGCTACAAAGAGCGGTTAATAATTGAGAGGAATTATGCAGACTTTGGTTATGACTACAATCTAAGAGGGATCCAGAAAAATCGACTCTCTTCATTGATAACTCTACATCCAATCCTTCAAAATTCACCTATCTAGATTGAGACCCGGACACGTACTTATTGTTATTAAAGTTTTAGTATCTATTAATAATTTTAATGATATAAACTTCTTTTTCAACAGTATAAATGGTACCGTATTTTTACCTATGATTTACAATTAATTTGTCTTATGATTTGACGGTGCGATAAAAGAATCAGTTATGTGTACTAGTATTTTCAGTGGATGTTCATTTGAGGCCAGAAATTACATTACATAGCAAAAATGTGACAGCGTGTGTAACTAGTGTATGGCATTAAAGTATTGAGGCTGTTGAAAGCGGTAGAATTATAATGGCAGTAAAACTACGCATGAAACTGTCCAAGTATCCATACAAAATGAAGGAACTGGTCATGAAGTTGCTAATGGCCGCACGACTTAGCGGACTTTTGTTAAGCTTTGCAGCTGAAGACTAAAATACAAATGACTTCGCAGAAGAAACACCACACGACGATAAAGTAATACATAAAGATTAAGTAAATAACGTTGCAAAAAATTGTATGGATTAAGTAACAATTTTAATACTTTATACCAATGATGACATCTGATATTAAGTTTCTGATGTAACCAATGGCCGAAGCTAACTGCATCACTGCCGAAAATAGACAGTGACGTCATAGGCATAATACCGGAAGCAGTGTCGTCTGTTGTAAGCAGAAAGTCGTGTGTAGATATTCCGCTCACGCGAACATTGCGCTATTGACGTTCGGTGATGCCAATTGTAGAAGGTGATATGGATTACCTGGCAAAGTAGAAAGTATTTTATTACGACTGGATTTTACTAAAGCGCTCTATTAGTGGAAAATAAGTACAATAGCGATACCGAGCCAACAAAATCTTAGCATTTAAAGACTCTCTTTTAAAAGCTATTTTTAATACATTTTTGACAATTCTACAAAAAAGTGGTTTCAACAACTAGTCACTAACCAAACTAGGAGTTCTTCAGGGAAGCATCTTGGGACCCTTAAAAAATGAAGCCATAATAATAAAAACAAAAGTTTTCTCGTCGTAATTATAATGCCGTGAAATATTTTCGCGTTCATAGAGTTTAATAACAAGATACATACCGGCTAAGAACGCCGGTTTGCTATACAATTTACACCTGTCTGTCAACTGGTATGTTCTCACGAGACGACTCAGAGGTTTTGTGTTAATTACTTACTGAGATGGTTTGAACACACGATCATATGCTGTTGATGTTCAAATAGCGACACTTATGGACACTAATTTAACTGAATATTTTTGTAGTCACTTATAATAGCGTATTGGTTTTTATTATAGAAACAAAAGATGTACCGTTATTATGGTTGAGTCAATCGCATACATTGGATACATTACTAGACCAAAGTAAGATTTGACAATCCAAAAACATACTTAGGTTAACAAATTGCAAGGGTATTAATGAAAAAAAAAACTCTTCTTTTAACTCTCGCGTCTATGTCAATAAACTTTAAAGTCTTGATAGTGTTAGAAACTGTTATTATAATTAATGCTAAATATTAGGAATTTATCGCCACGGGTTTTTTAAATGGCGTGAAATATTGAATTTTTTATATCGACCAGGTGTTCAAAGTACTCCGTTGTGTTCTTGCCTTAAGTTTGTGTAGGCTAGTAAACAACTCGTTCATCTCAATGCCAATGTCAAGTTAAGGACTTTATTGAACCTAATTAACAATCCGAGAGTATTGAAAGCGAAGTTTTTGTATTTTGTTTTTACAAAAATGGTAATGATCAAGTCTGCATACAGCGTCATTCTTAACGAAGTTTGTACTTATACCTACAATTTTATTTTGGACTCCGATTGAACATAGTACACTTATAGTGAAATTTTACAATTGATATGAGTACAATCATTTTTAGCTTCGCATACCTTACCATCCAAAAACAATTACAGTTCAGTATCAACATTGATGAATTCAAACGACGAAGCCCAGTTTATTTAACATATTATATTATGCCTACCTAATAGAAATATCCGCTAATAATAATTATATTTTCATTCTCACGGTTCATTGTCCTTTGTAGAAGGTAGTTTCTCTACTAATGTTAGTATCCTCCTATCAAAATGTAACAACAAAGTTGGTTGAACAAAACGTGGAGGTATTTTATATTAATTGTTGACGGTGCCTTGTTGAATAATAATGTACGAAATCGACTATCTGTTTTAAAATAAAGCGCGTACAACATGAGTGGTGCGTGCGTTACATTTTTACAATAGGGTCGTTTTCGATGCATGCGTTATGCAACTTTGAATTGTCAAACATAGTATTGAAACTATACGTGGTAAAGTTTGTACCAGCCAGTTATTATTTGTTCGCCATTAAAAGAGTGTTTCGTTTTTTGAACTCGAAAAGAGTTTTAAGAACCGATTACTAATTTGGACCTTCTTAAATAAATAATTTAAGGTAGCTTTTAGAAACAGTATTTTCAAATACATGCTAAAATCCACTCAGGAGAAAATATTTATTGATATTCACCAATAAAAATTGTAGTCCCCACATTAGAGTCTCATATTCATATTGATCTGCCTTCACATTCATCATCAAGTCAGTCATCGTTTACCGATCAACGCGTTCCGTTAAATCTTTCCGATTGAATCGAGTGGATATCGATTATGAAATAACCTGGCTTCTTTATATGCAAAATAGTACCAATAAGTTATTCAGTGGACGTCGAAGGCATATTCCGATCGGGCACGCTTCTTCGATTGTTAGTTTCGTTAATTAGGTATATGAGCCCGATAGACTCCAATTTCACTTCTTTGTTATTTGGATTTGAATATTAATTTTCTGTGCTTCGGCTATCTATGATTGATTTATTTTGATTTTTATTTGATATTTATTTCTTTTAATGATGCTTAGTTTTTGTATATGCAAATGGGTCTATTTGGAAATTTTTATTCCAGTCATCTCGTATGGAATGGTTCCTAAAATTACGACAGTAAATCGTTTATATCCGTTTTACAATTAAAGTCATGAGTCGCGATAGAGGACCATTTGCATTGCAGATTAAAACTATAGTAAATTTGATCGAGCTATCGATGTAATTCTGGTGTATGGAACACTCAGAGAAAGTATTTCATGAGTTCTATCTAATTCACTACTCACCTCATAAAAACTAGCCAGACAAAACAGAAATTTATGTAGATCATAATTTAAATGAAATGATTGCTCGCTCCGCACATTTCAAGCTCTTCCTAATAGTTCACACCTCGTTCGCAAACGCGGTCTCATTTTATAATTACGGCCGCTTACTCAAAGATGACCTTTCACTTTCTTAAATAGAATCCAACTTGCATTCTTTAGAATAAGGGTTATGAAATTAGCTCATATTGTAATCAAGAAATAGTGTAGATATGTATCATAATCATTGTGAACGCTTAAAGCCTTTTCATGTTAGTAAACTGATGCTAAGACGGAATTGTGACACGGAAGAAATATATTAGTCCTCCATAAATGCAGAAAATCTTTTACTCGTTGCTAGACAGAACAGACACGAAAATAAAGGAACATTTAACGCTTAGAAATATAAAGACAGATGATACCTAAGATTATTAACCTATTAAAACAATAACAGTCGCGGTGGCCCACTGTCCACGTTTTCGCATATTGCTCAACTGTTACCTACATTCGTCCCTGCCCACGCGCATGTTACGTAACCGCTTCAAAATTAGAATAGAATACCGCCTAATGACGGCTCGTACCGCTTGTCAAAGTAATAACACCTGTCAAATCTAGCTTTTAAATGTAAGAATAGGTACTAAACATGATTAATACTGATTTGTTATCGATTGTGATTGTGTTGCACCGTGATTTGTTTGTAAACTTTAAGCCTAAAGTTCTTACAATAGGAATTTTTCGATCAAAGGGTCCACTACATACAGAGCCGGTCTTGACTGTATTTGATATGTATCAGTTGTAAATAAAGTAAACCTGACAATTTTATGCCGATTTGATAGAAATACGGTGTCCGTTTTCCGTGATACGAATCTTTCTGGGAAAATCGCATAAAATGTATGCAGGCAACGTTTCGCTTCTAATGCAACCGTGGATAAGTACATGTATGGCAATTTTCGATATAGCAGTAACGTAAAATACTTTCTAAAACGAATCAACATCAAGGCAGCTCAAATTTAAGACAACAGCCACCCAATATTACAAAAAAAAACAAAATCATACTTGACAATTAAAATGGCTGCCATGAAATAGAAAAAGAACAATGTAAAATGAGGCCTTAAGCAAATAATGCCGAGCAGCCAATCACGACCGGGTCGGGTTCACATCGCAGGTCAGAAAGCATCACGACAATGCCGATGGTCACTGAACATCGTACAAACATTATAATTAATATCATTGAACACGAATCAGTTAATAAAAGAGAAAGGTATGAAACCTTGGACGGTGCAGTCGATTTAAAAAATAATAATATGGCAAGTTTTAAAATAGCACGTGGTGGGGAAAAATTTGACAAGGGCGAAGATTTCAATGACGTGATGTCAGATCTCTTTTTTTAAAATTGTTCGTCTGATAGATACAATATGTGATTAATATTGTCAATAAGTGATTTGTCAGAAAAGTGCTCATGGATAATTATATCCTTGAAAAATAATGGGGAGAAACTCGTTCTCAGCTATATATTAAGATCATAATTACCTAACTATCATCATCAGCCTATAAGTGCCCACTGCTGAGCAAAGGCCTCTTCTCACACGGAGAAGGTTAGAGCATTAATCACCACGCTTGCTAAATGCGGGTTGGCGATTTCAAACTTATAATTTGAAATTATAAGTCCTCACGATGTTTACCTTCACCGTATGTCAGTGGTGTCTAAATAATCATAAGAAGTACATATAACTCGGAAAGAGTCACATTGGTACTTGCCAGGTTTCTAACCTCATGCATGAGAAGCGGGCTCCTTTACCTCCAGGCCACCATGACATATACATATGACATATAACCTAACTATCTCTTATCCTTTCTCACAAAATGTTTATAATTGTATAAATTGTTTGTATAAGTAACGTCTGTTATTTGGTTACAAACGTAGAAATTAATTGACGTATAATGTTCCATTCCAATAGTTGTTGTACACCGCATTGTCTAAGGAATTGTAATATTTGCAACAATCGCCGATTATTTCAAATTTCTTGTTCGAAAACATCCACTTGTAATTTATAATATTATAATCTAAGAATAACAAATTCATTTGTCCTTATTTATTTCAAGAGTGTTATATAATATTGTAGTTATATCTTTTTAATACATAATATCGATAACCCTAAACTTGATACCTAAGTTATAAACAAGCTAAAATACTTTTTTGTGAACTAAGCCAACAATGGCCAAGAATCCGTATTTCCGATACTTAAGAACCGGGACAGAGTTGGTCTTCCAGCATTCGTTTTATTACGCAACCGTCTATCCGGAATCAGTAGTGTATAAATATTTTTTTTTATTTGAGTCCCCAATCACAGGCGTGATGAATCGTAGAAACAGAGCGAGCGGGCGCGTGCGCAGGGATCATTGACCTCACGTGAAACAATTTCCCGAACAGAAAGTTTGGGAACAGATTAACAAGACATTTTTCTTAAGAAATAATGCAATACAATAAATTGATCAATTATGTAATTCGTGTTGGTCAAATTAAAAGTGTATTGTATAGATGTAAGGATTATTTTTTATTTGTTTAGAGGATTTTTTAAAGCACACTTCCGTTTTTTCCTGCCTTGGCTGCGTTTACAAACATAATAATATACCTTTACATATACATACCACCCAGACCCAAATCAGAGGATAGGTTTATTATGCAAATAATGCCTTTCTATTTTACTTTACAAATTGCAATTTTTATTGGTGATAATTTAAACCAAGTAAACAATAGATGTGTTTTGAGGACTCGGTGTAAAATATTTGAGAATTTACCTAATGTAGGTACAGACATACAAAAAACCACGAAGTTTTTGAGACGAGTATCTATCGTGTGAATTTTCCCACCGATCAATTACGTTTGTCTATTAATATCGATTTATCGATCAACAAAGTTGAATAACTGGTTTTTGGGAATCGGATGTTTTGTTTTGTGACATTTGTAGTTCCATATGAACAAATTGACGGTTAAGAGATCAAAACACAGATACAGAGCAGATTAAGTTTAATTCGCGTGTGGAGTATACGATTTTGTCATAGACAAATTCGGAAAAATTGTCATAGCAAAGACAGAGATTTCATTTGGCCCGATGTTTTAAAATCTTTTTGTTAATGAATCTAGTTCGTAATAGCATACAAATTCGCGGTGTCCCAGAGATTAAGACACCTCCTCATGGATGATGTTGATTATGATGGGTTCGTATTCACCGAGTTTGAATTCACCAATCTGTCTTGAGCAAGCGTGGTGATCAATGTCTTGGTGTGAGAAGAGGCCTTTGCTCAGCAGTGGGCACTTATAGGCTGATGATATTTTATGTAGTACCTAATATCTGATATCAAATTGAAATGATTGCCAGTATGACATTTAGAATCACAACCAATATACAAAGATACATTAAAAGACTCTTCGTTACAAAACATTTCAATCGAATGAAAATTGCGTGGCGAATATTTTTTTAAAGTATTACGCATTGGAAAATTCTATGCTAATAGGGTTTCCCTTTTCTCCTTTGTAAGTGTTAACACCATCAGCATAATGTAGATGTCATCGGAGTGACGGCTTTCTACTTGGTACTCCAGCACTTTCCTCTTCCTTATCTTAAGCGGTGACGTCATCACTATTTGAATAATGCAGTGATAAGTGAGAATGACATGTCTCCTTGTAGTGTTTTCACCAATTCCTTCATTGTTCGTATAAAAATTGTTAGCTTATGTTAAGTAAACACGAAGTCTTATAACGGTTTCTCTGGTAAGGTATTCCATTGTTTATGGGATTCTTTAGTTAATTATTTTTTTATTGGGATTTGGAATTGTGCTTGTTATATCATTGACATGTATACATATAGTGAATTCCTATCACATACAACCAATAAATCGGGTGACAGATTATCATATTAAAAGAATCACACATCCAATCGAAACCAAAGAAAATCTAGTTCATCAAAAAACAAGCACACAATATATACAACAAGTAAAATTAAGACCAAAAAACACTTTCACAAAGTTCATTTTAAATTGATATACTGACTTGAAACTGCAGATCAGCTATTGATTCCAATACGCCTTCAATTTTCTTTATAAAGATGGATGTTTCATTTAGATAGTCAATGCAATCAGTTTGAATGTGAATTGAATTGATTTCAATTTGTATAATACTTGTTGACGATGTTGGTCAAACGCGAGTAATCGACCTCGTGTAAATATTAGTGACATTAGACTAGTTTTTCATTGAAAAAGTAATGTTCTGATGTAGGAAATGACCTTAGTATTGTCAAAGTTATATTGAAATGGGAGATCATTGTTGTTTTTAAATACATACATATATATACAAAGTCAAAGTCGATCTCTTTATTTTAATTTGTCTACATGTAAATCAGTTGGTATGTCACTACAAACCGAACCATATACCCTTATTTGGATGCTTTAAAGCAGATCCTATGTACATTTATCTTTTTTGTTCCAATTACAAATGTAGGTAAAATAAAGAACGAGATCTGTGTGTTTCCTATTATACTTATCATAAAAAGAAATGTGTAAAAGCGTAGGTCATTTAACTTTTTTCATAGAGTTAGTCTATCTTTAATATACTCGTAAGTATGAGCACATGGTAGGCACAAGAAGATTGCGATGCGAGTTAAATGTTTTATGGTACTTAAGGTACCGTGAAAATACAATGATTATATATATTGTACCGCCATCCTTCCTTCATATTGTATCAAAACAAGGAAACGATGGACAAACAAAGTACTTCTCCATTTAAAGAGCCGATTACGCATACAGATTATTCGCAGGCGGATTTTAGTAGCATCTACGTAATCGTTTATGAGGTAGAAATTAAACAAATTCTATTTCTGATCTCTTGCAGTATACCTACGAAATTGTAGGTAGGTACCGCTTCTTTGTTTTGCCATAACAGCCGCAAATAGCAACTGTGTAAAATAGAATCTCTTTCGTATTTATATTGTTTATATTCTGAAGAGACCTTACTTTATTACACTAGGATACATTGACGATGTACACGTCCAATTTCAACCAGTCATTTCGCAACAACGGTACTTTTTAAAATGAGATTGAAACTTCGTTAGCGTTAGCACCAAACCACATCCTTACTCGTGCTGTTGAAAAAACTTAATCATAACATCTGGCACGCTTATCGTGTAACAGACATCAGACGCGAACGTGAGTTCTCCAACGCCGAACATACCGCGCTGTGCATTCGCGGCGCGCTCGCGATTACGCTGGAAAAGATAAAACCTGTGCGGAAAACATCAAATCAAAAACTGGCTCCTTCATTCAATTCGAATACTTATAATATATTTTGAAACAGGTTCGGTCAAGTGTAAAATGTGATTAAAACTGTGATCTTTATAAGTTAGTGCATGAAAACATGATTGAACTGTTGAAAGTGAATGACAACAAAGTAAACGGAACAATGAGAGATATCGGATCTGATTCGTTCGTGTGCCGAGTCCAGTACCTGGATGACCTGGACCCTTTCATGGAGTACAATGTTCGGGAGCCTCCTAGGCCCCTGTACCACACATTCAACACCACCATACCCCTGTCGTACCAAATAGCCGCCGTCCATCGCTTGCTGCAGGCCCCACATCGGGTGAGTGTAACCTGTTGTATAACAATTTTATTGCTATTAATATACCGTAAAAATATTTAACGAGTATTACTTGCAATATACGCGTGTACGACCTCCTTCGATAATTAAAAAAACAATCGCCGATTATTTCGCGGTCCTGAGCTCATGCTTCGACCGAGCACGTAAATATTGACAATAAAATCAGTCACCGATAAATACAGCGTTTTATCTAGAAAATACTGATTTTACGAAGAAAGATAACAATTAGTGTTGATGATTATTGTTTTGTCATAAAGGCCAAGTTTTGCATAGATAAGAAATATTAAAGAGTCGATGCCATTGCTTTGATAGACAAACGACAAAGCCAATTAGGTTTTCAAGGTGTATTAACTTTTTAGATAGATCGCCGTGAAGGTCGTTTGTGGAAGGTAATTTAAAGTTTATTTCATGAAGGAAATATTAAAAGATTCATCGTACTTACTTTTACCTACTAAGCATCAACAGCTAGTTTTTTTTCTTTATCAACAATTCCATGCTACTAAGCGAAGAGAAACGCTTTAAAGATGGTCCAAAAACAACTTAAATGTTCCACTGGCGTTATTTCGTATTCTTTCATATCAATCTGCAGCGCTCCCCGGCTACCGCGACCCAGCCAAAAGCACGAAAAGGACGGGATGTTTTTTAGTCAGTACGAGTTACATCCCCTCTCGTTATTTGAAGTTTTTCACGCTAAAAAAGCAATCTTAGAATACACTTTAGTGATGTTATCAGTCAATTTTAAATTAAACCATATAAGGCCTGATATTATAGGCGATTTAAAGCGGCGTAAATCCTGACTGAAACTTCTAATAAACAAAAAGCACAAAAGAATATTCAAAATTTCTAAACCAATGTTACGTTTTAGTTAAGAACTATCGATATATGTAAGTAGCTATTAGTCTTCGTCGAAAAAGCGACTCAGTACTAGAAATTGCAGCAGTACTCCAGTAGTGAGATGAAAATAAACATTATTACTAATACCAAGGGTTACTCATCTCGGTATTTGGCTAAAATTATGCGTGCTAAATACTATCGCTACCTCGCTCAGGTGTTGCTATGACATAATATGACTTGCCTATTATTGTACGTACAATTGCTTCAGATACGAAATTGAGTTCGTTCTTTCGGCTGAGCAAAGAATTATTGTTGATTTTTTTTTGTCTAACAATTTCAATCGTACTATAAAGACTAGATTAGGTAGGAGGGTTTTTTTCCTAACCTTTTTACTTTACCCTTTTTTCGGAAAACGTTGCCCCACACTGGGATCTTCTCCTGTGCCGTGGGTGCGTTTACAAACATACAATTTCACATGCACAACGCACCCAGATCTGGATCAACAATCTGTGGATTACACAAAGAGTTATTCCGTTGGGGAATCGAACCCGCAACACGCTGCCTGCCCGGCAGCCCCATGCCTAGCCACTGCACCAAATCGCAGTTGTCGATATGTATACTCGCTGATATGTATACCTTTGACCTTTGGTTCAAGGTCCAACAACTACCAGAGATAAAACATAATCGACAGAAGATCAATAAATACTTACACAATATTAAAATCATTGATAACACAACAATACCAATGACAAAACAAAAGGATTCAATACTGATTAACTCACGGACCGTAAGATTAACACACGGAAACGAGAAACCAATCATTGTTTACACAGAGACAAATAAAGTTTTTAATTCATACGTTGTACGACATAACGATTATAATACCTAACTCTAAGCAATTATAGCAATAGGAATCACTAGAACACACTCATCATCTTCCTGCCCTTGTCCTGTTTTATTTGGGGTCGGCGCAATATGTTTTTTTCTTCCATTCTGTCCTGTCACTCGTCACGCTATCGCTACCTCCTCTGTCTTCCATATCACTTCTCACACAATCCATCCATATTTTCTTTGGTCTCCCCCTCCCTCTCCATCCATCCACATTTATACTCATGACTTTTTTTGTTACATGCTTTTCATCCCTTGCATGCTTTTCATTCCTTTTCACATGGCCATACCAAGACAAACGGTTCCCTTTCAACTTTTCAGTCACTGGCGCCACTTTCAAACTTCCTCTAATATACTAATTTCTCACTTTATCCATTCTCGTCACACCACATATCTATCTCAGCATTCTCATCTCTAGAACACACTGTAAAATTAAAAAAAAAAAACAAACAGAATTGTCTTCGAACAACAGTAAGAAGAGTCGAAAATTCGGAGATAAGGACCTATCTTTTAGAAAAAGCGACTAATCAAATTAAATTTTTACACAGTTCTAAACAGCAAATCACTACAAACCAATCAGTTAATAGAAGCTACTTGATAAGTACTGTTTTTACGGCGTACACCAGTTAATAGTAACATCCACTTAACTAGAACTAGCGTATAATACCCGGCACTTAAATCTCAAGTAAAACATTCATTACCTTTAGACCCAGTCCCGGTATAGAACCAGTTTCCATTGTCATACCATCTGTCTGAACTCGTTCACAGCATTCTCGATTACACTGTTTAGCAAAATTACTTGCCTAGTAATCTGACGTAAGGCACAGGATGTGTATAAGAACGGGAACACAGAAAATTGACCAGAACAAATTATAATAATTATTGTTTTGTACGCTGTAATGTATGATACTTATTACTGGACTGCTCTTATTGCGCGCTCTAAAGGATGTTAAGTTTATTAGTATGATGGAGAACTGCCAGACCCCTAATTATCGGTGCGTACCTGTATGATTGCTTTCATGTTCGTACGTAGCTGTCATTGCAGCAATTCCAAAGAATATTCGCTTTCTTCTACAATTATCGGGAAATATAAATTACATGACTGTACATTATGTATGTACCAGCCAATCGCACTTTATCAATATTCCATTATTATTTTCCATTATTTTATTGATTTATTTCTTATAGAGGTTTGGATTAAATCTTAAACAAATCACCATTAATATCTTCATGCTTGTCAATGATGTGCTTCCTTCTGAATGCCCCTAACAACAATCATACATTCATTATTGTCAAAAGTTCATGCAATTAAAAACAAAACTTTATTTATTTTAGTTAAAAGCATATTACAATAGTGATATAAATCATTGTTTACGCCTTTATTACTCACTAACTTAATCTTTCTTTTCCTCGTTGCGTTCGTCGGAAGTTTATTAATCATGTCCAGATGTACGTAAAATGTTATCTCGGAATTTATATTGTAAACGCTATTACACCCGAGAATATACCGAGAGGACCTTGGAATGTTATACTTTCTGCATTTTAAAGGCATTGTAAATATGTAAATTGAACTGTGGGCTTGAAAGAGGAAAGGTTAAACAAAGGTTAAAACAGTTTCTGCCACTTCATAAAATTGGAAATAAACTCTCTATGCACAATTGCATATACATAGTTTTGCTAGTCTCACCGTTCGCATGCCAACGAAGTGATACAGCAAAATGAAATTCGATTTGTAAATGCTTCTCATCAGTTGCAGAATTACCTACGTGGAGAAATTTGTTTCTGCTCTCAAAATCACGCGGATATTCCTTTACTCATTTACAAGTCTGTTTCCAGTGATCCCTCTGACCTTACTTCCTCTATGGTGACATAATATGTGTGTCATCACATTACTAGATCTGCCAAAAATAATGTAGACTGCGTGTTCCAGGAAACGATGTGTGTGCAGTAGGACAGCATACGATGCGTCAAATGTGGGTCGAGTGGCTCGGATCATTTCCAGTTTATTTCTATTTCTCTTATTGATTATAATCGCGTAAACTGTTGGGACACAATATCGTAGGTAAACGTCCAAAGTATAAACATTTTTTTTATATTTATACGCCATTATACAAGGAATTACTGGAAATACAAAATATTCAAAGGTTTATTTGTAGGGAGATACACTATGAGTTCATAAAAGATAGCATTCCAGATAACTGCAACGTTATCGGCTAATAACATAGGTATTAATAAACTGATATAAATCAAAGTCGGTATTCCACGTTGACCTGGCCCGAGGCAAATGTTTGTGATAAGTGAACACTCACCGGCAAAATTGTTTAGATATTGATATTGCTAAAATGAACCGCAGGCGAATTAATAAAATTTGAACTTTATAACCAAATTATAAGGTTGACAGTTCACAGACAACCATCTGTCTTATCGTTTACTATCTTAAACGGTAGTCTAATCAAAGTTTCTATAAGTCAATGTACGGGTTTGGCATATATGTCAAAAGTTCACGTCAAAATTTCGGAGAAGGATTTTCCTATACACCTGGATTCGACTGCGATTATACTCCTTGACCATGCTATTTTTTAAGGAAGTTCAATTGATATAGTTTTAGTTATCTTACTAATCTTACCAACATTATAAATGCGAAAGTAACTCTGTCTGTCTCTCTATCTCTTGTCTTCACGCCTAAACTACTGACCCGATTTCTGTGAAATTTGGTACAAAGATCGTAAATGTTTGGATGTTTGTTACTCAATCACGCCAAAACGGCTTGACGGATCTGGATGGCATAGAATACACTCCGGAATAGGACATAGACTACTTTTTACCATCATATCATGCCGGAGAAGCCGCAGGCGGAAGCTAGTTTTAATTAAAATTTAACCGCCTGCTAAGCGTAAAAATTAAGAGTAGGTATGTACAAAACTTGCATTAATACAATTTTCAAAGTGAATATCTCACCTTTTTCATGAGAAGGGAAAATTATCAATATTAAATCATCGAATGAGTCCTTCCGAGAGAGTGTCAGACTCTTACTGACTAAGAATCACCCTGTTCCTTCCTTTGTTTCTGGCCTGGCTTGCACTCGTAAACTCGGCAATATTTTACCCTAAAAATACGTACTAGGATTAAAGACATCCTTGTTCTTAAGAAATAATTTTATTACATTCGTGTTCAACGGAATTGTACCACTACATGTGACACAACACTTCTTACTATCACCAATGAGTTTCTGAGTTAAAAGGTCGCTACTAATAATTATAATTATTAATTATCTGAATAGCTGTACACACATGTAGGTAAGTCTATTTGATGGAAAGTAGTAGCATTGTAGCTCTTATGTCTAGTGTGATTAGAATCTTTTTATAGCATTATTTAGTAGTCGACATTTTTGTTTCTATTTTAATAAGGTTTAAGGATTTCAAGATGGCCTATTTGATAAAGAAATCAGACAGCAATATTATATTAAGACAGAAAAATAAGAAATATAAAAATTGTAATAGTTATGTTTTGAGACCCACGTTTCTCTTTTGGTATTAAAAATAAACATGAAAACACTTAACATTTACTATTTTATAGGAAAGGGCAGCCGACGACGGTGAGTTGTCGCCATCGCCCATGTACGAGGAATACTATAGGAATCGTAAATGCGATTTCGAGTCTGACAATAATACCATAGATTAATATAATGTTTCTACCTCGTACGTGATGCTCAATCCTCCCTATCACCAAATCCCTCTAAGCTCCAACCCCCCAAATCAATAACTCCAAACGTCCGACAACACACTCGTATCTCTTCGGCGATGTGGGTGTCCATGGACGACACCAATTGTCCACCATTATCGTACCTACATAAAATTATGTATATGTAAACATATGAGTAGGTATGTACATATAGAGCTACAAAGCCTTTTAAGTTTACAAGCGCACATGTAATTGTCCGGAATCCATAGTAACATGCGTTGACTTGTAGACATCGGCTAATAGCTTATATTTGTGGGTCATGACCTTGCTACGGTATTACATTAGTAGACCATTTACATAACAGTAGGTTAGCCTTTATTCCCGAAAATGTTAAGTAGAAACATTGTCTGGTTGTAACAGACTGTAACTAGCATAAAAGCGTCATTAAAATTGTGTCTACTGATATCTTAACTTTAAATTGAAAACTTGAAGCTATCATTATCATCAGCCTACAAGTGCCCACTATTGTGCAAAGGGCCTTTTCCCACACGGAGAAGGGAAAACAGCAATAAGTTAAATTAATTATATCAAAACATTATTAAAAAAAAATTGTTTTGGGAAAACCCGGACTAAAAACGTACTCAACAAAATCATATTTATTTGTCCATTTTACATTTATTGTGAATACAGATTAAAAAATACCTATACACTTCATGAGTTTCCTCAACCATTCTTTTTATAAGTACGGCAAAGTTGGAAACCTTTGTTTTGACTTAAAAATAATATCTTTATTTACTTACACTGTATAATAGGGAATACCAGTATGCATATGTGAAGTCTTCATTAAACAAATCATGTTACTCTGAAGCGTTTACTGAGTCATTCCAATTATTGTTCACGTTGTAGACAACTTGAGACAATCGCCTTCAAGTAAAGCCAATAAAGTTGGAATAAATATTCGGTTTCCTTCCTTCTTTCCAAAAAAAACGAAATGACTAAACAAGTAGCCAACCAACTGTTTAAGCTATATTGTTTAAAATGAGGTAGGTATACAATTTAGTCATCTAAGTACAACAACAACTTATAGTACTGGTGAAGGAAAACCTGGCAAAGAATTCTGGACTTACAGTTTCTAATTATAAGATTGAAATCGGCACGAGAGCCTGGTGATTAATACCTCTCCGTGTCAGAAAAGGCCTTTGCTCAGCAGTGTACGGTAATAGGCTGATGATGAGGACTGTCTCTGTGATACTGAATCAATGTCTTTATTCTTCCTTGCATACCTAATAACTTGGCTGCCTGACCTTAGATATTTGTGTCTGCAAATACATCAGGTTGAGTGATTTGTAAGATTTCCAGAGTCGTACTATGTTTGAGGTGGGTAAAATATTATTTGGCTTTAACACAAGGCAAATCATTCAGCGGGGCAGTTAACTTAAGAAAATCGTTTATTTATTTAGAAAAATAGAATGAAAAAAACTCATAAATTTATAATACACACACATGTCCTGATTATTGTCGTATTAATGGTATACTTTAACATAATTATGAACAAATCAATAAAAAGAAAATTTGAATGTGATATGAGCAGAAATATAGTCCGCTGTATTTAATAATTTCTACATTGAGGACATTATTCTATTTGCCAGTTTGCGAGTGAACTAAAGGTGTGACTTTGTCTGTACTTTTAAAGGACATTTTAGTGTGTCAAGGATTATCGAACATTTTTTATGAGATAAGACGGCAAACGAATCGACGGATTACCTGATGGTAAGCAATCAGCACTGGCCATTGACAGCCGCAATAACGGAGGTGTTATGATTGCGTTATCGACGTTTTGGGGATGAGGGTTTTGGAATTTTATGGATTGGAGGAGGGGAAGCATGGGACCGAGACGTGGCGAAATACAACGCTATGGTGATTTCACGCCATTCTTCTGTGAGGATGGGGTATCACTTCGGTCGAACTAGATCATTCGTGGCGAAGAATGACTCTCCCACACATTTTGTCGCCAATAGCTATCCTTTAGAGATACACTATAGACGTTATCAATATTAACACTTGCATTAAATCATTGACGTCAGAACCAGTATGATTTGGGTAATCATTGTCGTTTATGAGGATATTTTGCAATTTCTTTCATCGACAATAATATTTTAATATCACGTATTAATATTTTGTTCTAGAATAAAATTCGGTAGCTATTATAAATAAAAGAACGCTTCAAAATAGACCGTGCTGTTAAAAAATAAAAATATATAAGTACCTTAAAATAATATCAATATGTATATTAAATACGTTACAATCTCGTAAGTTAATACAACTTACTACAGACAGCAAGCAGACTTAAAATTAAGTCTGCTTGCTTCATACACCGACCATTGGCTCATTTCTGCATCACCCAAGGTTCAACTGGTGAAAAATGCCGAACGCATTAAGTCAGCCTATGTACCCTTCGTGCATAAATTATCAAATAAATTAATGATCTAATTTAAATTCGTGCAGCCCTGCTATAGAAGCTACTACTGCCTAGTTGTCAGTCATTTGTTATATTAGCCAAATAACACGACATGGATAGGATCGTATTTTTTTTTTCAGGTTTTCGCCAAAACATTAATAGTTTGCTTTTCTATAAAAAAATAATTACGAAATTGGTTCAGCTGTTCTCGAGGTTTGTGCTTTGTGACACAATTTTATCCATAATTATAGTTAGGTAGCTTACTTCACCCTAGTCAGGACCTTGACCATTGTTCAACAGAAAAATCCCTGATATCCAACCAATCTGGGCTAGCATGTTTATTCCCACGTGAAAAAGCACTTTAGAAACCTTGTCATAAGGCCTGTTAAAGCTGTTTAGATAACTAGCAACTGATTGATAGAAAACAATGTTAGGAACATTTTTGAGGCGATAAACAGTTTTTCAACGTGTACCCAGCTCCAACATCCACTGAAACGTATAAAGAGTTATAGTTTGGAAACTCGCCAAAGAACACGGCATGAAAATGTAAATATCTATATTTGTTTAGGAATCGATATTAATTTGTCATTTTTGTTTACGTTAACGCAAACTTCCTAATTTTGTAGAATAATACGAGTATTCGACATTGAGCTTCTTTGTAGATATACTTTTATCGATAGAAGGTACCTTTTGTCAGGGGAAAATCATCAAATGACCCCTTCGTTCTTTCTCCTGCTCTGGACCGACACTTAAATTTAGTAACTTCCGGATATTCCCTAAAAAATCTCGCGAAAATGTATTTAGTTTGGTTCGCTTTTTTTTATAGTAGGTAACATCCTAAAATTCTTATAAAATCTACTTTGTCTGTCAGTAAGATACCTAATACAAATATAGCATAAAATAAAATATAACTTATTTATTAAAAATATTTTTACTCATCAATCCAGCATCTATATGTATGTTCTCAACATATACGTCACAAAACATATTTTATCTATTTTAAATTAATAAAATGTATATAAGCATTTAAGTACCTACAGAGGCTTATTATCTAATGTGTATGCACAATGTTAATTAATTATGAATACTCGAGTTAATGGAGATTATGTTAATTTCCATCGTGGAATAATTAACTATACGTAGAGTTCATGGTTCCCATTGATTGATTCATTGATATCTTACAAGTTTTATTACGATACATACATAGGTATATTATGAATGCAGTGCTTGTGTCTCAGACTTGAATCTTCTCCAACTTTGACTTAAATTATATTTGATGCCTTCATTTTTAAGTTCAGAAATTATTGCGATTCTGTAGCCTGTTGTAATGTGTGTAATGTATACAAGTTAAAGGAATTGTTGCAGCTACTTACTTTGAAGAAAGGCACATATGCTATGAAGGCAGGGCTTAAGATCTTTAAAACAATATCTTTGACACAATAATGCGAGTGCAGCTATATTTGAAACAATACGTACCAACGATCTATTATTAGCATAATTGCCTTCCAATAGACGCCATATCACGGTCAGAAAATCAGTTCTTACTCGGATTTTGCTTCAAAATTAGAACGAAACCTATTTAGACACAGTTTCAAAGAATTACCTACCTAGGTAGGTAGGTACATGTTTTTTGTGATGTCACGCGTGGCGAGCGAATCAAATTTTAATGCGCGTAACGCAACCATTAAATGTTTTAACGTCATAAAGTTGTTGAAAAGGAAATTATGAACGCTAACACGATAGACGAATGCAGCTATGGTGCATTTAATAATTACGCAAATATTGTTCACGTAATGGGATCACGATTACTTTGTTGTGGGATAGGGCGGCAAAGATGCATTGATTTTTTTTTTCTAATAGAACGGCAATCGAGCCAACGATAGACTTTCTGATGGTAAGCAATAAGCGCCGCCCATATATGGATACCCGCAACAGAAGAACTACGAGTGCGTTACCGACCTTTTAGGGATTTGGGATTTAAAAATTCGGGGATTGGGGAGGCACATAAGGCGAAACATAACGCTGTGGTTGTTTAAACTTAACGCTTTCTGTGACGCCGTGGTATCACTCCGGTCGAGCCGACCCATTCGTGCTGAAGCATGGCTCTCAAACACTTTAAATTTAAGTATGAAATCGCACACCCGCATTGAACAAGCGTGGTGATTAATGCTCAAACCTTCTCCGTGTGAGAAGAGGCCTTTACTCAGCAGTGTTATACGCTGTTAATGATGATGATAATGAATTAATATATTTTTTGGATGTTTTCTGTAAATCCCAACCGACATAACTATATACGAGTAAGACAGCATTACTTAACACATTTGACGCACATGAACATAAACTCTTTAACTCTAAATTTAAAATATTGTCTTAAATTAAATAATAAGCTATATTTAATTGCAACGGAAAAAAACAATCAATATTAGTTAAAATAACACAATAAAACAGTAACGCAACAGGGAGCTACGATTCATGACTTTATTCGGCGGATTTTTTAAGAAATAAAAATGTGTTAATTACAAAACTATGCTCAGTGTAAGGTCGTATGCTCGTGCTACACCTGCCTACCTTTTTTGTATAAATAGCGTGATGTTACCATTACTTCCGACAGTGAACAAACGCGCCAACGTTTTTTTGAATATTTTCGATGTTAATATAGCCAGGGGTATTTTTTTTTATAAAAATGAAATATTTGGGTACTATTTGACATGAAAATATAGAAATCATTTAAATTAAAAATAATTAGTTCCAAACCATCGAAAGGAATCAAAGGTTTATACACACGAGTTTTTTAGGGTTAAAAAACAAAATGTTAGATTGATTTCTAATTTTTTGCGTAGGACACGGAAATAGGGTCACGCATCCCCTGCTGACCCGTTTTCGAAATAAAAAGCGTGATGTTACGAGTTATTTTGATGATTAATTTTTGAATGCTTTTAACTCAGAAACTACTGATCAGATTTGGAAAAATCTTTTTTTATACAATAGACACATTTTTAAGGAAAGTGATTAAGTCCTAAACTTCACGCTACTGTACTCAGGAACGGAGCAGAGAGAGCGAAACGCCAGCAAGGGTTTTTTTGTAAAAAACGGGTGATATAACAAATTTTTCGGTGAAATTGATATTTTTCCGAATTCCTGTATCGAATACCATTCATAAAAACTTATAAAATCAACAAAATTTGGCTTATTTAAAAATAAAATAAATATTAAAATAAGACCTTCTTCGTTTTTAATAAGCGTATATTACATCGTTTAACATCGATTTTTGATGTTATAACTACTATTTACGGAGATAATAAAATACTATATTATCAAAAAACTGCATTGGTGCAACATCTATTCACATTAAATGAAACTAATTTAGTTAATACCGCGTAATATAGATGACGCCACATTATGTAATGATTATTAAAATGTAACATAGATGGTGCTTTTCTAAAGGTTTCATAGAATTGAAAATAGATGGCACTACAATATATAATGATTGCCATTGTTTCTCATAGATGGTGGTTCTATAAGCAACGAACACGGAATAGAAAACACCTACCTACTTAATTTTCTGTTCTGTGGCAAGATGGCAATGAATGGTTTTCAAATGCTATGAAACTTTAAAAACATAAAAGACGCTATGGTGTGGTAGTTCGCACAGTAAAATATAGATGGAGCTAGCATAGACTATTCGTATTTTAACTTGTTTTTAGTCACCAATTTCCTATTCGTAACCAAAAGTATTATTTCCTATACTTATATGTTTTATTTAATATCTCTACGGGCATAGGTTCGGACTCTAGTACAACCAGAAACATTATCCGCTGATGTCTTCAATAAGTTATCGACTTTATTGCAAGACCATAAAATTGAAAATCTATTAAAAAAATTAAATCGATTAGTAAGCTAGAATACATAATGGATTTTACAGTTTGTACATACACGTCTGTTGTGTACTTTTGATGGGAATTTATTATCAATTGAAGGGGTCTTTTCCAATTTAAGATATTAAAATATATAAAAAGATTTTCAATTTCGATGGTTCATATTTTATATTTTAAAGGCACCAAACAGATTAATTAATGAGCGAACATTACCTAAATCTTTCCTTTTTTGTTGCAGTTGGATGATGCAACGCTGCAAGTGTTCAAAGACGGTGACTATGGGCCTTATTTGGACCTGGACTCAACGCTGGGCGAGCAAGAGGAAGAACTGGAAGGTCTACAAGATAGGTGAGAAAAATTCAGATTTATCCATTCAAGTCTGCGTTCAAGAACCATTTCTAATAGAAGGAACTTTAGGGCGATAATTCCATGCATCGCTATCGTTCGTAGCTGTCGCGCCATACAAATTGGACCACGTAGTTCGATTTCGTATCGACTCTTTTTAGGAGTATGGTCAGGCATTGGGATTACTTATAATTTTCAAATTAGAGGAAATAAACTTATGAAAGTAATATATTAATCGTTTTCAACTTAAGTGATGATGACGTAGATTACGTAACACCACACAAAGGCTTTACTTCAACATAAATATAAGGAAGATAATATAATACAATCTCGAGTTTGTGAATGAAATATCTTGAGAAAAGTGTCACACCATAGTGTTAGTACAACTTACGATATTGAACAATATCAAAAAATATAGGTACACAGGTATAAAAAAATCCAACATTTTAAAATGATTTCTACGTATTGGCAAAAGCCTATATATCTGCTGACACTTTCAAAAGACAAACTTATTATACCTATAACCTAAAACGCGAATGTCTTGGCAAATGCCTTTACCACTTACTGATACTTAGTTTTAAAAACTTAACTTCCCCTACCGCAAACCCACACATTTAACAGTAAATCTTACAATCATTCGATAACCGACGCAGTCTGATTTATACAAATGATTAAATACTTATATACTTTATGGTATAAACGAGATGCGTCGTTTGTCCCTCGCTGCCAGTCAAAATTGCTTTCTTCCGGCAGAATTCCCCTTCAGTTCCCATATGAGTTAAAATCAAGTACATCTACCATACATTGAGATGTACCAGTCATTCGATAAAAAAAAGTTAGGTTTCGGTGCTTAGAATTTATTTTTTTACTCGCCAAGTACACTTTAATGAAACAATGAATAAGTTTTTGTAAATAGGCCATAAAATAGCACTTTTGCACGTCAAAATTATATGTAAAAAAAAACTAGATGAAGCCATTTCCCATCTGACTACACTGAAAAGAAATGCCGGTAAAAATTATTCGGTTCAATCATTTTTTAATTCTTTATTTAAAAACGGAGTAGAGCTGTTATGAACTACATTCCTGACTATTTTCATATCGAATCCTAACCGTTAAGGCTATGCAGGTATCATATAACAGATAAATATATTGAATATACTTTCTTAAACGAAATGGACAAGCACTACAAAATACATGCATATTTAAATTCTTAACACCTTTTTGCAAAGATGACGTCAGCGCTGAGGCATTCCTAAACTCTGACTCTGACAAAT
The DNA here is from genome assembly GCA_902829305.4 of Spodoptera exigua. Taxonomy (NCBI): domain Eukaryota; kingdom Metazoa; phylum Arthropoda; class Insecta; order Lepidoptera; family Noctuidae; genus Spodoptera; species Spodoptera exigua. The sequence goes on along the minus strand of LR824601.2, from coordinate 5,683,282 downwards.
AATAATAAACTTTTATCATCATCATATAATAATGACACTCAAATTGAAAGTTGAACGGGAGTAAAATTACAAAAGGTTTTAAACGATTATTTTGTCTGAGGCGATTGGGTGCTATATTCTGCGTAACGATTGACAAGGAACTGCAAATGCAGGGGTCAGTAATTTGAGAGTTTATGAATGACAATAATAAAAGTCGTGGTGGCCCCGAGGTTAAGGCTTCTCATGCATGAGGGTGTTCGAAACCTGGCAAGTACCAATGTGACTTTTTCCGAGTTATATGTACTTCCTATGATTTAGACTGACATACGGTGAAGGTAAACATCGTGAGGAAACCCGGCCTTATAATTTCTGATTATAAGTTTGAAATCGCCAACCCGCAGTGAGCAAGCGTGGTGATCAATGCTCAAACCTTCTCCGTGTGAGCAGAGGCCTTTGCTCAGCAGTGGACACTTATAGGCTGATGATGATGAATAATAAAACTTGCCTTTATTTTGACAACTCCCTTGTTTGGCTCGTTAACTATTGACCATTAGGTCTCAGAGATGTTGATGAATTCTTTGGCCCAAAACATACATATTTTTAAACATTACCTTATCTAGAATCATGAACAGTGTATGCCTACATACCCGTTTTGTTTTACATAGACCTGGACCTAAATATGTGCCAAAAATTATCGAATAGGAAAACTTGACAATTTTAAGGAGGCAATCTCATGACACAAACATTTATGTGCTAATTAAATTGACAACCATGTTTCCGATAATTTTACACTGATTACATACAAATTAAAAACCATCTCATAAAGGACAACCTTTTAATCGAATTTTATCGTGTAGCAGACAAGCATCACTCGGGGCAACTCAAATAAAATCAATGAAGTACTTAAGGGAACCATTGCACAAAAATATATTTAAAAAATTACCTTATAAAGGATACGATATTTTTGCGCCATAAAGGATAAGGTTACAAGAAATTAACAAACTTATTACGGTAATACTACCGTTACCTCACGACCCTTCTTTTTGTCAGGGGAAAATCATCAAATGACTTCTCCCGCGCAGGGCAAAGCGAGAGCGAGTGTCACACTCTTACTGACTATAAACACCCCGTTCCTTCTCCTGCTCTGGGCCGAGGCCGCGGTGACGCGTTGCGCTTAACCCGCAACCCCAGTTAACATCCGCCGTATAGGGCCCCGTCTGTGGTGGTCTATTGGCTCTTTGAGACCCGGGCTTACGGTGGCCACCGGTGAGGTTACCGGAGGCCCAATCCTTACCCTTCCCCAATCCCTAAATCTCCAAATCCCTAAAAGGTCGGCAACGCACTTGTAACTCCTCCGCTGCCATGGGCGGCGCTAATCGCTTACTATCAGGTAATCCATCTGCTCGTTTGGCGACCTATTACATAAAAAAAAACATTTGTTTAGTAGACCTAGCAGATGGGACAGCCAAGTTTAATATCGATAATCATTATGGCTTAAAAACGAAACAAATGTACGGGAAATAATTTGATGACCACGTGACTTATCGATGACCTTCAGAAATCGCCATACATTAGTTTAGTTTCTAAAGCGATAACAATTATCGATACTGGACATGGCAAGGGGCTGGACTAAAATGTAATAAGTCTACATGTGGGCACACAGGGAAACGTGGCTAATAACGAGTTCACGTTTCTAATAATCCCCTATAATTACTTTTCAACACATAAGTAAAACTTACTTTTGAAGACTAATTCAGGCAACTGATACACTAAATAAATACTGTTGTGACACGTCACGTGGCATGTACTGTGTTTTGGTCGCATTTTGCTATTTTGTTTAATTCATCAAACCCGAAGCGAACGCCGGCGTTCGTGCACCTATTATTCTTCCATTGTGTCTCGAATTGTCACTACTGAGAGGTACTTCATGGTATGATTATGAGTATGATGATGATGAGTCTAATCGAATGCACGGTTAGTGCGGTGCCTGGACAACTGGCCGTCACCCAACGTGTAGCGGGTACGATTCCCGCACAGAAAAATTCTGTGTCATTCACAAATGGTTGCTCCGGGTTTGGGTGTTATGTTTATGTTTTTAACCGCACCCACGACACAGGAGATAATACTAGTGTTAGTTAAATTATAAATACGAAATAAAGATATCATAAAAGCCACCGTACAAAAAAATACGTCTTGTTTCTATGGAATAAGATTCAAATAATGGAAGAGAAGACAGCTAATTAAACGACAACTTATTGTTAATATAAAACCACATTAGAATCTGGTGTTTAAGGTAATTTTATTATACTGACCGCAGCCCACTTCCCATGCAAAGGTCAGGAGAAAGAACTTTTAATACTAGTAAAGTGTAGGTTAGTTTAAATAGTACTAGTTTATTAGTTAATTAAGACTTTTTCTCTATGTACCAAAGGTCGTCGCACCGTTTTCCATGGGATCAGAAATAGATCAGCACCGGATTCGACACATGTACATTTATTTGGGTTACTGTTACACTTGTAACCGGGTAAACGACTTGATTCGCGGTTTTATATGTACGAAAACGTGAATTTGATCTTTTTTTTTGTAATGAGGATTTAATTGAACTTTGTTTTTCTTTTTCACGGGGCAGTAGTTGTGGTAAGATAAAAAGACGTTTTTTATACTGAGATTGAACAATGTATCTTATTATCTGTGCATAGGTTGTGATAGATGTTGATACTTATAACACAAATATTTCCTGGTTGGACTAAAAACTTTACCAACGAAATTAACTTTGTATTTGGTCACTTTTCGCGCATCACATGTGTGAGACTGATGGTTATTTTTTTTTGTCTAGTCAATACTCAAGTACTGAAAATATCTCGTAGGCTGAATATCACTCAAGTCTGTCAAGGGTGATGGTGATACAGTTAGAATTTGCACACGTAAAGCCCTGTTAAGACTCATACTGAGTAAAACCACCCATTTCCCCTTAGCACATTCAATTCAGACTTTTTGTTCCATAAATCCATAAAGATTATGTAAAAGGGTGATATTGTTAAAGCAAATCTGTTTTGTCGCTTAATGAATAATGTTCAACAAGAATTTATTAGTTTCTCGTCATCGTGTCATGTCATATACCGTCACTATAGAAAGTATGGGTATTAGCAGTGAGCGAAACCGCCCGTGTTTTGTTTAGCTACTGTTTTTTTCGATTCTGTTCAATCGCGATGAAGTCGAACGTCTACAAAAACTAGCTTTTCGTTTAAACAATGAACTTACACTGCGAAAACTCATGCACAGGGTGTGATTGTGTCAAAACACAGATATACCATCCTAATATATGCAAAATATTATTTTTGCCTGGTGTTAAGAAGTTACTTGCGTGACATACGCAATTACCTATTTAACCAAAACTTCCAACATCAAATATTGAAGATTTGATTTTTCTCATAAAATATATAATAAACAGCATAGTCTATGCGATTTTGGGCAACTTAAGTTATACAAGTTGGAATCGTATTTTGAAGCAAAATTATTGTGAATTCATCCACAGTTCATCCGTGTGTTCCGAGATTTCATGTACCAAGGTACAACGTGTCCGGAAAATTATATTATCAACGCGATACCCTCAGTTCGCGTCGGGGAGCGACGAGAGACGCAAGCACCACAAAGCTGACCTATAAAAACTAGAAACAGTGATTAAAAATAAAACCGACGCGATCGAAATTCAAAACTGATTTAACGAACATTATTTTAATTGAAACATAAATAAATAAATATATCATTACTCGAATTGTTTTTAAAAAGTACCCGCAATGTGCGTTATTTTTTTCTACATTACAAAAGTGCATGGTGGATGAAAAAGTGGGAATATTGAACGTGGCAGTAAAGAGTGACGGTGTTGGAAAAGTTAACAAGCGACATTAAAGAGCAGGCTGTATAGAATTGATGGGAGAAAAATGGAAGATAACTTGCGAAACTTCACACGATCCGACTTGGTCGAGGGAAATGCACATCTCGAAATTGCACCGAATCGTAAATTCAGACAAATATCATTAGACTCCGGCATCGCTGATGAAGAAGTGCCTGTTAAAGTGAATTTCAACCTGGACCTGGATTATGATATGTCGGAGGACGAAGACGATGACTTCTTCGACGAAGATATGTGAGTTTAATAAGTTGTCGTGGATAGAACTTACTCAGTCAAAAATAATTTTATACTCAAAAATCTATAGAAAATTCTAAGAATTTTGATGATAATTGATTGCGTTTCATTTTTAATTCAATTATTCGTAAAAGGAATGTCGATAATAACCGTGTTTTAGTGTCTGGAGAAAGCCTTGTGTATTTGTAGAAGTTTACATTTTAACTATTCAACTACCTAAGTATTTTGACCGTCATTGAAAACGAAATAATTGTAACGTGAAATTCGACAAAAAGTATTACTTATATGCATTGGAAGTAAATTCTGCCTGTATTTCGTTATGAAACTTAAGTACGTAATACCTATGTAACGCAGGTAGTTGTGAAAAATAATATGTTAAAGTACTCTTTATAATTTTTATTAGAGCATTTATTGAACATTTTAAACGTTTCAAGACACCACGTGCGGGTTTTTTTGAAGGGCGAAAACCGGATTAGTTTGATTTCTGCATCCTCACGCTCACACGGATCTAGCGAATAATGCACCGCGACCTCTACCTGGAGCAAGAGACAGAACGGGGTTGTTTTTAGTCAGTAGGAGTCTGAAAATCCCTCTCACGGTGCCTAGGGCTAGTGAAATCATTAGAAAATTTTACTTCATCAAAAAAAAAACATCATGCAGTCGTGGCACTTAGAAGTTTGGCGTATTGATTCTTGTATAAATAGGTAATAATAATAATGATGTACGTCGAAACCTTTCAATCAGTACAATACAAACAGAATACATATTAACATTTCTCATTTTATTATTTTCAGTCGAAAAAATGCCTTGGTCCTTCGCACTCAACTGTCTGTTCGCGTCCACGCAATCATTGGTAAGTTTTCCCAACTACTTAATAATGTTAACGACAAGAAGGATTTTTGGATGTGATGCATTTATGGTCGGCAAACGACTTGACTACTTGATGGTAAGCAGTCGGTGCCGCCCATAGACATCCACCACACCAAACAAGTTCCCCGACTTTTGGGGATTAGAGTTTCGGACATTTAGCGATTGGAGAGGGCCGGGTGTGTCACATGGTGTGTCCGGAAAGATTAGGCAGACCTTACTCACACGGCGAATCACAATCCTGTAATTGCTTCATGTCAGTTTTCTGTAAGCACTTTGGTCCAGCCGACTCATTCGTGCCAAAGCTTGGCTCTAACATACATAGAATGGAAGGCAATAGGTGCCAGTTCAAGTTCAATGCTTATTCTCCAGATAGTTACTATAACTATTTAGCAGAAAATAAGCCTAATTCGAAACTTATGTTGTGATTACTCTTCGATCTTAATTATACTTTTCCTGACCTGAGAATTTTGATTCTTCTCTAACTTTAGAGCCATTCCGATCAGCGAATACTCAAAATCTGATAAATCATGTCTTACAAGTTCCAAGCTATCTCAATCACCAGATACTCAAGGGCTACAACTTGGAAAAACTTTAAATCGTTGCCCATAAAACAAACATCTAAGTTGGATATCGATCAATTTTATTGTTATTAAAACTTAGCACTGCATCAAGTATATTTCCCTGAAGGCTAGTGTAGAAACTATAGGTACTAGAGTAGATGGGCAGCTAGGTTCTAAAGTTATAATATAAATATTATCAATTTGTAATATTTTAGAAAAAGTTATAATAGAGAGATACAATTTTGCATACGACAAAAATTTGTATACTTACTTTGATTATATTCAAAGTTTTAAGTTTTCTCTTAATTTTTAGATTTTCGCGCTACTTTTGACAGTATTTACCTGATCCCATTAATATTTGAGTATATGTAAACTAAACTTCGATAATTTATATTTAATATACATATATATGAATTTATGCAATTGGCAGAATTTCAAAACCACATGGTCGCCCTCGAGTAATACTCAATGCAAGGGAGTAACTATGGTTACAGCTTGACACTTAGCATTATACCGGAACCCTCGTGTTTTTGTGTCTTAGAGAATGTCAGCTTTCTTTCCAACATTATACAGTATTATATGAAGATACCAAAGTGATCTTAGACTTAGTTTTACCTGTTGTACTTCGCAGAGAGGTTGCTCCACTCTCAGGGACGAGAGCTTCGCAGAGCCCTGTTCACTCTCAAGCAAATCCTTCAGTCCGACAAGGACCTTGTGCACGAATTCGTCGCGAACAAGGGCCTGGACTGCCTCATGCAAGTCGGCAACATGGCTGACCACAATTATCTGGATTACATCCTTCGAGCACTTGGACAGGTAAACAGTTCATCAAAATATTCAGTTTTTGATTTTGTTTGTAAAGTTCGTTGTCAAAACACACAAAAACGAAATACAAAAAGTATTAACGTTGAAAATTATAACTTTCATATATAGGACGAAACGGAACTCTGAAATAAACGAAGTGTATTTTTTGTTTGAAGTCAGCGTTACCGGCTCCGATACAGAAAGTTTTAATTACAAACTTTTATTTGCACTATGTAGTGAGTTGCTAGTAATAAGTTAGTGGGGCCGAAGCCAGGATTCATTTTTTGTCTGAACAGACAGTCCCTATTCAGGAGTAGGGGGCATTTAACGGAAGTATGTACGCGAGTCCCCTTGATAGAATGATAAAAGACAATGATTGGAGTCGTAGTGCACATGTATTCGATGTGGCCTTCAAATATTCTGTGTAATTTTGAATGTTATCGCATATTTCAGATTTCTTGTAACTACAGTCCGTTAAATCTGAAGTAGATTACGTCCTAAATTCAAAGATTGGTCATCCATGAACTTCTATGTATGCCAAATACACGTTTAGGCGATTAAATAACAAACATCCAAAAATACTTTCGCGTTACCCTAGTATTATAATGCTACAAATATTTAGGTCATGTTTTCTTTAGTCTTTTAATAGAAATAACAAGAATAAAGTTACGTAAACAAATAACAATTAATAGCTGATGAGCTAAAATGCTACAGAATCTTAAGCGAAGCCTCTAGTTTGTCTTTGCTTAAAGTTTATAATTATGTAAACAAAAACAATATTTCTCTCTATGCTTTTCTATAACATTTTACTTACACTATGTTTCAGATCTTGCTCTATGTCGACGGCATGCATGGGGTTATGGGCCACCAGCGCTGTGTGCAGTGGCTTTACGCTCTCATTTCTAGCAAATTCCGTCATGTAGTCAAAACAGCACTCAAACTACTTCTAGTCTTTGTCGAATACACCGAACAAAACTGTATGCTCCTCATAGAAGCAATTGTGGTCGTGGATAGCTCTAATGCTCGACAACCATGGTACAACATAATGAAGATTCTGCAGGACTTTGATGCATCCGATACGGAACTTCTCATTTACGCTACTACTCTGATCAATAGATGCCTGAACAATGTTCCCGATAGAGACACATACTATGACCAGGTGGATGCTCTGCAGGATCAGGGCATTGATGATATTATACAGCTGTATATGTCAAAGCAAGGAACTGATTTAGATCTTTTGAGGCAGTTGCAGATTTTCGAAGCTGTTTTGCTATATGAGGATGGTGATGAAACGGGAACAGCACTAAAGTAAGTTGATATCAACACATCATTTTCTACTAAACTCAATTACTATTTTTATATATATGTCCGAAGAAATGCCTCATTCGCCAATTGCCAAACCAGTACCCACATCGAAAGTAATCAAGTCTTGGTTTCCTTTTCAGACAATTGGACGACTCGGTAATCAACTCAATACGTCGCAGAAGCATAAACTTAAATAGTGAGAGAAGAAAGTCTAAAAAGCAACAATGCAAAGAAAAAGGTCAGTGTCAACCCAGTGACATCGAAGAGTTCTTTTTTCCTTGGTGTGCTTTAATGTTTATACTCATTTTAATTATTTATAGTTTTCTGCATGGTATGTCAGTTCATACCTTAAATATACTAAGACATTTTTCTTCATATTGCAACTGTTAAAATATTAATTAAAATCTTCAATTGACCTGAAGTACTTGTTTACCAAATATGATCACATGTTGTTTAAAACGCATAACTTCATTCCATTAGTATTCAAAGCAAGTTTTGTTGTATTTCAATCTTCTTAACCAGAGCTTTTTAAACAACATCCATTTAATCCAAGTGTCTTTATTTGTGCTGTTTTTCACTAACCACAGCAAAACCAGTCATCACTCACACTGAGCCAGACAACAAAATAACGAATAACATTCGTTCATTCTTACCGTCGCTCACTGACAATAATAAAGAAAACAAAGAACTGAGTTCAGCGTTGAGAAGACGACGAGATCGATTCGCGAGGCAGGCGCATCATATAATTCAGCAACAAGAAATGTTGAATCACTCCAGTGATATCTACAATGGTTTGTTCCACAACAACGGGAGTTTCACGAGCGGGAACGGAAGTTTTATAAGTTCAAATGGAAACTTTTCCACGTCCAACAGCAGTATGACCAGTGTTAATGGCAGCTTCACAAGTCCAAATGGCAGTTTTTCAAGCCTCAATGGAAGTTTCACCAGCACTAATGGAAGTTTTTCAAGTTCTAATGTGAGTTTCCCGAACATTATCGGGAATTATACCAGCACCAATGGAAACTATACAAATTCAAATGGGAATTACACTAATGGAACTTACACCAATAATAAGAACTACACAAATACTACTAGTAACGTGAATGGTACCAGTCTATCGAATGGAGTCAATGGACATCAAGATGATACGACTGATGATAAATACATGAATAGGACAACGAAGAATTTTAATCTAGCAGATGTTTTAAAGAATGGTTTGTGCTTAAACTAACACACAACTAATTCCTTTGTCACCCGCTTTGATCTGCTTCTTTTTCGCTATTAATTTATTTTGCACTTTCATTTAATTTTTATTCGATCCTTGTGATATTAAATTTGATTTTAACTTTTATCAGGAAACCAAAGATATACATCAGGTCTCAAACAGAGAATCCAAAATGGGACTTTAGGACATAGTGTTAATGCTGTTGACGCTATAACAGTCATGCGGCAGAAGCAGACAGACGCGACTCCAGAGGTGAAGGACGACCGAGGAATCTTGCTGAATAGAGAACACAGTATCAAAGATTTAGCACAAAGGTTGACCAGCCCAGTCAGTCCAACTACCGAGGAAAAGCCATTACGGGTTTCTGATATGGCTGGAATTGTATCGAAAGCCAAAGAAGAATTAGCTAAATCTCAATCAAAAGGTAATTATTTCCTTTTAATGAGTTGTTCCATTTGCTTCGTGGTAACAATTCAATAAAAATTACAAGTATAAATATTTCTTGCAGAAATTATAAAGAGTCCTACGATAGAAAAATCACCTAAAGTTCATGAAATCAAAGTATCAGAAAATGATTTGCATTGGGAAGAACTGAGAAAAGGTTGTTTACATAGGGAATTCCACTTATGCGACTTAGATTTTTCTGATCTCCGCGAGGATTCCGACGATGAGATGTCTTCACCTGCTGTGAACGCTGCTAGTGGTCCACCACCACCACCGCCCACAATGTTCCCACCAATGGGTGTCCCTCCGCCTCTGCCAGGTTGTTTTCCTTCTCTTACTAAAAATAATGTTCCTGCTCCGCCAAAACCAGCTCTCTCATCAGAAATGTCAAACGACTCTGACAGCTCCACAATAAAGAAAAATAAGAAAACTGTGAAGTTGTTCTGGAGAGAAATACAAGAGAATCCAACGCCAGTGGCGATAAGGCCGAAGGTCGGAGGGTTTATTTGGGATGACCTTCCTGAGGTCAGTGTTGACACTGCAATGTTGGAGCACCTGTTCGAATCTAGAACTAATGATTTGATTATCAAAGTAAGTAAACTATAAACAGGATATAAAATGCATATGTATGTGATTTAAACAAAAGTATTAAAGTGAAACTAATCCCATTTTCTTCTTTCTTTCATGTAATCTTCGGCTTCTCCTAGGAAGTAAGTATAAATTAATATATATTTTTTACATTTAATTCTTTATTATCATTGTTTACCCTTTCAATGACAATATTTAATTAATTAACACGTTTCTATTTACAGAAATTAATGGAACCAAAGAGAAACCTTATTTTAGACGCTAAAAGATCAAATGCTATCAATATCGCAATGAAGAAATTACCAAAACCACAAACGATCAAAGCAGCTATTATGAAAATGGATGCCACCGTCGTTGGCAGAGAAGGTATAGAAAAACTATTGACCATGTTACCTACTGAGGAAGAAAAGATCAAAATACAAGAGGCCCAGGTAATAAACAAACTGTTTACCAGAAATTTCATAAAATGTACTTACTACTCGAAAGACATATCCTTTTTCTGTCCCTTGTACCGTACCCATACCGATTTCGTGGTCATTTATTGTATTTATATTTTTCAGTACGCCAATCCGGATTTACCACTAGGCAGTGCTGAACAATTCCTATTAACCCTGGCTTCCATCAACGAACTCTCATCTCGACTAAAACTTTGGGTGTTCAAATTGGATTTTGACAATTTAGAGGTAAAGTTCGTGTTATCGTAATTCATATAAATATACTCAAGTTAAGACTAAAATCAATCTGAGTATGTTTTACGTTTCTTCTTCACTTGTGAACAAGATCATAAACAACTAAGGAAAAACAATACATATAATACTTATGTATTTGGTTGTATATAGTTTGACAATCCTTTTGAATTTGCAGAAAGAAATCGCCGAACCACTGATGGACCTAAAGCAAGGTATAGAATTGTTGAAAGTGAACAGAACTTTCAAAGTAATCTTGTCCACGTTGCGAACCGTCGGAAACTACCTAAATGGAAACTATGCCAAAGGTTTTCGTTTGGAGTACTTATCTAAAGTTGTGGAAGTTAAGGACACCGTGCACAAACATCCCCTATTGTACCACATCTGCGAAATGATCATTGAAAAATTCCCTGATAGCTCCGACTTTTTCAGTGAAGTTAGTATTGTTTAATGAAATTTTATTTTTGTGAGACAGCATTATGTTCAAAGTTCTTAAAGAAATATTGCAATGTTTGAAGCACTTGTATGCCAATAACAAAACAGATTTAAATACAATTTTCAGGTCGGTCCTGTCATTCGAGCCTCTAAAGTAGACTTCGATGTACTCTCAGCGAATCTCCAGAAACTGGAATCAGACTGCAAAGCATCGTGGGACCACATGAAACGTGTTGCAAAACACGACGGATCTCAGATTTTCAAGACAAAAATAAATGAATTCCTCACAGATGCGGCGGAGAGAATCATCCTTTTGTCAGTTATCAAAAAGAGGGTGATGAGCAGGTAATATGCTTAAATATTGAAGCAAATCAGTTTGGTCTTAGAAACTATTATCAAAATAAACTTACTTACACACCATAATTTAAAACATAATAGAACATTAGATTCTCAGATACAATTGATTTGTTTGTTAATTAAGTAGTTAAGTATGCCTATGCATTGATTTAAACTATGTTTGATGCGATGCGAATTAGCCATAAGCGAATTGATTATGATGTTTATTACTATAGCCCTAAGTACGTAGGTTATTTCATGAAATGTGCTAGCTTTTCCAAACGAATACGTGACGATTATTATTGAAAAAAAGAGTAGTAAATAGTGACGGCGATTGAATGTCGTAGAAAATGATAGAAAAGCAAATTCTCAAAGGCCATTTTATGTTTATCGGGTCTTTAAACCTGAGAAAGGCCAAATACCTTTATTAATGAATCCAATACAGCCTTTTTGGTGTACTAAGAAGCAAATAAGTGCTTAGACTACGATTTGAAATTGTTACAGATTCAACAAATTCTTACTCTTCCTCGGAGTCCCTCCATGTGATATACCCAAGACCAAACCGGCAGAATTCTTGAAGGTCATTGCAGAATTTTCTCTGGAGTACAGAACTACTAGGGAGAGGGTATTACAGCAGCTAGAGAAAAAGGCTAATCATAGAGAGAGAAACAAGACTAGAGGAAAAATGATTATTGATGTAAGTCCGTCACCAGTTGTTACCTCAAAATATTAGTAAAAGTTAAAAATTATTGTTTATTTCCTTTCCCAACAACATTTAAGTAAATAAATATTCTTAAGGAATATAAAGGACCGGCACAGTCCTTTAGTCCGTTAGTTAATGCCTTTTATTGAACATTTGTTTTTTATATGAAATGTCTTTTACAATAAGTGTCATTAATCTTCCAGGTGGGTAACTATTCTCACAAAAATGGGGACCACACTGCAGATAGTGCTTTAAAAGAACTGTTGAAGACAGATCCGGACACTGACAGCCTCACAGACGGTAGAAGAAAGAGTCAGCCCAACAGCAGGCGAATCTTAGTAAAGTCAGTATTATTTCGTATGTTAAATAAATTGGTCGACTTCGCACACCCTTTTACAATCAGTAATGTTGTTAAAACCATTTGCTATTGTGAGAGTCTAAACTTACTTCAACCTGGAAAAACAATTAAATGATACTGTTAAAAACTATTAACATAATCTTTAAACAATTCTCATTTCCAGTGGAGACTTATCAGCAGACGAAGAAATCTTAGAAAGCCTTGTGAGGTCAGCAACATCCAAACGCAAACCAGTAGCACGAGAGCGGAGAAGGAACCGAATTTCTGACAGGAAGAATTGTAAGTTATTAAGTCACTGTTCAGACCATTAGGCTTTGCAAATGGTTCACCATAATAGATATATTGAAATTGGTACTTTATGTATTCCTTGCAATAACATATTCTTCTCTTGTGGTGAATTATTTCTATAATGGTCTATTATCTCAGAATGAAAGCTTTGCGGCCATGTGTTATCAAGTCTTCGTATGTCACACTACGAAGACTTTGTTACCACAACCTGGCATACCAATCTGTTTAAAAATACATATTATCAATGCGAATGAATCTCTTCATATATGTACAAAATATATTTACTGATTGCTCTGCGATGCTTTTATAGAGTACGTTAAATTTATGCCTGATATTTATTTATTTAAATGTGCGCAGTGCACAGGTGGAATTAATAAGGCATTTCATACCAGTCGAACCTTGGGTGATGCAGAGATGAACCAAAGCGAATAGTGATACAGCTTTTACAACTTTATTATGACAAAAAATGTCTGGTTAATTTACTGGGTTCAGTTTCAAAAACTTGTATTTAAATAAGTCTTGTATTTATTTTTCTGCTGTGCTATCATTCTGATAATTAGGTAATTATAAAATACTTTTATTTACAGTGAACAGGACTCTAGATGGAAACCAATCATGACGAGTAATTCTTTCTACGGTACGTTGTTTTAATTTTCCTTTTTATATTGCAGTTTTTTTTGCAACTAGATATTTAACTATTAATATTGGCCGAACCTCAACTATAAAATGTAGTTCTCTAGTGCTTTATTCTTAGACTATCATACACTGTTCTACAAAGATTACATTATAATAAAATAAACGTCTAAAATCAGTATCATAACGTATCAAATTAATTGTTACTGTTTCTAACTTACAATTTTTGTTACAGATCAAAGAATAATCAGCTTACATACCTGGAATTGCAATTCAAATCAGTACTCAAGGCTGGTTGGAGTACAAGCTTAGATGTTTCGTAATTAAGTGATCGCTGGTCGATTGCCAAGGACGAAATAAACATAGGCCCTTCTATTTCATGGGACTTATAAAACAAATGACGATGCGTAGGTGACTCAGATGTGCATGTGTGATGTGCACCTCCGCAAAACCGTGGATATGTTAAGCTCTAATGTAGGCATACGTAATGACAAAATTTTTGAATCTCATCCAATAGCCAACCTTACAAAAATGTTAAACTTTTTATTGTAACCAAATCCCTTACTGGTGCGAACGAATTCTAAATTTAAAATGTGAATGTTTTATGCTGTACAATGAAATCACAGAAAAGACTTCGTCAAATTCTATGACCATCGCTCTAGTATAGTCAATAAATGTGGACTCTTTACTTTCCTATGGAGTATCTTTATCCTTTGCAGTCAACACTGTTATATCAACTTCTATATTAGATCTAGTATGGGTTTGTTATACTAAAATCAATGCTGTCTCTGTCTTGAAAGACCTTTACCAAAGTTTTTCTACTTTTTTCTTTTAGGTTTTCGAGTATGATATATTGAAGGTAATATAGAAATATTAAATTAATATTACTTTCTGCAAATGCACACTACCAGTTAGTAACTTTCCAATTAAGCGTAGGTCAAAGGGGTAATGGAAAGGGAATGAAGCGTGGTTCATTCTTTTTTGCTCCACTTCGATTCGTTCTTTTTCTTTTTAGCGTCTTACTGCGGTTTCTTTGTAAAGCATAAACAAAATAATAACGCACAAAATAGTAGCATATAAAAGTAAAACTCTTAGACACTTTCTTAAAATTGTTATTAATTTTGTATGCGACACCAACGTTGTATCTGGTTAAGATAAGACATATACAAAACCAGTAGTCACATTACTAAAAATCACATACAAAAAAAATTGGTATTGTTTGCAAGTCCAGCAATTCACGTAAATTACAATTAAAGTTCAATTTTGTGCGTATTATCGCAAATTTAATTTCGGATTCGCTCTTTATGCACTTATCAATCAATAAAGCAACAATGTTTTTCTTTTATTGTCGAAATAAATAAAAATACAATTGTTGCAACGACCCCGTGTGCACATGAACTATATATTGTTACGTCTTTATAATGCTAAATTCAACTCTATTGACTAATTAAACTATAAAATGCCTTTACAATGTTTATAATTTAGTCCTGATGTTTAGAAATGTTTTTTCTACTAGATTTAGTAGAGAAACAACGCATTTCTTTTTCTGCATTTCCTAGAAGCGCTTTGATGCGTTTACTTAATAAAACAATTTCCTTCAGCTTAAAGAAAAAGTATTGTAAGTTCAGAAAAAGGGCCTTAGTTATTAAATGAATGTTGATTACTATTGAGTATGTAAATTCCCTAAGCATTTTATAATTGAAATCAGCTTGAGTCGCATTCACATAAAACAAGAATTGTAATTATTTGTATGTAAGCGTATTTATTTCATTTTCTCATTCATGTATCGACTTACAACTTGGCCTAGCCATCGATTAAGCTAAAGAAAATACTCTAAGAATTTAATTGGTTGATCTCCTGTGTATCATTAATCTAATATTATTAGGTATCTTCTCTCAAATTCTGTGGTAAGTGTCTGATTCGTCATCAAAACATGTGAATTGTAATTTAGATGTTATGTTGCATGGTGTCTTGTAGTCTAAGGTAAATAAGACTTTAATCAAAACGTATGTAGGTCCAAGGTCATATGTAGAATGTTATGCATTTTATAACTGGTCATGCAAATGTTACGTATTCTGTATATGTTTAATTTGTAGGTACTGACTTGGGTACCTGTGTAGGTACGAAGAGATCTATGAAAATGTAATAATTTCGTTGGTGTATTTATGTAAATAACTGATGTAAATAGCCTCTAACTATATAGCTGTCTTTTGTGGTTTTTTCTCTATTTAACCAGACTGTTTATGAATATTATTAATACACAATTTCTCAATGTTTATAATAGATTGTGACCAGCACCTAATACTATTTAAATTTTTACGGATCATGTGTGAAGTGGATGTGAATAAAGGTCGAGCAGTTTGCTTGTGAACCATTCTTTTTTATAATGGTCAGGCAGTTGTTCGTTTTTTATTTACTCACGTACGTTTCTTAAGATATTTGAATGTGACTGCTCTAAAGTATAGGTACCGCGTCCGGTCCCTGAAAGTGTTGATAAATTGATAATGTAAATTACTTTGATTGTTTGCTAGTCTGGAACTATGCATGTAAAGGTAAGACAGGAGGTACGCCACTATTTACTTGTAATGGTGTATCACCTAAAATACGCCTCTCGGATCGGATGGGGTTATTGACACATTATAAACGATTTTAAAATAAATTAGTAGATACAAATTTGTTCTGATCTTGCATCCTGCACGTTAATGGACTTAGTGTATTGTTATTCAAATATTGTATTCGTTATAATTTTAGACAACTTTTCATTCAATACCGTTATAGATGCAATAAAATAATCAAAGTAATTGTTGTTTTTCATTCATGCCTTTATTTGAAGTGGAGAAAGTCTGGAAACACTAAATGTTGTCACATCTGCATACATTTGAGCTTACAATTTTTCGTTTAGTAGGTTAATATGACCCTGGTATTCAAACTTAGTAGTAGTAGTACTTCAGTTCCTTAAATTTGTCGCAATTATTTCTTTCAAATAGGTAGGTCGACTTGGACCAGATGTTAAGGCGAAGCTTCACGAAGATAATGAATCGAAACCTGGCAAGTACTAATGTACCATTCTCTGAGTTACATACATACATTTTGTAAATATTTAGACACCATGGACAAACTGGAATCATGATTCCATAATCTAATAAAAAATAAATAAAATAAAATTTATTGAAGAACTCATAAGCTAGAATACACACTTTTCCTTAAAGCTATACCAATTTCAAAACATTGGGTGATTGAACTAGGACAACCTGTGTTCCAGGCGAAACTTGGTAAAAAGATATTATACATTGTTAATAATCATAAGTAAATAATTATTTCTAAGTAAATAATTCTAGTCGTCGCAGCCCGGAAGTTAAGGAGCTCATGCATCAGGGTGTAGGTTCGAAACCTGGCAAGTACCAATGTGACTTTTTCCGAGTTATATGTACTTTGTATGATTATTAAGACACCACTAACATACGGTGAAGGTAAACATCGTGAGGAAACCTGAACTTATAATTTCTAATTATAAGTTTGAAATCGCCAACCCGCATTGTGCAAGCGTGGTGATTAATGCTCAAGCCTTCTCCGTGTGAGAAGAGGCCTTTGCTCAGCAGTTGGCACTTATTTTTTTACCACTAATGGACTAATGATGATGATGATGATGATGAAATAATTAATTCTAAGTAAGAAATGACCAATCACCTCAAATAAGCACGGTGTTTCTCGGCCATTCATCGGTGTTCAAGTGACTGTCTTGCGTAGGCGCACATAACATAAATGTTCATTATTTCGACAGGTACCACATTACTGACCTAACTAACTTTTGGCGGCCCGCGTGAGGGAGCAATCCTCCTCCTCACGCCCCAGCAGCCGCAACTGGCGACGCTACGGGCGTCGGGGATCGAGGGACGATCTCCGGCCACCGTAAGCACGGGCCTGCGGTCGGCGAGTAAGGGCAGCTCGCCGCCCGACCAGAACCAGGCCCGAGCGTACGGCGCGTAGCGTTCCGCGCGCGCCTCAAAGAGCCATTAGACCACCACAGACGGGGCCCTAAAGGGCTGATATTCAGCCGGGGTTGCGGGGTAAGCGCAATGAGGCACCGCGACCTCGGCCCAGAGCAGGAGAAGGAACAGGGGGGTTTTTGGTCAGTAAGAGTCTGACACTCCCTCCTGCCCGGCCCTGGGCGGGAGAAGTCATTTGATGATTTTCCCCTCACAAAAAAAACCAACCTAACTTTTAAACTTTCGCGTTACATGTTTACAAAATATAATTACGCGAGTATTAACGCGAAAAGAAATTATTTAAGTACCTTGGTAGGTACACTACCAACCTATTTGGAAAAACCTGCAAATCTATACTAATATTATAAAGAGGTAAAATTTGTATGTTTGTAAGTTTGTACGTAGTGGGTAATCTTTGGAACCACTGGTCGGATTGCCAAAATTCAAATTCAAATGTTTATTGCATTCCATAATGTTACATAAGGTGTTATTATATGTGTATCAGTATTAAGATCATTATGGACCCTGTCGGGCACAGCAAATTACGAAATAATAAAATTAACTTACATTACAAAATAATAAAATCAACTTATATGACAAAATAACAAAATTTAACTTATACTATGAAATTATAAAGTTTAAAAATATTTTGAAATTTAATTAAATTAGGAAATAAAATAGAATTATGAACTTAATTTAAATTAGGAAATTAGGTAAATTAAATTAATAATAATAAAAATGTTTCTAATCTATAACTACGTAACGTAAAACATCTTATACATTAGAGAGGTATAAGTATATGTAACTTTACAGTATTTTTGAAAATAATCATTTCTTGTGATATACTTAAAAATTATTATTGTATTTGTACTTTTATACTAATTCTTTCACTGATAGATAGCTGCAATGTTCTTGAGTGCTTATAGGCTATAAAACATCACGCTACAATCAAATGGAGCTGAGCAGCGGGTGAAATCGCGCGAGAGTAGCTAGTAATTTATATGTATAAAAGAAAGTAGTACCTATATAGGTAGTGTGTAGTGGTAGGGTTGTAGTTTAGAAGAAGAACATACAATAGGGTACAATATTTAGGATAGGGTAGGTAGGGTACATAGTATAGGGTAGGTAGTTTAACTAAGTAACTAGGTAGGGTAGTATAGGTGCCGGGGTTGCGGGGTAAGCGCAATGAGGCGCCGCGACGTCATCCCAGAGCAGGAAAAGGAACGGGGGAATTTTTAATCATTAAGAGTCTGTCACTCTCTCTCGCCTATCCCTGGGCGGGAGAAGTCAGTGGATGATTTTCCCGTGACAAAAAGGGTCGTACCTATAGGTAGTCAAATGACGGTTAGAAGGTAGTAACATAAACATATAAATAATTACAATAAAATTGAGATTACTAAAAGGCCAGTAGCCCATTAGGTCTCCGTTGGTGCGGTGTCATGGACAGCGTCAATTGGTAAGCATCATGTATTTGTGCACAATGCTAAAAAGACGTGATTTTCATTTGTCTTTAATAAAGAGCAACGAAAAGTACATGGTCGATTAATTTCAAGCGATTGGATTCCAAGCATTATTTATCAGTCCGAGTATTGTCAGTAACGATTTAATAGCATATGTATTATGCATAATAGCATATATATGTATTATCTACACAAATATATTAAAAAGAAAATGTTATTATTTGACCATGTTTGTAATGAATAAACTCAAAAACAACTGTTCCAATTTCAAAACATTTTTCATAATGGAAAGCAACATTCATCTTCAGAAACAAAAAGTAAATTTATTACTAGAAAAGATTAGGAATCCTTTTTTTATATACATAGTTCGGCAACCGAGCAGACGGATTACCTGATGGTAAGCAATCAGCGCCGCCCATGGACACTCGCAGTACCAAAGTAGTACTACAAGTGCGTTGCCCGCGTCTTGCGAGTAATTAGGGATTTAAGGACACTGGATTCGAGGATTGAGGATAGGGGAAGGGGGAAGAATTGAGGCTCCGGGGACCTCACTCACACAGCTAAACACAACGTAAGTATTGCTTCACGTCTGTTTTCTGTCAGGCCGTGGTATCACTCCGGTCGATCCGAGTCGTGCGTGCCGAAGCACGGCTCTCCCAAACTTATCTATACTTACTAAAACGTAAGTACACACAATCACCCTTGCTTTTCGCGTTTCGCGTCATCAAGTTACCTAGGTTTTTTGGCGTTGGAATATTATTTAGTGTTAATATTTTAGTTTTACTTAAGATGAATTACTCAAAATATTAACAAAGTTTTGGACAATACTTCATAGCATTGTGTTTTGTCGTGTGAGCGAAGTTAGTGGAGGCCCAATATTTTTTCCCCTCCCCTTATACCTCTCCAATCTTTAAATCTCCGAAACCCTAATTCCTAAAAGATCGGCAGAATTTAAATTCGGGAATTTGTAGACGTAAAATTAAAATAAAATGTTCGTCATGGTTGCATGAGCTACAGTAATGGGAGAAACTGTTTGTTTATAAATTCCATAAACTTTTATTTTATATTTTCATTTAAAAATTCTCAAGACTAGACTAGACTTTTTATCGAAGCTTGCACTTAGGTTTTGGACAATTAGGGGTTAAGTGCAGCTTTGTACGAAAGTATTTGTGCCTCAAGATAGTTGTCACTGGTATTGATTTGAGCGTTATATCTTTGAAACAAAACTTTAATTTTTATTTAAGTATTCGTTAATTTAAAACGGGAAGATTTGTATCTTCAAATTTTTTGCTTTGCTTAGTTTGTAGTTTAATGTAAAGTATATTTAAATTTAATAATTATTGACAAATAAACTTTTTTGATAACAATGTCTATAATACAATGATCTGACTTCGTGTCTGGAATAAAAAGTTTCAGGTAAAGATTTTTGATACCACAAAGAGAAGATTTAAATGTCAGCATAATACTAATCTTGACCCTCTCGCTGTCAGAGTATCTCAATAGTGGAGTGAATAAGGTTGAGGTAATGAATGATGCTGCGTTGATCTTGGCACTAGTACGATCAGTGGCTGAAAGTATCAAATTAAACCTTGAAAGAATCAAGCAGTGATGGAAATATTCACATTCATGAATCGTCGATATTGTTTTCGAGCATAACAACATGTACCACGACATTAATGAAAAAGAAAAATGCTCCAGTATGTAACACTCAACTAATCAGTCATATCCCAAATATAGGTAATCCGAGTTACTAGAGGAAAAATGCTAGATAATAATCAAGTTTCCTCTCAACAAAACACTTTCTTTGTGCAATATAAGTTAGATTTTTTGCAGTAATATTTCTTCAGTTTATAATCGTCAATCGTTACTTTTCACGCTACATTTACTGCACACTGTGCAAAGTATAAACAGATTTTGCTAGTTGAGTTACTAGTCCATAATAATCAGGGCCGATTGAGAGATAACTTAGCTACAAATTATTCGCGGAACTAGACTTCATTCCCAACACCTGTTTCACCAACCCCATAAAAGTACCAGGCTGTCATAAAAGTCAAACGATTAAAAAATCTACAAATAACCTTTATTATACATAAAACTAATACAAAAGTATCCTAAAACTGGTCTTGCAATAAACTATAGTATTTTGAAAATAGAATTATCTACAAATTGGTAAACTAATTAGTAATGTTTACTTTAAGAACCATCTACAAAAAAGGTCTGGATGTAGTCTACAAGGGATATGTCAACGGCATTCTTTCATTAACTAAAAGGTCACATATACATATATTTGAAGTTAAATATCTTAGCAAAAAAAAAAATTATAAGTGATGCGTGGATGTTGATGAAGTGTTCCTTTTTCGTCTTTGTCGCCATGGCTCGGATATAACTAATATTACAAAGCCGAAGAATTTGTTTGCTTGTTTGTTTGATCGCGGTAATCTAATGAAATACTGCTCCGAACAATTATTTTTGTGTTTGATAAGCCATTTTCCGAAGAACGACTATAGACTATAGAACATCACGCTACGACGATTATAAGCTGAGCAGCAGGAGAAATAGCAAGGTAGTAGATAATAAAGTAGTAGATAATAAACATAACACTAAAAAAAGTTCATGTATGTACATTGTACAACCATTTTTTTTTTGTTATTTAATAGGTCGGCAAACGAGCAGACGGATGACCTGATGGTAAGCAATCAGCGCCGCCCATGGACACCCGCAATGGAGGAGTTACGAGTGCGTTGCCAACCTTTTCGGGATTAGGGATTTGGAGATTTAAAGATTGAGAAGGGATTGGGGGAGGGGAAGGATTGGGCCTCCGGTAACCTCACTCACACGGCGAAACACAACGCTGTGGTTGTTTCACGACGGTTTTCTGTGAGGCCGCGGTATCACTCCGGTCGAGCCGACCCATTCGTGCCGAAGCATGGCTCTCCCAAACTTAAAAATTATACATAATGTATTGTAATAAAATAGAAATATTGTCTTGTATAGTTATGAAATACAATGATTATTAAATCAGTGTCTTTCGTTATTGAATCAGTGTATTTTATTTCAGAATAGCTTAGGCTTGTTTGTAATATTGAACTTAATACTAGAAATCAGAATGCAAAGAGAGTGTGTATGTGTGTAAGCGTGGAATGTTTTCTGCAAAACAGGAAAGGCTATATAGGAACAAAACACAAGAATATCTTTTATACGAAGCAACGTGACAATTGCTTCTTTTATTATCATCATAATAATAACATGACGAATGTGTTATCGCATTTTATCTACCTATGAGTTTTTTTTTATTAGAAGTTACATAAATCTAGGAATGAAATCAAAGAAAAATTAAAACTATTTAGCACATAAACTACACTTTGGGACGAGCAAATAGCGTCACAAGATGTCAGACAGACAGATTGACACATACAAAACTGATATTTTACCTTTATTCTTGTTTGACGATCAAAACTACCTAAACATTAGAAATGACTTAACTTTCGACTTAATTTTTACTATGTTTGAGTGAAATGAGTGAGCGAGAAAGGAGTTTCAAATGTTTCGAAGTTCGGATCTTTTGAACAAACCTACATGATATAGAATGTCATTAAGGCATTGGCTTTCTTTATATGGACTTACTGTTTTGTACGTTATGCATCTACATATTGTCTTATCAGAAAATAAAGAGTGAATCTATTGGATTCACACAGCAAAGAGTATAAATATAAATTCATGCAATAAACGACTTACTGATTTAGTGCCATCGCATATTTCTAACTAGCTTTTGCCCGCAACTCCGTTCGCGTGTAATAGTATAAAAACTATCCTTTGTCTACCAAACTATGTCTGTACCAAATTTCACAGTAATCGGTTCAGTAGTTTAGGCATGAAGAAAAGACAGACATACAGAGTTACTTTCGCATTCATAATATGAGTTTGGATTTAAATTTGGATGTCGATCCTGGCGAGTTAAATGCGAAGTCATTTCACTCAAAACTAAGGACTAGCTTCGTCTTGACACGGTTGCAATGCTGATACTAAATATCACCACTATTCCTTCCTCTTCAATTACTCTCCCTATAAAAAACCGCATCGAAATCCATTGCTTAGTTTTTAGTTTTAAGCATACATACGGAGAGATATAGGGATAGAGAAAGCGATTTTGTTTTACCTATACTATGTAGTGATTTGTCAGTTTAGTCACACATATAGATGCTAAAAAACAGCTTTAAATAATATAAGTTAAACTGTCAGTAACTGACCTATTTTGATTTAGTAGTAATTTTGAAGTACTTACTAGTATAAAAACTAGCACACGCTAAGCGACTAAACTAAATAGAAAGTGATGTAAGTAGAATGGTATACCGATAGTCTATTGTAATAAACCTTGTTTAAAAACAGAGGTTGGTATTCCATTGAATATGTAGTCTGCTCACAAGAGAACTGTTATAGGAAGGTTATGGAGATCACAGTGGTCATTAAAACTGGAGGAAAAATTACTTATGATATAATAGTTATAAGAAATAACTTCTATATAAGAAGGGCTTCTTATTGGGATTCGCACCCAAAGGTTAAAAACTAAAACTTTATAACTAAAACATTGCTGTCCATGCGTACAGCTATCGGTCTGCCATCAAGTTGTATCTTATGAACCGGGATAGATAGAGAGTTAAAATTTAGACAGATGCAATAAAAGAGACCACCTGTTACTACTATAATGGCAAATAAAAATATGATTTTGGCGGTATTTTTAATAAGTATAGTATTATAAACTGTGAAATATTCCAAAGACCTTTTAATGTGAATGACAATATTAAGTAAGATATTGTAATACAAAAATAAAGGGTGCCGGTGTTAAGTCATCCGCTTGTAACAGCCGCTGGCCGCTAGCTAGCGTACATTCACGCGCAGTCTTACGCTCAGGTACGGGGAAGGCTTGCGCGAGCGCATGCGGGGCGGGGACAGGCAGTGCCGCGACGGACACCATCTTGGGTGCGCGTGAGTGATTCTTAGTGTTGTGATTATATTCATGTTCCATCCAGGTTGGTAACTTATTCATTACTTAATATTTTCATAAGACAAATCATTTCCTTAAACTAATTCTTGAGTTCAAGCTTAACTATTTAAAACAGTGCTATAACATAAACCGGTTAAGTAATAAACTACTTTTACGGGCCGACCGAGTTAGTCAACTACTGGATTTTAAGTTCGCTATATTTACTTATGTACATTGTAAGAGCAATTTCTTAATCGGGTACCGTTTTGTATGTGAAAAATGGGTTAGGCAGGTTAATGTTTTTAAACTTGGTGTTTAAGTGAAAATGAGTTGAAATTTTATGTTGTGACGTCACAGTGGTGTATTTTTTGTGGATCGCACTGTTACTGGATTGGGTGAATATTTTTTTAAAGTTGTTTTGTAAAGGTATTGTGTTTGTTACTCTAATATAATTTTATTTTATGTGGTTTCTTTAAATGCTTAAAGTGTGAAGTGCTATAAATAAACATAAGTAAAAATAAGCATGTAAGTCGCTTCCTTCGCGAAGTCGATGTTATCGGGAACCAGATTGGATGTGAGGATAAAAACGCTTACTGTATTTGAGAATTGCGTGTGTCCTAAAATAGAGTACTAAGTCCCAATACTCATTTAATTTCACAGTGTTTATCACCAGAAGCTGTCGAAATATATTAGCGAGATTAATTAATACACGTTTAATAATAAAAAATAAATGTGATGAAAATGAAACATGAAACGCAGAAATAAAAATTAAATAATAATGAAATTTAGTTGTCATATTATTAATTACGTGAAGGAAGTTCAATTTTTTTACAGGGGAAGTGTTTGTTATTTAGAAAAATGGGTCATACCTAACAAACTCACTGGTTTCTGTTTACATTATCAAAAACTGTATTGTTTTCTCTAACAATCGGTGTTAACAATGGGCCACTAAGGCGTTACGGTTGGTGGCCACTATTTTCTCTACAATTAATATGTATTGGTTACAACAAATGTTAATGTCAATGCCAACTTTGGCATCGCTTCAAATGGCACGCAGTTCCGTACATGCCAAGTTAGATAGGTAAACGTGGGTAAATAGATTTCACAAAGTGGTGTATTCGTAGATTTGGTTGCTGTTTCTAGGGCAAAATTTTAGGTGTTATTCTACTTTGAGGCTTATTCATAAGTGTATAGGTACTACACTAAGTTTATTACCCAAAACAATAGGCAGTGGTAGGTAATTATATAGGAATGACCCTTATCGGTTCAAGTGCAATAATGTACCTCGACCCCGACCTCGAACTGGAGAAGGACCGACGTATTATTTAGTCAGTAAGAGTCTGAAACACCAGGGAAAAAAGCCATAGGATGATATTCGAGCCTCAAAAAATTGCCTTGAACATTGGCTCCATGACAACGACGTACGACATTGTACGGCCCATGATATGTATGTTTCATTGACAACGTGGTACAAAATATTCCTTTACAATAATTGTGGATAGATCGACACTCTGCTTAATGATCAACCTAGGGACTTCAGATACATCATAAACATCCTAAAGAATTATTGAAGGTACGAACATGTCTTTCAAAGAGGATTTACCAAAAGTACTTAGCTAAGTTCAACTTAGAGAATGCTGCAGCTCACCCTGAGGTGAGCTGCAGCTTATCACACTTAAAACTGTGATGAGCTCATCACAGTTTTAAGTGTGATAAGTACTAGGATTTCAGCTCAATTAATTATGTAGTAGGTTTATTGATAACAATCTTTATAACTGTCACAATCCACATGAATTTCAAGTGACAGTGGGAGTAAAAATAAACTCAAATATTTTTGTTATCCATGGTTTACTCTAGATTTCTTTAAAAGGGAATCAAAATCATTATCTTTTCACGTTCACGGCCTTTTAAGAATTTCTAGAATTCCGATGTTGAAATTCTCAAAACGAACTCGAAATTCTGTCCAAAAACAAACTGTTAATACGGGCCAAAAACCACGTGGGCACAACATCAAAACAAATACAAAATACCTTAAAATTTCACATGTCTATGACAGTTTGTAGCAAGATACAAAATCTGATGTAATGATGACTTGGAAGTATCGGCTTTATAACAAAGCTACTTATGATGTAACCAACTTCTTAATCACAATAGGAAGAAAATTCATGCAGTCATTCAATAGTGCAGAAGTACCTATCAAGATAGTTGCATGAGATAAAGTGAGTTTTGAAAGAGCTATTGCTCTTTAAGCTAATGAAAGACCTAAGATGGAGTACTGTACTCCTTTTAACCCAGTAGTGATGATGAAAAGGAGTAGATCCACCATTGAGTTCTGAAACAATACCCTACCACAATCATGTACCACTTACTACAAACATTCCTTTTATTCCTTGAATGGAAGAGTCCAGAACTCCGTAATGAAGGTGTAAAATAGGATAGCATATTGATCCGTATTAAGTTTACTCCTAACCAATTTACCTTAATACGAGTAGGTACTATTGTTAAGCAATAAATCAAGATATAGCTTTAAAAAATTAACAATTAAAGGCAAGAATTAAATTGTCGAGGTAAAGCCAACTTATGACAACGAAATTTGATTGGAAACTGAAATAAACAAGACTAATTACATTGAAAGATTAGCAAAGAACATTTATAACCAGACCTTGACTATCACCGACATTTATTCTTAATAATACTTTCAAATGATTCATAGTTTACTGCGAATTATCTGGACCATATTTAAATGGACAATGCATCTTTGAGACCGGCTGAACTGCTTAGTGATTACGTTAATAGTTACACAACAGGAAAGCCAGAGATCTTTTCACAATCACACTTTTTCATTCTTCCAACATAAATAATGAGCATATTTCCTACTTATAATTCTGGTATGGAAATAATACGACCTGACCCTGACGATCTATACATCGTAAAAAGTAGACAAACACCGCAATCGAACAAAACCTCTTTGCACATAAATCTATGCATATAAGGTTTTTTAAACAAAAACAGGTCCAGAGCTGATTGTCTATGAAAATCTTTTTAACCTATAACAAATTGCTACCGGTCTTAAAACAACAAAAGATCAAACCGTTATTAATGTCGTGGTCAACCATAAAAATCACGTCGTGAAACATTTTTGGCGCGTTCCCTATAAGGTATGTGAAAACTAACAGAACATTATTTTGACCTGAACTCAAAAGGATGATTTAAAACATCAATTATATCTCGATTTTGCTTGCTTCTTGCATCTACTGTTATCTCTGCATCACCCAAAGGTTCGACTGGCAGAGAATGCCTGTGGCATTAAGTCCACCTTGTACACAAACGTATGTGCAAAAATCTAAATAAATAAATGAATAAAAAATAACGGAGTTCCTTGCATAGAAACCTTCGTTTACGATTGATCTATTAGATTAGCTTTAAATTAAGTTGTATTTGTAGCAAATATAAGATACACTTCTCTTTCGTAATGGTACAAAAACCGGCGATTTATGCATAAACGCGCCTTGACAATGAAAAGGTGTAAAAACAACAGTGTAACAGTTCACATACTATGAATGGTGACGTTTCACGTTGTAATGAACATCCGGTAGTCTGTATGTATGAGAGGTGCAAGTAATGAACGATGGCGAGTGCGATGGAGCATCGAAATAAACAAAAAGAAATCCTTCATAATTAGTACAAACCTTTACTTTGGTACTAAGTTAAAATTCCCGCAAGTAACATTCTACCCAAAACCCAACAAAACAACTTCATTTCTTAATTCTGACAATAAGCGCAAAATCTACAGTTAACACGTAAGATGTTAATCTCGTCGTGTAGGTATAAGTACATCTACCTGTCCAATTATCGGCAGTTAGTTTAAACTATGAGAAAAGAGGTCAATCGTAACTCGAACAGCTTGTAGAAAGCGAAGCAACATTTGTTTGATCTGACTGGACATACTCGTAGTACTGTTCAACAGCCAGTTTATATTGGACCTGTATGTTTAAAAAACTATTAACCTATGCGTATTTAAATTTAGAAGCATAAAGCTTCAGTAAATTTGTATTTTGCAGTGAAGCTATTCTCTCGGTCCAAAAAAATGAATAATTACGACCTTCATGATGACTCTTATCATAAAGGTTGTCAAAGGATAGTGAGTCGTCTGGTGTCCTCGCTACCGCTCATAATTTCCACCACAATCTTGCACACATAAATGCAGTGGAGAGTTGAACAACTGGGTCGGCAGCACCACCGGACGCAGATCGCGTAGTTTTCTTTACTTTCATTATGTTTTGCAAAACAGACGAGAAAAATTTGCGTTTATTTATAGGTTACTTCCGTCTGGTGTATTAGTAATATGTTATTCATATTTGGAAATGTCTCTTTACGTCATAGCATATGAATCTAACCAGGGTAATTTTAGTTTTTCGTGATGTAAACAAATTATATTTAGTTTTTACACTTCTAGCCAATTTAGCAAAGCTTAGGTATTTGTAGGTCAAATGTACACCTGACTTAAAAATCCCGTTCAATTACCATCCTTATTGAATCATAATAACATACATTTTATACCAAAATCGTACCTAATGGTCATGGAATAAGTAGAACTTCAATGGACGCTAACAAATCACGTCTTCACGTCAAGTACTTATGGCACGTTCAGAATAAAATATTTAGCTTCGAAGAACACAATTGTTGGTAGCGAAGGTCAGTGACCTGTCCTCGAATAGTCAGTATGAACAGTAATCCGTTACCCTCAGTTGACTTTAATTTGACGAAATGACGAATCAACGAAATGTTCTTGCTTTATTTTTGTATGCTAAGATAAAGTTTCTTTTTTACTTTGTTCAATTGTAACTATAATTTAGCTTACAAACTTTGTAAGTACACAATTACACAATCGAACTTTTAAAGTTACGACCATTAACGAATAAAAGCAATGACTAATAGAAAATACATTAACGAAATCCTTCAAAAGCATCCTTGGTTATAATATTCTCATGAACAATTTAACGTAACTACAATGTATTAAAACTGGTGTATTTTTAGTGACAGCTAAATAACAAGTTCAAGAGTAAAGAGAAATTGCCTACTTTTTTTCAAATTAAGAACTATTTAACTTAGAACATTACCAACAATGATTGTTATGACCATGTGACTGCGACACTGGCTGAAGAGAATATAATCAGCCGCTCCAGCAAGCGTTGCGAACTACTTGGGGAAATTATAGGATTAATTTGTATCAAAACTGTACTGGAATCTGTTTTTCTTCTATCGTTCTTTCGACCAGGAGTTTTACTGTCGCGTCCTATTTGGTTACTCGTCGGAACACGTGTTAAGTATTTTGTAAGATCTTTATTTTCGAATGTACCTTCATAGAGAATATCTACATAATTCTATTGTCATATATAACCGGCTGGAAGAAGCATGTTCAGCAGTGAACGACTTGTGGCTGATATCATATCAAGTTAGGTATTATCAAACAATCGCCAAGGTTTTTTATGAGGGGAAAATCATCAAAATATAGGTAAGTTATCTGGCCTAGGGTGAGGTTAGAGGGAGGGTCAGACTGTTACTGATTAAAAACCCCTCGGTTTCATCTCCTGCAAACCTGCTTGCCCTGCAACCCGGTGGAATTTAAACGTCACCTTCTTTAAGTGTTATATTTGAGTTACAAGGCCTATAATTATTGTCAGATCTCAAACTGTTCACAATAAGGTCATTCAAAACCGAAAATTTTATAAAAGGACTTTACCTCACCCAGGTTTGAAACTTACACCTGCAACGATAGTTACGAAATCCAGATAAAACCACACGTTGAGCAGTAGTACTATAGTCAGTATCCCAGTATTACCTTCAATATTACAAATTAGTTACCTCACTTTCACTTAAAATGATAATTTATATTGCATTATTGACACATAATATTGCGCAACAAACCAACGCCGGCGCAGTAACTTGTAAGTTACAGTTCCAGTGTCGCTCGGTCCGAGAAATGTGCCGACAGAAAACCCAAGTTACCGATAATTGCAACATAGTGACTTCCAATTAATTTAATACTGATACAGTTATGATTATGGTTGCAATACAATTACTATAGTACAATTTTATTATCTAATCGATTATTACGATCGTGTTGCGTTAATCTGTCATTCTATGGTTTCAGCCTTAGGTAATTTGTTAAAGACTTTTACAATGCATTCAAGTACTTAATAAAGTGTGATCGATACTAACTACTGAACAAGTTTAGGTTTTTTTAATAAGCAAATTAACATGCAATAAGCATAGCCTCATTAAACTTTGTTTTTTAAGCATTGAGCTTAACAAATGTAAAGATATTTCTTTTTACAATTAAAGACGCTTGAATCAAGCAAGCAAAGTCAACTATACAAACAGTTTACTACTCTATACAAACACAAAAAGCACCTTAAAATGCGAAAAAAAACATCAAACCAGTATCAAAAAACAAATGACTGCATGTATAATTTGACACACAACTACAATTTATACAAATTCACAAAGCAATATCGATGTAGTAATCTGAAAGTACAAATTAAGACTGTCCTTGCACGCTTTTTCTGTAAAGATCGATTAAAGCAGAACGATTAGATGATTCATAGTAGGTGCATTGTAATGGTTAGATTGATACTTTAACATACATTCTTATAGGTTTTGTCCAAGACTTAGCTCAAAATAACACACCTAGACTTAAATGGAATGCAAAAATGTTTGTATTCATAAGCCTATAAAAAACAGCTAATCGAAGAATTAAGTACTACCACATGCGTTCATAGCGATCTTTGGTTGAAGTCCAGAGGGCCTACCATGTCGTGTTAAAGCGTGAGTCTTTCGGGCCTAGGCCTCCAGGTCACATCTTCCTTCACCGTATGACATCAGTGTCTAAAAATCTTAAACAAACACATAACTTGAAAGAACTCAGTTTGGTGCTTGCTAGATTACAAACCTACGCATATAAAGCGGATGGCTTAACCTCCGGGCAACCACACAAAAATTTTGCAACCAACATTATGCTATAGAAAAATACATCCTCACATTACATATTATTTTTAGGATCAAAAAAAGTCACTGAAATATGTAGGTTTGTTATTATTTCATTATTAGATTGACTTCCCAAATAATAAGCAATCAGTAATAATTCAAATAAAAATACATTACTGATTTTAGTAAGTCATAGAATGACTAACTACTATTGACTGTTTTCTGATTGAAGAAGCAGAATACGACGACTATTAAAAAACGAACAGTTCAGTTCAGTTCACATTGTAAATATATTATTATTATTATATCAAAAATTAATTTGCACTAGACTGATAAATTAGCAGGTATGATATCAGATGCTTTTCAGAATAAAACCAGGAGTTTGACTTTTCACTACTATTCATGTATCCAGAAACGTGCGCTTTACCTTAGATCCCAATTCTTAAAAGGCTGACAACACTTTCAAACTGCTCTAGTGTTACAAGCTTAATTTCTTAGCTTGCAAAAAGAAAAAAACCTGTATTCATCTTGTAAAGTTAAACCACGTGTTCCTTATACAAAAGTCAGTAAAAGTTTCCTCCACGAGCTACTTCTGTAACAATAAATATTATATACCTACAAAGATTTCCCAACCAACGAAACGCGATAACTTGCTACATAAAACAACAAGGGTTAAGAAATTTTTACTAAACAAGGGTTTAGTATGAAATCTTACCTTTAGGTTATATAGCACATTTAGGTAACATAAAAATATTTTTACTTCACTAGAAATAAACTTCAAGGAAAAATATGTTTGTTTTTGTATCCTTACCTAACCTAGCTTACCGTTGCGAAGGTCGGGGTAGGGAAGGTGGTTAACAATGTTTTGTAACGCGTTTAATATGTTTCAAGTATTTCACGATTATGTAGTAAAACACTGGTACATAAATAAACACTGGCCTAATTTTATCGTGGGTTAATCTAGCCATCTTTAGAGAAGGAGGTAAATTGATAATGCCAAAAACTAGTTTCTTAGAACTTATCATGGAAACAACGTTGAAGTAAGACTTGGAGAAGACAACAAAAAATGACTGCACTAACTCTTCTATACTTTTTTTATGGATTCGAAGCCAAACGAGCAGACAGATCACCTGATGGTAAGTGGTAAGTGATCATACGTAAACATTGAACACTCATACACGAGAGTTCTTTCTTTTATGGTGGTGGTCTCGATGGGATTAACTAAACGAGGCAGTCAGACGCTCCACTGCCACGCTATTCAGGTCGAAATGTCTACCATAAAAACTGAACATGAAAACTTTTCGGTCAATTTAACTTCTCAACGGTACTTACTGTGTTGATACGCGATGTATCATAATTATATGGATTTTCCGCTACAAACTAGCTCTGCATATATTCTTCTCTTGTTAGAATAAGAACACGTAATACATGCATAGTTAATCCTTTCATTAAACTGAATTAAGTACTTATTTCTACTATTTTCAAGAGACTGATAGAAATCAATTTGTTCTGGTAACGTAAAACACGATCAAAGTGTAGCATAAGTCGTTACAACATTGAAAAAGCAAATCACGAAATATTCGTCGACAAATATACACACACATACCGGCAAAACTAAGTGATACTTTTTGGAGTCGGTCAAACACTCAATCCTATGTATAAACTTTTTGACAGTTATAATAATGCAATTTATAGTAAGTACCGATATTATCTTACACCTAAAACTTGAAATGTCCCAAACTAGCTCCAGTAGGTCTTTGCTAAGCATACCTGTTATGGTAAAACGTTAAGATACCTTATATTTTCTAAGATCTAAAGGAAAACTAAGTCTAGCAATAAATGTTAAGGTTATTGAGAGTTCCATAAAATAGTCATCATCATTATGGAGATTGACTGCGTTTGTTCCGCATTGTCAACAAGGTGAACTACCAACTTTACATACCTACATTAAGAACACTTTACAAACCTTATATGATTAGGCTTATTTTCCAACAAAAGGACTAATTAATGAGTAACGCAACTTGGTTTCTTCTTCCACACAATCATTCTTCAAAGACAGTAGTGCAAAAATCGCCAATTGAAATCAGTTTAAAAAATTAAGTGCTGATCTCAGTTAACAGCATTTATGTATACAAGTATTTGTACGACGTCAAAGTCTAGCTATTTTCAGTACTAGGGGCTCATTCCTTTCTCAATTAATGCTGTCGGCCTTAAAATGATCTTTCTTTGATATATTGAATGCTTTGGAATGATCTTTCAGTAGCGGTATTTCCGAAATGACACGACAGTAGTCCTTAAGGGCTGGCAACGCACCTGTGACTCCTTTGGTATTGCAGGAGTCCATGGGCGGCGCTGATCACTTACCATCAGTTTTAAATAATAAAACTTGACGTGGATTCTCAGAACACAGTAAAGAACCAGTAAAAATATATTCATACTCATAGTGTAGCAGTGCATTCGTAGCACTTAAATCTTATAAAGAAATCAATGCGCACGAGTGAACGTAAGTAGTATTGCAGTTATATTACCATGTTAGATCCTATCACGTTAGTAATTACATCATCGGTACTTTCATATGAGATGGATACTTCGATAGCTTCTCTTGCTCTAGTGATAGGCATGACTCACCGCCTTCTGCCAGAGCTAGGTCAGTACCGCACAGGCACCGTGCATACGCGTAACTCTCATCAGGCTAATTCAACTTTGACAGTAGAGTTTTTTCCTCATAAAAAAAAGCTAGGTAGTTTTCTTGCGCCGTCGGTGCGTACACAAACATGCAAGTTCACTTATACGTCACACTAAGACCCGCAACAACAATTTGTGGATCATATGAAGAGTTATTCCGTGTGAGAATGAAAACCGCGACACTTGGCTTCAGAGCCCAGACGCTGATTCAATCGTGCAGTCAGATTTTTATTAGTACCTTATTTCGTTTCCATTACAACAACAGATGACAAACTAATTGTTATCAGTATACGAAATTTAAGCCTGAATAATCTGTCGGTTATGCAAGGAGCCTAAATTTTCGTCTAATTTGTTTTTGCTGTATTCTAATGTGATAGAAATACCTAGCAAAAACAGGATGATGTAGTTGAGAGGAGTATATTCAAAACAACCCGAGAATTTTAATCAATAAGAAAAAAGTAATAAACATATTTATTAGTCAACTTGTTATAATAATAATCAATAAGGACCAAATTTTAATGTAGGTACATTCGAATTTGTTCCTTATTGAAGTTACTTGCATTATAAACCATTGTAATTATGAGTACAATGCTTTCAATAAAAACTGGACCAAAGCTTTAGAGCGAATGTACACTTCTGCGTTGCGACCTTAGGATAAAAACAAAAGTAAAGTGTAATAACCCGGCCATCTTACACTCATTAGACATAATTTGCGAAAGTCCGATGTAAAAAACGGAATCCCATTGAGATCTGATTTTATTTAAATTCATTTTCCATTGTAGGCACAAACAATAACCCACGATTTCCAATGGAATGAGAGAAAACTGTGGTTTCGAACGCATTTAAGGTAACCGCGTGATAATAGTCATTGGTACAATTGCTTATACGAGGACTTATTAATATTTTTCATAGTTCCAAAGTATTAAAATACTTTTACACATTCTGGAATTTTCTAAAAACAATTAGTTCTTGTTCTTTTGTTTCAAAACATTAATGTTTGCCATGATAAATTTATTATTAAATTGATGAAATTAGTTGTGTAAATCACATAAATGAAAACCGCAAAAAGTTTCTATCCAAAACTAAATTAAATCTTCGAACTCCGGTGTTGGTAGTCAAATCTATTACGCAATATGAAAATAACATTTCGGATTCAATAGCAACAAAATTGCCATACTGGAGCGAATCGAACATGTGATGTAACATAAAACAAACATACCCTTGTTATGAAGCCAGGAATCCTTCAAAACGCCCCTTGATATTTGGAGCGTTTGAGCCTTACCCACTTTTGTGATGTAAAAGGTACTAGGTCCTCCAAGAAGACCTGTTCCTGAGACCACTTTGTACAACACCTAAAAAGGATTATCTCAAGGGACACACGCGGCGACTCTCTTTAACCAGAAACTGTGAGGAAAAAGATCCCTTGAATTCAGAATTTGTTTTGACAAGTTTAACGTCACAGGAGCGTCTTATTACGAAAGGAAAAAAAAATAGATGATGCTGATACCTGCTGATCTGCTAATCTGTTGCGAAATACAACACAAATATCAATATGTCACAAGCATATTGATAATAAGCGCTCTCACTCATAGAAAAAACATTTGAATGTCAATGGTTATTAAAAAAATAGTTTTATTTTTAAGTACAATAAAAGCTTCCAATTCTCTATGTCGTGCTGTCATCTTTTATATCTTGGTGATCCAACACAAATCGCCAATCAACCTTGAGCAAGCGTCGTGGCTAATACTTATTTATACCTTACCCAGGTGAGAAGTGGTCTTTGCAGCAGTAGGAACTCATAAGCAATGATGTTGAAAATGCTGAAATATAATGAATTTTAATTACCATCTTCGGTACTTTACATCTTAGGTGTAAATTACTAATACATATGTATGTCCTATTTATTATTCTGATTGTAGCGCATTATGGCTGGACGACTAGTCACCATTTATTTACCACGCTCCACTTGTTCGCTGTGTCAGTGAAGCAGCAATATAACAGTTCCGTTAAGATTTATTATAGAATTTTGCGTCTAAAGCTTTGAGATTTCTATTTCTATTTAGTCTAGTTGTTTTGAATGCAATCATCATAATTTCACGCTTATTATCCGAAGAATATTTAAATCGTTCTTTTGCCAAAATACCTAGGGCTA
Source organism: Spodoptera exigua (assembly GCA_902829305.4). Lineage (NCBI taxonomy): Eukaryota > Metazoa > Arthropoda > Insecta > Lepidoptera > Noctuidae > Spodoptera > Spodoptera exigua. Next base: position 5,647,670 of record LR824601.2, on the reverse strand, counting down.
AGCAAAATAAAATGTTCCGGTTGTTTCTTGGGCTTTTATTTAAATCTTGATACGAAACAGTACTAACTAAACGTTAATTTAAATTAGGGCTGATTTTTCAATAGTCGGTTAAATGTTATTCTGAGGAATAAAATTGTTGCTGTCACTGTCTTATACCAACATTCTGACGCGACAGCATCATAACATAATTATTCCCCAGATAACTTTTATCTGAACATTGAAAAATCAGCCCTAAATGTGTTAAATAACATGTAGTCTTTTGCGGCCTTATTAAAAAAAGGTTTTCCTTCAGTCCAGGTCTAAACCATAGAGCCAGTTTTTGTATTTCGAATTGAAGGTAGGTAAAATAAGTTTTAAACTTTCGCGTTTCATATTTAGAACATAATGTATAATTACGTGGGTATTAACGCGAAATTTATTTATGTAGTTGTAGGTATTTCAATAATTTTTTCTCGCGTAAATACCCGCGTAATTATATGTTCTAAAGGTAAAATAAGATTCTAAATACAAAATCGGACTCGGTTTAAACCTAGACTAAAGATATCTTGTTTTGTAATAAGGGGGACGAAGTTTCTCGTGTTATATAGGTACCTTCTTATAGACATATATTAGCAGTTATTTTTATCAAGAACCAAAAATAGTTACGAGTTATTCCAACCAATTCTACAAAGCTTTAGACATTAAGTGTGGGAGAGCCATGCTTCGGCACGAATGGGTCGGCTCGACCGGAGTGATACCACGGCCTCACAGAAGACCGGCGTGAAACAACCACAGCGTTGTGTTTCGTTGAGTGAGGTTACCGGAGGCCCAATCCGTCCCCTAAATCTCCAAATTCCTAATCCCTAAAAGGTCGGCAACGCACTCGTAACTCCTCCGTTGCAGGTGTCCATAGGCGGCGCTGATTGCTTACCATCAGGTAATCCGTCTGCTCGTTTGCCGACCTATTACATATTATCATCAACATTGAAGTCTTGTAACTAAATTGAATCTCTCTTCTTCCACAGGATGACAGACTACGAGCGCATCAAGCAGACGTGCCTGGAGAAGGGGGAGCTCTGGGAAGACCCTGACTTCCCCGCCAATCAGTCCTCCGTGTTTTACTACCAGACTCCCCCTTTTCATTTCGAGTGGAGGAGATCTAAGGTTTGTTTTTTTTTATTTTAATAAATTATTGAGAACTCTCAATAGTATAGTTTGAAAAATTAATGTGTATAAGTTATATGTGTGTTGTGTGTCTAATAATTAGGATGCAATCGTTTCACGAAAGTTAATGAAATTAAACTTTTGTGAAAAGACCATAGTTTTTTATAAAGGTCTTTACAATCCCACTTGGAGGTGCATTTGCAACTAAATATTCGTGTCTTGAGTAAGTGACAACTTTCCGGTCTGCCACTTAAACGGCGTGGGTGTAAAATGACTTATAATATTGCGAACAACGAACAACTTCTTGGGTATCGATTGACCACATTTCTTACATCACAAGGCCGCAATGCATAAAGCCGTCGTAAAAAATACATGTATCTATTGCCTCAACATTACACGAAAAAGAACACAATACGATGACGTCATAAGAAAAAAATTATTCGAGTTTCGTATCGAAAACACGCGATTGTAAATGTCCCGTTAGAAATTATAACACTGTCGAATAAAATGACGTGTAGAAACTAAGAGTGGTTCGTGATACACGAACTTTTCATTTAGCGGGTTTATCACCGCAGAGCTAGCTGTTATGTTCGAAGACGAATCGTCATCCGTACAATTACAAATATCATAATAGAATGGGTCGGCTCGACCGGAGTGATACCACGGCCTCACAGAAAACCGGCGTGAAATAACCACTGCGTTGTGTTTCGCCGTGTGAGTGAGGTTACCGGAGGCCCAATCCTTCCCCTTCCCCATTCCCTCCTCAATCCCTAAATCTCCAAATCCCTAATCTCTTAAAGGTCGGCAACGCACTCGTAACACCTGCGTTGTGAATGTCCATGGGCGGCGCTGATTGCTTACCATCAGGTAATCCGTCTGCTCGTTTGCCGACCTATTACATATAAAAAAAAAAAAATCTCTGACAATAAATAAAAAGTAATTTATGCTAATGACACTGCTTGACAAATAACAAGATTTTCACATGTGAAAGTTTTCGTTATCTCTATTTATAAATTTAATATAAAATATTCAATTTGCTTTATCAAGAGTCGTAGAAAGAATCGTTTTTAAAATATTTTTTGTTTACAAACTACGACTTTTAAAAACAGGATTGTAAATAAACACTTATCCAGCTTGTATTATTGTGTACTTCGTGTAAATACTAAATAAGTAGACATTATAACAAAGGAATTCATAATATCGATTTTGATCCCTATGAGTTCGATTACACGTCCTATTATTAAAGTAACTACATAAACAGTTATAATTTATTTAAAATCCGGATTCTAAAACCTGGACATAAAACATTGGTTTATATTCTGCAGGACAGGACAGGGCCAAATTTTATGTAATAATTATAGTATTACCTATATTTCGAAAAGAATTATCATCATCATCAGTCTATAAGTATCCACTCCATAGCCAAGAGTTTTTTCTCACATAGAGAAGGTTTGAGAGTTAATCACCCCGCCTGTTTAAGACGGATTTGCGATTTTCAACTAATAATTTGAATAATATGAATTCAGGAATAATACCGCCTTTCATAATTTAGTACAAGTCACATTATACATATTGGCTTGCCAGGTTTGAACACCCTGATACATGGCAGCCTAAACCTAAAGCACACACTTCAAAGACAAATGAAATATTAACGAGGAAAAAATGATATATTACAAAATGGTATCTTATTTTAAATAAAACCTTGGAATGTCAACGTTTTCAAAATGTCACAACAGTCATTGTTCTTTAGTGTTGCCAAAACAGTAGGCCACTTAATCTGTAGCTGACTGCTTCGCGCTAGTGAACACAAATGTACCTATTAACCCTTAATTCGACAGAATTTTTTTTTTATTAAATTAATGAAATTGTTACAAATTTTGTTTCTTAGCTTGTACGGGATCGTAGAAAAAATATCTGAAAAAATTTACCGACTTCAGTTTCCTGAAAAATCGACGTCCACTATAATGGACATCATCAAGTTCATAAGAAACAGATATACTCTAACTGTGTGCAGTATACTTCCCATTATCAAAGAGATAGAATAAAAAAAAATAGTGATTCCGTAGGAAAATATTCGTTATATTTAAAAAAATTAGTCTTATTGTTACATGTCTTAGGATTAAAACATTAATAGGAACTCTGAAACCTTATAGAAACGAAAAAAATCACATATGTTTTGAACATAATATAAAATGTCTTTAAAATTCTTCTTATAATAATTAACAATTATCTTATTCAAAAATAATCAGTCTTCTAGTTCTTAAAGTATAAAAAATATCAGTCGAGATAAATGTTTGGGCACTCGTCTACCCACCTACTTTTTGTGGAAATTATAAAAGCAATTTCTTTTGGTCACTAGGCACAATCTCTGCTTGCATTTAGAACAATGCATGTTCGTTTTGTTGTTCTTACAAAACTTACAACACCCATATGTCGTATATTCAGGCCAGTGGTTGATGCTATCATAACGCACAGACTCTGGGGGCCTCGGTGCACTTGGGTTTTGAATTAGTGTTTTCTTCGGTACAGGGCTTGGTGCGTCTGTTTCATTTGATCTTCCCATTTGCCTCAATTCGACTGCCAACTTCTGTCTAAACTTTTTTAGACTTATGTTTTTCAGGCTTTTCATATTACAATTTCGCCTGTAGAGTAGCCAGGCATTGTTAACCGCTATATCTAACATTTGGCCAAAGATGTTCATGTACCAACGACGGCTTTTAAAAGATGTTCTGCACAAAGCTATCAACATATCGCACAGGTCAACACCTCCCATATGTTGATTGTAGTGTCGTACTAACTGCGGACATGTGACACCAATTTTCTGTTTCTGTTCTTTACTCCATCTTTTGATTTCATGAACTGGGTAAGCATCTGCATAAGAACAGGCCAAAGTCACAACTTTATTGTCGTACCATTTTACAATGGCGATCTTTTTGTCGTTGTCTATGACTTGGCTAAATGAACCTCTGCCTCTTTTTTTCAGTTCTTTGTCACTTAGGAGACCCTTGCAACCTTTCAGTCTGTTTTGCCGTATAGTTTCGAGACTGAAAATCCCCCTGTGTTCACGTAGATACCAAATCAGGTCGAGCGTTGTGAAATAATTATCGAAATAAACAGCACATCCTGGAGTTTGAATTGTTTTACTAAGGGCTAACACCATTTTAGCACCCAATGTCATTTGCTCTTCCTCATCGGTAAAAGCGATATAGCGAAAAGTGTCATCGCCGCTGTACAATAAAAAGTCATAGACGATACCAGACGCATCAGCGCGTACTACGTTCTTGAAACCCCATTTATCAGGTTTCATGGGGTTATACTGTCTCCGATTTCCTGCTTTAGTACCTTTATATGGTATAGTCATCTCATCTATGCTGTAATTCATTTCTTCTTCCGTTGCAAGGCAGTTTCTTCTTATTTTTTCAATGAAGGGTCGTATCTTGTAATATCTGTCCTCATCTGAGTTGACGTTGTCCACAAAGTGCAAGTTGCGTCGAATCTGCTCGAATCGTTTCAATGGCATAACGTCAGCCACTTTGCTGTATCTGAATTCGGATTCGAATTGATGGACTAGCAATGGACGAAGCAGCTGATGATGGAATTGAAAGTAATGAGGCCAAACTTGGTAAAGCATTAAAATTTACTTCACCAGTCGGTGGTAGCACGTTGTTAATAATAGGAGTCAACGGAGGTTGCGCTTGGTTCAAGTTGTCTTCAAATTCTGACACAGGATTGTTCTCACTGCCATTAACGCTAATATGGTCCTCTGACGTATGGGAGCTGTCTAAGATATGCATGCGTTCTATGTCTGAATCAATGGAAGGGCAGGGTGAGGAGGATAACTCTTCAGTTCTATAAACAGCGATTTCCTCTTCGTTTTCAGGTTCAGACCTACTGTCTATATCTGATGGTGCATTTTTAGGTGGGACCAATCCTACTAAACGATGTCCTCTTGACTTGAAGCTCTGAAAAACAAAAAGTAATAAGGTGTAAGACATTTTATCTACTGATCCCTAAAAATATATTTTCGAGATACAACAGTGCTTACGTGTCTAATAACACGGCAATGGGAAGAATACTAGACATACGATTTTGTATTTCGTTTTCTACTAATTTGACGAAGGGAAGAATACTGGACATACGATTTTGCAGTTACTTTACTAGTACTTCGATGACGGGAAGTATACTAGACATACAAGTTGTTGGCGTTGTAAAAACTAAATAAAACTAAGTAACATAATCAAAATATTATGAGTAGATTCCAATATATGTTATCTTTAGTTTTCAATGATATTATAAGAAAATAAACCGTTAAAAAATAAATACAACGTAACTTACCGAAAGCCCGCGCAGGAGTGCGATTCACTAAGGCAAAACATCTTTACAACCGAGAAATCATCGTTGAAACATCTGATGAAAACTTATCGGTATTCTTTAGTTAACACTGCGCGGTCGTAGCGCCACAACGATGTCGACGGCGCGACATAGAACTAAAATATGGTTCCGAATGTATGAAAAACGGTATTCAGAAACACAAAACATCCTCGCCTTCAACGACAACGGCGCCTTCGCCTTAGATTTTACCTGTCAAAGCGTAAAGCTTGTAAATTGTAGATGTTTCCTTGGTTGTAGACAATTAAAACGTAAGTAAAATAAGTTATTTTTTTAAATAATAAATGCTTAGTATTGTTTTGTTTACCGTACGTAATTTTGGAAAACTTTAATGCCTATTATTAATGTTTTAGATGGAAGTTCGTCTTTCCTGTATGATTTTTTTGTTGGAAGAAGCTAAGCGTCGAGATAATGTAGAAAAAAGACGTCAGGCACATGTGATACGTAACACGGATCTTCTTACTACTGATACAGAATTTATTGAGGTATTCAGGTTGACTGAAGAGTCAATTAAACAATTGGAAGAAGATATTTCACCATTTTTAGCAAAGACGAAACGACAAGGAGGAATTTGCAACCGAATTAAGATACAACTAAATTAATTAAATTTATATTATTATTATTACAACTATTATATCACTATACTTATAGTGAAAAATGTCTTAAACTTATCTTATTCCAGATTTTATGCACTCTCGCATTTTTAGCTAATGGGAGTTACCAAAAAATATTATGTGAGAATGCAAAAACGCTTACTAGCTTTTCCAGCTGATCTAACGAAGGAGATGCGTTGCGAGACACTAAATGTTAAATATTTTGGTTACTTATATAGTAGTTCCACAAACTACTACTTATATTTAAATAGAAATGTAACTATATACTTACTTTCGATAGGTTTGGGACCAAACTAAAACACAGAACAAGTAGAACGCCATTGGGTTGGGGTGCACAATTTTTTTAAAGTCCACTTAGCCACTTAAAGCCACTTAGAACTTTGGAATTTCCTAATTTGATAAAAAACTTTCAAGATAAGATCAAGTTGTTTGTTTTGAAATACATAACCTATAAATAAAATTGTCAAAGATTTAGTTTTGTTTTATTGCTATAATCAAAATTAATTATTTTCCAAGTCTAAAATGATATAATTAATTAAACATTTGTTGCTTATTAAATATAACGTGTTTTATAAATACGTCTTGTGAATTTGTATTAATTTAAAATGACGAAATAACTTAAATATAGGTTAGTCGAGATTTTCTCGATTATACTCTAGATTAAACATAGCAACACTGCCAACATCATACTCATCATCGTTGTTCGGCAGATCGTCGACGAGCTTATGTAGCTTAGCGAATACGGTTTTTATCAACGTTGTTTTTAGAAGCGATATTTACGATGAAACATCCGTGACCGCGTCGTTGTTAACATCTATGATGATTCTGTTAGTGAATCGCATTGCAGCGAGTCCTTCCTCCCCGCCATCTCGCCGGCGACTGATCGCGTTTCGTCGATGTGAACGCGTTGTTGATTTTTGACTACGTAGGTAAATAGTTCTGGATGCAATTATAGTATGTTGGTTCTGGATACACGGTCTAATTTTTGAAGTAATTTCTTTTTTTATTCAATGTGAAGTATACTGCACAACGTCGAATTAAGGGTTAAGGAAGAGTATTTATTATTTAAGACTAGCTACTCTCGCGCGCTTTCAACCCCTGCTCGGCTCCTAGAGATCGTAGCGTTATGTTTTATAGCCTATAGCACTCAGGAACATTGTAGCTATCTATCAGTAAAAGAATTTTGTAAATCCGACCAGCGGTTCCAAAGATTGCCATCCAAATCCATAAAAAAATATACTCAATTCAGTATTTAAAACGCGATACGACCTATGAGTTTCTTCTACATCGGTTCAGTAATTTCTATGATTTAGTAGTAGTTTGTCACATAAAGTTGGTCCTTAGAAAATTTTCCCTTCGAAAAAAATTACTAGGTACTTCTCAAGGCTATTTAATTGTCAATCAATAACGTAGCGCTTAGTGTTGTGATAAATAATGTAACAGAATTTCTAAAATGAATTAGTTCACAAACCGAGGTCGCACTGAAATTTTAAAGAAAATTATTGATTAGCGTTTAATAAATGGCAATTACGATCGTACCAGAAATATCTTTAGGTTAAAACTATAACTAAGATATCCTCATATATTGAGTAATAAATGATCGATTAACACTTCGGTAAAATGTGATAAAAATGGCGATAACTTCTTTCCTACGGGATTTTTTTATGTATAGGTCGGCAAACGAGCAGACCGATTACCTGAAGGTAAGCAATCAGCGCCGCCCACTGACACCCACATCAGTACTAACGAGTGCGTTGCCGACCTTTTTTCACAACACTTTGGTTGTTTTACGCCGGTTTTCTGTGAAGCTGTAATTTCACAGCATTTTGCTATATTTTAAGTGAAAATTAATTATTATACATTGAACAAATTTATTTTTATGGGTCAAAATACATGTACCTACGCTTACGAATAGAAAAACTGAGAAGACATCAAACATAACAACATTAAAATAACGGATTCTTAAGAGAGCTCCTATTTTGTTCCAAAAGTTAAAAAAATCGATGAAAATTCAAAGAATTAATAGTTAAGGAAACATATGAGAATAGCGCTGTTGAGTTAGAAAATAAAAATCAGTGATGATTCCGTCCTTGCATTAAGCGATAGCGACAGTATGACGTTGCAGACGTAAAAAAACAGCTAAAACTAGTTCGTCTAGATTTCGAAATGAATATTTTATTAAGTATTAATATTTTTCGAATCGATACAATACCTGTGCAAGTGGTATTTTTAGATCGTGTTTCATTATTGGGAATACATAAATCTCTTAATTGAGAGATGATGTCAAGCTAACAAAAAAATATGGCGAGTATGGAATAACTTAACTTCATCACCAGGATCTGGGACTTACATTAGTAACTCTTTTCATTCGATATAAAACATTATCATAATTTTATAAATATACTAGCTAAGCTCGAGCGGTTTCACCCACTGCTCCTACTGACCGTAGACTGATGTTTTATAGCCTTAACCTTCTCGATATACCTACAGACTAACAAACACATAATAATTAGAGAACCAGCAGTTCCGGAGATTAATACGTTTGAACAAACAAACACTACACTTTAATAATATTAGTACAAGTAGATAGCTACGAATATTTTTAACTTCAGTCTTCAAATGAAAAAAGTAGATAGAGATCTAAGGTACAATTCAATAGTTATGTAAATTTGTTAATTAAATGAAATAAACAGATTAGTATTGACTTATATGTCGTGTTATATAGCTTTTTATACGAACATAATAATTTCCCGTGATCGAATATCATTTTATAGACATTGTCAAGTACAAAAGCAACCTATCTTAGTCACAAAATCTAATGATCGGCAAACCAATTAAACACGGCTTTTGGAAACTTGCCCTCCTATATTAAGTAATAGTTCATCAAGATTTTAATTATACTAATAAAATATTATTTTTCATCAAAACGCCATGTCATTTATATACATTTTTTCACTACTTTGATATGCTTTGATACTGGAACTTATAACTTAAAAACGAAGGTAGCTAGAACATTCATAGGTAATAGAGAATAGGTAAAAGTTTACCCTGCGGGAAATTGGTTTCAAACCTATCAAACTATTTGTTGCTTATTTGACTCAAACATTAAATAATAAAAAGAACCAGACATTAATTGTAATGTAACCACTCTATTGGTCAGAGATAAGTCAGTATATATTAAATAAAACACCATAAAAGATGTTTTATTTTGTAATGTGTAGATAAAACACATTCACAATGCTATTAAAAATTCATATCAACATAAACGAAAGTGACATTGTGAGATCTGAGATCACACCCAAACTATGTGCTGAGTAGCCGCGCTTACGAGCACTGGTCCAACGAGTCATTCAAGTATAATAATGATATCTGTCTTGAGTGTCATAAAGTTGTTTTTAGAAACACTTTCCCCGACTAGTAGGTACTAAGATACCGGTAAGAACCAGTTATTAAAAATGTGTCACAAAAGGAATGTATGAAAAGTAAGAGGTATTGCGTTGGCAGCGGGTGGTGGGCTGGTGGTCGACCTTGTCACTACCGCCCACCTGCAGACAAGGTGCTCATCACATCAGTTCATTGATACCTCACGGCATTGGGCGGACGGCGAAATTAACAAGTATCCTTATACGGATAACAGTTACTAAACTTTCGTGGCATTTGTAACTATATATTTGTAGGTATAAGTATGTATGTATGAATGTGCGTTTTACATCTGTCACCATTTACCATGGTAACAAGGGTATGAAGGGACAAACGAAGGAAAGGAAAGGATAGCAGGTCTATCCATTTGTTTATTCCAAGGGTAATCCAAAATATAATATAATAAATGCGAAAGTAATTCTGTCTGTCTGTCTTTTCTGCACGCCGAAACTACTTTACTGATTTATGTGTAATTTGGTACAGACATAGTTTGGAACTTGAGAAAGGACAGAGGATAGTTTTTATTCCGAAAACACCGCGGGAGCGGGAAATTCTCAAACATAAAGCGAGTTCGAAAGTATTTGGGTAAAACCAAAAATCTACAGTCAGTTACAATTCCCTGCGAACGAAGTCGAGGGCAAAAGCAAGTCTCAAATATAGTCGGAGCCTTCTGCGATGCAACATACTTTAGGCACCAATAACTTCGGGACTATAATTATATAGGTACAAGAAGACTGGACAGTTTATCTTTGGCTAAAAATAGTATAGAAGGGTTATCTGAGTGGCCAATAGTAGTTTTGTCTACATGTAATGTAGTATTTCGCCTGTATCAGTACTGTCCTATCGTCCTCCATTTTAAACTGAATCCCCGCTAGATGGCATCCTACTTCGGCTTATTCGTAATTAGTTTAAGGCGTACTCTTGTTCTTCTTTATTCTCATTTCATTTCATCATTCATTTTAGTAGGTACGAAATTGTTTATTCTATAAGCATTAATGGTTTTTAAATAGACATAGTGCCATTTTAACATTTTTTTAGGAGTTGTAAGGTAATTTTTTTTTTACAACTAACTACAGCGGTTTTCGTTGTAAGTACCTAGGTACATGATGAATCAATATTCCGTTAATACGTTGTTTAACTTTGTTGTACGCTGGTAAACGTTAGTAAAGTCAATACCAAATAGTACAACTATAAAGTGATAGATGTCGTTACTAACCTATTAATGTCCACAAGAGGGCTTTGTGTTGTCAATCAAAAGGAATATGTTACATGTCTGATTCTCTGTTAGATGCAAAATTTATGTAGAAGTGTAATTTCGTTTTTATTCCTTTAACGCATTTTAACTACTTAAATATGAAAAACAAATTTCGAATATGATGCTACAAAGAAAATAATTTAATTTAATAAAACTGCAAACACCTGATGTTCTAAATATTAAATATTATTACGGCATTGATACTTAGATAGCTTTGACGTCATCGTTTTGTACGACAAACTACTTATTTAACAAATTGACAGAATGTAACATTAATTACCAAAGAAATGTGTGTAAAACTTTCATAATCTTAGAAACATTTGAAATTAAATACTTGTTATTTTACAAATAAGTTACTAGAATAAGAAAACCAAGATTGGTTCTTTGTGGTCCGAATTTAATAAAAATTTAGCCAATCAACGTACTATATTTTTTAGTATTCTTCTTAACAATAGCTTCACAGAAATAGACATTGAAATTATCATTTTTTATTGTTGTTAAATTTGCAATGGCAACACTGTTATACGCGGGTAAATTAGAAATTGAAGATGGCTACCCATAGTTGAAGATGTCAGTTCTACAACACAGCTGGAATATTTTGGTATTTATATGTTTTCCTTTTATTTTCAGGAAATATACTCAAATCCTTCGTTTATACACGACAGAAACGAAGTTTTTGATGTCATACCTGGCAAACTGGGTAAGTGAAACCGCTACGCGAATGAGGTGATGGTACTTTTGGCTTTATTCTAAGCAAACTTTTGCAATTGCGATTTACCTTATAACTATACACTTATGAGTTACAATTAGAAGATTTTTTTCTTCGATTTAGGTACATAGCTGCTTCAGGAACATCTCAGCAGTCCATGAACTCTAAGCAAAATGTTTGAGCGAATGTTTGCATTGCGAAAAAATAAACCTTATTATTTTGATGAAGATCAATATTACGAGGTTATTTGTTACTTAAGTAGGTACTACATGAAAGAAAATACTATACGCTTCAAATAAAAACATAGGTCCTATTGAGTAAATTCAGTTGATTCTTAAAAAGAGGTAGAAGAGGTTATGCTCGCGAACAACATTAATTCAACAACAATAAACTTTAAGCAATCTATGTAATTTAGGTGGGTACACATACTATTGTCTCTGGTTGGAAATGGTTGTGTATTCCCAATATTCTTCTTGAGCTATAAGTACTAACTTAAGAAGGGAGAGTTAATTTCAAAATAAAACAGCTATGCGCCAGTATACGAATTCTAATGATCAGAGACTTACTTTTGAACCTGATAGTCATGTCTGTATGACAAGTATCCCGCTATAACGCAAAATTCGAAACACAGTCAAATTTTAAAATCAAGAATACGGTAGTTTCCAACTAGTCAAATTCAATACTTTTATCCAATCGTCAAAAACGATACTTTTCTTATGAAATTTGTATGAAAAACTGAGTTATGACGTCGTAACATTTTTGCGTCAAATAGGTTACTTATTTCTTAATAATTATCTATAAAAAATCTAAAACTTAGTGTATTAATCGATCGATGAATAAAAGTACAGTTATTTTTCAATATTTTAGTGTAATTAATTTATTTTTGACCTAGGAAACTACCCAATTAAGTACCTATCGTTAACAAAATATGGGATAGTAAAATCAACTAATAGTACTTTCTAATAAAATGCCGTAAGTACCTATCTACATTTAATAATGACTAAGTGATACTTGAGGGAAAATGAATTGACTCGTATCAGAGAGGAGTGGCTAGTAAAGCCCATTATTATATGAGAACAAGGCATCGAGAATATATTTTCTCGGTGGAACAAGGCCACAAGGATGAACTGCTAAAGCAACAATAAATAATTGTTTTTAAAAGAAAAAAACAAGTAGGCATGTATACATAATACACAATAGGTACACACTGAGCTGAAGATTGAGTAGGGCATTACAGTCCTTTCAAATGATTTTTCCTCCATCCCTTTTTACATTCCTTAGAAGTACGACTATAGCTACTATAGCGGGCCGTTTTATTTTTCTTTTGAAATGCATTTCGTATAAATATCAGAAGTGGCGCGCTATGTATGAAATTGTTATGTTATATCATAGTTTTATAATGTTGTGGTGGCCCTGAGGTTAAGAAGCCCGTTTCTCATGCATGAGGATGTGGATTCGAAACTTGGCAAGTACTAATGTCACTTTTTCCGAGTTATATGTACTTTCTATGATTATTTAACTGACATACGGTGAAGGTAAACGTCGTGAAGAAACCTGGACTTATAATATCTAATTATAAGTTTGAAATCGCTAACCTGCATTGAGCAAGCGTGGTAATTAATGCTCTAATCTTCTCCGTATGAGAAGAGGCTTATGATCAGCAGTGGGCACTTATAGGTCGATGATATCATAACCAATCAAAAATTCATATTAGGTTTGTTATTTACTAAATTAAAACTTTACGCACATTAAGAGTGGGCCGGCAAATTTAATTACCAAAGAATTATCTACTAATCAAACTCGTGAGAGATGTAGAGATAAAATATCTCATAACATTACTTGCAAACATTACATTAAAGAACAGAAGTTTTGCTAAACTTAGTAACATACATATTACTTTTTTTAAGTGATAGGTCGGCAAACGAGCATACCGATTACCTGATGGTAAGCATCAGCGTCGCCCATGGACAATCGCAACGACGGAGGTGTTACGAGTACATTGCTGACCTTTAGGTGGTTTGGGATATGGAGATTTTGGGAATAAGGAGGGATTGGGGTAGGGGAAGGATTGGATTCTTCGGTAACCTCACTCACACGGCGAAACACAACGCTGTGGTTGTTTCACGTCGGTTTTCTGTAAGACCGTGGTATCAAACCGATCGAGTCGACCCATTCGTGCCGGAGCATGGCTCTCCCACACTTTACTTGCATAAAACTTCATCTTCGACGAAAAACAATGAACAAGCCATGTTTGAAATTATAATAATAGGTCTTTACCTATGAAATTGCCGTTCTACAGTACTGGCCATTTCAAATCAAAATAGTTTGTGTTAGGCTAAGGCTAATTAATTTTGTTTTAAAAACATGGGATTCTTTTTCCAAAAGTAGTCATTTATTTATTGATTAGTGTTACATTATCATAAATTATTATTTTAATTTTTTTCATGCAAAACGGCAATTTCATAGGTAAAGACCTATTATTAAAAACATTAAATTTATTGGAAACTAGCTGCCCGCCCCCGCTTCGCACGGGTCTTACTATTCTAACAACAAAAGGGTCAGTTTGCCCAATTTTCCCCTATACTTTACTAATATTTTCTTGCATAAGAACCTTTTCCTGGCCATAATAAATACAACAAAAAAAGAATTAACTAAATTGGTGCAGTTGTTGTTGAGTTATGCGCTTACCAACACATTTTGCGATTAATTTTTATATTATAGACTAATTATCCACGTGTATTTCCTGAACAAAGCTTTCTATAAGTACTAGGATCATGTCAGACGAGACTCGGGGAGCAGCGTGTGCGAGTACATTGATAATTATAAAATTGAGAAAAAACTCCAAACTATTAATAACCTGTAATTGAGAGTCAACGTCACAATGTATTAATTAAATAAGAATGACACCGTCAGCATACAATATTAATGTCAGGTTCAGAAAACCTGAAAAACCAAGTGAAATTCACATTTAAAGGAAAAAAACCTGTGAATTTTCCTTTCCAACGCCTACATACTGCACTCTACAAATATATCGGAATATACACAAAAACAAATTTAAGACGTATTTTGAAAGAATAAATATTATTAAATATAATCTTTAAAAATATAGCCTATAATTATACCCCAAGGCCCTTATTTATAATCATAATCAAACTTTCAAATGATCTTCCGGCGGTGGTATTCCCGAACCGTTACGACCTTCAAACCTTCAAGAAATTATAGTAGTAATTGTTAAAAGGCCGGCAACGCACCAGTGACTCCTCTGGTGTTGCGGGTGTACATGGACGGCGCCGATCACTTACCATCAGGTGATCCGTAAGCTCGTTTGCCTCCTATACCATAAAAAAAAATGTTTCACCGCTTTTGGTCACCTATCGATTAGTCTAAGTTAGACGATTCATTTTGATAATGTCTAAAACAGTTTAGTTATATCTGCTTCAAAGCTTACAGAAGTAGCGGTGAAACTAGCTTTAAAACTCATCATGAAAAGGAAAAGGCTATGGCCCCTTTTGCGCATGCTCCGACAATATTAAGATATTTCTTTACTGTGCTTAACATTTCAATAATTTTGAGTCACACAATAAACCTGCTTTATAGTTTAGCAAGTTTAATTAGTTCATATTATAAAAAAAAAATTGAACTAATACTTTTAAGTACTTTAAAGTTATTGGTAATAGTTAAATATTATAAAATCTTAGTAATCACCTACACTATTATTGAAATCACATACAAATTATGATATGATGAAATTATCTGCCAAGTTAACGGGGAACTAATTCTGAAACTGAAATTACTAATTATTTATTTTACGAATACAACTACACATACATGATATCTTACTAAAAAACAACAACAACAACTATACATTTAAATTTGAATAATATGTAGTAACAACTATACATTTCAATTTTAAAAAGATGTATTAATATCCATGTCGCCGAAATCGGAAATGTCAAAGAACGTTTGTTAAACTACGACAATAATACGCTACAACTTCATAGCAATCCGCTCAGTGAATGAATGGCTAGTGGGGTTGCCAATTGTTACAAAACATGCTTCCCCGAATAAAGGGAAATTCACGGCCCACCAACATTGATCTAATAATAATTTAATATGCTTTTTATATTTTGTGTTTAGTTTTTGTAAACAAGCGGGAATATTATAATATTCATCAAAAGACTTTCAACTTAATTTTTTTTTGGACGTTTTACGGATGTTATTGCTTCACAATCAAGGATCTATATTCTCTTCATGATGCATAATGAATGTAGATGTAGCCAACGGTTAGCTATTTAACCAAATGACCTGAATTCTAAGTCATTCAAGATATCAAATAGATTCGCTACTAGAATGGTAAGTTTTGTTATGTTAGAAATGCGACCAGCAGAGAAATCAAATCACCATCAACATTAAAATGCTACTACAATTAATTATGTAAACAATCAATTAAAACAGTCATAAAAAGCTGTTTTATAAACGAAATCCACAATAATAATTGAATGGCTTCTTAAGCTGATTGGCTGTGATATGTCTATTTTGTTGATAAGTGCACATTATTACAATGACTGACACTACTTATGGGGCGAGGTACACTACAGAAAATATATAAAAAAAAATCAATACAAAATGGTCAAATCATTATTTTCCCATCGATTTCAATTTAAAGGGAATATATTCTGTTATTTCTCCAAGTCAAAGTCAAAAAAACATTTATTCCACCCCAACCATATACAGACACATTTGAAACGTTAAAACAGAATAAAATTCAGTCAGTCTGTTCGTTAGTGAAGCCAGGTGCTGAATCGAAGGCGCTTTATGATAAAAATTACTGCTTTAATGTGTTTGTCGTTGAAAAACTCTGGTTCTTTTTATAATAACCTAAGTAACCATACATGTTAACATACATTGCTTTGATTTCACATGATACTTACATGAAATGTGCAGGTTATGTTAGATAAAGCATATTATTTTTTTAAGCAATAGATTACTTTTGTGTTTTTTATAACCGTCTAAAAATATACTCGCTTATCTTAATCAAATACAGGCTGTATTATCCAAATTATGAGAATTTTATAAATACGAACAGACTACATATTCTTAGCATGAATTTGGTGTAAATCGACAGGACAGCGTTGGCAACACTGTCTTGTCAGCCGTAGCGTAGCTCATGTCGATTGTGTAGTTCAAAACAGTGTTAGCCGGGAACGAAACGCGGGAAACGTTTCTCGTGACTATTATATTATCGGAACAAAAAACCCTAGTCTATTCCAGACTTAGACTTATACTCAAGATTCGTTCTTATTCGTTTTTCTTTAGTTTTTGTCGACCACCAAAAATCGAGTGACATAGTGTGTATTATGATTTCGAGCCCGCATATATCTCTTGGTGAAACGTGATTATATGTGAACATAAAATGATTGGACCGTGAAAGTTACAATACAAAACTTACATATGGACTGAATTAACCTTAACAGACCAATAAACTGTGTTCTAGTGACAATTATGACGTGAACTATGAATAAAACTGCAACAATTGTGCAAAATTGCGGATAGTGTGTTGATTGCTGACAGTTTAAAGTTTTCAACAAATAATGTCAGCTAGTGAGGATAAACAGATTGGGCTGAGTGCCACAAACATGGAAAGTTACGAGCAAAGCACACCATCACCACAACTCATTGAAACGCCACCTATTTCTGATGAAAGAAACCAAGAAATTGAAATGTTGTGTCAACAATTTTCAAATCTAAGTTTTTCATCTGCTGCCATAACGGACCCTTTTTTTCACACATACCAAAAAATGTGTTGTTTCCATATACCGGACAGCAAGCATTTACGTGCGCGACATGGTGATTCACCAGTTAACGACCAATCATCTACACCAAACACTGATATGTGTATTCAAAGTTCAGAAAATTATTTTAAAGTAGCTAATTTGGATTACCCTTATCAGCCAAAAGAGACACCTACTGATTATAACAAACTTAGTCATGAAGATGTACTACAATCAACTCAAATATTTCTAAATGCACCATCAACACCCGTAGAGGTTGAAGAGCATAATGATTCCGATATGGATACATCACTACCGATTAATTCAGACAGTTTTTACTCTTCATTATCAATGCAAATTGCATCGAATTCTAAATTAATTGAAGAATTATCTAGAATGGAACACAATAACATAACAAGGACCATGGAGGTAGGAAACCAATCTCCATTAACTATGTATGAAGAATATGACCTCCTTGCAAATATACCTTTGCCCGAAAAATCTTTTTATACATCTTCCAACTTATCAGAAGAAGCATCTGCGGAACCTACGAGTACGTGTGCTTTGTTTACAAATGCAAATAGTATTAGCACTTCTCCTATCTTACCAGAAAAAGAATCTCAAAAGCCTATGTTAGTTTTACCTGAAAAAAGCACTATAAATAAGACAAAAAACACTAAAACTAAGAAATACAAAAAACAGAGGTCACAGGATAGCCGGAGTAACAAAAAAGATCATGTAAATTTGGTTTTAGTGGGACATGTAGACGCAGGTAAGTCTACTATTGGTGGGCAAATTATGTCCTTAATGGGAATGGTAGATAAACGCACTTTACAAAAATATGAAAAAGAGGCACGAGAAAAGTCTAGAGAGTCTTGGTATTTATCATGGGCTCTCGATACCAATCAAGAAGAGCGTGATCGAGGTAAAACTGTTGAAGTCGGAAGAGCACACTTTTCAACCAAAACGAAACATTTCACAATCCTTGATGCTCCAGGCCACAAAAGCTTCATACCTAATATGATTGGTGGGGCGGCACAGGCAGATCTAGCGGTGCTAGTAATATCCGCTCGGAAAGGTGAGTTTGAAACAGGTTTCGACAGAGGTGGACAAACGAGAGAGCATGCTATGCTTGTCAAAACGGCTGGGGTGAAATATCTGGTTGCTGTCATTAACAAAATGGACGACCCGACAGTAAACTGGAGCGAAGCACGATATAACGACTGTAAAGAGAAGATTATTCCTTTTCTCAAGAAACTGGGCTTTACAGAGCCAAAAGATTTGGCATTTATGCCAATATCGGGACAAACCGGACATGGAATACTCCATCAAGTACCAGAAGATATTTGCCCATGGTATCGCGGACCGTCTTTTATACAATTGGTAGATGAACTACCGTCTTTCTGTCGTAACGACGATGGACATTTCTTAATGCCGATAGTTGATAAATATAAAGACATGGGTACTGTCCTCATGGGAAAAGTAGAATCTGGAGTCACTCGCAAAGGAACAACTTTGTTACTAATGCCTAACCGATTACATGTAACTGTAGACCAGCTGTGGTCTGATGATATAGAAGTCACGTCAATTTCATGTGGGGAAAACGTAAAGGTAAAAATTAAAAGTATTGAAGAAGACGATGTTTCCACCGGTTTTGTTCTTTGTGATGTTGCTCAACCTATAACAACAGGTAGAGTATTCGATGCGCAGTTATTAATATTGCAGCATAAATCAATTATATGTGCTGGATATTCAGCAGTAATGCACATTCATTGTGCTGTTGAAGAAGTTTCCGTCAAGGCTCTGTTTTGCCTTATCGATAAGAAAACGGGTGAAAAGTCCAAAACACGGCCAAGATATATTAAAGAGGGGCAGGTTGCTATAGTCAGAATAGTCTGCGCTGGAATTATTTGCTTGGAACCATTTAAAAATGTTAATCAATTGGGACGACTAACTTTACGGGATGAGAACAAAACCGTGGCCATTGGAAAGGTTTTAAAAGTTATAGAGTAAACTGTGATTGTAGTTAGGACTTTTATTTTGTTTTCTCAAATATACAAGGTAAAAAGTGATCAAATATGTATTTGCAAACCAATTTCTAATGTAAGTTGACTGAGTTATACTTGTAAAAATATTTTAAATATACCCAATTATTGCACTAATTAAAATAAAACAAAAATACTTATTGCCTTTTTGAGCAGATATAAAAATGATGATTAACTAAACAATTATAAATTTTAATAAAGTAATCTACACTGTGTATTAAATAAAAGAAAATGTAATAAATATTAAAACTGAAACAGGTTAATTACGAAATATTGTATTGTTAAAAATAATTCTAAGTATTTGATGATGTTTTAAGATTTGGTTTATTGATATTTCTTGATGAAGTTAATTGAAAACCTATACTGCCTAGTCTGGGCAGTGACACTGTTTAAGACGGAACGTTTTATTACGTAACGATATTACCCTTTGCAATGCAAAGAATTTGTAAAATATACCTAAGTGTTGTATGGAAAGGTATGAAAGGTTAAATATTAAGGCTTAAAATATTAAACGTCCATTTTAAATAGCACCTTTTGTAAATAGCTAATTCTACACCCCTAAACTTTTTATTTAGTTAAAAGCAAATTGAGAATCTGTCTAAGTAAAAAAAAGTCTTGTTGGTTTTAACAAAAAAAAATATACCTACTAGGTATGGAAAAGAACATGAAATTTTCACCTGATACTAAGAAACGAACCAAATTCGACACTAGAGAAGTTAGACAAATGCGTTGTTGGCCCTTTCGGGTTACAGATTTAAATTTTTGACGTAATTTGTTTAAATTTAATTTTTCCTCATTTAAATTATAACTTACCTACTTGTAAAAAATCTTGTTCAGCTGTTAATTAATTTTAAAAAAAATGTTTGATTCAGCACTGATTATAAATTACAATCACATAATATGTTTTTTTATTAATATTGTAAATTAATAATGTAAATGGTAATTAATATAATTATAATGTTGTATCTGTGCCACGTAATACGTCTAAAAGCTTGCCAAAGAGTTACGTTATAAATGTTTGTGATATAGGTTACTTATGATTTGTAATAAAACTTTCTGTTTAAAACTAAGGCCGCTATCCGACTGGCGTTTTACTAGCGTTGACGACAACATGGAGTCGCGCAGACGCGACGTAGACGTCGCATTGTCGCGCGGCAAGTATTATTAACATCCGCTAAACGAGACGTTGATGTCGCACACATGATGCTATTAGTTGAGGCTTACAATCAGAAACATAATGGATTCCGACGGGGAAACACTATTATTACTACTTTGACCAAAATTACGTTACAGAAAAAGAAAATCTCATCATTATTTTCAGGAAAACACTTTATGGTCCAATCGATCACGAGTGAAAATTTCGCACTGTATTCTAATAATATTAAAAATAGAAATGAGTCGAAATTTTACAAATCTTTGCAAATGCCAAAGACTTCATTTGTTGCCAACAAACGCGACGTTAACGTTGCGCAGACGCGACGTTGACGTCGCTTCTAGCGGGTGTCAATGCGATGACAACGTCGCGTTCGAAAGCCGCCATAATCTTAAAACGCCAGTGGGATAGTAGCCTAAGACTTCAGGTGCGGGCGCAAGGAACTAGGAAACCATGTTAGCGCGTGAGGGAGCTAACCTCCTTGCTTCCCAACCGCGATGATTCGATTCGGTTGGTGCAAGTGGTTTAGAGTACGGGGTACGAACGGGGTGCCCTTAACTCAGTTAAAATCTGACACTACCTCATACCACGAAGAGGCCACACGCTGGTTAAGCGTATTTGCTTCTTGAAATGCAAACATTCGTGTTTCTTGGTTTAGGTATTGCTTTTGTAAAATGTACTTAGTAATAATACAAAAGTATTGGGTATAATGTGTAATGTGTAACGAATTAGTTCTAATAAACTTGTTTTATTGGGAGATTTGAACTGCTAGGATAATCAATCAAAATTGATAGTAGTGATGATTCAATTGTTGGACATCGAAAATTACTTTATTGTGAAATTGTAATGTTACTTAACAATTATTTACAATAATTTTATTATGAATGTGATTCGCAAATATATTGGTTTTAAAGAGCAAAAATGTAGTTTTTGTGTGTATTTTCCTTTCTATATAAAAATAAACATTTTATTTCGATATTTTAATATTATTAGCTCAAAATTGTTTTGAGATATTGTCCATTTTAAATTTCAATATAAATTCGTATCCTACGCGACTGGATTTTCACTTCCTAATATTTATTTAATGACAATAAAAAAAAAGATTGAAAAAGAAAACAATACGCGAACTTATACATCACAAAAACTCTGATCATGATTCGAGCATTATTATCTAATATATAAAGGTACTTACAAGGTGGTTTCTGACTTCGCAGAAGCTTTTTTTCTTTTCATTTATTTTTAAACTTCAATAACTCATTGGTAACATTGTTCAAAACCTCTTACAAAAGAAAAGTTCCCAATCGATCCGATTCGAGGAAAAAGTTGCTGATGTCAAGTGTCACAAAAACGGAGTATTTGCGTTTTTATAAACTGGCCAGTACCTATCTTGAATTTTTTTATATGTCATTGTTCGGCAAACGAGCAGACGGATTACCTGGTGGGAAGCAATCAGCGCCGCCAATGGATACTCGCAATTCCTAAGGAAGGACTACAAGTGTGTACTACTTGTAAGTTATTAGGGGTTTAAGGATAGGGGATTTGAGGATTGAGGTGGGAGGAGGCAAGGATTGGGCATCCGGTAACCTCACTTACATGGCGAAACACAACGTAAATGTTGTTTCACGGTGATGTTTGATGTGGCATTCAGGAACATTGTAGCTATCTCTCAGTAAAAGAATTTTGGCAATCCGACAAGCGGTTCCAAAGATTACTCCCTACATTATAATAGTAGTAATACTACGCTTAGTGTGGGAGAGCCAAGCTTCGGCACTAATGGGTCGGCCCGACCGGAGTGATGCCACGGCCTCACAAAAAATCCGGCGTGAAACAACCACAGCATTGTTTCGCCGTGTGAGTGTGGTTACTGGAGGCTCAATCCCGCCCCTTCTCTTATCCCTTCCCGATCCCTATATCCGCAACCCCTTTCCCCAAAAGGCCGGCAACGCACTCGTAACTCCTTTGGTGTTACGGGTGTCCATGGGCGGCGCCGATTGCTTACCATCAGGTAATCCGTCTGCAAGTTTGCCGACTTATACCATAAAAAAATACATACAAACTTACAAACCTCTTTATGATATTAGTATGGTGTTTGTAGGTGTTTTGAACAAGTCAACATATTTTCTGCTAATATAATTTGATCGGACTATCCTGTCTTTCTGTATGAGTCTGAAAGCTGGTTATAAAAATCTATACATATGACAGAGATAACAATGCTAAAACGTATGTGAATACATGTGTGCATGATATGATATGGTAAGAAAACTGATAATAATGAAAAAGAAGCTTGAAAGTGGCGCCGATTACAGGAACGTAGAAATTATCAATTTTTATTACCTATAACAAATATAGATAATTTCTAATAACAAACAGAAAATGTAATGATAATGGTAATGAAATCAGGTGAAAGTCATGAGTTAAAATAAGAATGTAAAGGATGAATATGGCCAAAGAACAGTAAAAGATAAGAGACAGCAGAAGAAGCACTTAGTATCGTTTGCCAGGCGTACACTTCATGATAATAGCCCGTGGCGTGTCTTGAACAATGAGTTCAATAAGCCACACAACATAATGTGGAAAGAACAAATGAGGATAGCGTGGTTCAGATGGAACAGAGCAGGGTGTGGAAGAATATCTGCGGAAATATTGTAAAATTGTTGCGCGGTGGCAGCGTCCTGCTATATGGGTCAGAATGTTGGGCTCTGAAAAAGACGGATGAAAAGCGATTGCATGTAGCAGAGATGAGAATGTTGAGATGGATGTGTGGTGTGACGAGAATGGATAAAGTGAGAAATGAGTATATTAGAGGAAGTCTGAAAGTGGCGCCAGTGACTGAAAAGCTGCAAGGGAACCGTTGGTCCTGGTGGCCATGTGAAAAGGAGGGATGAAACGCATGTTACAATAAAGCCATGAGTATAAATGTGGATGGAGACCAAAAAAATATGGATGGATAGCGTGAGAAGTGATATGGAAGAGTTAGTTAGTGATAGCGTGACGGGGGACAGGACAGAATGGAAGAAAAAAACATATTGCGCCGACCCCAAATAAAAAGGGTCAATGGCATGAAGATGATGTTGCGCGGGGGCAGCGTACATGCTGCTTCTGTTGTTGTCCAAATAGCTGATAAAACACTGTTATCATTACACTCTCACTATAAACTTTTATAGGATATAATTATAGTATACTAACTTCCGCCTATATCCTATTCCGGAGTGTTTTTTTTGTCTGTGACAAATTTCATCCAGATCCGTCCACTGTTTGGCGTGATTAACACCCGGTTTCTAAAAGGCTTGTCAACGCTAAAATTAACTAATTTCCTGTTAAATCTCTTGTCAAGTCATCTGATTGGTTGTTGATAATTCAGTCAACCAATCCGATGACTTGACAAGAATTGATTTTAACATTGATCGGCCTTTCGGAAACCGGGCGTAAGTAACAAACATCCGAACATCGTAACTCATCTATAATATTAGTAAGAAGAAAGATATAGTAGAGTATGGAAGTGTAACGGTGTAGCCCACAGAATATTGAATGCAATCTATAGGCAAAGTTCTGATTAAAAGGGTAGCTGACGAGAAAATTAGATATGTCCAAGTACATTTCAGAGACAGCGATCTAAAGTTATCGACATAACCCAAAAAAATAGCAAACTGAAATGGCAGTGGGCAGTTCACATCTGTCGAAAAACCGATGACCGCTGGAGTAGCCGTGTTCTAGAATGGAGACCACGTCTAGGCAAACGTAGTCGGAAGTCCTTGAGCTAGGTGGACTGACGATATCCGCAGGGTAGCAGGCAGAGGTGGAATGAGAAGAGCTGAACATCGAGCTCAGTGGAGTGCAATTGGGGAGGCACATGTCCAGCTGTGGACGAAATCAGATTGCTGATGATAATGATATGGATGATTGGATCTTGTTTTGTTTTTAATTTGCCTTGTCCAAAACAAAAAAGAAATGCAAAGGGAAGCGACCTTGGCTTTGCTTTTAAGTTAGTGGAGATATCTGTGTAAAAATGTGGAATTGTAGTCAAAATGAAGTATGTAGGTATTTATATATAAGTGTAGGAGAGCCAAGCTTCGGCACAAATGGGTCGGCTCGAGTGATACCACGGCCTCACCGAATAACGGCGTAAAACAACGACATTGTTGTGTTTCGCCGTGTGAGTGAGGTCACCGGAGGCCCAATCCCTCCCCCTCCCCTACCCCTTCCCAATCCTTAAATCCCTTATCTTCAAAAGGCCGGCAACGCACTCATAACTCTTTTGGTGTTGCGGGTGCCCCGCGGCGCGGATTGCTTACCATCAGGTAATACGTCTGCTCGTTGGCCGACTAATTCCTTAAAAAAACATCTGAATGTATTGAGTAGAACAGTGCAGCAATAACATTAGAATGCCTTTCACATTGCGTGTGTTAGAAACAAGGGAAATAACACAAACTAATTTCTCAATTATAGGGAGTGAGAAGGGGATGTGTATTCACTAAGTCTGTTGCACCCGTACAATGGATATGGATGCAGAAACAATGGAACTAATTTGAATGGACAGAAATGGTTTACTCACATTATCGGTGGGATAGTAGTGGCTCGTTATGTCGACTATGACGGTGGTGTGTACTTGGGAAAAACTTTTTGTTTTTTTTAAGTAGATGGAACTATTGATTCGTACGTGGACAGGAGTGTAAGCAAAAGTGTCGAAGGGGTGACTGAGGTAAACAAGGTGAAAGTGTGAATGGAAAACACGCGATTATGACTAGAACCCATATTTCCTAAAGTGTTGGGTAAAGATTTCATTATGGCATTTTAGTGTGCTTCACTATACATATAGCATGGCAATAATTGCTGGATAAGCAAAGCATGTTAATATGGAAGTAAATTGGTCATAAAAAATATTACTAAAGAATTATTCTTCACCGAAATGTACCTATAGACCTATAAATAAAAATAAAATACAATATACAAACATTTCCCTAAATGGTAATTAATTATTAAAATTAAATCAAGGAGTCCACATGAAACAAGAGTTAAAAATGGAGGGATATAATTTTTCGGATATCTGAATATACAACATAATGTTCTTGAATATTTGAATGTAAGTTCGGACGGAATGTTACTTAGGTGCATACGTATCTATCAAG
This sequence comes from Spodoptera exigua, assembly GCA_902829305.4. Lineage (NCBI taxonomy): Eukaryota > Metazoa > Arthropoda > Insecta > Lepidoptera > Noctuidae > Spodoptera > Spodoptera exigua. The sequence continues at coordinate 5,622,045 of LR824601.2, read as the reverse complement.
TTGTCTATATTTGTCGGCCCCTAGATAAATCAATACAGCGCCACACCGCTCCCCCTTGCCGGTCACTCGGAGAGTGCAACGGCAACACCAACATATCTCCGTACGCTGCACTCTTACTACGCGCCAAAATTGTGTACCAAACAATAAATAACAACGTCTACAATAATTCAATTGTATAATTTTTGGTTCTAAAATTTGTTGTACAAGTTTACAACTTATTTTTCACCTTAACACGTCTTTGATCTTCTTTCGACCTCAATAGTCTCAGTCTATCAAGGCTATCTGCCTTACTTCTCTGAAATTGCCTTCTTGGTAGACTATGACCATTATATTCTGTATCGTACAGCTTTATAAGTAGCTACACCTGTTGATAACTTGTAGCTTCCACTTGTATTTTCCAAACAATACCAACCAAACTGCTTTTGTCCATTGACTAAATTATATCTGTAATTTTATTATTATCCAAACAATGATATATAAAATTTCACAACAAAAGTATTTTACCAAATTCTATGTAAGCACAAAAGACGTGTGATTTCAACTAGGTCATCCGGAAGGGCCGGCCACTTGAGATGCGTAAGAGAGATGAAGGATTTAATAATAACAATACCTTGGTAATTGGCTGATATAAAAAAACAGACTGAGAGACCACGCGACGTTGTCTCACCGTTCGATAAATGCACAGTTGTAACTAGGGCGACCGATATAAGTTGAATAATTAATTTGTTTAAAAAGTAGGTTACTAAGAATATTCCTTACATCAACCAAGATTTTTAAACGATGTTATATTCTGGAGTGAACTTATTGACATTGGCATGTTGATTAAAATTTTGATTTGAATTTGAACACTGTTAATAAGTCCTTGAGATTGTTAAAAAACGCTATTTTTTTTTCATTTTTAAGGTGCTACTGTTGTTTTTTCGTATGGCTTTCCGTTTTATTATGGACCAATTATGAAACGCGCGATCGCCAGCTGCAACATCCAATCGTGCATCTATGTAAATTGATAGAATATATTCGTGGATGTCACCGACTAATACAGACAAAGCAAGTAGCATGCGTACCAACTTAAGTGACTGTTGTAAACAAATGACAGATAATTTAAAGAATATTCATTGAAAGCTAAAAACTGTCAAAATGTAGTCGTCCAAATAAAGAAGAGTGATATTACTATAAGACCTTGACTAAGCACCAATCAAAAGTAAATACATCTTCTAGTACTAATTCCAACAAATTGAAATACCAATCCAAGTACAGCAGCAGAACAACTGGTTGGATAAGGATGGTGGCTGGAGGAAGGTGTACATCTCTACAAGCTGCCGTTTTGTTTCAAAAAATGTATGAAAATCATAAAAGTTGGAGAGAATTAAGACACTTGAAAATAGTGACATTCTTTCCGTATTTAAATACATGATTTGCAACACCAAAACAATAAATTTGTAATACTGTACCTTAATTGAGCATCGTAACGTAATCCCTGACATAAACAACCACTCGATCATGTACTGAAAAGGCTTTAACAATGACAAGCACACTATTGTAAGGGTGAATTATCTCGCTGATTATCTCGCTATTTCTAGCTTTTCTAGAAAGAGTGGGTTCTAGTTTATTTTTACCTTAATAAAGTTAAACATATGTAACTATCATGTAATCAATCGATAAAGACGTCTGGCCGTTCCATAATCGGCAGCCATTACACAGCTTCGCATATTGTTTGATCCTGTACTGATTCTAAAATTCAAAATTGTTGTCCTACAAAAATAACCTTTATGAATGCTGAATATTGAGATGAATTATCTTATGGCTCCTTGTTTCGTTTTCAAGCTAGGAGGACTGAAAAAGGTATGACCGTGTATCCCGCTTTTATGAACAGATATGTTCATTAGAATTAACCAGCAGAGCATAATGCAAACTGAATACGTGTGCCAATCTGTGTATCCAAACAGAGCTTTTCGACCCCGACCGATTGCTTTGGACGTTGCGACTCAATTTTAGAATAATATTTTTTTAATTTCGGTTGGTAAAGGCATCAGGTTTTTTATATCATAACTGCAGGGAATGGTTATAGCTGAGCGAAAAATTCTTCCTTCATTGTTATTTCGATTTTCGATATTTGTCTTTGTTAACCATCTTCAAGCTTATGGGTGAGCTCTCTTACTCAACCAGTGATATCCAAATCTTACGTACTTGAAAACCCTTTATTAAAAAACATTCTTCAATAATCTTCAAGGAAACAAATAGGGTTAATAATGTAGCATGAAAGTGGCGACCACACAGACCTGACTCCCGGGAGGTGTCTTGTTTTTCATCTCCGGTTAGTGCTAGTGACAAGCTGGAGTGAACAATGATGAGAAATCAGGCTGGCTTGAGTGGATATTCGCAAGAGTAGGAGTTAGGTTAGGATGTATCTCAGTAAGATGGTAGGGGTCTTGACCGTACTTCCGGGATTGCTCTGATTGCCGTGGGATGCCTCTCCTTTCCCAAGCAGCTCAACGTATGTTGCCCCCGTGTCGCTACATGCCAGCGGCCGTTACCTGGGGCCGATTAATTGAGTTTGCCAGTCACCCCCTGCCTGTTTATCCGTATGTATAAATATTGGTCAGGGACAGGGACCATAGTATTTCCATAGTTATCATATCCACCAATCCATAGCAACCCATACCTATAACCTTATAAATTTTACCACATTACACAATAGTCCTCCATCAACCTAGGATTGTCCTTGGGTGCACTTTCATAGTGAATACAAGGATGATTGCCGTTTGATGCCCCATTTCACTTATATTAAAGTTGTTCAAAGGGCCTCTGCGAGTTGGCTTCGGTCCCTCGTACGCCTTCCAAAATTCCAGGACGCTGTGGTCCCGTGAATGGAATCAAATATGTAGCATGAACAACAAATTTTAGAATCTAATGCCAATACTATATCACATTTTTGAAGTTCGATTTGGCGCAATATTAATGAATTCAGATGCAGCAGTGTCGTGACCTTGACGAAGCTATTGACGCTTATGACTTGCAGAAAAAGTATGAGCAAGCAGTAACGATTGTAAGTTACTATTGACGATTATTACGTATTGTTAGGCCAAGAGCAAGCAAGCAAGTAAGCTTGTAAGTTGTGGTTTTATTAAAATCTACCAGGGGGATATTTGAGATTTGAGGATTTCCACAAATTCCATCTAGGGAGTACTCTAGTAACACAAGCGTGTTCTCTTAATTTCTCAGTCAAATAATATCACACCTATAAGACTTAGAAACAGCAACACAAACAGGTACTTGTTTGAATTGAAAATAATTGGACGTCTCGTCGAAATGTTAATTGATTTCACCATTTTTATATGTAGGTAGGTAGTACCTAGAATTAATTTTCCTAGTAAATTTATGAACAAAACTTAATTACTTTTGATCCCATGAAAATAGAATCTTAAGAGCGACGTGACAATCATCTGAAGCAGAGCATTATGACATAACACTGCACTATGAGTGCATCCGATACACTCTCTATTATTCTTTGCGTACGTGTAATATAGTATTCCAATAAAAATAATAGAGAAAAAATAACAAAACATACACTGAACAGTCGAAGCGATTTGCACTCAATAAATGAACGGATATGTTCAATTTATAGTTAGGGAACAACGATCAAAGCAGGCGGCAAATAAGTTCATGTACTTCTCTATGCATAAAACATCTGAATTACTTATGTGTAAGGGTAAAGAGAGGTCACAAGTACAGACACAGACTAGTACCTAAATAATAGGTCATCCCTCGATACGGTGGAGCATACGGTGGCGGTATGCCCTGCTTGGGCTGAGCACCGCCGTGTCCTCAGGGAAGTGATCGGCGGCGGCGACCTCTCGCGCCCGGCCTTAGTCGAGGCCATGGTGCGGAGCGAGAAAAACAGGGACGCCGTCTCCTCCTTCTGTGAAGCAGTTATGCTCGCAAAGAGGGAGGCAGCCCGCGTGAGGGAGCAATCCTCCTCCTCACGCCTCAGCCACCGCAACAGGCGACACTACGGGCGTCGGGGATCAAGAGACGATCTCCGGCCACCGCGGCACCGTGAGCGCGAGTCTGCAACTCGCCGCCCGACCAGAACCAGACCCGAGCGTACGGCACGTCGCGTTCCGCGCGCGCCTCAAAGACCCAATAGACCACCACAGACGGGGCCCTATAGAGCTGATGTTCAGCCGGGGTTGCGGGGTAAGCGCAATGAGTCACCGCGACCTCGGCCCAGAGCAGGAAAAGGAACAGGGGGTTTTTAGTCAGTAAGAGTCTGACACTCCTTCCCGGCCGGCCCTGGGCGGGAGAAGTCATTTGATAATTTTCCCATCACAAAAAAAATCCTTCAAGCATAGATATCGTTTTGGCGCCCCTGATATCATTCTACCTTCAACTTGCATCTACTACATGTCTGCAGGAATTAAAACATTTCCCCCTTAATCAAACAGTACCGGCTTTTAAATATCATGCAAAAAACAATACCAAAGCGATTTTTAAGTTCCTGGGTATTATCTAATAAAATATAAACCAACAATCATTGCCAATTTCTTATCTATCTAAGCTATCCCCTATGATGCCTCTGCACCTATTTAAATGTATAGATAGTACTTAGGTAATTTAGTTGACAAAAAGCGCGTCTAATAAGTAAAAGGATTGTATAAGTGACAGGTTTACATGTTATATGTATATTTTTTCGAGCCCATTATGTACAACATGTTAATAATTGATGTTAATGTAATTTCCTTGAGAGTTACCTACATAACTTAATACCATTCTCGAGCTCTCATAAAGCAATATTTTTTTTATAATTGTAATCAGATCGATATGAAGTAGGCAGGTAGGTAGGTAGTAAGTAGGCTTTGTAAAAGTCGTATTTGCAACAAATAACAATTCAAGATATTTTACATATATTTAAAACGTTCTCTTTAGTATATAGTCGATAGTATAATCTCTACTATAGATTATACTAGCGCTTACATACCCTCCTTATTATATTCGGCAAATAATATTAATAGTTTTTACCGTCGAAACGTAATCTATATTATATACTAGGTATGTTGATACAAACATCTACCTACACGTCTCCCCATAAAGAAGAAAAATGGCGACACCATTATACATTGTTACATTACCCACACGTAAAAACGTCTGTGTAAAAACATCTCGTTGTCAAAATAAGGTATTTTTAGTTATTTTCTATTTGCCTTTTGATACTGAGAAACATGATAATTTGAACAGCAACATAGGTAACAATGACGTATGTTTTTTTTCCAAAAATAACAACGTCACAACATCATATCAATTGACGGAGAAGTGTCCTTTTATATGAAAGTGTATGTAATAAGAAAATAAGTTTGTCCGTTAATATAAGGTACATTTACTTTAACATTTTTTGAATTCATTTTTGAAATTCTGATGGGAGTTATGAAGGAGGTATCCAAGATTATTTTCTTAAACAAATTCCTTCAAAAAATTCTTAAGTTAGAGATAAAAAAATCAGCATACCTAATTATATTAAATTTTGTTGGTTTTGAATGATGTACACTTTCTATGGCTAATATAGTTGGAGGGAAAGGCCTTTTTTCAGAAGTTGATATTTTTCAGAAGTTGATATTTTTCAATTGATGATCTAATTTATAAATCAAATAATGGTATTAGTGACGAAAATTTTCGAAGCCTCAGAGCGAATAATGTTTATAGAAAGTAGAAACTACGCAGACAAAATCGCTGGCAAAACTAGTTAATAAATTAAATACCTTTTAATGCTTTATTTCGGAGACTTATCTAAAAATAACATTTCTCCGTAAGAAATGGGCGTGGAATAACAATGGCCTCGCTTGTCAAACAAAGGATTTTTTACAAAAATATGTATTTTCGCTTACATTCTTTGCATAGTGCGTAGGAAAAATAACTTAAGTTAATTTAGGTATTGCCTAACTAGCTACCTACCACTTTTTTGCAGGACAATCGAGTCGAGCAATTTACACTTAGGTATAAATAAGTGAACTTTAAATTGGGATATAAAATTATTCGATTCTAGATAAACTAGGTTTTTTTTTGTGAGGGGAAAATTATCAAATGACTTCTCCCGCCCAGGGCCGGGCAGGAAGGAGTGTCAGACTCTTACTGACTAAAAACCCCCCTGTTCCTTCTCCTGCTCTGTGCCGAGGTCGCGGTACCTCATTGCGCTTAGGTACCCCACAACCCAGATAAACTAGGTGGAGTATTATTAAATTTGACTAGTTAGAAACTATTGGAATGTTTCAAGTTACATTTTATATTTTTAGCATTAACGTGACTTCCACCCCTTCTGAAAATAATGCTTTCTTTGCAATCTGGTTTAAAAGTTCTTATTCAAATAACCAGATGCACACTAACGCATAATGTGCAACCTGTGACCTCAAAAAAACTATAATATGTCTATGACACCAAGTTTTTAGCTTATGTTTAACTTAAAGATAGTGAATGATCACCAAAATGAAAGCAATTTAATGTTTAGTTATAAGCAAAGTTTTATTATATTTATATTCTATTTATGCAAAATAACTCAGAAAATCTCTAAATAAATCATAGTACCTTCATACCGTGTATATTCAAGCCTTACGGTGGCTGCCAAAGACTTATTATAGATGACCCGAAAATAATAATTAAACAACATTTTTTTGATGTGGTCTTATCGGTCACTGGTCTAACCTAACCATACTTATCCAAGTGGGTGTACCTCATAAGTTATTCTTGCAACTTGGGTTTTACACGATACTAATGCGCTTTTCAGTCACCGAGATTTATTTAGATATTTGCCACGTGATCGCTTTTAACCACTAAGTTCAATTGGAATCACTACATAGTATATAAAACAAAGTCAAGATTTGTACGTATAGTAACATCTTTTTTTTCTCAATCAAACGAGCAGAAGCATTACCTGATGGTAAGCAATGAGCGCCGCCTATGAACACCCGCAACACCAAAGGAGTTATGAGTGCGTTGCCGACCTTTTAAGGGATAATGGTTTCAGATATTTTAGGATTGGAAAGGGATGGAGGGAGGGAGAGGGATTGGGCCTCTGGTAACCTCACTCACACGGCGAAACACAACGCAGTGGTTGTTTCACGCCGGTTTTCTGTGAGGCCGTGGTATCACTTTGGTCGAGCCGGCATGAATGGGTCATTCATGCCGAAGCTTGGTTCTTCCACACTTCAATAATAATCTGTTAAATAGTTGAGAAATTTAGTATCAGCATTGAATCCGTGCGAAGCTGGGGCGGGTCGCTAGTATATTGATAAAGTGCTGAACATTAGTAATTTCATATTATATTAACCATTTTTTAATAATAATGTTGTATACTACATTTTATTCACTGAAATGGAAATTAAAGCCGATTTGTCCGCAAAATAGACAAAAGAATTTTAATTCAAGTTTAACTTATCTTATACGAATAGAAGCAGACAGTTGAAAAAGGCAAAAATTAACAAAAGCTTCCGTTATTTAATTTGAATGGACTCGGGAGTTAGAAAATACGGGTCTAGTGCGCATGTCACTGAATCTATCGACAATAGGTTTGGACATCATCGTGCCCAGCTGTGTATCGACAACACAATTTGTAAAACAATACGAGGAATAATTATTATTTCAAAAAACAAAATTATTAAACCAAATATCGAAAAAAAAATCAAACTAAATTCCTGGACCACCAACAATATTTTCATTCTATTAATGAAGTGATTTTTAGTTCAACTTAACACACATATTTTATAAGAAGTGAAATAAAAAGAATTATATGGTTATTGATATGGATATTATGATATGGATATGGATCTCATTGAGGTCTTTTACAAGACACGAAAATTTATTTTACCACAATATCTCTTAACGATTAATATGAATGTGGAAAGATCATCTGAAATAAGTCTAACTTCACCAACAAGAAAGAATACATGTGCAAATCGCGATAGAAATAATATTATTAAATATATTTTAGTTGTCGATAGTTTTTCCCACTGTTCTACGTGCTCAAAGCCCCTATTTTCGCGTCGAGCTCTCGGCATCGCTGGATAGAATCGTCAGACGGGTTTCATCCCGCGCTCCGAGCGGTAGCGCGAGATGAAATCTGTCGGTACAAACTACTCTAATTGAAATATAATACCTACAAAGGGGACTTGTTTTATTATTTTTTTAATTTTTTTTTTATTAAAGATTTGTTCAAAATTGCCTTTGAACGAAAAGAAATAATTAAACATAAATAAAACATGCCATTTTTTTTTGGTTTTGTGTCTGTTTGCTTTTATGTTTGTTACAGCTTTACGCAAAAACTACTGCACCAATTTCGATGAAATTCAGTACAGACGTGTAAAATGGCTGCTAAAATAACATGTTCCACAGTTTGATCCCAGAAAATGCTTTAAATTAGAAAACAACACATTATAACATACTTTTAGAAAATTGCCGGCGTTAAAGTTTTGCTTGGTCTTCACAGATGTTTCAATAAATCCTGCAGAAACTACATTTCATTAAATCAAGAGTCTTTAGTTGAATCAGCTCCCCTTTCATCTGTATCCTTGTTAGGCAAAGAAATTGGTCTTCTGATGCGACCACACTGGTCTTCTCATATAATTGACGCCTGGATAAGACAATTTCATCTACAATTCAGTAGAATTCTTATCTTGTTCGTGCCACAACATTTTTACAGATTATTTTGTTTTCATTTACAAACGAACTTACGTACCTTCACGTAGACGAATACGTACATATTTTTAGCCAAAAATATGAATTCAATTGATAATAAAATTCCTCAAGGACCATTATAAGGGGATGGAGGGAGTTCTCAAACCTTTGAATTGGCTAGCAACGGACATAATGTATAGAAACGTTTGTTCGTAGGAGGTTGATTCATTAATGAAGCCGGCTTTGTTAAGGTGGCCATGGCAAGAGCATTGTGTAGGCGTAGTTGCTAAGACTTACAAACACTTAATATATTTCATTGGTTTCCTTCACTGGTTCACTGGTTTCGTATTAATTACCTTTACGGTATTACAGTTTCCAAATAGCTTATATTTATTAAAAGGAAAGCAATTGCTATAGTGTATTACACTCTATCGGGAAGTGCATAATTACATAATGAACACGGTTGTCCATTCTCACGTCCTACTTGAGCATGCGCATGCTTTGAATGATTACGATCTAGGCTGAGACTTACTTGCAAACGATATATGCTTAACGGTATTTATTTATTGGGCCAACAGGACTAATTATGATCATATGCGAAGTTATATTGTGAACAGCTCTGCACTGCGAATGTTGTTTTTAATACGTTTTCTATTTTCAATTTGCAACGTCAAGCGGACTTAGTATTGCTGTGCCATTTTAGTACTGTGTACTTGATAAGTACTAATTGTTCGACTGAAATAAAAAAAAAACAGTTTCATCCTTGCGTCGGTCGTAATTAGTTAGTCTCAGTTCATCAGTTTTTTTTTTTCAAAATTGGATTCGTTTCCTTTTTTATGCGAGTGAATGCAATTCTGTAATGGCCCACTTTTAATTTTATATTTTCATCTTGTTCCAGGAGACAAATGGATGGTATCCTGCCTCGGCGTCTTGTACCTTACAAAGGGTCTTTTCTACAGAGTTGTACCGGCTGACCAAAGAGTTGACGAAGCCTATGCTGGTGTATTCAGGTCTGTACCAATTGACTTCGAGCAAAACATTTGCATCTTTTTTAATATTGCAATATCACCTAAAGTTTAGACCCGCCCTGGAATAGAGCGAGAGGGGTGTCATACTCTTACTGACTAAAATCTCCCCTTTTCTTCTACTGCTTCGGATCAGGACCGTAGTACACTTTTGCGCTTGCCCCCGCGACCTCTACTGGATATCCCCCAGTAATCTGTGGTGGTCTGAGGGATCTTTCCCATCGTATCGCCATTCGTATCCTCACTATGTGAAGTGGCTATCCAGAGCACTTGAAACCGGCCATAACAGTAACAAAAGGATGCTCTTTACAGGTTTCGACTCTGGTGGTGTGGACAATGGCTTGAGGTGCTTGTGGACGATCGTTTGCCAACAGTCAATGGAAAATTGGCATTCCTTCAAAGCAACCACACCGAGCAGATGTGGCCGGCGTTATTGGAAAAAGCATACGCCAAGTAAGTTTTGGTTTGACATCATGAAAATAATTAAAAACTTGATAAATGCTTTCAATCATAATGATTGGTTTTTCGATAAGGTGGTGATGAACCGGGAATGATCGAGGGGAATGATTGATTACATAATGGATTAACTGCACGAATTAAACAATGAGAGCTAAAATCATGTAGGGCCACTAGCCATTGTGTAGTACATCACACAAAATATTAGTCATGTTTGGTACCAACATTCAAATATTATTCTTTCTTGACGTAGGCTGTTCAGAATATTGTATTATTAAAAAGAAAATACTAAGATATTCCTTTATATTTCCAGACTGCATGGATCCTACGAAGCTTTGAAATACGGGAGTTTACTGGACGGGCTAGCGGACCTTACAGGGGGCATTACCGAGTCACTGCAGATGACCGAACTGGCTGATGCTGAGACCCTGAGGAACTTGCTAAAGAACACGAGCCTAGTTACCGCACACCATGTGGCCGCTGTAAGTGTTACCAAAGAAGTTAGTTGACGAAGTTAGTCCATCCAACAATCAATTACGTCCAATGTAACCACGACAAAGGTAATCAACCACTTCAATAGCGGGCGTATTGTGCAAATGCGAATGACATTGCAAAAGAACTTATTCGTGCACATATGGATGTGAAATATCTCCCTGGTGTTTCTTGCACTAATATTGTTTATACACAAGACAATAACATTAATTAAAATATGGATAATGTCATACTACTTAAATTTAACCTAGATTCATATTAATATGATTTGGAAATTTATTTCAGACACCTGAAGACAAAATTCCCGAACTTCAAACAGAAATGAATTATGTGGTGATGAACGTGGAACAGGTAAACGTATTATTGATTCAAGCTTTTTATACATAACTAGCAGACCCCGCCACACGTTGCTGTGGCTAAGGTTCTTGCCATATTACATATGGACAAATAATTTGCAATAAAATAATGTTGTTACTATTAATTGAGATGTTAGCTATCCTATCTTTCAAGTTGGATCAAAATGCACACGGAATGCAAAATTTAAAATCGGCTTAGTACCGTTTAGGAGTCCATCGCGGACAAACATGTGACACGAAATTTTTAAAGATGGAACAAAATTAGTATTGTTTTTAATGGTGAAGTGATTCTCAAAAGCACTTGTTGACGACTTTTTCACCGCTTTACAGGTGGAAAGCACTAAAGGTACGGTGCACGTCGTGCGAGTGCGTCGACCACTGGGTATTGGAGAAGTGCCTGTACCCTACATAGTACTTAATCCAGAATCGTAAGTTTTAATATCATTTTATGTTCATAACATGCGCTTGGTCATTTTAAATAATAATGTTAGGACGCTCCAGAACACCCACAATAGATGCTGTAGGTGGATAGGGATAGGATAAGAAATTATGTCGAAGGAACGCCTAAAGCCACTGCAATTATAGCTAAAATACACATTATTATGTTTGACTATCTGACCCGGTAAATTTCGTTCTGCCTAACGGTCAATTAATACTTCTTTTTCACATTTTATACCTTCCCTGGACTTCCACAAATATTTCAAGATCAATATAAGCAAATCGATACAGCCGTTCCCGAATTTTACTTTATTACTGTCAGCCATAAATTATACACCGCTGAACATGGGCTCTCCCGGTGACTTTCTGAAGAATACAAACTTACCTTTCCTTTTTCAACAGGTGGCACACAATACCGCAACAAGAACGGGACCGATTCATATCCACACCCAAAGGAATTTGGATGCTCTTCTCTGATTTCCAACGCGTATTCACTCGCGTCGAAATAGTACACTTAGACTCGGAAACCTGTAGAGCAGAACCGTTTTTAGCTGATAAACAAAAATGGCAAATGAAGATGCATCAAGCAGGATGGAAGAGAGGTGTTTCGGCTGGAGGATGTCGTAATTACGTGCGTGAGTATTTTTTCATAGACTTTTGTAATTGAGAAGATATGACTAAAAGGGTTTACAGGACACCATCTCAAAACTCTTGTGTATTAGATCATATGACTGACCTCATAATGTTTTCTTTACTTACAGATTTTTTCCACACGAATCCTCAAATACAAATAGTCTTAACTGAACCGGACACTGTCATTATTTCTTTGAACCAGCACTGCATTATGGAACCTAAAGTTATTGGATTTAGTATTTATAAAATACCTGCGCCCCTTAACGAAACTGCGAAGGCTTTATTCTTTAGAAAAGTTAAAAGTACTATCAATTCACAATATACGAATAGTCGGCAAGTTACACATAGGTAAGCGCCATTGGATTTGTAAGAAAACTCCATTACACTATTTTATTACTTTAATACAAAGGCCATGGACTAGGTATTACAAATAATAAAAATCTTATATCTTCCAGATCACCACTAGAACCAAGTGCCTTCATTATAATGCCTACAACATTCGAGCCACGCGACGAAGCTAATTTTACGTTAAGAATATACTCGAACAAACCAATCAAGATGAAAGTTTTGGACAATCCGCCTAAAATGACAAAAACTGCATTAGTGAAGGCACCACCAGTGGTGGAAGTGAACAGCTTTGCGCAGTACGAAGCGGTGTTCCTTCAACTTGCCGATGAACACAAGTCTATAGATCCATTTGAATTACAAGAATTACTGGATGCCTGCCTTCCAAATGACTACATCAAGAGCTGTGCCTCCATAGACACGTGTAGACAAATTGTTTTGTCTTTAGACGTATCCTTTTTAAACTGCATTTAAACCTTAAATCAAGACCTACGAAAATGTAAATTTTCGTTGGTCTTTCCTTCACTAATTTATACTCTACGACGGCATGTTTTGTATTAGACTTCAAATTTACTATAGATAATTTCTCCTAACTATCATCACAGAAGAAGGGTACGGGTCGCATTTCGCTATCAGACTTCAAGGACCTTATGTGCAGTTTGAAGCATTGGCAATTTGTCTTCCGAACGCATGCTAGAGAGAAAATGGGCGTCCTCAGAGCGGAAAGATTTCGGGATGCCCTAAGAGATGTCGGTTTTATAGTACCCGAGAAAGTATTGACGCTTTTAGTTTTAAGATATATGAGGAAAGATGGCATGCTTAGATTTGGCGATTTCGTTTCTGCTGTTATGCATCTACATCGCGCGTTCGGTAAGAACACCTTATAACTAAGACTAATAATATTTCTAGCCGGCATGAATATATACAATTTTGTTCGTCTCAGTTACTTTGTTATCTAATTACATGAAGATGCCATTAAAAATTTTACTTTCACTTTCAGAAATTTACCACAAAAGCAACACCCTTCGAACGGAAGGCATCCAAACGAATCTAACCGAGGTATGCATATATAAATGTTTATCCAAAATGCGAAATAAATTAGATCAAGGAATCACATTGTTCTATCACACCTGGTCCTCTGTTTTGACCACCTTAGAGATTGCTATACCTACTTTTCAGGGGTGATTAGTGATCGATACTGATGCTGAAATTTTTTGTCTGTCTGTCTGTTTGTCTGTCTGTCTGTTTGTCTATCTGTCTGTTTGCCTATCTGTTTGTCTGTCTGTCTGTTTGTCTGTGTCTGTATGTTCCTTATGGAAACTAATTAACGGATTATAACGAAACTTGGTACAATTATTCTTAATATTCCTGGGCAGGTTAGTACACATTTATAAAGACATTTAAACAATTCAGATTTTTACGATCAGCGGTTAGGCCTCTACTGCACCGGATTCTAACTTCAAGTTCACGCCGTTATACATAATATAATATATTATTACGATTAACGTATATTCCTTTTCGAAAGGCATTTACTACTGTTAATATTTTTGTTCACAGTGGCTGAAGAATGTATTTATGTGCTAGTAAGCAAAGACTGGCACTGTATGTGACTGCAATTGAACTTAGAAGAGGGCGGACATGGACGGGACTATTTTGGAGCTCATTGTTCTGCTAAAAGCGGACCAGTCTTCGAGACGAAAATAAAAACTGATTGGATTCATAAAAATCATTATGTTTTGGTGTAGTTAGATCAGTTTGGTGGCCATCCGCCCCACTTACCTCGTAGTTTTTATGAGCTCTATGGCAAACGGCCGTCTCTTGAAAGCAACCACTTTTATACATTTAGATTTAGTTAAAATACGACTTCATAGGTACCTATGTGAAAATATAACCAGCTCACTTCACGGTTGTGATAAGATTTTTTATAAAATTATTGTATAAAGAATTAAGTTAGTCATTTACGTGTCGTGGGGGTTATAAATAATGGGTGTTTTTTTATCAACATTTTAAAACGTGCAATGTATAATATGATTTTTTGTTTTTTTTCGCGACTATAGAATAGATACAGTAAGTAGGTAAAGAAGTTTGACATACTAGGCAAGTATACTCTATTTTTAAAAGTAAAAGCCGATATTAGTACGTTTATAACTAGCTCTTAATTTACCCCAATACTCTAGTTACTTGTGTAACAATATATTGGTCATAATAATGAGTTTTCTCAACACTATAAATACTCAGTGCATTTGTTATGTTAGTTAGTTTCTTATAGATATTTGTTATTTGACTAAGAATGCCTAATTATAATTAGAATTAATTATATTGATTGATATCTACAAGTGACAGCTATTTTATCTGCTCTCTCACCCCTAATTTTCTACAGAACTAGCTAGAACTATAAATTATAGACAGGACAGAATTATAAATAAAACAAATAAGAGGTACCTACTTACCTATAATTGGATGATCAAAATCAATTAAATTAATTTGATTTTTTCAAAATCATTTAAATTTTAATGTTAGCATTGTTTTGTTGTTGTGTCTGTTTACTTTCTTATTATATATCTAAGTACCTATATTAACTTAGCTCTCAACAACCTTACCTACCTATTGCCTACCTACTTGTAAACTTATCTTATAAATTATTCTTAAAAAATTTCAAATTTAGACCTACTATAGATTAACAGCAGCTGGATTTCTAGTTCATATACAAATTAAATATTTTTTTTTAATAATAATTCAATGAATTTTGTTCGTATGACGTCATAATAAAATTGCATGCGTCTAATGCTACAGGTATCTACTCACTTCTCTAAAACTTATTGTAAAATTACTAATCTTAAAATTGAATTAATCAATGACTTTATGGTTATTTTAGATAAATATATTTTATGGCTGAGTCATAATGCCTGTTGTCAGTAAATCATTTAAGGATACTAAAACCTAGGGTACCCCTTTACACATAATAATATGTCATACTTATATACCTATATTTACTAAGTGTCAAAGTATGCATATGAAAAAAAAACTCCAACGATCTCGCTTGACTCAAAATAATAATGTAATTATTATATTTTTTTTTACTTTAAAATACATACATAAGTAATTTGTAAATAATAGGATCGTAAATCCACCGAGTCGGTACGTACTTACCTAGGTAAAAATTTAGCGTACTTTTCAAAAAATATAAATTGACATGTCCTAAGTCGCACTAGGTATTTGTTTTTGTATAATTTGGAATTAAAATTTTATTCAATTATTTTGGTTATCAAATAAAAATCTTGGTTTAAAACCTTTCCCTTTTTTTATTTCACCTAAAATACTTACTATATCATATTATAATGTCCTATTCCGGAGTGTATCCTATGCCAAATTTTATCCAGACCCGTATAGCCGTTTTGGCGTTATTGAGTAACAAACATCCAAACATAGTTACTTTCGCATTTAAAATATTAGTAAGAAACTCCGAAATAAAATTGTTTGTTATAAATTTATAATAACACACCTAATGTAAGTAAATCCTTCATTACCTAAACCTACTTTTAAACTTGTACTAAGCATACATAAATTTCATCATAGGGAAGCAAGTCTTCGGTAGTATAGTGGTCAGTATCCCCGCCTGTCACGCGGGAGACCGGGGTTCGATTCCCCGCCGGAGAGATTCTTTTTGTACTTCTTTTCAACCTCTATCAAATCAGAACTACCATATATAAACCAATTCATTTTATTCACTTTTATTTGTTTCCATTTTTCATTTATTTTAATATATTACTCAAAATAACAGTCAATGCTTTTCTCACATAATTATTTATCTCAATTCAACAACTACTATCTATAAAATACTTAGCAATATACTAAAAAAACTAAATAATAATTTAAATACACAATAATCATATTTACATTACAATCCACAATCAACAAGCAAATCACAATAAATAACAAAAACTGTACATAACTTGTCTCATGATTTACACTTCAACTTGGATTGAACAAAATATGTTATCACATAGCACAGTCCAGATTTACTTCATATTACTTCCCACATAATGGTAACATATAGGCAAGAACTAGAATTAATTTCAGAAATTTGATTTAAATTAGAATTAGGCCTTCTACCCGGCAAATACATGTAACATTTATATCAACATCTGTAGAATCCCACACATGAATTATAGATTAACTTAAATATGGATTGTACACTGAGAAAGAGAGGATCTATTGAAAGCAATTACACGCATTATGTGTATGTGAATTTATAATGCATACATAAATCTGTGGGAGAACAGCTGCCAAGTCAATGCTTCAACCATATCACAATGTTGGTCTACAGAGAATACTGTTATGTTATCTTTATATATAAAAGTTTCGTGTCACATGTTTGCTTGTGATGGACTCCTAAGCTACTAAATAGATTTTAAATTTGATCCAACTTGAAAGATGGCTTACATCTCAATAAATTTATAGTTACAATATTTTTTTATTGCAAATTATTTGTCCATATGTAATATAACAAGAACCTTAGCCACAGCAACGGTTGCTGGGTCTGCCAGTGTCATATAATTGACAGAACACTGAAATGTGTTCACTTTAATTTCAGTGTCCTATTATTATCTGTTTAAAATTATATTCACTTCATGATAAAAAACAAAGTCACTTTCTCTGTCATATATCTGTAAAAATTTAAGCTGCTTAAAATCTTTCACAAGACAGTTTTTTTAAATATCTTATAGAATGACTGAAGAGAATGATTTATATGTATGCGCAAAATAGTGGAGAAATAACATGTCAGCATTACAACCGTGTGAAGCCGAGACAGGTCAGTAGTTATTAATTATCAGGAGACAGCTAAAATGGTGGGCAAAATTAACATGAACTATGTTAATTCATATATCTCCATGAAATTCTATAATTCATGTTTTGCTCAATCCAAACACAACTTTATAATTATCTACATAAAATAGGTAATACAACAATCATTTCTTATCTGGTATACTTTGTTCTTCTGTGCTAGGTTCTGTGGCAGCTTTGTGTAGCTCATACAACTGGACAAGCTGTTCATCAGTCATATGATCCAACAGTTGTGGGTCTAAGTATTCCCCGACTTTCTTTTTCTTAGCTTGTTGTATGGGCTTCATCTGTTTAGCCAATGTTATCGCATAATCCTGAAATTATTTGTAAAAGAATAATTAGAATTAGAAATGTCACATTTTGAAAGTTATGTGATTTTTTATAGTAGTGCCATGCATAAAAATCTAAACATATTCTTTGAGTGGGAATCACTTTGTCACACTGTTCAAAACTCAGATTCATACAACAAGATGGTTGCAATATGAGTTTTCTTTTGATTATATGTAGGCAAACTATGAAGTGAGAAAGATCACCTACCGTCCATTCATTAAGGAATATTTTAGCTTCCTCAGGATTGCATTTCTTGTGCCTCTTGAATTCATCTCTAGCATAGTTGTCACCCATGATTCTGAGTTCCGGAGGCAAAGCTCGGTGTACTCGAAATATCAGCTTATATAATCGACGAACTCGGGAGACATGTTCTACAGACGACATCCTGTAATTATTAAGGATTTTACCATATTATGTAAGAATAAGTTAAAGTTGTATTTATTATAGTTTCCAACTAGATTTTAAGCTTGAAACTTTTAATTTTATTTTATTGTATTAAGTAAATTAATTAAGGAGTTATAAACGAGAGTCTAATAAACAATTAAGTCAATATTTTCAGTGTAAATGAAGATATTTGTAACCAAAACATTGCTACATAACCTATAAAATAATTGATACTTACTTAGGTAGAAACAATGGTAGATACGTTATCGACTAAATTTCAAAATGTATTAATTATTGTGTATTTGTTATTGCTTACATAAATCTACCTGTTTATTTTCAAAAGTAATGTTAAAATTTCATTAACTTTCATAAACCACAGATACGATGAAGCTAAATGAATGATGGTTAGTCTATGGTACATACAGACTATATAGGTAACTTCAATCACAGAGTTTGGAAAACTGAAGATGAATATTGAATATTAAGCCACGGAATAGAAAATACCTGTGGAATAAACCACAAAATTAAAACACTGAAAACATCAATTAAAATTCTGATTTTGGAGCTTAGAGTCCTACTATAAGTTTTATTGTTTCGGGGATAATGTACGGATTTTACGTTTATCAACTTTTATATAGTCGGTTCCACGGGTGGAACCGACTCCCACCTCAAAGAGTATAATATACTAGCGGCCCGCCCCTGCTTCGCAGGGGTCCAACTATCTCGCTATCAAAGGGTCATTTTTTCCTAATCTTCCCCTCTACTTTTCTAATATTTTCTTTGATAAGAAAAAAGCAAAATTTATCCAGGCGTTGTTGAGTTATGCGCTTACCAACACATTTTGCGATCCATTTTTATATATAAGATAATAACTAATAGGATAGGGATTTTTTAACCGGGGGGGGGGGGGGGGGGGGGGGGGGGGGGGGGGGGGGCAAACATCAAATGACTCCTCCCGTCCAGGGTGAGCCGAGAGGGAGTGTCACCCTCTTATTGACTTAAAACCCCCCGTGCCGTACCTTCTCCTACTTTAAGCCTAGACCGCGGTGCCTATTTGCACTTACACTGCAACCCCGCACCATCGCTACGCGCCGAACACACTGGTCGGGAGGCCAGCTACCACCGTCCGCAGACTTAATCCCCAACGCCCGGAGTGTCGACAACTGCGGCGGCTGGGGCGTGAGAAGGAGGATAGCTCCCTCTCGCGCTCCGACTCCTTTTTAGCGAACTTAACTGATTCGCAGTTAGAGGTGACGGCATCCCAGTGTCTCTCGATCCGTACCATGGCCTCGACTAAGGCCGTGTGCGAAGATCAGATCGCTGTCGCCGATCACTTCCCTGACGACACGGCAGTGCTCAGCACAAGTAGGTTCCATTACCACCATATGCTGCTTCGTATCCTCTGAGTAGTCGTACAATGACGACACTCGGGCGCTTTCTCCCGCCGGATCCGAAACGGGAACCTACCGAAACTGTCGTGCATCTTTTAAGCCACACCTCAAAGAGGGGTCTCACCGCTCCTATAATAGCGGGCCGCAGCCGAAATAGGATAAGGCATGGTATAATCTTTGCCTTACTTGTATTTTTAGACCATGATATGACCAAGCTGCTCAGCTGAGCTGGGGCTGGGGAAACTGGCAAAATTTAATCGTAGAGTTGTTTTCATTATTTGTCACAATATTTTTTAAGACCGTGCCTTTCAAGCCTAACGTTCTTTCAAGAGCATTTAAACAATAACGTTACGTAAAAATCACACACTAGGAATTTCTGAGAATTCCTGGCACAGAGATCTTCCGTATATATCTGGCGAAACATTTTCTAATACTCCTTTAAATGGTATCCTGCTGGAATCTGAATGATTTGGTCTGCACAGTACCTTCTTTCTCAGCTGTTAACCGACTTGTAATAATAGCTTTATTTTCAGTCTGTTTAATTGCCGTATAGGGTGACAACTGGCAGTTAAATCTATACTAATCTATTTGAGGTAAAATTTGTAAGTTTCTATGTATGGGCTAATGTTTGGAACCGCTGCATCGGGTGAAACCGCGTGAGAGTCGCCCATAAACACCCACAACGTTTTTGCCTCATGCACGTGGTCAGCAGTTTCAGAGGGTTATAAAATAGGGAATAAGGGATGGGGGTGTAGAATTGTGCCTCAATAGCCTCACTCAACTCACAGGAATGGACATGGTCATAGCTGAACCAGCCATTCATGCCAAAGCATGGTTCTCCCAAAACACTCTTAATTTATTAGTAAGTATTTTATTTACTGAACTGTACAAAGTCAACAACATCTCGTCATAGATAGAAGAAATGATATAACAAACTGTATGTAGCTAAATAATTTAAGTCCAACAACGAAATCATTTTAAAACGATTTCATCGAACAACAGTGAGAATAACCAATCTTGTTATGTAAATTGTCACCTTAATTTAAACCCCAGATTCTATAAAAGTACATATTCTAAGAATTTCAACTATTTTATTAGCCCAGCAAGTCCATTTAGCTGTGGAAGTAAGTGTAGAGTAACCAAACTCATAATTTAATGACTATTTACAAAAATGGAACCAAGACAAACAAGGTCTATCACCAGGTGGCATTAGGGGCGGGGGGTAATTGACTACTGCATTTTATAACTATACGATAGACACTTATTACATGATGAATAACAAGGAAAACATGAGAACAAAACCACTTATCAGTGATTTCTGGCCACCTAGAACCTAAACAGGAAGATTCAATACATAGGTTTGTATTACGATAAAAAAAAATCGGAATATGACTTTAATTAATGGCTAAATAATTAACCAGTTTACAAAGACCACACATATTGGTTTTAAAAAGATTAAGTACCTACCAATATTACATTTTCTTTTTCGTTGCATCTATCTAGACACTAAAATACGAACATTGAACACCTTTAAGACATTTTGTGTTGAATAATTTTATTCTAATGGTAATGATAGTGTTCAGGTAAGTATTTATACGAATACATCTTTATCACTATTATTGTTTTTATTTTTGAGTCTTTGTTTCGTAGTATGTTTACCACTAGAATAGTCTTCCTTTTGAATTTTTACTACAGTTATGGAATTTTTAAAACACATGGCATACTTCACAACTTATTGAAATCTGTATCCGTTTCAGACAGCTATCTAATAAGTATGTAAACTTAGCTAAAAAACCTTGTCAAACACGAAAAAAGGGTAAGGAGAATAAAGACAAAAAAAAACTATTGCAAAAAATACGAATCTTACAACATTAACTAAATTAAATATGATAATGAAGTTTATGAATCCTCAAATACTTAATACATAAACAGGATTACATCCTTACAACACTAATTTCAGTATCAAGTCGTACCCTACGAATAAGACAAGGTTTTTTAACATGTTCTATAGTTACTGGACATCTTATTTAGATTTTTTCTTGTATGAAAGGGTGAGCCAGGCAATGGTTGACGGAAGCTCGTTTGGCTGGGTCCAACATGAGCATACGTTCTAAAAGATCTTTAAGCTGTGTGATCTTTTTAGCTTCTGGTGCAGGAAGTCTGTGATGTGGCGGGGCGAGCTCAGTTTGCAAATCCCTCGTTGGTTTTATACTTGATATTATTACGATCTTTTCCTGTTAATAAAAGAATAATTTGCATTAAATTTACTAATAATTACTTTCACGAGATAATAACTTATTTTTTTTTATTTATTTATTTTTAAGAGTAAGTAAATCTTGTAGTTTATGTTATTAATTTAGAATGTTTATTACATGAGAGCTATAAAAATTATGACAGAATATTCGTTGTTCAAATAATTTGTAGGAATGACCAGCATACGAAGCTTTAACACATTCAGTGCCCCCGACGCGTATGTGCGTTTCCTCGCACGCACATACGCGTCGGAGGCACTGAATGTGTTAAAGAATGTTGAAGCATGATAATAATATCAAATCACTCATAAGGTAAACTAAATGTAAATAAGATCAATTTCAAAAAACAGTTATAACTTACCCTCTCTGTAATCTTATCTAATTCGTGATATAAAAAGTTGCAATTAGCATCAAAATGTTGTTCTTTAAAGTATCCTTTCTTAATGATCTTGTTTGGTATTTTCCCCTTCAGATCCATAAAATATTTTAACATTTCATTATTTGATTTGCCGCTGAACATTATTTTTCCTGTAGAAAGTTCATACACTGTGCATGCTGTTGACCACATATCGATTCCATGGTCATATGAGACACCAAGAATGATTTCCGGTGATCTGTAGAATCGTGATACCAAGTAAGGAGTAATTTCATTGTCGGACACGTGCCCGGCCGCTCCAAAGTCACATAGCTTCAACATTAGTTTATTTTCATTAACAAGAATATTATCAGGTTTGATATCTGGAATTGAATACAGAATAATAATTAGAGTCAGAATATATTTTAAACGATAAAAAATCATATTTTGATTTTGATTACGATTAGAATAATTAATTTTTTGCTGACCTGCATGCAAAATTCCTGTTTTCTTTAATAATTTTAGAGCTAAAAGCATCTGTTGTGTGTAACTGCGTACTGCTTTGATATGTATACCGCTATTCTTGCCGTACTTTTTCAGAACCTCTCTAAGGTTCATGGAGAGAGGCTCCATTACCATACACAAATGTCTTTTGTGGAAAAAGTGACGGAATAAGCGGAGGCAGTGGAATTTGTCTTCGGGGTCGGCATCGTTGAGACGTTTGAGGATCTCCAACTCTCGAAGGCCTGTCTTGTGCCTGTGAAAATGGGAAACAGAAAAATTGGTTTAAAGTGCTTTAGAATTCCCATCCCACGTAGCTCGACCTCCTTATGCGGGTAAAGCCGTAGTAAACCGCAGTCTTACTCGGTGTAGGAGTAATAGGCTAGTTTTTTAGTCAATAATGTCATTATATATTTTCAGACAAAGTGCTACTACTGACAAAGTCGCAATAAAAAATTAATAAGTTTGACTCGAAAAACAAAAACGAGACTGCTCGTCAGTCGCACATACCACCACATGATCAACTTATTAGTATATTTATGTAATAAAATGAATTCGAGATTTGGTGTCCAGAAAAATTTGGTTCGACAGAGCCATTATATTCCGACAGTATAGATCATTCCAAAGCAAAAATTCCTATGAACATAGAAGCACGAGATACTTACATAATCTCATTATTCCTGATAATTTTAACGGCCACATCAGTGTTGTTGCGTGCCTGGTCTCTGGCGCGCACTACGTTTGAGAACACGCCTTGTCCAGTGTATCCGTACACGGTGTAACGATTATCCAGCATCTCACCGATACGTACTCTGAGGAAATACAGAACGTATTGAGTCGTGAGCATACAATTAAATAGGTAACACATATAAGTATTATATACAAGTGAGAAAAATCCTGATAGAGGAGGAACATTTGATTAATCAATTCATCATACCCCAAGCGAACGCCGTCGTACGCACACTTATTATTAATCTATTGTGTCTCGAATTACCACGACTGAATGGTTAAGCAGAATTGGTAGTAATTTTTCCAGTGATTATAGACCAACGACTAGACATATGTGATACATAATATATAAAATAATTGTATGTAAATAGGCATTGCAAAAAATCACACGCAGGCTTCGAAAAAAGTCAATACCAATCATCATCATCATCATCAGCCTATAAGTACTTACTGCTGAGCAAAGGCCTCTTCTCATACGGAGAAGGTTAGAGCATTAATCACCACGCTTGCTCAATGCGGGTTGTCGATTTCAAACTTATAATTAGAAATTTATAAGTCAAGGTTTCCTCACGATGTTTTCCTTCACCATTTGTCAATGATGTCTAAATAATCATAGAAAGTACCATATAACTCGGAAAAAGCCACATGGGTACTTGCCAGGTTTCGAACCCACACCCTCATGCATGGGAAGCGGGCTCCTTAACCTCCGGGCCACCACGACATTTAAAGGAAAAATACATTAGCCCGGTGTAACTAATGCCGTGTGTAACGTACTAAGCAATCGATCGATGGTCACTGTGCCATTAATAAATGAACATTTCAAATTAGAAACTTACCTGTAATAGCCTTCAGCGTCGTCCCAATTGTCCGTCAACGATGGATTTTCTGCTGTGTTTTTGTTTTTCGGTTTACCTGCAGTTGGTGTCTGTGAACAAGAACATTAAACTTCAACAAAAGAAAATTAAAATTTTGCATAGATATTGATATCAGCTGAAGAACATTAGGTATCCCCCTAGCCATTGACTTAATTAAAATATCATCAGACAAACTTTCACGTCTGTGATAAAGTAATAGGTATACTTAACTAGCTAAAAGCCTTCCTCGATAAATAGACTAACGAACATAAAAATAATTATTCAACTCTTCTCTACCCGTAACACTGTACTTCCAGAGATTAGCGCGTTCAAAAAAACAAACAAACTCTTCAGTTTCATAATATTATGTTTTCAGTCTGACCGAGTAAAATTATTTAAGGACTTAAACTTAAATATGTATAATGTAGGTGTATATCACAATCTTTTATCTACACCTAATTCGGAGGCTGCCGCCAAAGTATGTTCGCTAGATTACGTTTTAGTTAGATTGTATTAGTATAAGGTATGATGGGACTGGCATACACGTCCTTGTAAAAGTCCCTAATAATAAATAAAGAGTAAAAAATAATAATAATAATATTATGTTTTGTATAGACTAGTTTCTGCCAGCTGCTTGTTCAGCAGTAACAAACCAAAAAGACTAGCCAATGTGTTCTTGTATCATTCATGTTTATAATATCTATATCAGTACCAAATTTCTTTCATATCAGCTCAGTAGTTCTACGTGAAGGAGTATTAAACTTCCATCAGTAGTTACAAATAATCGCGTTATTAATATTAGAAGTATATAAAAAAATAATTGTTAAGCCGACATTTGTGCATTAATGAAACTTACTAATGAAGTGAATATAAGGATTAATCATGTCCCTAATAGCATTCATTAATCTTTAAAGTAAAACTCGCGCGCTTTGTTTACCACCGGCTAAGAACACCCAATGAAATCATTAACAAAGTAAGACTGACAGACGAGGCATATAAAAAAGTTTCTAGAAACTACTAAACTTTTTATTGTGAAACTCCCGCAATTAACAAAGAAAAATGTAACATTTACTTTACTCACATCAACACTATCAAAGTTATCCTGGTCAGCAAACATGTCCCATTCTCCACTCTTCATGGACTTATCCAACTTGGAATCGGATTTGGTTTCATGTGTATTTCGTATAAAGTCACTGTTGACCTTTTCTGATTTACTTTCTTTGACCGTTTTCTTGTCTTTGGTTTCATTTTCTTTCAAAACTCGGACCTCTGCTGTTTCCGTTACAACTCTTCCGCTATTTTTCGTATCTTTCGGTGATAAAGATTTTCTTGTTGCTTCTTCAGGTTTACTCGTAGCGGTGTCGCTACCAAGCCGCTGTTGAAATAAAAAACAGAAGCAATTAATCAGAATTGGTATGTAAAATTTCTTGAAAACAAAATTAAAATTTGAATAGGCCTCGGTAAAAAATTTATGAATAATCCGTACTGTAACCTTACATGACAACAATTACGTAATGGCTAGTTGCAAATTGAAAAAAGAAATATTTTGGAGGTGTGAATTTGTGAAATCTTTATTAGGTACTTGTAAAATTATGTATATTGGTAGATTGACTCATAGCTTACCTTCATAAGCTGTTCTCTTTGTTTCCGCCTCCTTTCGATAATTTGCTCCTCAGTTTCCTCATCATCATCTGTGTTAATTGATATGTTGAGTTCTTCATCGCTTGAACTTGGGACAATCTGTGTTACTTCGTCGACGATGCCCTGAAAATATCAAAGGTAACTCATGAGATACAGCTGGTAGCAACTTGTATTGTATGGTAAAACAGAAGAGTGTTTCAACAGAATATTTCGTATGTAGGAGTCTGATCATCATATTATGATTATGATGAATATATTATTTGGCACAATAAGGTGGCCGAGTGGCGAAGTGTCTTTTAAAAAGTAAAGAATTAAGAAAAGACCATGTACTGCCATTACTCCGAAGCCAATTAGTACAGTCAAGAAACTAGGGATTTTAAAATAATAATAAAATCTGATCGCTTATTTGACCTGTGATCCTTTTTTTACCTTGGAGCCCCGTACATCCGACCGCGAGTATTTGTCTCGCCTATCGAGATTACGTTCCCGAGATCGTCGCTCACGGTCACCAGTCCGCTGATCTCTTCGCGTAGCTTGCGGCGATCTATCTCGCGACCGTCGTGTTATTCTTAAAAGTTCCCGTTCTCCCCTTCGCCGAGCTTCTATTGACCGGCGCTCCTTTTCCCGTTCGCGTTCTCGCTCCCGTTCCCTAATTTCTCTTTCTCTTTCACGTTCTCTTCTTCGTTCTCGTTCTTTCTCTTCTAACTTTCGACGTTCCTTTTCTTTTCTCTCTCTACCCTCTCTTTCTTCCAATCGACGTTCCATTTCTTTTCTACTTTCTCTGTTGATAATTTCTCGTAAATCCTCTTCTTGTCTTTTAGGCTTATGTTTTTCTCTTTCTGATGAGTGATCTTTACTAGATTTATGTTTACTGCTTCTTTTGTGCTCGTGATCTTTTTCTTTTTTCGATTTCTTAACGATAGGTGATCTTGTATCGTCATTTATACATATGACTTCACTAAATTTGTCTTCTTTTGTAGGTTCTTCATCACTCTTTTCGGAATAATAAGCAATGAGGCGGGCTTGAAGTAATTCTTTTTGCTTCATTAAGTCCTCGAGGTTCAAATCGTCTTCTATTAGCATCAGCTCAGGACTTTCGCAGTCTTCTTGGTAGTTTTCAGTCTCAGAGTTAGAAGATAATATTTCTAAAGTCTCTTGTTTTTCCACCTTACGTACGTATGATTTGCCATGGAATAAACCTTTGCCTGAAGCGTCTCCATTTTTTGTTTTTGTCGTTACAATGAGATTGGGTCTCTTGAGTTGATGTCGTCCCTTTTTTATTAGCTCCTCAACGTCTGACAACGACGTCTCACTCTCTTCTTTTGGGCTTCTATGTTTTTCTTTCTTAGATTTCTTTTTCTTTTTATGCGTCTTTTCTCCAGACTCTTCTGAAGTACGTTTGTGTTTCTTGTGCTTCTTACTTTTCTTCTTCTTTTTGGTTTCGTCGTCCACACTGTCGCCATTTGCAGATTTCTCTGTGTCCGCTTTCTTTCTGTAAACAAATAAGCTTGTATGTACACTATATACTTACTCTAACATATTCTTGCGTTGATTCCAATTCTTTTCCATTCACAAGACATTGGACAAGTCTGCAACGTCAGATTATATCATCAGCAATGGCTCAAAAAGAACTCACGGGGTACTGAGACACAATTATCACACATAATTTAGTTAAATAATAATATTGGTATTTCATATAAGCATTGATTTGCTATTTGTTTAGTACGATTGAAATGTGTATAAAACCTTGATTGGCCGACCAAAACGTCTAGGTAGCGACCAAATCGTCTAGGTAGGGCAAAACGTTAACTATCAGAGCTAGTGTATGTTTGTTATTCGTAGTAATTATAGATTTTTTTTAGTAAAGCACGTGTGATTGATATTTAATTTTTAATTAAGTAGTCCAATTACATCAAAATTGATAAATGTAAAGATACCCTTCGGTCACTGATTACGAATTCGTGGTAGAATAGAATCGAATAATATTTCTGTTTTATTTATTTTAAAATCGAATGGCATATAAGTATTACAATTCAATGAATCAGTCTTTTGCTGAATAAAAACCCGCCATTCTTTCTCTTGGTCCTGACCCCGTTCGACCCCAGTAGTCTATTGGCTCTTTGAGGTGCGCACGGACCGCTGCACAATTGTTAAATTTTTACGATAAATAAATAATATAATTGTGATTCTTCATATATATTTATCTTTTACCGTAATTTGTGTTAAACTCTATGTCAGTGTATCAGTTCTTTAATAAGAAATAATAATTAAACTTAACCAGTGATACCTTGCACCACCTCTTTTGGAGGTTTTATTTAATTTGATAACAATATCTATTTTACAATCTGAACCGCCCATATTTGATTATAAAATCAGAGTTACGAAAATCTAGACCAGGATTATATTTTTTTTTGTAAATTTATTTTTATACAAAAGCAAGAGAGTTATTTACATTTTGCCACAATATACCACAAAATGACAAATGTCAAATGTTACTACAAAGTCAAATGTCAAGACTAAAGCTGCAGACTCCAAGAAAAAGTTTTTAATAAATTTCAACATATCTTTCAAGGACCACATTTTACTGAACAAAACTACAGAATGAATCGATTGAGAATCTAGTACTAAACACGAAAAAAACCTGACTGAATATTGTAATTAAAAAATATATAAATAATAAAGTTGTACTTACTCTTTTCCCATCCTTAGTATGTACCGGAAATTCTCCCGAGAAATCTGTAACATGCAGAAAAGATAATTTAATACTTAGTATACACAATTAATTTATGACCAGGAAATATATTTAACTTTACTCTTAAGTAGCCGAATCAACCGACATAAAGTAATATTTGCGACTGTTTGTCAAGTCTTTTGGTGACTTATAAATACATTTTCCCTACCCTTTGAGTCTTTCGGGGAAAGATTGCGAAATTTTCCATAAAAGTTGCTTAACTCAAAGCCATATTTTGTGGGACCCTCCAAAACATAAGCTTATTTCTACAATAAAAAATAAACATGGTTGCCACCCAGTAACCCCAATTTATTATAAGCAGTCTATTTTTATATGACATCAGATGCAATTTTAATTTTACAATGTTTTTGATTAGTAAGGTTCATATTTTTAGGTGAAGAGTATAACATTCGCTTTAAAAAATTTAGTATCAAACACCAGCAACAATAAATGTTCAAGTCAGATCAGATTATAGCTGTTATACTCTTAAGCCATATAAAAAATATATAACAGATAGAGGAGAAATATCTTTGTACAGGACATCAAATTTTATGACAAAAGCAAAATTAAAACATAGCTCAGGCAAGACAATAGCTAAGCAAAAGGATTACACAATTTATTTTATTATAATTTATTCACAGGGATGGATATGTCAATTGACTTTTTTATTTTTTTAATTAACCATATTTTATTTTTCTCTAAAAAACGTTGCCCCGCTCTAGGATTTTCTTCTGTGTCATTGGTGCGGTTAAAAACATAAAATTTTACATGCACATCACACCCAGACCCGGAACAACAATTTGTGGGTCACACAAAGAGTTGTTCCGTGCGGAAATCGAAACTGCGACACGTTGCACGTCAGCCGATTGCCCAGCCACCGCGAAAATCGTGCAGTCAATTTTTATTTTAATAAACATTCGCATAATGCTTTCCTAAATTAAAGGCACAGCTTAAACACATCATATTATCAGACACGGTGACAGTTTGGTTCTCCCTTGTGCGTGATTTTAAATGTTTGCATATTTTGGTAAACATTTCAAGAATGTGAAATGTATGTTAAAGAATGTATGTTATTCTTTCAGGCAACAAAAAGGGATGGACCAATTTGGTTGATATTTGCTGTGTAAATAGGTGATGTACTAAATTAACACAGGCTGCTTTTTATCAACACTTGTGGAAGCTAGTAATTCTTAAGAAAATAGTTATTAAAACCTTAGGTAATGTTTGTAAACAAGAGAGTTAGCGGAATTACATGTACAGCTTAATGTATTATTGTTGTGAAATCACACATAATTCATTTGATATTTTCATGGGATGTTTCAGTCATTTTCTATTGACACAAAGTGTATAATATATACACATATCAACAACTGTCTGTATACTGATTTTCTGTTTTTTTTTTATTATTTATTAAGCACATTACATTGGACTTATGAAATAAAAATAGTCTAACAAAAGTGTATTCGCAGTTTGTCTGTGGAATCACTATAATTTTACTTATAACTAAACAACTTAAATTAGAAGTGTTCTGTTAAAATATTCTATAACTAATAAAGAGAGCTTTTCCAGTAGATAGGTTTTCAAACATTTTTTTAATTTAACTTTATTGGGCTAATTTTAATGAACTCGGGCAAACTGTTTAAAATTTATGGAATCCTTTTCCTCACAGTCAATGTGTAGGTTGTTATAACAATAAAAGAAATCTAAAAGCTATGCAGAATTTAATTGCCAGCTGTTGTGATATTAATGGGTACTCAGTTACATAGATACAAAATCATTAAATTCTTTTTTTAAAACATCAAATTGTAGAAATCTTGAGTCTTCTTATAGAATTGTAATTTTTTGGTTGTCTACAAAGGTAACTTAGTAGACAACCAAGAGACCAAGAGTAATCTGTTATACCAGCTCAGCCAAGGAACTAACACACTTCCATGAAATATCAGAAAAATTTGCAATGCCATGCAATGCAATTGCCATGTCAAGAAACATTAGCAGAGCAATATAAGTAAATTATCATGAGCAACAGATTGAATCGGAATGGTAAAATATAATTCCCTAATGGTTTACCATTCATTTATTACTAAATAAATTTCAGCATTGATTGACCATTCAATATTACTTTAATAATTGGTTGGCAAGCGATAGGCTAGTTCTTACAATTAACCACAAATAGTTTTGCTTAAATACAGATATCTTAAGATTGAGATATTTAAAAAACTTTTGATTTGGTTATGCAGAGTCCGTCAAAAATAAATATTGATCAAAAGTTTCTGTATGTGTACACTGTATGAATCTAGTGTTGACGAAAAGTCTAAATTGTGGTGTTTTAATATCTTGTTCATATAAAAAGTGAAGTAAAATTTTTCAGGAGCCCATTATTTATAGCTTTTAAGTATGATACAGCTATTTGCATAAAACTTAGCAAAGCAATCACTACCAGAAAATAACGTTATTCAGAAAAGCAAAGCAATTATAACTTGTATTGAAATAGGTAAATGGACATTAGCTTCATGACAAATAATACAAGTTTTTGTGTAGTAATTTACAGTATGGAGAGTATTAATCTAATAGGGTAAGGTAATGAAACAAGATAACGTAGGAATAACTATACAAACACTCAAAACATTTAGAGAGAAAGCTAAGTGAGGCAGTAAAGAAAGTACCCAAACAACTAAAAATATGAGAAACATCAGCCATTTTTATCAAAACATCTCATGTCCTGAACTGCAAGTATCAAAGACATGATTAGAATAGTAAATTGAGGTTATATTAAGTGAATATTTGTATTACTAAACAATAAAATCAGTAAATTATGTATATTCTAACAAACATTACACGGAAAAGTCAGTACCTCTCAAACAAAATGCTTGTAAGAACACGTCGGCGTCAGAAGGAAGGATTTACAGCTATGCTGATGAGCAGATATAATTATCTTCTATCACACTTTGGAACACAACTTAAAATCACAAAATAATAAAGGTTTCACAGAAAACTATAAACGTGACTTTATTTCTCGTCAACTCTCACAGTTAGGTTGATACATAGATAATCTGTGTGCATAGACAGTAGACGCAGAAATTGTCTATGTCTAATTCAACTTGAAATCAAGAAGCAAGATTTTATCTTTTTTAATGTTGTTTTGTGACTGAGGCGAAGGCATCAAGGTTTGGATTACAAAATGTAACATAGATTTTCTGCCGTTCGCTTACGTATTTTGACAAAACTGACTGCTCCTACTAACTGCTATTTTTGTAAGGATTGTGATGGTGTCATTTATTTATCTAGGTGTCATACAAAGATAATTTTAAAAATATATCGCTATTATTTTTAATTACTTAATGTTAGCAAACATTAGAAATTAATCAAAAGCAACATGCGTTATTAGCTACTGGTAAAGCTATCCAAAGAGTTTTTCCTATTTTGTTGTTAGTACCATCTCAAAGAACGTGGAGCTCAGTTGTGCTAAAAGACAATGGTTTGGTCTCAGTTTCGTGAAAGACATCATCTTAATGCACTTTGATTGGCTTAAAGGACTCGTATCCAGGCCATAAACTCCAAAAAAAAAAAAAAAATAATGCACTTTGACGTCACGTCAAAGTCTAAATTGTATTATGTCAATTGTCAAAGTCCCAATTTAAATATTGTTTTTATGCATGTATTAATTTAATTTATTTTATATGTGGAGACTGGCGATGGTGAAAGTTGAAATATTGTATAGGTTCACCTATTAAAGACGTCGCAGAGTAGACAAGTGGAAGTAATTTTAAATACCAGGTACTTGCATTAAATTTGTTAGGTAGTGAAAAATAAGTTGACACAAAATTATCCATGAATAAATAATTAATGAAACTGAATATTAAATTCAACGTGTTCTATTTACAGAAATGAATATAACAAACGGAGGTACTGTACGAAAGTTGTACTACGATGATGAGACAGGAGAAATAATAACCTACGATGTTAATGATGAAACTGGTGAATTGTTACTTGAAAGTAAATCGGCGCCGTTTGAAAACGTAAGACAACCTCTTGATGCACGTGAACCCGAGGCCAAGTACATGAAGTTCCCTCGCGGTTACATGAGCAAGACGAAAAAGTTTCAGTTATTAAAAGCAAACATTATAGCTGGTTCCAATAGAACAAGCCATCGTTTGTTATTGATACCTACTCTGATGATATTTCCTGGGCTCTTTTGCGTGATACTTATGGTACTTGAGGTGTTCTTGCATGTGAGGTGCCACAAGAAAAATAAAAAGCTCAAAGATCCAAATCTCTATTACCGCAGTCCTTTCCATGTAGTCACAAGCACTTTTTGTGGGGTATGTCGGGATTGTGATACAGCTTCTAAGATTGGACAGTTGCAAGATCAGCGCCGTGACCGCTATGATTATTTCAGAGGTATAGCTTTGTAATGAAGTGGCTATAGATAAAAATATAAAGTGGTGTTGGTGTTTTGGGTACACTTTAATATAGTGTGTTTATATAAAATGATTTATTGATCTCTGACTTACTGGTTGACTTTAAGAAATAATGCCCCTTAAAAATTAGGAAAAACATTCTTATTTACAGTAATATTCTTCATTGATTTGATGTTTTAAAGGTTACAGATTAGTCATATTTGATTTTCCTATTTCTGACTAGAATTCCTAATTAGTATTTGAAATTGAACTTATAAAAGTTGACTTACCAAATTGGGTTAGCTATTGTTTTTGCCCTTTGTTATGTATGTACTGTCTGTCTATTTAATTTGCCTCAACAATAATAATAATTAGAATCAAATGTAGACCTAGACTATTGAATGTATTATTACATTTATATTTGAACTTAACATTATTATGTATGATACTGATTAGCTATGACCCATGAGAAATTGATAAGGTGTGAACTCGCTATTAATATGTTTATATTATATTCTTATAGCAAACTCTATAATATTCTAATTTATACTTAATAATATTCATACATAGAAATCGGAACAGATTTTTTTTAAACTGTCATGTTTTTGTCAAATGATGTTGCCTTTGTTATGCATTTCGAAATATAAATATAGGACAAGCATACATTTATATACAAGTTTTAGATATCTTACTGAAAGTGAGAAAATTATGTGATTTAATCTTAAAATGGTGGTATTGGTGTCGGTATTAACTAAGTGTAACTTTTAATAGTAGTGTTAAGTGGTGTTATAATGTGATATTTTGGTAATAAAGGATTATTTTATAAGTACTATCTGTTTTATTTGTTTGTAAGCAAAGCTTATTTTAATCCAAATTATTCTAATTATGGTTATTTGCCAATCGGAATTATGTAAAGAGAAAAATATACAGCACTGATAAGTAGCATAATGTTAATCAAATAATTAACAAAATAATTTTTATGAATGAGGTTTTAAAGGAATTAAATGTAGCTATTTGGTGTTTCTTTCCCTTTCTTTAATTCCCTTTTTTGATACAAAACTACTTTTGCATAATTAAATATCAATAACAATAGGTACTTGGATACTCATTTATGGAACAATAGGTTTACTAGGTACACAAGGTAGTGGTACAACATAACAAATGAGAAATGTGTTAAGATTGATAAGTCTTAACACCTATGTTATAAAAATGTCTCTAGATACGTGAATAAAGAAATACTATTCAGACAATTCATTTCTTTATCTCCTTAAATGAGGATACCCAGTGTAGGTGGCACTATTGCTACACTTCCTGAGGTGATGCCAGGGTGGACAACCAGCATTAGTTACCGCTCCTTCTCATTCCGCGTTTCTTGAAGAGAGTAGAAGCTACTTTTAACGGAGAATAGTCATTTCTTCTCTTTCCCTGGGCTGCACGAGATGGAGTATCAGGCTCTTACTGACTAAAACCAACGGCGTTACTCACTCTGCTCCAGGCCGAGGTCGCAGAACCTTATCAAAGAGCCGACAAGCTACCTAGACAATCGATAGTGATGTAGCGCTTTCTACCGAACCGAATCTTTTAAAGTCCAATTGCCAAACTACTTGCAAAGCGTAGATGAAGTTTATAAAGACCTCTTAAGTAAACTAAGCCTATACTGTTGGCCTTACTTGTTGCAGTCTATTCTGGGGAACCGATGTTAAAACCCTGATACTTGGTTTTAGTACCAAAAAGGATATACACCTACTCTATTCTACACATTCACCTACGCTATTGATAGATAGGTAAGTACTACTACTTAGTTTTTACATGAACATCAAAGAAGAAATCTAACAAAGAATGGTCCACTCAGCCACTGTGCCATCTGTCGCGTCGACACGAAAAAGAAAATGGACACCAACCTCAAACCTGAATTTAAAAATAACGACGCCTGGGTTGTCAAGTGTGTAGCCTATTAACAGAAATACGTGCCTACCTACCTAATTTAGGGAGTTGTGTTTTTCAACTTTAGGCGGGTAGGTAGGTAACCTGTGGGGCTGTGGCTAATGCAGTTGTATTTCACACTTATGTAGACGAACAGAAAAACTCCAATTTTAGAATCTAGATATACGATATCTACGATGAATGAGTAACTATCTATCGGGCCATCGCCTAACTAAGAGTTTAGTTTACGCGCCAAACATCCATGACCTAAATAGGTAGGTAGGTATGTTAGGTAGTTACCAATACCAAGCTACCAACTACCTACAAATTTTTTTGGTTGTTGTTAATGCACTTCATTGAGTTTTGACAATTATTTTAATTATTATTGCGGCTTGTCAGACTGATATAAATCTAGCTAAGTATGTATCTACTATTGGATTGTAAAAGTCACTTCAGAACTTTTGAGGTTATAATTGCTTAGCTGCCTTTAGTCTAGATCTAGCGGTTGTTACGACCTTTAACCCTTTGAACTAGGTCTTTGTTTTAAAATATAAGTCGGGCTATGCGTAGTTAGGGCTTTTCGCAAATAAATTGTAACAAAGGTTAGGTTATTTTGAGGTTGCATGCAATTTATAACAATAGACCTATGCGTGATGAGACCAATCCCATAACGTTATTGCTGAAAGCGGTGATACGGGGAAACATTAATATATTCTCATTTGAAACATATCATGCATAATTAATATAACCTTACCAAATCGTTAATGTGCCAGATTTCTGCCATCTTATTGGATAGAAGCAGACAATTTCAATAAAACGCGATCACCGATGGGGAATTCACTGAGATTCTCTTCAATTCTGGGCTAATTGTTTGGCCGTTATTATTCGAAAGAGGTTATTATCCTTCTAGAACATTCGACGCCGTATATCACTATAGATAGTAGGTACCAATCTACATATCAACAGATTCGATCAATAAATCCCTCATACCACTCCTGTTTTACCTCGTCCCTCACTGTCTAGAGGGGATGCAGTAATAAAGGAGCATATATACGTGTCGGCGACTTGGTATTACAAACAATGGTCGTACGGTGCCGGAACGGTTTTACTTTCAGTAGGTACTCACACTAGACTTCCGCTTTTTGGTTCCGATCAGCATAAGAGTATTGTTAATTTTATATAAATATTATCTAGGTAGGTACTTAAAAAAAACTAATTAGGATTAAATACAAGAAAAACAATACAAACTTAAAAAAACAAAATAAAAGTACTTAATACAACTGAATAACAAGATTGGTGATCATAGTAATCCTAAACTAAAAAAAAAACATTATAGTTTACCTACCTATCATCCATCCTCTCACAATATCTAAGACATTCACGACACAGATCTATCCATCTCATTGCAAACAAATCACAATCTGGCGCTGTCATCAGGAGTGAATTGAGCATGGTGAGAACTCGGACCAGTGTAGAATTTGCATGGGCCACTGTACGTGCCTCAGGTACAGCCAATAAGGCATGTTGACGCGGCCGAAGTTGGTGTGTAAGCAGCCTGGGTACTGCTTAATGGCGTAAGCTGTAGGTAATGTTGTATATGTAAATTTTTGCTGGCTAATAACGAATGCTTAGGAAGAATCTGACAGCTTCATTGATCAAGTGCATAATATGCAACTACCGAGCAAAGATCTTCGAGTAGGTAGACTGACTGGGCAGATAGATGGTTTTAGAATTTTGATTTCTCTTCGTAAAAGTACCGACGGAGTTTGTATTTTTGGACATACCTATATTACAGTTACAGTACCATAGTAAAATGTAGCTTATGTTTCTATTCTAGACTTGTAAGATTAGATATCTAAGTTCTATCTATCTAAATTTAAATTTTTTTTTAAATTTAATTCAGTTCCGGTCAATGGTTTCTAGAGAAAGAGTACCTACCATATAAATATTCATCCATCCACTCATTTATACTCTTATAATTCTTACAAACGTTGGTGCAATAATCCTGCTTGCACATGCTAACACTGGAACATACCTGTAATCGTTTTCAGGGTAGTTTGGTTTTCGCTCACTAGATGGTGCTACTGAGCCTATTCTACAATGTGTGCATAAAATTCGCTGGTAAAAATGTTCGCAACGAGTTATAAGGTACAATTAACTTGTTAACACTTTATTCTATTCATATAGATAATATATAGGTATATATTTTTAACAATATTAATAATTATTCATATTAAAGTATGAAATATATATCATAATATTTTTAAAAGAAATAAAATACGGTGGTACCTAAGTAAAAAGGGCTTAAGCTAACATGGCGGCGATTACATTATAAATTAAATTATACTACGGTTACACTAGTTGGAATACTAATAGGTAGGTATGGGATTTTTTTATTACGACAAGCAAACTTCATTCTCCCAAAGTGCATTATGCACGAAGATAAGGGTGTAATTTTTATAAATTGAATAGCAACTGACTTTGGGGTTCCCATGATTTGGTAGTATCCTAGTATTTACGATAGGTACAGATGGGTGTCAGCTAGGTGAGACCATGACCATTCTTGACTGTTCTTGCTCTGGGGACGCAAGAATGAAGTTCCCCGAGAAACATCATTACGTAATTAGGCAAATTTTAGTTATTACAGTCGGAGCTCACGTAGTTAATTAGGTCTAGGAATATATTATTTATGTAAATCTATAATATAATCTATACTTACATATAATAAATCTGTAGAGAGGTCAATTATGTACATGAAATATATTTTCAAAATAATTAACTACTGTAAATCACCCCCTGTAATTAGTGATCGATACTGATGCCAAAAATGCAGTCTGTAATTTTTTTGTCTGTCCGTCGGTTTGGCTGTCTGTCTGTCTGTCTGTATGTTCCTTGTATAAACAAAAACTACTCGACAGATTTTAACGAAATTTGGTACAATTATTTTTTATATGCCTGGACAGTTTATAAGATACTTTTTATTACAAAGCAGTAAATTAAAATGTTCGAAAAACGGGATTACTCAATTTTTGAAGCGTTCCTGTAAGTTACATAAAAATCATGTACCAAGGAAATATTCTAGTGAACGTTATCTAAAAATATTTCAGACCAGCATATGTCTATCTTTTAGTTTGACTCGTAATAACACGTGTAACTCCTGATAGCTTAGCAGTTCGGTACATATTGATTTTATTTGTTTAAATTCGTTTATCTTACACATCCCTTATTTAGAAAAGTTTACATATTTTTTTATCTAAATTCCTGGACTCATGCTTCGGCACGAATGGGTCCAAATCAAGCGGAGTGATACTACGGCCTCACCGGTGGCGTAGCTAGCATAGGTGGCATCCAAGGAGGATTTTGTAGGCGTCACCCCAAAACTCAATCAAAATTTCTAAGATAAAAAGTAGGTTCGCCTCCTTCTTTACTCGACGACATTCAAGCATTTGCTCCTTCCGGATTCGAAACAGGGACCTACCGAAGCTGCAGCACCAGCGTCAGGCTCAAGGCGAGGGCGCCGTGGATCTTGTTGAATAATAACGAGATGAAAGTTTAAACAATACGTTTATTAACCGGTAAAGTTTTACAGAGAACGAAGACAGAGAACACTAGCGCCACATGTGACAACAATAGGAAACTTTTTTATATGTTCGGAAACTACAATAAATTAACGATAAAGATTTTATGTTTAATATTTCAACATCCTCCCTTAAACTAAAATCAAGCCCATTTTCGAGGCACAGTAGACCAGTTTTGAATATGGTGTCGCTTTAGTTAATGCATCTGCTACCATCAAGTCCGTCTGAATATACTGCACATCAATGGCACCTTGAATAACTTTATCACGTACATAATGGTGTCTGACATCTATATGTTTGGTCCTGGAATGATAGCCGTCGGATTCTGAAAGTTTAATAGAGCTTTGGTTATCGCTATAGATGATCATTGCTTCATCCTTCAGCAGAGGCCAAAACGTTTCTTGAAGCTGCTTTTGCCACATAGGTTCTTGAACACCGGATGATAAAGACATACTCTGCCTCGGTTGTCGACAGAGCAACAGTTGGCTGGCGTTTAGAATTCCAGCTGATCGCTCCTCCCTGAAACAGAAATGCGTACAATGTGCAGGAACGCCGGTCATCTTCTGAGCTTGCCCAGTCTGCGTCACAGTAGCCATGAGTCATGTTTTCATCCGAGTTTCAATTTCATTCAATTCAATTCAACAAATAATGAGAGTTCTGCACTGTATTTTATAATAATCTCAAATAGAAACACGTTGTTAACGGATTTAATTACGAACGGTTTTAATAGCATTAACGGTGTACATTCTACCAAAAACATGTTCTTTGAAAATACCTGACTCGCTATCTACACGTCTGCCAAGGCGTCTACGGTTAAAGACACCTCATTGCTTGTCGTAGGTATAATCAGACGGATTTTCCTCGTATAAAAGGGATTTTGCAAAATTATCAGTTCTGCGGCGAAATCAGCAACCGTTACACAAAAATAATCCTTATAACGTGATTCAGTGTTCACGTGCAACGATGCGATAGCTTATTAGCATATTTCATGTATAAGTTCAGTGTTTCTATACCGATTTCTATGAATAGATAATAATGTAAACTGAGTTTTGTAAACCTAAGAGTAAACAAATATAATCAGAATGCTCTGAACTGCTAAGCAATCAGGAGTTACACGTGATATTTTGAGTCAACCATAAAAGACAAACATATATATAATGTTGTTGGTACTTTGTACATAATTTTATGTAGAACATTCCCATGATACATGATTTTTATGTAACTTTAACCATTAAGACGATACACGCGACGGAAACTAAAAATATGGAGTAACTTCTCCCGTTTTCTCAACGTTTCCCTTCGCTGTTCTGCTAATATTAATTGAAGCGTGATGAAAAGTATCCTATAATCTGCACAGGAAGATGAAGAATAATTATACCAAGTATCGTTAAAATCTGTCGAGTAGTTTTTGTTTCTATAAGGTACAGGTTTAAAAATCTAAAAATTTTATAGATTACATTTTTGGCATCAGTATCGATCAATAATCACCCCCTGAAAGTTATTTTGTAAATATATTTAATGTACAGAATTGACCTCTCTACAGATTTATATTATTTTAAGTATAGATTTTGAAATAAATCTTGGTACGTCCAAACTGACCGCCATCGCTTCCCCCCTGGACTCGTACCGAAGAAGCTGACAGTTAATAATTGATTCCATTCTTTTCCAGAAGGGGAAGTTATGGCTATCGAACTGAAGTCCGGACGACTTGAACGATCACCCTTTTAGGGATCAGGTGAGCTAAAGCCGTCTAAATAATTGTAGTACGATATTGTATAGATTATTGTATCAGTGGCGATTCAAAACTCAACAAATTTATGATTTTTATAGATAGAAAGAGCTACGATGATCACTCGGGCTCGCGTGTCACCTCTGAACGGGTGACACCCGTGGGCTGCCCCTGCCACACCCCACCCCAGCTAGCTACGCCACTGAGCCTCACTGAAAGCTGATGTGAAACAATCATAGTGTTGTGTTTCACCTTATCAGTGAGGTAGGAGGCCCAACCTTTCTAATCCTTAAATCTCTAAAACCCTAATCCCGAAAAGCGCGGTAACCCGTAACTCTTCTGGTACTGCGGTTGTATATGGGCTGTGCCGATTGCTTACCCTCAGGTCTCCTCGTTTGCCGTCCCATCACATAAAAAAACCCTCAATCGATGAAATCACTGGACCAATTATAAAGAAAATTGAGGTTGTATATATCTACCTATCCTAAAAATCATACGGCAACGAGAGCTATGCGTTAACATAGTAGGACTGATGATTTGCAAGAAATTCGGTGAAATACTACATTGATACCCCGTAAAAGGATATATGATATACTTTATCCTGGAAAGCACACATATTTAAAATCAGTTAAACGATTATAAGATAAATATTTTATCCCGGAAATAAACCTACAATTCGTATCTGTGAATTTAATAAGCCTTGAAAAAATATGTGTGAAATGTGTTACTGTTATAGTTTTCATAATGCGAATCCTACGGATATGGGAACTAAAACTCCAAATTGTCTATCTTTTGATTTTTAAGAATTTTTTTAGCCATACAAAAAAGGTGATGTCATTTATAAACGAGGTCGAAGTCGTGCAAAAGCTAGTTGAATTATAAAGTACATTCCAAAATACCACCAAACGAACTGGCCCAAGACGAAACGAATGATCGATCGGCAATCCGGTAAAATTCCCGTATCAAGAATCGCGAGGGTAGTGAGAAGGCTCTCTAACATGTAAACACTAGGTCCGCACTCATAAATAACTAGATTTGTATAGTACACTGCAGTTGCGCAGGACGCACGAAACGAACGACCCTTTCCTCTGCGGCCACTGCAGTGACCGGACGTGTCCCGAGTGCTGCCTGTCTTCTCGTCCTGGTGCTGAACAGCCACACCTGAAGAGATCGTCTACACCCAAGGCGATGCATTTGAGAGGTAAGTAAACGACTACTAACCATTTTCGACATTTTTGTTTTCAGATTTTGCAGCCATCGTTTTGTATTTGGGGTGTTACGTAAGAGAGCTATGCTGACCACGCCCTTTGTCTATTTTCGAGTTGGTCTTCCAGCTTGCTTCTTTACTTTAAATCTAATGCTTTACCAGTGTTTAGACAGAAGATTTGGCCTTCCATCCAGTATTTTAGTCCTTTTTGTTACTTGCATCACACAACAAAGGACTTAGAAGAGGTGGAGGTGTACCGAAGCGGTCTATCTGGAGCTATATTTTATTTCTGTGATTATTTTATTAGTATTCTTTGAAAAAGCTGGCTGCGCGATTGTCTTTTGTTATTTGATGGGCAGTTGAACAAAGGTGACGCCAGTGGATGAGTAGCGGGCAATGGCGGATGGGGTGGGGTGTGTAATGGACGTTCATTGTTTTAATATTACTTGGATAGGGGATCGGATGATTTTAGTGAAGTGGATTATTAGGTTTTGATGGGTGATGGCGACTTAGGACTTAGGGCGGAGAGAGGAGGGGCGACGGGAGGGGGGGGGGGGGGGGTAGAGGCGTGCCGCTACGACCTACAAAGGAAGTTGGTGTGCTATTGCCTGGATTCCCATTGTTACCAATAGTCCTTTATATTAGTATCAGCCATTGTTTGCTAAGAAATTGATAGTGGATTTTGTTACTATGCCAGTACTAGACAACAACGAACAAAGGGAAGGGGGGGAGCAAGGTAGGGAAGCGTATTTATTTTTATACGAGTATACAACATTTTTATATTTACGAATTCTTAAACACTGAGCTAGCGATTTGTGCGATCGATGTGTTTTTGTTTGCGATGTATGCGTCTATGCGATTTTTGCTCTGACGTCTGTAACCAGGCGTCTATGGCTTATGCTACAAGCTATTTCGTAAAGAAACTAACTATTTAGTAAAAAAATACTCAGGAAATAGAAAAGAGTGTTAGACACAGATACTCTAATCTGTCGACTAATTGTAACAGATTTTTTGTGTAATAATTTTGTAAAAATTTAGTAGAAACACTATTCAAAAATTTTGGAACATTTATGACTACCTACAATAGTCTATCAAACTTGACTACGTTTTTAAAATGTATTATGATGGCAACGCACTCGTAACTCCTCCGTTGCGGGTGTCCATGGGCGGCGCTGATTGCTTACCATCACGTAATCCGTCAGCTCGTTTGCCGACCTTATTACATAAAAAAAAATGATAGCGATAAAGTTAAAAATCTATCATAGTATTTTGAAGACTAGACGAAAATGTTGTATGTGTTGCAACAGCACTCTAACACCGCTGCATTGTTGCAGTTACTAGCAATTTCTCCGGGAATAGGGAAATAAGGGAAAACCCAAATGTAGGTAGGTTTATTT
Organism: Spodoptera exigua; assembly: GCA_902829305.4. Taxonomy (NCBI): domain Eukaryota; kingdom Metazoa; phylum Arthropoda; class Insecta; order Lepidoptera; family Noctuidae; genus Spodoptera; species Spodoptera exigua. The sequence goes on along the minus strand of LR824601.2, from coordinate 5,579,398 downwards.
TAAAATGAGAATTTCTATTTTAGGAATATCTCATGGAGATGTTTCAATTTTGCCAAGCGAAGAGGAAGCCTTAAAAATAAATGAAAGCTTTTTTTAATTCAATGTTTCCTTATAAAACATTGAGTACTTGGTAGTACTTATGTACTTATGTATCGCTAATACTTTTGATTGGCTTGATTAGTATATTATTGGAAATTGACGATAAAGAAGAGACGCGGAGGGTGGCTTAGGGAAGGAATGAGTAACTAAGCAACGGGGAGAGATATCAGTCGGCGATGTATCGATTTAAATTCTTGTGTTGAGATCTTGTTTGTTATTTTTTTTATTAAATAGTTAGTTATTTTAATATTTACCCGTTTGACATTATAATGTCTTTGCGCCTGCTGCAAATACGATTTGAAGTTTCAAACTAATTAACACTATTTGGAATAGGCACACATAGACGCACTTATTCAAATTAAAATTAGGTGCGGTGTAATTACCTATATACCTAATTTGTATGAGGATACCACCCTGAAACGAATCGTGATTCAATCAATAACACATTTAAGATGTAAAATGATTTTATATAAATAATAGATATGCGCGATTGAAACGCGTAAAAGAACTGTATCTACTCGTCGCTAAAAAACTTCCTACGAATAATCATTAGTTAATACTTAAGTGATCATGATTGGATAAAGTTGTATCAATAAATAGTTAATAGGATATTGTTTTAAATTTCAGGGAAGGAGGCCCCAACGGGGCCGGAGCGCAATCGTCCACCTGAGAGCGCAGTGAAAAACATAAACACCCAAACGGGCAATTTACTGAAAGACCCATGGGGCAGCCTTTGCTACATTCGCCATGTTGTTATAACAGAGAAAACACAAATATCTGCAATCTACCCTTTTCCCAATACCCTACGAGACAGCTTTCCCTACGACTCTGGCTACGATAAAATGGATCTTATGAACTCACAGTGGAATCTCTACTATTACTTCGGTTTGCTACTGATTAAGATATTTGGAGCTTCTTTATGGGCTTCCATATGACATTACATACCCGTTTAAATATATTAGCCCACCATAGTCTTCTGTAGAAGGCCACCATCTTTTACACTCTCGATAGAACGTTTCAACGGTAAAATATATTTAAACGGACCAGGATGAGCACGTTTTTTCTTAAACCATTTTTTTGTACTCTGTACATTGTATATTATACTAATTTTAATAATTTAAAGATTAACATTTTAGTTACTTAAACATTTTTAAGATATTTTCATTTTTTTTAAAGTAACGTATATTTTCCATTCCGCATAATTTGGAAACATTTATTTGAGGATTTCTATTAATTTTTACGTTTCTTTGAATTTTGAATTTCGAAGTTGTTTCTTGGGATTTATTTGTAGTTCAAAATATTGCTGGCTGTAGCGTATATTGTCTGTCTGAGAAAAATACTTTTCAGGTGGTCAATGAACCTGCAGTTTTATGGTTCCTATATCGCAGGGCCCTAGTACGCAGTAAGTGGCCAATGCACTCAGCCGAGGCAAGTTCATATGTACGACCTGACCCAATGGAATGGAAGTACGTGATAGCCTTGGGTGTTAGTTGGTAACTGTGGAAAGGGCCTACGATCGGTCACTATGCTCTGATGGGGTTATTTAACTGTCTATGTCTGACTTACTAACATTATCATCTGACAAGCATTACCAACTTCAGCTTGTCGGTGGTGGTATCAAACCAGTAGAAGTCTGTGGAATATCACTACTGTATGACTTGCGAAAGCAATGCCAGTAAGTCATTCGTATGCCAATAAATAAACATCTGGCCTACTTACGTCACAGTGGCAGGTTCTAGGTATACGGACATGGACGTTGGACCTACAGAAGTGCTTTTGGCCGGGGAATCAATCGGGTTACTCAGAAATCACTTACATTTCTATATAATTTTGTCGTGCAGCGCAACAAAAAATATTTATTTGAAAATGGTACAATTTATACATTATTTTTTACAATTATTATAATTGTCTTATCGATTAATTTTGCTGCACTACAAGTTTTCAATATTTTCATATTACAACTAGAGGAGGCCCTAATTAAATACTTTTTCTATTTATTTACATTATGACTTGAAAAATATATGTTCTAAGTTTGTTTTTATTTCAAGGGCACCCTATAAACACCTGTAACATCTTAAATCGAGTAACTCGGTGGCCCAGGTGCTGTAAGTGTATCTCTGGTTCTGATTCCAAGGATTTAAAGTAATACTCTCTTATGTTTTCTGATTTAATGTTTTACCTTGTTGCTAATTACATGAATTATTGCTAATTAATCGTAAGTTGTAGTTGCGTCGATGTACGCGTTGATCATTAGAATAAAATAGTTACTTCTGGATAATGCGCCACACGCGAGCAGCACACGCCAAAAAAAATAGATTCTTCCTTGAGTTGCTGACGGATGGCCTTTTTGCAGAGGTCAATGCTTCCTTATAATATTAACCGCTATGTCCGTCGCTGTCTTTGACGATTAAATGTAAGCGTATATGTCGTGTCGTTTTATGGATAATTACCTATTGTATCGTGACTAATCATTCTAAATGTCGTGTCATTATTCTAATGTGTAGGTACAGTTTGTGACAAAATTTCTTAGTGCGAGTTTTCTTTACGTTAACGCGATACCGCGTCTTGCCCTCTGACTGATCGGTCAACTTGTAACTGGCCAATCAGAGCGCAACTCTAAAACGTGTCGATCGCCTTAAAGTAAAGCAGCAAACTCGCACGGAGATTCAAAATGTGAGCTGCTCGCAAATAGTGCATTCGAGGAATAACGATTCTATATTTACATTTAGACATTATTTAAAAGTAATCGTTTATTATATCTTAAAGTAAATAGGTGTAAGTACATGTAAGTATCGTGTCTTTTAAAGTGCACATTACGACAAACTCGCGTCCAGACCGTGAGTTCTCGAGTGGCACGTTCTAAGACGGGAAACATTATATTATTGTTCAGCGCTAATTAATTTGTAAGATGGAGCTTAAAATTAAGGGTTTAATTCATAAGATGTAAGTACCGATGTCGTGTTTTTATTCCATCGGAATGTATCGTGTTTTGAATATCAATTGTCATGTCATTCAATGGGTAGAGTTTGTGAGATGCTCATCACCTTTTCATGAGTAGCTTGCAAGTCGCGCTTTCAATGACATGGAGTCTCCTTACACTAGTATTAGCCGATAAGTCATTAAAAAAATGAAGTAATTTAATTAATTATGTATAACCGTATATGTTGTGGCATTTTATGGATATAAGGTATGGCTATATTATTATTGTATCGTGTTCTAGTACGTCAAGTATTTAACATTCAAAGAGCACAGTTTGCATCATACTCGCAACTTGTTCGTGACATTTTAAAGGCATGTGTAATCCATTTTTGTTAATTTTAACCGCTTATATATTCGCCGTCTCTTATAAATGTAACAAATACAATATATCTGGATGTGTAATTTTGTGGAAATAAATTTGTCTTGTGTCGTGTTTGATGTTTTATTTGCTGCACAAAAAATCCTTACCTAAAAAACTTCAAGAGAAACGCTACGTTTAGAATTTTATTTAATAAAAGCACATACAATACTTTGACTCACAACTATTTACATCATAATAAAATATATTTTAAGTACACAACCCTGTACGTCTCCGTCCCACGACAAACGAAAAATAATAAAAAACGACACACGACATTTACCGTGGAACACACCACATCTCCTTACCCGACCATTCTTCACTATTCAGTCTCATACTGATATCAGTCTCGTAAAAAGACCAGAGTCAAATTACACCTTTAAATTGAATTATTTTTTTGTTAGGTGAAATTCATTAAATGGACACCCTATCGTACCTGATGTTCCACAGGAGCGGTCCCAAGACCGATCCCTGCGGAATACCGCGCGAGATCTCTCGCCGGTTCTACATGCCCTGGCGATCGGGATTGATGACAGATCTGTGCGTCAAGTAAGCCTCGACTACATGGCGGAGATAGGCAGACACCCGGTGTACCGGAGTTCTTCCAGAATACAATTTCAGGGCAACGAGTTGAAGGCGTTGAAGATGTCCAGAGATAGCACCACGACGACTCGCCCCCTGGCCAACGCAGTCCTCGTCGTGAGGTCCCTCAGGCGCATGATAGCCCCTTTGCGGAAGCACTCTTCATCCCTCGGTCTCATATCACAAAAAGAATACTTCATATCAATACAAACTTAAATTCTTCAAAAGACTCATCAAATACCATAAATCGCCGTTTTTTACCATTACCTCAATATTACTTAGTGTCATATCGTCCCCACACCACTCCCCTTGCAGAAGGTACACCACCTTCCACTAATTAAGTGTTATAGTAATGAAGAGCTACGCTAACTGCTACGCCGTAGATTGGATGCTACGCCGTAGAAGTTCGTAGGAAATACAAACTTCAATAAATGTGTGCTGCTGTACCTGCCCTTAACAACTGTTTTACTGGTTTACATTGATACCTTCAGTAAGAATTCGACAATTCCAATCGTACTACTAAAGATGGCACTCGAAGGATTAATTTAACACAAAAAGGGCAAACACATGTCTGAGTAACCTTATCGGGAAAATACCCTCTTAAATATTGACGAAAAAGGTCGTCAGAACCCACTACGATGCGTTAATTTCCTATGAAAAACCCCTTGATGGAATCTGCAACGGAGAGAATAATTTTATTGGGCTACCCGACTAATTATCGTCGTCACCCAGTAGCCGGGCCGGATGGTGTGTAATTGACGATTGAGGTGATGCAGATTTTATTTTAATACGTGTTTTACTTTTTATTTTTTCCTGTGTAATGGACGCGTTTACAAACATACATATCACACCCAGATCCGGAACTATAATGTGTGGATCATACAAAGACTTGTTCCGTGTGGGAATCGAAACCGTGACACGTTGCGCGGCAGCCAGTTGCCTGGCCACTTTCCTGAGGTGGAGTGCGGTTCTGATTGTAACCTGTTCATAGTACTACTACTATTCTCGGGACTTTATTCAGTAAACTCATTCAGGCCATTTGACGGAGTTTGACGGCTAGATCAGAATAGCATCATTGGGAGTACGTGCACCTATAGAAAAATATATTCCAACAATATTTTTAAAATGTACTATTATATGCAATTATTATACATATAATGCTCATTCACACCTAATATTATGTATTAGTTCAACAAAAAATACAGTCGTATGTTACAAATTTAGTCGATTAGCTCGGATTGTCATCGAATTATTTATCAATTGTACAAATATAAAGCTGGAGCTGCACTACGATCCGTGTGACACAGATAATTAACAATCCCGCCGGTGAGAGTGCAGCTGGAAACCGTGTTGCGTCAAAGCTTTCAAAAATCAATAACCATAACTTAGGCTGTCATATAGCTCCCGCGTTTTCGTATTTCCCAAACAGAACAAATTAAAGGATTTTTCATGTGAGTAAAATTGTGTTCAAACTTCGTCCTACAACACCATAAGTCTATTGTTTATAATTTTGCAGTGTTTGTTCCTGGATCATGACGCATCCTCATTGCCCTTCAGCAGCGCAGTTTTAAATATATTGAAGTATGTAATAAGGACCTTAGTTAATTAGCTAAGTGGTAAATAAGAATCAACAACGTACGTATTATTTTTCAAATATTTTTTTTACCTTTTTTAACATTGTTAACTTGTAACTTACCCTAACTTTGACATTTCACTTCGACACCATTAATGTATTTAAATCAAAAATATTCGAGTCCATTGGGCAATAATTCGGATTAATATATACCTACTCCTCCCATCATAAATATCTCAAATAATTACTCCATAATAAATTCATGTATAACATAATTCTTGATTTATGAATATTAGCCCATATATTTTTTTATATTTTATTTGGGTTTTTATTTTTCTATGATAAAAACTATTGTCCTATATTTTTATTAGCTCTAGTTATAATTTCCATATACTATTTTGTCTTAACAAAGGCATAATTTTAAGAATGTTGGTTAGCTCGTAACTGGCTAATGTATAAGACCTACTACATATACTTACTACTTTGTATACATAAGCTGTGAGCCTACCTTATCATAACAACTAAAAAATGAATAAATTTTAATTGAGTAAGAAATAAAAAATATTTCGAAATTTAAAAATTAAAGCACTTATACTGGTGTCAAGTGGTGTCACTAGAACGTATTAGACTGCGTACTTGCAAAGTCGCCCTTTCAGTACTTTGAAAATTGAATTATAGATTTTAAAATATACATTTGTTTAATTTATTTCCATTCCCGATTTCAGGCGCTGCTCATCAGCCGCCAAGATGACGTATGATTCTGAGAGTCTCACCTGTCTCTCTCGCTACAACTGGCTCGATTTAGCAGAAATGAATATTCGAAATTCAAGTGACCCGCGCTTAGTACGTAACCAGTCTTACAGTATTGCTGAATACTTAATTTGGCGCCAGTACGCTTACAGGTGTCATTTACGTGGTGATCAGCGGACAGTCCGCCAACCAATCCTGGACTCATCCAACCACCGAAGAAATCATCCTGCCTCTGGGAATTGTCATCCACACAAGTGGTAAACCCCGTCGATCCTGTCAGCGTGTCTTCATCTAAAGCTTGAATGAGATTCTGGCATCCACATCGTAAGCTATCTCGCGCGTCTACCTGTACGTTGATTAAGTTGCGGTTAGTTGATTTTAAGATTTAAAGTAATTCAATAAAGTTTTAATTTCGCTGGCGAAGCTACGCGTTTAGTGAAAGAGCACCGGTTGCGATTGTCACAGATTTAAGATTTAAATTATTTAGCTTTGTCACGATTGCATTCGTGTATTTTTGATAAGTTTTAGTCTTACTAGACTACACTTAGTTTGACTTATCTAGGTATATATAAGACCCAAATGTCAACAAGAATTGTTTACCAGAATCTGCTATTTATGAAATAACAGATATTTAAACACGCAGCGATATTTTCTGTTTCATCTTTCTCATTTTACGTTTGGAAACAAAAGCGAGCGAATTTGAATGAACATTTGGCCAATTCTGTGAATTTCAGTAATAGAAAAATCTCTTTTATTGCTTAAAAAACGGATAGGAATGTGGAGCGGAGTGCTGTTAATACGAATGCCACCTTCAATTTTGCGTGGGAATAAGGATGATGTTGATGGATACCTTTTTAAAGCTATTAAGAAATCTCTTAGGATCTTGTAAGCGTCATCTTCTTCATCTGGTATAACTAACAAACACAACAAAGCACTAGATGCACCTTTTAACTGCAGCGGAGTAGAGAATGGTAACTAACTGTTGGTTATGTGTCGGGAAACTCAGATCTTTAAGTTAATAGATGTACTATAGTCAAAAGTATCCCAGATAAAAAAGAACAAATGTGTTTTATTTGGCATATACACAGTGATCAACAAAACATACTGAATGTATTGTGACATTCCATTTTGATGTTATTCTTATTTAGGGTTTGTCATGGGCTGCCTTGTCTTTAATAACCAACGGAAATAAAACTATGAAACAAAAACAATAACAAAAATGGGGGAGGTAAACTTGCTCCACACACGGCTGCGTTATAAATTGTGTTATTTTTTATATTGATAAGTATTTAGTAATTAATACACATATGAAATGGTTTTCTTACTTCAGAATGTTATACTTTACATGTCGATGAACTTAGTAGGTATATGAATGTAATTTCATAGTACACATATAAATTAAATTGATTTCGCAAAGAACGTACAAAATTATTTAGAAATTATTTTGCATCATTAATTACTGAATTACTGAATATATTATTGTGATGTTGGCAATTTCCTATTACGAGTTTTTATTACTTAAAAGATACACTGTTTAACCGAAAAGATTTTGTGCTTCGATATTTTTAATGAAAAAAAACATTTGAAAATGGAATGATGTTGCCAGCTAAAATTAAATTTGTTTTATCTAAGCACTGTATTGTTTTCCGTAATAATAAATAAAAAAAACATAGCTTTAATAAATATTAAATGTTCATACCTAATGTTCATAATGTGTTATACTACTGTCATGTTTGTTAATAATTAGCAAAAGCATGTTCACCATTGGTCTGCCAAGCAAATTTATTTCTATATTCATTAAAAATCAGATCGGCAATTGAGAAATAAACGGTAGATAACCAAGATTCCTTTTAAGAGAGGCTTTTAAGAACATTTCCAGGAAAATGATAAAGAGAGTTAGCTATTTATTTACAGGAAAAAATGTGTTTACTGTTGACGACCGATGAGAAAAATAAGACTGTGTTTATTTATGTGTAATGTATATTTTTGGTACCTTTTTGTTGAATTGGTATATACTGTTTTTTATAATTCCATATATTTTTTCTTATACTCTTGTGATAGTTTCAATGACAAAATAAAAATGGATGATAATAAAGGATAGATAGAAAGAATAGCGTGATAAAGGACGTGTAATTTTCTTTATTTTTTTTAGTATAATGTGTGATTATTTGGATTAATTTTCAGTGACTAAAGGAAAATTTTATTCATTATTAACAAAAAATGTTACTAAAAATCACACGAGGACATAATGTACCTATCTAATCTATTTTAGCCATAATTGTGAGGCAAGCCTAATAAGGTACCGTAGCCTGGGCCTGGAGCAGGAAAAGAAACTTGATGATTTTCGACGTTCAAAAAGTCACCTATATACACATGTATTAAAGAGGGAAAGATTTAGATTCTAAAAACCACCGTTCCTTCTCCTCCAAGAGGTTATGATACATTTTTGCGCTGGACCCAAAACTCCAGCAGATTCGTTTTAAATTTAAATGTATTTTATAGTACATGCATTTTGTAACAGAAATTAAGGTCTTTAGTCGTAATCAAGTATACATAAATAGATATAATGAGGTAGTTTTATATGATTGTGATTCTTTTAACGGCATGTCAAATATTAATTACTAAACCCTAATTTCTTAGTAAATGAACAAGATAAATTGTAATACTTGCGCTATCCAACTGCAGAAAATTTATTTCAAAGACAATATTATGTCTCAAAGATAAAAAAGAAAAAAAACGATAAACTAAGTACCTATTTAGCAAGATTTTATGTGTTACTATTAGTAGGTAGTACCTATACTCAGACTATTATTATTATTTAAAAAATAGTAATCGTCTGAGTATTTTTATGCAGTAATATTAGTTAATAATAAAGAACCTATATGTTTCAATTTTGGCTTCAGGATATTCTAAGAGCATTATAATATTAATGGAAAAATCGAGTATACAATACTATATAACTACTCACAGCATAGAGGTTTAATTTTTAACATTATAGTGTTCTTTTCTATTTTTAAAAGCATTACTTATCAAGAAATATTTGAAATCTCTCCTTGTTCCAAATAAATTCCATAGAACATTTTCTATTTTTAAAAATCAATATATCCACCGATTTTTTATTTTTTGTAACGTTTTGTTTTCTGATATTGTTTTAGACAGTGAACTATGTATAAATACTGTCTGGTTAGTAATGAGGTTTTGATTGAAGTTGTATTAAACACAAACTGTAGTATGAAATAATTGTTGTCATTAGAGGGCTCCTCTAATGACAACAATTATTTTATACTACAGTCCTTAATCGTGACATAAAAAATGTACCGAATAATTTAACCGACTAGGCGACTGTCAAGTACACGTTGAAAAGCGTTGTCGATGACGTCAGACTAAAACGATCTAGTGGTACGATTATCCATTATAAGAACTATGACCTTAAGACACACATTGCAAAACTCCTCAACCCTGGACTTTGTGTCTAGGTTGGTAAGGTAGTTGTTCGCGCCAGCAGCGTGTAGGGGAAGACAGAGACGAAAGAACTCTCTATCGCTATTCGCAATTCACCCTCAAACATGCTTTTGAGAATACGTGAATGGCGCAGTAAGTTGGCTGTGGGCCAGTGCAAAATAAGAATTACTTCGCAGTCGCAAATTAAAACACCCCTTCATGATGAGAGTAAAGATTTTATTGAGACAGATTTAAACACAGACTTGTATATAGACAATAAATTTTCACTACGTATACACTTGTAAGGTCTACAGTAAATATTAAGTTAACTTTTATCTAAATAATATAAATTATAGCCGGTTGAATAAACCACCAGTTACATTATTAGGTAGGATAATATAATAATAATAATAATTTAAATAGATCATTTCTGAAATTTTTATATCCATCTAAAAATAAACATTTAGAAAATAAATTGAAATTGTAATTTCCCAAGTAAATAGGGTATAAGACAAATTGACCGATATTCTTTTTTTTTCGTTCGCTAAGACAATTCTAGACCTTGAGGAAACCATACATATTATATTTAATATAATAAAAGTCACAAATATGTCTAAAAAATCCACCAAAAAAATAAATCGCCACAGCATCGTTTATAATAAAAATTAATAATATCTTTGGCAATCATTATGAGGGATTGTATTGGTCACTATAGAATTAAAAATATGAAATACAAAATATAAAAAAAATACAAAAAATGTCATTATAAAAAAACATATAAGAAGTCTTAATGCAAAACCTAACAATCAAGTGTTCTCGAACACCTTGCTTTAAAAACAATTCGTTTTGAGGCCATACAAAATAAAAAGTTCGAACAATTTTCTTTTACAACTACGTCTTCGTATTTTTTTAGTCTGAACATCGATTGTAACAGGAGTACAGTATAGGGTTACATAGAATATGTCGGAAAATGTAGTTCTTCAGCCATTGTGGGTTTAGTTCAGAATAGCTCCTCGCACGCTTGCAGCCAGCTGGGATGGCACGGTAATGTGCATCATCGCACGGTCTGTTGAAATAGATTTATTCAATAAATTTGAGTAACTTAACACTTGTAACATTACGTCAAGTTGCAGATGCTTAGGGGTAGATTGTGAGTAATCAATACTGGCCCAAATAAATTCCTACGACTGCGCACAAGGGTGGTGAACTCGCTTGCTTTATCGGAAGAACCCTAACGGTTTCCGACCACGGTGGTGCATTATCACAAACGTGGTTGGAAAGTGATGGTGTACTTATACTACATTCTCTATAAAACGTATATACGTAGCATATTGATATAGTAGTTCCGTAGCTACCGCAAAATATGAAGTAATGTAAGTAATTTATTTATTTATATCTATTATAAAGCTTTGCAATGTTCATCTACTGTTTTATGTCACTGGCATAATACAGGAAAATTTACTATAATGTATTTTGTACGTATTGTATTACATATATGAACCTACGTAGTATTGTTTGTTTATGTACCTATTTGTGTATTTGTGTAGCTATAATTATGTATATAAAAATAACACGAATCAAAAACGTGGGATGGAATCGAATTAGGGATTATTTGTCAATATTATGTGTCAAGGTTAAACTAAAAATATAACATGATACTTAGAAATTATTTCTATAGAATGAAGGAATGTTTTTATCCGTTCGGTAATTTATAAAGGGAATGTGTTTAGGAGATAATAGGTAAATAAGTACGTAGTTGAATAAAAAATATTTTCGAATTTACGATTGGGTCGTTTCTGATTGAATTATAGAATTATAATATAAAATTGAAATTAAACTTTTTGCGTACTGAAATAAATTCTCAATAAAAGGTTCCTATTTTTTAATCTACAGCGCCTAGAAACCGGCTATTGCGATTATTGCGATGTCTTTTTTTATTTTTCAGCCCTTTGCGACTTCCTAAACCATAAGGCAACGAAACGAAATATGTTTTTTAAGTTCAAATTAATCAATAAAGTTCATATTACAATTTTGTTGGCATATATTACAATTATCTCTCAAGTATATGTTCATTATAGTCGTGCTGTACTTAGCGTTACAGGACGACTGTATAAAACAATACATAATATGGTTAAGTTATTATTTGCAATATAAATATATCTCCAAATATCAATATATTTTTCGATAAAGGACAATTAATTTCCTATTATTAACACCCCGTTTGATTAATTACTGATTATATCGATGCCACTTTCGAGATGTTCAAACTTTTTAACCGTACCTATTACTATATTGGTGTATCTACATCAATAACTGCTCAGTTTTGGATGAGGAAATGCTGAAAGGTTTGATAGATCCTACTACTAGACCTAGGTACTCTAACATTTAATTGAGGGCAGTACTAGTATTGGTTGGAATAAAGCGAAGGGGGCGTGAATGTGGAGAGTTTGAGGACTGGAATTGTATCATAGAGTGTTGAAGTTACCATCCCCGATGCGGTGATGCAGACGCTCGTTAGAGAGGCAGCGGGACTCGGCGTTGCGCTCCGGTTCAGCTGGAGCGGCGTCCACCAGCCACACTGGCTGCATCATCGCCGGCTCGTTGTTACGCAGGGGCAGGCGCACGATGATGCGGTTGTTCACCCGACGGTTGTTAGGCTGGTTGCGGCGTGGGCGCGCAATCACCACGGGGATCTCGTTCTGCACAGGCAGGGGCAGTGGAACCTCTCCTGGAAGCATTTTCGCGGATTCTCCTTCTACCTGTAATTTTAACGTTGTTAATGTTAGTTTAGCTTTTACACCAAAAAGGATATATATATTAAGCTGTACCTATCATACATATCCCCACTTCTACTACCACTAGTGATGTCAATGATATCACGAAGCTAAAATTTCAGCACGATGTGCTCTCGCCGCCTATTACAGTGAGACTAATAGCACAACTAAAAATGCGTGGGCGGGACACGCCTCTGCCTATACGCTGGGAGGTTGGCGGGCGAGATATTTTGTTGCTAACTAGCACCAAGGACTAAATACTTCTTTGCAATAGCACTTGGATATAGTATGTTAATGATATTGCCTTCATCAATGATGATTATAAGACAAAGGGTCATACAAAAATGGATTATAATACAAAGGAAAATTACTTTAAATAATATTCACATCAAAATTTTGTTATTATGGGGACTGTATTTAAACAAAACATAATTATTTGTATCTGTTTTTGTTTATTGCGTCGCAATTTTTATTGAACGCAACTAGTTCTAGAACCAGCTTGGGTCTATTTTTAGAAGCAGAGCCAAATATCGAGTGTATCTAAGAAATAACTAGCTGTACTAAAGTACCACTTACCTCGGATGGGTTTTTAATCACTGATTAACACTTCGCGCTATGGTCAGCCGTACCAACACAGATTTTTATTGGGAGACGTAGACCATTAAGAGCGACGGAAATCTGCAATTATTGATCGGTCAGCTCAAACTTAGTGCGCAAGTGCAATTTTACCATCTGTACTCACCAAATAACTATTGGTCTGATTCAAATCAAGTCGAAAAATCGTTCACAATATCATTCGATATTTAAAATTTACTTTTTTAATAATGTTCTTTATTAATACTGATTTAAATAAATTATAAACTTATTTTTAGTAAACCATTCCAATACTTCATGGGAAAGTAAATTAAACCCAAGTGTGCTTTTGATAAAGCTCATGATTAATTGCACTATTTACTGCAAATTATTTTAAATTATTAATCAGTTATATAAACACATTTTAAATAAAAAAATAATATTTGGTGTTATTATTAAATAAAAATAACAACACTTGTTCAAAGTTTTTCGAAGTTCGAAGGCCATTCTCGTCGTTTTTATTGGTGAACTAGTCTTTTCATCCATTTGATTGGTTTTCAAGGAACACAGATAAAATAATTTATGCCAATAATGCTTTTGAGACAGCAACCCTCACGTTTTTCAACGCAATCATATTTAAGTAACACAGCATCCATATAAGTTCCCGATGAACAATGTTCTGTATTCAAAATTAGGCATACATAGTGGCTATTCAGATATTATGAAACAGGCCCTTATTAGTCTTCATTTTAGCAAAATATTCAGGTTGCTAGATAGGGCAATGTATTATTGCATTTATCGTTTCCATAATTCTGTTAAATTACAACCGGTGTTAATTATTAGGGCTGCCCTCTATGAATAAGAACTTTAAACATGTCAGGAAATAAAAGATCACATTCCTATTCTTCATACAAAAGCTTAATTCTCTTTGGTCTAATGTTCCTGATTTGCAAACCCATTAACTTTTACTTTGTATATTTAGGAATTATCCAAAGAATTTATCGCAACTTATCAATTATTAGACACTAACTTTTGAAACGTCAACATACGCCAGTCTGAACGTCAGTGGAGCTAGCAACATTGAGTAGGCAATGCAAGTGCAAGAAAGCACTGCGGCCCCGGACTGGAGTAGGAGAACGGACTATGTGGTTTTTAGTCAGTGAGAGTCTGACACTTACTTCCACTCGCCCCATCCAGGGCAAGAGAAGATATACATTAACTTTTCACAAAAGACTGAATTTACCAACAAGGTCGCTGGTTTAGCAAAAGGTATCTTGTCCCATTAATGTTCAAGTCACATGTACCTGTGTGAGTGATTGGACAAATCTTGACCTCGTGTTACATTAGCACCATCTATCGGACAGAAATATGTCAGCTCCCCTAGCTTCAAGTTAGAAACTTGTTTCCAGCGACATCTACGGCTTCTGTAGGGTAGCACTACCAAGTATCACTTAAAAACTGCCTTCGTACATGTACACACAAAAATGCATTCTAATTTCTGTTTTTCAAATGTTGAAGATAGGTTTTCTTATTTTAAATTACAACTCGTAAGATATTTCTTTAACATGCTTTTGAGTAAGAACCCCTAAAATTAAAGATAGAAAGATACTTCTTCGAGACCGTTTGGCGTATCACGCATTAACTGCCTTTGAGACTGTACTGCTGAAATATTAGCCATAATTTGACATAAATTCGATAGAATCCCCACGCCAAGCAAGTTCAGCAGAAGCACTGCTTAGTGATCTCTGTTAAGTATGCAGTCGCTTATTTGGTGGAGAATCTTAATGCTTAAGCGAAAGGTCAGTGGACTAAATTAATACTATGAAAAAAGACATTTGCTAGTTAGTTCTTGTGTACCTGATACTTACGTTTACACGAATATAAATATGCTTTTACATGGAAAAATAAAACAAACAATGAAAAAGTCTTCACACAATCGTTTATTTTCAAAGAAATTAGATTGGTAGGACAATGTAATCTATATCGCTGTTATTCTCCGAGTGAAGAACAGTTGGGCGGTCGACGTTGAACATGCTGTCATCCGACCCGTACAACATGGGACGCATGACCGGGTCTTGCGTGATGGACCCCAAACGGCTCAGCAAGTTAGTTATCATGCGTTGCTGGATTTCGGCTTCCTCGTCGTCAGCTCTGGCCTGGGTTGCTTTCTTATTCATCTGCCCGGATGTATCGTCATTAGCCTTCTGGTTATCTTTAGCGCCCTTCTGGGCCTTTTCTGCTTGATTGGTAGGCTTTACCTGCACGCCAATCTTTGCACCAGCCTCAGCAGCTGAAATGAGTAATGTTTTTGTTATTAAACAAAATACACGCACTTGTCTGGTTCGGTCAAATATTTTAAGCACGTGCTCATATAGTAAACAACCATTTTTGATGTTATACTGATGTTTATACTGTTTAGAAATGGATATTACTTTGCTTGTTAAAATATTTTTATCAAGTGCCAATAAAATTACCCACTTCCTTAACGGATTTATGATCCGAGCGGATTAGTGGAACCCTTTATTTAAAAAAAATCTTCTTAGAATATAATAAAAACGTACGCGCGTAAAAAATAAACAAAATTCTTCGATAAAAATTAACGTTAATAAACTTAATATAAAAATACTGTCTCTTAATTTTATTAAAATCGGTGTAAGAGTGTAGGTACTATTTGAAAATTAACAGCGAATATCTTAATGATGAATTTTAAATATTTTGAGATTGTTGGGAAATAGGCAAATAAACAATATACATTTATGATTTAAAATCAAAATTGACTATATTTTATTATTTCACAGAATTAACCTAAACTTAAAACACATTACAGTAAAATCGCATAGCGCTTGGCATCCATTAACTTATTAAAAAAACTTTTTTAATATAAAATTTTATTTAGCATGGTATGATCTACTCGTATACTAGCTACTCTCGTGCGGTTTCACCCGCTGCTCGGCTCCATTTAATCGTAGCGTGATGTTTTATAGTCTATACAATGAAACATATAGCACTCAGGAACATTGTAGCTATCTATCAGTGAAAGAATTTTGGCAATCCGAACAGCGGGTCCAAAGATTACCCCCTACATACAAACTTACAAAGTTACAAACTTACAAATTTTACCTCTTTATAATCGCGAAACCGCACGAGAATAGCTAGTAATTAATAAATACATAAGTCAAAGTCAGACTATCGGTCAGTGAATGCCACCTGTTGCTGAATGAGCGTCGCAACGCTCATTAACAAGGGCAAAATAGCTAAGAATTTTGTAAAAAAGGTGAATAAGAATATAATCCTTTGTTGTTAATATAATTTACAAGAATACAAATAGACACTCGAAACTACCCCCTTACTTTATGGACCACACAAACTGTTGTACTCATTCGATTAGCTACATGGCCGCCATGGCCACGTGTGAAGAGGATAATTAACCTTTGAATCTATATATATAAAAATGAATCGCAAAATATGTTGGTAAGCGCATAACTCAATAATGCCTGGACCAATTCTACTGATTATTTTTTTGTTATGTGTGTAATTGTCAGGAGAAGGTTCTCATGAAAGCAAATTTTAGAAAAGTAGAGGGGACAGTTAGTTAGGGATCCTTTCATTATAAGCGAGATGATGAGACCCGTGCGAAGCAGGGGCGAGCTGCTAGTCACAGTATAAATTTTTAGAATGTGCTTTTTGAATCGTGTTTATTCGAGCCACATTAGCAGAACAATAGGTACGCGAACACCTGCGTTCGGTTGGGGCTTGATGAATTAAAAAGAATACCACTTACGTTTTTCCATCTTCGGCTCCATTAAGCGAAGTATTGTGTATGTTTAATAGAACACGTCTTTCGTCTGAGACTACCGTGAGCGTTGTGTTCGGTTGTAAATGGCTATGTACTACGTCTGGCGGTGAAGCAAGGGAGAGTACACACAAGTCATTCAAATCATTCCGTAGTTCACCAAATGACAAAATGGAACTTTTGCTATCTTCTAAAAATATTACCAAGGATTTATGAAAAATAATAAAAATAGTCTCAATTTAAACTTAATTGACAAAGTATAAAGTCGCAAATCCAGCTATGAACCAATTAGTGTAACCATGACTTGAAAATATAGATGGTAGTTATGAATAGAATGAATATTACAGGTAATTTTACAACCATAACTACTGTCTATTATTAGAAGAATAATAGCATGACAGCGTGCCAGAGCACGGTCAGTCAGGAATGCTGTTATACCAGCAGTAAGACCCTCTATGAGGAATGACTAGAGAGACGCCTTGGTGTTCTGACCTGTTCCTGACGCTGGTGCTTTAGGACTTGCGTGGTACGGTAGGTACCTGTTTTGGGGCAGCGTGAGGAAACGCCCGGTGGTCATAATTGTGAGGATCAGTTGGAGGATACGGGATTTCTAGGGCTGAGTACACCGTGCAGGGAAGTGTTCAACGATAACAATTTCTCGCGTCTGATCTTAGACGAGGCTATAGTGCGTAGCGAAAAGCACTGGCAAGCCTCCTCATTTTGCGAACCAGTACAGGTGCCTAGCGTTTCGCGGGCGTCTCTGGGAGCCTATATATAGACTACGGTTTTTAGCGGGGGTTGCGGAACAAGCTTACCGCGACCTCTGGAAATACATTTTGAAATATCCACATGGATCAGCGTGACTTGAAATGACGCGCGTCGCCGGGGCGAGGATCCTCTGCCGTGCCAAATTAGTGCGTGGTGGAATGAACTCCGGCGAGATCTCATGGCTGAAGCAGCGACTGTCGCAATCAAGGGCCGGGCACGCTATTATAGCAGCGGTAAGACCCCTCTTTGAGTAGTGGCTTGAGAGACACCACGGCGTCCTCTCCTTCCGCCTGAAGCAGGTCACGGCAGCTTCGTAGGTTCCTGTTTCGTATCCAGCGGGAGGAAACGCCCGAGTGTCATCATTGTGAAGACCACCTAGAGGATACGGTGGAGCATACGGTAGCGGTATGCCCTGCCTGGGTTGAGCTCCGCCGTGTCCGCAGGGAAGTGATTGTCGGTGGCGACCTCTCGCGCCCGGCCTTTGTCGAGGCCATGGTGTGGAGCGAGAGGAACTGGGACGCCGTCTTCTCCTTCTGTGAAGCAGTGATGCTCGCAAAGGAGGAGGCGGGGCGCGTAAGGGAACTATCCGCGTCGCCGCAGCAGGCGACACTACGGGCGTCGGGGATCAAGGGACGACCTCCGGCCACCGTAAGCGCAGGTCTGCAGACGGCGAGTAAGGGCAACTTGCCGCCCGACCAGAACCAGACTAGAACGTACGGCGCGTAGCGTTCCGCGCGCGCCTCAAAGAGCCAATAGACCATCACAGACGGGGCCCTATAGGGCTGATGTTCAGCCGAGGTTGAGGGGTAAGCACAATGAGGTACTTACCGCGACCTCGGCCCAGAGCAGGAGAAAGAACAGGGGGGTTTTTATTCAGTAAGAGTTTGACACTCTCTTCCGCTCGGCCCTGGGCAGGAGAAATCATTTGATGATTTTCCCCTCACAAAATAAAGCGTGACTTGAAATAATGACACAGATGATACTCAAACTAATTAGTTTTTCTGAGCTCTAATAAAATGTTTGCACATTGGGTTAGTAGGTGATGCCTCATCACAAATATTCTGCGGAAGTTAATAATTTTGGTAAAAATAATTTGTTCATTTTTTGTAAGTTCGAGATAATGCTTGATCTCATCGTCAATCGACAATGATAGATCGATTTGAACAATAGTTTTGTATTGATATAAAACTATTGACAGAGGTTTCTAAGCAGCGGGCTTGGTCTTTTCCTTTTTTCTTCCGTATCAAGATAATTCAAATTATCTATACTAATATAATAAAGAGGTTAAATCATATGTTTTCCAATCATTTTAAGGTTGTATGTAGGGGGTAATCTTTGGAACCGCTGGTCGGATTGTCAAAATTCTTTCACTGATAGATAGCTAAAATGCTTCTGAGTGCTATAGGCTATAAAACATCATCGGATACGATACGATGAAATATAATCATTGACATAGCTATTGATACGAGCTTTACAAATTCAATGAATAATCTTAAAAAGATGTTCTAAGCTATAATTAAAGGTGAAGCGACAAACTTGCGAACCGACTCAACTTGGTACAATCCAACTTCAGATCATTTGAGTAAATCACGGTAGACATTTTTTGATTATTATTCAATTTCATAATATCTTTATGCCTTTGGCTGCCGACAGAAAACTATTGAAGGCAAACCCTTCGCTAACGGGGGTCACCAGTGACCCCCATGGCGTTTTACGTGTTAAACACTAATCTTTGATTATTTTGTAGCAGTTTTCTTGTGGTAAAATCACCCAATGACTTCCTGATGGTTTAGAGGGAGTGTTAGACTCTTACTGGCTAAAAACCACCCCGTTCCATTTCATCATCTCATCTCGTATCGAACCAGCCTGCGGTGTCTCATTGCGCTTGCACGCGCTGTCGCATAACAGTTTCGTTTCTGGCCATCTCACCCAGCATGACTTCAATAGCCCATTAAAGACAAATATGGAGACGGTTGAAGAGACTCATAAAGAATGAGCCATTTCATTATTTATTTCGTTTTTCAAATATTTTCAAAAACTTACTGAATTTCTTGCACAGTGTATGATAACATCGAGCTAGGGTCTTTCACATTTCAGTGCAGTCACAGGTTGAGCAAAAAGTTTTTGGCCTTGTTGCACATGCTGCACATAACACAATACATGTCTTCGAGGACTTTATAGAACGGACGATATGATAAAGGATATTTTTTCTTGTTTTTAAATAAAATAAAATTTTAGAGGAAGAAAAAATATATAAGGTAAATGACCTAGACAAATCCAGTCTGGACTTGGCCTTATAATTCCTAAAACTGCACTTGCGCGTTGGGGTCGCGTCGGAGGGAGTGCGAGCCGAGCGGGGAGAAAAAGACATCAATCAATAAAATTAATCACCCCCCAAGCTAGACATCCGGGGTTCTCGTAGCACGGTTTCTCCCCTCGAATCCCTTTTGTTCGTTATTTCGTCTGCCAAAGTATAAGGGCTATCCCCAACAACCCTTATACTTCGGCAGACGAAATAGTATTTCGATGATTATAGCCTTTCTCAGAATTTATTATAAATAATAAAAAATAAGAAAAACATACATTCGGATATAAAAAATACCGAGTTCACCTTATAGAAACCTCTTCTTATTCTTGTCCATGGCGAATTGGTTGTCTCAATGAATTCATGTTATTTTATCCGGAAAACATAAAATATGATATACACTGATCATTTTAAAATGTACATACATATTATTGCGATTCTATTACAATAATATTTGGAATGTCAATTCTTCATCATCGGCATCATTAATTAATTTGAAATTTTGAATGTCAAATTTTCATCGTAAACTTTATTTTTCTTCGAAACATACAAAAACTGTTAAAGCAAGTAAATATGAATCTTAAAACCTCGCGTCACGCTTTATATACAGACAGCTCCGCAAACAGACGTTGTTTAAAGTATTTTACGTGCGTGTCAACAATGGTCTCGTATAAAAACTGAATAATTATTATATCCGTGTTATTCCTAGATACTAGAGCTTTCTATACGTGAAAGAATTTTGAAAATCGGTGAGTTTTTAGTGAATTACAGTATTATGTGGCCGGTGGTACAACTAAGAATTAGTTGGAAATTATATTTCAAATTTCGGAAATTATATTTAGGTATACACCTAAATATAATTTAGTAGTTGTAGGTATACACCTAAATATAATTTCCAACTAAGAACCAACTTTGTAACCGTATGGTTACAAAGGAAAATGAATAAAAGATTCACTCAAAATCGACCGATTTTCAAAATTCTTTCACGTATAGAAAGCTACAGTATCATGGTATAAGATGGTAACATTCGTTTCTTTATATTTTACGAATGTAGATTGGGAACGCACGCTGAAGATGTGGCGTTGCTACAAATACATAAATACAATTCAAAGGCTCGCGCCTCGCATGTCGTCAACTGACGTTGTATATTTCACGTGCGTTTCCACAATGTTCTCGTATAAAAACAGAATAATTATTATCACCACATTGTTCCTTGAAACTGTAGCTTACTATGCGTGAAAGAATTTTAAAAATCGGTGGGTTTCGAGTGAATAACAATATATGTTGTTTGGTCCTTACGGTCTTACGGTCGTAGTCCAGAACATATTATAACAATACTAAGTACTTCATTATTATAATTATTTATAAATTTACTAGAACATAATTATTTAAGATTATAGATAAATTAATGAATGTAGGTTTAAATATTAATATTCAAACAATACTATACATATACATATTGTACGATCATTTTTCCAAAGCACTATCGTGAAGGAATTTTAAATTTAGAAATTTTAAACGACAACTTTTAGTTTCTATATGGATGGTTTGTTCCCGCACAGTATATGTATAATACAGCTGTATGTACTGTACTAAAAAGAAATAAAATATATCTATAATTTTATAATTGAGATATTTTTTTCGTTCTTCACACTTTCGTTCTTCAAAGTATTTTTTTAAAGAGTACAATTGTTTTTCTCAATTGACACAGAACTGATAAATAGTAGTAAGCTTGTCCGGATAGATTTACTCAAAATCTACCGATTTTCAAAATTCTTTCTTGTACAGTAAGCTACAGTATCACAGAATAACATGGTGACAGTATAAGTTGTGTATTACTGCAGGAATATAATAATACCGCACGCAGTCAGTGCTATAGCTGTAGGTACCGCGCCGGGACACACAACTCATATTGTTGTTCATTCAAACATCACCGATTTTCTAAATTCTTTCACGTACGGAAAGCTACAGTATCAAGGAATAAGATGGTAACATTAGTTTCTTTACATTTTCCGAATTTAGATTGGAAACGCACGCGGAAGATGTAGTGTTGCTACAAATACACTAGATCCAAATTCAAAGGCTTGCGCCTCGCATGTTGTCAACTGACATTGTATATTTCACGTGCGTGTCCACAATGTTCTCGTATGCAAACTGAATAATTATTATAGCCATGCCACTCTCTGATACTGTAGCTTTCTATACGAGAAAGAATTTTGAAAATCGGTGAGTTTTGAGTGAATTAAAATATGTGTTGTATGGTACCGCGCGGTTCTTACATACACTCGTAGTTCAGAACGTATTATTAAAATACTAGCAGTATTATAACTTATTATTAGATATGCTACAGATTGTGTCTACATCGTTCTTTAATTACTTATTATTTTTTAAATTACTAGTATATTAAGTTAAGAAATAAATTTATGAATGAAGTTACAATTATTTATATACCTAATAACAATATTCTATGCTATAATTTAGCCAAAACACAGTCGTGAAGGAAATTTAAAAAACGGTAACTGTAACACGCAGTCAGTACTACAGCTGTATGTACCGCGCGGGGTCACACAACTTATGTATATCATTCACTCAAAACTCACCGATTTTCAAAATTCTTTCACGTACAGAAATCTACAGTATCAGAGATTAACATAGTCACATTCGTTTCATTTATCTCCTTTCATTTCATTTATTTGCATTCCTCATTGTGTTTTATCTATACAATCTAAAGTAATATTATAAAGAGGTAAAATTTGTAAGTTTGCATGTAGGGGGTAATATTTGGAACCACTGGTCGGATTGCCAAAATTCTTTCACTGATGAACTGAATGGCTGACTGGCTACAATGTTCCTGAGTGCTATAGGCTATAAAAAATCACGCTACGATCAAATGGAGCCGAGCAGCAGGTGAAACCGCGCGAGAATACCTAGTAGATGATAGATATACAAATGGACCCTAACAACACCTGACCCTGCAGCAGTATAGTTTAAAAATAATAATAGCAATGAAAAGAAAAAAAAGTACACTGTAAGAAACATTTATATTACAATAAAGAAAATTAGAGAAAACATTTACAACAAAATTAGATACATATTATTTTTTTTGTTTTAATATTATATTTATAATTTACTTAGGTAAATCAGTTTTTATTGTGTAGGTTATTTATGACATACATTTGTAGTAGGTACTGACTGCGTGCGTTATTTTTATATTCCGGTAGTACTACAGAACTAATACAAGAAAGAAAGACGATGTCAATTCATCATTATCATCATTAATGATTTTGAATATCCTCTCATGTTGCATCATTAACTCTACAAGAAAATACGAATTTTAAACCCCGCATTGTATACCTACAGACAGCTTCGCCAAGACGTTGTATATTTCACGTGCGTTTCCACAATGTTGTCGTAGAAAAATAGAATAATTATGATAGCAATGTTGTTCTTTGATACTGTAGCTTTCGATACGTGAAAGAATTTTGTAAATCGGTGAATTTTGAGTGAATTTAGTGTATCAAAACTACACGAATACTTATATCTTCGAATGAAAAAAACAAATTATTTTGTAAAGTAAATAAGTTCAATTGAATTCAGCAAAAGAAATGTTTTTAATTAAATAATAATGTAAGGTTTGTTCAGTTCTTTTTCAAATCATTTAAGCGGCAGTTTTTTTATGAATATTATAGGAGATTGATGAAATCAACGCGCATTAGACACTTCCGACCGTCTGTTTGTTTGCCTCCTATTCGAAGCTGCGAAAACAGAACTACATAGCAACGAACTTTTCGGCCCGGCCTTCTTATATTAAAATGAGATTTTCTCAATGTATGTAACTTTTAAAAAGTAAAAGAAATAAGACATAGATAGGCAACAGTTTAAAAAAAGGACTACAGGACACTTCCTCTCGTCCAACCCTGTATGGGAGAAAGCATTTGATGTTTTCCCTGTCCCTGTTTCTCTGTCCAATCAATACGTTGTTTAGTTATGTCGCATCTTTGACGCGCGTCTTCACTATATTTTCGTTATAGATTCAATAAAATACTGTAATCATGTTATTCCCAGCTTCTGTAGCTTTCTATACGTGAAAGAATTTTGAAAATCGGTGAGTTTTGAGTGAACAACAATATGAGTTGTGTGTCCCCGCGCGGTGCATACAGCCGTAGCACTGACTGCGTGCGGTATTATTATATTCCTGCAGTAATACACAACTTATACTGTCACAGTGTTATTCTGTGATATTGTAGTTTACTTTACGAGAAATAATTTTGAAAATCGGTAGATTTTTAATAAATCTTTCAGGACAAACTTGCTATTATTTAGGTATTAATTCTGTGTCAATTGAGATCAAAATATTTTACATAGTTGTAACAAGGTATAAGGGTCCTCATCATTTATTTTGAAAATTTGTCAATATTCAAATTAAATATTTTATTTACTGCGCGGGTTCAAACAACTCACATGTAATTCACTCAAAACTCAGCGATTCTTAAAAGTCCATCACGATCCTACACGAAAAATGCTTTGGCTAAATTATAGCATAGAATATTGTTGTTAGGTATATAAATAATTGTAACTTCATTCATAAATTTATTTCTTAACTTAATATACTAGTAATTTAAAAAATAATAAGTAATTAAAGAACGATGTAGACACAATCTGTAGCATATCTAATAATAAGTTATAATACTGCTAGTATTTTAATAATACGTTCTGAACTACGAGTGTATGTAAGAACCGCGCGGTACCATACAACACATATTTTAATTCACTCAAAACTCACCGATTTTCAAAATTCTTTCTCGTATAGAAAGCTACAGTATCAGAGAGTGGCATGGCTATAATAATTATTCTGACTTCAAACGAGAACATTGTGAAAACGCACGTGAAATATATAATGTCAGTTGAAGAAACTTAATACGAAGTGGAGCGCGAAAATAAATTAAATGACGCAAAAATTTTGACATTCAAATTATTGACGATGGTGGTGATAATGATGATGTACAATGACACTGACCAAATTTCAAATAAATAAAAATAAATCAATACCTAAAGAGTTACCCTAAAGTGAAAGTAATTTATTATTCACTAAGGCAAGTAGCCAAAACACTTGAGAATGACAGACATCGTATACCTATCTATAATACATAACTCCCTCTTAAGAGACCGGCAATGCGCCTGTGACTCCTCTTGTGTTGTGGGTGTCAGGCGATACGTCTCCTTATTTGCCTGCTATACCATAGACAGCACAGATAAGTATCAACATTACTTTTATCAACAATAAGCTATGAACACTAGCTACAACTGCATAACTGCGTATCATTCGCTCCCGCCCTGTACCTATAGCGTTGCTTAATATCGCAATTTTTACGTGCGTTTCCACTCTAACTTCGTTAAATATAAATAAAATAATGTTACCATCACATTCCTTGTTATACTGGCTTTTTGTACGTGAAAGAATTTTGAAAATCGGTGAGTTTTGAGTGAACAACAATATGAGTTGTGTGACCCCGCGCGGTACATACAGTGATAGCTAGGTAATGCGCGTGTTATAATTATATTTATTTATTTATTTATATACTCCTTATTGTACACCATCAGAATATACAAAGAGAACAAAAAATAAAAAAATGTACAATGCGATTTCTTTCAGACAACCTTTGGATGGATTATATATTACTATATGCAATGTAATATTTATTTAGTTATTCTTTATTATTTCTTAAAAAATATATATGAAGAAATATACTTAAATTTAGTCTGTATATCTCTCTAGAATCAATGAGTGTAGGTATAATTGTTTATATTAAAAAAAAACATCACTAATTCACATTTAGCCAAATCACTCGAAACTGAGACATCGCTTCGCCGTTCAAATATGGCGATGAACAAGAAACGTGTGTGCCCCTTCCTAAAAGGCTGAAAACGTGCTTCTGACTCCTCCGGTGTAACGGGTGTCACGTGATCTGTTTTCTCGTTCATTCTATTCCATAAAAAGAACAGATAAGTATCAACAATTCTATTATCAACCATGAGTTAAGAACATTAACTTCATCTTTATAACTACGAAGCGTCCATTTCTGCCCTATTTGCCCTATCTGCTAAAGTCACATCTTTCGCGTGCGTTTCCAATCTAACTTCGTAAAAATAAATAAAATAATGTTACCATCATATTCCTTGTTATAGTGGCTTTTTGTACGTGAAAGAATTTTGAAAATCGGTGAGTTTTGAGTGAACAACAATATGAGTTGTGTGTCCCCGCGCGGTACATACAGCTGTAGCACTGACTGCGTGCGGTATTATTATATTCCTCCAGTAATACGCAACTAATACTTTCACCGTGTTAATCTGTAATAAATGCTGTATCTTTGTATCAAAGCAAGAATTTTGAAAATCGGTGGGTTTTTATTGGATCTAATTAAATATTATTTATGTACTACATTTAATCAAGGCACCTAAAATTTTTAAAATTCCTCCACGTACATAAATGTACAGTATCGATTATAGAATTATTTATTAAAAACATATTGTTTTTTATTTACTAAACTAATATTAAATGAACATTTCAAACATTTATGTAAATAATTTACCGCTTCTGTCTCGTGGAAATTTGGATAATTTTGAAACCATTATACTTATAAATACCGCCATCTGTATCAGTTTATTGGTATTACAACAATGGTACCACGGGGTACTCTCACACAGGAGTCGTCGAATTTCTCGAATCATATGTCCTTTTTTTCCCGTATGGTGACACCATATCCCTTGTGCTTTATGGCTTACACCTATGTTTTAATAATCGAACATAAGTGATATAAAAACTATGTGATTTCTAATTAATAATGTTAATAAATAGGTAGCTTAAATAAATATCCGAAGATATGAGATACCTTTAAATTTTGGCATTTCCACCATTGGGACAGATATACATTAGCGCCATCTGCCATGATCCTTGCGTACTATAATGATTTTCATCTCATCCATCCACCTAATACTTCCAATTTCCACTAAAACTGTATCTGCCGTCCGTTTACCAGAATCTTTTCAATGAGGTCTAGAACAGTACAAGTTTTTTTTAGCATCCTTGTGACTAGGTGGCGTTGTAATTAACATATCTTTGAATCACTATACAAAAAAGCATATTATCTTCTTTTTATAAAGATAGACAAGAGTTCTGGCTGTGGTACACGCCTTTAACATTATTAACAAAGCTTATACTATCTTAGGACTTGTTTCACAATAAATGAAGTTTATCAGATAAAGAATTCAAAACATCATGTATATGAACTGTGTGCCCTATACCTAGAACTAATATAGAGGTAGTGAAACACGATCAAAATCTTACGAGCAGATTTTTCAATGGTCAGATAAAAGTTATCTGGGGAATAATTATGATGCTGTCTCGTCAGAATGTTTGTATAGGACAGTGACAGGAACAATTTTATTCCTCATAATATCAGCCCTAAATAAGATAATTAGGTATGAAGAATTTTATCGTCATGACCATCATAATCACCAGTTCCTGTGTATCACTGGGCTTGTGTGTATGTGTGTGTTCGTGTGTGTGTATGTCTGTGTGTGTGTGTATGTATATGTGTGTGTGTGTGTGTGATAAATAAAACGCAATTACATTTTCGCAAATTTATTTCTCCATACCACGGCAAACTTAGATAAAATATTTGATAAACACCTTAGTCCTATGGTTAAACATGATTATTACTAGGGTTAAACATGGCCTAACTCTACGGTTAAACATCACTTAATCCTATGGTTAAACATTTCTTAATCCTATGGTTAAACATGTCTTAATCCTATGGTTAAACATGCCTTAATCCTATGGTTAAACATCGCTTAGCATTAGTATGGGCGTATGGGACCTTTACTTAAGCACGAAGAATAAATAATTAAATCATCGCCAAAGAATCCTTGCCAAGTCGCCGGGGTCGCAGGTGTTCGTGTCGGTATCGTGTCGTGTTTAGATGGACATGACGGCCTTGTCAGGGTCGTAGATGGGAGGCTCGCAGAACAATTCGCGGCGGCTCTGGCATACGCGCATGCGCCCCATGTTTGGATAGCCCAGAGCAGCCATGGAGCACGCACGGTACTTAGAGCCCAGATCAGCCATCATGAGCTCAGCCGTCAGGCGCTTGAGATTAGCTATAGTGTAGATCGGCTCGTAAGGCGCCGATGGCGGTGGCTGCTGGAGCAGCGGCGGCAGCTGCTGCTGCTGCTGGTCTTGCGGAGTATCCATCTGAGATGGCTGAAATGAGAAAATCCAATTTAAGAATGCTAAAGATACGAGTTTGTAACACCTCGGACAGAAGGTAGTGACTGACATCCAACTACAAGGGCGAGTCATAACCTTGGCAACGAGACGTTATTACCGAAAGAGTGTTAAATTGGGGTCCTTGTTGTAGGGGACATGTTAAAATATTGCAGGGCTCTAAGTACCCTATAAACTGATGAAGGTCATTAGGGTGCGAATTTACCAAGTCGAAAAAGAAATGGCTTAATTAGACACAAAATCACTGGTAAAGCTCAACTTCACTAAGACTTTTGATAATATTATAGGAAACTTAAGAGTTACGTAATAGATGAGGGTGTGGTCCCGCCCATCTCGCGTAGCCAAGCTCTGTAGATCCACAAAATACACAAATCTTAAATAAATTTCGCGACTTTTTAGCGGATTCTATCTGTATACTTACTTGTTACTGTACGGTGGGAGCTCTTTTGGAATTTCCTTGTGTCTTCGGTCAGAACCACGGGGCTCGATGACGCAGCGTCCGGTCGAAGTCACAGCCTGGCGCTGAATATTCCAGGGGCTCGATTGATTTGTAGTCCTTTAGAACTGCGCAAGTGCACTAATTTTAGAGTCACTTCACACTGTTTATTTAGCTGCTAAGTTCCGGCTACATTTATGATCCATTTATGGTCAATTGCGTAATTTTGAGATGTATATAAAACTGTTATTGAAATTGTTCAGCATAGTTTTACTATTTTAAAATAATTGGCACTTAGATACAGTACAATGGAAGTCCCTTTCGTGTAGTTTTCCTATGACGTGATATTAGCAACAAATCGCAGCGTTTTTTCTGTCAAATCTGAAACATCCCTTGTTCCTTTTCATCCATACACCTGTAGCACACACAGACGTAGTAGACACAAACACAAGGAAAAATAATTAAGGCACCCGACAAACGATGCTACTCGAAATCCGATTGGAATACATAAAACATTTTAATGAGCAGATCGGAACGGATTTACTCAATTAATTTTTCAAAGTAAAAAATGAATGAAGCCGTAACTTATTTAAGTCCCAATTAAAGATAAGTACATGTTTTGAAAATGTATAAGCTCATCCTAAGAGCTGTCAGTAAAAAATAGATTTTCATATTATTATACGTTGTAGTATAAAAAGACTTTTGTTTCTTAACTTCTATTTAGCCAAACAACGAAACTCATATACAGCTTACACATCTTAAGCACCTCAGGGTAATTACAAAGGTAACAAATACTTCACCGACATAACTATATTATGACATACTTAAATCTGATCAACGTCATTATATCGGACAAGACTTCAAATGCTCGACGTAGCCTCGCTGAAATTATGATTTCCGGCCACCATAAGCACGACTCGGCCGACGGCGAGTAAGGGTAGCTCGCCGTCCGTCTATAAACAGACCCATTCCGCCATGCACTAATTGTGCGCAGTAGAGGATCCTCGCCCCGGCGACACGCGTCTCGCACAAACTGTAGACGCTTTCGCTTCAAGATCCGGCCGTCCATCCGAATCCGCGGAATAACCGGATAGCCACGACCCTCTGGAACGCCACCAGCGTACGATCGCATGATCCCCATATACAACCTCCAGGGAGTTTCCCAGGTTGGGAAAGAAGCGCGTGAGTGCGGCCCCAGTTCGTTCGAACCTGGGAGCCAAACGTCGGAAATGCTTTGTGAAGTTCCACCGGCTGTCGAGGACGATACCGATTTTTCATCGCCGGCTCGACGCCGATGGTAACCTCTCCTACCAACTGCCGGATTCTTGCAACGACTGTCGCAACGGTTTGTGACATCAGGTCGGCCGTCGCCTGATGCGACCTCCCGTTAGACCCGTTATCCTGACGCAGCTTGGGAGGTCGGTGCGTACCCAATCATACCCGATAATATATCGTAGACGATGATGATACGATCGTGACCAATCCCTGTCGAACACCGCGCGACAATGACCGGGGTAGATGACGGAGCGGTATGTAGCGTACGGTGCGTTACAGTCTACGCGCTCCTTAAAGAGCCAATAGACTACCACAGACGAGGCCCTATAGGACTGATGTTCAGACTGGATTGCGGGCCAAGTGGCATGAGGCATTGCGGCCTCGGCCTAGAAACATAGAAACAGTTAAAGGTACAGGGAGATTTGTAGTCAGTAAGAGTCTGACATTCCTTCTCTCGCCACCTTGGGCGGAAAAAGACCTTTGCCTTTCGCCAAAAATATCGGTTGCTCATTAAGAAACAATATTTTTTTATTAAGTGTTGAACTTAAAATTTTCTTGTAGTACTGCGTCTATACTTAGCAATAATGTAAGGATTGTCAGCCCTGGTCATGTTGCATCATTTGTAAGCAGCCTAATATAATAAATTTAACGTTACGTCACACCCGACTTTCGACTTTGACAATTTTGACGTATACTGTCATAATGTTTATCCTGTAGGTACATTTTAATTTGAGATGAAATTTATTGAAATATAATCAACAGAGAAACATTGTTTTTCTAATATCGTAAAACGTTGGATGTTGAATATAAAAACCAAAAGATTTTTTTATTTTTTAGCTTTTGACACATGGCACGTCAGAAGGAATGTCAAATGACTATCATAACCTGAGATCATAACGTCGTAACTCACCGGGACATCTATTTCGTGTCAAGAAAAAATAAATAATTTTATAATACTTATAAATTTAATAGTAAATACCTACGAAAACCTTGTTTTAGGATCATTAAATGGGAAATATGAGTTCTAGAAACCAGAACCAAAATTAGATTCTTTTTTTAATTTTGCACTTGACAATAGTTGGAATATTGGACAATATTGTCCTAAAGCTACACTCAATTGATCAAACACTTTAAATCTTAAAATAAAAAACATAATAAACCATGAATTATATTAAGTTGACTGCCAACCATTTATCAAATGCTAAATTATATTTTTTTGAAAAAAAGTGGGATGCGTCCCTAGAGTTTATAAGATATTTTTATTCTATGTTTTATTGAAAGGCGGTAAGATTTGATTGTTATTAGGCTATGTTTGTTTTTTATTTTTAAAAAGCTGGATTATATGCCTATTTTACTCCCTGTAAACTAAGTTCAATACATAAAGACGAAAGATTATATTGATACCATTTCAGGTTCTAACAAGGGAAAGATGAAGATGAATCAATTAAAAAAGCAAATATGCGTTAGGTACCATGCATTAGGTATACACTAGAGATATTCTGTGTTTTGTCGAATAAATGACGGCATGAGTAATCTGTACAAAAATACCAATATTTATGAACTTATTTTTTTTTATTTGTATAAAATTAGTTTATTCAATGATGAATCAATGAATTTGTTTTGTAAACAGCTCAAAAACATCAATGACAAAACAATGAATCAATTAATTTATTTTTCTGAAAAGGCCAAACTGTTACACATCAACATTTTGTAAAAACAATAATCTAAGGGATGCTGCATTTCCTATCTTTCTATTCTGAGTAGAAAAATTTTAAAACAAACTCAGAGGTCAGTATCCTATGAATTCCAGATTTATTTTTTGAACAAACGTGGTGAATCATTCTCTTTGTGAGAATAGATCTCTTCCTCAGTGGCAGTGTTATTACTGTTTTTTCTATAATTTAGGCTTAGCTGCTATAGAAAGAACATTATAATATATTAAAACCAAAAACTTGTTCGATATCTATACATAGAAATCTTCATTGTCTTAAAAAACTAAATATAAAAGATTTAGAAAAAAACAGTTTATATAAAACAAAACAGTTTATACATATAAAAGATTTAGAAAAAAAACAGTTCGAAGTCACTAGCACACAAAATTATAACTATATTGGTTTTCATTTTACCGCCATTTATTTACATGGCCCTCAACGTTCAAATACCAATTAATAAATTTTAGTAGTTTTATTATGTTGGTAAACAATGGAAGGATCTGCAGATAACATCAGAGCAACGAAAATTTGGATTCGTGTAAATCGAAACGTAAAATCGAGCAGTGGCGCCATCTAGTTATCTTTTACTTGCTTATGTCAACTAAGCTCGAGCTTAGTCGGTGCAGATACCGATTTTCCTGCTTTTCTACTGAAAACCGGCATGGAAAATCGGAACTGAAACCGTGTTCCCACCCCACCAAAATTTAAAGCGTCTTATTGGCTTAAACCTTGAGGGAGGGCCAACATCACAGTATCATGAATCATTCTCATTGGTCGATGCCTACGTGGACCGTAAAACATTACGATTGTGTTTGAATCCATAAATATTCTTTTCTCATTTGTTTCTTGTACATCGGTAAATAGAAAACCTGTTTTAATAACTTAAATACAAATAAATTTTAAAATTGGAACAATCTTTAACATTTTATTCCACCACGAGGTGCGGATTCAGAGACAGTGTACCAACATCACCACACTTTAACTTGAGAAGAAGGGGTCTAAGTCCAAAAAATATTTTTTAGAGGAGAAGATAAAATCATTTCGCTTTAATGTTTTTCCTTGTATGGTTTTATTACTAACCATTACTAAAAGCTTCCCTGCACTAGTATGAGGGTTGCAAATGACCTGTCCATCCATTCCATCAATAGCAATGGTTCGGTACAAAGCAGCATTCCTCCAGGTACGGAATTAACGCTGTCCACTACAAACCAATCATTACCTATATACTGCCCAAACGTATGCAGCTTTCCCGCCTTGTGCAACAATTCCGAGAGCATTTCTTTGCCGTTCAGCGTCTCCACGTCTTATTTAAACATGAAGCTGTAAGTTGTCTTTTTTTATGTAATAGCAATGATGTATAAAACTATAGATACGTTGTCCGCGCTCTAAAATGACAACATGAAATGAAGGCAATTGACAACATCGCGCTTAGTTACGCACCAACCTGCCGCGCGACGCTACGTTTGTTTTTAATTTATATCGTGTGTGAAAAGCTGTGCGAAACATAAAGAAAGCATGCCGTCGTGTGTGTTCAGACGATGTACAAATTATACTCCAAAGGTTAAAGACAAAAATGTGTCATTTCATGCGTAAGTTCACCAAACAACCTATTTTTATTTTATTTTGTCGACGCCGGCGCCCGCCATCTTATGGCGGCCGGCGCATGAAGGTATAGTCACGTGCCCATGTAACTGAAGATGTATATTTATCTCCCTCTAGCAAAGGCATTCCACTATACGATGTCATATTTTCTTTCTCTTTCTTTACTCGTAGAAGTAGTTATCTAGTATTTTCGCCGTTTTTAAGCGCCGCGATGTTGGTTCATGACGTGTCTATATATAATACGTCATTGTGTAATAGGTCGTCAAACGAGCAGATGTATTAGCTAATGGTTAGCAATCAGCGCCGCCCATGGACACCCGCAACAACAGAGGAATCGAGTCCGTTGCCGACCTTTTGGGGAGGGTAAGGATTACCTCTGGTAACCTGACTCACATGGCGAAACACAACGCTGTAATTGTTTCACGCCGATTTTATGTGAGGCCGTGTTATCACTCCGGTCGAGCCGACCCATTCATGCCGGAGCATGGCTCTCCCACACTTAAATGTCTGGATGAGATGCTAAATCTGGATTCGTCAATGATGAGAACATTTGGGCAAATCTTGCTTTCGTGGTTCACTTCTCTTTGGTGGTGTCGCAAATTGTTGCTTTGAGTTTAAGAGTGCTCGCTAGGATGCCCTCATTCGTAGCGTAACCTAATATAAGCAATTCCTGATGGTCAGAGTGATAATTTCTAGTTCAGTAGCAGCCCGTAATTCAGATTTTATTTAAGTGGCATTGATTGTTTGATCTCTGGCAGTCTCGGAAACCCTAATCCCCAAAGGCAACGCACACGTGAGTTCTCTTTTGTTCGCTGGCGGCGCTGATTACTTACCATCAGTTAATGCGTAAGCTCGTTTGCCGACCAATAACATAAAAAAATGAAATTCATGCAAAATACCCTTAAATTATTTTGAAATTTTCAAGTTTTTAATCGAAAAAACTGAAACCGATCGTCGAGAGTCGAGCGATGATCTTCGGCCAACATAAGCACGGGTCTGCAAACGGCGAGCAAGACCAGAACCAGACCCTACGACCAGAACGCGGCATACGCTCACTATGCGTAGCGTTCCAGGCGCACCACAGGCCAGGTCCTTCAAAACACTTCCATTACATATTATACATGTACAGCAGAATTATATAAAGATATTATAAAACCAGGTTGTCTTACAATGTTTCCCCTCACCGTACGTCATTGGTGTTTAAATAATTGTAAAAAGTACATGTAACTCTGAAAAAGTCACAGCGGTACTTGTCAGGTTTCGGACCCGTCATACATGAGAATCGGGCGCCTTAACATCCGGGCCACCACGGCAATTTTTCCTTAATGCAAGTGAATCAAGGCTATATGTATATAAGGTAGCCACTGTTGATTTTCTCAATTACTTAATTGTCGACCCCTAAAGACAAGTACTCCGCATCTAAGCGTAAGCTGTGTTCACATCAGAAATTAACCAAGCCTAAACACAATGTTGCTACTGTTGACGGTTGACGAGTGCCCTCAACTGTAGTACTGCTTCGTCGGTCCAACATCAGACCCCTAATGACGATCGCACTTCTATTTATGTGTAAAGTTGTTGTCAATAGAAATATTTAAAACCTTAACAGGATTTGCAGCAATGGCATTGCAAATTATCGAATTTAACCAAGACAGTCTTTTAGCTCCATCATTAGCTCAACTTCAGACAGTCTTCAAGTTGTAGTGTTTCAAAATACTTTAAATAAAATATACTTACCTATGCAATTAATGATAGTCCTTAATAAGTACGAAAAAGTTAATAATATTAATAATTTTGTTTAGAACTTGAGGCACTTTTTAGTTATGAGTACTGTTGAATGAGTTATTAATATACATTTTCATTTTATTAATAGTTATTAATATACTTTTTAATTTTTATCTTCTGTCTGTTTTTACAGGATTTTTTATCAGTAATAGTTTTAAACCAATTTATTTTATTATAATTTTCATTTTTTTCAGTTAGATAATTCACAAATCTAATGTAGGTACAATCTCAAACAAAAATAATATAAGTATAAGAAAAATCAACATGAAAATATTATTGACTAATTTCCACCCGCGGCTTCGCAGGCATAGAAGTAATTACCTCGGAATTAAAAAAGCGTTTAAATCTGTAGGAAAATACACCAGGAATACTGTAGTTATCAGTAAAAGAATTTTGGAACACCGACCTGCGGTTCCAAAAATTACCTCCTATAGTTCGTTCCATAATTAGAGACAACGATTTGACATTTCGAGTGTTGCATGTTTTTTCCATTTCATAAGTAGTGAAGTCCCGCGACCGGTATTGACCGAAAGACCGAAATTAAATAATGAACTTCGTGCATTTTAAAAGCTTTATTATTTTTAGCTACTTTCCCTGGTACCTTCCTGTGCCCATACTTACTCAGTCGGGTTAAAATCACAATCGTAAGGAGGCAACCGTTAAATAGTGACCCCCTTTTAGCAGCCATCAGTCCTCGACGTATCATTCATAATTACTCTTCTCTTTCCGGGAAATCTCCAACAGCTCGGCTTTCAGCATAGGTTCCTCAAATATAATGTTTTTCTTTTAGCCAGTCTTGGATTTCGCATTTGTATTTTAAATTATTATTATTAATTCGACTAAACTATAAAAAACATTACCGCAACGTTGTTTTATTTTGCTCAGGGTATTTTATAAAAAAAACGGTATCGGTATTTTATTTAAAACATCGTACTCGGGCCCATCACTATGTTGAAAAATCTGGCCACATTTTTTGTAGTTTGACATTTGCTGTTGTCAAATTGTTGTCTCTAATTATGGAACGAACTATACATACAAACTTATAAGTTTTACTTCTTTAATATATAAGTTTAGATTGACATCTACTTGATCTAAGTAAGTGTGGGAGAGCCATGCTTCGGCACGAATGGGTCGGCTCGACCGGAGTGATACCACGGCCTCACAGAAAACCGGCGTGAAATAACCACAGCGTTGTGTTTCGCCGTGTGAGTGAGGTTACCGGAGGCCCAATCCTTGCCCTCCCCCAATCCCTCCTAAATCCCTAAATCTCCAAATCCCTAATCCCTAAAAGGTCGGCAACGCACTCGTAACTCCTCCGTTGCGAGTGTCCATGGGCGGCGCTGATTGCTTACCATCAGGTAATCGGTCTGCTCGTTTGCCGACATATTAAAAAAAAAAAAAAAATCTGAATTATGTGAAATATTTACTATGAATCGAAAACAATTTCTTTTATTACTGTATTAATTTTTGACAAATACTGACTTACACTTGTTTAGTCTTAGGTTGCTTAAGGTAGCTCAGCAAATACCTCATCCTGATTGGTGGAAGCGTTCATAAACCGTAAAACTTTACGATTGATGTTTTATTCATAAATACTCCTTCATCACACATTTATGATATACTAGAAGCCAGGAAACATATTTTGACAACTTTTATTTAGGAAAACAAAAGCTAAATACTAATACAGGACTAAACGTTTGCCACGTGATTCCGATTAACAACATTCAAAACAACGGTGTTGATTGGTCCATACGAATCAATTTGACAACCTTGCGATGCTATCACCTTATCTGATTGGTGGACGCTTGGGTTAAAGCAATTGTAAATTACGAATTTCCCACTTACAATTGTTCAATTTGTGAAAATAAGGTCGCGGGATACTTACTATTATGATTTAACAATACTTTATGAAAATATTTTCGTTATTATTAAACAGATTTTACGGTTTTGTGTGAAATTTCAGGGCATATGATTGGCTAAAATCGAGATAGTGTGCCAACATAATCATATACCACGAAACTGTAGCTTGTGAGAAAGAGGGTTAAGTTGAAAAATTCAACTTAACAAAAAACTATTTCCCCGTTTTTATTTTTATGATGCTCTTGATGTGGGTATTTTTTAACCAAATAGAAGCAACCTAGATGCACTCTCAACTGTAGAGGAGTCGCTAGTGCGGTTTCGGCCTTTTGACGGGTTCCATATTTCAGGTTCAATTAAAAATTTTAAGTAAGGTATGAACGTCCAGTATCCCTACTTACACGGCGAAACACGACGTGATTGAGGGTTGACGCCGATTTTCTGTAGATTTGACTGCACAGTTGGCGCAGCAATCCCAGTATGGGGAGCCGTTATTTATAGATAAAAAAATTACTCTCATCGAGCCGGCCCTTTCAAGCCGACACACAGCTCTGCCCCATTTGTACTTCTAATCAGCCGATTGTAAATACTTTATTTTGGAATAGATCGGCAAACGAGCAGTCGGATTACCTGATGGTAAGCAATCAGCTCCGCCCATGGACAACCGAAACACTTAAGGAGTTCAAGTGTGTTGCCGGTCTTTTAGGGATAAGGGTTTCAGATATTTAACGATTGGGAAAGGATGGGGGGAGAGAGTGGATTGGGCCTCCAGTAATCTCACTCACACGGCGAAACACAACACTGTGATTGTTTCACAGGATGTATCGGTTTACATTTTTTTTTAGAATTTATTGATAGGTTCGAGCACATTATCATATGTTATATAGTTACTTACTTATATAAGTATGTATGTGTTTAGTAAAAACAAGATTAGTTATGTATCTGGAATTGTTATTATACTTTCTATATAATTATGAACTAATTATTTTAAGCCTTATTACCAGCGCATTAGCTACATAATCAAACGTAATATTTTCTTTGATAAAAGTTATAAACTTTTAACTGTTTCTTTTTGTCAGTTGAACCCTATTACATGTATATTTTTATTACAAACATTTTCTTTTTTGCTTATTTTGCCAATCAGTGATTTAGATTTTTCGAACAGATATTATAAGTACAATTTAAATAATTTTCGTTGAAATGGACTTATACCTCTTGGCACTAGGGCGGCATTGATCAATATTTCGTATTGATTGTTTGATATCAAAATGGCTGATATAAAATACGAATAAAGTTCCATCCTGTTTTAAAAACTTTCGTTTGTAAAACCATATGCATAACCACACTTAAGATATTTATTACCATAATTTTAAATACTCTCAATATTAAATTTTAGCGTCAAGTTACGGTTTTATCGAATCTACGATTTTGCTACGGTTTTCAAAGCATACTATTGGCTTGAACTGACAGTGTGCCAACCTTATCACAATTATTGAATCATTCTGATTGGTCAGTGCACTCGTGAACCGATAAAACTTTACGATTGATATTTAGTTTCATGCATTTATTATTGTAATGTTTTTATAAAAGTATATTATAAAAACATATTGTTAACAACTTTAAATAAAAATAATGTAGCTAACTTAGAGTTGAAGATAATAAACATAATATTTAAAGTTTTGCGACACCCACGTGGTCCAGGTTAACAACATTCCAAAACTATCTACAATCAGTTTGATTGGTCCGAACCAATCAGTTCAACAACCTTGAAATATTAACAATTTATCTGATTGGTCGACGCAAAGCTGAGAGAAGTGGTTAATTAGAATACATTTTAAACCAGGGAATTTATTTTTTACATAAATTAGGAAACAGAACATAACAAAATATGTTTATTTAGTAAATAATTCTAAAAATTCTTAAAAATATCTGTATTTCGGTTTTTGATAGAAATTTCCGATAATCACAGTTAGGCAACATTCAAAATCAAAAGTTGTCATTTTTTATTGGTCCACAACTATCGTATCGACAACATTACGATAACTAACGTTATCTGATTGGTAGATGTTGATGTCAAGAATAAATTTACCGGTAATATTTTACCGATAAAATTGTATCGTCCCTTTGTCTGATAGGAAAATAAAACGGTTTCCATGGAAAAACCGATACTAAATGAGAATCTCATTGGCAATTCTAGCGAGACTGTGTACCAATACTCCAAAAATAAATCCTTCGCATTGGTGGATATGACAGAAACCGGAAAATATGGCGGCTATCGTTAGTGCATTCACACTACTCACTCATATGTCATTTTAATATGTTAGAGGAGGACAGATATATTTTTTGTGAATGAGACATGAACATTATATGTATTGGGGGAGGCTTATGATGGGCTTATGTTCAGCAGTGGACATCTTGTGATTGATATGTTGATGATCATAAATTATGTACTGTTGCAAGGCTCTCCTTGCAAACTATTTTGAAAAACAATAGGTTTGTTTATTTTAATTTCCTTGCCTAAGGAAAGTGATAAGTGCCAAATAGTATCTAGATGATCTAGATCTAGATATAACATCTCCTTTTGGGATTCGAACCCAAGTCAGGAGTCATACAATCGCTTTTTTTACACTTTCATGTAAAAGTACTCAGCATACAAACCAAAAAGGTATTTAAGTTTAAATAAAAGAATAATGTTTTTTTGTTTTTTTTTTATTCCTACACACTACATCTACTTTCTACGTTACAAAAAGATTAAAAACACACTACAGTAATATGACAAGTGATTAAATATTGATTAAATATTATTATAAAGATTAAAAATGTTTTTTTTTATTATTATTATTACAATCCTTCGCCCAAATTCTTAGAAATTGGAAACGGTACCAATATACACATCACGAGACAATATCTTAAGATTAGTTGGCACTCTCTAACTGGTGCGGTTGCATGACGATCATCTGTGTCCTAGTCTAACACGAGGTTACGGTACGTGAACGTCGTCTCTATTCTCTGAATGTATGTAATAATCGTGAGTCCACAAACGCGGTTACAAACCCTTACGTTCTATACACATATGATACTCAACTTCATATGATACTCAACTTCATATACTAGTCCAATAAATGCGATTAAATACCCTTAAACCCTACGTACATATGATACTCAACTCCGTATGATCTGGTTTCGCCCAGCACACGGTTCAAAACAAAAATAAGAAGCATGTTAGACATTTCCTTAGTACAAGTTAATAAGTTTACTCATGTGCAACATTTAGCCTTAATGTAACTTATAGCTAAGAGACCGGAATATAATACTAGTTATATAAAGAGTACAGTAAAATAGACAAAAACCCTATTACATACAAATAATTTTATAGGATGCGTAGCTGGTTACGTGTATCCTACACTGTAACGTTATATTGTTACAAACACTAGAAAATCGTAATAAATTAAGATACGATATGATTTCCTTATTATATCAAGCGATGTACTAACGGATAAGCCATAGAGACATGTGACAAAACATTTAGATTATTAAACCTACGTCGATTACATGAATACTAACATCTAAACGAACTTGTTAAAACTAGAGTTAAGTAAATGGTTTCGAAATAATTAGGACATAATGACCCCCCGCGTTCGGGGAGTCATACTCACGGAGACGTGTATCTATTTGACGAGCAAAGCGACGTCGGACGGATCCAACTTCGGCTTCTGCACGCCAACTGGATACACGCGGCCGTGACGCTCCAGCTCCGGGTCCATCAGGACATCCAAAGCTATCGTCTTCAACTCCTCGAAGGTGTACATGTACACCTTCGGTGCTTTGGACGGCTGCTGCTGCACCAGGTCGCTTCGGTTTTGCATATCTGTAAACAAATAACCGACCAATTAGTTGCAAAGAGTCAACAATGGCGGGCGTCAGAGGCGTGGTCAACCCCGACACACGACGCCATCTTATCTGCTCGCGGAATTGTATTATCTCAAAAATACTTCAATGGAAACTCTTTTCCATGGCAAATATTAAAAAAAAACTGAAATATTCACAA
Source organism: Spodoptera exigua (assembly GCA_902829305.4). Lineage (NCBI taxonomy): Eukaryota > Metazoa > Arthropoda > Insecta > Lepidoptera > Noctuidae > Spodoptera > Spodoptera exigua. The sequence continues at coordinate 5,538,407 of LR824601.2, read as the reverse complement.
TTACAAGATTAATTTTCACAGGGACTTTTAAGTATTTTTAAATATCGCCCTCTTGTGAAATTCAGCATACGAAAACGGGAAATTCTTGAATCCTCGCTCAAAACCTTTTATTTTTAAAAGAGTATTGAAATAATTTAACAATTCACTTCAAAATAGCGTTTAAGACGCCACCACTTAGAACAAAGAGAGGTCCATGACGCCGGACCAACAAGGTCAATTCCCCTTAAACAAACAATGGTTAAAATCATAATATTTCTGTAAAAGCAGTACTTACTAGCAGCTTCGTCGCTGGCGGCATCATCGCCGCCCGCTTCGTCACCGTCAGCCATTACGGAAAATTCGAAGTCAGTCGCAGGAACGGCTTTTCTGGCGCGGTGACACGGAAGTCGTCTGCTCAGCACGGCTGCCCCGAACGGAAAGGCCGAGTCTGGCGATTGATTTACGACCCTCCCTTTGCCACCCTCTATATATAAATTTATAGGGCATACATGCATGCACTAAGCTTTTTCGAGAACTTTCCACCCCAAGAACGGAGTGAAGTTGGCGCAGCTTTCGATATACACTGAAGCTTTTGAGAGCTTTTCATTTTCCATTTTCATAGCAACGCTGCAATGGATTTTCTTGTTTTCTGATTGGTTGAGCTTAAAGCTTAGTTGTAAAACAGGGTGAATATTCGAATACGTTCCTATTTACGAATTGAAAAAGAAAATGTTTCATGTAAAATTACTTTTAGTTTATGAATAAAATGTTATAACTTATTTCATTTCCAAAGGCAAAATTAATGAAACTTGAAAACGTTTTGATTTTTCATGTTTCTTTTGGTTAGCTTTAGAACCTTCTTTGAACATAAAGCTTTTTGAATCTGTATATATCCCGCATCTCACTTCAAATAAAAGAGGTTACGTTTTGTTACTGATCTGCTGCATATATTTGATTAGCAACAATTACTATGAAACTCTAACGTTGAGAATGATATATGTTCTAAGAAAATACAATAGAAAATCTTTAAAAAAATTTTACACCATAAATTACCTGCGATGAACTACTTTCTTAAAGTTTTTATAATACTTACTTCAAACACAGTTACTGTTTCGCTCTAAATCTTACTGGTGGTACTATTTCATGGCTTTACCACTTCATCTCTTATATTTTTATTGGGACAATCAATCATCATGTGGTTTCTCTCGCCCTGGATGAGGCGGGAGGGAGTACCACACTCTTTCTGACTAAAAACCACCCCTCCTTCACCTGCCTCAGGCCTAGGTCGGGAACATTATTGTGCTAAACCAGTAGCCCCGGCGTTCCTCCACTTCGCTTAAATCAACAATTGATTTATATCACGATAAGGGCCCCAGCCACAACCCAGCAATTTGTAAATCTACACTCATTCATCCCTACATTGAATAAGAATCAAGGGTAGGACCAACAAGAAACTTTCTTTGTTAAGACGTCCTTTGAAATAAATAAGATCACATCTGGACCGTCTACACTTAATACTGACCCTTGCAATATGAACCCAGGGACAGACTGTACAAAACCGGCTTTTTAGCGCCATACGATCAAGACTAAACTTATAACAAATTAAACTGAAAACTTTCTAACAACAATATTTATTCAAATACTACACAAATTCCCGCGTAAATACTGAACGTTAACAAAACGCATGATAAAGAGTTACTAGATATGAAAATAAATTTAAGCAGATACAAGCCATGTTTGCCAAAAACCTAAAAACAAATTAGAAAATAAAATATTTTTTAATATTCTTACTTTTTATTTTAAAACTTTCTGACCTTAAATTTTTGCATATCGCATTAAGTACTAAATCTATTTTTCCTTATAGCAACTCGCCACCTACAAAATACTCCAGGTTTCAACCCTTAAAATGATACGTAAAACACCCTCACTTGGTCAAATGTTGGTCAGTCTTCGACATACATTGACTATTCAACGAATGTTAAGACATGCAACTAGCGACATGACACAGTAATGTACATCAAAAATCATAGACAAAGAAAATGCATTTGTCTCTTTCGTTCTTCGGGAAATTTAGTATGTGTGAAAGGAAAAAGAATATTTTGCGATGCTTTATAATGGTTGAAATACATGTGCCAATTAATGTTGGATGTTTGTGATTGAGCATAAAGTTTGACCTTGGTTAAAACGAGGGAGGATTTATTGATTTTTCAAGATGTCTGCCATTCGTATTTAGGGCGAGAGACAATCGATATAGTATCAGATGAATATATAATAATGGAATAAACAAATTTTAAAAATTGATATTTATATTGAAAATGTTATTTTATAACTTTTATTGGAGACTAGGTCATTAAACTTTTTGATCAACTTTAATTTTTCTTGGTTCTTGTATGTACTTACATACGTTTGTATGTATAGAAATTTGTAGAAATTATAATTAAAATATACTTTATATTTAGAAAGATCTGCTGAACCCTTTTTGCAGTTAAAGTCGTATTGATACAAATTGGTTGGTTAATGGTTCCCGCTTTTCACGCATGATGGCGCGGGTTTAAAACCAGGCAAGTAAAAACTGGAACCTGGACTTATAATTTCTAATCAAAGTTTGAAACCGCCATTGCGCCTTGAGTAAGTGGTGATTAATGTTGAACATTCCTTCTCCCTTAGAAAAGAGGCCTATACTCAGCTATTGGCACTTAAAGGCTTTACTGAAAAGGAAACATTAATCGCAAGAAAGTTATTAGGCAGTGTGTCATTTGGGTTCCGAAGAGTATTATCACGACAATAATATGATCATAAATAACAATTACCAGTTATATATTTCATCTTCTTTCATCTTTATCAACAAAAAATAGCAGAAAAAAGGAATACTAGCCACAACGGCTGGTAAGTCTCATATATCAATTCTTAAACCTCAATGTTTAAAAAACTCTGCAGGCCAACTACAGGAGAGAAATGAAACATTTTATTTTTGACATTTTATTACCACATTGATAACTACATTAGGTATACATGTGTAGATATTGTGGATAATACTAGTTATACCAACATTGAGTAAAATTTCTAAGAAAAATACTTTTATAGAAGAGTAAAAATAAATTTGTCCATTTTCAAGTATAAGTAACAATGATATGATAAATTAAACAAAACCTAAAGTAAACACTTGAAAATACAATCAAAAATAGCTTACAAGAGAATCGTCAAAATGTAAAATGGTCGAAATAGATTTAATAAATGAAAAGCCTCCGATATGCTCCTCTACGGGTTACTAGACTGATTGGCTGCACTCGATTGATGTTAAACCTCTTATTAGCAAGATTGTTCAAACTGTCAGCCTGTTTCGCTTCAGATAGCAATCCAAATCAATACAATCACCTTATCCTAATCTGACACTGGTATATACGGTCAGCGAACATCGATACCACACGACAACATCAAGTTACACTAAAGGAATTCATGATACGATACGATGGGATAGATATAAATATTAATACAAAATATCAAGTATGGAGGAAATGAAATCCTGCTTGAAAGCATTTTCAATTGTGTAAAACAAGTGAACCCTGAAATTTTTTGATAGATTTTATTATAAAAGTTAAGCCCCGACTTCTAAAGAATAAGAAACCCTCAATAAAAGGATTTCTGTAAATTCCAACATGCCATTATGAGTTTTAGGTAAACTCGTGTCTAAATTGTAACAATTTAGTTAAAAGTGTTCAAAAACAGTGTGCACAGTTGGCTACCTATCAACAAGAAATTGATTTTTGTGAAATTAACATCAGTTTTTGTGAATTTATGAAAAGGGACTGGGGTTTACATGTTCACAACACCGAGAGATCGAGAGTAATTTAGTATTTGTAGTTGTTGCCGCTGTTGTTGTGGTTGTTGTTATTGTACGACTTGGGGCTGCGGGTGCGCTCGCGGCCGACGCCCGGGATCTTGGTGGAGTCGTCGCAGTCACGGCGGACGCAGCAGATGGTCACCAGCTGGCCTCTGTTGATCAGGCAGGGGCAATAGGCCTGGATGTACGGGTCCGGGGGAGGAGCAGCTGGTTCGCCCTTGCCATTATCATAGCACTCAGGAGCCACGCCATACGGGGTAGCTGCGTAGTAAACATAGTCTAAATTAAGATGTGTAGCTTTACTGTTCAAACGCAAATCAATAATAGGAATCGAATAACACAACTAGATTATTACCGGGATCTCGGAAGAAGTGCTCTGGCATGGATTCCAACTTCGCCTTGTCACAGTTCTCCTTCTCGCAGCAGATGGTGGTAGTGTAAACATGTGTCGGATAGGTCGGCTGCGGCGGTATGTCTTTGAACATATCGTACACCGGAGTCGGATCCGGGTTAGCCATAGCTAGCTCATTACGCCACTGGCGGCACTTGGCCACGCTCGAGGCGTTGAGCGTCATATCTGGAATTTATACAATAAGAATATCAACAAAGATCCCATAATGACGGAATATTGGCGACTGAACCCTATTATTATGGTACGCCAAGACAGTTTGAAATCTAAGACAACAGCTGGGCTTCAAAATTGTTTTAGGAAAACGGCACATAGCTCTTTGCAACCTTGTTAAATAACTCGCTTTAGGTCAGCTCAAGGAAAATTGCAAAAAATAATCGCGAGCAGCAAGTTATCACGATTTTTGTGGCGCGAGCGATCACTTGTTGCAGATTGTATAACAATACACTTCACTGTTACCTAATTACGCACTTCAGATAAGATCGATAATAATTGGCCACGCCCACCCCCCCTTATTCAGTACTAATACAAAGGAATTGTACATACAACCGCGATGCTATATTGACACAAACTACATATCTAAAATCGATGGCAAAAGCGTTAGAAGGCATATCCTAGTGCATAATTAATTCGACTTTGGCAGAAGTATAAGGGGTGAGGGGGTCGTCGCGAGCGAAGTCACAGGGTTGGACAAAAGTTGGAAAACCTACATGGTGAGACTTACCGATTGAATTTTTTCGACACAGCTTGACGGATTTATCGGACCTTTTCCAACGAGAAATGTTTGATAGCCAAAAAGATGGCTCGCGACAAACAACACCGGGCGTGCCTGGCAGCGTTATGGGATGGCTCTATTGATTGATGCAGGCACTACTATTGCGCAAGTGCAATTTTTCCGTGCGTCCACAATGAACAGCCTGTTGCTACGTGATTAAAATACGTCACTGTCGCGTTGCTTATGATAGAAGCCTTCGTTTATGAAATACAAAACAACAGCAACGAAATATTTTAACAAATAATATCTAATACACCTTTAATACAAGAAACAACTTAAAAGTTAAAGTTTGAATGCACTTCTACATGGAATATAATGAGCATGTTTTTCCACACAGAATCTATATCTACATTATTGTTTGAAAGTAACTACAATTATTTACCTTGGCCATTGTTTTTGTGACTATATACATCGAAAAGTTTTTATTTTCTCAGACATTCTGACCGCAAGTTTCAGTCGCATGATTCGGTCGCGACGTTTTCATTAACCAGGTGGACGTGCCTTAAGCATAACTTTTTAATAGTGCCATAGGTAATAAATCATCCGATCTGTTTCCGGTAACGATACGGAATGGCAGAGTGAGTGATTGAAAACATCAGATTTAGTTCACCTCAAATTCAAAATTGATCTTGGTTAATTAAAAGGTCTTGATTTTGAAGTTCTGTAAAGGGAATTAAACGATATTGAGGCAGATATTGAAAAAAATATAGGTCAATGGGTTAAGAAGAAATAGATGAAGTGTGTGAAAAAAATGTCAGTGACACTAAACTACAAAATAAAATAGGTATTCTGTACACAACTTCTTGGATGGCTAATAAAGTTTTTAGAAACTTCTGATTAATTATATATTAAAGAGGTTATACCAGTCTTGAAAACTACAATAGTGAAGTCGAGGTCACTTGTTTACTAACAACGGGACGCGTCACAACAAAGATTGCACAATACATCATGCGTAACAATAAACAAAACGAAATTCTATGAATACATACCCATGGGATTCAGCTCAGACTTTTCTATTTAGTCTACATTGAATTATCCCTAAACAAGTAAATACAAAATTCCATAAAATCAAACTATTATTTTCCGATTCCACACACTTCTAAATGTACCAAGTAACCGCATTGTTTTGTTTTCGTTTCTAACTTGAGATAAGCAAACATCACAACTAAGAAAACAAATGCTTGGCCTCAGATGTTGACTGCATTTGCAAAAATGTTGGCTTTGTTTGCCAGAAAAAATATTCTTTTCAAATAGCAAAACTTGGCCAAAACATTCGTGTCCAATGAATGACTTTAAAGGCTGGAACACATATGTGGACCATGAAAGTTTATTAAAAAAAATCATACATAATAATTATATTACTTATTAAAATATTCTGGTACTATAAATATAGTGTTTCAATATTTAAGAACTTTTGTCCCATACACATGATATTCTGCATCATAAAGCATCCAATTCAACACACTAAAAAGCTTATTTGTATCTGTGCTAAACGGATATTGCGCAGATCAGGGTGTGGGGGCTAGGTTTGAGTACTCCAAAGGGTGCGTCGATAGACATTCAGCTGTGGCGCTAGTGTTGCAGATAGACATTCCAAATTATTCCCGCCAAAAACCATACCAACGTGAAGACGTTGGAAACTGTCCATGGAAAAATTGAATATTGTTGTTTTTTTAATGATTTATTCATTTGGCATAATGAATTTCTTAGCTAAATTCAAAATGCCAAGTTGTATTCGTTGCTAAATTCACTGCATTGTTTTAGCAGCTTAGTTCTGAATGTGGATTGTCCATTTCTATTTTCAAATTATCGCCCCATGACTAAATGCCAATAGAAAAACCGTTATTGGATTAATTAACTTAATTTGCGACATAAATAAAAATGTGTATTGGCATTTTTGGCCAAGTAATTTAAAGATATTTCTAGCCAAAAAGAATTTGTATGTAGCTGTAGTGTTGATATTTTTACCTTTGATTATTTTGATTTTACTACTACTTCTAGTTAGAAAAACTAAAATTTATATTTATAAAATTATAATGGTTATATTTGCTCTTTGAATCAAAACTAGGGCTTGAAACATTCCAACAATCGTATGTTAATGGGCGTCCTCATTATCACCACCTCATTATTCTCACCAGGCGATTCTCGCTTAAATCCCTTTCTAAAAATGAGGTGGGGGATATTTATTTATACTTTGCAAAACAGTTAGAGATGACAATACAAAAATGTCAGGTTTATCAACAAACATATCCTGCCCTGCCTGCCTCCCTGCCAAACGCTTAGTATTTTTCCACAGTTGACTTAACATATGACTCAAGTCGACGGTGGAAAAGTGAAAGTGATGTGGAGATCATTGCAGCTTCCACCTAACCACCCAAAAAGCAGCAACACCTCAAAAAGCATATTTACACTACAGTACAGTATCTACACATATCCTTTAAAATATGTCCCAAATCTACAATAAGCCATCCATACATTATTTTGCAAACGCTTCCTGACAATGTTTGGATGGACAGAAACTGTCAACCTGGATCAGTCCAAGTTCATAAGTTTCATATCAAGGAAAAAATGCACACCTAATTGGTGAACTAAGTTGTAGGTTGTCGGTAAAGACATTATTATTAAAGTAATTAGGGGTTACAATATGATACTATAGTATCTGTACCTTTCTTAGCCCGATTTTGATTTGGATTCAGATCTATCATAGAAAGCTGATCTCGATTTTTTTTTATATGAGATCTTCTAGTTGCCTCTTACAACGACACATTGTATAAGTATTGTATTTTGCAATGACTACATGGTTTTCTCAAATCATTATACTACCCGGCCCGAGGACGATCCTAAAACGGCAATCAACAACCGAGTACAAACTACAAAAACCTCTAAATGTTCAATGCTCTTTCTATAATTTTGTCACAATTAGAAACTAATTCAAATTACATTTCTAAAAGCAAATTTCTATTAAATCTCCCTCCACTAATAGCCAAGGTATATATTAAAATAGGCTAATTTTAAAATAAAACACCACTCTATTTATTTAAGTATATTGTTCTCTCAGAACATAAAGAAATACAATATTAAGTAATGGTTACCGTATAGGGTATTAACAAACCAAAAAGGGTCACTGACTTTATAACTCTTCCGTATTTTCTACTTCGTTTATATCTTGCATATGTCGAGTCATTTCAGAATCTCGTCCTGATATAACAATTAAGTCAATTCCTTTCATTAGTCAGCATTTTTATATAAACGTCACCTAACTATATTAGATAGCTGATGATAGGGATGATGGTAACTAGTTCAATTCCGTTTTGTATTGGGCAGCCATTTGGCCCTCGTGGTAAGCTATAACGCGATGTCTTGAAGACACCCACACCCTTAGGGGAATACAGACTACGGGAAAGAATTCCAATCCTCATTCCAATCCTCAGCGATTCTGGCGAACCGATTCGTGCGTGTGTAGGTGCGATATAAATATATACATATACATAATTACTTACTTATCGAATAATAAATTGATTTCTACAAAAAACGTCATGATCAAGTCAGAATACATTTGGATTTTTTTTTGTACCGGATCATCATCCCTATTATCAGCATGCCAGTATTTTCTCCCTTTCTATAAAAAAAGTTTGGTGTCACTTCACATGCAATGACAGTGCAATAAGTATTCTTATACTCTAGGGGGTAATAGCCTAATAATAGTGCCCAGCACTAAAGAACACTGAGTGGTATTTACGACAATAACCTTATATATAACTTAATTATAAAACAGCTTTAGGAAATACGAAACACAATGAATATCTTGTGTACATTAAAACCTACTTAATGTAATAAAAGTCAACGTACTTAACATAAGGTACAATATTTTTAAAAAGTCACACAAAAATATTAGAATTAAGAACTTTTTTCACAATTTTCTTGATAGCCATTGATTACTATGGCCTAGAAAAATTTGAATTAAGAACGAAATTTGTTTGAACGATGCGCTATATTCATACATCTATCGATAACTAATAAGGAGTTGGAACGGGCCTTAAGTACTATTATACATTAAATAATATACAGCAAAGTTATGTAGTATGCAAGTATGAAAAACTAAGAAGGTTTTATTTCATTAGAGTGTAATGAAACGTTTTTAATTTTAGCCAGTCTTACTAGGCTGGCTTGTTACGAGGTAAACACAGATACATTCTCTGTGCCCTCGCTTTCTGAATCCGATTGGACGGCAGATCCTTATGACGAAGCACGGGGGCTGGAACAACGGTGATGAGACTTCCTGAGTCTGGACAATAGTCACCTTAATTAAAAATATTTGTGCCATTGAATGATTCAGTAAAACCATATCTTTTGAAACTAACGCTCGGCTCATCAGTTAATAATTAATTGTTGTATCAGCTGTACTAAATATCACAATTTTCATACCTGCATAGATAACTTTGCTGGCGTATGTACGTATGTACAAAATAATAATACCGTTATATATTCTTATATAAATAATACAAAAAATTACTACAGAAGTAATCTTAGAAGCTTTCCATTACTAGACATAAACAGGGCTATTTTCATATTAAAAATTATAGTTTGAGACAACAGTAAGGGGAATACTGTATCACATTTTTATTGTGATAAATTTGATCTGTAAATGGTTACTTTAAGGTTCAAATTAATGTAATCTATTTTGAATAATTTTAATATGAAAAGCCAATCATGTCAAGGCAAGGAAAAATAAGTGAAAAACTTAATTAAGTATACCTACAAATTTTCTATCATCTATAAACTTATACTTATAGTACTAACAACAAATAAAATTAAAAAACAAAAACAATGGTCTAATGAACACCCTACCTACCGTAATTAGGGATGTCAACAAACACATAAGTAATAACTACTTATTCCCTTAATTAATATGAAAAACAGAAGATTAAAACTTCTTAAATATGTATAAAGACTAAATGCTAATACTGCACGACTCTTAAATCTACAAAAAAAGTTTACCCAAATAATAAAATTTCGTGGTCGTACTAAAAGAAAAATGTCTCTTTGTTTTTTTTTTCTTTACAATGTCAAAAGCTGTATGAAGCCTTGCAAAATAATAAGGTTTGGAATTGAAAAACTTTTCAGTATAGGGCCATTAATAAATTATAATACTAACATTTCAAAAAGTTTGACAACTTTCCGTATTTCATACACCCACCTTCTTCTTACAAATATACCATCATAAATTAACGATTGTCACTTAAATGGAGGCTCTGAGTAACTATATTTTTCATATGGTACAATAATACTGATTAAAGCTACAACGCAAAACAATTGAATACTTTATTGAACACATAAAATTAGTTTCATAGTTAAACTATGGGTCAACTCTAAGTGGTGAAGTAAAATTTAAAAACTTTAACTAGAAGTAAATAATGTTTTTTTGTCGTCTAAGAAAACAATACTTAATGTAAAATATACCAATTCGTGATATCACACGGTATTTTAAAAGAAATCAAATATATAATGAACTTATTTGATCTATAAAATTTGATTTGATATTAAAAATGTACGTGTCTTATGTTTTAAAAGCAATTCAAATTCAAATAAGTCATTATCCCCATTACATTTGAAAGATCTGTGGTAAGTTTAAATAAAAATGGTAAAATATCTTTTTTAAATTAACATTCAGGTTAAAATTAATTCAAAATATCCCTTTTGAAAATACACAGGTTTAAATTGAAGTTATCAGTCTTGGGGTGTATAGTTTATAATGTTGATGGTGAGAAGAAACTTTTACGTGAAATGAAAATTAAAGAAACGAATACTTTATGGCCTGTCTCACTACATCTGGATAGCCACTGGCCACTGTGTACCATATAAATTTAAATAAAGAAGCATTTACAGACACGTGCAAAAAGGTTACATACCTATCTACTTTAATTAAAACTATTTAAAAATTTACTTTAAAACTATTTTGTCTATTTAATTTTTTATCTCGATCATCCATAAAAGTTTATCAAAAAACTTTTAACAAATAAATATTTAATCAACAATTCTGCTATAAAAAACACCTAAAACTTATTGTTTACATTATCTATTTTATGTTTAATATAAACCTATAAAAACGTGGATCCATTCATTTCATTTATGTGTTATTCTATTTTTAAAATATCGTTTCATAGGAAAGTAGATGGATTAAAACTATATTAGGAATATCTAGAGTGTATTTTTAGGTTTAGTATACTGTTCATTTGACTATTATTTGGAAGCCTTATTACCCTTTACGTGTTAACACTATTTTATGTAAAATCTACTATACATAGAGTATATTGTATAATAATTTATTCTTTTTAATCCTAAAATAGAAAAAAGTGCCCAGTTTGGATCTATTTTGTTCCTTTTCACTAAAATTAGTTCAAATTGTATTTGAAAATAGTTAAACGACTTTCCTTATAAATAGTTATTGAGAACAGAGGTTTGAGTAGCAGGTTCTAATGCAGAGTGATGCACTCCTTGCGGTATCCTGAAACGTAAAAACAAAAATTATTAAAATTCACAAATAATGCAATGAAGGAGGTTACTATTGGGTGTCTGTTAAAGTTTTTATCTTCTGACAGGTTGTAGACTATAAACATTGGTATTTAAAACCCATCTGCCTAACCCGTAGGAAATAAAGCAACATAAAGTACTTGATATGTAATATGAAAATATCCAAACTAATATTATAAATGCGAAAGTAACTCTGTCTGCCTGTCTGTCTGTCTGTCTGTGTGTCTGCCTGTCTTTTCTTCACGCCTAAACTACAGAACCGATTTCTCTGAAATTTGTTAAGGAGATAGTTTGGAACTCGAGAAAGGACAGAGGATAGTTTTTCGCTCTTCACGCGTACGGAGTCGCGGGCCAAAGTTAAGTTCAAATAAATACCGAATCGAAACAATTACTAGGTCGTGGGGTCAAGTTCTTTGTAAGAGTATGTTTGACACTTCAGTTGAACAAAAGGCTGGTCACTACATTGGGTATAAATAGATTAAGTTTCGCAATTCAACGTGGCTATGCTGTCTGTATGCTGAGCACCCTACCTACATCACAAGAAGGATAAGAAACTTTTTGATTCTCTTTTAATTTATTATTAAATTTTGTCTTATCTTACCAATATTACAAATGCGATAGAGAGCTACGATGTTTGGATGTTTGTTACTCAATCACGCCAAAACGGCTAGACGGATCTGAATGAAATTGTCACAGACATAAGATACACTCCGGAATAGGACATAGGCTACTTTTTATCAATATACCATGCCGGCGGAAGCTAGTTGTAAAAATTTTAATTTTCAACTTCATCACAACGGATTTGTTAGTAAAAATAATTTATTTATTACTGAATCTATTGAAATCGTCATCATCAGTCCTAATGGATCATCATCTGTTGTACAGAATTGACAACCAGCCCTTTCGTATGGCTCTTATAACATCGTCAGAAAGACTAGGCGTATGGACAGCGGTTTATACATACACACACTCACCAAAAGACATTATTGATTTTAGTGGTGCCCTGTAAATTATAAAATCTACATCGATCTTTTTGTAGCCTATTTTTATTTCCCTCACTAAGCTATTAGAACATTTTATACGACTTGTAAGTTAACATTTTAATTACCACATTAGCCGCGTGATTCTTTACATATATTTAAAATAAATTAACGTTGTCATTATCGTCAACCCCAAAATTTACAATTGTACCAATTGAACAGTGAATACACAAATAATAATTGTATAAAATTAAATGAAAAACCACCTTATGACAAAACCCACATGGAGTTGTCTTAAATCTAAAAATATAAATAAAAAGAGAACAGTATTTCATGTGTCATATTATAGAGGCAGGGGGCTCCTCAAAAGGCGGCCTGGAGCAGAAAAAAACGGTGGCTTTTTAGTCAATAAGATCATCGAATGTAACCTACTTTTGACCCTTGTGTGGTAAGATTGTCTAATGGCAAAATGAGACGAGTTTTATAGTATTATTTTTATAAATCATGATACGGAAATATTGTTAAAGTTTTTTTAAACTTAGTCACGATACTCTATAATTTTTGAGATGTACTGCAATATAGTACGGCTTTACAAGTATAACATCAGTCCACAAATAAATCCCACGGTGTTTAATCAAATTTCTATTATGTAAACTGATGGGTTATAATTATAGCTTAAATGTGCTAGTCTAGGTAATGTGCTAGGGTAGCAGTAACTTAATCAGACATAATAAAACCTGCCCCAAAACATGTATTTTCAGGCTTCTCTGCCAAAGAAGAGACAAAAATGTCTGCAGTTTTATAAAGCTGGGTCGTATTTGCATTACCAAAATTACCTTAACAATTTTAATTTTCTTGAATGTGGTCTCATCACGTGAGTAATAAAAGTTCGCGTCGCCTCACCTCAAGTCGTAATTTAAATTAATATAAAAAATATGACATATATTAAGTTAACATACCTTTTTGCACGTGTCTTCGTTTTGAAATTGGAATCCTTTTACTTCGTTTTTATTTTATTATTGTTTATTGGCTTTTTCTTCATTTTAGATTTGTTTGTTTTATTTTCTTTTATTGTCGTTTTATTGTCCTTGGCGTCTGAGTTTCCTTGGTGGGCGTTGGCCGTATTAATCATGTAGGCTCGTTGGGTCATGCTAGCTGTGACCAAACCGCGGTAGATCCAATAAGTGTGTCTCATATTTATTAGGAAGGGATCAATACATGTGACTGGTTTCTTGTGAGCACAATACTTTTTACAGTCTCTACAAGTGCAGTATAGTGTTGACGTCACCAAATTCTTGTCCAAATCTTCGTCGTTTTCCTTCGGAACATTCTGTGTTTTTCTATATCCCACCGCCATTTCACTAGTGCGCATTTTGCCGCTCACCGCTTCAAAATTCTGAAATTTGAGAATGAATTCGTTTTATTGATATAGCTATAGAAATGATTACATAGATTAATTTGTACAATAGACCGCCCTCGGTTGAATTGACTAAGTAATTCTGAAGTCCCATTGTATGGATAAATCTTTACACGGTTTTTACAGGGTCGACAATGCAGGAGCGATGTTTGATCTTGAGGTAATGTTTACCCTTAGTATGATAATTAATTCATTGTAGACGAGCCATGCTTCATCACGAATGAGCCGCCAGGCCGGAAGCCCAAACCTTCTCCTACCCCATCCCTTATTACCAAATACCCCAAATACTCCATTCAACCCCCAAAGGGCCGAGTTTAGTAACTCGGCTTCGGCAGACAGTTCACTGGACGGTAATTATGCTTACCGTCAACTGAACTGTCTACTTGTTTGCCAACCGAAACACAAAAAAGAGTATGGACTGCTTTTGTTTAAGATCATTTGTAAGCCATTTGATGACTTCACTCTTGCTGAGGGCACGGTATATTATGTCCATATATGGCACTTGTCCCCACGACGCCGGATGTTCGCCAGACCCTATCTGTGGTGGCCAATCGTCTTGTCTGAGAGGCTGATCACAAAGTCAAGATTTTCATTCTAACTTTAACAATCAGCTTTTGTTTTGGTTTCTTAACTAAATAACTCTTTAGTTGTGGCAGCATTTTGAAATTTTGCGAGTGGTGAAATAATTAAAGAACTTTTTCCTTCAAAAACCGCCCCGTAGGAACAGGGTGGTTTAAAAAGGATCTTATACTCAATGCCATAGCCGCGATATATTATTGCGCTTGACCTGTAATCCTGGCTGAACATCAGCCCTTTTGAGACGCAACCCTGGCTGAACAACAGCCCTTTTGAGCCGCAACCCTGGCTGAACACCAGCCCTTTTGGGCAAGCGCAATAAGGAACCGCGGCCTCGTCCTGGAGCAGGAAAAGGAACGTGACTTTTTTTGTCAGTTAGAGTTTGACACTCCCTCACGACTCACCTTGATCGAGAGAAGACATTTGATGTTTGTCCCTTCACAAAAATAAACCATAGAACAATGTTATAAATGATTATATTATTTATATTAAAATCCTACTACTGATACTACACTGCCTACTAAACTACCTGCAATTAGGGATTTCATATTTGGTATTAGCTATCACAAAGAATTATACTTTTTTTATTTGGTATAATAGTTGAGTATTGAGTATACATATATAATACACAACATACATTGCAGCGTAATTATTGGTAAGGAAAGTTTTCGTATTGGTAATATTTAAAAATGAAGGTAGGAACCATGTTTATGCTGCATGGATTATTAATAATATAATATTTCATAATGAACTCTTATTAAAACAACATAACATTTAATTTAAACATATTATAAAGCACTTACCAGTCTGTCACAGACGTTTTACGAATATTTTAAATTATTTTTTAAAGTAAACAAAAGGAAGCCACGCATGAATCGCACAGGTAAGTTCGCAACGACCACCCAGCGCGCAGCGATAAGAAACACTCGCAATTAGCTAAATGAAGACATTTTAAGCTAAAAATAAATCTTAGAAACAATATAAGAATCCTAAAAGTTGCTACTGCACTTGTTTTTACGCAATGTAGCCGCCGTTCGGCGCGGGGTGACAATAAAAACATATACTTACGTAGCGACAGCGGCTTGGCTTAATATACACTCAACAGGTAGCTATCTGACACACTACTTCTTGAAATGTCACAATTTCACGCAGTACAAAAGCACACCGCCACCCATGTAGGAAGACGTTTGAAAATTATTTATTGATTTACGACGATGCACAAACTATTTGTGCGCAAGTGCAAATTATTTCCTTGTTCCACAGTATCCATAGACTTGGTTACTTATAGAAATATTATAATATGCCTCAACGACGTCATCTACCGAAGGCTGATTATGTACAAATGTAATGATCCTAGACGTCTTTAGCTTGGACAAAAGATCTCCCCGACTGAGAACACCGTCGACCTCCTACACAAATGTCTACGAATAATCCTTATTTTATACAACGATATTGATATCAATTATCAGATGACTACAGATTAATAAGCTCCCGTCCCAATTAGAGTCGGTTATTGTAAACAAAAAAATTCTCCTATTACTAATTAGGGAGAAAATTATTTTAATAGCATCGTGGTTTGTTTTTTTTTCTTTTGTAATTGATCTCGGTCATTAAATATGTGTTATTGTATGTTTATTCATTATCATTTTAGTTACACAAGTTTTCTATGTTTTGGGATGTTTGTTAAATATAAGATAAGGTGCTAGGTGCTCATAAGCGCTAAAATAATTTAAGCTAGAAAATAATTTAAAGAAACTTGCGAATGCTACCATTTTCATGACCATTAACTTTCTTAGAAAACTACTTTATTTTATTTTATTGAGTAGTTTTCTATATTTTGGTCAATATTTTTCGACATAATTTAAACAAATAAAACACAGAATAGAGGTAGAAGAGAAAGTTTATTTTATGAAAGCGAGGAACATATACATATAACCACTAAAAATAATTAATATAACAAATTATAAACATTAACTATGAGTATATTAACAACTGATTAAAATTAGGTTTTACAACATAAAACATTTAAAAAAATCAATTACCTAGAGAAAAAAAACATAAAAATTAATGTTACAATAATATAAACTATGAAATCAGTAAAATAATAATACGCTAACTTAAAAATAAATTGAAAGAATAGCCACCAAAAATGTGACATGATATAAATGATGTGTCGGAAGAGATACAGGGTGTGTTTAAAAAGGTTTACACAGAAGACTTGGCCAGTATTTTGTTTGGCTAGAACACAAACTGTATACAGAGAGATAACAGGATCGTTTTAAAAAGAGGAGGTAGATAATGATGAATAGAAAGCTCGCAAGAGGCCTAGTCGGTGTCAGCTTCGGAGTCTGGCAGTGATTTTAGTTTTGGTATTAGGTTGGCTCGCCGCAACTTCATAAGTGCTTCGGCCACACATTCACAAAACACGAAGTCTTCATCTTCGTCCGAACGATCGCACGGCTTGTATGGGTCAACCACCTCGATCAACTGCCAAAGAGTTTTTTTCAAATGATTATGATACTGTCTTATTTTCCTCGCCTTCCGGATGGCCTGGGCGAGGTTCATCCTGGAATTAGATACCAAATTCTATAAGTAAAATGCAAGAAAAAATGAATTTTAGGTTACCTAAGATAATAGTTTTTTGTCACTTGCCACTCCCATCGCTTGGCTTACCACTTGCCAATTGATAGAAGTGGCAATTAGTGACTCGACTTAGAGGATTAAGGGGAAATCTCTGTTCAGCTGGATCAGTAGTAGTCTCCTAGCTGATGATGACGAAGATGATAAGAATTTAATCTCGACCTTAATGATTAAGTTGTTGCAAGAGCGATTACTCAGCATTAAGTTAGGCAAAGTAGAGGAGTCAGGAATTGCTTTATACATATATATGACTTAAATAAGTAATAACTTGTGAATACGATTCTGTTAATCTAAAGGTTTATGATAGAAAAATATATTTTTTCATTTATACATTTTCTAGGATAATCAAAACACCCACAAGAAGATTTTTGAGCTGATAAAAATAATTATTTATCAATTTATTGAAAAACAATCTTCTCAGAGACAAAATGCTGATATGAAAAAGAAAATTAAGAATAATAATTGAGTCTATAAATAAAAATCAACATGGCGAAAAATGATATGTTCTGAATATTATATTTAAATTAACTTTGTAAGTACTTTGAAAATTTTGATAAAATTAATCAAGAAAATGAAAAGCTAGAAACACAATAAGTTATGTTTAGAAAGCGATTGTTTGATAACAAACAAAAATGTCTTTATGACTTGAACTCAATCTCGAACTGAAGAGATTTTAGTACGTTTTAAAATAGTATTATTGATAATAGTTTACCTGCAACAAGATTTAACTAAAACAGGCAGATATTACTCACTTTGAGACCGTCGTCTTGAGAGATTAATCAAAACTTTTATCAAAAGATGAAATCGCTTTATCAGCGGAAAGTCCGAAAACAGCTTCCACAAGTGTATTGAGGAATTATTGATTGATGGGCGGAGCTTAAGCTTCCGTTTCCGAAATTTATAACCAATCACATTAAAGAATTGCAGTGTTACTCACTTTCGAATTCTGCCAAACTAGTAAAAACGTGGTTTCCGTTTTGACGTCATTGTCATACATTTTTAAGGGCAATCAACAGGTTTACTTTTATTGCGACTTGTCATGGATTAGTTAAGTATAGGGGGTTAGCTATCCTAATGTTAGAATTTTTCGACATCACTTGATCCACGAATGAGCAGGATTAAAATAATTTATCTTACAACTTTTTGTTCTTTTGATCAGCTTGTATTGGGAAAGAAAAACTTATGCCATATTTTTGATACCATTAAAGTACCCCGATGCAAGAGTATTATGGGGAAAATGTTATGATAAATAATAGGTATCGTGCCTTCCCTAATTATTTTGTAATCTGATCATGAAAAAAAAGCAAATACAACCGAATATGTTTTGGGGGAAATTGTTATGAGTACACTTAAGTTACGTATTCATTAATTAGAATATTTACAAAAAAGGTGGAATGCTTCCGATTTTTTATTTTTTAATATTTCTATTAACATTTGATTATTAATAATACTATATATAGAAAAAACATCGTGACTGAATTTTATTAGAACTAGAAAAACAATGCAATATCATAAAAGTTATTAAATAAACAATGGAACGTCGTGACAAATTCAAATTTCGTGCCTCTTTCCAAAATGGTAGAAATTGCCCTGAATTTTGGTTGCACGAAAGAAGTGTTCTTTTTTAATACCCTTCCAAATTAAGATATTACTTATCATTCGTAAGAACATCTTGTGATTTTTTACAGTGATTTACAATTAAGTATTTTTTTAAATATAATCTCTTAAATTATGACAACATTGTAACCGGAAGCATATCAATCATAAAAACGATTCTACCTATTCTCAAAATACTCTATGCTTTTGAGATGAATTTCTCGCAGCGTCCATCTGCGTTAGGCGATTTTTGGCTACTACAATGTCTATGCTTTCCACAATCTACTAAAGGCAGAAAAGCATTGTTATACTGGTTAGTAGACCCCCAAAAAACCCAACCAACCCTTAGCATTTTATCCAATCACAACAGCCGTCAGTATTATTTCACCAATAGTCTGACTTGACCGAAAAGTGTCAAAATAAGGACGCGCAAGTGTTGCGATTAGTAATAAAATTCTTTAAGCTATTTACATTTTGATACATTCCTGGTGTAAATAAATTTGAAATAAGATGAAAAAAAAGAAATAATAATTTTAAGCATTTTATTAAAAACAAATTCGCCAAATCATTACTTGCTTAGCATGCGTAAATTGGTTCACCATTTTTCCACGGAGGCGACACAATCTTTTTAGGGCAATACATATCAATTAATAATTTAAATAGGTAACCAATCTTCCAGAATGTTCCTTACACTGGGTCACGTGATTCAGGATCACCAATCACAATTTAGTGACGCCATAAAGAACGATCGTGATTTGTCGCCCCACCAAACGACGAAAGGACGCAAATCATTAATCTGCGCATCTCTCAGCTCCTCTTTATCCCGACGCGTCCTTACGCGTCCCTGTCGTCGGGCAGTCATTTTGTGTCATCTTGGAATATACTAGTGTTCGGATTGGCATGAGCAGTGAAAGGCGCTGAGCGACCAGCATCTCGGCTCAGTGGAGTCCTAAGACTCGAATTCTTTCCGGCGATCACCAAAGCCTTCATCATTCATCCCTTACTTTTGAACTTCTGTGTTCCGGGCGGTGCTCGGAGCCGCCGTGCAACAACAGCGGCCTTCCTAGAGGAGGACCGGATCACTGGAGCGCTCCTCACCGAAGACCTTGGCGTGTTTCCTGATCCAACCACCGGCAACGGACATCTCATCAGTGTTCTGTTCCTGTCTTTGTTTACCGTACTTGGGGTTCTACTCCTTGCCTTACTTTTCCTTCTGATTACAACTAAACTGTGGGAATTTTTGTTTTTCGATTTGGACTTGTTGTGCTGTTAACACCACAATGTCATTCCAAATGAACTCGCTGCTTGTCATAATAATCCTGGCTATCCAGGTTCTGATTGGTTTCCTCCTGGATTTACTGTCATCCAATCCAGGGCAGGTCCGGATTTACTGAGATGTTTACAAAATTTATACCATTAACATTTTTATTTAATTTCTTAAAGTTTTTATACTTTACAAACTCAAAAATATGCTCCTCGGGCATGAAAGGTGTCCTTCTGACTCTGTATGTTTTTGGCTAATTAACACTCTGTTTATTATGTAACATATATATAAAAATGTAATCAGTATCATTTAAAATGTAATATCTTTTCAATTTTTAGTTTTTTGTTTCGGTTTCTGGTCAGGCCTTTTTAAATTATATTAATTTCTTTAAGTTACCCTGGAGTTTTATTCAATAATTCCCTTGTATACCCGTCGTAGCGACTCATGAAGGTTCTTTGTCTAAATTCAGCACTCTTTTGACAAAAGTCAAAAAAACAGATCTTTTATATTTATATAGTTTAGTTACACACAAAGCATTTCAAGATCTTAACAGAAATTAGCTGTCTACCAATACTAAATTTTCTTAAACAAAATCATTCACAAAGAGAATAATGAAAAAGTTTCATTAGTTTTATTAATCAAGGCATTATATTTTTAAAGAAAGTTATTATTAATTAAAGAAAAACCCCATCTAATAACTCATATACCTACATACTTTACTCAAAAACTTGGATGTCTGAGCAATAAAATTAATTATTACTTAATTAATCATAACAAAGGGGTAGGTGTATTACTAAACAAATATCATTAAAACTTAACTTATTTCTTTAAGTGTTATGTTTTTGACATAATTATCTTGTAGGCCGAAGTTCAATAGGTTGACTAGTAGGCAGCCCAACCTTCCATCCATTCATCCACCCAGACCAGCTCGATGGTAACACAGTGCTGTAATGACATCCTATTTACATATTATTGGCTGTAGTGGATGTCAAGAAATAATTTAAATAACAATGTGATTGTACCATCTCCCTAAAGTCTAAATATCCTTAAGGGTATTTTTTTATTCCATTACTTTTACTAAATATTAACTAGTGTTGCTCTGTTTTCATATAATGGAACCAAATTAATGATGTAACAAAGGATCTGAATATTATTATTATTATTACTTGTATGTCTTTACCAATCGAGGGACCACAGGGTCCCGGTCATTTGGGAGGCGTACGAGGGGCCGGAGCCTTCTGTGACAAACCGATGACTATCCCTGTATGCACTATGTAAATACACCCAAGGAAAATCCCTTTCTAAGTGTAGGACTATTATGGGTATGGAAGGAACTATAACACCAGCCAAACCATGTAATTTTTACACGCAAAAATGGCAGGTGGAGACTCGCTGACCGGGCCCCCGGGAATGGTTACAAGTAATAGCCACAGAGAGACAACGAAAATGTGAGTGGCTGAAGGGTGAAGAAACTGTCACCAGCTTTCTACTCAGATCTACATCTGCCTAAGCATCCTGCATCACTGGCCCACTCGCCGCTGACGAACAGCTTCCACCCTCCAAGCAGGATCACTACTCCCGCGATTCCATTCTGGGCTGCAATTGAAGGCAAGCCAGAGGTGGGAGACCTGTTCCTCCTTATCGTTCACTTCGGCCAGGCAATAAAGCAAGCCGGAGATAAGCAACGGTGACTCCTCCCTGGAGCAATCGGGATGATGGTAACCCGCTGTATGGCTAATTACCGTTACGGTGCCCTGCGAGTCTTATTATTTACATTGTATTCAATACTTTTTACACTACATTAATTAAATTAAATTCAAAATTAAACATGAAAAAGATTACCCAACTATGGAGTTTCTTGCTTGTTCTCCATGTAGTTTTTGTAAGC
This sequence comes from Spodoptera exigua, assembly GCA_902829305.4. Taxonomy (NCBI): domain Eukaryota; kingdom Metazoa; phylum Arthropoda; class Insecta; order Lepidoptera; family Noctuidae; genus Spodoptera; species Spodoptera exigua. Next base: position 5,516,511 of record LR824601.2, on the reverse strand, counting down.
TTTAGTAAAAAAACTGACTGACAGACTGTAATTTTTTATATGTAATCTTTGTTTGACACTCAAAAGTGCATGTAAGGGTCTAACTGATTTTAACTTTGACTTTGATTGTACACAAATAAAACACAAATTTTTCAATAGGGACATATTATATTGCCGTGATACATGAAAGTAAAAATATATCACAACTAGATAATGTCATAAGTAGGTAATCACAATTTAATATACATATTTATGTTATTAGAAAAAAAATAGGAACAAGAATGAGTTCCTTAATGTATAAGTTTCTAAAAGTGATTATATGTTTATACACCTTCTTACAATATTAAAAAAACTACGCTACTTATTTTCTACTTTATGATAAAGGAAATAAGGTAAAAAATGTAACGTTTACTTTTTGTCTGTTGTCCTATTACTATTAGTAAGCTAATAGAAGTATTAGGTCAACGTCGAATTACAAAAAACATTAGTATACTTTTATTGAGGTTTCATATCCAACCGGTTTTACAAATCATTTTCAACAAAATAAAATTTTCTAGGAACCATTTCTAAATAGAATTTTAAAAACAACTACATGTCAACTAAATAATATCAAATATTTAAAAAATAGATAAATATTATAGAAAAAATAAAAAATAAATCACACTAAAATTAAATAATATCTCCTATATAGAATTTATAAGACTGAATATGCAGTCAAAATACACTTTAAATTTAATTATTCAAGTTAGACTATGTAATCTAAAGTAAATCAAATTGGGCGTATCATAATGTTGTAATTTTAACCAAATACAACATTTCTTAAACCGCTGACTAACAAAAACTCATTAATAATTATTGAACACTTATAAAAATCTGTAAAGTAAGAATCTTTTTAATCTGTTAGATCTGTATTTTGGATGTTGTCAGGTCTTTTTAATGGCATCTGAAATGAGTAGCATAATTATCAGCCTATAAGTGGCCAACGTTGCGCACACGTGGCTTCTGAACGGTGAAGATATACTTAAGCATAAATCACCACATTCACTTTAAGCGGATTGGCATTTTCATACTCATATTTAATCCAGATTTCTTTGCGCTGTTCTCCACCAATATCTGGTTCATAACACAGTCTTATTGAATTACTTATTTTAACCTTACCTTAACATTTGGCAGTAAATTCATTTAAGTAGTACCTATATAAATAATTATTGTAAATGATTAATAACAAAATGTGTCTAACCTAAGCCATCATTTCTAATTCAGTTTCAATTATTGTATTTAAGTAAATCACAATGATTATTGTAGATTTGATTTACCTATTTCAGCTATTTAAATACTAAAGCATTAACAAATTTTAGGTACACATATTAATACATTGTTTTTGATATTCTATAGTCCAGTGATTCGTCAACTCACAACAGAAATTATAGTGACGCAATACGCACCCTTCGATAGGGTACGAATGGACCCCAAATCAAGGTCAATCCTTAGTAACCTTGAAACAAACGAGGGTCGAAACCAATAAACAGCAATGTTAGGGAGACCTTTTTGACTAAAGACTTAACAAAATGGAAGCATAAATGTTTAACATTATAACTACCAAAAATCACGTAGTTAACTTGAACACAAAAACATCTATCAAACTGTCACCTTAACTTAAACATCTTAAAACTAAAACAATGGCCATCAAATGACAATAAAAACTTAACAATTGTAGAAAAACAAATTCCAAATTGTAAAATTACTTGGAATATAATAAAAAAGATATTTGGTAACTTGTCTGAGAGGTATACAGCATTCGAAAAACTCAATCTAGCCAATACTAGGTAACAAGATAGGTATAAGTGACTTATTACTAAATTGGTGTTATTTTAAGGAACTTACTAAGTGTAAAAGTCGTTATTATTATAAGTTAAAAAAGTTAACATGGAACACTGTGGTTTCAGTCACGGCTTAATTAAAGTCAATCAAGTTATATACAAGTAGTAATGAAGTCAATAACAATAATATGGCATCTATGTATGTATGTCACTTCAATATTTACAGATACCTTTTTTCAGGCTTCAGATCTATCACTAAGTTTTCGGTATAATTTCTTAGGGAATGTCATTGACCTACTATCTATTTTATTTTTTATGGAACAATTGTGTGTATAAGTGTGGGAGAGCCACGCTTCGGCACGAATGGGTGGGCTCGACCGGAGTGATACCATTGCCTCACAGAAAACTGGCGTGTAACATCCATAGCGTTGTGTTTCGCCGTGTGAGGTTACCGGAGGCCCAATCTTTCCGCTAGGCAAAGTATTCGCTTAAATATATGTATGTGCTATATGATACAAAATTATATTAGAATGGATAACATTTTGGCACGACAATCAGTCCTATTTATCAAACGTTTGAAACGTTTAACGCGTTCTATAAACAAAATCATCCTGTAGTTTACGTTGCAAACCCACCTCCATTGCCGCGACTAGAAAAACCACATTGAACCTTGAATTGCTAAACTAATTTAGCACTTACGGCGCTTTGTATTGGGCTCTTCACAGCTAGCAGCAGTGGCAACTCCAGTAGACTTACCAACCGACTTACCAGCAGTTGTAGTAGTCTTACTGGCTTTCACCAGCCCTTGGTAGATCCAGAAAGTATACCGCATGTCCATGAGGTAGGGGTCAATGCACTTGACGGGTTTCCCGTAGCAACAGAACTTGATGCAGTCCTTGCAAGCGCAGTACAGGGATGTGGTGATGATGTCACTCCGGTAACTGAATGCCTCGTCCTTCAAGGCGTCCTTGTTGTACGTCATTGCATACTCTTGGGTTCTGATCCTTCTGCTGTTGTTCTTGATCTGGTGCTGGGTGGTCATTTCTGAAACATGTTAACAATTGGAAGTTAGTGGCCTGTTTTGTATTTGTATTGTTTTCGGTATTAGTGTAATCGGAATGTGCGTTTGTATTTTAGTTTATTATAATTGACTTTATATCGTCACCCAGTGGACACGTAAGGATGGACGCCGCAGTCGTTGTAGAATGTAGACTCTGGAATAGATGGCGTGACGATCTAGACGCCTAATATGGAGACTGGTGGACACGGTCGAAAGATCGGGAGGTGTGAAAGCGAGATGGGGAGGCCTTTGCCCAGCAGTGGGACATTGCAGGCAAAAAACTCGTGCTGTAAGCTACTTATAAATATCTATACAACCAGTATATACTGATCTTTGATCGGGCAGAAAAACATAAACAATGGCACTATGAAAGTAATCTATATCTATACTAATATTATAAAGAGGTAAAATTTGTAAGTTTGTATGTAGCGGGTAACCTTGGAACCTCTGGTCGGATTTCCGAAATTCTTTTATTAATTGATAGCTACAATGTTCCCGTGTGCTATAGGGTATAAAACATTACGCTATACTTAAATGGAGCCGAGCAGCGAGTAAATCCTCGCGTGAATTACGAGTGCGTTACCGACCTTATTGGAGGGGACGGATTGGTACTCCGGTAACCTCACTCACGCGGCGAAACACAACGCTGTCTTAAACAATCTCAAACTTTCTTCGAACCCTTTTCGCAGTATGATAAAGTACCTTGGTCTTCATAAAGTAATGCAAGTCAAATTCCGTGATTTTTATATCACATCACATCACATCATCAGCATATTAGTGCCTACTCCTAAGCAAATTACTTAAAATTAATACTTAAATTAATACTCCACACGTGAAGAGGATTTGAGCATAAATCACCACGCTGATTGGCTGGATTGGCGATTTCAAATTTATAAGACCAGGCTTCCTTACGATGTTTTCCTTGACCGTATATTTTTTTATCTTTCTATTTTAAACCAAGTCTTAATTAATAGCATAACGTTTAAGCATATGTATACCGGCAATAGATTCTAATAACATCAAAATGGTCCCTCGTCTATTATGTAAACATGTGACAATAATATGAATCTGTGAGCGATATAAACACGACCACAAACAAACCACAAACCTCGTCACGTGACAATATACACTACACACAATTACACACACTCACTCAATTACCATTAACGGTCACTAATTACGAATAACTAAAACTATTTCAAACTTTTATTCGAAACCATCAATACTCTTTAATTAAGTCCTCATTATTGTAATTGATATTATTCGTCACAACACTAATGAATCTTTAAAGTATTTTCGTCCAATGTCCAGACCAAAATTGATTAAGAATCTCAGAAAGATTAAGAAAATTTATCAACTCGCCGGTTAATCTCAAACAATCACAATCACTGCTTAACATAACACTACAAGTAGTAAAAACTTAACACCAAAATACATACCTAACGAAATATATTTCGACGATTACAACAAATTAATAAATAAGTGAAGATATTTCTCAGAATCGGCAGCAAGATGGCTAAAATGACGCTCGAACAATGCGATTTTGAATTCCTCTTATTGATTGATGCACATAGTTTGTGCGCAAGTGCAATTTTACTCTTTGATACTGGACCGAAAAGGACTTATCCAGCCGCGGACGGATTCTAGCTTCAAAACGAATGTCAACAAACAGACCCTTGCAAGTTTACTTTGCAATAAAGATAAATGTTGCTCGCTCAAACCATCAGATGTCGCCTCTTTCGCTTTTTAGAAAGTGTCAAGTAACTTTTTTTTAGTACTAATGTACTTAGATAAACCTTCCAAAATTATACTTAAATTCAACTACAATGGACTCTGTTTCCTTTAAAATATGTAATAACATATTGGATCATCATTAAAACTATTTATTAATATTTTCCTTTACGTAGAAGCAAAAAAATAATGTATAACTAGTGTAGTTTCGACATGGTACTGTTAGCATGCAGCAATTTATTCATAATTTAATAAAATACCCATCATTTTGATAACTATATTTAGTCGGTCTTGTGAGAATAATTAAGATATTTTTGTCCCAATACAATTGAATGGGCTTAAGGCTTAAGCCAAGTTCATTTATTTATTACATTGACGAAATAAATATTGATGTTACATTACACATTACTTACACAAAACAATGTCGCAATTCAATAACAAAAGGTTACCTGCTATGATTATTCTTAAATTAAAATGTTATCTATGTTTGTAGATTTAATATAACCTGCCTTATAAGGTTAAGAATGTACAAGGATTGTATAGTGAGTAAATTTTGTTTATTGCCTATTAATATTATCTTTGGCAAATGAGTTTTCATTGTCATCCTTGTATAGTTATCAATAACTACATCATTCATGTAGTTGTGTCTCTGTGGTGCAGGTTACACAATAAAACCAATCACATTTAGAAAGATTTATTTGATAAAAGTGTCAAAAGTGAAGAGTACATCTTGATACATGGTTTAACTCAAAAACAAAGTTCATTTTCGATCTAAAAATATTACAAAGAATGATCTTAAATGAAAAATATCTTTTCGACCCTGTAGAGTTAATAACACAATGTAAAATAATCAATATAAAAATAGTACTCATTTGAAATAAATACAAGTCTTGTACATACGTTGGCCTGATATGCCATAAACAAAATAACACATGTCACACACTTAAATACTAAAACACACATACATCAAGATCTGGCGTTCCATCAAGAATGTAGAAAGTTTGGGGACAGAGTTAAGGTCTTGTTCTTAATTCAAAATTCGTTTACATAATGTAAAGACGTTGAGCGTATTAGTACAAAGACTGTCGTCTTACTCAATTATTAACTCTGTCAATGGAATAGGAAATATACGATAGAAGGGGTAGATAGAGAAGAGATCACACACACATACGAATTCATGCGCTGCATGAATACAAGGTCGTTAAATGATTACTCATTCTTCTTGTCTTTGCGCGGCAGCTCCAGAGTCTTGGACTCCTTCCAATCCTTCAGATCCTTAACATCCTTCAAGTACTTCAACTCATTGAAATCCTTAAGATCCTTTAAGTCCATAAGGTCCTTTAGATCCTTCAGTTCCCGAGGGTCGATGGGATCCTCAGGATAATCGTCCAGCTTCTCACGGACCACGTTCTCGGGGTCCTTGCAGATAGCTGCGATCACGATCGTGTTCTTCTCCCGTATGTACGTCCCAGCCACGGCTACGACCGAGCTCATCTTCTCAGCAAACTTTTGCTCCGCTTCTTCTCGCTCCATGAGGACATCGCAGTCCTCCAGGTCCAGCACGTCTGAAAAATTCAAAATTCCAAATGTTAATGTTATAGTAATCACACAATACTCATTGTGGGCGGAGTTAGTTGTGTGCGTAACACTGATTGATAACTGGGCGAAAAAACAAGATGGCCGATCGCCTATGTAGAATAAAATTTACGACTTTAGCTTGTCTGCTGATAACATATTTATTTTTCATTCGCCATTGCATAAAGATATAAATATGCACAAATTTTACATAATAAAAAAAAACATTTGCTTGAGCTCAAACTATTATTGATGGGTATTGATTTTTTTTCGAACTTTGCTGAGCATAGAAATATAACACATAACGCACTTTTCACGATCGCTTTTATGGCATCTTCGCAAGTGAGCATCGAGTACAGCATCAATATTAAAATAATAAAACGCAAAGAGATAAGCCGTCGCCATGACACATTGGCATCGGCAGCCACCCAAAGCCCGAGGCTCAATATCTATTCACATTATCTCAATATAAATATTCCCTACGTTAGTAATAAATAATCAAAGTTGTACTTACTAGTCAGATCAATATCCATTGCGATGATGTTAGGCCTCAGTAACACGGAGACACAGCACAACAGCAAATCAACCGGACTTGTCGGCGACGCCTCTTCAATTGATTTATGCCCGGCCCGCGCAGTTGCAGTAGAAGCTCCATATCCTTATAACATTTATGTATAGCCTCACCTCACCACGTTATCAGTTCAGGTGAGCAAAATTGGAACTAATGAAAATTCGTACAATTTCACTATACGCGACTCATCCTAGAAAGACACTGGCGCCACAGGCAATCTGATCACGAAATTTGGTAGTGAAATAAAAGCGAAAACCAACAACCGTATTTATAAACTGTTTTGACGTTGAATTGAAGGGAAAATGTTGTTATAAAACGTATTCCTTAAAGAAAACTCCCCACACCAACTTTTTCTTGGCTATTTATATCTGTAAATCAATAAAGAAGTTGTACTGAGAAGAAATCGTGCCGTCATAGACTAAACATTTTTATAATCGCGAGGTTTTTTGCCTACTCAGGAAGGATATTAACAAATTCAGAGTATGGTATTTGTTGCGTCGTTTAAGTTGTCAAATTTTTAATACTATCACAAAAGTTTTTGAGAATGTAGGGATGTATGCTAGTTATTATTTTACGCAAAAACGGATGGACCGATTTGATTAGTATGGTTGGTATGTAGATAGGTAATACAATGTTTAGCACATATAGGTTACTTTGTATCTACCAGCGCTAACTAACTTAAACTACAAGCCGCGGGCGGAAGCTATTTTCCTAAATAAAATATCACTTTTTATTATCAATCAAAAGAAAGGAAGTGGTTTTAGATATGATTATGGACATTGACAAAGAATATTTAATTTTATTTTTAAGAGAAAAATGAACTGACTTGAACATCAAGATATTCTAGGGTTTCAGTAACGGATGAGATAAGAATAACGAATTATTCTAAGAACCTAGGTGTCTTCAAGGCTAAAGTGAATAGGTTGCGTACTCCAACGTAGGTCGCATTATCGCTTACGCCTAATAAAAAATAATAATATGTCAATCAAGATTCTTTCCATATTAAGTGGCTGAATAGAAAATAATATTTGATTCGCGTGACATTATACCCTTTTGTGTACTATAAAGATTATCTATTTGTTTATTATATGTTTATAGCTCGAGAATTAAACTATTATGATCATTTTACTACACCTACGTAAATAATATTTGTTCAACATGATACTAAAGTTACACCTGTATAAGTAGGTAATCAAGCTACTGTCACATGAATCAGCTCACTTATAGGAACTTTACAAACCTTGACTGGCAACTGCCAGACTTACGATAGGGACAAGATCTGATCAAGCTCGGATTTATCAAGATGGGTCTCTGTCAAAATGTTAAGTGATACTCGTTTCTTGAAACCTCATTTTTAAGTAAAAGGACAGCAAACGAGCAACCGAATAACCGAAGGGTAAGCAAAAGCAATCTGCGTCGCCCACGGACATCCGCAACAACAGAGGAGTTTCACGCATTGCCGAACTTTTAGGGATTAGGGTTTTGGAGATTTATAAATTGATGAAAGATTGGGGGAGGGGCAGGATTGGGCCTCCAGTAACCTCACTCACACGGCGAAACATAACGTTATGGTTTTTCACGCCGGTTTTCAGTGAGACCACGGTTTTAGTCCGGCTGAGCCGACTCATTCGTGTCGAAACATGATTCTCCCACACTTCTGCACACACATTACATTTTATTGAAGGGTGAAATAATAAAATGTCTTCTCACGGCCTGAATGGGGTGATAGCTTACTGACAAAAACACCAGGTTCCTTTTCCTGCAGGGCAGGGCCGTGGTATATTATCATACAATACCTAAATCTCTGTTGTAAAACTGACTCTCTTTGAGTTTGGATTGAAAACTTGATCCTACTGTATTTTCCATTGGTACACACAATACCCCCACTAATCTAATCTTAGTAATTCTTATATGATAATTGTTGATCAATTAATTGATATGCTACATAACAATAATAGATTGCTATTTTAAGAATATGCAAATGCGACTGTAGAATTAACTTTATGATATAACATACCGCATGCTTAATTAAAAAGCGGCCTAACTAAAAAAAAAAAGAAATTTGAATTTTAAAAATTATGTTACGATAATAATAAATGACATGTTTTACTAAAGACGCTTTTTAGGAAAGCGAAAGTTGCGTCTTGGGCTCAATAAAGGCTAATTAATAACAGCTACAAATTATAGAACGTTTTTAAGCTTATACTTGTATCTATAGCTTCAATGGCTTAAAGTGGCTTTTGAATAATATATCTTTTATTAATTTAAATTTATAAAATGTGCCCTACAACTTGGTATTTATTTACAGATGGTGACTCAACTGACAAGGTACCGGTAATTATTGGTATTGGCAGGGAACTCGGGGTCTACCGAACAGATGGTTAATGACTGTGAATAAAAATATAGGAGGGTCTGATATTAGGGTATCTAGTTCAAGAGTACTAAGTTATTCCTACCACGATCAATATTCCAGTAACTATTAGAAAGTGATAAGGGTTTTAGACAGGGAATAAAAACAAAAATTGCTATGACTTTTGGAGTCATTTCTTGCCATCTTGGGGTGAAGACTGCGGGCAATAAGATTGTGCGGATGGACAATGAATTGGAAACAAATCATGGTCATGTCATGGTCATGGTCATGTCATGGTCCTTTTACGGAGTCCTAAATTCGGAAGAAAAATGGCTGCGACTAATGATCAGGCCTCCCTGAAATATGATTGAATTATCTAATTGGAACGATTTGGACCTTAACGAACGACTTGTTCTTGGGACATCTTATATCAGATAATAAGAGGATAAGAAATGAAATAAAGAAAGAAAAACTTATTACAACCATTTTATAAAATAAAATGAAACGAAAATTTGATTGTGATTGGTCAACGAATAAAGAGCATTAGTATTTTTTTTACAACTGATGACTAAATCTAGTAATCTTAACGGATTACCGATACTATCAGTGCTAAAAAGTAAATACTTGTATTTTAGAGGTTTTTTGACAAGTTTGAGCAAATTTTGGAGAATTATTTCCTAATTTTTTGAAGAACATACAAGAAAAAAATACTTAAATAAATTATTGATCAAGGCAAGAACCAATTTGAAGTACTGTGCTGCGAAAAATGACCTCCACAAAGGAAAAACGAAATTTTGTTGGAAGATTCATGCAAGAAGGAACCTTATTCTAATATTTAAAGGACTAATTTATAATAAAGTATCACGCCAAGAAATTTTCAAAACTAAGACGTGAGTTGTGGTAATTCGGTTGGCTATCGACGAGAGTCTCAAAACAAAAGCGAGAAGACTGTATGAACCCCACAATCACGCTTGAAAGGCCGATCTTAGATGAATTGGATTTAAACTTCGAATGTATTTAACGCTACAACTAGCTGCTTAGACCTCCGATGTTGAAAACAGGCGAGGAAATTGAAACTAAATTATATATATCACAAAGTTTTCAAACCGACCTCGCCAAATATACTTAGGTATCTTACGGCTTGATTCACCGGTTCTGGGCAGTACTGAAATGTTTGAATACGGATCGTAATTTGCATGAACACTCTGAAATCTACAAGGGAGCGGTGGAACCGACCTTTTTGTCTTATTATTTTTAACTTAATTTTTAATGTTAATATAAAATTAATTTTTATTTGTATGATGCATTTTGATTTGTATAGGTACAATACAAATGATAATAGGAATATATTTTTAAATGGGGTAGATCTGAACAACGACTCTGTTAGGCCCCATCTGGTGGTCTAATACTACGCGCCGTACGCTGGGGTCCAGTTCTGCTTAGGTGGCGAGCTAACCTTGCTTGCTCACCGATCGCAGCAGAGGGATGACCTGATGGTCGGCAATCAGCGCCGCCCAAGGACAATCGCAACAGAAGAAGCAACAGAAGAGTTACGAGTACGTTGCCGACCTTTTGGGGATTAGGGATTGGGGGAGAGGAAGGATTGGGCCACCAGCAACCTCACTCACACGGCGAAACACAACGTTGTGGCTGTCTCACACCAGTTTTCTGTGATGCCATGGTATCATACCGGACTTAAGGGGAATAGGTGTGGAAAACTTTGTAACCTTGTGAAAGAAAAAAGAAAAATCATCAAACGTCTTCGCCCACCCATGGTCGGGTGGGATGCAGTGTCAGACTCTTACTGACTAAAAACCCCCCCCATTCCTTCACCTGCTCTGGGCCGTGGCCGACTCATTGCGCTTATCCCGCAACCCTGATTCCAGAAGCTTGGAGTATCTATTGCATCAGATGGGGTCTGAGGAGATTAGTTCCCTCGCGAGCTGAACCTCCTGCTTTGCAAGCATCACTGCTTTGTTGAATGGGGAGACAACTTTTCAGTTCCTCTCGTTCCTTACCATAGCGTAATAGCCTTTGGTGTACGTTTTTAATGTTACACCTTACGCTAGCTATGATATGATACATATATGGTAAACATGGTAACCAGCGGCTACGGATATTTTTTAATGAGTTAAACCACTTACTCACATGAATTAACTGAGAAAACGTTCAGTAATTTTAACCTTTCGTATGGCTTAAACGTGGATCCACGCGAGACACAATATATTTTCTATTGTGTCTTATAAACCGACATTCAATGGGTTAAGTCACAACTGGACCGCCGAACCCGTAACGGCTTTGAGCAGTCAACTGAACAAATTTTGTATAGGCATCACACGATATAGTAACTGACAAAAAAATGTTGAAAATCGAATAGATTCGAACTCTCTGTCGGATTTGTTTGTAACATAGACCCCTGATAAGGTAGCAGCGTTTAAATAACGTACCAGAAGCAGACCCGAGCATTCAGCGCGCGCCTCAAAGAGCCAAGCGGAAGCGGGGCAAGCGCAATGGGGCATCGTGGCCACGGCCTAAAGAAGGAGAACAAACGGGGGCGGGGGGGGAGTTGTCAGGTCTCTCTCGCCTTAGCCTGAGCGGAAGAAGTCATTTGATGAATTTCCCCTGACAAAAAAAGCGTTTAAATAACGTCGAGGTACTCAAATAAGCTTTGCCCATGTAGGCATTAATATAGGCTATCGAGTTTAAGGAATTGTTTTATAATCTTTGGTCAGCTTTTGGTTCCTACCCTTGCTTAGTTGTCATGCGCGTCGGATGTAGATGCCGCCACCGGGCTCTGATTGATTTTAACCCGACGCGACCAAATTGTTTATGCAGTTGATAGTGGCGCTAGTTTCCATGTAAAACGAAGTGTAAACAAAGAATTCGATACCATTTTTATATAATTTACCTGAAAATATAAGTTTGTTTTAAGGACGCTGTAACGTTTGGCGCTTTATTTAAATGAGATAACAAAGAGATTTTATCTTAATTTTATCGAAAAATCTGTTGGTAAATAGGTGACTTGCGTTCAAATCTGCATAATAAAATTATTAAAGATTTTTTAAACTTCATTTTAGTACCCAATTTAGGGCCTGTTGTGTTTCATACGACGAATAGTATGTAAATGCGTATTTTGATTTATGACGTCGTAACTTTTAGCGACGCCATGATAGTATCAGCCGTCGATTTCTATGTCAGATGCTATATTTATAGGTACATAGATGTAAACTTTTTAAATGCGATTATGCAATAACTTCTTTCAGAACATTTATGTATGCCTTATAAACAAAATTCTTAATAGAAAAAAATAAAGGTAGACTATGAGTAGCCTGCAGAGTGTAACACATATATTACCACCCTTACTCTTCACGTGGGCTTAGAAGGACCAGACTGAAGGATTACACAATAGCTCGCGCTATTAAAAGTGAACCTTCTAAATTCATGTTACTTACTCCCAACCTATTGCCCTTGGGTATAACAATCTCGTATTTTCTCCCTCAAACTTAAAGATCCCTTCAGCCAATTGATCAGAATATAAATTTTCTTATTATTTTTCCTGCTTAGCTTTCTTGGTATTTAGCTTCGAAGCTAATAGAAGAAGCTGGGCTACATATTGAATAGACATAATGACAGACTATTCAAAAAATTATGTTTGACTTGAAGTCAACAGTCAACTTGAATAGAATTAACAGATACGTAATCTACTAGAATTTGCAAAGGATAATAAAACAACGACCTTTTAGATATATATATATTTTATTTATAAATATTACACAACACCGAGTTTTATAACTTAAGAAGGTAGTGTAAGGTCATCGAAAAAATACAGATTGTAATCATGTAGTAGGATTCAAATAACCATCCATAATACTTAAAAATAGAAAAATTTGGCATCTAAATAGTATTCGATGATAACTAACAACTTAAACTTTAACATTACTAAAATAAGCTCAGACGCTTCACTAGGTGGCGCTGTTGGCTCGTGTCTACGAGACGTAAAAGTACATAATTGTAAACAACGCACACTAGAGAGCTATTAAAACTAATTAATCATTTAATTTGGACCTAAAGCCGTTTGACGGCCAAACTATTTTTGTTTTGACTAAATTATTTACAAAAAAGATCAGTCCTCCTCTCCTATCAAAATAAAATATGAAACTTTAATACAAAACTATAAAAAAATAACTGTATACAACATAGTGTAGTTTAAATAAAAAAAAGAAGATATATGAAATATAAAAGATTGACATATATAACAGGAATATATCACGACATCAAATTCACTACACGTTTAGTTTCACAGCTTCTAATTCTATCAGAGAATGCGACATATCGAACAAGCGAAAATGAATTTTTGAAATCTAATACAGTTGTTAAAGGAGTAACTCCATTGTAAATGATAATTCCTGGAAGGGATATGTCACATGTTGCTTGGCCGTTTACAGCTTGCGGCGCTTGTCCTGGTGATCGTGCTTACGTCGAAGGGATTCGCGCTCGCGATTGGCCAACAGGCGGGCCTTCTCGGCCTCGCGGCGCATGGCTGCCTTCTGCGCGATGTCTCGCTTTGCCATCCGTTCTTCCTCGCGCCGAGCAGCAGCTTCACGCATATGGTTAACAAAATGCAAATAGCTGTAGCGAGGGCGAGATACCGGCCTCGGCTCCGGGAATATATTAGTTACAGGGCGCTTCTCGTAATACTTCTTGCAATTTGTACACGAACAATATATAGACGGAACATCGTGAATGCCCCAGGCTGAGGCTGTATCAGGTTGATGACTGGTAGGACATGCTGGCGACTGACCCTGCTCCTTCTTCGGCGACCCGTCCGGCGAGGCTGGGGATGTCTCGAAGACCTTTGCGGTGGACGATGACATACTGGAAAATGAGAAAAGCAATATTAAAGCAAACAAAACTATTACAACACACTATCTCTTTCTCCACGAGTGGGCCTTTAAATTCTATTAGGAATTTCCACAGACATTTTTATTCGTTTCATAACCTAAATTACCTAAAAGTAATATTTAGAAAGAACTATGAACGAATTTTATATTCGAGAAAGACACAAAAACTGCCAATAACACTTAATTCAACCACTACTAAAACTGTTTAAAACTATCAACAATATTGTTAAAATGGGGCGTGGACATCCGCCCACATAAAGATGGCACGTGTTTATAGGTTAGACTGACTGTAAGGAAAACATACAACGCAACAAATTCTGAAAGTTTTGTGATATAGTAAGGTTAGTTACCTGGAGCGTTGAAGTACGGCACAGGTGGAGAAGGTTAGGAACAGCGAGATGGAGGAGAATGAGCGCCACGTGACGTGACGGGGCTGACAGCGACGCGGTTCTGCAGTGCGTCGACGTGCGCCACCCGCTTATTGATTAATGGCGGCTATCCATTGCGCAAGTGCAATAAATACATCTCTCTTTCTCCCGTAACCTATATTAAGTTACGAGCTAAATACTTCCCGGGCCCTATAAACAAAGAACTTTCAAAACAAAAAGCGATTAGCTCCTTAGTCATTTATTTTGTGGCCGAGATTGAAAAGAGTAAAAATATTCTGGGTAAAAACTATAGGTACATTTTCCTTTAAGAAAATTTCCTTTGTTTCGTCACGTACCTGAATAAAACGAAAAAAAAAATATTAAAGATACATTTTAAAAAAGGCACGTCTTCAAAACATCAAACAAAAGTAAGCTTCACTTTCAAAGAAGAATTTTTAAATAAACCTGTATTATACTATTCAAACAATCTAAAGCCGCTTTCCGATATTCTCAAATCTTCCCGCCATGTTTTATTTTGAAATAGAATCCAATGACCTTGATCTGTGTACCCAGTGAAGATATTTGTTTACATTATTATTAACTAGCTACTCCTGCGCGGTTTCACTCGCTGCTCGGCTCCATTTGATAGTAGCGTGATATTTTGTAGCCTATAGCACTCGGGAACATTGTAGCTATCAATAAGTAAAAGAATTTTGGGAATATGTATGACCCGTGGTTCCAAAGATTACCCTCTACATACAAACTTACAAATTTCAACTCTTTATAATATTAGTATAGATATAGATATAGATTGACTATAAAGAAACAATGACCTACTTAATATAAAATTATTGCAAGAGTTATTGAAAAATTAATTCTTTAAGTTTATTGTTTCACAGAAAAAAATATTAAATAGAAAACTTTATTTTAGAAAATTAATGTTCATTTAATGATTGTTTTTGAATGTGACGGGGCGGCAAACAAGCCGGCGGACGCTGGATCGTGGTAAGCAATCGGTGGCGCCTATGGACACCCGCACAACACCGGAGAAGTAGCGAGTGCGTTGCCGATATTTAAGGGATTTTAGGGAGTAGGGTTACGGAGATTTAGGGAATGGGTAGGAATTGAGGGAGAATTATTAAACCTCCGGTAGCCTCACTCGCACAGCGAAATACAATGCTGTGGCTGTTTCACGCCGGTTTTTTTATGAGGCCGTGGTAATACTACTCTGATCGTGCCAACCTTTTCCTGCCGAAACATGTCTCTTCTATAACGGATTCTATAAATAAACACACAAAAATTAAATTTTCGTAGTCTAAGCTTGAGAACTTCGAAACAAAAAACATCATAAAAATACTTATAAGTAGGTAGGTAGGTACTGTTAACATTGTAAAACATCTATTTATGTAATATTAAAATATTAGTACTTTTAATTCTTAAACGCCTTTTCAGACATTTCTCTTATTCGTGTAGCTGATAACAGTGAACTATCTTATAGCCAATTAAATCGATTACCTAAAATATAATTAATACCCTTATTAAGAACGATTGGTTGATCGGCTTTAATATTGTTACAAGTACTCGGAGTAAGCCTCTTATTGACTTTAAGGGAGTCATAATGCAAGGCACGTGGATCATAAGAAATCCCCACGGATCTGTATAGTTTATATTAATTAGTAAAATAATTTTTACCTAACAAATAACATTGGTAAAAGCTACTTTATCGAGGTCTATTCTGTGCATCTAAATATGATTTCAAAGCAGGCTTGATATCTTATTTGGGGAGATTGAGAGCTGTCGAAAATGTCGTCATGGTTTCAAAGAGAATGGATGTCTTTTTCATTAGCCCGACCTTACAGAGTATAAAAATCGAAAGCAATATCCAATTTTCAAAAATTCTCGTTTTAAAAACCTAGATCAAGAACTTGCTTAGTACTTGTATGATGGTTGTAGGTATCAAGAATTACTTTGAGTAAACAAATCTGTAACAGACATGTACTTACATAATATAAATTGTAAATTTAATTCACTCACCTTGGCTTACGAAGTTGAGAGGTAAGTTGTGGAGTGACGTGGCTAAAAATAAAACATTACTTGTATAACAGAGAAACAAGTCGAACCCAAGGGTTGTTCCACCCTTGGTTCGACTTGTTAAGAAATACAAACGGATTTTTTATAAATTTTCAAAATATCTATTATTTCAAGTATCCCAATCATGACTCCTGAACTTGAATGGATTTTGATTCTATTATATTTTGAGTGCAAAGATTGTTTTTAGAAGTTGAATTCGTGTCCGTCATAGTCATAACAGCCAGTTCCCGATTACATATAGACAGGGTTTTTATTGTTTTCATACATATACCTAACACAGTTTTACCATCTACATTATGTCGTGGTGACCCGGAGGTATACGCGCCCGCTTCTCGTGCATAAGGGGGCGTGTTCGAAACCTGACAAGTACAAGTTTTTCTGAGTTATATATTATTTCTTAAGTTTATTTATACCGCTGACATACGGTAAAGGAAAACATCGTGAGGAAGCCTGAACTTACGATTCCAATTTTAAATTTGATTTACTAATCCGTCTTAAGCAAGCGCGGCGATTAATGCTCAACACATTTCCGTATGAGCTGATGTTAATAACCATCTACAATAAACGTGGAAAATTAATACACATTTCGCATATACGGTAAATACATCCAAACTAATATTGTAAATACGAAAGTAACTCTGTCTGTCTGTCTGTTTCTTCTTTACGCCTAAACTAATGAACCGGTTTCTGTGAAATTTGGTACAGACTAAGTTTTAGAACTCGAGAAAAACATAGGATAATTTTTATACCAAAAATCTGCAGGAAGTCACTATTCCACGCGAATGGAGTCGCGGGCAAAAGCTAATTTTCTACAAATTTTGTAATATAAAATAAAACGTTATAACATCACAATAACATTTTTATGTCAAATAGAATACTAAATTTTCTTGAACCAACATTAAGTACCTATATAGTAAAATTTATGGATGCAGCGATGAATGCTTTTCAGTTTTTTATGTTTTTATACGTTTTCACAATTTCTTTTGACTAAGGAAACAAGCCAATACTGGGCAAAACCTGCTTACGGGTAGGCATGATCCATCATAGATCGCATTACCGCTTACTACCAGGCGTCATAGCGGCCAAACGTCTGCCCATTCCGCAAAAAAAACAAAAGACATACACGGTAACATTGACAGGTATTGACAGATCAAACGGTTAGCAGCTACTCTTTATAAAATTGACAGACAAAAGATATTATCTTTGTGTATCTTTGAAGTCTGTCTTCTAACAAGAAATGCTTTGGCAAGCGTTTTCAGGGAAGGTTTCCTTCCCTGAAGCTAGATCAACTTTCAAAGGTTTGAGAGACAGGACAGTTTCGTAATCTAAGGAATAAAAATAAACTTGTCCTGCCTACATCATCAAGCTGTCATTTTTCCAGATCTATAGACACGGATTAAAGGGAAAGATATAAAATACTAACAAAAAAGATTTTTTTGATATATTCCGTTGTCGCTAATGTTTGTTTCGAATTCAAACGTAGTTTTTTAAGTCTCATAAGTGTAGTGTTTCTGTATAGAAATAATTTTAAAATAGGTTTAAGTAACAACGTATACGGTACGAGTAAGTGGCAACGCACTTACATACGGTGTGTAATAACTAAAACTTCTCGTGGTTGAAAAATGGGCTCCCCATAGGGTTCGAAGCCTGGCAAATAATAATGTGACTTTTCCGACTTAAACATTTTCAGTATATAGTATGACGAAAGACAACAGAACGTGAGGAATTTCCCATTTATTATGTTCAAAATATAAGTTTAGAACCAACCCCAGCCTTGAGTAAGCGTCGGGCAAGCTGTAACAGCAGCGGTAAGACCACTCTTTGACAAGTGGCTGGAGAGACCTCACCTAGCGCCTGACGCGGGTGCTTACCGGGTACGGCAGCTGCGGTAGATTCTTGTTTTGGATCCGGCTGGAGGTAACGCCTTAGTTTCATCATTGTGAGGACCACATAGAGGACAATGTGTAACATACGGTAGCGGAGTGCGTGAGGAAGTTATCCTCCTCCTCGGGGTAAGCGCAATGAGGCAGCACGGCTTCAACCCTGAGCAGGACAAGGAACGGGGGTGGGTATTTGATCAGTAAGAATTTGACAATCCCTCCCGCCGGACCAGGCCAGAGAAGACATTAGATGATTTTCCACTTACAAAATAAGCTTTGAGTAAGCGTGGTGATTGATGCTCATTCATTCTCCGAATGAGAAGAGGACCAATCTTAGCAGTGAGCACTTTTAGCCTGTGTTGGTGCAGATTACAAGTAATATACATAGATAGGTGTCAGCTTACCCCCTTTTTTTTTTTGTGAGGGGATAATCATCAAATGACTTCTCCCGCCCAGGGCCGGGCAGGAGGGAGTGTCAGACTCTTACTAACTAAAAACCCCCCTGTTCCTTCTCCTGCTCTGTGCCGAGGTCGCGGTACCTCATTGCGCTTACCCCGCAACCCCGGCTGAACATCAGCCCTTTAGGGCCCCGTCTGTGGTGGTCTATTGGCTCTTTGAGGCGCGCGCGGAACGCTACGCGCCGTACGCTCGGGCCTGGTTCTGGTCGGGCGACGAGCTGCCCTTACTCGCCGACCGCAGGCCCGTACTTACGGTGGCCGGAGATCGTCCCTCGATCCCCGACGCCCGTAGTGTCGCCAGTTGCGGCTGCTGGGGCGTGAGGAGGAGGATTGCTCCCTCACGCGGGCCGCCTCTCTCTTTGCGAGCATGACTGCTTCACAAAAGGAGGAGACGGCGTCCCAGTTCCTCTCATTCCGCACCATGGCCTCGACTAAGGCCGGGCGCGAGAGGTCACCGCCGCCGATCACTTCCCTGAGGATACGGCGGTGCTCAGCCCAGGCAGGGCATACCGCTACCGTATGCTCCACCGTATCCTCTAGGTGGTCCTCACAATGACGACACTCGGGCGTTTCCTCCCGCTGAATCCGAAACAGGAACCTACCGAAGCTGCCGTGCCCGGTAAGCACCTGCGTCAGACGGAAGGTGAGGACGCCGTGGCGTCTCTCAAGCCACTCCTCAAAGAGGGGTCTTACCGCTGCTATGGTAGCGTGCCCGGCCCTCGGTTGCGACAGTCGCTGTTTCCACTCTGCCATGAGATCTCGCCGGAGCTCATTCCGCCACGCACTAATTTGGCGCGGCAGAGGATCTTCGCCCCGGCGACGCGCGTCTGCGCGCAAACTGTAGACGCGCGCGAGCGCCTTCGCTTCTAGATCCCACGGCGGTGATCCGGCAAGGAGGTTCGCCGCCTCCCCGGAGATCGTGCGATACCCGCGGATTACTCGAATAGCCATGACCCTCTGGGACGCGACCAGCGTACGAGCCGGCCGCCGCTTCAAGGCCGGCGCCCACACAGGGGCACCGTAGAGGGCCATGGATCGCACAATCCCCATATACAACCTCCGGCAGGAGGCGTTTGGCCCCCCGAGGTTGGGAAGGAGCCGCTTGAGCGCGGCCCCAGACCGTTCTAACTTAGGGGCCAAACGACGAAAATGCTCCGTGAAGTTCCATCGGCTGTCGAGGACGAGACCCAGGTACTTCATCGCCGACTCGACGCCGATGGTAACTCCTCCTGCCGTTATTTGGGACCCACCTGGAGGTGGCGCGCTCCGACGGCCATAGAAACACATGGCCTCGGACTTGTGGAGCGCCACCTCGAGTCCCAACTGCCGGATCCTTGCAACGACTGTCGCAACCGCTTGTGACATCAGGTCGGCCGCCGCCTGATGCGACCTCCCGTTCGCCAGCACCAGCGTGTCGTCAGCATAACAGACAATGCTGACGCCGCTCGGGAGGTCGGTGCGTAGCACCCAATCGTACCCGATGTTCCACAGGAGAGGTCCCAGGACCGATCCCTGTGGGACACCGCGCGACACCTCTCGCCGATTCCACACGCCCCGGTGACCGGGGTAGATGACGCATCTGTCCGTCAAGTAAGCCTACCCCCTGAGGAACATATAACGCAGCTTACAGTCAATCTCAATAAACTATCTGTTTAAATTTTGATATGACTCGTTAGCTCAGTAGGTTAGAGTACCGATATAATTCAAGTTTTGATATTAAATATACTAAGATAGGAATAAAAAATAAAAAGGAAACATTTTTTTCGTGGGTGCGTTTACAAACATACAAATTCAAATACACAAGCCACCCAGACCCGAAACAACAATTTGTGGATCACACAAAGAGTTGTTCCGTACGGGAATCGAACACGCGGCACGTTGCACGGCAGCCAGTTGCCCAGCCACCGCGCCAACCATGCAATCATTCCAACCGATTCAGCGCTCAGCCAGAAATAAAACCTAAATGTGAGAAGAGTCTGACACAATCTGTCTTTATTTATTTGTTTGGATGCACATAAAATGTTAATAAATGTTAATGCTGGTAGGGGTCTTGACCTGCTGGTAGGGTCTTGACCGTACTTCCGGGATTGCTCTGATAGCCGTGGGATGCCTCTCCTTCCCCAAGCAGCTCAACGTATGTTGCCTCCGTGTCGCTACATGCTAGCGGCCGTTTCCGGGGCCCCATTAATGGAGTTTGCCAGTCACCCCCTGCCTGTTTATCCGTATTTATCAATATTGGTCAGGGGCAGGGGCCATAGTATTTCCATAGTTATCATATCCACCAGTCCAATAGCAACGCATACCTATAACCCTATCAATTTTTACCACATTTCACAATAGTCCTGCATCAACCGGGGATTGTCCTTGGATGCACTTGGATGCACTTTTATAGTGCATACAGGGATAATTGCCGGCTGATGTCCCATCACATTTAGATTAAAACTGTTCAACGGGCCTCTGCGAGTTGGCTTCGGCTCCTCGTACGCCTTCCAAAGGTCCGGGACCCTGTGGTGCCGTGAAAGGATAGAACAAAATATAGAAGACGTAGGCAAATCGTGAGGTTTTAATTACAATTTTCAATTAATTATAAATATCGTATTTCTTATCCACAACATCAGGGTCCCGGAATTTTAAACAGTAAGATTTTCATCGCAGAATTCTTCAAGAATTAACTTAATTAATTTTTTAGATAATCCAGGTAAAAACTAACGATTATTTTCCATGTAATTATTGTTTTTAAATATCGAATTCGATTAAAATACAATGAAAATAAAATAGATATAGAGAATATAAAGAATAGTAAAATATTAATTGCTAGGTTAGACATAGTATGTCGTAAATAGTAATCTCAAGGAAATAATATAAATAGTATAATATGAAGAGTTCCACTATCTCCACTTTCACCTACTAACTCTTTAAATATACAACCGCGACCAGTATTACAGTATCACAGACTCATCAAAAGTGCCCAAAAAGAAGGACTATTAACGGTTGAAGATTTCCACTGTCTCCACTTCCACCTCCTAACGCTTTAAGTATACAACCGCGACCGCTACAACAAACACATATTACAGACGTATTACAGACTTATCAAGACAATTCAAATGTGTACAAACTCAAGGAGTAACGGTTGAAAGTAGTAGTAGACTAACGGTTGAAGTGGTTGAAGGATTATAATCTCTGCTTGCCCCTCCTGACTCTTTAAATATACAACCGCGACCACTACCACATTATCACAGACTCATCAACATAATCACCACCCCTGCTCGCGTCGGTTTCCTCAGTGCTCAGGGTCGTGAACACCTCGTGAAAGCAGTGTACTGCGTATTACTCATCATCATCATCATATCAGCCACAGGACATCCACTGCTAAACATAGGCCTCCTCTATTGACTTCCAGAAAGGCCGGTGGAAGAGACCTGCATCCAGGGGCTTCCTGCGACCTTAATCAGGTCGTCTGTCCACCTTGCGGGTGGACGTCCTACGGTGCACTTGCCGGTACGTGGCCTCCACTCGAGAACCTTTCTGCCCCAGTGGCCGTCGGTTCTAAGCGCTATGTGCCCTGCCCATTGCCACATCAACTTACTAATCCGCTGGGCTATGTCGGAAACTTTTGTTCATTTGCGGACATCCTCGTTTTTTATTCGGTCTCGCAAAGAAACTCCGAGCTCCAAAGAACTCCTTTCCATAGCGCGCTGAGCGTATTACTCGCCGCCATCGATTTCCATCTACCGCCGAATGGCGAGCGTCGTGGACTGTAGTGTTGAGAGTGGCGCGGATCTGATCCGTCCAACGTATCGGACTTCTTCCTCTAGGTCTCTTTCCTTAAACTTTACCAGTGATCAGTAACTTGTCCAAGTTATCATTGTTCCTTCTGGCAATGTGTCCAAAAAACTCCAGAATCCTGCGGAAGTATATGGAAGAGAGCCTTGTCTGGATCTTAAGCTCCTGGAGGATCGATACATTGGGCCGTGTGCCGTCCAAAGAATCCCTAGTATTTTTCGCCAGCACCACATCTCGAAGGCGTCAATGCGGTCACGGTCGGCTTTATTCAAGGTCCACTTATCTTTGCCATACAAAATCACCACTGTGTCCACAAGATTGTTCTTTGTTTTCAACGAGATGAGAACACCTTGTTGAAAACAAAGAAGCTGTGCCATGCCATCCCAATTCTACTTCGTACTTTGGATTCGCAAGAGCCATTATTGGTAATGCCTGAGCCCAGGTATACATATAAAGCTATCAACTACTTCTAGATCAAGTGTCCCAGTAAGTTCAAGCTTGCCTGAGCGATCTACAACCATGATCTTCGTTTTGGATCTGTCGAGGGTCGAAATGGAGAGTCCCAGTTCTCCGCTGTTGAGCTCCATCCTATTAAATAAGGTGAACGCTAGTAGAGTGGTATCATTTGCGTAATGCAGATTTGCAATTTTTTTGTCCAACGACGGCGATGCCACCATCCCTGTCATCACAGGGACCCAGGTCACCTCATTATGTATTCGCCGTATATATTTAACAGAATGGGTGAGAGAATACAGCCTTGTCGAACTCCTTTTTCAAAACTTAATGTTTTGGATATTGTCCCGTCAATCCTCACCATACCTCTACTGCTACTGCTAGTCGAATTTAACCCCACAAAGACACAGGTCTGTGTGTTCACAGCTAAAAAACTGCCGTTGGTCGTATCTCCTAAATTTCAGAGCACCTCCCTGACAGCCTCGGCCGGTATTGGGATACTTGGTGTCGATAAAACGAGCGAAGTCCAGTTCCGCGGTCATCTAGAGGGTAAGGCCAAGTTAGCCTCGAAGTAGCTTGGTGTGCTCAACAGATCGAGGCACTATTTCACCCCGGGGTATCACCTGCTACTTTACAAGGCGCAAGTTCGGCCCCATATGGAATCTTCATGTTTGGGCGGCGGCACCCCAGTACTAACTTCTCCTCCTGGACCGCACTCAACGACGAGCTCTCCGAATTGTTGACTGCCCTGTTGTCTCGGACAGGTTGGACTCTTACGTACTCGTAGGGATGTAGCCTTGCTATGTATTCTCTATCGTATTTATCACATTTAATTTTCTGAGGAATTGTTCAGTTTTATCCCCGCCGCATCTTTTCACCATTGTTCCACGTGAAGAATACATTTTACCCATTTTAACATTCACATGTAACTTTCTGCCCCGCACAGCAAAACTTTGGAATGATCTTTCGGCGACCGAACCGACACGACCTTCAAACCTTCAAGCAACGAGCGGACTCCTAGTTCAAAGGCCGGCAACGCACATGTCACTCCTCTGGTGCTGCGGGTGTACATGAGCGGCGCCGATCGCTTACCATCAGGTGATCAGTCCGCTCGTTTGCGTACTATGCCATAAAAAAAATTCACCCTCTGCCTGACTGAAGACAAACCAAATGTGCCTAAAAATAAGTAGCTACTACGGTTGAAGAGTTCCACTATCTCCACTTCCACCTTCTAAGTCTTTAAATATACAACCGCGACCAATTTTACACCATCACAGACTATCAAGACGGATGGAGATCCAAATTCAATCCGAATCGACTGCAAGGTTGACGCGGTGGCGTGGCAACTGGCTGCCGCGCAACTCGATTCCCGCACGGAACAACCCTTCGTGTGATCCACAAACTGTTGCGTTCCTCTGAAACTGATTCAGCGCTCAGCCAGAAACAAAACCTAAAAGTGAGCGAAATTTGGCGCAATCTGTTTTTATTTATTTGCACGCACATGCAGTTAACCCTATATGCAGATAAAATATATGAAAACAAGATAAATATTAGGTGCAGGCGTGGGCCCACAAAATCCAAAAATTAGTATAATATATAGCCTTTCTACAACTTTGAGTCGCAGTAGTATTGAAGGCAAAGCTTAAAAAGTAGTACTTGTTTCAGATAATTAAGACGAACATTAATATCACTGATTCAGTAAGACCACTTAAATAACCCTAAATTATTATATACTAGCTACCCTCCCCTGCTTTGCGCGGGTCTACAACTATCTTGCTAATGACGAAAGGGTCACCATTTTCCAGCGCGCCCCTCTACTTTTCTAAAATGTTCTTACATAAGAACCTTCTACTGACAATAACGAACACAACGAAAAAAGAATTGGCAAAATTGGGCCAGGCATTGTTTTGTTTTGTGATTCATTTTTATATACATGGATTATATATTTTTTGATTAAGGCTGTTACTGCTTTAAGAGTTTTACCATCACTGATGATCTCTTTCACTTTTGAGAATGGTGGATAGAAACTTTATGGACGTCATTTCTTTAGTCATTAATTTTTAAATATATTTATAAAATTCGTAATTTAATTTCTAATTAGTATCTACTAATTTCAGAAAAGACGTTCTTATTTTAAATTAAACTTCTGTAACGTTTATTCATTTAATTTTATTCAGAAACTACAATTTTGTGTGAACGGCTTAAGATAGTCGTTACAATATATCCAACAAACATTTATATCGGAAAGTCTTAAAATACATACAAATACAATATTTTGAGAAAAAAAGAATTATCAAAAATGCCGACTGATTCCACAGGATTATGTAAAATGTGTTTCAATATGTAAAATGCAAAGATCCAAAGTTCTGATAAGAAGACATTTATATGTATCGGTAAATCGTATTGTTAGCAAACGTTTAATATGTACAGGCAGTATTATTGAAATATTATCTTTAAGAATACTGTATCAAGGATCAATTAAGATATAGTGTAATGTCATTAACCCAAACAGCACATTTCCCAACACTTTTTTTATAGAAATACGAAAATATTTTCAGATTTACCCTTTTTCAACTATCATCACATTTCCGAATATTACGAACTTTTTGAATTAATGCTCTATGTGAATTACTGGAAGAACACTCAGACATTTACTATTGAAAAATATCATTAAATACTTAATATTAATATTGGAAAGAATCACTGACGTACATTTATCAATTATCATTAACCAAGGGGCTCCTAGCAACTCCGGGATGGCGTATAATACTTACGATAAGACATTCATGGAATGTCCACATTAACACCTAGCAACCTTCGTTAATATTACCGTAATAATAGCTTTTAATCTAACGCTAAACTAAACAATTCACATTACGTACGAAAGAAGCACTTACAATGAGATATACCTTTAAATAAATAACACTTACTACGCAAATAATTATAATTAATTTTAAGCTCAATCAGGACACCACTTACTCCTACAAATAAGTACGGATACTTAACATTTATTTCACTAGGTACAGGATGTTCAGTCGCCAGTGCTCCTTATTTGCAAGGTTAGTGACGATGGTACAATTTGTTTTGAACACCTATTATAACACTAAACGATGCGTATATTACACTTAATCCAAAAAGAGATATTATCTCATAATTATCCTAACACGTTGACGTTACAAACTTGAGCCTACTTACACATTCTCAGAAAATAAGAAAGATCGATCAATTGGTCTTTACTGTTCAATCTTTCATAAAGGTTACATTTGTATCTAACGGAAGAAAAATTCACTAAAACTTACTCTTACACATTTAAGATAACAGACCAAAATCAACTTTTGTAAAGATGAGCAAAATTATTTCGATTAGCTTCGAAATCACCCTGTAGATTAAAAATATAAACCTTACTAACATACATAATAGCCGGGAAACACTTACTTAATAATAAATTAATTAAATTTTATAATTTAAAAGCGATTCCATTCCAGGCAAAAGCGGACGTTTGAAAAATTAATACAACTAGACTCAATTTTTAATTAATCATTATGTACCATATGAATAGGAATGGCGAATTTAAATCTTTATTTTTTGTATCTCTATTCTAGGCTAATTATATAAAAGGGTGATTCTTTAAGTATAAAAATAATCTTTGAGAAACCTTTTGAAGGACATTTAAATATAAGATTGTGAGCTTGAATAAAAATTTGGAAACTTTGATTAAGATAATCAGATTAGTTAATTCTTATTATTCATTATGTACAACACGAAACCAAGCATTCATCTAATTCAAGGTTTTCATATCGCTGAGCTTAATAGCCTAAATATGACAACCATAGATCAATTCACTGCTGTATCGCCATCCATATTCTTATTCTCACAACATCAGCAGCGCAAAACATTAAACATTAATCGCTCTGGCGTCTATTAAATAATATACACTACTACGATCGTATACTTGAGTAATACAATCTCGCAAAGGCTTTTATGGTGATGCCGTAATTAATAATAATAATTAAAAATACGTACATTAACACATGTAATACGACAACTGGAGGTAAATTAATGGATTATTACTTTCTATATCCATCCAAGCGTTGCCGGGCGTAGGATAAGAAGCTCCTGGAGTTTGCAGGCTTACAGACGCGTTTGCGTGCTACCTAAAGGTCCTGGGGGTGGTGGTGGTGGCATACAGGCTGCATCCTCCGAGCTTGGCCCCGGCAGGTCCAGTCTGCTGCTACTGCTTCCCGCTACGTGAGTCATCTCTTTATCGTTGAGATGTGACATCGGGATCCCCTTGTTGGCCTCTGGAATCAATAAAGTTGATTATTTACAATGATATTTAAAATTTTGTGCCAGAATAATCTGTATTCGTGTGGTTCAATTTGTTTTAGTTTTTATAATTTGTTTATTTTATCAGACTCTTAGATGCACCATCTATAGATACCCAATACTAACTGTAAACAATATTATCACGTTACAATACAACACACATAGAAACCACACTTTTGTTTAGAATGCTACGCCGTAGCTCGTAGTGGCTACGGCGTAGTACAAGTGTCATCGTCTTTCTACAATATTGCTACGGCTTTCATATCATTGAACTTTAACAAACCACTCAACTTCAACTCATTATTTTTACTTGGTACTCACCTGAATCACGGACTTTAGTGGTCATCCCGAAGCTGCAGTCCTGTCTAAGGGACCGGGCGTTGGGGTCACCCTGCGTCTTTAATAACTGGCTCTCAGTGATCTTCTTAATGATGTTACTAAGTTTTTGCTTCCTGTTGTTAAAGCTTTCGTCGCTGTTCATTGTCTATAAAGAAAGAAACCTTATATTAGTAAGAGGATGGCACGCTTTGATGAGTGATTTGATAAAAATGGCGTCGTAAATATGTCTGCTCAAGGTCTCTGGCCAATCGGTCGAGTAGGTTTAGTAACAAGCGGGAGTATCTAATAACATAATACAAAGCCCGACTTACCGCTAATCTTTCACTTGATCGCACACTCAACAGGTTCACTCGCGTGACGATAAGAACTTCTTTGCAGGAATGCTTCGTGCAAAGGGTTCTCCACGACACACTTTACTTCCCAGGGACGTAAAACTATTTATTGATTGATGAACCGCGCAAGTGCAGTTACGTCCGTGGTTGAAGTACGTGGAACTTATGCGCTGTTTCACTCCCTCAATACGTAGAATCATGTCTGTCGATTAAGTTTACAAGATGTCTGTGTTGTTTGCTATTTAGGAACTTCCAACTAGTTTATGTGGCTTGGACATTTCGGTTTCTAGTTGACTTTAGTTAAACTTCAAAAGTTGGCTAAGTAAATTTAATATTGACTGAATTGGTCTTAAGTTTATTCGGCATAATTTGTGAAAAGTTGTAAAGGAAAATAGTACAGACCTATATTCGAAAGATAAGAAAAAAAATGTTGTGAGGTAAAATAAAAAATAGGGTTATTTAATACCTTGTTACTTATTGTCCTATATTTTTAAAAGACAAAGTTTGTGATTATAACTTTACATTTAACATTATTATAATTAATAATCCTGATGTTATGCCTTTTATCTCTCGAGGGAGTAGGCAGGGGACACCAGAAAAACGTTACACCACACACTAGGATTTTCTCCTGTGTCGTGGGTACGTAAACAAACAAAGTCACATACACAAACCATTCAGATGCGAAATAACAATTCTTGGATAACACAAAGTGTTGTTCCGTGCGAAAATCGAACTCGCGAATCGTTGCATAGCAGCCCGTTGCCCAGCCACTACGACAACTGTGCAGTCATTTATCTAATTGTCTACTGGGAAACTGTTTAAAATCGCCATTCCAGTATGTGTTAGTAACGAGATCCTATATTTTCCAAAACTAAATTTCTTACTTATTATTAGTTAGATGTCGCACTTGTACACGCAGCTCATCTCCTACAGGTTAAAGCGTGATATTTTATAGCCTTTATCGGTTAATAGCCGGACTCTCGTCGCCCGACCATAATCAGACCCGAGCATACGGCGCGTAGCGTGCCGTGCGCGCCTCATAGACCCAATATTCCACCACAGATGGGGTCCTACAGTTCTGATGTTCAGCCAGGGTTGCAGGGTAAGCACAATGAGGCAATGCGGCCCCGCCCTAATGCAGGAGAAGGAGCAGGGGCGTTGTCAGTCGGTAAGAGTCAGAGATCATGACGAACTTAACCACTAACAAAAAAAATGGTTAATGGCCTTTCCAACACAAAAATAATATCCAAATCAAAACCACTTGTTTCGAAAAGATAAACAAAATATTATCTTGCTATTAACTAGCTTTATAATATGGTAAACATACTGATACACATGAATTGCATCAAACAGAATAAACAAGGAAATACAATCAAAACTTTTCCATTGTATAAACTAGTTACATGATACAAACAAATATGATATGTATTATCTATGCATTAGCTTTTTTCTTAATCCAAACTAATATTATAAATGCGAAAGTAACTGACTGTCTGTCTATTTTATCTTCACGCCCAAACAACTGAACCGATTTCTGTGAAATTTGGTAAGTACTATAAAGATTGAAAGTCGAGAAATGAAATAGAACAGTTTTTATACCAAAAATCTGCAGGAAGTCACTATTCCACGCGAACGGAGTCACGGTCAAAAGCTAGTCTTGTTATAATTTAGTCTTGATACACCGCTCCGGGAATAAGGTAATATTGTTATTGTTACGCTCCTGAGTCCCGTGGTCGGTTATTTTAATTGAGTTTATGAAGTTAGCAAAAAGTTTTATTATAAAACTTCTGTTTTATGTGATAAGGTATTGTTTTACTATGTGGGGGGATTTATTATCCACGGGGAGTTTGAAACCTTGTTAGTACCAATGATTTATTTGTATTTTTAACCGACTTCAAAAATGGAGGATGGATTATTTAAAGTTTATTCAGATACCACTGACATAGAAAGGGAACGTAGGTCCGTCCAATATAACAACGGATTTAGAATGTTGTTGGGATTGCCTCGTTTTTGCAGAGCCTCCGGTATGTTTGCGGAAGTCAGGATAGACGGCTTCCATGCGGTAATGCGCATCTTTGCTAAGCAGAGTCAGGAGCAGCACTAACAGCAGTTAGTGCTGCTCAGAAAGCATTTATACGTCTTGAAATTTTCTAATCTTTTTCTTTTTCAGGTGTAAATTGTTTTAGTATGAATGAACGGTTCCCTTTCAACTTTTCAGTCACTGGCGCCACTTTCAAACTTCCTCTAATATACCATTTCTCACTTCTCAATTTACTAATTACTCATTTCTCACTTTATCCATTCCCGTCACACCACACATCCATCTTAACATTCTCATCTCTGCTACATGCATTCCTTGTTGACTAGCGTTAAAGAAAACCATCGTGAGGATTATTTTATCTTTTTCATGTCAAAAGTAGGCAAACGACCTGACTGATAGTAAGCAATTTGTGCCGCCCAGAGACATCCGCAACACCAGTGGATTAACGTGTGCGCTACCTGCATCAAGTTCAATATAGTTGATAAATTGTCAGGGCTAAACATTTTACAGTAATGTTAATGGATTTCAAGTAAAGTCGTACTTATGTATACATCACTTAACATTTCACAGCTTAGGTCATGCAAACCAAATGTGTGTAAATATTTTCAGCTGTTGAAGATGTTTGTTTTATGAAATGTCGTGAGGAAGAGGAGGAGAAATCAGAGTGAGGCGAAAGGGAGTATCAGACTCTTACTGACTAAAAACCATCCCGTTCCTTCTCCTGCTCTTGGCCGAGTCTGCGGTACATTATTGCGCTTGACCCAGAAGCCCAGTTCCAGAATTGGCTACAAAGTGACCAATTCCATTTCACAAATATACATACATTACAAGGTAAATAAAAGTTTTATTATAATTAAAACGTAGGGCAAGTGACCAGCCAGGTTTGCGAGTGGCCCCGGAGGCATGAAATCGCTCTGTGATCGGGGTAATAGGGCCCGAACCACCCGAGGACAAGTACGAGAAGGGGACAGAACCCGACGACGGCGGCAACTTACTCCCGTGTTGTGGAAATCGGCGAAGTTTCCGTTCGCAGAAAAGTACACACCCGCCACGGTGATCTCTCTGAACTGAGCCGTGCCACGCTGAGGCCCCTCAAGGGTCGGGGAACTGACATGATGGTCGCCGAACCATCCAGGTCTGCTACCCAGTGATCCCTAGGGGGAAGTACGGCTCGGACACAACGGCAATGTTGATCGACCACTGCGCCCTGCTCTAGGCCGAGGCCGCGGTGCCTTACGTCCCAGTTCCTCAAGGTTCGCACCATGGCCTCGACTAAGGCTGAGCGCGACTCGTTACTCCTTTGGTGTTGCGGCTGTCCATGGGCGGCGCTGATTGCTTACCATCAGGCAATCCGCATGCTTGTAAGCCGTCCTATAATATAAAAACATCGGATTTTGTCGCGCAAAGAGATCCCGACCATAGCCCGACCCATCGCGCGCTGAGCGACTCAGAGTTTTTCTAAAAGGCCAGATGTTATGGACCACGTCTCAGTACCATATGTCATCACCGGCAACACACACTGATTAAACATCTTCAGACACTATGGCATTGCCGATGAGAAGACATCGCATAACTTCCCGAACACTGCCTATCCTAGTTGGATTCTTCAACTGACCTGACCAAGGTATGTGTAATGGTCAACAACTTCAAGCATGTCGTTCCCAACGATGACGAGTACATGTGACATTTCACATGATTTTCGTCTTGTCCAGGTTCATTTTCCTGTAAGAAACGACATTGAGGTCGCTGAGCATGGTGTTCAGGTCCTCCAACGACTCTGCCATAATGACTATATCATCGGTGAAGCGCAGGTGTTTTGTATATATTATTCGCCATTAATATTGATGCCAATTCCGCTCCAATTCAAGAGCTTGAAAACGTCCTCAAATGCGTTTGTGAACAGTTTCGGAGAAATTACATCTCCCTCCCTCACGCCTTTCTGCAATTGAATTGGTTTTGTGCTGTCTTCCTGGAGTTGAATGAGCACTTCGATGTATCTATAGTCGACATGGCATCGCTGGAGAGACTGCAACACTGCCCAGGTTTCGATTAAATCGAACGCTTTCTCTTTGCCCACAAACACTAGACACAATGGCTAATGCCCTCTCTCTGTCTTTTGTATAATCTGGCGAAGCCTATGTATGTGATCTATGGTGCTGAAGCTTTTTCGGAACTCGGCTTTTTCGGGAGGCTGAAAGTCATCAATCATCTGCGTTCGAGACGGTTCTTGACCCACGAGAACTTGCACACATGACTCAGAAGTGAGATAGGTCTGTAGTTCTTCAGCAAAGTGTTATCTCCCTTTTTGAAGAACAGAACTATCACATTCTTTTGCCATGTTTCCGGCGTAGTTCCTTCGTGTATGACGGAATTGAATAACTTTTGGAGGACTAAAAGTATCGGCTTTCCACCCGCTCGCAGAAGTTCCATTGTGATTCCGTCATAGCCTTGTTGTTTTTAAGCTGCTTGAGAGCAATCCTTATCTCGTACAGGCTGATGTCTGTGATATCCTCAATATAGTGTCGTGTCAGCTTAGCTCTTGGGTTTGGGTGCTACGCACCGACCTCCCGAGTGGCGTCACCATTGTTTGTTATGCTGACGACACGCTGGTGCTGGCGAATGGGAGGTCACATCAGGCGGCGGCCGGCCTTGATGTCGCAAGCGGTCGCGACAGTCGTTGCAAGGATCCGGCAGTTTTAACTCGAGGTGGCGCTTCACAAGTCCGAGGCCATTTGTTTTTATGGCCATCGGAACGCGCCACCTCCAGATTGGTCCCAAATAACGGCAGGGTCCTGGTCTCGTCCTCGACAGCCGATGGAACTTCACGGAGCATTTTCGTCGTTTGGCTCCTAAGTTGGAACGGTCTGGGGCCGCGCTGAAGCGGCTCCTTCCCAACCTCGGGGGGCCTAACGTCTCCTGCCGGAGGTTGTATATGGGGATTGTGCGATCCATGGCCCTCTACGGGGCCCCTGTGTGGGCGCCGGACTTGAGGGCGGCCAGCTCGTACGCTGGATACGGTGGAGTATACGGTAGCGGTATGCCCTGCCTGGGCTGAGCACCGCCGTATCCTCAGGGAAGTGATTGGCGGCGGCGACCTCTCGCGCCCGACCTTAGTCGAGGCCATGGTGCGGAGTGAGAGGAACTGGGACGCCGTCTCCTCATTTTGTGAAGCAGTCATGCTCGCAAAGAGAGAGGCGGCCCGCGTGAGGGAGCAATCCTCGTCCTCACGCCCCAGCCGCCGCAACTGGCGACACTACGGGCGTCGGGGATTGAGGGACGATCTCCGGCCACCGTAAGCATGGGTCTGCGGTCGGCGAGTAAGGGCAGCTCGCCGCCCGACCAGAACCAGGCCCGAGCGTACGGCGCGTAGCGTTCCGCGCGCGCCTCAAAGAGCCAATAGACCACCACAGACGGGGTCCTAAAGGGCTGATGTTCAGCCGGGTTGCGGGGTAAGCGCAATGAGGCACCGCGACCTCGGCCCAGAGCAGGAGAAGGAACAGGGGGGTTTTTAGTCAGTAAGAGTCTGACACTCCCTCCCGCCCGGTCCGGGCGGGAGAAGTCATTTGATGATTTTCCCCTCACAAAAAAAATGCTTAGCTCTTGGGTGGCGTGCTGGATTGACAATGGTTTGACAACATATAATAGGTATTTACGAATAAAAATAATTATTTAAATACCCTGGTATGCTTGTCGTTTCGAGCTGGTTGCGCAGGTCGTGGTCGCAACCACTTGTATACATAAGCTGTGAGCGTACCTTATAATAAATAAATAAATACCGGCATGAAGCAACACTTACGTTATGTTTTGCCGTGTGTGTAAGGTTACAATACTTATTTCCCATATTGTACTCACTATCCCCATATTATACTCACTCCCCAAATCCCCTATCCCTAATAACCTATAAGAGGCCGGCAATTCGTGGTAAATCCTTTAGCATTGCGAGTAACATTCATGGAATATAAAAGTTAAAGGGATCAGTAACGCCTGCGGGGTTCGTGGCCACTGTCGGATTCACTGTAATGGTCACCGTGACCGGAGCCCGTTTCTTGGACGTTACCGGGGCATCCAACGGCGCATCCGCTGACATGCTCAGGGCGCCGACATGCTCAGGGCGTGCCTCGCAGCGGAATTGGCTCGTGTGACCAGGCCCAAGACCCAAGGGCCTAAGATTGCGGATTATGGGCCCGGACGACTCCGTTACGGAGGAAAAACTGTCGCTTGCTGTCCCCAAGACCAGAGGGTGCCCTGCTGACCAGGTCAAGGCAGA
Source organism: Spodoptera exigua (assembly GCA_902829305.4). Lineage (NCBI taxonomy): Eukaryota > Metazoa > Arthropoda > Insecta > Lepidoptera > Noctuidae > Spodoptera > Spodoptera exigua. The sequence continues at coordinate 5,482,186 of LR824601.2, read as the reverse complement.
TACCATTTATTTCAAATTGATGGAGTGCAAGAGCCCCGGCCTCTTACGTGCTTATGCTGCCTTATGGGTTACCGCGTGGGTGCCAAACGCAACTCGGAGGCGGACCGCATTTACCGCTACTTTAATAATGGGCAGCGCGGTCCTAGGGTCGGCGGCCGCACTGCGTAGTATGTGCGGCGGCTGGCAAACTACCGGTCCGATCTCCGGTTTAGGGGCAAAGCTTACTCCTCCCCCACCAAACCCAGGGCCAAAGGTAGGTTTTTTGCCACCTCCGCCGTCCCCAACATCGATCCTGCGACCCACGCCGTCGGTCATGCCGCTGCCGTAGTCACCGCCACTCCCTCGACTACTTCTGTCGCCGCTGCAACCAGAGAAGGTGTCGTGATGGACTGCCAATAATGGCTCCATTACAGCTCCTCCAGATGAACATCGTAACTGCGCTTCTGTTCAGGAGAGCAGGATATCTCTATCAATCTATCTAGAAGGAAGGGGATGTTTTTCGTCAGTGACAGTCTGACACTTACAGAAATAATTGGATGATTTTACCCTCACAAAAAAAGCCTGCATAAATACCCGTGATAAACACCCATACTGATAAAACTATGGCCTAATTACTGTCCGGCCCAGACGCTGTGAGTCGCCGATCTCACAGTGCTCTGTGTCTGACCGTCTCTCGTGGTCAGTATGTCATTGTGTCACATTCAGATTTAGTAGAGTCAAAGGCATGACCTGATATAGTGTTTATGAATTAGTATTTGTTATTTACTTATTGATTTTAAGAACAAGAAATTTTAGTATGATAAGTATACAGTTACGATGTCTGAAGGTATAATTTGTATTGTGTATCGACCAGTTTAAGTACAGTACATTGCATAAGGAATTCAATAAAGAACACGACGCAATAATTATAATTTTCCATTGCATTTATTTTCACATTACACACAGAGAAAAGGACATCACATAGTTATCTCAGGTTGCACCTTATATCCCCACTAACAGTCCAGATTTATTACAAAAACCTTTGTATTAAGGGTCCAAAAGTACATCCAAAATATAAGATAAAAATTCAGCTATTTCATTTTAACAAGACATAGTATTTCTTTTATCTGTAAACATTTGGCATCACAGAATAAAATCTCTATATAGCTTTAAAAGGACCCACTATTAACAATATTATTCCGATAGTTAAATTACACTTTATCCCTAAAGATTAAGTACAATTCAATCAATCATAAGGTGATACAAATTGAGACTTTGATAGACAAATAATAGAACAGAAAACGAAGTGTAATTGTTTGACGTAAACACAAAACTAAGGAACACGAATTGAGCGGAAAGTAGGTGACACTAAACACTGAATGGTTGGGAACGTATGTTGACGCTGATTTAGGAGTTGAAAGGGTTCGGGTGATTCGGACCTGGAGCGGTGATCGGCTGGTCGCTGATGTGGCAGCGAGCCGCGGCCTCGGTGATGTCATCGGTGTCGTCCGACTCGCGACGGGCCCGCGCTAGGATCGCCGCCACCACTATGCTGAAGTAGTTACGACGGTATTCCTGTATCTCCAGACTGCGCTGTTCCGTCTGAAGCGAGCCCATCCCCTCGCCTCCCAGCATGGCTGAATCAGTATTGGCCAAGTCTGCAAATTTAAACGGACTTATAACACAAATTGCTTTCACCAAACTCAACATTTTATATTCTGTACAACTGCCACTCTCATTTATGCCAATTCGTGTACTGCCAAAACTACCATCTGCTCCTGTATTCCATGACACATGTCATCAAGCTACCCGAAACTGGCGAAGTATTGCAAAATTTATGAACTTTATCGTAGAGTAATAAAGTTGGAAATCGATTGAAAAGGTTTGACGATTAGAGTTTCTTAATCTGCATAATGTGTCGTTATAAAGTGGCAATAACAATGCAATAACATTGGACAACCCTATGTGTGAGTGATCGCAGATCTCCGCCTTTCACACAATGGTAGGGATGTAGGCTATTTCGGTGGAGGGATATTTAAATATTAAAATAAAATAGCGATTGCAGTTTTTAAGTTAACATACAAACAAGTATCTGTTCTAGTTCCTAAAATAAGATAAACTTCGAGTAAAAAGACAACTCTAAAACATATAATTTATTACAATGGTCATATGTACTTGATTTATTAGAAAACGCTAACAAAGTCGGCAAATAGAGCAAAGAATAAGTAGGTAAATAGCACACAAGAAAACTTAAACTCGTGCAAAGTTAAAAAACTTTAGTAAAGAAGTTTGAACATTAATAGGGTGGTCACGGAATGGAATAAACTCCCAGAAAATGTGATAAAAGCACCCACAGTTAATTCTTTTAAAAACAGACTCGACAAAATCTCCAAATCCATTAATACGCACGCATCAGCTTTCTAAGCTGCTAGTGTGTTCAAGTATATAATAATAATAATAATAAAGCCCGCAGGGCACCTTGAGGCGAGGTGACGGGAATTAGCGATCCCGCGGGCTACCATCATCCCGATTGCTCCAGGGAGAAGTCACCGTTCCTCATCTCCGGCTTGCCTTCATTGGCTGGCCGGAGTGGACGATGACGAGGAACAGGTCTCCCACCTCTGGCTTGCCTTCATTGGCCGTCCAGAGTGGAGTCGCGAGAGTAGTGATCCTGCTCGGAGGGTGGAAGCTGTTCGTAAGCGGCGAGTGGGCCAGTGATGCAGGATGCTTAGGCAGATGCAGATGATCTGAGTAGAAAGCTGGTGGCAGTTTCTTCACCCTTCAGCCACTCACATTTCCGTTGTCCCTCTGTTGCTATTACTAGCAACCATTCCCGGGGGCCCGGTCGGTGAGTTGGCGAGTCTCCGCCTGCCATTTTTACGTGTATAAATTACATTGTTTCGGCAGGTGCCATAGTCCTTCTATAGTTCCCATCCTACTAGCCCATAGCAACCCACACCCATAGCCTTGTATTTTGTTTCCATTATCCGCAATAGTCCTACACTAACCGGGGACTGTCCTTGGGTGCATTTCCATAGTGCATACAGGGATAGTCGCCGGTTTGTGTCCCATTTCATTTAGATTAAAGTTGTCTTAAGGGCCTCTGCGCAGTTGGCTCCGGCCCCTCGTACGCCTTCCAAAGGTCCGGGATCCTGTGATCCCGTGAAAGGAAACGAACAAACATAATAATAATAATTAATTACACTAACACTGTTACATTTGACGCTCAAACACAACCAATCACAATACTTAGGGCTACCTGTTTAACGCAGCTTTTACTAATTCTCAGCATCAGCAGGAGCGACTTATATACAGGGTGTTCCACTTACCTACTTTTCGGATTAACCTCAAAAGCGCGCCGAAAATGACCTAGCTTTATATTGAACGCGAGTGCACAAACACGTGACTAAATGAGCAATCCAACGGCCAATTACTCACCGATCTCCATGATAATAGGTAGTACAAAATTTCACAGTATCAGATGAACGTGACAAGCTTGTTGACGATTCGTCTCACTGTGCGCGATCCAAAGGCGATATTGATTTACACGTGACAGCACTGCGCAAGTGCAGCGAATCCTTCCTACCGTCACTAGTCAAAGCCTCCCTCACGCCAGCGTTACTGTAGAAACTTTTCTATAAATAGAAAGCTTGATGTTACGAACAGGGGTAGGCTGATGTCTTTTGGTTGTTTTGTAGCACGGTCACAACTGCTAGATAAGACGAATAGTCGGTTGCAACTGCTATAGGTATGGTCTCAGGTTCGTAACCCAGATATAATTATGTACTAGCTACTCTCGCGTGATCTCACCCGGTGTTCGGCTCCATTTGACCATAGCGTGATGTATTATAGCCTATAGCAATCAGGAACATTGTAGCTATCTATCAGTGAAAGAATTTTGGCAATCCGACTAGCGGTTCCAAAGATTACCCCCTACATGCAAACTTATGAACTCACAAATTTTACATCTTTATAATATTAGTATATAGGTAGATATTAAATATAGGTAATAGGTTTAGCTATTACATGACACCACTATCATGACCAGCGAATGAAGGAAAGTTGCTTCAAGAAGTTTGATAGAACTACAAAGCAGCATTTTATAGGGTAAAATCATTTATCATTCTAACTACCTCGTCTATCATGTCTGGTTGCCATGTGTTCTACTTCTTGGGATAGTTCAGCTTCGGCAAAACAAGTTTATCCTTAAATCGTGTTAAACTGGTAAATGCCAATACTTTGAATGAATTAATGAATATTATGTTTCTTAATTCTTTCATTGGTTAAACTACTTACAAGCCAACAAGACACTTTTAAGTCCTTTTTCTCTAATTTTTCTTCAATCAAAATATATAATATTTAACAAACCTTAAGAGCCTTTACACACATCACACAAAGTGTAGTGTCGTGTAGGAATCGAACCCGCGACACGCTGCACCCGGTTGCACAGCCACTGCGACAACCGTGCAATCAAATATGCGTAATCGGAATGCATCACTATTAAAAACGCCACAGTACTATCAATGATAATCAAGGAACAAAACTAAATAGAGTTGTATCAATTAATAAAGTAAGTATTTTCAGCCCAAAATACTGTGACTCAGTACCCACATAACTTACGCGCAGCAGGTGACTTTGTACCCCACTGACCTTGAAATATCGCAGTTTGCAACAAGCATAACAGACACCCTTCTAACAGCAAGACCCCAGTTGCTATTCCCCTTTCATCCACGTAATTATACACGACCAGTCCTATTGAGTTCCATTTGCCGAAAGGAACGAGTTCCTGCCTGCCACCGACCTGAAGTCGGTGACTCAAACTTGCAACACAAAACCTGGTGTAATCAATTATTGAAATAGATTTTGTCGCTGTACAGGAAAAATGAATTTCGAATGGTTCGGCTCGACTGGAGTGATACCACGGCCTCACAGAAAACCGGCGTGAAACAACCACAGCGTCGTGTTTCGCCGTGTGAGTGGGGTTATCGGATGACCAATCCCTCCCTCTCCCACACGTAACTCCTTTAGAGTTGCACCGATTGCTTACTATTATATTTTATTTAGGTAACTCATCTACTCGTTTGCCGACTTATCCCATAAAAAAATGAGCGAGGTAGTTCCATTTTTCCAAGTCTCTTGTGAGTTAACTTTTTATATTTGAAAATCATTGTGACTGTCATTTTAACTCTAATGTATCGCAATCAACTTAGACGGCTCTATTGATATTTTTCGAGGTGATAACACAGAATTAGTTGCCCTTACAATCAACCATGAAGTTGTCACAAACTTTGAAAACAAAAAAAGTAATAGTTTAAACTATTCCAGTGAAATAACAAAACAATTTAAACTATAAATAAAAACGAGAATTAAATAATAAAAAAATATTTTGTATGAAGTTAACCTTGCCTTGAGGCTAGAATTCCCCCTCATTGTTCACATGTCCTCAATAGAAACCTGTCCTGACATTAATAACACCAGGTTATGCAGGGTAAGCTTGATTCAAGCCGAATTGAATAGAACTGGTCATGCAAAATCACCAGTGAAAGGGGATCTAGCCGGTGTCTTGCTATAAAAAGGGGTGTCTGTTATTCGCAATCATAGGATGCTGCGATATTTCAAGGTTGGCTAGGTTAGTGAAAACTATTTTTTTAGATTTCGGCTGGTAGACAACTTAAATCTATATTTTATTATTGAAAACATTGAATTTTTGTCAATCAGTTGATAAACAGTTTCCGGTCTTTTTTATTGGTTGAAAACAAAGTCAAAGTCAAAATAATTTATTTCAATTAGACTACAATACGCACTTTTGAACGTCAAGCAAAAAAAGTAAAAAAGTATTTGAAGAGCTTAAACTTTAGGCCTGCCAGTCTGTCCTCTAGTGAAGCTATTTGCTCGTTTCAAAGTGTAGATTCCTATGGAGAAGAATAAGAAACTCCATGGTTTTTACAATCAGTTTTACAATTTACTTCTTTGTTACATTTCCATATAAAATGTCGTTGATCGAACACTTTTAATAATTTAATGAAATGAATTGTCTTTTTTTGCTTATGTGTGAGTTTTTGCAGATGGATCACCTGATGGTAAGTGATCAGCGCCGACCATGGACACAAGAGGAGCCACGGACGCGTTGCTGGCCTTTTAGGAAGGACTACGCGCGTTACTTAAATGCTTGTAGGTCGTATCGATTCTAAAATACGGCCGGCAAATGATACTTTATTTATAACGTTATTTAGCTGTCCTCGAACTTGTGGCCTGTGCCCTTGATATACAGTTAACATTTGACATTTAACATTTGCGCTTGCCCCAAAGTTCCGGCTGCACATCAGTCATATAGGGCCCGGTATGCGGTGGTCTATTGGCGCTTTGACGCGCACCCTATCCTTGTACGCCGTCCTAGACCCACTTTACGGAGATCATCTTTGCAGAAAAAGGTCTCCTTTTTCTGCAAAGATGATCGACTTTTCAGTTGCTATCGCTACGCATCATGACTTCGACTTGACTAAGGCCGGGCGTAAGAGATACCTGCTGCCGATCACTTCCCTGCGGACACGGCTGTGCTCAACGCAAGCAGGGCACATTGCCACCATATGCTACACCGAACTCACCCGAAGCTGCCTATACGAGTATGACGTTAATGCCAGCTATTGGTCCGGTCACCAATTTAGTTGGGAGCGGAACAACCGACTACAAGAATTTTTTGTAAGCATGACGTCTCAGCCCACACGACAATGAACTTTTTTTTTTTTTTTTGGTGTCGGGTTGGAAAATCCTCATGGAGACCTCACCCTCGGGGAAGGGCGAAGGGTACTGTCAGACTCTTACTGACTAAAAACCAACCCGGTGTTCCTCCAATAACCCATGTGTCGGAGGGGCGGGTATCGCCGAAGCATTCGTCGCAACCCCCCGACGGGTGTTACACGACAATGAACTAATTCCAGTAGAGTTTACTCGTTAGTTTATACATCGTAACATATGCTATATTAGTACAATTGTTACCACATTGCGGTATTAAATACTTATTGTAATAATGGTATTAATATAATTAGTATTGTATTTATCCTAGTAATTGTGTTAACATAATCTACATACTAAACGCAGGTAGATACCATTTTGGCATTTTATGCTGCACCAGCGAATTCAAGTAGGTACATTATTTGCGCGACACTTGGTTCTGGTTGGGTGGCGAACCACTCTTGCTTGCCGATCGCAGATTACGGTGACCGTAGATCGTCATAAGTCACCTGGCGTCCGGTGTGTATCCTACTGCGACGGCTGGGGCGTGAGGAGGACAGTTCCCTAACGGGCTTCGCCTTCTTTGCGAGCTTCACTGCATCGCAGAAAGAAGATACAGTTTCCCATTTCCTAGATAAGTTGTTTAAGCAAATTTTCGCTGACCGCCTCGTCCTACATCTATCATCCAAAAAGTCAAACCTGACAAACAACTTGTTTGGATTCTTTCGCAGGTGTTTGATAATGGATGCCAGACTACGCGTAAAAGCTTTGAAGAAAGTTTTGTTTAAGGAGAAAATAAATTTTAGTTATTCTCGCTTCTATGGCTTACCTTGGGCTGAACACTGCCGTGTTGGTAAAGTTCAGTCCAAGCAGGATACATCACCAATTCTTCAATTAGCCATCACAATAAGGACGTCCGTGCGTTTCGTTTCTCTGGTCCATATTCAATGGGCACGGCATTGCGATGCCGTCATGTTAGCTATGGAAACGGCTACAAGAGACAGGGAGGCGAGGCGCCCTGTCATAGATGGCCTGCCATAGATCATCTCTTCCACCATAGATGGGTCATCAACCCCATAAGTTGACAACCTACCATGGTCAGTCCATGAAAGACGATGTTGGTCTAACTAATTTTGCACAGTCACTTTTAGTATTATGAAAATAAGTGAGTTTGACACCTGAGCCATTAGCGGGTTTTGGTTCATCACCCACTCTCGACATTTGATGGCGTTGCTCCCATTTCAAAAAATCCTAATCAGTTAATGAAGATGTAAGGTAAGTTAATAAAACACTAGGTGAGTATTGTAGGGCCCCTGTGTAGGACTTGAGGCGCGGCCAGCTAGTACGCTGGTCGCGTCCTAGAGGGTCATGGCTATTCGGATAATCCGCGGATATCGCACGATCTCCGGGGAGGCGGCGAACCTCCTTGCCGAATCACCGCCGTGGGATCTGGAAGAGAAAGCGCTAGCGCGCGTCTACAGTTTGTGCGCATACGCGCGTCGCCGGGGCGAGGATCCTCTGCCGCGCCAAATTAGGGCGTGGCGGAATGAGCTCCGGCGAGATCTCATGGCAGAGTGGAAGCAACGACTGTCGTAACCGTGGGCTGGGCACGCTGTTATACGAGTGGTAAGATCCCTTTTTGAGGAGTGGCTTCCGCCTGATACAGGTGCTTACAGGGCACGGCAGCTTCGGTAGGTTCCTGTTTCGGATTCAGCGGGAGGAAACGCCCGAGTGTCGTCATTGTGAGGAGCATGCGATGGCGGTGTGCCCTGCCTGGGCTGAGAACAGCCGTGTCCTCGTGGAAGTGATCGGCGGCGGTGACCTCTCGCGCCCAGCCTTAATCGAGGCCATGGTTCGTAGCGAGAGGAACTGGGAAGCCGTCTGCTCTTTCTGTGAAGCAGTGATGCTCGCAAAGGAGGAGGCAGAGAGCGTGAGGGATCTATCCTCCTCGCGCCCCAGCCGCCGCAGTAGGCGACATTCCGAGCGTCGGGGATCGAAAGATGATCTCCGGCCACCGTAAGCGCGGGTTTGTAGACGGCGAGTAAGGGTGACTTGCCGCCCGACCAGAACCAGACCCGAGCGTACGGCGCGTCGCGTTCCGAGCGTTCCGAGCGCGCCTTAAAGAACCAATGGACCAATAGACGGGGCCCTATAGGGCTGATGTTCAGCCGGGGTTGCAGGTTAAGCACAATGAGTCACCGCGGCCTCGGACCAGAGCGGAAGAAGGAACGGGGGGGTTTGTAGTCAGAAAGAGTCTGACACTCTCTCGCCTAACCCGGCAGAAGAAGTCATTTGATGATTTTCCCCTGACAAAAAAAAACGTGAGTATTGTAACATTTTACGTTATGAATTTTGAGTGGATTTACTATTTTCAGAAAATCACTAGGTAGGTACTAGAAAGGGATAGCCAACCGGCAACTAGCTATTGTAGTCTGCTTCAATTTCTTCTACCATAAGTTCGTGTGGGAGCAGGCTTCGTTTTCGTAAGTTAGAGTTGGACGCTCCCTTTCGCCTCGCCGAGAACGTGAAACTTTTTTCAATGATTTTGCACACATTAAAAGAGTAACATGATCAGGTGATCCGTCATCAGCTCGTTTGCCTCCTATTCCATTAAAAGCTGTATGCTATAAAGATACATATTTACATATGTCTAGCTATTGAACATTCATTCAAATTCCTATGTAATGATAAAAGTTTTACCGCTCTACTCAAATCACGAAAGCCCAACCTCGAGTCGACCTTTAAGGGCACTGCTAACGCCATCTATGGATACCACTAGTAAAATAATTTAAGACTTTCGCCCCTATTATTATGTAGTGTGAAGGCGCTGAAACAGGTCCAGAATGAAAAATAAACAAACTGAGTTTTTTGAAAAACTGATATTTTATAATATTACTCTTCTTACAACTTTTATATTGAAAGTGAAAACATTCATTTAGTTGACTCAACATACCTACAATAAGGGTTGTAGGGACTTAAAAAAAATTAACCCAATGAGTATTTAAATTTTTCTATATAGTTGTATGGTAATTGTAGGCACTAATTACTCAAAGCAAAACTGCCTACGATTTTTTTTTGTGAGGGGAAAATCATCAAATGCTTTCTCCCGCCCAGGGCCGGGCGGGAGGGAGTGTCAGACTCTTACTGACTAAAACCTCCCTGTTCCTTCTCCTGCTCTGGGCCGAGGTCGCGGTGCCTCATTGCGCCTATCCCGCAACCCGGGCTGAAACTGCCTACGATGCGTCTATAATTAATTAGTTATAGATTACAGCACTAAAGCTCTTACTCTGTGGAGTGAATCAGCTTTACCTACAACACTATTATAAAGCTCGAAGGCTTCGAAGCCTTCGAAGTAACCACTTACGCCATCTATGGAGGTAACTCATAAAACTATTTTAGACTAGAAATAAAGAACCTTATCATTTTATTCACCAAGTACTGATTGTAGAAGCATCCTTCATATTATTATAAGATGAAATATTTTTTACAGGACTAGTTAAAAAAATAAATATTACCTACCTACCTATTTCCTCATTTTTTCCTTCATTATCACCCCGGTCGAGCCGACCCATTCGTGCCGAAGCATGACTCTCCCAAACCAATGATATATTTCCAAACAAATTACTGCACAATAAAGAACCGCATTTTTCTTTAAAAAAAAACATCTGTGAAAGATGTCCACTGCTGAACAAAAGGCCTACCTACTCTAGTCTAAGTCACGCGTCCCGCGACACTGAGTGGCGATGACCAAACTCGAAATATGTTACATCTATACTAATATTATAAAGAGGTAAAATTTGTAAGTTTGTATGTAGGGGGTAATCTTTGGAACCACTGGTCGGATTGGCAAAATTTTTTCACTGATAGATATCATGTATGTCTTTATAAAATTGTGAGTTGTCTATTTGCTTCTTACACCAACCATTGGCTCATTTCTGCATCCGTCAATGAACTGATCCTGCATAAAGTATAAATATTTAGAAAAATTGTTAGCACAGCACACGCTGTCTTGTGTGTGTAAGACACTAACTTACATAGACAGAAACATTGCAAAACTGGAGAAAAATAAATGTAAGTACATATCCACAGTTACACCGCTAACTCTACTAGGGGTTATGGTATGGAGAGAAATGAAAAACAAGTTTTAGAAAATACAGATTATTTATAATCGTGTATACATCTAAGCTGCGGTATAGAATAATAATACAAATCACACAGACAATTCATTGATGACAGTAAGTTCCATTAGACAAGAGCGGTTTATACACAAAATTTTGTCGGTTGACTCTGCAACCGACTGTTTAGGAAAGTAACAACCGTGAAATGTGCCACTACAATAACATGTAGTATTTTATTGCATAGAATACATTACATTCCGTCACATAGAATAAACACCAACATCAATCAAAAACAAATGCATTACGCAGCTGCAGCTATCTTGTTTAAGATTCAACAAATGTCATATTGTAATTCTAAAACGGATTTTGCTATTTTTCTAGTACATACTTGAGAGAAAACTATGAGTATATATTGTTTATGAGATCGACACTATTACATATTAACTTTTGATTGTAATTGCTAGCTATGTGAAAATAATATAAGCAGTCAAAAGAAACAAGCGCGATTTTTCTATAATTTTGATCAATTTGCCAATTTGAAATTGTTAAGACTAATTACATAAAAAATATACGAGCTTGGCCCAATCTGTAGTCTTCCCGTGTGCCTTACATGCTAATCTCTAACCAGTCACTTATAAACCACACCACTATGTAAGACGATTTCGAGGCCTGGTAGGCGGAACTGCGGTCGGTGATTGCGGCAGGTCAGTCAACGATTCACTCCAGCAACGTAATAACAAGTATCGCCAAAACAGTCTTATCGCACCTCACGCCAGAAGAAAACAGTAACAAGTCCTCATCTCATGCACTAGTACATCCCTTTTCGCCACGTTAACATGACGTCAAAGTTCATCAATTCAATCATTACATAACAAATTTAAAAGGTAACAAACTATTTGTGTCTTGTAAATTAACGTCAGAATCTGAATTCACATATTTATAGATTAACCTTAATATAAGTCTAACAGATAAACTTTGTCATACACATATTCCACTAAATTCTTAAAAGCAGAGCACTATTCCAAAGATTGTGATGGTCATAACAATTATATCAACAGTTGTCGAAAAGTATATAAGCACAATAACAAAATTTCTGAATACAATCAGTGTTGAGATTATCATAACAAATATACGAGACAGTCACTTCATACTAACGAATCTACTCCAATGATGGCAATAAATAAGTGATAACTATTGTGTACAATTACATCATTCTAATATACACAACCCTAATCAGTTACCGTGTCTGTTTATACTCGAGTAAATAATCTTTCCATCCAATTGTAAACAGAAATAACAAAGTTTTGACAACTACATAATAAATTTTTAAAACTTAATACAATTGCGTTCGAACTATAACTGCCAGTTTAATTGATGCATATCCTTTATGCATAAAACATTATAATAATCTGTATTTTAAACTAATTGTGAAAAAAAAAACAAAAATAGAAAAAGGCAGCTAGTGAGAAAACAATGTAACAGTAACAATTGTATCCTAAGTTTTAGAATTTCCTTGTAACAAATAATGTAGACATCTCATCAGTTGCAGATATTATAAATTTGAGAACTACATAAAAATATAGTTACAACGTTTTCTTACTAACCAAGTATTGGAATCAATAACTTACTTTGATTTATTTCGTTCGGCAGTAGAGTACAAAATAATTTTACTCTAAAACATTTCGTGATCAAATGATAGACACATCTTGTTGATATAGTACTGTAACACATGTTTACTTTAGGGCCCGAATCATTATAATTTCATTAAGGCCGAAACTTTCGATTTAGGTAAGTTTGGTTTAATGCTAATGTAACCTGCAGGGGTTCCGTACATTCTAACTACGTTGATGGAAGGTCTGCAGAGTGTGTTCGTCCTAATTAAACGACGGAAGCAACATGTTATGATATGTACTTAAAATTTGATTGTTACTATCAGTTCCTATTCAAGAAAAACTACCTACATACTATTGACTATTGAATAAGACATGTTTACGTATTACCACTAACATTAATTATATTTCGCTAAACAAACATGATTTCAAACATTGATATATTATGAATTGAACTATAATAAAATACGGAACCCATCTAACTACAAACAGACAGAGTTAAACTGTAACATCTAATTCCCGAATATACCATCATTATATGTTAATAAATCTAGAGTAAACAGTGTGTTTAGCCTCTTAAGTCGAGACATAGTTGCATTATATTACCTGAAGGTTTTCTCCACTTTTAATTATACACTGATATTGTTACTTCATAACACATATTCAATTGCAATTCGATAACGACCTATAAGCAACACAACTTGTCCGTGCAATAGGTATTACATTTCAAAATTAGACTACAATAATATTTCGTTGGCACTAACATGTAAAATTGTGAAGTAGTGTCATAATGAATTAAGGAAATCGATTGAATTTTCTCTAATTACCTTATCGTCTTTGTCGTCACAATATTAATAAATATATTCATTCAATTAACTAACTCTATCAAGAATAAATTGCCAACTAAAAGCCATATTATTTGGAATCAAAACAAAATAAATGGTTAAAAATGTTCATTTATAATTACATATTACAAATTAACATTATTTATAGATAATATATAATGTATGAAGCACAATATCAGTAAAGTAACGATACATATTAAATATGTACAAAGTGATAAACATAATAAATAGCAGGTCGCCTAAATTGACAGTAATCCTTTGTCACAAATATTCACTTTGTAAGTATTTAAAACGTATTATTTTGTATGTGTCACATTTGTGTATACATATATGTTCGAAGACAAGCACACTTGCAATATATGCTCCTGTCCCATGTTGTCGCGGGCTTGAATCGAGGGCAGACTAGCCTACAGCCTCATTAGGAATTTAAGCCTTTGCTAGCCGCCTACGCATGTGGGCTAAGAACAGTTTACATTGCCGTCGGAGTGCAAAGCGGCTTCAGTGCTCTAACTGCAATGCTAAATCGTACGAACAATTTAGAGCTGATAAACTTATTTGTATTAATTATAGCGTAAGCGGCAAATTGGAGGATATATTCAACAAGTGTGATGAATGTTTACGAGTAATGTTTGCTACGTTAGATTTATGATCCGAATTTGAATTTGGTTGGCACCTGTGCAGGTACGGTGAACATATAGCCTGGAAGAGAATACAACTGTTTTACTAACCTAGATATTACGTTTTATTTCATCTGTATCTATTTTAAGTCGAGTTTTTCATTGGTGGAATAAAAATAAATTAAAATTAGTCACAAAGCTCACAAGGATGTTTGAAGGTATTTTTTTCAATCTGAACAGGATTAGAATATTTTTCTAATTTTGTATTTAATAAATTATAATTGCTATGATGAGTTGACGTTAGAAGTCGATCGTAATTCAACGAATATTGATGATTAATTTAATGAAGATTTAATAAGATATTTTCAAATAAATATTTAATTGTAAAGTTTTAGAAGCATGTTTACTCTACCTCCACTTTGCTCTATGCGTTTGCTGTCCTGCTGCGCCTTGCGCTGGTCTGCTAATACGAAGACAGCGTTGAGCTGCTTCTGTTGCGCCTCGTCGAGTCCGCTCGTGAGGGCGTGGTACAGGGCTGGCTCGGTATTTGAGAGAGCTGAGGAATGAGAAAATTAACTTGATTTAAGGGGCAAATCAAAACTACATTCAGCGACTCTAATACATTTATGTGACTTATGATATAATTTTTATTATTCCAATTTAATGTATTCTAGATCAACCAGGTACATGTTACTCTTTCTAGTCTAAATTGATTTTGTAACACTTTTATAATAATGTCTGAATCCGGCACACCATTGTAACTTTGTCAATTATTATGAAAAGTATATGCTTTTTAGATTATGGGAAATGTGAAAATTTGATGACAATCAATTTTGAGACATGTTTGTTGAATAAAAATAATACTTACTGTGCAATGTAGTTTTGAATTTAATGTATTCATCAATGACGCAATCCTTCTCGTCGAGAGGAGTTGTGTAGCACTCTATGGCGGTGTCCTCTGGCTCATAATCATCGTCGTCCTGAGAACAAAACGAATCACTTCTAATGATACCTACAACTAAGCTACAAAAATTTTGGTGAAGTCGACCTTGAATTTATGTCGACTACGGAATTATCTACTGAGTGACTGAGTGGCTAGTGCGAGAATTCAGAGACGGTTGGATGGCGCAGCACGGTACGGAAACAACGCTAACACAATGTGACGTAAGTTCGCGACATATCGACGCGATATAAATCTAAGTTAATATTACGCGACCGAAACTGTGAAAAGCTCGCGCAGAGTACTCAAATCTCAATATACATTGAATTGGCATTCTATTATTACCTACTAGCGCTACAGACAACAGACATATATTTGATATTGCTTTTCCGATGGCTTTAGATTTCGTTAGTCATTGAAAAAAGGTCTAATTTTATAATGACAGCTTAGACACGTGTGTGTAATATTTAATCTCTGATTTAGAGACATGTGATAACAATTACGATATGATAAGTATGGAATGGATACTAAATACTTGGAAGTAATATTATGATCCTTCTAGCGCTTTACAAAAGTAACTCTTACGATAGGTTGCCATGTTTTATTCGGCAGTGGCACGGCGGTTACAGCGGGTCTTGGGTTTTTCTGTTTGAAAAACATTTTCTTCTTAACAAACACAAACATCCTTTGAAAAGCCTAATAACTGATGTTTATTGATATTTTTAACTTAAATTATTTCGACCACATTTTACCACAATACAATCCCATCACCCATAGTTAGCGGTTAGTAGTATAAGTTTGCGTAAGCATGTTAGAACCCGACCTTTTCCCAGGTTTGGTATGTTTTACGAATGTTAGGTGTTTTTATATCCCTCGGTAACCTGTATTGTACCAATTCAAATTGTAAAAACATTTATGGCGAATAAGTAATGTAACACAAGGTACTCACACTGTAACTGATGATCACCTTTGGAACTCCAACGATATTGGAAGTTTGTCAATCGGCACCTTTTGTAAGTATAATATAAAAAAAGTATTACCAGTAAGTGGTTGATATACCGGCAGCATCGTTACTTCTCCCGGCTGCGTTAACGGCCGACCAATCTTGATGCCTAAACACTTAGTACGCAAAAAGCAAATCATACTAACAAGTGGACTCACATCGTCACTCTCTTCATATTCTTCGACGTTGGCGGTCATAGTGACGCCTTGTCGCTCGCTGGTCTTCAGAGCCATGCGGGCAAGGTTCTCAAGATACTCGTTGTTCATTTCATCGAGATCATCTTCGTCACTCGACAATACTTCTGTAAATATCAGCAAAACATTTAAAACGGGGGTAAGAAGGTGGAACAAATAAATGTTTAAATACTGTACAAATGCAAACTGAAGCAGATTGCTTTACAATGAGGTAAAAAATCTATAGAGTAAAATAGCTCGATTTGAGGTTCAATCAATAGAACTGACCTTCGTCTTCCTCTTCGTCATCCTCTTCAGAAGATGTCTCCTCATCAGCCTCCGCCCTGATCTCGTAGGCACGCTTTAGCCCGTCGAAAAGCACCAAGCATGATGGCAAGAGCTTAGGCATGATTTCGTCAAGGTTAGGCCTTTGGGGACCCATTTCTAAGAGGGTGCAAATTCCGAGGACGCACAGCTTCCTGTCGTGTAATCTGTAAAAGTATTTTTCGTACTATTAAGAATTGTGTGTGTTAATTGAAATAACATTGCAAAATATAATTACAACATTTAGTAGGCTAGTCCTAGTGATTATGGTGTAAGTTTTTAGACAATTTCTTACCCCATGAAGCAATCTGTGTCATGGATCCATTGCTTCAGGAAATGCTGTGTGATAGATGCGTTGGGCACAGACTCCTGCAGCTTGTCTAATATTGTGAATAAGAGCTGGGGGTTGCAGTACAATATGGCAATGAGGACCTGCAATATAAAAAAATGTTATGAATACTTTTAAAGTCTTAAAAATACTCTTTTCAAGGCAATTAATTACATTTAAAATATGTAAAAAAAACTACCTGAAGCAGCATGGTCCTAAGCTCAGAAGTGTTAACTTTCCGCGTCAAGCGGTTAAGCACCAACTCCACAAAGGAGGGCAGGCAGTTGTCAATCTTGCCAGAACATTGCAGAACCATTACTTCCAACAGTTTGGCCGCATATATTTCTGACTCATCTTCAGAATCTGAGTTCAGCACCTGGTGACAAGATTAATCGTAATTTTAATTTATGTTTTTCATTGTTCTCCTATATAGCTAATGTGTAAAAAACAGCACAAAACACCACAAGGATATAAACGAAAATAAAATCTTTTAGGATAACACTGTAAGAATTCTTATAATATGAATAGTATAAATAATTCGCTTGAATGGTTATAAACGTTTAAGAAGTCGCTAAATCAACAAAAACAGTTCAATAAAAACAATGTTGCACATAATCACGTCACTGACTCAATTATTTTATCTTCATTAACATAAAAGAAATAATTATCAATAGCGAAGCATGTAGATTTAGTTTCGCAGTTTGAATTCATGGCCTCTGTATTGCATTAGCGGCTAATGTTTGTTTAATTAGCACCGATTGTATTGGATCACGCTTATTTTCTTAACGGTACCTACCAGAAGTTCTGTGGTACCAAGAATTCGCGCAGCTAATATCAGCGGAAACAAATAACTCAACTTCAGTGTTACGACAAAAAATATATGACACATATTTAGTTCAAAATTGAGTCCATTACGGTTTTCGTACATTCTAAGTTTTATCAGGCTATGCAAAATGGTTCCTTGTATGACAATGGGCTAGCCTTCTATTACGAGTGGCTCAAAAAAACAACCGGCCAACCGCCAATATAATAAATAATCGTCCACATTGGGTTGAATCAAAGCATAAAAAGCCATCCTTTTCTACAGTTGGTTATAGTTAACTGCATACAGAAAGTAAAGAAGAAATCGCTCGGCAGCTGTTAGCACGACTTGCACCGTTAAAATACTGCTATTTTTCTTAACTTAGCTATTGTTAGTTTTTAAACTTTTATTAGTAACTAAATTAAAAATAATTTCCTTATCAAAATTAAGCAACTGTTTATTATTCATTAATGAAAATAAAATGAGATAATAGTAGAACCAATAAATATGACGTTTATAAATCCAAATCGACCCAAAAACGAATATTAACTTATTCTCTGCAAAACGGCATCTTTTGAGTACAAAACATAACCAAAAGAAATTCCAGACTGCTTACTCAAATCCATCACTGTTACCAGATTTTGATCTTTAAGCAAATTAAATTAAAGTGTATTTTGCTAAAGACATTATTTCCGCGTTTAGAGCCCTGATACAAATTGAACGCTTTATTGATAACAGCGGAAATCATACATCCAGATAATTATGGTAACACTCGTATTGGCCATGTTCCAATGAAGTAAGACGTCGAGTTCGTTGACACAAAACATTCGCAATTGGATAATGTCACATTTCCAACGCGTGGATACCACACAATTTTAAAAAGCGCCAAATATATTGTAAAACGATAGTACAAAGAAATGTGCTGAAGCCCATTTATAATAGACATAACCTCGCTTTTTTTGCTTTGAATAGTAACAGAGACTGCCTAATTCGGGATTAGTCTGAACCAGTCAGGCAGATTTTTGGGTTTCTCAATTTTGAAATTGTGAGCAAAATCACAAGGTTTTTTTTCTCTTTTTAAAACTTTGCCCCACACTAGGATTTTATCCTGTGTCGTAAGTGCGGTTAAAAACATACAATTTCACGTACACATGACACCCAGACCCGGAACAACAATGTGTGGATCACACAAATAGTTGTTCCGTGCGAGAATCGAACCCGCGACTCGGTGCACGGCAGCCAGTTGCCCAGCCACAGCAACAACCGTGCAGTCAATTAGAAATTGAGTAATAATTCATTCAAATGTTACGACTTACAGGTACTTTCGCTTGCAATTTTTGCTTAGAATACTCTCATCAATAAAATGTTAGCAAAACAAAGTTAACAATTCCATTTCTGAATATGGATGCTTTACAGAAATATGAAAAATATGATTAAATTGACAGTCGCTTGAATATAGCAGATGAGCACATTGCTAAAGAGAAACTTAATATTTCTTAAACCGTTTTGATTTTTTTTATGTAATCCTAGTTACACATTCCCATTCTTGATTCTCAAATTAGGTAATAAACATATACTTACTGCTTTAGCCATATTGAACATCGCGAGGATATGGTTCTCATTAGACAAGAAGGCGTTTGTATCGACGGTGATGTAATTATGCAGCACTGGCATCATATCAGTGAAGTAATCGAATCCTTCTTTCTCAAAAACTTGGTAGAGCATCTCTAGAACCTTCCACATGTCCTCTGATATGGTCCGAGACGTTAAGTTGCAGAGCAGAGTCATAGCCTCTTCATAATATTCTGTTGAAACAAAAGTGTACATTGAAAAGTTTGAAATTAAAACAGTCTTACGTACCAATATCAAAAGGATTCAGCAAAATATTGTGAAATAATATAAATATTAAATATATTATTAGTTTGTTCTATAACTTCAGTTAAAGAAAAAATAATACTCTATACCATTGATTTTAGCTCTATTTGAATGTGTTTTTACGTAATGAGCCATTACAATAACAACACTAACATGAATTGTAATAACAAAGGCAGGCACTATATTTAGAATTTCATATCACCCTCTTCAATCCAGTAAATTATACATTCTCTTGTCAAAACCTATTTACAATGACTATAAAACAGACAAAGATAGATTTCCTGTTACAATTGAGTAATCATGAATTATGTATTCAAATCTATATTTTATGCCAAACGATGATGTCAATCTTAAGATGCAATTTTAAAGTTAGAAATATTCTCGACTAGTCAACATTCATATTAGGTATACTACATCACAATTCTATACCATGATTTAGTTTCACTAAAGTCGGGTACCTAATATATAACGCGACGGAAGTATTTAGTACTTTTAGTTACCCACTGCATTGCTTTATTGATACCATGGCCGTTTCAATTTATGCACTCACCCATAATGTTGTGATGCAGTATGTGTCCAACTACACGAAGCACTGTTTTCTCCAGCTGAGCCATAATTTCTGGATTGTCTTCCATTACAGTGAGGACTGTCTCCATGGTGTTAAGTAGGCCCATGGCAGTGATAGCTTTCTCATCGGTACCTAGGTCCGTCTCAATTACTTTGCTAAATGTTGTCGCCAAATGCTCGGTGATCTCGTAGGCCATGTCGATTAACTGCTCAGTGTACAGAGGTACAATCTTTTGCAACACAATAGCTATGTTATCATTCTCAGTCTCCCGAATAAGCTTCAGTAACTCAGTTGTCACTGCCTTCACCTGAGGCTCTAAGTATTTGTGGGCTTTCTCTTGCGAACTCAGTAGCATCTGAATAGCAACCGCTGCTTCAACCCTCACGGGTAATTCGTGGTCGTTGAGAAGAGCCGTAACAATTAATCGGATGGCCTCTAGAAGCAACTGATCATTCTTAAACCGAATATTACCAAAACTATGCAGTACCCAGCAAGCTCTGGCACGCATGTAGCCAAGAGGACTGAGGAACTCGGGAAAAACATACTGGCTCAGGAGAGAGTCAATTTCGTCCTTATACATCTTCTTTTTGATGAGGATATCATTGAGAGTGCCAACCATGTGCAACGCACCATCACGCTGTCGGGGCCCATACTCGCCATTTTGATTGGTCAGCACTTGCATACACAGATGCATAGTGCGTCCTAGCATATCTTTGCGCTTTTTGCAGCAAGAAGTCAGTAAAGTTTGAGCAGCAGTGACAGGCGACACGAAGTCTTCAAATATATCTAGAAACATGAAAACGTCATTAAGCAATTTATTGGGGAAGTGGATATTGAGATATAGTTATTGGTTTTATTGAAAACACCAGAGGTGCATGACGAAGAATGATAGACAAACAAACTTAAATAAAATTAAGGTAACAAAATGTCACACAGCCTTCTCAATCAGAACTAAACAAAATTAAATATTGTTTTAACTGTTTTGGAAGAAAATCTAGTATTTTTACTACTAGTCTTATTATTTCCATAATATAAAAGTGGGTCAAAGTAAATGCGACATAATCGATTTTCCGACTAACTACTAGTTAGATATACACTTTCATATTGTGAGTGTTAATATAGATACCTCTTTGCAAGGTTAGTTACTTAGATATTGTCACAAAACTGATTCTAATTGAAAAGAACTGCTTAGGTCAATGTCTATTAACTGGCTAGCTTGCAGTATTTAGGATAAAAATGTCGCTGACTATTTTATCACAGTGCTTTAGAATATTTTATAGAAAAGGCAACATTTGTCAAGGGTTGTTCGAAGACTATCAACTATTCCTATTTACTGAGAATTCAAGGCTAACACGCGGTTTCTGAAAGGCTTGTCAACACTAAAATTAACTAATCTCCTGTTAAATCTCTTGTCAAGTCATCTGATTGGTTGTTGATAATTCAGTCAACCAATCAGATGACTTGATAAGAGATTAAATTGATTTTAACAGTGATCGGCCTTTCGGAAACCGGGTGTAAGGGTAATGGGCAAGCATATTTATATACTTTTTAGGTTCTACTGATCATTAAAATAATTAGACTTATCATTAAATAATTATAGCAATGAATGGACATAAAATCTTTGCTGACCACTTACCAAATTTAATTCTTATGTATTCATGGGGATCACTTTCCCACAGTTCTTCATCAGCCTCGGAATATGACATGAGCGGGAAAAGTACATCTTGTATAATGGCAAACATGTGAGGCTTCAAGAGCTTCCAAGAATGTGCATGGGTCACACTGCAATACAGATAGAAAATAAACTACCAGTTTTACAAAATCTTTACTAACATTCTAAAACCAACAAATGAAATATGAAGAGGTAAAATAGCTATTGGGACTAACTAGCTCACCATTGGTCAATGTAGCTGATGGTCTGTTGAAGAACTCTTGGTGAAATGTACACCTTGTTTCTGTACTGGTCCAATACTCTCAGAAGGACTTCCAAGATGCCACCAGTGAAGGTTGTAAGGTACCACTCAGCGAATTGTGCATACTCTTCACGGGCATTTACTGGACTGCCATACCTGGTTAACAAACAATTAAAGTCATGGTCAATTGTTGCACTATTTTCATATTACAATTAAAATGCACAAGTTCAGATTACCGTTCAAACAATCTGTATAGGGTGTGCACTGCCCACTTTTTGCACTTCCACCATGGAAGTTCCATACGCTCATCCTCATCCACCTGTAGTGTAGTTTCTGGTACAGGTTGTTCCATTACAACACGCAACACCTCCATCCACTTGGTAAATATATCCTTTGTAATTAGGTCTAGAGGTAAAATGTACTGAAATGGAAACCATTTAATTAATTAATATATCTCTGCACTGTCTTTGAATTTTAGGAAATAAATAATATAAAAATACATTATATTACCTTTATTAGGCCATAGAAACATTTGAGTATTTGCTTCTGTATCAGGACAGATTCCGCAGAAGGATCGGCTTGGAGATTCACAATCAAGTTGTACATCATAGGTAGAAGCAGATTCATTGCCTCATTTAGTGGAATCCTCTTCTCAGCAATGCAGTACTCATAATTTTTTATTAGCTGATATAAAGACAGAAGTGCCCCCATCCATGTGTTTGGTTCGGGACTTTGTAAGTATATGCTGACCTTGTCCACAATCTGAGTCCAGCGAGCAGGGAAGTCATGTTTGATGATTGTTTTAAGACAGACACACAACTGAACTCTTATTATATCTGGCGCCTGTATAATAGCATCTACAATAATATCTCTGACCATGCAGCGGTCTTGCTCGTGGATGTTAAATGGGATAGGTTCACCATCCTCTGCTTCCTTCTCCTGCCATCCTGAACTAACTAGATTCTTTAGATATACTGCCCCTGCTTGTCTGACTGGTATTGGAACATCATTTTGCATAACAACTTGCAATAATGAAGGTGCAAATCCGATAATTTTGTGAATCTGAAAATCAACTTTGTTTCAGGAACTTGAAAACAACGTACCTATATAACACTGCAATATATAGCTATGCTCGCATATTGGATTGGTTCTGAATCCAGAGCAAATTACTGTACCCTACATGCACTTGCATGTCATATTGTCATTCACTAACACTACCCTACAGGAAGCATCTCATTTGTAGCAACAACATACTTAATTCTAACAACATGTCGACTAACAATACAACAATAATAGCGGGAAAATGTTTAAACTAATTTTATTTGTTCTTTCGATATAGGTAATGAAAGTAAATCGACTAATGTATTATTTTTGCCTATTATCTTAAACAAAGGAAAAGCTTAATCATTCTCACATAAGTAAATTACGCGGAAATCGCGCCAAATTGTTGAAAACTACAATTATTTAGGCATCTATTTATAGTATCTAATGATACTTTACGAGCTGTTCAATTTTGGTTATAACTTCTTGTACCATGCCACCAAGACTTAGTCAGATCGCTTAGTGGGGTAATGTATTGGTAATGTTACATCTAGATTGCCGTATGCATAGTACTTAAAACGAAAAAAACTAAAAAATCCATAAGTTAAGCTAAAACATGGTGCTCCTTGATACCAGCGCGGCATGTCATAAGACGACAAAATTGAGAAGTGCTTCCAACAATAGACCCGCCCAACTTTAGCGAGATATGCAATATGGTCGCGCTATAAATTTCATGAGCATGTGGTGAATAGATGGGTGTATGGTAAAACTCACCTGAGAAAGCTGTTCTTCTGCCGCCTGTCTCTGAACAGGATCGATTGTTCCACGCAAAATTTCTGTCAGCTTTCTTGTGTCCATTTTTCAGTAATTAACTTTAAATTACAAAATAAATATCAGTAAGGGCACAAGCTGCCGCCGGGCGTGGAGAGGTAAAAAAGGCGACTTGTCTATGATTATAAATGTGTCACGTGACTCATAAAGAGCCCATTCATGACAACTGCTTACTTGTAAAGCTTGCCATACCTGAATTTAAACAAGAAGATGAATCTTTTTGTGTGATTTTTTGATGATAATAAATATACCTTGTTCTTGTTTGTTTTTGCTTTTAAAGAACATAATATTGATATAGTAACACAAATGATATTATTTATTTAGTCTATTTCATTTGAACCCTATTTTACCAGAGGTCACTAGGCATATTTCCAATGGTGTGGTTGTGACGCGAAACTGACTAGCGATATCGATAGAGCAACTGGACGCCTGACTGGTGCATTCACAAATAGGCTCACACCAATCAGAACTAGGGCATGGCCAGGTCTCAGTTTCAAAGGCTGATCGACACCATTAGGTAACCGAGGTCTGGAACGAGATCAGGTTTAGTTTGTTGCCGTCCAGCTTCATTTTAAGAAAATAAAGTCATCTTTACTTTCTATACAGAATCACGGGGTTAAAAGTCTATATTTATATGTATTTCATTTTCTAATTTAAAGTATGTAAGTAAGTCGTTGACTACAATGATATTTTTATTTTATAAAGAATAACTTCTTCACAAAAAAGGAAAGATCGGGAAAAAAGGATACAAAAAGAGGGAAAGAGCTCCTTTAATAAATTCGTTCGATAATTGTGTGTGCTCGCGGGCCACCATTACGTGGGAGATTCACTTCTTACTCGAGTAGTCTTTCAACGACTCTGAAAGTACCCTCTCCTCATAATACGTTGTATTATTTGAAACTCAGCTGGTACAATTTCTTATATAGATATTGAAAAAACTTCAAGTACGTATCATCACTTCGGGAAACACTTTGTTTTTATAAGTACAACGAATACTGAGTACTTACTACTTACTTACTCTCAGTAAATCACTATAATCATGAGAAAAAATACCGAAAATTACATACGTTTTTCCACGTGATAATAAAATAATGCCGAGTACCTACCTAGGTACTTTACTGGACTAAATATGACGCACGCACTAGAACGTAAAAAATCATTAGAATCGTTTCACTTTGTGGAAATGTGGTGTGAAACAAAACGCAAGTACCTAAATGTCAAATGTCAATGTCTTAGTAAAAAAAACATATGTCTAGTTTTGTGTTATCTGTATTGTCTGTATCTTGGACCACCTAAACCTAAAAGTCAAATTAGGGACAAAATTTCAGTGACTAGAATTTATTAAAATTATGAATAATATCGTGGCAGAATGCTGTAAAATTGTCATTAGAAAACATTGATAACATCAGTGAGCCTCTAGGGCGCTTACTTTGGCTTTAATAAATTTATATCCTTCAGTATTCACCTTGCCACCTTGCACTGTAGTGGTTTTCAAATTTGAAATGATATTTTTGTACTAATAACATAAATATGAGATATAATAAACAAGAATTGGCTGCATTAGCATCTCAGACGTCACAGAATTTCGATCGGGAAGGTGTATTAGTACTTAAAGAGAGACAGGATGGATTTTTCAGAAGATCAGAGGGTGAGTTCGTAATCACACGTTAAAATAGTAAATGCTTTGTTAAGAGTATCTAGTAACTACAAAAATATACCTCAGGATATATATGCAGAGAGAAAAGTTGTTTAAATTGCAAATGTAATCATTGTTGTCCTTATCTCTAACATTGTTTTTGTGCTAGGTGTCATTGTGTAATATAATTCTATAAACTATACTCAACGCGTAATTTTCCGCACTACACGTTGATATTAACGAACAAATATTGTACTACATTTTGTTGAAAAATATTTCATTTATAAAAAGCCCTTAGCAGTTCTTATGTTCATGTACCAATGAAATTTAATGTCTTTCTTTTTGTCCCTTTGCATTTTCTGTCTACTCTTATCTGTAAAACAACTTGAGATAGCAAACATATTCCCATTATAACACAATGTCTGAATATGACATATGGGTTGTTGAAATACAAAATTCCCAAAAATATATGTGCCACTCAAGCTAACTGAAATTTATCTGAACATTTTAAAACAACCGACTTACTTTTCTTAGTTTACTCAAGCTGAACTGAAATTTTACTATGTAGTATTTTACATATTTCATTATCCTTTGTAATAATTTTTACTTTTTACTAAATTAACTATACATTTTTATGACATCAGGCATCATATATAGCTAAGGATTCATTAATTTATTTATTTACTACTTAAACAGCCACACATTGTTCCATAAGTAATCTCTTGATGTGTAGCCCGCTACTTGTAACCTAACGCTACCGCTATTTGTAAGATTCATGCCATAATGTGAACATCTGTTGTTTTTTTTGTTGCATACATGTTTTAAAGTCCACAGATGTGTAAAGTGCTTTGTTTATTTTACTCTTAAACAAAGTGGGTTAATGTGATAACAATGTGTCACTATTCATATCAGTTTAGGGCAGATATAATCTGAGTGATATGTAGATAAAGGTAACTTCTGGTAGTGGACAGTCTTCCTGGAATAAAAGGAACCTGTGTGTCTAGATTTCAATCTATCTTTGTAGAAAACATTTAGTTCAGTTCGGTTGTTTTTGTGTGATAATGTTTTTATTTTTAACATTGCCACAGACTAGAGTCTTCACTTGTGTTGTAGGTGCATTTACAGACATAAAAATTCACATACTTCACCCTTGTCAAATGTTTTAGCCTAAATAATATATAGGAGTGTTTTTTAAGATTCTAATTCTAATATATATTATCTATGTGTTGAATGCAATGTGTGGCATGGCATGACATAATTTATGATTATAATCAAGGTCAGTAAGACTTTAATGTAACGGATGTTACATATATTATTTTAAATTTGTAACAGATTAAATTGTTTATGACACCAATATTATTTTTGGTCATTGCCACCTAAAAAGCTTCTATCACACCTTCATGCCTTCATCATCATCAGCCTGATTTTGTCCACTGCTGGACATAGGCCTCCCTCAATGTTTGGTTCTCCTCATCTAACCACTGCCACCCACTCCAACCCTGCGGATACCGTCAGTCCACCTAGCTGGAGGGCGCCATACACTGTTTGCCTAAACGTGGTCTCCACTCTAAAACACGTCTTTTCCAACAGTCATTGGTTCTTCGACAAATGTGACCTGCCACCTGCCACTTAAGTTTGCTAATCATGCTAAAGGATTTTGACTTTGATTCTCTGCTGGATCACCTCGTTTCGAATACGATCCTTCAGATAGACTTCAAGCATAGCCCCTTCCATAGCTCGCTGTGCGACTTTAAATTGGTGGATCAGGTCTTACTGTAAGTGTCCAACTGTCCACATCTCGGCTCCTAATGTCATCACAGGTAGGACGCATTCCTAGAAGACTTTTGTCTTCTGGCTTTGCGGTATCTTTGACGAGAATACCCGACCGAGTTTTCTATGTGCTGGCCAGCCAAGCTGTATCCTTCTACGAGCCTCCCTCCCAAAGTTGTTTCTACCGACCTGTATTGTTTGTCCAAGGTAGACGTATTCCTGAACAACCTCGAGAGGAGATCTGTTGAGGGTGATCGGCTTCGAAAGTACGCCATTGTGAACTTGCAATAAAAATGTTTCTTGGTCACTCATTAGTTTTATCATGAAATTGAAATCTTTTTTTTTATAATAGTGACTTATTTGATTTAACTGAGAAAAGATTTACTAGTTTCAAGTTGCAACGAAAGTCACTATTTTCAACATATCTATTAGCTAGCTATTTAAAAAAAATCTTATATCTATAGTTATCACTTATTCTTTGTTTATAGAGATTTCAGATCTTCTTCATAGAACTATAAAGCTTTATTTAAATTCAAAAACAAGGTCTTGGCTTTAGCAAAATATGTTTACAATTGGTTGATGTTTAATTTTGATTATCATATAAAGACATTATGTAGACCAAGAAAAAACTAATCAGAATAAATATAAGCAACCAGAATGAGACCATCGTGTTTTTTTATCGATGTCTCATAAATTTGTACTTCAATGAGATCTAAGCTGAATGAATCAAGTACCTATATATTATGTATACATACATACATAAAATTTAAATAACGTATTAAATTCGATTTATATGTATACCTACTTACGTAACTCTAGGTACTTGCATATTTATACATACATAAGTATGTACATAATAGAGTGGTTTGTTTAGAAAAGAAACGTGAATAGATACTTAACATTATTGACGTCATACTTGTATAAATACGTGTTTGGTTTCTTAGCGGTCTAATTGTATCACCTGCGTTGGAGGAAAAATAAACGTCGATGCGAAAGTGTAAAAGGTGTGGTAGTTTAATATAATTGTCTTTAGGAATGGCCGCGTAGGAGGCGAGGTATTCGCCTTGAGCGCTAGTTGTTATAAATGATGCGAAAATAATATCACATTTCTATGAGGGTGGAAGATGAAACCGCCTGAGGCGCCAACCCTATAAATAACAACGACATATCCACAACACGCGTTATTTCGTACAGAATATTTTAATCGTTTGATCAAAAAATATTGTCAAACATGCTCTCTAGTCTTTCTAGGATAGTATAATACTTTATCTTAATTTACAGCTAATATCAGTATCGAAGTCGTTAAAAAGATATAATATAATACTTAAATTAATAATTAAAATACTTTTTAGAAATCGTGTATCGAAGTCGTTAAAAAGAAATCGAAGTAAGTAGTAGTAGTTATAACGTGGAGCTTACACGAAGTTATACGTAGGCAGGTAGCTACTAAAATGGAATACTCTTATCCCAAACGTTTAAACTTTAGGTTTAACTTCTTAGATAAACATGGTTTAAATCTTTCAAACAATTTACTGAGACACGCCCGGATGAGGGCGCATCGATAGAGATAAATCTCGGAGGCTCCGCTTAAAGCCTGACCTGAATGAATATCTTAGTAGATACTGTAAAACGGCGACCTCAGTTCCTTTGTTTCTAACCAGGTCGTGCTAAGAATAGAGTGCATATTTTATACCCGAGTCTTGATAAATTTGCACTGACCTATACAAAGCAATGCAAGCAAGCAAGTTGCCCAGTCAACAAGGCGCCAACTGCGCAATTAGAAATTAATAAATGATATTTAGCCTTTCCGTCGTGGTAATATAAGACAATAGTAAGACCATAGATGCGCGAAAGGCGGCGTTCGCTTGGGTTTTGATGAAAAATTGACAAACGAAGTCAAATTAACTTCTTGATGTCACAGTCGAACAACTTTTGTGGTGATAGTATTATGTGGAAGATAAGCATTCTCATATTTAATCGATCATAATATCCAGCAGCAAAAAGCTAATTAGTTATTGCGTAGGTACCTATTGCAAATCGATATTATTATAACACACTGTGACGACCTAAGCTTATAGGAAAACTAAATATTATGTTATTTATATGTAACATACATGCATAATTATCTTTTAACAGAGTTACGGGCAATGTTGACATTAGCTTCCTATGGAGTAATGTCTGTACAAAATCTGTCCAGTACTTTTTAAGTTTATCGCGTTAATACAGACAGAAATCAAGAAGAGATTTCTTTGACAGAAAGAAAGTAGGAAACTCCATTTTGATAAACAAAGTTCGTGTACAGAAATGGTTGTCGACCATTGCATGTTTGTCATCAGTGTTCTAAGTCACACTTTAATGTCGTCATTGTTCGAACAATAGATGACTTTTTGATAGATAAATGTCACATCGTCAACTAGCTATCGAGGGAATCCGGCAAGTTTCGTTATTTATCTCTCTCATAATTATTGTAAAGCGCACCTAAAGACATAAGTTTAAGCGTAACTAGGTAGATGATCTGTACCTTTTCATGAATTTTCTGAGGCGAACTAAGCCGAAATTTTTTGTTTAGTAAATTTAATGTTTTTGCCTATTCAATTCGTCGGGCGTGCTCTCCGCCATGCAGTACTACGCCACCCTCAGCGCCGCCGACCGCGACACGCTTCTCGGTCAGTAGCGCCCTAACTGTATTATTGTTCATAAAACAAGTGATGTGTCCCTGATTCGCACAAGTGTCCAACTCTCAGTTTGTTAGCAAACCAATTAGGAGATCGGAAAGGCTGTTCCCTAACATTTCCTTCTACTTTTATATAATTGTATTTTATAAGAATCTTCTCTTGATAAATGCAATAACAATAATTCATCAAAGCCCAACCTAGCCCACCTCTTTTCCTTGTATTGTGTCTCGAAATGGCTACGATTTGAAGGTTAAAAAAGTCCTACCGTTCAGGCGTGATGCACTAAAATCAAGGGAAATCGAATATTATTTAAATGTTAACTAAAGAAAGAGTTACTGTATAAATAATAAAAGAGAATCGATAATTATTGTTGCTATAACAATAACAAACGAATCGATGAAGCTATTTTGTTTTTCCGTGTTAATTAATGTTTGTGCGTAGTTACATAGTTCGACTCCAAGAAAACTAAGTTTAAATTAAATGAAAAGTCGAAGAAAATCTAATAATAATCACGCGAACACTAGAACTGGCTGCTCATAAGTTATAAAACCATGTAGTTTCCATTTAGTCATCATCAATATGGCTGTACGCCATAAGGTTATCTTAAGAAGTGTCTATTGTTGTGCACTTGCCCTCAACATGGTGACTCATAGCCAATATAATCATACTTTTATGGATTCGATTTGTAACTTATCGATAATAGAACTTGTAGATTAAACGTGTAAGTAGTCTAACCTTTCTCAAGGTTAAGTTATTAAAGACCATGTTTATAGTAACGATTTTCCGCAAACAAATTGCAACGTCTGGGTTAAGCAACCATTGAATGGTAAAGATAGAGTATGTTGAATCTCATCATCATCATCAAATACCTGATCTTTCGTTTAGCCCTTCATGTTTTCAATACATATCGCCCAACAATCATGTACCGCAGCCTCGGTCTTGAGCGGGAGAAGGGCTGGTTTTAAGTCATTTTGAGTCTGACACTCCCTCCCTCTCGGTCCACCCAGGACAACTGGACGAGAGAAGCCGCTTGAAGTTTTCCCACCCTCAAAAAAAGTCCTCGACGTTGAACGATTGGCAAATATTTCCTCTAAGTCCTCCACGTTAAACCGACAGCCTTACCACTCTTCACTTTACTCACTGCGTATTCCATGGTCTGCTCTTGGGCATTGTCCTGGCAAGGTCAGTCTTTCGAGTGATGTAACCTGTCCTTTGCTATTTAAGCTTGCACTTTTAACTAGCCATGTCAGTATCTTTTTCGAATTTCCAGATTTTGATAGATTTTTCACGCAAAGAAACCCCGAACAGAACACAACATTGAATGCTGAGCGATTCTGAGTTTTTCTAAAAAGCTAGTGATGGCACTAGCTTTTTCGAATTCTACTTAGATGTGATCTGCATGGGAAGATCACATCTAAGTAGAACATGCCATCATTGACATAATATACTGGTTGAATATCTGGATTAATTCTATACTTAGTTAAATATTGTCTTATAAAACCTTAAGGTTGTAAACACGGTTTACATTAGTAAATCTTTATAGGCAATATTGCTCAGCAAGTACTAATTCGCTGGTCTATTGGTTTTCAGGTTGCTCGGTCCGGTGGTTCCGTCTCCGAGGTAACCTGCTGTTCTATTTGAAAGGACCAGAACCATGGTACGAGCCCATGGGAGTCATAGTACTAGGACATCATCACATCAAGGTACAGTCCCAGGATGAAAATGGACATTGGCCCTTTCAGATCAGTAAGTGTTTTATAACATCTATAATTCTTTGTTATATAAATTACCTACCTAACGTATGGGTGATATCTGATAACGCATGTTAGCAGTTTGTGTTTGGTGTATTCTATGTAAATCCTTACTTTACCAGTCTCTAAATTGGCCCAGAGCAGGAGAAGGAACAGGGGGGTTTTTAGTCAGTAAGAGTCTGACACTCCCTCCCGCCCAACCTTGGGCGGGTGAAATCATTTGATGAATTTCCCGTCACAAAAAAAAAACTCTCTAAATTAACACAAAGCTAATGTTTAGATGTCCATTCAACCAAAGAATAATTAATTTAAGAAAATGTAGCGATTTTTATACTCGTAGACCCTCTTCCATAAACATATTTCTTGTATTTAACTAGATATCTAGCACGACTACTTATAGTCCATCCATTCAAAATACATAGCGGAAATATTGTTTCCCGAATAATCTAATTTCAACATTGATATTCGTACAAACAGTTGCTCATAAATAGTCCTAAAATATCACCTTCAGCATATATTTCGAAAAACAACATGAAAAATTCATGAAGAGATCTAGACGTAAACAAATTTGTGTTGATTGCTTGACATGACTTTTGCATACATACAAGCAAATTTCGCAGAAAGACACTACGGAGCGCCGCCCACGACTATGTTTGTATCTTCTCCTTTAGCTTCCATCACGTCTGTACATAGATACCTGTACACGTTTAAGAGTGCTCCTTCAATATCAACGGCTCGTGAAAACCAAACGCTGGGCTACAAATAAAGGCGCAAAAGGGTTTAAAATAATTAGTTTTTCAGAAAGCGCTGTTGCTAGGTTTCTGTTAAATGTGTCTTCATTTATTTTTTGGGGGTGAAAATTATCATATTTCTTCTCTCTGTTTCCAAGAAGGAAAGTCAGACTCTTAATGACCGTTGCAGTATATAATAGGGTTTTAATCCGCAACCCTGATTGGAAATGTGTAGGTAATCAATGGAGTGCCTTAGACTATTTCTACGACACTCACAGAAAATAAACGAATGGTAAAAATATATTCTTCTTCCGTCATAACACTGTGAATACAACATTCTACATTACTCACCCTTACCTAGATTTTCTACATTGCAGATTATTTACTATTTTCTTTTGTATTTTATTTCAGCTTGGGACAACGGTGTGTGTTACAAAATGGCGACGTTTCACGAATCAGAGAGGACGTTGTGGCTAAAGGCGATAGAATTGGCGCCCTACGATAATATTCAAGCGCAAGCGGACGCGCTGAGGGAAAGACTGAACAAAATCAGACCCAATTTAGATATAGCTACTTATAGACTGCAGAAAGGAATTGTGACTGGTAAGATATATCTATACTAATATTATAAATCTCAAGATTTTGTTTGAATACGCTAACCTCCGGAACTACTGGTTCGAATTTAATAACCCTTTTTGTGTTTATTAGTCCACTTATTGAGAAAGGTTAGGCTATAAAATATCATGCAAAGATCTGTAGGAGCCAAGCAGCGAGTGAAACCCTGCGAAAGTAGCTAATAGATATCATAAATTGTCTGTCTTCGTCCGCCTTACGTACCCAGATGAAAAGTAAGGTCTGGGCTATAATAGATCTCGGTGCCAATTTTCATCAAAATTGATAGATTGGAAATTGGATTATAGTTTGGAAAACTATTTCGTAGTTTTTACGTGACAAAATACAAATATCCATCCATAGTTATGAACTTCAGCGTTTATAATATTATTAGATGGAATATTCTTCGAAAAAGTAGTGTTATGTTATGATATGCGCTATCATAAAAATGTATCCAAAACAATAATCCTACATTTCCTAAGACAAGGAGATATACAGTTTTTAAATTAACTTAAGAAGCCACTAACAGTTTACTTAATTTTTGTTACGATTTCGATTTCTGCCAGCGGCTTCGTCAGCCTTACCCGGATAAAAAGTAGCATCTATGCCATTCTAGATCGAGGTGCCAATTTTCATCACGAGGAGGCAAATCACGAGTCAGTTTTGAAAGCCGATATCAAGGATCTTAGTAACTTAGCCGTATATGATCTAGACATCTTTATAGGATTTGATTAGCCTTTGATATATGAAGCGTGATGAATTAAACATGAACTTCATTGAATGCAAAACAAATAAATTACAATTACTACTATAGTAACTAACTAGTTACTAGTCTGGCGGGAGAAATATGATACTGTCGAGCTATTTCATTAAAATATATTATGCGACGCCTCTTTAATTGCAGAAGCTCATTAGAGTATGATCGCATCGCTCATTTATAATAATGTATACGGTATTTGTGTGTAGAGGTAAGCAGCAGTAAATGTTTGCTATAAAATTGTACAAATAAAAAATGGAATTTATAGAATCAGGCGTTATTTTGTGGAAATCCATAGCATTAAATGTTAGGAAAAATATTTAGTTTTAATTCCGCGACAAAAATTCAGGCTTGTTGCATCCACTCCTATCCAATCATGTATATGCACATGCAGCAAGGGTAAACATGCATATGCACACATACAAAAAACGGAAAAACATGCCACGCAATCAAACCTATACTCGACATGTGTTTCGCCCCTCCACAGGGCGTCACATCTACAGGAGATGTTGTAAAAAATGGAAATTTAAATCGACAGTCATTTTTTTTTCAATAAAATTGGGTAGCTTTCTCAGCCAAAAAAAAAAATGATTTAAACTTATAAAACCATAAATGTGTTCAAAAACAATCATACTTAAATTAAGTAATTTCACGATATACTAAGTATTCGTTTTTTTGCGTTCGTGCAGCGGAATGTTGTTGAATTTAAAGATTTTAATTATGCAGATATTTAGTGTATGACGTCGTATAAATGTGTATGGTAAAAACAAATTTGTGCACGCAACCATTGTGGAGAAATTCACCAAAAACTGATTCCGCTGGGCGAACGTTGTCCTGGCGGAACTTTTTTTAATCCATAGACTACTAGATAGAAGAAAAGAGATGTATCCAAAAATTAGTGTGTATTTGTGTGTAATTGTGTATGTATGAATAAAACTAGTGCATGCATAAACTTCGGAGATATTCAAGTTTCCGCTACGCGAACGTTTGGCCATTAGCTAGTTTTCATATAAAGCGCTTACATAGAGAGCTGTAGATTTTTACATACGTTGTTTTGAATTTGTTTATATTTGTTTAAAAAACAGATTTAGAAAAAATCGTAGGGTTTAAAAGATAAAAATATAAACGTAAAATACGCTTATTAGGTCTTAGTTCTTAAAGTATGCACTTTGGGGTCTAGATTTTCACGTTTATACAAACCTTGTAAGTGTCTGCAACATGTTGCCAAGTATCAATGATGTTCCGTTAGTAATTAAATAGTTATAGGACAAATTTGCCATGAATAGATCACTGTTTACAAAGCAGTCAAATATCACGACTTTCTAAATGAATTGCATGGTAAATGTATGCCAATAATTAGTGTATTCATTCAACTATTCACATGCAAAATTTCATGTCATTAAATTCAGTAATTAAAGAAAAACAATTATAATACTGACGAAGCATCGAAAACCTACATAACCCGACCAAGTTCGGATGGCTACAAAAAAGCTGCCGTGCAATATATTAAAGTAACATCCCAAAATTTACAGTATAATACCGGTATTGAATTGGTACAGGTGATAACACACTTGTTGTTTCGAAATAATTTATAGGTCATTTATTTTTGGACACCTACTTTTTTAAATGTATTTGACTATGACAGAAAGTAGGTACTTTTTACGTAGGTATTTTATTTAAGTATGCGCTTGAGACTTGAGATATAATCTAATTATATTTAAGACAAATAAAATTCATACAGCTAATTTCTATTGAAGATTTCACGGATCAGGATTCTAACTATAGACCCCTTAGGAAAATTAAATATTTACCACATGTATGTATGTACCTACTACTGTTTCGGTAAATATTTATTATATTGTAGCTTATAACACTATTTAACCAATATTTTTTATTACACTATTTAACCAATAGACTAGGCATGCACGAGCGTGTGTACGATACTGTGTTTTATTTTTTCCTAACGCTTGTGTACGATACTGTACCATATTAATAAATGCTATATTGGAAAGTTAAGAACGTTTCTTAGATATATGGCACGGCCGCTTTTTTGTAGCCATCCGAACTTGGTCGGGTTATGTTGGTTTTCGATGCTTCGTCAGTATTATAATTGTTTTTCTTTAATTACTGAATTTAATGACATGAAATTTTGCATGTGAATAGTTGAATGAATACACTAATTATTGGCATACATTTTACCATGCAATTCATTTAGAAAGTCGTGATATTTGACTGCTTTGTAAACAGTGATCTATTCATGGTAATTTGTCCTATAACTATTTAATTACTAACGGAACATCATTGATACTTGGCAACATGTTGCAGACACTTACAAGGTTTGTATAAACGTGAAAATCTAGACCCCAAAGTGCATACTTTAAGAACTAAGACCTAATAAGCGTATTTTACGTTTATATTTTTATCTTTTAAACCCTACGATTTTTTCTAAATCTGTTTTTTAAACAAATATAAACAAATTCAAAACAACGTATGTAAAAATCTACAGCTCTCTATGTAAGCGCTTTATATGAAAACTAGCTAATGGCCAAACGTTCGCGTAGCGGAAACTTGAATATCTCCGAAGTTTATGCATGCACTAGTTTTATTCATACATACACAATTACACACAAATACACACTAATTTTTGGATACATCTCTTTTCTTCTAAAGTCTATGGATTAAAAAAAGTTCCGCCAGGACAACGTTCGCCCAGCGGAATCAGTTTTTGGTGAATTTCTCCACAATGGTTGCATGCACAAATTTTTTTTTACCATACACAATTATACGACGTCATACACTAAATATCTGCATAATTAAAATCTTTAAATTCAACAACATTCCGCTGCACGAACGCACGCGTTTTTTTTATTATTTCAATAATTGGAATTTGGAACTATAATCGAATTAATGAAAACTACCCTATTGTATGGGGATAAGTTGTCTCGCGCCAGCCCTGCTGCATGCAAAATATTTGTTTGCATCATCTAGAAATTTTTTTTTCAACAGATATGAACGAAGTGCCGCTCTGTGAGTTGGCACTGTCTTGTGACAATCTCCTATGTGACACGCACGGCCGACCGCCCTCGCCTCTCGTTGTCATCTACGTCAAGAACGATAAAGGACTCTGCATTAAATATGGAGCTACTGAGATCGTTGAGGTTAGTCTACCAGATTTATAATTAAAATCATTAGCTGTATAATTTTGTGGTCGTACCGAATAAATGTTGAGTCTGGGTTATGGGTGAAAACGTGGTTGTGTAAGACGGCTGATCCGTGCTTGAGACGAAACGGTCAGTAAGAGTCTGACACTCCCTCACGCCCCACCCAGAGTAGTAGAAATCGCTTGATTATTATACTCGGCCGAAAATAAAAAAAAGACCTAACTACTATATTACATATATTTTCCTAGTAATGATTTTGACCGGAAAATCGTGTTGAAAGAATTTGTGTAAAGTACTATTTAAAAGTGTCATTGTAAAGCTCTGTACAGTTTCTTCATAAAATTTTAACAATATGGATGTCTAATAACAAAGCTATTTAATTTTATAGCCCGTTATTTTGTTTTGGCCTTTAGTAAAATAAGATTATTTACTCATTGTTTTTTAATTTTCAAGCGAAATTGTTAACTCTTTTTTCAATTACTTTTCTCACGTTCCGCAGACTTGCAGCAATCCGTGCTTCTCAAAGACCATACTGTTTCGAGCGAGTGACGGGCTGACGGGGTCTGCGTTGGTGCGTATAGTGGTTTACGACGTGAAGGAGCGGGTCTCCGAGACTATAGTACCTATGGGGTACACGTCAATGCTGCTTAGCACCATACAGGTAAATTTAATCTAATTTGTCCCTTTTTTTGAATAGGATGATTGCTTGGAATGCAGCGTTATAAAATTATTGGCAAAAATTGTTCGCGCGTAACAAATAAAGTTCGCGCGCAGATTAATAGAAATTCCAACATATAACTGTTGGGCAATAGCCTATTAGACTTTATCATCTCGCCTGGTTGAGAGAAGCTTCCATCATAAAAAATTGAAGAGGAAAAGGAAAAAGAGGATTTCCAATTATAGAAAACTTTAGCCTCTGTTCTTTAAATGTTATTATTGGTAGCTTCCGCCGGTCCCTTCGCCCGCGTGGTATATTGATAAGCCTATGTCCTATTTCGGAGTGTATCCTATGCCTGTGTCAAATTTCATCCACCCGTTTTTGCGTGATTGAGTAACAAACATCCAAACATCGTAACTTTCGCATTTATAATATTATTACGATGAATATTGCCCTAAAATCACTAGAGCAGAGTATTCTAAACCTTCATGAAATCTAAAAAAGTACAAACTAGTATTTATAGTTGACCAACTTGTTTATTGTTTACTCCTATAAGACAAACGCGTATCTTTCCATTTTACAGGAAGCGCAGAGGTTACGGGTGGCGCTCATCACTCGTGATCAAAA
This sequence comes from Spodoptera exigua, assembly GCA_902829305.4. Classification (NCBI taxonomy): domain Eukaryota; kingdom Metazoa; phylum Arthropoda; class Insecta; order Lepidoptera; family Noctuidae; genus Spodoptera; species Spodoptera exigua. The sequence goes on along the minus strand of LR824601.2, from coordinate 5,444,109 downwards.
GACAGTTGGCTTCGTAACCATAAATGGGTGGAGTCTAGAACCTTCCTACATAGGCACGAGCCCGAGTCACACGAACGACAGAAACTGTATAGACATACCTCACAAAGTACTGTGCCATAGACGTTCACAGTCACTACCACCAAGACTCGGATTAAAGCTAAAGTTCCCTTCATATGGCAGTCTCTTGAAACAAAACTTTGTCAATAGCCATCAAGTCACTTATAGGTTTCATTCGGGCCTCGGCGGCGATATAACGGTACACGAGATCATGGCGGAACCGAAATTGTGTTTTACAATGCCTATACAGCTGCTGTAAGTATGAAGCGGGTGCTTTTTATTTTAATTCTTCAAACTCCAAGCGAACGCCGGGCGTTAGCGCAACTATTGTGTCTTGAATTACCACTATTGAAAGGGTAATTTTATTAGTTGATAAAATATAATATTGCTTATACAGTAAGTTGATTCAGTATATCAGTCAAAGCAACATAAGAAATACATTGGAATATGTCTATGACTGACTTATGTGTAGTGTTCGAGAAAATCTCTGATAATTTCAAGTCACACTAGGACTTATATTCGTGAAACATTTCTATTGATATTGTTATGCCCGGTATACACGTATATTCAATTTAGTTGCATATCTTACCAACACTGTTATGCAAATACAGACAAGATTTTTTTTGAAGGATAAATCTTGAAAAGTTTTGTATCGAATGTTTCAGAGATATCTACATTCAGAGAGAAAAGGAACTCTTAGATGAACTTCTCTCAGTTGGGGAGATTTGCGGTCAATGGCAGACGAGGCAACTAGACCTCGTCAGCACGCACGTGTCATTACTGAAACATTACTGTCATTCACGACGATGTATGCTTAGTATGGAGAACCAGCACTTTAAAGCGAGCAGTAGAAAGGGTAAGAAATTTAACATTACTCGAGAAAAGTTTTGATGTTTAAATTTCATATTTTTTTTGAGGTAAACAGTTAGAAAATGGAATAGATTGTGTATGGATTGTGCTAGAAGAACGAAATGATGATGTAATGTAATAGGAACGAAAGAAAAAGAACTAAAATGTTGCCACAAAAACTACATTCTCCACGCGGAAACTGTGTGTGTGGGTGTAAACGCAATATTGTAACGCGGTCCCGGCCCATAGTAGAAGAAGAAAAGGGACGGTTTATAGGCAGTAAGAATCTGTTTCTCCTCCTCGCCTCACCCAGGGAGGAACATAAGATTGCTTTTCCCCATTATAAGAAAAAAAAAACAATTACAAAATAATAATGTTTGCACCAAAATTATTATATTTGCGCATAAATGTCATATGTGTCATTGTGTAAATACATATGAATATTTATTTTATTTTTTGGGTATGTATTGATAATATGACTCTGTATCTCCTTGAGGTAGACTGGTATAAAATGCTTTCGCGCATTAAGCCCGCCACAGTGCATCAAATGCAAAAAGTATTAAAAACCCTTGCATAATGTCCGGGAAAATGTCATAGAGAAGAACATATCACTTCAACTTTGCCTATTTCTATTCACGTTTAGTTTTGTAATGACACAAAAACGTTTATTGTTAAAGATGATGCGAGCTTGGAATTCGCCCCAATCAACCTGCACTTACAACGTATGTGGGTACACAACGATACACTGAACAAGACTGGCTTCCACGATATAGTCACCGTTGGAGCGTTCGCCACACACACGCATAAATCTGAGCGCACCGGAGGATTAATAAGGTAAACTTGGAAACTTGTAGAATAGGATTGTTTTAAAGTTTCGCACTACATCGTTGGCCCTGCAGCTGGCCAATCAGCTGCAAGATTCCCGCAAGGAACAACTCTTGTGTGACCCAACAAATACGGTATTTTCTAACTAGTCAAATTCAATACTTTTATTCAAATTGTCAAAAACGATATGCTTTTTTGAATTTTGCCCCCCCCCCCCAATCCCAAAATCTCCAAATCCCTAAAGACAAAAAGGTCGGCAACGCACTCATTACTCCAGTTGCGTGTCCATGGGCGGTGCTGATTGCTTACCATCAAGTAATCCGTCTGCTCGTTTGCCGACTTATCAAAATTAGTTATAAACAACGCGACGCTGATGCTCTATTTAAAACAATTAGTTTAATGGATCAATTTTAAACTTTGTTATAATTTAATAAATTCTAGGCTAGTACAACAAGTGAAGGATATCAACAGCACTAAAGCGGAGATGAATTCCATCACGAATAAAATACAGGCTGAGTACGATAACTTGGTGGCAGTGAGGAGACTCCGCGAAGGAATCTCCGAAGATATGGAGAAGATTCTCATGTTGATGCAGGCCCAGCAATATGGAGCCATCACTCCAGTTGTAGAAGGTAAGTAAATATTACTTTGTAGAGGTCTTGGTTATTTGGATTGTCTTCAGAGACAGTAAGTCTTTAATGTTGGATACACTAAAACGAATGGTTAATTATGCCTATTGAGCCTGATAAACTTTTCAATTAAAATTTAGATATGTCAATCAGCTGCAGTCGCTATACCTATTGAGTTTTAATAATGAAAAGTTGAAAGTCAAAAAAGTCAAAAATCATTTATTCCAATTAGACCTTTACAGGCACTTTTGAACGTCAAAACAAAATTTTGAAGATATCGTGTCAGTCTGTCGGTCAGTCCTCTTAGTGAAGTTGACGTCTAAAGGTGTTGTTTTTTTTATTTTATTGAAGAAAGATCATTTTATGTTGGGCAAATTTGCCTTTTCTACTGAAATCAAATGCAAATGTGTTTACGTCAAATGAATTTAGGGACCAAACTATTTATGGCAGACTAGTCTGTGCTGGGTTTAATATTGATCCACAAGTTTAAAACTATTCAGTTCATAAAATAAGTAATTCTTTGTTACGTTACAACGATAATATGATATACGGGTTTCAGCCCGCGCGGTATATTGATAAAAAGCGTGTTCAATGTGTTATGTGTACATTGTAGGTATAAAAAGCAAAGCAAAGAGTATACTGGCGCAGTGGGAGCCCGCTGTGGTCGAGGAGTCACTGTCTTATATCGGCTGGCCAAAGAACAATAGTCCAGATGAAGCTGATACACACAACGAAACACAACAGGTAGGAAATCTATTTTTAATAAATGATATGCGACGACAAATCAGCTAACGAATTACCTGGTGGTAAGCAATTGGCGCCGAGAATGGTGATTGTGTTTCCTAGTCGTGATTTGGGTTTCTTAGGTTTAGGGATTGGGGATGACTGGAAAATAGGAAAGAGAATGGAAGTCCCTTCGTTCCTCATCAATATTTGATGTTGTCGAAATATTTTGTTTTTTTTTTATGCAAAAAATACCCAATTTGCTAGAAACCGAACGGTGTAACGTATACTAAAGATGTGTCATGTTGTAACGTAAGCTATGTTTGTATTTAGTACGTACTTAAATATATAGGCAATGTGCAGTATGTCCGAACGCTCTCTGTGAAATATCGTGTGCTAAGAGACAATACATAAGTTAGTCGTCGCCAGTCTTTTATTGTGTCAACGCCCTTCGTCACCCATCAAATCATGTAAAATGGAAGTAATAACAAAACTCGAATATTTCCAGACAATGTCAACAATAATGCGGTTAACAGAACAACTGAGTATGTTCGACACGAACTCAGACTGCGATACGTTCGACGCTTCATCGAGTTCAAGTTCCAAAGAGACCTCTCCTACTGGGGAGACACCTACCCTCTCGTCAAGCGTACCAAACATCTCCAACTATCCGAAAAAGAAGGTTCCAGAAACAGAACTACAATTTCATAATGACTACTTCAAGAATGAGATAGAAGAAAGGGACAGAGGGGGTTTGAATCACTCGTTTCGATCTGTGAGATTGTCTAAGCCAAAGATAGATGGGCAAAGTTTATCGTTTGATTATACTAAGCGACATGGCAGTCTGAGACACGACTTTAAGAGCTCCGCATCCTTGGAACAAGTTTCTTATAGAAGTTTAGTCGACAGCCTCAGGAATGATAAGAGAAAGGTGGGTTTTATTATTTCTTTACACAATATTAACTTTTAAACTTTGCGTTTCATATTGATAACATATATTTACGCGGGTATTTAACGCGGAAAATTATTATTTGAATACCTTGGTAGGCTTGACGTTTCGACCCGGTTGCACAGGTCGTGGTCACAAGCAGACTGAACATCTTTACACATAATACATAAAGGTGCATACACTATATACTTATACCAATTGCGATTGTTTATGGACAGTGTGATTATTTAAGGATCATGTTGGTAATTGGTATGCATTGCAAACTATTTTTCTCAGCTTATTTTTGAATTAATTCCTAATTTTAGTATTTTAATTTTATCAAACTATAATTGCGACATTGCTTTAATAAATGCCGTCGTTTGTTTATTACAATGAAAGCGATTTTGTTATTCTAACATTATTTATTGTATTGCCAAAAATGTTTAACTACGTATTTGTATTGACGTGTGCTATTTTTGAAGAAATAATTACAAGTATAAACTTTTTGCGATTGTAGATTTGTAACACGTATGTAATGTAATAAGCGAATATCTTATGCTCAGATTTGATTTCTATAAAACTTATGACGAATGTTGAGAGTGTGTTTGTATGCTGGCAATAAAAGTGCTATTGCAGTCTGTTACTATACATTGCGATCGAATATAATTCTGCACTGCTGATGTTTATTATTAATTTAATATGTGATTTTTCTAAAGAGCCTTTATTTCTCGAAGGAGATGCTCATAGTAAAAATTATATCTTTTTTTTTGCAAGTTATGTTATGTCCTACTTTATAAACGTCAGTTTTTTTCTTACAAATAAAACATGCTTTCTGGTATATCATTTTATGAACGCTCTGTGAACAAACACATCGTATTTGATACAAACGTTCACTTTACTTTCTAAACACTATTGGCATTACAATGTGCTAATAGGGTCACGTATGGCTAAAAGATAATAAAAACCCAGGGCTTTACTGGCTGTCCGAAGCACAGGGAAAATTGAGATGTTAAAAATTATCCTCAGCTAGCGTAACCAAGTAAAGAATTGTTAAAAACTTAAAGGTTCTGTTTTACTACATCTGAATAGATATATCTGGCGTACAATTGGGGAGGCCTATGTCCAGCAGTGGACGACAACACGCTGATGATGATGATGATGATGATGATATATAATTTATATGAGCTGTGCATCAAAATAGCTTATTATTAAAATTAATATATGAATGTGTTGAATCCCCTTATTACAAACAGATTACGCGTTGTAGAATCCTGATGCTTGAACCAGATAGTTTTATGTATACCTATCGGGAGTCAAGTTGAAGATAATGACAGAGGTGTGTGGTTAGTCCTTTACTGCATCTACGTATAATATACTGAATATTATACGTAGATGAGGATTCAATAGACTCCGAAACTACATAATCGATCTGAAAAATAAATCAAATTTGGGATGAAACTATCTATCTACTATCCCCGCTGAACATAGGCTATAAGTAAAGCGGGTGTTACGAAGAACAACAGCTATATAGTATTTTAGCTTAGGTTAATTAAATTTTAATTAGCTTAGCTATTTGCAAAGCGATTGTTAACATTGCATTCACTGTTTGAGGGTTTGCTTCTTATGCGAACTGCGAATATTTTGCATTTAGATTATCCATAGTTGAATAAGTTACTTATACTAGTAGTTTCATCTACTCAAGTACTCATCCATAGTTGATATTCTGCATATACATACATAATAAGTTAAACGCTACTGCGACATTACAGTGATCCCATTGTGTAAAGAAAACGCATTAGGGCTTATTTTTCAATATGTGTTCTAGAAAGCAATTCATGTTATCCTTTATTGCATACTTTATTGCATGCTATAATGTCTGCATAAACTGTACTACTACATAACTTGTTTGTTAGACATAGAATCAATTTGTGGCACAGCAAAGTGAAATTTTACAATATACCATTAGGATAGGTGAGGGTGTTCTTGTTTAGAAAAAAAATTAAATATCATATCAAATCAAATCAAATCAAATCAAAATCATTTATTCCAAATAAACCATAAATAGGTACTTTTGAAACGTCAAAATAGAATAGTAGTCTGTCAGTCTGTTCGTCAGTGAAGCTAGGTGCTCGTTCCAAATTGTAGTTTCGAATGGAGAAGAACGAGCAAGAAACTCCATCGTTACTCTTTTAAAAAAAATATTTGTTTTACAATTCATCAATAATACATTTTTTATACATTACTGTACCCCTATGTAAGAACAATGCAGAGACAAGTTGTTAATAAAAAGGAACAAATTATGGTCTATTTAATCTATCATTAAAATTTTAATCCTTTGTTGTCTCGTACATGGCGCTCACATATGCGTACTCACAATCCAAAAGAATGCTTCTATATAAACTCATTCAAGGTTTCATTAATTTTGAGAATTTTAATAACTACTGACTACATATTTGAGAATTGTCCAGTGGAGCCGAACCAACATGCTGCCAGGCATTCTTATCCTCAATATAATCTGAAAGTTTGTAGTATGCCTGTCTACATAATTCGCGTTTAATATAAGTTTTAAATTTTCGTTCATTAAGATTTAATACACTTCTTGGAATTTTATTGTAACAATTTACACAGAACCCCATAAAGGATTTCTGTACTTTGGACAGACGGAATCGTGGCACAGCCAGCCTATCTTTGCCTCTAGTATTAAAATTGTGTCTATCGCTTCTTTTTTCAAATAATTGCAAATTTTTCCTTACGTACATAATATTTTCATATATAAACTGACAAGGTACCGTTAGGATATTTATCGTTTTAAATAGTTCTCTCAGAGATTCACGAGGGGACAAGTTATATATCGCTCGGATAGCCCGCTTTTGCAAAATAAATATTGAATCTACTTCCGCAGCTCGACCCCATAGCAAAATTCCGTACGACATAATGCTGTGAAAATAGCTAAAATAAACAAGCCTTGCTGTGTTCACGTCTGTGAGCTGTCTAATCTGTCTAACTGCAAAAACAGCTGAGCTCAGTCTTCCCGAAAGCGTCTTTATGTGGGAACCCCATTGAAGTTTATTGTCTAGCGTAATACCTAGGAACATAGTCTCGTTAACAAATTCTAACTTTTGCCCATTTAAAATTATGTCACAATCATTATTGTGTACGTTGGGCAAGCTAAATTTAATACATTTTGTTTTTTTCTCGTTAAGTGCTAAATTATTGACTGTAAACCAATTATGAACTCGATGAATGGAGCTGTTTAATTCGTCCAAATTATTAACACGTCGACCTATTCTAAATATCCCATCTACAATAGTTTTTGTGCTATTTATAAGAGTCGTTTTATATAATATTATATTATTATATTTGATTTAAAATTATATGAACTATAATAGGCCAAATATAAAACATACAATTCTATAGTGGATCTAATTATTTGAATAGTACTCATTACTGCTATTTTACTACTTTACTGTTGCCAAATTGACTGCTTTTTAGTTAACATAAAAGACGTGGTTTCAATTAATTTTTTGCAACTTAAAGGTTTACACAACTGGCTTAATTTCTTCATTATTTAGAAGAGGTTATTGCACATATAAAACTCCCTCTTTAGTCATTCTATCTTCTAAAATAATCTGCGTTACGTAGGTTTAAAGATTTAGGCATAAATAAGGAAATAGGGACAGTGAAAGCGACTTTGTTTAATACTATGTTGTGTTGTGTACTAGCTTTTAAATAACGTTTAGAAGTAAATAAGATTAGTATGGAGTAACATATGAAGAAATAGGCTATTCTCAATGCATGTTCTATACTATAAAAACACAATAAAATAACTAGTTTAAGTACAAAAATGTTTTTCATAGTCAATAATTAGCTTATAACTACATCTACACTATACAAAATATTACAGATAAGAGACACTTTTTACAATAATATCATTCATATTAGTTTTTGATATGGTAATTATCTATAATTTGTGTTTTGGCTAAAGCACATCTTAAGAACAAAATAAGAGTGTTATTCTTTTCTTGTATTTTCTACAAAAGAATTTTCATTAAATATAGATAGTCTTTGAATTATATTGTTTTAAGTTGATTGTGTTCGACATTGTAGTAGTATTTTAGTTTGTCTGTGACTTCGTGACCGTGTTTAATACAGGAGAGTCTTAAACATTTGTTCTGATTTGTTTTTATTATTTGTTGTTATAACGGAAACATGAATACATTATCTGTCTTTTCAACTGTCTGACTATCACGGTGCATGAAATAGAGTCTGATGACAGACAGATATACAGACAACATACAGACTCTTAATAATAGTGTTTTACATTTTGGGGACAAAACGCCAAAAATATAGGGTTCATATTTTGTGATGATTGCAGTACAGCTTTTGTCGTGTAAAAGAGCCGTTTTATGGCCTTATTGCTAAAATAAATTAATTGTTTTATTGTCTTTATCATTCATTGTGGCGCTAATAAAACTTTAAGTATAGATTATCTAAGGCCTAAGCTGTATTTTAGTGGACGAATGCCCGAATTAAATAATAATACTCATGACTAAAAACTTCTGACAAAAAACAGTTAAAAGCGTTAAGTTAGTCATCGTTATCTGACCATGCATATAGTTTTTTAGCATGAAAATTTTAGATTCAGTATATAAGCTAAAAAATTTTCAAACGCTCCACGTATGTTGCGATAAAACCTAAATATTAACAGAGTTCGACCATTACACTTATAAGCATGTTGCGATAGTACTTAACTATTAACAGAGGCAAGCAAATATTAATGTACGATTTGAATTCTTGGTTCCAGGCGATAGAGTTAAGGCGGGAGTCAGCAACATTACCCGCTATTGGACAACTGGATCAAGCGACCAGAGACAACAACCTAGCGTTCCTAAGAAACGTCGGAATCGTAGTCGAAGACTCTCTTACGTGTCTTGTAGAAGAATTAAATCGAATTGTAATAAATAATGGTAATTATTGACTATTTTATTTTATTGTAGCGTACATATACATTGGAAGAAGAATTTCAAAATTTTTAAAGAATAGCAAAAATATTGTTGTGTCATCATTGTTGAAAACACGATTGTGATTGATTGATTACTGTATTCGCATTCTTTGGATGTGTGATTGGATGTGTGATGATATGTGATTGGATGTGTGAAAAACTAATAAATAATAGTTTATCAATATTTTTTTAACAGTATGAAAAATTATTTAGATTTTTTGTGTTATAGTTCTGCAAACGAGCAGACTGATTATCTCATGGTAAGCAGTTGGCTTTGACCGTGGACATCTGCATCACCAAAGGAATTATTAGTGCCTTTTGTAGGTTGTAAGGGATTTGAAGATTAAAGATTTGGAGATTAGGGATGGAATAAGAAGACCTCCATTATAGGGATTCGGTAACCTCACTTACACGGTGAAACATAACGCAAGCGGTGTTTCACCGCGGTATTCTGCGAAGCCGTGGTTTCATACTAGTCGACCCGGGAAGCTTATAGCTCCCCTACACTTAAAACCCGTAGAAGTAGTAAAGTAGGGAAAGCAAATCCTAATTAGACTAAATAAACATATGGCATGTTATTTACATCCATCATATATTATGTGTTGCAGCTTCGTCAGACGAAGACTTGGAGAGGATAAAGGGCTTGATGGATGGTGTGAGGAGTAGTGCTGATGATGCGGCGAGATGGATGCGTTTGGCTCATGCAGCGTTCCGGCTTAGATGCGAGTCGCCGCTGTGGGCTCGTGAGCACGCTGCTTTGCAAACTAGGAGGGATACTTGTTTCTCTCAAGCGGTATGTAATAACTTATACTGTTCTAGATGCTACGTCACTGCATTGTCTTCTACCATGGGGTGCTTTTAATAACATAATATATTTAGTTTGTTTGAGGAAAAGTCTTTTTACATTATAGTATGTATAGTCTTGTAATAAAATCTCTTTGGCTGTTATCTTATTTGTATCTGGCTGGTTTAGATATCATCGAAAGTTTAAATTTGAACGTCATTTGTTGCGAGTATGAACAAAATTCATAGAAAAGAATCGTTTTTTAATTTTCAATAAAAGTTGGGAATTTGACTAGTTGGAAACTTCCGTATTGTAGATGTAAAGAATTGCACCGTATGCTTTCTAAACACCCAAGGCTGGCAGACTTGGTGACATATTCATAAGCATTTTATTATTAAACACTAAACATATGTGAGAAAACATGCATATTTTTCATAAATTTATGTTTGTTATATTGCTTCTTACACCAACCAAACACTTAACTGGTAAAATGAACTAAGTGGTTTAAACATAGACTAAAGTAAAAACCTGTTTTGTAATAAGGGGGTTTAGGTTTTAGTTACTACTAGCTTCCGCCCGCGACTTCACCCGCGTGATATGTTGATAAAAAGTAGCCTACGTCCTATTCCGACGTGTATCCTATGCCTGTGCCAAATTTCATCCAGATCCATCCAACCGTATTGGCGTGATTGCGATCGTAATTTTCGCATTTATAATATAAGTAAGATTCTTATCCGTTATCTTTCAACCTAATTTTAACTTTAACAGACTAGAATAAAGACCTTTTTCAATTACTCTCGTTGCAGTTGTCAACGGTGACGGCGGGCCTGTTATGCTGGTTATGTTCAATGCCTGGAGACATCGTCGCTAAGATACTAAGCTCCGGCCTAGGACCGCTGTGCGGTTTCGAAGGTCTATTGAGTCTGTATTCTACGGAAAAGGCGATGTGGGGCGACATGGTGGTGGCAGTTGAAGATCTTCAGACCGTCGTGTTTACCCTAACTAAAGTTGGTCATAGGTAAGAAATTCTTAATTTTACATGAACATCTGAAGGGAAAAACAAGGCTATGATGAGTTCATCATAGCCTTGCAAGCAAGCCTGTCGTCCAAAACTTGAAGTCGGTCGGTCGGTCAGTCTTTGTACTATCACATTTCTTTAGATAATTTATAGAATCAGGCGTCACTTTGCGGAAATCCATGACATTAAATGTTAGGGAAAATATTTAGTTTTAATTCCGCGACAAAAATCCAGGCTTGTCGCAGGATGCAATCCCACTCCTATGCAATCATGCATATGCACATGCAGCAAGGGTCCCACCCTCCCGCCCACATGCATATGCACACATACACAAAACGGAAAAACATGCCACGCAATCAAACCTATACTCGACACGTGTTTCGCCCCTCCACAGGGCATCCTCAGGAGATGTTGACTCGACGAGCGCTCGGCTGCGAATGAGCTAGTACGACAGCTCTCGCCTCTTATATAGTGTCGTGATGACACATAATCGATACAAACGTCTTTGTATCGATTACACAATCGATACAATCGACACAAACGTCATTGTGACGCCTGCATCGACTATGATTTACCTGTAATCACAGGTAAATCATAATCAAATTAAGTGTGATTACAGGTAAATCATAGTCGATGCAGGCGTCACAATGACGTTTGTGTCGATTGTATCGATTGTGTAATCGATACAAAGACGTTTGTATCGATTATGTGTCATCACGACACTATATAAGAGGCGAGAGCTGTCGTACTAGCTCATTCGCAGCCGAGCGCTCGTCGAGTCAACATCTCCTGAGGATGCCCTGTGGAGGGGCGAAACACGTGTCGAGTATAGGTTTGATTGCGTGGCATGTTTTTCCGTTTTGTGTATGTGTGCATATGCATGTGGGCGGGAGGGTGGGACCCTTGCTGCATGTGCATATGCATGATTGCATAGGAGTGGGATTGCATCCTGCGACAAGCCTGGATTTTTGTCGCGGAATTAAAACTAAATATTTTCCCTAACATTTACTATCACATTTCGCCAATATAATTTATGCAAAAATAGGATATTTCTTTTATTTCGTCTTTGATATTATGACGTTAATAAAACGTAATGTATAGATAACGTAATTTTGTATATAAAAGGCGAATGCCTGAATTAATTGATTACACTCAAATCTTAAACTGTTGTCAAAAAACTATTTAAGATTAATCTTCCTCTAGCGTTGGTCATCGTTATCTAACTAGGCGTATAATATTTTAGGCTTAAAAAAATAAATGTAGAATATTTTAGGTTCAGTATTTAGGCTTCAAAAATTTTGCCAATATAATTTATCCAGAAATTGGATATTTTTTTTTAATTTGTCATTTTTTGTCAATTATTTAGATTAAATCGAGGCATTTATTGTTTTCAATTAACTTTTATTAAAATATAGCTTTATTAGCTTCTGTCCCTATTATCTGTCTTTATGTAAATTTTCATCAAAATGTATTAAGCCTTAATAGTTTTTATGTGAAATATTAACAAATATCCCTCCATTGTCCATCCATACTTACAAATCATCGCGTTAAATAATTACAAGGATATTCTTTTAACTTAAGGTATGCCGATATTTTTATATTACCAAAATATTCATACTGTTGCAGCAATTCAGCCGTGCCACATGTTTCTGGAACCCGAGGAGCTCTCACTGTCTACATTCCTATTTCTGATTCTCTTTATACAAAATTCAATTCCAAAGAGGTAAGTTTTATAAATAATTTCTTCTATTTCAACTTCATCATCAGCCAAAACTATTGATGGGGATGCTTCCAAATTGAGTGAAAACCTCACAGAAAACCCAAGAACAAAGTTTATCTTTTGCCATCCGACTGAGGTTGCTTGAAGGTCAATTCTCACCCTCCCCCAAATCCTCAAATACTCAACCTCTTAAAAGCCGGCAACGCAATAACTCCTCTATACTCGGACTTTTAATTAGATTCCTGATTTGACAATTCAGTGTTGCAACGTTATGACAAATATGTACTAAACAGTGACGTCGCGAAATTATTCGATATGAAAATCGAATATTTCCGAATCGATTACTCTCGTTTATAAATTTACACTCGCAAATTAAATTTATCAGGAAATTAAATATTTCTGAACCGATAATTTAGTTTTGACAATAAATTAACGATCTGATACTTTTCTTTTATAATTGTGTGTGAAATTAATAACAAAATGTGATCTATTATAGTAATAATTTATTTTATAAATTATCGACGTCATCGCTATCGCTGTTACTTTCTGTAACATTTATTATGAATTGCGTCTGTGATATTTATTGTCAATTAACATATCTAGCTTACTAATTTTTTCCTCTTCTTTGACAACATGGGATACGCATTTAGACCATTCGGCAGCCGTATTTTTTTTAATAATTTTATTATGTGGTATCATTATTTCACAAAATGACAGTGGTTAATGTCAAATCTGGAATCGAATTAAAATTCTGACTTTAGTATTGTAAGTGTCTATGGGCGGTGCCCATTGATCACCATTAAGTGATATATTAGCTCGTTTGCCACCATAGAACATAAAAATGGCAAAATAATGTTATAAAAAGAGGAATAACTGGATGATTGTTATTGTCAGGTTCCAATTGGATAATCCAATATTTCAGTATATCGAACCTTTAAAAGTGGTAATTTCCTATTACTATTGTACGAGCCTAACTAATGTGTTATCATGTTTTTACCACGTCCAATAGCATGCTTATACAGGATGTAAAAAGACACTTAACGAAGCCGTTAACTACGCATACTGCAGTTCTAACTAAGTAGCTTTACGCTAAAATTACCACTGGGAAACGACTTTTATTTTTAGGTATCAAAAAAATAATAATTTTATTGCGCGCAATGTAAAGCAAACGGGCTTCGTATCATTGTGTGCGTAGGTTCACAGCTTAGCATGAAAACGCTGTGATAAGTACGTAGGTCGACGTTTTACTTCGCAATAACAAAACAATTCTGTAAAATAAAAATCCTACTGAGATACATGATGTTTTTTGTGTGGGTCTGCATTTATTTATTACGTACATTACTGTTCGTAACTTCAAATGCGTAATATATTTAGAAAAATCGAAAATTCAGGTAATGTTCGTTTGGAAATAAGTTTTGTAATAATACAAAGAATTGGATTGCGCAAAAAAAAAATTAAAAACGCATCTTTGACCTTCAGTATCTCGAGAACACGTGGAGTCCCAGTTATGGTCTTAAAGAAAAAAATGATCCAAATTATGGGTAGAATACGTGGCTTTCGGCTTCGTTAAAGTGTCTTTTTACACCCGGTATATATCCTATAAGTTACCTAATTATTTGAAAATGCAGAGGTTACCGGAGTTCCAATTCTCCCTGCACCCACCCTTAATCATTAAAATTCAAACCTGAAATCAGCAATCTTCAAATCCAAAACCTTTAAATCTTAACCTCTTAGCCTCCTGTCACAGAGCAGGTTGGCAGGAGTAATTTGATAAAATACGTTTATTTCTTAAAATTTGTCAATAAACCATACGCTGTCATTACAACTTTCCCTTCCTCGAAAACAACAACACAAACTTAAACTACAAACACGCACTTTTCTATAAATAGTCGACAGTTTTCTGTAAATTTTCTTTTTATTTTGTACGGGATTGTGACGTTATTTCTTTATTCGAAGACTTGCTATTCTCAAAAATTATAATGTAAACCCTTCACGGCTGATGCTATGGCTCGGCAACTGGCTACCGTGCAACGTGTCGCGTGTTCGATTGCCGCACGACAGCATCCGCAAAAAATCTTTGTGTGATCCACAAATTGTTGTTCCCGATCTGGGTGTCATGTGTATGTGAAATTGTAAGTTTGTAACCGCACCAACGACACAAGAAGAAAAATCCAAAAGCTGGGCAATTTAAAAAAAAGACTTTGCCGTCGTTATCAGATAACTTTCAGCTGTTTCCAGTAGCTCCCTTCACGTTCGCTCGTTCCCGCTGGCACACAGCAATGCTGAAGGCTGAAGACAGCGTTTCGAAGTCAAAGTCAAACAATTTATTTCAATTAAACTATCACTGGCACTTTTTAACGTCAACAAAGTTTATAGTTAAAAATGACAGTCTGTTGGTCAGTGCTTTTAATGTAGCCATTTGCTCTTACCAAAATGTACATCCCGATGGAGAACAACGAGCAAGCAACTTCATGGTTACTCTTTTTTCAATCAGTTTCACAAACTGATTATTTTTTACTCACTCTCACTTTAAACATCTCTTTACATATAAACTGACATAATCTATTTAATTTACATTCCAGCATCTATCATTCACAATAACAGCAGTCTTCTTCAACATCGGTGTCAATGAGAAGGCGACTTTAGCAGAAGCACTAGGAGAAACGACGCCGCAATACCATTCCAATAGTGACAACTTAGACAGATTGAACAAATACTACCATAAGTACAGCAAGATATTCCCTACAGATCATATGGCGGCTAGCAGAGGTGAGTTTTCGACATACAATGATTTCTTTCGCAGTTCGCAAGTAGTTTCTAAGCAATCTAAGAAAGTACTTACATAACGGAAAGTACGGAAGTAGTCACATTGGTATTTGCCAGGTTTCGATTTATGAGAAGTTAGGTCTTAACCGCCTCCGGCCATCATGATAGATATACGTAACACAAGCACAGTTTATGATTACTTCATTCATGCACTATTCCTTGTTATAAATTATCATCATCAGCCTGTTGTGGTCCACTGCTGGACATAAGCCTCCCCAATTGCACGCCACTGAGCTTGATGTTCAGCTCTTCTCATCCAACCACTGCCAGCCACCCTGCGGATGTCGTCAGTCCACCTAGCTGGAGGGCGCCCTACACTACGTTTGCCTAGACGTGGTCTCCAGTCTAGAACACATGGTCAGGTCACATCTGTCGAAGAACCGATGACCGCTGGGGTAAACGTGTTCTAGAGTGGAGATCATGCACTATTCCTTGTTGTAAATCGTCATCATCAGTCTATAAGTTCCCACTGCTGAGCAAAGGCCTCTTCTCACACGGAGATTGGCCATTTCAAAATCATAATTCGAAATTCCAGTTTTCCTCACGATGTTGATGAACTTTGATACTTGCTAGGTTTCTCCACCACGACGATACTTGTTGTACAAGTACAGTAATTTATCCAACTTGTGTTTCCAGCATCTTCTAGAACTAAGCCCCTTGAAGAAGTAATGGAAACCCTCCGGATATGTGTGCATAAGAAGGTTCCGAAAAACGTGGAAGTTCTACACTTGGCTGCTTTAGCGACTAGACTTATGAATGGTAAGAATTAGAAATACGTCATATATTTATCTGGTACACAGTTGTTTTTCTTTAGTGTCCTTTAAGAGCAATCTTAACATCGCTAATAAAGGCTAATGTTTGTGATGATACGGAAAGGCAGAGTAAAGTAGCATTTGTCCAATAACTTTAGTTAAAATTTAAAAAGAAATGTCTTCTTTAGAAAAACATAGGTCCGTTTGACTTTAGGAATCTTTCTGTACGACGAACATAATATAATATAATTACGCAGGTATTAACGCAAAAAGTAATTATTTAATACCTTGGAAGGCTTCTTTTCTGTGACGTTACACCCTCAATCTGCTTGCGACCACGACCTGTGCAACTAGATCAAAACGCCCTTCCAAGGTACAATTACTTTTCGCGTTAATTATATTAAACTTTAGTATGACAAACATTGAAGTCAAATCCTTGAGGTATTTTTGCCAAACATTTCAGGTATAAGATTCACATCTTGTAAGAGCGCCAAGGACAGGACGGGGATGTCGGTGACCCTGGAACAATGTTCCATACTGGCTTCAGAGTATCATCTTGCTGAGCACGAGATGAAAAAGGCCCTCAGTATCATGAGAAGGTAAGGGTTTTTATTTATAGATAGATAGATATCGCGGCAAACGAGCAGACGGATTACCTGATTGTGTCGGCGCCGACCATGGACGCTCGCAAAACTTGAGGGGTTGCAAGTGCTATGCCAGTCTTTTGGGGATATGGGGTTCAGAGGATTAGGGTATTTGAGGAATTGGGCCTTGAATCCGGGTATGTGATCTTAACGACCAACCACAAATGGGCAACAAATTCCTTAAACTTTTCAGTGAGCTGTCGCAACACAGTTAAACCGGGGCCGTTTTTGATCGCATCGTTTTGTGAAACTAGATAAGAAATACAAATGGTTTTAAAAATGTGAAACTAGATATTCTCCTTAAGTAATAGGTGTTCTTAAGGTTGAAAAAAACTTGTGTTTCTTCTAGATTTATAAGAAAACAAAAGAGGTTTGCTAATGCTTTATTAAAATCAACCATTTTGTCAACTTCATAGCTATTTTAACAAAATTTTCATATAATTCCAGTGAGGGTTGCCGCAGAGAGAATACACAGAAAAACATAGGCATCAGAAAGTATGCGTTTACCAAGAAACAAGTAATGGCTTTACCAGCCGACTACAGACCGCCACCCGGTACCTACGGCTCTACTCAAACGTAAAGGTACAAAACCAAACAAAAATAAACTCTATACAATCGTAACAAAATCTAAAATGTTCATATCATTTTGTTTCGTTGTTTAGCTGTAACCTTTGTGTAAATATGAACTCTGGAATATTTGAAATTATCATAAAAATCATGAGGAGAATTCAAATTTTCTATCGAAAGCCGAAAGCGGTTCCACAGTGATACTATATAATATAAAATCTTGTGAAATAGGTTTAACATTCATATTATATCTTAGTAGAATTACAATAGCAGAAACGAGGTTGTAATAGAATTCTAAATCATAATAATTGTATGAACCAATTCAATAGATTCGAATATTATGTGACTGGATACAAAATTGACGATTTTTCTAACTTTTACTATAATAGAATAAATCCTAGGTATCTTCATGTATATTATATGTTTACTTTTACTTTCAGTTAGGTAACAATTGTTGGAAATAAACACTAAACGGAATATTTGGTTGATTTTTACGGGTACTTAATATCTAATATACAGTTCAACGTCAAAAATGGTTTATGGTACAGTTGTTACCTAGCTAGAAGTGAAATTAAACGCATTTCACAAGAGAACAACAAAGTAAAATAAATAAAAATCCTAGTCAACATCGACTTAAATCGAAATCGAAAAATAGGATTGATTTTTCAGACTGTGTACGGAACCAGGGTTGATGTGGATGGACTCAGGAAAAATATACTCGAACACGGTTTTAAATTAATAAACTTTAATGGGTGCTAACTTCAAGAGTTAAGTATAGCAAGTGGGGTAATTTTCAGAATTCTTCACAATTTATACATTTCATGAGCGTAAGTTGATGCTCTGAAAAAACCAGTAGGCGCGCGAACATGCCCCCGGGCGTTGAAAGCAACGGTTTCAACCAAACTCCGAAGTCACAAGTAGTGGGCCGACTCAGTTGAATGCCCCTCGTACGATGCAAGTGGCCGTCTGGATGTCAGCAACACAAGCGATGCTGTCTGTTCCTGGGTGAACCGCCACCACACGGCTCAGTCTCCACCTCAACGAAGGGAAATTATCCTCCTTAATCGCCACTAAGGAGTCCAGCTTCAATCCATCCTTGCCGGTCAGGTTGCAGCAAGGTTGCGCGTCAGCGGTGTACAATCTGCAGGATCTGAAGATAGGGGCGTTAGTGGATGAGAGCTCGAAATGGCTTCGATTTCAGTCAGTGCTATGTACAGTTTATTAAAAGTTTAATCACAATATCCCAACACTCGCTAGACGATGTACCTTGTTGACTACACTCGCCTCCCAGAAGCTACCGAAGTGCGGGATGTACGCAGGGCTGCACTTTCACCCAAGGACAAACCATTTTCCTTTACAAATAAGAAAGGTCATTGCACGCACCGACAAATGAGGCACCGTTGTCGGAACAAACATCAACGGGCTTATGTACCTCCTCAAGCAATAATCAGTCGATGCAACGCTAGTAAGTTACCCTCACTAGTTAAATCGCCAACGAAATCCAAATGAATGGTTACATACACCTTCACTAGCCTGCATCCGCGATCCTCGACGACTAGCACACAATAATAGGCTCGGCATAATCAACGCCCGTGCTCTCAAAGGGATAACCTGGACGAAGTCGTTCTCGTGGTAAGTTGCCCAGTATAGGACTAACTACCCGTCCCTTCATGCGGCGACATGGAACACACTTATGAGTACAAGTCTTCGCCAAGTTGCGACCTTCTTGGCCAGTATGATTCCCTTATGGGAGCTAATAGCAATGTGGGCCAGCGTGCATCAATCATATATGCTCGAAATTAAACAATACTTTTGTAAACTGATGAGTGGACTGTAATGAGATAAGGTGGGTTTTATTAACATGAAACAAAAAAATAAATGTATTGTTTCCTATATGATTAATAAATATTATTGTAAATAAATTATAATAACGACTAAAATTAATGAAAGCAACTCTTTCCCTATCATTGATAACAAATCGCGTTCAGTGTGCCTAGCCGAGGACCTGCTCAGATTGTTAGGAAACCCTAAACCATCGGAAGAGACATACCGACCCAGACCAAGTAACTTGTCGGGCTCGTGAGGTGTAATACCTAAGTCAACCGAAGCAGGCAAGTCCCGCGAGACTAATGATTGGCAACAGTGTGTTTCTTTCTTGAAAGAATCTCCCAGAATTGAAGGTTCTTTCTCACATAATCTTTGTTCTGGCAAATCAAATGAACTAACATATTTATGATCATGGGAAACATCTTTACAAAAATTACATTTTAAATCATTAGTAAGAATTGGACCGGAAACTATCCATCCTAAATGGGTTTTATATAATATTGGCTTTCCGTTACCTAATTCTAATTTTTGTGATACTAATAACTTCCAAAACAGATCAGCGCCGATTAATAAATCAACATCACCGGGCTTATAAAACTTAGGATCAGCTAAAGTGATATTCGAAGGTAGATCGAAATTATTAATATTTATTTCACGGCTCGGCACCTCGCTCGTGATAAATGGCAAAACCAAACAATGAAGGTCGTAATTAAAACTATCATCCAATGATGACATCTTAACTCGACATGTTTTACCTACGTGCGAAGTAACATTATTTATGCCAAGTATAGATTTATTTACCTGGCTCGTGAATAAATTAAGTTTTTTACATAACCGTTCCGTTATAAATGACGACGTGCTACCGCTGTCTAGAACCGACCGAACGACATGCACACAGCCAGTATGATCCCGTAGCTTGATCAATGCGGTCGATAATAAAACATCACGCTGCGTATGACCTTGAGAGGATGCAATGTGTGCTGACAACGTAACGTTATTCGCAACTGTGGTAGCAGACGGTACGGATGATGAAGACAAGTTATTGTTAGACGAATTACCACTATGTGTATTCGCAATAATTTTATCTGTAGAATCTACGTGAATTAGTGTGTTGTGCCTACGTTTACATAGTTTACAACCGGCTTTTTTACATTTGTTAGCGAAGTGACCCGACCGCAAACAATTAAAACAAATCTTATAAGTAGGTAGAAGTTTAATACGAGCATCAACGCTTAATGCGAGAAACTGTGGACAATTATTTAATTGGTGATCGTTACTGTGACATTTGGGACATACTTGGGGAGCTGTTTCGATGCTGGAACTGTTATTAGACTGATTAGCCAACATCGACTTGATCCTAGGGTTTGATCTACCTGCCGTTTGAGAATTATTATTTGTTCGAAGGCGTTCTAAGTTCTCGATCAAATCGGCTCGAGTGCGTAGGAATTGCATGAACATATCAAACGTAATTGAACTTTCTTTGTCAATCCTACCCTTAAACTCCTCCCATTCACGATAGGTCCTATGATCAATTTTTTGAGTGACGTGGTATATCAAAAATGTGTCCCAGTGCTTTACAGGCTCACCTAACGACTCTAATGCTCGCAAGTCCTTATTTAATTGATCGATTAAACCTTTGAGAGCAACAGACGATTCCTTTGTAACCGCATCAATGTGATACAAGGCAGACACATGATTTTGCGCTAATAATCGTTTGTTGTCAAATCGATCAAGTAACAAACTCCATGCCACAGAATAATTGCTCGAAGAAAACTCAATTGACTTGATGATGACGGCAGCAGGTCCCTCAAGAGAGGCTCTTAGGTAGTGGAACTTGTTAACCTCATCAATTTCGTCATTATTGTGAATTAGACTAGTGAAGGTATCACGAAATTCCAACCAATTGCAATATGAACCGCTAAACTTTGGTAATTGTATCGTTGGTAATTTTACCGGTTTGTGTATGCTAGCAAGTGTACTTTTACAGCTTTCCATCGACTTATCATCTTTGTTACTGTCATTGAGAATGGTTTGCGCTCTGGACAACGCTTTGTAATAAAGTGACTCGAACTCGGTACGCTCGGAATTATGTACCTTAATATCGTCAGCAATGCATTCCAGACGCAACTGCACCTCATCATATTGTTCGTACAATGACTCCATCTTACCCATGCGCAACTGCAACTCGGACACATCACAACTACTTAATACTTTGTCCTTGAGTGAGTCCAGGAAGGTGACGAAAGCAGTCAAGCGACCCTTAAAGCTGCCGCGCTTTTTAATTAAATCCCTTTCCTCGGACATACTGGGAGATGAGTATTGTCAACCTGGAATTGATACAGGAATACAATTAACTTAGAAAACAATAATGATTTTAAGACAGACCTAACTGTGTTTTATACACTGCCGAAATGCTTTAATAAAGCGACACAGAACCTACCAATTAAGATCAATTATATAAAGCTAATATAGTAAATTAATTAATATTGTATAATTTCTTGTAAAACTACCTACAATTTATAATGTTGTAAACTTTTATATAAACTAAATAAATAAGCACAATTAATTCAATTAAATACTAATAACTTGTTAATTTTTTACAATGACTTGCACTAATATCTAACACTCAAATTATTTGTATTATGTCAAGATACCTGCTAATAATTATATCTACTTAAGCAGTTATAAAATTATGTGAAATAGTTACAGCTTTGATTAAATTAAGTTTAAATAATGTAGCAATTAACTAACTATACTGCAGTGAGTATAATTTAAACTTAAGATTTACTGTTAATAAAATACTAATCACAATGTAACAGAATATCTAATGATTCTAATGATCAAACAAATACAATAAGTAGTTAAATAAATATTACTGACCTTAAATATAATTTACTTATATACTACCTGAGTGTTGGGTGATGATATTAGTTATTTAAAATACTGTACACCGCTAAAACCATTTGTTCGAACTCAATCCAATCCACCGGCAAATCTCCACGTCACGGTGGAAAATTTCAGTACTTGATTCCTCTTCTTCAAATAAAATCGCTGATCTCCTCTTTAGTTAGGGTCATCCGGCTCGATATGGACCATGTACGGAACCAGGGTTGATGTGGATGGACTCAGGAAAAATATACTCGAACACGGTTTTAAATTAATAAACTTTAATGGGTGCTAACTTCAAGAGTTAAGTATAGCAAGTGGGGTAATTTTCAGAATTCTTCACAATTTATACATTTCATGAGCGTAAGTTGATGCTCTGAAAAAACCAGTAGGCGCGCGAACAGACTGTATATATATATATTTATATATAAAATTGTTTTAGTTGTACTTAAATTAGTTTTGGGATACGCTAGTGCTTATATACTTATATACATAGTACTTATGTAAAAGAAAATGTACTGATATTCATGAAATCTCGTCATTTGTCAATGTTAATAATTTATTTCAATTAAATACGAGTATACCAAGAATCAAGATTATTCGTTTTAAACGTAAATTGTTAGTCGGACGCTAGATTTTATTTTGGTTTTCGAAGTATAATATATACTCTGATTTTTTTCTAATACGATATATATATTATATAGTTATTCTTTTTTATTGCGTCTTTTGGCGCTATGGTATTCTTTAAAACCGAAAAGATAAATAGCTTGTTGTATCTTTCCGATTCTCCCTTGTTGGGTCGATTTATAACAAGGTTTCTTTATACCTAAGACAATTCAGTTGTCGATACAGATTATATAAATAGTGAATACACGTAAATTCAAGGGAAAATGCATTGAAAATACTTGAAAATAATAATGCAACTAAAGGCCAAATTTACAGTTACTTAAAACATTACACTTAAATCATTTTTCTTCCAAAAGATAAATAGTACAATTGTTTCAATTATACATCGAAATGTATAAGCAAATAACCGTTATTTAGATCAGAATTCTTCCAATGTAGTTGCCAAGTCGATTAAGTATTTAATAAAATAGTAACAATAAAGACTATTTTTCATTGTTATACATTTAAATGAGGATATGCAATAAAACGTTTTGTAATAGCTTTTTAATAAAATAAAGAACTCTGATTAGAAGGTGAATAGGTATTGTTAAATTCTTTTTGATATATTTGACGCATATTGAACCCAATAGTAATTGATATAAGGTACACATATCTCTGTCTACCGCTTCGGCACCTCCTTTTATCAGAACTGCTGAGCATTGGAATTCTTTGCCATAGTCTTTGTTCATCATCATCAGCCCATAAGTGCCCACTGCTGAGCAAAGGCCTCTTCACACACGGAGAAAGTTTGAACATTAGTCACCACGCTTGCTCGATGCGGGTTGGCGATTTCAAACTTATAATTAGAAATTATAAGTCCAGGTTTCCTCAAGATGTTTACCTTCACCGTATGTCAGTGGTGTCTAATAATCATAGAAAGTACATATAACTCGGAAACAGTTACATTGGTACTTGACAGGTTTCGAACCTACAGCCTCATGCATGAGAAGCGGGCTCCTTAACCTCCGAGCCACCACGACGGTTTCTCTCGGAGTCTTTGTTACCCGAAGTGAAATATAATCCTAATGTCTTCAAGGCCCGAGTGAATAGCTTGCTTTTGAGTACGTGTACTCCATCGTATATCGCATTACTGCTTTTCCAAAGGTGAGATATTAATCAAACTCGGGCAAATTGTAAGTAATAATAAAAAGTGTGCTATTCAAGCTTTACTGTTGTGAAGAAAACAAAATACTACAATTTTTTTTCTTACAAAGTCTACGTGTTAGACTTTACCGCCTACTCGCCTTCTAATCAGCGTACATTCAATTTAGCTATAAATAATTCTATATCACAACAGCAATAATTTGATATTTCTTAAGCTTCTAATATTACACAATAAATATATCTATGTGAGTTCTTACTTTAATACTAAGCAACACACAGCTCTATTCAGCACAAACAAGGTTCAAATTGAATTGCAGTGTTGTCCTAGTGTTAAACTAAGCCCTTGTAGTCAAATAAATAATCCTACACCTAGATTAGAAAAAACAGTATTGAAACTAAAAATATACTTCCGTAAAAATAGTGCCAAAATATACTTGTATACCACTAGTATCAGTACCCATATACAATTTGTAGAATTATTATTATTACAAAGTAATAATAGGTATTTTCAACTTAATATCCGTAATATATCCGATATTTAGACAGAAGTTTATATTATAAAGTTGTGATGATACAAATATCTTGTACGATTCCTAATAACTATTTACCTTTAATTATTATTATATATATTTATGCGTACTTATTAATTGTTGGACTCAATTAGTTTTCTTACAAAACACAAGTACTTATATCGTTTTAAGAATTCCCTAATTCCTATCATATTCCATTAATTTATATAGTTTTGTGCAATAAAATACTTATAATAAGTATTAATTTATGACCGTTGGGGACAACGAATAAACCAAACACGTTAATTTTGAGCTTATGCCTCACCTTGACTTTCATAATATCAGATAAACTATGTGGCAGATTTTTCATTAAAAAAATATTTTTATATTTATCTACTTGCATCATTCCATCACGGTGCATCATCAACACACCACAATCCTTAAATTCTTATATGTAAAGGAAGCAACGCACTTACTGCACACACAGGTCTCCGAGAAAGTGCAACAATTTGTCCTTTAAAAATATGATGGTGATAGTATTTTTGACTTAAATTGACTTATGATAAAAACATATATCATAAAAATAATTGATAGTCATTATCAATAGTGCGAAGTTACATTTGGTTCATTCGCTTTATCCCCAGTGCGATGGTGAAAACAGAGAAATGCTTATTTATTTCTATTTACTCTGTAGTCTTATTTATTATATAACCTTATTTATATTTTCCGATAAATAATACTGGCCACAGCCTAATGCTTTCTTTAAACTTTACACAATGAAAAATCTTTTATCGAATATTTACATAAAATTCTCGTTAAATTTACTTATTATACTCAAAAGTCAGTATTTACTTCGAAAGAGGGATTGATGCCAAACAGGTCTTTGTGGTTAATACAAATTAGAGTTAAAGTTCTAAACTAATTCGTCTTTCCTTTTACTTTTTTAATATGTGAACGACCAGCAAGAATTGCGTAAGTACTTAGATGTTGAAGGAAATAATCAAATATCATGGAATACATAAAGCAGTCACTTTTACTCGCCCTTATTTATTAATTTTAATACTAAATATCTTTACTGTATCTAAGGCTGATCTAAGAAGCATACTTATATTTAATATCAATTAGGTTTATTTACAAAAAAGGTGTACTAATACATGACACGACCGAACGTGAATCTATGGGATGATTCTTTACTGTAGGCTGTTCATTCATCTATTCGTATCTACTTCCCCATCATACTGGGAGGACTCCTAAAGTTACCAAGTCTAATTTCAGAAATCGATTTTAATAGCAAAATTGAGAAAGTACTTTAAAACAGGTTGGGCAAGGTTTCTTAAATTATATGTGTATTATGTATTTAATATGTTGGAAATTTCATTCATCTATTAATACTGGTTGGATAAGACCACGGAATAGAAAATACAGTATAAGACTAAAATCGTAGAGTGAATAGATTTTTGGAAATAAGATTGTCTCTTTATTTAATAAAAACTTCACAGAGTGGACTTAACGCTTTAGATATTGTCTTATAATCGACCTTTGAGTGATGGAAAGGTGAGAATGGCACGGCAGGTGACATAAGTAAATAATTTGGTACCAATAAACATGTAATGAGATTTATAAAATATCATTGTATAAATAAACACCAGGTTTATACAATGATACACTATTAATAAATTTTTATATATAAAAATTTGGTGTCACATGTTTCGAGTCCACGATGGACTACTAAACTGATTTTAAATTTGATTTGCATTCCGTAAATATATATAGTATAGTTATAAATAGATTGAAATTCGCCAATTCTTGTATACCGCCCTTCTGTGTCTATTCATGCTGTTTTACCTTAGTGTATGAGTACATTAGAAGGTACATTTAGAAGCTAAACTATTAAATTTTCCTTCGCAGTTGTAGGTTTTTATTTTAATATAAAATATAAATTAATAAATTAGAAAACATACTTATTTCTTTTCCATTGCGTTTCTCCTTATGTACAAAATTGTTTTTATTTCAAATTGAATTTAGAATAGAACGTTTTTGAATAATAACGAACATTTTATGCCATTGATACCTTTGACCTATATAAGTATGCTTCATAGATTTCAGGTTAATAAGTGATGTTCGTAATATGAAAAACTTTGTATATCCCGTAGTATGTATTAGTGAAGATATTGAACTATATAATTGTGTACATTTATTAATATAAATATGTATTTGTAAGTTATTATTAAGTCACGTACGCTAGAATAAAATGACTTGTGAATAAAATTGAGATTATATTGTCATTGAAACATTAATGAGAATTTTGAAGAAAAGTAATATAATGTTTTAAACATTTTTCATTATTGAATATTATATAATATATAGAACTACCGTGACAGTTTCTATTGCAGGGGACGCGGCAAAAGCGAAAATCAGTGTAAAGAAACATGCAGGTAATTTTTGATTTTATTTAATGTGAATTAAAGTTGAATTTATATATCTTTCTTAAGACTTAGCTAACTAAGAGATCTGATATTGCTAATGTTTCAATGATAATACAAAAAAATAGTTAATATCAATTAAATATTTATTTAAGTAAAATGTTACCCTACACAGTATTACACTTATTTGCAAACTCTTAGTAAGTTGCGGTTCAATTATAATTATAATTATGTATTATAAATCAAACAAGCGTGGACGAAAGAAAAGTAACCTTATTCCAACGAAATAAGATCTAAAATCTAATAAAAGTAGTTTAGTATTTAAAAATTGCGAATATAATTATGTGTTAGGATCGTTAAATGCTTCTATGTGTTGTATAATTCGTAAAATTGATTGTTATAAGCGTTGAGTGGTTTAGTGTTTGAGTCTCCATTTGTGCGATATTTTATTTTTTTAGTTCAAATATGTTAAGGAAAGTTGTTGGAGCAACTATTGGGTAGTTTCCTAGGTAAAAAAAAATATTTCGGCGTTTCTATGCAATAAAATATTGGAAAACAACTTAAATAAACTAAATACTTTTATTAATCGATCGGCCGATACAGTGAATTTTAAATTTTTTGACGCAAAAATACTATGACGTCATAAATTGGAGTTTTATAAAATTTCATAGAAAACTATCGTTTTTGACATTTGGATAAAAGTATTGAATTTGACTAGTTGGAAACAATCGTATTGTATGGACATTTTCATTGGTTGTTTTATTACGTACTGGCTTTAAAGAAATATTTAATCTTCCAGGCTTTTGAAGATGAATGTTTTCTGATGGAGACAGTGGTTTTTTCTAAATAGGTAGTTCATGAACATAATCGATGTTGCTTCGTAAAATAAATATTCATTATGTTATGTGTACATCTAAAGTTCGTTATGTAAATTAATTTGCTATAAAATGCTAATTATGGGGTTGTACAACTTTGTTATAAAATGCTTCTTATAGGGTTATTGGAAAGTCTGTGAGGATCACTCCTTTTTAAAAGTTAAGGTATCTCTTCAGGCTTTAAGTCTACCTTAACGGAAATTATTTCGTAACACTTCTTCTTATACAACATAGATGTTTTATCATATTGCAATGTGTACAATTTAGTTTTTTTTCCTATCATTTGTGCTATAAATAGAAAAAGAAATCGATTCTTTGAGCATTTGAATGCAAACAGAATAGTTTGAAGGCTCTGCTAGCATCGGTGAATGTTACCTTTGGCACTGGTTATTAAAAATAATTCCTTACTCACGTGAATTAACTAAGAAAAGCTGCCAATGAATAGATAAAGAGTCCCGTTGTGACTTAAAATCAGTAGAGGTTTTCTCAGTTGATGTCTCACATTGTTAGTATTTTGGTTATTATTACTGTCATGTTTTTGTTTGTAAAACTACTTGAATATTGTTTCAATAGCAATTATAACATTATAATCATTCGTGTGTTCTTCGTTCATCCGATTGCTTGCTCATCATAAACGCGCGGGACCATTCTGTTTGCGCGGGAAATAAGCATTATTCGAATATGTTCAAAAATGGAACACCATTAGACGCCATATTGGTTTTGTGCTATACTTTTTAATTTTACATTAATGGTAAATTGTATTTGTGTTTGCAGTTGTAGGGGTAACAGATAATTAATTCATAATTTATATTACCATAAAATTTTGTATTATACTTTTTCTTTTTACTCCAATATCGGTGGACGTAATTTTTACTTAAATATTGTTATACAATTTTCGAATCGTACTTAATTGTTCTGTAAGTACTTAATTGTATTTTTTCTGTATATTTAAGATTCAAATGGGTTACGTATATGTGCCATTTAGAGATCGGAGATTTTTTTGGTACAAATGTTTTTCTTTTCATTTTTAACTTTTTTAATTTATTTAGTTCTGTTTAGGGTGTCGATTATAGAATTTCAAGGTGATTCTTTTTTATAAATTTAAGTATTTAATGAAAGATTGTCGTAGTGACCCTGAAATGTATTTTCAAGGACTGTGTGTTTCTAATTTGACAGTTTATAGCTAGGATGGTGGGTATTTTCTCCAAATTTGTTGTCTCCTATCACAGTTATGTTCATAAACTTAAAGGAGACCCTCGCGTAAGACTTGTAAGTCAAAGTTAAATATGACAATGAATTGATACGAATATTGACCAAATTATTGAATGTGCATTATTTGGTCAAATTATAACCGTCTTTCTCACTATACAGGGTGTAAAAAGACACTTAACGAAGCCGTTAACTACGCGTACTGCAGTTCTAACTAAGTAGCTTTACGCTAAATTTATCACTAGGAAACGACTTTTACTTTTAGGTATAAAAAAAAAAAAATATTGCGCGCAATGTAAAGCAAACGGGCTTCGTGTCATTGTGTGCGTAGGTTCACAGCTTAGCATGAAAACGCTGTGATAATTACGTAGGTCGACGTTTTACTTCGCAACAACAAAACAATTCTGTAAAATAAAAATCCTACTGGGATGCACGATGCTTTTTGTGCGGGTCTGCATTTATTTCTGCGTATTAACTTCAAATGCGTAATTTATTTAGAAAAATCGCAAATTCAGGTATATAAAAAAGTTTTGTAATAATACTTAGAATTCAATTGCGCTAAAAATAAAATGATCCAAATAATGGGTAGAATACGTGGCTTTCGGCTTCGTTAAGTGTCTTTTTACACCCTGTATTTATTGAGAGTTTTGAGTGATAACAAAAGCATAAAAGCAGAATAGGACTTCCTTTTGTGGTTCGTATACAAACCTTTTACGTAGACCCGAAGAACACCACTATAGTCTCCGATTAAAATTTAAAAATATTATCTTAAAAGCTTCAAAGTTAACCACCCCTCCTAGCTATAAACTTCAATACTACTTATATTTAAGTTTACTCCACACTGGAGAATGTCTTCCCATATATAAATGGCTTTATTTAATTTGTTTAAAGTATACATAATGTTATTTATCAAGTGTTATATTGTACCTACATCACTTGTTCACGCGAACTTTATTAAGCAGAATCACTTTATTGAAATATTTCAAATTGGATTATGGCACGAAAAAAGTTTATACATCCAAATATTGTTGGTTCATAATAATATAGAGCCAAGTTTCGGCACGAATGGGTCGGCTCGACCGAAGTGATACCACTGCTTCACAGAAAACAGATGTGAAACAACTACGCTTTTTGTGTTTTGCTGTGTGAGTGGGATTACGAGAGACCCAATCCTTCACTTCTCCCCCCCCCCCCCACCAAGTCTTAAATATCCGTAAACCTAATACCTAAATCTATGCAGGTAATCCGTTTGCTCGTTTGCCGACCTATTTCATATTAAAAGGCAATTTTGGAATTCTAACTCTTTTAATATCAATTTTTAAGGATATTTCGTGTAAAATGTGCAGCGTCGTCATCAGAATTTTTCTCATTAAAATAAACATCGCCATATAATTAATCTAGTAAAGTGATGTCTGCAATGAAGTTCGCGCTACGGTTTGTAAGAGATCTGTCTTTTATTGTTCGTTCTTATTTCTGGATTAGGCTGTGAATCTGTATGTGAATCAAGTGATTATTAATAAATTATTATGTTGCTTTTATGTTTCTTTTATTTTTTGTATCTACGTTTGCAGAGAATACAATCACCGGTTGTAAGACTGGTTGAAAAGAATTTCCGACGTTTGGGGCATCGTCCCATTTTGTTTTATTCTTAATTGTCTGAGCAAAAAGTTTTGTTGCAAATTTTTAGTTTTTAACGAATTTGTCATTAATGTCAGTATTTGACACCACGGTTTGGCGAAAAAAAGAAAGTGCCTATATAGTTTGACGTACCTATTAATAAAAACACCAAAATAAACGAAAAATTTCATATCCAAGCTTGTTATTAGATACCGTGCATTATTAGTGTTGAGTTTTAGAAAAATATAACTTTGGAAAAATGTCTTTCTTAGCGCTTGATAAATGGGCGCGATTGTTTCGAATGATACGACAGAGCGGGGGCCTAATGAAGAGCCTCTATAAGTTATGGAGATTCGATACTCTAAAAGCAAGTTCTCTTCCTTCTTATTTACTTACAGACCATATTACTCAATCGCTCAGTTAGCTGTAGTACTTACTTAATAAGAAGTCATATTTATAACTTTCATCATGGCCAAAGCAGACTTCTAAGTGTAAGAAATAAGCAAGGATCACAATGATGATTTTGACTGCACGTTTGGCGCGGTGGCTGGCGCGCAACGTGTCGCGGGTTCGATTCCCGCACGGAACAACTCATTGTGTGATCTACAGATTGTTGTTCCGGTTCTGGGTGTGATGTGCATGTGAAATTGTATGTTTGTAAATGCACCCACGACACAGGAGAAAATACTAGCTTGGGGCAATGTTAAAAAAAAGAGAAAAAGATGCTTTTTTTGCTACTTAGGTATTAAAAGTCCAAGTTACTTACAAATTCGGCCTTAGACTGGTCCCGGAAAACCTCAAGGGTGGTTTGTATTCAGCAAGGGTATAACAGTCTGACTCAGCCTACCTACTCCAGACGGGAGAAGTTATTGGATGATTTACACGCCTCAAAAAACAAGCATTTGGGGGGGAAGGGAGAGACTGGAGTGAGGTTCCTACGTATTATGTACCGTAAAACGGGTCGAATGGAATTCGAGGGGTAAATAGGCACAGAAGAGGTGAGAATAGAAACTAGAAAAATTGGCCAATATCTATTCACCCCTGACATTTTCAATTCATCCCGTTTTACCGTACTTATCTTTAAACGGTCATATTTTATGTATCGACAGGAAGGCACGTACGTCGGTTGTGATGCAAACGGTAACAAATACTTCACGAATTGTAACTACATGATCGGTCGAAGTCGATGGGTGGAATTCAACAATAATTACAAATGGGATTATGACGCGACGCAAGTAAGTTTAATGCGTTATTTTTACTGACTTTGTTAGACCATGGCCCTTTGGAATTTCTACGCAAGAGAAGTTGAGTGATAAAACCAGTTGAAGAAAATATTTTAAAAGCTTTTTTTGTAAGCAGTGAGGAAGGTACTGTGTAGATTGATGCGTGATCAGGAAAAATATGAGTTGAAAGAAGTTAGAATTCATTTGTTTGGTCATATCTATCGTCGAGTCAGTAAACATGTTAGGAAATATATAAATTAAGTAGTCTTAAATATTATATTAAAGACCACATTTCTGATCAAACAGTGCAACGGCATTCTTAAGCTCCTGCATAAAAGTGGCTACTAAGCTACCCGAGCTGCCTGACTCATTTGAAGGTCCTTAGTATTTGACACTAGCCTCAGATTATCCTATATCTCCTTTTCACGGCGTAGTAGTAATCTTAAGGTATGTTTAATATTACCATCGCCATCTAGGTCGCACGTGCTTAAGCACTATGGACCTATAAAGCTGCTTGCTTCACATAGAAACTGTATCGAGTTACCTATTACTTTAAATAGTGCCATCTAGGCAATTCGTTACTTAAACTATGTAAGCGACGAGGTGGTTTGTTGCAATTACTTGAATATAGATGTCACTACATACACAAGTAATTATTAGCTTATTGAAAAACTGTAATCCTATTATTTAAATTGTTGGATGAATTTTGAACTTACTTATTTGTATTCGTTATTATAGTATATCAATTATGAAAGAAACTCTTGATGGAAACTAAAATCGGCGATAGGAAAGGACTTTTCACAACTCTGAGAAATCTATCCAAAAAATCAAATTGCACCTAGGTACCGATGATTCCTCTCTGCATTACCAAAAGTTTGGACTGGCAGAGAATGCCCATGGCATTAAGTGGTCTTTGTAATTTCCTTCAAAAGTTTGAATAATATCGTTGATATTTAGGAAGAAAGCAATTCCCTCTTAATCATCCGTGAAATCACCTTGTAATGGTTACAACTCCTAGTACCTACCTACCTAATATTTGTAGAAAATATATTAAATTTATGTTTGTAGAAGTATGGAAGCTATAGGAAACGTGGATGTTGGCGGTCGCCCACGCCACGCAATGCTTCAGCAGCCTTGCAAACGCGACTATAAGATTTATTACTGGGAAATACTTAAGAATATTAATTTTATTTTCGTACTTAGATTATTAGATGATGGTCGACGTAGGTAATAGTAAAAACTCTTTATATGTTTAGGAGAGCCATGTTTTGGGAGAAATTATTTTATCCGATTGGACGGGAAACGTCCTGATGTTAAGCAATCAGCGCTGCCTATGCACAACGCAACAACGCAGGAGTTACGAGTACGTGCTTGTCAAAAAGGAATCGTCAACACATTTCTTTGGAGGTTAGGTTTTATAATTATTGGGTCACTAAATCGGCTAATTTTTACAAACGAAGATAGCATCATTTAGATTTATGTTATTTAGTGCAACAATAGTTACTGTCTATATGGCAGGAGAAGGGCCTATGATTATACATAAAAAAGTGCCTTTTTTATTTGCGTTTTATGGAGTTTATGACATACCCCTCTTATGTACAGGTCCATAACCCAGTGTTGTCTGTCTGATATGGACCTTTGATCTATCCATGATTTAGGCCAATATCTATCTACTTTACTAATACCTAATAGCCGCTGAGAGGGCGAATAAGGGGTTATGGCGGAAGACGCTTCGTGGTGCCATAGATGCCCCAGATATCCTGGAGGCATTGGCACACTTTTGTATCCCAAATACTTAATGCCGAGGTAAAAAGCACTGGCTGTTTTTGCCGCACCGCATTCTCGATCTATAGCACGTCCTCGAACTCTGGTCTCGCTTAACGATCACCTGGAATCTTCTTTTTTCCAACTATTGATATGTTTGCAGATGGATGGAAGGAAATTTTATTAAAGTGGATGAGGTACTGGCACAGGAACATATGAATGTTGTTACCTTGTTTGTTGTTGTGAATGTAATTGGATCTAATCCGTAGGTACCTATATTAACATAAATAAATCCAAACTATTTAAAATTATAAATGGGAAAGTACTGTCTGTCTGTCCTTTCTTCACGCCTAAACCACTAAACCGATTTCTGTGAAATTTGGTACAGACATAGTTTAGAACTCGAGAAAGGACACAGGATAAGTTTTTATACCAAAAATCTGCAGGAAGACACTATTCCACACGAACGGAGTTGCGAGCTAGTAAAATAAATAAAAGCTTACTAAATTGATTGTGTCGTTTTTAGATAACCTCGGAGTGGTTTGGTTGGTTGCACTACAAGACAGACAAATTGCCTTGTGAAGACTGTGCTAAACGTGCATTGCACGGCTGCTGTTCAGCCCACGCCTGGCTTCAACCATTTACTGAGAATCTCACCTCGACGGAGGAAGCATACTACCCTTACAGCACTACCAGGCCTCATATCCGCGTGTGGGATGGTAACTATTTCTAAATATAACCTTAGTTTATTCCCCGTCAATGTTTGTTGAGGTACACAGGTTAAGTCAATAGTCAACATAGAAAAACATACAGGGTGGAATAGAAATAGGTACTTTCAGCTGATATTCTTTTTCTTCATGTGATAGGACGGCAATCGAGCAGACATTATTACCTGATGGTAAGCAATCAGCGCCGCCCATGGGCATCCGAAACAACGGAGGAGTTACGAGGGCGTTGCTGACTTTTTGGGAATTTAGGGATTTGGGGCAGGAGAAGGATTGGGAGTCCGGTATGCTTTTAGAGCTAATCTGTAAATTTCATTGTAACTCTAATAAGTCTCTAAATTGTATTATAAAATGCAAATGCACAGAGTTATACTTAGGTATGTCATGTTAAGTACACTCAACATCGATACATACGGTCTTATTACAAAGGACAGAATACTGCTTTATACTCTCAATATTCCGTCATCAAAATTTTCAATGCTTAGCTGAAGTAACGTCAAGATTTTGTAAAGAAAATAATAAGAGCGTAATGTGCTAATTGTTAAGGTCGACCTGGGTTTTCATAATTTTGTTTGACAGGCACTAGATACCACATCACTCAGATGTAGTGGCCAGGAGGCTAGGGCGCCCGCTTCTCCTATATCTAGGAGGTTCAAAACCTAGTATACCAATAGGACTTTTGCCGAGTTATGTGTACCAACTTTCTACGATTATTTAGACGCCACGGACTTGTAATTTCTAATTATAAGTTTGAAATCGCTAATCCGCCTTGAACAAGCGTGGTGATGGATATTGTGTGAGAAGAGACCTTTGTTCAGCATTGGGCACACTAGGCTGATCATGTGAGATACTATCTACGTAATCACATGGTCATGGCTTTTGTAGTATTTTTCTTAAATACCATCAGAGCCCAGCAGTGTTGAAAAATACGTGTACACATCATATCTCTACTCTAAGATTTTTAACCTTAGGTACCATTTTGTTGTAGGTGGATGGATGATTATCTCTACTGCCATTTTGTCGCTAGATGGCGCATCATCCACAATTAGGAACATTTTCAATTTTAACGCCTAACTTAGAAATCTAATCTATTACTAAAACGTCTAAATAAGCAGCCGATATTTATCATTAACTGTAACCAGACTATAGGCTCCGAAGAAGTAGACTAGTTCTGCTACATAACTTTATAATTTAAGAATGTTTTGGTCAAGGCGTGTGACTTTATTGAAATTAGGTACCGTTGGCACGAACCGGGTTTTTTTTATGCGATAGGAGGCAAATGAGCTGAAGGATCACCTGATGTTAAGTGATCAGCATCGCCTATGGACATCCGGAACACCAGTGGAGCTGCAAGCTCAATAATATACCACGACCCTGGTCTGAAGCAGGAGAAGACAAGTGGTAGATTTTCAATCCCTCTTTCGCATTACCAAAAAGAAAAAAAGAAAATAGTTTAAAGTAAGTTAAGAAACCTACACGCACGAAGCTGTTCGCCTCCAGTTTTATAATCCGAACCGAGGAGCCTTCAATCTAAGGAGTTGACTTAACTAAAAATCGCGGATTAGGTACTCACGTGTATAATATATTGAGAACGTCCGCGCACGCTGCTCATGAGGAAGATCCCTCTGTGGTTTGAAACTAGTAGAGCTTTTCTCAATTACACACGTGAGTAACCCGCGATTTTTAGTTAATTTAGTATGCCTCACTATATTTATTTAGATAGTTATTATAAAAACAGGAGTTGAATTCTTTGCCAGAGTCTGTGTTCACTGTAGGGTATAACTCGGGTGGCTACAAGGCCCGAGTGAATAGGTGCTCCATCGTAAGTCGCATTATCGTTTACCATCAGACGTGATAGCGACCTAATGTAGGTACACATTTAAAAATAATAAAATAAAAAGAGTTATTAAACAAAAACGATATGCAAATGAAAATTTAACATCGAAATGAATTTATTTTGCCAAATATTCCGATTGAGTTCCAGTGTATTAAAAACACAAGTGTTGAAAATAATGTTACATTTTATATTCATTTTTATATTCATTCAAAGCTCTATTAAAAGAACAATAAACAAAATTTAAAAATTAAAATTGAACATAAAACTGGAATCAAAAGTATAAAGTATTTAAATCGTCGATGAAAAATGTTCATTTTTATTGAGGGAGAGGTTTATTTCGGTGCCAATAGGCGGACTCAATGGTAGTGATACCGCGAACCCAAAAGCGACTGAAACAACGCTTCAATTTTGTTCCTGTGAATGAGTGAAAAGTTACCATAGAGGCCTCAGTCCAGTTACAATTTACAAAATTTTGTAATTCCTCAAATCCTTGATTCCTAAATGGCCGAATATGCATGCGGCAATTCCTATTGCGTGTTGCGGGGGTGTATATAGACGGCCCTTATTGTTTATAAACCGTATCCTTGTTTGCGTCAATATGCCTTAAATATAAATATATATATGGATATCTTCGAGATTACCCAAAAGTTTAAGCGCACTGTCCTGTAGTGTGTAGTTTTCTGATTGGCTAATTAAACTTCTAATTCAAAATAATAAAGTCCACGTTTCTTCATGATGTCTCTAAATAATTTTAAATAATTTTTGTAAAATTTTTGTTATGTATTAGTTTATTGTTTCTTAGATTGTAATTTATGTATAGTGTTTATAGGCCTTAGTAGCCTGAAATAAAGAGTTAAATTAAAAAAAAAACAGTTTTAAGAAAGTAGATACATATAAATCTGGAAAACAAACTCACAAAAAGCTGCCCAAACATCAAAACTTTATAAGAAAAATATTTCTATATCCTTCTGGAATTAAAACAAAAATGTTAACCTCTACAGATTCTTTGATCCTATTGATTCATTTGAACAATAAGATCGCTGTGTATAAAGAATAGTTCACACACATTTCGTTAGGGTTCGCTCACAGCGCTTTTAATGAAGAGGGGCCACGCGAACACTCGAAACTTTTGAATTCGTCGACATTTAGAGTCAAAATGGTTCAATCGAAGAGTGCCTTAGTACTTTAATACTTGTATAGGATTTTTCCCCATACCAAGTGTGGGAGAACCAGGTTTCAGCACGAATGGGCTGGTGCGAACTGAGTTATGCAACGATTTCACGGAATACCGTCGTGAGACTATGCGTTGTGTTTCGCTGTGTGACTGTGAGGTTACTGAAGACCCAGTCTCCCCCTCCCCTTCTTCCACCGGCAATCTTCGAAATCCCCAATGCCTCCTGAAATCCCAAATAACCTACAAAAAATCAGCAACACACTTGTAAACGCGAAGTCAGGTCATGAATAGCTCGTTCTACTTATTTTTTTAAAAGGATCATTTGGTCTCAAAATTTAATATTTTCAAGTGTAGGTACTTGACTGTTTCTGATCTGGCAAAGAAATTAAATTGTAAACTATCGGGGGTCTTGATAGTTAGGTAGGTAGGTCTAGTTTTAATTTAAAATGTCGCGTAGTAACTACCTAATTATTTATATTTTATAATAATATTAATCATTCAAGTATGAAAATTTCTTTCCCACAAATTAAATCATCAAAAATGGAATTGGCTTCTATTTTTAAATTAATATTTATGGAATCGTATTTTTTATAAGTTAGATATTGAAAGCTAAATTTCTACGTCCTTTCTCTTTCTCTCGTAATTTTTTCGTATGGATTCATAGATGTCACTATATACACCTACAATGTACAATTTACATTATTAATAAATGGTGGTTCTACCACGCTTTACCTCCACTGTGATTCGTTCGTCCAACTCACCCCGTATACAATACAGCAAGCTTGGGCACAACGCTCATCAGGAATAATAATGTTCCATCGAAATCATAGATGGCGTTGTATGACCTTTAGTATGCCCGCGTGCTTACATTTCCTCATTCGAGCTTTATAATTAATTTGAAAAGAAGGTATTACAAAAAATATAGTATTTAAAATTATTTATAAAGTTTTATGGTAATACTTTTTTGTATTGTTTCAGGTTCGTCATGCAATCGTGAGAAATAACATATTGTATTTGTTCGATTATCTACAATAGATTGTATTCTGTATTCAAATATGTTGTAGTAATTACAGTTAAATTAGATTTATATTAATGTAATTTGTATTTTTTCTGTAATTAAAATCAAGGTGTGAGTTAATAAATTTGTTTCTTTTGAATATGTAGGTAGCCTGAATAAATAGATAGGTAGGTACATGTTAATTTGACTGGATTGACTAAGCTTTCTACTTCATTTCTAATATCTAAGTGAGTACGGGCTAGTTCTAAATGAATTTATTGCGGCGCCTGGCCTTTGAAGCTTGTGAGCCTGGTTATTTTACGTTTTCTTATTCTAAACAATGAATTTCATTCTGTTGATAGCTCAACTTCTGGGCAATTAAAACGCGCGGATTTTACTACATCGTAAACTTGTTATGTGAAACAATAGAATAATTAATTTGTCTACTTTAAAACCTTTCATTCTAGCCGCCAAGCATTTACTATAACAATATCATACGAATTAAAGAAAAAAAGTGATCACCGTAAACTATCCAATATGATAATTTTATAACAACCTGCGTACTCGAAGCTATAAACTTTTTCGGTACAAATGACCGAGTGAAAAAATTGCAGGCATTTATTGCGCCGAAATGCTTTAAACGGCGGAAAAAAATTGGTAAACAGATTTAAAAAAAATGTTAATCTTGGTGGGGGAGGGGCGTTACCTTGGGCGGATCGTCCCTCCTTCTCTGGTGGGGCAAACTGCTTGAGTTAGTTGCGCATCGGCAGCGACAAAGATCGCACGCATGTATCGCGAGTGAGTGCTGCAGTGTTGTGGGGCAAAGGCCCATACATTCGAAAATAGCAAACGAAAAAATTGAACCCCAGATGGGAGTATACGAGGAGAGGGGGACGATGCACTGGGTACGGCACTCTTAATATTTATTTTTTTATCAAGCATTTGTTTATGTCATAAAACTTTTTTACTTTTTTCAAACTTTTATCCATTACTTTGTTTTCTTCAAGCACCACTTGTACCATAAAGTTTTTATTTAAATTATTAATTGTAGTTCAATACTTTTTTTATAAGTTTGCACAA
This sequence comes from Spodoptera exigua, assembly GCA_902829305.4. Taxonomy (NCBI): domain Eukaryota; kingdom Metazoa; phylum Arthropoda; class Insecta; order Lepidoptera; family Noctuidae; genus Spodoptera; species Spodoptera exigua. The sequence continues at coordinate 5,404,869 of LR824601.2, read as the reverse complement.
AATTTTTTTCTTTTAATTTTAATGTAGTTTTTATTTAAATGTACATGCACCATGTCTATAAAAGCTTTTTTACCAAGTCTCATAACAATTGTTTTCATTTTATAAAGTTAAAAGTAAAAAAAAAACATTTTTTTATTGTATGTACAATTTATTACATGGAGTTAATAAAAATGGATGAGCCCATCTTTATTAAAAAAACTTGTGCATATATATAGGTACATACATAAACATTAATGTATTTACATACTGTGAGTTATTTTATATATTAGATGTTATTCTTTAAAATCAGTCGCTGATAGCTATAAAGTTCGAAACGAATTACTAAGTTACGATGGCCATAGGGATATTTCTTCCTGAAACATAGCACATTACTATAAAATGTTGAATGAAAAGCTTTAAGAAGCCCAATAAGATAAATAATATAAAATTATACGCTCCATATTAAAAAAAAAACAGATCTACAATGTGCATATAAATATATCATTAAAAAAATATTTTTTAAATTTCTCCTCGAAGACCGACAGTTAGTTAAAGTAGAAAGCTTACGTGTACTTACCTACTATAAATATTTTTCTGTTTAAAAAAATATCAATTTAATGGTTTTTAAGGACACGTGCGCTTGCGCACATCCGGACGACATACTCTATAATATTCAATATTGAATAGCAATAGTAAGGTACATTATGCAAATAATTTTCTGGTATTACTTATTTTTCATTTTTGCTATTTGGTCCGCCGCATTCTATTACCTACCTAGGTCCTAATATTTTTGTCTTTGATTATCTTAGTAAAGCTTCTGTTTTGCCTTTCTATTGATAAAATTAGTAATAGTAGTGTTCTATCTATTAGTAAATAGTCGGGGAGCGCCAATCTGCGCGTACGCATATTCTGGACAGTTATTTTATAAGATTTTAAACTCATATGCATTGCAGTAGGATGTCAAGTACCCATTAATAAAGTAGGTAGGAATGAAAAAAGAAAATTACCTTATTAATTTAGTATTCTATTTAGCTATTGAGTGTTGATATAAATAGGCAAATATAGTTTTGTATTAGGTAAGGCTGCTCTTGTACACCATATGGGTAGGAAAATTCATCCCGCAAAAAATTAACACCGAATGAATAACTAAAAATGTTTATTTAATCGCAAAAAGAATTTACTAAGTCATTAAAATTAACAATTTAAAATTATTTAAAAGAAAATGGTGTTGTAAAAATGTACCGTAATGAAGTTTACAATCCATTTGGTAGATAGAGAGTAAAATATAAGTGAAAATAAATAAATAAAATGCTTTACACAAAATAAATGCACAATTTTACATTTGGTTTGCGCTAGTGCTTGGCAACTAACGCCACCTATCTTATAGAATACAAGGTAACGCTATTATATTATAAACTTATTCTAGAAATATAGATCTTAAAGTCCTTCATTATAGTTCACTCGTCCCTTACAAGTCTGTGGACGTCGTCATCTTTATTTTCTTTCACGAAATTTAAAAATGGATTGTTATAACTTTTTTTTCTATCACACCGACCAGACATTTTTATAATAAACATTTCTCTCTCAAATACATTAGGGCATTTGGCCTGCCTTCTTAAACGTTCCTAATAATCTTATGCGCTCATAGTTCTATATATAAATGTACCTAACTATAGTATGTATTTAGTGATATATACCCTCGATCTCCAGGTTTAATTCTGGCTATCTATAACTATAGGCTTTTCAACAACCTTTAGGTAGAATGTCATTAAGCGAGTTTCGACTTTACGACAGAAATAAAACTAGGAGCATTGCTCCAAATCCCGTGCAAAGACCGTCGTCGATATTAGGAGATCCAAATCAATATGAAACGCAAAGAAAATGTAAGTAGGTACACGCTGATATTGTACTGAAATAACAATATGAAACAAAGTAACACAAACAACTTACAAGTACTATAGTAACTCTATTGTACACGAGCCAAAGGTTAAGGTTAAGCTATCTAGCTCATCGCTTGCCACTCATAATACCCATAGTACGAGCCGCCGATCGACATCGACAGATATAGTCTGTGCATACAAATACCTATTACATATGCTGAAATATTTTGTTGTCAAGTTCTTATTCTTATCATCTTAGGTTAGGTTTCAAATGAAGACTAAAATGTTTCTTAAATACTAAATTGTTTGGTGTTTAAAATTGTGTTCCCTAATTCGTTTGCCAAGACTGTTCTTTTATATTTTTCGCTTGCTAATTTAGATTGTTTTGGTAGAAGTGGTGATTAAGGGAAACCAATTATTCGGGTATTTCGGGTATAAATAGGAGGGCTAGTAGAATGTTACTATGATACAGAACGTTGACGGGATCTTCAAATTATGATGGAGATTCTTTTCTATGTTTAAATCATTTTTAATACTGACTGAATGATATTAATTGGCTGATATTTAGCAAAAATAGAGGAAAACATACATATAATAAGAAAGACTTAAAAAAGAGCACATCAATCTAGTCTTCGCAAAAAAAATAAAATTAATAAAATGTAAGTTTTGTCAAAAATAACGTACTAGTAGAATTATACATAGGCTTTTTACTTTATATAACTAAATTAAATCATACATTTTTATTAAAATTTAAATACTTATACTGCATATTCTTGTTGGATTTTCTTCCTGTTACCTGTGATAGGAAAATATATGTAGACACAGGACAGAGTGCAGACAAAATTGAATAAAAAATATACTTCAAGCTATACTTAGCTAGGTAAAATAGGCCAATATCGCCATTCAGTTTTTCAAGAGGAAATTGGGGGTCTGTATCGTAAAGCTCTATACAGCTTTATTACTGAATATACATTTTTTCTTTTCTCACTTTTGAATGAGAAATTTAGTCTAAAATTGAAAAAGGTATTATCTACATTAACATGACGTGAATTGCTGAAGTAAGTTAGAGACGAAAATGGCTAATGTTGCATATCACATCAGGTTTTCTAAGTAAAGACTCTCATAGCACATTTATACCCTTATTTTTATATTTTCTAGGCCTCATATAAGAATTGAAAAATAATAATTATAATACTTTCGACGTTGAGATTGAATCTTGCGTTTATTTGAAGGCGCTCAGTGTCATTGCACCAACTACTCGACCTCTATAACATTATTGTACACCAAAACAAAAGATCTATATGTGTTTATTTTTTTAACTCAAGTATCTACATTTATCTAAAAATCTTATGAAATAACACATCGATTCTATAGGAAAGAACAAGCGGCCATTTTAAAAAGCAGGCATTACAGATGCTTTTACGTGGCAAGTGTTATTAAGGCTTATCTGATTAACAATAAAGTCTAGAATTGCTATCTTTAAACAAAAGATGATAAGCACTAAGGTTTCATGAAGAGAACTTAAGAACTTTCGTCTCCAATAAAAATAGTAGTTGGAAATTAAACTCAATTATAATGTTTTAAAGCCGTAACTTGGTTAATTTAAGAATAATAAACATAGTCTATTATGTCTAATTACAAAAGGAGTGGAGATGTAATTGAGGAGCAACGATTAAAGCGATTTTGTATTCTTATAGTTTTATTATTGGCTTGTAGATTTGCTATAATATTAGTTTATTAAGACACGTTATAAAATTAAGTGGCAAATTTCATAAAGTAATAAACTATCGCATCATTGTTTGGTTAAGTATTAAAATGGATAACCACTAAATAAAAAGCTGATGCCATAGGAGGTAAGTTTCTAGACTACTGTTAGTAAAAGAACTTACAAAAATCCTACATCACCCGACAAATATAAGCCCTTTGCTTGGCAGTGGCGTTTGTAGTTAGGTACTTAACGAGGCAGTCAGTTCAATCTGCATTATTTATTTTTTTAAACAAATTCTAAAATAAATGCAGAGACGAAAATGACACGAAACCAAACACAAGCTACGTCTAACTTCAATAAAAGCATAGAAACAAATGTTCTTTTTACAAGCTGTAAAGACTAGAAAATGTCTGTATTATTTTTATATGAAACGCGACTGAAACTGTAGTGTAGCTGAACATTTAATAAAGCAGCTTAAAGCATTTAAAACGACACTGAAATTAACAAGGTAAATATGGGTGAATATTTTCATACGAAATTTTATTGCGAATGCTGAAACATGTTAACTGCGATGCATTTTAATTTTATAATGAAATTTCTTTTTTGTTGCCTTTGAGTATTATGTCCGCATTTCGGTATCATGATTTTTATATTACCGATGTCTAAGTGATCCAATGAACTGCTGATCGTCACAAATTTAGCTTACATCTTAAGGCCATCTTTTGTCCTTGTCAAATATCGATTGTCACTTTTTTTTTGTGAGAGGGAAAATTATCAAGTTATTTCTCTCGCTCAGGGTAAGGGGAGACGGAGTGTCAGACTTTTACTGACTAAACACCATTCCTTCTCCTGCGTCAGGCCGGGTACACAGTACCGTATTGTTCTTCCTGCGACCCAGACTGAATCACTTAAAGAACAACTTGTACGGGAAAGAAAATTAATGTTATTATTAATCTTCATAACATTATGTTGTTGTTTTAATATTGTTAGTATAATGTTGTTCTGACGTTCTAAACCTCAAGACGGACACGAAAACTTTAAGACTCGGTAATGGGGCTTAGGAGAAAATTAGCTAAATCGATGCAGCCGTTTTCGTGGTTTAGGAAAACTGATGGACAGTCCTACATATTTAAATGTCGATATAGAAGAATAACAGACAGGCTGTACTGGTCGTATAAAGTTATCAGATCATTTATATCATACCATTCTAATCTATCGTAATACATTGAAATGATGAAATAAAATACTAGTTGATAATTACAACAAAAATCGAATGCTATATTTACTTACCTAGGTACATGTCCTTTTTAATAATGTGTATTGGGCTCCGTAGTACAAGCTAAATGAAACGCTCATTTTCCTGAGCATTGATACTGAAAGTCGTATTGAAAATGAGTATTTTGTAATTACACTTCACAGGTGTAATTAAAATCGTTCCCGATTTTAATACTCGCGCTTGTTTTGATGCAGATATTTTGTATGCAATTAGTGGTCAACGTACAAACACGGGATATTTTGTACCAAATGTATAAGGTACCTTCTTATTATTTGAATCGGATATTCGATATATTCGTATTCCGAATTCATAAGCTTCCAGTGAGCAAAAGTATTAACCTTATTGGTTTTTGGTTGCTATTTTAAGTGATAATCCTGTGTTAACTGTTAATATGATAAATAAAAAAAGTGATTAACCGCGATATCGATAGCTAAAGCGAAAATATATTTTTATTGTAATCATAATTTTTTAGAAATTACATGCAGTATGTATGTGTTCTTTCCCAGACTATAATATGACACATTTTAAATAGGACTTTTTAGACATTTTAATACTCCTACGCTTACCTATAGGTACTTCAGAAGACAATAAATCTACAAGATTGTTTCATTTGGGAAGAACAATTATTAATCTAGCCTCCTTTGAGTCAAATTTCATTAATATCCGTTCAACCGTTCTGGTGTGAATACATAACAAACAAACTCTCACATCTATAATTTTAGTTTGAGCTTCTGTATACCGAGTGATGCTATTATTGCGGTACGCTTGCAGTCTAATAAGTAACAACCTAATTAAAACCAAAATTGTGCTCATTTGATAATAATATACTGCAATATTCCTTTGTTGGATCCAGTTTTGTGGTGTAGGGAAGCGCTTAGTTGCTAAATATATCGCTGTATTGCCCCTACAATTAGTTGGTTGTTTAAATAGGAATATAAATTTTGTATTTCAATCTACAAACAGTATCATGGTGTGTGTAGAAATTAGATACTATAATATTTCTAAAAATAAAAAAGATATTAACGCTGTACGTTGGAGTGGTCGAGCGAAAACGTGTAACGGGTGCGTGCCGTCGGAACTTTAAACTTTTAAGAATTATTTTTACAAAATTTTGTTTATTTTATCGTCTTTAATTAATATACGATTACATAATAGACACCTAAATACATATTATAATTATTTGTAACTAAAATAATTATTATTTTGAAATTTTTGATAAATTTAATACTTATTAGGTATTTTCCTGTAAAATTTCATTCAAGCTAGGTGCTTTATAGAAATCTTGTTTGTACCTACTAGTTTACATAAACATCTAAGCGCGTATAGTTCGTTATTTTATTTATTTATAGAACCTTTAGTTGAATGAGGAAAATGTTACTTATGTTATTAATAATTACATATTAACTTTTATAATACGAAATATGTTTGAAACAAATAAAATTATCCTCAGATATGATTCTAATTCACGAATAATACGCAAATTAATATTTCGTGAGTCAATACTTTTGTTATGTGTTTTGTAACTATACATATGTATGTCCTTATGTGTTTATTGATATTAGTTTGATACGTAGAACAAGAACATTAACTGTGAATGTACATATACTTATATTAATATTAAAAAAGCGTAAAGTTTGTTAGTTATTGGGTTTGAACGCGCTAATCTCCGGAACTGCTGGTCCGATTGCAACAATTCTTTTTGTGTTTCTGAGTTCATTTATCGAAGAAGGCTACCTTTAGGCTATAAGACGCTACGATCTATTGGAGCTGAGGAGCAAGTGAAATCGCGCGATAATAGCTAGTGTTAGGTAGGTATATTCTGACGATATTTCCTATACTACCTATATTAAATTGTTTAGTCAACGAACAAATATGCGTACAGGATAGAAAGAATTTAATTATAAATAATATATTTTATTGCAATTTGTACAGCGTGATAATAGCCTTACGCTAAGATCGCGCTGTACAGGACTAAATACCTAATCCTAAGTACTACTAGCTAACGTTATCCTACACTATCCTAGATAATCTAACACTTACAATATCCTATCCTAGATCCCCTAAGCCCAATAACCTATGTAGTCTAAGTTCTATCCTATATTTGCCTAGCGTACAATGCGTATAGGCTTGGTACTCTGTGGTATACTGTGATACAGACCAGCACTTCTACGCACCTACTACCAAGCCCTTAACCTAAGGCACGTACTATAGTGGTACACTGTGGTATGCTGTGATACAGACCTACTCTTCGTACGCGCCTAATGCCCTAGCCCTACAGTCCCTAGACCCTAGCCCTACTATACGTATTTATATATACTTATATAGATAGGTGCAGGATATCTGCCAACTGAGACCTATGATGGCAGACGGAATGTGGGTAGGAATGGGGTATGGTGGTGATGGTTTTCTCACTGCCTGTCGAGCAGACTCACACGACAGATCGGTTGATGGCTAAGGGTGTCTTGGCCACAGTGAGAGGTGGAGGAAGGGTAGTGAGTCAAAGTCGGAATCAACTTAATGACTCCTTTATTGCTTAATCTACATGATCTTATATACTAAACTTATCCTATGTACACACATACCACATTATGATTGTGTGCTATGCGTGTAATGTACCATCTCAGTGCTATATACCTTACGTGATTACGTGATGTTTTATTAGTTTTATATATTTAATAAGTAATATGTTTTCCTTATTTTAATCACGTAGGATTATCTCGCTGAAATGGCACGTTCATGTGTGAACATTCTGCCCTCTCCGAGGAACAGGCAACTCCATTTGATATAGTTCTATGGAGTCATCCTTGGCTGCGTCCTGGTTCTCCGGCTGCTTCCTGGGAGGCTTCAGTAGTTGGTTCGGCTGGCTGTAGATGGCGTTCCATGTAGATGGCTGGTTGTTGCCTTGATCTGGTGCACGTTGTGGGTGTGGCGGATCAGCTTTTGATGATTTAGGGTGTTGTCGAAGTCGATGTGTTCCTGTTTTCGTACACGTAACTATCCTGGGACCATAACAAACAACTATAATTATAATTGTCATCAATATTATTGATGATACGCAGCTCACTAAGTATGTGTGAGATTGAATGTCCTTCCATATGTTATCGTTAAGTTCTATTTCCAATCCAGACTCTTCATTTATTAAGTGCTGATAAAAGTCATTGGAACTTTCTATTACAGCCTCCTTAGATATATTTAGTTTTTTACTTCGATTTGATATATATGTGTATATACTAAAATTTAGTTGTTTTGAAAAGGACTCTGCTACCTGAATTGATAACGTTCTCTTAGCAGCGAGTCTGTTGTTAACGGATTTTATGATACAATTGTCAGCGATTTTTATTACTCCTACGTCTTGAATGGTTATTTCTTCTCGCTTACTATCACAAACTATGGATATAGTGCTACTAGTTTTTGTTATAAACAACCATGAGTTTTGCATGCATAGCTGTTTCCAAATTATATTACTTGACATTTCAAAGATATGGGTAGGACATTTAGTGTTAGTTTGATTTTTGAATAATTGGTCAACGATGCAATTTTCATTTAATTGCATGTTTTTCACCACTCCAGGGAAGCAAAGAAACTGTTCGTGCCTTTGTATACACTCTTTGAATTCTTCGTGGTCCAGTTCGAAGTATAATTCATTATTGTAATCAATTGCTAAAAATGCTCTCGATACTTCTATGCTTTCGAACGTATTGTTCATATTCTTCTTAGGTACTGGTGTAACATGAATTAAAGTATACTTTGTAATATCTTTAATTGGAAAATAAGCGTGTACTTGTATATGAGTCATATTCTCGACTATCCTTGTATCTAATAATAGTTCTTGGACTATTCTAATGTTGGATGGCATCTTCCTATTTGCGGAAAATATTAATTCACTAACATTTTTGGGTGGCAAGACACTATACACGCTAGCCTTTGTTAAGTATACTTCTAATAACCCATTGTAGTAGTTTAAAATTTCGTCAATGTAATTATTGGCTACTTGGAACGTTTGCAAAATCTGAATCTTTATATCATTGTGATTAGTTTTAATGTACCAATAGTCATAGCTATTTATGCGCTCTATTACTTGTGACAGTTTTGTTTGAAATCCTTCTAGTTTATGTCTTATTCTTTCTTCAGTACCATTTACTTGGGAAATAGCCGATATCATGATTTTAGTTTGGTGACTAGATGCTTCAATCAATTTTTGTTGGTTTGAGTTTAACGAATCTATGTCTCTGTATATCTCGTCATTTACACCAAACACTGAGGTTAAAAAATTCCCCAGCAAACCCCTTCTCCTTCGCGTTTCATGAAACTCTGTAAAATATTCTTTGATGCGTTCATATTTTGTCTTTTGCTCCAGTAAATGATGATAAAATTGATTACAATGTGTATCCGTCGTTGCAACGTCCGCCTTGTCACAAAGTTGCTTAAACTTGGATAATGCACTTTCTATCCTAATGTAATCCTCATTCAGTCGCTCTTTCTTATATACCGTCTCTATACGAAACATGCCTCGATCTATGTTTGCGGTTCCTATGTTTTCAACATAAAATCCTGGAGACAAATTCTTCACGGTATATGTCTGTGTAGCAATCATAGTACCGAACAATTGTCGCGATCCATAGGTCGCTGGTTCATCCGGCTCGAAGGACCAAAATGTACAGCGTGATAATAGCCTTACGCTAAGATCGCGCTGTACAGGACTAAATACCTAATCCTAAGTACTACTAGCTAACGTTATCCTACACTATCCTAGATAATCTAACACTTACAATATCCTATCCTAGATCCCCTAAGCCCAATAACCTATGTAGTCTAAGTTCTATCCTATATTTGCCTAGCGTACAATGCGTATAGGCTTGGTACTCTGTGGTATACTGTGATACAGACCAGCACTTCTACGCACCTACTACCAAGCCCTTAACCTAAGGCACGTACTATAGTGGTACACTGTGGTATGCTGTGATACAGACCTACTCTTCGTACGCGCCTAATGCCCTAGCCCTACAGTCCCTAGACCCTAGCCCTACTATACGTATTTATATATACTTATATAGATAGGTGCAGGATATCTGCCAACTGAGACCTATGATGGCAGACGGAATGTGGGTAGGAATGGGGTATGGTGGTGATGGTTTTCTCACTGCCTGTCGAGCAGACTCACACGACAGATCGGTTGATGGCTAAGGGTGTCTTGGCCACAGTGAGAGGTGGAGGAAGGGTAGTGAGTCAAAGTCGGAATCAACTTAATGACTCCTTTATTGCTTAATCTACATGATCTTATATACTAAACTTATCCTATGTACACACATACCACATTATGATTGTGTGCTATGCGTGTAATGTACCATCTCAGTGCTATATACCTTACGTGATTACGTGATGTTTTATTAGTTTTATATATTTAATAAGTAATATGTTTTCCTTATTTTAATCACGTAGGATTATCTCGCTGAAATGGCACGTTCATGTGTGAACACAATTAATACTTCATTAAGTTTATTGTTGTTAGTTTCTATAACTAGGTATAGGTACAATCAATAGAATAAAAATATAAATATAGACTAGAAAAATGGCTGGACTCAAGCGGCATAAGAGTGTCGGATTGAGTAATTTTTTAAGAAATTAATTTTAATAATCGTTGTAATGATTTGTGTTTAATCTGCAAAAACTATCTTAGAGGTGTAGGCAAATAAGTTATTCTTGTTTATGCCTCTTTTGTGGGGGAGTTATCACCAAATTGTTTTCCCACTCTGGGCAGGGTGAGTGTAAGACTCTTTCTGGCTAAAAACCTCTCCGTTCCTTCTCCTCTTCCGAGCCGTGGCCGCGGGTTATTGAGCTTGAAATTCTAGTATTATTATAGCATCTACTACCTATACAAAACAGCTCAAAATCGTTTAAAAATTGAAAGAAAAACCTTAGTTTATGTGAATGAAATGTATAAACTCATTGATGTTCAGATTCACTAAATAAACTCTTCTTCGCCGTAGTTTAATAAAAAGTAAAAAAGAACAAATACTTTTTTTTAATATAACCCCATCTGTAAGCCATATACGATATGAACACATTGCCTTACTATCATTATCCCTTCAACATTGTCTATAATAAAATTAAAAAAAGGCAAGTTTTAATTTTCTGTATGTTAGGATTGTGTAAGTTCCGAAACTACTTGACCGTTTTAGAAAAATCTTTGACTGTTGACAAGCTAAAATATTCGCGGTGGACGTAGGCTATGAATTAAGTTAGTGAACCCGCGGGACTAATTTTCTATTTAAAATTGGTTATATAGCAGTTTCAAAGTAATTCTAATACAAATTAAACAAATAAGTAGTGCGCAGTATATAATCAATATTGATGTTACGTAACACCGACAGACAATAACCGGCCTAGCTCTAAATCTTTGTGATAACAGATATGTGACCTCACCTTACTGAACTCCTCGACCTACAGATTACCAGCGTCTAGACGTGCAAAAATCATTCATACGAACTATCCATAGTTTTTTTGTAGAATAAAACTATTCTAGAAAAGTTTTTTTTCCAAAAATTTATTTGTAAAGATCTCGAATTTGTGTGCACGGGTGCTTTGTATCCTGTCAGGCGAAAAAACAGACGATTTTGTACCTACCTATATTATAATTTTAGTAGCTCCCTGTACTATTAGAATGGATTGCTAAATGTGTTGCTATGCGCCAATCTCGAAAACGGCTGATTTGCTTTCGATAATTCTGATTTTGTTGTGTATATAGGTAGGAGAGTGGGAACGAAACCGCGAGCAAAAGTTAGAAGTAAAATCAAATTATATGAATTTAGAATTCTAGATTGACTGGTTTGTACTTTGAACCAAATAGTAGAATATAACAATTGAAACAAAAATAATAAAAGTATTTTAAAGAAAATATTTTCCTTCATAATTAAATAAAGACTTTACAAAAAGCGAGACAGTATTTAATATTAAACCGTATTCTTTAATTACATTAACAGCCCATGGACTAAGAAGCTAAATTTTTTTTAGATACGGTATATCTGTATCTGTGTGGTATTAAGGCCGGGCCTTCTCTTGGGGGGAGGGGTGTGAAAAGGTCTTTGGGATTAGGTGAAAGGGATGGGTACGACGTAATAACGTGCTAGTAAAAATAAACTGCAATGGATCAAGAAACGGCCAGCCAGGGACATAATGCACTTACTTGAGGATGTTACTAAGCTTATATTTCTTTACAGCACAGTTCATTTGAGATTGGCGCATCCTTACGCATTAGGTTTTATCGCTCGGTGTACAGACATCGCCCAAATTCTAATATCTATTGTTAATAGATATTCGACCTTATCATTTTGTGATAAATTCGAAAATGTATTAGAAGAAGACGAAGATAATGGAAAACGGATTTGATGACGCGTACATTCGATTAAAAAAGGTTTGTAATGTATTACGAATGTACCGTCCTCTATCTATCGATATGTTTTATTATTCGGCCAGCTTCGAGTTTTATTGAAAGCGCAGTGATGGCTGCAGGTTTATTAAATTCGCAAGCATTTATTCAGAGCGAAACGAGATGGAGCCACTTGTACCAAATATAACGTGGAACAGTTACAAATAATATACTGATTTGTTTCTAGTGATATTTTTTATGAAGAAATGGTTATTGAAGAATCTTCTTAGCTTTAGGGACGTTACCAACGAACCAAACAACGAAATCAAATTTTATTTATTATACTAAAAAGGTTTTTTTTGAAATGAAGGCTTAAAATGTTTTAAGCACAATTGGTTACATTACTGACTTAGTTCAAAATAAATTGTTTCGATAGTAAGATATACAAAAATAATTACACTTTCATTCATTGGTTTTAAAATATATTATGTAGTTATTTGTAATTATTATTTTACGGTACCATAATATTTTCAAGAAACAATTAAGCTATTTTGACTTAAATTTATCATCTAGTACCTACCTACATTGCATTTAATACGAAACAAATTACTCTTTTTTTCTTGAATAAAGCTAAGCTCTTAAAATAAACGTTAGTACAATATATTACGATATTTATAAGTCGCTTAATTACGCTGCCCTCAAACTTGGAGGGTGGGGGCGCCCCTTGTTCGGGCTACCGGAGAAGGGCGTTTCCGATTTCTGGGCCTACGGTTCAAGGGCTCCAGAATAAGTTCACCAATGCCGTGTTATTTTTAACTTGTATAACTTTAATTAAAATTCTCAATCGATCTGTTTATTTACAGCGATTATGTTTGTTAAGTGAAGGATAATAATTTGAACATTTATAGGTCTTAGCGTGTTTTTCATAATAGCCTCTATGTGCCAGATAAATAACCTATGTGCTTTATTAGTTTATAAGGAACTTTTGTGACGGTTGCCAAATAGGCTTTTTAATGTATTGTATACTTACTTGCAGGCAGAGATATATCTTGGCTACATTTCATATTTATTTTATATTTACGTTATAGAGAGAGAGAGAAAGAGAGACAGAGAGAGGAAAAGAAAGAGACGCACATAACTGAAACCAAACACACATATATCTTTCACTTATCGTTAGAGAAATAAAATTTGCTATTCCTTTTTTAACTTAAAACTACAATGTTTCGACTGTTTAAAGCAATAAAAGGTTTTTTTATTCTAGCTTATTTTTAATCCTATTTGATGAATCGAAAACAATTGACGTCAGAAAAGACGTCGTACGAAACGAAATCCATAGAATTCCGTCGATTTGGACAATTCGATATTACATACCTACGCATGTAAACATTGAATTTGACAACGTGCGAAGTACGTAATTTGTTGCGTTTAAAAATCGAATCGATGACGTACCTAATAACTAAGTAAATATCCAGCTTTGTATAAAGCGAACACATTCTCAATCTTATCCACACACAAACAAAAGAAGGTATGAAACGAATTACCACTAATTTATTAAGAGAGAGAACTAAACTCATAATTTTTATACATTAATAGGATAAAAAGCATCACATAAAAGCGTTGTAACTAGATAATAAAAAATGCTATAAGAATTATATTAAACTTTATATGCCATTTTAATATAAATAGGTACAGACACAAATTACAGCAACTGTTATTTTTATAATTCGCTATTTACATGAATTTGCCGCTTGGAAACTGCTTTTTGATGGTACTTTGTTTGTTTTTTTCCGTATATCTTGAATTAGTCGGGTACGCACGGCACGTGGTCGCAAACTGTTTGCATAGATAAATAATAATGTGTATAGAACGGTATTGTAATATAAATAAATAGAATTCTAAATATGAAAAGGCGATTTCTTTATTTAAAAATTACGGCAGATAAAAAATATAGAAATAAAAATTTTATGTCGTTTTTAACCCTATCCGGAATCACGCGGTTTTTTATCGCGTTATTTTGTAAAACGAGAAACCGAATACAAGCCACCTATGCGGGTTCATTTCATTTTTCAAAACAAACAAATATTTTTCAAATGTTATGTTCCTGTTCTTTCCAATGAATTGGAAATACTTACCTAAAATGTTGTATTAAAAAGTTGCCTTTATTATGATACATATATAGTCTCATCTTGTCTTCTAACGAAAGCGCAGAGGAAACCGTAGAAAACGAGGTTACACATAGGCACATAAAAATTGAATCTATAACAATATTCAATATTGTCTATCGTTTTACCAGAAACGATAGCGTATATCTCATTTGTAGGGGGCATTTTGTCTCCCTCATAGTGAAGGGTCTGCTTAATACATTGTATATAAGGGTTCGACGCCTGGTGGGCGGTAAGTGTGAGCTTAAGAGTGTTCCACACTTTTAACATTGATAAATAATATATTTCTCTATATAATTTTGATAACTATTCTCAAATACTGATACTGTAAAACTATCGCGATATAACTTATCTTAAAAGTTATTCCCTGAAAAGAAAGTTTTACAATAGTGAAAGAATTTTCTAAATCGGTTCGGTGGTTTTGGAGATGTGGCAATACAAATAAGTAAACAATAAAATCTTTCTTCGTTATAAAATTGATAGAGATATTTTTGTCTTGTACTTTCATTACACAATTTATTTTAGAGGTTAGTATTTATCACAGAGTTTTATTCTGAATTTGGTGTGTTATAATTGTGTTTACAAAATTTGGCGCAGTGATAGATAGATAGATATAATCTGTCATATCGTGTAGGCTATACTTTCTTTCAAGGTAACGCGAGCAAGGTCTCTGGAACGATTCAGTCCGTTTATAAATTAGTTTTTTTAATGGCAACTATTCTTAATTTTGAGATAACATCGAAGCAGGTTTTTATAACTATCGACAGCCAAACGATCTCTCATCGAACAGGTGACATAAATATATTAATCTTATGTAAAAATATTGCTTTATATGTGTCATAAAATCCTTGATCTATCCGTCACGTGTGTCGATTATTACCTATAATATTAATTCTACGCAGAATTAGGATTAAATATTTTCCTATACTATTACTATTTTATAACTATAATCTTTGCGTATTTTTTTTTTAATAAAACCTCTTTTGTTTTTTTTTGTGCCTATTATTAAATAATGTTAATTTGACGTAGTCTAAAGAACGTTAGCCATTTTTAATATTTAATAACTTTTTCTTAGTACGTGTATTACCTATAAGTAAATGGTATTTATTGTAGATGCAATTATTTATCAAAGTTCTTAGCACTTGATTCCTTGAATTTATGCAAACATTCAGATATCAGTTAGTGTTTAATATTTATAGTAATTTGAATATAATATGAACATTATTTTATCAGAGGCCTTGAATTCCTTAGACTAAGACTGGCTTGTAGGCGAAGTGAGACCGAAGTACCTAAGACTTAGCTTTAATGATAATAAATTAGAATCGCGACATAATTTACGATCCGTTAGTAGGTACAAGGGATTTTTTACTTAGACTATTCATAAATTATTATTTTTAATGTCTATTATCCAACGGCAGTTTGATCAATCAATCAGATAATACAGTTACCCACGAGTAAGTTTACGTTTCTCATGTAAAAATACATACATACCTATTTAAGTCGCTTATACATATATCTTGGAAAATAAAAACAATTTCCTAATGCTTTTTGTAGAGAATTAATTGTGTTAATTAATAAGGTAGCTTTTTTTACTGATTAATTCTCTGTTCCTAGTTTAATAAACCTTATTAAGATGTTACGTTTAGGGTCCCAAAAATATTTGTAGGGTAGTTAATGATGGCTGTTCTGCTGGAGGAAAACGTAATCCGTGCTTTCGGACTCAAAGTAGGGTTAAATCGGGTACATAGCATACAAAATACTTTCATTCCGGCCATTATTTTCCATTATTGTTCTTTGGATTTATTAAACAACGTAATTCGTGTATTAAACCTTTTTCTTTTGTTAATTGACCAATTTTTCTTGTCAAAAAGGGATTTTGAATTAGCCGTGTTTTCTTAATTACTTGTACAAAAATATCTGTATGTACGTAACTCAATGTTTAATATTAACTGTTGTGTTGTAATTGTAAACATATAATGTCCAATATTCTTATAGGTATATTAAATAAAGTTATTTTAGCAAATTAGGTTTGATATAAATGTTAGGCTGTCTTACGAGAACTTTGTATGTAAATTATTGGAAGCTATAAATGATGTATGGAGTAAAGAAATACAAAATACTCAATTGTTTATTGCATTCCAATGTACAAAATAGATGGTTTGTAAAAAAAATTGACACAATTGTGGACACTATCGGGCACAGCAAAAGAGATTGTTAAATAGATAGGATGACAATGACTTACACACTAACTTATTCTAAATTAGGGCGCATCGAAGTTTCTGGCTCCCAAACTTTCAGAATTTGTCATTAAAGAATTTTATTCTTGTTTCAGCAACAAAGTGAGAGATACCTAACGTCGGCGTACGAGGGGGGCGGCGACTTGTCCCCTGTCGCGCCCGCGACATCCCCTGGCTCACCGCGTGACTGCACCTCGTGTCGGAAGAGGGAACCCCCGGACGAAACGCCCCAACCTCCCCCCGAAGACGCTTGTGCCGGCTGCGGCGGCCGTATCACCGACAGATATTACCTTCTGGCACTAGAACGCCGCTGGCATACACCCTGCCTTAAATGCTGCGAGTGCAAAATGCCCCTTGACTCAGAACAACGGTGCTACGCCAGAGACAGCAACATTTTCTGCAAAAATGATTATTTCAGGTAAGTTCATCTTTTTACGATCAAACCGCAGACATTGTTTTTTATTTTTGTTACATAAAAACAACAATCACGTCTAGAAAGCCAACTTGGAGAGAGTGACAATTCAACAATTTTTGAATCACCTAGAGCATGAAAATGACGCGAAAACTACTCCAGTAGAACGTTATTTTATTTCAAATTATTTATTCATAAAGTTTTCCCCAGTAAAATGTTACTATAAAATTAACTAACTACACTTGACTTAATTACATTTCGAAATCCTCGAGGGCAATTTCGCTCTCATAAAATCTTAAATAAAACCTACCGACGTTCTAAAGTTATGATCAAAAGAAACATTTATGGAAACAACACGTGTAACTGTCATTTGTATAAAATTTATGTTCCTTACGTTAATTTAGTGTACATTGAGTGTGCGACAACTATAGCTCTCTCTCTGCTTGTTATTGAAACGGCAATGCATCTCGTACATTGCGATAATTATGAGCGTCGTAATTATATCAACGCTGTGAGCGTTCGCATCGTGAGTGGTATTTAAAATATATGAATGTGATTCTGGTTGGTGGAGGACGCAAGTACATTCCTCGAGTTTTAACTACAAATGTTGGATTGGATAGCACTTTAATAATGAAACTACTTGGGAGTTGTGACCAACGACGAATGAACACGAACAAAAAAAAAATTGAATTATAATTTATATCTTGTTGATATATTGGCATACCTACATTGTGATTCTTATTCAGTATACTTGAGTAATATAATATTTATAATAGAAGGATCTACAGCTATTGTGTTACTTGAAAAAAGTCGTAAGATTATGAACTTTATGTGCATAAAAACACGGATGTGCAAATCCACCACTTAATCGCTTTAACACGAAAGATAATATTTATCCAAACTTCACTGGAATCTTATGTTTATAGAAACATGAGCTAACAAGGACAAGGTCTGTAAGGAAAACAAAACAAAACAAAAAATAACATGAAAATAGTATCAAGAAAACTCCCACTAAAATGGTAAAATCGTAGGCGGGAAGCCAGACACACTGAGCCAAGGTCAATGGCATATCCATAATAATATAATCGTTGCATTAGAACTAGATTGTTTAGTGGTACATTAGAATTTGAAATTAGAAGGGTAGATAGAGTTATAGTAATCAAATGGAACATCCACTTTCTTGTGACGGGAAAATCATCAAATGACATTCATAGCGCTGGGTTGGGCGGGAGGGAGTATCAGACTCTTACTGACTAAAAACCCTCCGTTCCTTCTCCTGGTCTGGGCTACGACCGCGGTGCCTCATAGCGCTTGCCCCGCAACCCTGGAAACAGATATAGGTATGCTAGCTGGCCTGGCGAACATTATTTTACAATACAAATTACTTACAGGTAATAGTAATAGAGTAAAAAAAACAGGAATAAAATAGCCTTTCCTCGGACTTACTGAATATGCTTATAGAATTTGGTAAAAATCAGTAAAGCAGTTTAAAGCCAGTCACTCAAGAACATTGTAGCTATCTATCAGTGATAGAGAATTTTGGAAATCCGGCCAGCATTTTCAAATATTACCCATATACATATACCATACACAATTACAAATTTTAATTTACAAATATTAGTATACCTAGATAGTGAGTTACTTTTAATACAAGTAGGGGTCATCAATGTCTTGTTCACGTCTTCATACTGTGTAACTAGTATCTACGGAAATAAAAAATATAAACCATATTTGGTTCTTGCAATAGAACAAAAGGCTACATAACCACTGAAGTAATTTCGTGTATTTAACTTAGAATAAGATTATGCACAATTTAATTAATATCATGATTGTTCTACCACATTCACAGCTGAATGTGAGATGATTTTCCAAGAAATAGTATAGAAGTAATTTACTGTTTAGAAGCTCTCCTAGATTTCTTGGTAATATCGAATTACAGGGTGATAACACTCTCAAAAGATCAGCGATTTAAATAATATTTTATTTTATTGAGGGTGAAAGTCATTATTTGTCTTCGCTCGCCCAGGGTGGGGCCAGAGGAAGTGTCAGACTCTTACTGACTAAAATGGCATCGTTTCATCTCCTGCTCCAGGTCTGGGTAGCAGTACATTAATACCATAGGTTTATTTTTCTGAACTATTGGTATATTTTACATACATTTTAACGCCAGATCTGCAACCCCGGATTTTAATGCCATATTTTTTTTTCGAAAGTTTGTTTACTTTAAAACGGCACCTTGAACGTGGTTTGAAGATCGCAGTTCCAAGAATTAGGTTTATCACAAAGCACCAAAGTCAGTTTCCTGTCAAAACAAATGGTTTTTCTGGTGACTGCAAAGTCACAGTCCAGAAGAGAGGTGTAGCAATTGTGCTGTGTTCTGGTTCTGACGTCATAGTCACAAAGCGATTCCTTTTTTAAAAATAAAGAAGACAAATATTATTCTTGTATTATTTTATTATTGAATTGATCTGAGATATCTAAGCGTCTAAGATTGCTTTCAATTCTTGTTTGGAGTTAAGTTATGATTTTGTTGTATGTTGAGGTGTGGTGCCTGTGTTAGCGATTATGTTTTGTAAGAATTTGTTGCGTAATATTTGTTTTTTGGGAAATTCTGTAGCAGTTTAATATTTAGACATACAATAATAAAAATCATTAAGAAATAAAGAATATTGTAGATTTTTATACAAAATCCATGCGTAGTTTGAAAGATTTAAGCATACAAAGGGATATTGGGACAGATAAATCGACTTTGCTTTGTACTATGTAGTGATGAATATCAACGCAACAAAATATTACATTTTTATAATATTAATATCTGATTCAATGTAGACAAAGTGTGGACTTAGTCTTCAGCACTTATCCTGCAAGCTTCACAAGACATTTATAACAGTTACATACCTTCTACTTTAAAACATTAGAAATCACTTCAGCTTGTGAAAACATAAATACTATCTCTAGCGTCAGCACCCGCGGTCACTGTGACCGTATCTCTTTTAAAATATTTATCGAGTCCAACATAAGTTACCAGAATCAATTCCGGAGGTGTCGAAATGCGTTATGTGTTTTAATTATTTCCCTTTGAATATTTATTATTTATCGGATCGCGGCCAGGAAAGTGCTAAAGTACATTGATTTACAAACAAACTTTAATAACATTTAATATATTTTGTAACTAGCATTGTAATTTTGGAGTACGGTATGGTGTGGTTTAAAAATGTTTTAAGTATGGGAGAGTTATGCTTTCGCACGAATGGGTCAGCTCGACCGGAGTGATACCACGGCCTCATTGAAAACCGGCGTGAAATAAGCACAACGTTGTGTTTCGCCGTGTGGGTCAGCTTCCCAACCCCTAAATCTCCAAATCCCAAATCTTCAAAGCGTCGGCCACGCCCGCTCGCAACTCTTTTTTTGTTGCGAGTGCCTATAGGTGGCACTGATTGCTTACCATCGGGTAATCCGCCTGTTCCATCCACCCATCACATAAAAACAGCCCGATTCCTATACATGATGGAGTTTAGACGTCTTTCTAACGAGTATAGTATTAATAATACTTAGATACTTATCTGATTACTTTAGTTTTAGTTTAAGCCACTTACAGTGTAGGTTACAGTGAATGCTTGAGATTATTGTGATATACAGAATAATTAGTCAATTTGTAAACTTTTTTCGAAGGGGTAAATCATCAAATAATTATTTTGTCTTGAGTGGAGAAAGAAAAGAGAAAGTGTCTCTTACAGTCTTTCTCTAAAACTCTTCCTAAATATCCCAGTATTTTCTCCCAAAGTAAATATTTAAATCGGTATGTAAAACTATTTACATTTTTATTAAAAAAAACATGGTCTTTTAATCCTAAACTATTCTATAAATAAAAGTTAATAACTTTATTTTTAAATAATAAACGTATAAAGGAATTAAATTCTCATTGAAGTTTTTAGATAATTTTCTGGTCTAAAGGCTCCGATCTTATCGTTGGATTAAGAAAGAGTTTAATAATGTTACTGCCGAATACTGAGTATAATTTGTGGCAGTTTACATAATTATATTAGCACAAATTATTTTGCTTTTAATAGGTACTTACTTACATATTTAAGTTATTAACATTTTAAGTTAAGTAGGCGCCCTTGAACTTGAACTGGTTCTTACAGTTAAGTATCTTTTGTACTTAACTATTTATTTTACTTAAACGTGAATTTTGTTATTTATATTCACTCTTTCTTTAATGTAATTAAAGCTACTCTTTTTCCATTTTAATTTTCTTTTGCAAAACAATCTCTCCATAAGTTGATACGAACTGGTAGCTTCCCCTTTGCATTTTGAGCCCTATTTGGCACATTTGTATAGACACTCCTTGCTAAGATGTCTGTGATCTGTGACTTCCAACTAACACTCCAAACCGACATCGACTCTATAGCTTGCTAGTAGGACTGATTTTCGCTTATCTACTGCCAATGACCAGCATTCCTACCACCTTTTTATACTTTTATGGAGAGTAGGGGTTACCTTTATTTACAACTTATTATTCTTTTTAAGGTAACAGTATATATATAGTCGATAATTATTTTTATTTAAATATTTTTCTTATCAAAAGCTGTTCAATATTCAATTCACACTTCCTAAATACTTTTGAAATGTAAACAGACCAGCAGAAAGTTTTTATTACCAAAATGACGTTAAAACGCCTAAATCCACAACCGAATCCAAATTATGTATTCAAAATTTTCTAAAGGAAATCTCTTATACCCTCAATCCTAAATTCTAAAGGTCTATGAAAATTGGTATGTAGGGCAAAGTTGAATTATAAAAGAGTCATACAGGTAGGATAGCGCCTCTTAAAACCGTGGGCTGTAGAATAGACTGAGGGTACATAAATCCCATTCTTGCCCATTTAGCAGTATTGAGGTGCCATATAAAACTCCAAAGGCTAAAACGCAGGCCATTCATCAGATTCGAATGAACCATAGAGGCTCATAAAGAGCATTCAAGCTAAAACCATTAAACTCCGCCTAGTGTGGGCTCAGTACAAACCTGGCGATGTGCTGAATTGTCTTTTAGACTTGCAAAGACAGGTTCATCCTTTTGTTGCTTATAGAATACATAGATTTTGTTTTGTTAGGCATTAAATAATACTGAATTTCTTTATAGCTTTTTCGACAGTTTAATTCGTGTGCATTGGAACAAATGAGAGTATAGTGATATATTGTAGGAAGGATCGCCAATTCTGTAGAACACAGTTCTTATGCAAGCAGAGAAAACTATGTAATTAGAGCATTCAAAGTGCATTTACATTACAGCTGTATCTATATTACTGACAAAATGGCATAACACAAAAGTTTCATTCACAATTTACTGTGAAGGCGTACTTTCTAACATTTTTGAAATATTTCTACACCCAGTGAGTCAGTGGTCGGTAGCCTCAACGTCCCGTCACGCGTACATCACCTACGAGTCCCTATCAGATGTACGTTTTACATCCTACGTCCTACGGGCTCCACAAGTCACTTTGTGTTATCTCGCCGTTAACTTAGAACACGTACCGTCGATCTCGGCGGGTTGTCGTTGTGGCCTATGTGATAGCGGTTAGCGAGTAGTTTTCTATCGCTCGATGGATTTATGTTGGCACGTTGATAGAATCATGTATCTAAGAGAATTTGTATGTTGTAGTGAAATTCAATTTTAAAAAATAGTTCTTAGGTTGTGTTTGTATTAAATTGGTAAATACATATTTGCATTTTGTTGAATAGTTTTTATTCGAAATATCGAAGTTCTATTTTTAAATTTTGAAACAAAATATTTTTTTCTTATTTACACGCTGTTTACACGCCTTCCTTTTTAAAGAAACATCGTACTACAAAGCACAAGCCCTTGACTTAGTATCACAGTATTCACAATCTGTGTGGGACGATAATTTAGTTTCCAAATCGGTATGGGAAAACTGCTTTGATTCTCACGGTACATTGTGATATATTAACGTGGAGTTGCTACCACATTTTAGCGAACCTACGCGTAGCGTAAATAGCGTAAGTAAACAACATTACTTTGAAACTACATGATTCTCGGAAATGTTATGTGATGTTAGACAAAACAACAGCTGAAAATATAAGATTTTTCATCACAGAAAATTGTTAAAAAAATTATAAAAATATTTTCGTCCTGACAATCGCTTCCCGCTTCCCGCTTCCCGCTTGAACTGACACCAATCCTGATAGTAGCAAAGGCTTTTTTATTCTTAATATATTCGCTTTTAACTATTCAAATTGTCGTCGATAATTCAAGAGGTCGTCCCCGCGTGACGTCATTGTCCACTTCATAAAGTTCGGGAATTATTACATTCTGGCCTGTAACTGATACTTTGATGCGTCCAACGATGACTGGATTATGACATATTACGATATAATAAAGTTATTCTATCAGATACAGTGAGAATTTACATAAATAAACTATTGAGAAAGAATGTAAATTTTTATGTTATAATGTTAAAGTCAATAGGCTTCTGTTTTTGTTTGTTCGTAGCCTTTCGACTACTGGTGATGTTTATTAGAATTTATTGTTTAGGGAAATGCTTTTTCTGTTGCTTTTGTAAAGGTGACGTTATAAAGTACATAATTATCCGGGAATGAGTTGAGCTAGTAAAGACATAATATATATTGCAGTTCTGAAACGTCTGAGATTTGATGTCATCAATTTATCAGGTTTGTAGGTGTAATTTTAAGTGTGGCTAGATTGATAATGACGTCAGCGTCAAGAATTCGAAATAACAAACACGAAAACAAAGTGAGGTGCCAAAACCATAACCTTATTGACTTCAAATCGATTAAATGTTCGATGACAGATTTGATTACGTGCATCGATACAAACTATAATCGATATTGACATGAACCGCTCGTGTCTTCCAATATGAACCGACAAGTTCGTTGATATGTTTTCATTCTGTCATGACAGTTTTGATTAGGTTTGACGCGTTGACCGACCGCGGCTAAAAGAGTATTCGTGTTGTCAAAAATCTGTGATATTGATATCGTCCATGTCAATTTTTTGCATTGTCTGTGTGTTTTAGACTCGTGCTGTATATGACTAACTAGGGTTGTCACTCAAAAAATGTCTCGAATAAAAATATAGACTTATTTTATGAAGCAGAAATAATATGGCGACACGTGGAGAGTATTTCTCGCTCGAATAATTTCAATTCAGCAACTGTTGTACGGTTTAAAGTAATTTAAAATAATTAGCAACATTGTAATATTTAAATTACTATTAAAATTGTTGTATGCAAGGAGATTGGCACAGTAATATCTTTTAAAAATTGGCTAAGAAATAAACAGGAACTGCAGTGAAATTCTATCACAATAACCTCATTGTGAAGTCTCTGGCTCTTTCAGCAAGTTCGTGCAAAGTTCGACGGGTGATACAATGGGTGCATATCTCAATTGCAGTCAGCGCTCTGAGTAACTTAGTTGCGTATACCTTGGTTTTGTAAGTAAATACTGTATATAAAGTTGTATAAGGCATTTATCGCAATTATGTGTATTCTACTTAGTGTTGCTATATCTAGCTAAATATCGATTTTTACTCAAACCTCACCAACAAGGTAATCCTGGTCGTTGGTCGAGTATAACCTTGAGAATGCGGACCCAGTCTCATATCCCAAGCAAGATATCGGCGCCCAAACTTGATATACAAGAAACAATAAACGTAAAACGTGCATTATGTGTACATAAATCAAATTGTGGTTCGTCCACGACACTTGTTAAATTGCTAATAAAAGTCTTCAACGCGACGCGTACGCATATATTAGAGTGGTTTTATTGCGACCGAGTGCATCGGCGCTTTTGATTGGCTCGCTGTCGGCGGCGATCGGGTGAAGTCGCCTGTTCGAATTTCAAACTGAATGTGAAGTTAAATAGTGGGGTTTTGGGATATTATATTCTATACTTTGAATTTTGAGATGTTTGTTTGCGATTTAGAAGTAAACGAACATAAATAGCATTTCTTTTTAATTTTTAAATTGGGAATTATACAAAATACAAAGAAAGTGATTGGTCGTTGCCTATATACCTTGTAGATGAAAGAATGAATAAGAAACTTAATGGATACTGGCTTACAATACAATTAGTTATTCTTCTGAATTTAAAATTAATTATTATAATAATTTTCCAGTAAGTATCTAGTAAATACCTCTAATTCATAAAATACTAGGTGAGACTCTTAACATAACATCGTTAATTACAGTAGACAAGCTTTAAGAAGTAACTCTTAAGTTTAAAGTAATATTGCTTAGTTAAGGTTCTTGAAGCCCATTTAGACAAATTAAGATCTAGCAATTTGTAGTGCTAAGCTGTAAGTGCAGAAGCACTTCAACCTACTCTTATTTGCTCAAAACAATTTAGTTCTTATCAGAGAACAATAAAGTTGAAAATAGGCTTAATTAAGGGTCAGGTTGATGTGCTGTCGTCTGACTCGTGAGTTGAATTCAGGCATGTGATTCTATGGGTATAATTCGTGATATTGGTAATAAAGTATGTATATAAGTGGTTTTAAGAGAAAAAAGAAGAACGAAGAATTTCTAAACTCGAATCTATCAGTTTTTTATTTCCCAAAATGAATAGAAGTGCACTCATTTAATATGAAACACAGTTTTAGAGTTCAAGCTCTGTGTAACATGTTGCCACTATGTTACCATACATTGGTAAGATTCCCAGACTATCTAGCAACGATATTTTTTTTTATTTATATTTCAAGCTTATGCACTATGTTCGTACATAGACAGACTTATTGTCTTTGACGTTATCTACTAGTCTGACCTATGGGTGATGCAGAGATGAGTAAAAACTGTGAGTGCATTTATCAACCAATTTAATAGACAAAATTTAAAGACAAAAATCTCAATATAAAATATGTAACTTTTATAAACACAACATCAGTCATCATCCATTTCTGAAAGGAGTTTTACTGATCACTCATTGACAATCTGACTGACCGACTCGACTGTTCTATTTTTGCCATGTAAAAAGCAACTTTGCATGTATGTATATATAGTATTATTTTACTTAAAACGTAAACCCTCACCTTTCTCTGTAAGAGAATTAAGAACGAAGAAGGCAAGGAACGCAATAAATGTTATTTAACTTGTTAATACAGTAATATAAATTCACAATACAAACATCGGTAACTTAGAACACATAAGTTAATATGAAAGTCAATGAAATAAATTATTTTTTACTAAAGCCCACCGGTCGACCTTGATCACATCGGCGCCCACATATGCCCGGGTTATGTACCGTTAAAAAAACTAGTACAGTTACTAACTCAACTGGATTGCGTACAATTTTTATAATAAAACGTATAATGTTTAATATAATCTCGAATGAATGTGGGAATAAAGTTCCATTGTGAAGTTGCTTTGTTCGTCTTAGCGCCGGTCGGTTGACGCCTATGGGTAATTGTTTATATGGACACGTTGGTGAGTGCAATGTAGTCCAAAAGTTTTGTACTTTTTTATATTTAGAAATAATATAATCTTCTTCATAGACTCGGTCTGTGATACAATTGCCTGACTGCATGGTTGGTGCGGTGGCTGGGCAACTGGCTGCCGTGCAACGTGTCGCGGGTTCGATTCCCGCACGGAACAACTCTTTGTGTAATCCACAAATTGTTATTCCGGGTCTGGGTGTCAAGTGCATGTGAAATTGTATGTTTGTAACCGCACCCACGACACAGGAGAAAATCCAAATGTGGGGCAACGTTTTAAAAAAAACAAAATTGCTTTTATATAGGTACATAGCGGTATAAAGGTTGAAATGTAAATAAGAAATTTTAAGTATTTTAAACCTACAAAAATAATAAAAGAATTTTTTTCCTGTTAAAGCTAAGAACGTTAATTTCATTGACAGTTCAATATTAACAGTTCACTCGTTAATTAAAGTTTACAAAAAGATTTTTATCCGTATTTTCGTAGGCTTCTTCTGTTTGTAAACCAATTAATTTATTTACAGGAACAACTTCTAAAATCGGTAAGCAGCTTAGTGATCTTTAAAAAAATAATGAATAATATCGGCAGAAAAGATTGTTGGAAAGAAGTTTGAAGAAGTAGAAATTATGTTAACTTTTGTTAGGTTGAAACTGGATTAATATTCAAACAATTTTTTAATAGATAGCTGTTTTCGACTGACTGTTAAGTTGACACAATGGCTTTGCAATCAGCTGATTTTTGATCGGGAAATAACACCAAGTGGTTTTCTCACCCTAGCTCAGGTTAGTATCAAACTGTTATTGACTAAAAAATACTCCGTTCTTTCTCTGACTTAATACCAAGGCGGGCAATTAATGCTTTTGCCCCGTAACCCTAGCTGACTGTATAAAGTGTCGCAGTTTTTGATTCCTGCACGGGACATCTCTTTGTGTGATCGACAAACTGTTGTTCCAGGTTGGCTTGAATGTGTGACTGGAATTGTATTTCTGTAAACGCAGCCAATAGAATATTCTATTGTGGGAGCCATTTTTTTTATCAACTCTTGCGTCTGTGCACTGATGGACCTCACGTTCATTGATGAGCCTGATATCCTCGTTCTGTAGGTGGTTTGAAGATCATAGTCTAAACGGTACAGTTTTATTAGAAAACTCAGCTGCCTGGTCATTTTCAAATACGCAAAAATAGGCTTATTGACAAATATTTTCTTCTTTACCGTTTCCACATTGCTTTTTACAACATAGTACACTCATCGTCTAAATTTGATGAAGTAAATACTAAAAATTCGGTTTGGTACGTATAATGTGTCTGCAAGGTGGGAACTTAGTTGAGTTTGAGGTAAATACTCCGATATTAATACGAAATTCAGCTTTAATCAATTGCTTAGTTTAACGCGAGAGTGCAGCGTATGTGTTTAAATACAATTCTCTTTAGAGGATTTCTATGATTTGGTGTATTTTGGTTGAATTAATGAGACTAGAGAGGTCACTTAAAATCCTACCGAAATCTAGCCTTAGGCCGAACATTCCCTCCATAACTAACCTGTTTAAAATACCTAAAACTGTATAATTAGATGGCCTTGTGACCTTGTGATTAAATAGCATTTATAATTGAACGCTTTATACATCATTTTATAGCTGGCTAATTATATTGTAACTGATACAGTCAGTATCTTGTAAACTGAGATTTTTTGAATCGACGTGATTTCTTCACACTCGTGTCGAATGAGATCGATAACAGTTGGTACTTACACCATGTTGTGTGTTACTTGATTTAAAGATGGATACTTTTCCGATAAATTTGTTAGATTAGTTCATTTGTGCTTACACGGAAATACTTTATTATAATATAGCGATCCGCCCCAGCTATGCATGGGTCTTAATCTGATACTAAATGTCTCCACTATTTAATGGATGGTATTATACATCTGCCTCTTCAATCACCCTAAAACTGCATCAAAATCCGTTACGTAGTTTAACATATTAAGCATACATAGGGATTGAGTGAGAGAGAAAGCGACTTTGTTTTATACTATGTAATGCGTCGATATGAATATACAGTGATGGTACTAATGATGTATGACGCAAAATATATTTTTTTACGAGGAGTTACGACTGCGTTGCCGACCTTTGGAGATGATAGATGATATTAATCAATATAATTGTGTCGTAGTGAAAATATAGGTTTAATAAATTTTAAACGTTGTTTAAAAAGTTAGAATCAAGGAGTGCAGTGTGGAACGTTCCCACCCACATTATTGTCTTAGTTTCTCTGTTTATGAGATGCACGTACAAACATTATGCAACACAAGTACTTATACCTGATTATTCATAGCATAAGGAATAGTATTACTTCGCGACGATGCTATTCCGATATCTATTTGATGAACATAAGCCCGTATTGTAGTTGCTAATAAGGTATAAATTGCAATTGTCAAAAGAAAATGCTTTCAATGTAATAATGCTGCGATCTGCCCTTTGCTCGCATACGATAATAGGTCCTAAAATCAAGTTGAATACGTTGTCTATTAATTAAAATAAAGCACGTAGATCGGATAAGTAGTTGTCGACTTATATGCTCAGTAATGTATAGACTGGGAAAGATTTTAGTTGATATCGCCTACATACATAAGTTTACGAAGATTGCAAAGTATACTGCTTCATTTTCTCTTTATTTTTGTAAGCAAATTTTGTGGTTTATCTATACTAATATTATAAAGAGGTAAAATTTGTAAATTTGTAAGTTTGTATGTAAGGAGTAATCTTTGGAATCGCTGGTCGAATTGCCATAGGCTATAAAACATCAAGCTACGATCAAATGTAGCTCAGCAGCGGCTGAAACCGTGCGAGAGTAGCTAGTTTGCTTATAAAATCATTTACAGTATTTGATTCTTAACTTTATCCTTATTAAAACTTGTGCAATTTCTTTCTTCACCAATGAGCAAATCACTCGCAAACAGCATTCGTTTGACTTGAAGTCACAGTAAAGGAAAATATCTTTATAGCGAGCGATTCATACAGCCATTAAGGGCCGTCTGGCAAACGTCTCTAAAGTTAAAAATGTTGCTGAGCTGGAATGATAAAGTTGCAATAAAGTGATATCCGAGAAAAGTTGGTGAACTTATGCATGCTGATCTCTTTGTAAGCCGTCTCCGCCGGTCCGAGATATCGTTACCAAGGGGAGTTTTAATAGAGAACTTCAAGTAACGCTCTTTTAGCAAAATAAAACTTACACAACAACTTGGTAAAATCAACTTAAACTCACTTCGATAACTTCAACACGGAATATCTTTATCAAAAAGATAGCCGTCGCTAATAATCTTCTGCTTATAGCCGGCTCCCATGGTGTTTTATCATCAAAATCTCCGCGTTTATGAAATTTAGACATATTTTTATGGTTTTTCGGCCATCCATGGGAAAATACAGTGGCTTCATCATCTTGATATTATATGTACTGCAGTTGATATGCCGAGGAAATTTGACCTTACTTGAAGAGGATTTAGAGTGCGTTTTCATATGAATCGTCACTGCGTTTATTGCTGTAATATGAAGAAGTATAAATGTATAAAGTTTGATCATGCTGAGTTTGGAATGGTAAAGGAAGATACCGAATTAGGTACTTACAGTACAGACTTACAATTTTTGAGATGTATAAAATCTGTGTTAAATTATTTATTTATTAAAAAAGTCATACTAGGTACATACTAATTAATTTTATTGCTTCGTTAAACCAAAAAATTAATATAGATATAACTTTTTACTACATTTCTTACTATTTAGAAAATAGCTTAAAGCATTCCTTTACTAGTAGGTACCGAACACGAGAAAGTTTCTTACATAAAAAAAAAGTAAACAAAAATACAAATAAGTAGTATAAAAATAAAAACAAATACACAATTGTAATAACTGGAAATGACAAAATATTCATTAAAAGACATGAGATAAGTGAGTTAAATTAAATTTTTACCAGCCATTATGTTATCGGGAACAAATATAAACAAAGATTGTGATACATTACTGTGTGTGCCTTGTGCACTGACTGAGAACGTGATGGAGTCTCCATCTTTGAGAGGATAATACAACTTCATCATCATCAGCCTATAAGTGCCCACTGCTGAGCAAAGGCCTCTTCTCACACGGAGAAGGTTAGAGCATCAATCACCACGCTTGCTCAATGCAGGTTGGCGATTTCAAACTTATAATTAGAAATTATATGTCCAGGTTTCCTCACGATGTTTACCTTCACCGTATGTCAGTGGTGTCTAAATAATCATAGAAAGTACATATAACTCGAAAAAAGTCACATTGGTACTTGCCAGGTTTCGAACCCACGCCCTCATGCATGAGAAGCCTTAACCTCCGTGCCACCACGACATAATATTACAACTTACGCCAACTTGAAAAATTATCACATTCGATTTTCAACTTTGTATTGACACAATCAAGATTTAAATTCAATTAAGTAATTTGTCAGAAAGGATTATCCTGCTGGCTGGCGTTGTATCGCCTTTGTTGTGTGTCGCTATATCAGTGAGGTTAACTGAGTCTCATTGCTCCTCCCCCTACCTACCTACCTACTAAAAATCGGTACCAAAAAGTCTGGCTATACACTTGTGACTAATGTGGTGTGGTGTGACTTATGGTTTCTTATGGAAATCTCAATCTGTTATATGTATGTATATAAAATGAAATGGTGTTCGTAAGTCTCGCTAAAACTCGGGAACTTCTAATCCGTTTTGGATAATTTTGCCTTAAAGTATTCGTTGAAGTCTAAGAAAGGCTTAAAAGCTGAGAAGAAGTATTCATTGATTATTAGGCACTACGAAGTTTGCCGGGTCAGCTAGCATCCTGTAAAAAATACGGTAAAGTTCTTTAAGAATGTTGCAGAGTTTGAAGCAATTTTTAAAAGACTTTTTCCATCATACTTTTAAGCCAGGACCGACTTCTGTCATACAACAATTAATAATAGCAATCAATTAAATAGATTAAATTTTTTTGTTTAATTTGTATATGTACACCTAATGGTGTGCGGTAGTGTTTGCGGCGACACATCAAATCAGGAAGTTAGTTTAAAGTTTTTCCTAACAATCGATGATTTAAGGAAAAATACTTTACCAAAATAGATTACTGACACGCACTAGATACTGTATGAATAACAATATTAAAAAAATTATTCCGAATTATTAATAGCAACTAATATTTTTTGTCTATTCCAGCTACAATTAATTTACATTTCATTTTAATAATATAAAGTAAAAACACGGCTTTGTTTACACCGAATGTCATTTATAATTATAACCAGGTCCACTAATTCATTATAGTGAACGACCACGTTGAAGGGTGTAATTACGGCCCTTACTTCCAGGTATCTATTGCGTTCCCACCCTTGGACATCAGAAAAAAATCAATTACTGTTCGCGTGTTCTAAAGGAGTTTGATCGTGCTAATCCGCCGGCCAGCGTGTGCGCATACCATGACGTCACGCGAGCTTCCGGCGGGAAAATCATTTTAATTCTTTTAATACATCCCAACAACTATTAGCTTTACAATTTCAAACTCTATACACTAAATCATAAAGTCTTTTAGACAATTTTTTGGCTGAAGATATATTTGTCAAGTTTATGAAGATACGGTCTGATAAAGAAGTGATTTTAGACATTCAGGTCTAAGAGTTATGTCTGTAAGTTTGTGCATCCTACATATTTATGGTATTCGGTAATATGTTGACTGTGTGGTATGTCTGTGGCTATTATAATCGTTTTTGTGGGTTTCCATGTCTAAGGTAATGGGGGAAACGGATTATAATAAGTAATGCTTGAGAAGCTGCCTTTGTTTTATAATTATCTTAAGTCGAATTGACGCATGCCTGTCGTTTTCATAGTTTTCCTGTTACATCATTGTGAACGTTTACTATGTCCAGTATTTTTATTTTAGGTATAGACTTCATAGTTTTTTTTTTTTTGTATAGCGATTTAAAAAACGAATATTAAGTTGAACAATGAATTAAAATACTAGGGTACTTATTAACGTGTTTTTTTGGTCTACAGGTATGTTTAAAGAAAATGTTGAATTCAATGGAAATATTACGTGTTTTATTACCCGCGACTTCTATGGTTTCATTCAGTCTTTTAGCACCGACTCGCTAAACACAAGGCGCGAAGTCTTAACATAATATCTAGGTAACGTTAAACTTAATCCATTTCTAAAGCGCGGCATCAAGAATCGCTCGACTGAGTTTGTTCACGATTGCTATCATATGGGAGCGTA
The DNA here is from genome assembly GCA_902829305.4 of Spodoptera exigua. NCBI lineage: Eukaryota > Metazoa > Arthropoda > Insecta > Lepidoptera > Noctuidae > Spodoptera > Spodoptera exigua. Next base: position 5,372,120 of record LR824601.2, on the reverse strand, counting down.
GCAGCATTGTGTTTCTGTTCACACAGCGGCGCTTGCGACGGTCCGAAGAAAAGCCGCGATACATCAAACGCAGATAGTAAGCTATACGATCCAGTTATATTAAAACTACTCATATTTATAACACATCCTTCATTTATACTCTTAGCGCATACCAATAATGATTATCTATTCCGTACAATCAATAAACTATTTTATTGTATTACAATCATCTTGTGAACATCGACTTGCGCATGCGCACCCAACGAATGTACTTAAAACGGGCGATATGTTGCAAGTAATAACCCACAGTGTATGCACACAGTAATAAAGTCGTAAGCAAAGTGATAATCGGCCTTTTCGCATCATTATAATCGCGTGTAGGTAATACTTATCTTTACGCGGCATTTCAGATCTGTAATTATAAAGTAATTTCTTATTTATAAAGGTATACTTGTATTTTGTATTGCTATTGCTCGCTGTGTGACGACTTGTGCCATTTTACGATACTAGAGACACCTGTTGAACAGTTTCAACCTTTCAAGGTCCTTGAAGAACTTTAGTATGTAATCAATATTGTGTACCTCAAACTCGTTATACCTAACTTATGGAGATTATTTCGATGTTATTAACTACCAATTTCCTGTCAGCTTGTTCATCTATCATTTACTTCTAGAGTCATTAAATTAATTGTTTTTAATAAATTAATGTGCTTTTTTATTTAACGGTAGATAAATAATTCGCTTCGGTTCACATCGTAAAATTCTTTAACACAATATCTATCTTAAGAATTTTGGTCTAGACAAAGAAGAAAGTTGAAACTTGGACGATTTGTCGGAACCAGTCTCCATCACACATTTACTGTAGCAATTGCCTGAAGGCTTTCAGAGTCTGTAATATCTGTCCTTTGACACAAAGCTCCTATTCCAAAGTTTATTCCATCTGCAAGGCTACAAATATAATATAAGGTGACTGAATATTACTTAAAGGACTGGATATTCTGTATAGCGTTCAAATCGCTTAGCGCAAACTGGGTGACAAGAACAGAATTGCACATCCGAGTGTCTTAGTGTAACGGTATACTAAGTGCTTTGTTTTCGGCAACTGATATGTTTATGAGATATTACATATACTGATCTACATTGATCTCTCATAATTCTCTTACTTGGACATGTTTCGGCCCAAATCAGCGATTAAATATCTTTCCACTTGGTCTTATGAAAGGAACAAACATTCTAAGTGAATTAATCCAAATGTTTGTTCTAATCAAAGGTTCTTCTGATGTGTTCAATTGTGTTTAGACGTGTCAGAGTAACGGTAGCGAGACGGTTTGTTTTGTCTACAAGTCTAGGATAGCGTTTAATTACATTTTAAACACTTTAAATCCGTGTAAAGTAAGTCTGATGCTCGCTTGAAGTTCGAGACGATAGTTTTTTCGAACAAATCTACCTCATGTTCTTACACAAATAGTGTATTTCTAAGCACAAAAGTAGTTAAAAAATGAATACTGTATCATATTTGATTAAGGGCTGATATTAGATTTTTGTAATAGATAAATGTAGGTAATCTGATGAATAAAATTGTTGCTGTCACTGTCTTATACAAACATTCTGATGCGACAGCATCGTGATTATTCCGCAGGTAACTTTTCTAAACTAACCATTGAAAAGCCCTAAGTATTAATTACACATAAATAAATTTTTTAAATTTTTTTTTTTCTGTGAATATATGGAACTTGTAAGGGTTTACGTAATGTTTGCTACCTACAATTACTAGTCATCAGTTTTACAGTACTCCCAAGCACTCGGTCCAAAGGTCATCCGCTTTATGGGGCCCGCAATAAGACCCCTATAAATTCCTCCAGCATTCGCAATCTGCATAAGCAGTTGTATGCATTTTTATTCGCAGTTATTTATAACTTCGATTTTGTTTTGCATACTTACTTAAATAAAAGAAAGAATAATTTATTTTAAAGCAAGCTATTATTTTGTGAATATTACTTTGGGTGAACTTTCGAATATGGATTTGTGGGTGAATAATGTTTGTTTTCTTACATATAATTTGTAATATGTGTACAGTACCTACTCTGTTTACGTACTTAAAGTAAATATTATTTTTATAATCTTCATAAAACAACATGTTGAATCACCTGAGCTGAATCTAGATTAAAATTAGTGCACACGAACCCTGTCGCAATCACACGTCTTTACGCGCAATACTATGACTTTGTGTGTGTCGATTAAAGAGTCACCGAGCAAAGTGCAAGTGAGATTAACAGGAGTAAGTCATTCAAGACGAAAGGTAGTTAAGATGATCCAATGAATCCACATGCTCGCGTGCCATCCATCACAATATCCGGAATCGGGCACGAGCGTAGCAGTAAATATAAACAGTGTTTTCACGCGCCGCTCAGACGAAGTTATCGTTCGTGTCCGGGTCACCGGGCCTCGAACACTTATCGGTCGGATAGGCGTTGTGCACATCACTATTCGATAGACCGCGACTGCGACGCCAACGCCATGCGCCACCACAAATGTGATAGTCGACGTGATACGATCACTATTTATACGAGGATCGAGATCCAATTATTGTATTTGGTACACTGCCTCCAGTTAATAATTACCACATCGCAATATTCTACGCTGAAGTGATTGTGAAGTGACATGTACTTAGTTTGCGAAGCAGCAAATTTTCTTGAAACTCTCGCGCTTGTAGAAGTGTTTTATGTGTCGTAAATATTGCTTTATTAGTATATACAAAAAGTTATTTACCTAGATGTTTATTGTTAAAGTCGTATCTTCTTGAGTGTCGTCCATACTTTCGCGCTTGATGTGACCAGAGCCTTACAGATCGTACTTGTATCAATACTGAAGTTTTGTTTAGTCGATAACATTTTGCGCATTACTTAATTATGTCAAAAGGGCCGAGCTGTATTAGGTTACAGACCCCAGTATTTTGGCGAGCGTTCTCAGTGCAGAGGTACTGATAGTGTAATATGTTCGCTATTTTTGGATCTGTTATCACAGAGCTCTGTTCTCTCAATGGGTGAGATTCCTTTGCCAAATATAGAACGTATGTCGATTGTTTATCTTACTCTCTCTATCGTAATTGTCTTTAATAGGTAGAGCAAATAAGTTATATACATAGACAAAATTATTAGTGACTGGGGGTCATATTTGTACATGATAAAAGTAGGTAATTAATTTCAAATAATTGATCCTGACGTGACTCATTTGTAAACAAATTTGTATTAGGATAATTATCTCTAAATGTAGTTGCGCTTTCTGCTTTGTTGTTATAATGGTCATTATTAAAACCTCTTTTTTTGTTTTTTTTTTAATTATTGCGAGACAGAATTCTCTAAGCTATAAAAAGGCAAGTGAACAGGTGGTTGCCTTGTCACTATCTACACAAAATCTAAGTTCCTAAATGTTCAGCAGATATGTCATATTTGTCATTCATGAATGTTAATATTTGTAGTTTATATTCTAAGCCCGTGTACACTCACGTATCTTGGAGTAGGATCTTACATTTTTTATTTAATCTTGGCCCCCCGGCTTTGGGTTCCCGTGAATGCTATGTACCTTAAAACATACTAATTTCTAGTAGAAATAGATAGTTGAGAACTGTAATTTTCCAATTTCTCCTTTGGTGATACGTAAAGTTGCAGGAAGTTGGCACTGTTTGTGTGTCAATTTAACAAATGTATGTATGATCGTTATGATAAAGCTTTAAACAACATGTTCTTACTTTAATTACCCTTATTAAATTAATCTCAGTAATGAACTCAAACTTTCAAACAATTCTGCAACATATATATATATATAACTGGTTAAAAATAAACACCCCTTATCCTTGGAACAGATTAAAAAGCGAATTTCTCGAGAAATTCTCGACTAATTGTAGTTTCCTATAATATTTTTTGTACTAAAGTACTTCTAATTGTCGAATAGTAAATTGATCGATTGTCTAGAACATTGTATTATGTGTTGGTAGGTATTTACCTAACAGTTATGTAGGGGCAACCTCTGGCGATAAGTTATCGGTCAAAGTGCGCAGACTTTGTGTGGCTTACATTACTTGTGTGCGTGAGATGAACGAAGATGTACGTCGCTGGATAAGCCGAAAATTGTTCACTAATTTCTGTAGTAAAATATTTTTAAGAATGATTTGAAGATTTTGTTTTCTTTGGAGAGTAGTCGTAAGTGCATACCCGTTGGTTCCATTTTCGAAGATTTAAATTTTAGATTTGTTTTTTTTTTGTTTCTTTTATAAACGGCTTTTTGTGTGGACGTACTACAAACTCATTTTATGACATGACTGGTGAAATGTCTATGTTATAGTTGTTTAGCGCTATGTGCACCGAGACTAAGAATTGTATTGGAATTAAATAATAATTCAAATTTTAACAAACGTCCTTTTCCTTCGCCGTAAGATATGTTTTATTTATATATTTCCCTGTTTATATGGGAAACACCAAGTTCAATTTTGAACCTAAAGAATTTCAAGATTTCCTTTCTAATTAAACTTTGTCCTGTACCGCATAAAAAGCAAATTATTTATACATATAGGTAGGTAAGTTCAATAATAACAATTTATGCATAGGTTTTTTTTCATAATATTACAATACGAGGATAAATAACTAGTGGAATAGGTACCTTAGGTTTGATCACACGTTTCACGTTTTCTGAGTATTTTATTAGCTTCCTACATAATTGTTATTTTAAATCTTTTACGACGTCGAAATAAAAAAATTACATAGCTTCTATAAATTGACTTAATATTTTTAAACAATCTTAACGTAATAGTTTATTTACAGAAATACATAAAGGGAAAAATTATTTATCGCCAATTAAAAAAAAAAAACAAGTTGCAACCAATTGCTACCAATTTCCATAAATGGCCGCTAGACGAAATTGCGCCTCGAATCTTTTTTTTTGCAAACGTAAAATTAACACAGTTTTTGTGTCCCGTCGATACTTTTTAATTAGTGGAAGCCATTTTATTCGCATGGCCGCATCGCAGGCGACGTTCGAATCGCAAAATTCACAATTATTATCACTCAAAAATCGTATGACGGGCTCATCTCAGTACAATTATTACGCACTGGTGACAAAATAATGGCCAGTCGCTGAAATAAAATTCATATTAAAAGTATTATGGTCAGTCATTTTAACTGAACGCATTTATGGTATGAGACTTTATCTTTATACAAGCTTTTATCATTATAAAACGTCTTTTATTAATTGTGGAATCGGATGCAATCGAAATGAATAAAAAAAAAAATTGAGATTAACAGTTTTTTTTTAAAACTGCCCCACTCTGGGATTTTTTCCTGTGTCATGGGTGCGTTTACAAAAATTTTCATATGCACATCACATCCAGACCCGGAACAACAATCTGTGGATCACACAAAGAGGTGTTCCGTGCGGGAATCGAACCCGCGACACGTTGCGCGGCAGCTAGTTGCCCAGCCGCCGCGACAACCGCGCAGTCCTACATTTCGATAATCTGTCCTATAGGAATAGGACGGTCCCGGTCACAATCTCTAGTCCGTCCTTCAATAGTCAACATCAAGTTCCCACGTACTTAAAATGACATGTAGAAACAGACGTTACTCAAGAAACACCCACTGTCACATCAATCCGTCTTAGTTCTGCGTACTTATCGGCCAAACATCAGAAACAACCGCGTTAGTCACCTCGCCGTGATAAACTCTATGGCCGTTACACGTAAAACAATGCCACGTTATCATCACGTTTATCAAACAGTTATCACCATACGCCATTTGCATCAAACAGCTTACTTCTTCACTAAGGAACGTGTCTTTGGAACTTAGGGTGCTGTGGCAGATGGACCTTTCAAACGGGTTTTGGTTCATTGAGAGATCACCTTTCATTTGTACCTTATCAGGGCCTTTTTCGTAATACCTAAATAGAGACTAGGAATTAGATAAATTTGAATATGGAACGTACTTTTTATGAAGTATTTATTTCATAGGGTAATCGAATAGGAAGGTGGTAAAAAAGCGATTCATTTTTATATCCATATAGATATAAATGAATCGTAAAATGTGTTGGTTTGCGCATAACTCAACAACGCCTGGACGAATTTTACCATTTCTTTTTTTTTTTTGGTATGTTTATTGTAGTCGCGAAGAGGTTCTTATAAAAGAAAATGTAAGAGAAGTAGATGGTAAGTAGAGAATTCCTTAGCGATATAGTCTGAGTCCCGTGCCTAGCAGGGGCCGGCCGCTAGTTATTAATGCTAATATCCAATTTTCATTTAAAATTAGGTCAGGGTTGTCCAAGCAAGATTCAAAACTTTCATACAACTATCAATTGTAAAGTCCATAACTAATTTATTAAACAACTCAATCAAACAATTATTTAGTCCAGTTGGCGCTAAAGTTATTTATAGTCAGACTTTTAATTCGATTCCTGATTTGACATTGACCACTGTCATTTTGTGAAATAATGATACCACATATAAAAGTGTAGTGATGAACACAAAAATCGATAAACAATCAGAGAATCAGTTTCAGGAAGGCATTCAAAAAATTACGGCTACCGAATGGTCTAAATGTGTATCCTATGTTTTCAAAGAAGAGGAAAAAATGAGTAAGCTAGATATGTTAATTGACAATAAATATCAAAGACACAATTCATAATAAATGTTACATAGAGTAACGGCGATAGCGATAGCGATGACGGCGACAATTTATAAAATGTCTGTTTTATTTGTCACGTTCCTTCATGATCACATTTTTTATTAATTTCACACACAATTACAAAAGAAAAGCCTCAGATCGTTGTTTAATTGTCAAAACTAAATTATCGGTTCAGATTTTTTTTATTTCCTGATAAACTTAGTTTACAAGAGTAAATTTATAAACGAGAGGAATCGATTCAGAAATATTCGATTTCCATATCGAATAATTTCGCAACTTCACTATTTATTACGTGTCATAACGTTGCAACACTGAAATTGTCAAATCTGGAATGGAATTAAAATTCCGAGTATAGATACCAAATATGTGCAATTTGGCTTCATAGTGACTTAAGCTGAGCTAAACCTCTTTGGTTCGCAGATTGTGGTAGCAGCACTGTCTATGTACAGCGATTGTATTCGGTCTGTTCCTAGTCCAATAAAGTGCAAGTCGATTTTCATATTACTCGAAACTTTGTGTAGCACAATTTTGTAAAGTTTATGAACAGTTTGTCTGGAGTAGCGCAAATTCGAAAGCAAATTAATTTGCTTGTTAGTGTGCCAAATCTGCGGATGAGTGCTACATTACATTAAGTAGTTGCGAATGGTTCAGGAAGATTCTGTGATCAGATAAGCTAAGAAATAAACATACTACCTAGGTACATTGATCTACCATAACCTGAAGTTGGGAACGTTTATGTATTCGAAGTTCAAACCGATGTTGGGAAAGTTTAAGTATTCGAAGTTCAAACTGATGATGATGAAAACGCTATGATCTTGTAGTCATAGACAAATCAGCCAACTAGACAAGTCGGTCTCGCACGTGATGAATTCTCTATTCTATCCAAAAAACATGTTTGTTGAATTGGGAGCTCCCTTAAATATCCATTTTATTTTGTTTTTAGCATTCGTACGTAACAGAAGTAGGTACATCATCTGTCTTAATCTTTGTATGACGCTTATTTTATTAATTTACGCTACGAAACACTAAAAAGAGAAAGACAATAATATTGCGATATGTAATGTAAAAATACCGTACTATACATACATATTTAATACCTACTTAAGCACAAACACTTCACGGAAAATCAGAGTAAGTAGTTGACGATTACGACCGATTCTCGCCGTTCCAGGGACTAAAGCGAAGTACAGGGTGTTTAGAACTTTAGACTTCAAGACCGTACGTGTCGAAGTGCCATTGTGGATAGGATGAGTTGTGGTCCCCATGTCTGTAGAATTAGAACTTCGTACGTAAATTACTCATGTTATGCATAGTTTTTACATAATACACGTCCACTGATGAAATATTGTCTTTTACTAGCATTGCCATACATATGAGAGTAAGGGTAACCAATGTGACTATTTCAGAGTAATATAAAAAATAGTAAAATAATATTTAGTAAAAACATAGATCACATGAAAAATGGTATGTGTGTATTAAAAAAAGGTCTTAATAATAACAATCGCAAAAATTTACGTAATCTAGGCAACTAATACATGCAGGCAAAAATAAAATAAAAACAGTTCTAATTTTAAACCACCTACTATAATGCACATATTGTACCTACAAACTTCTTAATAATAATATAATAAAACACCAGTCAATTCTTCGAAGAAAAATATTGGAGGAAATCAGATGTATATAGTTTCTAATAAGGTAAAAAGGCCAAATCGCTACTCCCTCTTAAGCAAACCAGGTGATTAAGGATTGTGAGAAGAGATCTTTGCTCAGCACTGGTCACTTAGAAGCTGGTAAATGTTATATGATTTACTTAAGTAACATATTACTGTAACTTGTGATAATTTGAATTAAAATGTATTATTTGTTTTTTTTTTACTAAAGATAAAGTAAAATATTAAAACCAATACGATTGCTTGTTTGTAAATATTATGGCATCCAACCCGTGAGATTTACAATGCTATTTTGACCGCAAAGTAAACAGAACATGATGAAAATAATAAAATAAATTCAGTTAAAATACTAATTATACACATAGGTTTTAAAGTTACACAGAATGCATTGTTGTACATGATTGTAATACCATGTTACAATCATAATTAAACAAGGAACAATGAAATTTTCGATGTAAATTAAAATATTACTGAATTGACATCAATTTTATTACTTTAGGAACAAGCTGTAAAATAAGGGCAGACGCGGCAAAAAGACGAACAAAATTATTATTATAAATTTGATTTGTGATTTCGATAAAGATCTTCATCATATAGAGAACCTAACATAATTGTCAATATTATTATTATTACGAACGGAGTTCATAAAATGACCCACATTTGGTTGCAAAACTAGCTAAACTGTGCAAGAAACTGAATAAGAAAGGTACCTTTAGAAACTCGGAAACCGAAAACTATACGTTGGACCCCGAACAATCCCTGTTTACCAAACCATTTGACCTATAAACGTATTGTTGTGGCAGATGCCACTAGCGGAAGCTTTTTTTCTATGACTGCCATAAGTCACTCTTATGCCGTTGTAATAAGGTTGGTTGCATCCCCTCATTGTTGGATGTTGACAAATGAATGATGACAATTATATTGTGCGCCAGCCTTTGTCGCGGTGACGACTATATTATGTTGTGGTGAGACCGTTGAATGCCGAATTGTTCCGTGCGCATGTTTTGCTAAATTATTCACTGTAGCTAATCGTATTGTAAGGGATGGAATCCAGAATTGTGCGTTTGATATTTAAAAAGCGAAATGTAACGGATTATTTGTATTTACATACCTGTATGGGATAGTTTTGATTTATATTTCGAATTCGAAAGTCTTGAAATTTAAATTTTATTGTAATGAAAACAAACAATACAAGCAGAATAAGAAACCTTGAAAATAAATCAAAGTACTCGTAATTAACTTGTACTATTCACTACAAGCTGCAGACATTATATCCCTGTTTTTTATCGAATATAAAGTTATAAATTCCCCACACTCACCGCATGATGACAATGAATGCAAGCGAAGCTAGCAAAATAATGCGATTTCGCGCATCGAGACACACTAATATCGTCTAAGCTTAACAATCGACTACCCAGTGTACCGTGGGCCATCACTATTGTGCACACACTTTTGTTTAGTCGAATTGTTATAATCGCTTGCATAGAGTTGTCATACACTTGAAGATGTTTTTTTTCTTTATTTTTTTGTGCAGAAGGGTAGGTCCCTGACTGATGTGTAAATAAACATGAGTGCTTTATTCTGATTATTTAGAGTGGGCGAATGAAATGATGTCGAGTTGTTGTTTCAGTGAATGAGTGTTGTTTTGTAACTCGGTTATTGTTTTCTTTTTTCTATAGTATTGAAGGTATTGTTTTTTATTCATCATTTCATTCATCCAATAATCTGTTCGGTCCGCAATGTGTGTCCATTAAAATCACCGGTTTGAATACGTTCGTTCGCGATCGAGTATCTACTTGCGTGCTTTTGTTCATTGAGAGAATAAAGAGAATTCTGTTGTTATTGATTTGAGGAAATGTATCATTGTTAATAAGTATCTTATTACTAGGCCATTCTTTTGTTTCCGAAAAATGAAAAAGTGTCCATCATTATCTAGGTTATGCCCTCACCTTCCTGTAGTACCTACACACGTGGGTAGGTGTAGGAGGTATTCCAAAGAGGAAAATGTATAGAAATACTCCTTTAAGCTTTACTTATTTCGTATTAGTATGTCAATTGAATTCCAGAAACATGAGGTATGAGGAAGAATAATTCCCATACCATAAATACCGCCCTTTGCGTACTTACATTGTAGTTTTTTTTTCATTTAATATTTTCTAATATTCATATCTCAACGACGATAATTACAACACAAACTTACCTTCCGTCCCTCGGATATCAGTGTCGAAAAAAATATTTCCTATTTCACATGAGAAACCACGGCGTGCGCGACACGTAGCTGGCAACCCGCTGGTTGGTATTGTGCAACCGGGGTTGCCCAACCTTTGTCCACTCGCCGTGGGGATCGGCCGGGTGTTTATTTGCAAACAAACACTACACACCGCCCGCTGCGCCCCGCACTACGTCGATTTGTTACGATTTCTGTAATTCGATAGTTTTGAATTTTAGTCGATTCTTGTTTCCGCAGTTGGGGTGTGTGAACCACGTATGTAACGTACCCCTTTTACATCGCTGCAGTAACCAGGAAAATAATAGTGTAATGCTTACGCTCCGTGAATATGTATCTCCAAGTCCGGCCCAGTCCAGCCACCTTATAATTAGTTGCATTTAATTCAAGTAGGCAGGCATTTATAATTACAATTTTAGGTGAGTTGATGAAAAATATAAATTTCTGTTTTCTTTAATCAAAAAAGAAATATATATCATGTAATTAATTGTAATGAGTGTTTATATAATTTAATTATCTCGTGATCTAAGTCAGCTAGTTAAAACTGCTTAAAATCCTGCTAGAAGGAAACGGAGCGTGTCGACGCATCCAAGATACAGTTAGTGAAATAAACAAATAAAACATCGATTTTATTGACTTACAACATAATATATCTATCAAATAACGTTACTGTATAATGGTATTAAAAGTTTAAGACTCTGACGGCCCACTCATGTCACCGTTTGATTTATTGTAATTTTTTGTCGAAATCAAAATAAAAATCTCGTTCCATTAGTTAGGTTCTAAAATCGTTATTAGGCATATACTTAATAAAGTTCCCACGGAACTTTTATCGTGTAATAAACTCAAAACGGTAGGCAACTGCCATATGAGACCGATATATAGATAATTTTAATAGACACAGTAAAATCGAAATGACAAATCCGAATCGGACATTGTATTATATCGATATGTTGTATAACGATATCTTAGTCGATATTTTAAAATTTGTTTTTCGAACGTTGATTGACGTTCTGACGTTTTAGTGGCCCGAAGAAAGTTTTTTAATGTTCATTTTATCTTTACGGTTAAGAGTGCTACCGAAAATGTGAGAATTATATTATTTATATTAGTCAAATTTAAAATTTACCTAATGAATATTCATGTGGAATATCTACAAGAATTAATCGTTTTAATTATATGTGTATTTTTAATTTTAATCGTTTTTGGTTCACATGTGTAATAAATTAGTGGTATTTTGCAAGCAAATAGTGTTAAATGAGAAACTGTAGAAGATAGCTGTAAAATTCTTTGTTTGAATGATTTAATTGATACAAGATCTGGACAATTCATTCTATACTTGGAAGTTTGTATCTTGGCCTTAGAAATAACAATGCTAAAGTTTAGCTTTAGTCAAAATATTGTCTGGCAACAATCCTATCTATATCTACTAATATTAAAGAGGTAAAATTTGTAAGTTTGTATGTAGGGGGTAGGTGACCTTTGGACCTTCTGATCGAATTTCAAAAAATCTTTGACTGATTTATTTGCATACCTTAATCGAGCTATCGCTTTAAACGCTGGTATTTTTGAAAACCTGTTATACATCACTTTTATAATCGTGCATTTATCGTATCCGCAAGCGGAAGCTAGTTATAAGCTTCTAAAATAGTTTTCTTTCCATAAAAACACGTGAAAGTGTCTCAACTATCAATTATAAAAACTTCTAATTTTAAATAACGGCTATCATTTTAATATACTCGGGACTCTCAGTGATAACGATATTGCCCGTCTCCCGCTGAAGAGACACTTAAAATTTCTTGTTTATTACTTTTATTGGTGGCCAAGGTAAACAAATTAAACTCGAGTGTATTTTATATTTGTGTTAATTGAAAAACATTTCGGTAACCGGCAATCGAAAGGTTTATAAAATTTTTATGTTATTATCAAATGGTTTAGTATAAAAGTCGTGTTACGAAACCGATTTCTGTCAATTTTATTACTAAGAGTAGCTCCTCTATTCTTAATGTTTGTACGGGTGTCATCGTTTGTCGCTGGCCAGTATTATTTTGAATGACCATAATGTAAATTCTTTTTTAAAAGCGTTTTTGTTTTATTCTGGTAAATGTTTTAAATTTGGTTCGATTTTTAAGATTTGAAAACTTTTACCGGTAGAATCGATATTATCCTAATAATATGTACCTATTAGTCTTGTTTACGAATATTTCTATGATGTAAGATGGATGTATTACCTATACACAAAATTTTATTTGAAGTGTCTAGCAGTCTCTAACAGTCTTGCACCTTAAGCGCTTCAATTACAATATTACAAGGTTTACCATCATCTGGGCTTACAATTCAAAGCAAACTTTGTCGTAGCTTCGTATTTGTCGGAGCGAGCCAACCATCAAGAAATGTTCTATTCACATCAGAGTAGTTTCAGCTAATGTCCGCCATATTGGGATCTCTAATCGTCCTAACTCACACGTAACTTGACATCTCGAGATAAATTTTAGACAAGCGATAGTCGCGCGCCCGTCCCGAGATTGTCCCGAGCCGCTCGATCATGCCGTGTGAAAATACTGGAGATGTGACATTGTACATATTACACTTTTTATCACCAGTCAGAATTATACCAGCGTTGGACCGAGTACGAACAAAAAAAAAATTTAATTCTTTTAACTTTTAACGCGGTATTACCGACTAGGTACACAGAAATAGCTATGCTCTAACAGACCGTTACTTACTAGTGCATGTAATTTGCACTCTTTTTGCGAACAAAGTGCAAGGTAACGATATTAAGTTCGTTGACACCACCCAAAGCCAATTAATAGCCAGCGCGCCATGCCAGATATTTCGGCCACAGAAAAATAATTCCTACACCGTGAATGGAATTTCTAGAAAACTCGAACGCGTGTTTTGTTATAAAAACAACAGAAATACACACCAACAATAACAGAATACGTTTAGAAATGCATCATAAAATAGATTTTCCGAATCATTTGCTGACATAACGCGGAAAAAGTTGCCACGTGCGTGCAAAAAAAACTGTACACATTACAGACGGCTATTAAGTAAACTGTCCGAGTGTGTAAACGGGTTTGCTGGTAAATTGCAATGCAGTGCACACGTAACTAGAGGTGATGATAGTATAATCGTATAGTTGCGAATTATTTTTTAGATTGAATGGTTTTGGCCATTCGCAGCGTTTGCACTGACGATTAATGTTTTGTTCGTGCTAAAAGTAATTAATAAACTCGATGGGCTGGCAGTTAGTTCACTAATAAACTTCGCGTACTTGTTCCACGTTTGAATTTTAATTTAACACTATTAAAATACGGTGAAGTAAAGTTGGAAAATTGAGTATTTAAAATATTCATATCAAACTATAATATAGATTTAAAGTCTATCAGTTTCCACAACTATTTAAGGAAAATATGTGTAATAACAAAACGTTATTTACCTATCACGTAGACCTCATAGTTCCAGTTACGAAATAGTTTAGGAAACAGGAAATACAATCCCAGTGACCACGATGGATGTTTTCGATTACAATTAATTATAATATTATTCGAAATATTTTACGTTTTATGTTAATTCGGTTCTACGACCAAAAATTCTAGCTAGCGATAGGAAATAATTTGTTTAAATAATTGTTCTAATTTTCATTCATGAATGTTGTGGATCCCAATTTCGAACCACTGAACTAATTAACAGAGCTACTGAAAGGTAGATGCAAAACTATGTAATAATTTAATCTCGTTTATTATTTAATTTAATTAGTGTACATATATAATCCTTAAGAGTAATGAATGTTTTTGATTAGAATTCTAGAAGTATTAGTCTAGATATTTACCTGATCCTTTTATTCCATCATAACACCATAGTGGTTATAAGTGCCTTGCCAGCCTGTATTGGCCTGTTAGGGATTAAAGGATAGGGATTGGGGATTGGGCCTCCGGTAGAGTATATTGTGGCCAAACACTACGTGAATGGCATTTCACTCTTGTCGACGCGATTCGTTCGTGCCTATGGCTGTCCCACACTTAAATCTTTAGCATGATGATACTATTGATATATTGATCGCTAGCCCTCAGCTGATATGTCTGTTCTTTTTCTTCACATTCCATAAAAAAGCACCGAACAATGTATGTATGAACTTACTTACCTACGTTTAGTTTTTTATTTTTGTGCATCACATTTTTACTTACATCATAATGATCATTTGTGTTCTTACGATGTCTTTAAAATGAATTGTGGGTGACTGACAAGGATCTTGGTACTCACTCGTACGTGTCGCGATAACTTTTGACATTTGCACGGACGGACCGAGTATTACGACTCTTATTAGATGTAATTCGTATGCAATGATACGAGACTGTGGAAACGAAAGTTCGAATATTTTGACCCACACATCGAGTTTTGTTGAAGGATTTCGGTGTTTTTTTTTTTCTTGTGAGTTGTATAGGATTTGGGATGGGCTCTGGGTTTAGCGGTTTTTTCTAGGTATGGAAGGTAGTAATACTAGTAATAGGAACATACAAAATAATAATTTATTTTTCGCATAAATTCTCTATTTTCTCGACGTTTAATGGACTACTAAATTATTTTTTTGTAACTGTACATTTTGAAATTGTTATTACAATATAGGTAAGTACTTAGATTTGACATTTGTTTAGATCAATATAAAGGTACGATTCGAGGGTAGCTATTTATTTTTTATACACATGGATCACATCCTGTTGCGATAGAAATATATATTATGTTAACAGTTTTTCCTTTGGCTGCTTGTAAAGATTGTTTTAAAACTGCGCGCACATCAACAAATACCTCTGAATCTGTTTCTCTCGTAGCTGGAGTGACGTGACTCTAATAGTCTCTCTATCTACTGAATTCGATCTAAATTAATATTATTTTATTAATGCATTATTTAAATTTCATAATTATAGCCACACAGGTGCTCTGCTCTTTGAAAGAAAATATATTAAAGAACTTCCTTATTTTTTCTATTAAGCTCGTAAATTTCACGTAAACTAGAGAGAATAAATGTTCTTATTACATTTGCAAAGATTTCAATTTGAATCAAGTTTCAAACGTTTTAAAGTATCAAAGGATGTTTGCTAGCGAGACTCAGGTAAATCTGTGTACCATCAATCCCTTTTAATTTAGCTATACGCATCTACAGTTATGAGTTTTAAAATAAATCCGTCGGCAGACGCCCTTACTACGGGTTCCTAAGCTCTTTAATGACTAGGTCCTCCATCTTTATCACGTTTTGAGAGTACTTCGTCTTTTTGTCATACTATTCCTCTGCTTTGTCGATATATAGATATCAAAAGACGTAAATATTTATTCCTGACCGAGATAAATATGTAGTTGTGTGTTTACAATAATTAATTGGTTCAAAAACAAATATTTTTCCGGAATTTTATCAAACTAACACGAATACATGTAAGCCTGCACGTGGTCAGAACTCAAATTTAAAACCGCAGGCGCCGTCCTAACTAGTTCAATGAGGCGAACAAATATTTTGAAGTCAAGCGATCAAGCGAGTTCCATTGGTAGGGTCGAGTCGCCGTTGCGGGCGATTGGCGTGCGACACCGCGACGGCTGCGGCGCGACTTGGGCGCGGGGCTAATTAACGACACCGCCATCTATCGGCGACGCTCTATCAATCTTGCTGCGACAGTTTTGTTGCACATTTGTCGCCGCGGTATTTGGGACGAGTGCGTGTTTATTTAGTAACGCGATAGAAGTTCAAGAGGCGCATCAGTGCACGAAGGTTAGGAGTCAAATGCTGACTACAATTTATTTATTTGCACTTTTTTATCATGTCGTGCAATGTGTGTGAGTGTAATCCAGCCATGTTTTTTGAGGTACAAATAAAATTAACAATATAATTCTAGCGTGATGGCTAGACATTTTTTTTAACGTAGCTGTCTTCAGTTGTAATGCAGTTGTCTACAGCCTTAGGCGTTTTTTAGTGTAACACTTCATGTATATTTAGTGAATTCGAGCACGAAAAACGGAGACCATGTCAGACATGGTGAGCAAGTTTGCAGTCGTATAATATAGTTATGTATGTATGCTTGTTTGAGTGTGAAGTTTTTATCGCATCCCAATTTGCACGAATTCGAAATTAAATATTAGGACATAAATGAACTAGGCATGTACTAGTTAGTTGATGGGTTGATTATCATGGGAGTTTTGTGTTCACCAATCAAATGTCCAAATTCATACCTGCTTGCGCCTTGCCCAATAATATTAGTCCGATCTAATGCTTGCTTTGTTACTTCTCGTGAGTCAGGTCACTGAAGGCCCAGTCAGGTCATTTCCAAACCCCATTCCCAATTCCTCAAATCCTTAGCTCAAATGTAAAAGCAGTGCATACCATCAGGTATATCGTATCTGTATATCATCTTCACGATTGCCGCTTTAAACCTATCATAAAAAAACTAAGAATCAAACTGTGACCTCTTAGACCACCTGACATACAAGAGTCTTAATAACGGTCACAAATGTCATCACATATCATATTTTATGGTCAGTCAACTTGCGTGCGGTTGCGAACGAAGCAGACTGGCCTTTTCAACCACTTCATATACCGACAGGTGCTGAAACTTCTGACTAGTGACCCTGTATATAAAGGCGTAGGCCTTAAATCACCCTGAGGCGAACATGTAACGTTAATAAGCTATAATATAATCGAAGTTGTTGGTTATTGATTTTAATTAATTATTACATTAACACTGAAGTAAGGCTGCGCATACTAAGTATAAGTTAAGCTCCTAAGCTTGTACTGTGGTTGTATGTACAAAAAGAGCCCCGAGGTGGTCCAATTTTAGAATAAATTTGACGGTGGAGTGCTTCAATTGCACGGCTGGTCTGCAACGTATCGCGTTTCGGTTTCCATCAAAACGACAAAAGATTTTGTTAGATTTTTCTAATTAGAGTGCACCCTTATTCACCCAGAGACGGGAAGTTCACCGGTATTTTACCACAGTCAAGTATAAAAAGCCATCACTCTAGTCCATCGAATTTAGAGGGTTAGGTAAAAAAATGCTTTTTTTGCATAGCTTTTAATGCATAAAGTGTCTCCCGTGTAGTGGGTTAGTTTAGTTTGATTGAGTGGCCACTATGATCAAAATTGTTCGGTAGGCATTATATGTTGGTATATTTATGCAGGTTTTCGTGCAAGGAGAGACGCTCCTTGCACGAGAACCTGCATAAATTCAGAGAGCTAAAAATCCCAAACTTCCAAAATTCTCAGCTTTCTTCTCAAAAGCTAGTCGCCATCTTTTTGTACGTAGGTATACATACAAAAACTAAAAGCTTCATAGTTTGTTTGTATCTGGAGTTTCCAGTCGGATTTGAAAAATGGTATTTACAGTTCTTTGTTCCACGTCAGCTAAAAGTACGGATTAAATATTCCGTTTTTTGTTTTTTGCATCCATCCGTCATTCTATCCCCTTTGCAGCGTATATCGCCTTTGAATCATACCTAGCTATAAGGGTGTATGGACTTGGACAATCGCGTTAGAAAGAGCTTTTTTACGAAGAGCATTGTTAATGTTTCTGTAGACCGGACTGTAGGTCATGTTGTTTCTAACGGTCGTAGGTACTCAATGATATTTAATGAAGACGTTATCTTTGATAAAGATTTTGTCCCGAAATGAATGGGTAGTTTAATCAGTTAAAAAGAAATTTTAAGAATACATACAAATTATATAATCATGCCTACATTCATTCACTTTGCAATTGAATTTAACTTTACCTTATACGTTTCTAAGTCTAATTACAAATAATCATTTAGAAGAAATCTAATAAGTTTAATATTATTATGTAATATAATAGTGTTATGTACTTAGCCGGAGACACTGGATTAAAGTAAACCTACGCTTTTCAATACAACGTAATGCAGTCAAACAATTTTGACTCGTATCGTGTTTAAATTAAAGCTGATAAAAACGTCAAAATACAGTAAAAACTAAATTAGTAAATAATCGAGCACTACATGCCATTCTAATGGGTAAGCAACAGGGTTTAAAATTGATTGTTGTCCTACGTCCTTTGTAAAGAGAGTTACAAATATGGTAAAACTACCAATGCACCGTATTTTGTTAATATACCGAAAAACAGTTTTAAGGAATGTACGAATCTGTGACGTCACACGAAATTTCAAATCAATGTCTCTTCAAAAGTATTCAGCAAGAATTTATCAAAAGAAAAAAATAAAGTAGGTTGTCATCTCTATAATGTTAGCGTTCATAATACCCACACCAAGACTAGGAATTCTGATCTGCTTACTTCACACTTAAAGTTTACCTAGACATCTTGAATAAGTCTCTAAAAGAATATTCGAGATTTTCTGCACACCTTTACCTAGTAAATATAAGTGTTTACTGCCTTCCTAACAAATGATTCGTATTGAATAGAAACTCCATTTTACAAATTGAAAACTCACAAGAGTTAAGGAAAAGTTCGCGTTCTTATTCCTAAAATAGAATAAAAACTATTCTGTCTTCGTCGCACAATTGATTTTTGTACTTGCTAAACAGGGACAGCAATAAAACCTTACGTCTTAACCTAGTTTAAGATTGTAAATCATGTTGTTTTTTTTTTGTTTTTTTTTATGAGTCGTCTTATGTCATGGTATTTGACGTGAATTATGAGGTCACTAATTAAAGTAATCTATTTTCAATAAAGTGCACTTATACTTGGAACTTGCTAATTAAAATCTAGCTTTAGTTTTCGTTAGGTCTGTTAAGGTTAAGGGTGCCCTGACTATTGGAACAAACCTGTTACTATACCTTTCTAAGGGAACCACATTCATAAATTTCTAAAATATAGGTACTTACATATATTCAAATCATACTGTCTTCACCCGAACTAAGAGCAAATTTTTTATACAACATTACTTACGGCAAACTAGCCGACGTATTACCTGAAGGTAAGCAATCAGCGCCGCCCAAGGACACCTGCAACAAAAAAAGAGTTACGATTGCGTTGCCGACCTTTTGGGGATTAGGGTTTTGGAGAATTTGGGATTAGGGGAGGGGAAGGATTGGACTTCCGGTCACCTCACTCACACGTCGAAACACAACGCTGTGGTTGTTTCACGCCGGTTTTATGCGAGGCCATGGTATCACTTCGGTCGCGCCGACCCATTCGTGTCGAAGCAAGGCTCTCAACACTTATTTAAAAAAAACTTATTCGACGTTTTGCATACCTACTCTGTTTCTATAACAGTCTTAAAGGAGTCGTCACGTCACGTTTTCGTCTCGATCTCGTTGAGACATCGCGTTACAGTGTACGGTCCAGATGTGTTTACTGACGCGTGACCGATGGGCTTCGGCAGCCGGCCAAGGACTAAAAGGAAACTGTCAATGTTGAAAAGTTTTTTACAAATACTCTTCTGCATGTCTGTAACCCTGGTAATATAACATCTCGCCATTTAGTTCAAAGAGATAGACAGAGATACAGATACTTAAATTATTATAAATAAAACCTTTTTCGATTATTATAAAAATATATTCGAAATATAAACTACGTAATATTTTTTTTTCTTAAAATCGAAGCAATGACTCCACAGAAGCAAGCTAAGGCGGAACTAAAAATAAAATATCATATTCGTAACAAGCCACAGTATAAAATCGCAAAACATTTTTAAAAACAAATCGTGAATATTTTGCCAATATATTTCAGTTATCTTGAACTCCCTGTATTCATTCATATCATACAACTGTCCCCTCCCCCCTTCCCCTCCTCTCCACCCGGCTGGAATGTTGGGATGACGTACAATGCATCCCTAAAATCCATATACATAATAAATCCCATTTATAAATCCTGAATGTATTTTCAACAGTCATGTCAGTTCAATATCCTCAACGGATGAAAACTATTTTGTAAACTCTTGAAAATAGAATTAACAATTTAGTTTTTTGTTTTTAAGAACTCGTATTTTAGATTTTACTGTAGCACATAATCATCATTTGACATCCACAAAAGACATGCTTTGAGCAGACAAAAAAAATAAATAGGAAACGATTTATCTGATGGTAAGCAGTCCCATGGACACACGCACGAGAGTAGATGCAAGGGCGTTGCCGGCATAATGGGGCTATGGGGCATTGGGCAGGAATGAGAGAGGGCAAGGATTGGGCCTCCGATAACATCACTCACACGGCGTAACACAACGCTAACGTTGTTTCACGCCGGTTTTCTGTGAGGCCGTGGTCTCACTTCGGTCAGACCGGCCCGATTCAAATAAGTGGCCGAGTAAGGCTGGTATCAACTATACTATATTTCAAACGTCGCGTCGGATAGTATAGCGGATTAAGACCTAAAACCCATTACAATTCTCATATAACTGAAATCAAACCTAATACATAATGCCACGATCAAATATCACACAGCTTGCACTGAAATACTGTAATAATATATTCCTAGAACTTGAATAATTTGATCTTAATTACGTTTAATCATATAATTATTTCCTAGATCAAAATGTATGTGTTCTAAACATTACATTGATGCAGAAATCAACAGAGTACTAATCTCAGATTCAATATGTATTCCTGTATATTTAGAATAATATATATATGTACATTTGCTATGAAATTTTAACATTTGAGATACCTGTTAGAATTAATGTACCCCGACATGTCTATCTCAATGTTGTTCTATTCATACTAACCATTGCATATAATCAACAATAACAACAAACAATGACAACATTCACATTTTTTAAATTCATTAGAACTTGCAAATAAATATTCGTAACGAGTAGAACAGAATTTTCAAAAAAAGAATTTCCAGAATGTTCTATATTTTTTTAAATAAGGAACAAATTCATTGTTCTTATGTCAATTATGTTTTTTTTATTTTAATTCAGTTCGAGCCTTATTAACTCGTTTTCAACTTTTATTCACTCAAAAATAGCCTATGACCGCCTTACAATAAAGTTCAACGATAAAGCCGTATAAACAAAGAAATAAAGTGAGTTGCTTTAACACAATAAAGTTGTAGCAAGAAAACTTAGTCATCACTTCGTCTCTGGCTTTTCATCTCAAGAAGTATAACCAGTGCTATTGTTTTACCCTTTCACAAAACACTCTCAAAGTTCGCACTGAAATAAGTGCAATGTACGCCCTGGATTCTTGCACCTACGTGAAAATAAATGTGGATTTCCATCAAGATTATGTTTTTCTCGTTTATTATAAACCAAAAATATATATCTATAACTTTACTAAAGTTAAGTTGAAAATATTACGCAAGTCTTTACAGAAGGCCACGTACCAAAGTTGATACTTCGAAATGTATTTGATATTTTTACGATTATACATTGAAATATTGACTTAAAATGTTGAAATACAAATGCCAAAATCTCTGGTCAAGGAATCACATACGATTTTGGCAGGAGTCCCAGCTAATTTTGAAATGTATGGATACTTGAATCTAGTAATATGGCAGCACAAAATTGAATTTCATCACAAAGTAGTAAAATTCATTTTCCAACAGTAAATACAACTGGGATATCTTGATATAAGTGTCAATTTCCAGCAAAATGTCTCAGACAATTTCCTTAGCGCCTTTTCAATAGTGACTTCCACTGTTACTTTTAAAAATACCTTCCATGTCTTCAAACTACAAAGGCACAATTCAAAAGCTTAATAAAGAATCTTGCTCAAAGGAATTAATTCTCAGAGAATAGAAAAAGATTTTTTATTTTTTCTATAAACCCTGTTTTTGCAAGATTTTTCGTAATCACTAACATACAATATGACTAACTATAACTATACATATACACACGGTACAGTTTCCAATACAAAAATATATATTTTTATTCTGAAGGGGAGTTCGTTAACCTTTGACAATTCATTCTAGGAATATCCTTAGGATTTATTTTCACACAATATACGAGTAAATAGAGAGTGCTCACATTGATAATTCTGTCTCACATTTTCTTTATAGCCTTTAGAAGGTATCATAAGACGCGTCGTAGACAAAGCTCGCTATTGTCTCCGAGTATAATGGCAGCATCCTAACACTTTTCTATAAAGGTTACATTAAGCCATGAAATAGTGTAATATATGCACACAATTCATACGCACGTATAATTACTACCTGTTGAAGCCAATGTATGATAAATGGACCCTTTAGTCTTGCTCCGACGCTCCTGTGGTGCGGTTCACTGCATGGAGCGCTCTTCGTATTTCCGCAGGGAGGTTGATAATAATTTCGTCTCGTAAATGGTCAAATTAACAAAATGGTAGACTTTAATGAGCTTCCAGAAATTTGGCCTACAGATGCACCATCCAATAATAGTAATTTGTTAGAGATTGCGCCAACACCTCGACTTTTAGAAGAAGCTGTGCATCCTGACTTGGAAAACTGGAATCCCAACGGTGAACAAGAAATAAGCCGGTAAGTAAACAGAAGAAGTGATGGATTGACATGAAAAAAATTAGCGCTTTGAGTTTATGGCCTGCGTTCACCGGTTCGAGTTCGATCGATTTTCACAATATTTTTTCTATCGACATTATCGGCGAGCGAATTGCCGTGTCATATTCGTTTGGCGTAGCATATTATTCACAAATAAAGCTCGCCGCGCCCCATTGTTGTTCAAGGCGTGAAGAATCGGCTCGTTTCTAGCGCGCCGAGGTCCAGCCGAGTGCCGATAAAGGGTTTCGGATACCAAATATTTAATGCGATGCTTGTTAGGCTAACGCGGCGACCGAAACGGGAGGTATTGTGTTGGGGCCCATATTTTTAATGCCAGTATTTTGAGAGTCCTAAAGGCTGTGGACAAGTAATTCTGAGTCGTAAGCTTTTGTTTCAACGCAAACACGCACAATACAAATGAAATTTGTTACACGATAAGCGATAAAAATTGAAAGTGCTTTTCGTAACGGGAGTTACACGAGAATTAAGAATTTTGATTTATGGTTTTTCTTAAATATTAGCCTTAACTCTTTGCTAACATTAAAATGGTGATAAAATTCATGTCGAGGTAACAGTGTTGCCCCAACAATATTAAATTCTTGTTATCTTTCTGATTGATTCTAGTGCACATGCATATATGTAATATCAGTGAAATGCATATATCTACTATCTTGTATCAGTGAAAAGGGTGACGATATTGAATTTTTAAAAGCTTTTCCTGGCTGATTAAACAGTTGCCTTTTTGGATCTCGCGGAGTGGCGTTGTCAGAGATCGCTATATTTCGTATTTATCACTATGTGATAAGTATTCGTTTGAATGGGGGTGTATAATATCAGAGGTTGGTTGTTCGGGCGATTATTTTTAATCTGTATGAGTTTTTATTGTAAAGTTTTACTTTTAATTGAGGATAAAATGATGTATTTAACCCAATGAGCTTCTTAAAACTTTGAGGAAAAGTTGCCGTGAGTGATGTACTTCGTTGTTGAAGTTGTTTGTTTTTTTTATTTCGCTGTTTTGTTAGCTATAGAACCTTATTAGTCGGGAATAATTTTGTACAGATGTTTTTTAAAGTTTTTTTTAATTTGGTGCCTGTGCTAAGTTACGCGATATCAATGAGCTTTTTTTTAATGAAACTCAATTTTTTGCTTTAGTATACTTATAGTGCTTTATAATTAGGGGTGTGCTGTTTTAAGGTTCCGTAGCTTCCCTTCGTTAAATATAGTTTTGGAACTAGACGTACTACTGGTTTACTACGCTGCTTCATTATTCGAAAGCCCTTTGTCTCACACCCTGTTTGTCTCCAACTATATCCCGTGAAAATAATTGTTGAGGATTTTAATGAAACTCCATAGCATAGCTTTGCTTTAGGTACAGAACTAGTTTTAGTCAGATTGAAATGGTTTGACTAAACTTAGAGTTTAAGCTTTACCTCTGTTATTAAGTTGACGCTTCCTATGTGGAGTTCAAGATACATTGGATTTCCTGAACGCGATATCGGTTTAATAACATTGACTTGGGTATGGATTAGTTATGCTTACTACTACTATATATTAACTACTTATATGAGATATTGTACCCTCTTTTTTCTTGATTTCACGTTGCAGTGTGTTTTAATGGAGTTTTTTTTCTTATAGTTTGCACTTGATAGGCTAGATAGCGATTTAAGTTCGTTCTTTGATGCTAAGCTGGGCTTGGAAATATATCTTTATATATAAAAATTTAGTGTCACGTGTTTGTCCGCGATGGACTCCTAAACTACTAAACCGATTTTATGTTTGATTTGCATTCCGTGTGCGTTTTGATCCAACTTGAAAGATAGGATCTCAATTTATAGTCACAATATTATTTACCTTAGCCACAGCAACGCGTGGCTGGGTCTTAATATATGTTGTATGTGGTATTAATATATGTTGCAGTTCACAAGAATAAGGTCCTAATGCAGATGTTTTGTTTTGTAAAACAGAGTTGTTAAGCACAAACGATATATTTTATTTTCATTTATATTTTCTTCAGTACTCTCTTTAACGGTTTCTTTTATAAAAGTAACATCTGTATACATTTTCTCTCAGTAAAATATCGAAGGTTGAATTGTTTGCTGATATTTGCTTCGTTTAATTTCTATGCTATTGTGAAGATGTATTTTAATAGGTTTAGAATTCTTAGTAAAATAGTGTTTATGTGTTTTACAAGATTTTCAATTGTACTGTTAAAGAAAAGAAATAAGTAGGTACAGCATTTTTTTTAATAAATTTTAGCTTTAAATAATTGGTTAAGTTAGAATACGCAAGTATATTCGGCAGTATTAAAAAAAATACATAGAATCATATAATATGTATTTTTATATACCTTAAATTTATATACCTTGAAAAGAAAATATAACACTGGCTGCTTTTCAGTTTAGATTTAAATAGTTCTGCCCGGTGGCATTTTATTTTTTGATTTTAGCTGCTTTTATTTTACCTTGATGTAAAAGTATGTACAAGTAAATTAAAAATTAAAAAGTTTTTACTACAACTAAATCAAATAGTATAATTCTTAGTCGATAATGTATTCGTAGAATCCGATTTTACATGACTCCATAGCATTTATTCAATACTCTTACAGAAAAAAGACCCCGACTTTTTTCAAATATTTCAATTTAATATCATGTCCCTAGTAGCCGACCACATCATTTGCAGTCCCGCTAGCAACCAGTGTATTAACACGGCCCAGCTAGTGAAAACAAATATTTTCGGAATTCGTTTATTACCTCACTTTCGAGCTAATAATTAACGCAGTTTGTATTTTGTGACCATACTAGGTTGGAAAATGTCTGTGGACGTTCCAATTTTAATACTCGCTGGAAATGTTATCTAAGGAATAAAATTGTTGTTGTCACTGTCATATACAAACATTCTGACGCGACAACTTATAATTATTCCCCAGAAGGCTTTTATCTAACCATTGATAAATCAGCCCTAAAACATGAATGCATAACATTAAAATATTACTAACCTTCAGACAATTTTTAGACTTTTACTAAATACAATTTGTTTCTTCAATCGAAAGAGTACACAAATTTAAAAATCCCCTTAACATAATAGTGTACTCGGCAACGCGTAGGTACACAAAACGAAATTAAAAAAAATTCAAATAGAAAATCGAATATCGATCACCGAACGTGATAGCGATCAAATGCCTGTTCATAACAGAATAAAGAAAAACCAAAAAAATACATGATAAGTAAACTCGAGTCCAAAACTGAATGTACTAACTTAGTAAAGTTCTTACTAAACACACTGTACTAAGTAATTTGTTTAATTTAGCTAATTCACAGGCAAACAGGGTTACAATTCACGGTTGTGCACGATTCAACGATAACCGTTACGGTTCGGGCCCTCACCGTGTTACTATGAATTAGTTGCGTTTACTTTGGACTGTTATCTAGTGCACTTGACTCGACCAGATAATGCTAAACGCACCATAACATGCCAGTAATCACTAGAGGGTGGGAAAACTATACTAAACTTGCAGCGACTTATCTGAAGTATTTGTTTTACTCAGTATTGTTTTTTTATGGCGTGACGATGCCTATTGTCATACAAAGTCCCCATATCCCCAAACCTTATCCCCAAAATGAAATTTGTATACCTGTTGAGCTAGGAAGTTTCCTATCAACCTCTAACATTATTTGACGTAGGCTTATTGTTTAAAGAGATGACCAGACCCCCTCCCCCATCGATTTCAATGATCGATATTGCGACGTCCAGTCGATTAGCTAACCTGTCAAAAGCAACCTCGTTGTAGACCAATCTAGAGATGTTGGAATATAATAACGATGTAATAGGCTTTGTCCGCCCATAGTTGAAGGAAAGATAACGCTCTGAGCTCCTACACTGGTGAAATTAAGATTTTGAGAAAAGTAAAAGCTTTTTGAAATGCAGCATTCAATGGTTCTGATTCATAGAATAGTACTTAAGCACCTTATCGTACTGTTCTTTTAGATCAGAGAAAACGATAAAAAAGGCTTTAAAACTACTAGTGAATATTATACAAAGGAACTGTGCCTGACATTACAATTACAAGGGACATTACGGATAAAACAAAATGTATACCTATCATTGCCTGTTCCCGCCACTATTACCTGGAATAATCCTAATGAAAAACTATCAAAAAAAAAAAAAAATAGCATTGGCATGTAGTACGTGCAAAAAAAAAACAATTTAAAATAAAAACTATTTTTTAGATATTCACGTAAATTTTATTTATTGTGTAACGCAGTTTTAAATAAAGATAATTGAGAGGATTTTTGTTTGAGAGTTTCTGTAATTTTATAATCGGTTAATAATTTGTTTTATGGTGGGTAAGTAAGTGCGTTTATTTTTTTGTGTGTGCTGTGAAATCCTACAACCGCTTTGTTTCCTTTTACCAGTTGTTACATTTGCGAAATTATAAAACATGAGAGAGTAACTATAAAACAGAGTTAAAATATAAAAAGAATATGACGGGCGCAAAAAGCTTTCAGCAATTACAACTTCGCAACATAAATATCGAGTTTTAAAAGTATTTTCATTCATTTGTCGACAAAAATGATGTAACATGTCCGAGTATGGAAATTTCGTCGTAACTGACTACGGGGACACGGACATCGCTTAGTTATAGGATTTGAGTCAGTCACAGGACAACAGCAGAACGTGCAACTTTGATGTCGGGCTAAAATTGTGAAAAATGTATTTCGAACGTATGTTTGCTCACTTCATCGCCTCTTTTTTCAGTACCTGCATTCATTGTTTCATTTTTTATTTTTCCTGTAACTGTTTCAAACTCGATTGTCGAGTGAATTATTGAAATTTGTAACTCTCTGCTGGTTTTTAGACCAATTTAACTCGTCGCCATTGTCTGTCACACGGACTTTGAGATCAGAGTCTATTATGTAATAGCTACTGTATTCAATAGGCAATAAGAGAGAAAATTGATTGATGTGAGGTAAATTCGGTTGGAAAAGCGCGGGAGAGATGAATCGATCGTGCGTCGAATTGTCTGTTCGAGAGTTCGGGCATATAGGATCAATGATGTGTTGTGTACGTGAGGGCACAATGAGGGATGTACTGGTATGAGTCGCGCTGTCTTTTGTTGACAGAGCGTCGATAGATGATCGCTTTGTTCAGAATTACTATTGAAGGTGTATTTCAACTACATGGAATGTATTTTTCGACTATAAAGAAAAACTCTCGTTTATAAATCAAAGGCGCAAGAAGTAACTGAGGATTATGAGCCAGTAAGCAATAGAAACAAATGCAAATAGACAGCTTGACCATTTATGAGCAGAACGGATTTATTCCCGTGCCACACGCACGAGGAATATCAATCTTTCCACAAATTACGGCTGAGATTATGGTATCGAGTTAAGACTATCGATACTATACTATTCTAAGACATAGATTTCTAGATATCGAATTAGGATATAAACGACAATTATGAGGCTCATTTAATCAGTGAAAACTGATAGTAAAGAGAACCAATGGTTTCTGAATTTTTGAATAGTAGGTAACTTCATGAGCAGCGTGCTCACGGCGGCGTCGCGCAGCTAACACTGTTTATTTGAAACTCAGTATTTAAAAATAACAGAAAATAATTTTTTGATTGCTACGTTTTTTGACGTTTTTTGACGTACGTAGTTTTCTATTAAAAAAAATAAAAAATACTATTGTATTTTTTAAATATTCTGATGTAGTCTGATTATCGACAAAGCTACAAGTATCAACACTAGTATCGATAAGCTTTTCTGTTCTCCCCGTCACTCCGTACGTAAGTTTTTCTTCGTACCTACATACAATGTTTATGAATCGCTCGGTGATTCTGAAACTTATGACCGTTTATAACTCACATGTGAACTGTTTCAATGTGACATGTGTTTTCGTTTTTTTTTCATTATCAATCTAGCCGAGAATGAGCGTCTAGTGTTGTAAATTTAATTAAATAGTGATGTGTGGAATGCGTTTTTTGAAACCGTATTTTGTATTTTATTTCTCATTAATTGAGGTGGTTTTTTAACACCGTTTGTTTAATAAAATGAGATAATTGATTCAGGTTTATTTTGGATTTTTTTAAGTAATTGGCGTTATTTAATGAGGTACTCTATTATAATTGGTATGTTTAAAAGTACTTATTAAGTAATATATAGATTTCCTATTTTTTATAAGATTGAAATTAATCACACGTAAAATTAATTTGTATGATATTTTTTTATTTTATTTTTATTTCCTCTTCACACAAAACAGTCTGAAAGTGGGACTTAATGCCTTAAGGCATTCTCTAACTGTCAACCATAGAGCAGTGCAGATAATTCTTGCGGTTGATGCGAAGCAAGGACACAGAGTCATAGAACAAAATGAAAGGGGAAAAAAATGAAATGTTGTATTAAAATAGCACTTTGCTGCTGTTTTATTCTTTGATATAAAAATTGTTTTTACTCTAATTTACAACAAACAAAACTATTTATAGGATACAGGTTAAAGTTTTCAGCTTCAACATAAAATATATTTTTTTACGCTGCTCACCTCGTTCCGAGAAAATGAAATTTTATAAACGCCGTTTTAATTATTGTTTACTACGAATAGCTGATATCTGCATTCTGTACGGGTTTTTGTTTTATTTGCTATGAAAATATTGTTGGTAAAACGTAAAACAATGGTTTCGCAACCCGGGACCCGAGGTCCGAAGTACGGGGACCTGTGTGGCCAAGATACCATCGCTCGTGACTAACACCCACGAACCCTCGATAACTTCATTTCATTGCTGAATGGGGTATGGTGTAAGTGAACGCGGTGAATATTACATTTTTAAGGGCGACATTCGGGCAGGATTACCCACTGGTAAGTTTTAGGATATTTGAGGATGCCTAAAGAACGTTGTTAGGTAAATATTGTTTTACATCAGATTTCTGTAACGTCGTGTTGGTCCACTTATATCTTTGATATAGAGTAGTAAAAGTATTGCTCTCCCCATATAAATCGCGCCCGTTTATCATACATACATTGCTTTTTAATTGACAAAGAGTTATTAAGCTGGACTTTGATGAATCGGAAAAAAGAGGTTGATCTACGGTATAGAAGTTGTGGTTCCGATTTCTGCTTGGGGCTAATATTTGTTCGCTTGATTGAGTTGCTGCAGGCTGTTTAAATACGTTGCAAGATTGTCTATCCTGTAACAAAAATCATATGGTTAAAAAGTAGATATTGGGAATATATCTAGACCTCTTTGCTGGGGAATGAATGCGTCTGATAATTAATGATATTTGCTTAAGTGCCAATACGTTAAACGTTTAAGGTACGCTTCGTCAATAAACGCATAGCTCCCTCAAATGATGCAGTCTCAATCTTTTTTCCCATATGCACGGATTTTGGTTTCGTGCAATTACCGAGATTGACTTTAGACCATTCTTTGTACTTTGCAAATCTCTGCATAATTCATTTTTCTGTCTGGCTTACTTTTTTATGATTTGCGGATTAAGTTTCACTCTGAATATCTGAATTCTAATACCTTGTTAAATAAGGTACTTTTCTGTCTGTTTGGTGTATAAACGAAATGAATGTGATAATTTGGTTGAGATATTATAGTACCTAAACATTTTCAAGTATTGAAATAATAGTAGCTCCCTTCGCCATCAGTGTTGATAAATATTACATTTTATAATAAAAATTCATATAGACCTACATTAAATGAAGTAAACGTCCTCTATTTTTAAAAAAGGAATGTTAAACCGTAATTATTTATATTTGGAAAAACAGTTAGATTCCTGCCCGCTATCATAGCATACCCACATTCTGTTTAGACGTGGCTTCAAGGAATTTTTGCAAAAGAATGTTTTGAATTAAGAATTAAAATTATCGGGCTTCATACTTTTACTTAGCAAGGAAATGTTCGCTTCATTTTTATTTATAACTTTTTTTTTTAATTGAGTTAGTACAAAAATGTTCAATCGACATTCGTAAAGCAGTTGTGTATTGAGATGGATACCTACCAAATTTATTAATTTTTTTTTTGTGTACTTAATAAAAAAAAAAACATGAATGAGAGCTTTAGTATCTCATTATTAGGAATAGGAAACTTAAAAATTACTTTGTCCGAGAATTAATAAAAACTGAGACCTAGTTCGCTAATCACAATTTTATTATGACAATGTGTACATACCACACAATACTCTACTACTAAGAATATGTTACTGTAACTTATTTTTTTTCATAAATATTATTTTGTATTAAACAGATTTTAATCCATAAAAGTGCTGCAATTATTATAAGACAGAACTAATGTTTGAAAATACGTGAAATCCGAATGTAGCGTTACGAAAATTCTGGGCTCCATGGTAAGCGCTTGGCGCTTTCGTTGGGAGACCATCCACTTCGCAACGTGTCTTTATTATTGTAATCGCTGTTGTTCAAATGCCAAATATTTATTTCAATGAAAAACAATTTAAAATCTATTTTATTTTGTTAAGTTGTAAAGTGTGAATTCATTAATAACAACACAACAGGACTTATTCTACTAATGCCTAGGGACCATAGAGACGTTATAGGCAGAAAAGAACATTCAAATTTGGAATTCTAGGTTTACTTTTCTAATTATTTTATCGTATAGAGGTCGAATGAATTCTGTAGTGCCAATTATGTTGTAGACTTGACTTTTAAAAAAGGAATAGTCACAATGTTTTATGAATTTTTAAATTTGTATTATTAAGTTGCATTTAGTGTATTCACAGACAAGTTTCATATACATTTTTAAAATTCTAAATTCAATTACACGACAACTTACGTAAATACGAAAGTTAGATAAACATTATCTTGCACCGTCGAAGCAATTTGTAAGGCTCAAGTATCTAATGAGGATCTTAAGAAGCGTCCTCCTATTGACATCAAAACGTTGAAAACGTGTAATTAAAAAAAGTCATTAAAAAGATTCCTTGCGATAGTCAGTTAAGTATCTAAAAAATCCTAACGTACAAGTGGTATTTCCTTAACGTCTTATTTAAAGCGGCTAAAAGTTCGATCTAGATAGGAAACGGACCACACTGGGATGTCTCACTCTGAAGGGGAATCGACTATCTCGGATCTCGAAACCGGCGGATGCATTTAATTATTATTTTAAAACCAAAGGCCTCGGCCGGTCAGCACCGAATGACATTTATTTTTGGACACCGAAATAAGATAAGAATTGAAAAAATATTCCGACCGTTTTGTTTTGTACGTTAGAAAATGTATCAGTAGATTTATTATTTAGTATAATTATACCTATTTTGTTTATTTTTAATTGTAACAGTATTTATGGCCAGACTATGTAGACCCGCCTGGCTTCGCACAGTTGCAATGCTGTTGCTTAATTTTTTTGACTATTTAATTAATAAAATTACCTACACATATAAAAATTTCTCATCAATCACTCTATCTATTAAAAAAACTGCATCTAAATTCGTTGCGTAGTTTTAAAGATTTAAGCGCACATCCCTATGTACTATCGACAAAAGCCATCGTTGACCATTTTAAAGGCGATTTTCGTTTGCAAGTCCGTTCTACTGAGTGAGAAGTGATCCCGCCCTTTTAGTTAAAGATGACCAATCACGTTTCATTGCTCAGCAGAAATAAAAAAAATGAGCATTTGTCTATAAACGAAAAGATTTTACTACTTACACGTGTTGTAGAAAAAAGAGTAGGTAGTGAAAGTTACGAATTAGTGTAAGACTATTTAGCAAAAACACGAATTCTCTTGACTTTAACAATATATATCAATTTAAAATTAAATTTATCTTACCATAGTTTTTAGTATTTAAAAAGCTATACTAAGATAAATTTAATTTTATGATAAAAAAACATTTTTGTTTTTCTATACAATACACCAACATTAGGCAAACGCATAACATTGTAGACCTCATCGACACTTTCCATCGAGTGCGATTGTAGGCAAGCGTTAGCCTATTAAATATAATAAAAATTATACATAAACACAATATCTTACTATAGCGACCTAATTAATGTTAAAATGACATTCTTCCCTACGTAAGTAAGAAAATCTAAATTAGGACAGGATAGTCATATAAAAATATCTCGTCTAACGTTCGAGTTCGAATCCCGTGAAACAATCAAGGGTTCCATGAATCTTTCTCGAAAACTAAAAAAACCTTGCCTAATTGTAAACTAAGATAGTTAAGAGATTTTTTCTACCTATAGCTACAACATCTGGTCAATTTTGAAAGAAACAAAGTGCACACTTTGTAAAGTTTTTATGTTTCGTTCCTAACTGACCCCGTTATTATAACAAAGGTTTCAATTACAAACTACAGTGTGTGCTTTATTTTAGCCTTACAGTTAAAGTGGGTGAGAACTGTACCCGATATAAACGATAAATCTGTGATAATTATATACAAGTCAAACATTTTGGCGGCTTGTTCTTTGACAATGGTAAGTAAGAGTTTGTTTATATAAGCATGTTTTCAATTTGAGAGACCGAGTCCCGAATTGTGTTCCTAGTCACGGTGCGGATAACACGATGTGCGCTAGGGGAATATATGAAGCTGTATTAGCTGGAGTGCGGTGA
Source organism: Spodoptera exigua (assembly GCA_902829305.4). Lineage (NCBI taxonomy): Eukaryota > Metazoa > Arthropoda > Insecta > Lepidoptera > Noctuidae > Spodoptera > Spodoptera exigua. The sequence goes on along the minus strand of LR824601.2, from coordinate 5,338,585 downwards.
GTTAGCTTAAACAATTTATTTGATATTTTTTTTTATACGATATTACATGTAAAGCATAATATTTATCCGTCAGTCTTTATCAGGAAAAGTGCTTGACAGCTTTTAAGACCAGGTCGACTCCTGTTTAAACTAAATTTTTTATTGTTTTATTTAGTATTTGTTATAATAAAAAATATATTTCCCGGTTTTGCCATGAAAACCAAAAAAGTTAAATATTTTTTTTATATCTCAGTATATAAGTAGATGAGTATTTTACAGATCAATTTTCACTTGCTGCAATCGCAGCCCGGAGGAAGCAGAGGATGCAGTTGACGACTGGTATGATATAATGTTGATAATTATTTTACAAAATATTTATGATAAAAGAATATAATCATGAACTTTACGTTTTCTCTTATTGCCTAGACGTTATTATAACTCGTCTAAAGCATAATTTAAAAACTGTTATCTTTCAGGCTGCAGTGCCAACAGCACCAGCAGCCGTGGCCATCATCATCTTCGCTGTCGTTGTCGAGGTCGAGTGGCAGTAGCGACACCGAATCAATGTTTGTATAATTAAGTTATGATTTATTTTAAAGAGAAGTAAGAAACTTTTTATAGACAAATGTTCAACCCTTATTTAAAGCAAATGAAGAATTATGATATTATTTTTAAACTAGACTCTGTTCGCGACTTACTAGATTAATAAAGTTAAACTGTATTTGAATGATTTAGTAATCTGAAAATTAAATATTTTAAATTCTAAAACTGTATTATTTTTTCTTAGGTCGCTGCCGCCGTCATTAGTTGGGTCGGAAATATCCTGCTCGGCGAGCGACCCGGGCCCTCAAGAGGGTGCCCGTGCTCCGCCGCCTTCGCTGCGGCTGTCGCGGCTGCAGCGGCGAAGCCGGCTACAACGGTATCTCTCGCGACGCCGGCGCCTATGTGAATGTAGAGTGTGCGGGGCATGCCACACTTAAAAATATTATATTTCATTAAACTTTACTTACCATTTCTTATTTTATTCATTTGAAGCACATGCTTCACACTCATCCGGGGGAAAGTGGTCATAGACGGCCATTGGGCAATTTACACAAAAAAAAAAGTTTTCCTCACTGGTAACTGCTAAAATATTATTGTTTATGCTAAAATCTATGATAAAATGTTCTGGCAAATAATCAGGCACTGGATAGTAGCACCCAGGACAAAGTTCCCGTTTAATGAAATGGGTTTCACCCCATGGCCATATTTGTCCGTTTTCGAACATTTCTATAAAGTCATCTACACTTAAAAATCTGTCTACGTCCATAAAAATGTCATCCATTATATAAAACTTAAACCAGATCACTTAATCAAAAAGCGCTACCTAATTAATATAAACTACGATACTTAATATATCACTAAATCAAAGAGCACTATCTACTGAAAACACTAAAACTACACAAAGAACATTGAAAGGGTAACTATGACCTTTCAGAGCAAAACCTTACGAAATACTGACAATATTGACCAAACATTTTTAATATTTCTGTTACAAAAGTTATTCTTCTGTTCAAGGGTCAATAATATATGAAATTTATTAGTTGCACTTCAAGTGATTAGGAAACCACTTTTCACCACTATGCGAGCTTGCTGCACTATGCGAGACCGGTGTATCGGGCAGTTATCCTGAATAAAAGTTATTTCAGGATGTTCTGCCTCTGGATAAACCACTCTCACAGTAGGCAACATTGTGTCTTGCAACAGCTCCAAGTAGGTTGCCCCTGTTGCTCTTCCGGGGATATAAACCAATTCCCCGGGGCCTGCTGCACTCATCCAAGCCCACATGTTGACGACCACCCGCCCAGACTCATTGTTGGGTAGGACATTCCTAGGTTCGTATCTGGTGTTGTTCACACGCCATAAATGTCGTCGGCCTATCTGACTTGATTTAAAGCTCTTTTCGTCGGTAAATATGACGCGTGAAAAATCAAAGTCCCTGTAATCTCGAGCGAATCGGACACGAGCTGTTTTATGGGCTTCAGTGAGTAAAATCTTTTTCGCTGGTTTTCTATTCCTTATTCCCGCACGCCGTAGACCATTCCTAATGGTTTGAGCTGTGCAGTCAAACTCCTCGGCAAATAGGCGAGTAGGCGTGAATGGATGCTGCTCATAAACTGAGACCATACGCTGCACACGTTCCTGTGTGAGTATGCTCGGTTGCGGCATACGTGGCATCCTTTCTAGACTCCCCTCGCTGTCGAATCGGCGAAGCCATAATTTCACCGTATTTCGCTGAAATGAAAAAAAAAAACATTTTATGGCTCAATGTTTAAGGAATCTAATCTAAGAGTTCATACAAAAAATTAACACAAACTGAAAAAAAAAAATAAGTAAGTCATTTCATAATTACTGGATATAAAAATATTAAACATTAATTTACTTTTACAAGGATAAATGGACCGTTCATAAAAGCTGTGTTGTCTTATCCACTCAGCTAGGGGAAGTTTTGAGACCCTTTCTAAAAATTGTGAAGTGCATAGATATTGAGCAAATAATTTATAATAAATAATACTCACCGACATATTCAATTCTCTCGATATTTCTGATATATTTAACCCAGAATCTCTTAGATTGATTATGCTACTCCGTTCCACAACTGATAGATTTCTGTGTTGGCTCATAATGAAGAATTACTTTCTCACTCAAAATAAAAAAAAAACGTTGTTGGTGTAAGACTCACAAGTTGCAACTGAAGTAACAAAATTATCAAAAACTGACTTAACCTCGCAAGTCATAAAATTGGGTAAACAAAAAGGTGGCCCATTAGTAAAAAATGGACCTTTCTCTGTAATTGGTCAAATAGAAAAGGGGCGGATCGCCATGTGGTCATCTCATGCAAGCAAAAATTTTTCATAATTGGTCAACCATGGCCTTTGGCGATTGTACCTATGTTCAAATCTTTAGTTGCTCTCTTGTAGGGACACAGCATGCGACTTTGTTCTTCACTTTGTAGTGATTTATTTACTAAAAAAAATAACTATATTTTCACTTTCATTAAAGTCTAAATACTAGTTATTTATGTAAATCAAAACTGTAAATAATATTTTTTTACCTACTACCGAATTTCACGTCATCAATCAAAGCAAATGCAAAAAGCCAGGACGTTATTTGGCTAAAATATTTCGAGTGAATTTCGAATGATGGCTAGCGAAATTTTTCGAGTCTGTGGTTTGCCAAAATATTGGATTTGCCACATTCAAACTGTGTTTGCCTGTGATTTTACCTGTTTCCATGCAAATAATATAATATTAACATATAAACGCCCTGATATATTAACTTCAGTGTTTGTTACACACTGACCGCAATTCGGGTGCCATTCCAAATATATTTTGAAGCTTTCTTAATTAAATAAAACATATAAAATATTGTTGGACTTTATTGATTACAACTTGACTAGCTGTGTGCACACAAATGCATTATTATCCTGTTTTGTTAGACTGCGTTACGTATAACCACGATAATAATATCGAATTAATTAGTTTTATTGGATAAATTTTACAAAAAAATTTTTTTTTTTTTTAATATGTTATAGGCGGTTCTAATCTTAAACATCGTATTCGTTTGATTTTTATTTAAAAATTGCAATAACTGGTTTTAATACTTACCTACTGTTCTTAAATTAAAATTTAAGACAATTTTCAAATTTGGAACTAGTTCCGAATTTCTGCTAAATTGTTACAACGTTAGTACCACGATGTTCCTACACTTGACTTATCTTATTGTCCCTAATTAACATTTTGAGAAATAAGTAAAGGCAGCGGGGGTAAAATTTCTGTATCTTTATATACTGTACATTTGAGTATTCCACTTCCTCGTAAAGGAAAAACATTCCCCGATGTTATTTGAACCATTCCACAACTTGATGAGAGGTTTAGGATAACCGTCGGTTCTCGATTTTGATTTCGTTTCACATTCGTGAATTGTTATAGCTATGTGTACGAACTTGAGCCCCTGCGGCCTCACGTGCGCACTGAGCGGAGTTTAGGGGTAACTTTCTCGTGGAAAATGTGATTTTCCTTCACCCTGGAACTTTGAACTCTGCATGACATATCTAGTAGAGTCTAAATTTCTCTGAAACAATATATACCTAGATAGAAGAAAAAGTTTTTTGAGTCTTACACATTAAATCGTAGTTTTCTTAATTTATAATAAATACCAAATAAAGTAAAGCACGATCTAACAAAGAATTTAATTATAAAACGTCAAAGAAAAACGAAGGTTATTTATTGTATTATAATTTAGCATAACTCCTGATGAATTTACGTTGGCAGCGTGTGCGAGCGTCCCTGGCCAGACAATGAGCGTTCGTGGCGAAAAGCCATAAAACTTTTATATTTAATTAGTACACTGATGATAACGTATATTAATTGCCGGCTACCGATTTGACACGAGTTTTCTTGAACTCCTCTACAAAATCATTATAGCGTGTAGATTTTTTCCCTCCCTAGACATTTCTGTTATCTTGATTCTAAATTGCAACTTAATGCAAGCACGTTATAATTGTTTTTTCCTTGAATCTCAACATACAAAAAATCAATTAAGTAGCTAAATGTATGTTCTTTTGTCAGGTGTTGGATGAGAATTATAATCATAGGTTTTAATCTATGCAATCTAGTATCTATCTGGATGTTTATTGAATATAAAATAAAATTATAGACTTTATTCATTGAATGTAAAATGATATATTGTATCATATTTTATGAGTTTTATTTCGAACATTTTTCTATGTAGGTAATTATGGTTTAGTTACACAATATCTTTACTCTATAATAAAAATTAAGTAGATAAAAATCATAGCTGAACATGACTAAATGCTTTTTGCAAAGCAGCACTATTAAGCGCTGTACAGCTTAATAATTTCTTCCTATTTTTCGCAGGTTGTACGGCTCAAAGCGATGTGCTCGCTGCAATACCCCAATCTCTGCTTCGGAACTGGTGATGCGTGCTCGGGACCTGGTGTTCCACGTCCACTGCTTCTCATGTGCTCTATGCAGCACCCCACTCAACAAAGGAGACACCTTCGGCATAAGAGACTCAGCTGTTTACTGCAGGTTAGTTTTTTTATGTAATAGGTCTGCAAACGAGCATACGGATTACCTGATGGTAAGCAATCAGCGCCGCCCATGGACACTCGCAACGGAGGAGTCCGTTGCCGACCTTTTAGGGATTAGGGATTTAGAGATTAGGGATTGAGGAGGGATTGGGAGAGTAGAAGGATTGAGTCTCCGGTAACCTCACTCACACGGCGAAACGCAACGCTGTGGTTGTTTCACGCTGGTTTTCTGTGAGGCCGTGGTATCACTCCGGCCGAGCCGACCCATTCGTGCCGAAACATAGCTCTCCCACACTTATTTGTGATAAAATTGGAGATTTGCATAGAAATTGATATTATATGGCTACTTAAGTTAAACTGGGGTTGTGGGTCAAGCGCAATAATACTTTGGCCCCGGCCTGATCCAGGAGATAGAACGGGGCTGTAGTAGTCAGTAAGAATCTAACACTCTTTCGCCCCATCTAGAAAGAGAAAAGTCATTTGATGATTTGATCCTATCAACAAAAAGCATAAAACATAGCGAAGATACATATCTATAGAACTTGGATTGAACTTGTTAAAATAGCCTATTATTAACATAAAGTACATGAACTATATTTCAAAGTTAACATTTAACTAACTACAAGCAACTTAGAAGATCAGAACGCGAGCAATGTATGAAGGTAATGATCAGACATTAAGCGTTCTCAGTGTATAAGTTTGAAGCAACCCAAAGACACAACATTGAAGACATACGCCTTTCACGACTCGCTTTCTAACGGAATGTGACAAATGTTGTCGTATTCAATGAATTAAACCACTATATTCGGTTTCAAAGCTCTCTAACGAACATAAAGTTTCAGCTAAACTTTCCCGCTTTGAGTAACAATGATCAGAATATAAGGAAAGTTTTGTTTCGCAGGCTGCACTACGAGACTATGCCGGACTACGGCGCTCACATGGCTGTGCCAGGCCCACCACAAATGTGCCCAGTGCCCTACGCTGCTGGCCCCGCTCCTGGACCTCACTACCCCCCATACCCTTCCCCAGAGTTCGCTCGTGTGGACAATGATGTTCCTAAGGGGCCCTTCTTTAACGGCTCCACAGCACCCCCTCCACGACAAAAAGGAAGACCCCGAAAAAAGAAGCCCAAAGACCAGGAATTGATGGCTGCGAATTTAGGTGAGTTTCGAAACGATGCCTTAGCGAATTCATACAGCGAACTTATTTACATTTAAATAATTTTTAATCGTCTTCGCATGTTGCCATCTTGTCGGTTTTACATCGAACATCGGCCCTCGTTTCGCCGACAAAACGCTAACAATTTTATTAACACATTAAAGTCAAAACCGCACTTACCATCGCCAGATTATTGGAGTGACTTCCCGTGTGTTTGTTCTTTTTTAAATTATTTTTTTATCGAGATACAGAAACCTGTCTTTATCTGGCCAGTTCGGTCGGGCGACGGGAACTCTTTCAAATTTGAAATTAGTACGTTGCGTGCACGCCGCGAGAACGATGAAATAAATCTTCAAGTTTTGATAGTGATTGAAGTTCAAGGAAACCATAACTATTTTTGACAACACTACCTACTATTTTGTAACAGCAACGATAAGTTAAACAGTAAATATAAGCTGTAAACAAATTAACGCTTATTATTGCAAATAAAATCATTTAAAAACAAAATTCGATTTAAAATTTTAGGGTTTTATTCAATCGTGATTATATCTGATCAGTTCCTAAGTAAGTACTTGGTATTAATACACACATATTGTATATAGTTGTGCAGCAAAACACTCTACAGGTAGTTTGAAACATAAACGTTGGCACCTGAAATTACGCAACTAACAATAAAATAGTTATAATCGCGGCAAAGTGTAACTGCCATTACAAAGCACCGCATTCGTTTTTGCATTCATAACGTACGGCCATACTTATTAATTATAGCTCATAAAAATTACCTATTTATGCGGTCCAATAGCTGCTGTATTGTAACAAAATCGTCACGGTTTCTTTGATATGCACAGTACTCACACTAAGCGGTACTGCGGTACAACGATTGATTAAAGATAACTTTATAATATAATCACCATTTACTTAGTTGCACTTTAAATGGAATGGCTTTGGTGTTCTTCTCCATAAAATAAATTATTCTAAATAAGTGGTAAATTCGGAATAACGAATTCTGTTTTTTGGGTCATACTGTATCTGAAAGCAAAGTGCTACATTTAAAAATCTATCTTTAAATGTTAGGCTTAGAACAGAACGTAGAGTTCTTTATTCAACTTACATAGAGGAAAATCAAGTAAAATAGTAAACTAAGTCCTAGGTACTTGAATTAAAACCATAAATCTGAAAATGTTTTTCAATGAAGACTTTAAAAAAGTTGCCTTTGTGAATTGAGTGATTTATAACTGCGTGCAAATCTTTAGGGATTTTAAAAAAATCAAACGTTTCATACTTCTATTACTATTGGCATTCATTGGATTGGATTTGAAAAAACTCCGTTTCTTGCTATAGAGACATTTTGGGAACACGAATTTTTATGTGCTTATTTTTTAACTATCTTGATTGACACCATTAGAATGTTTAAATCCGTAATACATGTAAAAATCTTAAAAAACAAAGTACAACTAAAATAAATAATAACAAAAAACAAACAAAACATCGTCTTTACATCAAAACAAACAAATGATCGCCCAGTGCGCCACCAAAATGTATGCCAATTTTGTTGTTTGGTGTTCTAAAATCTCGGCAAATGGTCTAAAATAGCGTTGGAACCTGTTTCTCACGTGCGTTGAGGCAGTTTGCGTGCTTTAAGTTCATCATACTCTCGCAATTTCAATGAACCGAGCCATCCTCTTAGGACACGACTTATACTACTAATGCCTAGGGACCCCAGAGCCGTTTAAGGGAGAAAAGAACATTCAAATTTCGAATTCTACGTATTTTCTTTTTTACGTTTGAGGGAGAAAATAACATTCAAATTTAGAATTCTAGATGTTTTCGATTCTTTGTTTTAGGAAGAAAAGAACACTCAAATTTAGCATTTTTCGTATTTTCTTTTCTAATTATTTTATCGTACATACAGGTGGAATGAATTCTGTAGTGCCAATTATATTGTATTAGTAACAATATTTATATTTTATGCATTATTCGATGTTTATTCAGAGTGGTACTCACATATTGATAATAATGCGCTGTATTCTTATTTTCTGCTTATTTCAAGTGATACAAATGTACATTCCAATTTATTTTATTTTATAGACCAACTTATTTATAAAATCTATACCTATCTGAAGAAATTACTATTTACATTTCTTGTAAAATACAAAAGCAAAATAACAACGCACATATTCGTAAATCATCAATTAAACATTTAAACATTGCTAGAGAAAAAACAACACGCTTTATATAAATTAACACAGACAGTGTTTAATAATTTACTAAATAAAAAAAAGTGGAGAACTCTACAGAAGTCAATGAGTGGCGACTTATGAGCAATTTTTTTCTCTCTCATCTATTGTCGGAAAATAACAGGCAAGCTCGCGTGCTCGTACTATATTAACCTGGAATGTGTAACATGCATCTAAATAACCTGGTTACAGCAACCATTGTCATGTGGAAGAAAGCAAATTTTTTGGTTTATTGTTCGCCAGTGAACAACGTGGGAACTTTACCTTACATTATAAGTTATATTAATTTCTTTTTTATTAAATATTATTTTATAAATAAATTAAATTATGGACCGGTATGTTCTTGTAGCATATCCATTTTCTGACAGCGATATTTATCGTTCCATGTATTATATACGAGCTGAAACTATTCCCATGCGAGATTGGCTTAAAATCTGTTTTTTTCGGAAAAGCTTTTAAAATCCTGTTGTAATAAAAGTAACTTTTAAAAAAGTCATCTTAAAAAAGTACATTTTGGTAATATGTATCTGGTATCGGGCTGTATGCCGCTTTACATTTATGTGTTTTATTTGTCTGAAAAACTGTTCGATGGGAATCAAATTAACTTAGGAAGTACTAGACAGAAAAAAGAAAAAGCAACGAAGATTTCTCTCCTCTAGGATACAATATAAAATGATTATCTAATGCCGATTTGGAGGGCATGGGCGTAAAAGTACATTCAATTTTAGTAAAGAGGTGCATCGAGCGAGAATGAAAGGAAACACCGGTAGAGGGCGCTCGAGGCGAAATTACATTAGCCAAATGGGTGATGTGCAATAAGTCCAAAACGAAACCACAACAGTCGAACATGCACGAATTGATTGATTAATATGGATGTAGGGAGAGAAATGCTAGAAATCGACAACACATCCAAACATGTACACCTACCCTTACGAAAGACATTATAATAATATCAACGTAGGTATGTATTGTTACGACTTTTTAGCAGGGCAATTATATTTTTTCCGACGAAATATATCTGACAGACACAAGGGTCTCACCCCATGTAATAGAACACCGAAATACGAGGTTCTATTCCGGGTTTATGTACACACATTAATCTTATGACGGATGGGGGTGGGTTTGTAATATTTTTTTTTATAAATTTGTCGCTTATTATTGTGATAATGTTGCGGTTTTATCGTTAAATCGCTTTGGGGTTTGTAATGTCAGTTGGGGGTCTTGTTTTTCGTCCCTAGACAATATGCTTCTCATTCAAGCATATTTGCATAATTAACTTGAAAATCCTTGGTAACGAAGAAAGGGTTGTTTTTACGTGGTATTTTGCTCTCGTAGAAAAGAATAAAAAAAATGTAAAATGATAGTTTTTTTTAAGTAATACGCTCTATCATACAATAGCGTACAAGTGGGTCTGTCTAGAGCTAAAACAGAATGTCTATAAAAACCTTTGTGTACCATAAATATTAATATCTTAATTTCTGAATTCCCAACAAAGGAAAGAGAACAAAACTAAATGTCATGTTAAAACTGAGCACTTAATATGTATGATTGAATTAAGTATCTCCATAACAAATGGAAGTGCCATCATTAATATCATATTTAATGAATTATTTATAAGACGAATGTAATACACCAAATTAAATACAAAGATAAACTACCAACCAATAGGTACTCAGATCCGTAAACGCGCTACTGTTTCAAAAACAAGCACATTGCTGTAGAACGATCGTAATTGGCTGGTGACCTACATATAAGAAAATAATTGGCAGCCAGCATAATTCATTGCCTTTTAAAATAACATTGAACATGTGCAAAATACCGATGTTGAGCATCGCCCAACCGGAGTGCCGAAGTCCGGAAAAAAAGTCACCTCGAAAATAACCGCACGATCTCGTCTTTTTAATGTACGTTTTTTAATTTTACTCTCAGCCTACGTATAAGGCACACAATTTGCCTAATAAGAGCTAGTCGGCACCTGTCCGCTCATGATTAAGCGATTACCGCTTACAATGCTGCCGTACGGAGACACCAATAAATTATATGACACTGTATTGGATACTTTAAATAGTTATAGCGTCCGACTTTAGTCAAGCCTCTTTTTGCTGCGTCCGGCCATTTTCTTGAGTCGCTTGTTTTTTGCGACCAGTTCTAAAGTTGTTGGACGACGGTGTCTATTATATGGGAACGTAGGTTTGCGTAAGGAGGTGAAAGGCGGAGTCCTATACCGGCCACGTGAGTCTGGGCATTACCTTAAGACTATTGCTTAATTTTGTTGACAAAAATGCAATTTGTCCTTTTTGTTCGTTAACAAAAGTATTAACAACAGACTAAATAGGTGCAGCTCTTAAGACTCATACTTCATTAAAGCGTCGATGCTAGCATACTTACCCTCAATCAATATAATATGCGCCGTAGCCAATAGAATTTTCCCGAAATTGTTTTTCGTCTGCGGCAAACTTCCATCAGAACTTTTAAAGAGTTTTTACTTGGACCCTCGGTAATAACAGAGGCCAAAGCTGGCAGCCACATCGCGTTGTTTTGCATCAAATTCTTTACCGTAAATGCATCAGTCGTTTTATGATATCCTCTCTCTTTGTATTATTTTTCTTATTAGGCTTTAATCGATATAGATAATCGGAGGGTTCTTTTTTTTTATGGCGTCTTCAGATTAGGTAAAAAATTAAAAGCTATGGATAGTTAAATACGTTTATGTGTACGGTTTTTAATTTCAATCAACACAATCACATTACGACACACACCAATCTATAAGAGCACACTGATGAGCTAAGGTCCTTCTCATATGATGAAAATTTGAGCAACGACCAGGCTAGCTCAAGACGGGTTGGCAATTTTTAACATATATTATACTACCTAAGAAATTCGATATGATTCTTCCCGTCCCGTCACCTTTCTTTACCATGTTTTTTTTTACCGTATGCCACATTAAATAAAAACATGGTAATAAAGAAAACAATGGAAATGAGATATACATGTTAAGTGGTATTTGAATAATTTTAGAAAATAAAAATATTTCGGGAAACTGTCGCCTTAACATCCGGGCTACCACCACGTTCGGTGCACCACTTATAATTTATTTAATTTTATCGCAGTACTTATGCCTACATATTGTTTATCGCACCACTTATGCCCACTTAATCTTTGGCGCACCACTTATGGCAAATTAAATTACCACAATATGGTGACCGTATTGTGTCAATGGTAAGGATCAAGCCTTTATGATTGGCGTTCGACAGGCCACTGTTTGCTATATAAAATTACACGAGCATATAAAACCATAAAATATAATATTATTATTTATATAGCCATATCAAATTCTTTAATGAAACCTGAGATAAATGTCAGTAGCAAAGTAATCCGAGATTTATAGTTTGTTAGCTAAAATATGTAATAATATAGTAGCAATAAGATTTTATAGGAAAAATATAAATCGTAATTTTTTTATAGTTTATTTACAATCTATTTTTACTTAGAAAAGTTGTAAGAAAATAATGAGCTTAAACATTAAATCTGGGATAATTTCGTTGCATAAAAACAGATTGAAAAAAGGCAAGATCTGTGCCGATATCGAGGAAACGCAGTGTTTATCCTAACTAGTAGGTACTAATTAATTTGTTTAATAGAAAATTGCTTTGTTCATTAATCTAGCTGCAGGTCAATGGACTACATTTTTATTTTCCAAAGCTACTATTTACTACTATCTTTGCGTACTTTATTTCGATAAATTAAACAGGTTTTACAAAAACATATTTTCTGTTTTTGCAAAACACACATAACAGCAAAACTTATAATAATTCTGACTCTACAAATAATATTAAGCTAAAATTTTGAACAACATCGGCTAGGTGCATTTATCTCTAATAAAATTCTAATTAAAATTTTATTGTTACATAAAATGCAAACGATACTTGAACTACATAAACAATTGTGGAACATTATCAAGTCATCGCCGAGTCTCAGCGAGAGCGTGGCTTATCCGATTGTTAGCAGAATAGGGACACTGAAAAGCTACATATTGTGTGTGTGAAGTTACAGTTTGCGATTATACAAAATTGGAATATTGGCGAACGGAATATACATGTCCAATATTTGTACAAACATTGGTGTAAGTCATCTAGTAAAACTTGCCATGTAGGATGGCATTGCCGCGTAAATGTTTTCGGGCAACCGTTATCCTCGAAAACTAGAAGGGATTTATCAAATGACTTCTTCCCGCCTGGGTGGGGCAAGGTCATAAAACCACCTCCCCTTGGGCAGAAGCCGCGATACATTATTGCAGTTGCCCCGAAACCCTGGCTGGACATCAGCCGTGGTGGCGTTTTACGGTTTCCTGAAAGAGATCCCTCGTAAGACTGCCACCAAACTTTGAACCTCAAGAATTTTAAGATTAGCATTTAAAATAATAATATAAACTATTTCATTAACATTAACTCAATGTGAAATAAAATAATAATTATGAATGAATTGTATTATATATAAACTTGAATCGAGATTGTTAAAATTAAAAGCGTAACTAGAGGTCGAAATTAATTACCACATTCATAAAAGACAAGTGGTCTGTTTATTTATTAATAGGTCATTGACCGTTTTAGTGGTTAAGGCTACTTATACATGCATATTTACGTATACGTCATAATTATACGTTTTTAAATTAATAGTTAAATTCATTGAAGTTTTTCTTCACGATTTTTATTGATTCAAGAACGTCAATTTGAATGAGATTTTTATATGATTTATGTGTATTGCTATACCTAGGTACATATATTTTTAGTGCGATAGTGGAATCCATTTTTACCGCGTTTTTAAATTTCTATGCACATACTTGTAAAGAAGTCAACAATAATAAATAATTGCACTTTTAAAACAACAATACAGAAAACACAGTACACAATGATTAGGTTATATAGGACTGTCCTTACTTTAGTTAATGGATCTTTTGTAAGAGATGCCTGATAGCTTTAGACAAAGAGTGGTGGCGGGAATTGTCTGTTATCACACCTACGCACCATATGATAACAATGAACTTACTTTACGTTAAAACCTTTAACATAATAACAACATGTTGTATTCTAAGGAAAAATGGTCCTCTATTTTTCTATTATGCCCTACGGCATTTTGTATTCCAAAATAAGACAGATGATAATAGAAAATGAAGCAATTTTCCTGCTAACATTCTAGAATCCATGTTGTTAATGAGAATTTTTATATATAGTATTAGCAAGGATTAAACTCGAGATTTTATACACTACCAGCGTCTCTGTTTAACTGACTTCAAAAAAAGAGGTGGTTCTCAATTCTTTAGGATATTTTTTCTAGTCCTTGTTCATAATATTCAAGGTCTAACTAAGCTTTATTTCCTACAATTTTTGGGGGCGGTGATCTTCATTTGTTTTGTTCTGTTGTCTACCGTAAAAATGACTGGATTTTTTTTATTATCTGTTCGTTTTCTTTTTCATTTGACTTTCGTCCATTCGAGTGTTTCCCAGAAGGGATATCCAAGGAAATAATTTTTGTGTTTTAGAACGGTTTTTAAATTCAAATTTTTATACTTTCTTTATGCCAAAGAGTTCCAAATTTAAATGTGTGATTATACTTTATTTAGCGTGGTTTCGATACGAGCGCCAAATTTCTGATCCGCTACCCTTCTTACGAGTAATCAAACGATATTGTCACTTATTGATATTATGACATAAGTGTCTTAATATAGTGGGCGAGTTTCACTGACGGTTTCGATACAAATCGCTTATTTTCGCCCACGACACACTCCGTAGGAACTAATGACTCTTGTTTTGATTCTTGGCGTTTTGTTTGTAAATTCACACCTTATAGAAAATAGGAGAAAGATATTATTTTTCATGACATATTATAGTTATACTATTTTATTACTTCGTTAATCTCCGTGATGAGCAGAGGGAATACAATGTCCATTGTAAAACACAGCTAAATTCAATAGATAATTTATAATTCGCGTGTGTTACGATTTGAGCCTATAATTAGTTTTAACATGTACCGAACACAATTCCATTCATTCATGTTGTTACTGATCCATATCAAACTGGAAATATCCCAGCAAAAAGCACGGTTGGTGTGGTGGTTGGGCAACTGGCTGCCGTGCAACGTGTCGCGGGTTCGATTGCCGCACGGAACAACACTTTGTGTGATCCACAAATTGTTGTTTCGGGTCTGGGTGTCATGTGTATGTGACATTGTATGTTTGTAAACGCAACCACAACACAGGAGAAAATTCTAAAGTGGGGCAACGTCTTTTTTTTTAAAAAGAAGACAAAGGCTTGACTCGGAAATCGAACTTAAGACACAGTGCTCGGCAGTCGCAAAATTACAACTATTAAACCAACGAGGTCTATCTATATCTATTATGTATAGCTATCTTTTTTAACAATGTATTCTGAATTTAAAATAAAAATAAAAATAATATTACGGTCTGAGTAGTTGGAATCGATTCTGCCTCCGCCTTAGAATATCCATTTATGTAATCTGGATCTGCCATTGTATTGAAATGATTCACCCTTTTAAATCCTGCACTCATGAGTATATTAACCGAGGCAGCGTATAAGTCACGTCTGGTCCGCGGTTTCATTTCATTAGGACTTTTAGCATTACATTTTCTTCTTTGCTTATATTCTGATACTCGATTATTGATTTATTGCATTTTGTAGCTTCAATATCTGCTTATAACTTATCATTGAGATTTAAAAACATAAATATGTTAGGCTTTACTTTATAGTGAAATTCTAGTACTTGTAGGTTTTGTGTAAAAAGTAACTTTAAATAAGGTTTTATGCACTTAACTGGCGTTAGGAATGCTGTTCGTGATTAAGAGTTCCGCTGTGACCTGAAATTAGTCGAGCTTTTCTCAGTCTATTCGTGTGAGTGGTTATTTTCAATACTATACCTATTTAAGGATTATCAGTAATACGGTAGTTTCCAACTAGTCAAATTCAATACTTTTATCCAAATGTCAAAAACGGTACTTTTCTATGAAATTTGTATGAAAAACTGAGGTATGACGTCATAACAGATTTGCGTCAAATAGCTTACTTATTTCTGAATAATGAGCTAAAAAAATCTAAAACTTAGTGTATCGATCGATCTATGAATAAAAGTATAGTTATTTTTCAAT
The DNA here is from genome assembly GCA_902829305.4 of Spodoptera exigua. NCBI lineage: Eukaryota > Metazoa > Arthropoda > Insecta > Lepidoptera > Noctuidae > Spodoptera > Spodoptera exigua. Next base: position 5,322,957 of record LR824601.2, on the reverse strand, counting down.
ATTTTATTGTATTAAAACGTCGAATTAATTTATTTTTGACCTAGGACACTACCCAATTCATGAAAAGAACTACCTATACAATTAGTAAGGTATGAATTATTAGTATATTGTTCTTACGTAAACGTTTTAATCGATATAAAATAATTTTGTTCTCCTCGAATAATGTCATGATATCTTTACCTACTTAAATTATATTAAGATTTATTGCACTTCGATCAACGGCCTATTGGAAAATTTTTACTAAAACTGCGTATTCTAAATTCAAATACCGAGTCCGTCGGCTGCCTTTCACATCTTGGATACATTAAAAATTTAGGAAATTGAATTTTGAAAAAGGAATTGTAATATCTAATATGTATTTATCCATTCATTTAGTAATTCCTTGACGAAATAATTAGTAACGATTAAATTATTAAGAGATGAGAAGCGGAATAAATATTTACCTATATAGGAAAAAAAGAGCAGTAGGTAGTACACATGCCCCAGTGTTTTACACACAAACACAGGTTTATCCAGACGGCACTTCAGAAAACAGATAAATATAAAGCAATTTATTTAACAACCTAACAAAAACGGACTTCGTAGATAAATATGTCATATAATTACGGTTACCTTCCTTAAATATCTGAGAGTAGTGACAATAAATAAAGCGTTAACGGGCTCTCGGTGAAAAAAAAAAATGTTTCCTACTACAGTAACGGGAGCAAAGTAATAAGGACCCATCTGCTTGGTTTCATGTGGCGTCACCTTTTTAGAGATCGATGGCGTTAAGGAGATAGTCGTATTGAGATCAGAAATTCCTAGAACAAAGTTATTAGGCAGCCTTTGAGTGAACTTTTCGTCGAAGAACTAGGTAGGTACCTACTACAATTTTTAGCTAATAAATGGATGTACGCCAAGCCCCTATTCGTGAACTACTTCATTATAATTACTCTATTTATAAAAAAGGTTAAAATCCAGATATCTCTTGATATACTTAAGTGTGTTTCTATACTCGCCAATATCATTTAAATCTAGCTCAGAAGTTTACTGGTGTAACTATAACATGACAAAAGTTTAAGACTCGAAAAAATGTTCGATTAAGTTTTATAGCATTATACAAATTCTGATGCGGAACCCTCACATACGAATCAAAGGTGTTTACCTTTTTTCGTCTTTTGTCTTAACTTTTCTACCGAGTGCACCGTGTTATACCGCCATAAATTTTGTATAGCGTCCCTTCCGTGATTTATTTCCCGCCAAAATATGTGACATTTCTTTTTTTATTTTTTTAAGTATCGGACAGTTCGAGTAGCGTCCACGATCGTTGATAGGGTGGGCGCGTTCCAGCACCGCCGGTAGTTGGTTCAAATACTTTTTACATTTTTTATTTTTTTTCGGAACAAAACGGCTTTTGGAGGTGACTTTGTTTTTTTTTAATCGTGACAAAAGACAGTTTGGGATCGTTTGTTTGGTCGGTTTCCATTTGAGAAAAGGAAAAGTTGTTGCCGATTGTTATGGCTACTGTGTATACATACATGTTTATATATTTTATACACAGATGTTCGCGATGACGGTCCATAAGAAATAATTGACTTAGCGCGTTTGGAACAAATATTTGTATTTTGTTCTTTATATGTCTCCTATAGTTAGTGGTTGTAAGTAAAACTTCTGAAGAACGATGTTATCACATTTATCATTCTTCTTAAGTGCCCAGAATTTTACTTCCACTGACCGTAAATACAATAAATTGAAGCTACAAGAAAACTCTTATTACGAATCTTACTACTATTGATACGAAAAACATTTTATTCTTGTGTTTTATCATAATCTAAATCATTCAATTTCATATGAATGAGGTTAAACTCTCAACAATCCTATTGAAATTCGCTTTATCAAAATAACTTGGACATAAAAACAAATAGAATATGTGTTGTTACAAGGCTAGTGTAACAATATCTTATTGCAATTGCAATATTGCTGTGTTCAAAACAATTCGATCTTAGAAGGACACAATCATATTTTATTACATATTATTTAAATAAACAATGAACTTAACAAGTATTATAATAGGCGGCCATGTTTTGGTTTATAACCGTAACTGTCATTACAGTCAGTAAGCACGTCTTGGCAGTCAGAAAGTCAGAAGTAAGGTTCGTGAATGCCCGCCCTTCCCTATTAAGTTTTTACTATCGTTAACTCAACCAACACTCTCTTCACGTGAACTTTAACAATTTACAAATAAATTCTAACAATGTCATTAAAATAAGCTAATAAAACTATTTATTTTTTTATTTTTAAAATGCCTTTTATATTATTATAGCTGGCAACTGTGCGAGCGAAACAACAATGTTTTTGAAATTTATTTTTTTATTAATATCATGTTTCGTAGTGTGATAGTTCAGGGCCTTTCCTCATACGTACCTCGTAAACTGTTTTTCTTTCAATTCCAGATCAGCATGAATTCAATTTTATTGTTCTGTAGCAAATTTATATTGTTCAAACATTATTATGTTTTATTTACATTGGGAACGTTCGGGTTTTATTTAAAATGTTCACGCTAATATTGTGTTTAAAGCCGTTTGCCTATTTCAATTTCTTGGCTCGATGCAAAAGCCATGTTAAATGTGATGCAATTTTTTATATATAATATAAAAAAATAAACATTATGATTCAGTTTGAACCGATTATAACCGGTTATAATGTTATTTATATATATTTGTATAGTTTAATCGATTTAGGTTCGTATAAAGAAATTTTAATTTGTTTTTATATTTGGATTTATCGCTTAGGTACTGTCGTTGTATTCGGAAAATGCTTTATCGTTAGGGTTGTGGTACATATTTGTTTATGTTGAACATACTGCAGTACTGTTGGTATAAATTAAAACAACGCAGCAATTTCATATTGCAAAATTACTTTGGATCGTTAAAATCATACACTGTTAAAAAAGAAACTTAGTATTTTGATTAAATTGAATTTTTAAATGTTAGAAAGTATCTATTTATCTCTAAGGTGTCACAACGCCATGTTTTAATCACAGCTCCACAGATAAAATTACAAGGAGAACAATGCAAACGAAAAATAAATAAATAAAATTAAACAAAAAAGGTTTTACCATTTCGCCGACGCGGCAACTGAAATTGCTCTAGCGACAGTCACTAGACCATAGATGGCAATCAAAAGAAAATAATAATAAAAAATAAATTACATTTCATAAAAAATATTTAATGATTTTCCATTTTATTTTACTTAAGAGTAAAGAACTATATAGCTTCTGTCGCGTGATTTGCGTGATTGGTAATATTTTATAGCCGAAAGCCTTCTTCAATAAATGAACTAACAAACACAAAAGAATTATTCAATTCGAACCAGCAGTTTTGGAGATTAGCGCGTTGAAACAAACAAACTGTCCAGCTTTATAATATTAGTATAGATTTAAAATCGTTCGTCGTATTGTAAGTATGTGTCAGTCGCCTAATGTGAGATCCGTGTACATTTTGTTACCGGCTTTACTGCGGTTATCTCTACTTGGACATCTGTATAGGTGGCAGCATCAACATTATTGAGTCAGTAATTTATAGCGGGCCCGAGGACGAATTAAGAAATTTTCGGTATAAAACTAAGATGTTCACTTTGTTTATTTGTTTTTTTTTAAACGTGAATGAGTTTAGGATACTTTTTTCGATTCCTATTGTGGTGATCGATTTTGTTTTCGTTACGAGTTTGAGTTTATTAACATTTATGTTATAGAATGTGTTCATTATGTACGTGAACTTACATTTATACTTGTAGGGTACTGTTTTAAAGGTATTTTTGTTTATGGTGCATTGGTGATTAAGATCAGCTGATTTATTTAGTAATCCGCTAAATATCTATTACAGGGTTCAGTTCAGTTGGGCTGGAATGAAATTTGGCAAAGAGAGAGATTATAGACCGGAATAATACACATAGGCTACGCTACTTTTGACTGTATCCGAGTTCACAAATAATAAAATACAGTTCATAACTGTATGAAGTCAAAAAAAAAAATAGGTTATAAAGAATAACTTATCTAGTGCAGGTTACACGTGCCGTACAAATTCAGTTACCTACCTAGTAAAGAAAGCGAGCATAAACAGTTTATATTGAAACAAAAAAAAAAAAAAATAACTTGCCTTATTTATTTAGATTTAGAACAAAATAAATGTACAGGCCTTATACAAGTATAACTCACGAAGTTGGCAGTAATTGTATATAATAAATTAAACAATCCAACTAGAATGTGAGATAAAAAAAAATATAAGTACCTAGATACATTAAAAACACAAAATATTTTATAACATAAAGTTTCATTCATAAAATCTGCATTGTTTATTGTTTTACAGGAAAAAAAAGAAACGTGGATATTTTTTTTCATCACAGCGCGGTCACTCACTTTATGTGTGTCTCTTTTTTTCTATTTTTTTTTACATGAAAACAATTTTATAACGTTAATTTATGCCAACATATAAAAATACATTCGTGGATACATTAAAAGCAATGTGCTCATAAAATTTTTGTTTAGCCCGTAGGGTGCCATGTTCAATAGTGAAGCGATAATGTCTTTGTCGATGAAATTTTATTAAGACCGTGTAAACTCTACGATAAAATTAAATTGCAAACTTGGAGTGTTATTCTTATAAGTATTCCATTCTTGTTCTTTTTTTAAACATAGTACATATTTTTTAAAGTTTTGATCGAAATATAGATGATAGGCAAAATTTTAGAAGAAAAAGCTATAGGCATAATCGTATTGTCATATAATATAATATAGCTTAGAAAAAAATGTTTGCGCCAGAAAGACCTTTATTTTGAATATAGTTTATTAAGTCGAACACTCAACAAAAAAGAAAACATAAAAGTGCATTAAGCCCTCATTAAATCATATTAAAATAGTAATTTTAAATTTTCGTTGTTCCTACAAACTCCTGGCTTCAAATACTAGCTAAAAACTTAACTAAAGACATTAAAAAGAAAAACATTTATAACTAAGCTCCTCACTATCTCATAAAGATTTGAATATTTCGTCGTGGTATCAAAGTACGTTTGATATCTATCGTTTCAATATAACTTCAAAGTTTTAGTACTAATAACATGAGACTTGGTCTGTCTTATGATATACAGTCCCCGGTAGCACCCCCCGTCGCTGCGTTATGCGATACGACACATAACGCCGACGAATTTAATAATTTTACATTTTTAATCACGTCGACGATTCGAAATATGTATATTCAAGCAAACAAGATTCCTATCTTATAGACTTTCTCGATGTAGACCCTTTAAGATTTTAAGGTCAGTTATGTGACGCTATAATTGATTTCACTTAAATTTGTTTATACTTACCGATTTTTTTGCCTGAACTGTACCTTTGGAATTTACTAAAATATTCTAAAGGAGCCGGTAATCTGATCCAAATGGTTTAATTAAATTTTATTTTTTCTTTTATATGTCCACGCAGTAATGTATCACTCCGCTCATTTTAAAATTTGTAAAAATACAATTTTCTTTGGCACAACAAACAATACGTCACGTCAGTTAATGTTTAGAAGATATGATAAATTAGTTATTTTTTGCTTAGTTGATCACACTGACGCTATCTACCAGCTTAATATTATTTATACTATTGGAAACCGATTATGCTATTAATGGAACAATTATAAATCATTCGATATTGACAACAAATAAAAAAATAACAAATACTTTTAGAACGCTAGGTCAGCGTAATTCAATTGCTGTGCATTATAAGTAAGTAAAATTTGTGTTATACTTACCGGTAATGCCCACAACTTAGTATTCAATTTCATAGTTACAGTACCAAATTAATAAAAACAATGATTCTGTCATAAAGAAACATACCTATTACCTTTATTACCGCGGTCAACCACTTCGGCGTTTCGTTTTTGCTATTACAAAAAAAATGTGGCCACCGGACGAAGTGTTATCGTTAAGGAAATCTCCTTTTTTTTCTTTCGGCCTTAAAAACATGAATGGTACGTACGATTTATGATATCACAATTCTTTTTATAACCCACCCGGTATTTTTTGTTTTTTTTTTCGGCCTGCGTTATCTTCACAATTTTGTGTCTCAATCTATTAATAACGTCTTCTTTCAAGACGCGACGTTTTGTGTCGATGTTTATCGATAGTTGACGTGTCAGATGGTAGGTACATCACTAGATGCGTTTTGTGATTGGCTAGATTTATGGGTTGAGTTCGTTATTGTTTTAATTTGTGAGTGATTTTTTCTGTTTTCTTATGTAATTTGCAGATTTTTTTTATTTTATTGGTATTGTTATACGGGTTGTTTTGGTAGCAATTACTAACATTACTCGGGATTTAAAAATTGCGTGTGTTATTATGGTTCTGGTCTGGTAGTGAGTGGTTGAGAACCCGTCATTATAATGCACAATTGTTAACCCGACACGTTACTGTTCATATTTAACCTTAACACGCTATATCTGAGCTTTGAGAGATGCCGCCATTCAACTGATGAATAACTGTTGTTTATTTGCTTTAAACCATGTTTGTTACTCCACTACAGTTTAAAAAAATAAGCAAACGTCTTTCTTGCCTAATATTATATTTACTCATGCCAAGAGTTGCTTGCATTTTAATTATCTCCTGCCCAAGTCAAAGATTTTACGCATAGATTTTTGTTCTTAAATTATAATGCCGTTTCCCTAACATCTGAAGACTTAAAAAAATTGCATGTCTCACTTTCTGTTTGCGGAGACCGTATCATCAACTTGGAGCACGAACGCCTCAGGCTGCGTTGGACCAACCAGCATACATTGACCTTCCTCACTTCCCTTGTTAAAATACATTTATGGCTAAGAAGGGTGTTGACATAGTTTTTGAGAGGTCTTCGTTGGTTGGTGGGAGTTATCAGTGCTTGTGGAGTAAATCATGTCGAACAAACACAGGACGGGCGTCAACGCTGCGCATCGCACGATCAGTGTGAATTGTGTGTTTTTATGTTCGCGCTTCTTACGCGTTGAGAGTAAGCAGGAATTTAATACACAGCCGTATTTTTATTGTTTAGAATTGTTATGGCACCATAGCCAAAAAAAGTAACTTGAGTCAGCTTCTTTTATAATTAATAAATAAATTACCCATACCTACTCGATAAGCCACATTTCGTGTCTGAATTTATATGAATCCGTAAAAATAAGTTTATAATATTTGGCTTCGACTTTTAAGAAATCAAAAACTGCATGGTACGTTCGAATACGCGGTTCGTTTTACATATCGGTCGCGGCCATTATGTCGCGGCTACGGGCCCCCGCATAATTACTTACACGCTAATTGTTCCGACTCTGGAACGCACACTTGCGGTTAAAAATAAATAAATTGTCAATTTTAAATTTCGAAGTATTAAAATCAGAATGTCATTCGATATTTGAATGTAAATGACGGTTGGTAGTACGTGTTTTTTTTACTGGCCACGCTGATAAACTCGTACGGTCGTTTAATAATTTTTATTATTCATTAATTATACTAACTTTACTTTTTATTGATATTTTTTTTAGAAATCAAATACATAATCTCAATTTTTTATTTGTAGTAGGTAGCCGAGTGAAATTATGATTTGGTATAAATTAGTAATGATTCATGAAATGAAGTTATTCATCGAAATATCTTTGCAGAAGAAAATCTGAAGCAGATGAAAAAACTGTGTTACACAAAGAGGATAAAGATTTTTCTGCAAATTTTGTTGTAAGAGAATTTTCCTTTTGACGCGAATCCGGCCTAGTCAGCCTTTCGTTGGAAATCCTTTTTTATATAAAAAAAATACTTCGAAGAAATGTAAACTTTGCAGGGGAACAAACTGTTCTATCAAATAGTCAGTTGGTTCTAGATATTAGTTCAGACAGCAAGTTCTCGTTATTACTACATTGGATAATTGAAAATAAAATTATAATATTTTTTATTACAAAATTAAATAGGTAATAATTTTGCTTTTTTAATAACAAGAACATAGTTGTCCTATACGATGTCCTATACGATACGATCGATAGAGAAAAAACGTTTTTTATACCTACAACATCTTAATTTTTTGATTAATTAATAATTTAAGTAAGTACTTATATAATATTTACATAGTGTTGGTGTTTATTTTGTAAACATTTAACTAATTTATATTGAGACAAAGTACGCAATTTCTTAATACAATTACGTCTGATAATATAGGGTACTTACTTTTGCACTAGAAATTACAGTATTAAATTGCTTAGAGAAAGATAAATTCCTAGAAAAAATAATAAATATGTAAGATTCTATCATTCCAGAGTGCAGATTAATTGTGATTAAGGTACTAATGATTCAGTCTTTGATTTATTACGTAGAAAATGTATAATCAAAGGAATTACGTAAAATACAAGACGTTTCTTATATTAAAACAAAAGTGGTTCCATATGAAAGGTAATCAACTGTTATTGGAAAATTAATGATCTTTAACTAACAGTTTTTTTTTAATTTTATCCCCTTATTTAAACCAGGTTTCCTTGAATTTAAGCTTCCTATAATTCCGAAATAAAGTTAAGTGATTTCATAATTTTAAAGTCACAAAAGCCTTTGTACATTCTCACTTAAATATGCTCTCTGCTTATTTGCCCAACAGACTACAAACTACTACGTATCATTCCCTCAGTGATAGGAATGAATAGGACTGAGTACCTTAAGCATAATCTAAGCTCAGTTAAAGAGGTTTTTATTCAGATGAACTGCCAAAAATGACTAAAGTGTGTGGGATTAAATACCATGCCCTTAATAGTATTTTTTAATTGTTAAACACTTAAGACATTAGACCACTCGTATTACTGAAAATTTACAAAAGGCTGTTTGTTTAAAACTAAGTTTATTCTAAAATGTATATGTGTATTCTAAAATGAATTAAACGATGAATTACTTTTGGTTAAATATCCTCTGTTGGATTACCACAAACAGCTCGTAGTTCACTTCAATAGTGATTATGCAAAGGTTCCTTCGAGCGTTCACAGAAATTCTTGACTAATTGTCACTTGTCAGTTCGGTATCAAAGTTGACGAAAAACAAAATGTATCGATATAGGATGCAGAAACACGCTCGCAAAATACCGTAACTCGGTCGGATAAGATTACGTACGAACTGACATCCGAGTTGTTAGTTTACAAATTAAATTATTCAGTATCAATCACAGCGGTTACCACTATCATTTCGCGACAATTATACTTAATGTATTGCCAAATACGCGATTGTCGAGCTGGTTTCCAGCCGCTGCCGCGCTGTCCGATACCCTTAACCGCAAATCTCAAAGCGTTTCTGTAAACATCGCCGTAAGCTAAGTTTATTTATTAGCAGTATTTATCGGTCGTTAAAACGAAGTCGCGGCACCGTGCCGACTCCGTCACGGGGACGTCACGGTTCGTATTGTAACGGAAAACAATGCGGCGTGCGTGTTACGATCGATTTATGACTGTAGGCCTGCCATGCGTGAGGATTTTGAGCGGACCCGTTTTGACGTCGGTCTTGAAAGAACGCGCAAATTGAAGTACTAGATTTGTATATGCATTTGTTTTTATTGATACGTTTTCAATTGCAACGCGAATAGGATTTTTTGTTCAGCTGTTGAAATATTGAATGAAGGATGAAGCTTTCAATCGTAGTACGAAATAAAAGCCAAATCTCGCTTAGGTCACGCCACGCTACTATGGGGCAGCTCAAAGGTTGTTTGAGCAGCTCAAAGGTTTTTTAGTCCGGCGACTCTTGTATTATTTTCAGAAAATTAAGGGCGTCCGCGTTTTATGAAATAACATGGTGGACTAGCGCGACGCTAATGATTGACGATTCTTTGATTTTTACGTCCTTTGTTTGAGTTTTGCCGCGTTTCGTTGCAGTTGGAATATTTTCGACATTTTGTTCTGTTTTCTCGTCCTCTAGTCCTCTTTTGTTAAGTGATTTAGTTTAACAGTGCCTTTCACTTGTATTTTATGAATTTCAGGTTTATAGATCTATTGACATTTCGCAGTTATTTAATTGCAGATTGTTGAATAGTTCGTGAACAAATACGCGATCATTAACGTCTCAGTAAATTTTGTAATGAGTGCCGCAGGAGTTTTGTTTACCGCGAGTAATATATTTTGTTAGATTACCCAATAACAACGTTGTTTGAGTGAAAAATGTTAAACTTGTAACACAGACAACTAATTAAAGAATGCGTACATTGTCGCCGCGTTAATTCTAGTCAAATACGTTTACGAAAATAAAAACATTGCGCGGATACATATTACGTTTTCCATACAAAATTATCTTTATAGCCATTTACGGCCGTAATACAGACAATAACAATTAACATAATTAAATATAAACATGTAAATATTGGCATTATTATGCACTGAGCAGATATAAAAGCAAATTACGATAATTTCGTATAAGTATTGATAGTTGCCGATCGAGTTTTTCTGTCACACTTACATAACTGTATGTAGATGCAATTTTTATTTTGCGAATTGTGCGATGCGAACGACTTTAATGTTGTTAATAACTTGTTCTTGTTATAATATGTTAACAGCTAAAGCTAATTATTTGTGTGCTAACATTGTCTATGTTTGGTATTGCCCACAGAGAAATTTAAACAACGAACGGTTGTTCCTTGTTTAAATATCACTGTTGGCAAACTTATCACTTGCAATCGATTATTTTACATTCTTTTTTGGAGGAGAAAATTCTATTTTCTTTGTATATAGGTAAATAGATTATTTATGAATATTAAATCAAATGATGTTGTGCACAAATTTGGTATTTAGCATTGTAACTATTGCTCAATCAGATTTGAATCCGGAATACCTCGAGATGGGGTTCCGGGGTGGTGCTGGTCTGGGGTCATCTTCGCGCACCAAACGCATGCGCACCAGCTTCAAGCACCATCAGTTGCGGACAATGAAGTCGTATTTCGCAATCAACCACAACCCCGACGCGAAAGACCTCAAGCAGCTGAGTCAGAAGACTGGCTTGCCGAAACGAGTTTTACAGGTAATATACGTTTCCAATAACACTTTTGCGGCTCATTCTTTCAACCCTATACAGTACTGACGTCAGCATTTGAAGATATACCATATCGTATCATATCTTCAATAGATTTTTGGCTTTATTTGAAAAGTTTAAAGTTGAAAATCTGATCAAGATATTTCAGCGCTTGATAGCTTTGTGTACGTTTTACTACCACACAATAATTTAAAGTCATGATCAAGGTTGCTACTACTACTACAGCTAAAGACAATAAAAAACTATTTGTATGGTGTTGAAAGAAGTTCAAATATCTCTTTTAAATAATTTCAGTGTATTGTGGCTCAGACGATGTTTATTAATTTATTAACTGTTTAATTCTGTTTTGTCCATTATTATTGCAATTTATCGGCCTTTTTCCAAAACATGGATAGAGGATTCTTTATCGAAGATTTTATTTTAAGCTTGTTGATACACTTGTGTTACCTACCTTTTCAATAAATAAAAAAAAAACATCTTTAATAATTTACTAACCTCGCGTTCCAAATTTGAATTTAAACAAAGAACAATTTTTAAAATTATTCATCGGGCAGAGATGTAATCGTAATCGATAGTATTGGTAGTATCGGTAGTATAATATCGATTTTATATTCGGTACTTTACAAATCGAGAGGTGTTATTTCACGCGTAGGTAGCCGCCTCATTAGCATACTGATCAAGACGTTAGAATATGCTTGAGTATGATTACAACCAATATTCGAGATAAGATACCTGCTTCGGAATGTTCTCTTCGACATTTAGGTACTTACGTTCCGATGTCGGATGTAACTTTCTTTAAAAACTATGCAAATCAACCCGGCCTGTTAAGTCCCATAATTAATTTCCTAATCATTTTTCGTAAGCGTCTAATAAAATGCACAAGACTAGTCTATTTCAAAATATATGGAACGAAAACATGAAACGCGCTTCGATGTCTCATATAAATTTATGTTATTTATTAGATGAACAAACAAAATTGTGATTATTTAAATGAGGTAAAGACATAAAAAGGTTTCTGAATTTTATTATTATCGATCAAAGTAGATACATAAGCAGTGTAAAGTTTCCATTAGTCTCAAATGTTTAACTTTAATCTTTCGTTTATTGAAATGAAGTTCTAAAACTTCAGTATAATCGGACGTACGAGACCTATAGGCGTGAATAACATTAAGATTTTGGGATTAATCAACATATTTTAATGAAATTAAACGTTACAACTCTGTTTGGGTGAACGTAATGACACAAATCGTTAGTTTTAATGCATTTTTGAAACCAAAACAGTCTGAAAAAATATTTAAACGCTCGTTAAATCCATTGATGGTCAGAAAAATGTAATTTTTTAAAGTTTAATTGACACACAAAGATGATTTTATCTCGTTGCGACGTCACAGAGAGGACACTCGTCCCGCACATAAGTATGTATGTAGTGGTGCTAGTATGTGAGTTACAATACAGCAGTGACTCAAACCAGAACTCAAGTGTGTCAAACGCATAAAATAAGTCTTAAACAAACCGGTAGTTGAAAGCTAATGCGAATTTAATGTAGTCCCGATACCGCCTCGCTTTGCTCAGTATCGACTTATCAACATTTTGCATTGCGACTGTTTTATAAGTTGAATTTTATTTATTCGTTTTCATCATCCGTTTTTTTATCATCACTCGTTTTGACGGCTGACGACTGGTATTACCGAGTTGTTTTAATTTATTAACTGATAAATTTATACCAATGTTCGAAAATTTGAAGTACTTTAATATTTTCACGTTTTCTAATTATGTATTTCTTACAGCTGAAGCGAAGGTAAGTATCTGAATTACACAAAGGATAACTAATTAGTTTCAATTTATTGTTCCTTCTTCGGCAGAACAGAAGTTAAGGTAAGCGAATGACAAAATGTCTTCAAAATGACGGCCGTGATTTACCTCATGACAAGGATGTCAACATGATTGGTTTCACAGAAATTGCGTGTTGCAAACACAAAATTACACATCTCGCGATGGTAATTGTGGCGTTATTATTGACCGCTATAATCAATGTTGCCAGGTAAGTCGGGAATTTTGTGAAACCGAACTTCAACCTAATGAACGAAAGTGAAAGGAGAGATGTCGATTGAATGATCAAAAGCGTATATCGCGGTTCACGCTCGAATCGAAAAATGTTGGTAATTGTAAAAAAATAAATTGCGCTTTTGTTATTGGACCGTGAGTGTATACTTTCATATAGCATTCAAGCAACTTTCCAAATGTAAACACCCTGTATTATGGTTGCACTTAATTTTCTTTAATATTTATCAACGTTTTGTTTCATACAAAAAGATGCTAATAGGTATGTATGCATATGTTCCTACATTCGGAGCGGAGTTGCGATTCCGATAAAAACGGCAAACATTGAGTGCATGAATGAGATAGTGTGAAATAAATACGAGTTGAAAATATTTATTTAAATCGTGGATCGGGAGACAAAGTTGTGCGAGGTAGCGATGTTACTTGGACGTATGGAATTGTAGGAATTAAATAAAGCTTTACGTGTTGTTTACCGTACGCAAGAACGAGTGGCCAGCCGCCTTTGAGCTGAGATTATAAGTAGAAGAGTACACGTCGGCTCGTCTTCGCACTTAGCACTGTATATTGCATTTAATTTGTTTGCTATAAGCGGCACTTTAATGTAGGGCTCGACAAAGCGCTACCCTTTGTTCCCGTAATTACTCAGGTAACTCGAAAAAATTCTTGAGCAACACGTGCGCTTCTGACGTCATAGCGCTAACAGTAGGTAGGGAATTGATGTAGTTTTTGTTTGTTTCTAGTCTATCAGGAGTCAGGAGTGCGCTTTCTGAAATTTGAAGTGTAGTTTTTGCTCGATAAATTAATATGGCGAATAAAATAAATATAGATATTTTTACTATCGAGTATTAATTCTGATGATAGCGGCGTGTAATTTAATACGTAATAGCTATCTATAAAGATATTATGATATTTATGTGGAATCCAGTCTCAAATATGTTGCTTTTGGTTTTATTAGTAGATATTCTTTGCCAAAATGCCCTTGATTCGTTTCACAATATTTGTTTTTCAGCGGTCTCAAATGCAACGGTTCAGTATTTTTTTATCGAATTAGGAGTTATTCTATACGCATAACTAAGATTAACAATTTGCTTTTCCAACGATTCCTATAAACAAGAGTCGTTAACGGGATAGTTGAACTCTGAATGTCAATCGATTTTCACCCTTATTTAAATTAGGATTTATATTGTTTTTGCAAACGTCATTTTTATTCACGACATTAGCTTTGGTGCCAATGTGTCTACACTCATATCAGATAATGCAGTCAAAGATGACGGGCACATGTGATTGATAGACAAAAAGGGACGTCATCGCTGTCGTTGACGTCCACGCTCCTGATTGGCCGGTTGTTGACAGTTAGTATTATAGTCTCATGTCATTGTGACGAAAAGGTTCTAGAATAGCTGTAAGGAGATATTTATATTATCACATATTTAATTAAGTATTCATGTAGATATCAAATATCTTATCACACAAACATTTCAAAATTTGGTTTATGTATACGTATTATCTTTTAAAAATGCATAAGATTCTTTTTAAGTCTATTCACAATTTACAACGCCATGTGTAGCATGAAACCTGATCCATTATTAGTGCAGTGTCGACAGTTTAGTATTCACCTCAAAGTGACAGATCTGTTACATGTCATTGTTGACATTCAGCTGACAAGATGTCACCTGCCAAAGTCCACTGACATTTATCATATAATCAAATTAGTTCCCTTGATTAGATTGATTTATCCCTGGAAGCATGGATATCTAATTAAATGATTGGAGCATATCATGACGTTTGTTTGCTATGATTGTATTAGTATTTGATCCCTTGAACGCTATTGTTGTGACAGGGTGTTAAAGAGTAAGATATATACATTCTTTAGTGCTCAAAGACAATTTTCTCTTACGCACTCAACTTCGTACAAAGTGAAACCCTTATTCAGGTCTTCGTAAAAACAGTAAGAGCTTCCAAATCTTTTGTTATTCTCTTACTTTATACAGCAACCTGTCTTTATCGTAGCCGACCCGATTTCGGTATCAGCAGCATAAATATATCCAGCCAACCAATTATGCGAAAGGCCCCCCTTCCCCTCGAATATTGATCGAGATTTTTTTCCAGCAAAAAGCTTTCGAGTCGACGTCGCCATACTGTGAAGATAATATCTTATTCGTTTTTGCGCCTCGTCGCACTTTCGGCTGTACGCTCCTGCGGATGAGTGTTTTGTTTTACCTTTTCCCAACTCATATCGTCGCTTTAAAATCTATTTTGTTTTTATTAAGCTATAGTTCTTAAGTCTGAGGTTGCAGACTTTTTTACTTATGACAATTTAAACAAAAGTTTAATAGCCATAAAAATGTAGGAAGAAAATTCGTTTTAAATTTTTAATTAACCATTTAAATTACTAGGCCAGGTCATTTTCGTTTTATTACCCTGCTATATCGAGAGCCTTATTCACTCACTTGTTCAATTGACGTACCCCAAAGGTCTTTACAACTCAATTCAATCACAAGAAACGGCATCAAAGAATTATAGGCACCAATAAACTCATAAAGCCGCTGTCGATGCCGCAATACCACGGCATAAAAAGCTAAGCATTTTCAGCTATCCCTAAATAAAACACGACACGAGGGGCTGAAACCAAAAGATTTATGTCTCTCACCTCTCAAGTTATTTACGAGAATTACGAGACTAATTGCTTTTGATGACGAATTTGAACCTTATTGCTGTGTAATAAGGGTGTGGTGCAATTAAAGTTGGCAAAGACCTCAAAGGCTGGCATTTGAGTCCACCTTTGGAGGAGAGATGCAGCGGATTGGAGAGTTGCCCCTCAGTTTTTCCGCTTTCTATGTTCGTGTGGTGTTTGCCGCGTCACTGCCGCGCACTTGAGGCCTCAGCCCTAAAGTGTGTACCGTTTTAAACATTCTTTGAAAAGTCTTTATGAATGGCTTCTATTTCGTTCAGTCGAAATTGAGAAAGCGGCCCTCGATGTGTTCGTGTGTAATAGAGAACGTGCCGCACGTCGATTGATACCAATGTACGATGTACTGACTGTAACTTTTCGACACATTACCCGTCACTGAAACTATAGGCAGGTTGCAAGACCTTACTAGTACTACAACTACAACAAAAGGATAATGATTAAATTCCAATGCATTAACGCTTTAAAGTAAGTTAAATATTTCACAAGAAATCCAAAATAATGGCAGTGTTCCGCGTGAATATAATTTGAACAATATTTTTTAAATGGGCACCCACAACAGGTGCGGCGGCCGCCGTCTAATTGCCTCGGGCGCCCCCATAATATATAGACGCACTGTCACCCGAACCGCGGCGCAAGCGCATTTAGAACAAACCACGCCATATATCTCTCCTTGCGTCCGCAATTACGTGATTTGTCACTCCACTCTCCTTTTTTTTCTTCTTCCATTCTGAAAAATGACTCGAGTTCAACTGTTCAAGTAGCACAGACGTAATTAGTCGACTGAAAAAGTGCCTTTCCCTGTTCACTTTATTGTGCGATCAATTCACATAGCTACCGTGTTTAATCGACTATTAAATTTATCTCAATCGATTAATTAGTCGATTTCCAATAAGACCTTATTGGTTATTTTTTTTTGTTTAAACGGTTATGTGTATATTGGTGGGGCGTTTTTTCTTAATGAATCATTATTTTTTATTTAAAATGATTTTAATCATCCAGAATATTAAAACGAAATGCTACACAATTTTGAGTAATCTATGTCCTGCAGTTACTAAGCAAAAGTAAAAAAAGTATAAATGCAAATGCAATGCAAACCTATTTAGTTACTTCTATATCTAAATTAAAACTGAAATGAGCGCCGCAACACTACTACTTTATTTCTAAATCCACACCACTTCACTAGTGGTTTATTTATTAACTAACCACTGAAGATATATTCGATATGAAAAAGCAAAACGCGTAGTGATGTATAGCGGCACTTCTTCCCGATCTCACAAAAATTAATTACGCGTTTCTATTTTTAAAACGTTTTCATGCCATGATTTCGAACACTATAAAGATGCCTCTTACCGGCACACAAATATCCCGGGCAAAGGCGATGGGCGCACAACCCTCGCAATTAGTATCGGATGGTCACACCTTGACGTTGGACCGCGTATAATTTTACTTTCTAAGTACATTTTGTGACAATAATAAGCAAATTCACACATACAACTTTAAACTTTACTACTCAGTATTAAAGTTAAAAATTCTACACACAAATAAGATCAAATCAAACAGTCTAGTAATTAGTACAGGCGCGCTCAGCGACGCTCCGTTGGGCAGATAATTTCCGCTGTACGTTCAAAAGACATCCATTTGTCATTTGGGCGCGCGAAGTCGCACAGAGCGGACGTGCCTCTCCCTACTTAATTTATTCAAATATTATTTATTTAAGGAAAACGGGACTATTAATCACATTTCTACAGTTTTTATTTACATACGCGGAACGCAACTCGCTTTGATCGTTCAAATATTTATTAGAGGTCCTTATGCGCCGTTTTACTTACACAGAAGGTACCTAATTAAATAGAGTGTAAATTAGTGAATTATCAATCGCTTGTGTAATTGGCCGGTGTGTTTGATTTTCCATAGTTAATTTGAAATTATGACTAATTTGTTTGGTAACAAACATACTAATTTCTTTGCGTTCTAAAGTTTCGTATTTGCATTGGACTTATTAAACACTCTTTGTAATTACAACCTTTCACGTAAAATTAACACGTTTTAATGGTATTTAAATATTTGTTACACTCAGGTGCTATTTGCGTCGCCATTAGGGCTTTCTTTTACGCAGTTTTAATTGAACGTTGGATCATAAATTAAAAATTAACACTTGTAGATGTGGTAATAAGATAGTACACAAATTAGGGTGGGGCGGTTCCAATTTGCGGTCTAAAAAGCGGAACCGGGCCGCGGCGATGGTATATACGCATTCTATGTATCAGACCTTTATATAGCTGAAATATGGACGAGTATTTACAAACACATAGTTGACATAGAACGCGTATATAGCAAGAGGTTATTTTTGCATACGGTCAAGCAACTGTTGTTAGAATTGTTTAGAATCCAACATCTGGCTCCACTGAGTGTAAACTTCACAAAACATATGACTATCATTAATATTAAAACGATTTTATTACAATCGTTCTGTTACAGTGACGTGACTTAATTTGCGTCTGCCATTCAATTACTTGTGTAGTGTTGGCCCATGAAATGTGCGCAATCAGTCATCTAAAGTTTGAGATCAGACGGTGCAAATATTTCGTTGCAATGTTGCGGGCAACTTTAGCTTTAAACAGCAACTATCAATTGGAGATTCTAATTAACCAATAAAAGGCCTGATATCACGACCTTCCAGAAAACCGGAATAAAACAACCACAGCGTTGTTTTTCGCCGTGTGTTTGAGGTTACCGGGTGCTCAATTCTTATCCCACTCACCCAACTGCCAATCCCCGAAAGACCAGTGACGCACACGTAACTTTTATGGTATTGCGAGTGGCCATAGGCTGCACTAATTGCTTACCATCAGGTCCATATGCCCGTTACGCCCAATAGCCGTTCTTGTCACTTAAAAAAAGACAACTCGAGATATTTATAAGACCTACATTTTTAGCACTTCTGTTGATAGTCAATTACAAAGTAAACCTAGTAAATAATCAATATTAAACCCGTTCATAAAAAATGATAAACGTACGTAACGCAAACATGAATTATTTGCATTTTCCCGTGTATTGAAGCGCGGCGTCGCGTCGTGTGAACCGGTGGTTAATGCCTACAATATCGTCTCATTTGTTCTAGCTGAGTACGAGGGGGCAATTTGCAAGCATCGGTGTCATTGCGCAGTGATTAGAGTAATGGGCTGTGACGCCGAATGAGACATCAAACACCGATAGGGTGGAGCGCTTCTCACGTAATTGTTTTACTGTTGACTTTCGGCAATTTTACTTGTTCTTTTTTTGTCGTTGGCGATTTTGTTGCTCGATTATTTTGTGTGTGTTGCGTCGTGTGAACTCGGTCTTAGTGCTTAGGGACTAGATTCTAGTAGGATCTTCTATGTAATCGTTAAGCGTCTAAAGTAATCACATTGTGTAGACAAGTAAAGCTTAATTAGACAGGTCTTTACCTGGATGGCTGAACGTGATAGGGTATTACTTTTTTAACGTTTTCTGGAAATTAATCTTAGCCGTATTGATTTATCGCTCACGAAATCAACTGTAACTATACTTAATTAATTTAATAAAAAATCGTTAAGCCGTTTTCAAGATTCAGTTTATGTAGGTTAACATATAAACACACAAGAATTGCACGTTTAAATATATAAGATACTATCCACAAGTATTCAACATTATTCGCAATAAGTAGATCTAACTCGTAGATTTCCAATGAAAGCTCTCACTCACGTCACTACCGCCGGACGAAATCGTCGATCATCAATATAGCATAGAGATTCAACACATTCTTCTATTATTTAACATTACTTCAACAACGGTAGGTACAAACTCGAGTTATAAATACTGTTCAAGATCATTCAGTCAATGTCTGGCACCAGCTACCGTACCGACGGCAGATCGTATCTGATTGACAAATGGATCTACTGTTGTATTCCCTAGCATTTAGCTACCACACATACATACACATTTGTTAGCTCTTAGCCTTCTTGAAGAGCAAGTTAAAAATGCAAAGGAAATGTGTTCTTTTTTTAAATCGTATAAGAATTATTTTATTTATTTCTATCTAAGTAGGTTTTAATTAATATTTGAAATGCCACCTTTTTGCGCACATACGCAAATGTATCAATTTTCTTTTTTCGAAATTGACAGTTTTCTTTTTTTTATTGGATTGTATGTTATGATGTTTTGTTAGTTTTGCGTCCTTGAAAATAATAGTGACACTTATTTTTGATGTGATTTGATTGTGCAAATTGGCGGTAGTGCATCATTAATATTATTTTAAAATTCATATTTCGCATTCTGCCTTTAGGAAATTTTATATTTTTCGTTGTTATAAAAATATGTACTTGAAAGTGTACCCTTCACATTTGTAACGAAAGCAAAGATACTTCGTTTTAAGTCCCACTCGTTGGCTGCGCTCCCCGGCGTCACTTGAAACTTGAAATGCAACATGGAATATTTTGTACAAAAACATTACTACACTACATAAGTATTTTATAATTTCTCTCCTTCACTAAAAACGATCAACGAGAACAGATTATTATTCACGAAAAACAACTCAATCTCAGTTTAGACATCGATATATCTAAAAAATCTGACAATCCAATTTTTCATTGACCATAAATCATTTGCATCATTGAGCAAAAAAATCGAAATACGCGCTTAAATAAATAAAAAAAAAATACATCGTTAACACTCAACCGCTGAAAAATTACTCACATGAATATTTTCAATTGTCTTAAATCGTTGTTGGGTGAAACGTATTGAGCCTTATGTGTTGGTTGGTAAAAGTTATTTTCGTCTGGCAGTCGTGCGTGACGGTATAACTAATGATGTGTCCGAAGTAGTGCTTATTTATTCGAAATGTGAGCGAGAATAGCGTGTCGTGTTTTGGCCTTTGCCTCGTACGTACGCGATAGAGATTGTACAGTCGCTAGCACATCAACCTACACCAATTTCTTTAATTTCATCTACTAATTTTCGACTTTATTTTATAATGGATATAAAGTTCAAAATGTAACTTAATGTTGTTGGTGACTATACTTTTTGCTAGTTACCTAGCTCGTTATCTCCCTACATCGTTTATTGTGTACATACTCTTGCAATACTTCTTTTAAATTGTTCTGCTTGCATCCATTCGTCTATCAATCAGTACTAGAATAGGGACCTTTTGAATTCAAACTTCGAATAGACAAAGAAAACTCGTTCGTTTAAAGAAAATATGAGAAAATATTATCAAAGGACTGACAATGCTCTTGTTATCAAAATATAATTCAAATCATACTATACACATTTGGTTTTGCAATTGTGAAACATAAATACAAAAAGAAATCAGCTAATTAAAATATATTTTGGCACTGTTTTCACTTCACTTTTATCACGACCGAATACGTATTTATTAGCTTTCGTACAGATATCATGATCATCGGCCTGTTTCCGTACACCGCTGAATAACCACTCCACGTCGATGAGCTCGATGCTCGGCTCTCCTCATCCAACCTCTGCGAACCAACCTACGGATATCATCAGCCCATCAGCTGGAGGGCGTCCTACACTACGTTTGCCTAGAATACAGAGAATATTTTTATCTTACTGTGAGGTAGAGCCACTAAAACTTAATACAGTAAAAATGTGAATGAAGAACTTATAGATGCAAGCGAAAGTGTCAAAACATCTAGGTGTTGGTACAAGATTATAGCTAATAGACTGGTAGCCAGGATAAATTGAAGCGTCGACGGTACATGGTAGAACATTGTCATAGCCAAGCATGTTTCTACTTTCTACGGACCACCAAGACGGCTTTATCTCTTCGTGACAACGCGCAGTCATCAATCCTCCCGGCTCATTCTTTACACTAGTGCTGGGCGACATCGACTAAATACTATCGACTTTAGTATTCGATTGTTCATAACGATTAGTAAAATTTTGTGTTGAGCGTTACTCTTTAAGTAGGTTGTATTAACCTACTTATAGTCCCTGTAAATTAATAAAAGAGTGATTTATTGATATTTTTACTTCATTCAATAAGCTAATGGTATCTGACAATTACATAATTCAAAATTGTTTTTTTTATCCAGCGCTAACTTTTCAATGGTTAGATAAAAGTTATGTGGGGAATAATTATGATGCTGTCTCGTCAGAATCTTTGTATAAGACAGACAGTGACAACAACAATTTTATTCCTCAGATAATATTTATCTGGCTATTGAATAATCAGGCCCTAGTCAAATATTTAATTAATCGATTTAGTGACAAACAAGTGATGAGAACAAAACAAATTTCTTAAGACTACTCCATTGCCAATTGGCATGCCCTATTCGCTTAGTTACATTGATCTGATAATTATTCATCTAATTCATTATAAACGATTCTTCGTAATATCCGAAACGAAAATGATAATTTTACTTCTTGGGTAATGGGAACAACGACTTTATAAAGATGTTTTGACTGCCCAAAAGCCTGTAGGTTTATTTACTAACCTAACCTAAAAAATATAATATGTATTGTATTTCGTTACCGAATATTCAACTAAATCACATCACTATTCGGGAGGCAGGTCGCGGGCGGACTCAACGATTAGTCACAACAGAAGTGAGTTGACTGTCGTGAAAAATCATTTGTACTGACCCACATTCAATCATTTTGCTCCACTCTTGTCTTCAAAATTATTTATTTAAAATATTTGCGTAATGTGAACATAGTTTTTTAATATACAAATTTTATAAAAAGTAACATTTTACAGCTATACTCTTGTATTCATTATACTATCTAGGTACTATTTTTTTATTAATTATATTAATCTCTTTAATTGTTAAACATGCTCTCATTTCTTTGTGTATTTATCCTGCTACCTATCTGCAAAGTTATTGAACTTTTAGCTTTTTCCGGACAATCGCCAGTCGATTGCCACTTCGGGGCTAAGAAAGAAACGGGCATCTAAATTTGGCGTAAGGCAACATCGGCCGCCATGACGTGGGGGGCGGGGCCAATGCACGGCCGCGCGTGATTGGTCGCTAGATTCGCGCGCTCTTGCGCCGTCTTTGCTGAATCCTCACGTGAACATTATACAACTTCGGATAAAGTTGGTCAAATCGTCTAGGTTTAAAAATATGACCGTCATATGTCGTAACTCATCAGTTTTTCCTTTGTGAGCATATTTATTACAAGTAACAACGCATCAGACTGTTCTGCCTGCAACGCGGCGACTGAGACAGTCACGCATTGGCCGAAGATCTTGCTAATTACAGATTATATCTGCTCTTCGGAACGCTCAACGGTGGGCAAGAACGCAATCACGTGCCACAAAAACAAGACGGTCAGGAATCCAGCTTCCGCGTGCAATGCAGTCGGACGGAAGCCAGGACCGCCAGAAAATTTGGAACGCGCTGAGAGTTTTTCTCTGCGATATTTTATTTGCGAAGCTGTGCGCTTGCTAGCGTTAATTACCGTTTTTCCAAATAATAATAGTTATATTTTTGTTCACAGGTTTGGTTCCAGAATGCTCGAGCAAAATGGAGGAGAATGGTCACCAAGCAAGAAAGCAAGTTGTCAGACAAGTGTTCGCCCGATGCATCTCTCGAAATGGATTTATATCATGGCCCGATGGGGTCGATTCAGTCTCTGCCACCTCACAGCCCTCCCTACAGCGTAATGGGAGGCCCACCGAGCCCAAACTCCATGGATTGCCCCTAGCCTTCATTGAGCGCCTTATGAGCGCCATAAACCTTAATCCGTGTGGTACGCCAAGCCGCACTATGCGGAGGGGTGTGCCAGCAGCCTCAAGCGAGGCAAAACTTATCACGTCAGCAACCTAGACAGACAATAAAAACAAAAACAATATATAATCAAAACAGACATGTTTCAGAACTCCTTGTTCGTCGAATTTATTCCAAACAATTTTCTAATATACATTCATCTAAAAACTCTATTACACATCCAAGTCCTACAGACATTTATGACTTTCATAGTTATGAGCGAACACATGAAATTTTAGGATCAAAATTAGAACCTCTTAAGTGGAGTCCCACTTCCCTCGCATCACCCAATGTAAAAACTCCCACTTTCGGGGAAATCGGTAATCATAACCCTGTTTGGCAACCCGCTCAGGAGCAAATATATCCCTGTACATTTGGACAGAATAATCTTCAGGCTGGTTATGATGAGCCTCGATATCCTGATGATTCTAAAATGTATAGGTCTTCTCCACTTGCTTTAGAGACTAATCCTGAATCAGCGATGTTAGAACAACCTAATGAATTATATTTCTCACGAATAAACCAAACCCCATGGCACGAACAGGTTAATGTTAGCCAAATTCCAAATCAACAATTTTCAGTTCTGAACCATTATCCCCAAATAGCATCATATGAGCAAATTCCAGACAATTTATCAAGACAAGCTACTGTTAATAGCGGGCTTGCACAGACGAGATCGCTGCCCATTATAAATCTGACACCCCAACAACCAATTTTTGGTCCATCTAATTTCCAATCTTTTTCCCAAAGACCTGCTTATGATTCTGAAGACATTTCGCCAAGGCAAGCTGTATTAAATAGAGGCTTTGGGTTTGTAAATCAAAGTCACGTCCACCACCAGCAAATCAATTATCCATACCAGCAGCTACAATCCGATTTTAAGTTAAATACTTACAATCCTATGTACGAACCAATCTCTGAAGCTGTTGCAGTTAAACAAGAATATTTAAGGGCCCAATTGACAAATACTTCTTCACCCATACAGAGTGATTTTAGCCAAAATTTCCAAGATCCTTATGTAGTTGATTCTCAGCAGTTAGAAGGACAACAATTTTGTGATACGCAAAATCGACAGCCTCTTTATGGCCTGACCCCCCAGCCTTCAGTTTTTGTTGAACCTCAGCAATCTGTTTGCGACCAAAATACGCGAATTTTTCATGAGCAAATTCCCGAACAAGCAGTTGACAGACATGGATGTACACCAGCAACTCTCTCATGAGCAGTGTCAATGAAATGATAATCAGTGTGTTAGTGAAGTACTGTTATTGCCAGAAGTGAAAAATACTGTGTGAATAGACGTTATTTTTCTACATACAGACATTTTACTGATGTCTCCGGTGCAGTATATGATTAAATTGTTCTTATTATATCGACAATGTATGTAGTAGATGTTGAGTAATAAGTGTAAAAAAAAGTTTGGTTAAAATACAGAAATTGTCTTTTTTACATTTTATGCTTGAAAAATAAAAAAATTTTTTAAAGGTCAGTCGCGTCCTATATGATTACCTACATTGCTTGTTACATTAAAAAAGTGTAATGCATTCCACTATCTTTATCGAATTGGGAACATAGGAAAATGCTGTTTTTTAGAACATTGGCTGCGAGTCCTAACACCTTAGTACTACTAGTTGCTATAACAACTGAAGATTCCCATATACTCGCATTTATAATCGAGTTTCAATAAATTAATTTTATCGAGTGTCTCTACTTCATTGTTTTTTAAAGAAATTAAGAGTCGCAATACAAAGACTATTTTGTTTTGATTTGTAAATAAAGAAAATAATGATACATATAAATTATTATCCGAAAATAATAATGAGCGCTGTCTACGCCGGAACGCATCATTCTTCGTCGTGTATGGAACGCATCCGTAGCGCGAGCGAGAGGTTCGAGCTGCGCGCCTTCCGGCCACTGCCATTCTAATAGTCGCGACGAAAACACACTCAATTATTGTAAAACTTATATTATAATTAGCGATTAAAGAAGTACATCTGCAAAGGGATTTACTTATTTATATCGATCAAGCGCTGTAAATAAATTTTTAACGATTCATAGTTCCATATAGTACCATAATTATTATTATTGTAACGAATAATTTAACTTTTTATCATTTTTGATGTACTTAGATTTGAATGATAGGAGACTTGTAACTGACAATGCACTATTGTAAGTATATGCAATTATGAATGAAGAATCGCATACTATAGAATGGACTGTAAGTTTGGAATTGTTGTAAATTTAAAAGTGTATAAACTATAAGATGTTAGAAAGCTAACTTTGTTTAAATCATACTGATGTTAGTTTTCTGTTATTTTATTATTAATTATGGTTCTGTAACACGGTTCGTTGAACCGACAGAAATAGTTCGTCTAATAATATATTACTATTTATTTATTGACAATTTATATTTAAATTAGTTTAAGTTGTAGTTTGTAGTTAGGTAACATATACTGAATGTGAATGTTTTTCCATAGTTATAATAATTATTACCTAGCTAAGTTTAGTCATAGATAAATTTATTAGCCGACAAAATATTATTTAAAATCATCAATGATTTGCAGTTAAACATTTTGTTTAGAAATTATACATTTAACAATATTCCTACTGTGTTTTAAGTAGTTCTAAGCATTACTTGTTAAGTTAATTCCGGCTGAGTTAATGCACTTTTAGTTCCTTGTATAGATTTAAAGTATACATTAAAATAAATAATCCATATAATATATAAATATAATAGTAGTTGAAACAATAATGTTCTTCATTAAAATTAGTGTCAATAATAATCATTTTTTTATTATATAGCGTTCTTTGTCCACGTGTAATTATAATTATAGCATTTGGCAACATTTCGGAAACGGTTTTAATTTGAAAATTAAATTTCTGTGACTAAAAGTTATAAAAATCTGTTAAATAAAAAATAATTCAACTTTATTATGTATGTTTTATTTTTTTTAATTGTTTTCGGCCTTCATGACGTGTGTCATGTCCCATAAGATTGTTATAGGTAGGTAGGTAGTTAGGTAGCTAGGTGAAGGCCTATGGTGCTAGCTGTTTACGTCTGATGGTGATTTGCTTTGATTGATTCGCGTTTTTCACCTCACCTGATCTGTAGTTCTGGCGGCAACTCAAATATAATGACAATCCCTTTACAATCCAATTAGTAGATTTATTAAGAAAACAACTAGTCATTTGATCAATAAAATTTATATTATCTCTTATTGCACTTGACCCACCACGCCGTCTAGCCTGGTTTTGAATGCACGGTCGGCGCGGTGGCTGGGCAACTGGCTACCGAGCAACGTGTTGCAAGTCCTGTCTAGAACAACTCTTTATATGATCCACAAATGGTTGTTCCGGGTCTGGGTGTTGTGAAATTGTGTCACAAAACAGAAGAAAAAAAAAGAGTAGAAAAAAAAGAAATTTTGAATTTATATTTTAATTTAATTGTTAGAATGTTAATTAATAAATGGCTAGGCGTTCAGACTATTAGTTGAAAGGGTAATTAAGTAAGCTGGTTGGGATACATACTGTATAGCAACTTATCGGTGAAAATGTCAGCCATTTTTCTTATGGAGCACTTTATTCCTAAATAACAGTGAAGTAAACTTGACTACTTGATTTATTGTTTGAAAACAAGTAAGCAAATGCAGGTAAAGACTAAAATGAAGGCCACTTAATATACTGCTGACAGTCATGCAAAATGTTGGCATTTATTAAACAAATATTCTTGAATTACTTGTGATTCTCATAATAGCAATGCAAATACAAACTACATACTACCTCAGAGCAGAACACACATAAATAGTAGAATAGTGTTATATATTATATAACACTATACTTATAAAATTATACAAATGAGGAAGTCCACATTAATCTCTATATCTTATTTTAAAATATGAAAAGAATATTTTTTTATCCCAAATTTCGAACAGAAGACTATAAATTTTTGATGACTCAAAGGATAAAATAAAAAAGGCAAAATTGAAAACAAAGCACATTGTACACACCTTGACTAAAAACTGTCCTTGTATGGACCTCTATACGAGGCTATTTCAGGAATGCACATGAACCAAAGTTCTCCACCTTATCTCCTTCGAAGTAAGTATTAATTTCCTTTGTCGATGACCAGCAGAAGATGACCATTGCTGAACCAAGGATAAACGGTTGAGAGCCTTTATCCTCCACGGTATACGATTCCTCGCCACTGGCATCCAATGGCTCCTGGCGACTATAACAAGCAAAACAAGAAAAAATTAAAATGGGGCGGCTCAACAGCTGGAGTGATAGCACGGCCTAACAGAGAACCGGCGTGAAGCAAAGTTGCGTTTCGCCGTATGAGTGAGGTTACCGCTGGCCCAAACCTCTCCTCCCCCATCATCTATCTTCAAATCCTGAAATCCTTAATAACCTACAGGAGGCTGTTAACACACTTATTTATTGCCTTTGTAATACATGGGCGGCGCCGGTTGCTTACCATCAGGTAATCTGTCTGCTCTTTTGCTGACCTATGACATCAAAAATGAGATTTTATGTTCAAAATCTTCACAAACATTATGTAACTGTGTGGGTTTGATCAATGTATGCCATTAGTCTAGTACAACACGTACACGACAATGTAATCGAAAATACATACATAGTTCTTGTAGCAAAAGTTTTGCTAAACAACTAGAAGTTACAACAGAACGCGGTCAAACAGATCCTTCTGTGGCTTCAACATTGTTACCTAATAATAAATAAATTGTACAAAAATTCATATACATACTACAATAGTACTAAAATAAGAAAGTTTTGTTTCTATTCAATTTTGTTTGATATGAGGTCCTTACCTGATGGTAAGCAATCAGCACTGCTAGAAGTCACCCACAACATCAAAGAGTTACAAGTGTCCTGTGGGTCTTTTAGGGGTTTGGGTTGGGTTGGGTTTGAGGATATTGGGAACGGGTGCGGGATAAGTATTGAAACTTAATAAGTCATATCGAAATTACAGCAAATTACAGTAAAAGCAACTTAGCATGGTTTAGGATACACAAGGACATCATTTGATTAAAAAAGAATCTTTTAGTAGAATTTGCACTTTCTAAAATCATTATTAAAAGTATTAATTAAGATAATAAACGTTACTTTTATGCTAATAATAATAATACCACAGATGGGGTCCTAAAGGGTCGATGTTCAACCACGATTGCGTACTGCCGCCCCCTACCTAAAATAGGAAAATGAACGAGGTTCTTTAGTCAGTAAGAGTCTAACATTCCCTTGACGACAGAAGTCTTTTCATGACTTACCCCCATAAAAACGAAAATGTTAATAATAATACTACATTAATGTGCCATTTCACTTATATTAAAATTTTTCAACGGGCTTCTGTGAGTTATTTTCGGCCCCTCGTCGTCTTCCAAAGGTCCGGGAGCCGGTAATCCCGTGAACGGAAACGAACACAAAATACTACAATAATGATACTTATTTTAATTAAAACATTTTAAAAGAAATAATGAAATATTTGAGTGTATGTAACTGCCGCTAGTTTACACCTTTGTTGCTAACTGTACTGAGCTTTCCTCAGCTTTAAAATATATTGTTTAGTACGTAAGTACAATCACAAACTGAAGTTTCTGAATACATTATTAGATATAGATATACGAAAAATATTATTTCACATTTCATATTTTATAAATACTTACTTACTTAGATACATATTGTAAGAAAGAAATGAACGAAGAATATTCCAATAAATTCCCAAAAACCTCGACATGAACTAAATGGTACCTAACTTCAATCAATATCCAAAAAATCTTCATTAAAATATTATTATCTTTATTAAAATATTCTACAGGACATTTTTTTCTATAACCAAATTCCATAAAATCTAAAAAACGGCGCAAAATAATTAGAATAATATTTCCAACTTTGAATCTCACTGTACCTGAACATAACGGGTGTATTAACTTCAAGTAATTGCCAGGATACTATTACCAACTAGGTAACAGCTAGACACTAACTTATTAGCCCCAATAAATTATCCAGAAGAGTACTGAAGAAAATCAACAATGCACACACTTGATAAAGGAAAAACAACCTTACTGCTAACAAAACAAAGAAGCTACAAATATCGGTCTATTAGAGTGACATCATATTTTCACGCTCATTAGTTCACCAATCAATGGAATACCAATGATATAATTAACTTGACAATTCCCTATAATAAATTACAGCCAGTCCTAGATTCCTCGTATGTTCGCAGTTTGGTTGTCACAAAGAATCGCCCAGAAGCTTCCTTTAGAGTTAGTGGCTGTCAGTGAGGCGCGCGCGCTGTCCTGAGTTATGCTCATTTAATTAAAACAATAAATAAACCGCAGCTGGGCGGTTGGGTGGTCCCATCGGATGCCTCTTTTAAAAATTCCAACTTTTATCAGTACGGAGAATATCTTTTTACGTGTAAAACTGTTTCCTTATATATGTGGTGGCTGAGATTGAGGTCTGTTTGGGTATAAAAGGTCCTTATTTAGTACGGACCATCATTTATCAATTAGATGCAGCGTTGGTTCTCGCTTTTCGCGGCTGCTAACACATTTTTTGACTGTATGATTCAAATTAGGTCTGGTACGAAAGCAAAATGTTTATATAAGTATAAACATTTAAATTCAAAGCATAGGATGTGGTGGAAAAATCTACAAATTAGTGGTCCTTGTAGTCTAAATCCCGATTAAAAATGACTCACAACTACGATAATCAGTTAAAAAAATTACGGAAGAATATAACGAACACAACTTTTTAAAATTTGCTTT
The DNA here is from genome assembly GCA_902829305.4 of Spodoptera exigua. NCBI lineage: Eukaryota > Metazoa > Arthropoda > Insecta > Lepidoptera > Noctuidae > Spodoptera > Spodoptera exigua. Next base: position 5,292,652 of record LR824601.2, on the reverse strand, counting down.
GGTTCACACTTAAGGGTTAAAAACAGATGCCATATACTCACAAAAGATAAAGTACGTACAAAAATCTAAACTTTTAAAACAAATTGTTATTTAGATTACCAAGATAAACGAGGTAACCCGAATGATTAATAGCAACAATGCCAACTCGACACAACGTCATAATTGTGTACAATACACTTATCAGTTGGTGGGGCGTTACAAATCGGCAGTATTACAAACAAGGGGTGTTCTCCCAACAATGCATTCTGATTGTTGATACAACATTAATATTGTTTGCACTTACGATTGACTTTTTCCAACATGGATTAAGTGCATTAAGAATCCCTAGTAGCAGCACCTGCTGCTTTATGCAAATATAGACATACCGTACATGCATAAAATTAAACGTCCGATTCTTGATGTGGCTGTTACAATTAGTTTAAAAGCATTTGCGAGCACGTCCCTCGTATTATAGTTGTTTAAAAGCCGTGCTAATTCTAGAGCCAGTTAAATCTGGAATGTTCTCAAGAATTTATTGGCTATTGAGTTTACCAGTGATGTTAATAACTAGTTCTAAGTCAAGGAACAATAAATAAAACTAATATCTCTTTCATAACGATTAAACTACGTTTAGTTTAGCAAAGATCCTGATAGAAGAATTCCGTAATAGTTTATGAAGATATGGAACGTTGCAATATTCTATACATTTTCTTGAAAATAAATAAACCAAAACATCGAAGCGATACCTTTTCAATATATTCACACAACTGTAATACCTTCGTATAGCAAAATGTGACTCCATGATGATTTCTACAGGAGCCTTCATTGCAAAAACTGGTCCTGCTGTCTGCGACTTCCATTCAAGGGGGACAGAGACACCGCTACACACATCTCAGTACAACTGAAAAGGACAAAAATAGAACCGCATAACGGGATCCGTTTTCGGGTTCTCGGCATTGTTTTTGAGTTCTGAGAAAAGCAACTGGCCTTATATAAGTAGGTATATAAGATATTTTATGTGAAATAAGTAACTACATAGGCGAACGTGCCGCAAATTTCTTGTGTATGGCATTTTGGAATTTTAAATCGAAACAGAGTGCGTTAAGGGTTGGGTTTCATGCGGAACTCGTACTCACAGACTCACTGATTCCCCTGCTCGTCAAGTTACAGAGTAAAAAATATTACATTTCATACGTACTACATACAACGAATACAAATCTGAATTGCTTTCGACTGACACATTATTATTAAGCAAAGGAATTGATTTTTTTTCACTACAAAACTTAGGTAATGTTAGATAAAAATATTTTGTTTAAACAGTTCAGTTTTTTTTAATAATCCACAAATTGGCTTTCAATTTTGAATAGGTTCCGGATAGAATTCGAATTTTGAAACTCTATTATTTATAGCGTTTTATTTATATTTTATGTCAGCACCGTTGTTTTTTTTTATTCATGTAAAAACAAGTTTATGTTGTAATCTTTTTTTTTAATTGTACAAGTTTCGAATAATGAGTTCTTATGTAACGATAACAATATAAATGATCTCAATTACTTCGGTAACGATGACGTGAGTTAATTTATGTTTTATCGATGCCAATGAACTGACGGTAACATATTGCCAACGATGGATTTAACATAGGTATTTATTTTTATCGAATTTCGAAAAAAGAGCAATCGTTTTAAACTGGCTTTTCAGGAAAAAACTAATGTTCAACTAAACTTATGCTGGCAAGATTATCAAATATTTTGGTAACCTAGTCAATAAAGGTTTTCAATGTAGGTCGCGTTGGGAATCGGTCGGGAGCGATCCAGATTTCGTTTATTGATCTAGTAGACAGTCAGTTTTACAAACAACATAATATATATCTGTTACCCCTTCGAATAATTAAAAGGAAGTTATAACGTACTATTTTCGAAGTGTAAGAATAAAAAAACTAACAGTAGCTCAAGTTAGAAGCTACCACATTAATCTATAAACATATTTGTGAGACTGCAGCGCCCTCATTTAGACATTTTTTTGTGTAGTGACAATAAATCATGGTCACGTGTAATGTAGCGTGCAATTTTAAGTTCATGGGTGTCACACATTTGCTACAGACATGGGACATCTTGCAAGCATGGAAGATGTTTTAAATATGTGACGGAACTGCGTTACAATGTAAAAAAATATGTTTTTTTTAAATTACAATAAGACGGAAAAGGAGATGATGGTAAGCAATCAAAGCCGTGGACATCAGCAACACAAGAGGACTTACAAGTTTGTTTTCGCTTATTTAGTGAAGATATCTCACTCACATATTCGAACACAACGCTAGCGTTGTTTCACGACGGTTTTCTAAGGGGCCGTTGTATCATTTCAGTCGAGTCGGCCTGTAAGTGCCAATGCTTTCCCCAACTTAAAAATGTCAAGTAGTAAATGTGACTCGCCACTCCTCGTTGCCTTGCCTTCTCCATGTGAGAAAAAGTCTTAATATTCATTCATTTGTTAACATATCTATGCATATTATGAGTTCGTGAAATCAAGTTTCAAATTGCATTCAGAAATATAAAGTGCAAACAACATTGCTAAGCAAAGGTTCTTTGATTTCTTCGTGCCAATTACAAATCACACTTTGAAAGGTACTTCTAAGCCAATAAACGTGCCTTCTACAAAACAAAGTTAATAAAAAACTAATGCAGCACCTGCAACTAATTATACTTTCTAAGAAAATTCATATTATAAATCATAAACAATTTCCACCCTTGTAAAACCTAATAGAAAAAACGCCAAAGCAAATTAAGATGTCGATTACTTCGAAGAAGTAGAAAATAAAATTGCTAAACCAGAAGAACTCTTGTTTACTGCTACGTTTTAAATACGTTTTTCGTAGAAATTTGAGATCCATTAAGGGTCGTTTTGCCATCACACACCTTTTAGACGGCTTATTCAGTTCATGTAAATCCAAACTGAGATTATTATTTTTAATTTTTAATATCAAATATGAAATTATATCTTCAAATGGCTTCGCGTTAGTCGAACAAAATTTTTTTGTGAGGGGAATATCACATTGTCGTCAAATGATTTCTTCCGACTAGGGTTGGGTGGGAGGGAGTGTCAGACTCGACTCTTACTGACTAAAAACCCTCTATTCTTTCTCCTGTAGGCCGAGGTCGCGGTGCGTCATTGCACTTGCCCCGCAACACCGGCAGAAGTCATACGAAGTAAGGTACATAATATAAAAGGCACTAAACATTTCCACAGAGTTTAAAAATAAAACTATTTATTGCCTTCATATTTTTCAATACTAATAGTGTAGATTTTTTACAGCAAACATAACAAACCATAACAGTATTTAGTGCTTCGAAAAAAACCTACAGATTCGAACTAAAAAAAATAGAGACTTAGTTACCTAATATTGGCGCAGTGAACTATTAATACTTGCAAAACTACACTTAAATGTAAAAAAAAATCAGTTGTCATTTCTCACATTTTTAATAAGATTCTAATTAACAGAATATCTTTTGAAAGGCATTTTTCAATTGCCTTTGTCGCGAACCCCTTTCCCTCTACGCGTTTTTTAAATGACTCGCTCGCTCGCTAGTACTTGGCTGCACTTATGTATCCCATGACCTAGTTACCTACTCATCATTGAATGTGCTATTTTTAGGTTCAGGTCTTTCAGCTTCTGGTTTGTTCTGTTAACTATAGCTTTTGAGCGGACCAATTGTGTTTTCTTCAGCTTGCTTTGAATATTTAGATTTCAAAAGATTTTCAATTAAAGGCAAAATGTTTGTTATTGTTTTCTTAGCATAGCTGTTAATTTTAATCACAATTCCAGGACCCCATGTCGTGGTGGCTCAGAGGTTGAGGCGTCCCGCTTTTAAAGAATGATAAAGGATGCGAGTGCAAAATCTGTTAAGTTTCAATGCGACTGTTTCCGAGTTACCTATAAATACTTTTTAAAATCATTTTAACATCGCATCGCATCGATCAAGCGTCTTTTATGTATCATTCAAAGCTCAGACATTTTATGGGTTGATCATGAGGAAACTTATATAATTATACGATGATTTAAATTAAACACCTGATAATTATCACATCCAGGATGTAACTGAACATAAACTGTAGTGTGCTACAGTTCCCATTTCTTGGTTGTTACTTTAGACTTGGTGCAATTCTTTGTGATCTGTAAGTCCTTAAACACGTTTTTCTTTCTTTTTCTTGTTATAATGTTAAATGACTATTTAAACGTGGAAGCTTGTAATTATCAAATATCCCTATGTAGTACATGGTGAATTAATTGTTGTAATTAGTCTGTAAGCTTTCTTTAACTGAATAAATAAAACACCGTGAGCATCACCAGCATCTATATTTAATTTCACACGCTAAAGTAAAGTGACGATTTGCTATATTTGATCATTTTCAACGTTTAAGAAAGGGGTAACGAACATGTGAACAAAATCTACACTGCGTGTTAGTCTATCTCCCATCTGTCCACATATGTGAGCGTAACATTTTTTCAAAGCATACCTCTTCTGTCATAGTCGGTAAAATACCCGACCACACCGCAAAGCTAGTTTTTGCCTTCGTCTCGGCCCATTTACCCTTGGTAGGGAAGTTAGACGTTATGACCCGTTTTTGCTGGCGCCTCCATCCTGCTTGCCCTGTACGGTAGCTTTGATCGTGTTAAGAAATAAATTAGAATAATAATAATCATATTTCTTTATGCTTAACTAATATTTTTTAAACAATTTAAATGGCCTTATTACTTGATTTTGGTGCTGAAGCTGGCAGCTGGTTGCTGTGCGACGTGTCGCGAGATCGATTCCTGAAAAACGACTTTTTCCGACTTTTCTTCCGACTGAAAAAACGCTTTTGTGATCTACAAATTGTAGTTTCGGGTCTGGGTATCTTGTGTATGAGAATTTGTATGTTTGTAAACGCACCCACGACATAGGAGAACATTCTTATATGGGGCAACATTTAAAAATAAAAAACATTTTGCCTGAAGTAACTAATATTTGTAATTGTGCATTGATTAGGGTTCCTTGACGTATAACCTAACCACGAACGAAGTGTAGGCAATAAATGTCGCTAATGGACGCCTGCAGTTCCATAGAAGTGGCGAGTCCTTTTGAGAGTTACGAGATTTGAGGATTTAAAATAATAATAAAATTTGCAAAACTTTAGAAGTTAGTGCAATTTTTAAAGACTATCGACTCAGGGTTTGAGGAACCCGGTGAAGTATACTAGTTATAAAGAATGTATTGTGAAGGAATATTCTTTGGAAAATTTTCTAACTTTTCGAAGAACCAATTAGCTTGTATACTGTTTCGATACATGTTAAAGTTTCCAACGTTCTTTTGATAAATGTTTGACAGCAATTTTCAAGAAAGTATTTTTAAAACGCAACATTACAATTTCTGCTTGCTTATTTAGGTAATACAGTCGTAGTAAAATATAACAAAAAAAGATTGGGGTTAATATTTAAACGAAAATAAAGCTATTCCTGCAAAAGGTTATACCCAAATAGATTTGATGGATTTTTTTAAAGATCTCTTTTAAAACGATGCTAAAGTTTCATTGATCGTCAATTTAGATAGTTTCTATTGTTTTATCATAGATGTGACATCAAAAATTTACAACAAAACCACAACACATCTAGATAATAAATGTCACGGGAAAATACACCATAAATGCTTAGAAATAAAGTTGTCAATTTCAAATGTAACGGCAAACGAGACGTCATTATTGATCGTTTTCCGATTCATTGACGAGTGAGGTAGATGGCGCTGTGTAACAAAAAAATGTGATGAATGTTCATTGAGTCGGAGACGATCGTTATCTACGAAGTGTTAGGAAATGTCTTGACAGAATATTATTATATTTCTCGATTCGAAACTTTAGCAAGTTCTTGTAGCATTGTGTCATTAAAAGAACTAAGATTTTTTTAAAGCTCTCAAAGATATGATCCTATTTTATATGCAATGACATAGTTGATATTTTGAACTCGGATGGAAATATTGAGCAGAATTGAGGTGTCTATTAAGAAGTGTAAATTTCATAGCTTGCATATATGATTATGAATTCAGGTATACTAACAGATTGTTTGCGTAGCAGTTTACATGTATTGACGCATTCTTGTCGTATGCTACACGAATTAAAGATACTGAAAAGACTTAAATTATATTGTTACAAAGATGAATTGTAGCAAAAGTCCAAATTGACCATTCCTTATAATAATATTTCGTCCAGTTTTCAGATACTTACATACCTTGGCTTTTTGACAATCTGCATATTGTCATGTTGTAGCGATCGTGAGATCTTCGTTCCACTCATTAAACAATAACTGATCTGAGGTAAATATAGCATGTTTCAGTACTTTTTTTTTCCAAATACCCTCAACGTAGAAACAATGTAGCGAGTGTCGCAACACATTTATTTATTGGAAACATTGATAAAATCTTAAAATCATAATATTTTGGAGCGGACCGGTGACACACCGAGCCTGCGCGCACTCAATGAATCATACATAATTGATCGTCAAGCGAGATCGCTCCGATGACGTTGTCATCTCGAACACGGCTTTTTGTCACTTTCTTGTTACTTGTTACTTTTTTTAGTCTTAGTGACCTTTTCGTCGCTTCACTCGGTCCGATAAATGAATGGTGTAGCGATGACTCCCTATTTTTTTTTTAATTTTTTGAGTTTATCGAAAAGTACATGGTAGAAATTTTTGTCTCAACTTTGATTTCTTTTTAATTGATAGAACTGACGATCATGAGTTTTGTATGTATTTTTTCAATTGGTTATACCTTTTTACAAACTTTTATGCTTACAATAGGATTACACTCGTATTAGTCCCCTTTAAAAGTCCGGATAAAAGCGTCTCGTCTCTCAGAACCCTCGTTTTCCATCCCCAGAGCCAGCGTGAAGCTCGTGTGTACAAATTAATGGGAAATTTACGCCAAATCAATGGTGCGCTCCAGTTATACAGGGTGCAATTGTAACTTATCGACTGGTACACACAACCCCACGCTGCAACACGTTGCTAGGCGTCAGAATGCATCTGGGGTGCGGAGAGCGAAACACAGGGTGTCAAATTTTATGCGATTGCGTTCAAGTATTAAATTTACGATTATTTAGACACCACTGACACACGGTGAAGGTAAACATCGCGATGAAACCTGGACTTATATTACCTAATTATAATTTCGAAATCGCCAACCCGCCTTGAGCAAGCCTGGAGATTAATGCTCAAACCTTCTCCGTGTCAAAAAATACCTTTGCTCAGCAGTGTGCTTTTGCTCACTTACCCGATATTTATAAAGGATTGACTTAAAGCGAAATTTTAAATTAAAAAAAAAAAAACGACTCACTTATCAAACAATTTGAACAAATGAAGATATTTTTTTATTTTTACGTGTTTTTTTTACTTAATAATTTGTTTAGTGATTTTACACCAAGCAAGTAATGTACAAAATTGTTAAGACTGATCATTAAATTCTCCCGTGTATTTCGTTCTGGCATCCGCCATAAGATACGTTGGCGCAAATCAAGTTAAAAGAGCTTTTAATGAGAGAGCATTAAAGTTGTTTTTGAAATGATAGGGTAGACAATAGTTTCGCGTGGCCACGTGGCGCGCCCTAGTGCCCTCTCCTGCCCCATTGTTAGTGTCAAAAAACAAACCTAAACTCACGTATCGCCTATTTAGGGTACCGTATGATAAAAAAATAATAAAAATAAAATCAAATTAGTTATTTTTTTAAATATTGTATTTCGTAAAAGTATTTTCTTTTCAATAAAAAATAATATAATATGAAATAAATTTGATTATAACAACATTTTCGTTTTTAAAGGTATTTAACACTTTTTTGAATACGTTTCAAGATATCGAATGGATTTTCATTCGTTTAGTTAATGATACTTTATAAAAATATTATTTTTTATCCAAAAGTTTTCAATTTCTTTTTGTCAGAGACTTCGAGCTTTCTTTCGTGACATAATCCTTGCCTATTATTAAAATTATTTAATATTATAATTTGTATTCGGAACAAAATAATTGTTATTACAGAACCATTATTTTTGCATGAAACAGTATATTTCTTAGCAAAAGCTGGCTATTGAATTCATTGAAAAATAACACATACAAATATTGGTATAGTACTGTTTTAGTTACCGTCACTGAATCTCACAGAAATTATAAACAATAAATTCTTGTTATTATAATAATTCTTCCACCTACAAAACTGACGTAACGCAACCGTAAATAAACCTAGAAAACATATCTATAACTATAAAAATCAATGTCATTTTAAGTTGTAATATTATTATATAACTCAAAAATATTCAAAATAAATATTTAGGCTATGAATTATTTAGTAAATGGTTTATTTATAACGTAAAGTTTGCTCAAAATCATTATAATAAAACATATTAAAAAAAATACGGGACCCCCTCGATTTCGCCCAAATCCGCTTCGTCGTTTTTATTAGAACAAAGGGCACCGTTCTTGGGAAATGGTTTTTCGAAAGTATTGTTTGGGCTACCTATTCATTGTGTATTTTTCCCGCGGAGAGGATCCATAGTTCATTGTTTAATGATTTCTGAAGCGGCCTACAAAACTTTAATATCAAACCATTATAATAGGACTCGTCATGAGTGAACTATGATTTGTTTTATAATAATATACTATTTTATTTGTAACTGATATGTCTATTTTCATTTATGTTATAAGTGATTTTAGGATGATTTTTTTAAACAATAACAACAAATTTTTCAAATTTTTGTGAATTTTTATCAATGTATGTTTGTTAGGTATTCTTCCACGCAAAAAGGATGGACTGATGTGGTTGAAATGGTATGTAGATAGGCTATACCCTTGATTAACATAAGGCTTCTTTTTATCCACAACGCGGGTAAAGCCGAGAGCTTTTTTTATGTAATAGGTTGGCAAACGAGCAGACGGATTACCTGATGATAAGCAATCAGCGCCGCCCATAGACACCCGCAACGGAGGAGTTACGAGTGCGTTGCCGACCTTTTAGGGATTAGGGATTTGGAGATTTAGGAATTGCGAAGGGATTGGGGAAGGGGAAGGATTGGGCCTCCGGTAACATCACTCACACCGCGAAACACAACGTTGTGGTTGTTTCACGCCAGTTTTCTATTGCTATTGCTAGTATACATAATAATAAAATAATTTTATGGCGAAAAGGTTGGCAACCATGTAGACCGATCACTTGATTGTAATTAATCGGCCCCGCCCATGGACACTCGTACCTTAAGTATGTATGCAAGTGGATAGTAGATTTGGAGATGAGGGCAAAATTGGGCCTCTGGTTACCTCACATAAACGCCTCAACATCAACATAGGTCGCCTCACGTTGGTGTTTTGCGCGGCCGTGATATCACTCCGGTCTAGCAGAGCTGAGAAGCATGGCTCTCTCATATTTGTCAATTATCCAACTACTATCATTGGCATCCGACTGCTGAAGTTATGGCTACACTATCTTCCTACTATGAAATGAATGATGACTATGTCAATGCATAATTATGTCTTATAAATGTGTTTTAAAAAAGTTTAGAAAATTTGTATTTTGATTTAAAACCTAAGTTGTAGAAATATCGAAATAATTATTGTTATTGATAAGTTGGAATGCACCCAATTGATATTTTATAAAGAACACTACAGAGTTCAATGACACCGTAATAAAATGAAAATAACAATTTTTATTTTATCATGAAACGTTGTGAAAAATCTTGTAAAGTTATTGCACTGAGTTAAGAGCACTCTATCAATTTTTCTACAACTATATAAATCCTTCAAAAGCAGAATAATATAAATTGTTTTTTCATAAAAATTCTTAGAAAAATATTAATATTCGACATTTTCTGATAGGTACTCATTTTTTATTAATATTTGACTTCGATACTTAAAATTTATTCGTTATCTAATGTTAAGTATCAGCCAGAGTTATTAGTGTACAAAAGCAATAATGCACTGTGGTATCCGCCTGAAACAAGAAAATGAATGGCAATAAAAGTTTGACTGTCTCTTGTTCTAACATTTTTTTGTCATATACTGGAGAGACATAGCTTAAGCTTAAATGAATGAGGTCAACCGAGGTCCAATTCTCCCTAAAACTTCCTAATTCAGAAATCCTAATTCCAAAAAGAACCAGCTCCACATAAGGATCTTCTCGTTTTTGTGGGTGTCCATATAGTGCCTATAGCTTACTTTCACATCTAGTGGTTCCCTGAAACAAGAAAAAGAACAGGGTGGTTTTTAGCCAGTAAGAGTGTGACCCCTTCTAAGCATAGCGTGCTTTCCCTCCTCTAGAAAAATCCATTGTAATATTTGTTTAGTCTAAAATGCAACTATCGGATGTCAAATGTATAGGTACGTTTCTGATATGTTTACATGGTTAGCATTGATCGACAAACAGGAGTAGGTACACCGAAAAATAATACAACAGCAAAAATGGCATGGACGAATAATTGTAATTTGCATTTCTACAGAACAACAGTAAGGGACTTGACATACAAAACAGTGCACCAGTCATTTGATGAGCTCCACGTCGAAAATAGGACACAGGTACAAAATCCTACTCCCACGTCGAGAACAGACTATAGTTGGAATTTCGCTTCAAGTATCAATTGCACTAGTTGTCAAGTATCAACCACACAGTACGATATTTTTATAATTGAGCCGCTCTATTGTTCCATATTTCTGTACTGTTCGTATGAATGGATGAAACAATCTGAAATATCTGAGCCGACGAACTTATTTACAGCATTCTGAGTCCTTTTGTTATTATATATGTATGTATATGTACCTATATATATTCAAGTCAAATATAATAACATTTAATGTTACTTGTGCATGGAAATTATGACGAAAAATATCTTGTATTTCGTAATAATTTACATGCTTTGATGAAGCCAAACTTTAAAAAAAATATAAGTATTATGTTAAAAAAGTGTTTTGTTTTGTGTTTATGTTTAAGATGATGCTTATTAAGCTTGACCAGGCCTATTTGACACGTTGGTAAAGATCGTGCTTATCATCATATCAGCCGCAAGACCATGGATGTTGTGGGATGACGCTGGGGGCAGGTTGCTTTCAATAGGTCAGACTAGAAGTCAGAGACGGATTGGTTCGGCCTTAGCTCAACTAGTTTCGGGTCACAACGGGACTCTTATTCATGAACAGCGTGCGCGTCGCGGTGATGTCGCACAGCCAACGCTGTGCTTCGCCGAAACTTGTAGAGTCTATATCAGTTAACTCACGTAAGTACGTCGTTACTTTCACTAAAATTAGTATATATTATGTCTCACGATAGTTACTATTCAAAAAAGAGCATTCAGCATTTGAAAGTTTATAAAAAAAATTAAGCCATTAGATAGCAGCATAAGCACTCACAAAAGAGTTTTAGTACGTATATTTTTAGCAGTAGGTAAAGTCGTTTAATAATATCCTCCAATTCAGTCTCTGAAGTAAGTATTACACCTAGATAACATACAGAAATCTAAATACAATAGTAATATTAATACCAATCAATTACCACATGATAATAATACGATGTAAATGGAATTGCATTGCTAGATCATGGTTTAATGGGCAGCAGAGCTTCCCTCAATTACATCCTCATTAGTAAATCAAATCTGCTACTGATACAAGTCCGTCTTTCGGGGTGTATGATTAGGATCTTTACAAAGAATCTCTGAATTTAAACATAAACAGAACCTTCATGCCATTGGAATATAGCTCAAATTGTGTTTGAAAGTGTAAAAAGATTATTTTAACTTCTTTTAGAGCTGTGTTTTCAATAGTCAGATAGATGTTGTCCGAGGAATAAAATTGTTGCTGTCACTGTCTTATGCAAACATTCTGACGCGACAGCATAATAATTCTTACCCAGACAACTTTTATCTAACCATTGAAAAATCAGCCCTTATAAATGTTAACATTGTGGACTTTATACCTAAGTAAAAAAGTACCTAAATTAAAAGGAAATAATAATAAAACAATCCGTGAAGAAAAATTCGAAAAATAAATAAATACAATGTGAGTTACATTGTATTTATTTAATTTTATTTATGTTTTCGATTTTTTATATGTATTGTTATTGAGTACTGTAATTGGTTTTGTACCGTACTATTCAAATAAATAAATTATAAGTGATATTTATTTTAACCATTAACTAAATAACATTATTTTATTACGCTGAGTTCACATTCTTTTGTAGTTATTTTTAATATTAACACCTTTAAAAACCACAAACAAAGTGATGACTGTATTTATTATTTTCTTTCTTTGAACATTAAACGTATTAACAACTGTAACTAAAGAAAATAAAAATTATAAGTGAAAACCAACCTCAACAATAAAAATTGCTAGAAAATTACTGTAATAATAAATAAGCGACACATTTTATTTTAACACGCGCCCAGTCAAGTGCTTAAATACAGACAGAATTGACACCTGTACCCACGATAGCGAAATAAATGAGATTAATATTACAGAATAGGGAGGTTCTAATACCCTTTGCAGGTGGGTATACGTTCCCCGTCAATGTCCATTGTTTGATATCATTCTCGCTACAAACAGGAGCTGTGATTAAATATAATACTTTGCTACAATCTGTTATTAAATTATATTCGATGGGTCGAAAATTTCTTTGTTAAAATAAGGGCAGCGAATAAGGGTTATGATTCTTTTATAGGTGAGCATGTGTGCTGTTCTTTATTTAAAAATGTATTGTAATGTAATGTTCGTTGCAGTGGCTGTTTCGAGGAAGGTGTCTTCATAAGGATGTCAGCAAGGGACGCTCCATCGTGGGCCGCATCAATGATGTATCATCGCCAGACCGGTTAGAGTTCAAACGTCAGACCTATAAACAATAATAAATAAGTTATATCAACATTAAAACCAACATGATATTCAAACACCACAAAGGATTAAAAGATTACGCACAAAACAGCTCAACCACAAACAAACAAACAAATTTAAAAAAAAACGCATAAAAAACAAATTTAAAAAAAAACGCATAAAAATTCGTTCGAATGAGCTCGAACAAATCAGGTATGGGCAAATAGGATGGAGGGTGGCACGTGACCGCCACGCGCTGGTAAGTCCTCCAACAGAAAAGAATCCGACAGGCTTTTCTAATGATCATGAACTAGGCTCCCATCTCGAATAACACACCATGACCCCATGGGGCCCTTAATATGCTTGAAAGTAGAGGAAGCAAAATGTTACGGGAACCGACAAATTTGGACCTATTAGCAAAAATGCTTTTGTGCCCAACGGGTTGGTTGGGACAATGTCTGGGAATTTTGTTACGAAAGTTTTTGATAAAGGACCCAAGAAAAGTTTATTTGTCAGAAATTAGTACAAATATAGGTGTTTTGTGTTAAATGGAATCTCACACATTCTTCAAAACAAATCATTTATTTGCTATTATGGGTAAATTAAGTTGTTAGTAGATACAGATCCGACCATATTACGCCTTGGGGCATGCAAATTATAAAATTACAAATATGGCGGCATCACAACATTATTTCAAGAAAATATAATACATTCAAAATTCAACTATCAACACAATTATTGTAATATAAGTGGATTCAAATTATAATTTCATCAATCTTCCGAATTAGTGTACAAAATATTAGGCTTAACATCTACTTATATACTATACACTATCTATATAAGGTTCTTGACAACTAAAAAATCTTAGTCTATAATACTATTACCTATGTGTAAATTACTCAAATATCGCAGAATTACTATTTGGAAATAGATATGATAGATAATTTCTTTTAGTTTTAGTGTATATGTATATATATATATATTGTATTGGGATAGCTGAAATCTGTCTTGTTCTGGAAATCGAACAATTTATCTAGTACAAAAATACAAGTGTATTATAATTAATTTAATTCTAAACAAAGCTCATTAGTTCGTCTATCGTGAAAACCTGGTACGTGGTGAGCATTGTTCGCAACTAACAATAGCGGTATGAGTTCTAATAGAATCATAATAGGAAATATGAAGCTGTGATCCGATGTGCTTTACTGTGAAACTAAGCTAAACCTTTGACGTTTTGATTATAAATACCAAATAAGGTATTTAATTAATGTAATTTCGCGTAGCCACTATTTTCTATGACCTTACACTAACTTGGGTTTTAATCACTAGATATTTTAGTCAGAATTGAAATGAGGAGTTTAGTGTAAGTTAGAAGTTTTAAGTAGATAGTAGATATATATCTGTATGAAATAAATGGTTTCAATATTATACATATGTATCTGTATGATATAAATGGTTTCAATATTTATTTTTTAGATTGTTTTCGTAATTAAATTATCTTACCTTCATGCAGTATATGAGTACCAAATATCAAATGCAATTACTTAGTTAAAAAACTTTCTAGAAGACTCGGAAGTTTGTATGAAACACAGTGTCTTGTCACAATTCTGTTAACTTCAATTAAATATGCATTTGTTCCTGAGTGTACGTCCTATACTGATTATTATGGTGAAATTGACAGTACCTACCCCCTGCCTCTGTATAAAAATAATAATATAGTTATCACCATCAGTCTATAAGTGCCCAATGCTGAGCAAAGGCCTCTTCTCACACGGAGAAGGTTTGAGCATTAATCACCACGCTTGCTCAAGGCGGATTGGCGATATCAAACTTACACTTAAAAAAATATTAGTCCAGATTTCCGCACGATGTTTTCCTTCACCGTATGTCAGTGGTGTGTAAATAATCGTAGAAAGTATATATAACTCGGTAAAAATCACATTGGTACTTGCCAGGTTTGGAACCTACTATCGTGCATGGGAAGCGACGATTATACATTGGTATCGGTACTTTGTTATTTTAGAAGTAGCACGAAACATTTTAACTACATATTTCATAAGAATGAACGATTTACGCCAATTGAGAAAAGCTCTTCAAGTTTAAAGTAACAATCGGATTAATATTCATTTCAGGTTTTTTTTTCTGGAAATGCACTATTTTTTTTACCAACCTTAATTTATTTTCACAGCTTTGGTTTTACAAAATAAATCGTTATTTCTCAGCTATAATAACTTCTTTTCAACTAGCGGTTCCTAAATTGCCACCTCCGTGCTACACAATAAAATATATTTCATTCCACTCTTTGAATAGTACCTTATAGAATGTTATAATATTACAAAAAATATATTTTCATCTCCAGATTCAAACCTTGGTCTACAAAACTCGATTCAATACAACAAAGAGAGATCAAGTTAGACTGGATATTTCAATCAATGTTTGAATAAAACCAGTATTATTTGAACTATGTTTTTCTGATCATTGTATTTTTACCGAAGATATTTTTAGTAAACATTTTTAGTTATCGAGAGAAGTATGAATGTTTTGATGATATGTGTATTGCGGAGTTTCCTTTTTAGAAACATTTGATGATCTGTATTTTGTGAGAGAATTCTATAGGTCTAAAGATAGACTAGTACATTACAAATGAGCGCAATGGGGTCATTTTTTAATGAGGAAAATAAGAGTACCTATCTCTGTTGTGTATGCTTTCTTATCTTAAGGCAGGTCGAGGACATTAAAACATAAAGTTATTGTGACAAACATATTACTAAAATAAATAAAATCATATTATAATTGAGATCAAAATCGCAAATCGCCGACCAGCTCCTACAATCACAAACGATGACCATTAACACCGCTATTAACCTCTAAAGCCATTAAATAGCATGTTTATGTTGATCGAATCACATATCACTCGGATCGACTAATCCCTCGCGATCCGATTACTAGAGGAAAAAAGGGAAAAAACTAAAACCGCTATAATAGACGCGTGGCGGAAACAATAATGTTAGGAGAATGGTGGGTAATGAAGACCGGGAGCGTGGCGGCCTCGTGCGCCCGCCGCGGGTACTAACGAGACCCGCACGCGCCCCTTGTTTGACCCCGTGCGTGCAAATTCGAGAAATTAAAAAAAATATATATAGAAAGAAAAAAATGTTTTGTTATCCGATAGGTTTGAGTGCAAAGAGGAGTAATAGTGCGCTCAATTACGGCGGGAAAGCGGTGTGAACTTCAGAGCGCTTTTATCAAACCACCAGTGGGATCGCGGTTGAATAACATTCACATTTTTGAATGAGTTTTTTGGTTGAAGCTTTGTTCTATTATTACTAGTTTTAAGTTAAAAATATCAATAGTACCGCCATGGGCAAGCAATGGCTTCTCTCTTCGTCTTTTTAAGGTACCGCACCCTAGACTAAAAAACGGGGATCCTATTTCTTAGATTTCGATGTTGGTCCGTTCGTCTTCGTCTGTCTGTTTATAGGCAGTATCTCATGAACCAGGCTTTATCAGTCACTGCACTAAAAACTATAATTCTCTACGTAATTCAGTTTTAAATATAGACTATTAATGTAAACGGCTACTTCTCATAAAAAAAAAACATTTAAAAACTGAATTGATTAGGTATTCTAAGAAGGTTTTACCTATAGGTAGGTATTAATTTCGATTCTTCCTTCCAAACATCTACTTATACACCTTACATTCAATTACTTAACCCTATCACCGCACAAGTGATAAATACGTGCCGTCTCTGTGAAAGTCGATTTTGATCCGATTCTATTAGTCGATTAATCAAAACTCGGTCACCTGCGCTGTCCTCACTTAGTCGTGTTCTGTCAAAACTCTTAATCCAAAGGTTTAAGGCATTTGATCGATTGTCACTTGCCCTGTGAATTTGTGACTGTGCGGTTCCGAAATAAGCGAGTAAGGTGACTTTTCTTTTTATGTCCTGTTCTGATATAAATATATTTGTTTGAAACTTTTTTTGTGAGAAAATTAACATATAGGTAACGATATAGGTAGTATTGCTATTTCCTATAGTATATTTAAGTATCTAGCTAGTTGATAATACCTTAATAGCACGTGGCATACAAAGTACGTAGACAAAATCGTCACGTCTTTATCAGAAACGTAAATACAAAATTATCCATTTTCAGACACTAACATCTGCCAATGGATTTGTTTCTAAAGAAGTAACCCATTATATATTTAGCTTTTACTTAAAAATGTTAACACACATCCATATAATGTATTCTTGTAAACTTTTAAATATGTCAATTTAAGTATGGCACATAAAATCTTGATACTTTTTAACAATATTATAATAAGTAATGGAAATGAATTAATCAACTAACCATACATTTTCATTGGTATTCTTATAATAAATGGAGATCTTAAAATAAAAAAAATCGTTTTATCCATTTTCGTGGCCCCAATCGGCAAGGTGACTTCTTTTTGTTGAACTTTTTTTGGATTTAGATACAACTGAACATTTTGTTCGTCGACGTTCTGTTATCAGAGTCGAGGCATCGGCAGAAGGGTTGCGCTCCGATATTCGGCCACTCGTAACGATAAAAATATGGTGAAGAAAGATAATATTTCCGCTTCATTCTCTTTTTAATTTTCAAATATAAAGGATTGATTGAATAATGAATGTGTTTAGTATGTGTGAAGTTGTCGGGTGACTTTTTCTTTTCCCTTAAGTTGTTTAGTTATAGTAGTAGAACATTATAAAAAGTTGTGTATTTACGTAATTATTTTCTTTCAGCATCCCATTTTAACCCTTAATAAAATATTTTTTGAAATGTATTTCCTTTAGCAAATGTCTTCTAGGTACATCATTACTGATAATGATGTCCTCTTTAATACAGTCTATATTCTTCTGTAAAGCACCCGACTTTAACTCTTCTGTTGATTACTAAAAGAACAAAATTTCGCAAGCTTGAAGGCAACCTTGCTTTGCTTCACTCTTCAGAAGAAAGCAAGAGGATTTTCAACATTTGTGTTTAAGAAAACATTAAGCAAAGCATATCTTTCTGTTGCCGTCGTAAGAAAGCAGAGAAAACGAAATCGCTCGAAGGGAAATTAAATAAAAAAATAAAAAAGCAATTTGATTTTTATTATGAATGCTTGCAAATACTTGGATTTCTAAATATTTTAGTTTATTTACCGATCGAGTTCTTTAACTTGTAATACTTCTTTTTTCTTCAAAGTGAGCAGAGAAATACATTTCGAAGACTGATTAAGCTTTTGCTTTTAAATTGCTTTTCAAAGCAGATTTGTTTTACAAACTTATTTTAAATATAACGTTCACGTCTGCCTCGTTGGACTAGGTCTAGTCATATTGATCGATGCTTTGTGCTATAAATAAATAGTGTGACCAAATAATTCAGGCTTGTTTGTTGATGTACCTGGGTAACTTGCTGCAACTGCTTTTTTACCTTGACTGCAGTGACCAATGAAACAATGAAACAATCACCATTGTTCATTTTGAAATCTTGTGTCGTGGTGGCCCGGAGGTTAAGGAGCCCACTTCTCATGCATGAGGGTGTAGGTTCGAAACCTGGCAAGTACCAATGGTAATTTTTCCGAGTTATATGTACTTTCTATGATTACTTAGACACTACTGACATACGGTGAAGGTAAACATCGTGAGGAAACCTGGACTTACAAAATTTATAATTATAAGTTTGAAATCGCCAACCCGCATTGAGCGAGCGTGGTGATCAATGCTCTAACCTTCTCCGTATGAGAAGAGGCCTATTCTCAGTAGTGGGCACTTATAGGCTGATGATGATGATGATGATGATGATGACATTGTAATCTTAGAGTGAAAGAAATGAAACCATACGTAAATAAAATTAAAGGCCAAATTTCAAATTTGAAAATTTACTGCACAGTAGTGACATGGCCGTAGCAGGACAATCGGCTGCCGTGCCATTTGTCACGGGTTAGATTCTAAGAAAGAAAATTCTAGAAAAAAAGGTCTAATCAAACAATAGGAGACAATTTGTAAAATAAAAGAAACTAAAGACGAAATAAAACGGAATGTGAACTCTAGTCATTATTATTAATAGAAAAAAATGTACTTATAGCACTATGTCTTTGAAAAATTCTGTAAAAAAGATTGGCATTTTCTTTTGGATAACCAGTATCTTGTTAGTACAAGAAGTTAGCGACCGCACTCCACGTGAGAGGTCACTTTACATAAATTTTCCCCAACTGAAAGAAGAGCTCCTTTGTGAAGCGCTGAAAAAACTTAGGTCCTCATTGAATGGTGCATTCCTAGTGGTCTAGGTCTCTAGAAGTTTATTTTGTTTTGTACCAAAACATGCACCGTCATATCCGTCTACACAATGAATAAAAATAATATCATTATCTACACTAATATTATAAAGAGGTAAAATTTGTAAGTCTATATGTTTGTAAGTTTGTATGTAGGGGGTAATCGGATTGGCAAAATTCTTTCACTGATAGATAGCAACAATGTTCCTGAGTGCTAAAGGCTATAAAACATTACGCTACGATTAAATGGAGCCGAGCAGCGGGGAAACCATGCGAGAGTAGATAGTTGGTAAAATTTTATGAATGCATCAATTTCGTTGGAACGTGGACTGCTAATATCTGTAGAGTGGTTGGCAGTGGTTGGACAAGAAAAGATTTACAATTGACTAACATTCTGAGTTGCTTATTCAAAGCTGTTATAAATTTAAACCAAACAAATAAAATGAGATTGAAAGTTGCTGAGATTAATTCCAGTTAAATAAAATAACAATAAAACAGTACAAATGTTAACTGCGTGTCATTGTAATAGCCTTTCATTTCTAAGAAATAATGATACTGAATATTGTTGTACTACGTGATATTTCTATACCTATTATTTTGTTTTATCTCCGTACTTTGTTGAATGAAAATGATTGCTGGACCAACAAACCAACAAGCCAATATTAATCCGAACAGTGGCAGCGTGTAATTGATAGTATTTTTTTTTTCATTGTATTTGTTCACAAACCCCTTTTGATAACACCCTACATATTGTTTTTTTTTATAAACCTTACGATTTATTGTGACCGAGGTCCAAGTTAAGAGCGGTAATCGTGTTTAGATTTTTATGTTTGAGTATTAATACTTTTATAGAATGATAACTAAACTCGGAAATTTGTTATAATATATTTTTGAATTTCATTTTTATCAAGACTTACTGTCTTTGTTAATATTATATACCTACCTATTATTTTTTGTATCTCGTATACTATATATTATTAAAGGCTGATTTTTACACAATAGACACATAAACGTTATCTGAGGAATAAAATTGTTGCTGTCACTGTCTTATACAAACATTCTGACGCGACAACATAATCATTATTCCGCAGGTAACTTTTATCTAACCATTGAAAAATCAGCCCTTAAAGTATTAAAACATCTTCAAAATCAATTCAGCACATCGTGAGATAATTGTGAACGTACATTCATACAGACACACATTCACGTCAAATTGACACGGACAACCTTCTTTTTGTTAGTCAGTTACAAATCGCTAATCGCTTACAACACGGCACTATTAAATAAACATACATATTTGTTATTTGCAAGTGATATAAGTGACGTTAAAATACTGAAGGGTAGGGGATTTCGTTTGTCTATTGTTAACTCAAGTCTCGACAAGTATTTTATGTTTTTGTTGTAGAAACAATGCGCTGTAATTATGACGAATGGATCGGCTTTTATAGGACCATTACTTGTTATTTTAAACGCTTAAATTCTTACTTTAACCCTTAGTTAGATTAACTTGTTGCTTCTAACGTCTAATCATTTTATGTTTAAGCTTAAGGGCTAGTTAATACCTATGAATGGTTTAAGTAGATAAGTGCTGAATTTTGTACTCAATAATAGAGCTGAAATCATCTCATAGGAAAAAACACTAATTATAAAATAAAGATAAAAAACTTGTTGCTTAATTGTGAAGTATGGAAAAGTCATTGTTCGGCTCCGATGTATTGGCCCGACCCGATTGATACGGGGAAACAATCACACTGATCTGTTTCGCCGTGTGAATGAGGTTACCGGAGGCCCAATTAAATCCTTCCATTCTCCTAATCCCCAATCCTCAAAAGTTCGGCAATGCACTCGTAACTCCTCTGGTGTAGTGGGTATATCACTGGGCGATGCCGATTGCTTACTATCAGGTAATCTACAGCCTTTTTGCTGCCTTCACACAAAAAATATAAAATGAATATTATGCTGTTTAAAGAATCCAGTGTCGGTATTTTCTTTCTACTTTAATAATGTTGTCAATGTACCTATAGATAAGTACTAGTTTATTTTTATAATCCCCCTTTTTTACCCGTAATAATGTAAATTAAAATGTTTGTTGATACAGCGCTACCCCAGGTAGGGAATTGTAGAATTTTAATTGTTTGAAAAATGTAAGTAAGTACCTACAGGGTGCGCATGTGTGCGCGCTGGTCGCCAACTATCAGGTGGTAATCCATAAAAAGCTATTAAATAATGAAAGCTAATCAAGTTGTACCTAACTGTTCCTTTTTATAAAAAAAAGATACATTAAACCTGGAATAAAATTCCACAATAATAATCTTCATTCAGAAAATATAGTATATTTAAAAATGGAATGCCTGTGTTATTATGAATTTATTAAATAATAATATTTTTTTTTTTAATCCAACCTTTATAACGCGACAAAATTCAGATGACTGCGCAAATATTTTAATCCGTACTCGACGTCGGTTTTATTCAATTAGCAAGTTTAAATTCGGTTAGACCATCTTCCGAACTGGTCATTACCAGTGATTTTATCAATGCACTCCCCTTTGCACCCTCGAATAATTGGCAAGGGGTGGCGAGGGACGCAGTCGATGAGAGACATATGTCCGACCCCTAGTACCGTTTGATGCATCATTATCGCAAATCAGATGGAAACTATTGTGTCAGATATTTTTATGGTTGTTATGTTAATGATGATTTGCTACCTCTTCCAATAGATGGGGCGTTGAAGCACCGTAACGATATGCCTTTCATAATTAGTACCACTATAATTCCAAATAAATACAACTGTTGATGTTATTGCAATTAAGAAACACAATTGGCAATTTAATTTTATACCTTTTATTAAACGTGTTAAGAAAACCATTTGCTTGCTGTCACAAAAAACGTCGTAAAACAATAAGTCAATAATACAGTTACACTAAGGACGGTGGCACACGGAGCAATTTGGTGCTAATGAAGTCATTGCGCGACTGCTCGGTGTGCGCATCGTTCCGACCGTTAAATGTAACCCTTGCCTTAATTTTATGGCTTTCGTCCGCAGATATGGTAATCATCGTGATTATAATTTACTTGCTAGGGTACAAACCACCAACGGGTTACATTACATAAAATTATATGCTATTTGTTGATTTTTTTACTGCGTTTTCATTAAGTTTTAGGGTCACGTCACGCTGTTGGCCATACTCAATACGAGGGCCTAACAACAATACTATTTTGGTGCATTCCATACATTCTATTTTCTATTTTTCGTGCGTTCCATAAATTCTGTCATTTAAAAATGCGGGCGTTCTATAAATTTTTGATTTTCAAATTTTAACAGTTGTTCGAATTTTACGAAACATAAGTTTAAAAGTTAAAATGTACAATCTCTAGAAAATTAAATAGGTACAGATATTAATTTATTTTTACCAAAAATCGGTACATACTTCTCCGAAATGTGAAAATCATATTCCATTTTTAATTTTAATTTGGAGTCGAAAAATGTGATGTACATTTGACATTTTTCATTTTAAAATCGAATGAAATTTGTGAAAAAGATATAAAAAAAAGGTTGCTAGTATGTAAAACAATTAAATAAAAAATTGTGACAGAACCTCGGCGCCATTGCCAAGTCGCGGTTGCCTTATCAATTTGGGCGCACTGGCTCGGTTCTGATGTTATTTAATTTTACGACTAGTTTCCGTTCTTTGGCGTCGTTAACGCTGAACGCAATTTGATTGTCTGTTTGTTCGACACGTCTACTGAAACACATTTACTCGTTGTAATGTACAATTGTCGATTAAGTCATTAACCAATGTAATTTGCGTGATTGACAACACCTGGATGTGAATGGGCCGTATTTTATTTTATAGTTGTAATTTTATTTCAGCGTATCATGTGTCGTAGGATTTTTTATTAGCAAATACGAGTGTTGGTTGAACGGAAACAATTTTATAATTGACTTATAACTATTGTAATTCTTTGAAAAGTTGTCTATAAGTAAGTTTGTGAGAATATAATGGATGTATGTTTGTTATTCCTTTATACAAAAACGGCTTGACCGATTTCGTTTAAGTTTGGTATGTAGATATGTGATATTCTGGATTAACCCTTAGGCTGTTTTTTATCGATATACCACGGAGGCAAAGCCGTGGGCGAACGCTAGTGTTTGATAAAAGTATATTCCAATAAAAATCAGACAATTTTCAAATCATGATATATTCTTGCCTGCTTAACTAGTCGTAAACTAAAATATTAAACTATTGCTTTTGTCGAGTGGATCGTACCGCGCTTTCTGCATTTTTTATGTGATATAGGACAGCAAACGATCAGACAGATTATCCGATGGTAAGCAATCAGCGCTGCCCATGGACACCCGCAACGCCAAAGGAGTTAGGAGTGCGTTGCAGGCGGTTTGGGGATGAGGGTTTCGGATACCTAGGGATTGGGAAGGGATGGGGGAGGGGAAGGCATTAGGCCTCTGGTAACTTACTAACACGGCGAATCACAACACTGTGGTTGTTTCACGCCGGTTTCCGTGAGGCCGTGGTATCACTCCGCGTAGATAGACGTTTATGAACAAACGTGTACATTGATTTGTTGTTCCGTCAATTGCGATTCAAAATAGCTGTGCGCTAGCCCTGTTTGTTTGAGGGCGAACGAAATGAATGCATCGATTTTGATTTGTAATATATTGGGGCGAATCGATAGGTACCTTAAATAGGGCAACAGGGTTCGCGCAGTCTTTATTAAGAGCTAGATCTAGGTATGTGTTAGTAAATGAAATAATTGTACTTATTTGTTTGGTTATTAATTTTGTTAACATTGAATATAAACGTAATAATATGGTCTATACTAAACAAAGGTGGTATATCTGAAGAAGTTAATAATAACCATTGAACAAAAATTAAACTAAACATTTTCGAGAAATTTTAATAAAATACTTATTATAACAATTAGTTATACACACATATATCTCTACCGTGTAATTATGTTCATTAAAAAAATAATCAACCTTCGGAAAATCATCATATTTCTACAATTTTAAATATTCATTTATGTATATTCTCTTCTGTATTTTCTAGGTTGATATTTAACGTTATATTTTCGAAAAAGAATTTCTCATTAAGTATTATTTTCAGTTGCTCATGTAAGCTTTATTTGTGTCTGCATCTGAACCGAATTCTTCCGTAATCAGTGATTCCAAGAAAAGAAAATATAATAAAATATTCTTTCTACTAAGAAATAATAAGTACCTAAATGAGTTCATTTTATAAAGTTAACGTAATTTTGAAAAAAAAATAGTATGTAATATCAAAATAAAATCAAAAACAATTCACGATAACAAACAAATTGAATGAAAATCAAATAGATAGGCCGCAACGCAGAATTTACAACAATTACATTTTCCACCCATACAAACGTATCCATCCAATTATCCAGACATTTCATGGATGTCAGCGTTCAGAGGGGTAACATGATGTTAATCCCAAAATCAAGAGATGCTTGACTTGACGTCCGCGGGGCGATCATGGATCACCCTCTGACAAAAAATCGCACCTGTCACCCTTATAATCAGAATATTTCGATAGCTGCTGTACAACAAAACCCTTAGAAACATTTGCATGATAAGGAACGAATGTTTTGTAAAATAAAATGCCTAAAGTATCTTAATTTTCGATCGAATAAAAAAGTTAAGAGTGCACACTGGGCGAGGGTGCGTGACGTTTTTTTACGTTAGCGCAAGCGGTGTTAGCTTTGAAGTCTGTTTTGTGGACCTTATTGTCTGGGCACAGGTGCGCTAATTGAGTGACTTGTTATCATCATCTACGATTGATACAATACACATGTCAACGAGTTTATATAGAATAATAAAAATAATGTGACCCTTTCAAAATAGCCACCAGCTCGGATGTTAAAAATCTATTTCTTTAACTAACTAGCTACTCTCGCGTGGTTTCACCCGCTGATCAGCTACTTTTAATCGTAGCGTGATGTTTTATAGCCTATAATAGCATCAGGAACATCGTAGCTATATATCAGTGAAAGAATTTTGGCAATCCGACCAGCGGTTCCAAAGTTTACCCCCTACATACAAACTTACAAACATGTATACAGTATAGATAAGTGTCTAATAATTTAAATGCTATTAATATTCTCAGTCTATTCTAGTACATAGAGTTCCGTAAATTAATAATACCTCTTATTATGGCAACAAAACATGGGGCTTGTCATGAAATAACAACGCAAAAAAGACAGGAGTATGGTCAATGGTAAGTTCTGTCTTTAGGCTCCTTTTATACCACCACACCAAATAAGTGACCATGCAATAAGCTTTATTTCTTTAGTAAATTCTTACCTTAGTCTTCCCTAACAGGATTCCTTAATGCGATAGAACTAAATTTGAATTAAGAAAGTATTAATACTAAATCAAGTCATAAATTTAAACCAAAATGAAGCAATAAATTCGGTACATTTTTTAAATTATATTATAAAATAAAATAATTTATGTATTTAATATAAGTTGGTAGCCTACACAATATAGTATGTATATTCCAATAGTATTTGATTCAGCATTATGCCGATTTCCATAGCTTTAAATAGAAAACTAATTAGTCGCTGGAAATCTATTATAATATAGCTCACAATAGCATAATTTGTAAGCTTTGAATCCATATGGATGGATTTTACGCAGGATTAGCCGTATTAGCTAAAATATACCTCGAAACAAATAATTGGTATTAACTATATCCTTTATAATATAGTGAATGTTAAACTTTATATGAAAATACATTTTCTATTATCTCTACCGGTTTAATATACGTAGAAATGCTAAATTTATTGGACTGGTATAATACAGAAATGCAATACATTTTTTTTTTACAAAAAGTCGAACCACACGCGTCTTTTATAAGCGTAGGTAGTATTTTTTTTTTATGAAACGCTAAATAATAAAAAAACAACTTTGAGTACCTACATTTACAGAGTCATAGATAGAATAGAATCAGATTACTATACTAGAATCTATTCCTTTTGCGATAGGGCTTACAATTAGCGGCTTTTAATTTGGTTGAAAATTGTAAAATGATTTCTTTAGGGTTGTGCGAGAAGGAGTGTCAGTGAGAGTCTTATTGACTAACAACCACACGTTCCTTTTTCTGCTTCAGGCTGGTGCCGCGTTACATTCTTGCACTTGACTCGAAATTCAGTCAGCCCTATTGGGTGCCATGGCTATAGGCTCATTGAATCGCACAAAGAATGCTACGCGCCGTACTAGGATCTACATATTCCTTATGCCATAGGGCTTATAATTAGAGCATAGGCATGAAAATGTATGTAACGGGGTAGATGAAGATTCATCGCCCGAATGCAGGGATCTGTGACATCGCGTCTTCCATCTGCTTGTGACCACGACCTGTGCAACCGGGTCGAAACGTCAAGCCTACCAAGGTATTCAAATTATATTTTTTTCACGTTAATATCCGCGTAAATATATTTTATTAATATGAAACGCGAAAATTGAAAAGTTAGTATGAAAATGTAACTTAGTTAGGTACAGGTAGGGCTCCGAATGAACATGGACAAGACGAAAGTCATGTCAAACGCCCATGTCACGCCCTATTCGATATCAGTTGGGAGCTCTAACCTCGAAATTGTTGACGAATATGTATACCTGGGACAAGTGATCCAGCTAGGATTTCGAGACGGAGGTCAATCGTCGAATCCAACTTGGATGGGCAGCGTTCGGGAAACTACGCTACATCTTCTCATCCAATATATGTACCTTAGTGCCATAAGACGAAAGTCTACAATCAATGTGTTACCAGCGATGATCTATGGAATTGAATGAAATTATGGAAAAACGGGTGGAAAATCATGAAATGACTTCTCGCGCCCTGGGTTAGGCGATAGGGAGTGTCAAAGTCTTACTGACTAAATACCACCTCGTTCCTGCCCTCGTTCCAAGCTGGTGCCGCGATACATTCATGTATTTTAGCCACACAACCCCGGCTAAACGTCAGCCCTATTGGGTCCCATCTGTACTAGTCTATTGGCTCGTTGAATCGCGCGTGGAACGCTACGCGCCGTACGCCCGGGTTTGTTTCTGGTCGGTCGGCAACCAGTATTAATTTCAAGTTGTATTTTTTACGAAACAAAACAAAAAATGGTATATACCTATTTTAATGATTGTCATTTTTTGCAAACTCATTTCTGTCCCTAGGAGGACACACAATTATATAATTTACTCTAAATTACCTTCGCAGAATTTTGATGCACGCAATGTCAAATCATTATAGAATAACGCCGACACAGCTTGCAGTTTCCTGTTGCAATTCAACATCATATGTCCAAAATGTTAAATATAAATCGAACCATATGCTATAGAGATTTAAAAACTTTGAAATACAAGAAAATAAAAATAAAGTTTAAAAAAAATACTACTGAACTTATCCTTTGTTTAAAATAAAGTTTGTATATAAAATCTTTAACGCGTAGTTATTAATTAAAAGGAGGAAAATGAGAAAGCTGCAAAATCAATAACCACTGATGCCTTTACGTAGCTTTTTAAATTGTTAAGTTTGTCATAAAACAATATATTTATTTCACCTATGGGTTGGAAATATTTTTTTATTACAATCTACACTCTATAAGTACAGAGAAATGGAAATTAAATGAATAAAATTCATATTCGCGATAACATTCCCTACAGCAGATATACGGAAACAAAACCAAAGAATTCTGTGCGAGTTAAAATTTTTCATTGAAACTTCATTGTGCATTCGTCGAAAATTTTAAAATCACGATTTAATTATTTTGCACGGAATTTGTGAAACCGTATTTCTTGTGAAATTCGTTGTACTAAGAATTATGGCTTTCATGAAATTGGGAAGTTCATATGAGAATAATTATGGAATATTTAACATTAATTTTGTTACTGAAATACCGTCGAGATAAACAATACCTTTCAGCGAGGCGTGCGTGTTGCAGGGGTCAGTGCTACTGATCAAATTGCATCAGTTGTTTCGTATGCCCGTTTGCTATAAAGACTTTGTATAAAAAATATAGCCATGAGTGACGCCAATACGTGGTCTGCCGTTGGTGTGCAAGGATAGCTCACCGCCCGATCAGAATCAGAACAGAATGTGTATGCGCGTAGCGTTCCGAACGCACCTCAAAGACCTAATAGACCACTACAACAGATGGGGCCTAACAGGTCCGATGTTTACCGGGGTCACCCGGTCAAGCGCAATATGGTACCGTGGATTATGCCGATTCGATCGGCCTGGAGCAGGACAAGGAACGGCGGGTTTATAGTCAGTAAAAGTCTGACACTCTTTTTCGCCAAACAATGGGCGAAATTACTAATTTGATGATTTCTCTCCTCAAAAAGATAGAAAATGTAGTACGTAAATTTGTTTCAGTATTGTTTAGATTCCAATCATATCAATTACGGTTCTGTCCATCTCAATTTATACCTTCCATGTGTTTGTAATATGGTTCATCTAAAGTGGTTAAACTATAGTCTAATTATTGATGTTATTAACTCCTAATGCATGTCGATCGACAAGGATAATGCGTTTTGTCATAAAGGTTACAAAGTAACAAATATTATTTGTATTCACTAAGTAGTTTTGATTTTAAAGTATCTGTAAATAGCCATCAAGTCTCACATCATCAGCCCAGAAGTGGTTACTGGTGACAATAGGCCTAATCTCACATGGATAAAGGTTTGAGCATTAATCACCATCGAAATGAGGTCCTTAAGGATTAGCAAACTGAAGTGGTAGTGGGCAGGTCACATCTGTCGAAGAACTGATGACGGTTGGAGTGAACGTGTTCTACAGTGGAGACCACGTCTAGGCAAACGTAGTGTAGGGCGCCCTCCAACTAGTTGGACTGACGACATCCGCAGGGTGGCTGGCAGTGGTTGGATGAGAAGAGCTGAACATCGAGCTCAACGGCGTGCAGTTGGGGAGGCCTATGTCCAGCAGTGGACGACATCAGGCTGATGATGATGATGATGATGATGATGATTAATCACCATGCTTGCTCAATTGGCGGATTGTCGATTTCAAACTTATAATTTGATATTATGAGTCCAGATTTCCTCACGAAGTCTTTTCTTCACCATAAGTTAGTGGTGTCTAAATAATCAGAGAAAGAAGACATGCTCGAAACATTAACATTCGTACCTACTTGTAAGTTTTCCAACCGCACCCTCACGAATGAGAAGCGGGCGCCCCAAACTGCGAGCTACCAGTAAGTAGTAAGTAAAAAGTAAGCCATATTGACGAGATTAGAAAAATAAAACTTTGAAATAAGAACTATAAAATTTATCGATTTCACCTGAAAACATTGATGAAGGTTTTACTCAAGATTAACGGCAGTCCCTTTACTCTTCTCTGGTCGAGGAGGTAAGGATATTTTTCAACCACGGACTTAAAAGGATATCAATATCTTGATACTCCATCACCATCATAATGGTTGGCAAAAATCTGTTAGCATTCTACCATACTATCGTCGTAAATACACATAAACAATATAGAATTGAATAATAATTCTATTTTTGAAAACATTATTCAAATAAAATAATATTTATATATCGTATTGGAACATGTTGCAAATAAATAATAGTTACATTTAATTTTTAGGTACCTATGAATACAAAATGAATATGTAAAAAAATAAAATATTTTATTGCGATGTCGATCATTCACAATTCTCTCGCAAGCTGTGCAATACTGTGAAATTGCTTTGTTTTTTTTTTGTTTTTAATTGGCAATCGGAGTCCTATACACACTACACACTTCTAGTGGATTATGTTAGTTATTGCAGGATTTTTTTGTATTATTATTTTTTATTATAGCAATTTATTGTGTGTTTTTTGAACGCTGCACACTGTTGTAAAGTAAGTAAGTTACATAACAAAAAATAACTAAACAAAGCTCCTACTTGAAATGGTGTCCTACCAAAGTGTCAGTCATTTGTTTTGGATGTCTCGTTCGATTATCAAACAAAAGTAACCGCATTTAAGAATATTATCCTGACTGCAACAAACTCAATAAAAATGAATTAACGAAATCGGTTCAGCTGTTTTCGAGATTGGCGCTTAGAAACACGTTTACAGGTTTAATTTCAATTTACAGTCGAACTCGTAAGTAGAATTGACATAATTAGATTATATTATGTATACGTGCATCTTGAAAGTCATTCTATAATTGGCAACGAATTCAATGTTATAAAATAGATGCACTGGAACCTAAACCACTTGTTTAGCAGTCTGGTTACTGAACGTTTAGCGATACCAATCATATAAAAACCTTCATCAGCCCTAGGTTAGGGTGATCGAAGGGACAGCCCTAGGCACCTGACAAAATCAGATGCCAAAAAGATTAACAAAAAGAAAAATGTAGCGAAAATTAATTACGCTGGCGATTTTCCGGGTGACAATAGCACCAAAACGTTTAACAATGACTAAGTATTGGCAAAATTAAATATACTTGAAATTTTGTGATTAGGATTTTTATTAGGTACCTACATGAAATACGTTGCGGTGCAAGGGCAATTAGAAACCGCAGCTTCGGCCTGAAGCAGGAGTGGGAACGGAGTGGTTTTTAGTCAGTAAGAGTCTGAAACTCCCTCTCGCTTCACCCTTATTACACGGAGGAGGAGCATTAGAGCTAAGCTGATACAATCCAACCTCATTGTTTAGTCTTCTATAAAAATATATTGTCAGCAATGTAACTCTTTTGGCTTACTCATTCTATACTCAACACAACTCGGCAAGCTACAAACATAAAGGCACCAAAGAATCGGTGGCGGAGT
Organism: Spodoptera exigua; assembly: GCA_902829305.4. Taxonomy (NCBI): domain Eukaryota; kingdom Metazoa; phylum Arthropoda; class Insecta; order Lepidoptera; family Noctuidae; genus Spodoptera; species Spodoptera exigua. Next base: position 5,261,727 of record LR824601.2, on the reverse strand, counting down.
CTTTTAAAAAACCTCTTCAAATATCGTTCTGTCAAAACGTACCGAATTCGGTCGTCATGTGAATGAGGGTACGTACAAGTGCTGTCTGCCACCTGTCGATGACGTCACACGCTTACAACCGCGCCTTTGCGCGGCTACTCCGGGCGGTTATTCTGGTAACAAGTTTAGACGTTTTTAATTTATCTACAGGTGTACCTAATAAGTATCATTGCACTTAGATAATAAATACGGTATTTTTATCAAGCAATAAATGTAACCTTCTCCTTAGTCGGATCAAAAGCAAGGACTTACACAATACTTTGATAACTGAATGAAAAATAAAGTGTCAATTTGAATCCTTTCCCATTATTTATGTTGGGATCTGCATCTCCATAGATCAATGGCACCAGTCAACTAATTGTTTTAACTGTACTACTGTACTGTACACTGAAATATATTATGATCATAGCTCTAAACATTCATACTATAGGTAACATCAGTAATAAACTCAATTCAACCATCTAGTACGTAAAAAAATAAAAATAATCGTAACGTGAAAAAAATCCACGCTGTATAACCGTCACATTTGAACGTCACCAGAATAGACGCCCAAACATGCACCGTCACTACCCAGCCTACAATCATACGGTCCTCGAAATAATTCTATTCGTTCATAATTTGTAGTTAAGAAAAAACTTCTGAACAATATAATTATGATACAAAATGATCAGTTCAGTGTGTGCCTAGAAACGCGCGACTCATCGTTGGGAACAAACACGCGAGAATTACGCCTTGTGTTTTAAAGGGAAGTTGAGACTTTGATTATATAGGGGAGGACCTTGAAGTGTTGTCATGTAAATGCGTTGTATGTTCTTTGTTGTTTTAGCTTATAATATTGTCTTTCCACCAAGTAATATAATCTACAAAATCTTCAACTATGTTAATCATAATGAGTTTCTCTAAGGCCTCATTTACGGTGATATACATTGCTTATATTGTTCACATGTTTGTATTTGCGCGAGCGATGACGCGGTTTGATTCTGCAATGTACGACAAACGCACGACTCGCTTCGATAGTTCTCGCGTCTACTCGAACGGTTTCAATTGTTCGGATTCAGTCTAAAAATCTTTTATGAACGGTCTATTTGCATTCAAAGAGTTTAAATAACTAAATACATTTGTTAGAAAAGCCTTCACTTCGATTGTATACACGTCAGCACGTATTTTAAAATGCAGACAGCCTGCAACTTGGTTGTGAATAATTCAATATTACATCGCTACGAACAAAGTAAACTCCAATCGATATACTACGATTGACCGCTGGAATTAATATTGGATGGGCGTAGAGTATCGGGGCTGTCACCAAATTGATGTTAAAGGCACCGTGTGTACCTGTATGGTGTATGGTAAATGGGTTGCGGCGTATTGCAAATGTTACCGGGTCAGTGGCAACCCTATCGATTGATCTGTTGTTACATTTAGCGAGCCCTCATTAAACGCTCCAAGTTCATCAAATATTTAAAAAGTTACGTACGCCGACGACTTTTGTTCTTTGCTGATATGGGGTTTGCATTATTGAGTTTTAATAGCCGTTTAGTTTACCTTTAGGCTACAAATGGAATTTGTTATCTGTGTAGATTTTTTTTATATTCATCTATTGTTTGCTTGGAAATGACGTTAGAAAAAGTTTTTTTTTTTATAAACGATAAATAAAATGTTAGGTATGTTCGATTTGAATAAATGTTTTTGTATTGTCGCTTGTCGCGTTATTGTTTTCATGAACAATGCTCGCGGGTGTGAATATGTACAAAAATCGCATTGAAATATAATAATCCCAATGTAAGTAATTTTTAAAGGGGGAAACCTTCACATCGTTAAGGCTAGAGGGAGTGTTCTCTTAGGACTTAGGAGGGTTACTGACTTTCCATTCTTTCTCCTGCCTTTAGTCAGCCGGAGCTGTAGGTTACACCTAACATAACGGAGGGAGAAGTCGTTTGAAGATTTTCCGCTTCATGTACGGCTGAACTAGCTACCGACAACGATGAGCAAAGGTCTCTTCACACACGGAATCGTAGAGAAGGTGCTTTCGCAGTTCGGACATGATTTCGCAAAGAGGATTCGCGATTTCAAACTTATAATACTTATAATAACTTATAATCAGAAATTATAGGTCCAGGTTTCCTCATGACGTTTTTCTTAACCGTTTGTCAGTGGTGTCTAAACTGGCATTCGCCAGTTTTCGAACCTGCACACTCACACTAAATCACCAGGCACCAGGGCACCAGTGTGTTATAAGCTAGTAAAAGACAAAAAAAAATTGGTTTTATTTTATTCGGTAATTTCTTTGCTTATTAAAGTTATTTTTAGATCAGACATTTCACTTCTGGCTCAGCAGGTGAATTTGTGGTCTTTCGAAATTCGAATAGATTACTTATTTATTAACGTACTATATTATTATTTTGTTGACAACAGCTCCATCTATGGAAAATTAATCAAGAAATTCGAATATATTTCAAAAAATTGTTCCAAAAGGGTGAACATCAATTTAAAAACGCTCATTTTAAATAATCAATTTTCCATCCAAACCTAATAAAAACAAAGGTCAAAATGTATTTATTCAAGACTGTAGTTGTAAATGATAATTTTATTTATTAATATTTGTATTATTCATTAATAATGTCAAATAAATATTTTATAACATAAATTATTTTAGCCATTTAATTTACATAAACATTGGTTATATACTCTTATTCCATGTTTAATGTTTATTTAATTATAGTTAGATATTATTGATGTCACCATTGCCAAAGGGTTTATTTGTGGCTATAAAAACTTACCTACTTGTTTATGCAAATATTTTTGTTGCTTATTGAATAAAACATGTTGGATTGCCGTCGGAAACTGAATTGTTATTTTTTACGGTATGACGGATTACCTATATACGATGTAGGTACATACCTTTAGACACCCGCAACACCAAAGGTGTTACGAGTGCGTTGCCGGCCTTTAAGGGATAAGGGTTTGGGATATTTAAGGATTGGGAAGTGATGGGGTGATGGGCTCACTTACACGGCGATATACAGTGCCGCTGTAGTTGTCTCACGCCGGTTATCCGTAAGACTGTGGTATCACTCCGGTCGAGCCGATGCATACGTGCCGAAGCTTAGCTCTCCCACACTTCACACATTCCCATTCATTCCTTAATCACAGGTTTTCTGATAATAAATTCTTAGAGAAAAAATTGTTATTGACAACTAAAGTTAATATTATACATATATATTATACATTATAAGTTTATATAATGCTATAGCATTCATTGCCTTACAAATAGGATGTCTAGACCAAATTAATCCTAGGGATTGATCTGGAATTACGCGTACGACCATGTTGGTTTCGAAGCTTAGTTTAAGTTTGTACCTTATGTTTAATTTAATTGAGTCCAATTTGCTAGTAGCGTTGATATTCTAAGCATGAGAATATTTCATTTGACTGCTAATTTGGTATTTGAAACGCAGACAAATCCTATATCAATTACACATATGTACATACTAGCTTTTGCCCGCGACTCCGATCGCGTGGAATAGTAACTTCCTGCAGATTTTTGGTATAAAAACTATTCTATGTCCTTTCTCGAGTTCCAAACTATGTCTGTACCAGATTTCCTAAAATCGGTTCAGTAGTTTAGGCGTGAAGAAAAGACAGACAGATAGACAGACAGAGTTACTTTCGCATTCATAATTTTAGTTTGGATGAATGTAGTGACATCATTAAGATTTAACTTACGTGGATTTTTCTCTTATCTGTTAAATATGTCTATATTGGTAAATTGTTACTAATTTATAAGTGCAAACTGCTGAGCAGAATTTCCCTTACGTTTCGGCATCATCACGCTTGCGCAAGACGGTTTGGCGATATCAAACCTATTATATAATATTTACATATCCAGGTTTCTAACGATGTTTCTTCGTGCTATGTAAATGGTGTCTAAATAATCTTAAAAAGTTACTCGGTATTTTTTGGATCTTACGACATAAAAAAAAAAATATTGCGGCGGAAGAGAAGAACAACAAAAGTCATATAGATGCAAAGAATTTGATCAAAGACAGCCAAATGTTACGTTTCATATGAAAACTCAAGCAATAAACGATCACGAAAATCATCGTAGGTAATATGGAGCTTTTATAAATCAACCAATAATTTCAATTATATAGGTATGAATATAACCAACCAATAAAAATACTCTTTTTTTATTATTTAATAGGTCGGCAAACGAGCAGACGGATTACCTGATGGTAAGCAATCAGCGCCGCCCATGGACACTAGCAATGGAGGAGTTACGAGTGCGTTGCCGACCTTTTAGGGATTAGGGATTTAGAGATTTAGGGATTTAGGAGGGATTGGGGGAGGGCAAGGATTGGGCCTCCGGTAACCTCACTCACACGGCGAAACACAACGCTGTGGTTATTTCACGCCGGTTTTCTGTGAGGCCGTGGTATCACTCCGGTCGAGCCGACCCATTCGTGCCGAAGCATGGCTCTCCCACACTTAACTCTTCATGCACCTAAACACATTTATAACGCTATAATTCGATTTGTTACATAACATCATCAAACCAATATAATACTTGTTAGTAGTCGTTTGTCATCAATTTATATTATATTTCATGGACAAAATACTTTAATTCGTGATTTTTTACGGCGACCGCGCGACGGTGATTCGCCGTACCGTCGACGGGCGTAACATTTGGTTTAAAACCGTAACTAATTCGGTACGAACCGTATCCTTAACAATTGCCTACTGTATGTAGTATTTAGATACTTATAATAATATCTACCTCGTTAGTGAAGGATTGGAAGCAGTATTGTTATTAGCGAGGTCTTAGATTTCCTGAGACGGTGATGGCTTAAATGAGAGATATGGTATCAGATTTCTCGGTTGCAGTACAGACACACACATACAAATAATAATTCGAAAATGACAATTATCATTGTATGCGTTTTGAATTTCTATTGAGCAAGATGTTATAGTCCAAGTGATTTGTAGTTATAGAAAGAACAGGAGATAATTTGTAAAATGCGAACAGTAAACAGGAATGATATCTCTATCTCTACTGGATGAAACTGGGTAGAGATATAGAGATATTACTACAACAGAGTTGTCTGCGCGACGTCGCACCCTGTTCATCATTAAGAGCCCTGTTGTGACTTAAAACTAGTAGAGGTCGCAGTTCATTCACGTGAGTATGTCGTCATTTGCTACAAATTATTCCAACGTTTCTTCAGTTTTGTTGCAGTATCCAATTGAAGACTACAACAGAGTTGTCTGCGTGACGTCGCACCCTGTTCATCATTAAGAGCCCTGGTGTGACTTAAAACTAGTAGAGGTCGCAGTCCATTCACGGGAGTATGTCGTCATTTGCTACAAATTATTCCAACGTTTCTTCAGGTTTGTTGCAGTATCCAATTGAAGACTACAACAGAGTTGTCTGCGTGACGTCGCACCCTGCTCATGATTAAGAGCCCTGTTGTGACTTGAAACTAGTAGAGGTCGCAGTTTATTCACGTGCGTAAGTCGTCATTTGCAATAAATTATTCCAACGTTTGAACAGTTTTGTTGCAGTATCCAATTTACGTTAGGAAGAAGACAAAGCAATTTCATACTTCTGAGTGCAAGTATTGGAGTCATTCTTCACCCAGAGCAAGATTAAACTGTTCATAATCCTCTTTACGATTTGATATTTTATTTTGACGTAGAGCTCAATATTGGCTGTACACTATTCGTAGATGCAAGTGATAGTATTTAAATAATATTGAATAATGGCCCTCTGATAATATAGCCACTAAATCCGGAGAAACCGAAATCAGTGATTATCACAGTAGCCAAAAGCTTGCTTTTTGCTTGCATGCTTGTTACACGAGACTGAAGACCAAAGAGTTTGAAAAAGTATCTATGCTAAAAGTAACTCCATCACCGTTTAGTTCACAAGAAATAACAGTAAACATTAATCTACGCATCCTTTTAACAAACAAAATAAATGAGTAGAACGAATTTCTATAACAAAAAGCCATAGGTCATTCACATTACTTCATCCAAAACTAAATATATAGCATTCCATCTTGTATCAAAGCTAAGAAACGCTAAAGTTACACATCACGCTCCTTATTGTGAAGGGGTAGGCACAATAGCAGCCGCGGTGTTAGACTACTAGTGTTACAGGAACAAAGACGTGTTTGAGCTGTTCAGAATGGCCAGTGATTGCTCCTTGTTCAACTCGTAACAATTATTTGGAGGATGGTCCAAGTTATACACTTGTAGCTTAAGAGATGCTAAGTCAGCACGATGTTTACGAAATATAACAATTACGAAGTGACCTTAGAAATAAATGATGTTGGGATCTTATCAAATGTTCAGTGCGAAGTATGAAATTAGTTTTTTATGTGGTGAAATGCGAGGGTAGGTAATAAATGTAATGAAGTACAAGACGAAATATGAACAGGATGATAAGAATAGAAGACGAATATTCGTAGAAATAGAATATTCGTCCTCGAGCCGGGTATGCTAGTCTTATTAAAATAAGACTATAATAATATAAGTATTATGTCACATATTTTAAGAACCTAACCTTTTTTGAAATTCTATTTGTTTTGAGCTGAGGTCTTTTATTGGACTTTTCACTAGTACACCTCACGATAGTTATTTCAAAAAAAAAAACTAGAAGATATTATATAGAGAAATATTATTTAAAAATATGATATCTTTCAGATAATTTTTATTTATAAAGGTGTTTATGTTTACGGTATAAACTTATTAATTGCGTCATACAGAGCTGAGAGACACAAATCCGATTGAATATCACAAATGAAGACGCGTCGGCACCCACAATGCGAAGACGTCTGCTCATTTATCAAACGATGGCAGAATGTGACGGCTTCTTCGTCAAGATAATGGTAAACTTGGATATGATTACAGAATGAACAAATATTTTCATTAGATAAAAAGAAAATTTTTAATATTAATATTTAAAGATTTTAAATACCTATTAAAAGTCTTTCGTAAAACTTGTCGAATATATCTTACAGTTTACGTCTTAATAATCAGGTTCTTTATTGTCTTTTGTCCAAATCAGAATTCCTGGTTCAAATTGAACATTATTGTTTTTTGTGTTCATTAGTCCGTTTATCGAGGAAGGCTATGAGGCTAGTCGAGTAGCAGGCGGAAACGCACGACAGATAAACTAGTCTATATTAATATCAAAAAGAGGTAAACTTTGTAAATTTATCTGTCAGATTTCCAAAATTATTTAACTTATAGATGATTCAATATTCTTAACTACTACAAATTATACTCGATCTGCGTGTTTTAGTCTACCTACTGCTGTTTTTCTAAATCCCGCGATACATTAAGTACTTTCATACGCGTGCGAAGTACTTGGCGGAAGCTTACTTGTAAACTCCTATCCAGCCTCTTTGGTTCCAAGTACCAGCCCCGAATATGACTCAGCAATAAATTACCGATTGAAATGTTACCGCTTACCACTTTATTCTACCTCCTTGTCATCACGCGTGATACAGCACCCTGTGTACCTACCAAATATCATAATGAAGGCAAGACTTATTGTTTCCTATAAATTCAATAGAACACACAGGTCATGTTTGAATATTTGTTTTTTTTTATTTATGTATGTGTGTGTAAATAAAAGGTGTTGGCGAAATGAGGCTGATTGCGGATTCTTTGCGGCTTGCTATAATTGGCATACCTATAGAAGTTATATTTTGAGTAAGTACGTAAGTACATAAGTGTTGAAATTTATCTGATCTGAATGCGTACGTTTTTTAGGAGATAGTTAACATGCTTTTGTTTTTTTTTTCTTTAAGACGGAGACGTATTTTTGATTGATAAACGTTCCAAATATGAAATAAATGCTTACTAGAAATTTTAAATTTGAACGATTCGGAAAAATGAGTCTATGGCGTTAAGATTGGAAAAACAAACAAAAATAACAGATTGTAAACTGTTTCTCTCAATTAGTATACCTACACACTTCATTTAGTTTTTTTACATCTTCAAATTTTTCAGTTCTGCCCTGCTTACATTTTCGTGTAAGAATCAGTGGCAGCCTTCAGCCGAGATAACAATAGACTCGCTCTCTATCAACTGAGATTTATTCAAGCATTTACATTGCGAGGTACAAAAGAATTCCACAGAGATCGCAACCCTCAGCAATATTGTGCTACGAATGAATGAGATGCTTCAACACAAAGCGAAGGAAAATAGAAAGACTTTGATACTTAAAGAAATCTAGGTCATCAATAATTTAGCTCAAATAAAGGTCACCTAGTTGGCGACAATATTAATTAGAGTATTAATGACAAAGTTTCCCGGCTAGGGTTTGAGGAGGATATAATGCAAGAATATAATATTCTTTTAGTGGCTTGAATGTGGTTTTACAGAAAACCGATGTGAATAAATACTTTTTTTTGTGAGTAGATAATCATAAAATGACTTCTCCCGCCCAAGGCCGGGTGCGAGTATCAGACTCTTACTGACTAAAAATCCCCTGTTCCTTCTCTTGCTCTGGGCCGAGGTCGCGGTACCTCATTGCGCTTACCCCGCAACCCCAGCTGAACAACAGCCCTATAGGGCCACGTCTGTGGTGGTCTATTGGCTCTTTGAGGCTGACGTTTTGTTTCGCTGGAGGCGCAATCCTACCCCCTCCCCATCCTCAATCATCGAAGCCCCTATCCTTAAATCCCTAATGACCCAAAAGAGGCAGGTAATGCACTTGTATCAACTCCTTTGGTACTGTTTTATGAATGTACATGGGCGGCGTTGATTGCTTACCATGAAGTAATCCGACTGCTCGTTTGCCGACTTATTACATAAAAATGCAGTCTACACGGTGTATTTACAAACTAATCTTTTGTACAAGAATGTTCACTTTTGCTTTGTCACTTATTGACCAGCACGTCGATTCTCGAAATTACATTTTAGAATGACTCTTTTAACGTCATCTCATACTTTAACTATCATAATGTTGCGGTCAATTCCGTTCAACTCGCAAGTGTAGCGCTAGTGTACTACTACTCACAGCGGATTCAGATCCGAAGTTTAGAGTGAAGTCGTACAGAATCACACTGCAGTTCAACTGGAGTGATTTGTATCACAGAAGTTTCATGTGAGTCAATTTCTCGAAGATAATTTGATCATAATCCATCCTCTGGTCTTAAGGGTGTCCAACGTTCTTAGGGAGCGTTATTCTATACAATGATCGATGTGCCCATTGGCCCATGAAAAGAAAGAAAATTGCATTGTGCGTAAACGGCGGGAAACCCTGAGGCGTATAAGAACTCCTTGACCTCTTCCTCCACTTCTCCGATCTCGATCTTAAATCTATTTATAAACTAGCAGACCGTCCCTGCTTCGCACGGGTATCCGACTATCCCGGTGTCAGGCATTTGTTTTGCAAACGAACCTCCACGGCCCCGAAAGGGCTGTTGATTCCCGCTATTCCCCTTTACTTTTCTAAAGTTTTCTTTCGTAAGAACTTACTATCAATAATAACGAAAATGACAAAAAAAGAATTGGCAAAATCTGATCCAGGCGTTATTGAGTCATGCCAACCAACACATTTCGCGATTCATTTTTATATTATATAGATAGATAGATTATAAATATGGTTCTCACACATTTTAACTATAGGAAGGAAATTAAAATGTTGTTCTGTTACAATTGTTCATTTTCATAACATAAAATGAAGGTGTTATTACAGAAACAGATTTTATAATGGATTATATTTTTAACGACCAAAATAATATCAAATTACACTTTACCAAATAAACCTTCTGTTCGTGGCTTCAATGGTGTGATACTGGGATACGCACCGTATTAATAATTTTATACGTGAATTATTTATTTCATACTTTGTTTCCTACTAACATTATAAATGTCAAAGTTTGCGAGAATGTGTATGGATAATTGTTTTTTATCCTTTTACGCACAAACGGCGGAACCGATTTGGTTGAAATTTTCTGTGCAGATAGATAATACCCTATATTACAAATGGGCTGCCTTCAATCAACGCATCACGCGGGCGAAGTCGCGGGCGGAAGCTAGTATAATAAATTTAATATAGCAGATTTCTCACTTTGAAAAGGTTAGACCTATGATTCCAATTTCATTACAAGCCATGCTTGACAGGTGTTGCGAAAAAAAATCGGAGAATTCGAACAAATTATATAAATCAAATTACACATTCGACCTATTTGGTAACCGCCCCAATTATTTACAAGAAAAAATCGACTACATATTTAATTCGATAATTTTATATCATTAGCGGGCAACACCGGCGCATACGTCACTTCCCGTGTCATGGCCGACTACAGATTCGGTGATAATCATTATTGATGATTTCGACTGTATAGATACTTTTTGTTGCAACAATTCAACTTTTGGTATAAATCATGAGCGAGAACGATTTACTATAAACGCTCTCTGAGAATTTTAGACCTTATGAGAGGAGGATTTTATCAATGCAATTCAGTAACAATAAAATTTAAATTAATACCCAGACTACGATTTAAAAGTGTAATTAGTATATCAAAAGTAGAAAAGTGCATTTAGGCAATACGTACGTGAGGTTATATTAATATATTTAAGTATGATATCCAATATTTCAAGTACTTGAAAATATCCTATGTTAACATAGGCAGTCAATCAAAGCTCAGATTCCTTACATTTTTATTGGACGACAAAAATAATTTAAAATACGAAATTCTTATATAATTATATTTTTAGATTAAAATGGGTATAAAAGAAGAAATTATTTTTAAACTTGGACCACAGCACTGTATCAAAGATTTTGCTGACTCACTGCGGTTTGACGATCGTAGGTACAAAACTTCAAACATACATTCCTCTATATAATAAAACTTTACGTGTAACCTACTGATTGAGCGATTCACGTTCGCAATGACGATTTAAATTTCGAAGACAGGTAGCTCTATGGATTTTTTGTGAAACTATTCATCACTACATTTATTGTCTAGACTTCTTTTGTTAGTATTTTTAGTCTGTGGATATGTTATACGCACTTGACGTCGTTGTGACCCGGAGGTTAAGGTGCCCGCTTCTTATAAGGAGGCTTCGAAACTTGGTAAGTCCCAATGTAACCTTTTTTGAGGTGTATGTACTTACTATGAATTTTTCGGTCCAGGAAAACGTCGTGAAGAATCCTGGTCAAGTTTAAAATAGTCAATCCGCTTTAAGCAAGCCTAGTGATAAATGCACAAACTTCCTCCGTGTGAGAAGAGGTCTTTGTTCAGTAGTGAGCACTTATAGATTTATGATGTGGATAACTTATAAGATATTTTTAATTGAATATAATATTATAATTATATTCAATTAATTGAATATAATATTAAAATTATGATGATAGATTTTACGATAAACTAAATATTCTTAATTACAAGCTGTTGATTTATAAATTCAAAGAAAGTATTCGCAATAGTAGCAATTGTTAAAGCAATTTGTTTTTTTTTTAGATTGGAAATATAGACTTTAATACCGCAGTTTTTTAATTTAGAATCGTAACAGTGGTGGCGGTCCTGACCACGTCTAGATTCTAGATTGAACCCACCTCTGCCAAGCAGAAATCACACAGACATTAATTGTAATATGCATAATTGTAAAATATGGCAATAAATACAAAATATAAGTCGCTACATTTGGGTAAAACCATGCTCTGTAAAAAATGTAAAAACTTTAGAATGACGATTAAGTTTTTATATATTTTATGTTCATTGATAGTTAATTATTATTTGTGTACGTTCATTATTGAAGAATTATGCAATAAATAAAGAACCTAATTTAAATTAAAAATAAATAAATCTGTCATAACTTATTACTCGATTGCATGTTAAGCGATAAACTATTGAAATTAGCAACGAATTTAATCGTTAAATTATAAAAAGTTAATATTTTTTTACTTACCTTGCGAATTTATGTAAGTAAAAAAAGTAGGAATTACAAATGTAAAAACATTCTGCTTAATGTTATTACATTCGTAATTGCTACTTTTACTACAATTTACGAGAATGGTCCAAAAGCGTAATCTAAAAGTAAAGTTGTAAAAAAGTGTCTGATAGTTTTTTTGTAACCAGACATGATTAGTCAGAAGACATAGCTGTAGTAGATTTTAATTTTAATGAAAGTAATTAATTCGAAATTTTATGATAGTTTTGTGAGCATTCAATTTAAGCACTATACGTACAGTATATGTACAGTTAGAGGGCCTTTAGTAAGGGATTGACTATAGATTGAGTATAAACTTTATTTGCGAGTATAGTTCTTAGACTTATTAATAAACGATATATTATTTCTAACTAAATCTAATTCATAGGATCTAGCTATTTAGATTATTTTGAATGTAGAACGCACATTGTATATCTTGGTATATCTGCCACAACTGCCGCATAAGTTTATCAGGAAATTGAGAGCGTCGAAAAATGCCTTAAATAGATATTGAATTTCCAAGTTCAATCTTAACCAGTAATGGTTTTTTTGGTGGGTGTACTAAGAGGTTAATAATGATATTACCAAATCGACAGTTATTTTTAGCAATATTACATATTATGAATAAATTTACCTTCTACTCTTATCAATATTGGTGTCAAGTTAACAATACAAAACCTACGTTAAAAATAACCTCTTTACAGGAAATGACTGAAATAGTACAACGCTAAAAATACAATTTTTTATTTCGTATGTGTGGGCCGGCGCGACCCCAGTAGTACCAACCACGATTTCACCTGGTTTCACAGAAAAACGGCGAGAAACATTTTCGTTGTGATATGAAAGAGGATTGTGTCGACTGATTCGTCTACGTCCTTCATCTATAATCCAAGTGTATGGCAACGTAATTGTACTTGTATTACAAGGGTGGTGCCAATTGTTGACCATCACGTGATCAAAGTACTTATTTGTCACCATATCCCAATAAAAAATAATTGTGTATTATATTGGTATTACTAAAAAGTTAAATTTTGTAACAGAGTTCGTATCACACATTTGATTAGATAGGAAAGTTCGAAACCAACGAATAATTTTCATTATAAGATAAATGAATTGTAAAGTTTAATTTAAGCGCGGTAGATCCCTTTTTTTTGGTTTCGAGTTGGAAAATCCTCGGCCTCCCAAAAAACGGCGTGAAACAACTAAAACGTTGTGTTTCGCCGTGTAAGTAAGAGTTACCGGAGGGACCCAAAATCTTCACCAATTCCAAAATTTCGAAATACGAAACTGAAGAATAAAGATAACGTTATTGTTATAATTATTCTTCAGTTGTTGCAGGTGTCCATGGGCGGCGCTGGTTGCTTACCATTAGTTAATACATTTGCTCCTTTGCCATCCTAACACATTAAAAAAGGTAAATTTATTAAATAAAATAAAAAAAACTAACAACTAAAATAGTTTCTTCTTTCACATTTAAATATAAAAGAACTAATTCAAATTTTATTCGTTTTCAGAATTAACTTTGGCACAGCAAATTCATTACAACGCCAACTAAAAATATCGCCGAGAAGGATTTAATTTTGTTCACCAAATAAAGGATTTCACTAGAAATTATGAAGTTCCTTCCATTATTTATCATAGAACTAGCTCCGAACAAAAGGCGCATACAGCGAAATTGTTCATTAAAGACTGCCTTCATAATAACTGCTCACTTTAAGAAGTTTGGAACAAGAGATTTGAGCTGATCTGCAATTTACTTGAACCTTCGCTTTTGAACTGTTTCCTGGAGAGAGGAACTGCAGAAAATCTGAATGTAAGGTGTGTAAAGTAGTATTGCAGTCGACGATTATAAATTCGAAACTCCACGAGCTCTTAAAATATACTAACTACCTACATGGTATAAAACAAAGTCACTTTCTCTGTCCCTATATCCCTATGTAAGCTTTAAAACTACGCAATAGATTTTAATGCGGTTGTTTTATAGATACGAGTAGAGTGGTGGAAGAAAAATATTTATATGTCTGATTTAATATAGAAATTTAGTATCAGTATTGCACCCGTGCGAACCCGGGGTATCGCCAGTTACTAAATAAACGAGTGTTAAAATTTTTAAATGACCCAAAATTTGAAGTGATATTTCTACCTCTTTATCTCCTAGAATGCCAATTGTATATTTGAAGAGGATAATTTTGAATTAAAGTTTTTTTACGAGGGTATGATTTTTTCGTTTTTATTACTAAACATAATTATATTATATTTTAAATTAAATAATTATAAATGTTTCATTACAATTACTGAAAATTGTTAAAAATATTACTTTTTTATTACAATTACTAAAAAATTTAAATAGGTAATCATAATGTTATCATTATAATTACTAAAAATTGTAAATAATAATTCTTTTTTCATTACAACTACTTATAAAAAATTGTAAAGAATTGTTGTTACAAATTATTGATTTTTTAGCGAACTCGTGATACTTTTGAATAATTGTCAGAATTGGGGGAGCCGACTGTACCTACTTGTAAAATTCACTATTCAGCACATTATGAATATCTAAGTGAGTCAAGATTTACTCGTCTATTATTATCTTGTTCTTATGAAAGGAGCAGATGAATAGATATAAAGTTTATTGAAGAAAATCCAAGATTTCATTAAAACTTTTACTAGAGTTGCGGCCGTAGTTATTAAATGGTTATTTAACCCAGACTTTAGTACTTAATTGTTTTTGTTACAAACTTGTTACTAAAAATAGTTTAAGAATAATCGTAATATTATTTATTTTTAAGGAATATTTAAAAATGTAATTTATATGTTTATATGCTGAATAGAAAAAATCGTAATATGGGTGTTGTGTCAGTGGTTGGATGAGAAGAGCTGAACATCGCGCTCAGTGGCGTGCAATTGGGAAGGCCTATGTCCAGCAATGGACGACAACAGGCTGATGATGATGATGATGATGATAATATGAGTGTTTCAAATCTTTGGGAAGCATTATCAATTGTGATGAAATCGATCATGATGACTGTAAATATACAGGCAATTTGCAATCACCATGCTCGCTCAAAGCGAATTGGTGATTTTAATCTTTTAGTTAGAGATTATTATAAGTCAAGGATTCCAAACGACCCATTCCTTACCGTGTGATACATTTAAAAATTACATGATTGTCTGTTTGTCTGTTTTGGTACTCGTCATGTCTCTGGGTTACCACGACTTGCAGCATACACTGGGTCTAATGCTAAGTATATCTAATTCCATCATAGTTGTCACTTAGACTTTTTCTCAACGCAACGAATTTCACGCTCCTTCACACGGAAGCTCATTCTTTTTTTTTATATGAACTCCAACCATCTATTAATTATCTATCATAGATTTCATTATTATGAATATTTTAGTTTACGATTCCTGAGTTCTTGACTCGAACCTGTAAACAATTTCATCCGATGAGCTGTTTTCAAAGGATGTGCAGTGTTTTTGTGCGTTGCGCATGAGTGACGTCGCGGCCGGCGCCTCGTGCGACGTATCGTATTACAAAGGACCATCCGAAAATGTTACCAAGTGTCTTTATCTCGCAGTGATGAGAATGCGAGATTCGTTCGTGAGCTTTTATTTGTACCAACATTATTTTTAAATCTATAGCTTATTTACTGCCAACGTATTGTAAATTTTAAAAAATATTTAGTAAAATATCTGTTATTTAAACAGAGATAAAATAAATGAATTTATTGCACATATTGTTGTTATCCGTATAATTCGTAAATCCGTATTTTTTGTAATGATGCATAAAAATATTTATGTTCACATTTAATATCGAACTTACCATCTCATTTATTAAAGTTGTAACGCTAATATCTTTTAATTCAATAACAGTTTGAGTAGCGTAAAAATGATTAAATAAAATTAAAGAAATTCACTTCTTATAACGCGAACTTCGAGTTTAAAACGACAAATCAACAGTAGGAGCCACGGTGACATATCGTTGCCGCCCGTTCCTTCAAAACTGGGTGTTATATGTCATAATTTATGATACATTCGTATTCTGTATAAAAAAACACACACCATTAAGCGCCTAAACGGTAAACCGAGGATTTAGTTACTTTCCGAAGAAGCATTCGATACCACATTAAAGTTACATTCAAAAAAGACATTTAAAAAGAACTTTGAACTTTAAATCCCTTGCTTTAAGGATCGTATATTTTTTTTTGTAGTTTCTCGTTATAAGTTGCCCGTCTATAATTCATTAGTTTCTGTGTGGGTCGCTCTTGGTATTTTTTGAGGCACAATTTTGATTGATTGCAATAGGAAGTCAGCGGGTTTGATTCTGTCTTGAGGCGGAATAATGTTAAACATGTTTGTATTGGAAACCTCAAACAAAATATGAACTAGAGATATGTTTGTTTTCTTTATATTTGATTTTTTTTATATTACATTTATTATTGTATGAGTGTGGGAGTGCTATATTTTAGCACGAATGGGTTGGCTTGACCGAAATAATACTACAGCTTTACAGAAAACTGTCGTGAAGCAGCCACAGTGTTGTGTTTCGCCGCGGGTAAGAAGTTACCAGAAGAATAATCCTCCTATTTCCCTCATTACTAACCAATCTGTCAAGAAGTAGTACTTACTTAGGTACATGAACGATTAAATAAAAAATGTCTTAAGACAAGTATATAAATTGAGTAGTTTTGACAGACAACAAAAAAGTATTCTGCTTTGGATACATTTGAAAACATCATTTTTACATAAATTAAGAGAAATAAGTATGACGTTATGTTATTGTATTAGATATTATGTTGATATTATAGGTATGATACTTGCGATATTATATCTACCTGCTTTATCATTTGAAAAACATAGGAAATACTCAATTTCGACATAATTTGGAAATAAGTACTGCACGTCGATTCTATAAAATTTGGTTGATTATGAATCGTGTTCGAGTGCCAAGTGAGCGTCGAAGTGACGGGGAAATTAAATTTAAGAATGTCACTTTTAACGTCATTTCATACTTTATCTATCAAAATGTTGCTGTCAATTTAGTTCAACTCGCAAGTGTAGCGCTAGTGTACTACTACTCACAGCGGATTCAGATTCGAAATTTAGAATGAAGTCTTACAGATTCACACTGCTGAAATGAACCAAATGGAAAATACCTCAGTATTTCTTGTACTCCGTACGAGTGAAAATGGTATTTGTAGGGGTTTATAAACCTGCTTTGAAATTATTAGGTTCAGCGTCGAGTTGTGCACCATAATGTTTCGAATTCTCCAAAATGTTGTGTGCTTACATTTTGGAGAATTCTGACATATTATACTACACAGCGTACAACATTTGTGTTTCCACTAGTTGATGTCATCGGTCTGTTTGCAAATTCAATTAAATATTACAAACACAATGTTTTGTAAGTATGGATGTTAATGTTATTTGGTATATAGTTCATAGTACTAGACTATAACACATTCCTAAGCTTTTTATTCTATTAGTAGTTATCAAGTTCTTTACAATGACAAAGAAATCACTGACGATTGAAGGTATTGTGAATAAATACTTCTGCACAGAGAGCACGTTCCTGTCAGCAATATATCCTATCGAAATTATTCATCATCATTATCATCAGCCTATAAGGGCCTACTGCTTAGCAAGGCCTCTTCTCACACGGAGAAGGTTTGAGCATTAATCACCACAGGCGGATTGGCGATTTCAAACTTATAATTAGACATTATAAGTTCTTTGTATGTTTTCCTTCATCGTATGTCAGTGCTGTCTAAACCATCACAGAAAGTACTTAAAATTCGGCAAAAGTGACATTGGTACTTGCCAGGTTTCGAACCCGCACTCTTATGCATGGGGAACGGGCGCCTTGACCTTCTTTTTTTTAATTAGAGAGGTCCATTTCTGACAATTTACGGAATCAGGCTGATGCTGAAGATCTTGTAAACTTCATTAATGAAGATTTTATGTGATTAAAGTGTAATTGCTGTCTCTAAGGTAGCAAAAACTATCAACTGACATTAGCAATTATTTTAATATCTACTCAAACAGCTACGAAATAGTCTTTTAATTTTGCAACAAAGTTGCTTTCCTGATATGAATCGAAACGATTGTCAATGGTATGGTATTATGGTGTCGATAGGCTGACTAAGGGGCATAGGGAATCCAATTCTATTATATCGCTACCCATATGTAATAGGGGCGAACTAATAGCCTGTAGACCTGTTATTATTATACTTCGTCCAGCTTAACAATAATTGAAAATCATAGGACACGTCAAAATCAATAAATTACTCCGCTTTGTTTAAATGGAAATCCCAGTCGAAGAATGTTTGTGAATATTTGTGATGTGTCTGACATGACAAATGTGTCGGTATGTTCACTACAGATAATCATAATATAAGCGTTTTCAAAAAGTATTAACGCCATGTTTGGTTTGCTATAAGTCAGATCACTTGACGTGTCTCAACAATCATTAATTAATGTATAAGAATCCGTAAATTATTCGATTTCGTGTTCGTACGTGAAGTTGTTTTGTCCTTTTATTAAATTTCTTTTAGTATTTAATATGGGACGATGCTTGCGTAGATACATTTGCACCATGCTTTTTTCTAAGAACAGCGTGTCAAGCCGTGCCTGTTGCTGCAGATGCCAAGAACCTTAAGCGTTTTTTTTTTGTGAGGGGAAAATCATCAAATGACTTCTCCCGCCCAGGGCCGGGCAGGAGGGAGTGTCAGACTCTTACTGACTAAAAACCCCCCTGTTCCTTCTCCTGCTCTGTGCCGAGGTCGCGGTACCTCATTGCGCTTACCCCGCAACCCCGGCTGAACATCAGCCCTTTAGGGCCCCGTCTGTGGTGGTCGAATGGCTCTTTGAGGCGCGCGCGGAACGCTACGCGCCGTACGCTGGGACGCGCCGTCGGTGGTTGGGTATTATGCTTAGAACCGCTTGGGGCTGTAAGGATTGCATGTACATCTTCTTTACAAAGAATATTCTTTTGAACGTACAATATAATGTAATAAAGAGGATAGATCGCTTCAGAGTCAGGTGCCTTAAAGGCTGGTTTCTTAATCAGCCTTAGGTTAAAAATAACATTTCCATTCAGAGTTATGCAAAAATAGAATAGAACAAAACAATATTATTTCTTTATTTATTTTTTATGTAATAGGTCGGCAAACGAGCATACGGTTTACCTGATGGTAAGCAATCAGCGCCGCCCATGGACACCTGCAACGGAGGAGTTACGAGTGCGTTGCCGACCTTTTATTAGGGATAAGGGATTTGGAGATGTAGGGATTGAGGAGCGATTGGGGGAGGGGAAGGATTGGGCCTCCGGTAACCTCACTCACACGGCGAAACACAACGCTGTGGTTGTTTCACGCCGGTTTTCCGTGAGGCCGTGGCATCACTCCGGTCGAGCCGACCCATTCGTGCTGAAGCATGGCTCTCCCATACCGAATTTATAGACAGTAATTTCATTCCATAACCTCTGCAACTCATCTAAATCCTTAAAAGTATTTAAACGCCTGACGTATGCTGACATCAATTCTCATCTAAACAATACAAATAACAGTACTCAGGTACCAGGCGAGCATAAACAAGTGATGGTCATAACTCATACGGTACAAGGTCAACGTCGCCTTGAGGCAGAAAGTCATAGAACACAAGTGGGAGAAATAACCTGTCATTCAATTGTTATTTCAATATAAACCTAGGTATGTATGTGTACGTAAGTATATGCACTGATGTTTACTAGTACTTTTTTAAATAGATCTTCATTTATTTAAAGACTAGCTTTCGCGCGGGTTTGCTCTCGTGTAAAAGCAGCAGCGTTTGTAAAACATCGTAGCTATCTGTCAGTGAAAGAAGTTTGAAAATCCGATCAACGGTTTCAAAGATTATCCCCACATACAAACTTAGAAATATTAGTATAAATAGCGATAATACCTATTATTCTGTGAAGTTAAGCTTGCACTCTGAGCTGAAATCTTGCTGTTCTTGAGGTTAAGCTAAATTGTTTTAGCATTTGTTTGCGTTAGCATTTTTATGAATCTTTTACCACCATGTAACAGCTTAGTTCAAAACTCTAGGACGATTTCGGAAACTTTTCCTTGTATAGAAAATTTCTCACACGCGTGATGTTTTAAAATTCGATCAGTAAATTAATCCGGAGGCCTTTTTTCGTGTTGAGTGTGGAAGATCCGATACAGCCACAATCGTAAGACACAACATCATAAAAAATTGACATAGTGATAAGAAACTCAAGCATTTAGTTATAACCTTATTATAAATCAACATTTAAGTATTTATTGTTAACACCGAAATTAATGCACGTGGAATACGATTTTTAATTACTCACAGAACAATAACAAACAGCCATAATTTTTATATATGGTGATATTTTTAGGAACGTCAAATGTTTTTTGCACCATACAATTTTGAAGAAGGCTGTGGGGCAGTAAAACTTTTACAGTTAATTTATTTATAGATTAAAATTCAGATTAATAGACTCTAGATCGTTTGCAATGGTTTTTTGGTTTCGTAATAATTATAATTAACGATTTATGATTTTTGAATGCGCCTGTCGAGGGTCGATGCTCAGCGGTCGTTTTTGTGATATTGATTTTTTTGACTACATGGCGTTAATATAAGTATGAAAATGTTTATTATATATTTTTCTTAATGCAAAATACATTTTTTAGCTCCCGAAGGGAAGACAGGTTAGTACAACACAATAATTTTCTTTTGTTTGAATAATTATTATGTATTAAAAACTATATTTATCTAAATAGATTTTTTTATGAATTTTGCGAAAATTAATAATAATTAGTAGTTATAGGTTTGATTAGACGCAAACCCTCTTTCATAAAACCGATTTTTTCTATGTTTTTATTTCAATCTATCATTATCTTATCATTTAGATATTCAGCAATATTTTTATTAATGCAGCAGACTTGTAGGCGGGCTGTCCCGTGACTGTCCCATTTATTCTTAAAACCTCCTAAATGAAATCTTTATAGATTCATCAAAATTAATATTATTATTATTAGGTAACACCTTAAGGGACTTACCACACTGCTCAATGTAGTTGTCAGTCCCGTGCCCTAGTATAAAACAGTCGTATATTAACATAACTTTTATAAAACAAACGTAAACTATAGACCATCAAAAAGAAATGGCCCCGTGTGTACAACGGTTGCAATAAAATGCTCAGTCATAATACTAAGCGAATATTTCCTTATTTGCATTTCGAAATGAAATCGGCCCACAGTTTATTTAGCGGCCGATGTAATTAAACAATCAACGTTTAACACTGCAGTTGTCTCGTAAATCATAAATTATATCTCCAGTTAATATAAAACTGGGTTACGGTTACACCGAAGCTAGTGTGGGAGAGCCATGCTTCGGCACGAATGGGTCGGCTCGACCGGAGTGATACGACGGCCTCACAGAAAACCGGCGTGAAACAACCACAGCGTTGTGTTTCGCCGTGTGAGTGAGGTTACCGAAAGCCCAATTCTTCCCCTCCCCCAATCCCTAAATTTCTTAATCCCCAATTCCTAAAAGGTCGGCCACGCACTCGCTACTTCCCTGTTGTTGCGGGTGTCCATTGGCGGCGCTGATTGCATACCATCAGGTAATCTGTCGGCTCGTTTGCCGTTTGCTGCTATCGCATTGAAAGCAATTGCACCTACCTACAATTGTATAAAATATGGTTCGATTTTTAAGTTATTTTAGTTTTCAGTTTGAAAACTTTCATATTTGTGACAATTGTGTATCTACCTATGTATAGATTTACGCTTTTTAAAATGTATACAATAGTTTTAAGGTTTTATTCAAGCGATTGTACGGAGCTAAAATAGATGATACATTTTTTTATATTTTTTATAGGTATATTTATATTTTTTATATTTTTTTACATTTTGATAACACAGCTAGTTGACAATTGTATATAATAGTAAATAGGTATTTGTAGAGATTAACGTTTTTTGAAATGAATGCAATAGTTTTAAGGTTTTATCCATTTCAATTTAAAAGCGTGAATCGATGTCTCGCATAGGCTGAACTTGACCCCATTTTGAAGCAGACTTGGGATATGTACTTATAACAGAACAACATTTTTTTCGAAGGGGGATAATCGTCCAATTCCTTCTCTAGTCTTTGGTTAAGTAAGAGAGAGAGAGAGAGAAAGAGTGTCAGAGTCTTGCTGACTAAAAGCTACACTGTTCCTTCTCATGCTCTAAGCCTTGCCGTGTTACATCATTGCCTACTTCTCCCACTACTTCTACAGCCTATATTTTTAAATTAACTGTTTAATTTAAAATTATGTATAAGGTACCTATATAATTTTAAGAGTTTTAGGTTATAGCTGTGTTTTGCTAATAATCTACATATTAACTTCATTTTTTTAGAATTATTTATTTTTTATTTTCAGTAGAATAAATCATGCATAAAACAGTACGGTGTAACACACAGCCAAAGCAAGTTAATAAGAAATTTCAAAGGTGAAATTCTAATTTTCGCTGCGCCTGCGATGGGCTGTAAAGCTGGGCAACGCACTATTGCCGGCAATGCCTAATTAGTATTAAGACGAAGCCAATACAGTTAGAAATTAAACAGCAATTTTCTCAATGTAATATGTGAAAATAATCATAAATTATGTATTCATTTGTTTTCAGAGCAGTCAAGTATTTAATAGAACAATGGATTTAGGGCTTATTTCTCAATGGTTAGGTAAAAGTCATCTGGGGATCTGCCGTCGCGTCAGAATGTTTGTATAAGACAGTGACAGCAACAATTTTATTCCTCAGATAACATTTATCGCAACATAATAAATTCTGCCCTTAGTTGAATTTTTGGTAGCTCTGGTGAGAATTAACAAAAATCCCAATAAGAAACCGTCAAGAAGATTTGTCTAATTAAAGTATTTTTACAATGACTCCTAATGTTAACTAATGCTCTAAACCACAAATATTAAGTAGAGCGATTTGCAACAGTTCACTGTTAAGCAAAGGCCTCTTCTCACACCAAGAAGTTTGAGCATTAATCAACCCAACATAGATTGGCGATTTCTACCATATTTATAATAAAAAATCATTGATGTTGGATGTTTTCCTTCGCCGTAGATCAGTGATGTCCTAATAAACTTAGAAAGTACATACGTACACTTTTTACAATTCCAGATTCCTCTTTGCAAAACTAGGTTGGTACTGTCAGAATCAACATCCTCACGGAAAATGGAGGACCCATTGAAACATAGACTCCTAGCATTAATTTGTTCATGTTGAAGACATAAAGAATTAATCAAGGAATTTTCCTCCATTCCTACATAGCTATGTAAAGTAATATTTTGTACTAAATTATTAAACACGAACTTCTTAAAAAAAGTAAGAAAATAAATAGGTACAATGAATCCCATAAACACATAAACATAACTTCAAAACAAACAATTAACAAACAAGGACGTACTACAGAACAATTAAACAATATAAATTTGCGTGACCACAAATTTAAATCGTAGCTAAATACACTTTCAAAATTACTCCAGAACCAAACTTCGTACACAGCTTACAATATAAAACGATAAATCAACATCAAATAAAAACGGCCGGCGTAGTTGTAAAGCAATTAAAAATCAAACAGTCTGAGTTTACAGCGGGTTCGGTTCGTCCCTGGTTCCTAGCCCGTCATAAAACGGGGTCGTGGACGAAAACGAAAGAAAAGGAAAAAATATATAATATGTGAATGTTAATATACATATGTAAATAGATATACCTAAATGGAAAACCAATTAATTGTTTCATCGTAAAACCGGCGATTGTAAAATTCGATAGAGTATATGGAGCAAGTTATTTGTTTAAACCAACGAAAATTTATTTGTTTTTTTACATTTTTTGCGAACTTTATACATATATATTACACTGTCTTACTAAAAAATTACAATTTCATCAAGTGTTTCAAGCAGTCTGTAATTCTTGAACTCGATTCTTTTAGGACATTAACGTCAGTATAATGATCAATTGGAAATTCTCTCTACAATTTCCAATGATCGTAAACTAAAGATTTCTGATGATCTATTATAATCATATATTATATTAAATTAAAATTAATTTAACAATGGACTCTTACATTTTTCGAGTAAGTATAAAATATATCGTTAAGAATCGTGACAATTCTCAAAATCCACTCCCGCCACTATAAATCGTAGAGAAGGAGAAGTAACGGATGGGTTTTTAATTAGTAAGAGTCTGATACTCCCTCTTGCCCCACCCTGAGCAGGAAAACCAATTTAATGTTTTTCTCCTCGCGAAAAAACCATTATCAATCGTCATACAAAAATTCTTTATCTCTTGATAAAAAATTACATATTTAAAAACCCATCTGCGAATAATATGTCCATCATGTTTCAAACTGACCAGAACGGCCTCCAGCAGTCCACTTTACACCTAAGTACCGATCGACGGGACGAGAACAAACAAATCGTTCCAATCAACAAGACAGCCAACATTGGATACCGTCAACAACTCATATATTTGTCATCAGTACCAAAAACCCATTTGAGCATTGTTAACATGCATATATTTAATTTATGATACGACATTCAACTCTTAAAGCATAAATACTAAAAACAAAACAGTACACACACATAAAAAACATGATTAACATTGAAAATGAAGTGTTAATTGTGTAGAAACATTGAAAAATGATCAACATATGTTATATAAATAACAATAAATAAAGTTTCGAAATACAGTTTAAATAATAATAAGTGCAAGAGTGTGGTTCGAGTAAAAAAACAAGGTGTTATTAATTTTGTGGCTGTATAGGTGTGAGTCTGTGGCACGGGGCCGGCCGTGGAATCGATTTGTGATTTTTTATTTTATTTGCAGTTATAATAACTAACTCTTGATTCTGTGTCTGCTTCATTCCTAGTGTGATGCCAGAAATCGGGGCAAATGGTATTTGAATAAAAATGTTTTTGAATAAAAATTAGACAACATAGACAGAAAATGTAAGAGAATAACGCTTTGGTATCAAATAGGTCACGTCGCTCGGCGGGCCGTGGTATCACGGCCTCAAATATTACCGGCATGAAATAGCTTGCGATAATTTTCGCCGCCTAAGTAAGATACCGGCATGAAAAAAAAACAGTTCCTTCAACAGATTTTATAAATTACCTAAAATGAACTCCTTAAGTACTTATAAAATAGTGCTTAGTTTTTTTTACAAAAACTTTTCTGCGAAATATTTTATTAAGGTAACGGGTACCGTAAATGGATACATAAGAAAGTGCATAGGATATCCCACGGGGACCATATATTTGCCAGGATATAAAGTGGCATACATGCTATTCTAGACTTAATATTCATATGAGCATAGTTGCTTTTGTTAAGTAAACTAAAATGTCGTTGGCTTTTTACAAAGAGAAGAAAGAGAAAATATTTCAGACAACGGCTATTAGTTACAAACTGAAGAGTTTTCAAGATATGAATTCTTCAATACTTAAATATAGATTTAGAATAGATACCTTTCGATTAAATATACCTATTTACCTTCACACTGTAAAAAAACTTACGTAAATGTAAGTAAACATAAGTAGGTACGAAAATCGAATACGAACGAACGAAATATCATTTTAATTTACATTCCAAATTCAACCGAAATCTTTATGGCTTCACTCATTCGTTCATTCATTTAATTCATCCTATGAATCTATGGTCAGTGGAATACACTTAAATTTTAATGAACCCTCCTTGTCAATTTTAATGCAACGATATTACAATTGAGCGTGCTTTTGTTCGAAAGCAAGCGTTTTTAAATAATTTTATAACTTGAACAATTAAATAATGGGTTAGTGTATTTGGGAAATGTAATTTTTGTGACAAAACGTGTTTAAGTGACTTTTCGTAAAAATCGTTGTTGAGAGATGACTTTCTTTTAAATCGATATAACATTAAGTAGGTACCTAGAGAGCCTTGCTTTGACACGAATGGGCCTGCTCGACTTGGCCCAATTTTTTTTTGTGAGGGGAAAATCATAAAATGACTTCTCCGGGCGGGAGACTCTTACTGACTAAAAACCCCCCTGTTCCTTCTCCTGCTCTGGGCCGAGGTCGCGGTGCCTCATTGCGCTTACCCCGCAACCCCGGCTGAACGTCAGCCCTTTAGGGCCCCGTCTGCGGTGGTCTATTGACTCTTTGAGGCGCGCGCGGCACGCTACGCGCCGCACGCTCGGGATCCTGATAACCCATGAGAGGCCGGCAACGAACTTGCAGTAACTCCTTTGGTATTACAAGTGCGGCGCTGATTGCTCATCACCAGATAATCCTGCCTGACCGTTTGCCTACCTATGACATTAAAAAAAAAACCTAATATTTATGTATCGACACGAAAATTTACTTTAGTAAATGTGTTATGAAAAAAACACTGTCAAATTCTTCGATTGATCAAATTGTAAGATTAATTTAGTAAAAAAGTTAAAAGATCGACTCTAAACATTTCTCTGTCCCAGCTTCAATTCCGAACCAGAGTTTGACTTACGACGCAGGTCTAAATAACTGCCGGCCACTCATTACATTCCAACTCGCTATTTGCATAACTATTGGAATCGAACCTGGGACCCGACGGTGTGTGTTTAGCCTGATGTACGACCTGTGGACGTTAAACACGTTCTGTTTCTTTGCAATCTTTTGTTTTTTGCAAAACTTTATGGTCATAACAAATATTTGGGACCTCTTTTTTTCATTTGTACTATCTATGGATGTTATAACTTTTTTTTCTTCATCACCTACTTAATCTTGTGTATTCATATTTAAAAGTGGAATGATTTATTTAATTAACTGTCTAACTAACGCAGGTGTGTTTGTGTGTGTGTGTGTGATATAAGTATTACATTTATCAGTTTATAAGAACCCATGACTGAGCAATGCCGTCAATATTTTCTTCTCACACGCAGAAGAAATGAGCATTTATCATCACGCCTTCTCAGGGATTGGCATACAAAGGAATAATTAGAGAGAGAAAGGAATTATTAGAGAATAATTAGAACACCAGGGTTTCTGCTCGATGTTCTAAGTGTGGGAGAGCCTTGCTTCGGCACGAATGGGTCGGCTCGACCGGAGTAATACCACGGCCTCACAGAAAACCGGCGTGAAATAACCACAGCGTTGTGTTTCGCCGTGTGAGTGACGTTACCGGAGGCCCAATCCTTCCCCTCCCCCAATCACTCCTAAATCCTTAAATCTTCAAAACCCTAATCCCTAAAAGGTCGGCAACGCACTCGTAACTCCTCCGTTGCGAGTGTCTATAGGCGGCGCTGATTGCTTACCATCAGGTAATCTTTATGCTCGTTTGCCGACCTATTAAATAAAAAAAAATGTTTTCCTTCACTTTACGTCCATGGTATCTCAATAAACATAGAAGTGGGTGCCAGTTGGCTTTAATGATTTATGGCCTTAATTCCGCTAATGTATCCTTCATAGTAAATTGTAAATAAAATAGAAACAAATCGTAAAAAGCTACACTGGTATTTGCCACGATTTGCAACCTACACTCCTGTTGCATGAGACGGGTTCCTCTGGACCATTACGACAAAGTAGGTAAAAAATATTTGAAAAATAAAAATCTAATTTACAAATAAAATTAATCAAATTAAAAATCTAATATCATAGTTTTGAATAACCAAATTTTGAACTATGATTTTAATAGCATACATAGAATTGCTAATTACCTTTTCGCACTAACACGGATAATAGAGCACGGAAAATTATGTAGTTGGCACTAACTTTTGATTTGATCTATATTAAAAAGTAGTTTCAATAATAATTTTCCTAGGATCTCTAAAATTCATTAGCTAGTAGTAAAATGTATGTTCGTCATTCGTCACATAAATATTTTAGTGGAAATCTAATTTGTTACTTATCGCCGGTAAATAGTGTGTATATTTCTATGAGAGCTTTAACAAAATATTTATTTTTGTAAATAGGTTACTTTACACGTCAAATTTATATTGTAAAAAAATCATGAATCTGGATACAAATAAGTAAATTAAGTGCCTTATTTTCAAACCCTTTACAACATATGAGAAAATTTATAAAAAAAAAATGTATTCCTAAATTAAAATGTAAAACTAATTGTACTGAAATGTTCAGACATTTTGGTTTAAAGCTAGGTATACATTTCTCGGGAACACAAAAATTCTTATGAAATTTAATTTTATTTTTCGCCAATAATTTGATGATATTTTTTTACAATATAACTCACTTAATATCGGATGACCAATTGAGTATTAGAATTTTATTTTGAATAAAGTGTTAAAATAGTTTATTACTTTATTGATTTTTATAAAAAAAATATTGATAAATGCATATATCATCTTATATCAGTAACTGACGAACGACATTAAAGGCGCCAATGATGTCCTAGCAGCTCACTGCGACCATAATCAAACCATCTTCTGGAGTCTAGAATCTAGACAATTAATCCTCCATATTAATATAATATATAAAACTACCTTTTGCCCGCGACTCCGTTCGTGTGGAATAGTTTTATATGTTACTTTCAGCAATCTTTAGTATAAAAACTATTCTATGTCCTTTCTCGAGTTCCAAACTATGTCTGAACAAAATTTCACAGAAATCGGTCCAGTAGTTTAGGCGTAAAGAAAAGACAGACAGACAGACAGACAGACAGAGTTACTTTCGCATTGATGATAAGTGTTAGTTAGAATAGAATCTCTTTTTTTCTAAGAAGACTTGGTGGAATTTGTCAGATAAATGATTCCTGAGATACAAAAATGTTAGTGTTCTGTTTTCATTTGTATTTATATGTATTTACGTCGAACCTATCGAATACTGAATGAATAGAAATACAAGTTGTCCAAACTAAACAAAGCTTAGAGAAACATGAAATGATTTTCGAATGTTCAACAACCATCGGTCGAGGTTTAAATCAACCAAACTAATTGTTTGTTTGCCAATACCAATAATGTGCACACGAATTTGAATTTTAGTGCAACGTACAAATTACTGTAAAGCAATCAAATTTGTTTAACACCTGGGTCAATTTGAAATTCTTCTATCTCGTTACCTTTGTAGGGTTGTCAAAAACTGTCTGGCTGAGATTTAGGGCTTAAAATTTTATATGTTGTTTTGACTTATATTTACAATTTACTTTAGTCCATATAGCAATTTCTTTTTGTACTTTTGCACGTTTTAATGACAACCACTTAAACAAAACACATTTGAGACTTTCTCGGATGCAAATTCCAAGGCTCATAACGCCGTACCAACCCTGTTAACGACAATTACTACAGGCATCTGAAATAAGGGAGCGCATCACTAAAAATTTCGTAAAAAATAAATATTCACTAGAATCTACCAAACCTTACAATAACAACCTTAACGTCGTTGTTATAAAGTTTCTTTTCAGATTGATCAACTAAGAAAAAATATTTTAACGAAACCCTGATCTTCTGTTTTGCACGAAAAATGATTTTCCATATTTTATTCGAACAAATTCTCAGTACTGCAACTTCAAGTAGGTAGTAGTATGGTTTTTCATATAAAGTTTCAATCGAATTACATGAAATATTGATGTGAATTTTTATGCTTGTTTTTTAAGCCATTAATTACATTTATTAGTACCTATAGCTAAATAAGAAATGGTTTAAAGAACACTTAGTACCTATATGTGTAGCTAAAAAGTATTCTTCAGACAATATCAGGAACAATGACAACAGAAAAGAGTTTAAAAATATAAAATACCAATCTATAATAATTATTTTATTGTTTAGTTTTTGTTAAAAAAATAACAAAATGTCGAACGGTAGCAGCGTATTCTAGTCTATTATTACTCCGTCCTAATTTCAATAAAAATATGTTGCAGACAATTACACAGGTGCCGGTTTTGCAAAACTGTCCGAAAAAATACTCGCGTCATTGTTTTCTTAAGGATTTGACGCTCGTTTTATTATAAGTATAGTCCTAACAAAACAGTTTGGTGCTATTATGGCGTTGGGGTACCGCGTTGCTGAAATAAAATTTATAATCCAATTAACTTTTCGACACTTATTTACTAACAAACTTAACCTAGTTAGTGTGTGATTTAAGTAAATAGCAAAGCTAGCTAATAATTTCAAATGGGTTTATTAACCATTATTCTAAAACCCTATGTGTATTTGACACTCTACTATGTCTCGTAGAATAGTCGTTAAAATGCTGAATACGTTTTAGTGTAACCCTAGGCGTTCCAGTGAATAAAAACCCACAATAGATTCAAATCAAAATAATAAAAGTTTCAATAAAACTTCACTTCGAATATAAATACCAATACATATCTAGCAAATGGCACAACAAACATCAATAACCTGTACGTGAAGCTACGGAACCATTTCATCCGAACAATTTTTTTGTTCTCTCGCTACCGTAAAACTAAAACTCAAACTATACCGCTCACACTCTTATAAAAAATAAACATTTATTACACACTCGAACCTCTATTATTCTGAGTAGCAGAAAAAAATATAACACTCCAATAGTCCAATAAAAGTAGGATTTGGTCTTTATTTCAGATATTAATAGTTAAAGATTCTCGGAAGGTTGGTCCTCTGTTCTCACGGCACACTGACATGTAACCGTTTGATTGAGTTAACAGTAATAAATAGTTGATTACAGGGCAGGCGCCGTCGTCGTAAACGTATATAGTGTGGTTTATTATTCACGTAAATATGTGCTTGTAATTTTTTTGGACGTTTTATGAATTCGCTTATTTTGTTGTACGAGCTGCGACGTTAGTGATCGGAGATTTTTATGATAGTAAAATGTTTATTTTTTATTGAATGATGGTATGAATAGTGAAGGCTTGTAGTGGATGCCTGAGGGTGGGACGAGCGCATGTATGTACCGTGTGTCGCTAAATGTAATGAAAATTCTTCTTGACGATGTAACATGCGATGCGCAATGCTCACTGGTCCATTATCCAACCTTTTTGCTGGTCCTCGAAGACACTCGCATTTGCACAAACCATTTAGTAATACAAAGGAGCGTTGTTCGAACAATTCACATTAAATTATATGACACCACATTGCAATTTATAATCGGTCCCAAGTACTCTCCGTGTACTGATAGCCAATTATTGGTTTGGTTCAGGTGTTAAACGTTGTAATAGTAAATTCGTTGGACATGTGAATAAATCGAATAAATATTGTAACGATTGGGGATTTATTAAAATCGGGAATGTTGAGTTACCAAGTGATATTAATCTTTTTTTTTTGAAGTAATAAGCCACTATAATCTACTTCATGAAAGATTGAAAATGTCTGGATCGATGGATGAATATTTGTTAGTCTTTCACGTGATAAGTACTGAATGGATTTAAACTAAATATGGCACTGAGATTGATTATAGTCTGTAATGACACCAAAGGCAAACAATCTGCTGGTAAAGCGAGCGATGATTGTAGTTTTATTGTATAAAACGGTTGATTGTGATATTATTGGCTTAAAATAAGACATCAGATTTACAGCCACACAAAAATAGAAATTAACTAATTTGCTAAGACTGTTTACTAGCTAATCAAGCTCAAATTCTCCTTCAAGCAATAACAGGCAAGTTATATCATGTATTTTGTATTACAACGATAATGAAAACCGTCAATTATTATACATTTCCAGTCAAAATGATATGGACAAGAACCCGATTGTTGTCCCGTGTTAACACTATATACAGGAGAATTGGTGGAGAAAAACTCTAAGTGGACAAGTGTGAACCGTTTCGAAGCACCTGTATTTTATACAAAAGATTTTATTGTTGTATTTTGTTTTGTATTCAGTTTGAGTGAAGATGCTAATGCGGTGCTAATTAATGGGCGTGGAAACTGACGCAAGTGTGCGGTTGTGGATAGTCCAAGAGGTAGATGTGGTAACAGAGCTTTTTTCGATTTTTTTGTGAGGGGAAAATCAAAAATTACTTCTCCCGCCCATAATGTCACACTCTTACTGACTAAAAGCCAACCCGTTCCTTCTCCTGCTTTAGGACTAGGCCGCGGTGACTTACTGTGGTTGCCTCGCAACCCTGGATGAACATCAGCTCTGTAGGGCCCCGTCTGTGGTGGTCTATTGACTCTTTGAAGCTCACGCAGAACGCGATGCGCCGTACGCAGTATCAGGCAGGCGGCGAGCTACCCTTACTCGCCGTCCACAGACTCGCACTTACGGTGGATTAGACTTAGTCATATTATTTTTAATGAAGTGTTTAAGAACTAGGTGTTTACTAGCTTTTAAAAACTATATTGAGATATTTTTCTGTGGTAAAGCTGCTGGTTAGCAATTATTGGCACCGCCTTGGACACTCGTTGGGCCTTAGGAGTAACATGTGCGTTGTCGCCAAAAATTGTACTCCTATGACTAGTTTATCTAATGGTTAAAAGGGTAGTCGCAATTTTTGTGATGTCGGGTCAAAGGAAAAACCTTTGACCCGACATCACATGCTCGGTAGCAAAAATTGCGACTACCCTTTTAACCATTAGATAAACTAGTCATAGGAGTACAATTTTTTTTTCAATACTCGAGTATTGAAACAAAATTGTGGTTTCATAGCAGTTTAAAAAATATACCTATTATTCGCGCATTGGCATAGACATAACACCAACAATTTTGTAGATCTATCAAAGCAAACATATACAATTATACACAGATCAAATCATTAACCTCTTTCAGTACATTTTCCTCCCACTAACCATAACCATCGTCATTATTAATTCTTTTTCATCTCATCGAAGCCTTTCCCAAACCTTTTTAAATCGACCTCAGACGGCTTAAATTAAAATGGCCAATAATGAATATTATATTTTCGTAGTTTTAATATTTTTAATCTCAATGTCCCAATACGTACCGTATGCAATTACTTATTATTACTGATAATTAATACACGTATTAGACGACCTTTTAAATATTTTGGTGAAGGTATGCATTATCGTATCTTAGAATAGTTTTGTTACAAGACTGTTTTTTTGTGAGGGAAAAATCATCAAGTGAATTGACTGAGAGGGAGTAATAGGCTCTTACTGCCTAAAAACTCCTCCGTTCCGTCCAGGTTTCCTTACGATGTTTTCCTTCACCGTATGTAAGTTCAGTGAAAGTAATAATATAAATAACATACCTATAACTCAGTAATAGTCACATTGGTATTTTCCCGTGTATTTCTGCATGAGAAGCGGGCGCCTTGACCTTTTGGCCACCACGACGTTAGATTCAATGTCTATCTTAGTCCAATTATGATAAAACGATAAAATATTTTAATTTAAATAAATAACTTAGTAAAATTATAAACGCGAAAGTTTTTAAGTATAGATGCATATTTACACTACCTACTCTACCCTATTCTATGTTCTTCTAATTATAGGTGAACTGAATCCACACTAATTCTTAACGAAATCAGCTATTCTTGTGTTAGACATAGTGTAATTAAACCAGACTTTCTTTTACATATGTAGACTAGCGGACCCTCCCCGAAAACCGCCACAAATAAAATTTCACCGAAATCTTTAGGGCTGTTTAAGCGCAATGAGGCACCGCGACCTCGGCCCAGAGCAGGAGAAGGAACAGGGGGGTTTTTAGTCAGTAAGAGTCTGACACTCCTCATCATCAATCATCATCAAATGACTTCTCCCATCCAGCCACGGCCGGGCGGGAGATGACATTTGATGATTTTTCCCTCATAAAAAACAAATACGTACAGCAGAATTATATAGAAACAAAGATATACTATATAACGTACTAAGAGCTATTTCTTGAACTCAAGCATTTGTTTTCAAAACAAAGTAATTTCCTAGTAATACTCGTAGTTTCATTATCTAACGCATTCAAATAAAGTAATACAGCGTTTAACATACAAAAAACAATTTTCCATTTTTAAATATTATTACCATTGTGTTTTCACATTTTATCACAAGGCAGAATATAATCGTGCGGCCTCCGTATTAACTTTTGATGTTCATAAAATGGTTACGAATGCCGGATTAATTCCTGAATGAAAGGTACGTACGTTACATTCGATGCAATGTTACTGAATTATGAACTCATTGTTTTACATTTTAAGTCGGGTTTTGCTATGGATAAATTCATGAAAGGTTTTATTTGAGAAAACAATCGTAGATATATGTGTTTTTACTGTGATACGTGCATTGAATGATATCGAAATGATGTCTTCTTAATTTTTGAACCATGCAACCTTTTTGATATTTTTCAGTAAGTATACTACATACGTAGATAACAATCATCAAACAATCAATGGGCCTCTGCGAGTTGGTTTTGGCTCATACGACTTTCCGGGTTGTCCTGTGGTCTTGAGAAAGGAATCGATAATACATTATAAGTTCAGATAGCTAGGATTGAAGGGCAAGTACCTTGTTAGTTACACGACCTCGGCTTAATACACTAACACCCGGTTTCCGAAAGGCCGATCAATGTTAACATCAATTTAATCTCTTGTCAAGTCATCTGATTGGTTGACTGAATTATCAAAAACCTATCAGATGACTTGACAAGAGATTTAACAGGAGATTAGTTAATTTTAGCGTTGACAAGCCTTTCAGAAACCGGGTGTAAGACTGATACTCCATCTCGCCTCATCTTTGGTCATTTAATAATTTTTTCCTCACAAAAAATTCTCCTCTACAATGTTTTTCTTCATTGTGTGTCAGCTTGTACCCATATACTTAGAACTGTGTTTTTAGCGCTGTTATACCATATTTTATTTGCGAAAGACTTCGAAAAAATTCTCTTATTATGAAGTCCTATTTATTAAAACTAGGTACAGTTTTGAGAGAAAAATGGCGATTAATGACGATATCCCAACATTGAAATATTAACTTTTAAGTCTATCCTTTTGAATCCCTAATTAAAAAGTATTATTTTCGTATTATAAGTTTCTTGTACGTAGATTTAACGCATCGGTGCAACGACAAATGATATGTAAATATTACCAACGTAAATTTTTTTGATAGTTTTCTCACTGTCAACTTTGAAACTATTCATGCTTAAAATGTTGACTAATGATTAATTAGCTAATATGCTGGACGTTCAAAGCGCGGACATTACGCGGATCCGCTACTAATTGACAAAATTTTCAACACAAACAATATTTGTAAGCAGAGAATTATGTAAATATTTGTGTATCTCAAAGAATGAAAGCTCTTTTCGTGGCAGCGCCGAAATGTATGAATTAAATCTGTAAATATTGTGAAAAACGTATTTTATTTTATAAGAATCTGTATTCCAAAATGTGCATTTAAATTTTATTTTACGTTTCTACATTAGTAGTCGCCATCTTCGCTAGCGACTGGTACCTAAAGCTGGTTTCATAGGTTTTTATAATAGTTATTTAGCCTGGTTCTTAAAAATAACAGAGAGCTTTGAAAAATTACACTTAAAAATCGTTATAATGGTTAATATTTACATGTTAATAAAAAATGTTTTTATAACCTCAAAAAACATTTTTTTACTAATTTTAGTTTACTAGTGGTAGAGACTACTATACATATACTTCCGATGCTCTTGGCTCCAGGGCCAACCTTGAAGGAACGCAGAGCAATGACCTTTCTAATGATTTCGTTTATTAATTAGATATAATAAATATAAAACCAAAATATTTGGTATGCCAGTATAGAAATACAGACTTTTTTATGTCATAGATCACGAACGAGCTGATGGATTACCTGATTACCCGCTGCACGGCTGTATTTAATCCTAGCGTGATGTTTTATAGCCTATTGCATTCAGGAACATTGTAGCTATCTATCAGTGCAAGAATTTACATACGAACTTACAAACTTACAAATTTTACCTCTTTATAATATTATATTTATTTAAGTTCATTGCCGTCCTCTTGTAGGTTACTAAGGCTTAAAGTGGGATTGGGCCTCCGGTAATCCCATACACACCCATAGCGAAATATAACGTAACATTACGCTTTAGAGTTATTAAGTAAGGCGGAAAATTTTGCGCTTGTTGTCGTTATCCAAATTATTCATTTAAAAAATTATTGATTATAATATATACATTTTATTTTTGAAAATTCATTATTTGGTATAAGTACCTACCTATCTGCTACGAACTATTAGCAAAATTATCGAAAAGTAATCTGATAATGATAAACGATCAACATAATTCATTTACTTATTAATTTTCGTTAATAAATTATCTTTGCATTTTTGTGGATTCTTTTCAGAAAAGGTTTTTCGAATTGCTGTCGTCTCGTATATCTGCATTAAATTTGTGAAATATTTTTATAAATTAAATGTGCTGTATGTGTATTTGAGCACCTATCTATCTATGTAAGTATTTGATATAGGACAATGCATCTTAAAGATTGGAGACAAATATAGACAGAGGGAGAGAGCGAGAGAGAGAGAGAGAGAGAGAGAGAGAGAGAGAGAGAGAGAGAGAGAGAGAGATAGAGACAGACAGAGAGATAAAAGAATTTAACTGCTCTGCCCTCTCCATTTCATTGCTTTCGTCAACTTTCAAGTCGACATGACACGAATTTTATTGTGACCTACCTACCTAAGATACTTACATATATGTAAAAGATTGGTAAAACCACACAAAACAATAATTAAAAAAAAATATGGGTACGTATTGTAATAGTATCCACGAAAACAAAAAATTAAAGACACATCGCAAACCCTAAACGGTACAAGGGCCAAAAATAACTCAGTATGGTTAACGTCTGGAATCGAACCCGGCGCTCTTTTGATCCTTTGATCCGTCGCCCCTTTGTAATACTAGACGGGACTTGGTACCTCTCCACACCTTAGGTTATTAACGACCGATGACTGACTAGGGTTACAGAAATAACAGGAGACTGGCTATCAATCATGAGCTGAAAGTGCCGACAACAGCATATCAAAGTATCCTTATCATCTAAAAAACATTAAAATATTTTCAACTTTAAACCCAAGTACTAAAAGTGGAATATTAATTAACAGAAGTTTGACAATTTAGTTTAGCTTGATCTGCTAGCACGTACCAGGCGAGCAGGAGTTTAATGGAGCTCTTAAACAATTACTGGCTTTGTATTCGCAGACCGCGTTCCAGGCGTTGAATTTGACCTCAAATTAGTTAAATTGTACGACTTGACTTATCTAATTTACGAGACAATTGGATGGTTGTTCTGAATTAGAACTTACAGAATAAGTACTTAGTATTACCTATTGAGATTGTTAATAGATTACTTAAATAGGTGCCTAATTCTCCTAATTCAGTTTATTTATGACACAGCAATCTGGCCCAGATTCGCGATCAATAAAGTGCTCATTGCTTATTTGCGACTTAACCAAGGTGTGACTGCCTGGCTTAATATCTCGGACAGATGATACGATTAAGCAAAATATGATTAAAAGTAATCGCAGTAGGTACAGCAGTACCTAATCTATTTTCATCAAACATGTCTAAGAACACTCGCCCGTAAAACACATGTAATACAAAAAAAAAACTTAATTGAAATCGGTTCATTCGTTCAGGAGCTATGATGCCACAGACAGACAAACACTTCAAACTTATAACACCCCTCTTTTTGTGTCGGGGATTAAAAAGTAAAGTGGTAACCAGTTAAGTATTCAGTACATAAATTTGTCTAAACATCCAAGACCTAGGTAGTCTAATAGAATGCTTAATGCCATGCTTAATGCTTATAATAATATCTAAAGTTACATGGCAATCATATTTTATCCTCCAACTCTTTTGAAGTATGAAAATCAGAATGTTATCAAGGCAGATTATTACTATAAATCGATTAAAAAGCCCACTACTTGAATACGCACTTAAGTAAATGAAATAAACATTTATGACGATAGAATATTCTGGAGAGAAAAATCAAAGGACGCCAACGTTTAGCGTAGATTTTTAATCATTTGAATATTTTTAAAGGCTTTTTATTTAACGTCTACCAAAGAAACCTTCTTTGATAGACGCTTCAATTACAGAAGACGGATTTGTAGGACTTACAGTTTATTTTGAGTTTTTATTTTTAATTTAGAGAGAAGTATATTTTTTAGTCGTAGTCTATTTTATAGGGAATGTTTTAGCGGTTGAAGTTCACATTGAAATAAATTGTGCTCAAATATTAGTTAGGGAATTAATTCATTCACTATTTTCGAAACTTTTAACATCACGCTATGTTCCATAATAATACAGCAGAGTTTTTCATTTTCAAGGTGTAATTAGCACAACACATGAATAAGTTAAGGGAAAAAAAAGGACTTAAAAATATGATCCATTATAATTGTAACTTTATTTGCTATAATAAAAAACGATTAATGATAACTTAAACTATTTTTATTGATTTAACAAATTTATTGAAAAAACTAATAACGCACGTGAATTAACTAAGAAAAGCTCTACTAGTTTGAAGTGTGGGAGAGCCATGCTTCGGCACGAATGGGTCGGTGATACCACGGCCTCATAGATAACCGGCGTGAAACAACCACAGCGTTGTGTTTCACCGTGTGAGTGAGGTTACCCGAGGCCTAATCCTTCCCCTCCCCAATCCCTAAATATCCAACTCCCCAGTCCCCAAAGGTTTGGCAACACACTCGTAACTCCTCTGTTGCGGGTGTTCATGGGCGGCGCTGATTACTTACCATCAGGTAATCCGTCTGCTCGTTTGCCGATATATTAAATTAAAAAAATAATAGTGGGGTTCCTATTTAAGAGGAGTCGAATTAGATAGACGCACCAATGTCGTGGTGGCCTTTAGTTTAAGGAGCTCGCTTCTGATGCATTTGAGTGTGGGTTCGAAACCTGGCAAGTACCAATGTAACTATTTCCGAGTTATATGTACTTTCTATGATTATTTAGACGCCACTGACATACAGTGAAAGTAAACATTGAGCGAGCGTGGTGATTAATGCCTTTACCTTACCTTTTCTGTATGAGAAGAAGCCTTTGCTCAGCAGTGGACACTTATAGGCTGATAATGATGATGATGACACTGTTATCACTGACTTGATACAAGTAGAGCTTTCGTCAGTTAATTAAAGAAAAAGGCGTTATCGGTTTCTGCAATTTTTTCTGATCTTACCTATTGAAAACATCACGTGGTCCACCAGAATTTCTGCCGATTAATGCGCTTGCTCAATACCAGAAAAATGTAACCATTATGTCTCTGAGTGCGGCGGCAATAAACTAATAAAGTCATGCAACGCAAATGAAAGCCTATATAGTAAGTATATTTGTGAATTGATCCATTAAACGGCAGCGAGGGGTGAGCTTTGTTCGTCACAAAGCCGAAATGGACTCCATAACCCTAGCTTCATATGTACATACGTATCATTCCAATCCCCCTATTTTGCATTGAATGAGTGCACTTTCGTTTTCCGTTTTTCCAATGAATCCCTTCAAAAATTATTCAGCTTTTGGCCTTTTGGGTAATAATTTTAAACAAAGTAGATATTAGGTATATTGACTTTTACTATTTATTTTTATCAACATTAACTGGAGGCCCAATTCTCCCCCTCCCCTAATCCCTTAATCCGTAAAAGGTCGGTAGCACATTCGAATCTCTTCCGTTGTTGGCGGCGCTGAAGGCTTACCATCAGGTAATCCTCGCTTGCCGTTTTGCCACATAAAAAAGCTAGAATATGACATTGATACCACGTTGCATCCTCAGTTACCATGTCTCTGATGATATCGTTGGTATACTAAGCAGGACGCCACGTTACGTCCTCCGGTCCATTGTAGCCACTCACCATATTGTCCTGGCGTATTGACTGACCGTCAGTACTTTTGGAGATTTTGACTATATTCCCTTTTCTTTTTTAGAGATATGACAGTTAAAATTTTCTGTTATATTTGTCTGTTATATTTTTTTTCATTAGTTGCTTTCGAGTATCCCATACAGTGTTATCGATTATTAGTTACTACCAGGGGCGAGTGGCAGCGGCTGATTGAACGAACCGCCGAACCTTTAAGTTTCTTGTAGTTTTATTATTTGAAAAACATTATTTTGGCAAATAAGACCAGTTACAGCATAGCTATTTCAAGTGTTGGAGGGCCATGCTTCGGCACGAATGGGCTGGCTCGACCGGAGTCACACCACGACCTCACCGAAAACCGGCGTGAAGCAATTCTTATGTTGTTCCGTCGTGTGAGTGAGGTTCATCATCATCATCAGCCTATAAGTGCCCACTGCTGAGCAAAGGCCTCGTGTCATACGGAGAAGGTTAAAGCATAAATCACCACGCTTGATGAATGCGGGTTGGCGATTTCAAACTTATATTTAGAAATTATAACTCCAGGTTTCCTCACGATGTTTTCCTTCACCGTATGTCAGAGGTGTCTAAATAATCATAGAAAGTACATATAACTCGGAAAAGTCACATTGGTACTTGCATGTATGAGAAGCGGGCTCCTTAACCTCCGGGCCACCACGACATTATTACTGAGTGAGGTTACTGGAAGCCTAATCGTCGTCCCCCCTCTATCCTCAATCCTCAAATCCCTAATAACCCACCAGAAGCCGGAAACACACTTGTACTAATTCCTTTCGTATTACAAGTGACCATCGACAGCGCTGATTGCTTACCATATTCAGGTAATACGTTTAATAGTCGTATAATTAAAAACTTTATTTCATAAACTCCTTCGTGAAACAAAATATCATAACATAATATATAAAAAATATTATCAAAGGACGTTTTAATAAACTCCTCTATAAATATTAAATAAATATAAATATATTAACTGATCAATGTTAACTGCAAACTGCATTAATATGGTTTACCACTAGCGGTTTGGAGTTCAAACACAAATATAAATATTATTGGCTTTCGTAACGGCTGACCATTGAAATCGTCGGATATTTCTCAATATTATTCAAATTAAATAATATCGATATGCTTGTGGATTCGATTACTTACATAATTTTTTATAAGAAGTGTGTTTAAATACATTAAGTTACTTATTTATAACATTACTTATATATACGAATTTTAACTCTGTATTTATAAATTTCGATATAAAAATAGGAACCGAAGAAGTTGAATTGATTTAAAATTAAAGAATGACGATTTGATGATTGATGATTGATATTTAAGAAAAAGAATTTCCTGAATAAACATAATTTGTAAAAGGAAACAATTATAAGACTTCGTACCTTTCAAAGAACATAAGCTGAATAATATATTTCCATATCCATGTCTCGGTGACTGTTGTGTTTTTGCGTATATTTTTTTCGTAAGATACTCAATCATTGTGATCGGGAAATTGGGCCAATGTGTTCGATGGTCTGACCTGAACCGCAACACTGACCCATACGGATTGAGATAGAAATAAATAGCGAAATGCGTCCGTCTGTGGAACAACAACTACTGCCAGCCAGTCAATGGATATCCTCAGTTCACTTAGCTGGCGGGCGCCCTACACTACGTTTGCCTAGACTTAGTCTACACTCCAGTTATACTAAGTTAATTAAAAAAATATATATTTCTTTTTTTTACGTGATAGGAAGTCAAACGAATATACGGAATACCTGATGGTATGTTATCAGCGCCGGACATGGACGCCCGCAAAAACGGAAGAATTACAAGTGCTTTCCCGACCTTCTAAGGATTAGGGTTTTGGGGATTTAGGGATTGAGGACAGATTGGGAGAGGGGAAGGATTGTGTCACTGGTAACCTTACTCACACGGCGAAATACAATGCTTATGTTGTTTCACGCAGGTTTTCTATGAGGCAGTAGTATCACTCCGGTCGAGCCGACCGATTCGTGCAAAAGCCTGGTTCTCCTACACTTAAAATTGGAAATAGCACCACACTCATTTGGTTTTAGTTTCAATCAATTAGTAGGAAATCAAAATATCAATAACTAATTGGACGCTACGAGTATCCAACATGAATATAGTGCATTAAATTATAACAAAATTTTGTGAAACTGGAATATCGCAGTAATTTAATTATTAGGAAATTAGTGAAACTGGTTATTCGGAAATGACGATTTATATAATTCTATCAGTGTCTAATTAACTTCATATAAATGAAGCATAAATATTCGAAAAAGCCTGCTGGATTATTTTCTTCATAAATATTCGGTAAGGAGGTTTGGATTTTTTTTTATATCTGCGGATGCGGATAGGGTCCTTTTAAAGTTTAATTTTCGTAGGAGTACTTGAAGGGTGATACAACTAGAGTTAAACAAAAAAATTTGTAATTATGGCGATTATTTAGTATCTATATTTAAAACTACACTTTAATAACAATATTAACAACCATTCTACATTATAATTATCACTTAACCCCATACAGAACAATAATCATTAACTAACTTTTTCTATCAAACACCTATTTAAATTATCTATTTAAACTGTATTCGTTTTTAAACGAGGCAAAAACTTAATGATTATCATCATAAATCCGCAAGGCAGCTTGTGGCGAGCTGTTGGGCAGTGGCGACCCCACGGACCTGACTCCCGGGAGGTGTCTTGTTCTTCTCTCTCCGGTTAGTCCTCGTGACGAGCTGGAGTGAACACTGATGAAGAACAAGCCCTCCTACCTCATTCTTGCCTTAATTGGCTGGCTTGAGTGGAGATTCGCAAGAGTAGGAGTTGAAGGAGACTCGGGGGAAGGATGTATCTCAGTAAGGTGCTGGTAGGGGTCTTGACCGTACTTCCGGGATTGCTCTGATAGCCGTGGGATGCCTCTCCTTCCCCAAGCAGCTCAACGTATGTTGCCTCCGTGTCGCTGCATGCTAGCGGCCCATATTCATAACCCTATCAATTTTTACCACATTTCACAATAGTCTTGCATCAACCGGGGATTGTCCTTGGGTGCACTTATATAGTGCTAAGTGCATACAGGGATAATTGCCGGCTGATGTCCCATCACATTTAGATTAAAATTGTTCAACGGGCCTCTGCGAGTTGGCTTCGACTCCTCGTACGCCTTCCAAAGGTCCGGGATCCTGTGGTCCCGTGAAAGGAAAGAACAAAGATCATCATAATAATAACGATTAATACAACGCTGAGTATTAATTGAACTATTTTTATGGAACCTGCTTTCCTATAACCTCGAAGTCGTCCAGTGATTTTTTATTTGGAATCATAATATTATTACAGCTGATATTTCTGTAGGTAACAGCATCGCTCCGTAGGTGAGTAAATTAAAATACTAGTAGATGACTGTATTAACAGCTGTTTAATTAATAGCAACTGCCTTATGTATTCTTCTTAGTGTTGCCATACTCAAACGACAAAATCTCCAATGGGCATTTTAATAAGAGTGAACGAAGATGGTATTACAGAAGGCGTCAAAAGAGCAAGCACAATTATAATGTTCTGTGGTTCCTCCAGCCTAGAGAAAAAGGAGGTCTTGATAACGCAAGTGTCTCACTCCATCAGGGCGGTAGCAGTAATTAAGAAGAGTATTAAAAAAGAGGACTTTCTGTGAGAGATTACATTAGAAACGAGGAGATTTGGAAATTACCGATAGTGACAAAAGCCAGCGGATTAGCAAACTGAAGTACCTATTAGTCGGCAAAAAGGTTTTCAAATGAAGTCTACGTTCTAATGACTCACAAAAGTTGGTCAAATAACCTACTAAAGCAGCAGCTGGACTTTTGTTTTTTTATGGTATAGATCCGCAAACGAGCAGACGGTTTAAATAATGGTAAGCAATCAGCGTCGCCCAAAGGAGTATCAAGTACGTTGCCGGCCTTTTAGGGATAAAGGTTTTGGATATTTAAGTTATGTGGGGAGGGGGAGGGATTCGGCCTATGGTAATCTTACTCACACGACGAAACACAACGCTGTGTTTTATATTTTGTTGATGTTTTTTTTAACATATTACTATACTTATCTTTGGTGCATTATAATAACTAAATAAATCATTTATTTTCTTGCAAAACCTTCTAGAATACTTCTTACAGGCAAATTTAAAATTCTCTTCGAATGCAGTAAACATTTTCCATGCGGCAACACTGAGTTGAAGCGGTGCCATTCCGGTTCGTTCCCGACCGGTCGTTTTTGCTCCTCTATATAAGGATCGGTCCACAATTGATATTAATTTCATGAGATACTATTGGAGTAAAAAACCCGTCGACTTTAAGATGGTCGCCGCGTTTTTGCAGTACATAATGGCTCCTTGGCAGGCGACTTCCGTGATGAAAGCAGTTGATTGGGCAGTGTCTAAAGACGATGTACTATTTGTACTTAGTTTTTCGCTCTTGCTTGGTTACTCCTAACTTTTTATTATACTGACTCTTATGTTTGTACCTATGTTTAAGCGTATCCTTACTTTTTGTATTGGAAGAATAGACCTAGCCTTTGTTCTGGCGATCATTTTGATGAACTTAGGTTTTATTCAAAGGATTTTTGCTTCGGTTTAGTAACATTATTCTGTTAACTGTTAAGTATATTTTTTACTAACTGCGGTCTTCTTGTTGTCATCTAGCTTCCGCCCGCTGCTTCACCCGCGTGGTACTTATGTTGATGAAAAGTAGTCCTATTCCGGAGTGTATCTTATGCTTGTGTCAAATTTTATCCAGACCCGTTTAGCCGTTTTGGCGCGATTGGGAAACAAACTACCAAACATCCAAACTTCGTTTCTTTCACGTTCATAATATTAGTAAGAAGGAAGATAATTTTCTTTTTTATGTAAAACAGTAGTAGATATTTCGATCGAATGGAACACGAAGTCTCGACAGAAGACGTGTTCCAAATTTCAAATTTAAACTGCTTAAGATATGT
Source organism: Spodoptera exigua (assembly GCA_902829305.4). Classification (NCBI taxonomy): domain Eukaryota; kingdom Metazoa; phylum Arthropoda; class Insecta; order Lepidoptera; family Noctuidae; genus Spodoptera; species Spodoptera exigua. The sequence goes on along the minus strand of LR824601.2, from coordinate 5,217,007 downwards.
TCTTACGTCGTAGGCCAAAGCATTCAGAAAAAAAACTTGACTAAAGACTTAGTTAGGTCTTAGGAGTCCAGCACCTAAGATTCATAACTTGTAAGTTAAACCCTAAACAACTACTAGATAAATAGACGATAAAAGCTAATTCAATTAATTTTTGATAAGCGGACCAAATAAAAATTAATTACTACAGCGCTTTATGATATTACTCTTTCCATAATACACACATTAACTATGTAATTGAAAGGTAAGACACCATAAAAGAAATCAATAAAACTCACCGGTTCAATACTATTGCGTTCATCCATAAAATTAAAAATCGTAAATTTATTGTTTTACTCATTTTTCCAAGTACGTAAAACAAGTGATTGTAAAGTTTCCAATTATTGGCTACCATTCTTTACAATCAATTGAATTATCTTTATTGACACATAAAAATATGTTCTAACATACAGACAATTTTCTTCAGTCATTATAAGGTAGTCCTTATGACTGAAGAGGTATTGTGGTTGAACTGGTGTGGTTACTTCAAGCGTATTTTAAGTACAAAAGAATTTTAAAAATAGGCAAGTTTGACAACTGTTTCTCCGAAAACCATCGGACCAAATAAAAATCAGGCACCTATTACTGAGCGAAAGCACTCCTGCAAACCTCTTCGCACACGGAAGGTTTGAGAATTAATCACCACCCAGCTCAAGACAGATTGTAAAAATGTAAGTCCAGGTAACCTCGCGATTTTTCTTTCACCGTCAGTCAGTGGTGTCTAAATAATCGTTGAAAGTGCATATAACGCTGAAAATCTCATATTGGTAATTGCCTTGTTTTGAAGGCGAACGCTCATGCATGAGAAGTGGGCGTCTTAACCTTAGACTTCTTAACCTACCACGAGCAAGAGATGATCTCCGGCAACCGTAAGCAGGGGTCTGCGGACGGCGAGTAAGGGTAGCTCGCCGCCCGACCAGAACCAGACCCGAGCGTACGGCACGTAGCGTTCCGCTCGCGCCTCAAAGAGCCAATAGACCGTCGTAGACAGAGTCCTATAGCGGTGATGTTCAGCCGGGGTTGCGGGGTAAACGCAATGAGTCACCGCGGCCTCGATCCAAAACAGGAGGAAGAAACAGGGGAGTTTTTAGTCAGTAAGAGTCTGACACTCTCTCGCCTTACCCTGGGCGGGAGAAGTCATTTGATGATTTTCCCCTGACCACAAAAGGACCTACCACGACATAGTATCTTTGCATAGTAACTATTTAAAAACTGTGCATGTTGAGCTGATGAATAAACTATACCTTCATTATCTACTAATAGTGACACGACGCCATAACACTAAAACCTTGAACAAATTAAAACAAAATATGGTCCTTTTAAATCATATACTATGTTAATTGTGTTACGAAAACACATGACAAGTTTTCTTTGCCCTCATTAATCCTTCCTCACCAACTTAAGTAACATTATATTTCATGTGATGCGTGACAAACATATAGATCTAGCATATCTGCTTACCCCCAAGAAAACAAGGATAATGATACAACAAACTTTGTACGAAATCTGTTTACAATGTTACCGAGATCATATTTTAAACCTTACGTCTTTGAATTAGGGGACACAGTTGACGGCATCCGTCAACAGAAATATAATTGTCACTGCATAATGAGATGAAAGCTATGGTGACTATTTTGGGATGTTCGAGACACACGGTAAAGAAAGATGGACGAAAATAAATATAATTATTTTATGGTATTTATGTTACGGCTAAAGGTAGGTGTGGACCTAAACTTAAGATTAGCCGGCTAAACCTAGGTTTATCTTCGACGAAATGTTAATGTTAGTTTGTTCTGTCTTTAGCCGGCTAAACTTAGGTGTAGCTGCACGTCTTGCTTAGTTAAAAATGTAGAAGGAAATGGAAAAGGAAACAATGTAATAATGTTTACTATTTTGACACGAAAACTTTATTAAAAAATAATCACTTTCATTACACATACTTTTATGTAAGTACTATGTAGGTATTCAAAGTAACAATTATTACAACTACAAAATTTTAATTAGTTTTTTTTTTGACATTCACACCAATAATAGTACCAAACTAAGCAAAGCTTGTACTATGGATACTAGATAACGGATAAACATACATAAATATGATAAACATCCATGACTCGGGTACAAATATTCGTGCTCATCACACAAACATCTGCCGGGATTCGAACCCGCGACCGTTTGGTCTTGTGACTAGCGTTACTAACCACTAGACCAAACGTGTCGTCGTTAAAACAATATTAACCTAATCATTAAAATAAAATAATAAGGAACCACATTTTTAGCCGTTTCGTTTCGGTTGGTGTGCACATTAACCGGCTAAAGATGGAATATCACGACGCAAACTAACATGTTATCGAACTTTAGCTGCTTCTCGAAGATAAACCTAAGTTTAGCCGGCTAATCTTAAGTTTACGTTCACACCGACCTTTAGCTGTAACATTTATATTTCAACTATGTAACTGGCCTTTCAGTTTATTTTAAAGTAGAAATACATACTTGGCTTACTGGTAAAATTGTATTAAAAATATCCTTTACGTAAATATTGTGTATATTCATGTGTTATGTGTGTTGTTGTTCTAATAATGTGGCGTATAGTAACAATATGTGTGATAACATATAATGCTTTTTAACGGACTTGAAAAAAAGAAGAATTATCGCAGATTCATCATTTAATCAAAGAAAAAAATTAAAATAATAATTGTCAAATCGGAATTTAGGTAAACGATAATATGTTAAAATTAATAAATTTTGTCACCGACTCATGACTTGTTAACAGGCTAGGGGAATATTCGAATAAAAGTTATACATATAATAGTTTCAAGTTTTGATCGAACTATCAGTTTTTGAATCGTAGTTTTTCATTTATGAAATATATTGATAAGGTGTATTAGACTAATATAAGGCTCTCTGTAGATCCTAGCTGATTAAAGCGTGGGAAGCAAATCCATTTTCCAATTCTTTTCGTAGGTGTAGATTAGTGAAAATCAATAGCATACTTTAATGGTCTCTGTGTCAAGGACTTGCTATTTAAAAGTATATTAGTACCTATTTATAGATATTTAGGTCAAGGTTGGTAATAAAAAAATGTTGGAATTAGTGATCGGGGAACGTTAGTTGACGTATCAGGAAATACATTTCTAGTAGCATTTCTAGAAAGATAAATAAGGCGAGAAGTATTTTTCTTTCTTTTAAAAAACGTTGCCCCACATTAGAATATTCTCCTGTGTCGTGGGTGCGGTTACAAACATATAATTTCACATACACATGACACCCAGACGGCGCGGGAATTGAACCCGCGACACGTTGCACGGCAGACAGTTGCCCAGCCACCGCACCAACCGTGCAGTCAAAGGCTAAGAACTCACGGGGCGATTTTCGCCCGCGTCCGCTACGGTTGCGGGCCCGCAGCTTCTGTAGAATTCAAATATTTATATAAAAAATTAAAGCACATTTCACGACGCGTTTTACGCCCGCGGTGTACGCGGTTGTATGCGGCTCCCGCTGTACCGGCGGGCAACTAGTAGAATCGCGCGGGCCGCGGTTACCCGCAGCCTCGGCGGGTGGCACCCGCGCGCTTTGCGATCGGTTAACGAGCGACCGCGGGGGCCGGCGGGTCTTCTGTGAAGTAAATATAACCCAACGGCTCGTTTCTGGTGTGTGTCCATGGCGGTCTGGACCTCAACTGATCGTTAACCGCCCGTCTTGCAATCTTGCGATCATCGCCCGCCATGTTTGCGGGCGAGGATCGCAACCGCGGCGGCTGTGTAACCGCGCAAATAACCGGTTTCGTGAGTTTGGAAATAAAACCGCAGTTCCGCTACCGCGGCGGGCACGGTTCAAAATCGCTCCGTGAGTTCTTAGCCATAGTATGTAAGGCCTCCCAAGCAAGAGAGGGAACGCGGTGGGTTTTAGTCAGTAAGGCTAAGAACTCACGGAGCGATTTTGAACCGTGCCCGCCGCGGTAGCGGAACTGCGGTTTTATTTCCAAACTCACGAGACCGGTTATTTGCGCGGTTACACAGCCGCCGCGGTTGCGATCATCGCCCGCAAACGTGGCGGGCGATGATCGCAAGATTGCAAGACGGGCGGTTAACGATCAGTTGAGGTCCAGACCGCCATGGACACACACCAGAAACGAGCCGTTGCGTTATATTTACTTCACAGAAGACCCGCCGGACCCCGCGGTCGCTCGCCAACCGATCGCAAAGCGCGCGGGTGCCACCCGCCGCGGCTGCGGGTAACCGCGGCCCGCGCGATTCTACTAGTTGCCCGCCGGTACAGCGGGAGCCGCATACAACCGCGTATACCGCGGGCGTAAAACGCGTCATGAAATGTGCTTTAATATTTTATATAAATATTTGAATTCTACAGAAGCTGCGGGCCCGCAACCGCAGCGGACGCGGGCGAAAATCGCTCCGTGAGTTCTTAGCCTAAGAGTCTGACGCTTCCACTCGCTCCAGAGCAAGAGAAGTGATTAGATAACTTTGTTACTCTTTTATGATATCATATAAATCAACAATACAAATAATATTATAAATGAGAATAGTACAAAAGTATCAAATTAAACACTTTTTTAGTTTTTTTTAACACCAAAGCCGACCACTTGTCTTTATCTTAAAACAAAATAAATATGTAATTACCATAATACTGATCCCCGTAGCGTGCCGTCCGAGCCGACAGTATGTATCATTTCTAATTATTATAAATCTGTCGTAGCCAAACTGAGAGAACACTGTGTAGTCTTTTTTCACCCGGTGAGTAATTTCACACGGACAAGTGTTAGGGATGTTAATTAAATAATCCGATTTTATTATTGTTCCTCCATGTTTTTTTATGCATTGATTAATTCTTTGCATTCGGCGCTAGAGTGGCTAACCTGCAACTTCAGTTGTAGAGGAATTGCTAGTGCGTTGTTTTTTAGCGTAGTGATAGCATGAACAAACATACAGATTACCTGATGGTAAGCAATTAGTGTTAGCCGAGGACATCCGCGCACAGAACTCACAATTGCGTTGCTAGTATTTTGAGGATTTGAGGAATGTGGAGGAAGTACTATTGCCTCTGGTATCCTTATTCGATACAACGCAACCGGTGTTTCACGCTAGTTTTCTGTGGTGTAGTGGTATCACTTCTGATCCTGGAGAAGCCGGGCTCTCCAACGTCAGCATTAATGAAGAAATATAATACTGATTTTAGAAATAGCCTCATCTACTTTTTATTTGTTTTATGCACACTGTACGCCTTTTGTTGTTCTGAGATTTATTAAAAAAAAAACAACTTTTTATGAGTTGCAGTTTTGTTGTGAATATGAATAATATAATACTGTTCGTTTATTCTGTTTATTTATTTGTATGTGTGGTGTTTTTTATTTGGTAGATTTTTTATTAATTGATTGTTGGGACCTAGGTACCTTGTCGGTGGGTTCAAGTCCAAATGGAGACATTCGATTGGTTAGGAAAAGTGTAACCGAGAATTAAACTTAACTTAACCTCTAAAAAAAAACGAAAATTAAAATATGTGCGGTTTAAAAAAATACAATTTGACACACACAAACACACATTAGCCCCAGACAGAACAACGATTTGTGAATCGCTTCGCATCGAACCTGCAACACATTGTGGTGTAACCAGCCAACTAGAAATTATAAGTCAATATTTTTTACGTAATTGATATCATTCTCATTAGGTACACATGTAGGTACTACGGATTTAGTACAATAATTATATTTCTCGAACATACATATAAATAGTTGAACTTGCGACCTTTTAACAATTCTGTGTCATGGGGTAAAAATACCGTGGGTTATGTGGCGGTGGCACTCGGCACGTGGCTCGGCAACCACTTAGTCGCGCCTAATGATCGCTCGCAGACGAATGATGGGAACTCCATAGAGTTGATAGCGGGAGATGGTAATATGGCATTTAAGTACGAAATAATAAAAGTGGTATTAGTGTGAAATAATTAATATGAAGTCGAATGCGAAGATGATAAGTTGGACAAAGGGAGGTGGTTTTTTAATTTAATTATTTTTGTAAGGTTTATAAAGTTTTGAAAGTGAAACCAAAGATACATTGAAGTTATCTAACTATAGCTTTTATCTTTTTAAGGACTCCACCAGCCATGTTTGTGGGTACAAGAAGAGTGACGTAACGCGGCTTGGAGTGAAGAAGAAATTACCCTAAGCAGAAGAAGGAACGAGCTGGTTTTTAATCAGTAACAGCCTGACACTTTCTCTCGTATCACCCAGGGCGGGTGAAGTCAATCGATGATAACCTTTGTCAGATAAAACCTGTGTATTCACGCATTTTTATTGAAATTCTTATTGAAAACTATGTGGTCCGGGGACCAGGGACCAGGCGAAAGAGGTATTAGGACCTTGAAGTTATTGCTAACGATACAGTAATAACATTAAAGATTTTATATTTTGCCTGTTTCAGTAGAAATATTAACTTTTTTATGGAATATATATCGAATATATAAAGAAATCGAATATATGGCAAAGGAGCAGACGTATAACCTGATGGTAAAAGATAGGCGCCACCCGCGGGTGTCCATACCCGCAGCACCAGAGGAATCACAGGTGCGTTGCCGGCCCTTTAACAAGGATTACGCTCGTTTCTTGAAAGTTTGAAGGTCATAACTGCAGATAATATTTACATATATAAATATTATCAGCAGTTACGACCTTCGCAACTACGCAAGTTGAACTAAACTATTTTTTAATTTACAACTGTCATCACAGAGTCACATCGTAGTTATGCATAAAACGAATACCTTAAAGTTGCCTCTTTGCCACAATATCGAGGGCTGTAGCACGGATCAGCGAACGCGACGGGCGACCGATGTCGTCCGCCTACGGAACCCCCGTCCAATTAACATTGCACTATTCATATAAGTACAATATTATTCCGTTTTTTTTTTTCAATAATTCCAAAATGTTTTTGCAATAATTTTGTATCTTTTTTTAAGTGGGATTTTTTAAGGGAATTCTCTTACCCTGGACGGGGAAAAGATTTTTTTGAGAGAACTCTTTTTTAAATTATTTTTCCTTTACTTTGTCTGATTCTTACTGACTAAAACTATTACCTGCCTTATTCTGCTCCCAGCCAAAGCCGCGGTGCAAAATTTTGCAACCGTATCCACCGACTATGCACGTATACTTATATTGCACATAAAAATATTGTATTAGATGACGTATTTATAGATTAAAACATTTATTATAACATTTTTATCCATCTATATCAAAGAAGAAATAGGATTCAAACGAGCACAAGGATCACCTGATGATTAGCCATCAGCGTGACCCTTGATTATAGGGAGTGTGTACTGAATAATGTTGTCCATGTATACACGAGTCTAAACTATTCCTTTTTTATATGATAGGCCAGCAAATGAACAGACGGATTACCTGATGGTAAGCCATCCCCGCCGCCCATGGACACCGGCAACTCCAAAGGAGTTACGAGTGGCTTCCCGACCTTTTGGGGATTAGGGATTTCGAGATTGGGCCTCCGTCAACCTCAGTCGCACGGCGAAACACAATGCTAAGGTTGTTTCACGGCTGTTTTCTGTGAGGCCATGGTATTACTCCGGTCGAGCCGACCCATTCGAAATTCCCACACTTGTATATAAGTTACTAAAGTAAATAATATGAGTCACATGTTTTCCAGAAATCAGCCCATTGTTTGAAGTTCGGCGAAATAAAGAATTTATCTGTTTCTTTCTCTTATCTTATGAGTCAGCTAAATCTTAGAAAATGGCCGAATGACCAGGGCTGTTAAAATATGAAAAAAAAATGCTATTAAGGAATTAACACTGAAATTTCTTAAAGTTTTTTTTTTGTATTTTAGTTCGATATATAGTAATTTTGTGTTGCCCGTCCCTAGATCTATGTAGATTCTAGATCTATATATAAACCTATATAGTATTGAACTCTCATCAGATTTTAAGACTATGTATTATTCTGCATAACTATCCAGTAGTAATAAATAATAATATTTTGATTAGAAAAAAGTATCGTAGATGAATATGCTACGCTGTAAGTACTATGATTGGATGACATATAAAACTATTGAATGGATTTACTTAATAGATTACGTTTGGAATAACTCATAGCTATTTTTCATACAAAAGAAGCTCTCCATAACTTGTTCTTCGAAACAATAATTTGAAATTTAGTCTAAATACATTTTATAAAACATGAAAATGTTAATATAAAAATAATGTTTGATATATCAGAAATCGTACACACAAGTAAAAATATTATCAATTAAAAATAGAAAAATCCTTAACTTATTTAGTATCAATCATATGTTTTTCCTTTAAAACTATATCTAGTCCAAATTTCACAAGTATGCACACAACTACTTTTTACAAATTTTGTTTAAACAAATTAAATTAAAATTAAAATTATCAATTTTAACGGTGATTCAAATCAATTTTAGTGGTTTTTACGCTGCTAGTCAAAATTTATATGACCACTTATTTTTTTTTTTATGTATACGATCGGCAAATAGGCAGACGGATTACCTGATGGTAAGCAATCAGCGCCGCCCATGGACACTCGCTACGGAGTAGTTACGAGTGCGTTGCCGACCTTTTAGGGATTAGGGATTTCGAGATTTAGGGATTGAGGAGGGATTCGGGGAGGGGAAGGATTGGGCCTCCGGTAACCTCACTCACACGGCGAAACACAACGCTGTGGTTTAATTTTATCAACTACGTATTGATTCTGTTTTTTTCAAAGATCGAGTACCTACATATCCAGTCTCCTTACTGTAGGTACCTAGAATAAAAAAGAAATGCTACATAAACAACAAAAAACTAAAAATAAATTAATTTAAACATATTTTATATAACAAAACATAAATAAAAATAAAAACCAATGATGTAAATAAACACGAAGAGCCATATCAGTCGTTGACGCGAACCCTAACACTGTGTCGCTTACAATTCTCATTAAACTCGATACATATAATAATTAATACATTTGCCCTTCGCTAGGTGTTAAAGTTTATCGATTTACATTTTTTTGTGCAACTATGGACGGAAGCCAGCGATATGTTATCGTTTCTAGTGATCGCGGTGTTCTTTGTAACCACTAGTGGTGTACTGCGACTGTGTTTAGGTTTTTGATGCCGTCTTCTCATTACAAATTCACGGCAGCTGTTGGTTAAAGAGAGGTAATGTTTGTTTATTGTCTATTTATCTATTTGTACGCGCGGAAAAATAATTACGTTGTGTTTTGCCGTATGAGTGAGGTTAACGGAGGTCTAAACCTTCCTCCCCATTCTCAATCCCCTATCCTTAAATCCTTACTAACCCACAAGAGGCAGGCAGCGCACGAGTATTAACTATTTGCGTATTGCGAGTATCAATGGGTGGCGCTGATTGCTTGCCACCAGGTAATTCGTCCTTGTTTGCCGATCACATACAAAATAATTGATAAACATAAAATAACACAATAAACTCTGGAATGTTCAAACTCTTTTTGCTAATACTCTTTATTTTGTGCTTTTTTTAATTTTTTTTTGTGAAAGAAAATGTGAATAATGTCAAAGTCAAAAAGTCAAAAATCATTTATTCCAATTAGGCACTTTGGAACGTCAAAAAAATCGTTGAAGAAAAATAAGGTCAGTCTGGCAATCGGTCCTTTTAGTAAAACTATTTGCTCAATGACAAAAGAAAGTCGGAATACTACCGAAGCGAAGTTGCTACGCCAAATATTAAGTCACTTTTATTTAAAAATTTAACTGTAAAGTGAATGTCACACGAAGATATGACAAAATGAGTTATTTCAACTAAATTCCATTAAAACGATTAAACCTCATAGAGCTACTTATACTTAAACAAAAGTCCTTGATAGAAGGAAGATAAGTAGGTACCATGGACGGATGCATTCTATTTTCTTCTTAGACTTAAAGCAATTTCCTTTCAAGTGCATAAACTATTTAATTTAAAAAAAGACTAGGGCTTAAAATATCTCTCTCTTTTATATGTGTTAGATCAGCAAGCAAGCACACAGATTACCCGGTGGTAAGTAATCAGCGCCGCCCATGGACACCAGCAACAACAGAGGAGTTACAAGTGTGTTGCCGCCTTTTTTGGGATAAGGGATTTGGAGATTTAAGGATTAGGGGAGGGCAAGTATTGGGTCTCCGGTAACCTCACTCACACGGCGAAACACAACGCTGTGGTTGTTACACGCCGGTTTGCTGTTAGGCCATGGTATTACTCCGATCGAGCTGACCCATTGTCGTGCCGAAGCATGGCTCTCCTACACTTAAACTTACCATCAGGTGGTAATTTTGCTCCTAATCTTATAAAAAGACGAACCAATAAGTGCAAATACTGTTATTACACATATTAAATTCTTAGTTTACATCGTCAATTAATATTGAAAGTGTAAACTGGCTGTCAACAGAATCAAACTACTTAGGTACCTACTTAAGAAAGAAACATTTAGATAACTTGGTTTTCTAGTTAGGTATTAAATTTATTATATTATTATCCATACTAGCGACCCACGCGGATTTGCGCGAGTGCAGAGCTGATACTAATTTTCTCCACTATTTAATGGATGTGATTATACATATAACTTTCCTCTTCAATCACTATGTCTACTTACTAAAAAAACTCATCAAAATCCGTTGTGTACTTTAAAAGATTTAAGCAAAGGTAACATGGGAATAAAGGGACAAAAAAGGTACTTTGATTTGTACTATTTAGTATGCACTGTAAGTGTGGGAGAGCCATGCTTCGGCACGAATGGGTCGGCTCGACCGGAGTGATACCACGGCCTCACAGAAAACCGGCGTTAGACAACCACAGCGTTGTGTTTCGCCGTGTGAGTGAGGTTACCGGAGGCCCAATCCTTCCCCACCCCCAATCCCTCCTCAATTCCTAATCCCTAAAAGGTCGGCAACGCACTCGTAACTCCTCCGCGCCGTTGCGGGTGTCCATGGCGCTGATTACTTACCATCAGGTAATCCGTCTGCTCGTTTGCCGATCTATAACGTAAAAAAGAAGTACTATAAAATGAAAAACACCCACCCTAAAGAGACATAACAGTATTTGAATGCAGTCTATAATATTATGTACACCACATTTTCCGTTTGGTCGCTGGCCGCATAAACAAACAACACCCATGGATCAAAAACAACACAGTATTGAAATACTAAATTGTTTGTGTCAAATAACAAAGCCAATAGTTTGTTTGAGGGAATTAAAATAGTAAAATAAAAATTGATATTCAGTTTCTGAAGCTTTTTGTATCTATATGATGTCATTTTATTTTTTTGTTTAGTTACAGTGCTTCTTTTATGAGTGGGAGAGCAATACTTCGCCATGAAGGGGCCGGCTCAACCGGAGTGGTACCTCGGCAATACAGAAAACCGGCGTGAAATAACAACAGCGTTGGTTTTCGCCGTGTGAGTTGAATTATCGGAGACCCATACCTTACCCTCCCCCATCTCTTACTCATCATCATCAGCCTATAAGCGCCCACTGCTGAGCAAAGACCTTTTCTCACACGGAGAAGGTTAGAGCATTAATCACCAAGCTTGCTCAATGCGGGTTGGCGATTCCCAAAAGGCAACGGCAACTTCTCTGTTCTTGCGGATGTCCTTGAACGGTGCAGATTACTGGCCATCAGCTAGTCAACAAGGCTGCTCTTTGTCGCCGTAACATATGAAAGAAAATACTTTGTACTATATAGGTAAATGTTGGTACTACTACAACTACGATTCTCTACAAAGTTAAAAATAAAAAAACAAAGTGTTCAATTCTTCAGAATAGCAGGTACAGCGAAACTACATAATCTGGAGTGTTTCTTGAAACTTATTTTCACTTGCAAAACTTTAGAACAAGATAACTCGAATAATTTCAATGTTGGCAAGGGGCTCATACCTTATCAGCTCGATTAGTTACGCGACGCGAGATTTGCTGCAACGTGTGACTCGTGATGCTAACGGATACAAGATTGCTTGAAGCTAGTCGAGTGATGTCATGTGTGCCGTAAAAACCTAATTAATTAATTATCTCTCGCAATTTGTAATAACACTTACATCAATCACTTAACGTGGTTGTAAGTTAGCAATGCCTATTATTTAATCATCTTTATTTTGTAAAACAATATTAGTACCCCGGGGCGAGACAGAAAAACCTTTAATAATACATGATATTCATAATAAATGTTAGTTGTACCAATACTAATACACATTAATCAAAACAAAATATCATTTTCGTTTGATACAATCGACGAGTGAGTAAGACACCTGGCCCTTTGACTTATATTTTTTGTTCAAACAAAACGCTTTACATCACATTAATTAGGCGTATCTCTCGATCTGATACATATATTTGAATTTTCTAACGTTTTCGTACAAAATAGACTTAGGTTTTGACATTTAAAGGGCATAGGTACATTATTTTTTCAAGAGTGAAGTATTTTTTTTATTTTGATAAACATAGTGTTACTAGTATTACGTAGTTTAAGACAAGTAAGGGTTGTATTTCGCCGTGTGAGTAAGGTCACCAAATGTCCAATCTTTCCCCTCCCCTAATCTCTACCCAATCCCTAAACCTCTGAAATCCTTATCAACAAAAGATTATCAACGCACTCATAACACCTCCGTTGTCGCGGGGACCATGGGTAGCCTGATTGCTTACCGCCAGGTAACCCGACTGCTCCTTTACCATCCATATTACATAAAGAGGGCAAATTTGAATGTTCTTAGTTAGTAAGGCTCCAGTCAAAAAGTTTTAGAGCTCAAAGTTTACTCGATAAATATGATTGAACTTATTACTTTTTAAACCTTTGCGTAACTGTTGTCTTATCGCGTGATAAACTTGAGTGAGGCATTTCTTTGATTATAGACTCAGTGAAATATCTTGGTGGTCACAAAGGTTCTGTTCGAGAGAGTTCAAACCTGGCAAGTACAAATGTGATTTCTTCCGGGCTATATATAATTGCGAAAATTATTTAGACACCAGTGTTACATGATGAAGGAAAGCTTAAAGAGGAAGCCTGAACTAACACTCTACAAGGTAGAAAATCGCCAATCCGCATTGGGCAACCTTGTTGATTTATGCTCATGCCTTTTTGATGCGCGAAAATGCGTTTTAGCCCTTATAGGCTGATAATGCTTACAGACTCATAACTAATACTTAAGATTTTTAAGAAATAATTGTATTTATACGAATCTTCGTGATGGATAAATAAGTAGACACTCATATACTACTCATGCTTTGAAAATCTGAAGTATCTTGTAATTAAATTAACTATGTCTATTGTGAATATGAACTAGACTTACAATATATGAATATCATTATTGTTAGAATGTCTACTATTGTTACCTATATCGAAGAAAACCAAAAAAAATTTCAAGTTTACAATAAATTGTACAAGTTCTATTCTTTTCATAGTAAGTAAGTATTGTAATTAAAAAATATGAAGAATATTTTTCTAAAGAATGATAAAAGTACGATGCTTGACTCTGTAGAAATGAGTTTATAAAAAAATCTCGCTGAAAAAATGTTTCGCTTCTTCAAAACTATTGCCCGTATATCATTAGCAAATAAATTCTCAGCATTATTTTTTTGGTGCTGAAGTAATTTCTTGCAACAAGTTCAGGACCATCATCATCATCATCATCATCATCATCAGCCTATAAGTGCCCACTGCTGAGCCATACGGAGAAGGCGATTTCAAACTCATAATTAGAAAATATAAGTCCAGGTTTCCACACGATGTTTACCTTCACCGTATGTCAGTGGTGTCTAAATAAATCATAGAAAGTACATACCTACAACTCGAAAAAGTCACATTGATACTTGCCAGGTTTCGAACCCACACCCTCATGCATGAGAAGCGGGCTCCTTAACCTCCGGGCCACCACGACTTAGGGTTTAGGACCAACTCGTGATTAATAAAGAGAAGATGACAATAACTTTTAAAACTGTGAATTAAATCTATATTTAATATGGTAAAGACCTGTATTTTATTGTATTGTTTTTTTTTGTCAGGCGTAATCTTTGGAACCGCGGCCGAATCTCCAAAATTATTTCACTTGAAGATAGTTGCAATGTTCCTTAGTGCAACAGGCTTATAAATTATACTTCATTTGCATTTTTTAGTCGAGCTATGGCGTAAAACGCTCTTTTTTTTAAAATACTGAGTCATTACTCTTATACGAGTGTAAAGCCAAGGGCGTTTATAACACAATTGTTTTCACTGTAAACCTAAAAAAATAATAGATAATCTTTGCTTGTTCAAAGTTAGAACGTCTTGCGCATTTCTTATTTTTATGTAATAGGTCGGCAAACGCGAAAACAGGTTACCTGATGGTAAGCAATCAGCGCCGCCCATGGACACCCGCAGTGGAGAAGATACGAGTGCGTTGCCGAACTTTTAGGGATTAGGGTTTTGGAGATTAAGGGATTGGGGAGGGATCGGGGGAGGGGAAAGGTTGAGCGCATGTCTTCTATTTTAAATTCCTCAAGGTTCTAAATCTATACATATTGTTAAGTTAGAGAATTCATATAGTTCAGCCAATGTATGCCTCTACCCTAACCGGACGGTCAATCGATATGACCCAATACCCGTGGGAGCCAACTGTCCAACGTACGCAGTACTGAATCATATTTGCTATACACATACTATGGCACAAGTCTTCAGTGTAAGGGGACAGATATATGTATATAGTTAAAGCATAGCGTAGATCAGTGGTTTCCAAAGATTACAGCGTCGTTGTTTAGTAATTTTTGGCTCTGCTTTTCGTGGTCAATACTTATAATTGCAAATTGGTATAGAATAACTGATCGACACCATCTATAGACACTTGACGCAAGGGAAGTTTCACATGTGCTTTTTTGATAGTTAGGATTTAGAAATTGGGGATTAGGGGATTGGGCGTCAGCATTGTTATTGGAATTGTGATTGGAGGACGAGTATTGGGGATGGGGGAGTTGAACCTGCGATAAATGACAAAAATATCATCAGCGATCTTTCACGCACATTTTAAGTCTGGGTTTTATGTGGTATCGTGGCCAGGTATCGACCGAAATTACACTATTCGTGCCGAAGCATGAAGATGGATTTTTCATAGTTATGTTCTATTGTGTACATTTAGAAATAAGTATTTTGTATTAATTATACTTAATTAATCCGGTATAGTGATCAATAGTAAGAAATATTTTTAAAACAGGACGGTGACGCGTTCATGTACTTTTTCTTAACCGTTTGTTTGATAAACCGACAAGTTTTTGTCGATAACTTAATTAATAATGTGGAGCCATCAGGGCAGGACAAATAAAAATCCTAGTGCTACAAAATCGCAGTTAACGATAAAACTGTTTGAGAAACGCTGGCTTATACTGTAGAAACGACAGTTGTAGCTAGTACCAGTGCAACTAACGAAGTCCCGTTGAAATATTGATGCGATTCTATTGACGTGGCGTATTTATCTGTACTTGAGGTCGAAGGATAAAATATTTTTAAATGAATATTTAAACAACTTTATATAAATAAAGGTACCTTTGCTGACATCAAACTATGTATGAGTGAATAGAAATAATTTTAATTCAGTGTTAATGAAAGAATCTGTTATGGCGAAGGTTCTCTGACCAGTTTGTTTTAATCTGTGACGAAGGTACGAGAATAATGATTGTGTTTTGTTTTATAATTTTTTGATATACTTACAGTAAGATTTTTATGACATTCAGTATAATTGTTTTGTTTGAATTTTATTTGACAGTTATGTAAGAACGTCTGAAATACCTACACCAGTTCTAAATGTGTTCTGTAGGCCTACCATGGCGTGTTTAAGCGTGAATCTTCTGGGCGAGAAAGAAGGATAGACCTTTTATAGCTCCATCCCTCTTTCTCGCCCGGAAGATTCACGCTTTAACACAATATCATGGTAGGCCCTCTGTTCTGCTGTTAGTTAACTACTCGTTCCTTATAAGTGGACTAATATTTTTGGTCCTACCTGTCCAAAATATAGAAGGTGTCCAAATTATAGAAGTAGTTAGAGTCTTATCTAACTTAAGAATGTTTACATCGTTTGGTTACGTGAATGATGTTATAATTGAACCAACTGTTTGTAAAAGGAATCTGTATGTGAAACTGATTTATATTACTAAAATCAATAATGATTTATCTTTCTTTGATATGTCTATAAGCCATTTGGACATTTAAAAAATTTACCATAATTTAGATGGAAAAGTCCTTACAAAACAATATTATATAGATGTATTATCGTTATATCTCAACCACATCATGGAGAGACTTTAATTTAAAATTCATTCCACAATTAAACAATTGAAAGCTACGTTTAAAAGCTAATTACGAGAAAGTGTGTGAGCCAAATAAAAATAAAAATAAAAATTATATTTTATAATATTCGGGTACTACAGTCCAGATTACAACAAGACTTATCTACAAATACTTATGTAATTGATCTCATCTGAGGATCGTGACTAACATCAGGATCACACTTGGAACGTATGATCTGAATCTAGGTATCGGCGACCAATTCCGATCCTGAGTCTCTCACAACGTCATAGAATTTGGAGGATGATATTTTTCATTTGATCGTCCATCTGAGTCGAAGTCAAGTCAAGGTCGTGGTTTTAGTTGCAAGTAAAACCTGGCAAGTACCAATGCGAGTTTTTCGAAGTCACTTTGTACTTCCAAAACTCGAAACATTCGAACTTCACGTTATACGAGTATTTAAACACCGCTGACAAACGGTGAAGTAAAACCTCGTCAGGAAACCTACTTTATAATTTCTAATTACAAGTTTCAATCCCAATCCGCTTTGAGCAAGCGTGGTGATAAATGCTGAAACCTTGTGGGAAAAGCAAAGGCTCAGCAGTGGGCACGTTATAGGCTTATAAGGCTTTAGCCTTTTCATTTGGAGATGGCCAATCAAAGCACTGAGCGTTATTGTTGTGACGATCGCGTTAGGGTAAATCAGGTTAGGAACACTGATTGGTGAATAGCCGTATGATCCTTTGCCAGCGGTGCTCCCAACAATAATCAGTTTGGAAAAATCTTCATTGCCTCTGCCAGAAACAAGAATATGAAGGATGTATGTAGTCCACTAAAAACATTGAATTAACATTGGTAAAAAAACTTTTACTTTGACTTTTAATTACTTTTAATTAAGTACTTATAAAATTGAGATCCGAAGTCAATATAATTTCGTTTAGATTTCTTGTTGTCTACTACATAGTCCGAAGGTTCCTGATCTGAGGTCCAGGGCAGTCCTGATTTTCGCTTTTCGTAAGATTCTGGAAGTGCTGAGAGGCGTAAGACGATAAACTTATCCTAAATAACATAATAGATGAACATCGGTTATTAAATTTATTTAAAACATATCTCCGCAAACCTTTCCCTATTCATTCATGGCGAAGAAACGGCGTAGTGAATTATATAATTATATCTAAAGTACGTATACCTAATATATAGGTACGCCTCAACTCGCAGCCGCGTAGTACGCATGGTCGCTTACTCGGAAGCCCGAGCGATCCCGAACACGCGACCCTTTTATTAACCCACCCCTACAACCAAACCAAACCTCATAAAATTTTATAGGTACTATTCTGATAAGATTACCTTAATATACACAGAAATAATTCCACTCTGTTTATGAGGAAACAATTTAAAGTTATTTTAGATAAGTGACTGTTTTACAATATTAGCAGGACGAGGAATTTGTGTATGGGTGCCTCCGTACACAAGGCCGTTGTTAAGGATTCAGTGTATTTGAAAACGCTAATGGATTCGTATAATATATGTATACATATTTGAGAGTATCACTGTTACATGAAACAAATATACAGATTTAAATAAGTGCCAAAAAAAAATTCATTCTATTTAAAAAAAGGTTTTATTACCTAATATATCAACTACTATCCTTTTTTAAAAAAACAATGATGTTCTAAATACGAACTTTTTTTTTTCAAGCAGCCTGAATAAAAATGTTAGGAAAAACCTTCTAAAATAACATTTCAATTTTATTTATAAATTAACATCAAAATTTAGCATTAAATAGATACAGCGTGTTTTTAATTTAGAGAGCGTTTGTTGAACTGTGATTTCGAAATGCGACCAGTTTCGCCCTCTATCGGAATACAAGGTGAATCGCTGGGGCTCAAGCACGTCGCGTGAAGCTAGCTTCTACAGTTTAACTACGTTGGGTGATACTTAGCCCTGAATGTAAGATAGAGCTATCTTTAGAAAACACTTGTAAAATATTAGGTTGATATTATTTTTATTACTGTAGGTATATATATATGAAAATATTGTGCCAAGTTTCAGTGTTCAAAAAACTAGTCACATTTTTTATTTTGTAGTTCTTGTTTTTATATGAATCATTATTATTATTTATTTTTTTCGTTATTCCTTTTCTAAAGTTTTGAATCTTGCAAAGTTGCATTGATACCTAACAATTTTAGTTACTTATTAAGCGTCATGATAGCTTTTCTTGTTTAGGTTTCACGTGAAAAAATACACTAAAATACGAACACTCAAGACTCCATCATTTAATATTTTACTAAACACTAAAACAATTAAACTTGGAACAAAATAAACATTGAATATGCTTGACAAGAAATAATATGACCCAAGTCCTACGCTGAAAAATTATCAAATAACAAATAAATATTTTTCCTCTAAACGAGTCTAAATACCGCGTCTCGGAGGCCTCTGTTCTTTGAATAATCGATCCTCCACCGCAAACCGTAGCTGTATTTACAGTAACTTGTGTAACGCTTTATTCAATAACTTACTTAAACTTTTAAGACGCAACGAGATGCAATATCCCGTATTCGTCAAAAAACTAGGCTCAAAATACGGTATCTAATCGTACAAGATATGTCACTTTCAAACTGCGGTCAACACAAAATATCGAGGAGAACCACCAAACGTTCATTGCTACATCCCACTCAAACCTACGCGATTAATCTAAAAATGAAAGAGACGCTAATACTCGACAAAAGTTTGGAATTCAAATCACATTCGGAGCGTGCGCACATGTTATTGGTGGGTTAGTATGCAGAGGCGTGGCAACGTCGCACAGCGCCCCTCAGATGTCTGCCGCTCGACAGTCGCGCGTTACATGTACGAACAGTTGAATGCTTGCGCGTTCGCTGACAGCGTACCTTTCGCGACGTTGCCAGTTCGCCGCGTAACAGGAGGTAAATTTGAAATTGAATTGATTTTGACGTATGATGTGGTAATGTTTGAACAAGTGGACGGCCTTATCAGTTTTAACAACTCCAAAAAAAATCTTCGAGTTACCTTGTAGCTGGAAAAAGTTATCGCTGTCAGGTAGTCTGAAGTTAAGTTAAAAAAAATCAGGCTTTTATTTATGCAAAATTCAGAATTTTATTTTAATCTCAATATTTATGCATCGAAGAATGGGGGGAGATCGTCGGCGGAGGGCTTGTCATGAAAAATATAGTCAAACAAAAATTTTACTTTTAAATGTGCATAATATTTTCTACAAGTTTTATATTTATTGCCTAGTGGTTGATAGGTCGTCAATTTTTTACGGTTTTATTATGTAAAATAACTATACAGGTACTAGTTGTACTATTATATATACACGACATGTAACAAGCTCTAGTAATAGGTAGGTACATGTAGGTCGTACTTTTAATGGCACAACTTGAGCTATCGTACAAGTATTTACGGTAGGTATCATTATTTTTAATGGGGTATCGTGTATCATTTATTTTTCAAAAGAAGAAAATAAACCTTTACATTTGATATACAATTGTAATGTTTGTAAATTGTATTCAATCTTACTTTGAGAGGACATCCCCCGTCTGGTGATAAATTGTGAATGCAGATGCTCTAGACGAATTTCCTTGAAATAGATGCCAGTTTCCATTTACGGTATTACACAGCCAATAGTGGTTGACAACAAGCATACAAGCGTGTTCTCAGTAAAAACAACGTTTTAAAAAAATACATTTTTATTAAGTACAATAGGGATTTTCACTATTGGTATTTTAACGTAACCTTTTTCTGTTTTGTGTTTTTGTTGGTAGGTACATTTGTTTAGTTGCATTTTTTGTTTTGCATTTTAAATATCTATACAATTCGAGGCTTTGTCGTCGTTAAGTTTTCATTGGACACAATAAACAACATCCTGTATTTAGAAAGTTGTTACGATTTTTAGTCAATGGATATTACTTTGGATGGATTGTAGTAAACATTTTTTTTCCTGACTAAGTAGTCGTTCGATGAGCTCTTAAAAGTAAACACAACAGGGACGAGATCTCAAAGAATTTCCCCACCTGGCGTTTGTTATTTTCTCTTATTTTGTTAGAATAAAACAGAATGAAGAGAGCGTTGATATTTTTTTTAAATTGAGTGCGAGGAGAGTAAGGAATACGAAGGGATTATTTTTTATTAGATTTCGAATTTATTTTAAGCATAGTTAACGTAAATAAAACCTGTTTTGTGAAATGACGATTAATATAGAAAAATATTTAATTTAATTATTATAAATATTTGGTAAATATAACTCTGTATATTATTTATTTATAAAGCGTTTACACGTATTTGATATTATTATTTATAAATTCCAAATAATAAATAATAATTTTAAGATAATTTTTCCTTTTCGTAATCTAACTTCGTGTCTGGCCAGCCAATCGGATCGATTGACCAGGTACAAAACTCTGAATTCATGTAAAATTTGAGGATAAAATGAATTTCAATTCAATACTTAATATCAAACATAATGTAGGTTGGTAAAATTTTAAACTGTATTAGTACCTATAACTAATTTGGACATATGGAATAAATTAGGATTTTTATTTTTATACTATCGAACCGCCCCGTCTTCGCGTGGATGTCATGCCGACACTACCTAAATGTCTCCACTAGTTATTATACAATATATCAACCTACGTTTCTTCAATCACTTAATCTATTGAAAAACCCGCATCCAAATCCGTTGCGTAGTTTTAAGGATTAAAGCATGCATTGGGATATAGGAGCCGAGAAAGCGACTTTGTTTTACGCTGTGTAGTGATTTGTCAATTATTTTTTAAGATTTTACCTCCTGACCGCGCTATGATACTTACTTTTTATGGTTTTAAGCCACTTAACAATAAATTCTATTATTATCAGACACAAAACTTTAAGTGCGGCGGTCGCTTGCATTGTTATTTCTAATATTAATGTGCTTAAAACAACACGGTTCCGCACAAGTCTGGCTAAAACCTTCAATGAATTATGATGAGGTATATGACGCTGTGCATAATGATTTTGTATGAGTAATGATATCGATATCCACTTGTTCATAACATTACCATGTATTTCAAGATTTTGTTTCATATATTTTTGTATGATTGTTACCTACATTGTTCCAGATATTTGGTTTCTTACATATATTATTTTTATTTGTCTTTTTTTTTCGTTGCTATAACTTGCTAGAATAGTTTTTATAATAACTATCGTGAGACATACTAAATTAACTAAAATTCGCGGGTTACTCACGTGTAAATGATGAGAAAAGCTCTACTAGTTTCGAACCACAGAGGGGTTCTTCCTCATGAGCAGCGTGCGCGGACGCGGCGACGTCGCGCAGCCTACTCAGTAGGCTGCGCGACGTCGCCGCGTCCGAAACTAGTAGAGCTTTTCTCATCATTTACACGTGAGTAACCCGCGAATTTTAGTTAATTTGCTAGAATAGTGTTATTAGGAGGCTTCCGCCCGCGACTTCGCAGACGTATAAAAGTAATTTATACTGGGATTTAAAAAACAGCAACGGTTAAAGCGATAACTCGACTAAAATACGCAAATCAAATACAACATTGTGATATGTCATTGAAAGAATTTTGGAAATCTGACCATTGGTTCTTAAGTACCTCCTGCCTACAAACTTACAAATTTTATCTCTTACTAGCTCTTACCTGCGGCTTCGCTTCCGTCATTTGACTACCTAGCCTACCTACCGTACATATCCTATGTATTTTCCCCAGTTCTTAGCTACTTCCCTGCCAATTTTCAGCCAAATCGGTTCAGCCGTTCTTGAGTTATAAATGGTGTAACTAACACGACTTTCTTTTGTATAAAGAAATTTTATAATATTAGTATAGATTAGTTAGACAGCAAGAAAACAAAACAGAATTGCTCTTTATTATCGTGAGCTAAGAAGTTCCACAACAGGTGGACGGGACTTTAACTTTACCTAGAAGAACAACAGATGTGATTTTTCGACCAGATTTGCTTCTGATATTTAATTATATATTTAGAGATTCTTTTGGACTTGGAGTAGGTATGTCCGAAAACAGCTAAGTACTAGTCACCACATCATGAAATGTGCAGTGACTTAATTTTGATCCTTTGGTCAGAAAAAAGGGTGATTGTAGGACAAATAAAATGTAATGTGAAAAACATTTGCTTAGCATTGATTTCATTCGGTACAAAAGTACACCAGTTGTATTTAAACATGTTGATATGTAAATATACTTTAAGTAAATCTATAAAAAAACAACAATTATTGCATGTATTATTATTTTGACTATCAACTTTTGACAATATAATATCTTTTTCTATATGTTTTGACGTTATAAAGCTGATGATAATGATGATAATTACTTTTTTGAGACTATAAAAGTTGCCTTAAGGTAATCTTCAACGCATTCTTGTAATACTATTAAATGAGTTTACAGATGTTCCGATAGATACCTACAATTTTAGAAGACAATAAACTGCGTTTCGTTTTCGCTTGTAGCTGTAATTGGGTACGTCATGATTATTACTTCAATTCATGTAATAATTATTACGTATGTGCTGTATTTTTTCTGTTAAACACAGTTCTTTCTTAAATTTTTTTCGATATGGATAAAATGGAACTTCAATCTAAGATGAAATAACAAAAGTACCTACCTCAATGTATTGAATTCGAAAAGCCCGATTTGATATGAAAATGTTTTACTCATTATCAGTACTTTAAACGCTTGGCTAACGAGTCAGGTACTTTAAATAACAAACTAACTGAACAAACAATTAACTATGTATATTATTCTTATTATTTATCTGTTTTATAAATGTGTTATTGGCGTCTTGTGCTTATAAGGGTAGGTACGTATTTCAAAGTACCGTGTTCACTAATTCAGATACGTATATTGAAGTACCTGTACCTGTCTGAATTATTATTATAAATACATGCTTATATACATAATACACGTGTGTGAAGCTTATACATAAAACAGATTATTATAAAGGAAATTAAAATAAAAGTTGTTTGACCGTTGTCTTGCATAGAACAAAGAGGTTGAACCGTTGAGTACTGTAATTTTAAAAAATATGTATCATTGAATTTTTTTATTGAGTTTTCGAATGTTTTGCTATTATAATAAGAGAAAAAATTCTGTCCATAACAAGACGTTAGGAAGACATTGCCTACCGTCATACTTTGAAGTATTTATGTCTTTTTATTAACGAGTAGCACCCGATATAAGAAAAAAATATAAAGTTCCTTTTTTGTGATAACGTGGGCGAACTAAATAGATACAGTTCTACCTACGAAGTTGTGTAATAAAGACACTTGATCACAGGAAACGTTCTATTTATAGAATTAAAAGTATAGAATGATGATTATAAGGAATTATTGAGCGATCTTAGTACCCTACATACCTACATAACTACTCCATTTTCTACGCTAGAGGCGTTCGACAATTTAATTGCCATTTGGGCTCAAGGCTTTAAGTATTCAAACGCCAACATACGCTACTACAGGTATATTAACCATCGCTAATCGGCAATTAGCTGCCTTTTACAAATCCCACTGCAATACAGTGGTATCAAAAGTAAAAAAAAAACATTTTCAATCGGTAATACCAGAGATTAGCGCGTCCAATCAAGCACTTCTTTTGACTTCGTTATAATATGCAAGCTTATGCGTTTTGTCGCTTGCAGCAATCGAAAAATAGCCAGCGGCCTATTCGTTTGATATCGAAATTCATCAAATTGCTTTCAAGCGGTTTCAGAATGCAAGCATTACGAAACGTATTATTACTCATTTCAAAGTCAAATGTAAAATTGATTTATTTCAATTAGATCCTTACAGGCATTTTAAACGTCAAACAGAGCTTAAATATGAAAAGTGTCAGTCTGTCGGTCAATCCTCTAAGTGGAGCTATTTGCTCGTTCCAAGGTGAAGATTATCTGTACTAATATTATAAAGAGGTAGAATTTGTAAGTTTGTATGTAGGGGGTAATCTTTGGAACTGCTGGTCGGATTCCCAAAATTTTTTCATTGGTAGAAAGCTGCAATGTTCCTGAGTGCTATAGGCTATAAATCATCACGCTGCGATAAAATGGAGCTGAGCAGCGAGTGAAATCGCGCGAGACTAGCTAGTATAGGAATATACTGAATTAGATATGGAGCGGTTAATTCGGTCACGTACATCTATAAATGAGAATATGTCTCCATTTTTCTTTGCAAGCAGAATTTATTGAAAAAAAAATTGTGTTTTTTTTGTCTTTATTAATTCAGTTCAAAACTAGATTCCATCAACGACGTAAATACATGCATTTAATAGACGGTTAAAAGGCTTTGAGCATGTAAAGACAGCGTACCTACTCAAACATATTGTCAATTAAATCGATGTATTTAAAAAATTTCGTCATAATGTTAGGGATGAAATCTCAACCTACAAAATCTTGTTATTCGGTTAAGCGCTAGACAACCTTTCAAATGATCTAAAAAGTATTTTTTCGGCCCTAAAACCTTTACCTGCCATTTACATTTCTCAATCATCAAAGAACAAATCAACGTAGTACGTCTAACATGTTTCCGTATTGCACATTACAACCCCATGATAGTTACGCTAACGCTACAACTGTTACCTCATAGAACTCCCCTTATAGAACAATGCGTGCCTTTGACCAGAAAATCATTTGTCATTAGAACTATCAATGGAGTGCTAATTTGATGCAATGAAGGGAAACGTCACTTAGCACTGAGCAATTAGTGGGGAACAAAACAACGTAGTAATGTATGTGGGTTGGAAAAAACAGAAGACTCTCATAAAGAGTCTTTTTTGAGGAGGGATAATCATCGAATGACTTCTCTCGGATAAGGCGAGAGGGAGCGTCAGACTCCTACTGACTAAATATCCCCTTGCTCCAAATCCTGCTCCAAGCCAAAGCCTTGATACCTTATAGCCTTTGACCCGCAACTCGAGCTGGTTATGGTTCATCATCATCATCATTTAAGTGTGGGAGAGCCATGCTTCGGCACGAATGGGTCGGCTCGACCGGAGTGATACCACGGCCTCACAGAAAACTGGCGTGAAACAACCACAGCATTGTGTTTCTCCGTGTGAGTGAGGTTACCGGAGGCCCAATCCTTCCCCTCCCCCAATCCGTCCTCAATCCCTAAATCCCCAAATCCCTAATCCCTAAAAGGTCAGCAACGCACTCGTAACTCCTCCGTTGCGGGTTCCATGGGCGGCGCTGATTGCTTACCATCAGGTAATCCGTCAGCTCGTTTGACGATCGATCACATAAAAAACAAAACATCAGCCTATAAGTGCCCACTGCCGAGCAAAGTCCTCTTATCATACGGAGAAGGTTAAAGCATTAATCACCACGCTTGCTCAATGCGGGTTGGCAATTTCAAACTTATAATTAGAAATTATATTATATTAATTAGAAATTATAATAAGTCCAGATTTCCTCACGATGTTTACCTTCACCGTATGTCAGTGGTGTCTAAATAATCATAGAAAGTACATGTAGCTCGAAAAAGTCACATTGGTACTTGCCAGGTTTCGAACCCGCACCCTCATGCATGAGAAGCGGGCTCCTATGGTATGGTTATGGTTACCTACACTTAAAATGTCTAGTGTGTTGCCCTGTTGCTAAGCTCATACTAAATATTTCTTCCTATCAAAAATATACAAATTGAATATATGAAATAAATATAACTTACCTACCTACGTAGTTGAAAAAAATACCTCATTATTATTATTATACAAACGTGGGAGTAAGAAGTAAGTAAAAAGGATTAGAATCCTACGCATTTTCAAGGACTCGTTAGAGGCTGAGTCAGTATACCACAATCCTAAAGAATATAATATAATCGACGGTAGATATATTATATTAATATCTGGTACTAAAGTTCTTTACAATATTCGTATTTCCTAATTAGTCTCATGACTTAAGCTGAGCTTGAGAGCTTCTTATAAGTGGTGTCCGTTAATCCCTTTGGCTGGGACATAGGACTTGTAGAAAATATGTCCATCTTGATGGATCAATTTTTGAGAGAAAACTCAAACTCCTTGTTAGTAACAATTTTTAAACCTAAATAATTGCTGAGGACTTTTATTATCATTAAATGAATCTGGGTTCGACGTTTAGGGCATGACTCAAAAAGAGCCTGAAAACAGATTTATAATAGATAAGTATTTTTCCACTCATTGGCAATAACAACTACATATTAGTTCTTACTATTTCTTTTAATTAACTAATCAATCGTATGCCTATTCATAAAAGAACTGTGTCAGTATTTTCCTAGTACAGTCATTTCAAATTTTTTGTTGTATTAT
This sequence comes from Spodoptera exigua, assembly GCA_902829305.4. Taxonomy (NCBI): domain Eukaryota; kingdom Metazoa; phylum Arthropoda; class Insecta; order Lepidoptera; family Noctuidae; genus Spodoptera; species Spodoptera exigua. The sequence continues at coordinate 5,190,394 of LR824601.2, read as the reverse complement.
TATGAATAATGATGGGTTTGCAACTGATGAAAAATGCGTCGAGCTTATCAGAGATGTACTTACGGTCGGCTAGCTAACGAATTATTTAAAAATAAAGAGTCTGTTTGTCGGTCAGTCCTCTAGGCAAGTGATTTTCCCTTAATCATGTTTAACATATGTGCGTAATATGTTATATTTTATAGTTCAAGCAGTCAATATCGGTTAAATATATTTATTAGTTATATATAACGTCAGAATAGACAAATACATATATATGTATTTGTCTATTCTGACGTTTGCCACCTATGTTAGATATAGGACGCATTTTCCTTTCAACGATCACACCCTAAAGGTTATATTATTAATGAATGTAGCTTCGATTCAATAATCTATCACGAAGTAACAATTGAATGTTATAATCTTTAAAGAATCGAAAAAGAAACCAACAAAAAATGGCACCTATACCTATCTAAACTTACACAGTAAATGCATTTGAGAGTAAAAACTGTGTTGACGACACATTAATGTTCAAGCTAACAATGATCAAGAATGTCAATAAAATTTAATTGCACACTGCAAGGAACAGCGAGCGACTGATTCAGTGAGTGAAGTTACATCGGCGCTTCTCAATGAACTTGTTTACAAAATGTGTCATATACTTGCTCGTAGGTAGTCATTGCTGAGTGTAATTAGCTAATTGGAGATGCAGCTAATATTAAATTATTGCAGATCATTAAAACGTTAACCGTACGAACAGTTATTAGGTGAACAACTTTGATTTTCTTTTGCGTATCGGTCTTTTTTTTGAGGTGTAATTCAGACTCAGAGTAGTTTCTTGAATTTTCCTTAGTTAGGATTTTGTTTCATAAATGATTACTTATGACAATTTAACCTACATTAAATGGCAATGCTTTGGCAATCTTTTTCTTCGGAACAGTTTTCTTTTTAGCTTATCTTTATGTCAATTTAAAAGTAGTTATTTTGTAGTCAAATTATAATTTCAGCTTACTTATTTAATATTTTTCTATAATAATACTAGTTTAGATGACTCACTGATCATCAGATCTATCTTTCATATTCGCATAGTTTCTGCTCATGAAAATCATCCCAAAAATATCATCATCATCAGCTCATACTGAACAAATCCTTTTCTCTCACGGAGAAGGTTTGGGTGGTAATCACCAAGTGTCCTCAAAGGAGAATTACCGATTTCAAAACTTATTTAACTTCAAATTTTCTCACGGTGTTTACCTTCACCGTACTTTTAGATTTTCTTTTAATTTATATTATTTACACCCTTGAGTAATTTAGATTATTGAAAAAAACTCAGTTTAAAACCTAAACGAATTTAAAGCTTCATTTCGCGATTCACCTCTGTACATGGAATCCAGTTTACACTTAACTAAGTTTTAATTATAAAGGCCCGTGTCTTGGATGATAATATGAAAATATTTAATATTTATTAATTGGCTAGTTTCCTAGATCAAAAATTCGAATTCGACATTTGAAAATAACTAAATAATCTGTCGATATGACATTTTTGATATATTTTTGAACAAATTTTTATTAAAAAATAAGTCATTTGACGCAATAATATTATGACGTCATAATTTGCAGTTTCATACAAATTTCATAGCAAAGGTATCGTTTTTGACATTTAGATAAAAGTACTGAATTTGACTAGTTTTAAACTGCCGTAAGTATTCTGATTGGTTCTTAAGCAATAGGAAAAGGGTCGAATAACAATTTTCCTATCAATTAAAACATCCTGTGGTTCGGTGAACCCAAATGACGATACTACAATGCATGTCAACTACTTAATTACAAGCGTTAGGTACTCAACTGGCGCCAACTCGCTCGACCGTTACATGATAATACACACATAATGAATAGCTCCACAGTGACTGCCTCATTGGTCTACTTGTCTACCGAGAATTAATGTGGAGTCGACCGTATAATTGCCTGCTAAGGTTGAATATCATATGCACTTGATTAACTAATTAAGGTCGTTTTTCCATCAATTGTATTGTTTATATAAGTTTAGAACGCACATATTGATTTTTCGTGAATTTCAATTTTCGACTTTAGGTTGAGGGTGGTTTAATTTATTTCGCATTGTTGAAGGATAGGGATTGATTTGTTTAGTGCTACATCAATCAGTATTGTAGTCTAGAATGTTTTTATTTTAGGCTACAATGCCTTCGCAATGTGTATCTCGAACGATCCCTTTGTTATGTATGATTCAGTGCAATGAGAAACATGGTACTAAATTTTAGCAGAAATTCAGACTTTGTAGGTATCTAACAATCAAATAAACCTAACATGTACGAAATTCAGCTTGCTGCTATACATACTCATGTATGTAAATAACCTACCTACCTTACTCCATTGGCCATTGTAGGTAGGGAAAATATTAATAACAAATAAAAATACGTAAACATTACCTGTATGTTACAGTTTTAACGTTCTGATTGCAGGCAATGTATGGGTAACTAGCTTCTGTAAGCAAATATTGATAATGTGTTAATCCAGTGTATCAGCTATTAACATACTTAATTTTAAACAAAACGGTCATGTCGGTTGTGTGTAAAAAAATAAAAAAGATTTACATCTATACATTCTCATAAACTTTTACATCTATATATATAAAAATGGATCGCAAAATGTGTTGGTAAGCGCATAACTCAACAACAACTGAACCAATTTAGTTAATTCTTTTTTTGTTGTATTTATTATGATCAGGAGAAGGTTCTTATCAAAGAAAATATTACTAAAGTATAGGGGAAAAATGGATAAAACTGACCCTTTTGTTGTAAGGATAGTAAGACCCGTGCGAAGCGGGGGCGGGCAGCTAGTTTATAATACATATTAATAGGCCAGTTTAATAACTTTTTTATTAGCTATCTACAACATTTTCAATGCTATCATCAGCCTATAAGAGCAAGACATATGCCTCTTCTCACACGGAGAAAATTTGAACATTAATCAATAATACAATGAGTATCGTTAATACATTACAGGAATTAGACTGAGAGTAATATCTTCGATATCCTGAATTCCTGATACATAATTATAATGGTAAAATCGGTAAGGCGTAATATGCAACTGACCGCAGCGTCTGAGTGACAACCACATATGACTAATCAGTCAATATCATATACATATGTGTACAATAATAGCGTAGGTATTGACAGGGATGATGACAAAATAAAAAGTTATCTAGATAATCAAGAATCTATTAGGGTACCATAAAAGAGGGCCGGGGTTGCATGTGCATGGTCAATAATATAGGTACTGCTGGCAGTCCGGAGCAGCTCCCAGGGTGGGAGAAGTCTACTGATGATTTTACGCGTATCAGAATAGAGTGTACTGTATTGGAAGTCAAAAAAAAAGTAATACAAGTTGCATAAAAATTTGAACTGACAAGTCACGATCACGGTCTGTCACATAATAAGCCTAGCGCAGACAAAATCACAGAGGCATAGCCGAGTCTTAGTTCTTCGTAAAAATATGTTTTTATGTCGAGATCCAAATAAATAGTCACCTTGTAAAACTTTGCGACTTGAACTTTGCTCTCGCCAAAACACAAATAAAACATAATACCGTCGAGAGTGCAAAACAGGTCGACGTTAATGTTTGCATTTGCAACGAACTTGGCAATGTTGTAATTAACTTACGTAACATTTACCAATAGATGTTTGTCAAAAACCTAATCTCTGACAAGAGAACTTGAAAGAGACTTTTGTAAAGGCTTCAGATAAGTATGTTACTGATATTACAGGGTTTTTCTTTTGTCAGGGGAAAATCATCAAATGTCTTCTCCCGCCCAGGGTAAAGCGAGAATGTCAGATTCTTACTGACTAAACACTCCCCCGTCCCTTCTCTTGCTCTGGGCCGATACTCACTGCGCTTCTCCCGCAACCCCGGCTGAACACCAGCCCTAAAGGGCCCCGTCTGTTGTGGTCTTTTGGCTCTTTGACGCGTGCGAAATGCTACGCACCGTACGCTCGGGTCTGGTTCTTGTCGGGCGGCGAGCTACCCTTTACTTTATTACAAATCTACTGCAGTTATTTAATTAGGGGTGGGTAGGGATTATCATCAAATGAACTCTCCCACCCTCGTGAGGCAAGAGGGAGAGTCAAACTCTTGCGATTAAAAATCACATTTCATTCTACTGCTCTAAGCCACTGTGGTATATTAGTGCGCTTGACCCGCAACCCAGGCTGATGCAGCAATTAGCAATTCAAACAATGACCTAAGTTAGATTAGGTTAGGTTCGAATTGACACTAGCACGGAAATCTAATCCTCCTAGGTAAATAGGACTAAGATTATATAATATATTATTATGTAGGGTTGTAGTTATGCCAACTAGCTGATGGAATTCTTGTGAGATTCTTATATCCAATCAGAAACATACTCGAGCGCTCTGAACAGGATATGACGTATTTCTCATCTGATTGCTTCGTTGCTATTTTTATTGAAAGTACCATACGTGTTTGCTTATTGTGTGCACATTTCTATACATGACATACGTATATTTTACTTGTTAAATTCATTCTAAGAAAATGAAATCATACATATTATTTTTTTCAAAGGAGATCATGAATTCGATCTCAACATTTTCCGGCTACAGAATACCTTTTTGATGATACTTCAGATGTCTTACGCGAAATATATATGTACTCAAAGCGATTATGTATTGTAAAATCTTACAAACATTTCCATGAAAGGGTAGGCAGGGATGTCGGTGGAAAGCCACTTTTCAGAAATTCTTATGTGGCTTGGAAAGTTATGAAGCCATTAACGGAACCGTATTCTGTTCAAGTTCATTTCTAGGAATATGTGTAATTTATTGTAAGTCAAGGACCGACCCGTAGGTTGTGATCACTAGGTTCTGCCACATAAGTTTGGGTTTAAGTATGTGGGTACGTATAAAAGAAACCTGTCTACCACGTTTACGGGACTCTTGAACAAGAGATTCCTGATCGCGAAAGTATTGTTAGATTGGAAATTCTCAGTAAAATATTATAGTCCGGAATTGTAATCGGCGTATAATGTGGGCTTCAATCATAACATAAGCTTGCCTCCTATTACGAAAATGAAATTTAACGAAACAAACCATAAGCAGTTTGGATAAAAATTAAATAAGAATATGTTTCAAACTTGATATCACAGTTTACAAACCATTGCAAGAGACTACGGCCCTTTCGCACAAATATCATGTCGAATGCAACGATTATAATTAAGATATTCAAACAACAAAATAAGAAGCGTAAAAAATCAACATTCCTACTGTATTTATTCTGATCGTTAGAAGTTACGATCATAATGAAATGAGTGTGTGTCCACCAGGCTTCGGCACGAATGGGCCGACTCGAACGGAGTGATAGTATGTCTCATAGAAAATCGGCATGATACATAGCTACTCTTTTTTAATCAGTTTTCCAATATATTTCTTTTACATTATTAATGGAAACGGTGTTATATGCTACCTACTTTATACAAACCAGTAACAGCAGAGGGGGATATGAATCCAGCTAAATTCACAATTATATAAATTTTCGTGTCTGTTATTCTCGACAGAAACGTTTTGTGTCAAAACGTCAAAACGTCCCTTCTATGAGCCTCTCGTGACATTGCTACAGCGATCGATCCCCCCTTTCCCGCATCCCAGGGGCCAGCCAAACTCACGTTACGTGTAGGTACAATGTTTAACAAGAATATTTGTATTGGCCTTAAATGTAGACATGTAAGGAATCTTCCAAGTTAACCAACTAACGATCTCATGAAAAATTAAAACAAGCTCTTTCTCTCATTTTCTTGACGATTTTCTATAATAGTGCTTTAAAATACTCTCACAATCGATTGTAAAAAAAGCAACGGGTGTGGAAAGGAAAACAGCTTAAGGTCTTAACAACAACTTTTCGCGTTAATAGACCTTGTTATTTTATGTAAGCACGTAACTGTTATAAATATATCTAACACAGAATATTCACAAAGCGTCTAGTCTGCAAATTGAATACAAGATCTCCCGGGGGATATCTTGGTAACAAATACGGGGTGTATTCGGGGAGTGTCGGGAGTGCCGCCCAAAGTGAAGAGGGCGGATTTTTCAAAACCCCTCATTCCCGCGAAAACTATCGAGCCCGCCGAACGTGTCGGTACCCTTTTGCAAAATTCGCGTTCGCTCATAATAATTAAATATTTTATTCATTTCTTTGGCGTCCAACTATAGAGTGATTCGGGCAGATTACTCCAAATATTTTGCGTTGTCGTTGTGTCGCTATTACAGAGAAACTTCGAGGTGTTAATCGCATTAAGTCGTAGTGTATTTATAAGTAGTTTAGTTGAGTGTTATTGTTTACAAAACTTAGTCTCGGTGAGTACCAGTGTGTTTACGTTACGTTGCGACGTTAGGTTAATTGTACAACCGTTTGTCGCTTAAGGCTATATTATAGTGCGGATAAAAGTTCCGACCTTTGTCAACAAAAATAATGTTTTGTTAGGAATTATTTTGTTAATTGCTTTTTTTGCCGTCTTCTGATTTGATTTTTAGTTTTTGCAATTTCGTTTTCGTTCATATGATAAAATAATTAAAGGGTATATGTAATGATATTTGTTAAAAATAATAAATATGGTGGATAGATTGACTGCGAAAAACGTTGATTGGTGATATTTAAAAATGGAAACAACAGCTGTTGTTCAGAACATTGATCGATTCAAAAAAAAACATTAAAATTACGATAAGTTATAGTGGGATTCAGATAATTTTCAACAGATTAAAAAAAATAAAAGCAAAATAGAAAAAAGATTGCTTTTACATTACAGTATTGAAATTCCAATAAATGGATTAATAAATACAATTATTATTTAGTATTTAAATTTTTATGTTTTATATAAATTATAATATATTGATTTACACACAGTAATGCTATTTTCAACGTGTCATAAAATGTCTTATTATTTATCAAATATCGAAGAATAAATTAAGTCATAAAAATAATAATAACTGGTTCGTTTTAGTTTATGATTGGTTTACGACAATCTGATAACGATTTTAATACATATGGAATAGTCCATAGGCATTTAAATCGTGTGGATTTTATTATACGAAAATAGTTTTATTATTTTATTGATATACTTAATAAAATAGTTATCATAATTATATGTAGGTGTATGTGTTATTAAAATCGGGTGTGATTATTTATTAATTGTTAGACCATCACCAAGATTAGGTAGCAGAATTGAGGTTGGAAAAACGACACTTAATTTTTTTTCGTTTCGTTTTGGAATATCTGCTAGGTGATTGATGTTATAACGCATTTCTATTCAAAACTATAATTTAAAATGAAAAGGATTAAACGCATTACGCTTAATACCTATTTAAAATAAAAATAAGTATAATAATGTAAAAATTAAATATTGCATTGATATTTATTTTTATTATATTTTAGTATTACAAAATGTATTTTCTTTTTTGACTCTTTCAAATTCAAATAAAAACCTATAGTAATAACAACTGTTGATTTTAGTAGTTCGATATTTTTTATTTGAACAGTAAGTACTTACTTATGTAAGGTACTTTTTCACTATATAAACACTATTCTATAAAATAGATACAAACATTCGAATAGGTAAAGTTGTAATGTTACCTACCTGTATTTTTAATAAAACTTTTTTTTATTTATCGAATAATATTTCGTGTTATGTTGGTACACATCGGGTGTAATTCAATTAAATTGTAATTTGAAACGCTCGTTATAAAACAACTTGGCACTCAAAATCGATTTATACGTATGTATGCGTAAAACATAAAATACTTATTTATTTAAAATTTTACACTCAGGCGTGTAACTAAATTTAGAGTAATTTCGTTCGTTTATGGTAGTTTGTTTTTTTTATGTTTATTTTTCCAATAATACCTAAGTGACCTTTCACGCAATGTTTGTTTAAAACTATATTATTATTATTATTTCGAGACTATAAATTTATTTTTTATTGTTCAAATATGTACGAATTTTATCTATTCCATGTGATAGGTACAGATACAAAAATGTGTATCATTGTGCCTAGCTCACATTGTCAGAATGCATAGTGATACTATTTTGTATATCTTTCTCTTTCTTTGTTCCCCTCTACCTCAATCATTATTTGTTCATATTTGTTATTTAAAAATGTACTAGATTTCGCTTTCGGCGAGAAAGAGATCTTTTTGCCCAGCTCACGCAGTATGTGACACACACATACTGAAATGCCAAATAATACAATTTCGGCGGGGAGAAAGAGAAAGATAGGGATCTTTCTCTCTCTCTCTTACTCTCTCCCCTCTCCCTCTTTTATTATCTCTTCATATTTGTTGAAAAAAAATGATGTAGGTACTATTTTTCTATTTTGTGAGGTAAGTATAGATATAGTAAGATAGATGGTTGCGCCTGGCTCATACATACTACTGATAAACAAAGACATGGAATGCTAAATGATACGATTTTGACGTACCTACCCTTGTCTTTCTCTCTCCTTCTCCCCTCTATCTCTCTCTTTCACTTTCTCTTTTGGCATGCCCGTCGATTTAGGGTGCATTTAATTGGACCCTTACCGTTACCAGTTGGAGTCCATTCAAAATAACGTATTTTAGTAAAGTATATAAAAAAACTCAAAATTCTTTAACAATATAAATATTAAGGAAAAACTCGTCATAGTTCAATAAATTTTCAAGTTAGTATATTATCAAAAAAAAGTCATTTGTATATGAGAATACAACCAGTTTAAGTCTACCTCGCTACACGAACAGTTTGCTTACACTGAGATCTCAAAGTATATTGGAATTTGACGTTATTATTTAAAACAGTAAAGAGTTCTAATACCATAAAAATATTTACGTAACATTTTATTACTAAAAACGAAACGTCACAAGAGCATATCAAATCACATTCAGCGGTGTTCGAAAATAGAATAAGGAACTGCAGCCTCAGCTTAGACCAGAAAAAGGAACGTTGTTGTATTCAGTCAGTAATAGTCTGTTTGAATGGGTAAAAAATTCTTTCAAAAAAAAAAATTACTGACCATCATTAAAAACATTAACTGAAGGTCTTTCTCCTCAAGCCGTTATTTTGCGAGGTTGACACTCGAGCACTTTTCTTGTCTATCGATCATCAACCCTAAGGGCGATAGAACAAGTCCTTTATTGGTACAGACAAAAGTAAAAGCAAAAAAGGGTTTTAAAAACCATTTATTTCGATAAACTTATCACTAGTGATGGGACATTAAGTGTAGAATAATATTAACAAAGTATGTTGCTGATATTTTATGACGTCGAGTTTTAAGAGTTCCTTGTCCTACCTAAACCCCTTGTTACCCAACAAAAGTTTAACAATCAAATTAATCGAACTTTTAATTGACTTTTCGACACAATCGTTACTTTTTCTTAACTATGCCGTTAACGATAACGATAAACTGGTGAGTTAGATTAATTTAACGATTTCAGTTTTAACGTTACCTACTGATTATTTTTACTACTGCAGCCGTTTCCTAGTTAAAATTATTGTCGTTTAGAATGTAAAAATATTGTTTATCGGTTATTTATCGTTTTAATTGCGCGAGTGTGAGTTCATATAGGGTGTTGATAACGTAATCTAATATGTGTTTACCTTAATTTTTTTGTGGGTTTAAAGCACTACCGATGTTAAAAAACTATAATGTTAATGTGTACAGAATGGTTAATGAATAACTGACTATTGAAGAGCAAATATTATGAATTTTTATTTTTCAAAATGCTTGAAAGTTTGTATATAGCTGAATCTAGGGATAAGTGTGTTTATTATTCATTACCTAACTTTTAAATTGGGCGCATACTTTGGTCCCTAGAGAATTAAGTTAAAGGTCGCTTTAACAGCGAAGTCGCGCATTTTAGGCAGTCGACGTACATTGCTCGATACATTTGTCTTCACGTGGGGGAAAACGCAGCCCGCTGCTGTAATGTACGACGCACTGCACAACGCACCACACACGTGGACCATTTTTTAGTGGAGGGTATAATATTCAAATATCTTCTGTCGCCCAGGGTATGTCGAGAGGTAGTGTCAGACTCTTACTGACTAAAACCAACCCATCGCTTTCCCTGCTCCAGCCCAAGGCTGCGGTACCTACACTGCGCTTAATCCGCGACTCCGGCTAAACATTGGTCATGCTGGCCAAAGCTTAGCTGGAGCCCCATCTATGGATCTCCGGGACCCTAGTCTCAGTACAACTATCTTTTTATACTAATATTAACAAGTAATTCCACAAACCAGTTGCAAATAACAATTTTTTTTTCTTTGTTTTTTAAAAACAAAAAGTCGCTGCCCCACACTAGGATTTTCTCCTATGTCGTGGGTGCGTTTACGAACATAGGTACATATCCTCATACACTTGACACCCAGACCTGATACAACAATTTGTGGATCACACAAAGTCTTGTTCCGAGCGGGAATCGAACCCGCGACACGTTGCACAGCAGCCAGTTGCTCAGCCATGCGCCAGCCGTGCAGTCAATTCCTAAATCTATAGCTTAACATCAATTACGACTGACCAGTTGGTCGATAACTGATTTTATTGTTTTAGTATAAATAAATAAAACGTTTCTAATTGCAAACCCTAGTTAAGTGGTAGACTAATTAATAGTTAGTGCTGTACAGTTACTCGGCTCTATGATTGTTTGTGACTAAAACTGTGATTAAATGTACGTACGTAATTTTTATTCTCTAATAAAATTTAATATTAAAAATTAAAAAAAAAATATCTTGCTTCACTAATGCATTTTCTCTCTTAAACGTAATGCACATACAAACAAATATAACAAATTTCAAAAGTTTGCAATAATGTTTGGATAGCGGTATTAGTAACTCTTACACGTAAAAACTACCGAACAGCAGAACAACATTTTAATTCTCAGATAACATTTATCGGACTATTGAAAAATCAGCCATAAGACAATAAAATCTCAAAATTGTCATTTATCTACTGCCGTATACTTGACTCGATGATGAATTACTTAAACTACTTTCTTAGATAAGATTTTGTGCCAAAATCAATTGTTAGGGATAGGATTTAGTAAAAGATACTTTGACTGTGGGCACGTTCATTATCATCATCCTATAAGTGCCTACTGCTGATCAAATGCCTCTTCTTGCACGAAGAAGGTTTTAGTATAAATCACCAAGCTTGCTCATAGCGAATTGATAATTTTAAACTTGTAATTGGAAATTATAGATCCAGGTTTCCTTTCCCAGTTTGTGAGCGGTGTATAAACAATCTTAGGAAATAGATACCTATAGGTAACTACGAAAAAGTCACTTTGGTAGTTGACAGGTTTCGAATCCTTCCTCATGCATGAGGAGCGAGCAACCCAACCTCCAGGCCACCACGAGCCACTAAGTAGGTACGGTGCAAAGAGGATAATACTACCGGATTATTCCTCTATGGTACAGTGTGTGGGTGTGGGTTCGAAACCTGGCGAGTACCAATGTGACTTTTTCCGAGTTATATGTACTTTCTATGATTATTTAGACACCACTGACATACGGTGAAGGTAAACATCGTGAGGAAACCTGGACTTATAATTTCTAATTATAAGTTTGAAATCGCCAACCCGCATTGAGCAAGCGTGGTGATCAATGCTCTAACCTTCTCCATATGAGAAGAGGCCTTTGCTCAGCAGTGGGCACTTATAGGCTGATAATGATGACAGTGTGATCAAGGTGGTTAAAAAGATTTTTCAAATCAGAAATAGTTTAGGAAACATAGAGTAAATAAACAAATAATCAAGAACTTTTGTTCTTAATTAATATTTATTATGAATATTTTAATGATAATCTTCGTACCAACAAATGGATTTTAATAATCTCAGTTAAAACGTATCATTTAACGGGCCTGCGGCCGGGACTTCGCGCTCGATGTGTTTTGCGAAATTAAAATGCTCATTTCTGCAATTAAACAAAACGATTCAGACTATTATTATAATAATCGTAAGTAGATTAATTTCGTGTTATAAATAACTGGAGTGAGTTCTGTCAATTATTTTATTGATGAATAGCTCAAGTATACCTGCATTATATGGGGTTATTGCCTAAATTTATGACCCTGTATATACATACTATGTGTATTTATTGTAGCCATTCAAACAAATCCAAACTAATATTATAAATGCGAAAGTAACCCTGTCTGTTTAACTGTCTTTTTCCACGCCTTAACTATACTGAACCCATCTGTGTGAAATTTGGTACAGACACATAGTTTGGAAATCGAGAAAGTACATAGGATAGTTTTTAACCAAAAAATCTACAGGAAATCACTATTCCACGCGAATAAAGTTGCGGGCAAAAGCTAGTGTCTTAATTAATGATGCAGCGTTCTAGACAAAGCGCTAAAAGCAGGAAAAGGAAAGAGGCAGTCTAAACTTCTAAAGTCTGTATGAGTATGACAATCATTCTCTCTAACATGCATGGGAGAAGTTGTTTTATGATTTTCCCAACACAAAATATCTCTTAGCTGTGATAGCTATCTAACTCATGTTTCTGTCGGGACAGGATCGGTTGGGAAAACCACCAGGTAATTCCGTCGGTCGAAACAGGATCAGTTTGGAAACCCATTAAGAAATTCTCTCGGCCTGGTTCGGCGAGAGGAAGGATCAGACTCTTACTGACTATAAAACACTCATTTCTTTCTCCTGCTAAAGTCAGTGATACAATATTGGGGTTGGTTCTAACGTAATATCACTTTCCATTTTGATGCCGTGGTTGCGGGGTAAGCGCAATGAGGCACCGCGACCTCGGCCCAGAGCAGGAGAAGGAACAGGGGGGTTTGTAGTCAGTAAGAGTCTGACACTCCCTCACTCACTCCCTGGGCGGGAGAAGTCATTTGATGATTTTACCCTCACAAAAAAAACCTTCCATTCTGATGTCAATCTCTTCACTTTACAACTAACTAGTCAGAACGAGAAATTCTACTAAGTATTCAATCAAACAGCTCAAATGAATGTAATTAAGATAGTTGGCAGCGACATACTTACCTGTCTTTATTTTGGTACAAACATTTTATTGGTTGATATATTTTGATAAGCTCATTTGCCCTAATCCCCAAAAGACCTAATGGTCAACGCTCTCGTAACTCCTCTGATGTTGCGGGTGTCCATCGACAAAGAAGGTTGTTTACCATCAGGCAATCAGCCTGCTTGTTTGCCGACATAACACATTATAAAAGGCCCTAGAAAGTTCTTAAATGATATCGAAAAAACAATCCTCCAACGATGTTAATGTCTTCCAAACAAATCTCTAATTTCCTACATTTTTTTACTTTTTTTTAAAAAAAATAAGACGTTGCCTCACATTAGGATTTTCTCCTATGTCGTGGGTGCGGTACAAACATACAATTTCACATACACCATACATGGCACCAGGACCCGGAACAACAATTTGTAGATCACACAAAGAGTGGTTCCGTTCGGGAATCGAACTCGCGACACGTTGCACGGCAGCCAGTTGCCTTGCCACCGCATCAACCGTGCAGTTAGTCTACAGAATATAAAATCATAAAAAAATATTTCATAAGGTTTTATTGACGTGGATGCGATCATGAGTTCATTATAAATTGCTCTTTATGTTCATATTATGTTTGTGTCGACGCGGTTTACTGTCGCAATGTACGACAAATGTATTTTGCGTTAAGTCCTAAATCTTGAGAAAAGAACTGTAATTAAACTGTAATTCAATGAAGACTTAAATGTCAACATTCAGACACTGGTTTCTATAGTGTAGGTGGAAACGAAATCACTTCATTACTTTTTCTTTGAATAAGGAGGTGAGCATCTATTTCTTACTACCAATTTAACCAAGCAGTGTCCAGCTTGTTAAATAAACGGAAATACATAAATACTAGATCCTGTTATGTAGCCAGTACCTACACAAATTATAGTCACATATTATTTGCCTTGTCTTCATAAGGAACGAGAATTTATTAAGTTATATTCAAATAATAATTAAATATTATTATTCTTTTTTCAAAAAAAGAAATCGAATTTGGATTATATTCGAATCCAAAAGTAAGCTTCCGAAAACAAACTTTAAAATATTAAAAAAACAAACTTTAAAATATTAAAAAAACTAGGAGGTTCTTAATTCAAATAAAAAGAAGCCACTATTATAGTGAAATGAATGCAACTATTATTACTAAAATCTTTCTCTTTATAAATAAATTAGTTAAATTCATAACATTTATTCCTTTTCACATATTTTACATAACGCTGCACACGGTGTTCAAGATACGAACACTTAAAAAAAACAATGTATGTATGTATGTATATATTCAAAATTATGCGAAGACAGTCGGACTCAGGTCACGAATAAAAATAAAAGGAGTATACCCCATTGTCTCATAGCAGAGTAGCATATAGAAGCCATTGTACGTACCTACATATATTTATTTGTGCATCCCAATAATGACATGGAAAAGAGCCTTCCATGTTTATTTAGGTTTATATTTAAATGTATGAGCGAGACAGCATATGTGGCTGCTTTAAACTTTGCAACTTTGCTGTAATATACAGTATGTAGTCTCTATACCTACGCTATACTTAAATAAAATAGTTCAAGCAATTTTAGGTTCTGTTTGTCGTTTTGAATTATTACGGTTAAGTTTGATTTTGGTTTGAGTCAGTAGTAGTAAACATACTTCGTTTTGTGCCTGGATAATACGAAAACTATACAGGAAAAATTATATTCTGCCATTAGCCTTAATAAAAATCAGTATATAGTCCAAAGGAAAGTCTTTTCCTCGGTCCCTTTCCCTCTATGTATGCTTAAATCTTTAAAATTACACAACGGATTCTGATGCGATTTTTTAATAGATAAAGTGATTGAAGAGAACGCTTTATATGTTTAATACAATCATTTAAATAGTGAAGAAATTTAGTATTAGCATTGCATCCGTGTGAAGCCAACTAAGTTGTATTATAATAAAAAAACTCCATATTTGTTTCTTGATATTTATCTAAATAAATAATAAAAAATAAAAACTTTATTAGCAAAGGCAAAATTATTTTTTCTTTATTTTGACTAAGTCTATTATCATCTACATTCTAATACAGGTAATATACGAAAAACAAAATAGTATGACATTCCATAATTAAATGTTTCTCTAAAACATTGTACCACCTGTATAAGGAGGCCCTGAATGCCTAGAGAGGATGCAAATAAGTTGTCTCAGTCTCAGTATCAATATTGCCGGAATCAAAAGCGCCTAGCACCCTACACTTTACACTAACTTGCTATTGAACTTGCAATAATTCTCAGTTTCCTTAAACAACAGGTTGGGCAGGACTATGAATATCAGTTACAATTTCTGTGCACAAACGGGCCACTTGTAGCAAATATCCGTTTTCAAAGTCAAAGGAATGCCTAGCCATGTCTGCCTTGAACCGACCATGTTGTTATGCATATAGATAGATATTCTAACATTTGCATACACCATGTAAGGGTTACGTGTCATGATTTTCAAAAACAAATCCTATTACAAAACGTATTGGGTAAAAAATAACGTAACTTTTATACATGGCACGTATTACATAAGACTTGTACAAACAAAAGAGAAACAATCGATTCAAGAAACTTTTTTTGTTGACAGATCGCGAAGAATCCCGTTTTGATCAGCAAAGAACAAAAACTGGCAACCAACCTTGCTATTATGGCTGTCTCAAACTGCAACTCCGAGAACACGGTACAGGGTGAAATGAGCCTTGTTATTTGAGATTCAGAGTACAGTTCTGCGTGCAGAACGGAACAGGAAGGCATGTTGAAGGAACGAGAGAGTTCGGAAGATTCCCCCGCTGCCCCTGATGAGTGTGCAGGGTGCGGGGGACGGATTCAAGATAGGTGAGTTTAATTAAAAAATATCGTCCTTGATCTCTTAGATTTTTTATTCAAGATCAAACCTATTCTCCATAATAACATAACAAACCTAGTTCTTTTGTTAACCAAGTTCTCTTTTACCAGATATTATCTGCTAGCAGTAGATCGCCAATGGCATGGAACTTGTCTCCGGTGTTGTGAATGTCGACTGCCACTCGACACCGAGCTCACCTGTTTCTCTCGGGATGGCAACATCTACTGCAAAGAAGATTACTACAGGTAAGAATTCTTCACTGAATTGAAATCGTATGACAATTTCAGAAGGAGAAATGTGCATAAAATAAATGACTAGAGCTCGTCAACTGTTCGAACTTGCGCAAAATATTTGTCTGAAAGTATTTTCCAGTACTACTCGCACTGGTCCACTCCATGCTAGTTAAATACATTTTGCACTAGATACTAAAAATGGTCCTAAAAAATCTGTAAAACAAGTGAGCAAGATGCAACGGACTTCCATTTTTAATTGAATGAATTTCCATGCAAATCCAAGTCAAAAGAAAAATATCAATAGGGAAAGTGTTTTAAAAAACTAACGGTCAGATCAAACTTGTACATGCGTGAAAATTTTGTAATCGAACCGGATGGTACCAACGATGTGTGAAGAGAAATAGTGAAGTAAAAATCTCGTTCCAATATCGTAAAAATAATGAAAATTCGAAATCTACGGAAAAATCGGTGGATATGAAACGTGAAGCAACACAAAGAAACGAATATCGAGTGATCGTCACATACGAGCGGCTACATGAAAAATTGTATGACGATATTTTCGTTCGAAAAATTCCGTGTCTGCGTAGCAGTGGCGGTTGGAGCTGTGCGTCCACAGGATGGAATTTCATACAACTTTAGAAAATACTTTTTGTCTGACCGAAGCTAACTAAAAAACGACGATTCGTATCAACACGTCACACGTTGCGCCTTCGAGCAATCTCGTTGCAGATTCATTTTTGATTTGTTTACTCGTCACACGAAAAGCTTTCGATGTCCAATTTAACCGAAACTCATAAATCATAGCAATCCGTTTTCACCAAATCAGCTGGAGGGGTTTTCTGACTTGATTATTGTATCGTTTTTGGTACGTACTTGATCGTAATTGGCTCTGTAACGTCAGCTTGCGAAGCGAACTCTTAATTTTTTTCAATTTCTCTGCTTATGCGAAGCGCTTTGCGATTTTTTTGTCGGACGAAAATATTGATTCGGATTTCTGTTTTTGATGTATTTTTATATTTAACATGATGATGTTGCCGGTGCCAGTAGTTATTGAGTGACTGTGTAGCATCGATTGGTCACGTGTAGAGAATTTATTTTTAACAGACTATTTGTGTAGAAACATCGTTATTCATTTTTTTTCTGTAATCCGTTCAAAAAACATTGTCATCATATACGATTCAAACTTGATTATGATTAAGTAAAAACGCAATAATATTTACGAAGCTTGTTCAATTATGATAATCCGATAATAAGGTACATGTTTCGCGACGCGTGTTTAACGTTTACCGAACGGCTGACAGTCGTAGGTGATATGTATAGCAATTAGGTAGCAAGGCAGGCTGTCACTCAAAGTCCACCACACTCCGCTGTTCGCACACCTGTCCACGACTTGTTTTTGTAAGCATTGCGTCAACATGTTACTGACTGAACTGCTTCTATGGTATATAAGTTATATATTAACACAATAATATTTACTAACAATTTCTTCCCACCCTTACTTTAACACGGTTTTCTTAATTTTCTTAGTTATTTTTCTAAGGTATTATTATATATTATGTTTGTATTTATATTATTATATTATATTCATTGTATTATGCATTTTAATTAATTACTTTTATTTTAAGTTAGCTCTTGTACTTTTTTGCACCGACCATATTCTTACTGCATCACCCAAAGGTTGGCTAGCAAGAATGCTTGTTGGCATTAGGCCCACCTATGTACGTTGTGCATAAAGGTTAAATAAATAAACAAATAAAGGTATTGATTGCTTTTCGTTTTGTTTGTAGTAAAATCAACCTTAAATTAATCTTTCTCGATATGAGAAATACAGTATTTCTAGTTTATAGTATTTGGTTGGTTTTCAGTTTGAACCACTGTCAAACAATTGGCTACCTGCGTAACCCTCATTTACGAGTTTGCTAACCACATAATATAATAAAATATTTGATTTATTTTGTTTTTAAAAACATGTTCATTTAATCGGACATGTTTGTTTTCTTTAAAATTATTTTTAACATAAATCATTTTGTGAATCGACAATCACGAACATGATATAGAAAAGACTGATAGCTATAATTATCCTACTGCTGAAACAAGCCTCTTCTCACACGGACCAGAATGAGCATAAATCATCACGCTTGCTCAAAATAAAGATTGGCAATTTCAAACTAATACTTAGAAGTTATAACTCTAAATTTCTTTTCGATGTTTATTTTCACTATCTGTAACGTGTAATACAAACAGCTTAGAAATTAAATAATACTTAATATCTCTAAAATTATGGGATTGGTAGTAACAGCCAGGTTTCGAAAACACAAGTTCTTTACTGAGAAGAACTAATTGCTCCCACAATGCTATAGTAAGCTTTACAAAATGAAAATTTAAATTACATTAATTAAATCATTAATCCATCGATCATCGATTCATCGATATTTTATGGCCAAAATCTAAATCCAAACTAATATTACAATAGTTTTTAAACAAAAAACTATCCTATGCTTTTAAACTAAAAACTATATAATCAAAAATCTTCAGGTAATCACTATTTCACGCGAACAAAGTCGCGGGCAAAAAAACCACTACCAACCGTTTCTTCTATTGCTCCTAGCTAGCGTCAAATTTTGCTCTTATATCCGTAACAAGAAATCACATTATGGCTTAAAAATATGCATAAGGAAACGTATGTTTATTCATATAAAAAAACAACTTGACAAATTAGTGAACTGTTTACATTTTGTATGAGAACAAAACAAACTGTCAAAACAATGTTTGATATACTACTCCAGGTATAATTTGATGCTTCCACCACCCCTCACTTTCCAAGTGGACATATGCTGTAATTGTTTACATGTGGTCCGTTAGACCGATAACAATTGATTGATTATTGAAGAGAGGGTTCTAATGTTAAGTTGTCAAAGGTTGCATACTGCGGCCCCTTGTACCCCTTGATGTCTACAGGTTGGGGGGTTATTAGTCACAATGTCGTCTGCGACAAGTGACCCCAAATGATTATGAACTGAAAAATTTTTAATGTTTCATTTATTAAGCATAGTTACTTTACATTGATCATGTTTAAACTTGCCCTTGACAATTTTGGTCTTAGTTTACCTACATAAGACTCTATTTATTAAGATGAGGCAAATCTTTACTTTGGATTAATAAATAAATTTAAAAATACATCTATGACTTACTTGATGCCGTGTTTTAACAATTTCAGTGTGATTTTTTTTTACCAAGAGTAAATTATATTTTTGGAATCAATTATTTCTTATTGCTGTGTACAATTTATTATTAAGGGATGATTTTTCAATAGTCCAGTAAAAGTTATCTGAGGATAAAAAATTTTGCTATCACTGTCTCACACAAACGTTCTGACGCGACAGCATCATATTTATTCCCCAGGTAACGTTTATTTAACCATTAAAAAATCAGCCCTAAGACTATAGGTAACAATTGATAAAATAACTCATGTTCTACTGTTGTTAATGTAAAAACAAACTTAAATACCTAACTAATAAAATCGTTTTTTAAATAACATTAGCAAGAAAAGCTCTGTTCATAAGCAACAGAGCAAATATAGTTCTCATTGTTGCAGATTATTCTGCGTTAAGAGATGCGCTCGATGCGGGAATGGGATCACTGCGAATGAGCTGGTTATGCGTGCAAGAGACCTCGTCTACCACCTCACCTGTTTCACTTGTGTCTCCTGTGGGACCCAGCTGTCTAAAGGAGATGTCTTCGGCATGAGAGACGGCCTGGTCTACTGTCGTCCTCACTATGACAACGCGTGCCTCGATGACTACTGTGATGACGATATGACCAGCATTTATAGGTATGTGTGTACTATTAGCTCTAAGCAGTTTTAATATTCATCCAGGTTCTTAAGTCGTTCACTGTCGACAGATCACTGCTAAGGGCCAATCCTTCGCTAGCATAGCCTATGTTGTCCCCCGTGGCGATCAACAGTTAAGGAAATAGGGGATGTTTTTTTACGCCATCTCCAAAATGTACATTCTTTCGTACAATTACATAAGTGATAATATAAGAGATTCATTTCAGTCTTCAGATATGTAAGAAACGCTCTACCCACTCTGCACTTTTTATTAAGACGGTATTCCACTGATCTGATATGGTCTATGATCCCACAAAATGTAACTTGGATTTTTTTCTTAACTACAACTTGTATAAAGCTAAACATTTTTCTTGCTTGCATTATTTGGTTTCCCATTCTTATAAATACATACAAGTATTCTGTGCACTATGTACGGACTTCAAAACCTGTATACCTACTGAAAAACAAACTGGCATAAAAAAATTAAAACCAAAAATATCTATCTGTTTAGAGAGCTAAGGTTTAAACAGAATCAACCACAAGCAAGAGGTTAAAAAATAGTTCTTCGATAATTCGTGTCCCTAAATTCACGCTAATAACTTCGAATACCTACACGAAATAAGAAGCTAAAAGTCTAAAATATACCAGTAGAAAATAGTATAGGTAAGAGAAATGTATTCACTTTTCAAGATACTCTTTTTTCTATTAAAAGCGTAGCGCTTAAAGTTTTTACTGTTGGTAAAAGCGTGCAGCGAGTGGAAGAATTCTGAATAGTCTTTGGTCTCTTTTGCAAAGATCTTTAGAAAATATTTTAAATATAGCTGGATTAAGATATTTCTACTTATTTTAAAGGATCTTTATATTCTGTTGATAGTAGCTAGTAATATGTATTTGGTTTTTGGTGGAAACTTTCATTGCTTTCTTTAAAAGACATTTTATTAATATTGAACGTAAATAATAATATAGAATCTGTGTCTGCTGCATTAGGTCGGAAATAGATTCCAAAATACCGTAGGCATAAGGCTGATACGTAGTTTGTCATCAAATTCATGTAAATTAATTAAGATGTTTAACATCTTTAAATTTAATAGAATGTTACGATTTCAAAAAATCCCAATTATATAATATCTGCAGACGACACAACCCTTCAAAGCGCGCTTCCGATTATTTTGCCAATTAACTCGGGTCCGCTAGGTACTAATAGCCACGAAGAATTTGTATCGCAAATTCCTATTCAAATCCGAGAAATATCAATCAAAATTCCACTTTATACCGTCGGTATTAAATTTCGAAATGTTTTTGTTTTAACTAGGTGCCAAGATCTGCATAGTGAGGGTGACTCCCCATCCCAGTACTACAATGGAGGTCCCAGTCAAAAAGGACGGCCCCGAAAGAGGAAGATACCTCAAGGCTCCCCTGATGACATGCAAGTACAAACTATGAGGATGGCCAGCACAGCTCTTGGTAAGTTCAAAACCATCACCATCCTCAGCCCAGCGAATTGTACCAAATGCGAATTAAATAACTACCTATTCCTAATATATTTTTAAAAAACTTGCTAACTTTAATTATATGTAAGTCGACTTAAAGGAAGCTTTGACAAGTCTCCCTCGCGTTTCCTTTGAACTCACCGTTACTTATATTAAGAAAATATATATTTATATTCGCGTCGAGACACAGACGATCCGGCCCCAGACGCTATACATATTTCATAGAATTCGCGCGCTCAAAATTTTAGCAGAAACTTCAGCAGGGAAATCCGAGCGCCTACCCCGATGTCCCAGATGTCAATTCATCCCGAGCCGTAATCACGACTAATGAATAGAAGACGCACTGTCAAAACTGTCTCTGTCCTTTTCTCTCTCGTTGTTTGTTCGTAAGTTAGAGGGAGAAGTATATGTTTACGTGAGTTGGGTCCTCTGTCAGGGTCGGTTTGGATTATTCTTTATAACGTCGAAATGCGAGGCACTCATTGAGGTGAATTCAGGTTGTGTTGACTTGTCGACCCGATTAATAATGGTGTAAGGTTGAATGGGGCGCGGGACAAACGTGGTTATTTTACTAGTATGTTGCACCCTAAAGTCAGTGCCTGAATCATCGATCATTTGGAAGCCATTGCATCAGTAACATAACTTTTTCGCTTCGAATCAAAATTGGGACAATACCCCTTACAACAAATACATATGAAAAGGCAACACGTAATCAAGCTAAGAATGTATGTGTATAGATAATATTATACAACGTATTAAGCTTTTACAGCATAGGTTTAAATTATGAAATTATAAGAAAATATACATGCACTGTTTTCATGCTTCTGAAAAATGCTTTCGTCGTAAAGTCAACAACAAATATCCATTGTGTGTTCATTATATTATTTATTTTTAAATTATTTGCAAAATGAATCTTTGGCAGACATTTTTGTACAAGAAGGATTTTATGCCGTAGACATTCTCTGCCAGATGAACCTATGGATGATGCATGAAAAACAGGAACACGAAATAAATATAGTAAAAATAAGAGTTTTCTAAACTCGAGGGCCAGTTCGAAAATGAAGCAGTGTATTCTGGATTAGTTAAAAAATTACTTGATATCCCACTGAACCGAAACTTCAACTTCGCCCGAAATAAGAAAGTCGGTTTTGTAATTAGATCCTCGAAAACTTCTACTTGCAATGTTAAAATAAAGGAACAAAACTAGTTTAAACCAGAAAAATTAGCTCACCATGACTTCCTCGGGCCAAAAAACATGAAGTGCGAGGTGCAGATTCCGCTTGGCAGAAAGCACGGTTCGTTACTGTGACGAACTTTTTACTTATTTTTATTTTTTATTTTCTGCTGCAACCCCGGGTAGTTAGTCCTCGTAAATTCGCAAAAACTGCACCTCAGATTAAATTTTCTAACGCGGTTGATTTTTAATTCAGCGTTAATTACTCATTTTATAATTTTATTGTCTGTTATTCAAGATAATAAAATTTTGCACAATATAATTTTGACAATAGCTGGTTCTTCTTGTGAAGGTCTCGTGACTAAACAGGTTAATGTATTTTGAACACTAATTAGGAAATGTACGCCGACAAGTCTGAAGCCTAGTTTGTTGATTATGTGATCAGATTTTGTAATGCGGAAACTAAAATACTTTATAGTTATGTTATTCAAAAATGATTTTCTCATGAAAACGTTCAATTGTGCCTAAAAAGATAATTTCAAAAACAATTGTATGTTTTGAGTACCTATGTATACTTAGATATGTGATTTAAAGACGATACTGAAAATTCGTTCTTTTTTCAAATGCTTTGACAAATTGTACCGTCATGTAATTACCACTATATCTTGATAGAGTCACACGCACTCACACTTTATTTTCCCGCCGAAACGGCAGCCATGTTGGCACAACAGCGCCATTCGAGTAGCGCGCGTGACGCTGATAATGAGAACTACGAGGGCTCTCGAGGTAGTGACGTGCCTTATCGATAATCGAAGGAGCGATCGAGAATATCGCATGGCTCGCTGCCTGTATGCAAAATAGTGGGAAGAAATTAGCAGTGTAGGTTTGATGAGACTCTTTGAAAATCACGTGACTCCGCTTAAATTTTGTACCTGAATAAAACATTAATCAAATAGAAAACTAATCTTGCAGCAAACTTTTTATCACACATCATTATTAGCCTCATTCAATTGTCAACCACTTATTACAATAATTAAACAAAACTAGATAACTCATCTACCAAATGACCGCCACAGCCTACAAATTTAAACCGTTTAACAAAAGAAAAAAAAAGCAGATGCTCGACCTTTTACCACCAACGAATAGGACCAATAAAATGTTTTTAATTAACGAATTTCGGTGAAAAAATCTATAGGCAACTTTTAAAATGACATATTGATTTTTATCTATGGCCCTTTGAAAATAATTATGAATGAGTGCTAGTGAAACAAAGGTACGATGAAAAGGCAACTGTAGGTGTACGAGTGTAAGGTTTATATTGTTTTGTGGTGTTATTTTTTAAGTGTAAAATTGAGGTTGTCGTTTGCGGTCAAGGAGCAAACAACGGTGTTTTGTTTTTTATCGATATTATAAAGGATGTGTTATTAAATAGGTCGGTTTGGGGTGTGAAGTCCATAAACATATTATTTTTTACAAATCGAAAATTGTTTTGGTGTAGTTTCGGAGTCTTACAATTAATATTTTATACTTTGCTTTCTGCGGAGTTTAATTTTTGTTATTTTTACTAGAAACCTATGAAAATTAAACGTATTTTGTAAATTTTCTTAAATTTCTGTGACAAAATTTAACCTACAAAACGATAAATTTTACCTATTCTTAATAATATTTTTTTAAATACCTCGACTAATTTTGCTCCATTGGGATGTTCAACGCCAAAGTCAAAAATATTTATTCCACATATAGGGTCTACTAAGTCTTATACTGGTACTTTCGAAACGTCAAAATTCCACCAGTCTGTTCGCAAAAAAGAAGGTGCTATATTCAAAAAAAAAAAAAAAATACGACGATAATCCTACCTATCATAACTACAACTTTAGTTCATCGAGAAATGCAAATAAAAAAAAAACAACCAAAAACTAAATGCATAACCACATAAACGCAATTGAAACAAGTTAATTAATTAATAGAAGATCAACCAAACGACTTGGTACTAAGACAGAAGCTAGCTAAAACCAAGAGCTAAGTAATATTGCAGGGCAAATTCAAGTGATCTTTAGTCACTTTGTCTTCCACAAGATACCTTCAAGCTTGACTTATGAAGCTAATCGATCAATGTGGTAAATGTGGCAATTTGTGGTCTATACTGACTCCCGTTTGCATATCGGAATCTCTCAACAATATATTGGTAAAGGGTTGATCGATCCGTGAAGGCATTGTGGCATAGAAAATTGATTTCTATTATTATTACTTGTAGAACTATATTTGTCTTTTTAAGCTAAGCGTAAGTTATGCCCTTATTAAATGATTGCTAGTCTACTATCATATACTTACATGAATTAAAGGCTGTTCCAATTTGCAGTCACTTTTCCTATTAACATTAAGTATGTAGAACAACAAATACCTATATTAAATTGAATTTCCTTGCTTCTGCACCTGCCACTAGATTATCTCTGCATCACCCAAAGGTAGACTGGTAGAGAATGCTCATTGCATTAAGTCCGCCTATGTACAATGTTTTGTGCATGAAGTCTAAAATAAATAAATAAATAAATAAATACCCCTTTAATATCTCCCGTTACCGAAAGCTTAATCCGTCTTCTATAATTTCCTTTTATATTTTAGCAATCACGCTAACGTATTACCTGAGGGTAAGCATTCAGAGCTGCCCAACGATTTTTATTGTCGCGTCGTACAAACGTCATATTTTTCGAGTATATTCCAAAAACTATATCTATACCACGTATATCCATTACTTGTATTGAAATATTTAATGTATTATATGGGAAATAATGTTTATGCAGTTGGTTGCAAATATTATAATATACCATTAAAAAGACAAACACAAGTAAATCCAATCAAATCTACCACAAAATTATTGAAGCATTGGAATCAATCCCCTACTCAAATTCAAGATTGTTATTTACAATCTCTAATTAAAAACTAATGGTTCGATAAAAAACAAAATTAATAAATGGATTCCTCATTTTATAAAAACAATAAACATTACCTTAAACAACCTCTGACCACTACGAAAAAAATTCGTTAGCATGACTCCTTCACCTGTCTTCGAAAATGGTCAAGCGTGATACTGAAATGGTATTTCGATTTATGGAATGTATTTGGTTGTTTCTTTTAGTTTTTTTTTATAAAAATATTTGTAAGGTTTTGTTAGACATAACACAGTTAAATAAAAAAAAGAAGTCATTCATTTCATCATCAGCCCATAAGTGCCCACTGCTGAGCAAAGGCCTCTTCTCACACGGACAAGGTTTATTGATAGTAGGTTTATTGATAGTAGGTTTATTGATAGTAGGTTTATTGATAGTATATTGATAGGATTAATCACCACGCTTGGCGATTTCGTACTTATAATTATAAATTATAAGTCCAGGTTTCCTCACAATGGTTACCTTCACCGTATGTCAGTGGTGTCTAAATAATCATAGAAAGTACATATTATAACTCGGAAAAAGTCACATTTGTACTTGCCAGGTTTCGAAGCCACGCCCTCCTAAAAAAAGAAGTGCTTCTGTTAAATGTTAGTCACAAAATGTAACTTGTAAATCTCTGTCCTTCGTCTTGAGCATTTAAATGCCTACTACTGAGCAAAGGCCTCTGCTCACATGAAGAAGGTTGGAGCATTAGTCACTGTGCTCGCTCAAAGCGTATTGGAAATTGCTAACTTATCATCATCAGCATAAGTACTCTTTTCCTTAACCTGAGAAAGTACACTTAACTAGAAAAAAGTCTCATTGGTGCTTAGGTTTGGATTGGCATCGCTCTCATGCGGAATCTGTTCTCAACGCTAACAGCAAAATTGCATCATATTCACAACAAAATCAATTACAAGCTTTATAATTAATTATCCAAATGAACAAAAGTCCTAATAGCGAACTGAAATGTAAAACCAAACAGCGGTCCAGTCATGCTTTTAACAATAAACGCATTTGATGAAATTTAATTAAAAAACAGCTAAATGTTTAAAGCAAACGTTCCCAATGTCGAGCGATGGAAGCATCAACGTAATTTTATTATTAAAACTATGCAAAAGTTAGAATGTTAAATAAACTGAATTGCATTTACATTTATACTCATGTATATACGTATATTTACTTCTGTTACGTGACACTTCCCAGAATTATATATGTATATTATTGTTTCAATTTAACTTGCAATGTATATTTATGTGTGTGGAGTCTTGCAACTAAACGCTGAAGCAAAACAACGCAATTTGCAACCTAAGTGACTTTAAGATACACTTGAATAGTCCCTCAAGAATGTTTCTAAAGCGTTAAGTCCCGGGACTAATTGAACTGATCAAGAATCGTGTAAAGAAGATTTTTTTAATAAAAAAAAAATTATTATCAGAAGGCGTATTTTGAATTCACTAAATTCTCAAGGTGCAAAGCTACTTAAAAAAAACTTACAAAGATACTTACAATTTTAATATGATAGCTTGTTCAGTGAAACCTATAAAGCGTTCACAAAATATTCCAGTCTTCATTCGGAATACCTAAATTATTTCGACCAATACAGATTGCGGTGGCCTATGTCCAGCAGTGGACGACATCAGGCTGATGATGATGATCAATACAGATTGATTAGTCTTCAAGCAACATCATAATTATGAGGTTAAGGCCTCTTTACCACACTGTTTAAGCATATCACCACGCTAGCTAAAGATGGAGCTGTGATTTCAAATTATAAATTATAAGTCAAATCAAACATCTTAAACCAAATTAAGACTTTTGAGCATCTATACGTCCAGGTCACTAGATATTTCTTTCTAATACCTAAGCAATATCTACTAATAATGGTCATTCCTTTTTCTTAATAGCTCGTACTTCGTCGCTCAAATTATGAATGCGCTAAATCGTAGGAATTCAACAACATATTAATCTGAATACAAAAACAAAGCATGTGATTATATATATAGATATATGTAGGTGTCGGTAGGTTCTGACTTGATTACGACAAATATATGGCTACCTACCAACGTAGCAGCTTTCGTTTCACATCAGTATCATTTTACAAGGTCCGAAATTTTATTGTGTTTAGAATACAAGTTATAAGAGTTAGCGGGAAAAGTTTTATTGTTATAATGTGAAAGATCGTATCATAAACCATTTAATTCTAGAAAAAAAAACAAGACAATTCTAAATCCAAAAAAAACAAGGTTATGTCTATTTTATGTAGGTACATTTGTTCGATAAACATGTTTATTTAACCGGTGTTAAAATTATAATTGTGACTGATTGTATATACTTTAACCTACTTACATAATTTTTTGAAAATAGAACTATGAATGAAACCTTTTTGCACTGAAACCTCACGAATTAAAAGTATCTATCTAGAAGAACAGCATAACGTTCTATTCAATACAATATTTAATAAACAACATAATTATTAAAGATACTCATAAAATTAGTACAAAGTGTATTGAAAGTTTTGTCAACAATGGTAACTAGAGACTGTCGACACGTGCCACAAGAACAAACAATAAGTTACACGAGTAGAAAGTGACTTTTGTGAGACGTGTTAGGTAGCATAGTGAACTAACACTCGACTTTTAACAATGGCGGTGCAAACTTTGGCGTGGCGTTAGTAAAGTCGTGTTTACGTAAACTGGGAACTGTTCAAACTACTGGCAGATCCTGTTATTATGTATTTTTATGTTTATTATGGAATTAAATGATTATTTATACAAACAAACGTCACTGTCGCTTTCGCGTTCAACTTGCGCCACAACCCAAAGAGCGGCGCCTATCTGTGTAATAAACCATACACTGACTCGGGGCTTCTTTATTTTTTTTATAGCCTATCGTTAATATCGAGGCTTTTACAGCTCCAATGCTTTATTACAAAACTCAAAAAAAAAATGTATGACTTCTCTTTTTCTTAAATTCGGTAACATGTTAATTTCGACTATAAAATAAAAAAAAACATTATGTGCGTACAGTGTGTTTATTGTGGAAGAAATCACTTTTATTTCCATGACGAGGTATTGGAGTAAATGTCGAGATTACGTTTGTCTTTAACTCGAGGTATTTTTATGGCTTCAGTGAATAAAAATGTTTCTACGTCTCATCACTCTCGTAGGTAGATAAATTAATTTAAAAACGTTATTCAAAGAGTTGCTATTACACTGCTTCGTAGGTGGAACTGAACTCTTTGAACTACTAAGTACGATAGTGGTTACCTAGCAAAATTTGTCGCTACTACTCGTACCTCTCATTTGTATAAAAATTATAATACACATAGTAATTTTACATTATAATAATTCAAAATTGACTAGTATGTCAACACCCGCGATTTATTAACAAAAAGAAACTATTATAACGCTACAAATTAATCAAAATTACTATTAATCAGCAAACAATATTATTATTATTATTATATAGAAAATCGTAGTCGATCGCGACTACAAAATAAATTGTTCGATAAAATTGATATAATGATTTATACAGGGGATGTTTTAAGTTACATACCTCATTAAACGAACAGTATTCTCGGCTACGGCGGGGAATATTAAATAATATAATATTATATTAGGGAAATATTTATTTCGATGCCGTGCCATGCCAGTAGGTAGTTCGTTATCGGTCGTAAGCCCGATTATGATAAAAATAAACTTTATATAACGTTCAGGTTTTGTCGATGTTCGTATTTTATATTAAGTAGGTACTATACTTACATTGTTGCGTTTGTTTATTTCATTCCGTTATTTGTTAGTTCATTATGATTGTTTTTATGTATGTACTTGTACATTTACATAAAAAAGTATAAATTATAAAATATTGAGAAAAATGTAATTATAAACGATTAAAACCACAACACCATCTATATTATTACTTATACAATAAAAGATAGTCAATCGTTTTACAATGTCTTTTTGCTTGAGTGCCCATTTGGTACTTAACTTCGCCGTTTTGTATTTGGTAAAGAATAGTCAAAAAAGTCAAAAGCCAAAAGCCAAAAGCCAAAATTAAATCATTTATTTCAAATACAACAGTCTAGGCACTTTTGAACGCCAAACAACAAAAAATTGATCTTTCGGTCTGTACTTTAAGGAATCTAAATTCGATGAACGCTCATTCCAAAGCGTAGATTTCTATGGAGAAGAACGAGCAAGAATATCCATGGTAAAGAAATTAAATACTCTTGTATTAGGAAGTATATTTCTAAACGACGAACTAAGAGAAGAGTACAACATATCTTTAAAGTGAAGCTAAAGTACATGAAGTAAGTATTGTTGCCACATATCACGTCAATTGTTATGCCCATCAATTAAGCCGACCTAACCAAGGCCCAAAGGCGACGATACTCATTTTACAGCCTAATTGTTTTTTGTTCCAACAGTCATAAACTTAAAAACGGCATCGTAAATATGGACGCAACTTTCCGACCCCAAACTGGAATCACACAAACCCGTCTAATATATTTAATTATAAATTTAATAATTAGCTAGTTGCGCATCGGCGATTTCGTTACATATAACGCAGCCAACCACCCAAGTTTTGTAGCGAGATATTAATAAAAAAACCACTGACTTTTATTAGTTAGACCTATTATTATTAGGGGCAGTATGCGTGAAGCTCCTAATTTGGGACAATTTTTGGTTTGTCCGCTTCCAGAGCTATTTGTATTTATCATTCACAAATAGAAATAAATTCTTCCATATTTAATCTACCACAATATAATAATATTATTTTGAATTAATATCACATTAAGGAAATACCACAATTTCTCATTCATACTTTTTTCGGCATTTGCATACCGTACCTACTCGTAATGGAAAATTTCGGATTAATTATAATTAAAAAAATTTGGTACTAGAGTAAACACAGGAAATAAACGGAATTTCACTTTAATTTTAAAATTTCATTGATCTGTTATGCACGCTGCTTATGAATTAGAGTCCCGTTGTGACTTGAACACACTAGTAGATTTTTTCTAAATAAATTTAGTATGATTAAAGATAGTTTGAAAAGAAAACTTAAACCCTACCCCAATCTCTAAATCTCCAAATCCCTAATCCCCCCAAAAGGTTGGCAACGCACTCGTAACTCCTCTGTTGTGGGCGTCCATGGGTGGCACTTCTTGCTTACCATCGGATAATCCAACAGCTCGTTTGCCGACCTATCACATAAAAAAAAATATAAAAATATTAAAAAATTTCGACGACAGAAATATTAACGTCAATCGTATAAGACAAATCCACGCCTATACAGAAAGCATGAGCCCCCTACTTATTCCGCACTATCTATTAGATCAAAACGCGTCCAATTATCGGGACATACATCATTCTCCGTTATTTGTTTTGACGCACAAGTCACTAGGTGGCTCTGCCGGCTGCCTTTCCATTTCCGTTTTCTACTAATGAGTATTAACGATGGCTATGCTTATCAATTAATAGGGGGTCCTTAACTAGAGTTAGAAATGTGAAATTAGGTAAAACTTGACAGGTTGTACGTTATATTTTGTAGTGATACTTCGTTTGTGGGTTTCGGGTTTAAATTGTATGCGTAACAATTGTTTGATAGTAGGTTCATATTTACACTGGAATTCGAACTGGAATGTTGTTGAGTTTTGTTCACACTACACGTACATAGATAGATATAGGTACAGTCCACATATTTCTATTAAAAAGATAACATTTTGTTGACAATTGTATACATGATGACGTCGTTATGGGTCAAAACGCAATAAGGTACCACGGCCTTGGCCAGAAGCAGGAGAAGGAACGGGGTGACTTCTAGTCAGCAAGAGTCTGACAACTCTCGCCATACCCTGATCGAGAGAAGTGATTTAATGATTTTCCTTTCTCAAAGCAAAAAGGTTATGATGCCACAATCAGAAAATTAACAGATACATAGATACGAGAAAGAAACCATTATCGACAACCATCCACTAAGTAATGCGAGACTTTTATCGAACTCTTCAATGAGCTTGAATTATTCCTAATCCATCCATGCTTGATTTCCCAGTCCCCGGAACTTTACTTCCTCTATTAGCAGGCATGTCGTGGTCTGCCGATTGTGACCGCAGTCGCCAACTATCTTAGTTTCCTCTCGTTTGTATTAAAAACTCAAGGATGTGGGTTCGAGATGGTGCACTGTGAAATTGTTGGTATTGCCTTTTGACAATATAAATTGATAATCTTATCCGGTAGTAACATTCGGTTGTGGGATTTGATGGTAACGAGTGATTATTTAGGAATAATATACGAATATGCATTGAATTTGCATATAAAAGATGGAGCAGCTTCTTTAAACAGACATCGATATGAAACGAAAGACATTTAAATAGGTAGTCAAATTGTGCAAATGCCGTTTATTCCAGTTCCTTTATATTAAAAAAAGAAACACCTCAAAAAAATAATTCCAATTGTTGCAGAAATACTTCACCGGGGTGATCTCTCGTCATCAATGGAGTCATTGGCCTACGACTCATCAGTTGCATCGCCTGGCAGCGTGTCCAGTCACACGCAGCGCACCAAACGAATGCGGACCAGCTTTAAACACCACCAGTTGAGGACCATGAAATCCTACTTCGCAATCAACCAAAACCCAGACGCTAAAGATTTGAAACAGCTGGCACAGAAGACTGGACTCTCCAAACGTGTTCTGCAAGTAAGTAAATAAAACTATGTACGACATTGCCGTCCCATATAAGGTGGACTAAATATGCTCCACATCCCAAGACAGCCTCTAAGACCATTCAGCAAACAGTGTATAGATATCAAAGTTTATTCAGTGCTAGGACAGAATTTCCTGGCTATTGTCGTGTGTACCTACATTTGCAAATACTATCTGTTCTGTAGACTAAACTTGTTGGTCAACTATGACGAACAAGTCCTATCTGTAGACTAAACTTGTTGGTCAACTATGTCGATCTGTTAAACATGAGAGAAAATATCAAGCATACAAAACCCAAATTTAAAGCCCTTTTTTTTATTAGGTATGGTTCCAAAATGCACGTGCAAAATGGCGTCGAAACATGATGCGTCAAGAATCCAGCAACGGTGGTCCAGGCCACTCCAACGGGTCCATCATACAAGGATCAGTTTCGCAGCCAAATGCTGGGCCAAGTTCCATGTTGTTATCAGAACCAATGCCGCCAATGGAAGACATGAGGGTGCACACGCCACACCCTCATCCAATGACGTTTAACGAACTATATTGACAAATCCAGAATGAATACCTTCAGGCAGTTGGTGGGCAGAATGAGGCATAAACAGTGTGTAAAGAATGTAAGATTATGTGTGCCGGAATGGGGATTCATGCAATAGCTATGTGTAAGGAGTGGAAGGTATTTAAAACTTAAGATAGGATGTTAAAAAAAATTGAGGAGAATGTTTTTTTTTAACACACGTGGGCCAACAGAAATGGAACCGTGTAACAATGCTGTTACGGTGTTAATTTGTACTCGTACTGAAAGAAGACGTGTGGTTATCCATAGCCAGTATAAAGTTAGATTTAAGACAACAAAATTGATAATGAATTACATTCCTTCTTTTAATAACAGCACATTACAGTTACTTAGATCAAGAATATAATGTCTCAGGACTATTGGATATTAGTGTTCGAAAATTTAAATACACTGGACTTTTCCACTACATTTTTGTAGTTAATAAGTTAAGAATAGATATTGTGAACTAGTTTATAAAATTAGATCTCTACTTAGATTAATATCGATTTTCAATATAATAGTCATGGCATAAAGTAATCTCCTGTGTATCTCATAAAATTAATTTACTATCGAAGTGTGAATACCCGCATCATATTATTTAAAAGCATTTACTTTGGTCTTAATCATAGTTCCTAATTAATATTTATATTATATAGTACCATTAATATTATTTAGCTTAGGTTAAGCGCTTTGTATTCATAATCACACTATCGGCTTGTAATAAATTTTTACACTTGTAAATAAATATAAAAACTTGTTTATTGGATAGACAGTTAGTGGTTTCAAGTGAAACAATGCAAAGAAAGTAACTACAATATCCATTAATTGGAAAATAACGACTTATTCACATGAATTAATCGAGGAAAGCTCGACTAGTTTCAAGTTACAACGGGACTCTTATTCATGAGTAGCGTGCAAATAAATCATTATTTTCAATATTTTAAGTATGTTTCACAATATAGTTGCTAAAATATTATCTTCATAGTAAGAAGGGTATGTTAATTTATGGTGTTTACTTTTTCTCAAAATGTCACCACACCTCCCCTTTGGCTTGTTATATCGTATTTGAACATTCTAGAATGCTGTTACCATAAAACTTGATATCTGAGCTCATTGTCGTCTCCAATATCACCCTCATACTCATAACACTATACGACACCATTTTCGTCGATTATTTCAAGCGGAAAATTGTATGCCTTGCATTTTCTAGCTGCAGATCATTGACATTCTGACTTTTGTACAATGTAATTGTGTTCTTATATAGTTTGGAGGATCGATGACAGACAAATAGAGTTAGTTTCAGTGTTATTCGAATCATTATTTTTCCATCAATCGTATTTATAAAATGTAATATTGAGTTCAGGTAAATTCTATAAAAATATCACAGCTATCTATATATAATACTGGTAGGAGTTTACATTTTGAGCATTCCTCATTCAAATAGAGAAAGTGTTTTTTTTTATCTTGGTTCCGTGTTCAGAATTTTATCGTTCAAACGATCAGTTTAATGATGATTTGTGTTTAGAAGGGATTTTTAATATATCAATGAAGTACAACCTGAAATCTTTCGCTAGAACCCTTTTAAGTTCTAAAGAGTTAAAGCTAATTCTACATTCGTTTTCCCACACATTATCAAGACCCAGACTATCAGTATCAAAGTAACATTTACAACAGTTTAACCAACAAAGCATTCTAAACACTCCTAATATGAGGGAATTAAGGACGAATTTAGAAAATTTGAATAGCTCTCGAAGTGATTGTTCCGTGCCAAAAAGAGACACCATCGAAAATACTTCCGTCTCTTTCTAGCACAATAATATAATCGATGCTAAAAGACTATCGAAATCTCGCACGGAGGTAGAACGGAGATGTGTACATACGTACGTAGGTACCTACTATATTATGTGTAGGTATGTTTTGTCACGTATCGGAAAAACGGGCAAGAGACCACAGAGCTATCGCAGCAGCATATCGGAACGTATTGAAAATATATTAAAGAAATCTACAGTACATTTTATTGATTGATATTTGGAGCTTTCGCCTGCCTTATCGCAATGTTCGAATTCAATTCTTTTTTCAAATTTGATTCTAGAATAAAGCCATAATAAGCAGTGTTACTTACATAAATAAAAGCTTTATTTTTCTTAAAAAAAACTGGCATGAAATATTAAAAAGCGAATTTTGTATTCGTTATATGTATAAATATTTACAATTTTTCCTAACGGTCGGTTTATATCGGCGGAAAATGCGCCAAACGCCAATAGGTATCATTTTATGCCAATAAGACCCCTCATACGCTCGGAGCATTAACGCATCACTGGTAACTATGTACGGTTCAATATTTTGTTATATATAAAATATAATTATTTATTGGGTATTATCAGTCTAGTAATGGCGTGATCATTATAATACACGAGTAAGTTTCCAATAGATAGTTTTGTCGTATCAAATAACATCGCGCATGCTCAATGCGGGTTGGCGATTTCAAACTTATAATTAGAAATTATAAGTCCAGGTTTCCTCACGATGTTTACCTTCACCGTAGGTATGTCAGTGGCATCTAAATAATCATAGAAAGTACATATAACTCGGAAAAAGTCACATTGGTACTTGCCAGGTTTCGAACCCGCGCCCTCATGCATGAGAAGCAGGCTCCTTAAGATCTGGGCCACCACGACATTTTTTATGGGATTTGCATGTGTGGAATCCTAAAAAGTCTTGTCAAAAATCCTATCGAATGTAGGTATAGGTATGTCTAAAACTTCTTTCCATAAAATCACAGTACTTATATTATGTTTATATCAAGGAGCATAATCTTTTATATTAACAGCATGCTTCTTTTTGCCCTAAAATAGGTTATGGAATGTAACAACTTAACTATATATTGATGTTTCACCTTATGTAGAATATATTCCGGATATTTAGTTATTAAGATGTCTGTAAATATTATAATTATAAAATGTAATTAGATGTGTAATTTAAGGTGCCAGGTAAAACCCGGTTGGACCGGCCCACTGCCAAAATTGTTAAATACCTTTTCACTAGAAATCGAAATAATGTACTTAAGTGTAACTGGCTACAATTTTTAAATTCAAATTTAGAACAAGTTTAGAAAATATATTTCTTTTCCTCTATAATAATCTGTTGTGGCTTCACCGACTGCGAATTTCTCTTTTGTTATTTCATTAGAAATCTTATTTTGTTTTTTTTTTTGAAACATTTTTTTTTGTGTAAGTATAGATAATTGATTGATACAATCATTAACATCATTAGGTGTTAGCATGATTAAATTTAAAATTTCAATATATCCGTTTGTGCGAAAAACAATCTTTAAAAAATATCGTGTTCCTTTTATTTGTGTACTATGTATAGTATGCCACTGTTTCCAATTAAAACCACTGAAGGTTTAATTATGTACCGTTACATTAAGAATCACAATGCTATTTCATTACATAAATTGCAGGATTATAATTTGATATTTCTCAAAGATAGAAACTCGTTAAAAAATTCTTTATAATCTATTAATGTGTAACTTAATAAGATACTAGTAGTTTTCTATTCAGACTGGATACGAAAAAAATGTATCGATATTGATGGGTGGCCAGACAACCAATAGGACTAAGGA
Organism: Spodoptera exigua; assembly: GCA_902829305.4. Classification (NCBI taxonomy): domain Eukaryota; kingdom Metazoa; phylum Arthropoda; class Insecta; order Lepidoptera; family Noctuidae; genus Spodoptera; species Spodoptera exigua. Next base: position 5,153,957 of record LR824601.2, on the reverse strand, counting down.
TAAGGATAAATCGAAGATGTAAAATTGTCTTGAATCACAATTTCATGATAAACCATAGGAAGGTAGGTCACAATTAAAATATGGTGATTGTACTTAGTATGCGGTCCGTTGCTGTCTTCGTTGCGAGTGTCCATAGTCAGTCTATAACCGAAAATTTTCAAAAAAATGTTTTATTAATATAGTAGTTAGGTAGAATTTAGAAAAACCCGAATTATTTTTCGTATGTAGGTATATGTATTTTATTTTAATAATAATTTTAATGTAAATTATTATAAATTACGATTCTCTGTTTCATTTTAATGCAATGTATTCGTTGTCGTGATAGTAGTTGAGTTCATTTTTAAATGTTTTAAAATGTTATACATTTTTTTTTTGTTTGTTAGACTAAGTATAATAGGTATCACTTGAATAATAATTATGTTCAACATTCCTCAACAAATATTGTAAGTAGTTTTCGAAAATAAGTATTAGAACTAGATTGTAGATTTTAGTCTTAGAAAAACATATTTATACACGAAAATGATTTAATATATTGACATCACATTATTTTTTGTTTTATTTTTTACCTTAAATTAATGAAAACTATGACTTCTTTTAATTGTAAAACCACGCACACATCCCCTCATCACCAGCCTATAAGTGCCCACTACTGAGCAAAGGCTTCTTCTTACACGGAAAAAGTTTAAGCATTAATCACCACGCTCGTTCAATGGGGGTTGGCGATTACAAACTTATAATTAGAAATCACCATGTGATGATGTTTACTATTGTTTACCTTCACCGTATGTCAGTGGTGTCTAAATAATCATAGAAAGTACATATAACTCGGAAAAAGTCACATTGGTACTTGCCAAGTTTCAAACCTACACCCTCATGTATGAGAAACGGTCGCCTTGACTGGTCGCATGAATTTGCACAGCAGCTTACTTAGGTAATTGTGACGACATAATTTCTTTGCGTTAAATGTAATTTTTATTTCCTATTTAAAATTAGAATTGAAATATAAAAAATAAACTTCAAAATATATAAATAATACAGAGTCATACTATGCGGATGTCTGTCTGCCATGATATCATTTAAGTTCTTTATAAACTTATTTAAACAAATAAGGGCTGATTTTCAATGGTTAGATAAAAGTTACCCGGGGAATAATTATGATGCTGTCGCGTCACAATGTTTGTATAAGACGGTGACAGCAACAATTTTATTTCTCACAAAACATTTATCTGACTATTGAAAAATCGGCCTTAAGGCAATAGTTTTTGTTTTAAATAAAACAGAAGGATTAATTGATGGTAAGCAATTGGTGCCGCCCATTGACACGCGAAAAGGTATTAAGTGTGTAATTACCGATCTTTTGGACATTAGGGCTTATAACTTTTGACTAGGTCATGCGTAATAAAATGGGAGGTTACTGTTTTGTGTGACTCTTAGTTGTCTCTTTATCTTTTTTCTATTATGTTCTAACCAATAGGTACCTAAACATTTTCATTTACTAGCTTTTGTCCGCAACCCCGTTCGCGTGAAATAGCGACTTCCAGCAGATTATTGGTATAAAAACTGTCTTATATCCTTTCTCGAGTTTCAAACTTTTTTGTGCCAAATTTCACAGAAATCGGTTCAATAGTTTAGGCGTGATGAAAAGACAGACAGACAGACAGACAGAGTTACTTTCACATTTATAATATTAGTTTGGATTTTGATTTATTATGATAAAGTAGGCTCACAGCTTATGTTTTCAAAGTAAGTAGTTAAATGTATTCGTTGTAGGTCTTATACAAACCAGTTACAAGCTAATCAACATTCTTAAAATAATGCGTTATCACAGATAAAATTTATGGAAATTACAACTGGAACTAATCAAAACATCTATAATAAACATCAATTCTTTCTAATTTAACAAAAGAGTTTCAATCCTAACTAATATTATAAATGCGAAAGTAACTCTGTCTGTCTGTCTTTCTGTCTGTCTGTCTGTCTTTTCTTCACGCCTAAACTACTGAGCCGATTTCTGTGAAATTTGGTACAGACATAGTTTGGAACTCGAGAAAGGACATAGGATGGTTTTTATTCCAAAAATCTGCAGGAAGTAACTTTTCCACGTGAACAAAGTCGCGGGCAAAAGCTAGTTATCTATAAAGAAACAAAAAAAAAACAATACTTGTTGAGTATATTCTATGGATACTTAAAATCAAGTGCATCATTTAAAATTCTTTGCACTCCTATTTCAGTGCTACAAGTACGTTCGTAGACAGCCTCTTGTTTCATTTTCTAATAGCTGCTTAACCCCAACAAACAGAAGGTCGTTACTTTTTTCATGGAAAAACTATCTTGTTTAGCAAAATAATAATTTTGCAATTATATACAACTTAAAACAGAAGAGCTTTAGCTTTGAAATGAAAATATGCATAACAAAATAAATTATTGAATGGAGTTTTCTTTAAAATAATACTTATCTCGATTCGATCGAGTGAAGACGATAAATTTTCAAATTTTTTTAGGAGTCGAAGTGCTCAATGTCATAACAATGATCTCCATCATTAAAGGGAAAAGGGTTGATGATGATTCTCATAATTAACATTGGGATACCTCATCACCAGCCTAATAAATGTCCACTGCTAAGAAAAGTTTTCCACTCTCATGGGGAAATATTAAGCGTTAATTACCACTATTATTATTTATCACCACGCTTGATGAAGCTAAAGGTCATCATCATCATCCTCATCATCATCATCAGCTAAATGCCTATTGCTGAGTAAATGCCTCTGCACACGGAGAAGGGTTGAGCATCTTGCTCCAAGCGGATTGGCTATTTCAAACTAATAATAAACATTAAAAGCCCAGGTTTCCTAATAATGTTTTCCTTCATCGTATATTAATGGTTTGGTTAAGTTAAGTCAAGTCTTAAGAAGTCAAATTAAAACTCGTCAGGCTTAGAGACTACCTAAGTTTCACACATGAGAAGCGGACGCCTTAAACCACGGTTACGGTTATTTTTTTTTATCTTTGACTAGACCAAAGCACGCGTATTTATAAAAATATCACCCTGTATATGCCTATTTATTTTATTGATAGGTACATCAATAGATGAAACATATTAAAAACAAATAAAATACCCAATCTCCTCATATTCTTTTTTCAAATCAATTTCTAATTGAAGGATTTCTTGTCGTGTTGCCTAATTGATAACAAATATTAATTTGCAAAATTAATCTTTGTTTGTCTGTATTATCAGCTCAATAGATATCGGCCCCATAATCAAATATGGTGGACATCATTGGAAGATAGATTATAATTCTTTAGATGTATAATGAACTGTGTGTCCACGGTTCGTGGAGGTCTACAAAATATTTTAACAGGCTCGAAGTTTGCCAAAACTAATGATGCTGTAAATCAACATGTATTGTGGGCTCTTGCCCTAGGATTCTTGGATGGGTATTTTATGGGATCACCTTTTAAAAACCTTGAAGGTATATTTTATTTTTGATGTTCTTTTGTCATCGACAGCGTTGTGTTTCGCCGTGTGAGTGAGGTTACCGGAGGCCCAATCCATCCCCGCCCCCAATCCCTAAATCTCCAAATCCCTAATCCCTAAAAGATCAGCAACGCACATCATAAATTCTCCGTTGCGGGTGTCCATGGGCGGCGCTGATTGCGATCATTGCATCAGGTAATCCGTCTGCTAGTTTGCCGAATATTACATAAAAAAACGAGTTTAGTTTAAAACTTTTTTCAAATTGTCAAATCGAAATTTGCCATGCTTATGCACGAATAGGTCGACAGGAGCGATACCACGGTCTCACAAAAACAGGGGTGAAACCACGTTGTGTTTCCCCGCCTGAGAAAGGTGTACCGGTGGCCCAATACTTACTCCAATCTCTAAATCTCCAAATCCTATTTCTCCAAATAGTCGGCAACGGACTTTTAACTCCGTCCTATCACATTAAAAAAAGTTGTACGGGATTGTGTTATCAATAAAGCGCCAAGTAGCATACTTGTTTCTTAAAAGTTAATTTGAAAAATATGATTGTCAAATACATGGGCAAATCAACGAATGAAAGTGTGATTTCTTTTGAATACTTTAATGCACTGGAAATTTGATTTTATTTAGGTATATTTGGATATATTGTTAGCTAAATCAAGTAGGTATCCTTAAATTTCATATCAAAGGTCTTCTCTACATGAATCAAAAACTGGGTACTACATGCTTAAAACTTATTCAATTACAGATAATAATATGATGAGATACATCATACGTACATCATCACGTAATTTAGTTAACTACCTACTGACTTACTCTTTTTAATTAAAAACGTAAACAAACGTGTGAGTACAGGCTAGCTTTTTTTAATCTGTCATGGATTTGTAAGAAGTTCACTATTCATGGCAAGAGACAAACGCTCAAACCTACTTCGAACTACACAAGTCTACATAAAACTAGAAAACAACTATAGAACTTGTACTAAAACCTCCTTACGACCACTTACTATAAACCATCAAATATTCTATCAACAGCAGAAAAAGAAATAAAATGTCTCGCCACAGAGACGCATCGACTGTCAAAGCACGTGTCATTTTAATTGAATTGATACAAAACGGACGCCAAACCATTACACAATATGCGGACGAAGTCGCCGGAGAAAAGAAGTCGGCAAAAAACCTCGGTGCAACAAACATATAGGGTTGAGGCCGAAAGGAACCCGGAAACCACGCCGCAATATTTTCAGGTACATACCACTTTATAAATAATTTATCGAAAGACCATTGGGTCCATGGTTCTGCGGGATATTGTGGCCCACAGCCACCGTGTTGTAGAGACCAGTAGGCTATACTTGGGAAAAGAGTTTGTAAATAAAAAAATTGTGCCTTCGTGTTTTTTTCGGTGCTGTTGGTTTTTGCCGTACCTAATACTGGAAACAAGTATAGCAGCTCACACATAGGTCACATTACAATAGTAAATTTTGCGTGGTTTGGTGACTGGGCTACTCCCAATTGTACAGTCTCTTTTGTGCCTGGCCTATAAGGCTTAAGTGATCCTGTCTCCTGTCTGTGTCAAAAAATATCTTCTGATTTACTTATTTTCTTGTGGAATTCAAGACAGTCATTCATGCCAGTCCCTGGGACGCGCCGGCCTTCAGTCTATCACTTTATAACTACTTTAAATCCTCGTTTACATGAGTTGCAGTGGTTTGGAAGGTTGTGGCAGGCTTGTTTCATCAAAAACAAGTACGTAGGGATTGACAGTTCTCATGTATACTTTAATTTTAACTTTACTTTTTGGTCCTGTTCCTGGACTGATGAATGATTTATAAAGTTTAAAACATTTAATATAAAGATTTTTATATCAGTTCTAAAGCATGCACCAAATGATTCTCAAGTATTCTTACGATATGTTGTTGTGATTTGAATCTTGAAAACAATTTAGTACGATCTATTTTCGATCCAATTTTTAATATCATCCAGATTAGTCTCGCGTTCTCTTCAAAGCCTGGTGTCACCACATGTAGTCCTTTATTGGTAGTTGTTACGTTTTTGTCGAAGACAATGCTGGCTTTTCATATGTCGGTCGGTGAACTCGTTGACAATTTTAACTTCAGCGCTTTTGCCGCTGCGGCTTTTTTTATGAAGCGGCAACTTTTCCGATTATGGGAGCAGCTGTCTTTTTAAAGGGGCATTTTTTAAGAAACCCAATTGAAACGGCTTGTTTAAGATAGTTACATTTTTGTACATGAACTTATTAGGTACTTATTTTAATAAATATATTTTATGTATGGCACTTTCAAACAAGAAATTTATTTTTGTAAATAGATTATAAAAGAGCACTTTTACACGTCTAAGTTATAATATGAAAAAAAAACTTTATGAAGCCCACACTTAGATAAAGCACTAGAGTCCTTTATGTAGTAGTAGTGTACTTTATATACTTATTATTATATGAAACGTATTTTTAATTAATTTCTTTATCTCAACAGATATCAGTGAATGTTTTGGAAGCCCGCAAACTAACATGGATGAACCCAAATTCTGCAAATTCTTACGTCATCGTCGTCCTTGGAAAGAAAAAGCACAGGACGAGCATCAGGCGCAATATGGAAGAACCGTATTACAGAGAGGTAAGGTCTAAATTGCGGTGTTAGTAAAAGTTTTCAATTTGTCGGTACATCTACGTTGAAGTTTCTTTTTTCGTGTAGGTTTTGGTTCACGAAGTTAACTCTGAATAAGTTTCGTATGAAGTGAGCTAGTATAATAATACCTATATAAGTAGGTATTATAGTAAGTATTTTTAGTATTGGGTATATTTAAGTTTAAGATACTTAGGTTCAATGTATCTGTACGTTGAATTACAGTCAAATCCAATTGTCTTACCAGCGTCTTACTGTCGTAATAAGAAAGAAAAGGAGGTTGTTGTTTAATAAAAAAATTGTGGGAGTAAAAAAACTTATAGGAACAATAAAGTACTTATATTTAGTCACAGAACTAATTAGAATTAACCTTAAATAATCTGTAATCCAGTTCTCTACTCTATTACGTGGCAGAAAAATAATCTACTGTAATTTATTTCAATTCAAATAAAAGAAAACGTACTTTTATTCGCACATAAACCCCGGGCCACTTGATTTTGAATATTTACCTTAATTTCTAATCAAGTTTTATTTCCAGCAAAAGTTTTAAGGATACCATACATTTATTTTGCGTTTGAAACTAAAAAACACCCTGAAAATTTATTTATAATTATTTTTTACTAAATTATTTTATTTAAAAATGGATCCCACTTTATCGCCCGTTCCACCATCTCTATATAAGTAGATAAGTTTACATAGTTCATTTAAATTCAAATAACGTTCTTTATTTAAATTAATCTGGTGCATAGCTATACAGACGTTGTGAAACAGGCCCTTGAAATAATAATTTTATAGATAATGGCTTCATTACACTTATGTTGTAGTCGAAATTATTATAAGTTATAATAAAATGAATGTGTGTAGAAAATTATATTATTGCCCATTAGTTTTGTTTACCCTGCGGGGTAAGCAGGGGTAATGAGCCGGTGTATCGTCGCGGTGTCTGACCACGGATAAGTGCAGACATGATTACTGACCAAATGATTACCTATGTAAACCGACTATTTACTTTTACATACATTATTCGACACTTCGTTTGAGGCAATGCATGTCTAGATACATGTTTATTATTTGTAAAAGTTTTGATCACTATTACCACTGACTACAATATTGATCTTTGAGATATCTATTGAGAATTCTAACTAAAACTAAATCGTTACAAAAATCCCCGTGATAGCCCCATGATAGTCTTTTGTACGGCTCGGAATTCGAATTCGACTGGGCAAAGAGATATTTGGTGGTGGTGGTCCCATTTCAGTCACTTGAGCGTCATGGCAGAAATATTGGAACACATTAAATTTAAAATGTTTACCCTTTTTTTTTGTGAGGGCAAAATCATCAAATGACTTCTCCCGCCCAGGGCCGGGCAGGAGGGAGTGTTAGACTCTTACTGACTAAAAACCCCCCCCGGAATTGGAAATTCTATATCATAGACGGCGCCATGGCGATGGCGTGGAGTAGGTTTATATGATAGTACATACTGATTACTCGTAAATTTGGGACTAGCAGCGCCATCTGTGATATTTTCTTTGCACTAAATTAAAATCGCGCTCAACTAACAAGCGACGCACGACTAACGTGTGCCGTGTTCGATGAAACAGTTTTATTGTAAGACGATAGATGTCACTATTTTATTTTTCACATTATTATTTTCAAGAATAATAGAAAAAATCATTCAGATTGTTTTATATCAGCTAAAGGCACATTTGTGTACAATATACTTGCATACATTATCAAACAAAGAGAACAAAGACTTTCACCGTTTGATAGATTAACATAATATACAATGACATAATTATGTAATACTGTCTAGATGTGGAATGAAATTAGATTGACAGCAAAAAAAGTTAACTTTTTTCACCAACTATTCAATTTTAATATCACACTAAACGTACAAAAAGTGTTTCCCGCCATCTATTGCGTATGTCCGGAACTAATGAGAGGACTCAAAACGAATAAAACGAAGCAACGTTTTTATAGTTTTTAAGTTCAAGACAGATGTCAGTACTAATTTATCAACATTTATTCAAAACTGTTATCGTGGTATTACCGTATTTACTTTATTCATTGTTGCAACATCAGGTCATATTTTTTTGTGTGCGTAGACAATAGATGGCGTTAGTGGTTTACTCAAATAGTGCGCATGTTTTTACTTTTTTGGGGTTGCCTCACAACCTTTACAGCCCAAATTTTACAGTTTATAAAATAGTTCAATTGATACTAACTGTATTTAAATAATTGTTCATTTATTATCGGCGCCCTTTTCTTCAAACTTTCACTTTGAATACACCTGGTAACTACCCACTTACAATTTTGAAATGGATATCACCCATCTTATACATGGGTGCCGGCAATAACTGTGCTTTTGTTCGCGATACTTTCTAAGTAAAACACATAGCTTATCAAAGGAATGACCTGGTGTCTGATTTTAGAATCAAAATTATTGAGTAGGTACTTTTTAAAAGACCGGCATCGTACTTGTGACTTTTCTGGTATTGCGATCATCCATAATCAGTACCTACTGATCGCTTACGATTATGTGTTGTGTTGGTTTGTGTTTCTCTTATTTAAATAAAAATACTTTGAACGCTTTTGGAAGCGAACTAAAAACCGTTTACCATTCTCACTTTTGAAAACACTCGCCAAGTGATTTAAATTACCTACTGCACCGTTGGCGTGGTAGCTGGGCAACTGTTGCGGATTCAAGTGCCGCAACCGCAAGGAACAACTATTTGTGAGATCCACAAATTGTTGCTTCGGGTCCAGAGGAAATGCTAGGGCATTGTTTCTTAAAAAAAAACTGGTTTTAAATTTGTCCTAGTATGTACATTACAATCCCGGTACATCGCCTAGGTTCTCAAGATTTTTTTATTCGTAACATACTTACGTGACTTGTATTTTTTATTAATAACTTCATTTTTATACTTAGTTACTTATCCAGATTTACGTTTATATTGAATCTAAAGTTATGATGGGTCTCTTTTAAAAAAGAGTATCGAATGGAGTTTCTTGCTCGTTCTTCTCCATTCAAATCTACAATTTGGAATGACCACCTAGCTTCACTGACGAACAGACTGACAGACTACTTCTCTATTTTGACGTTTCAAAAGTACCTATTTATGGTTTAGTTGGAATAAATGATTTTGACTTTGACTTTGACTTTGAGTTAGTCGTGCGAGGGCCTAAAATCTTATAATAACATCTCTTATTGATATTTTTTTCCATTTTTTGTTGTATACCGGTCTTCCGTTCACTAGGTCTGTTAGATAAACTTGAAATTATGCTTAGTACCCAAAGTGTGGGGGACTACCGGAATGGCTTCACCGGCGTGATACCACGGCCTTACAGGAAACCGGCGTGGAATGACCATCGTGTTGTGTTTCGCCATATGAGTGGGGCTCCCGGAGGCATAATCCTTGCTCACCCCCTTTCCTCCCCAACACCCCTTATCCCCAATATGCAGGTAACTAACTTCTCTGGTGTTGCGGTCGTCCATGGGCGGCGTCGATTGCTTACCATCAGATAATCCGTCTGCTCGTTTGCATGTCACATAAAAATCACATACCAGGGTAAAACATAAAAAAAACCCCAGTGGTAGTCATGAGAATTGGATCCTTTAAACCATGGTTGTCGCGCTTTCTATTAAGGGATGCGCTTTTGTGACGTCCCTTAATAATAAAACAAACAGCTGTCTCCTAATTTTTATTATCTTAAATACATTTTCCAACCTTTTCTCACCGTCACCGATGTCCTCAAAAATAAAACTGATATTTTATATAGGTGCTTATACTAACTTATCTTTGGTAATTTTCTTTGTCCAGTACTTCATGTTCGAGTTATACGTAAGCATCAGAGACATACAGCGGTCGAGTATCTGGCTGGCTGTGATGGAACCTCGGTGTTGTGCCCCTCCACGACTCATGGGGGAAGCCACCATCGACCTCGGCGCTGTGTGGTCACAACCACGTAAGTACATTTTGTAATTACGTAGACTTTTTTATAATGTAATAGTTAAAGAAAGAATAAATTGTAATTGATAGTCATTTTTTTTTATTCAAAGCTTAATATTATAAATGTTCATTTAAGAATTTTGCATTATTACAAATTAAGTAATTTATTTTTCACATGATATAAAATGGAGTTATTTGAAATAATCAAGATTTATTTTTATAAATAAATTTATCAATACCAATGTATATAAGTAATTACAAATTTATTTAAAAGTATATCGTAATGAAAATAACACATTTTTACCCAGATCGTTATATCAGAGTTATATATTCGATATGCACAGTTTTTGCGGCAATACACAGCATGCAGATAGATTCGAAAATAATCAAAATAAAAACAAAAGCTTGACAACAAGCTACTTAACATATCACAAAGGTTCTCCCACCGGGGTTCAGAGACTGCGGTCTCCGCGCAATACGTCGTGCCTTGTACAGAATTGCATTCTGCATTAGGCCCTTGGCGGAACCATCTAACGTGAACCTACTTTGGTGTAGGTGGAGAATTTTATCCACATACCTATAAATTCATTTAAATCTATAAATAAATTAGTGTCTACAACCTTAGATTCTTAAAAAACTAGCCGGAGTTGCGGGGTAAGTGCAGTGAGGCACCGCGGCTTTGGCCTAGTGCAGGAATAGGAACGGGGGGGGGGGGGGAGGGGTTAGTCAGTAAGAGACTGACCCCTGGGCGGAAGAAGTCATTTTGATTTACACCTCACAAAAAAAACTACAATATTAATTTCTAAAACATTCGAAAGTGAGGTAATAACTTCAAATGGTTTTTGTTCCCAAAAAGTAAGGTTTAGATAACATTGCGTTTAAATGTAGGCAGGTAATTAGCTTCATATTTCTACGCTTAAATGTTCGCAAACTATACATATTACTAACTTCTATTATATACTAGCAGACCGCCCCTGCTTCGCACGGGTACCCCGGTGTCAGTCATTTGTTTTGCAAGCGAACGGCGTTGAAAAGGTCACTTTTCCCAATTTTCCCCCCTACTTTTCTAATATTTTTTGTGATAAGAACCTTCTCCTGACAATAAGAAACACAACAAAAAAATAATTAGCAAAATTGGTCCAGGTGTTGTTGAGTTATGCGCTTACCAACACATTTTGCTATCCATTTTTATATATAAGAAGATTATGTTGGCATTAGGTTAACAGTGCCTAACTTGTTTGAAGAAAATTTAACGTAATGCACTTGTATGGATCTTTTACAATGTGACGGTTGTCGGGTGCAAGCGTCATAATGTACTAAGAATGTCCTAGAACAGAAGAACAAACAGGGTAGTTTTAAAGTCAGTATGAGTCTGACATGTAGAAGTCATTTTATGATTTAAAAAAATATATAAATTTCTCTCTCGGCTGTACTGAACTTGAATAGTTCAAAAATTTTGGCGTTGTGAGAGCTGTATCTTTTGTAAAAATCTAGTAGTATAATAGAAGTATAGCTTCTCTCACGCGGTTTCACCCGCTGCTTGGCTCTATTAGGTCGTAGCGTGATGTTTTATAGCCTATAGCACTTGGACCTTGTAGCTATTTATCAGTGAAAGAATTTTGGCCATCTAACTAGCGGTTCCAAAGATTACCCCCGACATACAAACTTACAAATTTTACCTCTTTGTAATATTAGTATTAGATTTATGGTAGGTAATACTTAATAAATACATAGATAATAGGTAACAAAAGTACTTTATAAGCTGCTTAAACTACATACGATGTATACAGGTACATGTTAAAGTTGATATTTTCAGAATGTGTTTACCAAGAAATCTCTAAGCTCCTTACATACTTCTATGCTTCCATATACCTAGGTACACACAACGTACATGCATTCATACAAAGGCGGTGCCCGGGACCTGGAATTTATTATATTTCCAAGTAGCGGATATAAGCTCTACAAACCCGATTTTACAAGTAATATCCTTTCATAAATATTTTATAAAATACTTTTAGAGATATAATATTTTCAGTACAGTATTGTATTTTGAAGTTTTTAGTACTTATTGTGTTTTAAATGCTTATAACGAAAACGAATTGTCGTTTTTTTATATGTTAAGGTCGGCAAACAAACAGACGGATTACCTGATGGTAAGCAATTATCGCCGCCCATGGAGACACCCGCAACAGAGGAGTTACGAGTGCGTTGCCCACCTTTGAGGGATAAGGGATTTGGGAGATTAAGGGATTGGGAGTAATTTGGGGACGGAAAGGATTGGGCCTCCGGTAACCTCACTCACACGGCGAAACATAACGTCTGTCTTACTGTCTTCAATAGCATGATTGGCAACACATTTGTTCTTGTTGTTCTTGATGATGTCGCTTGCTTACCATGAGATAATCCGCCTGCTGGTTTGCATTGCTTTGTTTAGACGCGGTAATTTTGCATCTTATGATCTCTTTCTGGTGTTTTGTTGAACGTTACGCCCGCTTCTCATGCATGAGTTTTTCGAAATTTAGTCAGTACTAATGAGGACTAATGGGATTTGGTGTTTCTAAGGTTGGTAGGTACATGATAAGGTCGTGGTGGCCAGGAGGTTAAGGAGCCCGCTTCTCATGCATGAGGGTGTGGTTTCGAAACCTGGCAAGTACCAATGTGACTTTTTCCGAGTTATATGTACTTTCTATGATTATTTGGACACCACTGACATACGGTGAAGGAAGACATGGTGAGGAAACCTGGACTTATAATTTCTAATTATAAGTTTGAAATCGCCAACCCGCATTTAGCAAGCGTGGTGATTAATGCTCAAACCTTCTCCGTGTGGGAAGAGGCCTTTGCTCAGCAGTGGGCACATATAGGCTGATGATGATGATAACGAGGTATATGACAAAGGAAAAATCCTTTGTTTTTTATAGAATAGATCGGTAAACGAGCAGATGGATTACATTATGGTTAAGCAATCAGCGCCACCCATGAACACCCTTAACACCAAAAAGGAGTTACGAGTGCGTTGCCGGCCTTTTAGGGATAGGGAAGGGGAGTGATTGGGCCTCCGGTAACCTCATTCACAAAGCGAAACACAATGTTGTGGTTTTTTACACTGGTTTTCTGTGAGGCCGTGGTATCACTCCTGTTGAGCAGACCCATTCGTGCCGAAGCATGGCTGGTGATTATTCAGCGATCTATCGTCACAAAAAACTTGAGGATGTGCTTTGTACCCTTAAATTTTTACATATAAATATGTAGGATTTTATATTTCATTCGTCACTCCGTAATCGGTTGCAGATTTAGGTCATAACTAAATCTATATACCGTCAAGACAAAGGTTACCAGGTCAGTACAAGTTAAGCACAATGAACAATGATTTCAATTGGTCCCATAAAATGAATTTACTTTTATAGATATTTTATAATAAAAAAAATTTCAATTGTTTGTTATTAAAAATAACTTTCCTCGTCATTCAAGGGACTGGTTCTTTGACGTCATTGCTATTTATAATTGTTACATAAAAATTGTTTGAGGGCCAAACCAAACACTTACCTGTACTTTACGAAATTTTTTAAAGAAAAATATTCAAGCTTTTTATTTGGTATTAGGTATTATAATTGTAATTTTGTGACAATTTAAAAAAGAGAAAAGTAAAGAGAAGAAACGAAATTAATGTGCTATTATTAGAAATATTTGAAATTGATACCCCTTTAGAGAGAGCATCATAGATTGAGTTGAGTAGGTCCTTTTGAACCTTATAAAGACCGCGTCGTCTATTGTTGTTTTAGAGTTGCACATGTCCATGGGCAGCGCTGATTACCCATCATTGGCAAGCTAGTTTGTCCCTACTCCTTAAAATAATGTGCAATAAGTATGAAAAAACACATTTAGATTAAGTTAGGTTTTGTGATCGACTTGGTCACCTTGAGCGATCCTGATACTAGATTAGAAAGCGGATTTATACAATGGACCTTCATGGAATAATCTAGATAAGGCTAAGCATAAATATATGTAGGTAAAATAGTATATGATAACAAGAATATCCGGTTGTTAATAGGTTATTTTCAGCTACTGCGACCTACAGCTCCCTAAGCGAGACAACCTATGATGCGTTTCTGTCTCGCAAATCAATATTCACGCACACACACATTCGCAGTTGCAACGTGTACAAATTTTCAATCAGGTTTGTGTTTACCTTGTACTACATACGCAAAGGATTAAGCCTGTGCAGGGCGCTCGGGAGGGGGGAGTCCTCCCATCAAAATTATTAGTACTTGCGTAAGCTTTGATGGGATTCATGTTGTAGGAAAATTTAAACCGAAGTGCACTAGATTAAAATTTTGCATGATTGGTCAGTTCCGAGTCTAAGCGATGGGGTCGTAGCGAATATGTGGGAGAGCCATGTGATGGTTTGGCACGAATGGGTCAGCTCAACTGGACTCATACCTATACATTTATAGAAAACTGGCATGAAACAACCACAGCGTTGTGTTTCGCCGTTTGAGTTAAGCTACCAGATGCCCAATCCTTCCCCTTCCCCAATCCCAAAATATCCATAATCCCCAAAAGGGCGGCAACGCACTCGTAACTCTTCCGTTGTTGCGTTCCTGGGCGGCGCTGACTGCTTAACGTCAGGTAATACGTGATCTCGTTTGTCATCTTATCACGTAAAAAATGTTCAGAATCAATAAACCTTTTTCTATATTATAATGTAATATATTTTTTTTCTATTTTCATCTAGCGAAGTTTTCTGATAGTTTTTTTACTAGGCTGCCTCAAAGGGCGGAGGTGCATCATTAAAAATCTGGCAAACAGATATTCATTGAATTACTTACGCCCAGGGCTTACTGTAATGCCACCTCTTTCGATCGGCAACCCACGCGCTCCAGGTTCATGTATTGCGTTGGCTGCTAGCTGCATATTGCTGTTGTATATGTATTTGCAAATGGTGGTCGTTATACTATGTAATGCACTATATATAGACTATATGTATACATATATGTTGAAGCCAACTTAATCAACCTTTCAACGAACATCCTGAATGGCTAAATATTTGTTAAAATATTTGTATTTCGCATTAATGCTGCATGTTTAATTCTCACTAAAAAAATTTAGTAGAGATTTGCATCGCTGACAACCTAAGGATATTTAAGTTGATACGAATATTGATCGTCATTCAAACTGAGGTGCTGCCAGGTGGGCGTGGTCGGGTCAACTGTGACCTATACAGAAATCATTGCCGTCGGAAATACACGAGCAGATAGGCCCCATCCCCTATCCTAACTTGTGTTAGTGGCGTCCCACAAAGACGCTCTTTAAAATCTAAAAACATCACGTATTACCAAAAGAAAAGGTCATCAGTGTACTAAACATATCAGTCTTTCATCAATACTCAACTCTCTGTTCTTTTCATGTCCATGGGAAAAGGGTTCCGGCATAATTATATATATTCAGTGAAACAATAAATTCATTTTTGCAAATAGGCTACAAAAGAGTACCTACCGTTACACGTAAACATTTAATTATAAAGAATCTAGATAATGCCTTATAACAACAAATAACCAAAGGTACTCGTATGTTTCGATAGGAACCGATATGATTTTGTATACCCAATCCGTGGTACACAATCCCTAGTACTTTTGTCGGGTGCAGATCCCTAAGCGGTCTCGCGCTCAGACATCGCCGTTGCACTTTGGTAAAGCAAAGCAAACGAACATGATGTAATTTTTTCCCTTAGTTGATTAAAACCCATTAGTGTGGGAGGGCCTTGCTTCGGCACGAATGGGCCGGCTCGGCCGGAATGATACAGCGGCCTCGTAGAAAGCCGGCGTGAACCAATCACAGCGTTGTGTTTTGGTGTGAGAGTGAGGTTGCTGGAGGCTTGGAAAGGATTGGCCTTTCCTTCCCCCAATCCCTCCTCAATCCCAAAATCTCCAAATCCCTAATCCCCAAAAGGCGGCAACGAACTCCTCCGTTGTTGTGGGTGTCCATGGGCGGCCCTGATTGCTTACGATCAGGCCATCCGTTGGCCGTCTCATGACATAAAAAAGTCGAAAAGAAAAGAATTTAATTTCAAACTAGGAAGTGTTAAGCGTAATAATGGCTGTAAGTTTTCAAGCAACTATCGCTGGCCGCTAATAATTAAGACCGGGCCGTTCAATACAATTTCCACGTTGACGCTCCCCTCACACACCCTAGGCTGCTGTCAGATACACACTTCAATATTGTACATATGAAGCTTTATTATTTGCGATTGATGGCCGTATTTTGATTGATATAATTTTGGATCCATTAAACAATAAATAAAGGAATACTTTTTTATGTAATTAGGCCATAAAGTGACACTGTTATACCACGAGTAAGTCAACCACAAGTCAACGTTACAATATTAAAAAAAGCCGAAACAAATTTAAAGTCAATATAAAATAATGTAGACAACCTCAATTAAGTAAATATAAAAGAATGTAGACTCCTTAACTTAAAATTGCGGGTTACTCACTTGAACATACTGAGAAAAGCTCTGCTGGTTTCGAACCACAGAGGGGTTCTTTATCATGATGCGCGCACGCGGCGATGTCGCGCAGCCTACTCAGACTCAGTAGAGCTTTTTTCAGTATGTTCACGTGAATAACCCGCGATTTTTAGTTAAATTAGACGCCTGTTTTGGCATGTTACTTTCTACAGGACATTTATTTTTATAAATATTGACATTTCGAAACATGAATTTTTTAAATTTTAAAGATATTCATTCTTTTTTTTATTAATATTATAATGCGATATCAGGAATCGGTTATCTTTATATATGCACCGATACTATTCTAAAAACTTCATGCTTTTTCATAATTTATCATCAGCCTGATGTAGGCCACAGCTGGACATAGGCCTCCCCAATAGCATGCCACTGAGCTCAAAACTTCGTGCTTATAATAGAGGAAATACTATGAAGTCTCAATACGACATAGCCGGTTTACCTGTTGCTATATGTATAAGGCTTAGTTTCCCTTGAAACGTTTGGAACCAACGTATTAGTTTTTTTGTCTAGCGTTGCTTCTGACTGGTGTTATTAAAATTACCACTAAAACTGTTATCATACAGTTTTTCGTCTTATATAGGTACATTTATATATCTATCTATCTCTGATATTCCTAGCTTTCGTATCGAAACAGCAAGAATTTATTTTATATTATTGATTTTATCACACAAAAAGTGTCACAAAATTTACAGATACCAAAACAACAGTTCCAGAATAGTACCTTGCTTCATACCTGAGCGACATTGAAACGTCATACGTACATGGAAGCTTCAGTGAAAATTTTACTTTATATCAAAGCTGATTCGGTTCGTTTCCTATAAAGCATATGACTTGCTTTGTTTTTGAATGCAACATGGGTACAAAATTATAGATATGTGACTGGATAGAGAATTTAATAAAGCTTTGAAATTTATGAAGGTAGTATATCTGTTTGAATTGCTATGATGAATGAAAATTTAAGGATGTAAGCTAATAATACCCATTTACAAAGTACAAAGTTCCGTGTCGAATGCATTTCATTGTTAGTTGGAGTATTTCACGTCCTAATTAGTTGTTCGAGTGAGGTTAGTTAAAACTTTGATCTGATGGCACCGTAGCTCGAGTTTCAGTTGTGCTTTGTGCATTGTTTATGAACAAGTATTTCCACATACACGTAGACTTGGTACAACTCCTAATTATACCAGCGTTGCATTGCAAATGCGGAATGCGAAATCCTACATATTATGTACAGACACACATTGTTACAAAATCCGTTATAACATGACATTTTTTTATGGAAATATTACGTTATAGCCAAAATCGTAGCGAATCGTAGCGTCGACGTAGCAAGTGACTGCTACGCTAGCTTTTTTTGTGAGGGGTAAATCGTCAAATGACTTCTCCCGCCCAGGGTTGGGCGGGAGGGAGCATCAGACTCTTACTGACTAAAACCCCCTGTTCCTTTTCCTGCTCTGGGCCGAGGTCGCGGTGCCTCATTGCCCTTACCTCGCAACTCCAGCTGAACATCAGCCTTATAGGGCCCCGCCTGTTTTGGTCTATTGGCTCTAAGAGGTGCGCGCGGAACGCTACGCGCTGTACGCTCGGGTCTGGTTATTTTCGGGTGGCGAGCTACCCTTACTTGCCGTCCGCAAACCCGCGTTTACGGTGGCTGGAGATCGTTTCTTGATCCCCGAGCCGTTAGTCACCGAGCCGTCCAGGTCTGACACCCAGTGATCCCTGAGTGGAACGAAGCAGGGCTCGGAGACCACAGCAACATTGATCAACCACTGCGCCATACTGTCGAGCAGGAGATCCTGAGCAGCGGCGCAGTGTTTTTTTTATGTTTTAAAAACGTTGCCCCACTTTAGGATTTTCTCCTGGGTCGTGGGTGCTGTTATAAACATACATTTTCACATACACAAGACACCCAGACCCGGAACAATAATTTGTGGATCACACAAAGAATTGTTCCGTGCGGGAATCGAACCCGCGACACATTGCACGGCAGCCAGTTGCCCAGCCACCGCACCAACCGTGCAGTGATTGATGTTCGCCTGAAGGTGGCAAAATGGAGCCATTATTAGCAGTCCATCAGGACATCCTCTCTGGCAGCGGCGACTGCGACAGTATCGACGGGAACGGCGGGATTAGTGGAGCCGGCAGATGGCCTAACTGTGAACCCGTCGGATGCATGCCCCAAACTCCGCAGGAGATACCGCCCCTTAAACTTTTTTAGGACGTCCCCGTACAACACTCCTTACTTCGCTGCTTCCAACTTGCGTAGTGTGATCACTACAGCCGAATATTTATGGCCGAGGAGCTTAGCCGCTGCTGCCGCCGCCGCCGCTGCTCCTTCTTCCGGCGCTGTGTCAAAGCTGTCGGAACTTTCGCCCCCCTACTTCGCGCTGACTTGGGTACCACGGCTGGTTGGCGGCTTGGGCTTTGCCGCTGCGGCCGCATACAAACCGGCTACGAGTGGAGGTAGGAGGAGCCTACCCTCCAGCACGTTGAAACGCTGCTAGAAGGCGGCCATCTCCCGCTGCATAGAAGGTCGGCCTCCACTGACTGCGCAGGTTGGGATCGGCCTCTACGAGCAGCGGCGAGCTCAGCCCTTGTCGCTCGGAGTTCAACCTCCAGGGCAGAATTTGAAGCCGCCAAACGGGACAGCTCTCGCCGCAATCCGGCCAGCTCCTTTTGCATAGCGGCCATCTGCCGCCCTGCTGAGCCCTGTTGTAAAGCGCTCCATTTCTGCCAACCTGGGTTTTCTGCCCAGCAATTTCTGAAGAATTGAAGGCTTTCAGCGCCCTCGCCGCCAGACACCTCCATCTTAGAGGAGTCCGAGGGAGCGGCCTTTCCAAGGGCGCTTCCCTCAGCCGGCTCGGTGCGGCTTCTTGCTGCCGCCCTTGTGGAGTTCCTCCCCTTGCCCCTACCCCGCACAGCCATGGGGATTTTGGGGGCCGTGGCCTCCTGTTCGGCCTTCGCACATCCTCAAACCTGGGACGCTTGAACGTCCCCGGACCTTTTTCTGGCGCAGCATGATGCACGTGCCAGGCAGCGATGCCGATCACATGACTTCTCAGAGGGTGTCAGGCTTTCACTTATTGAAAACCCCTCCTGTTACTTCTTCTGCTCTGGGCCAAGGTCGCGGTACCTCATTGCGCTTGCTCCGCAACCCCACTGGACATCAGCCCTATTATGCCTCCGTCTGTGGAGGACTATTGGCTCTTTGAGGCGCGCAAGGAATGCTACGCTCGGGTCGGGTTCTGGTCGGGCGGCGAGCTTCCCTTACTCGCTGTCCGCAGACCCGCGCTTACGGTGGCCGGAGATCGTCTCTCAACCAAACAAAGGTTGATACCTCGGCCTCCGTTTTATTTATAAATTATAGGCATACTTAGACTAATCAATCCCAAGATCAGTTGATAAATTTTTTCTTTTTACTTTAAAATTTTCATTTAGTTCTACTTCTGCCCATTTATTTTGAGAATACCTAGTAATGTTGCTCAATAGAAATTATAATTAAATTTTAAAAATACTGTAAGAGATATTTCTTCGATGTTGTAGGAGTTTGCCTCCCTAATTCTGTTTTGCAATTTTAAACTGTAGGCGTCTGTTGTGGAATATAACTATATAAATCGAGGGAGGACTTTGTTTAGACAGATCATCAGATATGGTAAGCAATCCGCCTATAGACAGCCTAACACCAGAGGATTTACAAAACTGCTGCCAGCAGTTTAGGTACTTGGAGATTGAAGATTAGGGGAAGAGAATTGTGCCTTCGATAATTGCAGTCACATGGCAAAATACGTTGTTTCGTATCGGTTTTTAGAGGACGTGGTACCATGTTTGGGGCCTACTAATGAATAATTCACACTTTATGACGTAGTTGTTTTTTCTTTAGCGATTTTTTTTATGTACGGTATTGAAGGTTTGGTAAAGTGTTATGCGCTTAACCTATCCATCCTTCTTAATTCTCCATCTTACCATGTTTAGAATTCGATTCCCATCTAGACTAGGCACCGTCACGAAAGCCTGGTCGATGCAAGGGAGAGAGGTCGGTTGTCATGGCCACGCTTAGGGGAAACGGCGGTAGCTTAATTATTCTCAGACAGTATTCAGTCAGGTATTGACAAATGTTTATCTAATCACGACTCTATTCATATAGGGATGCGATCTTAATTTGCTTGAAAGTAGTGAAATTAATTTTAAGACATTCAAGTTACGGTATTTTCAGACGCTTATAGGTTTCCTTTTCAGGTTTCGGGTATAAGTGTTTGTTTTGAAGATAGCTGAATTGAGATAGGTAATACTGTCTGGAAGGTGCTTTAAGTTAATATTAAGTTGTATGTGTGCATCAATGTAAAGCCAATGGTAAAGACTTAATAGAATTTTTCTCCTTATTTTTTTATGAAAGAGTCTTGAAACTTGTGAATACTCTTATAGGTTTCAAGGTGTGGGTTTTATTCATAGTATGTTTATAATAAGCGATGTTGAGTTTGACCTTCAAGGCACAGGTTTCAACTGAGAAAATGTTATTGTATTACACAATTATGGAATTTTCTGTAAGGTTACTGAGCCAAGAATTTATTGTGTTGAAGGATTTGCATTGTGTATTTACTATTTTTTTCGCAATCTTGGTTTGATGAAAGGCTAATTAAGGAAAATGTGGGGGAGCCATCCTAAGTGTGGGAGAGCCATGCTCCGGCATGAATCGGTTGGCTCGGCCGGAGTGATACCACTTACAGAACAGAAAACCCGCGCGAAACAACCACAAAGTTGTGTTTTGCCTCCCCCAATCTCCACAATCCCTAAATCTCCAAATTCCTTATCTTCAAAAGTTCGGCAACGCACTCGTAACTCCTCTGTTGCGGGTTTCCATGGGGGGCGGTGCTGATTGCTTACCATCTGGTAATTCGTCTGCTCGTTTGCCGATCTATTACATAAAAAAGGCTAGTATAAAACTGTACATCGATGAAATTATTTCGTTGCCCTATCTAAGATTCATGTCCTTGGGACGCGCCAGACAGTGTTTCAGTGATTTTATGCCTGTTTCTACTGTTGATCCTAGCTTCCGGAGTCGTGGCGGTTTTAGGAAGTTGTAACGGGCTTGCCCCAATTAAGAGTAGGTCAGTTGATGAATTGGTTTTGCTCCATTCTGTGAGCAAAGTATTTAGAACAGAGCTTTATGAAGTTAACGACTTCTAGATCAGTTTGGTACTTGATTCGCCATGTTTCACAATGCGGAGGTAGCATAATAAGTATACCTACTTGCATTTAATTTTACTAAGCAAACATATTTTCCTCTTAAGTTATGCACAGTGTTATGACTTCAATTAAGTAGTGTCTTGCCTTCACTTTCATTTGCCTTATTTTATACTTACCATTTGAATCTGAATTTCCTTCTTGCGTCACATGGGCTTCAAAATTAATAGTAGCAACAGAGACTCTAAATTAAATGTAGTATTCACCTTACTTTGAAGTACCTTACATTGTTCCTATAATGGATATAGTGCAGAGTAACCTGCTAAGGTATGTTCAGTATGCAAGAAATCAGAGAGTACGTTATAGATAAGGCCTGATATAATAATGGTCTAATTCTTCTAACTTTGGCCTTCGCTTTGGCATACAAACCTATGCTAAATTCGCAATTTAAGAGCAATGATGATTGACGGGTGTTGTATTGATTAATTTGATATTACCTTTTAATGGATTTTGGACATGGGACATATTTACATACTCTTTTCATTTATTATGTAGTCTTTCTTAAATATTATTATGATTTGTAATTTTATCCCCCTTGATTTAATCGCAAGCCAGATCATATTTTGTTAATGTTATATAACGCATGTTACAAAAAAAAGCCATGAGTGTAAATGTGGATGGATGGAGAGGGAGAGGGAGATCAAAAAAATATGGATGGATTGTGTAAGAAGTGACATGGAAGACAGAGGAGTTAGCGATAGCGTGACGGGTGACAGGACAGAATGGAAGAAAAAAACCTATTGCGCCGACCCCAAATAAAGCGGGACAAGGGCAGGATGATGATGATGTTCTATAATCCAAGAAAACTTTTTTTCTACAATGACGTAAAATAAAACAATTCGCATTTGGATTACCATTTATTAGTTATAATCATATCATGAGTAAATGCGTGAGTACATAGTTTATGTTTAGACACAGTTAATAAGCGTTTAATAACATACATTGTCGCACAGTTGAGTCGATAATTTCAACTTTTTTAACTTTATTTTGAAGATTAAATGCAAGAAATGTGCGACATATGTAAATCGCGACTACAATTTTCATAAATACTTGACACGTTCGCTGTGTAATATAATATTAGTATAAGTATTTGACACAATCAGGTGGTTTACAACACTTTAAAGTATCCAGAGTAGGTTCGTATATAATATTTAATTCCAAATGGTAAAGTAAAGAAAGCGTGGCTTGTTTACACCTCGCATCTGATTGAGAAATATTACGCTACCAAATTGTAAACGTTTCAAATGTCGAAATGACATAAATCTTAACCTTTGGAATCAGGACAATTGGAAACCACCTTAGCACAACACGGATAATACAATCGCTTACATTAAACAGTTTTTTAAGCACTTATTCTAAATATCTAATTATAGATATTTTGCCCTTTTGACTGCCACATTTATCTATGTATGGTGCTCTAACTACTACACTGCGTGCTTAGCACTATAGTGTCGCAACTCGGTCACTGAAAAGTGCTTTCTCCTGGTGTTTTGGCAACTTCAAAATTCTTCTTTCAAACACACAATAAATTATCTGTGAAACTTTAAGCGACATATGCCACAAATCTATCTTTGATAACTTTTTGGAATTCACTGCGGTATCATTTTGGAACTATTTTCTTCCTTGAATTAAAATCTTAATTCATTAGCACGTCTGATTATACTGAATATGTTCCTAAAAATTTAATGACCCATAAAAGAAATGCAGTGTTTTAGAAAAGTCTGAATGCTTTAAGATAATAAGTAGATAAAAAATCCTTTCTCCTTCCGTCGCACAGCAGGGGCCTACCTGAATGGTAGGTGTCGCCTGTTCGAGGACATTGTAGCTTACATCGCGGCGCCATTTCGTATGGTGTTCCACAGGGCTCGGTATTGGGACCTTTCCGTGTAACGTCGATTTGCCTGAAGTAACTTGCAAAATTGAAGTACCCACGGTTGCGTTTGCGGTTGACGGTTGGTTATCGAAAGCCACATCCGATGTTTGGATCTGGGAGGGGCCTCACAAATCGCGTCCGGAATCTCGCAACATGTTTGACGATGCCCAGTGTGCAGTTACAAATGTGAAGACAGTCTGTACAATTTTTATTATGTTAAAGTACCCTCCGAAAATATGCCTCAAGTATTGGACTTTTAGTATTTGATAAGATTGCAAACCCTTTTTTTAGTTAAAGTTGGAACTTTTTTAAAGATGAATATTTTGATTATGATGCGAAAATGTATTGATTTCGATACTATATATAGTAAACAGTTTGATATGCATATCGTTCATTCCAAAAGAACAAATTAATGTGGCAGTTAAAAGGTTAAACACATCAAAATTACTTATAGCCATTGATATTGTTTAATAGACGTATAATCATATTATGTTGAAGGTATTATAAATATTATCATTTCACAAGAATTTAATTCTATGTAAACACATCTTTGGGACGAGACAAGGACTTTGCAATAAGCTCCTAATAAGTTCAAACCTTAAAACAATAGGTTGAGTATTACTCAAATAGATGAACAACATCATATAGCAGGTACCTACATTAAGAATACTAATTATTATCACATCACAAAATAAAAAAGTTACAAGTACAGGTTCTGTTCAATGAGGTTATCTGACCTGTTTCAAACGTGTCGAGAGCCCTAGATCATGAACATCCTGTACTATATCCCACAGCATTCATAGTGAAGCCAATCTTTATGATTCGATATAAGTCAACTAACCTTATCAAACAATTACGTGGCACTCAGTTTCTCAAAGGTTTATCATCGCTAACTGATCTGAACTGAATTACGTGCCTGTCTTTAGAGTAGTTTTTAGAGTTCTTTCTTCACAAGACCGCTTCAGAATGAATTTACACGGTTCTCACACGTTATAATATTATATTATTTTTGATGTTGTTTTGAACACCATGGTAACTGTCTTGTATTCTTTGAATAATGATTTATCAAGCCTTTGTAAAACTGAGTGTTTTCTAATAAGACATCTTAAGAAAGTTAAAAATAAATATAAAAAAGTTAATAAATAAAATATCACAAATCGTTGTTCTAACATCGATAAAAGCAGACTAGAAATACGTATATTTTAGTAAACACCAATAAAATTTTCGAGTAACCCACTATTCCATTATTTTGAAGAAATTATAGAGTATGGGTAGTGTACACATGGCTACATACCAAGCTACAAAACCAGTAGACCATTTTGGATGATCTTTTGCCAAATTCATTAGGAAGAAAAAGAATATAATTTGCACTTTGATACAGTTACGAAAATAACTGGCTTGCCTTCTATGAAAGAAAGAGAGAGAGAGAGAAAGAGACATGAAAAAGTAACGTTACAATTGTTTCTCTTAATTTTTTCCGCCGAGCCTCATTTATAACGCGCTATAACAATCTTTGTTCCAATAAAAAGAAAAGATTACGTCATCATAGTACATGCTGTGGTCTGAGCACAATGGCTCAAGTCCATAGTACTGATTTTCAGCCTTAGCTAGCTATAGCAATACATCTTGATGTGTAGCCCTGTATACTTTGACATTAACATCTGTCGGCCCTTGGGGAAAATAGTAACGTTTTGTCACATAAAAGTTAAGTACAATAGTACAATCTTAATAAAGTGATAATTATCAATCAGTCCTATTAATTGACAGTTACTGTCTGAACTGGGAACACACAATTTAGTTGCAAATTCTGCAATTTTTTTATTTTTATATCAGTGGTAAGGAATTTTTGATATAGGGGTAAATATAACTACACTACACTTAAAATACATTGAGATGTTGTTGACAATGACTAGTTAGCAATCTCAAAAAGATTGCCATTTTATATGTAAACATTGATATGCGTCTTATACGACTATATAAGTTAAAATGTATCCAAGTTGTAAACTACGGGAATAAATAGACATTCAATATTTGATCTTATTCTACTAATACTGTAAGAACAGTTTGAGATACATGCAACATCAATATATTAATAAAGTATGGAGAAAGACAAAGATTAACTCGTTTCGTCGTGTCAAAATTCTTCAAAATTGGTTCAGTATCAGAAAGAGGCCCGTGTCCACACAAAGGCTATTATCAATTTTATATTTCTCATTTCTTACTCAAAAGTACAGTTCATTACAATAAAGGCTCACGTAGAGCCAATGCGTAGCCGTAGACGTAAGCGCAGACGTTCGCAGACGACTGAATTGTAAAAAGGAATTGACTTGCCGCTGAAGTAATAATAAACACTGTGTAGAACACCATTAATAAGTTTCATACATTAAAACCGTAACTGGTAAGTCCACGTCTATGCAAACGTATCCCATTTACCTACTCTAAAAGAACGTCACAATCGAATGTGGCACCAAAGCGGCCATATTGTCATAATGTCAAACTCCATGGGGTACAGCTTCGATAACGATGTATATACTATTTTTTTTTGTTAAGTTCTATATTCAACAAAATCAGCCTCTCCGATATAAATAGCCTTCAGCCTCTCATTTTTATAATGCCTTTTTTCATATTTTCTATAATGGTAATGTATAAGTAGTATAGTACTTTAAAAATTACGAATAGTGTGGCACAAAACTAGAAAATACACTGTTTTCACAACTTTAAGTCAATAATAGACGGGTAAAATTTGTGTCGCGAAAATTTTAACAAATCAAACATTTCGACAATTATCTTTGACGTATTTTACGAGAAAAAAGCTAATCAAATTTTTACTTCATATCAAGAAACAATTTTCTTTTGTAAAGTTTATGGTTTTTGGCTCCAAACCGAGAGAGGTTTCAATGAGCATTTTAGAATGAAGTCAATCTCCAAACTACGTGCAGAGCAAGCGGAGCATTCCATCGTGTAGTTTTCTGTAAGCCTTCTATTTGGAAAAAATCTAATTGTTATACACTAAGGAAATTAACCACCATCTGCTGCCATTAGCTGCTTCTGATTAACCGCACATTGCAAACGTCTTGGGATTCTGTCGAGACGTCATAACCGTTAAGAAAAGGCTTATGTTTAGCCTGACAAATTGTATCGCAGATGATTGGGACAAAATTTTGGTCTGCAATGTCTTGTTCAATACCTAGACTAATAAAATGTAAACAATGCGGCAAAAATGGAAATTCGGAAAGATCACGCCAAAATCTATGAAATTACCAAGTTTTAAAACTGTGTGTTATTCCCTGATTACTGAAATATAATATTTTTAAGAATATTTGAAAATTGGTCTTTATGGTTGTGTTTGATGCTCAAAAATAGCTTTTAAAACTTTTATAAACATTTTCGGTAGAACACAGTATATAATAATATTTTTGTATGTAAATTACAGTGTGCACAGTTATTCAACATGCAGGTAAGAAAGTAGTTATGGTTACCCTAAATTATATACTTTTTAATGAAGCCTCATCCTTTGTAACTGCAGATTACCTAACCAAGCAATGGTTGCTGTCTCTTTGTAAATGGTAAATGAGCTGATTGATCACCTGGGTAAGCGTACAGCATCGCACACGAACATAGGCCACGCCAGAGTCAAAAGTGCATTGCCAATTTGGAATTTGCGGATTTGGAGTTTTTTGCGTATGAGGATATAAAGATAAGGAACAAAGGAGGCATTTTCCTGTAAGGCGATGATGTCACTTCTGTAGAGCCGGCTTAGTGGCTTATGCAAGCAAGGCTCTTGCGCATTTAAAAATGATTTTTGTTCTGAATAGGTGTTGAATGGAATGTTTAGTTTCTTCATTTTGCGACCTGCATTTTAAAAAACTGTGCGAACTGCAAATACGAAAAGACGATAATTAAATTATTGTTTTTTTATACCCGTACAGATCCAGGCGTGCCTTGGTCCTGTTAAAATATATATTTGTACATATTTCGTATTTGAAAGTTATATATAAATATTAAGCCGAGAGTAATGTCGTCGTCCAAGTATTTTATGTCGTAGTCTGAATTCGTAGTTTTTAGGCAAATCTCTGAAAATGGATCACGGGTACTCGATGATATCCAAAATGTGGGTTTCCCACCACAATGTGGCCTTGATGTATAATGTGTCTGCGGAAGTTGACTCCGTAAAAGCCAATACCGGGATAGTGGCACATCATACCAGCATTGCTGTTATAAAAGTAATAGACTCCATAGTGCGGCGGAGCATACATCTGATATTGATGCATCATCGGGAAATCTGCAAAATATTTTTTTTTCAAAAATTTGTTTCAATGGTCGATTATGTTGCGATAACTGAATTAAGCTGGTTTAAAAATGATTTTTTAGTGTCATATTGACTAATATGAGATCATCGTGGTTTAAGACGGTAGTGTTGAACTTTACCGTCGTCCAAAATTTAAAATAAGCTCTGATTTCCATAAAATAGGTCTGAGGTAAGCTCGAAAGTCCGAAACTGCATAGAAGTTTTGTAAAACAGACATGATGAAAAAGAAATTGTATTGCATCTGTTTAGTTACGGTCAGTACACTATTGGAACACTCTTGTTAAGGGTTTTTAATGGCCATAGTTATAGGAGTGCAAATTAATATACCACGTGATTGGAAATAAAAATATAAGTAATTGTGCTAGAATAAAAAGCGGATGATTTTCTCTGAGTTTTAGTTTGCCAAGTGATAATTCAGTATCTTGCTTACCATGAGGCAGTGGTTCAAGTTTAACCACACTGGACCTGCGATGCTTGCAGCTGTTTATCTTCTGAATTGTTCGGTCCAGATCTTGATCATTGATCAAGATTCCATTGTTGTCAATCAAGGTCCTCAAATTGGCCTCCCAGCCGATGAAATAGGAAGGCCCATCGAAATCTAAATTTAAAATAAATGAATAATTGTGTGGGTTCAAGTATTAATTTATTAATCAAACGATTCACGGTTTCCAGAAGAAATCCTTATTTTAAAGGGTCAATATCATCCAATGACTTCTCTCGCCAAAGTGGCAGACTCTTACTAGGATTAGGGTTTTAAATGGATATCGGGACAGTAAAATGTTTTTATAAAAAATCTGATAAGTCATTGAAAACCAATGGGTTTAATGAATAAATTTATATTTGTATCGTGTTGCAAGATGATCATGTTTACCTGGGATGGTAACGTAGGATGAAGTCTTATATTTAAACTTTTTCACTGGCTGCTGAACAGGTGGCGGTGGCGTTGTTTCGTTAACTTGCACCTCATAATATATGGTGTAAAATTGATCACCATCATTACCCTGCTGGTTGGCATCCATTGTCATTTTTCTGGTTTTCTTCAAATCTGAAATAAAAGAAAAATTATATCTCTGTTTTTCTTCCTCTCTGAAGTACATACTACGACTCATCATCATGATAACGATTATATATTAGTCATACGTTTCATATGGTTTAGTCTGTTTTTTTTTTGGGCGACACATTTCATAACACTTGGATTGCTCCCAAATGAAATGAATGAAAATCGAGAAAATTAATTTTTGCATCACTCAAGTTGTATAGAGGAAATAAACGTCAGGATATCATTTTCCGCCGTGGGATCTAGAAGCGAAGGCGCTCGCGCGCGTCTACAGTTTGCGCGCAGACGCGCGTCGCCGGGGCGAAGATCCTCTGCCGCGCCAAATAAGTGCGTGGCGGAATGAGCTCCGGCGAGATCTCATGGCAGAGTGGAGACAACGACTGTCGCAACCGAGGGCCGGGCACGCTACCATAGCAGCGGTAAGACCCCTCTTTGAGGAGTGGCTTGAGAGACGCCACGGCGTCCTCACCTTCCGTCTGACGCAGGTGCTTACCGGGCACGGCAGCTTCGGTAGGTTCCTGTTTCGGATTCAGCGGGAGGAAACGCCCGAGTGTCGTCATTGTGAGGACCACCTAGAGGATACGGTGGAGCATACGGTAGCGGTATGCCCTGCCTGGGCTGAGCACCGCCGTATCCTCAGGGAAGTGATCGGCGGCGGCGACCTCTCGCGCCCGGCCTTAGTCGAGGCCATGGTGCGGAGTGAGAGGAACTGGGACGCCGTCTCCTCCTTTTGTGAAGCGGTCATGCTCGCAAAGAGAGAGGCGGCCCGCGTGAGGGAGCAATCCTCCTCCTCGCGCCCCAGCAGCCGCAACTGGCGACACTACGGGCGTCGGGGATCGAGGGACGATCTCCGGCCACCGTAAGTACGGGCCTGCGGTCGGCGAGTAAGGGCAGCTCGCCGCCCGACCAGAACCAGGCCCGAGCGTACGGCGCGTAGCGTTCCGCGCGCGCCTCAAAGAGCCAATAGACCACCACAGACGGGGCCCTAAAGGGCTGATGTTCAGCCGGGGTTGCGGGGTAAGCGCAATAAGGTACCGCGACCTCGGCACAGAGCAGGAGAAGGAACAGGGGGGTTTTTAGTCAGTAAGGGTCTGACACTCCCTCCTGCCCGGCCCTGGGCGGGAGAAGTCATTTGATGATTTTCCCCTCACCAAAAAAAAAAAAAAAGGATATCATTTTATTTTGTCAGGGGAATATAATCAAACGACTTTTTCCGCACAGGGTAAGACGAGAGAGGGTGAGACTCTTACTGACTAAAAACCTTCCCCGTTCCTTCTCGCCACAGGTGCGGAAGGAACGCTACGCGCAATAGCTCGGGTCAGGCGGCGGGCTACCCTTACTTGGCGGCCGCAGACCCGCGATTATGGTGGCCGGAGATCGTCTCTCGATCTCCGACGCCCGGAGTGTCACCTACAATTGCGGTGGATAAGGCGAGAGGAGGAGGACACCTCCCTCACGCGCTTCACCTCCGTCTTTGCGAGCATAACTACTTCACAGAAAGAGGAGAGTAGGGAGCCAAAAACGGCGTGTAAAGACTGCTGACTGGAATACCTCAGGCCTCCTTTGGCGCTCATGTTGAAACGTACCGAAACGGAATATCCGGCATATCACACCCGCACCATGGTAAGACCGGCATTTCACGCCCCCCATCATCCAGTGTCGAATTCGATGCAAAGGTTTTAGCCAAAAGCTCGGCCTTTTGGTATTACTCCCTTAGTAAATTATTACGGATCGTAATGAACGGTGATAAAATGTATTATATTTTACCAATTATTTGTCAAAGATACTTACGTAACAAGAAAATCTAAAGATTTTCCTTTTGTCGTTTGAACAAAATGGCCATATGGGACCCATATTGGCCCATTTGAGCTACGTTTTGGCACGAATGGGTCAAAAAGATACGTTATCTTTCACTGTGTGGGTAAGGCCACTAGAGATCCAATCCTTTTCAACTAAGAATTTGTGGAGGGGGTCTACAAATTCTTACCAATCCACAAAAGATCGGCAACGCAAGGTGACACCGATTGCTTACTGTCAGGCGAACCAGTCCGAAGTTTGCCTTCCTTTCCCATAAAAAAGACGAGTACAATAAATTCAAGGACTGCCCTAATAGGCTGTTTAACCTCTCGCAAGTATATCAAGGTAGATAGTCTATAATGGCCGCCAGCTGATGCATAATTTAGTATGTCTACCGAGGGTCCTACTGTTTGGAAATCGATCTACATGACAACTTCTTACAATTGCACTTTTATTGCATTGTTTTACGAGTACAAGTATTTCTATGTGACATTATTATTTATAATCATTTTGAAGATTAGAGCTTTGTTTCATATGAATGAAAGATTTCAAACTTGCTGACATATGGTATTTAAAGAGAACAAAAAGTACCACATTTTTCATGGTACAAAAACGCATAGGCACAAAAGAAAGGACGGTGTGGTAGTGAGGTAGCGTTCACGACATGATTATATGACGATCCACTAAATCAATTCATTTGCATTGACGAGTGAGATAAGCAAAGGTTCTATCCCTCCGCAGAGCTACGCTTACAGTGGACGGAGATCAGTGCTCGATCTCCAAAGTATCGCTCATTGCGGTGGCTAGTGCGTGGAGAAGATAGTTCCCTCACGCGCTCGGCCTCCTACTTTGCAAGCATATCTGCTTTGCAGAAAGAGGAGACGGCTTCCCAGTTCCTCTCGCTCCGCAAGGGGGCCATGGCCTTGACTAAGGCCGACCGCGAGATGCGCCCAGGCAGAGTACACCGCTACCGTATACTCCACTCTGTCCTCCGGGTGATCCTAACAATGAAGACACCTAAATGTTTCCTCCCGCCGGATCCAGAACAGGAGTCAGTGAAGCTACTGAGCCCGGTAAGCACCTGCGACAAGCGGTAGGTGAGAACGCCATGTCGTCTCTAGAGCCACTTGCGCCTTCGTCTCCAGATCCCATGATCTAGCAGGGAGGTTCACCGCGTCCCCGGATATCATGCGATAGCCGCGAATCATTTGTATCGTCAAGACTCTCTGAGAAGCTACCATTGTTCGAGCTAGCCGCTGCCTCAGGTCCGGCGCTCACACCGGGCTCTGTAGAGGGCCATGCATCACACGGTCCCCAAATATAACCTCCGGTAGGAGGCGAATGCCTCCCCCTCCCCCGGTTCCCGGTTGGGAAGAAGCCCTGAGCGCGCTTAGGCGCCGCCCCGGTCCGTTCCTTCTTGAAGTCGGAAGTCCTCAAAGTTTCAGCGGCTGTTGAGGATAAGACCCAAGTATTTCAACGCCGACTCGACATTGACGGGAACCCCTCCTGCCGTTGTTTGGGACCTATCCGGGGATGGCGCGTTCCGACGGCCCTAAAAGCACAAGGCCTCTGACTTGTGGAACGGCTCCTCGTAACTGCCAGATCCACATTTGCAGTTCATACCAAAGAACTGGTTTTTCTATTGACATCGATTTAAGATAAGCTATTTCAAAATCAGGATAAGTTCAACCTCAACCCAGCAGACGATAGCAGGGAGAACTGGAAACCGATGACAAGAGAGAATCTCTGCATATAAAAAATCATGGCTATAAACATGTTATATTTTTAGAAAGGATTTAAAAATAAATTATACATAGAACTAATAACAGCCCAGCGGTTCAACAAGTAGCAGCGGCAGTAACATTTGTTGTAGAACGAATGACCGCAGATGTCGCTTGAGTAGACCAATACTGGTGAAGATAGCAGTGAGGTGGAGGATGAACTAAAATAAATTGTGATAATCGAGATCGAGTTCAATGAGGTCCTACCAAATTGTTTCATCGGCTGTGGAACAGCCACTTAAGGCGGATCACAAATACAAAATTTGGGTCTGAACTGATAGGAACTTTAAAATATTCATTGGGCTCGGTGGCGAACTCTCGTGACAAGCCTTAGTCGAGGCCATGGTGCGGAGCTATAGGAACTGGGAAGCCGTCTCCTCTTTCTGCGAAGCAGTTATGCTCGCAAAGAAGGAGGCGGACCGCGTGAGAGAGCTATCATCCTTCTCACGCCCCAGCCGCCGCAGTAGGCGACACTCAGGGCGTCGGGTCGGATCGAGAGACGATCTTTGGCCACCGTGCCCGCAAATCTGCAGACGGCGAGTAAGTGTAACTCGCCGCCCGACCAGAACCAACCCGAGAGTACGCCGCGTAGCGTTCCGCGCGCGCGCGTTTCAAAGAGCCAATATTAGACCATCACAGGTGGGGCCCTTTAAAGCTAATATTCAGCCGGGTTTGCGGGGCAAGCGCAGTGAGGCACTTCGACTTCGATCCAGAGCAGCAGAAGGAACAAGGGGTTTTTAGTCAGTAATAGTCTGATACATCCTCCCGCCTGCCTCTGTGCGGGCAAAGACAATGGATAATATTGCGGTCACAAAAAAAAATCATCTGTCGATTAATATCTACAAGTAAAAATAATTTAACGACGAAGAGTCAATCTCTACCCACACGCGAGCACAGCTTTTGGTCCTTTTTAATTTCAACGCGTTCGTTGGCAGTAATGGCATTAAATGTTATAAGGACGTACATTATTATCGTTTGTAATTCCGCGACCTCCTCTAATATATTTTCCTTTTTTTATATTTTCTGAAATAAATAATTTGGACTTCTTTACATGTTCTGTTCAAGAAGAATGGATTTTTTATGCAATATAAACAGCCGTATTTTATCACATAATATACAATTTGAAACAAAGCGACACCAGAAAGCATTACAGAAATATTTAATTTTAATAGACAGGCGGATATACGCGCGAATGAATGTAACATTTTTTATTGAATTACATACCTACTCTAAATTAATAAATTATGCCAAGTTTCATTAAGTTGCATAATAAAACAAAAAAGTTAGTTACATAATGCAACAGTTGTCGCTAAGAAAAACTAGTAATGGTAATATTATTTAAGCTAACATTTTCCTGACAAAACTCTTCAACAAGTATGTTTGATAACAGTAGCAGAAGCCTAAACTTAGTTCAAATTATCGTTAGAAAGTTCCGAGCAACTAGTAAAACAATGAGGTTCACTTACCAAAAGTTCCAATAACTCGCACAATCACACAGAAACACGTAGTTTAGAAGTTAATAAGATATTGAATTTTTGTTAAAAAAAAACACTTTAAAACACCACTAAGGTAAAATTTAAAATTAATTTAAAATTCGCGTTAAACTGTCGACGTCGTCACCCAATCAAAGTTGGATCCCGACTGGCAGGCTGATGTGAGGTCTAGATGTGCAGGGCGACCTAGCTTTGGTAGCAGTACTAAACTTTAAAGTGCAAGGTTCCGTACGAATATAAAATTACTAGCGAAAACAGAAAGAAGGCAGACCCGTCGGTACCGCCTACCTCTTTTTGACGCTTTGTATTAGGCTGTACCATTTAATAAGACTACCAAGTTATTTTTTATTACATTTTAAAACGGTGGGTGTTTTATAAATATACATGAAAAGATAAAAAAAATGGTAATAGAATGGAAATTATACGCATCCATATATGTAGAAATTGATATAACTAGATATGTATTTGAATATTTACATATATATTATACTAGATATTCTCGCGCGGTTTCACCCACTGCTCGGCTCCATTTGATCGTAGCGTGATGTTTTATAGCCATTAGCACTCAGGAACATTGTAGTTATCTATCAGTGAAAGAGTTTTGGAAATCCGACCAGCGGTTCCAGAGTTTACCCCCTACTCTTTCTCAAGTGCTATAAGGCTATAAAACATCACGCTACGACTAAATAGAGTCTTGCAGCGGGTGAAACCACGCGAGAGTAGCTAGTATTAAATAATGTTATGATAATATCGTTATGTAGTCCTTATTGTTTTTGAATATTATATGAAATGAATAAAAGAATGTTTAAAACTTTTTGATTGGAAGCATAGAAATGTGTTAATAATTTAGATGCTAATTTTTGGGCCTAGAAAACCGAAATGTAAAGATTTAAATCTTTCGAAATCGAGGCTAGTGTACTAGGCGAGTACTAGCGAACTGTTTTTTAATGGGACAAGTCCGCCACAACGTAAAAAAACCACTGCATTTCCTGTAAACCAGGATCTACAGTAGATACAACCATGAAAACACCGGCACACTGAAGTCCGGTGCGTCCCAGGGACATTTATGACTGTCTTGGATCCCGCAACGAAATAAATCAGAAGATGTTATTTGCGGAGAAGAAAAGTCTAAATAGTTTCCACCTCCTTCGGTAAAATTCAATGTTGGAGACAGAATGACTTCAGCCTTTAAAGGCTCATAAGAGACTATGAAACTGGGAGAAGCCCAGCAACCAAACAACAGGGAATTTACAATTGTAATGGGTCCTATGTGTGAGCTGCTATAGTATTGTTTCCAGTAATAAGTATGGCAAAAACCCCCTTTTTGTCAGGGGAAATCATCTAATGACTTCTCCCGCCCAGGGTAAGGCGAAAGAGAGTGTCAGACTCTTACTGACTAACCCCGCACCCCGTTCCTTCTCCTGCTCTGAAAAACACGACATTTCACAACGTACCATATAATAAACTACACCTGATGAGAGATTTAATTGATCTCATAAAGTGTTACGTTCGTATTGCCAGGGAGTCTCTGGCAGTACAAGCGGAATTATGATCTGTGGCCCCAGCTTGGAGCAGGACAAGGAACCGGGTGGTTTTGAAGGTATTTAGGTATTCTGAAAGAAATTACTTGATATAAAATTGTTTTTGGAAAAAATCATGTCCTAGTCCCCTTGGTATATGTATTCTCCTATGTGTATACCATGGATAGTGTTCCGAGAAATTGTTCGATTTGATTCCCACCAGATCTTTTCGTTATCGACCTAGTTGAAAATACTTTCATCTTCATCATGTTGGCAGTTAACAACTGTGAGATTGGAGCGAATCCTTCTGCCTTTGACAGCAAAACTTTGGAATACTGAACCAATACGACTTTCAAACCATGAAGAAACGAGCGCACTCATTCTTAAAGGACTGGCAACAAGGTCCGTCATGTATGACAATAGTGAGAGAGAGGAAAATGGCGAGGTAGGTAGTGCGGTGTTCCTCAGGGATCGGTTTTATGGAATATCGGGTCCAATTGGGTGTTACGAAATCACCTCTCAAGCGGCGTCAGTATCATTTTTTACGTTGAAGAAACGCTGTTTCTAGTGAACGAAGGTAGGCGGCCAACTTAATGCCATGAGTGGTCGCAAACGTCGTTGCTGAGTTGGGACTTGAGGTGGCGCTGCACAAGTTCTAAGACCATGTGTTTTATGGCCGTCG
Organism: Spodoptera exigua; assembly: GCA_902829305.4. Lineage (NCBI taxonomy): Eukaryota > Metazoa > Arthropoda > Insecta > Lepidoptera > Noctuidae > Spodoptera > Spodoptera exigua. Next base: position 5,117,609 of record LR824601.2, on the reverse strand, counting down.
GAAGGCACCACCTTCAGATGGGTCTCGAATAACGTCAAAAAGGCGCCATCAGGGTCGAGTGAACGAAGAAGTGCTTGGATCTGATCATTTCCGACGTTTGGCTTCCAAGTTGGAACGGACAGTGGCTGCAATTAAATAAATAGTAAGCTCTTAACCCAAGGGGGTAAAAAGCTTCGTGTATATGGGCTATATTTGGTGATACGACCCATTTGCAGGTCGCAACTTTGGGGCGTTTATGATTGGCTAAAGAGACGACACGGCGGCGTCCACACCTTTGCCCATACGAAAGTGTTTACCGGATCCGCAACTTTTGTGAGGACCTGTTTCGGATCACGCAAGAGGAATAGGAACAATCATAAGATGGTGATAGCATAGAATCCTCAGGAAAGTGATTAGTTGCGGTGAAAGGAACTTGGAAGCCATTCCCTCCCTTCCAAAACTTTTCTTTGCCAACTCTACAAAAGTAAATAAGTACCTTTTTATTTTAAAAGTCGAGTGGTGCTTTTGAAAATAATTATTTGACTTTGAATATCATATTACCGGTATGGTTAATAGGTCCGTTTTGTTAACTGCAATTTTACAGTACAGACCCCTAAAAACAAGGGTGGTGCTTCTGCGTCTGTGTGAGTGCTTGTATGATGCAATCGATGTAATACCTGTTGTGGTATGAGTTTATTGAATATGTGTGCAGGATGCAGGATGTTCTATTTATAATTCAGGTGAATAAATACCTATCCAGAATTTTACATAGGGGATGAAGCGTTTTTTTCTTATACATCTTTTTGATTTTGATAAAAGATAGAGGCAGGTGATATTATAAAAGACAGGAAGCTGAAAAAAGAATTTTATAATTTTGTAAAAAAACTTTTTATAGAAGATAATACTTTTTACTTAAATTTGACATTGTCACTTTTCTACATGCGTGTTTCATACGCATGGTAATGTGTTACGATTTATTAATAATTATTAAGTTATTTTATTACGTTTATTTGTTGCTATACTGTTTAATCATTCCTTTTTCTCTGTATAAACTGGAATTGCAAAATTATTGTCTACGATATCGATTTATGAACTGAATATCATTTATTAAAGGAGCCTTTTACTCGTCATCTCTATTCTAAGAAGCAAATTATATATTAACATAGGTATGTTTATGTAAAAAATATAAGTTTTGTTTGTTAAAACAGATCATCAAGTTTTCCATAAATGGGCACAATTGAGCTTGCCCCGGAATCCGTCTGCTGGAGCCGTGGGTTTCTTGAAGGTGGATATATCCATCGTATTTCGGGGAGATATTCAAGTAATGCCTGTTGTTGTACAGGAGAACAGATTAGAAGAGTAAGTTTAATTAGTAGAGCTATTATCATAGCCATTATATCTGCACCATATGACGGTTCCTCTAAAGAATAGCTTTCAGTAACTTCCTTCTTTTGCCAATGACAAGACTTGTATTTACTAGGTGAAGAGTAAGTAGCATTAGGCTTCTTTGGGTCAGTTTGTATATTATTTACTTTGTTAGAAAAATTGTTATGTTACACTACTTGATCAACAATGAATATGCCATGACTTTGGCATCGTGAGTCAAGTAATCAGGAAGCGCATAACTAGTTGACTACACTGACGAATTGGTTGATGTTGTATTCACTGGAATTTAAGACTTCAATATAATTATTATATTGGCTTTTTTCTTATTTCTCAGCAATCTGTTGTTACCTTCTGGTGCTGAACAACAACCGGCTAATTACATCGTCACCGTATACGGAGCGTTTGGTCTGCCAAACGGTGCGCACGGTCAAGGAGACAGACGTTTTGGAAAATTACCGAGTACTTTCGTCAGGGTGTCATTTTGCGGCCTTTCGGTAATAATATTATTTAACTTTAAAAGATGTTGAAGAATATATTTGTAACATAATCATAATATTTTAATAGGTTTTATTAAAAGCATTTACGTGGTACGAAGTCCATACACTTTTTCAAGTCCAATATTGTGGAAGCCACTTAAGTGACTTTAATGAATTGATACTTATACGCAATTTATCAAGGTCTTAGAGATTAGAATAGGAGAGGGCGGTAATCATAAGGTTCCACACAAACTTATAATTACATAACATATAACTGTTTAATTCATCAATATTTGGTTGGCTTCTAATTTGCATTTTTCTCGATTTTGGATTTAAAGGGAAGCGCTATTTGCCGTGTTAACGTCCTAAAAGGATCCTAATTTTTAGTTGTTGTTGGTTCCACTTTCAAATTAGATTTGAGTATCGTGCTCGATAGTGACAGGTCTTAAACTTGAATGAGATTTAGAAAATAGTACTAGAGCAAAGATGTGGTGCTGTAAAAATTCATGCTTATGGATTTATTTATTATGCATTTGGAGACAGTTATGATAGGTATTATCTCTTTCTAGGCAAAAACTGCAGTTCAAGCTCGTAACAATCACCCAGTATATTGTGAGCAGATATCCATTGTGGAGATGTTCCCGACTATGAGTGAGATGATTCGGCTGGAGGTGTGTTCTGGAGAAGGCTGCTTCAACAGAGTGCTGGGCAGTGCAAATCTGAAGCTAAGCCAGGTCTCACATGACGGAGAAAATGGTAATAGTCTTTTAGTATTCTACACTTTTTTATAGTTTTGTGGGGTTACACGCAAGAGTTATTAAAAACGTTTGTATTTAAAGAAAAATGACATTATTTTCATTGGGGTTTGTAGCGGTCGCACGCGGTTCTGCCCGCGTGTCTAGATTTTAGACTTTCTCAAGTTTTTTTTTAAATTTCCTCTACGTACAAATCTCTGGACTTTCACGAATAAATCATGACAAAATGAGCCAAATCGGTGAAGGCATTGTTGAGTTATAATATTACAACGAAAATTGGCATTGATTTGTACATAATAATATATAGATTTGAGATATTAAAGTCTGAAGACAATTAAGTATTTATTTCCGATTGTATTGTTACAAAAAATTGTTTTGTTACGATCTCAACCATTACCGTTGTGACAGGATTTCTACCTACATTCGGACCCTCTCTTCTTCACATGTACGGAGCAACTACTTCGGGCACGTTGGCAGCCACCGGTGATGATGGGCCCTACCATAGAGGAGCGATGCTTGTGTCTTTGAAGACGCTTGTTCCTTACTACCAGCAGGAACTTCGCAGCACCAGCGTGGAACCTGTATCGCCTTTGCAACTGGTAAATAAATCCTATAGATCTGCAACTTACCAATATAGGACTCTTTCCGCACTAACACTTATGTAGGCTTATGCGAATGCCTATACAGCATAATGGATACATTTGTATTAATTTTCATTTTATATTTTCTCTTCCATTAATTTATTTTATTTTTTCATTTATTCTACAAGAGCATGATACATACCTATGTATGTACAAATACGTCACATTTGTCACATCGAAACGAAATACGATTCTGTTGCATCGAGGAAGATTCTGAATAAATATGTTTTTCTTTCTTTTCTTCATCTGGCTATAGTTTGTGGCCAATAGCCAGTCTGCCAGCTACCCATAATTAGCGGCTTTATCGCAGTGCGCATGATCGAGATGCAAGCTTGGCTGCGTCTCCGTTACATCGTTAGTCGGCGGATAGCACGCCCTCCGACTGGGCAGCGCATGCTATCAGCTGACCGGAGTAAAAAACAAAATTAAAACAACTGAACAAACCTTTCTTTTGTTTAATATCCATGTATTTTTTATTCACTACAATTAACTGAAATGATCATTAGTTATTGAAAAAACAAAATGAGAAAGAATGAGGTAAATCGATTTTGTTATTGATTGATGATATTCATCTTTCGGTGAAAAAACATTAAACGTTGTGAAATTTAATGCCATGTACCTAAAAAAAATTTTTAGTAGTGGATCTGGAGAATAAGATGGGTATTATTATTAGTTTTTTACAAATAAAAAGCTAGACTTTCTTTTGAAACCATAATTGATGTAAGATAGAATAGAGGATGATGATAATATAATATAAAATACAATATCCCTTATTGTATTCGTTGCTTGAACTCCTCAAGAAAAAGAAACTAAATTACTTATATTTCATTCGCAGGAAAATTTATGGCTAATGGAAGACTTCTGTATGTTCTGTCCAATTCTGGAAGTTTCGATGCTAGATCGACGAATCTCTGGAAAACTTTGTGGCATTGCTATCACTGTGGGTGAACTGCCCACAGATGATCAAGGGGATGAGGGTAAGTTTAGTAAGGATTTCTTTAATAGATTCTAAAATGTATGCTTTGTGTTTGTGGAAGTCAAAAAGACACAAGTAATGATCATTATCTATAGATTGTTTTTTGGTAACTTAAAATATATGTAGGTAAAACTATTATTTGTCTCTATTTTTTTTATTACAAAGAATAATATTGTTGTGGGTATAATCGATAAGACAAATAATTACGTAAAAAATGTTTTTGTTTCAGAATTTGTTGCTATGATGTCTGAAATAAGTGAGTATAATGTAGTTTATGGTTATTAAAAAAAAAACAGTATGATTTGATAAGGCATTGAGTAGAGTAGCATTGAAAGTTATATATAATTGTTAAATGTATAACCTCCATATATGCATACGTAAAGGCACTTTTATACTCAAAAGAAATTTTAACAAGGTATGTGTTGAAGTACAGTACCGTTTTGGGGAGTAGGTCTGAAATATCGCTCCTACTTTATGATACTAAAAGAAAAATATAAAACGGTAGCTTGAAAATCTATAAATTCATTTAATTTCTAATAACAGAACAACGAAAGCTCTACTACACTGGTTCAATGGATGTGCTAAAGACTCGCCCAGTACACGGCTACCTCGACTTTGAGAACACGTTTCCAGTTCTTCAGCTAGCCATGAGATTACCAGACTTCAGGTTTAGGATGTACAGAAACAATATGGTTCATGGCATCGTTACTGATTTGGTAAGATATTTTCTTTCTACTATCCCTTAATTATCATAAAATATCAATAAAATTAATCGTGAAATTAGCGGTAAGTGAAAACCGCAACAGCGCCTGAACGTTTTTTGATCAACAAGGTTCTTATCAAAGAAAATATTAGAAAAGTAGAGGAGATTCGTTGTTTGCTAGATAATTAGAACCGCGCAAAGCACGGGTGGGCCGCTAGTCTATCAATAAAAATGAATCGTAAAATTTGTTGCTAAGAGCTCACTCAGTAATGCCTGGATTAATTTTGTTAAATTTATTTTTCTTATGTTAAATTATAAAACTAAAGGGGACATTGGAAAAAAGCAACCGTTTCAAATTTTCGATACCTTGACGGTTCACTAACAAAATAAATGATTGATATCGGGGTAGTGCGAGATCTGTGTGCACAGAGGTGCCTCCAGCTTTAAAAAACCTTTTCTTTGAAGTAGTTTTAAATTAGCTGTAAAATATTCAGTCAGGATGGCCGAACGGTCTAAGGCGCTGCGTTCAGGTCGCAGTCCACTTCTGTGGGCGTGGGTTCGAATCCCACTTCTGACATATTTTATGAAACGAATTTTTTACCTACTTTTGAGTGTCTAGTGTCTAGATCAAGTCAGTTTTAGAAATCACTTGGTTTACGTTTACAAAATGTTTCCTAATAAAACATTTTCTATACAGGAACAAGCACTAACTGAAGTAGAGCGTCGTCTCAAAAACTCTGAGTTTAATTCTTTAAGAGAGCTAACAGAAGATCTGAGCAAGGCCGTGGATGATACTGCTGGCAATATTCTCAAGTTTCTGGACATCATACAGTACTCCACTCCTGGAGGTAGCAGTGATAACACCATGATGAAGTACAGCACTGAACTAGACAATAAGCAAGTGGCTTTACAGAAGGAGGAAATTGTGAGTTCGAGGAATTTAGATATTGTTTTAAATTACTGCCATTACATTATCATAATATTGTCACCAGCTTAGTGACAGTTATTAATGATCCGATTCCATTAGACAACTACTTTTTTTGTTCGGGAAAATCATCCAATGATTTCTCGAGTTCTTTACTGCCTAAAAAACCTGCAGTCATTTCTCCTGCTCTAGCCCGAGGCCGGCTATTAGAGAGCTGCTACACCGTGACAGAAAATCAGTGATTATTTTGAAATTATTTATCGGTTGTCTCATCTTCGCAACCCTTTGCCACCGGTCCCCAAATTCGCTAGTAAAATATTTGGTTATTTTTGTGGAACCTGTGGGAAATTTACTTTAAACAAATTTAATACAGCAAGGTTTTTTTACTTGAAGTATTTGTTTCTGCCTAAGGATAAAAAACAATGATTTATTTTGTATACAGGAAAAAATCTATCAGCAAATTACTAAAAGGCCACAGAGGGGTTCTTCAATGAGCTTTGTCAATAGCCTGACTAAGACGGATTCCATAAACAGTACAAAGAGAGATGTCAAGCTAATGTTAGCGGATACTAAACAAATTGCTGAGAATCTGAAGAGTTTAATTTACAAGGTAATCGTAGAGCCAGGCACTTGGTCCTCACTGAGAAACTGAGCTTAGAAAATAAATTTTAATTTCATGACGAACTTTACACCGTCGCATCAGAACAAAAAAGAAATTAATATTGTTTTATAAAATGCACAGTTTAAGTGTGAATTTGGAAGACTTATAAAAATGTATATGATCTACCACGTGATATACCTATGTAGCTACAGACCCTTTCTATGTGGGTGAAATGGTTTTAACAAACTAAGTAGTACGAACAAACTTAAAAATAAATGTCATTAGGAACCATTATGGCATTCATTCCCTGTTTATACATAATATTTTATATTATAACATTTATACGGAATATTTTAAAATCTTTCTGCAAGACAAAATAATATTTATTGCAGACATCAGAAGGGTGGCCTGATATTGTGGTGTGGCTTCTTAATGGCGGTTCAAGAGTAGCCTTTTACAAGATTCCCATAGCAGATATAGTGTACTCAGTGATCCCGGAACAAAACGGAAGGCATTGTGGACGGATACAAAACATTTACTTAAGGGTATGCTCTTTATAACAAGATTTTATTTTTCAATAGTAGGTATCTATCGTGATACATACTACATTTATTGAAAACTAGCTACTCTCGCGCGGTTTGACCTGCTGCTCCAATTGATCGTAGCGTGATGTTTTATAGCCTATAGCACTCAAGAACATTATCTTTCAATGAAAGAATTTTGGCAACCCGACCGGAGGTTTCAAAATTTACCCCCTTCTTACTTACAAGTTTTACCTCTTAAGATGTGCACGCTGCTCATGAATAAGAGTCATTTTGTATGCACGTTTGGCATACATGACCATAAATGCGTACTTGTATAACTTTACTCAAAATCCATAAGAAATTCTTTAAAGAATAACTCCTATTATTGATTTGTAAAATCTTTATTAAGTTTATTAACATCGCAATAGAGTTTATTTTGCATACATTGTGTAAAAAAAAACGAGGTTTACAAGGAATGAAATCGGTACGCTTGTTTAAGAAGAGTTGGATAATATGCTCTATTTATACGTAGATAAAGTATGCTACCCTTAGCACGTTCAGATGTCTCCCTCCAGCGATATGCGTCAGTAGAAATATACGCTTGTTAAGCGTTACACGTGTGTATGATTTGAGATCGTATCAATATATTCATAAGTTTTACACAGTTCAATGCTTTGTTAAAAGTTGTTTAATAAATTATTTCAATTAAAACTCAGTGCTACAATAAAGTGGTTCGTTTTTTCACAAAATTGACTTGAAAAATTACGCAGCGGGGTAGTTTTTTTGTTAGATTTCATTTTTATAAATCGTCGTTTTTTTTTAATAAGAGTGTACAAGTAGATTGATACATAAGATAAAACTTTACCACACGTATTTTATATTTTTGAAAATCAAAATACCTTCAAATTTGTAACTGTTATGCTCTTACACGAACATGTCGGCAACGGCGATGTTATAGCGCACAGCTTCACAGAAAACCGGCATACGTGTTTTCGATATCGGACACTCAATCCTGTACCCAACATTCGAAATTCTCAAATCTTTCAAATAACTATCATTTGCCAAACCTCCAATCCGCCGAACCTAATCTTACAAAATAGCTGGCTTTGCACTTCACGATGTTGTACCAATTGCTTATCAAAGAATCCGCAAACAAATTTTGCTAGATTAAGAATAAAGCACCTCATTAATAGTTCAATTCTGATTCAAAAATTAGTTAAAAGGTTCTTAACTTTTTTATTTATCACATGATCATAATTGTACAAACACCCTCGACAATCAATTTTGCATCCACTTACAAACGAAGTATACCTACAGATGCAGAATAAATCTAGTTTTCAAGGCTAAACATATTCCCCTATTTACAAACTGAACAGATGTAAGCTATAATCCCCTCTGCAATTTCACTTACCTATAACATTCAATTGCACTCTACAACAACATGCAATTTTACTCTTTAATTTTGAAATCATATGATTTCATATTCTTTGTGAAAGAACAGCAGTCAAAATTATTTAGTAAATTTAAGAATTATACCTTTTAAGCCGCTATGGTTCTACCCTCCATTGACTGCACGGTTGATGAGGTGGCTGGACAACTGGCTGCCGCGCAACGTATCGCGGATTCTGTTCCGGTACGAAACAACTTTTTGTGTGATCCACAAATTGTTGTTCCGGGTCTGGGTGTGTTGTGTATGTGAAATTGTATGTTTTAAACCCACCCATGACACATGTTTATAATTATTTATTTAATAAGTTAATTCCAATAATGCCATTCCTAGACGAAGCGTCATATAAGCGATATCTTACGTCGAATTAACGCGAAATATTATGTAAATTGTACATAGATAGGCCTTTTCTTCAATAACTATTAAAAAAACGCATAAAAATCGGTTGCGTACTTTTAAAGATTTAAGAATACATAGGAAGGGATATAGGCACAGAGAAGCGAAACTTGGTTTTATAGTATGTAGTGAAATAATAAAAACAAGCTTGATCAATTTTTAAATAAATTTTTAATGTAAAACTAATTTAAATATTATTTTTTTATATTATATTTTCTACAATAATGATTTGTGTTAACTTTCCAGCCACTAAAATGTCCAAAGCATATGAACACGATGGCTACAGGGTGTTGCTGCATTGCTGGCAAGGTGGAACTCATCCTATGGATGGGGTTGTACCGGCAAATCCATGCTTTCGAGGGCTGCCTACCTAAAGGCTACAAGCTAAAAGTAAAAGACTTTGATATGTGTCTTAAAACTTCCACAATGGTAATTATTAAGAATTAAAAGTTTTTTCTAGATTAATATAGGTAGCTTACTAGCGACCCCCCATTTTCGCATGAATGCACTTCTGATACTGAATTATTTCTCTTGGATCACTCGATCTATTGAAAATACCGCATCAACCCTTTGCGTAGTTTTAAAGATTTAAGCATACATAGGAATTTAATTTGTAGTGATTTATTAATCAAACCCCAAGCGAACGCCCACTTTGCCACTTACTGTTGTTGTATGGCAAATTACTACGATTGAAACATTAAAAAAATATTACATTTTGTGGATGAAGTATATTCTAATAATTATACGAATATACAAAATATAGTTGAACTGATAAAAGAATGGGTGTATTAACAAATGCATTTTCCACATTTCAGATGCTTGAATACCGTGTATTCGTCTATAGAGCAAAATTAAATACAAGTTTAGATAAGAATAATAATTCGTATCCGTTTGTTAGAATAAATACTTTAAATTCCGTTAAAGAAACTAAGGTAAGCTATAAAGTTCTGCTATTTTTAGGAGCTCATTTGTCCTGTGTATTCAGTTGTACCAGATATACATAAACATCTGTTTAAAAAAATAAAAGCTGCCCTCGATTAGAATGTCCAAAATGGTCCAATCTTTGCCTCCTCCATCCTCAACCCTGAAATCCCCTATCCTTAATCCCTAGAGACTGGAACCGCAATTGTAGAAACGCCTTTCGTATTACGGGTGTCTAATGTCCATGGGCGGCGCTGATTTTTTACCACCAGGTAATCCGTCTATTCGTTTGCTCCCCACAACTTCTTATGAAAATATAATTGTTCAACTTAATTAAAACCTTTTTGCAATTATGCCAATAATGTAATGAGCTTACTACTCCGTAATGCATATTTTTTTGAAGTAACCCAAATGTCCGTTTTTTTTTTCGTGTCATTCACGCCAATCTGGCACGTTGGCGTAGGTAGCATAATTGTGAGAAAATAAGTTACGAGAATTGTACCTATTTTATGATGTTTCTTGGGGACACTCAGATCTGGTGATCTATATCACAAACAAGCTACCTCTAAAAAACACCAGTCTCGTCAATCAACAACAAATTAATTCATGAATTTTGTATAACTCGTACTAACATAAATAATGTTACAGTTATATAAATGACCCGCTGCAGCTTCGGATGGGTGCATTGCTCATACTAAATTTCTTCGCTATTTAACGGATAGAAATTATACATCACCGCATCAAAATCCGTTGCGTAGTCTTAGAGAGTTCAGTATACGTAGACATATAGGAAAAGAGGAAGAGATTTTAATAATAATAAATAAATTCCAGGTCCAGCAGAAAACATTAACGCCGATTTGGAATCAAGTGTTGAAAATACACAAGCTTGTGTCCGCAACACATGATAGAATACAGAACAGCCCGCCGTTGGTGATGGTCGAGGTTCTTGACAGTGATCAGCTGGTGAGTTCGTATTTTATTCTGAAACAAGAATCTGTAATAATTTGTGTACAAAAAGAATATTTTCAAGAAAACTTCCGTACTGCATATCACATTTGCAACAAAACAAGAGCCGAGGGGAATTCCGCTGCAAACGAGTTGACGGATAGCCTGAGGATAAGCAATTGGTGCCATCCAGGGAATTGGACTTCAGTGATTTAGGGATCGGAGAGGGATTGGGGGAGGGAAATAAAAGATTTGGGGAAAGAAAGAAGGATTGGGGAAGGGAAAGAAGGATTGGGCTGTCGGTGACCTCATTCACGCGGCAATAATGTAATATAATGGCTAGACTTATTCTATCTTCTTGAAAACTTCTTTAACCATGTCATAGTTGATAAACAAACCATCTTTTTTATAATTTAGAGAAAGGAATACACAGAAAATAAAGTTCAAAATGTTATTAATCTTTCCAACTTTAACAAAAGGGAAAAGGATGCAGAAAACGGTTCTCAATATTGATTGTCAATTTTATCAATTTCAGGGTAAAAGTGAGCTTATAGGCCGGTTACAAGTTCAACCTGTGGTGGATGAAAGGTTGGACTACTTGTACGCTCCAAAATTGCAGTGGTATGACCTCTTCAAGGGAGCTGAGTATAGCGGCCAAATCCTAATGTCGGCTCAACTATGTCAGGTATTGAAATGCACTAAATCGAACATTGGCTATTTATTTTGGGCGCCGGTAACTCACTTGGCAACATAGGGCTCCAATGCATCCCAGTAGGGTCTATGTCCAGCCACAGCTGCGGGTGTAAGTTCTCAATGTACCTTGATCTGGCCCGAAGTAGAAAAATGAATGGGTGGTTTTAGTCACTAACACCACGGCGGTTTCCGAAAGGCCGATCAATGTTAAAATCAATTTAATCTCTTGTCAAGTCATCTGATTGGTTGTTGATATGATGATTGATTAAGATTCAGCCAACCAATCAGATGACTTGACAAGAGATTTAACAGGAGATTAGTTAATTTTAGCGTTGACAAGCCTTTCAGAAACCGGCTGTAAATGTTGGAAATTTAACCAAGGCAGAAAAAGTCATTGAAAGATGGGATATCTTTCAATTAGTTAGCTTATTTCGACACACACACACCACTTTGTTTATAAAAATGGGAACAATCACGACCTAGAGAATAGGTAGTTTAGGTAGTTATCATAATATTGTAGTTCCTAACTATTTGATCTTCTAGCCAAAGATACTCTGTTTTAAAGATCCCAGAAACAATAATGAAAAATACAGTGTACAGTTCAGTTGAAGAAACTTACGTTGCTACCGGAATCAAGATGCTAGAGACAGGGAGTGAAGATCCAGAACCATTGCCACCAAATCTGATACCCAAGGCTACTACATACAAGTGATTGTACAGTTTAAATATCTTTTTATACAGCCAATACAGTGACACCGAGTAGAAATATTGTTAAAATCTACTTGGGAAGTACATGTTTAAAGATACCTACACTTTTCGACAATACTGAACCTCTTAAACTTACGACTTTCAACTGTGTTACTAATAGATGTGGCCCTAAGTCCAGCTGTAGTCAGTCACGAGCTGTATGTGATGTACTTTATCATAGGTGAAATATAAAACGTAGTTTCTCATATTACATTTAAAAAACTGGTTTTAAGGTCCATAGACACTCGCAACATGGAGGCGTTACAAGGGTGTTATCAGCCTTTTAGTGTCAGAAAGGAATTAGTCTCCATTTACCTCATCACGCACAAAAACATAACGTTGATATTGTTTTTCTGTGAACCAGTTGTATCACACCCGTTGAGCCGGCCCCTCGGTGCTGGTCCACACTTTCTCTTTTTGTCAGACTTTCAGAAAGAGAAGCATTACGTGGATAGCTGTCCCTCAATTGTCAAAAAAATTGAATGTCGAATTATAACCAGATAATAGTAATCGATGGTGTAAGTCATCAAAATTAACGCATAGTTTTTTCATATTTTAGAGTAGACATCTATTGGTGGGGGCTACGTGACGTCACATCTACAAGAAAACCTTGTGTGGTCCTCGAAATAGATGAGCTGACGATAAAGTCCGATGTTGTATGTGATAAAAAATCGAACTGCAATTTTCCAAATGGGCGGTCTTCACAAATTTTCCAAGCCCCCTTGAATGAGGTCTATTCCCCACCTTTAAGCATCAGATTATATGACAGCAGTACTTTTGGAAGAACTTTATTCTTAGGAACAAATATAGTAAAAAATCCAAATAAGTACATTGTGAGTTGGCTACCCCAAGAGGAAAGAGATGCGTCGTTGAAAACTGTCTCCATTACAGCTTCCAGTTTTTTTCAAGGTATTTTGTTCTTTGCATCTTTTTTATTTGTTAGGTCTTCGATAGTATTGAATCTTGTGGCCACGATGATGCTAGCGATCGTCATTGTTTGTGTCATATTTGTAAAATATAACACAAAGCAATAGTGTGCGTTTAACGGAGTATGTTCGTGTATAAACGAAGAACTATGAAAGTAAATAATCTCTTAACATTTTTAGTAAGCCAAATACTTTACATTAAGAAGAGTTTTATGCCATCGACTGTGGATATGGGTAGCAAGCTGTCATTACAGAGTATACAAGAAACAAAAAGATCTCGATGGAAACGAGTATTTTGTAGCAAGGAAGTGGACGAAGAGGAATACTTTCTCCTGCCAATGTTTTCAAAAGAAAATAATCAATCGAAAATATTCAGAAATTCTTCTGAAAATCCGGAGAACAAAGATTGGTGGATGAGATATTATGCTATGCTAGAGGTACAAATTAATCTATCTCTTTCTCTCTCTCTTTTACGTAACTACCATTATTAGTATAATTATCATCGACATGATCACCATTGCCATCATTATCACCCGATGGAAGTCTACTGCTGAACAAAGGCCTCTCCTTAGTTTTTAGTACAATGTCAATTGCAATTCAGATATTTTTCTCCAGCAAAATCGATTGTCATTTGTTTCATAGCCATCATTTTGGAAAGCGATGATAGCGTGCATAAATGTATCGTTGAACTATTTTATTTACGATTGAAATGGTTAAGTTGCCTAAAAACGTATTTTGTTATCTCTTCCAAAATGGCAAAAATGTATGCAGCATTGGAACCTTGAAACCAATTAAGATAGGAACATCATTATTCTGCATAAATGTAGCTTTACTGTTCTATGAAATTTAATAATAAAAATTTTAGTATTATATTCTAGGACAATACAGATGAGCACGCGACAACGACGGATAAAATAGTTGTGAGTTATTTTCTTAATCTATCCTGGTTGTTTGTAACTATCATAAATTTGTATGCCATGGATACTAGTAGAGAAAAATGAACTGGCATTTTTTATAAATTTTTTCTTTTTTTTTTACTTGCAATAAACTAGTGCTTGACTGCGAGCCCACCTGATGGTAAGCAGTGATGTAATCGTTGATGGTAAGGCGCACTAGTTTATTAAGAGCCTATTCACTCTAGCCTTGAAGACACCTAAATTGTATTCGGACCTAAACACATTACAATTTGGTTCAAATAAGTTACCAAAGATTATTTTCCATAGTATTTTTTGCATTTAATTTAATATTATTCAGAATAATTTATTTGACCATTTTGCAGATGTACGGAGGAGAGTTAGAAGCTCAGCCAGAATTTGGAAAATTTAAGGATTGGTGTACCACTCTAAAGCTTTACAACGGCAAAAAGACAGGTATACCGGAGAAAGACGATCAGTTGTACTGTGGATTCTTGAAAGCTGGTATCGCAATATATAGGTGGCCACCACCCCCCGACACAGTTGCAGTTAGTTACAATGGAGTTGATTTGAATAACGGGTAAGCAGTTAATTGTTTTATTTGAACACAATGTTTCCAAAAACTCATTACTATCATCAGCTGGAGAAGTTCACTGCTGAACAAACACTCCACGTCATACGACCAGTTTTCAGCAGTATCCATTGACTCCTCGTAACTCTGAAGACGTCGTCGGTCCACCTTGCGGGAGGCCTGCTCACGCAACTTTTTTCGGTCTTTGGTCGCCACCACTAGTTATTTGTAACGACCAATTGAAAAAAACTAACACAATTTATTTTTGTAAAAAGACCATAGGATAGTTATTTTAAAAGTCAATATTATAAAAAGCTAGGTGGGCTGATGATCACGACGTGACTGGCAGTGGTTGGATAAGAAAAGCTGCACATCGAGCTCAGTGGCATGCAAGTAGAGACGCCTGTGTCTAAGAGTGGACGGAAATAGGCAAATGATGATGTGATGATGATTATAGGGCTTGGTGCCGCAAATGCATAAAATTAAAAAAAAAAGGTTGAAGCCATGTGCATAAATATACTCCTCAACAACTATTTGCGTCATTTCACTAAGAGGTGTTCTTGATAATAAAAGATCGCTGTGGTGCATAAAACAGTGTTGTTATCAAAACAGATAAAGGTACGCTTATGTCAGTGTTCTATTTTTTTTCAGTTATTTTACTGACTACCCAAACAACGAGCCTTCGAAGTTTCTAGTACGAGTTTACATCGTCAGAGGAGTAAACTTAGTAGCAAAAGCGTTTTCTGGTAAACTGGATCCTTACGTGGCCATCAGCTGTGGAAGCAAGCATCTAGGAGATAGAAAAAACCACGTAAAAAACACTTTAAACCCAATTTTTGGAAAGTAAGTGAGCCTTTTTTGTTCTAATTTGACTGGCAAACTACATAATTGAATCATAATAATGTAGGGATGTTAGTATGTTATGTGTTGAAGAGCCAAATTTCGTTACTCATGTGTAGTCTCAACGGCGTGATACCACCATAGCGTTGAGTTCCGCCGTATGTATAAGGTTGCCGGACGCCAAATTTTTCAACTCCCCCATTTCTCTTCAATTATCTGGTGTTATGGGTATCATTGGGCGGCACCGTCTGCTTACCATCTCGCATTGAGTAGCTCACTTGCCGATCCACCATATAAAATGTAGATAATGGTGGTAGTTTAATAATGCTGTATTGATTAACTACCACCGACTGTACTGTTATACTATACATAATGAGCTCCTATATCACCACTTTCAAAATTACAGGATGTATGAATTTCGATGTACTCTTCCTGACGACTACCTACTTACCGTATCCTTGTATGACTATGATGCTGTACCACCAGATGAGCTGATAGGTTCCACTACTATAGACTTAGAAGACAGGATATATTCAAAACACAGGGCAAGAGTCGGCTTGTCTACTGAGTACAATGCGTAAGTTCATGTTTGTATTAAAGTTGCTTTTTAGCCCCAGGTCGCAAACAAACAAACGACCAGTCGGCTGCATGGAAGTAGACTTACCAAGATAAACCTTAACCATTATTTCTGCGCCCAAAAAAACGATACATGTATCAATTTAGCTCATGAGATTATGGACATGCGACTTATGCAATCAGCAATCATTGTAGATCATAATCGTATCTCCCAATATCCTCAAGTCTAAAGGTCTCTATCAGCACCTGAATGTTTTTGGTAAACGACTCAATCATTTAACGTCAGATGGCCGAGCCAAGAGCCTGATGCAGTAAGCTCTTAAGAACTCTTCTAGTCATGGCACATACGGGTCCAGAGATTCCTTTTACGGGACTTTTACTTCTCTTATCCCAAACCCTCCCCAATCCCTAAATCTCCCTTATCCAAAAGCCATGGACGGCGCTGATTGGTTACCATTAGGGAATCTGTCATCTTGTTTGTCGTCATAAAAAAGTCCTGATCACCAGCGACTTGGTGCCCTCCGCTTATATATAGGGCAACTAATGTCATTTTTTGTATCAAAATTTGTTTTAATTCTTCAACTTCCCCTCCTTGCTTCGCATTCCTCATTGCTGAAGGTCGTGACCTCCCTTCGGTATCACCTTCTCCCGTACGATCTTCCTCCATCCAATTCTGTCTCTGGCGGTGTGAAGGGCGCCGTGGATGGTAGAGTCCAAAGTGGTGCGGATCTGATCGGACCAACGTATCGGGCTGCGACCACGAGGCCTTTTCCCCTCCATTTTTCCGGTCACAATGAGTCTCTCCAGGTTGTTTCCCTCTTTTCTTGCAATGTGACCGAAGTATTCAAGGACTCTACGAAGGCACACGGATGACAGTCGTGAGGAGATCTTGAGTTCACGCAGAATTGAGACGTTGGTTCGAAATGCCGTCCAGGGAATACGGAGCATCCTCCTCCAACACCACATCTCAAAGGCGTCAATTCGTTTGCGGTCCGCTGCCCTAAGAGACCATGTCTCCGCGCCGTAACAGAAGACCGAAAAGACCAGGGTCCGCACCAGCCTGGTTTTGGTCCTAGTGGAGATGTTTCGATCGTGCCATATTTTCCCAAGCTGGGTCATGGCACCCTTAGCCATTCCGATTCTCCTGCGCACTTCTCTCTCGCATGAACCGTTATTGCTAATGTTGGAACCCAGGTAGATAAAGTTGTCCACCACTTCTAAATCCAAAGCGCCGGTGAGTTCCAATCTTCCGGATCTATCCACCACCATTAGCTTTGTTTTGGACCTGTTTATGCAAAGTCCCATCTCTTCGCTTATCTGCTCCATTCGGCCCAGGAGTGCAACCATTTCCGACTCGTTTGCTGCGAGTAGGGTGGTGTCATCGGCGTACCGCAGGTTTGTAAGTTTTACGCCGCCAACTGCGATGCCACCCTCCCAGTTCTCGCAGGTACGTCTCATGATGTATTCCCCGTAGGCATTAAATAGAATGGGCGATAGTATACAACCTTGACGCACACCTTGTTTCAATTTGAAAGGTTGTGGTCTCGACTCTTACAACTCCCTGGCTTGAGCTGTAAAGCCTGCCTAATAGAGCGACGAGATGATGCGGCACTCCGAGTTCTTGTAGGACCTTCCATAAACAACTCCAGTTGACACAGTCGTGTAATCGACGAAGCACATTATCACTGGCGTATCAAATTCATACGCTTTCTCAACAACCTGCCTGATGTTGAGGATCTGCTCACGCGTACCTTTGCCCTTAACGAAACCCGCTTGCTCCTGCGGGATTTGCCAATCCAGGTAATAACGGATGCGGTTATTGATGATGTGGAGCAAGATTTTGCTGGCATGTGAGATGAGGGACAAAGTACGGTAATTGCCACAGTCTTTAGTCGATCCCTTCTTATGCAGTGGTAAAATGACGGATTCAGACCAATCCGGCGGCCAATCACCGTGCTGCCAGATATGTGCACAGATGTTATGAAGTGTCTTAACACCCAAATCTCCCAAAGCACCAAGCACCTCTGCCGTGATTTGGTCGCTTCCTGGGGCCTTCTTCCTTTTCAAAGACCTTAATGCAGTGGCTACCTCAGAGGGCAAAATCATGGGTTCCAGCTCTAGATCTTTCCATTCCGTTTTTGCATTTGGCGCAACGTGGGAATCCGCGTACAACTGCTCACAGTATGCGCGCCATCTCTCAGCAATACGGTCGAGTTCGTGTAAAACAGTGCCGTCCGAATCTTCTATTACCCATGATTTAGCCTTGAACTGCCTGGAAAGAACTCTGACTTTCTTGAAAAGGTCTGCAGTTTGCAACTTGTTAGAATGACTTTCAATATCGCTGCAAATACTTTCAATGAAGTTGTTTTTGTCGCGGCGACAACTTGCCTGGATTGCTCTGTTTAATTTGGAGAGTTCTGCCGTTGCGCCATCCTGCAGTCCTCTAGCTTTTAAGTCCTTTCTGTGTTGGATAAGTTCCCATGAGTAGTCAGAAATCCAGCACTTTTTCTTCCGCTCTGGCTTTTTCTTTTTCGTGACTTCGTCCAGTGCAGCATTAATGTGATCTTTCAGATCTTTCCACAGAGTATCAGCGTTAGCGTTAGGTTGCACTGGGGAGTCTCTTAAATGTGCCTCTACTGTTTCCCGGAAGGCTGGTTGCTCGGAGGGGTCCAAGCTTTTGGGTTTTGGTGGCTGACGTCTAGGCGCCCTTAACCGCAGCGAGAAGTTGGCTATGAGCAGGTTGTGGTCGGAACCGCATTCCGCACCAGGAAGGGTCTTAACGTTGGTGACAGAAGATCTCCAGCGGGTATCCAAGATAATGTAATCAATTTGATTTCTGTGTCTGTCGCCTGGAGACTTCCACGTGTACAACCGTCTCGGATGATGTTGGAAGAACGTGTTCATAATGCTGAGATTTCTGTCTATGCAGAACTCGATCAGTTTTTCACCCCGCTCATTCCTGATGCCCAGTCCATATTTACCAACTGTTCCTCTGATGTGGTCATCAGTTAGTGTACTACCGACCTTGGCGTTCCAGTCACCCAGGATTATTTTTGTTTCCCGACCTGGTATCGAATCAAGCGTTTCCTCTAATTTCCCGTAAAAGTCCTCAATCACCTGTTCCTGCGCCTGTGCCGTTGGCGCATATACTTGTACTATATTCAGTACACACGGCTTGGTGTTCAGCTTCATAGTGAGTATTCTATCGGACACTGGGTTATAGCCGAGGACGTACTTGTTCAAATGCGGCGGCAATATAATTCCGACTCCGTTCGTGCTTGAATCTTCACACCCCGAGAAGTACATGGTGTTCCCCACCGCAGTGGTGAAGTGGCCATTACCGCGCATGTGCGTCTCGCTGAGTCCCAGTATGGAGATGTTATGAGCTTCCATTTCCCTTTCCACGATGGATAGTTTACCCGCCCCAAGAAGACCACGGACGTTCCAAGCGCCGATCCGGCGATGAGTTCGCAAAGAAGTACTTACATTCCCGGACTCTGTGGGACCGACAGTAGCATTTCCTCCTGTTGGGGCCTGTCGATTTACTCCAGAGGAGGCTTCGGTCGCCAATTTCACACCAACCAGCCCGGCTACTGGGTGGCGCCGATGGTTAGTCGGATTGCCCAACAAAATCATTCTCTCTGTTTCAGATGCCATAAGGGAAATTAGTCGCAGTGGTTTCCCCTTGCCTTCTGCGCCAGACATTCTTCAACTTAAATATATTAATACAACTAATCCAGTTATATTTTTTCTATTTTCTAGGATTGGTCCAAATAAATGGCGAGACTGTCAAAAGCCCTCGGTAATACTTGAAGATCTCTGTGCAAAGAATCATTTAGCTCCACCAATTTTTCCTGACAACGCTACAGTGGTTTTGAACGGTGTAGAGTACAGAGACAACGACAATGGTAAAGACAATAAACTTGCTCTTTCTTACAAAATAACCCTCGTAAAATATAATTTTTTTCACACAATTTTCATTTGGATATCGCATAAAATACGGCTGTTACCTTTGACAACACATTTTAACTTACAGATTTAAAAAAATAGGATTCCCTTATTTCTGTTACTTAGGAAAATCTATTTCCTTTCAGGGAAAATATTTCGAACAGCGTCAGATCGCAAAGAGAACATTTGTCTTAGCTTACTGCACAGTTGGCATACTTTGCCGATTTGTGGTTACCGATTGGTCCCTGAACATGTGGAGTGTCGGTCACTGATAAATGCAACTAAAAATGGATTAGAACAGGTAACTATGGTACATAGGATCTAAATCTATAGCACCCCCTCTAATTATACCCAGTCACCACTGAATTCCTCTAGGATTGATGTAACTGTGACCGCTAAGTACAATTAAAGGTTGGGGTTAACTGATGACAACCAAATGATGTAGGTAAACATCGTAAGTATCATACATTTTATAAGTTTGAAATATTAAAACTGCGTTTGAACAAGCTAGGTCATAAATGCCTAATTCTTGATGAGACAGTTATGTGATATGATAGGATTTGTAGACAATGAAAGAACAATAAAAACTTTCTATAGTAGTTGTAGCATTAGCATTATAAGAAATAAAGCACTTTGCCAATTTTTGGTGCATAGTAGCGACAATCCGCTCTTCAGCGATTGTTCTCATTTTAATTATACATTTATGAAATCCTTTTCAGGGTAAACTGCAAATGTGGGTTGACATTTTCCCCTTAGACGCAGACGTCTACATACCACCGGGCGTGGATATCACTCCTCGAAAGTTGGAAGAATATGAACTCCGAGTCATTATATGGGACGTTCAGGGACTTAGGCTAGACGACCATGGGAAGAAAGTATCCGATATCTACGTTAGAGCGTTAGTACGCCAAAGTAATTTTAAATGTTATCTTCTGTTCTTCCAACAGTTATTTGCTGCATTTGCTCACTTTTGTACAGAGTAAAAGAATCTAGTGTTTCTTATTAACAAGGCAAATAAAAACTATCGAACTCTGTGTTTTGAATTTTTAGAAAACGTTTGAAGAACCAACCAGTATGCCAACTATCGAAAACAGCGGATTAATGACTGAAAGCATTAAAATCTAAACTAATATTATAAATGCGAAAGTAAGTCTGCTGTCTGTCTGTCTTATCTTCACGCCTAAATTACTGAAACGATTTTTGTGACATTTGGTACAGACATAGTTTGGAACTCGAGAAATACATACGATAGTTTTTATACCAAAAATCTACAAGATGTCACTATTCCACGCGAACAGAGTCGGGGGCAAATGCTAGTTCTCATCTCATAAATAAATCCTCCTTGGTTGGTTTTTGCCACCAGTACAAGTTATTGTGTGCGTTTAAAACGTGTTTCCATTTGTGTAATTTTGTTTATTTATTGTTTTCAGATGGATAGACACGATAGAACAGGCTCAGTACACCGATGTTCACTATAGCAGTTCATCTGGAGAAGGAAGTTTCAATTGGCGCATGATTTTTCATTTCCATTACCACCATGCGGAGAAAAAGGTATTTAAACAATAATTCGTCACACGCTATGTACTGCATACTTATGAAAAGTTTCTTGATTCATTTCAAGCGACACAAAGAGTGAATGAGAGATTTGCGTGATTTAAGAGATGAATGTAGCTTTCCGAAAAGTTTATAGTATTCTAAAGGATTTGATTGACTCTATACTATTTTTGGTATATTGTATTTATATTACAGTTAGTAAGAAAAGAAAAAGGGCCATTCACAGAAGTAGAGGAGCATATGCCACCAATATTTGTAGTACAAGTTTTAGACAGCGATGCTTTGTCACAAGACGATTTTTTAGGTAAGTTTTAACACTGTCAAAGTACATTTTACATACAGTATGAAATAAAGCCTATTTAGCTGGTTTGATATATAAATAAGGTTATATAATAATTCTGTATGGTTTTAGCGTCAGTCTCTTTCAATTTGAACTCAATGTCGAAAGGGACGAAGCAACCAACCAAGTGCATGATAGAGGAATGGGATAAGAATAAAAAGATTAATCTGTTTACGGTTTCTACAGTGAGAGGATGGTGGCCTCTCGTTTACACCAATCGCAATACTGGCATGACTGTAGCCGCTGTAAGTCTTATTTAACTTAGTTTTGCGAAGAAGCAACATTTTGATGATAGCAAAAATAACGCACATCTCATCGCCCTATACGTGCCCACTGCTGAGCGAAGGCTTCTTCTCACGCAGAGAAGTTTTGAGCATTACTCACCACACTTTCTCAAACTAGTTGTTTGGGCCTTTTAAACCTTCTCTGGACTTCCACAAATAATTCAAGACCAATATTAGCCAAATGGGTAAAGGCATTATTGAGTTATAACATTACAACGAAAAGAGGCATTGAGTTTTATGTACAACCTATATACTAGCTGACCCGGCAAAGTTCGTACTGCCTCAAATATTTTTTTATGTTTTCATATTTTCTGACCTTTTAAATCTTCCCTATATATTCAGGAATATTTCAAGACCACAATAAGCCATGTCTGTACAGCCGTTCTCGAGTTTTAGCGAGACTAACAAACTGCTATTCATTTTTATAGCCAAGACAAGATAGTCTAGGTTTCCTTACGATGTTTTTCTTCAGCGTATGTCAGTAGTGAATAAATAATCATAGAAAGTACACAATTATAAATAGGAAAAAGTTTCATTGGTATATGACATGAAGCGGGCGTCTTATCCTCCTGGCCACCACGACAGTTAAATGCGATGATGACTAAAACTGTAGGTTATGGTTAGTCTATGTAACAGGGTGCTTCTTCATATGCAGGGGTCGATAGACTTAGAGCTGACTTTGTTGCCGAGGGAGAGAGCAGTTTTGATGCCGGTGGGTCTTGGAAGAGAACCACCAGCGCCATTGCCGGAACCCACGTGGGTATTTTCCTGATTCTATGTTTTATTATCTTCCCAAATAAATGTGTTTGTGAGTACGCCTGTAAATAGAAGACGGTTTTTTTCGTGAGGGCGATTACGCCCAAGAACTACTTAAGAAATCATTTGATGCCCTCATTATTAAATGAGGGCATCAAATGATTTCTCACGCCCAAGGCGAGGCGAGACTGCGAGTGTTAGACACTGACTAAAAACCTAAAAATGAGGACACTGCGGTGCTCAGCCCACGCAGGCCGGCAGACACCTCCACAGTCACTGCATACTTCACCGTGTCCTCCAGGTGGTCCTCACAATGAGCTCACCAAACTTTTTCTCCTGCCAGATAATTTAGTTTGGATTGAGCTGGCTAATTTGGCTGTGGGAATGGATAGGAAATTATGGGGAATTTTTATTTGAACGCAGCCTTCAGAGTTAATTTTTATCTTACTCTACTTTTAATGTAAACGTCAGACATTATCAAGGCTTTTTTGGAGGAGAGAAGAGAAATCACCCATTCACTTCCCTCGCCCAAGATAAGGCGAGAGTGAGGGCTGAGGCTATTACGGGCTGACCAAATTTTTTTAAACAAATATGTAATGTGTTTTCAGACGATCAGAATCAACAGGTCGTCCACTGGATTTCGTCAAGAGTTTGAAGTTCAGCAACTGGAAAAAAGAACACAAAGCTGTTGCGGGTACTGCGGCCGTTATCACCTTCATCGCAGTTATGGCCTACCTACAAGTACCAATGCTGTTATTTGACGTACTGACAGTAAGTTTCATATTATCACTTACTTCAAATAACTTTATAAAATTGAACAGAATGGCTTACTAACTTGAATTATCTAAAGAAAAGCTCTATTGGTTTGAAGTCATAACAGGACCCTTATTAATGCGCGTGCACTTGTTGGCGACGTCACCTCGCCTAACCGACAGAAGATTGCTATTGTTATCCTTTCCTACTTGGAATTAGTAGAGCAGTTTTAATTAATTCACGTTAGTAAGTCGTTACTTACAGGCAAATATCGTGATGTATTCACGATATTTGCCTACTATTAAAAAATAGTCAAGTTACTTTATTCTATTTCATTGTATCCTATTCTACAAATATAGAAAATTATAGTGTACATTGTGTCTTCATTTGTTTCAGTAAGTTGCTTCGAATCATCGTGATATCTTCCCGAACGTGTGCAGGAAACCTACAAAAGTAACTTTTGTTCATAATATAAAATGTTTTGTAAGCAAAATACATTAGTTTCAAGATATGAATAGGTACAATTATACAATAATATTTAGAAGTCCGTTTAATTGTAAAACCAAAATGTTTTAAACATATTTTTTTAACTCGTTTTACTGAAATAAATACTTAGTAGCTATATGGTTGTTTGTTTAATCGTCTTTCAATACGTTTTTTTTTTATTATACAATTTTAGGGTAATATACATTTCAATTACTGTATGTTAAACGTCTAGACTATATTCTGTAACAGTACTGCCAGTGTTTCTTATAACATCTGGCAGGTTACTCAGTTCTACGAAAGTAATTAAATATAAGCGCCCCTGCCTATCTTGGAGGAACATAAAGCGTTATATTAAAGGAGGTTCGCAAAACTCGTATTCGCGCACGCGCAGCTTCTCGATATAATTCATTCTAAAAAGTGAAAGTAAATTAAGTTGATAATTTTATAACGGTTTATTTTCTTTTGTATTTTTGTTACATGGTAAATTATAGTCTTTTTCTAGTGGAATACCTGTTGTCAGGCTAGTGCAGCCCGCCTGGCTACAGGTACCCCTGCCGTGAATGCCGCATGTTGCGGCTTTTATACAAATTTTCCGTACGCTCGTAGCGACAAGTGGTGGAAAATGGAACTAATTAGAAATGGGATGATGCGCGCCTATTTCAGTCTTGTGCCCCAAGCTCCTAGTCTTCTAGCCTCCTTTAAGAGGTTTTATGAGCTTGCAATAGATGGCGTTGTTCTCTTTAGGGACACGTTAGGGATGAAGAGTATAAAATAGTAGGCTGCACGTGCTTAAGGAATCATTTTGAGTAATTTAATTTTATAAAGAAAGTATAATTTTTTTACTAAACCATGTCCTAGGTGAATCATCAAACTTGGATCAATAAAAAGTATTATTGTGATATATAATTTTAGAAAGACTTCCTGCATTCGTGTGTATTTGTATTCGATGTAAAGACAAAGCTTGTTCTCCATAACAATAGATTTCTTATTTGACATCAAGTGTCAACGCAAATCTATGACACAGGCCTCTATTCTCTGTCTACGGACACAGGGAACTATGTTGCGAAATTCTATCTCTCTTTCTCTCTCTCTCTCTCTCTCTCTCTCTCTCTCTGTCGCTTTCAGTCCTACATTTGCATGCAATTCAGAAGAATGATTGTTTTAGTCCCGAACAAAAGGATATAAGGTATACCTTTGCCCTCAAAGAATGGTAAGAGTAATATCATGTTATGATTATGAATGATATGATTGACATTATTTATCTTTGATTTATCTTGTACGATCTTCATACCTTGATTAGAAATTATGACATTCAGAGATCTGAACTAGAATTTTCCTTTACCGCGCTTGATAACTCATTTTTTTTTCTAGATATTCCATTTTTTTTTAATTTAAACAACATACTATAATACCATATCCTTATTAGCGGTTAAGTATGTGATGACTCTCATATTAGAGTGTGACACACAAGACTTTTTTTAAAAACCGAAGCGAAAACACATGCGTAATATTAACTTCAACACCTTACACTTTACCTGCCTTGACAAGCACACCATGTTACTTCATTAAGTAATCAGAATAAAACTAGGCTGGTCGGTCCCTATCGGTCGAAGGTCGTTTGTAGCTATCTGTACAAAACCATCAAATGTCCCACAACTTTTTGGACAGTAAATTCTTTATCCAAAGTTAAGCAAGCAATATCACATAGTTACAAGTTAAAAACGCACTACATTGTTATTCTATGATTACCTATTTTGTTAAATAGGTAAATAAATAACGAAACTATAATCATACCGTATCGTATAATCAAGTAAATAAAGAATTTTGTATCACAGATAATCAACTATTTTACAATAATAATTAAAGCGTTGTAAATACCTAAGCATTTATATTACAGATAATCAATCAACAAAATTCTTTAAATTAAATGTTATTTTTACATTGTCTGGACTTGAAAAGAGTTGACCTTTGAATTTGTTTCGGCATTTCTTCTCAGAGTAGTCAGATAGGAAATGCCGGCCTCATCCAGTTTTTCACATATAAATTGACGTGTAAAAGTGCCGTTTTATGGCCTATTTGCAAAAATAAATTCATTGTTTCATTGATTTATGTTAAATCAGTGTCACAATTCTATTACTTATCAAAGTGTAAAATGGTTATTATGCACATGATAAGACCATTTTTTTTATTTTCTAGTTAATTGTGTTTTAAATATCTAACATAATCCATCAAAACATTTTAAAAATCCATGACATGTTTTATTATTATTTCCATATTTTAAAAATAAAAACCAGCATTCATGGACACTGCGAACGAACGAAACTTTTTTTTCCCGATCGTCAACAGTGTTGACGACAGGAACGAAAGGTGTTACCGAACGGGAATAACGCGAAATAATAAGTAGCGTTCGTCAACACTGTGAACGAACGAAACAACCCTTTCGTCAACAGTGTTGACGAAAGGGTGTTACCGCGCGGGAATAACCCATCCTTTTTTCGCTACACAACTGCAAAATTTCCACAGTTTTCAAATAGTTGCACAAGCTTTTTCTAGATGGCGCTGTATTAAATTTAAATATGAATCTTGTAAACATGTTGTTAAATCTTGAATACTAAGAAAAAATGCGATTTAAATGGAAATCCGATTTACTCTTATTTCATAGAGATAAAATTTAATTTTGAGGTGATGATTTGTCACTGAAATACTGTAATTGAATTCTTTCTATTTACAAATAGGAATAATTTATTGTGAAGGCTTCAAGTGTATTACGTAATTCAACATTAAAATAAATACCTAAACCTAAAAAGTGTTACAATTCTCTTAAAAAATAACAATAGTATTGTTTAGTATGCCGGAATTGGGTACGTAATGTTTATTTTTTTGTTTAATAGAACAAATTTTTGTGTTGACACAATAACCTATTGTCCTTAAATCGTACGCAAATATGTCAAAACATTAAAAATAGACGCATCATTTTACCAAGGCTGACTCTTATTATTGTTTAAATAAAATTTTGATCAACAATACAAACAAATCTGTATAATTTTGTTCTGTACGAAAAGCACTGACTGACTAAGATAAAGACAGTTTCCACACTTGAGTGACAAGAAGCCTTTGAAAAGTTTTGTCCACTGAAAGGGCGCTACACGCATGCCTACACAAGAGAGGTGTGGGGCCGCCCATTCGCAACACACTCACCGCGATGACCATAATAACCGCGGCCGCGCTCCGTCGCCTATCCGAACGCACGCAACTTTTTTAAAAAAGTTTATAAGAAAAGTATTTAACCTCCGCGCATCAGTGACCTATTTGTGATTTCGCGGTAAGTTTTGACGTTTGATTTATCTGTGACAATTATTTTGTATATTTTTTTTTACTTTTTGTCGTTTCTTCATTTTGTTTTCGTGAAAATAATATGCAAATGAGTGTCGAATATGGAAATTACGTCTTTTGCGTAAGTATTAAGCCTTAAATTTGAATTAATTTATAGTGGCAAATTCCATGTAATTTAAATTACTTAAATACGTCAGCGTATTAAAGTAGTACTAACAAAAATGCCTTATCTTGATATACATTCGACAATAAAAGTGCGTGTCTTCCTAAATCTGGTTGTTTGATAAGAAATAAAATAATATTAGTATTTTAAATAAAATTTAATAAAATTTAATAATACTGTTTTGACATCGTTTTGTGTTTATTTTCTTCAGTATCCATTACGTATAGGGATTTATATTGGCATGCGTTTTTATGTAGTAATAATTAAATCGATTATTAAAAAAATATAAAGTAATTATTCGATAATGTTTTTATGAGACGTGGTTTATGGAGCTCAAAGTGCTAAAGCTTATAATAATGAGAGGACAGTATAATAAAATGGCATATTAAGAACACTCTTCTTTAATAAAATGCTTTTATTATTTTCTGCGTTGTAGGGCTGTGCACTCAATATTTCGGCGCCAGTGCGAAATATTACAAACTAGGTTCTGCAACCGGTTTCGCCCGAAGATCAAGCGTAAAAAGTAATCGATCTGTCATTCCAGACTATAAACTATTCTCGCGCCAAATTTCATTCAGATCTGTTCAGTAGTTTATGTGAAAGAGTAGTCAATATATTCATGTAAACATGTCAACAACATATAAATTTTCTCGTATATTGGGGACTAAATAATGAAATTTATTGTATCTGTAAGAACATGTTCAGCTTGTAATACATTTTTCTTGAATGTTCTGGCCTTGATCCGTTAATCGCAAAATATACATAATAGGCCTCACTTTTTGTATTGCTACCATTGAATGATTGAAATCCTTAACATATAAGAAGATTTTGAATATTTCGACGCTGTATTGCAAATGATATAAAGCTCCCTACTTATGAATCAATTAAAAAAAATCCAAATACAGTTATTACTTACTACTTATGTATCAGGCTATTTTTATTCTTTTTTTTTGTGCTTGACCAAAGAAATGTTTCGTACATTGATTATATAGGCAATTAATTAATTGATTATTAGGTTTAGTGTAGGTAAAAAAAGCGAAGCTGGAATAAATGCCTATTTTCTAGTAAAGCAACTTAAGCTGTACTAGACTTGTTCTTAAGACACATCTAAAATGTTGATATCCATAATATGCCAGATACATCTTAAATCGTGGGGTTCTTTTAAAGGGGTCAATCTTCCAAAGACCTCTACCACCGTACCAGACAGAGGTTACGGCGCCCGCTTCACATGCATGACTTCAAAACCAAGCCTTTTTTTCAAATTGTGTGTATTAATCAAATTAAATAATGAATTAAGGCCCAGATTCGGTAGGTAGTGGTGGCTACTACAATGTGGATAAAAAGGTGTTCGGTCCACTAACTTCCTTTGTTTTCAACCTTCGTTAATAGTGATTGTGGGCGTATCGAGGGAGTTCTGTATGTCTATGTATAGGACCATCGTCATTGTCAATTAGCGGAGTAGACGATCAATGTCTGACATCACTATACAGAACAGCGTCAAATTACTTTTATTTCCTATTTTATATGTAAATGATCGCAAAAAATGTTCCGCTGGCTTCGCTCAAGTTTTATAAATAATGCCGTTTATCCTGACTGTGTCGTGAATAAATGGGATCTTGACTATTTGTTAGAGGAAATATCTTCACGCATGGTTTCAGAGCTTTCTCTGCTTGGAACCGGACGGAAGAGGTTTGTTGTTGTCATAGATGTGACCTCCTAACACATAATCGACCACGAACCCGTCCTTGTACATTTTAGCTGTTGTTGTTTGATCTTTTTGTTGCCGAAACGTTTGTGTTTTATGACTATTGTTTTTTAGACATAAGCATCTAGATGTAAACAACAAAATGATAAATTAATTATGTAATAACATCCGATTGACTTTTCTTTGTGTAATTTAAGCAAAAATAGTTGCTGTTTTCCCGTTCTTGTCTTTATTAATTATTTTTACTAATGTTAGATTTATTGTACACCTTAGCCAGAAGAAGCATTTATTGAGGTGTAATATGTTTTGATAGTGGTAAATTTTTAATAGCAGCACGACCACGCATTTTGGGCAGAGTATGAGAAAAAAATATTGCTGGTGAAAAATGGGCGCTAAATTATATTGTATAATGCTCCTAGTTAAGTATATAGAATTTTCTAGAATCCATAATAAGTTTATTAAGATTAAAACACAAAACCTTTGAGGTATTTTCTAAAATGGTTTTATGATTAATTGTCATTTATAAGCTATTACCAAGTGAACAATTTCGTTCACTTTGATATAATGTAAAGTACAAAACATTTGGAATATTGAAGATAATATTTTCACAAACTTTTTGCCATTTTTTTCCACTAACAAGTTTAGGCGGGCGAAAAGAAATATTTTTCTTGTGATCCTTGAAAAGTTCTTTTAATTTACCAATTGTATGATAAAAGTAAGTGAGATTGTAAGCATATCTTGACATAATGCACTCTTCGTGGACATGCAAGTTCTAGAGGGACAAGTAGAAGTGCTCTTTTCCTAAGTATGTATAAACCAGAAAAATTCCCACTTAGCTTCTACATACTTACACCCGGTTTCTGAAAGGCTTGTTAACGCTAAAATTAACTAATCTCCTGTTAAATCTCTTGTCAAGTCATCTGATTGGTTGTTGATAATTCAGTCAACCAATCAGATGACTTGACAAGAGATTAAATTGATTTTAACATTGATCGGCCTTTCGGAAACCGGGGGTAAGTTACTTATGCAAACCAAAAAACCATTTCGTACTTTGATATCGAAGTTTCAAAAGGCGCCTTTTTTTTTGGAGAGATAAGGACTAAGAAGATTAGGATAGTTATCTAACTAAATCTACCCTGCCGGCTACTGTATTCACATGGAAGAGGCACCAGGTCTCCGCACCCTAAACCGAAGACAGGACCAAAGACCAAAGACCAATTACCCCTTAGTTTAGTGCAATCGTATCTGCACCCATTTGACCTTGAGCTAGTCATAGTGCTTTTCCTATGCCCCAAAGAGACAAAAGACTATCACAGATGTGCCCAACGGTTGTTCAGCCGCAGTTGCAATCCAAGTGCAATATTGTACCGCAGCCTCGACATGGAACAGGAGAGAAAATGAGGTAGTTATTAATCAGTAAGAGTCTGACACTTCCACTCGTATCACCGTAGACGAGAGAAGTATGACTAGAAGAAGAAGATGGCTTCCCTCCCAAAAAACACTTTTCTTATGCGTTTATAGGGAACACGAAACAAGCCTGGAAGGAAGAAGGTCTTGGTAAATACGTCTCACGTAATTATGATGACGACTCCGCAATTGTACAATGATTTTGCACTAATCACCAATAATTGACAAGTCTAGTATCTACCTGAAATGTCATTCGAAACGTAATCACAAATAACTAGAGTAACTAAACAAAAGCACGCGCTTTTCCTTATCAATGTGACATCGTGATAACAGTATGGGACAATATAGCTAGCCCATAGTACCTACCTCACTTCAATACCAACTTTATTCCGTGCGAAATAAGAACTGATTTCATACTTCTGTCGGGGATTGACCGTAAATAGATGAGAGTGGATTTGTATATAATTGTCATTGTTTGTCGTATCTAATGGATATTCGTTACAGTAATGGCGTAATAAGCATGCAATGTTAACATGTCCTGACAGGTCTTAAATTTTAACGTGCATTGCCTAATGTTAGAAATTTTGATGAAATCGTTATGTGATAAGAAATTAGGAAACGTAATATTATCGTACTACGACTTTGTCTCCAAAAATGCATAAGAAAATAATATCTGCGTCATCTATACGTAATTAAAATAAAAAATGACTTCGTATAAAAAGAAATATTTATAGAAAAAACATTGACTCTTTTTCCATCTTTTTTTTTCTTTTATGGAATAGGAGGCAAATGAGCTTATGCTGTCGAGAAAATGCTTTTCTCATTTTACAATTAGATCAAAAAATATAATTAGCCAATTAAATAATATGAGTCTCCAAAAATTTCGAGAAAATGTCTCATGAGGTTCCGAAACATTTGTTTTACCTATACGAAAAAAAAACAACAAAAAATCTACATGAGTTTTTTTTACTTCTTACAAAAATATCGAAGGAGTATTCACGACTATCCTTCAAATAAAGATGTGCCTGATTCAATGTTATGCTTCAGTGAACACAAGATTTTATTTTATAAGGGAGAAAATACATATATCTGTATCGTAGATAAGATGAAGTTTGATAATATTTAGAGTAGCTAGTTCATTCTATAAGAAACTAAAACAAAAACATTTACCAAAAATAACTCTTTACAACCTGTGTTTTTAAGAAAACAAATCCCAGTTTTATTTTCGAAACAAAAGAAAACAGCCTAATTTTACAGAACACTTTTTAATACTGCTAGATTTCGATCCAAAATGTCTAGATGCTCTCTAACTTTAAGTATAGAAGGTAATTTGTATGATCTGTATTAAACATGAGTTTATCGAGCTAAGTATCGGGCACTAATAAGGTATTAAGGTAATAATAACACTATGGATTATAAGATCTCGTTCGAAATCTTGATTCTCATGCTTGACTTTTTGATTAGTCTTTTTCATGGGATAAGTCGGCAAAGGAGAAGCCGGATCACCTGATGGTAAGCAATCGGTACCGCCCATGGGCACACGCAGCACCAAAGAAGTTTTAAGTGTTGTTAGAGATTTGAGGATTGAGAATTTGGGGATGGGGAAGGAATGGCCTTCCGGTAACCTCACTAAAACTGCGGGACAAACCCATGCGTGGTTACACGCCGGTGTTCGTTAAGGTCGTGGTATCACTACGTTCGAGACAACTTATTAGTTTCAAAGCATGGCTCTCCCACGTTTTTAGTTTATACATACGTATACTTTCCCTATTAAAAAAAGTTCTTTAATACATTTTTAATTTCATTGCATTCGAAGGAAGATGCAACCAGAACCATTATCAACGTGATTACAAATAGCGCAATCTACCAAAGAATGTTAAACGATTGGCCAAACAATCCAAGTGGAAAGAAAGAATAACAATCGTAAAGATAACAGTGGAGAGATAAAAACATCCCTAATGCATTAATCATAGTAGGTAAGTATATAACGTTTACTTTATGCCTTGGAAAATATTTGTCCTGAAATAAGGATTTCCCCCTATGTCAAAGATTCTTCAATAAATATATCTTTCCCATAGCGTCACCCACGAAGAATGGAATTAATACTGGAGAAACAATGAAACAATGAATTTATTTTTGCAAATAGGCCATAAAACGGCACTTTTACACGTCAAATTATATGTGAAAAAAGGAGTTTCTATTTGTTAAACCAAAAATGGTTTTGTCTAGTCATAAATGCTATCTATTCTTAATTCAAAAGTACTCCTAAAATTTAAATTGTTATGGTAATGTCAATATGCAAATTCAGTTGAAAAAAAATCCATTTAATATTGAAAACAATAATATTTAAAAAAAAATAACGAAATCGTGATCGCCAATCTTTAATATGTTATGTGAAATATTATAAAATATCTCCATACAAAAACTCCTCATAATTGTTATACGAATCACACTTAACTAACGCATTTGCGAATTCCTATTAAAATTAAAACACCAGTTGCGTTTTGTCAAAAATGTTCTATTCGAGTACATGACATCATAGATGCTATCGAAACCATTACACTTTATTTATTAACCTATTAATCACACTTGTCATGTTGCTTTTCCGACTATAAAATGATACCAGCATAACTTTTGGACTTAATATTTTTTACATTTAGGTTTAATTTTGGAGAGGATTTTCTTTTAGTAGTGTAAGTGCCAGATAGTTCACGTAATGTCTTTGGTATTCAATTTTATATAATAAGCCTGTGGCTATCGAAACATTGTGAGCCCTAAGCAATGGTGATAGACGATCAGCCATCTTGAAAAATATTTTGAACGTAACACTGACGTCATCTTTATCCCCATTCTACCAATGGAAAAATGGAGCCGACTATTTCAATATAATAAAACGATTGGTAACCTAAGGCAGTAAACCAAGATGGGAAGTTGGGCCTTTATCAGTTAAAAGATTTATTACATTAGGCGTCACATCAGCAACCGGTACCGTTTTCAGTTCCTTACAGATAAAATTTTAATGTTGTGAAACATGCTGATTCTTACGACGTTACCATGCCAGTACTTGAAGATCAAAATGAACTTTTACTGCAGGTTTTGTTTGGAGAGGGCGATCAATTTCGCATTTTCCAGATTAGTTTTACTGGGGCTTATCAATTGGTCTCTATACTGTAATTTGAACATAAGTTACCGTCATTTCCTTTTATGGGACAGCTTGTGATTCCTTTCTCTTACAATTAGAGTATAAACATGCCACATCAAAACTAGGCGTTACATTTGATAAATTATTTTTTCTATTCATACCACGCTTACTCGACAAAACTTCAACGATCTGTAACAGACCCTTCATAGTACTATCAAAGTACCAATTTCTTTATAATGCTCATCTCATTTTTCTTGAATGATTGACATTCATTCCAACACCGAATGATAGAAAGCTTGGGTATAATCAGGGCCTTTTTAATGTGAAAGATCTAGCTAACTACACACAGTACGGCCGACGAGTCTGAAGTTAGCTGTTTGTCTGCACAATGGATCTTTTAGGAACAAAATTGTGTACTGCGGAGCTAATCGGCTAACTTCAGAGTCGCCAAGATACGTTGGCGGTATTGTAATAACTTGACGGTATGCGATCGGTGCCGCCTATAGGCACCCAAAATACCTTTGGTGTTTAGAGTTGTTACGATGTTACTGTTAAAAGTGCCTTGCTGACCTTTCGAGGGTGATGGTTTCGAAGATTGGGGATAAGGCATATTAATATTTCTTTTGAATAACAATAAAATGTAGCTAGTAGTTAAACTTTTAATTTGTTTATTTAACATTTATAACGTAATTTTTATTTTCTAATTCTAAATGGTACAAACATTTTCATCTCAATTTATAACACTTAGTAAAAAAAAAAATGGGTAGTAGAAATTAATATCAATATTTTGGTTTTTAAAACTACGAAAACACTCTCAGGCTCAATTACAATGTGAAATCGGAGCCGAGCTCGCTTATTGCCAGTATATTAAGTTTATGAGACAGCGAAGCCTACCGCAATTTCCTACTGACGACGGAAAAAGTCCAAAGCAATCTAAAGTATACAATATTATTTGTCTTTTGTATGATAATTGGTATTTAAAGAACAAACATTTAACATTCAATTAAGTGCACTCTCAAACTAGCTCTTAAGTAAAGATTTAAAATACGGTCGAATTATATAAAATCTTTATTGTCCAAATTAAATGAATGATCTCTTTGTCTATAAACGACAGTGATTCATTTTATTGTGTTTTCAGAGAGCAAAGCAATGATCCATAATATATTAGGCTATAAAATCAGCGTTACACACACCCCTTTCGGATTCCCCAAATTTTAAACTCTTTAAAATACTCCTGTACGCACGTACATGGAAATACCGCACCTAATCTTAATTATGTGTTGCGTATCAGCACACAGATTACATTGAAACAGTTATAAAGAAGTTAAATAAAAAAGATAGAGCGTTATCTATTATCTCACAAGATTCTTAAAAAGAACGTTTGAATGATATATAAGACAGTTTTAAAAATAACTTCTATGGACCAACGCGCTTCTAAGTTTCATTACTTTAATCCATTTTCATATTAAATACCGAAAATGGAAGAAAAGTCGATTAAAAGTGCGAAAGAAAATGGGAACACCAAAGATGTTGATTACGACGAACTTCTGTCATCGGCTGGCGAATTCGGTCGATACCAGATATTTCTGTTCTTCGCTACGTTTCCGTTTTACGTATTTGGAGCGTTCTCTTACTTCACCCAAGTCTTCTTAACAGAAACTTCGCCAAACCATTGGTGTATGGTGCCAGAACTTGAAAATTTGACTATTCTGGAAAGAAGAAGTTTGGCCATACCATTGAACAAAGAGTCACCATTCGGATATTCAAGATGTGAGCAGTATGACGCAGACTGGACTGAAGTTTTATCGTCAGGAGCCACCTTAAACAGAACATGGAACACAGTGCCTTGTAAGCAGGGTTGGGAATTTAATAAAACAGAATTCGCTTACCCAACAATAGGTAGCGAGATGGGATGGGTGTGCGAAAGAGACAGTTATCAAGCAACTGCACAATCAATGTTTTTTGTTGGATCAATTGTTGGAGGTTTTCTCGTGGGATGGATCGCAGACCGTTTTGGAAGGATACCAGCTGCCGTATTTAGTAACATGGTTGGAGCTATTGCAGGCACAGCTACAATGTTTGCCTCTAATTTTACGGAATTCACAATCTGCCGATTTTTCATGGGGATGTCGTATGACAACTGCATGATGATGACTTATTTGCTGGTGTTGGAATACGTGGCTCCAAAGTACAGGACAAGAATGACTAACTTATCATTTGCCCTTTTCTTTACAACGGGCATTGTTTCGTTGCCTTGGATATCATTGGCTTGTGGACATTGGAAAACAATAGCACTTGCAACAAGTCTGCCTATGGCACTGTCTCTATTAGCTCCGTTTATTATTCCAGAAAGTCCAAGATGGTTATTATCAAAGGGAAGAATTGATGAGGCAATAAATAAAATTACAAATATAGGACGTGTCAACGGAAAAGTAGTACCACAAGATCTAATTGAAGGCTTTAAATACACCACACTGAACAGCAAAAAAGTGCCCGGAAATATAATGGATATGTTAAAAAGACCTATTCTAGCAAGAGTCTTTGTTTGTACTTGTATAGAATTTATGTTTTGCATGATAATTTTTGACGCTCTTGTCAGAACTATAGGGCAGCTACAATTCGATTTTTATGTATCTTTTACTGTTATATCTTTAACTGAATTTCCCTCGTTGGTCCTACTGTCTTTTATATTGGATTACACTGGAAGAAAGTCTATGATATTTGTAGCAATGGTCGTATGTGCTATATTCAGTTTTTTGATACCATTTGTTGGTGGTGGTTTAGCATCGGTGATATGTGCAGTTTTGGCAAGATTTGCAGTGAATATGGCTTGCAATGCAGCTATGCAATGGACAGCAGAAATGTTACCAACATCAGTTAGAGGTTCTGGTTCATCAATAACACACATTTGTGGATATATTGGTACAGTGATATCACCGTTTGTAGCATACCTTGAAGTATTCAGGTCTTGGCTGCCGATGATTGTGGTTGGAGGTATTGCAGTTCTAGCTGCTTTGATTAGTATAACGCTTCCTGAAACGGCTAACAGAGATATGCCACAGACATTTGATGATGCAGAGGAGTTGATTAGAAGTCAAGGATTCTTTGATTTACCACGTAAAAAGAAAGTCACTAATGAAAATGCTAAGGGCCATGCGAATGAAAGCTTTGAACTTAATTAGATTTATGTTTTTGGTATTTTGCTCTGCCCAGTGCATTGTGATTAATGTTACGCTAGAGCTTAATAAAGATTATTTGATTATCGTATAGTACTAGAGCGAGCGAATGTGGAATTTTTCAATAACATGTCAATAATGTCTACATAAGATAAGCGAAATCTATGTTTTATTTTATTTATTATGTGTTTCTTGATCGACTCTCTCCACTTCAAGAAATTAAAGTATTATTATTTAATTTAATACTTGTGTGTTTTCTTTTATTTTAACACAAAGAGCATAAAAAACACAGGACACAAAGTAACACTACCTAAATAATTATACACTAATTATTCATCATCATCTTCCTGCCCTTGTCCCGTTTTATTTGGGGTCGGCGCAATATGTTTTTTTTTTAAATAATTATTATTAAACTAATAT
Source organism: Spodoptera exigua (assembly GCA_902829305.4). Classification (NCBI taxonomy): domain Eukaryota; kingdom Metazoa; phylum Arthropoda; class Insecta; order Lepidoptera; family Noctuidae; genus Spodoptera; species Spodoptera exigua. Next base: position 5,080,200 of record LR824601.2, on the reverse strand, counting down.
TTAGTAATAAACATCATATGGATACTGATATGATTATAGTTTTTTATAATAATGATAATGTTTTTTTGGTCTTGTCTCTTTGCGCCTTGTTCAAAGTTCAACTTTTGTATATGTTTATACTGTTTATAGTTACTCAAATACTATGACTGGTATGTTAGTCCCAAAAGTACTACCATAAACTAAATTGGCCTTCTCAAGACAGCTGTCTTTGCAAATATGATTCATTTTATGTAGAAATTTTATCTAAATCTTTGTATACAATGTTAAATGTTACGAAAGCAAACTTTTGTTACATAATAATTGCTGCCTATTTAAGTGTCTGCCATCTCTTTCTTGAGGTAGTAAAATAAGATAGGGCTGTTACTAGTTGAATGGTAAATGAAAATAATTAATAATTTAATCATAACACTTATTTTTTGGTGCTAATACAGTTTTGACATTAAGAAAATGGAAGGAATCTAGTTCCCTTTTTTAGCTAATAAGAAACTAAGTCACACGTCAATATTTTTTACTTTTTTAGTTAGATATTGTTAGACACTAATAGTTAGTGTAAAACATGAAAATTATTAACAATATCTTTAATTACAAATTGATTTTGAAAAAAAAATGTAAGGTATTTGCATAATGCAAAAGAAAGACGCATTCACTCGGACTGAACTCGAATTAATAAATGACCTTGAAATATATATATTTGTGTTTTACTTGTTTTTTTATCAATTGTATTTGTGTTATGTTTTTTTAGTGCCTTGGAACCGAGTTGTAGGTAGTTGTAGTATGTAAGTTATATTTTTTAAATACCTACTTGCATTTTATTATATAATTGAGCCAATTGTATAGTGAAGAGTAGTTTCAGTTCATGCGGAGAAGTAAAACAGCTTTTTTTTGTTTAACTTTTCAATATTGGCAATTCGAGACATGATAGAAGCACAATAGTCGAAAACGTCGACGTTCGCTTGGGATTTGATGAAATAAGAAGTTAAAAAAATTATACTTAATTGTTTTTGATTTTCTTTAAAGCTTTTGATACTGTTGTAATTGTTTAATAGTTTAATTTATTAACAGATGGTTACAGCAATATTTTCATTTTATTAGGCTCTAACTTTTGTATGACATTCTTTAATGAAATACCATTGTGAAATATTATCAAGTTTACAACATTGGACTAATCCGAAGCATTATTCTAATTTAAGTGGTAGTATTAAGCCTACAATATAATGACCGATGAATTAAAACTATTTACTTGTAACGCTATCTTGTTTGTTCTGTTGATTAGTTTTATGGGAAACACACGTGATAACTATCATATTTTTATATTAATAGGTAAATGTATATCAACTGTTTCTGTTAGGCTGCATAGCTTATGTGTGGGAAAGCAATGCTTCGGCACGAATGGGTCAATTCCGAATTTTCAAACCACAGCGTTGCGTTTCTCCATGTGAGTGAAGTTACGGGAGGCTCTATCCTTCCCCTCCCCCAATCCATAAATCTAAAAACCCCTAATCCCCAAAGGTCGGCAACGCAGCCGTAACACCTTATTCGCGGGTGTCCATAGGCGGCGCTGATTGCTTACCATCAGGTAAACGGTCTGCTTGTTGGCCGACCTATTACATAAAAAATATAGCGGACTTTAGGCGAGTGTAATCGTTTTAACTGAAGGAAAGACAGCATAACATTAACAATTACGTTTGATTTTCAAAGCGCAAGTAGTCTTGCATTGTTCATTGTAGCTTCCATCAGCCGAGGTAGTGAGGCAAGCGCCATATGCTACTGTGACCTTGGCATAGAGAATTAATGGCCGGTTTTTAGTCTGAGTCTGACACTCCCTTTCCACTTACCTCAGGTGAGAGAAGTTACAAGTCATTTTAGATGATTTCGCCTGCACAAAAAAGGCATCCATTTTTCTCCACACTCCTAAGTAATAAAGGTATTGGGGTGTTATAGGCATCAATTTAAGTAACTTATTAAGTATACTGGGTCCCTATAAACAAATTTCAACTATAAACACTACAAAGCTAGTTTTAAGAGATAAATTCCAACATCTGGTCTACCACTGATTGCGTTCTATACACTCTTGTTTGAACAAACTGTAACCTAACAAGGCGGGTGTTGTTTTTCATTTAGATTTCATGCGACATTAACGAATGACAAAGCGTATTGAAGATATGGCTGCAATTTCATATTGTACGTGGGAAACTTAACGCTGATCTGACGCCAGCTGTGGAGAATATTGTAAGGCCTTTTTTTGTGAAGGGAATATCATCAAATGACTTCTCCCGCCCAGGGTCGGGCAGGAGCGAGTGTCAGACTCTTACTGACTAAAAACCCCTCCGTTCCTTCTCCTGCTCTGGACCGAGGTCGCGGTGCCTTATTGCGCTTACCCCTCAACCCCGGCTGAACATCTTGGCTCTTAAGGCTTACGACGTACCTTTGTGACTCGTATGGTGTTGTGGGTGTCGATAATAGACGGAGTCGATTGGTTATCGTTAGATGGCTCGTTAATTAGTTTGAGCCTCGCTTTAATATATTGTTATAGATTGATATTGACATTCGTATGTCAAAAATTCATTTCAAGACCATACTATAATGAGCTATTATTAGCCTATAAGCTCCTACTGCTGAACAAAGGCCTCTTCTCACACGGAGAAGGTATGAGCTTCTAATTAGAAAGTACAAGTCTAGGTTTCCACACGATGTTTTCCTTCGCCGCTACTTTTCAGTGGCGCAAATACAGTTTGAAAGTGCGTATGAATTAGACAAAGTTACATTGGTACTTGCTAGGTTTCAAACACTCATGCATGAGAAGCGAGTGCCTTAACCTGCGGGTCACCACGACACATTGAGTTCATACATTGAGTTTTTATTCTCTGAGGACAGATTTTTCAATAGTCAGATAAATGTTATCTGAGGAATATAATTGTTGCTGTCACTGTCGTATACAAACATTCTGACGCGACAGTATCATAATTATTCCCCATATAACTTTCATCTAACTATTGAAAAGTCAGACCTCAGTCTACTTTTAAGTGATGTCATTTGATTTGTAGCTCTGTAGATAAATAAATAGATTAATAGATAATATTTTCATAGTACGCCATTTTAAGTTGAAATAATTAAAAACATATTTTTTATGAGCGTTCACTATCAGTTGTACAGTGGGTGACCTTATCGTAGGCTACGATCTTTTATATTATTATATTATTTTAACCTGGTATATTATTATATCTATACATGTATATAAAAATGGATCGCAAAATGTGTTGGAAAGCGCATAACTCAACAAGAACTGGAACAATTTAGTTAATTCTTTTTTTGTTGTAGAGGAAAGTCACCAAATATGAAATAGTATCCTAATATGGAATACCTTCATTTCTCTAAGACTATAAGTATGAAACGCAACACTCGACCATCTTCTGTTCCATTCGGTCTACTAACTATCGCACTCATACCATCGAGTCAGTTGCGCGAACGCTTCACGTGTGGCAGGCGTGTTTTGTTTTGTTGTCGTGCGGAAAATTTTAAAGGTAAGTAATAAATGAGTATTACCAGCTGATATGTTTGTATACATAAGTGTTATACTATTTAGTATATCGGTATTATGTTTATTTCACCATTTTATGATCTTTTAATTTCAAAATATTGTGACTTAAAAAAATATTTAGAAGAGTTTGAACTAGTATAAAAATCCAAATATGGACAGTCGTCGGTGTCTAATTATGGAATATTCCATAATTAGATATAATATTTCATATGATAGATACTTGCTTGCTAAAAATATATGTAATCTTTATTTTTAGAATGTCCGGTGCACAATCAACCAAACGAAAAACCTGGGATGAAGAAAAAATGGCACAAGCTATAAAATTCGTCCGGGAAAAGAAAATGGCGTATTTGAAAGTGGCACAGCATTGTCAAGTGCCTAGGACAACTTTATTTCGTCTCTGCCAAAAAGATGAACAGTCTCCAGAAGTGGCAGCAGCTAAGAAAATAAACTAGTCAAGACAAAGAATAAGAAGAAAACTGCGAAGAGAAACAAACAAACGAAGAAAAATAAGGATGATAGTGAAGAAGAAGACTCTGAGGAACTAGACGTTATCCAGTTTGATGAAGGTAGTGAACATGATGAGTTGATGGACCAAGTACCTCCTGACTCTGCTGATGCAGAATGTATGTTCTGTTCAAGACTTTTTCCATGGATAAAAGTGGAGAAAGCTGGATTAAATGCTTGATGTGTGGGCTCTGGGCACATTATGATTGTGCTGGTCCAGAGTTTGATACTTGGATCTGTGACTTTTGCAAGTAATTATGTAACTTCTTTCATTTATCACAATATGTTATATTTATTTAATTGATCTCAAAGATATTAATGTCCATTTTTGTTACTGTTATGTTGATTTATGCTTATATTCCATATATGGGTACCTATTCCATATTTGGTTACTCATTTGTGATTTTGTTTTTTATGTTACATTTTAATTTGGTAACTAATATATTTGATTAAAGGCTGTTAATTACTACATATAAATGTATGACTGATTAGTAAAAACATTAAACTGTTTTAATTTATATGAAGTTTTTTTTTTACATCCCAAAAACAAAATAGTATTCCATATTTGGTGACTTTCCTCTATTTATTACGACGAGGAGAAGGTTCTTATCAAAGAAAATATTAGTAAAGTAGAGAGGATAATTGGGAAAATCTGAACATTTTTGTTGTTAGGATAGTAAGACCCAGGCGGGCAGCTAGTTCCATATAAATATGTGGTTCACTTACGTGCTTCGGCCATTTTGTTTTAAAATTACGACCATAAGCAGTCAATGAGTTAGTTAAGTAGCAGCTTCACTATGCTTCTTTTTCCTTATTTTAGACACGTAGTTTTTGTCATAATACTTTTCGATAGAAACTTCAATAGTTGATATTTTTTAATTATTGACCTTGAAATATATGTGTATGTATGAATGTTTTAGTTTTAAATATCTTATAAGATCTTTTGAGAATTTTCCTAGTTCGGACCATATATCTATTTCCAAAGTTGTTGTTGAGGTCAGCACGACTGGAGTAGGAGGTCTAACACTCGCTCGTCGCCCCACTTAGGGCGGGAGACAACAATGTATAATTCCCCCCTAGTAAAAAAAATGACAACTAGACGTAGACATCTTTGAGAAATACTTGCGAGGGCTATATACTATTATTTCTATAGATAACTTAAATATATCATATCTCCTTGCATATCAAATAAAAGTATGATTCTAAATGAAAAAAGAATTTTGAACCTTTATAGCATGGTTTTTCAAACTTCTTCCATAATTTTCCCTTAAAGGAAGGTGTAGCAGCCAATGCAAAGCCGGTAACGACTGTTTTGTTTTAAGAAGTTCACAAGGATGTTTCATTAATATACGTTGTTTTTCTTTGTGTTCTTTACAAGATGAGTAGATAGTCTCAAGAATGAATCTGATTGTAAAAATATACCAACTGGTACGTTTTCAAATATACAGAAATTTAAAAATCAATGGATGGGGCGTACTTACTATGTATATTTTTTAAAATTTAACAAGATTCTAACTGTCCTTGTGCGGCAAGAGGACTTTTACCTCATAATCAGCCTATAAGTGTTCAATGTTGCACAAAGGCCTCTTCTCATACGGAGAAGATTTGAGCATTAATTACCGCTTGCTCAAGGTGGATTAGCGGTTAGGTTTTGACACGATGTTTTAATTCACCATGGTATTTAAATAATCATAGAAAGTACATATAAGTGGGAAAAAGTCATATTGGTGCTTGCCAGGTTTCTTACTCGCACCCTCATGCATGAGAAGCGGGCGCCTTAACCTCCTGGCCACCACGACGACATAGGTATAATAACCAAATATTTTTGTTTGTCAGACTAAAATCATTAAATGAATTCTCCCGCCCCGGGGTATTGCGAGAGAGAGTCAGATTCTTACTGACTAAAAACTCCCCCGTTCCTTCTCCTGTTTTAGGTCGAGGCCGCGATGACACATTGCGCTTACCTCGAAACCTCGGACCTACCTATATACCTACTTGGTTCATTTTATCAGCAAACAAGTTTATCAATCGTCCACACACATAGAAGAAAATGGGATTAGGATCTTCAAACTTAGTAGAGACGGAAATTGTATAGACGTTGTAGTTAATAATAACAAAAGAATTGATTCTATAACTATCTGTTAATCACTGCTCTGTACAAGCTTATTATTAGGTACTAGTTTCAACAAATATTTAAAGAAAATAATCTTTAATTGTAAATCTAGGTTATTTATTTATTTTTAGTTCATGCACAATTATTATGTACATAAGGCGGACTTAATGCATTGAGCATTCTCTACCAGTCGGCTTTTGGGTGATGCAGAGAACCCAGTAGTAGATAGTAACTACTTAGACATAGGTTTATATAAACATACATAAAATACACAGAACTATACTTATATACATATATTTATAAACAGTATTAATAGTAATATTATAAATATATTCTATTTATACTATTACTTATACGTAACATAGGTTACGAAAGACTTCTGGTTTTCCCTTTATCTTAACCTTTAAACTGTTTATAAAGTCTCTCTCTGAGACTTAGGTACATCCGTCGTTTTCATTCCAAGATACTGTAATTAAGATAGTATTATATTGGGCAACGAGATATTTAATAAGGAGGCTGGTTAACAAGCATATCAACCTTCGTGTGTGACATAAAACAATAAAAATAATGTGAAATATTCATGTGAGTGGATAGGTATTTATTTGTAAAAAAAACATGATGAATTTTATTACGTTGACAGTTTGTATTTGAGAAACCCATATCAATGTGTAGACAGCTCATTGTGAGGGGATCACAGCATTTGTTCTTTTTGTTTCAACTAGACAATAATGTCATGTGTGTTTGTGTGTGTATTAATCATTTGTCGTACTCTTTGTTGTTAATAGAGAGTATAAAACATAAACAAAATGGAAACGATGTCTGACAATTACCCCAATTCAGTATTTTTGTGGTCTAAAATGCTACTTTTCTATGAATTCGTAACGTGTCATCATTCTTTTTGAGTCATACAACATAGGTACAGTAGGTATTTAGTAGGTATTTAGCTCATTAAAAAGCTGTACTTTTTAATGAGCTAAATACCTACTTCCAAAAGATAAAATTATGGATACCTTTATAAATATAATGCGATAAATAAATAAATAAATATTTTTTTACTAACAAAACATTTTCAGTCTTCTTGTGCAAGAATCAAGATCGTGATATCTCAAAATGACGTTTATGTACATAATGTTAAAAATCTAATATATAAGTATACATATTTATTATTATTTGTCAAAAACTGTAAAATTTAGACAAACTTAAAACTAATTTCAAGCAAAATTCATAAACAAAAGTAAAAACAAAAACATTCGTAAATACTTACACACAACATAATGTAAAAGAAAATATTTTATATAGGACATAAAATATTTTACAATCAACTTACACCAGCAGCTAGAAATAACGAAGCGTACTATATACTTCGATAGACTTGTGCTCAGGTGCCAAAAGAAATATTCTTAATTAAAACATTTAGTTTGGCGACCCGCTGGAATGACGTTTCTGAAAACACGGGCTTGTAAATTGAATTAGAAATTGAGAGAAAGTTTATATTTGAGTTAAAATTGGCATTAGTGGTCGAGGCTCATATTTTATTAGTATGTAATTTGAGCTGACCGCAGCGCTGAACAGATAGACAGGATTATGCTAGACCATGGGCTATTTTAGCGCACTTGGCTCATCAAATGAATAATTCGCCTAGGGTGAAGCGAGAGGGAGTGTCAGATACTTAGTGACTAGAAACCACCCTGTTCTTTTTCCTGCTCTAGGCCGACGTCGTGGTACCTACTTGCGGTTATCCCGCAAAACCAGCTGAGCGTCAGCTTTGATGGGCTCCGTTTATAGTAGTCTGGTGGCACACACAAAAGCTACACGCCATACGCTCGAATCTGGTGCTGGTCGCTGAGCTATTTATTTGCTTGCTGTCTGCTGACCCTACTGCAATTTACAGGTGGCTAGTACGACTACCAAGCAAGGGCTGTCGAATATTCACTGCTCGTACAAAGTGGTAAAGGAACTTTAGTTTCACAAAAAAAAAAAAATGGAAAATCTGTAGTCCGAGTTGTGTTCGATATATGGCAATCACCTCCTATTACATGTAAATCAAAACATGACTTTTGAAAAGCGAGTTTTACATTATGTAATATTTTATAACACTAGCTACTCGCTTGCGGTTGCACCCGCTGCTCGGCTCCATTTAATTGTAGCGTGATGTTTTATAACCTATAGCACTCGGGAACATTGTAGCTATCTATTAGTGAAAGAATTTTGGCAATCCGCGCGCAACCAGCGGTTCCAAAGATTACCCCCTCCATACAAACATACGGACTTACAAACATACAAATTGTATTTTTTATAATATTGGTATAGTTAATTTGGTAATGGCAAGTGCTCCTACACTTACGCCTTCGTGACGGTATAAGTTAAAACTAAAAAAAGTATAACACAGAAAAAACGCATTAAAGGCAATAAAGGGAATTGCAGAAGTGGTACAAAAATGGCCAAAGTTACTATTTTCTCTGTATCTTGACTATTAATAAAAACTATTGGAAATTTATATAAAAAAAACTATTGGAAATTTATATCACCAACAACGCAATTTTTTTTTTAAGTTGCTAGTGACCATTTAACATCAGGCAATGTTTCGTTTCCTTCTCTTCAATAGAAAAAATATTTAAAGGTGTTTTAAATACCTACTCCTAAAAATGATTCATTATGATATGTTCTGAAATCTCAAAAAAGGATACCTACATTCTAAAAATTACTCGTTAAATAGATAAAATTACTCGCTAAATAATCTTCTACATTCCGTCTCAGTATAATGATGTACCTACTGAACCCGCATTGATCGAATCAAATATTTGTACTTGTAAACGTTTGATATTTGAATGCGTCTGGATTATTATATAAGGAGCTCTTTTTATACACGTGTCAAGTAAACTCTAAGGAAAATTATTACATTTTCCTCTATTACAATTACCATTAACGCATCTAAAACGCAACCAGCGCCGCCCGCCGTAAAGTCGGAGAAGTTATGAGTGCGTTGCCGATCTCTTGTAGATTAGGGTTTTGGAGATTTCGAAAATGAAAAAAATGGTTCCGGGTAGGATTGAGCGGACAGGATCCTGATTCACACCGCGAAACACAACGCGGTGATTTATTCACGCCGCTTTTCTGTGAGGTCGTGTTGTCATTTAGCTATTTATTTTTTATTCACATGACAAACACTCGCACCAAATAAAAACACAAAAAGAAGTTCGTAGATACTGCATTGTCCTGATTGAAATCTCTTCATGTAGTGCTTCGAAATGAGAAATATAAACGACACAAGACACTGAAATCAATGAAGTTTAAAAATCAGTTGTTACTTATAGACAAATCTATATACTATATTATAAAGAGGTAAAATTGGTAAGTTTGTATGTCGAGGGTAATATTTGGAACCGCTGGTCGGATTGTCAAAATTCTTTCACTAATAGATAGCTACATTGTTCCTGAGTGCTTTAGCCTATAAAACATCACGTTACGATTAAACGGAGCCGAGCAGCGGGTGAAACCACGCGAGAGTAGCGAGTATCTTTATAATATGGATGTTGATTTATGCTAATGCATTCTGCAGACATTTTTTTGCAACATAGCTCAAATGTCTATTCTTTGTAAATAATTAGGTCTTTTTCCACGTGCGTTTTAATACAGCATATTTCGATAATATAATTCATAGGTTTTATCTTCGGTTTTATCTCTAGACCAATGAATATTTTAAAGGCTAAGGTTAGATGGTTGGTCAATTTCTTAAATCATTTATGTTAGCTTTACTTTTAGGGTGACGGCAAAGTTGGCTGAATTGCTAGAACCTTACGGCACACTAGTGACATCTCGTGAAAAAAGAAAAATTAAAACTCTAACTCATCTTGAATCGACAAACAACATAAGCTTAAAATTTTCTTTGTGGGATAACAAATAAATTGACGTACACAGGGGCAACGACCTCGATAGACAAACTTTTACATTTGGACAATGAAACCAGTCGCCGTTGCATTTCACTTTGAGCAATTGTCTAGTCAGCACTTCTGTGTCGTGTACGCTAGGAAATCCGCATTTCCTATACATGAAAAGACAAAGAGACTTACAAAAATAGGTTGATTTAGAAACGTCTATGATTGGTATGCGGGAAAACTATAGCAATCTAACGATTTAGCTTAGTGAAAATGTTTGTTTGTTGGTGTAAAAATTTTTTTTATTGTTTAGATTTTATTTTTCTTCATAAAGTTTTTCTAAGTATAATTTTATACGTACATTTATGATAATTAATGTTATTTAAAATTAATTCATTAATTTTGATAATAAGTTATGATCATACACGACATGATGATTACACTGCAATACATTCAGAAATAATCAACGTGGTCACTTTGTTATTTTTTGGTTATAAATAAAGAAATCTATAGAATTAAATTAAAACTTAAGTCAAACAACAATAGTTTACAAATATTTTTCAATTTCATATCTTGTTCTGTAAACTGTTACCTAAGTAAGATTGTAATCGAAGTCAACCCTTAACGTAAAGATAGAATGAATTATGATAAATCATCAACTTCAAATTTGCAAGCGAAACATAATAGAAAGATATCAACAAAACATATTAAAATTACATACAAACATCCAAACAAACAACAAAAAAAAACTTCGCAATTAATTTCTCTCGCTCGCAGTCTTCAAAAACAGAATGGTGACGCAATTGTTCATTCTGAAGCCATCAAGGCAGACGGATCGTAGAACAATACTCTTATACTTATATTGCAGGCACACCGCGACTTGAGAGCACATTTTATGCATTCCACGTCGAACAACATATTACGCGAACATTGTTATGTTTTCCCATTATTGTGTTTCAGAAAATGGAGACAATTCTAAAGAAAGTCTATTTCGTGATGTACAATTACTCGTTCTGTTGTCATTTGTTTTGTTTGTTTAGCTCGAGTTATTTGCCTCATAGTTTTGGGATAAAGACAAAAATGTATCGTTTAATTAAACTTTATCTTTGCTCATACCCTTCAGTTGTTTGGTATTGTTTTGTGATTCTAGTAAATACAAGTTTAGCAATTATTTCGTGTTTGTAAAAACTATTAATTGTGTGTGTAGATTTGGTTTATCTGATATCAACATATCACAGGTTTTCTCATAAACTTTATTTACGTTGCCATCAATCTGTTTCTAAGCTGAGACCTTTTTTTGTGGTTTGAAATTATCAAACGACCTCTCCCATCTTGGGTGAGACGAAATAAGAGCCATCTCTTCTCTTACTGACTGAAAATCACCTAGCTCCTACTCCTGCCTTGAGTCAAAGTCAAAGTCAAAATCATTTATTCCAACTAAACCATATAGGTATAGATACTTTTGAAAAGTCAAAATAGAAAAGTAGTCTGTCAGTCTGTGTCTGTCAGTGCAACGACATATTATTATCATCGCGCACAATCATTGTACCCACAATCTTGGTGGAGTAAAAAGTTGTAGATGGGATTCTAACCTAATATCACAGTCCGTAGCCTTTATGTAAGAAGCTTTGTAACTCAGTCGCAAAATAGAGAAGTGAAGTTTACATTCTAAAAGCTTTCTTGTTTGTTGTGCTCAGGAATACCGAAAGAAACCTAATAAGATATTTAATTTAACAGTATAGTTACTTGGAGTGTACATTATAACGATCAAGCATGTAAAATGTTTATCAAATTTTTTTCTTGCACTAATATTGTTTTTGTGCAAGGGTTTGTCTCAAACGTGAATGGTTGGAACATTGTTCATATCGGGTATTTAACAATAACCAAAATGTACCTGAAAACGGTGTAAACGTACTTAGAGTAAGCTAGTCGATAAAAATGGATACAAAATCAGATTAAGTTTTTTAGGATCACATTAACATGTTTTTTATAAATGTCACTCGGAGGAAGAAGAGGAGAAGGAAATAAAATGTGACTTCTTTCGAGTTTTTACATAATAAAAGATACAACTGACTTACGGCAGAATGAAAACATCTTGGTAAAACTGGACAAATAATTCCTGATAATGTATGTACCCTAAAATCTAAATATCCGCCTTAATCAAGCGTGGTGCCGGGGTTGAGGGGTAAGCGCAATGAGGTACCGCGACCTCGGCACAGAGCAGGAGAAGGAACAGGGGGGTTTTTAGTCAGTAAGAGTCTGACACTCCCTCCTGCCCGGCCCTGGGCGGGAGAAGTCATTTGATGATTTTCCCCAAACAAAAAAAAAAAAAATCAAGCGTGGTGATTAAACCTCGTTCCTTCTCAAAGTGAGAAATGACCTTTACGTGGCTTGAGACGATGATAATACACAAAATATCATCAATTCGAAACTTCTATCAAAATATTCACTATTCCCTGGAAATTGGGTACTTAAACACATATTGGCGGCCGTTAAGTATTTTACTATTACATTAGTTGTTGACCTCCAAGCCTAAACCAACATGAGCGATCCATCTGTCATGTACGCCACGCCAAACATGTAAACATACACCACTTTGCAGATTAAAATAGATTGAAATCAAACTGTGTTGTATCCGGAATGTTTTTGAAACATACACACAAAACAATAATATCACATTTTTATATTATTTTCTGATGTCATTTTTTTATGGTATGGTTCGGCAACCGAGCGGCGGCGGCCGAAACGGCCCATAGACTCCCGGAACACCAAAAAAGTTACACATGAGTTGCCGGTCTTTTGTAGGTTTGCAGTTCAGTTTAAACAAATTTTCTGAATTGAAACGAGCAGACGGATTATGTGATGGTAAGCAATCAGCGCCGCCCATGGGGTGTCCATGGGCGGCGCTGATTGCTAAGATCATCAACGGAGGAGTTACGAGTGCGTTGCCGACCTTTTAGGGATTAGGGATTTGGAGATTTTGGGATTGGGGAAGGGTCAGGGGAGGGGAAGGATTGGGCCTCCGGTAACCTCACTCACACGGCGAAACACAACGCTGTGGTTGCTTCTCGCAGGTTTTCTGTGAGGCCGAAGAATGGCTCTCCCACACTTAAAAAAAGTTTGGCGTAGACAACATGAACCCTCAGCATACCCCACTTGTAGGATAATTCTACGAATATCATAAACACAAGTTTTTTATTGTGGATGGATTGATGAATGTTTGTTACTCTTTCACACAAAAACTATAGGACAGATCCGAATATTATTTGGCACAGAAATTGATTATGGTCTGAAATAATGTACAAGCTACTTTTTTTACCTTATACTGCTAAACTTCTAGATGAAGCAAGTAACATGTGCATATTTATTTACCACTAGCTATCGCCCTATGTTTGACAAATATGCTTTTATTTTTCTTCATCTTACTTTAAGGATTTGAGATTCCACTTCCGAGTTCGCAAAAATAAAATGAATAAAGGTTATTCGATAATTTATAAATAGAACGATGTCTAATACAATACATATTGTGCTTCATAGATGGTAATGTCTAAACTTCTTTGAAATGGGACGAATACGAAGTGATAGCTAGACGTTTCAATGAGTATGTGCTTCTTTACCGACCTCTTTGGACATATTTAAGCGTGGTGTCAAATAAATTTTAAAAAACATTACTAGAAAAGTCATTTTCAAAATAATCACGTTCCTTTTCAAATATTTTGCGTGTTCCATATTTAAATGAATTAAATATTTCTTTTAATTATTCTAAGAATCGTCACATGGCCAGATATTGATATAAGAAAAATCGTTTTATTTACGACTCTCATGTGTGCGTAGGTTTGGCATTTGAAGAGTTTTCTTTGTAGTGACAGCTCGTCTGTAAATATTTACAAGCCGTGACTTCAAAATGTCACATAAAGTATGAACATTGCTTTAGATTTAAAATAGATCGAATGCAACAATATTATTAAAGCTCTATTTTTAATGTAGCTTAATTAAATAGCTTCTTCTCTTTAATAGGTATATTTTAGGCTGTAAAAAGTCAAGAATATTACAGCAAATAATAAAATATCAAACTCCAGTTTATTGTTTAAATTAAAATACTGTACTATATTTTGTTATTATAGAATCTGATCTGACACTCGGTTGCCATGGTTACGGTTGTAACCAAATGTAATATAATAATATAATATATTACGTAGTTAAATATGTATGGCGTCGTGACGTTAATTTGTTGACGTCAGTGCTACGTCATTGCGTTTTAGCACGAAATTCAATCATGACAGGATAAAAAAAAATTAATGTCTTAAAAATTAATCAAAAACTAGTAGTGCGAATAATATCACAATAATATAATGAATTATTACTTTATTTGTAAATTACCAAATAAATAACACGTTGATTGCCACGGAGGTCATCTTTGACCGACGACGGCAGCGGAGGATTTACCTTCAATAACTGTATATGTCGGAAGTCAAACGTTTATAAAAAAGAAATATGTATAAATTAAATGTAAAATTTATAATTCTGCTGTTTGGATGACATTGTAGCATGTCCTGAACTTAAAAACAGTCAGTAGAACCTTAGTAACACAAAATATTTAATAATATTCCAATTAGTATAGTAAAAGATTCATAAAAGTTTCTTACGTAAGAGTCCTACACAGCCTTCCGCATAAATTAACTCATAATATAAATTCAAATTCATTCAATGACAAATAATAATCTTTATTAAACTACACACAGTCTTGATTCCAATACTTTTTTATTCCCAAGCAATTATTGTCGCTGAAAACAATTGAAAATCCTCTAACCCCGATACAAACAACATTGAAATAAATTAATTTCAATTTTCACCTCGAACTGGCATAGTACCCCTAACGCTAACCCAACCCTACAATGGCGATTGCCCAACCATCCAAATTATATATATTATGCTTTTAATTAATTTATGAAGTCCCAAAAGAACCACGTGGTACTACACGCTTCGTTCTTCGATCGACGAATTAGGAAGGCTTTGGATGTGACAACTGTTGTCACTGAGTTCGTAGCACACAGATATGCTTTTAGTATTCTTTTTTTTTGTATTAATAGTATTCGTAAAGTTGATTTCCATATCATTACAATTTAAAAAAAAAGTCTTCAAAATAATCACCTTTTTATTCACCTTAAGTTAAACTGTAACTTCGCATTTTTTATATATAATTCAAGAGAAATGAATGTGAAACATGACGTCACAACGTGCAAAACAAAACATGCGATTTTAAAAAACCCATCTATTTAGTACATAGTTTAAAGTCAAGAATTCAGCAGAAATTAAAAAAAATTCACACTGCAAAACACAATAATACATTAACATAAATTATAAACAATGATATTTAAAAAGAGAATATCAAAATGCCGCGTCCTTGTATTTTTAACGTACTGTAGTTTAGTGATTGAATGACTTAATCAACGCTTGAAGCCTTGTGTCGCCTTTGCCATTATTTTAGGGTCGCATACCGTGTATTCTTTGTTACTGTATTTATGTGGCTATTTGGGGCTAGGTTCATTGGTTTATTGGTCCTCAGGGTGCAGATGAGCCACGGTATTATGTACTACTAAAATTACAATTCCAAAAAAAAGTTTTTAATGTTTGATATACGAGTATGAAGCTTGCCGATGTGGTGTAAACAAGGTGAGTGCTCAAATGTAAATGGCCTGAATTTAGCAACACGTTGTCAGCAAACGTGGTTGATACTGATGATACGGATTCTGTTGACAGATTTTTGTTTGTAATTTTCTTACTAAAAACTCATAACTCGCAGCCGTATTAATATTAGAGCTATTGTTGTCATATTTTTAGATATTTTATTATGAACTAGTTGTAGGCAATCTTTATCACTCGCTTACTTTTTTATTTTTATCTGTGTATCATGAACCTTATTTTAAAAATGATGTTGTATTTTATTTAGAACTAGCTTTTGCCCGCGACTTTGTTCGCGTGGAATAGTGACTTCCTGGTTTTGGTTTAAAAACTATTCTATGTTCCTTCTCGAGTTCCAAACTATGTCTGTACCAAATTTCGGACAAATAGGTACAGTATTTTAGGCGTGAAGAAAAGACAGACATACAGAGTTACTTTCGCATTTATAATATCAGTTCGGATAAATGTTGTATTTTTTATTATTCATTGAATAATGTGTGTATGTATACCTTCTAAAGGTACAACGATAATGTAGCTACTAAATGAATAACAGTTAATGATTACAACCATTTATCATCATCGATCGGCAGGGGGTTTCATTTGAACCAATATCACCAGTCAATTAGGATGTTACCCGGGCAATTTGCACTATGACATCACCCACTATATCATGTATATATGTAAACATATGTTGTAAAGTAATTGACATAATGGACCACGCACGAGGAAGGAAATACAACCATGTGTTTACTGTTTTTTTCGGTTCCTCAATTAGTCAAGAAGTTCCCATCACGTCCTGTTTATTATTTGCAATCTGAGTCAGTTTCACTAATCATCACCATCATTATTAGCCGTAGTATAAGATGAGGTTAAGCAATTGTGCTTGTATTGCCTGCCTTTCACATCATTGGATGTATCGTGGTCGTGGAAAAAGATTCGTGGTGGTTTTAAGTCGGTCAAAAAGAGAGGTAAGCTTTGGAATGAAGCCAGCTCAAAAGACCGACATGAAAGAACGCTTTCGTTGTATTTTTTATGTACAATTTTTATTTTATCAAAAGGGAAAAACAAACAGTTACATTATTAAACTTACAACTATTAAATACAAAAAAGTTTAGGTTATAATGTGAGCCACGACGCCGTTCACAGGTAGGCATAATGTTTGTAATGAAAAGATCGCTAGGGACGTTGTGTAAAGTTAAATTAGCTCAAGAAAATAAATACAATACATATCAAAAAGGATACATCATAATTAATTTTAGAGAATTAAAGAAATATTATTATGAACCTCGTTTCATATGAGTGAGCCTACGAGCACAAAATCAGATTCCATTTTACTATGCGCACATGTCCGTGCGCAGTAGTGACAAATTTTAATGCAAAAACTCGACCATCGAAGCAGGTAGTCTGCCTTTACTCTTCTATTTTATTCAAAATATCGAATACATGTTCATTATAATTTTTTTTTTCACAAAAGTCCCAAGCAATGAAAACCAACTTTCCGAATGTATGTGTAACCTAAATATATAAAATTAGGCACTAAAACCAAATCTAAAAATCTATACATTCGTCTGACAGCTGTCTATTGACACAATCTATGTGGAATATTTTTAGTAGGGAGATAAAATAAATTTTGTAAGTAAAATAAACCAAACGATTTTATTAATTTCGTACTAAATAAATAAAAAACTTCTTGATTTTCTTCACGAACCCTGTATCCCACATGAGAGTAACTCGGTAAGAGCTGTGCAAATTTTATTTATGTTTGAACCACCACAAACGGATTATGGCAACGTAGTCAAATTAGGACGAAAATCCGCTAAGTTTGTAAAATCCGACCTTTAAATGTAACATCACGTTTAAAAGTATAAAGGGTTTGGGAATTTGTCTTTTATAAAGGCTTATACTAAAGAGTATAATTGTATAAACCTGAACATTGTTAATATTCAACAATCGAACTGAGAAATCATTGGAAACATTATTATTAGACTAATATTTTGGCAGATAATGCTTTCTCGTCAGAAACGTGTGAAGTGTTTAATTTTAATTAGAACGACGTATGTGAGCTTAAAATAAAATATAATTATTTAATGAAAAAATTTTTGATTCTAAGAAGTCAACCAGCTGGGCGTTATGAATGAGATGGTCTTTGATCTTTTTCCTGACATTGATTTATGAATCATTTTCCGATAGCATGTTATTATCGTTCGTGAAGCTATGTCATCTTTACAGTCTTAATCATAGAATACCGTTTATTAAATCCTAGTCATGCTGTAAACTCATCTATCATGTTGCCTTCTGTTAGTTTTGTCACTGGTTGCAAACATTGAGTATCATAAGAGCGATTCTATCTTTAAAATTTTTATGCAAACAACGTGTGAAACTCCATTCTTCAATGTCTCATGGGATGAATCGTTTGAAAGATTTAGAATGTTTAATAAAAAATGTGACAAATTACAATCGCTTGGTCTTTTTATGGTTTTGGTGTTAATTTATCTACCTTATTCTAGTAATCGTTTAGGTAAATTTATCTTTGTTCATACACATACATACACAGATTTTTTACTAAAAGTTATCATGCCTTTTTTTGAGACGGGTAAATCATCAAATGACTTTTCCCGCCCAAGGCCGGGCGGGAGGGAGTGTCTGACTCTTACTGACTAAAAACCACCCCGTTCCTTCTCCTGCTCTGGGCCGAAGTCGCGATGCCTCATTGCGCTTACTCTGCTACCCTGACTGGAAGTTATCATGTCTGCGAGATTAATCAAATACCGAACATGCTCAGAAAACACTACTGAGTTTCTAGCTTCTTTTAAATTATGAGAATAACCATCATCGCCCTGTAAGTTTCCAAACTCGAAAGAAACGATTGCCTCTTCTCTTTCGGTTATATAATGGGCATTAATCACCATTGTATAGTATGTGGTTAAAAACAATTTGGATATCGCATGTTATTATCTAATCATCATCATCATCATCATCAGCCTATAAGTGCCCACTGCTGAGCAAAGGCCTCTTCCTAACGGAGAAGGTCAGAGCATTAATCACCACGCTTGCTCAATGTTTGTTGGCGATTTTAAACTTATAATTAGAAATTATAAGTCCAGGTTTCCTCACGATGTTTAACTTCACCGTATGTCAGTGGTATCTAAATAATCATAGAAAGTACATATAACTTGGAAAAAGTTACATTGGTACTTGCCAGGTTTCGAACCCACATCCTCATGCATGAGAAGCGGGCTGCTTAACCTCCGGGCCACCACGACAACTATTATCTAATACATTATCATTATCAAAAGCGAATCCAAGAACCCTGACTGGCACATATTAATCCAAATTACGTATATTAAAAAAAATGTTGATATTTAATCAAATAATTATATTTAACACAAGTTGCTAACTAGTAAATTCGTTACCGCGCCAACGTTTACCCAATTTGCGTGGCAACACGCTAGAATTAAGTAACGTTCGAACTTCGGACAAGGTTACGTACTGAATAGAAATTCTTACTATTCATAAAAATGTCTAATCAAGCTGTTTTTATATAGGTCAGGTACAGATTAACACTGCAAAAAGTTTTGGGTAATAAATGCTTTAATATCCATACAATGAGCATGAGATGCCAATATCAGTCGCCCGGTAGATGGCTTTAAAAATAACTTCTTCAGCAGTTCCTTGCTTGATGGGTAAACCTGATAATGAAACAATTATATTAGAAGTCGTAAATTAATATGAAACATTAAAAACAAAAGAAATCACAAGTTTTTTTTTATTGTCGATTTCAAGTATGTTTGAGTAAGAACTGCAATTTTACATTATCAAGTTAATTTCTTAGCTTTGGACACATGCTTGAGAAGGCTATGTATACCCCAATTCAGCTGCTTACCAAATTCTCTTCCTAAGCAACCTTAAAGATTTTATTTGAAGTAAATCTTGTTGGTAAAACGAAACTATAACCTGTATGTACTGCATGAAAATCTCCAATGCGAAATTGCGTCATTTGATATGGCCCTATAGGGCGGGACCTATTTCACCCTGCATGGAGTGAAAGGGAGTGTCAGATTCCTACTGACAAAAAACCACCCTGTTCCTTCTCGTGTCGGCTGGAGCGGGAGAAGAGACGGTGCATCATTACTCTTGCACCCGCAGCCCAATGCTACCACAGTTTAAAAAAAGGTGAATGCCTTTAAGGGCTTTCACCTCTGTAAATCCTGACTATTCACCCTTTGAATATCCTAAGGGATGAAAAGTTGTACCTTGAAGTTAGTTCCGAGGTGATGACCTGGATGAGAAAGTATTTTAACTAATTTGACTAGTTATTACTATTTTGAGTAACTTATTTAAGTTTTCGAGCGAGTTCGTTTAGGCTGGTGAACCCAAAATGATCTGAATTCGACAACATTAATCAAAAAGAGAATCTATAACAGTATTATGATGATGGAGAGGTAGGGCATAAGGACTATTCTGATGAAAAATTACTTTTAAGAAAGACGATTAATAATCTGTTGTATTTACTGACAATAAGTTAGTATCTAAAGTCCTTCAAAGTACGTAACTTTACTTATAATATTACAAAAAAACATTATCAATACCATTAATGACGTGACTGGATCTATTAGAGTAACACGTGCAAAAAATGGTTTTACGCGATACAAATGCATTTCTAATAATCCAATTATTAAATTGTTGCTCCGCTATCGATGCAGCTAACCGCTTTTTAGCACTCAGAATGATCTAGTTTCGATCATAACTATTTTGTATCCAGGTTCTATTGCTGAGTTTGTTTTATGTTCAACGGAAACCTTAACGCATTAAGCCATCTGATTGGTGGGTTAATTTGAAAAACTACCGAATGCTACAAACATTAAGATAATACAGTTTTATAAATTTTTAAGTGTGGGAGAGCCATGCTTCGGCACGAATGGGTCGGCTCAACCGGAGTGATACCACGGCGTCACAAAAAACCGGCGTTAAACAATCACAGCGTTGTGTTTCGCCGTGTGAGTGAGGTTACCGGAGGCCAAATCCTTTTCCTTTCCCAATCCCTCCCCAGTCTCTGAATCTCCAAATCCCCAATTACTAAAAGGTCGGCAATGCACTCGTAACTCCTCCGTTTCGGGCGTCCATGGGCGGCGCTGATTGCTTACCATCAGATAATCCGTCTGCTCGTTTGCCGAGCTACTACACAAAAATAATAAAAACAAAATATCCAGTGTTCTTCATCTAATTTAAAGAACATATAACGCTAAGTTACAGACTCAAAGCTGTTGATAGCTAGATCATATTTCCCTAAGGACGGATGATACCAGAAAGGACCACAAGATGTATTAGGTAAATATAAAATGATACCCTCCTGGAAAGGTTAAAAGACAAGATAGATGTCTAATTAAAAAGAAAATTATTAATAAAGTACATGATATATATAATTTGTGGTTTTATCCGGTTGCAGATTTTAAGTACCGAATTCAATAATAAATCAATTACTGAGGTTTACATAAAAAATACTATTTTTTTTTTTGTTTATTAGCAAAGTTAGGAAATAAATACAAATTGTTATTATTATGATTATTACTGGGGCGTAATAAAACAAAATTAAGGATGAAGCAACCTTTTGACCTCATTTAATACGAATATTATATTGTATTAGTTTGTATGTAAGGGGGTAGTCTTTGAAATCGGATTGCCAAAACTCTTTCACTGATAGATAGCTTCAATGTTCCTGAATAGGCTGTAGGGTATAAAACATCACCCTACTATATATATAAATGGAGCCAAACAGGGTGAAACCGCGCTAGAATAGTTAGTACCTATTTTTATTGCATTACGAAGTACCTATTAGGTCGTAGTGACCCGGAGGTTGAGGCTCATGCATGAGGGTGCGAGTTCCAATCCTAGCAAGTACCAATGTAACTTTTTCCGAGTTATAATTTGTATTGTGTACGATTATTTCACTACACGACACAACACTACAAATACAAACATAAGATTAAGGACTGCACTTATATTTTCTAATTATAAGTTTGTAATCGCCATTCCGCCTTGAGGAAGCGTGATGCTTAATGATCAAACCTTCTCCGTGTGAGATGAGGCCGTTGCTCAACAATGGGCACTTATATGCGTTATAATATATTTAATTCAAGAACCGTCTATGTCTTCTTTAACATACGTAAACTTAAAGGAATTTCCAGTTTCCATGTTAAACTTTTAGCTATCGGGGTCTCAATAATTATGGTTTAATTGCCGATATGGTATAGTCGCCCACTCGGTAATACAAAGTTCATGTCGCTAGTTATACCTATGATAGTCGTTGCTGTAAACTTACTTTGTATATATTTTTTGAATCATTACCTTAGACTAGAAACCTCATTCTATGTCGTAGGTACACACATAACTCATAGACTCTCTTTTTTAAGAGGGGAAATCTTCAAATTACTTCTCTCGCCTAGTGTATGGTGACAGAGAGTGTCAGACTTTTACTGACTAAAAATCCCCCCTTCCTTCTCCTGTTCTGGGCCGAGGCTGCGGTACCTTATTGCGCTTGATCCGCAACCTTGACTGAAACTCACAACCCCATCTAAACATCACTCCTGGACTTGGAATTGTTAATTAGTGGGCATCGCACAACTATTTTATCTTATGTGAATTGAATCAATAAATAATAATGCTATAGTTGTTGATACAGATTCTTAGTCACAAACTTCCAATCTGGAACAAAATAGTCCATTAAAATTCCTCGAGTGACCAAATTTTGAGGGAAAACCACTTTCAATTTAAGGAAACCTATGAAAGAATTACGCTCCTGTTACTAAGGCCCCAAACTTCTAGTAAATATTACATTTCAGCGTATGTCTTTTTAGCTATCCTTACATCATAAAATGTGTTCAAGGTTGAACCAAAACAAATTAAAGTTGATTGATCGTCGTGTCCTTCAAACCGCGCTTGTACCGAATAGTTTTACAATTTCGCCACCAATAGCACAGAAAATGTGCGAAATACCATCTTCTTTCTCTCAAAAGAAGATTGTTTTGTAAGATAATTTGCGTCTTCTTCGAAATGTGGTTTTGTAAAGATATATTAAACAGAAAACTGAAAGGTACATTTCCAGTTTTATGCCCAATATCCATCTTTGCGCGTATGATCGTTTTCTGATAATAAGTCTGAACATATTATTATGACATCCCTAAACATGACTCAATACTACACATACATAATACATTTTTCTATTACAAAACTACGCGTGCATAATAATATTATTTTGAGACCATAACAAATTAAAACCATTATACAAAGATACTTTTTAACACTTTACAACACCCATTTATAAAAATCGTTTCTGTTATTGGCGGAATATAAGTTTTGAACGTTTTGTTTTCATGTGGAAAGTAATAAATTTCTCGTGGATAGCAAACACAAAAACAAGTGGTCAGGAACTATCGTGCTCTGTGAGAGCATCATCTGAACTTTCCGGTCTTCCCTAGTATCTTTGACCTCAATATAGTATTCTTGCGTTTGTGACGTCAATCAAATCATTCAAGTAAGACACTCGATTCTCCAATCGATCGTTCCAAGATTGAATTTTACTTAAGTAGGTTGATTGACCTTTCAAACGTGCACCGTGCAGTTTCTAGATAATGCTGACATGCAAGGCTAGATGCAGACTTACTTAGTACATTATAATAGATAAGTACCTAAGTAATTTTAATTGATAATTCACTTTTATTAATGTCATATTAGATCCAATGGAATTAAGCACAATTAGTGATTCAAAGCTCCCTAATTATCACAATAATAACGAATCCCTCGTCTTTTCCGTAAGGATAACTACCACGAAATCATTGTCAAACATTAATCACATTTCTAGTGATTTGTAAAGATTGCTTGGTACACTGAAGCAATAAAATAAAATCCGAAAAACACTCGAACTATTTAATTAACAAATGTGATTCAATTCTGATCCAAAGAAAATGTAAACAAAAGATTTTTAACGTAACAATTGAGCTCTGTGTGAACGAGCTCGACTTTACTTTTCACCAAAATTGTTATCTTCTGTGTGTTCTTCCCCTAAGATTTTAGAGAACAACGAATGTGTGGCTTCATTTGAAAGCTTGAGTTAAATGTTTTAGTACTAACACGAGTGAGCTCAGTACGATGTAAGGGACGGAGCATTTGGAGTCAAGCAAGGCAAAGTAATGAAGACAAACAATCCAATCGTCGACTATGCAGAATTTGGATTCAATTAAGCGAGGGCCTTTATTAAATGACCCTCGGAATTAAGTTTACTTCGTTGGCATTGATTTCCGTTCAAATTTCAAGTAACTAATAAACTAAGGTTACTAAGAATAATTTCTTCTTTGTGAAGAATGCTTATCGATGTGCTTATCACGATGAACGCTTTCTCCCTGGATTTAAATTTCCCAAAGGCGTAAAGTTGCTGTTGCTGGAGTGTTTTACTGATTAGTTGGCAACTTCTCTTGTTCTATTGATTCCATAAAAATAGCAAGTGTGTCCATTCCCTAGCACTGGTAGGAAAATTTTAAATTGTAAAGCATAATATAATTTTTGCCGAGCTTGTCCCCGGATTTCTTTGGTAGGGAATTACCAAATAAGTTTAATTGTTTTATGTCAAGAAAATGAGACGGTAATTAATGTACGTATTCGCTCATACTTTTTAGTGACATTCGTACTCAAGTGTTTTCGAATAAAAAACGCCAAGACGAGACGATCTGACGATGCAAGATATTGTAGAACAATAATTTTCTCTTGCCCGGGTGGGACTCCGACTGATTAAAAACCACACCGTCCCTTCTTTTGATCCAGGTCGCCGGTGGATCTGCTACCGTAACTTTGGCTGAGCATCTGTCCTATTGGACCTTATCTAAAATAAGTCTATTCATTCATTGAGGCAAATTTAAAGTTTACATTTTCATCAGACAAGCCGTATAACTCAAATAGATAATATATGAAATACATAAATGAAACACAAAAATAAGCCAATTTTTGTTACTGAATTTTTTATAGCCTTTGACTGCCGACAGAAAGCTGTTAAAGGAGAAGAAAATCCACCGCTAACGATGGTCACCGGTGATCCCCATGGCGTTTAATGTGTTAAGGAAAACCTAAACCAGATAACATTTTTTTGTCGTGTGTTTTTTGTGTCTTGTGTCGTGATCAAGAAAACTAGGTTTAAAAAATAGTCTAGAAAACTACCTACTCTTACAGTTAAACCATTATTTTTACCTTTTTCTTTAGAGACTTCAGACCACCGTGTCGTCCATTATACTTACATCGATTCTAAGGTACTTTATATTCTGGAGGGAATCTGTGAACCGTTCGCGAATAACTTATAGTATTGTATAACCGATTATATTTCATACTAAAACAATGGCTTAGTAGCAATAAGGTTACAATAACACTATCCGTTGTACTAAAAATCATTTAATAGTTCCGTAACCCAGCTGGGGGTTTAGGGGTCAAGCGCAATAAGGTACCGTGGCCTCCACTTGGACAAGGAGAAGGAACGGCGGTTCTTAGTCAGTAAGAGTCTGACACTCTCTCCTGCCATACCCTGGGCGAGAGAAGTCATTTGATGATTTTCCCTCCTCACCCAGCGTTAAGCAATTATTTTGGGAGTTTATGCGGGAAATTAAACTATATACATGATTTTGCTTACTTCTTTCGCCAGATGTCCTTTTTTCTCCCTTATCTGCACTTATTCTGGTTAAATAAGAAAATCATTTAAATAAAAAATATAGTAGCTGGAGAGGACACGGTGACTCATACGATGGCGTTGTTCCCTGCTTGGCACTGTTGTAGCCATGAATAGTAGTGTTCCTTCACATCCAGCCTTATTTTAGACCATGTGAAGCGAGAGGAACCAGGAAACTAGGCGCAGACGGATTACTTGATGCTAAGCAATCAGCGCCGCCCATGGACACCCGCAACGAAGGAGTTACGAACGTGCGTTGAAGACCTTTTAGGGATAAGGGATTTAGAGATTTAGGGGTTTGGGAGGGATTGGGAAAGGGGAAGTATTGCGCCTCCGGTAACCTCACTTACACGGTGATACAAAATACTGTGGTTGTTTCACGCCGGTTTTCCGTGAGACAGTGGTATCGCTCTGATCGAGCCGACCCACTCGTACTAAAGCATGGCTCTCCCACACTTAAAACCACTTTTTTCTTCTTCTGCAAAGAAGTAAACCTCGCAACGAAGGTCCACACATGGAGCTTGACGTTGAATTGTAATCCTTTTGCACAAATTTAATAAACACAAGTAACTTCGGTTTAACCCCTAATGGTGATGGCAGCGAGAATGGTTATAAGCCTTCGAGTAAGTTTAGATCCTCAACTCAAACAGATTTTACATTTTTCGATAAAAGTTTTTAATAAGCAACTTCACTAGAACATGTATTCTCTAGTGGATTAGTCTTTACCTAGCTAGACGGAATGATAGCCATTTGAACTTCAAAGCCTACCTGAAATAAAACCGTATAGACACACGTGTACATATTTCCTAGGTTAATTACTATAACACCTTCTGACTTAAGCACTACGAATTGTTACCAAGACTTAGACATGGACATACAATGTTTGGCCATACGGAATTTAATAACCAAGTCTTGGGTATCAAAACAAAGGTCTGTTTGTGTGCCCAATTACCTCTGAGGGCAACAGGTCAAACAATGTTAAAAATTGTTTGATCAAATATTGGCCATTTTTCCTTAGTGAAACTAGTGACTCCAGAAGTGGGTCGCATAGTTTTCTACTACTATTAATTTTATCTATACATTAAAATAAAATTTAAAATACTACCGAAATGTATTAGACCAAAGTTGTTTAGTTGGTTGTTATTATTTTATCACCCAGTTGCATTTCACAGCTGATCAGTATACGTACTATACACAGGAAAAAATGTCATTATCTACACTTGGCAGACATGAACGTAATCTATCAGAGAGCTCTGTTGACTACGTACTCCTGTCAAATGGGTAAAACATAATTCGTTCTTACGACCGTCGTGAAAAAAGCAGGAAAGGTGACGTGTGAATCATCTTAAGCCTAGCCATCTTAAGCCCCTAGGTTTATTATTCATTAGACTAGGTTTAAAATTACGACAAAATGCACCTTATCGTTTTGGGTTCAAAGCTCTTACTATATATCCGTATGCCATGGTCCGTTATGACAATATTTATTTAGCTCCTATCAAAAAGATAATACTTACAATGATCCCTACTCTTATGGCTTTAATCACCCCAATCATTAATTTGGATTAAAATGAGCTATTGAGCTTCAGGGAGTGGATTTTTACTGTGTAAAGCGAAAGACATAGATAGGTCCTTGAAACTCTACAATATTATGCGTTTCTTTAGAGAACTGTTTTTTTTAGAAACAGAACCCTGATAACCTAGAAATTATGTCAGTGCCTTTGATTTTTGAAATACATTTTCTGTTTTTTTTTTTACTTTAATATTTTTGAGGAAATTGGCAAGTAAATTAAGCCGGATTAGTTCTCAGGGACTTTGAAATACTTATCGAATAACGTAATAGCTGAAGGTCAGGTCAAAGTAGTAACTGAGTATATGAGACGAAGGCTGAATTCAATTAATTGAAATTCTGCCTCGGACTTTCTAATAGCTTAACATTTAAAGTGTAATCCAAAATATATTTTAACCATCCATTAGAGATATGAAACCTGTCCAGCGGAAAAAGCCAATAAATCGAGTCTAATTTTACACAATAGAAAATGATTGATGAATATATTATTTTCTGTGATACTTTAGCATGGTTAGGTATAACAATGTCATTAGCATAATGAATTGGTTCTCGATAAAGAACAAGAAGAAATTTTCCAATAACTTGACACTTTGACGAGACATTTACTTGGGAAGTGGGTGCAGCTTAGTGATGCATTCTTTTCTAGTAATCGACAACTCTATAATTACGGTGGCCAGTAGCCTCCTCAGACTTAAAGGCGTGGTACCATTACCCGATGAGCGATGCTTGATAAGCCACGTCAAATTGCGCCGTAAATTGATTAATTTGTATAGCTGGTAGCGAAAACAAATGTCGCGTGTATTTTGTCCTTAGGACTCCTGTAATTGGCTGGGGCACGTATGTAGGTACTGTTCGGTCGTAAACGTGTACCTGACAATTAAGTAAATACTATTTTAAATGAATATTCACGTAGGTATGCTTACGTCATAATAGTACTGCGTTGGAAGGACTTTGACCTCAAATGTAATTATTAGAATTATTATATGGAAGCAATAATTTAATTGGTTGGTTCTTGTAATTTTTTGTCAACCCACTAGAGGTGAGGCTTTGAATAGAATTTGGCGGTTAGTCACTTGATTGTTGTATTGTCTATGATTAGTATTACTAATCAGTGTTGCACTATTATTGTCTATGTCGTCATATCACTATAAAGAGGGTGGCCGAGCAAGTGTCGGCCATTGACAATGTAACTCTGGTGCAGTGAGCTGCAGGACTGTGTACTGTATAAATAAAGTCAAGTATCCAAGATCCAAGTCTTTCAATCATATTACATGGTGTCAGAAGTGAAAAGAACAATTTATTTCACGTAAGTCGGTCACAAAAATGGACCAGTCGAGTTCCGAGCCATGCGGCGTGGGCGACCAAGATGGCGTCCAAGGTCTCAACACGAGGATGAAATCATTAAATATTTCGTCGGATTCCACAAATAATAATGCGGAAGCGTGGAAACGGTGGTCGCAGCAACTGGACCTATATCTACTCGCCACGGGTTTAGACAGGGCACCCGAGAAGAGAAAAATAGCCATACTGCTGCATCTTATAGGTGAGAAAGGCCTAAACATTTTTAATACATTTAACCTCAACATCGACAAGACCACGCTTGCCGAAGTGAAGCAGAAATTCAATAATTTTTTTGAGCCCCGGAGGAACATAACCATGTGTCGTCACATGTTCTTCACGAGGAGGCAGAAGCAATCCGAGTCCATCGAAGGATTCCTGGCAGACCTGGAAAATAAGAGCCAGGATTGTGAATTCGGAACGCTCAAGGAGTCCCTCATCAGGGATATTTTCATTGCCAATCTGCACATGGACCTGGCACATGTCCGTCAGAGATTGCTTCAGGAGCCTGATCTGACATATCAAAGGATGCGCGAACTGGCGAGAACATTAATCGTCGCACAGCAAGATGCTGAGAAAATCGTCAGTTCCAGCGAGAAACAGGAAAATGTAATGCATCTACGTCGGAGGAGCCGTAGTCGAGGAGATCGTCGACAGCGAGCTTCACCAGTCGGTCGGCAGGGTCCTGGTACGAGGCAGTCTCCCAACCCTGAAAGGCGCACGAGGCCGTGTAGCCGCTGTGGGCAGTCTCATCGATACAAGTGCCCAGCGCAGGGAGTCCAATGCAGGTCATGTAACTTATTTGGTCATTTCGCTAAATTTTGCTTTAAAAATAAAAATGTAAGTCGTTTAGAGTCGTTTAATTCAAATAGTAACAGTAGTCAGGATCATTATTTCATTGGAACATTAAAGAGTCATTGTCAAAGTCATATAAAGTCAAATAAAAGTACAAAATATAGTCACTATAATGTAATGTCAAGTAAAAAGTCAGTCAGCACACAGTCACATCGTCAGTCCTCACTATCACCACCACAGTTACATTGTCAATCACCATCACCACCACAATTACATTGTCAACCACCATCGGAATGGTCTCATAAAGATCAATTACAGTTGAGGAATGATTCCGATGATGAAACTTATGTCATGTCTGAGAGATCTCACCGATACTCATATTGTCAATCTGAGAAAATCATTCTCATGTCAAATTTCTGTGATGATAGTGGTGATAATGTCATGTCTAAGAGGTCTAAAAAGAACCTCGGTGATGAAAACAGTCACCTGTCTGAGAAATCTATTCTCATGTCATATGGTCACAATATAAACAAATGTTGTGATAGTCAAAGTGTGTATCTCAATGATGAGTACAGACACATGTCTGAGGAATCACCTCACACGCTCACACCACCACATCAAAGTCATCAGTCATTGAACAACATTAATACAGTTCAATCAGAACCTAACATTAACAAAAGTAAACAGTCCTGGAATATTAATTTAAAAGTAGGTAATTTAAAATTTAATTGCATCATAGATTCAGGAGCTGATTTAAACATTATGTCGAAGCAAACTTTTAATTATTTAAAACATAAGCTTAAACAGTTGTCAATTGTCAAAAGTCATATAAATGTCACAGGATTTAGTGGCAAATCAATACCCATTATGGGAAAGGTCAATATTAAATGCAATTTAATATTAAATAATAACAATGTCAGTGAGAACATAGTGTTCATAGTCGCAAATTTAGAGTGTCCCAATGTCTTAGGTCTTCCTACATGTGAAAGGTTAGGAATAATTAAAAGAGTTTTTTCAGTGTCTAAACAAAATTTTTGTCAACAAATTCTAACAAAATACAATGATGTCTTCCAGGGTCTTGGCTGTCTACCTCCTGTCTGTCACCTGAAACTCAAACCTGATGCAGTACCATGTGTGGATCCTCCCAGGAGAGTACCATTTGCGTTACTTGGAAAGCTACGCGAGGAGTTGGATCGCATGGAGAGCATGAAAGTCATAGAAAAAGTCACTAAGCCTACAGAGTGGGTGAATAGTATAGTTATAACTGTAAAAAGTTCAGGTCAGTTACGAATTTGTTTAGATCCTAGAAATTTAAATAAAAATATCATAAGGGAAATATATCCACTTAAGTCAATTGATGAGATAAGATCTCAACTAGTTGGAGCTGTCTGTTTTTCTCATTTAGATGCATTTTCGGGTTTTTGGATGTTAAAATTAGATGAATATAGTTCTAAATTATGTACTTTTCAAACACCATTTGGTAGATATAAATATTTAAGGTTACCTTTTGGAATAAATGCATCATCAGAAATATTTCAAAGAGTTATGATGAATTTGTTTGGTGATTTGGAAGGAGTCTTAATATTCATTGATGACATTCTAGTCTATGGCCCAAATGAGTCTGTACCTAAATGAGAGATTACATAAAGTCATGCAAAGAGCACGTCAAGTTAATTTAAAATTTAACAAATCTAAATGTAAATTTCTAGTGTCTGAAGTCTGTTTCCTAGGTTATATCTTTAGTAAAGATGGTGCAAGGGTTGACCAAGAGAAAGTTAAAGCAATTGTCAATATGCCTACACCAAAAAATGTCAAAGAATTACAAAGAATATTAGGTATGATCAATTATTTAGGTCCCTTTATTAGTAATTTGTCAGAAAAAACTCAAATTTTAAGAAATCTTTTGAAAAAAGTTTCTGTCTGGTCTTGGGATGAGAATCACAATAAATGTCTTAAGGGTTTAATAGATGAAATCACAAAGTCACCTGTCTTAGCTCACTATAACCCCAACATTCCATTAGTCTTGTCAGTAGATTCGTCTAAATCAGCATTGGGAGCAGTCATTTTACAAAATAATAAACCCATTGCTTATAGTTCTAAAACTTTAACCACAACCCAGTCAAGGTATGCTCAAATAGAGAAAGAATTGCTTGCAATTCAATTTGGTTGTGAAAAATTTCACCAGTATGTATATGGTCACAGAGTTACAGTTCACACAGATCACAAACCTTTAGTCTACCTGTTTGATAAACCATTACATGATGTACCAGCTAGGTTACAGCGAATGATGTTAACTTTGCAAAAGTATGATTTGAAAGTTATACATGTCCCAGGTAAACAAATGTTCATATCTGATACTTTGTCGAGAGCAGCCTTAAAAGATCATTATATTCCAGAGAATGAGTCTGAAATAACCTGTCATGTCAATTTAATGCATTCAAATTTAGCAATTACTAAGGATTACAGTACAAAATTGTCACAACAAACTAATAAAGATGAAAGTTTGCAATTGTTAAAGAAATATTATTATGAAGGATGGCCAAAAAGTAAAAACAAAGTTGGTCAATTAGTGAAACCATATTGGAATGTACAAGCTGAAATACATGTAGTTAAGGATTTGTTATTTAAAGGATCAAAATTAATAGTACCACAGTCTATGTATAAAGAAATGTTGGATAAAATTCATGAAGGTCACCAAGGAATAAATAAATGTCTTAAATTAGCTAGAGATTCTTTATATTGGCCAAACATGTCAGTTGATATTAAAAATTTAGTAGAACAATGTCTTATATGTGCAAAATTTAAACCTGCTAACCAAAAAGAGCCATTACAAAATTTTGAAATTAACAAATATCCATGGCAACAAGTTGGTATTGATTTAATGTACTTTGATGGTCTTTCTTATTTAATTGTTACAGATTACTATTCTAAATACATAGAAATAGCTTTGTTAAATAAGAATAGTACAGCCAAAAATGTAATTACACATTTAAAGTCGATTTTTGCCCGTCATGGTATACCTTTGTCATTAGTGTCTGACGGTGGACCTCCTTTCCAATCTTTAGAATTTAAAAATTTCTTACATGAATGGGACATAGAACATGTTGTTACTAGTCCATATCATGCACAGTCTAATGGTCAAGCTGAAAGTTCAGTTAAAATTGTCAAAAATATGCTGAAAAAATGCAAAGAAAATTCGTCTGATCCTTATATAGCTTTGTTGCAATATAGAAACACACCTAAGAATAATTTACCGTCCCCAGCTCAACTCTTAATGTCTAGGAATTTAAGAGACAATGTCCCTAAGTCGTATAAGAAATTAAAACCAAAGGTAGTAACATTTAAAGATTACAAAGAATGTGTAACTAAGAATAATGATTGTAAGTCTAAATATTATAATAGAAGTGCTAAGCCTTTACCATTGTTATATCCCAATGATCATGTCTACTTCAAAAGACAACCTAGTTGTAATTGGGAACAGGCTATTGTCAAGCAAAGGCTAGCAAATAATAGGTCATATGTCGTTGAGGATGTCAATGGAGTTAGGTATAGGAGAAATAGGATTCACTTAAGGCATAAGTTCTCTCCTATGCTATCCAACTCATCGTCGTCGTCGTCTTTGTCATCGCAAGGGAGAGAGGATGGTGACAGTCAGAAGGCTGGACCTCAAGAACTCTCATCTCGATCCTCAAGTAGTCAATTTGTTACACGTTCAGGTCGTATTGTAAAGCCCACAAGAAGGCTAATAGAAGAAATAGATTAAGTATATTTTGTAATCTTATATGTTGTAAATTAAGTACCTAGTCGAGTTATACTATAAGTCGTTTATAATATTGTCAAGTTGTCATAGTGATAAGTCTGTTTTGTAAAGGGTTAATTTAAACTTAACAAGGGGGATGTTGTATTGTCTATGATTAGTATTACTAATCAGTGTTGCACTATTATTGTCTATGTCGTCATATCACTATAAAGAGGGTGGCCGAGCAAGTGTCGGCCATTGACAATGTAACTCTGGTGCAGTGAGCTGCAGGACTGTGTACTGTATAAATAAAGTCAAGTATCCAAGATCCAAGTCTTTCAATCATATTACATTGATATTGCTCGATGTTGAATGTAAATAATGTCGTTATGTATTTTTTTTTTCATCCAAAGAATATTGAATGTTCGAATCGTATGATACTTACTATTATAGTAAGTGACATTGTCAACATTGTCACTATCTTTCCTGTTACATAAAAAATGTGAGTATTCAAGCTAGTGTCAAAACAGTATGAAGTTTTTCACGATTTTTATTAGTTTATACAACAAACAGACAGTTCTATGTCCTTCACCCCCTCTCTATGGAACAAAAACAAAACGGTTATTAGTATTGGTAAAAGTTACACATAAATACTATCTGCTGTTATTACAGATATAAAGCAACTAAAATAAATTACGATGATACTTTTAGCGAAAATATTTTTTAGTTACTCACCGAATTTGGCGATGTGCCCGTTTTCGACCAAAAAGTTGGTGTCGTATATCTTAATTTCTGATATCTGGAAACTTTTTATTTCATAGTCTGCTGATGGACATCATTTTATATGAAATGCCCCGATTACATTATATAAAGGTGTTTATGCGTTGGCTTCTTTTTGCACTGGTAATCAGAGTAAACGTTTATTATAGGCACTACCACTAATTATGCTGTGTCATCACCCACGTTTCGTATTTCATAGATTCTGTAGGTAGCTAACTATACAACATACTAATTTCTAGAGTGCCTTATTATAAATTGAGTCACTATTCTTTGAATCTATCTCATTCACCCTTAAGTAAATAAATAAAAAAACTTACTGAAATCAATAAAATGTTTCATAAAAGTTTGTTGTCAACGGGAAGTAACTATTAAGTTCTAATCTTAGAGTAATTTATGCAAATTAAAGTCGTAATCATTGATTATAACTTAACCATAAATAGATACTTTTGAAACATCAAAATAGTATGATAGTCTATCAGTCTGTTCGTCGACGAGGCTATGTGCTCGTTCTAAATTTAGATTTGAATGCAGAACAAATGCAAGAAACTAAATCGTCTTAAAAAAAATGGTCTGACATGCCCACAAATCCCAAAAATTTGTTGTCTACCGTCTTAATATTTATCTACGACTATGCATTATCATCATCAATTCAGATTTCGAATTGTTTTTGAATTATTGCATAATCCACGGACTAATGAAAGTTTTGTTTGTTCCAGAGTCTAATGTTAAATCAACCATGTGGCTGCTAGGAGGTGGAGCCGCTCGCCCGGCTCAGCAGCGCCCGTGCCGAGGACCTGCAATCCTGTCAACCCCTGACGGCGCTATGCCTTCAGTGCAAGTTATTACTCACAACTTCTCTACTACACCTCGGAAACGGGGACTAGCGGTAAGTCAACATTAATATGC
Source organism: Spodoptera exigua (assembly GCA_902829305.4). Lineage (NCBI taxonomy): Eukaryota > Metazoa > Arthropoda > Insecta > Lepidoptera > Noctuidae > Spodoptera > Spodoptera exigua. Next base: position 5,045,657 of record LR824601.2, on the reverse strand, counting down.
AATATATTCTTCTTACTGAGATTACCCCAGGGTATGGATAGGCGTCGTGTATAAAAATGGCTCCATCTTATCGCCAGTGTTTATTTATTCTTCCTTAATTGCGAGTTTGTCACTTCTTCGAGTAATGTCTTTAAGAATTTTCAAGTAGGATTTCTCCTGTGTCGTGGGTGCGTTTACAAGCAGACAAGTTCGAATGCAAAAACTATCTAGACCCGAAATAACAATTAGTGGATCACACAACGTGGTGTTCCCTTGGGGCATCGATCCCGCGACACGTCGCTCAACAGCCCAGCCACTACCTTTCAATTAAAAATGGCTATGTAATGTTTTTTTGTGGTCCTGGATTCATGGCAATGACTAAAAGTTCACCGGTCTTACATAACCTGAAGGATAACAATATTTTCCATCCAACTTTTCTCTTATAGATTACAAAACTAGTATGAAATTCTGTCAGTAATTTTACTACTACTTTTTCACTGATCTCACTCTAGAACTCTTAATGAAAACCGTGTGGTACGAGTACTGATCTAAAATCAATGCTAAGAAGAAGCTCGGTAGCAACGGACTGGCATGCATTGACCCTCAATTCAGTTTTCAATCCGACTATAAATTGACCAAGATAAAAGTGACATAAAAAATATTTGTGACATGGGGGCTTTTGTAGTGACATTTCAATCAATTAGTAAAACTATTCTATTAAAAATCAATAGTTTTTTGCTCTCCCAAAAGCATTAATAAAATAATAATTAATGCATATAGAAACATTCGATAAGAATTTAAAAACAAAACAAGTGCATTGTCACCTTGAGCCTCTCTGGGGGCGTATTACAACCTTTTTAAAATCCAGTTTGTTTCCTGGCTGGTCAGTTTAAGGCCGTAAACTGCGTGGTTCTTTTTCGTATTATGACGTACGTTTTTCTGACTGGATTCATCCTGGATGATTGTCTGTGGTTGGTTTGCACCCTCTAGAAAGATTGCGTTCGAAAACATCTTAAAAGGGTTACTGGTATATTACGGTTTTTGAAAATTGAATGTAATATATTATATAATTAAATTTTCTAACAGAATCGAGATTAAAAATGAGTTCAAAAACGAATTATGTATTATATGCGTAAGTACAATGTCATAAATATGAAAATACAGCACTGTCTCACAACATACATTTTAGACATACGCTACATTTCTGAACGTAAGTAATAGGAGGTAGGATAGGTGATAACAGCTCACCCGGCAAAAATAAAAGTTTTTTGTTATAATAAGGGTTTATAACTAATGAAGACCATTTATTTTTTTTAAAAAGAAGGAGAACTAAAACTGCTTTTCTTTGTTGAGCAAAGGAATCCGTTTACAGGATCCCTGTTTAAAGTTGTTTATAAATATTGTCTACTCAATATTGGCGTAAGTATTACCTACATTATTTATAATAAAATAAATTCAACATCTTCAATCGCAAAAGGGTCACTAAGATCTCGAAGACGCGTCCTCTGAATTTTTGTTTGGTGGTTATCTTGTGACGCATCACTTTCAAGAAACTCGAAGATTATTAACTCATCACACATATTTAATGTTATAGTAAACAGTATGTGATAAAAACTTAAAACAATTCAGTAAAAGCTACTCGACACCGGCGTAAACTGACTGGTTTGTTTGACACAAATTTTGACATTTGAGCAAGCTAAGAAATTTCAGTTTGGCGGTCATAATACGGGTTTGCCAGCCAATATACGTGCAGAAATCGGTCAAGTGTCACGTGACTGCTAACTGACTGCAATAAGACGTCATAATACGGATAAACAAGGCAGTTCATTTTAAGGTGTAAATTGACTGGAATTAAGAGATCGTAATACGCCCACTGTTCAGTGAATCGTGTTTAGCGCTGTACTAGACCTAATTTACACATGTTTTACGAAAAATCTAAGAAGTAAATGTCCAAATACATTAAGCCCATTCTATGGCATGTTTTCACTAGGTGAACCACTGTTTTCCGAAAGTACGTATAAAAATTACCTATATACGTAAAACCGAGGCGTTCAACTTTGCATTTAAAATACGCAAAGTATGTCGTAAAAGTAGTTTATTCGTAAAACGTTTGTAGGTACAAGATAAATACGGGTTTTCGCCTGCCTCGGCTGCCATTATACATTATTGAACATGTTGTTCACGCGAAATTCGCCCATATAACACACGCACAAAGACCACGGTGCGTCTTCAGAAATAATTTGTTTGGCAAACGTTTACTTTTTATTTTTTTTGTAGCTAACATTTTGTTGTAACAAGAAAATAGTACCTTATTTGTACATGATTATGTACCTAATTTCTGTGAGTGTGAATTAGCGTTTCGATTCATAGTTTTATTAAAACTTCCAAAAAATATTCTATTGAAAGTTGGGTAAGTCTGGTAAGGCCTGCTGATATGGTCAGAGTCGCAGGGTGACTTTGGATGTCATTGATGAGCTATCATTAGATTTGAAAGGCGTACTAAAGAGGTGGCATTTTTAATTTAGTGGATGTTTTATCCAGCTAACAATTCTGATGATCATGAAAATTTATTAATTACTCATAATAGATCTTAATCTTCTAAGAATACCATATTAAAGACTGCACGGTTGGCGCAGTGGCTGGGGAACTGGCTGCTGTGCAACGTGTCGCGAGTCGGTTCTCGTACGAAACAACACTTTGTGTGATCCACAAATTGTGGTTTCGGGTCTGGGTGATTTATCTGTTTGTAAACGCACCTTCGATACAAGAGAATGCTAGAGTGAGGCAACATTAAAAAAAAGAAATAAAGAAAAAAACAAATTAATTAGTAAAAAGTTTTTGTTTCACGGTTGTTATTCATAGTTTATTTATTTATTAAGTACAAGGCCCTTAAAGGCTTTAAGTTAACTTTTACGGTATGTGCAGTGTAAAGATACACATTCAAAGTTAGTGTCGTAACACGAACCGACTATGCCAAGTGACATTTTATTAGCTATCTAGGTACTAAAAATAGAGTGGCGACTAAAATGTTACTTAACTTTTACGATTATTATATTAAAGTTTTACTTATGTGTGGTGAACTTTGTGGTTACAAGTATTTGCGTCGAGTGAAAATTCGATTTTTGAATTGTGTTTAGTAATAATATTTATTTATTTGTAAACTATTTAATACCTGCCAGCCAGTGATAGAATACAGACTTATAATTTGCATATAAAAATGTGAACGCGTAGTTGATGTTTTTTTTTTGTGAGGGGAAAATCATCACATCACTACTTCACTCGCGCAGGGTCAAAGTGTAGGGATTGTCAGACTAAAAACCTCCTCGTTCCTCAAACCCTTTTTGAAATTAGGGGTTGTGAAAATAATCAATTTATTTCTCAAAACCTTACTGAGACAAGAGGAAGTTTCAGATTCTTATTCCACGTCGTCTCATTGAAGTAATTTCGAAAATATTTGTTAACGCGAATAACGTATTCCCTTCCTGTTCCACACATTATTTATCGCTACACAACCACCAATAAAAACGTCACAATTTTTATAAAACTTAAAATCGTCGCCAGTGGTGCCATCTATTATCTGGAACGCGATACTAAACATATTTATTGTGATTTATACGCCAAGATTACAGCGTTGCGGGTTTGTTATGTTCTTGTTTACATTATTTGCACTTTATTTACGATCTGCTGACTTAAGCAACAAGTGGATAAACATTATGAAATTGGAAGACGAGGTCGGTAAGAACACATAGCTCATAGGTACTGGAGAATAACCGATAAATAGATTAAGATCCGGTAGCCAGGCTTGGTTTATGTGAAGGTACATTTAATAAATTCATTTTCAACTTCTTTGCTTGTATAATAAAATTAGTGATCAAGTTATAGACTTGTTAGTCTTTGAAGATCGTGCCAAGTACTTTTTGTTTTTGTGAGGGGAAAATCATGAAATGACTTATCTCGCGCAGGGTGAGATGAGAGGTCAGACTCTTACTGACTAAAAACCTCTTCCTTCTCCTGCTCTAGGCCGACGCCACGTTACCATATTGCGCCAGCCCCGCAGCGTCTGTGTTGGTGTATTGGCTCTATGAGGCGCGCGCGGAGCCTCGTGATGTATGGTTTTTGTCGTCAGGATATCCTTAATTCACTTATATAATTATACAAGAACACTAGTCTTATCTGTTATCTTCGGGATGACAAGCGTTAATTTTATTAATTTCACGTTTGTGTCTATTGGACTAGTAGCTCTTCTGGTTTAGCGGGTTTCCATGGGCGGCGTTGATCACTTACAATCGAGGGATTCGTCTGCTCGTTTTCTTCGTATTATATAACAACAAAAAAAAAAAACTAGAACTTTGAAGAAATAGTTTTAAACCCATAACTTCTTTAACGAGTTTAGTTTGGGTAGTTCCTACATCTATTACTTACATGGGTACTTCAAACAATCTGGCTGGCTATACCAGCATATGCTAAAATCTGGTCAGGCTCAAAGTCGACCCTAACCCAGTTGGAAAAGGGCCAAAAGGGAGCTTTCTCCCTTTTGGCCCTTTTCTAGGGCTAGAAGGATGGGCTGCGTCATCAATCGTATACTGATTACGATAGTCTAGTTAATTAGATCATTAATCCATCATCTCAAAGAAGCGATTATTTGTGTAGCTTGTTATGACATCTGAGCGGTTTGTTCGTAATATTTTTGTGATAGACATTTGTCTTGGCGTAGTATCGCGTTGTGGTATAGTGATCTTAAAGTTTTTTTTTTCACCTATGTCGTGTTTGCGTTTACAAACATACAATTTCACAAACCTACACATAACACCGAGACCCAGAACAAAAATTTGTGGATCACATAAAGAGTTGTTTGATAATATTTTTGGTTTTATCTCAACTGTGACAAGTTTGAGTGTGGGAGAGCCATGCTTCGGCACGAATGGGTCGGGTCGACCGGAGTGATACCACGGCCTCACAGAAAACCAGCGTGAAACAACCACAGCGTTGTGTTTCGCCGTGTGAGTCAGGTTACCGGAGGCCCAATCCTTCCCCGCCCCCAATCTCTCCTCAATCCCTAAATCTCCAAATCCCTAATCCCTAAAAGGTCGGCAACGCACTCGTAACTCCTCCGTTGCGGGTGTCCATAGGCGGCGCTGATTGCTTACCATCAGGTAAACCGTCTGCTCGTTTGCCGACCAATTACATAAAAAAAACTTCGATCGATAGAGATGTAGGATAGACCTGTTTCGGCACGAATAGACCAGCTCGGACCGAAATAGCCTCGAAGAATACCGACTTGAAACCACATTTCTTTTATGTTTCGCTAAGTTTATTTTCAAGTCATTTGAGGCAAAATGCTTGTAACTCCTTCGGTATTGTCGGTGTCCATGCGTGGCGCCGTGCTTACCATCAGAATCATCATACGTCTGCTCGTTTGCTGACCAATCAAATTATGACCTATATTTTCCTGTCATTGAGGATCACTACTTTAAATAAGAGTTGCAGATGTGTAGGATTAGGAACGGTTGACGTTTTAAAAGCACCTAATTATGGTTTAGCTGGAATGAATGATTTTGGCTTGAGCTTTACACCCTGTTCTCTCATCCCTTCACAATGTTTTCAGAATGACAATGCAACTAATTTAGCTTGACCATATTTGTTCAACATTTTAGTCATGTCTACAAAAAACAACTTGAAATGTATTTGTAGACCCAATTTATAAAGTTGTTTCATAAATAATAAGGTGTTGACAAAGACAACACATAGTAAAGTTTTGTACGTGCGAGCCTGTGCTTTTAACTGGCACAGTTCCAGTCTGCGTGTGGAAACTATGTATAAGAAACGTTTAGTATTGTCATCCAGAGAACCTTATCCAGGTTAGAAAAATACTACTGCTGAAAAAAAGCAACCAAGTATACTTTTAAATATATATTAACTAGAAACATTCAGTACTATCATTATAAAAGATACATAAATATCATTTAAAAACGTTAATATTATAAGAATTGGGCCTGTTAAGCGGCAAAACACAATGCTGCGGTTGTTTCACGCCAGTTTTCTGTGAGGACTTGATATCCCTTCGGTCGAGCCGACCTATACTGTCAAAGCTTGGTTCTCCCACACTTGACAAGGCAATGATATCTATAGTTACATAACGACGAATGGAAGGACATACGTATATAAATAATAATAAATACATAATAATGATGTATGATTGTAAACGCCCCTAGAACAACAGAAAAATCTTAATATGTGGCCAGTGTAAAAAATGAAAATTTAAAACTTTTTTATTCATAATCTTATTTGATTAATCAACAATATTTAATGTATGTGACATTTTACTTGTTAGTGATCGTAAAAGCGATGCATATGGCTTTGACGCCGAGGGACACTGGCTCATACAATGTTAATTAATTGTTTTGCACCCGCTATCGTGTTTTAACACCTACGACGCTTATTTGCTTAATTAATTGAATAATAAACACTTATTATAAAAGTAGTGTTGACAATAATAATGTCTCTGTTGAATTTTACATATTATTATTATGATTTAGATGTCTTAAGTTGGTACCTAGATTATCTATTTGTTTTTCTCTGTGGCAATCTAAATCACATAAAGGCATATTTTAGTAAGCAAATTTTTGATATACCTATAAGTATATAAACATTTAAATACTTTTTTGTGATGCAAAAATCATCTAGTAACTTCTCTAGCTCAGGCTAAGGCCAGAGGTAGACTCTTACCTACTGACTAAAACCCCAGTTCCTTCCAACTCTGTGCCGAGGTCGCAGTGCCTTATTGCACTTACCCCGCTACCCCAGCTGAATATTAAAATACTTACGACAAGTTTAACGTTTTTTGTTTTCATTTTGCCTACCTGTAAGGAATGTTATTCTTGGCGGGGTACAATAAATATAACACGCTGGATTTTTACCAACTAAGTTTAAATTAGTACGAAATAATAAATTCCAAAATCTTTTTGGTGAGAATCCTAAATCTATACTATCTGTACTAATATTATGTAGATGTAGAGATAAAAGGACATGGCCAACTTTTGTATGGGCGTTTGCATAGTTATTGAATTAAATGTACATCAATGATTTTTGGTGTTTACATTCGTGAATATTACTAAATTAAATTGCAATAAATAAAACACATGAAGAACTCGTAATTACAACACACAAGACGAAAATAATTTCACTAAACCTTTAGTCAGATTACTGGCACGTAAGTGCACGAAATAAGATTTTCTTTTAAAAACCTATAAAATAAAAGAATAGGTATAAATAATAATGATTTATTTATTAAGGAGAATAAATAAAATAATAATTCACTTTTATATTTTTATTTTACAGTGTATTTTATTATGTTTGTGTATATGGAATGTTCGTTTCTGTATGGGCGTTGGCACAGTTATTGAATTCAAGGTTCATCAATGATTTTTGGGGTTTTACATTCGTGAATATTGTTATATTAAATTGCAATAAATAAAACACATGAAGAATTTGTCATTAAAACACACTAGACGATAATAATTTCACTGAACCTTTTGTCAGATTACTGACAATAAACCATAAAATAGGATATGCCATTAAAAAACCATAAGGCGTATTAATTATTTACTTATTTATAAAATAAAACAAATGAATTGGTATAAATAGTAATGATTTATTTATTAAGGAAAATAAATAAAATAAAACTACGTAATAATTCATTTTTCTATTTTTATTTTACGTTTCTGATTATCGGATTGTACGTTTCTGTAATATATATTCTGTATAATTGGGTAATAATATGGTAGTACTTTCCCTTTGAAACGGCCCGGTTAAAACAGGCGGTAATGGTGGTGGCTCTGGTGGGCTAACTACTTGAACATAAGGGGCTGCTGCATTGTTATCAGAAGCCAACTCCTGCACGTTGTCTGAAACTGATTCTTGCACATTGTCCGAACCCAATACCTGCAAGTTTCGTGATAAGTCCTGCACTGCCTGTCTATTTGCCCGCATCCAGCACACATGACAAACATAGTTGTTTCTTGAGGGCTGAAAATAAACCCTAGTTAGAATAAACACATGTTTTCAAGTTTTATGTTATTGTAAAATGAGAAGAAAAGAAAGAAAGAAGTCTATCCAAACATGAAAAATACATAAAGATAGATATTATAATCACACATTCATACTATGAGTGCTATTTTTTATAGATTTTTATAAATAAATACAAGTAGATATATAAAATAATGAATTAAAAACAAAATGCTTACCACATTAATAGTATTTTGTGATATTAGGCCAGTCAGCAATGGAGAGTCCATACTGACATAATGGTGTCTTATTTTTCGAACCGATTTTCCACAACCAAAGCAAACCATGTTATGCTCCAGTAGTCTCTCATGTTCACCAGCCTCAGTATTCAATAATGAGAAGCATGGTTGACAAATGAATATCTCCAGAGGCAACTGAAAAAGATGCACTATTTAAAGCGCATACCATTATAAAACATAAAAAACAGACTAAGTATTATACTATTCCGACTTCATACCTGGATTTGAGCATTGGTTAACCAACGCGAAAGTATTGTTGGATGGTGTGCAGAAAGCCAGAATATAAGACGCCTCTGCAGCCTTTGTATGGCTATTCCGCATTTGATGCACCTCATCGTAATCCACAAAACAAATCCAAAACGCAAAACAGTCCGGTACTCCAGTATTATTAGCAAGGTTAATAGAAACACGCTGTCAAAAGTGTCAAACGCGTTCCGTTTCGTTTAATTTTTTGTTTTCGGTGATTGAATAAAAATTAAAACATAATATTATTATAATACGAGTATTTTATAAAATGCAACTAGAACCAATGAATACAGTTTCGTATTAATAAAATGTTCCTAGTGTAATGCATTTGTCGATCATATCACACGTTTTCTACGAGTGTTTACGTACGAGTGTTGAATTCACATACATTACTTATATATTTTTTAATAATAATTGTCAAGTCTGGAGAGGCTAAAAACTACGTAATAATTCATATTTCTATTTTTATTTTACAGTGTATTAATTTTGTTTGTGTACGTGGAATGTACTTTTTTGGCCATGTCCTTTGTAAGTTTGTATGTAGGGGGTTATCTTTGAAACCGCTGGTCGGATTTCCAAAATTCTTCCACTTATAGCTTAGATAGATCTTCCACTTAGATAGCTACAATGTTCCTAAGTGCTATAGGCTATAAAACATCCAATACGATTAAATGGAGCCGAGCAGCGGGTGAAACCGCGCAAGAATAGCTAGAACATAATATATGTATACTCAATACCTTTTAGATTAATTTCTGTTCATTTTAGAGTTTATTTAGCAACAAAAAGCCCATATTATTAGTCAACCTTTCTCAAATTTCACGCTTAGCAACGCATTCATTGATTTTATTTTTATAATTTATTTTGATCATAAAATTATTAGAAGGATATTTTGTACCTGATAAATTTATACCTACTAATAAAATAACAAAGAGAATATTATAGAATAAAATATTCATTTTCGCTTGCACTGCAAAATTGGTAAAAATATTTTAAAACATAATTTAAGCGAGTTATATACATAGATATTATAATAAAGTGTGTCCTGAAAGCATATTTTTTTAATATTTTTTATCTTTATGTGATTGGTACCAATTGATCTTTAAATACTTCTATATCATGTTTTTAAAATCACAACTTACTCGTATTATGATGAAAATAAAAGTCCGAAACGACGCCAATGTCTGGGTAATTATTTAAACGGTAACGATTAGCTTTATGAACCGTTTTATATGCAATTTTGTTCAAATAAGCTAACTCTGAAACCAGTTCAAACTAAATATTAACACCCGGTTTCCGAAATGCCGATCAATGTTACAATCAATTTAATCTCTTGTCAAGTCATCTGATTGGTTGACTGAATAATCAACAACCAATCAGATGACTTGACAAGAGATTTGACACCTAGTTAGTTGATTTTAATATTGATCGGGCTTTCGAAAACCGGGCATTAGAGTTCTAAAACCAAAGGGTCAATAGTATATATTGAATTTTCTAACAATTTGATAGAATAAGGAATAATACACTTAACCGTCGTCACATTAAAGTCAATTTTCAAATAACAGTGTAAGTATAGTTTTGTTCCCGAACAATGGAGTAAGGATATTTCATATATTATTGTCACCCGCATCGATATCGTTCCGTTTCTAACTCGTTTTAATGACATCGTAAAATATACCTTCAATATATATTGTTAAGTCAGGAGATTCAACGCCTTTCCCGTGAACTTATAGCTCTTTGGAATTGTTGTTTCATATTATGTTTACATAGGAACTGTTGGCAAATAAAGAGTTAATACTCATGTATATTTGTATAGGTAAGTATGTTAACATAATATTAGGTAAATCTTAAGGGAATAACCGTTGTAGAACATTTATGGTGTTCTGCCAAGATTCACACACAGAAACCATTCGAATCAAAAACACAATACATGAAGAAATTGAGTTCAAAAATTTACATTGTATTGATATACAGAATGGGTCGGCTCAATTGGAGTGATACCATGGCCACACACAGCCGGGGTTGCGGGGTAAGCGCAATGAGGCACCGCGACCTCGGCCCAGAGCAGGAGAAGGAACAGGGGTTTTTAGTCAGTAAGAGTCTGAAACTCCCTCTCGCCCGGCCCTGGGCAGGAGAAGGCATTTGATGATTTTCCCCTCACATAAAAGGCACGTTTTTATCATGTAATCATTGCAATCTGACAATACAAATGTAACTATTCTGAAAAGGAAAATAATCATAAACAAATTTGAAACGTAAAACTAAGTAATGGCACAGATCAGTTTTGATGAGTTATTATAGTAAGCAATTTACCTCAGTGCTGTTTTGCCCTATCAGTGAGGTTACCAGACGCTCGATTCTCCCCCAATCCTTAAGATCCAAAACCCTAAGTACCCAAAAGGTCGACAAAGCACTCCTAACTCCTCAGATTAGTGGGCACTAAACTCTTGCTCAAAGCGGATTAACAATTTCAACCTTATCATATTTGAAATCTTTTCTGGAATCTGTCACCGTATGTCAGTGGTTTTTAAACTTTGAAAATACATAAAACTCAGTAAGTCACATAAGTACTTGCCAAGTATTCTTGCGCTTTAACCATCAGATCACCATATATAGTTTGCTGATTGGCCTGATACGTCCACCTGGATCTAGGTCATCCTATAAACTCGAACACTAGCCCCATAAAACGGACACAAACTGAGAAGACGTTACTAACACACTGACATACAAACACGATGTTACCTTCACATATTTACAACGTTTAATCGAGTCGCCGAGTCACTAGGTCATCAGCTACCATGGCCATCAATTCTTTCAATCTTTCACGTGGGAATGGCATAACTTATTTTTCTGTATTTCGTTTCACCACCAATAAAATGAAATGAGCTACCCTTCTTTAAAAAATAATCCACCGATTTGCTTTCGAAACGTGTCACTTCTAGTTTCCTTGTCGGGACGCGAAAAGGACCGGCGACATGTACAGAGTCACGGGGTTCCAATAGATACAGATGGCAAGTGGTCGTTCAGCGTGGAAGACTAAGGGGAGGCCCTTATCTAGCAGTGGACGTTTTCCGCCTGATGATGACGATGATGATGCAACTTAAGTGTCTTAGTCTTTTTTTATGATGGAAAAACCATCGAACGACTTCTCTTGCCCAAGGTGAGGTGTGAGGGAGTTTCAGACTCTTATTGACTGAAAACCAACCCGTCCCTTCTCCTGCTATAGGCCATGGTAATCCTAGATAAACATCAGCCTGGTTGAACCACATCTGTGGTGGTCTATTGGCTCTTACATACGCGGGTAACGGGTCTGGTTCTGGTTGGGCAGCGAGCTATCTTTGCTTACCGTCCACAGAACCGCCTTCGCGGTAGCTGGAGTTCCTCCTCCTTGATCCTCGATGTTCGGAGTGTCGCCTTCTGCAGTGGCTGGAGAGTGAGAAGGATAGTTCCCTTACTTCTTCTCGAGCATCACTATTTTGCAGAAGAAAGACGCGGCTTCCCAGTTCCTCTCGATCTACACCATAAGTTACTTTAAGTAAATATATTGGTCATAACCAACTGGCGAGATAGTGGCTAAACGCACTTGATATAAAAAGTTAAACTAGTTGCAGTTCGCAATATATTCAATGTGTTTTTCAACGCCAAAGAACACGTAAAAGTGACTGAGCATTCTTTTATTTCTTTAGCCAAAAAAAAAATGAAAATATAGATTACTTATAAAAGTTCTGCAGGTTTTCCATTTACAAAAATAATAATTTCATTATTATTTACACCAAAAGGTCTACTTTTTCCAAAAAAATATAAAGGACGAATTTTATAAAAACCAAGTGTAGTCGTAAATGTATGCATATAAATATAATTTTAAGATATAATCTTGAATGTATAAATATCAGTTTCATTTTTTCTTAAAACAATCAGTCGTAATCAGAATCTTTTAATGGTGAAATTAAACCAATACTTACTAACATATTAGAAAAAAATCTTTACTAAAAATATTTTATATAAAATTAAATATTCAAAACCTTTGAGAACAGCAGTAAAGTGGTAAAGTAACAAGCCAGTAGCTAGTCTAGCAGTCTTTGTATTCATAGCGACAAAAGTATCTATCTTTCTAGGTAATTGGATTTTCTTGTCAGAACTTTTCAATCCCGTGATGTTGTGACGGAGGAGTGTCGGTAACCGCGCCCTTGAAGATGTTGTGTACAGATCTACATTTTATCGACAAACCTGGGTGAAAAGCTATAATTTATAAGTAAGAAAAATATGTGTAAGTTCTCTAATTATAAAATACGATTGTGGAAGTATTTTATTAATATTAAATAGTTCAGTCTTGGTCGTAATAGCAACTCCCAAAAATGGATATCAAGTTTGAAATTAATAGGAAGCAATACACGGGAATTATCCTGCTTTTATGCCCCAGCCGCCGAAATAAGATCACACACTCCAGGCGTTGGAAATGGACGGCAAGCAAAGTTTGCTCGTCGCCCGACTAGAACCAGACCCGAGCGTGCATCATCAGCCTATTGTCGTTCACTGCTGGAGATAGGCCTCCCGACTTGCACTCCACTGAGCTCGATGGTCCCCTTATCTCGTCCAACCACTGCCAGACACTCTAGTCATGTTTGCCTAGACGTAGTCTCCATTCTGCAACGCGTTTAACACAACCATACCATAGCGCAATAAGGTAGCGTCAAGCTAGAGCAGTCCTGTGATTTTAAACAGTATGAGTCTGACACTCCTCATTTGATGTTTTCTCTAAAAAGGTTAGAAACCGAACGTAAAGTTTTAACAATCCGATGTAATTTTCTTAAGTATCCATCTTTGGTAAAATTTGACACTGTGCTATTACAGAAAAATAAAGGCAAAAACCGAACAGAATCCTGTAGTAGAAAACGCTTCTACGGCCAACAACAATCTATAGCAATAAAACTAATAAAAAATAAATAAATTGTACTACAGCATATTGTTCCTTTAATAGAAAACTTTAATAATACAGTAAAACGTTAATATTCATTTCATTATAACATTTTATTTATCGTTAAAAGCTTGCCTTTATCGTTTTAACTTTTGATTCCTTTGATAAATTCCTAATTGGATTTACTTGTTCGTAAAAATATGGAAAATCTCTTTATATTTAGTAAGTGTTCTTGTTATGTTAGCGGGATAAATAAGAACGAGAGCACTTAGGAGTATACAAATATAACAATATCACGCTTCATTTCGAAGAAGAGTTGGTAGAATTCGATCGAATGGAAATTTTTGGTATACTTTTTATTGGAGCATAAATGAGCACAAAATCTATACTTATAATATTATAAAGGCTGTAGATTTTCTTTGTTTGAACAAGCTGATCTCCGGAACAATTGGTTTGAATTGAACAATTATTTTTGTGTGAGATAGTCAATTTACCGAGGAAGGATAGGCTATAAAACATCACGCTAAGGGGTCGGCTTGACTAGAGTGATGCCACAGGAAATCGCCGTGAAATAATTATAGTGTTTGTTGTATTTCACCGTGTAAGTCAGGTTACCGACGGCCTAAACCTTCCTCTGTCATCATCCCTCCTCAATCCCTAAATCTCCAAAACCCTAATCCCCAAAAGTTCAGCAACGCTTTTGTAAGTCCACTGGTGTTGCTGGTCCACGAAAGGTGCCGACTGATTACCATCGGGTAATGTGACTACTCGTTTGACGAATTGTCGCATAAAAAAGTACCTAAAAAATTTTAAAAAGAAACAATAAGTTCTATGATGTCCCATCACATTTAGATTAAAACTGTTCAATGGGCCTCTGCGAGTTGGCTTCGGCTCCTCGTACGCCTTCCAAAGGTCCGGGACCCTGTGGTGCCGTGAAAGGATAGTTCTATGATAATAATGTGGCTTCACTTCTCTGTGAATGAAGAAAAACATTATTTTACCGAACAAAAACGGAATGTTTTATTCACCTCTGCCTACCCTATGTGGAACAGGGATGATGACGGCCAATCAAATTCATTTGTATTTTTACAGAATGGTCGAAAGATTTCTGTGGTTTTATGTATATATTATTATTATATATTTATGAATGTAAGAAAGTGTAATTAATATACATGGTATATTATTTTGATATTTTATTTCATTGAAAAGTTTTCTTAATTTATTTTGACTAAGTCAAATACCTAGTTATATATTTAATATTTTACCTTTCTACGAAGGTCTCCCAATGTCAACAGTTGATTTGTCCTAATCAGTTTGAAAACAAACGAGACGTAACTGGAAGGAATGTTGTATCTCAGTTTGAATCCCGAGGGAGACGAGCTGGTTGTAATAATCTGAGGTTACTGTATCTGTGGTACTAACGCTTTGTACAGAACGTGCATCATATCAAACTTTGCGATTACTATTGAGAGATTTTTGCTTCTTAAGTGTGGGAGAGCCATGCTTCGGCACGAATGGGTCGGCTCGACCGGAGTGATACCACGGCCTCATAGAAGACCGGCGTTAAACCACCACAGCGTTGTGTTTCGCCGTGTGAGTGAGGTACCGGAGGCACAATCCTTCCCCGCCCCCGATCCCTCCTAAATTTCTAAATCTCCAAATTCCTAATCCCTAAAAGGTCGGAAACGCACTCGTAACTCCTCCGTTGCGTTGTGTCCATGGGCGGCGCTGATTGCTTACCATCAGGTAATCCGTCTGCTCGTTTGCCGACCAATTACATAAAACAATATATATAGGTATACAATTACGAAAATAAAAATTAAGCCTTCTGGCTAAATGTGTTTTTCACAGCCTTCATACAAATTCTTAATGTCCTTGTGTAGCACATAGATGATACAAATGAGGTTCTATATTCATAGTGACCATTTATCTAGTACTAGCGATCGACTTCGGTTTCGCACGGGTGCAATGCTGATACTAAATTCCTCCACTATGTTTCATATAAAATTATAATACATATATCGACTTCTTTCTATACGCCTTTGGGCTACAGGTCAGTATTTTAAATATATTTATTTATTTGTCAAAAACTTATTCTGTCAATACAGGGTTTTCCCTAAAGCGACAGATAAGACCTTAAATTAGACTAAAATAAACTTTATGCCTATGAACTGGCAAATCTGGTATCTGAATATGTATACAAATTTACAGGATCTCGCAAACGGCTTCAACCATTTCGATGAAATTTTGTATTTGGGGTTGAAAACTAGCTAAGTATCGGTACAAAAAAAAGAGCAAAGCTTTGTCATCCTTGTATTTCTATGTTTAGCAGAGACCGCTGCTATTCCGTTACAAAAGTATTTCTTTAATTCGGGTTTTTGGAGAGGGGATAGTCATCAAATGACTTCTCCATCCCTGGACGAGGCGAGAGAGAGAGAGTGTCAGAGACATATAGACTGAAACCACTCCGTGTCTGCTCCACCTCCTGCGTCTGCTATACGCCGGGGCGCGGTACCTACCTTATTGGACTCGTGCCAGCAACCCCGGCTGGACATCATCAGCCTTACTAATATATGTAGACTATCTTTCTTTATATTAAAAAAAAACGTTGCCCAACATTAAGATTTTCTCCTGTGTCGTGGGTGCGGTTACAAACATATAATTTCTTGTGGTGGCTTGCGTATGTGAAATTACATACGCAAGCCACCCAGATACGGAACAACAATTTGTGGAACATATAAAGAGTTGTTCCGGGCGGGTTACTGGCTGCCGAGCAATCTACCGTGTCAAAATCATCTGTAGTAGTCATATTGATAAAATGAATCATTGCAGCAACCTGTACTCAGCTTTACAATTCACTCTCGTGGTAAAGCTTACTCTCTCCGCTAAACACGATTGAAAGACAAATGTCTTTTTGTGATTGCATCTGAGTTCATTCCTCTTTTAGTGATTGACATGTTGATGTTACCACTAGAATATTAGATTTTATTAACACTAATTACATAAGTATACAATATTTATTAAAATATAATAAGTTAAGAATAGCAGTTAGCACATAATTTTTTTTATGGAATAGGAGGCAAACGAGCGGACGGATCACCTGATGGTAAGCGATTGGCACCGCCCATGGACACCTGCAACACCAGAGGAATCACAGGTGCGTTGCCGGCCTTTTAAGAAGGAGTACGCTCGTTTCTTGAGGGTTTGAAGGTCGTATCGGTTCTGGAATACCGCCGCCGGAAGATCATTCCAAAGCTTTGCTGCAAATTATTTGAACTGAGTATAATAATAATATGTGCACCAAAAACAGCAACATCGTCAGCCTATAATTGCGCACTATTTTGTGAAGTTACGAGCAAAGGCCTCGTTTAACACAAATAAGGTTAGAGTACCAATCACCACGCTTGCTCTCTTAGGTTCAATTTCTAACTTATAAATGAAAATAATGTGAAATTTTATGTAAGTTCTATAATCATCGCGATTCAGAGTGAAGACTAATATTTATTTAAAATGACCAAACATAAAAATATTTATAATTTTCATAAAAAAATATTGTATAACAGTAATGCGAATGGCTAAACGACATTACTACTTAGTGGCTATGGGCCTAGACGTTAGACAAATTTCTATCTATTATTGTTAATGAACATAGCAAGAGATTTTTGTTTTTTGTCTTACTCTAATGGAGTGCCATTTGTTTATTCTCTGGCGAGGATGACAACATGTTTATTATACGAATATGTCAAAGTATTATTTCTTTATTAAGACTGACTATCCCTTACTAACGGGGAGAAAAATAGTTCTTGAAACCAAGGCGTATTTAAATATTTTTGTTCTAGATAACAATGATACCTACACTCACTACAAGGGGGTTTTTAGTCAGTATGAGTCCGACATTCTCTCTTCCACAACGGGACGAGAGAAGACATGCGATGACATTCTTTCCTTTAAATAAAACCTACAGTCCCTTAATATTTTAAGAAAACACGTTTAATGTTTTTTAAGGGAAGGCTGATTTTTTAATAGTAAGATAAGCGTTTTTTGATGAATAAAATTGTTGCTGTCACTGTCTTAAACAAACATTCTGACGCCACAGCAACGTAATGGGCCTGCTGGAAGAGATTTCTGAAGAAATAAGCTGTGCCTTTGTACCTAATTGTTGTACTATTTTTCTTGTCCAACTTACTGTTTGTAGGTACATAAATTATTAAATAAATAATTATTTCCCAGGTAACTTTTATCTAACCATTGAAATATCAGCTTTAAGTTGAATGACAAATAGTTACTGCAGTCAATACTTGGTCTAGCAACAACTTTTTTGCTTTTAATGCCCTATTTATTACACACTACACATGCCAAGGTTACTCAGTAAAAACAATTTCTTTTATCATGTTAACGCAAATATGGTCTAGCTAAGTTATAAAGTTTAAATGTAAAGCAATCGGCGCCGCCCATGGACACCTACAAAACTAAAGAAGTTACGAGTGCGCTGCCGACCTTTTGGGGATAGGGGTTGCGGATATAAGGATCTGGAAGGGATAGGGGAAGGGGAGGGATTAGGCCTCTGGTAACCTCACTCACATGGCGAAACACAACACTGTAGGTTGTTTCACGCCGGTATTCTGTGAGGCCGTGGTATCACTCCGGTCGAGCCGCCCCATTCGTGCCGAAGCTTGGCTCTCCCACACTTCAAAGATACACACACGGTAGATACACATAATTAAAGCAAATATTTCTATAGATACGTTTGAGCCTTATATATTATTGAATATTGTTCTAAATTATAACAGTATACAAAATATTTGAGAATTAACATGTTTCACATATTAGGGATTACGAAATTTAATTCCAAATTTCTCTGCACAAGTTTAATTTATTTGCTCTTTCGTGAAAATTTGGTAATGAGATACAAAATCACGACGGCGACCGTGTCAATTGGTTTGGGATTATTATGTTGATGTTACAAATTAGAGATTCAGAAATTTAAAAACAAAACGAAAATACGTCATTCTAACCTTTTATCACTCATTATTTCAACTATTCAATATAAATAAAAAATAAAATAACTACAATCTAAATTTGAATGTCGAATTATTATAGCTAAATTATTTCATAACTCAGCAGTTAATATTTGTTTAGAAATAAGTACATGTTCGAATTTTAAATCATACAATGACGTCACAAAAGACAGTATCCGAGATGTTACTGTTCTAATAATATTATGTACAAAAAGCCTTAAAAAATATGAACAAATTCTTTGTATAAAACAGCTGTGAAAAAATTCCTAAAGAATCTTCGAAGAAAAATTAAATTAAGGTTTCAGGAGTGGAGCTGGCAATCGAAACAAACACTCATTTCTCTTTTAAGTTAATTGCAGGGTTCAGAATCGCAATCACGGTGCAGCCACGTGGAACTTTGAACCTAACTGTTATAACTTGAACTTGAAGTTTGAGGTCAAACGGCAAAATAATGTGGACTAACGTTTTATTGCAACGAGTTCCTGTATAAATTGATTTTTAACTTGGTAGAATTATTTTAATATAAACGTATATTATGTATTATATTAAAATAATTGCTTTAGATTTTTAGGTAAATAATTTATAGAAAAATACCCTAGTTTCTTGTTTTACTCCAGACTATAATCTATCTCTGTACCTAATTGTAATTAAAATGTATTCAGCAGTTTTTATGTGAAGCGACAAACAAATATCCATCCAAGCATATGGGTAAATAGCGTACTTTTTCAAAGTACGATATATGGATATGGGGACAGAGAAAGCGACTGTGTTTTGTACTAAAAAAATGAAAACATGATTTTAGAAAATCAGATCAATCAATTAGTCAATATCAAAATATTGGGCAAAAAATCTTATCCCTTAATTATTTCATTCCAGGAATGGGTGTGGACCCTAACCGGCCAGAATCGACAGAATCGTGAGAAGGTAGACCCAGGAGGTGAGCTGCAGATAATGCTGCCAGCTCAGCCTGACAAACCAACATCTGGAGAAGTTTGCTTGCTTGCTGAGAGCCCGTTCAGGATCCTGAGGGTAAGTATAATTTGATAAACATGTACAATAACAAGTTTAAAACTTGTAGAAAAATATCGTGATTAATCTTTGTAACCTTTGTAATAATATTTGATTTGTGGTTATTAATAATTCCTTTCACGGGACCACAGGGTCCCGGACCTTTGGAAGGCGTACAAGGAGCCGAAGCCAACTCGCAGAGGCCCATTGAACAATTTTAATCTAAATGTTTTGGGACATCAGCTGGCAATTATCCCTGTTTGCACTATAAAAGTGCACCCAAGTATAATCCAAGGTTGATGCAGGACTATTGTGCAAAATTTAAATGTTTTATATTCTACATAATTATTATACCTGATTTAACAATATAAATAGGTGATTGTTTAGACCCTTGAACCTTAGTTCCTTGGACCTTGAAGAAGTATCCGCGGAAAATCGTATTAGGAGTTCCTCGACCCTTCGAGAATGCAATTTCACAGGTGCACTGCCAAAGTGAAAATATAAGATTGGAACATTTACCAACCAAAATATCGTTGAATCTGGCGAATCGCATCTAGACTCAGTGAAATTGCATCCATATTTTATTTTGAAATAGACCTTTTTGTAGGTAAACTTTGGGATTGCAAACGGTGTTGCAATTCCAATAAAATTTATCACCAAATAAAGAGGAAGCGAACGCGTCTAAGGGGTTTTAAGAAGATAGATTTGCTATTCCAAATAATTTGTATAAGGGCTGATTTTTCAATGGTTAGATAAAAGTTATGTGGGGAATAATTATGATGCTGTCGCGTCAGAATGTTTTATGAGACAGTGACAGCAACAATTTCATTCTTTAGATAGTTAACATTAATGTGACTATTGATAAATCTGTCCTAAGTAATGTATGCTCTAATGTTAAAGTAAGTATAAGCTGTATGTCAATCTTCTGTTAAATAAATATATATTGTGAAGACGCTAGTTAACATCAGTCAACTACTATTTAAATTTCAAGTATACACTACTAGCGAGCCGCCCTGGCTTCGCACAAATGCAATGCTGATACTAAATTTCTCGACTATTTATTGGATGTATTATACACATAAACATTTCCCTTTAATCACTCAATTTATTAAAAAAGCCGCGTTAAATTCCATTACATAGTTTGAAAGATTTAAGCGTACACAGGACAAAGAAAGTGACGATGCTTTATATTATGTAGTGATTGATGTAAGTAGTTCAAAAAGTAAACAACCTTATCAACTGTCATTAATACAAAAATGACTTTAAGAGTTTTTCACAAGTGAACCACTATGAGAAAATAGTGTACCTAATCATCAAAAAGAAAAATACATAATATACGAAAAAAATACGAGATCACTTTTTTAGATTCTCCAAAACAAAAAAAAAATACGAAAAATCACATAACAAATAAATTATATAAATAAATTGCATTTTGTGATATAAATACATGTGTAATATCTTCTTTTCTGTCTTATTTTAAAGAATAAGTACTCTCTTTGACGTCAAAAATATAACGAAACAACTCACAATTCCAAAAAAAAAAATATAGAAATATGTCGAATTTGGCAATTAAGTTCGAAAGCCAACGTAAAAGCCTGATGTTCACCCGAGGTTACGGGTCAAGCTCAATAATTTACCGCGACCTTGGCAGTTTCAGTTCATTCATTAACTGTAACTTTAACTAAAAAAAAGCATATTGACGATACACAAAAGCTCATTTTCAAGCTAGGGGTGATTTTTCAGTAGTCAGATAAATGTTATCTGAGGAATAAAATTGTTGCTGTCACTGTCTTATACAAACATTCTGACGCAACAGCATCATTATTATTCTCCTGGTAACTTTTATCTAACCATTGAAAAATCAACCCTAAACCGATTAAAATTGTCTTCTTCATAAGTGTTTTGAAATTTGATAGAATTGCACCAAATCTAAGCCATTGAAGTCTCTAATTAATGACGAATGATAAATTGATAAAGCTTTTCTATGAAATAACATTATAACTCTAAGCACCCTGAGTGGTGACTAATGGACCGTCACTCGTTTTAGATAACATTATCGATGTCATTCAAAATTATAATCCACTTGTTCTAGATTATGCTATGATCGATATATGCAATATGGATAGTCAATCACTGGCTTGGGTATTAGAAAATGAAAGCCACGTTGGTCGAATGCTTGTAAATGTAGCTCCCAAATAAAAAAAACATCAAGTGTCGTCTTACGCACCAATAGGCCGGCACGAAATGAGTGTCACCACAGCTTTGCTTGCTTAGCAAGGAAACCGGCGTGAAACAACCACAGCGTTGTTTCGCAGTGTGAATGAGTTCACCACAGGTTCAATCATTCTTCACCTACCCACGTACCCTAAACATTTAACAACCTTTAACAATCCGAATGGCCGGCAACGCACTTATAACTCCACTGGTGTTGCGGTTGTCCACCTGTCTATGGACGGCGCCAGTTACTTACCATCAGGTAATCAATCTCAAATTTGCCGTTTTATCCAAAAAGAACAAAGGTATCTTAGGTTAAATTCCCGGCTCAGCAAAAGTATTAGTCGATCTTTTAGGATTCTAGGTACCTAATAGGTCAACACTTACTATATGGATGGGGTTCAAAATATAATGAAAAGTATATGTACAATTTTGTAGGATCGTGAAGTTATATTTTGTATGTGTTAGAAAATAATTTAGAATCATTATTTTGTATTGTTGATACTTGATAGGTGCGGTTTGGTTGTTTAGTTAAGGTGTGTACGGAACTAAACAAGCGGAGTTACTTTCTAATTAGTAGCTAGCTAGATAATCTTGCATATTAATTTTAAGCTTTGTTTTATAACATATAATATTATATGTATGAAAGATAAAGACTAGTGTTTTAAGTGTCGGAGAGCCATGCTTCGACGCGAATAAGTCGGATCGGCCTCGCAGAACACCTGCGTAACAACCACATTGTTGTATTTCGCCGGGTGAGCGAGGTTACCAGAGACCCAATTCTTCCCTTTCACCAATACCCAGTCCCTTTATATCCAAAACTCTAATTCCCAACACACTCAGAACTCCTCTGTAGGTCGGATGTCTATGAGCGGCGCCGATAGCTTATCATCAGGTAATCAATCAGTCTGCTCGTTTGACGCCCTACCTTATATAATACATAAAACCGCAGATTCTTATTGTAATCTAAATTTATTCTCATGTTCCTTTTAATAATAAATACTTAAAGACCATTTAATAATCAGTGTAAAGAACAGCAGATGTTCAAACTAACATTCTAATAAGTACCCAAAGCCATTTTATATAAAACTTCAAATCCCATTTCCTCCAGTAGGACACAACTAAACGCAAATGATCTCAAGCTTTCCAATTACTGAGCGATCCCAAATCGTCGGTAGTTGTTCGCGGAATATAAATGCGTTATTACACGTATCGAATATTGTTTAACTTTCCCTTTGGGGGTCAGATAAAGACGTACCATCTATGGGATCGTAAAACCTTATAACAATCACCATGGGCCGCCTCGCCATGCAATCGATACAACCCCTTGATGCAAGGACAAATTTTTATGGTACATTGAACAATTGTAATAAAAGTCCAAGAGGTAAAGTGGAGGAAGAAAACATCTTCGTTGACTCACCCCAGGATGATAGGAATGTAAGTGTTCGAGAATGTTATGTAAGTCATGGTACAATTTGACCTATTTTCTGCAAATGTATTTCATGTCTTTTGTTTGACTTCCTTGGTACTGTTTATCTTTTAAGTTCAAGTGTTGGGTTCATATTTCTGTTCAGTAATCATTAGGCATTAGATCGTCAAATGGCTTTAGAACTTTGCAAAGTTTATATGTTTCTCATCATCAGCCTGATTTCGTCTAATGCTGGACATATGCCTTCCCTATTGCACGCCACTGAGCTCCATGTTCAGCTCTTCTCATCAAACCACTGCCAGCCTGCCAGTGGATATCGTCAGTCTATGTTTTAATAGTAGGACTATTAAAACTATTGAAATACAGATCCATTCTAAGCCTCATTTTATGATGAAATATTAAGTAACTTTAACAAGAAAAAGTGAACTGAAGCTATCATCCATTTTCCGATTAAAGTTTATACTATACACCACTTAAATGTTCGCAATAACATAAAAAAGTTATCATGTAATGTAGCCAATTGAGCCATATAAAGTCATAAGCCGTGTACACTAATAAGTAAAATGTTGCTTTCCCTCTTCGTTACTTAAGTTAATGTAAAGGTTCGAACATATTGCAAACGCATAGCGGGTTAGTTCTTAGTAAATTCTCTTGTTTTTCAATTGGTGTGAAATTTCTTTTGTAATGCTTTTTTTCTTTTTATTTACTTCATATTATTGTGTAAAATAATTTTATTTATACTATGGTCAAACGAATGAATCAAGTCTTTTTGTTCTTCTTATTCTTCTTTAGCCTTTTCCTACCCTTAGGGTGTAGGCCTCCTTCAGTTTCTGCCATCTCTTTCGGTCTTGAGCAATTTGTATTCACTTCGTGCCAGCTGTTCGTTTGATGTCATCGTACCAACGAACGCAACAAGGAAGACCCCAGGTCTTCCTTCCTTGTTTTTCGCCCCACGGTCTCTATCACGGCTTTGCACCACGAACCCTGTTTGCGTGCAACGTGATCACTCCCACGTAAGTTTCACAATATGCTGTGTAAATCAAGTATCAGGCCTAATATTGACATTCGACGAACATTTATATTATGATGTGATTTCTTTGCATTACTCTATGGTTGACTGTTAAAGAATGTCCGCCATTCAGACTGTTTTGTGCGAAGAAGGATAAATAAATTAAAATAAAATTATACATCAAAACATTATTTTATTTCTCAGTAATTGTCGTGACAATCAATTTATTGTTTACGAAATCCGTGAAAAAATTTATGTACAACTTGGGAAGTCAAGCTTCGGCAAGGATGATTCATTTCAAATGGAGTCGAAAACCGATTTGAAACATGGCTAAAGTGGTGTTTCATCAGGTGAGTGAATTCACCAGAGCTCCAGTCTTCTATCCTTAAATCTGGAAATTCCTGAAAACTCTTCAAACCCTCGTACGCAGACTATCAAATTGCTTCAGTGTTTCGTTCCTCTCGCCCCACGCAGAGCAAACAAAAGCAGTTGATGATTTTCCCCCACTCAAATCGAAATTTATGAAAATCTAGGATGTGAGACCTTTTAACCTCACTATAAACAACTAGATGGCCAACATTAGTTAGTACCAGTAGGGAAATATCGAATTCTCTGGACCAGCCCTAGAACTGAAATAAGTTCTGAAAATAAACAGCACCTAAGGATGCTGCCAGGATTGCGGGGTAAGCGCAATTAGGCACCGTGGCCTTGGCCTAGATCAGAAGAAGGAACGGGGGGTTTTAGTAAGTAAGAGTAACACTTCCTCCCGTTTTACCCTGGGCAGGGCAATCCATTTGATGATTTTTCCCTGCCAAAAAAACTGGGGATGATAAGCTAAAGAGAATTGGATGTTATATATTACTTGGATGTTCCGTGAAATATATTTTACCCGATTATTATGATACAGTTTGCGCCATAATGGTAGATGGCAATGATGTCGAATAAACAACGTCACTACTATATGTTTCCCTTTATAGCCACTAAGGTACCATCCTAATGATATTGTTGATATGCGTATCGTGATATCACGTAAAGATTTGACTTTCATAAACCGTTGTACCTACATAATATTAAAATTCATTTATTAAAATATATATATTTTTTAATATAAATAAAATTTTAATGTTAATCTGGATATAACTTCCTATATCGTACTTTTTCTTTGATCAAGTACCCAGCCAAGTTTTTTATATTACCTAGTACGGTAGGCTTCGCCATCGGTACTAAAGTAAGAAGTAGCCTATTTGTAATTTCAAATTTCATTACTTGAAGGAGTATTATCATCTATCCATCCATACATACAAAATATACATACATACATACCTAAATCCTTTGGGCGTTATTTATATAGTAGCTTTTTTAATACCAGCTATTCTATAATTTATCTATACTAATATTATAGAGCTGAAGAGTTTGTTTGTTTGACCTACTGGTTCGAATGGAACAATTCTTTTACCTGTATCATGTAAGTACTGCCTAAATAAACCGAAAGTATAAAAAACTTGGTAAATGTTAAAATGCCTCAATATTTATTAGTCCATTTATCAAGGAAGACTAGAGTCTATTAAACATCACGCTATGATCTGTTGGAGCTGCGGGTGAAACAGCGTGTGAGTAGCTAGTATGATTACTAAAATGTGTCGCGTAGGAATAAACAGGAAAGAGGTTTTACAGCTTAGATATTTTTAGCTTAAGGCATAGTGGAGAAGACATCATTCGGTCCATGTAATGCTTTTAGGCTGAAATAACCTAAGCTAAATTTGGTTATGACTCCTACTGAATTTCACAAGAGGTTAGAATCGAATATCAGATAGATGTTTTAAATTGGGTTGTTCGGAACCTGTACGAATGTGACATTTACCAAGTTATTTATACTTTCGGATTATTTAGGCATTACTTACCAAATATTGTAGAGAAACTGTTTTTTAAGCCTTAAATTATCGAAATACTTTTCAGGGTGGGGCGAAATAGAGTGTCAGATTTTTACAGACTAAAATCCACACCGTATCTTCTCGGGTTCATCATTAAGTATGCTCCACCGTGACCTGCAGATAGTGGGGGTATTGGAATCGAAAGTAGGCGTTTGCTGACTAGTGGGTTTTCGTAGGTTGATAATATCACGTGATTTATAAAAAAAACAACTCTCCTCAATTGATAATCTCCAAATCCCTAAAAGGTCAGCAACGCATTCGTAACTCCTCCGTTGCGGGAGTCCATGGGCGGCGCTGATTGCTTACCATCAGGTCATCCGTCTGTTCTTTTGACGACCTATTACATAAAAAAAACTCAAATGCAAAAACACTCCTCATTTTTTAAATTAAGGATATTTTGTAAGTGATATGAATAAACCGGTTTTTTTATAATCACATGCGTTGTTAAATCGCTACATCTGCCCTAACAAAACCGCGTCCTCTCTCGATAACTTCCACGGATAGATAAACATTAAACTCTTTAACCTGTTAATGGGCTATCGTTGTATCTCAATTATGTTAGATAACATCAGTATTTGTTATCCTTACCGGCATTATGTACCTGTATGTGGCTGGATATGGTGGTTAATACTGGAAAATGTGGCTTTTCAAACGAGCTAACACCGTGCCTAACTTACCCGTGACACCAACTAGGCTGTACGCGGTAAGTTATATTTTTAATTTACACTGCTTAATTTTATCGTGACCTCTTGCCCATTATTATTTCCTAGTAACATTATTTTTGTAACTAAAATTGATGTCTTCTTTAAATTTGACTTCTAGCAGTTTGTTTAAAAAGTTTTCTGTAAAGCTGATGAGGAAACGTTTTTTTTTTTAATATCAGTTTTCTTTTCTTCGTTTAAATACCCGTTTTCATTATATTATAGTGTATACCTCTAGATTCTAGAGAAGTTGAAGATTTTATCGTCCCTCTGTATCTAAACGACTGTTCAAATAACAGCGGTAAACAAGAAAATACGTGTAATTAGCATTTACGCGATTTGAATGGCTAATTTTTAGGCGATTACAGTATGATTTAATAGTCTAATAATTGTACGTTTACTGTTCTGAATAGCTTATTTAGTGTTAAGCTTTTTATGTTTTTGTATGTTGTACACATTATTAACTTTATTAATACAATATTTTTATTTCTTTATTTTATTTAAATTGTTTGTTGTTGACATATTATCTGAAGTGCTATGTGTACGTTTAAAATCACACTTTAGATAGGTTTCTTTTCATTTTCTATTGTCTTAAATGTGGTGCGTATAGGAGTTATATTTATGATAAATATACGCATAATTGATCACGTTTTGCCTAGTCATAGACTTTCACGATTGCTCTTTGTTTCTCCTGGCATCTTTCCCAACTAAATTGGCGTCGATATGTCTTCACCAGATTTGGCTGAACAATACGTACTCTTCTAAAACAAATCTACTATAGAAGATAGGTAATCAAAAATATATGAAAATCTCAAAAACATTTTACAAATTATGTTTCGTTATCGTATATTTTACACCTAGCTTCACCTAGCTTCATTGACGAACAGAGAGACAGACTATTCTATTTGCTGTTTCAAAAGTTATATATTTATATGTTGTAAGTGTGGGAGAGCCATGCTTCGGCACGAATGGGTCGGCTCGACCGGAATGATACCACGGCCCCACAGAAAACCGGCGTGAAACAACCATAACGTTGTGTTTCGCCGTGTGAGTGAGGTTACCAGAGGCCCAATCCTCCCCCTCCCCCAATCCCTAAATCTCCAAATCCCTAATCCCTAAAAGGTCAGCGACGCACTCGTAACTCCTCCGTTCTTGCGATGGCGTCCATAAGCGATGGTTTCTTACCCTAAGGTAATACGATTGCCCGGATGCCGATGTACCACATAAAAAAAATCTTTATGGTGTAGTTAGATTAAATGATTTTGACTTTGACTCATTATCACTAAATATGTATAATTTTCTGACTTTCTTCAGTTCAATCTTTAGCCAATAGAATAGAAATTCTTGTTAAAAATGATTTGATTATATTTGATTGGCGGATACCGATTAAGATGGCGACGATTATTAGAATTTGAAATGACATCTATAATTCAATAATCGGTAAATGTCATTGCTTCTAACCGAAAAACAGTATTTGATATCATTCGATTAGTATCATGCCGATGTTCTTTTACTATACTTTTATTGTTTTCTTGTTTACAGTTTATATAACTTTTTCATTCTTTGTTTCTTACAAGTCATTTATTGTTCTGCTAGCCTGAAATTACACATTGATATTCTTACTCTTTCTCAATCCTAAAGAGACATAGGTTTTCAAGTTGAATCCAAACAATAAACATTCTGAAAACGTCTGGTTCGCTTATTTTTTTTTTGTTTCAACATAATCTGCTTACTACAGCTCTTCTCACACGAAAAGGAGTTGAGCATCGATAAACACGTTTGCTCAAAGCAGATTGGTGATTTCAAATTTATAATTCCTTAAACAATAATATGTCTGTGTTGTTTAAATGAACTTATAAAATACACATAGCTGGGAAACCTCACACTTTTTTGTTTATTCTTCAAAATTAGATTCTATTAAATATTTTTTACAAACGACTAATATATATTATGTCACCTATTTAAAATGTTCATTTTAAATAAGTACGTTCATTTTAAATAAGTACGTTAAACAGTCGTATCCAACTACGATGACATTAGTTCCTAGCTTTCCTTTAGCCAGCCAGCTCATAAAGTTTGAGGATTTTTTTGATGTTCACCTCAATTGATGAGGTATTATTATTAAATGCACTTAGAAATACTAATCAGTAATTATACAAGCAATATTTGTGAACCGATCAATATCTAAATGTAAATCTTTATT
This sequence comes from Spodoptera exigua, assembly GCA_902829305.4. NCBI lineage: Eukaryota > Metazoa > Arthropoda > Insecta > Lepidoptera > Noctuidae > Spodoptera > Spodoptera exigua. Next base: position 5,016,704 of record LR824601.2, on the reverse strand, counting down.
TCCATGTGAACCGCTCATTTACAGAGTAAGACAAGGGCCATAAAATGGGTTTACTGTTAGAAGATCACTATCTACGACTAGTGTTAATTTCTCTTTGTCTGTAGGTTCAATTCGGATTACCATCGTGTTTATTACCGAAATCAAGACAAGTAGGAATGGAAATAGTTTTATTGTACTCTTTTACTTAGATGTTTGTTAAGCTTGTAGATTTAATGAAGGACAATTTAGAAGTTCCAGTATAGGTTTTTGTATCGTAGAATTAAGTTAATTGCATTGTTATATCATAAGTCAGCCTACGAGCAGGCGGATTACCTGATGGTAAGCAATCAGCGCCGCCCATGGACACTCGTAGTACCTACCAGGAAGTTCCTACAAGGCGTTGCCGACCTCTTGAGGGTTATTGGGGATTTAAGGTTAGGTAATTTGAGGATTGGGGTTAGGACAGGAGAAGAAAGAATTGGGCTTCTTTTTAAGAATAATATCTAAAGACTTTCTCATTTACACCCGGTTTCCGAAAGGTCGATCAATGTTAAAATCAATTTAATATCTTGTCAAGTCATCTGATTCGTTGACTGAATTATCAACAACAAATCAGATGACTTGACAAGAGATTTGACACCTAGTTATTTGATTTTAACATTGATCGGGCTTTCGGAAACCGGGCATATCATTCTTTGCTTTCCTCTGTAGTCCTAACATAAGTAGCAAGGACCATTTTATAAGTTAGAATCTTTCAATTCATTTGGTACTCTTTTCTGTTATGATCTTTGGAACATCTTTGGAACGAGCAAATAGCTTCACTAAGAGGACTGACCGACAGACTGACACGATATCTTCAAAATTTTGTTTTGACGTTCAGAAGTTCCTGTAAAGGTCTAATTGGAATAAATGATTTTTGACTTTTTTTTTTGACTTTTTTTTTGATCTTTTTTCTTTCGCCCTCGGGTGAGGGCGAGAGGGACTGTCAGTCTTCCAACCACATCGTTCCTTGTCCTGCTCCAAACTAGAGCAGCATTATATTATAACTGTCTTTTTTTTCACACAAATTGATAGACATTTCTAGTTCTTTTTTTTTAAGTACCATGTGTGTCATCATCGTCAGCCTATAAGTGCCCACTGCTGAGCAAAGGCCTCTTCTCATACGGAGAAGGTTAGTGCAATTATCACCACGTTTGCTCAATGCGGGTTGGCGATTTCAAACTTATAATTAGAAATTATAAGTCCAGGTTTCCTCACGATGTTTACCTTCACCGTATGTCAGTGGTGTCTAAATAATCATAGAAAGTACATATAACTCGGAAAAAGTCACATTGGTACTTGCCAGGTTTCGAACCCACACCCTCATGCATGAGAAGCGGGCTGCTTAACCTCCGGGCCACCACAACATGTTGTACCATGTGTGTAGTTTAGCTTAAATAAATACTTTGGAAATTCAGCTGAGAATACCTATTTTTCTGAATACTTGTAACACAAGCTTCGAAGTTAGCAAAAAAAAGACTCTTGTTTCGTTCCCAGTTGTAGACAGTAAAAACAAATGTGCCTTAAGAGTTTATATTGAAAATGTTTGCTCGTAGAGGCGTTTTTAGCATGATTTTCGTGAAACACTTAAAGGTCAACCAAGCGATTGACTGTTTATCACGTTGTCCTTGTTAATTATAGATTTTTTTTCTTTGTAACTAAAATCTGGTTTTAACGTTGTTCTAAATCATAGTATAGGAAATTAAAATGAGCCAGTTTGTTTGTTAATTTGTTCAGTATTGGACAAAATTTGACAAAGGTTATTATAATAATTATTTATTTCACAAAAAAAAAACGTTTACTTCATTAGACTATGAACACATAGGGTTAATCAAGGTTAAAATATAGACTTCTTAACTAGGTGTAGCCCTGTAACTTAGAAGTCAGTGATTCTCCGCAACAAGAAACTAGAGGAAAATCACTGTGTATTTTAGTAAGTGTATAAAATTAGGTATAGTAATCTCTGCATCACCCAAAGGCGAACCTTTTGAAACTGGCAGAGAATGCCTAGCCTTGTGGCATCAAGTCCACCTTGCAAACAGACTGATGATGTGCAAACGTTTAAATAAATAATAAACTTGCAAATATAAATTGCATTGAAATGTAACTAAGTGAAGTAACCAAATTTTATTACATGGTACTCTTCACATAATTAAAGAGTATACACATAACTAAATCGCATAAAAACTACAAAATTGTGAATCGTTATCAACCTGCTTAGATAACAAACCAAAAATTATAGAATACTTTGTTTCGTATAAACATAGAATCACGTTACTGAACGTGTTAATACCAGTGGGAGCTTGGTATAATTAGCCAGTAAGTCGACCGACCCATAAATTACCATCCCTAACTACCACGTCAACACTGTGAACATTGTCTAAACAGATTTTAAATCTAAACATTTTATTTAAAATATTAAAAAATAACGTTTCACTGATAGCGAATTTGAAGAACAGGTGAACTGAATATAGTCGGGGTAGCAAATGCAATCGCAAATTATGCATCGCGGCTTTGGCTCTGAGTAGGAATAATAATGGGACGATTTTTAGTTAGTAAGAGTCCGATAGCTCTTGCCGACCAAGAGAGGAAAAATTTTTTGTTTGTATTCCCACTTAAAATAAAAAGTATAGTAGTCTGTACTTCTATATTACAAAGAGGTAAAATTTGTAAGTTTGTATGTTGTATGTAGGAGGTAATCTTTGGAACTGCTGATCGGATCGCCAAAATTCTTTCACTGATAGATAGTTTCAATGTTCCTGAGTGCTATAGTCTATAAAACATCACGCTGCGATCAAATTCAGCAGGTGAAAACGTGTGAGAGTAGCTAGTGTCTGAGTAATCTTAGAAATTACATGTTAATCTGAATCATTACTTGCAAGCTCTCGAACCTGCACCATCTACCTTATGGTATACGGGTACCTTAACCTTCGGGATTGTCATCAGCTACTGTTGCTCACCACAGATGGGCCCCAACAGAGCCGATGTTTAGCCGGGGACGTTTGGCAAGTTCAATAAAATAATGCGACCTCAACTTGAAGACGGAGAAAAAAGGGCGGGTTCCCCTCTACAATAAATAAACTTTTACTTACAGACTTTTAACCATTTGCCAACACATTGGTTTATTGGAGTCATATTGCGCTAAACAACTACTGTCTTAACCATCTATACAAATATTACACCAATAGAATTTTTGTGATCATCATTTTGTTGTCTTGGTACAAAATATATTTTTTCAATCAGTCATCTTTACGAGTACCTGTCTACGTTGCTCATTTCTCGTTGAATGCTTTGATTAGGCCAATCTATTCAACGGAAATCTAAATATTTGTATTATATTGGATCATTTCTTTTATATTATCAGATAATTTTAGTGTTTGATACCAAAGCTAGTAGAGTCTGGATTTTTCTGGAAAAAGGCGTAATGCTATGTTGGACGTGGTAGTGATAATATCAATCTGAAACAGTGGTAATGCAAATAGATTTAAAAAAAAAAAACAATAAACGTGTCCCACACTACGATTTTCTATTGTGACGTGAATGTGTCTACAACTCACATACACAAGCCACCCAGAAACGAGGAATCAACCGAAATATCAATTTGTACATCACACAAATAGTTGTTCTGTGCGATATCGAGGTATCCGGGGCATGTTAAACAGCAGCCAGTTGCTTAGGGACTTTGTCAACCATGCAGTCATCAACCCTTTACACAGGCTTACCCTTACATTGGAATCATTTTGTGAAAAATGAGTGTTGAAGCTAGTAGAGAACTTTTCTCCGTTTATTCAAGTGAGTAAGTAGTTATTTTTTCAAGAAATTTTACTATACCTCACGATTTTTGTTAGCAGAGTTGTAGGTGGCACATTTTCCGGAGTTTTGGGTCAAATAGAACGACGTACTGCGACCCGATTTGAATCAGAAGATAGAACCGGTTTTTAGCCAATATAAGAGTCTGAGCTAAGCTAGCAGTAATCATTTGATAATTTTGGGGCTGGGTGCGTTTCTACCTAATCCTTTAGGGAATAAAGGGTAGTTTGTTATTTAATATTGTTCATATTAATGTCATTATTTACTTAACATGCATAAAGAACATAATGTTCTAAGTTTGTTTGCAAAATAAACTCTCAAACAGTTCCCCGTATATCCTTTGTAATTAATGTGCTTACAAAGTTATACTTGAATCTCGTTTATGTTCAAACAAGGCCTATTCTCGTTCTATTATCCTTTTTACTTTGCATTACATATTTTTAAACATGATTTCTCCGAATTTGATGTTTTATTTTTATAAAAAACTTTTTTTGGATATTTATGTACTGAAACGAGCAATGACAGACATAGAAATATGAGAGTAAAGAAATATGAAAATAATAAATGAATTTGGTTCCTTGGCATACCCTAAATCAGAAAGGACTAAACGCATAATTTGGGGCTTAATTCAGAGAGAACCTAGACAATAATTTCCTTTCATATAATGTAGTTTATTGATACTTAGTCTCATATAAGAATAGTAATACTTGTATGGTTGTGAGAAAATAGAGTATAAGCTACAATGGGGTTGACGTATCCATGCGGATAAAAACCCCTAATTAAAAGAGAATAAAAAAAAATTGGTTCCTTTCTCTGGAGCCTTGACCGATATCTGATAGCTAAGACCCTGTTCCCAAAATAGATGGGTCACTATTTTTTAAATCTTAAGTTTTGTTTTTAGAGTTATTTAAAAATGTATATATTTTTTATATGTTAAATAAAGAAAATAAATGTCTTAAAATTACAATAAAAGTTAGCAATGTTTTAATAGCTCATAAAAATAAAACTTAGTATGTCTATCTATTGTTTTTGCTCCGGTCAGCTGATAGCATGCGCTGCCCAGTCGGAGGGCATGCTATCCGCCGACTAACGATGTAACGGAGAGGCAGCCAAGCTTGCATCTCGATCATGCGCAATGTAAACTGCCATTGATATGTAAAAACGATGATATGCATTTTGTAAATCGAATAAAAAATCATATATGTTTTATGGGATCAGGCCAAGAGGCAATGGCATGGAAGAGGTTAACAGCAAACAAGAACGAGGCATGAGATCATAAGTTACAATATTAAATAAAACACTACTCTTGCCATATTTCTGCTATTTGGTGTTCTGTAAATTAAAGCACGTCGGATACAACTTGTATTAAGTACTAGCTTCCGCCAGTGGCTTCACCCGCGTGCTATGTTGATAAAAAGCAGCCTATAGCAATAGAACAAAATCTAAGTTTTCATAAAATTTGTTATTAATCGTCTCATTTTTATGGTTACATCTCCAATGGCTAAATACCCTATTACTTACTAAGTCTCCGCTATCCGTCCGGTCATAGATAGAATGGTACGGATCTAATTAATAGTATTACAAATATTGCATAAAACCTATTACATGTATTATATTATACTATATTTTATACCGTGTCGCGTCGAGCGCGGCAACCGTTACACAAAAATAAAACTTATAGAATGATACAGTGTTCACATGCGACGGCGCGATGGCTTATTATCCGAACTGCTAAGCTATCAGGAGTTACACGTGCTATTGTGAGTTAACCATAAAAATTAGACATATGCTGTTAAACATTTTTTTTTACATAATTTTATGTAGAATGTTTCCGTCATCCATAATTTCTATTTAACTCTAACCATTAAGGTTACACACGCGACGGATACTTAAAAAAAGGGAGTAAATTCTCCCGTTTTCCCAATATTTTCCTTCACTGCTCTGCCCCTTTTATTTGTAGCGTGATGAAAAGTATCCTTTAACCTGCCCGGGAGTATAAAGAATAATTGTACCAAGTTTTGTTAAAATCCGTCGAGTAGTTTTTGTTTCTATAAAGAACATACAGACAGACAGACAGACAGACAAAAATTTTACTGATTGCATTTTTGGCATTAGTATCGATCACTTATCACCCCCTGGTAGTTATTTTGAAAATATATTTAATGTACAGAATTGCATGACATTTATTTATCTATACTTATAATAAATCTGTAGAGAGGTTCTACAGATTTATTATAAGTATAGATAAATAAATGTCATTTTTGAAATAAACTCAATTATATCCTTTATTCGACCCAGGAATTAGACCCTAAATTCAGTAAATCATTTAAAGTAACAAGTTTTACCTTACACAGCTACTTACCCTGAAAGCTAAAACTTGTTATTCTAATTCAGAATTATAAAAGTTATTCTACACAATAATACATAACATATAAGTTTTATTGCCAGCCATGCTTCGGAATGATCCCAAGGGCTCACAGGATACCGACCAGAAGCAACACTTACGTTGCATTTTGCCATGTGAATGGGGTTCTTTTAGGTCCGGGAAAAATCAAATGACTTCTCCCGCCCAGGGTAAGGCGAGAGGAGGTGTCAGACTCTTACTGACTAAACCCCCAATATGGGGCCCCATTTGCGGTGGTTCATTGGCACCAAAGAACTTCCCCTCCATCCTCAATCCGTAAATCTCAAATCTCTAACAAACCACAAAGGACCGGCAGAGCATCTCTAACTTCTTTGTTGTTTCGAGTGACCTTAGGGCGCCTATTGGTTACCAATCCGTATAGCCGTATAGCCGTTAGGCTCGTTTGCCGAGCTATCGTATAAAAAGGACTGTTCATTTTGATTACGGGACAAATGCATCTGTGGCTTCATTCTAAAACAGAAGAAGGAACAGGGCTATTTTTATACCTATATTCCCACTTCCTCTAGCTCCACTTTAGGCGTTAAGCCATTTGATGATTTTCCATCCTCAAACAAAATCTTTTTTCTAGATAACTGACAGCGTCGCTTTAGGCTGCGCTTACCAGCTTGTGTATTTAAGCGAAATACAGCAAACCCAAAAAAAATAAGTAAGCGCATAACTCAATAACGTCTAGACCGATTTTGGCCAATTCTTTTTTGTTGTATTTATTATTGTCAGGAGAAGGTTCTTATCAAAGAAAATAATATGAGAAAAAAGTAAAAAAGAGATCTATAATATTGAACATTTTAGGGTAGAGCCTTGCTTCAGCCAAATACCACGATACGAAAACCCGCCAGAAAACCAACGTAAAACAAGGAAGGCGTTGTGTTTAACCGTGTGAGTGAGGAAACCGGAGGCCCAATCTTTTCCCTTCAAAAACCCTAATGCCCAAAAGGTCGGCAACGCTCTCGTAAATCCTCCGTTGTTGCGAGTGTCCATAGGCGGCGATGATCGCTTACCATGAGGTAACCTGTATGCTTGTTTACCTATAAAACATAGTAATCTGTTAAAATATATAAATTAATGTTATGTTCATTTATGTATAATTAAGTATCTTCTAGTCACCTAGTGTTCTATATATACTTCTTTATATTTTTACCAATACTGTTCGGATGCAATTCTAATTGCCGCATCGGGGCAGCATTTTAGAATCCTTGATCTACACTGAACCACGCCTTTTAATTCTTGAAGGAGTAAACATAGGTAAACAAAATATTTGGTATGCAAAATATATTTTTTTTTGCAACAGTTTTAGTATATGTCGCTTATAGCAAGGGTGGGTGAATCTGTTGACATAAATATTGATTCTATACTTAACTATCAAATTATTACTCCGTCTCGCGAATAGAACAAAAACAATGTACTATTAATATTTTGTTAAACCCGGCAACTACTCGAAACCTCTCGGTACGTAAACTGAAACATAAATAAACTTGGTTACAAAAAATGCACAATCAAAGTATGACTTCAATTTAAAAATCGGTTTTTAAAATGAGACTGGTGAATGCAGAAAACATATTGGTTAATTAGAAAATAATCGATTTTAAATATCTAACTATTATAGAAGTTTTAAACAGAATCAAAAATCCTTCATTGCTTAGGATCCGAGAGGTGTATATGTCAGTTTTTATAAAAATCCTATATACTACCTATATTCAGTAAATTGTTGAAAATGTATCTTTATTTTTATTAATATTTATAATTAGTTGTTATCCGTGACTTGCATAGTACTGAAGACACCGTACGCCACGCCGCATCCTACCCACAGCACGCAGCAAGCTGCGCACAGCTTGCCAGCACAAGCTTTGTAAAACAAAATGTAGAAAAAATAAGATTCATAATTGTTCTTTTGTTTTTAACATGGACAAAATTTTAAAAGTTAGATTATACATTTAAGCGAATTGTTTTTTTTAATACTATTCATAAACATTAATTAAAATAAGTAATAATAATGATTTATTTGTGACATAATATAATACTTTTCAGGCCTGTCTGTTTTTTTACCTATCTATTTAATGTTTTAAGGTTTGACCGGAAACCGGCGGCTAACCCGCGTCGATTGCCGGTAAAACCTGGACCATTGTATGAATGCTCCTCTGTAATATACGCGTGTCTCTTATGACGTTTTAACATTAGAGAGTCCAATAGTTCCATGAAATTCTGCCGAACAGCGCCAAAAGGGAAGATGGCGCAGACAACGTTTTAGCGCCATCTGCTCTGTTAGTTCTCACTATTGCTGCGCGATGGCGCCATTGAGCCCTCGAAAATGGGTACACTAAATATGATTAACTAAGAAAAGAAATAAACTTAAAATATATGTTTTATGTATTAACAATTTATACAGTTGTAAAACAGAACGATAGATTATATAATTTTATCTGTTTAATTAAGATGTACCTTAGTACTTATGTATTTTTCCATTCGTCTAAATTGAAACACGGAAAAAGAATTGCTGACTGAATATTTTTTATAAATTTATGTTAAAAATATCCTTTTTTTCCTTCTTCGTTGGGATGGGTAGAAAACTATAGGTATTATAGTTCAAAGTGATCTAACATTTTCACAAAATTTCGCTTTGAAATTTATGTCTGTCTACACCGGATGTAATTTTTCTCATCAAGAATGCTGACATACATAGAAGGGAAACATTGTGAGGAAACCTGGACTTATAATTTCTGATTATAAGTTTGAAATCGCCAACCCGCATTGAATGGCATTGAAATGGAGTTCAGGATTGTAAGAAAATGCCAATCCATTTTTAGCAAGCTTGGTGATTAATGCTTAAACTAAATAACTCTCAAATGGTTATTTTAATACTTAGAGCGATTGAAGAGGAAGATTTGTATAATGAAATAATAAGAAATGCGTATATTAGTATCCATTAAGTACAAGAGATATTTAGTACCAGCATTGCACACCCATGCGAAGACGGGGCGGCTCGTTAGTAAAAATAATAATTCATTAAACAAAAACTCATTAGTCAATACTCCATGCACGCAATATACCAAATGGATAATGGACTTTGCACGACCCTGGTACGGAGTTAAAGATAGCGTGCACAACTTTTTTACTTACAATACCTAGACAACGAACATGAGAATTAATCGATATAAGCAAGTACGAAAAAAAAACGGTTTTGCCAGATACAATCATCATAATAATTCACTGCTGAACAAAGGTCGCTTTTAAATCTTAGAAGGACTGTTAATCGCCATGCTTGCTAAAGATGGATTGGCGTTTTCTCACAATCCTGAACTCCATGGACTAACTATTAGGTTAGAGCGCGGTCTCACCCGATAGACTATGTGCACCGGATAATGTTACTTCCAAATAGACAAAATATATTATCAAATCGGTTTTTTTATGGTATGAGTCGGCAAACGAGCAGACGGATTACCTGATGGTAAGCAATCGGCGCCGCCCATGGACACTCGCAACACCAAAGGAATTACGAATGCGTTGCTGGCCTTTTGGGGATAGGGGTTGCGGATATAGGGATCGGGACGGGATAGGGAAAGGGAAGGGATTGGGCTTCCGGTAACCTCACTCACACGGCGAAACACTACACCATGGGATGTTTCACGCCGGTATTCTGTGAGGACGTGGTATCACTCCGGTCAAGCTAAACCATCGTGCGGAATCTTGGCTATCCCTCACTTAAAGTCGGTCGGTTAAGTTATTTCGGTACCTTTCAAATGCAAACAAACAAATAACCAAATATTTCCTTTTTATATTACTAGTATACCTACACATTATAAACATTGAAGATTAACAAAAAAAAAAAAAAAAATTAAGCAAGCCTAATGTTTCAAGTCTTTCACAATTATGTTTCTTTTTTTTTTTCTTTTTACTTGCAATAAACCAGTGCTTGACTGCGATCCCACCTGATGTTAAGCAGTGATGCAATCGTTGATGGTAAGGCGCACTAGTTTATTAAGAGCCTATTCACTCTAGCCTTGAAGACACCTAAGTTGTATTCGGACGGAAAGACTGCAGCCGGCAAACTGTTCCAATCCCTCGATGTACGCGGTATAAATGACGAGGCAAAACGCTTAGTCCGGGCCGCAGGTGTCTCAACAACGTAGGGGTGGATATTCGCCGTACGCCGGGATGTCCGAAGGTGAAATTGGGATGGCGGAATCAAATCGTGCAATTCCTGGGCACACTCTCCAAAATGTATCCTGTAGAAAACCGCAAGGCTGGCTACTCTGCGCCTGTGCTCGAGACTTTGAATATTGGACCCAACCAAATCTGGATCTCCAATCAGCCTCATTGCACGCCTTTCCACCGAATCCAAAGCCGCTAGGTGGCATTTCGCAGCACCAGCCCATATGTGGCTGCAGTAGTCCAGACACGATCGGACCTGAGCTTTATACAACATTAGAAGCTGACTCGGTGTGAAGTACCGTCGGACTTTTGCAAGAACGCCGAGTTTTCTAGCAGCTACCTTGGCTCTGGACTCAATGAACCGCCCAAACTTGAGGTCTGAAGCAATGTCCATTCCCAAGAGTTGAAGGCGGTCGGTGCACTCCAGGGATACATCCCGAAAAGCAGGAGCCAAGGTGAACGGGCTCCTTTTGGCGGTGAATAGACACGCCTGTGTTTTGGTGGCGTTGAATGTTACCAGATTAGTTTTGCCCCACTTTGAAACTACCTGAAGTGAGACATTCGTACGCTCTACCATAGCCTCCCTTTCAGACTGGATTAGAATGTATGTATGTATCGGGAATCTTGATCACGTAGCATCATTATATGAAGTAAAGCATATTGTTAAGTGAGATGGAAAATATAAAATCATCAAATCTTAATGCATGATGAAAAAACTTACACCAATGACACTTTGCAATTAAACCATATATAATTCGCTGGAATAGCATAAGACTGCACGGTTGGTGCGTTGATTGGAAAACTGGCTGCCGCGCAAAGGGCCAGGGGTTCGGTTTCCGCACGGAAAAACTCTTAGTGTGATTTGCAAATTGCTTTTCCGTGTCTGGGTGTGATGTGTATGTGAAATTGTATGTTTATAAACGCACCCACGACACAGGACAAAATAATAAAGCAGCGCAACGTTATTTAAAAAAAAATATCTATGCCAACAAACTAAACTGCTGCGTAGACCATTTTTGAACAATACAGCTACACGACTCTCAGTATTAATATTTTGATCAGTCACATTCAAATCATTATAAATATTCAAATCTCTCTTTAAAACATAATCTATATAACACACATAAACACCATTACAGAATTAACTTGGTTGACGTTCAAAAGTGCCTGTAAAAGTCTAATAGGAATAAATGATTTTTGACTTTTGACTTTGACTTTGACTTCACTTACTCTCAGTTACAGAGAAACCAAGAATTATTCTTAAATAGACACAGACGTACCTAAGTAGGTTGATAAATTGACAATATTCACAAAACGTTTCTCTTTTGTTGTGTGACTGTAGTGCCATACAAAGACCGAGTCAATTTTATATGTCTATATACCTACATACATACGAATATATCTACGCATACATATAACATGTATTTACCCTTCATAATAAGATTTTTTCGGGAGGTAACAGCTGCAAGGAGAGTTGACCTTGATTATTTACTTCTTGCTTTCACCCCATCGCCATCGTTTGGTTAGTCACAGACCTTGTTAATGGAATATAGACCTTGAAATTTTACACAATGAAATAAAAGTAGACTGTCTTGGTTGTTGAGTAGATGCATATGAAAAAAACAAAGAGGTCTGGGGTGCTTTTCAGCTTTAAGATTTTTTTAGTAACGGCAACAAGTCTGGACATATGTCTTGTGGCTGATAACGGTAGGCAAAATAATCAAATGACTTCTCTCTCGCCCTGGTTTTTTTTTGTAAGGGAAAAATCATCAAAATAAATGACTTCTCCCGCCCAGGGTCGGGCAGGAGGGAGTGTCAGACTCTTACTGACTAAAAACACCCCTGTTCCTTCTCCTGCTCTGGGCCGAAGTCGCGGTGCCTCATTGCGCTTACCCCGCAACCCCCCCTGAACTCTCGCCCTGGGTAAGACGAGAGGGAGTACCAGAACCTTATTGACTACAATCACCCGGTCCATCTCCTACTTCAGACCGCGGTCCATTATTATAGTCCTTGACCGGTATTTTCGGCGGAACACTACGCACTCTTCGCTAATAGGCTGATGGTCTGCTAAGGTAATAGGCTGATATAGTCCGTAATAAATTAAAATTGAGAAAAGTAGATATTAGAATGTTACGTGCGTGTTTAGTTACGTTTGCGTTAGGTTTGCCGTGTGAGTGACGTTACAGTTGACCAAATCCAACAACAATTTGCAGGAAACGTAAGTTTTTATGAGTTCAAAATCCGTATTTTTCGTGCTGCTATTCGTTATCTGTATGCTAGTTTACCTTCTTATGCATAATTTTTATTTATTTTTTACAAAAATATTAATACAAAATTATTCTCAAAAAGGCCGCAACGCTAGTGCAACTTCTCTAGTGTAGCGGGTGTCTATGGGCGGCACCAATTTCATAACACCAGATAATAAGAATGCTCGTTTACCGCAGTATCACAGAAAAATATACGTAAAAAGAGAGTCCGTATTATGTGGAATACAAGCTTCAGACACACACTATAATATCTTGTTTAGTCAAAATTCTTGAACGAAAGTTTACACAAAGTTAAATAATTTATTTTAATTAGATCAAAGATTAAACATAAAAGTATTACACCCGGTTTCCGAAAGGCTGATCAATATTAAAATCAATTTAATTTATCTTTAATCAATGTTAAAATCAATATAATTAACAGGAGATTAGTTAATTTTAGCGTTGACAAGCCTTTTAGAAACCGGGTGTAAGTCTTTTATAATGTGGGTGTAATTTCTTCATAATGCTATTTATTCGTTCCAATGATAATATATTACACAAAATGACAAAACATGCACTAAAATTACAAACAAAACCGATTTGGCATTCTTTTTCAATATTAACCTTGATCTGTTAATCAAAATAACAACCATCAACAAGATCAATAATACAATATTATAAACTTAAGAAATATAAAACTATTCTATTTTTATATTACACTACCACCCACAGGAAGAATGTGGATGGTCTTCAAAAATTATGTAACAAACGGGAACATTGTTACAAGCGCCGAAGCGCCGAACTTAACCTAACTTAAAGCTAACCTATAGCTAACTTAAAGCTAGGTAGAAAAATATACTCTGAATTGCCGTACGGCAGCTCGGGAGGTCGTAAACTCGGTGGAACACCTTGATAGCGCGATTCAATTCGATCCCAACGCCATCTAGTTAGGTACAGGACAACATTGTCACTCGAATCGTCTGGTTAAAATACTGTGTAGAGAGAATATTAATTATTTAAGAAGTAACACATGAATAATATGAATTAGGTAATAAAAAAATAAAGGAAATTTATAGCTAGCTTTTTTTTCTGAAAAAGTTGCGGGTTAAATGTTGTATTTAAGAGTTCACAGCGATTTTCGGTTTGCAGCTACTGAAATATATGTTTATTTAACATAAAACATACGTTAACCACAAAAGTTGTCTAGTTAAGTTTAGTCTAGTTTCGTATTTTGTCTAAATAAAATATCAATCTCTTAATAATTGGCCACAGGTATACAAAATTAATACCTGTGTATAAAACTAGGCATAATAGTGAATATTATTATTACTATTTATTTTGGGAAATTCTAAGTAAAAATAATAATATATTTATCAATTATTTAACGTGGTAAATCCGTTTAAGCATTAAATTTTGACAATTAGAAGAAAAATCTGTCCAAAATTTACCTTAAACTACTCTAAGTCTAGAATGGAACTAGCTATTAATATTACTCTATAGCTTACTTATGATGCAAGAAGATTGATTGATTGTTACAGGACACGCTAAACCACAGTCATATATCACATTGAGTTATTAACGCCAAGCTTTAGAAGTCATGATTTCCGTGATATTGATAAAGACATCGTCTTGTCTGAACAGTATGTGTAGTTTGAATTTCATTTCGTTATGAAGTAACCAATATTAATAAACGTCATGTAAAGAATGGGCAAAGACATTGATTATCAAAATCATAGGTTTCTTTTTATGCAATCAGCGCTGCCCGTGGACAGCTACAACAGAGAAGTTACGAGTGCGTTACTGATCTTTTGGGGATTGGAGATTTGCAAAATTTGTGGAATGGAGAATAATTAAAAGGTGCAGACTTTTCCAACTCATAATACGAGGAAATAATTATAAAGCTCCACAGGAATGGTTTGTACGTACTAAAACATGAGTTCTTGTAGAAGATTGATGAAGAGCATATATTATTACTAATGGAAGCATATTAATAAGCGTGTGGGCAGCCAGTGACAACGAAAGGCTGCCTTTTGTAATTTCAATTGACACTATTGTATCTTTACGAATATTATTGGTGAAAGTGTAGGGGAATTGCAGAAAGTGAGACCCCCTGTTTATTTCACCATGGCACCACTGAACAAACTGCAAAAGACTACCAACAGAGGATATTCCAGCATCTCGTGGAAAGCACTTTGGTTCGAAGTATTAGGAGAACTGTTAATAGTAGAATTGAAAAGGAACTAGCAGAGTCTCTATTAAAATTCCATTTTCAAATCCCGAGAGTTGTTGCTTAGCAGCAGGTGCTTCATTGCCGGCCACATCATCATGCGAGTTGGGCACCAAATACCAACATATCAAAATTATTAACACAAATAATACCCAGTACACAATATAGTCAATTTAGACATTGAATTTCACTTTATTATCGTTTCTGATTTCATTGAACATGTCGAAAAACTTAAAGTATTTAAAACTATTTCGAAGTATTTAAAACTTTTTGGTGTTGTCCTATTTTTTGGGTCTTTAAATGAAAAAAAACGGATAAGCTGAATAGAAGAACCACAAAGATCAGTAAAAAACAAACGTACAAGTGCATAAATAACATGCGTATCTCAAATGCTTTAGAGAATTTACTCACGTTCAATTTACGTCTTCATAAAAGTCGTTTCGTGTCACGAACATATATATTCCTGTCGTCAGACGTATGTACTTACTTTATTAAGCAAAAAACACAAGAGTTTGTTCTTGTGACACCGCCTTGAACCCGGCGCAATTCAGGGATTAACGTACGGTCGGTGAGACCAAATATTGTTCGTACAATTGCCTCGAGATCTAAGACAAAGGCACATTGGAACATTACAACGTTTTTTTTTGTTCAGGCTATGCAGAATCTTAATTGCCAAGGCAAACAATAGCCTATCCCGAGAGATTTTGATGTTATAATTGGAAACACGTATGATTACATTCCACCTTAATTGATACAAGAATAACAATCGTTTTTATATATGTATATTACTAGCGATCCGCCCCGACTTCGAATACATGCAATGCTGATACTATTTGTCTTTCCTTCCTCTTCAATAACTCTATCTATTAAAGTAAACCGCATCAAATTAGTTGCGCAGTTTTAAAGTTTTCAGCATACATGGGGATATATGTAGATACAGAGAAAGCGACTTTTTTTGATATTTTGTGAAATGTAATTAATTATGTTTGTAATTTCGTCTGTTAGTAACCAAGTGACAAAGGCTTGTTACCATTCTATTGTTTTGTTGTTTTGTGTTGCTGCGTGAAGACTAGAACTATTCATATTACTTAGTATATTGGCTAATTATTACATTACTATAGCTACACAGCAGTCGTTACATAGTACTACGCCGTAGCAAGATCACGTAATAGGTGTCTGCAGGTATGCTACGCCGTAGCAAAAGAAGATTCTCACTTTTATTACTTTCTTGATTAAAATTTTAGGTATTAAATGTAAATATACATACCATTATTGTGATTACCTGATCAACTCACATTACAAAAGTTAGGTAACAAGTTGCTTATATTTTTGGGCGCACTTAGCTAACGAAATACCTCTTTCAATTACTCACTGTCACTTCGATTCTAGTAGGAGACAGATTCTAATCTGCAATGAAAATTCGCTAATCAATCAAGGTAGGATATCGTCGATAATAGGTGGATACAGGCAAGGTTAGCCTCGATACCTAGTTTCTATAAATATCTATGCCTGACCGGGTGAAAAGTGCTAGTTTTAGAGCCTCTGATGATGAAGGAATCTATCGATGGATAGACAGTATCATATTTCATAGGGAAGCTACTCAACCCTTTTTTATTGTGAGGGGAAAATCATCAAATGACTTCTCCCGCCCAGGGTCGGGCGGGAGGGAGTGTCAGACTCCTACTGACTAAAAACCCCCCTGTTCCTACTCCTGCTCTAGGCCAAGGTCGCGGTGCCTCATTGCGCTTACCCGGCAACCCCGGCTGAACATCAGCTCTATGGGGCCCCGTCTGTGGTGGTCTATTGGGTTTTCGAGGCGCGCGGTGCTCAGCCCAGGCAGGGCATACCTGTACCGTATGCTCCACCGTATCCTCTTGGTGGTCCTCACAATGACGACACTCGGGCGTTTCCTTCCGCTGGATCCAAAACAGGAACCTACCGAATCTGCCGTGCCCGGTAAGCACCTGCGTCAAGCGGAAGGCGAGGACGCCGTGGCGTCTCTCAAGCCACTCCTCAAAGAGGGGTCTTACCGCTGCTATAAACTAAAGCTGCTATGCACATTGTCATGTGTATTCTTTATTTATCAGATGGATATATAGTAACTATCGTGAGACATACTGAATTTATTGAGAATGACTTGCTCACGTAAAATCCCTGAGAACACCTCTACTAGTTCCAAGTCACTACGGGACTCTTAATCATGAGCAGCGTGCGCTTCGCGGCGACGTTTTCTCTTTAAAAGTCCAGAAAATTTAAAATTGGTGTGTGATAACCGTGCATATCATACAAAACTATACTTGTGCTTTCGTGATAAATCTTAGGTTACCTGACTGAGCTGAAGCGCACACTTGGTATCACGCTTGAGATAGTCCAAGGGTATGAAAGGACGCAGACGATGTCCTTATGATATGATTACAGCAGTAACAAATTACAATACGTGCAACGTGCACGTACCTTACACTGCTATCTCCGCTGCTATGGTACGCTGTCGATGGTCCGCTTTTGCGATGATTATACTACAGTTGATTTGATCAAGGTCACCAGCTTCTTGGATTAGGTCTACCCAACAGACAATCGATCTCCTGTGAAAGGGTTCTGACTGAAACGATGGCGAGGTGCGTCCGCGTCCAAAATGGCGTGAGAAAACCAAAGACAGCGTTTGTCGGTTTTTGACAGTTCGTGGCGTCATAACGGTTGCAGTAGTAGCACCATGTGATTGCAACTTCTGAAAATCGATAAGAATTGATATTTTTTTGTTTTGGAAATGTTGTTATGACGAAGCAATACTCTTATGATTGAAATCTGCTTCACAACGAAGTGCTGATTTTTTGTGGTATCAACGGATTGAGGGAAGCAAGTTGTAATGGATAACTCGAGATCATAAAGAAATGGGAAAGGATAGAAGACGGAAGCAAAGACCAGAAGTACAAAACTGTTCTTTTACTATGAGTAAAAAACTCTTACTCACTAGTGAATTTCCACTCCTCTGGTGTTGCAGCTGTCTATAGGCAATAATGAATAATTACTTTAGAGTTGTGCGCCTCCGTTAGACTCATGCTTAGTGCAAAATGCACTTTCGGTGTCTCGCAGCTGCCCCGTGTCTTAATTTTCATTTCGGGATGTCATTCTTTCTATCCTTTCTTTATTTACTGGGTTCAAGGTTATTTGTATTTTTATTTATATATACTTTAATCCACATTATGATCCCTCTGCACGCTGACCAGAGAGTCGGAGTTGAACGAGGAGTATAAGGCGGTGAAAACTACCCTCTGGGCGGAGATCCGACGGGCCAAAGATCGGGCCCGCGAGGTCGTGGACGAAGTGATTTGGGCTCTATTTTCGTGACCGTAGAGCGGTTTCATGCCTCCGGCCATGGCTCCACCCCCTGCGGATCTGAGAGCGACGGTGCGCCAGCTGAACGCCAAGAAAACCGCCCTTGGACCCGACGGTTGCCTGCTAAGGCCTGGACGAGTCCTGGCCTCGGAGTCTTTTAAGGCTCGACTAATAGGTCTGTTCAGCGCATGTTTGGAGAGGGGCCAGTTTCCATTGTCGTGAAACACGCGTCAACTGGTCCTAGTGAAGAAGATGGGGAGTCCTGCGGACTCTCTGCGTGCTCGTGGCGGTCCATTGTGCTGCTCCACGAGGTAAGAAAACTGTTCGAGAGAATCATCTCGGACCACCTCGTCTGTCACCTGTCGGAATTTAGCGGACGGTTTCCATAGAGGGCGCTCCATAGTGGACGTCATTATGCGCGTGAGGGGCTTCATGACGGGGACTGCGTTGGCCAGGGGGCCAACTTGGTGCCCTGGACTTGTATTCTGAAAGCACTCCGGTACCACCGGGTGCCTGCCTATCTTCGTTGTGCAGGCAAGGTTCGCGCGGTGTTCCAAAAAATCGATCCTGGGACCGCTCCTGTGGAACTTAGGGTACGATTGGGTGCTACGCACTGACCTCCCGAGCGGCCTCAGCGTACTCTCATCAGGCGGCGTCAGGCGGTGACGACGTTATATCCCCAGTGGTTGCGACAATCGTTGCAATTATCCGGCAGCTGGGACTCGAGGTGAGGCTCTACAACTTCTAGGACATTATATGCTTTCATGGCCATCGGGACGCGCCACTTCCGGATAGGTCCCAAATAACGGCAGGAGGGGTTACCATCAGAGTGAGGTCGGCGACGACGTACTTACCTGGGTCTCGTCCTCGACAGCCGGTGGAACTTCACGGAACATTTTCATCGTTGGGCTCGCAAGCTGGAACGGACTGAGGCCGCACCCAAGCATAGTAGGGCGAGGCGGAATGAACTCCCTCGCGATCTCATGGAAGAGTGGAAGCAACGTATTTTGAAACCGAGGACTGGGCACGCTGTTAATAGCAGCGGTAAGAACTCTCTTTGAGGACAGGCTTGAATGATGCCATGGCGTCCTCACCTTCCGCCTGACGTAGGTGCGTACCGGTCACGGCAGCTTCGGAAGGTTCCTGTTTCGGATTAAATCGGCCCGAGCCGACCCTTTCGTGACGAAGCTTGGCTCTCATACACCTAAAAATTTCATATCTTTATCCCTTAGTTGAAGCTAATGACATGACACCCACGTGGACAGGTAGAGGTGATTCTTTTTTTAACTGTAGACCTGTCTTTATAAACAACTTCAAGGTGGCTGATTATGTTACCAATGTTTTGACTGTCTTTCTGTTATGAAAAACTATACATAGGTAAACTACGTTTGGATTTCAAAAATGATAGAATCATTTTTATTCTCTAGACACAACATGACACCCACTTTTTATCAATGTTTATCCCGCCAACAAAGATTTACTATCGAAGTAATAAAAGTTTTCTATCGTGGGAATTTTACACGATACTAACTCTCTCGTGATTGTTTAAATATAAATAATATACACCCATCCTGCCCCTCCACCAATCCCGAAAACCCTAATCCCCAAAAGGTCGGCAACACACGCGTAACTTTTCGTTTTTGTAGGTGTCCATGGGCGAGGCTGATTGCTTACCATCAGGTAGTCCGTCTGCTCGTTTGCCGTCTTAACACATAAATAACCCTTCTTTGTTGTATGAATCACATTCTAGCTTGTACCGAATATCGAGCCACCCTCGTAATACGAAGTCAAAAACACACTATTTTGCTCAACCTGGGATTAGTTATAGATTCGCTTTTCCTAGCCAAATGATGCTACGAGTATCCCAAATCTCATAACGCAACCATTTATTAATTTAAACGTTTTGTATTATAGTCCTCTGTACACAGCTTGGAAAAATCCATTCCATTCTATTCAAATGTCAATGGTTCATCACCCGTATCTTAAATAAAATATCTTTATAAATTCACAGAAGGGCAGCTAATTATAAAGTACAGGTAGCCACAAACCAAAAGTTTTCTAATACATCTGAACTATATACCCTGGATATACACAGGATCGCTAAGCTTAAGTTCAATGACCGAAGTTACAAATTTATAGAGCGTAACACGTGTTTTGACGATAACAAAGAAAAGAAACCAACAGTTTATTATTAACTTAAATAATAGCCTTCACACCAACTATTTTCAGCTAAATATTATAATCAGAAATCACACTATAACCTTATAATACCATTTTTATATATACATTTATAAAAATAAACAAATAGTTATGTATACCATAATAGGTAACTTATTATTTAAAATTTTAATTATAGTTTTTCACAATTACCATCGAACAAAATACCAAAACAAAAACATTGGATGATATTTAGTATTTATTAATTTTTATAAAAACTTTTGCACTACATTAACTTTTATTCAAAATAATCGAAATGGTTCTTTGCACAAAATAAGGAAATTAATATAAGAATTCAAAAGGAAAAAAGGAAAGAAATTGTTGGCGTTTCGTAGAATTTCCCCGAGTACGTTATATGTTATATAAGTTGAACCACGCGGAGGATAGCTTTTAGTAAGAGTCATGTAGCCGGCGACACCGCTCGCTTCATCGGTACGCGATCATGACACTGATACAGTTCGCTTGCACAAAAATAAGTTCGAATTGAGTTTATTATTAAACAATAAATTTATTTAAACAATTAATTAGAAATTCAATAAATTAAATTAAAAAATTTAGCTTAAAAACTTTTTTGTTTTTAAATTGACCGCGAAGTTTTTAGTGATGGGTTCGTTCAGTCAATCGAAACGGTTGAAAAATCTTCAAAATTTAAAAAGTGGCGCCATTAAGTTGCCGAGGCATTGGTCTAAGATGCTTGGGCTTGTGAATGTAAGCAAGGCTTCAGCTGAGGAGATATTACAAGTAAGTTAAATAGTGAACTATTGTATTATACTCATTTATAAAAACAATCCTCAACCATATATACCTAAATAGCTTTTAATACTGGACTATTTCTAAATGAAATTTTCGGGTAATTTTTTGTGCTAATTTTCTGAGAAAGTACTAATAAATTAGAAACGTTTTTGAAAATATTAGGAAACGTTTAAGGTTCGTTATTGCCTAGCGAAGGCTATAATTTACAAAGTTAATGAGTCACTTCAGATACTGAAGTGGTCATTACTTACACTGGATTTATTAACGTTTATTCCTGATTTTTACCATTTATTATGGTCAATCTGAAGTAACGAAATTCATATTGTAATTTTTTAATTTTGTTTTGAGTAGAAAATAGTGGCGTGGGACGACGTAACACAAATAGAATGCTTAGAAATTAATATTTAACTAAAATATAACATGCTTTATTTAGTAATTTCATAAATATCTTATGACTATGACTGAAGTAATACTAATATTTTTATGATATTTTGTGAGATAGATATTCAGATAAATTTGACTAAATATCTTAAGTATTGAGAGATCTGTATCTACTAAATTTCCAAGAAAGTCAAATCTGATGCAGTGTTAATAATTAATTATTATACAAACATAATTGCACAATGTTTGTTTGCACTGAGAGAAAACAGCCATTTTCTAAAAGAGCGCGTAGTAAAACAAGGCAGAAACAATTACCGATAACATACGTAAGAAGAAGAGAATTTAAATCTTAATAAGTTTTATATAAACTAATTTGACTTAAAAACATTAAAAATAAAATAAACAAAAAGTATATTTTCCCTCAAAAATTTTTCCTGTCCCACGTTGGGCGCCAACTAACTTCACAAAACTTTCGTAAATTTCAATAAACGGAGTTTAATCGAAACAGCATCTAATTATAATGGGTAAACGAAGCCTTCGTAGGAAATTGTTTGTTTAATTTGATTCTAACAAAGCAAACCAGCTTTGTGTTTGATCAAACTAACATCTCCAAGACGTATTTTTGAAAACCTAATTTTCTTTTTGATTTTCTATGAAAAACTAGGTGTTTGACAAACAACAAAGGTTCTATTGTATACAGTTAATTGAGCGTACTTTACATTTTATGTTGATTCTATATATATAGAACTAGCTACTCTTACGCGGTTTCGCCCGCTGCTCTGCGCCATTTGATGGTAGTATGATGTTTTATAGCCTATAGCACTCAGGAACATTGTAGCTATCTTTCAGTGAAAGAATTTTGACAATCCGACCAGCGATTCCAAAGATTACCCCCTATATACAAACTTAAAAAAATTACAAATGTTACCTCTTTATAATATTAGTAGAGATATATCTTCGATATATAGCAGTGAACAAGTGCCTGATTTATACAGTATGTCATAATAACTATTAATCAATTTCTATTATTATTACATGAAATTTAACGTTTATACGTTTTATAGCATTAGCCTATAGTAGTCAGGAACATTGTAGCTATCTACTAGATAAAGAATTTTGACAATCCGACCAGCGGTTTCAGCGATTACCCCCTATACACAAACTTAAAAACTTACAAATTTTACCTCTTTATAATATTATTATAGATATATTTCTTCGATATATAGCAGTGAACAAGTGCCTGATTTATACAGTATGTCATAATAACTATTGATCAATTTCTATTATTATTACATGAAATTTAACGATTATACGTTTTATAGCATTAGCCTATAGTAGTCAGGAACATTGTAGCTATCTACTAGATAAAGAATTTTGACAATCCGACCAGCGGTTCCAGAGATTACCCCCTATACACAAACTTAAAAACTTACAAATTTTACCTCTTTATAATATTATTATAGATATATTTCTTCGATATATAGCAGTGAACAAGTGCCTGATTTATACAGTATGTCATAATAACTATTGATCAATTTCTATTATTATTACATGAAATTTAACGATTATACGTTTTATAGCATTAGCCTATAGTAGTCAGGAACATTGTAGCTATCTACTAGATAAAGAATTTTGACAATCCGACCAGCGGTTCCAGAGATTACCCCCTATACACAAACTTAAAAACTTACAAATTTTACCTCTTTATAATATTAGTAGAGATATATCTTCGATATATAGCAGTGAACAAGTGCCTGATTTATACAGTATGTCATAATAACTATTAATCAATTTCTATTTTTATTACATGAAATGTTTCACAGGACAATATGTGTATCATACTACTTTAGCATCTTGCCTCAAAGAAAACAATCTAAAAGCGTGATTCAGTTTGACTACCTTTACAAAACATGATTAAAATACCTAGGATGCCCAAAACTCTTCAGAGTCGAAAAATCACGTCTTCTTAACGTAATCTTTACATTCTTCATATTTTATTTCCTCAAATAATGTTCAGTACAACGTGTTACGATGTAATGTCGTGGTAACCCGGAGGAAAAGTTGCCAACTTTCCATGCATGAAGAACGCTGGCAAGCTTTGAACCCCATTCCTGATAACCAATGACTTATTCGAGTTATATATGCTTCCTAAGTTTGGTTTATACACCTAAGGTGTGATGAACTTAAACATGTTGAAGAATTTTGGAATTTATAATTATAAGTGTGAAATCGCCAATATACCATAAAATAATAATAAGACAAAGTTATTAAAATGATAATATAACATGGCGGTAGAAGCTACAGAAGTCAGGTAGTGCTCAAGTAGGTGGCACTCCACCCTCAGTATCCATTTTTTATCTATTGAGGCAAGTGTGTATCGAGTGCTTAAGTCTTCTCTGAGTGTTATAGAACATAGCTCACCAGTATACACTAACAATGATGAATTATTAATTTAGACGTGAGAAGGAAATACGTCGTGTGAGGTCAACATTTTAGGTGCATTGGTTTGTTGCCCCTTCTCCCTTTTATTGCAAAAGTCTGTTAATAGACCACATACTTAAATATACTGATAACAGTGCTCAATAATAAGAGTTTATCCTCGTAGTTCAGGAAGGAGATCTTTTTAAATTTGGATGTCTTACCTGCCTGCAAAGCTTATGAAATATGCCAAACTCCTCTTCCAATGAGTAGGAGCATAACAGCGTAATCTCACAAACAATTGACAAATTGTAGCAGAAAACAACGAATGACCTTGATCCGGTTATTTTATAAAAATCCCTTTTCCGGAACTAATGAAGCTATTCATAAACATGGATTTTTCGGTTCCTCAATGCTTACATTAGCATCAGAAAGGAAGATTTGGCAAGCGATAGTGTGATGGATTGACTTTTACATTTCAACATCATGGTTGAGAAAGATGAAACGCTAAAGAAAATGCAACCTTACCAACTATAAACATGAGCTCTATTTTTGTTTAATGGGAGACAATGAAAGTACTATGAGGCAATGTTATTATTATAATCATTTATGTGCAGTCTTAGTGGTAAAAATCATTAATGTGTAGCTTTTATCTAATGATGCTATTTATCAGAACCATTAACAGTGGAAAGCTATGCCTTGGCTAGGCTCGACCAGACTGATATCACGGCTTTGCAGAAAACTGGTAAACGCTTGCCTATATAAACGATGTCTCGTAATGTGAGCGAGGTTACCTCAAGCGAAATTAGCCTTAGTTTACTAAAGAACCCATTCTTAATTTCCTAAATCTTTGAAAGTCAGTATTGGCACAAGATACTCGTAAAACTTCGGATGTTGTGGGTGTCCATGGGAAGCAACGATTGTTTAGAGTAAGAAGGTCGATCTGTCACTTTGTTGCTCTCATAAATCTTTAAGTATTTATAAAAATTTCGTGTCACGTCTTTGTACGCGATGGACTCCTAAACTACTACTAAACCGATTTTAAATTTGATTTGCATTCCGTGTGCATTTTGATCCAACTTTAAAGATAGGATAGCTTACATCTCAATTTATATTCACAATATTATTTACCTCAGCCACAGCAACGTGTGGCTGGGTCTGCTAATAATAACTATATGTATATTGTATTGTATCATTCTAACTTCTATACATGAGTCGGTAAGGAGATTGAAGTTCTTTAAAAATTTTACTCAAAATACTTTAGTGGAGCATGTTGTTAAACAAACAATGCGCTCGTAACCCGCAAACAAACATAAAGTTGCTTTATACTTTCTTTATTTTCCAAATTAGATCTGACTTAGAGTTCACAGCCAGACCCCAGGCTCTAAAATACAAATACTTATTAACTTCGAAATGCTGTAAAGGAATTCTATTTACCACATATACAACGATTTATTTCGAGGACGTAATAAATTTTTGGGTTTAAAAGGAAGTGGCTTTTAAAAGAAAAATTTCGTTCGAAATGTTAATGCAAAAAAATTATAAATTAATTTTACATTTTATTTAATAATTGAAAATTTGTAACACATTTTAGAAATGATTCTATTCGCAGTCAGTTGTCCTGAAGCAGGCTATTAGATAAATTTTAATGTATTGTTTAAAAATGTTCTCTTACGAAACCAGTAAAGAAATATTTATTGACTTGACCGGAGTGCTATCATGACCTCACAGAATATCGGTGCGAAATCACACTAACGTTTTGTTTCGCCATGTGATTGAGATTACCGGACGCCTCCACCCCATCTACAGTCGTCAATCCTTGAATTACTAATAACCCCACCTTTTGGTATTACGAGTGCCCATTGGCGACGCCAATTGCTTACTGTTTTTGGACCCCATAAATAGCCCTTTAGTTAATAAAGTAGCTATCGAAGTGTCTAGTACTCAGCATAAATGTTATCACAATAATATTTCTGTCGTCAAGGACCTGTAAGTGTCCTAGACACATGTTTCGAGGCCTTCCTTCTACGGCCTGCTATAAACGCTATAAACACACCACTTCGTTTGATTGTCTTAAGTCTATCACTTAATTTGAGTGGCAATTTTGTAATCTTTTAAAAACATCGAACCCAGTTAGCGATATAGTACGTACATCAATAGTTTTAATTGAAAAAACATAGCGTAAGTGGTGATGTGAAGGTTCAGTGTAACTGCGTCTTCTACGAAAACAATGCAAAGGGACTCAAATATTTTTGGTTAGCTACGCACACAAGCACTGAGTTCTCAGCTGTTTTATTCTGATGTGACAATGTTATTTATTTAACAATTGTAATTCAAATTGTTTCATTATCTTGAAACAAACACAAAAACGACTTTTTGTTTATCAAAAATAACTTTTAATTATAATTTATTTACGGTAAATGTGGTAATTTATTATAACAAATAATTATTTTTACTACGGCCAAGCTCTTGTTTTTGTTTTGTTTCTCGAAATGTTAACTTTTCTTATTGATACAAGACTGGTTAGAAACTGTAGAATATGAGCTCTAGCTTTAGTTGCGATAGAAAACATGACAACATTGTTATAAAATGTTACAAAACACTTGAAATAATCGTCATCACATGATCAGGATCACTAGACTATCACCCCTTTCTATACAACGGAATTTTTCACAATCTTTGACGCCACACACGCGTGCTGGAGACCACAGTCTAAAAGGTTTAGATTTATCTGAGTATGCCGCTGCCCAGTCTTTGTCAAGCGACCCTAAGCCGGTTCTTATGACATGACAAAGGTGGAGACAAATGCATTACACTCTATCTCTCTCTATCGTCACCCAGCACAACTTATTATAAGCCTTATATATTCATCTTAGAGAAGCGTTTGCTTTGATGTATGAGTAATGACTATTCCTATTACAGTACAGACTATTCTTTAGTAATGATCTATTCCTAAAAACAAATGTCAATGACTGTGAAAAGTAACCATTAAATGACTCTCGGTACGGTGTTATAACAGTTTGAAAACAAACTTCCTGAAGTCATCAGACTAATTGTTCGATTACTTCTGACATAATTTTGTTTACATCTTCATCTTGATTCATGGACCCTGCTTATTTGGGTAATTAGACAATAAATCAACTTCACGTTCAAGTACGAAAGTATTTTAAAACATTGTTTTACTACTCCGAGGAATAGCCAAAATCTTAAGAAATCCCCAACAGAGCGGTCGCTGTGGTCAGTAATGGATTGCGAGAGGCTGAGTTAATTAATTGACGCTGTTATTAAAACATTTGTGGCATTCATTCATTAAGAATTGTTGTAGGAAACAATTCTATCATTATCGTGCTTCCGCAGATATAAACCGGTTGGGAGGAGTATTGGCATAAAGTCAAATATTATGTATGCGGAATCAGGATTTGATAGTCTTTTCTAATTAACTGAAAAAAGACCACTATAATGTTCAATAGATGAAGAATATAAAGACCATTTTTCTATTCACATGATGATCTGTAGCCTATGAGAGTTTACTACTAAATTCAAAGGCCTCTTTTAGTTTAAATAGTTTCTCATAGTTTGTAGGCTAGCGAGTTGAATTTGAATGTTTAAAGGGTATAAAACTCAGCTGATTGGGCCTGTAGTATCTTGGCGGATCCAAACGAGACCCACAAGAAGAATAGAAGTGATGGCAAATAATATATGCTGCTGTAGCGCCACCACAAAGACTGGACTGGAGCCTCTATTTTGTTAGACTATTTGTCTCATTTTACCTCATTGAATATTCATAATAGTTATACCGCCGTCATCAAAAGCTGTCATAGTTTAAACACAATTTAGATTTTTCTATTAAAACTTTTTCCCTAGCCATGCCTTCTTCTAAAACCTTTTAAAAAATTGACCGAAGGTCCTCTTTGAGTAGATTAATACAAGGTCCATTAGAGCAGAGGTCGATTAGCTTATTATACGAAATTGAATCTTAGAGGATAAGGATTAAGATCTATTTTTTTTTCGGTGAACGAATTTTTACGTTTCAGGGTTTGATTAAAGTGTTGTTTTGCTTATGAACGAATTGAGTCATCTGACTACTAAGCAGTTGGTACTTTGTTATAATTATAGTACGCACACATCATCTGTAATCATGCTAATTAATTGAAACGCTACTACATGAAGACTTGAAGCTATTGATGCACTACTAGACTGCTTTACTAACGCAATTATAGACCAAGTCTGTTGGCTTAATCAAAGTATTATAAGTTTTAATTATAGAATATCGCTCACTAATTTGATTACCCAGCAAAAAGTATTATATAAAAATCGAACAACTGTATTAAGTATTCGATGAAGGATCAAAACAGCAATCTAACCATTAATAAAAAAATAAATATTATTTTATAAAATAGTTTGAAAAGAGAACACCATTTTGTTTATTCATATGAAGGGACTGTCACGAACACTTATAGGTAATATCATAGTGCGAACCTTGGAGATGTATCTTTATGTTTCGACAAATTTCTATCACGAACGGCTCAAGGTCAACTCAGTCATTTAATACTTTGACCAAAATCGTTCAATTTGCGAAAGAGACGTTACGTAGCTAACTTTATACATTACACTAACTGGGCGACTAGTTATCATCATTATTATAATGTCTGTTTCTATAAATAAAAGGAATCGTATTTGTTGCTTAGCGCTTTTTTTGTGAGGATTAAATCATCCAATGGCTGGCCCAGGGTGAGGTGAAAGGGATTGTCAGACTCTTACTGACTAAATACTCCACCGTCACTTCTTCTGTTTTAGGCCGGGGCCGCGGTACCTTATAGCGCTAATTCCGCAACCCTGGCTGAACATCGGCCCTGTAAGGTTCCGTCTGTGGTGGTCTATTAGCTCTTTAAGGCAAGCGCGGAACGCTACGCGCATTACGTTCGGTTCTGGCTCTAGTCGGACGGCGAGCTACCCTTGCTCACCGTCCTAACGGTGCTCGCAGATCACACCTAGCGCTAAACTCCGAAATGCAAGGATTCAAATTAAAATCATGTTTGTATTATGTGATTTTAATATTTATTCAATTTTGTTTTAATAATGGTTGTTATAGCAGCTGTAAAACACTTTAATATCCAACGATAGTGTCTACATGAGAAAAAATGTTTAATTGTTTTTTAATCAAATTAAATTACAACATTTATTTGTGGAAACATTAAATGGTTTTAATTTAAATAATGAGTGATTCAATATTATACAATTGAAGGTATTATTAGGCCGTAATCGTACTAAGAATTTACCAAAATAGATCTCATTAATGTTTTAATTTAACGCTATATTTCCTTAATTGTCAAAACGGCTTAAGTACTCTGCTAAGTCAAATTGATAAATAACATTATAGATACACACAGAAAGATTATTTTTGTATTACTTCTCATCATATTTTAACAATAAAATGACACTTTGATGAAGAGCTTTCGGATGAGGGTGGTTTTTAATGTGACATTAAAACTGAATTTTTAAAGTCAGGAAGATGGTTTTGTCGGCAACGTTGGTGTAGACTCGAACAGAATAATAATTTTTTCAAGCTAATTTATACCTAGTATTGGTAAAAAGGTCATTGATACATGGTATTTGTGCAATTTGGCTCTTTTTTGAACGCCATGTTCATGATACAACATATAACTAAAAAATACTTACTTCAATTGAAAGCGTTAAAGGATATAAAGAAGCACAAAATGCAAAAAACATATGACTATCAACGGTGTGTAAAATGACATAATGTTGTAAGTTGACATTAAATCGGTTACTCAATCGGAAGAGGTATTTTTTTTATCAAAACAAAGTTCCATGATTCGAATTCACACTGGTTTGCGGACGCAAGCAATGTACTGCAGCTCCAACCCGATGCAGGAAACAGAACGTCATGGTTGTAAGTGAGAGTCTCCCAGTCACCCCCCATTTAGGGCTTTTTTTGTGAGGGGAAAATCATCAAATGACTTCTCCCGCCCAGCGAGGCGGGAGGGAGTGTCAGACTCTAACTGACTAAAAACCCCCCAGCTCCTTCTCCTGCTCTGGGCTGAAGTCGCGGTGCCTCATTGCCCCATTTAGGGCTAAGAAGGTACATGGTAATATTGCGCCATCAAAAATAAAACATTCAGTCATCACTTTACATACATACATAAGAAGATAAATGAAATCTTGTTAAAAGAACCACTGAAATCAATATATCTAAAAAAAGATAGAAGCCACATCAAAAATACAACCAAAATTCCTATTTCAAGTTGAAAATGAAGTTCATAATTACAACTAAGACGGTAACCAAGACCTCAACATTGTCATTTCAAACTTCTTGTGTTATTCAAAACACAATCCAACTACTATTGCTATAAGAACTAAAGTAACGTTAGCTACAAGAATATATCTAAAGATTATTACAAACAAGTGAATAGTGGACCAATTAGAGTCAAAACTCAATAAATCATACATAAAGTCCCGCATTCGTTGTCTAACTGCTGTCCCCACATTTGCATATATTTTACGAACCATAAATTTTAGTTGTACGACCATATGCAATCAACATACTAATGAGGGGTGCCTCTAATTTTGCTTTATTTCGGACCAGTGTGCAGTGTGCATTATTTCAATTGAAATTCTGTCAATTTTCCGACACGATCTAATAGACAATAAAATTTCATCGTGTTTGTGATATGAATGTTTATAATATTGGAAGTGAACACAATGGTACAATTTCAAATTCCTTGATTTCGCAAAGTAAGGAAAGAGTACATTGACCCCTCCTCAAGTTAAACCGATGACCAGTTACTAGTAGATACAGTCTGGTATAGTTAAACGGATGACCAGTTAGTAGTACTAGCTATAAACGACTCAATCTATAGGTAGTAATAATTTTATTCTGTGGCTTACCTACCTAATAGTAAGTCCGTGGACACCCCAACACATGGCTGGTTACAAATGCTTTTGGGCGAAGTCAGGAATTTGTGGATTGAGGATTGGACTGGAAGGGATCCTCACTCATCATCATCATCTACACTCACTTTCTGTGAGACTACGATATCACTGGTCGAGTCACCCCATTCTTGATAATTCAAGGCTCTAAACACATTTTATAGGTATTTAATATTTTTACTTTTTTCTTCCATTCCGCCATCACATCCACAAGATGATTACGTTCATAGAATTTGCTGTAATCCAGTTTAAAGGGCTCCGTACTTCATAAAATATAAATGGCTTACTCATGGGACTACTGCGGCATTCCTAATGCCTATTTAGATTAATTTTAAAAAGGTTTATCGATAACCTCGTTGACTTTTCATTCTTTCAGTGGTTGTTATACTGACCAATCGACGAGAATATGATTTCTATTCCTAGTTTTTCTTACGTTCTTAAGACCTTTCGTTTCCAAACATCATGTTAAATATGGTCAATCATATCGCTGACGTAAACCTCTTCTACCCTCCAAAAATATCAGGTTAAACATTAGAAATGTCACAAGTAATACAAAAGATAAAATTCTTAAATAAAGAACACAAAAAAGAAACGTAATTACAATCGAACGAAATAAATGAACAATCTTTTTTGGATACATATAGACTCTGCCCATTCCTTGGGAGTAACGAGCCATGTAATTCGGAAGGAACAAGCAAGACCGCAGAAAGAAATAGACCAAAATTCTTTTTTTTATATATAATATGACACATCAAACCTTTTATTCCTTGTCCACAAAAGAAAATACTATATATAGACTGGTTGTAAATATAATTTTAGAAGATAACACTTTGTGTGATCCACAAATTGTTGTTTCGGGTCTAGGTGTCACGACGTGTATGTGACATCGTATGTTCGTAAACGCACTCACAATACAGGAGAAAATCCTAAAGTGGGACAACGATTTAAAAAAAAATGTGAGCGTATTTTTTTACGAAAAATATCTACTACCCAAACATTAATTATCCTGAAAAACCTCTTTTTTGAGAGGTGAAAATCAAATAGCTTATCTTGTTTAGAGCCGGGCGGGAGGGAGTGTCAGACTCTTACTGACTAAAAACCCCCCTGTTCCTTCTCCTGCTCTTAGCCGAGGTCACGGTACCCCGCAACCATTTTGTCCAGGGTAGGGTTGAAGGGAATGTCAGGCTCTTACTGACTAACCGTTCCTTCTCCGCTTTCCTTATAGCGCTTGCCCCGCAACACTGCCTTCTTCGTATCAATATTTTTCATTATTAAGTTTTGAATTGTGACGTCTCTAACAAATGTAGTAAATAAATGTTTTTCAAATACAATTTTTTCAAAGAAACAATCTGGCTAGTTAAGAATATAAGTAATAGTTTTGCGTTAAGTCACTGACTGCACGGTCAACACAACCGGTTCAAGATGTTTTTTAGTTAAGCTGTGACGGAAAAGTGGTTCAAACTCTTTGACATCATGACGTCAATGGATGGTTGTCAAACGTTGCCTAGAGATTGTAAATTTCGTCGTGAATTGTCAACACGAGTTGGTGTAATCGGTAAGGCGTGTGGATTACACCACAGAGACCCCGAGTTCGAGTCCCGCCGTAAACATGAAGTTTTTTAGTTTATAGAAGTTTTGTCGAACTTTCTGGAATTATTTGTGTAAAAGAAATGAAAAATTAAAGAGCGAGAAGGAGAATAAATAAAAATGAATAACGAAATTATTGGAAGGTTCTGGAGGCATGACGATCAAAAAGAATAACGAAATTGAATGTTCTAGAACCTGACCGGGGGTATATAAGCGGAACTGCGGCTCACCGCTGGCAGTTGAGTTCTAAGTCTAAAGCGATTCGGAAGAAAAGGAAGAAGTGAGAAAGAAGAAAAGTGAGTGAAATAGTGAAGTGCAGTGAAATAGTGAAGTGCAGTCAGTTAAGTGAGTTAAATCAGCGTGAACGGCAAAGTTGTGTCAGTCGGCCGGACTCTGCTGGAGAGGAACGCCGATAACTTAACTCCGTGGACGCTGTAACTTAAGTGCAATAGAAAGTCTGAAAACCGGTATTAGTGTTTCATTTCATCCAATCCCGTAACCCAAGCCCGCATAGTCAGGAACGTGACCTCAGGCACGTAACATTTGGTGTCAGAAGTGGGATTGGAGAAAAATGCCGCTAGTGCCGCAGGACGTAAGAGGAGTGAGTACCCGTTCAATGTCAGAAGCGCAGCGTGTGAGGGAAGAGGGTGCTGCAGCTCAAACCAGCGATGCAGAAGCCAAGCCTGTGCAGGTGGATCTTCTGCTACAGCTGCAGCAAATGATGGCAGAGCAAGCGCGCCGCCAAGAAGAGCAAGCGCGCCGCCAAGAAGAGCAAGCGCGCCGCCAAGAAGAGCAAGCGCGCTGTCAGGCAGAACAGCTGCGGGAGCTGAAAGAAGAGCAAGCGCGCCGCCAAGAAGAGCAAGCGCGCCGCCAAGAAGAGCAAGCGCGCCGCCAAGAGGAGCAAGCACGCTGTCAGGCAGAACAGCTACGGGAGCAAGCACACTGTCAGGCGGAGCAGCTACGGGAGCTGAAAGAGATGCATAAGGATTTCACGAAGGGACTGCAAAAGGCTGTCGAACGGGTACAGGAAGTGGAGGAAGGGTTAGGCAAGTTGGAACATCGCGTCATGGCCATAGAGGAGAGAGTGGAAGAAGAGATCTCCAAAATCAAACAGGAAATGACAAGCCCAAGCCCTTTGAAGAGCCGAAGCCGTCTTGCAGCCGTTTTTGACGCCCCAAATGCGGCCTCAAGCGCAACGAAAGGGCTCAAGATTCCCCATTACGACGGAACAACATCCTGGACCGCGTTCAAGCTACAGTTCGAGACACTTATGGAGGCTTATGGTTGGACTCAGAAGGAAGCACAGTCAGCCCTCACCCTGGCCCTCCGTGATCAAGCGCTCTCAGTGCTGGAAGCTATCGGCGCAAGTGGGGATCTCAGCTTTAGTGCCCTCCTCGACGCACTGGAGGCACGTTTTGGAGACAGCCACCTCGAGCACGTGTACAGAGCGCAATTAAAAGAGCGTACTCAGCGTGCTAATGAGAGCCTACAGCAATGGTCCGTGGAAATCGAGAAACTTGTGCGTCGAGCTTTCCGGTCGACTCCGTCAATGATTGAAGGCACGCTTCTCCAAGCATTCATTGACGGTATTCGGGACCCCGAAGTACGAGCTGCTGTTCATCTGGGCCATCACAAGAACATGAAAGAAGCTCTGGCCCATGCATTGGAAGTGGAAGCCGTGCGTGGCAACCCCCGTACCTTAGGTCTGCGGGAAATGACGACAACGGAGCAGGTACCTCCACGCCGTCGGAACTTCATGTGCTATGGATGCGGAGAGCGTGGGCACATACGGAGCGACTGCCCGAAGAAGATGAACCGCCAGGACGCGGCGGTCTCAACTTCTGACCAGCAGGGAAACTTAAATCCAGCCAAGGCTGCGGGGTGGGCGCTGGCTGGAAGTGGAACAACCCCAACAATCTACATCAAGCAAACCAACGATGGAAATACACTGGTGATAGACGGTCAAGTAAATGGGAAAAACAGTCAGCTAACATTAGATACTGGAGCTTCAAGGACGGTGATAAATGTTCGGCTGTTTGGGCAAAACATCAGGAAACACCTTAAACCAATTGTTGGCCTACGAATGAAATCAGCTACCGGCCAGTGCATACCGATAAGTGGAAAACTGCATGTAACAATCAAAATTGGGGAACGTGTTTATCGACATGAGGTTATTGTGGCCGAAATTCTGGATGACTGCATCCTGGGACTTGACTTCCTGCAAGGGCACCAGTGTAACATCGACTTAAAATCTGGAGTATTACTATGTGGAACTGAGGAAATTCCGATGAAGGGTGGAACCCTGGGAAAAGTTTGCTGTTTAAGAAGAACTGTTCTTGCACCAAAATCACAGACTCTCGTACCAATTGCATTACCTAGGAGGAGGGAAGGAAGTTTACCTCGAAGGTGCGCTGTGATTGATAAATCGGAACACGTAAACTCATGGCTACCGGCAAGAACTGTCGTGGGGTCATCTGATGTCAACCGCATTCCGGTATTCAACTTCAGTGATTCAAAAATTACGATTGAAGAAGGAGAGCCTGTGGGCGTATTGGAAGAAGTGGCCTGGATAAGAAAATGCTCGGAAAATCTTGTGAAGAAGGACAGTACGGGAATAGACTTTGTAACGAAAATCTTAGACGAAAACAAAAGTCTGACAAAAGTGGAGACTATGAAAGCTAGAAATTTACTTCTTCGATTCTCTGATGTGTTTTCAAGAAGCGATGGTGATATTGGCCGAACTGGTTTGGTGAAGCATAAAATAAACACAGGTGATACAATGCCAATTCGTCAAAGACCCAGACGTATACCATTCGCTCGTGAGAAAGAGGTTGAACAAATGATTGACGATATGAGGAAAAATGACGTGATAGAGCCCTCTTCTAGCCCTTGGTGTTCACCTGTCGTGCTTGTCAAGAAGAAAGATGGTTCAACGAGGTTTTGCGTAGACTATCGACGATTGAATGATGTAACCAAGAAGGATAGCTACCCGTTACCAAGAATCGATGACACACTTGACACACTGAGTGGCATGAAATGGTTTTCAACGATCGATCTGAAAAGCGGCTATTGGCAGGTGGATTTGGATCCCAAGGACAAGGAAAAGACCGCATTCTCAACTGGGAAGGGACTCTGGCAATTTAAGGTGATGCCATTTGGATTATGCAATGCACCGGCAACCTTTGAGCGTTTGATGGAACAGGTGCTGGCGGGACTGCTGGGCGAAACCTGCCTAGTTTACCTCGATGACATCATCATTGTTGGACGGGATTTTGACGATCATCTAAGAAAATTGGAAAAGGTACTCGACAAGCTGCGTGGAGCAAATTTAAAGTTGAGTCCAAAGAAATGCTCTTTCTTCAAGCGCGAAGTGAATTATCTAGGACATGTTATTTCTGAGAGAGGAATTGAGACTGATCCAGCCAAGACTGTCGCTGTTAAGGAATGGCCAACACCTAAAGACAAAACGCAAGTTCGGGCATTTCTTGGATTGTGCTCGTATTATCGGCGGTTTGTGAAAGGATTCTCGGACATTGCCAAGCCTTTGCATCGATTGACAGAGGAGAAACGTGCCTTTATCTGGGACGAGGATTGTGAGCAAGCCTTTCGAAAACTAAAAGAACGGCTTTGTAACACACCAATTCTCGGATACCCCAGCGCGAAAGGAATATTCGTAGTAGATACGGATGCCAGCAATATTGGAATAGGAGGTGTCCTTTCACAACGCGATGGTGAGCAGGAGAAGGTTATTGCTTACTTCAGCAAGTCACTATCTAAGCCGGAGAGGAATTATTGCGTGACCAGGAGGGAATTGCTGGCCGTAGTCAAAACTCTGCACCATTTCAAGAAGTATTTACTGGGACGGAAATTTTTGATCAGAACTGATCACGCTGCTTTGAAATGGCTGCTTCAGTTTAAGGATCCCGAAGGTCAAGTAGCCAGATGGTTGGAACAACTTCAGGAATTTGACTTTGAAATCGAACATCGCGGCGGAAGAATTCATGGCAACGCAGATGCATTATCGAGACGCCCATGCGTGGAAGATTGCAAGCATTGTGCCAAGAAGGAAACTGCTTTTCTTAAGGTGATAAGGACTGATACTGTTGACGAGGCATGGGGAGATGATGCGATGAAATTAGAACAGGAAAGAGATGCAGATATTAAACCAATACTGGAGTGGCTACGAAGTGGTAACAAGCCAAGTTGGAGTGACGTCGCCCAATATAGCGCGGTAACGAAAGGTTTATGGGCACAGTGGAAAAGCCTTACGCTGCATAACGGACTTCTGTGCAGGAAATGGGAATCAACAAACGGCAAGGACGAGCATTTGCAATTGGTGGTGCCTCGTTCAAAAATAAGGGATGTATTAAAAGCGTTCCATGATGGATCTTCTGGAGGACATTTGGGAATTAGGAGGACTTTGGTGAAGATCAAGGAGAGGTTTTATTGGTTGCATTGCAAATATGACGTCGAAGATTGGTGCCGGAAATGCACTAGTTGTGCAGCTGTCAAGGGTCCACAAACAAGAAGCAGAGGGGCGATGAAAATCTACAATGTTGGTATGCCTTGGGAGAGAATAGCCTTAGACATCGCTGGACCATTTCCAATCACTGATTCGGGCAATCGCTACGTTTTAGTGGTTATGGATTATTTTACAAAATGGCCGGAGGTCTTTGCCATACCGAATCAAGAGGCAGTAACTGTAGCCACGAAGTTGGTAAACGAGGTATTCACCCGATTCGGAGTGCCCTTGGAGATGCACAGTGATCAAGGACGGAATTTTGAATCCCAAGTTTTTCAGGAAACTTGTAAACTTTTGGGAATCCATAAGACTCGAACGACCCCTTATCATCCACAGTCAGATGGAATGGTCGAACGCTTCAACCAAACATTGGAGCGACACTTAGCAAAGGTGGTTGACAGCCATCAGAGAGATTGGGACACTTACATACCTCTCTTCTTGCTTGCCTATCGGACTGCTGTACATGAAAGTACCGCAAAGACGCCTGCATTTGCAAATTTTGGAAGGGAATTGAGATTACCGGCAGATCTTGTATCGGGCTGTCCACCTGGCGACACTCGCACCGAGTTTAGCGATTACATAAACGAGTTAAGGGCAAAAATGTTGGATATTTATGAGCAGATCAGGGAGGCCGGTCTTCAAGCTAGTGATCGCGCAAAGACGCGCTATGATCGACGAGCCAATTCTGTTGGGTTTGAAGAGGGGTCATTGGTCTGGCTTCATAATCCAGTCAGAAGGAAAGGAAAATCTCCGAAGCTTCAACCGAGTTGGGAAGGTCCTTATGAGATAGTCACGAAGATCAATGACATTACTTACAGAATTCGGAAGACTTCAAGGAGCCCTTTGAAAGTTGTCCATATAGACAGGTTGGCGAGGTATTACGGCAGCAACGATGCTCGGGACGAGCGAATCTAAGAGGGGGGCAGTGTGACGGAAAAGTGGTTCAAACTCTTTGACATCATGACGTCAATGGATGGTTGTCAAACGTTGCCTAGAGATTGTAAATTTCGTCGTGAATTGTCAACACGAGTTGGTGTAATCGGTAAGGCGTGTGGATTACACCACAGAGACCCCGAGTTCGAGTCCCGCCGTAAACATGAAGTTTTTTAGTTTATAGAAGTTTTGTCGAACTTTCTGGAATTATTTGTGTAAAAGAAATGAAAAATTAAAGAGCGAGAAGGAGAATAAATAAAAATGAATAACGAAATTATTGGAAGGTTCTGGAGGCATGACGATCAAAAAGAATAACGAAATTGAATGTTCTAGAACCTGACCGGGGGTATATAAGCGGAACTGCGGCTCACCGCTGGCAGTTGAGTTCTAAGTCTAAAGCGATTCGGAAGAAAAGGAAGAAGTGAGAAAGAAGAAAAGTGAGTGAAATAGTGAAGTGCAGTGAAATAGTGAAGTGCAGTCAGTTAAGTGAGTTAAATCAGCGTGAACGGCAAAGTTGTGTCAGTCGGCCGGACTCTGCTGGAGAGGAACGCCGATAACTTAACTCCGTGGACGCTGTAACTTAAGTGCAATAGAAAGTCTGAAAACCGGTATTAGTGTTTCATTTCATCCAATCCCGTAACCCAAGCCCGCATAGTCAGGAACGTGACCTCAGGCACGTAACAAAGCTAATGGAAATTTTCCAGCACTCTACTGTTATACTAAACAAGCACATAAAACACGTAATTTAACACTAAAACATCACCTATGTAATCCTATAAAGGATAGGAACCACTTGTATTCAAATATGTTGGAAAAACCATGTGTGTAATTACAAACGAGCCTACAGCTAGTATCGGTCACAATTATAAACTAGAAGCTACTACCGGGAATTTTGTAATTGAGAATCCCAAGTATACTTCAGGGATCGAATCCGTAGCGCCAGTTCAGCAATCGAGCTTCACTCTAATATTAAAACAATGTATAAAAGAATCACCAGTAGATCGTGCTTGATTTTATTCACATTGAATAAAGTTGAAAAATTGTGAGAGAGCCATGCTTTGGCACGAATGAGCCGACTCAATATACCGATACAACGGCCTCACAGAAACTTACGTTGTGTTTCACCATGTCAGTGAAAGTCGTGGTGGCCCGGAGGTTAAGGAGCCTACTTCTCATGCATGAGGGTGTGGGTTCGAAACATGGCAAGTACCAATGTGACTTTTTCCGAGTTATATGTACTTTCTATGATTATTTGGACACCACTAATAAGAGGTGAAGGTAAATTTATAGGCTGATTATGTGTAAGTGCGGTTACCAGATGCCCATCCCCTTTCCATCCTCGATCCTCAAATTGCCTATTCCTAATAACCCACAAGAGACCTGCAACGCACTTGTAATTAGTTACTTCTTTAGGATAACAATTCTCCATGGACAGCGCTGATTGCTTACCATCAGGTAATCCGTCAGCTCGTTTCCCAACCTATGACATAAAAAAGTTCATATTTATTTATACATGACTCAATCTCGTGATAAGACTTTTATCGCCAATAAAATTACATAAGCCGGTAAATTACTTTATGTAGAGTTACTGGTGTATGAGAAATGGGATCTCTTTGGATTTCTGTTAATTCCTTCCATCCTCTATGAATATAAATGCTTATGAAAGCTCGATAGTGATACAAAATATACATTTGTTGTCATAAAAATATTTGGCTTCAATGTAGGCGAGAAAGAGTTAGTAAAAAATG
This sequence comes from Spodoptera exigua, assembly GCA_902829305.4. Taxonomy (NCBI): domain Eukaryota; kingdom Metazoa; phylum Arthropoda; class Insecta; order Lepidoptera; family Noctuidae; genus Spodoptera; species Spodoptera exigua. The sequence continues at coordinate 4,976,992 of LR824601.2, read as the reverse complement.
GATTACTATTATCGCAGTTTCATCAAATGTCGCAATCAATTTATTCAAAATATTTATTAGAAGGAATATGAGTATTGTTACATGTATTCATTAATTATACGCCATTCCATATCGTTAGACTTAATGCGTATACTATATTTTCTGCCAATCATCCTTTAGGTAGTGTAGAGACCAGATCTGCGTGATAGGTGGTACCTTTGTGTGGTAACTAACAGTAAAATCAAAATAATTTGTTTTTGCCTCGAAATACTGGCCATGACTATGTATTTGAAACTATACGAGTTACTTTCAAAGCGTCAGGAAACTGATAAGCCATAAAATGTATCTTAATTTTATACCTCAAAGAGTTATAATTTGAAAATCAAAAATGTCTTTTAATCGGTTATTGAAGACTTAAGAATAAAATTACGTAAGTATTTGATTTTATAGTGCATATAAAAGCTATTGAACTTGAACTTATTTTCGATATTAGTTTTGTTATTGTAAGCCAGTCTATTCCATATGTTTCTGGATATAAATTTAGGTGAACATTTGTCTCTGTCGTGTATAAAAATAGATAAGCTGATTAGATATGTAAGTATCCTAAATGAAAGGATTACAATGTACATACATATATATGTGTGTGTTTTATTTGTTTTATTTTAAATAGTACTATGGGAAACATTTCGAGCATGTCTTTTATAAACTAAGTGTTGGGTTCAATATTATCGTGGAGAAATATAATGGACTTTAGAATAAGTTAATGTAATAACCGAACTGTTACAACGATGGTTATAAGAAAAATTAATGTAAGAATGTAGGCTAGAAGCGCGAGCGCGGACGTCGTAGCGTCTATCAGTCAACTTGTGTATAAAGCGGGGAAGCGCGCGCCTCCTTCCGAGGTCCCTCTTGCCGTAGAAATGGTCTGACTTTGTCTGGGTTATACGAAGATCTCTATTGAGAGCCCCATACCGTCCCTCTTCCTTCCAAAAACCAGGTAACACCCTTTACCCTTTACCCTTTACTCTATCATAGGTTAGTCGAGACAGTAATCAAACTCCCATTAAACAAAATGGGTTTAATGTGAGTTTTATCCCCTCTATTTTTTTTTTTTTGTTAGGGGAAAATCATCAAATGACTTCTCCCGCCCAGGGCCGGGCAGGAGGGAGTGTCAGACTCTTACTGACTAAAAACCCCCCTGTTCCTTCTCCTGCTCTGTGCCGAGGTCGCGGTACCTCATTGCGCTTACCCCGCAACCCCGGAGTTTTATCCCCTCTGCAGTTGCGTTCGACCATTGGCGGTACTGATTACTTACAATCAGGTTATGAAATGTAAGAAAATGTTACACATATACATACGTAAAGTAAAAGCGATACACTATTATCGATATCGCTCGCTTTTCCTGTCGCTGTATAGGGTTCGAGACGTGGCAAGTACCAATATGACTTTTTCCGAACTATTTATGTAAACTTTCTATGGTTATTTGGACACTACTGACATATAGCAAAGGAAAACATCGTGAAGAATCCTGAACTAATAATTTCAAATTATAAGTTTGAAATTGCCAATCCGCCGTGTAAGAAGAAGCCTTTGCTCAGCAGTGGACACTTAAAGGCTGATGATGAAAGCAAAAGGAAGATTGCAAATCAGCCGCTTTTTAAATAAATCACCTTTATTGTACAAAACAGATAAATCCTAGTGGAATGAAGTAGGAAGGGAAGATTAAGCTTGATATCCAATAACATTGTCCTTATGCATACTTTATTTACTATCCTCGTATTTTTATTATGCTATAAAAATATTTTATTTGCTTTAAAATGTGAATTTAAATTTCTGTTGAATGGTTTTGTAAGGCGTTTTCTCTTTTTTTATTTATGTTACATTGCAATCTGAGTTAATGAATGAATCCTTATTGATATTCCACGTTCTATTTTTTTTATATGTTGTCAGTGTTGTCTGATTGTCTGAGTATGTATCGGATTTTTTTTTCAAACTAATGTTATGGGTACCTTTTTTTCCTCTGCATGAGGGTGATTATTATACTTACGTAATAATATAATAATAATAACAAAAAATAAATATAACGACTTGTAATTACTACTTTAAATATAAGTCTATGTAAATAAAAATGGTTTTTATTTCTTCTATTCGCTTTCCTCTGTACCATTGATCGGAACCCCTTCACGGGTAAAGGCCTCCTCCAGCGTCTTCCAGACCTCTCTATCCGAAGCTTTCTTCATCCATTCCCTTCCCGCTACTCCTTCTATATCTTCTATCCACCTCTTTCCAGGGCGCCATCTTTTCCTATACTTACGTACTATAACTTTTTTAAGTTCATTGATATTTGGAAAGAACTACACATAAAGTCTGACATTTGAAGTAACAAGTAGTTGAGAGGCAAAACAAAACTTTTGTTATACAAGTATTTTATTTGAGAGTCACTGCTTCTGGGGGCCTTCTGATTTAAGCCAATTCGCAGTATGTTACTGCGCTTCCACAAGCAAATACCGGCTGGAAATCGGCCCTAATAATCTAATTTGTGAAAGTAATGCATTATCTATTATTGGCACTGTCTATATTTTTCTTCATCCTCCATTAAGTAAAGTGATCGTCAGATAATTTAATTGAATGGAAGGGTTTAAACTTTAAACCCTTCCATTCAATTAAATTATCTGTCTTTAAACTTTAAAGAGTCACTTAGTTAAGTTCAGACACGGATTAACGATTGCAGCAATTGCCAATAACTTATTCAATGCAAGAAAAAAGCTTAACGAGAAATTTTATAAATGTAAAAAGGATTAAATGAGAACTAAAAATTACGTAAAACACCTAATCAACACACTAAGCACATTTTTGGATTAAAAATCCTCAAACACCTTCCTAATACTTTGTTCATACATCCATCAATATGGAGATTAAACCAAACAGACAGACTATATAAAAACTTAAATAAAATACAAGAACTTTTTAAGGTCATCGGTCTTTCAGCTATAGTTGATTGCAATATTATGCATATTAAAACTTGGCATTGGAGAAGCATACCCATTAAATGAATAAAATGGACGTTGAGTCACTTATTCAGAAGACCTTGAACAGCTCTGATAAGACTACTGATGGAAGTGAGTAGCGACAACAATTAATCATGTATTTGTACCCGCATTCTGAGCCTTAGGCCTGTTTTGTGGCGAGGGTGACACGATACCAATCAAACTTCGAACTGAGGCGAAGTGCAAAGTTTAAACAACATTCATTTCGTTTCTTGTCGAGTTGCCATAAAGGGCAGAATTCTGATACATTCAGATAACAATCTCCATATTGGAAATGGCTTGTGTTTTGGCACTGATAGTTGCATGAATGTGATTGAATATAACTCAATGATGGGTAAAACAGTTGCAACGTTGTCCATTTTCAAATTTGTACTACCCGCATATTAGGTCCATCTGCGATACCGAGGCCTCGACCTAGAGCAGGAGAAAGAATCGAAATTTTTAGTCAGTAAGAGTCTGACACTCCCACCCTCAGACCCCAGGCGGGAGAAGTCATTTGATGATTATCCCTTCACAAAAAAGTATGTCTTGTATGTTCATATCATCTGTTAATACAGTTGGAACAATATCAGTGAGTCATTACAATAATCACGTCACGCTTACACTGAAAAATCATGGCACATCGTCATAGAATCGATAACATTTATCGAACCATATTTTGCGTAAAATGGGATAAAATGATAATTTATGTGTTTTCAAGTACTCGGTGTGCGGTAGTTGCGAGAAAATGATGTATGCTTTTTTCGAGCTTCGGGTTTTAATATTTATTATGAAACTTCTACCTTAATATTCAGAGCACTGGCTTTCTTCCTAAGTAGATTCTTTGCGTTCGAACAATATACAATCTACCTCAGATTGTTCGAAAGTACCAAACAAAACTACTATTTTTTTTGTAACTTAATGCCCGCTATATGTGTAACCGTTAGCACGTCTGTTTTAAAGGAGAACCACGTTTATTATGTAAAAATAAACATAGTCAAAATAAATATTCTCTTTCTTGTTTAACTACATAATGTCTTCCTAATCGAAGGTCACGCTGCCCTCAAATCTCTCGCCTCGTTCAACTTCTTCAGATCAGTGCAAATAGCAAGATTCCGCCCAACTCTACATCATACAAGGTTCATTGCCTTTCATATTAAAATTCCTCCAAGGGTCTTAACGTTACATATTTCAAATAGTATCAAAATTATAACAGAACCGATTAAATTCGACACATTTTCTTCGATACAAAATTGAATATTATAAATTACTTTGTTATTTTTTAAACGTAATCCAAACTAATATTATAAATGCGAAAGTGGCTCTGTCTGTCTGTATGTCTGTCTGTCTGTATGTCTGTCTGTCTATCTATCTGTCTGTCTGTCTTTTTTTCACGCCTAAACTATTGAACCGACTTTTGTGAAATTCGGTACAGTCATAGTTTGGAACTCGAGAAACTACATAGGATAGTTTTTATACCAAAAATCTGCAGGAAGTCACTACTCTACGCGATCGGAGTCAAGGATAAAAGCAAGTACAGAAGCCCACAATGCTCCTAAACTAATATAAGTATGTTAATCCTTATGTACCCTACCACCTAAGTTCACATTGTGGAATGCAATAAATATATTGAGTATTGAGTAAATTATTTTTAAATATATTATTACACAAACGCGGTAATAGTTAGTAATGAATTCAACACCAAACAAACCAATACACAATTTTTACGGGTTAAATAGACCATCAAAGGGAAATTCGATCTTGTAACTAAATACATTCTTTTATTATATAGGTCGGCAAACAAACCATAGAATCACCTCATGGCATGCGACCCATAGACACTCGCAACGCCAAAAAGGGTTACAAGTCCGTTGTCGGCCTTTTGTGGGTTATTGAGAATTTGAAGATTGAGGATGGGGACGGATGGATTGGGCCTTCGGTAACTTGACTAACACCGTGAAATACAATCCAAGTGTCATGCCGGTATTCTGTGATGATATCACTTGATGATGATGAATAGATGGTATCACTTCGATTAAGCCGGTCCATTCTTGCCGAAGCATATTCCCACATTTAATTAATGAGAAGAATTTTATAGTTTTAGTTCCATACACTACACAATGTATGCTCCTATTGAATTTGAATTCCCTCACCTTAAATATACTTCAGGTCACAATACTTGGCTTCAATCTAGTATTACTCTGAATTTCGAAAACGTCAATCCAATCAATTCTAGCCTATTTCGTAGAGAAACCAAGCTCTCAACATTTATGTAACTTTCATGTACTATAATATAATTTGTGCTAGACATTCTTCCTGACTTCAGATGTGCATTGAAATATCCAATTTCAACAGACATTGATTCAAATTGATCTTGTGGCAGGCTGGTTCTTGGTAGGATTATTCCTTAACCTTATTGGACTGCAGACAGTGATGTCCATAATTAGTTCTGCGCCACGACCTCTAAGTGGGAATTTAAATGGCATTCAAGTTTTTCCATTTGAATTTTTGTGGCAGATTATGCAGTGAAACATGGCGCCTTGTCTTGTATTACAAAAAAAAAATTAAAAAAGGTAGGTAAAATACAAATGTTCTCAAAATAATTATTTTAAAATCCTCATTTTCATATAAATTTTTGTGACATAACAGTTTACATACATACAGATAACAGTTTACATACAGACATAAGGTATTGTCAGATCTTGGCTTGTGAATAATTGGCACTTTAAAGGGCTATGGACTTAGTTTCCTAATTAAGAACCACTCCATTCCATGTCCTGATTTCTTAGGAATCTAGGTATAACCTAGATCGAGATTATCTTTAAAATCACTGAAACAGCAAACTTAGGAGCTTAGTGCAGTCTGCTGACCGTGACTAGATGCAATATCAAGGCTGTAGATAGTAGAGGAACCGTGCACTTTAAGATTAAAAGTCATCCAAGTGATAACTTGGATACTCGCTTATAGTTCAAAATTTAAAACTTATAAAAAAACGACTTATACTTAGAATTATTTTTTAAATTAATTAATTATAAAAGTAGAAAGTACCAATTTGACTTTTCCGTGTCACATTATACATTGCATTGTGTAGATACCACTGACATACGGTGATGGACAAAAAAAAACTAAGCCATTTTTTTTAATGTTGTTAATATATTGTGAGCACTATGCTATTCTCCTGTGTTTTGGGTGCAATTTCACATAAGTACACAAGACAGCCAGACACAACAATTTGTGATAAGTGATCCAAAATAAATAAATTATAACGAATATGAATGCATTTATAATAATAATGAAATAATGATGATGATGATGATGTATAATGTGTACATATATCACTAGCATTTTTCTATCCATTCAATATGTAACTAATAATCTTATATGCGGCGAATATAAACATCTACTGAAAGAATTTAATCAAACCGTAAAAATATATAACCAAAATTGTATGTGACATTATGAGCTGATTTTAATTAAATATCTGTTCAGAGATTCATAAAAAGATAAGGAAATAATTAACATGAATACAAAAATGGGTTTTGCTTTGTTTGGAAAAGGTAGCCTATTCTGTTATTTTATTATATTATGGAATTTGATAATTTCCAAGTCTTTTTATTCTTTTAAGAGTTTGTTATGCTATTTGTGATTAAGTTTCTAGTGAATATAGAAATCTAAATTATTATCACTACACAAGGGTACATAACACATCATTCTTAACTTTTTATTTTTTAGAATATTAGTTTTAGGCCGTACTAGAATAAATTTTCATTCGATTCACTGTGTTAAATTTTAATGATAATCAAATTAATCAATCGTCGAATAAAAGCACAGTGGAGCTTAAGCTCTTTTCGGTATTTTTTTACATGGCAGCTTAGTGAACATTCATTCATCCCTAATTAAGGACGTACTCGTTTATAATTTTAGCAGGTTGTATGTAATATGTTCAAACTTGTTGGGTAAGTAAAAATAGGTATGACATTTTTTTTTGTAATTATATTACATCGGCTATAGCCACAGGCAACGCTGAGCTGGAAATAAAAATAATTTAATAACGTGTATACACGAAAAACATCAACAAGATATAATACGAAATTATCGACAAAAAATGTTTGCTAATCTTAAACGTCTAGTGTAACCTAATCCCCCAACATGTTTATTATTAAATTAGTCAAAGATCAACTTATTTTGGTTATTAACTATCTAGGTACGCCATTTTCTATATACAAAAGATTTTATCACACAACTAAATGTTGATTAGGTAAGAATAAAATTAAACTTTATTAAGTCTCAAATAAGTCTTAATTTAGATTTAAACCAGTTATTGTAAAGACTTATTTTCTTGTTTCGCTCCGTCATGAACTTAGAACATTAATTTATTTCAATTAGACCAGCCATAACAGACACTAAAATGTTGGTTTTTGAATGAGTTAGAGAGTTCATTAACAAATTTAAACTAGTTTATTTTAAAGTTCTTCCCAACATAGATTAAAAGGGCAACTGGCAAGGGAAACTGTTAAATAGCTCTTCAAAGCCACCAACTATCTTAAATTACTTTCTTTCTATAAAGAAAATAAATAAGTACACTTTTATTTTAAAACTAAAACTTTATTTACTGTAAAAACTTGGCACATCTCACGTCTAGCTCTGCCAAACCACACTTTTTTGTAGGCTTCGAACAATCACTTGATTTGGTTATAATATATGATTGTTTATTAGACCTATAAAAGTGTTGAATCACCATATTTTAAGACAAAAATTGTCCTAAAAGTTGCGTTTATTGTTTTATAATTGTATCTATGAAAATTACACAGAAAAACTAAAAATTCTGGGCAAAATATATATAACTAGCAGACCCAGCCACGCGTTGCTCTGGCTAAGGTAAATAATATTGTGGCAATAAATTGAGATGTAGGCTATCCTATCTTTCAAGTTGGATCAAAATGCACACGGAATGCAAATCAAATTTAAAATTGGTTTAGTAGTTTAGGAGTCCATCGCCGACAAACACGTGACACGAAATTTTAAATATAAAGAACGTAGACGACCCAAAGTATTCCCAAGGTAAGCCGAGATTGAGTGTCAGACTCTTAGTACCTACTGAGTAAAAACCCCTTCGTTCCTTCTCCGGCTTAAGGCTGAGGCCACGCGGTGCCTCGTTGCGCTTAGGTACCCCGCAACCTCTGATTGGATGCAGTATATTTTCAATTAACTGATATCTTTCGGATATAATAGATAAACAGAAGTCTTTTAACTAATCATAAATATTATTATTTTATTACGATAGTATTTTATATGTGTGTCGTATCTATGAAGTAAATTTTCATCATGAGATGAGATGGATTGGCTTCACAAAGTAACTGATCATTCTGACATCTCGTTACCTAAAATTGCATCTCGCTCATGCGCAGTACGTACCCTTCAGATTCGTGTCACGGCAACATAATAAAATAAGACTTTTATGATTCTACCGAAACATCTCATTTGTTTCTCTGACGTCTGTAAGTCTCTTTTAGTAATAGAGAGCAAGCTTCTTGTAAAAATATATTCGTTTTGAGGGCATAAAATTTATCAAACTCCTACTTTGCAAATACTTGTAGTGTATTTTAACCATTAATGAGACTGAAGGCAAGGCTTTGGATCGATGGAACAACGTCGACGTCTTGCTTCACATTGTATTTTTTTAAACACAACAAAAAATTGTAATGACTGCATTTAGCAGCGTAATAAAAATTAAAATTATGACCATCTCTGTAAAGATGCAGGCGACGCCACGCCTTTGGCGAAGGAATGTGTATTTAATATGAACTGCGTTCAATGATATTATAAGTAAAATAATATAGATAGGTTACATAAACAACATTCGATTTTCAAAAACAGCGCAGTTATGCAGACATGAATAAATCGTATGATACACGTTAAAGTAGGATGGCATGATTCAATAATCGCAAGTGAAAAAGAGACAAATATGAAAAAGTGTGGCTAGTTAGCCACATTTTATTGTAACACTTGCTGAGCACTTGTAACCTCTTGTAATCTACACCTTTTTACTTGTCATCATTGACTGGGTTAATAATAATATTTTGGCCTAAAACCTAGACATTTATTTATTAGTCTGTAAGCGCTGTATATTCGCTACTCTCAAATCGATTTATCAGTTGGGTGTGTGTACTCTGATTGTCCAGATAGTCAACATTACACTTCTAGTAGGTACCTACAAGTACAGTTGTAAGTTTTTAATCATATGTTTTGTTTGTTCCTCCTAGCAAGGACTTTCTTTAACTAAGATTTTCGCTCATTTTTTATAAGTAATAAGAATAAAAGCATTTTTTATTTACCTACTTCTCTAAACTATATATACAAATCAATAGCTAGCCTGTTTTCTCAGAGGTAGAGGAACGTCGCTTACAGAAAAAAAAATCTTACGTTGGTACCATGCGGACCATTAACCCAAAAGGTTTTTAACAACTGAAAATTGTGCCTTCTTTACTTGAAATTATATATGATTTAGTATTGTGTTTTTGCTCTATGATCCATTTTGTAATTTTATTTATTTATGTAATCGATCTTAATCGTCAATTGTATTACGAAACTACTTGTAATCTCACAACCTTAGTTGTAGTCGTTGGCACTCAAAGCGTTTTGGCACAAGCCACTGTTTTACTAACATATTCAGCCTTTTACAAGCTTTATTTATGCAACTAATTTTCGTTGAAAACTAGAACAACTTTGTATGTCAGCATGTTAGTATATTAAATTTTGAACAAGACAGAAACCTTTTATTTTATTTTAAACTAGCTACTTTCGCGTGGTTTCACCCACTGCTCGGCTCCATTTGATCGTAGCGTGATGTTTTATAGCCTATAGATCTCAGGAACATTGTAGCTATATATCAGTGAAAGAATTTTGGCAATCCGACCAGCGGTTCCAAAGGTTACCCCCTACATACAAACTTACAAATTTTACCTCTTTATAATATAACGAGTAGTTTGGAGTTTTTCTAAATTCAGGTTTTCATTTCTGATTTCAGGGACAAACAATCTATAATTTGAACATATAGCTAGAGATTAATTTAAAAATAGACTAATTTAGTTTCATACTTTCTAACTAAGCATAGTAAGTGGGTAAAAATATTATTTTTATAAAAAAACCATTGCACTCTCTAAGATGCAGTGAGACCTCATTTCTTCACGAAACCTGAACCTACAAAGGCCAAATATGCGTGGACTAACTGAGTCGTAAACTAGTCTAGTTTGCACAGATCTAAAAGCTATGTAAACATCCATTTCTTTCATAAATTTAAAATTATTTGCTTTGCCATTACTCTGTGCCTATCTTACGTTTAACTCCACCTAGGCCTATAATATTTGCGGTCCTAAAATGAAAATTCCAGCGTTCAAAAAGTCGGACAATAGGTCTTGTTATAAAAGTTATTTCACCCGACTGAGTTACAAACGTGAGACGGCAGTTGATCCATGTAAAAATTCTGTCACTCGAACAAAATTGGTTAAAAACGTTGCTGGGAATCTATTGCCAAATAACTTTTGCAAATGCTTTGAAAAAGTGTTTTAAGAGGCGTCGTCATCTTCCTTTCACATTACATAATCAGCATATAAGTGCTTACAGCTTAAACGCTTTTTCTCACACAGAAAAGTTTTGAGCAATTATATCCATTTAAATAATAAAAAAGATATTTGCTGCAAATCTGGAATCTAATTAAAACTCCGAGTATAGTTTACTGTTTTATATAGCCTTTCTGTACATACAACTGTGATTTAAAGTGCTTGTCTTGCCATGTTTTCCTTTATTTTATGACTATATTGTGATGATGACTCATGTGTAAAAGGAAAGGGATAAAGAAACTACAAAAATTCTTAATTTAACATATTGAAAAAATAACAGAGGTACATCGCGGAAAAATTATAGCTTTTAAACTACCACAAATTGTTCACCGTCGTCGCGTAGTTGTAGAAGAAAATTAATATTTTTGTTCTTAAATAACTCGCAACTAAATTAATTGCACTTTTGTTGAGTTCGGTTAGTAGAAGCGGTGACATATCAGCTTGTATTTGTATGATAATTTGTCATTTGGCTATTTGGCGAACCTATTTAATAGACAGTCAGGTAAAACTGGATGGTTTTAGTCTAACATGAATGGGAACATTCTAGAAAAATAGTAATACATCAGAGTCCATTCAACTACTATTTGCTTGATTGTTTTATTTCAATTCGCGTTCAATAGTGTCTCTTCGTGTAGCTCAATTATGTCATGTGTCTGATGTATGTCTAGATAATATTGTCACTTAGCTGTCATACGTTCATTGTGTATTATTTTCTACGTGAAAATATTCTCTTTTAAAATTCTCGCGTCATGGGAGTGCATGACTTCTTTAGACTGGCGAATGAACAGTTTGAATTAAATTAATCAAGTGGTGTCAGCTTAAAATGATGAAGTTTTATTTCTTTATATCCAAGTCTTTTTTTTTGAGAAGGAAACATCATCAAATAAAATCTCTCGTGCAAGGTGAGGCGAGAGTCGGACTCGATCATCCCGTTCGGTAACTTCGCAAACACACACATCGCTGTGGTTGTTTCACGTTGTTCGTCTGTGAGGCCGTGGTATCAATACTGTCAAGCCGACCCATTCGTGCTGAAGCTTGGCTCTCCCTCGCTTAATCTTAACTTATTAGATCAATCGCACTATTAAAGTACCCAGTTTTACCTATGCGTAATGTACGCTTTACGACCATCATTACTTTGAAACTATCATTGAATTTGATTTTAAAAGCCAGGCGTTAGCTTACCTAATTAGGGTTACAAAGCTACTTAAGAAATAAATAAGTAAAAGAATCTTGTAAAAACAGGCTTTTAGCGCCTAATGAACTATATTTTCAGTGAACCAAGTAAATGTTTACATATTTTTACAAAATTGAGTTGAAGTTTGTTTTTGTTAATAAAAACTTCTTTTTTAGACATCACCAGATTTTACCACAACTAGAAATTTTGGTTCTAAATTTGAATATTTGAGTCTCAAAATAAAAAATATTCAAAAGTAATGGATGAATCATTTTAGTTATCATCTATTGATCTAATAAGTACCTCACCTCATTGGTTGAGTCTATTCCTTCGAGATCCATCATTGAGTTAGCCTTAGTTAGATTATCAATACGATTATCGAGCAACAGCCATGTGCCTACCTTATACCATACTCCAGTTAGTGGTTCGTGGTTAGATTTTTTTCCAATTTCAATTTAACATCAGCCTATAAGTGCCCATTGCTGTGCAAAGGGCTCTCTTCACACGGAGAAGGTTTGAGCATTAATCACCACGCTTGGCGATTTCAAACTATAGTACATAGTATATAGTAGTACAGTTTATTTTGTTTTATCACCAATAAAATTACTTGCAATGTGGCCTGCATTCACATTACCAATTGTATTATTGTTAACTGTATGAATAAAATAAACAAGCTTATGTTGTTTTTGGTCGTGGTGGCCCGAAGGTTAAGGTGCCCGCTTCTCATGTATGAGGGTGTGGTTTCGAAACCTGGCCAGCACCAATGTGACTTTTTCAGAACTATGTACTTTCTATGATTATTTAGACATGACTGACATACTGTGAAGGTAAATCGTAAACATCGTGAGGAAACCTGAACTTATAGTTTCTAATTATAAGTTTGAAATCGCCAACCCGCATTGAGCAAGCGTGGTGATTCATGTTCAAACCTTCTCCGTGTGAGAAGAGACCTTTGCTCAGCAGTGGGCACTTATGATGATGATGATGTTGTTTTTACTTAAGTAGTACTTAACGTCGTGGTGGCTTGGTGGTTAAGGCGCCTGCTTCTCATACATGCTGGTGCATAACCTGGCAAGTACCAATGTGACCTTTGGGTTGGAATGTATCGGCGCAGTGGTTGGGTAACTGGTTGACGCGCAACTTACATCGCGGGTCCGATTCCCCCACGGAGCAACTCTTTCTGTGATTTTGTAATTCCGGGTCTGAGTGTGATGCGTATGTGAAATTGTATGTATGTAAACGCACCCACGAGACAGGATAAAAAACTAGTGTGGGACAACGACTTTTAATAAAATAAAAAGGTTATATAAAAAAAGAAAGAAACATTTCATTGAAAATTTTATCCGGTTGTGGATTGGTGGATGTGTCGCATCAATATATTGACGACTTATTTCTCTACATATTTAGCAGTTGCTGTACTACGGATAATTGTACTTGTGGCCTACCAACATATTTGTTTAACAAATTGACTAAATTGATGTGAGATTTTAATTATGTCTATCATCATAGTTCAGTCGCTATTTCAAGGACTGAACTATTTTGTAAAATATTTTTAATGATACGAAATATCTTTTTGTCGAATACCATAACTGACGTGTTTTCGTAAAACGCATTGTTTATATAAAAATAAATACTGATAATGTACATATATGAGACACAATAGAAAACGCTTAGCATACCACGAATTGAATTCCGTGCTAATTACGCTAGCTAACGAAATTTTAGATTTGCTAGATTATTTTTCTGGGTTGGGCGGGTAGGAGTGTCAGACTCTCACTGACTAAAACCCCCGTTCCTTCTCCTGCTCTAGGCCGAGGCCGCCGTTCTTCATAGCGCTTACCCCGCACTCCAGCTAAGTACGGCTAGATTTGACTTTCTAAAAACGCACTTAAAAACATTAAATCTGTATTCTACATTAAATAAATGTATTTTATTTTAAAAAAATTAACTGAAAATATATCTATTGTTTTCCTTGTAACTATAATTTCCTGTAAGTACTTTTTTATTGTATCTTTACATCGGTCGAATTGCCAATCGTTGTATTGTAAATTGAATTGTTTACTTATCCATGGAAAGCAAGCGAAATAAGTTTACTTGAAATTGTGAAAATAAAGTGGCATCCATCTCACTGTGAAATCAAAACGAGTAATCTTCTTGGAGCGGGGTTTCTCTTGGTTTTGTTCACCACAAGCAATTGCAATTTAGATTGAAACTGTTTGATGGAATAACTGGTCAAGCACTTTTCGAATGAAATGAACTCCTTTTTAAATTTATAAATAAATACATTCGTTAAAAGTAATTATTTTTCTAATTTTGAGGTAAGAGGGATAGATTGCAGTGAAATAACAGTCTTCGTTATTAAATATCTGTTTATTATTGGACATAGCACTTTTGACTTTTCGTTTTCTACTCATTATGATTAACCAAGCTAGATTAGACCAATTTCTTAAAGACTAGTCCAAGAAGAAATACTGGAACAATTTCAGATTTCACAAAGTCTCATAAAAAGTGCATACAAATTAAAAACACGTACGTTTAATTAGATTCAGATTACGAAAATACACAGAGTACGTGCGTAGGTTCAATGGACAACCGCATTAGACGGCTGCTTCTAGAGAAGGCCTCGAGAGGGAAGAAAACCTACACGTCGCTCAACCGACAAATCATAGCACGCCCCACCAGAACCAGCCCCGAGCGTACAGCGCGTATGTAAAGAGCTAATAGACCACCACAGATGGGGCCCGACAGGGCGAATGCCGATGCTTAGCTAGGTGCAATTAGGCACCAAGGCCTCAACTTGAAGCAGGAAAAGGAACGGAGGTGCTTTTAGTCAAGCGTTAAGCGGCGCTAGGTAACACATGCATTACAAGTTAAAGAACTGTCGTTGAATGAGTTACAAAAATAATAATAGTAAATATGCTTAACTTTAACCTTACAACGCATAATATAACACCAATATCTGGCCTTTAACTGTCTTTCACGTAACAAACAAACACTTCAAAAAGACTAGAGACTCTCTCTCTCTTACTCTTTCTATTCTCTTTTTTAAAAAAGACGTTGCCCCTCATTATGATTTTCTCCTGTGTCGTGGGTGCGGTTACAAACATACAATTTCACATACAAATGACACCCAGACCCGGAACAACCATTTGTAGATCACACAAAAAGTTGTCCCGGAATGTTGTTGTGCGGGAATCGAACCCGCGACACGTTGCACGGCAGCCAGTTGCCCAGCCACCGCACCAACCGTGCAATCAAAGAGACTACTAATTTTGTTTTATTACCCATAGGTAATAAAACGAAATGAGGTTAAAAATAAATAATTTTAAATAATTGAAATGTTAACATTTACAAAATTAACATTTTTTACTCCATATTTCATTCCGCGTCCACTGAATTCTGCCGTAAGCATTTTCTGAACGTATAAATTGTATTATTTGGACAGTTGCTTTAGTACTCTTTTGTAATTCAAATAATATTTTTTAGTGTCACAAAGAAGGAAATAGATTAAATATATTTAAGATGGGATGGGAGAGCTATGCTTCAGCACGAGTGGGTCGGCTCTACCTGAGTGATTCCACGGCCTTACAGAAAAACGGTGTGAAACAACCACAGCGTTTTGTTACGCCGTTTGAGTTAGGTTACTGGAGGCACGATCCTTACCATCCAAATCGTTAAAATCTCCAAATCCCTAATACCCAAAAGGTTGGCAACGCACTCGTAACTCCTCTGTTGTTCTCCTCGTAACTCTTAACTCCTCTCCTCTCGGGTATCCATGGGCGGCACTGATTGCTTACCATCATGCGATTCATATGCTCGTTTACCGACCTATCATAAAAAAAATCCGACTGGAATTTGAAGTAAGAAGACAATGGCCGGAGTTAGGCAACTGTAAGTAATATATGGACTATTGTGTTCAAAGTTTAAAGCTCCAAGCACATTGTTTACCATTTTTCATAACACGGATAAAAGTTTTTGTTTATAGCGCAATTATTTCAATACGATGTACTTTTTTTAGCTTTTCCTTACTGGGTATTTTGATATCACCATTGCTTAACCTCAAATAATCCTTACTGAAATACCATTTTATCTTATGTGTTTTATGTTCTTATCATGAAAAATCGTGTTACACTTCTCCGACAAAATGGGGACGATTTTTATTCCATAAGGGAAGAATGTGAAAATGAGAAATAGCATTTGATTCCTCATCAACCTACCTACAATTTGGGGATACGGGTCAAGCGCATTAATGGGCCTCGGCCCCAGACTAGATCAAGAGATGGAATAGCGTGATTTTTAGTCAGCAACAGTCTAACACTTCCACTCACCTCACCCAGAGAGAAACAAGCTGAATGATTATCCCAAGAAAATTCTTCATAAACAACGTATGCCACTTTTTCTTTAGTCGTGTTTTGATTTTGTAAAAAGGGGCGAACTTACTTGCCTTGTACAGATTGTACAGGGCAAAATAAAAATCTAGGGGCATCATACTAAACATTATTCAAAATAACGAGAGCCCTAATTGATTTTTTATTAGATCTGGCATTCGACACCCGTCGACCCTTTGCACTTTTGTGGCACTTGTATCCACTCAACCAACGAAGCAGCTACAAGCATAATTACTTATAATAAGGTATTATTCTCTAAGTACACAAAACTGTCAAGTCTTTAGTACATTCGCCTTCACGTTTGTAACTCCGCTCAAAGTGAAACTCCTTTTCGGTCGACATTTTCTCATTTCTTGATAGCAACTTTACTAGCTGTATAATTGTTTATTGCGTCACACTCAACGCTGGACCGTACCGAAACGTTGATTACAATATAAGTACTAAAATTTTAGTTCATTTTTATTTTTTTTCTAACTACCCGAAGGTATCATGTTTAAAGGTCCTTTTAAAATCAAATACAGCATTGCGGTATTTATTTTTACACTTATAAAATAACCTCATATACCTACCTAATGTTACGCTGACAACATTTTGTTTTGTATTTGTTTTTTTTATATTTTTCGCTCTTGGTTTCCTTTTGGCTACGAGGCTGTCAACTGTGCCATTTACATTTAGGCGCGAAAAAAGTAATTTTCATAAAAAACAAAATTACGCGTGCATTTTTGTGAAGAAGTAGTAAAAGGGGCTTTTAAGAAAATGCAGAGCACGTCAAGGCGTCAGCATATGTATAAGTATACTGCTAGCATTATCTCATAGAACTTTCTCACACCAAGGAGGTTGAGGCATTAAATAGCCACGCTTGCTCAAGGCAGATTGGCGATGCTAAACCTATAATAGAAATAAATTATGAAGTGTGTTACAATGTTTTTCTTCGCCATAAGAAAGTCGCATTATTACTTGCCATGTTTCGAACCCCGAAAAACAAAGGCCTAGTAGGTAACAAGAAGAAAAAAAAATAACACATTAAAACTATTTGTTTAAACTACCTGTTGGAGTTAGATTTCTTTTTCTTGTAGTCAATAAGACGTGGTGAAACACATTCGTACCTTAATACAGTCTGACCAGCCATTGGGTGCCTAATACAAAACGTTGTAATACATTTTTTATACTCTGTGGGAGAGCCATGCTTCGGCACGAATGGGTCGGCTCGACCGGAGTGATACCACGGACTCACAGAAGACAGGCGTGAAAGAACCACAGCGTTGTGTTTCGCCGTGTGAGTGAGGTTACCGGAGGCCCAATCCTTCCCCACCCCCAATCCCTCCTCATTCCCTAAATATCCAAATCCCTTATCCCTAAAAGGTCGGCAACGCACTCGTAACTCCTCCGTTGCGGGTGTCTATGGGTGGCGCTGACTGCTTACCATCAGGTAATCCGTCTACTCGTTTGCCGACCTATTACATAAAAAAAAGAAACTGTAAATAAACCGATTAAATTTTGTTCTTCTTTTTGGTAAAGAATACCAATAATATGTTTTTCTTTAACCGAAGAAGTCAATAATCATTAGGTTTCCCTACAAGAGCTCTCGAAAAAATATGAAAAAATATTTCGTTTTTTTTTCCTTATTTGCTTTTTGCTAAGAATACTTTTTGTACAAGTACAACTCTCGCTTCACTGGCTTTTTGTTTAGCCGTCTCCAATTTCCCGTTTGAATATGAAATGAATATATTTTTCTATTATGTATTTCTCGTGGCCAGATTGATGGCTATTGACGAGTCATTCAATAGCTAACATATTGATAGGAATATTCTTGAATTTTTCGAAAGCCATAGTCAATATAAATAATTCAATTTTATATTATATTTCATAAAGAGTGCTAACTGCATCTTTGAGATCACTTGCCATTTTAGGGGCTGATTTTTCAATGGACAGATAAATGTTATCTGAGGAATAAAATTGTTGCTGTCACTGTCTTATACACACATTTTGACGCGACAACATCATAATTATTCCTCAGATAACTTTATGTATCCATTGAAAATCAGCCCAAAGTGAAATTAAAGTTTTGTGTGATATAATGGTGATATCACTATCAAAAAGCCCCAAAAACCAAACATGTTGATTAACTGAAGAATAATTAATGTATTCAAGATCTAAATGAACAACTAACACCTAAACAAGATGTCTGAAAAAAAACAAAAGGTATATAAGGCCCTACAAATAAAACACGAAATAGGTGCATCTCAAAAGATTATGCCACATTATCTTATGAAAGGCTAAGCTAAAAATTTTCAAAGACTTTAATCCCTTGGTTATAAACTCAACAAGTTCATTGTCCGCAAAATCCACAAAATTAAGGCTACGTCTTCATTGGCAAAAGTAAACGTGTTTTCTTTGAAGCGGAGCCGAGTGGAGCGGAAAATGGTACCTACATAAATCAAAATGTTTGGAACCCATATTTGACCGAAACTTTCAATGACTAGGGAAATTGTTTTCAATGGTATGATTTGTTACTTTGAAACCTATTTGTTTAAAGTTAGTGTAACTGCAGAATCCAATAGTATGTACATACCAATAGCTCATATTAGCTATAAAATGTTGAAGCGGTCAGATTTATGGTCATTTACAAAAAAACTTTTGCTATTTGACCCGTAACAACAACTGGTGAAAGAATTGTTCCGTATCAATCGAACCCGCGATATGTTACACGGCAGTTGGTTGCCCAGTCACCACTATTGTTGGTTTCTGTACCCGCGACACAGGAGAAAAACCAAGTGTGGGGCAACGGTTTTTTAACAAAAAAAATCAATAAGAATCTTTATTAGAAAAGCATATGTAACTGAATGGTTATACATATGACCAAGACAGCATCTATAATTGCCAGTTGCCAGGCCACCGCACCAACCGTGCAGTCAAAGATTTAGGTAGGTGATTGAATGTACATTTTATTCAGCATAATTTTAAAAATATAGTAGCCTATTTTACGGCATCTATGCTTTTAAAATTCTTTGAAAAAGACAATTGTACCTACCTTTATAAGAAAAAAATACTTCATTAGTATTCTAAAATGAACTACTGCAGCAAATGGGGCCTGGGGTTAAATACAGATTAGTCTCCACAAAGAATTCCTTGTAACGACTTTTCTTCTAGAAATCGTAGATGTTTTTCCGACGGTAAATTAAATTGCAAAAGGAGGTCGTGACGAGAAAACAAGTCTGCTGATTGTCATGTCAAAAATGGTTTGTAAAAAGATTTTGAAATTAACTGACTTTTTGTAATGCCTGAGGGCCTACCATGACGTGTTAAATCGTTAATCTTCCGGGCGAGAAAGAGGCTATACACCTTTTATAACTCCATACAGATCTGCAAATCTGCAGCTTTTCGTCTGAACAATCAATACCATTATGAGATCCTGATTATAATAACTACTTTTCGCTAACGGAGATACTGTTAATTAGCTTTATGATAGAAATCAAAACACCTGCCACACACTACTACAATTTTTGAAAGTTCCCCTCGATTTCTCTGGTCTTCCATCATCAGATCCTGATTTCCTTATCATGGGACCATTCTGGAACTATCTCATTTCCAATAAAAAAATAATTATCAAAATCGGTTCATAAATAACGGAGATATCGGCGAACAAACATAAAAAAAGCATATATACGGTCGAATTGAGAACCTCCTCCTTTTTTTGGAAGTCGGTTAAAAAATAATTCTTTATCATAAGAATTTGTTCAAACATCACACCTCACATCCTCAGACTATAAGTGCCCACTGCTGAGCAAAGACCTCTTCCCACAAGGAGAAGGTTTGAGCATTAATCACCACGCTTGCTCAAGGCGGATTGGCCATTTCAAACTTATAATTCGAAATTTTAAGTCTAGGTTTCATCACGATGTTTTCCTTCACCGTATGTCAGTGGTGTCTAAATAATCATAGAAAGTACATACATATAACTCGGAAAAATTCACATTGGTACTTGTCATATGCATGAGAAGCGATCGCCTAAATATCTGGGCCACCACGACGAAGAATTTGTTCAAACTCAGGGTTTAAATCTTGACACTAATGGAGTTAGGTAGCGTTACGACTAAATGCTTAGCCATAGAGCACCTTTACCAAAGTAAACAGTACAAGTTCACTCAAACGTAAAAAGACAGCAAAAGAGTAAATGGGAACAAGCTTCAGCTAAACTAGTTAGATGACTTTACTAAGTTATGCGCTTCAAAGTTTTATATTCAGGTCCAATGCAAAAAGACTAACGCTTCTTCTTCATCGTCTTCTGCATCGTTGGGTTTATCTGTTTTATTAGTTCTGTCAAGTTTTATTTGAAAAGGTCATAAAAATTTAGCTTTTAAGTACCTACATAATTATGAATACTTTAAATTATATTTTTCTATTCAATTGCCTTAAGTTGTTAGATTTCCAAAAGAACTCATTATTTATACTATTAGCAATTCGGTGATTACATGACATTATGCTAGTTAGCCAGTCACTAGATGGACAAACAACCTTTGAACCTAAATACATTTTTATAATTATTTATATTGTGTGTGAGTGACTGAAATAAAGCAACAGTATAAATTTACTATAACCGCGTAAAATATATAGTATTATGCTTTTCAACGAGTTTCGATTTTTAACGGAAAGCACTTGCAGATTATTAAAATGTAACACTCACTTCTTAGCAGTATATGTATATTGAACCCATGTCACAGATTGACAAAAATTGGCACAATTTAAAAATAAGACAAAAATAGCAATAATTTAATTCCCAACATGAGGACGCCTGACCTGAAATTGGATCCGGATAATGGCAGCAAAGGCTAGTTTGATTTCTTGTACCATGGTTGGGACGTTTCATTTAATTCCTAGATCTAATATGTTTTGCAGAACTAATATGTGGACAGTGGAGTCATAATGTACAAGATGGTTTTCAGATCAAGTTAGACGCACTATAGTTTCGTAACAACATGTTTTGAGTACCGACCAAGAAATTTAAGAAAAATCTAAACATAAATTTTAAAATAGTGGTCTCAACCGATCTGTACGAATGATTACCATTGATTTAGTTGATTGGTAATGGAAGAAGAAGAGCAAAGAACTATTTTATTATTCTTCTCCTGATGAATGATGATGAATATATTTAAGAACCGTTTAGGCTTAAAGTGACATATTAGTCTACGAATAACACCATTGCATCAAAATAAATCTTACAACACAACAGCAGAATTAATAAAACTATAAAATACTGGATCGCCATTAATGTTTGGCCATCCATAGAAGTGATAAATTAAGGACTCGCTTCGCAATGTTTGCCAAAAAATGAAAATGTAAAAATAATGTCTTAGATGACCTTGAGACTAAGTTCTCATTTTGAGCAATGCTATTAAACATAAAGGTTACAAAGCGGTCGAACAAAACATTCTCATTGTCATAGTACACGAAGATTTGTGACATACTCATATTAATTAATATCTTTTTTATTTTATACGGGGGTTAATGAGCCTTGTCGTGAGTGATCTGCGTCGCCCAATGGACATGCAACACCAGATAAGTGACAAGTGCGTTGCTGCCCTTTTGGGGGCTGTTAGGGATTTAAAGATTTAGCAATAGGAGAAAGAAAACTTTAGTACCTCTAACATGCGCTTTCTGGAAGACCGTGGTTATCACTTTGAACCAAAACATGTGTCTCCTACACTTTAAAATAATAAGCATTTTAGATACTACGAACTATACTTTTTTATATAATCTGACTCTTATTCTAACGATAATCATTCATTCATCATTATAAAAGTTTTAATGTTAAAGATCGGTGTTGAGTATAAAAAACTGTGTAAGTCATTATATTCAATAGATTCCAATTTTGTGTTTCACAGCTGCAATAAAAAGGGGTCTAGGCACGTGCAGCTAGCACGTGGCCAGTGCTTTTGAACTGGATTCTTTTGTGCGCGAAAATGCCAAGGAATTTATGGATCTAGGACAATCTATTAGGTCTATCTACATGGTCACAAGGAAATTACTAGACTTTATAGAGTAGATTTTTTTACACCACAACTTGTTAAGGCAATTTCCACGGGACGTAACGTACGTACGTTTTTTAAGTCGGTTGTAGTCTATATGTTAAAAGTTTATCGTCACACCCAAAATGCGAGTAAAAATCTCACTTTCTCTTGTTTCGCTAGCCACAATTGGTTGACACAATTAGGGCTGTGTGTGTATCTGTGTAACAACACTTGGCAGGAGCAACTATAGAATATAGATTATAAAGAGCGGCAACCAGTAAACTGTGATAATCTGTGTAGGAGTGCCTAGACAGGATCTGGATGTGACATGCGTAGGCCTTTGTATTAACAGGTAGTGTACTAGCAAAAGAAATTACAATATCTTATTTCTATAGGAATTTAGGAAACAGTTACGCACGTGCTAATATACAAGCAGACAAATTAATCGACTGAATTAATTATTAAAACAACGACTTACCACCGTTAATCAATCCAAACGTACCTATTAGCATTCCGTCGATAATTAGCCTGCTAATTGCGATCAATTAGCCCTATCCGAGAATCGGCCTTTTTAAGTAACGAAATACTACATCCTGCTTGCTAAACATAATCGACTCCTGAATGTTTAGAAAACAGTTCAAGTTATTACATAAGCAAACCGATATTTGTAAATCCAGTGGCATTTAAACTTTAGGCCAAAAAAGCAACCGAAATCGATCAACCGACCCACAGAGCTCGAACGGTTGACACGCCACTGAGCTGGATCACCAGCCCTTGATATTCAGATACCAAGAGCATGTTATTGAAAAAATCTACGTGAAACGGCATATGTAAAAGGATTATAAAGACGCACATGTCATTTGTAGTCCAACGCGGGAAAGATCACTTCCCTAAGGACACGGTGGTGTGCAACCCAGGTAGGGCACACCGCCACCATATGTTCCAGCGTGTCTTCTGGATGATCTTCAGAATGACGATACCCGGGGTTTTCTCCCGCTGGATCCGAAACACCGACCCGAAACTTCCGTGTCCTGTAAGCACCTGCTGCTGGTGGAAGGCGAGGACGCCATGGCGTCTCTCCAGATACTCCTCAAACAGAGCTCTTATTGCTGCTGCCACAGCGCGTCTTTTCTCAGCTCCTACGCCATCCCATAGAATAGTCCGAGGAGTGATATTAACCTATTCATTATATGTCATAATACTTTCAATGGCTCGAATACCTCACTTGTGCTTTACAAAATGTCATAAATGAAACGGATTTTTCTCAAATATTTCTCAATCATGGAACTATCTGGAAGTATGGGAGAGTCATGCTTCGGCACGAATGGTTCGGCTCGAGAGGAGTGATACCACAACCTCACAGAAATCCGGTGTGAAACAACCACAGCTTTGTGTTTCGCCGTGTGAATGAGGTTACAAGAGGCCAATTCTTCCCCTACCCCAATCACTAAATCTTCAAATCCCTAATCCCCAAAAGGTCGGCAACGCACTCGTAACTCCTTTGTTGCAGGTGTCCATGTGCGGCGCTAATTGCTTACCATCAGGTAATTCGTCAGCTGGTTGGCCGACATTAAAAAAATAACAAAAAATTTATTCACTTTTAGGCAAAAAAAGAGCTCTCTTTTGCTAAAAGATACTAATAAACAAGTAGAAGTTACATTTTAATATCTGTATACCCTTTCGGGGAAAAAACCTTATTGCGTTATGTTTTGTTTTCAATATTATTATGTACATATTGTGGAGTATTGAACGACCACTAGACGTATGCTTCATTGGACTTTAGCCAACCATGAACAGTAGGCATTAGTTTGATCTTATGTTTTGTTATTGTATCACGTATATTGGAGACCTTTGACCTTGACCGAAATTTATATAATAATGCGGCTTAGAATATATTTACCAGTACCTTTACTATTTTTGCGGATGTTGTAAGAGCCGAATTAGGGATGTCGTGGTGGAGGTTAAAACGCCCGCTTCTCATGCATGAGGGTGTGCCTTCAAAACCTGGCAAGTAGCAATGTGACTTTTTCCGAATTATATTTACATTCTATGATTATTTCGACACAATGCGTCTACAGTGACGGGAAACATCGTGAAGAAACCTTTTTTTTTTGTCAGGGGAAATTCATCCAATGACCTTTCCCGCCCAGGGCAAGGCAAGAGAGAGTGTCCGACTCTTACTGACTAAAAACCCCTCCGCTCCTTCTTCTGCTCTGGGCCGAGGTCGCGGTGCCTCATTGCGCTTACCCCGCAACATCGTAAAGAAACCTGGAATTATAATTTCAAATTATAAGTTTGAAATCGCCAATCCGCCTCGAGAAAACGGGGTGATTAGTGCTCATAACTTTTTAGTGTGAGAAGAGGCCTTTGCTCAGCAGTAAGCACTTATAGCCAGATGATGTGATGATGTGAGATTAAGGGATAATACATGTACATGTTACACATCAACAGTGTTCCATTAAGAATCAAACTGAATGGACCTAATTCAAATCCCCAACCACCAAATCAATAATGGAAGGTTATTTAAAACATCTCTTATGAAGGTTAGAAAGGCATTTTCTAAGCAAGCAGCCACGACCAGCAATGGACGTTACGGGACATTGACGTTGTTGTTGACATCAAAATAAAATTTGGTACCACTTATCTAAACCTATTAAGCGGAACCCAAACTTAAGACTAAGCTTTAGGTTTTCAAAGAAAACACGTAGCGTATTGGTAAAATTTTGGTCGTTCGAAAAACTGTGTGAAAGGTAAATTACCCTAATCTTTTTAATAATATTGGAAAGTGTGTTATAGGTTTTACTTCAAAACATCAAGTAATTCGACGAATTTTTTGTAGCCATAAAATCTTTGAATATGACATATGTAAAGGAAAATACATAATATTATCCCATAATGTGTTTCTTCAAAGTTGTATTGGACAAATCCCTCACATAAAGGCATAAAGGTAAAGTAAGCAAAGGTAAAGTGCTTCTTGACTTATAATCGTCAAAGCGATCCATATTAAATAATTATAATTATTTTCTGCGATACACAAAAAATATAATACGAGTAATTACAACCTTTGACGTTTAGCAAAATGTATATCTATTACATTTTTCTTAACGTCATGTTGAAATTGTACTTCCTAAAACAGATGAGAAAATAATCGAATTCAATCTTTTTTGTAATGACAAATGTCTAGAAAGACGTTTAAAAATTATTCACATTAAAACTAGTTATCTCGAAGAGTATACTCTGGCTATACTAACTTTTAAACTTTCGCGTTTTATATTTACAACATAAATTACGCAGGTATTAACGCGAAAGTAATTATCTAAATACCTTAGTAGGCTTGATATTTCGACCTGGTTGCACAGGTCGTGGTCACAAGCGACTGCTTGTTATTTTAGACAAATATTTTCACGTTAATACCCGCGTAATTTATGTTGTTACTCTGCCTTGTAACAATTTGGCAAACATCATAAAACTAAATAAAATCAACTGCTTTAACTTTTAAAGTATAGAGTACGTTACCACAAACTTAGGTCATAATTAGTACCAAAACTTGCCGCTTCACCCTAATGTCGCTAGCTTCCCTCAAAATAAATAAAGGGGAGACTGAGTAGAGTTTCCTTTTTCATAACTAGGTGGTGTTGGGATCGAGTTAGATCGCGCTATGGTTTCGTTACACGCGTTTCATGACCCCCGAGGCGAGCGTGCTCACACGATAAGCAATCTGTATCCGCCTATACTCTGATCTTTAAAATTGTATCATCCAATAGGAGATACAATTATATTTTTGTAAACTGTTCACCGGTGAACAGTTAAGAATAATATAGAACTGATACACTTTTGTATTAATAAACCTTGTTTTATTGTGTGGCATTGTATTAGGCTGACCGTAGTATTACCAGCCATTTTATTCATGCATGTATAGTCAATTTAATATGTGTACAATATTAGGACCTAGTACACCGTTTGATGGATGTTAAGTCAAACTTATATTTTATATAAAGACGTTCAATATAAAAAAGTGTTAATTAAACTCAAAGATAGCAGGAGGAAGAACTTCATAATCATCACCATCATATCATATCTATATAATAATTGGGCAGTTTCCTAGGTCAAAAATAAATTAATTGACGTTTCAGTACAATTAAATATCGAAAAATAACTATATTTTTATTCACCAAGCGATCTATATATAATTGATATGAATTTTAGATATGTTTTAGCTAACTTTTAAGATAAAAGTAAGCTATTACGCAAACATACTATGACGTCATAACTCATCATATATCATCGTAGAAAAGTATCTTTTTTGACGTTTGAATAAAAGTATTGAATTTGACTAGTTGGAAACTACCGTATTGTATTGTTAAGATAAAGCATTCCACTCGATGTAAACATAAATATTACAAATACAAATAACAACTGTTTTAATGAGCATTGCATAAAATTAACACAAGAGACTGCAGTATGCAGTAATAGTAACTTAATTAGTGCACCCACGAATTGCGAACAATATTTGGTTCATTAAAATATAGCTTTAATGATGTTAAAAGGGAAGTTTGACTTATATATTTACTTATACTGTTAATCAAAATTTTCATAATTATTATCTTTGGGGTTGCAGTCACTCATTTTAATGTCGTATTGTTTATTTTTAAGACTGATTTCGATACAATTGAATTGCTATATTCTACATAATATTTTGTCATATAATGTCTTATCATGGTGTCCCAGAGAGCAAGGCACCCGCTCCCCATGCTCGAAGTTCGAAAACTAGGCGCTAGAAAAACTCTAAATTGTTCCATATAAATTCTTGTGATACAATCAGCTGATAATTACAATGAAACAACATTCCCCTAATCCCTCCTCAGTCCTAAATCTCCAAATCTCTAATCCCTATAAGGTCGGCAACGCAATCGTTTTCGAATTACATGTACTTTCTAAGTTAATTTAACTATCATAGATGAATAAGAACAGCTTGGGGACACCTTTTTTTTGTGAGGGTAAAATTATCTAATGACTTCTCACTCCCGGTGTCGGCGGGAGAGAGTGTCAGACTCTTACTGACTAAAAACTCCCCGTTCTTTCTCCTGCTCTGGGCCGAAGCCGCGGTGCCTCGTTGCGCTTGCCCTGCAACCTCGGATCTCGAAGACACCTGGACTTATAATTTCTAATTTTTATTTAAAAATCGCCAATTTGTCTTTAGTAAGCGTTGTGAGTAATCCCTAAAATCTTTCCGTGTGAAGCAGGTTTTTCATCATCACTGAGTGCTTATAGGATGATGATAAGATGTATATTATGAATGGTCACGAGGCTTCCAACAAAATAAGATAATTGTTACTAAAATATACGCAAAGCAACATAATAACTCCAAACATATCACACATATTGTAAAAGAGACCCTCAGATTACGGGTTTGGGTTTAAATCATAACGGCACGAGGATAACGATATCATTCACAAAAGTTCCATTCAATCGATGTCACACCTGAACCAAAACAGGTCAGGACCTATTACGTACGTTCTCGAAAATGATGAAGAAAGAACCGGATTTTTTGCAGACTATCCAAAAAAATCTACATCCCTACTTATTATAACTACATCTTACGTCCGGAAGCCTTTATAAAAGTATAGTTATACAATATCTATACTTATTATAATATACCTAGGTAATGTGTTTGAGATTTGACGTTCACCATAATAAAAAACTATGAAATAAAAAAAAAAGAAACAATCCTGACTTTTTCACGAATCTATTTATCCGATGAATTTTAAAAAATGTGTAATATTAAGATTTTTATGCCACTAATTAAAAAAAAAACCTTTATTTTTTGAGAGGTGAGAGAGAAAGTGACAGACTCCCACTGTCGAAATACACCCCGTTCCATTTCCTACTCTATTCCGAGGTCGCGGTACCTTATAAATTGCGTTTGACCCGCGCCACCTTCCTTAATCTTGTTATTTATGCAATATGTTTCTTTGTCTACAGGCAGCAGAGAGCGGCAATGTAGAGGATTTCATGCGCCTGTACCTGAGCGAGCCCTCGCGGCTGGCAGTCAGGGACGGTCGCGGTCGTACTGCAGCGCACCAAGCAGCAGCTAGAAACAACACCAACATATTGCACTTCATCAATAACTACGGAGGAGGTATGAATCAAACACATTTACTCACACGAGGGACCTTGCAAATGTTTGCAAATACATCAATAACAGTTTACGGCTTTCTCTCGTAACTAGACTTGTTTCAAGGCGATCTAAAGGCTTACACTACAACTATATGTATATGTTATTTTATAAACTTTCTACTACTCAGCAAAATTGCAGAATGAATTATAGTCAGGGGTATTACTGAGCCGATGCAAACTTCAAAACTTCGAAACTTGAGCTTACTTCTTGATAGGCCGGCAACGCATTTGTTAACTTGGTGTTGCAGTGGTCCATAGGCGATGCTAATCACTTACCATCTGACAAATAGACTGCTTGTTTGCCTCCCATTCTATAAAAAAACTTTGTCTTTATACATAATACTCCTATATCAATCTGAAAAGGCGATAAATTGACTATCAGACTTTTCTCAACAAGGTTCCGATTTCTTTAGAACTTTCCAAAAAAATTATAAATTATCCTGAAAAAAAAACAAATACACACATTATTATGAACACATGTCTGCATTTTGCACAATACACGAAATTAAAACCACAACGACCCTAACGGTTCAACAAATTACACCGACCTTGCATCCATTTATGGCAAATGGTGGTCCAAAAGTGTGCACGCAAATATACACCTTTCATTTCCGATGGCAGGCCGGCGCAACAGATGTTTGCTTGACTCCCTTACATAGAAAGGTTTTATATCTTTATATATTTTTTAAAAGATAATAATAAATGACTTAACACTACATTTACAAAAACTACATCCTCCTTTTTCCTAACTTAAAAATTTACTTAAGAACCTTGTCCAAGCAACACAGGCAAAGCGAGGAAATAATAGTATTAAGCGCAGTAATCAGGTTAACATATGTACAACAACGTTTAACCTGATTCCTAACTAAGCTTGAGGTTGAGGTATTATAGTGGACTCCTAATGAATGTCACTCAGTAACAGTGGCGCTGCGTATAAGCCTGAGCCTTGGGGACTCCATAAGACGATGTTTAAGATTTTTCACTATAAAAGGTATCCTGAATATAAAAAAATAGGGAATCTTGGGAAAAAAAGAAAATAGGAAATAAACTGGAGATTTAGTCGGTCGCAGCGCAAGCCTGTGTAAATTAATACCTTGTAAGCTACTGAGTCTTGAGAAATAGGAAGAGATTGCTGTAAAAAAAAACATGTTATTTTCGACATAACTGGTATTAGTATAATTGTAGATAAGGTTACTTTGTTTGGTCATCAATTACACACAATTTTCGCATTTTTTAAGTTTTAAGAGTTTGTTTTAGAAAAAATATTTAAGTAAAATTAACTCCTATTGCCACCATCATCTCCTTCTTCCTTATTTTAAAATAGAGTAGTCAAAGTTGGCTTTGCAGCCAAACAAACAATAGTAGCTATACAATATACAGGGTGTAAGGGACACCTTTCACCCTGTATACATATGTTAAAGGTACCTTCTAAGATTTATTGTAATATATTTTATGTATCTATTATTGTCATGTTTAACGCCGATTTCAAGTATCAACCCAAAGTCTGTTATAATAAGTCATTCTTTAAAAAAAAAAATACCTTAAAATATTTTTTTAAAATTAAAGTTAAAAAGTTGCAATTTAAAAGACTGTGGAATTCGATAAACATTTAAAAAAAACTTTTCAAGGAATTTTTAACGAGGTATCAAAAATATTTTCACGACTAGATATTTTCTTTTAAATTCCATAAAGATTTAGACACTGTATATTATTTTACAATTTTTATTGTCGACAAAAATAGATGTCATCTGATCAACCTTTCAGTGTTCTATCAATTAAAGGTCGATAAAATTAAAATTAAAACCCACACAAATCAGATGTTATGTCTGGATAAACCGGACCGGTGACCGTGAGCGTTGACAAAGGCGATCGGGATAGACCCCTGCGCCCGGCGTCACGGCGCAGGCGCACGGCTCCCTAACGGGCTTAAATAAGCCATCAGCATTTTGAAAACTTCCGCGGGCGCGATAACTTGTTGCACTCATAGTTGATGTAGTTTGTTACCCGGTCTTTTAGTGATGAGTCGGTTCTGGGCTTCGGTGATCGATGCCACTGCTCATCTAGCTTCTCTTGGTATCAGAGGTGGCAGCGGATCCCATTGTTTCACTCGTCAAAACAATTTAATCGCGTTGGGATTTGTGCTCAATGGAGGTGCAGGTAAGTAACTTATACGCCGTTTTTTGTTTATATTCTTTTTTTAAATTGTGTAAAGAGTTTTGAATTATAAATTAAATTATTATGAATTTTTTGCTTGTTTTTTATAGGATTAATGATAAAAAACTTATTAATAATTTGGTGAATATGGATTTTAAACTTCGGTTTCTAATTTGTAACGATAATTAAAAACATGAAATGTTGTTTAACTGCTAAAACCACAAAATAATGCGTCAACTTCTTGTAATATAATTTCCTTTATTTCTTCACTTTTTTGTAATTATAATGAAACAACTTTTTACTAAGTTTCAAATGTAGTTCGTTCTAAATGTATTCTGTCAATTGTTTTGAATACAGTATTAAGGATATGTTTTTAATGAATATATGTAAAGATCATAATAATAACAGGGAAAAAAATCCTATTATACACTACTAATTATATTTATTTAAATGATTAAGAGTGATTGAATATTAATATAATAGAAGATTTATATATTGTTTATATTTTTCTTGTTGGTTTCTAAATATTTGTGTAATTTATTGTATTCTCAAATCAAAGAGCAAAACTTCACGTAGAATATTTTTTCGACTCATTATCGAAACTTTTTAGAGCTATATTCTGCAGTTAGATAAAAATATTATTAAACTAGGTACGGTGTTCATGTTCTTTTTAAAATATCCTTTGATACCACCTTCAAAGCAACAGGTAACTTGGATAAACTAATTTCTCGGAACTAGGTCGAGGTTAGCGCTAGCGGAAACTTTCAAGTATATGGAAAATGCATTAAATAGACTTTTTTATTCATATTGCTTTTACCATATTATGGATCCTGGTACTCGACTTCGAACCAATAAAGTTACCTATACATTTTATTTTCCAAGAACTGAAGGATACGAAGAGTGAATTTAATAATAACTGGTAGTCTTTTTTTTATTTAGAAAATCACGTGTCCCAGTTTTAGCCAGAGTTCAGATCAGGATCAATAGGATTTTTAAATTTGCAATAAAATCAGGCCAAGCCTAGACCAGGTCAATTAGAAACGACGACTATATGTCACTATTCACGCCAATAAAAAACTGGCACTGTCGAAAGTCATTAAAAATATGTTAAACAAAATCTGTTGTGACTTACCGGGATTTGTAATTAATCCAAATCAGGGTCATTTAATCCAAATAATTGCTTTCGATACATAATTGTTCGTAAAGAACAGTCAAGGTAATTATTAAAATAATGTTTCTGCATTCGGCAGTCATCACGACTAAACACCTGCATGTTTATTCAGTTATTGCGCTTGACATCAGTACTGTTGG
Source organism: Spodoptera exigua (assembly GCA_902829305.4). Lineage (NCBI taxonomy): Eukaryota > Metazoa > Arthropoda > Insecta > Lepidoptera > Noctuidae > Spodoptera > Spodoptera exigua. The sequence goes on along the minus strand of LR824601.2, from coordinate 4,945,156 downwards.
GTTTCATCTGTGGTGGTCTATGTGGTCCTTGAGCCGCGCACGGCATGTTACGCACCTCAGGTTCGGCTCTGGTTGTGGTCGAGCGGCAAGCTATCTCAGAAGGGATGGAAAGACACTATAGCGATTTAGGTAACAGAAAAAAATAATAAAAAGAAAATGTTGAAAGTAATTTATTATCGAACTCTATTTATTTTAAATTATGTTAAAGGTTACGTAACATTTTTACGTGCTAACTCATCTTATTTCAATTGGGACGTTTTAACGTAGTCAATTAAGTACTTTTTTCTTTAATAAACTTTTATATATCATGAAACGTCCAACAAAACACATACTTACATGAATACCATTTAAGAAGAAGTCGTAAAAGTTGGTCGTGTTTTTATTATATCAACTCCGTAATCTTTTTTTAATAATAATCTGAGTAACATGTGAAAAAGACGGATGAAAAGCGATTGCATGTAGCAGAGATGAGAATGCTGAGATGGATGTGTGGTGTGACGAGAATGGATAAAGTGAGAAATGAGTATATTAAAGGAAATTTGAAAGTGGCGCCAGTGACTGAAAAGTTGAAAGGGAACCGTTTGTCTTGGTATGGCCATGTGAAAAGGAAGGATGAAAAGCATGTAACAAAAAAAGTCATGAGTATAAATGTGGATGGATGGAGAGGGAGGGGGAGACCAAAGAAAATATGGATGGATTGTGTGAGAAGTGATATGGAAGACAGAGGAGTTAGCGATAGCGTGACGAGTGACAGGACAGAATGGAAGAAAAAAACATATTGCGCCGACCCCAAATAAAACGGGACAAGGGCAGGAAGATGATGATCTGAGTAACATGTGGGTGTAAAAGAAAAAAAAAACAAATACAATCGTAACCAATTAATAACAGCATAGTTTCGGAAATACATAAATTCGAAGAAAATATATATTTTTGGTAAAGATGAAAATAAAGTCATTGTATCGCTTGCCAATGTAATGTGATAAGCAACCAATATTAAGTATTTGGTTTCGAAAACAATGTTCGTCAAAACAATAAAATTAATTTTGTGAATTGTTATTTTTGGTTCAATCTATTCTTAAATAGCTATCAGATTTTTCTCGATGTGGAGGAATGCAGAGGCGTGATTTCACCCACTATTTTATATAAACATCTATGTAAGAAATCGTCTTTTTCTCTTTGTGGTCCTTAATTACAGTGACTTTAACTTCATAAAACTTTCAAGAAGCTATGTCCGTCTTTTGCCTGAGGTCTTCAGAAATGAGGACTTTTTTACTCGGGACAATTTCCTTTAAGAAACTAGTTACACCATAAACAAACAGAAAATACTCCATACCTATTCTATTCACACATAGAAAAAATAGTAATCATTTTTGTGTTACACAAAATAGAAGCCAATCGCTTGAAACTTAGAAATGATAACCGATTGGCTATTAATTTATAAGGTTAAACTTTCGAGTTTTATGTTTCTGCGACTTAGAATAAATTACGTGGTTGTCCAGAAGTTATGATGCCCGTTTCTCGCCGATCGGCTTCGAAACCTGGAAAGTATCAATGTGACTTTTCCGAATTAGATGTAATTGACATGTTGATGACAAATCGTGATAAGAAAAATCCTGAATTTACAATTTTAATTTATGTTGTAAATTTTCATTTCGCATTGAGTAACCGCAGTGATTAAGAACAGTAGACCACTACAGACAGAATTTGTAGACTTAAAGTTGCGGGGTAAGCGCAATGAGGCACCGCGGCCTCGGCTGAGAGCAGAAGAAAGGACGGGGTTGGGGTTTAGTCAGGAAAGTCAGACATTCCCTCCCGCCCCACCCTAGGATGGAAGTAGTTATTTCATGATTTACCCTTAGCAAAAAAGTATTATCTCTGTAGTAAGAGTGACATTGTCAGCATTAATAGGCTGATAATGTGGTGATTGATGGATGACCTAGTTGAATAACTAAAAAGACAGTCAATATTACTGTTATATTAAAAAAAATATCTAGGCACCAATATAATTTGAATTGTCAGTTGAACAGTCTCGTCGGTGGTAATTTTTACTTCAACTGCAAAACTACTCGACTGCTATGAGTTTTCATGCTCGACTTCGGTCCCGCATTGCTATATAGAACATCTTTATTAGCTCCTAACTGTTTTGCTACTAACGAAGGACTCTTCTCACAAGGAGAAATATTACCAACTTATAATTACACAAGTTTGAAATTGCTAATCTACCTTGAGAAAGCTATTGCTAATTGCTAGCTTGGCAATTAATGCTTCATGCTTTCTCTTTGTAAGAAGAGACTTTGCTCATCAATAGGCTTACATAGGCTGGAGAATAGTTGCAATAATGATGCTAAAGTCGGGTTATCAACAGATAGATGATTTCGATGTAGTTTTTGTACATATTAGGTATTATGACATTTTGTTTGTTGTCAACAGTTTGTTTTGTTTTTGTAAAAGATGTATGGAAAGATAACTATACTACAATATTAATTATTAACTATAAATTAAACAACCCGTATGAATTCAGTACTAACATTGAGCACTCTCTTCAAAAGAAGGTCCTGCCATAATTTCAAGGCTTGCCAAACTACTTACTAACCAAATAAAATTTCGCTTTCAAATGTCGCTGTCACTGTCGAGTGATGCGAATGTCCCCCCGCTAAACATTAACCCTATAGGGTCCCGTCTGAGGTGGTCTACATGCTCTTTGTGGCGAGGCGTGCTTGGAACGCTATGCGCTGTAAGCTCGGGTCTGGATCTGGTCGATCGGCAAGACACCCTTACTCGCCGTCCGCAGACCCGCGCGGGGCCGGAGATCATATCTCGATCCCTGACACCCAGTGCGAGGAGGATAGCTCCCTCACGTGCTTTGTCTCTTCTTTGCGAGAATAACTGCTTCACAAAACAGGAGGCGGCTTCCCAGTTCCTCTTGACCCGCACCGTGGTGTCGACTAAGGCCGGGCCCGATAGGTCGCCGCCGCCTATAACTTTCCTAAGGATACGGTGGTGCTCAGCCCAGGCAGGGCATACCGCTACCGTATACTCCACCGTACCGACGTGAGGTTAATAATTTGTTAGACTCAATACCCTATTTTATCATCAACGAATATATCTAAATCTTATTTTGTAGTTGGTGTTTTAGACCTACTCAATCAAGGTTATGAAGGAAATTATCCATAACGCTCATAAACTATTCACTTTAAGTCTACAAATAATTCTGTAATAACCAAACTTTTTCCATACCTACATAAACATTTTCTTATAATGTTTGTATTTGATAGCAAATTTGTTTGATTAAATCAAGTTACAAATTACATTACCAGCCGACTTACAACGCGCAACTTCACGCACGTGGTCAAATAAAAAACCTCTCAACAAGAGACTCGCTCAGAAGGTTATGAAATACACATTCTCCCGTATCGTACCTATAACTAGACACAAAAACTACTAGTGACCGAAAAAAACCCGCATTGCGACGCAAAGGAAAACAAACAAACACACTTTACTTCCTTATTAATTAATATAACTACCGTGCATTAGATAGTTTTTTCTCAGAGAGTCTTCAGTAACTGAACATAGACCTCTTTTTTTAGTAAAGGCCTATCATAGTACTGACGTATGGCATAGACTTCGTTGGACTAGTTCTTCTCGGGTTCAGGTTCTAGATTGTAGTCAAAAACAAAGGTCAAAAATATATGTATATTCCAACTAATACGGGTACTTTTTAAATATCAACAAAAATAGAGAATGAAACCGCCAGTCTGCTAAAAGGGGAAGCTAGGTGGTCGTTCCAAAATAGATTGGAATGAAGAAGAAAAACCTAAATGAATATGATTTGCAATCTCACCGATATTTATTTTTGTAAACCAATATCTCTCTCATTTTTTTCATTTTCTGTATTTTGGCAAAAGAGCAGACGGATTACCTGATGGTAAGCAGGTAAGCAATCGGCGCCACCCATGGACACCCGCAACACCAAAGGAGTTTACGAGTGCGTTGCTGGCCTTTTGGGGATAAGGGTTGCGGATATAAGGATTGGGAAGGGATAGGGGAAAGGGTAGGGGAAGGGGAGGGATTGGGCCTCCAGTAACCTCACTCACACGGCGAAACACAACGCTGTGGGTTGTTTCACGCCAGTATTCTGTGAGGCCGTATCACTCCGGTCGAGCCGACTCATTCGTGCTGAAGCTTGGCTCTCCCACTCTTATAACACATATTTATTGACACACACACAGATCACAATTTCATACTCTGATTTTTTATCAAAAATACCTAATGTAACTGGACTAAATCTGGGTATCGAGATCAAGTACCAAGGTTGATATGTTTTACACCAGGTTCGTTCTTTTAACCGAGGCAATATTATTATATACATTATGAAAATTATATCACGAAACGTCATTTCTTTTTACACTTTTATTGTAAAAATATTGCATTGCAGTACTATTAAAAAAAGTTGAATCCTAAACCCAACACATTATGTGATTTGGGTTTTTAAAATCGAAATTTTGATTTTATATTGTTTACCATACTAACCACATTAACACATCATTGCACAATAACAATAGTCAAGCAAACATATTATGTATACATATGTCCTTTATTATTATTTTACAAACAACGTTTACTAGCTAATATAAAGTTCAGGCTCATGTAGGTTTGTCTCTAGAATAAGAAAAACACACAGCCATATAATAAAAAACTCCCGAAAACTGTTGGAGGGCACAAAATCTGTACAAATCTTACAAACATTGAACGAATAACAACTAGTATCAATTCATGAGGTGAATTTCTGAATTTAACCTATATAGTTTTATGATGTAAAAATTTTAAGCCGTTTAAAAACAAAGTCCAAGTCTCAATCACGTCAAACTAATGATATACATACAAGTGAAAAAAACTACTCATCTGCCGTTGCAATTACTAACGAACTCTTGTGTCATACTCCGTGAGCGCCAAAATTGACAATGTATGGAATGGATATTGGTTAGTGGTTGATTACCAACACAAAGTTAAAATATTGAACTTTGACAGTATGGTAGAACAGGCGAACTAGATCAAGGCTGTATTCCCTTTTTATCTCGTTACGTCCTGTATTAGGTTGCGAGTTTCGTAAAAAGGCCGGCACAGGGTTATGTGGCAGAGAAACTCAATTATCTGGCCGACCGAGGGATCTGTGTCAATCCAGTCGCTTCATTTTGGTGTCACAGGATCCAACTAATAGGAGACTAGATTTAAAAGTTGCCAATTTTCTTTCATGCAAAGAAGAACAGCTATGAAGTGAGCTTATTTTAAGAAAATATTTACAGAATTTTGAAAGCTATTAGCTATATTATTAGATAGCTAATTCTTAATTACTGCGACATAAAAGGACTTCGTATTTTGAATACTAGTGTGAATACATGAAAGGCTCCGCGTTATTGTTAATATAAACGACGACTTTCTGGAACGTATACATATTAATAGTTATTTAATGTGCATTATACATCTGTAATTATAACAATTTGGTATTTTTGTGAGAAAAAGACATCAAATAACTTCGTCCGCCCCGGGTGAGCTGAGAGGGGGAGGTCAGTCTTAATTGACGTACCTTGTTGCGCTTACCCCGCTACCCCATTTGAACATTGGCCTGTAGTAGTTGTCTATTGGCTCTTTGAGTCGCGCACGGAACGCTTCAGGATATATTGATAGGGCTAATACATTTTGAAACCACATTAAAGCATTTGACACCAGCTGTTAGACCAACTTATAACCACAGTATCAGTATTTATAGGATGTTCTATTTATAGACCATGATCTATCTAAAGTTTTCCTTTTTATCCAGAATTTCGATATACGAAAACAAGTCAACTTTTTAACCATGTTTGATAGAGCTAACCTAAAAAATATATCCCGTATTAAACAAATTTAATGGTGAAACGGAGTTCAACAGAAAGTCTTCATTACTTATTCAAATAATTCTGTAGCTTGAAGTACTGTGGACCTTTAGTTTGCCTTTCATAGTACCGATTAATCATTTTAATTGTTAATGTCGTCATTTATATGCAGACTCTGTAAGTTTTGCTGTAATTTAAGACCCTGGTGTTTGATTGGTAGCCTTATACAACGATTTAAGTTAATCATAGTCAGATTAAATACGGAAAATCGTAACCGTAATTGTAACCCGTAATTGAAAATCGTAACCCGTTTTTAAGAGTTCCGTGGTTGGATGGTAAGAAGAGAACCATTATGGATTAGCCATGTCTGTTTGACTGTCCGTTTGTAACAGACCAATTTGCAAAAAAAAGTACTTAGTCACATACTTTTTTTTGCAAATTGCAAATTTTTGGCAAACATTGTCATTATACATATGTACATAAATAGTTATTATATTCAATCCAGTTGAAACCATTCCATTTGACTACATTAATTTAATTTCAAAACTATTGTGTTAAAGATGTCATAAAATAAAGGACAAAAAAATATTGGCAATGTTGGTAATCAATGAAGATCTCCGATGAATGAAAAGAACTTGCAACTGCCTTGATGTTGGAGAGGGTAGGTTTCCCTGGGAGGCGCCGGCTGCTTACCATGAGGTAATTTGCCTGCTCGCTATCGCCATCTTACATAAAAGACAGGAACAATTACATGCTGCTTACTTATTCGTTTGCAATTGATCCGCAACCCTTATCCCCAAAAGGCCGGCAACGTAGCAGCACTCGTAATTCCTTCATTGTTGCTGGTGTCCATGGGCGGTGCTGGTGCCGATTTCTTATTAGGTTTGCTGTTAGCTCGTTTGTCGACTTATTCTATAAAAAAAAATATATAGACAAATGTCAAAAATCTGGAAAAAAGGTGACATGCCAAAAAAAACATTTTTCGTTATTAACAAATCAAATTGTTTGTTTCAGATTTGAATGCTAAAGACAATTTTGGTAACACCCCATTGCACATCGCTGTCGAAAACGTTGCTTTGGACGCCATCGAGTTTTTGCTTCAACAGTAAGTCGTAGAGATGTTTATTTATATTTTATTTATTCGTGCCCTTCGATAGGATTTTCGTCTTTGTTGTTAGTGTGTAAATTTACAATTATGCATACACTAAACCAAAACCGAATCCCAGAACAACTATTGTGCAGTCACAATCATATTTATTTGAGTTTAGCAGAATATTAGTTTTGATACGTGAGTGCTTTTCTAGTAGGAAGTTATCTAGTATCCGCATTTTTTATAATTTAATTGTCTCACAAAATTACATTATGTTGATTTGTAAATTTCACTTTGCTGTAACCAACAGGGTTCATAATTGATTCTTTCTCCGACATACCAACTGTTATATGACATGTAATGAAGTATTGAGAATTAGTACCGGTAATCATATTATAGTGAGTTTATAAGTTTGTGAAGAATAATAAGATTGAAATAATGAAAAATGATGATGATTGATAGCAAAGCATAAAAAAGAAGTGCTGTCTAAAGGGTAGTTCATACAAAAGACCAACAGGTTTAACTAATTGTGGTAATTCGAGAACGCGAACGTCGAGCTTATGCTTGGGGTTTGATGAATTAATAATATGTTCGCGTTGTGTTACCTACATAAATATTTTTACAAAAGAATTTTGGTAATCCGACAGCGGTTCCAAAGATTACCCTCTACATACAAACTTACAAACTTATAAACATAGGTATAAACTTACAAACTTTACCTCTTTATAACATTAGTATAGATTTTTTCTATTGTGGTGGCCCCGAGGGTGAGGTGAATGCTTCTCATGCATGAGGGTTTGGGTTCGTGGCAAGTGTCAATGTGACTCTATCCAAGATATATGTACTTTCTACAATTATTTAGACACCACTGACATACAGTGAAGGTAAACATCGCGAGGAATCCTGGACTTTTATAATTTCCAATTATAAGTTTGAAATCGCCAACCCGCATTGAGCAAGCGTGGTGATTAATGCTTAAACCTTCTCCGTGTGAGATGAGGCCTTTGCTCAGCACTTGTAGCCTGATGATGTTTTTTTCTAAACAAGTGTACTAAACAGTGATTTACTAAATCATCAGTTAGGACACTTACCGTTGTTATTTTTGTGTTCTTAATTAGCCATTCGGTTACCGGTCTAGCGTTTATCTAAAAATTCTGGTAGCGGTCTTCGTCTGATGACAATTCAATTTCTGACGACTAGCAGTTCTAACCTAACTTAACCTTTCAAACATAGTAATTCGAGACACAATAGAAAAACAATTAGAGCGCATACTTTGCGTTTGCTTGGGGTTTTACGAATTATTTTTAATGACTATCAAACGTATAATAAACGGCTAGTCAATCTAGGCCTTTACTTGAATGAATAATTACGCTAGTTAGCTGCGACTTAAACATATACCTGTAATATAAAAATAAGAACGCTTTAAGGTCAATTTGTAGTAAGCACATAATAAATCAAGTTGCGGTTAAAATACTGATAAATCTTTGTTAGGTGAGCTTTTTCACAAATGCCTTGGGAATGCCTTTCTGTCATTAGTAGCGTGAAATTGTTGTTTACTTTACCCTAATACTTATGTTGTTGTGTGTTTTGTTGATCCAAAATAATTGCTTTGTGTACACTATGCCATGCTCACTTACAAACCAAATTCAGTGAATAATTGGACTTTTATCCTTCCTTAAAATTTGTTTTCTTCTTCTTTATTGTAATTTTTCTATAACACAACAAACATCAAATTTAGGTAGAGGATAATATTAAAGAAACAGGGTTTAATGACTTCACTTTTCATGCATAAGTTTACGAGGCGTTTTAAACCTACACGTACGACTTTGGCCAAGTTGTATGTATGTATGTACTGTCTAAAATTATTAAACATCAGGAAAGTGTCCTGAGAAAACCTGGACCTGAAGTTTGAAATCTGCTGATTTTAACTTTTAGTAACATTGGGAATAATACTCAATCAAGAATCTGAGCAGAAACCATTCATATCTATGCTCAGCAGTTTTAGATTGATGATAATGATAATGATAGGATGGTAGGAATTTTTGAGCCCTAGACGGGTTCTCTTTTTGAATTATTTAAAATAATTCTCAATTTCGTCATAAAAACGTTACTGAAATACTCTTTTTATGTTTTTACTGACTGCTCTCTAATATTTACGGGGACGCAGTTGCAGGCAGTGTAACTAACTGGTCTATTTCTGATAATCAAATTTACCTGCAAATTTCCGGTCGGTAGTATGGCGTGGTCACGTCCTGTCCATGACATAGTTAACCTGGTTTCATGTTAGCACTGTCCTTTTTTAACCCTAGACATATAAGCTTCAGTTCATACCATAATATATTGGAGGATGGAATTAATCATCCCATTTCTTTGATGATAAAAGTCTTTAAAAATGTTTATTATTGAGTTAGTAACTTTTCAAGTAGTCTCCAAGTAATTTAGTACTGAATAGCTATTATTATGAACTGTATAGAAATATGTGAAAATGTTTAATAGATGTATTAGGTTTATATTATTTGTAACTTTAACATTCAAATTTTGATATAGTGTCATATTATTGATGTGACTGCATGATTTAAACGGTGGCTGGGCAATTGGCTGCCGGCTTCAATTCCCGTACGCAACAACTCTTTGTGTAATCCACTAACTGTTGTTCCGGGTCTGGGTGTGATTTGTATGTCAAATTATATGTTTGTAAACGTACCCATTTTTTATATTTGATTTTATACCAATTTATACTTATAACATTTAACCACACGACCTTTGATTTTCAGTCGCGTCGATACCAGCATTTTGAACGACAAGAGTCAAGGTGCTCTTCACTTAGCTACAGAGTTGAATAGAGTAAGTTTTTATTACAAACCTGTTTTCGCATTTACCAAGATAAAAGCAGAGCTCACTATCAGCAAGATTATGTGAAGGTTTAAAGTTAGTTCTTTTATAGAACATATCACTCGAACATTTCACGTAAATGTATATACTACAGTATGACATCAATAGATTTGCTTTTCTTTGCATTTCAATACACTCAACGACTCGAACAGTATTCTTCTAAACATAACATCAAGTTTAATTTCTAATTTCTGGAGAGATAATCTCCGGCCACGGTAAGCGCTGGTCTGTGGACGGCGGGAAAGGGTAGATCGCCGCCCGATGAGAACCCGTGCCGAACATACGGAGCGTCGCGTTCTGCGCGTGCCTCGAAGAGCCAATAGACCACCACAGCCGGGGCCCTATATGGCTGAAGTTCAGCCAATGTAAAATGTCTTGCGGGACAAGCGCAATAAGTCAGCGCGGCCTGGCCTTCAGCAGGAGAAGGAACAGGGGCGTTTTTAGTCAGTAAGAGACTGACACTCCCTCCACCCCTCCTGGGAAGGAGAAGTCATTTGAAACTTTTCCATTCACAAAAAAACAAAGAAGAAGAATCGCAGTAATATAGCTACTTTATTGTTATAATGTTGTTTTCAGTAGTTACCATATGATTAGGCGCCATTTTATTTATAGCAGATTCTTCTACGATTATTTCTCTAATAATTACAATAATACGCATGTTTTCTCACCCAGGTTTCAGTCCTCCAAACCTTCGCGAAGTATAAAGACCAATTCAACGTCGAGCTTGGTGGCGAGCACGGTCGCACGGCGCTTCACTTCGCTGCTATACACGACCATGACATCTGTGCTAAAATATTGGTAAAGTATCATAAACTACTCTGTAAAGCCGACAGTACTAATATATAACAAGAATTTTCGGCAACTTTGTTAAAATTAAATGACAGCGGCTTTGTTTCGAACTTTCGTAACTTTTCTCAAACACGAGGAAATTGTTTCAAGAATTTTGGTCATAATTTTTCTGACATAATTAGTTTTAAAGCCCTACAGCGTTACCAAAACATTTTTATATTTATGCTAGTTTAAATCAACACAGATAACAGACTTAGGCGCTGAATGCAAGAGAGCTTGTAACAACGGGTACTATCCCATCCACGAGGCTGCTAAGAACGCTTCCTCGAGGACTATGGAGGTATTCCTCCAGTGGGGAGAGTCTAAAGGTTGCACCAGAGAATCAATGATATCCTTGTACGATAATGAGGGCAATGTGCCCCTGCACTCTGCCGTACATGGAGGAGACATCAAAGCCGTCGAACTTTGTCTGAAATCTGGAGCAAAGATATCAACTCAACAGTATGATCTGTCTACACCAGTCCATCTGGCTTGCGCTCAGGTACGTACAATATAATATAAATTTCATTTAAGTTTCTTCTCAACTATGCGTAACAAAAATTGCCATATATTTTCCAGGGAGCTCTGGAGATAGTGAAGCTCATGTTCACCATGCAGCCAACGGAGAAGCTTGCTTGCCTGACATCTTGCGATGTTCAGAAAATGACTCCGGTGCACTGCGCCGCAATGTTCGACCATCCTGACATTGTGAACTATCTTATCAGTGAGGGTTCTGACATCAATCCTCTGGATAAGGAGCGTAGATCACCGTTGCTGTTAGCTGCTTCTAGAGCTGGGTGGAGGACGGTACAGACTCTGGTGAGTTAACAAAATATATCTATTTTACATGGTACTCCGGCAAACAAGCTGCAACCTCCTTATGTTAAGCAAGCGGAATCAAACCGGGAAAGAAGACCGAGAAACTAGTTCCTACAGGTTTCTAAAGTATATTTTAAAAAGATAAAAGTTAAACGCTTGGCGTCTAAAATAAGCTCTAAGCACTAATAAGTGTCTTGTCCTAATTAACTGTTACTATGCAAAAAATCCAACCTGAAATATGGCCATTTCCAATTCACATTCTTTGAAAACTTTCAATAACAACACAAAGTTTTTGTGAACATTCTATAAAGTTATTATGGCTTCATACTCTCAGGTTTCAAATGATTTATATTATGTCAAATTTAGGTAGGTGTATTAAAATAAACCACTGGTGATGTATATGATACTAGAACACATCGACAAATATATAAGTGGTGGCAGCTATGACGTAGATTTACAATATTCGTAGAATAGGTGTGAAATTCTGGACAATGGACAAATGTGTAAAATCCTTCATCATGTGGCATCGAAGACACTTCTGTATTCAAACAGACGGAACGTTGCATTTGGTTAGCTCTACGAATGATCCACACATCGCCACGTTCGTCATTTGTTATTAGATCCACGGAAATGGATGGTGAGCACGTCTCCCGTTCATTTGTTTTCAAACTTGCCTAAAACGAGTATTGCATCAGCTGACGGTCTTTTTGCCCATAAAATTATAAGTTTAGATGGTTTTCTCACTAAATGGACGATGAATTTTGTTTTCATTAGTAAAATTCTAGTTTTTAAACATATAATCTTTCGAAAAGCGTAACATCGAATCAATATCAGACATGTAATGAGTCGTCAAAGCTAAAAACAAAATTTCGTATAGTATTTATTCAATGCTTTGTCAGTGAGACCTATCTTAACAGGGAAGCTGAATTATACCTAAGATTTTTGATTTGTCAGTGAGGCCTACATAAACAGGGGAGGTGATTTATACATAGTATTTTTGGTAAGTATTAAGTGCCGCAAACGTTCCATTACAATGGTCTATCACCGACGCAAATTAAGCGTCATTTAGGAAGTAGCTAATCAAACCCTTAAAAGTCTGGCCACTGCGTTAGATCTATATATATATACTGGTCACCGCGATTGCAATCGATCGGGAAGTTTAACATTGCCTTGAAAGTGCAAAAAAGCGCAATTCATGTTTTCCATACCTGACAATATTTTATACATTTGGTACACGTTTCAAACTATATCAGAGGAAAAACAAACGACTGCTATAATCAATACAAAAACATTATATTGTGTTAAAAATACTGAGAAACAGTTCTAAAGGGTATTGTCATTCCAATTCGCCCACACCCATATTCGTATCTTTCTTTACATATAAGAACTATGGGCCGTGTTATATAACTGACAAGGTGTGGGTGTATTAGACACTTGTCCTTAATTAAGTGGGAATTAAAGCGTGCAAATACTGTCTTTGGCTATTTAATTATAAATAGTAAATTAAAAATTCCTTATAATAAGGTCACAGCTGTGTAGGTAGACTGTTAAGGTAGTTTGGAACTAAGCTGCACTGATAACAATATGAGTGCTTATTGGTTTGTATGATAGGATATAGTAAGCAATCAATGTTACGACTAACACCAGAGGAGTTACGAGTGCGTTGACTGCCTTTTGCTGATCAGGGTTTCGGATATTTAGATACTGTTGGAAGCGAAGAAGGATCGATCCTCCGGTAACTTTACTACGAGGCAAAATTCAACGATAAGGACATGACATAGGATGTAATACAAATCTAGAGTTTATAAATGAAATCAAAACTGACAATGGCATAGTAATTAATCCTTCTGATATAGCAAACAAATTTAATAAGTACCTAGTAGATCTAACAAATAGCAAAAGTGGTGATATACAAAACACAAATAAAAGCCGGGCAAATAGCATTATGTTTCTTATACCGACTGAAGAATTAGAAGTCAAAAATATCGTTATGTCTTTGAATAATACACACTCGGTTGAATATGATGGCATAACAACTAACATTTTAAAAAAATGTATCAACAATATCGCACCAGTGCTGTGTTATTTAATAAACCTATCCTTTGAACAAGGTAGTTGTCCTTGTCGTTTGAAAAAGTCAGTAGTCAAGCCATTATACAAAAAAGGAGATAAAACTGAAATAGGTAATTATAGACCCATAACGTTAATTCCAATTATTTCAAAAATATTCGAAAAAGCTATGAAAAACGACTAGTTTCATACTTGGATAAATACCAACTAATAAGGAGTGAACAGTTTGGCTTTCAAAGGGGAAAATCAACTACACTTGCTGCATTTGATCTAGTGCACAATATTTTATTGAATATTGAAATTAATTATTGAAAGAAACAAAGTATGGTGATCTTTTTTGACATGTCAAAAGCATTTGACTTCGTTTCCCATAAATTATTATTAGAAAAGTTAGAAAATTATGGAATTAGAGGTCAGGCATTAGAATGGACAAAAAGTTACTTAGATAACCGTGAACAATGTGTAGAAATAACTTACCTAGAGGAAAATGAAGTATTAAAACAAGAAAGGTCTGAGTACATTGTTAATAGATATGGTGTTCCGCAAGGAAGTATTCTCGGTCCCTTATACTTTCTCATTTACATCAATGATTTACCTGACATTACTACTAATAAGTGTATACTATTTGCAGATGACATCTCTATTTTATTCACTTATGATAATTTATTTAATAATGATTTTGACATGGAAATTAATAAAACAATTGATTCAATAATAGAGTAGCTAGTAAGCAATAACTTACAAGTTAATATAAATAAGACTACTTTTATGCAATTTCGAACACATGGATCAAAAATCACTCAGAGGAATATTGGTTATGACGGCACAGTAATAAATGAGTCCTCAAATGTAAAATTCCTAGGATTTACAATAGATGAATACTTAGATTGGAAAGCTCATGTCAATGGGGTCTGCAAGAAAGTAAATAGTTTTGTATATGTTTTAAATCGACTTAGAACTACAGCAACGCTACAGACGGTTTTGCTAGCATATCATGGCTATTTAGCTTCCATATTACGGTATGGACTAATACTGTGGGGAAACTCAACACATCATCACAGAGCGTTTCTTTCTCAAAAACGATGCATAAGAGCCATAGTTGGAATTCCACCTTATGAGTCTTGTAAGCCTCATTTTGAACGCTTAAAAATATTACATCTTCCAAGTATGTACATTTTTGAAATTTGTGTATTTGTGAAATGCAATATAAACCTATTCATGAAAGCTAGTGATAAATATCCTCGAAATACAAAACGAGGCGAGCGACTAGTATCCGAATTCCTGCCTAGAACAGCGTAGTTCCAAAAAAATTGTTATTATAATGTGTATAAAAATTTATAATCGGTTACCAATAGATATCCAAAATCTTCCACTATCGAAATTTAAGAAAATCCTTAAAGACCTGCTTTTAAAGAAAATGTTATATTCGATAAATTAATGGTTTCAGTAGATAAAAAGATTCTATAAAATGTAATATGACTTTAATAATATTGTTTGGACATTTTAATTAGTAATAAAGTGACTTAAAATTTTGAATTTTTTAGACTAAAGTAGATAGTAGATTATGTTTCCATTTAAAGTTCACATACCAAAACCTGGCTAAATAGAATATAAAACAAATAATATAACATGTAAGTCATCAATTGTATGTACTCTATTTAAAAGTGAATAAATGAATTATGAATTATGAATTATGATAATATGGTTATTTCACGCCGGTTTTCTATGAGGCCGTGGTATCATTCTAGACGAGCCGATCCATTTGTGCCGAAGCATGGCTCTACCGAACATGTAAAATCGACCGATCCGATCAAGACTTATTACAGTTATCCAGAACAAACAGAAATGTCCAAAAATTTAGTTTTATGTGCAGTGTTTTGACCTCTTAATTTAGACAAGCGACAATAAAAATGAACTACTAACTCGATACGACTACGATGAACTCGTACTACGAAAAAACTCTTATAATGATTCATTCAAATTTTATAAAGAATGATCCATCCATTTTTCTTCATTGAAACCCTATATTTTATAGCAAAAATATAAAAACTAGGTTCTTTATTCCCAATTCAATTTGTTTTCAGATTCGTCTGGGCGCTGACATCGAGCTAAAGGATATAAATTCCAGGAACGTGCTCCATCTCGTTGTGATGAACGGAGGCAGGCTTGAGGAGTTCGCAGCTACGTGCAAGGTCAGTTCTTATACCACTTTTTGTAACTATATGTGCGTGTAATAATCGATATTGATTTTTTTCAATTAATCAACTCTGTCCACAGGTTGAGTTAGAAAAGCCAAAACAGTATTATCACTACATAGTGTAAAACAATTTTCTTTCCCTATATCCATATGTGCGCTTTAAACTTTAAAACTACGCAACGGATTTTGATGCGGTCTTTCTAATTGATAGAGTGAAAGAAGAGGATCGTTTATATGTCTAATAACTTACATAAAATGGAGAAATTTAGTATCAGCTTTTTTTACGTACGAAGCCAGGGCTGCTCTCTCTATTAGGTATATAATAAATAAAAGTTTTCGACATTACACATAGAAAAATGTACACCATTATATGATATGTGATAGATTAATGAAGAATTTTTCCTCAATCTTCGAATACCTATATCTTCGTAACGTTTGAAAAAATGTCCGTCACGCAGTTAAACTTACCTTGACGAAGTAACGAACCCACTTGATTGGGTTAATCCACTGGGGATAGTATGTCTTAGCCTTACATAACCGATCCTTCGCCGTATCCATTACCTTTCATAAAGTTGGAACGATTGACCGAACAAGATAACTTATTAAAGTTCTTAAGTAACTTATATAATAACTTAGTAATAATCGTCACATTTCTATTTGTGGTTATTCTTGACTACTTTATGCGTAGATTACAAATACAGTATAATCTTTATATAAGTATATAATTCTGCTATACATGTGTATGTAATTGAACTCCTAAACGGCTCGACAGATTTAAATGATTTTTTCTGTATGCGTTCAAATGCCGCTCTAGTTATGATTCACAATCAGCCCGGCAGATGGCGCTGATTGCTTGAAAAAGCATGTGATCACGGAGACGGCCTTAACGATTTCGCTGAAATTTGATATGTGGGGGTTTTTGGGTGGGGTCCGCTAGTGCTGTCTAAGTAAACTGTTAGCCAAAGTATGACAGACTAAACCAAATGGGCATAAATGTAGGTACCTACTTGGTTCGAAAAACCTAAGAATTCTGACCTTGTAACTATTATTTAAAGCAATTCCAAAAAAAAAATACTACAGCTAATCAAATTGTTTTTCTATTGAAATTGGTGGGTGTAATATTTGTTTATTTTAATTTTTATTACTAAAAAATATAAGATTTCTGCTATTTCGTTTGCTTTTGTAAAATTGAGCTGATGGTTATGTATATAATATACCTATATTATACTTGCTCTGCTTACATTATTTTAATTTTCGATACCTTTATAGTATTTTGTCTTTTAAACTAATTTATGTTACGCCTTTGTAAATAAAACATTTAATTGGCTACGTACAATTGAAGAAAATGTATTCATTTTCATTTTTAACACTTTTTGCATGCTTCTTATAATATTTAACTACAAAACTTTCTTGCACAATTTTAACACATTATGTAACTCTCAACGGTCTTATATATATATTTAATTCTTTAATTCTTCTTCACTTTAATTCTGCATTCAATATTTATTAACCGTATTACTCATATTTTCTGTACCTACTGCTGACAGATTATTTTGCATTTTTTTTCTACATCTTACATTCTACATATGTACTTACAAACTAACGAATTTCATGACACCGTGTTCCACTAAACAGTCCACGTTACAGAATCGCTGTGACAAGAGCCTCGCACAGCTTCTGAACGAAAAGGACAGCGCTGGCTGCTCTCCCCTTCATTACGCCAGCCGTGAAGGTCACATCAGGTCCTTAGAGAACCTTATCCGTCTTGGTGCTTGCATCAACTTGAAGAACAATAACAATGAGAGTCCTCTGCACTTCGCTGCTAGGTACGTGACATTATCATTATGGAATCAGAGGGACTGCACGGTTGGCGCGGTGGCTGGACTACAGGCTGCCGCGCAACGTATCGCGGGTTCGATTCCCGCACGGAACAACTCTTTGTGTGATCCACAGATTGTTGTTCCGGGTCTGGGTGTGATGTGCATGTGAAATTGTATGTTTGTAAACCCACCCACAACACAGGAGAAAATTCTATTGTGAGGCAACGTTTATAAAAAAAAGAGGTTGACTAGTTTAATATGTAAGCTCATCGATTAAATTTGCTCATCGGTTAGGTACACCTGAATACTCAGTACGTTTATTGTGTTCCACAATGTTTTAGCATAGCTGGTTCCTCTTTTGAGATTCAATAAAGTAATGTTGTTTTTAAGTTCGTTGATCAAACTTAAGCCCCCTTATTACAAAATAAGATTTATCTCTAGCCTAGGCATTAACTATCAGGTCAGTCAGGTTTTATATTTTTAATCTATTTCTCATCTACCTTCAATTCGAAATATTAAAACTGGCTCAATGGACCTAACCTAAACCAAAGAAAACCTTTTTCCAAATTTTGGCCAAATTTGTTTAGCATATTCAAGATTTCGTCTCGACTCCTTATACCGAAAAACACACTTGGCTCTAGCTAAGAATGTTAACTTACCCAATGCGGTTAACAAACTTACAGTGACTGTCATTGTCGTTCATGATTACAGATACGGACGCTACCACACCGCTTGCCAGCTGCTTGACTCTGACAAAGGCACGTTCATCATCAACGAAAGCGATGGAGAGGGGCTGACTCCTCTTCACATCGCCTCTCGTGAAGGTCATACGAGGGTCGTGCATTTGTTACTGAACCGTGGAGCATTGCTGCACAGAGATCACAATGGACGTAATCCTTTGCACCTGGCTGCCATGTCTGGGTACACCCAGACGATCGAACTCCTGCATTCCGTGCACTCTCATCTCCTAGACCAGTCCGATAAGGATGGGGTACGTTTTGCCTAAATTTTACTCTTTAAAATGCAAACAAGACGCTTTTGGGTTTAAGTGATTGAAGTACGTAACTTCACAAAAATAATCTCATCTGTCACCTTGCTAGATGACAAACCTCGTTTCTTCTTAATCTTTCTCCAAATTGTTGCAATCATCATTGCAACCTTTTTATCAGTTCATTAAAGACTATCGCAACATATTCATCTCTATTGTTATTTGATTAACATTTGAGCCATCTAAAATTAAAAATGGACCAACAATTATGTACTAAACTCCACTTCTACTCTACTAAATTCCATAGTCATTATAATGCGTATAACTGCACACGGCACAGAGAGTAAATAAACATCGTATTTTAAAGTTATATTCAAATTGCTGTATTTGTTTTCAGAACACCCCCCTGCATCTTGCTACAATGGAAAACAAGCCAAACTCCATAGCTCTTCTCCTGTCCATGGGATGCCGTCTTAGCTACAACAACTTGGACATGAGTGCCATCGACTACGCCATCTATTACAAGTTCCCAGAGGCAGCTCTCGCTATGGTTACCCATGAGCACCGGTACTGTTTATTTATTTTTTATTTATGTATCTATTTTACTTCATGCCCCAAAGTGTATATAATAAGGTGGACTTAATGCAATGAGCATTCTCTACTGGTCAACTTTTGGTTGATGCAGACGCAAGAAGCAAGCAATAATTTGTTTCAGCTTTCTTTCCAGTACTTTAGCAATAATAGTCTATATACAATCTTCAATAACAGAATCCAATCATTCCTTCTTCGTGTAAAAAAGCTATTTGAGTTCGGGTCTGGTTCTGGTCAGGCGGTGAGTTGCCATGCGTACGAGTAGTAAACCACACCGACCGTTCGGGGTTCGGGGAGGTCTTCGCAATACCCAGTTACCTAGACAGGCGTGATCTATCTTCGGACACATAACCGTTTTTCTCCACCGCTGACACATTTTTTTTATTTATTTTTTTCATGCACAAAACACATTACAATCAAATATTATTAGCTTAAAAACGAAAGGTTTTGATCTAGATATTAAATTAATTTATCTGAGACCGGCTAATTATCTGATATCGGATATTAGGTCATCATTGAGATACGATGAAGGTAAGCATTGTCAAATGATCTACACGAGGTCAACGAGTAAAACTTAATCATGTAACTTCAAATTAGAAGTTTGAAATTACCATTTCACCTTAAGCGACTGTGGTCATCATTGCAGGTTGGTCCGTGTGAAAGCGGGTTGTTTCTCAGTAGTTCGATAGTTGTATACTAGTGATGGTAGTGAACAACCCGTAGGGAATAAAAAAACAGCAACCATTTCGATACCTTACTTCAACGAGATAAACTTATTAACAGATAATGTTTCAGGGCTAAGGAGGTGATGGCGTTGCGCTCTGACCGTCATCCCTGTGTGACTCTTGCCCTCATTGCTTACATGCCGCGAGTCTTCGAAGCTGTGCAGGACAAATGCATCACCAAGGCAAACTGCAAAAAGGACTCCAAAAGCTTTTACGTATGTCTTAAAAATCTTGAACAAAATATAGTCTGTTTTTTTTTTGTTGAACTAGTCGAAAGTAGGAGCATAAGATGATTTATCTTATCTTAGATAATTATTTTTGGATCAGTAGGAGATATAGTAGATTATGAAAGTAAAGACTTATTTTCTTTTTAATACAGTAACTCAGTAAATTCTCAAATCGGTACAGGTACAATAAGTTAATATCCTTTCATTTAAAGACCATTAATAGTCAATTAGAGGTAAGACTTCTAATATTTATAAGATAGCATCGAATATTATGTATTCATGTTCTGATATTATATCAACCTAATCTGTTTAAATGGCCTATTTAGATAAAGTATAGCTTCGATGCCCTGTGTCCACAACTAAAAATGGAAGATGGCAATAACGTTCGTCGGAAATCGGAGAACGTGCCAAAATCCCAGAACATTCCCTTACCTGCCCTAAATGTGAGTTTATTCTTGTAATTTATACCTATTATACAATTTTTCTTTCATTTGCTGCATCGCAGATTAAGTATTCTTTCAAATTCTACCAACGGTCGAAGCTTGAAGTCGACGCATTAAGACTGGCCCTAAATGACCCCAAGTATCGGCCAGAACCGTTGTGTGTTATCAACGTGAGTCAAAACTCTTAGCGGAGTGGTGCCTAGCTTATACTCACAACTTACATGCCGGAATTTTTGGTGCTTGTATGTTCTCTTGAAAAACTAAATAGAACTTGTGGAACAAAACGATTTAAGTATAAATTCTAAATAATCTGATACAATTTAAACACAGAATGCTTTATAGATTTTTCCAGAGAAACACGATTACAAAAACACTTTTCTGAATCGCACACAAAACAAAGCATCAAGGTCCAGGCATTTGTCCAATACACAGCAACACACGACGCTTTCACTAACCTTACACTATTTGTTTGGGTGGAGGTTTTTGTCACTGAGTTCGCTTTTTTAATATTTTTGTTTCTGTAAATAGATCTAAAATTCACCGCAAAAAAATCAAGCACTGTTTTGTACACTACTGTGATGAACATTCGATGATGTATTATAATTAATCACTGATGCTGTTTTACTTCTTGTTAATTTTTTCTTTTACTTTTACCATCGATTTTTCATCATACATTCTAAACAAATTCGTTAAACTAATCTTGTATGCATACAATTTCAGGCAATGGTTGCTCATGGACGGGTGGAGTTATTGGCCCATCCACTGAGTCAGAAATATCTTCAAATGAAATGGCACAGCTACGGCAAATACTTTCACTTGGCGAACTTACTTTTCTACTGCATCTTCTTGATCTTTGTAACTGTATACACGTATTTGCTGATGGGAAACTCTGAAAATTATGGACCGACGAAGAAGGCCGCTAAATGCAACTTATCCGACCCTATGAGCTTTGACCGTGAGAACAAAACTGAAAAGAATATTGTTTTTAATCCTGGTAAGTTTCATTTCAAATTGTTGTAATCCTAAATACACTTTATTTTGCATTTGCATTATAATAGCAACATCCAACATACCCCAGACAGTGATTTTACCGAAAGCTTATAATCAACATAAAAGTCTTAATTAATTTTGTTACATCTTGATAAATTGCGTATGAGTACCAAATTTCGTTAAAATCTGTTTAGTAGTTTTCAATATTTTGGGCTTGAAAGGGACTGGAAAGGCACAATGCAAAAACGCTCTTTAATCTTTAAAGAGTATTGAAGACATTTAAAAACAAACTTTATGCTTTCAGATTTTGAATCGAAAGTGGCAATGTATACAAGTACCGTGGCTATATTAGCGTATAATGCCATATGTTTGATACGAGAGGCATACAACGTCAAACAGCAGAAATGGCATTATCTGGTAGATCCGTCCAACTTGGTATCCTGGCTCCTGTATATAAGCTCAACTCTGATGGTTATCCCGACAATCTGCAAATATTTTGATGAGATTCAGGTGACAAATTTTAATAAACTATAACGCGACACCCCTTCTCTTGAGGGTACCTGTTCCTTCTCCTGCTCTGGGCCGAGGTCGCGGTGCCTCATTGCGCTTACCCCGCAACCCCGGCTGAACATCAGCCCTTTAGGGTTCTCTTGAGGGTGGGAGCTTTATTTGTGTAGTTTTCCTTACAAAAAAAAGTCTAATAGCCATCCATAAAGCATAAATCAATACTTCTCGTCTGACTTTCTTAATAAAATGAAAATACTTATCAATCAGTAATGATAACAAAATATTACAACAATATGTTGTTTACATTTCCAGTTCTCGGCTGCGTCAATAACTGTATTTCTGTCATGGTTTGAGCTGCTTCTGCTACTCCAACGTTTCGATCAAGTTGGAATCTACGTTGTCATGTTCCTCGAAATACTTCAGACCCTGATAAAAGTTTTGATGGTGTTTTCAATCCTGATCATCGCATTTGGAATGGCGTTTTATATTCTCCTGTCTAAAGTGGGTCCTGACGAGACGGTATTTATGTATATTGCTATTTTTGTAGTTTGTTGGTAAGATTAAAATTCTAATGAATACTGAACGAAAGTTACCACTGCTAATGCTATTGCACTATTATTAGTAAATAATAGTGTGAGCAACTGACCCAAGGTATCAAATCTACGAAAAGGTAAGTGAAAACTGTGGTAACTTGCACTTTAAGAGGTAAATAGCACAGCGCTATTCAGTCCACCTTTTGTGCACAGGGTTGTGGTTTCAATTACCTACCGTACTTAATCCATGTTTGTATAGCACACACTTGTGCGGAGTTTAAATGTTTGTGTATGTGATTTTTTATTGTGATACCGTCTTTAACAACCTGTTTATTTGTGACTTTTTGAGTGTGTATCATTTGTCCAAAAATGTACTAAAATAAAACCATTACATTCCTCGCTAGCGTTCATGACGTCATGAAAATATTCCACTCATAATTGGCACTATTCACGATCAGCGATTTTACTTCAAAATTGCGTCAAACGCACGTAATGCGAAAAAAACTATCACTGTTATAGAAAATGCTTTTACACAAACAATGTTGAATGGTGTTAATGCTAGAAAATATCACTAGATACTACGCTGTCGCGACTCTTTGCTCTGCGTGTTAAATAGGAACCAATTGCTGACCTATACTTTTTCCAGGGACACCACTTGTCGTTTAATAGCATACCTATGTCTCTGATGAGGACCTTTGCTATGATGCTTGGAGAATTGGACTTCGTTGGCACTTACGTTCAGCCCTATTACAAATCTGAGACAGATATTCTGCTGCCGTTCCCAATGCCTACGTTTTTCATACTTGGTATATTCATGGTGCTGATGCCCATTTTGCTGATGAACTTGCTGATCGGTTTGGCTGTAGGAGACATTGAGAGTGTGAGGCGAAATGCCCAGTTGAAACGACTAGCCATGCAGGTAATGTGTTGATTGGAATCATTTGTATTTACGTGTGAATCCGTGCAAACTGGTAAGTTGCCTAACCAAAATGTGAAGATATCTGGATCTACGAAAATCAAGCTTGGCTGGACTTAAGACTCAAATTGAAAAGTCTTATTGTTTTCTAGAAGCCGTAACAGGCACTTACGTTTCTTTCAAAATTAGCGAGTTTGATTCACCTGATCTCCGTCAATTAAAAATCATAGTTTTGAATAATCACAGTAGGTACAGCTTACACGTGCTATAACATATTTTTGTGGTGTACTTTTAGGTCGTTCTACACACTGAGCTCGAACGCAAACTACCAGCCATACTTCTGGAGAAAGTGGACAAAGATGAACTGATTGAATACCCAAACAACAAGAAATGCAAGCTTGGCTTCTTGGATCTGATTCTTCGCAAATGGTTCTGCAACCCATTCACTGATGATGGTATGTTATTGCATCTTAATGTTAATGTCGAAGCGAATGTTCGTTTAACGTTATTTGCGAAAATTACTTAAATGCATCAAAATTATTATTCTCAAAATTGGCGAAAATATATTTTAAACATTGGCATATCTTGTTCAATTCGAAATTTCTAACTTTGCTAATGCGATATCATGTTCTGATCATTAGTCGTAAGTACATTGAATATGAAACTCAAAAGAGGTGACTTTCAGCTAGTTGGAATAGGTTTTAAATTCTTTACTGGGGTTACATTTACAGCTGGTCTCGACTTGGTGCTGGAGAGCAGTGAGGATTACATAACTGCTGAGCTGGAGAAACAGAAACGTAAATTGCGTGACATATCAATGGTATTGGAGCAACAGCATACGCTTGTCCGTTTGATTGTTCAGGTGGGTTGCCTTTAAGTAAAACATAAATAAAGAATAATTCTAATCTTAAATTCAGCTTCTCAGAACCAGCGAAGGCTGTGGTAAATTTTTGCATGTCTCGCTTATAGAGGAAGCCCGCAGTGCGGTAGTAAATTGTCATCAGCTGGTAACACCATGCCGAAATTATAGTTCTTGAATACTAGTTCACCCGTGTCTTTATCTTTTTAGACCCGGCTTGTTTGTCTTAATATTTTCTCTTATTAAACTCAACTAAAGTTGTATAACTAACATATACTACTACCGTTTTTAGAAAATGGAAATCAAGACCGAAGCCGATGATGTCGACGAAGGCGTTTCTCCAGGTGATACTCGCGTGGTCCCTCGCTGGAGTTCTCCAAGGATCCGCAAGAAGTTGCGCACTGCTTCTTCTTTCAACAAAGGTGGCTAGACTTCACGATGAACCCCCAGCACTTTAGGTTTACAAAAGTTGTAAGGTCTAAGATCTCACGATAAGGTTTTTGCTCTTACTAAGACCATAGTAAAAAAACATGTGTTAAAAGCGACCTAATATACAAATTGACTGATCCTCACTTTTCCGCCTTCTTTTGTCATTCGCTATCGGCAAAAAGTTGATTGCAAAAACCATGTCGTCGGATCTTACACTATATCTCTTAACCCTTTATTGTATGTTACACTTTTGTTCTTATTTATTGCTATTTTAATATCCACTGTTTCTAATATTTCTTTGATAAGTAGTTAAATATTTCTGTCCCTATAAATCCCTATGAAAGTTAACGTTAGTTAAGAATAATATGATATCAAAAGTGAATTAGTGTCTCGAATTTATTGTTGTAGTTTCAAGATAATATTACATGTAAGATTGAATGTCAGTAGTTCTAAAGTAATCATTATCATAATTGATTCTTGACAGTTCTTTAAGCTTTAAAACAATATTCGTTGCTAATAACTTAGTTTACCGGTGAAATTATGTCAAAGGAAAAAAAAACAAATATGTCATGCACTGTGATTGGTTGACTAGCTTTAAGTCAACTGATCTCATTGGTTGGCGTGAATGGAAACAATGTTTCAGTGAACCTTTCAATTATTTGAAATTTTGATGTGTTTCCTTTTTTTATGTTACAAATAATTTAAGACACTTATTTTCTACAAGTTATTTAATTTTCAAATTCAAAATTCTTTTACTGTTCTTTCATTACGATAAAATTCTATATTTTAGCCTTTTTTTAGGGCTGTCACCGACTTAAATCTAGAATTAAAATTAAATTATCATTACTTATAAATGTTTCGAAAATAAGGTTTTATGCTAAAGTACGTAGCTGTTAAAAGCGATTAGCGCATGATTCTTTCGGCCTACCTACATAGGGACTGGGTCTGATGATAAAAGTAAGGATACATTATATTATTTTACATTTGGCACAAGCCTATTCGATGTAACTTAGAACTATAATATCATAAATGTTAGATAAGAACTATATTATAACCGTTTTAAAGTACTTATATATTATTACGATATATCAAATAAGTAAAATAATTACATAGAATATTCATAACTTATAAATAGTTTCATGACTTATGTAGATGTTCTTGCATTCACGTATTTTACAATAATTCCGATGTTTAGGTATATAAGTATATATTTATATACAGCCTATATATTTGGGTTACTCTCGGAAATGACTGTGCGTTGAATGCGTTTTAAGGAAAGGTTT
Source organism: Spodoptera exigua (assembly GCA_902829305.4). Taxonomy (NCBI): domain Eukaryota; kingdom Metazoa; phylum Arthropoda; class Insecta; order Lepidoptera; family Noctuidae; genus Spodoptera; species Spodoptera exigua. The sequence goes on along the minus strand of LR824601.2, from coordinate 4,919,079 downwards.
AGATATAAAGAACAAGTATATATTAACACGCGGGTGTCAGGACCGCGAGACCAATAAGTAGGGAATGCTATTTCAAGTTGCAACTAAACAATTGTGCAATGAAATGAAATAATAATAATATATAAAAACATTATTAAATTACATCATTTTAAATCTAGTCTTTTATACCAAATACGTAGTTGTCCCGTTAAATATATGTATAATTATATATGTATTTGTTATTTTTTTATAGTACAATTTTATAATCTATTCATAATTGTTTAAAAACGTTGAGCTGGTCTCACATTATTTTCATTTTTAATATTTTGTGTTTAATGTTTAAAGGTTTGATTTATTTCATAATTAACGTGCAATTAAGATTTTTCTAACCTTATAAATCTTTGAACGGCCTTGTACATTTTGCGAGTGGCTAAATATAAATAGAAAAACAAAATGAAACACATTTATATTTCTACATTTAAAAAATTTTCCATAGCATTTGACTAATATTTTAGTTTACCAAAAATGTATCAACAAATTGCACACAATGTCAATATTAATATATAATATTATTTATATTTATGTAAGAAAATATATAACCACTCGCATATAACGAAATGACATAAGGTATGAAGTTATATAACATTTATATTATGTAAGTACAAGCTTTACTCGAGAGCAAAGCTCTTCGAAAATATTACAATCGACTAAGAAAGAAGTTTGCGACTTCTAACGACCATACATTGTATGAAAATTTTTAACTAAATATTTATGTATAATTTGATATACAATTTATCGGTAGTATTTGTACGTAATTTTTATAAGAGTGGTTAGCGGTGTTACCATCCTAGTTGACTTTATTTCGGCAGTAGACGCTTCGAAAAATAATGTCTGGTATTTTCTCAATTAATTCAACAATGTATACTGTAGAGCTAGCTAACAATACCTACCAGCTTTTCCGCTTATAGCTATTCAAATTTATAGAATAAAATATTACCATATATAAAATAATATATAAAAATAATTTAAATGAGAATTATCTCCTAATGGAGGATGAACTCCCTTCGTGCTATTAAACTGTACATTATTCTTTCTAGTTCAACAAGTGAGACTAGGTTGGTAGTGCCTATAAAGATGTGTATTTTTGGACGAACGTGTTTTAAAAACATGTTAGATGTTTTGAATAATGTTGTTAAGAGCTTGGATCGCGTAAACGCACGTAGGATAAGTAACGAAGCCAGTCCACTCAGGCTTTGACCTCAAGGGTATCGAGAAGAGAGGCCACATTTTGTTATATACATACATATAAAAATATATCTGTATAATCTAAGACAACACTGTTGTAGCAAGAGACGTATAATAATAATAATAAATGATAATCAAACACACCTACGTGACAAATAACCCATCCTAGGAATTCAGTAGAAATATACCAATCTGTAATCAGAAATAGAATATAATATTGGTGTCATACTTCTGTGTAATATCATAGAATAATAATATAATCCTGAGATCAGTGTCATCGATGCCACAAAGGCCATAGTCTCGATCATGTATCTAACAAAATATTTGATGTTATTTTTTTGGAAATAAATTCTTTTCAACATATATAGATGTACGTTGTTGTTTATTTATATAACATATATTGCCTTAATTACTCCTTTCTGCATTATCAACTTGGAATTGACAAAAATTTAGCACCGAAAACGTCCCAGTCAATAAAGTTTATTATTGTTTTTGAAAATAATAGCTGTATACAAGATAACCGTAATTAAATTGGCTTTCCAGACTTATTAAACATGCATATTTTGCATCTACTTCTATTTTCGTCTGGTACCTATGAATCAAAAGCACAAAGCGCGGGCAATAATTTAAATATTAGCCACTTCCGTTCACTTACGTCAGTTTTAATTCGTTCATTCATTTTGACATTAGAGGACACTGACCTTAACTTTAACGTCAAAATTAGTTCCAAAAAGCTTCACACAGATGGCACTACAATTGTCTCCTGTTCGTTTTATCCTTCCCAGATTATTTTATTGATTTTGTCATGCGCAGTCGCGTTCCTGCGCGGCCTGCGCTAAAAGCAAATAGACAATTCTAGAACATCTAATAATATACAAACAATGTCTATCTAGACATAGCATCAATGTATTGTTATGGTATCCAAAACAATTGTTTAATCTATTTTAAAAATGCCTTTAGAAAATCATATATTTATTTTAGTCTCAATGACAGTGACATTAGAAAGAAGACGGTGTCATTGTTTAGTGTCAAGATTGGCATTAGGCTAATTTCTTATTTGATATTACATTTATATAGCTATCGACTCTTTAAAGGTTTCAAATCATCATGTACACGGTTATCCTCCGTATGGGTCTTAAGATAGAATAAAAAAAACTTGATCGATGAAGTCGATGCTTTTGAGTATCTGTGGCTGGAAACTGTCAGAAGATTGTTTGCAAAAATATCTTCTTACTATACTCGGAATTTTAATTCCATTCCAGATTTGACAATTTCGGTGTTGCAACGTTATGACACGTAATAAATAGTGACGTTGCGAAATTATTCGATATGAAAATCGAATATTTCTGAATCGATTCCTCTCGTTTATAAATTTACTCTGAACGTGACAGATAAAACAGACATTTTAAAAATTGTCACCGTCATCGCGATCGCTATCGCTGTTACTTTATGTAATTACTAAATGTATTTATTATGAATTGTGTCTGTGATATTTATTGTCAATTTACATATCTAGCTTACTCATTTTTCCTTTTCTTTGAAAACATGGGATACACATTTAGACCATTCGGTAGCCGTAATTTTTTGAATGCCTTCCTGAAACTGATTCACTCATTGTTTATCGATTTTTGTGTTCATCACTACACTGTTATATGTGGTATCATTATTTCACAAAATGACAGTAGTCAATGTCAAATCAGTAATCGAATTAAAAGTCTGACTATAGGTGGCGTGACTTTGGCAACCCTCGTAACCTTAGTTGAACTTTTGTCAGATAGATCGAGGTCAGTAGTTAAAAACCAATGTTGATTTAAAGACTATCTCAAATGATCAGTTTAAATATGGTTTGTAAAATGTCGGCGATGTTATTACATATGTAAATTAATTCTTTTTGTAATGACTTCTAATATAATTCTAAACTATATAACTTCTAAATCTTGACTTAATTACTATTACTAAGAAGTTTTGATTGATTAACACAGTAATACATCACCTAACTTGAATGAGGAGTACAGAAAATCATCGCTAAGTTGTTAATCCGTTACAACGGAAGACAACATCATAAACAAAAAGTTATTTTGAAAAAAAAACAAACGAACCCTTACTGCTCTAAAACTCAAACTTTGTAAAAACTAAGGTAAAATACCTAATAATACTTTTCTAGGCCCAGCCCGAGTTGGATTTGATACTAAAACCTGATAATTAGCTGGGCTTACTACTCAAATCTTTATAATTACTTCCTCTGTTTTTAAAGGTTTTTAATTGGAACTGTTACCTAGAACAGATCGTAGTCCAGACAATACAATAGATCTTGTTGTTCAAAGCACAAGAGCAAATATTTAATGAATAAAACTTTTTGGCTTCGTTATCGAGATGCATCCAATTTGCGTGCCCCCGCGATAGCCCACCTGTATCGATCGAAATAGTGTAAAGCTCCATCCCTCAGCCAGACAGTTAGGCCGGGAGCTAAGCAATGAAAATGTTTTACCATAAAATTAAAAATTTTATTTTGCGTGGAAGAGCCCTGGGCACGAATGCAGTGCTCGACTGGATTCATCACGACCTAACAAAAAATCGATGTGGAAAAACGGTGGTGTTGTGTGGCTCGCAGGCGGTGCCGATTGCTCCGCATCTTAACCTTAATTTAAGCCTTCTTCTCACACAGAAAATATTTCGGCATTTATAAACAGGGTTTCTCAAATTTTAACTATATTTATAAAATATAAGTTCAGTGGCGGTGGTGGAAATTTCGTTCTCCAGCCCCTGTTTTCGACTTGTCCGCCATGGAGGTGGTAGAGACGTACTCCGATCACTGATATATCCAGCTCGACGTTTTCACACAGTCCGCAGAGCCGCCGGTCTGACAGGTCTCGTGTGGCCTACGCTGGGCGTAGAGGAAGCTGCCAACTTTAATGAGCAGGCAAGATCGCTCCAAGACACTATGTTGAGGATGTGCGACGTGTCGATGATTTGGGTCCGGCTGGACAAGGTGCATTGCAAACAAGCACCAGGTGTATTAGTGGGCGCGGGAGCTGGCTGCTCTATGAGGTGAGTACACCGCGGTGAGGTGCAGGCTCCGCATCCGTCCTGGGGCTCTTGAGTCTTGGGCAGTCGGTTTCTTCATCTCGTACTTGAAGAGGGGTCAGTTTTCGCTGTCGTGGAAGTCGGGTAAACTAGTCCACGTGAAGCCAGGATGCCTTGTAGAGTCTTGGTTCACGTCCCGGCTCATCGTGCTGCTCGACTAGGTGGGAAAACTGCTAGAAAAAATCATCGCGGACCGCCTTGTCGGGCACCTGCCGGGAAAGGGGCCGGATTTAGTGGACGACCAGTTGGGTTTCCGTATAAGGCGCTCCACGGTGGACGCCATTAAGCGCGTGTTCCAGGACATTGTACATGGAAATCGTGCAATCCATGACCCCACGGGGCTCCGGTGCATGCGTTATGGCCATACGCCGCGCCGCCATATGGTCGCGGTTAGGTTGCGAACTTCCTTGCAGGATAACTATCATGGAATCTGGAGACGAAAGCGCCCGCGCACCTCTACACGCCATAGTCTATTGCAATTTGTGTCGAAAGACACAAATGTAAATCTCGATAAAAGAAAAAAGTGAAAAAATAATCAATACGAATTACCAAAGAAGGTTACTGCTAAGTTTAACTCTAAAATAGCATTACTGTCACAATGCACTAATGAACTGCAAAGGAGTGGTATTATTCATCTTTGATTGCAAGTTATAATATATCAGGTAACGTCAATAGTTTAAATTAACTGGTTTTTCAACCCCAGCTAAACATCGGCCCTTTTGTGTTCCATCTGTGGCAACAGACCACTGTTGCCTTTCTACTGTTTCTACGCATTTCGCTCGGTTTTAATTATGGTTAGCGAGCTACAGTGCCTACCTTAAACGTATGCAATGATAAAGAAGAACCTGAAATGACATAATAATAATACCATTACGGCATAACTCAATAGCAATGGCTTCAAAAAAAATTGTCGTCACCATAATTGTTCATGTCAAATAAATTATTTTTCTTTCTTTCATTCTTTCAAAATGATCCTAAAAGCATACCTGCCTAAGAAAACATAGTGTCACACTGAGCTCTGTTAATGATTGGCAATTTTATGTCACAACGCGCTATCATAAAATTAGTTCTTGGTTATAAGTCCAGCTCTTTCAGTCGTTCTTAGTTCCATCCTTTGCACAGATAAGTACCATTAGTTTACCTAAGCTTTCACAAAATATTTGAGGCTATAACCAGTCAAACTTTCAGACAATGAAAATAATCGTTTTAAGAAATCTGATTGTGACAGAGGATGAATTTCTAAGCTGGTATTCTTCTATGAACCATCGAATACTATGGCAAAAGGTAAATTACAGTTGAACTTTGTGGTGGTTACTTCACTGTTTGTTAAGACTAACCTTTATTTTAGTGATCCAATAATAAAAATAACAAATAAGCCGACATCGTTTCAAAATCCGATTAAAAATCATATTATAAAATTGAAAGTCTGTCTTCGGAACTAAATCCTGAAACGCGCTTGCGCCTAGACTATCAACAGGGACAAGGGCTAGACATTAATAATAATAATTTGTATACTATACTGACGCCAAAGGTTCAACGCACTAATGTCTGGAATTACCTGTCGCGACGGATATTTTCTATTGACATCAGAGCATCTTATTGAAGAAGGGCTATGAACTGAGTTAAAAGCTAGTCACTATTTTGATATAAATAAATCTAAGTGTATTTAGTACAAGGCGTGTGATTGCGGCAGAGGAGAATTACACTGCCGAATAGTCTCTCTTAGAGGGTACTCGGCAATTTAATTCGCAGTAGAGAACATACTTAACTTGCAGCATGGTCAAACACAACTGTATCTTTAAAAATACGATTTGTAATGCTCTTACATACTGCAACGGCAGAACTCTTATTTGTATATGAAGACTATAGTCTTGTCGTGGGCTCTCACACAAGCTGATGATGATTGTGTAATATCTTTAGATTCCTTTGATTCTAGAAACTTCCCATTGGTGTCTCCGGGACTAGCTAAGTAAACTCACAATTGCAACGCTGTCGAAGTATCAGTTTCCAACTGTCAGATCTGAGTGTGCAGAATTAAAACCTCTAATAAAAGCCAATAGTAGTAAAGTTGTTACGAACGTTGTTGAAACGGTATCCAACATTGTTTATTAAGAAATTGCAAAAATAGCAATAGTGAAAAATAGGCTTCGATGGTTCCATTGCTAAACAAACTAAGCCGCTTTTCCCGATGGGAAAATAAATTGAAAACTTTTTAATAAGAACTGTTCGACATTCACTTACTGCTTGTTTCTGTTTACAGTTCCGATAATGTTTAGTTTTATAATTTTCTTGATCACGCTTGTAGAACTTCTAATTAATTAGGAATCATTGGGATTTTTGATCCACAATTATTTGCACCACGTCAACACATCTGATGAAAAAGTAATACCTATATTATGTGAATTGTTATAAACATTACATTGGGCCAAATACCCATCGAAAAAAACACTATTGGAGCACTCTTTTTAATCCTAAATGTTTTTAATGACTGCAGTTCTGTAAATGGAAAGCATAATCCGCGAGTGCATCAATTCCCGCTCTCGTTTTGGTCAATATTAATTTGAAAACTATGATGGCGGCCTTTTATATTACCCCTTCGGCATGGGGTGATGGCTATTTTGATTAAGTTTCAAAGAACTTGTGACTCTACTCAAAGAGGGTTTAACCCTAGGTTCTGTGCTACTGGTTTGGACACGTAATTAAATTTTATTACTAAGGGTGAGTTAAGTATTTAGATCTTCTGGGTTTTTGTAGTTTGTGATGATTTTATCGTGTTTTATGAGTTTTGGTCATGCGTTGGTTTGAGAGACTAGACCTGTAACAACAATTTGATAATCTCACAAAGAGTTGTTGCATGCACCAATGCCTATAATGGCCGCTTGGATTATTTTCACGATTATTTTCATTCTTTTGCAGCACTGATTGCTCAGTTACTGTACTAGCCGTGCATTTAAAGTGGATTTACATTGCAAATTATTTACACATATGGGTACGTCGCGATGTTTTACGTAGGTAAATTATGTTATTTTTATTTCAACAGCTTCTAAATGCCTAGACTTAGGCATAATAATGTATTTTCAACACAAAGGACACAAATACACACTCAAGTAAGATCTTGTGAATATTTTTAAAAGATTAATTCAATTAACGGTTTTGCAGCTTTGCGTAACCTTGTTTTTCTTTTTAATTCAGGTAACTTGGTGCCAGTTTATCTGATTTTATAACACCTAAAGTGAGAGTTCTAAATTCAAATTTTATCAATTTGAATTTAGAACTCTCACTATCATATTACTCTTTACGTCAAACGCTCGACTTGAAGCAAGCATTACATACATAAAAGTCATTAGTGTCATATCGAAGAACTAAGTTACAGGTCAGAATGTTGCATGGAAAATTCTCGAACATCGTTCGAACGTTTTCGACAACGTACTTCAAAATAGTGGAATTTCCAGGTATCTGTATCTATTTTAAAGATGCCTTTTACTTAATATCATTCAGTGCAGGCCGACATTGATAGCGATGCTTTCAATTTGCTGTTACGCCCTGGAGCTTCTGATAATACGATTTCAAAGAGTATGTTGAGTTGCAATCCATTTTTAACCTTTCAGTCGTGATAATAAATGACATAATTGTAAAACACTAGATGTGCAAACGCCGGTTTGTTTGGGGTTCTGTGAATTAATGGTATATTTTCGTGATGTTGACTTAGACTTGCGGATGTCTCATGTCTTGATTAAAATCTTAATTAAGTACAGTGTTCAAATTTCATACAAATTGGGTCAAATTGATCTGGTTGGGACGATCATCAATACTTATCAATACGAAAATGGTTCTTAGATAACAAAGGCAGCGATCATACATATTCACACAGTCTTTTAATCTACGACATTTTTAATTTAATTCACGATGGGTAATCAGATACTGCAGGAAGATCCTAAATACTTCTGGACTTTTATTGACACTTGGAATAAGACATATGGTGGCTGCGCCAGGCTTTTAATGTCATCGCGAAAACTATAACATAATTCTTTGGGCCGCAGTCGGAAGCGGCACAGTTTCATTATGGCCTTCTTTGCTCCGTTTTCTACAGCAATTAAGACCTCAACAAAAGAAACTGCACTTCCTACGTGAAGTATTTGCACCCTATTTAACTTCTCGACCATGCATGTAAGTGCCGCGTGGTCGAGCTGCACAATGGCGGCCGCGAGAACGTGTACCTGCATTGTGAATATTGTTCGTAGTGGCCGTTGCAGTGGCACGTGTAACCACACAAACATATCCCTTTTATTCCACAAGACAATGGTCTTGATTGAATTCACATTTCCCCAGTTATAAGTCTCTTTGTTACAATGGTCACCCAGTCGTCTATGAGTGTAATACGAAAAAGGCAATGAAGAAATAGGTATCTAGAAATCATTGCCTGTAATAAAGAGTGTTGCCAGCACTATGTACCTACGTTTTGCTAGAAACATACTGACTTGTATGCACTACATTTTTTTATGTAATACATCGGCAAACGAGCAGATTATTACCTGATGGTAAGCAATCAGCGCCGCCCTTGGATACTCGCAACGAAGGAGTTACGAGTGCGTTGCTGACATTTTAGGGATTAGGGATTTAGAGATTTAGGGACTGGGGAAGAGGAAGGATTGGGCCTCCGGTTGTTTCACGTCAGTTCTCTGTCAGGCCGTGGCATCACTCCAGTCGATCCGACCCATTCGTACCGAAGCACGGCTCTCCCACACATTGACTCTCAATCAAGGATAGGTAGATAAAATAAACAAAGTATTGTTCACTCGTTTCCCCTCATACACATCAGCTCTTTGACCGTCAAAGGGTTACTCTAACCATTGTTTTGTACGCTAAAATAAAACAAATGCAAGTCTCTCAAAGTCTACCTTTTAATAAAAAATGACATTTTTTTCCAAAATCGAAACGAGTAGAGGGTACGAGCTCATATGAAGTAAAAAACTTCGAGATTCACAAAGGGTTTTTTGGAAAGCGATCGCAGAAGTGGAATTAAAGGGATTTAGGGGAAAATTCGTTTTACAGTTTGGATTTTTGAGTATCGTCGAATAAATAAACGATGAACGATTTTAATTTGCTTTTGAGTGATTTCTTTTTTCTATTTTTTTATTCAAACGTCATTGAATGTCGCGTTTTTGATTTTGCAAAAACATCCGTTAAAAGTTTGTATGTTCACAGATATGTATTTCACTTACTCACTTCGAAGCTTCGTAAAATTTTTCGTATTCTATTTTCAATTGATACCATTGCAAACGAATATTTCTGTGTCGCTCCAGAGTTTAATTTTTGTGTACATTTTGTACGCGCAGTAGTAGTATCGTTTGCGAGAAAGTAGTGAACATAAAATCACACCTACAATTGAACACTTCACTGTATGCAAAACCAACATTCCAAATGCTTTATTTTATTATATTATACTTTTTTCTATGTGGTAGGTTGGCTAACGAGCAAACAAACGGATTACCTAATGGTAAGCAATCGGCGCCGCCCGTGAGATGTGTTGCGAGTGCGTTGCCAGTCTGTTGACGTTTAGGGGTTTGGAGGTTTTTAGGTTGGAAGAGGGATTGGGCCTACTTCTGTGAGGCCGTGGTACTCCGGTACAGCCGACCCATTCGTGAAGCATAGCCCTACGATAATTATTTATGTTTTAAGTTTTTTAGTTATAAGTAGGTACGATAAAAATATTAAATCCAATAGTCCACTTCCATTTTTACACCATTCAATTTGCTATTTAGTCATAACATAACATAAGTAAATAAAATCTCGCAGAAAAATTGAATTTGCAAATCAAAAATTATAGAGTACAAAATGATTCACAAATATATTTCCACATTACTCCACATTCACATAGAACTTTCATAACGGCTCATTATCACTATTATAGGCAGTTTAACATTTAGCCAAACAATATGGGAGTACTATCAACAAAACTGCAAAACGATTACGTAGGTAAGTAGCATCATTATATCTAACAACGAGTGGTGATCACGTTCCAGGCTGTTGATCAAAAGAAAATTATCGCTATAACCTATTGTCGTCATCTATGTAATGGGTGAAATTCACTATTGTTTCCTTTTCCGACAGCATTATATATAAAATGGTGCATTATAACAGCGGCATACCTGCGTTCGTGATTACTCGGTGAAGATGAGAGGTAATTTGGTGATTATCGCGTTTCTGTACGGGTTTTGTGAAGCCAGTGAAGGGTTTTCGAAGTCTCGGGGTGTTTTCGCTAATCGGCTTAAAGGGAAAGTGCAAGATGTGTCGAAGGACCATCGGTTTTGGCCGCCAGGGACAAAAGAAAGCAGGTGTAAGTATTTTTAAAAACCGCAAGATTATTTAGCTAAGTTGTAGTGATTACGTAATTTTCGCTGGCAGTTCACTTTATTTAAATTGGTATCGTGCACATATTTTTACTTCGTGACTACAAATACTCTTAAATTGTTTTAATGTGCGATTGCGTTTCCTTTATATTCTAAACAAATATTTAATTATATTTATATATCACCTACATACGATTGTGTTACTCAGCCTGTCTGAAAAGTATAAATCCAGCTTTGTGCAACCTATATTGAGCGACTGATTTTTAATAAATCGTTATCAATTTTAATTTGAAATTCTAAAGAACAATTATTGGAAAAAAGGTCAAGAAGCTATTAATATAAAAGCAATAATCCTATAAACTATTACATCAGACTTAATACCTCTACGAACTTAACAACGTCATCGCAAACGCAGCTTATTAAAGACGAGGTTGCTCATTGAATTTCCTAATTCCCCAAAGACGATGTAGAGGATTTCAGATTTTAGCCATATCTACTTAGTATTGAAGATTGTTACAAATGACTGCCTCTTCAGTGCTCAGTTTCATGTAAAATATAAGTCCTAGATTTAGAATTATTTTGGTCTTTAGCTATTTGTTTTCATTTCGTTCGGATTTCTGTTTATTGAATTAGATTACAGTTATGATGAATGTAGATGCCGTGGTAGCCTGAAGGTTATTATTAGCAAGGCATCAGTTTCTTATAAATGAGACCGCCAGCTCAATCTTGGCTCACCAATGTCGTTTAAGTGTGACAGAGCCGAACTAAGGCACAATTGAGCTGATTCGACCAGAATGATGTTACGGGTTCAGGCATCAGTTTCTTATAAATGAGACCGCCAGCTCAATCTTGGCTCACCAATGTCGTTTAAGTGTGACAGAGCCGAACTAAGGCACAATTGAGCTGATTCGACCAGAATGATGTTACGGGTTCACAGAAGACCATCGTGAAATAACTACAGCGTTTTGTTTAGCCGTACGAAAGAGGTTACCGGAGGATCACTAAATCTCCGAACCCGTATAGCCAAAAAGCCAGCAACGTGGTGTCCATGGGCGGCGCCGATCGCTTACCATCTGGTGATCCACCTGCTCGTTTGCCTCCTATTCCATTAAAAAAAAGAGCAAGTGTGGTGATTAATTAAACCCACTTGGTATGGAAAGAGGCCTTTACTCAGTCACATTTCCATAGCCCAATCCTTCCCCTACCCCTTCCCAATCGACGACGACGATTGCTTACCATCAGGTAATCCGTCTGCTCGTTTGCCGTCCTATCACATAAAAAAAACATTTAGGCAAACAAAGGTGATGATGATAACTGTAAAGATAGACCTCTTCTTTGATTAAATTTTGCATATTCAGCACTTATACGTTTAGTTTCAGTATTTTCTGTTTTTTACTACTTTGTTTGCAGATTGCTATAAAATACAAAATTCCTGAGGAGACTGAGATTGCACTATTTGATAAACATACTCGTAGTATGTTGAAATTGCAAAATAACAAGTTATAAAGTAATAAACAAGCATGTGAGAGAGCCGTGCTAAGTGTGGGGCCGGCTCCACCGTAATGGTACCACAACCTCAGAAAATAGCCGTGGAACAATGCTTAAATTGTGTTTTACTGAGCGCAATACGAATGAGGCACCGGATGTTCAATGCCTCTACCGTCTCCTCTCCTCCGCGAAGCACCCACATCTATCCTCAAATAAATGAAGAAAAAAAACACCATTAAAATAAAAAAGAACCTGAAACTAATTGATGCAATTTTCTTCATCGCATTTGCACACCTCACAAACTTGGTCATTATTGCAAATTTTTCTCTGCCTGAGAAGGGGCTACGTCCACAAGGATCATAGATAAAAGCTAGTGATAACCATAAAGATTTTTTTTTTGTTAGTATTTCGCGCGGTTTTAATCCCCGAAACGATTCATTCGTGACAAAGCATGGCTCTCCCACACTTAAGACGCCTGGTTGTTTTGATGCGGTTGAATCGGTGAGTGTACTCTTCTAAGGACTACTTTCAAAGTATCTTGAAGTAGATATCTTTACATAGAAATGTGGTGGAAAACAAACTGACGGAACTCTTGCTGCTTAGCATTGACGTCGCTTATGGACAACCGCAAGACGGGTTATGGATTTCAGCAAAGGAGGATTTGAGGATTAGGGACAGAGACATCGGACGATCGGGCGACCGGTTATTTTACTCACACTGTGAATTACAGATCTTTCATACCTGAATTATCACTATCCACACCTAAAACCTGAATATTACGACGTTAATTAATATAGGTAATTTGATTTTAACTTCTGACCTAAGGTCAGGAACCTAAGGAAATATGTATGGGTGTATTAAGTAACTGAAAAATGATATACCGTACGTGGACCAAAAACAAAGCACGCAATATTGGTTATAATATTTATCGATGCGCTATATTTAGATTTTAGTAACCTTGGAACGGTACGACCGTTTATGCACAACATGCAATCATTGCTACACTCCATAACGTTAGGGGCAGACAACCCCTTCCACATTTAGTATAAAATTTTTTACAAAACCAGTTGACGTTGTATTATCGTTTTTGAGGAATAATAGTTATCAATGTACCAACTAGATGGTGCTGGTATCAAGATGAATTCTTACAAAATGTATCTATTAAAATAAAAAGTACATTATTTTTTCGTTTCATTAAGATTTACACAAGACTCTTCATTTATTGGCAAAAAGAGATTTTCTTTTACCTTTAAATTATAAATCATCAAGAGTCCACTTCATTACACGGCAAATAAAACTAATGTCACTCTAACGAATCTTATATATAAAAATGGATCGCAAAATGTATTGGTAAGCGCATAACTCAAAAACCAATGTTGCCAAATCCTTTTGTTTTGTATTTATTATTGTCAGGAGAAGGTTCCTATCAAAGAAAATATTAGAAAAGTAGAGGGGAAGATTAGAACCCTTTAATAGCGAGATAGTTGGATCCGTGCGAAGCGGGGGCGGGCCGCTAGTAAATGAATAAAACTAATATTCTGTTGAATTAATTATTATAAAATGAATGTGTTGTTCTCTTCAAAAAAAAATTATTTAGGTATTCAAAATTGAGCCTTGAACTAAGTGGATCTATTCCAGGGTTATTGTCGCAAGCGCCATTGCAAAATGTATCTCCGTTGCGGCCCGGAGTAGGAAAAGGAACAGGCCAATTATTAGTTAATACGAATTTGACAAACAAATCATCAGCCTATAAGTGCTTACTGCTAAGCAAAGGCCTCTTCTCATACAGAGAAGGCTAGAGCATTAATCACCACGCTTGCTCAATGCGGGTTGGCGATTTCAAACTTATAATTTACATTCACCGTATGTCAGTGGTGTCTAAATAATCATAGAAAGTACATTTAACGCGGAAAAAATCACATTGGTAACCCACACTCTCATGCATGAGAAACAAAAAATCTAATGTTGTCAACTAAAATTATTGTCTTGTACACATAATGTTCACCCATTTGTGGGCGCGAAGCATCTTATTATGTCATAATAATAGTTCTTAAAACTGTTCCTTAACAGTTTTCCAAAAAATTTATGATGTTAACGCAAGAGTACACCTAAATGTTTACTCGAAGTACTTCGAGCAGTGACTACCCATAATTCCCTTGTAACGAAACCATAGCGCGATTTAAATCGATCTCAACACCATCTAGTTACGACACGGACAACTCCTCGATTCACGAGAACCACGTTCGACAGCCCTACAACGTTAAACCGGTTTATCTTAAAATAAAATGATGAATAATTTAACATTATGCAAGTGATTTTTAGACTTATTGCATTTAAAATAGGGCATTGTTTGTTTTGTTAATAGTCATTCTTATTCGAATCTTCGTTGTAATATAGAGTGACTTTTGCGATTCCTACACCTTACCCAACTTATGACTCCTTGCTATGATTTTTAATATTTTTTAATTAGGAAAACTCATAGGCTTGCTTTTTGTTGAATTTTTCTTTAACAGAAATTGTACGGTGTAGGAAAACAAATCTAAAATGATAAATAATATCGCGCATACTGTGTACGGTGGACGGTGTAGGTACAATTGACAAATTCTAATTATGTCACGCTGTAAAGGCTTTTTTTACAAGCATCCACGTAAAGATACATTTCAATGGTAAACATTTGATTACATTAATATATACGACGAAAAATTACTGAAAATTTTTACGTACTATTGTTGTTTTATTATATCCTATAGTTTTTTTCTTGAAGTAAATCTCTCACTGTATGATGTACAATTCCAGATTGTGGACTGTTATTCGTCTAATATTATTTTTGTTTAAATAAAAATCCTATTTATTTTACACAGTTCTATCACTATTCACTGTGGTGACGTTCCCGAATGGCGGTTGCGCGGGTGCATCGGGTGATAACGGGACTTGCATGACGGCGCGGGAGTGTACCGCACGAGGGGGCTCCGCTAACGGCTACTGTGCAAACGGTTTTGGACTTTGCTGCATATGTGAGTATAACTTACACCAAAAATGCTTCATTAAAAATATTTCTCAAAAGATTTTTGGTACTAATGTTTCTTGATACTTGACTGCACGGTTGGTTGGGTTAAATGGGCAACTGGCTGCCGTGCAACGTGTGACGGGTTCGATTCCCGCACGGAACAACTCTGTGTTTGATCCACAAATTGTTGTTCCGGGTCTGGGTTTCATGTTTTTATGATTTTGCATCCACGACACAGGAGAAAATCTTAGAGTAAGGCAAGGATTAAAAAAAATATAGATTCTATTTTTAATTATTGTTAGTGAAATCAAAAATAGTATAAAAACACATAAAGATATTCTTGACAAAGAAATAAACGAAACAGAGCTTGTGAATTTAAGCGGCTTCCGTGAGCGCGATTCCTAACAACAGCAATAGCGCGCGTTTGCATATCAAAGAGGCCATAATCCCTGTAGCTAGAGCAATAATTCAAAAGTGGGTGTGTTCACGATTATGTAGGCGTGTCTTCTCCTTAGATAGGAACAAAGAGGTGTGGCTTCGTTGTAATGGTTATTGATTCTATTATCTTGTTACATAAGAGATTGATGCTCAAACAATTTTAAGAGGAGACTTGAATTTATAGATCATTTTATTATTATATACTCTAATCTATACTTATATTATAAAAAAGCAAAATTTGTAAGTTTGTATATAGGCGGTAATCTTTGGAACCGCTGGTCATTTTGCCAAAATTCGTTAATTGATAGGTACTCGTAGCTACAATTTTCCTGAGTGATCGTAGCGTGATGTTTTATAGCCTATACTATAAAACATCACGCTACGATCAAATGAGCTGAAACCGCATGATCACGAGCCAAGCAGCGGTTGAAACTGCACGAGAATAGCTAGTATTCAATAAAAAATTTAGGTTTGAACAAAAACACAAGAAAAACAAAAGACAAGCATTTAAAATCTTCATATACTTGTTATACTTGGTACAGTATAGTTGTAACAGCTTACGCTGTTACAATGCTATTAAACAAAATCGATTCTTATGTCTTAATAATAAAACGTATTATATATTTATTTTCAGTTATGACGTCATGTGGAAGTTCGACTTCTGAAAATGGCACATACTTCGTGAACTCAGGATATCCATCTGTGTACGATGGCACGGGTTCATGTGAACTAACTGTGATCAAATCCCATCCTGATGTTTGTCAAATAAGGTTAGTTTGTGCATTTAAAAATAGAATATGTTGGTAGGTACATTTAATAAGAGTGTATATATCTAATACGCAGTTTTTCAAATTAAAAATCTGCTTAACTACTATTGGTACCATTTTACATTTATTTTATACTAGCTTCCAAAAGAGGCTACCACCGCGTGGTTTGTTTTTAAAAAACATCCTGTGTTAATCCAAGCTATCATCTATCTACATACTCAATTTTCAACCAAATCCCTCCAGCCAGCTTCATTGTTTCACACTCGTAACTCTACCGTCGTTGCGTGTCCATGGGACTGTCTACCAACTGGAAATCCGTATGACTGTTTGCCGTCTTATCAAATAAAAAAAATTTTTGTGTTAGAATTATAAACATACATCTATGTATTCTTATAAACATTCACATTAATAATATTTGTAGAACAGTAAAATTTGGCCGATAAAGCCTAATTTAATGGTGTAGTTGAACTGTTACTACAATGACACCATGTGATTGAAAAATATTTTTATACTATAACTATCGTAAATGTAAATCGTAAAGGTCGCAACTATCGTCGTCTAAATTGAAAAGTTCGTTATGAAACATAAAAGGACGTGTTAGGAGACTACAAGGATTCAAAATGGAATATAAATGAGAAAGTACTAAGGGTACTTACTGTACGAGTGTGTCGCCTTCCAGGAATATGAGGACACGTTTATTGCAAAGATGTAATACAAAGGTTTAATAAAAGTTTTTCAGTAAATAACTAAACTGGACAAATAATTTACAAAATTTAAAATGTACAACGGCATTCTTACCAAGCATTTTACCAAGCGTTTAATAATTTTTAATTTTATATTTCAAAAAACCGTCCATCCTTCAAAGAAAATATTTTTCCGCGTGCCATAAGATTTCTGTTCCAAAATGGTTTCCTGTGAACATAATAATGTGAATATCGCATTTTTAAAAGATGGCTTCACAAAGGTATTGAAGCATCTTAAAAGAAAATTTAAACTATTTCTTGTAAGTAGTGCCTTTTGCTATTGTCTTGTAAGAGTTCGTTTATTAAAAATGCTTTTAAGTTAAGACTTTGAAAGACAAGTGGATAAAAATGCGTTGTTACAGGAACGTGCTTTATCTGATACTAAGAAGCTTTCTAGCCATTAAGTAGTTAAGTGAAAGGATTAGTAACGATACAAAGTCTTGTTGAACATAATATAAACCATCATATTTTGTTTTTTTTTTTATTTAATGCCACTGCATAAAGGTTGCTAGAAATATAGGATGAATAGTGAACTCAAAATTGTTCAACATCTCATGCTATTAAATACGTAACAAAGTCATTGTTTTTAAAGTTTGATTGAAAGTACGTTGCTAAAGTAACTATATCAATCATTCCAATAGATATTACTTCAGCAAAAGAACCAATGTGCAACTCAAGTCATCCTTTTCGAGTACTTAACTACGTATGTAGAAGACTTAATTTACAATACCATTTCCATATGACAAATTTCATACATTTTATATGCAATCACGTATTGCAAAAGTTCAATGAAGTGAAGCTACGAAATATTGGCGTAGCAACGGTGCTACGAAATATTCGTTGGCTACAAACACCGTGCTACGGCGCCTTTGTAGCGCAGCTCGTAGGCGCGTTCGCTGTTCATTAAAGCTTCACAAACTATCGACAGTGGAGTACTTTATTTCATCCTGTTGTGATTCTGCTCCAAAGGTTTCAATATGGCTGACTCTGGAAAACTAAAGCTTTTATCGACAGAAAGTCAATTTATATTTCGGGACCAAACGAATCCATGCTGGATGAAATATTTTTTGTGATGTTTATATATGAATGATGAGTACTTATCACAAAGTCTTTTTAGATAGAAACAGCGATGTCGTTGATGTTATTACAAATAACATTTTTTACAACCAGAAAACAAAAAAAAACATAAAAATACCGACAAATTTATTTACATTTCGTTGATTTATCAACCAGGAATTTGTCATATCGTGACCCGATGTACTCTCAATACTTGTTGATACACTTTGATATCTACTCAACTATCACCGTATCTCAACTGAACTTTATATCCGTTCTCATTCTACGATATATTTCTAGGAAAGACTACTACAGTTTGACCTTATTTTCTCGCAGAAATATCTGATATCACGTAAGCCACGTCATCGTGACATATTGAGACAATGATATTGTTCTGCACAATGTCCACACTCTATCTACAGTATGATTGCAAAATTATTAAAATCTTGACTTTCAAGTTTTTTAACTGAATTTTTTATTTTCATGGTATAAGTCGGCAAACGAGCAGACGGATTACCTGATGGTAAGCAATCGGCGCCGCCCATGGACACCCGCAATACCAAAAGAGTTAGGTTAGGTTAGGGAAAGGGGTTGCGGATATAGGGATCGGGAAGGGATAGGGGAAGGGGCGGGATTGGGCCTCCGGTAACCTCACTCACACGGCGAAACACAACGCTGTGGTTGTTTCAGGCCGGTATTCTGTGAGGCCGTGGTATCACTCCAGTCGAGCCGTTCCATTCGTGCCGAAGTTTGGCTCTCCCACACTTGAATTGAATGAAATAAAATATATAATAATGTGAATGTTATTACTATAATATAGGTATACTTAAGCCCAATTTTTTTATGTGATATATTACTTCTGATGGTAAGCAATCAGCGCTACCCATGGACACCTGCAACAACTAAGGAGTTATGAGTGCGTTGCCGAACTCTTGGGGATTAGGGATTGGGGGATGTGGGATATTCTACATATATTAATAATTTAAAACTGCGCTATATTGTTCTTAGAAGAATCTCAGTATGTTGCATTACATTTGCGTCTTGTATGTTGAAGCTAAAAAAATGCAAGGTTCGTAAAAGATAGCGTTCCATTGTGACAAACGCATCATTTTATATTACTGAATTCATAGCATTGTAAGACTGTTTACAATAAAAATTGACAAAGAAATGGAAACCATATTTTCTTTCTATTGTATTCTATTGTAGCTATTTGCATTGTAATTGTTGTGTATAAAACTGAACAGTGTTGATTTGATATTTGTATTATACAAATATAAATATCTATGAACATCTCCACCCCGTTCTTTTATCCAGCCCGGAGCCGCGTCACATTATTTGCACTTGCAACCGCATCCCCGGCTAAACATCAGCCCTATGGGGACCTATCTATGGTTGTATATTGGTAGCTTATTGAGGGGTGCGCGAAACGGAACGCGAGAAATAGCATGGGTCTGGTTCTATACGGACGATGAGCAACAGGATGGTGGATGTTCGATCAACAACATGAAATACCTATTTGTATAAGCATAATTTCTACAAACATCTTAGTTCAGTTTTAATTTACAAACCCGTGAGAAATTCTGTCTTAAATTTTCTCAATTAGTTTTGAGCCGGCACAGAGTTTGTTAAATTCGAATTAATGACAGTCAAAAGCCGTCTTCATTCATTCATTCCTTTGTGCATTGTACTGCACTTCTCAAAAGCCTTTTGTGTTACTTGCCAAAGACTTCTTTAGTTAATTTATTTTGTGTTTACATAAACATATTGAATTAAATAATAAATAAGAAATTATAAATGCCTTTTTGTTAATCTAGGAACAAGCTTTACACTTGATTTACATCATGTGATGGTTGCACTACATAACCAACGTGATAACAGATAAAGATTATAAAAAAATCATATATGGGGTGACACCCCATACGAACTCGTACTCAGGCCACCTAATCGTCTGAATTTTATTATTGAATCTATTGAAGTGAATGCAGAATATTACAAGTACAACAACCACGACATTGATTCGTATACTAAAATAATATTCTAGAAATAGAATTTTCCAGGTACTGAGAGCATACGACTTCGCATCAAATCAAAGAAACGTGGGACGTGATAGAAACTACTTCTTGATATAAATAAATAATCTTATTGGCTTTAAGACCTATTTATTATTATTAAACTTAGTAATATGAATATTCTTCACGTCTAAGATAATACGTTTGAACTTTTTAAGTTTGTACATCGAAGATCTTGATTTCAAACCCTTAAGAGAAATATCCTGTCCTTCTCCTGATGAGAACAGGACTATTGAGGAAATCTTTTTTTTAAATCGCAATAATGCCAGGCAAGAAGTGCGAGTTACCGTCACTCGGTTGAGGGCCTCACGACAAACCCTTATGTATATGGTAGTATATACGTGTTTTATGTTCTCAGGTTGGATTTCAACCGGTTCTCCATCGCTGGCCCAGAGCAGATGCATAACGTCTGCAACCAAGATCAATTCATTGTGTCTGGAGGTAACCCTGTACCGGCTATTTGTGGAAACAACCAGGGAAGTCACAGTAAGTTTAATTTAAGGTCAAAGTTTCGGATTCTAAGGGATCCAACGTTGTGGCGGATCGTGAAGAGGTCACTTCTGTACTTAAATCAGATTTAGATAGTCTTACTGATTTTTACGTTTTGAACAGTATTTTATCACATCATACGCATACGCTAAATACACATTTCTCGCTGCAACATTGCCGTAAAGTTTTAATTTAGCAATATAAACACCAAAATAGCTCTGCGAACAAACATCATAATGAATTAGCTAATAATTAACTTATAAAAAAACTAAACAACTACAATTTCTTGTGACTAACCACAAAGTACACGAATTCAAAACAACGCCAAAATTGGCTGTGAGTATAATTAAAACAAAACTAATTAGTATAAGTATTTACATGTTATTTTATTCATTAAAAAGCCAGACCTTATAAAATACGCGCACAGCGCTCGCTTTAGTTTCAGAAAATGTGTTAGTTAGAAGGCTCTTAGTCTGTATTCAGGTGGTATTCAGCTACAGATTAAGGGCGACAACGTGAAACATTTTGACATAGATGCACTTTGACGCATATGGTAAAAGGTTCATTTTCCAATAAACTTGTCACATTTAAATTACCGGCGGTCGGTGGTTGAAAAAACAAAATTATTTTCTGTCTGTTTATAATCATTGAAATATTATGAGGAATGAATCTTGCTTATATTTTGTTAGTGACATTTACGTTGACAATATACCTCAAAAAATGTGAAAGTACAATTATAAAGTCACATTTTAGCCCATAAGTATACCCAATCTTCAACTTTTTTGTATTTTTTTGTATTAAATTTTTTAATTAAGTAAGTATCGAAACAAAAAATATCTTAAACCTAGCAACGAATTAAATGTTTGAAAATTTCAGAGTGCATTGAAATATAAAATGAAGCTAAAGTGTAGCGCGGTGAAACATTTCACCTCCACACCGTGGCTCCGTTTCATTTAAATCCCAGCTTCCACGATTTACTAACTAACAGAGAAACATAATTTATTGCACACGTCGCGTCGGTGCCTTATTAGGATTCTATCTCAAACAAGCATCGCATTACGGATTCTAGGAATGCAATAATACGATGGAACTGCCGTCAAAGGCAATGTAAACCTATTCAACCTGAAACCTTTGACGTGACGATGTTGTCTTTCCAGGAATGGCTGCAAATCCAACCTGGCAGCTCCCTGCTCAGTTGATATTATATTCAGTACACAGTGATACTATTAAGACTCCCTGAGCGCGTATTAATTTCAAATGAAGCCAAGTGGGCTTGTGACTCTATGAATAAGGTTGTAATTGTAACTTTATACGTTGCGCATCTTAAACCAAGCTGCTGAATAGTCTATCACTAATAAGGCTGTACTAACATAATATTCTACCTGTTACGTGGTAATAAGTCCCTGTATCCATACTCCTACATTTTATTTAAAATAAACAGACACTACGAGCTATTTCTATAAACTATGAAGGCATGCAGAAAATCTGCATCATTCAATTTGTGGCAAATCAGGCACTCACATTTTCTCCGATAAGTTTCCGCTCAATAGGAAATTCTGTTGTAGAAAATAAATAAAAATAAACTGAAAAATACTTTAAAGTTTCCGCTGCAGCAGCCCTGCCTACCTTTGCCATTTCCTTTCACGGTACCAGTTGAAGTCCTACTAGATTAAGATTAAATAGGATTAAAAAAAAATCAATATTTTTTACTTATTTTTTTTTATTTTAGTGTACATCGATGCTGGTATCGGGATGACCAATCCAGTAAAGCTGACATTCGTGACGAGTGGACCGACGTTTGAGAGACTATGGAAGGTCAAAGTGACGCAGATACCCTGCAGCACTATATACAAAGGTAAATCGTCAAATTAACATATACAGTTTTACATAACATATATCAATACACGATGACAATCCTTTTTTAAATTAAGTTGAATATCTGTTTTTACTCTCAAGTTTCACGTCGACCAACACGACATAATGAAGCCTCTTTTCTAGAACCACTACAATAGTACTAGAAAATTCTTTATCTAATACCACTGGTTAAACTTAATCCCAGTGTGCCCAGATGAGTTCTTCAAAACTTCTGATAGATAGGAAACCAGACAGATTCAGACCTAATCCATTTCAATTCCACTCAACTTCTCGAACTTGCGAACATTGCTTTGAAAACCCACGTTTTGTTAGAAAGTTCTTTGGTTGGTTTTTTGTTTTGCCGTCTTGTTTTTAAAGAGCATTGGAAGGATTTAGTTGCATCTGCATTTTCATTGGAACTTATTTACCGAAGACCTAAATTATTTAATACAAAACGTCGTGTATTTTAATTTTAGATGGAGGTAAGGTTCTTTTGTTTGTCGCCGGACAAGGTACTTTATTTTTTTGAAGTTCGTAATGTTATTTTAGTCTGCTTTTCTGACTTCTTTTTTGGGATTTTCTTCTCGGAGTATATAGCAAGTGTCGGCTTCGTCTAGTTAGTTTTACATTCAATATTTGTCCCGAAATCGTATTAATAAATTGTCACTTTGTGTCGTACATTTAGCCATTTGACGGTTACAAAAAAATCTTTACTGATGATTAATTTGAGTAGTCGTTTTCGCCTTTTCCGTGATCGTATATCAAACAATTCAAAATGTTAACTTGTAAAATTATTACTTTGTAACCTAATGTGGTGTTAATAAGTTACTTTTTGCAATGACAACAAATACATCGCTACAACGAAGTTTTAGCCGTTGAAATATGTTCTATCGCCTAATACTTAGATTAAGTATTCACTTCAATATTACATACACTATACATATTTGTAACAAACTTTAGCTCTGTAATCACATCTATGTGTTGTGTGCCATACATAATTAGAGGAAAGTATTTTATCCTGCATGCATAGTTCAGACGAGGCATCTTGAATCACAACTTACAGCATACACCGAATAGTTTCGTATGGCTTCTAAATATATGTGCGATTGGCATGTGCCTTGCGAACATTGCTTGTTTAAAGTTTCTATTGTTACACAAGCTTCAATCAATACATTCTACTAGTCTTAGTGCATTTAGAACTTATAAACTTGAAGCTTATATACTTATCGAGATAAGTTCGAGATCATCTTTCGTCACCTCAACTTTAACAAGGAAATGTGAAGTACTAAAATTGCTTTGTTTGACCATGAAATAAGTCCAAGAGATATCTTGCAATCCTATATTACATTTGTAATATTTATTGTAAAAAGGAAATAAGTTTGTAATATAAATGCCAGTAGTTTACGAAGAAGTGCTATTTACCCATTGCATAGATTTCTACGTTTTTTGTATAAGTAATTTTGCCGTTTTTTTTTTAATTGCTCTTATATAATATTATAATGAAAGTCAAACAAATAATATGTTCATTCTTTTCTTATCGTGAATGTCACAATATCTTTGTAAATGCAAAAAAAACTTCAAAAATAACATAAGTAATTAAATTTTCTATTGGACAGCTGACGAAGGATGCTTGCAGTATTACACTGGTGTGTCAGGACAACTAAGGTCCTTCAACTACGATCCTGTATCTGGTCTGCAGCTTAGTAACCAAGACTATGGAATCTGCGTGAGGATGGAAAGAAATTTCTGTGGAATCCAGTACACCGCTTGCCCTGACACTGGTAAGAGCTACAAGATCATACTTATCTTCACACAAAACAAATTATTGTAGGTATGTTTATCGTACTAAGATTGGTATTTTAAGTGAGTTTGATGGTTTGTCCTTTCATCTTTGTGGGAGAGTTATGTAGGTTAGTTTTTCTTTTGGAGCCGGCAACATATGGCTAGCTTGTGTGATTGGAAACGTCTTTTCCTTTACGGTTTTACAGTACTCAGAACTGATACTATACGATGCTATACTACTTATACCTTTTTATTAGTAAGTTTACATTTGTTGTTTACATTAGCAAAAGGTCGTGGCGGCCCGGAGATCCCAGAGATTTAAGCTCCCGGGAAACCTGGAACCTTGCAAGTATCAATGTGACTTTTTCTAAGTTACCTGTATATACTTGCTTAGTGTTTTGAGACACCATTGACAAACGATGAAGGAAAACATGGTGAGGAAACCTGGACTTATAAGTTTATAATCACAAATCCACCTCGACTAAGCGTGGTGATTAATGCTCAAACCTTCTCTGTGTGAGAAGAGGTAGCAACGCCTCTGTTGTTGTTAGTGGCCATGGGCGGCGTCATTTACTTACGATCAAGTTATCCATCTGCCCCATTGGCATATCACATAAAAAACGCATTTACATTTTTGGTGACCAAATTACAATCCCCAAGCTGAACGTCAAGAGTGGTTAAAATAGAAAGGTACCTTTTTTAATAGCTGACTATTAATGTGCGCAGTTGTCCATCTTCAAAACAAAACTCGAGGGTGATTTCACAGAAGGGACATAAGTTAAAATCATTGAGTAATACCGGTATTGATTTGTTATCAGTTAAAAGAGGTCAAGGTTGAAATACTCACACGTAATGGGTATGAGGAATATCAACCTCATCGGATTATGAAATACAATTCTATTTGAATGAATGTTAATTAGATTTTAAAGACATGATCACATAATTGGCAGTGGTCATCGCCGTTAGAACCAGGGTATGAAATAGCCACTTATTATGTGCTATTCTAAACTATAATCTATATCAGTGCCAAGTCTCATTCAGATCTATTCAGTACTTTTCACGTTAGAAAGTTCCGTCCAGTCGCTGATACTTACAAACTATAGCGATTATAATAGGTATTAGTAGAATTCACGTACATTCCATTGTGTCCTTGTTATAACATAATGCATTAAAACTAATTATTATGATATGACTATTCTTAATAAGAGAGAAGTGCACTTTTTTAAGCCTCTCCATTAACGATTTAACTTGATCAACTACCCAAAAGTTGTAGGTCGCGATTGTCTATCAAACCTAATCTGCGCGCAAACTGTACTAGCGCGATGAAGAATTTGTGACGTCATATTTTATTAGTTAACTAGCTCTTACCCGCGGCGTCACTCCCGTCGTTTGACTACCTACCCTACCTACCCTACCTACCCTACTGTACCTACCCTACCTACCCTACTCTACCTACCCTACTCTACCTACCCTACTCTACCTACCCTACTCTACCTACCCTACCTTAAGTGTGGGAGAGCCAAGCTTCGGCACGAATGGATCGGCTCGACCGGAGTGATACCACGGCCTCTCAGAATACCGGCGTGAATCAACCCACAGCGTTGTGTTTAGCCGTGTGAATGAGGTTATCGGAGGCCCAATCCCTCCTCTTCCCCTATCCCTTCCCAATCCTTATATCCGCAACCCCCATCCCCAAAAGGCCGGCAACGCACTCGTAACTCCTTTGGTGTTGCGGGTGTCCATGGGCGGCGCCGATTGCTTACCATCAGGTAATCCGTCTGCTCGTTTGCCGACTTATACCATAACCTACCCTGCTCTACCTACCCTACCTTCCCTACTCTACCTACCCTACCTACCCTACTCTACCTACCCTACTCTACCTACCCTACTCTACCTACCCTACCTACCCTACTTACCTTACTCTACCTACGCTACTCTACGTACCCTACTCCACCTACTCTATCCTATGTCCTTCCACTGGCTCCCTGCCAATTTTCAGCTAAATCGGTTCAGCCGATCTTGAGTTATAAGTGGAGTAACTAACACGACTTTCTTTTATATAATTATATAGATGTTAATTAGGTTGAACGCCGAACTTTTTATGTGCGTGATCACAATGTAAATGTGTATTCCCATTTTCGTGTCATGTAATAACCATAGGATGAGTTATGATGTTGATTAAGATAAACTACAAAAAAAATCAATATTAATCTACAGTCGCTTCCCTAGGTAAAAGGTTGAAAATGTTTGAAGTATCAACTTTATGGTCACCATTCAAACCGCGATTACTCGCGCGATACCATCAAATACCCATTTACTTTTTTTTAACAATGTAATGACCATTAGGTGTTTGTAAAACTAACAATAGATGTCGTAGAACAGATGTTATCGAATAAACATCAATTTGTTAGTTCGTGATTTGAATAGAGTAAAAATTATTAGTGATAAATTTGAATTAGCCTCTTTATTCGATATATACTTACATAACATCATCAGCCTATAAGTGACGACTGCTATAAAAAGGCATCTTCCCACACAGTGATAGTTTGAGCATTAATCACCTTGCTTGCTCAAGGCGGATTAGGCATTTCAAGTACAGGTTTCCCCACGACTATTTTCACAGTTTTTGAGTGATTTCTAAAAATTAAAGTACCCATACAACACGTGAATAAGTCACATAGGTTCCGATTCCGCACTGAAAACCAGGCGCCTTAAGCCCCGTACCACCACAACACGTACACTTACATATTTATATTATGTATAGTAGCTAAAACCATACTATTAGAATTATGTGGTGGAATCGAACTGATCTGGCAAATGGAATCAAAAGGGCATGAAAGGAACCTTGCATTGTCTTTTAGTAAACATACCAAGTTTGGGCTCGTTAGATCTGCCTATTTCATCCGATGACGACGGCACTGATTCAAATAATGTTTTTTTTTTTATTTTTTAACAATAAAGTTATGCATATTTGTTTCAGTACTTTGACGTCACGTATATCTAAAATTCCATTATATCGTCCGTAGAAAGTTTTGATGTTTTTATTGGAAAGACTACTTTTGAAAAAATAACATTAAGATACTTTTGATCCTGAAATTCTTACAAAATAAATACCAACTGAATTTAAGTTAACATAAAAACTAGTTTATTTAAATACAATATTTATTGAAAATAACGATTTATGCATATGAGGAGCATGCGCGTCGCGGCGGCATCAGAATCAAAATAAGGGTCCTGTTGCAACTTGAAACTAGTAGAGCTCTGCTCAGCTAATTCACGTGACAAAGACATTATCTTCAAGAAATGTAGTAATATCTTATACATAATATTATTAAAAAATATTGAAGCCCTCGTACATGAGAGATCAATCAACGACAGCCTCTTAGCAACGCAGAAAGCACACAAAGTATAATGATATGTCAATAATCACGCAAAATTGGTATTTATTGTAATATAGTTAAGTGTTACAAACAATATTAATCCATCATGCGTTGATATTACCATGTTCGTGGTCCGAACGTGGTAGGTTTCATTAATTGTATTGACCAAACAGATACTTCTTAATCGTTCGTATTGTACAGAGAGCACGTCTGCTCCTATTAGTGTTGTAAGTGCCCCTGTTTATGTTACTAAGAGGATCGAAGTATCAATAGTTAATCCAAACTAATATGCGAAAGTAATTCTCTGTCTGTCTGTCTTTTCTTCACGCCTAAACTACTCACCCGATTTGTGTGAAATTTGGTACAGACATAGTTTGGAACTCGAGAAAGGACATAGGATAGTTTTTATACCAAAAATCTGCAAGAAGTCACTATTCACATTCCGAGCGGTGTCGCGGGCAAAAGCTTGTTATACTATAAAGCTGACCATATCTTTTGTTTGTTTGTTTGAACTCTGTAATGGCATGAACGTCAAATCAAATTTAGCAATTATTTTTATCTTACCTTGTCCATTTGCTTACAGGTAATTTGTCTGCTCAATTGCCACTTTATCGCATAAATACTGTCTTGATTGATTTTCATTTATTATACGTCTATTTGATATTATAAAGCTAATAAAATTGTATTACTCTTTGAAATTCTTGTTCATTATATAAAATCATCTTATTGACGTCAATTCAAATTAATAATATTTGCAGTATCAATAATGAACCTAATGAAGTACAAATCATCTGTGATCACATTGAAATGGAAAATTATACGAATCTAGAACTGATTTTCAAATTGCAAGAAAATTGGTTAAATAGAAAACTACATAGGTATTCAATTTTCTTGCTATTTATCGGAATGTTTTCATATTGAAACCAATAACAAATTATATGATAACTAAAGACAAACACACAATGTTGGACCTAAAAAAAAAATGATTTATTTTACTTTATTTTCTATGAAAAAGTTCCTATGCCTTACAACTCGTATCTTATAACTCTTGCGTCACTTTTTTCTATGTGATAGGACGGCAAACGAGCAGACGGATTACCTGATGGTAAGCAATCAGCGTCGCCCATGGACACCCGCAACAAAGAAGGAGTTACGAGTGCGTTGCCGACCTTTTAGGGATAGGGATTTTGGGGATTTAGGGGTTGGTAAGGGATAGGGGTAGGGGAAGGTTTGGGCCTCCGGTAACCTCACTCACCCGGCGAAACACAACGTTGTGGTTGTTTCACGCCGGTTTTCTGTGACTGCAGTATTGTCAAAAATTAGTATCTACAAGTCTGTAAAACTGCACTTTAGCAAGACTCTAAAATAAAAGTAATAGTATAATCATGGCATAAACGGGAAATATTTGATTCATTCTCTGTTTGTTTTGATCGAAATTAATCAGAAACTTTTTGACCGATTTAAAAAAAAAACTTTTTCTGTCAGGAACCTAAACAATTCCCGGTGAACACGGGTAAAACTGCGAAACACGACTCGTGTTAATATTTTCTTTATTTTACAGTAAACAATCGTTCCCGATCCTTCACAATAAGCGGTAACAGTAATACTCCAGTCAACGCTATGATTGGGTCAGGTGCTGGGCCTAATAATTGTGCCAATGATTGGCTGTTGGTACCATGTGGCACGAACGTTGGACGAATTCAACCAGCTCAAGCATTGTGTACAGACAGAATTTGCGGTGGAACCTTCTCAGCTGAGCTGTCGATGCAAGCTTCTACTGTACTGAGTGAGTTTGTGTTACTTATATTTTAGCTGACATCAATCTGTAATTCTTAATCAGTTTCTTTCGTGCACCCCCCTCAAAATTAACTAAATTATGGATAGATGGAAAAGAGAAGGTAAAGGTTTTTATTGATTTACTTCCAGTATTTTTCCGATTTACACATCTTTTATACTTTACTTGGATTTTCACTAAAATTTCAAGATTAAAATTAAGTACTTACTAAGTTGGTTAAGCCATTTCAAATTGTTGTGAGACTAACCAAACGTAGACAGATAAACCTGACGTGTTTCCCGCGCCTTAGTAAGCCACTTAAGGTTTCAGTGTGTCTCGACCTTAATGTCCTAGCCTCACAGTTGGATTTACCTTGCAATCAGTTTTCTATTCAGTCATTCAATGCAATACAGAATATTCTTGATTAGTCCTCAATGAGATATTCAATCTAGAAAATTTATGGAAAATCTGTCCTCATCAATTTGAAATTCTCTATAGAAATTTCATAAAACATCTTTCCTATAATTTTTATAATGTGTAAAGAGGTTTCAATAAAAAAGGACGTACATGTCAAAAAATCACTGTTAGATAACTACAGATAAGTTATGCGCGCGCAAAAGTGTAGACTCGAAAAGGATACCTACAATTGTATGCAAGTGCATTTAGTCTAGAATAATCTCTTTAAGAATAATGTTTGTTTACGTTGAGTACGTTATTGATAACAATAAGTAGCTGTTTCGTGTTTCCTTGTTAAATTTGTCATACTATCCATTTTCTACAATTTTAATTTGTAGTGATATATAATTACAATTAATGATAGGTATGTGAGTGTGCTGACGCTTGGCGCACATTTTTCGTGCTTTTTGTGAGCGTATAGCATATCTGTATTAATATAATATATTTAGTTTTCAAGTAAGCAATGTGTATCCAGATTTATAACACATTTTATAGTCACAAACCGGGGTCACGGATCAAGCGCATTAGAGTATCGCGGCCTCGGCTTGGAGCAGGAGAAGAAACAGGTTTTTAGTCAATAAGAATCTGACACTTCCTCTCCCCATACCCTAGCGAAAAAAGTTATTTGATGATTTGCCTTTCACAAAATATAATAAGGGTCAAAGTTGTGACAATTTTTCGTGATATTATCACGCTGCAAAGTGTCAGGCGGATAAATTTTGTAAACTTAATGCAGTCAACTAAGATAAACGAGGAAAACAAATATAAATTATTAAAATCTAGAGTTAAAATTAATTCTTTGACATTTTATAAGACAAATAGCAAAATTACCCCTAAGGCAAATCTGCATCCACAAACCAATTAAAAGAAATTACCTTCTAACATTTTATTTACAACAGAAAATTATGAGTCGCAAAGAAACAGTTTGCAATAGCAAAAGGCTTCTAAATACTAAAAGAAATTGAAACAAGTCTTTTCATTATAAAATCTACCTTTAGAACTTAAGACTTTGCTTATCTCTTTGTTCAAGAAAACAAGCTTCAATGAAGAATCTCGAGAAATCCATCCGTCTTTTTTATTGTGAATCAAGAACTGTGCAAGGCGGTTAAATACCTTCACAGAAAAGTCTTAGTGGAAACAAATTTTTTTGTCAGTGGAAAATCATCAAATAATTTCTCCCGCCCAGGGTGAGACGAGAGAGACGGTCACTCGTACTTACTAAAAACCCCCCGTTCCTTGTCCTGCTATAGGCCGAGGCCGACGTGTCACATTGCGCCTACCCCGCAACTCCGACTTAACATCAGGCCAGAAAGTCAGTCTGTGGTGGTCCATTGACTCTTCGAGGCACGCGCGGAACGCTACGCGTCGTACGTTCGGGTCTGGTTCTGGTCGGGCGGCGAGCTACCCTTACTCGCCGTCCGCAGACCCGCGCTTACGGTGGCTGGAGATCGCCTACTGCGGCAGAGGATGATAGCAGGGTGTCAGACTCTTACTGACTAAAACCGTTCCGTCTGATCCTCCAAGCCGAAGACGCGAAACCTTATTGGGCTTGACCTGCGACCCCGGCATCATAAACAAATCTAATTTCGTTTTACAAAGAACTCTTCAAACCTTACAACGATGTAATATATTATCGCCCCTTTAATATGCCTCAGTTAGACTTCGCAATCTGTACTAAATCTTTCTCCCAGTACATTGATTGAAAGCTGAGGAGCAATTTTTTACGGTCATTCCATTGTAACCTGACTTTAAGACATGTATTGGCTATAAAACATTCTAGACGAACTTCTTTCTGCTAAGAACGAATCTACCATACTGACTGAATTTCTGTCAGAAAAGTAAAAATAATTAATTCTTCTACCCTGGGTGGGACGAGGATGACGACTCACTGACTAAAAACCACTCGGTTCCTTCTCCTGCTCTGGGCCGGGGCCGCGGCACTTGATTCTCTCCTCAGTGGTTATTCAATTTATTATTCAATTCTCAATTTGTTATTCTAATTGGTTATTCAATTTGAGATCTTTATAATGTAATAATGATAACTTTATAAATGCTAACCTTTATATTATGTATGTGTATTTTGTATGCAGGTACAGTAAAACCCTTCCGTCTATGGTTCCACACGGACAACATTGAAGCGCCAGTGGATGTCGGCAACCGAGGGTTCTGCCTCAACTATGTGCAGCAGCCCTGCACCAACAACTTAGTTTAAAACAGCTTTAATAAATGATAATATTAATTAGAAACTAAGTAGTTGTTAATCGTAATATGTATACAGCTGGATACAGCTTTCTCTTAAATAAAATTCTAAGAAGTATAATTTTAAAGCTAGTTTCAGGTTTTTGACTGAAAAATTGTATTAATATCCTTAATAGTTCGTAATCTTGAATTGTATTAAGTACATTACATCATCAAAATCACACATAGGTACTCGTCTAGTTTCAAGCCGCAATGTATATTATAGAATTGTGTAGGAATTCTATTACATCATTAAATTATTGGTGAAACGTTACTTTTACGTGCACCTTTGCATTCCCCTAAATAACTATTTTTTACTAACTATTAAGAGCTTTATCAAATTATGTTATTTACCTACTCAAATTTAGGCGAGTTAAGTTGATCACAAAATCGTTTTGATAACATAGGTAGTACAACTCTTTGCTACGACAAGACTGACTGTATGATTGGCCACCTCGGCTGGGCAACCGGCACAATTCACACAAGGAACTTCTCTTTGCGCGATCTACAAATTGTTGTTGGTTACGTGCCTGGAAATTTGTAAAAAAACATTTATGACACTGGAGAAAAATCCTAATGCAGTACAGAGCTTTTTAAGTACATTATTGTTGTTTTCATGAAATAAATATTCATCTTATACTTCAAAAACGAGATTTATGAAATTGTACAATTTACTTATCGCAATATTAAATTCTAGATTTAAGTGACCGTCATTTCTGTCAGGTTCTTCGAAGAATTAATAATGTTCCAGTGACATTTTTAAAATGCAAAGTTCTCTTGAATAAGCACAGGATGTGTTTGAAATACGTTTATCGAAATATAATTTGTCATAAATGCTATTTTTTTCTGATACTAAATGCACATAATAAAACTATACATAAATACATTGTTAAAGAAAGCCACTCAAAACTGGAAGTATCAAAATAATTTTACTGTAAATTAATAAATAAGCCAGTAAGTACATAATTATAACAATAATTTAGTGACGAAATGTTGTCTCTATTATTTTGTATATTTTTAATTATATATAGATCTTAATACATTTATAAATGAATTTACACTGCCTTAATCATTTGTAGATATAGGTATTTCTAAATAATGTTTGTACTTTTATAATAAATAAAAATATAAATTATTACTTGTGTTTTTATTTTTAGAAAATCCTTAAAGTGATATGGAAGGGAGATCAAAGATTTATATATCTATATGTCTATATAGATGAGATGTCTATATCGCAAACTCCTATGTTGCATAGTATTTGCATTAAACATAATAAATTTTTCAACTTAGAAACACGTCACTTATAAAGAAAAAAATATAATGATGCGATAATCATGGACAAGCAAAGGTCAAACTATCGAACGATTTTGTACCGCAGTGTGTGTTCAAGGCTGCTTCCTATATTTCATAGCACAAAAGAAAAATATTATTATATTATAAATCGTTTAAATAAATAATATATAATAGCAATGTGACTGAACATTAGCTTACTGTTTGCTTAGTTATTTTAAACTACCGGTGTAAAGTTACCCCTACTACGATGTAATAAAGTTGCTATTTATAACGTAGGTACGTAACGTTTCGAGTTTACAAGAAGGAGGAGCCAAAATCTCAAAACTCCACTCCTCTACATAATAATGCAATTTGGTGGACCAATGAGAGCAAAGGAAATCTGTGTCATATATATGATATCGCGTAAGACCTGCGCAAGTGCAGTGCTGGCCTTTCGACCATATATAAGCAAGGGTAACCAGCCCGCGGAGTTATTTTGCTTCATAGCTTTACTTCTTCCTGCCACACATCGCTTTCAGTCCTTTCGCTACCTTCGTTCAGTTAACACGCCCTCGCCATGTAAAACCGTCAAACTGGCGCGCTACTCAGAGTCCACCACCGTGGTGGTGGCTGAACCCGGTGAGTAAAACTATTATTTCATTTATAATTATTTTAATATTTTTTTCTAAACACTTGTAGTAGTTTCCACCTTCTGGTTCCCACGTGAATGTTTAATAAGGCACAGTAGGCATGCAGGGCCAGTAAATACCAGACGCTTGCCGACAGCGCATGGAGGTTACGTTACTAAATGTTTCTAAATTATGATGGAAATGTCGAGTCGACAGCAATTGTATCCGACGATTACTAATACCAGTGAGCAGTTTTTTGTGACATAAATTGAAGTGTTTTGACATTATTATTTGCTTTTTGTTATGTGTGTTTTTTCTAAAATGGTTGGTATTTTTCAGTAAACGAAGAGGCGGACTCTGAGAGCAAAACATGTGGGAAGATCTTAGTGTTCCTATCCTGGGTACTCGTTTGTTTGACTATGCCCTTTTCCCTCTTCATCTGCTTTAAGGTAAGTGTCAATAATTATTTCTTTGCAAATTCCAGGCAATATTTTTTATAAAAAATACCATCTTGCATTAAGAGCTGATTTAATAATGACGAAGAATGATTTTGGAATTTGGAAAGAGATTTTATTTATTTATTTGAAAATATCCACTGTGTATTTTATTTTTTCTAAAATATCTAGCTTGCGATCTGTACATTTTTGGTGATGTCCTAGCGAAAGTGCTTTGGCGGGCAACCATTTAATTTTATACGCAGCTCGCGTGAGATAACTTTGATAAGATCCTTGAACATTTCTCGCCTAACTTCCAGAAGCATATACATTTTTATCATTGTTAAAGTCCCGAAAAAGTTAATGGGCGAATTTCAAAATCGAACCTTACGTCCTGAGTGGTTCCCCTGAAAATTGAATGCGGTGACTATTATAGGCCACCGGGTCAACTAGTCGTCACATGAGTGTCAATGTTTGTGAACAAATGACTAATTTAGAAATTACTGCTATTACTCAGCGCGAAGGCCTATTTTTTCAGTACCTATTACATGTGTTGGGAAACACATATTCAATAAATAAAAATCTCGTTATTTATTTAATATTTAAGGTCCATAAATCATATATTTTGACCTTAATAAATATAAAAATGTATTAAAAAATATTAAGTTTAAGATTTTTCCGTAAGCTACGAAAATAAAGGCGGAAAAGCGGGTGTTTAATTGCATACAGCAAGTGCATGTCCGGCTGAGCTTCAAGCTAAGGCTCACATTATCTCTTTATGTATTTATTCAGACGCAAAATAAACTTCTATAAAAAAGGAAATATGTTTTCTATAAAATAGATTTAAAATATGCACGAAATATTTTTCATTTTTTTTTCTCAAAAGGCCGAGTCGCGTAATCCACATAATACAATTATGTGACAAATTTCATTTAAAAAATAATAATAAGAAAAAAATAAAATAAAAGGTACGTGCGCGTTAAATCCTGTAATCCAATAAAGTATTAATATGCAACGCGAAAGATTTGAGTTTAATATAAAAAAAAATACTTTGATTCTTTCAATGCAGTGATAATTATTTAAATACCTAAACGTTGTTCGACAAATGATCGGTAGTCGGTCGGTGACAATAAACACGTATATTATATCGATCGATGGATAAATTTATAATAAGCACGCAGTCCTAAGTCCCATAGAAACTAGGAAAACTAGAATTTTTAATATACGAATTATTTTTAATATCGCTTTTTAATTACTCAGAATTTTTTGCAAAATTCGTCACGATAATTATAATTATTTGCCAGATACATTTTATGGTTGCTTGACCGTATCAAAGATTGTTTCGGAACTTTTAGTACCTACCTAATTATTAAATGATTCTACACGGCACGATACAAACACCACACTAGTTAGATTTTTTAATATTTCTTGACGTTCATCTAGTGAAAATCCATTTAAGTAAAGATTATAAAAACAGGTTACATTTTTTATTTATAAAGTGTTATTTAAAAGAGCAAAAGATTTCTTAATTCTTTAATAATGTATCGTAGAACATAGCTTAGACAAAGACCAATATATAACATCATCGTCTAGTACATACATAAAGTAGAACATACAATATTCCATAATTCCTCCAAAGAAAATAAACAAAACTTCGGACCGTGAACACTTCCAAATGTCATACGTTTTATGAATAATTTAGTCGGACATCAGGTGTTCCAATTCACACATAAGTTGATTGACCTCAATGCCAATATGAATGCCATGAATAGTCATCACGATTAAGAAAAGCTTTCAAATAAAATCAATAATCGTTTTATTATTGATACAATATATCGGTTTGATTTACTTAATAATCTTTGGAAACTTTAATCATTACTAATCTAAGCACGAAAGCTCTCTACTATAAAAGTTCTCTACTATAAAAATCTTACTAACCTAAAAGGGTACAAATTTCAAAAGCGTTTCAGCTAAAATGTTCTATTTCATTGAATAATTTCTAAAAGCTAAATGATCATCACTCCATAAGGGAAAATTTCGAAAATTCTTCCTTATGTGACAACTAATCAATTTATACTATACTAAACTATAAATATTATTGATGAGTATATGTTTTGCGTACCCGTATATAAATTCCAAAATTCCATAGGAAAGCAGAGGACAAACGAATGTGTTGCAGGTTCGAATCTCGAATCAAATTTTCCTAAACGTACCCACGTTTATAAATTGGTACAAGAGATCATAACAAATATAATCTATAATATTTCTTATAAAGAATGTTTAAAAAACATTCTTTATAAGAAATTCCAGTCACTGAACGATTCCCAAGAGACATTACTAATTTCGGTATATGATTGGTTAAGTCTGAAAGACGCACCCAGTGCATTTTACCCTTCATGACCTTGGCTTGCCGCCCTAAAGATACATAAAGCGGGGCTAATGAATGCGACAACTTAAACAAAGCCACCCGTGCAACGTTTGAGTTGAATACAGGTAGTTGCACAATTAGTGCGCAGAGGAAAACCAAAAGAAAATCAATATAGACAGTTGTATTGAAAAGCTATTACCTACTAAAAATGAGTACAGAAGTCGGTACTTGCTACTAGGTGACAATTAAGTTTTGTTGCCTCCTCTGTTTTCTAGTCACTTCTCCTACTGTATAGGTACATACAAAACTCGCTCTTAATACTTACGTCACTAATTCCTATCTATTTTAACCACGGGATAGATTTTAACAATATCGTGACCAAAGAGATCCTTTACCTTTAAAATCGATTCTTGATTGTTTTTTTTTTTTTCGTTAAACAAGCCGGCATAGTTTACCAACGATCAAACGGATTACCTGACGTCTATTTGTTGCCGGCTTTTTGGGGATTAGAATTTCAGATATTTTGCAATTGTGGAGGAATGGGGGAGGGGAAGTTTTAGGCTTCGGGTAACCTCAATCACACGGAGATATACAATGCTGTGTTTGTTTCACGCCGGTTTTCAGTGAGAACGTGGTAACACTCCCGTCGTGCCGACCCATTCGAGCCGAAGCTTGGCTCACCCACACTTAAAATTCTATCTCGCTTTGCGAAGATATGTATATTTGTATCTTGCGATGTACCAAATTCTCTCCTCTATCTAATCTCAGCAACACGTTTCTACCTGGCTACCGCTTCAGTAACTCGACTGCACGGTTGGTGCAGTGGCTCGGCAACTGCCGGCCGTGCAACGCATCGCGGGTTGATTCCCGCACGAAACAACTCTTTGTGTGATTTACAAATTGTTGTTCCGGGTCTGGGTGTCATGTGTATGTGAAATTGTATGTTTGTAACCGCACCCACGACAGAGGAGATAATCCTAATTAGGGGCAAATGTTTTTTATAAAAAAACCGATTTTTTACCGATAGCAATCCGTCTATCGCTTGAAATCGCGTCTTCTTTTATTTCAATCTCTCCTTATAAATCCGATACTTACTGAATTTTAGCCTCGACTATTCTCGTCCACTTACTAAGTATGTGTATAAAAATGATGGTAATCCTTACATGTCAATTTCGGCTAATTTACCATAAAAAATATTAAAATATAAATTACATTAATGTAAGTAAAAATTGGTAAGATGTTGAGGTAAAAACGTCTTAACAATAACAATCGCAAAAGCTAACTTTATCAAGGCTAATATACATATACAGACAGCATTAAAATAACAACAGTTCTATTTTAAAATATAGGGTTCACTAGACTATGTATACATGTATATAATACCAAATTTAACATTTTATATCTACAATTCGTTTCTTGGTTTTTCTCCTGTATCGTGGGTGCGTAAACAAACCTACAATTTCACATACACAAGACACCCAGACCCGGAACAACAATTTGTGGAATACACAAACTGTTGTTCCGGGTGTGTAGCGGGAATCAAACCCGCGACACGTAACACAGCAGTCAGTTCCCCAGCCACTGCGCCAACCGTGCAGTCAAAACCTTAAATCCCTTAGTGTCTATCATACATAATTAATCAAAAGATATTCAATAACTATCTATTAAATAATCATGGCGATTGAATAATGTATAGTATACGTGGCTGTTATTATTAATACGGTAGCACGAAGTTCGATTCCCACGTAGGAGCGACAACTTAGGGCAGTAATTATATGGCTTTTCAATTTATAAATGAATTAGTTATCAGGGATTTAGGTCAAATCACTACGAAGTAAGTTTTCTAATAAATAAATTGTATTAAAAATAAAAATATAACATAAACTATTTCAAAATTAAAAACGAAAAGATCATAATAGAATAGTAAAGTTTTTGTATAATTTATTAAAACGCTGATCTCCTCTTGAAAGTACCAAAATCCAAAATAATATTATAAATGCGAAAGTAACTTTGTCTGTCTGTCTTTTCTTCGCGCCTAAACTACTAAACCAATTTCTGTGAAATTTGGTACAGACATAGTTTGGAACTCGAGAAAGGACTAAGGATAGCTTTTGTACCAAAAATCTGCAGGAAGTCACTATTCCACGCGAATGGAGTTGCAGGCAGAAGATTTTAATACAATAATATTCTTATAGTCATATTAAGAAAACAAAGCTTGCTTTTCCTTAACAAGTTACTTACACCAATTTATATCAATTCATACTGTTATACTTTTAATAGGTATCTTTAAATCGCTGAACTCTTTTCGTGTGAGCCATACTATACAGTATTATCTTCGAGCTCTATCGAGCCCAACCTTCCCAATAATAAGAAAAAATATTGCCCGTCGTGTATACAAACATATTAATTAGTTAAAGGGTTGCAAGATAGGCCATAAACTTTCTACATTAAGGAGAAGTGGACCAAATTTATTACGATTTATAAAAGAACAGAATAATAAATGTTTTATTTTATTACAATAAGCGTGCGGACGGAATAAGCGGACACAAAAAAGTGTTTTTTTTAAGAACTTAATCATCAATAATTTTATCATGTAAGGCTTTTATTTGTACACTTTAACAGAAGTTCACATATTATATAAAAAAAATTAAATTAAAGAACTATTTTTTTTTACTTTTCATTATTATTCAGTAAAAACATGATCTTAGAGGCAAAGTTGACACGTTATTGACTGTGAAAATATTAACAATTGGTGTGTTTTTATCTTTATTTAAAAAAAAATTATCTGGAAGTACCTATATCGATTATGCCATCACGGAATTTAAAAAAATACTTAAATCGAGTATGTAGTTTTGTATCGAGTAGGTAGTTTTGTAATTGAAAATGTGATTTAGTAAACAGAACTAAATAAAACTATTTGAAACATAGATATTTTTTTGTAGGTATCTATTAATAAAGTAACTTAATAATTCTAAAACAGTAGTATTTCTCAGTAATAATTACCTATTCAAAAACAACTTAACTAATAGAGATACTATAACCTTTTGACATGTCATAAAAGTTTATATTCCACGTAAAAGTAAATCGATAGAACAAAACACAACTACAATATTACACGTTACGTAACGCTGTGTGTGTGTGTCCAATAAAATAGATGTCATAGTTCGCGTTTGACACGACACAATGTCCATTTGACTCGTGTTAATATTTAAAATTTACTAATCGGATGGCTGAGTTTTTCTGAAAGAAGAGAAAGAAACCTAGTTTGAATCATTGTTCGTCATGGAAACTCTTTACGTACTTACAATATATAATACATTAAAAACGTTTCAGCCGTTTCCGAGATCTTGTATACATATATCAATGTGATTAGTTTACATGAAACAAACTGCTCCTTCAAAGGTACTGAAAGAAAAGACGTAGTTCCGGTGTAGACAAAATGTTAGTAGCTTTCTCGATTGTATAGAAGTACAAAACCAATATAAATAAACTGACCGTTCAACGAGCGGAAAGATATGAGGGAGGCCACGAAATACTGGTTTCATAAAGCTTGATGTGCATGGGTAGCGGTGTAAACAAATTATCGATAATGCCAAGAAGTCTGCATAAGTTTCAAGGCCTCAGTGAATTGGCAGACATGCACAATCATTGGCCAAATCTTAACATACTATAAAAGGCCAGTAACTGTCCAAACGAAGACCTATCAAATATGTACTAAAACAAATACATGCGATTTTAAAAATGGCAGCTTGTTTATTGCTTACTTTTTAAGCCCAATTTCCGCTGCGAGTTGTCTTTGAGTTCTAGAACTATCAGTGTATGTGGATATTTATTCGTACCGTGCAAAACACGATGTTTACAAAAACATTATCTATAAAATAATTATACTGAAAAGCTTTTTAATAATTTAACAAAACTTACGTCCTAGTTGTACATACAAAGAGGTCAACAACAACTACATAAATATAGTACCTACTTTACTAAATCTGAATTGCAATGCTTATTAAACTCTTATTAAAGATAGACACAGTTTTGTTCCACGAGTACATATACCACTCATAACCTTGCATAATGCAAACAAACAAACATTATTGATTTGCAAACTTCTACGCTCGTGGATTTGAAAGCATTTTTTTAAAGAAGGTAAATGTAATGATGATCAGCTAACAATGATAATAGCCGTGTTCAAATTAACCTATCCAAAATCGGATAATAATAGACAATATTCGACTACATAATCGTCATTTTGTGTCATTTTCACATAGGTATTTCTGATAGCATCGTTTAGATAGCACTGTTAGTATATATATATAGGGATAGTTTTACCGTCCGACTGTTCACGGGCAGCGTCGAATAAACCTGTCAATATATCGGTATCATTATCATTATCAATGATAATCAAGCATCAGTAGGAGCCCGTGGGAGATAATTCCTAGACAACGTAGGCCTCATTTACAAAAGAGGGGTTTTAAAGAATTTTCAACGTACCTTTTTTTGACAGAGGAACATCATCAAAAATGACTTCTCCCGCCTAGGCTGAGATTGTCAGGCTCTTATGGACTACCCCCTCCCCACCTGTCCCTTCTCCTGCTTTAGGCCGAGGACGATGCTTCATTATTTATACCCCGCAGAACGCTATGCACCGTCGGGTCTGGTTCTGGTCAGGCGACAAATGCCCTTACTCCCCGTATGCAGACTAGCGCTTACGGTGGCACTTCGGGCGTCGTTGATCGAGAGATGATCATATCTCGATCCCCGACGCCCGGAGTGTCGCCTAAGCGGCATCTTCAACATATCTGACCAACGGTTTTAAGATCCCAGTTTAAAAGGATAAGTAATTGTTCACTATAAAATCCCTTAAGCCTCGTTCACTTTGGGCTGTCCCGCGTACATGACATCTGCGGAACGCGACTTCACTCGCGCAAGCACAGACATAGAGCAATGAACAACGAACCAACCTGCGCGCCACGCAAACTGCCGTTTCTTAGTTAATCAGACTTTAGTCAAAACATACGTCACCCTTGGGAAATTGTAAGTAATGTATTTTATTGTGACATCATCACACGGCTGGATGAGCTAACGTTTAAGTGGGCTATTTTTGAATTGTGACTATCGTGAGTGAATTAACTAAAAAAAAAGGTGTACAAGTTTCAAGTTACAGCGGGACTCTTATTCACGAGCAGCGTGCGCGTCGCGGCGAAGTCAAGCAGCCACCATTTATTATTTTATTGTTATAAAAAAGTTTTCTGATGCTTAAGTTACTCTATAAAATGTTTGAATAAATCGTATTACAAGTTCTAACAGTAAACAGATTGAATCTAAGTGCCTCGTTTCAATCAAAGGATATGGAATGAAATTCACTTCGCTTGAAAATCTTTTCTAGCTTCTGCCAACGGATATCAAACTGACAGGCTATTGCATCGTATGAGCGGTGCTGCAGATTCGCCACTCGCATATTTCAGAACGTGGTTACAGTTGAATAGATTTTATTGAATCACAGCGAATTGATGGAGCGCAAACAAGGTTGCAACGCTGGTTATTTTTCCATTCCGCGATCGTACATTCCCGTGTTTTAAAAAACAACATTCATGTGGTTTTATTAGGAATCCTTTCATCGAGCTTGGGCATCGAATTGAAATAGTGGAATATGTTTTGTGTTGTTTTAGTGGATGTTTTTTTAACAAGACCTGTTTGCTTCCATTTTCATAGCACGTATTGTCCGCCATATCACAATATACGCTTTTGAATAATAGATATATGTAGAATTTGTAAATAATGTATTCTTCGGTTCGTCAATCAGATAGGTATAATATGTTATGATTGTTGTGTGCATTGCGAATATGGATATATACGTAAATAAATGGGTTAATATATTTTTTAATAGAAATTATGTCAATACTAAAGTAAATTCAGATTTGGTGGATTAATAAACCTTAGAAATATCATAAAATCAAATACTTTTAATGATGTATTTATTTGAAGGTACTTTAGGTATATCTTGTGACTGAGTGATAAAAATGTTTATGAGTGACGTCCCCCACTCATAAACTCAAATTCATTTTATCTAAGTTTTATTTTCATAAACGAAAAAATAAAAATAAATATACGTGTCCTATATTTACTTACGGTAATATACAGAATATTACTTGTGTTGGCGCACAAACATGCACTATGCGAGAGTCTACTTCTTTTTCAGTCAACTAGACTGTTAACCATGATCAAATACGATCAGGTGGCTTTTATTTGATAGGAAAAACAGCCCTCAGCATCGAGTTTGGCAAATAAATTTTTACCTTATTATTTTACGTACTAAATTCATATTTCTTTGTTTAAAGGTTGTTCAAGAGTATGAACGTGCTGTAATCTTTCGTTTGGGCCGACTACTATCAGGAGGGGCGAAGGGGCCAGGTAAGTGCCTGGATTTTATTTGTCAGTCAGTCAGGTCTTATCCTTGTCGTAAACCGCTGGGACTTTCTAAACGTCTCTAGCCTCGATCTTCAACCTCGTGTCAGCCCCGATAACGTCACATCTCTCAATCCCAAAGGCATAGGCAGGGATGCATTTTTCCAATATAATAATTACTTAATTTTAAGGCAATATAATAATGTCTTCGCCAGCCATGGTCTAACCTCCTTAAAATAGATAATGACACTATTATCAATTAAAGCATACAATTTCATACATCTTTCTATGATCGGATAACGTTGAAAAAAAAATATAATTACAAAATATATATAATAACTTACAATTTATCATATAAAAGCCTACGTTTTTACTTAGACTTTGTTTAAAATCGATGGCAATTAAGATTAAAGCTAGCTCGGTTTAAGTTTTAAAGAATACCATAAAATTATTTAGTTTTCAGTTGGGATTTTTTTTTTGTTTAATGGCTTATTCTGAACTATTTTCAAAGTTTACACTATTAATGTTGTTATTAGGTAGGTAATAATAATAATTTATTTACTTTTAGGCATATTCTTCATCTTGCCTTGTATTGACACCTATGCCCGCGTGGATCTCAGAACCAGGACGTATGATATCCCGCCCCAGGAGGTAAGTGACGCGACTATCTATTTCTATAAAACAATGTTTTTTCCGTAACAAAGACTCTTAGTTAAGACATCGAACAATTCAAACACAGTCCTATAAACTGGGAACATTGTTTTTTTTAAATTTATTTTTTTTGTTTATTCAATTTTCTCAAGTATTAATGCACAATAAATCAAAGATACCATTCGCAGGTTCTTACGAAAGATTCAGTGACCGTATCAGTGGACGCTGTGGTTTACTATCGAGTTCACAATGCTACAATCTCAATAGCAAACGTTGAAAATGCCCATCATTCCACCCGGCTCCTCGCTCAGACGACTCTACGAAATACTATGGGTACACGGCCACTTCACGAGATCTTAAGTGAACGCGAGACCATCTCTGGCTCCATGCAGCTCTCGCTGGATGAGGCCACGGAGGCCTGGGGCATCAAGGTGGAACGCGTTGAAATGTGAGTCCATTTCGTATCTCAGTATAAACGTAACAATCTTTATAATCTTCGAAGGCGTGACTAAATAGTGCACATGTTCAATATTACAGCCACTTTTCACCATGTATGCACAATTTCAGTCATGATAGGTTATAGGAAAAATACCTACGAAATCATTAATAAAAAAGTCAAAATAAAAACAGACCTGTTTATCGGTCTACAAATCAAAACGCCTATGTGAAAGAAAACATCGCAAATATGTTTTCATTTGTGAAATAAAATAGTATGGTAACGAAACACAACATTGCATGGACTTACAAACATGTCATTTTGTTTCCCATATTTAATAACATCAACCTTTACATACCTCAGTTGAAGAGAT
Source organism: Spodoptera exigua (assembly GCA_902829305.4). Classification (NCBI taxonomy): domain Eukaryota; kingdom Metazoa; phylum Arthropoda; class Insecta; order Lepidoptera; family Noctuidae; genus Spodoptera; species Spodoptera exigua. Next base: position 4,874,315 of record LR824601.2, on the reverse strand, counting down.
AATATTATTTGTACGCGCGCGTCATCGTCACATGCGGGCTCAATGCGGATCATTTGTAACAAAGAATGCAATCAGCTTGCGGATGCATGTACTGAACTCGCATTGTGCGTAAATATCACGAATATTTAAATCATGCGGGCAGACCGTAGTATATTGAATATTTTGCTTTTAATGAATGAAAGTTTCCTTATCGCTACGTTGCTAAGTATGTTAATTAAAGCCAACACACATGACGTTTACTTAAAGAAAACTTCATTTACTTATTGAAGCTGTAAAGTAAAAATAGTTTAGTTTAAATCATGCCTTATAACTCTGTATACAGAGACAACAAAAAAAAAACAATAAGTACCTAAGATTTACTTTTTTCTTTTTTACTAATATTTCAACTTACGTAAGTAAATGTCTCCTACAATAGCAAAGACGTGCGTCTGCCGGTTCAGCTCCAGCGCGCTATGGCCGCTGAAGCTGAGGCTGCAAGGGAAGCTAGAGCCAAGGTCATCGCGGCCGAGGGAGAGCAAAAGGCCTCCCGGGCCCTACGGGAGGCGTCTGAGGTCATAGGAGACAGCCCTGCCGCCCTACAACTTCGCTATCTTCAGGTAAAACTTTGAACAATTTTTTAATGGGTAGCATAGCAAACAAGCGTCTCATTCGACGATGGTAAGCAGCCGACACATCACCAGGCGAGTTAAGGAACAAGTGCGTTGCTAGCTTCTTTAGAACAGGGAGGAGGAGGAGCTCCAGTACAGTCGACTCGATGAAGGCTCGATACCTTGTTTCCTCAGAAAACGAGGCAATTTTCAGACTTATACGTGTAAAACAGGAGGATAAGGCTATTCTTCTCTAGAACTAGAAGGAACTTCAAAAGTATATACAACCAAAAATATTGTTTCAGACTCTGAACACCATTTCCGCAGAGAAAAACTCCACCATTGTTTTCCCCCTGCCAATCGATTTGATAACATATTTTTTGCGAGCAAAAGAAGATTCCCAGAGCAATTTGTGAATATTTGACCTTGGTTCGCTAAACGGTACTTTGATTAAAAAACTTCGGTTGATAACAACTTAATTTCTATTAAGAAAATCTCTAGAATATATTCCAGGTTCTTATTAGAAAATGTAGAATCGTAGAAAAATATTTAATCGTATATAATCTTAGACAATGTTTAATGGAAAATTTATGTCTAGAAAAAAGTAAATAGGTTAATTAAATTAAACTTAGAAAAGTAAAAATGAATTCTATCACCTAGGCAAAAAAAGAAGTTTATATATTTTGATTTTAGAATAAGCTTTAGACGTAAATTGTTATTTAAGGACTTAAATATAACTCAATTAAATATTATCTAGTATATAGATACGTAGTGACCAAAAAAAATCAAAAAATCTCACGAAAAAATAGGGCCCGTTAGCGTTAAGATCCGGATGCGTATTTACAAAATCGTTTGAAGATGCGTTGAGACAAATTGTTAGACAATCCTGAGGGAATCGTGCCGTTAGCCAAACGGCGCATGCGATAATCGACATAAAGAATAAAGAACTTAATGTACGTAATGGCTTGACGGTCATTCTGACATATGTCATTGTCATTGTCAAACCCATATATTAAGTTTTCTATTCTCTCAATAGATTAACGCTCAAGCCGTTTAGCTAATTGTACAGTCCCTCAAAATTAGTCTGGTCCATCTACTAACACGCGTTAGATGACGAAATTGTAAATTTTCAAAACCAATCATATTTACAGTCACGGCGCTTTCAAGGATGGAGAAACTCCCAATCCGATTGCGTTCGTAACTGAACTGGTATATTCACGAACAAAATCAATAGAGCAATCTGGAATAAAAACTCATTTTATGATTTATCCAAATAACAATTATGACTATTTTTAGCCAGCCATTCGGTTTATAAATAATTAATTTACAGGCTTTTAACTATTGAGCATTTTAGTTCTGAATCCATAATTCTGTTAGTCCGTAATTACTTAGAATTTTAGTAAATTAAATATAGATAACACGAAACGGAGATCCGTTTATTCATCTTATGGCTGTGCAAAGATTATTACAATAATTTCTGTAGAATGCTTGAAATGGTTGAAATACCACTATAATCAATGTTTACAATAGATACCTAGTTGTAATCAGTTCGCAGGTCACCTAGAGGTGTTGGGGTGTAATCTCCCCATGGGTCCGTAGTTACCGAATGCTCCCGGGAGATTTGTTTTCCTCATCTCCAGCGGGCCAAATAAGGCAAGCGTATCTCTACCTTGCTTTACTTGGCCAGTTGAAGTGAAAAATGACGAGGAGACGTCTCTCACCTCTGGCTTGCCTTCATTGGCCGTCCAGAGTGGAGAAGCAAGGGTAGTACTCTTGCAATACTCTTGCTGGGAATGAAAAAGGCATAATTATAATAACTATAATTATTAGTTAATTGAAAAAAAAGTATTTATCCATGTTTATTAAGTCGATAGCAGACTTCTAGTGAGAATACATGAGTTTGTAAGGGTGCTAAATTGTGAATGAAATGTTTGGTACAATTACGCAGAGTGCGAACAGATCGGACTGATTGTAGTATGTCCATTGCATAAATCAGCGAAATGAAAAAAAAAACAAGTAAAAAATACAAAAAAAAGGATTGATGGTTACGTTGGATTAATATGGATAGGAAAGTATAATGGATAGACTGCAATTGGTCTTTTTTGTCTGTCGTATGTATTTTTAGACAAACAGGTCCCCTATTTGGTTGATACTTGCAGCTGAAGGCGTTTTGTATTGGCACGTCTACACTGAGCCAAAATGTATACGAATGCCTAATATAACGTCGTCTCTGCAACACTCATACTAGGGTTCCTAGGAAGCTTGTCCATCCATGTTTTCACAAGTTACTCATTATTGTTAAAATTTTTGCTGATCGAATTGTGTTAAAAATGAAAAAAAAAATATGACAAAATAACCAAAAAGCAAACTATAAAAAAAATTTGAAAAAATATCCAAAAATCAATAAAAATTTGTAAAATTAATTGAAAAAATACAAAAAAAAGAACGAAACGTAACTAGTAGATGTAGAGAAGAAGATGAAACTAGAAACTTAAAAAAAAATACAAAATTCGAACAGCAAAAATTAATTGAAAGAGTTTATAAATAAAAAGGCAATTATTTACACAAAATATTTTTATATCCATGTTTGCGGTCTGAAAATCGATTTACATGTCACAAGAAAACCAGCTATTTGATTACGCCTGAAAAAGTGAGGTAACAAAAAAAGAAAAAAAAAGTAAAAAAAAATCGTTACTTACTAGCAGCAATTAAATAGCTTTGGTAAATGGTGATGTGTTCGTATATTTACATCCATAAATAAAGAGATGCTACATTAATAAGAAGACAAATTATTTTGCGAAAATTCAAATTTAGAACGCATTTGTAAACCAGAAATCTTTACGCTACACGCTCAATAAATACATTGTGAACGTGTTTTTAACATCACGAAAAAGTGGTATCGAATGAATTCTACATTTGAATTTGTTTATACCAAAATGCTTAATTAAAAGGTCTACGTCCGTGCATAAATAACAAGGGAGAAACTAAAGAGGGCGAATGCAACCGACCTATAAACAGTATGTATGGGCTCAAGCTCGCTTGCATTATTCCTAAACTGATGTATTTTTACGAAGTATATTTAAATACTAAGAATAATTTAAGTGAAAAAAAATAGTTCGTATATTCCAGATCTTATTGTAGTTGAAATGTTTAATCCATAATTGTAATGACATATTTAACCGCATTTAATCAAATAAAAATAGTTATGTAATCATATTATTGTAATCAAATATTTAATCTCTTTATTAATAAATAACGGGCCCTAATATGTGTTTTATTTTACCATTTAAATAACAAAGCCTTTTGGAGCTCTATATGAAGATCTTGTATAACCACAACTTTTTTATACATTCAAAAAATATTCTTAATTACACGGCTAACTCAATAAGCTTCGTATAATCACATGCTTAAGACAGAAAGGTGTAAGACTAATATCACGGCGTGAAACTATAATCACCTTTTCAGTTCAAATTTTTTTTTTGAAATCGTATTTGATCCTCCAGCTCCCGAAGTTTAAAAGACATTAAACAACTAGAACCTTAATATAATGCCTTCATAGGTGCCATGATCATCATCTTTATCACCCTATAAGTCCCCTCTGTTGAGCAAAGACTCGGAGAAGCCTTGGGCAAGGAAGGGTGATGAAACCACTCTTGCCCAAGACGGATTGGCGATTTTAAACTTATTAGTAGAAAGTATAAGCCTAGGTTTCCTCGCGATGGTTTCCTTCACCGTGTGTCAGTGGTGTTTAAATAATCATAGAAAGTAGATATAAATCGGAAAAGTCAGATTGCTCCACTTGTGGTGCGGGTTCGAAACCTGGCAAGCATGAGAAGCGGGCGCCTTGACGTCTGGGCTACCACGGCTATATCGTCCATGATCGGTTTTTTTTCAGAAATCACACTTTGTGTGATCCACATATTGTTGTTCCGGGTCTGGATGGCTTGTGTATGTGAATTGTATGCTTGTCAACACACCCTCGACATAAAAAATGTTTGTGTACGACGCAAAAACGTTATGCTAAAAGCGCATAGCTGTGTTTACAAATTGTCTAAAAGATGGGGATGGAATTACTGTTACCGCTGTGACGCAGCACGTTTATAAAAAGATTGATATGAAGACTTGAGAATCAAACGACATTCATTTTAAAGAGGTTTGTTGTATACCTACTGTAGAGTTAAATCAGTCTTCCAGTTGCGTCCATATAATTAGCAGGGCTACAATTTAAACTTCGTCCATGGGCCTATAACTAATAATTACCACGCAAAGTGATATATTCCGTGTCCATAATGAATACAGGTATGCTACTTATTCGATTTTATTCAACAAAAGAATAAATTGACAGTACAACCGTACTTAAAGGAAATCAATGATAAATTAGTTAAAGTGATGTTGCAAATAATAGTGATGTTGACCATCAGACCTCCATTGATTTTAGCGCCGATGGTTCAAATTTGAATAGCAATCTTGTCTTACTAGCATTCGTAATGATATAAACCGACTAAGATGATTATAGTCGTAGTTTCAGCCGTGTTGCGTTTTCATGCAACATTGAGTAGTGCAAATGGGACTTAAAGGCAGCTGATGCAATATTCTGGTGAATAAACAATGTGATATAAAGTCTACTTAGAGTTTCCAATAGTATGGATTTTGGTCTCAACATTAGTTACAAATAAATTATTGATTAGTTTAACAACAGCTACCAATCTTGCAAGGGCTAAGGTTTTATATTAATTCTTGAAATATACAGCACCTAACTGAAATATACACGTTACGCAATAGCCGCCACCGGAACTAGCACGCTGTTCATGAATATGAGTCCCAGGATAACGCGAAATAAGACGAGGTTTGCTCGAAAAAATTACGACTGTTAGCGGTATATATTTTCAACTGAATTAGTATATCCCACAAAAGTTTGGGCAAGCTTTTTTTTTTTTTTAATCAGACAATACAGTATGAAATCAAGGTTGAATTTCAATTATCAGGAAACATAAATTATACCAACAATAATTGATAGCAGCAATCTACCGCACACACTTAAGTGACAACAATTAGGTTTTAATAACCCTAACCATAATTACAAACAAATAGATGACATACTACTCACAAGGCTACTATCGATTCGGTAAAGACAATGAATTATTGAAAAAACAAGGAAACAGTGTTTTAGAAATTAGTTTACTATTCTCTGTGACGTCCAAGTAAGTAACATAAATACTACAATAGTAGGTGTGTCTCAAGCTATATTTAAACTCCTTACACGAACGAAAGTAGAATTCATATAAGTAATTTTTAATACGAGTATTAGGGTTAACATAGACCGGGCACGCTGTTATACCAGTCTTTGAGGAGTGGTTTGCGAGACATCATGGCGTCCTCACTTTTTATCTGACGCAGGTGCTTACCAGGCATGGTAGCTGTGGTAGGTTCTTCTTTTGGATCGAGCGGGAGGAAAGGAGGAAAGGCATTATGAAGTCCACCCAGAAGACATGGTGGAGTATACGATAGCCGTGAGCCCGGCTTAGGCTGCGTACCGCCGACCCGTCGCGCCCAGCCTTAGTCGAGGTCAAAATAGGAGGTGGAGTGCCTGAGAAAACTATCCTCCTTACGCCGCAGCAGCAGGCAACATTCAGGGCGTTGGGAATCGATTGATCTCCGGACACCGTATGAGTGAGTCTCGCCGGGTAGCTCGCCACCCAACCAGATCCAAAGAGATAGAAAAAAGCTTATAGACCCCTCCTGTAGGGCCACAGACAGGGCCCTACAGGGTTGATGCTCAGCCGGCAATGCGGGGCGAGCTCAAAAAGTTAGTGAAGGTATTGGATGGTTTTCTCCTCACAAAAAAAGGGTTGACTTAGTATTTGTTGTTTCTTCTTTTCTCTTTGCAATAACTTTGGCCAACTTTTTATTTCTTCTTGCACTTTAAACTATTTTAAATATATTACAAGGCGCACATTAACCAAAGACCCATAGTTGCAATTATACTAAGAAAATTTAGCTAGGCAATCGTAGCTTTAGAATTAATTGTATTGAACTCTATGGTGCGAACTTAGGTCTTGGAATAATAATTATAAGACTACTTGCTTCAAACTTTCGAAAAATTGGAATACAAAACATTTCAGCAAACTGTCATCTTGGTAAGTAAACAGAGAAATGCTCAGTCATTTATAAACTTCATAAAGATGCAGATAACATTATGTGCGCAGGCGTCTTAAAACTAAAATAAATAAATATATTTTTCAAGAAACTAAGCTTTGCGTTAGTATTTTTTTGTGTGATAAGTCGGCTTACAACCAGACGGAATACCTGAAGGTAAGCAATTAACGCCGCCCGTGGACACCCGCAACAACAGAGCAGTTACCAGTACGTTGCAGACGTTTTGGGGATTTGGAGATTTAGGGATTGGGGAGGAATTAGGGGAGGGGAAGGATTGGGCCTCCGGTAACTTCACTCACACGGCGAAACCCAACGCTGCGGTGGTTTTACGCTGGTTTCCTGTGAGGCCATGTTGACACTCCGGTCAAGCTGACCCATTCGTGCCGAAGCATGGTTCTCCCACACTTAATTCATGGAGGATGGTCATATTTCCACAAAGGAATTAATAGTTATAGTTTCATAATATTTCGCTAAGACCTTACTACCACGTTGTGCGTCCGTGACCTTATTATTTCAGTCAAGGTTACATGAGTATTTATTACTGTCTTAGTACGTAATCAAAACGGTTGTCCTATTATATAGGTAATATAATTACATTAATTAAAACTTGTGAAAACTCGCCATCAATAACAAGAACTGGATTTCGAATGATTGGGAACCAATTTTTTTATGGTAGGAAAATTATTCAACTTCTTCCCCAGATCGTTCATTTAGGTCTTTCTTTGCAATTTGAAATTTATTTTTCTAAACTCACGCGACAACCGTGTAGACGAAGATAAAGATATAAATTAATGATATCATAACTTCAAATAAAAAGCAGCCCTAATACGTACCAATGGTTCAAAGTTTAGTTTTTTTAAGGGCGTTTTGTATGGCGAGTAGAGCTTTTGCATGTTGTTGTAGTTAGCTTTTTAAAACACTAAAACTTGCCGATGGTCGAACTCGACCTGATGATGGAGCCGGAAGACAGTCGAGGGATCTCCTTGACTATTTGGAATAGTTGCCTTGTGTTTGGGCTTGAATATATTTTGGTGAGCACCAAGGCTGGTAGTAACTGTGATTAGGGGTCTGATGATGAGAACGAAGGAAACGAAGGAAAACAAAAAGTAACTTTTTACTACACATGAACAAAAACTTCAGAACTCAACCTACCCTAACTCTCTTCAATATTTATTAATCTATTTATCTATACAAATTACAAATATTACTATATATTTCTAACCTTCAAGGTCGCGGCCTTCCTGCAAGGGATACAGACAGGCATCCAACAGATACCTATTGTCCGCGATTACATCCTTTCCCCCTGGTAGTACAGCACACGTGTTTCTGCAAATAACCCTTGGCTGCAGGCTGGAAACAAGACACACATTTACTACACACACCTACACAGTACAATCAAACACGACATACGAAATTAACGTTTTTCTTTCTTTTCTTCTTTCTTTTTCAAGGACAGCTCAGGGAACTCCTGAACGGTTTACAGTAACTACCTTGTTTTTGGGCTTAATTTATTTATATCGATGAAAACTTTGCATCTATATGGGTTACAATCAAGTTATGCTGTGAATCTGATGATGGAGCCGGAAGACCGTCGTGGGATCACTTTGACTATTTAGAGTAATTATGTTGTGTTTGGACTTAATTCATTTACATTGATGAGAACTTTGCATCTATATGGATTATATGTAAAATGAAGGTCTGCAGTATACCTCATCATGGAGACCATTGTCAGTCGAGGTAATTCCTCAACGATTTACAGCACTGAACACTAACTAACTCAGGACTACCATTACCGTGATTTTCGGTTTCAAGTAGTCGTCGTCTTCTTATTCGAAAAGCATTATCCTTGCTTGCTCTGCCTATCACTTAAAATGGTGAAATAAAATATTTTTAACAAAAAAAAATCGACTCTAAAAAGTAAACATTCTATTTTCGGTTTTAGGAAAAAATAAATTTTCTCTGTTATATATAAAATAGTTATTAATATAATAAATTAATAACTATTTTATATTCTTGAAGTCGGATCCAAGTAAAACAATGATGATACCGATCAATATATTTTTCTAATACTATTTGGTGTTTGGTATGTAGTGTTTACTTGGCACCGACTTGAAGATTATAAAACTTCGTATTCGTTAGTTTGTATTACTTTGTAGGTACAAAAAAAATATATTTTTTACTTCGTTGTGTCGGTTTTTTTTATTGTTTTAGTACTGCAGTCAAGCAGCAGCAAGGATTATGAAACAATTACCTATAACAAATAAACAGTTATTGAGAATGAACATCACTAACAACGGCTTCGAAATATGAATGGAAAACAATCAATGGATTTCGATATACATAATAGTTAATGTTCCTCCACTGAACGAAAGATACTTGCCTGAGTTAGTATTTAATTTTTTATCACCATTTGATGCATATTGAATCTTTCAATGTCATCTTGTTTTCTTTTTGTGTCAGTTTTTAATGGCTCGTTGTAATGTCGGCATATAGTGGTTAACCTGAGCAGTACTGTCACTAACATTAATTTCATATCTGCATTTATATTTAAACGAAACACTAGAGACAAGCTAAATTCAATCATCCTAATAAATAATTCACAAACAGACTAATGCGCTGTACGTCAATAATGTTTCATTAATTATTATTACCGTGAAATCACTAATTAAGCCATGCCTAAAATGCCTAATATATGAGTTATGTAAGCTAATTTGGTAGAAAGTCAATCTTACTAAACAGGTATACATAGGTCATACAGAATCTTGAATATGCATTTTTTTTTTGTAGTAGGTCGGCAAACGAGCATATGGATTAACTGATGGTAAGCAATCAGCGCCGCCCATGGACACCCGCAACGGAGGAGTTACGTGTGCGTTACCGACCTTTTAGGGATTAGGGATTTGGAGATTTGGGGATTGAGGAAGGATTGGGGGAGGGGAATGATTGGGTCTCCGGTAACCTCACTCACACGGCGAAACACAACGCTGTGGTTTCTGTGAGGCCGTTGTATCACTCCGGTCGACCCATTCGTGCCGAAGCATGGCTCTTCCACACTTCACTCCACTTCAATCCATATTAAAAAAGATAATATCAGTAAAACTGTAACTTTAAAGAAAACTAGATTGTAACGATGTTTTCATTGTGTTTCGCCTTGCGAATAACGTATCAGAAATCCCTGAACATTATGTACCCTAAACCCTGGGCCCACCAAAAAGTCAGTCGGTTGCTAGGTTTAACTTAAAAATCTTCATTGGCCACCCTAATGACTTTCCACCAGATAATTGGTACGCTCGTTGAGTACTCTTTAAAAAATATAGTTAAATAAATTGTATCTAACATGATTATATATGAAAGTAAAATTCAGAATTTAGCATCATCATTACAAAGCAAAAATATTAACATTTAATAACATCTTTTAAAAAAAATTAAGTTGAAAGTACACATGTCAAACACACTCGAGAACAGATATGGAGAAGCGAAATGGAGAGAAAAAATTAATTATTGTATCAGTTGCAGACTTGCAATTACCACAAGAGCTTAAACAGTAGGACCACGAGAAAAAATATAATTTTACGAGAAAATAAAATGCTTAGATCGCATTTCAATTAATAAGCATCTACATATACATATTTGTTAAAATACATGTGGGTTTGGTTAAATTTAAAATCGGGTTTGTCTTCGATGAAGAATTTTGTTATATTTTTTACATGAACTCTCGTCGTTCGTCTCGTCTTTACCGTCTTTTGTCTATTCTGAAAACCTTACCCAAATTTTAAATCTTAAACATAAATCGCCTATCTCTTTCACTCTTTGTACTAGTTCATCATACTTCATCTCTTTCACTCAATACTCGTGCTTATCATCTGACATTCGTCATTTTTTTTTAAGTATACGATTGGCATACGAGCAGACGGATTACCTGATGGTAAGCAATCAAGCAATCAGCGCCGCCCATGGACACTCGCAACGGAGTTTACCTTTCCTTTCACTCAAACAAAATTATGTTCCTACACATGTACACATGCTTTATATTTTATCTTAGAACGAACTACTTAAAGAAATGAATAAAAAATATTTATTTTTGGTCTGTACATTTAGATTATCCATAATCTCTTATTATAATTGTAAAAATATATAAGCTGTGAGTTAACCTATAAATAAATAAATAAATAATCTGCTCTGTCTCTATCTATGTCTAACTGATAATTGTAGGTGACTAAATGGAACTAAAAGTAACTATTGTATAAAATTCCTACCGCCAGCAAGATTGCTTGTAGCAACAAGGTAGAAAGTAGCCTAGGTGCGTAATTACTGACTGTAACCTATCTCTGAGTCAAATTTCATTCAGATCTGTTCATTAGTTATAGATGAAATTTTAACAAACATCCATCTTTACTTACCAACTTTCGCGTTAAATGACAATGCCATGGCCTATTCTTTCCCTAATCCTCAAATCGATTACTGATTCCTACCATTATAAAGATCTATCAGCTCATTAACCGTATGTAAGAAAACCAAAACGTTATTTTTGCACAAAGCTTTGGTTCACAAATTATATTACGTACACCTCATTTCCATTTAAAACAATAATTGACAAAACTCACAGCTCTGATTAAAACTGCATATTTAATCAAGCCAAACATGTTCGGTTACACCTGAAATTCAAATATAGCTTTAATTAAATCGCATTCACAACTCAATGACTCTTTCAATGCATTCACTTTGAAATTTCAATTCAGCTTCGATAAATTGGCAAATACAACATTTATAACGAAAATGGACCTTATGAGATTTCCGTAGGAACTACTTCATTAGCTTGTACCAGAGATTATTGGAAGTAGAAAATAATAAAGTTCAAGCTAATTTTGTATAAGTATAAAATATTTTACTCAGAAAACGATTGATGTTCACTTTTTTATAGAATAAAAAATATTTATTTATAAAAAGTTTGATGAATTCTTTTTACTATTTCTTGACGTAAATAACTAGCATTAGGGAGTCTGAAAGGATGTCTGAAGGTTTAAAAAAAAATGAAACTGAAGTTTGAAAATTTGTTGCCAAAAATACGTAGAGACAAGAGTACATGAAGTAGTACTTACTTTTTTTTAAGTTGTACATTTGTATGTCACCTTAGATATCTCATTCTACTCGTTATACTACTTATATAATTAATTTAGAAAGTGAGCAAGTTTTGTTTAAAGTATAAATATGAAATCTATAGCAAACATAAAAAAATGCTTATAACTAACGTGCTTGGGTTCTACAATGTTTTAAGAACTTGCTACAAAAAGGCTACGGCGTAGCCATTTGCTACGTAGGAAGATTTACGTTGTTATAGAAATGATGAAGATTGGTTAGAAAAAACACATTTTTGTTGTGTTGTAATTTTATAATTGTTTACAAATACAGGCAAGCTTTTATTTATTATTAGTATGTTGAACCGCGGAGTTTGTTTGTGCAAAATTGAGAACAGCGCCAAGAGTTTAATTATTTAAATCCCATTGAGTTGATTTTATTGAAATTTTAATTAGAAGTAGAAAGGTGCTTTATTAAAAGAGCTGCAAAAAACTGAAAGAGCACTTTAAATGTCACAATGTTAAAAAGCGCTTCACTCTCGAAGTTTTTGTTCTAGAAGAGATTTCTAGAGTTCAAAGCTACTTAGTTATTTTTTATAAGCATAGTATTTCAACAAATTCTATTATCAGTGGTTTTTTGACTGAGTTTACGAGTCGTATACAATACTACTATTCGGAACTAAAACGAATCGTTTATCAATTATATAAACCGGGCGTAAATGATATCTTAATTAAAACAACTTCATCTAAGTATTTTAAAAATTAAATTAGATTAAATTATCGACCCTTTCACTTACCAACCATACTTAATTGAGCTCTTTCTAAACAAGAAAACTTCAACAATCAATATAAAGTTTGTTTCATTGTTTCAGTGTTTAAAAACAAAGAAGATTATAACAATTAAATAAGTATCAAAAACATAATTCAAAATTCAATAAATGAAATGCACTTGAAAAGAAATCTACGTGTGAAATTTTGTTACAAGCTTTAAAAACTCTTGGACGACTTTAAAGAAAAGTGTTTTCTACATAAATCCTAATGCTTTCATAAGTTTCAGGAAACTGTATTTCTATAATGCTTGCTACTAAATACTCAGAAGCTGAATAAGATTATCGAGTTAAGATTAGAGAGATTATCATACCTACATTTAAAGCCTATTTTACGAAGGAAAGTGTATAAGAGCAATGGTTCGGTGCAAATGGTCGCTCGATGGTAGCTCGATGGGAATTACACTAAGTCCTTACAAAATTCTGGAGTGGAACAACAATTTGCGTTTGCGTTGAGTCTCGTTGTGTTAATAAGGTTACTGAAATCAATCCCCAACTATCCAATCCTTAAATCGCTAACAACTCATTAAAGGCCGGCAACCCACTTGTAACTCCTCTGGTGGTAGGTATGGATATAATAAACTTAGGAAGTATAACGGAAACCACAACTTGAATAAGGTAAATAATAAAAATTTAAAATTACAAAGATTTACTAACTAAAACGTCTTTTTCCCGTGAAGCAAAACAAAAACACCTCACGTATTTTATGGACTCCCCTAAACAAGCATTATTTGAACAGTACTTACTTATTTATTTTTATAAAATTATATATTAATTTTAAATCAACAACCGAGCAACGATATCGGCAAAAGAGAAAATTATAATTACTCTTACTAGAACAAAACAAAAGATAAAATTTTACCTCGCAACCTGAAAACGGACGCGGTAATATAAATGAAATGTCGACTAGCCGTTGTATGTAGGTAGGTACTAGTTGGCAAATAATTGTTCCTATACTCACCCCCTTCTATTTACACGGGAATGTTGCAAACTCCCTTCGTAATGAATATGCACTTATTGCAGAATGAACTCAAACAGAATATTGCATGTCAAACTTCGAGCACACCCTCGCTCGACGAGCTGACTCAAATATTGGTACTTACGTGTTTACTGATTTGTCTCTTCGTATGGACGCCCTTATTCTTGGTTCTCGAATGTAACTCATACTAGGTATGTATGTTATACTCGAAAGTTTAAAAGTGTTGGTAAAAATATTGATGGGTATTTTATTATGTTCGGTACTTTTTGTCGTAATAACTCCAGAAAATATTTTGATAAAAATTGACGCAGATATAGATTACAATTCGGAACAATAATTAGACTTGTTATCATCCCAGTGACGCGGATTAAGTTGCTGGAGGAGGCTAGTAGTAATAAAAAACAAATGCTAACTAAACAGTGAAATGAGGTAAGTTTTAGGTAGTACGTAATGTAAACTCCAACAACAATACTAACTTAATCAATGTTCTATGCATGTATATACACCAGTTTAATAGGATCTGTAAGCGTGATTAAACTTATACACATGCACACATCAGCCTATCAGAAACAGGAGAAATTAATAGCTTCAACCAATAATTACCCTCAGCAGGAGCTCATGACTTAATTATAGATAAACTGACCAACCGGTTTCGAAATAAATTATGGATTCTAAAATCAATATAAGTGTCTTATGTATACTGCCCAACTATTATTGATATTTGAAGCATTGTGTGTGAATTATTAAACAACATTAGACTTAGAACAAATAAGAGCAAAACCTAAATCCAATCTAAGTGTTAATAAGCACATCGTATCAACCCTGTGATGAGTTTTTTAAACCAAGGATTCTACTTTTGTATTACACAAACATCCATCTGAATCTGGTTAAGAGTTAGTAACAACCCTAATTTGTTCCTGCCGCTAAAGGCCTGAGGCATAAAAGGCCAGTAGAGTACGTAATTGGCCTCAAGTTGTTGTTGGTAATTAGGTACTTAAATTGCAGGAAGCTGTGTCGTAAAAACTAAGGAAATATTTGCAAACGAAAGTAACATGGAGTTCCTTTTTGAAACCAACTATCTGTTTGATGTTTAGTATTCTATTTATTAAAACTAATTTACACATAGAACTTTACAGTCTATGCCAATACGCTGTACTGTTACCTAGTCTAAAATATTAAAACTTATAATAACAAAGAAGATACAATAAATGTTTTCAATACATGTATATAAAAAAATCTAACATTACAACATAAGATTAAAGATAATATACTCAAAAAGTAGTAAAAACATAAAACAAAAGCCTATTTTGATATTAATTACATCGATTATACATCCTCTCACAAAATCTTAAACGATTTCACGACACACAATACGTTTATTTTTATTTTATTTTTAGTACAAATTCAATCTATTCATCTCATAGAAAACAAGTCACAGTGCGGTGATAGAGTTATAATAGTACCTTAGCTTTGGTATTTTCCATTTACGTAAACTAAATCAAATGATTCGTCTACATGAGTTATTCTAGTCAATTACATATGAACGCATCACAAGGTATGAGTAGTTTAATTAATCTAAAATGCACATTTAGGTAACAGAGAGCAGTTCACTAAGATCGGAAAAGGTGGATCCTGCGCCGAAGCGAGGTTATCATGGCGGGATACTGCATCATCTAGTATTTTACATTCAATTTTGACGTGTAAAAGTACTGTTTTATGGCCTACGATAAAATATAAATTAATTGTTTCATTGTCCAACAGTTTGTATATTGGGATTTTCTATCTGCGTATAATCGCGCGCAAATTTCACTTGCGCCATATTGGATTTATGACGTCACCCTTATAATCGTCGATATTTTTTGTAAAAACATTAATTAGTTAGCTTTGAGCATGTTGCATTATGTTTGGATAGCCTCTATGTCACTTTCAGAACCTAATTCGTATAAACTATGTGCTACCTAAGATTATCAGTTGCCTAGTTATATGAAAGTGGTGTAAAAGGCGCTTATTTGTCTAAGTTTTAAGATCGTTTGAACTAGATAAATATCATTTATTTGATATACTCGTATATAATTACACAAAGGTATCCAATTAACGAATAATATTATAATTTTGCAAAGCACATAGGCAGCTTCGAAGGTCACAATTGAGTGTGATGTGGTCTATACTATATGTATTATTTTTAAGTGGTAGGTCGACAAACGAGCTGACGTATTAGCTGATGGTAAGCAATCCGCTCATGTGGACACCCAACAGAGGAGTTACGAGTGCGTTGCCGACCTTTTGGGAATTAGGGATTTGGAGATTTGGGGATTGGGAAGGGATTTCTTTGGTGTTATTCTATTACTGCACATTTATATTGTTTAATTTCTACTTACCATTTTTCGTCAAATAATTATGATCAAAGATTTTTATAATAATCACATATATAGACAGCCAATAGAAGCATGGACATTATTTTCTTTGGTTTCGTTGTATTTTCGAACTAGATATTGCAAATAAACATATTATAGAGCACGGCTTAAAGGATTCTCAGAACAATAATGTTAGCAACTATATTGTAATTTTGAATTTCTTATTAGCAAGTTATAGTTTGAATATGTTGTCGGACTAAAACAATTTGTGTCTCGTTTTGTTGAACCAACAACCAACCTTACCTTTCTATGTACGTAGGTACCCGTTTAGGTAAATAAAACATACTTATGATAATATAAATGTTTATGTTCCATGGTGGTCGCCTAACAAAATAATGTTCATACTTACCTTATAAGTAGTAGTAGTAGGTAGGTAGTACTAATGTTCCCTATTACGTTCAAAAAGTACATACAAACATTTAAGTTCGAGTATTCGGAAAACTTTCCTAAAAACTTCAGAAGCCAGAAAAGTCAATAGATTATGATGAGGTTGAGTGCGTGAACGTTAACAAAGTTTTTGTCCTTTGTACTAGTGGTAAATTGGTAGCGTATCAAATCTTATAAGACTACTAGCAGACCTAGTCACGCGTTGCTGTGGCTAAGGCAAATAATATTGTGACTATAAAACTGAGATGTAAGCTATCCTATCTTTCAAGTTGGATCAAAATACACACGGAAAGCAAATCAAATTTAAAATCGGTTTAATAGTAGTTTAGGAGTCCATTGCGGACAAACACGTGACGAACGAAATTTTTATATATAGGTTAAGATAACATAACTCACTTGTCAAAGACGTAACAAACGAATTATAATAGAATCGAATAATG
The DNA here is from genome assembly GCA_902829305.4 of Spodoptera exigua. Classification (NCBI taxonomy): domain Eukaryota; kingdom Metazoa; phylum Arthropoda; class Insecta; order Lepidoptera; family Noctuidae; genus Spodoptera; species Spodoptera exigua. The sequence goes on along the minus strand of LR824601.2, from coordinate 4,857,450 downwards.
AAACTTAATCACATAGACACAGGGTTGCAATTCTGCCATTTATAGTTATTACAGGCTAGGTCAAATAAATTGCTGGTCTAGCCTTCCATGACCTACATTCGAACATGACCTTCTACATCGCAGTGCTTTCTGCATACAAAATGACATATAAATGCTAAAATTATTAAATAAAACTACCTTCTTATCATTGTACTGAACTTCAACTTGTTATATTCACCTTGTAATGGAGAAAATTGTAGTAAACTGTGAACTGCTTACTTAGTAATCATTTATACTTATATAGGTCTTTTATTATAGCTCCTTCATTATTATATGCCTCATGATTTAGTTAAAACAATGAACAAAATAAAACAACACAATACATTTTTCATAACATTGTGCCTGAAATAAAAAAAAATACTTCACTTAAATTTCGTGGATGATAAGATTTTTTCATTATTTATAATGGGCGGCCCCATTTAACCATTACCTCGCCTGGGGATAAGCGATAATGCGATGCATGCCTATCCATAAGCAACCTATTCAATTGGTCCTTGAAGAGACCCAGATTATACCCTACGAGGAATAACGACCCTGTCAAAGAATCCTTAATGATTCTGATGATAATTTCAACGAACAATACTTATTTCTACAATTCATATCAACTATGAATATACAACAAAAAATGCACGTACACATTTTACCGTCTGCGTATTTTACAAGCATCGAATTTCAAGTAGAAGATTTTCTTGAAAGCCTTGAAAGCCATTTTCACAGTCCATCAGCTCACAGAAATTCTGTCGAAGGAATGTATTGGAACTCTACGCTATAAGGATTTATATTCCTTGAGATCTTACAAGTGAAAGGATTACAATGACGGGTGCTCTTTGCAATGGTACTCCAGAAAACCGTTGTAAGAATGTTTCTCCATTAGGCTTATTTCAAAAGGCATACCAGATAGTTACGTATTTTCTCCCGTTTTGAAAATATCGTTTACTTATTTGACTTATTTCTTAATTAAATCTGAATATGTACAATAAGAATTTTCAAGCACCTAGCTTCTCTGATGGGCACACTGTCGAACAAATCAATTTTGAAGCCACAAATGTAGATGATTCAATCATAAACCTTCACTTTGAAGTAATTCTTAAAGAAACAGCTGCATTTAGTAAAATAAAGTGACTATATTGAGAAATTGGACTTTATTGATAGATGAAACTTAAAATGTTGATATAAATATTTGTCAAAGTAGAAAAATATTAACGGCAAAATGGTTTTACACAACTCTTGAGTTGTTTTTCGCTGTATGAGTTACTTACTTGTGCCTGTGGCTCAATCCTTTACAGTCACCGGCAGCGCTTTTGCAACTCCTCTATCGTTTCAGACATGACATTTACTGGCGCTAATTTCTTACTATAACGTTATCTATATGCCCATTACTTTAAAAAAAATAATTACATTTGCTTTTTCATAAGTAAAAACATTTAAATGTCTTGCTATATCAATGAAGAAATTTTCTTTATAAACGGCCTTCTAATTAAGAACACTTAACAATAAACATAATTTTAGGTCAAAGATATTATCGATAAACTTAAAATAGACAATGGTGACCTTTTTTACACAATGCTAACATGACATTAACTTATTGATTGTACAACAAATGGCGCCCAACGTGGGACTCTATTTGATAAATTAAACGTAATCGTGCCATGTTTGTGTACATCCCTGTTAATGTTCCAAATGTAAGTAATCAAAGATATAAATCAATGTTTAGCATGTTTTCAGTAGTTATTCAGTTCGTTGTAATAAGGTTCATAATGGGTTAGGGTCAAGTTATATGGTATTGATATTTAATTTGTACGTATTATAAGTATGTTCGAGGTGCATGAACGCTCAAAACTATTTAAATCACTATCACTGTTGCATTCGCATTATTTTTACAACATAATGTTAGTTATAGTATAGGAGCGCCAAGCTTCGGCACTAATGGGTCAGCTCGACTGGAGTGATTCCGTACCTTCACAGAAAACCAGCGTGAAACAACCACAGCGTTGTGTTTCGCCGTATGAGTAAGGTTACCGGAGGCCCAATCCCTCCCTCTCTCCTTATCCCCTCCCAATCCTTAATGTCCGAAACACTTATCCCCAAAAGGGCGGCAACGCACTCGTGACTCTTTTGGACATATGAAGGATAAAATAATGTATTTAAACGTATTTGAGGGAATGTTTAAGTATGGGAGCCATGCTTCGGCACGAATGGGTCAGCTCGACCGGACTGATACCACGGTCTCACAGAAAACCAGCGTGAAACAACCGCAGCGTTGTGTTTCGCCTTGTGAGTGAGGTTACTGGAGACCCTCCAGATTACTCTTTCCTCCATCCCAAATCCCTATAAAATGCCCCAAAAGTCCGGCAAAATACATAGGCCGCGCCAATTGTTTAACATATCAGGTAATCTGTCTAGTCGTTTGGAGAACTCCGACATAAAAAAAACAGCAGTACTTTGTAGATATCATTTTAGAAGCAATGTTATAACTAATATCGTTTTTGTTTTAGTCATGTAAGAGCATAAATTAAGATATTATACATAACAGAAATTCTGATCACTACAAACTACATAATAGACTAGATATACTACAGATAAAGAGTTTTCCTTCTACAATCCCTCTGCGGAGTTGCAAACGAAACTGGTACGATGATCTATTACATTAAAATACATTTTTAATTGCATGTCTGGCACCCTTACGTTACTAATACTATTTATCCATATTGTCATGATATAATGATGGATGGGTCTGGTTTTCCAACATAATATCAGTCATTTCAACGTCACGTTAGATTCTTGACGACTTACCAAATTCGTGTCATGACTTTAAGATAGAAATTATAGTTGTAGTAGTAGTAGTAGTAGTAGAAACTAATGTCAACTAACATTACAGTTTTGAGCATACATATGACAGCACATAGTTGTATAACACCGACACCATTGATAGTGAAGGTACTATTAATTTTATTGTAAAAATGCGTGAAACCACGCTTTCGTTATGTTTCGGCTCGTATGAGGTTACCTAAATTCCACTACCCAATCTTAATCTTCAATGAATAACGCACATGAACCTCCTATGGCAATTCCATGCGATTTGCTTGGGAGCGTTGATTACTAAAAACCATTTGTTAATTCTTTTTATGTAACATGGGTGCAAATGATCAAATGCATTACCTGATAGCTAGTAAGCAATCGGCATCATCCATGAACAGCCGCAACAATAGAGGAATTATAAGTGCGGTGCCGGCCTTCTGGGCGGTTAGCGTTTGGGGATTGGAGATAAGGCGTGGATTGGGCTTCTGGTATTCTCAAGATAAAACATAGCGCTTTGGTTACTTTAAGCCGGTTTTGTTACTTTAAGCCGGCCCGTGCATTAAGCATAGCTTTTCCAAACTTAAAAATACATGTATAGCAATCAGAGCACAGTGTAAACTATATTTAGTTAACTAGGTATCTTGATTGAGAAATACTAGTCGAAGCGAAGACCCGAGATACCGATGCAATGAAGTCTTACATCGTCAAAGGCGGAGGAAGCGTTCGACGTCTCAATATTTGTTATAGACAGTGATGCGACACGGCATTCACACGAGCGTCGTCAGCGACTTCAAGACATAAACACACACATTATAAACTATGGAATAATGAAACTGATTGAGCCGATCACTTGATTCAACAGACGCTTGACTCAAGATTTGCCCTTTTTAATTTAAGAACATTGTATCGTCACGTGGCTTTAATAATTGTCTTTTTATTTCTATAGTTCCTGCTATGCGAATCATGGTAAGGTCTGAAACAGAAATTATTTTAATAGATTAATAGATATTTTACGGGTCGTGGCGGCCTGGAGGTTTAGGGGCTCGCTTGATGCGACTTCTTTCGAATAGGTAACAGCTATGTACTTTCAAAGATTATTTAGATACCACTGACATACCGTGAAGGAAAACATCGAGTAAACTTGGACTTAATTTCAAGTTATGGGTTGAGTTGGAAATAAATCGCTAATCTTGATCAAGCGTAGTGATAAATGCTTAAACCATCTCCGATGAGATGAGGCCTTTGCTTAGCGGTGGGGGCTTAAAAGCTAACGGTATGTGATGATATATAACAATTTTCATAACAGATCAAACTCTAGAGAAAATATTATTACTTTGACATTCGCAGTTACATTTTATTTAATTACCTCACTAACCGTCAGATTAGCTTTGAGCTATATTCCTTTTAAACATAGTTCTAGGTACAATTTCCGAACTAAGTAAGTACCTACATGGCAGAGACGCTCCGTTAATTTCCAAGATTAGTTAGTGCTTAGAGGAATGCTGTGTCTTTAAGCATCTTAGAAATTAATGGCGAATAGAGCTAACTAAACATGAAAGCTTTTAATTTAGTCCTTTAGAAATAAATGCTCTTCAAATGTATATTACACATCCTTTAATCATCTTATATAATAATGGATGGATATGACTTGTGTCTGGAAAATAAAATCATAATTTGTTGAAAACAAAAAATAATAGTGGTATAATTTTCTAATTTGAAGTTTCTAATGTTTTTATGAAAACTTATTTTAAAGTCTCGTTAACCAAAAACAATTGAAACATATTTAGTTCCAACGACACTAACCAACAAATAATCTGTCATAACTACATACAGGGCGTTATGAATTTAAGTGGTAAGTTAATTGAATAAGCGGTATTCGAGTCAGCAGTACATTCGCGAACGAATACCAACGTTCATTGATACTGAAGTCTACTACTTGTTGTCATAAAACGGTGTAATTTACCAATGAAACGTTGTATCCTGAATAAAATTCTTCCTGGAAACCCCAAGGTTAGGGCGCCCGCTTCTCATGTACAAGGAGGGTTCGAAACAAGGTAAGTACCAATGTTACTTTTTCCGAGTCATATGTACCACGATATGTACTTTCTATGATTATTTAGACACCACTGACGCACGGTGAAGGAAAACATCGCGAGGAAACCCGGGGTTTTTATTTCGAATTATAGGTTTGAAATCGCCAATCTGTCTTGAGCAAGCATGGTGATTAATGCTCAAACTTTATCCACGTGAGAAGAGGCCTTTGCTTAGCATTGGGCACTTATAGGTTGATGATATGATGATCCTGAACTGCTACATTCAGTCATCACTGATACTACGATGTGTTTAAGATATGTTTAAACACGAGTTGTTGTTCCGGGTCTAGGTGTGATATTTATGTGAAATTGTATATGTGAGCCATAAATGCAATAGCTCAAATAAAAACAAAGTTCAATCGTGTCAGAAGTAAAATAATGTTCTCTACATTATTATTCTCGCAAATGATTGAACAATTTTATATGTTTAGCTGTTCACACACTCATTTACTTTAAAATGTTCACATTTTTTTGTTCTTAGATTGTTATGAAAGAAAAAAACGTTATGTTTCGCCGTGTGACTTAATTCTTCTGGTATTGCAGATGTCGGCGCAGATTGCTTACCATCAGGTAATAGGTATGCTCGATTGCCGACCTATCACAAAAAAAATTGAGCACACGTGAGGTCCAGTGCCTATATATCAGACACAGACACTTATATATTAACTAGCTGCTTTATAATATATGTATATAGCCCCAAGGATAATAGTAATCTAGGCAATTCCTTAGTTTCGTCAAATACTATAATGTACAGGCACTGACATACCAGGCTGATTTTAATTAAGGGACACGAAACCAAATTCTAGCTGAAATTAGCCGCCATTGTTCTATAGTAGAATGAAAACAAGCCCTATGCAACGCAATACCCACACGCACATTGCACACGTCAATCCCAAATTAATTTAAGTCCCTGGCAGAATCATCAGTGGTTATTGTTTCAACAACAAACAGAGATAGCAATATGCATCTCTTCAATATATCGTGTCATCTCTTTCATCCTCACACACCGTCATCAGGCCTAGTATTGAATGCATTTAGCCGTAAATTCATAATCTTTGTTTTGTTAGATAAGATTATTGTTTTAATTCTCTTTTTAAAAAATTACCTAAAATCGTTTGAAATAAATGACACCCATCGGAAATAGCAATTAAATGCAGGAGAAATAAAACTAAATGATTAACTTCTCAATGATATAATTAAGTTTTATAAATCTTACACAAAGCTAAACTTAAGGTTTCATAAAAAAAAACACGCCGCACTGTGAGTTGAAAAATGCAGCTTAGAAAGATAATTTCTAGCGTCGCTTAAAACTAGTTGTGGAATTCGTATCCAAATCGCCATTAAACATAATCATGAAAGAAACTTAAACATAACCTTTCTTTATACTATAAAACATATATCATTCTTATTATCATAAAAACCTAAAACATATTTTTTAACGTACTAAAAGAAAACTTAGTCGAAAACCTGCTTATTATTATTAAAATAAACTTAATGTAACCTTATTTCTTATCTTGCATAATTATTCTTTATATTTGTCTTTCTAAGACAACTATAAATCTCTCTAAAATAAATAAAAACTTGAACGCAACATTTATTCTTACAACAAATGTCAAAATTTCCTTACCATAAAAGAAACTCAAATTATATCCTCAAGATGAATATCTCATAATCAAAAAATGAAATAAATAAATGTGATATTTGGAGAGCTAAGCTTCAATACGAATGGGTCGGTTCGGCCAGAGTGGTCTCACAGAAAACCGGCTTAAAACAACCATACGTTGTGTTTCGCCGTGTGAGTGAGTTTATCACCAAAGGCCCACGTCCACTTCCTCTCTCCTCATAGCTCCCCAATCTCAAATCTCAAAATCTTTGAAACCCTAATCCCGAAAGGGCAGACTACGTACTCTCAAGCCCTCTGGTGTTGCGGGTGTCCATGGGCGGCGCAAAACGCTTAACATTAGGTAATCCGTTCAGTCATTTGCGGAACGGTCACATAAAAAAGATATGATTAGTTAGATTTGAGTGGGGAATGACGTCTGATTCCGAAGATTGACTAACTTCAAAAACTGTTGAATATCTGCCACACTCGGACTCTTGGCAGGCAATCTGTCGTACGGTGTCGAAACATCCGTCATCTCTGCTGTATCCGTATCAACAATTTCGTCGCTAATCAACAATAAGCCCAAATTCAACTTCAAGCTAGTTGTCCCATCACGGAAAAACAAATGAATAGTGGCTTGGTCGTGAATTCTCAATGAAAACTGCTCATTCAGTTTGATAGCCTTCATTCTAATCTCCAACTTTTTGTATTTCTGTATTAATTTCGAAGTTTTCTCTCTGGCGAAATTGTCTAGTTCTATCGCTATCATTTCAGGATCAATTTCCTTTTGAACAGGGTTGGAGTCGAGCGCCCTCTGAGTTTTTCCTAGACGTTCAATTCCACTATCTCGGACTTTAAGATGTGGATTTAAAATTACTTGCTGCAAGACCGGAGGGTCGTTTAACGTGTGCCATTTCCATTTGCTTGGCGACCCTAGTGTAGGATCTACCAGAACACCTTCTGATTGGTTATATTTCAGTCTGTAGGATAAGAATTAAATTAAAATTTATTAAGTGCTATATACATAATATATAGCACTTACGCCCGGTTTATGAAAGGCTTGTCAACGCTAAAATTAACTAATCTCCTGTTCAATCTCTTGTCAAGTCAAGATTGGTTGTTGACAATTCAGTCAACCAATCAGACGACTTGACAAGAGATTAAATTGATTTTAAAATAACATTGATCTGTCTTTCGGAAACCGGGTGTTAATAAATATACCAGCCATTTGATAACGGAATTTACAGGCAATGTGAAAAAAAGAATAACTAACTATAGTCACTCTTTTAATATGAGAATTTACTTTAAACTCTGAGCTGTGTAGGTATATGTAACGTTATATTGTGACTCGAAATTGAGGTGCGTAAGTTCCCTTTGTTATATTGTAAATAAAACCATATACTTAGAAACCACCTGTAGATACGGAAAGCGTCTTAAATTTCAGGCTACTAGGTCACCGTGCCAACCAATCACATGCAAGCCACGCCCCGCTATTTAGAAGCGTCCCGAAAATCACGTATTTTAGCAAGAATAGCAATACATTCTATTGCTGTTGCTGGAAAAGTTAGAAAGAGACAGAAGCAATTTTTTTGCTCTGCCATTTAAAATGATTTTAGAAATAGGCATTGTATTTTTTTTTATATACTTCAAAACAGCACCTTGTTGTTTCAGTAACATTAAGAAAATGTGTAAAAAGTTAGTAATTTCGCGTTTCTCGATGGTTTTCTGTAAGGCTTTAAACGTGATTACCATGACATTATTATAGAAAATAGTGGCCCTTATCTTTTTTTTCCGATTCGATAATTTACGTTGAACTGCAGTTAAAAAAGAAATCACATTGTCGACGGAAAATCTACAACTTTATTGGGTAAGTCATTAGACGTAACACTAAGAAACGGGGACGGGCCTGCGGTAACCTCCTTTTGATTTCCTAATAACTTCGGTTGAGACGGCATATTCGACTCTCCGCGTGGCTATGCCACACACCTAATTGTAAAATTTAACAATACGGTAGTTTCCAACTAGTCAAATTCAATATTTTTATCCAAATGTCAAAAACAATACTTTTCTATGAAATTTGTATGAAAAACTGAGTTATGACGTCATAGTATTTTTGCGTCAAATAGTTTACTTATTTCTTAATAATTAGGTAAAAAACATCTAAAACTTAGTGTATCGATGAATAAAAGTAGGTTAACTATACCTACTTTTATTCATCGATCAATCGATACACTAAGTTTTAGATGTTTTTTAATATTTTATTGTATTGAAACGTTGAATTAATTTATTTTTGACCTAGGAAACTACCCAATTATTAGCGCATTGTCAAAACATAGGTGCTTGTATATTTTTCTGTACATATGTAACAAAGTGAAAGTCAAAGTATCTTTATTGTACGCGTTACCTGACATTTCCATAATGATCGTAGACTATACCATTTCCTTGTAAGTCAAATAATGCCAGAATCGTACGTGGCTTAAGCCTACCATGCTCCACCTCTTTTCCTGAGCTGTAGACCACGTACCTTTGTCCGACATAGGGTTCTGTGAGGTAAATAGTAAACACCATCATTAGTGACCACTCTGGAATGCGCTTTAAATTGAAAATTAAGCAATGCTGGCCGATTTCTATCTTTATATTGTTAGGTATTTGTTGTTCGTTGGCTCTTACGACACCTGAATGAAAACTCAATGCCGGTCTATGTAGTGATTGCCATGACAAGATGGTTATTGAAACTCACATGGAAGTACATCTTAATGTCGTATCCCTTGGTATGATTTTGTACATATACCTATTCTCACGCGGTTTCACCCCATGCTCGGCTCCTTTTAATCGTAGCGTGATGTTTTATAGCCTACAGCACTCAGGAACATTGTAGCTCTATCTATCAGTGAAATAATTTTGGAAATCGGACCAGCGGTTCCAAAGATTTCCTCCTACATACAAACTTACAAACTTACATTCATACAAAAATTACCTCTTTATAATATTAGTATAAATATAGATAACTGATCGTGTGAGACAAGAAAAGTCTCACACGGTGACCCCAAAGGTCTTTGCCTGTACTCAGCATAAAGCCCATATAGAATATTTAATGATATTAATTTGTTCAACGTCGATTAGTTATACAAATATTAAACAAAACATACCTTTAGCATTATAATATTCTAATGCAACGGGTCCGCTACTGTAATACCAGTAACCACGACCATCAGAATTAACAGAGGCTAATATTTCTCCAGTATCATAGTAGAGCTGACGATTTTTATTTAAACTAAACCAATCACGATGTGGTTGGGATGGTACCATCTTGTATATATTCATCTGTATAAAAAGTCAATCAAATCAAGCCTTAAAGGCTAAACCATCATTCTACTTTAATTGTACCTTTAAATAATTATTGTGGCATAGAACTGTTACTAATAAAGTGTAGGTTGATACAAATAAATTGAGTATTTTATGTATTAAAAGAAAAAATAATAAGTACATTATTTAGGACCAGTACTCGTCTGAAAGCAAAAACTAATACAAACCCTTCGCATAATCTTCAACGTCGGCAATATCGTCCAGCCTTTTTCTATAAATTCTCTGCTAGATAATCGATATCTGAGTATCCCGTCCCCTTCAATTTCCTAAAACCACACAAACATTGTAGCTGCTAAAATTATGAGTAGCTAAATAGGAAAACGAAACTAAAATATTAATAATGGGACGTATTTATATAAGGTTGTGTTAACACAAAAATTAAAACTAGTTCGTAAGTCCACAGTTTTAATAATACTATATACAATGCAAAACTAATCAATGAATTTAGCCCTAGAACCGTTCAATCAAAATCATCTGAAAGTTATTCAATGTAGGTTTCTGGCATAAATTTAAAAAATTAATGTGAAAAATCGATTTTAATCCAAATATTCTAGATTTGTATTAGTCTTATTCCGCTAATTGCATTTGAAATTATTCAATTTTACTAACTTTAGCATACGTTAGTTTCATTTGTCATTTTGATTATGACAATTATTTTTTGGTATAATTGGGATAATGACTATTTAGTTATGGTCAAATATAATAATTTTAAATTCAAAATAATATGTATAGATTAACGTTTTACAAACATACAATTTCACATACACTTAGGTACACCCAGACGCAGAGCAATAGAACAATATCATAAGAGGCATAATAAAATATCATGTTACATATTTTGAACATAATATTATTCTAATCGGTGACAAAGGGACGTTACAATCGAAATTTTTGTTTTACTTAAGTATTTTTATCTTATACTATTTGACAAAAAATACGTATCCATTTTTCATATGATTGTGCCCTGTCATTGGCCGTGCTATTTAATTTATTGTAATCAGTTGATAAATTATATGACCTGCCGCATAACACATAGAATTACTCAGCTTATAAAAATAATTCCTTGAGTTTTCGAAGGGGTTACAAGTTCACATTATTTTAGTTATTGTATACCTATTTAAAAAATAACATTTTAATTGATATTAAACGTTATTACTTATAACAAAAAGTCTAACCATTGAATGTGCCGGGGATCATAGATGCCTTACGATCGATTAAGAAGAGTGAAATACATATCAATGAGTACGTATCATTGTCTATACCTTATTTTTAGGTTTGACAGTGAAATCTATTAGTTTTTCTCACTTACCTACTGTGGCCAGTTAAAACCATTAATACGTTACTGTTTTACGGGATTTAACGCACACGTGCCTTGTTAATTTGTAATTACTCGACGGTTAAAAAATTGTCATAGATTTGAAAATAAGTTACTACTATGAACTATTTACTTACGTCATGGTCTATAGAAGATTCAGCTTCTTTTTCAACGTCATCTCGCTCAGGAACTTCTGTTAAATCATGTGTTTTGATTATAGGATGTTTGCCTTTATGCAAATTATCGACATATTCAGCGTTATATGGTACAATTCTTTCCCCTTGAATCATAAGTTTCGGTGTTTTTCGTATTCGTTCATGAGTTGCTAAACATTCGATGACATTTGAAATAGTCGTGGTACTGGTACTAGATGAGGTATCCATTATTGTTAAAGTTGGACGAATCTTTTCCATAACTAGTTCAGACCTTGCCTTTTCGTTTTCCGATTGTTTAACTTCCCGTGCCTCTTCCTTTATTTCTTTCATATCATTTGTTTTTTCGTAGTGCAATATTTTTTCAAGTATAAGTTGTGAAAGCTGCTTTGCTTTCCGAAGTTGTGTAGATGACAATGGAATAATTGGTTTACGCTCCAAACGTTTCGTTGTCTCCTCTTCAATCCTATTTTGTTTCTTATTTTTAGCTTTTTCTAAAGCTGCTTCTATTTCTAGACTGTAAATAGTTCTATTTTGTTGTTCACCTTTCTGTATTTCCAACTGTTCTCGTAAATCGTACTTAGTTCTCGTCGCCTCAACATTTTTTTTGGGTTTTACTTTAGACAAAGCCTGTTTCTGTGTAATTGTAGATATCGTGTCCTTAGTTCTACTTTTGGCACTTGGAGGTTTACTTTCTTCATCATCTTTTCTAAATATTGGTGGTAGTTTATGTTTATCAAGTAAATTTTTTACTCCGCCAGGAGCATGCATACTTTTTATGCTTCCTGTTTTAGGTGAAACATCTTTGTCTTTAAGTACAGAATTTTTTATAGACTTTTGTAATTTATCTCCAAAGTTTTTTGGTAAATCTTGTGAAGCTTTTTTACCTTCTTTAGACGAATCTAATTTTTTTGATCTTTCTATTGTTATTTGATTTTTGGCTCCGTACTTATTTTCAAGTAAGCCTTCATTTGTATCTTTAGTTGGAATTTCATATTTATTGTGCTGTAATTCTTTAGCTTCGATTTTAGTAACTGTTTTATCAATATCAGTCTGATCTTCATAATTTATTTCTTTCCTGACACTTTCTGATATACTTTTTTCTTTAGCTTGCCTGTCTATTTTCTTAGCCAGTTCACTCATCAGTAAATTATTAAGTAACATCAATAATTTTAAAAATCCTTTATTTATAGTTTGAGAAGATCCTACCATAAGAAAATCATATAAATCACTAATCAGTCTATTAATCACATTTTTATTCAGTTCTTTATACATTTCATATCCAAGGGATATGTCTAGTTCTCTTAATTGCCTTATTAGTTTATTTACAATACATCTAGATAATCCCAGTTTAGAAGCAATATCTATGGTTTTAATAATATCTAGTATCAATTCTTTATTTGAATTTATTTCTTCTGGTAGATCTTGGCTTAATACAATTAATCTTTTTACTAAGTCTCTACACTCTTCTTGACTTAATGATATGTCGAGGTCCTTTAGAGGTTCTCCAAATAGTATCGTAGCTCGAGACCCGTCATATACTTTTTCAGCTAAATCAGGTGACACTTCTTCGGGGTGGTTTTCTTTTAAGTCTTTACATATACAAATGTTTTTACACGCAGGCAAATCTGCGGTATGTTCTCCAGTTTTAGGTTTAATCTTAGAAAGTAATTCTTCAAGTAATATCTTACTGTCGGACAAAGCTTGCATAGATGAAAGCTCATCTTCCAAAGTTGGAAAGACATCTATATCTGGCTGTCGTATATCCAGTGGTTCTTTTAGATCTTCTAAAAGTCTTTCCAATTCGGCATCTTTATACGCTCCATAGTGACTCCAGGGTGAATTTCCCTCTTCAGTTAGTATAGATTGAAGTAAATATTTCACTTTGCTAAGCCAAACTTTAAAACGCTCTTGTCTTTCATTGCGACCCCTTTCACAGTTATCAACAAACTTTTTTACTATATACTCACATTTAGCACATGTTACTTTGCCTGATCGTTTGCAATTATTGCAAATACCAACAGTTTCATTTTCTTTTATAGTTTTAATTTCATTTAAAAGACAGCGAACTTTATCAACTACAATTTTGCATTGTGTACATTTTGAATTGTATCGATCTGTTAAAAAAAAAGGAAATTAAAAATTTTGTAATAAAATAACGAATACTATGCTCTTATCTAAATCTGTTGGTACTTATGAAGATATGATTCAAATGGATCACTCTACATAACTGTGTTTCAAAACTGGACTGAAATTGAGTTGGATGGATGGGATGGACAAGTCCCAAATTGTTTATAATTATAACGCCAATGTCTTTTAGACACCACTAACACATGTTTTAGGAAAACATCGCGAATCTGGATCTGTAATTTCTAAATGAAATCGCCAGTCCGACTTAAATATGCGTAATAATAATAACTCAAACCTTCTCCGAGTGAGAAGACACATTTTCTCAGCAGTGAACACTTATAAGGTGATGATGATGTCAAAATATTCCTACAAGTTAGAATTTTTATTATACTTACGTAGTTCACTGATATATTCTGTATTCCTAATTTTCCTTTTGCCGGTGTTGCGCACGATGAAAGTGTCATCGGAATGGTCAGTCGAGCCTGTCTGTATCAGAACAAGTAGAAGTAAGTAGGCAGTTACTTTTATTTTCAAACTCAATGGTAGGTATAAAATAGATGAGTAAAAATAATACCTACTCCATTGTGTTGCGTAAATATAACTGTGAAAGCAGATAATTAAATATTTGTAGGGCATCACTAGTGAGAACTATGTAAAAGACTGAATGTTTGTGTCCCAAATTAGGGGTGCACTAACTGTAACTACCTCTTTGTATGCTTAACCATTTTCAAGGAGTCTTTTTCTCCAAACGTGGTGGCATTATTACGAATAGGTACTGAACATTACAGAATTTATAACAATCTTCATCTTTCATAAAGGTTTAAGCCTAACCCTATCTAATAACAGTTTGCCGGCTGCAGTCTTTCCGTCCGAATACAATTTAGGTGTGTTCAAGGCTAGAGTGAATAGGCTCTTAATAAACTAGTGCGCCTTACCATCAACGATTGCATCACTGCTTACCATCAGGTGGGATCGCAGTCAAGCACTAGTTTATTGCATGTAAAAAAAAATGGTTTTCAAACTCCTTTTAAGCATTTTTCTACATTAGTATTGGCACAATCATCATCATTAATTGCCACCAAGCCATCCGTCACCATCACCAAGCTATCCGCACTCCATTCCACTTGCATTCTTGCATGAACATACTTTCTTTGAAAACAAAGCAAGTTTTTTGTTTCACCTATTTGTCACCTTACAAACTTATATTCTTCAGAGTATTAATGCCAAAAAGAACTGTCACAGACAATACTACTTGTATAAAGCCAAATTATATGTGTTGTTATGTCCCTACCTATACAAAATAAGGTATTTTTAAAAGAAAAAAAAATGTGGAGATAAGTTTTGAATCGTCAATGTGTATGTGAAAATGAATTGTCTGTTTCTCTTTATTACAGGAGAAATTTTATGTTATCCTTTACTGTATAAGGGGAATAAGGCAGATCAACGATTGCATCACTGCTTACCATCAGGTGGGATCGCTGTCAAGCACTAGTTTATAGCAAGAAAAAAAAAGACGGATGACCTAATAATAATTAAAACAATGGCTGTCTTTTTCAATTCAATTTAATACCACATATCAAAGGACACACATATACAGGAAAGTTTTGGACATAAATGAACAATAAATTCGGGTTTTATTATGCTCATAGAGATCTCTTCTGTAATTTTGTACAGCGTGTAGTAAACATAGTTTTCCCGCAGCTAAGTATTTAATTTTTGATAATACAATAGACCTAAAACATTTTTACATAAAAGGATGGCGACTCTGTCAAACATCTTATAGTTACATTAATCAAATTAATAACGTATTTTAAAATATTGATTAATTTTAAGCTTAGTTTTTTTTGTGGCTTATGACGTCAATATGATTATTTTGAATATAATTCATATAATATAGAAGTTGATAATCCTTATTATAGTGAAAATGAAAATTGAGAAAAATTAATGGCTCATTAGGTAATATCGGGTCGCTATTGAAGTTTTTAGTTTCTACAAACTCATCAATCAACTCATAAATAAAGGACAAGACTACTCCAAAAAAGAAATAATTTTATATTCATTTTAAGTTAATATTTTCATTGTCATATCAAGACAGCCACGGGATAGCGTATAATAAAATTAAAATTCACGATGTTCATGACTCAAAATATTCGAAATAAAAACAAGTAATGTTTTAGTACTTTGGCACGATAAAGCCTTTAAATATATTTTTTATAAATATAAGGTATATTTAAAGCTTAGTAATCGATTTATATGATGGTAGCAAAGCTCTTTAAACAGCCCTACACAAGAGATAGCCCACTCACTCTCTGAGTTCGATGGGAGGGCAGACCAACACGGTCTATTGTTAAAGTCAGACCAAGGAGGTTTTTAAGGTTTTACGTTCTTTCCGAGCTAGGAGGGGGCTACCATCGAACTTTATGGCACCTGGCTATGGTCATTTTAGTAAGAAAATCCAGCAGTACCTTTTGCACAATGCGGGAATTTGAAATTACAATATGAGCTTCTTAGCAGCTGTTTAATAAGGCCTGATATTATTCATCATACTTAAATTAATTGAGTAAATTTTGAGAAAATATTTTTTTTTTAAATTTAAGTACTAATATTGTACTGAAATTTATCTAAAACCATAAAGAACGTAACAGATGGGGGCTCAAATAAGTGAAGAATAAATTCGGGTTTACATTCGTGCAGACATATTTTTTTAAAGTTTCTTTCTATCTAAGACTTATTATTTAAAAATGAATACGAGTACAAGTACTTATCTAAAAAGTAGTTAGGCACTACGAAGCCCTAACATAACCTTTTCCACATAGTATAATATTACATATACGTAGGTACACACACATAAATTACAAATATTTTTTTGTTCTTTTCTTATTTTTAAGTTCACATTTAATTCAAGTTTTTCTTTCGACCATGAATAAGTCGGTACAAATTATCGAAGCATAAATTCGGGTTCCCGTTCATGCAGACCTCTTTTCTTTAAACCTACCAAATACCTATGCTTACCTACTCACAAATTATTTACATTTTATAAGTATTAAGAAATCCAACGTGACATGATTACTATAATTACCAGAAAATATTCTGATGTATTTTTTGCAATCGCGTTTATATTACCTATCCATAAATTATTTGGATACAATGTTTAAGTAT
This sequence comes from Spodoptera exigua, assembly GCA_902829305.4. NCBI lineage: Eukaryota > Metazoa > Arthropoda > Insecta > Lepidoptera > Noctuidae > Spodoptera > Spodoptera exigua. Next base: position 4,840,794 of record LR824601.2, on the reverse strand, counting down.
AGTTTCTTACACAAAAATTATAGTTATTTACACTACAAATATAGCTTACAAACTACATAAATGCCCGCAGTTGTTTTGTAAATTCTGAAAACAAAAAAAAAACAATAATTTAATTCTCAATTCACATAGTGCAAAAGAAATGTTTCATGAGTTTTCATATAAGAGTAATGAACACTTATAACTATGGGCTGAGAAACACGAGATAAACAAGAGATATTATAGGAAAGTTGCCAATCATAATCCTTTAAAAGCCCCTGGTTCCCAAAGAGGTTAATGACAATGGTCACATGGTTTGAATCAACGTCTTATGATAAAATATTGAAGACAATTGAATTTATCAGCTAGCTTTACCTCCTTCGTAATGGGTCCTTGTTTTATATCACAAAACTTGCTCTATTTATTATAGCACAGCATTAAATGTATATATTAAAAAATCGCAATAAATACCACACAGTCGCTGTGCTTAGTAATAAAAAGGTACCATTGCATTGGCTTGAAAACATTTGTCATGGATATGCGAGCATTGCGGGCATTGATAAGGAATAATGTTATCTACGCCTTAAACATAGACATGGCTTAATCTATAGTAGACACACCCATTAATACACTTATAACATTGACTGTTGTTATAACCTTAAATCTAATTATGAGTATCATAAAAGTATGCTTTTACCACGACTTCAAAACAGTCAATTTTTTTTCCATTACCTCCCGTAAATTTCTGTTCAATTATCACGTTCGCACATACCATAGTTATATTCACTTTTTCAATATATTTCACTTTTAACCTTTCTTAAACTAGGAAAAATATTTACAAAGCTATCTGTAAAACGTACCTATATAATATATAGTTTTAAAGGTTTATAATTAATTTTAATTTTGGCCTAAACAACACTTATTTTCAATACAAAAAAGCTCCACCAAATGCCTATGTACATAATAAGTACCTAATAAATATATAACATTATGAAACTTTTGGTATAAATACAATATAATAAGGGGTGAACTAAATATTATAAAAAATATAAAACGTCGATTGTTTTTTTTTTTCTAAATAAGTTTTTTAAATAGGTAATAAGTAGATTTCTAAAGAAATATTTATTCTGTGACCGGACAGTAATTATTGTTTTAGTATAATGACAATACTCAATATCAATATTGTAAAATTCTCGTTAAATATGTCTTCCATATTGAATGGATTGATGCCATCAGTGCATTTACAGACCGTTTTTTTTTAATATGGAAAATTTGGTGTGTTTTGATTTACTTTTATTATTATATTAATATATTTCTAAAATTCAGTTTTTATATTTGCTATCTGTATATATTATTTTAGATATAATTAGGCCGTGCCATCCAAAACTACTTTTAAATGTAGATAATAATATCTTTTTCATCGAATTAAATACGTACTTACAAAAATGTATAAAATGAAATAATTGTATTCAACAGCCAATTTTAGTTTGATTTGTTTAAGTATTATTTATCAGTTAAAATTTGTTCGGTATGTGAATGTTGGCGTTTAATTTGATAAAGGTTTTTCTTTTTTCGCAACTCATATATTATTCTTCAGAGATAGCTAAGCTGGACAGATAATGAATCATAGTTTTCTAATATAATATAAGGTAGATGGGTATATAGATACGTTAAAAAATATAAATATTTTAATTGACCTTAGAGCCATATATCACATTGTATACCGTAAATTTTTGTTACCAAATCACCAACATCAATCTAAATATAAAACACAACCAATAATATTAAGTATAGTTACATAGTTACATCTTGCACTAACACATTGCGATGCGAAGGCTATTTTAATAATTCACTCCATCGGGCGACGCCTTTTGGGACTAGAAGGTTGCATTTCCTGCAAGCTGTCGGTGCTGTCGTCGTCGGCGCCAGATTGTGGTTGAGCAGCTACCGTTTCTTGAGGAGGATTCTCTGATTGTGTAAGGGGTGGGCCCCAGAGATCGGCAGGCCTAATAAATTCATGAACCGGGGCCCCCGTAGGTCGTGGAGCGGCTACTCCTGGAGCTATTAACCTTGGCCCATTAGTAGGCGCAAAGCTGTTTAGTAGCACCTGTGCTTCCTCATTTAAGCTACTATTACCTGAAGATATGGTCAGGTTACTACTGTCATTGCTTATACTGCTCAACCCTTCTTCGACCGGATCCGATGAACTAGGACCTGACGAACTGAGACCCGATGTACTGAGACCTGACGAACTAAGACCCGACGAACTATTATTATCCGATGAATTACGGTCTGATGAACTACTATCAGTGGATACAGAATCTTGGCGGAAGAGTTGGTGAAATGCTCTTTCCGCTAAAGCATCAAAATTATACATTGGTTGCTCTTCATCCGAGTTACGTCGTACTGGATGGGTGGTTATTGCGGGTGGAGATTGTGCAACTGGCATTTGTACTTGTGGTTGACTCGTGACATCAACCACCAGAGGTGGGTTCACTCTCAGAGTGCTCACGCTTAATGAGGGTGCGATGGCAGTTATAAGATTAAATGTTTCATTCGCACTCTCGACGGGGTTGATCCTAAGTCCATCAGCCAGCGGGACGGGAGGAGGGGGTAGGCATCCACTATTGTCTTCAGGTTTAATTTCTTTTTCCTCCATTTGCGGCAATTTAACTCGTCTGTTTTGTCTGGTCTTCGAAGATTCGAGGTCCATGTTGTCGTCATGATATCCAGCTGGTGTACATTGGGTATACGAGTGTATATTGTCACAATACAATGCATACATTTCCGTTTCCGAAGAACCGCTTGGTTGCATTTCTTGTTCTGCGGTGGCATCAGATCTGGCATCTTTATTATCACTTTTTGCATTCTTGCTTGGGCCTGGCTTAGAAGGTGAGTCTTTAGACTGCATGTTCTCACTCGGAATGCTTAGTACACCGCGTAAATCACTAACCAACTGGCTCATACCATCTAATCGAGCCAAAAGTGCTGTTTCTTCTATCGCGTCCGTGTAATCATTCAACTTATTTTCCACACACGGAACCAATCTCAGATAAAAAATAATTCTGTACAGATCCTGCCGAATATTACTAGTTTCAGCTGAACGTGGTTTAGAGTAGTCAATTTTTTCTCCGAAAGCGTCGGTTACAATGTTTCTTGTGAAAATAATATCTTCATGGGAAAACTTTTCTAAGCAAATGTCTACCAATACTTCTACTGGGAATGTTTTTCGGTGTAAATGTGTCACTAAGAATGATATCACATCACATTTTGGTTTTTCCATGTCCCAATTGATTCACATTTTATTAATTATTCATATGTTTATATTTACAAAAGAATTCACGTGCACTAATGTGTGTATAACTTAGGCACCAACGCGCAACGGGCGCTCGGGCCGGCGGTGCTGTCGCGACTGCATTACTCGCCAGGGATGCGTCGGGAAATAATTTACCATCCCGACACACAGAAGATCGATCGAACATTTTTGAAGAATTATAAAGTTACAGATTTAAAATAAAACCGTCAAAACTTAAAAAAAGATTCCCTAAATAACATGTAGGTAATATCAACAACAAAACACAAAAGGTAACTATTATAAGTTATTGAAACCAGTTACTCTTTATAACTTCTAAAAGAGAGCCTTTTAAATTAGTACCTACCTGATTATCTTTCCTTGCGTAAACGTAAATGGAAAGGCCAGACTGTTGAAGTTGAACAACTTTCTTAAAGTTTCCCGCACAAGGTTTACATTTAGGACAACATCTAAATCTGTGAAAACAAACATTAGCACAACGTAGGTAAACACGAACATAACCATTACTGCTTGTTAATTCAATTTCTTACCGATTTCTGTCTTCCATCTTATTTTTCTATTGTTTTAGCATCCGACATTACATTGAATGTGATTGATACAATGACATGTTGGTACATATAACCATTTTCTTTCCTGTAACAGACATTAAATAATTTCTAAACAGATGTTTCTCAAAATAATTTAATCATACCACCGTTACAATCAAATCAAAGAAATTGTTTCGTTGTTAAGATTTAAAAATCCCGCCGTATGAAACTTTGCGGGTCAACGCTCCACACCGGCTGTAGCAGTGAATGATTGATTGAACGAATGAAAGTAAACTGACTTTTTTTGGGTTTATGGCCTGGTTACAAGTCCTTTAAGCCAGAAACAAAACTGACTTATGACGTTACCTGTGTTGCTATACACAATATTTTATTTGAAGGAGTCGGAGACACTGACATTTCTTAAAGTCATCGACTCTGATGGTAGTCATTTAAACCAGGACACAAACCACCTGTTATATAATTAAAAAAACAACAATACAATACTATTTTTAATATTGAAAAAGTAACTTTGGAGATGCTTAAAACGCAGCTGTTACTCTTAAGCAACCTGTTTGAATTAACAAAACATAACATTCAAAGACACAACATATTATTTATACAAATTAATATGTTGTGTCTTAGACTGTTATGTGACTAAAATCAAAAATGGGCTAAAAAGGTTCTCAAAAGGAGCGTTCAGTAACAGTCCCTGTATGTCTTTTGGCTTTTATATTACTGTTGAGTCAGTTCCGAGTCCCAAGACCATTATTCTGTAGAGCACTCATTTGAGGAGATATTGAAATATAGAATGTTGTTTAAAGGCTTACTAAAAAGAATATCAAGGTTGGTCTCAGTTATGAAGTTGGTAACGGATTTCATCTGCTACACATTGTGAAAAAAAATACAGCTGTTGTGATTTTCTTTTTTTATTGTTATTCATTAATGATGAAGCCATAATACTTGTTACAACAGTTTGGCACCATATTTTCTTTCTAGTCTGAAATCTTGAAAAGATCTTATCCGATTTTATCGATACTTGGTATGTATGCGTAATATATCAAGGTCTAGATCAAAATGATATTTATGAACATTTTAAAAAAATACTTCAAAAAGACAAAGAGGAGGCAATTTTGATGATTGCACGGTTGGCACGTTGGTTAGGCAATTGGCTACCGTGCAACATGTCGCGGGTTCGATTCCTTTGCGGAACACCACTTATCCACGAATTGTTGTTCCGGGTCTGGGTGTGAAGTGTATATGAAAATGTATGTTAGTAAACGCACTCATGACACAGGAGAAATCATTGAAAATGTTGTTTTTCTAAACAAAACAAAAAAACAAAAACAATTTTAAATTTCCACATATTCTTTAAATTTATACATCTTAAATGGAATACCAGTTGAGGTGTGGAAGTTATTAAGAGTAGATGGATGGGTGTGGTTGGCTTTGTTCTTCAATAAATTGTTGCAGGAAAAAGCCATACCTGATGAATGGTACAACAGTTCTTTGGTGCCCATCTTTAAAAACAAAGGTGATGTGCTTGAGTGCAACAATTATAGAGGAATAAAGCTAATGTCGCATACCATGAGAGTATGGGAAATTTCTCCGGTTCTGTCGGTTTGCACCAAGGGTCGGCTCTCAGCCCTTACCTTTTCCTGATAATAATGAACGCTCTGACGTCGGACATTCAGGAAGAGGCTTCCTGGTGTATTCTGTTTGCCGATGATATAGTGCTGGTTGCCGAGAGTGCCTTAGAGGTCCAGAGCAGATTGGAGGTCTGGTGGCAAAGATTGGAGAGTATTGGCCTAAAATAGAGCAGAACTAAAACAGAGTACCTGTTCTGCGATTTTAGTCTAGTCCTGTGCCCATAGCTCTCGCCGGAACGCCAATACCAATCTGTTCCGATTTTCGGTACCTTGGGTCGCTTATCCAAGGAAATGGTGAGATAGACCGAGACGTGGCACATCAGATCAACTCAGGATGGAGAAAAGGGCGACAGGTCACTGAAACAACTTGCGACCCACGGATGCTCCTCAGGTTGAAGGGTAAAATCTACAAGTCCTAAGTTGGGCTCTGAAAAAGCAAAGCAGAGATGAGAATGTTGAAATGGATTTGTGGTGGGACGAGAATGGATAAAGTGAGAAATGAGTATATTAGAGGAAGTTTGAAAGTGGCGCCAATGACTGAAAAGTTGAAAGCGAACCGTTTGTCTTGGTATGGCCATATGAAAAGGAGGGATGAAACGCATGTTACAAAAAAAGCCACGAGTATAAATGTGGATGAATGGATGGAGAGGGAAACCAAAGAAAATATGGATGGATTGTGTGAGAAGTGATATGAAAGACAGAGGAGTTAGTGATAGCGTGACGGATGACAGTTCAGAATGAAAGAAAAAAACCTATTGCGCCGAGCCCAAATAAAACGGGACAAGGGCAGGAAGATGATGAAATGTAACTGCTAACTTTAAATTTCAACATTCAAATCCGATAATTTCCTTGATTTTGAACTTTGAACAATGTATAAGAACCCTTGCCACAACAATCCTCCTACTAATCACTTAAGTTGGTTCAGCACACTATGGCATAAGTAGATAGGTTTATAAAAAAAGGGGAAGGGAGACCAGTCGTCTCCTTTAATTTAATCAAATCAAATCAAATTCTTTATTTCAAGTAGACTACAACAGGCACTTTTGAACGTCAAGCAAAAAAACATTAAAAGGTTTAACTGTACCTAAATATGTGTCTGTCCGTCTGTGAAAGTGTAAATTCGTATGGAGAAGAAGGACCAAAAACTTCATGGTTACTCTTTTTCAATCAATTTCACAATGCCTTCTTTGTTACATAATTTAGTCACCTCTATTATGAGTGAACAGTGAAACAGTAATGTTTAGCCAAAGGATCCGAAAAAGAAATGAATCTCAAGATCGCCGATCTCAATGATCCCAAGGGTTGCGGGGTAAGCGCAAGGAGACACCGCGACCTCGGCCCAGGACGGTCTCGAGTTGACCAGTCGCAATAGGCGGCGTCAGTTCAAGAACATGACACGTACACCAGCCCCGCCCAACTATTTCTCACCCTACATGTGCCAGTGGTTTACGCCGTGAAGTGGCGGCCAATCCGTCATCCATAGGAGTTGCCTGAACGCAATTGAATAGGGGAGTCAGAAGTCCGCTATATGAGTAAATAGTAGCTTATAGTGCCACGCGTTTCAATTGAAGGTAGGGAAGCAGCCTCTAGCGGCCGCAAAATGTGGCGGGGCTTGCCACATAATAGCAATGGCCTGGGGCTTCCCGGGTGGGGTGAAGAAGAAAGAAGTAATAAATAGTTTTACAAAATGCTAGGTGGGTAAAACTATCCGAGTATAATCCTTTAAGGCCCCATGCTAAAACATGGCATAAAAGCTCTCGAACGAAACATTAAAGCTACTGAAACACTGAAGCGAAATGAGATTACAGTCCTCAGCTGACATGTCAGAGTAGGTACTGTAACCGCAATAGGTTATTTTCAAAATCCATGCGACCGGACTAGTGGTTTGCTGTGCGAGGCAGAAAGTTTCGCGTGAACCGCACAGTTGTTGACTGCCAACCATCTACATAAGTGATGTGAACTTGGCCTTACCTTTTGCCCTCTAGATGACGGCGGAACTAGACTTCGCTTGATATGTCGACACTAAGTATTCCAATACCGGCCGAAGCTGTGAGGGGAATGGTCTGAAATTGAGGAGATACGACCAACGGCAGTTTTTTAGCGGTGAACACACAGACCTATGTCTTTGTATGGTTATTTTTGACTAAATTAAATCAACCCCAGTCTGGTTGATTCTCTATAAAGAAAAGAAGTCTCGATTTCAGACACATAATGTTTCGATGATTGTTAGTTGTGAGAAATGTTAGCATCAGTGTAAAAGGAGAAACCCATGTTGTCATCTGGAACCCATGCTGTCATCTGGCTAATAATTAATGCCATATCATTGACATGGAGGAGGAACAGAGTGGGCGATAGTACGCAGCCTTGAGGTACACTGACACCAGCGTTCACAGGCGTTCGTCTATTGGACAAAAGCAAATAACGTCACACAGAACACTATGTATTTTTTCGTCAGGTCACTGAGTGGTGACTAGGACCGCACTTTATACGCCTTGGTCCCAAAAAAGTTAACCTATGGGTTGGATATCAGACTGATCTTGACAACCAGGACCTGTAGCACAAGGCTCACGCAGGCTCATCAAGAACTGCCAAATTCCTTTCCTCTGATAACGCGGGTCATGGGTAGAAACCATTACACAGATAGGGCTCTCCATATCGGTCAAAAAATTTAAAAACTTATAAGTTCGTCTCAGATGGTAGGTATAAAAAAGTTTCATTGTAATGTTCATGCAATTTATTTCTTTATTTATTTAATAAAAAGGTTTACCAACAATTTCACTTTAAGAACGATTGGTCCCAATGCAATGCGAGCAATCTATTATTAAAACCTATCTAATGTACCTATTTGTGACTGGAATGAAAAATATTCGAAATAGAAAGAAAGAAAAGAAAGAAAGAAAAACATTTATTTTCGCGCAAGCGCACACACACAAAACAAAACAAAAATACAAAAAAAAAGAAGAAAATAAAATATTACTAAAAATTCAAACTAAATGATACAAATAAAAATTAAAAGACTTAAAAAATTAATAACAAAATAACAAACAAAAAAAAAAAACAAAACCTTTCATGTATGGTCCACAGAGTATAACATTATGCGTGATGTCGCGTGTATTTTTTATAATCTGTGGACCACATGGACAAGAAAGTAGCAATTAGCATTTTGTGTTTGTAACAATCTCACTAACAACAAGAAACATATATTAATATAATTTGCTAATTTCCTCCTTACTAACATAACAGTATAATGTGGTACGAGCGCAAAAAAAGGACATGCTCAGCATTTGCTGAGACCCCACCCACAAGGGATTGGTGCCACAGCGCTGATTTTCAGCATATCCTTGGGTGACGTGATGGCGTTCCACCATAATTCAGAACACACTTGACGAACAGCTGAACTGAAATCGGTTCAGCTGTTTAAAATTAAATACAATACATGTAGTAAAAACGGTACACTGTTAAATCTTTAAGGCGTACAGAATGCTAGCAACCCCTGAGAATGAACTAATCTTGAACCTTTTTTTTTTTTTTTTTTTTTTTCTTCTGATGTTGGCAACTGAGTCTCCAAATCTTGAACCTTGAACTAATGATTGTCAACTGACATGTGTCAGTCTTAACTTCTTGTCAAAATGAACTGACGTGAAGTTGAAGCGAAGTCTTTGAAAATTATCAAAACGAGAATTTGGTTATAAAAACGTAAAGCTTGTTGATTTATTTATAAAAGTAAAACGTGATGCCTTTGCAAAGAATCGTAACCTTATCAAATATATTAGTTCAGAACAGTCGCTCCAGTTACGTATTTAATACAAAATGTCATCAAATAAACAAGTACAAGTGAGTAGATCTTTTTATTAAATACGCAATTTCAAGTCGTAAACAATATGTTTTGAAGCCAAAACCACTGTTATTTTTAACTTTTCTTCTGTTACAAAGGAATCTATTATCAGAAAGTTTAATATAATGAGCACTGTTCTACAAGGCCGTGACAATGTGCTCTTTTAATTAATGCCTTCTGAAGTACCTTGATTGGGTACAACATTTCTTCTTGTTATTTTAATACATTAAAAATTTGCCCTCAAACTCCATAAAATTCTGAAAGTTTCTGCAATAATTTACCTAAGTTACAAAATATTTTTAGAATTTTGTCAGTATTACATCATTTTTATAACAATGTATAATTTTGTATTCATCATTCATATTCGTTTTCAGATGTTTCACAGCAACCAGATTAAAACATACAAAAGTACTAAAAAGCGAAAAAGAAAAGTTAAGTACATATGTTGTACAAAGGTACATTGATTATGTAAAAAACTATACAAAAGTCTTAGAAAACAGATTCCCCACTGCAGTGAAAATGTACAGAGTATTTAGCGTCGGAATCAAAGATTTTCTACGAGATCTCAAAACATATATATCATTACGAATCAAAATCACAAAAGATAAAGGATTTAGTAAAATGACTAGGCAAGAGATTGAATTGTTTCAAAAAATGCCCTCAGATATGTGGAGGATAGCACCAGTACTGATACTCTCTGCTGTGCCATTTGGAAATTATGTTATTTTTCCTTTAGCGTGAGTACTAAACTTATAGTTATTAATCTCATGGATAAATAGAATTGCTATTTCTAAGTCTTGCTAAAACTGTTGAGTTTGTTGTTTATTAATTTGAACATGCTAATCTCCGAAACTACTGTTTTGAATTTTATTGACCAATTGTTTTTCTGTTTTTGACCTTTTATTGAGGAAGGCTATAGGCTATATCATATAAAATCACCCTATTATCAAATTAAGCCGAGCAGTGGATGAAACTGCTTGAAAGTAGCTGTTAATATCCATAGACTTATTTATTAACCAAAATAATACTCAACATTAAATTCATTATGCAGTTCTAGTATTTTCATTTTAAATCTTATAAGCATATTACTATTTCCAGATTTCTAAAACCAAGAACTCTCCTCTGTTCGCACTTCTGGTCTATTCAACAAAAATTAGAATTTACAACACAAGACTTGGTGGAACGTTTGCGGAACAATAAGCCGGTTTTCAGAGCTCTGCAGGCTAAATTAGACACAATACCAAGTAGTGAACTAAAGGATAAATGGAAGAGAGTATTAGGATTACTTGGGTCTGGAGTGCATCCTAAGCCTGAAGATATTATATCGTGTAAAGAATTGTTTGCTGCTGGACCTTATGAGCTTAGCAATTTGACCTATGCACATGCGGTGAGTGGTATCTGTAATTGAATACCTTACTAGTTTACTGACTTGTATAATTTTGTTTTGCTGAGCATATCATAATATAATTAAGAATAAGTATTTTATAATTGCTTAAATGTGGATATGTCTATTTTTTGTACTTTTAACATTATTTTTTAACTGTTTGCTCTGCTATACTTTCTCACCTGTTTATTGTGTGTGACATTGTATCATTAAAATATCTTAGCTTTAACCAAAATGTTATAGCACCATGCCTAAAGAAGTACATACTTACTAATTTTGTGAAAGCGAAAGTACTTACTAGAATCTTTTACACTTGATAATATTTCATGACATCTATGTATATACTAGTTTCTAAGCATGTAAGTTAAGAAATAGGAAATAATTATAAAAATGGCAAACACATTTCGAAAATAAAACATAGTGCAGTATGTATTAAAAAAATACCTATAACATCATGTCTTTTAATTCCTGATGTTAATGTGTAAGCAGTGCTCATACAAAGTTATAATTACATATGGTCAAACTAGCTTTTTACTTTCGTGTTTATAATAATATTAGATGTGTTAATTCATATAGTTTAAAAAAAATGTGGGGATAGATAGATAGATCTAGATCATTCTAGATAGTTAAAATAGCGCGAATAAAGATGTGGCGCTAAGCAGTCCCAGTTAATTAATATTAATGATTTATAAACTTAAGTGCCAAGTCCCAGTTAATTAATATGAATGATTTTTAAACTTATATGTAACTAACTGTGCTAAAGCGAAAGCATGTTGTGTTACCAGCCTTTGCGTTCTAATGGTAATTTATATGACCATGGTAGTGGTAAACATTTCTGTAGCGAATATCATGAAACCATAAAAATGTTTATTGCATGTTACTGTTTGCAGCTCGGCTTCTGTTAATTAAGAAAGATTTAGTATATGAATGTTACAATTTTTTTATATATATACTGCTAAAAAAAAAATACACGTTAATGATCATAATTGTTGCTCTAATTTAGTGTTTAGTCATATTTTTTAGATTTCATCATCATATTGCCCTATGTGATGAAGATATAAAATTTTTGTGTGTTATTTATTTTGCAAAGCTATTAGCAAACCACAAATTTTAATGTGTTGTATTTATATTTCACTGTTACTTACTATACATATGTGAATTACAGGGTCATCTGTTAAAAATGCACGGTCTAAGGAAAACAGTATTTAGAAAGAACAAATTGAAGTACAGAGCATTTTTATTGCTGGAGATGGACAAAGCTATTATCAGGGAAGGTGGAGTAGATGCACTGACGATGGACACGCTACGATACGCTTGCCACATACGAGGTTTGAATGGCAGTCATTTAACAAATCAAGAAATGAAAAATTGGTTGACAAAATGGTTGAAAATATCACAAAACGTTGATAAGAATTCATACTCGCTTTTGTTACACACTCCTATCTTCTTAGCTTATAATCATCCACAGAATTGGGTATTAATATACTAAATATTTGATACTTTATTAGCTTTTAATCACTCTACAGCAAAAGCCAAAATGTAGGTACTGATAAATTGTAATTTTGTGTGTAAAATCACAGGGTTATAAGAAAGATGACTTTAGAACAATATAAGTTTGGAGGTCTTTAATTCGCCAAACTATCACTTTGATTTACCTGAATATTTAAAAAATATTAAGTAATTGTAACTGTAATGACATTGTTAAAATATATAGACAAGGGAGTGATTGCTTTGTCGTATATGAATAGCACCTTGCAGCTAAATATTTTTTGTAAATTTTAAAGTAATCTGCCTCATTCATTCACATTGTATAAATCGTAGTTTTTTCACAAAGTGACATTTTAATTTTATCACCAAATTTTATTGAAGTGTTTGTGTATGTTTGAAAATGTCAATAATTTATATTAATTTGCGTACTAAGTCACTACCTTAGTAAAACTAAGAGCTTAATGTAGGCTTAACTAAATGTTAGCTATCGAATATTTTCTTTAAAAATACAAAAATAATTGACATTACATTATTATATATACGGTACCTAATATAATAAACATTTAAGTTTTGGTTTTTGTGTGATATGGTATGGAAAATCGTAGATACCAAAAACGTTGTCAGTTACTTACTGTGATTGCACTCATTATACATCTTAGTTACTTGAAGACTTAGAAGTTAAACTTTGTGTTTTAGGTAACATGTTTACTTCAGCCAAATCACTATAGTTAGTTAATCGGCTATTTGATGATGGTGGAGTATTTATTTCTTATAATTTTCGTGAGATTTATTAAATTACTATTTCTTTTATTTACTTTTTAACTTCCTTTCCACATTTTAAAACATTTTCTTACGCAAAAAAATAAATATTTTATAAATTATTATGTTTAACGTACATTGCTGCTCATGACTATGAGGTCCTGGCGTAGCTTGAGAACAGCCAAGCTCCTCGTTTTTGATAATTAATTCTAGTAATGTGAGTAAGCCGTAAACATTACTAACTAGTAGATTAGTCAGAATACCTAAGTCATGTTTTCACAAATCACTCCCAGAGTCTTCTCCAGACACTCAACTCACTCACTTGCCCAGTATGCCTTAGGAAGTATACGGCTGTGCATTTTTTTTTTTGAATAGGTCGGCAAACAAGCCGGTTTTGTGTGAGGCCGTGGTATCACTCCGGACGAGCCGACCCATTCGTGCCGAAGCTTGGCTCTCCCACACTTAAATGTTTTAAATTCCCGCATTTATGTAATACTAATGACAATCATGTTTACTATGTACGACTACGTTTGTTGAGTTGGTAAACAATTACGTAAGCGTGGTGTAAATAGTTCATTCACACAAATAAACAATATTAGCTGCCAAAACTACGCCTAATACTGTAACTGACAACTACATTTGGCTACGATTAAATCCCAATTGAAATCGATTCCTATTTAGTTAATCTTACAGTCTAATTTTAAAATGGACGCTAAATACGAAATAGTCTTGCTTTTAAGCAATTCTATAATTACCTGTTATTTTAAAGGTACTGAGCTTATTTAATCTGTTATTTATTTTTCAATAATTTCATCTTATTGACGTCAAACGTTTGTAATTTAGCAATAAATATAAATAAAAGTGTTTGTAAATGTTTTTGTCAAGCAGTAACAGAATCATGTTACAGCTTGAATGTTCTTTCTTTTCAAAACTGCGATGTGTTATTATTAATACTTAGAGCAATAAGTAGCTTAAATTGACTTTGTGAGTGCTGCACAAGTATTGTGTTAGAATTAGTGCTAACGAGAACACTGTAAGTGTTTAATAGTATTTAATTTTAGCTTAGCTAAATAGTTAGCCTAAAGGTGCCGTTTTCTTCTTCACTAGATGAAACTGTTATTACAATAAAAAGGTATTAGCAAGGGGCAAATCATTGCGCCTTCATTTGTTTAAAATGGGTCAATAATCGAGGAAACAGACCTCAAGCTACAGTAGCGTCATCTGGCAAGTAAAAAAAACTGTAAACTTTATTGTTTTTAGAGAATTTTGACGCAATACTTTCAAATGAATGCTTTGTATATATTTTTTATATTATGCTTTGTTTTAAGTAGCCGCTTTCTCATAGACTAGAGAGCTTCTTTTAACGCATATTTGAAAAAGCAATTGGCAAATATAAAATCATTCATTCTTAGTTTTTACATAATACATGACTTGGAATACTGTATCCAAACTACTGTAAAGTATCATATAAATTTAAAGGTTATTTACGTTCGCCCTCCTCACTGAAAAAAGGTTAAATTCCCACTTAATACAAACTAAACGAAAATTAATAAAGACTAAGGTAATTGGTATAGTTTTTAGGTAAACCAGAGGTACACTTAATCAATGAACTAACTAGAAACTATATACACTAACACTCGGTTTCTGAAAGGCTTGTCAACGCTAAAATTAACTAATCTCCTGATAAATCTCTTGTCAAGTCATCTGGTTGGTAGTTGATAATTCAGTCAACCAATCAGATGACTTGACAAGAGATTAAATTGATTTTAAAACGAACCGGCCTTTCTGAAACTGGGTGTTAATCAATGAACTTCAATAGTTCACTTCAGATAATAGGTATAGTCTTCTTAGAATTTGTTTCTGTATTTTTTCAATACGCTGGATACTATTTTGATACATAGGATACTACGTTTAGTTACCAATTGATTGCTGGCTGTAGGTACATATAAGTACTTACATGTATTTTTCATCCGATGATTATTTTACGTATGTAGTTACTGTAGCAGAATACTATAATATAAAAAAGTTAAAGTAAACTATACTTGTTAAATCAATTTATAGTTACGAAGATATTTCTAAGTGAGCACAACTACTTATATGTATAATAAAATATTTTTCATAACTTTGTAATAAAAAATATTGATACTATATACCTAAAGCAAAACTTAGCAGTGATAGTGAAAGATAGTGAATAGTAACTCGTGAGACATACTAAATTAATTGAAAATTACTAAATACAAATTGACGTGGATTAACACATTCAGTGCCCTCGACGCACCTGTGCGTTCTATACATTAATGTATTGAACGCACAGGTGCGTCGGGGGCACTGAATATGTTAACTGAGAATAGCTCTACTAATTTCAAGTCAAAACGGGACTCTTATTCATAGCAGCAACGTGTCGTGGCGACGTCGCTCAACCAATCGGCGGGCGTATAGCTTAACTCAATTAATTCACATAAGGAAATCATTATTATCAACACTTTCAAGTAAAATTGTATTAAAAACTATTTTTGTAAAGCATTTTTTTTTATATTCGTGCTCTAATTTTTATACAAATTCATGCTTAGCCAGTAAACAAAGCAATACTTATTCGGATCTATATTTTGGTAAGGTTCTTTGTATAAGAATGGTTAGTAGTACATTTAGGTTGGCAAGCACTGTACGTGAAACTCGTCTATGTTGTTGTTGTACATGGACCTGATTGGTTCCCATCACATGATTGTCTGCTTATTTACCCGCGTACTATCATCATTTCAAATCATATATAGATAGGGTGCCTAGTAATAACAGGCTGATACTTAAACAGGTGATTGTAAAAACTTTCCCGAAGGAACTTTTTTTCTATTCATTAGTGCAAAGTTACTGTGTAATGTTCAAATGCGGTAGCGCAGGGCGTCGCCGCTAACAGCTGGTCGAGCAATGCACGACGGGCGCGTAAAGTTTGTTATACTTAAGTAGTAATCAAAATAAAGCTAATGAGTATAGAAAAATAGTTTCTTTCGGAAAGTTACTTGTGTTATCATGAGTACAATCACATGTTAAAATATCGTTAAATACTTACCAGTTAACCTACATGTATAATTGCGTAAAATAATAGATAACTTCTAACATGTATCTGCTCAACTAATAAAAATAACGCTAGCAATAAAACGCTGCCTAGCTTTTGTATTGTAAAATATGTAGATATGTACATAATGTTTTCCTAAAAATTTTATAACAAGATTAAATAATTATTTTTCTTCGCCCTCTCAACAGACGGTGGTATTTAAAGTTTGTAACTTTATTGTGTATTCTAACAATTTTGAGTTCCTCAATAAAGTGCACAGTACTCATATGTTTTTTTTTGTTTTTCTTCAGTTTGTTTTACTTTTGCAATAAATAATGTAGGTAGATAGTAGAAATATGATTTTACTGTTTTTTGTAATTTGTAATTACATTACAATTGAAGCATTAGGATATTAGATGTCATTTAATTAGATCAAAGGATTTTTTGCTTTTTATTCCACGATTTTTTTGCACTAACAGTATTATAATCGATTTCTTGTAAGGACGATGATGTTTAGAGACTGTTGAAACAGTAGTTTGGCTCTTTATGAAATTGTTATTTAATTTGTTACCTTATACATGAATTTGTGTTAGTTTAGTCATAATTTGGGCGACACTAGTTTAAGCATATGTAAATATGCGTATTTCGTTTTTGATTGTAAGTAAATGAGCAGTTTCTGTTGACAGTTTTAGAGCTCTAATATAATATATCTTATTTAGATATACTCTGACATACTAAACGGCCGTTGTATCTTGGCGAGTCTGAAGTTAGCAGAGTAGCTGCGCAGTACACAATTTTGTTCCTAAAAGATCCATTGCGCAGACAAACGGCTAACTTCAGACTCACCGTGTTCCGTTCATTAGAATGACTTAGTAAAAAACTATGTAGTTATAGCTGTTTTTATTTTATGGACAGTAAAATTTGCACACAAAATTGTCGTTGTTTACTAGGTAAGGATTTACATTTTCTCGAATAATGTTGTTGTTGTTTTTTGTCTTATTAATTATTACCCATTTTGTGAGGAATAAGTTCTTCTCCCCCTTTAGAAGAGTTATTAACTGTAAACCACTTTTGTATGAACGAAAATCACTAAAATCATTTCTACCCCTCTTGGGAGAGGAAGTTTCAGAGTCTTATTGACAAAACCACCCCATTCTTTCTCCCGTTCCGAGCTGGGGCCATGGTATCTGCATCATTGATCCGCAACCCAGTCAAGGAATCGGCCTAGAGGTCCCATCGGTGGTGGTATTATGGCTCTTTGAGGCGTGCCAGAACGCAACGGGCCTCACGCTCGGGTTTGATTCTAGTCGGGTGGTACCTACCTACCCTTGCTCGCCGTCCACAGACACGTGCTTACGATGGCAGGAGATCGTTGAGCGATCACCGACGCCTGAAGCGTTTCCGGCTAAGTTTTCAACCTCCCAAGTGTGAAATATACCTACAGTATAGCATTAATTGTTGGCGAAGAATATGTTTCCAACTGCTTTCTGATTGTAACCAATTGAGTACCTTAGTAAATATCCACTCCATGGTCAGTATGGTCCCCAATACCTACTAATCGCTCAAATCATAATCAAACTTTGTTTCGCCACCTTCATACCTTTACCCAAAACTCTTAGGTGGTAGATCATTCATACAAATTAAATTAAACCGCCCAGATTCAGATTTTCTTTTATTGACTGATACCGAGATCGATATGAACATTTTTAAGGACATTTTCAGGACGACTTGCCAAAAGATACTTATGTATTTTGTTTATATAATAAAAACGTCAAGTTATTCGCTGTGTTTTATTTTACCTTTTTAAAACGTTTCCTTGAAGTACCTACTTTATAATTAATCTCTATGCGAAATGTTAATTTTTGAAGCCAAGCGAAATGTTACGTGCCTAATGTATTACTGTTAATCGATCAGCTATTGCGAATACTTCTTGCTTCTTCTTTGTTCTAAATTGTTGCTATTTTATCTCAGTATATACAGTAACATGATAAAAAGCTTACGTTCCTAGACAGGGTAGGCACAATCATATGTTAAGGGTGTACCAACTATTTTTTACCGAGCATGAGTGATTCGGAGGAGCCTTGTTCCTCACGCCGAATGCAAATCTAGGCTCATTCTTCTTCACTTTTAAAACTCAGTGGTCTGGATGCAATATATTATGGTTACGACCATCAAATAAGTAAAACCAGAGTAGTGCGAATTAGACTCCTTTGCGAAATTGTTTAATGCCATCTATCGGCAAATAGTGGAACTTCATATAGCTTTGGCTTTAAGACCTAAGTTGGCACAAAATATTATTATGAAACAATTAAAAAAAATACATATTTAATGAGATAGTTATAAAACACAATTTGCGGTGCTTCAACTTTTAAGTTTCTGATGTGCAAAATAATGAACCTTCGTATGTCATAAATCTAACATTGTTAAATACCTACTCCTACGGCTGGAGCGTAAGGAGGACAATAGCTCTCTCCCACGGTCTGCCTCCTTCTTTTTGATCAAAACTGCTTTGCAGGTAGAGGAGGCGGCTTCCCGATTCCTCTCACTCCGCACGATGACCTCGACTAAGGTCGCCACCGCTGATAACATCCCTGAGGACACGGCTGCTGCACTGTGTCCTCTGGGTGGTCCTCCCAATGACTACGGTGTTTCCTGTCGCTGGACTAACTCGTCAGAGGGGTCTTACCGCTGCTATAACAGCGTTCCTGGCCCTCGGTTGCGACAGACATTGCTTCCACTCTACCATGAGATGGCGCCGGAGCGTTCCATCACGCTCTAATTTGGCGCGCAAAGGATTTCGCCCCGGTGTCCTGCGTCAGCGCGTAGACTGTAGATGCTCCCGAGCGCCTGCACCTCCATAGCCTAGTAGCCTAGCCTAACTTAAAAAATATTGTTAGGAATTATCTCTACGTCTGAATCGATTCGGTTTCCGTTGCAATATCTAACCATAAATGTCTCTTAATATGCATTATTGGCTGATTCATTCCAATACCAATTGTCTGAGGCCAAAGGGTAACAAGGCGTCGTCGCGTTATAAATATCCGTCAATTATTGTCAATTCTACGGTATAATTTCTGAGTTACATGTAGCTAATGAGGAGGTAAATGATTTACAATAGGCTATTTTCAGAATATCGCAGTTTTAATTGTTTACAATTCACGCTCTAAATAATATGAGCCAATGACGTATTATATATAGACACGTCATGGACCAACATCGCGGCGCTTAAAAACGGCGAAATTACTTGATAACTACTTCTACTAGTAAGGAAAGGGAAAGAAAATATGACATCGTATAGTGGAATGCCTTTGCTAGAGGGAGATAAATATACATCTTCAGTTACATCACAGGATAAGTAATAGTAACTACATTTTCATAAGATGGCCGCCATAAGATGGCGGGCGCCGGCGTCGAAAAAATAAAATAAAAATAGGTTGTTTGGTGAACTTACGCATGAAATGACACATTTTTGTCTTTAACTTTTGGAGTATAATTTGTACATCGTCTGAACACACACGACGGCATGCTTTACTTATGTTTCGCACAGGTTTACACACACGATATAAATTAAAAACAAACGTAGCGTCGCGCGGCAGGTTGGTGCGTAACTAAGCGCGATGTTGTCAATTGCCTTCATTTCATGTTGTCATTTTAGAGTGCGGACAACGTATCTATAGATTTATACATCATTGATATGAGCATACTTATCTACCACCTAAAATGCCCCAAAAGAAGCATGGGTAGGGTCCCTTAACACATTTGCTTATAACTCCCGCAACGCATTTTTCTTTGTCAGGGGTAGTTATGAAATGTCTTCTCCCGCCCAAGAGTGAGGCGAGAGGAAGTGTCATGCTTTGTCTGTCTTAAAATCCCCCCTGTTCCTCTTCCTGCTCTAGGCCAAGGCCGCGATGCCATGTGGGATTTGGTTCTAGCCGGGCGGCGAGCCACCCTTACTCGCCGTCCGCAGACACATGAGACAATTCGTATGCGTTGCTCGTCTGGTTTTCAAATTGTTCTTGAACTACTTAGATATCCGTTTACAATCTGATTGGTCGTACCGTCAAACTCGATTTCTTACAGACGTGACGATATAAATGTAAGTAGGTAAGTTTGTCAACTTGCATGCCAGTTTCCCATTAGGGTAGACAGAGAATGTGGAACACCGCCGCCGCGTATAAATGGCATAAATAATACTTACTTTCGCGTCTTTAGAGAAAGCCATTGATGAGTTTAACGAGAATTACTGTCATTGACTATCTGTGGTCTTTAGGTACCTAATTGCACCATTGAATAATCCCCACATGTGCAAAGTTCTCGTCAATCCGTCACTTTACCGGAAACCCAATCCTTCCCCCTCAGCTACCTCTTTCCAATCCTTAGGTATTCGCAACCTTTCACCTAAAAAAGCCGGCAACGCACGCGTAACTTCTTTGATGTTGCAGGTGGTGTAAAAAAGGCCTAATAATACTTTGCTCAACCAAATCAAATCCTAAATCCCTTGCTCGGTAACCGTCTACGCGCCAAACCGCGAGGCAATACTGAGGTTTTACTAAAGAAAGATTCAAAACTCAAATCCTCACTTTACCCGACTCTTACGATAAACAAACCAGATATACATCTTCATAACTATTCCATACATATAACGCTGTCTGGTATTGATTTTCTAGGCGTATACTTGAGCTCATAGGTATATATATTCAGAGTCCTCTCAAAGGATACGAGACGACTTGTCCATATAAAATATGTTTCAAGTGTAATAATATGTTCCTCATATGAGTTTATTTTCAAATTTTATCGATCGTTGTTCCTAACATGCCTTTAATGACTTTTTCAAAATAATCAATTAATCAATATTACAATGTGTTACAGATTTTTTTATCTTTCATTGAATAAAATCGTGACGTACTCATTGCAATGATTAAAAAATTGACAAAAGTCGAAGAGTATAAAGCACTCTGGATTTTTGAAAACACACGGGTATTCGCTCGTCTCATTTCTAGACTAGTTGTGGCCTGCGGATCCTATCATGTTTTTTTAGATAATCGCTTCTTATAATGATAAATGTATGTGCTTTAGTATAATGCTTTAATGTATAACATTAGTATTAGGTAAGTGTGAGCACAAGTATCAAAAACATCCTATAGTAAAACTGTTTGCGAAAATTACACTACCTATATCTGGACAATATGTAATATACCTTACTTATTAGTGCAAAATAATATAAATGTCATGTGAAAAAAGATTATCTTGAAAATATCAGATATCTACAATATTTGAGTTACTTTACGTGACCTAATAATCAATTTCTAGGACAAGTTCCTTTTTCAATTAAGAATAAACTGTGCTTAGCCAAAGCGGGGATTACAATATGCTCCACTGTTTCCTCCAGGTGGTCATCACACTGACAATAGTGTAAGTGTGGGAGAGCCAGCCATGCTTCGGCAGGAATGGGTCGGCTCGACCGGAGTGATATCACGGCCTCACAGAATACGGGTGTGTGAGGTTACCGGAGGCCCAATCCTTCCCTCCCCCGATCCCTCCCCAATCCCTTTTGTCTTTCTGTTGAATCTGAAATAGATTCCTACTAAGGGACCCGCGTCTGGTAAGCACCTGAGTCAGACTAAAGGTAACGACGGTTTGCCGTGACTTCTCTCTAGCCACTCTTCAAAGAGAGGTCTTATCCCTGCGATAACAACTATATAACAGCCCTCGTTTGAGACAGCCGTTACTTCCAGTCGCGCCGGAGTCCCCCCTAGGCGTTCGCTCTCGCCACATATCAGTGCAGGAGCGGCTAGGCCTCCTAATCCCATAGCGGTGATCCAGCAAGATAAGCTTCACCCGGAGATCATACGATCTTCACCAGCTGAGACGCGACCAACGCACAAGCTGGCTACCGTCAGGTTTGGTACCACACCGGGGCTCCGTAGACGGCCGTGAATCGTACAATCCCCGGATAAATCCGGGAGGAGACATTTGGCCGACGAAAGGTTAAAAAACATTTATTTGTTCCCACTGGTGATGAACATAACTTAAAAATTGTGTTATGTAAATAAGGGTTTTTTAAAAAACGTTGCCCATTTTTGGGTTTTATCCTGTGGGTACGTTTACAAACATGCACATTCAAAAACACACACCCCCAAACCCACAACAGCAATTTGTGGATCACAAAAAGTGTTGTGCCGTGCGGCAATCGAACCCGCGATACGTTGCGCGGCAGCCAGTAGCCCAGCCACGGCGCCAACCGTGCAGTCAAAGTTGATTGTCCGTGATGCATAATTTTGAGGGAACTATTGTAAGTTCGTTGATTAGGCAGAGGTATCTATGATTTACACATATCTACTGTATAAAGTGCCTAAATCTTTGTAAATTATTCACAACCAGAGAAGACATTGTTAAATTTTAAAAGTTTATAAAAAAATTATGGAGCGAGTATCGAAACCATCCGAAACTTGTAAGCTACCTAGTGTTACTACCTAATATGAGTCCAATTAGAGGTACAGTACACGATCAAATCCTTACACTTAAGTAGTGTCACGCTGTTCCCAGGCGCACGGCGCGTCACATCATGCGGCCACAACACACGGGGCTATATGGCTTAGATATGTTTAGCCGGGATTGCGGGGTAAGCGCAATGTGGCACCGCGGCCTCAGCCCAAAACAGGAGAAGGAACGGGGAACTTTTTAGTCAGTAGAGTCTGACACTCTCTCTCGCCTAGCCTTGGGCGGGAGAAGTCATTTGAAGATTTTCCCCTGTCAAAAAAGAATAAGAAACTGTACAATTATCGACACTGTTATGATGCACTACATTCTCCAACGTGTCCTCCAGGTAGTTCTCACAGTGACCATATTCGGGCGTTTCTTCGGACCCGAAAAGAACCATTTTATGCGATAGGACGGCAAACTAGCAGGCATATTATCTGGTAAGCAATCTGCGCCGCCCGTGGAAACCGCAACAACGGATGAGTTGCGAGTTCGTTGTCGACGTTTTGGGAATTAGGGCTTTGTAGATTTTAGGATTGGGGAGGAATGGAGGGATTGGATTGGGCCTCCTGAAAGTGAGAGGCCCAGCGACTCTCATGGGAGATTTAGAGCTCTGTTGGGATGTGTCGTAGCAAGTTTTTACTGCGTAAAAATTTGGTTAAGTAGTTAAGAACCTAATACTCCCCAACAAGCAACGCACTTATAAAGCTTTTTGGCACATGCTCTGTCATCTGGAGGCACATGTTTGCGACGTGATGTGTATACGACACATATGTTTGCTATGAATTTATTCATCAAACCTATAAATAAATAAATTGAGAGTCGAATTGTAGTGCCGTATGTTTTCGTCCTGAAATGCACTTGCGCAGTTGAGTTCCCTGCAACAAGGGGCTTGGCCCAGAGCGGCGGTACCGCAGAATCGCCGAAGCGACCCGCCAGTACTGACGTAATTCACGAGAGAAAATTGTAAATTTGTGGCAATGGAGGAAGGATGACATTGGCTTTATTCCTCTTCGGCTCCCCACTGCTGTTGGATAGCAGTGGGGAGTCTTCTCCACGTAAGTATCTATTACTCGTTGTGTTCATTACAGTTTCTTCGACCCTTCTTCGAACGCGCGGGTTTTTGCTTATATATCTAGATACGTTATTACCACTTCGTCGCTGGGTTTTAGTTTGTCTTTGTTCAGGTGTCTGAAGGCTGGCGTAGTTGGGAAGACTTATATTTTCTCAAGTTTGGGCGTGGTCATTGAGTCGGAGGCAGATTGTCGTGATGATTAGTGGTCTTTTTAATTTAGAATATTAATCTTTTCTCTTACACTCAAGGATACAGCGTGGTAGTGGTGCAATATATTTATGTCGTATTTTAATTTAGATTGCGCAAGAGTAGCGTTCGTGGTGCGGTTGGCGGTGTCGTCTAGTGTTGGCGGTTGGTGAAGAGTATTTGATAACAATCTGGCTACTCTACCGTAATAGCATAGTTGAATCAAATAATTTTAGCTACTAATGTGACTTTTGTTTTCTGTCATCAGGGGGCATCAATGACGACGACGAACCGGATGATTTGGAGTGGCGAAGGGGGCTTTACTAGTGAAAATGCAAGCACCTCTTCGCGGTCCATGTACCGTCCCCATATTCAAACTGGCGGGATCAACAGAAAATTAACAGCCGGGATACATGGATCGATAACAACAATAAAAATCTATTTCATGCTGTAGGCACTCACAGCATTTTCTGTAGTTTGTAACGATACACATTGCAATGATGTGTAGACGAATAAATTATTGATGTAGAACTCTGTCTCCTATCCAAGCTTTTATTGTAATGTAACTATTCCACATACAATAAATAGCCCTTCCTGATCAATAATTGTTTTATTTACAAAAAAATTAACCCTCGCTAACAACTACTGTCACTCACACATTCACACTACATTGCAAATGTATAACAAGAACACACTTAATACATCAATCAATCCCTTAAGCATGTACATATACACGATCACATATTCACCAACACGCGTGCACACACGTTTAGACTCACAGTACTTACACTTACACAGATGTAACTGGTACATTACAACATACACACACACAAAAGCGAGCGCTCGCGCACCCACACCCACACACACACACACACACACACACACACACACACACACACACACAGGCAAGCGCGCGCGCACTCACACTCACACACGCACACACAGTACATACGATCTTATGGTGAAAAGCGATACTAACGTACGTCTTCGGAACCGAGGGCGGGGCACGCTATTATAGACGCGGTAAGAAACCCCTCTTTGAGGAATGGCTTGAAGAATGCCATGGCATCCTCACCTTTCGGCTGACGTAGGTCACGGCACGTAACCTTTGGTAGGTCCAGCCAGAGGGACCACCCGGGTGTCGACACTATGAGGATACGGCGGAGGTGTGCCATGGTGCGAAGCGAAAAAACTGGAAGCTGTCTTCTCTTTCTGTGAAGCAGTGATGGTCGCAAAGAAGGAGGCGGAGCGCAAGAGGAAACTACCCTCTTTACGCCCCATCTGCCACAGCAGCGGCATCCGGGCGTCGAAGTTCGTGTTAAGATGTCCGGCTACAGTAAGCGCAGGTCTGCAGTCCACGAGTAAGGATGACTCGCTGCGCGGCCAGGACACACTTGCGTCTCAAAGAGCCAATACACCACCATTGATGGGGCTCAAAGAGGCTCCCGCAGCCTCGGGCTTGCTTGGGGGTCAGAAGGAACGAAGTAGTTATTAGTCAATAAGAGTGTGACACTCATGTACGGTTAGCGTTCCGCGCTTTCCTCAAAAAGCCAAGAGTCTACCACAGCTAGGGTCCAACAGGGCGGATGGTTAGCCTAGGCCGCGATTCAAGCGCAATAAGGTTCGGTCGCAGTCCGGAGCAGGAGAAGGATAAGGCTTTTTAGTCAGTAATGCTAAGAGACCCACACTCGCTCTCGCCATACCTTGGGCGATAGAAGCCATGTGATAATTTTACCTTCTTAAAAACTTATTTTAAAGAATAAATTGATTATTATTTTTTATGGGCACAGACCAGACCTAGGATTAGTGTGGATTTTGCATAGTACGAGTTTGACACATTGCCACAAATCACCTTATTTCTTTAATTTATCAACGAAGAGATATTGTAACTATATAGTTAGAGGTCGGCCTAGAAAATATATGCAGGCCTCATAGGAATACCATGTAGCGTGATGCTCTCTACTTTTAGCCTAACCCCATGGGGCAAAGGTAAAAATTGCATTTATGTATGCACGTACCTAACTTTGTATGAGGGTGTTGGCTCTGAATGTTACTATCTGATTGAGACCTATTTTTTGAGAACAAGAAGGTTGTAATTTTTTTGGACGTCAATTTGGTGAAATAAAAGTGTATTTCTGACATTGGACTTTTGCCTGTAGTAATTATTTAATTTGATATTGTTAAGCAAGTGTAATGTCTTCTCATATTTATAAGTACTTAATTGTTTGGCTAATATGCCTACTTCTCATGATCCAAACAAAAAAACCAAGCGGAAAGCGGCAACAGATTGTCTGGCGGCTCGAATGTGAGCTGGGCATAATTTCCGATAGTGACTGTCCTATTGATGGAGGTTGGTCCGCCTGGAGTCCTTGGTCGGCATGCCAAGGCCCTTGTGACGACGTTGGACACCGTCACCGAACAAGAGAATGCATCAACCCGCCACCATCTCAAGACGGTACGCCTTGTGGTGGGTCGGATGAACAAACCGATATCTGTTACCTTACAAACTGCACTGTCAATGATTTTCGGGAACTGGTTAAAGGTGACTCTGCTAGGATGGAGGCCCTAAATCAACTAGAAGCCGTACCTGCTTTAATGGAACGCTGTTTACAAATGGAATGCCCATTCGAAGCAATTGAGGCAGCTTTAGCTTTTGATAATACATGGCAACTTAATTCAGAATCTTTGTGGAACGCATTACAATGTGTGAAGCGTAACCTGGGTTGTCCGTTGATAGGCGAGTGGGGAACATGGGGTTCCTGGTCTTCTTGCGGAGCCAGATGTGGACGAGGCTTAAAGTGGAGATTACGAAGATGTGATACACCTGCACCGTCGGACGCGCGTCTTGCTTGTGCTGGCTCTCCTCTTATAGCAGATGTTTGCGTAGGCGACCAATGCGCTATTACTAGCAAAGATTTTGGAGGAAGTTGGGGTGAGTGGGGCTCCTGGTCAGCGTGTTCAGAGAAGTGTGGAGCAGGGGTAAGACGCCGAAGGAGAGTTTGTCATGAAACCGACACCCCTCCTGTTTCCGGAACGTGGGGTACGCATTGTCGAGGACAGCACGATCAGTTAGAGGTTTGTGAAAATGATTTTTGTTCGTTGGATGGTGGATGGTCAGGATGGGGAAGTTGGGGACCTTGCTCACAGACCTGCGGAGCAGGCAAACGGGCTAGAACAAGAACCTGTACTAGACCTATCCCTCAGGGTAAAGGGTCGACTTGTGTCGGCCCTAAAACTGAAGTTGGCACCTGTCATTTCAATCCTTGTGAAACATTTTCTCATACAGTTGCCATATTTCATGGTGAATCAGCTCTTCAGTACAACTTTGAAAATAAGCGCGCTACATTATATCATTTCTACATGCGATTTATGCCCTTGTCACCTCATGGAACGTTGGTACGTCGAGAAGCGGGTCAAAATTCTTTTGTTCGTCTCAGTTTACAGAAATGGCATGTTTGTCTAGACGCGTGTGGCGCAACTCGGTCATGTTGTCTGCCTAGGATTTGCTCGCACACAAACTTTGAACCAGCCACTTGGCATACCGCTCTTCTGGCTGTGACGGGCGAAGGAGCTATGTTGAGGCTCAATGAAGCCACCATACCATTAAAGATTTCTTGGCCTTGTGACCCAGATTTGCCTGATGACAAAATGAAAATTTTTGTAGGAGAAAGATTTCAGGGACAAATTCAGGAACTCATTTTGAATTTTATTCCGTTGAATATGATTATAAGTCGCAATCAGAGATCCAGAAAAAGCGATTTACATCCTATCGCTGCTTCAAATATAGCATATGAAAAAGCAAATACGGAAGAAGCATACATGTACATCAACAATGACCAGTATTTATGCCTACCCTGCTTCATTAATCAAGAAAATTGGCAGTTAGAACTCACTTTGAAAACCAAAAAAGAAGCGGGAACTATTTTATTTTTGAGAGCCGAAAGAAGCACCAGCTGGTTACATTTATATTTGCAAAATATGAGATTAAAGATGAAGTTAGCTATTGGTTCCTTTCGAGCAGAAGGCAGTAGTACATCGGATTGCGCGCCAGATCAATGGCTTGACGTTACTATTACCAAAAACAAAGATACAAATGCAATTGAAGCTTGTATCAACGCTGGCGAACGAGTACACGTATTGTTCGAAGAAGTGGCCCGTAAAAGACGTGACTCAGTTAAAATCATAACGCCACCTACAGACCCAGATAAGGCATCATTGAGAGCTGAAAATGTTGTAATTGAGCAACCAAAAGACTTTGTATTTTCGTTGTGCTCTGACGAATTCTACATTGGTGGGATACCAAATAACTTAAAAAGTAATCTTAACGAGGAAGTTGTTCCGTTTCATGGAGTTATAGCTTCTATTAGGGAAAATGGAGTCCTATTAGATTTACATAGTTATAACATGGAGAGATATAAAGAAGACAAAGTTCAAGTCTCCTCGAGATCTGCGAGTATATCTGGATCTTACCATGAAACAGCGTGGGGTAAGTCTAACAGGTTGAACCTGACGTGCCTTCATGCAAGAACAGCTCGATCTCCACACGAAGCTAGCTGGTTGTACCTCGATACAGCAATCGATGCAAGAACTCTTAAAGAAAAAACTGCGAGATCGGTTAATGATGGACGAGTTCTGAGACTCGTAGCTACAGCTGACCATGATCTAAGAGGATTTTACACATGTCGTGCGCACAGCAACAGACGTACTCAGAATATCGTCACTTACGGTGTTTTAGGCAAGATTCAATACAAACTAAGTGGACCTGACACGACCACAGCTATTGCTGTTGTCACAACACTGGTTTTAGTAATAAGCACACTTACTTGGCTTGTCATCGAATGTTTTCATGACATTCGTAACGGCTATGGTTTCTTTAGGGATGCGCATTTGTCACCCCAGGAGGAAGCTGAAGCGGTGTGTGAATACATCGATCAGAATATTAATTTATTGTCTTCGAAGAGCGATGCTAAAGTGGCTAAGGCTCGAGCTAGGAAGAGGGCTAGACAGCTAGTGAGCCGATCTAATTTTGCTGCTCAAGAACCGCAAGGCCTAATGCAGGAGAGTTTACATCCAGAACAAAGTGATGACTCAGTGAGTGAACCCGAGGGATTGCCCGCATTGCCTGAAGTGAAGAGCTCTAGACCATTCCCAACTGTGTACAGCAATGTGTTTAGGGTAGAACCGTGCTATATTAGTTCGCCTCGTCCAGATTCAACATCGACCCCGAAACTGAGAGCGACGTCAACATCATCCTTTGAGCTCGTCTCTCCAAGAGTTCTTTGCTCGCGGCTTCTAATGCACAAGCACACTTCTTCCAAAGAAAGTTTCTATTCGAAGAAGAGTTCGGCTCGTGGCGGCTTTACGACACTACGAAAGAAGAAAGGAAGTCTGGTCACTATAAAATCTTCCGTCTATGTAGCTCAAACTCCCGCTCAAAAGATTCTGCAACGGTTCCAAAGCCTAAAAGGCGAAGATGTTTAGATTGGGTAAATTTTGTTTTGTTTATAATAAGTTTTCCGTTGTCTGATATATGTAAGTATATTGTGAAAATAAGGTTTAGTTGTTATGTTTTATACATCCATACTTTGTTAACGAGCCTCTTGCTGGCCGATTTGGTTGATTTGAATTCACCTTTTTAAGGTTGTCTATCATAGTTTATAAGTTATTGAAATGTAATTTTAATTTACTCAATTCATAGGTTCTTCACAGTACCTTATAGAACATAAAGTTACGTATACAATTTTTTAAATAAAATAAAACTCAAAACGTATCTGTTGTCTACACGTTTTATTTAAAATAAACATTAAAATTAAAATCAGCTATTACCATTTTGGCACTTATTTAATTTGACATGATAAAAATGGGATTATAAAAATAAATGGCACCAAATACATTGTAAAATAAATTATTACTGTCTAATAAGTCAAGGATAATATACAAGTAAATAAATATTAAATTATTAACAGAATATTTAACATAAATTACGTGGCAAGCACTTATAACATTGACAATTCTGTCTTTTTTTTGCTTTATTATAAAACTACAATTTTGTTAAATTAGATAGTAACATTCCAGAATCGAAAGTTTACATAATGTGACATTTTTGTATACAAGAAATAAAAATTTATAAACATTGAAATGTTGATAATGAGTCGCCTTCATTCCTTTAGGATACCAAGCTCGTATGATCTGTCGTGCAACCACGGACACTACAGAAATATACTGAGCAACTTTAACTATTGAGTTAGTTAGTTAGTTACACCCAAATACTGAATGCCACTTTATTTTGGATTGTACTTAATATCGTGTTAACTCTGTCGTTTTATTTAGTAATGGGGTAGTTTCCTAGGTCAAAAATAAATTATTTCGACGTTTCAATACGATAAAATATTGAAAAATAACTATACTTTTAGTCATCAATCGATCGTATACTCATTTTTAGATTTTTTTGCTAATTATTAAGAAATAAGCTATTTGACGCAAAAAAGTTATGACGTCATAGCTCAGTTTTTCATACAAATTTCATAGAAAATTATCGTTTTTGACGTTTGGATAAAAGTATTGAACTTGACTAGTTGGAAACTACCGTATTGTAGAGACAGAAATACGTTATAGCTCGTAAAACTGGGTAGTTTCCTAGGTCAAAAAATAAATTAATTCGACGTTCCAATACAATAAAATATTTGTAAATAACTATACCTACTATTATTCATAGATGCATCTACATACTACGTTTTTTAGATATTTTGTAGCTAATTATTAAGAAATAAGTAAGCTATTTGACGCAAAAATATTATGACGTCATCATTTCATAGAAAAGTATAGTTTTTGACATTTGGATAAAAGTATTGAATCTGACTAGTTGGAAACTACCGTAGGTATTGAGTGGCCTTCGATTTGGACATAAAAACAGCAAAAGTAAAAATTAAATCAAGTAACTGCTATTTGTGTCTGCGTAAAAGACTTGTTTGTCAAACAAAAATTGAAAATAAACATCCAACATATTAATTTCTGTGTTTTATTACATTGTACCTACACTAGCGACCCGCCCCGGTTTCGCTCAGGAGCAATGCTGATAGTACATTAATCCACTATTTAATGGATGTTATTATACATACATGTAAACCTTTCTATCTTTCTATTAAACATTTAAGCATACCTAGTAATATAAGGACAGAAAAAGCGGCTTTGTTTTATACAAAAGTAGTAAAGTATGATTTAAAAATTGTCTAGGTTTAGCGAAAATCATAATAATTAATTTCTTTTTTACAAATAATATGATACCACAAACGCTTTCTTCTTCAACAAAAACTTCCTTTTAGCCGCCAACTAAAGAGAACCAACGCAGTCTAGTTTCAAGATTAAAATTAAATACTCCACAAGGTACAAAAATACTACTAAAATCCTTAATAAATATATACGAGAATGTTCTACGCTTTATAATTTGACAAGATTATTCAAAGCCAAAGGGATAGTGACTAGAATAAGGATAGCAAAAATTAGTGCTGATATTTACCTACAATAATCGTAGTACTACTGGTGTTTATCTAAGATATTTAGTTAAAATGTAATATACTATATTCCCTTCCAGAATAACAATTTTAATAAAACTTTTTTACCGCCTATCCAATCTATTTCAACTTCTATTCCACTGGCATAAGGATCGCTTTAGGCGCAAAAAAACTGTTACAAATCTTACTATTCGCTGCAGCCGCCTTTTGTTTTATGTGTATGTAATTGCTAACGTAATAAAAGTCATTATCGGTTGAACTGACGGTAAAGAAAGGTTTTGTGAATTCTCTTACATTTATCACCATTATTTATCCACCTACACATTGAAATGTGTCTATCTAGTTACACTTTTTCACATTTGTCTCTTTTTCACTCGTGATAATTGAATCATGCCATCCCACTTTGACATCTAATCACATTAGTGTAGCTTTTTTGAAGACCGAAATTTATGAGAAATTTTGTTTCTACATCGTTAGCGATTATATTTTCAATAGTCAGATATATGTTATCTGAGGAATAAAATTGTTGCTGTCACTGTCTTAAACAAACATTCTGACGCGACAGCATCATGATTATTCCCCAGATAACTTAGAAACTATTGGAAAATCTGTCCTTAATTAATTTGGCTAAAAGCTATTCTTCATTATATACAAGTACTAGCGATAAGAGATAGGATTGTGCGATAATATCTAACAATATTTCAATTCCATTTTTTTTAAATTTAAAATAGGAACGCTAATTTATTTTCTTAAAATTGACTTGGATAAGTCAATAACTTGAATAGGTTTTATTCGACAATTTGCGTTTTATTTTTATGTTATTTATTTTAATTTTATGTTTTAATACATAAGGTGAAAAATATTAAATTTTGCCACTACGGTGCTTCTCGTGCAAGTCTATATAACTAGCAAAATTTTTACTATGGTGAAATTCTCTGTGCTTTCAACATGTGCTAGCAAGCTTCCTCTATTAACGAATCAACGACATATAACAATTATTAACTTTTTTTCTATAAGAATTATTCTTTTATTTTGTAATTTCGAAGCAAATATGTCATATATTAACAGTATAAGTGGCACAATGTTCAAATTAAATACATTAATGTACAAAATTATATAAGAAAATTATATAAAAAATAATTATTATATAAAAACCGACCTTATTACAAATTAGTAACGTTTAAAATGTATAAAACTATTGTTGTACACGTCTTTACGGTCAATTTCAAACGATTTGTTTTGGTACATAATTGAAACCTACATACTCGCTTTCTTGGATAATAAAAGGCAGCGTTGTAGTAGTAAATTTATATTTTTTATACAATTTTCTGTCTTATGTATTTCGCAACAATGATGCTAGTTCCTTAACAAATTCATCAGAATACAAAATAAATTGTACACGCATGTATAATTCATACAAAAATATAACAAATATACTATTTTTCATTATGGCACTTATTTTTTTACTATTTATACTAATTTTGAACTTTAAATTTCAACTTTGAAGCTTTAAATTTGCTTGCTATTTTAGTTAACATTGAAGAGTGGAAGAGTATTAAGTTTTTAGAAGTTCTTTGCTTTGCATAGCTGCCTTAAAAATTGGGATATAACTAAGGGAATGCTTATAATTAAAAATATGCATCAATGATTAAAAAATCATTCACCACAATATGAGCATAAATAATAATAATATTTACTTTACATTTAGAAAATAATTTAAAATATACCATAACATCAAGTCGTTAGAGTATAAAATCGTGCGTGATGCACATTGCAATAAAGCAATTTAAAAGAGGAGTTATATTTTTTATATAAAAATTTCAATAAAAAAAACAACACTACTATTTAAAACCAACTTCAAAAACAAATAGGGTAAAGATTGATTTATAATATTACTGTATCATTTTTAGTAATATTTCGATTTTTTTACAAAAACACCTGCTAAGTTTTTGAAGTCGGTTTGAAAATGATGAGAATTATCCTTTTCAGATACTTACTAAAACAATCCAAAATTCGTAAAACATTACATGATTTAGCGTCCATAAGAGTATTTTATAGGTAATACGCAATTTACTTTACGAGTAATTTTTCAAGTACTTACTTAAAGTAGGAAGCATATAATATGGTAATCATTGATAAACTTGAGCTTTCTCTTACAATGACCATTATGGCTGATATTATAGAAAAAAACGAGCAATCTACCAGATCGTAAAGTAGAAGAATATTGACAACAAATTTTGACCAAAATGTTCGGTAGCATTCATGAAATTGTAGGTAGGCTCGGGTCGTCCAAAAATTGGAGATTACAAGTGAAAGCTCAGGTCCATCAGTACTTTAAGAATAAAGAGAGTAGAATAGTTCTAGAATTTTCTATGCTAAGGGCCTGTAAAACAATAACTGATTAGGTAGCTGTTAGCTTAACTGACATATTATAATATATTTCGAGGTTATGTCATTTTTTTTAGGATTAGGAGGCAAATTAACGCTTTTGTGGTTTGACGGTAAGTGTTTAACGCCGCCCATGGACCCCCATCCCCGCAATACCAGAACGACATAAGTCGCAAGTGCGTTACCGTCCTTATATGGAGGAGTGTGTTCTTTTTTTAAAGGTTTCAAGGTCCTATCGGTTCGATTCAATGGATAATGTTACAAATCCTTCATCACGGAAGAGAGTTTGCGCGCCATCTATACTACTATTTTAGAGGTAAAATTTGTAAGTTTGTATGTAGGGGGTAATAATCTTTGGAACCGCTGGTCGGATTTCCAAAATTCTTTCACTGATAGATAGCTACAATATTCCTGAGTGCTATGGGCTATAAACATCACGCTACGATTAAATGAAACTGAGCAGTAGGTGAAACAGCGCGAGAGTAGTTAGTTTTACATATAAAGAAAATCCCAACCATTGTTGGGCAGTAGTCCGCCAGGAATGATCTCCTCGCCTAGTTGAGTTGTAGGATCCACCTTTTCCGACTTTTGGGACTTAATTCACTGTTCCTTGAAAGTTTCCTGAATCAGATATTGTGATACTGACCCTCAACTTTCTACAAGCCCACGCGCTATTAAATCAGCAACTTGATTGATATAACTATGTAAGGAATCTCTTCTGTTTTCGTATTGCATTGTTATAAAATATACGAGTAGTCTAATACATATAGTATTTTAATACTCGATACACGCACGAAGGCTTGGCAAATGTTTATTAGTTTCGCTTTGAAGCAAGTCATCTACGATCGCTAGCGTTGCCTTATCACATATATCATTACTGTGGACTACTCAAACATATACATATATTTTTTGGCCAGTCTTAATGTTCTAGTAAGCCTCTAGCAAGCTAGTCTCGCCGTATGCATATGCCAGATTGGAATATATGTTACCATTTACTTTGCCCAAAGGTTTCGCAAAAGCACAATAAATTAGATTGTCTACCCGAACGGTAACTTTAGTTTGGCGTTCAGGTTTCCAAACGGCCAGATACACCATCATATACGATCCTGAGTGGACAAAACTGATACCTAGTTCAATACGATCATCGATCGAAAAATCGATTAAAAAACTATTTATTCAACAGTGGCTTGGCAAGAGCGAATCTCTAATTACCTAAGCTGATCATTTTATACTAAGAAAGCTAACCAGTCTCTCAAGAGTTGTTATTCGGGAAAACCATTTTGTTAAAGAGATCCACACAGCAGCAGTGCAGTTTCAACAAGCAAATAAATCTACAAACAGACAGGTTAATAAGACTGGCTGTATACCAACTAGCTACGAACCTAGAATAAAGTAGCAAACCTAATCGGAATGGTTGTGTTTAGTGCTAGACTTCCTTCGAGATGATGGTTGTGGACTGCTTGTTTTCTTGTAGTAGATGGCTGTTCCCAACACTGCAGAGCTCAGTAGCGTCGACACCAAGAAGTTTAGCAACAACTTGAAGTCTGCCGAGTCTACGTAGACCGTGAATATGCGAGCTGGAACAGTAATCAGTAAAATTAAGTCAATATAAATTGGGGCTTTTTCTTTAAAACATCGTTACTGGGGAGTAGGATTATCTCCTTTATTACGAGTGCGATAACAATCAATGTCACGTGATAACTAGATCTGCAACTGGGATAAGTGAATCACAAGCCACTGCGCCACCCGTGTCGTCAATTATTGGCGTAGAGCTAGATTTCAAGGCCTCCGAGTTACACTCGTTTGATAGTTGAGGGCTTTGATATTGTCTGTCGTATGATATTGGCAAGGTATGACATTTATTTCTGTACATATTTACACATATATAACTCTCTGACGTACATTCACTGAAGAAGAGGCCAGAGATGCATATGTCTAGGATCTGCTAAGGAAGGCGAGCTAGAGTATAGTTCGCAACTCGAACAGAGTCAAACCCGGGCACATGATGTATTTCGCAAGCACCTTAAAGACAATTTAGGGCAAGGCGGAACCCACTAGGGCCGATGTCAGGCCCAGCTGCAGGTAAAGCGCAAAAAGTTACCAGAGCTCAGCTCGAAAAAAGATGAAGCGATTTGGATAACAGTCACCGCCAGATTCATTAGATAATTTTTCCTCTCAGAAAGAGTTACAACAAAATAGAAACGACTTCCATTAAAAAAAACCAACTCTGTTCATCCTGTGAATTGAACTTTACGAGTGCCTACATATGTTTAACTTTGGTAAGACAATAACATCTACTACTCACCTAAGTTAGTTGAGACTGATATAACCCATGTTGTCAACGAAACGGCGTCAGCATTCTGTTCTTTGATGATCCCATAAATGTACGTCACCTTCGCGAAGCCGCTCAGAGGAGTGCAGAATGGCTGGAATAAAACAATGAAACAATGAATTTTTTTTTGCAAATAGGCCATAAGACGGCGCTTTTACACGTCAATTTATATGTGAAAAACTAGATGAAGCAGGCATTTCCTATCTGACTACTCTGAGAAGAAATGCCGAAACAAACTCAGAAATGACAAACAAACTAAAGTCAGTAAGTATCAATCTTACTTTTACTGATACTATAAGTAATGCGGCAGTAACGATGTTTGGATGTTTGTTACTCAATTACGTCAAAACAGCTGGACGGAACTGGATGAAATTTGGCACAGGCACAGGATACACTCCGGAGTATGGCATACTTTTACCACGCGAGCGATGCTGCGGGTGGAAGCTAGTATAAAATAATGCATCAGACCGATGTATGCCCTAAAAGCTTAACATCGCGTGCGTGATGGACCACATAATACATTCCCTTTTTAAAATTCATTTAGAGATCTATATATTCATACAATATACTTAAGCGGTCTCATTTCGTTAAGAAAAAAAATAACAATTTCGCCATAAGTATCGGAAAATCTAATAACTTTTATTCGAACTAAGAGATCCTAGGTCTAGACAGGCCTCTGAGCCGATTACTCGCACTTTCGATAACTAGACGACCCACAATAATGGCTCCCAAAATATTAATGAAAAAGTATATCTCATAAAACATATTTTTAATATTAATGACTTAAAACGCAATAACAATAACAATAAGAGGATACAATGAAAGATCACAAAAGGTCAGATCTATACTAATATTACCTATAAAGAGGTAAAATTTGTAAGTTTGTATGTTAGGGGTAATCTTTGGAACCGCTGGTCGGATTGCCAAAATTCTTTCACTGATAAATAAGCTACAATGTTCCTGAGTGCTATAGGCTATGGCTAAAACATCGCTACGATTAAATGGAGCCGAGCAGCGGGTGAAACCGCGCGAGAGTAGCTAGTCTCTAATAAAATTGGTAAAGGAAATTACAAGACGATAGCATTGGTTGCGAACGCTTGTGTCCAGTAAATGGTCTGTCAGCTAGTTGATAAAATTCCCTGAGGATGTCGACAATCAAAGTCCCGGCTCTCGATTAGCATCGCATTGCTTCACTCAACCATCGCTAACAAGCTGAGAAGTGAAGTTCAAGTGTAATTGTAACTATGTTTTTTGTTGGGAATAACACGCGAGATTGATATGACGGAACAAACTTCGTTTGTATAGTCAAACAATTGAAATGTAATGGTCAGCCAGGTCACAGTAAATGCCCATTGCTGAGCAAGGCCTCTTCTCACACCGACAAGGTCTGAGCATTAATCACCACTCTTGTTCGAGGCGGACATGTATTCCAAATTCAATTCTCATGATGATTTCCTACACCGTTTTTTCAGTGAAGTCTAAATACATTGATTAAATACATATAACCCGGAAAAAGTTACATTGGCATTCGCGAGGTTTTGCATTTGCACCCTCATGCATAAGAATGGTCACCACAAAATCTATCCCATATAACAGAAGGAATCAACCAACACAGAACGCACAAATTACAGAAAAACATTATCATCGCAACCTTTATCCTAAGCAATTGAACTCCTGACCTCATTTAATTTTAATTCACAAACCGATGCGACTACGGCTTAAACATCTTAAGGCGAATGCACTATATGAGCTGATAGCATTTTTTTTTATTTAGTCTTCGTTCAGAAATTTATTTGATAGGCCTACCACCAGACTTGGGTTTGACTGTGTGGTCAAAGAGTCTCTAGAAATACTTAAATGTACTTATAATTAATTATTTCAACTTTACATGTTGATAAATCATAACATATTTAAATGATATGACTTCAATTTTCGCTCAAATATGTTTCTGTTTGTTTCACTCCTTATTTCTACTGTACAATATATAAGGGTCTATGTAGTCTCATAATAACTATGTACCAAGTATCGTATCCAATTTCGCTAGTCAAGTGCGCTATTGACGAGTCATTGGCGTATTGTTACAGGGCATTAACTGTCAATTGGGTGCAACGACTGACGCGATACATAACAACATGCAATTAGGGTACAAAGTGACAATGTTGTCACTTGTATCGTTTCCTTCAATTGATAGTGGTTCAATCCTAATTGTTATTGTATTCTTGAAACCACTCGATACTAGAAGTAGTTTTTGATGTGTGAATATCATCAAATTACATCTCTCGCCTTGGACAGCGCCTTGGTCAGGGTGAGAGGGAATGTCACTGACAAAACATCCCATTGCTTCTACTGATGCATTCCGACGCTGCGATGCATTATTGTGCCTGACCCGCAACCCCTGCTGAACATCAGCCCTGGCTCCATCTGTGATGGTCAGTCTTTGAGGCACGCGCGGAATTCTGCGCGTCGTACACTCGGGTCTGGTTCAGGACGAGCGGCGAGTAAACCTTGCTCGTTTTCCGCAGACCCGCGCTAACGGTAGTAAAAGATGAACTGAGGTGGAATTACTAAGCACAATATTCTCAATTTTTCATTACTACCTACATACGTAGCAATAGTAATAGCAAAACAACCAAATGATATTAAAGGATCAATCAACATAGGACTGATTTGCAAGCAAAAATCTTCGAAATTCAATAAATACGTTATTGAAAGTGCAGTTTTCCAGTCATTCATATCTGTTACATAAATTATTTCTTATCAATTTATCACTAACGTTGAGTATAGGTATTCCATATCAAAGGATTAACTTATTATTTTAAAACGTTATCGTAACTGAAGACTGAATACTATATTACACCTATATTCAATAAACACGTGGAACAGAAAATTTTATTAAACATCGTGTGGAAAGTATGAGAATGCAAAGTTACGAACTATTAGACTACACGTGGCGCTTACAACGCGTTGTATGCTTAGCTAGGTACCAGAAACGTGTACTTTCACAACTCGTGTTCCCTATTTCACTGAAAGTTTTCGCGCGAGCAAGATATATTCTGAATGTTTGAACAAACTTTCTAGGATTCCTTAGCAAGCGAAGTGCATTAAATTGGCAGAAATTTTAGGAACTATCTAGAAATTCAAGAAAACAAGTAGGATACTGAGTAGTGAATTCATGCATAAATAAATATATTATTGATGAGCTAATTTTTTTCAAATTAACAACTGAATTGAATGTTTGCAAACGCATTTACTACGCAGGAAAAAACCCTTTTTTCAGGGGAAAATCATCCAATGACTTCTCCCGCCCCGGGCCGGGCGGGAGGGAGTGTCAGACTCTTACTGACTAAAAACCCCCCCATTCCTTCTCGTGCTCTGGGCCGAGATCGCGGTGCCTCATTGCGCTTACCCCGCAACCCCAGCTGAACATCAGCCCTATTGGGCCCAGTCTGTGGTGGTCTATTGGCTCTTTGAGGCGCGCGCGGAACGCTACGACGCAGAAAAAAAAACACTAGTGTAAAGCAACGTTATTAAAAAAAATCATTAAATCGAATCATGATATTCATCATTACCACGTAAGATACTAATCACGGACACAACAGCATACTGTCTAATTTATCATATATCCAGAACTACAACCATTGGAGCTTAACTGTGAAGCGAGCAACTGGTACACCTGAATTGCTAACTGTCGATGCCGATACAAAACGAATTATGACCGAGATTCTATGACATAGATAGACTGGTCATTTACATGCATACGTGGCAATCTAAAAATGGCGTCTAGAAATGTGTCCGATTAGGCATCTACCAATAAGACAAGGTAAAATTAGAGAAAGAAAGGTAACACTGTTATATATCGAAGACCTTCATTATTTTGCTAGTGTTTGGACTAAAATTGATTGCCATGACGCCAAGGCGATTTAGTTAACAACCTTTTTTATCTATGACTATATAAGTACTTAATGCTATTATTGCATAGCTGAAGGTACAGGGGCTGATAAAAAAAACTAATGGGTTTATATAAAAATTATGTACCAGCATAAAATTTAAAAATATGTGACTTGACCGCCTATTTTACTAACGCATAGGATGGACTGCACCACATTGCGCGAACTATGTAAGTATGTCACAAAGAAATATGTACAAAACAATAACACTATAAAGGGATTCTATAGGTTTTGTAAGAGGTTGTGTGTTGCTACGTCGGGTTTTATCAAGGAGAATCTTTATTTCTCGAAAAATAGCCAGAATACTATCACTCGTAGCTAGAATAACAACTCTATCGTATTTCAATATCAAAGAATAAATAACGCTTGATTGCTGTTTATTGAATTAATGGCTAATTTTACAATGGTTAGATAAAAGTTATCTGGGAAATAATTATGATGCTGTCGCGTCAGAATGTTTGTATAAGACAGTGACAGCAACAATTGTATTCGTCAGATAACATTTATCTGACTATTGAAACATCAGCCCTTAAACAATTAACTTTTCACCATGTGAAGTACCAATAATTAAAATAGACTTGTAGTATGCAGACCAAGCACCAATGCACCTGTTGTTATGTAACGAAAATCCCTAAAATATTTCATGCAAATAAAACAACAAGCAGGTACATAAGGAAGCAAACGAGTACTCTATCGTTGTCAGACACGCTAAAAGAAAATTAATAGTTAATATGGCTAACATCCAATAATGTATAGGTGTGCACATTCTTAATTTATCAGGTTACAAATGTTAAAGAACAACGTCGGTATATTTGGATGGCGACCAAAACAACGGTAGAGAATAAAATATTAATCGTTTATAGCAAATTAATTACGCATGCGAGCTATCGAGTTTATGAAATCATTTGTGTCATATATGCTAACAATTATGTTTAGAAGATGTTTTCTTACATTTATATATTGTAAATATAAAATAATAGTACAATATTTTTTTTTAAGTAACAGATCGTCAAACGAGCAGACGGATTACCTGATGGTAAGCAATCAGCGCCGCCTATGGAGACCCGCAAAGGAGGATTTACGAGTTCGTTGCCGACCTTTTAGGGATTAGGGATTGAGGAGGGATTGGGGAAAGGGAAGGATTGGGCTTCCGGTAACCTCACTCACACAGCGAAACACAAAGCTGTGGTTGTTTCACGCCGGTTTTCTGTGAGGCCGTGGTATCAATCCGGTCGAGCCGACCCATTCGTGCCGAAGCATGGTTCTCCTACACTTAAGGTACAAGTGTGTAATGTTGGTGATTACCGCTGACGCGCATTGAGACCCGAGCCGTCATACGAGGGTCTTTGGGAGCCGAGGACGAGGAAGTCTAATTGCCATGGGATTAGGTACAGCCACTTCATGAGAAAATGTTTTGCATAATAAGTTACGTTATAGGAATATAGGAAAAGTCTTTCTATGAGTTAGCCAGTTCATCTCAAAGTACAAAGTAAGTAGTAAGATCTTTAACCCACTGAAAATGCAATAGTGTTTCTTTGTCATTCTATCGCGTCACAACATCTCAGGGCGTTTTTTTGGTATTCATCAGTCTGGTCTAGTACCGCTCAGCTTTGCTCATGTGGCTAAAAGAAGCACCGCAATGTATATAACACCTCTTTTTCTTACACCACGTGGATGTAGCAGCAGGTATAATCTAGTTTGGAAATATTTGTACGGGTATAAGACACGAGGTTTTAAAGGTGTTTTCTAATAGCTTGGTATTACATAAATATCTTCTAATGACTCATACACGAACAACAATTGTGGCTGCGTAAACCTTCACTTGATACCTGACGCAAATCTGTTCATATTTGCTTAAAACAAACAATCTAAGGAAACAATAGATAGATACCGTATAACTTTGCCATAAGACAATTACAATAGACACATTTTTGAACATAAAAATATTGAGTTTATGTAGTTCATAAATGTGACTCTTAATCATTTTGTACGTATGACTATATTTCGCACAGGGCTTCGCTCGCGTGGTATGTTGATAAAAAGCCTATATCCAAGTTATCACCTATCCACATACTAAATTTCAACCAAATCGATCCAGTCGTTTTTGCGTGAAAGAATAACAAACATACATCCATACATTCGTACAGATTTTCACATTAATTATATTAGTAGGATAGAAGGATAGGACAACATATATTTTATATATACCTACAAATTATGTACATGGTTCAAGTCTATTGCCTTATTTTAGGCACAAGTCCATATTATTTTTAACTAGCTTTTGCCCGCGACTCCGTTCGCGTGGAATAGTGACTTCAACGCGAACGAAGACTTCCTGTAGATTTTTTGTATAAAAACTATCCTATGTCCTTCCTAGAGTTCCGAATTATGTCTGTACCAAATTTCACAGAAATCGGTTCAGTAGTTTAGGCGTAAAGAAAAGACAAATTTACTTTCGCATTTTTCATATTAGTTTGGATTTAAGACCGACGCTGTACAACCAATAAATACCTACTGTACTATTTTGTGATAGAGCAATTTACCGTAATAATATTATTTCAAGGTAAAATTTGTGTACGTTTACCAGCGCTTACTTATTATATGTAAACTTCGTGTCTTTCCGATGATCATTCAGCCGGGGAAATTTAATGTGGGCGGACGCCTTGTTCACGTCTAACGAATTAAGTGCGCGTCCTACATTAAATAAACATATACGAACTGCATACATAATTGATGTCGATGCGAACATTTGCATTTGTATTTGAAGCGGATCGATGTGATTGAAAATACCAAAGTCCCGATGTTGATTGCACTTTCAAATTGATATTAGTCTTAATTAAATTCACTTAGTACATAATAGGCATGAAGTTTTCTTAGAGTAAATATTGTACCAGTATCTACATACTGGATGATCAAGAAGAATATTAAGCGATCAACAAACTTTCCAACCTATGCGACATTACAGCTAAGAGTCTTTGTTTGAGGAAATTGTAACGCAATTACGACCCTTGCAATTTGATAAACAGACATCGCGAAAAAATGCTCAATGCAAAGCACTAGTTCCTGATTTTAGTGACCAATTCTTTAGACTTAAATTTTATCTTTATTAAAGCGAAAGTCTAGGTGTTGATGGAACAATGTTCCTCACTCCCAAGCGACTGCAGGAGCCGCTCCGGTCGTCGGGGATCGCAGGACGATCTCCAGCCACCGCAACGTCTTCAGACGGCGAGAAAGGGTCTCTACCAGAAGGCTCGCGAACCAGCGCCGGACGCTTCAAATAGCAGTATAAATTCAT
Source organism: Spodoptera exigua (assembly GCA_902829305.4). Lineage (NCBI taxonomy): Eukaryota > Metazoa > Arthropoda > Insecta > Lepidoptera > Noctuidae > Spodoptera > Spodoptera exigua. The sequence continues at coordinate 4,797,603 of LR824601.2, read as the reverse complement.
AAACAGTGCAACTTACTTTTCGATCAATTATTGACCTGACTGCTCTAATCAATAGACTATTATAATTGCCTAATCGCAGGCCGCTTCTTTCTCGAACCATGGTCTTTTTAATAATCACGTTATTATTTGTTTGTTCTTTCCTTACACGGGACCACAGGGTCCCGGACCTTCGGAAGGCGTACGAGGAGCCGAAGCCAACTCGCAGAGGCCCGTTGACGTTGAACAGTTTTAATCTAAATGTGATGGGACATCAGCCGGCAATTATCCCTGTATGCACTATATAAGCGCACCCAAGGACAATCCCCGTTTTATCCTACACAAAAACAAATTCATATGCTAATACGTTAACGAGTGAATCATTGCTTACTGCTGTCGTATCGTCTAGACCAACTAATTATGACACTAAACATAATATATATTTACAATGATTTATAATTGTTCGTAATTTTCAAAGATATTTAAAAGTAGTACTTTCCTTGTCTAGCACGCTTCTGAAGTAGGTAATGTAATAAAGAAATATATTAAGTATCGAATCCTTATGTTTGCCGATGATATTGTGCTGGTTGCCGAGAGTGCCCTAGAGGTCCAGAGCAGATTGGAGGTGTGGTGGCATAGACTGGAGAGTGTTGGCCTAAAATTGAGCAGAACTAAAACAGAGTACTTGTTCTGCGATTTTGGCGGTCTCTCTAGTTCTGTGCCCATAGCTCTCGCCGGAACGCCCATACCAACCTGTTCTGATTTTCGGTACCTTGGCTCGCTTATCCAAGGAAATGGTGAGATAGACCGAGACGTGGCACATCGGATCAACTCAGGATGGATGAAATGGCGACAGGTCACTGGAACAACTTGCGACCCACGGATGCCCCAGATGATGTAGCAGAGATGAGAATGCTGAGATGGATGTGTGGTGTGACGAGAATGGATAAAGTGAGAAATGAGTATATTAGAGGAAGTTTGAAAGTGGCGCCAGTGACTGAAAAGTTGAAAGGGAACAGTTTGTCTCGGTATGGCCATGTGAAAAGGAGGGATGAAAAGCATGTAACAAAAAGAGTCATGAGTATAAATGTGGATGGATGGAGAGGGAGGGGGAGACCAAAGAAAATATGGATGGATTGTGTGAGAAGTGATATGGAAGACAGAGGAGTTAGCGATAGCGTGACGAGTGACAGGACAGAATGGAAGAAAAAACATACTGCGCCGACCCCAAATAAAACGGGACAAGGGCAGGAAGATGATGATGATTCCTCAGAAGGAATCTTATCTAAATGAAGGCATGCAGTCAGTGCTCAAATTCTCTTCTTAGACTTGTATTTCACAGTGTAATTAAATTAAACGTTTCGTTGTGCAATTTGACCCAGTTTGTTTTAAAATAGAAATGTTAAAAACGACGTAATATTTACCTACGTTCTCTACAAAAAATCCCACAAGACAAGTTTTTGCTGATTCCTCCCCACTTGACCCTAAATTTGACTATACTATAGTAGTAGTAAGTTTGTAATATAAAGAAGTACATGGCGATAAATATTGCTAAAGACTTTGTAAAGGCACTGCTCGTGATTAAACATTCTCCTCGAACAATTCAAGTGTGGGAGAGCCAAGCTTCGGCACGAATGGGTCGGCTCGATCGGAGTGATACCACGGCCTCGCAGAAGACCGGCGTGAAACAACCACAGCGTTGTGTTTCGCCGTGTAAATGAGGTTATCGGAGGCCCAATCCTTCCCCGCCCCCAATCCCTAATTAGGGACTAGGGATTTGGAGATTTAAAGGTCAGCAACGCACTCGTAACTCGAGTTGCGAGTGTCAATGGGCGGCGCTGATTGATTACCATCAGGTAATCTGTCTGCTCGTTTGCCGACCAATTACATAAAAAAAAACAAAAAATGTTTTCAAATAAAAAATTATCTTAGTACAAAATTTTAGGTTACGTATTGATCCTCAAGCCACGTAGGAATCATGGAGTTGATGGAATACCCTAATTTAGTTTAGGCAGTTAGTTCTTAGTGTATCCAGATATAACGATAAAGATGATTATTACATGAAGTTGGTACTCACCACAAGATATCCAAGTATACCCTTCGGTAGAACGCCTGTCACAAACCCGACGACAGTAGAGAAATACGCCAGGGTACCGAGTGGTACTGCAGAAGAAGGCAGCATTTTCTTAAACTTGAGCACGTAGTAAAACATCACGTACACTTGCAGCAGTATTATCGGGTATTCCAAGTAAGTCATGATGCCGTAGTTGTTCGTAAAGTTGTATAATGTCATTATGGAGAACCTGGAAAAAGAGGCGATGTTAGAACTTTGATCGGGTTTTTGCATCAGTATCACTACATTATATAAAACGAAATCGCTTAAATCTTGAAACTACACAACCGATTCTGATGCTTTTTTTTAAGTTTTATATTATTGAAGAGGAAGTTGTATATGTAAATAGTGAAGTACCTAATTTAGTATTAGCGTTGAATATTCAAAAACTGATACAAGATTTTTAAAAATGCTACTAGTTGTGAGAGGTACTTTGGTACAAATGGGCCGACTCAAGCGGAGTGATACCGCCGTACAACCTCCAGAAAACAGTCGTGAAACTATGCTAACGTTGTGTCAGGGGCCTAAGCCTTCCTCCTTCAATCTTTAAATCCCTAATCATCAATCCTGAAATCCCTAACCTACAAAAGGCTAATTTCTTTGGCGTTACAAGAATAAGAATGTTATTTTTCCAAAATGTTAAAGTGTGTATTATAAGTATGTTTAAGTGTGGGAGAGCCATGCTTCGGCACGAATGGGTCGGCTCGACCGGAGTGATACCACGGTGTCACAGAAAACCAGCGTAAACAAGCACAACGTTGTTTCGCCGTGTGAATGAGGTTACCGGAGGCCCAAAAGTTCCCTTCATCCAATTCCTAAATCTCCAATTCCCAATCCCCAAAAGATTGGCAACGCACTCGTAACTGCTATGATGTAGCGGGTGTACATGGGCGGCGTTGATTGCTTACCATGAGGTAATCCGTCTGCTCATTTGCCGATATATCACATAAAAAATGTCTCATTTGTTTTTTCTTGCAAATAAAGGTTCTCTGAACACTAGGTACCTACATTAGTATCATCGAAGTAAAATAATCTAGTTAAAACTTATTTATATACACATAATCGCATGGATCTTAATAAATCGTTACTTATTGTGATGCTATTCGAATAGTACTTAATAGAAAGAACAAAATTTTATAGTTTTAGTAAAATTCAGCCAGCAATTAATGCTATAAAACTACAACACAAGACGTTTTAATTTGAACCGTATGCACACTGTTTTGTTTACATTTAGTTTTTACTGTCGCACACACAATTGTAACTAGTGCGCCACGCATAGGTGCCACAGCAGTTTAATCATCAACCAAGCAAGTAGGCTTGTATTCATGAAATGTGTGCATAGTGACGGCTATTTGTTTAATAGTTTTAACAACATAAGATATTCTTGGAACGTCAAACATTCGATATCTAGTTCATACCAGTTTACTACGCGAACATTGCATTGGGCTTATGTGAATATAAACATGAATATTTTTTTCTATTTATTATGTTTTTGATATGCGTGGTCGGGGACCATATAAAAAGACAGATCACCCGCCATCAGTGCTGCATTTACTGCTGCATACTTTTTAAGAGGGAAGGGGCGGGGTTTGGACCTCTGGTTACAACGAAGTCGAAACATAATATTAGCGTTTATCACGCCGATTTTCAAATGAGGTATATGTGGTATATTACCAGTGCTAGTCGAGCCCATTGAGCCAGACCACTTGGCCAGAGAAAAACGCAATAGATTTAAATACACGAGCTAATTTATTAAACGACGCGATCACGCAAGCTACTGTATTCTCTATAATTTAAAAACATCGGAGCGTGTACACGGACTCTGCTATATCTCTATTTCCGGTAATTTAATCGAATGTCGCGTTGACGTATGTTATAGTATAGAGAGAAATTGATTACAGTTGACAATAAATTCAGAGAAATTGTAAGAGTATTAAAAGAGTATTAAAACATGTCGAAATTATGATTTGGCTCTGTAAAGTGCCATAAAGGAAGGTTAAAAACAGCAACCCTGTTACTAAGACACAGCTGGCTGTCTATATGTCTTTTTATACCAACTCTTTGTGTGATCAACAAATTCTATGTATTTTTTTTATCTATACTAACATTATAAAGCTGAAGAGTTTGTTTGTTTATAAGCACTTATCTCAGCAACTACTGGTTCAAATTTTAAAATTCTTTTTATGTTTAATGGACCATTTATTGAGGAAGGCTGTAAGCTATAAAACATCATGCTACAATCTGTAGGAGCCGAGTACCTGGTGAAACCGCAGGAGAGTAGCTAGTGCTAGATAACGCTTGACAGGAGAAAATTATAATGTAGGTCAATTTCTTAAAAAAATCCCCTGTTGGTAGACGGGTAAGTGTCATGGGTCATACAAGTATATAAGTTACTATGTTTGTCTATTAACATACCAAATTACATCTACTATTTAATAGGTACTTAAATCTACAAAGTTTACATAAAAAAATCCTTTCTTTATTTCCCACTACAAAAATATATAGGCTACAATAAACAACAATAACAACTCCAGTCTACAACAGGCTGTGTCATTTGATTGTATTTTAAACAAGTACTTAATAAAGTCACGACATTCTTCAATAATCTAAAGACAAGATAGTATGCTAACCTACTTTTATAATCACTAATAAAAAGAGGTTGATAATATTTTTTTCTAAAACTTGTCCCATACTATGCTTTTCTGTATTAGGAGTGTGTTTGCAAACATACAGGTCATGTCCATACCCGGAACCAATAAATATGTGGATCACATAAAGTAATTCAGTGCCGGGATCAAAACTGTAAAATATTGCACAGCAGTCTGTTGACTAAGCAACAAACAAAATGTCATAAAACGAATTAAAAATATTATAAAAAACTCACCCAAATATTTCCATAAGCATAGCCTGTATGTAGATTCCCTCTGCTGATTTTTTTTCTTTTATGTACATAATCTGTGGTACTTTTAGGAAGAGGCATGACAGGATAGTCAGGGTGCTGAGTATATTTGCAAAATTCTGTGAGATTGTGCCCTCCATGGTTGGTTAGTTACTGGCTGGAAATAATATTTTTTTTCAATAAATAACATTCCAAATCATATATTTTAATAAGTGTTATAAAATTATCTGGAGTTAAATCTAAATAAATAGTATAATATAAAACAGGATGTAATTGACTAATGCCTAAGTAAAAATATTTTAATTTATATAATATTATGCAGTAACTTATTATTTCGCAGTTAATAATTATAGCTAGGAAAAATATTACAAAAAACCCTAGAAAAAACAGATCACATAAATAAAGCAAAAATAACAAACCTGTTTAAATTTAAAACGAATTTTAAAATCAAATTAAATAAACACGCTTGGACGCACTGATTTAAAACAGAGTCGTAAACATTTGAATTCGTGTCACATGAACAATACACGGCTTAAATTTCTAGTGGGAACGAGCAATTTGATACAAGAAGTTGCCCTCTACTAGTGCCAAAGGTGTTCCTCCGGCACTCAATCAAATCAACCGCTGTTTTACACTTGATATAATGCCAAGGTCAGATCATTTTTATAACGTCCACATTACTTACCGATTGATGTTAAAAATATTGAATGTTTTACACGTTTACAAATGACAACTGGGTAAGAAAACTTCCCCAGTGTAACGAGCACTAGTATCAACTATTTCTGGTGACATTTTTATTTATAATTCAGTGAGAACTTTAAATAAATCGAATTTTATTCTAATCAAAATCACGAAACTTCATTTTTTAACGTCGTGTTGACGGTGTTGACGTACAGATTTGGTGTTGCCAAAGTAAAACTGATAAAATAACATAAAGCTTATTTAATTTATACAAAAACTTATACGATGATACTTTAACGTTAGAGTAAAACATTCTGTAAGGATATTGAATTAAATCTATACTAATATTATAAAGCTGTAGAGTTTGTTTGTTTGTTTGAACGCTCTAATTTCTGGAACTACTGGTTCGAATCGAATAATTGTTTTTGTATTTGTTAGTCAATTTATTAAGGAAGGCTCTAGGATAAAATATCACGCTATCTGTAGGACTTGTAGGAGCCAAGCAGCGGGCGAAACCCGCGAAGAAAACGAAAAAGGATGCACAGTAGGTACATAGAAGCTAAATATGTCTAGACCCGTCTTTACCATCACCGCCACTAACATGTAATACGTACAAACATTTTCTTTGACCGTTTGTGTACACGCTTTGAGTCGGGTTCATCTAGATTGATTTTGTCAATTGTTTGATTGATTACAAGCGTTTGGCCATTATTTATCTGGTAGAAATCGATGATGCGGCCAAACGATAAAACACACCAATCCATAAGTCTTTTAATTAACCTGGCTTTAAAAATACCGAGGTTTGCCACGCCAGTTTTTACAAAAAAAAAAAAAAACTAAAGGAATGAGTGTTCATCATCATTAGCCTATCGTTAAGTGTCCATGGCAAAGGTCTTTTCTCACGTGGAGAAGATTTAAGCATAAATCACCAGTCACCACGTTTGCTCAAGGTGGATTGGCGCTTTCAAATTTATATTTAGAAATATAAGTCCAGGTTTCCTTACAATGTTTTCCATCATTTAGGTATACATGACAGAAACTAACACTTTTTTGTGTGAGGGGAAAATCATCACATGACATCTCCGCCCAACCTTGGGCGGGAGAAGTCATGTCAGGGAGTGTCATACTCTTACTGACTAAAAACCCCCCTGTTCCTTCTCCTGCTCTGGGTCGAGGTCGCGGTGCCTCATTGCTTACCACCGCAACCCCGGCAGAAAGTAACCTTTGGACCAACATGACAAATGTGGGTCACCATAAGGCAGAAATGGTTGGTAACGATAGTATTGTCTTTTGGAATAGACTCACAATCTTACAATACTTTCTAAAAAATTAGGATTTCTTAAATACCTCTAGTATTTAAGAAATCCTAATTTTTTACTTTAATGATGGTTTACTATCTGTATAATGTATGATTGAAAGATGTGTAAAGGTCCATAATAATAAATAAATAGATCTAATAATTATACCAACTTTTCTAAATTTCATTTCTTGGCAACCCTACAATTTCAGCTGTCAAACAAAAAGTTGCATACAATTCGAAGAGAGATGGCGCTAGCTACTCTAAAGTAAAATCTGTAAGTACCTAATGTACCTACCTTCGTGATTAGATTTCATTATCATTATACCGACTCTGTCAAAAACTTTGTTTATTATTATTTTATATTTTTTCAAACTCAATATAGATTACATATAGTTAATAAAAACATCGGAAATCACACCAGAATTTAACTGAAAAAAAAAAAATTTCTTTACTGATTAAATAGTCAACGTGATATTCAAATCCCTTCGTTTCTTCCAGGACACTCTTATTAACTCGTCAATGACGTCATCAATACACGTCATATACTTTGTGGTTTCTTTAGTTACCGACCTATGTACCTACCTATTTGCCCATACTTAGATGGCATACCTATGTATAAATAATATAAGTACTTACTATTCCAGTCTCAAACAAAAGACTTCTAACTTTGTTAAGCAGTTTTAAGATATATCATGCATTCATGCCAAGTAAAGTGTCTAAAAGTCTTAGCCACTCACTGAAAATATTTTGTCGACGCACTCTGCGTATCCTTATGTAACATTATGTGTTTGAATCATTCCCTAACAAAGTTGTTATCGCAACTTTAATTATAATATTTAGCGACTTTAAAATGATGTGAAGTTTACACCTGAGTGGAAAGCCCGCGAAATTCAACAGTTGTAAAGGTTTCTTACTGTGTTGTTATAAGCTCGTATTATATTATTTAATTACTTCATTAACTAACCCATGTAAATTTATACTACCATTTAACTACTAACATACTTGACAAAGGATTTCGTCATATTAACTGTCTGTTTTATGTCCGTCTCATCTGTCGTCATCCGTCTTCGTGTCGCCATTATAGACATGAAGTTTCCCCGAAAGCCTGCGCAGTGTGCCAAAACTACCCCACAGCGCATTTCCCTCCCCCCGCAACGCTACCCTACCGCAGCTGCCTATAAAAAGGAATTCGCGCCCCGATATTTTTTAATATCTTCTTGACGGTAGGACGCTACGGTAGTAATTCGCGAACACCCGCCCCTCTGGCCAAGTGAATTTCAAAGTACTTACTTTACCCATTATAAACTGCAGTAAAGCAATTCAAGTCTTGTTAAAAATTCACAAGGTTCACTTTAAGCTGCTTTAAAGTGTACTTTTAAAAGTTCTCGTTGTATTTTCGAAAATTGCCTTTCCGTCTTCGCCGGCGTTTTGGTGCCAACAAGTTGGTGTCCCTAAGGTGAGTGAACGATTATTATTTGTTATTATTTTTTGACCTATGATTTGCGATCGAGGATTTGGCGGCAGCTTATTGGTTGGAGCTCGGCGACGGTACGTATTTGCTTTTTATTTTATTACTTATTTTTATATAGGTACTGGCGGCTGGTACTGGAGTTGGAGTTCGAAAAGCTTAGTTGAAAAGAAATCGTAACGACGAAACTTCACTTTAAAATTTATCAAAGAGTTCATAAATTGATGACATTATTTTTCAACTCCGAACTGAAGAAAAAGTAAAGTTGTAATGCACCGTTTTGTGCATTCACGTCACTTCATATGAACTTTTGAGAGAATTTCGGTTGTATCACACTATATTAAAACGAAATAAATACAAAATCGCATTTTATAGTTTAAAAACGACGGGAAAAAATATTTTTTTCGAAATAAAAAAAACACAAAAATTTTGCTCTAAGTACAGAAACTATAAAAAAATTAAACACGAATGTACCTTTTTAATCGATATTATTTCGACAGATGCGCTCACGCACATTCCTTTACATTAAAAAATTATCTTACTCATTGAAAAAAATAAAAAAATAAGTCTTGATTAAAATCTAATGATAAAAATAAAATATTTAATTGCATATTTTTATGCAATTTTGCGTGTTCTGATTATCGTTTTTTAAGTTATTATTTTTTATAACACAATGGAAGCTGATTGGAGGTTCCTGCCGTCCTGCGCATCATCGGCGTGTTGAACTTGAAGCTGCTTATTTTATGAATTGCTACTTTATTATATTAACGTTATGTTACATTATGCCTTGTCTTGTATTGATTAAATACATTATTGTATTTTATAACTGTTTATATTAAATAAAAATATAAAAATAAATATTTTGGCTTCTTCATTTCCTAAATATACCTACTTTCAAATTTTAATAAAAAATATAAAAAATGTGGTTGTTTTATTTGATGTACCTAATTGTAGGATTTTTAACCGAATTAAAAAAAAGAGTTTGACATTCGCAGCTTTTTGCGAGTTTTAAAAATCGACCCCGTTGATATTTTTTCAAATAATGTTCAACTGATTAGGACTTACGTTGAGATTGCACAAAAACCATTACTTTGAAGATCGACCCTCAATTACGAACTCTATAGTAACAAAATACAAATTCTAAAGTTACTAAAGTTATAAAAACACGCAATAACATACTGAGATAATTTAAATAATAAAAAAAATTTAATTCGAAGATAACTTGGGACCTCGAAATAAAAGACGATGAGGATGACCTCAATTTTAAGTCTGCATATTTTCAATTATTACGTTGATAAATTTTTTTCAAGTCCAACTCTTGACCTGAGACATTAAAACTAGAGTCAGAGTAATTACATGAACAAATTTATAAATGATCTATTAAAAAAGTTGAGATAAAAAACATTATATAAATAACAATCAAAAAATGATTTCATTATTTTCGTTTTACATTAATCATTAAACAAGAATAAACAAAATATAGAATTCAAAAAAATAATAAAGAAACATTACTGAAATTATGAAAAAAAATACCGGACTCAAATTGCCTCATCAAAAAACCCTCAAACAAAAAACCGAATTAAAAACTCTGTTCTTCCAATATAAAAAATAAACAAATAAAGCTACCAAATAAAAAGCATGAACGCTCAAATAGTACTACCTGTATTTTAAATTCCCAACGTCATACCTACATATTTTTAAAGAGTGCAGTCCTGAAAGCTTTCTGACTGAACGAACGCGGAAATCGAAATCCACGACCGTTCCATATAGGGACTTTATTGCAGCATTTCTCACGTAAAAAATTAAAATACATGTTAATATAAATAACTAGCGGTCCGCCCTCGCTTCGCACTGGTCCAACTATCTAGCTATCATAGTGTCACTTTTTCCTAAACTTTCCCTCTACTTTTCTAATATTTTCTTTGATAAAAACCTTCTCCTGACATTAGCAAACACAACAAAAAAAGAATTAGCAAAATTGGTCCAGCCATTGTTGAGTTATGCGCTTACCAACAAATTTGGCGATCCATTTTTATATTAAGAATAATTAAATTTGTTTATGAAAACCTTTTTATCAAACTAATAAAAATAGGTTTTTAGCAAAAAGATTACTGTCACAGAAACTGAATTTAAATTTGTATATACAATCAAAAATAATTTTACAAATATTTGACTAGCAAAGCAACAATTATTTTCGATCCAATAAAATATTAAAAAATGGCATCAAAAAACTACTCGCGACCCGCCCCGGCTTTGCATTGCTGCAATATTGATACTAAACTTCATTATTTAATCGATATGGTTATTAAACCTTCCTCTTCAATAATTTTTATGTAGGTACTAAAAAAACGCAAACCAAAATCAGTTGCGCAGTTTTATTCTATGTAGTGATAACGAATTTTAAATATCAATTTACCCTGTAAACTACAAACCGAATGAAGGCGGAAATGGAACAGCTAAGTTCAAGCTTACTGCTAGCGACAGCATCGCAACATTAATAAGTAAATAAATGCTTGCGAAAATATATAATTCTTTGCAATCTATGAGTTTACTTAGAAACCACAATAATATTGTATCAAACAAACGAACAAGTTATTTATCAATCGAGAAGCTCGATATAAAAAGGAATTATTAAAATTAAAAAATACCAATTTATTTATGTTCCGATTATTAGGAATGGTACTGGATTGATTAAAAATAACGACTTGAATGAACTGAGAATAGCTCAAATTGTTTCAAGTCACAACAGAACTCTTATTCATGACGTGATGATCATTAGATCTCTATCATAAAACACAACAAACACTTTTCAGTGTTTAGTTCAAAATAAAAACTTAAACAAAACAACATAATTTTAAAATATTTTCTACAATAGGTAAGTAAATAAATTAATAAAATATTTCCTAATAAAGTTATAAAAATCACTTTAGTAGCCATCCCAATAATCTTAACTAATTTCTGAAACAAAAACGGTCAGTATCATAACTGTAATTATTACTGCAAAAATAGGAAGTCGCTTTTTAAAGTTCTCCAATTAAACTGTATTAAGGCAAATGTGAAAAAGTCACGACGAAGCAGCAACAATCAAAAGGGTGTGAAAAAAAAAACATTTTTATTTCATAAAAACGTCTTTAGTACTATTAAAAAATGACACGTTACAACAAAATAAAAAATACGTTTATATTAAAAATGGAATAAAACTGCATACAAGACTCTCGTGTCAGTAAAACGAGTTAATTGGGGCGTACTCAAGCCTACTCTTAGTAGCTACGCCGTTGCAGTACCTGAAATGTAGATTGACGGTGGTACTTGCTCTAAATTAAAAAAGATAAGGTGAATCTGAGCGCTAAATTGATAATTAGGATGTCAACAATGTTTCTTTCATGATAAATTAGTTTCGTGCGTCCTTCTTCGAAGAATGCTTCGGTTTATTTCTATACAAAATTCAATTTTAAATTATGTATAATTTCGGGGTCAAGTATCTTACAAAAGGTTCTACAACAAGACTTGGTTATCGATTTATCGATCAAAGAAATCAATCAATATTTCAACTGTAACGAAATCTTTTGAAATTTTTTTCTCCGCTTTGGTATGTCAGATCTTTGTGTTCAGTAATACGAAATGAAATTAAAAATACTGACCACTAGGTATTATTAGATGTGTTCACAGATAAATAAATAAAAAAAATCATTAACAATGATTACGTCTACGTACATGAAAGAAAATATTCGAACGTACCTACTTTGTTTAAAATTAAAAATAAACGTTGAATGACATTCACAAAGCAGAATGAAACGAAATAAACACGTCTCTAGTACATTTTAACTTTGTTAGTCGTCATATCAAAGGTGTAATTAATTATCTTCATCACACAACAAACTTAATTACGTTGATCGTGAAATTTATTTACACTGTTATTTGGGCCAATCGTTTCCGACAAACACCGTACATCTGGCTGTACTAACTAACGTCAAACTGCCATAAAACTGGACAATAAATGGGGAACAAACGTAAATACACTATTGTCAGGGAAAATCAAAGGAAATCCAACCTTACGTTTATAAAAATAGAACAGTAATTAAATTTGTATTTTGTATATTTTTCGCTGAACGCGTTAATTTCGCTTGGACGGGTTTAGTATGCGACCATATTGTGATAGTTATTCCCGTTTTTTACTAGTTATTTTAAATTTCGAATGTAATTTGTTGCATTTGAGGCGTGGTTGAGGTGTCGACTTACTTGGCTTTAATAAATCTTTATAAATCAACGTAGTAGGTTCGTTTGTTAATTGTAGTTGTTTTATTAACAGTTGGTGAACGCCAGCGAGAAGTTGTCGACCGTATTTCGGTCGGTTTTTGGTGCGAACGTAGAAGAAAAGGAGAGGTAAGTACAATAAGTAGTATATCTAATTTATCTATTTTGAAAATATTATACTAAATACCTAATATCTACATTTTAACTTCTAATTTCAAGTAAAAAGAAATATATTTTTCTATTACTATACGGGACAACATGCCCATTTTACATGCATAAACGAGACATCCGAAGTATAATAATAATTACTATTTTTTTGTAAATAATTTCCGAGTTACTCTTCAAACTCTTTTTTTGTAATTGGTAAGCGCCATCACCCTGTAAGTAAGGAAAACAACGTAACGTTTAAATGTAAACATTATTTCTAGATTGAAGCTTATTATTGTTTGATTATTCCATTTATTTGTCTTATGTACGTATAAAGTTTTCTAATTATAGGTACAAGAATTTATGAAAAAGTAATCATAATATGTCTAGTAATCAGATTTTTTTGGCAAATTACATGAAAAAATTTTGTAAACATACCTACGTTCTGAACTTCTCTTCTAACGCGTATTATAGTTGTAACCTTTGTCTCCTAGATGGCGTTAGGCGTACGAAATAAAGTACGATCTACGTAGTTTTCTAAGTTAAATTTTCTAAATATTTTTTCGGTAACTTAGAGGAAATATATGCGTTGGTTTATTTTTGAATATTCAGTACATTCTAGTATAATGATAGTAGGTGAAACCCATGAAGGCATTTCAGTAATAACTCGAGCTCGCCAGGTGGTGAATGAAAGAATGAACGTAGATATGGGGAATATTTAGTCAGTATCCCATTGAATGTTTCCATCTTATAAATATAGCTAGTAATAAAAAATAAAAAAATCTTAATGCAGTTACGATAAAACTCATCGGGGATGCATATTGATTTTAAGCGAAAAATGTGCCCATTTCATTGTGGCAATATATAATTTGAAATAAACAAGAGCAAAAGTAAACTAATAAAATTTGAATCACCGCTTATTTTTCATAAAGTAACATCAAAAAGGAAAACATAATTTTCTTACAAATTCTTTCATTAGTTCCAAATAATGACACTTCGTGGCGTTAGTAGGCACAACTTTGCTCAATTTTGGAAGTGGTTAATCTAAGATATTGTGCGATACACTAAACACTGTCTATATGTCAGTGTTTTTGACAATGTTTGTACCAAAAGACGTCATAAAAAATCTTGTGTATTAAATATTATATACTTTTCACGTCTTTGTCATGCTAGGACGTTAACAACGTGACCGTAAAAATGTCTCACCTCACTCGTACTTAGTGGTACCTCAAAATGCCTACAGATGGAGCAGAAATATATTTTGGTTATGTTCTTGTAACGAAGCTTAGAACCCAAGGGGCGGTGGTAGCGTAGGAATTGACTAAGTTATTTCAAAATGATATTATTTAAAATTTAATTTAATTAGACTCTAATGAACTCTTCATTATTGATTAATCTGTTTGTCTGTCTGTCAGTAAAGGTTTAGGCTTGTCCCAAAATGTAGTTTGGTATGGTATGGACAAGTACGAGATACTCCATCGTAAATGTTCGAGTTCTGCAGTACTATTTTCACTGTAGTGTGCTTTGTAAAAAAAACAAATATTTTGATCGGATTATTTGTTCTCGATATGGTTATTTAGAAAAAGAAGCTGAGTGCGTAACCTGTTGATTAAAGATGAAGTGGAAAATATTTTATGAAACAAAAAAAAATACCTATGTCTATCAGGAAGGTGCGTGTGCGCACCCATAGTCTGAATAGAATTAAAATGTTTAATTTAAAGGTACGAAATAAAATAATACGTTTAAATTACATTTGTATATAACTAGACAAGCAGGTAAAAGTATTTTGAAACAACGCAAGCGTTCCCTTACAACAGTGTTCTGTGTGGCCAAGGTATCAATACGGTTGAGCCCATCTATCAATTGTCTATTTAGACAAGTTGTGCAATACCATATTTTCTTTCGTTACTTTTACCTTTTATTAAGTAATATCATTGAGGTACTGTATCTGGGATCGGAATATAGGGCATCAGGGCCATTTTACTATAACAAAGACATTAGGCTATAGATACTTCATAAGTAGATATTTTTGAGATACGATTAGTTATATGTTGTAATAGTTGGCATTTTTATCTTAACTTTTCCCTCTTTTCAATATATCAAATATTTTTTTTTTTATATCTAATTTTAATGAAAAATATACATCCATAATTATTTGAAATTTAAAACAGGAAAAATTAATTATTTTTCGTACATTTTCTATTCAAGAAAATATTTCAGCACTTATAAATATTTTAGCTTAAATTGTTATATTAAACAGGTACAGAAGCATTGAGAAAAATATGCAAGTAAAAACGCGTTGAAGTCTTTAACAGGCGTCATTGTACTACGTAAGCACTTACTTGACCAAATCATTTGACCTTAAGTACATAGAAATACAATCATAATAATATGGTTTGATTAAATCGACTTTAGACGAAGGCACTTGATGTGATAGATGCATATGGTCGAATAAGTGTGCGAGTGCCGTACTGCAGTTGATTTGATAGAAGCATAGAAGGGTGTATCTCGGAGTAATAATCGAATCGGTATACAAATAGTTGTTTTAAAAGTGATAAATGTTTAATATGATTATAATTGATATGATGATGAGGGCTTAAAATTACGCTACGTCCTGTCTTGTTAGAAAGTACTAAAGTAATTAAAACACAACAAGTACATTGAATAAATAAATGATGTAAGTCGACATATTTTTTACCGAAATAGTCAGGTATCGGCCCGGTTCAGGTGTATAAAGGCGGTCTCGCCTTAACTCCTTTCTTCTTTTTAGGAGAAAGAGCAATGGAGGGAGCGGTGAAGCAACTGTACCCCGTCCTCGCAAACTCAACCCGCACCTACTCACCTATCACTCTCAGCCGCGACTGGTCAACTCTTGGAAGACTCGTTATCGTTGTATTCTGCGCTTGCTTCGGATCTACAATAAACGGTTTCTTCGTCTCAGCCTTCTTTGTGGAACACGCTTTAAAAAGGATTGGTAAATATAATTATATTTTTGAGCTTTAACGCCATGTAATCACGCTATTAATCTATTGAAAAATGTTTTATTTAGTGTCCTCTGCATCAGGTAATGTGTTCCACGCTTGTGTTGGTATGGCAGACATGTTTATAACGGCCGGGGTGTTACCTATATCAGCTGTAGTTTTGCTCTCTGGCGTGTGGGACACTGTACCTGTCTGCGAAGGGCTACAATTCCTTACTGAGGCTTCCACGTACTGCTACTCCATCTTCTTCTGTGTAAGTACCTCCATTTATTATCTCATCTCTTATTTGTTGCGAATTTTTTATCTAGCGATTGTTATCATTTGTATTATATGTTTAGCGTTCGCGAATTTGAACTTTTGCTGCTGGCGTTAATTAATTTTATTTAAAAGATAAAATCGATTAATTTCTAATTCAACAGTGTTCAAATTATAAGTTACAGTTTAACAAGTAGGTACCTACAGTTGATGACAACTTAAGTATGTACTTGGTTGTTATTTTCTCCAAAGTTATTATAAAGGTACTCTAAATTTACCAATACTATATGGAGCTTATACACAATATGGAACTTTGAACATGCTTGCGTACGCGCACGCTGCAGTTTCCGTGCGCTTTATATAGGTGAAATGACTCCAATCTGTATTATTTCATCACTATATAGTTTGTGTTAAAGTATATCTGGCGGTAAAGTTGATAGATTGGAGCAAGTTTATGTGCTAACTATGCAATACGTGATTGCTTCGGTTCGTGGGCGTGCGCAGGTTAAATCTTGGAACTGGTACTTAACATATATTATTCCACAGCTGGTCGCGGCTGAGTGTTACGTCCGCATCTGTCACCCTCCATCTGCGTACGAAATCTTCATAAACATGCGTGTCGGCTTGGTCTCCACTTTGGTGTTTATCCTTGGTATGACTGTAGCTGCCGTCGGGACTTACCTCGACCTTGACTACGACTACTGCGAACGTCGACACCACGGCAACTACATCTTCAGACTCAGTACCAATATCATATTCCACGGCATTCCTTTCATTCTTACTACTTACACCCTCATCGCTTCGTCTATCCGCATAAACCAGCATTCTCGACTCCAAGCCGCTTACAAGCGCTCCTTGCAATATCACAGGGACCTTTCTTTGATTAAGCTGAACATAATGGCGTATTTCATGTACGTTCTCTCTTGGACCCCTTACCTTGTAATCCTCCATCAGTACCCAGATATTGGTGACGCTCACTTCTACCAGACCGCTTGGGTAGGTATCGGTCGCTCCTTATTTACAAGTTTGTTGTATGGTTTTCTGAACAGAAGCTTTGGTCGTGCTTACGCTAATTTGTTCTATTATTGCTGTTGCAAGAGTTCTCTAAATGGAACATTCCACACCCGTCATAGGAGGGTCATTGAATACCGGCCCACTGACGTCCGGGTGCACATTATGCACCAGGCCGTGAGTGTGAACAGCCCGCAACGGGGCGCCTCCTCTTCTCGGGATACCCAGGAACTGTAAATTATAGCGAATTTCACAACTCTAAATTATTCGTTCACCCTATCTGTGATATTTTTTAAACTTAGCCATTTTGGAGCGTTTACTAGTACGGAGAGAGATTTAAGATGGCGGCTTTTCCCTTTAACCTTAAAATCGTCGAGAAGAAATTAGGACTAAATAATAAATGACTAGGTACCACCAATCCTACCATCACAAAATATCCCTTTCTATATTTTTTTTATGTTTTCTATTAAACTTTAATCTTACCTATCGAATTTAGCCTGGTAATTATTACCAGTCATATTTTTATATATCTTTATATATCTTCGTACACATATATACCTATCTTCATATCCTTATAATGACATTTACACATGTTATCGACAGTACTACAGTACAGTGCGTTTTTTTTTTGTTTTGCGGACCGAATTTGTATCGCAATGGATCGGGAAAAACAACTTGTTTAAGATATTCATAAAACTTTATAAAAGACTTTATGTTTTTCTTCTTGACTATGTAGGTAATTAGATTTGTGCACAAAATAGAAATACGCACAAAAATAATCTCTCGTGCATTTTATAATTGATGTCTATTATATCAATCAAACATATACCGTTTTTCTCATAGACGTTAAACTAGAGTAGGAAAATTACAAAAAAATTAAAACTAGATTAGATAGATTTATGCACATGTTTGTTAGAGTTTTAAGAAATGTCCCTGATTTAATTTATTTGATTGGATAAAATTCATGAGCTGATAATTGGTATCTAATCGGGGATAAAAAAATAATGATAGATAACCCAATTTGTGTAAAAATATTGATGTTAGAATTTTATAGGTCATTTGTATACCTGTCCAATATTTTACTCATAACATATATTTATACGAAAATACAGAAAACAATATTCTTCATACCTGTATAACAACTATTTTCTTCTAACATAAATAAATATTTAAATATACTATGTATCCATTTTAAATTTTTTAAATAATTGAATAAAAAAAGCTAACCCTATTTGTAACCTTACCTATTTATATAATATTTATTATACCTATTTATGCATAAGACTGTATTTGGAAAAATTAACATTTAAATTATCATTTCCAAATTAATTCTGGACCAGTCGATATTTTATAAATCAAATATGTATTTTATTATTCTATAGAATGAATAATACTTTTTATAACATTCACTATATCAATTGTAACGATCGGAATTAAAAATAAACTTTGAAAAATATATCAAAATGAAACGGAAAAGTACGGTAGGAAACTAATATTTTTTGTTTACTTTCCAGATCATAAGCAATTTATCAAACTATTCACATTTGTGGAAACCAAAACATGAACACCTTTTTTATTGTACTAACAAATTGTTACCTCCTGTACGCTTTGGCCGGCCATTTTGTCCGTAGCCTAAGTTAGAATTTTAAGCTTCCTAACTTAGACAATTTTTTTCTCAATAGTTTAGCTGTCATTTATGTAATAAAAATCTCGAATAACTTGGATTTTCAAAACATGGCCGACCGGCGTGCAGGGGAGGACGACTACACTACAGTTGTTGGTTTTAAGCAAAATAGCAAAAGTACCGCTTATAAGCAAGCTATATATCGATGTTACAATAATGAGCAATTAAAATGAAACCTTCTTAATGTTATTTTAGAGTTGAAATTTGAAATCGCGACACGTAAGACTACAATAATGCCTAAATTTAGGTCACAGTTCTTGAATATCGACACCGCGTCACGGTTCTGCGTTTCAACACTAAAACACTTAATCTAGTACTTTTTGAAACGAATGAAAATCTTCTTGAAAATTCTTTGAAATTTTTGCTATCTTGCTTGGAAATTACAATTAGAACAAAGTAAGTATTAAAGATTAATTGGCAGTCATCACTCTGGAGGAGGTTTTTTATAATAATAACAAAATATGTTCGTTTTTACTCGTTTTTAACTGAGTTATCTCGACTTTATGGCAATGTATAATAACGTTGAGAATCAATCAATTTTTTTTATAGATTGAGGAAGATCAATGGTCCTATTTGTCAACCGATATCAGATATAGGTACATTTTAGTACATACTTGTTGTAAAGAATTTAAGTCGAAAATATAATATCATTATCGAAAACTACTGATCGTTATATTGATGACAGCGGACCTTCATAGTTATATTAATACATTTTATAAACATACTATGTATTAATAATGTATCTTTTTAATATCTGACTTGTATTCTATTTCAATATTTCTCGATTCTGTCTTCATACATATCCCTTATAACCGTATCTCTCTGCACAAAATTGTATAAACCTTTTTGAAATGTACTTTGTATTTTATCTCTAGACAATTTTGATATAGGCAGGTTTTATCAGAATATACTCTTATAATGATAATATCAATATATTTATATTTATATATCAATTTTTATATTTTTAAATGTTTTTTTTTTTCTTTTCAATTTTGAAGAAATATTTAAAAATGTAAATTATATGTTTATATGTTGAATAAAATTAATATCAATATTACACGTAAATAATTAGATTTACCACTGAACTCAAATTCATGTATTGGTTATTTAGCAACTGTCTTGGAAACAGAACCGTTTTTAAGTAATGGTTTATTTACTAATTACTAAATGTTTCTGAGTGGTATCTTTAGAATTAAGGCGAGATTAGTTGAAAAATACTAATTTGAGACATAAAAGTGAGATTATGTAGGTTTGTAGATATTATAGGTCATTTGTAATCCAATTACTAGGAGTTTCTTAATGTGTAGTGTTAGTAGGAATTGTACGAACTATTAGAATTATAATGTCTCTTAAACTTTTACATAATTTTTGACACATTCCGAGTAGAAATCACGTCACACTTTCAGTTCATTAGACAAAAACCTATTTAAGTATTGTGAGGCAGGCCCATATTATATGATGTAAAAGTTAATTGTTCTTTTTTAATCATATTAATTGATTGTATTAAAGCAGTTTTTCCAAATGACAATTATTTAAGAATAAATATAGAATTATAATTTTAATTGATCTGTAATGTTTTTAATGTTATAAAAAATAAATAAATTGTGTTAACTTAAATTAATGAAATTTTATTTTATAAATAATATCCTCACACATTACCTTTAACATACAGCATACATATATATACAGCTGGTAAATACACAAAGAGTTCATATTAAAAGATATCATAGGTACTCTTTTCTCTTCTGACCGATTCTGATCATGGTGGTTAGTCAGTCTAACTAGACTAGCCCACTTCGGATGTAATATCTGACTAATATTATAAATGTGAAAGTTACGATGTTTGGATGTTTGTGACTCAATCACGCCAAAACGGCAGGACGGGTCTGGATGAAATTAGGCACAAGCGTAAGATTCACTCCGAAAGAGGCCATAGGCTACTTTTTATCAACATACTATGCGGCAAACGTGCATAAATGTGACCGGAAACAAAGATGCACACTCCGTTTACCCACTATATAAATTCGATGAGACGACAGATCAACACGACTAGGGAGATGTCAGGTGCATTAGTAATAACTTCACGTGCTTTCTGAGGCACGGGGATGAAACAACGGTGACCTTCCTGACTCAGAACTAACAATGGATTTATTATTTTATACGGTATTGGTAAGTATTCCAACCCTGAAAAAGATATAGCTGAGACGTTTAGAGTATTGTATCATCATCATCAGCCTATGAGTGGACACACACACTCACACGGAGAAGGTTAGAGCATTAATCACCATGCTTGCTCAATGCGGGTTGGCGATTTCAAACTTATAATTAGAAATTATAAGTCCAGGTTTCCTCACGATGTTTACCTTCACCGTATGTCAGTGGTGTCTAAATAATCATAGAAAGTACATATAACTCGGAAAAAGTCACATTGTTACTTGCCAGAGTATTGTTTAGGTGAGAGTAATGTAAGGTAAATATAAGTATGAGATACCATCGTAGTCTTCATAACAACCATAAGACGATCCGCTACTGAATCTATCTCTTTCTCCCTCTCTCTAGTCTCTTCATACCTTACAGACCCTCCACTCGTAGGCAAACTTTAAGGAAGCTTAAGGAAGCAACCGCCTCGGCGCCTATCACGCCATTCCGCCTCAACGATATGCAGCCAAACTTTTGGGGTCACGGGCGCACGGAGTGGGAATCTAGGCGCCCCCCAGTGACTTGAGGGAAGACGGTGGCACAGAGGTCATGTGCCGCCGTGCACAATGACGGTTAAAGAGGTCACGTACCTCTTGATAGAAATGTGCCATAACAGGCGTTGCACCCAAGTGGTCTGGAGTTGGTCTATCAAGAGGTCCCAGTGTCCCTTATAGGGGTTGATGGTGGCCACCGGTGAGGTTTTAGTGAGGTAAAAATCCTTTTGAAGGTTTCCCCCCGTTAACAAAAAAAAGGCAAACTTTTGCATCGACTAAGATCTGCCCTCCATAATCTCTTATATTTCATTGATTTATTAACCGAGATATTGCAGATGGTGTCATCTATAACTAAGAGTAAAAAATCTTCAATTCACTTCGCCCGTCCTTGGGGGGACTGTAAAATTAAAAAACGCTACCTACGTTCTTTCTCCTTCTAAGGCCGGGGGCGCTGTAAATTATTGCTTTCGCAAGCCTGGTTTATTATAAAGACACCTTTTTTTTTGAAAGAGGAAAATCATCGATTACTTCTCCCGCCGAGGGTGAGGCAAAAAAGAGTGCCAGACTCTTACTGACTCAAACCCATCCGTTGCTTCTCCTTCTCTAGGCTGAGGCCGTGGTGCCTTATTGCGCTTTTCCCGCAACCCCAGCTGAACATCATGTAGGGCCCCGTCTGTGGTGGTCTATTAACTATTCTGAATGACCCCTAGAGTTAGATTTTTGAGCACCTAATAAATAAATATTTTTTCTATTTCCCTATGTCCCTCTTCTTCCTCTTAGTCTCAGCCCTCTCGTTTATAGACATGTATGTACACAGGTTTCAACTAAATGAAGGCTACCAACAGGTTTGCATCAGTGCAGTTAACCGCTTGCGTCACTGTGACAAAGTGACAATAAAGTCAGCCTGTGAACCGTAGTCAGTTTCGCAATTTAGAATCGAAGTCAAACCCAATATGTATATCCTTTACGCGTATTACAATAGAGATTTTAAAAAAAAACTAAACGTTTATCAATTTTGATTCAATATTTTTTTTAGTTTGTTTTAGATAAGTTTTTTAGGTTTAAAACTCTTTTACCCAAAAACTACTGATCGAATTTAGATGGAATTTGACACAGAGGAAAGTAGATTATATAGTCTCAAATAACAAAAGGGCATGGCTGTGCATATGCCCTTTTGTTAACTACACTACTACTGACCAAATTTAAAGGGCTTAGGCATAAGAATACATTTTAATAAATCCTCAATAAATATTAAACAAAAGAAAACGCATATATACAAGAAGCAAAAGCTTACTTGACCATTTTTTATCTCATCGGCAGTCATCTAGGCGTCGGTCCTTCGAGCGATGTGGCCCACTTCAATTTGTAGAGTTTAAGAGAACGAAGCTCTCGGTAACTCTGGTTCTTTGACGATTTCCCAGATTTTGATTTTATCGCTCATAGACATTCCAGGCATAGTTCTCTCTATTGCTTGCCGCCCGACCAGAATCAGACCCGCTAGTAGTGTTCCGCGCGCGCCTCTAAGAGCCAATAGACCACCACAGACGGGGCCCTACAGGGCTGATGTTCAGCCGGGGTTGCGGGGTAAGCGCAATGAGGCAACGCGACCTCGGCCCAGCAAACAAGTCTTGTGCCAAAAGATTGTCTTGTGGATAAGAGGCTCTACTATATATATTTTATACCAACATAATGTACTTTCTTCTAGTATATTTAGTAAGTACATATACTTAATAACAACAACCGTTGAAGCAGTTTGACCTCTTAAATCGGAGTAGGTCGAGTATTTAAAGATGTGTTCATATACATTGCAATTCATTAACAAAATGAAAAGACACTTACTATTTTTTTTACTTGAGAGCTAAATAGGTTAAAGCTCCAATAACACATTTTATTAAAAACAACAATTTACTAGACATTTGTTTAAGGATTATAAATTTTAGGAGCCATATGCCGCATCAGTTTATTGAAAACATATAGTAAAGTTTGGAGAGAAATAACAATTTGAATAATAGTTTGTTTTGTACCTCATTGGGTCATTTATTGTAACTACCTACTACAAGGTCACTGTGGTAGCAAATATTATAAATCAGTGAGAATGTTGATTACTCGACTTCGGTCATGACGTCATAAGGAGGAGGCGAAGCGCGTGAGAAAACTGTTCTCCTCAGCCCCAGCCGCCGCAGTAGGTGACACACCGGGCGTCGGGGATCGTTAGGCGATCACCAGCCACCGTAAGCGCGGGTCTGTGAACGGCGAGTAAGGGCAGCTCGCCGCCCGACCAGAAGCGGACCCGAGCGTACGGCGCGTAGCGTTCCGCGTGCGCCTCAATGAGCCAATAGTCCATCACAGAAGGGGACCTGTAGGGCTAATGTTCATCCGGGGTTGCGGGGCAAGCACAAAATAGGCACCGCGGCCTATGCCTACAGCAGAGAGTCTGACGCTGCCTCTCGCCCGACCCTGGTCAGGAGAAGTCATTCGAGATTTTCCCCTCAAACAAAAAAGGCCACGACGACATCACCATTGAGTTTACATTTATATTTACTACTTCTTTAGTAAGGAAATATGAAACAAAAGAAAAAATAGATTTATCAAAATTAGATTAATATAACACGTTTATTGTGAGCTACTAATAAATAATAAATTGAAAATACTCTAACTGTAACCACGTTTTGTAGCAAGCATACAATATTATTATATTTAAAAAATATAATTAATATTTGAAATAAACAATATTTTGGCATATTGCTTAAATATTTTATACAATTTGTTCTATGTTGTTAATTTGTTACATGCGTAACTCGTATCATTACTCAAAATTTTGGTCCTAACACTTATATTAATGGTATTCTAGGCGGCGATACGAGTAGGTGGATTATCTGATGGTATGCAATTGGCGGCATCCATGGACCTCTTTACACCACAAGCACGAAGTCACCTTTACCTATATAAAATTCTCCCAAATCTTCAGCAGGTCCAATATAATAATATATACTATAATATACATATTATATACGAAAAAATAACGTAAATAAAAATAGAAAAAATAACGCGATGTTAAAATAAATAGTAAATCAAATCAATACGTGCCGATATCGAAAACAACAAGATACAAAACTTATTTTCCATATAGTTTGCGTTTCCATTATCGGTTGAAACAGCCATGCCTTCTGTAGTGTATTCAATGCTTCTGAAACCAATTATGCAGAAACACGTTTTAAATAAAAAATGCAAATAACCGTTAGAACATCAGGAAGTGTAAATAAAAGATGAAATTGATAAAAACTGACACAATCGAGTCATTTGCTAGTACTAAGGGCTCCGTTAAAATAATAGGTTCTGAAATATTCCAATGTTTTCCAAATTTTAGTGTGGATTAGCTTTTGCTTTGGCACGAATGGGCCGGCTCGACCAGAATAATACCACGGCTTAACAGAAAACCGGAGTGAAACAACCACAGTGTTGTGTTTCACCGGGCGAGTGAGGTTACCGGAGTCATTCCCCTTCCCCCAATTTCATCTCACCCCAATCCAAAATCTCCAAATCCCTAATCCCTAAAAGGTCGGCAACGCACTTCTAACTCCTCCGTTCTTGCGGGTGTCCAAGGGTGGCGCTGATTGCTTACCATCAGGCAATCCGTCTGCGAGAGTAACTGGGAGGTCGTCTCCTCTACCTGCAAAGCTATCATAATAGCTAAAACGGGGCGCGTGAAGGATCGATACTCCTCACGACTCAGACACCTTAGAAAGTCTCAGTGAGTTGGGAATCGCGAGACGATCTCCGACAGACTAGATATGTTGTAACCTTTTCACTATGTGTCCCAATTAAAACTATGCTTCACACAATTTTACTAAATTAATTCTTGTGAACATTTCTTAGGGAACCCTGAAAAACGTTTTAAAGTTTATGGAACTTAATTCCGACTAGTACTAGGTAACTAGTATGAATATTCATAATTCTGAAAACGATTCGCATTTGATCAATGTCGCCTGTAAATTGAAATGGCTGTTCAGGGTTGTTTCTATAAAAACTTACTTTTATGGAATCGGTTGAAATATTTGCGTTTTATAATATTTTTAATGGCATACAAGCATATGAACTACGACTGTACACCTGCAACACCAATAGAACAAGAAAAGAAAAGAAAACAAAAGAAGAAGAGTTACAAGTAGTTTGCCGACTATTAAGTAGTCTGCAAACTACACTGTCCCACACTTCTACATTTGTTGCCAATATTTAATATAGATTAATAATAATTAATGCAGATGAAGTACATAAAATAATAACGCGTTGTAAAATTTCCACACAACAACTGGCTATGCGCCACTATCAAGCATGCAATTTAAGGTTCTGTTTCAGGATCAGATTATTATTGGATTTATCAGTTCACTTATAGTACAGACTCTGGAGGTGTACCCATAGGTTGTATGAAAAATTATGATTTTATGTGTACCTATGTGTTTTTTAGGGCGTAATATCATCAAATGACTTCGTCCGCCTTTAGCGGAGTGTGTGGCAATATGAGGCTTTCCTTCTCCTGATCCTTGCCGGGGTCGCGGTACATTATTCCACAGTACAAAATATCGAGTTACTACACAACACAGAGATCACCACAGATGAAGCTGATGTCAGGCGTCAGTCTTTTTTTATGTTATAGGTCGGCAAACGAGCAGACGGATTACCTGATGGTAAGCAATCAGCGCCGCCCATAGACACTCGCAACGGAGGAGGTACGAATGCTTTGGCGACCTTTTAGGGATAAGGGTTTTGGAGATTGAGGCAAAACACAATGCTGTAGTTGTTACACGCCGGTTTTCTGTGAGGCCGTGGTATCACTCCGGTCGAGCCGACCCATTCGTGTCGAAGCTTGACTCTTCCACACTTTGTCACAGTCTGCAAGTCAACTACAATGACATAGCGCCACCAGGGTTGGATTTTTGTCAGCAAGAATCTTGCTCTCCCTTACAACTGATCCAATAAATAAATATTTTAATTGATTGTCCACATTTATAGCACCAGTGATAGCAATAAAAGCAACAATCAATGAAATCAATAAATCACAAAGAACCTCGAAGTGGTCGGAAGAATAGCTTTAGCTTGCCTCCAGTCAATAAATGTAATAGGATAGTATTAGTCATGATATTAATATGGACTCTTAAAGGCAGCTCGTAAAATTTAAATTAAAAAAAGTGCCAAGTGTACTATTTTAGCAATTACCTGATGATCTAGACCTTATTTGTAAGCCATCTTGAAGAATCTTTTTTTTAATTTAAACATTCTTTCAGACGATAGTAAATGGAATTTAGGTTACTTTAAAAATTTAGGCAATGTTAAACTAAAATTGGTATATTTAGAAAATACTGATAATCAGGGCTTATACAAGTTTTAACGTCAATTATTTTAGGACCGGGCGGGCGGGAGTGTCATACTTATTACTGACTAAAAACCCCCCGTTCAATCTCTTGCTCTGGGCTGAGGTCGCGGTGCCTCATTGCGCTTAACCCGCAACCCCAGCTGAATTATTTTAAGACCAGTCATGCACTCATGGACTATTAAATATTGCAAACAAAATGTTAATAATAGTTTTATTTGTTTTAAACATTTTACATGTAAATTTAATGGAAGCATAATTGAATTAAGAACAAATGGTGTAACGTTTCAACTGAAATATATTCAAACATTGATTACTTTTTTAAATTGGACGATTTTTTCGTAGTATTTTGTTGTTAAAACTTTAAATATATATACGCCATTTACATTAAATAGTTGTTCGTGTGTAGGATGGGGTGCACATAATCTCCAAAAAGAAATATTACCGGATAAGTTCGAGTAATTTAACCCAACGGGACAATCAGGGTAACGATATTTTCACCTTATTATTATCCAATCGAGAGGGGATAATCAAAACATTGGTTTTAGCATGCGTCAAAATTATCCTGGCGAAAACTCAGGATAATTTTGGACCAAACCAATTTGCGTAATTAGAGTAATTAAAGTGTGGGAGAGCCATGCTTCAGCACGAATGGAGTGATACCACGGCCTCACAGAAAACCGGTGATACAACCACAGCGTTGTGTTTCGCTGTGTGAGAGAGGTTACCGGAGGCCCAACTCTTCCCCTCCCCCAATCCATCCTCAATCCCTTAATCTCCAAATCCCTAATAGGTCGGCAACGCACTCGTAACTTCTCCGTTGCCAGTGCCCATGGGCGGCGCTGATTGCTGACCATCAGGTAGTCAGACGGATTGCCGACCTATAATATTGTTAGTACATAGAGTTCAATGAACCGCTTCGATTGGTAATTGCAACATTTTATTGGAATTTGTTCTTTGTGTAATCGCTAAATACAACACTTTTTGCATCCTACAAATATAAATCCTTCTGAATATTTTCTGACTTTGATAACAAGTAAGAAAAGTTACATGAATGTCAATTGAACTCTCCTGTTTGTAAAGAAATCTTATTATTATTTAACTAGAACAAAAGTGTTGATAAGAAACTCCCCTCCATTATTAACCATTGACCAAATTTAAATAAAAAAAATCTACATGCACTTCGTGTAAGTACTAAGCAACCCCTTCCACGGCTGCAGTAATTTATAATACATCAGTCAAGCACAGACCTGGTATTAAGTTCGCCCCCTTCGAAAAAGAAGGGTTTTGAAACGAGGGGAAAAATTTGTTCGCGAATTCTGTAAAGCGTTGTGACCTACAAAGATTTTTTTTATTTGTTCAAATTTTTTTAATAAAGAGTTTCTGCCGAGATCCGATTAGTACTAAACAAGGTGCCCATGTATGGTGTTGTTACACTAGAAGTAAACACACTATTTCCGTGTAGTAAATGGGCCGTTTTTGTTGAATGTCAATCGTCATATAGCCTTGCTCAACAGTCTTTCGAGTTACGAATTGTAACGGTGAAAGGCGTCTCGTGGTGGGGGCAGACGGCGGCGCAGGCGCCGATTCAGTCCGCCGCGAATACTCGACTGTGCCGTGTTACCCGCACCGCCCCGACACAACGCCGCGAACCAAGTGCTAAACTTTCGCGCCAACCTTTGAATTTAGAATATCGGAATTTTTGTAAGTGCATGTGTGTGTGACGTCATGAACAAGTGATGTTTGTCAGTCCTGTAGACGGTTGCAAAATGTTTCTGTGTTTTTGTCTCGTTATTTGGAGCGCTCTTTCGCCGGCTCTGGCCCAAGGTGAGTGGAACAATGCACAATCCATTCCTTTATTATAAGCGAAAAACCGCGGTTGTAGTGAGATACTAATGTAAGATAGGTATAGCCTCCATTTAAATTGCTATGATATGTAATAAAGCCCTTTATGAAACTTGTGAACTAAAAGTATTATTTCCTACGGAGTTTACATTGTCTTGTGGTTTTGGTATAATCAGATATTCCTAACTAGTCATCTATATTGTATGCTTGTAATAAGCTATGTTAGGAAAGCTTGCTCACTGGTCAGATAGGTATTTCGTCAACTCGTGACTCAGACTGTCCTTACCATTTTTAAGCAGCGCATGCGCGAAAACTTATACTAAGTTTCGATAAGTTCTATTCATATGTTAATTTTTTATGTACATACAGCGTTAATTTTTATTGTATTATATTTATTCAGCGCCGTAATGTCTTTATGATTCTCTGGACCAGTAAAATGTAACTTCCCCATGTACCTCATGTAACCCATAAACCTAATCTGACCTCCGCGAATTGTCATCTTCCCTGCATTCAATCAGAGATGCATCTAAAGCTTCTATAGGGGTACTGTAATTTTTCATACCTAAAATCAAATTCATACATTTTTTTAATTCTAAACTTAAAATGAGTTTCGAAATTTAAACGAAAAGAAAAAAAAGAAACAAATGAAATAAATAACATTCCACCTCATTTACTTGTACAAACGGCGAAACGAAGAAGCTTTACATATTAATACAATTAGCCAAGAAAAAATCTACGAACAGGGAAACAATAAACAATTAAAATATAGTTTACCCACAATAAAGAGGCAAGATTTAAAGAGAATGACGTTAACACTAAATATAGATTTTATTGTTAAATCTAGAAATATGCCTATCCACGTGACCAATGGGCTGATAGATATAAAAAAGTTAATTGTTAAATTATAACATTTATTGCTAATTAGCTGTGATGTGTGTCACTCAATACTACTTTTGAATATGAGCTCCCGGTTTGACTTGAGACTAGTCGAATTGCTAGTCAATTACCAGAGGGCTGGCTATATTTTCGAATTGAAAATTCACAATGCCAACTTTGCAAAGCTGCAAAGCCGACCCTTTCAAACTTTTAAAGTGCAAGCTAGGAAGCATGTAGGTTATATATTACCCTATATACAGGATGTCCAACGGTTGTCGGGGACAATCTGTATCCATATGTCCCGTCCCGTCAGTCGGTCACTGGGTATTTTAAATTCCTTGTGTCTTAATTTCCGATATTATGTCGATGTTTAAACAATTTGTCTTTATGTATTATTAATAGTAGAGATTATTTTTTTTAATAAATGTCCTACCAATTTGTATGTATGGATGAATGGAGTACTATTTCTGTTTCACGTTAAAACTACCGCATGCATGGATGATTTTTGATAAAAATTGTAAAATGTAATAGAGGTAGAATGTACCTAGTTTGTAATCATTAGGCTACTTTTCATCGGGAAACGGCAGAGAAAGCAGCTTGCAGACAGGAGTTAGTATATTCCATAATCTTTATCCAGTTTATCTCTTTAAATTATATAAAAGAATACAATTATATTTGGATATTATTATAAAATAGGATAGAGCTAATGATTGTTACTGCCACTGTACATTGCATAGTATCATAATTATTTCGCGAATTACGTGGGGACGCTTCCAAGCGTGGCCAGCCATGTTCTGCATGGCGAAGCCATTTTGCACCATAAGTAGGTAGGTAGGTATCCGCTTTTACTTTTTATATGGTTTTGTTTGAAGGTTATGGGGTGCAGTGGCTTATTAAGTTACATTGCGTTTATTGTTCGGTGGTTGAAGGTATCTAGAACTAAGACTTTGTTTGATCGAATCCATACAAACTTAATTTAATACATCTTTGTGTCTTTCCTTGTAAAATCATCAGAGTAAGATCTCTTGATACTTCGAGATAACGTTATACTCGTATTCATAGTTTAATGGGTAAAGCAATACTTGTAGTGCTCAATTTATAAATATATATAATAAATACATCTTAATACCTGATAAATACATCTGCTACCAACAGAGTAGCAGCGCGACGGTCGCCGCGTCGCGTGTCTCGTGTCGCGGAATGCTGCTCATGAATATGGGCCTCTACCATGGCTTGAAATTAGTCGAGTATTTCGTCAAATTATTACATTAGTAAGCCAAAAACATAATAATTAATTTAGAATTTCTCACGAAAGTTAAAATAAAAATATAATACATCTATTTAATATAATGTAATACATCGATATCACTTTATATAAACTTTTACTTATTTCGTTTTACAAGTCACGGTCGTAAATGGTAGCTTAGCAAAAGGTTCCGGTTTTAACTTCTCGGCCAAGCAAACTGGTATTGCGACATATGAAGGTCTTAAACATATATCTACCTACTTATAAAATTATATTATTTCAATCCACTAATTTATAAAACTAGATAGCTAGAAACAGGTTGTTTAAAATAAAATTAGGTTTTAAGCCAACCGAATTTGGTTGTATAAAAGCTAGAATTGTGA
The DNA here is from genome assembly GCA_902829305.4 of Spodoptera exigua. Classification (NCBI taxonomy): domain Eukaryota; kingdom Metazoa; phylum Arthropoda; class Insecta; order Lepidoptera; family Noctuidae; genus Spodoptera; species Spodoptera exigua. The sequence goes on along the minus strand of LR824601.2, from coordinate 4,766,423 downwards.
GTAATAGGGTTGACTTTTTGTAATCTAAATTAAAAAAATTTTGATAAGATTACTAGTTTTAATTCCAAAGGCCAAAAGCCTGAAATGGTAATTTCAAACTCAGAAATTAAGCCCTAAGTGGCAGGTATTGCATAATAATATTTATTTATAAACTTTCCAACGGCAAAATATATTTTCAAATATAGGTTGTTGTAGCATCAAAAGCAATAGAGCTTTTGTGACCTATTTTACAATGAAATTTTTATACTTTTATTCTATAATAATATGCAATATAACCATAAAAGTATAATGGAATAATGAAATCATTCACATTAATTGTATAATAAATCAATATAAAATTTCAAGGATAAGTAGGTATAAGCTGATGTCAACTCATTATGACAGAACGAAAAAATATTTTTTTTTTATTAAAACTTTAATATGTACTAACAAATATCTCTACCTTAACAGTGTCAGATAGTATAAGGATGACTGAGCCCGTATTTTTTTCTGAAAATGAAACGATTACAAAAATATTGCATTACCATACCGTATCCCGCAGTCAGCGACACATTTTTTATCGAAATCGTTAAAACCGTTTTCGAGATCCTGTGAATATGCATTGTATCTATGTATATACAAGAATTTTTAAAGGTAGGTATTAGATACTCAAACATAGACGTTAAACTATAGAATTGAGAGCAATGTTGTCTATTTATTCTACTCTGAGTAGTTTTATGATCCTGCCCTAGATTATAGAAACTGGTTTTGTTCCCATGATCAAAGACCCGGTTTAATTGCCACGCTAATTCGTTGCTCAAAATTGTATTGTGAATTCAGTGTGGGTCTGACTAAGAATTTTGTATCAACACTAGAGACGTATAAAAGTAAACGAAAAATCAAATCCTCCTTTTGGACTCAAACAGTCAGTCTGCTCTCTCGAATTGCGTTTTGCAAAACAACTAGTAAAATCATTTTTATTCCAATTGCCACAATACATATTGTTCTATTAATTTATCTTTTAATAAAATATTGTGGATGAGAACGTCATAACTCTTTTTCCTCAAATAGCATACTTTTACTAAGTTATTTCCCGTATGTTATCTATAAAAAACCCTAAACTTAAAATCAAGAAATTAATAAAAATGTGATTATATTTTAATATTTCAGTGAAGATGGGAATGAAAATGAAAAATGTAAATAAGTTGTTTTAGACTAAAAAGAGTAAGTACCTAATTTATATGGAATGTTAGTGCAAAAGATTTTTTAAGTAGACTAATCAATCGACAGTATAGTTTTAAATGTATGCTTAAATCTTTAAGACTTGATGAAGGTTTTGAGGTTTAAGAGTGATTGAAAAGAAAGATTTACATGTTTAATAACGTATATAGATAGTAGAGAAATTTGTAGCAGCATCGAACCCGCGTAATGCGTACGTGGAATCCTTATGAAAGTGAATCTACGTAGCTCAATTGGCAGGGAACCATGGAAAATCAGGCGAGAAAGTCGAATGATTTTTATCAACCTAGCTAGACTGTAAATAGCATAACAATATTATTTTACTACTAAAAAGAATGCAAGTTTCTTTCTAGTGTAATTACACACCACTTAATTTTCCTTCACATGTAAAAAAACATTGGAGTTTTTCTTCATATTCTTTATTAAACTCGAACCACATGGAGCGTGTCCATTTCAAGTTGATTGAGTCAACGTTGAAATAGACGGCTTCGACTTAACTAGCAATTAGTTAAAATAGTCTGATGGATTGTGAAGTTGGTAAGGTCAGTTACTCTATACTTATACCTACATTAATACCAATCTATCATGATCTCCCTTTGTATAAGTTTTTCCAACATTTAACGGTCAGTATATACTGGAAATCCATAGCTTGAAGTGTGTGTATTTTCCTAACCATTCGGAATTCAATTTCATAAAAAGAATTAATTGATACGTCTATATGTGTGTGTGTGTGTGTAAGATCTAGATACCTAGTATAATTATTTACCTATAAACTAAGGTCATGGTTATAAAGGGGTCTTCTCAGTTCTACTCATGATAGGTTAACAGCTCAGTTTAAAGTACTATCATAAAATAAAAGAATAAAAATAACAGACATAATGGAAAATATATGCTTCAACATTATATTTTCAACTGTATACTAAATAGTAGACAGGGAGGTAGAATTAGTACTTATTTTTTGTGGAGAAAAATGAAATGACTTCATTCACTCTGTGAGGTAACTGTCACACTCTTACTGGCTAAAAACTACCCCGTTCGTTCCCACTACCTCGGCTGTGGTTTTAGGAATTTATAAATTTACTATAAGGCAAATATTTAAAGATTTTAACCACTATTTAACTAATACGTCATATACAAAAAAGTAATTATATTTTAAATACATTTCCCAAAATTGTATATCCATTCTCAATTCACGTTAACTTTCCATTATTCGCACCGTTAAATTAAATACTTTAAAACATATCTAAATAGAGTTTACATTCTAAGAATATCTACAAATTACGATAGGACAATTTAGTTTTGAAATAAACCCGTGGACTGTGATTTGTCCTCGATTTACGAGCGAAAAAATGGTCTCACGAGTCTGTCATGGTAAGGTACACAAAAAACTAGATTGCAAAACGAATCTCAAGTTGTGTTCATTTGTGGTAACGATTTGATTCCGATTAGAAACTATAAGAAACATTAGAACAGTAATATCGGGCTTCTGTGTGACTTTTAAGATATTATTATTTTATTTTGTACAACATTCCCATACATTTATCGAAGTACGGAGCAGTGAGAGTAAGCTCAACTACACATACTACTAGTTCGTGTCTTATGGTTGCCTAATATTCAAATTAATTTCAATTTCAATTATGAAAACGATCTTGATATAATGACTCAGCAAGAATACTATGTTCTGGGTCAATTTTAATGCTATTATTTCTTAGTTGACAATTTATGTCGACCCTGTTAATAAATAGAATGTAAACTAAAACAAATAACAGAATAACCTTTTGTCATTCGTTAACTCACCTGTGCTGTGATTGGGCAAGAAATATATGAACATGTATGGATCTGAGCGTGGTCGTAGACCTGCTTACTTCTGACTAATTTGAATCAAAGTTTGGCTCTAAAATAAAACTTGTCATTTCGAACGGGATTTCTGCAATAAATGTTAACTGTTCCGAACGATTAGCTTTTAGTTCGATAGATAGGTAGGTATGTAGGTATTTTGTTTTTATCTTGAATTTTGAACGTGGTCTAGATTCCTTTCCAGGTGGTGTGATCAGTTTTTACTTTAAATTTTAAAGTTCACTTTTTATTAAATTCGAAATGTCTGATCACTTTTCGTGTGGCTTTTTATATCAGTACCTACCTACGTGAGTTTTTGTGTGCTCAATAAATCTTAGGTATACATGTTACCTATAGCTAAACATAAATGCATATTCTTGTTTAGCTATAGGTAATATTATGTAGGTAGGTATGTAAGTTCACGTACGCTCAATGTGTGCGTCCACCTGTTGTCCTCGAAATCCCCTTTCCAAACTTTCATTACGGCTGAGCGCTCAAGGCCAGTATCTCATGTACTCGTGTCTTTAGTTATTTCACGAACGAACCGAAGCAAGGTCACGTGTAAACAAAATATGATAGAAATTTAATAACAATTACTCTATGCTTCAAGTTCAATTTTCTATGAAACTCCACCCATCCTTGTGAACGTGATGCTACAGTAAACATTGAATTTAATTTAACCGAAAAATCTTTTGCAAACTATATGATACCACAATTTAGATTTTATTTAAAATAAGTCCACTATTTAATTGAGGTTCAGTACATATAAATCCTCACCTTCAATCACCCTATCTATAAAATAACACCGCATCAAAATCCGTTGCAGAGTTTCAAAGATGTAAGCATACATAGGGATATAGGGATCGAGAAAGCGATATTGTTTTATACTATGTAGTGATAAAAACAAAATTGTAAATGATATCCGTTTATTTACTTTATATACAACCGTTTTTAATCAAACGTACGTAGTATATGTCAAGAAATAGCACAGTAACAGAAAGGTATATGCTAATGCTCTTCTCATCCTAGGAAAATGAATGCAACATCCTAGGCATTGAATAAGATCCTGTAGAGCTATGCCATCCTAGTACTCAGACGCTACGCTCTGCTTACTCTTTCATAATGAGATCCCGGGCTGAATATTCAAGACAGGTGTAATAACCTTCATTTACAGCTATACTGGTATCTCTTTGGGAGTTAAATAAAAATGTTTGCGATTAGGTGATATGAATGTTCCTTACTAACGATTATGTTGCTAAAATTCTTTATTACTGGAAGTGGTCGTTTGGGTGTCCATAAAATGACTTTGAGTACGGCAGCTAATAATTCTAAACACAAAATACATTTATATGTGTGTCAACGAGCCTGGTCCATAGTATGTAGAATCTAGAATTAAAACGCCCAATAATTAATTTAACCGCCTGTGGTGGTTTATAAAATCACTTGTACCTTTATCTGAATAAGTACCTACTGCTCGTATCTATAAGAAAAAAAAAACATCAAAACCAATTTGAAAGTCATGAGTTTTAAATTCCTGATTTTTATTATAAACAGTGAACTGTATCTAAACCTAAACACAAAATAAAAACTAGTCTTTACAATTAACGTCACTGAACAGGACAATTTCCACACAGAGAGAAAAAGCAAAGAAAGTTACCAAACGTAATTATGACGGTTGCAGCGAAAACTGACCTTTGTTGAAATGGCTGTCATGCGTGCCTAGTACTTTCAACCTCCTCGAAATATGCGACCTCCATGGAGGGAAGTGGTAAAATTTGGAGTGAATACTCGGCAATGATACTGGTTGATCTGAGTGCTTCTTTTTGACAAAGAATTTTATATTCTCGTATAACTTCACGGCACGGAAATATATAAGAAATATATAGAAATTATAGTAACCACTTTTCACTTGTTCTGTTATGAATCCGTTATACTAATTCATTATATACATATGGTCATTCCCGCGGTGACCTAATTGCAATTTTTCAGTAAAATTCGAAATTCAATGGATGTTCTAACAGAATCTGAAAAATTAAAGTAATAAATAGTATTGAAATGATATTCTCTCCATACCTACTTGAAAGATAATTAATTATGTAAATACGAGAAATCGTTGGCGACAATCGCCGTCAGGAGAATGCATAAATAATATTACGTACTGTTCTTCATGGAACGTATTAAGTGCCAATAGACGTTAATTAAAAAAAGTGTTTGTGTATTATAAATATCTAATTTATTATTTGACTTAATAGCAATACGAAAATTAATAACAAACTAATTTAAATTCTTTATTTACTTGTTAAGATAAGTACAAAGATCATAAATGAAAATAATAGGCACAGCTAATTCAACCCTTTTTATAGAAATTCCAAGAATTATTTTTGCTTTCTCTTTTCCAACAAAAAACAAACATATGCTTCACGGCGCCGAGTTATAATACCTTTATCAAAACCTAGTTAGTTATAATTATTTTCGAGACAGCAAAGCCTTCATTATTTTTCCTCTAAGGATTTAATGAAAGCTCCTATGTAGAAAGGGCGACGTTCGCTCTACGATCACCTAGTTTTGAACTAAACCCCATTAGCAAGTTTCCATTTTATATACTCCTACGCTGTAATGACATCGGATATTGTATTAGTAATCGAATAAAAGTCACTAAGTTCGTCTTTATAATAACCTTTAACAGGAAAATATAGTAGGAGCTGCATGCTTTTGCCGCCAACCATGCTTTGCCTGCGAATATCGAAAACTTAGCAATAGCATTTTTGAAAAATAATTTTCGATCTCCAATCCGTTCCACATACCTACATGTTTGATTATGGCAAAGGTTTTTAAGTAGAACGGACTTATGGGCAATAGTATGATGCTGTGAAAAAACGTATCTTATTTTGTAAAACAGAAGGTATATATTTAGTTACACAAACCTGACAAAACGAAACCTTCGAACTGCTGTGCTCCTAGTCTAACAGAAACGCGATTAAACGAACTAGTTCGCGCTTTTTTAGCAGTCTTTTTGTTCCTAGTCTCCTCTAATGAGGTCATCATATACATAGATATATATGCAGCTAGGACAAATTCTACCATCATTATCAGAACTCTTTCAACTTTCGCACAAATACCTTTTGTAATCAGTAACGTTTTCTAACGTCATCAATTTCTCTGAAAGTTATCAAATATTTTTGGTTGTCATTAAGATAGCCTTCTATTTTCTGCCTTAAGGCAACTAGCAGTGGAACATATTTTAAATGTAAGTCCACCTAAGAAGCATGAGCATATATAACTTACCATACCATACTTAGGTACTGAGAATATTCGAAAATTTCAAAAAATATTGGTTTTCATATTTGGAAATGAAGAGCGCAAATTCTTTTGGTCAGTAGTGGTACTACTGGTGCAAATTTAAAAAGGAATTCCTAACTAAAAAATATTATTCTAAGTTATTATAGTTCACCTTGAAGCTATTCTGACTTCATAAAACGATGCAATACCGAACCAATTTGGTAGACCGATCGATGTCCCAACCTTTGATTTCCATGTAAGCAACGGTTAAAGCAAAAATTTAAAAATTAAATGAAAAATCTTTTGCACTTGACATTTTCATAAATGTCAAACCAAACGGCAGTCGTGTTATTACCGATTATGTATCGAGTGAGACGTTTCTATCGGAACATGAACTTTCAAAGAAGGAAGTGAATTTCAGTGCAATACATATTCTTTATGTAAAACTATTCTTCTTCAGATATTTTTCTAGAATATTTGTACGATAATATATTTAACGAGGTCACATGACATAATTTGGACGCTGTTTAACCTCTACTTTGTGTTTATAAAAGATATTAATTTTTTTTTAAATAAATAAATATTTAATTTATTTATATGACTCATTCGTTTACATTTAAGTCTGTGTGCAAAATTTTAAGCATCAGCATTTTTTGTGCATTGAAAAATAAATACTAATATCTGATAAAAATGCTCAATTTTCAAAAAAGTGACCGAGTGTAAATAGTTAAATTAAATTTTAAAACGAATCCGTTCAAGAACTTTAGAAAACATGCAAACATGGAAACCATTTCTATTTAGAACAAAAATACCCTATAATAACAACTTTTCTTACAAATGCCTTATAATTACACGACACGACTCACAGACCATTCGAGTTTCCAACTACATCTCTCAATTATTACGTGTCTACATCGGTATAGATACTACAAGTGTGTACTCTATAATACACGGTTCGACAGGAACTAGGGTAGGCGAGTGAGTTAACTGATTTCAAGACCTTATTGACTTTCTCGATGCAAACTGTACTATCAAGTTACAAGTTTTAACCGTGGGAATTGAGAACTATCTTACTTTTACTTTCAGTCATTAATTGTATGCGTTATGCAATTTATTAGACTGATAGTACCTATGAGAATGATATAAAAAATTAAGCCGTATGTGTGAGCTTTCTCATTAATTAATATTTGGATATGATATATAATGCTTTTTCGTGTAAATTAAATTTCTATTGATTTTGCGATCTATTTTGGAATTTTTTGAATTCAATGGAAGCGTTTTTATGCCTTAGAAACAGTAGCTCTGTTGGTAAATAAGTGCTTACTTTATATATACATAAATTGTAAATAATATAACATCCATATTCCTTTTAAACAATTTGAACTAAAAATAAATGCAATAGAAACTTAAAACAAGCATTAAAAATAGCATGAATACCAGTCTAAAATTAAAATCATTGAAGTGAATATTTTCGAAATAAAACTCTATTACAACTTTAATAAAGCAGTTTCCTCCCAGTAAAACGGAATTGTAAAATAAACAACAAAATAGTTCATTACTGCGGCGTCTAAAACACGACGACACGATCAAATTGAAATAAGGAAACAATGTAAATTTGCAATTTATTTTGCAGACAACGATTGCAACTTTGTTATTCTATTAAACACTATCATGGAATTGCAAACCAAGTGATTCTAGATATTATTTAGGGATTAGTAAAATATACTTTTCATAAAAGCTTTAGAACGAACTTGACATTTTTTATCGCCAAGTTGTGAATAAATCGGGGAAAGGCCGAAAGAAAACAACTTGTGTTTAGCCGTGTGTGTGAGGTTACCGGAGGCCCAATCCTTCCCCGACACCAATCCCAAAATTTCCAAATCCCTAATCCCCAAACGGTTGGCAACGCACTCGTAACTTCTCTTTCCTTGCCATGGTGTCCATGGGTGGCGCTGATTGCTTACCATCAGGTAATCCGTTTGCTCGTTTTCCGACCTAGCATATAAAAAAGATCCACAAATCAAAAAGAATTACAAGTACGAGCCGGCCTCTGAAAGAAAAGGGAATCGATATAGCATCCTGACATGTCGGAACATATCACGACTTTCAAGGCTACTTGTCCTTGATTATTGCAATAACAAACATAATAAACGTACATTAATTTGATTAAAATTGCACAAAGACTTAAGTAATTATGTTACAATTTTTCTTCGAACTGCAACGAAGCGAGCCTCGGCCGCATTATGTAGAAGTTGAAAATATTAGGTGAACAATATTCTAATATGCATTATTAGCTTCGTTTCTATGAAGTGTAGTTGCAAACTGTGCGGTGCTTCGATCGAAACGTCGCGTCATAATGTAAATGTCATGGTTGTCCACTGTTCGTGAATACAAACACTTGACTCCGACCTTAGTTCTTATACGTATTTTAAGTACGTTGCGAATTTATATGGAGGATAAAACATTAGTGAATGGAGAACCCCATAAGTCAAAAATGTTGTAGGTTAAAGTAGTAGCGTCCAATAGTAGTTTTTTCGGTGAATATTGAGAGCTTTTAATCAGAAACTAATAGGAAAACCGCTGTTATTTGTCGTAGCGATTCTGTGTTGCGATATAAGTTCAAGTGCATACATAAAAAAATACGATAAGTTTGATTGCTTTGTTCATATGCGTTTTTGATGGCATCACAGAACAGTAGATATGCTAGTACACTAATGATAAAATATCTAAAACAAAACAATAAAGTGTCTTTCAAAATTTTAATAAAAATAAACAACAGTTGTCTGATGGATGATTAACAATTGTCTATAAATAGCTAGTGCATTTTCTTCATTAGTATTCCCTGTATTAATCTAGTAAAGTGTTTTCAATTTCACCCACGTATATTATTAGTTATCTAGTTTATTTATGGTTACATGGAAAGTACTTTGAACATTATTTATGTAGCGTTGTAACCTAGAGAGCCTTTTCGTTGCACTGACATAGAATCGCAGATAGAGAGACCAAATTTGAAAATAAATAATAAATAAGGCACCACGTGTAACTTGCCACGTGTATGTAACAACGTAATATTCTGACCCAGTGTGCAAAAAGAAAAAATCAATCAAATCGAGTCGCACGCTGGTTCAAAATCTCTTTGAAAAATCTACGCTCAGAATTTTCCCCGAAATAATAACTGCATTTCGTTTTCCGTTGAAATTCGTTCGTACTGTTTTGTAGGTCTTTTACTTACATGTAGTGGTATGAGCGAGTACATTTACTTTGGCATTTTGGTTACATTTGACAATCTCTATTACAACGCTGTATGGTTTAAGTTTGCAAGCAAGTAACAGCCAAAGCTTTAGTTCTCTTTTGGGTCGATACGAGAATAAAATAGACTGCCGAAGTGCCACGTAAACATACACCATTTACGACATCATAGTAAAAATCTGTTTTACTTAGCGAAGAAAAACAAATTAAATAAAAAACAATGGAGGCAAAAAATAACTAAAATTTTTATTCCATCGACACTAACTATTCTCATATGAATATTTCATACCGATATGAACAATAACGGAATGCACGCATCGAACATACCAACATTACTTTATCAAAAATATCTCTATTACAAACATAGTTGAAATATTTTCAATCTTTTTCAACGTTTGAAAAACATTGTAATGAGCCTACAACTTGGACTTTGGCTTAAAACTCTTACATTTTCATGTACTCCTGGTACTTTTAAAATATATCTAATCGAAAATAAATTCAGTACTTTTTGTCTTATAGCTTCTATCGTTGATATAAAACAATTATAAAATTAGGGTTAGTGCTGTTGATTGGTTAGTTTCATCCCATACTCGAAGTTCAAGCCACAATGAAAACTGGGCTTCGAAGAAACTAAACTTACACTTTGTACTCCATTCGAGGTATTGTTGTAACCAGACCATGTTCAGACTTCTTTGACTATATGGGATCCTAGTACCTATGAATGGACTTGTCAGTATTCTTGTGAGAGCAACCAGACTTATGTATTTGTTGTATTTTTAATTTATTCACGGAAAATATAAGTATAATTCTTAAGTCTTTGAAGGAATTATTGGGAAAATACTTATTTTGATACTTTTAAGTACAAAACAAAACCAAACAAAAGAGAAGAAACTTGTAATGTACTTATTCTTTCTGTATTCATAAATAAAAAGCAAATTTTATAAGAAACACAGTTCCCTAAAAGTTATTGGTCATAGGAAAAATCTAAATCATTTTCAAGGTTATACTCAAAGTATTACACATATTTAAAACTCGCAGATCAATGGTCAATGACACGTACGAAAATTTTCTTTTAACTACAGATTAATAAACCTACAGCAGTATGTTAGTAGAAAATCTCATTCGTCGAGTTTGTCCATTTAGGTACTAGTAACCTAGATTTATAGGAAGCCCCGACTCGACACCTGGAAATATAGGCACTAACTACCAACCAACTACCACCTGCAGTCGTACTAATTTCCTGAAGAAATAATTTTCTCTCCATTTCCCGCATTGGAAGATCTGGAATTACTTGAATGTAGGAGCTATTGATTATTAGTTACAGAACATTATTAAACTATTTAACTTCAAACTGTTTATCGGTTAGTGCAGAAAATGATAGGAATTATGCATAATTAAAAAAAATATACAGCGTATAGACACAATTTCACACATCGCATATTTAAATAGAAAAAAAAACTACTTAACTCATTAAAGAGGGAATTTCAAAATTGAACTTTATTATTATGAAACATATTTTTTAAGATCCAAATACCTACCTTCTTTTTTGAGTTAGGCCTCTTTTCTATGAAACATTATGACGTAGTTGACACTAGCCAATAAGACTCGCAGTTCATAAACTAATTTATAAAAAAAAACAGTTATATTTTTTAGTAGAAAAAGAAATGATAACCTCAAAACTCAGAATGACACAGATGTAGGAATGGCCCTCACTGTGGTACGTAAATTTTTAAAGTAAATAGGTGAAAATAGGTTACAACTGTATTCGAACTAAGTAAGTAGGAATAGAACCGGTAACCGTTAGTCACTTTTACTCTTCAATAACCTTGCTGGACGTGACTTAGAATAACCGACGTATTATTTAGTGACCCGTTTGTAATTTAAAAGTATTTTATTTTTAACTCTATTAGTAAAGTAGTTAAGTTGAAAGTCTTTTGTTTGCCGGTCTGGTGTAGATTAACCTGTTATCTGATTCTGTATTGCTAAATAAATCTGAAAAAAATATTGGTCAAGTTCAATCACGGTTTTATTATTGTTAGTACGTATTGCAATAGATATAGGGTCCGTTATGGTTTGAAACGGACTGTAGTCTGGAGAGAGAGCAAATTACCAACCCATTTGAACAACACGCGTGTCATTTTAATTAAAACCACTAAATTCTAATCTTAAGCTTTGAACAAACATTTCACAAAGTGGAATTTGCTTACAAAATTCGCCAAGCTCCACTGCACCACGTCCTAAACGCAGTGCATTCATTCATGTTATGTGGTCATGGTCAATGTGGCTTGTGCTGGAAGGAAAATTCGCTTGTAATTTATTTCTTAATAGAAAGGATTTAGGGACTAAGTTTGTTGGTTTAACACCACCAATTTAATATTTTGTTACATTTTACTCTTTATCAGATTCGATTCTTACGACTTTGAACTTTGCTTGATTATGAATAAAGTACAAATTGAATCGTAGTTACCACTACAAATGTGTAACTTAATTGAGTGGTTTCAATATAGTAATAATGTGAGTGAATACATTGTTAGCATGAGAAAGAAACGTGGAAAATGCAATTTCCTCAGGAAAGCGAAAAAGAAGTTTGTAATAACGAAATTGTCTATTGATACAGTTCGCTCCGTATCTATTGATAGATCACATAAAAGTAAAAACAACAATACACAGATACATAATCGACTTAATTTCGTTTTCGTACTAAACACAATGGCGCTGGCATCACAAAAAAAGTTTGATCGCTCGCGCAGAATCGCGTGCGTCTGAGATTGCTTTCACTTATACTCAAACTGACTGTAAACATGTTGAGTATACGAGTATGTGTCTATGTGTGCGATATACCGGTCTTAAGCCTAGGACACAATCACGGCGGCGGCTCGTGACCGATCTGACCGAATAACTTTAGCTTTCAATCTACTCGTTCAGACCTGGAACACAAGCGATTGGTCGGTCGTGATTGAAGGATTATATTCTTGCTTTTACCTTCCTGATTGACTGGTGCGTGGGTTCATGTAGATAGAGCCGATATCAAACGTTCTTTCCTCATACTTTTCCTGACTGAAGTGAAGTCAGTAGTATATAAGTATTTATTTTATAAGTACTAATTTTCGGTAACTTCAAGATCTTTCAATCAATTGTATTCAACTTAAAGTAGATAAAGAATATTGGTCAAAATTGGTAATTCGGCTAATTTATTAAGCTTTAACAATTTTTTGTACTTATGTTGTAAGGAAACAGTTTTATTGGTTACACAAGTATCGACTGAAAATTGGTTTCAAATGACAGGTACAAAACTAAATGCTAAAAGGTGCTAGGTAGTTTGAAAGTAAATATGTCCATACAAATTTGAATATTATGTAAAAGTAGACTACTGGAATTCCGTTTATAAAGTTTAATTAAAAAGCTTAAGAAAGTTGTATCAAATATTTCTTTACCATTTTCTCAATATTTTTAGCTTACATTTTCCAATTTCCTAATAAATATTTATGAAAAACTCCTTTGTTTAAGTACACACAATCAGAAAAGTGGCACAACTGTGTACATAGGAAAAACGTTTGAATTGAAAGCATTGAAAGTACTCGATGTGTAAATGAGAAATCACTGGAAAAATCTTTCTAATTGCTTTTATTGGTTTGTAAACAAACAAAGAGGAATGAATGTCAAGTTCGCTAGCAAGATGGCGGACAGATATCGATTTCTTTTGTCGTACAAATTAAAGTGATCCCTATATGCAGCGGTCTTAGTGATTAGCAGCAGCTACTCTGTTTAATAAATAACAGATGAAGGCCCGCGGCCTTCATCTGCTGACATCTGAATTCGCTGGTTGCAAACATTCCATTTTTTGTTGTAGTAGTCTATAGGTGATTTGGTCATATTGAAAAGAAGGAGGAAGGTTATTTATAAACGAGATGGATCGAGCAAGCATGTTCAGGAGTATAGGCGATTTGTTATAAAAGGAGTAATTTAAGAAATCCTCAGTCAACAAGCAGGCATGAAGGATTAAATGAAATTACGCCATATCGAAAATTTGACACCCGCTACAATTAGGTAGTTACGAGTGCGTTGCCGACCTTTTGGGGATTAGGGATTTTGAGATTTGGGGATTGGGGGAGGGGAAGGATTGGGTCTTTGGTAACCACAATCACACGGCGAAACACAACGCTGTGGTTGTTTCACGCTGGTTTTCTGCTAGGCCGTGGTATCCTCCGGTCGACCCGACCCATTCGCGCCGAAATATGGCTCTCCCACACTAATTATTCTCACATCAGAAGTATTGTTCAATAAATATTGATCATAAACGGTTACTTAGAGATCATTATTATCAGAAACTTTTGTGAATATAAAAAATTACGTATAGATAAATTCCGTATCATACATTGAGTATGCAGAAGATAAATAAGTACTTAATTATTATTTATTAAAGGCAAACTTTTTTATTCACAGTTGATCGTCTCTGAGACATCTAATTCATACCAAGAAATTTTGCAATATTCCATCTAACAGATGCTTTGAAACGTGTAAAAGATTTACATATATTTGCAGAACTGCGCCACGTGTCTGCATACGTTCACACGATTAGATTCCTACGATTAAGGTATATCCCGTAAAAAGTTTTTTCAAACCTTACTCCAAAGCGTTTTGCTTTTGTTTAGTGATACATGTTGATACATGTGGATACAAAGTGTGGGAGAGCCATGCTTCGGCACGAACGGGTCGGCTCGACAGGAGTGATACCACGACCTAACAGAAGACCGGCGTGAAACAACCACAGCGTTGTGTTTCGCCGTGTGAGTGAGGTTACCGGAGGCCCAATCCTTCCCCGCCCCCAATCCCTCCTCAATCTCCAAATCTCCAAATCTCCAAATCCCTAATCCCTAAAAGGTCGGCAACGCACTCGTAAATCCTCCGTTGCGGGTGTCCATGGGCGGCGCTGATTGCTTACCATCAGGTAATCCGTCTGCTCGTTTGCCACCAATTACACAAAAAAAATACATATTTAGTTTCAAGTAATTGCCTTAATAGTTGAGTGTGTCTATTGCCAGACTCTCGGGTGTGATAACCTGATTGATTTGAGTATAAATTAATGTTAAGCTCTTTTTGAAAACTTCTCAGTGTGCAAATATTAAAGCCATAGTTTTACTGTCTTTTTTCAACCACACCAATATCGTGTCGTGGGTGTGTTTTTGTTGTTTCACATACATATCACACCCAGGCCCGGAACAACAATTTGAGGATCAGACAAAGAGTTGTGCGGGAATCGCAAATTAATATTATTTCATCGGAGTCATAACATCGATTATGAAAAGTAAATACACACCATTCTGTTGTGTTTTATAAAAATAAATTTAAAAAGACCTGTATATGAAGAAGTTATATTATGTATATATATATTTGGGCAAACTTTATATAAAACAAGACAAACCACTTAAAGAAACTAGTATCAAAAGTAGTTTTAATGAATAAATAATGACTGCGAATTAATGAAGTAGTCGCCATCCATTTTGTTTTGATTTGAGTGACTTAGTTCTGTACCAAAGTTCTGTTCATTACAATTTGTTTTTCTAATCGATTGTGAACTCGATTTATGTTGAATAATTTTCGTATTTAATTCTTCTCTCTTTGTACGAAAACTTGTCTTTTCTTGGTACTGTATTCTTGTATGCATGTTTTGTTCTTATGTGTATATCATAGCTGTAATCGGTGACAGAATTATTCCATTTCATATGCATGGTAGAGGTAGTCTGTATCCTTATATTGTCTCGAGCTTAGGGACAAAATCTGACGCCATTACTAGTCTGTTCCGGGAGCTGATATAAATTAAAGTATTTCTATTTGTTATAAGAAAGCTTTAATGCCTGTTCTGAGAAGTTCTGCCATATTATTTTTGTTTTCACAGGGTGAGAGGCCAAATGACAAAAAAAAAATGTTTGTTTGTTTTGCTCCTGTAGGCTTGTTAGGAATCAGATCTAATAGTTATACCAAACTTTCGTAATAAGTTCAATTATGAAATAATTATTGTAACAACACTCCAACATTACAGAAATATTGCTATTACACGGTTTTTAAAACTTCATAATGTCGAGTACTATTATGTTATGATTCCTTTCTCACTCATAAATGCTGTGCCCGAGTGAGATGGCAATAGAGAAGAGCATCACGATTTTTCGGACGCAATAGCTTTGAATTTGGAACAAATACAATAGTTGAAATGTCACGAAGGGTTTTGCTATCAATCAATGTTACAATACGGCTTGGAAAGAGCAAAATACTGAAGTATCTTTTGGAATCGTGTTTTGTGTAAAACAATGGAATTGCAGGCTATATTACGTTATGAAACATGGCTCTGCAACAAATGTACTATATATACCTAGTTCTACTTGTACTATGTATCAATTATGTTTTTTGGCTTTGGCTTTTGTAATACTGATTTTAACTTAACAGTATTTTAGTTACCCATTTGTTGATTTTTATTGTATTGTTGATAGGGACATAAGAATTTCTTCTTGAATAATTGACTATTAAGCACTACGATTAGGTAACTACAATATAATACTACTACAGTAATTACAATATTAAAAAAAAGTTTCATATTTACTTAAAAAAATGCCTAAGTATTACTTACAAACGTTGTTATTGGTCCAAACGCATTGAAGAATATCAAGGAATATGTACTTTGTACAAATTTGGCCGTGCGTTGATGTCTAATACCTACAAAATTGTTAAGTAGACCCGAATTGTTTGAGGAACAAAAACTTACTTGAAGCAGCGCTAGCTTCTTAACTATAGAACTGACAGCTTCTATTGAAAAACTACACATGGAACGTAGAAATGTTTATTATTAAAAATTCATTCTAGATTTATAACCTTCTCAATACAAAAATGGTCTGAGCGAGTTATAAGCAGCGAAATAATTGTTAATAATTTATTAACAATACCGGATATCTTGATGAATTCACTTTAAATGTCATAAACAAAGATATTTATAGTACTTAATGTTTATTAAAATTATTCCAAAAAAACATTTTTATCCATTCTAAAAATTACTTATGTCTGGTTGAGCTGGGGTTGCGATCAACCGCGGGCACGTATGGAGTAGGAGAAGAAATGTTTGGTGTTTACTCAATAAGAGTCGGATACTCTCAAATGATGAACTCTTAAATATCCTCCAGATGGGGCGAGAGAAATTATTTGATGATTTTCCACCGTCAAAAAGGCCTTCTTTTTTAATAAACCATTGAATGACTCTCAGTACTAGTAGTTCGATACTAGCGATGAAAATGCTTTCAGATACCATAGGCTAGTTTTAAGGCAGTTTTGTGCCAATTAATAATATTATTAATAATGTTCAATGTCTTTTCATTATAATTTTAACCATTTAGTGAATGTCGACGTTTGGGAAACTTACCGTATGTCGCTTAAATATCTAATAACAAGTTCTAGGTAGCAAATTTTACATTCAATTTCTAAATACATAATTGAACGCTATTGATTATCTTGTTCATGAATATTTCTTGCACCCTTGACTAATGTCATTGACAAAACTAGATACTTTTTGCAGTTATAATAATAAATCTTATTATCATAACGATATGAGCTAAATTGGGTTGGAAAAGTGGAATTCAAGAACATTTAGATGCAACCAACATGGCTGAATTCTTTCAGGAAGAACAATCAAAATTGAGCGTTAATTAGATAGACATAAACACTATTGTTGATGAAGCAAGAACTATACCTTAGTGAAGCACATAATTGCTGCCACAATTTAATTAAACATTTTCAATTTAGTAAAGTGACAGAATTTTTGTTTAAGATTATGATTGCTGTAGGAAAAAATGAAATAAAAAGTAACCAAGATTAAACAGTCCACGTCAAATAGTTGATGTTCTACGAAATTAAGTTAAATTGTTATTTAAAACTTTAATTAACGTGTCAGATGATGTATCGAACAATTACTGATACCCAAATATTCATAAAAAATAATATGACAAAAATTATTCATTGAATATTTTTTTAACACATTGATATTTTCGTTACTACTACATAAAAAGCATATTAAATAAAACGATTTATATATGCACAATAAAAAACAACAAGCGAAATTAGTAATTGTAATCATACCACCCATCTAAGTTTTGACCTAGCCGAGGCACGCATAACCTCAAGTAATGTTTGACCTTCAACGCGAACGTTATTACAATATTTGCGGTATTTTTATGTTAAAATTATACGAAGTCGTGTTGACCGGCTTTCTCTAGCCATTATGACCAATGGACAAATAGCGGTGACACATGGATAGATTGGATGATGCATACCTTTCGAAGTAAGTTTGGCATTTATGGAGATGTATCGTAATAACTCATTTTTACTGACAGTATTCCATTCTGTGGTGTTAAAAGTAAAACAATGATATATTATTGGATATAGATCGGCAAACTAGCAGACGGATTACCTGATGGTAAGCTATCGGCGCCGCCCATGGACACCAAAGAAGTTACGGGTTATAAGGGTTTTGGATATTTGAGGTTTGGGAAGGGTAAGAATAGGGGTAGGGGGAGGTCTACTATTTTTTGATCATTATATCCTTAACCAAAAGACACATTAGACCAAGTACTAAACCAAGGGTTAATGTCATTCGTCATTCACTGTACTTATGGCTAACTATAAAACTGATTCACTTTAAGGTTGATTGTCACTTGCAAATAATAAAACACTAAGGTCTATTTTGGCTTGGCAAAATCAATGTAACTTATGTTGGAGATCTAAATTGTAAGTCGTAAACTGTTAGTACTCTTTTCGGCCTTAGTGTCTTTTTTATTTATAACTTGCTAGATCGCAGATAACTTAGGCTCTTTGTAGAGGTGATGACAAGGTAAGATACCTAATGAAAAATCTATTTTGTCCCTCATAAAACAATATACTACCCACTTCAATGAAACGATTGAACATTATCGCGTGGGAGGTCGTGTCACCGCTCATAATATTAAATGTACAACATCGTGACGTCACACGTTATTTAAAATCAATATAAACAAGAGAATTTCATTAGAAAAAATAATTGTGTACCACCAGGGACATAAGCATAAGACAAAAACCTTCGCGCCTATTGACTTTTAAAACAATCTCGAGAAAAATAAAGTGATAGCAAATTACTATACTAAACACAAATAGAATGTTCAGTAAGTAAGTTAAGGTAAGTTTGGTAGAACAAAGCTTTGGCATGAATGGGTGTCGGCTTGACCGGAGTGATACCACAGCCTAACAGAAAACCGGAGCGAAAAACCACAGCGTTTTGTCGTGTGACGAGTAAGGTTACCGAAGGCTTTCCCCATCCCTCCCCGATCTATAAATGACCCAAACCCAAAAGTGCCCATCGGAGGCTCCGATTGCTTACCATCAGGTACCTACCTAATCCACAAGCTGGTTAGCCGATCTATCACATAAAAATAATAAAAAAGTAAGATAATAGAGTGCATTAAATTTATCGCGAAAAGTTCACGAAGTTCTGATAACTTAAGTGAATACTTGGTGCTCGTCCGTATTAACCGGTAATCCTCCTAGCTAGCTGGCAACCGACCTAGATTTTTTTATTCTTAAGATAAATCCTGAAGAAGGAATTTTCAAGTCGGAGACTTGATATCCCGATGCTGTCGTTTGAAGAAAAGTTCAAAGATTAACGGCCGCAGCGTTCCCTTAGTAACGATTTCTTTTTTCAAAATTAATATTAGGAAGAGTAACAAAATATCTAAAATTTGAATGGGCTAGTCTTTTTGTAAGGAGAAAACCATCAAATGACTTTTCGCGCCCAGGATAGGGCGGGATGGAGTTATAGACTCTCACTGACTAAAAACAAACCTGTTCCTCCTCCTGCTTGAGGCCGCGGTGACTTACTAGCCCTGCAACCTCGGCTGAACATCAGCTATGTAGGGCCCCGTCTGTGGTGATCTATTGGCTCTTTGAGGCGCGCGCATAACGCAACGCGCCGTACGCTCGGGTCTGGTCCTGGTCTTAGACCTGGAAATCGAACAAAAGACTTCTCCTAACTTTTGACTATTCTCTACATAACTTAAAGTTTCGACTGGCAAAGTATGCCAAGTCCACCTTGTACGTACTTACATGTTAGTACAAAAGTTTAAATGAAATAAACGATCGATGCTCCAATGCACATAATGAATAAATAACGAGATTGTTAAAAATGTAAGTAATAAGCATTTCATTATATATTTTTCAACTTGTTACAAAATTATTATTCAATAACTGTACGTACCTATTTACATTTGACATTTACGACTTACGAGTAATTGTAAAAGTATTATATTGGTTAATACTATTATTGTGTAAAGCACTTTGTTGTAATACAATTTCTTGCAATTGAAAGTTAAGTGGGTCGGAGTTTAAATCAGATCGATCGTTTTCAACAGGTTTTTTATTGAAAGTAAATCATTTTTCGGTTGTAATGGACGAGACTCAAGAATTAATGCAATACACACTATTATATGACCAATAGACCTGGGCGTGAGAGGGAGTGTCAGACTCATACTGACTGAAAACCCCCCCAGTTTCTTCTCCAGGCAAATATCGTTAGTCGCAAAACATTATTGCGCTTATTATGAATCACATAAAGAGTTGTCCCGTGCGGGAATTAAACCCGCAACTCGATGAGCAACCAGTTTTTTTAATGTAATGGGTCGGCAAACGTTTAGACGAATTACCTGATTGTAAGCAATCAGCGCCGCCCATAGACCCCCGCAACGGAGGAGTTACGAGTGCGTTTCCGACCTTTTAGGGATTAGGGATTAGGCGAAATCTCCAATTTAGGGATTGGGAGGGATCGGGGGAGGGGAAGGATTGGGCCCCCGGTAACCTCACTCACACGGCGAAACACAACGCTGTGGTTGTTTCACGCCGGTTTTCTGTGAGGCCGTGGTATCACTCCGGTCGAGCCGACCCGTTCGTGCCGAAGCTTGGCTCGTGACACTAAGACGCCAGTTACCTAGTTTATTTAGTGTAGGTATTGATTATTTTATACCAATTGATCTTAAATTTTATAGAGTTATACTTACTTATTTCTTAGTGTATTTATTATCTACACGTGGGCACTGATTAAATTAGCACATAATATTAATCAATAACATTTGTACACGTGTAAAAGTAAAACCCTATTAATTCCCGACTAAATAACATTGTAAAGAGAATTGCAATCATCCCCACACGTGTAACCGCGACCGCATAAATAAAGTAAAACCAGGAAAAGTTAATTTCAGATTATTTATAATATCATATTACTTTGTTTATTTGTGATAAACTCATACACGTGTAACATTCTCATATATGTGAGTTAAGGTCTGCATTCTGAGGTTGATACCTAGTTATATTATGTGAAACAAGAAACTCCGTCATCGTAAAAATGAGTTTCTTGCATAATATCTATGCAATATGCATAATATAAACAAAAATATTATATCCCTTTAAGAATTTTGGGAATTCTGTTTTTGTTGTGTTTGTTATGGTCAATACCTTCTCTATTATAAAAACATTGTAATTTAAACAAGAAACAGCTTAATTGATGCTTAACATAGAGTCGTATCTTGTGTGAACATGACGTAAATCCTTGTCGATCACTCGATCAAAAATAGAAGCAATAGTATGCTTTGAAGTTTTTGAATTTCGAAACTTTTTTCGAAAAATGCATAGTCTTTGGATTCTTCGCTTTTGTCAATTACGGTGCACAGTTTGTACGTTGTATGTATGTATATTGAAGTGCACCGATTTTATAAAAATATTCCCGAATAGATATTTTTTGTTCTATTGTTTTGTTTGAAGTCACGTATTCTGTAAACCAACTGAAAGGTACTTCGAGTGTGGATGTCAAAAAACTTTTTGTTTGATTTTAACGAAGCCATTGTTAATCAACGGAAGACTAAAACATTGTTTTTAAAGAAACTCGTTTCAAATTCCAATTCAAACAACAAACAATTATTAGGGATTAAATTTTGAACGTAATAAACAGTATATAAACGCCATTGCATGTTTACCCAACAATGGGTTTTCCATGATAAGATTAAGCTCGGGACATCGACGTGACTAAGTTAGACATATTAACTAAAGGAAGCAATTCACGATAGAAAATAAACTAAAAACATATCACTTGGAACCTACCAACCGCCGAAACCGCGATACTGCAACTCTTTTGGGAATTAATCAGCATCCCTATTTCAGTTTGAGCAGTTTCAACCGCTAACAAGATGTTTAAATGTCAAACATTTTATGATTTCCCCACTGAAAACTTTTTAATAAATCTTCACATTCCCCATATACTATGAAATCACTGGTTATATCCCACAAAAAGACTGCACATTTTATAAATAAGTACTACACCCACTTGTAACCTTAAAGTTATATCGTGCGTAATAGATAATGAACTCAATGCCAGAAAAGATAAAGTCTAGATTACTTTGTGTTTCTGATAAAATACAAAATTCAATTTCAAAATATCTCAGAACCCGAAATGAATATAATTTAGTTCTTTTATGACTCAATAACAGGTTACAATTGTGGATTTCCTAAAGACATTTTTCTTCTTAATTTATTTCTTAATCCTGCTCTTGCACAATCGGAGACGCTTTCAACCGACATTCAAATATACTTTTATATTTCCCTGTAAATAACACAGCAAAGGTTTATAGATATACTAATAACATAATCAGTGACTGAATCCGTTCTAAACAGACTAGGTCGCGTAATGAATAGTTCATTTAGAAACGGAGATTAGCAAGGAAGTAATCCAAGCTATACTATTTAGTGTTGACGGCTTGTAGAGTAAGATTTTGATGCGGTTGAGTCCTATACGTATTGGATATAGCATGTTAAGTCTGTTTGGTATTATGGAATCATCGATATGCAGGCTTATCTTGAGGGTGTACCAGCAATGTGGAAGAGCCATGCTTCGTAAGAATGAGCCTGGATCGACCAGAATAAATACCACCGCCACACGGAAAGCACGG
Organism: Spodoptera exigua; assembly: GCA_902829305.4. Lineage (NCBI taxonomy): Eukaryota > Metazoa > Arthropoda > Insecta > Lepidoptera > Noctuidae > Spodoptera > Spodoptera exigua. The sequence goes on along the minus strand of LR824601.2, from coordinate 4,743,840 downwards.
CGTTGTGTTTCGCTGAGTACCAATCTTACCCACATCCCCAATCCTCGCATCCACAAATATGCGATTCCCTTATCTCCGAAAGGTCAGCAATGTTCTTGCAATTCTTCTTGTGTTGCCACCGATCATTTACCATGAGCAGCTGACTGCTTACCATCGGATAACCAGCTCGTTTGCAACCCTACAACAATTTCCAAAAAACAACATTTTAAAAAAGTATTTATAGTATTACTTTATTTCACAATTTATCTGCTTTCATCCGTCCAGCCTTATTCGCAGGCTCCAATCAGCTGTGCGAGAGAAAGTTCCCGCTAACGGCCGCGTGCGTGCGCGGGTACACTAGTACCCACATAATGATACTGGCGACTACCGGTTCCAAGTGTCTTATAGATAGAGCCAGTCGGCCCAGTCTATGTTTATGATACGCGAAACTAGGTCTCCGTTTGAAAATAACAATTTTAAGTTATTAGAGATGTTTGCGCTGTTTTGTCTGCACTTATTGAAGTGAGTGAAGGAGGCTTCATTATAGCTTTGTGTTTATTATGAGACTAGTCATCACCCGCGGCTTACCCCCGCGTGGTGGAAAGTAGTCTATATGTTAATCCTAGACTACATACCAAATTAAAAAAAACCACCCCTTTTGTCGTGAAAGAATAACAAATATAGGTACAGCCATACATTCTCAAAAACTTTCAGATTTATGATATTATTGAGGAACAGTACGATTATAAGAAAAATTTAAGAACTTTTTGTACAAAATAAATTTTACACACAACAAAATTCTAATACAAATACATATACAAAACAAAAATGACAAAAGAAAACCAAATTAACATAACCTACTTGTACTGTCAACACTTTATACACAATGTAACAGGCACAAATAATGCAGTCACTACATTGTCAAATGCATTCGAGATTCAAATAAATGTTTAAAAAGTAAAAATGCGCACACGTTTCGACTGCGCAGGAGTTCATTAGCCGGTCGTCACTCCTAATTCGTGGAGCAGGTAAATTTTATATAACGTCTACACGCCTATGCGCTTCTGCAACCAAATATTAATCGGTAGTAAACTATTTAATTACCTCTGACATAATACTTTAAAACAGAAAATCATATTACAAGTCATACACCCTTTATGTCCCTAATAAATAGAAATATAATTAATGACAGGTCAGAAAATAGCTGTTGGGGGTTAAACTAACTGAATTTTATTTTTTACATTCATTTCATTTCACCTGTAATATTGCTTGTAAGCATCTAATTGAAGTAAATGATCTTGCCTTTGAATTTGAATAGTAGTACAAAGACACAAAGTATCAATATTATCAACTAGCGGCCCGCCCCCGCTTCGCACAGGTCTAACTATATCGCTATCAAAGGGTCACTTATTCCTAATCTTCCACTTCTACTTTTCTAATATTTTCTTTAATAAGAACCTTCTCCTGATAATAACAAACACAACAAAAAGAGAATTAGCAAAATTGGTCCAGGCGTTGTTGAGTTATGCGCTTACCAACACATTTTGCGATCCATTTTTATATATAGGTATAAGATTAGATAGTAAATTATAAACAGTTTAAAAAAAACTACACGTCAATTTACGCCTTCCCCAATTATGCCGCATTTTTATTGGACAGCAACTTTTGCCTGTATTTAAATACAATTGCAAATCTGTATTTACTATCGTAAAATAAAAGCCAGCCAATAGTTACAAATAAAAGTAAGTATTTTATTTTATTTCCGCTACCCCGAGGCGTAGCGAACGGAAATTACCTCTCTTGGGACTATATTATGATCACGTACTTTAAAGGAGTTTTTGAATGTAACTAGAGAGAGAGCATTCCAGTATCAAAGTTCACATTGCAACATTTAACATGCAGTATTCCTTTCAACTATCACCGCAGAAACTTTGTGTGTCTCCCGAAAATAAAGGTACCTACAAGCTTTTTCTAACCGACTTTGTATAGGCAATCTTACACCCGGTTCTGTTCAAGGAATCATGACCGAAAAACTCACATTTCATTTTAGTACCTATTTCTAAATCACTAAGAACTATTTTGGTCTAAGTATTTCAATCTGCTGCATACAAAGCTATTTTAATATGCGGCGATTTTTAATATTACGACCATTCACAAAGGGTTAACATTGACCTTTAATATCTAGACATGTTAAAGGCTTTAATCCTGGATATTAACTCCTATGCGGAGTCCCGGAGATAAGCGAACCTTCCATAATGGAAATAGTGTCATTTAATATGAATTTTCACATATAGTGCATTATGCATATTGAAGAAAAAAGTAAAGTATATCACCAACTATGTAATTAAACATTAATAGTCTACCTACATTTTTTTTGTCTGTGTATACTGTCTCACTGCTGGGCAAAGGCCTCCCCATCTCGCTTAAAAGGATCGGAATCAGTTACCAGAAAAATTCGGTACTTAATTTTAAAAAAGTTTTAAATTAGAACGAAACTTCATTTATTTATTCTACAGACGATACCAATTAAAAAGTTAACTCAACAGGAGAAGGAACGGGGGGGGGGGGGGTTTAGTCAGCAAGAGTCTGACACTCTCTCTCGCCTAGAAATCATTTCATGATTTTCCCCGGACAAAAAAGGACCAATACTCGATCAAAATCACTGCCAATAAACACCATTTAAGCAAACCCGCCTTTGTAGCTAAGTGCATCATGTACATCATAAACATCGACTTACACGTGTCTCCCCCAGCTGTAAAAATCACAACTTTTCATATCGTATTCCAATGAAAAGGCCTTGCACTCGACCTTGAGCAGTAATACTACAACGTCACAAAGTCTTTCATGGAAATCATGCATGGAACGACATGTGGATCGAAGAGCATCGGAGTATCGATGTTTTTTGATGTCAAAGAACATACGTCCTTTGTTTCGTATGAGGGACTTCGTTCCTCTGAGTCTATTTGTCACACAGTGATCAATGCTTTCCAGTCGTTGTTTTCTTCCTACATATGCATTTTTAAAACACTGCCAATAATTATATGGTATGAATTAAAAGAAGATATTTTCTATTGAACAGGGTGATTCACATACAGATTTCTCTACATACTACATAATGTTAATGACTTGGAATAATTAGACTTATAATGTCACACAATTGTTTAACCAACAAACGTTCTCAACATAAAGAAAACTTTCGGATCTCAAATGATAAAATTTATCAATGTGAATATCGTAAGATTGTGCCCAGACAAATATCACCCTGTTTTTATTACCAAACAATACGATAGCGTAACAAGCATCAAGCCCGGTCTTGCTCGAATCAGTGCATCCATAACAAAATCCAATACAAGTTCGCGAACTTGAAAGGAAGTTACAAGATTGAACTAGACAGGACTCAATGCATTTCAATATACTTCGTATTCTGTGTACCGAGAACTTGTTCTTCTTTGACATTGAATTAAACTTTTCCAAAGGGTTCCAGTAAGTTCCACGTGTAACAGGCCTTTGTGATTCTTTACAATATCCGTTTGCTGTGTATTAACTGTTATGGTTAACGTCATTTTTTTAAAGGAGATGGAATTAATAGGCAGTTTTAGATATTGACTTTATCTTTTTAAAATTAAAGCTATTTTTCAGTTGAGACCTTTTTAAGTGAATCGTTAAAGTATGTAGTACTTCATAAAGCGGTATTACAACGCAGCTTAGGAGTTATTCTCTTTCTAACTATATGTAGTTAATATTTAAATTAGAAGCTTTCTGTTTTCTTCCTTATAGTTACACACAACTTATATCGACGATGATGAACGGTTCAGCTAAGACGTAAAAGAGGTTCTACAGAATTGTTTCAAATTATATGCACCTGTGTTTTCACTGGCGACGAGCGTCATTGTGGTTACAGCCTACGGCAACGGTTGTCGATGGCAGCGTCAAAATGCAAACAGAAAGGTAACATATATACATATGTATACTTATATATGTATATGTATATTGTCACCATACAATTTATCGACATATTTTATGTTCACTTGCATAAACGATCCCAAAAGTATAGTCAACGAGTTTCAATTTAAATCAAATTCTTTATTTTAAAATTATTTGTCCATACATATCTTGTTAGTGTAAAAAAGCCGCTATGGTAAGCAATAAGTATAAATGTGGATGGATGGAGAGGGAGAGGGAGACCAAAGAAAACATGGATGGATTGTGTGAGAAGTAATATGGAAGACAGAGGAGTTAGTGATAGTGTGACGGGTGACAGGACAGAATGGAAAACAACATATTGAGCCGACCCCAAATAAAACGGGACAAGGGCAGGAAGATGATGATGATGATATCTTGTTAGTAATACAATGACATGACACTTAAAATCTATGTTAGTCAAACTTTTTTTAATGATTGTAATGATGTCTAACCCCTACATATGGGACTTTCAATCAATAACATTTGCAATTTGAAATGTGTAAGAACATTTTGGATACTTTCTCAGTAAAATTGTAAAAGTAATGCTTTCTTCTTTTAAGAATATATAGGTTTTCTTTGAAACTAGCGTTAACAGAAATTGACTAAATTAGAAGTCTCTACAGCTGTTCTAATTGCAAATATTTTTCAACAGAATGTTTTGTTTTTTTAATTAGAATTTTTGTTATGTGTCCGGTTACGTCTTCCTCTGATGTGTAGAAATTGCATAATAAAGTAATAAGCGGAACTCAAGCGTGTCTCTCAAAATGCGGCGAGTTAGCCTTGCGAATAAATTAAAAAGAGTTAAACTGAGTTGTTGCAAGTGAACTTTACATGTATAATCTTGACATGAATAAGCGTCATTGTTGATTTTTGCATTTTATTATAAGAGTATTTGTTTAAGGCCTAGTATTCGGTGAGTTTCTTCGTTTAAGGAGTCACAAAGTTGCAGAGCAAACGATGAAACAGTTGATTTTCCCCCCTCATAAAAAGGGGTAGCTATTGACATTTAGGTTTAGGTTGACTTAAATCAATGTTTAACCCGAAATTTGGATCAGAATTACTCTTCCTAATAAGAGTGTATTGAATTATACGAGGACATGATATAACGATAAATAAAAAATACATATCTTTTTTGTCTCTAAAACAACATCTTAAACAATGATGACGTAACACAAGCATATTTCAAAATAAGAACAATAAACATACCCACGTCGAATATAAAATCTCACGGATATGTCAAAAACCTCAACAAGGAGATTATATATACTACTTGCAAAACTTAAAATAAATCAATTTTGCACTTTGGTGAGTTTGCACAATGTTTTAAAACGAATGAGCCAGCTTGATCGAAGTGATACATAACGGCTAACAGAAAACCGACGGGAATCAATGATTGCATCACGTTGTTCCCTCGAAAATTAAATGCTATTGAAACTCTTTCGCTGTTTCATTACCAATTAAAAAAAAAATAACAGATGCAATGAAGTAGGTAAAAAATTAAAGCATACATATTTATAAATAAAGCTTTCCAGTGACTGCTTCTTAATGAAGAGGTCCCCATTTCCAATTAACACCGTGCCGGCTGCTGACAGAAAATGTAAGTGACATATCGACACTGTGTCCATTGTTGGAACACGAACTGACCGAATTCAACCCACTACCGTTGACGTCATTTTAACGAACCGGTTTAAAACCATTCTGCATTCGATTATAATGAAATGAGCTAAACAGCTAGGCATAACAGCCCGTTCGTGTATTTAGCGATTGAATCTGTTTCAAATTATTTAGAGAAATTTTATAACTTTGATGGGCTTTTTGTATTTGTCTAGTTTAGTTTTATAGTTTATTGTTAGCCATATAGATATCGGTCACTTGTATTATTAATTCCATGTTGTAGTGGTTGTTTTATTAATAGAGAATCAAGTCCCTTTCTAACTTAGCTATTAACTAGTACTATCTATTCATCAGTAGACTCTCCCATTTTTTCTATTTCACACATTCTACATATCCTGCAAGGAGTAAAGTTACACAAAGTGCTTCAACTTTAAGCCGAATGTTTTACAAATGATATCCTAATCCATAGAAAGAAGGTTCAAAATAAATGTTGAAAAACTACATTTCCTAAAGCCTTTATGGAGTTGAACAAACCGAAAGACCTAGTAGTGAGAGCCAAAGAAAGTTAAACAATCAGGTTTTCCTTCCTTTCTTGAATGAATACGAGACTTTACTTGCTCTGGATTACTTGATATCTTTATGTGGTGATATTTCCATTTGACATTATATTATCGACGGCAGTTTATAGTAGCGTGAGAATGATTAAAAGTTAAACGATACTCGATTTCTCGTTAGCGCAGAGTGCAGACTTCATATTGAGAGCGCCACGTTATGCATCGCATCTCAGCCCTAATTTTAAATGCAAATAAGTATTTGAAGCGATGCTTACACATCATCAGATTTTGTATTAGCGATCGACGCTCCTTTTATTAATACTTGAAAGTTTAATCTAAAAGTGGAAATGTACTATTTTGCTTGTAAGTATGTCTAAACATATAGCCAATTGCTTGACTGTTATCGATGGAAAACATGGTTGATTTCACATTTTTGTGACATAGTAACTTTTGAACTTTCGCGTTTCATATTAACAACATATATTTACGTTGGTAATTAACGCGGAAAATTATTATTTGAATACCTTGGTGGGCGTGGTGACGTTTCGACCCGGTTGCACAGATCGTGATCACAAGCAGACTGAGTTTTTTGTGACATATCTGTATTATTAGTTTTTTGTATTTTGATTATTTGCAATTGTTTGTTAGGGAAACCTAACAAATAAAATTTTAATATAATTGGTTTTATGGACTTACGGTCCTCTTGAGAACTAGTGAAGTTGTAATGTAAACTTTCACGTTTGATTAAAAGTTTAAGGTTATTGCATAGTGTACCTCCTGTAGACGAACAGTTACAGAATCATGACACCCTAATTTTCAAAAACCAAGTACTTATTAATTTACAAAGAGAAATATCACTTTCAGACCCAGGCATTAGGCAACAGTAACCAATGTATGCAAGTCTCCCAAAATGGTATATCTGGAAATTATTGCTATTAAGCTAATTTTCTATTAAATAAAGGTTTTTTTTTTATTAAATAAAGGAACTCCTTGTAAATGCTAACATCAATAGTTTAAGTTAAAATAAGTATCATGTAGCTTATGCTAACTTAAGCCAGAAGGATATAAAAACTTAACCAAGGAGGTCGTCTAACAATTAGATTCTATTTTCGTAGATGATAGAACTAGAAAATCCCGTCTCCTATTACACTTTTTCTTTTAATCGGAAGTTGTTTTTATTTTCATTAGTGAGAAATAAAGCTTGTTATGATATTTATAGTTATTTTATATGACATCGTGTGGCGACCGTGTGGCGAGGTCAACTAGTTTACCTCTATAGCGGACACTGTGACCCTTACTTGTATCAAAGCTGGTTTCATTATACATAAACTTGTATTACTTCTTAATAATATTGAAGTTTTTTAAAGAGATGTTTGATTTTCTTTCTGACTGGTTACCTCAATGTTATAGAATTGTCCGAGAAACAAACACAGCGTTGCGTTTCGTCATGTGAGTGAGGGTACCGGAGGCCTGTCCCTTCCCAATCCTTATCCCAAAAAGACCGGCAACCCACTGGTAACTCCTTTGTTGTTACGGTTGTCCATGGGTGGCGCCGATTGCTTACCATCAGGTAATCCCTCTGCTCGTTTGCCGTAATATTCCATTAAAAAAGCACAAAAAAGAGAAATTTGAATTTCAATAAACAATGAACGAATAAATAAAACGCCTTTCAACGTCACCTTTGTAATGTAGCAAGCTCAAATACTAATCTCTCAAAGTCTTTAGTGCAACGCGACAGTTCAGTTCAGTTCAACCCAAATACGAGTATTGCATTGTAACAAGTTTGATGTAACACGTTCAAAGTTGAAACTGTACACGTGGAGCAAATCCTAGTGCTTGCTAAATACATTTAAAACTAAGCTGCTTTATAACTAGCGCAGGAGATATGTAATATGTATGCGCAAATACTTCCAGAATTAATTTTCAAACCAGATTCACATGAGTACCTGAGTACGAAATTTAAAAAAAGAAACATGAATGCCACATTTTAGTATTTATTAATACATAGCTACTCAGCCTTTTGCACAATTTCAATGTAAGTAACTACACTTGCTTCAATAGATTCAATACATTTATGGTGATATTTCGTCCTGTAATATCATTTCGTCCTACCATAGGCCATTTACCCCAGATCGATGGCAGAGATACGATTAGCCAGCCCCAGTTCGAAGGTAGGTCGAACAAAATTGGATTTCCCGCGAAAACCTAACAGCGAGGCAGTAATACCGAGCCTTTCTAAATCGCTTAATATACAAGAGCAACCAGTTCCACGCGAATCGCCTACACAAAAATGATCTAAATACTGCTCAAGATTAAACTATATTGTCCAAGGTTATAGGCCAAATAAAGACCACTTGGTGGTCCATTGTTCATAGCTAAAGGTCTGTTTCTAAACAAATCGTTAAAGGGCAGAGGCTTGTGCCCACTTGCGAAATAAACAAGCATAAAGTCAGCAAAAGATTGTTTTGTTTGATGTCGATTCGTTTGACCAATCTTTACTAGAAACCATGGGCTAATGAAAGTAATGTCGGTGTTGATTGAAATCGACTGTATCCCTGATTCGATTAATTATGTAAGTTACGTTCATTGTAATTGAAACTGTCATTTTATTCAACGAGTTGATTTCGGATTTGTCTAAATCAATCATCATCAGTCAAATGATACTACCACAGATGGGACCCACTGGGGCCTACCTGGTCTACTGGGGTACCGAGGCCCCAACCCAGAGCGAAATGAACGGGATGCTTTTGCTCAGTAAAATTCAGTAAAACTTGGGTAGGATATTTAAAAATCTCTACAAATAGAAATATATTACAAAACAATAAGTAGTTCATATTTGAGCTGCTCTTGGTAATCAAGTTGAAGTTTCTTAGCACATGTGACAATCCTTTCTAATTTAAGGTTTAGGTATATTTTTCTTTCGAGATCATTCTAAAAATGATTCTAAGTCTATCTGTAATTCGTTGAAAAGCTTAAGACGGATTTATAAATTTGTGCTGGAGAGCTTTTGCAACAGTTTCAGGTTAATAATAAATAAATTTAAAATGGGTTTTTTAATGGTCACAACTGCATAATAGCAGAATACATTATCTAAAACAGTTTTGAGCTCGGTTTTCAACAATTTTACTGATATGCCATACTATGTTAATAACAGCCCGTCTACATATGCTTAACTGCAAAAAAATCTGCTTACTACCAAACCTCATAAATATTTTTTCAAGTATTTTTGGACTTAAGTCATGTGTTGTGCAGTATGTCAGCTATACAGTGATTCTAACAACATAAACGGTAATAGCTAAACGACTACAATTTGCCATGATAGCATAGTAAATTACAGCTACATACGTCACCTCGCTCCCTACCGTCGCGCGAATATCGACGTTTCAAAACTACATTGCATATTAAATCAATCTTCATACATGTTTCGCATGTTATCAAGCAGAATAAAACTTTCTCCTCTTCCAATCCCAAAATCTCCTAAACCCTAATCCCCAAAAGCTCGGCCAAGCACGCGTAACTCCGCTTTTGCGGTTGTCCATGGGCGGCGCTGATTGATTACCATCAGGTAATCCGTCGGCTCATTTGCCGTCCTATCATGTGATAGGCTCAATATTAATTTTACTACTATGAGATGACTTACGTGACAATTATTAAGTGTTAATATTATTGCTGAACTGAAATGGTTAAAACACCAAACATACTATGCTCGATACGTTAAAATATTAAAAATCTAATGTTTTTTTTTTCTCTGCGTAGTACTCACATATGTGTACCTATATAATTTCTTTAATAGAAAGTATGGAGCTATAATTCTTTATTGTTCTTGTCCAACCAAATCTTAAACTTAGAACTAGCTTCAATGACGATCGATGATCATATTTTGATGCTCCAAAAGTACCTGTATCATAGTTTATTTGAAACTAGCGGCCCGCCCCCGCTTCGCACGGGTCTAACTATCTCGCTATGAAAGGGTCACTTTTTCCCAATCTTCCCCCTTACTTTTCTAATATTTTCTATATATAAGAACCTTCTCCTGACAATAACAAACACAACAAAAAAAGAATAAGCAAAATTGGTCCAGGCGTTATTGAGTTATGCGCTTACCAACACATTTTGCGATCCATTTTTATATATAAAGATACATGATTTTAACTTTATATCTTCACTCAGGTTTATAATAAACTACATATGAAGCTTTCTTCAATATTAAATATCTTAAACACGTATTATGAATAAATTCATAGAATTAAACCATTGACATACATAGCATGTCTTCGCTATAGTCATTCGATTCGGTGTACATCGGACGTTGTACTAAACTATTGGTAACCTCAATTGCTATGGTCGCGAGGCCAGCATTACAACTTTGGAGAACGTTTTCTAATCACAGTTTTTTTTCTTCATTCCGCAGGTGTTAATATTGAGAATGACCGCTATGTAACATCGATTACTCGTACATTCTGCCGATGCGAATTTGTTATTTCTCTATACTTACATACAAATTTGTTGTATCTTGTGGACTGTTTGAAATAGTCTGACCTTTTCAAAGCAATATTAAGTTTATTCGTTTTGTTTTAAGATTTAATATTGATTTTACTCTTCGTTATTATTTGTCTATCGAGTATTTAAAAATGCTGTTGATGTCTTTTTTTTCTTTTGGGAATGACATTAAAAAACCAGTGTAGATAAAAAATATTTGTTTTCTTTCAATTAAGTTACAAAAATTTGAAATAAAAATATCTAACCTCATTTTCTCTAAAAAAAAATGAATGTTAGTAGCAGTAATACAATTCGGTTATAGATTTGCAAGATTTTACAAAAGGGTATCTCGGTCAGTATAATTTCAAGTCAAAGTAAAAACCATTTATTCCAACTAAACGATAAAAAGGTATTTTTGAAACTTCTTAATTGAATAATAGTCTGTCAGACTGTTTGACAGGTAAGTAAAATATAGAATCGATAAAAAAAAATCTCGGTTTTTACTACTTCGCTTTTACTTGAAGTAGAGCTAGCAAGTTCTATATCTTAATTTCAAAGATTCAGTTCTCAAAGTTCAAAACGAAGGGAGTTTCCCTTAGTCGAACTTGCATTATTGACTTCTTTAGTTCGTGTATAACTTACAACTATATACTTAACGAAGCGGATAGAAACAGAAAAAAATAAGGTACTGTAAATAGTTTTAACAATGATCTAAAACGAATATTTGTGTCGGTGAAATAAAAATGTTGTTAACTTATTCTTGGTTTTCATGATTAATCGTAACGTTAGACTTTTTCTCAATAGATATGAATTTAGACTGTATTCTCTAAGAGAGTAGTTACTTGATGAACTTCTTAAAATCAAACGAGGAGAGGAAATCCGATACAGTATATTTAAAAACGAAGTAGAGAGTAATAAAACGTGTATTTTCATATCGATATCAAAACAAACGCGACAGGTTCCTAAAAAGCTAAACCAGTTTAGCCAACGCTAACGGCTAACCTTAACATTTATATAAACGTTTCACTTGTCGAAAAAAAGTGCGACAAAAAATGCGATTAATTTGAAGTCTCAGGCGATTGCGACATTTTGGTCGCATTGCGAAAGATTCATCGGCGCCGGCGCAACATTTAATAGAGTCTTGTCACGAGTTCACGAGCAACGTGCGTTGTTTTTGAAATAATTTGGTTCAAACTATTTGGTTTAACTTTGAACTCCGGTTACATTATACGATTGAATAATACGTTTTATTGACGCTTATTAGGTTATTTTTGTTAGTTAAAGTTCTTTCTGGCATTGAAAGTGAGTGTGTACATTACTGGTTTGGACTTTATTTTATTATCAAACGCCTTCTCTCTGAGTGAACGAAAGGAATTGCTCGACTGTTATTGACTGAAAACCATCCCGTACCTTCTACTGCCCCAGGCTCAAGCTCGTTTGACCCGCATTCGGATCTCGAATCTATTTGCGTTAAAAGTCGTTTATGTTTTAAATATAGTCTCGGTTCAGCTTACAACACACTATCGTTTCTTAAATATTAACGATAGTGAAGATGAGAGTGCTGTATGTAGGTACCAAGTGCTGATATATCTTTTTTTGAATTTACAATCCGAGACGAAGCTATAATGGACTGCAAACTACAAACTATGCGTTAAAATTCTTATCCCTCCCGAACAGCAAATTATTTTCCCATCATTACGAAGGAAGCTGGAAAAACGGCAAAGAAAAATATAGAAACCGGGTCACTTCATATCAAATATGGCGGTTCCGCATTCCATGTATCCAACAATGTAATGCCAACACAAGTGTCTACTAACAACTTAACAATTAAAAGATTAATTATACAAAACGCATCTGCCGCCAACACAAAAATTCCTTAAACATTAAAGTCGGTGGATCTTAACTCTTCAATGTTAAGGTTTTATATCGTTTGGCAATATATTTCGCTTTATCTTGAACTTGAAATAATGGTTATGTAAAGTTTTAAATAATTTTCTGTCGTTGGCGACGTCATGACGGGTGGTGAAGTAATCTGAATATTATGTTTGTATATGTTTTTTCGAAGATGCAAAGTGTATGTGATATCTGTACCTATGTATGTAGTATATTGTTGTTCCCTTGGTACCTACAGCACAAATTGCGTACATTATACGAGTACTACAAGATCTTGACGTCATTTTGTCTCCAACCTTAAGAATGGTAGAACTATAACTTAAATTTTGTATACAGTTCAATATGGTCGTTGAATTAGCACTTGAGTAAAGTACACACCACTTTCATTTCGTTTAATGTAGTTTTGATATTAAATTGACGAAAGACTTCTGAATATAAGCTTTAAAAGAAGCATAACTTAGATACAGACGCTAGTAACGCCATCTCTTGGTTAAGTTTGTCAAACTTGTTAATGTCATTTTATTGGACCATTTTTTATAACAATTACAATCAACAGTCCACACTAATCTCAATTAATCAACGGTTGTTGTTTAACCTCCAAAAGTATTCTAAAATTCTTATTCTGAATACAATTCTAAGGCGTGGTTGAGTATTTTGTATATAAGATTGAGTACCCAGCGTCCTTCTGCATGCGTATAACTACCGTCAAAACAGAATGTCCATTTAACATAGGCCGTGGGAGAATTGTCAAGGTTAAATGTGTTAACAAGAAATTAGTAAAGACATTGCGAGTGTAATCAGCAGTGTAATAACCAAGTCGTTTGTCTAGAATATAATACAGTAAATTATAAGTACAAAGAACATATGTTTGGGAAAATTCTCAACTAAAAATATATGTTAAAGGGAAAGGTACTAAATGAAACTCTTAGATTTGTTGTGGGAGCGTCATGCTTTGGCACGAGTGGACCGGCGCGACTGGCGTGAAATACAACTTGCTTTGTGTTTCGCTGTATGAGAGAGATTAGTCGATGCCAAATTTCAAACTACCCTCTTCTAAAATTTCACAAATTCCTAGCTCCCAATCGGCCGGCAACGTACTGGCAACTTCTGTGTGGTTCACTCCATTAATGTAGTGATGAAAAAAAATATATGTAGTGTCGTGTAGTGTAGTACCTACATTGTTTACTGTGGCATAAGAACGCAATATTTACACTGAAAATGTTTTTGCTATAAATCTTTACTTAGAAATCAGCAGGCAGTGAGGTCATTGAAAATTTAGAGGACGCTATAAATAGTTCAACCCTCGTTAGCAGTGATTGGTATAAATTTAAGTGACAACCAACCTGTTACCTACTTAGGTATAAATTAAAGTTATAAATATTTATGTACCTTCTTCTTCCTTCGTTATATAGCTTACTGATTGGTGGAGGTGGTTCCACATAGGAGGGCTAATGATAGCATCACATCACACCATCAGCCCATTAGTGCCCACAGCTGGGCAAAGACCTTTTCTCACACGAGAAGGTTTGAGCATTATAATCACCACTCTTGCTCAAGGCAGCAAGATAGATTTACTCATAATTAGAAATAACTCCAGGTTTGCTCAATGGACATATAATGGAATACATACAATTCGAAAAAAACGCATTCTGAGAGCTTCAACCTGCAGACACCAACTACGACATTCATATTATCATGATTGCAATAAACCTAAACTACTCATCAACTTATGACAATCGACAACAGACTTGATATATCTGCCGTGGTTTCACATGCTTCAAAGGGCGTATTTATTGAGGAGAAGAGTGTGCATATAATGAAGTTGCAAATCCTCACAATTCAATACTCGAAATCACCAGACCAGTTCAATGCAAATGTCACTGGGAATTTCCAATATTTGTTGTGTGCGGAAATTAAGTCCGACGGATAGGATGCTGCAGTCAATCCTTTTACAATTGTACACATCAAGCTCTGGATCATCAGTGTAAGCTGACCTTAGAATATGTGGGAAAACCGTGCAAAGTAAGACCACGATACGCTGGTTATGAATAACTCAATGTGTGTTTGTGTCTAGTATATCTAACGAAACAAGAGTCGGTATTAATTGAATAACATCTTTTTTGCAGTTTCAAACTATTAAAAATTGTAATAGCTTTTCCAAAAAAATATAGCACGTTGTGACGTCTTAGGTAATTTTCTACGTCATATAGAACAATTGATTATGTCAAATAATGTTCAAAAAAACTTAAAGAAAAGTTATCAATTTCCAAGAGAGATAGAGAGACAGAAAGGAGGTAATTAAACAGTGTAATATTATACCTAATAGTAGTGAGCCACCCTTTGTCTCGCCAACGAAGCGCAGTTTCTTGTAGATTCCTTCTAGTCTTATTTTTCAGTCGCTCCAATATAAAAATTCTTATAGCATTACTTAGGGAAATTAAGTATCATATTCCCGTATTGTTTTGAATAAAATTACTTTTTAAAGTAATGTGAGAAATTTGACATGCAGAATGTGAAGTTAGTAGTTACTTGAAGTTAGTTCCCTGTCCAAATTATCATTGCGTTTTCTAAAATCCCAATAAATCCGTTTTTCGTAAGAGCAAAATCATCAAATGGCACTCCCTCCCGAGGTCAGACTCTTACTGACTAGAACAACCACGTTCCTACTCCTGTCCTGGGCTGAAGCCGCTGGGCTTGCCCCACTACCTCGGATCCCAATAAGACCCTGCAGTTTATTCTATAATAGGATTATTTCCTCAGAACTAAACTTAAAATAATGCCACTTGCTTGCTCTACTCAAAAAACAATAATAAATAGGCAATTGTTGTAATATTTAGAGCGTAATATTGAATTTTATTAGCTTAAAAATACCTTTTAGATTTTTACCTATTGTTTAGTATGAGAGAAATAACCACGCTCGATATTACCTATAACTAAAAAAAACAATCGAAAAGTATGCTTGGATATAGTGCACCTCTCACTAACCAAACATTTCCGGTACGTTAGATCTGTTGATACATTTTAATATCACATCCTCACAGAAAACCGGCGTGAAACAACCACAGCGTTGTGTTTCGCCGTGTGAGTGAGGTTACCGGAGGCCCAATCCTTCCCATTCCCGGACCCTTCCCCAATCCCTAAATCTCCAAATCCCTAATCCCTAAAAGGTCGGCAACGCACTCGTAACTCCTCCGTTGCGGGTGTCCATGGGCGGCGTTGATTGCTTACCATCAGGTAAACCGTCTGCTCGTTTGCCGACTTATTACATAATATACATATGTATATATTAGTACTACAATTTTAAAACAACAAAAGAACTTGGTCCATGGTTTTATACCATGACTCAATAATGGTAATAACACATAGTTTAACAGACATGCTGATTAATTTCGCAGATAACAATCGACCATTTCGGTATGATCTTAGAACTGGGTGTGTTTTCGCAACATTACATGCCAAGTGGTTTTGGCTGGTGTTGCGAACAATTTGGCTGTCCACGACCTAGTCTTGGAATATAGAGTTTTAAATGATGAACTATTTAGCAGTATTTACAATGTGTAATTAAAGTTTTATTACTAAAAGAGGAGGACTACTTAAGAGTATTGTATCTTCTTGTGATACTGTCGGTTTGGAGCTCATAGTGTTATAATAAATAGTCTAAGAAATGTTTCTATTGTATCTCGTATACTCAGATAAGGGGATAATCAATGTAATTTAAACCTAAAATACAATAAAAACTTTATTTAACGTCACTCCGTATACAAAACACGAACAAAATAAGTAAACCGTAGCATAAAATGCCCTCTTAACCCAACGCGGCAATTATTGCAGTGCCATAGCTCAAAAGACCACGCTTCGTCTAACACTGCTAAGACTCCTATGTACTACAAATGCAGGAGCGAGAAATGCGCGTATACTTCGTAAATACACGTCTCAATTAGGACGGTGTGAATGAACTCTACCGTCATCGTATAAAACTTCTAAGAAAGTAGATAACCAGGTAGTTATATGACCCTATGTATGTACCTATATATAAGTGACGTATAATTATACGCGGTCTCATTGCGTTTTGTGTTTGAAATTTAGGGCTGATGACTTCACTGGCAAAATGTAAATGTGCAGCAGCTTTCTTTTGGCCCAAGTTATAGTTGAGCCTTATTTGATGATAAAGCCAAGTAAGTATCTTTTATAAGAACTGAAAGCAGTGATTCTAGGAACAGGACCAAAACCCACAATTACTACGCCTTATCGATGTAAATAAACTTAAAGCTAATAGCAGAAGACGTGCACAAGCAACGGTAAGGAATACCACAATGTTCGCCAATTCTATGGTCTTCAACTGCCACTCAAGCGCTAGTTAAGTAGAGCATTGTTATCATCGTTAATTATCTTTCAAATGATACGGGGTAAGCATAAAAATAACATGAAATAACGTCGACCTGTTTTATCAGCGGATCAGCAGGCCGTAGTTAGACACGACACAACATACGCAAGAATTTGCTAACGAATAGTTTATACTTATATACTTAAGGAAGGCTTGCTAGAGATCGAAGACAACTCACATAGGCTCTTTGAACTACATTAATTTTAGTGAAGTGGAAAACTTTTAAGTGTGGGAGAACAACCACAGCGTTGTTTCGCCAATCCTTCCCCGCCCCCAATCGAGGGATTGGGGGCGGGGAAGGATTGGCCTCCGGTAACCTTACTCACACGGCTCAATCCCTAAATCTCCAAATCCCTAATCCCTAAAAGGTCGGCAACGCACTCGGAACTCCTCCGTTGCGGGTGTCCATGGGGCGGCGCTGATTTCTTACCATCAGGTAATCCGCCTGCTCGTCTGCCGACCAATTACATAAAAAAAAAACTAGTCGGCATTTATGCCGTTATGCACTATGAAAGTGCACCCAAGTATAACCCCCAGTTTATGCAGGACTATTGTGTAATATGGTAAAGAATTATAATATATTGGGTTTGGTTAGCTATGGACTAGTAGAAATGATAACTATGGAAATACTGTGTATGCCCCTGCCCCTGTCCAATATTAATACATATGGGTAAACAGGCAGATTTTAAGGCTTTAATATTTATATATAATGATAGCTCTTCAAACAAAACAGTCAGGAATAAAGTTCAAGCAGGATTTACATAATCAGGCACCTAATCGACCGTACACGACATATTTTCATTATACCAAGCCTTTTCAGTCCAATAATAAACTGATATTGGCAACAACCACGCGAAAGTCAATTCTTATACGTTTAACGCATGTCCGACGAGCAACCACAGAGGCAGTCAGCTGTCAAAACTGTTAAACCTTAGAAAGTTATTCTATTTTCATCCCACATGACGTTGTTAAGCAAATATTCATCTCGTTCACGTTGCTTGCTATGATTTTAGGAATCGATAGAATGTATTTCAAAATTTAACCTTATTATTATTGAGACGTAATTTTTAATATTAATATACCTTCCTTTTTGAGTTATGCCTGTTTTCTATTAAGCATACATAAATATTTGACAGTGAAAAGGTCGACATTTCTAAGTCTAAGTAAATTTTGTAAAGGTTAAATCCTTGTTATTCGTCCGTTTGTAGCGATGACAGTAATGACAGGTGTCAATATTTTGTGGTAAGCTTTGAAACGTTGTATCGTCAGTCATTTGTTTACAGGTTCGATTGGTAAGTCTCTGATCTCGGATAATCGAATCAAGATAAAAGATATTTTGATTTCAGTGGCTTACAGGGTTGGTAGTCAATGTTCTCAAGTAGCGGGAGCTAGTAACTGCTTTAGACAAGCGACATATGACTCACAAAAATCATAGCGTATTTTAATGTTATCGATACTTTGAACCAACAACTACCTACATACTTGCGAAGGCAGACTGGAATTTCTTTATTAGTGGATTTTTGTCTGGATCTTCCACTACTACTTTTACCTTTCGTTTTTCCTACTTTGTGAATAAGGACCTAATTTTGATGCAAGAAATAAAAGGCTTTTTTTATATAACAACTGTTCTTATATCGTCATATATAAGGTCGTATTTCCTGATGCCTTCTGACACCATCTCAATGGGTGTTACTGGCTCCATAACAATTCTTACATAAACGCGTTGTATAAACAGACAATGCAACAGAAGCTATCAGTATAGTTTGCATCAGTATGCGGGGAATGCAAGACGGAAGACAGTAGTTAATAATGGTAGACTTCCCCCTACATTGTATACAGGATGGTTGTAATTGACACGTGAGATAAATTGCATCTAACGTGTGCAGGTGGACACTGATTGTCTGTGTATCGGTCTTAAACTATTGGCTTGTTGATTGCAGTAGATAAAAATCTTTTTTTTTTTAAGACATTTGTCCTTTGCCCAAAAGACTGTAGTAAAGGCATAACGTATCATAAATAAAATACTATTTATTTATTTACTTATTAAGGTTAGTTCATATACATAACATGAAAAAGTAGGTACATAGACAAACTTAATGCTATGTGGCATTGTCTACCAGTCTACCATTAAGTCAAGTAGATAAAAGTATCGATAAATATGTAACAATATAAGTCTATCTGTCGGAGGTACGACGTCACCGCGCACGCACGCTGCTCATGAATAAAGGTTCCGTAGTGGCTTGAAACTAGTAGAACCTTTCTCGTTAATGCAAGTTAATGAATTGTTGTTTTCAATAAATTAAATAAATAAGTCACGATTATAAGTAGCCGATTTTCATCCTCTATTAAGCAAAAGCCAAGAGTAAAGGACGGCGACTGCGTACGATCTTTTAACTTGTCCTTATCCAACTATTGAAAAATGTCATGTGACAAACGCTCCTTATACTTACATTTATAAAACACAAAATATTGTACTTTGAAAATTTATAGAATCAGGATATCAAACCTAAGTCTAATACCGCACGTCACTTAACTAATCGCTAATGTGGGTGTGTCAGAGTGTGTGTCAATGAACACGCATTAGTGTTCCTACGCACATGCCACTGAGAGCTCTAAGATGTCGCATGTTTGGTCATTTAATCGTTCATATACTATTGCTTACGAATTGAATTTCGTGTATGTATTATTTAATAATGGTAATTATACAAATCCCTTATCCCCAAAATACCGGTAACGCACTTGAAACTCCTTTGGTGTTGCGGGTATCCATGGGGTGATAGCTTGCAATTGTAATCAGAACAGTTGTTTACTGTCGATTTTTTTTTATAAAAAACATTTTTTTTATCAATATCCTTTCCTGAAGTTATCTCTACAACTGCACGTTACTGAACGTAAATTGGAACTCTTCGCATCAAATCACAAATCAAGAAAAATAATTATTATAAGTAATTATTTAACTGTATTAATATTATAATTTTATTGTTTCAGGTAATTAATTTCTTCTTTCTACTTTCGCAATGACCTATACTCTACAACTTTCTGCAGCTGAAATATGTAAGTAAGCAAGTATAAAAAAATGGGCAAGATTTATAAATCATTAAAAATTGGTAAACTATATTACTCACAAAAGGGCTATAACAATGGCTGAAAACAATTAAAAGGTTTTAACGCTTCTATTAAATCTATACAACTAAATGTAGGTAATTATTATGCATAAGCGTAAAAAAATCCTCAAACTCAAACTCATTTATTGCGAAAATGGGTAGTGACAACATGTGTAGTGACAACACAACATAAAAAACCTTAATCTTATTTATTAACTGCATCTGAAATAATGTACTAAAATATGTAGAAGCGCAATTATATGGCACATCAAATGATTTTTCTCGCCCAGACTAAGGTGCGACGGAGTGTCATCCTAAAAACATCCAACATCCTAAATTACACACCTATGATTTAAATCTAGTTAAGCATAAAAATTATTCGAAATTTAAATAATTTATTCGAAATTTCGATAGAATTTGTAAAACAATGGCAACATCATTTTAGCCGCTCACTTAAGCATGGGGAACTAATGTCTGTAGGTGGAGTACGTTGCACTCGAGTCGCCAAAAACCTTGACTTCTCACTCAAAATCATGTCAGTCATATAGCTCCATACATCTAGTCTACTTTGATCTCGTAGGCGGCATATAAACAAAGTTATGTACAACACAATTACGTACATACTCAACTTATCCAAGTTAGCACATCTCTTAATAAAACTTTATACCTTTGTAATAACGTTCAATATTGTTTACAGTCTGTACAATGCAGGTTCATACAATAGCCTCGTTAAAGTCACGAAGTCCTAAAAAATATTGTGTATAAAACAATTGCCAACCTATTTTTGTATGTATTTGAGAACTGTTGTTTGCTGTATGTTATTTTTTTATTACGTAATAATTTGTCCGAGTAATATGTTCTCAATTTAATTTATAATTCAATCTGCTAACCATCCAGATGTTTGGGGTAAAACGTTGACGCTGATATCTACTGTCGATTTATTAATCGGATAATAGAATCCATCATTTTATTGTTTGTAATGGCTTCCACGTCGGATTTTTGTGTACTTGCATAAAAACTCTTGTTATAAATAATACATTCAATTTATTACACAATGTAAATTGTAACATTCGTCAATACGGGTAAAATAGAAACCATTGTTTTAACAATTGCTTTAGCTTGTTGGTTTTAATTCAAAATTATGAGGAAATTATTTTGAAATAAAATTTGGTGTGAATTTTGATACGTAAGTTGTTAATATAGATATATGTACAAATAATCTTAAATCATTAGTCTCATAACTGTTATCTATCTATCATTATAATCTTTACAATATGATAATAAGTCCACTGCCGATTACAAAGGTTAAAAAAAGAATAAACAAAAAATGTTTAAGTATCCATTAAAAATATTTAAATTAATTGACCAATAATCACAAAAAAAAATCATCGACGATACGCCAGTTAGGTACCAGGTAAACATAATTCATTAGGAGATAAAATATATCTCTCATCCACTTTAACCTAGTTGTTGCAATATACAGGATCTCCTGCCTACTAACACTGTCTGATAATTAAGTACGCGAACCCATTAAATACTATAATAACGTCAAAGCGTCTAGGGATGGCATATTATATGAAACTGTATTATGCAATATAACACTGCGAATATTAAAAAAAAAAAAACGATTTTATTTTTTAAATTTTTTATTAGTGTTATCACTGAGTTTAGAATTGTGACCGCTATATAGATACTGGCTTACTTCGTGAGACCAATAGCAATCGTAACTAACGCAAGTAACTGGCAAAATAATAGAACTAAAATATTCAATAGTAATGCGTCAACAAATTACATTGTTAATCTAAAATTAAATATAATAAATACTTACCTTATTAAGAAAGGACAGAGATACAAAAAAAAACATAGCAATCACCAGGAACTCTAATAGAACAAAGGAAGTAAAAACCTTCTCCTTGACACGAGCCAATAAAGAAAGTAAGTAAATCAAAGCAAGATTTCTATTATTCCGTAATTATACACAAAGCTGATACCTTATGAATTAGTTCGCATTGTTTTAAATATTTCTATACGAAACCTAATTAGCTAATGACTGATATTTGTTTCAATTCAAATTGAAAAAAAAATAACAAAACAATTTATTTATCAAATATCAATATTGTTAAAATTAAAACAATGGTGGAAATTAAAATATAATGTTGCCTACACAAAAACAATTAAATTGAATATAGAATAGAAGAAACATTAATAACAAAACAATAATTAGTCAAAAGTTTTTTATTTTTGTTTTCTCCGAAGGCAAACGTCGTTCGTGAATGTTCGGTCAAGTCATAAAGATTTTTTCTGCCATTCTTGTGTGTAAATATAATCTGGCTCTTTCTTTAATAAGCAGATGTCTTGGGATGGCCCTAACATATGGGCATGACCAATGTTTGTTCCGGTCAGTTTAGCATTTGGGCTGCACTCGCTCATTGTTCTAAAAGTTCTAATAATAATAATTGAGTGTGGGTGCGAGCGACCGGAGTGATACCACGGCCTCATAGAATACCGGCGTGAAGCAACACTTTCGTTGTCTTTTGCCGAGTGAACTAGATGCCCAAATATTCTCTCCTCCTTCCTCCCTAATCAAAAATCCCCTACTAAAGATGATGTATTATTATGATGAGTTTGTAATTTAAAATGAGTTTATATTGACCTAGATTAAGATTGTAAGAGTGAAATGATATTTAAACAAAGCTATTAATCAAATAACGGTTCAATATTGTGGTAGCTCCCACCCCACTCACAGTACTACGTGGAATTAGCTCAGTGGTTTAGGAATCAATGCAGTTGTAGAGCTGTAAACTTCTGATAAATAATATTATTCCAATATGGCGATGCGGGAATTACACAGAAAATACTATAGACAATGGAATCTACTCTTTAGTTTTTCTCGCGACGGTCATAAGAACCGATCTTGAAGCAACGTGGCAAACATGGAGATTTTGGCATATCATAATTATTTGGTTGGTATGGAGGTCCATAAATAATCAATGCACAGTCACTGGCTATTTTAATTACCCTCTTTATTATGTATGTATTGGCAAAAAAATGTTTGTAACTAAAAAATACTACATACTTATAAACACTTCAGATGTATGAGTATTAATAAAAATAAAGTAAAATAAAATAAACACACTACAAACAATAACAACACTGCAATTATTTAATTGATTTCTCTTTGCGTTAATAAATGATAAATATCCTAACGAGCTGAAAGTGCCCTCAACATTGCCTGCTAATTGCCAACAACTAGCAATACTGCAACTAGGTAAGTGGTTGGAGAAAATTAAAAAGTATGCATTCAAGTTTTCTCTTCACTTAGAAAAAGAGAAAAATACTAAACATAATTATTTTATAAAAAATCTAAAATTACGTAACTAATGCAATGTAAACTTTATACTTTAGGTAATATGAATGAATCAAAGACGAATTACGATGACACGATTCTGAGTCTATCTGACATAAGCATTTGCTGACAATGAACTCGCCATTGGATATCGTCATCGAAAAAAACTTATAAAATTATTTTGTTATCTATATATTTGTGTATAACCGTGTCCTCGCTTCACTTTTCTACTATTTTTCTATATTTCAGTTCGAAAGACCTGCATTTTAAGTTTAAAATTGTTTGTACTGACTTCATTGTCAACTAGGCTGGTATCATGTGGGCGTTCGATTGCTTATCGCTTAATATATATTTTGCGTATATTGTATTAAATTTTATACAACGAAGGTTGAATTCAATGAATCTATCAGGTAAACAATATTAATGGATAAAACGTATAAGCGATAAACGTAGCGTAAGTTATTGAGGTTACACCACGAGTGGTTATGCTGAAAAGCTTTTCAATGTTACCAAAAATGACATCGTATTAAAACCACATAATTGTAATAATACATACCTATATACTTTACCACATATTTTGTATCCTTCTGGTTGAAAATATGATTTAACATTATCATTGTAATTGACAGGTTGTGAACAAAGGTCACTCAACGTAGTCATTTACACTAGCATTATATCAAGTTTAAAATTATAATTGTAATTCAATGACAAATCCATCGACGGTCTACGGTCCCGCTGCCCAATCAAATCCAGATCTGGGCGTATGTATTCCAATAGAACCGTTGTCCAGACTAGGTTACTCGCTGAGCAGAAGTTGTAACTTTTCTTATTATCCCACCGAGGGCAGGAGATTAACAAGATGGATAATTATTCCCATTACATATGTATTTAATAGTTTTATGAGAGGAAGCTTGAGGTTACTGGACCTCTAATGCTTCCCCTATTCCCAAAGTCTCCAAATCCCTAACCCCTTATACCCAAAAGGTTAGCAATGCCCTCGTAACTCTTCCGTTGTTGGGCACCCCCCATGACTGACGCTGATTGCTTACCATCAGGTAATCCGTATGCTAGTTTGTCATCGTATCTCTGAAGAAAAGGAAACTAAGAATCTAGCGTAGTACTTGTATCGTTTCTTGTTAGCGACTGAATTGAACTACAAATAGTCAGTCGCTTGTTAGCGCTTTGATTCATTAAATCTTTTATCTTACAGAACTGCTGCAGATTTGTAACATTATTATTTATTGAAAATAATATTTATTTAATGATTTCCCACATTTTACAAGCGTTTAGTATTTTGAGGATAATGTAATTGAATACTTGGTGAATGAATACTGTACAGGAGATTCATGAGGATAATGAAATTGAGTACTGGGCGATTCAAAGGAGATTCAAAGTCAAAGTCAAAATCGTTTATTCCAACTAAACCATGAATAGGTACTTTTGAAACGTCCAAATAGAATAGAAGTCTGTCATCAATCACCTAGCTTCAGTGACGAACGTCTGTTCGTCACTGAAGCTAGGTGATTGATCCAAATTGTAGATTCGAATGGAGAAGAACGAGCACGAAAAATAATTGTCATCAGACTTTATAGAAAACTATAAAGTCTGATGACAATTAAAAAAAAGTCATTAATGAAGTGACATAATGAAAGTTAACGATAGCGCCAACAAGAAAGTTTAATAGATCGATTAAAATATCAATTACACAGTAATCAGTTAAACGAAACAGTGAAACATTGAGCTGGCAGTTAGCTCAAAGTTTTCAAATCGAGCTAATTAACCTTGCTCTTATTTTAACTTTATGAAAGTATCTTAAATTGAGAGGAACTTACGAAACCTGTACTGTTTGAAATAAAACCATTCTCTTTTTTTAATGTTGGTTTCTTATCGATAAATGTTATTGGGAATTGTGACAATTTTACCACGTGTGTAAACGTATATGTATATTTGACTGTCGTGGTAGCCTGGAGGTTGAGGCACCCGTTTCTCATGCAGGAGGGTCATCATCATCATCATCAGCCTATAAGTGCCCACTGCTGAGCAAAGGCCTTTTCTCATACGGAGAAGGTTAGAGCATAAATCACCACGCTTGCTCAATGCGGGTTGGCGATTTCAAACATATAATTAGAAATTATAAGTCCAGGTTTCCTCACGATGTTTACCTTCACCGTATGTCAGTTAGTGGTGTCTAAATAATCATAGAAAGTACATATAACTCGGAAAGAGTCACGAAAAATTTCGAACCCACCCTCATGCATGTGAAGCGGGCTCGTTAACCTCCGGGCCACCCCGACATTATCCTATGCAGGAGGGTGCAGGTTCGAAAGCCTGCCAAGTAACTATTCGGACGGAAAGATTGCAGCCGGCTAACTGTTCCAATCCCTCGATGTACGCGGTATAAATGACGAGGCAAAACGCTTAGTCCGGGCCGCAGGTGTCTCAACAACGTAAGGGTGAATATATGCCGTACGCCGGTATTTCCGAAGGTGAAACGGGGATGGCGGAATCAAATCGTGCAATTTCTGCGAACACTTTTCAAAATGCATCCTGTAGAACACCGCAAAGCTGGCTACTCTGCTGCTGGTATACTGCCTCGTAGTGCGACTATTGCAACCGTCTACCAAGAGGACCTTGGTGCGCTTCCTAGGTCCCTAGAATTTCTATTAAAAGGCGCGACTTCACCTACTTACTTACCTTGCACTTGGGCTTAAATTGGTATTATGAATAATGACAGGTATGCCCCACAAAAATCACACAGAAATAAAATTAGTATCAATGTTTAATTTAACAGAAATAAAATTAGTATCAGTCTCGATAAAGCACGATTGAAATATTAATTATTACTACCTACCTACTATGTAATTATATATTTGATAACTATTTGTAATTGTGTGAACAAATAAAATCAATACTTTGTCAGAAAATGTAGGTACCTATCTGTTCTGTGGTATAACGTAAATAAGTGAGCAAAATTATACTCGAATGTATCATTACGATAATTTCTGTTGTTTTGTTGGCAATACAGTCATTAAGGTACATTGTTCTTTAGCAAACAATCTTTCCACAATAATAGGTCATATTAGTTACAAAATAGAGGCTTCAGTCGCTATATCTGATTGTAAAATCATCCTTATGTCGAATGCGTTATGATAGCTTTTGTATATTCGCTTTTGATTTTAAATTGGATGCAATTTTATTTTTAAGGGTGTTTTCGTATTATGCTTTTTACTGGATAATATTCTATAAGTACGTAGATTAATAATAGTTTATTTTAATAATAAACAGGCTTTAAATAAAAAAGGAATAATAATACACTCAAATTAAGAACCGTTCGTTTTGAAACTCGTTCACTCCGTTGGTTCACGAAATGAACTAAATTGTTTTAATTTATTGTTACACAAAAAATTTTCAACTTCACGTTTTTAAAATGGTTTTTCGATGGAATCGAAGTTAGCTGAATGAATAGTTTACTGAGCGGACCTAAGACCGACGTCTTACGAGGTTGAAATACAAGATTGTTTGTCTAACAACCGATTTCTGAAAGGCTTGTCAACGCTAAAATTTTCTAATCTTCTGTTAAATCTCTTGTCAAGTCATCTGATTGGTTGTTGATAATTCAGTCAACCAATCAGATGACTTGACAAGAGATTCAATGGATTTTAACATTGATCGGTCTTTCGGAAACCGGGTGTAAGTCAAAAAAGGCTAAATATTTTACTACCTCTATTTGATATTTAGTATATCTACAGCAAATGCGTACAAGTATTGTCTGCAAGACAGACAGAGCCATTATGTCGAAAATAATTTCGACACAATTCAACTAGATTCACGTAACAGAATAAGCAATAAAGCTCTGTATTAACTACTATAAACAGTTGTTGTGCAATTTTGGGAAAATAATAACTACAAGGTCAACTTCTTACGAATAAAAGCTAATACTCGCAGTTGAACTTTTGCTCACAATTCATGCATAAAATATATTATACTTACTTACTCGCTTTTCGCGCATGCCCCTTTCAAACACGTTGCGAAAATAAGAGAAAAAAACCGCTTTTGTTTTTTCCTTTATACTATCCACACTAACTTTATCACGGGCAATGTTACAAAGCGTTCATGATGAAGATAAAAACAGCTACCTCATAAAGCAACTTAATTTTTACGTCGTTAAAGCAATGTAAACAACATAACAAGCACAAAAATAGACGAAGAATATAACCAATTTCGCAAATTGCTTCTTCATTGAAAATTAAACAGTAGGTATCACTTATAAAATCAATAAACACGCGATATCATTTACTTATCCGTTACCGTTCAAGAGAAGTGGATTGAAAATTAAATTACATGTTCATACCTACATGGACGTGGCAGGTACATAGTATGTCCCAGGTATGTCATGTCATAGGAAATGTATTCATTAAAATAGCTTGCTAATGCAAAATAGACTAACCGCTAACAAGTTGATCTTACTGTCACAATTTAAATGAGAAATAATGTTCTGTCACCCTGTATGCCATTCAATGAGCCAATAGACCACCACAGACGGGGCTCTATAGGGCTGATGTTCAGCCGGGGTTGCGGGGTAACCGCAATGAAGCACCGCGACCTCGGCTAAGAACAGGAGAAGGAACAGGGGGGTTTTAAGTCAGTCAGAGTATGAAACTCCCTCCCGCTTGACCATGGGCGGGAGAAATCATTTGATGATTTTCCCCTCACAAAAAAAACTGTGTATGCCGTTAAATGCCACTAAGGATTGCTTGATTGGTCACGACCGGGTGCAGGAGAAGAAACAGGTTAGTTTTTGGTCAGTTGGAATTTAATAAGGCCGATATAACTCATTAAAACATGTGCTAACATACTTATACAGCTTACTATAGCTTTGGAGCTGGTATGGACAGATCTGTCTGAAACAATCAGTGAAGGTAATAATTTTTACGTAATAAAATCCTTAACCGGTCTTCCCGAACCGGCAATGTGTTTCTTAGTGTTAACGGCCTAAGGCTTGCTACCTTATAAATCTAGGAGAATATTAGACGAGGCTTTGATATTCATTCAGGTCATTTATGCTGTTAGTGACAGTAACTAGAAAATACACTTCTAAAGAAATCGTTTAGACTTTGCTGACACCTATGTTGTTCTTTGCTCTTTCATGTTGAACTGTCTTCAGTACCTTTATTATCTATTCATATAACGTAACCTAACACCGTTTGATTTACGATTTTTTAGTAGATATTACGATTATTGACAAGCCACATAAGCATATATGCATTTATTCAATCACATATTTTATGTATTTAGGTATAGGTACGAGCTTACGTTCAGCCTTATAATGACTATGTATAAGAATGAAAATCGATTGTAAACTCTGATTAAATGTGCTTGTAAAACAAAACGAACCAAATATTTGGTTTATTTTTAGGTCTGTTTCAAGAAAGCTCCATACTATATAGTACGTCCATGCACAAAATTGTTGGTAAATATGCTACTTAACTGACGGTATTTTATAGAAGAAAGTTGATAAAACAGTATCCCTTTGACTTGGAACTCAAAGGGATAGAGAGGTGGACCTCTTTTTATTCCAGGCATCCCAGTGATCCTATAACGTTTACTCTATATGCACGTTCCATCGGGTTGACGTTGAGCTAAACTTTCAGTATAAAGGACAATGACCAGCTGACATCTAGCTTGCCACTTTGATATACTATCAGGTCTGCATTCGATAATAGTGATTAAATATATGATATGTAATGACACTTTTTAATTTCTGTTTTTCTAGTAGTTATGTCGTTATGTTTCTGTTCCTTATGTAACATAAACATACTTATTGCCCTTCTTTACTTAGAAATGCACAGTCAATACTGACTCGAAGGTTCGAAATCCTACGAAATAATTACCACTTCACCATACTTCAAAGGACACCTGATTTATTAATTAAACGTGAAACTACAAAAGGCTAGTTTAAGAACTTATACTATTGATCGTTTGGACAGTGACTTGCAATGTTGGCAATGCAATTAAGTGGCTTGCTAGTTAATATTTAGTGACCGTTAACGAACTTCTAGAACGGACTTTGTAGTGAATTTAATTTTCTGTTTACTTCGAAATCGATACTTACCTACTACCGAAACGATGGTAGAAGTACAAGTCTAGTGTTTTTCTAGGAAATACTTAAATAAAATTATTCTTCACTTCTCTATGCTACGCAATCGACGCCGCCCATGTATGTACATCCGTAAAATCTAAGAAGTTAGGAGTGCGCTATCGGCCTGTAGTGTTTAAGATTCGGGAGGAGTAGAGATGGTGAAGGACCTGGTCATTGTTAACCACACTTTGTTATTCACAGGGTGAAACCAAACGCGATGCTGGTTCCACGCAGTTTTTCTACAGACCGTAGTACAACTCCAGTCGACCAGACTCATTCGTGCCAACTGACTGTCCCATACTTAAATATACCTATGTAATAGTATATAGTCATAACATATTCATTCATAACATCATCAATTAGATCCCTTTGGTATACCTTATTCGTGTTCACTTCTATATGTATGGAGGAAAAATGCACCAATAAAGTTGATAAAAGTACCTATCGCGAAAATCTATGACATAGCGTCAAATTTACAATTAAAAACATTTATCGATTTGCATTGTTTTTAGCGATATTAGCCTAAATTATTCAAAAACACACCTAATATGCAATTAGGTGTGTTTTTGAATAATTTACTATTTTCAAATAAGTATGTTAGTTGTAAATCTATCATGGAATAATAAATTAATCAAACAAATCCTAATAGTACTCGATTATTAATACACCGCAGATTTACCACAAACAAATAGCATTTGCTCATGAATAAGGGTCAAAATTGCGTGTTCCTGTAATAATTAGATATCAGATTAAAACGTAATTATATGTTATTCACGTTGATGATCATGTTGCATTGTAGTCGGGTGCATTGCCCATACGCTTAGTCGAGTGGTCTCGAATAGTCCTGATTAAAGAGATACACGCATATTTATGCTGTAATTGTCTACTTTATGTAATAGAAATTAAAAGCCACGCGAATAACGGTTGGGTGTTATGACCTTTTTGGAATGACAATGAAAAAAAGCCTTATAGATTTTATTCACACTAACTAAATTACTGACGCGCGGTTTCACCCGCTGCTTGGTTCCACAGTTTTTCCTCTACATAGACACTTAGAAATTGGACCTCTTTATAATATTAATATAATGCACTCTCTGATCCCTAACTTTCTGAATCAGTCAGAACGACAAGACAGAAGAGGTAAGGCAAGTCTATAAATCGTTTCATTTATAACTAAAGCACTTTTAGGTTACTTTAAAATTTATTTCTGATTGTAATAAACACAGTGGGGTTTTGAAGAGTTGGTTACATGGAGAAAGATTAAGTCGCATTCTAAATACGTAGAAGGAACATATAGTTTACGAAGAAGTAAGTTATATAGGTAATATACCTAAAATAGGATTTTGTTTACCTTTTAAATAAAAATCAATTTTCATATCTATGTATTTAAGTATTATAATAATACTAAGTCCATTTGATAGGTGCATTGATAGTAACATTATACTTTATTCATACATTTTCGAAAGTAACGACTGTCCTTGTCAGTTGCACGTCAATGTAATGAGAGGGCAGTATTCAATAACGATTTTAAGTTATTTTAAGACGGTTGTAGTTTGTTTAGGAGATTCGTAGTAAGTGTATTAACTGTTCTATAGACAGTAAATTATTATTCAAACCATTAAGTACATGGTAATAGAAGACATTGGTCAGGATTATGTTCAGTAGGTATACATTAAGTAAGTTTGGTATAAATGAAAAGAAATCGTAATATGATAATAAGCATGTGCTAGAGCATTTCTTTTTGTAAGGGGAAAATCATCAAATGACTTTTCCCGCCCAAGGTGGGGCGGAAGGGAGTGTCAGACTCTTACTGACTAAAACCTCGCGTTCCTTCTCCTGCTCCGGGCCGAGGCCGCGGTGCCTCAATGCGCTTACCCCGCAACTCCGGCTGAACATCGGCTCTAGCCTCTATAGGGCCCCGATAGTAACATTATACTTCCGTACCAAGTAAGTCCACCGTCTGTGGTGGTCTTACGCGCGTAACGCTACCCGCCGTACGCTCGGGTGCTAGAGCACATGTGTACAATTTTTGCAGCAGTTACAATATGAGTACCATGTAATAGAGGGTAATATAGATCAGGCCCACTTTCAGACTTAAAACGTATAATGTCGTAGCAATAAGAATTCACGACAGTTTTGTTGTCCGAGTTGGCCCGAATGCGGCTGCTAAGCCCGTGGTTCAAAATCAAAGTAAAGTTAAACGAGATAAACGAGAAAGCACGCGTAGTTACTTTTTGAAAAAAAATGTACCGATAAATAACCTTTTTATATTTCACGTGTAATAATAATAAATGAATTTAATAAATTGTAATTGTAAATTGTAAATTGCAATTTAAATATAATAAATTGTAAATTGCAATTTAAATATAATAAATTGAATTAATTACATAGATAGTTACTAAATATAATATATTGTATACTTTGTTTATCGAAATAATAGACCAAAGAACTCCTACATGCTCACTAACAAGCCAGCAATGACGCAATTAAGCTATCAATTCGCGTCTTATTTTATTGTTTTCATAACAATCCATTATTAGATGATATCCATAAGTCTCTTATTTATAAAAGTCTTATAAACAAGTGTATCAATTAACGAGATTACCCGCAGGATATATGAAAATTGACTCCAATTAGTGGTAAAATAAATAATTTTCCTTTTGCTCTATAATACAAAACTATCTATTATTGGCGACAAAAACATGTCATTTAATATGCTCTTTTTGGTTAATGTACGTAGATGTGGCTATTATTGGAAGAAAAATTATGTTTTGTCTCTTAAATCAAATGCTACCCCCACACTTATTTTGTTTTTCTTTTATAAAACTCTCTTTCTTCTAGAAATTTCTTTTCATACTCATGATGGACACTGCAGAGACTTAGATATTGTTCTAACAACTGATAATTTCCGATAAACAATGATTGTCCTTCTTTCGATCGAAGAATCTTCAGTTGGGAAAAAACGAGAGTTAAATAATGGTTACTTGATCAATCCACCATCCTTTCGGAGTCAACGCTACTTATTCAAATAAAATGGACCACACACACAATCCCAGTATTTGTTCAGAGAGGGTCAAACCCATCGTAAACCAATAGCCGATGGTTACAAAAACCTGTGGCCACGACCCGAGAGCCTATAAATCAGTCGGCAAGACATCTTTGACGACATCTGTTGAACAGTCGGCGTGCGCCAGCGCATAGGCGCCGCATGCTTTCGTATTGTTGCGGACAGTCTTCATACAAAGTTTACAAGTTTAAATATGAAATTAATAATACATTTTAAAACAATAATTGTTTACAGAAAGCAAAATATGAATTAATACAAAACACAGTTAGTTAATAACACAAAAATTTAATACAAATAAACGTTAAATCCAATCTAAGTAATCCTTTTCATTTTCTTCCAGTCTCTATTAAAGTATCGTAGTGAAGTAGTTAAACTAATCCGATTAGTTTGTAAGACAGTGTTTACCCGGACCTAGCACAAACTGGCTCTTAAAGCTCCAACTTTATCACTCAAGTTCATTGAACTTTGTAACACTGTAAAACTTTGAAACTGTGTTTGAAGCAAACTGCTATCGCCATCTATCGAACTTGTATGCAACGAAACGTGGTAAACTTGAGCAAAGGCTTCAAGTTGTGAATGTTTTAGAGTGCTATTTTAAATTATAAATAAAATAAAATTCAATTAAAAAAAACATTACTTAACTTATTCCTTTCGCATATTAGACGTCAAAGTTATAATAATAGTTATTTATAGAACAATATTTAAAATGCACCAAAATAATGGTGACCCTACTTTCTAGGAGCCGAGAAATTATCTTTTCCTTATTTAAACAGCCTAGCACAACGTCATCAGAACGAGTGACAAATTGTGTTGCTTCATTTAAAAATAGATCATTGACGGCCTAATTTATGACCAATGACCAACTTTCAATACAATAGTGGCATTGTATTAAAAACAATAGGCAGAAATAGCCAGCAACTCGCAAGTCCCAATTTTTTCGGTTCACATAATATTGGAACTAATTTTAAAAAGTCAAGAAATTGTGATATATTTTGGAGTTGGGTTTTGATGTAAATGTTTGATTGAAAGGAAGTGTCACAATGTCCTGATAGGATTAAAATTATTTCGTCATCAAAATAAACTAAATATGATTTATAATACTAATAATATCAATACCATCACATGCGCTATAAAACTCTCTAAAAATGCCTCCAAAAGACACAATTTTGCAAACCATCTGCACATTCAAATACTAAAATGAGAATATGAGTCCTACACGTCGATCACTAATAAAGAACTTTATTAGAACGTTCTTTATTAGTGATCGATGGTCCTACATAAAAGTTGCATCTTCACTCTTTCTCAACCACACCCATTGCAGCTAAGATTACTTTTTCTAAACCTCGCCTTTTCTTATCTATTTCAAGACGTTCATTTTGTATGGAGCATGTTTTAAAACAAGCCAGACATGTCCACTTTTGTTTTCGTTACCGCACAAAAACAGATGTTCCCTCGAATACTTACTACCTACCTAATTATTGAACACGGTAATATACACATCTGATAAAGCTATCCTACCTAGTCATTCAATCGATTTACAGCTTTATATTTTTTGTAGTAAAGTTAAAAATGTATTTCATGGTAGTGCTTATGGTAGTGTGTCT
Source organism: Spodoptera exigua (assembly GCA_902829305.4). Classification (NCBI taxonomy): domain Eukaryota; kingdom Metazoa; phylum Arthropoda; class Insecta; order Lepidoptera; family Noctuidae; genus Spodoptera; species Spodoptera exigua. Next base: position 4,709,714 of record LR824601.2, on the reverse strand, counting down.
ATGTTGTAATGGGTTGTCTGCGTGACCCAGTAGCAAGCTAAGTAACGAAGTGCTTCCAATCGCTGGAGGAGTATGCAAAGCTGAGTAGGTACAGACGACAACAAATTGATTGAGATTTTGCTAAACATGTATTACATTGAATTATATAAACCTTTTTTTACCAGTCTTTCTGTAGAAATATAACTTTGACAAGGGCATGCCAACAAGAATACAAAATATTGTAATCAAACATATCAAAAACAGTTAAGTCTTCTTTATGAAGATTCTTGAAATACCATTCTGAAAGTTTACCAAGAAAATAAAAATAACACAAAACAAAAAGTAACACAGAAGTTACAAGAAATACAAGAAAATAATAAAGCTGTCAAAGTTTTAAATGTGCTTAATTCAACAAGTGATAAGTAGCCAGTATTCTTAGTTGAACCTTTTGTTACAAGAATATTGTGACCGACTTCTGTCGTTTCATGTACCTAAGTACTTCTAGTATACTTTTCGCAAAACTCGGGCAACTAAGGTACCTGGTACTTCCGGCAGGTGGCGCACGGAACGGCTAGGTTAGTTGGACAGCCTTTGAAGTGTGCACGTTCGCTGTAACCGCCATATGTTTCTGCTCCCCTGGTCATCAAATATATTTATGTAAATAAATCTAGGTATAAAGAATGAGGTTTAAAAATATTTTGTTTCTATGCCTTAATAGTTGATATGTAAAAAGAATAACATTTTATTTCCCAAGGCTATTTTCTATATTATTCTAGAATGTTAGCATAAAATCAACATTAAAAATATATAAAACTATTTGATTTAATTATTTACTTTATTAACATAAATTTCGCAATGTTTTTTTAGCTTAGCATGGCAACTGCAAAATAATTTTATCATTTAGCTTGAATAACAAAAAGTCGCGGTAAGTAGTAATAATTATAAGCGTGAAAAAATAACAATAAAGCGATATCCTGTTAATTATAACAGCGTAATAAATAACATTGTGGGAACATAATACAATGGCCATTAAGTAAACGAGTGTCCTTGACTATGTAAGAAGTTATTAACTTAAACACGTATGTATATGTTTTAATGGTAGAACTAATGTGGTATCACCTTGTTAACTAAGAGAACGTCGGCCATTCTACCAAGGTTCGACCAGAACCCGAGCATACATCACATCATCAGCCTATAAGTTCCAGCATCACCAACACTGCTGACCAAAGGCTTCTTCTCACACGGAGAAAGTATGAACATTAATCACCACGCTTGCTCAAGGCGGATTGGCGATTTCAAACTTATAATTATGAATTATAAATCCAGGTTTCCTCACGATGTTTTCCTTCACCGTATGTCAGTGGTGTCTAAATAATTATAGAAAGTACATATAACTCGAAAAAAGTCACATTGGTACTTGCCAGTTCATAACCCGCGCCCTCTTGCATGATCTCTGTCAAAAAAGTCATCCAACCAACACATGGATGGTGCCACCTAAGGCCAGGCTGGATTGCAAGGCAGTAATGTACGGCTCCGGCCCGAAGAATGAGATGGAACGCTAATACAACACAAATTTAACTATAGAGGACGGAATTAGTCGTTTATTGATCCTTCAACAAAAAAAAACATAGTCGACAAAGGCGAAATAAATACTATTATTTTTATAAAAAAGCTTTAAAGGATTATAAAAACTACTTAAGGTTTTCTTTGCTTTATTCTTAGGAAGTTGCGATGTTTCACTGCAAAGCGCTTTCAGCGTCATCTAAAACAAAATAAGCACGGAAAGGTTTCTTAAGATTTTCATTTTTATTTTATTAAAGCGACGATTTACTTTACTGTTTTTTACCATACTTAATTATGGTTTTTGCATTAAATATATCCTTTTTAGTAACCAGCAGGCCTTGATAGAAATGCGGCACTTTGAATATTTGTACCTGCCTATAATTTTTTGTTAAATACTCTTAATTTCCTTGTTTTAATTACATACTCGTACGTACGTTAACTCAAAACCAAGCTCTTGTAAATAAGCCATTCAGTTTAGGATATAAGACATACTAATTCTACAAGCAATTTGACATATGTGCGGATCGCAGATGTAACCTAACCGTTGAAGCAACGCGACTTTAAGTGTCGAAGAGCCAAGCTTCGGCACGAATGGGTCAACCGGATTGATACCACGGCCTCACAGAAAACCGGCGTAAAATAACCACAGCGTTGTGTCGCCGTATGAGTGAGGTTACCGGCGGCCCAATCCCTCCCCCTCCGCTCATCCCTTCCCTATCCTTACCCCTAAACGCACTCCTTTGGTGTTGCGGGCGTCACTGGCGGTGCTGATTGCTTACCTTCAGGTCATCCATCAGCTCGTTTGTCGACTTATAGAAAAACAGAAATTGACTTTTTCCTTGACTATTTTCTTAAAGATCCGATTTATTAATTTAACCTTTAAATCAAACACCCGTTGGCTGACTATCTGACTAAGCTATTTGGCTGCGACACAACTGACAAGGGGACAGACAGTTCTTAGAAAAACCAATTGTCGATACTTTGTGTATTAATCACCGTTATTACCTGGTGAGGAGGTGTGAACACCATATCATATAATTTTTTGCTCGATGTACGAAGGTGGTATTTTGCAAGTTAATTAGATGCTTCCATTATCCCATTGTTAATTGTAACCGTTCCTAAAAGGTGGTCGACCTGACTGTGATTCAACAATCAATATATCCAAATGATATCTTCCTTATACAAACGCACGACAAACTATCCAATATCTATATTCGATTCTGAACCTTATAGCAAGGAAGAACAGTTTAATATCTACCTAAGCGATAAGGTGAGCTGCATATGCTTTTGTCTATTCAATGATATCTTAAAAACTCAAATTCGAAGTGTTATAATTTTCACATCTCTTGAACAATGGTTCCGATTGAATATCACAATCTTACTCAATATCTTAATTTTCACAAGCGTTTATTAAGTACGTGGGTACATAATGGACTACCTATATACAAAGAACTCGTTACAATTTAGACTTATTTAATAATGCCTTGTTTAAAAGTTTTGAGTAACTAATAATATAAATAACGAGATTGCCAAAATACGATTATTTAAGTTACGCTTGGATTAGGATTTCCAAACCATTTTTCTTTTTTCGACATTAGTTTCTAGATATTAAGATTTAGTTTCAACTACAAAAAACAAGGCCTGGTTTAAAAACATTATTTTTGTACAAAACCCAAAAAGTCCCGCTGGCAACGACCAGACGGGTCGCGTCGCGTTATAGAAAGCCATCGGCGCCGCCCATGGGCACTCGAAACATAAGAGTATTTCATTTGGAGATTCAGACATTGGAGGTAGGGAGCTCTGACAGGCTTGTATCAAACGATCATATCCTGATGGAATGGCTAACCTGACTAAACTGACATCAACAGAGTACCTATCATAAAGTAAACAACTACCCGGCAAGCTTTGATCAAGTAACAAGACTAACTAAGATACAATCTCCCATGCTACCGACGGAACCCTAAGCTTCAAAACTTCATCCTAGTATAAACCATAAACTCTATGGAGTTTGAGGCACATAGGTAGACCGTGGTTAAATTCTCCGACGTGTTCCATACAAAGTTTGTAATAGCTTATCAGAGTTTGAAACTATCGATGCGAACTTTCTAGAAATAGTTCCATATTGATTTTGGATATAGACTTCTAGATATAGACAATATGTTACTGCAGGTGGCTTCCTGAAAAGCGTAATAAGTAAACTATAGATTAGTGAAATGTAAACCGAACAAAGTCCCGTAGTTTTTGTTTTAAACGATATCATTCAGATAGACCCAAAGAACCTTCTGTGAACCGCGTTAGAATAAGGTATAAGTGAGTAAGTAGCATCGATTATAATTTAAAATGTAATTTTTAAGTATACAAAATGGTTTCTCAGTCATAGAAAGCTTGGAAATTAATCTGTTTTTTTTTTATTCAAAATTTTAATGCTTCTACGACCATCGACACGGATAAACTGTAATTGGACTGACTCCTACAGATGACAAAAGTCACTTGAAAATTCGTAAAGTGATTCTATTGACAATGCTGCATCGCTCGCACTGAACTTTGAAGGTCAAATACTCCCAACATATCGTAGATCTGATGTCCAACTGTAATTTAGATATTTCAACGTTTCTAAAGGTCACCTGATAAAGTACTACAAACGCATAAGGGGGTGGAAGTTTTCAAACGGACCTTTATTTATAGCAACGTTGTAGGTGTTATACTAATTCGTCTTTATCTATCTAGGTGTTATACTAATTTGTATTAGATGTCACCTTTAGGCCAAATATTTCTGCTTCTACTTTCATAACCTCCAATTAGAATATTAAAGCTAAATCACTAGAAACAAACGGCAGGGAACAAACAAACTATTATTCAGCAAAGTTTTTCTTCCAAATTATAAATTAAAATCTCTTCAATCCACTAGAGGTGCACAGAAAATATACTGGTACTATCAGTTATTTTTCCAAAATTCTTTTTAAGTATGCTGGTAGCATCATTTATCGTCCCAAAATTCTTCTTACATTATTTTTACATTTGTCATTAAATTATTCTAATTCCAATTTCTAGTAAACCAATCGAATCATTAGGATGACTGGTAGTGCTTTGAGTTGAGTAAGAGCTCTTGGTCATGATATCTACATACATCACTGGAGGTTCTCAACAGCACTTCTAAAGCCATCGCTTGGCTAACACGATTGACAAGCGACCTTAATATGGGATATCTGAGGTCAACTCGTAAGTGGACTATGCACTGTAGTATTTATATGATCTAAACTTGTTCGATATTTAGAAAATTACATACATTTGAAAATTGAAAGTTTGGTTTATTATTAAAATGTCTTTGAACAATTAACAAAAGAAGTATGCATTTTGGTTTAGTAAAAACCTTAAAAAATAGGTTTTATTTGCCTTAAAATCGCCACGTAGTAAGTAGTAAGACAAAGTTTCTTTCTCTGTCCCTAAATCCCTTTTGATGCGTTTTATGATTAAAGATAAATATTTATACATATAATAATATCCATTAAATAGTGGAGCAATTTAGTATTAGCATTGCACTCTTGCGAAGCCGGGGCAGGTCGCTAGTAATATTATAAACTTAATTTGTCTACAAGTTCACTATGTTTATGGGATGGGTTCCCAGAACACATTAGTTCCTGGATGCTGCTAGCCAATGACACTAATACGCGTCGTGACTTACTGGCCTAACGCCTGCGCCCGCGCAAACTATTCACACATACTTCACACAAAGACTGGTACAAGAGACAAGCGTACGCGAAATAATAGAAGTACCGTACGAAGTGAGGAAACTGCCGAATAGAAAGTTCATATTGTATTCATATTGTTTATTGGATTCCATAATGTACATAAGGTGGAAAAGGAAATATAAAGTTGTCATAATTATAAATATAAACTCTAATGGGTACAGCAAGCTAATAATTAGAAGAGAGGAACGAGGTTAGCCTGGGCCAGAAACAATTGAAGATGGTAATAACAAAATAATAGACATCACGTGATCTCCGAAAACAGTAAGAAGTATCATATTTATAGTTAGGTACATTTTATTCCGATATTAGTAAGGTTAAGGTAATTCGCGATCTATGCTTTAAATAAACCTCTTGTTTATGAAAACCATAAGAAAACAATGTAAAGTCAGTATAAATTTACAGTTTGAGGATATGAAAATAGCATAGCATATATCGCGTAGCGTTTAGATCTCTGAGAGATTGTACTCCGCCAATAGAGTCCGGTATTGGTGTTTCTACGCGACTTAAGCATTTGAGCTTCATAAAAGTCTTTATTGTAAAGTATTAAGGTTGCTGGCTATTTTATTTTTGCTGTGACCGAAATTTCTATCCATTTCATTAGGCTGAACTACATATTAATAAAATGCCGTAAAGAAACTTCGATTCAAGAAAATGTTAGTTGTCAATACAAAACGCTAACGCTTAAAGACGAAACCACATTCTTAAGTAGGGCACACACGTCTCCGCATTTAGGTATTTGTGGCTAGAACAATCACACCGTTATCCGGCGGTATGTCGGTCGCCGGCCCTTGCGTCGCATTGTGAATAAAAATCGACCGTTTATGGGTAAATATCACATGGTCTCTGGACGAGATACCTTATTGATTGCAACCTGTGCAGCCTGTGCTATTGGTTTCACACGAACAATACTTCGGTTCAGTTGTAATTGGAGCGATATGAGTAGTGCCCGCTCATGTCGATTTACTATTGTTTGAAATTTATGAAAATGTGCGCTAGAAAATGGAAAATTCGTTCGTTCATCGTCGCTGATAATTACGGTAATGTAACCACGAATAAAAGTTTCAAGGAATGAACAATTAATTGGTGACGGATAACAGTAAAGTAAATTAAAAAAAAGTTACTCCACACTATAGTTGATCCTGCGAAGTGGGTGCGTTTACAAACATACAAATTCACATAGGATATGGAACAAACAGTGTTGTTCCATGTGTGTTAATCGAACACGTTGCACAGCACCCAGTTACCCAGTGACAGCGCCAACTGTGCAGTCCATTAAAGTGGTCTAACTACCTTCAAATTTAATATGCGAATTATCTGCCTATCGAATTGTAGAGGTAGTTTATTAATTATGATGATCGGGAGTTCATCACTCGTTCACATCCACAGAGCTGTGCCAGATCGCATTATATAGGTACTTCTTTGTCTTGCCCTGCGCATGATACAAAAACAATATCGTACGCAACCACCTCATCACATGTTGTATACATTGTGACTCAATGCTCGACCAAACTACTGACTAGATAAAACTGATATCCCACTTCGTCGGTTAGGTTATTCTGTGTCGACCCGCGTGTCGACGCGATACGTGATTCTAGTGTCGATGTTAACAGGTAACCGTCCTAGTTTTCTACTTAGAACCAAACAACAATACGCATTCATTGCAAACAGAATACATTATGTACCTCAATGGTTGAATGTTAAAACAAAACTGACTGATGGTCTTCTTAACATTGGTGGTTTACGTGAATGTTTAATACTGTTGTAAGACAGACACTCCGAAGGTTGTGAATTAGGTAAATGCCGTTAGTCGGTTGACTTTTCGTGCCCGTGACTAAATGCGTAGCCCTTACTAGGTCATATTTCTGCAAAGCAAACTATGCTGTTAGTGTTTCGGATGATGCTTACCAACCACAATTTGTAGCTCTTCTTCAGTGAGAAACAGCTTTTGTCCGTATCAATATCCCTTGCATTGTATTACAGGTGCATCAGCTTTTGTTGTGACTCCTATCCCAAAAACGACTGGGCAAATATCAGGATGATTCGAGTTTTTGTGTTTTACCAAATAAACTAGAAGAAATGGTTGGACACAATTTTCTAGTCATTTATTAAACTGATCGTGAGTTCAATCGCTTTAAAATAGTTACCACTGACATTTACTCTAAATGTCAAACCATAAGTACACAAATTACCATATTTCTTGTTGGTTTAATGTCTGCAAATCAAAAAGTTAATTACAGGAAAAGGGTTATGCATATTATGAACTCGAAAAATGTGTATTCATGGCTCAAGTTACTTCTTTACGTGTCCATACTTGTTTGATCTACGCATAGACAGGTCGTTGACTTAAGATGAGATTATGTTTACGCACATTAGCGACTAGCGGCCATTGCTTTCAAATTTTTGGTCCATGTTCATTAGCCATTTTTTCTGCTGTGATATTCAACTGCTGGGGTTTTTTTTCGATAGCGACATCTCTTAAGCAGCCTTCTATTACAATACCTGAAATATCTCGGCCAACCACGAACTAATACAAAATGGATCGGTTCGAAATTAACACGTGAATACCACCACTAAACTGAAAATTGCCAAAATTCCCGCTACCACTGGTCCAAGTCGAATCGAGTGACAATCGAGTCGACTGACCGTAAATAGCAGAGACCGAGCTAGCTTCCGACAAACTGGAGCAATTAGTGAGCTTGGATGGAATCTGGATGCGTTTTAGTAAGGTACTATCCCCCCTCCCCCAAGCCAAGTACTAAGTTACTTAATACGGAAAAAGTTTACGATACCGTTTTCAAAGCATACTTCGAACAACTGTATGATTCGCGTACTTACAGATACTTCTTTAAAACTTTAAAACAATAATCAGAGAATTTTCAAAGTTCTAACTCTTAGACTCGTATGGAGGGAGAGGAACAATCAAGAAGCTGAAAAATCATCTGATCACCTGTCAGTACATTACTCTTCGTTAGTTGCATACAGACTTTAAAAGAGCCCGCTCTTTTTCGACCTCTGAGTTTGTTTCAGCACTTCTTCTCAGAGTAGTCAGATAGGAAATGCCGACTTCGTCTAGTTTTATGACCTATTTAAAAAATTGATATTTTTTTTTATTATTTCATTATAAAATATTTGAAATACACATATTTTAAAAAAATACCTTTTACCTAAATACCGAACATTATGACCTCTTCAGTAGCATCATAATTTGACAATCAACCATCAAAGTAAAAATATAAAAAAAAATAATGATACCTTGACTCGTGCCGACCCCCTTTTGAATCGTCCCATCCGTCACGGCGAGTACGTGACTACGGCAATACGGTTACAAAGACGACAACTGATGAGATGGAAGCGATTAGAAACTGCCACTAAATTAAGAAAAAGAATTTAAGTGGACAACACAAGAAGATACCTTAGTTGATGTCGTAATTTTTCCTTGAAGATATTTCGGTTAGCAGATTATCAATTAAGTGTGTAACACTCAACCAGCAACCTGGGCAGTCCGTCTGAGCAGAGAAGTATACTCGCCCGGAACGTCCCCTTAGACGACTGGGAAGGAAGGAAGGTAGTTCGTATGCCCTTATCTATGTAGCATTACTGCTTCACAGAGAGACGGCTTCCCATTCCAGGAGGCTTGTGTTCAGCTATCAACTATGATGGTTTAAATTAGCAGTCTAACTCTTTGGTTAGGCTCAAAAACTAGTACGAATTATAATTGGACTTCTTTCGCATTGTTCATAATTTCTCATCATGTTTGTCAAAGTTTTTGATAGTTGGTCTGGCATAATTATACATAAGTGTATATTGCGGGAAATATCTATATTAAAGAGTTAAAGAGTTTCCGCGTCTTTATTATCTCTGTTCGCAGACCTCTCTTAACTTGCAACGCCAAATATTTTTTACTCGTTCTACGTTCGAAAATTGAACACAAGTTTGAATGTCATCGGTAGTTGCATACTGTTGAACTAGATTTTTTCTTAATTTTTTTTTTTATATTATACTTTTCAAGTAGATATTATGATTACGATAATAGTGTCAATTCATAAGTATTTCGCTCTTTCCATTTTTCAAGCTGGCTTGATACATCTTGATTTGTTTTTGTTAGCCTTTTACATTACTTAACTAAGTTTAGCTTTGCTTATATCATTGTCTAGTTTTCCAAACGCATTACCACCTAAATACATTTCCTGGAATAAGTCGCCGTGTAACACAGTTCCATAATCTTTTAATCCTTTATTCTGCATAAACTTTATGAATACCTGGAACTATGGATTTGGGGACAGATCATCGAGTGTTTGTTAATAACACTACTTACTAATATTAGTACCTCAAAGTTAAATGAAGTGTGTTGTAACTCTTCCACAAAAAAGCGCAAAAATGAGTTGAATAAAAATTGGAACACAGATAGATTATAGTCTAGAAAATCACTTTATGCTACTGTAACTTGTAATATTTTTTAGAAGACAGAAAATGAAAGTAAAGTTAGAAACACCATTAAAATAATGTATCAGCTACTTTTTGCCAGTTACCAGGGAAAGTTTAGGACATTGTTGTAATTTTTAGAGTGAGATAAAATTCAATCTCTAGAGCCTTCACTACCACTTACTGCCACCAGTCGGTCAACAAAGCGCTCAATAAAAACAAGGAAACAATATCAATATGTAACAGTGGTTACGTATTACATAACGCACGTTTGCACGCGCATCCAAATTTGGTAGCTTTTATTATTTTCTCCTCGTATTATTGCACAAATGATCGTGTCGTGTGGTTACCTAACAGTAGGCTGACCAAACATGCAGCGTCGACGGGGGCAGACGGGATGTCACCTACAAGTCTACTGCCCCACCACAATATTATTTTTTTCATGTCATAGGTGAACCGAGCTGACGGATTACCTGGTGGTAAGCAATCAGCGTCACCCATGGGCACTCCTAATACCAAAGGTGTAACTCCAGATATTAGGAAAGCTTATCCGTTAGCAAGTGCGTTGCCGACCTCTTGTAGTTTATTAGGGACAAGGAATTTGTGGATTGAGGATGGGGCTGGAAGGATTGGCTCAACGGTAACCTCACTCACACAGCAAAACACAACACTATTTACACATCACCACACAACCTATGACGTCACAATACATCCTTGATCTAACAGACGAAGTGTGTTAAAAGAAAGGCGACCTACTTACCTAAATATGAAACAAAATATAAGCCTTCGTACCGAGGACGCGAAAGTACAATTCCGGTTGTAAGTAGTTTAAAAATATTAATTGCAAAGTTAATTGTCCATAATAATGTTGTTATACGTCAAAATGATAAAATGTTGTTTGATGAATAGCTTTTCGATTATTTTTGCGGATTTGTTACGCTCTAGTGATAGTGAATTAATGTAGAGAAATTATAATGAAATATTACTTTTTCTACCGTGTTAATTTATGTTTTCGGCTTACTCACGTAATAATTTGACGAGATACTCGACTAGTTTCAAGCCATGCTAGAGGCCCATATTCATGAGCAGCATTCCGCGACACACGACTCGGCGACCGTCGCGCTGCTGTCGCCGACGCGACGCGACGCGATCAGCGATCAGCAATAAATAATTTAGAATGTCTCACGTGTTAATTTAATTAATACAGATGTAACAGGCCTTTCGTAGCTTATTGTTCTGGCATGTTCGAATGGTATTTGCTTCATTGGAAAGACTTTGTGGTGGGTGTATGAAGTGTGGAAGAGCCACTACTTCGGCACGAAATGGTCGACCGGAGTGATAGAAGGAAGGAGTGACACAGAAAACTGGTGTAAAACAAACTCAGCATTGTGTTTCCATATGAGTAAGGTTACCCAGGACCATTAATCTTGAACAATCGCTCCCCAAACTCTAAATGTCCGAAACCTTAATTCACAAAAGACAGAAATGCTCTCGTAATTCCTCAGGTGTTCTGACTCCGATAATTCGTGAGCTCGCTTGCCGTCCTATTACACAAAATAAAATAAAGGACTGACTATCCACTGACATACACTTTATACCTTATCTTCACAAGCAACAACATCAATTTCCAAGTAGTATAGTCAAAAATTCGGTAAAAAGCGCGAGCCTCGTCGACCAAAAGTGAGAGTCAAAGGTAACGTTCCATTTGTCTACTACAATAGAGTACATTCATAGGTATTGCAAAGACGTCCAGGATATGAGAACTACAAAGCCAGTTATTGGTTGAACACACAATAAAATTGTGTCGTCTACTCCATACACTGCTAGTTATATGACTTATTCATATAAATGACGACTCCAGCTCCATTTCAAAGAAACGCATTTTACATTGTTGATTGAAAATGTTTTGTAGTAACGTATGTCTGTGTCTACTTTATTGGTTGGTTCCTTTCTGATGCGTTGCGAGATCTCGTTTCCTCAATATGAAGACTTATTGTATTCTGCACACGGAACTTGCACGCGAGCTGCAGTCGCTTCGTTTATTATATTGTCATGTGTTTTGTATTTAGTAATACTTATGTATTACTTAAAATCAAAATTTAGCTTGATAGTTATTGCATATTTCAATAATAGAAAGATTGATATTCATATTAGTGGCTTTAGATCATAACTGGTTGCTTTCACCAATTTCGTATTATTTGAAAGCCATTGCTTATAAAGGCTTCATGGATAGTCAATAAAATTTTATAGTTACATCTAAAAGTTACTAGCCTAACCTAACTTAACACATAGGATCGAGTACTTGTAATGTAACATTACTAGAATCGATTTCGTAACCTTTTCTTGTAAATTTGTCGGTAGGAAAATTTCATTTACTTTTAATGTTCAATTACGAGTCTGTTTAGTGCCTAGCGCTTACGACATCTAAGCTAAAAGATCATAAAATTGGCCAATACAAGTGAGAGGCTGAACTCATCTCATGCGGATTCCAATTAAATCATAGCATCTGAACTGACGTTAAGCACGGTACGAGATTGTAACAAATAAATTTGTTACCGTAAAGACTTCCGGATTTTGCAGATTACAATTTAGATATAAAATCAATTTTACACTTAATAAAGTTTTGTATAATGTTGATCAGATACATTTTTTTTGTCAAGTCGTAATACCGATTGATTATGGCATTATTGATGTTACTTTTTACTATTATTAGTCGTAGTATTATTAAAGACTACTTATCTATAAACTCTAAAACAACTATAAGTGTATGTATTTTTTATACATATCTTCTATGTGTCTTAAGGTATTTAAAATCGAATATTCGCACGTAGAGTGGCTATGCTTCTGGTATAAACTCGACTCGACTTGTTTTCCAAAGCAAATATTTTTAAAATATGCCTCTATCTCAGATTTATAAAATACATCTTCTGCATAGGTATTGGGTACTCCGAAAACAAATAAATCGGAACAAAATGTAGGACCAACTATTAACTAGCTTTATAAAACTTTTTTCGTTAACGTCCGAGTGCCCAGTTGAAATGAGAGTTGGTGTCAAAACTCACATTCCTATACACAGACCGAAAGTTTTAATTAAAACTACGAATATACTGAAAACTCAATTTACCAACTGCAAAAGCAAAATCCTTAACAAATATACAGGTTTTTGAAAACTGTATACAGCATTTCTGTTCGCAGGTGATTCCAGATCCATTAGTAATTTTAAAAGGCGTACACGCGCTTCCTCAGCAGACCTACACACTCCTTGGATAAAAAACACAATATTATACTTACATACAATTATAAACTTTCACAATTTAAAATTAAGTCCTATTTTCAAACGACTAGCTCTTCCTATGTCCAATTCAGATGAAACTGATTTTACAATTACATAAAGCCCATTTGAATTTATGTTTTAAATTGCTTGATGGCCGTTAGAATAGTATTTAAGTATGTTTCCTAGAACGGTCGTGTATAGCTGTCGTTACCCGCGTTTCTAAATGATTACCGCGCACACGCAGGCCGCCATCTTTGTGGATCTTCAACTTATTGTTAGATAAGTGAAGTGATGTGATAATTGTGTTATTATGGGCGTTGGTTTGTAATCAAGTGTAATTAAGTATTACAAAAGGGTTTGATTGTTTCTGCAATTATTTATTGTACTTTTTTGGATTCTATTAAGTGGTAGCAGCATCATATTTATTGTAAACTACAACTCTATCAGAAGCAAGAAAAAAACTATTGTAATAGGAAACGAATGGAAAATTAACAGTTTCTGCTAATATTTCAGGGATTAGCAAGCAGAATTTCTCTAATTTAAATCTCTAGCTGTAGGTAGCCATGTTCCTCTAGATAACAAATATCAGCACAAGCATTATGACCCGTTCAAATCACCAATAGAGGAGTAAGTGGCGCAAATACAATTAATCGGTGATCAAATTAGTTCTGCTATAAGCACCAAGGCGTTAGGCACGGGTGACCTATTAATGTAAGAAGAGGCACGGTAATGAAAAGTGCGCGTGTTCTTAACACTAGTTGATGCTGCCAAGCGTTGTTTGGCTCATTAACGGAATATTTTCAAATGTAAACGCACTTTCTTCAACCGAGATTTAATTTGACCAATAAAAAACATTTCCTTTTTTTTCATATCATAGGACGTCAAACGAGTAGACGAATTACCTGATGGTAAGCAATCAGCGCCGTCCATGGACACCCGCAAAACCAGAAAAGTTACGAGTGCGTTGACGGCCTTTTGGGTATTAGGGTTTCAGAGATTTCGAGTTCGGAGAAGAATGGGAGCGGGGAAGGATTTTGCCTTTGGTAACTTCAATCACAAGGTGGGACATAGCCTTGTAGTTGTTTCATGCCGGTTTTCTGTAAGGCCGTGAAATCACTCCGGTCTAGCCAACACATCTATGCCGAAGCTCTCGCGCTCATTCATGGTGATCAAAAACTTACCTACCACAAGTACCGCATAAGATCTTGTAAATGTTCAAAGCTTATGGAATCGGTTTCCGTATTTGTCAAAAAGAGATAAGTGAAAGACTATATTTATGTATAACAATTATCTTTACAACTGTACTGGATTAAGCTTAATGTACAATAGGATATTGATGGATTGATCCAATACTCCCGCATCCAAAATGATTTGCTGATGAACTAGTACATAAGTACACGTGTGCCATTTCGGATATCGGGCAACAATGGGCTAAACGCAGTGGCAGATATCCATTCGATCTGAAGCTTACAAACCAAAATGCAATTACTGTAGAATTTAATTAAGGTTTAATTTTGTGTGTACTAGTTTAAGCGTGGTTTCAGTGCTATGAATGTTATTTGCCAATAACGCATATACGACTAGAGTAGGAACTCGATGTATTTTCGGCTTTTTAATGAGAATGGAAAATCTTTCACCCTTAATAAATTTCGATTAAAATTGATTTTGAGTTGTTATTCTCTTAAATGCCATTCGTCTGGGGAGGCTTGTTATAGCGTTATGTTTCGTCTCGTGAATGAAGTTACCGGAGGCCCAATAATGCTGGGAAAGCATTATTGGGCCTCCGGCCATCTTTAAATATCCGAAGCCTTTCCCTAGAATACCGGCAACTCGCTCGTAACTCCTTTGGTGCAGCGGTTGTCTATAGGCGGCGTAGATTGTTTACCACAAGGCAATGCGACTGATCGTTTACTGAAAAAAAACACCAATCTAGATGAGTTACCCATACGGATAAGCTAAATATTCACGCAATCAAAGTGTTCTAATTGCGATATAGTTCATACATGTAAATTATCTACTGATGAAGGCTTTCCGAAGCCCCGATTATGACTGTGTGACATTTGTAGCCTCACGACCTACACAAGGCACGCGCCTAGTTTGGGATGTAGATACAATATAGTATGTAATGTGGGTAAGCCATGATTCGGCACGAATGGACCGGCTTGACTTCACTGTAGTGATACTTTGAAAACTGACGTGAAACAACCTTGTGTCGCCGTGTGAGTGAGGTTACTGGAGGCCCAATGCTTCCCAGCTCTCCAATATTTCCCAATCCCTAAATCTACAATACCCTTATCCTAAAAATGCAATACACTCTTAGCTCCGATTGCTTACCTTCACGTAATCCGTCATCTCGTTTGCCGCCCTGCAGATTTAGTATGAGACACCTGTGTAACTAAGTTCGTCTCTTTGAGGTACAATAAACGGGAACTAGGTACTGAGGATTCACTAGATCTACAACGCCAGGTGGTGGCACAAAGCGCAACATTTGATTGCCGTGTAAACAAACAGACCGACGTCCAGTTGCTATTGATATTAGAATATTGAATGTTCCACTGTCAATATCAGCACCTGCTCTGATGAACCGAATATTTGTATTTGTAAATCCGACTGCAGTTCTCTTGTTCAACAATGCTTGGATTTAATTTGATATTTTACATATGCAAGAAGGTATTATTGGCACGTAGGTACTTAAAGATACATAAGTAGATAACTCTATAAAAAGTTGCATATACCACACTTAATTCCTTTAAAATTCTCTTCAAATTTGATGGATATCAAAACAGTAAAAGTGAACTGAAGCGTAAGATTTCAAGTATTTTTCAGAATCATCGAATCGAACAGGTTCGCAAAGCAATAGGGAGATGAGTGTTGTAGCCAAAAGCAATATTGATACAGATTCACTGTCGTCCTGATCCGGTGCAATACAAATTTAAAATAAAGCTTTTTAAGACGTTTCGTTAAGAAACTCAATTCAAAATATTCGATACCTTATTAAACAGCATATAAAGTAAAATTATGTAACAACAAAAAGTTACGAATTAAGTATGCACCCGAAAATCAACAAACCACGTGTGGCACCGCTCAAACGGTTCTTTCATCAAAGTTCACAAAATTATGGGGATATAAGTACAAAAAAATATACCAAACTGTATTGTTCAGTTATAAGTTCATTTTTGACCCTACTGTTTTTGTAATACGGTCATTATTCTATTAAAGAAAAACCTAATTGGATTAGTTTCACCTGCAGGCGTCAATGCAGTGTAATTAGTCCAGGTAAAATTAAAAGCTCCTAAAAATCAAATCAATGCAACACTTGAATGACTTTATTAAGACACATCCAATCACACCTTTCCATTCCAGGACTTTTTAGATTCATAATTGGAGCCCTTTTTGTTGGTTTGTAAGATTGGCATTTGGAAAATTGAAATCCAAGTATTCAGAGGTTTTGAAACACGTGCAGGTTGAAAATATGAGTTATCCGACGTGCATTTAATTGGTTCTCAGATTTCTCAGTCAAAATATTAACAATGAAATTGAGGATGTTTTTAAGGATGTTTTTAAATGAATGATATTTAGCAACAGATCAGATACTTTGACTGGTGTATTTTGTAAGTACACGCTGTACATGTTTCTTTATTTGTTGAGTGACCTCGGTTACGAAGACTAGTGAAGCGTGAGATACAAGATAAAGATAGATAAATCGTGCTTTTTGGGGTACGAGTTAGCGTAGAGGTCGCTAGTGTGATTGCTCAACTCGATGCCCGCCCCGTGTTTGATGCGTATATTTTATTTTCTTGTTAAATAACTAGCTACTCTCACGCAATTTTACCCACTGCTATGCAATATGCAATTTTGGAAATCCGACCAGTGAGCGGTTCCAAACATTACCCCCTACATACAAACTTACAAATTTTACCTCTTTATAATAATTAGTATGGATAGATTACGATGCTGTCGCGTTAGAATGTTTGTATGACACAGTGATAACAACAATTTTATTATTCAAATAACACTTATCTGACTATTTAAAAATCAGCTCTATGTGTAGTAAAGGGTGTAAGTAGTATTCTAGCTTTAGTACCTACTGTAAAACTTGTAATAATTACTACATAAATGTACTATCTGGCATAAAAGGACACAGAAAATTAAAGAAGTTTAACATTTCTCGTTAGCAAAATAATAAATTACTTCAACGTAATTTAATTTCAGGTTTATATAAAACGGGAACTTTCGCACTGAAATGTCAGTATTTTAGATCATTGTCCATTTATTTACATGGATGAACGTAAAAGGAAATGCAATTTAACGTCGGAGCTGTTACAGTGAAGTCCTTTTGAAGACCAGTTTCGTGAAATTTGATATAATTGTCAAAGAGGTAGTTATTTCATACGCTATACAAAACGTGACACTTAACAGGAATAAACATTATAAAATTTAGACCGAAATAGATATTAATTTTAATGATAGTCTTGTATTTAATTTGTTTTTATATATGATAGGACGGCAAACGAGCCGATCTGATGGTAAGCAATCAGCGCCGCCCATATACACCCGCCGCAACAGAGGTGTCACGAGTACGTCGCCGACATTTTGGGGATTAGGAAAAAAGATATTTTAGGATTGGAGGAGGGAACGGATTGGGCCTACATTATTACATGGCAAAACGCAACACTGTGCGTTTTTTCACGCTGGTTTTCTATGAGGCCGTGGTATCACTCCGGTCGAGCCGACCCATTAGTGCCAAAGCATAGCTCTCCCCCCACACGATTTATTGCGACTCTAGTCATCGTGGCTCGTTATTCTTAGGAAACAAAAAACAAGCGACTATGTAGCTACTGCTAGTGTTTAAAAAGTTTGAAGTTAGTCATAATCGCATTGATTGATTCGGTTCAGTCCATTGTGAAATCTTTCATTCTGATGTAATTTCAACATTAGTAATAATTTTATTAGACACGAATTACATTACCGCATTCGAAACATCAATTGTAATAGAGGAAGGTTGGAAATTTGGCTTATTGACAAATAAATAAATATTTTGTTTGCCAATCACCTACGACCTACGTACTTTTCTCTGAGTTCATTTCGTCATTTTTTTTCAACGTAGTCTGTATTAATGTCAGCTTCACCAATATTTTATGGCATATTTACAAAAATATATTCAAAGTTTTCAAAAAAAAGTTTGAATATGAATAATGTTATTTTAATTGTATCGGGGCCTAGACCTGGAGAATGAGAAGGAATGGCGTTTTCAATCAGTAAGAGTCTGAAACCTTAATCTAGCCTCATTCGGGGCGAGAGTAGAGATTTGACGATTTCCCTGCCACAAACTAAAAACAGTCAAAGAAACACAAACGACAAATCACCAAGACAAGTTTGACAATTATTTTCGCATTTGTAACTGTAGTTATCATGGTCGTCTTACTATAGCTCCTGTATAGTATATGTAAGTATAAGAAAGTGCAATAAGTACTAGACCGTATAACATCACTCCCTGTCAATTAGCTCTTTCAACTTCCATAACAGGATGAACTGATTACATTGCTATCAGTTTTTCTCTCCAGTTAGTATCAATATTGCATTCAGACTGTACTTATTACCTAACATTCACATCCGTGAAGGCGTTACGGTAACATCGAGTTACATTGCGGCACTAACAGCGCATCTGTTCCAATTAGCTGGAACATTACCAGCGATGAACCACGCGTGTTGCGATACAATACAAGTAGTCTGGATTGTAAAAATCTATAGAGTACGTGATTGTAGCTTCCGCGTTTCTTTTTGCATGGCATTAGAGTATTTTGTTAGATATTTTCTCTAGTCCGTAAGTCGTGTTTTATTCTAGACTTTAGGTTTTCGGAATAGAATTTAAAATGCATTGTTTATTGTGTTGTAAAAAATGTATGAAATGTAATGCTTGTTACATTAGTCTGGCCTCGTGTTAGCAACGGAACTGTGGTAGTGAGGCCTTCCGATAGGTCGCTACACGACCCTTGCATTGTAAGTAACCTTAAAGAAGTCTTGACTTGATGGATTACTCTTTTTGTTTCGTACTTTGAAGTAATTAATTGTTATGATCCCAGTGTGTAACGTTTATACAATTGACTTATGTTTTATGTACGTTTTCTCTATGCTCTGATTGATTGCGGATTTAATTCCGAAATCTAGTTTCCATATTGAATTAGGTTACCACTTTAGCATTCTGTATGTTTTGAAATTAACAGTTAACTAAACAACAGTAAGGTTTGAGTGAAACAATTTTTAAAATTTAATTCCTTTGTAATTAAAATTTCGGTGTTTTCATAACATTATTTGATAAACCATAATCTAATAGCTTTTGAATGTATTTTTGTAAAATAAAAATAATGAACTCTACACTTGACAACTCAACCACATATATACATATACTATTTTATTCATCAAACACCAAGCTGACGCCGGCGTTCGCGCACCTATTGTCCTTCTATTCTGCCTCGAATTACCACGATTGAAAGGGTACATGATGCAGCTGTAATGTAATACTAAATCACGTCTTCTTTATTTCCAGTTGACCGGCGATGTGGACATCCAGCTGTGCCCCCAAACGCAAGGGTCTTCATTCCTCCAGGAGACATAGTGCCTGGTACCATAGCGACCTACGAGTGTGATGAAGGGTACGAGCTGTTCGGGGCTCACCAAAGAGAATGCACCCTCAGAGGCGACTGGACTGCCGACGTTCCTTTCTGCGGTAATAACTCTTTTCAGTTTAAGTCTTGTATGAATTATAAGTAGCGAACCCGTCTAGGTTCTGCACAGGTGATATGCTTATACTCAGTTCATCCACTATCAAAAGGATGTCGCTATACATAGAAAACTTTCCTACAATCAGAATATCTATAAAAAACTGTATCTGAGAAAAACCTTAGGACTTATCACGGCCTCACAGAAAACCGGCGTGAAACAACCAAAGCGTTGTGTTTCGCCGTGTAAGTGAGGTTAAAGGAGGCCCAATCCTTCCCCTCCCCCAATCCCTCCTCAATCCCTAAATCTCCAAATCCCTAATCCCTAAAAGGTTGGCAACACACTCGTAACTCCTCCGTTGCGGGTGGTGTCCATGGGTGGCGCTGATAGCTTACCATCAGGTAATCCGTCTGCTCATTTGCCGATCCATTACATAAAAAAAAAACTTAAGCTTACATCGTGTATAGGGACACAAAAAGCAGCTTTGTTCTGTACTATGTAGTGAAAAGAAAAGTGGCACTATCATTATTTTGTCAGTGACAAAACATACACGCTGCACTCGTAATGGTTCTCGAACCTTCGTAATCTCTATAACAGCTCATCATCATCATCTATCTATAAAACTAATTATCATGTTTAATTACGTCTTTGAGTTAATGACTCTATTGTTCCGTTATGATAAAATTTCTACTGCCAGCATTTTAGAAACTACACCAGTCACCCAATAAAAATCAACGTTTTATTACTGAGAAAATTAAATTGTATTATTATCTTAACCAAATGAATAACAAACTTCAATAGTTTTGTTTTAAATCCAACCATAAATTAAATAGCAGAAGATTCAAATTACCTTTCATTCTAGGTACAAACGTGGCGTTCAGAAAGCCTGCTAATCAATCGACCACAGTTCGCGGAGGTGCTGCAGCTAACGGCAATGATGGAGAGAAGACCACAGAACATGATGGCAAGCGGTGCACGGAGACACAGAGGGAAGCCTCGCCATGGTGGCAGGTGGACCTGCTCAGGCACTACGCCGTCAAGGTGGTCAGAGTCACTACAAGAGGATGTTGTGGTAAGTGTACTGATATCTCAGTCTCCTCTTATATAATAATATATAATTACGCCGGTATTAAAGTGAAAAAGAATTATTTAAATACCTTGGTAGGGCTTGACGTTTCGACCTGGTTGCACAAGTCGTGGTCGCAAGCAGACTGAAGATGTAATGACACAGCTACTCTTATAGTCTTTTACAGCTGAAATAACTCAAAAATTGTTCTGATTTTAACGGAAACATACACTTCAACCAATGTTCACGTCCTATCTCGAGCTTAATAGATTTTGAATTTAGAATGGCAATGATAATTTCGTACAAAAGAGACCAAATCAAGATAAGTTACAATTTTATTTGTCGATCAAAAGCGAGACATAGTAAGCTTTAAGCTGTTAAAGTTGTACTTTTACGCTTCTACGAATATGACCATTACGACGCTTTTAATAAGCGGTGTGGAGTACCTGGAGTATTATTTTAAATAAATACTTACACGCTGCACCGACTAGTGAAGTTTACTTCTTAATATAGCCCTGTGCTCCTAACCTACTTACCTACTTGTAAATAAAATGCAACAGTCCCTAAACTATTACAGAAAACTACTTTATACAAATATATTGATCTTATCCCTCCACACGGTACCAATAAGTATAAATCGAAAACACCTCAATATTTATATTGCAGTCCTACTCAACTCTGTTTAGGAAATCGCTATTCAAACTCTTATTGCATTTTGTAAAACAATGGCAAAATCATGGACCGTATGTGCATAATTGAGTTTCCGAATTGTAGCTTCGGAAAGCCTACGTAGTTATCAAAATTATTAGGTACATACACCACCACCTAAATTAGGCATATTTCAAATTACGACCTTCCATCCTATTTACAGTATGTAAACAGGTACAAAATTCATTGCACTGTTTTCACTCCATTTACAAAAATAAGCATTACGCTGTCTGCCAGGAAGCACTACGCCGAGCGGCAGCAAGCTTGAAAGGTCGAAGCTAAATCTCATCTCAGTAATGTTGTTGAGTCTGTCGAAGCAAAATAACCGGAAAATAGGACGAAGTAGTCTCTGAAAACAAAGTTAGGTTGTAGACAATGAATGCATCCTTGCTACTTGGGTAATGTGTTTTTCACAATCTCTTTCCAGATCCCATTTGCCAATAGACCACTTTAGGCGTAGTGTTGGATGAAAATAATTGTGTGTTTATAAATATGAAGTGTATTTGAGAGAGCTGGTCATGTCACGAGACACGCTGTGACTTGAAACTAGTTAAGCCTTTCTTAGATAATTCACGTGACTAAGTCATTATTTTCTATAAATTTTGTTTGTCCACGATAGTCACTATTCAATAATATGAAGTTTATTTGAACAAATGCTGTGAAAATACCAACTAAATGGTTTCCTTTCAATCACAATCACCTGGACCAAAACAATCAGACCGTACACACAATTTCCACAGGGGATTACAGAAGTAATAACATTTAAGATTAATAAATAATTGTGAGCGGTCATTGATCCGTCTGGGCATAGGTAACGGAGCCAAACGCTTTGTAAAACTTACTCGACTATGCAGTTATTTGTAATTAATAGATGATTTGCGTGAAAGTTACCGTTATGACACACAATAATACCGACGAAATTGACGTAAAATATACATGTTTTCGGCATTAGGTATGTTGATTGTTCATGCTTTTTTTATTAGTATTGTTTAGGCCGGTCTCGCATCGCAGGCTGTTAGGCGAGTAATAAACGTTAAAAAGTTCTAAAAAATGTGCATTCGTTTACTAAGTATGTCTTAACAAATTATTTTATGATTACCAGGTCATCAGCCGCTTCAAGATCTAGAGATCCGAGTGGGTAACAGCAGCACAGACTTGCAGCGCAACCCTCTATGCGCCTGGTTCCCTGGTACCATCGGTAAGTGTAGAAAATAAGCCTACAAATTATTACACTGAATTTTATCCTTAATACAATTCACTATATGTATGTATATGTCGCCAAGGAACTTACAACTGAAAAAAACGTCGATATTTTTAAGTAAGTCGGTATTGATAAGTTTAGGAAAAAAATAAAAACAAACATCAATACAGTTTTAATCTATCAAAAAATATTCTTAATAACATAAATAAAGTATTTTCAGTCTATCCTATTTGTGACAAGACAATTCCGTAATCACAAAACATATCAAACTACAATTCAAATCCCGATCGGATGTTGAGTGTTAATGGTTTTTAAAGCCAATCACGAAAGCTAACACACAATTTTCCGTGAGCCTGAGCTATCGGGAACTAGGTGAATGGGAAGGTAGAGCAAATTAAATAGGTAACTAGCTTTTTTATTTGTTTTCGAGCGCATCGCCCGTGTCCCGTTTCTGCGCTGCTTTGATGTCGTATAACCTGAACATAGGACAAAGATAAATATATCGAAATATAATACATACACTTTGTAAGGTAACAAAAATAGGTGGAGTTATTGTATCATTGTTAAAGTTAAGTTTACCTGATGGTAAGCAATCAGCGTCACCCATGGACACTCGTAATACCGAAGGAGGGGAAGGATTGGGCCTCCGGTAACCTCACTCACACGGTGAAACACAACGCAGTGGTTATTTTACGCCGGTTTACTATAAGTGAGTTGCCTGCCTGTTGTGGGTTATAAAAGATTCAAGGATAGGGGATTTGAGGATTGAAGATAGCGGAGTAAAGATTGGGGCTTCAGTAAGTTAATTTAGACTTAGAACACAAAATAAGTGCTGCTTCACGCCGGCTTTCTGTGTGTTCAGTCGAGCCGGCCCATTATAAGCATATAGCTCTCCCACAGTATGAAGTACAGTTTTTTTATCGTCAATATATGAGTACGATGTAATTGTATTATGATCTAGAAATAAAATATGGGTACGAATATATTTTACGATTCTCTTTACAAAAAGTTTATAGTCTTCATTCAATAGATACACTCATACTGTACATAGTTTACTTTTTAAAACACTTATAGAATTGAAACTAGGTCGAATACGACTATGAAATAAAGTGATCAGTACTTATGTATGAGTGTGGTAATGTTACTACAGTTTTCTTCTGCCAGTAAAGTTTTTTTCAAGCACCCTAATTAACAGTATTGAGAATGGTCTTTGTTTATTCGGACTAAATGTTCTTGACAATGCTTACATATATGTCTATTTAAAAGATATTATCGAGGATGAAGAAAACAAAAGTGAAATGCACGCAATTGAACTTTGTAAAGAAATATACCTGTATTTAGAAAGTCGTATTTTGAATATAAGTATAAGAAGCATCATCATCAGCCCGAAAATGTCAACTGCTGGACAAAGACCTCCCCCTTAGGGAGAGTAGGGGGGTCCATAATTCCCACGCTTTGGGGATCGCAGTTAAGTTACCAATAAATGGATGGAATGCTGCTACCCACTCCTCGGTGTCTGCTCGCAGTTTAAGGACGTACCCGGGTTACGTTACGTTCATAATAAGTATACAAGCTGTATTTATAGGCTTAGGTAATTAACTAAATGTAAATGTCATATCTTTATATTTAAAAGTTATCTGAAAGTTGTATATTTATATGGTTTACAATAAGATTTATACCTAAATAAATGTACATACCAAATCTTTTACCTTTAGTTACCCACCTAAATCGATAGACCCATAGTAATGTATTTAGATTTATAGTGAGGAATTTTTATATAGCAACTAGCTGGACTAGCTGTGACCATAACAAGCAACAAAAGCACACGAGGCATCCATATTTAAAAATGATAATGTCATTTAGTTAGTTTCGTCATAGTAATTGAAGACCTATAAATTGTTTTTCTGTTTAGGGCTGATTTTTCAATGGTAAGATATAGTTATCTTCGGAATAATTATAATGGTGTCACGTCAGAATGTTTGTAAAAGACAGTGACAACAACAATTTTATTCCTCAGATAACATTTATTTATCTGACTATTGAAAATCAGCCCTTAATTTGACTAACACATCTGATATTTAAAATAAGTAGGTAAATGGACTGTTAGTATTGTGATGCCGATACATTTAGGATAAATAAACAAATCAGTTTTTGTACATTACATTCTGGTAATCCTCAAACTGTCGAAACTTAATCTGGTAATAGCTAAACGCATTTCAATAAATTCGTTGCAACATTCAAAACAAATAGTTTATCGAAGGGTTCATACTCCATAAGCTTGCCCCACTGCCCTTATTATTTCAAAGTAAAAATAAGATGCAGTAAAATGTTTACAAAAACCGTAGTTCATTTGTTCTAAGTCGGTCATGGTGAGATTTTTATGATCTGTGAAATGTGAGATTTACGAGTATATGAATGTTGAGATCATAATGCTATGAATATTTTTTTGTATTGTGAGTCATCCATTATTGACTTTTTCTCAGTTTGCTTGTTATATATTCTGTATATTCGGACATTGGCCTAGTAAATTAATAATGGTTCCATATTAAACGACTGCGTAGTAACTGGGCAATCGGCTGATGCGTGAATCGAATCCCGTTCAGAACAACACTTTGTGTGACGACTTATTGTTCTGGGTTTGGGCAGTACATGTAAGGAGTAAATCATAGTGTGGGACAACTAAGGGTAGGCTTATCTAGAATTATAAGATTTTTAACCACATTACTTCTCATCACGTAATTTTACAAAACTACAAAACAAAAACAAACAAAAGTTGTACATAATCATATTTTTAAAACAGCATAAGTACTTATTTCCTAAAGATTTATATTTAAAAAATGAAACTGTTTTTTTTTAATATCAAGTTGTTTTTCGACTTTTTTAAATATGCAGTAAATTATTACAAGCAAAGTGTTGTGTTTTGTTGAAATATAAATCATAGACAATGCAAATAAAGTATGTTTTAAGTTTATAACCGACTAGTAACAGTCAGTAGCACGATGCAATAACAGATAAATAAACGACAACAACCCTTAACACAATTTACATTCAGTTATAGAAACGCAATATATTTTGGTACATACTTTCCATATATGAGTATACATTCTCCGTTCGCAGATAAAGTTACTCTATCTTTACTTACATAGGTACGTATATTGCATATCATCGTACCCAGATACCTAGTTCTGTCTCGGATTGATCGGGGTCATTCACCCTTCGACGGGTCAGCTTCCTATATCAAACATCGCAGTGATAACATTGCACGCATAGATTTTTGATTCTAAATAATTTTTAAATATATATATAATTATTATTCAAAGCGATAAACAATGTACATGAATAATAAATCATAATCTGTATCCAAAAATTTTTTAACATGGCGTCAAAATGGCAATGTCAAAAGTGCATTCACCTCACAGCGCATGCTCGATGTGCAACCAACTACTTTCGTATCAATCGACCTCTTCTTAAAAGATAAACATATCGAAACATAATTTTTATGGAAAAAAAAAGCTTTTCTTTTTAAAATAGGAATTCTTTTACGTTTTTAAGTGTACAAAAAGTTATGTAAAGCGTTATGAGACATGTGATTGAAATTGAATCGTAAGTCAGAGTAGACAACATCGGTTTTCGTCGACACCTGATTGGTTGTGGTTTTACGCATGGCATTCAGGTCCGTAGAGTTGGGCTGAAAATTTTTAGACTCAGTATAGGTTCCATCCCCAACAAGATAGCACAGTTGGGGATCGATCCTATCCACGAAAGAGACCTTGTAATAAAATAACATTAATGAAAAGGAAGGCAACTTCTTAACTTAAGACCAGTTTATGATTTTAGTATTGTTATGTAATTATTTAGGGTTGAAAATGTGATTTTTATCAAAAAAATACTTTTTTATCTTAAAAATCTAATTTTATAATCATACTTGCGCCCTGTCGATATATGTTTCATAAAAATAATTTAGTTTTTAAACAAGGATCAAACTAGCGACCAATTGACCGGTCACGGAATCGTTATAATATTTTGAATTCCAGTAAGTATAAAATTATTAATGAGTAGATAGTATTTGTTTACAAATTTATATAAAAAATACTAAATATCATATTAATATTTTAAAGGCGTCGTGAAATCACATTGCCTTGTGTTTCATCGAGTTACTGAAGCTATTAGAAATCCAATCCTTATCACATATATCCCTAAATCCCTATAAAACCGACAATGCACTCACAATAACCTTAGGACGGCACCAACTGCTTACCATCTGCGTGATCGTTTGCCAGCCTCCAT
Organism: Spodoptera exigua; assembly: GCA_902829305.4. Classification (NCBI taxonomy): domain Eukaryota; kingdom Metazoa; phylum Arthropoda; class Insecta; order Lepidoptera; family Noctuidae; genus Spodoptera; species Spodoptera exigua. The sequence goes on along the minus strand of LR824601.2, from coordinate 4,682,745 downwards.
CACAAAAAAACTCCTCACATGAAAAAGGAATGAGCATAAATGATCACGCTCACTTAATGCTGGTAAAAGGATTAGGACCATCACTGCTTCACGACTACTAGTAAATTTGCCAACCCTTAAGGCAGCTCTTACGAAACCCAAGAAGAAAAGTAGTGAGAATGAGTGTGGGAGAGTCATGCTTCGGCACGAATGGGTCGGCTCGACCGGAGTAATACCACGGCCTCACAGAAAACCGGCGTGAAACAACCACAGCGTTGTGTTTCGCCGTGTGAGTGAGGTTACCGGAGGCCCAATCCTTCCCCTCAACCAACCCTTCCCCAGTCCCTAAATCTCCGAATCCCTAAAAGGTCGGCAACGCACTCGTAACTCCTCCGTTGCGGGTGTCCACGGGCGGCGTTGATTGCTTACCATCAGGTAATCCGTCTGCTCGTTTGACTTATTACATAAAAAGAAATTGAGAGAAGCAACGTACGTCACATCAATCACAAGAAAGCTGCAATTGTGTCAGTCGGTTCACATGCTCTTTATGTACTGGTAACCGGTGTAGAAGCGGGTCGCCATAATGATGTCGTTGCAACCGCTTTACGATTGTCTTCGACACTCTCAACGGGATCACTAGATCTCCTGACGATTTATAATCATTTAAATTAATAAAGTGCCCCGCCCAGTGTCATTGATAGCAATAGCTAATTATGAAGCAATAACTCGTGAGTATGAAAGTTTTAAACAAATCTGTCTCTATGCTGTGCTCTCTGCCCACACGTGTCTGTCGCTACGTCTCTTCTTTACGCCAAACTTACTGAACAAATTTGAATGCAACTTGGTAAAGATATGACTTAATACCCGAAAAAGGAAAGCGAATAGTACTTATTATATTTAAAGATTGTGTTGGAAATGTCTTTTTTGGAATGAAGGAGAAACAAAACAAAATGTATGCTATAGTTTTTTATTTTATTTTTGAAGGTCATTGACATTTTCTTATAGACAGGTCTGAGTCCTTCGTGGGCAGCTGCATCATTCAGCACTAGCATGGTTCCAGTGACTACAAAAAAAAAACACTCCGTCAGAGAGAATTATCCGAAGAAATACGATAATAATGGTCTTTCGTAACTTTGTAAATGAAGCTTAATCTTTTTATTATTTTTTTTTATTTATTAATATCTAACATTAATCGTGAGGAGATGATATGATGAGAGATGCGCTCTTTTTATATATTTATTTCAAATAAAAAGAAGTTAAAACAGTTAAAAGAAATTAAAACAGTGAAACAACCACAGCGTTGTGTTTCGCCGTGTGAGTGAGGTTACCGGAGGTCCAATCCTTCTCCGCCCCATATCCCTTCCCCAATCCCTAAATCTCTAAATCCCTAATCCCTAAAAGGTCGGTAACGCACTCGTAACTCCTCCGTTGCGGGTGTCCATGGGCGGCGCTGATTGCTTACCATCAGGTAATCCGTCGGCTCGTTTGCCGACCAATTACATAAAAAAAAATTATAAAACGGCACTCACCCATCTTCATCTTTTACCCAATCTTCAAACTCTTCAATAGCATCTGAATCTAGCCACCACTGCCTTTTGAATCGCTTATGATCACCGTTGTTAGCAGCCATTTGTGCATGGTAATTGCCAACTTCATTGTGATCTAAATCTTTCAAATATATAACTATTTTACCGACATTACCACTATTAGCAGCTTGATGAGGCATAGGCTTAGAAACAGGTGCAACGTGTTTCGCAAAAACGGTGCCTAGAATCACACACAGGTAGAACACGGATAAAAACTTTACAGCCGCTGACATTTTGTTAAGATTATTTCACTTGGACGAGGAAAAAAGAAATATGAAATATCCGATGTTATTGATCGCTTTTATATCGCCGTCGTACTAAAGCAGGCACCTGCTTGCAATGTCATGTTTTAAATAACTACAAAATCAAGACATTTATAATAATTTATCGATTACAATAAAATCCATTGGTTATTATTACCATAATAAATAGAAATTATATTTATCTGTTCAAGGTATTTTTTCTTTTTTTATTCTTGACATAGATAGATTAATTAAATTTTCATTAGGTAGAAAAGTTTCAGAGCGTCATGTATTCATATCGATTCTGACAATATATGAGCATTTCCTACGCAAAAACGCTCTGATTTGATCGCTCTCGGTTTTTGCAAAGCCTCTAGCGCACGTCACACATGATGGCTAATAAGTCCAAGAACTATTGCATCAGCTATCACGTACATCGCTCAACAAATCAACTGTCCATTCAAGAATGTAACCACAACAAGATTATGAAAAAAAAACGAACTTTTAATTTCCGAAAATAATAAAATTAATTATTGTTGACCTTTAGATTTATTACATCGAATACCGCAACCACAACTTGTTATGTGACCGGAATGTTAGTGTGTGTAGTTATTTTATCCGCATTTTTGCAACTTAAGTTTTATGGTTTGGATGGTTTTTAGTGCATTCCTACATATTATGTTTCCTTTTGCCCTTGTTTATGCTTCCTTTTTCTTGTATCTTCTTTCCTATCAGTCCTTGTAAGATTATGTTCAAAATATCGAAAAGCGTCAATAACTCTGGAAGACAAAAAATCTGTTTCTAACGTTTAGGCAGAAACAAACAAATACGAGCCAAGAACAAACAACGATTTATTATTATAAACTGCAACGATATCAAAGTAAAAGCGAATAAATTGATAATATAAACTGATTCTCTGTTTTCAAGGTTCCTGTCAGCCACAGCAATAACAATGCATTTTCATTTAACTTCATTAGGGGAAAGGAATGGTTAAGAAAGTTGCAAGGACTATTGTGACGAACATTCAATTCAACACGTGATGTTGGGAACTGAATGGATTTTAAAATGCATATTTCGAATGTGTGAATTCAACATTTCTTTCGGTTTCTCTATTTATTTTCAGGTTTACTTCTAAATATTGTTTATAGCATTGTTCTGTCCTGGAGTTAGCCTGGACTTAGTAAAGCATAATAAATAACAATTTTAATTTTATATGATTTTTATGATTCAGTATTACCACGTTATAATTGATTTTTAAAAATTATTGATAGTAAGTCTATGGATATGGATTTAATATTTGATATTATGTTTAATGTAAATAAAAATACATATATCAGCTTTATTCTTTGGCCTGGACAACGAAGACTCTAGTTCACACAGTGCCTATTTTCATGACAATTATCTCGTATTTTGACGATTCTACTTCAAAATAAAAGTCGCATACCATTAAAAGGTAAATGGTATGCAACATCTCTCTTAGACGTCTTTCATTTTTTTCAAAAGCTGTAGTTGTGGTCAAGCTGTGGCTCCATATTAGACCACTTGAACAACAAGTAGGACAGAAAACACAGCTAATATTTTAAGGGCGTCAAAAGCTAATGTATACCTACATGAATTAAAAAAGCCGAAATTTATCGATGGTGCTATGTAAAGTCTGACAAGATGTATAATTTAATTAAAATGAAGATGCATGCTTTGAAGAGATAGATATAATTGTATTTTATTATTGTATTGTAATTAACAACTTTTACTATACATTATAAATTATTATTTTGTACGACAGACGAAGTTATTTTCGCTTTGTTGTTCGTAATAAAAGTAGAGAAAAATATGTATATGTTATGTATACATAATATGAACAACATTGTTCATTCATTACATAAGCTATGTATGCTAAAGTTTTCACTTCAGTGCCTATTGTTTTTGCGACAATTATAATCACCACGCTATTTTAATGTTCAACGGTTATTTAAAAAATGGTAATTATAATGTTTCGTAGTTACCGTGGCTGGTCTTGGGTTTTATTCCTAATTATAGATATTGTATTGTATAAGAATTAGGTTCCAAATTTAATCTGGTCGGTGCATAGATGAAGAGTCACTATCAAATACACAATATTTATTTATTTATTTAATTTACCAACAACTGTTACAGATATGTTAATATATAGTATGTTTACGTATCTGTATGTTTGTCACGACAAAAAAGAAACACTAATGGTGTGGTGCAACATTTTATTGTATATATAATAAAAGTTACATAACACTTTGAACATATCGACAACCGTTTGATTTATAGGAAGGAAAGCAAAATAGCAGTTTTCTTGTTACGTCATTTAATAAAAACTAGTTAACCTAATACTAAATAATACCTAGTTTTTATTACACTGTATAAATACTAGTTGTGGGTAAAAATTACGTAAGTTTAGGAAAGTGTTTGTTCGTTTGTTTTTATGAGTAAACGGTGGAACGGCTCGCCTGATTGCTATGAAACTTTCATCACGATCACTATTGTTTTGCATGATGCCATTAATTACAGAAGACGTTAGCAAACATACATATTTCGCTGTACCACAGTTTGAACTGTGCAGGTCTAGTATGATGAAATCATCATCGAATGACTGATATTTGAATGAAGATATTAAACCCGTCTGAAAGTGGGAAATAGTTAATGAAGGATAAATAGGAACTAAATAACGGACGATGTAACTGGTCTCAAAAATGTTCATCGATATCTGGCTTAAGTGTTGTAGGTACCAAACAAGTATAAATACTTACTATCTATACGTACATATACTTACATACTTAGTATTACAACTACTTAGTATTATAGTATTTAAAAAAATTACTAGGCCGTTACCAGATTCGTGAATTTGTATTATGAATCGATAAATAATAAGATCATTAAACTGAATTAATTAATCCCTACATACAATTGTTGTGTAACCAATTAAAGCAGGTACTTTGGACAGTGAGAACATAACCTTAAACAAACGAGCGAAAGTAAAGAGAGCTAATGATTACATAGAAAAGGTTGGAGTGTCAACTACAATCGCTTAAACGATCACCATTTATAATCACCAGATTTGATGTACCATGCACACGATCACACAGTTTACACCTAATCCATTACCTCATCGCTTTAAACAATTGCAATGCGCACGCATAACAGAAGCGCAATGTAAAAACTCCCAGCGGAATAATACGCGAAAGTGACTTGCGCTTTCTAAACCGTGATACGGTCTCTATTAACGACAATGAAGATTCCCACAGCCAATAAGTGTTTGTGAAGAGTTAGTTATGCGCGCCTGTCACACCGTAGCGTAGTTATAAGGCAATTAAAAAGCCAGCTCGAATATGCATGGAAATTGTGTAATTGTGACTATTGTTCCCCGTAGAACCATCGGTGTTAATGAAGTCATTAAACTAAAAGATTTTACGATTCTTTATTTAGGTTTATAGTGTGTTCGTTCATTAATCCCAACTCTCGATATTTCTGATCTCCTGGTGTTATTTTTTCGGAACACTTCAATTATTTTTAATACCTATAAGAAAAGTATCGCCGTAAAGCGTAGCGGTATTTTTTTTAAATTAAATTAAAATGTTTATGTATATAAATGATCTTTGAAAAAACAGGTGGCAAAAAACCACGCTGAAAAATGATGTTTTTTCCGCCTTAGACTTCTTATCAGATAAAGACTAGTATTACTATCCTTCACAAATAAAAGCTATTCGATATTTTTTTTAAATATGCACGTATCAAGGATACATCGTGTACATATACATATGAATAAATGTAAATTAAGTGCAGCTCGTAAGAGCCCGTTAAGAAACTAGGTCATGCTGAAACTCAGGGCATAATTCATGTACCTAGGTACTGAAGTTAACGTTTAATAACTGAAATGAAAAAAACATTTCATTTCAAGAGGTGATATTAATACATAAATATATGTATATATTTATATTGAATGTAACTATTTTTGCCAGCACCAGGATTATTTGAAGAAGAAAAAATAACTATGTTGATCTCCTAAGTATGTAATTTACTGTAGCATTGAAAGAGAATCTCTCATAAATACGTACTACACATACCTACGAAACGAAAGTGGGACTTTTCTGAGAGTACAAAAACGGACCGAAAGTTTATGAACAAAATAAAATTTTCCATGTTTATTCATTTGTTATCTTTTTTCCAAAATCCTTTTAATAATGACAAACTGTTCCCAAACGTTCTACAAGCAAGCGTAGTTTATAAACCTTGCGATCACCGGAGATATTGTAGCTTCCCAATTTTTCAAATCGGTCAAGTAGTTTCAGAGCTTATTCAATTCAAAGAAACAAATAAATATTAAATCTTTCCTCCTTATAACATTAATGTTGATAAAGTTATACTGATCAGTGTGACAGTCTCCCATCGCGTGCATTTCTCCGCTGTTAAGATGGCAGCGCAAGCGCAGGCACGCGGCGGCGCGCGCAGCTCTAATCATAGACAATTGTCGACTAGGAAGTAACAATTCTATAAATAGTATTACTTAATAAACATGAATTTCTTTTAAAATTTCATTCTCACAATCAGTATCGTATTTAAGTGTGGGAGAGCCAAGAATCAGGTAATTCGTCAGCTCGTTTGCCGACCTATACCATAAAAAAATTGCACGATGATTGTTTCATTCATTTCAGTCTGAATTACTTTAGAAACTACATATAACTCGGAAAAGTCACATTGGTATTTGCCAGGTTTCGAACCCTTCTCTTGCTTGACCTTGACCTCCAGTCAACCACGATTTTTTTTTTATTTACATTATTATAAAGTACTTAATTCTTTGTTACAGATGAAGGTAAAACGAAAACGTTCACGTGCGCACGACCGCTGGTTGGCCAGCACGTGTTCCTGCAGCTGGTCGGCGTTGAAGGCTCCTTGTCTCTCTGTGAAGTTGAAGTGTTCACCACTGAAGGTAAGTCAACTCTAAAAGAAAATAATCTTGATAAATACTAAGTATGTTGAGTTTATTAATGACTAGCTAATGACGTGCGATTTTATCCGCTCGCTGCTCGACTCCTATTGGTCATGGGGAGATGTTAAATAGCCTATAGCACTCAGGAACATTGCATATAAATTGTGTATCGGTAAAGATTTTTGGAAATACGACCAGCGATTCCAAAGATTCAAACTTACTTCTTCGTAATATAAGACAGATTGAGAGTGGCCGTATTGACGAAGAACTAATAAACAGATATTTTTAAATTATATATCATATCAGATTCAAAAGCCAAAAGATATTTTCTCTTTACAAAGGTCTTCCCTTTTAAGTGCAAATTTTCCTAATGTTTACGCTTGCTTTGGAGCAACAGATACACCAACAATACAATGTTATAGAAATGAAAGCATTTCGTCCTCTTTTAAAAATACTCCTTAAAAACATGAAATAACAAAAAAAATAAACAAATTCTTTATTTAAAAACAGTAGCCTAATATTTATTAAAGTTCCACCATAGCGCTAGCTATAAAAGCAGTGCTTTCGTACATCTCGTGAGCCAGAGTCAGTGACTGGAATATTGAATGCACACCGTAACCTACTTTTACAGGAATATTTAATTATGTGTCCTGACCTGCCTCAAAGCGTTTATTACTCTCCAGCGTACGATGCAGTTGAATATCGGCACAAATAGAGTTGCAATCAGTGGTGTAAATACGTGAATGTAACTCTGTCCTATTTATGACAGCCTGGTAACTTTGTGCTATAACAATGGCTAATTAAGCATTGAAAATCTAAACCATTTCATATAACAAAAAGTAATCTTTATCCGGTTGTCTGTTTATTGATTACGAGTAGTATATTAGTGTATTAACTCTTAATTCTCAATATTTTATATTTTTAATTAGGAGTCTTATTAATAATCCCGTGAAACGATAACTGTATTTTCATTACCAAATAATGGACGTCAATAAAACAAATTTCAAACTATTTTTTTTGGAACTTTTTAGCTTATGCATTTGTTCTATTCGCCAGAATTCTCCAACGACCGTTGCGCCCCAACCGGAGCCCCTGCCGACATCGAGCTGGCTGCTTTCTCCAGAAACTGCTACGAATTCAACGTGGCTAAGGGCATGTCTTTCGATGACGCTAGAAAGCAATGCCAGACACACGGAGGAGATCTCATTCACGGATTCCAGGTAACAATTATATTATGCCTGAGTTACTAATCTAGACAGTCTAGAAAAAAGACAAAATGAATTACTATTCAACTTTTATCAGTCTACACGATGTCATAATTATCGGGCAAAAAATATCCACAGCTGGACAAAGGCGTTCCCCTAGTCCTCCACGTTGAATGACAACTCACCACTTGCATCCATTGGCTCCCCAAAACTCTTACGATGTCGTTGGTCCACCGGCGGGAGGTTTACTAACGCTACGTTTTCTGGTTGAGGGTCGCCATTTGAACTCCTTCAAAGTAGACTAAAAATATGTCAATATCGAATGAGGAAAACTTAAGACAAAATAAGAAAGCTTGCTGCAAACAGAACAGAAAGTAGGAAACGTTACGTATTAAGTACAAACAATGTAAAATGCACTTTCTACATATAAACCACGAACTCAATACCAACTCCACATCACCGCATAATGTCACTATAATGCACTCACGTCATTGTATAATCTCGTCCCAAGGGAAATCAGTGACACATACATATCTATACAACTAAGTATAATACAAAGTATCTATTCAACAGTCCGATATGGACGCATTCCTTCATCGTTAATCTCAAATCAGAAAATCATTTGCATAACAATAGAAACAATGCCGATCGCAACTTAGATTAATGGAGATATTATGCCAAACAAAAACTGTCGTTAAGACTTTTAAAACAAAGGTGGGTTTTGAATATGTATGATGTCTAAAATTATTTGTATTCAAATGTAACTAAATAGAGATTAGATTCTTTAGTTAGAGTAATAGATTTCCCTAATAGATCCTGTAGCTCTAGCTAAGGAGCTCTGGTCATTGTGTGAGTATGATTTTAGAGAACTTGATATCCTTTTGATATGGTCTGCCATGTCTTTGGAAGTTACAAATAGATACTGTATCACGCATGTTATTGTGCCTTGGACATGATACAAGTGAATTACAATTTAGCCAGGTGTAAACTATATTGTTGGTGCAAGCAATAGGTACTGGATTGTTTGGACCTACAATGTTCATTTCCAACAATATCATGGTTACAGAGATATTGGTTGACTACGTGCAGAATTGACTTCTATATAATAAAGACTAAAATAGTTTTTTTTATGGGAGACGGATTATCTGGTGGTATGCAATCGGTGTCACACATGGATACCCGCAACTCCAGAGGAGTTCTAAATTTGACTATGGGGGAAAAGGATTGGGCCTTCTCCGTTTTGACACCAGTTTTCTGTGAGGCCGTGGCGTCACCCAGGTCGAGCCAGCCTATCTCTGGCAAAACATGGCTCTTCTACACTTATAGAAAGTGCTTTATTGATCAGGTTGGATACAAACTTATTCTAAAAAGAAATCACGACCAACATTATCAATCCAAATACCAATCTAATTCCTGGAAACGTTATAATTATGTCTACACAAGATATAGATTATTAAATATATATAATTAATCATGCTTTAAATATATTTGACTTAAGTAAGTTTATATATACATATAATATGTCAGGTAAATATAGGCGTGATGCGATATTGTCTCGACATTCGATACGGTGTATGAAGAAATCTTTGATTACTAAAATGTTTTTGAGGTAAAATCACAAAGAAAGAATATTACTTATAATGGCGACGGTCGAGTAATTTTCCATTTTGATCGTGAATAGCAACTAGACATCCACGTGTATCATTAGTCACAGTAATTTTGGGTTGTTAGCGTATTTTTACTTTTCTTTTGCTTTCCTACGCAATCTTGTATAACTGTTTGTCGAAAGTGCCAAGGTTTTAAGAAGGCCCTATTAAAAAGGTTTTCTTTTATTTAATTACGATATATTTTTTATTGTGATTCAGTGAAATATATTTTTATTGTCATTCGTAAGACCATAAAATACTTGCCGAAAATACCTGACACATTTTTTAAAAATTAAAATATTTTTAAATTTTTAATTTAGATCTGCAGGCCTCTCTTATGCATGTGCGTCGTTTATCAAACTAATAAAACCGTGAAGATTTTTCATAATAGAATCTTCGAAAATACGACTTACCTATTAGGAGATTATAGGTACAAAGTCTAACTTTTATTTTTATTCCAGGGTGCGACATCAAGTTTTCTGATCCAAGAGCTAGAACGAAGGAAACCTCAACTAAAGACCCAACTGGTCTGGATCGGAGCACAAAAGGAACCGGGTCTGACTTCCAGAACTTGGAAATGGGTTGATGGTAAGAATCCATAACAATTTAACAACAACTCTTTACGAAAATTGATATTATAAATTAAGGGATTTGCGCTTTGTGATATATTAAAAGCGTACAACGGATTTCCTATAAAATATAATTTTTCTGGCACTTATATCCCTCGATCCCTTGGTTTTTACATGAGTGTTATATAGGGTCTTTTGTAGGACTTTTTATAAAATTTGATGGACGCTATCCTATAATTCCTCTCCTCCTATAATTATTGCTTATGAAATGGAACCAACATTTATATGAAAATGAGACCAAATAAAACCTATTTATAATTGTCCTCATCAGGTGAACTGGTACAAAAGCCAACGTGGGGTAAGGACCAGCCGAACAACTACAATGGAGAACAGAACTGCGTGGTGCTGGACGGAGGTCGGGCGTGGCTGTGGAACGACGTGGGCTGCAACTTGGACTACCTGCACTGGATCTGCCAGTACCGTGAGTGTCATACATAGGTACATATCCTTTTCCTAATCGAATGTGAACCCAGCGAATGTGCTACGCGAAGGTATGTTGCGATGTATTTTGATATTTTTATAGACTACCAATGTTCAAGACGCCATTATCTGCCTTTCTAAGCTTTAATCACATAGAGTTTTTCCGTGCGGGAATGGAATCCGCGACGTTTTGCCCAGCTACTGTAACGACTGTGCTTTCACAGTATGTATCATTTACAACTAAAGCTTCGAGTAAATTATTTGAACTCTTTTGTTTTCAAAAAATCCTAATCGAAACCTTATTATGTTCTGTTATAGCAACAATAGTGTTCATCTACATTTACAGTAGTGTTACACTGAATATACACCAGTCGAATGACAGCATCTTGCCAGTTTCACAGTGTTGTTCCGTGTTTTACAACGAAATAAAATTCTTTACTAAATGTAAGCCTTATAGGGCTGATTTTTCAATAGTCAGATAGTTATTATTTGAGGAATAAAATTGTTGCTGTCACTGTCTTATACAAACGTTCTGACGCGACAGCATCATAATTATTCCTCAGAGAACTTTTATGTAACCATTGAAAAATCGGGCCTAAATCTGGCTGAACATTGTTTTTGCTTAATTGCTACGAACCTAATTACACACAGTGCTTGCGCGAATGCTATAGGAAAACTGTTCCAATATATAATCCTTGATCGATTATGGTATTGCATTTTTTGTGTTGTTAAATATTTTCTAAGTTAACCCATTTCTTCTATGACATAATATAATTTATATATTAACATTTTCTTCAATCTGTTTTCTATATTTACCGAGAAATTCTACAAATACCTAATAGTTATTTCACGGAACGACAAAACCAAGTCATTTCTTCTACAATCTGTTATGTTTGCATTTCGATTTGTAGCGAGAATTCGCAATTTCCTTTGTGCAAACGATGCATTCAATGTCAGTCGTAGTCAATATGATATTTATGATAAAGCGCATCATTTACCTTTGTTGTTTTCCTTATATTATATTCAGGTTACAAACGTCTTGTAGTCAACAAGACGTTTGTAACCTGAATATAATATTGCTTTACCTTACATCTTAGAGCTTCTTAATGTATCTTATATACACTGCCTGTAAAAAAACAGGATCAAGGCCTCTTTTAATATAATCTCTTAATGTCAAAAACTATATTTCTATAACTAGATTTCGGGTTGAGATCGGTTACTAACCGCTTTTTTTATAATTAAATCTGTACTTAGGTTGTGTTATTAATATAATTTGATTTGATGTTTTTATTAATTGTGATAAATATAATTTTATGAATAGTTTTAACTACCATTCCGATCGTTCCTATAACTATGGGTTATGTGGTTATGGTCTTGTGTGAGATTTTTTAAGAATGACCCGTTTCTTGAGATGATTATTAACTCGATATCGAATCTGGGCTCGGAAAAAAAATTTGGTACCTACATTCTAAAATAATATAACTAAGAATGTGCCCTTTATCATGTAGGTACATATAATCTCCCGTAAGGTGTACAAACACTTTGTTATGTACTTATACATTATATATACCTACGTAGCACTAATTACTAGCACTCTTAAGGTTTTTCCTACCCTTTACAGAGAACTACAAGTAGAAGAAAGGAACATTGATAATATATTAATATTTGTAAGAAAGGGCAATAAATAAAGACAAGAGTTACCGAGCAAATAATCATGAATGAAATGAACAGTTTTGATTTAATGAAATTAAGTCGTCTCGCTATATCGGTGCTGTCGAGAGGTTAGCAAATAATTACAAACAATAAATATTCATATAAAAGCGAATGCTTCTAAAATGTTACTTGTTCGCAGTTATTACAAGCAATTTGCATACGTAATGTTATCGCAATAGTAATTGAAATTGCCTACTTATCCTGTTTGTACGTGTAACGCGGATACATGCGTCAAATGCAGTTGTCTTTACCCTTATAACTAATATAACATTACTCTATTGCATAATGAAAGCAAAGCACCAGCACTCAATCCATATATCAAGTTAATGAAAGATAGGTAACACAAAAAAGTTCGTGGTGAGCCGACTGTTGAAACACTATGAGGAAACTTAGACTTATCCATACTAATATTATAAAAGGGTAACATTTGTAAGTTTGTATGTATAGGGTAATATCTGGAACCACAGGTCGGATTCCCAAAATTCTTTCACTTATTGATAGCTACAATGTTCCCAAGTGCTATAGGATATAAAAGATCACGTCACGATCAAATGTAGCCGAACAGCGGGTGAAACAGCGCGAGAGTGGCTAGTAATTTCTAATTTGATTAGCGCTCGTAACGTCTCTGTATGAGTATAGTAGTGAGCTCGTATAGGCTGATGATGAACTGAAGCAAATTTTATTTAAGTATAAAGACCATTGCAATATCGAAATCCTAAGAAAAAGTTCGATTCATTCATAACAGACGAATTGATCGATAATTCTACTCATCCATGGTTCATCAAGGAAACATAATGAATTTAATATAATATAAAACATATATAAATAATATTCAACGTTTCTTTTTTCTATTTGTAGCTCGCCGTAGGTTTCGTGTCAAAGTGTATTTTCGCAGAAACCGTAGCGAGCAGCGGTTTGTTCCTACCTACAGTGGTACGACACCAATCAGTTGGTTAACGACGGTAACGTCGAACTAAAACTGGAGTGTTCCGAGAATAGTGTATTTTGTAGTTCCGAACTGTAAAGTGAAGGACATTAAACAAAACGAGGTCGGGGAAATAAATTTTCAATAATGTAGTCCAGTTATCGTGATCTTCACAAATATCTTCACAAATGCCATGTGAGCCATCCCTCCTCAATCCCTAAATCTTCAAGTCCCTAATCCCTAAAAGGTCGGCAACGCACTCGTAACTCCTTCGTTGCGGGTGTCCATGGGCGGCGCTGATTGCTTACCATCAGGTAATCCGTCTACTCGTTTGCCTACATATTACATAAAAAAAAATGCATCTGCTGACTATTATGACGTGACTTAATGATGGATTATTATTTTGCTTGCCTATGATCCGAAAACTAGACATTTGTATTTTCTTAGTAATTTGACAGACACGCAGACTGCTCTTGTATAACAAATCAACTGAGACAGGGTTAATTTCTAATTACGTTATAACAGTACATAGTAGCTACCATGTTTGTAAGAAAGCAATTGGCACGCCCATAGCCTACCATACCTATCGCCAAGTGCGTTGCCAACCTTTTGGAAATTGTACCTAAAGGGTTTGTGGGTCAAGTTATGGGAGCCACGCCACTAGTGTTTATGCACCGATATAAATACAAAACAAGCTTTGTTTTAAGCAGGTTTCTGAAAGGCAGTGAAAATCTATGCATACCGATCTTTAAATACAAAGTAGGTAATTTCTCTTTAATTGCAAAGAAATTGCAAAATAGCTTAAATAGAAAATGGGTTCAATCATAGATTTCTTAGCACATCCTTGACAAATCTGTAAAGATAATGAAAGAAAACAGTCAGTTTATTCCCAAAGTACTGTCGCTGTAGTTGCATCGATTCAATCAGTGTTTCTTATTGCCACCAGGGAGCGCTGTAATCGATTGTAGAACAATTATTATGATTGCAAAGCGAATTGTTCAAACGATTGTTATTGAAAGAAGTTATTTGTTTCTTGATTATTTGTTGCATTCTAATGCTAGCGGGAACGAGAGACCTTTTCGTTGAAGACACATTTGTTATGCAATGGTTTTCGATAATGACCTTATCATCAACATCGCTGGCAAACCAATTCACACAGGGTCTTGTTTATTTTTTCAATGTGTATTATATGTGGTCATTTATTTCATTTTAGTCCTTTCTATCATCATCTCTTATGGGCTTTTGCGTCATGATAGGGATTTTACATTGATTTTTGTCTTAGAACCTTTTTACAATCTTCATACTTACTTAAACACGTTTTACACGATTAACGTACATATGTGACAACTTGTGGTAATTACGTTCTATATTCAAATCTATCTAGACATTGTGAAATAGGTCCTTAATTTTACAGTTTATAATATTGAAACGATGTGTGTTCTACAGTGCCTCCCTCTTGTGGAAGTCCGGATAAGCTGTTGAATACGACCATCGAAGGAAACAACTACCAAGTTGGAGCTTCAATCGCCTACAAATGTCCAGAGGGACACATGCTTCTCGGAGACAAGACTAGGGAGTGCAAGAAAGATGGATTCTGGTCTGGTGCAGCACCCAGCTGTAAATGTAAGTAGTTCTTTGTAAATGTTATCTACTAAAAGATGGATCCAAAACATAAATGAGGACTTATTCTTTCTATGTTTAAACTTGCGCACTATTCTTCTCGTCTCCGAAGTAATATGCGATTTTTTTACTTCGAAATGGGCAGACATATTACGCCCGGTGGTAATTGATAATGCGATAGAGTATGGCTACCCATATCTATAAATCCACTTTTTCTACATAAGGGAATATTTGACCTATAATAAAACAAATAATTCATTTCAGACGTAAATTGCGGAGGACTGACGCCAATCCAAGATGGAGATGTAACTCTAGTCGACGGCAGGACGACACACGGCGCTAAAGCTGTTTACTCCTGTCGAGAAAACTATACCCTGGTTGGGGAAGCCGAACGCATGTGCATTGATGACGGTATTTGGAGCGGTGAAGCTCCTAAATGTCTGTTTGACTGGTGTCCCGAACCTCCTCCGGTTACTGGAGCCATAGTCACCGTCGACGGTCACAAGGCTGGATCTCTGGCTACCTACAGCTGCCAAAATGGATTTATTCTCTTTGGACCTCCGGTAAGTGGGACTTTGCCACTATTCTTCCAAATCATTAGTATATTCGTAAGCACTTATGAAGCAAAAGCTTTTTCTGCCAATAGACATCTGTGATAAGGATATACAACATGCTTAAAATTTATATTAATCCCATTGATCTGTACGTGGAATCTTCCAAAATTATTTAAACAGTTTCTCCACGAACGTGCCGAGGGCTAAAACATCTATAAAAAATAAAATGTAAGCTGGATAAATGACAGTACATAGATTCATCAACCAAGTACATACAAATAGCGTACGTTTTTTGGATTTTTCCGATTGGCATTCACAACCCCTACAAATAAATGCAAATCAATAGAACAATATGTTTTAAATTTGCGTATGGCAGGAGTGCATATTTTAAACAAAACAATTCGGCACTCATCCCAGGCCCGACGTATTTTCCATACGAAATGTGTCGAATATATGCCAGTTAACTGTTTGATTAAACTAACATTTTGAAAGCTCACAATGCAATACTCAAATTCAGTTTTCTTCACATGCAAAAAATCATGAATTCACTCCAGTTTAATAAAATATATGTATTGTTATCCTTCTTTCAGAGCGTAACCTGTACTCTTGGAGGATCATGGTCAGGTACACCACCTTCCTGCAAGTACGTTGACTGTGGAACACCAGCTCAAGTTCACAAGGGTTCCTTCATACTCCTAAATGGCACCACAACGTATGGCTCCATAGCTCGGTTCAACTGCGAGCCTGACTACTGGCTGGATGGTGCGGAAGTCCTCACTTGCAATAGAGACGGAAAATGGTCTCATGATATACCATCTTGTGAATGTAAGTGACATTCTACACTACTACAGGATTTTTAGACCTAAAATATCCACGATATGTTTTCCTTGGTTCGTCTTACTTGTGGACTGCAAATCTTCTTTTAAATAAAAGCGTAATAAACAAATGCGATCTATTCGAAACAATATGAGCTTATAGCCTCATACATACCTACATATACATACCTACCTACATTCTATGGCATAACCACCACACCTCATACCTATTACCAGATAACCATTACCGTACCTCCTTGAAGAACCAGATTACCTTTACCATACCTCCGTGACCAACAAACCAATACCTTCGTTTAAGACTTTCTGTTATCAGAAACAGTGAAACAAGCCGCCTTGAACAAAGCGTTTTAAACGTTTTTGACTTCTGACAGAAACTCGTCTTGAAAAAGACACTTGTAACGTTTTTGACTTCTGCTGACAGAAACTCGTCTTGAAAAAGACGTTTTAAAACGTCTTTAGGGAGGTACGGTAAAGGTTATCTGGTAATAGGTATGAGGTGTGGTGGTTATGCCATAGAATGTAGGTAGGTATGTATGACGCTATAAGCTATTTAACTGAATAATTACTCAAAATATTACTACATTCGAATTGTTGATTGATTTTATAACGATCAGTAAATTTATATTTGTAAGATAACATCGATTTTTTATTTAGATTACTGTATTACTTTCATAGTATTCTTGTACACAAGGCCGTGACGTTTTATTTGCAACTTTTGCTGCAGTGATATCATGTGCGGAACCTGAGGCTCCTGTTGGTGGTGAATTTGAGGCTTACGACTACAATGTGCACTCCACTATCGACTTCCACTGTGAGAAGGGTCACAAACTGGTCGGTGAGGCCAGCCTCACGTGCCAGACAGATGGAGAGTGGTCCGGAGAGTCACCCAAATGTGAATGTAAGTAATCCAAGCATAGTTGAGAAACCACTTGTAGTTTAGTCCATACCATCTTAACTTCTTGCTCCATCATTATGGTCAAGACTAAAAATCCAGAAGTGACATCTTCTAACATAATTATTACATTCCGTAAAATACAGTCGACAAGAGATTTTTAAGTGCGCGCGCACTAGTCTTCGAATATTTATTGTACGAATATACATTACTAGCTCTTACCCGCGGCGTCGCTCCCGTCATTTGACTACCTGCCCTACTTTACCTACCTACCCTACTCTACCTAACCTACTCTATCCTATGTCCTTCTCCTGGCTCTAAACTACCTCCCTGCCAATTTTCAGCTGAATCGGTTCAGCCGTTCTTGAGTTATAAGTGGTGTAACTAACACTTTCTTTTATAACGACTTTCTTTTATATATATAGAAGATTATCAAATTGTTGAATTTTGTCTTGTGCCAAATCCCATCGAATTCAGTCAGCTATACATATTAAATTGAATAAGATTATGCATAAGCCACAGAGGTTTTAAGCTTACCTATATATGTTATTTAAAAGCAAACTAAACTTATTTCTTCTATGCTCCAATATTTTCAATGTTTTCAATTCCCAGATGTGGACTGCGGCAAACTTCCACCAATTCCGAACGGTTCAGCTGAACTGCTAAACGGGACCACTCACCTGGGCAGCGTGATCCAATACTCGTGCACCACAAACTACAGGCTCGTGGGTCCTGTTCGAAGGATTTGCACTGAAGACTACCGATGGAGCGAATCCTCTCCCAGATGTGAAGGTAAAAAAAATATTCATTTATAAAATTTTTTTTTTAATTATTAACAGAAAATTAATATTGTAAGTTACTTTACTTTATCTTATAAAAAGTGATAAAGAACGTTCGAAAAATGAAATTTGGAATACCTAAAAATTGTTAAGTGCATTCTGTGTTATATATGTATAACTGAAACCTCTACAGATCACTACTAAAATCAACCCTATTTAACGTTGCGTTTGACACAAATATTTCAACTTACTTATTTCCAGAAATACGCTGCTCCGACCCTGTGGTACCAGAGAACAGTATCGTATCAGTAACTGGTAATGACCGCAACCACGGCCGCACTCTGATCCGAACTGCTGTCACTACCAGCATTGGGAACAGCTACCGTATTGGAGCTCTCGTCAAGTACCGCTGTGAACGTGGTTATAAGGTGGTGGGTGAGAGTCTTTCCACCTGTGAAGATAATGGCCAGTGGAGCGGAGTTACGCCAAGGTGTCAATGTAAGTTAATACCAAATTACAAATTCACTAGGTGTGATTCTATCTAATGATGCGATAACTATTATTTTAAACTGTTTTTCAATCTTTAAATGATTCGGTCTTATTAAACTGTGGGACTGTAGACATTATAACTATATCTATTCTGCTTTGTAAAACAACCTACCAATAATAAAGAGTGCCATTACTAATCCCTCCTTACTTTTACTCCAGACGTAGACTGCGGTAACCCTGGTCCAATCCAGAATGGCGTAGTGACGCTAGCAACAAACGCAACATATTACGGAGCAGCTGTTTTGTACGAATGTAATGAACATTGGCAACTGGATGGCGTATCGCGACGATTGTGCCAGGACAATGGTACATGGAGCTCAGAACCACCAGTTTGCAAAGGTAAGCATTCTTTGCAATCGTCTGGAAGACGTACTGAGTATTATAACAATGCTGCTGTTTATACTATAGAAATTAACATTTCTTTATTGTCTCCCTCAGAAATAACATGCACAGACCCATCAATCCAGATCAAGGGCAGCGTAGGTCTACTCGTTGCCACATCTACGTTGAGCATTGGAGGAGAGGCTCACTACCGCTGCGAACGTGGATATGGGTTGCAAGGAAACCAGACCAGGACCTGCAAACCGAAGGGACAATGGAGTGGAGCTCCACCCGTCTGCATTCGTAAGTCGACATTGCTAAAAGTTATCTATGTTTTAGAACCCTAATCGTAAAATCGAGTTGTAATCTCATTTCTTGGTTTGCTTTCAGCGATCGACTGCAAGTCACCGGGTACAATCGAGAATGGTCGTATCATCATTTCGAACAGCTCCACACTGTTCGGCAGTTCCATCGAGTACCATTGCTTGCCCCAGTTCCAGAGAGTAGGCCCCTTCCTCCGCAAGTGTATGGATGATGGTAAATGGTCCGGCGAAGAACCCAGTTGTGAGATAATCTCCAACGAAGCTGCCGAAAATGGCACGCTGCCGCTCAGTGTAGGAGTTGGATGCGGCGTTGTGCTTTTCCTTCTCATGTTATTGGGAGTCATTTATTTGAGGCTGTAAGTATACGAAACTATAAGTTTAATGTGAGATTCCTTTTAAGACTATAACTAATGAAACTGTTATATTTTTAGCCGAAAAGCCACGCCAGTAAAGAACACAGAGAACATCGAAGGAGCTGAGCGTAAGGAAGACCAAAATGCTGCTGTGATGAGCTACGCAACGCTGCATGACACGAATGGACGACATATTTATGACCATGTTTCCGACAACGTGTACGACTCACCGTACAGCGAAAGGATCGCCGACAACGTTGCTTACGGGAGACGAAGCGACACGGACTCGGCGTACGAGCCCGAGCCGACCGGCCCAAGCGCAGTGGTCACGATCAACGGAGTCGCTGTGCGCTGACCGCTGACTGACTCAAAGTGGCTCGTAAGACTTTTAGGTAACCAAATCCGACGCTAAATTGGTGTTCCTCAGTGTAAATGTTACCTGTAAATTTTCCCTTAAAAGTGGTTACCATTGACTCGAGTGTTCAAACGATACGATAGTTTTAGGGTTAGTTATGAGTCCCATTCGCTAGTTGATCACCAACCCTTACTAGGTATTGTACCAAAGATGTAAATGTGTTGGATTCGTGTGGTATGTTTAAGACTGCAATTCTTATCTATCCTTGTCAAATTGTTAAAAGTAACAATATAATATTATAAGTTATACGTAACTTATCCACGGTATTTAATTCCATCCTACACTATATAATATTGTCACCCAGAAAGCTCTAGTCTCTTCAAAACAACTCTATGCATTGCACTTTTTATTATTGTCAAACTTATTTGAATTGCAGTCTTAAATATCATGTAAATACTTTTTGTTCATAATTTTTACAATAACTCACAATACGAACAAAAAGTATTACAAATAGGTACTATATGTATTTAGTTATTAAAAATGTATTTATTGTTGTATATCGAACAATTAGAATTTGATGCCAAAATAATTCTGCGAATAAAATAATGCTTTTATGAACATGTTTAATTAAGGTATATTATTTAGTTTATATTCTTATTGTTCCTTTTGAATTATGTAGTTTCTTTATCGGTATACCTTTATACTATGAACTCGGGAATATTTAGGGATATGGTGGTATAGATACTAACCCGAAACGTGCCTTTATACACTGCTTTATATTTCTATTCTACGTATTGTTTTGTAAATATTATTGTTTAAGTTAGAATTAATATTAAAATACTAGAAACCCAATGCCTGTAAAATCTAGACCTATCTGAGACGTCTACAAGGATTAAATTATTGCATTCTAGCTAAAACCGACGTAGACTGTACCTATTATCAATCGACTAAGTACCTAGGAATTAGCTGTTCCTTTTTGTAATAAGAGAGATTAAGGTAGGAACTTTCTCTTGTTAGGTTCAAATGTAGGTACTATTATTGTATCAAAATACTAATACAGTTGCTTTTTTACGAATGAAATTAATTACCTAATCAATTTCATATATCATAGTCGGAACATAAAGGCCTCGATACAGATTGCATGAAAATGTTTTACTTGAATGATCTCGACATGACTTCTTGTGATTATCGTTAAACTCATCTTGGCCTGCGACCCCTCCCCCTCCCCCCAATGCCATGGCGTTATAAAATAAAATATATTCTTCTATGAACAAAAGTAAGGACATCATAAATATAATTGTGATTAAATATTAAGTGTTCATCAGAGTATACAATAATATTTTTGTTATATTTTATATTATGTACAATAATTTTAATTTAGACGGATTCGTTAAATAAATGTTCTGAATGTGTATGTGTATTTTATTTAGGAACTATTTTGGATAAAATCCTGTTTTCTAAGAGTCAAGTCCTTCGGTTACCTCACTCACATGACGAAACACAACGCTATGGTTGTTTAACGTCTGTATTTTTAGATCGAAATTTTTAGCAATTAAAAATAAAACCACTTACATATTTTATCAACTCCTTTATTTGTATAAAATTGACAAGACATCGAGAAGACAACGATAGCTTTATAAATAACACAGTAGATAAGTTCTTAAACATATAATATACATATTATATAATATTTATACAGTGGTTATTTACAGATATCAAATATAAATATTTATAAGGGATAACAGATTGATCAACTACGACGATTACCTAATGAACCTTTTTTTAAATAAAAGGGCGTTTAGGAGCTGTTGCCCATTTCAAATTCAACAAATATATGTATAAAATAAATATAAATAACATTGTAAATAAGAATTTTGTAATCAAACTAATGTTATCGTTCGTGCTCATGGTTTACGAACTCTTTTCGTACCATGCTACGAGAACCTCTTTCGACCACCGGTATTATCTACCGCTTTTAATCTCACACTGACCACGGTAGCAGACAAATCTGTCTACGCTTCCAACATAAATAAATTTACAAAGTCACATAATTCTCAGTAATCGTCGCAATGAGGCCCAATACTGCAGTTAGAAAGTTAAATCAATTAGACATACCATCACATGTGATTGGCTCAGGTATTCCTTACGTTAATTGTAGGAGCGTATAAAGTACTTACTTCATGTGATGTGGACCTGAGGCCTTGAGTGATGAATAACTTAAAGGAATTAGGTACATATGTGGAGATATACAATATTAGTGTAACATCAATTTTGCAGTAGGAAAAATGAAAATACTCCGAGCGTTTTCAATATCTACTGCATGTTTTTATAGTTCGAAGTCGAAATATGAAAAAGACTGTCAGAGGAGGAAATTATTTCATTTATAGAAGTCATTTTTTACTGTAAAGAAACTTACCCTAGCGTAGGTAGGTACGTGTAATTTTTATAAAGATAGTATTTTCACTATAGTACTTTAACGAGTTAATATTATTATATTGAATACACAATAAAACACGGTTTAACATTCTGTGGACCAATGAATATTACTTATTGATTAAATATATGTAGGTATTTTGTTTTAATAGGTATAAATAGTAGGTACGCCAAGGTAGGTAAATAGTAGGTAGGTACACAAGATTCTCACAACAGTGGACAAAGGAATATCGAAAAATCGAGAGGACAACCAGGGTACAACTCTGAACATCATATGAATTATAAATAGTATCTAAAAATATTACAAAACAGTCTATCTATAATGAATTATGACTAAATATAGGACAGGATTTGAATTTCGTTCTTGAGAAATGAATCAGCGCATTGCCAAAGGGGAAGGATTCGGTGGACGCACAATACAGTATATTATGTATATTTTTTATTTCAATTACATGCATATTTTTATATATTGGAAAATATCATTGTTGCCTATTTTATACTTAAACATGCAGACAATTAGGTATAATATTAAACATAGGAAACATCACTGAGAACAAATCCAAACGTACACTACTTACATTAATTTATAGTGGTTGATATGCATAACATGCATTATAATGTTCTAATATGTATGTATAATAGATATTATTTAGTAATTAGATATTAGGTAAAATATTTTTCTTTAATTTAGCCTACCCTAAAGTTGGCAAACAGACAGCTCACAGTTTCATTTAGATTTAAAGTTTAAGAAAATTTATAGGTATATCTTGAGTTTCAATGTAAAATGTAAAAGGTAAAAGTACCAGGGTAGAATGAAGTCAGCCATGATTGTGGAGCAAACGCAATAGGGTGACGCGGCCTCGGCCTGAAGTAGGAGAAGGAACGGGGCGGTTTTTAGCACTGCCGAAGCTCCGAGAGATGACAACTCTAGCAGTGCCGGTCTACTTGGCGGGAGTAGTGTGGGACACGCTGAAGCGGCACAAGTAGTGTGGTGTCACTTGGTACCTGAGTGTGAGCGCGGTTTGACACTACCTCTCGCCTAAGAAAAAGACGTTTGATGATTTTCCCCTCTCAAAGAAAAAGGATAAAAGAAGGTTTCGAGATATAGTGTGAATGGCTTAGAATAGCTTAGGTTATTGTCAGAAGTAGAATTTTTCCAATTAAACATAAATAGTTTTACAAAACAGTTATAAATCATACTAGATAGGTACTGTGTGGGGAAAAGATAGCTTTATGGAATATAACTATTTTTATAATCTCAGTCACGTGTTATTTAATATGCAGCTTTATAAATGACTTATAGAGTATTCATGCACAAAATCTTTATCATTGAAATATTAGATTTTCCTAGAAACACTATTTATGTATAGTAAAATACCATTAATTATTAATCATCATATTAAACATGAGTTATTGTACGAAGTCCAGGATTATTTGTAATTAATTCTATTCGATAAAAACTGTATACTTTTTAATGTACCTAGTCATTTAGTATTTACTTGTCACTTGTCAGTTTGGGGCAATTTTTTATATAAATTACCCACTTTTTTTACTCGAGAAGTCAACATATAATTTTATTGTCTATTCCTTGAATCAAATATTGTTTTGTAAGTCCGGGAGTCACATTAGATATACTACTATTTCTTTTACAGAATTATAGTGGTTAGTATTCATTCATCATTTCATCTATTTATTTTTCATTAGGTTAACCACAGAGGTTAACAGTAAACAGTGCTTAATTAAATGCACCCTGAGAGGTTTAGTAGCTCCAGAGCAGTGGAATATTGTTGGCTAAAACTGTAGCCTCATTGACATCTTAACCCTAAGATCTCGTTTACCTAAACCCAGAGCGTCTTGCGGGGCGCCGTTCCTTTGTCGTACATTACAGCAGCGGACCGGGTCATCGCCCAACCAAAAACAATCATACGAACATTACGAGCAATGTATAACGAATGTCACGACGCATCACGCCATACTCAGACGGGCCTAAGACATTGATGAGGCTACTACATATATGTACCTTCATATTAACGCCACAAAATATGTATGTATATTATGTAGTCAATGGGAATTAATAAAACCAACATCCCCCATAGAAAATCTACTTGGCAGTTGTTTTTTTCTTCATCGGGAACAGGACGACTTCTTCGTCAAATTTTACTAAAAATATAATAGTTAAAGCGAACACCTAACACGTCAAAAATGTTCTACATATACACGACAAAACTCAACGCATTTCCTTAAAACCCACACAAATTAATCACAAGTTCTTTATCAAACCGTCGGGACGGCAATTTCAAGTATTGTCATTCCATATTTACATGAGTTATTCTACTACAAAAAGCGTCCTATCTAATCAAAAAAGGACTTTAAGCCACCTGTTTTAAGGCAGTTTTTATGTCGAGTCCCTACAATATCTTGATGATATAAATATTGCAAATTAAAAATTGTTACGTACCACTAGATTTAAAAAATCAGGCGTGGACTCCTTAGTTTTAGTATTTGTCATTACTGTGATATGAAATATTATACATCATCGCATTGAAAATTTTCTTCTTTATTTCGCGGTTAGTGGAAAACCGCCATTTTAACCCTTTGAACACGGGACTCTCAAAATTATTAACGTAATCCCAAGTTTTTCATACCTCTATCTTTCTTTTTGTTTTTTTTTTTAAGTTATGTATCATTTATTATATAGTAAATGCAATTACTTTTATTCATAAATGTTGATAATTAATGTATTTATTATTCATATACAATTGCATGCACACATGCTTCGTATGCATGTAGATGACAATTGGAATATAGGTAAAAGAATATTGAAAAACCACAGACAAAGAACATACGTATTATATTTATAAGCTCCTACTTTTATTCTTTATCCAGGACCGTAATACAACGTATTTATTAATTTTGGTACCATTGATTTCTATAGACATATCATTCATCAGTTCATTCGTCTTTGGTCAGTCGTTTTGACTTTTTTTATTTTTCAAAATTATCGCTATTATCATTATATTGGGGCAGTTTTAAAGTAACGGCAATGTCAGGGCCTAAAAGCCAAAATTTCGATATAATTCAACCTAACTTAATGAACAAAGGCACACGTCAGTCATTCAGTGGAAGTAAAATTATCGCAATAATACAGTTTTAGAAGAATGTTAAGAAAGTAAGCTAATATAAAAATATATATAAAAATAATAAAAATATTAATTTGTTTGTATTGTGCACGGCAAAGAGTAACCTTACTTAAAAAATAAATAAAAAGTTACACATTCTTTGTGAAAATGCGATACCACTGGATCTAAGTCGAAAAACTAAAAAAAAAGGATAAAAACTGAAACAAAACAAAAATATAATGAAGAACTGTTTATTTTAACTTTCTCTTCAAATAAATAAAAACTTTATTGAACAAAAATTTTCAGGATCACTAAGTTAAATGAAATTGTTGGTTTACAAATTTTATACAGAATATTATAGTATTTACGAATATCATTTACCACTTCAACAAACTATGTCCCATTTAAATATTTCTCAATATTCACGACATTATTTTCAACAAGCTTAACACATAAAAGTTTTTTTAATAGTAATTATAACATTAATTTTATTACAGCTTGGCAAAAAAACTGAGACAATGATAAACAGCTACATTAATAAACGAGGTCTTTCAAACAGTTACGTATTTATTGTCAAACGCAGAGGCGATGGAGTTGAGAACTACACAACCCACGTTTGACTGGATAGATATGAAAGCCTCAAATAATATTATCAATAACTGTTAACAGTACTAACTCATACAAACAAGTGCTGGGAACATGGCAAAGATTATGTAGGTGGCCGTCTGGACCGCTTCACATGCGGGACGTATGTCGCCGCTAATTTAGACTAGCATTTTTATGCCTCTTGAGACCTATGGACCCGACAATGACACATAAGTTTAATGTATATAACTCGTACATAGGCCGCTTCAGCTAGTGCTCGAGTCCCTGGCCTGCAATGGCAAGTTATTTAATCAGACCTGGATAATTGAGAAAGTCTCATTAATGACAAGGTGTACACTAGTCATTACATTATTATAAGTTTCTGGTCCATAAAGGGACTAGGCCTTATTTAGAGGCAAAACATATAAATATTCACTTTTATGGCCCCGATCAATTCATACTTTATAGATATTCAACAGTCTATTTCGCTAATACAAAAAAGTTTCTATGATTGTCGTACAAAATCGATATATCACAAATCAATCCAATCGGCTATAGACTATTGCCTAGAAAAAAAAACTATACATTAATATATTAGTAATTCGAGATACATATGTCGCGAAGATATTTATTTCATTTTGAACAATTTAGAGGTGTATTTCAATTACAGATATATTATCAAACAATATCTAAGCGACATACATAGCTATATATAACATTTAAATCGGGTGAATCAAGCCCTCTACAAAAAAGTCGTAGTAAAACTAATCTACTTTACACTTATGTAGGAATATGTCAAAAGTTATCGACAAGAAATACACCTCGAGAAACGTGGTAATATAAAATAACATCTCATTTTAATAGCAGCTACTGAAGTTAAGTCGATGCATCTAACAATATGCAAGTTACTTAAACGTTAAACAAAAATTTTAATACTTTTACCGTCATAGGTCACAATTAATTATCCAAAACAAATCAATAAAGCCGCAATTTTCTTACGAACGCTATTAAAAGGAAACGTTACACGAAAACACAATCCATGCGCCTTGATACTGATGGCCCTGTGACGTCAGTAAGTACGGACGTTCAATAAGTACATAATACTTTCTCAAGACAAAAGTGAAAAGGTGCGTTATAGTCACAAACACAACACACGTCACGACAATTAAACTAAGGCAATCTGAATGTGGAGCGATGCTGGTTGACGACTTGGGAGAAACAGGCACAAATATTGAGTTAAATATCAACTTCACATCAAAAACTGAGAGGCAGAATTCCGAAGCCCGATCTCTCGAGTAGCTCAAATAGCAGGCATAAATTCATTTTTCACGCAAATCTGTCAACCATTTTTCAATAAAATCTAAACGCAAATAAATAACAAAAATAACGGAATAAGTTGTGTGATGTGGAAATTACCATGTTATTATGTCAAACAAATAAAAAATAAATACATAGTTAGTAATAGGTATATAGGCGTATTTTAATGAAAGTGACTTCTTGTTTTTGTAGAACAGATTTATGTATAAATCACACATATCATGAGTTGATTCATAAGAATGTCTTATGAAGACTAATTTTTAACGTGATTTAAACTTGTGTACGAGTATTGAAACTAGTATTTCTGACTTTCGTGCATAAATATTTTTATAAATGTTTACGCCCAAGATCATTTGCATCGGAATTTTATAGACAAAGTAATAATTCATTATCGAACATCATTATCAAACAAAATTTTTTTTTATTAATATTTTCTATCCAAAAAACAAGAAACACGAAATCGTTCACGTAAACAAGTGATACATAAAAGATTGTAAGTTCTTATTATCAGAAATACTGTAATTGTTTATCAGTCTAAGGGCATGTTTCAAATTTCTGTACAGCCACTACGTATCAGTTAAATTTGAATATAGAACTTTATTTGTATTGACTATGTGACACATTCGTTTTTTAGATACTTTAATAAAGTGGCGAAATAGGAGCTAAATGTTTAGGCTACCACCATAAAACAAATTCGTTGTGCGAAAAGACGCGGATTATTAAAAATCAAATACTCTAATTACAGTTATATCTGAATAATTATGCTTAGAGTTTGTAATACCGCTTATTTATCTACATTTTATTTAAACAAACGAAGCGGCATTCTTGCATGAATTAACTGAGAAAAGCTTAACTAGTGTTAAGACACAGCAAGATTTTTATACATGCGCAGCGAGCGACGCATTAACGTTGTACATTCAGCTCTCGCTGTAACTTGAAACTAGTAGAACTTTCCGCAATTGTTTCACAAGACTAAGGCGTTATTTTTAATAGATTTAGTACATCTCACACAAAATTAATTTCACAATTTAATTTGAAACGACAGTATACGTAGAAATAACGTTTTTGTGGAATCTCAAAGACAATACACTCAATAAGGGAACGGTAGACAAACTTAACATCAGGAACAATAATATTTCAAATATATAAATGTACAGTGAACACTACAGAATGACATTAATAAACAGCATGGACTGCTATAAAACATAAAAGCATAATATACAGATTTTGTACTGCAGTCATTGTCGTCTGTAAGTGATTCTATAGCTCGATAATCCGTTATTATAAATACTCGGCAATTGCCAACAGTTTTTTATCATTAAGTTATAACATTAAATTAAATGGCGATAAGATCATTAATAATTTATACTGGCTGTATTCTCGTAATATAATTATTATCTCATTTCATATCAAATTTTTAAATAACTTACATTCGTACATACATATAACTTTAGATAGCAGCAAAACAGTTTGGCGGATCGACTATACACATTCGTATCGGAAAGACTTGTGTTGTTCAATAATAGTATTCCCAAATAAAAAGACAACAAACAGTGTTTAGTTCAAGTGCCTATCAACATTGAATAAATAACACGAAATATATATGTATAAACCTTTGAAATAACAGACTAAAGAGCACGTCGGTCAGAGACGTGTTGCCGATCATAACTTGGCGTGCTATTCTATGTGATCGTAGGAGACACGCGAGGTGATGTTCACTTGGACAGTTTGCTGATCACCCGGATTAGGGCTCCGTTCTCGTCCTTCAGCCGCTGGTTTTCAGCTTGGAGCGTTTGTTGATACTGGAAATTTTATAAATGGTTCATCAATATTATGCGTATCACGTGAGCATTTAATGTCTGGGCGTTCATTGGACTTCAAACATCCATGTTTATTGAAATACAAAATAATATTTTGGCCATAACACGCAGACATCGTTACAAACACAGGTGAAAAAAACATCGGTACAACATGGGTTCTCACATCAAATCGTAAAATGGCACAGTGACATAAATTGATCACACGTGGGGAGCGACCATTGAACTGTGGGCCGCTAAATTACTTTAGTCACAATTTTGAAGATGTATCTTGTTATAAGATTGGGCGACAATCGACGCCGTCAAATGACACCCGCAACATCGAAGGGTTACAAATGCATTGCCGGCCTCATGGGGGTAAGAGTTTTGGAGATTTGAGGGATTTAAGAGAGGATAGGAAAATTTACACATCATATAAATATTTCTCCTAAGAAATCGGATTATAATAACTCTTGTACAATGTGTTGTACAGACGATGCGTTTAATGATATAACAGTTCGTTGTCATAAACGAATTAATCATCTATCACAACTTTTAATAACTTTTCCACACGAAAAAAACATTCCATTGTATGTAGTTTAAAGTCGTACGCATCGCATGTACATACATTTTGATAGGTATACAATGATATATTCAAAAGCGCTTGAAATTCCATTACCATAATTTAAATCAAATAGCAATATTTCGTTGCATTCACTTGATAATTAAAATTATATGAAACTAAATTGATCTTAACTTTTTTTGAATAAAATTAGATTTCTTTTTTCAAATACCTTTTTCTTTGTACCGTGCATTATGGGACTTCAAGCGTATTATTAATTACTTAAACACATTTAATAATATAAAAGCTATATCACATATTTACAAGTGCTCAAACACTGTGGGTGTTAGGGTCGTTCAAATCTTATGTAATCAAAGCTTTTTATTAGCTCAATGTCATGTCTTTCCTACTCATGATAGCCTAGTAGAAAATTCAAAAACACGGGTTTTAAATGGGATATTTTGAACACTGTTAATATAATACACACTACGTATGGGTATTGTTGACGAAAAGTTTACTTTAAAAGGTCCTAAGTGTCGGTGGTTGGAGGTAACTATTTTTTTTAATTGTCATATGGTATGGACACGTGTGGTATTACTGCAGTCTCTCTTATGATATTTAAAATGTTGTATGAGATATTATTACGTTCTCTGCATCACAAATCATGCAACACACGCTAGCCAACTATTTAAAAAACATTGTGTTTTATTCAGACTTCTAAAGTACAAAGAAATGCGTACTTACATATGTAAGGGAATAATATTAACCGGACTTTTCTAATACCTTACCTATTGATAGCAATTTTCTCAAATCGATTAGGATTTGTTCATTATTTTACTATTTTATTCATACTTAAAACACCTTACATTCTGATACTATGAAATGAAAAAAATAAACGTTCATTGGATAAAACTACAGACCAAACAAACACCAAAAAAATCACAACAAAGACCGTGCCTACTAAAAATTGACATTGACAATCACATAAAGGCAAAAATCTTTCAAACGTTTGCCTACATCTTATAAAACACAGTGTATTATTTACTGTAATATAATCTTACGATAACCTCTGATAAAACACAATGAATGAAGGCGCGTGCAATAACGCTTACGACACGCACATCAGACGCAAATGACACGCACACGTCAACGTATATTCAAAATGTGATAATGCAATTTGCAAATTGTCACATCACTTAAAATAAACAAGTTTTTCAAATATAGCTTCTAAAATGTCTAAAAAACTTACGAGGGTAAATTTAACGACAACATTTTAGTTTCAAAACCTTTTACTAACTACAATTATTCACAATCAACATAAGAATTTTCCTATACACAGATATATCGCCATGGTACTTTTTAGTAATACGTTGATTGCACAAAATAGACTTTGTTGCTTTGTGTCTATAACTATATTTCTTTGGCTGAACATCAAGATCTATATGGTATTGGCAAATGCCGTCTTATTCGGCAGTTTACGTTGCGTGTACGCCTCGGATACGTCGAGAGTATGGACACAATGCACGCGCTAAGTCCGGCACGCAAGTTAGACATGTACCAAAGCATGCTCGCCATAACACACTGTTAATCATCGTGGGGCGGGGCTCGACAAATACTGCGACGCTGCGCGACTGTTCTCTCGCTATAATGTCGTCTCGCTCACACGCTTCGTTTGTGAGTGGTGTTTAATGATGATGATGATCACTTTATTCGGTGACTTCATACACACTCGAAAATATTAACTTCATTAACAGTTTACTAGGTGTTACTTTTCAAAAGCTATTAATATATTTAAACTCAACTGAAGCTTGCGAAATTGTTTTCAAGTTAGTTTAACGAAAATCTATGTTATAATTATTTTATCAAGCTTCACTTAACCCTCAATACTTTTCATATTTTTAAGGAGCAAATAACTATTTTCTTGCACACCATTTAATTACATTTTTGGTACGCGAGTTTCGTTAAAAAAGCCAAACATTGCGTGAAATGTAAACGAAAAAAACTTGAAAATGTCACTCTTCTGCAAGTTAGATCAAACACGTTCTCATTTTACCTGAATAAAAAGTTAAAAAGCGTGCCAAAAAGCGTTTGTTTTTTATATAAATCGCTTATGTCACATATATTATTATATTGATAAAGTTCATGCGATGCCGCTTGTCAGCTGGCGGTGGTAAAAAGAGGGCGTGTGAGATAGCCTAGCAAAATATCAACAGTGTTTGTGTGTGAGAAAATGTGAACTTCAACGTGTAAGCGAGAGCGACGATCGGTTTAGTTCGGCGCAAGCCGCACGGTGTCGCCACTGAGCTGGACGCTCAATTAATGTACACATTTACCTATTTGGCGGCAGAGTTGGTCAATTTGCTCACGACCCGCGTAAGGGCACGATTCTCAGCCCTCAGCCTTTCGTTCTCGGCTTTTAGTTTTTGCAATTGCTATAAAACGAACACCAACATGTCAATTTTATTATTATCTCTCTTGGCGGCAGGTGCTATCTTGATGTCCGCCATATTGGTTTAGATCCAAACATGTCAAGCTGACGGTTACACTATATCTTGTATCAAATGATGCTTGCAGATATATATAATGTGTTGTGTATGTGTCCGCTACAGTTCTGCTCACGTATATATATATACTATATATAATACAAAAGTGGTAGATGATAAAGTTACCTTTAATTCTTCCTCCATTTCTGATAATTTCCTCTCCATAGCCCTCTTTTCTCGTTTCTCGATTTCAGACAATGAATTCTGGTTCTGTAAATAAAGAAAACATAATTTTCCAAAGCTGTTTAGCTGTAGGTACTTACTACGTTTTAAAATAAGGTATACAAACAAATTTATTTGATACACCAAATAAAGAATTAAAATATGATGAAACAAACACATAAACATAACAAATCGCAGAAGTATATTAAATAATAAAAGTCGCCGAGCAAATAAACATCAAATTTCGCTATGCATTTATAGCATATGCTGCCATAAATATAAAATGCTAAGGTTGGTAGCTCGCGCCAATCTGTCAGCTGTCTATGCAAATAATTAGTGTTGTAACTGTGGGCGGGAATTAGTCAAAACATTGAAAATAGTCGAGACTCGAGCTAATTACGAAACGTCACGAAAAACACGTAGTCACGGTGAAGGTGAGTCTCACGTTTGTAATATTAATAGATTTATATGGAGACTGCTAAGTTTAGAGGGTAACCCTTGTTGGATACTTGGTAATAATTTATATTAGTGTCTGTAGAATAATCTTTCGAAAAAGAGGATATATTACTATTATGATCATTATTAACAATATATAATTTAAATATAGAATCTAGCATTGTGTTCATAAAAAAAATTAAGAGTCATCTTCCTTGTCCTTTTGTATATACATTTGATACAAAAGCCCACCATTTTTTATTTATCGTAATATAACTAAGCCGGTATCTGCCTAAGAACACGTAACGCATCGTCAATTTTGATATAAGTTAAACAATAAAAGATATACGACCCGATGCTTCGGAACATGTTAAAAATAAATTCATCATCTAAATAAATTGCACACAGAATAAACTTGTTTAACATTTGCAAAGGCAAAAATATACAAATGTGAGCCACATTCTAAACATTGCATTGAAATAGTAAGTACTTACAATTTAATAATATATAGCTTTACACATTGGGTTTCATGGTCGGTTATTACGCAACTTAGAATTTAAGAACTAGGTGTTATTTATTTCTCGCTTTTTCGCGATTTTGAGACTCGTATAATTCAATAAAACTTTATCCAAATGGCCAGTGACAGAAGCTCAGACGTCATCAAAAAGACAATAGGATCATTGAAACAAAAAAGGAAGGAAATAATTTTAGCACTTGATTTTATCGGATGCTTGAGGTGTAGATGAATATTAATATAACACGCTACGCATAGCAGTAGACTTTTACTCCTGAAGTTAGCTTCATTGGCAACCTAGTAGACAACATGATGATACTATACCTAAAACTTTTATCATAATTTCTGGCATTTATTATTTTCTATTAAGTTTTGTCTGAAATAGCTGTAAGGCGTAATAACTTATGCATAGTAATGAATAAAAAACGGACAATTTGGTTTAAATATGCACGCAACTACAAACACAGGCATACTAAAGTAATTCGTACCACTTGAGTGAGCCTTGTGATAGTCGCGCGAGCCTCGCGCAACTGTTGCTCGGAGGTGGCGAGCAAGGCGCGCAAGCGGCGCACTTCGCTCTGAGACGCCTCGTACAGCGCCTTGTAGTCCTTGTCCTCGCTCTCCTCAGTGCGTTCGCTGCCAGACTGAAATGATACAGAACATTAATTAATACATTATTGAAGGAATATTTGGGCGTTCTCGTATCGACGACCAGATGAATTGTCAGTACATTTTCAACTAGCATGTAACTAGATGTGTAATAGAACCAAGATCAAAGATAAAAATTTGAAGAACCTGTGACCTAACCGATGTCTTTAGGCTTTCTTTTGTCTAACAATAAAGTTTTCAGGCTGATGGTGATGTAACTACCCGTAGTTATTTATTTCGTGTAACTAAACTGAAACTCATTATTTAACTAAAGAAGATGATCTACACATACATTACGTTTTAGTTTCTAGCCCCTATAGATATAAACAATGTCTTAACACGATCGATCAACAGAGGTCGATTATTAAGTAATCGATTCAATTCATCAATCACGCATTCACATGGAAGTCATCATAAGATCCATGGCTGAATAGCCATGATGGTCCTCTAACATGAAATTTAGCAAATCTACCACGACGAGTCCTGCTTACTATTGTTAATTTGAATGGTTATCTTATCTCATTACTCTTATTATAAGTAAATGTTTCATGTCAATATTGCATGAAGTTACATTTTTCATTATAAAATAAAATAAAAAACCGCAATTATATAAA
The DNA here is from genome assembly GCA_902829305.4 of Spodoptera exigua. NCBI lineage: Eukaryota > Metazoa > Arthropoda > Insecta > Lepidoptera > Noctuidae > Spodoptera > Spodoptera exigua. The sequence continues at coordinate 4,648,136 of LR824601.2, read as the reverse complement.
AAAGTGTAAAAATTGTGCCAGACTATATCAGGAGCATGGAACATGATAACGATGATAACGGTGGTTAGGGCTCCGAAGACAGAAACTTTCTTACAACGCGGTCTGTTTCAAGGAAAACATAATAATATCAGGCCTTGACCCATCCGCCTAGCGCCAGTCTCATAGGATGGTTATCAAGGCTTGTCGGGACTACCCCTTTGGCGGACACAACTATTATACAATAATAGCTCAACCAACACATCACACGTGAGCCAAGTCAAGATATGTTATTCATTCTCCCTTTTTCTAGGTTTCCAATGACATTTCCCAGTTCACAGACATTCGGTAAACATGTTACAATTTTAGGCTTAGGGAACTAGCTGATTTAAACAGCAGGTACGTAATTGAGTCAACCTGATGTTATGTATTGAGGCAACGATCCAGCATCCAATGCCGCCTGAAAATGCGACGTTAAGTAAATATGTGAACCATTAAAACATTTCATGAATAATCCCGACCGTCGCTTTCCAGTCAATTTAATTTTTTTTTTTTATTTATTTAAATATCCCTATTTTTTGTTTTATTTTTTGTTTGTTTTATTTTTTATTTTGGAACCGAACAGACTGCCCTGAACACATCATAGAAGGTTATTGTCCTTTATATACTCCTTCATTTCTGGCACAGTATCACACCTTTACTCAACATCACACATTCAGTCAGCCTACGTGTGGTCAACAGGCAGATGTTGCGCCAAGTGGTATCATCATTCGGTCGCCGTCGGTCAACCACATCTTGATTGGATCATACCCAATCTCTGGTACATAAGGTTCTGAGTATAGGTCTTTGCCCGCTAGATAGAGTGTCCGTTTCAGGAAGAAGATGCGACAGTTGCACACGTCAAGTATTCGTAGTTTCAGTCCCGACAAATGAATGCCTTAAAAGGTGCATAAATGCAAGAATAGCCCTCCCTGAAGTAGTGTTATGCCAATGATAGCAGACTGACCTCACTGATACGATGTTCAATCCTACCCTGCCAGTAAGATATGGCTGGTTGCGTCAGAGATCAGACAAACAAAAAAAACTATTATTATTTTTTAAAATCTGTTCATAATAATGATTGTGTTAAATGGAAGAACGAGATTTTGAATGGAAGTAAACAACGTTATTTCAATATAATGGTGCTGCTGACTAACAGAACAATTGCGAATTATAATGACATCTCGTCATATCTTTTATTCCTATTGAATAGGCAGAGATGGTAAAAGTAAAGGTCAGTTTGTTTTATCCGTAAACAAATATCAACGTAACAAAACAAAACTAGAAAGAAAACAGGCGCCGTTTTATGGATAACAAATAGTTAGAAAAACTAACCTTCTATAAATAGATGCGTTGAACTAACACAGAAGCTGTAAAAACTATGCGTTTGTTCGCGGGAATCCAGATACTTTCTACTTTGATAGAACAATGAGGAAATTCATGCATAACTTCCCAAAAAAGATAACAACATCTCTCTCATATGAGATATATTTTCTCTGAGACACTGTTACTTTGTTTGTCGGTTCCCACGAAGAGTACATTAATGTACCTAAGCAGGTACTTTCTTACTACCTATATACATCATTTAAAAGTATACCGTCAAACATCAGAGAGAATCCTCGAAAGTATATGTGTACCTACCTATATTGTACAGATATACACATAAAATAATTAAAAGAAACTTCCTTGGTCATTAATACAGTAGTCTGCAATAAATATTTTAACATCATTTAGAAAATAGTGTAACTTGTATCGAACATTTTCATTTGAAATTTTCGGTTACCATTATTATAATGAACAGAAGTCCCATTTCATATTATTATGTTTTTGTTACGTTTTTCTCTATATAATTTAAAATGCATTATACATGTGACGACGTATTTTTATATAGGTAAACATCTATCAATAAATTAGATATTAAAATACCCTAATACCAGAAAACCTAATATCAGAAAGATCTTTTACACCAACACAAGTTAACTCTAACATTTCTTTTGTTTTCTTTCTTTCTTTTCTAAGTGACATGACACGGCATGACACAAATATAAGATGTTTGAACCCAGAATTCAATAAAATTATAGTATTTCAATGAATTATTTTTTCTTTATATGGTATATAGTTACTTGTAATAAAATGATTTTTTATAGTTGTTACAATTTTTACCTATAAAATTACAAGTTACTTGTTTTAATTTTTCCTATAAAATACTGATCTAGGTGTCATCGATACGAGGTACAAGGAGAACACAGTTTAATATGTTTGAAATACATAAAAAACACATATAAAATAAATATGCTTCATGTTTTTGTCAATAATTCCCAAAAACGTATTAATCAGCAAATAAAATAAAGACCGAAAAAAATAACCGATCGTGTCTGTGTATTATAACAAAAAAACCAATAGAGCTAATGTCATGAATTAAAAGTTACGTATGAAATCGGTTATTAATTTAGGCCGATAGTAGCACTTAAGGAAGAGTACTACACTATTATTTTTCAAGTAAGTTAGATATTACGTACACAGTATCCATCTGAAGCAAGAGAGTTTAAGCTGAGAGATCGAGAGCCAAGCGCTCCTGAGGTCTCCAGAGAGCTGAGCGAGCGAGATCGTTCTTTATCCAAGTTACCGGCTTTATTCGCGCGGTTCTTGCGCTGCGGCCGTACTGGCGGCACATCATCGACCTCCGGCGCCGGCAGAACAACCGGCGCATCCACTGGCACGTCCGTGGGCTCCTGAACCTTCGCCAATGGCACAGGCTTCGGTTTAAAGTCTTTTTTGCTCGCCAGCAACCTTTTGTCCAACTTTTTTAAGACAGGAGTCATTAAATTCAATGATCCCAATGTAGCACCGCTTAAGTACACGCCCCCGTACCCGGAACTAGTACCACCGTATATACCAAGATTAGACGACGGCCGCCCTAAGCCCGCACTATAAGGGTTATAGTTCCTGTACGCGCTAGAACTGTAATTGGAATAATTGTTTGAATAAGGACTGTACTGACTACCGAGCATCGTCCCCAGCATGCTAGGAGACGAGCTATAATGCGAAGAAAGGTTTCGCGGCCTGGAAGTATATCTATCTTGTTTACGACTCATTTTGTACACATTTCACTACAGCCGTATGGTTAAACAGTTGGCGGGCGAACGCCGCGCGCTACGTAAACACACTGACCGTCTCCCGTTTTATTCTACGCGATGTGAAAATATTGTGCTCTCGCGTCGCGGGCGGTAGGATCGCGCGTATGTGACGCTGGTGACGCACTGACATGTTCAGACGAGAGGGCGATATCCACCGGACACGTGAGACAGACCATCACCTGTAAATATAACGGCGCGCCGCATCAGCGTAGCGTAGGGATCGCCGGCCAGTGGCGCGTGCCCCGAACCCGCCGCCGCAAGGACGTCGTAACGCAAATAGAGATTACAGCCCTCTATTATTGTCGGAGACGCCTCATCAATCAGTCGACAGTTTACTTCATAATTAGTGCGCTGATCGAAGGCCAGCCGCGGCCAACGCGTGCCTCCGCCCTGATCGGTATCGGCACAGGTACACAACGCGCACGCTAAAAATAAGCCCGCACCTCCTATAAACATTGTATGTTACAGCAACCACAAATAAGCTATGCAGATGTAGAGAAGTAAGTGCATCGTAAACTGTATACATACACGGCTGTTTCTAACTGTATAAATACGACGCCATCGAAACGCTAATTTATGAAACACGCATTATAGTTCCTTGTCTTCGTATTTTACTAACTAACTATATATAAAATCTATTTTCAAGTTTACGCGTCTCGGATTCCGACAGCGATGACCCAAATACTATCTTGTTGGGAACTATCAAAACATTTGACTAAAATGCTGACTCTCGCTTCTCTCAAAACCACAGCACATTCCAGATATAAACGGCAGGAACGATGTTGTGCACAAGTTTAAAAAAATCAGAGAAACGCCGCAATAATGTGGCTAATTCATTAAGATGGTGGCCTGCTTCTATTTCTCAAGACGACGTGCCTAAATCGTTTTTCAAAATTTCATAATGTACACTAAAATATATTTCGAAATTGTCTAGGGAAACTCGGTCGCTAACTTCGCGTCCCACGTGGGCGACAGACGCTACGCGAACGACACGATGTCTGTCCTACATTATGGACATTGACAAAGTAGTTATAAATTGTTCGTGAACCACAAAATTAGCGTTTTAGCACTTGGCTAATGAAAACGTTATAAAATGACACTGCAAGTATATCTCAGATTAAACTAAGAAGAAAATTAAAGGGTCAAGGGTATGTCTTACACGCAATCTAGCTTTTATTTTTGTTTTATGAGCGTCTAGATCTGTAGCGCTTCCTGTAGTGTCGCGTCAAAAATAAAAACATATTTTATTTAAAAAAATCTAAGAACAGTTCTTCTAACATGAAATTTAATGATTAATATATCCCGTGGATCCAACATTTATAATGTATTGCGTCGCATCACTGTGATGTGATAGTTCAAACCGCCCACGAAGAGCAGTTGATATTACATATTTTAATAATGTTAGAGGCGGGTACATTGTGGACGGGTTAGCGACGTCACCGGCCATGTGTGCTGAGGAGCTGGCGTCACGGACGGATACGCTAAAAATAATAAGGCTCCAGTACACCGTTCAGCAGTAACCACGGTGATAAATACCAGATTTATGACTACAAAATATTGATTACATATTGCATACAAGCTCTGGCAAGAGAACTTCTGACTAATGAACAGTTGAGTACGTAATTTGTAGTTGACAGACTACTCGCTTAATCTAACACTAAAGGGGGAACTCTCGTTACGTCTGATGCCTGTGCACAATCACTGTGTTACATTTCTCTATACAAAAACTAGTAAACAATCACTCATTTCCCACAGTTTCAACATATCGTATAAACCTAGCTTTTTAACTACTTAGCGAACTTTTCATCGATTAAGACTTAAATTTAAAATTTTTGAAATAAAATTATGGAATAAATTGGCATGCATTACGTAAACATTTTAATCAAAACTATGATAAAGAGCCAACTTCCTTGATGCTTTAGGAATATGTCATGAAAATGTTTTACTATGAAACAATAAAATAACGCCCTAAAAGTAGCCCATTGCTAGAAGAGCATGAGTACTGCTACGCAATTGCCTGTGAAAAACTTATGAAGCACTGGTGACAAACGTTTTAAAAGATAATGTCATTTGAATCCTAACTAATTAAGTAGATACATTATACGAAACACAAATTCAATAAGCTCATTAAGACAACTCAATAAATGACAAAATACGTAAAACAGAAGACAAATAAATAAATAAAATGTTTACAAAATCACGAAACGCAGTTGAGTAGTGACCACTCAAACGCAATTTATGTGTCGTTCATAGAAACGTTGGAATTATGCCAATATTTTCCACGCTGACCACAAAAAACAGGGTATTTATTGTAGACCTAGACATACGATGATATATACTTTTTTCGTACTTGAAATTAATTTCCTCTACGACGAAACGTTAACGCATAGACAAAAATCGCTTACTCTGTAGGTACGTCTGTACTACTTTATAAAAAAATGTTATTACTCTTTTCCACAAGTCAGGCCTTTCGTCGATTGATAATTTGGTTTGCGATCAACAAAATATAAAATGTTAGTTATGAATAAAATTAGTCAAAATCGATTGTCGATCAATACTTGAACTCAACAAATATTTTTAATATATTGATATCAGTATGTCCATTCTATTTATTTTATTACGGTTTATAATAATGATTTTTCAAAGATAAGTAAATATTCCTAAAGGCAGAATTTATTTCACCGCACTTCTCAAAGATTACGGAACTTCTAATAACGAACTGAAAATCACAACAATGTTTAAAAATACACGCGCGGTTTCGTAAGTTGTTACGTTAAATATACGCTTCTTATAACACGCTTCTTTAAGATCAAACAAATATTTTAAACACTTTCTCTACTAACTAAATATACAGAGCCATAATATTTCCTTTGTCACTGAACTAAAGTAGCGGACTGTCGTCAAAACAAGCGCACTTATCGCAGATCACTAAAAGATATCAATAAGAAGCAGCTCATTCTGAAAATCGGCAGAGTAATCTATCACCTGAAGACGGTGTCACCAAGATATAGCGACAAGCTGTCGAGTTATCTCAACAAAGATGTTTTTATCACGAATTCTCAAATTAGAACCGAGAAATGAGACCATTGATCTGGTAAACAATTTCTTTTCTTTTTGCTACTTTATGGCGGTATTTTATTTAGATCGATCCCATGTGCCAGAAACACTTTCACGGGTTACTTAAAAAACCTAAACTTCGATGTTGGTTAAAATCGAACCAGAAGGAATTATTTACCTTTTTAAACAGATGTTAAGAGCAACATTCACACTTCGTTGGTGCACATGTACATAATGTGTTGAACATGACGTTTACTATTAGGAAATTGGCTAAATGACAGTTAATGCATCTGTTAAACTACATAGTCTAGGGACATGGAAAATCCCCGAAGCACTCTCGTAAATCTCAAGGAGATATAAACCATTAGGAGCCCTTGACGCACGAACCTTTCACCACCGTCACGGCAAATACATTTTGTAGAAAACACACGTCTAGAGTGTGTGACGTTGGGGATGAGTTGCCAAAACAAATCCCTTTTGAGATGGTCGTATTTCATCGACCTTGCACATGTGCTCGTGGACACGATGTCACTCACAACATTAGCATGTGAATCATATGAGCAGCGCATTTACAGAGAACCGGTAGCAAGAGCATTTTTCACTAGTTCATCATCGCAGTCATCATTCTAAACAATACAAAAAACTTTTTCTTTCTTTTACGTTTTACAAAAATGTATCTTAACAACTTATTTATAATTTTCAACCGAATAAAATCTTGATTTATATAGCTTTCAGAGTCAATCACACGATTGTTACTTTTCTGCCTACCCTTATACCAAAATCCAAATCCATCGCACATCAACGTTATTTTTCGCACTGCTCTTACATACATATACATAGCGTTACCTCATTGTCGGCTGTTTTTGTACCCACTACCTGCAATTCCTATTCCATGCCCACAAACAATACAACAAATAATGCAAAATGTGATTTCACAATCCATGCCACATTAACTTTGTAACGTTTTCCATTTACACCCTATTAAATTTAATCTTCGAAAAGCAAAGCTTGACTTCGTTTTCCTAAAAATGAAAACATTTTAACTAAGCATGAAGGCAAAATAATATAGTTTGTTGGAATGCAGAAAATGAAACTTTTGTAATATTCAGATCACATAAAAGTGAAAAACTGGATATTGAGAACGATGAAATGGGAATTGAGAACAGTGACGAGAACTTTGTTTACAACCGAATATTCTCCGCGATGATTTTGTGTATTTATATACTGCTAACGCCTTCATTTCCCGTTAAAATACCTTGAAGGCAACCAACGCATATGTATGATATATAATATGCATGGAATAAATTATACAATGCGCCATTTTTATTTAAAAGTACCTCTTAGAACGAAAAATGGAAGACTCAAGCGTCTTGCTTAAGTATTATCAAAATTATATCACATACTTATCGAAATATGTTTGACATGATTATCAAGACTATGAGGTAATCTATACAAATACAGGAGAATTCTGACGCAAAAAGTAGTAATCATCATCAGCCAACAAGGGCTACAGATGCATACTTAGGCTTGCTATCATCACGCCCACAACAAGTCTTCTTAAGGCAGTTAGTTTGGCTATTTAAAACTTATAATTAGTAATTATAAAGCGCAGGTTTTCATCACAAAGTTCTCTTTGCTCCATATGTCAGAACGGGATTGCGGGTTAAGCGCAATAAGACACCAGAGCAGAGACAGGGTGGTTTTAAGTAAGTAAGAGTCTGACACTCTCTCTCGCCTAATAATGAGCGTGAGAGATCATTGGATGATTTTCCCCTCACAAAAAAAGTACACATTGGTGCTTGCCGGGCTACGGGTCCGCACTTTATGCATGTAATGAGACGACTAAACGTCGAAACTGCCCTGTCCTTCAATAAATAAATTATATGCATAAACCTTTTAAATGACACAATAGGCTAAAATAATAACAATATCAAAATAAATTTGTACAAGAAATTCCTGCAGTGTCTTTTAAACACGATAATTATCTCGTGTAATGTCGTAGAAAGAAATCAGTGTCAAAAGTAAAATTACTTTGTTAATTATTTTCTAGTAATGTCAAAACAAGGAAATCAGTGGTCGGATGACGTAATTTATTAGCAACATTATCACATGACTAGACCAGACGATTAATAAGCTGAACCATGTACACACTTGGAACCAAAACAGTTGTTATTAGTATTTGAAGTAATTAATATTGTATCATATTCAGATATTACTAAAATTTTATAACACTAATTCATTTGAGATGTATATAATTGCAACCAAAGAGAAGATTATTTAATTAACATAAATTATGTTCGGCAGTATCTTTAAAGTTTTTATAATATTTAATGTTATGACTATACCTATACATATATATTCGTTGTAGTCCACTTTCAGCCCCTCAGCTGTCAATAAAATATGTGTCCATTAGGTCCCTAATTATAGTTCATTTTCGTCCACTACAGACTGAATTTTATTTTGCACCCAAATTTTTGCTCTTTTAGACACTCAGATTAGAGTCATTATGATTTATCATGTAGTAATAGTAAACCTTTTCTTTGCACTTAATCTTACTTTTAGGCGTTGACTTTGAGTTACATTTTCAAAGTTTCGATTGAACGCATCAATCAAACTTACTAATAAAATATTGAAATTTGAAAATTATTCCGACATCTTTATGAAAATAATGAATATATTTTGAAGCAAGTAATGAACGTTTTATTTTTACATCATATATTTGTATGTGGATCCGAAAATTTTAGAACTTAATACATATTTGTAATCTGAGCAACACGTCGGCGGTAATTTACGTACAGCTATTATGAGCTATTACAAATAATCCTGGATCAAAGGACTGGTGCAGAGAAAAGCTTTTATAATTGCGCAGTTAATGTTTCTTGAAAGAGAGCTATTTATTTTTATCTACCACTGCACCTATTCGCAAAGGATCAAAGAAACCAATCGAAATGTACCTGCTATGATGAAAAACCACATTATACACATGGCAACAGAAATAGGATACGCGTTGTTACATGCATAAGATTTATTTCGGTGACAGAGAAAACTGTATTTTTTATAGATTTGGCATAATAAAATGGCGTGTAAAAATAGTCCCGCTCGAATTTAAACGATCGATATAAATCATATGGACCAGCTGAGTTCATAGCATTTGACGAATACGAGTTACGATATAACAGCCAGAAATACATCGCACCCATTGTTTCGGTGACGTCAACCAGCGAGGTGAACGCCGCTAAAATGACGGCATGGGATACTACAGAATATAATATTTTCTGTTTCTTTAAAAAACATATTAGCGATCTCTTATCGATTTTCTTTTACAACAATATTGTATCTTTTCTGTAACAAATTTCGATTGGTCACAATTTTACTTTGCTATACAATATGTAATTCAATAAATATTCTCAGACTGTTCATTCTGCGAGCTTTGTTCCAAGTGGTACATTATTTGAGACAGTGTTCCTGACCGAATATATTAGTCAGAAGCTTAGAATTGACTCATGATTTATTTCAAGAAATTGTTTCCGTCGCGAAGAACAGAAGTACGGCGCAACACGGCCCATTGAGAGATCGACTGTGCTATGTATAACGTTTTCGACGAGTTCTCACTCAACGCAACATTTTAGGACACCCTCAGCTAAATACAAAACTAACAGGTGTCAGTAAACTATAATGAGTGTCACGGGGCGTCGCGGCCCAATGACACAATGACGCGGTAATTGCAAACAAGAAAATAATTAGTGCATCTCAACGCAATGACTTATTCATTTCATGACCTTAGAATTAAGACTATCGAAGATTAATGTTAATGTTCATAAACACTTTTACAAATGACTTTCATTAGATGATGTATTTTTGTCTGACGTGTATCTGTAGAAAGATTGTTGAATGTTGACAAAGATTACATTCTAAAAACAAAAAAGCAACATTATTCCAATTGGAGGCTAATTCCCATATGGAAACAAAGTTCTAAAGTGCTATTTGTAACTATTTGTAAAACAGAGCAGCTTTCTAATATTACGTAGTCATAGTTTTTTTCAGTAACAACCTGTTTCTTTTGCCTGCTAAATACGTCATCAACAGGTGCCCTAACTGTCTCGCGGTCAAATGACCCAATAAATAACAATACGCGATCATTGCGTAGCGTAGACTAACGTAATTAGTAAGGATTAGCGCGTTACGAAAGTAGTCGGGAGCCAAGATCCGTAGGAACAAAACATTAACATGTAATTATAACGTCTAATTGATGATTTATACTGAGAAAATAACTGTGAATATTTCTTGACTAGCTTCTGTCGCGCGGTTTCACTCGCTGCTCGGCTCCTACAAATTGGAGCGTGGTGTTTTAGAGCCTAAACCCTTCCTCCATAAATGTACTAACAAACACAAAAATAATTATTCAATTCGAACCAGTAGTTCTGGAGATAAGCACGTTCAAACAAACTCTCCAGCTTTATTATACTAACCTATATATACTAATATTATAAAGAGTATTTGTATGTAGGGGGTACCTAATCTTTGGAACCGCTGGTCAGATTGCGAAAATTCTTTCACTGATAGATAGCTACAATGTTCCTGAGTGCTATAGGCTATAAAACATCACGCTACAATTAAATGGTGCCTAGCAGCGGGTGAAACCGCGCGAGAGTAGCTAGTAATATATAGTAAGATAGATAAAGCGCGTACTATTTCTGTATAAATATAAATTAGCTCAAGAATTACCAATTTCAACAGAGCCACTACTTAAAATTGGTACAAATCTGAATATCCAGATTTATTTAAACTTGCTCATAAACAGGCATAAATAGGTTAAGGAGTTTACAAGCTGAGAGGTATATAAATCCGGATAAAATATTCATAATAATATGACAAATCCAATGAAATATTGTGAGCAACAAAGTCATAATTTCACTCGTCCCCTTTTAGTGTTGGCAGGCAACTCAGGTGATTGTAAAAAATCTACATCCATTACTCGTCTACGCCATAAAACTAATTAAGATATGGAAATAAGACGTCAATAATTATGAAGAGGCATACATAAAAAAAAACTTTAAATTTTCCAGTAAAATGCATATAATACTAACAACTTCGACTAAAGAAGGTAATCTGTTAAAAAAATGTGTCTACATTTATCACGTTGACAATTCGTCACCGGTCAACGAAACATGTATATTTTTGTTTCACATAATTTATTCCAAGACCGACATCTACGAGTACAATTGAAATTTAGAACAGTCTTTAACTGCACCTCCTCTCATTCATAAAAAATGGTGTCAAAATATGAAAAATAGTTTCGGTGAAAGAATAGCTAATATTTGTAGGATACTCTGTCAGTCAACTTCATTTATTAGCAACCTACAAAAAGATGTGACGTATTCTTAGAAAGTTTGTGTAAAGTAGTAGGTATATTAAACAACCTGAATACACAGAATGGTACTGCAGTACTTTCACGTCTCAAATGAAACATTTCGTATCCAAACAAGACGAGATTAGTCCAAGGATAATAAAATTAATAACTGCTGACTAACAGGACTCATTTAAATAAATTGCCGTACGTGTCCAAACGTAGCTATATCCAAGTTTCTCATGACGCATAATGACGAACGTGTTCATATATAATGACTATTTTCGTTCATTACGTGGGTTTCATCTATGGCGAACTGTGTTTTGATTAAGATTTAAGAATCAGTGTTTTAAGAACATTTAATTTCGAAAGTAAGCTACATTATATATACGAAATTAGTAATGGTAGAGATGAAATACCCCCCTATTCCCCTTCTATTTATAAAAACAATGTGGTTTTCAGAGGAAAGAGTATTACTTAAATTATTTCCATCATTTTATTTATCAACAAAGTTTCGAAACGGTGTTAATATAGCGAACACATCGATATCGACCTACTATGGCGCTATCGTCACTTCACTATAAATAACATAACATTTCGAGCGATTCCACCCACACCACACCACGAGTACCACACCACTGGCTAAACAAAGATTTTACACAAACGTCTTACATTTTCACATACATAGACACACACACATAATTCTTCACGCATAACTAACTAATGTGACCCTCTCAAATGAAAAATATTTACTAGTCTCAACATGGCATTTTCTTCTCATATAGTATATGATATGATAGGTTCATTATCTTTATGTATCCTATCTCAAATTACTTGGCTCATAAGGATTTCTTCTTCTTTCATTCTCTCATATTACGTATGTATCACTTTTTGATACATTTTAAATTCTTTCTCATAATCTATCCATATAACATAGTAACTTTTACAATAATATATTTCAATAAAGTTTTACTAGCAAAATGACATACTAAACTTAAGGTGCTTCCAGATTTGCACCGCTCGCACACAGCAGCTTGCGCTGCAATGAACTTTCGTGTTTCGATAAAACGCACGTGCGGATTACGAGCTACGCATTTGACGTGGACATTACATACCAAATATCCTTCATAATTCTATTCCATTAATGAATATGTTAACTTAAATTATTTGATACAATAATGTATTCTTTGCAATTTACTTATGTAGAATTATAAAGCAGTAACTTACCGCTGGCGCCTCGTTATCCGCATCGCAGCCCTCGCCGCCTCCGCCGCGGTCATTCACAATATCCTGGGAATAGACAATCAATGTTAATAAACAAAAATTATGGTTCTATTATAAATTACAAAATATCTACTATTAATAACACGTAACTAATTTTAAATAATGAAAGTTTTCATGATGGTTAGACCCTCACTTGTAAGCACTCACAGACAAACCATTTTGTAACGAGTTATCAAATTGCACATAAACATAAATTAGTTGCGAAGTCGTCTCAACAAATTAGGGTCCGATGCGACAATGATTGATGATGTTACAATATCTAGAGAATCAGAAATCAATAACTTACATGAAATCCCAATTATGCCTGAGAATGTATCTGTTACTTAATGTTTCCGAACATACAAAGCTGACATTGACCACCAAAGACATGCTGACCATTGAACACTGACCATACGACACGGATTTTCTGCGACAAGAACTAAACCTCATTTTCATTTCATAAAACATATAACAAAGCTGATCGTTAACATTAACTATCAATAGGCTCGCACAATAACAGTTCGTTCTCTGAGTCATCCAACAAATAGGCCACAGTGCGCGTGACATTTTACAAAGCCATGTATTGTAATGTGAAGTGTGAACTATCGTAGATGTCATCAACTTCATAACATATATTCCTAGTGACTTGATAATACACTTGCAACAGGATCTATGAGTAACTATTTTATTACTGTACAAATAGTGAAACACTAAAACTATCGAATAGTTGAAAAGCGAACAGCAGATCAGGCCCCGGTATGATCATCAAAGCGTGGTTTATTGATGTACCATGTGGAAATCTAGGAAATTCAACGTTCCGGGGTTCACCCTTTACTAAAATGTATTGGTGCAATATCTGGAATCAACAACGAGTTCGCTTGACTTCTTAAACTAATGACGATGATGAATATGACAATGATATGGTATAATGAATACAAATCACTAAATGATATTTTGATACGTCAAATCAAGGCGACCCCGTATTGCAGGGGCGTTTACCGATGTCATAATTGAAAGCTGATAAAATTTTCTCTTTTAAAATATATCGGGGAAAACCAGCTGCTGTCGCAGTAGTTTTCTTTCAACGTAAGTGTGTACTTACGGTGAAGGAAAACTCGTGGGGCTGCTATAAATAGCCTGAAATCTCCAAGAGTTTATGAACACCTTTCATAATCCTTTCTGCAAGATGAAACCTACAATGAAACAGAAACATGCTGGTACAGTCCAGACCATAGGCAGGTGCGTTGAGTGAAATACAATTATTTATAAATATATTCCATTAATCTAATATCAAATGCTTTTATGACTGGAAAATAGGTAACACATATTTACTCTGAAGAACATAACATAATAACAATCACATAAGAGTAGAGTAGGTGGGAGCTTTAAGAATAGTAACATAAAAATACAAGAGGTGTTTGATAGATTCAGTTGTATCTCTGCGGAGGTCCATTATTGCGGCATACAATCTATTTACTTCGACACAAGAGTAATGATGGCAAGCTTGAAAATTACCCGCCGCGGGGCAGGCCTTCTGATATATGTACATAGCGGTAATCTCTTGAAGCTGTTACGAAAAAGGAGTAGGTCTACAACAATCACAGAATGTTGTTATAAAATTATTTAGATTATTTTTAAACCTCTGTGCACGTACATATATTTGCCGAGGAGCGGGTGGTGCATAGGTTAGATAAATAACTCGCCGTCATTTGTGTTAAGGTAGCTAGAACTGTCGGTTTTACTAAAAAATACCGTAACACTACTAATTAAAATATTAAAAACTAATACGGACATTATTCTATTATAATTTCTTAATCACTGAATGCACATCCGCATTTAGCTGGAATAGGAATCTATTTGTACATGTAATTAGACAATCAATCAACCTCAGGGCATAACTGCCTTAAAAATTTTGAGTACTGAAAGTTATGTTGTACAATAAAGCCAATTGTATTGATTGATACTCATAAGTTGAAGATATAGTAAAGTTTGAAAAAAATAAACAATAGAAGTTCAGACTACAATTGGCACCTGTCGTTGCCCTGGACAATATAACAGTTAAGTATTTTGTTCTACCTACGAACATCACCAAAGCACTTGGCGGTTTCGATCATACATGAATTAATTACGAGTTCACACCTGACGCAGCGCGTCGGCCGTCCTCGCAGCGCGGCGAGTCCCTGCGGTCGCGAGCTGACTCTCTCTGTCCGCAGCTAGTAGCGCGGGGAGTAATGTCGGCTGCCGCACGCTGCCGGCCGAGTGCCGACGGAACCGGCTTGCTCGCGATTTCCACGGCAGCCGGTCCGATGTGGAAGTATCCGATCGCATGCACGTGCATTCCACGGCATTCATGCGGCGCTTTACATGTTTATAGAACATATAAATATGAACCATAATTTATTGCATATTCTTCTACAAAACTATGTCATCATTACCGAATTATTTACTCATACCACATACATAGACGTTTTGAAATAAGCAAACAACTATTTGAAATAGTCAACACTTGCCACACCACACCGCATCCTTCAACGGCCAAAGTAGGCAATCAATCCTAATATGTTCTCACCATAGTTTGCCAACACAGCTACAACACAAATATATACACTCTTAAGTCAATAAAATAATAGGTATTCCCTGATACCTTCACGTTGTTGCTGCAATCACATAGCGTCCTTGTACATTTGTACACCCGCTGTCCTGTTTCTATTGACTTAGAGAATCACAACCAATATTGTGCGAAGTATCGATAACTGTCCTGTTCCTAGCACGAAAAAAGAAATGAAAGAAAGTCAGCGTGCCAAAAGCATTTGCGATGAGAAAATAAACAAAACCTGTAGAGATGGTCAAACAATTCACGAAAAATTCGTTTGGATTATACACTCTCAAATGGAGTTCGAAAACGACATAAAGAAGCAAAATATATTGAATATTTTTTACATTTGTACAAGTTCGGAACGATGTTAAAAGAGTTGATTAATTTGAAAGAATGGGAAATCGTTAAATGATATTTAAGCTTATAGGAAAATGCGTTAGACGAAATGAAGTTGAGTTATATTACATTTTATGGCATGTGGGCAAAGCGTAAACTTAGCAGTTTAAAATGAATTTCTGATATTGTTAGGACCAAAAAACTCGAGACATACGAAACTACGCCGAATACGCATTGTATACGTGAGATTTAGGCGATGAGCGGAGCATGGATCCTGGTTTCTTTACGTACTTCCCGCTCGAAAGAGGAACCGAAGGTCAATATAAAGTATTAATGTATGTATAGGTGCGTACGTCCATATCGACGTGTCCTACGCCCGTGGAGCGTCGCTTTGGCCTGCGCCGGCGTTGTATAACGTTGAGTGCTGCCTGCGTGCTAGCTGGCGACGCGTTGCTTGATGACTTGCTTTCTGTACTGCTCTCGCGCTCTTTGTCTTCTTCGCCAGACGGTTCTGTGACAGAAATTATTTGATTTCATGAGTCACATGATAATTTGCTATTTATTAAATTTCAATAAATAAGAAAACGTACTGAAACGTATTATTTTTTTTAAATAAAGAATAAGATAGAGGTGATATAGGAAGTTAGTGATGAAAAGACATAATAATATTGCTGACCGTGAGTATATAGGGAACAAGCTAAGAATAATAAAGTGATCAAGATCATGTATCTTACCTGTCCTATTATCATCTTTAGGTGTGGAGGTGGTGGTGTTCGCGGTGGAACCAGTGGGTGGGCGACGGTACGGAAGCGTGACGGTCGCCTCAGCTGCGGTGGCGGCAGGTCGCGGCGAAGACCGACCGGCATCCTCAAGCTCAAACTGTTAACATCATACAAACTAGATAATATAACCAACTTTTGCAAATTATCAGAATACAAGCAGTTTCTTCAAAATAGGAGCAGTAAGTACAGTTGGCAATTTGTTTACGGTCAGTCTCGGAGAATTTATTGCTACAGAAAATTGTTTTTACATATTTTGCTATTCTATGTCTAGCAGCCAAATCTACTTACGAGATAAGTTATTGAGACTGAGATTTAGAGTTGATTAAAAAAGCATTTTCAATATACATATTTATGCAAATTTCATTTCTATACCAATATTTTCGCTATATGATTTTTTTATTGCTTAATTACATATTCTTTTGTGTTGGTATGTTACGTTCAAAGTATTTAATGCTCCTGATTTGAACAAAACACTGACAAGGCAATGAATTCCCTCCATCGGACCCTTTCATACATTCCAATTTCTAAGTATCCAGTGTCGGGTACTCGGCGACGAAAAGTATATCCATGTGTTGCGTTACACACGTATCGAAATTCGTCGCCAGTTACCAAGCACCAAGTAGCAGACAACAGGAGCGTGTGAAAATGCACTTATGCTTCTCATATAGCATGCAGCTCACGCGATACAAAAACCGTGCGTAAAGCAAAGAAATTGATATTCTCACAATTCCCATATAATTGACATTTGATATTAGCTAATTGCTATAATCGAGGCAATGTAGCCTACAGTCAAATTTAATTTCATCAAGTAATGTTTAAAATATTTTAACACTAGTTTAATCTACTTATATTTTTAAGTAGCATATCAAAATTACTGGTTGTCTAACTACTGCTACAAAATATACCAAAACATTTTATATGTGCGAGCGTCTACTACAAGCAAAATGCGTTCAGTTTAGTTGTTTTAATAAGCATACGAACTAGATACAAATACGTAAACATCCTACCTTCAACATAACAACTAGGAACTAGAATATCTAGTGTAATGAGTACATCTTCTACATATTTCTAACAAATAAAAATGCAATCGCTTACTTTGATATCATAGCGAAAGAACTTCTTAAAATTTACACACTGGTGCAGAAGAACATACATGCAAACAGACAAGATCTCGTAGATGCAACACATAAAAGATTATAGATTCAAATGGCACAGTTATTGGACATTTTCATTCAAATTTATACTCAGCCAAGTTATTTGGTACGCAAGAAGATAAATATTGATTTAGTTCAGCACAAGAGACCATTGGTTGGCTACTAAACCGACCGATGGTAATTACAACAGACATGGTTGTGTAAAAAGAATATAATTCAATTTAACAGTATCCACTGCACTCTGCACATAACCAATATTAATAATCTTTCCTGTATACCAAATTAGCTGACTTTATATAAGTAACATAAAAAATAGTAAATTTGTTTTTTAAAGATCCGAAGGTCTACCATGACGTGAATCTTCCAATCGAGAAAAAGGGATGGAGCTATAAAGAGTGTATAGCTCCATCCCTCTTTCACGCCCGGAAGATTCACGCTTAAACACTTCACTGCAGGCCTACAATCATATGCAGTCTTCAATTTGATAAGAAGTCTAATAACTGTGCAATAAAGTATATTGTGCAGAAGGAGTCACACATACTACTAAGGATTGAACGGTGCACGAAATAATAAGGGCTAAAGTTTTTACTTTGACCAGATAGCACTAATGTAGTGTAAGGTCCCGTTTGTACAATCACTGTAGTCTAAGATTTACATTACAATATAATACTTGAAAATACGGTAGTTTCCAACTAGTCAAATTCAATACTTTTATTTAAATATCAAAAACGATACTTCTCTATTTATTTTGTATGACATACCAACATTTAAAATCATAATGTCTTTACGTATAAAGGCATACTTTTTAAAGCCAACTCCAAAATGTCTAAATTGAAGTATATCGTCAAATCAATGAATGAAAGCACGATTATATTTTAATTATTGATTGTATTTAAAGAGTCAAAATGATTTTTTGACTTAGGAAACTACCCAATTGGAAATTATCTATTAGACAAATAGGACCTTATGCTCATTTTAGTCTGCGAAAAACGGTAGCCCTAATTGACAGAGATGAGAAGAACGAACGAATTCTGATGTTGGGATAATGACACTGCAATACAATGACATGACAAAATGTAAATGTATATTTTACACAGACTGACAAAATTTAACCTGACTACCGCTACGGACAGGACGCAATAACCAATACAGGGGATTCTAGCAGGAGCAATCAAGAATTTAACTCTTAGTTTGAATGTTATTACAGTTACTAATCAAATGAGATCATTTGTTAATATTTAAATCGGTTGCAAGGTAACATTCGTGATATGAGCGTAGCGGATAGATGGTTAAATGTATTATTTACACTTTGACATAGAAATGTTACTATATTTTTGCCTATTTCCTCCCAAATAAGAAATCTTTATCGATAAAACATCGTCAATAAGTCCCAAAATCAGAATTTCATCATCATATTTATTGCGAAAAGTAATTTATTTCCACACCATGCGCGTCCCACCCAACGACTGAGTCAAACAAGATTGTCTGCATTTATGACTGGTCTATAATGACTACATTGGCGACTAGGGGGTTACGTATCTTAAGACCTTCATGCTTAGTTTCAAGCAACTCTATTTAATTTTAAATTATTTTTGATAACATTCTAAAATACTGTAATGGAACACAAAATAAAAACTAAATGATAAAGGAAATGATAACAAAAAGTAATAATTTGCAAATAAAAGCAACGCAAAAATTTTATGAACATTTCCGATTTCATGTAGACCAATTAATTAATAAAAAGAATGGAGGTAGTTTGGCTTGACCTTCACCATAGACTACGATTCCTTTCACACCTGACGGAAAATACATTGCACAACATCAGAACGAATAAAAACATAATGCAACATTAAATTTTAAGGCTATTTTCCGTTAGATGAGAAAGGCCTCGAATGACAATCTTGTTCGATGGTCGCTGTGGTATAGCCACCTTGTTAGTGGGGTCGAGCCTGAGCCGCCACGAGGGACGGCGCTCGCTGTTGGCAGCGATGGTAGCAGTTGCCGTCGCCGACGCGCACGCCAGAGCTAACGACACCGCCACGTCGCCACCCGGAGTCGCGGCGCGCGCCTATACAATATACATACCCCACAAATCAATACTCTACGATCCACTAACTTGGACCACTATATCATAACAACTTTTTTGAATACTCCCCATTTACAATAAAAAAACACATTAGTAATAATTATTTATTGTTTTTCTCTTTCTCTCTCTCTTATTAGTTGGTTTAAGAGATTATTTTATTTTACGAAAGTCGTGACAATGAACCAAATGGCCATATAAACACAGGGCGACATGAAAGCACACATTGGTCACAATGAGTTTCGGTATAAAAGTTATAAATAAAAAAGAACTCAAAAAGACAAACTCAACGTATATACAAGAATTGCAGTACCAGTGTAATTTTTGTGAACAATTTCTTCAGTAATTTTGTTACTTACTTATGCCCGGTTCCTATATTTAACGAATCGTCGTTGTATGACATTACGACCAAATGACATTACGAATAGTTATCTTGACCGTCTACTGACGGTTAAAATATTTATAGGAACACCACAGACACCATAGATCTCCATACAATTCGCTTACCGATATCCGTTAGTTGCAAACCGTCAGTAAGTTGCACGACGAGACGTTTATTATAGAAACGGTTTTAGCTTACGAGTCGTATATAAAACTACTATTCGTAATTAAAACGGATCGTTTCTCAATTATAGGAACCGGGCGTTAGTGCTTTTACGCATTGTAGACCAATTTGACAAAATATTTATATTAATCTCGACACACGATTGGTCAAACAGATTAATCCAGCTGAAAATAACTCCAGCTCAAAATCAATAAAATGGCCCAATTTGGTAGACGCAAATTACACTAGTCTGTCCAGACTATGTACTATTTATGAACACCTAATAAAATTCCGTGACAAAGATCATACAAAAATACTAATAAAGAAAAAATATTAAAAAACTATTATAGTGTTAAACTTTTTCCAATAGTAAAGTTAATGGCATATTCCCGTTTACCGATTAGTCACTTTGGAAGCATTTTTTATAAAAATATATATATATTTAGTAATCCTTACTACCCTTTTACTACCGAGTACCTACGTAGTGGGAACTATAGTGTTAGGTGGGGAATTAGTAGGCCACGTACCGAGCCGTTGTCTGTTGGTGGTGGCGCAGGAGTAGGTGTCGGTTCTTCTTTCTTCTGGCTGCCCGGTGAGGGGCTTTCTGTGGTGCCATTACCGGCTTTCTTCTTGACGAGCTGTTCTGCGGACTTGATCTCGTCGAGTGTGACTCCTTGGGTGGAGCGTCGCGTTTCACGCACTCTTTTCGCGTGAGCTTTCCTTTGAGTTTCACTCTCCTCATCTCGAACCGGGGGCACAAACGACCTGTATCATCAAAAGTTTGAGACTCCATTCTTTACACTCCACATTTTACAAAAGAAGCAAATCAATAACAATTATTGCAAATGGTTTACTCAAAATCTGTTAGACATGCAACACGTCTAAATAAAATATCAAACTTGTCATGCTTGATATTGAAACCATAATATTACTAAAACGCAAATAAAATCGTCCGAGCACAAACAGACGAAGCGCAAATGATAATAACTAACACACATAAAACCGATATTACTTGAACACGAGAGCTGTTTTAGTGAGAAGTATCAACTGACTGACTGAAACTAAGGATAACATAAAACTTAACTTTTTTGGCAGTCAGTGCTAAACCCTTCGTTACCTATACGTACTATTTGTAATAAAAAAGATCTTAAGTATAAGTAAATAAGGTAACAATTCGCGTGTCCAAGTATTTTACAAAACATCACGGTTACTTGAAGAAGTTCTTGAATATGTTCCCGGGCGACAATTTGGTGGGCGTAGCAGAGCTGGGTGATGTATTGCTACTGTTCGACTCTACGCTCTCCGAGGAACTGTTCACAATACCAAACTTTGTGTAGCAACAATGCATTGAACAATATTGAATATCAGTTCCTTTAACGGGAATCATCATTCATTCATAACCTTCTCTTTATCTATTCTCGTCATACACTTTCTATACTCGTTTCTAAGACAAACACGATTTACCTAACACGGACACACTGCTATCTACTTGTGGGCATACTTTCAAATCACTTAAATACTTTAAGGAACATATTGGTAAAAATTACATTACATTGTGATTTCTTTATTACAACAGTGGAATGAAAATCCTTGAAAAGGAAAAGAATCGTTGTTGCATGCACAGGAAAAGGGACTCTTCTTCTTTAAACTTAAGGTTTATTCTTCCAAGAATTTTCGCTACGTGTATAGTAAGAATAGGGTTATAAGTATGTCGCAATATAAATATACCTTCTGACTGTCGTTGTGGTGGTGGTGTTGGTCGGACTGGCGCTCGGTGTGGTAGTGGTCGGGCCGCTCCACGTGTTCACCTCCCTTTCTCGTCTGTCCGAAGGGTTTATTCTAATACAATAAAAATATCGATATAATACTCATATTTTAAAAATACAGTGGCCATCCATTTTCAACTCTATTCTTATGGTATAAAGTCGATTTCCCTAATGAAAAAAATTACCAGTTGGAATAGGTTGACAAGCTGACCACTGTACATCATGATTCAGCAAATTATGTTTGTGTGTGAATCTACTATATAGCATAGTATATCAAAATATGAAGATAATTTTAATAAACAAAAATATACGAATTAAATTCCACACCCTATTATGATTTTATAAGTAAAAATTATATAATTGACTAGAAGGTCGTGTAAACATAAGATACATATATACATAAAAGCAGTAACATATACACACATACAACAACAATAATAAGCATACATAGCGAGACATAAATAACAGTTATTGTGATAAATATTAAATATTCATGTTACTACATGAATAGTATCGATCGTTGCGGTTTGTTTCTGAGGACAACTATTATCACTAACACATGTATTATAGACTCTATAATGAATATTTTAAGAACCAAAATCCATAATGAACTCTATTAGTTTGTCTTTAAGATACTAATTCGTAGTGAAAATAGTGTCAGAAGAAAACCACATCGATCTCGAACAGTAATAAACGAGCACCTTGTTTGTACATCGTCGTTAGTACTCTCTGTAGCATTGTTAGTGTGCTCTTGAATTTTTTTCCTCTCCGTTGGTGGCTGCGCCGGCGGTATTGAAGGGCACGAGGACGCCTTTATGCGTGCGGTCACGTCTCGATACCGTTGGTAGAAGCTACAATGCACACAAGCATGCGACATGTACGTAGCGTAGGCGATGTTAAATGTAATAAACAATATGTCGAAGTAACGAACAAGTCTGCCAAAAGCCGAGTGAATAAGGTAGTTTCCAACTAGTCAAATTCAATATTATTATCAAAGTGTCTAATACTATATGCATTTTCATGAAATTTTAACTTTTGATGCTATACCCCCTTATTACAAAACAAGATTTACCTTTAGTCCAGGTTTAAACCATTGAGTCGGGTTTTGAATATTGAATCTTATTGTCATCTACCTTCAATTCGAAATACAAAAATTGGCTCAATTATTTAGTCCTAGACTAATGTAAACCCTTGTTTTGTAATAAGGCCGATAATGTTTTAGCGACAAGCAATTTTTTTTTAATTTGCTAAAAGTAATCGTAAATGAGGTAAATCGACAAGTCAATGAATACAAATATTTTTTGAATTAAAACATCGGATTTATTTTGACTACGAAAACTAACCCATTATTCGGTACAAGACCACCATACACTTGCCACATTCCATTTCACATCAATAATTTTAGTATATTTTATTTTGTAATCTCTTCTTTACTTTATATTGTATCCAATATAGAAGAAAGATTTAAAATCATTTTTAGCAGTTACTTGTTAGCACATTGTTAAACGTTATGTTTTATCTATTATTTATTATTGATGATTAGTGCTAGCATAACTTTGGCGTACATTTTTAAGTCATGTAGTGTTTTCCGTTTTAAAAATACTATATATAAACTGAGTTATTTAATTGAAGGTAATTAATTGTGTGACAAGGGCACGAATCAGAGACCGTAGCAAATATGTAAGAAAGCAGTGCTGTATTAAAAATAACTCTGTAAACATCTGGTCTCACTCATTAAACCTAATTCACCCTGTTTCTGTACCCTCCTTGTAGCACATTTAAGATTCCCAAAAACGCCACATAACATGGAACAATGCCATTGAAATGCCAGTACTAACAACAAACCCTTATACATGACTTAAGAAAATGCTTAAAACATTTTATAAAGAATTGTGAGCAAAATAATTAAAAAGATGTATTGCAAAATAATACAAGCGTAAAACTGTTTTGACAAACAAACAAACATCAACATTGCAAGAAACAAAGACCATAATAAAGTGATGATTCATACATATAGGCAAACTGACTGGTGACTAATGTATCATGTTAGTAATGTGGCTTCGAATTGGGTGGTGTCTAAGAGAAGTGCAATACTTTTGGAGCATTGACAACACAGTCACATATTTTATCTTGTTTGCATTATACTTTTAAATGGCTTTGTTTTTATACATCTAATTCCATTTTCTTCAGTCAAACTGCCGGAGATACATAAAATACAATTTTACTAACATGTACACATACTGTGTCTAGATTTGTGTCAGTTACGTTAAAAGAATCCTATAAGCCTTAAACACTGCTCTCAAGAGTTATTTAAGTTTTTTTTTTTGAATATCCTAATTGAGTAATACTTTTAGTCATATAGCGGTCCTGTATAATAATTATTATTGCTAAAGCAACGATATTCTTAAAAAGTCATTTTCATATAGTTCATTGGTAGAGCTAGTTCTGAGTATTTTATTTAGACAAACTCTCAAGCAATCCCATCCAAAGCCACATTACGAACTTCAATTGACAGTAGCTGTCTGAGCGTTTTTTTAGATTTACGACATCAAAGCATAGAAAACTCACAATACTCTAAGAATGTTTATATTTTAATCGATATTTTAGTTGTCATGCCAAAATTTTAATGGAGCAATTCACTTTGTACATATTTACTTTTACATTGCACAACAGTTTACTTTGTGTAGACGTTCAATAAAAATAAAACCTGGCTGTCTGCCATTTGGGACATACTACATACGATTTAGTATACAGTATTTCGTCTAAAGGTTTTAAAAAGCATATAAATTGACTAAAAAGTCTGTTTCTGACTAAAATATTGCTTTAACATTGATTCATTTAATGGCAACAAATCAAGATGACGGTATTGATTTTTGTTTTGTAGTGACAGCCGTGCTTATCACTACAAACAAAAATGATTGATCGTTTTCATTCGAAGCTTACGATAAAAATTTTATATTTTAAGAAAAGTCGAATGGGGAATGTCTTGTAAAAGATTGTACAATGTTAATTAACGAGATGGGGATGACATGAGTTATATACAATAAATACCTCTTATCATTTTCAAAGCTGTGTGTTCGTCTCAGTATGGTGTCGTTATCAACTGCATTGTTCACCGTCTTGCTATTTTCTCCTGAAATTATACAAAATGCGCATTCAATAAAATTATTCTAGAAATTGTCATATTTTTAATATCTAATATGTACACAGTATAGCTATAAAACTACATATTATATTATTGTAGCTCCTCGCGCTAACCTTATCTGTTCATTAATTTGTTATCAGCCATATCCCATATAATAGAAATATTATGGTATATGAACGTTAAACCCATTAATCCTGAAAGTGCGATCAATACAACAATATGATAAAATATTAATAAGTAGATAATAACAAAGCAACATAGATTGATCAAAATTTCAGAAATTGGGTTTGTTCACCTTTTGTATCCCAACGACTACACTCTGCTGCACTGTCAAATGTATGGAAACAATAAATGTGGTCACACCGTGAAGTAAACGTGATTGGTTGGTAATGTACAATGTGATACAAAGAAAAAACAAGTTTAGCTGTCCAAGGCCCCGAGCGGTACTTACTGGGCGGTTCTGGTTGCCTGTTACGGAATGAGGCAGATCTGCGCCATGAAGGCGCGTCTTCTGGCGACGATTCTGTTTCTGTGGTTTCAGGCGAAGGCGGCCTGCCTCGAGGCGGCTTGCCCTCCGTCTTAGTAATCTCAGGCGACGCCGGCGGCTTGTCTGTTGTGAATGATGATGAATGAGTGATAGGTTTGAACAACATTTCTAATACTATGAAAGATAATTTAATACGCATTATATTATTTTAATAGTTTATCATTTTTGGTACTTCAAATGATATGTTGTCCAAACCCGAAGGCAATGTGAAGTTAAATGTGACCTCGGCCAGTCGATAGGGCGAGTGGCTATTAGCACAACAAACACTCATACCAGTAACAATAACAGATATCACTTAATATTATAATAAATAGCAAACTCGTTTCACCAATAATTATACCAAATAAAAGTTTATTCCTTCTTCAAAGTAGCATTAACATTATGCTGTAATACATCAGCATAGCATCGAACAAATATAGAGACCGTGTTTGTGAAAGGAACATGCTATTCGTTCGAATGTAGGCAGCGTGTTTACCACTTTCTCTATATACTGCGGACCTGTATTATTTCGTTTATCAATAATTCTGACATAAGCAAAAACAAAACTAGAAGCAATGTCGAAAGCTACCGTAAGCGCTTCAAGAACGTATCACAAATGGAGACTGAAAGCTATATACATGTTCCGTAGTACTTTCTAGAATCAGGACTCTTAAATAAAGGTAGGTAATATCTTTCAATATTTGTATATTTACAGAAGGGAGAGCCATCTATAGTGTGATTCTAATTACGAACGAGGGCCAAATTTTGTCTTGATAGGGACCAGTTCATTGTGTATTATAATAATTGGAAATTTTAACTTTGTTCAACTTAACACAATTGCTCTCAGTGCATTGTACTGAGAGGATTATCCCTTTGGGCGCATGTTTGTTCTAATCATGATTATATTTCACCATTGTTGTAATGTTACAACATGTTTCAGTTTACTATCAGATTTTAAATTTGTATTTTGTTATGTACCTATTATTTTCTATGTGTATTTTTAAAGCAAATGTATTTAACTTATTTCTTACTTTTACTTAATATTTTTTATATTGCCCTTACTTCATTTCATTCGTGTCTCTTTAGTAGAATACAAAACAAATTAGCAATGATGAAAAAACTCAAAGCCAAAATTTACCCGCAACACAACATAATCTGGCTATCGGGGTTATCACAAGATAAGGATTTTGAGTAACTTTTATAATAGGCGAAATGTATTATATACATATCCAAGTTATTAATGAGTTAAGCTTTCATGTAATGTAATCACAGTGGATACAAGCTGAGTGTACACAGTCTATGTGTGTTTTAATGTCCTTTAGCAAGTTTTACCGTATAAGACACATGGTGAATAAATTAAAGTCAGCCAATGACAGTCAAGAACCAGCTATTTCATTGTTTTTTATAGCTTTAGCTATAAAAAACATCTTTCATAGTAAAACTTGCCAATGGACATTAAGTCTTAACTATAACATAATAAGAATAAACAATCAAGCCACCTCTAGTCTTACCGTTGACGACTTTCTCTGGTTGCGCGTTGATCTCGATGTCCGCTCGTTTAGCGTCATGTTGTGGCGGACTGCGCTTGCGTTTGTTATTGTTATTGTTCATGCGACGCTGCGCATTCATTGCGTCTGCCAGCCACGACGTCATTGCTGGATCGACAAGGTCCATGCAAGTTTGGCCCTGAAAGTAATATTTACGGTCCATTATTTAAATGAAAAGGTCACTAATTTAGTTGATCGACAGCCCTTAATGACGTCGCCATAAGAATGTATTGATATTGTAGAATAAAGGAGAAAACTGAGATTTTATTAACAAATATTCCACTTTTATTATTTCTCAATTTGTCCACACAACGTGAGTTTTACAGTGACCTTTAACGAAGTCCATATATTGAATAAATGTAAGGACAATACTTACAGAATAGTTCTTGATAAGCGGGTCGGCTCCGTATTGGAGGAGCAATGCGGCTGCGTCTTTCTGGCCCCAGAGTGCAGCCGCGTGGAGTGGCGTCCAGCCTTCGTAGTCAACGCAGTCTGGGTCAGCGCTGCACTCCTCCAGCAGAGTAGTAGCCACCTAAGAATAAAACCATAGTATACAAAACAATAAAGTAAAAAATATTTTAAACGTTCTGGGTAAATACATATTTTATATGTACGTTTCAACTGACCCAGAAGAAAAATAAAAGAAACACACAAATAACTTTCATTATGCAACAGTCTTTTATCAATAATTGCTATGCATAGATGACAGAGTAGATTGATATGCTGGCGACAGTACCGTATCTTTAGTATCATTTGTTTAGTCTTAATGCTCTGAAATATTACGATGCTTGGGGTAATGCTCGCTATTGGGTGCAGGCTTTTTCTTTTACTAGGCACTAGCTGACAAAGCGAACTTCGCACCAAAATAATAGCTCAAAGTTTAATAACGAGTAGTAGTTACCTACTTGTTATTAAACTTAACGTTACTAACGTTAAGTTGAGCTTTGAGCTTGCTGAACTTGAGTTTTGTTCCTTATCAAATTATGCTATGTTACTCGTAGCACGGGTTGTATGGGAAAAAATATCTGTGTAACTCATATTACATCTTACTAATATTTTCAGAACTTCTATGCCAATTTAAGGAATAAGTTAGCCAAATCGTTTTCGTGTTTTAGAGAAGCTAAAGTACATCAAATTCATCTTTATTCTTAGTAACTAAACAGACAAAGCATTGTTTTCTTTGTATGAGGAAGAATGGGTTCTATAATAGCTGGCGCGAACAATGACCGTCGCTGTAGAAGTTTGAAATCAGTACTTTTGCCGCTATGAAAAAACAACTTTTCCATACGAAAATAGATTTTGATAAGGAACACTACGAGCGCAAGTCATACAGGCTCACACTAAGTTGGCCCAGATTTCTGTTAATGTAGTTATAATATAATAATAACTTACATCGATGTATCCTTTAGCTGCCGCAACATGGAGCGGGGTCCCTCCGTTCATGTCCCTGACCTCAACATAGCCGTTAGCTGCCCAATTGCGAGCGTCACTCAGCAGCGTGTCCACCTCAGCGCTGCGAGATTTGTCGCAGTCCACGCCTGAGAAATAGAAAAAAAACACAATTACACTAATGTTTGTTTTGCTTAAGAGGTCTTTATTAGTTTCCTTGATCATTTAATTTTAGTTAGTTTTGTTTAATTTTCTTAACTACATGTCTTAATAACAAAACGTTCTAATAATATAAACTGAAGATCTTTACAATCATTACATCTTTACATCAGTACAATTAATGAAAAACAGGCAGCAGCGCTTTTAAATAAACCTAAACCTTATAATCTTCAAATAGACTGCCAACATCCATAATCTTTCACATCTAGTGATAGGTTATCATTCTACATCCTTTTTTTGAGGGGTAAAATATCATACAGTGACTTTCTCAGGGTCCACCACCACCATAGGGTTCCACCACCCTATGTAAAAATAGAATAGAACCAAACATGACGTAGGGGATACATAATTAAAAAAAAACAATCACTTGATCGGTTTGGGTGATTGTTTTCATTATTTTATTACAAAATTAGATACGACCAATGTTGCTCCAACAATAGTCCGTGTCAGTCTTAAAAAGATGATGACTATAATGACGAAACGATACGATGACTACTATTCAAAAATATCTTTAATTTATAAAAATTTTACATTTTCAAAATACTGACCTTTCTCATCAATGATCTTTTGCAGCAACTCTGCCATCTCATCGCTTTCAGCGATATCAACGGGTAGTTCTCCATCGTAGTTCACTGCAGCAACGTCCGCACCGTTTTCTAACAGGTACCTGAAGGACAAGAAACATTTTATTGTTATTTTAAACTAACTACAGATCATATCTACGAAACATAATGGAAATATCGTAAAAATAAATCTTAAATAAACGCGAAATTTAGTAAATTCTGTTGATATGACAAGTTTACTGCATATAATACCGAGGCAAATATTAAAGAAGAAATATGAACTTCATTAACAATAACTCAGATGTATGGTAGCATACAACCTATCAAATCATATATAACCACAATCGGAACCCAGAATTAGCTGCCAAAAATATTATTCATACCTATCGTACTTGAAAATATTCGAGAAGTCGATTTGGTCGTAACCTTTGATGGGATACGCGGTATAACACGTAACATTACAAAAATAAATACTACGCAAATAATTTCGTAGGTGGATTCTATGTTTAAATGTGTACTTCCATAAACTTATTTGTCTATCGTCAAGCGTCATGTAAAAGTTTATCTTTCATTTGTAAAGGGCGTATTTCATAAATCCTACCCTTTAATCGTTTAACGATTCAGATTCGATACACATTATATTGTTCAACGTAACAACTAATAAAGATCAACGCTTACTGTTTTTATCGTAAGAGAAACTCGTTGACATTGTCAATACTAAAATACATAATGTATTAGGATAGTGTTGAGGTTTGTAATAATGAACAGGAAAATGAAATCATAATTTCTGAGAAGATGGTACATTATTCTTAAAACGCTTTCAGTATTACTCGTATTCCGAATAATCATTGACAACTATAGGAACATAGTCTAAAAGTTTTATGTTAACACTAAACACTGCTGATAAAACATAAATATATGTTATTAATGTGAATATTTTCTGCAACATCTCTAATTATTTGTTGTCTTTTCCGTGAGAAGGCTCCGTTCCGGTACAAATGTGCGCCTTATACTTATTGGCCGCGATAAAAACATATACAATACCGCCAACGTATCTTGGCGAATCTGAAGGTACCCGATTAGCTCCGCAGTACACAATTTTGTTCTTAAAAGATCCATTGCGCAGACAAACGGCTAACTTCAGACTCGCCAAGATACGTCGGCCGTACTGTACTTACACATAAATGATAGAAAAATACATAAATTACACTACGCGTTAACTAGAGATTATTTAACGAAATGACCCATATCTAAGTAATAAGATAATAAAGCTGAAGAATATGTTTTTAATCCCCGTAATCATTGGTTTTGGATTGAACAATTATTTTTGTGTTAGATATTCCATTTGGAGCCGTCTAGCGAGCTAAACGCGCGAGAGTAGCTAGACAGTAAATAAAACCTATGGTTTTCAATGTGTTATCATTTATTAACTTAATATAATGAATAGTTCACAGAAAACTCTGTGCCTATTGGGTCAGTGTGACTCAACCTTTGTTGACACCCGCCTATCATGTGTGGTACGCTGCGTCAATGTTGCGTTATTCATCACATTATGACACAAATAAGTAATGATTGATTGTTAGGAAATTCAGGAGAGTACCGTATGGAACTCTACTCTTTAGACTAAGATTATTCCAAAGTGACATAATCATATTATGTCTACTTAAATATGACATACCTAAATAATAGATGACGCATTAAGAATAATCGAAATCGCATGCACGCTATTGAAATCGCTTATGAATGCACTTGATGAAATGGATAGCATTGTGCAATGAAATAATCCTGCATGTTGCGACATCCAGAAAATACAATGGGCTTAGGTCAACTTGCACGACAGTTCATCAATAATCTATGATATAATAAATTCATATTTTATCAAAATATTTTGAATATAAACAAAACATTTTGAGCAAATATTATTTTAACGAACTGTCGTGCGAGTTGGCTTCATTAATATTGTTTACCTAGCTATGCTGAGAAATCCACAAGACGCTGTGGCATGCAGAGGAGTCCAGCCTTCGTTGTCCCCGCGGTTGACGTCAGCGCCGTGCGTCACGAGAAACTCCACCATGTCCAAGTTGTCGTCTATGCACGCCTGAAATAAACATACCGAGATTTTGTGTAAAAAGACTCATGAAATCTACATCAATACTGTTTTATCGATTTTTTTTATAATCCCAATTGCCTGTATATGTTATCTACCCTATTGTATACGGTTCGTATATATCGGTCACATCGTTCATAACGCATTTCTAATTTCAGAGTTATTGTTAAAAATATTGGAGAGATTAGATACATATCGCAGAGCTGTACTTTTTATTAAAAAGCAACATGGAGAAATATCACATTACAATAAAGAAAACTTTAGCTTTTTATTACCTGATAATTCTAGAATTTCAAAAAAGTTGAGGTTTTCGACATGTTACAAAGAAAAAGCGGATTACTAAAATTCCCAAGGTTAGTAAGTACGATTTATATCTCTTAGGTTAAGGTATGTAAGGTAAGGTAACTGTTTTTACGGGACAGTAAGCACCCTTTATTAACTTTATTCAAATAAGTATTCTTCATACAACGTAAAACCACATTTATATATAGTTCGGCACAGCAAATACAAAGTTATAGTTACTTTATAGTTATAGTAATCGCTAGCTTTTCTCCTTAAAAAATAATTAAACTTCGCACAGCAAGTCAGTCTAAACTCTAAACTCTAAAATAGAAAGATATTTACTTAATGAATAAACAGTAACACACAACATAATACAATTGAAGCCGTTTCAATACATTTGCATTAATTTTAAACAGGTAACAGTTGCATGAATACGCTTGCGATAGTTGAAGCCATGTCCTATAAGATGCAGTTCCACAATCTACGCATCTATGCTTACTAGGAAATTGTTTACTTCACGGTAAAATTATTATTAAGTATTATGTAAACCTGTATAAACATATACATCACTCATCTGGGAAAGTCAAAGTTAACAGCAAAGTAGCAATTAGTCAACTAGTAAATAATATTTTCGTAAAAAAGGATAAAGTAACGACTTCATAAAATATAGTATTGTTTTGTATATTTTATATCAAAAAAATAACTTATAGCCTTAGCAATATATTTCAGGAGAGTATATCGATTAAAACTTTGTATATATACAATTGATATTCGCATAATAGCATAAGTTACAACTGGTACAGGTATCTGATAAAGCGCAGTTGCAATTGCAGGCAATGCAATGATAGACATTAATTTCGCTCTTACATATCTACATTGCGTATAAATAATTTTAATTGTTTTAATAATTGCTCGAGCGCTGATAAATAATGACCTAAGGCAGCAGCTCAG
Source organism: Spodoptera exigua (assembly GCA_902829305.4). Classification (NCBI taxonomy): domain Eukaryota; kingdom Metazoa; phylum Arthropoda; class Insecta; order Lepidoptera; family Noctuidae; genus Spodoptera; species Spodoptera exigua. The sequence goes on along the minus strand of LR824601.2, from coordinate 4,615,327 downwards.
TAACACGGTAAGAGCAATGTTTTCCTGAAATCCACTGGGAAGTTTAATAGCTCTGAACAGTAACACGTTATGTTAGCATTAAGTGAAGCTCTATGTGCATCAGTTCGGAACCAGTGCAGGGTCAGTGCCGTGGTCACTGGCGCATGCAGTACCGGACCGCCGAGCTCGCTGCCAGAGGATGAAATGACTTTAAGAAAAAACATTGCTTAGGGGATGGAGTAATAATCCATAAAGAAAACTAGCCATAAGTGAAGAAATTATCAACTATTTACTTACTTTAACAAAAAGTCTTATAATTTTACATTAATCTATTTATAACACAATCGCACAGCGAAGACGATAATTTTTACAGACTCAGTTTTTGACATTTATTTTTCATACAACATATCATCTCTTGGCATACCAAAGAAAATGAAATAGTACAAGAGAACTGGCTTAACTAGTGTAGTATGCCCGGATGGATGAAAACTAAGAGCACAGCTGATGTAACTATATTGTCATCGTGTTGAGATTTCAAATAAGCCTGCTTCTTGAATCATGTAGATCCATAGCAACGATAGCTAGACAAAATACTGCTGTTTTACTAGCAAAAGAAAAATGTACCTATGTTTCCAACACATTATATTGAGTTTGAAAAAAGTAATGTATTTTATTTTATAGATTTCCTTGTTACACTAGATTAGCAACACTCAAATTATATATACTATAATATTAAACGAGCGATGAACAATAATAAGGAATTTTATATTTCCCTTTGTTTTTTTTTCTTTAGTTATGAACAAATGTACTCAGTATAAACTTTTATTTTATTTTGGGGTCGCGACAAAATGATTGCTTTCCAAAAGTGTCGACCCACTAAAATATTGAGTACCGCTGCTCAAGTCAATAGTCAATACGTATCAACTAAACACAAATAATTTTAGTAAAACTAAATGCTAACAAATAGGAACGTTCGCTGCAGCAATACAATCGCCTTGATTAAAACGAGAACAACAGGATGATCAATCGAAACATAGTTTTCTCAATACAGGAATGTAAATATTGTCATAGTGGGGTGGTGAGACATAATCGATAAATAGGATATCGATGTAGGCATCTCATTATCTGAGCGCTCCGGATGTGACCGATATTCGAGTCGAGTACGCGCACCGTACAGTGCAATTAGCTTTTCATTATGTAATTGTTTTAATGAGCACTTTTGTATCGGTTCACAATGGAAGGACTGACATGATATGAACGACAATGAGGGTATATTTGTATAGAGCACAACTATCGAATGGTTATAAATAGAAATGAATAGCTGAAGCTGGAAAGCTACTGAAGCCTCTCGGGTTAAGGGTGGTCTTGTAAGGCGAAAATTTGTAGTATGAAAATTTATAAAAAAAATTAAGGCAGTAGGCATGACTGGCGAGCATCAGCCCTGAACGTCATCGACACTTTCCATTTATTACATTATATAAGAAGAAAAAGATACGAAATGAATCATGTTCATGTGAGATTCAAAAATTGATTTTGTTTGTTAATTGCAATTTATGAAAAAACCTGTCAAATGCGAACCGAAAGCTGCAATGAGATCAAGAGTATAATTATGTAATTTTAGTTTTTTATTATATCAAGGTACTTTCGTAAAATAGTATTGAAGCGACTAAACTATTCTGTTTTATCATTGCGCACTGTATTAGTGTACCTGCATGTATAAAAACTGCTGATAGCCATTTGAGGTCATAGACATCTACGACGAGAAAGCAGGTTTGCTATTGGTTATTTGTTACAACTTCTATCACAATATTTGTTAAATAAAATAGTGTTTTTTTAATAAAACGGATCTCCCATCAAACGGTATATGATTAAATTGCTAATTTAGTTATATAAATCTAAAACCAGAAATACAACAATTAAAGATATTGATCACCACGTCGATAAATATCTTTGTATGCATTCGAATTCGTAATAAATTGGAATAAAAACTAAAATAGGTTTTACATACGTGTACACTACCAATTAGGGTCAATGTCGATGGCTACATAGTTAAACAATTTTGGTATCCTACTTATACATCACAAACATTGAAAATATGAAAGCTGACCAAACCATTTGCTCATTCATTAAATTACATTAACGAAAAAATTATATATTATTGTTTAATATTAATTTATGTTCGTAACACTGACATCATCACAGAGTGTCCACTGTCTAAAGTCAGTCATCTCTCTAGGTCCAACAACATAAATATAGTCATGATTCATCATATGACAGGACCCATTAAATATGAATTAAAATAGAAATAATCTGTCGTAAAAATTCTCAAGAGTCACCCTTTTGCAACTGTTCATAGAGTTTGATTTTACCTACAAAATGCAGTCGAGATTAAATTCCTCTTCCGAGATAAGAGTAATAAACCAACATCATTAGGTATCGGATGGCTGATAGTACACAGGCGGCAACCATTTCAATCACAGTCATGAGTTCTCTTTGCCAAAAAATTTTGCTCAAGTTCCAATACTAGCAAAATTAATGTAAAAAAATCGTCGCGTGCGCAACCTGTGACGTAATTTAACTCCAATATCAACGAATGTCTGTCTCTGAAGTGACCTCGAAATTAAATTTTCTCGCCCAATTCTAAAATAACGCGGCGCTATGTCATTTAGTTGCTAACGTCATACCCCCTGAAAATTTGGGTTGGTCAATGACAGCGCAGAACAAGAATTGTATCTAGACAGCAAGCTACCTATCTAAAATCTAGGTCAATAAATAGAGCAGCAGTATTTTACCACACCCTAGGCAAACGAATGCTCACATTTTTACAAAAAATAAGGCCATTGAATTCGGTCTTCTAAATCAAATTGTCTTGATAAGCAAATGCAGCAGATATCATCTACATGCAGATTCGGTGGCAACAAGTCATCGACCCAATTTCCTGGACTATCTAACGAGATGACTATCGCACGCTATTAATACCGAGTGTTATGTTAGACGTATAGAGAAGACAAAACGCATCCGCGATCAGACGCTGCCAAAATCATAATTCATTGGAGTTGATGGCAATAACAGATAGCGCACTGTTTACAAATTATAATAAATAAAGCAGTCATAATGCCTCTTGAAAATATATAAAATATATATCCTCACATGATCTACTATACATGTTTCAGTTAGAATATTTTAAAGCGATATACTAACTTCAAAATAGGTTACGATGTTATTGTTATGTGAAACGGGTCGATCGATCAATAAAATGTGACGTAGGAAAAATCAGCACGAATCTATATTGAAACTCATATAGGTAGTTTATTTTATGCGCTTTAATCAATTAGCAATATTTATCGGACGAAGGAGAAATATTTTAAGTGGAAGAAAAAAGTCATCAGGCAAGTAAACGTGCCAATTCGTGTTAAGATCTAGACTGGCTGCAGACTCGCCCATTTCTACTTTGATAAAATTATTAGACTCTGAGGACAACAACATAGCATCGTAGACAATAATTATAATAGTGACGCAATAGGTAATGGACATACTACACTACACCTGCTACTACGTACGTAAGTACGAAATGAGAGATTGATGAATATTAATACACATAGAATCGGTGCCGTCCAGTTGCAAAACAAGATGATGGTTTCTTTGCGAGTCAGTTCGAGTTAGGGCATCGTGCAGAAGTTAAAGTAATATGCTAGAATCGAAAACATCAATTATCAATCTCAAATAACTTGAAAACTTTTTAAACTGGTTTTAATTTCGACACAATATAGGTATGACAAAAAATAAAGCAAACAATTATTTAAGGGCTTACTCCTCATTGATGTGCGTAATATCAGCATACATTTGTAGAAGTGTAGGCTATACATACATACAATAGTAAATAAGCATGTTCATTCATAAACTTGGTCACATAGATTGGAGACAACAAGATCATTGGCACACTCGTAATTGATCGCACCTAAGCAGATATCAGCGGTTCGCATAGTCATACTTTTCGTCATTGGCACGTCTGTAGTTTATATCTGCTCTGAGGTAACTAACCGCACTTTATAAATAGGGCAGGCACACACGCCCGTCCAGATGCGGTACGCACACGGAACATAAATATAAAAATATATAGCAATCGATAAAATGATCAGTCCGCCTCGGACCGATGATGTAAACAGAGATGAATGCGTGTAGGGCACGAATGGTTTCTAGTATCGATAAAAGTTTCAAATAGTTCGTGATTAAACATTGCCAATTTTTACTGTTTTACTAATCAATTATTGTGCGATAAACTTCCACTGCCTGCGTATTTTTCAAGTTCGTACGTTTGGCATCGACTCACACAGTTCAGCTATGTACTAAAAGACTACTACTAGAGAAAATGAAAAAATTAAACTATTCGTATGAGTATGTAAAAATAGTAAGTAACTATGAACAACCATGTCAACCGTATCTTAAGATATCTTATTCATATAGATATTTTAAAACCTAACTTCCATTACAGGGCTTTAATAATGGACGAGTAATAATAAAATAAACTTCTCTGCAGTATATGGTGCACGCATAAGTTATTTAAATGATAGGATACAATATTTCGCTCAAAAAACTTTAAGAAGTCTCGACTGACTGCAAATACCCGATAGACTGTCGTCAGTAAACATCGTATAAATAAAACTGAACCTACGTCTGCTTATTATAAAACCGGGTTTGCAGACGACATAATTAACTGGTGCTGTGACAAGCACGGATTACGATAATGACATAAATCCCCCTTAGCATTTCACGCTTGTTTCGCCATTTACACATGAGTAAAAACAGCTCCATATCCTCGGAGCGTGTATCGGAATAATCACAGTATCACTGTATCGAATATTTAATATATAAATGATTACCTTGCGTGACACTCAGACCAGTGTTTAGATCATTTGAGATCGACATTGGAAGTTGGTTGCCACACGTACGTTTTATTTTACATTGACAAAAAAAATAATTTTCAAAGATTTCTTTCTTACTACTATTTTCAAGAACACCATAATGGTTACAGTATTCTATGAAATCGATCAATCAATCGTAAATGTCGTTTCGTCATTTTTAGCATATTGAAGGTCTCCACGGTCACAGTAAAATAGTATTGTAGCAGGTGATAAGTGCCAAATTGGGCAAGAGGTCATTTAGAGTCAATTCGTAATGTTGTTAATGTCAGATAGATTTCGGTGTAATTTGAACATGATTTGATTAAGAGCGGACATATCTTGTCAGATTTTGTAGGTGGAAAATACTATTAAGAATTCTTAACTAAGCTACGATGAAAGGTAACCTTAAAATTCTGTACTTAAAATTTGCTGACGCAATAACAGACTAAAGTGCCCATGCCCATTACCGCTATTGTGCTAAATTTTGATAGGATAATTCAACTTCAGACAGCTTTATTTACTGTTTACTAGGATATCTATTTCATCAACATAAGTACATCAAATTACGTTGGCGCCGAGTACGAAGAAATAACGATATATTTAATAGCTTTAGAGTAGATTATCACTGATATGAACCGATAATTAAGTGCTAATGTAAGAACGCAAAATTCAATTAAAAAGGAAACGCATAGTCAACGCTATCATTGTCTAAAATTACATAACTTATACTTAACTACAAACAAAGCACAAAATCAATAATCGACCTATCCTACATACCTATCGTGTCTCTTATTTTTAAAACAAGGTTGCAAGTATCGAATACACTGATCTTGACACATGAAACTATGTGCACGTTAGCCATTCTATTTTATTGTGCTGCAAATACCATTTTCTATGCTCCATTTTGGCTATCTGATTTTAAAATTTACATCGCAATCGCAACAATTACACATCATTCAGTGAATTCTGTACCTATTCCGAGCTGGAAATAGAACAACTCATAGTTCTCGTGGGTGTTCTAATAGCTGGCCCATCATTGAGTGGGTTTCGTAAGTTTTGTTAATGAATTCTCATTAAAGAAATAATGATAGGTTAGGTTACTTCCTTACCTCATAGTTATGTTAACTATAATCAGTGTACATAAAATAAAAAGTAAAGGAATATTTTACAGATTTCAGCAATTACCTATGCCGTTGGTGTAAAAAGATATGTACGTATCAACTCGAGACAAATATAAACACTATTCCAAGCGTTAGGTTCCCATAGTGAAAAACGCTTGGTATGGTTTAATTTAATAAAATTATTCCACAAGGCAGTATCCAATATCGGCGGCACTTACTTTAATCAATATAAGAAAGTGTTTAGGTAACTCCTACACTATGCTACTAGTCATAAGAAACTCTTCTAAATAAAGAAAATTAAGAATAGCTAGAAATGTATTTGGGTGATGTATAAATACATCTTACAGGGTTAAAGCTGTCGTGTCGACGAAAATAAATTATATTTCGATTAGAATAAAAAAAAACAAAAGTGGAATGATGACTATCTGTGTCGTAATCAACTTGTAATCCATTATTTAAATACCAAATTGTAAAGTTTCGCTCAATGCTGGTCGTTGGCAGCATTACATACAGAAAACTACAACTTAGGGCATGTTTCCTTGCCAAATCTTAATTCCATTGCATTCGTAAATATACATATTCCTTTAACCGCACTTCGGCCAAAGAATCTGTAATGTTTTACAGTGACTGCAACGTGAAACCAATATTAAGATAGTAATTGTTAATCGATGGTTAATTAGACAGTTTGGACATACGTGGGAGAACCAAGCTACGGCACGAATGGGTCGGCTCGACCGGAGTGATACCACGGTCTCACAGGAAACTGGCGTGATACAACCACAGCGTTGTATTTCGCCGTGTGAATGTGGTTACCAATCAATCCCTCCCTCTCCTTCTCCCCCCATCTCTGACCAACCCTTAAATATCCGAAACCTTTTTTTTGCAACCTTTGGTGTTGCGGGTGTCTATGGTCGTCGTTGATTGCTTTCCATCAGGTAATCCGTCAGATAGTTTGCCGACCGATACCATAAAAAAAACAATTGTATACGTCAGTCATATTGTGGGGAAAACCTTTACAAATGAACATTTCTACGTTCCGAACAGGAATCAATAGGATGACGCGTATATAGGCAGCAACTAACTTCCTCCACTTCTTCTGATAATGACACGTCATTACGGAAATGAACGTCATAGACCACTCCACAGTTATAGCAACCAAACATTTTTCCAATATAAAGTATATCATAGAATTAAAATTTGTCAATTCTTTACTAGCTAATTGCAACTTTCTAAATACTTATTGAATTCTTTATAGGTTAATTTTAATAAAAGCGAAACTCTTAAGGAATTGAGACACTAAAAGTGAAACAATCTTTGTAATAAGAAAATTTGATGTAAAATAAATAAGACATTTGCATTCGCAGAACATTTTTGAATAACTACCTACTATAGTTTCGACTGTCTCTATTTCTTGGCCACGCTTTTAGACAAGAAAGATATTTTATAATGTTAATCCTTGAACATTTAATTCTCATAGCACTTATTAAACCGAAGTCTGATGAACAAACATAATCAAAAAGTAGGTATACAGAATCATTACAAAGTTTCTAGTAACCAGTTCATATTAAATCGAAGTTAGGTTTCAGGAGGGCAGCCATATAAAGTTAGTTAATTACATGCTTTTAAAATAAAATGTTTTTCCTCAGAGCGCGATCCGTAGCTATACTGCAAAATGTAAAAAAATATCATCATAATGGAAATAATTATTTTGCCTTAATAAATAAACACAGGGTAGATTTTGAAACATACGGTTATACATTTATTTATATGTAGAGAAACTGGTGACAAGTCATAGGTATTCAATTGGTCAACGACTATGCACTAAGCACTACTAAGCTGTTAAAGCCTTAAAGCTTTATTTTCGAACCCAGAAATCCGATTACACATTTAAACCGGCAGGAAATAAATTATTCTGAGCTGTTTTTTGATAAATATACTAAATATATCGCACAGCAAAAATGAAATGAAACGATCATCTGTTCGACTCTCTAAACTTTCAAAATAAGATATTTTAGGCCGTCATCACACTTATGACTCCTCTGGCATTGCAGGTCTCCATAGGACAGAGCATTCATCCACGAAGGAAACGTATGCGCGTTTGCTGCCTATTCCATAATAAAATGTATAATCGAGATCTTCAAATATTGCATAAATCTGTATCTACCTCCGTTGCCTCGCTATAGTTGAGCCGTCATATTTAGCCTCCGGAGCGTAGATAGCCCGCCCGACTGACGGGCGAGACGACTGCCAACCCGGCAACCGATACTAAATAATAAATCTTTACTGTCACATAACACAGTTGCGAATTATGCTCTTCATGTAGTAACCTCATTTTGAGAATGAATCTCATTGCACCATTTTTATGTATCTTCGGGATTTTAAAATACAACGGTATCTGATATATTTTTATATTTAATTTTTATCTTTGAAATGAATAAAACGAATTGAAATGGATTTATTTTGCAATAAAAATAAATTTATTTTTTTATGAAGTCAAATAGAATTATTATGTTTTCGGGTTACTCGCGTAATTATTTGACTAGGAACTCGACTAGTTTCAAGCCATGTGAGAGGCTCATATTATGTTATAATCAAAATCAAATAGAATGCTTATTAAAAACTCATAAATGGTATTAGTTTTTTTATAACGTTGCTGTGTTGCTGTAGGTACCTTCTAGCACTTTTTTGACGCACGTGTATTATTCGATTAAATGTGGCCCAACGGGGCCGATGTTCACCCGGGCTTGTGGGGTAGACCAGCGCAATAAGGTACCTACCGCGGCCTCGACCTGTAGCAGGACTTGGAACGGGTAAGGTTTTAGTTAGCTAGAGCCTGACACTCCCTTTTGCCTAACGAGTTTTACACGATAAGATGTCTCTTTATTACCACGGTCAATCAGAAGAGGGCGAACATTCTTTGCCATTACGAAATGTATTTAAGGGTCCTTAACAAAAAAAAAGTACTTAATTAAACTTTGCAGTATTCTGACATTGTTGGCAACTTTCTAATTTATTTATATTATAATGAAGCCATGAACGGAAAACATTGTTTGATAACCGTCTAGCATTGGTATGGTAGCAATGTTCATACAGTTTAAAGAGGAGCAGGCATTATTTAATACTTAGACAATGTATTTATGCGGTAAAATAAATCTTAACTGACAGTGCTAAATAGCGATATATAACGCACAAAAATAATCTTGGTTATCTCATATAATTTAGGTAAAACTTTCTGGTTTGTAACATGTACACTGTTGTAACACTACATTTTGAACTACAGTCACAACGTTAATGCGATCAGAACTAATGCATTTTAGCTTAGCTCTTGTGGTCTTTAACCGGCTTAACACCTCTGCCGACCAATACAATGCATACTACAAGCTTATACTCATAAACTGTTTTCATCTAGTTCGTCGTCGTTAAAAAAACGGAAACATCTATTAACACATGCGCCACGCACTGGCGAAGTCTTGGAAAACGTTCGAACTTCGAAACGTTAACAGTAATATGATCATCACGTACAATTATGATGCAATTAAAGTTACACTTTGAATAAAAAACTGGAAAAGGAATAAAGGTTAAAGGTGTTCGACGTGTTACATATAGGTGCGTGTACTCATATTCTACGCATGTTTTATTTATATTTTTAAGGCATATCCGACCCAGATTGGGCCTTATGTCTTCTGTGCCTAGGCGCTTGCCAACAATGTCCATCATCATCATCATCAGTGTTCTCGATTGAAATGATGGAAACGAGGAAAATAGATTCAAATAACAAACTGTCTATTCGCGACCTAATTACTGTAGTTTTTAAGATACTGAGGAAAACGTTCGTAAAATTGTTTTGAAGCAAACAGTAAAAATATTACGCGTTTCAGTGATCTCAAAATAAAAACGGCCTTGGAACAGTTCGAAATGAAGCAGCGAAACAGTCAATACATATAAAATGTTCTTAGTTTTAAGTTGTTACAACGGACGAAACCAATCTCCTTTTCAATATTACTAATACATATATTGTCTATGACGTATAGTATTAAAATACTTGCCTTCAGTAGGTGTTCGTCAGGCCTAACAGAATAGCTGAAAAGTATGGCATATTTGCTCAGTGAACCATCGAGTGCCAAGATGTCGCAGATGGAAGTAGCGCTATCGACCCAGTTATTGAAGCGAGAAAAATGCATAATATACACGTGGCCAAAACATATGCCAGATTATAAATTGAAGCTTATTTTATATGTTTGCTGAATCAAGTCAAGCCTAATAATTATAAAGCTATCGTTTCCCTTACAAAAAGACTGTCAAACAGGTTAACAGCAAGGTAATATATAAAACACTATCCATGATTCCCACACAGTTACCCATTCACTCAGGAGCGGGAAGGTTCAATTTCTTGTAGGGATTTTTCTGTCCGGTGCTTATAGTACATTATGTAGACTTACCTAATTAGAACTGCTAGTTATCGTTGTATACTATTGCAAGTAAGTGGGAATATATAGTTAAACAGATTTGTTGAAAAGCGCCTACGCTACAGGGATTTCTAGTGTAACATGTTTATTCATTCATTCAGTTTTGGCTAGCGATCTTATCCACCAAAACACAAATTGATCTCTAAATCAGTTCCACGTGATACTGTTAGAAATGCAATAAACAAACAATATTTTAGCTGAACCTCTGCAGCTTGCAACCGGGAAATGTTTTATCGTAATACTTATAGCGAAGTGTAAGATATGTCATTACTTATCTACAATTAATGGTTTCTGCATACAATGGTCCACTTTGGCCACAATTCAACTGCTACAACTAGATTGCACCTAGTGGCACCTAATCTTTCAATGAAGTTTGAAGTTTAGCCAATTCTGTATAATACATCATTAGATATACGCAATTGTCTGAACAATTGACCCTTCAGTCGACATCGCGACACCATAAAAGCGCTGAAGTATCCACCGTAAGCCCCTACAAGTGACCTTTAAACCGCACACATGACTATGTATGTTATAATATACGCGTACGGTACAGTGTACATCTAGTATCGTATTCCCATGCGTCAACGGCAAGCTCTGATGCATCACATGTACCAGAAAATCGGGTTAAGAATAGTATATGCACACACCGTTTCCATGTTTCGCTGATGTAGGTACAACATAATGCCTACCTTAAATGTGGTGATTAAAATCATAAAAAGTATTAATTAAGTGTATGTAAGCAAAGGTTCAATATAAAGTTTGATAAGAGTGAAATATTAGATTATTGCCAGGTCGACTGGCGATCCACTTGAACCAAGAAAACACCATACAATGAGACAAGGAAGTAATTGTTTATTTCCTGGAGTAACCGGTTCTTTTAAAACGACCACAGAATGACAGAAAGGGACTCATTTTTCAATCACTTCAATTAAGCGCGATGATTTCATTACGAGTATTCGCTTTGAATAATGAATAATGTTTACTCAGAAAAAGTTAAGTTTGTTCTGGACATACCCGTTGTTGTGAAAATAATCTGAAGTGGCAGTATGGCGGTTATGTTTGTCGTCGTTTGTTGAGGAACTCGTGTTTTAGAGTAGAGACCGGGCTTCCGCAAACAGCAATATAGGAGCTCAGTCAGGTGGAGCGACGATCATAACAAACCGGTAGGGGCTAGTAAAATGCAAAGTGCTGAAGTTGTGCTGTTCAAGAGGCCTATGTTTAGCCGTAGATAGAACCGAACTAACAATTATAGTGAATACGACAACACTTGTTTTTAATAATTATTTTTTTGTGTTTCAATATCTTCATAATTTGAGTTTGTTTAAGTCGCCATCTAAAATACACAGTTAAATAATAACGTTTCAGATAATCTAAAATAACTTTGCTGAAAATAGAAATACGTAAGACGGAATTTAGCAAAAAAAAGTAAAGGAAAGTGAGACTGGTTCGGGTTTGGTGCCAACGAAACCGAAAAGAACAGAGCCTTGCCTGTCAGTTATTTAATTTTCACGTTAAATCGTAGTTTGTATCTAGTAGAAAAAGTACGTCGACTATTCAAAAAATAATACAAATCTGATAAAGTCAGAGCGTGTTGCCGGAGAGAACGTGGAAGCTAGTGGAAGCATTAAAGCAAACAGTTCTTGAAATGGAACAATGGCCGTAACGTTAAACATATAAACGATATACACGTTGAAACATTTTAAAATGTCATTAAAGATTTAGTAACCTTTTGGGTGGATCAAAAATTGTTTCAAGACTAATGATACTTTTTATTGCTTTAAATCTTATTTTATGACATCGTCAACCTAAATCCGTTGTTTAAGTTTCAGAATGGATTCTCTGTAAGAAATAGATTCGGGTACGTTTGGTGCTATTGCTTGTTGCCATTTTGATTTTATTTTAGACACCACGTTTCTGAAACTTTTAAACGATTATCGAGAAAAACCTCCATTAATAAATTTTAATAACCTTTCCAGCTTTCATTAAAAACATTATCATTCTTCCTATTACACGTTCTGTAAATGCCTATAACAATGTTTATCATGTTACTACCCCAGACAAGTACAACCATGTCTGTTATTGATTCGGGAAACCAACAGTTGTGTTTACGGATACATCAAGATTCACTGTCAATATTTTCTTTGGAAACGACCCGTATTTTCGCGAACTATTTAATGCAACTTCTACGAATCGGATTCTAAAATAATGTTAAATGTAGGTGCGTGTACACAATGAAGGATTATGTGTTGCTATCGTGCTAGTAAAGTACATAATCAAAAACTAATTAATAACACATTATTGACATTACGGAGACGGGACCCTACGGATTGACATTATTGACGTTACGGTGAAAAGCTCTGGAAAATGCTATCAGCTTCATATGCAGTTTTATAGATTTGCAAATCTTGCTTAAGTAGCATATTAAATTCAGCACGGGCGCTTAACGATTACAGCGCGCTTGAGCATGAGCAGTGCACGTGTTCCCTATATTAAATCGGATAATTCCGCTATCACGAAACATGAAATAAGAGGAAACTTTCAATCGATATGGAACTTACTCGTAAGTACCTACATGTTTTTATGTTTCCGCGATGGCTTTGAGCCGACTTTAAATATAAAATTTTACTGCGAAAAAGTATATAAAAGTAATCCGAGCCTCACATTCGTAACATATGTATATGAAAACATTTCGAGAATGGCTTAATCAAAGGAGGACTTTGCAGAGCTCATTACTGCTTTTTTTATTTAAGTTAAAATAAATTCATGAAAATGATAGCCTTTTTTAGATCAAATAACAAATAGTAAACAAATAGTAATTGATACTAAAAACGTACATAAATAATAGGGTACAACTTACATACCCACTTCATTAAAGTTGAAAGTTTTGTTGAACATTTTGCTATCATACATCATACCCACTATTGATCGATCTGTATCATATCAGTATTGATAGATAGAAGCTACTTTATCGAGCCTCTTTAGTCATTGTATTCAATTTCATGGCTTTTTTTCACAATTTTAGGCCCGATGATGGTACAGGATGAGCAATATCATATAATGATGAATGAATCCTTGGTAGGACGTTTATGTTGCAAGTATCTTATTGTGTGCGTACTCATTGGTAGAATGATACCTCCCATCGTCTTAGACTGCTGCATAGTACACTAATACAATGAAATGTGCTTTGCAGACTGATATAACGAGTTGACGGTGTCAGTCATCGTTACCTTCACCTTACACCATGTCATGTTTGATTAATTAGAAGCAATTAGGTAGTTGATATTGAAGCTTACACATTTTATGGGAGGCTCTTGCTTTGTTTAATACTCAGAATCGAGATATGAAAAAGCCAAATAATATTTTATACTAGCGAAATCGATAGAAATATAGCCTCTAGACATTTAATTAAAACTGGGGTGTCGCTTTTAAGTCCTTAACGAGACTTATTTCAAACCAACGCTTAATTTCTTCAAGCATAAAATATAACCCTAATAAATAACGTATGAATAGGCATAGGATTTAATTACATAATTTCAATAAGAACACAATTTTCTTAGCATCTTGGTACATGCATTACAAGAATACCTACGAACTATGTCCAGTGCACCAAACAGTAGGGTTATGATCTCAATAGTCTATTTACGTGTAGAACTCGTGGTATGTGAGGAATGTAACCAGATTGCATCTAAGAAGGGGTTACATCCACAAATGAGGTGCGAGTAATCAACGTTAGAACCGCTGACAGTGTGTCATTAAAATCGCTTCTATTTTTTCTGACGCGAGTTGTATTTATGGGTTCAAGTTACATATCTTTATAAGATTCGTTGCTGATTTTTAAGGGAAAAAATACAATATCTTGCCTTCAGTTTGAATAATCTTTGTAAAAACAATCTTGGAACGCATTGCACGCTCTTAATTGATCGAAGTTGGAAAGTGACACGAGGAGAGTATTCATTACCATGTAGTCATGCCAGCTAAAAATAAACTAATTACAACTGGGAAATCAATAACAATTAATATTTTATTTCTTTATGGATAGTTATATCTGTAGGTACTAGTACTTCTTTGTTATAATAACCACATATTTTTATTCAATATCAAAACATATCTTTGGTAGTTAACTGGTCAGACAGTCAGAGGGATTATCGCAGTGTTTATTCAGAGATGTAAATTACAATAAAGTCTACAGTACATTTATAAGTACGCCCTCAAGACGCGTATGGGAGAACATTAATTGTCTCGATTAAAACTTGTTAATACCTTCCTGCGGTCATTGACTGGGTTATTAGACAAAACTTGTGTAGGCGACTACACCCTACGACCTTATATCGCGTTAATTTCCAGGAGAGGGCTCGAAGAAGAATATTGTACAAAAAATATTAATTAAATTCCTTATAATTAACCCAATCGTAATATTATTCCGCGGCATTGGGAGATTTTAAGTCGGCAGTGATACAACGACGCTTAGATAAATGTCAGCAGACGTGTCGCTTCGTTTTAAACCAGCAATGTACACGGTGACGTATGAGATAGTGCTGTAGACAGTCAGATTCTAATTCTGTACCGGTGACGTTGTGTTCGGTCGAAACAATCGAAAGTTATTCCGAGTGCTAAACCGACACACGTGACTCGGTATGCCGCGTTCTATTCGAAACACCGATTTGCGGAAGTCGATTAGGAATATATCAATTATAAGCTTCAGGAGGAATCGATATAATATTATTTTAAATAAATCTATTGAAGAATATTTACTTAATACACAATAAAGTTTCAATGTAACGAAGCTGTGGTACAAAAAGCATTTTTTTATTTATAAGGTTAGCCCTGAATAGTTTTATGATTGTATAGATAGCATCAAATTCAATTTTAATATAATTCCAATAAATATTTTACTGTTGTTTCTTTTCATTCATTAAAACTATACACACTATCAGAAATTCAAGATTGTGATATACAGTTGAATTAATAAATTGTATGAATATGACGAAAGATAATTTTACGTTTATTTAATCCAAGAACAATAATCTATTTTGGGTTATCTGATTATTAAATTTAAGAATTAATTTTATAAAAATATTTTTATAATTAGTTAAAGATTTGGTCCCTGCTACAGTAAGTACATAATTTTTCATCAAGTAACATAGTTTTTTAATTATAAACTATCATAGAACCAAATAAAAAATTAAAAATTTTCAAAATTAAACTATATGCAGAGGCAACATTGTTCTTTGATGAGAAAAATTATACTCTAACTCCCAAAAGAGTTTAGGTTTATGCAAACTAAATAACTCTTATTCAACCTTTTTTTAATAAATAAGAAGACTACTAATTTTATTAACTTGGTTGATGATTCATTGAACAAAATAGAAAACAAACACGGTTCAGGTTATCACAATCTAGTACCTTTAGATGAGCATTTCTTGTGTACATAATAATTAAATATACATGACATACAGCTTTTTGTACTCAACTCAAGTTTGATCAAATTTTTATAAGTGAAAGGTCGGACGAAAAATTGATCTAAGTAGCTTTTATTCTCAGTAAATAAATTAAAACTGAGCAAGCTCTGCAATCAAGGTATCATCAATTCATATTACATAATTAAAAAAAAATATCCTTTTTTTCAGAAATAGTAAGGAAGTAGTTACAACACAATTTCTTTTTCGAATGGATGAAAATTAACTTTATTATCTTTAAATCATAGTTCAGAATGGTGGTTGAATAGCCAATTTCAATACTTTCATAGAAATTTCAAAAACTATAATTTATTTAGATTTTGTATACAGAACAGACTTGAGACATTAATATTTTTGCATCAAAACTAAGAATTTTCAAGTCAATAAATTATAGCTTTCAATATATTATTATATTTTTATTCTTTCATAGACATTTTACTTTTGAAAAATGAATGTTGCCAATTTCACATAATGAATAAGGGGAAATGGGAAAGAGCAAAAGCTTAAAAAATTTGAAAGTATCATGATCAAATAAAATAATATCTTTGTTTTTAGTTCAGAAAATGTTTCTTAGTGTGGTGTTTACTTACTTACAACTCTGAACTTATGTAGTACTGCAGGATTTAGGTAAGTTTAGGATTGATATAAATAAAATTATTTAAATATGAAAAACCTCTTTAACCTCTCTTTTTTTCTTTATCTTTAAATAAAGTCATTTTTATCAGCTAGTTTTTTTCCAACAGCAGACAAAAGTTACCCGAGCGTGTTTTGAAATGCTATTGGTAATATTTTTGTGGCATGTTGAGAAAATTTCTTTTATAGACATTCTATTCCTACAGTAGAAGTGGTAAAAAAAATTCATTGCTGCATCCCAGATTATTTGAATACATTTTTTTATGTTGCCCTGCATCGTGGGTGTTTACACACATACACATCACATCTGTGGATCATACAAAGAGTTGTTCCATGCGGAAATCAACCCAGCAACACATTGCACAGCAGTCAGTTGCCCAGCCACCGCATCATCCATGCAGTCAAGTGGGTCATCTGACATGGTCACTTTTATTTATATTGATTATTTTCTTCTAACAACTGTCTGCCATATGAAACTAGTTTAAGGGTTAACAGATAAGTTTTTTTTACATAAAAGTTGTATAATAAAGTAATCATGCTGTCAGTCACAACTTTTTATAAGTTCTCAAAACTAATGTTTTATGAAACCCCATGAAGCATTTGAATGTTGATCAACCATCTCTTCAGATAGACATTTTGTGTTTTTCATAGTGCA
This sequence comes from Spodoptera exigua, assembly GCA_902829305.4. Taxonomy (NCBI): domain Eukaryota; kingdom Metazoa; phylum Arthropoda; class Insecta; order Lepidoptera; family Noctuidae; genus Spodoptera; species Spodoptera exigua. The sequence goes on along the minus strand of LR824601.2, from coordinate 4,598,116 downwards.
TGGGTAATGCACTATTAATTAGTAGTATGCATTTGATCTTCTTATATCTTACATATTCATTCAAAAAAGTGAGTGACATTTTATCAGACTACTTATTTAAAAACATTTTTTGTTTCCAAACATAAACATTTGTACATAAATAATAATAATTTTTAAAAAGAGTAACAATTGAGTTTCTTGCTTGTTCTTCTTCATTTGAAACTACAATTTGGAACAAGCACCTAGCTGCACTGATGAACAGACTACTGTTTTATTTTGATGTTTCAAAAGTACTTATTAATGGTTTAGTTGGAATAAATGATTTGGATTTGATTTGGTACTAAGTACCAGTATCAAAATATATGTCAACTAGCTTTTGCCCGCGACTTTGTTCACGTGGAAAAGTTACTTCCTGCAGATTTTTGGAATAAAAACTATCCTATGTCCTTTCTCGAGTTCCAAACTATGTCTGTACCAAATTTCACAGAAATCGGCTCAGTAGTTTAGGCGTGAAGAAAAGACAGACAGACAGACAGAGTAACTTTCGCATTTATAATATTAGTTAGAATAGTTAGGATTACAGCATTTAAAAAAATGTAGTCGCTAAGTTTTTAACCGATTTCACTACTATAGTTTTGCACACAATAGCTTAAAAAACATATATCCTTTTAATAAAAGTTCTTCATCAAACTAATTTTCAGGGGCATTAATATCTATTTACATGGATCCTTAGAATGCTCCGACGACATATATAATGAAGTAGATTAAAATAAAGAAGGTAGGGTAGCATGATATTATTTACAAATAATACAAAAACAAAGATAATATACATAATAATATGTTGATCTGAATGTGAGGAAATGTTTACAGGTGGGTAGTTGTATATACATCATCCATACAGTACTTTAACCCTTATAATGGTTAATGAGTATAATGTATGCAGTGCTTAACTATAAAAATCTATGGAGGTACCATATATTTTTATAGTTAATGATTTAGGCTAACAGAAGGTCAAGTATAGACCAGCCAAGATGCCTTTAATGAAAAATTATTCTAGTAGCTATAATTTTAAAAATTGTCTCAAACATTATCTTATTTTTAATGAAACCTAATAAACCTAAATACTGTCTTCTACAATGTGGTTTTAAGTCATATGCTAACAAAAAACACAGATGCAAAAAGCAAAACCAAGTCATTATTATTGTTTTCAGTAAAATTTTATTACAAAACATAGACCTTAATATAGAATGTAAGTAATCACGGTTATATTGTATGATAAAACACTATTATTTAATTATGGAATTGAAACCTAAGCTAATTAATTAGTGATTATTTAACACATCCAAATGCTGATCTCTCTTTGTATGTAGTTTTGGTAAAAAATTAAGAATCAAACAGCAACTACGATTCCAGATTGCTCAAAATTCAGCTAAACTATTATGAAAAAGAAGTTGATTTGTAGATGTGACTGCAACACAGATAAACAAACATTCCACTTTGAATTGAGTAACAAGATTAGACTATACCATTCAACCTAGTTAAAAATAATTGTTTAAAAGAATTTGCAAATTTCATTAACATAACAACAACTATTGTAGGATATGAACAGAATTTTAGGGCACCATTAAACTAGATATTTCTAGCTAGTGCATCAGTTTCCATACAAACAGTGATAAAAAGGTAGACTGATGGCAAAACTTGGAATTGAGGGCTCAACTTTATGAATGGCAATTGGACTAAAAAGTAAGTGATAACAACTAATATGACAGTTAACATGAAGCAAGTAAAGAAGACTATCAATTTATAGGAGTGTAGATCAGCTAGCTTACCTGATGGAGAGCAGTGAGGCCGTCAACGTTGGCAGTGTTGATGTCGGCGCCTCTCTTCAACAGTCTCTGCACTTCATCTTTGTCACCTGCCGTACAAGCCGCCAAAAACACTATCCCAGATGAAAACTGAATTCTTGACGCCCGTCGCGGTGTCGGGGACTGCTTGTTCGTGTCCGATTCTTCCCATCTCTTCAACTGCTCCGCTCTCTTGAACAACGCTGACGAAGACCTATTATCCGTCATTTTGACTCTCGGCAAACCACTTATCACTCAATATGGTCCATCCAAACACTTTTCACGGGGCATAGATTGTGTTTTTACTGCATACAGTACACAAACGCCGAGTCCATAACTTAATTGCCAAAAAAGGAAACATGAAAGAGGAAACGTTCCAGGGAGATAGATACTAAGAAGCATTCACACGACCATTGTTCCACACACTTGTTGAATAATTCGAATTGCACATCCGGACTTCAATTCTATATACATGACATAACCAATAAGCTAGACATTTAGCGTGGCAGCCATTACGAGAATAAATTTAAACAGCCTACTAAAGTACCTACATACCGAATGCAAAAAGAAAAACTAGGCAGCGAATGAGAATGACGGAAGAAGAAAACGCCTAGCGCCACCTAGCACAACAAAGGTATTGAGTTGCCATAAGCCAAAATTTATAAAAATGTACATGAAAAATGTAATCGAAAACATATTGCGATGATATTCTCGTTTATTTAAGTATAGTGAGATTGGAAACCAAATTCAAAATAACTCGCGGTAAATTTGAAATAAAAAAGTTGACTTTATCATTATTAAGATTTTTATATATTAATATCTAAAAGGGCTGATCGCATCGCTATTTCCTACTATGTTTTTCTGTTGTCATCATAAAATATATTCACCGAAAAACTAAAATACTTTTTGTTGCTATATTCATTTGAAGCTTTAACATAATATTAGTATCAATGAACACAATTCGATTTTTTCATTTGATAATTTTAAAAGTTGCCATATATAAACACCTTTTGCCTGTGTCCCAAGTTCAATTTTCATTTGCCAACCTTTAAGCTTTGATGAGATAACTAAAATTGAAAAACACTAAAAATATAGATTTCAATTCAAAACTTTACCAGTTTGGGCTCGCGTCTGATGTTGAGGCTGCTGAATTTGGAGCCGTTCCGGATAGTGGCAATTGAGCTTGGGTTACACCATCAGACAGGCCTGAGCGATGAGGCGGGATGACTCCCTGACCAAGGGGCCGGGGCCGGGACGACATTTGTGTCGTAGGTGTAAAAGCGGTCGCAGGAGCAGGCTTCTGTGCAGGGTGCGTATACTGCAGTATGACGCTGGTATACAAGTAATGAATCTCTCATGACTACAGGGCTTTTGTTTTGCCCGGCTGAAAAGGGGGGACATAGTTAATTTATAAATTTCTTTAGAAAATAAACTTTTTATTAGATAACACCGAAACGAACACGTTATACTAGATATAACAAATTCGGGGCATCGCGCTACTTGAACAGGAGTAGAAACCCTTTGAAAGAATTCTAAGCTCCTCGTAGTAGTCGTAGTGCTCCTATCAGGATGATGGCCGAATTTAGTCGGCGGTCAGTTTGATATCCGCGGTGGACGCCATAATGCGTCAGCGCTATCAATTCTCTGAAAAAGGGCATAAATAGCTAAAACAGACTTATGTGTGAAAGTGAGACCTGTTCTAAAAGAATCTTAGACTGTATTTAATCTGGTCCGGTTATCTCACAAAGCATAAAGGGCATATAAGCGAAGTCAAAATGCAGATTGCGTTTGGGATAGTCTGAAATATAAATGTGATTCGCATTTCGCATTCGCATTCGCATTTCGCATCGAAATTCGCAGCCGAGCGCTCGTCGAGTCAATATCTCCTGAGGATGCCCTGTGGAGGGGCGAAACACGTGTCGAGTATAGGTTTGATTGCGTGGCATGTTTTTCCGTTTTGTGTATGTGTGCATATGCATGTGGACGGGAGGGTGGGACCCTTGCTGCATGTGCATATGCATGATTGCATAGGAGTGGGATGGCATCCTGCAAGTCTGGATTTTTGTCGCGGAATTAGGGAAAATATTTAGATATTTTCCCTAACATTTAATAAATGTGATCTGTTAAAAATTATTTCCATTCTAATATTTTTTAACAACTAACAGAAATACATTGGGTTTATTATACTGTCTGCTGGGAATATTGGAGCTTAACAAAAAACATCTATTACAGTAGTGGAAATAGAATTGTACAATATTTATGTTAGCGAACGGTTTTTCTCCACATTATTAACTTATTTGAATTTATTAAAGAATTAGGTTCAAACCATTCATTACTTTTGTCATGAAGATATTTACAGACTTGCGTGGTTATACTTTTAGTACGATATGATAGTTTACAATATTTTTTATTTTAAGATATGATACTTAAAAAAATTTTTGATTTTGAGATAGATTCATTAGAGCATTCGTTTAAACCTTACTAGTTTTTGGTTGCTATTTTAAGTTGTTAATCCTAAATAATTAACTTTAATATATATGATTCTTCTTCTTTTTGTTTATGGCTCCTTCGTCATTCGAAGATTTTGCCAACGTCGAGGTAGGAAAAGACACTGTGATCGGTGTAAAAAAAACAAAAGTAATGTAACTAATGACCGGTAATCAATGATGTTTGTAGTGCTGGAAAAGGACAAAACAATTTGTTAGAATTAACGACACAAGGGTTAAAACATAAAACGAAGGGGAGTGGAAAGTAGATGTTTAGGTTAAAACTAAATGAAGAATAAGGAAAGGGAATATGTTATAATAAGGAAAATGTAAAAGACTATGTACAAAGACAAGTGTTAAAGTATGATGTGATTAATATTGATAAATTTGTATAGGATCTACCATGGGGGAATGGACAAGGGTTAGTAGGAATGGGATATTTATTGGACGGGGGATATCATTAGGGAGGAGATCATAAAGAGGGGTAATCAGGCGAGGACATGAAAAAAGCAAGTGTTCCAGAGTACCCTCTTCCAAACCACATTCACAGATAGAATGATCTCTTACTCTGATTATATATATGATTAATAAAACAGAAATAAAACTATATTATAAACCTGCAACACTTGAAATGACATTTCGATCGTATATCGAGAATATCAGTTGAGCTCATAAGACTAGTTTTGGTAGGGCAACATTTAGAGTAAAAAATACAATCAAAATTATAATATTAAACAATAAATTTTTAAATGCAATTAAATGTAAAAAGAAATTTTATAATAAAATATATCAATAAGAATTTTATATTTTCTCTTTTGTATTTTTGTGTTAGGTTAATCTCTAAAAGTTTTGTGCCAAAGAGAACAAACATTTCTTTTTGCAGCGCTAGCGGGCTCTGGTGTTCCGAATTAGTACCAGTAGTTGGCAATAGCGAGTCGGAGTCAGAAATTATTCAAAATTCAAGATGGCCATGTGTCACGATGGTTTCTTGAATTGGAATAGTTAACTTTATTTGTTTTGTGTGAAAAAAGTGCTTTGCCATGATGGCTGACTTAAGTGTTGATATTTCAAAGTTGCCGGACGAGATAAGAGATAAATTAGCGGAGTTAGACTTGGAGTTATCCGAAGGTAAGAATGCAGTAAGTCTGCGTTACTCGTAGATCGATAATTTGTTAATTTTGATTATTTTTTTCTAAATTAGCTTTTATTTGTGTATTCATTAGTAATTTCTAGATTTTATTTTAATATTTTTAGTTATAGTTTTGGGCTTAAAATAAGTTTTTTTGGCGTAGTTTGCCAGCTGATGTCTTCGGTAAATAAAGTATGGGAATGAGTTTACAGTGGTTGATTTTGATATTATGTTGTGATAAAGTTATGTGTGTTAGGTGTTCACGCTCGAATAGTTACGTTGTCACACATGGCAAACTAAGGAATGCATCACACTGCACGAGAAGACGACACTTCTTAGAATACGCTTTACTTACCAGCAACTTTGTATCGTACTTTTGTATTGCCGAGAACAAGTCTGTCGGAGACTCGCCTTGCGTTTTACCCTTTCAGATAAGTCGTTTGTGCCGCTGTTATACGCCTAAAACTAGTTTAAAACTACCTTTTAAAACTTTTAAATTGTAGAAATTACGAAACGACGCTTTGAAAAGCGTTTGTTTTTCTCGTTGTTAATGAGAATAGAGCTACTCATTTATCGCCCAATACGACGATGTACTCATTGTCAGTTTCTTTGTGACCAAATCATCCTAACTGTGGTCAAGTTAGTATGAATAAATTACTCATATCCTTTAGAGAGATTCATCCACTCAATTTAGTGTTATCATTTACTGCAGGAAGTGAGAGGTCTCATCATTGTATTGTAAATAGGTTATTAATTCTTATCCAGATCTCTAAGTCAATAATCATTAGAGATAACTTTAACTCTAATTTAGACATTTTTTTTCAAAAAATCAGAAATTTCACTGATTTATTTCTTATCTAATCAGAAAATGTTATAAGATAAATATTCTAAGATTCTTTTAAGAATACAACCAAAAGGTAGACTAACTTTACAAATGAAGATTGTGTTTCCTTTAGTCATAATCTAAGGATATATTTAAAAAAATAGCATGGTTCTTGTACAATTAGGTCACTTGGCATTTTGTACACCATTCAAAAGGCTTATTAGTTTTAATACATTGATTTAAATCTATGTTAATTATTAAATATTTAAGGGAACACAATAGGTATCTTCTTTAAAACAAAAATTAGGAATCCATTAAAGGAGAAAGCAGGGCAATTTAATGTAATACAGCGTATAATATATTTTTTATGACTGTATTATCAGTGGATAATACCAATACCTACATATAACAAAATCAATATTTTTTTATCAGATAATTGCAACTATGAGTTTCTTACCTAATGATTATTGTCGATATTTGATATATATATTTTTTTAATCATTGTTGTTAAATTGCAAATTAATTAATTATTACGACAATCTACTTATTTAATAGCGGTAATTACCTAAAGGTCTATAAATTATTAAAATTACCATACATCTAGATCATATTTCGTAGCCTTTTAAGAAAGAGAAGAAAAATTGTTTATTTATTTATTATTAATGCTAACGATATGGTGATCGTGGTTGCGGCTGCAAAAGATAAAAGAGGAGCGATAAATATGCGAGCACAATCGTTACCGCTTCGGAAATCTTGTTGAAAAATTTTCTACATTTCTTTATTTCGATACCTAAATTTTAGTTATCTATGTTATATACCTACTTTTTGTCTACCAATGAAAGTACCACCTGAAACCGATAAAGTAGGTACAATCGGAGAATACCGAGAACAATCGTATTAATAAGGTATTGTAGGAACTTTCGTGAGAAAAATAAAACTGCATTTTGTCATGATAATATTAGGAATTTTGCGAAAGAATTTGCGGAAAATACTTGTGTCGGACGGGCTTTTAACTTACGCAACGCACTCAAAATATCTTGATCGATATCGATATTATTACAAATATATCTGATACTAAAAAATATTGAGCAACTGGAATATTTTTGTATATGAACAATCCCCGATTTATTTACTCTTTCATTTGATTTTTATTTCTAACATTTTTTGTGATTCATTGTGTATTTTTTATTGTTTTATCCTGTTTCATAGCACGGGTAGTCGAAAGCCGTTCACGAATTTTGCGTTCATTTTGCCAGTTGATGATTAAAACTATTACAGCTTTTGATTAAAGTAATTAATGATGAACGCGGAACTCGTGACCGCTCTGACCACTTGGATTTTATTTATGTCCGTCACATATTATTTATTACGTTTTTATTATAACTTGAAATGAAAACCAAGCAATAATAATTATGTAATAAATGATAAGTTGACGTGCAAGCATAGCAGCGCAATGCGAATGTTGCATAAATTTATGTTTGTTTATTTTCTTACTGCCTTACTACTTAAAACATTTATGTCTCATGAGCGTCATTCGTGTGTGCAGATGCGAATTTTTTTGACTATTGTTTCATTTTTCATTACCTTTTCTTTTATTCATCGATTAATTATAATTTACATTATTACATATTATCCGACCAATCTAAAGGTTGTATGCTTCTAACAATAGTAATTTCACTTATAATGTGATGAATAAAAATAACACTGCTATTACACATTATAAACAAATTATATCAACATAATATTTGGCGTTAGACACGCATGCGTGTTTCCCATGCGATATTGCGCAATATGCCTTATTATAAGCATGATAGCGCAACACAGATGTACCCGCTTGCGGGGATAATCCGCGTGCGTGGCATGTATAAAATACTTTAAAAACAAAAACGCTCTTTTATTAAGTATATTTGCTTATTAATATAATTACTTTTTCAGAGACTTACACACAGATAATATGACCAAAATACAATCCCGACTTAAATCCTGTTAATTAACCAACACTTACATATTAACCGCACTGCATTTTAAGTTAAAAGCTTTGTTCATTAGCCCGACATAATGCGTTTCCACATTATAGGTTGTACCTATTAGTGAGGGCCTCAGTGCAAGCATAAGTAGTAATGCACTTACGAGGGCTGCACAATGTTATACTCGTATTAGGCAGGACGGCTCAGAATAAGTTCTTTCTAACTTCTAGAAAAAGTTTACTAAAATAAAATGGAATTGATAAAATCGAGGTTAATTTGAGAATAAAAACTAATAAATATATTCTAATCTAGATTAGATAGTCATATCTAGTACGAGGCGACACATCGCATGGGATTGCAGGGACACTGTCGCTTAACATAATCTTAGTTAACGTATTATTTAGCAGTAAACAGTAACATAATACTGTGGCAGGTGGCGACGAAGGCGACTCGTTAAATAACTCAATCGGGACCACGAGCGTGAGCATCTAAACATACACGATTACACTACTAAGTTCTCGTATTGTAATATTATACATTTGCTTATAATTGATCTCTACCTTTTCGCATTTTATATCAAAATCAACCTCTGTATTCAGTCTATCACGGAACACGTATCTGTACCTATATTGCTAAGCATGTGTATTACGTAACGAAAATAAAAATATTGTTTGCGTTACTTAGTTACATTATAATTGATTAAAAAACTTCACTGTGTGATTTGAAACATAAAATATATTTTAAAGTGCCCGATAGATTACCTACACTTGAACATCATATTATTTTGAATTTTCTGGACCGGCTTATGAAAAAGGAATTAAACGTTACGTTTTAAAGTGATTGAACCGCTGGCGCTGATACGAACAAATACAATCGGATTAATGGTCAGGTGGTTAAACAAAACATCACAATAACTACGTATAAATAAAGCAATGGATTTCGTAATGTATACTTCGGAAAACACAGGGAGTAAATAAATACTTACTATGAATGAAACGGAAACGGGTGATGCAAAATAAACATTAACGGTACATCCTTCTTCATATCATATTTGTGAAGTTAATTATTATACGCGATTGCGATTTTTACCTTGAAATATTTTAATGATTGTTTAACGGTGATGGATATTGTACTAATTTTAATTCGCTTATGTTTGTGCACACCAGTGTGCCAATACAGGTTCCTACAACATTTAAAAAATAACAAACAAACCTGTACAGAATAAAACACCATAAAGGTTTTTAAACAAACACTTGATGTACATATCGTATAGAATATCATACTTTTTTGCACATTACATTTTAATATTCTTTGCTATTGTTCCACTCAGAGACGCGCGTGCGCAGGCACTTACGACCTCTTACTTTTCGCCTATATGACGCATCACCTAACCCGTTTTGTCGTCATGACTCGCTCTGACTAAGCCGAGCTGCGGTCGGTATTACGCTTCTTAAATATAAAATAAAATTGTTTTGCAAGTTATTCTAGAAAATTCTGTTTATGGGACGTGTTTTATTGTTTGGTTATAATGCGGATAACTCTCTCAGTCAAATGTATTATTTCAAATCATACTTAATGTTGTGAAATAATATTGGCTCGGTGGCCAGGAGTTAACAAAATTCCAGTCAAATATACTGGTATATCTCACGCTGTATAGCTGATCAAATTAGAGACGACAAAACAATTTTCAACAATACCCTTCCACCCTTTGAAAATCCTGGAATTTGAAAGCAAATAAAAAGGAAGACAAAAAGACATATAAAACATTCCGCACTGTCGAACCGAACGAATAGTACGGACCTACATTGGTATGTGAGTACGAGTGGCTCCATGGCGACTATCGGTGACCTGTGCGAGTCGACCGTTTGTGCGTTTCTCTCTGAAAGACTTTCAATAAAGTCAGAACACGGTGCAAATACTCGACTCTTCGGAAAATTGTTTTATAGCACGATTATATTGTTGTTCCCCGTATTTTAGTAGGTTTCTCAGATTTGCTACATTATTAAGCAGTTTTATATTATAAGGTTTAAACGTTGTCAATTGGTTTAACGATTAATTATAACGGACTTAATGTAAACAATTAACAAATTTGTAAAAATAAAATGTCAATAATTACTCTAGCAACACAATAGCACAACTCAATTTATAAGCGCAGAGATTAAGTTGTGCAGAACTGCGAATTAACAGGTTAGTAGCGGGGCATCGCACTGGCGACCTGCAGTCCGAGTCAATGACAAGACGAGACGAGACACGCGGTAACCACATACTTCCGGAGTACGACACCATATAGAACGGCCGAACTCTACGAACTCATACGGGAAAGGCGTATACAAACACTCTCACACAAGTAACATATTTATATACTGAACATAAATATTCAATCAAAAATCTAGGTGTAATAGACTTGTAAAAATTTCTAGTCATGGTTACCATGTTTTCGTCGTAAAAAAGTAATCCCTCGAATGCAATGCGTGGGCAGTGAAACGTAAAAGGGTACCTATGAATGAGTAAATATGATTCGATAATGGATCGAATAGTTTGCGTTGCTCTATTAATGTTGGTTAAGTAAAAATTCGCTTGTACATATGGTACCTTCGCATATCTTTACAATGAATTGATTAAATAATAACAGCGTGATTGAATGAAACCATACTTATTCGTTGTAAAATTCAAACGGACTTAAAAAGGTTATGTCAGAATTACTCAAAAGTTAACTAAAAATTTCTAAAGCAATTTTAATATTAACATGAATCCGCAGCGAAAATAGTTTTAGTGGAGCAATATTTGAGCTAGACAGTAGCAACGGTTCGCTAAAAGTTATTTAATATGGCCGTGTATAGTAAGTTTTAAAAGCATCCAACATAACTTGCTAAAACAATATGCAGTTCAGAATGTAATTTTATCCTGCTTTATTACAGCGAAATAAGCCATTTTATCATCATTCTCTTTGATTTTCTTGTTCACGCATGTGCAAGGTTCTTGAAATAATTTCCAAACAAAAAAGGAACTGCGAAAAACTTTTACAACACCGCATTATAAATATTTATACAATACAGCAACAACAACCAATGACAAATGAAGATAGGTAAAAATAAACTTAAAACACCCTCTACCCTTAATTACGTATCGTCAGAAAAAATGTGATATATAATGAGCCCAAACTTGATATGTTTCCTAGAAGGTAGCCCAATTTCCATCAGCTTTTTCCCAATTCCATTATCAAAACAGCTCTAGAGTATTGTCATCTGATCTATGAGAAGTATGAGGATAGTTCAGATTCTAAGAATTTATTAAATAACTAGAGACGCCCCCGGCTCCACTCGGGAGCAATGCTGGTATTTAATTTCTGCACTATTTAATGGATGTTATTGTACACATAAACCTTTCCCTTCCTACCACTTTATCTATTAAAACAAACTGCTTCAAAATCAGTATAGTAGTTTTAAAGATTTAAGCATACATATTTAAGATATAGGTATACAGAGAAAGGACTTTCATTCTATGTAGTGATTGCAGGTGGACGGTCTAACATGTTACATGGTTACAAAACGCTTATCACTTATCATCATATCCTAACAATTTGATGTGAACTTATAAATAAATATACACAATTACACAATATTCCGCTCGAATCGCCACATTAAACAACTAATTGACTGCTTAATACATAGTTCTTCCTTCTACATAGTTTAGCTTCAGTCAACCACAATGATTAAAAGATTGCGTATTTAGCGATCTATTCCACGAACCCACTATGATAAAATGCTTATAAATACTCCGATAGTTACTTCAAAACAATCGTCGACAAGCTTATAAAAGAGGACATCACTGTGAATTGTGAAAATTAGAAAATACGATTGCTTTTTGCTTACAATCGGAAGCTTTCATTTGTGATCGCAGTGTTCATACTTCGTAACATGCTGTTGAACGTAAAAGGCATTTGGACGTTTATGCCAGGCCGTTGCTTTCCGAGTATCGAGGTGGCACTCGTGTGTTTGTCATACGTTGTTTTGTTGCGTCAAAAAGTTGGGCATCCTTTTTCAACAGCTGTTCATATTTTCACATTTCCAAGAAAAATTGAAGCTTTGAGGATTTTTTAGCTGTTAACCTTTGTATGCATGTTCGTGCTGTTTTATTCTATTTTTGCGTTCACAGCTCACTCAAACGACATCGCGCATCCGAATCAATAAAACGTGATATTCGAAATACATGTAGAATTTTTTTTTTTTTTTTTTATTGATTATAGGTTCGCGCTTGACCGCTATCTCACCTGATGGAAAGCGACGATGCGGTCGACGATGGAGCGCGCTTACCTAGAAGTAACCTATTCACTCTTGACTTAAAGATACCCAGATTGTAACTATCAGGAAACACCGACTCCGGCAAGGAATTCCACTCCTTGGCTGTACGCATGATGAATGTGCTCCCAAAACGTTTTGTACGTATATGTGGGACATCCACCATGTACCGGTGGCGCAATGCCGTACGTCTGGTGGTCCGATGATGGAACGGGCTAGGCGGAATTAAATTATGTAATTCCAACGCACATTCCCCGAAATGCAACCGGTAGAAAACCGACAGGCTAGCAACTCGGCGTCGATGCTCAAGACTTTGAAGTCTCGACTCGACAAGTGCATCATCGCCTATGATCCTCTTGGCTCGCCTCTCAATAGACTCAAGCGCATCAAGTTGGTATCGGGCAGATCCGTCCCAAAGATGAGAGCAGTACTCCATAACCGATCGAACTTGCGCCTGATAAAGTTTAAGCAGCTGTTCCGGCGTAAAGTATTGTCTAACCCTTGCGAGGATTCCCAACTTTTTTGCAGCCAGTTGGGCTTTTGCTTCGATGTATGGCCCAAAATTGAGAGTAGATGTCAGCGTTATACCAAGAAGATCAAGATGGTCAGTTATCGGCACGGATACACCCCGGAAAGTTGGAGCAGGGCTAAATTGACTCCTTTTGCTGGAAAATAGACACGCCTGAGTTTTAGCCGCATTGAACCTGACCATGTTGGCGTCGCCCCATTTAGAGACAGCCTCCAAGGACAAGTTCAAGCGCCCAACCATAGCCTCTCGAAGAGAGAGAATATCTGCCTATAACAATTTTCAATGCTTATATTGTTATTGCAAATTAGTATTAATCACTCTACATTACCATCACCTGGTTAAACAAAAAGTAATAAGATAATCCTCATCTAGAACCTTCTTCGTTTTGAAATCGGAAAAAACTTACATACAAAAGAGCAGTGGAGTTCAATTGAATTGAAAGTACTTCGATCCCGACATATTAAGAAATCCATAAAGATTGTTAGCTCAAAATTCACGAAAACCGCAAAGACATCCAGTATTCGCACTATATCGAAGCCAGCTATTCGATATAAGAACACCGAAGAACTATTATGAAACAGGACAACGAATACAATAACAGTAAATGTATACATAATACAACCACATAAGTTTCAACAGTCCCGGCGCACGTACCAAGTGCATACAACATCTACAAACGCATATCACAACAGTTCAAGCAAACACTTTACATTCAATATGATTACACATACAAACACGTTGGTACATCTAGCGCGATAGCCATAAAAATAGTTGGCGGCTCATGCGTAAGCGCAAGCTGAGTTGCGAGACATGGATTTTATGACCATCGAGTGAACAGTAGTTTTGTATTACAAAATGTTTAGTAAGCTTACAAACATTCAGTGCAATTTATGCAACGAATAACAACAAGTTAGAAGTTCAAAGTTTGTCTTTGCCTATGTAAAGGATTGGTTTGGAATAATGCACTTGTACAGTAAAGAAAAGAAGATGCTATAATTTGCAGCCTGAAAAAGCTAGCAATAATTCCTGGCGCCCCGACACAATATGGTAAAATTATTCACACTGTATAGGGTGTAGAATTCGTTTTAACTCTGCGGTTTGGCTATTTTTGTTAAGACAAAACGAGGAATAAAATAAGCATTTTATTTCTCGACATCGTAACCGCTGGCTCAATTTTCCTAACATGCGCACACAAGACTTGTTCCTTGATAATACTTAATTAAATTCTTTTACAAATTAATTCTGTTTTAATGGCAAAAATAATGTATGTACCTACGCTAACGTACATGTATTCCGTCATCGGTTATCATGTTTTGAATGCCACCGTTACGACTAATAGGAGTCGTATTTATTCATACAAAATTTGTACCCTTCGTATATACGTTGTACAGTTTATGTAACTGTATAAAACATTGAAACATGTGTACCAGTTATTAAGTAAGGAAAACTACGTTGAGTAGATGAAAGAAAATTAACACAAGTACTTTGAAACTAGGACTTCAAATGACTGAAATTGTATCGTTGTAATTAAACCTAGAAATGAAAAGCACTCAAAGAGGATGGTAAATATACTGTCTACTAAAAAGTACTCGTATAATATCAGAAATAGCATTTTCAGGCTGTGACAGTTACGACTGAGTTAACAAAAGTATGAAGCACATAATGAGAACGGACCGTCAGAAAACGTTGACGTGTTTTCATAATAGGAATGTTCACTCCTATACACGACAAAAAAATTGTGTTATATTTTAGAAAATATGAGATTATACATTGCCTAATATAGTCATTAATTGTTTAAAACAAAAAATATTGCGTCTGCAAAACATGTTGCATGGGACCGTTATTTTGCAGTCAGTTAGAGGTAAAATCATTTAAGCTAGACATTGAACCGTGCATGACAACGTTGCGTGCATTCGCACCGAACGGTCCCCGGATACATTGAGGGTCCGATACCGCCAATTCCATATACCTACTAAATATTACTTCGAAGGCTTAACATAACATTTCCAAAGGTCGTGTCACTTTGTCCTATTTATTCAGATTCACCTAGTGCGACAAACTGCGTGCTACGTCCTACTCCAGTTAAAAACCTATTTGAAAAGTAATATTAAAAACCAACGCATTGCTTCTGACGACATATTAAAATTAACACCGGTTTAGGATGTTATTGAAATATGTTTACAAAGAAAATCATTACCATTAGATTTATGTCTTGAAGGTTTATAACATTCCTACCAATAAATACTCGTAATTTGGGCACGTTCCGATTCGCAACTATTTCGCATCATTTCGTTTTGTAATGTTGCATAAATTTCGTGAATATCTATCTGATTTTACGTCGCAAATTCCTAGCTCTAGGCGTCTGTAAATTAAAACTAATAAAAGAAGTTTTCTAGTAATGGATTGAAATAGAAAGAAACCAGTATAGTGGAAAAGTAACTGAATAAAATGGATAAAAATGCCGTCTGATTGGCTAGTCTCGTGACATTTTCTGATTACAGTAGTCCATTTGGAAAATAAAATATTGTAAGGAGCTGACTTACTGATCTATGCTTATATATTCAGTACATTTTTAAATTTGCTCATAGAAGAACTCGGTTTTAGTTGTATAATACACAAATGTATTCATAAACAATTAGTTATGTAAACCTCTGGCATCGAATAGGACTTAACTTTAAAAATAAATAGTTTCATTTTAAAACAAAGGAAAGTGTATTCGATATCTCGTAAAAGGGAAGTTTAATGAATAAAAGTGGCGAGGTGAGGCGTCGAGCACAGCTTCCACCGACGTCGATAGAGAAAAAGAAAATAGATCATAATCTCATTTTATACTGCCAGCAGCGAGCCTTTGAAACAGTTTGCGACGAGTTTAAATTTAGATACTATCACGAATCATAAAAGTGCAATTTTTTATTTGCGTTTTTTATCTAATTTCTTTTACCAGATCGAAACTTTAATTGAATTTTTGACAGTGCAATTTCTACTGATAGGTATTGTAAAACTATATTGCTGAAATACAACTTGTTATATGTCTTTGTTCGGAAGAAAAAAAAACAATAGGAAGTATAAATACGTGTGCCGTATCTTCTCACGGGTTGTTTAGACATAAGGACACCGATACAGCTCCCTTTAACAAGACTGCTGTACGAGTATTGTAACAAATTGTCCATACAGCAGAATAAAAAAGTATTTAGATAATTCCCATTACGTTCCCGTACACTTAGCGTCCCCCCGCAGACGCGTTCTACACACCAGCCGGTCCCCTGCCCAGTTTTGATGTCAATGGGTTAATGCTCAATTAGGACGGGTGACGACCGACTAGCAACGGAGTTGTCGGTTTTTCACTGAGCAGATTTTATTTACATTGAACAATTGAAATTGAAAAACCGGTGCTGATTGTACAGGGGTTCTTTAATACTTCGCGAACTGGTCTCCTTTGAATGGGTTGAATTATTTCTTTCAACTATTGTTTGAAATTTTATTTGAATACCTTCATAATAGAATAGAAGACTTTATTCATAGAAACGGAATGTTCACCAAGAGATGTTACTGATATTTTTTGACACAAAGGAGTGAAGAATTTTTAATGACTTTCAATCACAATAGCTATTGATCTCTCGTGCCCGTTGTATAATTATAGACGAATATGTTTATGTGTGAGTATAAATAAGGATTGTAGTAATATAAAACTGTTTACCCGTTTATCATTAGCATATGAAACATTAATTGGGTATTGATTAATTACACTTGACAGAATTATTCAATGTAGTATGATGCATGATCGCTCTGTGATATGAATTCAGAATTGCTTATGAATAATTAATTCTAGCACGGTTTCCACTAAATGATTATTTTCATTTACGCCACGCTGTGTTTTGTCGAAAACATGTTATTGTTGGACGTTCGTTAGATTAGTGCAATTTTCGATGATTTCATTATACCTCGCATGTACTCAGTGTATTCATTAGCAAAATTAAGTGCACCGACTCTTTGTAATTCTATTCATACGCATTTGTTAATTAGGCGACAGTTTTTATACGCGAATTGAGTGCTGTTTCAAACGACAGCTCTGAAATTCAAGCTACGATTAAAACTGTTATTGTTATATTACCTATTAGAGTACTTACATGTTTGTCGAAGCCGAAATATTTTTTCTATATTGAAAGAGAAGGATTTTCTAGGCCATATTAAAAAAAAACCAAACGGTCCTAATGGGTTAACTGTGTTATTATATAATTTTTTTAGAAAAAGTTAAGGCTCGTTCTTAAGTTTGCCCAATCATTTTCTGTCTTGTTACAAAATTAATCAGTCCTATTCCTACACTCATTAAATGAAATACTCAACAGATATGTACTTATCAATAGTGTGGTTTCAGATTTTCCACGGACATTGTTGCAGCCTTTAGAGATTCGAAGCAATATAATTAAAATTCATATGCTAGATGTACTTTTGATTGCTTTCCCAGTCGTGTTGTTGGATTCGCCTCAGGGAAATCACGTGTGTTGTTACGTATTACCAGTATTGTTTGATTCAAATGCGATGCTTTCAGTCACTGGAAAATCAAAGTTGTTTGTTAAGTTGGTGAACATTGCAACTTTGTTGATAAAATTTTTTGCTTCGATTTTATACAGTTTAGGTAGTAGATTGTTGATATTCTTTTAATGGATCTGGTTCCACACGGTTTGGTGAACAGCATACTTTTGCTGCTATCAGTTTCCTCCTTCTGTTATCCTCCTAGTCCGAGTGACGACGTAGGATATTCAATTAAGCTCAAAAAGATGTTGCTTATTGTGAAGAAAATTAGTAATTACTGCAATAATTACAAAAATAAAGTTACGTGGCTCAAAAGAAACTGATGTTTGGAAGTCCATACGGGCGATATTAAAAAAATATCTTATTAAAAGTCGCGTTCAATCGACCAATGCAAAGGGATATGTCAAGATCGCGTTATATGGCGTTTTAATAAAAGACGAAGACATACTTATGTCAATATAATACGTATTAAATTTTTAGAAAGGATTTGACCAAAATTTACTAAACCATATTTATTATAATCAAAATTTAAACACGATAAGTAAAAAAAAGAACAAAATTAAGCAGTTTAAGATGAACAAAGTTGACTTGTGATTCTCCTCAAAGATATTTTTAATATTCAAACTCTAAAACTCGAACATACCTATAAGTTATTACTAGATCAATAATAATTTAATCTTCTGCGAAGATAATCAAAAGAATTTCTCAGAAATTCCTTTTAAAAAGTCCACATTAATTTCTCCGTACTTTATTAAATTCTTCTATGAAGAGCTATTCAAGATGCTCGGATTGTAAACAAAAAATACCAACAATTATAAACAGCTTTGTCGTCCAAATGAATCAATCGTCTGGCTTGGCGAATAGAATTGTTTGACATAATAATATTTTAACAAGGTAAAATATTGCCTCGTTTTTATAGAGTGGTCAATGTTACCTATTACATAAAAAAATGTCTTTGTGCAAAATTTCGCTTGCACCTGTGAACACAGATACTTAATAAAATAATTAAATGTGCAAACTAAAACTGGGATTAGTATATATGTAAACGTTATCAGATAGATTTGTTATGTTACAAAGAACTTCGCAGCACCATAAATCTGTACACGACCAATATCTCAGCTTATACACGGAACAGTTTCCAACGTCTGGACGCCGCATTCTTCAGACAATTTACCACATCTTCGTAGTACTCTTAGATAAGCTGATTGTCTATAAGAACTATTTTTGCGTGCTGATTCAATGTGCAATAAATCAATTTATTTGTCGCCTGGTATATTGGTGTTAAGCGTAGCAATTTCGCGTCATTTTCAACCAGATTGACCGATAGCAGTCACCCTCCCTAGTAGCGTATTAAGTGTCTAGTGCCCTACATTAGTATCCTGCCATTTAGCTGCGGATTTGCATCCTATGTTTATAGTTATAATAAGTTTTAATCTATTTGTGTAAGCGAGCTCTCATAGTTTCAGAAATAATATATGAAACCCGATGTTCTTATCTTCTCTAAATTTGCAAAACTACAACATTGTAATGTGTATATATTCATCGGACCGCCGGACCATTGCTGGATTAGGCTTGTGGAACAACGTCGGGGCCATTTAAGCTTTCAATGCAACCGAATCTCGCAACATTGGTTTGTATCTTCATATGCCAAAATACAGTGTACATTCACGAGCAGGTATAAAGCGGATTGAACAGACTACACCACCGGTATTACTAATGGTGTTAATAATACAATAATATACAATGTAAAATATCAAAACAATAAGACTTTCATTAGAAAGAAAGAAAGAAAAACCATTTATTTTTCATTAGATGCCCAATGCTATGTGTGTATGTGATATTACATTGACAACAGTACATTTTCTGCCCTATTAATGTTCACTACCAAACTAATATTTGGCACTCACTACTTCCTGCAATTAATGATCGCCACAGTTTTTACGATTTTTTTCGACCAAAATATTGTCAAGGTTTATGAAGGGCCATAATCCATAATGTTTCCTTTCGTTACAAAATAATTGTTGTAGGTTGCTGCTCACAAATATGTATAGATAAAAAAGTATATAATATAAAAAAACTTAATTGAAATCGTTTCATCCGTTCAGGAGCTTTGATGCCACAGACACACAGACAGACACGTCAAACTTATTAAAGTTTTTGTTTTTTTGACGTACAAGTCATAACCTTTCATTTGATACCTTGACATTTTGAATCACACTTGAGTATATTGCAGACATTCGGTTTTTCTTCCCCACTTTAACCCCCATAACTTAAAACGGCTCAAATGATTATCAAACATGTCCAAGAATACTCGCACGTAACTAATCCTTGTTAGAATACTTAATTGAAATCTTTTCATCCGTTCAGGAGCTATGATGCCACAGACACGTCAAACTTATAACAAACCTCTTATTGCGTCGGGGGTTAAAAATAAAAAGTGGCCAAGTGCGAATCGACTTGTCCATGAAGGGTTCCGTAGCAGCATGTAACGTAATTTTATGGAAAGTGGAATGCAAACTTTTTGAACACAACGAGTATGAAATGTATATACCTAAAAAAAATTCTGAGGAAAAAACAACTGGAAAATCAATCCATAAATAGAATAACAAGTAAGTGTTCGATAAAAAATAGGGTGTCAAATCCTAATGTAGTTTACAGAATACCCCGTTGTAAGGTTTCAACATTATAGGTATTGTGTATGTCCAAATATATACACAGGTATGACGAATCCTTCGGCTACAGACTAAAAATTAATAGAAAAATATTGTGTAGCACATGAACAACCTGTTTTGATAACCCTACATAGTTGTTCTGCCTTGTGTATTAATATTACCCGAGTATTATAAAATTGTGTTTAGAAGTTTTAAATCAGATAAAACTCGGTGTCAACAACAGGAGCTGGTGTTAATTCATTTCTCAGCGTACGTCTAACTTTGCAGCGACTCTGCAATCGTACATACAAGTATGTATTTACACTATGTGTGGAGTATCGTTTCACACTTCCTGCCTCGTATTTCCTCAGGGCTGATCAATAGGGTACAACGCGACGCCATGGGGCTTAATTCCAACACTATAACTTACTACCTTTGAGCTAAAATGTGTAACATGGTTAAAATTTTCTGAATAGTTGCTCAGAATTAACTAGAACACCGCTGGTAGTGAAGCTTAAACTTATATGTAACACGGGTACAGGTATTTTATACGGAGGACATAGTATTAAACAATGCTGTTATTAGTTCTTATTAGGGAGGGATTAATATAGATTCAATTGATATAATAAATCGTATTCTGTCACGTACAAACAATCATAAATAATTATACTCGTAAAGCTATTCGTTTTAATGAGTAAGTTAATATTAATAGTTATCTTAATTTACAAATTTTAATAAACGATATATCCCTAAAACGTTTGAGCCTTTGAAAGATTCGGGAAATATCTCGCAGCTACGCGTTAAATAAACCTAAAGTGCGCGACTTTCCCAACTTTAATCAAGTTCTCTCTCAAAGGATCTGCCTGAAGGACAGATAACGTAATCTGCATAGGAATTAATGTTTGTTCGCCAAATGCAGCAGCGTAGCGTAGCATAGCAAAGTTAAACGCATTCTCGTTTAACTTTCAGCAAGCTATCTGAGCTTAACAAATTTATTTTTTACCTATATCCAAATAGTATCGATGTGTTTAGATTTAAGTTAAAAAAAAAGTTTTAAAAGTCCCTGTTAATTTTATATAAAACTCGTAAACAGGAAAAATATTATATATCTGCAATAGAGAAACGCATAAAATTGTGGTATGCCACGTTAGAAGTTATGCAATTTTAAAGCTCACTCTATTATGAAACCTGTCTTTATGCTGTCGCGTTTATTTATACGAAGCGTTTTGCGATTACACTGCTGCATTTACCAGAACAAGTGAGGATGACATTGTCAATTTTCCGTGGAACCGCATTCGCTGTAATTGAATTCATTTAGTATTTCTACCGACTAAAGGTGAAACAATGTTTAAGTGAAGTAGTTTAATATTGAAAGTCTTTTCAGTTAGTGTTTGTAGACGGAGTCGTTTAGTTTCTACGTAAGTCGAAACGTTACAATTTTCCTGTCACACTTCAGAATATTTTATGATTCTGACCGAGTTGAAACGTTCTGTTACATGCAAACGGTAGTTAACAAGATTCCTCCTACCTGTAGTGCGTTTTAGTTATCTGATATATTATACGTATTCTACCTAGAACCGGTCTTACAGTCATAAGCCGGATGACGCTGACTTTAATGGTGCAACTAAAGCATTAATAGACAAACTCAGCGACTATTTGTGATGATAGATCTTGCTTAGACTATGACATAAGATTTAGTATTTTATTTTGTCCAGAAAAAGTTAAATGGCATGGAACATAAGGTGGCATGATATAAATAGCCAGTGGGAATTGAACTGCAATGAGCGCATTTGTCTACCAAACTTCCAGCCGAAATAAACCTGGCACTATCTGTTCTGTCCTTAACTTTGTCTACGATTGTCACTATAATCAGATTCTGTACTCGAAACTTTATTAATTCAACTAACTTTATAACTTTAAGTTTGTAACGTACAGTACCCCTTTCATGCATAGTAACATGATGCACACCTCTTTGTAAGTTGTAAACTTCTCATGCAAACCTTAGTTCCACAAGAACAGCTTCGAGTTAAAATGTGGTCTGGACTTGCATTCGTTGTCATCGATCGATACCCTCGCTTCTGTGTGAATACGTCTACACTAAAACTCACAATGTCGAAAATAATCCTGTGACAAAATTACATAAACACTTTTAAATTTTGTGGGATTGATTTTGGCTATTAGTGAAGATAACGTCGATATGTTCTTTACCAAAAAGCGGAATATTTTAGTAGTCTTTATTAAATCGATATGTATAGATATAAATCTGTGTATATATCATGTTAATATCAGGAATAGGTTCTTATGACACAAAGTTTTTGAAAAGTAGAGCGCAAAATTGGGAAATACCAACCCTTGCCATGCCGTGGCGGTTCGCTAACAAAACATATGACTGACAACGAGGTAGTTGAACACCAGTACGATGCGGGGCCTGGTTATAATAAATAAGTAATGATACAATGTATTACATTACACTGCGGTACGAAGTGCTTGGGGATATATCTAATTATGTGCACAATATATACCTAAATGTAATAGTTGACACTTACTGTTCTATATTGTTCAAGTCCTTATGTAACTGGGATGTTTTACACTAAGTAATTGAAATTAATGAAATTACACTCCTTAAACTCTCGATAACATGCATCTGCGTCTCAGTATTTCATCTGTTCCGCACACACCGCATCTGCACTCCATTCATATAAGTGCCGCATTTATTAATAGCTAACGATAATCGCATATAACGTTACAAATGCAAACGTTACAATATCGATTACCAATTCAATTGAATTGAATAAGTCACTATCAGTTTCATTTATCAGCATGAGTTCACTTGCATGGATGTCATCTGGCTATCATCATTTTTGGGCGTTGGTTTCTTTCGAATTGCACTTACAAATAAACACTTTAACTGATATTTATATCAACTGACACTATTTTCCCACAGATAAAACCTCAACCTTGGAATACAATTTTTTTTGCGTTATTTACAATCATTAGTCTCGCCACACATCCTTACCGGATAACTCCATCTTTAAATTACATTAATGTAATTGCCTTAGGATATATGAAATCCTATTGTAATATCCGACAAAAGTGATTTACAAAATAGGTGGCTAATATCTGTATTTTTTATTGAAGAACACACATCACATTTGCGACCTTTTGACCAACTAGGTAACCTGTTTTATTTTATTTAGTACTAGCGACCCGTCCCAGATTTGCACGTGTACAATTCTGACACTAAGTTTATTATTATATTACACCTTCCTCTTTACTCTTTCTATTTAATAAAAAACACCGCAATGAAAGATTTAAGCATACACAGGGAGAGAGAAAGCGTCTTTATCTTATACTATGTTTAAAATAAGCTTTAGCCATTTGACAGATATGACTAATAAATGCACTTTCGCACAGAATCCAGGTGTACCTTGGAAGTTGTTTTTATGGGCTATTTAAGTTGACTAACGAGGCCTGATGGTTGCTTATTTCAATAGATTGCCTACTATACTATTAGGGCAATTTAGAACATCGAATGCAACAGGTTGTTGTCCGAACAACTCTTTTAAAAGAGAACGTTCGTACGTAAATCAATTTCTGTTTGATTCATGTAAAGTGGTTTGCTTTTAAAATACTTTCCTACAGTCTTATCATTTAGCTGAGTATTTTTTTAGTTAGTTTATTACTTTACTAATCTAACAAAGTACTGCTGTACTAGATGTAATTGAAAGATAAATTAATTTATGTGCGCATCATTAGTGCTCTTGTCTGGCTGAATCTGGCTATATGTAGTTCAAAACATATTTATTTTATGTAAAAAAGCTAACTCACTTTCTATTAAATACAGATACTAGCATCATTGGTGTTCGGTACAATAAAAGAAATATGTGGATTAAATGAAATGGTATTAAAGTTTTTCACATGTTTTATCGCGTGTTAATACATTCTAAAATATGAATATCATGATGTATAAATACAAATATCTTGATTGAATAATGCATGCAATGTTTCCACCAAAGTGTGAATAATAGATGTATGTATACTAATCTAATCGCTGTGACGGGCACTATCTACACCCGATGCGAAGGCGATAGTGACAGTAATAATTTACTTTTTGAATGTTCGAATGTTCCCCTTTCCGTCAGGAATCCTGCCGCTAATCTCTTTATCGGTACCGAAAATAGATACGAAAGAAATGTGCTATGACGTCATATTTGTTTTGAACGTCGGTGTACGCACAATAAAAATGGAACAATAATGGTACGAGTCTATTGTCACGTTTCATTCTTAGAATCTTTAGTTAGCTCTATAGTTTATTGTACCATCTGTATAGCGCTCAGTGTTTCTCATAAGCGTAAAAGTTTTGGTATCGCAAATCAAGCGTCTGCATGCTGTAACTAAACAAGAATTGGAGGTCTACTTACATTATATTATAATCTAAATTTCTGCCAAGTCTTCCATCCGCAACCTTATTTGTTATGAACGTCTATCCATTTAGCTTTAACGTCCGGTTTTGTATGTGCCAGAATGTATTCAAAGTTTATTCTAATATTCTGAATCTCCATGCAGTTCTAATACAAACATTACATCTTCTGTCGGTATCTAAATTTTAGATGTAATAGATTCTGAGTATTATGCGTATAAGATAAATGTACTGGCCCTTTTAGTATCATTCCGAAACTATAGCATTATTTTTTGCAAAAAAAACAATACGTTATCGTAACGACAGTACATCGAAGTACCGATCGAGAGCGCGCCAATATCTGTCGAATGAATCGACAGAACGGCAAACGTAGTTACCATTTTGTTATTTTAGATACATATCACTGAATAAACTATTGTTAACATTCTATCTATTCACAATTTATTTACGATACAAACTAAATAATAAAAAGTGTGGCAGAGCCATGCTTCGGCACGATTGGGCATGGGCCGGTTCGGCCGGAGTGATACAACGGCCTAACAGCAAACTGGCGTGACGCAACACTTACGTTGTTTTGCTCTGTGAGTGAGGTTACCGGAGACCCAATCGTTCCCCTTCGCCATCCTCAATCCCTACTCCCCTATCCTTAAATCTCTAATACCTAATTTACAAGAGGCCGGCAACACACTTGTAGTAACACCTTGGGTATTGCTTAAATGTTAGGCGACCTATAACATAAAAAGACCCGCATAACCTAAAAACCTATTACTTATACAATTTTGATTTACCCAATATTTAATACTTAGTTAATATCAATTCAAGTGATGGACTTGAACTTTTAGTCATCAATTTTGTACAGTAAACTGCATCAGCTGCTTGTCGTCATAAGAGTAAACATAACTATGCGTAGACTTTCAATGTAGAGTAATACCTATTTTAACCTTTGACTCACAGTCCGATGACACAAGCCAACATCGCTAGATACTCTACAATGCTTATCGTAGGCGGTTACTCAGTCCTATCTCATACCCTTACAAACCACAAGACGTTGCTTTGTTACCAGGAATTAAATAAGCTAAACATGGATGACAAAGACAGAAATAAGTATTTATGTTTTGCATCAAGAAATTTATAGTTCTTATGCCAATATTTGTTTGATGTTTCGAGTCATTTAATAATAATTTTAACTTCTTATGTACAATAAGTACTAGGAAGTGTAAGTGTTATATATCAAGAACCGTTGTCATTAAAAAGAATACGGATACCTGATAAGACTTGCATGATATTAAGACTTTGTTTACACAATTCGATAAATGGCTTGATATTAAAAGGATATACCTTCGAGAAAGAAACTGCTCACATCAACATTAAGGGACCTCACCTTCTTTATTTACTTTCCCACCTCACTGATATGTGAGCGTGGGAAATTAAAAGAAATGAATGCCAAGAAATAAATATTTAGACAAAAGTATTACGTGTAGGTACTAATAAATTACAAAATGAAAATCTCATATTTTCTATTTATAGTCATTCTTTAATCCAATATTATAATAAAACATAATATGAATGAATCAAAGTTAATTATTACCTGTGTACAAACAAATTATACGATATATTAGAGGTAATATAGTATTAGATGAATGAAACTACAGAGGAAAACGAAGTATTAATTTTAAATGATCGTATTCCTGAAATGTATTTTAAAGTATATGATGATGAAACATGTTTAAATATTGATACAATAATAATAAAACTCTAATACATAGCGAAATTATCCTCATCATTTAATTGGTAAAGACTGAGATTACAAGGAAAGATAAACAACTGTTGTTGTTAATTGGGTAAAAGTATAAATACGAACTTTATTTTTATGTTTTCGATCAATATTGGTTGATATTGTGCCCTTAGAAAGACAGAGGCTCGTTAACAAATATTATCCGTAATTGGTTTAATGATCTTGAAGTGTTTCGGAGATCTACTGTACATAATTATTTACTTGGGACGTATTTGTCCGATCATTATAATGGCGGCAATTAGCACTTAATTTGCAAGCAAATAAAGTTCAGATTAAAACGGCCTGCATATACCGTGATCTTGATTCCAGTAAAATTAGTTATAATGTGTGTTAAGCTCAAATTTTACTTTTCCAAGAGTGTCCTATCAATTGAAATACGTACGTATGCACGGTATAGGTATCTAGGGTAACATACTTATATTACATTTCACATAAATCTGAATGAATATTAAAAACATACTGATAAGTATTTGTTTCACCTTTCTGACTTCAGTAAGTCATTTTAACATTCTACCCTTTGAAATATACAGTGTTTAATTTATGTCCATAATACTTAATACCTACCCAGTTAGCTCTTAGAAAACCATTCACAGTTACTGGCTATGAAATTGTAGAGAAAAGTTGATCGCTCTGCAGGCCTGAATTATTTCCACACCACCGCTTTACTTTTTATTTTCCTGAAAGTTTTGTAACAAGAGCGATTGCCGCTTGAATTGTGTATACTTTTAGTATGCTATGTGTTTTAAATAAGTCTCTTTATGTTATAACTTGTGTTTTTTTTTTGTAGTTAATTAGCCAGTTGTTGTCAAAAACCTTCATTATTTCAATGAAAAATAGGTTCATAACTTTTATATGAAATCTCGTATAAGAAAATTATGTTGTCTTAAATTATTATCAATGCGCTAGTTGCCAACTTACTGTAAATCGCATAAACTTATACGGAGTCATAATAATGAGTTGAATAGCAGACTTAAATAAGCGAATCAAAATATGATTACTTTTCTTTAATATTTTATTATATTTAGAAGTGGAAACAATATTCTGACCCAGGAAACTACAATTATGAATGAGCAGTTCGGTCGCAGAAAATTATCGTAGAAAAGCAACTAAGCTCAGAGTATTTCCCCTCTCTGCCATCGCCACGCTACGTTTAACTCATCGCCTACCATTCAACTGCACTAGCCATCGTAGCAAAGTAGCAATAGAAAAGAGATATGGAGCGAGTAAAACAGTCGAGTACTTTAGCTAGTGGATAGAAAGATTCGATCTTAAAAGACTATTCCGTAGTTTTGTACAAATAAATGTGAACTATTTTGTTAATATTAAACTTGTCACTGCACTTTTTAAGTACTATTTACTCTTAAAATGAAAGCAAAGCTAAGGGAAAAATGAAAGTATTGGGTGATTGCTAAATATTTTCACTCAAAATAATAACAACTGCTAGAAAGAATTTCTCATGATAAACAAAACCTAATTTTGTAGGTCTCACTGTCCCTTTTTTCACCACCCCTGTTTAAAAACAGAACGACATGCCTCCTTATCGGCAATATTTGCCATGCGACATGTTGTTCTACGCGTTGAACGCTGGTGTCGGCGGGAATTTTGTCTAAGCAATGTTGTTTGTTATTTGCTATACTCGAATAATACAATGCTAAATTCTCTTTGCTTCATTTCGAAATAAAACAAAACGCAATCACAATTTATTGTTAAAAAAAACACATTATACTCATACAGAGTTTAATTAAATAGCAGGCAATTTTAATGAAAATAAAATATCTTACAAACTCGGTTTACTTCTGTAAAATAGACTTAACCAGCAAAACCTTCAGTAAATTTTAATTAAATGGGTTCCTGGTACTGACGCTTTGAAATGCCGGACAATACGCAAAAGAAAGAAAGATAAATAAAATCTAAATGCATCTTAGTTCTTCGAAGCATACGGATCTCAGAAAAGAGAAATGCATTCCACATTTATCAAATAAATTAAAATCATTTTTCATTGCGAATCTTACTTTTTGTCCGGTTTTCTTATGAGTTTTTCGTTCGCCGTACGTCATAAGCGTTTAAAGTTATACTTAAAGTTAAACATCCTTAGATAAGGTTGATACTTGCCAAGCCTGTGACCTGACGTTCTTGGAAAGCCGTAACTCCGGGACACCACGACACATTTTGTAATAAATTGATTAACACCATCGGCAGACTCCCCAGGGGAGGATACTCAATTACGTGCGGCGCTGCCTGAGCTTTCGATCGTGTCTCTATCCTTATTAACTGTCCTTGTGTATCTTAGTACAGCTTGTAGCTAGACTCAACTTCTAGTCACATGTAAATTTTTTTGTGAACTTCCTTCACAAATGTGTTTTTGTGTTTATTTCAGTTACCAATTACGACTGAGGTTTAGAGAGTACACGGCAAATGTACATATTAGTAATGTTATAACTTATAAAGTTATTACATCAAGCGTGAAACGTAATAAATACGACGAGGCTCAGTCGAAGTCGGTCGGTTATCATGATTTGGTATCGTGATAAGAAAGTTGATAGTAATACAAATTCAATAAGATTTGGCGTCTGATAAGGAATAGTGGTAGATGACATTTTAATCACCCCTTGTAGTTTATGAAAAGGACAGGTAGGCGTTCTATTAATATATTTCTCATAATACCTTCTAACGATATCGCTGTAGTACTATTTGTCTTGAGACAGGAATTGCTAATTGTATCCGGTGTCCTTACATCCCCTCCCTACTTGACTTTTATTTCTGTTATACCCAGCCACTAGTTAGTGCATTGTTTGCTTACAACAACAAAGGGAGAATAATCTTTTATAGAGTATGCTCGCCCCAGGTTTTATCCCGAGTAGTTTTTATTCATAGAGTAATAGTTGACAGTTCTTGTGATGTGAATATTAATTCATTATTGTAGTAGCCATATTACAGCAACGAGAACTTATAGTGTAATTTAAAAAGAGCTATGTCGGTACTTTTTTCTCTAATTTAGCTTTCTAGTTAGTAAGTTACAACTGTTTATGGTGATTTGTGTAACACGTAAATTCTAATTCTAACAGAGGCTACAAAAAAATGGCTTTAATTAAATACTATTGCCTACCCCGCGGGTCTTTGCGAGCAAATCGTATGTTGATATTTTTTAACGTGTTTGTATTTTTAAATCTACTTTTTAAAAAAATCTCTTAGCCGAAGTTATTTCAAAACTAAGTCGAACTTGATAGCGAATATTGAAGCTCAATAATATAAAATGCATATTATTTACCACCGCAGTGCTACCTTATAATAATACAAATACAAACCACAAACAGTATTAGAAAACAAACATTTTAAATTGTATTGGGACAGAACCATCATCACAGACAAAACAATATACAACAACAGACCAGACATAACTTTGCTAGATAAACAGAAAAAGTTAGTTTACATTGTAGATATAGCCATATGTAACACCCACAATCTCACTAACACACACTCCGAAAAAATAGCAAAATACACAGACCTATCAATAGAAATTAAAACACAGTGGAACATTACCCATACCAAAACTGTCCCAATAATTTTATCCACCACGGGAGTAATCCCGAAAACTCTCCACAGTAGTCTTAAGGAATTAAATATAAGCCCATCAACTTACCTTCTTCTCCAAAAAGCAGTCATTTTGAATACCTGTCGTCTAACCCGAAAATTTTTAAATGCATAAGTAAACAGATTTTTTTATCAACCGCACTTGGCTTCGGCCCGTGTTTTATAAACCCCACTTAGATGGGAGAAACATAAAATGTTCCAATAATAATAATAATAAAGCCCTTTTTATTCCGAACCACATTGAAAAAAACAAAACAATACAGTGTTTAAATAGTTATAGTATGTCACGCAGTTCGGCGTGCCTCTTGGCATAGGCCTCCTCCAGCTCCCTCCATTGAGCTCGATCCTCCGCGACTCTGGTCCAAAATGGTCCCAGGGTTAGCCGAATATCGTCACTCCATCTGCTCTTTGGACGCCCTGGTTTTCTAGTGTTTTCTCTAGGATACCAAAGAGTCACCTGTTGGCTCCACTTGTTTAAATTGCTGCGCAACATGTGTCCTGTCCAGCTCCATTTTAGATGCTCTATGCGAGATATGATATCCGTAACTTTTGTCTTTCTTCTTATTTCCTCGTTTCTGATCTTTTCACTAAGCCGGATTCCCAACATGCTTCTTTCCATTGCTCTTTGAGTTTTGGCCAGTTGTTCTCTATGTTTTTCCGTTAGAGTCCATGTCTCGCAGCCGTACGTCATGCATGGAAGAACACAAGTGTTGAAAGTCTTTCTCTTGATGTGTACACCTAAATCTTTGTTCTTCATGATTTCTTTCAGCGACCAGTATTTCTTCCACCCGCTAGCTACTCTTTGCTTATTTCTTTAGACATGGAGTCCTCCGGAGATATAATTTGTCCAAGGTAAACATATTCTTTTACATACTCAAACTTTGTTCCATTAACCTCTATGTCGATTTCTATTGAGTTAGTCATTAGTTTTGTTTTATCCGTGTTGATTTCCAGGCCCACTTCTCTGCTTTCTTCTGCTAGGGCTTTAATCATATGCTCAAGCTTTTTGGGATCTTCTTCCAGCAGGACAATATCATCAGCAAATCTCAAGTGATTGAGGCGGTTTCCATTTATTTTGATACCGTTACTCTCCCAGTCCAATTTTCTGAATATGTGTTCAAGCACAGCATTAAACAGCTTTGGCGACAAAGGGTCTCCCTGTCTTACACCTCTGTTTATTGGAAAGGGTTCTCCCTTTGACTCTAGTTTAACCCTGCTTTTGCTTTCTTTGTATATTGACTTGATCAGTTCTATGTAGACCTTTTCTACGCCTTGTTCCTTTAGACTCTTCCAGATAAACGTGTGTTTTAAACTATCAAATGCTTTAGAGTAGTCTATAAAGCAGATATACAGTGTCTTCTGGTACTCATTATATTTTTCCAAGACTTGTTTGATCGTATGGATGTGGTCAATAGTGCTGTAGTTCTTTCTAAATCCTGCCTGCTCGATCGGTTGGTTTTCATCTAATACTCTGGTTATCCTTTCTAAAATTATTTTTGCGAAGACTTTGTAAACATTTGATATAAGACTGATTGGTCTATAGTTTCCGATGTCATCTTTATTCCCTTTCTTATGAAGGAGAATGATATGTGATTCATTCCACTGTTGTGGGATGACGCCTGTTGTTATTATGTCATTGAATAGCTTGGTTAGGATTGGGACTATTTCTTCTTCGGTGCCTCTGAGTAGCTCATTTGTTATATTGTCGGGACCTGGAGCTTTTTCTAGCTTCTGTGACGCTATGGCCTTTTGTACTTCCTGCAGTAGTAATGGCAATGGTGGGGCTGTTGTGTGGCTTGTATGGGGCTCAATTTTATCATTCGTTTCTTGATCGGTGTCATTGTTAGAGTAAAGATTACGATAGAAGTCTGTAGCAAGGATCTGGATTCTTCTGCGATTTGTTACAAGTTTGGCTCTATTGCTTTTTAAATTTGGTATCCAATCCATTCCGTATTCCCTTAATTCCTTGAAAGCTTTTCTTGTTCCTCCGGTCTTTTGGATTTCTTCTTCTAGTTTTCTCATTCTCTTTACTTTCCTGTCCTTTCTTATATTTGCTCGAATCTGTTTGCTTAGGCTTGATATTATGTAACGGTTCTCTGCAGTTTTTGGTTTTTCTGACATTAATGTTTTTCTTTCTTTTAGGAGCTCCATTGTCCTTTCACTAAACCTTACACCTTTATTAACATTAACTTTCCTTAATTTTGACAATTGTTTGTTAATGAGGTCGTATTTATCAGTAACACTTTTTTCTGAGTATACTATTCCTTTCAGTGTTGTGATGAACGAAGACTCCAAATTTTCTCTGTGTTGTTCTAAGGTCACATTTGTTTTAATATTATTTCTGTTTTTTTTTGTTGGATACTTCTTTAGATAACAGCGTACCATGCGGTGGTCGGTATTAAAATTTAAATTCTGAATAACGTGTGCATCATGAAAATATTTTGGTTTATTAGTTATTATGAAATCGATTTCATTTTTATGTTTACCATCAGGTGATAACCAGGTCCACTTGGTTTTGGGGTCTTTTTTGAAGACCGAATTAAGTAATATTAAGTTATTTTGTAGTAGAAACTCAGTTAGTCGACGCCCATTGTTACTTCTCTTTCCGTGTCCATATATACCTATTATCCGTTCTTCGCCGGGTTCTCGACAGCCAACCTGTGCATTGAAGTCACCCATGACTAAGAGGAAGTTATTATGGTATGTTTTTACAACATCAGACAAAGCGCAGTAAAAGCCATCGCTCTCGTTTTGCAAAGCTAATTCTGTGGGTGCATATGCTTGTACTATTGTCCATGGTTTATTGTATCTTGGAATTTTGATGTTGAGTATTGCTATCCTCTCTGAAATGCCTATCAATTCTTGTATATAGATTTTCAATGTTTTTTTAATTAAAAAGCCAACTCCATTTATGCCTGCTGTTTCACCTTTCTGGTATAGTATGTAGTCGTTACGTTCTGTTATTTTTTCGTGTGGTCTTCTCATTTCACACACGCCCAGGATATCAAATTTTATATTTTGTAACGCCATGTCTAATTCAAGTAAGCTTTCTTCTGTTCGTAGAGTTCTTGTGTTTAGTGTTGCAATTTTAAGTGTTTCAGTTCTTTTTGCTGGAGGGGTTTGGTCTAGTGCTCCCGCGGAGACCAACCGTCTTGGGAGACAATAAATTTGTTGTTTTTGTTTTGATCTATTTAATGTTGATGTTTGTGGTTGTTTCCGGTTTTCAGGGGCCGTAGCTAGTTTTTTGGGGAGTTTGTGCTACCTTAGCAGAAATCAAATAATCTACCTACACCGCCAATTTCAACGTTGTTATGATTTAATTTCCTGACTCCACCCTTCTTAGACGCCAATAACTAATTTTAAAACCTTCGAGTATTCAGCCACAATCATAGCATGAAGTCAATTTCATCTCTCAGCTACATTTAAATGGCTTTCCATTCAAAATATCTGCTGGACGAGGCAGCAACGTAGAAGGGAAGAATTGCGAGATAAGACGTTAGACGTTCAATTTATGAAACCATATGTGATTTTTAATAAATTTTAAGAAAGCACTGACAGAACACTATAATTTAAAATAACAATGTTAACACAAATAATGAAATTCTCATTTGCAATCCGAATATCGTACCTATATTATATAATATAAAAACAAATATTGAATTGTATATAGAATGAATACAAAGTAGTAGCACAAAGTACACGTTTAGAGAGCAGTTCTCATTGTGAACAATGAATTTGTGGTACATTTTGGTAGTGGAAATCCATTGCCTGATTGTAGATCTGTCTGCGGTACTTTGCTGAATAATAATAATATCATTTTACTCTGAACAGCGCTTATTTATTTTAAGTTAAAGGCACTTTTAGATATTCATATTCATAATAGCGTTTTATTTATAAATTTACTTAATGTTCAACTCAACTATGTATTTTGATAATCTTTCTTATTTATGTGTTAGTTCGGTTGCGGTTACCGATGGTAAGCAATCGGCTTCCCAAGAACACCGGCTACACCTGAAGAGTTGCGAGTGTTTTGCCTACTACGATTGGCATTTCAATAAAAAATATATTATATAAAACAAAAGAATCAAGGGCAGGCATAAATGTAAATATAAAGCCTCAGAGAGGATTATTTAACGGTCAAGAATTTGATGACCGATTTTATTTTACCAGTGTTTCATAGTTGTGATTAATCTCCGTGCTCCTTTGGCTACAATTATTTTACTCGCCTATCTGCAGAATACAAAGAATACACAAATTATGATTTATCAAGTTGACTTCAAACGTTACGCTGAAATTGAAATTTTATAACGTCCTGTAGAGTTTTATTTCTTTGATCTTATAATTTTTTCATTGTAATTAACATTTTAAAAAACATAATTTTCTGCTCTTCCAGTTCCCACTATTCTCCCAACTATTTGTATCCTACTTTCCTTTAATTTTAGATTATGCTCCGTCCATTTTGTACCTTGCGCAGTGCTGGCAGTTTTTATGTGCGTACTGTGTCCCTTACTCCGCGTAGTAAGTACAGTGAACCGCGGGTCAGGTTTCATGAACTTTCACGGGTCTGCACAAATACAATATCCATAAAGTTCGCTTTACTAGGTATTAAGGTTTACCGTATATCAAAACTATGCAATCCTATTCACTATGGTAAATAAGTGAGCACACGTGTCAATGAACTGACATATAACTAATCTAGCTTCTAGTTTATACCTGGTTGTGCGGCTATACATAAGTTTTTACATCTATTGTTAATGCTTTCTAAAATTGGATGTCATTTCTTGTTTTAGGGGACATCACACAGAAGGGCTATGAAAAGAAACGCGCGCGCCTCCTCACACCATACATTCCACAACAGCAGCCCCAAGGTAAGTTTAACGACTTCTCATTTATAATAAAACGCAATATCGCTGCTAACACCGATGCCTGAACTAATAAGGTACCTTACAAGACCCGTCAGTACTGGCACGTCTTTAGTCAGTGACGTCACGTGTTCCATAATTACAGTACTGAGGCGTCCAAGGTCGCGACAGAAGCGTCGCCGGGGTCAAGTGTCAATTGATCGCCGTCGATGGATGTTGGACAATCGCGAAATTATCGAGACGGCACGGCCCGATTCCGCAACGAGGGTCAAACGATGAGGCCATCTTGAATCTGGACCCCCGACTACTCGTATTTAGAGCGCGAGTACGATGAACCTTTGATACACTTGTCGGCTTCAAAATATTACACTTGAGCGGCTTTCACGATACTGGTAACCACCGTGTTTGTGGACGAGCATAAGTGGGCTGTAAAACCAATGTTATTCCTAAGAGGAATCAAATACTAAACAAATCAGTATCAACAACTTTCTACAATAGCTAACCGCATTCATAACATTAATTTTGAAGGTTGAAATGCTTTTAGCCAGACAGTGTAATGTTTAAAACCGTCATCAAATAATTCTGCATCGGTTCAGCGACGGTCGAAATTATTAAAATAATGAGGCCGACCTTCATTTACAGCTCACAGCTCACACAAAAAATAAACTAAACAACCAACCAATTTTGTCCAACTTCCGATCGATGGTGAACTTACGAAATGTTTTGTTTTCCTTTTTTCCTTTTTAGTTGTTATGGTTTAGTTAGTCGTTACCCACACGCACACAACCACACTTTATCACCACGGTACTATTTCGTAAATAGCACTTAATATAACACTAGATAATGAACACTGTCGAAATGTACCAGCTTTATACGCTTGCGGTGCAGTTTCGCCTACAAAAAATGCTCACTAAAACCTTGGCCCGAGGTGAAACGTGAGGGGTACGTAATTCAAACTAACTAGACGACTCAAAACGCTGAGAGAAATTAACCGGTGAACTTTGTTTGCAGCAAGCAATAGCTATTGATTTTTACATGCCAAATCCCGTTCATTGTGTTGAAACACGATTAAAGCTCGTTCACACGAGTTTATCTTACGCCTCCCCAAATTCTACTCTATCCAATAGCTAAAAATGTTTCTTGGCTTTTCGAGTTCAGTACAAGTTTGTCGCAGATTTATTCAGAATTCGTCCAATAATGTTTAGAATACAGTCCTATTCGTTAGATGTAGACAGTTAGTTACCTTTGTTTCATTGTGTTCTAACAGTGGCGTTGTTGCACATTGTTGAGAACAATATGGTACACTGATTAATATTATTGAAAGCTGTGAAATGTAGGCATCGTTTGTCTGTCGTTTGTGCGTGACGTAATAACAAACCTTTCCGTATCAGGTTCCTAATGGATGTAGTAATTGGCTTAGTGTCTGAATCTACATCAATTAATTAGGTATCTATAAATATGAGGTGAAACTTTGAAATGTACGCAATGTTTAGCAAAACTGTGCCAGTGGCAAGTCATGCGCGACGATCATTTCACACTGCGCTTCTGAAAATAGCCCTTGTAATTAATATTGAGTTAGAAGAGAGAACAACAATTTTGATTCGATCTATCTTCTATCAGTTCAGACGTAATATTTATTGTCACATTTTTTATGTTAATGTAGAATATAAATTGATAGATGTAAATATAAATGTAAAATCATAACGATAAAATGTTTTTTCTGATTTTAAAATTGGTATCACTTTAAATCGTTTTCTAAACCATCGGCACGATTGTATGTATTATTTCGTTTGTATAAAAAAGTCCGTGTACATTCTCAGCACTTATTATAACTATTATGTACGTACTTTGTTGCGTGTTAATTCATTCTAGTTTTTTACGAGTGAAATGTAACGGCCAACCAGCCGAGATCTAATTGATATTATTTACATTATGTATACGTGATGCCTCCATTCGTGATACATTATGAAACAAACATTTTATAAATATATATCGGTACATATTCAATAGCAGGTTCGCGATTTTATGAAATAATGCAATAAAATGTGATGATAATTTCCTATAAAGCTTGTTTTTATGGTTCAAAACTGTGTCGACTTACTCGTACTACCAATTAGCCTAAGCTAATAACGGACTGTTTCCTTTCGATGGCCAGATAAAACGAAATGTAGTAAAAAGTAAAATTAAAGCTATTGCCACGATATAATTGGCTTCTCAATGTTCTTGCTCAATAAACTTAAAATAGATTTCATTTTTGTGCGATTGTTTCATCGATAAATTCTACATTTGATTACAAAATATAATCAGTAGATATATTAGTTAGACATGTCCAAGATTCTAAATATTTCTCTAAGTTGTGAAGACTGATGTTGTACAGTCCAAATCCATAATAACGGATGATCCCTTCGGACAAAGTTACTACTGTTTGGATTTCACAGCACTTGACGCTCTGAGATCAAAGTACACGGGAATTAAGTGCATTCAATAGCATCAACCCTTTCACCACTGCTGTACAGCGCTATGTCTATCTCTTTCTATCTATGTCCTTGTCTTTCGAAGCATCGAGAGTCCTGTATAACTTAGTCTCAGTTTCTGTGCCGTGACTGGAAAGTGTCTCCTTTTCTTCATCGGTGGGAAGTTTATGCTGAAACGGTTTATCTATTTTGCTACCAAATGCAGTACTTATCAACTTCTTGAATCTTATTTTCAAATCACAGCACTTAACTGTTACGATTAACACTATTCAGGAAAAAGTAACAAGCTACGACAAAAATAAATAAAAATGTAACCAAAATATGAATAACTAGTCTTTTGATACATATTGGTATCTAATCTGTTGTTTGCTTAGGCAATGCGTCTCACCTGCGTACCATAAATATAAAATCCATGGTTTAGTACGTGAGCTAAAACAATGGCTAACAAAACTTCGTGGTTGGACGATAGGGCCGCATATATCGATTGGCTTACCTTAACCATAGTTTTTGGGCCTGCATTGCGGTACCTGATAACGTAAACGACGCTTATCAGCTGGCCAGGTCATTGAACCCGCGTGATAACCCGCGCCGAACAAACGTGTTAGTACCTTGTCACAACACGCCCGCTAACTGTTGTTACTCACGACCATTGTAAGCTAGCTTAGGAGTAGGCTTTTCCGGTTTCTGTTTCGATACTAAGAGAAGTATTAAAATATTGGAACATGGCTTTGTAATTTAATTTAGCTTTGATTTCATAATAACCGGTATTGGAAATGCAATTATTGAGTTTATTCGATCATCATCTACATGATTCAATGAAACGGAAAAATGATACTTGAGCCATTATTACAGTTTGCATACTCGATACGATTGATTTTATGAAACGTCAGTAATTTAATTTATTCCGGATTCTGAAAATCTGTGTGTAATTAAATAGAAAAACAATAGCAGATTTCAGCGCAAATTTTTAGTGAAGCGTTTTTATTATTTAACTTTTAATACTATTTGCATTGATTTGACAAAAAATAACGAACCGATTGTTAACAAGAGCCTTGGGTCATATTGGTAAACATTGCCAGTGCATCATAATGCTTCACGTGGGGCAGTTACCGAGATTGTTCTCTTGCTAAACATCTTGGGAAGGATTCTTAGACGACGAGTTGAATGGATTTTTCAAAACGATAGTAGGATCGACTATAATTTTATGGTTTGTAGCGTAGTCTATGTATAGAAATGCCGTGTTTGTTTGTCCGTAGTATTTGCCACTTAGAGTTAACAGAGCTTAAAGGAAACTATATCGTTTCGGAAAAATAACGTCGGAGTAATCGTCAGTATTGGTACAAATTTAAAATATGTTATTTCTATAGATGTATTGTACCGGCTCTTAATGATTCTATATCAAAGTTATGTAGCATGCAAGTATTGAATTATTGTAGTGAAAAACAAACGATAGCACAATTTCTCAATTACATAACATATCGGAATATAGCGTCTATGTAGGTGAAATAGATTGCTTCTGCTCCTTTTAGTGGTTATTATGTTAAAGAAAAAAGATATTATAACAGTAAAAAAAATTAAATTGCAATAAATTATTTAATATACCTAATTAACCAATTAATCGTTATATCCATGCTTAAAGGAATTATTGGAATGTCCTAAAATATTAAACAGTTCAAGCTCGAGACTCGAGAATATTCTAGAATGTAATTATTCTTTGATCCTACTGAAATCTATTCGAGTGATCTTAAAAGTAGGATTCAAGAAGCCAAATTTTTATTTGTATACAATAACAAGCAAGCAGACCGTTTTTATTTAACTAATTTCTATAAAGATTCCTATACAAATACAAACGTTTTACGATCGTTTTAAAACATAAAAATACAGTCACCGCTTAGTCTATTTCTCAAGTGAATTGAATTTCTTGAGTATTACAGATTACTGCAATCGCGCTTCAGATATTCCATTTGTTCACTTCTTCTCCGAATGTTTACCGAGTTTTTACATGATTTTTACGCTAGATAACTTGGAAGATAGACAGCAGACAACACAGAATCTGTAGATGTAGAGAGATAGAAATAAATCATTTGTTAGGTAATTGCTATTTAATTTCATATAGTGCTTGTTGCGCATTGAAAACTGATTATAAAGACAAATTTGTCAGAGCTCTGAATCCAGTTGAATTTCCAATAAATTTTGCTCTACAGCGACCTTTTTTTTACACAATTATAGATACGCGAAAAAACACCTCTATTGTTATGGGCCGCGACAAAACGATACTTTTTCACATTCAGTGAATTGAAATATATGAAATATTTCCAATACGCATTATTGTTATTACAATATTAACTCGCAGTTTGACCGGTTTTTATTGTTAGGTCTCCCTTTTATTTACGTTTTCTACATAATATTCTTTCTTACAAATTCGCCTTGAATAAAATTCTTCTACACTGGATATACAAACCTGTGAATGTAATAATTACATGTTTTGATTTATAATGTTTTGTTGTACATATCACAATTTCGATTATTTGCAATGTTTAATTTCTTTTTGTTCCTTTTTATTTCATTGCCTTGGCACTGACATTTGACCCGATCCCGAATTGGTAAACGAAAGCTGAGGTTATGCTAAAAAGTGCTGCTGTATGTGCAAGCGATGTTGTGTTTATCATCGTCACCATAATTATTTCATGTATTGCACATATCTTTTGTTAAATAAGTATTCGTTTATAGTACGTCTATTTGGGACATGTTTATAACGTAGTCGTTGACGAATATTTATTTAGCAATTTACATAGGCAATGAGGTACGAACATTGGTTGCAAACATTGGCAATGGCCTATTCTGGACGCAGTTGGTAGCCAGCCGCCTCGGGGTCCGCGAGGCGACGGCGGCAGCAGCCGACAGCACACGAGGAACCGACGCACACATCGCCGCGTCACGCACAATGAGAAGAGATACCATTCAGGTATCCGAAATGAAGCCCTACGATTGGTAGTTGCCACAGCCACGCACACATACACAACACCCGACACTACAGGATGTAGACAGGATACATTTTAATGATACTCTCGAGCACAAAAATCTAACAAAAGGTATTTCGCACCCTCTTTCTAAATAATGACTTAGGAGTTAGGCGTCGTAACGTTATTTTACTAAAATACTAAACTTATAATAAGTTATCGCAATATGTAGAATGTCAAAAGCTTATCCCTTACCTAATTTTAATCAGTTTTCCTTATAGCACTATATATTGACGCTGAATTATTAGTGTCAACATATAAAACCTTTTTCATTCAAGACATCAAATCATTGAACTTGCGTTATACCCAAATATATATCAAATAATAATTTTCTCGAACATAGACGACATTGGTTATCAATAACAGATAGCGAGTGTTCACTCATTACGAACACTAATTGTGCAGTAAATTTCAGGAGCGTTCAAAAAGTTTAATTGTGTGGTAACTGCACGAACGTAGACTAATATACATACATACACTAGTTAGCAAGTAATAATAGCCTATTGCGACGCTGATATAAAGACGAAAGTCCCGCACACTGCTACGTCTAGGATTTAGTCTGGTTGAAAAAGAAACATAAGATTACTGTACACAAACCGCCTCAAGCAACTCTCTTGCACCATTGAGGTAATCTACAGTTTCTCGTGAGTTTATTAAAAATTATATTGTATTCAAACCAAAATGGCTAAAACATTCATATTATGATACGGAGCTAGAGGGGTTGGAAGTAATATATGTAGAGAATTATCCGTCTGGTCAAGTTTTTCATACGAACAAAATACAATGTAATTACACACTCGAAAACTCATAAATTAGATCTCACTTAACAACTAGCGTCGTATTAAGCGAACTAGTACAAGTTGTACGAATCGTTAAACGATAAAGAAAATTAGTTTACACGCCTGGTTTTCTTAATAAACAGCATTGGTAATTGATCGGTTCGCTGTACACAAACACACTAAATCTTCACAAGTGTTTTTAATTACACCCAGTTATCTCACGGAACTGTGAAAAACAAATAACGGGGAGCAAACGATACGTTACGCCTTCGTCAAATATAGGCCAATGGTTTAAAAAAAGTATTACGGTACTCGTATGTTAATGTTTCGTAACAGGAAAGCTGTACTGATGAAATTGTTGCCTCTCTAATGTCCCGATTCGGGTAATGAGGGCGCTTGCTTATCTTCGCGCTCTTTGTAAGTGCTTGATCAGTTTTTGAGCCGCTGACAGTAATTTGTTTGGAGTTTAATTTTAAACTGGACTGTGGAATTCGTTTTAAAATGAATTATTTCATGAAAACACATTTTAATTTTATAGATTTAGATATTACTCCACACAAAGCCACCCAATTCTATAAAATTACATGTTTAATCAAATAAAAAAAGTACTACTTTTTAACTAACAAAGACCTGTTACTTAGGAAAAAATAATATATACCAGTTTTAAACTAAGTGAACTTCTGTTGTTGCACATTTTTATTCTAAGTTAGCGTCTGTGAAAAGTTCCTTTGAAAATAAAAAACTGAGAAAACGATAAGTATGTACACTTGCTGGATGCTTTAAGTTTACATAAAATATTTTTCCTTAGACTTCAAGAATAACTGTTTGTAGTGTGTCCCAGACATATAAGCTCCTTATCCACATTTGAACGGAGCTACATTTGGTTAGTCGTCCTGATTGAACTATCGAAAGTACGTTCAGACAATAATATGAGCACCCTCTTGTTTTTTTATTGGACGGAATACATAAAGCAATATTACAATACGTGAATAGTACAGCTACATAAGGAAAATCCTTCTAACTAAACTGTACTTAAGACCTATATATCTTTTAAGTAAGAAGTACTGTTTATTGAATCTTAATGCAGTTTATCGGTGCGGTCTCACGATGCGATAGATAGGACTCGCTAAAGAACCACAACTGTTCGCCATTGTTCACTTCTTTTTGTTTTACTCTCGCCTCTGAATGTTACTCCAGGAATCTCCATTTTGCTGTCGATATGCGTTTTATTTTTGTATTATCTAGCCATAGACGGCTCTTTAAAGAAAGTAATTGTTTCTTTATTAACATTATTCGTGAAAAAGTTTTTAATAATAATATCTTTCTGGTTCTGGTTTTCGATCAAAAACCATCAGTTGATAAATCGATATGCTCGTTTTTCTTTAAATGTTATTATGAACAAAAGCTTTAAGGGATACAATATTTAAAAATATTAAAATAAGGTTCCAATTTACTTTGCTCTTAAAAATTCAAACGTATTATTAATATCAAATATCTAAGCAGGTGCAGATAATAATCAAATAACTGCTATATCTGAGTGCTTTATGCGCATTTGTATTTACCTCACCATGAATAGCTAATAATCTGCATTCGTCTAATCAACAGTGGGTACTAAATCTATAACACTAAATTATTAACTACTAAATGCACCGGATGTGCTGTATTAAATCTATTTTGGATTTATTGATCTATTCTGGAACACGAACATGGACACGCAGGAAGCGTTCACGCGCTTTGTTTTGAACAATCGATTTTCTCTATAATGCACCGACGAGACGACGGTACCTCTGTATAGTTAGCAAGTATTGATACTATATTCACATATTGCTTTACCCCGATGAACAATACTCTGTGTAATAGTTTATTGTCCCTTAAATCTAATAATACCGACATATCAGAATTTTTGGTATGATGCCAGGATTAGTAAATCGGATTAGAAAACATACCACCATTCAAAGAATATGGACTGTATCCGTAGAAATGGTTAATTGGCCGTGACTAATGGATTGGGTAAGACAAATAAAAGTGACGCGGCCGCGGCTTCTATTCTCACGTCGCCGGTACGTCTTCGTTTTGTAGTATTTTGTATGTCAGTAGAGCGCACCTGCTAGCGGCCGTGACGTCACACGTGAAACACTTATTATTTTCATGTCAATGAACTTTTTCATACAGAGTAGTAAAACAACATAAATTGCTTTATTAAGAACGTTGTAGTGTAGTTACGACGAACATACTCAATTTCATTAAAAAATGTCTTTAAACACTCGCAAAAGGCAACAAGAACCTATTTCTTTAAAATACAATCCAATAGAACCTCAAATAAAAGTTCTGTCATTTGTACAATTCTCTTGACGCTGCCAATAAATTTTATTAAAGCCTTGATACAAAAGGCGACGTAGTCACTATGGCGCAGCAAACGATACTAAAATTACTTACCTGTAAGTTAAAAGGTTTTGATTCTATGTTAGTACTATCGAGAATACACAAGTCAAACCATACTTTGACCATAGTAATCTTTGCAAAGATAATGTTTCCAGGCTTTTGATTCGATAACAAAACACTGTTTACATGAAAATAAACGCAGAAAATATTTTTCTTTCTATTTGTGCTTACATTACAACAGTAAGAATATTTTATAGGTAATAAAAGCTTTTATACGTTGCGTAGTATGCAGACCCTTTAAGAACTGGATTTGAGTTGAATACTTAAGTGCATTTGAAATTTCCTACTTATTGAAACGAAACTTTTAACTCGCAGACTATGAATATGCGGACTTCTTCTTAAAAACTTTCATTTAACTTGCAATGTAAATGTGTTTTGTTTGTTTGAACCAGAGGATGTTTTCATACAGTTTTAAAGCAGATATAAGATTAAAATCTTAGAAGTTAAAATCTTGATCTTAAACATTCCTTTTGAATGTTACGGTCACTAAATATCAAATTTTGATACGTCACCGTAAAGTCGGTGTAAAATATCCGTTTTATCTTTACGATAGTAGTTCACGACCTTTAAGTTACCATTATTTCGATTCCGATGCTGGCAAAAATAAAGCTATAAGTGCTTAACACAAAGTCACCAATATAGAACAAAAATATTTAATCACCACTTCATAAATACCAGCTATTAATATTCTCGCGTCTGGCTTAGATTTGCTTCACTTATTTTATACATGAAAAGAGTTTATACCTGTTAACCAACAGTCTGACGGTTAAAAATAAATCTGTTTGAAATCAAATATTCGCAGGTGCACAGAGTTCATTATACAGAGAGTAAAAAGTTAAAATTAAAATTTTGTTCATTTCTGCGCGACCTTTGAACGCTTTAAACTACGCGTGAGTCGGACTTGAAGGGTTCCGTATCATTATTATAAAAAAATATATAAATTTATAATATTGCTGAATCTTCTGTGTGTGAATTGTTTTCATTTTGTTTTTCGCCTCACCCACGAAACTGTTTTGGGTGATGGTTGTAGTCCTAGTTTCCAATTTTGTGAATATGCATTTAGTGTCTACAACTTGCACCAATACTCTAAAACAAAAACATTTTTATTTACTATA
The DNA here is from genome assembly GCA_902829305.4 of Spodoptera exigua. Classification (NCBI taxonomy): domain Eukaryota; kingdom Metazoa; phylum Arthropoda; class Insecta; order Lepidoptera; family Noctuidae; genus Spodoptera; species Spodoptera exigua. The sequence goes on along the minus strand of LR824601.2, from coordinate 4,553,379 downwards.
GCTACTAAAATGTCCAGCCATTGCGGCTCATGAGATACGATCTGCTGCCAAATACAAAGGGATAAACAGCACACTTTAGTACCTTGGTACCGGTATTAAACTCAAAGTACGGATTCCTAAAAACGTTAAGAGCAAAGGTAGTGCTAATATTTTCACCACAATTTCATTCAATTTGAACAGTTAAATAAAACCCACAAATGTCAGCTGCGGGCGACAAGTGCTAGCAAAGCTTTGAGAGCTTAAATTTAAGTAGCTTTGCGCAGCCTTTTGTCGCTGCATGTTCATAGACACGTAAAGACGGTGGACGTTTGTGTTTCGAGATATCGTTTTTGTGACACCCTTTTTTAAAAGAGATAAAAATATGTAATGTAATATAAATTTATGATTTTTAATAATGAAGAATATTTTTTTAGTATGTTAAGGCTAATCCTGTAGCGAACTAAGCTTCGCCGTCAAACACTTATTAAAATGATTCTAAATGTAAAATAATTATTTATTAAAAAAATAAAGAAATATAATAAAAACTATTAGTCTTGAAAGTAGTAGTATGCTACTTGGGTTAAACATCCGCGCTGTAAGATGATTTCAATTAAGATTTAATTAATAAACAAAGGGAATGGCTTCCTTTTGTTTACTAAACAGTTTGTAATAGGAAAAAATAGAATTTTAATGAAACAGTAGTCTGCATATTATGAGTGAATTGTTTTATAACGGCGTTTCAATTAAAGTTTATGCATTTTTGCATTTTGTAAGCTGTTGTCATTTTGTTGTGACTTTGTACTACTAATACAACATATAAAAATATTTTTGTACCTCTTTAAAAGATGAAATCTGCAACAATGGTATGGAAGAAGCTATTTACCAATAAACGCACAAAATGCATACGTAACAAGTTGCGACTGCATGCATAGCGATGTGCTGAATTCCCTGATAGTGTGGACGAGAATGTTTTGTAACTATTCGAGACATGAGCACCACTACCGAGCTGGGCTTGAGCAAATGCTAGTTAAGACGAAAACAATGCGTGCAGCGCCGGTAAGTCTTGTTAGTTCGCTAAATACAAGTCCCGGCTAAAGCTACTGGAATGTTCTCGTGAACTATACCATCAAAGCCTACATTACACGTTCGCGTTACTCGCAAGCTTGTTGGTCATTTGGTGCATAAACCAAATTAAAATAATATACTAGTTATTTAGACGTTGAGTTATTTAAAATTAACAAATTTCATTACATTAATTTCTTTCAGAAATTCTATTCTAATAATGGATATAAAGACAATAATTCATATTCATTTTCCTTTTGAATATTTTAATGATATATGCAAATAAATATCGTTACAATACAATCAAGAATATCGAGTTTTAACATGATAAAATTAGAAGTTTTTTGTATGTTACTCATTTTTTCTAAGTTGTCTTTGCTAATAAGTTATAACAGTTATAAGTTGGAACCATTCAGTAAAATGTTTATGTAATACATGCTATTTTTAATACATTTCGAATCTTATACCGTTTTGCGGAGAGAAGAAGAATTCTCTGAACCTATACGACCTTCAAACCTTCAAGAAACGAGCATACTCCTTCTTAAAGGTCGGCAATGCGTCTGGGACTCCTCAGTGGTGTTGCAGGTGTCCACCGGCGGCGCCGATCGCTTACCATCAGGTGATCCGTCAGCTCGTTTACCTCTTATTCCATAAAAAAATATCTACAATAAAATCAATTGCATTCATACTGCAGCCACTGTAGATGAACATTATCTCATCTACAAATGAAATATCATATATGTATGTGCGCAATTGCTTTCATATCTACTTCGTAAATAGTTTTCATATCCAGTAGTAGGGCGAAGGAAATAGAAAAATTACTAGACGGCGCTCCTCGTTTGCGGAACTTCCAACAAATGGTTTCGGAAGACAAATAATATCCTATTTATAAAGAAATTCAATATTTTCTCATTAAATCTATCTTGAGGTAAAATGTTGAATTTAAATTTTTATAGTCATTAATTTTTGTGCAACGGTTTTGAGCAAACTGAAATTATTTTGACACTCAAGAAAATAAAACGAATTGATTGATTGATGATTGATACTCAAATATAATTTTACACTTAATAACTCAGTGGTCTAAATATTACTTTTTTAACAAAAACGATACAATGTTTTTTTACACTTAAACGTTTACATTTAACACAGACCTAACAACACGCTTTGGTTTGCAAAAAACCAAATGGTATTTTATAATTTTCCATAGACGCACACACACACACATATACACACGTGGCAGTTACCAATACCGGGTCCCTTATAACCTTGTATGATTGAGTCACGTAACACACTGGGCTCGATATTTTTTCAGCTTCGTTTTTGTTATTTTTTAGTTAGGCAAAGGTTTTTATTCGTGTTACACTTAGTCACTCTGGCATGACTGTCGAATGCATTGGTTTGCTGGTTGTGTTCTTTTTTTTTGTTTATAGAACCAGCGATTTGCTCATTGTAGGAAAAAGGAACAATCAGTTTTTTTTATTCAGCACGTGGTTGTGGGTGAAATGAGCTTCGTAAAGTAGTTAGAGATGCACACTAGTTATCAGTACTCACTGCACATTTTAATTGACTGTTGTATTAAAAGTAGAATTTTCTTCAATTCTTGTAATTTGTTGTTGTTAAAGTTGTAAGGTAAGTGAAGTGTTATAATCTTGTGACTTTATTGTCGTCAATTTTAAATAACTTCTGAGAAGAGCATTCGATGCAATATACAAACATTTTATACAACGGAAAAATGCTATGAGCACTCATAGGATCTATAATGTTATCTCGATAAAAAAAATATTGTGTATTCTCAATGCTAGCAGTCTTTAAGGGGATCAAAGATATCTCCTCTCGCTAAGTCAAGGAAGCCCTCGAAAGAAGTCGTGCTTTGGAAATATCTTTTATAATGTAATATTGTTTCCTTTGAAGGAGCTCCAAGGGGTTTTATATGACTGCAAAGTGCATCGGATATTAACTTTATTGTGTGTCCGGAGTTGAAGGAAATTGTAAAGAAGAGTCGTTCACGTTGCTGGTACCTGACCTAATAATTACTTTTGAACGGGTATTTTCATACTAAAGTTTTTCAATTGACGCAATTTATTTTCACAAATGGTTTAAAGTCCTGAGTGCTGACCAAATTAAACTATACTTGCCGTGCACATCTGAAAATGTTGGAAAGTTTTTCTTAAAGATATTTTAATCCCGAAAACGACATGTGTAAAATTTATACGCACGACTTCGGTCTCCGCTCGAAGCATTGCGGATTTACACCGACTCGCCGTAACGCCCACTTCCATACCGCTTGCTCGACCATATTCAACAGGTTCAACAACTGTAAGTCGGCAATTTAGTAGTTTTTCATCTGTACAGAAACAATATATTATATGTAGTTCAGAAGGCACTAGTAATCTGACCATCTCTTAAAAATATAAACACGTGCCCCGTGCCGCTACATATGGTGTACGCAGTTTATCAATTATTTATCTCTAATATTCAGTGAAAATAATTGATGAATACACTTATAGCGTATTCTTGTTACCACACTTTCTTGTCTTAAACAATAATAAAAATAATGTTCATAATACGATCATAAGACAATCTTTCTACATCTGTTAACGCTTTCTTTGCTGTGTCCTAAGTCTATTCCTTCAGGCCAATCTAAATTTATCCCGTAATGTGTCGGATGCTTGGTAATTTTGCAAGAACCTTTTATAACTCGGGTCAGTAGGCAATGTTATGTAAACAAAATAGCTATTTGTTCTGTTTATGTGACAGTTTCAAGAAGCATTGTAACGTTTAGGTTTTATTGCCGAGAAAAACGTTAACCTAAAAAAGACTATTACACCTAGAGTTTGGTGGTAGTAAACATACAGAGACGTGCTAGTAAAAGAATTACATTAAAACATACAAACCTATAATAGAATGATTAAAGTTATTTGTCGATTAGCACATAACGCTAAACATTATTCTAAACGGGCAGCTTGTTACACAAGGAACAATGGCGCGGCCTTGATTGGAAACTTGTATAACAACTAGCCAAACAGTTGATTTGCTGGTTTATTTTGTATTGCACATTCTTCTTTACCGCGTGGCGTGAGGTACGTGCTAAAATATTTCAATGTACGCTAACAGAATACCATGGACGTGTTTCATCTTTTTTTACGAATGTACTTTTAAAATTTTATGCAAAAACATGCCCGTGTAGTTTGAGCTAATATTGACGATGGGAGTGTTAGTTTTAGAATAAAAGTACAAACTGTATTCGTTCGTTTGCTTTATGTTCCGCAATCGACCTCACGAAAACGAGAAAATCAACAATGTTCATCCGATACAGACATCTTTCACCCAGTTGATACTGTAAACCCTGACAGATAACTTAAAAGCGAATTTAATTTATCTTATACTGAATACCTAATCTAGTTTGATACTATTTACCACAAGAACGTTGTTAAATAAAACGGTCCATTATTGCATTCAATGCGGCTTATTTAAGCGAAAGATTTGTTCTTTTGCTCATTTTCACAAGTTTTATGGATGCAATAAATCTAAAGAAATTTAATTAAAACCTGCTAGCTCTTTGCAACACTTTTAGTATTAATCTTTTTCTTAGCGTGCTAAATGCATGAAAGCGATGTCATCTTTTTTTAATTTTTCTTAAGTCGTTGTCCATCCGTTTATTAACTTGTAGTATGATATGAAAATAGAATCAAAGAAATCAGCGAGCAGTAAGTGATGTAATTAATACTTCTTGGAAAATAGACGAGGTGTTTCTGTTGTTTTTTTATCAGAAAACAAACAAAACACTTTCTGCGATATCATATTTTTGTTTTATTATTTTTGTCTTACTATTTTGATTTACTCGTACGAAAACATAGCAGTATATTAGATTCCCATAATGAGTTAAGACTGGAGGTTATAGTTATTGGCTCAACATCAGATGAACGCTCAGATCTATGAGTAGTCAAAGATTAGATTAGTGAAGTGCTTCTAGCAAAAGTTAACAGTTGATGTTAGAACTTTACACGACCGTTCGGAGATAATAATTTACTTATTGAAAGCCATATAGTAGCAGCAGCAAAATAAACACTATCGAGACATTCTGAATATGTAGCATTATTTTAAGTGTAAAAAAGAAATTGTTTTGATATATTTTTGATGATATATTTTCTCTTTTCTAATTAACTAGACTGTTGTTCTGAGAAAAATTTGTTAGAAGTCTTTTGAAACTTAATCAACGTTTTTGTAACGTGAACTGACCCGTGAGATTTTCAACACTTGTGTCATTTTATTTACCAATTCATTGTACTTATCGATCAAGAACAATTAAAGAAACTATTACTAATTAAAACCTCAATGTGTCACAGTCGATAATAATTTTGATGTATTGTAGTTTTTGATAAACTTTTATTTTATTTTTAATTTTGTCAGATAGGCTGACCCATTCGTGGCCACTTATAATTAATATGAAATAAGTATAAACTAAAAAGAGTTTATGTTTTTGGATAGGTTAGTTGGTTTGAAATATAACGTTTGATGCACGTCTAATATTTGAGTGGTATTACAATTTAGTGGATGTCAGTAATATTTTGATGCACGTCTAATATTTGAGTGGTATTACAATTTAGTGGATGTCAGTAATATACTACATAATACGAATTCTCACATGATGGTTTCGAGCCAATTTCTCAATCAATCAATACTTAAAAACTTAACAAACGTAGCTAAGTTTAAGACTTATGAGACGTTTTGTTGTGTTGTAGTATTTGATTTGTATATTTAGGCTATCTATACAAACATACTCAGTATTAATAAAACTAACTTTCTACATTAACATAACTAGTTAACGATGGTCAGCCGCTTAGTTTTAGTCAATGGAACCGCACTTTCCATTCCATCGGCCGTGCAGTGCCCGGACCTAATTACGTACAGGTATTTAGGTAGCCATGTAAGTACTACTACGGAAATCCACATCCGCCAAGTTGTAACATTGTTTATTATGATATAATGAGTCTGCACGTGAGGGAGTTCACGCGACAATCTTACTAATTAATGCCACTTGCTTTAAAGACGTTTAATTGATTGCGCTCCACTGGTAGCCACACATAGAACTCGACGTCGCTTATAACGAGAAAATATACCTATACTGTATACAGTGTAGAAACCAAGCTCTATCTAATTAAATATTATTCTTTTATAGCAATTACTGGTGTCCTAATTGTTCAAAAATAACCAATGTCGCAGACATGCACTATCTCCATCTTTTATTTTGTTACCGTTCATTTTGGCACGTTCAGTGAAATATTTGAAATTCTTTTAACTCAAATCCTCTCCGATATCTGTAAAATCAGCTCATCTCGTTCCCGCTAGAATTGCACTTCGCACAAATGTCAACGACATTCGTCTGTCTCATCTCCAGGTCTTCAAGAGTCTTATTATACCGCCAGGACATCTTTCTAACTACGGCAAGCTGAGTTCACTCGAGCCTTTAATTGTTTTTTGTTGCTTGAACATTATTGTTTTTCCGCTAGTACATTGGTCTTGACGGCGGCGGATAAAATGCAACGCTTTTCTAGCGCCTTTAAAGAGCCTTTTTAGTTTGATTTTCTTTGAGTTCTTTAAGCAATAGAATATTATTATAAAGCTTTATTTATTGTTGGTACTTTCTATTCTACAAAAACGTGGTAAACATTTGCGAGCTCAAGATAATTAAATAATCATATTTTTGAGATCAAATAATTAAGCTTTTAAATTACAATTCGCAGAGTGTTGTTCATAAGTATTCTTTTATTATACATTTCTTTACTCAACCTTTCTAGGCTCTTGACCGTCGTTGTCGTTCTTTGGTTTTCTCTGCAGACATTTTATTAGTTTTCACGTAATCTTACACATTGTTCAGCCATTTCTCGTAGAGCTGCGCCGTGGAAGATTAAAGTTAGTTGACATTGTTATGTTACTTAATCCTGGTTTACTAAATACGCAATGTTTAACTTTAGTAACATACTACACACCTCTGTAATAGTTAAAACATTATCTCGTTTATATTATTGTTGATTAGGTATTTTATCGCTTGACACAAAGTAAACGTATTTTATTTCTCCGGTGTGTGGCATTGTTTACATTAGCCTTCGGCAGTATCGCCCCCGATTGACACTTTGAAAAATCCTATCAAATGACAGCTACTGAAAATGAACATAACTATATTATGTATGTTATTACAAATTAAATGGTAAAAACTTGATGTTTTTTGGCGCTTAACATTACTTGTATTTGGCGTACACTCAGAGAAAGGTTAAGGTCAGTCTGAACTCTAAGAAAGACGTCCTTTCCAATTTCACCTCTACTTGACTTTTCTTTAGGTCTTAGCTCCCAAACTCAATTATGCAATGTATATTTGTACTCGTAGAAGTATTGATTAAAACAACAATGTAAGAGCACTAATCTCATCAATATTAAATTTACACTTACAAAGGCTTTATAAATATTTTCCTACGGTAAAGTATTGTGTTCTGAAAGTAGATATTCATTCGACCATTAAAACAACAGTGAGGAAGTTCAGATGCGAACATTCAAAATTAATTTCAGGTGCAACAAATATTTATTTATGAAAAATAAAGAGTTCTTAAATTAATTGCAAAATGATACGCTTCGTGTACGTTTTAAAATGATAAATTCGTTTACGACATTGCAATTGCTTGTTATGTAAATACTAGTTTTACGCATGTGTGATACGGTTTATTTTAGAATAGAGGTTATTTAAGTTTGGGGTAAGATGACCCATTGTAGTGAATTCCAAAAATAGTCATAAATAAATACTAGTTGGGTATATTTACTAGAAGATAATAGATCTGAAATTCACTTAGTTGTCAAACTATTATAAATAAATTATCCTGACCATAACTAATTAAGTCCTAGGTCGACTATAATTAAATTACTTGAGGTTCATAATATACACATGTAACGCCAGAAATTCATTGCGCCTTATCTCTTAGATTCAGAAAACTATTCAAGGTATTCGACTTCATAAGTAACAAAATAATACCTTTGTAGTCGCTATTTTCTAAACCTATTTATATCTCTTATAGATGCATTAGAATGCCTAGATTTGAAGGGGAGTAGAAGTTAATTACAGTTGCGGGGTGGTGCCTAACTAATCCTATCCTGCATAGCCGGCTTGTATGTAACCCTGCGGTTAGCCGGTAATGCATGCAGCATTGGTCGCAGGGGACGTGACATCCTCCTTGCGGTTAATATGCCCTAATAAAAAAACAATTTCATCGCTTTAAATAGAACGGTATCACAATTACTAAAAATAACGTCTGAAACTGCTGCATCATTTACGTTGCGTAAACTTTGGGATAAAATATGACATCTTATATAGTCCTCTCTCAATGTGAAATAGTTAGACTCCTTATGTAAGAATTCGTGTAGAAACAGAAAATAGAGTTGACTATTCAGCTAGTGATGCACAATGTAAGAATACCCTGTTCAACGCTACTTTACACCTGTTCTCGCCTCGTTGGCAAACGTCCTTATTTTATTTGTCCTACTCATCTCTAGAAGAAGACGTATTCTTTTAGCTTGCTACAGGATTTTAAACTTTAGTAAAAATAAAAGCACCTACTACTTATACTCAAACTCGCCGGGCCTTTATTTTTTCTATCCCATACGCTAAAAACAAATGCCAATTTGGTTGATTAGTGACGCGGTACATTTGTTTATACATGTTGATCTACAAAACTAGTTTTAATGTTATTCACAGAACTTGCTTGCGATGCTATCAGTAATACAGGTAGTCGTTAAAGCTATTTAAATTTATAACATTACCGGGAAATTAAGGTTAGTGTCAACATTGAAACATACACATAATAGTTCATTTGTTTGCAATTTAACAATATTCCATCCACTTTCAATAGATAAAATGAATAAAAATAGTTTTCGAACCCCAAAAGTTCATCAAGCGTCGACGTTTCGGGGATTCGTTTGGGAACAATGTTCGTGAAAAGGCGCTTCAGGCAGACAACTAAAATTCGCAGTGATAAATTTGAAATACAACAATACGTTGGTGAAGCGCTCAAACTTTGTTACCGAAAAATTTAATTGACTGAAATATCAATTCTATTAAAAGAACAATGTTTTCGGAATACTCCTGTTTACGGCAATAGAGATATCATTTTTAAAATGTTGGTGTAGAAATATTTCTAAATACATTATAAGTTAGGCAAATATGCAAAAAAAAACATGTGCCTTAACGTACTAGGAGCATAGGAAGAGATATGTAAACCTAAGTTGAAAAGCTCTGTATTTAAACTCTGTTAAACTCTGTATTATAATTATTATTTTTGTATTTTTTATTTAGAGTTGATTTTTCAACGGTTAGATAAAACTTATCTACGGAATAATTATGATGCTGTCGCATCGGAATGTGTATATAAGATAGTGACAGCAACAATTTTATCCCTCAGATAACATTTATCTGACTGTTGAAAAATCAACCCTAAAGTGTCAAATTATGTCATCTTTCTAAAACAAAACACAATTGTTAGGCTTTCGCTTGTCAATATAACGTGTCGGTTCAGTTGAATATTTCATTTTTATCTAGATGAAGGTTTGGTAAATAGATAACAAGTTAAAATACACTCCGATGCCACCGATGTTATTGCAGATGATTATTTCATGAATAGTATTTGATATGGTATGTATGTACCGTACCATCTTGTAATATTACTCATTTTGCCATTTGTGTAAACATCAGGCAAGCATTATTAACCTCACCTTCAGTGAGTCTTTATTCTTAAGAGAAAAGTCGCAGTAAAGGATCTATCTATGCCAATTATTACTCAAAAAGTGACTTTATTTGTGTTTATTTAATGCTCATTTTTAGGTTTCTCCTTATAAATATTGAGAGGAACAAGAAGTTTTTTGAAGGCATTACGAAATATATTCTGGTACAATATAAAAATGGATTGCGCCTTTGTCTGGTTGAGTAGGTGTACCTTCAAAGTTATACGTTTCTTGTAGTAAAGTAGTAAGAATGCACAGGAGTAGTGTCTGGGCAACTGGTGACTGTGCAACCTGTCGCGGTTTCGATTCCCGCACGAAACACCACATTGTGTGATTCACAAATTGTTGTTTCGGGTCTGGGTGGTTTGCGTATGTGAATTTGTATGTTTGTTAACGCACCCACGACACAGTAGAAAACCGAAGTAGAGGTAAAAGTAAAAACAAAAGATTTCGTACGTAAAACGTACGCAACCCTAGATAAGATCATCTGACACAAATAAGATCAGCAGATATTAATAATGCAATGAAAACTAATAAGTTTGTTTGAACAATTTTGCTCCTCTATCTATTAATTCGATGTTCATAGCATTAAAGGTTCAGGAAATCAGGTCTACTTCAGCTTCAATTAAATAAAACCGTTCATTAGTAAATCGGATGAAGCTTTCAAACGGACAACCTTTTGCTCCATTTGTAGCACTTAAAACATTGTATACGTTCCAAAACAGGTTCCACGATACGAAAGAAGCCCTCCATAAAATAAAAAGAAAGAGAAAGAGAGTCGCCCCGTTACAGTTGCAATAAGTAAATAAATCTACTCTCAATAAAATTTTGAGAACGTTGAATCATTTCGTAATGCTTTGTCATCCCTCGTATGGCGCTTGGTTCGTGTATTAATTAACACATTTTTGATTTATTCCACTCGGATCCGACTGTTTCACACAGTTTGCCCCGTTCCCAAGGGTGGAGGTAATGTGATAACGCTAGCAGGTAGACAACGGAAGCCACCGCGTAACTTTTTTATTTCCTTAAGACCGCGCAGGTTAGAGTCCGTTTAACCTGCCGCTTGTATTTATTATTTAAACTTTGTTCTGAACTTGTGATACGACTCGCAATTACTTTTTTCAATAACGACAATTCTTTTTCAAATTCCGACAGTTTAATTGGATTCGGAAATTGTGTAGCAAGTTCAGTGATTTAGTACTTATGATAATAAAATGGAGAAATAAGATTTTATAATGTTAGCAGCAGAAAAGTCTGTAGGGTAACGATAGTTTTATGGAGATGCACTAACATTTATCTCGTTAATTAATAGCCAATTTTTGGGTTGAAACGCAAACACCTATAGACTGACTTAAGTGATATAACGGACATATTATAGAATGTTGCATTCCCATTTTCTTTTTTTATTGGAAGAATCATTCACAATGCGCGCCCCTGGCTAGTTTCTCATGTTCCGTTCGCGTTCCTCTGAAAATAGATTTTTACCGTACATCCAGTCGCAATTTCATATTCATATTTTTCGCTTTGAATTTCTGGAATATAAATATAACGAGAGCATTTCACTAAAGACATGGTAAACAATGGCGGGTCTATCATAACAAAACACTTGTTTGTTACCTTATTTTCCAAATAAATTACCTTTACCTAATAGAATTTAGCTTCTCGGAAGAAGATATTTTTGTAGTAGGTACATTATTTATATCAGCGCTGTCGGATCGGCGAGCTACGGTTAAGGAGTTCGTTGGAAACGATTCAGTATCAGATACGTAGGTTATGTACTTCCACTAGAAGATTGTTTATGTACTTGTCTACTTAGCGATGTAAAACTACATTGACTGGTGGCCCATAAATATTCGGCAATGAGTTAAAATCAACCGTAAGACCAACGCAACGCACGGGTGGCCTTGCGATTTTTGACAACCCCAGTGGTGGGATAGATGTTATCGAATTAGATCATATTGATTTTTATGCTATAAAAATAGTAAGCTTTGTACTTGATGTAATTTTGGAGCGTTATGAATTTCGTACCTCATGCAAAGTTATTGATTTGTTCCCAGTGTTTTCTAATTAGCTACAATTAGTTCTTTAAAGTGCCTGCCTTATTTCTAAGGAATGAACAGTTATCTTAAAGTAATACTGCATTCTAAATTATTTGATGTCTGATTGACTGTTGTCAAAATATCTCATGATAAGACCTCAGTCAATATATTTGATCTTAAGTATATAAATGAAATGCTGTTCGTTAGTCTCGCAAAAACTCCCAAACGGCTGATCCGTTTTGGATAATTTTGGTCTTTATATGGTTGAACTCCAGGGAAGGTTTAAAAGGCGGTTATAAGTTCGCCGGGACAGCTAGTATTTGATATAAAAGTAACTTGTAAGATGTTTGGCAGCTCTTGTCATGTTAAATCAGAAATAATGATTAATATTACGCACAGCTAAATAATGCACATAAGTACCGCATTTAAATGAGTTAACTCGTATGAACTTAAGTGCGGCAACCTGTAAGAAAAAATAGATTGGTATTGGTCATTTAAAAAGCACTGTGTGCCAAGAACAGTCAACCTGTCCTCCTAAAACTGTAAGAGTCGTCTCTAAATGCTCGATTTTATGAATTTTGTCCTCCAGTAACCATAGTCACACGGCGACACACAACGTTTTGGTTTCCTCACGGTTTTCTGTGAGACCGTGGTTATCATTCCGGTCGACTACTACTGTTTGAAATAATTCAGAAGGCAGCGATATCCCCAGCAATCAAGTTAGCTTTAGCTGCCTAAAGTTTGTTATCCTGTTTTCTTATTATAACTCCGACTACATTTGGTTTTAAGTTCAGAAAGAACTTGGGAATCTCGAAATAACAATCACTTTTTTACTGCAAATACGTATTGAAATTTCAAAGAACATATTTGTCATGGCCTGAATAGTATAATGGTAAAAGGATGTAAGTAAGTAAAATTTGGATAAATTCAAGATATTACAGAATTGTTATAAAATCGGATAATTTCACTATCTGTATTCCCGACACTTTTTGGTACATTACACTTCTGTTGCCTGGTTAACTCAACTAACATCCTCACACGTTAATAAAAAACATCTACTTAACTAATAATTATGAGTTAACAACATTAAGAAAAAGCACAATTCATTGTCAGCAAAGTAAAATCGCGACTTTTTGGAACCCATTTAATAGCCATGAAACGCATGACGGGGCTACTTTCCGGGAATTTAATATCTAGTTCATTTAAAAACGAGTTGACCAGCTCCATTCGACAAAATAATTAGTATCTTGCTCCAGCGTGTAAGTAAAGTATGATTCATGCAATGATTGTACTCCTAAGATATTTGTTTACGCATTCTATTTATAATTCAACGGCGCTATAATGTTGTCTACAATGCGTTCAATTGTAACTGATAGTTGCATTTTTTCAATGACAATACCGTCCTTGTACATACATTATGTTTGTAATTTAGTCGTTTGTATGCATTGTTTTGTTTATTTTTGTAGTATCAGCATAAAACAAGCTATTTATAGTTCGAACGGCTTTACACAACGCTAACTCATCGCAAAACTTTGCGTCGTACGTATTGGTGTTGAAGGAAAGGCAAAGTTGTATTGAGCTCTAAAGTACTTTATAAATTCAGACCGAGACGTTAATAGGGCAAGTTGTGAAAAATAGTTCCTATGTGAAGAAACTCGACGTGACAAACTTTACATGCTGCACTGCGTAAAAGTTTCCAAAATTAAACATTGCTGCAGTAGCGTGTATGTGTCTATTGCCTTTCTGAAAATATAAAAATATTTTGTTAACCATTTCTATATTACTCCCCATCCTCTTGTGCTGTTGGTAAATAAATGTTTTCTTGAAATAGTGTGTTCACGCATGACATTTGTTTGGTTTACACAAATAATGCGCCGCGTTGATTTGTGTTTTACAAAATTATTTCAATATACTCGGGAGGTCCAGAGTCCAAGAAAAAAAAAATAGTCAAGGTATGGTCAAAACCGGCTATATTAGTAACAAACACAAATTAACACGCAACCGAGACTAAAATCGCAGAAGTATTAAATGAATATGTTTTATTTTACACACTAATATATTTTAAACGGTAAAGTTTTTTGTGACATTTGTCAAACATACGCACAACCTCCCATACACCATACCACTATATAAGTTTGACATTCTTTATGTATATTAGACATTAATACCAACTTGTCATCTATAGTTAAACTTTTTAAATAACTATGACTTTACGAGTAATTAAAGAAAGTTAACAACCGAAGAAATAAGTATTGATCCGTATTAGCCGGATTTTTAATCACAAAATAACTTCCCTGTTTCTATAGCGTAAAACTACTGCTTACACGGGTTATTGTCGAAATTTAACAGAATAAGGTTATGGAACACAATACAATAATCAGGCTAGATCAGAAATAATTTTCTTTGACTATGACGTTTCCGATACCTTTCGCCAATTTTATAGCTGTCTTCACCGAACGCGCAGCCATTGTTAATTGGTGTGAAATTGGCGTTATGACAGGTGTCCAACTGACAACTGACGTGCTGCCTGGTCTCTCGTTTTCAATTTAAAATTCAGGATTATTGACAGCGCAATTGATCGGTGGCGAGTTGTGTTTGTTCTGTTAAAGTAATGGATTTTCGAACCACCCGATAAGTGAAAACTAATTAATATTATTTTTTTATTAAAGCTGCAATAAAACTTTGTATACTTCACTTTATTAGGAGTAAAAATTACTTAGATACAGTCTTCTCAGAAACATTGTGATTTTATTAGGTCTCAACACGCGATAGACCTATTATCCCAAGCAAAAATCACTGGTTTTATTATTGACAGGTATGCACTTAGCCTTAACCTCCGCTGCTTTTTTTCTCATACAATAACTCGGCCAAGGAGTACTGTTATGAGTCAACTGAAAACCGCTTACAAAATCGGCACGTGCTGATAATTTGTTATTGTAAAATAAAGTGGCATAGGTATATTGATTTGGTTAAAACCTATAAAAGTACCTCTAGCGTAAATGCATTTAGCGTCAAATTGTGACTGCACCATTGACGCAGTGGCTTGGCAACCGGTCGTCGTGCAACACGGAAAAACGCTTTGTGTGATCCACATATTGTTCCGAGTCTGGGCGTCATGTGTATGTAAATTGTACATTTGTAAAAAATAGGTAAATATCCAAATGTGGGCAACGTTTAAAAACACTATTAAAATATGAGAAAATTGTGTGTAACTAAATAATATTTTTTACTATAGTATCTAACTGCTCTTTACCTGAACGCATTGCTACAATAAATCAGTCATAATAATCTGTAATTATACAAATATATGGGGAGTTATGAACTTTTAAATTATTGCCAAATGCTACAAAACAACATTTTCCGACAAACGAACAGGGTTACTATACCATTACATAAAATATGTTCGTTCCCAAGAAACCCGCTCTCTTTAACTATACACACACCTACTATCCTGGTGATCATTAATTCATGAACCTTTCGGGGGAACGACACAGGCTAGCAGCTAACATTCGGTGAAGTATGTATCTTCAAATGGATTTTACAAAGTTCATCGGGGTTGACTGGCTGAGGAAATTACAAGGACGGTTCGCTCATGGTTTTGTTAATGAATGTAATACGAAAGCTAGACAGAGCCGCAGTGCCAAGCAAGTTTACTAATAAATGTCCGGTCGGTGACACGGCGGTTATTACTTTAGTAACGTAGCATTTGCGTGTAGGATTCAATTGCAGCAGTGCGTAAACGGTAAAGTATAGTTGCCGGTTGTTACCGTATTAATAGGCAGGTTGTTAACTCATCCGGTATGATAGTAACCTATATTACAACTTGTTGATTTACACATAAAAGAAGATTGATAAAACGGTTTTTTAAACTAAGAGAACGAGTATTTTCTCTTGCATATTCTCTGCGACTATCTATACTATTTTATTATTTGTTTACGAAAGAAATATCTTATTTGGGGAAATAAGAATGTAGTAAGTGGCTCAAATAAATGATAATATAAAAATATTGTGAAGAAGTTCACTAAAATACAGATGCTCTTAAAGCTAGAATGAACCTATCACTGGCAAACCGAGTGGTTGACCGTACTTCGTAATGCGATTTCGACACGTGGTTGGCTAGTAGTAACCAAATTACTGCCAGTGCAGTGTCGTAACAACGTTGTTGCGAACAAATTTCAACTGACGACAATAAATTTTGTCAAACTTCTGTAATAGACGTTTTCGATGGAATATTATTGCAAACGATAAATTGATAAAGAAAACGTGCGATACGTGAACTGTTACTAATCAGGCGATCGGAAAAGTGCTGAACTGAGCGCCAGCTAACGATTCTGTGTTTATCCAATTTCCATCTGTCAATTTAGCTTCTTCAGACGATACCAATTAATCGCCCCGTCTTTTATTGATCGAGGTTCCATTCGCGTTTCACAGAAAAACACTCGAGTATTTTTACGTAAACACATTGTTTTGACTATGTGAGAGTAGGCGGGTACAACTAGCTTAACTAGCCATTTTACTAACGAACTCAATGCTTACTTTGTTGAATGGCTGAATTCCCCCTTCAGGTTTTTGGTTGTGGAGATTGCCATTATGTTAAAACAATTCATACCAGAGTGGTTTGATGAGTTAGAACTGCGAACACACAGAAATTGCATCGCCATCAGTAATAAATTCCAGACAATGTGATATCACACATTAAACAGGCTAGGTCGTTAATTGAATGGCTTATTAAGCTAATTCGCTGCTACATATATGTTTAAATATGAGCCAGCGCGAACGACAGATTAGTTTTAGAGTAAGCTAGTCGCAGAACGATGCATCAGTTATCGTCCAAGCACATATTGACATGTGTTAATGCATGTGTTTTTAACGGCTTCGGTGAAATACACATTGTGATAGATGTGTAACTGTTACGTTTGATGCTAGACATCCATTTCCTTACTAAACATATATTTTAAAATCGTCCGACTATAAATCATACTTGTTTCTCAAACTGCCAGTATTATAGGGCAGGGAATACGTCCAGTATACTAAAAATAAAATAGAAGTTTCTGTTACTGCTACCGTTAAACTTTATTATTAGATATTTGACAATCAACAACATTTTTTTCCCAGCTAACATAGGTATTATACGAGGACCTTCCGGAGACGGGTTAAGCCACGGTCGGTCGGTCCGAAAAATCAAAATGCATTTAGGTTTAAAGTACAGTCTGGACATAATCTGATTCGAATGGTTTTCGTTTTTGATTAGAACTGGACGGTCGCCTGCTGTTTGGAAAATCAATTTTCTGTCTGTCCAGGTAATATCCTGTGTAGACTTACTTAAAAATGCACGAGAAAAGGTTGTAATGGTTTATCGTGGGCTATTTCCATATATGTGGCAGGTGTACCGTGGTCGATATTTATATTTTATTAAGGCGACCTTTAACACGTCGCTGTTGGGTTCACCGTGCCGTGTACTTTACTGTTCTCGAAGGACTCGTAATATACCAACACCGCTTTGGAACCAATAAACAGTTTAAAAAGTAAACAACATTATAAACTTCATCTAATTGATTATAGTACTACTGCCACTTAATCACAAACTCGACAAAGAATGCACAAGGTATGGTCCGGCGATAATCGATGTGTTGTAATAGCAGCCAGGATTTTAATTTACTCCTTTGCTTCCTCTGTTGAGAGGAAGGCGAAATCGATGTGATGTGTAATAAAATTGATCTTTGGAAATGGATTTAGTTTATAGTGAGTTCAGTAACATAACTGTCCAATATATCTACTCAGATAATAATTATTTCTTGTATTTTACAATAGGGTATCCGAATAGATCCAAGTAAATGCCGTCTGTAATAGTTATATATTTGTCACAGTCAACTAGCTTAATAAGATGAAGATTAATGAAAACTAGTTTCCAGCGACATCATGTATAACGTACAACTGTTTATCTCTCATTACTGTTGCTGACAAGTCCTGTAGATGAATAAAACAATAATTACTATCATATCCAAACTTTATTGACCCGTTAAGTACAAATAATCAAATATTTAACAAATAATTGTCAATTATTGTAATAATAATTACTTTTTACTGTCTCATTCAGTGGAAATAATAGTTTCGGGATTGTCTACCTCATTCATAGTATATTGATGATTCTTGGCTAGATGCTTTTGTAGACATACCATTTTTGCAAACACTTTATGACACTGAGCACATCTAGATCCATCTTCTTTGTGTTTGTACAGTATGTGGCTTTGGAGCGCTGTCACCGAATTGAAAGTTTTTTCACATCGGCTGCAATTAGTTGCTCCCGGGGGGTGTATTGTTGCATTATGGTTCATCAAGCCACGGTGAGTGGTAAAGGTGCGGCGACACAGCTGGCACCAATGGTTCCTCTTCTCTGGGTGTTTGTACTTAATATGGTTTCGTAAAGCAAGTTGAGAGTCAAATACTTTGCCACACTTGGGACAAGGAGTCTCAGTTTTGCTACAATTCTCACTATGTAAAACCAGTAATTCCGGTGTTGCAAAAGTTCTGTAACATGCTTTGCAACGATGCACGTAACGATGCATGTATCGCATATGCTTTCGCAGGCTTAATAACGATGGATACTTCTTATCGCACGCTACACATTGCCCCTCCATCTCGTTCTCAGGGTGCAACAAAAGGTAGTGAGCGTGCAACGTACTTGCTGTTTTGTAGATTTTACCACAATGTTGGCACATGTGGCCGTCGGGACTGCCGTCTTCAGCATAGCCGTCAGAGGGCGTTTCACTGTCGCAGTCAACAGTTGATTCGTCTTCCTTATCTCTCAAAATATCTTTTAATACGACCGTTGAATTACGAAGATGTTCATCAATAATATCTGAGTTCAAGCGCTCGACATTAACAAAAACTTGTGGTTTTAGAAAAATTTTACTCATTTTAATAATCGAAAAATCAATAAAAGCACGTCATTTGACACGTCAATATTTGGAAATAAGAATGACGGCCAATGCTAAAAAAAGAAAAATAATTAAAAAAAAGGTTTTTTTTTTGTTGGCGGCATATATTCTAGTAGTCGCTATATGGCCTTTATATTTTATACTCTTTGCTGACTTATTTGTTTTAAAAAGAGTTTAGCTTCACCACATAAAGCCGAATATTTTTTTTCATTCTTAATTATGTAATAATTTTGTTATTCTACGTTTTTATTTTTTATCGTTGTACTGATTTCTTGAAGATAATATAAACAAAATAAACCACTTCTTTAATTCTCTCTCTTATAATATGGACATATAATTTTCCTGTGTAAATACAATCAACGACAATAAATTATTGTTATGTAGGTCTCATGCCGGTTGTTTAATACCCACTTAAAACTTTATGGTTTTGGATAGAAACATAATTTTTGGTTAATTTATCACGTTTATGTTTGGAAGAGAACGTTTTGTAGTACCGTTGAGTAAAATGTGGTTGTTGACGTGTGATTTGTAAATAAAACGTATGTCTACAATAATTGTACGAGTAATGAGTGCGTTATATAACGAAACTGTTTTCTAAGTGTGAATATTACTGGGCAAATAAAACTGGAACATTAACATAAAAGCAACTTTAAGCACCATTTAAATATACTACCGATTTCTTAATGATCAGTATTGTACCTAGTTTACACAAATTAAAATGGTGATTAAGTTTGTTAATTGTGATTTCGGAATCGTCAACATTTAAACAAGAGCCGGCCTAGGTAGTACTGCTAAACATTGGCCCACTTTCGATTCCGAATTCAAAATAAAAGGTATTATCTGTGGCGTCTGTGTAAGTAAGCGTGTGAAGCGTTGGTGTGTGTGTTGTTACGTGTACGTGTGGTTCTTTATCGGGTCGCAGTGAGATCGGCCGCGGCGCTCCGTTCGCCGCCTGGAAGGACCAACAGGCGGCTAACGCGGAACGAGAGCCGCTACCATTCGGGTGAGTCACTACATTATAAAGAACCTTACGCTGTTCGTAGACGCGTCGGTCATTGGTGTTGTGTAGGGCTGCCAACCTTTTCGAACTTTTGTGATTTATGTAGTTTACAAATGCTCAAGCTTAAGTGTGTATATTTAATATAATTAATTTATAATTAGTGATAATAAAAACATAAAACATAATTCACTGCTTTTTAAAATCATTAAAGGGAACAGAATATTATGTATTTTTAAAATAAATAATTTTCATATGTTTTTTTGAGTATTAGTTAAAACCGTAGTTGGCAGCCCTAAAGGTGTGATGTCATACTTGATGTTATTCTTTAATTGGGCTGGTTTAGGGTTCAATCAACAATTGCATTCAACTTGTTATAGATAGTAACATAGTGTGAGGATAAAAATGTGTTTTTCTTTTATTAACTTTTATTTTCCTTGTAATAATGTTTTTCTTCTTCCAATTTATTTTAAAAATGGACGTCTTTTGCGGGTCTTTTCACAGGCTAAAGTAGCGTAGTAGTTAACACCTCTTTTGCTGTTACTTCATAACTGTCTTGTTGTTGGCTATATTTTATGTAACAATATGCGAACCTAGTTATTTAGTAACTACTTTACGGTCTCAAATACCGGAATTGGCACCGGCTAATAAAATCGTGTTGCAAATACATGGTCTCATAACCGGTGCGACGGGTCCACTGACTGGCTTTCTATTTACATACGTATATTGATTTGGATGCAAAAATACGGAAGATAAGTTGCTTTACGCGTACGTTTCTTCGAGAAACCAATCCGAGTAACAACTTCCCAAAACAAATGGTTATTATAAGTATATCACAAACACAAGTAGATAACATTATGTCTTTCCATGTGCGTCTGAGTACTAAATATACATTTACAATGAACCCTGTCATGAATACAAAATATTTCGTCCGAAACGTTTATTAATATCCAAACGTTGACCCTTTTTTGCACAGCCACTACAAATTGTGTGCCTTTTAAAATGATTTCTAAATTAATTGACTTACCATTTAACGTTATTTAAAAACCGCATTAGGTGAAACCTAAATAGAATCTAAATTATAATACCGAATTCCGCACTCCGCTCGAAATATCAAAAGCCGGTCCATAATTTAGATTGATATAGTAATTTCAATGGTCGACGAATGGAAGGTGTGCACTGTGCACTGCCGCTTAAAATCCGATTATGGCCAGCAAATTCCGTACATTCCCAATCGAAATCGACGGCGGTTAGTCAAACGCAATGAATGCGTCAGTAATAGTCGGTATGGCATTCATATTTAAATTAAATCCTAAAATAGGAAAATTCTTTTTATAAGATAATATAAATCGAGACGATTCACAGTAAAATAACGTTGCATTTCTGTATAGTCGTAGGTGGATTGATACTGACGTAACCACCACGCCTACAAATGATTCATTCAATGGCTTCGTCAAGAACAAGAAAGCTTTTGCTTGCTATTAAACATTGTAGTAATACGTACTATGCGATTTCTATAAATAATATATTTAATTTACAAATAGGCAAAGTCATCAAATGTCTTGGTAGCAATGACACGCATTGCAATCAGAAACAACATGTCAATAATGATGTAATTTTAATAACGAAGCAAAAGTTAGAAATTGTACGGTAAGCACTGTTCATATTTTATTTTCGTCGGTCAAGTACTTGAGCATGTAATAAATTATGCTCTAATTTGTATGCCGAGACCTAATTACTAGTATACTTTGATGTCCTAGTTTTGGAGAAGGTCACGTTAAGATATTTATCATGCTCTCATTTTGGCATGTTATTGGCGCTGTTTTTTCTATTTATAACACACATGTACATATTTAGGCATACAATTAGAAATTCCACTGTTTTGGTACACATAATAACTTGTATAATTTGTAAATGATTATCTCAAATTACGATATAATTGCTACAGAATTTCCGTATTTACTGTGTAATTAAGATTAATGTAAGTTTGGCAATAAACTACTGATGTAGAATTGTAATTTTTATGCGTCAGTAAAATGGGTAATTAAACGGTAAATAAATAAACATGATCATCGTTGTCATCGTGCATCGTTATTTTATCTCTCCGAAAATTCAACAATGTGTTGAATGTTACATTAACTAACAAAAAATATAATCACCATGGCTCGGCGATATGTCTAAAATCAATATACAATACACAACCTTTTCATAAATATTATCAGTTAAAAGCCATTGTCTCTTTTTATTTTTTAATATAATATTCCTTTAGGTATGGCTCAGTTCATAAGAAATATAAAACGCCTTGAAGAAATTTTCCGATAAGTACGTCAATACGTTTAGAGTTGCAGTGAATAGAAGTGACGTGCCATTCAGCATCTCTTGTAGCATACTCAATTTTGCAAGCTATAACGAGCAAACGTCCATGTCAAAACTTGCTTAAAGCTTGTTATAAAGTTTATACCGAGTTGGCTATTTTATTTTCTGTGATGTAGTCCTGAGAATTTTAAACATAAAAGTAGATTCATAAGCGAGTGGCGACCCGCTTACAATTTTCTTTACTAAAAGAACTTATGTCTGTCTATACCCTGTGTGGGTGGTACATTCCTTCTCTCATAGGACGTAAAATGCAGATCTCGTTGTCTGCACATAATCGAATTCAATGCTACTGAATTACAGCGGCACGCGCCGATCAGGTGTCATTTACCAATGATTTATCACCTATGTGAATGCATAAAGCTGATAAGGCTCATAGTTATATCCAAACTTAGTCCAATTTAAAACACGTTATTGTAAATACCAATAGACAACTTTAACACTAGCAATCCTTGATAATTTTCAAAGGAGAACCTTTTATTTTATGAATGCGGGACGCACCGGTATACAATTCAATGCGGTAAATGCGTAGTTATATCTTTCTCTATTGTGGGTGCTCATAACTTGCATCCATTATTCAGGAGTCCGCAACACCCGGCTAACGAAATGCAGTCGCAGAACACATGCACTACTTGTCTGTATTTTTACGTACCTAGCAGATAATTGGTAGCCCTCCATTCATCCTCTTGTTACTCCGTTTTCTCATTTGTTCTGCTTTAGAGAAAATGAGGAACTTTATGCACACTCGGAATTCGTGTAGTAAGTTTTTTATTACACAAGGAGGTAGTATTTGTTCCTTGCAATGTTATGCGGTATCTGCGTATTTATAATTTGTGTGATATTATTTATTAAAAAGCAAAACATGTGAGTCTTACTTAAAAAAATGATATTCTCTCTAAAATATGGTCTCATAACTTATGTTGTAGTGACATCACGAAATCAGATTAAAGTGCGTGCTAACTCAGATTAAATTATTAAACTAGACGTTAATACTAATACTGATAGACGTGAAAGCTAAGTGTGCTAAATATGTCACACAAGTATGCCATTTTGCTAAAAATATATCTCGTATGTTTTTGCAGTGCACAGGAATATTATTTTATGTCCGTTACTGCGCGTATGGATAATTAGTTTTACTGCGGTAGGAAATATACGGTTAATCAAATTGTTTTTATATTTATACTAAAATTAAAACCTTAAATGTATACTGAAATTCAAAACGAGTCTCGTGCACATATGTATGTCGGCCATAGCATAACAGTTTACCTATATAACTTTTTAACATGTGATTCCTTCGATACGCAGGAAATGGCCTTAAATAAAAGTATAGGCAATAGCTTTAAATAAAGATAGGACGCGGAATGAACAAAAAATATATAAATAATCCGCTGCCTGTTACAAAGAATCTGATAACTATGATCTCCCAAATCAACAAGATGTGTTTGATGCGATGTGTCTAAATTTATTGTAATTCGTTTAACAAATACCATATTTGTTTCTTAGAATAAAACCCATGTCCACTGTCATGTGTTCCGAGTTGAAATTGGACATACATAATTTGTTCGTTCAGCCTACAAAGGGAGTCCAGACTAAGTTCTTGTGTATTATTCATTTTACCGTTCTTTGTAGGTCGCTCGTTGCACTCCTTTGGGACCCAAGAGTGTTCCATCCAGCTGCACATCTTCAACTCTTAACTTTAGGCACTTCTCTTGCCCAATTGCTTGTCTAAGTGGAATATTTAGTGGAAATATTTGGATCTTTGTTTGATTGAATTGAATTAGTTCCAAAACAACTTCAACAAATTTTTTCTATGTTAACAATCCTCAATGATATCTTCAGCTATAAAATACGAGGGTGATACCGCAGGTCACAGCTGCCTTTTCTATGAAAGGCTTTTTTCTGTACATTTCGTTGGAACTTTATTATATACTATCTTACTCATTTTATAAACATAAAAGTTTGTAAGTATGGGTAGATGGATAATTGTAAGTCCTTCACGTTAAAGCTGTTTAATAGATATTGATTTATTTGGCAGAAATGTAAAATATATAATCTGGTATAAAACTAGGCTTCACATCCGGGTGTAATAAGACCTAGTAAGAATCTTCGGAAATAAAATAAATCTCGTATCGTGACGGAACATTACCTAAGCGGCGCATGATATGAAAAAAATCGACAATTAATATTGTTTATTTAAACGGGCCTGCTAATGGGCGCAGTGTTTATTAACGCGCCCCCAATTGAAGTCAAATTTCGCATAGTTGGTATCAATTATAACAACAGAAAATTTCAGACAAATATTTTTTGGAATTTCATTTCTAAATGCACACGTTACTTTTTTTTATTTAAACAAAAAAAAAACATTGTCCATATTATATTGCAAGACATACTGTTATGTTGTTTGGTGTTCAATTAATACACAATATTGAATTAGTTCTTACATCAGTCGGGGTTTGCGGGTGCAAGCGCAATACGGAACGGGGCGGTTTTTAGTCAGCAAGTGTCTGACACTTTCTCTCGCCACACCCAGGGCGTCAAAAGGCTATAGATGATTATACCTCTCAAAAAAAGTACGGATTTTGCCTACAGAATAAGTAGGGCAGATACCTACGAGTTTAAATAACCTTGCGCCTCTTAGCACCATGAATAAAGAAATTTAATTGAAAACCAATTCGAAAATTTTGCTGACCTTTCGCAATTGAAGAACGTTTCAAAGTCAAGATATTATGTTCTAAAAAGTTTTGCTGCTGTGAATCTTCTTCAGTAAACTGACATTTCGAGGTGAAAAGTTCAGTCACTTCCAATGTTGCAGACTTCTTTCAGATTTATATTGAAGAGTCTTTTAAAATAAACGATGACATAGAACTGACGTAAAAATCTTCAGAATAATAAAACTTAATTTAATGTTATTCGTATGTTTTACGTTGAATACTTGAACAGTATTCAGTTTTTCATTTGATGGACTCGTAATTTTAATATAAGCGATCTCGCCGAGTGGATTCTCGAAAACGCATTTTAGTTTACATGTTGTTTATTTTTTCTACTACTAAAACTGCTATATATGTATGTCCGAATGTCCTTTTAAACGACAAATACGGACATGGATTTGGCATTTCTATTTTTTTATATAACGAACATGTTTGTTATTTACTCTATATACAAATGAACAACTCAATTGAAGCTCTATTTCTGAATATATTTGTGTTTGTGTCAGCAAAATAAATAGAAACGTTATGGTCCGGTTATATTTTAAACATGTTGTAATGAGACAAAAATTTATCATACTTTTCCAAAAGTACAGCTCAAGCATAATGTCCATACGTTAAGTTATTAATATTTTGGTTCATCCATTAAAACTCATTTCATATTTTATATGTTTCCCAACATGTTAGTATCGTCAACAAATTGTATGTTAGTGTACTCAACCTCTCCCTAAAATAAACCCTTCGTGTTGCAGTTTCATTCAACAGACAAGTTATGTATTTGGCAGCAGTGAAATGTTGCGGTTATTTCACTTGGTTCCACCACTATTTGTGGTGCGTCAATCATCGTCAATTTCAGGGTTTTGTTTACGTGTTACTCGTAGTTTCATAGAAAGGTGATTCTGAAGTTATTTTACAACGAAGTTGCATCAGGTAATTTAATATAATTCATGCATTGAGTAGTTTCAAATTGTATGTATTTTGAGTGGGTGTACCATGTTATAAACTAACCTCGTAATTAGACAGATGATCTATTACGACCTAATACGGTCCAATATTATGTTATCACCGAAATAGCTGATTGACAGACTAATTACAGCGATGGACCTAGCTGACACAAAAGAGCTAGCGTATAGCGTATCAGTGTGCAAACCATTTACTATAATGAATAGCGAACAATTAACAGTGTCTAGTTACCACCTACGCTACATAAACGCCGTCATTAACAACAACGCCATATTGGGAATTATACATAATTGTCCTATATTGATCTATCAGGTACCTAGTTGATTGAAATAATTAGAAGATCAACATGGAACTTGAGACAAACTAGAATTGGTCTTTCATTGAAAATTCCTTTATATGCCCGCTTTTAAAAGAGTCTCTGAATAACATTATAAAGAAAAGAGCCATAACAAAAACGGAAAAGAAAGGAAATAGATGAAAGAGGTTGATAATAAGGAGTTAGAACTAAAAAGAATAAACAGATACTACATGGAATGGGAATTGTGTTCTCTAACGCTATCATGGATTCGTAATGTCGTATTTGTGTGATTCGCGACATTTTAAATGCCGCACATAATCTGTAAGTGCAAATGTAAACAAAAAATTTATTTATTTATTTATTTAACCTTTATGCACAACGTACATAGGTGGGCTTAATGCCAACAAGCATTCTTGCTAGCCAACCTTTGGGTGATGCAGTAAGAATATGGTCGGTGCAAAAAAGTACAAGAGCTAACTTAAAAAAAAAAAGTAATTAATTAAAATGCATAATACAATGAATATAATATAATAATATAAATACAAACATAATAATATGCATGAATACACATATAATACATAAGTAATACATAATACATATAAAATACATAAGTAAAATAATATATATTATATAACCATATACTACATACATAAGTATAGGATATTCACATAAAGTAGGATAGTTTATAATAAAGAAGATTTTGCCAACTTTCCCTCCAAGATACACTTGCGAACTCCAGCTTTGAAAGACTGCTTGTTCTTTGCTTTCCTGATTTCCAAGGGCAGGCCATTCCATAAAAGGATAGATTGGATGTGAAATGATGAGTGAACAGTGTCAGAGCTATGAGAAGGACAGTGAAGAAGAAGATTGTTAGAAGAACGAAGATTTCTAGAATGTCCCAAGTATCGGTACTGAAAATAAGGTGTTAGGTACAAAGGAGGAGTAGGAGAGTTAAGGATAGAGTAAAGGGTTGTTAATACGCGAAGATCTCTTCTCTGTCGGATGGACATCCACTTCAACTCAGACCTGTGCCCAGAAACATGATCGTACTTACGCAAGTTGAAGACAAATCTTATGCAGTTGTTCATAAGACGATCAAGCTTATTAAGCAAGTCCGAATTGAGATCGCAATAGCACACGTCACCATAGTCGATTATGGGGAAAATTAGGGACTGCACAAGCATTGCCTTGGTCCTGGATGGAAGGAAATTTCGCAATCGATTTAAATGACGCAAGGTGTTAGTAACACGTTGGCAAACGCTGGAGACCTGTGACTGCCAGCCTAGCGTAGCATCAAGGTGCAGACCAAGGTTCTTGATACTGGGACTGATGGTAATAACAGTGCCGTCCATTATTATTGGGGGAAGATGTGCGACCACCACCCTACTCATCATACGTGGACCACCAACAACAATGGCCTGGCATTTTGTGGGATTTACTGCCACACCAAACTGGTTAGACCAACGGCTTACAGCTTCCAGATCTTTATTAAGTTTTTCGATTGCCGAGGACAAGTCCTCGGGTCGAGCTTGAGTGTAAATCTGAAGGTCATCAGCATAAAGATGATACGTACACTGAAGATTGTGAGTAATAAGGTTAATAAAGATAGAAAATAGTAGGGGAGAGAGAATACCGCCTTGAGGTACACCAGCTGCAAGCTCACGCCAATTCGACAGAGTCTCATCATTGCGAACAGCCTGCTGGCGCCCACGAAGATAAGACTGGAACCATTCCAGTGTCCCAGGCGAAATCATAAGATGGGAAAGGATGGATTCAAGGATGTCATGACTGACGGCATTGAAAGCATTGGAGAAGTCTATAAGGACCATGGCAGTAACTTTGGTATCCCGAATTCCCTCTCTAATGTCGCCAGTCACTTTTAAAAGTGCTGTAGCAGTGCTGTGCCCAGGCCTAAACCCAGATTGCAGGGGACTTATGAGGTTATAGCGGTGAATGAAACCAGATAGTTGCTTATGGGCACAAGCTTCCAGCACTTTGGAGAGGAAAGGAAGAATTGAGATTGGTCGAAAGTGTGAAGGGAGGGAAGGATTAGTAATCTTAGGAAGGGGGCGGACGTAAGCGTAACGCCATAAGGAAGGGAACTGTCCTGAGTATAACGAAAAGTTTATGATGTGGGTAATCGATGGTAGGATATACTCAAGGATCGGGATGACCATACTTCGACTAATATCGTCGTAGCCAACAGCCTTGGATTTTATTGATAGGATAATCTTTTTGACATCGCCCGGGGAGACTGGAGAAAACTTAAAGGAGCCAGTATTGCCACGCGGAAGACCAGCGATGAAGTCTACCGTCTGACGAATGGTTTGACAATCCAAACTGGCAATAGTGGTGAAATGGGTATTGATATCATCCAAACCAATCGTGTTAGGCAGCTCCACATAATCTTGTTTACCGATACCCAGCGTTCCGAGGAACTTCCAGATATCGGCCGCAGAGCAAGCTGTAATATTTTCAAGAATGTGCCGGCGTTTAGCGTTCCGTATCATCTGGTTACACCGATTTCGGGCCGATTTGTAAAGCATCCAATTCTCCTCAGACCGATCACGCTTATATTTTCTAAAAGCCCGGTTTCTTCGTCTCATGGCCATACGCACAATTCTCGACATCCATGGAGCTGGTGGACGCTTGACTTTTATAGACTTGATTGGCGCGTGTATGTCATAAAGGTCTTTTAGCATTCGGTTAAAAATTGTTACTTTGTCATCGATAGAGGAGGCATTAGAAATCTGAGACTCCCACTCAAGCCCGGCAGCATCACCTCGCAATCCTTCGTCATCCATTTTAGCAAAACAACGCATGCGCAGAACCCTTGGAGTAGGCTTTGGAGGTTTAAGACGATAGGACAAATAAATTAAGTCGTGGTGAGAAAAACAAGGAGCAGGATATTGGCCATGAGAGGCGGTGTGAGATGGACTAGAGGTAAGGATCAAGTCAAGCCAAGTATCTTCACCTGAAGAGTTGCAGTGAGTTGCCTGGAGTGGTAGGATATGAAGACTGACAGACTCGAGGATGCTACGAAGTTGACGGGAACGATGGGTACAATTCAAAAGGTTTGTGTTGAAATCGCCCATGATGACGTGATGCTCATACTCAGATCCAATAGATTCCAAAACCGACTCAAGATCGGAGAAGTAATCCACTGCAGGTGGACAGTAGACTACACCAATAAGCGTTCTGACTCCAGTTATACATACCTCGAGAAAAAGATATTCGGCAGATGCACAGTACTCAGAAGGTGATGTAGCTAGAATTTTATAGGGAAAATTACTGCGCAAATAAATAGCAACACCGCCACCACCCTTTCCGAGCCTATCGTTTCTAATTAGTACGAACCCTGGGAGAGAGTAACTTGTGGAAGGAAGATGAGGTTTCAACCAACTCTCGGAAACCAGGACCGCATGAACATTGCCGTCAGAGAAAGCTTCATATAGGTCATTATAGTGGCTGGGCACACTCTGGGCATTAATATGGCAAATATTTATCAAGTGTCGATTTGAGTTACCGAACGTACGACGCAAGCAATCACCGAGTGTCTCAGTGCAAGAGGAGAAGCTTGCGTTCGATAAGTCAGTGGAATTGTTAGCAGAAAGAAATGATTCTTCATCTGAATGCATTAAAACATATGAATATATAGATAAACAAAATAAATATATATTTATAGATATAATAAAAAAATAGATATATTATAATATTTATGAATATAGTTATTAAGTGGTGCAGTACTTACTCAACTATTAGTACCTCACTGCACCACCCGCCAGCAGCACCAGTTCACAATTAAATTAAAAATGAAGAAAAAAAAAATAAAAAAAAACATAAACAATCTTAAACAACACAAAATGGTAAATAATATGAAAATTACAAAAAAAAAATTACGTGCAACGGAACGACAAAAAAAAAAAAACGCGCAACAATCAAGAATTGAAAATGTCACATATTATCACGATATGCAAATTGCTGTCACTGTCACGCATGATTAATAAACAGTGTGACATGACAGCAAAAACAAACGAGTTATAACACTTGAATACCGCACATTCCATTCAGATTTCTATTAAATTAATTAATATTACCCACATAAGTTTAATTTTGACGTAAGGAATTGTGGGTGATTAAATAAACAATATGAAAGACTTAAGTACTACCTATAAAATGTAAAGTGGGTCAACGTGAATAAAATTGAAAGAAAAATAAGAAATAGGATTAACAAAGTAAAAGATGTGAAAAATTATAGCAAGTACCTACATACCATTTATCAATGGTTGTGTGGGTGGTGATCCATAAAAATCTGCTTATGTAAAGTAAAGTAAGTATTTACTACCACAAATCCGTGCATTAATTGTGAGTTTAATGGCGATGGACACAACAATAAATGTTCATTATTTGTGGGCTTTCCCCCTAGCTGCAACTGTTGATTCTCTGGCCACCTTAGGGTACCTTACTAGAAGTGGGTCAAGCTCGTCACTAGAAGAAATTCTATGCCGGCTGCCATCCGAGGTCCTTATCACTATGACCCCATCCTGTGTCCAGCATGCCCGCATTCCGAAATGCAGCCGTGCTTTGCTGAACACTGACTGCCTGGTTCTAGTCAGGAACTCTTTAATGGCTATTGAAGAGCCCTTAAGTCCTTGCTTAGCCCTCCATACGGCAGATTTTTGATCCACTTTCATAAATCTCACCAAAATAGGCCGTGCTCGGTCCTTGCTGGGTGCACCAAGTCGATGGCACTGAGTAATGTGGTCCATTGTGATGTCTTTCAAGGCTAATTTGGAATGAAGTTTCTCCACAATAAATGCTTTACAGTCTACTTCATTTTCAGAAATGCCAGTAAAGATTAATGCCTTACGACGACTTCTCATGTCGAGGCTATCCACTATTTGGAGAAATCCTGGATTTGGCTCCGCAGAAGACTCAGCATACCAAACACCAGCTCTCGGAAGCAGCGAAATTCCTCTGCGAGCTTGGCAATAGTGTTTGCCTTAGGAAGACTTGCTGTCTGGAGCTGGGACTCCATCTCACCCATCTTGTTCAAGATTAGCTCCTCCAAGTTCTTCTGGCTGGCTTGTACATCAGCAAGTTGCGAAAGTGACATTATTGCAGTGTTTTTTTAAAAAAAATACAGTAGTGTTTCTAGTGCAAGTGGCTGGCAGGTGGTGATGTAAAAGTGCTAGTGCTACATAAACACTTACACGATCAACAAATAATAATCTTATAAATTACTGCACTTTTTAAATTCCTAATTTGTTAATTATTAATAATAATTATTAATAAATACTTTTTAATATTTTGGAGCTACGTAAAACGCGTCGTAACTGTTTCGCACCTACCGCCAAAAAATGTAGATTCTCGTAAGCATACATATTCATGCTCTAGTTTCTTTGAATAAAAACAACTTTAACTTGTTGCCTGTGTGAGATACATCGTACACTTGCATACGACTATGGTTGCTAAGTCTTTTGAGTCGCTTTTTGATATTAATTCACTGTGAATACCCACGAGTAATGTATTAATTTAATGTTCTTGCTTTGCGACGAAGTTAACGGTTCCTTCCGTAGTTTCAACTATTTCAAAGGATGTGGAACTTTGAGGACGCGCTGTTCTTTGTATCAAAGGAATAAATACATGGAGAGGTGATGTTCTTTACATGTTACGGAAATTAGTGAAATTTCATTACTCGCTTGTTCAAATTACAATGTTAAATATTCAGGAATCCGTCTGCCGTTGCCGACTTGTGCGTAATTTAAGTCAGATACCTTATTCCTACTAGTTTGATACAGTTGGGGTTATAAGCGTTTCATATTAAGTGTTTAACTTAATCCTCCAATTTTTATAATGTAGCTGTTGTCGTTGTTTCGAGCCCCCGACTCGACCAACGAATCAACCATCTGGAACAAACGTTTTAACTAAGAAACATGGTATCCCCGACAAAAACCTTAAATTGAAAATCTACTTTAAAGCTTTCACTGTTGAGTTTATTTTTCATTGATACAATTCAATGCAAAAGTGAACATGTGCAAATTTAAACGTTAAGTGCCGCCTGTGTGTGCATACCTAGGAAAGTATCGCCTACGAATGAATGAACACTAAACAATAAATATTGTTCCTGTATTGTATAGTATTGTTTAAATGCACGTAATGTATATGTACAAACAATAGACAGGTAGGCTAGTGTATAGGCCCTAGTTTTACGACTCGAATCATCCTCACATCCTCTCGTGCGTTAAAACTACCGGTAAACTACGTTTAGCATAACGGTTAACTTCGATAAGGATCATTCCATTATCGTTATACTCCAATCCGTGTTTGGGTAACTAATAAAACTTAATTTTAATTCCACCTGGTGGACAGTGTATAATGCTGCCAAGTATATAGTTTACATCAAATGAAATTTACTTGGATATGTTTCATTCTTGAAATAGAAAATTAAAAAAAATGTTTAGACCGTTATATTGATAATGACAATACGTTAGGCACGTATTTTTTATTTCGTCGTATAGCAAAACAATACTTTGATAAAACTAATTAAAGTTTATGAGTTCCCCTAATAACCTTTAAAGTTACGTCCCACATTGTAAAATCATATAGTATCAAAAGTATTTGATTCCGTAAGCAAAGGATGTATTTTAAATAAATGACGGACATTAAAAATATTTTCAAAATGATAAAATATTTTATTGCCAAAAACTTCTGGGCATACGCGGGAAATAGTGAAATTAAATTTTAAGTAGGTAGGGGTAAACAACTGTGACCACATTGCGGTTTGTTGCCAAGTGTAAGGCAGGTGTTACCACAGTATGACAATCGTGCTGCCACCATGTGCCATCCATTACAGCAATGGACGAATGACGCGCTCAAATTATACTCTACGACTTTTGAAGAAAATTCTAGAAATTCCTCACTGCCGTATACCTACTGATGTCGATCCTTTCGTTGATTAATTTTATTTCAATAATAACACTTAACAAATTGAAGACATCGGCAACCTGTCAAATCGTTGTATTTAGATAAAAAGTGCTCCTGACGTTAAATCATACAATTTTGTAATGAATTACTAATATCGTTTACTTAAAGTTTTGGTTAATATACATCCTTGTTTGATGACGATATAATTTAATCATATTCATAGATAAATAATCGCCCTTGAACGTCAACTGCCTGCGATACTTTGATGTAATCACAAAACGCATTTGCGATATAGTCCAGCTGTTATCGGCATTAGTAACAACAATAATATCTATATAACAGTATAATTGTGCAAATTGTAAATGAAACTAGTCTTTTCCGTTTCTATATGTTATTAATATTCGTGGTTGACTAAAATATTTTAACTGTTCTGAGTGGAAGCAATGTTAAGTTAGAGAGCAGATGGTTGTATAGTTTGATAAGAAGAGTCTACGAAACTCCCATCAATGCCCTACGGTACCCTTCAGATTTATTATTTTAAATTATTTGCTTTAAATGTCAAAACAATAGTGTAATATAGTAAGTCGTCATATCGTAACAATAGTCATTACACGTTCTTTCCCAATCAGTGGAACTGTCCATTCTAAGCTCATTAGTATTCACAAATTTCCTTACCGATAATGAACTGTGATCATAATTTATTTACTCATTTTTTGAATACTTCAAGGCTGTTGTAATGTAAACATTCCCGAGATTAAAGATTTAATAGCAAGTGAAAGGTAGAAAATACGTACTTAGGTGTTTATTTTAGAAATTGCACAAAGTGAGATAAGCTGTATTATCCTGTAGACATTTTTCGAAAAGATGCTGTAAAAAATGTCACCGTAGTTGCATGTGCCTACGACATGCTCCAACACAATAAGGGTATCCATCTACCGCACTGCTTGCTTGCAACAATACGGGCACGTTGGGAGTCTCTGACGTCACTCCCATCTCGTCATACACCATACTTGAACTCGGTGAGGGGAACACAACCTACCATACATATATCAAGCTTATGAATAGACCGCTCGGCGCTCATTACAATAGCAAATTAACTATTAACAACATGTGACCTTTAAATGTTTGTAAAGTACAAAGTTAGGTAGTTTGTACACAAAGTTTGGTTTCATTATTTTAAGCTACATTTGCGGTTAGTTGACGTACGACTACGCAACTTGGACAAGCGAGCTATTACAACGATTACTGTAAATGAAACGTTTGTCTTCTGTGGTGAACAAACCAGGTCAAAATTTACACACATATGTGTAATTACAGTACAAACCAGAGAAAACACATTTCGATTTCAATATATCTAAGTCAATCTTTATGCTATCGTCATTTTTTGCGATCTAAATAAAAACTTGAAGAACCTTTAGAAAAAGGAATGTTTTTTTCGGTAGACGGGCACAATAAAAGCTTAGAACAAAAATACGAGACAATTCAAGCGTATTTGTCATGAAAATGTTTTTAGAAAACCTAGGTATCGCTAGCCCAAAGAAATACAAGATAAACTTTGGCACTGTCTGACGAGACTCATGTATGTTTAGCATTTTTTTGGATAAATAAAAGTAAGTATTCGCTGTTCTTAACAAAAGAGCCATGTTTATGAAAACAGTTTCGTCGAGTAGGTACATCTTTTATTATTCAATCACCAATTGCAGCAAGGGACACCTTGAGAGTCACACAGATATTAAAGTAAAATTTTATTTTACGAGCTAACATTCTCTCTGCCTAAAAAAAGCGTCAGAAGTAAAATGTAAATATCTGTACGGTGATGTCAGTACGTGTCAAGCGTAAAAACACGCTAAAATAACGAACATGAATATTCATTATATCTCATTGTTACGTAGATATCCGAAAGCGAATAATAAATAGAGAGGATGTGCATCAAACAAAAAGTAGCATGTTCGTGGCGCTGCCGACCTTGAGCGTTGATATAGCTGTCTCAAGTTATGATATTTAAGCGATAACAGGCATGTAAACAGGTGAATCCCCATTTTTAAACTAATATATTCGGTACGATGCGTTCGATAACTCCTAACTTTTCTAATTTTGTGAATTCAAATGACCTTAATTTGGAATAGATTTTATCAAAATTTGGAATAATATTTATATCTTGTCTTTTACTAACTCAATTTTCAGGTTGTTGATACTCTGACCTTATACGAGTAAAAATCGATAGCTAGTCAATAGAGATTCAATTTAGGTTAGAGTTAATTGACGTGGACGTAGATCTGGTTTTAGTCTGAGAGATTGAGAGCATTTTCTTGCTTTTTTTAAATCAGTAGTGGTGGTTGATAGATAAATTGACTCCCAAGGCGAGATACTAGAGCTTACTCGTCAGACATGTCAATCCTCATTGAGTACACAAGAGCGAGTCTGCTGAGATTACTTCTCCAGGTTTGTATGAACACTTAGCGAGTAGTTTACATTAAACTTAAGATAGAACTGGTGTATATCACCTGATGAACACTACCTTTTATCAAGAACTTGGCACAAATATTGACGAAAAGTTTTACCTTGTAAAGTCTATTGTCAAAATAGTGATGTATTTTAATATATTGCGTGGTATTCGTAAACTTTCCTTCAACCACACGTCTGCCGGTTTATGCACACATTGTGTCTCGCGTAGATCTGCACTCCGGCACACCGCGGGTTTAGTTCCATAGGATCGCTGTCGTTTTTAACTTAGGCTGCTAGTACTATTGCCACGACTTGTAAACGCAAATGCGTGTTATTAATTTGACACTGTTTCTATGCACATCGAGGTTACGCAAATTACGAGAAATTACGCGTCCCACTAGTGCCTGCATACCCGGTTCGTCTTTATAAGTTTTGGATCACATTTGAGCTTCTTTTGCATGAATAGGATTGAAATTTGAGAAAGTTTTAATTTAAGGTACTAATGGCTTTCCTCTTTTCATTCAATGACACAACAATTGTGTTGATAATAAAAAATAAAATATTTATTCCATGTATAAGACTTTACGTATGTGACTTCTTGAAAGATATCTTGATATGCTATAATAATATCTTGCTACAATCGTGGTAATTCGAGACATAATAAAAGAACAATAGTAATTGATGAATAAATTCTATAAACAGTGCGCTACCGTAGCTTTGACCTCTAGCCGTCGCATAATTCATCGGAAAATGACAATCGGACAGTTAATATTATTGTAATTATAATTAGTATGTTTTACTTTGTAATATTTATGTGTATACCGTGTAATTTTATAGCCTTCTTCAATGTAAACTTTCTTCTTTATCGTCTTGTAATCTGTCGGTGTAAGCGGAATGGATCACATTACACTACAATAATCGGATGCTCAGTCAAATGTCTGCTAGTACAAAATACCCGCAGCGTGCCGATCACTCGGTTCTAATTCCTCTCAATTGACTGGCTCCTCGAGCGTCGGTGTGATGTTATCTCGGTCATCGCCGCATTCATCCGTGGTCTAATACGTTGCACTAATCTTTCATTTGCATGATCTTCAAGCTCTCTTACTGCATGCCCAATTTACGTGTCAAATGTTTTTCAGCTTTCTGTTAATGGGATGGATTGTTAGTAGAATACGAAAACTTTTGACATGTTTTCTCAGTTTCTCTGTATCAAATGCTTAAATCATGCATTCATAAGTACGCTTTTAATTTTAATGTTGTAGTTTAATAACGCTAAATGTAATGAGAGTATTCACATGCATGAGTTTTAGTTAAGAACAGGCCATTAGAGTTGATGCACTTGTAAATAAAATTTGAAACACTATTGGTCAACTGATTTGAAAGCCGTTTAGTGTGCCTTATATAAAGTGATACTCTCTGTTAATGGAACGGCTGTACTTTCAGTTGATGAAACTTCAGTGCTAGGACCAATAGCTACAACT
Organism: Spodoptera exigua; assembly: GCA_902829305.4. NCBI lineage: Eukaryota > Metazoa > Arthropoda > Insecta > Lepidoptera > Noctuidae > Spodoptera > Spodoptera exigua. The sequence goes on along the minus strand of LR824601.2, from coordinate 4,516,409 downwards.
CTCTAGGAAATTAAATTTTCCTGTTTGAAATCAGCTATGATTCTTTGTTTGCATACCATCTGTCATGCTGTATTTTTACAAAGCAATTTACGTTTTAGTTCTCATTTTAAATTATAAAATTGATAAAAAAAAAACATGTTCCAGGAGGCTTTCTTACGAGTTATTTAGTAGTAGAAAGGAACATGTATTAATTCACGTCTACGGTATAAGGAAAACAAACTGTAATGGCTATAGCTTATTAGTATTTAAATTGCAGTAGATTGTTGCATGCGTCAATATTGTTTTCGCCCTTTCAAAACTAGGAAAGGACTGGTTTCTAACGTAATTATGTTTTACAGAAGTGAGACAGGAGGCTGTCCAACAAGCGCTGGCGGAGATGCAGAACAGACCCAAACCATCATTGCCGATGCCCTCAAAGAGGACCTCCATGATGGCCAAGAGTCCTGACAGAGAGAGACATGACCTCTGTAAGTACTTACTTCGACAACTCTCGATTTCTAACTATGATTTGTAACATTTGTAAATGAAAATAATGTCTCATAATTACACACATTTGTCATATGTATTGTACTTCGTCTTCTTTATGAAGGTGAAATCACTCGGAGTTTTAAGTTTTAGGATTAATATTTTGAAAAATCCTCTAAAATGTTTTTTTATAAGAGGTACGAAATTCTCTTTTCTAATTGGAAAAGTAAGCGCAAGCAACTATAGGAAGAAGTAGGTACAGTAAAGTGAAATGAACAGATATTATGCGTAACAAAAATCAAATGAATACTACGATGTGAAAGAACAAGTGGTTGCTCAATTGACAATGCCTAATTCAAGCAACTCATGGAATCGAGCAGCTTTTACAAAACCTACAATACAAAGATACTCCTTGAGTGGTGAAACAAAATTATTAGAGAAAAATGTTTATAATACTCTCTGTATTACTACAAACCTCTTCGCTATAAGGGAAAATACGGAATAAAATGTTTTCCATGATGGTGGCTTAAATTCACTTAAATATTTGTGTGTTACAAAGTACAAAGTGTAGGAATCCATGGTAAAGCGGATTACTATCCAGATAAACCGCAAAGCGCTGATATCGCATACCGCAAATAACCTTGCGCTCTGTGCACCACTAAAGTTCAACAGGACTGAGGTAAAAACCGCAGCTTTTCGGTTTACAAGGAAAAATTCAGCGCAGTTCACGGCTAAACAGCTTAGGCTTTTATTGTGAACTTTAAAATTTTGTAAAGTTGTGCTTTTAAGTAGCTTCAGATAACATTAAAGATATGTGGACCACACCAATTTGACTGTGAAATACATTTTCACATGTGTAATTGGAAAATATTCCACGAAATTTCATGGAGGCCATATCCAATACACGGATCGATGTTATCAAAACAGAATGTAATTATGTGTCGCTCTATTTTGATGGAATATTTCCATCTCTTTGAATAAAATCGGTTTCGCAGGGTAATTGAATACAATCATGTCACTTTTCAAGCCTACACACAGCTCGGCTGCTTATGTAATTTAACAGTTTGTATTTCACTGGGGACTGGTTGAAAACCTTCAAGACTGTTATGATAGCACCGGCGCTAGTTTTAATGAAGTACGACTGACTATCCTGTTCTGTGGCTAGTTATCAGATAGTTTTATCACTTTGTAACTATTGAGTGCTGAAACTAGTCCAAAGTTTATGGGATTGTATTATTGGACACTATTTTAGCAAATAAATAGTACTTAATATAAAGAACAGAAGAAAAACAGGAATACATAAGTAATTACCTTACTGTATATTTCAATATTCATGTCAAGGAGCATACTTCTGCGAGGAAAACACTGAATTGATACTTAAAAATAAAAAAAGAATATATTTTTAAGTTTCGTTCATTTGGTGCAGGGTTTCAAAAAAAAATGAATGAAAAAAGACTTTCGTACATGTGCCATTTTACATGCCGTTATGTGATGTGTTCATGTCGGGAATCAATGTATTTTCATTATTGCTTTCTTGTTTAGACTGCTTGTATGTAATTGTGCTGGCTGAAGTGTCACAATAATTAACCTAACGAAGGACTAATTAAGCTAATAGCTAAGTTAATTCACAATGAGTGAAGGTAATAGTGTAGTCTTAATATATATCTAGTTAAAATGTTTTCACGACTAGTTATACAACTTCAAAAGTCCTTACTGGTGCCCATTACCTACTTCTCAGAACAGCAACGTAAGCTATCTTAACTAGCTTGTGCTTAGTAGTTAGTACTTAGAACAATACCTAGCTACTGTTGAGTTATCGGTTTCCAATTTTGCTAAGATTTAAACTAATTCCTCAATGCAAGGTATTAGTAAACGTTAGGGACGTATTTAGATTAAGATTAATTGTAAATGGTGAAATATCAGATGAACATGCTTTGGGTCATGACAGATCGTATATTTTATGTAATTCGTCGGCAAACGAGCAGACCGATTACCTGATGGTAAGCAATCAGCGCCGCCCATGGACACCCGCAACGTTGCTGCAACGTGCGTTGCCGACCTTTTAGGGATTAGGGATTTGGAGATTGAGGAGGGATTGGGGGCGGGGAAGGATTGGGCCTCCGGTAACCTCACTCACACGGCGAAACACAACGCTGTGGAAGTTTCACGCCGGTCTTCTGTGAGGCCGTGGTATCACTCCGGTCGAGCCGACCCATTCGTGCCGAAGCATGGCTCTACCACAAACGTCATTAAAAACACAACATATATTCCAGAGATAAATTTAACAGCAATTGCAATTCTGAAAAACAGTTAAAGCGGATATCTTTCTGATTTTTCTGTATTCCTGTGTACACTTCGCAATGAACACTGAATTATTTGGTTAGTTTTTTATGCTTTAGTACGAAGTAGAGCTGGTAGAACTCGTTAGTAAAATTCTTATATTTCGTGTATGTGAAATACATAGATTACGTTTCCGATGTCTGTTCGCTAACGAAGCTCTTGTTTACGAATTTATTTGGTTTTATTTCGAAGTTAGATTTGATTAGTTCTAGTTTTATGGATAAATCCTTTTATTATGTCCAGTACACAAGTACATAAATCCATTGGAAGGAATCCAGTAGGCATTTTTATTTTTCAATTTTTTTATTATAAATAAGTAGCGATATATATACATAAATATAGGCACGGTTATTGTGATGCATGACTCGTAAGTCAAGCCCTGCTTTGGGTGGTGATGGGTGGGTTAAGAGTTCATTGTGTTTGTCCTGTGTCAGCCTCATCATCCGACGAAGATTCATGTGCCGGCGATACGGAGCTGCCGCCGCCGCCGGAGCTGGGCTCGCCCCCGGCCCGCCGCCCCGCAGCTCCCCACCCTCGTGCACATCCTCACCCACTACCACAACCCCATCATCTCCGGGAGAAGAAACATACTCCGAGGGATAGAACCGAGATGCGCGATCGAACAGAATTACGCGATCGCACTGAGTTACGTGAACGTACTGAGATTGATCTCTCTGAACTTACGCATTTGCCTGCTTGTAAGTAAATATTTCGAATACTAGTATTGGGAGATTTAGAAAAGGATTCCTGCTATATTTCACTAACCCCTGGTGGCTTCATTAAAGTTTTAATATCATACAACATATCAATAAGAACATCCATTCGTAATATCCATCACAATCATTTATGTTAAAATTCATGATTTTGTGTGGTAACGGTTACTTCTCTCTCTCATCTGTAAATAGCCAATATTTAATTCTATTAAATAGATTCTGAACAAGTAAGTATTGATAGTATAAGACCTATTAGACACCATAACAATTATTAGAAAATTGTTTATATTTTTTCGTAGGTTCTGTGGTATGTAAGCACCAAATTAATGGTTGTTTTGATGTAGAACAAAAATTAAGAATACTATTGCGAAAATTACCACATCGGTGCTGATATTACAAATCTACAGTTTATTTTTTAAACCAGGAAAAGCAATAGGTTTATTCAGGTCAGTTCGTCAAACGGCAGTTACGTCCTGCGTTATATTTCCTCATTGGAAGTGAACTATTTTCCTTCCTTTAATATTTTGTGCTTCACGTAATCATAGACCACGTCATTTTTCCTGTCAATTTTGAGAAATTCCAAGTGAAGCTATACAATAGCGTATATTCGATTCTAACTTCTGTTATGTCTGAATTACCCTACCGCGAGCTGTTTGTAACAGTATTTAGGTTTAAACTTCAATATATTTTGTTTACACAAATTCAATCCTTATCTATTTGCGATAATTGCTTATACATATGTATTTAATTTCTCAAATACGGAACAGGGTTACTGAAAATCTACATTAAAAAACTATTATTTATTTATTTTAAATATTCTAAGAAAGACATCAGTGACTAATAATAAATTTCAGCAAATTCAATAACTAAAATGAATCATAATTTATTGGTTCAGTTAAATGGTCAATAAAGATTGTTATTCCATAATTTTTATTAATAAAATAGTCATGCCAGTTGCGTCAATTCAGTGTTGTAGGCATATAATGAATACGAAACCGTCAGTGTAGGAAAACAGTTGATCGGAAAGTGACTGTGTACGCCTATTGTCTATTCACTTCTCAAAATATTAATAAATCTGCTTAAATTCGTTCTAGTGTGGTAAATCAATTTAAGTGTATACATATATTCGAGGAGTCCAAGTGGTTTGCGTAAAGCTAAAATCACAAATTTGTACAAATTGTAAGTAACTAACAACTATTAGTTTCTATAAAGACTGAGGATTAATAGTTTCATAATTATGTCATTTGACTGGTTTTAAAAATTTGATATGATATTAGGTCCGTACATTTAAAATGTGGGTGTAATATAACATTATTTTGAAACTACTACGCTACTACAGAATCGTATTTCAGCGTAGTTAGTAATCGAATTACAAAAAATAACCGTTGGGCTTTCTTAGAATAGTGTATATAAGCATTCGTTGTAGTAATACATCTTTACGCAGTAATTAAGCAGCTTATCTTGTAAATTAGGGTGGAAGTCTGGCTAATCGTACCGTACATTAATCGAGAGCGATGAGGTGTCTACTCTTGCGTTAATTATTCCATTACTAACAAACTCATCGTGGTGCACATAACGCTTTCGTTCCCGTTTTAACTCGTAATAAACTTTCTGTATGTAGTTTCGAACTGTAATAACATTTCGTCCAATATTTGGCATCTCATTGAAAACCCAAGTCAAAGTCAATATAAGGGAATTGTCGTTCTAAATGAATGTAATGTTAAACATTTTTGATCATAACAATAACAAAATAATACATTTACCATCTCCAACTAATAAGATGATATTTACCTCTAACATATTGATTCCACCAGTCAATTCTGTGATGAAATTCAATTTATTTGTGATGTCAAGGAAGCCTGTTTGTCCAACGTTATTTTATTTACCTGGCCACTCGAGTAGGATTGCAGAAGCGGCTTCAAATCGATTGAACTTAATCACAGAAAGGACGGAGATTGCGATTCACTTCTCGCTGCAGTTTATTGACAGATAGATTTCCATGTACAAATAACCATGTGTTAACAAGAAGGGCTCTCGAGCCATGTTCTAGATTTTTATTTATTGATTCAATGTCTATTTCCCCACACCTGTTCTGTCAGTTTTCTAAAGATTGAAAAAGTTTGATTGTAATAATACAGACACTGGTGTCTGCACTTTTTTACCTTTACCTAAAAATCAAGTTCAAATCAACTTTGTTTAAATTTTTTCAATAACCTAAAAGATCTAATGCGCAGTACTCTACAAGTGTCAGTAGCCATCCAGGGGATCTTAGCAGACTAGGTAAGAGTCCGATAGGGATACAGGCAGCAGTCTGTACCGAGCTATCGAAAAACCAAAACTGTTTCTTCAGGGATTCGCTGGCATCAGAAAATATTGGACACTAGTTTAATCAAAAGCTCATCGTTTGACTGCTTTCTGTCTGCGCGGGCTCTTAGGCCAGGAACACACTAACCGCAGTATTTCTGTTTCTTTTGATATTTTTTCCTAATAATAATCAAATTAAGATGTTGGTATTGTGCGACTGTGGTGTATTCCTGGCTCTGTTGGTAGGCGAGCGTTAGTAACTCGTAGTTTGTCATCAGACATCCAGCCTGATGTGACTCATGCTTCATCAGGCGCCCGTCGCGGTGGAGCCCTGGTAGCGGACCGAGTGCAGTGCTACGCTCAGCCCGAAGACACCGGCACCGGCACCGGCCGATGGAAGGTAAGCGTAAGTAATGAAAACAAAGTATCTTTTATATTACGTTTGAACGGTGGTGGTTTTCGAATTATGCCTTTTACACTAGAGCAGTATACTGCGCAGCCTAAATAGGTATAAACATTGAGATATGCAAGTGATCGTTTACTTTCCCAGAAGTAGGGTACCCATTGATGTATGTAATACCGATACGTCTGGTTACAATCCAGTATGGACTGGCATTATAAGCAGCCCACGTCAATTGGAGTACAATTTGAATGCAATAGCAATGAACTCATAGATTTGATTACCAGATAACACATAACTATTGACAGACTAAGTATAATGATATTAAATAGGCTATATATAATAGCTGTTCATCCTAGATTAAAAATTTAAAACAACTTAATGCCATTTATCATAGGGCAAAATCAAATCATTTATTTCAAATATAATCATGTTTATGCAAACCTTAAAGGAAATGATTTAAAATAGCAAATTCTTTACATCTTACCCGATTAAAATAATGGTCTGTTTAGTCTAAGACGCATGATATATTACTAAAATCGTTTCAAGAAATCGTTTCTTTAAACGGTTTACTAAATGTATAGTATTCTAATAGAGAACCAGCAACCTGTGCGGGTCCAACCATATCCTACAAGCTATCTATACAGCATGACCGGGTGTGTCATCGAAACACCGGCCTTTGTAGACATCGTGGCTAGTCTGTGTTTGACAAGCAATTTCCTTATCGCATTCTTTGTGTGGTTAAGCGTCATCGTTTGAGACCCCGCACGTTTGCGGTAGCTGCCTCTTCGCCGGACAACGGATTACATGGCATTAGGTCGAAATCGATAAATTGACTGCGAGCTGCACTTAAGACAATCGGGGTGAAGCCACATTGAACATTGTTGTGACTGGCTTTTAACTCCTCCACTCTTTAAGTAACAATTTGTTTTACTTAAAGAGTCGAGGAACTTAAATAAGAACATTATTTTGTATTTTCTGAACTATATTTTGCTCATGGTTTCTAGACGCGAAGTTGGTAAGTTGTTTCTTGGCATATAATTAGAATCATTGTGTGATGAGTTAGGAAAATTGAGTAATAATAGATGGCTACATATTATGTTCATAAAGTTTTTCTTCACACCGAGTGAAAAATTATAAAAAATGTTTGAATGATTTTATAACTACTAAAATATTATGTAGGTGTCGGCAAAAATACAGCAGCTGCTTAATACGCTGAAGCGCCCAAAGCGCCGCCCACTACCAGAATTCTACGAGGACGACGACATAGAGCTCGAGCTGGCTGCCAACCCTAAAGATCCCAATGCCCCGAAGCCAGAAGGTGGCACCATGACCCCAGCTGTCGGCGAACAGCTTGTGGTCCCTTCAGGGCTGCCTCGCAACCTTGAAGCGGCATTGCAAAGATATGGGACAGCTTCATTCAAAGCTAACGTGGCCACGGTCTTAGATCCAAACGGCAAACTCAGCAACTCACTTAATTATGGTAAGTGCCCACTAAATGTTTTCTGCAATAGGTAGTTTGAATCATTTTCTTGTACTGACCATCTTATTAAATTATTGTTTTGTACTAAGCATCATATAATAATATGATCCCATTATTTTTTCCTTGTTTGAGTTTATTGGATTCAATTGTGACTTTATGTGTTTGTATCTTATTAAACTCGTGAATAAATGGTTTAAAAAATATTTCTTCTTCACAGGAAAACTGCTAAGTCGATCACTCAAGATTGCTCACGCTCTTTTGAACAAGACGTTCACTTCGAAGGCCAGCAGTGGTGGGCCTTTGACAGGAGACAGTTCCATCAAGCCGGGAGATCGCGTGGCACTGGTTTATCCGAACAATGATCCCATAAACTTCATGTGCGCATTCTATGGGTGTCTCCAAGCAGGCATAGTGCCAGTTCCAATAGAAGTACCGCTGACTCGTCGTGACGCTGGCCTGCAGCAAGTTGGCTTCTTGCTTGGTTCCTGCGGAATTCAGTATGCACTCACTTCTGATAACTGCCTCAAAGGTAATAATAGATTCATTTTCGCTATAAAATCTTCAAATGATTACCATACAGGACATAACATCTATAAAAAACATACACTACCGATCTCAAAATGTATCATCTAATCCTAGTGCAGTAGTCTAGAGGTCCAAAAGTCACCTACCAAAAATTCCTTAACGGATTAATAAAGCAATTCTGCTTCAAAAAAACAACAAAACATTTTCAACACGGGAGAACGCTTTGCACAAAGTTCAAATCGAATCTTCTGCAAACACGGCACACTGCAGCAAGCTACGTTGAAACTATTGGTTTTCTCTCCCTACATATCATCGTGGGTGTTTCCTATGCAAAATTTCCTCAAAGAACGATACTTCAGTTAACAAACTATTTAGATTTGGTTTTTAGTTTTTGATTGTGAATATTTAAAATGTAGTTTAATATTTCTAGAAAATCCGAGGATTTACGATTTAGAGACATATTCTTTCAAACGAGTATTATACAATTCTTAAATTAACATATTGTCGTCTGAGCGATCAAGTCGTTAACAAATGGCATGTTTTCAAAGCATCACCTCTTGCAGTTTACCGATTCACGATAGCGAATAAATCTAGGCGGCAAAGGCGCTAGCAGCCCGTAGAATCCATTATAAATTGAGGAACCGTTTAAATCGCTGTTATGCCTCGATGCAGTACTGTGCAGTATTCATAAACGATCGCATATAATTAATTCGTGTACGAATAAATGTGTCACGAAATATAGATGGGTGCAAATGGTAGCTTCGTCTTTAACACAGTAGAAGCTTAAAAAAACTTTGGCAAGATTTTATTGATACGATAAAGAGTTGACCCGTGCGAGAAGCCGGAATCGAACCCGCGACATGTTACGCGGCAGCCAGTTGCCCAGCCACCGCGCCAACCGAATTTTATCCAATAACTAATACAGTAATACTATCAATACAAAAGTATGGCTGCGATTGAATGCAACCCCAACTGCATACATATAAGATTGTCAACGCAGTGTGTTCCCTATACAGTATGCATTGTTCTCTTCCTTTTCTGTCTGGCATGAATATTCGGGCGTCTTCACTTTACGTCGCTACTCTGAGTAGGCGCTGCGCATTCAAGTGCGAAAATTGCACGTTACCTTTCCACAGAGGTTTCAAATAGATTTTGATAAAATATGCACGCAATACATTAAATGAAAATGATGTGGCCGCCGTTAAAGGTTATATTAATGGACAGATTAATAAATCCTTTGCAAGGTTTTATAAAAGTAATATTCCATTCATTTGCCCGCCGCCAATCATTATACCGAATATCTGGAATAATCGATAATTTATAAGCTCTCCATTTTTGAAATCTCATTTTCTGCTCGCTTAACATGAGTGTTTTTTTAATACAAAAAATACTATAAAAACATTGTTAATGTTGTACACAGATAGATTAATTAATTTCAATAACTGTGCGGTATGAGTTCGCTGTTTAATTACGAGTAGCGGTGGTAATATTCAGTGTATTCAATTTTAGTTTTGGCACGGCTTTACTGTGTTAGCGTAGCAACTCATTATGATTGGCGTTATCAGGACTAATGCAGTTTTGAATTGATCCCTTTCTAATTAATCGCCGCGTTAGGCTCATGTCGCAACGAGCTCAAAATTTGTGAGTTACAACCAGCTTACTAGATACGTTTTATTCGTTTGTATATCAGAGAAGAGAACAATTTCTAGAATCATGAATAGAAACGTTTTCCGTGTTAAACATAATAAAACCTTTTTTCTTTTACATATTTTTATCTAAGTCTACATTTTTTATTGTATTCCTATTACTAGGTTTGCCAAAAACATCATCTGGTGATGTCGTGTCATTCCGTGGCTGGCCATCTCTGCAGTGGGTGTCGACTGAGAAGTTGCCACGACCACCGCGCGATTGGATTCCTCCTCCAAGACCAGCAGAGGATAGTCCTGCGCATATCGAACATACCTCAGCTGCTGATGGATCCGCTATGGGCGTAATAGTAACCAGGTAAGCACTGATCTAGGTAACTTCGTGATCATGGTCAGAAAGAATACAGAATCTGATGAGCGACACAGATCTAATAGAAAGGGTTTTCCTTGCCTGGAGATCGCTTTCAGGTATCTGAAGGTTCATCAGTAGATAGCAGCGGTTTCAGAACATCCAGATCCACTACCTAACTAGCATTAATATTTTCAAAGCATTTTAATTGAATAAAACCATACAAAGAATAACTCTTTCGTAACGTCAAAATAAAATAAAATCGTCCGTCGGTCAATTAGTGAAAATAATGGCTCGGTCCAATCTTGTTTTTTATACTTACATAGAACGACAAAAAGCCTCTGACTTTAATCTTGAAAAACAATGATATTCAGTGTATTTGCTACATTATTTTATAACTACCAAAAGATCTTAAGGCCTATGTCATTATTATCGTCTTGTATCGGGCTGCCGACGCCCACTGCTGAATGCAAACCTCCCTCGCCAACCACCAACGTGATCCCGCATAATAATCACAACATACATTAAATATTACTCTTTAGAAGAAACAACATGCGTGCTTTAAAGTATTAATAATTGAATGCTAAGAAAAACCGCAAATTCTTACACGACTATAAAATTTTCCTCACATTGAATCATATATTGTGTAGGACATCAATAATAAACATATACAGGACTTAGTATTTTTTAAACCCTGCCCTACACTAGGATTTTCTCATGTGTTGTGGTTGCGTTTACAAACCTACAAATTCACATGCATAAACCATCCAGGCCCGGAACAAAAATTTGTCGATCACACAAAGCGTGAGAATCGAACCCGCATTGCTCAGCAGCCAGTTGCCCAGCCACTGCGCCAACCGTGCAGCCTACATATTTATTTACACACAATTATATTTTATTTCAAGACGTAATAAACGACGTTAATAATAGAATACTCAATGAATATTTAGGTAGCCGCCAACGCAAATCGATTGCGAACACTGAACTATAGTTTCACGAATGCGCACAATCGAAAACCGGAAAATCACGCAAACATTTAAATTTGACGGAATGCCGGGAGAGCTGGAATGTAGACTGGAATTCCGGCGGCGATAACTCCCGCTGAGCCATTTAGTCGTCATGGATTCGATGAATGGCTTATAGATAACGTGAACTTCATTTTCCCAGTTGGACGTATATTGTAACGATACGTTAGATTACTGATCAATATGAAACAATATACATACGATGCTCTACTATAGTGCAGTGTCTGCCCCGTAAACAAGCCAAGTCTGATTCTCATCCTTGAATTTGATGAGATCTATTGTATTGCATGTCGCCTACACACCTTATTGAAAGATCAATGAGATTACTCATTATAAAAATGGCATAAAACTGCCAGCCTAACTTGCTTGCATACTTTACAGTTTTACTAATAACGTAAATGTCTGCCTTCAAAAACAAATCATAGCTTATAGAAAACGAAAGCCAATTTGTATATGAACTAATCCATTATCCGTATGATCGTATTTCGTAAAACAACAAACAAACGAACGATAAAAACCGCATCCGTTACATTTCCATAGTGGGTTCATGAAAAATTAATAACATTTAAAATATCAAACGTGAAAAAGCTTTTCCCTGCTCCATCACTGCGGTTCCTCGTATTAACACCGATATGAAATTGGATTGACCCGTTTCAAATAATAAATTCTGGAACCGCTTTGTTAAAAATTACAATGAATTATGGATCTCATCAACTAAAGTCACCGGGCTGTTGCGTTAGTCTTCACTTTTCTTTAAAGGTCTCCAATTTGCATAGCTTTTATCTTATTTAAATGTTGCCTGACGAACCGTTTAGTTGCGAAAGTGCGTGTTAGTCTAGTCTTAGTCACCACTATCATTGTCTTGAATACGTAACACGTGGTTCTCAGTAAATAATGAGTTTATTGAAAATACAGTGTAACCTGTGTTCTATGACTCTCGTTACTTTTAACTCTTAAATGAAATTTTATCCTTACCTTGCTACCGCACTTCGTGATAATACTTTTCCTTACGTTTGTAAGGAACTTCTAATGAATTAAAAATGCTTAATTTTCCATTTGATACATAAATCATAGCAGTCATTGTGAACATTGAGCTTAGCCTTGATTAGAAATTGATAAAACTGCATTTAATATTTAGTTCAAATGTCGACTCCCCGAATCCCAAGAGGACAATGCAGTGAGCGCTCCAATACATACGTAAAACTTGAAATGTGTTTAGAAGTTTTCTAAACTCCATGTGCTCTTAGTTCAACAATGAAATATTTGTTTCTGCAAACATTCACAACAGGAGCTGAAATTTTAGAATATTTCTATCCTTTGTAAAACTTGTGATGATCCGCCACATGTTACCTCTCTAAGCTCGAGGATGAGACTTTTGTAATATAAAGTTGAGCTATTTAACAACATCGAGTGGAGAGTCGAGAGAGATCGACCTATAAATGTTATTTTATATCCCTGTTATTTATTTTGTAATACCTTCAACATTTACGAGCTTTCAATAATCCATTGTGAAAGGATCAATTGGATTATATGGAAAATTTTTGATAAAAAACAAACAGGCATCTCGTGTTACATGGAAAACTCTTTAAATCTTCCAATTTACTGGTTGATCTAATATGTTGTGTTTGATCAAATTATGTTGATATTCTTTGGCACGTTATAAAGTATGTCAAGTACAATAACGTTTATTGAATAAAACCGCGTGGAGGCGCGGAAAACGTTATTGTACGTAAGATATTGAACGAATCAACTTCACGACACTCCACAGCCTTGGCGAACTGTGAGGAAACTTGACAACACCGGAGACATATGAGTAGCTGCAACCCTACTGTACAATGGTTTAGCAACCAGCATCACTGAAATGACTATTGCACTAACAATACGCCAGACGTCAAAACACCGGAGCCACGCAAATACCGTTCTAACAAGCACTACCACAATAGCTTTTTAAATCGATATTAATTATCTAGCTACTGAAAATGAACGGCGGCACAGGTTTCTAACTTCGGCGTGAAGTACCTACTCGGAGAGTTGAACAGTCTAAATACCTAGCAGCGCCAATGTTCCTGAGAGGTACTAAGCACTATTAAGTCAAAGTACTTAAAGTATACTATCATGTTCAACAGCTTTTAAGGTGGTTTTGGGTCGCTCAACAATTTGTTTTAACAAATTTAATACAACATTTTCTATTTATTTTAATGACAGAAAAAAGATACATAAAACACAACATATTTATATTGCTCTTTCATATTTCGCTATGCTGGGTTCGGATGATTTTCATTTAGACATTCTCACGTACAAAGTGTCATTACGTATTGATGTGCTGAGGAAATTGACTATATCGATGTATCCATGCATGAATTGACTAATTATACGTAGATTCCTGTAACTAGGGGCGATGCATTCAATTAGGAGCAAGTCTAAGGTGATTTGTATTACCATGTGTGTTACTGACATTCCAAATTAGACATCTAATTACCGTGAATTCGGGGTTGCGGGGTAATCGCAATGAGGCACCGTGACCGTCGGCCCAGAGCAGGAGAAGGAACGGGGGGTTTTAGTCAGTAAGAGTCTGACACTAATGGGCGGGAGAAGTCATTTGATGATTTTTACCTCACAAAAAGAAAAAAAAAATACTGTGAATTAAAAAAATCTGAAATTTCTATATTAAATTTGGCTCTAACATATTAAGCTGTATCAAGAATAAGGCGAAAAAGCTAGTAATGAAAACAAAATCAATTTTTCATTTAAAAAACAAAAACTCGTACCTACTTGCAGGTCCTTGAAAAAAGTAATAAAATGCTCGACAGAGTTGCCCGCTTCAAATTGCACTATCAAGTTGTTAACAACAATGTGATTAAGCAGTTTAATTTTGTAGGGCTTCCAGGGGGAGGTTGCGAGCACTAACATGTGTGACATAGAGCGGAAGTACTAATTATTGACTAGGGACTATTCAAGTAAATACAATAAAGTATTTTCTTCAAAGCATTCCCCGTGGCTGGTGCTTTAACGATAACGCAAATTCCCACTATCTCAACACTAAACATGATAATATTAAAAATTCCAGAGCTAACATAATTGGAATACCTCTTTATTGGAAAATCTTAAGATCTTTCAATAAGGAAAAAACTGAGTCCGTAAGCCCTTCTTGTCAATCTTTTTATTAATAAGCGGAAAATGTTGAAAATAAATTGTTATCGCTGGTAACGCTGCAGTTTTAATCAGCTTAACTATATTTTATCTGAACGAGGAATAGCAAAGAAAACAGTGTTGTGTTTACAAAGTTTTTATTTTGGATAAAACGAAGGTGTTGTATTTGTATGGTGGAGTTTAGTTTGCGTCTCGTGCGCTACAAGGCAGGTGTTTCCGCAGGGCGTCCATGCTGGCCCACAGCCGCATGCTGTCGGTGGCGTGTAACTACACGGAGGGGGAGCACATGGTCTGTGTGCTCGACTTCAAGCGGGAGACGGGCTTGTGGCACGCCGTGCTCGCAAGCGTGCTCAACGGAATGCACGTCATCTTCATTCCGTACGCGCTCATGAAAGTCAGTCCCGCATCTTGGATGCACATGATTACGAAGTACAGGTGAGGTTTTTCAGCTATCGTTCATCATTCCACAACAGCATTGTTTACTCTTTATTAGTTTAAACCAGATATTAAGAGAATAAAATAATTATAACCAGAGTAAATGTAGGTAATATAACTATCTATACTACTAGGAGTATAAAATTATGCATCAACTTTGGAATAACAGCTGTTTATGCAACAGCGTTCGCTAACTAATTATAAAATCCCAAGAAACCTTTAACCCCATGATAAGAACAACTTCTTATTACACTTTCATAAAATTAAATTACTAAATCCAGACTACATTGTAGTAGCAACGCCAAGAACTAGTCTTGCTTCTGAAAGGTTTCATTAAGCTTATTAAAATAAGAGTAATTTATTTACGGGAGCACGAGTCTCGTCCACTTTATATGTTGATGCTCATAAAGAAAGAAAGAAAGACGAATTTCTTCTATAACTTATTTCTATGGTTTTCTTTATATCAATTTGAAGCTTTAATTTTTTATAATACAGGGCGTCGGTAGCTATAGTGAAATCACGCGACTTGCATTGGGGTCTGTTGGCCACTCGTGATCACAAGGAAATATCCTTGAGCTCCCTGCGTATGCTGCTCGTCGCCGATGGTGCCAACCCGTGGTCGCTGTCCTCTTGCGACCAGTTCTTGTCGGTATTCCAGAGCAAAGGTATGTGAAAGATATTGCTTCTGTAGTTATCTTTGAATAGCGTTCAGGTTTTAATACTTTTTCTGGTGTTAGGTGTGCGAGGCGACGCTATTTGCCCCTGTGCATGCAGTAGCGAGTCTCTGACTGTGTGCGTGCGTCGCGCGGGTCGTGGCGGTGCCTCGGCCGGCCGAGGAGTCCTCTCCATGTCTGGTCTATCGTATGGAGTAGTTCGCGTCGATGCTGAGAACTCACTCACATCACTCACTCTACAAGATTGCGGACAAGTCATGCCATCATGTAAGTAACATAATAATATTTCCAGACTATTTCCTTTATTGTAGAAATTAAAATGTTTTCATTACATTAACTGAAATATCTGCAAATTCAAATTATTTGTTTGTAATAACATTTTAACAGAGAACTTTAAACAATGAAACCGCAATGTAGGTACGTAAGTACAGGCCAGCGGTATTCTCGGTTAGTTGGTTGAATTAATTACGTATTAATCAAAGAGATTTTCGTTCTGTTATTTTATGTTGTCGATGATGTAGATGTTGTTATTACGATTTAATGTGACTGAATATTGTTGTTTTCAATAGGCGTGATAGTAGTAGTGAAAATGGAAGGTCCAGCATACCTTTGCAAAACCGATGAAGTGGGAGAGATTTGCGTCTTGTCTGGCGCTACCGGGTCCGGGTACTGGGGCCTGCCTGGTCTCACCAATACTGTGTTCCGCGTGCGCCCTCTCGATGCTGACGGCGAACCAATCGGAGAAGAACATTACGTTCGAAGTGGCCTACTTGGCTTTTTAGGACCTGGCGGTAAGTTTATTGCAATATTCCCTGTAACTGACTGAATGACGACGGACGCTGGATGTCCAAGCAATAGAAGTAATGAGACATGGACTCGAATGACAATTTATGATTGTACCTTTAATGATGTCATAGTAAATACTAGAATAGAAAACTTGTCCATTACATTTTACAACCTATAAAATATGTAGGTATGTAAAAAGCATGCAAACTACAAGACAACAAAAATACAAGCCACCTGACAACCAATCGTAAACATAGCACGTACAAGTTTAATTGGCAATTATTTACTCCTCAGTAAGTACACAGATATTTCCCTAGTAGCAGTCGTAATATACAAAACTTTTCTGTAAATAAATATCCCAAACACCCGCCTGTATACATTCCGCGGGGTTAGGCGGCGGTTGCATGAGTAAATAAGTATAGCATTATTTCTGCGAAACAAACTGAACTCCGTAATTTATATATACTTTCTGAAAATATTTTATGTTCTTTTGACTACGATGCAAATGAGTTCTTTTAGCCTTGCTTTAAAATTTCTACTTATTTACGAATCCCACAGTTTTGCCCGTTCGAACTGAAATGCTAAGTTATTTTTTTTTTGAACTAGAGGATAAAATTTATCCTGAAAATTAATGTACAAATCCAAAATTGCAAAATATTCTAACCAAACAAGTTTTCAAACTTAAAATACAGTACTAAAACCTAAAAGGTGATCTTGAAAGAATCTGCGTTTAATTAGGAACATCTAATTAGTGCTTCATAAGCTCTACTTATTTTGGTTACTTAAATATCTTTTGATCTCTCGTAAAGGCAATGAACTGGCGGATGGTGTCAGACTCCAAATGTCAAACTTTTTATAACGTCTCTTCTGTAATTTATTACTCAAGTAATTATTTGTAATGAATCAACTATTTGCAAACGCCTTATCTAAATTATATTCTGAAATAGTAAGTAAAGTGGTCGATACAAAAGAAAATCTCTAAAACACCGCAACTGCTCCAAATTTGTAGACTGTATATTTTTCAGACTTTATTTATTACCATTATACAAAACAAAATGAACCAATGTTGTCCAATGGGCGGCATTGCCACAAAATTGGTGTACAAAATACCAATTTTGTACACACAAATATCCAACTACATTTTTACTCAAAGCAACGCTAAGTAGGTACAAAATGAATTGAGTTGACTGAAAACGTTTCCAGGTCTTGTATTCGTATGCGGTTCTCGAGACGGTCTGATGACGGTCACCGGTCGCAAGCACAATATGGATGACATAATAGCCACCGTGTTGGCAGTAGAACCGATGAAGTTCATCTACCGGGGTCGTATTGCTGTCTTTTCCGTGCGAGTCTTGCGGGATGAGAGGATCTGCATAGTCGCCGAGCAACGCCCGGATTGTGGCGAAGAGGAGGTACGTGTATGTTCCTTTCCTACTAGAATTGTTCTATACTTATAGCACAAGTTCCTTCATTCATGCTATGCTATCATCATCTCCGTAATTTACCCCGCACTTTAAAAAATACTAAAAAATACTAACTTTTTGCATACCTATTTATTTTGTTTAGTATAAAAACATTGCACATCAATCAGTAGAGATGACACGTGTATTCTTACCCAAACAAATTCATTGTATCGCTTCTTGTCGTTCGCTAGCAAACATTACAAATACTCCGACAATCTCGGGGCAAGACGACAAGATGCAAATGCTAATATTTGCTGAATGTTAATGTCAACGGCAGAGCTAAATCAAACTATCGCAGGCGAAATATCTGTCAATTACTTCGTTATACCTGAATGAAAATATACTGAAATACTTATAATACTACACTTTAAAACTTTTGGTCTATTATAAAAGTATTACTGAACCACAAATTTAAGGCATTATGCCTGTGGTTACGTTTCCTTACAAATACAATATTTTATAAAAAATGTTTTAATAAAACTTTCTGGTTATTTATGTTTCCACTCTTTGTTACTTAAAACACAGCAATAATATGTTTTCTTAAAATAAATTCTATAAAATATTTTACTACTTACTAAAGTTTATGGTAGTTAAAACGTTGTTTTACTTTTTATTAATAACGTTCACACTCAATAAAAATTAGATGTGAATAAGCTAACAAACATAATGGTTTATAATTAATTATTTATGTTTATTACTTATTCTAAACACGTAATTTATGATACAAACTTGTGCTGCTTTTGTAAATCTGGAAGTAGGTGTAAGAAGATAGTAACATCAGTTACGATATAGTGCGAACAAAGGACTGCGTAACCCGATAGTATTTTAGTCGAACCACGTAATCAATTCGTCTTCGCGTCGATGTAGGTACTGCTGTTCATCATATTATATACAAATAAGGTTAAGTCAATATAGGTGGCTACATCACACTATCCGGCTGGTCATAAACGTCGCGACGAGTGCCGGCGATAAATACGCTTTTAAGTATCAGATATTTTCGTAACAGGGCACTTAGTGATAACTGTGCGCTGGCAAACTGTAGTCACCAATACAATAATAATGTCAATACGAACCGTATCTCGATGACGGTATGCTAACACGTATCCATTCATCAACAGATCTTATTTATATGAACCTTTAAAAACAAAATAATTTGCTTTAGTACAGTTCCTTGTAATTATTTTGTGATAATATGGTAAATAAATTTTCTATCAATTTCGATTACATTTATATATTCCTTAAAACAATTACAATTTTCATAATTCTAAATAGCGTACAAGATATGTTTAATTTTGCATATTAAATAAGTGAAACATTTTTGATATATTAGACAAAACTGCATAATATTCTATTACAACTTCCAATGTTATGTATATGCTCCTAGCTCCAAACCGCTCGTTATTATGTCTGAAATGTGAAAATATTATTATTCATTACTTCATGTTTAGTCTCTGTTGAACACCAAACAAATGAAATATTATTATTACAAATATCAGAAAACCATAGAGTAATTAATATAACACAGCAGTAATGAAATAAATGACATCATGAAATCAAAAACAGTTAATCTGAATTTGCACGTTGCGATATGAGTGACGTAAATGATATTAAAGTTTTGTGAAAGAGCGCGTGCAGTCTGGTCCCGGTCTAGATTGCGACTGACGCAGTCGCAGACTGGCGAGTTAGTGGTTTCATTTTTCATAACCGGATGGTAAGAGACGGCAATAATAACTTCCGAAGATGAACGAATGTTGTCGTAAATTGTTACGATGGCGGTCTATTCATATAAAAGTTTTCAAATGCACTTGTTAGTACAATTAACAATCCGACAAAAATATGATACAACGTCGTTCTGTTATTATTTTAGTAAAATACAATTGTAAAACTGCCGCCACTTGCAGTAAATTAAAGAAGAAACATTACTATTTTGCTTGCATTTGCGCACATCTCTAGACTTAAAGTGGAATATTTGAAATAAAGATGACAATATACAAGTTTATTAAAATAATATTTATATTAAATGTGGTTTACAGTCGTTCCAGTGGATGTCTCGCGTTCTTCAAGCGGTGGATTCGATTCACCAAGTGGGCATCTATTGCCTGGCCTTGGTGCAGCCGAACTACCTACCTAAAACTCCGCTGGGCGGGATTCATCTTAGCGAATGCAAGCGTCGCTTCCTAGAGGGCACTCTGCACCCAGCCAACGTACTCATGTGTCCTCACACTTGCGTCACCAACCTACCCAAGCCAAGGGAGATCCATTCCGGTAAGACAACATCTATTCTTACTCGTAATATATTAGAATTATTTTAAGTTTAAGTTGTATAGCACCTGCGATTTGGTTCCTATCTGTTTTGCCTTAATCTTAATTTCCTTTTTGATGTTGACTACACTGATCTAATTCATTTAAAGCGAAAGTAATCACATTAATATGTAAACGAATATTTGTATTCTTACTGACAACAAATTCAGTACACAGTACTTACAGTACTGTACCCTACATAGCATCAGCAACTATCATGATAGGGTTATATTATTTGATATTTAAACTCACGTGTGTACTTTAAGAATACTTATATATGTATGCTCATTTGACGTTAACACAATTAACATAAAGTTCGTAAAGCGTAGCTGTGCGTAGTTTACATCTAAGGCGATTGATGCATGTTATGTTATTTTGCTAACGGCCAATGCTATTTTGCACAAAAAACAGAGCACAATGTTCTAAGCGAAATTAAATATTTTATTGTTCAGTTTACGAAGCGACCGCGCTATCTGCTCATTTTTATGAATAGTTAAACAAGATTTATTTATTCTTAGCTGTCGCTGTTGCCTTAGCAAAATGTACTTTACTGGTATTTCTATGTTGTTTATAAAATATTATTTTCGGAATGCCCACAAAAGCTGGCAAAGATAATTTTGGACGTTTGTTCATTTGTTGTCAATTTTAGATTGCCCGAAGATAATCGATAAACGATTTGAATAATTATTTTTATCCAATGCCTGCGATATTTTAAGCTTGTGATAATCTGCTTCTACTCAAACATGTTTTGTGAACTTTGAACAAGTAGAATACTTACTTATTTGATTTTGTATTCTTAATATGTTCAGATGTGGGTCCCGCTTCTGTCATTGTGGGCAACTTAGTGCAGGGCAATCGCCTCGCATCCGCTCAAGGACGCGACATGGGTTACACTGACGATTCCGATGCCGCCAGAAAGGTACGTAAAATACATTTCTTGTGTAGATTTTACTGTGATCTGTTTTACAATCATTTAATAAGAACTAACATCAATATTTGTTCACATTTCAGTACCAGTTTATATCTCAAATACTGCGTTGGCGCGCACTTAGCACCTCCGACCACGTGATCTTTACGTTGCTCAATTCGAAGGGCGCTGTGTCCAAGGTCCTCACCTGTGCCGAACTACACAAGAAGGCCGAGAGGATCGGCAACTTGTTACTCGAGAAAGGACGTGTGAACACAGGCGACCACGTCGCTCTTATCTTCCCACCGGGACTTGATCTCATTTGCGCCTTCTACGGCTGTTTGTACGTCGGCGCGGTCCCAGTCACTATCCGCCCGCCGCACCCGCAGAACCTGCACACCACGCTCCCCACCGTGAGGATGATTGTTGACGTCAGCAAGGCTACGCTAGTCCTCTCCAACCAATCTGTGATAAAACTACTGCGCTCCAAGGAAGCCAGTAACGTACTTGATAGCAAAGCTTGGCCTCTAACTCTTGATACTGACGATATGCCGAAGAAAAAGCTGCCCATACTGTACCGCGCACCAACCGCTGAAATGCTTGCGTACTTGGATTTCAGCGTATCCACGACGGGCATGCTCGCCGGCATCAAGATGTCGCACGCAGCCGTTACCTCGCTCTGCCGCTCAATGAAAATCGCTTGCGAGTTGTATCCGTCGCGCCATATTGCCCTGTGTCTAGATCCATACTGCGGTCTCGGCTTCGCTCTGTGGTGTCTAAGCAGCATCTACTCGGGCCATCACTCCATTCTCATCCCGCCATCTGAAGTTGAGATTAATCCCGGACTCTGGCTGAGCGCTGTCTCTCAATACAAAGTACGTGACACATTCTGTTCATACGGCGTCATGGAGCTGTGTACCAAAGGATTGGGTAGCTCTGTCAATCAGCTCAAGGCCAAGGGCATCAGCCTGGCATGCGTGAGGACATGCGTAGTCGTGGCCGAAGAACGTCCTCGTATCAACTTGACCAATTCCTTCTCTAAACTATTCTCAGCACTCGGTCTTAGTCCCCGCGCTGTGTCCACATCATTTGGCTGTCGTGTGAACATCGCAATCTGCCTCCAAGGTGCTTCTAGCCCTGAACCTTCGACTGTGTACGTAGACCTTCGTGCGCTGAGGAACGACCGCGTGTCACTTGTAGAACGAGGCAGCCCACATTCGCTTTGTCTTATGGAATCCGGAAAACTGTTGCCTGGAGTCAAAGTGATTACTGCTAATCCCGAAACAAAAGGGCAATGTGGCGACTCCCATTTAGGCGAGATATGGGTACAGTCACCGCACAATGCTAGTGGATATTTCACTATATACGGCGACGAAAGCGATTATGCCGATCATTTCAGTGCTCAGCTTGTTACTGGAAATACGGGCGAAGTGTACGCTCGTACTGGATATTTGGGCTTTTTGCGAAGGACGGAGATTAGTTCGACTAGCCATGTATCGGACGACACTTCAATGATTACCCGCGACAGCGACACCGAATCGCTGGCGTCGGCTTGCGGAAGTCTTAATATCAGCGCGGAGACACACGACACACACGATGCTGTGTTTGTAGTGGGTGCTCTGGACGAGACCATCATGTTACGCGGTATGAGATACCACCCCATTGACATAGAAAACTCTGTGATGAGGTGCCACAAGAAAATCGCTGAATGGTAATAATTCTTTTATATTTCCATTTTAAAAACCCAAAATTTTAGAAATCCTATTCTATTTTGTGTTATTTCTAAAAATAACCATCGAAATAACGTTCCGTGTTTAACTTTTCAGCGCCGTATTCACATGGACCAACCTCCTGGTGGTAGTGGTGGAGCTGGACGGCAATGACAGCGAGGCCTTGAACCTGGTGCCACTGGTGACCAACACGGTGCTGGAGGAGCACCATCTGATCGTAGGCGTGGTAGTGGTCGTGGACCCTGGCGTCGTGCCCATTAACTCGCGCGGGGAGAAGCAGCGTATGCACCTCCGTGACGGATTCCTGTCCGACCAGATCGATGCAATTTATATAGCCTACAATATGTAGGCCTCGAGATCAAGGCGGCCGGCGTCTCATGCTCAGCCGACCACCTCGTGTTGCCGCAAGTCAACAGGAGCACGACCTAAAGTGACCGCTTCCAGCTCAAGGTCCCATCGTTAAACCATAAGACGTTCGAGTCAGTGAACCCAACTTCGACTTTTGTTTATCTCCCTTCGTGATTATGTAATAACGGAACGGAAGATCTAAAGACTGCAAATGCGAATTATTTGTAAGCTGTTACGACTTGATATGACGATCTGAAGTCGTAACTAGACTGATATAAGTCTGAACTTAGATTGTTTTACCTTTACCCTAATCCTCACTCGTAACTGACTCTCATTTGACATTATTCGATCGCTGTGAACGGTTACCCAGACCGTACGACCGATGCCCTCGGCCGCAGGCATGTGCACGCCTTTTGATTCTACAAATATTGTATTGCTACGTGTAGAATAAACATTATGTAAAGTAGTCTTGTTGGTTCTTTATCGGAAGACCTTCTGCAAATTTTCATTTATTCTGATACTGAATTAACCTAAATGAAAGTTATTCAGTTCCTATCTGGATTGTTCAAGAGACAGCGTTTTATAGCGCCATCTACAAGATCTGCATAGACTGCACTTGTGAAACATCTAACGACGAACTTCATGCGTTCACCACAAGATGATTCTATGATCAACATAATACTATATTAGTAACTAGTTAATATTATCAATGAATTAATTTTACAACATTTTAAATTATGTAAAATTAATATTGTCCTTTATGTTAACATTGGACAGTAGCGTTCAGAAAATTGATTTAATGGGTTAGTTATGCCATATTTTGGAATCTAAAAGATTTCTATATATAAAATTAGACTAAGCGTCAAGCACCAAAGCCTAGTCAATGGAAATTAAACGTAAAAATAAATGAATAAAAATCAATGTTAAAATAATTATTTAAAAAAAAGGTGAATACAAACGCCTAACACGTTGTAAAACAAGGACGAAACTGCAATGCAGTGGATAATCTAACCGTCTAAGGAAGATACTCGAGCTAGCAAAAATGTAGAGTCAAAACGCGGTACATGCTTGCGCAGTTGGGATGTAGTCTCCTTAGAGTTATTAAAGGACAGACATATGCGTAATCTTTTCGTAACACAATTATATTGTTGTGATTATCGTAAATCCATGATTTCTATGCTAGTGTGTATGTTAAATTATGTATTACGATAATATACTTAGTATTAGCGATTATTGCAAGTAAAATGTATTGCATTTAAAGTGTTAACGTTAGATTATCATTTATTTCAATCGTTGATTATATTTCGGCGCTAAATGTTCTCGCTGGCGATTTTGATCTGTTGAAGTATTTTTTACATTTCTAAAAGGTAAAAATTACATTTTGATCATTTCTGTAACAGCCTTAAAACTGAGGGCATTTATGTTATTACGTAATAGTTTATTATATTCAATAATACGATTAATCATAGAAATAGCCGTGTTTTGCTAGTATCACGACCGTTTTAACCCCTTAGGAACGGTTTAAATGTTTTAAAATCTTGTTGTCTATCGGTATTTTTCTGGAATTACAATAATATGGATGTCTAGCAAGCTTGTCATAGGACAGTAATTTCTTTGTTCATTCTTCGTATATTCGCAGTGTGAACCAAATAATGCTTACTGAACACAACTATTTTGTGTCTATTCAATGTTAGATCTCAAAGAATAAGAAATAGTAATAATTATAATACATTATATGTGTAATTCTTAATGGCGTGTTTACAGACCTTCAACAGATTTGATTAAAATATAATTTCTTTTATGTTCCATTCCAGTATATACGTTCAGAACGACTATAACAATTATAATTAATATTGAAAGTATGTCTTTATTAGATTCCATTATTTACTATTATTATTATTTTGTAATTATTTATTGCTAAATTGTACATATATTTTTTGTTATTTAATTTTACGTTAAATGATTTCATTATTTAGCTCTTAAATGTTGTTTTATTAGACGTGGAAGGTTTAATTAATTGATTAGGATCAAAATTGTTTCGATCAATGAATTCATGTATGTATAGGAAATAGTTGAGAATATTCCTTTAGTTACATTTATGAAGGTATAATTTTACAATTAAAAAATGTAGTCATTAAATAAGTATACAAGTAGATTAAAATCAGTTTTATGAACAAACGTTTGTTATTTGTAGTCCTTGATTGTATAAGCATGTTTGGGAATCAGCCAGTGCCCTGTGCACTCGGCCCCGTAGCGTATCTCGTAAGCACACGCGCCAAACGGCGAAGCAGTAACCGCACTTGCATTGTTCCCATTGTATACTTACCATTTAACATTTTTGTAAAACTTTTATTGCGCACAAAAATTCAAAACAAATTTTTGGCAACTTTATAATATAACCCATTGTTTTCTATTGTCGCCAAAGACATTATTTGGAACTTTGTAACAGCTTTTACAATTTGTGATTTGTTTTCTGGAAATGAATAAATAAACGTGCATTCTGGTTCGAATAATTATTATGTTTTAATTTTCCCGTAGTACCTACTTTATAATACTTGCGTTTTTGTACTGCTTGCGTTGAGTAGAAATGTAATAATACGAATTACTTCCAGCTATGCGTAAATCTGTCTTGAAACTTTAATTAACGTTAAACAGTAATTTAAGTAAAATATAATGCAAGGGTTGAATAGATACAGAAAACACACTCCCGTTCTTATAGTCTATTTTCCCACCATAAAATTTTTCAAAATCATCTTATGAAGGCTTCGTTGGTGTTTTTCGTACAATTAAAGGTGTGAACTTTCAAGAATTATTCTGAAACCCAAAAATATTAACAACTTTATAGCGCTAACTACATCTATAATAGAAGAATATATTTTTTCTACTACATGCTTAAAAACTTTTGGTAAGCAAATGAGTAATACGTTTTGTGGTGCAAAAAGAGGCTCCATCTAGTTGCGAAATCCGACATTTGTTAGCTGCCCTCGGTTTCATAGTTGAACTTTGTGCTAAAGATAGCTTGGAATACAATTTAGAGGTCGCTACCAATACGGGAAGAAAATCATAAATTATTTAGTAAATGGTTAGTCACAAAAAACATATTGAAGAAATACTTGGAGACACAAGTGCGATTTAAGTAGTATAATATTTTTTAAAGCTGGCAATAGGCTTAACTCGGTGCCTCAGCTCCGCTCAGCTCAGTCATAATGACAAATCACTGATTGAGGCCAAAGACATTAGTCTTTGGGGTCTTTGGCCTCAATCAGTGATTTGTCAAGGCAACGTTTTCTTTATCAGTTAACAGATGGCGCAAAGTTAGGAAGTGATGTGAAGCTGCTTCAGGATACAATAACATTGATGTGGAGTTATTATGTTTTATAAAATCTAGCAGTAACCTTCGATTTTTTTTTATTTACATCCACGATAATATCCTGGTCGGAGAATGTTTTGTTTCAACATAGTATTGGAGACTCACAGCCGGTTTCTGAAAGGCTTGTCAACGCTAGAATTAACTTATCTCCTGTTAAATCTCTTGTCAAGTCATCTGATTGGTTGACTGAATTATCAACAACGGTTGATCGGCCTTTCGGAAACCGGGTGTTAGTTGCCAACAAGAAAAAAAAAATGTTTTGTTTTTCTATAAGTACCGCACAATTAGACTGACTGTACCTACCTTATAATAAACTAACTATTCTTGCGCGCTCCCACTTGCTGCTCGGCTCCTACAGATCGTGGAGTGAAGTTTTATAGCCTATAACCTTCCTCGATAATGGACTAACAAACAGAAAAATAATTGTTCAATTCGGACAACTAGTTTCGGAGATTAGCTTTAAGACAAACAAACTAACTCTACAGCTTTATAAATAATATTAAAATAATATAGTATTCGCTATGTGCGAAGTGGGTGGTGGGAAGCGGCAAATCGATCGCAGCGCACGACGTGGCAGAAATGTGAATTAATTCTGGAATCGCTAGGTATAATATATAACTAGTCGAAAATCAATATCACAAAAATATCTTATCATATAGTTGACATGATTTGACAGATAACAAGTCCTGAATAGTTGCGGCCACTAGGGGCGCTGTCATCGCTCACACAACGAGGCAATTTTTAATGTTGTTCGCAGAGATAAACAAAACACACGCACTAAGCATTGCTTGATTACCCCTACGTATTAGTACTCGTATATACCTCAGCTCCAGGAGGGCGCGACCCCATTTATTCAGAATCGTAGCATGATGTGATATCTGGCACTTTGTGATGTGATGCACTAATTGAACTGTTATTTTTCCAACACGGACCCCTTAACAACTGGGCAACAAGCTTGCTATTTTATTGTTATTTTTGGAGTAGGGGAGCGGATCAGTTTTAGCACCTGTTAAGTTGGTAAAAAAAACGTGTCCGATGCTCGTGCCCTCTATTTTTTAAGTAAATTTAAGATTACTTTTTTACTTTATCTCTATAGTTGTAGGTAGTGTTACATTTTTTATATATATAAAACGTTTATATAAAAAATTACGGACGTTAAATTTACACGGACTTTCTTTCTTTATATTTCTTGTAAAATAACAAAGAAAATTTGTCAAACTATCTTTAAAAGATGCATTATCTAAACTAAATGTTAATATAAAAAAAATATGATAATTTTGTGGTCAAGGTTTCAACGCCGACGGATGATTTATGACAAGGATTTTTATCATATATTATTATTTCGTTTCTAAGTGTTCATTCATCTATAATTATTATAAATCTGTAGAGAGGTCAATTCTGTACATGAAATATATTTTCAAAATTACTATTATCTTTTCAATAAAAATGAATGATAGAAATCAGAACATGACGTGCATCTTGGCGACGCCATGCATCACGATAATAATACTGTGAGTGTGGGCCGTTTAGTTACCCTCTCCTTTTACAGGTAGTCCACGCTACACGCACGAACGTACCTAAAAGTATAATAACATCCAAATTTTTGGACAAATTTGGTATCAGCATTGCACCCGTGCAAAGTACCTAGTCTAGCCATAAATAAAAAAAATATTTTTTCTATTACAAATAACATTTATTACTTTTACAGTATGTAAGATTAATACATAAATATAAAACATAAAAAGATTATTCGAAGTGGTCTCCATTGGCTGCAATACAGTCCTTTAAACGCCATTTATCAATAGAAGCATGCACTCTTTCCATGGAAAAATTCTTCACTGCCAATCGTATGGATTAGGGAGTCCAAATTATCATGACGTTTAGAGCAAGCCCTACTCTCTAAAACTGACCATAAATCATAATCCAGCGGATTAAGATCGGGACTAGACGACGGCCGGTCAGCTCTGATGAAGTCGGAAACGTTCGTTTCCAACCAAGACTGCGTGGACCGAGCTTTATGCCCCGACGCCGAGTCTTGCTGGAAGGACCATTGTTGGTTATTGAACATGGTGTTGTTAAGAGGCTTAACTACCTTGTCAAGAATGGTATTTTACCTTTTTCGCAAAAGTATGGCTCAGTCACTCCTTCATAGCTAACACCCCACCAAACCATGCTACACCAACCAGTGCCTACGTTGCACTCTGTCGACTAATTGAGAAGCTTCCTTAGAGCTTTGAGCATAAATACGGTCATTTTGTTTTTTAAAATGTTGCTCAATTGTAAAAAATTTCTCATCCGTAAACAAAATTTTTCATTGACCTCCCTTTGCGTACCGCTTCAGTAGTTGTTTAGATCATATCACCCTATTCTTTTTTAAATTATCATTTAAAAATGTCCAGTGCGTCTCTTATAGGCTGCAAGACCTGAGTCATCTTTTAAAATACGCGACATGGTTCTAGGTGCTATCTTCATCTCCCGAGATAAAATCTTTTGCTTTCGGACAGGATTTCTTCGAATTCTTTCCCTTACTGCTTTTTTCGTACGAACACTACGTGGAGGGCTAGATCTTTTTCTGTCACAAACAGAGGAGGTCTCATTGTACCTTTTAATAGCCCGGTACATACAAACATTTGACAAATGCCAAGCGTGTGGAGAGTTTTAAAAATTGCATTTGGCTCCATACCCACTTTGTGTAATGCAATCACAGCGATTCGGTTCTCTTTATCACCCCACTCCATTTTAATATCGCAAAATATTGAACAATTTATTGGCGCCAAAATTAGAAAACACAATGATAAAAAAATATATAAAAATGACAGATTCCAAATTCAAATGTAATATTTTGTTTATTTTTAATTGTAACAGTATTTATAGCCTGACTATGTATTGTGAGGAAACTTATCTAGATTTAAGTTTAAAATCGCCAATCCGCTTTAAGCCAGCGTGGTGAAGGCCTAATGCTATTATAGCATATCTTCGTTGTGTGAGAAGAGGCCTTTGCTCAGCCGTGAGTCATAGGCTGATGATGGTACCAAGTATTGCAATTCCTTGTTATAATTTCCAAATAAAATATTTACGTAGCTGATCAATAAATAAATTCGATAAATACAACTTAGTGTAGGGTCTACACTAAGTTGTATTTATCGAATTTGTACACTGATTTAAAACTTAGTGTTACTCACTGTCATCACTATAATTGGCAACTTTTTTTCTTGATTTGATCCATAACCTTCTATACTAGTAACCATTATCTTTATTATAATGTAAATAAAACAATATCATTGAAGACTTTTTTATTATAATTTTTTTTATTGTTTACAATAATGTATGTATTTCTTATTTGTACTGACATTAAAACAAGTACATTTCTTGAACTCGATTTCGAAGGGTTCCGTATTGTTCGTTCGTTAATTCATTCGGGTACCGAGCGAAAAAACCTCGGCTCTGTTGGACCCCATCTGGGGTAGTTTATAGGCAATATAGGCATATGGAGACGCGCGCTACGCGCCGTGTGCTTGGGTCTGGTTCTGGTCGGGCGCCGAGCTTGATCGCCTACTGTGACGTTTGAAATCCTACATCATCCTACCAAACTCTAACTTACTAGCTATTTTTTTCTTATGGGGCAGGTCGGCTAACGTCCTGGAGAATTAGGTAAGATGGTCTTACCTGATGGTCACACCAAAGGAGTATCGAGTGCGTTGCCGGCCTTTTAGGGACAAGGGTTTTGTATATTTAAGGATTGGGATGGGATGGGGAGAAACAACGCCATTGGTGAGGCCATGCTTTCTCTTCAAACGAGCCGATCCATTCATACCGAAGCTTAGCTACAATCTTAGTAATAGGGTTCCCGTTATTGCTATTTGGGTACGAAACCCCAAAAAATGACGTTATAATGTCTCATGAATCACAGTCATTTAGGATTATATTATCTAAATATTTGCATCATTATCTCCGGGGTCGTGGCACTTCATAATTATAAATACATATATTAAGTACTTACAATGAGCTAGTTGCGCACAATTCTAAAAAGTAATTAAGCCGCCTTGGTTCTATTCTTTTTCATGAAGGGCCAAGTCTTTCAAAATTAGTCTGTGGTGGTCTATTGGCTCTTTGACGCGCGCGCGGAACGTTACGCGCCATGCGCTAGGGTCTGTTTCTGGACGGGGGGCGAGCTACCCTGACTCGCCGTCCGCAAAGAGGAGACGGCTTCCCAGTTCCTCTCGCTACGAATCATGGCCTCGACTAAGGCCGGGCGCGAGAGGTTGCCGCCGCCGGTCACTTCCCCGAGGACACGGCGGTGCTCAGAACAAGCAGGGCACACCGCCACCGTATGCTCCACCGTATCCTCAGGGTGGTCCTCACAATGACAATGGGTGCGTCCTGGACTTATCTTCTCTAACACACGTATAGTGAACTCATTCCTCTAATATTTGTCTGCTGCCCATATATTCCCACTATCCATTGTTGCATGCATTAATGCCATTTAGAAGATTCCTAACAGCATTTTAAACCAAAATTCACTTAATTATTTTAAGTCCAATTATTATAATTTCCAAATAAAAGAAAAAAAAAATGAGCGCGTTGTATTCTAGAAGAATTACGTCTACGTAGTTTTTCAATTTTATGTGGAAAAAATCTTTAACATTATTATGCTACAAACCCTCACTATATGTATGCAAAGAAATATTCAATAAAGCTTATCAAATATTTTGCACTGTAATGCGAGCATTCAAAAAGTTTCACGATAGCGGCGAATCTAGCCAATTTTTTTTAGTTTATTATAATTACCTAGATACATGTAGTTAGTACCTAATTCCTAATGTCCTAGGATTATTATTAATATTGTCTCATTTAAAGGTTTTTTTTTTATAGGTCGGCAAACAAGTTGATACAAAGACAAAATATTATTACGCCAAAAAACTAAGACTAAACTATGGAGGGCCTGTTTATGTTAAGTTTTCCATAATTGTTACTGTCAATTAATTTTAAGATAGATTCATGATAGCTAAAGTATCAACCTTAGTGGTTTTCAGCTGCTATTTTAAGTGATAATCCTGTATTAACTGTTCATACGAAAAAAAAAAAATTGAGCACCCAAGGGCAAACCAAGGAGTTGCAAATGTGTTGCGGGTCTCTTTGAAGATTGTTGATGGGTGAGGTGAAGAGCCTTCGATAACTTTACTCATACATCATACCCATGTTGATCCACTTTGAAACACTGTATTCCTTGATGTTTATTATGTAATCCTGTCAAATGTAGCCACAACATTAGGTACCTATAGTGGTTATACATTTACGACCTATATGGCTAGCTAATTAGTTAGCTATCAATATACATGTAATTAGTGCCACAATGACCTCTGTATAATTTATTGGTCAATCTAATTGCCTATTAAACTAGATCGTTGACATTAATTCACAGTCGTGTTCGGTATCTACTGAGTGTCACGTAGATACCTGAAAATGTTAACAAAAATAATTAGGAATTCCCAGATAAAATGTTTTATTGTATTTTGTAAGATTTTCTATTTTGATGACAAAATTAATTTTATTTTAATGACAATATTAAATTAAAGATTATGATGACTATTGATGCCTCGGGGTCTTACTTGGGGTGTTAAGATATCCTCAATTTTTCTGCGTCATCTAAAACAACATGAAATAAAAGAGCAACGTGACTTGTAAAATTATATAATTTTTTTTTCTAACAATGGTACCTCTGGTGCTTCTTCCGTAAATGAAGTAAGTAGGTTTAATTATAGTTTAAGATCTGTATTACTTAAGGTTCAAGCATACTCAGGCTTTTGCTAATGAATCTCACAAGGTCGTAGGTGAATTTCTGGACACGTGGCGAGCGAGCTGATCGATCTCTTAACTGTCCTTGTTGTCGTAGCATGTTGTATCGTACCTCCGCTTCTAAAAACTCTTGAGTGCATATTATCCCGACACTTCTATATTTAAAGTCGTCAATACTTTTCATTGCAAACTTCAGTTCCAAATACGTCGGAATTTCTCGAGTAAACATCTGGGCTGAAATTGGTTCAGAGCCGATTGTAGAAAACGCATTGTTCTGCATTTCGTAAAGCACTAAATAATTGTCGTTAATCAGTTTCGCGACTTTGCGGTGTTGGTATTGGCTGTGACCACACCTGCACGAGACGTTTAAAGCTGTTGCCACATCAATGGTCATGTCAGCCGCCAGTATGGGGAACATTGGACTATCATCACTCTGTCCTGGTCGTCTAAACAGCAACAATGTTGTATTCTTTGAATCCGCGCATGTACATTGAACATTTTTCGACACTTTAGCGAACGACACTCGCAAGCATGTTGGAATGTACTTGACAACAGGATAAAATGCAACTGGTACCCAGTCCCCATAAACGTCGTCCACACTACCGCCATTACAAACGATCACCATGGATAAAATAATTATTTTCCACATGATTTAAAGTTACTATTTTCGGAGGCAGAGATCTTAAACTTTTACTGATTAATGTAGCCGACTTTGCAAGACTTTATATAAACGACTATCAAACAATTTCGTTAACCTTTGACTGTTCAGAGATAACATTTTGCATTGCTTTATTACGTCGAATTTGTAAATTAAATTATTTATTTTGACTTTTGCAGTACTTATTTTGGTACAGAACTAATTTTGGTTTCGGTGGTTGACCTCTTTTATTATTACATATAGCAATACGTTATTGTGCGTAAGTATATCAGTTTTTTTTTACTATACGGTCGAAAACAGTTATCGACATTTTGTAAAACAAATTTTACAAAAGCTTGGTGTTGGTAAACATTTAGTTTTGTTTATCATGTGTTGTGCAGCTGATTTATTGATATTAATGGATAGATTTAATTTAAAATATATGACGAGGATAATTGATAATGCTGTACTAAATCAGAATTAGAAAGTAGGGTATGAGTTTTCCTTCAGAGTTGCGTTGTGCCCAGAAATTAATGTTAATACGGATTAAATCCAATTACATTAACAAGAAAAATTAACAACATTCATAAGTTCCTATTGCAGTACTTATGCATTCCAATAAAATTTCCTTCAATCCATCTGCAAACAAATCAATAAGCACGTATGGAAAATTAAAGAAAATTTGAATACAGAATGCTACCAGAACTAGGTACTTATAATTTGAGAATCGAACCAGTGTTTCACATTTGTACCTATATATGACAACCTGATATAATTTACGAGCATCAAATATATTGTAGGTACAATTATAAATGAAGTCGATTGCTTCAGCCGACTTTGTCCCATTTGGACCAAATCTTTAGTCCGATCTTATAAGTTAGTGTTAGTTTATGAGTGAATGTTTAGGTGTATATTATGCGTACATGGTTAGAATAAAACTCAAACAAAATAAGGTTTACATTTTTAATTCTCAGAATTTACTCGGTAAGCATGATGCATGCAAATTACACAACACAACAGTTTTTAATTGTAGAAGACAATAAAAAAACACTTATAATTACATTAAAACGTGATGTGTTAACAAATTTTACATAACAACACATCTCACAAAAATACGTGTTAAGTTGTTCCTCATCGGAATCGGTAACGGCTACCCAAAGGATGTGCCATACACGAGCTATCAAATGTGTACTAATAGTGTTCTACTAGAAGGGTTTTGTTTGTTTGAAAGCGCTACTTTCCGAAACGACTGCTTCGATTTTTATAGGAAACTAACTTTCGCCTGCGGCTCGCGTGGTATGTTGTTAAGAAGTAGCCTATGTCCTATTCCGGAGTGTATTCTATGACTGTCCCAAATTTCATTCAGATCCGTCCAGCCATTTTGGCGTGTTTGAGTAACAAACATCTAAACATCGTAACTTTCGCATTTATAATATTAGGAAGATATGTTGATTCAACTTGTCGTTCGACGTGGAGAGCTAAGGGGGAGGCCTTTGTCCAGCAGTGGACGTCTTCCGGCTGATGTTGATTCAAGATCAAGCAGGTCCTCAGAGAAGTTAAAGCTACATATGAGAGTATTAATGTCGTGGTGGCCCGGGGGTTATGGCTCATTATGCATGAGGGTGCGGCAAAAACCTTTCAAACCAGGCAAGCATTGTGACTTTTTCCGATTTTTTATGTAATTCCGTTGATTATTTAAACACCACCGACATACGGTAAAGGAAAACATCGCGAAGTTGAAGTCGCCAATCCGCCTTGAGCAAACGTGGTGATACAGCCTTTTCTCAGCAGAGGGCGCTCATAGGCTGATGCTGTGATGTGAATGGTGTGCTGGCAAGCGCCTTAACCTCCAGCCACCACGACATTTCAGATTCCCCAGTACCCACTGTGGAAAAGGACTGGGGCGGTCTTAGTCAAACCTGGCATCTCACTGTAAAGGCAAAAGCGACAAGCGTCGGAATGACGTATAACGTGGTGAATGTGAACGTTAAGGCTGATTGAGATAGAAGATCTTTGTGAATGCCCTCTGCCTCCTTTAAGGAACATGGAAAAAGGTTGGTATACTTCCTGGAAAAAGCATACTTCACACAGAAGCCGTCCCATAAGACGTGGGCTTGGACAAGGCGACAAATTTTCAAATTGAAAAATGTGTCTGTGATACCTACACATGACGAAACTAAGTAGTTGAGAGATAGTGTCGCCGCCACCGATCACTTCCCTAAGGAAAAATTCGGCAGTGAACACTGACTAGTCAGAGGCATGTTGAATCTGATTGACATATCAACTGTCGAGTTTCAGTCCTCATATCACATTTTAGTAATATACATGTATTTTAGATTTCGTGTGAAAATATATACCTAAACAGGTATTAAGAGAACTTATCGTTTTGGCTGCGCCTTACTGTTTTCTAATAACAATTAGTTACAAATAACTAAATATTATTAACAGGCGCTAACTAAATACGGTGGTTGTAAAGTAAGTTAGAAAAACTTAATTCTTAATATTGAAGCAAAAATTTTATGTCTTAATATAAGTTGCGATCAGCTCTTTTATTTAAATAAATAATTCTCTGTCTTGTGTCTTTAGAGTCATTTATTCATCCACGTCGTATTAAAATCCGGCGATCAAATCTACTGAGATGAAACTTCATTTATAAAGATTTTTTGGCGTATCTGTTAGAAATAGAACGCAATCAAATAAGTAGTTCGCATTTTTGCCGCTGTGTGGCGTTCTCACTTCTTTTGTTTTTTTTCACTTTTTGACACACGTTTGTAACGCTTACGTCTTATGAAATAAATTACACAATATTTAAAGTTAATACTTGCTTTATTCAATAATTCCTACATGGTAGCAGAACGTGGTTGATTAGCAAGTATCAGTACAAAATATTCGTGCAGAATTTATCAGTGTTTAGTGGTGTACCGGAATAAAAAGTGAGATTATACACACGCGTCCCAGTGACCGGCGAGTTACGAAAAACTCTTAAAAAATGAGTTCATCGCATCACATGTTCAATCTTGATAAGTTGATCGGGCGTGAAAACTTCGCAACATGGAAATTCAGTGTGAAAACTTATCTCGAACACGGAGATTTGTGGCAATGTGTGGAGCCCAAAGATGGCAAACCCGTAGATCCTTGTAAAGATATTAAGGCGAAATCTAAATTGATATTGTTGTTAGATCCGCAAAATTACATACATGTGCAAACTTGCAGCACAGCCAAAGAAGTATGGGAGACTCTGCAACAAGCGTTTGATGACAACGGATTAACCAGAAAAGTTGGGCTGTTGAAAGATTTAGTGAACAGTACTCTGGAATCTAGCGGTAATGTAGAATCATACATTCACAAAATAATGACCACAGCCCATAAGTTACGGAACATAGGGTTTGAAGTCAACGACGAGTGGCTGGGTACATTGATGCTGGCCGGTCTGCCTGACGTCTACGCTCCTATGATTATGGGACTTGAGAGCTCTGGCGCGAAGATTAGTGCCGATCTTATCAAGACCAAGCTACTACAAGAAGTTAGATCAGCAGATACCAGTACCGCTTTGTATGTTGGTTCAAAATCAAGGAAACAACATAGTCGGCCACAACAACCAAAGACGAAAGGGCCAAGATGCTACAAATGCAATAATTATGGACACTTCGCGAAGTTTTGTACGAGCACTAAAAAAAAAACTGTGAATGAAAAAGGAAAAAAGGATACAGGTTTTATCGCAGCTTTTTCAGCCTTTTCAGGTGCTCAGTGTAATAAATGGTTCATTGACTCGGGTGCATCCATGCATATGACCGGTAACAGGCAGGGATTGTACAATGTCACGGAACCACCGGTAAAGAAAATTACAGTAGCCAACCAGGAGCCGCTGTCAGTAAAAGGAGTTGGATACACTGACATCGAACTAGCACAGGGTAAGAAGATTCAGTTAAAAAATGTTTTATATGTTCCTGGTTTGGCCGTGAATTTGCTCTCAGTGAGTACAATTGTTAACAGTGGTTATAAAGTAACATTTACTCAAAGAGGTTGTGATGTTCATGATTCACATAGAAAACTGATATGTTCAGCAACTTTAAATAATAAACTGTATATATTGGATACTGGGAATAGTCCTGAAACTGCAAATTTAAGTTTCAGTGAGGAGAAGTGTAGTGACACTTACTTATGGCACCTGCGTATGGGCCATTTGAATGTTTCAGATGTCAACAGACTACCCAGCAGTGTCAGGGGTGTGACTCTTACCAACACTGAGAGTAATGTGACAAGGTGTGTCTCTTGCTGTGAAGGCAAGCAGTCTAGATTACCATTCAAGAATCTTGGTTCTCGAGCCTCAGGACCTTTACAACTTGTTCACTCTGACCTCTGTGGACCCATGGAGAACTTGAGTTGCTCAGGTATGAAGTACTGTATCACTTTCATCGATGATTATACAAGAATGGTGTTTGTTTACTTCATGGAAAATAAAACCAAAGTATTGGATGTTTTCAAGGACTATAAAAACAAAGCAGAAAACCATTGTTCTCAGAAAATAAAGATTTTAAGAACAGATAATGGTACTGAGTACTGTAATACTCACTTTGAGAATTTCTTATCCAACAGCGGTATAGTACATCAGACCTCCACTCCCTACACCCCCCAACACAATGGACTGGCTGAACGGATGAATCGGTCATTAGTTGAGAAAGCTAGGTGCATGCTGTTCCATGCCAATCTACAGAAGAAACTATGGGCCGAGGCAGTGGGGACCGCAGCATATATTTTAAACCGATCTCCTAATAAGGCTTTACAGGGTAAGACACCCTTTGAAATGTGGAATGGATACAAACCAGACTTGTCCCATCTGAGAATATTTGGCTCGGAGGCTATGGTCTTTGTACCAAAGGAAAAACGGCAGAAGTGGGACAAAAAGTCAAAAAGGATGATTTTAGTGGGATACTGTGACA
This sequence comes from Spodoptera exigua, assembly GCA_902829305.4. Classification (NCBI taxonomy): domain Eukaryota; kingdom Metazoa; phylum Arthropoda; class Insecta; order Lepidoptera; family Noctuidae; genus Spodoptera; species Spodoptera exigua. The sequence continues at coordinate 4,478,622 of LR824601.2, read as the reverse complement.
ATACAAAAGGATATCGCTTACTAGATGAAAAAACATATCAAATTATAAAAAGCAGGGATGTCACCTTCTTTGAGAATAAAAGTTCTAATTTGAAAGTAACTAATGATGTTTCAGATTCATCTAGTAACTATCAAGCTTCACAAATGAAGACACAGCCACCAGGGAATCAATCTACTTCTGCAAGTCATAGCAGTAATGTCCCGGCACCTACAGAGATATCCTTGTCTGAAGAAGAAAAGCTCACCTTACCATTGGTTCAAGAAACTACTGGTGATTGTGTAACGAATGAGAGTTGTGATCAGGATTCTAGCGAGTATGAGACGGATGCAGGAGATTCAGATGAAACATATGTCCCACCAAGATACAAACACTCACAGAACCAGCAGAGAATCACGCTGAGACCTCGTAACAGAACTCAAAGGAATATCATAGATGGAGATGAAAACAGTATGTATTGTTTACTTTCAAGTTTTTGTGATCCGCAGACAGTTGAGGAGGCACTTTCATCACCTTACGCCAAACAGTGGAAACTAGCAATGGACGAGGAGTATAACTCACTGATGAAAAATAATACCTGGAATCTAAAGGACTTGCCTTCGGGTAGAAAGGTTTTGCCATGCAAGTGGGTCTATAAAACTAAAACTGACCAAAGTGGTAATATAATACGATTTAAAGCCAGGCTTGTGATTAAAGGGTATGCCCAGAGAAAGGGCACTGACTACGAGGAAGTGTTCTCACCTGTTGTAAAGTACACTACCATAAGGTACTTGATATCACTAGCCGCAAGATTGGGGCTTGAGATTGACCAACTGGATGCAGTATCAGCATTTTTACAAGGTGACATTGATGTTGACATTTACATGACGCAACCAGAGCTGTATGAACAAGGGCCTCAAGTGTGTCACTTGAATAAATCCATATATGGATTAAAACAGGCTAGCAGGTTGTGGAATTCAAAATTAAACCTTGTGCTGCTGGAGATGGGACTGAAACGTTCAAAGTCTGACCCATGTGTCTATTTCAATCCAGATAAGAATACCTACATTGCTGTGTGGGTAGATGACCTCATTTTATTTACTTCAAATAACGTGGAAAGAGACAAGATTAAACACAGGCTTATGCAACACCTCGAGATGAAGGACCTGGGTAAGGCTAGTCAGTGTGTAGGCCTGAACTTAACCAGGGATGGAGACACTATTATGATTGACCAAGAAAAATATATTAAAAGTGTACTTACTAAGTTTGGTATGTCTGACTGCAAATCATGCAAAACACCTATAGAAGTGGGCCTGAAGTTTTCTCAGAGAGCTGATGACAAGGAAGTAGACTACCCTTATCAACAGGCTATAGGCTGTCTTCTCTACATTGCTCAAGGTACAAGGCCTGACATTTCCTTTGCCGTCAATACTCTCAGTAGGTTCAATAAAGAACCAAGAGCAGAACACTGGACAGCAGTCAAAAGAGTACTACGATATTTACAGGGAACTAAAGATTTGAAGCTCACCTATACCAAAGATGATCAACCAAATCTTAGAGGCTTCTGTGATGCAGACTGGGCCAGCGATAATATCGACCGAAAGTCCTGCACGGGCTATGTTTTTATTTCTCAGGGAGGCGCGGTGTCCTGGTGCTCCAGGAGACAACAAACGGTGGCTTTGTCAACCGCCGAGGCGGAGTACATGGCCATGTCATCAGCAGCGCAGGAGGCCCTGTGGCTGCGACAGCTGCAGATCGAGATCGGCCAGCCTTCAAATGGACCGCTTTGCATATTTAGTGACAATCAAAGTGCTATAAAATTGTCTGCCAATGATTGTTATTTACCCCGTTCAAAACATATTGATATAAGATATCATTTTTTGAGAGAGCATGTAAATAATTTAGAGATAAAATTTAATTATTGTAGAGGCGACAATATGATTGCAGATATATTAACTAAGGGTACCACTGAGCATAAAAACTTATATTGTATAGCAAAAATGGGTTTGCGTTCAGGGGTGGATGTTAGAAATAGAACGCAATCAAATAAGTAGTTCGCATTTTTGCCGCTGTGTGGCGTTCTCACTTCTTTTGTTTTTTTTCACTTTTTGACACACGTTTGTAACGCTTACGTCTTATGAAATAAATTACACAATATTTAAAGTTAATACTTGCTTTATTCAATAATTCCTACAGTATCTAATATTAACGACTAGCTCCAAACTCTTGTGCGGTTTCACCCGCTGCGCTGCGCCTACCTATCGTAGCGGGTTGTTTGATATACTTACATAGTCTTCCCCAATAAATGGACTAATACAAAAAAAATTGTTCAATTTGAACCAGTAGTTGTGGAGATTAGCGCGTCAAATAAACAAACAAACAAACTCTTCAGCTTTACAATATTAGTATAGTATCAGAAACTAGAAAGGTGAAAAAAGTCCTAAGTACTATTTGAGGACTAAATTAATTATCTTGCGTTGGGTACACTGTTGGCAGACAGACTGACACACTAAACTTACCGTAGGATTGTTCATCTTAAATGAGTAATCCCCAAAGGGATGGTAACACAAACTCGTGTCATCAAAAGTACTAAATAAAATTCCACGGCAGTATACAGGATATGCTCAGCTTTTGCATAATAAGTTCGTTCAATTCTATTCTTTCTCAAAGAGAGAATCATAATACATAAATAATACTGTTTACAAAATATACGTATAGAAACTAGTATTAATAATAATACTAGTTTCTATACACCCATAATACTACATAATAGGAGTCAATATTATGTCAAGACACCTTTTGAGATGTTTAAATAATTGTAATTAATTTTATTATAATTTTTATAACAATAATTTGTCTAATTATTTTATATTTTCTACGTAAATTACGATGTTAAGCAAAACATTGTAATTTTCTTATTGTATAATAATAAATTGTAATTTGTATAATTGTGATAATTACAAAATGTGATCTTATTGATGCAATTAATTTAATGTAAAATAGATATTTTAGATTTTCATAAATTAGGCCTCGTACTGTAATAATATTTTGTTGAAATTATAAATAAATCATAGACAACTAAAACTGGTTTAGTTCTCTATGAAATAAATAGTTACATTTATTTATAATAATATAGGACCATGATACATAAATACAATTAAATTGAATTTGTTTAACAATACTTGATTTAACATCTTAAAACATTTGGATTATTTTATTTACAAATTTAATCAGTCACAAACTTACAATCACTAATTAATTTATATACTTATTACACAATATGCATATTTAACAATGTATTAAATTAAGTAAATTTCAGTTCGTCATGGGTGGTCCATGTTATTAAAACTACATGTACGTACACATTGTATAAAAGTTTTTTTTATTCATCGAGTCTTCGCCCTCTTCTTCAGCACCACATTTTTAGAAGATTCATTCTTTTCTTCTCGCCCTCGCACAGAGTTTATGTAGCTGAATTGAACAGGAATAAGGGAATATTTGTGAGCCCACCGGTCAAGTCTTGGTGTCTTTGATGTTTTTTATTTTCCCATATATCTAGATATTACTTTTTCTGCTCAAGTAGATATTAATTATTCTTCATATAAGCATCTAACCAGATGCACTCGCTCTCTTGGTGTTTCTATGCCCACTAAAGCTCAAACACAACACAGGCCTCTTCACAGAGTCATATGTCTTGGAGTTATCAACAAAGCAGATTTAAATAACTTTTTGAGTTCTGTAACTTTATCATCCGATCCATTACTTTGTGCCTTCCGTCCGTTGTATTATCTCATGTTGTCACCTTCTATCGGGTATTAAAGCTCCAAGGTAAGTTTATTATTGGAAACATCGCAATTGTCGATTTTTGCAAATTCTGTTGACTTATCATCGACATGTTCAACCATAATTATTTCGGTTTTCAAACTATACATGTACCTATGTACTTTATTCCAAAATTAGGTTACTGGCATCCATTTAACCAGCAGATGTCCTGCATGAACTGTATGGCTCACATTCGTTGCGTATAAGGTCGATTCTTCCCTGCATCTTTTAAAGGTTTGAGATAGTATTTCCATTGACTATAACGCAGTCCATTAACGTCTCCAGACGTTAAAAGAAATAATGCTCACGTGGTAGACTCCTATATTAGGGTGATAACTTCTAGGCATCACTTTGTCTGCTCAAATAGGTAGGTATTTGTATTCTATCTTCGATTCTATCAATTCTTGTAACTTCCATAGCCTTATTTGGTCCCGGTCACCTTAATCCTCACCAAGCCAGCTATTAGTCTAATTATATAACGTATATTTTGTTCGAGTGGTATTCAAGCTAGAAATTATACTTCATAATATTTGTAGATTCCTTCTTGTGTATGAAAAACAATACTGTTACATACACGCACCCACATCGCCGGCCAATCACCCATATACATATTATTTCTCTGTCCCATCACACGCGCAATTAGATTTGTATACCGCCCAGGCAACTCTGATAAAATCTTTCATATCTCTTAATATCGGAATTACATCAAGATCAAACTTCTTTTTTTAATGATCCTTGTAGTAGGTCCTCTTCAATTTATTCAGTTGAGGTAAAAACCTCCAATATGGCCTGGATAATTCTTTCTTCTTTCAGTACTCAACTCGTTGCTTCTTATAGTTTTTCAAAAACCCATGCGTTTCAATAGATGTATTTTGTGTACCTATAACGTATTTCATGTTTTTAGTTTCGTGCATGACAGCATGCATCCCAGCACAGATAGCATGAATCTCGTAACTTAGTGTTGAGCAGTCCTGTCTACATGCATCTTGGATTTTGGAGAGAGGTCATTATATATTTTTATGTTGTTATTAATCGACTTTCTTCTACGCTTTTTCCACAAACCTTTACTTACATACATCATCTATAACACGTAAAGTTCGTAGACATTCACGAGAATTTCTTCCACTCAAACCTTTGGTCAGAACATCTACACGCCTTCTAATACAACATAAATATTTGAGAGATTATTAAAAACTACACCTTTATCGTACTTAGAGCGGTGCCTAACATCAATATGTTTCGTTTAAGAATTTGCTAACTTTGAGTAAGTCTTTTAATACCCTGGTAATCATTAATTAACACAACACGTTCAGATTGAGTCTTGGTCTTATATAACAAACAGTTATAAAACTCCGTACTCTACCTATAGTGCGTATTTGGCTCAACCGGTTAAGGCGTTGAGCGCCGCAAACTGCAATAACGTGCGGACGAATGCAACGTAAAATATAAAAATAATATAATTAACATCATTGTATGATACTGTTTAAAGAGAGGGCAAATGCAATAATGTTCAGAAATAAAAAAAGTGTTTAAAAGAAAATTATAAACAATTAACTACTACTATACGGTATAAAATAGTGTATCTATCACTAGTAATATTATAATATAATAAAGTATACAATATAATAAATAAAGCAATACGCGAGCCCTCAATTAACACGAATAAATAAATGAATTTATATAAATACTTTGTGTCCTGTGGAGTATTGAGGTTAGAAATGAGGTTGCAGGTGTGGCGTGCAACATTACATGAGGACTACCCCAAACAACGCACAAAATGCATAGTACTGTAGCATCATAGAAAGTATAGATAACGTTTTTTTAAATTAATAACTTTGCCATCCTATAATTTCCTAATAATAATTTGACATATGAATCACAACCAGATCTTTATGTTTTTATGACACGCATTTGTAAGTACAATATATACCATCTACAAAATTAAAATATGTCCAATAAACATAATCAATTACTCGCTCATCTTTCTGTGCAATAAATATACAAGGATCTTGATGCAAAGCTTTAAGCCTACCATCCATCGCCTTTCTCACTTACCCTTTACTCCGATGCCGGTCAAATTATCACAAAACATACAGAGACTTACAACACACACCCACTGTCTACACATTCATTAAAGGTTTCATTTGAGTTCCTCATTTATTATTATCTTTTAAGATTTTATTAGCGATTGTTCTCTTTATCTTATCTCTTAGTTTGTACTTCCATGTAAACCTCTCCATCGAGTGAATGTATCAGGTAAGCTGTTCTGCCATTTGATGAATTTCAATACCATTCTCTGTTGACCAGTTGGAGATTCTTTGCTTTCTCCCTCTAACGTCCTTTAGAGACTTGTACAGCAGAAGAGAAGTATGTTTAAAAATTATCCTTTGGTCATTTTTTCCAGTTGTTGTGTTTGATCTTACATAGAAAGCTGTCAAGTTCTGGTCGTGGTATTATTATTTATAATTTACTATCTTCATTTAAGAAAGGTAAGTATTTTATGGGTCAAGCCCTTATTTTTGTAATGATGCCCAAGTTTTGTTTTTTATAGTGCCCAATAAAAACTTATCTTCTATTATTATAACATTTGGTTCGCGTATTTCTTTATCTAGTCTAGTAGCTCTGATGAAGCTGAATTGTAGATCTTGCGCAGTCTGCCCGCCAGTACGTAGTAAATTAAGTCTTCCTATTTCAGAAGGATCTATTAAGTCTTCCAACGGAACAATTATGTTCCATCTACATTATCCACTGTTACTAATATGCTAATCGTTTTTATACTCTTTAAATTCATCTTCTCTGTTTTTGTTCATTTCTCTATCTTCTAATATCTCTTTATTATTTTCTTCCAGCTCACTTTATTCTAGAGAAATTTTCTAATTATTCCTATATACACTTACTTTGTAGTACCCGTCCATAACATACATAGTAATCGTCTAATCAGTTCTCTGGAAATCAGTTTTCATCACGTAAATGTTTTTTGTTTGACTTCGCCCAACACACACAGATCGAAGATTTCATTCTGGACGTAAATAAGTCTTTGATAAAAGTTTTAGTTTAACCTACATTTATATACACGTTTATATATACACGATTCGCATATTTACACACAAACACAGTTTGGTCCCTCGTCACATTTAAAGAACTATACAGTCCCCAACAGAAACGCAGTCCACGCAAACCCGTCCCGGACGGTCATTTAGGCAGTTCAGAGGTGGACAGGCCGGAGACCTGTCCCTCATCATTATACATACATACAGTGTTTATTGTACACAGCCACAGCACGCCAGATATAATGAATGATGACTTCTCCGGAGCCATCAGCACCGACGGTATATTGTGGGGAATATACAAGAGAATCTACAGTCAAAACGTCATATACCACATAATGAAAAATCACAAGAAAAACCACCGTCAAAATGTTTATAGTGAAGTTTGCCATAAGAGGAACTCCGTCTCCATATTCTGCACGATATACACTTGCACTGCCCACTGTGCTCATACCATGATGAGTCATGTAATAAGGTTCTGCACTAGCACTTGAATCACTAATTTCTTATACGTAGCACAAGCAGCGTCAATCGGCAAAATGTTGTCGTTTTAGAAGTAATCCTGCGGAATTAATAAAAAATCTCATTACGACTTTAGAAGTCAGAAGCAAAAACAAAAATGTTATAAGTAGATTTGTATTTAGCTGGCTTGCTATTACTTTCTGGTATCGCAACATATTGAAGAGTTGATATATTATTATGGACAATTGTCAACATTGTCAATACAATCGCATCAAACATAAAACAAACGCAAAGTAGGTTTCTGGAGGATATTGGGCCTCCAGTAGTGAGGGGTAGGGATTGCCCTACCCCTCTCTCCATCCCTTCCCTATCGTTAAATTACCGAAACCCTTATCCGTAAAAGGTCGGCAACGCACTCGTAACTCCTTTGGTGTTGCGAATGTGCATGGGTAGCGCCGATTGTTTACCATCAGGTAATCCGTCTGCTCGTTTGCCGACCTATCCCATAAAAAAGAAGATCAATTAATTTAATTTGGTAAGGTATAAATATAATGTTTGGGTCTAATAGACTTACCTCAAATGAAGGCACTTGTTACTAACGCAACGTCGTGGGAGATATACCATACAACGAAAAACCACAAGAAAGACCACATTGAAAATGTCTATAGTGAACTTGTCACTTGTAACAGTAACACCGTTTCCAAAATACACTCGCACTAAAAAACTCAGACCACGGTGAGCCGTGTAATAAGGCACTAACTAGCTGTTGAGTCACTTATTTTCTGAATCCATGTCTGACGAGATGGGAACGTAGCACGGGAAGCATCGTTCAGCGGTGCTTTGTCTTCTTGACGTAATCCTGCGAAATAAAACCAATATCTCATCATCATCATTATAACATTTGAGGAATAAAAAAACAATACTTATAGGTACTCATGTTTTCTGGAGCTTTAATTCGGTTTACCTAATCTACATGTAAAAAAACTCAATAACGCCCTGGACCAACTTTTCCAATTCAATGGATTTTTTTTGAAAAGTAGAGGGGAGATATGTGATATATGGGCCGTTCGTCGTTAGCGAGATCGTTGGAGACCCGCGCGAAGCAGCGGCGAGCCGCTAGTTAAACATAAGTTCTAACATCTATTATCTATATCTGTTGTCCTGAGAGCTATTTTTTCAAACGCTTTTATTAGCTTCACTTGTATTCGATTTTTTTGCATACATAAAGTTATATATATAAGAAAAGATCCCGGAGGAATCCCAGTCTTAGATTAGGATAAAATTTAACACTCACTTGGAGTTAAACGAAAAGTTACATAATTGACTAGCTATGTATATCGCCATTACAAATCTCTTATGGCGGCCTCCGCAAAATGGCGAACACACCCGGTTCGCCATCTTGGGGCTTTCAGAAATACAAGAAAATCAATTATATTCGAATTTAATTTAAAAACCGAAAAGGGATTTACTAGTACAAATTCATTAGTTGCACAGGAATTCGAAAATTTCTTTAAATATATTCCTCTCAAAACTACGGAAACGTTGCAATCATCTCCAGCACTTGCGGTCGAGCTTCTCAGAAGTAACGTCAAAGAATGTCCTGCGGACTTTAGGTTTAAACATACAAACCCCCAGGCAGTAATAAAGGCGTTTAAAGATATCAAAGTAAAGTCCAGTGAAGATCTCTGGGGAATGTCTGTTAGAGTGTGCAGGTCTTTTATAGAGACTATAGCGCCTTACTTAACTTTAATTTTTAATAAAAGTGTAGATCAAGGGGTTTTCCCGGATTTAATGAAACATAGTAAAGTAGTTCCATTACTTAAATCAGGTGATAGCACAGAACGCAATAACTATAGGCCGGTCTCTATTTTGCCAGTGCTCAGTAAAGTGTTTGAAAAGTTGATACTTACTCAAATACTGCGTCACTTTAACGCGAATTCTATTTTCCATGACCAACAATACGGGTTCACTAAGGAACGTTGCACTACGGACGCAGGAGTATCGCTTATAAAACAAGTTTTCAAATCGTGGGAAAAAGCACAGGATGCCATCGGAATATTTTGCGATCTTTCGAAGGCTTTTGACTGTGTTGAGCACGAAACACTATTGCTGAAGCTGCAACACTACGGCATTCGGGGGGTATCCCTAAATTTATTAAAGTCATACCTTCTAGAAAGACTACTTACAGTACAAGTAAACAGAGTAAACTCCCAGGGTGCTAGCGTATCTATGGGCGTACCGCAGGGCTCAATATTGGGTCCATTCCTATTTTTGGTTTATGTCAATGACCTGCCCCATTTATTCCAAAGTGAACCGCATATGGTATTATTCGCTGATGACACATCCTTGATTTTTAAATTAAATAGACGATCAAATAACTATGACGAAGTGAATAATGCCTTAATGAAAGTTCATAATTGGTTCACAAAAAACAACTTAGTACTTAATGATAAAAAGACGAAATGCATTAGATTTATTTTGCCAAATGTTAAAAGTAACGTATGCGATGATATATTATTAAATGGTCAGAAACTGGAATTTGTAAAGGAGACTACATTCTTGGGGATTACTGTAGACGACAAGCTGCAATGGGGGCCCCACATTAGATCTCTAGCAGGGCGGTTGAGCTCGGCAGCTTATGCTGTCTGGAAGATCCGTCAACTAACCGACGTAGGCACGGCACGACTAGTGTACTTTAGCTACTTTCACAGCATCATGTCGTATGGAATTCTGTTGTGGGGACAGGCATCCGACTTTGAGTCTATCTTTATCTTACAAAAGCGTGCAGTCAGAGCTATCTATAACTTAGGTCGTCGCGAATCTCTCAGAGAAAAGTTTAGGGAGATCAACATTATGACCGTACCATGTCAATATATTTATGAAAACATTATGTATGTTAGGAAAAACCTACAGCTATTTGTAAAAGTATCTGACAAGCATGACTATCTTACTAGACATAGAAATAGATTAAGTCAGCCTTTATTTAGATTAGCAAAAGTGCATAAGTCGTTCATGGGATTATGTGTTAAATGTTATAATAAAATCCCAACTGAAATACAAAATCTTAATGAAAGTAAATTTAAATTATGCATAAAGAAAGTATTATGTAGGAAAGCATACTACAAACTAAATGATTATATAGAAGATAAAAATGCTTGGAGGGTGGCTGGTTTGACTGCACAGGATAAAAATTGTTAAGGTTAAGAGGAATTTTGATCTCAATTATTAAATTATTCACCATGTTGTTAATTGTTGATAAACTGGATTTTTGTAAATGTGAGAGCCCTGTAACTTATTATAATTGAGTTTGACTTATAGTATATTGGTACTTGTGTCAGTTGGGAGTTGTCATGCTCGATCAGGAGTCTCATTGGCGGTGGCACGGGCACTGGACCGCTCGGTTCCCTATAATATGGTTGAGTTGGGCGGTGCTGGTGTACGTGTCATGTTCGTGAACGGACGCCGTCTATTGGGACTGGTCAACTCGAGACTGTCTAAAGTTGCTGTCCCTGAGGGTTATTTCTTTTTCGGATACTTTGGTTAAACACTAGTGTTACACTGTTCTCACATAATGGAACTATCTAAATTATGTAACAATGCATTGTAAAAAGTGATTGAAAAAGAGAACCATGGAGTTTCTTGCTCGTTCTTCTCCATAGGAATCTACACTTTGGAACGAGCAAATAGCTTCACTAGAGGACAGACGGACAGACTGACACATAAAGTTAAACCTTATGATATCTTTTTTGCTTGACGTTCAAAAGTGCCTTTTTTGGTCTATTTGAAATAAAGAATTTGATTTGATTTGATGATTTGATTTGATTTGAATTCTGGAAAGACAGCAATATCATCTACATATAAGTTTCCTTCAGCAAAGAATAAATACAATGGAAATGGCTTGATTAATCCTGTCCTGAAAATTCGTTGAAAACTATTAAAAATAATATAACTTCGATAAAAGCCATAAAATTTTATGTAACAACTAGCGGCCTGCCCCGCTCGCACGGGTCCAACTATCTCGCTAACCACGAAAGGGTCACTTTTCCTACATTTTCCCTCTACTTTTCTTATATCTTCTTTCTTAACCTTCTCCTAACAATAAAAAACACAACAAAAAAGAATTGGGAACATTGGCCCAGGCGTTGTTGAGTTATTCGCTTACCAACACATTTTGCGATTCATTTACTATACTAGTACTGGATAAAAGTTACCTGGGGAATAATTATGACGCGCTGTACTGGATCAATCGTTATTTTTTATTTCTCTTCATAGTAAGAGACAGCTGAGTTCTTAAGTCTGAACCTAATAACTGAGCTGTCTTACTATGAACATATACTATACTACGTACACATGTAGGTGTGTGTTACAAAAATGTACTTACATGATCGCCCTGGTGCCGTTTTTTCCGTTTTCGAGCGTTTCGTTTCGACTGAGTAGCTATGGAAACATAAACTATTATTAGTTTTATACAATGATATCATACCAAGTGATGTAAGAATCGTACACCATGGTATGCCCACAGTCCTCTAAGCTGTTTCGTTAGAGATATCTAGGTATGCTTGGGCGCTGACGGGCGGTTCGCCCGGAGTGAAACCGACCTCATAGAATACCGGCGTAAAACAACATTCACGTTGTATGATGCCGTGTGAGTACGGCTATCGGAAGCTCAAAGGCCAATTTGACAACAGAAAATGAAAAAAAATATTGCAGAAAAAAATAGAAACATCGATTTTTATGACCATTGGCCTTAATTTTATGACGAATGCGGACACCTTACAATATGCACGTTTTGAGGGAAATTTAAGGAAGTCAAAACAAAATTTTATATAATTATTCAGCTTGGTATCTCAAATTCCGAGGTGAAACGAGGTGAAACTCCTGAAGCGAATGATGACTGGACTACTCGGTCTCACGGTGCGACGCGACGTGAAGGCGGGGCACGCAGGGGACAGGGCCTTACGGGGCTGTATGAAGGGTCACTCCCGGACTGCTCGCGCCTTGGGATTTTGGCACGCACTTGGGGCCCCTGGCGAACAGGGGCCCCAAGTGCGTGCTTATACGTTGATCCGCTACTGCCCAAAGTGGAGATTAAGTTGAGCCCCTCATTTAAAGAGGAGACCCATCCTTGTCACGTAAAGTCTCACAGGCTGTTGTTGATGATGTCATCAAACTGTTCAATTAATATTGATATGACAACCTTTTGGACTCTTTTTGGAACCTTATGGAATTCTGTTGTGGGGACAGGTATCCGACGTTAAGTCTATCTTTATCTTACCTAAAGCGTGCCTTCAGAGCTATCATTCATATATAACTTAGGTCGTTGCGAATCTCTCAGAGAAAAGTTTAAGGAGATCAACATTCTGACCGTACCGAGTCAATTTCAAAGAGCAATTTAAAAACCTACATTAATTTGTAAAGGTATCTAACAAACATGATTATCATACTAGACATAGGAATAGAGTGAGTCAGCCTTTGTTTAGATTGGCTAAAGTGCAAAGTCATTCCTACGATTGTGTATTAAATGTTATAACAAAATCCCAGTTGAAATTCAAAATGTTAATGAAAGCAAATTTAAATTATGTATAAAGAAAAATGTATGCATACTACAAACCAAATGATTATATACAAGACTAGCTACTCTCGCGCGGTTTCACCCGCTGCTCTGGTCCATTTGATCGTAGTGTGATGTTGTATAGCCTAAAGCACTCAGGAACATTGTAGCTACCTATCAGTGAAAGAATTTTCGCAACCCGACCAGCGGTTCCAACGATTACCTCCTACTTACAAACTTACAAACATACGAACCTACAAATTTTACCTCTGTATAATATTGGTATACATAAAAATGCCTGGAGTCTAGCTGGTCCTACTCCACAGGATGTTAAGAGGAGTATTTGATTTCAATCATTAAATTGTATCAATTATAATTAAGTTAGACTTGTAGAATATAAGTCTTGTAGTTTGTGTCAGCTGGGAGTTGTCATGCTCACTCAGAGGTCTCATTGGCGGTGGCACGGGCACTGGATCGGTCGATTCCCTATAATAGGATTGAGTTGGGCGGTGCTGGTTTATGTGTCATGTTCGTGATAAAGTCATTCAATGATTTTCTTTCCACGAAAAAGCGTGGGGAAACGTAAGTAGGACTTTAAATATATATACCGATGCCGTCTACATTGGTATAGTGGAAATGTGGAGAGCCAGTGATAGCACGGCTCTACAGAATACCGGTAGGATTAGTGAGGCTACCGGAGGCCCTATCCCCCCGCCTTCCCGCATCCTCAGTCCCCAAATCTACTAGCCCAGCTGTAAATCCACAATAACCAACAAAAGGTACACAAAGCACTTGTTAACTGTTTTGGAATTATGAGTGTTATGTGTTATGTGTAATTGGAGTTATGGGCAATGCTGATTGCTTACCATCAGGGTAATCTGTCTGCTCGTTTGCCGACCGATCCGATAAGAAGTCTGTAAGTAATATAGTAGAAAATTGGAATTGGTCATGTACATCAGTCTTTAAATAAAATAGTAGGTACCTTGAACATTTCCATCCGCGTCGGCGACACTTGAATCGCCGACATTGGGTACTACTTCTTTCTCAGCCACTACTGGTTCGTTCGAGGATTCGATTACATATGGATTGAAATTTTCATATCTGGTGTCCCACACATCTGCAACAGAATTATCTGTTATCTATTATGGTACGAATGACCTTTAAGTATAGGGTCTGCATCTGCATTAAAATGAGCGCTAGACGGGCTGGTAAAAAAATATTTCTTATGTAAATAATTAGATTTGTTTCTGTTCATATTCAGTACTTTTATAAATAAAAGTTGATAAAAAAACATTACATGGTTATTCACAATTTCCAAATTTATTTTTTTTAACTTCACACGTCTTCTGGTATTTAATTTAATTTTCTTACTTCTAACCACACAAAGTTGAACTAAGACACCTAGAAGAAAAATGTAATACCCTGATTATTTTCATTAATATAAAAGATGCTGTAAAAAATAAAAAATCGCATATCATTTGTTAAAATATCATGAATTATTTTTATTCATACCTAAAATATCAGACGAATTCCCGCTCTTCGCCTCCTCTTGTTGCTCGGAGGCGGAAGCCTCCACTTGTAGATCGGAGCTGGAGGCTACCTCTTGTTGATTGGAGGCGGAGGGCTTCTTTTGTTGATCGGAGCGGCAGATCTCGTCTTGTTGATTGGAGGCGGAGGCCTCCTCTTGTTGATCGGAGTTGGAGGTACCCTCTTGTTCATCGGAGGTGGACGCCTCCTGTTGTTCATCGGAGGCGGAGGCCTCCTCTTGTTTATTGGGGGCGGAGGGGCTCTTTTGTTGATCGGAGTTGGAGGAACCCTCTTGTTCATCGGAGGCGGAGGCCTCCTCTTGTTGATCGGAGGCGGAGGCTTCCTCTTGTTGATCGGAAGCGGAGGCCTTCTTTTGTTCATTGGAGGGGCAGACCTCCTCTTGTTCATCGGAGGCGGAGGCCTCCTCTCGTTGCTCAGAGGAGGAGGCTTCCTCTTGTTCATCGGAGGCAGAGGTGTCTTCTTGTTCATCGGAGGTGGAGGCCTCCTCTTGTTGATTGGAGGCGGCGGCTTTCTTTTGTTGATTGGAGACGGAGGCCTTCTCTTGTTGATGGGAGGTGGAGGCCTCCTCTTCTCGATCGGAGGTGGAGGCTTCCTCATGTTGATAGGGGGCAGAGGGCTTCTCTTGTTGATGGGAAGCGAAAGGCTCCTCTTGTTGATTGGAGGCCGAAGCCTTTTTTTGTTGATCAGAGGGGCTGATCTTCGCCTGTTGATTGGAAGCACGAGGCTCCTCTGGTTCATCGGAGATGGAGATCTCTTCTTGTCCATCGAAGGAGAAGGCCTCCTTTTGTTGATTGGAGGGCGACGCCTTCTTTTGTTGATCAGAGACGTAGACCTCCTCTTGTTGAACCCTGGCAAAGGACTCCCCTTGTTGTACGGAAGTGGAAGCCTCACCTTGTTGATAAGGAGCGAAAGGCTGCTCTTCTTGAAAGGGGGCGTAGGGCTCCTCTTGTTGATAGTAGGCGAAGGGCTCCTCTTGTTGATAGGAGGTGCTGGGCTTCTCTTGTTGATATTGAGCGAAAGGCTCCTGTTGTTGCTGGGGGGCGCAGGGCTCCTCTTGTTGAAAGGAGGCGTAGTGCTCCTTTTGCTGATAGGAGGCGTAGTGCTGCTTATGTTGAACAGAAGTTGAAGCCTTACCTTGTTGATAGGTGGCGTAGTGTTCCTTTTGTTGATAGGAGGCGTAGTGCTCCCCTTGTTGATAGGGGGCGTAGTGCTCCTCTTGTTGATAGGAGGCGTAGTGCTCTTCTTGTTGATAGGAGGCGTAGTATTCCTCTTGTTGAAAGGGTGCGAAGGGCTCCTCATGTTGATAGGGTTCGAAGTGTTCCTCATGTTGAACGGAAGCGGAAACGTCACCTTGATGATAGAGGGCGACATCTTGTTGGTAGGAGGCGCTGGGCTCCTCTTGTTGATAGGAGGCGCTGGGCTCCTTTTGTTGATAGAAGACGCATAACTCCTCTTGTTGATAGGAGGCTCTGGGTTCCTCTTGTTGACAGGAGACCCTGGGCTCCTCTTGTTGATAGGAATCCCTGGGCTTCTCTTGTTGATAGGAGGCGGATGTCTCCTCTTGTTGATAGGAGTCCCTGGGCTCCTCTTGTTGATAGGAATCTCTGGGCTCCTCTTGTTGGTAGGAGGCGGATGTCTCCTCTTGTAAATACGAGGCACTGGGCTCCTCTTGTTGATAGGAGGTGGATGTCTCCTCTTGTTGATAGGAGGCGGATGGCTCCTTTTGTTGATAGGAAGCACTGGGCTCCTCTTGTTGATTGGAGGCGCGAGGCTTCCCTTGTTGATTGGAGGCGGAGGTCCCCTCTTGTTCATCGGAGGTGGAGGCCTCCTCTTGTTGATTGGAGGCGCGAGGCTTCCCTTGTTGATTGGAGGCGGAGGTCCCCTCTTGTTCATCGGAGGTGGAGGCCTCCTCTTGTTGATTGGAGGCGCGAGGCTTCCCTTGTTGATTGGAGGCGGAGGTCCCCTCTTGTTCATCGGAGGTGGAGGCCTCCTCTTGTTGATTGGAGGCGGAGGCTTTCGGTTGTTGATTGGAGACGGAGGCCTTCTCTTGTTGATCGGAGGTGGAGGCCTCGCCTTGTTGATCTGGGCGAGTTTCTAAAATAAACACGAACAGAATGAATAATTCTACTAGTATACATATATTTGCACCGCAGGATGGCTGGCAGTGGTTGCATGAGAAGAGCTGTACTTCGAGCTCAGGGACGTGCAAATGGGGTGACCTATGTCCAGCAGTGGACGAACTCTGGTCAATGATGAGGAGTAAGTTTGCATATTTTTTTTATATCCAATAAAATTATTCAATGGGTTTGTATTAATATATGCATATAATCGGATAAAGCGATCAGTTAAAACACTTAGAGGCACGAAATCTTGTATAAGTGTGAAATGGACGATAGCTAAATTATTTGCAAAAGATGTCGATTAAAATTAGGTTTTGCAACAATTGGCAATACCTGCGCCGTCATACATCATGTAATAGTATAAAGAGGAAATATGAATTAATGTAAATCGTAAAATGAAATAAAAAAAATTAAATATGAATTCATGTTAAACGTAAAATCATTGAATGAAAATTTGTATTCTATGACAGACTAACTACATCTTTAAAATTAAGTTTGACGTTTAAAATGAGGTTTGTACTGAATGAGGCTTTTTCGATTCTTTCCATTATCAAGCTTACCTATTAGGAAGTAATTCAGAACCACTTCAACTTAGAAAGATTTGTCACAACCTTCATAGTGGAGTGGGATTATAGTTTATAAGATTCAGTTTAATCTGAGAGCAGTGGTGCCTAATACGTGACTGCGATGGCTGCAACAGCTTATAAAGCATACTGCAGAATAAGGGGATATAATGTGCATGTGGATGCTGATTCGAAACCTGGCAAGTACCAATGTGACTTTTTCCGAGTTATGCTTTCCATGATTATGTAGACGCCACAGACATGCGGTGAAGGAAAACATCGTGTGGAAGCCTGCACGTCGATTCTATAAAATTTGTTTGATTTTGAATCGTGTTCGAGTGCGAAGTGAGCGTCGAAGTGACGGGTAAATTAAATTTTTGAATGCCACTTTTAACGTCATTTCATACTTTATCTTTCAAAATGATGCTGTCAATTTAGTTCAACTTGCAAGTGTAGCGCTAGTTACTACTACTCACGGCGGATTCAGATTCGAAGTTTAGAATGAAGTTTTACAGAATCACACTCCTGGACTTATAATTTCTAATTATTAATTAGAAATCGCCAAACCACCTTGAGCAGGCATGGTGAATAATGCTCAAACATTATCCGTGTGAAAAGAGGCCTTTGCACGGCAGTGGGCACATATAGGCTGATGATACACTTATTTTTACACACGCTCTTATAACTCTCTGATACAATAGGTATCCATATATCATACTATCAGGGAGATATTTTTACAAGACTAGTAGCAAATTTTTGTTTTCCTGTTGACCTCTTGGTATGGAAAATGTTAGAAATACAAAAATACTTAATTTTGTATTTCTAATTGGCTACTTAAATGTTTTATGCATTTTATGACTTTCTGTGTTAAGACATAACTTATTAACGCCATTCAATTTGATTGATCGATTTTCTCCAGTGCGGTGGGTGCCTTTACAAACATACTAATTGACAAACACATCACACCCAGACCCAGAACAACTATTCGTGAATTACACAAAGTGCTTTTCTACCTAGTGCTACCTAGTTGCAGAGCAGCCAGGGGCCCAGCCACTGCGCCAACCAATATATTTTAAAACACGCAATAAGTCAAGTCTTATCATCAGCCTGTTGTCGTCCATTGCTGGACATAGGCCTCCCCAATTGCACGCCACTGAGCTCGATGTTCAGCTCTTCTCATCCAACCACTGCCAGCCACCCTTCGGATGTCGTCAATCCACCTAGCTGGAGGGCGCCCTACACTACGTTTGCCTAGAAGTCAAGTCTAATGCTATTTTTATTTTACGAAACAATCGTTCTAATACACGTTAAAATTATGGCTATTTCTCTCGACAAATAGCGCCGCAACTAAGGCAACTATGTGAATAATTTTAATAATCTTATCTATACCTATATGCCTATAATAAATCTGTATAATAAATCTGTAATATAATAATCTTATCTATATGCCTATAATAAATCTGTAGGGAGGTTAAATCTATTTTCAAAATAACTATTAGGGGGTGATAAGTGATCGATACTTATGCAATTAAAACCAATAAGCAAAATATTTGTATGTATGTCTGTCTGTCTATATATTCCTTAAAGAAACAAAAACTGGTCGACAGATATTAACGAAACTTGGTGCAATATTTGTCACATTCCTGGGCAGGCTATAGCATACTTTTCATTACGATACAATTAATAGGAGCAGAGCAATGAAGGTAAATGTCGGGAAAACTGGAGACGTGTGTGCAGCCGTTGTGGTTAGAGTAACGTAGAAATCATGTATCACGGAAATATTCTATATAAATTACCTAAAAATAATTCACAACAGATTAAGTCTATCTTTTATGGTTGACTTATGAGTCAACCATAAAAGATAGACGGAGAGAGATAGAGAAGATAGACACGTGTAACTCTTGATAGCTCAGCAGTTCGGAGCATACTAATTATATTTGTTTACTAACTACTAATTACGTTTGTAATACTCTCACTCATCTCTAATTTACATTAAATACCAATTCAATAAAAACTATGATAGAAATCAGTATGGAAATACCAAACTTATACATGAACACACGCTACATGCACGAACGTACTTATATGTATAATAACATCCATATCATAGTGGAGAAATTTAGTATCAGCATCGCACCCATAGGAAGCCGGGGCAGGTCGCTAGTCTTAGAATCTTGGGTCAAGTAAAGTAGCTTTACTTTATATTGTATTTTACCAATGGTCGAATAGCCAATTAAAATTGATATACACACAAAGAGAAGTAATAATACTATTGTCTGGGGCTACGATTTCGCCGTAGCATCCGCTACAAACTATGAAGCTACGGCTACGGCGCCGGCGGCTCAGTGTCATATATGAGAGTTACGATCTTGCATAGCTTTACTAATAGGGACTACATTCGTTCATTAAATTATAAACGTACCAGGATAAATAATCTCGTACAGTAAATTTGAATAAATATTAGTGTTACACTGTTCTCACATAATTGAACTAACTCTTTGTAAAAGGAATCTGTATATGAAACTGATTTAAAAAGAGTAACCATAGAGTTTCTTGCTCGTTCTTCTCCATCGGAATATACACTTTGGAACGAGCAAATAGCTTCACTAAGAGGACTGACCGACAGACTGACACTATATTCAAAAGTGCCTGTAAGGGTCTAATTGGAATAAATGATTTTTGACTTTTTTTGACGTAATATTTTTGTGTGATATAATTTGAGGCGGTACCAAACTAGCAATGTTTTTAGTGAACCGACATTGTCGGTCCGAAAATAACTACCACTTCTATAATTTATGTGATTAACATTGATATTTAAATGAATATTTTCAAATGAAATGAGGTGTTACAAAGATAAATACATATGTCGGCAGAGAGTGTGATACGAAAAATAGCGGCGGAAATATAACTACTTACAAAAAACAATAATAAATGTATGAAAAAAATAATAATATATATAATAAATATTTTGAGAAAGTGTATGAATATAATAGTAATACAATAAAAATATGTATTCACTATACAGTCGGTATGTTAAATAAAAATATTTGATGTATAAAACAAATTAATATAATGTCAATTAAGCGTGTTGTACTTGAGCTACAAAGTTACTAGAAGATTTTTACCTGTATGATGTACATGTAAAATGCTAAAAATGACTTTCGCATTTGCGCAAGCATTGGCAATTCGCTAATATTTTTGTAACTCACACTGACATTCACGAGGTTATAACACATATCGCGTTTATATTGCTTCATTTGCAGTTGCATACTGGAGATGGGTTTATTGAAATTTATAATATTCACTGACTTCTTTTGATGTTCAAACTGCATGCCGCAACGGCAGCCGGCTGCTGTGCATCGTCTCGCGAGTTCGATTCCCGCACGGATCAATTCTTTGAGTGTGTGAATGCCTAAGTCAATATGTAGTACATTTGTTATCACAGGAGAAAAGTCTTTGTGTAGTAATTTAAAAGTAGTAAGTAACTAAAATGACTAACTGAAAAGTGGTATGTGTATAAGCATTACTATGATCTCCATCAATTCCTTCAACTGAAACTTGCTAGAGATATTTCTGTAGATTTTAATAGCGACTTATTCCGTGCTATTTTATCACTTCAGGTCTATTCTACTGATTTAAATTCCATCATACATAATAGAATCGATTATTAAATATTGATACAAAAAAGTTATATTAAGTTAACTTTGACTTTTTTAAAGACTATAAAAGTACTTACTGTTACGACTTTTGTCCCCGCTGCTGCGGTGCTTAATCTGTTTAGTGCTTGGTATGGTGCGTGGTCTGTTTTGTCTGAAGTGTATTTTTATCGTTCTTTTTGTCGTTTTTCGTATTATTCGTGTCCTGGAATGTTTGGTGGTCTTTTTTGTGACCTTTTTTATTATACTGGTGGTAATATATCTATGAAACCTTTTAGGGGTTTGCTCAGTCTGTCTACTTTGGCTGGCGCTGCTATTAGGCTGAGCGGAGTCGATAGCTCTACTAGGGCTGCTGGTATTGCTGGAACTCCTGGGACTGCTAGGGCTACAGGAAATGTTGCTGCTGCTAGACCTGCACTGACTTTGCCGGCACTGGCTGCTACCTTCGCTGTCTGGTCTGATCGGGCTGTTCGATTCACGCTCACCGGGCGGGCTGCGTGTGCTGGACGGGCTGCGTGTGCTGGACGGGCTGCGTGTGCTGGACGGACTGTGTATGCTGGGCGGGCTGTTTGTGCTGGCCGGGCTGTGTGTGCTCGCCGGGCTCTTTGGTTCGCGCTGACCGGGCGGGCTGTTCGATTTACTCTGACTGGGTGATCTTGGTGTGCTGGGCGGCCTTGCTGTGGCAGGCGGACAAGCCAAGCTGAGTGGACTGCTCAATTTACTCTGACTGGGCTGGCCGTGCATATTGGGCGGACAGGTTGCGCTGGTCAAGCCATCCGATTTGTGCTGACTGGTCGGGCTATTTGATTCACGTTGCTTGGGCGGGCAGGCTGCGCTGGGGGGACAAGTTGCGCTGGACGGGCTGGGTGTGCTGGAAATGCTGATTGGGCTGGGTGGACTTTGCGATTTACTTTGACAGGGTGGGCCGTATGTGCTTGGCGGACAAACTACGTTGGGAAGGCTATTCAATTTACTCTGACTGGGCTGGCCCTGTATGCTGGGCGGACAGGTTGCGCTGGTCGAGCCATCCGATATGTGCTGACAGGGCGGACTAACTCCCGTGGTCGGACGGGTTGCACTGGTCGGGCTAGTTGATCCTCGTTGACTGGGCGGGCAGGGTGCGCTGGGCGGACGGATTTGGCTGGGAGTGATGGGTGTGCTAGGCGGAAGAATTGGGTTGGGCGGGCTGGGTGTGCTTGCCTGGCTGTGCGATTTGCGCTGACAATGCGGGCTGTCTGCGCTGGAAATACTAATTGGGCTGGGAGAGCTTTGCGATTTACTCTGACTGGTCGAGCCGCCGCCACCTAGCACACAACTGGGCGGACCACTTTCACTGACTGGGCTGGACCTTTGAACTGGGAGAACTAGTCGTGCCGGTCTCAGTATTCGATTTGTGCAGACAAGGTGGGCTGGCCGGTGAACGATACTGGGTGCTTCGCGTGGGATCTGTGGGCTTTGGTGGCTAGCCGGGCCGAGCGAGCTGTGCGGGGTTAGATGACTGGATGCATCGCGTGGGATCTGTGAGCTTTTGTGGCTAGCCGGGCCGAGCGAGCTGTGCGGGGTTAGATGACTGGATGCTTCGCGTGGGATCTGTGAGCTTTGGTGGCTAGCCGGGCCGAGCGAGCTGTGCGGGGTTAGATGACTGGGTACTTCGCGTGGGATCTGTGGGCTTTGGTGGCTAGCCGGGCCGAGCGAGCTGTGCGGGGTTAGATGACTGGATGCTTCGCGTGGGATCTGTGAGCTTTGGTGGCTAGCCGGGCCGAGCGAGCTGTGCGGGGTTAGATGACTGGATGCTTCGCGTGGGATCTGTGAGCTTTGGTGGCTAGCCGGGCCGAGCGAGCTGTGCGGGGTTAGATGACTGGATGCTTCGCGTGGGATCTGTGGGCTTTTGTGGCTAGCCGGGCCGAGCGAGCTGTGCGGGGTTAGATGACTGGATGCATCGCGTGGGATCTGTGAGCTTTGGTGGCTAGCCGGGCCGAGCGAGCTGTGCGGGGTTAGATGACTGGATGCATCGCGTGGGATCTGTGAGCTTTGGTGGCTAGCCGGGCCGAGCGAGCTGTGCGGGGTTAGATGACTGGATGCTTCGCGTGGGATCTGTGAGCTTTGGTGGCTAGCCGGGCCGAGCGAGCTGTGCGGGTTAGATGACTGGATGCTTCGCGTGGGATCTGTGGGCTTTTGTGGCTAGCCGGGCGAGCGAGCTGTGCGGGGTTAGATGACTGGATGCATCGCGTGGGATCTGTGAGCTTTGGTGGCTAGCCGGGCCGAGCGAGCTGTGCGGGGTTAGATGACTGGATGCTTCGCGTGGGATCTGTGGGCTTTTGTGGCTAGCCGGGCCGAGCGAGCTGTGCGGGGTTAGATGACTGGATGCTTCGCGTGGGATCTGTGGGCTTTTGTGGCTAGCCGGGCCGAGCGAGCTGTGCGGGGTTAGATGACTGGATGCTTCGCGTGGGATCTGTGGGCTTTGGTGGCTAGCCTTGCCGAGCGAGCTGTGCGGGGTTAGATGACTGGATGCTTCGCGTGGGATCTGTGAGCTTTTGTGGCTAGCCGGGCCGAGCGAGCTGTGCGGGGTTAGATGACTGGATGCTTCGCGTGGGATCTGTGAGCTTTGGTGGCTAGCCGGGCCGAGCGAGCTGTGCGGGGTTAGATGACTGGATGCTTCGCGTGGGATCTGTGAGCTTTGGTGGCTAGCCGGGCCGAGCGAGCTGTGCGGGGTTAGATGTCTGGATGCTTCGCGTGGGATCTGTGGGCTTTTGTGGCTAGCCGGGCCGAGCGAGCTGTGCGGGGTTAGATGACTGGATGCTTCGCGTGGGATCTGTGGGCTTTGGTGGCTAGCCTTGCCGAGCGAGCTGTGCGGGGTTAGATGACTGGATGCTTCGCGTGGGATCTGAGAGCTTTTGTGGCTAGCCGGGCCGAGCGAGCTGTGCGGGGTTAGATGACTGGATGCTTCGCGTGGGATCTGTGAGCTTTTGTGGCTAGCCGGGTCGAGCGAGCTGTGCGGGGTTAGATGACTGGATGCTTCGCGTGGGATCTGTGAGCTTTGGTGGCTAGCCGGGCCGAGCGAGCTGTGCGGGGTTAGATGACTGAATGCTTCGCGTGGGATCTGTGAGCTTTGGTGGCTAGTCGGGCCGAGCGAGCTGTGCGGGGTTAGATGACTGGATGCTTCGCGTGGGATCTGTGAGCTTTGGTGGCTAGCCGTGCCGAGCGAGCTGTGCGGGGTTAGATGACTGGGTACTTCGCGTGGGATCTGCGGACTTTTATGACTGAATTGGCCAGGCAAACTGTGTGGATATCGGTGAGCAGGCCGTTCGCGTGGGCTGTGTGAGGTTAGATGACCGGGTGCGTCGCTTGGGCTCTGTGGGCTTTGGTGGCTAGGCGGGCCGAGCGGCCTTTGTGGACTTTGGTGGCTGAATTGGCCAGGCGAACTGTGTGGATATCGGTGAGCAGGCCGTTCGCGTGGGCTGTGTGAGGTTAGATGACCGGGTGCGTCGCTTGGGCTCTGTGGGCTTTGGTGGCTAGGCGGGCCGAGCGGCCTTTGTGGACTTTGGTGGCTGAATTGGCCAGGCGAACTGTGTGGATATCGTGAGCAGGCCGTTCGCGTGGGCTGTGTGAGGTTAGATGACCGGGTGCGTCGCTTGGGCTCTGTGGGCTTTGGTGGCTAGGCGGTCCGAGCGGCCTTTGTGGACTTTGGTGGCTGAATTGGCCAGGCGAACTGTGAGGATATCGGACACAAGGCGGTTCGCGTGGGCTGTGTGAGGTTAGATGACCGGGTGCGTCGCTTGGGCTCTGTGGGCTTTGGTGGCTAGGCGGGCCGAGCGGCCTTTGTGGACTTTGGTGGCTGAATTGGCCAGGCGAACTGTGTGGATATCGGACACAAGGCGGTTCGCGTGGGCTGTGTGAGGTTAGATGCCCGGGTGCGTCGCTTGGGCTCTGTGGGCTTTGGTGGCTAGGCGGGCCGAGCGGCCTTTGTGGACTTTGGTGGCTGAATTGGCCAGGCGAACTGTGTGGATATCGGACACAAGGCGGTTCGCGTGGGCTGTGAGGTTAGATGACCGGGTGCGTCGCTTGGGCTCTGTGGGCTTTGGTGGCTAGGCGGTCCGAGCGGCCTTTGTGGACTTTGGTGGCTCAATTGGCCAGGCGAACTGTGTGGATATCGGACACAAGGCGGTTCGCGTGGGCTGTGTGAGGTTAGATGACCGGGTGCGTCGCTTGGGCTCTGTGGGCTTTGGTGGCTAGGCGGTCCGAGCGGCCTTTGTGGACTTTGGTGGCTCAATTGGCCAGGCGAACTGTGTGGATATCGGACACAAGGCGGTTCGCGTGGGCTGTGTGAGGTTAGATGACCGGGTGCGTCGCTTGGGCTCTGTGGGCTTTGGTGGCTAGGCGGGCCGAGCAGCCTTTGGACTTTGGTGGCTGAATTGGCCAGGCGAACTGTGTGGATATCGGACACAAGGCGGTTCGCGTGGGCTGTGTGAGGTTAGATGACCGGGTGCGTCGCTTGGGCTCTGTGGGCTTTGGTGGCTAGGCGGGCCGAGCAGCCTTTGTGGACTTTGGTGGCTGAATTGGCCAGGCGAACTGTGTGGATATCGGACACAAGGCGGTTCGCGTGGGCTGTGTGGGGTTAGATGACCGGGTGCGTCGCTTGGGCTCTGTGGGCTTTGGTGGCTAGGCAGGCCGGCTGGTCTTTGTGAACTTTGGTGACTGAATTGGCCGTCCGAACTGTGTGGGTATCGGTGAGCAGGCGGTTCGCGTCGCCTGTGTGAAGTTAGATGACCAGGTGCTTCACGTGAGCTCTGCGGGCTTTGGTAGCTAGGCGAACTGAGCAGGCTTTGTGGACTTTGGTGACCAGGAGATCTATGTGGGCTGTTTGGGTTTGCGTCACCGGGGGCTCCGCATGGTTTCTGTTGGCTTCCGCCACCGGCCGGGCCGAACAGGCTGTGTGGGGTCCGGGGAACGAATGGGCCGTGCGGGCAGTGCGAGCTTAGGTGACCGAGATGTTCGCATGGGCTTCGGTCGCTGCGCGCTCTGTCTGAGCTTTGCGAGCTGCTGTTGGCGTTACTATTGCTTCTCTCGTCTCCACTACTGCAGTTTTTTGAGTCAGACATTTTTGATGTAAGTGTCTTTACACCACGGAACACGTTATAGTCAACTTTACTTCGCGCTCGTCGCTGCTAAACGAATAAACCAAGAACGAACCGACCATGCAGCGGAGTGAACTACGACTGCCGTGACGCCGGGGCTCGGATCTGAGACAACTTCTGGCGCATGCGTGAAATTGTACCTGTTAGAGGCGTAGACGTAATTTTTTTAAGTGTGCGTGAGTGCTATGTGTTTATAGGGGTGTGTATAAGGTCGGTGTTGAGTATGGAAGTGTTAACCATTCTATAAATTAGCCAATCTTGTTTTAGACGAAGTAAATATGTCATTTTGGTTTTATTTTAGTTTTAATATATCTAATACTTCATTCATATTTCTTCTTTTTTCGACTTTTTTTATGGAGTCCATTGTAGATTACCACGTACTCATTTATTGATATTACAATGTAAAAAACAATTAATAGTTCCCATGTAAACCATTAATTGCATATTATTATTAAATTAAATTCTATGCTTTAGACCAGTTCTTATTTTTATGTTAGGAAGAAAACATTAGTTAATATTATCAATTATTGACATGGATGGATGGAGTACATCCAGACATCTCCCCGAGTCTCCCACTCACGCAGTGGGGTGAATGGGGTTTGTTGGGAGAAATCACCCCGATGAAATTGGTATTACTCCCCCTTAGGTGTCTAGGTACGCTTGTGTTAGTAAACTGACGGCTACGGGATTAAAAATATTATACGTAAAAGCCACTGGACATCATTTTATAGTGGGCGATAAGGGAGAGAGAGAAAAGGGGCGATGGAGGATCAATTTTACAGATACAAACAGGAATATTAAACTCTTAATACTTTGTAGTGTTGTGTAATGCTGAGATGTGTAAATTAAAATTCGTGCTGCTGTTTTATAAATAGGTACCAACTAACAACATAGGCTCTTCAAAAAAGTGCACAATTAAATTTTGAATTAAAATGCAAGAAACATTGCGAACTAAGAGTACGCAGTAATTAAAAGGAGTAAATAATAAGAAACGAGGAAACGATCTGAAAACAGTAGAGTAATCTCTGTCTAGGTGGTAATGGTCACGTTGCAATTATTTTTAGTACTTTGTCAATATAAGAGGTAAACCTGGACTGTTCATGACCAAACCGTCTGACTGATCTTCAATTGGCGATATTATTTATACTTTTTAAAAATTATGATTCCTATATACAAAAATACGTAAACAATTTTAGTAGTCGTTCATATCTTTTCGACGGAAATATATTTTTTCATAATATTTCCTAGGTATCTATAGACATATATTTTTAGTTGTAACAAGCAAAAGTACATAACTACATATATTATGTAAATATATTAACGGATTACATTATAGTCAAATCAAGAACCGCTTCTGTTTTGAAGTCGGATAAAAATAATTGCATTGCACATTGGTTATTATTTTACTTAGGGCACTACCAGACTAATTTACAAGGGGTGCATTTGATATGCTGTCTGACTCTTCATTTTGTAGCGTTGTGGCTATAATCGATATTTTGATGCAGAGGCAAGTTTAGAATTAGCTTTAGCTAACTTGGAGCCATTAACAAAATTGGTATAAAATAAAATACAATTTCAAATAGGTACATAGCAGCATTTGTAATTAAATATCTATCGAAAAATAAAAACATAGCTCGAAAGAAATACGTCAGTCCAACAATGATTTATAGGTCCGCCTTCTA
This sequence comes from Spodoptera exigua, assembly GCA_902829305.4. Taxonomy (NCBI): domain Eukaryota; kingdom Metazoa; phylum Arthropoda; class Insecta; order Lepidoptera; family Noctuidae; genus Spodoptera; species Spodoptera exigua. Next base: position 4,451,060 of record LR824601.2, on the reverse strand, counting down.
GTATTCAAAACATAAGACACCAGGATTTTTTTTCACTTAATACAAAATTAAGTAGGTGGCCCATATATTGATTTGATTCTACTCATTTCATACTGAGAGGTGAGTTAGCGACATCCCAGTGCTCAATTTATACCTAATGTAGTAGCTTCCGCCCGCAGCTTCGCCCGCGTGGTATGTTGATAAAAAGGAGCCTCTATGTTATCTACCGCAGAGGATCACCTATCGGAGTGCCAAGCCTTCAACCAAATTGGTCCAGCCGTTTATTAGTGAATGAATAACATAGGTACGTTCTCACAAACTTTCATATTTTGGATGGATATTCGAAATACCTATAGTAGCAACAACAATAAAATATCTATAGAAATTTAATTATAAAATTATACGTGCCTAGAAAACATTACGCTACGATCTGTAGGACCAGAGCATCGGATGAAACCGTGCGAGAGTGGCTAGTTTAGACCTAAACGTACCTTTATTAATAATAAATAATTACCATTTAAGTGAGTATATAAATTATTATCATGTTTTGAGACGCGACTCTGCCCATGAATATGAGAACTAGTCGAGTTCCTCGTCAAATAATTACGTGAGTAAACCGAAAACAATAATTAATTTGGCATGTCTCACTCAAGTTATAATAAAAAAAGTTAGTATATAGAACATAAAATTGTGAGAATAATAAGTTTTTAAGTGTAGGAGAGCCATGCTTCGGCACTACTGTGCCGGTTTGACCGGAGTGATACCACGGCCTCACAGGAAAGCGGCGAGAAAAGAACACTTACGTTGTTTTTCGCCGTGTAATTGAGGTTACCGGGGCCCAAATCCTTTTGGGGAGGCGAGGGGGCAGAACCTTCCATGCTTAAAACCCCTATCCTTTAATCCTATGTAACCTAAAAGAGGTCGGCAACGCACTTGTAGTAGGTAACTCGTTTGGTATTACGAGTGTCCATGGGCGACGCTGATCGTTTACCATCAGGTAATCCGTTTGCTCGCTTGGCGACGTACCTACGACATCAAAAAAAAGATATGATCTGCCAATACACAAAAATTACCCAACCAATAGTCGCTCAATTATTTACCGAACTCTGACATCATTAAATAGGTAGTAAAATAAAACAAAGTCGCTTTTCCTGTCTCTCTAGGTTTGCCTTACGCTTAAATCTATAAAACTATGTAACGGATATTGAACAGAGACCTACTTGAAGAGGTAGGTTTATAATTTTACATGTATAACTACTAACAACATGTATAACTTACCTACTAATTAAAAGACTCCACTCCAAAGAAAACGCCAAGACCTCCGGAAAACAATCAATATTTATTTATTTTAAAATATCGCTACCTATCACAACCCTACGGTTCCGTGAGCTCCAACCGAATTCCCGCCTTTTTGTTCCCGTGTTGCTAGCTGCTGCTGACAACCATAAATTCAATTTTCCCGCCAATTTTTTTTTGTGTTTACAATTCTATACCTAGCTTATTTTACTAATAAGAAATATTATTAAAAAAAATGAAAAACAGGTACAGGGTGAGAAATAATCCCAAACCTTATATAACATAATTGGGTAGTTTCCTAGGTCAAAAATAAATTAATTTGACGTTTCAATACAATAAAATATTGAAAAATAACTATACTTTTATTCATCGATCGATCGATACACTAAGTTTTAAATATTTCTTTGATTATTATTAAGAAATAAGTAAGCTATTTGACGCAAAAATACTATGACGTCATAGCTCAGTTTTTCATACAAATTTCATAGAAAAGTATCGTTTTTGACATTTGGATAAAAGTATTGAATTTGACTAGTTGGAAACTACCGTAATAATATAGAAGTTTAGTATCAGTATTGCACACGTGCGAAGCCGGGCTTAGCCGGGGCTTGCGGGCGTGTCACTAGGCGCTTTAAGTTTTAAGATCGTACAATGTCCCATCCATTCTCTTGACCAACGTAAGAGGAAGCTGAAGGCAGCCAAATGATAATAGAAGCACAGATTTATTGTACTTAGAAAAGATAATTTTATTCAAGAACGAAACCGCAATATTGTTACAAATACGTTAACTTTAACTCCTAATTAAAACGTTTGAGCAATATTATACGGTGCAACTTGATGCCTGCAAAAGTTCTGAAACAATGTTGTTATGTTTGTAAGTGCTTTTATCACTTTGATCAATATTTGTAATCTAAAATTCTGTTTACATTGTTAAAATTAGAATAATGAACATTATTCTTAAACTTAATTTACACATGAAATGTTCTTTCATAAGTATTCCATTCACGGGACCACAGGGTCCCGGAAGGCGTATGAGGGGCCGAAGCCAACTCGCAGAGGTAATTATTTATTGTTTCTAATACGATAATTTTAATTACTTATTGTTTCTAATTTTACAATTTCTCTATTACGTGACATACTTTTATCTCAATTTCGAAACGATATTGCATGCCTTTATTATTTTCACAGCTGGTAACACTGTCACAAAACTCACAATCGCTTGCGCTGTGTGTGAGCGCAGATGATTTTGAAAACAAAATCGTAGTGTTTAATTCATGCACATATTTATCCGTTGTACGTGACGTCGCCGCGTCGATTAAAACAGTTCCTGATAGCGTCTTCTTGCGTGATTGTGGTTGTAGACGAATGTTTGTCACTCAAATTAATTATTCGGGTCACAGTGATGTGTGTAATTTGTTTCTTAGTGAGTCATTCTACATAGTTTTTGTTTGTGTTACGTATAAAGCGCTTTAACAATGTTATCTCCTGTTTTAAAATAGTTTTAGTGATAGCTGCCTCGTGTTAAATCAAAGTGATGGATTCGCCGCCGGTACCAAAGCCAAGGAGTGCGTTTTTGCCTCCATGCGAGCCTGTAACTCGGCCAGTACCTGTTCCACGCACCAAGTTGCCCCAGCCCTCTGAAAGGGTCACTGCTTCTGACATATTTAAATCAATAAGTACTGTTTCAAAGCAACTATCGGAGGATGTGGCACTGAAAGTAAGTAATTCTGCCAAGACTGCCAATGAAAAGTTAGAAAGGTCCATTCAAGATGGCTCAAAATTTGCTAAAGATACATTGGAAAAAACTCTAACAACTTCTCGAGCTGTGCGTCAGTCTGTAACTAAGTCAGTGATAGAAGGAACTAGGACAGCGGGGCTTAGGTTAAGGAGGACAAAGAAACCAGACAGTCTTGATGAAAATGACCCACAAAGATGTGTCTCAATGCCAGCTGTTGATGTTGGTTTATTTGACAACATACAATTCAATTCCCCGCTTCTGGAACAAAAGAGATTTAACAATGATGGGCTTGGTGCTCAGAAAAACCAGGAACACCCTAATTTACATTTGAATGCATCCAATTTTGATGATTTGTCTCTTTTCTCTAGTAATTCAGACAATACAGATTCAGTTAGCAGTTATTCTTATGACATGAGTAGAGAATTAGAGCATAATGCCTCTAGTTTAACTCTGGAAGGTGAACAAATGACTTATGATATACCAAAACCCTCAAGAACTAACAGCATAGTTAGTTCTCTGAGTTCTACATCTATTGGGTCAAGTCCAGAGGTTCCAGAAAGAAGAAAGAAAAGGGAAAGTGTGGTATCTATGGAAGTAATGAGACAAAACTCTATGTATGAAAATTGGACCTTGCCATTCCAAACATCTAAAAGTTTAGTCCCTAATAAAGAAGTAGTGCCTAGTGATACAGAGCTGCCCCGGCCAAGTAAAAGTACAATATATGAGTTTGATCCCTTACAAACAAGTACTTCACTACAGAGGTATGACGGTGTAAGCAATGAGTTGTTACTGTTGGAATCCTTCTTAATTGGTGATACTTATGGTACAATAGTGGCTTCAGATACCACTGAGGACAGTTTTGAATTTTGTGAAAGTGAATATTTTAATCCACCAACTCCACCAGAACGTTCAGACAGTCTTCTTCCTGATACAAAACCAGCAAAACTAAATGTTGTGGATAAAGATAGAAATTCTAACTGGTTTGTTAGTTCAGACAGTAGTGATGCAAAATCTGTGTCAGAAGATGAAAATAAGTCAACAAATTCAGTTATGCAAAAGTTTTCTCATATGTTGAAATTTGAAAAATTAAATAGGTCATCAAAACCAGTACCACAGAAGGTAGAATGTGTGGAAAGGCCACCAGTCAACTCATTACCAGTACCATACTTCAGTGGGTTATTGACACGGATTGTGTCAGGAGTAGTTGAAGATTTATTTAAAAACTCACAGACAAGATTTTGTGTGCTTTCCGATCAGAAGTTAATGTGTTACTCAGACCCTACCAACTCCATATTGAAAGAAGCCTATACATTGGACAATATCTACTCAGTACAGATTGTGTTACCTCTCTCCTCTAGGTAAGTCAGTGATTACAGAATTTTCTTAGTTTCCTATTTGCCACAACAAAGCTTTTTATTTGTTTAAATGGAGACACAGTTACACAACCAATATTGTTATTATCTTACTATAATCTTTATGATTCTATCTAGTAGTACTCATTTGCCAGAATGATGAATGTGAATAATTTGAAATTAGCTAAGTTATAAGTTATATTTTTTATATATATTTTAAACATAATTAGCATTATTTGATGTGAATTCAACTTTAAAATATGTGATCAGGATGTAAGGTTGTTTTTTATTATACATATTCAAACCAATTTAAAAATTTTATGTTAGTGGGCTTACATGGTTATCCCTAGAAAAAAATTAACATCCCAATAGTACCTGGGGTGAGTCGAATAACTTTTCATTAATATGAGTATTACTTATGATATGACATATGTTACAATACTTAATTTAAAAACAATATAAACCTAAAGTACCAATAATTATGCAAAACTCTAAAAGGAAGTCTGCACATGATATGTGTACCGAAATTATGTTAAGTAGGTAGTAACTTGAAAAATTAATCACTATTAAGTAAACACCTTTTTTCTTTTAGTACAACAAGCAATTCATACTGCTTTGAGATAATGGTGTCCTCCGGGGGCATGAGAAGTTCTCCTCGCAAAATACTGTTCAGCTGTGCGAGTGCTTCGGAGCGTCGCAACTGGGCACAAAAGATCGCCGAGCACCTGACCTGTGGGTTCGCAACTAAGTACACATCAGAATTCACCAGGTGTGGTTGGTGCTACTTGAAGGTAAGTCAACTTTATAAAAATCACATATCATAAAAATTGTGAAATGACATTGTGTTGTCGATGTAGTTACCTAATTTATTTGCAGCTGCGCGAATTTGATATTAACTGTTGCAAAGCATTTGTTAGCTTTATTTTAATGAGGTTTCCATAATATTTGCATTTCCTAGAGTTGAGTATATGAGGTAGACAGTACTAAAGTGGTTAGTAATCTGTGAGTCAAGGTCCGAGAGACTGTTGAGTCAGGGAGGACTTGTATTTATAGGACCACATGATATCATTACTGGTACATATAGTGTTACACTAACTAGTCATAGTTATTCTATCTATATAAAGCAAAGCCTACAGATGGTAGTCTTTGAACTCGGTATGACTCGACTTGTTACCATCTTAATTGTGTGTTCAACGCGAAAGTATTCATTTAGTCATTATGTAAACATCTTGTACCTGCGTGTTGAACATTAGTCCGTTCACTATTGCCTTTGATATGTTTGGAACGATTTGAGCCTTAGAGTCTAGAAGGGAGTCTGATCGTAACGTCATACAGAGTAGCTGTAATATCAATATTTAATTATGAATCAAAATCTCTTCTCAATATTACAAAAAGGTTTTATAACGGGAAAATTATTGTAACACGATATAGCTAGATAAACTGGTTGTTTAGCGTCCAGTATTTTGTTATTTCTCGACTATCTTATGATATGACCTAGTGGTTCGTACTCATCGTCTCTCGAGATGGTGGAAAAAGATTTAAAAAGTAGTCATGCGCTTACGCATGTGTCACACAGACGATGAGTAAGTTGGATTGATAATTTGTTCCTTGCCGCCTGTTTGATAACAACTCACTGCAGTGCTGGGAAGAAAAAGGAAAGGCTGGAATGTATGACGCACTTGCATGAACACTAATTACTACGACGCGACGTCTTTATTATATTTTACGTCTGCTGTTGTATTATTTTATTTTCTTTATAAAAATGTCACAGTAAAATATGCGAAATCATTACTTTCACCCGTTTTAATCGAGATATTTTAAAGTTGGTGGTTGATTTTACGAATTGGAATCTACTATTGGCCACAATTTGTAGAGTATGTTCCACACAAATATGCGACAATAGTCAAACAACGGTTTAAGTATTGACCTAGTTGTGCCATTGTGCTGAGCCCACTCCTAGCGCTCTGCGCGAATAGCTTGGTTGGAGGGGCTAACAAGAATATTAGTGACGTGAATTCTGTACAGATATCACGAATAATGACTAATGAGCTATGAGTACGTATGCTAGTACAAAATACAATTTTAAGTTAATACGTAGAATACACTGGGTCTATGGTTTATTGTTTATTAATTGTTTGTTATATTCGTTTGCATTTTTTGAATGACGCTTTAGTAAAAACGTGATCGTTATGATAAATAACAATATTATTATGCGAAAGTTGGCCTCACTGGCCATTTTATAGCATCGTACCATTCCATTGATTGTAATAAAAAATAAGATAACTTTACATTTCTCTCTGATTTAAGATAAAGGAAAATTGCTTGGAGTTTTTATTGCATAGTAATCAGAGAACAAGGACGTTGTGTGGCTTGAAGGATACGATAAAACAACACAGCGTTGTGTTTCGCCGAGTGAGTGATGTTACCGGAGGCCGAATCCTTTCCCTCCCCCGATCCCTTCTAATCGCTAAATCTCCAAAACCCTAATCCCTAAAAGGTCGGCAACGCACTCGTAACTCCTCTGTTGCGGGTGTGATTGGTGGTGTGTCATGGGTGTGATTGGTGGTGTGTCATGGGTGTGATTGGTGGTGTGTCATGGGTGTGATTGGTGGTGTGTCATGGGTGGCGCTGATTGCTTACTATCAGGTAATCCGTCAGCTGGTTTGCCGAACTTAGACATAAAAAAAAATTGGTACACTGTTACTTTAGATGTCCATAACAGACTCATGTAGGGTAGAATAACGTTGTAAGTACTTCTTTGAGTATATTTTTGCTGCAGAAATGAAAATGTTACAATGGTACAAAAAAAAAAAACAAAATATATGTTAGGGTAAGTCTGAAAGCAACATTGTTAGCTCTTGTGTTACCTGCAGTGCGTTCGCTTTTGTTGCCTGTGTAGTAACAGAGAAGTTCGATTGGTTACCCTCTTGTTCGATTGATTGTATTTCCTCGAAACTAAAAGTCTGTCAAATAACAACGAATACGTTATTCGTAGCCTGTTTACACGGAAAACAAAGGTTTGTCCTTTGGTAACAATATTTGACAAATTTATTGAGATATTGATAAAAAGGTCCATCCAATTATCAAAATTTGTGATTTGATGAGAAATACTTACCTGTATAGGAAATTGTACTTCATTTTCTTTGATAGTACTTACAACTTATGACTGTAATCAACTTCTAATGAATAAATTGTCATCGGATTCTAAATAATCTAATTATTGCACTAAATACTCCTATTCAAGTGCCAAGTGTTTTATAAGCCCGCATTGTGTTCCGTCATGTGTGTCGCAGCCGACGCATTTTAACGAAGGGTATGCATCCCAGTATTCATAGATTTGGGTTACTCACAACGTACTGGCCACTGACATCCATTCGGTCGGAATTGGTTTCATTCTAGTCTCCGCGTCTAAAGGGGAAGTCAATACAACTTGTACCAATGACACAGTCATATTGACTTCCCTTCAATGCAAGTAATGCCTGAATCAGTGCAATCGTTTATTTATTGTTATATTTCTGTTTGTTAAACTTAGTCCTATTATCTAATCCGATAAAGTTAGTATATACCCACATCATCAGTTTCAATTGTTATTAGTTACGCAGAAGAAATTTATAAAATATACGATGAGCAGATTAATATTCTAGCAGTAGATTGGGTTTTGGAGATTCAAGTATTGGGGAGTGGAAGTACCGGGCTTCACTCGCGTACGGCGAAATACAGCGGTGTGGTCGTTTTACGTCATTTTTAACCGACTTCAAAAAAAGGAGGAGGTTCTCAATTCGATTGTATTTTTTTTTTTTTTTTTTTTTTATTTTTTTTTTTTATGTTTGTTACCTCAGAACTCCGTCGTTTATGGACGGATTTGCAAAATTTTTTTTATGATTGAAAGGATATGCTTCCAGATTGGTCCCATTCTTTTCAAAATCAAGTTTTGATGATGGGATCCATGAGAAATCGAGGGAACTCCTCAAATATTATAGGCAACTATATAGTAATTTTAATATTTTCATAGAGCACTCAAGCATTTACAGTCAAAAAGTAATGTTTGATGAGGTGGAACTGGTGAAGAAGAATCAGATGGATGATGAAACTTGACACTCGCATAGATATCACAATCAAGGTAGTTCAGCAACTATGAAAATGCACTGTAAACCAATGATCTTAAATAATTATGTTGGAAATGTTATCATCGAACTGATTTAATGATGATTATGGAGCTGGAAGGTAGGCACTGGAACTGCGTACCTAATTAATATATCCTAGCCGTGTTTGGGCTTGTTAGAATTGTTATAAGATGCACTTTGGCTGTAAGGTACTATTGAACTGATGTGATGATGAAGCTGGAAGGTTGGCATGGGGCCTAGTATTGTGTAAGCTTATTAGAGCTGTCAAGAGCAATGGAAAGGGCTATGCTCATAGTTTGCGTGCATGTTCGAATCAGAAATGAAGAAATCCGCAGAAGAACCAGCGTCACCGACATAGCCCGAAGAAATGCCAAACTTAAGTGACAGTGGGCACGGCACATTGCTCGTAGAACAGATGGCCGATGGGGCCGAAAGGTTCTAGAGCGGGACCGCACACCTTTGGGGGCGGAGTTTGGCCTAGTATTGGCTATTTTGCATTAGTCCACGTGGACTGCGTTTCACATTAGTGGTGAAATGCGTCATTGTGTTCTTATCGTTTTCCTGGTAATAGGCTAAGAGAATTAATTGGCATTTTTAACAAAACAGTCGTTTTAAATGGGTTACAAAACAATAATTGCGTCGTACAAAACAATAATTGTGTTTCTTTGTGTGCACATATGTAGATAATACTTACTTAAAAAGGTTCATACATTGAATGAGTCATAAATGTATATTTACAATAGCGATGGTCTTTTATATTTTTTACCAACTTGTCTATATATGAATGTTCTTAGTAATAACAAAATAGTATTCTTCATTTAATGGGTTACAATTGATACAAAACAATAATTGCATCGGTCTTTTTTCTATGTACGAATGTATTTAATCATAGATACTAAATTAGATTGCATTGGTATCTTTGAACTTTATCTGTCTGTTGATGAAAATATCTAGTTTTTTGTTATTTGGCGAGAACTAATATGAATTTATGATAAGATTATTATTTATTTTAACTTTTATTTATTATTTATTTAGAAAACCAACAGCGATACATGTGGTATAATACAAATAAAGATATTACAGTTTAGTAAGGCTAATAATAGGTTTCCCTGCTTAACTTAATTTGTGTTTACCATGCGAACGGACTTTAAACAATATTAAAAAATAAAGTCTTACTATACATAGAATTGAAAGTTAAATATACTACTTGTTATAAAAAGAAATTAATTAAAATATGAATTAACATAGTTAATACTTTATGGTGAATGGAACAAAGTTACCGGCTGCTTGTCTATATCAATTATAAGCCTTTTAACTCGGGCTTTAAAACTAGGTTTTGTGCAGTTAAACATATCAACCTGAGAGAAGTTTCTGTTGTAGGTTCGCGCAATGCGAGTAAGTACACAATTACTAGCATAATTAGTGGCATGCCTTGGTACATGCAACATTGGCGTATGGCGAGTGCGTCGTAGAGGAGCAAGTAACTATAAGTCATAAGTATCTCATGCATCATATCATCTCTCCTCGAGATCAAAACGATTACACAGTAACAATGTACTATGATATGTATTTCTACGTATAAGTATGACATTGGTAACTTTTTCAAAAGAAATGTAGGAACGATATTGACTTCTTTGCCATAACACATTATAATAAAAAAAAAACACTAAACGGCTACAAATAAAAAAAAATTTTACAAAATAAAAAAACCGCCTTCAAAAAAAGTCAAGCAATAAAAGTTCCTACACTAAAAAGTAAAAAATAACAATTTGAATTACTGTAAAAAAACTTAATTTATAGGTAAACTTATTTGACATTAATATTTTGCAAATATTCAAAATTTATTACTTATTTTTGGAGTCGGTGCCAGCCCATGCAAGCAAATACAAATGGGCAACAATCCCTTGAAAAACTACCTCTTACTTAATTATAAAACTACTTAATACCTATTTGCATACTCAAATATAGGTATATTAATTAAGACATAAATACAGATTAGACTTCTCTACAAAAAATGTCCGATTTGCACATTTTTTTAAATAAAAAATATGTACTTACAAAAACATTTTAAGTACATTGAAAATGTTTAAGCATTATGTACGAAAAATGGCACCGGATATTAAAAACCTAACTAACATTAAGTTTCAACATCAAAATGCTGGCACCGACTCCAAAAATAAGTAATAAATTTTGAATATTTGCAAAATATTAATGTCAAATAAGTTTACCTATAAATTAAGTTTTTTTACAGTAATTCAAATTGTTATTTTTTACTTTTTAGTGTAGGAACTTTTATTGCTTGACTTTTTTTGAAGGCGGTTTTTTTATTTTGTAAAATTTTTTGAACCACAAACGCTTGCATATTTCGAAACAAAAGAAAAAACGGGCTGAAGCTTTACTCTTGCACATTTAATTTTCACTATATTAATGTTACCCTCCCGTTTTGAATGGTATAAAATGGTGAGAAAGTTACATATGGACGAAAAAAAGATCAATGGTTATCAAGTGTAGTATTCAGCGACCAGTCTAAACTTAGCTCTAGACCGCTCACAAGCGATTTGTGTCAAGAGCTAATCTGCAACGTGATTGCCGATGATTGCATCTGTAAGTATAGTGGAAGGTATAGTCGACCGAGAGTCAACCAACTCCAATTAATCAAACCATTTTATTATAACTTTCGTGAGACATTCTAAATTAATTATTATGTTTTCGGCTTAGTCACGTAAAAAACTCATTGTTTTACGTTAAATATAGTTAAATAATAGTTAATTGATATAACGTTGCAAGTTTGTATACAAAATAAAGGCGCTAAAAACACTTTCCGGCAAAAAAGGTACGTTTAGGTCTAAAGTAGTAAATTTCACGCGGTTTCACCCGCTGCTCAGCTCCTATAGATCATAGCGTGATGTTTTATAGCCTATAGCATTCCTCGATAACACTAACAAACACAAAAAGAATTGTTTCAATTACTACCAGTAGTTCCGGAGATTAGCGAGTTCAAACAAGCAGACTCTTCAGCTTTATAGTATTAGTATAAATATGTACATAATTATATAGTTGGTAATATATTCAAATTCATAATTTAATTAAGTAGTACCTATCTACAATGTACATGGGATATTTTGGGTGGAACTCGTACTTTCCTTAATGCGTTTCCGTTATTTATCCGTGTTCTGTTAAATATTATGTTCATTAATTAATAAATTGAATGTCTTTTTGTATATTCTCGTTGCCATTATTGAAATATGATGGTGGAAAACATTGCTGTGTCCTATTTACATTCATATTTTTAAAACTTAGGTATACACTCAAACCACACTACAGCAAATACATATTATTCCAGAACCAAACAGTTATTAAAGAAGCTTTAAAAGTGCATTGTAAAAGACGATAAGTGTACAACAAAGTAAATACTTGTGTATATTATATGCACTCGAAAACTTGGCGTCGATAAGTATCCAAATATTTGACATAGATACATAATGAAAAAAAACTATTATAATATCATAGTTTCAATAATTGTCATGAAATGCTATTTTTAACGATAACAATTCGTTACACATCTCTAGCCCTACGTATGACGAGAGGCAGTGTCATTTTCTTACTGATTAAGAATCACCCCGTGCTTTCTTCTGTTCCTAACCGGTGCTGCGGCACGTCATTGTTCCCGCCCATTTTAGACTCTTACGGACTAAAAAGCCCCCGTTACTTTTGCTGCTTTAGGCCGAGGCCGAGTTGCCACATTGCCTCTACTCCGTAACCCCGGCTGAACAACAGCCCAGTTGGTCCCCGTCTGTGGTGATCCATTGGCTCTTTAAGGCGCGCTCAGAACGCTACGGACCGTAAGCTTGGGTCTGGTTTCGGTTGGGTGGCGAGCTACCCTTAACAATACTGCGACTTGAACGTTAGTTTGTGCATTGCAAATTTATTCGATAAAATTTTTGTTTGGGTCCTCATGTAGTGCGCATAGACTTGTATTAGACGTTTTGAAAGCAGAACATAAATGTTATTGTTAGCATTAAAAATGTTATGGAAACTTGATTGTGTAGCGAGCATTAATCACGTTTGCAACCAAATATAAAAATATTTTAGAAGATGTAAGAGTTGTTTAATAAATACCTACTTGGTTACAGGTTCAATGTAATACAATGTATATGGCAATACAATCAAGTAATGACATGTGGATAACGAATTTATTTCGATGGCGAACGATACCATAGCTTAACATTTTTCTAATTTTATAACCAATAATTGTTGTATTAAGTAAGAAAATTATGTCTTTCATTATACATATCTTAGACGGACTTATGATACAAATATTGATTAATTTAGCGCACTCTTGAACCGGGTTTAATATGTGGAACAAAACTCTCATTGAGCGTTATCAGTTAGGTGGAGTGACCTAAATGAATTCACAATCTTTATCTGTTCCTATATCAGACGAACGGAACAAGCTGGGGTGTCGGTGACAAAACATGTCACCCAATGCAATTTTTGCATTATAGCCATATCCTAAAGCGATTTGTCAATTTTAATTTTAGTAGGGGCTCCGCGTGCTCTTTCCTGTGTCATTCCCCTACTGATGCCTGACGATTCAGGTTTGACACATTTGATGCTCATTCCGTTGCGTCTTCTTGTAAGAGTCTTATTAAACGGGTGTGTTGTGTGCCTCGTGTATACAGAGGACCTTGTTGAGAATTATGCCTTATATCACCTTAATTATTTACTTACCGCACATTGCCGGTTCTTTGCGTTGATCAGTATTTATCGGAATTTTTCGGGATGATGATTAAATTTTATTTTCTTTCGGTATAAGTGCTTAATTGGTTATTTCAACATTATTTTTAATCAGAACTAGTTATCGGCCTTCTGAACTTAATTTGAAATTATTTAAATAATTGGTATAACTTTTGGTTTTTCTATTTCATTAGATAACAATAAATGAAGAAGGGCCAATATGTGCCAACTTAATGTTTCTACTTGCAGATTTTTACTTTTCTTTTTTTTAAGACTTTTTCGTTCGAGATTGTATTTATTTGCTTTATGTGAAACGTACTTGATCTACGCTATGTATTCGTATTAAAGTAAGCTTGACAACAAACACAAACATAACAACACATCAGTGTGCTGATGATGGTTTGAGTCAAACGCGGTCAACCTTACTGAGATCTGCATTCAGATATATTAACATCATGTGTGGCCTTGGCCGAGCCTAGTAGCAAATAAACTTGTTACGTTGATTAAACATGGTATTTACAATATGTGGTAAAACATGATTCTGTTATAAACTGCTAGTTTGATGTATGTATACGATACTTATACAGTAGACATTAATGGTTTTCATTGGTTTATTATCTTGCTAGCTACTCTCGCGCGGTTTTACCCGCTGCTCGGCACCATTTGATCGTAGCGTTTTATAGCCTATAGCATCCAGGAACATTGTAGCTATCTATCAGTAAAATAATTTTGTGAATCCGATCAGCGGTTCCAAAGATTAGCCCTTACATACAAACTTACAAATTTTACCTCTTTATAATATTAGTATAGATTATGTTTTTAATTAAAAAAAGCAATCTAGGTAAGTTTAAGGTTTTTCCGATATTAAACTAAATGCCAAATGTTGTTATGTTGTTTGGTAAACTTTTGTTTTCATTAAACTTTACCAATGTGTACCAAATATATTCGATGCGTTCATGTTTGCTCGGTTTCGAGGTTAGGGGTTTGGCAAACCTCCAGCGGTTCCAGTTGGATTTTGCGATAAAATGTCTCGTAATGGAATGTGCAACTGGTTGTCTTAATACAAAGAGGCGTGTCGACTATATAATTGATTCGTGAATAACGTTTATGGTAATATCCGTGTGTAGAAACTGACGAGTGAATAAAAACATACGTTCCCATACTTGTGATTGTACCAACAATTGTTAAACCGCTTGTTTTTTTTCTTATTATGCTTTGTACTTGATATCAAATAGCCAGTTTCTTGTTCAGTTTATTGTATCAGACATTTGAAATAGCAGATTCTAAGGGTGTCTTATATTTAAGGTAACGCCCATTAAAGAATTACGTTATAAGTGCGAGCTAATACGATAAATTACATATTCAACTTGGGCTGTTAACAATGTGGGATGAATATTCCTCCACCGACGATTAAAACCTACAGACAACAGGATTTTTTCTTATGTATTAAGTGAAAAAAACCTCTACAAGTTTGTAGTCGCAACCGTTATGACTCATTGAGTCCCGTTCCGACTTAAAACTACTATTTTCAATTAATTAAGTTGTCTCGCAATTGTTACTATTAAACAGGAAATAATAAAGAAATCATAAAATGAGAGTGATGTGTTAATACAAACGGTAACTTCCTTCTGACTTTAGTGTAGTGGGTTCATTTTATTAACATAGTTACTAAACTATGTCTAGTCTAGGATATGTCTAGTCTAAGAAGACTTAAGTGGTACAGTGTATAAAAATGTGCAAACAAAATAAAACTGAAAAGAGGACGAAATCTCATACCTAGACTGCATAATATAATAGACCTACCATGTTAAACAAAGTAGGCACGTAGCAAGTCGGTTTCAATAGAAACTCATTACGAGAGCTACATGTTATACAAATAGCTCAAATCACTGATATGTTTGTCGTTATACAAAACACTGTATTCGCATCGCGACGTGAATTTTGATAGAGTGCAACACACGATGCGGGAGAACACCATATACCACCTACCACCCGGTGCCCTCAGCAAAGCCCTTCTCACCCTTAACGTCGCCCACTCGCCCCCTCCAATTTATCTCCATATTGTTATGAGTAAATACACGCTTTAGCCCCGCTTGGACGTGCACAGCACACCAACATAAAATGCTCTACAAACGATATCCCTGATATTATGTCGATATTGATATGCGCTGTTCTGTGTTCCCTTCTCTTCGGGAAATAGCTACAGCAACAAGTGCATCATGCATCCAACAATTTTCTTGAATATGATACTATTGAAATTTTAAATGGATACTTACGACATTTTGTTATTTATTGTTAGAATTAACTCAATTCGGTAGGTATTATTTTAATTGTGGAACATTCAGGGAAACGTTTAGTTATTTCCTGTTCACTGATAAATATTGAGTTAAATTGCACGTAACCGAAATCTGGACGGTTTAATATAAATCTTTGATTGGTGTAAATTAAAATTAAATGCTAATAGTTGTTACCTAGAGAAATAGTTTTAACAGTGACAAATTATTGGTAGTTTTGTATAACTGTGAATTTGTACTGCGCACCGCGCAAATAAAATCAAATAACATTGACTCTGACCCTGAAGTTTTGGTGTGCCCAGACGAGGTCAGAAAGATTTTACGACCCCGGGCAAAGACCTGTATGGAATTCGTAGAAGTATTAAAGGTAAGGAACTCAGTACTGATTGATTTAAATCAGTCAATTAGGTTGATTTTGAATAGGAACAAATTTGGATATCTATTCACATGCAAATTAACCCAATATAGATACATTAATAGAGATTTATGTGGGGTTATTGCAAAAATTTTCTTTCGTAATTGGTTGCATAGGTGTAATTGTGCTTAATATTAGAGTAAATCGTATTTTTTATCATTAAAATTTATTCCTAACTACTAAATTAGCCTTCTCAAGTTTCGAATCAAATCTCGTCTGTCTAGTCTCTCTTTGTGTACCCTTAGCTACTAAGGATCGAGTATTTAATCCCCATCAATGTAGTCTGCCTGCGTACTCAGACAGATATTTGAAGCTTCAACTATATTTCATTAATATTGTGAATAGCGTGCTTATGTCTGAGCCTGGGTAATGACTTGTATTGAGGGTTAGTTTGTACATTTCTCTAATCGACGATGCGAGAATATGATTATCTAGCAGATTCTACAGATTTCAGGTGTTATTAAGAGATAGTGGTATTGTAAGCTTTGTCTAAATGTATTGGCTGAGCCGATAATTGTACATATCCAAAGTATTGGTCATTTAGCATGCACATTTCTAAAAATATTTTGATAGTTGATGAAAAGAAAAATAATCATTTTATTGTTAATTCACCACTGAAGCTTCTTTAAACTTGGTCCTAGTTTTTTGTCTGTTACGATTAATATCTATTGAATTAAGTAGTGTTTTATTAAAACGGATTGATTTCGAAAATATTTTTTATGAAGTTTGTGAAACAAAAAGAACCGCGTCTGCGAATGTTTTCTTTTCGGCAAATTGTATTCAATTGAGACCGTCTCCTACTAAGAGTACTTTGAGATATCCGTATGTAGATAAACGTCTGAAACCAGACTTCAAAGGTTTCGATATGAGGGGAAGAAAAAATCAATTTCCTGACATTTTTTAGAGTTGTACATATAACTGCTTTGATAATCGGACCCTCAGTCAAATAATATATTGGCTATCGTGACGATATGGATAGGGTAGGTAGGTAGATTGTTGAAATTTACCGTATACTTTAACATTATTTCTGAATTACCGTGCAGTTGTTACATTGTTGCTTTAAAATTTCAACCAATATTATTGTATAATCATAAACATTTCACCACCGCGTATTTTTGTTTTATTATTATCATACGACTGTATACCCGACGAAGCGATATCAAACTGTAAATTGCAAGAAACGTAAGAAAATTCAGATTTCAGGGCGATTCGAATTCGAAGCGTATGCCTTAGACACGCTGTTGGATGGTTTATCACAAGTCAGACTCTTACTGACTAAGAACCCTCGTTCTTTCTCCTGCTCAGGGCCGAGGTCGCGGTACCTCATTGCGTTTACCCGCAACCCCGGCTGAACATCAGCCCCATAGGGCCCCGTCTGTGGTGGTCAATTGCCTCTTTGAGGCGCGCGAAGGAACGCTACGCGCCGTACGTTCGGGTCTGGTTCTGGTCGGATGGCGAGCTTTACCCGGCATAACAATATTGTATTGTATCATCACCCCGACACACAAATAACATTTTGCATCAAAAATAACAATCGAAATCCGATTGTTGTTTCAAGTCAAAGAAATGTTTTGTATACTTAGCAACAAAGTTATTCTATAGTTCACTTTCAATAATTAGAACTAATACCATTACTGAAGTTGTGAACAAATGCATCCACCGCAAGACCTCGACATATACCAAATTCTCTGAGTTCTAAATTACTTGAAACTGCAAACCGCTGGCACATTAAGTTAATTAACAGTTTATTTGGTATCTCCTTTTTGGACCAAACTTATCCAACATGATTATACATATTACTATACCGAGATTTTAGACGCAAACAGATTTGAAATATTGATTTTATGATTATACGCGCCGAGTATCTTTTTACCAGGGTCCCTCCGATCCCGTCCGCCCCAACGAATCACAGCGTAGACATGATAGGTGTAATAAGAAATATTTTTATGGTTTCGATACAATTTTTGTTGGCCTTTTGAATTTAGACTTTTTTCAACGCACCTAATTATCTAAACTTTTGAAATGATTTCTTGGTATCACAGTATCTAGATACTAATTTGGTTTATCAATAGCATTTAATTTGACGATACAGTCAATAACCTGTTACAGATATTTGGAGCATGTGTACTTATGAAATATGATCATCAATTTATTTATATTTGACAATCCGGGTATCCAGCGGCCGAACCGATTAAAAGACTCAAGTGAGCTGATGAGGTAAATAACAAAGGGGAGATGGACCAGTGGCTCTACCTTGCCAATCCCCAACCTCTTGCAACTCGCCTAATTATAGTCAGAGAGACTGATCAGTCTCTCTGACTAGGCTCCGAAAGGGTAAAAATATATATTTATATTAACTTACGTATCTGTTATATTTGATTTTTTTCTAACCAGAGAATCAATCGCATTTTGTCCTCCCATCAGACGAGGCAGTCAATAACCTTTTTCAGAAACCTTTAAAACCGTGATGAGTATTTCTAGAAATAAATTACAAACATAAGTTTTTTAATAAATGTTGTTCAACTTCGCAAAGCGTCTTTCGTAGCGTGCAACAGGTCGATGAGATTTAAAGATTAAAAAGGTCTTAGTAAACATGGGGCTTCAGATATTATTCCACGAATCAAGTTGTTCTGTCGTATTCACCTCGTCAAATTGGAGGCGGCGCGCGACGGATTCGCTAAGGTAGACAGTTCATTCACCGTCTCTTATCGATATTTTATTTATATTCAGATTCACTTCTCAAAGATTTTGTTATTAGACAGAGTATTTTTTTAGTCCTCAGAGTATTTAAGGTTTTGTGGGATATCTGAAGTCTGTTTTTTTTTAATATACTTTGCAATATGTTATTCTTTATATCTTCTTATCTTGAGTCAACTCAATTTATTTTATTCTGAACCTTAGCCTCTGTTTTTAGTCTTTAATAAGAAACTACTCAAATAAAGTAATTATTTGTATAATATACTTAATAAATGTATTAGTATAATTAATACTGTACATAAACAGAAAGCATAAAAATTCTCTTTAGAAAAAAGAAATTTATAATATCAACTTCTAATGTCGAACGCGGTGTCAGCGTAATTATTTCGCCTCTTAGTATGCGCGATGAGATGTAATGGTAGCTATGGTTACCTTAGAGGGAAAATTAAATTATGCCGTGTCGAACTAATTATGACGAGATTAGTTGGTTTTGTTTGAGATTGCATGTGAGGCGGTGGTTGTGTCAACGTACATTCGTTGTTGTGTGTTTCATTTCTGGTAGTAAACTTTTTTTGTGAGGGAAAATCATCAAATGACGTCTCCCGTACAGGGTTGGGCGGGGAGGGAGTGTCAGATCATACTGACTAAAAACCCCCCGTCACTTTCCTGCTCTAGGCCGAACACGCGGCGCCTCATTTACCTCGCAACCCTGGCTGAACATCAGCTCTATAAGGCCCCGTCTGTGTTGATCTATTGGCTCTTTGAGGCGCGCGCTGAACGCTTCATGCCGTACGCTCGAGACTGCTTCTGGTCGGTCGGCGAACTAGCCTTACTCGCCGTCCGCAGACAACTGGTAGTAAATCTGGGGTGATATGTTATTAACTTCTCCAACTCCTAAGATTTTTGTCTCTCTTTGTTTGGTAGGAAGACCCAAATAGTTTATTAGCATACAAGCTTCTGTTAGCGGCATCGCACTCACATGCATAAAAAGCCTTTGGGTTATCCCATTCTATAATCTACTTTTATGCCAAATTTCGATCAGATGCCTCCAGTAGTTTTTACATAAAGGAATAACAAATACATATCCTTTTATCGATAGTCACAAAATTTCTTTTCAAAAATTTTTTTTATCGTGGGATTTTTCTTATTCTCAAGACGTGTTTTACTTTGTAAGAAAATATCATTTCGAATCTTTCTGTAAAAAAGACATGTGGTCGTAGGATAAAATTGGATGGATAGAAATCATATGAGATATTTTCCCCTTTAAGTGCGTCTGTACCGGATATTATGTTGCTCTGTCAGGTCTGTGTGGACTGATCGGAGTACATACTATTTGTAAAAACAGTATGATGCCGATAATAGCGAAATGATTCATGTAAAGATACACATGGTGCGCGCCAGTTCTAATTTTGTTTTAAGCAAAGTAAGATTTTTTGTATACCGGGTAAGTTCGGGTTACTTTGACCCTGCGGGGTAACTTTGATCCAAACCCCTTAACCAATAATAACTGAGAACCAAACGTATATTCGTTTTTCATTGGTTCGAAAATTTGGATCAAAGTTACCCGAACTTACGGTAGGTACTTATTATACAAACGTACTTTAATTTTACATTCATCATAAGCTAGTGTACAAATTCTTACTTCATCTACGGCTCTTTAACTAAAACTCATTCAGCTCACGTCTTTGTAATGAAGAACGGGCATTATCAATGTAACGTGTTTATCTATGAAATAACGTATCTATATCTTATTGAAAGATAATGTTCGAGATTAGGCGATCAATGTGGGTCGACGCGCCCTAATGCAACTATTGTTTTCATTAAACGTAGTATCCATTTAATAGTGTATGTTGTCCTATATCAAAATCTCTAGTATTAAAAGAGCAATTGAAATTATGTGATGGTTATCTATGTAACCAATAACATAAATTCGCTTATAAACATGTCTTCATCGCGAACGTGAATGTATTGTTATATAAAAGTAATACCGCGGCCGTACAGCAAACCGGCGTGAAACTATTTCAGCGTTTATTTATAAAACTTACTAAAAAACCCGGTTACATGATTGTACTTATAGGATTGTCTTTATTTATTTTACGAATACACTGTCAACAATGGTACCCTAAATACATAATAATATGTAGTGTTTCAAATGACTGAACATTTTTTTTTCAACAGTCTAGTGTCTACAAATGTACGTAGTGTCATTTTTTATGAATAAAATCAACGATAAAATATAGTTCAATTTAAAAAAGAATATTACTTTAATGGCGTTATATGGCGACCGTCTATTTTCTTATGGTTAATAGTTATAGGTTTTTAAACATTATTGTATAGAAAATGGTTGAATGTACCTATCTTATTTATTTTATAATATGTAAACATTTTTAAAGTAATTTATTTTACTGAGATGAAAAGTTTGAACTCTTGATTTCAAGGACAAGGCCATGGGGTGTGTCCCCTCGCATTAGTCCAGACCTTCGTATCGAATAGCCTTGAACTTTAAATCAAAAGCTGAGGGGTCCATACTACGAGGGTATAGCCTTGTCTACATATCTGCATCAATAGAATTATTTGACGTTGTTTTCAAGTAACACAAGTTGTCTGGTCCTGGATTTAACAGTCAAATATAAAATTCATTGCAAGTCCGTCGAGTTTTTTAACAAAAACATACCTACTCCCTGTACTTTTGTCAGGCAGTCTATGAAATTATTAGTTCAGGTTTAGTTTCCAGGTGATTTAATAAAATAGCCATCCAAACTGTCCATGTCTGCTCCTAGGAATTGAGGATATCTCATTCTTATTGTGTACGACAGCTACCTACTCTGCTATAGACAAGGTTTTTAAAGAACACGTTAATACCTATTTTCCAATCCTGAGTAGTCCTCCAATATAATAATATTTTGTATTTAATTTGCCTCTACAAAAACAGGAGGAGATTATGCAAAATTTTGAAAATAATGACCCTAATGTACTTCTCATTATTTTTGTTTCAAGTGTTTGCTATTTTTACCCCCTGTTTTTATTGCCTTCGAAATATTGTCGATGATGATGGCAATTACACAAAATATAACGATATGTGCTACGATTTATCCTCTTAAAGTACTACTAAGCTTTCGTTTACATTTTTAAGAAGTGATCGAATGAATTCCTCTCATCTATATCGAACGTGCTTTGTTAAGTCCCTAATTATAGAATTTCTATGTAATCCTCTTATTAACTTTATGACTTATTTTGTTGATGCATTAATCGCTATAAGTATAGTACATCGTAAATACTGCCTACGTTCATCATTTCATACAAAGTATTCGAATGGACGTGTTAATTTTTATGAATACGTTTATTTGGTCATATCAAAGGGAGGAATCGCTAATTCATATTGCAAATTATAGCCATGGTCAACGACGGGCGTTTCAAATGATTTTAATTTGCATCTGTGCGCAAAGGGGTGTTCCTGTTTTGTTGAGGGGGATTAGTCGGGAGATTGGAGTACATCTTTTCATAATCCATAATACTATGTAGTACAAGCAACGTGGTGATACGGTCAGATGAAATGGGATCCGTCTTTTATTATGTTTGGTTACATCTTGCTCACAATGAATGTTATTTTGGAATTAATTTAAAACACAGTCGCCTATCAACGTTGTTGATTTATGAACTCATTCAATACGAAAGTATTCACTACATGTTGTAGTTAGAACTTGTTTTGGTTTATAATGCTTTTATGGTACAACAATACTAAAGGCTTCTATCTATACATGTTTAGTCTCAGCAAGATAATTTTGTAGTTAAGTGAATACATTTCATTGTTAATTTCAACAAGAAGCTTGTTTTATTAAAGTTTCGTTAAATAAATTCTCGAAATGTCGCTAAATATACTACGATTGGACAATAGACGTTATATCTCGACGGTTCAAACTCGATAGTTTGAACCGCGTGAATACTCGTAAAACCTACGAACTATACTTCTATTGTATTCAGAAAACAAATAGGTAATAAAACAACACGAACATTAAATCTTTTCAAAAGATATAAAATAAAATTTGGTATTTTAATTTGCACAAACAAGAACTGCCAATTTCGAAAACATCCCCCTTTCATTTTATTAAACCCCGACCCCGATGCAAAACAAGTGCATCAATTAGTCTGGCAGGCTTTGATTCAATGTTTGTAACTGGACGCAGACGGGTGGGGATCAATGAAGTTTGTACCTATGTACTGCGAAATTGGTGTGTCGATGTGTTCATGACGCAAATCTATAACGAAGCGTCTGCCCCAACGGTTGCCATAGCTTTGTCCATGTCACACACACACACACACTCGGGAAAACACCACAACAAATCTGTTGAACCTAGAGGGTGTTTTATAAAAGGCGCATACTAATTGATTTGTGCAATATTGTTAATTTAAGAATTGTGTTCGTTAATGTATGCATTTATTTTAGGCCTTCGGTACATATCATTATCGTATTATAAATGAAAGATGTTTTTTTATCATCAGAATAAATACCAAAATACCTAATTGTCATACACACAAAATCCTTACACTTATTGCTGGGCTGCTTTCCATAAAATGATTAATTTACCATAACATTATCACCACACTATAAAATTAACTTCACAGAATAACACTATTGTTCAAAATTCGCTATCAGACTAAATATAAACATAGTTTACCGTGAATATCTATATGTGTACATTATTTATCTAACTAGAAATAATTATGCATATATCTATAGGTAGGATGTGCTTTGTTTTGCTCTGTAGCAGATATTATTAACTGACCCCTCGACGTCGCATTATTAAGAGCTTACCTGTCTCTCACCCCGGGTGGAGAAGAGGGCGCCATAAAATAAAATGAGACCTTATTGTTAGTGCTTATGTAGGATTATGCACATGTACCTTTATTTAAGTTACCCGACCCCCAATTTGAATGTTTTTTGGACCATGCTGTTCCTATGGTTTGGTTTGGAGTACGTAATTTTATTAAAAAGGTATAATTTTCAAACCCTCTATTTTAAATACACGTTGATGAGAACGATAGCCTTTGTTAATACAATGTTTTGGTACACTGTTCAATA
Source organism: Spodoptera exigua (assembly GCA_902829305.4). Classification (NCBI taxonomy): domain Eukaryota; kingdom Metazoa; phylum Arthropoda; class Insecta; order Lepidoptera; family Noctuidae; genus Spodoptera; species Spodoptera exigua. The sequence goes on along the minus strand of LR824601.2, from coordinate 4,427,348 downwards.
ACAAAACACATTTGAGAACCATCTGGTGTTTTCTTTAAGGCCATTTCAAAAAGTTTAGTCGAGATGTTTGAGGTTGTCGTTGTGCGTGTATTATTTTCATATACAGGAACATACTCCATAAAAGCTTTTGATGATATCTAAATAAATTAATAGTTCTATTTAGTTACTTATTGATTTAAAATTGGGGTTTGCGAATTTGTTACTTCTAAGCAAAATCCAACTTCTTGTCAGTTTTAAGTTGCTTTTGCGTTGATGAAAGAAAGATTTCAAAACTTGATATTTAAATATATTACCATTATCATTCTTACATATAAGTGTGCGGGCTTTGCATAAAACCACAGTGAAACAACCACAGCAAAACTAGCATTCCGGACGATGTTAAGGCGGGTCACTAGCAAATGATCTTTAAAGTGTGGGAGTAACGTTACCGTAAGCTCAATCCATCCCTTCCCCCAATCCCAAAATCTTCAAACCCCTATTTCCCTAAAGGACGGCAAATCACTGGTAAGTCCTTCGTATAAACAATTAGCTCGTTTAACAAAAAAATGAAGCTTTAAAGTCTCTAATTAATTTGTTTGTTTTTACCTACTTCCTTTGTTATATTTACAACATGCGGAAATTCTTAACATTTGCGAAGCGTGAAGCGAGTGTATCATAATTATGTTTTATTGAATTGCTATAAGTTTTACAATGCGAAAGTTATTGTTATGCTTTAGCTAAATAAACCTGTTGTGTTTTTGGTTGCACCAGTAAACAATGCAAATACCTTCTGCTAAATCAATCAAAATAATAAAATATGGTACTAGGTGTCTGTTCTCAGATGGTTAAGTTCTGGGCAAACATTTCCAACCTTTCTTTTCGATTTCATAAATGTCAATATCTAAGAGGCATTAGACTTATTTTGTTGCTTTTGAATGAGGCTAAGGATACAAAAGCTATGTGGTAGGTAATTTTAGCGTTAAGTTGCAAATTTAGAAAACGAAATAAGAGAATATACCTACAATCATGTATTCACACAAAAATAAAACAAAATACAATGGGCACATTTTCTCGTGATAGTATTACATATGATGTACTAACATTCTAAATGGACATCAAGTTAGCATGTGCATGACCGGGCCTAGAGATGGTATTCTATTGGCGCCCTACTAGACTCGCGGGTGACAAGCAGCCGGGGAATATACACCCATAATGCAGTTATATGTATAGTTTTTTTTTTTTTTTTTTTTTTGTGAGGGGAAAATCATCAAATGACTTCTCCCGCCCAGGGCCGGGCAGGAGGGAGTGTCAGACTCTTACTGACTAAAAACCCCCCTGTTCCTTCTCCTGCTCTGTGCCGAGGTCGCGGTACCTCATTGCGCTTACCCCGCAACCCCGGCTGTTATATGGATAGTAATAATGTAATTATCCTCTGAATCAACTCAACTATTCGCATGTCGTAAACCCTTTGTTGATGTATGAAGTAGATATACATGTATTGGCTAATTTATCATTGATCGATGCCCGTTTGCTATTGCAATGTGGCGTAAGATGACCGACGCGTGAATAATGCGTCAGAGCATTATTCACGGGAAGGCAATGGACACTAGCATTGGCAGGATAGATGGCGTGCTTGGATAGTATCGGTATCAATTTAAGCCCATCAGTCGTGCCGTGTGACAATGACAGACATGAGAGTATATTGGATTGTCTATAAGAACAATGATTGCTTACATGGTAGTACCTAGATATTATAGTTACACTTATGTACTACATACAGGCACATGTGGCTCAATAATAAACGATTGTGATGCTATTGTAATCTATGTTTTATATTGTCCTGCGAATTTTGATTTGCAAATATTGTTTTTTTTTACTTGCAATAAACTAGTGCTTGACTGCGATCCTACCTGATGTTAAGCAGTGATGCAATCGTTGATGGTAAGGCGCACTAGTTTATTAAGAGCCTATTCATTCTAGCCTTGAAGACACCTAAATTGTTCAACATAAGGTTTTATTTCTCAGATACGTGTCCATTAAGGAAATACTTATTAGTTTAATTATGTACGTCTTTCGAGTCTTGCAGCCTGATTGCAGCCATTAGTTCATATTGCCTCGATCGGCTTGGGTCTCGATTTTGCGATCTCATGACTGATTTCGTGCCATTTGAAAAAAAGCTTATCGAATGATAACATGTTCTATTTTTTGTTGTTTACTAGGAGGGTGTGACTGGAGAGTGGCGAGGCGCTTGGGTGATGCTCATTCGGCGTGTTATGGTCTACTACACCACGAAGGAACCCACCGTGCGCACTGTTGACCTCAGGAAGACGAGATGTGTTGGTAAGTTAACAACCCAATTTTATTTCATACTTAGTGCGTACTATGTCATGTAGGTGTAGTATATTATGTCCTTAAGTGTGGAATAGCCAAGCTTCGGCACAAATGGGTCGGCTCGACTGGAGTGATACCACGGCCTCACAGAAAACCGGTGTGAAACATCCACAGCGTTGTGTTTCGCCGAGTGAGTGAGGTTACCGGAGGCCCAATCACTTCCTCTCCCCCCATCCCTTCCAAATCCTTAAATATTCTAAACCTTTATCCCTAAAAGGCCGACAACGCTCTCGACAACAACTCCTTTGATGTTGCGGGTGTCCATGGGCGGCGCTGATTGCTTACCATCAGGTAATCCGTCTGTTTGTTTGCCGACGTATACCATAAGAAAAGGTTAAAAGTTAAGCTAATGTTCTAAGCCTCTATAGTTACCTATTACTTTATGGTTTTAATTGCAATAGGTTCGAAACAATTAGTTCTTATAACTGGTGATGCTTATAATAGTGTTAGTGTTATCTATTTAGAACTAATAAGTGTCATGCTCATATTGCCTATCATTTGGGAAAATACAAAGGAGTGCGTTATGTTATGATTCATTTAACAAGAACTTTGTTATTATTATATTAATTATGGCCTGAAATTCTTAAAGTAAATAAATAAATGTTTATTTTGTTTTAGTCATTTGTTATGCTCGTTGAGTCGTATGAATCATTCGATTCATTAGAGACTCGATACCGAGAAATTTTATACCTATGTTTTGTACTTGTTCGTAAGTAACGAAAAGTTTTATGTGCACATAACTAGGTTTAATTCACGTATTTTGTAGCTGATATCGGGAGTAATGGAGTTTCACAACTTGGAAAGAATTTTTCAAGCCGGAAACCATCAAATATTAACTTATTATAATAGATGATAGTCAATAATATTTGTTAAGGTTAGGGAAAATCAAATGTATTTTGATGACATTTTGGTACAAGTTTTTCTATTGCGATTAGGGTTGTTTAATGGTGTGCGTGGTGCCTCCCGCCATCTTGGAATTATGTTAATGCAAAATTTTGTGTGTGTAAGGAGAAGCAAAGGACCAATCCTAGGCTTGGAAAACCGATAAGATTTATGTGTGAGGGTACCGTGGAAGAGGTCTAATACTAGGGTATGAAGTTGTGGGTAAAACCAAATAAGTACAACCTTCATGTTTTTAACCTCTCTCCTAATAGGAGGGGCCAAGTAGCTCCTCCCACTGGGTAACGCCCACAAAACAAGAATGAAGAAGTACTTTTTAAACAAATGTTAACGGTAGTTAGGATACTTATTGAGGATATCTTTTTTAACTAACTGCGTAATAGTTACGTTACTTTAGCGTTTGTGATATTTTATTTTATAAAAGTATAAAATACTCAAAAGTAGCATTTAGCTAATTGTTACTCTGCTATGATTGTGTGAGTAAATTTAAAAATCCTGCTTCAGTCTGGTAAGTACTTTAAACAAAATTTACTAAATTCGAAGTTATACATGCAGTATGTACACTGTATGCCATCATTCTACACCTCTCTGTTTACATATTTGAGTTTTGATTATGTATTTATTATCTGAGATAATAGAGTCGAAAATCCTGTAAAAAAATCACGGATTGGAGTTGAACCGGCTGGTAGAGTTCAGTCACCAACCAGTGGCAATCAGCTAGGGCCTATAATTTATGACAAACCCTCATCCATAGAAAAGCGAAGGGCGTGTAAATTATGACTCATCACCTACAACAACCGTGGGAAGGGTAGAGGTGATGGCAAAGCTAGATATAAGTATCACATGTTTATTATAAAACAGAACAAGTCAGGGGTATTTCAAAATTAAACCTTATTTTTGAAGATTATGTAATTCAAAGCCTTCTTTTTGAGTTAGACCTATTTTCTACTAAGCTAACGAATGTAGACATTTACCACGCATAAATTAATGTTGAACTACAAATACTATTTAAATAATAAAAATAGACAACAAATTAAAAAAAAATTAAATAAAAAACTCGGCTGAACGAAATTAGTTAATTTTGGTTTTGAAATTTAATGTAAATAAGGAATTATTGCTCGTACAATACTTTTAACGACAATTTTTTTCCATACAAACTGCTCTGTTAGTGACAATAGATATTTGACGCGAGAATCAAACTTACATGTTTTGAGGCGGCACGGAATTGGCCAGGTCAGCCTGACCGTATGACTGAAATCGATTCTCGGTCGTCAAGCAATCCAAACTAATATTATAAATGTAAAAGTAACTCTGTCTGTCTGTCTTTTCTTCACGTCTAAACTACTGAATCTATTTGTGTGAAATTTGGTAGAGATATAATTTGGAACTCGAGAAATAACATAGGATATGTTTTTATATTATCTATCGTGAGACATACTAAATTAACTAAAAATCGCATGTTACTCAGTAGGCTGCGCGACATCGCCGCGTCCGCGTCCGAACCACAGAGGGTTCTTCGTCATGAGCACGCTGCTCATGACGAAGAACCCCTCTGTGGTTTGAAACTAGTCGAGCTTTTTTCAAAACACGTGAGTAACCCGCGCTTTTTAGTTAATTTATAACATAGGATAGTTCTAAAACCAAAATTCTGCAGAAAGTCACTTTTCCACGCGAACAAAGTCGCGGGCTAGTAAAGCTAGTATCTTATATGTTCTAAAATCGGTATTTCGTTTGTCCTTTATTCCTAAATAGAGAAAGTCCCACGTTATTGGTGTATCTAGCACTTGTAGGGATTTTTTTAAAGTGTCGTAACTACCTGGCCGTTGTTTTAAAGAGGAATTATGTGGGAAAAATACCTAATCTGCGAAGAATTCGCAGTGCCATAAGAAAAAACTCCACATAGAATTGTACTTCGATATTTATGAATTAAGTACATGGGATAGTTATTTTACATACAAATATATCAAGTTCATGTAGATATAATACGCACGAACAAGGACACATGTATGTATATTAAGCCTATATTATTTGCCACGGAGTAAAAACAATTACTTTGTGATTGCATCAATAAGATAAAGTAAGTCTACGTTATTTAAATTAATCTGTTGAGCGGGTCAATCTCAATACGGTCAAGCGTCACGCCTAAATAAATTGTTGGAATGTCCAGTATTGGTATGTAGGCGTCACAATTTGTGTAACGAAGTTAATCGTCAATAAATACTCATACATTGTGCCTCCGTCCCGGATGTTCCATAATTACGTTTTATTACCGCTGACACACACAGGCATACTGTTCGTTCCATATATTTTCCCTGAGATAAAAGAATTCAACAACAGTTGAAGGTCATTGTTTTATGTTTCATAATCTCGTAATTAAACGGAAACTTACATTAGATATACAATATTAACAGTTGTGCGTTATCGCTGTCGATGATTGATAACTTCTCTGATAATTTTATTTAGCTAACCATGCAGTCAATGAGACCTTTGTTGTTAAATGTTAGCTTCGTATTCGGTTTAGTGGAGTGGGGACTAGCGTCATATAGATTGATGTTTCTGATGAATAAATAAAGGAATGCACCGAGATCATTCTATCATAGAGCTAACAATTTGTTTTTTTTTAATTATATCGAATTATATCGATGAGATGTCCAAATATTGACGGTTTCCGTTGGCTTGTTCTTGTAAAAAGGGACCCCATGAAAATTTTTCACAGTAAAGCAGTATTACTGTTATATAAAGTGCCGTAGAGCCATACTATAGCTGAAATAGTCTCACAGATTACCGTTTAGCTATTTAAGTGCGGTTACCATGGGATCTATCGTTTCCAGGGTATCGAATTCAAATCCATAATCCTAAACTCCTTTCACAAACACCTACACAAGGCCAGCAACCTCACCATCAGGTGACGGCGGTGTGGCACGGACAGTTTACAAAAAAAAAAAAAAATTATGAAGAGCTTGTTTACATAAAAAAATATAATGGATAATGATTTCATGATTTACTTACGAAACTTAAATTAATTGTTTACCTACTGCTAGTAGGTAGGATATCAACATAAACGAAAAACTAGTAAGTATATACGCAAAATTTTGAAAAATAATACTAAATGTACCGAACGTTATTTAAGCAAATTGTAAGTGAATGTACAGAAATTTTTATTGAAGGATTACATTTCTAACAGAGAATTGTCTTTTAATATTTTATTAATATTTAGGATATTATTTGCCCGTCGTTATTTATGGGATAAGTCGGCAAACGAGCAGACGGACTACCTGATGGTAAGCAATCGGGGACGCCCATGAACAATCGTAACACCAAAGGAGTCACGCACTTGTCGACCTTTTGCGGATAAGGGTTGCTGATATTTAAGGATTGGGAAAATATACGGGAGGGGGAGGATTTGGGCTTCCGGTAACCTCACTCACATGGTGAAACACAACGCTTTGGTTATAATTTTGATAATGATGCTAAGCAGTCTAATTTAGATTCCTCTCGAATATTCCATATTCCTAATATCTGATTTATTATAACAAAACTTAAAAAATCCGTAATAAAACCAACACTGTTTTGTTTTTCGTTTCTCGCCTATTATAGGCACAGTTCATTCAATAATAAGTTATCTTTTATCATACATATATGTATTCCCTGCTTCGCGTAATATAAAACGTGTATTTACGATATGTCGACAGTGACACAAGAGGCTGATGAAGACACCAAGTCTGTATGCCCGACAGACGGGAGCGACAACTTGCTACTCGACTGCCCACACGCCACGCTTTACTTGCGGTTTCCACACGAAAGAGAACTGAAGGTAAGAAGGTCTTAATGTTTAACCAATATTAATTAAGAATACCATCATCCGACCTCCATTGACGAAGGTCAATCGAAGAGGAACCATCGGAATTCTTTCAACACTCTTTTTCCTCACATTGACGTCATTAAAACGATATCAAAAAGTTATAGTAATTATTTTGTTGTTATAAATAATTATATTTTATGCATAAATTACCAGTGGTTGAGATTTTCTCTTTTAACGTTGCTTACGTAAACGTGCGTTGCTAAGAAAAATTAAACTGTAACACTAAATTTAATGCATTTTAATTAACATAAAGAGTTAAATATTTTTTTATTTCTTAAAAAAAAACGCTAAGTTTCTTTTATAAAGTTATGGATGTCCTCCTAGTGTTCAAATTGGGCTTCACTTCTGGGGCCAGTAGCGCCATCTTGTTGCAGTGCATACATTAGTAAGCTGGTGAATCTAGACTTTCACCACGGCGCTAGATGCGCCAGCAAACATTTCACGCTTGCACTACAGATGGCATTTCGTTAAAAGCGCAACATTAAATTTTAATATTTATGAAGATTCTAATACTAATTGTCGTTTTTAATGTCACAGGTATTTAATTAAACGAATATGAAAGTTCTACGTTCGATTTTGCAATACAATTACATTATTCACTTTTTAACTTAACAACATTCGGCCACCTTCCATCTCTCTCGTCTTACGACCAAACTCTTACAACAGTAAGGGATGAACGATTGTTCAATTTGATAGACGTCATTTTAGAACGGGACCAAGTGTCTGTGAAGTCTGTCAGCATATTCAACGTTGCATCGGATCAATAACGGGTGGGAGGGGGTGATATCAGTTCTACGTTAGGGGCAGGAATTCTCACCAACTGTGTAGTGATTATCTGATGAATTTTATCTGAAAAGTGATACAAAGACACATTGTCATTGTGGAATAAAGTATAATTAGTCATGGATATCAATAACGGCCGCAAATCGAACGATAATAAGGAAAACAGATCCTCTCCGAGCAAGTCTAATGAAGATAATAAGAATGGTATTGATCCGAATCCGAATAACAAAGGAAAACCCCGTAAAGTTTCTTCAAAGCGTTACAATCCAAGGCAAAAAACCGTGAAAATGCCTATTCCGGATTTGCAGTCTGATAAAGGTGAGTCTTTTGCGGGAGGCATTGTAGAACTGGAACCAGACATGCCAGATCTGGTGGAAGCTAACATCCCTGATGCCGTTCATGAGGCACGAACGGTAAATGGCCGTCAAAATAATGCTCAACCAGCTCAAGTCGTTTATTCGAATCAGGTGGAAGTCAGACCATTTCTGCCTTTGCCAGAACCAATCATCTTGATTCCTGTGCATCCCGTCTATACTGGAGGATCTATCGAAGAGTTCCAGCGGCGCTGGCGTGAATGGTACTATCAAATGTACTTTCCCCCACGATACGAACAGAGGAAACGTCACGGTCAAGGTGTGCGGGGGGAAATTCAGCAGCAGAGCGCTAACGATAATCAAAATGCCGTGAGTGTAGTACAGACTCAAAAACAGCCTTCTAACGCAGGGACACAACAACAAGAGCAACCGGTTACCGCTGTAGAAGCCCAATCACAATCCGAAAATGGACACGGATCAGATAATGCGACCGCTGTGGATAAAGCCCAGAGTAGTAAAACAAATGGGGACCGAAAAACTAGTGGTGCTAGTAGCGAGCAAAAATCTGGTACCCCAAATGATGAACAAAAAAACGGCAAAACTAAACAAAAATCCGTGAAATTTCAAGATCAACAACCCCCACGCAAAAATATAGAGAAACAAACACAAAAACAGAAATCTACAAATGTAGATGATAACAAAGAATCTGAGACTGATGCTGGGAAAAATAAGAAATCTAAAAAACGAGCGCAGAAACACCGTAAGGGTAAGAAACATGTATCACGACAGGAAAATCCTGCTGCTAATGAGTCGGAGTAAGAAAACTCCATGTTATACATTATCTTAGTCACTTATCTGTGTGTAAAACAAATAATGCATGTACCCCTGTGGAAAATAATCTCCCGGTTAAACCAACCTTAAAATGTATTGTCTCATCAATTAGACCGGCACAAAATACATTTTATTTCATTTGTAGTGATATTAAAAGCTCAATGTTGCAATGCTAATGCATTTATAATTACGTAATTGTTCTTAAGTCGCATAACGCCATACAATACTCGTTGACAGATGTAATAGTAATCAAGTGTCGTGAATTAAATAATTGTTTTTACTTCAAATCTTCCTGAGAATAATGTTTCATAAAGGTTTTTTTAAACTATGTCTCGTGACTTTTATAAGTGTGATTTCAGCGTTCGCTTCATGTTCGTAACCTTTGTAATAACATAATTCATATCGCTGTAACTTATTACACTAAGATCAAGTTATGTGTGGGTAAACATGAAATGTGAAACAGGCCCTAAAAAATATTGTAGTATTATGTGTCTGTGTGTTGTGATTAAATAATTAGCATGTTCTTCTAACCTTCCCGGGAATACCTAACCAATAGCATGACTTACATATTCAATGTTATTGATAAATAAATATCACTATTATCAAATATCTGTAGTATGATACAACTAAATGTATTTTCAGTTGTAGTGATCTCGAACGCTCAATGTGCTAGTGTTGTTACATTTTAATCCCGCACTTTGATTATTCTCTCATAACTATTTAACATATTTATACAAATCTAATAAGTAATAAATATTTATATTTTGTTTATTGATCTATGTACTTTAATCTCTTTAAAACTGGATTGTGCAAGTATAGGCAGTAGATACGGAATGTTCAGGGTAAAAATGAAATTGTATTTTCTAAACAAGTTCTATTTGCATGAAGCATTTTACTTCATGACCATAGACCTTGTGTTTTTATTAGTATTAGTTTTTCTATGATGTATTGTATTGTATTTTGTCTCGTATAGTCACCACTAATGATTACAGGGACTATATCTTAATTTATATTTATATACTCTACTATTCCATTAAGCAAGAACACTCCGAAATTCATTAAAGATAATTCCATAATTAATACATATGTAATTGTACAACGTTTTACTATTACTCATAAATACTACATTTTTACTCTTGATGTCAATTTAATTAATATTTCGTGGTAATAAATGTCAACAATAAACATGATAATCAACTTATTCTGATGCTTTTTATTGCCGATGCAACAGTATTTTACTTTTAGACTTCCTTGAAATCTGCGAATGAAACATATTTGCAAATGAAGCTTTGCGAATTAAAATTGATTTTCTATAAAGAAAAAAACCTAAAAAGATAGTCTAACTTTTTCCGTATTCAATGATGGTCTTTTCATACTGATTTATTAAATGAATACATTTAAGATGAGCTAGCTGGTGAAGATAATGTTGTTACGTAGGGGTTCATAGGCAAGGTGTTTGTCTTGTAAAAGTCCGGCTTAATGCTTCAATGTCTTGGAATTTTTTTTTTTTTCATTACCATCTTTTCAGAGAAGTGAGATCTCTTCTTAATACCATTTTGTTTTATATTTTGGAGAAAGGAAAATTAGATAGATGATAGATATAGTATGTAGTTTGTAATTACAGTGCAGATTTCTCAAACAGGAAGGTTTTTAAAGCGAATGTTGAGTTTCGGCTGTAACACATTATTTAAAAGTAAAGACTTGATAGTTTTCAATGCGTCATACCTGATGATATGTATACTACATATTTAATCTCATAGACTTTTATATAATGAGTTTTAAACTAGAATAACACACTTTTATTCTTAATTACCTTTGGGAATAAGCACACACTTCAAACTGCCTAAACTAAGGACATTTTAGGAGCCACAAGGTTAGTATTTCTAAAAGTATGCGAGTATGCGAATGTGTTCATAAATCCTTTAATGGATGCATTTTGTCAAGTTTACTGTGTAATTTTTCGGTTTAGGTTAATTCATTATAGTAAATTATGGTATTATGGTACAAGTGTATAATGTTGGTGATTAGTGGTTGGTAAGCCGTCAAGCGAGGGTCTTATGGAGCCGAGGACGGTAATCATCAACACACGTGTATCATACGACGTTTTTCAACACGCTTATGTATGAAATAATATTTTATTAAAAAAACTACAAAAGTGAAAAGGAGACGAATCGTGAAATAATTTCGTAATGCCGAAAAAAATTAATCTGGTATCTTATGCGCGCACGTCATCCATAGACTTAAAAATGAGGTTTCTTTTTTTGAGCGTTTCGAGGATGAAAATAATTCAACAAATAATAGAAATAAATCTATTGATGAAAAAGTCACAGTTTATTTATTTATTTATTAGAAAATACAGAGTAAACTTAAGAACTAATTACTATGTCCCACAAAACTGTAAAAGCAGTTTGACTGTGGGATCAGTTTGGTTATAGGTGTCATTATGTACCTAATTACCACGAGACAAGAGCCACTTTATGAGGAAGTGTGTTGAAAAAACATTTATTCTGCGTTCTTAAAGCCTTATTTCAATGTGTGATCATATTGCGAAATGTGTTTTATAAAGTTATTTTGGGCGAATTATTTTAGCGTGTCATGTCTGTGTTTTTTTTTAATATAACTTTGATGAATAAACGTTTTGTACCTGGTTTCAAGGGATGGCGGTACATGGTGAAGTTGGCGGCACACAACAATGGAGCCCACATACACCACCAGCAGCTCACCAAAGAAGATGTTCCTGCCATCGTGGATAAGTGCCTTAGCTTCATCTATGCTCATGGTATGTATATAAACAATGCATTATGTATTCGTACATTATCCAAAGTGCAATTTGTGTTTATTATAAGTTACTAATATTAAAACAATGTCGCCTCCTTTGTCAGTTTATCTTTATATTTGCTTATATCGTTTAATCTACGCAAGGGATTTTGATGATACTTTAATAAATAGGGTGCTTAAACAGGGGGAGGATTGAATTCCCTTGAAAACATCCATTAAATAGTTGAAAAATTTAGTATAAGCTTTTTATCTTTGGGTGGTAGATAGGAAGTAAAAGAGATGATCCCTTTTAAAAAAACATAATTAAAGATCTTTCTTTAGCTGAAGACGTATCGAATGTTTGCAGGCAGTCTCTCGGAGGGTATCTACCGTCGCGCAGGTAGTGGCTCTGTACTGTCAGAGTTGCTCGCTCGATTCCGTCGCGACGCGTGGTCTGTCCAGCTCAGTCCCGTGCAACATTCTGAACATGATGTTACTGGCGTCCTCAAAAGGTAGGTAGTATTCATTTGCTAGCGACCCGCCATAGCATCGTCCGGAATGCTTTTCTGCGCGGTGAATGTATCAAATTTAATCCTATGATCTTTGTGCTAATAATCTCAAAGAGGGCAATAAAGTCTAAGAGGAGGAAGAGTTTTGGTCCAATTGTATTAGGGTTTTTTCAAAATTCAGTGTTTAGATATAATCCGCTTTTTTAAGCAAATTTAAAAGAAATATAGGTTATTCAAACTGACTTTTAGTGCACAATGAATAATAAATGTAATAAGGACATAGGATTATACTAATTAAAGTCAATCGTATTATTGTTATACCTTTCCCAAGTATGCGTTCTATGAAACAAAAAATGAAACTACACTGAAAACTTCATTCATTGTCAAAATTGCTTAAAAACGTGTCTGAGAATAAATTCCCAAATTGAGTTATAGAGCTTAATCGAACACTTAATATAAAGGCTCGGTTACACACTACTATTTTCTAGAAAACACGAGAGCAATCATCGAATTCAATAAACTTTAGGCTCATATTCTGTATCGTATTGTTTAGACCATTCAAGTAAATTATTGTTCTAATTAGTTGTATGCAACAGACAAGCAACCTGCATGTTGTATCTTTTAAATTTGGCTTAATGCTTCAATACATTATTCAATTTAAATATACATGAATAATGAAAGTACATATTTATAAATTTTGGAAATTCTTTTGAAATACCTAATTACATTTTAAAACAAATCTCACTAACACAACGGGAAAACGACAACGGTAACGTTATTACCTAAAGTTCGAAATTTGAAAATTAGGTTTTCCTGTCAGTGGAATTTAATTTACCAGGTATATTCATGTCAAATGTAATTAAAATCAGTATTCCCTGTTATAGAAAATCAATAACTATTAGGTATACAAAACTGTACTCTTAACTTAAACTATTATACGTCGAGGTTGCGGGGTAAGCGTAATTAGGCACCTTGGCCACGGCCTAAAGCAGGAGAAGAAACTGGCGGTTGTTAGTTAGGAAGACTCTGACACTCTACAAGATAATTAAGTTAGATGTAAAGCACTTAAAGGTGTCACAACCTGCACCGAATATTTTGTAGTGACACAAACAAAGAATATAATTTAAAATACTAGAAAAAGAACTACTACTTATGTAATAATAATCATAATTTGTAAGTTCGTGTGATTTATCTATGTTTGTTACTCTTTCTTGAAAATAGTGAATGAACCTGAATGTTAATTGGCATACGTTTTTCTAATAAAATTCCTTCTTATCTCTGCGTTCTGAGCTAAACCGATGGCAGCAGCTAATATTAAACTACTCAAATTATGAACGCAAAAGTTTTTAAGTATGATTAGTTGAGTAGATAAATGATTTTTTTATTATTTCATAAAAAACTACTGAATTCGTTTGATTAAAATTGGTAAACAAAATATAGTGTACAATAACACAGGATACTTATTCCATTCAGTTTCTCCCCTGGGTAATATGGGAGAAGTTACTGGCTACGATAGAAGCAACATGTTTAATGAATAAATGTATTTTGTTGATATTTCACGCTTGCCTAGTGGATAAGGATTACAACCCGAAGAATGTAAGTGAACCGGAGACAATATGCTATTATTTCACTATTCATATGAATATACCTTTTTACCTAACTAAATAGCAACGCACTGAAGTCCACAATAGTACAATCACAAAAAATATTAGTTAATTATTTCTCTTAATTATTTATTTCACTTACTTTTCAGATTCTTTCGCGACCTTCCAGAACCGTTAGTGCCGCAGGAAAAACATACAGACTTGATTGCAGCTCTAGGTAGGTTGCTTCACTTTTAACATTTTCTTAACTATAGTTTAGGTGTCGTCACGAATGCGTCGGTTCGACCGGAGTGTGATACTAAGCCTCTATAAAAACCGGCGTGAAACAACGCTAGCTTTGCGTTTGTTTGTAGCTTATAGGCAGTTGGTTATGTGGTCATTGTGGCCGGTGTCAATTTACATGTTTTTAAGTTTTTTTCTCATTTTCTGGACTTCTACAAATAATTCAAGACCGAGATTAGCCAAATCGGTAAAGGCATTGTTGAGTTATAACATTACAACAAAAAGTGACATTGATTTTTATTTACATAGATAGATTCAATCTTCATTTTCCATATTAAGATAGATTTATACCCGGCTTCCGAAAGGCCGATCAATGTTAAAATCAATTTAATGTCTTGTTAAGTCATCTGATTGGTTGTTGATAATTCAGTCAACCAATCAGATGACTTGACAAGAGATTTGACACCTAGTTAGTTGATTTTAACATTTATCGGGCTTTCGGAAACTGGGCATTAATCTCCAAGCTGTTTATTTGTATATTAAAATTGTCTCTGAATTTACTGAAAATACTTTTGTAAGGTGAGACATGCTCTGATAATGAATTGCAGAAATACCCGATGAGACGGCCCGGCACCACGAGTACCACCGCATCATGTCCTCACTGCCGCTAGTGGCACGCAACACTGCGCGCAAGCTGTTCGCTCACTTACACTTCTTGCATACGATGGCGCACGCCAACAAAATGGGCGCTGAAAACTTGGCTTCTGTATGGGCCCCCACTATCATGCCTGCAGCCATGGTAAGTTATCATTTTGAATACAGCGCTAGATCTCAGGTAAGAAATAATTAAGTGTGGGAGAGCCAAGCTTCGGCACGAATGGGTCGGCTCGACTGAAGTGATAGCGTCACAGAAAACGGCGTGAAACAACCACAGCCTTGTATTTCGCTGTGTGAGTCAGGTTACCGGACTAACTTGTCGATTCGTACATGTTACAGACTAGCAATACGCTGCAGACTGCTTGGTCGACGAAGGAGGTATTCGTAGTTCGAGATTTAATAGCCAGCTTTGAGTCTATATGGGAGCCTACTGAAGCTGAGAAACGTCGCGAAGCGGCTGTGAGACGAGTCATTATGAGAGTACTCAGTAACTCCGCTCCAGCTGCACCGAAAGCAGCCGGCGATTTGAGAACCTGGGTGTATGTAAACGATAAATCAACCTGCCATCAAATAACTGTAAGTTGTACCGTTAAATCTAATATAAATTACACATATTTACTCTAAATTGAATAAAGTAATCAGAGTTGCAAAAAATATCGCTTTCACCGCATCTTCTGCGAAAACTTTTGGGAATTAATTAATAAAGGAAGTAAAAAGGAGTATAGAGAAAGTCCCAAGTCTGCGATAGCATACGCCTATCTCCTGCAGATAACTCACCATAACTGCCTTTAAAGTTGAATGAAATTAATTAATATTTGCGAAGCTTTTTAGTCTAAATGCTATTAATCGATATCCTTTTGTTTGTTACAACGGAATTTTTATGTAGAACATTTGTACCATTTACTCTATACAGTTTCAAATTTGTTTAATCTTGAAAGTGCAAAATTATAATGCATGCTATGTGTATAGGCAGTGTCTATCTGCACTGTTTAACTTTCATTCGATTTTACAGCTAACTCCAAACAAAACAAGTTCAGACGTGTGCATAGAACTGTGTGAAAAGGCAAAATCGGAGTCCCATCTGCTAATGTTAGAAGAAGTAATATGCAATGACTCGATGCGGCGTATAGTGCATATTGATGAAGTAGTCCTGGACGTGGTACTGCGATGGAGTTATTGGGACGAGGACGATAGGAAACACAACTATTTGTTAGTGACACAGAATAAAGTACTTCATGATATGGAGGCTATGAGACAGACGCCGTCTGTATGCGGTGAGCTCAGGCTCGCCACTGAAGCCATGAAGTCCTTCAAACTACACATGTTCGAAGTCCAGAATTCAAGGCTGTGCTACTTTAAAGATAAACAGGTGGGCATGCTTTGTTGTTTATTGAACAAACCCTCTGAAACCTCTGTAACTCCTGTTCTTATCTTCAGTAAATACATTTTATGATTTACTATATACATATACTTAAGAATTTGAGATGTCTGGTTTTATGCAATACATTCTTGTTACTGTTATAACTTTATGTTATTGTGAGCAGCGCTACAAAGTGTTTATATAATTCCAGGGTTCCCATAAGATAGAGGAGTGGAAAGTAAAGGACATTCTCTGGTACGTGGGGCACGAACCTAAGAGGAATCCTCAATCGCGATGGGCCATCACATTCATACCCAGGAATAAACAAAAACGGTAATATAAAAATATATATTACATCTTTATATTTATTGAATGTTGCGTGTAATTTTTTATCAGTCATTTGTATTTTTGCTTTAGTAACTATTTATCAGTAGTCGATAAAATATCAGAAACACAATAAACTTTGTTTGCTAAGCAATATAGCAGATTGCATGAGCAAATGATTGCACAAAGATATTGACATTCAATATGGTATTAAGGTGAACAATCTATGTGAGTACTGTGTGTGTACGTCGTCAAAAAGTTAACAAACAACAATTACCGATGTTTACACACAAATACCAACATATTTACTTAAACATAAGTGTGGGTGAGCCACGGTTCGGCACGAATGGGTCAGCGCGACAGGAGCCTCACAGAAAAAAGACAGGAAACAACAATTGCGTTGTGTTTCGCCGTGTATGTGAGGTTACTTTGAGCAGTTCCCCCTGCCCCTCCCCCCAAGCACAATTTTTCCAATCCTTGAATCCCTAAACCCCAAAAGTAAGGTAACGCAAGCGCAACTCTCCTGGTGCTGCGGTCGCGCTGACTGCTTACCACCAGGTTATCCGTATTCTCGTTGGTTGCTATCATATTATATAGGATATCATTCTATAATTTTGGATATATAATCCCCATTTTGTTCTCTAGGACTAAAGACAAGCCGTGGTTCGGTTGTACTATAGCGGGCGCGGTAACTGAAGACCAACTTAAGTGGATGGCGGCGCTCATGTTCGCAGAGCATTCCACAATACTGCCTACCCCTCGCCTGGTTATCACGTAACCTCGATCTCATGGTAAGAGCAGATAATTAAAATTCTGAAATAAATAGAATATTTGTGTTACTTTGTATGTTAGTTAACAATACTTTATTCATCTATACTAATATTATAAAGAGGTAAAATGTGTAAGTTTGTATGTTTGTAAGTTTGTATGTAGGGGGTAATCTTTGGAACCGCTGGTCGGATTGCCAAAATTCTTTCACTGTTCAGTTCACAGTTCTATAGGCTATAAAACATCGGGCAGCGGGTGAAACCGCGCGACAGCAGCTAGTATAAAAAAAATTTGTTTGTACTACACTTGTCTAAAATTGACAATCGATCATTTATATGATTTATTGCCACAATGGGTAATATTGTATACTTACAGCTCAAATATTTTTTAATAATAACCAAATCTTCTTTACATGTAAATAAAAATGAATCTTTGAAGAAAAAAGAAAAGAAATGAATTACTTGACTTATTACTTTTTTTGGTGATTGATGTTAGTTGAATATTTTCTTTTCGTTCTCTTAACTATTCGTCGTTGCAAGGTTAGTATGATAAAAAAGACGTAATGTACCTATTCATTGTGTGAATAGCATCCATATAAAGCTGTAAATACATCACTACATAGTGTACATCCTATGTATCTATACATAAATCTTTAAAACTACGCAAAGGATATAGTAGATATATAATAGAAAGTGATTGAAGAGGAAGGGTACTATGTATAATAACATCCATTGAATAGTCAAGAAATTTAGTATTGGCATTGCGCCCTTGCGAAGTCGGAGTGTGTTGCTAGCATATATACATACAAACTTAGATAAGTATATTGTTCACAGGAGAGGTGGCAGTTCAAATGATTTCAACGTCAAAACGCGGCTCCGCGGCTACAATATCAGACAGTTACTTTTGTAAGTCATAAGCCATTATTAAATGTAAACTTCTGGTTTCATACATTACAGATTCATGTTACTACAAACTTGCCACGATTGTTAGCAACGTGAAAAATCTAAATCTAGTTTTTGTAGTATAATAGGTATGTATGCTCTCGTTATTTTTATGTAGCATGTATGAAAATATACATATTTATATGCTACATTACTTAGGCCGGGATCAATATATAATGTTTGAATACAATTCTTAAGGAGCTTCGTCTTCCATAATCAGTCGCGCGTGGTCTCATACCGCCATTTTGCTCATCCTCGTAACATTTCTGAGTTGCAGCAAAGGTATAGAACAACAGAAAAGTTCTATTAAGTTAGGCCAATACTCTTACATTTGTAGTTTGTTTACAGATATTCCACATGGATCTTGGCCTAACTATAGAATTACATTTAGTAAGAACTAGCAAAAAAATTTACTTGTAATTTGTTTTGCAACTAGATTTATTTTACAAAACAAAATATGAGTACAAGGTATAAACGCGAATGTACTCACACATCACAGATGATACATGATCTTCTTATCGTAAAATGGCGTTTTAGATTATTTACTCAATTTAAAATACGTGGTTTTATATTGCCTGAGTATTGTTTAAAAGCAACACGTATCAACACTGATTTTTTTTCTCATCTAAAAAGTAACTAATTATTCAGTTCTCAAGATAGCAAAATGCTTTATTAATAACAATAATTAACTACTACAGGTACTTGACTTTGATAAAAATGCAATGGACTCAGTAAAGACATAGGAATAAGTTGTATAATATATATATATAATATAATTTATTGTAATTGTAATTATTAAATAAAGTATGAAAGTGATATAAAGTTTATTTAAAATATTCGTAACATAGTACAATTGATTTTTTTAAATATCCTATCATTATATCTAATATTAAGTGAATCTCTGCTTGGTTAATTAATTCTAAATAATAGAGTTTATTGTATAATTTTTAATTGATTTTAAATATTATTTTCACAAATACCTTAATGTGTGTATTATTTTATAAATGGGCATAATGTTCAGGAAGAATGGAATTGTATATACAACCTTGAAAATATAAGAAGGAAGAGAACCTGTGTTGTTTGCTTATCACACCGAGTTGTTTGAAGCATATTAATACGTGTAAAATTAATGTATTGTAAAAACAATACATTGCCCTGCACTACGATTGCGAAATCTACAATGTGGTGGGTTACAAATATACATAATTCTCATACACATCACATCTAGAGCCGGAACACCATTTGTGGATCACTAAAATAGTTGTTCTGTGTGAGAGAAAACACATGGTAAATGTGTGTGTATTTTTGTAGAATATGTTTACTAAATAGCTTTATTTTAATCAGCACCTGACAAACATATTTGCCTACCTTATTTTACTGTTACAGTAAATCCCTTGCCAAATAGTTATAATCATACTTATAATGTTACCAAATGGTCACTGCTCGTAGATCATGAGTAATCTTTTATATTTTTATACTTACAATATTTTTTGTGATAGTAATACTGTATTTACACAGACTATAAATATTGTAATACAATAATTTTACTTCAATAATATTTATATTTAATTTATATATTGATTATTTATAATGGACTATCTATGAGCTTAGTAGTACATTATTTTGTATTGTAGTGAAACACTTGTTTATAAAACTTTGATCCTTTTAATGAAGTAAGAAATTATGTGTAATCTAAGCTTGTCAATTAATGTAATGTATCCACAAAAATCATACTGGTTAAGCGATGAAACAGAGAATTTCGTGCCAGCACGTTATTTGCTTAGATTTATAAATGGCGTGAGTTCGCCTACATGACTATAAAATTTTATTAGACTGAAATGGACCAGGATAGCAATTGAACAGGTGATTTTGTTATAAAAAATATATTGTAATATTTATTTATTAAGAGCGTGGGCTGAGTTTCGAAATCACGTTTAGAATTAATGTATTGTAAACACATTTTTAGGGCTCGCATATTTTACAATTTTACCATATTTGTAATTAACAATATTATCTTAAGTGAAGTAATATAATGTAACATTTTGTATGTATGTCTAACGTGCTCAAATAAATGCGTTTTGAAAGTGTCTGTTTTGTTTATTCTTCTTTCTGGTGATAAAAGGCCTTGTGTTTTTTCCAAGTGAAAATTCTATCGCATAAAGGAGTGTTCTAACTGGGTTCCCTGATCATCATGACTTCATGACTTGATTTTTATGTAATTCCTTAACATGTACAATGTACTAGTATTATTAGTTTTATTGGCAACTTTAGGTTACACGCAATAGAAAAAATACCTTAATTTGTAACTAGGCTTTTCGGAGGATTCATTTATTATTTTGTTCTTCGTGACTTTTATTATTTTATTAGCGGCCTGCCCCCGCTTCGCACGGGTCCAACGTTGGTCCAACTATCTCGCTATAAAAGGGTCACCTTTTCCTAATCTTTCCCTCTACTTTTCTAATATTTCTTACCAACACATTTTGCGATCCATTTTTATATATAAAGAAGATATATATGTATATGATATGATATGATTATATTAAAAGTGTTTTATATGTTTTATATCAAGTTCTGTCTAATTGTAATATTTAAAAAATACGTATAATATTTTTGAACATAAAATAATATTTTATTGCAATAAAGTAACATACCTAGTTTTTTACAGTGACGAAATACTTTTTATACAAGTTGCGTCATTTAATATGAAATAAATGATTGGATGAATGGATCTTATTGTCTCAAAGATTTGTTTATGAAGATATTCAACCTTTTAGCAATGTTTTATGTCCGAGGGTCACTTGTCAGTTCCTGTTGGTTTAGGTTACAAATTTTATATGTGCATTTCTCTTTTTATCAGCCTTTTAAGCAGTTGATAGTTAAACACTTGCTCTAGTCCAGCGCTGAAATTAATCATCGTGGACTCAACCAAACTCAAACTCAACGTGGGCCACAACATTAAGCTGAGCAATGGTCTTTTGAGCTGTGACGTACGTTTATTTTTTGGTATTTATATATGTATTGTCTAAACGAGTTTTTTTATTCTTTCTTCTAGTTGAGTAATGACTGGATTACAACTTAGCGTTTGTGTAGGCTGTGAACGGGCAGCGATTGTTGTGGGTTTCTCTTTGTCGCCTTTCTCTGGGATCTTATTGAAGAGGCTGTAAATATTTTCGTAAAGTACCTATCTATATGGAAAATAGTCCAATAAGTATATATTTGTTCTAAATCTAAGTAAACATATGACAACTTAATAATAAGTCCCAATGTCTGTGTATTTAACTTATTGATGAAAAAGTGCCGTTCGAAGTCTTTATTAGATCTATAGAATCCAAAAGAAAAAGTTTTGTATTTTGGTCTCTCTTGATCTGTATGTTGGTATTCGCATCATGCAAAAACTGCTCCTATAAATGCAGTTTTAGTCTCAATTGCCGTTGTATTGTTAGGCGTTCATAAACTTAAAAAATCAAAATAGAGTGTATATTTCATTTGAATTTGTCAAGGTTTGTTTGAAGAAAAATTCGAAATATTCATACATTTATAGCTGTGCATTTGTATACTTCGTTTTAGTTTAATTTAAAGTATTCTGTTTATTCTGTCCTATACTATTGTACATTTAATACTAATATTTATATTGTAGTAATGATCTTCATCTTCTCTCTTATTTGAAATGGGTGTTAAGCTACAAAATTTACTAGTTGTGGTTGATTCTTAAAAACTCCTAGTTCCTTCGTCGAATAGGACATTGGTTATGGTCATTAGGGCTGTAGGATATAAAAAAGGTAGCAAACGCCGTCTGCAACTATTATTATGTACACATCTTAATGGGATGTGTCTCGAATTTAAATCCTTTCAATACATCCACATTGACTCCTTTTCCTTGTAACTCTTCGTCTTCGTTTATTAATTCTAAGGTTAGGTGGGGTAAGGACAACCTAATTTATTATTCAAATGTTATTTTGAGTTCTAACTACTAATAATTATTGTTTTTAATAGTTTTGATAAACGTACCTAAAACATATAAAAGCATGTCAGCATTCCATGATTTGATTTGATTTTACGCTTTCCCTGTTTTTGGGGTAAGGGGAACAGTCTGAATATAATTATGTATAAATAGTAGTATAGATTATAATTATACCTGTACGATATAATTTTTGTATATGTTGTTTATAAAATTTGAACTCAATACATATACGGACTAAAATAAGAAATTTTGATTAAAATCGGAATTCGGAGTAAGGGAAACATACGAGTTCGAAACAGGGGTAGTCAACTAAAAACGAAATGCAAATTTTTAAATATTTTTCCATACTAAACATACAATAGGCTCATATGAATCAATAAAATAAGATATATTCTGAATGAATCACTTAAATAATCAAATAAGATACCGTTATATTAAACAACGTGTTATTTAAATTACCTACTTAAAGCGAAATCACTTCTAAAAGGCCGGCAACGCACTTATTGGCGGCGCCGATCGCTTACCAACAGGTAATCCGTCTGATCGTTTGTCTCCGAATCGATAAGAAAATCGAATCTACTAACTAGGAATTTTACTTTGGCATTACAAGATACATATTATCAACTTAGACTATCAACACTATGCAGAGATATTTAGAAGGACTCTACTGAATATTATACGAACACTAGCTGACCCGGCAAACGTAACTAAAAAAAAGATTAAATTACTAAAAGCTAATTAAAATAAGGGTGAAAATTGAGGATTGTATGTATTTTTAATTGTTGTATCATAAAAAAATAAAAATTAAAGTTTTTGTATAAAAAAAATAAAGATGGACTACCCCTAACATTTAGGGGGATGAAAAATAGATGTCGGTCGAAAAGTAGATCGGTCAAGCCGTATCGGAGGAGTATGGCAACGAAAACTATGACACGAGAATTTAATATATTTGATAAACACATTTTAAAAATAAATTGGCCTCTTCGGCCTATTACAGCATTAGGTAATTTTGCGTCGATGTCACTTCAGAGATGCACACACATTCCAGCACAGGGAAAGCAAATATCGTTTCTTACCAAGACCCTATGACTCACAAAATGTCTAAATTTTCCTTGTCAGCATAATTAAGTTTTGCTTCACCATCTTCGTCATTACTCTCTTTCAGTATATTCTCCCAAAAATCGTTATCATTGCCATCTTCGTCATATTTTATTTCCATTTCACTTTCACTTGAAGTCGTTGAATGTATTGTTTTTTTTTTTTCTATATTTTGCCAGTGTCTTATTTTCCAGCTTCTTTATTTTTGAATTTTGTTTAACTTTGTGTCCTGGATCTTCAATTTTTCTATTGCTACCTTTAAATGTATTGTTGCTTTGTTAAAACTGCTTTAGCATTTGTCTTACCTACTCTTTTTTCCTTTTTATCTTTTTTAACTTCAGATATCTGCACTTCTAGAGTTATTTTATAAACGTCGTCACGCGTTATAACTTCAGCACCAGTTGCCATTCGTTTTCTCTTTGTTTTAGAGCTTGTTCTTGCTTTAATTCTCATCAGCCCGTGACGTTTGATTCGAAATGTTAATCGTATTAGAACCTACAGATTCTTTATTGAGTTGGTTAGATTATATAAAATGTTCAAGACCTCTGACATCAGGAAAGAGAAACATAATGTTCCCCTTGCCTTGGCATGGTAGTTTCTCCTTCCCGATTTTTGAATTTGTAGGTGACGTTTCAAATCATACTAAATTTGGATATTTATAGCATGGTTTATACCCTTTGGTCCACCATCGTAACTGATCTTTCGTAACCAGCTACGAACATGGATTTTTTTTCTTCCTTTGATAACCAGCTACGAAAACAGAATTAATTTGTCGTTTTGGTAACCAAGTTTCGTAACCAGCTACGATACAAGATTTTTATTTCTTTTTCTGTAACTGGTTACTAATCGGGAATAATTATTCTAGGTTTGTAACCATGTAATTGGGTAAAAAATACCTACACTGGTGAATATACTATTACAACAAATTAATATATTTTATGATTTTATTTGCCACAAATGGTACTTATTAACTATACGTAACTACTAACTATGCTAAATTACATTATAATAGAACATACCGATAATCTTTAAATTTTGAATAGACATGAAACGAGCACCAAAATGCCCACAAGTGGTGAAATTTAACTCGTATTTTAATAATTTTTGGTTAAATGACGTCCAATTTATAAAAAAAATGGTGTTGCTTTGGTGAAGAGCTTAGAACAACAAACCATTTAGAGGGTTGGCACGCCCGACTAAATTTATACACATGTGTATGTAAATAATCAAATTAAAGATATAAAACAATACTCAATGACAATGATAGCCTTAACACATTAAATCAGCACCCAAACGCTCGTAAGCTCGTGGTCTTGTAGTGGTATTGTAGTAGTCAACTGATTTTTGTTTCTGTCACTCTTTGCTACTTAGTAGATATAGCGTTATCTATGTTTTTGCTTTGAAACTAAAACAAAATTACTGCTTTATACCGACTTGTTGTGACTGCTTGCGACCGAGTAATTATAGGGCTGCAGTCAATAGGTTTTGATTTACAAACTACTGATTCCCTTTCCACTTGGACGCATCTAACCTTATACTTCTTATTTCTATTAACAATCTTTCAAAAATTTTGGCGTCACCTAACTTATTGAATTGTATACTTTCTGCCTTTATTTTTTTTGAATACTCGTTAAATATGTCCTTTATGTTTATCTTGGGATTTAGCAATTCTTCTTCTTCGTTTCGCCAAGGGATGTACAGCGTGACTTGTTCCCTATAGAAGTTCTCTGGATCATCAATGTAACTGTACCAGTGAAACCGTTTTGCTTGAGCCTTATTTTTTTCCGAATGTATCCTAAATTGTTTTGTAAAGGAATCCAATTGCTTGAGGACTATCATTGAGAGTTTCTATTCTATTCTAGTTATATATAATCATCTATTGTTGTATTCAATAGCTCGTCAAAATCTATCAACAAATCATCAGGCAAAGATTCGTCATTCAATGGTGTCATTTAGTCACTATGCAAAATTCTGCAACGTTCCGTATTAATATTTAATTTATTTACAGAGGATGCATTTAATATAGAAATATCCTCTAACGGAGTACAATTTCCTCCGAAATTATCTTTCACTTCTGTATTTACCAGTGTTGGGCAAAATTAGTTAATTAATGATTGATGACTATTTGACTATTGATTATTATTTAGTTTAATCACGAGGTGATGACTAATGATGGAATAGTTTTAATCTTAATCAAATAATCATGATTATTTATTTATGATTGATATTTTTTAATACCGGGTAAAGTAAAATATTTATTATATAGGAATTATTTAAGAGCTCTCATACAACAATCGTGATTTGTACCGTTTTTTTGGTACGGAACCCTAAGTGCGCGAGTCCAACACGCACTAGGCCAATTTATTTTTTATACTGATAGGATGATAAATTAAAATTTCTGTTTCATTGGCTAAATCAGATTTTATTGTTTAAAATCAAATAAAGAGCAATCAGTACTTACTAATTAAAATATTGAAAAGATTGTTAAATAAAATAATTTAAATTATT
Organism: Spodoptera exigua; assembly: GCA_902829305.4. Taxonomy (NCBI): domain Eukaryota; kingdom Metazoa; phylum Arthropoda; class Insecta; order Lepidoptera; family Noctuidae; genus Spodoptera; species Spodoptera exigua. The sequence continues at coordinate 4,401,579 of LR824601.2, read as the reverse complement.
CTTCATAACAACTCTGTACTCAAACATTTCATCTGACAATTTATGTTTTTTGGAAGATTTATCATTGTAGCAAATTAAAACATTCTTTCGACAGGTCCAGACGATGGCATAGGAGTATTATAGCATCGTGGCATCTGCTACGCTACTAACGTACTAAAAGTTGAGTGTGTGACTTGAATTTTTTGTTTATGTTTTTTTTTAACTTATTCCTGAGGTGGAGGCCTTCTGGCTTTTGTAAGTTATTGAGTTTGGCAAGATATGACCATTGAATAAGATTGCCCTGATAATCAAGAAACTTCCTTTTTTTTAAACCCTTTGCGCACAATTTTTAGTATAGGACATGCATCCAAAAATACTGCAACTTCATAGCCCGTACTAAGATGTTTGAAAATAGTTTTCATAATATTCTGAGGTTCCAAAGAACATCCTATATTTGCAGCGCAGCCATCTATCGTAAGTGAAATAACGTCGACACCATTTTCTTGGCATTTGTAAATGGCATTGTTGAACTATTGAAGCGTATTGTTCTCCGGTCATATAACGAATAAAAAAGACACCTATAGGTAATTTCCAGCGTTCTGTTTAAAATGAAATTAATTTATTTTCCCAATATAAATTAAACTAGTTAATACAAACTACATTGAAACAAACCGATAAATCCAGTTTCAAGCAAGGTAAAGTTCCTTTCTTTAATTTTCTATGACCTCTTTTGACACTATGAAGTCTTCATTATTAAAATGGCAAGAACAAATTTTGGTCTATTTATTCGGTGACCAGTCTTGTCTTTTTTTTCTTTACCATTGTTGTCTGTAATTCTCTTCAGATGAAAATCTAGAGCATACATCACTTAAAGCTAGATAGTTTGAAGTCATTTAAATCAAGTAAACAACAACTACCTATATTCTATTCTAGAAGTACTTTAAATAAATTATCTTACTCTCTTAGCACTTACACTAGCGTCTTGAAACAGGCGGAAACCAAATTGGTTGTCCGCCAAATCCGGCCCCACCTTGGTCATGTGCTGGACGAGACGGCCGGCGATGAGTCGCTCGAAGATCTTACACACCTCGTCCAGCAACACGATCGGCCTGTACGTAGACGTGGAGTCTGCGGGGCGCCTCGCCCCGCTCCAAGCATGCGCTAACGAGCCCCGCTAGTCTTGGCCAGAGAGCTCTCATAGTCAGGCCCCATTCACGGCCTGGAATGTTGTCAAAATTACAAGGTGGAACCATAGCCGGTGATGTGTGCTTCGGTCTCGACGGAAACAACGCACACACCACATCATCCAGCAGCTGTGGCTGAAGACTTCGCGATAATGGGGGGAGGGGCGGCATTGGCGCAATTTGCCCCGTACCATGAGGTTGGGACTTCCCCACGGATCCTTGTCCAGAGTCCTCAACAACTCTACGTTGGCCTGGGCTTTTGCCCGGATAATGGCCAGCTGGAGGGCGCTTTTCGCCTATCTATAACGGTTGTATAGTTCCGCCTCTTCCTGTTCGGCCGCCGCTGTAAAGGGGCGGCGGCTCCTTTTTCGGTACCTTGCATACTGGCTTCGTACCTGTAACAAATTTAGTCGTGACTAATGATTGATCTCGCTAGTTATGATTAAAGCCCAACACTCCAGGGTTTTTTATAAGCTGATTTAAAATGTCGTTATGTCGGATTATTATTAGCCCTTCCCTATGCTCTTAATACTCTTAAAAATAGTTCCATATGATGCTGTAAAAATTTGTGCATAGTTATATATGTATATTGAAGAACCTTTTCTTTTTCTGCCAAACGGTTATACAAAAAAGCATAGAATTTATACAAGTTATAAGACTTACAAAACCAGTTTGGCGATTGGCGATAACGGTCTTTCCTTTATCGAGGGCTACTTTAAACTAAATACTAAAAACTCCCTTGTTTTTTAAATATTACCTTCAAATAAGGGGTTTTTGTACTGGGTGTTTATATACTGACGCATGTTCCGTGAGTTGAGAATGTCGAATACATTGTTTATAACGGATAAATGTTATCGTAGCCTTCGGATCTTTGAATTCGGCTTTACTTTGTTTACACGTGGAGTACATCTCCTACGCTATTACTGAATAGTTGACTGGCTAATTTAACTTTCATTGTTTGTCGATAAAAATGTATATGTTTTTCTTTTATATTATTTCCGAGGTGGAGGCCTTCTGACTTTTGTAAGTTATTGAGTTTGACAAGATTTGACCATCGACTAAGATTACCCTGATAATCATGAAAACTTCCTTTTTTTAAACCCATTGCGCATAACTTTTAGTATAGGACATGCATCCAAAAATACTGCAACTTCATAGCCAATACTAAGATGTTTGAAATTAGTTTTAGTTGAAATTATTCTGAGGTTCCAAAAAATATCCTATATTTGCAGCGCAGTCATCCATCGTGAGTGAAATAACGTCGACACGATTTTCTTGGCATATGTAGAGATGTTGTTGAACTATTGAAGCGAGTTGTTCTCCGGCCATAGAACGAATAAGAAAGAAACCTATAGGTAATTTAAAGCGTTCTGTTGGAGATACAAGCAATAGAACTAAAACCTGAGAAGCGTGCTCCAAGTTATAGGTTTGTACGTCATTAAGCACGAGATGAATATAATCATGATATTTTTTCCGTCCCAGTCAACGTTTTCCCAGTTTCATCTCTTATCCATCATAAGACTACACAAAACGCGTTTGCCTGAAGAGTTAATTTTGTGCTTTAATATGTTAAAAGCTTCTGCTGTAAATCCGGCTTCACCATTAAGACCTTCATGCCATTTAAAAATAGTTTTTGGATGCGGTTAGTAAGCATGGAAGGTTTTTCTGACATATGCGAAGCGAATTTCTTCATTGCGTCTTCGTCATTGGTTTTTTTTATGTCTTTCAACTTAAGATTTATTGATGTTAAAATTTCTGATTCCTCTCCCAACAGAAAACGTTTGCTTTCCAATTCTTTAATTAAAGCACTTTAATTTTTAACCTTAAACAAAGGAAAACGTAAACAGTAAAAAAAAATTTAAGCACAGCGTGAGGCAAAAGTAGCGCCACTATCTTCTTCTTCAAACGACTAGTTTTCTGCCTTTGCATGCCAACGAAGTTGTGCTATTTCTTCCTTTAGCTTTTTCTATTTTGGCGTATAAAATAGAAAAAGCTAAAGGCTATCAGATTCCTAAACCCATTTTGTTCCTTTACCAACAAACTATTACTTCCTACTATTAGTTATACTTATTACTCCTCTGCTAGTAGAAATCTGCTTGCAGTGAAGAGGCCTAAATATGTCCATGGGTGACAACAAAACTTCCGAAGTTTGCGGTTAGAAAGATCAAAGGAACTTATTTATTTTTTATTTTCCTTAATTTTGGAAGAAAATAAGGTTTTCGTTAGAGTTTTTTTTTTTTAGTATTTTTGTCTCTACTTTACTACTAACTGCACTGTTGACTGACTCTGTATGCCAAGCGGCCATAGTATGGTACCATGCAATAAGTGTATTTAATGATAAACAGTTGAAACCATTCTTGTTTTCATTTCATTGTCAGGTCAAGGTTATCTGTAAGCGTCAGCTAGGACGCTAGGACAATGGTTTATGTTTTGTTTTACGAGTAAAACCGATTTTTAACATTTCTTTAGTAATAGCACAGAATCACGCATCTATATTATATCCTAGACTTGAAACTAGACATTACTGCTGCAACGTGCAGTTGTATGACAATTCGCCAGCGTTTATTGTGCTATAGACTCCTACTACTCGCTCGCGCAATATGATTGTGTTGTCCCGCATCGGAATAGTTTGTCGCAGGTTCACCATATAATATGGATTTAAAACAAACTGGGGGCGGGCTTGTGCAAGCCGGCGACATCCCGAGCGCGCGTGACCGCACGCCACCGTCCGCTGCTCCTCGCATCCGAACTAAATTACTTTTAACATTAATAAACCATATTGCTCTAATTTACTTTACTTTCTCCTTCTTTTAATAAGCCCTTGGAAAAACTCCCGAGTAATGTGTACCAGTTGTTTTTTACGCCGCCCTGACGTCGGGCGGTTTTTTTCAGTTGCGATTTTTTGTGTAACTAATTGTTTAGTGGGAGCAAATCTGAAGCATGGAGATGGATGATAAGGACAGAGCACAGGCCATGCTTTTGGCGGAGGAGGAGATCAACAGGGTACGTACACGCGCTGTATGTGGAACGCACGCTAGCGTTCGTGCTGCGTTCGTGCCGATATTTATGGCCTACGATCGTCGTTTCCACACATACTTTACAAAGTAGGAAACTTTTGAAGGCAGTCATAAAGATTTTAATTTGATTCGATTTCATATTCGTTGTGGTATGAGAGGGTAGAATCGTATGGAGATGTCAGCATTGTCTGACGTAATCTGAAATCGGATTATTATCTGTTGAACATAACTTCAATATTTTACAATTTGTGTGCTAATCAATTAATGAACGTATCTATAGTTAGGTTAGGTTAGTTTATATTAGATTTAGAAAACTGTGAGTAAGTAAGGAAATCTATTGATGCCATCATGTAAACAATTAGCGTCTTAACAATATGTTAGGTAAACATGAACACTGTTAGACAAATTTGAGTAAGGTTACTAATGAGATATTGCATAGGTAACTGATACCCATGTGTGTATAATAGGTGTCATTTGGTTTATTTCGTTTACACGTTCATGAAATTCAGAAAATATTATGTAATATGTACCCTACATATACATATATAATTAAAATGTTATTTATGAAGCACCTTGTCGAACAGTATAACCAAAGTATAACACAATAAAATATAACAATGTTTTTTGGAAAAAAATAATTGTTTTTTTTTAAAGAAAGCTAAAAAAAACGTTTGTTTGAAAATCTTTTTGCTTTGTTTGAGTGAGTAAATACGATTGACAGATTGTTACAAAAATTGCCGATAGAAGAAAAAGTTTTTGTTTTTAATAGAATTTGAAATTTATACAAGTAAATTTAAAATAAATAATGTTGCCCACTGTTGAACTCAAGCGTGCATTGCTGCACGATTTTACTTGTCTTCTTTATTGTGCTTATCAGGAGTCTTCTTTTTCTTCGGGATAATTATACCCTACAATAAAATAATTCATCAACCCTAAGCGAACGCCGGCATTCGCGTACCTATTATTTTTCTATTGTGTCTCGATTTGAAAGGTTACATGAAAGTCACGAAGCGAATCTGCTAGTTAACAAGAGTCGGTCATCGACCAACCAGTTCAGCGCGCCTCTAAAAGCCAATCGACCACCACAGACGGCTGCTGTTCGGCCGGGGGGTAGCGGGGTTAGTGCAATGAGGCACTGCGACATTGGCCTATAGCAGGAGTAGCAACAGGGGTTTTTAGTCAGTAAGAGTCTGACACTCTCTCTCGCCTTACCCTGGGCGGGAGAAGTCATTTGATGATTTTCTAAATAAAATAAATAAAGCCGGGGTTACGAGTGCAGGCGCTAGCACTGCGGCCCTAGGCTGAAGTAGGAAAAAGAATGGGGTGGATTTTAATCTATACTTATGATAAATCTGTGGAGAGGTCAATTCTGTACATGAAATCTAGACTACTGATATCTATGCCATACTGATACCAAAAATGTAAACTGTAAAATTTTTGTCTGTCTGTCTGTCTGTATGTTCCTTATAGAAACAAAAACTACTCGACAGATTTGAACGAAAGTTGGTAAAATTATTCTTTATATTCCTGGGCAGGTTGTAGGATACTTTACATTACGCTACAATTAATAGGAGCAGAGCAGTGAAAGGAAAGCGGGACAAGATAAACGTTTTTTTAGTGCAGCTTTAATGGTTAAAGTTACATAGAAATCCTGTATCACGGGAAAGTTCAACATAAAATTATTCACAAAATATCTTACAATAGTTTATATCTATCTTTTATGGTCGAATAACACGTGTAACTCCTGATAGCTCAGCAGTTCGGAGCATACTAATTATATTGGTTTACTCTTACGTTTATAACGCTCTCACGTATCCCTAATTAAAATGATTACATTATTATCTACTCGATAAAAAAATAATGATATAAATCAGTATACATGCGTGCCTTTTCAACGCCATGCTTCAAGATAATAATCAATATCAATACATATAATAAACAGTAAAAGGTCGGTGTCTGTACATGGAAGATAAATAAGGAAAACTTTACTAGGGGAACTTTATACAGTAGAACCCAAAACAATGTGTGGTAATTTTTATCCTTATCAATATTCACTTCCATGCCCACAACCAAGCGGACAAAGTCGCAGGCACAGCCAATTTTATATTTCATGTACAGATTTTACCTGTCTGCAGAATAATTACAAGTTATAGACTAAGATTGCTAAATTAATCGGTTTTTGAGTAGTTTCAATGTGCTGCTGTAATTTTTCCTCAAAATTCTGTGTTTATTTTATTTCAATCAACTCTGTCTATACATATGTCTGTTTCTCCTTCACACCTAAACTACTAAACCGATTTGGATAAAACTTAGTAGAGACATAGTTTGAAACTCGGGAAAGGAAATAGGATAGTTTTTATCCCGGGAATTCAAATGGAGACGTTCCCGAAAATTCTAATGTGTGTAAAACCAAAAATAGAACTCACTATTCCAGGCGGGTGAAGTACCTGGCAGAAGCTAGTCAGTAATAATAGTCAGACACGGGTTTGGTGCCACATAATCAATGACAAGGAAGATTTAAAACGCTGCCTTTGTCTAGAATGGAACTGTAAAAACTCGTTAACAGTTACCCAAAATAATATCTGCCGTAATTAAGGCAAAGGGTGGACCAACAAAATATTAACTTTGTTTTTAAAAATAGTAAAATAGACCCTTATAAAATGTATTGTTCTATTTCAACTCACTCTCAGCTTAAAACTTGAATATGTAATGGGTGCTCAATATTTTTGACAAGACTGTATGTATGTATTTCCTTTGAGCTTGTTGAAATCTTAACCTTGACTATCTTCTAATCTTAAAGTTCCTCTGGCAAATTTTCAAGTGAGTATGTATCTTTTATAACAAGACATCAATACAATAACATGTATTTATCTAGACATAATCTGTATGTATAACGTGTTGTCGACAATAATTAAAATATCGTTGAAATTTGCTGAATAACTTCAGCCACTTAGGTTAACATGTGGGTAGCCTTATCACTGAGAATACCTTTAAGACACGTGAAAACTTAAATTGAATGTTTCTGCTATTGAAAATATAAGAAAATATTACACAAAAATATAAGAAAGTGAGAAGTGTCACAATCTCTTTGATTTGTGTTATTGTGTTGTGTCGCTCGAGCGAGTAGTTTAGACCATATTCTTGTGATATTTTTCTTTATTCTGACATGATGAAAACCTTAACAAAAACTTTTTGTGTTGCTCATTGTGATAAAAATTCATCTTCATCATTGGCTTTAAATTTCTTTATCGCCTTGTAAGATTTGATACCCTGTTATTAAATAACAATTAAAAGCTCGGGTTGCCTTTTTCTTAAAGTTCCATAATAGATATATAAATAAATTTGAAAGGACACCTGCGTCGCTTAGTGAACCCATTCTTTGTGCCAAACAAACAAACCTCAACCCTCGTCACAATAACAACACAATCTATGTATGCATGTCTATATCCAATTCACGTTTGATGGGAAGTAATTACCCACCGCTCCACCCCCATAAACACCTAGATAGAATGTTTTGTCGATAGTTTTACACCTCCACCGTTTTAGTATCTCTCATATGGACAGTTGAAATCGCTTAAACAAGGTAAACATTATTTTTGTGCTCAATTTTGAAATATAATTTATAAATCAAAAAGTTTTGATTGAAACGTTGTCAAATGAACTATTGTAATGAACAAGTGGTCTAAAAATAATGATGAAGAGAGTAGCAGTGAGTGCTTTAGAAAAAGCTGAAGCAAGAGAACATTTTGAGAATCAACTGCGGTACGCTTTCGTGAAGTACGACCATTTTGACGAGGACGATGAAAACTCCGAGGTATTTAATAACATTTGCATAGTAAAATAGCCGTTAAAACCCAATTACCGCTGTTGATATTGACATTTATTAGTTCTACTATTGTCTGGGTTTCAAGGTTTTGATGTTAGGTTTCAGAACATGTTCATAATGACAAAAAATAAATGATATGAAGATTGTGTTAGGGCTGTGTCTATGTAATGGCAAAGACATTACACTAGTGGAAAACATTACCACTAAAAAGTTTTGTTTTGAATCAAAGTACTGAAAAAAAATTACACATTACAAATAGGTAACTTTCCAAAGCAACCACAAACAGTCTGAGAGAAAAACATAATATTTCCATTTTATTCAATAAAATTATATGTTAACTAGTGATTCAAAAACTTTCCCTTGAGAAATTAGCTTACTGACCTAGCATGTATGGATAAATCGAATAGCGTAACGACTAACATCGAACCAATAAAAAAACTTTGATTACGACCACGCGACCCCAGCCTTACGATGCAAATCACCCACATTTATATGAGGAATGCTACAGACATGTGACATGAACATACAAATTCAGACAAAAAAGTTTTTTGTACTTACAAGTGGACAGACGAACACGGAAATCGGCAAGTGGTGTTATTAGTGTTGTTGAACAACTTTTGTGAAGTGGTAACAAATGGATGAAGATGCGGTGCAGGTGATGTTTCTTTATTTATATTCCTCTGTTTAGCTATTAATATCTTCAAAGTGAGACCGTAGAACTATATCGCCTGCTACTTATATGCCATAAGTTGTAACCTACTTTGATTAATTTCAAGCCATGTCGAAATAACAAAATTAATCAGTGCAGTGATCTAAAACTTCTGCGTATGTCTACGTATGTCTTAATATTCTTAAATTTGCGTGAACTGTTATGTATTCATTTATACAAAAAATATTCGTGATACTTTTAACTATTTTAATTAAGACGTGATAAAAAGCACACTCTTACAGAAATTAAAAAAAAATATAGATAAGTAGATATCTCTGTGAATGCAAGTCCTATAAAAATACTTTTAAGATATGGTGAAGAAAATTACTTTGTTCTATCTACCGAATATCAAATACATGCTTTATATTAAAAATTTATATATAAACATAATTTTACTAAATAACTTTGATGTATTGTATAAACTCCATGGTATAAACGATATTAAATGCCTGTTCTGGGATATTTAATTTTTAAATATTACACAAGATAACGACTGTTATTCCTTAGAATAATATGCATCCACGAAATTAAGGCAAAATCCTTTCATCCAACGTGCACGTTGCAAAGTCAGGACTCTGATCAATATCTGAGCTATGGTTGTACTAGTAAAGCAGGATTCCCAGGAGATCACCAAGGATTAAATTGATATATGTAATTTAAGCTATGTTACAAGACATTAAGGTCTAGTCTTCAATATATTATCCTATATAATTCATTCATAGTTTTCAAATTGGTTTTAATTACTGTATTTAATTTTTTTTTGTTTATTTATTATTCGAATTGAGTCATATTCAAGAATGTGTTTAAGCTAAAAATATTTTTAATCGAGCCATTGTTTTTAGAATTTAAACTTGCATCGTTATGAAGGGTTCTTTGGAATGGAACTTGACATGCGTCTACGAGTAGGTACAGAACCAATTCCCGCTATGTGACCAGGAGAGAATGTTTTGCAGGAGTTTGGTTTATGCACTGCCGTGGTGCAACCAAGTACCAAAATAAAGATTGGTTCAGATCAGATATATTGTTCCAGCCCTTATATGCCTATTGCAATGCATAGGATTCAAATCTTTGGGAACGAGTAACCAAAGACTCTAAATAATAATAAATCATTTATTTGCCAGAAATATAGTGATACAGAAGATGTTACAGTTTTATTGGCGTAGTACATAACATAATTCATCCTCATTTTGGGCGTACAAAATAACATTAATCTTAAAATCACAAGTGCAGAGACGAGGATTTAAACTAAGTAACTTAATCTTTAATAAACAAAAAAAAAACAAATTGATTCAAGAGTTAATGACTACAACTCATACTTAAATACAGATAATTAGTCAATAGCTTAGTGGACACCAAATCGGCATTTATTTCAATCACAATGTTTGCAATTAACTTCGTTCAGTAACACTGTAATTACGTATTCCTGACTGCCTACTTTGAAAGTTGAAGAGTAAAATATGAAAATGAATAAAATTATAATATTAAGTTTTTGCATTTAACGTCTGTTTCGGATCTATAAGTCAAGTTATCAGCCATATTGATATCAAAAAATCTTTTCTTTGTCCTAGCTTTTTTATCATTTTGTCTGAATCCTAAAAATTGTTATTGAATGACATCAAATAAATTTCTCCTGACACCTTATTTTTAAAGAATTTTTTGAGTCGGGAATATTGTTTAATGTCTTACTCCCTATTGCCGAGTTCCACTCTCGGCCACAGAATCAGGCCCTCACTGACTAAAACCTGTCTGATCCAGGCCTTGACCATAGGGCGTATAGCGCTTGCTCTGCAACCCTGCTTGAAAACCTTAGCCTAGATTCATTATAGTTAATACATTTAGGATTTCTCTTGTGTACATTTGTCAATTTTTGAAAATCGTGTAGGTAGTATCGTATTTACTTCGTCGATCGTCGGCTTACGAAACCCCTTTTTTCCTTTACTAAGTTTAATTTGTTATACCTATCGAGGTTGTTATCCCAGCCCATAAGGATTAGATTACTAATTATCGTATTTTTATCACTGTACTCATAATTAAATTCCTGTGGTAACTGAGTACGACTGAATGACCGCCAAAATCGATTCACAATTTTAAACTTTTTAAAGTGGAAATTCAGTGTTGCACACCTCAATGATAAGTTCGACGTGACATTCTCTTTCTTCGCTATTTTATAGGAAGAAAAACATCTAAATTTGTTTTTTTATTTTGTACTATTGTTAAACGTTTTTCATTATTATATACAACATTTGCTGTAGTGTAAACTTTTCTTTTTTCCTTTTTTATTAGTAGAATCACTTGAGTTTAATGCTTGTTTTAAATGTTTAGTTTCTGTTTTTAGTCTAACCTAAACGTTGAATTCCTCTTTATATAATCAATTCACGCTATTCAGATGTTTCTTTTTAATAAATTAATTTGGCTAAAGTACGGCGCCCTCTCTTTCTATCGTCCGATATAATTTAAATGAACATTAGTTATTTAACCAACATGATTAAGATTTGACAAAAGTAAATTTTTAAGTCATTTAGTTAGGCGTATTTCAATTTTTTAATCCGAATCTGAAACTGAGGATTGTATTTTTTTTAGAGACCCATAAATGCTATCGTTTAAGTGTCATAAAGGCTTTTTCGTGGACAAGTACAGTTTAAAATTCCAATGGTGATTAAAAGGAGCAATAATTGGGTTGAACCATCAGATCTCAATATCTTTAGTAAAATGGAAAATATTTTAATTTAATATCCACGACCGACATTTTTGAAATATAGAGGTTAGCGATTGGAAAAATTCTGCGCTCTGTTCCCTATTGGTAGAACTGTACTTGCAGGTTATCGTGCTAGGAAATCATCAATCACAAGATGTTAAGATATTTAAATAATTGTGGCACTACGCTAGACAAGGATAGAAAGTGTAGTTTTTCCCCACAGTTTTTCCCGCATACAACCGTACCCCGAACTCCACCCCCTAAAATGGTTAAACTTTTCACCGATAGATGGCGTCACATTTGAAATTTCATATGTATTGCATATTGTTAGTAAGAAATAGGATCTTATTACCAAAAACCCTATCAACAATGTGAGAAAATTAGTGGTTAAATATTGCTAAGCTTTTTTTACAAACCATTATTATTATTTTTATATTATGTTAGGATTAATAATGGTAATTTATATAATAAGATAGTTTATATAATAAGTGTAAACGATTATTAATACATTTTTAAGAACATCAATAAAAAAATTGTAACATATTATATTAAAAACTAAATTGACGTTATTGTAAGCAAAGTTATTGTAACAAATTCAAATTATTTCCTACACATTCCGACGTTGTGCGGATGGTGCGTTTTGTTGCCAATACAAGTTTTTCTTAAGGAAATAAATAATGAAAATTGTACCCACGTATAACAATACTACAGAAAGTAAAAAAAATTACACACTTGTAATATACTTATATTAGTTAACATTAGTAATAGTAAATATGATTTACAATATTATTGAAGATCTTTGAATCATCAAATTTATGGTAATACTAATTTACCATTTGTGGAGAAATCACGAATTATACCCTGTCTACAGTAATTTAATTTTTATCGTGTCCGGTTTTAATAACTCAAACTCAATTTTAAAGGCGGTAGACGTGCGGATACTATGTTACGGACGTCTTGGTACTAGGAAACCTCAACTCACAGGAGATAAAAATTATGAAAAAGCGAGATGGCGTTCGAAGGGGATGTCGTTGACGTTTTTCCGCCTCTTATTCGTCGGACTCCACCCCTTATTTAGTTTTTCCGCTCGATGCTAGATGGAGCTTATGGGTACACGTAAACCAACTTAATAAGTAAACTGAATTAATTGTAATCATATACGAAAAATAAAAAAATCGCACAACTGTTAAATGTACAAAAAAAAAAACGATACTCAAAACTTCGGTGAAGTTTTTATACAGTGTACTTTTTTGCTGAGCTGTCGTCCTTCATCAATTGCCGCATTTCTGAACCAACGAAATTTCCGAAACCGAAAGTTCGTCACGTTGAGTTTGTAGATATAAATTACATCTCTATCTTTAGGCCAAACTTTACGTGCAACTGTGGTAAAAGTATGTCATCAGTATTTACCAGAAGATATTTTTTATGTAAGGGGAAAATCATTAAATCCATCCCGCTACCCCCTGGCTAAACATTAGTTTGCTATAGGGCCCCGTCTGTAACATTTTTATGGCCTCGCGTTAGTGATTAACGCTTGGACCACTTTATTTCTTTGTATAGTGTCATTTTCTGGGCGTACTATTCCATTCACAAATAAAACAGCAAAAGCGTGTTTACTGTATTATTTTTTTCAAGTAGAAAACTTATTAATATTCTCCCGATTCTCTTTCATATTAGAGCAATGAGCAACCAGCACTGAAGAAGTTTTTTTTTCGTAACATTCATTGCTTTTAAACTAATTTTCGAAGAGTTTTAATAAGCACTGGCCAGTGACTTGGATTTAATAAAAAATAAATTTATCGCAACAGGCACGTTATTACAATACACTACATCACATACTTCAGAAAAGTAAGGTTTAATTTCATCGTCACGACGTCGAAAATTAGAAAACTTCGTACTAAGAGAAAGTAAATTCCAGTAATTTTCCACGACACAGGAGAACATTCAAGATTGGAGCAACGTTTATTAAAAAAAAAGACCTGACCTTTTGGTTCCGTCCAAATAATTAAATCGTCTAGGTTTCTGTTTAGCCCAACCTTAAAAAGAAACTCTCACAAAACACAACATTTATGCTATTGACTCGTCACAGAAAAATTTAAATAGTCCAAATAGCACTGCTCAATTAGTGACGACATATTTATAAAATAAATAATAATAATAAAAATCGTTTATTTGCAAAACAGGTTTTTGTGCTTACAATATTGTGATTGAAGCCTCCTTTTAAGCAAGATGTGCCTGTGTTAGGAGACTTCGCTCTTTTACAACAAAGCGTACATAGTTATTATGCAAATATGACGTTATCCATTATATGATTAGCATGCAAAATAATACTAAAAATTAAGGAGAACAAACCTCTAGGTGCTAAGTAGGTAATTAATTTGTGTGTGTGACTGTAAGCGTAAGCGTGTGTGCGTGTGCGTGTATGTGTTTGTTTGTGTGTGTGTGTGTGTGTGTGGTGTTTGTTTGCTTGTTTGTGTGTGCGTGCGTGCGAGCGTGTGTGTGCGTGCGTGTGCGTGCGTGTGTGTTTGTGTGTGTGTGTGTGTGTGTGTGTGTGTGTGTGTGTGTGTGTGTATATGTGTGTGTGTGTGTGTGTGTGTGTGTGTGTCAAGGTACGTGTTGAAGTAGTGCCTCGGTTTCATTATACGTAAGTGTTTTTATCCATTCACATATGGTTTTTTTTGAGTCATAATAGTTTTTTGAATAAATATACACGTATTTATTGACTCTGTTATAAAGTTGCGCAGACCGTTTGCAGAATTGTATACTGGCAAATAGGGTCCTTGTTTGAGGGACTCTTACTACAGTATCTTTTCTTCTTTTTGATTGTAGACTGGTGTCAAAAGCAACGGACTTATGTTTTTTCAAAGTAATTTGTATAATATAAAGTTTCCGAACCGAGAGCAAGTTGCTAATTTTATATAAAGTTTCGGTTGGGAATCTTTTTTTTTAAAGTACATACACTTGATTATTCTGAAAACTTTGGATGCTGAGATGTAAAAGTTAAATCGTCCACGTAATAAAAAGAAATCCGGGATGTTCTAACACTTTCGTAGCATATAAAGAATCTACCTAACGTAAATAAATTTGAATTTAGCAAAAACAATACTTGCAAAGTGGACCACATATACCTGTACAATATACCTGTCACAAGACAAAACAAAACTGTAACATATTTTTAATGGGAATATAATAGGTATTTAGAGATACTGCTAATAAAAATCATAACAAAGTTCACGTGACAAAAGGACTGTTTACTAGTGTTATTTTTTCATTGAAAAATAAATAACAATTTTAATTGATCTTATTTCGTTATCATACTTATATTGACAAATTAATGATTATAATAACCATTTACCGCCACTGGCGGTACTCGTATTGTGGACTCGTATTTTTTATATTGAATTGATTGTAAGTGGAAGCCGTAGTAGCCCCGATTATATCAGGTGGATACTGTGTTTTATAAATTGTGTCACTAGGGCTACAGTTAGTCACAGGAGTTCAAATCAGTCATACGATGACGAAAAACGCGCCAGTAGCACCTTTTCTTAAATATTAACCTGCTATCTACGCCCTGATTTAATTTAACGTAACGCCCAGTTTTAGAGCTCCTTTCAATTAATTCCTGCCCATATTCATTTTTATTCCAGAATAAATTCATATAAAAATAGTCTTACGTTAATCTAGTTAGTACAATTTAACAAACTTTACTGATAACTACATATTTGTTGAATTCTATAACATAACACAACAAAGGCACAACGTTTTTTTGTCTAATCACTTTTGAGTAAAATCATTTACATTAAGTATATTTTATTCTAAAATTCGAAAATCAAATGTTAACAATCATGCCTTAAAATAGTTACGCTACCCGCTTACAGAGGGAGCAATTACAAACTTGCCGGAGTAATTCCATTATTGTTTAAAAAATGAAATTACAATATTTACTTATGGTAATTTATGTTGACCTGAAAATATTACTCTATGTATAACATTTCAATCAATACTTGAGCGTAATATTTTTGATCATTAATAGTGCTTATCATAGAACTCGATACCTACATGAATAGGTAATGTATACGTCTAATACAATAATTAGCTACTTCTTATATTTAAAAATAATGTGATAGGTATTTGAAATATATAAAATTGAAAGTAATTTTGATATATTATAAAATATTGGTTTGGGTATAAGTATTTGTTTTCTAACATAATGGGAACCGACTCTAGAAGTTATCTAACTTCTAAGAAATAGTGATTAGATTGTCAAACTGAATGAAAAAAGTAACCCTGAAGTTTTATGCTCGGTCTGTATACCCTAGGAATTAACACTTTGGAACAAGCTAAATAACAAAACTATCAAAACGAATTTGGTGAAAATCCAGTGATAAAAATGTCGTTGCGGAGCGGCACACAATGTGACGTGCGGCGTGTCGTTTTTTAAACGTTGGTACTAGGATGCTATAAGTGTCAAGAGCCACGCCGAGTAGGAAAAGGGTCATTACGCTAGAAAAGGATAGTGGTAGCGGGTATATCTTTCTTGCTCACGCTCTTCACAGAACTACCCTAAGCTCCACCCCTTACACTTTTAAAGCTTTCCTCGGAGGTATGACTATTATCAGCAAAAATAAGAACTTTTTTATGTTTTATCGAACTAACGGAGCATGTTTTATGAGCAATAAAGGTACGCATCAAAATGAATTAATAATTAGGCCATAATCTGGATAATTTGGGCAACCAAGGTTACAATCATTATCGTTATCATTCATTTATTGCATTTCATGTTGTTTACAAGTTGTTTCATTATGATATAATACAATTTTCACCAAGCTAAAGATAGTGTAGTTTCAAACAAGTCAATTCAATACTTGTTCTGAAAACTTTATACAGATTATCTATGAAATATCACGTTGTGACTTCATATCTGTTTACGTCAAGTAACATATATAATTTGTTTAAATTATCTTAAAATAAATATGAATGACGTTGTACGTATATGTCGTACACAAGCTCTTACCCTCGGCTTCGCTCCCGTCATTTCATTACATTTTTAAATTTTACATTACTAACTGTGCAATACGTTTTATAGTAAGTCGGAATCCGACACTCCGAGTGTAAGTGATGAGACGATTATCCCACCTCAGAATAGAAAAAAGAACAGATAATATTTAAGGACCATATTGCTGCGCTCCGATTACCTATACCAAGGCGATGTCGTCTCAAAATTCATTTATTTTGTCTACTAGATCTTTATCAATCCAACCCGAAAAGGTTTCGTAACAAAACCTTCACATGCAGGGAACACATATGTAAGATATATGGCGTCTCGTGTCGCCAACGTCTTCAAGGCACCAGCAGGCATCAAACTTTTTGAATTACGACTGTCGTGTCCCGTACACTATGTCTAGTAACACGATGGCTTTTATCGTTCGACATTTGAACATAAAAATACTACCATATACACGTATTATGTAGTACATAATCGCGTCGTTTTCTGCTTAGTCTTCTAGTTTCATCCATACGCATTCAACGGCTTTTTTCCAAATTAATTCGTGGAAATCGATACGTCTCGGATAAATATTTTGTGATCAAATATAGCGATGTAACGGTTTATGATATCCGAGTTCAAATGTAGTGGTAGTGCCTCCATTTACATTCGGCATATAAAGCGCGGTAAACAACTGCTTACATTAAATTGTGATACAGGATTTAAGAAATTTTCCAGAATGGATATGTCAGTGCTGGGAAAAGTTATAAGCAATTTTGTAAGTACTCATTAAAACAAGTTATGTAGATATTACAATGAGGCCTACATAATCATAGTTAATAAATTCTATATTTAAATGTTTTTTTATATATTTTATTGAAAATAACGGCTAACTCCAGGAAAAAATCTGAGAAAAACTCTACTAGTTTGATAAATCAGGTATTTCTCACGATAGTTTTTATTAAAAAATGTTTTGAATTATGTTAAACTATATCAAGTCATTTTCACTTACTTACCTAAGATACTTCTACTTTTATATAGCTGACTTTATGTATATTCTAGAGGTATTTTATTTTGTTCCAGTATTTTTGTTTTCAAGGAACCTCAAATTTATTTATCGATTTATAGAGTGAAACAAATTAATGGAAAATGTTCAAAACCATTTATTATTCGCTATTATAGTAAAGTTGCATGTTGAAACATATTCTATTAATAGAAGCGAAGACTGTAAAAGTCCATTACCATTCTAAAAGCTGAACTTCAAAAGCAATTAGAAGCAGGATTAATATTAAAAAATTTTAATTTGATTGTTTTATCAGCGTAACACAATAAATAAGCATGCGATCCGGTTTGTTGCCACAAAAATCCATTACAAACCTGTCAGTATTATTATTAGAGAAATTTAATTTTAATAACTAAGTTTCGTTAATGCTTGTTGTCTATGAAACAATAAGTTATTTGCGTGTCTTGAACAGCATTATGGGAAAGTGCGGTGCCGTGCCATCCCCCTTCACGGCCCTGCCTTAATGAAACCCATCTATCTGTTTATTAATTTACATTTTACAATTTGACTCCTAGGGCCCTAGGCTAGTTCGAGACAGACCGCAACCAGGCGCCGTCATGCTTGTTGCAAAATAATCAAACTAAAAAACAACACCTAGGTTTATAAAACAAACTTGAAACACGCGAATGAAACTTTTTAGTTAGAATATAAGTCATAGAAAAGCTGAGACACAACTGAAATATTTCAAGATATTAAGCTGTGTATTTTTCTTTACTCGGTTCTGGATTAAGTCAGAATGTTCGTCCACGGTATTAAACCTGGTTCTAGTGAAGAAGAAGAGGAGGAAGATGTCATGGATATTCTCATGGTCTGTCCTGGAGAGATCTCTGTGTCGATTTAAAATTCAAGGTTTTGATGATTTCAATTTATTACACAGAAAAGAAGAGAAGAATGCGAGCGCAAGGCGAGGAGGGGGGAGATGGATCCCCGGCTGGAATTCACCTTCCAGCTCCTGATAGATGGCACCGGACTTCCACGTCATGCCATCATGGATCATGTGTTCGAAGGAAATATGGTACAGAATTTAACAGTCTGCGCTAAAAGTTTTGTTGTGTAGTGTGGTCTTAGGTGTTAAATAAGTTATTAGAAGGTAGTTTTTTGTTCCTTGATCTGTTTTGGTTTCTATTACTTATTAAATTTAATGAGTTGAAATCTACAGCTGGATGACATCAACCAGCTGTTCCTTCCACACATGCGGAACAAGCTCCTATGGTACTACCAAGACGTGGAAGAGATAGAACATCGCCCGATCCCAGAAGGAACAAAGAAAGGGCAAGGAAAACCCCCACCACCCATAATAACCTTGAAGAAGAAGTTGTTTCTTTCGGACGGTTGGGATGTGCGATTTACAGGCGTCTGTATTTACATGTTCCGTATAAATGTCAGCAAGCAATTGCCAGAAGAAGGGTTCCATAAAGATCTGTGAGTTTACCTTGCTTTAAAAATAATAATAATTTATTATTTTTAGATAGCTTTAAGTGGTATATATTTTTTTTAATCTTTTTACTTTGTATTCAGTTTTTGTGGCATACTGAACGCTCAGCAAGTAGGTTTGGTGACGGCTATAGAACGAGTTATGGAACACGTGTACATGAACGCGCTGGCACATCCCAGCAGCGACGGAGAAGAAGACGAAACGAGATTTCCCATTGTGAAGAATCAACTGTTACCGGGGCTAAGGTCTTTCTGCAGCGCTCTCAAAGGTTTGTAATATTAATAATAAAGTTTCAAAAAAAATTATACATTCTATATTTAAAGAAAAATCTTACTATTTGTTTATTTCGTAGATTGTGTTTCATGTAACAAAAATACATACATGCTTACGTTGAAGGTATTAAAAGTTCCACAAAAGGAATATTATAACATAACTAAGACGATTGTTATTTTTAACATCGGAATTCAATAATCTATCACAATCAATATATTGATTATATTACACATACATCCATAAGTAGGTTTCGTTCAAGTATTATATTAGTATTATTAGTTTGTTTGGAAAAAATGTGGTTCTATTATCCAATTGCGTACGTTATTTTCAATTAAATACTTGTGCTTTCAGTATGCGAGGACGTTTGCAACCAAGTGAACCTATTTGACGATGGCCAGGCTCACATGGCTGAGCTACAGGATCATACCCAACTTAAAGACATGGCAAAGAATCCCACTACTATAACTATGTTAGAAGATCGAGTCAATGAATGGATCAAAAAAGTAATGGAGGTACGTTTTGATTGAATAAGTTGAATCTATGTTTTGGATGATAAATTTGTGGGTAAAAGAAACGAATGGTTTCTTTCTTCTAGACGATCATGTGACCCTAAAATTAATAATAAAATTAATATTTTTTAGATACTTAGTGAAAGCGAGCAACTGAGACGTGAAGTGGACTCCAGTGGCCCACAAGATGAATTGGAATACTGGAAAAAGAGAGGTGCCCAATTCTCACAACTGGTTTCGTATTTACAGGTATTCCTAAAGTTTGTGTAGGTATTAATATTGTATTTGAATTATCTAAAGTAAAAAACAATACTTATAAGAAATATCCGCAAATACTTTTAGTCATCTAAAAAGTTTATTTTTATAACTTTTAAAAATAAATAATATGTAATAAGTAAATAGATTTTTTCGCATTTTGATTGAAAATGATAGAACACGAGGACATGAGTCTGAATCATAATCTGGCCGCCTAATAAATATACTTTCCACTCAATACAACAAATGTAACAAGTTGAATCTTCCTTGAATTTCCTGATTATTTATTTTTACTTTCCCAGGACAACGAGGTACAACTCACATTAAGTTGTCTGCAAATTGCTAATTCGAAAGTGATCAAACTTTGGCGAGACACCGACCATAAGATAACATTCTGTTACAACGAAGCAAAGGATAATGCCAAGTTTATACAAGCGATGGAGAAGTGTTGCCATTCATTGTACCTGGATGATCCTGTGAAGATTAGGGAATCTATACTAAGCTTGTTGCAGACTGTCCGGCTGATACATAGTGTGTCTCAGTTCTATAATACATCAGAGAGAATATCTTCCTTGATGGTGAAGGTAGGGATTCCAAATTAACCGTGTATTGTAGTCAGTAGAGAATAGCGGAGTTGAAAAAGTAACGATTTATCAAGACACTAAATCATTATACCTTTTAGTATCTACCGAAGGGGTCAGAAAAAATTTACATTGATAAACTCTATTATCTACACCTAAGTATGATCTCTATGCTATTGCTGATTTCCTATTAAGAAAATCTGCATACTCCGTGGGAACAAATGAGATGCCTTGCTCGGTGATCGTGTTATTCATAAGTGACATCAAATTATGAGGGTTTCTTTTATCAAGCTCAATAATATTAATAATAACGTTTAATTTAAAATATCGAATGCTGTTATATTTATTTTTTATTTTCATTTTACAGATAACTAATCAAATGATAGAAACGTGCAAGCAATACATAACCTGCCGATTCAAAGAAACAATATGGTCTCAAGAGCGTGCCTTAGTTCGAGACAAATTAATCCATTGCATCAATCTGAATAAGACTTACAGAGAGACTTATCTGTTTGTCAAAAACCAACCGTTTTTACCAAACACAGAACAATTTAGTTTTTCGGAAAATTACGTCTTTGGAAAATTTGATACGTTCTGCAAGAGGCTTAATAAAATAATAGCTATGTTTGACTTGATGGACGATTACAACAACCTCTTTGAAAAGAGGATGGAAGGGTTGTTGTTGGGAGAAGGTAAGTTTTGTACCAAAAAGATGTCTCTTTTCCAAAGCTAGACCTTACGCGTGGATAATGTTAAAAAATATCTAATGTTTATAAATTATAATACAATACCGGAATCAAATAGAGTTTATAATATTGAAAATGAAAATATAATAATAGCGACATCTAGACAAAGTCTCATGAATTAATCGGTATCCTAGCGACACCGGAGACCACTTGGTTTCCACAATTTAGATACAGGGGCGTTACTAGTAGTAGAGCATTGACGAAAGTAAAATAAATATTCAAAAATCGTATTAAGTAGAGCAGTATCTAGTTATTCTCTTTCAGTTTGTAATAAATGTATGGACGAGTGCGAATACCGTATACAACTTGTACAACGACGATTTTTATTTATTTATTTATATAAGTATATAACTAGCAAACCCAGCCACGCGTTGCTGTGGCTAAGGTAAATAATATTGTGACTATAAATTGAGATGTAGGCTATCCTATCTTTCAAGTTGGATCAAAATGCACACGGAAAGCAAATCAAATTTAAAATCGGTTTAGTAGTTTAGGAGTCCATCGCAGACAAAAACGTGACACGAAATTTTTATATATAAAGATGTATATATTTTTACACGGAATGCTTAGGTTTGTGTAATGTTGTAAAGTGTGTATGTTGGTTACCTCAAACCACAGCGTTTATACTAAATGCCATGTAGTACTTACAAGTTTAATAAAAGCATTTACCATTTATAATTCTTCTAATAATGGTAAAATCTATTTTTTATTTTTTACTGTTGTACCTGCCCTCTAATGAGTAGGCAATTATTATTAGGTATATAATATAAGAACTTTAAGTATATATAATACCATAACAATAAATTCCTCTTAAGTTACAAAGAAAAACGACAAGGACAAAAAATATTGCAGTGTAAATCTAAAGGTAAAATTGTAACTCATTATAATTTATGAAGAACGTGTATCGCAAATCATTTTTCATTTTCAAACATCAACCATAGGACGCTTTGCAAACTAAACTGAAACCGTCAAATACCCGCATAGGTCACAAACCATCCGCACCTGTACTAGGGCGCCATGTCTGCGAGGAGATCAAGGTTTACACGGTTTTAGACTTTATGTCGATGGAATAAACGTTAAGAAGGAAACCTTCCTCCCGTTGACCTACCAATATCTTCACGCAGAAAAACAAATAAATACAATTTTAGTTAAAATACTTTAATGTAGGTAATTCTTATTTATTTTAATTTTTGATTTTCGCTTTATGAGAGAACTTACAGTTTTGCGATTATACATGTGTAGGTAATGTTTGTATTACATGTGTAACAATATTTGTTTTTTAGATCTTGAGGAAGCCATGCACACTTTTGATGAAGCAAAGAAAGCAGTAACTACTTGCCAGTACGATTATCTGGATTATAGAAATAATGAATTTGACAAAGATTACAATACTTTTGAAGATAAAACAAACGCACTTCGTGAATCTATAGGAAACACAATTGAAGAAAATTTTGCAACAGTATGGGAGACACCTCAGGGTATTAAATTTCTGACCAGATTTGAGAAGGCAAGTAAATCTCTCTGAGTTATATCAACTGAATTTAGTACTTAGCCTTTCAACGTGAGTTACATATAAAAAATATGAAACGTTTTTGTATATTTTAGGTGAGCCAAAAGATCATGATAACGAAATTAAGTGAAAAGTACGACAGGGTGCTAAGATATTGTGAAAAAGAAGTGGATAAAATAACCAAAATGTTCAAGAGGCAGAGGGAAGATCCACCCTTGCCTCGTAATTACTCCCCCGTCGCAGGTCAGTGAGATTTTTTAATGCTAATTATTTTATTGTACCAGGATCGCACATTTTATAGCAAGTTCATCGAGTGCCATTAAAGTTACAAGGAAATATTTACGAGTAGCTAAATGATTAGGAGATGGGAAACTGACTGATTTTTTTTTGTTTTTATGAAAAAAAAAACACAATTAGAAAATAAATCTTATTAATAATATTAAAAACAATTTTAAAATTTATACTGTTTTCTATATTGGTACGATCGATCTAAATTATAACAAATAATATACTTAACTTATTATTTACTATTTATTTATTAATAATCATTTAATACTATTACACTATCGTTTTGTTTTGTACAAATACAAAAATTCAAGTATCGAAAATGTTCTAGTTGGTTCAATAATTTATTACCAACCCAAACCCCAACCCCCGCACGTAGTAGAAGGAGATAGCATGCTGAAGCTATTGCTGTCCTTTACATCGTGTTGTTCGTCAAAAATGACGTCATTGAGTACAAGGGGAGGGGTGGCCAGCGCTGTGACGTCACTATTTTCGTAATAAATACGGGGTGCGCAGCGGTCTCTCGTCCGGTATTACTTGATCAGGAAATCAATAGGATGTTGACCTCTTGGCATTGAACTTTGATGTTTATGTAGTACTGTACCTACGCAGGTAGGTATTAATATAGTTTATGATGATTCTACCTGCGTAATTAGGGAATGTGGTTTATTGGGTTAAGTTATTCCCAGATAAGGTATTATGGGAGTTCAAGGTTTTATATATATTATTAACGTACCTGATATGTTGATTTATGTTGTATATCAACATATCATGACGAATGTTATACATTCGTGTGTATATGTGTATTGAGATTTCTTCTGTAAGTACTAGTCCTAGTATTCTAGCAAATTCATTGGCCAAAAACTGCATTTTTTGATGATTCTATCAAACACAGATAAAAAGTGCAGTCAGATGAATAAGGAGTCTAGGTCACCCATATTTTTTTGTGCTCTGATAATAATAACAAAAGAGGCGTACCAAGGGTTGATGCGATGAAATTGTTGAACTAAAAAGCGGCCAGATGGCGCTATGTACCTATTTAGTATTGTTTTTAAACCTACATTTAAATAACCCTTAATTATAAACACCTATGAATGACGCTCTCCATTTTAAAGTGGAATTAGCGTTACCTTGATTTGGATATTGGGTACTGTTTAGTAAAGATTGCTAATTAATTTGTGAAAAGGTTTATTAAGTATTAATTCTAAGACTTATTTTTTTAATATAACATTTTCATTTTTCTGCTCTTTATCAATTTTTAATCTCTGCTTTTTTAATATAAATGTTTAGATTAGTTATTAAGAAAATAATAATTTATCGGGTTGATGTTAAAGATGAGCATAATGTGGCACTAATACATTCTGTGTTTTACAGGGCGCATAAAATGGTCCCGATGTCTGATGCATAATATGACAGAGACGGTGGAGAGCGTCTGTGCTCACCCAGTTCTCAGGGCTTTGCCAGCGTCTGCCGACATGATGAGGAAGTACTCTAATACCCGTTCCCTCATCCATAACTATGAGGAGACGATGAAAGCTGTATGGATGAACCAAAATGTAAGTAAAATTATTTATTTTACGTTGAAGGAGACACTAAGTACCGCCAATATCTCTAGGCCAATAATAGTGAAATGACTTGTTCCAACAAACTATTTGCTCATGCGGCACTTTCATTTCAAATTGCAATTGAACAACGGTAGACCACATCAACGTCACTTTTCGTTGTAATGTTAAAGGTTTGTAAGCAGAGAAAATTTAAAAAAAAACTTGATTTTATAATCGACATCCACGTTAGCGGAGCCGCGGGTGACCACCAGTTCGATATGAAAATGAAATCTAAAAAGATGCATATCGCATCGACAAGTTCCATTAAAAAATAACCATATTATTATCGCTGATACGATAAGTCATGACCAGTCCCATAGTTATAATCTATGGTTAATGACAGTGACAACCAAAATCGTTTATAATATATTCCTATTTTTAAGTAATATTTTAATTTAGTAAATGCGAAGGTACATATTGAGCACTTTTAGTAAATGAAAATGGTATATAAGAGAAAATTTATAATATACAAGAACCATGAGTAAAGTTCTTTTTATAAGATACAAGAACCATGGTAAAGTTCTAAGCAAAGAAGTTCAAGAATGTTGGTAATTTCTTAGCACATTTATTTTAATTGACCACCATAATAAGCTTCATTTAAAACCGCAAGAGTTTGGCAAGGCAAAACTTAAACAAGCCCTTGTTTGAAAGCTTTTCATCCTATTAATATTATAAATGCGATGCTTATAATTAATATTATATGCGAATGCGAGTCTAGCCATAAATACTGAAACAAATAATTTTTTTTTTCTATTGCAAATAACATTTATTACTTTTACAGTATGTAAGTTTAATACATAAATATAAAACAATTTAAAACATAAAAAGCTTATTCGAAGTGGTATCCATTGGCTGCAATACAGTCCTTTAAACGTTGAGGCCAGTTATCAATAGAAACATGCACTCTTTCCATGGGAAAATTCTTCACTGCCAATCGTATGGATTGTTTTAGGGAGTCCAAATTATCATGACGTTTAGAGCACCCTACCCTACTCTCTAAAACTGACCATAAATCATAATCCAGCGGATTAAGATCGGGATCGGATACTAGACGACGGCCGGTCAGCTCTGATGAAGTCGGAAACGTTCGTTTCCAACCAAGACTGCGTGGACCGAGCTTTATGACCCGGCGCCGAGTCTTGCTGGAAGGACCATTGTTAGTTATTGAACATGGTGTTGTTAAGGGGCTTAACTACCTTCTCAAGAATGGTATTTTGATAAACTTTTGCCGATGTTTTGATACCTTTTTCGCAAAAGTATGGCTCAGTCACTCCTTCATAGCTAACACCCCACCAAACTATCACTGAAGTCGGATAATGCCGACGTTGCACTCTGTCGACTAATTGAGAAGCTTCCTTAGAGCTTTGAGCATAAATACGGTCATTTTGTTTGTTAAAATGTTGCTCAATTGTAAAAAAATTCTCATCCGTAAACAAAATTTTTCTGTGACCTCCCTTTGCGTACCGCTTCAGTAGTTTTTTAGATTTATCACACTATTCTTTTTTAAATTATCATTTAAAAAATGTCCAGTGCGTCTCTTATAGGCTGCAAGTCCTAAGTCGTCTTTTAAAATACGCGACATGGTTCTAGGTGCTATCTTCATCTCCCGAGATAAAATCTTTTGCTTTCGGACAGGATTTCTTCGAATTCTTCCACTTACTGCTTCGACCACCTTTTTCGTACGAACACTACGTGGACGGCCAGATCTTTTTCTGTCACAAACAGAGGAGGTCTCATTGTACCTATTAATAGCCCAGTACACAAACATTTGACTAATGCCAAGCGTGTGGAGAGTTTTAAAAATTGCATTTGGCTCCATACCCACTTTGTGTAATGTATCACAGCGATTCGGTTCTCTTTATCACCCCACTCCATTTTAATATCGCAAAATATTGAACAATTTATTGGCGCCAAAATAAGAAAACACAATGAAAAATTATATAAAAATGACAGGTTCCAAATTCAAATGTAATATTTTGTTTATTTTTAATTGTAACAGTATTTATGGCCAGACTATGTATAAGAATAGTTGGATGAATATTGGCTACTTTTTCTCGTTAAAACTACTGCAAGGATATTAATAAAAATTGGCAGTTACCTTTTAACTGGATATCAACTAGTAAGCCACAAGTCAGTTACTAGCTAATATTTATTAATTACTTTCATAGCTTAAAAATGTCGAGGCTTAAAATTATACTGTGACAGGTACATATTACTTTATTATTATACAAAATACAGAGGGTATGACATAGAGGACTTTAGTTCTCTATGGGGTATAAGTACCAACGACTTTAAAATGTTCATTAGAGATATCTCTTTCGGTTCTGATAATTTGTAAGTTGATGATGATAAGAAGTGATCGGCGGTGGCGCCATCTCGAGTCCTGCCTTAGTCGAGACCGTGATGCGGAGCGAGTGGAACTGGGACTCCTGTCTGTTTAGCAATGATGTTCGGAACGTGTGGGGGAAATATCCATCTCGCATCCAGCCGGTGCAATATCGTTGGGGATCACGTGACGATCTCCAGCCGATGATGTTTAGCCAGAGTTGTGAGCAATAATATACTGTATCGATGTCCTGGAGAAGGAGAAAGAATACCTTGCTCCTTTGGTTTTATGACATTTCATCAGAGACGTCTTTAAATTTGTAGAATTCCGCCCTAAAAAAAAATTTAATCGCATAATTTTTCTCACAGGTTTTTATTCTTTAAAACTATGCAGGCTCAGTAAGTTTAGTTTGACAATGATTAGTTATAATATTACTTCATTGAAATTTCAGTCCGAAGTGGGAACTAACTGATATATTTAAGAAAAGTTACGCATACAAAATGCGGCCTGCTTGTATTATATCGATATAGAAGCTTGCGCGCTAAAATAAGTGCCTCTATGAATCTTAGAATAATAACACTTAGAACGATAGTTCTCTCCTAAACGGTCCGTCAGAAGTGAAGCATGATTCTAATTTACGTGTGCGTAAGATTCTTGTATTTACAGTTGACGTAACGCACACATTAAAAAAAATGTGCTGCCATTACATTTAATTTTCCCCATAAGCAGGGAAGTGATTTTTTGCAGTTATTTAATGCCGCTTACTTTATATAATAAAGAATTATTACGTATCCTGCATGTGGTGAATAATTTTCACATTTTTTTGTGTCTGTTGGTATATGTTTAGTCAACTTTTGTATGTAGACCATGATCGAATGAATCCATCCAATCAATATTATGGAAAATATATTAAGAATTTTGGATTAATTTAAAATTATAATCATTTAAAAATTTAAATTGTAATGTAATACAATTATTAGACCAGTACCCATATTATGTAGATAAGTCCATGACCTCCTTTTTATTTTGCGGACGTATTTCCGTTTCGTCAGTCGCTAATGCACATATTAATTTCTTCTGCGCACACTGTACTTTTGCTTTTAAAGTGTTTAATGCTTCTTTTGTAAAACCCGGGGCACCGTTTATTGTTTTATACCAGTTATAAATTGTTCTAGGGTGCGGGACACTTGCCGTGTTGAAAGTTTTACGAACGTCAATGTATGCTCGTGACGAATAAAAATGCAGAGTTAGACAGAACTTTCTAAATTCAGGGGTATATTTGGGCATCGGTCGTTTTTATATTAAGTGTAGTAAAACATTTTTATTGCTATTATTTTGCATTAGAGTCTTAATCATTTTACTAAGGTTTTTTGCAGTAAAATCTTTGTATTTAGCAGTTTTCGTAGTGAGCTTTGTTCATTCGTTTTATGACCCTTTTTTTTTGTCAGGGGAAAATCATCCAATGACTTCTCCCGCCCCGGACCGGGCGGGAGGGAGTGTCAGACTCTTACTGACTAAAAACCCCTCGTTCCTTCTCCTGCTCTGGGCCGAGATCGCGGTGCCTCATTGCGCTTACCCCGCAACCCCAGCTGAACATCAGCCCTATTGGGCCCCGTCTGTGGTGGTCTATTGGCTCTTTGAGGCGCGGGCGGAACGCTACGCGCCGTACGCTCGTGTCTGGTTCTGGTCGGGCGGCGAGCTACCCTTACTCGCCGTCCGCAGACCCGCGCTTACGGTGGCCGGAGATCATCTGTCGATCCCCGACGCCCGGAATGTCGCCTTCTGCGGCGGCTGGGGCGCGAGGAGGATAGTTCCCTCACGCGCTCCGCCTCCTCCTTTGCGAGCATAACTGCTTCGCAGAAGGAGGCGATAGCTTCCCAGTTCCTCTCGCTATGAACCATGGCCTCGATTAAGGCCGGGCGCGAGAGGTCGCCGCCACCGATCACTTCCATGAGGACACGGCGGTACTCAGCCCAAGCAGGGCACACCGCCATCGTATGCTCCACCGTGTCCTCTAGGTGGTCTTCACAATTCGTTGGAACGCTGCACGCTTAAATTGTTCCGAAGACATTTCTTTGTCTTTCTGTCATCCTAGTACCCAAACACGTCGGTTACGTGTTTCGGGTCCGACCTCTGCACAGATGCATTTGGCGTAAGGCGTTGTCATCGCTCACAAACTCACAAAACTATGCGATTACCTTGTCAGAACATCAGAGGTCTTAATTTTTTTTTACCTACATATGTAGGGCGTCGATGATACACTTTGATAATTGTTGCTTTAACATAAAGTTGTTCATATTTTAAGATTTATATTAAATAAATGTAATTAATAACGCTACCGCTGAAAATACATTCTGTATGTCTGTATGTATCTTCGCTCACCGTATCTACGTGTCACGTCACCTGAAACGGCTGTGTTGGGTCGATACTGTTACTTATTTACGCACTGCTACAGCGTAAACTGAACTTATAAAGAATACGTGTTTCGTAGGACCAAAAGCCAACGATTACTCGCTTTAAACTGTGCAAATGAAGTCTCCTTGATACATCTGATAACCTAGTATTCAGGCACGTCAGCTACGTGTTTCGCTCCGAACAATACAGGAATGCCTTGTTCTATGTACGTACCGCTCATAATAACGCCGCGGGCAAATTTATTTTTATACTTTCCTTGTAAATTAATAAATATCTTGTAGACCAAAATTTGATGGTTTTTTTACGATGTAATGCAAATCAATATATATTTAATACCAGATTGGCTGACTATACGAGTTTCGGCGCCGGCCGGTTTAAGTTATTTATTTACAAATAAAAAAAAAAACATTGTGTGTACAGGCAATTATGCCCGTACACACAATGTTTTATTAAACAATGAATAAATTTAGAGATATTAACTAATTTAAATATTTTCTTAACGCAGTATTATATTTTATTTACTGTTCAATATTTGCAATCATATTTTTATTTATTGGTTGAAGTTGTTACCTACCGCGTGTCGCGTGAGTAAAAATATTTCGTGATATAACACACCGAGGTTACTAGATTGGATGTGCTTGTATCAGGTGATACAAATATACCATAACTTTGCCCGCTTTGCCTATAATTCTTCCTTTTGTAACTTTAGCACGAAGGTTTAAGGATGTTTGACCTTTTTTGTCACAGAATTTTCTTTATTTTTATTCAAGTCAAATAATGTGTCTGTAATTTTTCATATTATACAATTTTTCTGAAAAAAAAAAAATATATTCCTAACCTTGTTTCTGGTAAGCCAAAGCCACGTGTAACTTAAACAAGTTTCACCTTGTGTGTTGTATCCGCACTCTTTATGTTATTTGTAGTGCATTGATTTGCGTGTTGCGTTAGATGAAACATTGTCACGATATAGGTCCTGCTTCCTCGTACGTCAGAAACGAGAAAGTCATGATTGACAGAAAGAGACAAGTATTATTTGGAGTTTTATCAACCCCTAACAGAGAGGGTTGTGGAATTATCAGATTGTGTGCACCACTCTAACAACGATTCGCTACATGATTGTGAGAACAACTGTTGAATGATTCTGATAGCCTAGTAACCTCGGGTTCCAAAAGCAATCCGGAATGCCTCGTGCATGGAAAGAAGAAGACATTTGTGGATGGCCTTGTGAATGGTGGTACTCTTTCAGATAATACATTTTATTAAAGGTGTTCAATTTACTTTTATGCCTGCTTATTTACCAAATGAGTTAAATTTATTGTAAAATTAATAGTTACGTTAATTGCCATTAATTTTCTTAGCTATTTTATAAGTATAAATCGGAAATTTTCAGAAATAAATCAATGAAATGTCTTTTTCCGTCTGTTGAATTTGGGCTAAAAGAGCCAGCTCAGGCTCAGCCAGTTTTTCTATGAGCCCGAATGTACTAGCAGCGCATAAATGCAAAGGTGTCAATCACATTTCACGAACAGTGCTTCGATACAAAATAGGAGAGGGTTCACGCAGGTCGCCGATATGAAAAATTTAACTATTTTTGCTTACTTTGGGCAGGTAGTTAGTTTTATAAAATAATTATGTGGTATTAAGATACTATTGACGTCTTGCTTATATTCATTAAAATAATAGGTAACCCAAATTGTATTGCCTTAAAAATTGTTGTTGCTAGTCAAATGTTTTCAGCGTGTGTGACGTAGCCGCGACGCTACTCGTAAATAAGAGCCCCGTGATGGCTTATAAAACACATAATAAGTCATCCAATTTAAACAACGATTAGAGACAAAAATGGTTCTATTAAAATATCCAATAAGGATCAAATTCAGTGAGTTTTCAGGCTCTTACTCATATCATTATAAATAATAGTAAAACGTTTATACGAACTTAAATAAATAATTCTAAATTACCTCATAAATATCGGTATTTCTTGTAGCAAATAGTATAAATGAAACAAAAAACAAGTAGATTGTAGGCAATATTGAGATGCTACGCCTTCGTAGTAATTGTAACCTTGGCAATGCTACGTCGCGTCGCATGATCACTTCGTAGCGAAGGCGGCGTAGCGGGTTGATTGTGAGCTCGCAAGATCAGAAATGCCCGTTTTCACCAACAGCCCCTAAAATTTAAGTGTCTCTTAAGCCAATATAAGGGACACTTATCGCGAGTTTTGTTTTCACCAACGTTTAAGTGTCACCTATATCATTAGGGGTTCCTTATAATTTAGGGGATGAATTGACGACCCCGTAACGTTTAAGTGACACATAGTGTTAGGTTATTTTGCGAATCACCAAACAGTATTTTATCCTACTGAATAAGATAAAAAATAATAAAAATGGATAATAACCACTATTTATTTGAAGATTTTAAGCAATTGAAGATATGGAATTGTTAAGTAACCGACATTTGTATAGACGACCTCGTATTTATCGTGAAAGATCGAAAGATTTTGAAATATATGATGAAAAAGACTTTTTCATAAGATACAGGTTCCCTGCTCAACCTTACTTGTATTTAAAGAAATAAACCTGTGGCACCGATTAACCAATTACTGTATGGCCTTAGATTTTATGCAACAGGCAATCAATTATTATCTGTAGCAGATCTCAATCCCATCAGTGTATCTACTTGCAGTAGAATTATAAAAAGAGTGTCTGACGCTATCGTGGGTCGTGGCAAAGCGAATTCATACAATTTCCAGACACCGAAGAAAAACAACAAATAGTAAAAGAAGAATTTTACAGAATAGCTCGATTTCCAAATGTTTTAGGATGTATAGACTGTACACACATAAAAATTCAATTATAAGGTTGGGCGTTTAGAGAAACACAGGTCCTTACGAGTAACCATTTATTACTGAATCTCTTATGAAATAATACATGATTTAATAAGATGGATAAAGACGCACACATACAGATACGGCAGATCTTTGTGTCATATTTATTGAGCCTCCAGCGAACACCGTCGGTCGCACACCTATCGTCTTACTATGATGCCTCTTATAATGATATTCAAAAGTCTTTTAATTGTATTAACTAGAAACCTTCTTTACATTTATTCATGTGATAAATTATAGGAGGAGATGATGCCGAACTATTCCGGAATAGAAAAGGCAGTATGTCTATTAATATGCAAACAATAAGTACTGCAAAATTATTAATAACTGATGTGGTGACACGCTAGCCAGGATAAACAACATTCTTTATCTTCAAGTGAAAAATTTTGACCACGTTTCCTCTTTTCTGCCATTGTAATTATGTAATAAAAATTTGGTATTTTTTGAAAATACACGAAATGATTGAAATGAAACTGTCACTGGATAGTGGCATCAAAATGTCACCGGCACCGCGTCTTTGTAAGCTATGGCATTCAACATACAGCCAAAAAATAAAAACACAACTTTTTGTTACTAATCTAACATTCACCAGTTCAAGACTCTTCTTTTCGAAATAAATTGAAGTTAGAAAAGATTTCTTGTTTTAAGGTTGTATATTTACGAAAATAACAATAGAATTGTCTAATCGATTCATTTATCGATAACTGTTTGCATAGTTCCTCAACACTAAACGTCACCTAATTAGGGGGCTCTTAATTAGGTGACACTTAGGACAGTGAAACAAAATTTAAGTTAAGGGATGATTTGAACGGTCCCCTCAGTTAAGTGACCCTTACTAAGGTGACTGTTTAGGGGATGTTGGTGAAAACGGGCATAAAACATTGTGCAAAACAAATGACAAATTTAGCCTATTTGTTAATTACTGCTAATTATTTCCCTTCCGTTATAAAAAGTAGAGAAATAATGGAAAAAGATGTGTTTACACATAAGCTAGATTTCTTTTCCTTTTACAATGGTTAGATAAAAGTTATCTGGGAATAATTATATTGCTGTCGCGTCGGAATGTTTGCATAAAACAGTGACAGCAACAATTTTATTCCTCATATAACCTTTATCTGAATATTGAAAAATCAGCCCTAAGTGTTAAAAACTTTATTTATTATTCATTTTATACATATCTGTCATTTACAGTTGTGGGATGTCGACGACTGTTTAAACAATACTCTTCTAAGAATAGATGATAGTGGTTGCGTAGTGGTCAACCTTGATCACACCATACGACTGCTGATCAGAGAGTCTGATTGCTTGGTCAAGATGGGTGTAGATTTACCTATTGTCTGCCACTCTCTCTACGCTAAGAAGAATTATTTCACTCTCGTAAATGATTCTCTGCAAGTGAGTCTGTAATTCTTATTTTCAATTTTGTATTTATGTTCTATAACCATTTGTTATTTGTTTCATTTAATAATGCCTTTTCTTACAGTTTCTTCTAGAAGATTACCTTCGGACTGTCCGAAGAGTAAAACTTGAAGTACGACCTCTCTTTCTTCCACAAGTAGTGCGTCTGTCTTCTCTTTTACTCCCTGGTCTGCGGTTTGTGGGATGGACAAGTGATGATTGGCGCGAATTCATAGACCGCGCCAATGCAGCTATCAAAAGCTTTGATGTCCTAGTAACTAGAGTCCATGATATATATACCAATCGTATAATATACATGTTAAGTGGAATGCAAGATGTTACATTAATTACCTTACCTGGTGAGTATTTTACTACGACGGTCGATTAACGATTTTTATATTTTTTGAACTAAGAAAGTTGCTGTTTGTGACATAAGAAACATAAGATAAACCTAATATCAATAAGATAAATCTGGCATTTTTGCTGGCGAGTTTATTAAGGCTCAGTTTACTTAAGATAAAGCAAAAATGAATATAGTAATGTACGTATTTTGATGCTTTTTATTCATTACTATTTCGTGATGTTAAATTACAGAAGATACACCTTGGTCTGTAGAAGAATTTATTGAGAATGTGGAAACTGGGTGTCGGTGGGTACTTTTTTATTAGTATAATAATAACAAACTGAATAAGTAAGAATTATTTTTCTTTTGCTTTCATCATTGTTAACCAGGATTGTATAATTTTACAATAGTTCTGAATAAACAGGACACTATAATAGTGTATACGACTGTGTTGTGTATATGTTGTTTCAGTACCGATCAAATAACTACATGTGATTTATGTTTTCCTGGTAGATGTAGATAATTTGAAGATGCAATGGTATCTTGTTCTAGTTGTATAAGATCCTAGTTAACATGACGGGGTATTTCACATTTTTAAGGTTTTTTTTCTTACGTTTACGCATAAAATGTATTAAGAAATACTAAATGATATTATAACATTTTAACACTGGTATGATGATCACTATTTTGAAAACAATGTTCCTTGCAAATTAAATGAAACCTAAATTAATATTTCGCTTACCTAGTTATTTAATTTAGAGTACAGTACTTCTAAGAGTCAATTTTTTTTATTTTGAAATGGTTTTAAATAATTGTGCAGTAAGTTATTTATGCTTGCAAGATAAACCTTCCATGTATTTCTGCTATGCTAGTACTTCCTATACATATTGAAGTTTCGCCACTATGCAAAATACAACAAGATAGGTAAAAAATATACATTTCGTTATAAAACGAAGTCTGGATATTTTTGCAAGTCATTTATATTATTTTTTAGAAATAAGTTGTGCTAAGTACCTACACAATTATTATGTTAGGTACATTTTTGAAATATTAAAATTAAAGAAATACAATTTTTCAGTTTAAACTAACCTAACCGTTGATCTTAACAACTGCATTAATTAATACAGTATGAAATTTTATATTCGAATTTATTTTTCAAGTAATGCATGTGTCGAGCTGAACCGCAAAAGTCTAATGGTGGAAGAGGCGGTTGAGGAAGTCTTAGATTTAGTAAAGAAAGCAGCCCAACAAATCAAACCAACTGAAATCAATCCGGATTTTGAATTTCTTATCGCTGAAGGTAGGTTATAAGTATCAGTTATTTTGATTAAATACCTATGTTTCACAATTAAACATTCTGATTCTGATGAAAAAATACGAACGCATTGATGCACATACTTTCTGCTCCCCTACACTGTAATCAGCACGAACGTAAATTATTTTTCAACAGCAAAATAATTCAACCAGTAATGTGGCACAATCCCCAGCAGCATCCCCAAAGTACGTATACTAGTTGTAGACTGAGTAAGCAACAGCTAACTGCCTTGGTGAAAGCAGGATGGAGAACGTACGAGAAATTGTTCACAACGGTAGTCATAGCACAGTTGCTGGAGGAGCCGCACGTTCGTCTGGTTTGACATTCTGTAAATTTAAACTAACAATTTATTTGATTTCTGTAGCTATATGTATTTGAAAAATAACTAGGCGCGCAGGATAAGAGATAACTTTAAAGTATCTTATGATTTTGAATTGATAACACACGCATACTTAGTTCAATCTTCAGTCTAGACAAGGTAAAATGTCAATATACGTAGAATTAACTGACTAACCTATGCATTTGCGATTGTTCCTATGATTTGAATGCCATTGCGACATGTTTTCCCTAAATATTTTTAATAATTGTAATAACGGCATTGCTAAATACTAATAATAATTTCTCTATATCTAAATATTACTTTATTTACAAAAATAAAACTTTGATTACAAAAGTACTATTTTGTGATGTTGGATATGAACGAACGAAACATTCGTGTATTTATTTGTTTCTTTGTTTTGATCATTAGATTTTTTAACGAAGCTATACACGAATAGCAAGCTCAGAGCGTGAATTATTGCCAATAAACTGCACAGGCTCACGCTAGGTACTCGTACTTGTAGCTAACCACTTGAGCCGCTCGGCGCCACAGTGCAGTATAAATATATTCATGCAAAAGTACTCCTTGAGTAAGGAATCTAGAAACTATAATATCTGGTTAGTTGTCAGATTGACTTTTTCTTACCACAAAAATGGCAAATCCCTTCGTCAAAAAACGTATAATTAAATATTTAAAAGACAGAGAGATAAATATATATCGTATTTATTCTGCCCAATTTGTAAAAAATGCGCGCTTTTTGTCGCCAAAAACATGAGAATGAGAACACAACACACAATTTCAAACAAAATTCACGGAAAAGTATCGATTTTAATAGTTTGAAACAGACATTGAATTGTAGTGGTTGGAAAATACCTAATACTCTCTCTCTCCTCAATATAGCACTTTTGCGAATAAAAGAGATAGGTATGGTTTGCTCGACCCCGGGTTCAACTTCAATAGAAGCAATGTAGGTGTTACATATTAATAAATCATTTCCTACTAAATCATGAAGTCCTGGTATTGGCATTGCTTACATTGTTGATCATATAGCTAGTAGTATGTTTTAATGCCTTTAAAATGTTTAGCATCACGTGTAATCGTTTGCTGTCAAACAGTATTTTTATATGCCCATATTATATTTCTACTATACCTACCGTTTGACTATTCGGAGAAGAAATCGCACGCTTAATCATAAAGAGAAATAACTCAAAAATAAGTTATTTAAAGATTCAATCATAAAACGTAATAACATATCGCTAAGAATATTTACGCTCCAACCGCCGCTCGATTTGAATGAATATGAACGAAATAAAGGACTGTCGCTCTCTTTCTGACTAACGCGCCCGAACAGATTGGTACCAGTAAACGGCTATATTCAGTCATGTGCCAACAGTGATGCAAGTAAGGTGATCGCAAAATTATTTAAAGGGCGAAACATTACGGCATAAATCTTTATATTATTAACAGGTAAGTCTTATTTCTTGTTTTAATTTATTCATAAAGTGAATAACTAAGTCTTATTTCACTTTATTACAAAAAGTATGTCACTACTTTGTGATATCATTTTGACTTATTGCAGTTTAGTTTAAATTTTATTAACGCGTCGTCCAAATTTATACGAGTTATTTCGTTTTCATTTTAAAAGAATAAATATAATGTTGGCACAAAATGACTTATTTCGTTTTAGTTTTAAATTATCGTTCAAATTTAATAATGAAACATGCTTGTTGCTGTTATATGATTAATTGTCGTCAAAAGTTATTTGGGACATTTAAAATTATTTCCCTTTCCATTTGAATAGAATATTTTAATTGTTACTTATTCTATGCATCGTCTGAATAGCCATTTAATGAATTAACATCCAATTAGGCCAGTCTTATTATTATTGTATCCTACCCTAATCCTTATATAAGATAATTTGAAGGGTACAGGGACAAAACAAGGAATGTCACAAAAAGAAAGTTTTTGTGTAGGTAATTAATGCTACATAAAAATATGCGCGAAAATCTAAGTTTTGCTGCTAATACTTAATTTATATTTGATTTTTTTTTGTGACATTCCTTTTTTGTCAGATACTAACCTAAAGCAAAGAATATATACTATTACTTCCGTTCTAAAGCCATTTTTGCCGTAGTGAGGGAATTAATTTAATTATTAATCTGTTTTAAAACGGGTATTAATCGCGTCATACCTTGCTATTTTATTTTTCCGACGTTTCAGCTGAGTTGCATCAGCCGTGGTCACGGGGCGACTTATATAAATTATATTTAGTTTTACATTATTATTGACGTTTAAAAACTGTGACTTGATCCGTTATTATCCGAGTCGCAGACGCGCCTTTTTTTAATTACTGTTAATTTAATATTAAAAACATTATAAATTGTAATTTTTTTGTAGCATGGCGTCTTGGAGAGCAAGTCGTATACTTAAATTGGTATCACCTGATGCAACATCTCATACTCAAGACAATCTGGTGGTTAAAATCGACAATACTATTGTAGAAGATCAACACAGTACAGCTAAAGAAAACGCAGAAAATGTTTCCCCAAATAAAAATATTGATGTAAGTAGCTGTGATGAGATCTTATCAGATTGTGATAGAGATGATCAATTTGCCAACAAAATTGATGCTCGATTTATAAGTTCCCGTAAAACAGATAATAGTAGTCTTACTACACACACATCAATAATAAGAACATTGCAAACAAACCTCGTACCAGATTATGACAGTGATGATTCATCCATAAATGATAATAATAACTTAGAAAACATTGAAACTTGTACTGAAATTGATCAAAGCATTCAAAAAGCACTGCCGAAATCTTCTTCTTCAAGCTCGTCTACATCAAGCTCGTCTTCATCGAACTCTACCTCCTCTGGTAGTTCATCTTCGGATTCAGACAGTTCTACGTCTTCTAAACGAACTAATCAACATTCTGAACAATACGCCAATGGTGTAAGACCACAGAGCGCTTCAACTTCCACTCTACCTGCCAATATTTCACCAAATTATACTGATGAAAGTGATAATATAGACTTAAGTGATGACGACCCTACATTTAATTATGAACTGTCTACCAAACGCAAAAAGAAAAACTATTTTTTTGATGCCACCAAAACAGACTCATCTGACAGTGACGACGATAGTGTTTCAGATTCTGATAGAAAGAAGCTTAGTAAAAGAGGGCGCAAGCGATCTCTAAATCCTGCAAAGTGGAAACAAAATAAAGTTAAAAAGCTACGGAACACTGGTGAATCGTATATATCCATATCGAAATCTCAGAAAGTTATTCCCAGCCGCTGTCTTAAAGTGCCTTGCACAGATAAATGTAGATTAAAATGCACAACTAATATATCAATGGATGAAAGGTATAATATATTCAAAGAATTTTGGGATTTAGGAGACCTGACAAGACAAAGAGTTTTTATAAGCAGTTGTATGGTAGACATAACTCCAAAATATAGGTACACAAATGCTACAAATCCCAGACGCCCAAATAAAGCCTATAATTTTACTGTTAATAATAAAAAAATAAGGGTATGTAAGACATTTTTTAAATCTACTTTGGATGTTACGGACAGAATGATATTCACCATACAGCATAAAGTAAGTGACGGTGGCTTTATGCTTGAAGATTTGAGAGGGAAACACCATAGCCACAAAACTCTCCCTCCTGAATTGATTGACGACATACGGAAGCATATTCAATCCATTCCGAAAATAGAGTCACACTATGTGAGAGCTACTTCTACCAGAGAATACATTGACGGTGGTAAAACTATAAAGGATTTGTATTCAGATTTTGTTAAACAACAAGAAGAAAATAACAAAGAGACAGGAAATTACATAGCATACTATAAAATATTCACTCTAGAATTTAATTTAAGTTTTTTCCAGCCAAAAAAAGACCAGTGTGATTTATGTGAATCATTTAAAAACAGTACTGATGAAAAAAAGAGAGAGCTGGAAGATAAATATAATAAACACATAGAAGAAAAGTCATTGAGTAGAATAGAAAAACAAGAAGATCGTAAAAAAGTTACCAAAGATAATATAGTCGCAATTTATGATTTAGAAGCAGTGCTCCAATGTCCAAGAGGTGATACCTCGGCATTTTATTATAAATCCAAACTTAACAGTTACAATTTAACATTAACGGAATTGACACAAACGGAGTCAAAAACGGCATATGATAAAGTACATTGTTATTTTTGGACAGAATCAGAAGCTAAACGTGGGGCAATAGAAATAGGAACTTGTGTATGGCAGTATCTTGAAGGGATATGTGAATCAAATATAGAAGAGAAAAACGTTACATTTTATTCTGATAACTGTTGCGGACAGAATAAAAATAAATATATCGCAACATTGTATTTATTTGCTGTGAACACGTTGAATATAAGAAGTATAAAACACAAGTTTTTAATCACAGGGCACACTCAAAATGAAGCGGATAGCGTGCACAGCTTAATAGAAAAAGAGATAAAGAAAAATCTTAAATCAGGGCCCATTTACAGCCCTGATCAGTACATAGCTTTAATTAAAAATGCTAAAAAAAGTAAACCAGCTATAAATGTACACGAATTAACCTTTGATTCCTTCGTTGATACTAAAATATTGCAGGAAGAATGGGGTTACAATTATAATACAAATATGGACGGACAAACAGTTAATTGGAATAATATAAAAGTATTGATGATGAAAAAAGAGAAACCATTCAGTATTTTTTACAAAACTTCCTACAAAGATGATTGTTTCCAAGAAATAGATGTAAGAAATAAAAGGAAGAAGATGAAGCTCATAACAGAAATTACACTAAAAAAGGCTTACACGGAAAGGCAAGATATAAGTCTTAATAAAAGAAGGATTTAAGAGATCTCGTCAATAAAGGACTTATTCCTCCTTTTACGCAAATTTTTATAATTCGATCATTAACTAGAGTTACTTCATTGATCTCATAATAATTCATTAAAATTTTAGTGATTTTGTTTGTCTATAATATTTTTAGAAACATCGTTTTTTTTTTGTTTTTATAATTAAGAAGAGTTTTAGTTTTGTTATTAAGTATAACTAATATTAGTCAAGTATAACATTATGATTGTTTAACATTGTGATTCCACGTTTATTGATTATTTTTTAAACATATTTTTTTTCACTTTTTGCCCCAGCCTGGGTTTGTGATTAGGTACCTCCCTGCCTTAATTCAGTTAGCCAAGTCATTAATGTCTTGTGTTATATTACTTTCGTACTTTAAAATAAAAGAATATTTCTAATTATGCGTTTCATTACTATAATATTTATTGATATTTTTCCGTCATGTTGTAAGACAAAGAAATATTTCGAATTCTTGTAAGAAAATTATTACATTTATTAATAAAAAATTGAAATAAAGCTTACTTAAGTTGAATAGCTAAACAAAATTTTATTAAT
This sequence comes from Spodoptera exigua, assembly GCA_902829305.4. Lineage (NCBI taxonomy): Eukaryota > Metazoa > Arthropoda > Insecta > Lepidoptera > Noctuidae > Spodoptera > Spodoptera exigua. The sequence continues at coordinate 4,360,493 of LR824601.2, read as the reverse complement.
AAAGAGATATATTATGTTTTATGACTAATAACATTTAAAATATGCACGTAGATTTTAATCATAAAGTGAAATAACTAGGAACTTTTTTTTTAATGCATCATCTACTAGTCAATAGTAAATAAAATATACTTTTATATAGCACTAAACAAAAACCAATAAACCCAGCTTTCCTTTAAATCAGTTTATTTCCTTATAACACGTCTAAATTAATTTTAATACGTAAACAAAGTTCAACCCAGAATAGTTCTAAACTTTAAACTGGCATATCCAAAAAATATCAATTTTGATATATTTCTTTTTTTGATTAAGCGTGCGAAATGTAAAAAATTTTTGAAGTCAGTCTCATAAACTCCTTATGTAAAATAATGTAAAAGAACCGTGCAAGTTCATTCTATAGTAAGTAGTCTTTTGGGGAAAGAACTACACAAGCTCGAGTGGATCCTCCTGACGGCAGGCACGCAAATGTCGTCCTTCGTTAGTTAAAGCTATAGTGCAGAGCGACAGATCTGGAAACCGGTCTCCTCTTACTACGAAGTAGTGGCTCGCAAAGAAGGAGGCGGAGCGCCAGTCGCCGTAATAGGAGACACTCCGGGTGTCGGAGATCGCATGACGGACTCCGGCCATCGTAAGCACGGGTCTTCGTATGGCGAGCAAAAGTAGGTCGGCGCCCGATTAGAACCAGCGCTGAATGTACAGCGCGCGCTGCAAAGAACTAATAGAACACCTCAAATGGGGTCCAATAGGGCGGATGATCGGCCGGGTTTGCGGGTCAAGCGCAGTAAGGACCACAGCTTCGGCCTGAAGTTGGAGAAGGAACAAAGGGTTTTTATCAGTAAGGGTCTGACAATCCCTGTCGCCTTAGTAGCGAGAGTAGTCATTTGATGATTTTCCCTCACAAAAAAGTCAGTTTATAACCAGTTCATGGCCGCTGCTGAAATGTCCAAGCAACAATACTGACCAAGAGAACGTTTGAGTAGACCGCACAAATGCTAAAACTGTGAGAACATAAATATTTATTAGTAGGTAGTTCAAAAGGGCGAATCAACCGAAGTCACATGGTTCTTAAGCTAATATGAACTAAGTTACGCTACTCTACCTAACGTGACACCTACATGTGCTATCTTTACCATCTGTAGTTTTGACTTAAATCCAGATGTGAAGTTGATGGCGTTACATTACAACTTCTTTAACATTTATGTTATCCCAATACCAGACTGCTACATTGTAGTTCTCGTAACCTGAGGACTGACTGCGCCTTCATAAGAAATGGCTACACAATAATTGATATAAAATTGAGTATTTTTTATCAATATACACAATAAACTGACTCGCCATTGATGGTTATCCAGCCAAACCGAGGAAGGCTTCTTAATTAATTAATTATACAGGGTGTAAAAAGACACTTAACGAAGCCGTTAACTACGCATACTGCAGTTCTAACTAAGTAGCTTTACGCTAAAATTATCACTGGGAAACGACTCTTATATTTATTTATCAAAAAAAAAAAATTGTATTGCGCGCTATGTAAAGAAAACGGGCTTCGTGTCATTGTGTGCGTAGGTTCACAGCTTAGCATTAAAACGCTGTGATAAGTACGTAGGTCGACGTTTTACTTCGCAACAACAAAACAATTCTGTAAAATAAAAATCCTACTGAGATGCACGATGTTTTTTGTGCGGGTCTGCATTTATTTATTACGTACTTTACTGTTCGTAACTTCAAATGCGTAATTTATTTAGAAAAATCGAAAATTCCGGTAATGTTTGTTGGTAAAAAAGTTTTGTAATAATACTTAGAATTCGATTGCGCAAAAAAATGCATCTTTGACCTTCAATATCTCGAGAACCTGTGGAGGGACTCCACAGGTCCTATGCCATGCTATGGTCTTAAAGAAAAAAATGATCCGAATAATGGGTAGAATACGTGGCTTTCGGCTTCGTTAAGTGTCTTTTACATCCTGTATTTTATAATTATTTGCGTAAATTTCAGTCAGGTAAGATTCTGGTTTCTGTTATGTTATCATCTTTTCGAAATCGGTCCTGTTTTCAATAAAATGAATTAGTAAAGAAACAAAATAACACTATGATAAACAATTTTCTAAAAATAATATACAAAAGCCGTTTTTAATTTTATTACTTATTCCTCTTAAATTAGTTAACACAATACGAAATTAAAAAGAAATTTTACGTAAACATTTTTTACTGATGATCCCGATTTAGTTATCGCAGTTACACAGTCACTTGGTACAGATAATATCAAAGATGTTACATAATCAACAACGTTCACGAGAGTGAGGGGCGTTCATTGTCCCCATGCACTCGTTCTGGAATCAATTGCTCATTGAATAAGGTTATGTAATTTGAATGTGTGATGTATATGTTTCTACGTATGTGAGTGAGATAGTGTGAATGATTTACATCCTAGAACTCATGGAGCCCTGGTACAAAGAGAATGCGTCTGTCAAACGTAGATTTATTCGACATCGGCGTGCCACGACGCATCATTTTTCAGTTGTATTTAATAAGTATTATTATTTTTGGGTGTCCAATGATAGTTAAGGTTTTTTATTTATAATATAATTTGAAACTTTTTAGTGTTTATATTTAAGCATTTTTAAATTAGATGGTTTTATACAGATAAACATGGCTCATTAGGATACATAATAGTTTTTAGAACCAGGTCACGTAGGGTGACTCTCGTAATAAATGCAATTGCACTTATTTATTTATTATCAATACAATGAAATATCTATGCTTTGATTTTTCTAGAAAATTTTGAAAAAAGGAGGATGCTGTTTTTTGTCTCAAAAAATTATGACGTCTCAAGTCTGTAACTAATACAAAAGCAAAGGAAAATATAGATTTCGACATTTTGATAAAAAAAAGATTTGTAGTTGTTAAATTAAATGCTGTTCGTTTTGACAAAGGCTGGACCGACATGGTTTATACACAGACAGAATTTCTAATTAATTTTATATAAAAAAAACTTGAATGCCGTCTATAATATTATGGATAGTATTCAGTGCAGCTACAGCTATAGCAGCTATAGTTATATATAATAAGGTGGTATACTTATGACGTCAAAAAATGGTAACAAGTTACTTCGTTTCAACTTCAACTCGTGCTGTCGCATTTTTCCTTGAAGTTTCATGCAATATTGGCCACACCCCCACCACCCACAGTGCACCGAAACCTTCCACCCCCATCTCTTCTACCTATATGTGCATTTTCTTTATACATTTATATTTTACTTGTGAATCAGACACCACTTAGAGGTTTATTATTTCCTGGTAACTTTGATGCGGCCAATGCACTTGATTTCAATGCAATTTCTTAGATTGCTGCACTGGACATGGCCGTCGGTGATACTGCTATACAGTGTCCCGTATTATTGTCAGATAAACTGTAAATCAACTTAATATGATGCTAAACAGAAATACATATTAAAAAGTAATATTTTAATAAAATAAAATATTTTATTTTTTAATTTTGTTAGATGGGATTATTGTACTTATAGTATTTTTGATTTCAAGATGTCACGAAAGAGAGTGTGTTTAGCGCGAGCCGTGGATCCTTACTTAAGAGCATAATTATTTGAAATGTTAACTTTTATTCACTTTTAGTTATCTTTTGCAGCTTATAAATATTTATATACTTACTTAGTTTTGTTTTAATTTAATTAATATAAATAACTAGCGGCCCGCCCCCGCCTCGCACGGGTCCAACTATCTCGCTATCAAAAGGTCACTTTTTCCTAATCTTCCCCACTACTTTTTCAATATTTTTTGATAAGAAACTTCACCTGACTATAACAAACACAACAAAAAAAGAATTAGCAAAATAGGTCCAGGCGTTATTGAGTTATGCGCTTGCCAACACATTTTGCGATCAATTTTTATATGTAAAGATAACATATATAGAAACATTAAAGAGTAATAAACTATTTTATTATAACGTTGGTATTTTAAGAAGTCGTACAACTATGTCCTTAGTGCTAACTATGTAATAGAAACACAGCTAAACAAATAAGTAAAAAACAAAGAGTATTATATAAATCTCATTGTTATACACTGTTTTCAGAAACATTTAAGATTATATTTTTTAAATAAAATCTATAAATGTTCCGGCCACGTTGCAGTGCGATGATCTAAGAGATCACAAAGTGGGCTTAAAGATAAAGCATACAATTAATATCCACTAGGTACTATTACTGCAAAATATTAATATCGTAATTGTTATCATTACGTTTTATTCATGTCTAATAGATAAAAAAGTTAAAATAATACTATAAATAATTTATATTGATTATTACCTGAGTGAGAAATAATGACAACGCGCGAAATGAAACCATTACGAATATATCTGGCCAATGTTTCAGCCAGGTATTACATATAAGTATTTGTAATGAAATCCGATTAAAGATGCATTTTTTTATGATTTAAGTAATGATAAACTTTCGGTCTCATAGTCTGTGTGTTCTACGTAGTAATCATTGAGATGTAGTTTTCAAATATTTCACGCCTTCTTGGCACAAAAACTGTTTTATTTACGTTATGAAATTATACATTCTCGTTTTTTTGTTATCCTAGTACGTTCCCTCTGTTAAATAACTACAATCGGAGCGCACCGACTACGGTGACCCAGACGGTTCAGCGTCAGTACGAGTAGTGCAAGCGTTTGCTGATGTAGTAGTGTGAAATACAGACATGCTCGTCGATGTTCTATGTAGTTCGAGCTGAATACATCCTACCGTTTATGTTACCCTGTTGGTATAAACTATTGCATTTATTATTTGCAATAGTTATTAACGTTTTAAACAATAATTAATAGTTAAACAAAGTTTTTTCTTTATACTGCACTGCTATCAACCGAACTATGAAAGTTTTTAGTAACCATTTTAAAAAGAGACGTCGAATGTATGCTGTGGCATACAACAGAGAGTTCTAGTGATATTTAAATATCAAGTTAGCCAACCGAATTTTGTTTTTAGAATAGGATAATCTTATTACTAAATCCAATTTATGAAAACGTTCGACGAACATCTTTAAATAGAGCTACTAAGATTGTAATCTTGTTAATTATGATGCTATTTTTTATTTAATATGATTCTATTATTTGTATATTTATATTTATTGAATACATATTTTTTTATTGAATTTTAATAAGGTATTGTATTTTTAGATGACAGTCAAGTGGGCAGTGGAGCTACCTCAACGGTTAACGACTCCTCATCAAGTGGCCAACAGGACTGGTCAGCAGTATGGGAGTGCTTCGAAAGTCCTCATCGGTTGCTGTCCTTGCCCGCTGGTGGACTCTCGAAGAGCATGCAGGTAATTTAACGTACTGGTATACCATAATAGATTACTTCTTGCATTCATCTTCCTCATTTATCATCACTTACGCATTTAATTCCAAATAGAGACGGCGCTGATAGTTCTTGGACTGTACCTACCTTGCGCAAACTCCTACTATTGAAACATAGAATATTGTGTTCTGATACCAGACTCAGGCAATTTGAAATTGTAAGACTTCTCGTGTCCTTCTGGCCGCCTAGTATTGGAATACTGCAAAGTATGGCAGGATCAATACCAGCTCTTGGAGCACGTGGTACGCAGCCACGCAAGTGATGTTTCCGTTACCGTGCTGCATTTTAGATATTTTACATTAAAAGAGTAACAGCTAGTTATGAATAGGTACGTATAGTAAATTATTATTTTTTATATTTTCAGGAAATGGTGAAGAATGCAGTTAGTGAGATGCGCCGCTATTATAGTCGAAAAGTGGTTGATGTACTAATAAAGGTCACTAGAAGGACACTTGACCTTATTATCAAACAGTTCACCACCGATGCCAACTCTGCCGAAGGTGAAATTTTTTTATCGGAATAATTTAATATTTTTGTACTCTACTAAATTATAATTCGAAAATAACCCGGATCTGGAGATCCAATACTCAATTATTGTTTGAATAATATAATATACACATGCATAGATTATGTGACCTCTTTTCTCCAAACGTATGGTCGGAGATGCGTTATTTATTAATATTTGTAATATTTTTCGCCTATTTTGCCAATAAGAGAAAATTCAATAAGCAATAATATTGCTCATTCAATCATTTCAGTTTATCTTTTAAATTTAAGCTAAGTATACTAATATCCAAAAGACGGAAATAGTTCATTCATAGTCACATACTCCGTTCTTCAAAAATCATCATAAAATTTTGCCCTTTTATATCCGTATTTTCTATAATGACGAATAATTATCTGCCAGTTAGCAAAGGCTTGGAGATTTAGGGATTAAGGAGGTATGGGGGCAGGGATAGGACTAGGCCTCCGGTAACTCACACGGCGTAACACAGCGCTGTGGTTATTTCACGCTGTTTTCTGGGAAGCTGTAGTATCAATCCAGTCGAGCCAGCCCATTCGAGCCAAAGCTCACATTTAATTATAATGTTAGTAGATAAATAATAGATTTGATCAGTTTAGGTACATCATTGCAATATGCATCTTGCTAGCTGCACCCTTTAGGAAAAAAAGACAGTTTCTTACTTATGGACTAATCCAGTGTAGTATGAGTTAATTTTGTTACACTTGTAAGTATTCAAGTCTTTAAAAAAAACTAGCATACTGTTATTAAAACTTGTATGTTTTCAATATCCATCCTATCAAAAACACATGTAAAATCATTTGTAGAAGCTCAAATGCTAAAATATTTTTATTGAATTTAGTCCAGTAGTTCGTCATGATAAGTTTTTGTGTCATCGTAACCAATGTTTCTGTCATTATTATTTAGAAATCAGCATAAAACCACGCTTGGTCAATATAACCTTACCACTACGTGGTTCGAACACAAGATACAAAAACTATACGTGCAAAGGATGCATATGATTTTCAGCATTTACGTTTACGGTATTAATACGATTATAGCAAAACGATATTCTGGTGGTTATTACGTTTCAATCGCAAAATTATTTCAGTTCTACTTGGTAAAGCTTATGGGTTCCTAGTATGTCGCATCGTATTTTAGCGAACTTCGCGGGTTAACGCAGGCGTAACAAATAGGGAATCCATCCGCGTCATCCACGTGCCAGAGGGGGTTAGAATCAGTTGGTTGGTTGGTTGGTTGGGTTCATTACTTTCTATCGACTGGGACCTATTTTATGAATTATGTAATGTATCTAGTAGCATATAAGCCTGATTTTTCCCTTGAACTCGATACACACTGAAATAACAACTTTATTCCACAAAACGGTAGGCCGTGGATGTGCCGTCGCTCCAAGCGAATTAGATAAAATCATGATTATACTAATGTCATTAAGGTTACGAAATTCCTAAAAGGCTTGCTGGATTTCCTAATTTTAGCGTAATATTTCAAGTAAGATATAAAGGTGAGCCAGCCTTCGAAAGTGTTGGCCGTGGATCCAATAGATTGCATTGTATGTTACTTGCTTTACATTCCTTCGCTCCTAGTAACTTGTTCTCTTACTTTGTAGGGGAATAACGGACATGCGCGGTCACGAACTGTGGGAATCACGCTTAACAACGCTTGACAATAACCTTGTTATTACAATCAGTAATGGATATGAATGCAGATAAAGAGCGATATTTTAAATCAAATAAATAATTTAAATGGATACTTTCAGAAAAGGAGGTTGGAATTTAGGCTATATAAATAATACTTAAATATCGCTTCCTGTGAAGTGTAAAAAAATGTGCGCAAGGATTTATTTTAAAAATTCCATGAGTATTCTGGTAAATCATAATTTTTAGAATTTTTAAAGTTTCGGGATTATTCTGGTCAATTTAATACGACAATTCGCGATACGCGCCATTTAGCAATTGCGCTCTCCGGCCCGCCGCATTAAACCATTGATTTGAAACTTGAATACAAACCCGCACTTTCGTGTGACTTAAAAATATTTTTATTCATCGTGTAAAACATAATTTTGGTAAAAAATCCTTCAATTCAGACAATTTCAAAACAAACAATAGGGTTCGCGTGTTGTCGAAGTTGTCACATAAGTACTACAAAACAGTAACGTGCACAGAATAATATACTTTTTGCAAGTAGACAAAAAGTCTAGTATTGTTAAATTCAATTCTTGACTACGCCGTTTTGTTGCAGAGTGCTTTCAGCTCTAATACTTTCTGGGCTCCTAGTATAAAAATCGTAGTCCGACAGACGCGGCGTAGTAATTTTCACGCAAGCGTAATGAACGGCAGTCCACGTGGACCGCTTGAGCGGTTTGAAACATTCGGAATTTTCCGGATAGTTGCACAGCTTAATTTATTCGATTTGTATTGAATATGGGACACAACATTTTTATTACATAATAATTGTACCTAACATAGCTTGGTTTACCAAATTTTATAAATATTTTTTTAAACATTGTGGTTTACCTGGTTAATAATTTTCACGCTAAACGCCCGATGGCTCTGTCATCGACGAATGACGTCAGATTATTATTTATCCTTACATAGCTAAAAAGGATACCACTAACAATAAGATCAATTACGAGGTCGAATTTGTTAATATGCGTATTGTGATTTCGCATTCGCTATGACTTTATTCGAATTTCTTAATCTGACCAAGTAAATAATGAATCTTATCTTAGCTTTAAGCTATAATTTTCTATACTATTTCATTGGTGAAATAGACAATATAACAATATGTTTAGAAATAAATTAACCAATCCTATTGTTGCGTTATATTAAATATGTAAGATCAATACATTTTTTCAGAGTCACAAAAGAAACCGCTATTCTTGCTACACGCTTCTCTAATGATACCTAACGTATCAGTGACACCTACTCTTGATGATATCCAAGAAGTCTTACTGCTAGCTGGAAAGCATATATCTGGACTTTCGAAAGGTGTTGCTCAATGGACTGGAGGAAAAACTTCAAGGGTATGAACAAAACGTTACATATACAAAACCATTTTTTACTACACGTATCTAGTACTATTTTTATAGTACTTTTTTGTAAATTTATTTTCAAGTTAGTTGTATTCAATGATCTCATGATTTTTCATGCAATTATTTATGTAAATATGTACTTATATAATGAATAAATTAAAATACTTTCTCTCTCGCTAGTATTTTAGTGAATTATTCTCTTAATTAATAATCACAAATATACTTTTTATATTTCTATTTAAAAGTTATAATAACTAAAATGGGATTTCTTTTTTTTCCCTACTTGTGATGTTAATTGTTTTGTGTCGTTTGTCGCGCTGCACAATGTGTATTTGACTGTGTATATGTGTTTTTGTCTGCAATATGTGCTTTTGCGTGATTCATATTTTATTTGCTGGCACTTGATGTGGCTTTGTAATTATTTATTTTACGCTGTGAATATGCCTTGCGTTCTGGCTTAAATGTATATAGGTGAGCTGGAAGAAAATCGCTCGTCCTCCATCGAACCCGCTGTTAGACGTTGTTACCAAGCTTGACGAACAGGTCCAATCAGTCACGGCTCCGCCGCCCGCCCTGAAGTCCACGAAGATGGTCGACATGGCTAAGATGAAGAGGAAGAAGCATTACAGGCTAGAATCTGAGGAGAAGCCACAATTTCCATTTCAACAGAAGAACTTTTACAGTTATGTTATGGAGAATAAGGAAATCATAAAGACACTGACTTTGCTGTCATTGTGTTCAGCAAATGTGAAAACAGTACGTACGTTTGTGAAAAATATGTCACTCGTGGCAAAAGTACCTTTATTATATTAATATATAAACATAATTACATATTTTCTAAACATTGTAGGAAGTGAACACGTTGGTAAAACGATGGCGGCCGTACCATTACTTATGGAAATGTGAGAAGACTCTTCGTCAGTTACTTGCTTGGAATCTGAACGATTTTGAAATATCGTTGAAGCGTCACAGTGAACTTGAAGCTAAACTTGAATCAGAACCTGATTTCTTGATTATTGGAAACTGTCTTGCTGTTTCCACTGAGAAATTGAAATTAGGATTAACAACTGAACTGAAAAGTGAGGCACATGACTATCATTATCATGTAAATTAAATTATTAAGAAGATTAGCTCAAAAATTACTTAATATCATTTTAAATTTCCCAGCAAACACTTTTTGGTACATACTGTAGTGATAGAGTGGTCTAATGGTAACTGTAAGGTCCTTGGTATCTAATATTGCATTATTTTTAGATGGCACACACAGAATAAGTCAGGCAATGCGCAAAAAGTATAAGAGAGAAATGGATTATGTTTACGCTATTATGAATGATTTGGATCGTAAACTAGAAAGACCTATAAGAGACTTGGATGATGTAAGAACTGTCATGGAGACTCTCAAGAAAATAAGAGAACAAGAAGTCGATATGGAACTGAGAATTGATCCCGTTGAGGTGACAAAAATATTATTTAATTAGAAACATCAACAACCGTATTAATATGACAGTATGCAAAAAACAGATATTTTTACAAAAAATAATTTTAATTTTAATTCTAGGAAGCGTTCAATATAATCACCCGATATGACTTGCCTGTCAGCAAAGAAGATTTGGAACAGGTTGATAACCTACGCTACACCTGGCAGCAGCTACAAGCTAGGGCATTAGCTTCACACTTCTCACTGTTAAAGATGCAGCCGCAGCTTGAAGATGATCTTAATAGTAATCTGGATAAGTTTAGAGAAGACAATTCAGAGTATGTCCATGAATATCGCTATGCAGGCCCAATGCAGCCAGGGTTGAGTCCTAGAGAAGCGTCCGACCGACTGATATTGTTCCAGGTTATTTGTTATATTTTAACCTATGTTGTTGCTAATCTATGACATATTTATTTTAAAATTCACGTTTATTATGTAGAACCGCTTCGATGGCATGTGGCGTAAGCTACAAACTTATCAAAATGGCGAAGAACTTTTTGGTTTGCCACACACCGAGTATCCAGAATTAGCTCAAATCAGAAAAGAGCTGAATCTTCTACAGAAACTGTACAAACTATACAATGACGTCATAGATAGAGTCAGCAGTTACTATGATATCCCTTGGGGAGAAGTAAATATTGAAGAAATCAATAATGAGCTCATGGAGTTCCAGAATAGATGCAGAAAATTGCCAAAAGGGTAAGACTTAACACTTTCCTGTCCGTGTCGAGGTACTTTATAATTATACAGAATTTATTTTACAGACTGAAGGAATGGCCTGCATTCTTTGCTCTAAAGAAAACTATTGATGACTTTAACGACATGTGCCCACTCCTGGAGCTAATGGCCAACAAGGCAATGAAACCGCGGCATTGGCAACGCATCATGGAAGTCACTAAATACAACTTTGAATTGGATAACGAAGACTTTTGCTTGAAGAACATTCTTGAAGCGCCCCTTCTGCCCAATAAAGAAGACATTGAGGTACAATAATGTTGCTACAGTTTATATTTTTATTTCAGTACGACTTTTTTATTTTTCCTATATTTGTCTCGTTTTTAATTTTTAATGCTATTGTAACCGGCCGTAGTATATTATAGCGCTTGAACCGCATCTAAATGTAATATTTAAATCGTTGACATTAAAATTCCTCAAATTATAACAGCCATTTTTGAGACACATTAAAAATACATTTACTTCCTTAGGGGTCTGCGATTACGTAAACCAGGGGTTAAAAACTACGAACGAAAAACGGCCTTACTGATAAGTTCCGAACTTTTGATTGCGACACGTATTGCTTGTGCAATAAGGACTCAACAACGATGCTTTCGTTTCAACAGGACATTTAAACTTGAGCTCCATTTAGTTCATGCTCCTCTAGTATCCAGAAGGCTGTATTATTGAACCGTGTTCATAATATTCTGTCTTCTGGAACGAACTAGAGTATCAAACAACAGAGATTTGTGATTAGCTAACAGTTCAATGTCTCATTGATAAGGATATAATCCGTGCTATCCGTAATAAGTATGTGGGAGAAATTAGTAGTAAACAACAGTAAAAAAAGACAATTTAAATATTCATAACAATTTATTAAATAATTTGACCATAATAAACATATCTACTAATTATTACGAACCAATAGAAATATATGACGTGACGTAAGGCATAAACATTCATAACATCACATAATATCATAACATCACATAATATCATAACACCATAACATCATAACATTATTACATCACATATTACATAGTAACAAAGTAAATTAGCAATATTACCTGACAGTTCAGAGCACTGTTGTGCCGTGTCCGCAGTCGAACAACTTCTGATCCGTCGACAAGTGTGACCCCTCTTTTATACTACTATTCGATAGTGAGTGGGGGTAGAAGTAGAAGTCAAATGCAATACTTTCATAAACCGGAAGTTGGTTAGAAAATACATTAATTAAATTACAAAAATTTGTTCACTCTCACACGGCCATTCTGACGAGCAGCCTATGGCTCGCGAATAAAACCATTAACAATCAGTGCTAAAAATACATTCAAAAATTCTTAATAATAAAGCATTGGTCAAATCACATAACCGCAACGCCAAATCACATGGCAGTTAAGTCTGGTCAAATCACATGACCGCAATGCCAAATCACATGGCAGTTAAGTCTGGTCAAATCACATGACCGCAATGCCAAATCACATGGCAATTAAATTTGGTCAAATCACATGACCGCAACGCCAAATCACATGGCAGTTAAGTCTGGTCAAATCACATGACCGCAATGCCAAATCACATGGCAATTAAATTTGGTCAAATCACATGACCGCAACGCCAAATCACATGGCTCGGGTACGATTGTTAGACATGACCATGACCGTTGGCCAGACGGTCACCGTTACGCCGAACAATTTCCCAAAGGGAAAACTTACATCAATACATATTACAAAATTTAATTAAAGGTATCTAATGAGTCAGTCAATTCACATCCCATGTCTGGACTGACAATTCGCATATTATCATGAGAAACATATAACTCATTACCAGTTTTATGAACTCTTACTGTATATCTATCATTGTCATTTATCTCTGTAATGACGCATGGACCTCGAAACTTGCTGTCAAGTTTGTTAATTGCTCTCGGATTTTGTCGAATCAATACAGTATCACCAACTTTAAAGGGAACAATTTTAGCCTTAGTTTTATCATAATTAGCTTTTTTAGTTTGAGCAAGCTCGTCCATCCTGAGTTTTGCTTCTTCACGGCATGCGTCGAGGTCCAGACGTTCGACATCATTTAGTAAGGCTGATATAGCGGGAGGAGACTGATCACAGCCCATGAGAAGCTGGAAAGGAGTATGGCCTGTACTTTTACTGAATGTGCTATTAATTGCCAACTGCACTTCGCCAACAGCATCTTTCCAACTTCTCCTGGATGTATTCTCTACAATTGTAAAGCTGTTTGTTAAAACCTTCATCATTCGCTCCACTTGCCCGTTTGCACGGCTTACACCACTAGCTATGAAATGTATCTCTATAGACCAATGTATCTCTATAGAAACTTGAAAATTCTCTTCCGGTGTAGGAAGCAGCCTGATCACAAACAATACGTTTAGGGAGTGCCAAAAGTGTAAATCAATTCTTTTAAACAGTTGACGGTCGCCGCTGCTTTCAAATTCGTAACAGGTTTTATAAAAACGAACTTTGTAAATACGTCTATAAAGACGACAGCGTATTGTTTAGTAGGCTTATTACCGCTCAATTTGCCGGTCGTATCTATGTGGATGGTATGGAATGGCGTCGGAGGCTTATCTATTGGGTGTAGAGTAATTTGTCGGGAACCAGATTGACTTATTAATTTTGCAGGTCAGACAATTGTCAACGTACTTTTGAGTGTATTTAGACATATTAGGAAACCAAAACTACTCTCTAATTTTTTCAAGAGTCTTTTCCCAACCGAAGTGCTTAAGAGAATCGTGATAAATTTGTATTATATGCCACCGATAGCGTTTTGGAACAAATAAACGTTTTTTAATTTTGTTACCAATGGAAACTATACGGTACAGTAGACCGCCGTGTATTTCATAACTAGATGCTACACTTTTATCAAGACTGCCTTGTTGGATAGATTCGATAATAGTTTTAGTTTCAGGGTCATTATTTTGTTCTACTTCTAACCATTCACTATAATTTTGGACATTGCTTATGTTGACAGTTGTTGGGATGGGGGCATCTAGAAGAGCACGGACTTTACCCGGACTTGGTTTAACTCGACCGTTAGAGACAATTCTACCTGAATATTCAATCTCGTTTTGCAAAAATTTGCATTTCTTAACGTTAAGGGAAAAACCGGTTTTTTGAAGAGCATCTAAAACTACTTTTAGACGCTCAATACCTTGATCAACTGTTTCAGAAAAGATTACAACGTCATCAATGTAAATTAAAACAAAATCATCGACAAATTGTTTAAGTGCTGTATTGATGGCCCTTTGGAAAACAGAAGGTGCATTACAAAGCCCAAATGGCATACGTAGGAATTCATACTGCCCGTCAGGAGTGACGAAAGCAGTTTTCTCGATCGAGTCCTTGGCTATGGGAATTTGGTGAAAACCCGCCGCCATATCCAATACGGAGAAGTATTTAGCTCCAGATAATTTACTAATATGGTCATCGATAATGGTAAGTGGAAAGTGATCGCGGACGGTGTTGCTATTTAATTCTCTGTAGTCAACACACATTCTGTCGCTACCATCCTTTTTACGCACTAGTAATATGGGGCTCGCAAAGGGTGAATTACTATCTCGAATGATGTTGTTATCTTTTAGGTCTTTGATCAAATTCTTGACATGATCACGTTCAGCTGGAGCCAATCTATAGGGCCTTCTTTGAACTATTTTATCTGGGTTTTTTAATCGAATAGTCAGTTCGCCTGTTGTTACTTGCGAAACTGCATTGCCAGATGTGAATATTTCAGAATAAGACTGTAATAAATTATGTAACTGTATTTTAATTTCAGGACTTATATCAGGGTTAACGTCAACCATGTCAAGATCAAATTCCTTTTAAATACAGTTAATATTGTAAGAATTGCGACAGACCTTAACGAAATTCTTTGAAAAAGTGACCTGAATTCCCGGGACATCAAAAAGATTCTGACCAAGTAAAACATCATACTGCATGTATCTGTCGGGAACTAGGACAAATTCCAATTCAATATTGAGGCCATCAATACACACCACACACAGTTTTATACGTGACGAACGAAAAGAATTGTCTCCAACGCCTCGTAAAATTAGACTTTTATACATGATTTTACCCTTAATAGAATCACCTATACTTTCGCGCATAAGAGAGCATTCCGCACCACTGTCTATCAGACACGAATAATCGCGATTTTCGATTTTGATCGAGTGCAAGTTTTTACTACTCAAAACTAAACTATTTACATGAGTCGATTTTTTTCATCTTTCGCGTTCTTATTTAAGCGTTGAAAACAGTTTTCAAAGGTATGTCCTCTTTTTTACAAAATGTACAGGTGTTATTTTTAAGGGGCTTTGATTCAGCAGGTTTGGATCCGTCGGAAGTAGAAGCTGGATTCTTTTGAGGGCTGCGATTAATTGAACCCGAACGACAATCTTTCTGTAAGTGACCTAATTTGTGACATTTGTGACAACGCTTGGATGTTACATCTGAATTAGGGACATTTTTTAACCGTTTAGATGGAACAGTGTGATCAGACTCTTTCCCAGGCCGTTTACGCTTATATGAATTAAGACTTTAAATTAGCTGTGGCAAAGTTTTTGGTGTAAGACGAAGCAAATCAGAGCGAATACGAAAATCAGACATACCCGAAATAACTGCTTCAACGAGACGTTGCTCAGTCATCTCCACGCCAATCGCCTTCTTTGCCAACTCCCATTTTCGAGTTGCGTACTCAGCTAGGCTGCCGGCTTGCTCACTGGTGTATTCCATGAACTGCGTTAGATCATCGTAGTAGCGGGCTTCATCTGCAAAGGTTTCAATTAAACCTGTTTTGAGTTCAGTCCAACTGGTTAAAGACGAATAATTGCGACGTGCCCATTCAGCGGCCCGTCCGCGCAAATTCTTCCGGGTTAGATTAAGGATTTCTCGATCAGAAAGCTCGTATTCGGTTTTGAGGTCTTCAATATTTCGGCACCAAACTTGTACAGTATCGGTCCGATCATCGGGATCAAATGCAGGGACATAAATATGTTCAAGACTTCGCATCCGCGGGGTATGTCGCACATTTGGTGGATTAAAGGCTTGTGCGGTGGTACGGATTAATTGCGTCATCATTTCCTGCATCATATTTTGCATATAGTTTAAAGGTACAAATTCTACTGTCCTTATGTCATGACCATCCGTGGATCCGCCAGGAACGGTACCGCCATTAACTTGAGACGTATTCCTGTGGCTGGTCGAATTATGCGGTACTTCTTGGCCCAGAATTGGTGAAGAGCAGCTGGAGGTTATCCGCTTTTGAGACACCGGCGGTGCTGGCATGGCACTCGACACACCATGAGGCAGCTCGGCATCCGCCATCGTAAATTCATCGACATTCATCTTGAGACCTGAAATCAATTATTTGTAGGCGTAGTTTATGTTTTCACATCCCACTTCTGATGTGGGAGAAATTAGTAGTAAACAACAGTAAAAAAAGACAATTTAAATATTCATAACAATTTATTAAATAATTTGACCATAATAAACATATCTACTAATTATTACGAACCAATAGAAATATATGACGTGACGTAAGGCATAAACATTCATAACATCACATAATATCATAACATCACATAATATCATAACACCATAACATCATAACATTATTACATCACATATTACATAGTAACAAAGTAAATTAGCAATATTACCTGACAGTTCAGAGCACTGTTGTGCCGTGTCCGCAGTCGAACAACTTCTGATCCGTCGACAAGTGTGACCCCTCTTTTATACTACTATTCGATAGTGAGTGGGGGTAGAAGTAGAAGTCAAATGCAATACTTTCATAAACCGGAAGTTGGTTAGAAAATACATTAATTAAATTACAAAAATTTGTTCACTCTCACAAGTACTTACGTGGAAAACGATAATCCGAAGACAATTTAAGTATTAAATAGTATCTAACTGAACTACTATATTGATATTTCTTTGACATTGAATATTTTTTTATTTTTACTCGATACTTTGGTAGTCAGGTGCATCGTGCCAACCTATCTCCAAATTCATATCGTGCATGCATTTTATCGACACGTTCTTAAATTTATGCCGCCCTAGTAACAACATCACCACTGCCTACCATTTTTCTACCCCAAAACATTGATAAGTAAATATGGGGTTGGGGGTGACGAGATTCATTAAATATGGAGGTATCGGGTTGTTAGTTTGTACGTTCAATCTGAAACTATTGTTAAAAAACGCCATAAATTTTTATGGGTGTTTCAGATTAAAATTAGATTTTCTGTTTTAGTGTTTATCAGTTATTTATATTTTAAGAACCATGAATATGACAGTTGTTTCACCCGATAGTAGTAAACGGTGATAAAGATTCGATAATTTAAATACTTTTCGTGCAATAAGTAGTCCGTACGGTGCAAAATACACATATTTTAGATAAAGCACGTGTTGAAAACAGGTTACTTCTAGATTTTTGACCAAACATTGTTCTAATGTACGCGTTATAGCTTATAACATGGAAATGGGTTTAAATATTAAAAACACAAGATAAACGTTTAGTAATTGGTAAGCCCTTTTAATCGATCATCTCACGTAGCCAATTTACGTACTTGATGACGTTACGCTATACACATTTTAGTTCGATTACCCTTGACGTTCCCTGCCTTCCTGAGTGTCGTTTGATTTATCGAACATGCGCACATCGCGTATGACCACGTGTACTTGTTGGTGTTCTCAATATAAATCAATCTTCATGCAGGAACAACCTTCTCTGTTTTCTGTCGCCCTAGTATACGGACTCGGGGATGCGACCCCGTCTAAGGTTATTTGTGTGATATATAACGGTAATTGTATAGGAGACTGAATAGGTCTAGGTCATACATTCATCTGTTATCGACCAGTGACGTATCGCATAGAGTTCAACCACCTTTACTGACTACGATGAACGCTTTTGCTTATGCTATCATGAGTCAAACTTTGTTTTGGAATTTATTAATAATTTTGAATTATGGAAATTTTGGGTTTGGCACTGAGAAAGGTAGAGTCCAGTAACCGAGGGACGGACGACCGAAGGGGTCAAAAGAGAAGAATGCCCGAGTGGCGCCCACAGACCGGAAGACGTAGTGTTGGTAGGTCTCGTGGACTGACGACATCGTTAGAGTTGCGTGAAGCCAATGGGTACAATTAGCAAGCTAATTCGATGTGGAGGAGTAACTTTTGTGTTTACGAAAATCGTTATAGGTGGCCATAATTTTTTTATAAGTTTTTTCTTTTTTTTCAGTACTTTTCTTATTAATTTGAAACTGGCTTTGTGTCTAAATAAGATTAAGTTTATTATTATAAAATTTTAATTGCTTTCTGCCCTCCTCAAATGATATATTTGAGGATGAATCAGATGATGAATCATTCTTCACTAGTATTGTGACAATCCATGCGATGGTTCTGCGTAACTAACGTACGAGTGTACCAAGGGACATCCAGTACCCTAGGGGACGTGCCAACTTTAATTTAAACTCTTTAAACCTTATGCATGCCTGGTACACGATTAACATTTGCGCGGGCGTTGGGAGGGCTCTCAGTTCCGTGTTGGATCAGGTGTTAATTTGGGCGGAGTCGTCTCTCTCTGATTGGCCCTAAAGATGAGCGGGCGTTTTTTAATACTTTAAAGTTGGTAATGTTAATCATGTTATAACATATATTAGTAAGAAGTACTATTATAGTAAAACTTATAAAAATGTGTAAACAGTTCTGTTTGTGACCACGACCTGTGCAACCGGGTCGAAGCGTCAAGCCTACCAAGGTATTCAAATAATTTTCCGCGTTATTAATACCCGCGTAACTATATGTTGTTAATATGAAACGCGAAGGTTTAAAAGTAAGTAATGTGTAAACATATTTACAACTAGCAGCTAAAATTGTAGGTATATAGTATTATATTCACAGTATCAAATAATATTGTACCTAAGTTCACGCTACAGTAATACCACGGCACTAATAACTTTAACACAATTAAGGAAAAACTGATAATTGCGTCCATCTACCAAACAATATCACCATGAAAACTTTTGCAAACATAAAAAGAAAACTTTGTAAAAATAAAACAAAGATTTCACACGGCATAACATTTATAAAAAAATTGGACTTCATTGTATTGTGTAATTGTTGGATGATAAAAATACTTAAAAAAACTAAAAGATACAAATCTATTGGGTACAATTCAACATTGAAATAGGTTCTTTTATTTCTGTACAGATAATATGGAGCATCAGTGTGGCGTCCAATCAAACTCTTTCTATTTCATATTGTCCTGGTAGACGTGCGGATTTAGAGATCTGCGGATGCCGCAATCGGATCGTATGCACGTCGTATGCTGAAATTAACGGTTCAATTTATAGGTAGTTCTCATTATTTTATTTCAGTATATCTGGCGCATTCTACATCGCCTAGAATGCATAAATTATAAAAAAAAAGAACTAAAATAAATTAAAATGTGTTACAATTTGTAGTACTTAATTTTTCCAGCAGGTTATAACTTGTTTGTCATTTACATTGAGGACAAAAATTGAAACTGGCGCCAGCATTTAAAATGCATAATTTACATGATTGATTTTTTATTATTTATTTAAACATACCGGCTTCATCTAGTTTTTCACATATAAATTGACGTGTAAAAGTGCCGTTTTATGGCCTATTTGCAAAAATAAATTCATTGTTTCATTGTTTCATATTGTTATTTTATTTAACAATGTTTTCAGAGCCCTTCTCATAAGCAGGTAGGAGCCGTTACGTTAGTGCTTTATTAATTAAATTGACGGATAATACTGAGTACGCCCAGTCGTTATTTATTCAAATATTGTTAAAAATTATATGGTTATGTTCGTTATTTATGTTATATTTAAACAAATTTTATTTATTTATATATTCAAGTAATACATATTATTAAGAAATAATATAATAAAGAGAAGAAATAAAACAATAATACAATACAGACAACGTACTAATGTACGTAATATTTTAATGGCATTTTGACATTATTCCGCAGTCTAATAGGCGTCTCCTACAAGTCCGCTTACCCTTGCCAAAGTAGTTGGG
Organism: Spodoptera exigua; assembly: GCA_902829305.4. Taxonomy (NCBI): domain Eukaryota; kingdom Metazoa; phylum Arthropoda; class Insecta; order Lepidoptera; family Noctuidae; genus Spodoptera; species Spodoptera exigua. The sequence goes on along the minus strand of LR824601.2, from coordinate 4,340,313 downwards.
GATCTAAATAACAGTGCAGTACTTGTAGATTGTGCTCCTCGCACTATTGACCGCCTCCAATGTATGCCCTCCTAGTACATGTGCGGAATGAGGCAGATGCGGATTCGTATAAAAGGTTCATGTTATTTCATCAACATTGCAGAAAAATAGGCATTAAATATATTAATTGTATTTTACTATTTATGCTTACACACTAATCAAAATACGCAGTACATTCTTAAAATCTATGAAGATATTTAAGTCCTTTCTGTAAAAAGGATGCAGGATAACTGACCACCTGTAAGTTACGGCTTCGGTGTGGTTTGATTATTAAAACAAAATATTTTTATTTTGGATTCAGCATTTATTTGAAAATACTTACTTTTTAAAATGGACTAATTGCAATTGCAATTTCTATAATTATTTCCCAGGACATCTGCATATCTGCAATGAAAGAGAAAGATATAGAAGGAAAGTTGAGGGGTGTAACAAATGAATGGTCGGTTCACGAACTAACATTCCAAACATTCAATAATCGGGGTGAGCTGCTACTGAGGGGTGATACTACAGCTGAGACTATTGGCCAACTGGAAGACAGCTTAATGATATTAGGCTCCTTGCTTTCTAATCGGTAAGAAAATATAAGAAATTCTATTTTTATAAATTAAATCAAATGTTTTATTAGCAAAGAAATATAACATTAAAATCAGTCAATTCACTTTTTTTTTAAATTAGTTTTTTGTGTATATAGTTTAACACATGTATGGTTTATAGATACAATGCTCCGTTCCGCAAACAAATTCAACAATGGCTGTACGACCTTCAGAGTACTAACGAGATTCTCGAAAGATGGCTCCTTGTGCAAAACATGTGGGTTTATCTGGAAGCTGTATTTGTTGGCGGTGACATTGCCAAACAACTACCAAAAGAAGCTAAAAGATTCTCTAAAATCGACAAGTCCTGGCAAAAAATAATGCAAAGAGCCCATGAAACACCCGGAGTAGTCTCCTGTTGTGTGGGCGACGATCTGCTCAGACAGTTGCTTCCACATCTACAAGAACAGTTAGAACTGTGCCAGAAAAGTCTCAGTGGCTATTTAGAAAGGAAAAGAACGATGTTCCCAAGATTCTTCTTTGTATCAGATCCTGCTTTGTTGGAAATTTTGGGTCAAGCTTCAGATTCGCATACTATACAGAATCACCTGCTATCTATTTTTGATAATATAAGATATGTTAAGTTTCATGACATTGGTAAGATTTATTTCTTCTTCCTATGTTCGTTTATCGGTAAGATTCTAGCACGTTGTATCGGTATTCGGTATGTAGATCAGCAGTAAAAGTAGAAGATAGTTGCCATTTATTTAATACTCATATTTTATGTCCATTATTTTCAGAATACAACAAGATGATAGCTATAGTGTCTTCAGAAGGTGAAGAGATCAAACTGGAACGGCCAGTACGAGCTGAGGGTTCAGTGGAGACCTGGCTAACTTCTTTGTTACAGTCAGCTCAGGGCAGCTTACACTCCATCATCAGGAATGCTGTAACTGTGATCAATGACCCTGCATTTAACTTACTTCTCTTTTTGGATAAAATGCCAGCACAGGTGAACATAATATCTTCTTATTAATTTTAGTTTATTTATAAAATTAATGAAATAATCGCTAAAAATAATCGAATTCCTACCCACAACTGACAACAAAATGCATCATAAGAATATTATTTTGTGCCCCAGATTGGACTTTTGGGAATTCAAATAATATGGACAAGAGATGCAGAATTAGCTTTAATGCAAGCTCGACAAGATAAAAAAATAATGATGGAAACCAACAATAAATTTTTGGAGCTACTCAACACATTGATCGATCAAACAACGAGAAATTTACTAAAAATTGAAAGAATTAAATTTGAAACTTTGATTACAATTCATGTCCATCAAAGAGATATTTTCGACATGTTGGTAAGTATCGCATGATTAGGTCTTTTACAGCTCCCATTTTGCACTGTTATTGATCGAGGGGCGTGGACTGGACACGTTTTTCAGCGAAAGTGAATCTGCCACGGCTCTCTGATCCTCCATCCTGCTTATAGTCCCCTAGTTATAGCCTCCAAAACTATTGATTTGCCAGTCCTGGAGCTAGTCATACACATGAACCTATACAGTTCTGGTGAAAATGCTAAGTCACGGAGTACGGGGTACCATGCCAATTTGAGTTCTCGTTGAAAACTATTAAAATGGTGCCCAGTACTGAAACAAAGCATCATTTTGACTGTCTTATTATACCCCAAAAACAAAACATACTTGTGCGTAAAATATTTGTTCGTTCTTCAGCATATTTATCTAAATAATATTTGGGATCTTGTAACTTTTATGCTTCTTCAGGTTAATATTCTCCCAGTTCGCAGTGATTCTCTGCATAAATATCGATCTGTCGGCAAAACTACGTCACGGGCATGCCAATGCACCATGCCTTTTCTGCTCTTCTGGTGTCTGGAACTATAGGTATCGATTTGCGTCTGAAGAATTGTTGTTAGGCATATAATCAAAATAGTACAACTAAAAACAATATTCACGAGCTGAGAATATTGTTCTTAGTGATCACTATTTGGTATTTAGTTGTTTTTATTATTAAGTTGTATTAAATTTTACCATATTACTAAGGTCAGTTTAGCTCAAATACAAAAAATAAGTATTGTGTTAGATCTGCCAGTTATAATAAGTCCCTTACAAAGATTGTGCTTCCCATCTTTTTTGTGTCAGAAAAACTCTGATGATCATTTCTCTTAATATTTTCCTGGCATTCCCTCGTGTTGAAAAGATCCTTATAATACATATTTGACCCAGTACTTAGGTGTGATCATAGGGAAAACGCTAGGTTATTTTAGGTATTTTGTCAATTGTAATAGTGTTCCTAAAATTGATCCATTTTCGTAATCTTAAGACATTACATCTGTCTGTTACATATATCAGGGGCTAATAGGGGATTTGTAACTCACCCTTAATACTCTTGCGTCACAACAATCCAGGTACTCCGCTCTGTTCATATTCTCCCAGTGATTACTTTCCTGAATATTGATCAGTTAGCGACCCTCCCGTGCAGGAACGAGTCGATTCAACCATTTATATTATAGCTGATTAAGCTACGTTACAGGAAATGCACCATACAATTTCTGATCTTCTGGTGTCTGAAACTATACGTATCGATTTCTAGTAGTAGTAACACTTACAAAAATATTAAGGTTTATTTTCGCTTAAGATTCTAGAGACCCTACTTCCTACTAGTAATATTCTCCCAGTAATTGCTTCCACAAATATTGATCTCCCGGCAATCCGGTCCTCTTCGAACGAGTCCTGTGTTTAACCTGCTGGTGTAAATAATTTAGTGAGGAAGCACCATGTTATTTATGCTCTTCTGGTATTTGAGGCTATAGGTATTGATTTGGTTTTGCAGCGTTAAGAGAATGGTCTCCGTAGTGTACTACTACGGCGATCGGTTTCTTGACCGTCACGAGAATACTTAGTCGGAAAAAATACGTAATTATTGCAGAAATCTGATACAGATTCGATCATTTCAAGACTCTAGTATTTTGAAAGCTTTGAACCAAACTGAATTTATAGGCACTGTATGTAAGTGCTGTTTGCCATTTGCTAATTGCAAATTTTCAGTAATTCTATCTTATCTTTTATTTCCTAGTGTCAAAAAAAGACTATCAAACATTTTCCTATTGAGGGCTCTCATAAATGTTGATCTGCTGGCAACTTGCTCGTTGTGAAAAGAGCCCATATAAAATCTGTTGGCCTATGTTGATGGAAATTCTACGTCACAGGGAGTGCACCATGCCATTTATGCTCTTCTTTTTTCAATATCTGAAGCTAAACTTTTTGATTTGGAATCGAAGCGTTGTGACATACTATTAGATTTTTGAAAAACAGCAATTTTTATTTTCTGCCTACGGTTTTGCCCAGCTCAAGTTTATTTTCTAATGCTCCGACCTGTATCTATTCTGCCAGTAATTACGTCTAAACTAAATTTGCCAGTCTTGGAACTGGTCATTTTGTATGAATTTGGTAAGGTAAAAACGTATCGTCACGGGGAAACACACCTTAATGTTTCTAGTCTTGCAGTGCAATGCAAAAGATCGTAATACTTCCAGCTTTTTATCTTTTCCTGGTCACTTCCTTTATAGATATTGATTTGCCGGTCTTTGAACATCTGGTACTCTATCTACTTATATATCTGTGTAATTACTACGTTAACGGTGAACCACCATCCTATTTCTGCTCTTCTAATATATAGGACTAAAGGTATTGATCTGTTTTGAAAACGATGTAGTGCCTGCACTCGCAGTACCTGCAGCGCCAGTATGAAGTAAGTTGTAGCGCCATCTCTAGCATATATTCTCCTAGTCATAGCTCCTTAATTTATTGAAATTCTAGATGGGTCGTCCTTCTTGTGTAGTGAAATGTGACATCACAGAATGTACATCTTGTCATTCCTTCTCTTCTAGTATTTGGTATTTAAAGTTATTGATCTGGTGGTAATAGAATAAGTTATAGGACAACGATAGATTCTGTTTTAAAAAAAGAGAATGGTCGCTTACCTCTGCATCACACCAAAATAATCTTTCTATTAAACTTGCCACTATATAAGTAGTATCCAAATGGATATCATAGCTTCTTATAAGCTAAATTAATAAAGTGACTTAATCAATGTGGAGTAGTGACCGGTAAAATTGATCAACTTTACTTTCTACTGTGACGCTTCTTCTGCTTATATTTTCCCAGTGCATGCTTCTACGGTTATTGATCTACCAGCCCTAGAATTGGTTAATCTATACGAATCGATGTATGTATATGCATGTTAGGGGGAATACTACGTCATGAGAAACCACCGTGTTATTTCTGCTCTTCTAGTGTTAGATGCAGTCCATATTGATTCGCATTATATTTCTGGGAGATTCTTAGAGATACTGCAGATATTTCTAAGTTGAAGTATTATTATTATAACTAATTTCGATTAATATGTAGACAGCACTTTTGAAACATCAAAGTATGACCATCCATTACCCATTCCAAATTCGTCTGGATAAGAATGAGCAAGAAACTCCATAGTTACATACTTTTTTAATCTCACTGAAACATAGTCAAAATATATAAAATAAATTCGTATATTTTTAAACACATTTATTTTATTAAATTTTCCAGTGCCGTTTGAACGTGCGTTCGGCCAACGACTTTGAGTGGCTAAAACAGTGCAGATTCTACTTCAAGGAGGATGCTGATAAAACTTGGATATCAGTCACGGATGTTACGTTTACTTATCAAAATGAATATTTAGGTTGCACAGATAGGCTTGTGATTACTCCCCTTACAGACAGGTAAAATTTATTTGTTATTTTGAAGATAATTCTTTTTGTTGTTTGCTAGCAACTTGTTCCTGCTTATTTGTTATTCTGGTGAATTCTCAACTCTCAATCTCAAGGAGATCTTTGATAGTATCGATTACAACCGAAGTATGTAAAATGACGTCACTTACTTGTAATTTCAGTTTAGATTTCCACCTAGCAAGTATCCTTCACAGGGACCAATTTATTGATATCTAATATACCCATCGTGCAATAAAATCATGATGTTTTCTTAAAACATTATATTTTTGATCTATTGCTCGCCAGTTTGACGCTCGTATTAGAAGTTTTGGTTTCGATACCATTGTAAAACGGCAACGAAATTTACAGAAGTTAACAGAACAAATCGATTACGCCATGCCAACTTAAGAACTATTGTTTGAGAACAACAATTTGTGGTACTCCCCACAAATTGACCAAAGTAGGTCTTATATTTGACATAAGTGTGTGTGCCTTCAAAACGGATACAGAAGCCGCTCTAACATAGATATCTTTATACATTTTCAGGTGCTACATCACGCTTGCTCAAGCTCTTGCTATGAGCATGGGAGGAGCTCCCTGTGGCCCCGCCGGTACGGGTAAGACGGAGACAGTCAAAGACATGGGCAAGACTCTAGCTAAATACGTCGTGGTCTTCAACTGTTCTGATCAGATGGATTATAGGTTAGTTGTTTTCAGTTTTAAAACGCAATCTCACACCAGTTTTTGTTCCTAGATCCTGGTTGCTTAGTGTCCTGGTAGTAACCAGATCTAGGATTTTTTTGGGATAAGAGCAAGAGTTGTTTCGTGTCTCATCTAAGCGAGCCTACAATGCGTTGCTCCGCTACCAGTAGCCAGGTTGTTAAGTACAACTATGAAAGTAACTATTCAAACATAAGCAAGTTTATAAGAATTAAAATTAAGCTGTGTGTTTACAGAACGTTCGCAGAATATTAGCATCTAATATTAAGGTGTAGTAAACGTTCACGCACACAGCTACACTTTGTATAGAGCAGATTACTACAAAGAAAAATGTGTAGGTACCAATTGATCGACGCCGGCTGTTCACTAAGATTCTTCGTCAGTCGGCTGATAGCTGGGGCTTAGTTCACAGTCCAAGCTATCAGCTGATCTAGAAAAATAATTTGTTAATAATTAATAATAAATAACATAATTATGTTATTGCTAGATATTCAATAACTAGCTACCATACTACAGTATAACATTATAATCATTACTATACTATATAAACAGATTGTTATTTTTTTTGGGTTTCTTTATTTGAGTTATATATTTTTGACCTATAAATGTCATCAGTGTTTACTAATATGATATTATACCTTAAAGTAAGCAAACATTATACACTAGTCTCCGCTTTGTATTACTCGGTCAGTATTATTATTTAACATTACTCTTAAAGGGTGAATTATTGTATGTTTTTAGGTTATTCAAATAAAATATTATATTTTGATTGGCACGCCAATAAAAGTTCAATGAAAAGTCAAGTTTTTATCACATAATTTTCCTTTTCTTTATGCCCTGTATTAAAATAAATAACATTATGCAATCCAGGGGTTTGGGGCGTATCTACAAAGGTCTGGCTCAATCAGGTTCCTGGGGCTGTTTCGACGAGTTCAACCGAATTGAATTGCCAGTACTTTCCGTCGCTGCACAGCAGGTTGCAGTGGTGCTTTCTGCTAAGAAAGAAAAGAAAAGGACTTTCGTTTTCACTGACGGAGATACTTCAGAAATGTGCCCTGAATTTGGAATATTCATCACTATGGTATACTTTATTTTCTTCGATACACCACTGCTAAATAATTTGTTGTTGAAAGTAATTCAAGTTCTCTGTCCCTCAATAAACCACTGAGTGGGTCTCAAGCTACAAGCTAATAAGAAAACGGTAACGAATATGTTTCTTAAATTTGAATTGGAACGCGTTGGTTCGTACACTTTTTTATTGTAATTGGTTTTCTTCATTTGGAAGTTTTCAATTAGTAATGTGCTGTCTGAAATTGAACTCAATAGACTTAACTCGAACTTGTGGAAAGTAGTCATAACATAATATTACGTCTATATAGGGGGCATCTACCTACTTTTAAACGTTAATATATATTAATTTTATTGTTCTACAGAACCCAGGGTACGCTGGTCGCAAAGAGTTACCCGAGAACTTAAAAATTCAATTCCGTACAGTAGCTATGATGGTCCCTGATAGACAGATTATCATCAGAGTTAAGCTAGCGTCTTGCGGCTTCTTAGAGAACATCACGTTAGCCAGGAAATTCTATACCCTATACAAGCTGTGTGAAGAACAGTTGACAAAACAGGTAGGCAAAACATTTGAATTATGTTAAAAATTTAAAATGTTGTGAGACATTACATGTATATTATTCCTTTATGCAATGCAACTGCTAGAAATGAATACGAATACTCACAAAAGGCATACAGAGTTGTTTGATTGGTTTATGTGTTCTACCCACACATAGAGCAAGAATGTGTGCTAGTGTAGTGTATGTAATCACGAACAAACTTCACCTGTTTGCAACGTATGATATCCTAGTAATGACATACGGTACACTAAGTATATATATAGATAGCGTACCCCCTATACATATGATTTACTATCCTAGTACGCAAAGTACATATAAAATAGACGCTTGTAAAAGGAATTAATCACCTTTATAATGGAAATAAAATTATTGGGATAGTATCTACGTAGGTCACTTTCAGAAATCGGTGCACGTTAAGTACGTTTTGTAACTTTCATCATGATAAAAAATATAATTATACCTATGATATGATACCACTGAAATCTCTTGCCAAGGATAACAAACAAATCTTTAAACCTGTAAAAAATGGGTTTTTGTGGCGTAGTTTCTTTATAACAGGCAATACTAACTATTTCAGGTACATTATGATTTTGGTCTCCGTAACATTCTCTCCGTGCTTCGAACCCTGGGCGCTGTAAAACGAGTCAACAACAAGGACAACGAAAGTACCATTGTTATGAGAGTCCTTCGAGATATGAATCTTTCCAAGCTAATAGATGAAGATGAACCTCTTTTCATATCTTTGGTAGCAGATTTGTTCCCAAATCAAGCTTTGGAGAAAACTACATATAACGACTTAGAGGAAGCAATTAAAAAGCAAGTTGATTTACTTGGTCTTATCAGTCATCCGCCTTGGTTACTGAAGATAATACAGGTACTATTATTACGTCTTACCTTTCTATCATATATTTAGGACGTAAATTATAAAGTCGCGTTACTTATTTGAATTATTGTTTTTCCTTATTTAAATATCTTTCATTGTCTTTGAAAAATAAACATTGTGAGATAGCGTTTGTTTTTAGTAGAATTTGCCCATGTGTCGTGGGTGCGTTTACTATCAGAAAACTTCATATAAAATGACAAAGATTTGTTTCGACAGCCGGTTGCCCAGCCACCGTGTCAACTGTGCAGTGGAATTTGTAATTCTGATTATGCAAAAACAAGAGACACTGTCAATACAATTACTTAAACAAAAAATATGCATGTTTCAGCTGTACGAGACTCAGCGAGTCCGGCATGGTATAATGACATTGGGTCCTCCAGGAGCCGGCAAGACAACCTGTATACAGACTCTCATGAGCGCTCTCACTGAAATTGAGAACCCACACAGGTAATCCATTTACTTCAAAACGTAATATAAACTATGTACTTTTATAGCGTAGTTATTTATACGATACGAACGATACGTCGAAACATACGTCACAAACACAGTGGAAACAGTTTACCTCCATGTAGCACATGAACTCCTAGTAGCTGAAAACAAACTTTGCAATGAAGTTTGCGCAGTAGTTTCACATATAAATATAGTTTACTAAATACGTTTTTACTTGCTCGGATTGGGTGTTCAATTTTCATTGAGCCGCTTTTTGATGTAGAAAATCTTATGTACATATACATAATATAGATCTTAAAACTACGGCCAGCTTAGAAAAATCATCGGTGACTTAAAACTGCCTACCAAGCTTATAAATTGTTCAGTTTGGATTATGGACCGCTATAATGAACCGGGGTTCCGTCCGGTCTGACACTGGAGATGAAACGGGGTGGTTTTGAGAAGTCTGAAACTCCAAAGTTTTCTATTAATAAAAAAGGACGTGAACGTCGATCCATCGATTTTACCAAAGAAACAAGATCTAATATATCAAAAAAGTTACACAGTTCCATAAAAGCCATGCGTAGTCGTATGGAGAGTGGGCCCAATGAATGTAAAATACTCTGGCCTTCATTATTATTCTTCTGCATTGAAATATCTATTTTAGTCACAATTGCTAGAGTACGGTTTTATTACCTTTGAAATTGAGATTGAGGTAGCTACTTGGTATAGTAAGGTAGACACATACCTATTAGACTAATGAGGAATAACTATAGTAAATACATTTTAAATTATAAATTCTTAGGTAAAATGAGACACTGATTAGAAACTTAGCTTTTCTTCTTTTATTATTATAATATTACTTTCTCAAAATAGAGTCACGGTCACATCATGTCTCAAAAAATATCACTATTTATATATTTTAATGAACGTAATTTTAATTTAATGAATCTGTCTCTTTCATTGTTGGTGTCGCCTCATAAAAGATAGAAAACTTGGTTTACATTCCTTTGTTCTCTTAGTATTTACTGTTGTCCTGGTATTGCGAATTTTTTAGCGTTGTATAGATCAATACTCTGCTAGTCCATTACACTTGGTATGGTTTCAAAGCTAAAGTCAAAGTTTTAACATTTTTGCATGAATTTAGCTGCAAAAATGAACTACGAAAATTTGGATACATGATTATTACTTAAAAAACTAAACTTTTAAATAAAAACAAAAAGTTAGACAATAAAATGTAATATGTAATAACGATTGGACACAATTAATGGATATTGAACCTAAAACCTATGACATAAAGAATAATATGGCTTAACAGTTGAACAGTGTTAACTACTAACGAGGCTACCAAACATAACAAATGTTTACGGGGTCCTAATAATCCACCACGTAGGAATATTAACGAACTTCGAATGGTTCATGTAAGCGCACTAAACAAACCAAAAAATACTGTGTAGTGATTTATTAGTTTATAATAAAAATTACGTTTATTTATTTATTAGGTTAGCCAATAGTTATGTACACTGTAACATTTGCAAGCAATAACTACTTACTGGCGAACAACATGCACAGAAAAACGATTAACATTCAATAGTAAATTATTTTAAATTAATACAAAAAGTCATTAACAATAAACATTCATGAAGTATACATGGACTTGTGTAGCATTAATACCTATAATACTTACATAGCACTTAAAAAAGGTTATTACGACGTTTCCCGCTGGTGTAAAAAGAGACGACATAGATATTTAAGAAAGACTGAGCTTCAAGCCTTCTTACTTACTTCTGCCTCTTAGTTGTGTGTTGAGTGCAAATTTAATCAGGTGGCCCCTGATTATTTATTCAAGGTTGTTACTTAATTGGAGCAGTTGTGGCTATCTTTACTTGTCTTGCCTTAAGAGCAGGTCTGAAATGCAACGATTTGCCTTACCTCTTCACATTTTGTGATATCCTGGTAAATGGCGCCTTTATGCACGGGTTCACGCAAGCGCATCTTTCTCCTTCTAAGTAGTTGGTTCTCCCCGAACTACAGCATTTAATAAGAAAAATAGGATATTGTAAACCCGAATTGCTATAGAACATTAGAGGTAAAAATACGAAAATCATTTCTGACTATGTAGTTAATTGTAGTTAATCAGTTCTGGTTTTGACCATGAATTTCCCTTGCCAACAATCGCAGCTATTATTCACCACATGCTCAGAAGGAAGTAGGAAGTATAAAATCATCTAGAAGTTACAGAATTTGCAGTACTAGGTTTTCATGACATTTAGGAGCATCTGATATCAGTTACTTGTGTGCAACCTTATGTGCATTCTGCAAGCGTGTCAGTTTCCTTTGCTGAATTCAGTCTGAAAGGTCAACATAGAAAAAGCGCAGTTAGTATGTGAGTTGCTACCTAAAAACATCATTCTCATACGCGATAATTAATATGCATGTGCAGGCAGTGATAGATTGTGGCTACCCAAACTTTGTAAAATAGGTTAAAATAAAAATCTGATAAATACTTATAGTAAGTTACACTATTCGATAATTTTTGGATAATTTATACGCTTTAATGAGTCATAAAAAGAAGATAAATAAAAGTAAGCTATAGAGGTAGACGTTCCCTACAAAAAGTTTATATTGTTTTGTTTATTTACTGTAGACCTATCCTAGTCAAGGTTACAAATTCAACAGTCTTACCACGTGGTTTGAATAAAGTTATTGATCCATCCAGACGTTATAGAATTTCCAATACTAGGATTTCATGAAACAGTAGGATTGCACTTTTGTTCTGACTTAGGAACTGCATTTCAGCTCTCGGTAGTCTCATATGTATGCTCCACGCAAGCGCACTTTTACAGGGATCTCTTACCTATGGATTGAACTAAGACATCAGAAGCTTTGGAATGTAAATGTAAAAAATATATTTAAAATGTATATTGTAAAAATATTGTATATTATTTTAATATAGAGAACTGAATATGTGTATTGAGTCAGCTTGAGAAAATTAATCCCTATTATTTAATTTAAATTCGATATATTATAATTTAAACTCTATCGACCTTATTACAAAACAAGGTTTATCTTTAGTCCAGGTTTAAACCATTGAGTCGGGTTTTGAATTTTGAATCTTATTTTCATCGACCTTCAATTCGAAATACGAAAACTGGCTCAATGGTTTAGTCCTAGACTAAAGTAAAACCTTGTTTTGTAATAAGGCCGTATATATTTAATTAATAGGGATTAATTTTCAGTACTGTCTAATATAATGTTTTTATTAGTGGGTTTCTGTTAGTATTACACTCGTACTACTACGTTGGCGACCCGCTGTAAGACCTTGAACTTGGTGACGCTAGTTGCAACGTTTCCGTTCGTAGCGTAGCAACCAGACATTGGTCCATGTGCTCTGAAGATAGTATTGATCCAAGCAGCTACTTCAAAATTCGCAGTACTAGGTTTTTAGGAAACATTAAGATGTTACCGGGAACACGGCAGTTAAAACTTAGCGGTTGTAATGTATTTCATATAAAAACTCTTATAAGGATTAAGAAAATCATCTTTTCTCTTTTGTTTATTCTGCAAGACAAAACAAAACTACTATTATTTATACAAGTGCAAAATCGAAGCTTGTCGACGCATGAATTCAATTGTATAAGTAACGATCTCAACTTTACTGTGTTCGTAATGATATGTGGATGACATACATCAGTTTGGATATTTAAAATGACGTGCGCAACAATGCGTGCGCTGATCTATGCAGTTGAATTTGATGGTTTTAACAATTCAAACAAAAAATAAAATGAACAGGTATATGTAGGTTTCTCAACTTCAAAAAATGCAGTTGCATTCTAGTGAGTAGAATATGCAAGTAAAAAAACCTTGGACTGGATGCGACCTTTGATTACAGGCTGCCCCAAATTTCAATGATTTTCTCAAATAGTTTTTTTATTGAGAGTTTTGTTTCGCACTAGCTAATTTTATTTTGTGATTAACTTATCATAATTAGGAAACTAAAAACACCAAGTAATACAGCGTTATTTTCAAAAATCAAGAAAATATTGCTTTGTGCGGCTTTTCAACAAGTAATAAGATTAATATTATGGAATCAGTGAACCAGAATTGACTTCCAAGAATGGTTATTATTAGTTAATATGTCTCCTGCCCACGAGACAGATAAAAGCACAGCTATAATTTATGTAGGTACAGACTTTTTTATACGTACAAAATCCGTAATCAAGTCTACATCACCTGGCAAGCAACCAATGTACCACAAGACTACTAGTGTGTTGCCAGCATTTTTAACAGTTAAGGATTTGAGGATTGGGGCAATTTGGTCTGCAGTGGCGACCTTTTCTAATTCTTGTTGCTTTGTGCTATCCTGGTACACAGTGCATTTATGCAGAGGTAACATCGGTGCGCCGATTCTTCTCTCCCTGCAATTCTATCTAACAGGTCAGGGTCATGTATGCATTTCGAACCCAAACAACACAAACTAAAACACCTTTAGGTAATACTAGAAATATTTTTTGTCATTTGTATTTGTAACGCCACTATTTAGAGTCTGTTTTACTATGCCTCAATTTAAAGCTTTGCATCAGATAGATTTGAATATAGAACGATTTTTGTTTGAACTATGAGTCACATACGTTAATTCAAAGTTTGTATGAAGTTGGTCAAAAATACTTAGGCAGTTTAGAGAATAAACCTGATAATAATGTTAAGATACTTGTACAATTAAGTATTTAAATATTATTTGGTGATCTTATTATAAAATAATGTTATATTTTACTTCATGCAATCATGTATTTGGACCCTAGACCGCAGGCGTAAAATGCATTGTTGCCATGGTAATCTAGTGGCGTCCCACGTGCTTTGAAGATGGTATTGATCCATCCAAGCGTTATGAAATGTGCAGGACCAGGACGTCATGGAATACAAAGAGTACCTTAGAAAAGAAAGGTGCTATTTACATACCTAAACCTAGGTAAAGGTGCCTATATTATTGAAAACACAATGTTTAGTTCTTAAATCGAAATTGTAATGAGTAATTTTGAACACGTTTAACAAATAAAAAACCCAAAATACGTAGCGTGTAATTAAAGTAAAATGGACAAAATGATTATAGCTGCTATGTAGCTGTAGCGAACTTATTATTAGTAAAATGTAGCTTCGGGCGATAGGTCGACGTACGCGCATGTATATACCAAAACTAGACCAGAGCAGGAGTTGATTTTTAGTCACCAGTATGATTCTGACAAATAAATCTCGCCTCAGCAAGGCACCCCTCCTGAAAAATAGTTTATATTAGAAAAAGATATACAATAAATACTAAGTAAGTGTAGATGCTAACAATAAGTGTTAATTAAGACAATGTATTAAGATAGCGTCACCCGACCTTTTAGTATTTGTAGTGCAGCGCGAAATTGCATTCTAAGTATGCACGTTACTAGGCAGTAAGAAAGTCTAGGATGCTGAAACCTTTTCAGTCTATGAAGTCACCCACACTAGTAAAAGGTTCAACACACTTGCATTTAAGGCCACATGACAGTGTTGCAACCCATTTAAGAACGCTGGAGAGAGCGGGATGTCTATATTTGTTTCGTTATTGTGCGACCTACATAACCTAGCAGAAAATTTATGAATGAACGCTTCACCAGGTATATTTTATTAATAGGTCCTATGAATCAGTCTGTCATTCTGTCCCTTTCAGTATTCAACGATTCATGAGGCCGGCAGCACGCCTGTTGAAACTAATATTTGCGTTTTGATTTTCGCAAGTTTGAAGTGATAGCTGACAAATGGGACACATGTGTGTTTATTCATTACCTAAGAAGGCTTTTCTAGACAACAAACGTTTAAACTAGCAGCTAGCTAGTAACTTAAGCTACAAAAGCTGTTTTATGTTTGGTCATTACTCTTTAAATCACTTGAACCATCACAGTCGTTTACAATATTATGTTGTTTTGAAATATATTTTTCAGTTATCTTATGGACAACTAGTGGTCCACCAAGCATAGGTATTCCACTATTTACCCAGTTGTCATTCCCAGTGATGAACTCTACAGTCTAAAATTTTCTTTCCTTCCTTCAGAACCTTCTCCTGACTATAAGACTTACGCGTTTACCAACACATTCCACGATTCATTTTTACATATAGGTAATGCTTATATAGACATACTTAGATTAAGACTAGGAATAAAAAATTGACATGTATTATTTTGCGTGTTAAAAAGTTTTTTAATCTTAATAGACATATTTTTAATTTACAGAGAAATGCGGATGAACCCAAAGGCTATAACTGCTGCGCAAATGTTTGGTCGATTAGATGTCGCTACAAATGACTGGACTGATGGAATTTTCTCAGCTCTTTGGCGTAAAACACTCAAGATACGTACTGGGGAACATATTTGGTTAGTGCTAGATGGTCCGGTCGACAGCATATGGATTGAAAATTTGAATTCGGTTCTTGATGACAATAAAACATTAACTTTGGCTAACGGTGATCGTCTGACAATGTCTCCAACTTCTAAGATTATATTTGAACCAGAAAATATTGATAATGCTTCTCCAGCTACCGTGTCTAGAAATGGTATGGTGTACATGAGTTCGTCAGGATTAACTTGGGACCCAGGTAATAAATAATTCTTCTATCTAAGTCCTGATTGGATTTGTTCTGATTAGTGATGTGCGAAACATATTTTTTCAGTGCTACGAGCATGGCTAAAAACTAGATCGCCCCGTGAAAATGAAGTCTACACCCCGCTTTTCGAAGAGACATTCCCAATCACATACACGTGGTGCACACAAAACCTCACATTTAGTATGCGTGTACTACAGAGTAATATTATAGCACAAATGTTAAACCTTCTAGAAGGCTTAGTGCCGCCACAAATAGTTGAATGTGAAGACACCTCCGGTAATAAGTCACTTAACGGTGATGAGGACGAAGAAGAAAAAGACAAAGGCGAAGAGATCGTATTATTCACGCCCGAGCACCTTCATAAAGTTTACGTCTTTAGTCTTATTTGGGGATTTGGATCTTTGTTAGAAACAGAAGATAGAACACGATTCGATGGTTATTTACGAAAAAAGTTTAGTGAAATTTTAGACTTCCCGAAACACCCAAACAATAAACCTTGTATTGCTTTTGATTTCTATGTGAAACATCCTGGAAAATGGGAATTGTGGGATGATCTGATGATGCATTACCAGTATCCTGATACAGCAACACCTGACTACGCTAGCATTCTCGTCCCAATCGTCGATAATGTTCGAATTAATTACTTGATACACTGTATTGCTAAACAAGGAAAAGCAGTGCTTTTATTAGGAGAACAAGGCTCTGCAAAAACTGTAATGATGAAGGCTTACATGAAAAATTGCAACCCAGAACAATTTATTGGACGTTCGTTTAACTTTTCATCAGCGACCAGCCCTTATCAATTCCAAAAAACTATAGAAAGCTATGTGGAAAAACGCAGCGGCATGACATTTGGACCTCCTGGTGGAAAGAAAATGTTAGTTTTCATAGATGACATAAATTTACCGCAAATAAACGAGTGGGGCGATCAAATAACAAATGAAATTGTGAGGCAAACTATGAGTATGAACGGTTTTTATAGTCTTGAGAAACCTGGTGACTTCACTACTGTTATAGATATACTGTTTCTTGCTGCAATGGGTCAACCTGGTACGTTAAATATTAGTAGCATGTCTGCTCTTTTTACTTTATTATGTTATAATTGACAATAATTATATATTTATTATTTCCAGGTGGTGGAAGAAACGATATACCAGCTCGATTAAAACGCCAATTTTCAATATTCAACTGTCCATTACCTAATAATGATTCGATTGACAAAATCTTCAAAGTTATTGGTGAAGGCCACTACAATGCAAAGCGAGGCTTTGCTGCAGAAGTCAGATCCCTGATAAAGAAAGTTATACCTTTAACGAGAGAACTCTGGGCAAGGACTAGAGCTAACTTGTTGCCGACACCTGCAAAGTTCCACTATGTATTCTCCTTGAGAGACCTCTCTAGGGTATGGCAAGGTATGGTGGGCACATTACCTACGGTGATAGAGTCTGAGAAATGTTTAATGCTTTTGTGGAAACATGAATTCTCGAGAGTATTTTCCGACCGGTTCACGCATGAGAAAGACAAGGAGTGGTTCAACAAAGCTATGTATGATATCACTGAAGAGGTGCTTGGCACAGAATACAAAAAGATGATGCTGGACAAAGAACCTGTTTTCGTAGATTTTATGAGGTAAGCCTTATTTTGCGCTCATCTAAATTATTGTCATTTGAAAATGAGAAGCATTCTAGCATTAAAAATAGGTTCCCACCACACGCATGCGCCGACGTGAGTCACGTGTCGATGTACTCTGAATTCAAAACAGACATCGAGCCCTAGATATAAGTGCAAACTCTTTCAGTGAGTCTCAGGGTCAGGGAAAACTTTCTCTTTCGGTCCCGTATTACACAGAAAGTGAAGTTATTTACTACTATAACTACACGTGTACATCAGTGAGTGAGATTGTATTTTATTATACAGTTCTTCATCCTTATGCTTCCTTAGTATTTGACACTATGAATAACGATCGGAAACTATTCGCTTCATGTATACTTCTATCTATGATGTATTTTATCCCAGCTGCACTCTCGCAGGTTCATGTTTTCTCGGTAACTTGAGGCATTGGATATTGATTGGTATTCCACTGAACGAAGCCCCGTAGGCGCGGGTTCGAAACCCTGCACGTAACACTGACAGTTTTTCCGTGTTATATGTAAGAACTTTCGAAGTTTATAAAGACACACAAACTGACAAACGGTGAGGAAAAATATCGTAAGAAAACTTGGACATATTTCTTTCCTTTTCTTTAATTTTAAAACGTTGTCCCACAATATGATTTTCTCCTGTATGCGTTTACAAACATAGAATATTACATACACATCACACTATTGACAGCTTGCGCGGCAGCCAGTTGCCCAACCACCGTGCCAACAACCCTGCAAACGTAATATATACTAGCTTTCGCCAGCGGCTTCGCCCGTGTGCTGTGTTGATAAAAAGCAGACTATAGCAATAGAACAAAATCGAAGTATACATAAAATTTGTTATTAATCATCTCATTTTTATGGGTACATTTCCAATGGGTAGGTAAATACCCTATTACTTACTAAGTCTCCGCTATCCGTCTGTCCAAAGATAGAATGGTACCTAACTAATAGGTACGTATTAGCAACCGTTATACAAAAATAATCCTTATGGCGTGAGTTACACGTGCTATTGTGAGTTAACCATAAAAGATAGACAGCATGCTGAAGAAAATTTTTTTTTAGATTATGTTATGTAAAATATTTCCGTCATACATTATTTCTATGTAACTTTAACCATTAAGGCTACACAGGCGACGGAAACTAAAAAAAGGGAGTAACTTCTCCCGTTTTCCCAACATTTCCCTTCACTGCTCTGCTCATATTATTTGTAGCGTGATGAAAAGTATCCTATAACCTGCCCAGGAGTATAAAGAATAATTGTACCAAGTTTTGTTAAAATCCGTCAAGTAGTTTTTATTTCTATAACGAACATACAGACAGGCAGACAGACAGACAGACAAAAATTTTACTGATTGCATTTTTGGCATCAGTATCGATCACTTATCAACCCCTGGTAGTTATTTTGAAAATATATTTAATGTACAGAATTGACCTCTCTACAGATTTATTATAAGTATAGATAATTTCGAAGTAAGATTAAAATCACTATAATTAATGCTGAAACCTTCTCTGTATGAGTATAGAATTTTACCTGTGAGAAAATCTGGGCTGATGATGTTAAAAAATATCCATTATTAACCGGTAGCGAGAGCATCAAAACATCAAATGTTGTGTATCAAAATAGAAACATAACAACTACCAACGAGGGACTGTTCTTTGAACGAATTGTAACCTTCGTACTTTATATGCTTTTCTAGTAACAGGAACTATAAATAACGATCGAAAACTCGAAGACTCTCCCTTGAATTGACATCGCTAATATGCAGGACGTCATTCTAGCTACACCTGTACAGTTTTATAGTCTCTTAGTAATAGGAACTACGAGTATTGATTTGGGCTTCGCAAGTCAATCGATAACCGTGACGTTGGAACTGGGTGTTACATATATTGCATCTGCAATATGTATGAGTAGACTGACTTCTACTCTAAATGCACCATTGCATCTTCATGGTTTCTTGGTACCTGACGGCACAGTTATTGATCTGACTTATGCACAACAGAAGCCGAACATTTCCAGCACATCAACCTTTTCAAACTTCTTTGAGCGATTTTCAACTTTATAAACTAACCATAAAATCGAAAACATTTTAAAAGGTTGTGGATACTTCCTACCGTACGCAGTATTTGAACCTTCAAACATACTATTGCATCTTCATGTTCTCTTTGTTCCATAGTATATCTTCAGTAGAATTTTTTGTAGTAGCAAAGTTCTTAAATAATTGTTCATCTTTGCAACCATTGGGCGTACTTTGGAATAGGGTCCAGCGGTTAGACTTAATCGGCGCGTTTGTAGAACTAGATGCATATGAGGTAATACTGTGGAGCTTTTGTCGTCACCGTCGGTATGATATTTTTACAACAGATTATATAGTATTTCTGCAAAAAAATTGATTATATGTCTCACAGGTTTTAATGTGCAAGGTATAACAACAACTGGATAACAACAATATACATTTAAATATTTTGTGAGATTTCATTTTCTAGTCAATTCCATTTGACTGGGTCAGTAAATCGTCTATATTTTACAATTTTATCAACAACTTTAATCCAACTAATTTGCTGGATATAAATGGAAAATCTTCACAGCAGCCTTTTCCGTGCCCTAAGAATTCATAAAACTTGCGGCTAAAACTCTACGTATAGTCATAATTTAGCCCATTCCATCATAATTAGTAAAACAGGTTGGATCCGTTACCTTCAACACTACATTATTTATTCGCTTACGTAATAATTTAAACCACAATTTGAGTCTTATTGTTTCACTGAAGTGGTATAACGTATTTCACTAGCGTTTGTAGCGCCTCTACCGAATTATTTCAGGGTGATACGTGTTGTCAAGAAAATTTTGAACATATCAAATGTAAAGTAATAAAGTTTTAGTGTCATGGTGGGGTGAACGATCGCTATGAACGGCAACTCTTAATAACATGCTGCATTGCGTTATGTCGGACGAGATTTCTTGATATTTTATTTTTGTTATTTGTTTTCCATACTTATTAATTATTTTTCCGTTACTGTAACTGAAGCTCACATGCATTCGATTTCAGCCTGTATAATGACTGTTCCATATGATCAAATCTTGATGAGTTCATGAAGGGCCGCGCGTTGTTTGTTTACTATTTTTAATAAACTCGTATCACATCGATCTACCCAAACCACATCACGATGTGGATAGATAGACAAATATACTCAATCTATTCTTACAAAAATGGATTGAGCTAATATTATTAGTAGATATATGCTCGATCCATTTATTCTATAACAGCGTTTTATATCTTTGTCCCTTCCAATTCCAAATAGGATTTTTATAAGTTTTATGAGCTCTTTCATTAATTCGAATATGAAAAGACATTATGGGTAGCATATGCATATGCATATCATTATCAACGGCTAGCATTTAGTTTAAAAAATAACAAAAGGTGCCTACATTTAATATCTATCATACATATTAAGAATCAATTGAGAAATGATTTAAGGTTCCAACATGTGGTCTGTGGGTCTTACAAACAACAGGTAGCAGCTAACTTTTAATATACTCTTATTCTCAATCGTTAAATATCTGAAGCCCTTATCCTTGAAAATCCATGTGCGCCGCTGTTTGCTTACCATCAAGTTATCCGTCTGGACTCTATAATATAGATATGAGGTTACTAGTTTTCTTGAAAGCTGGCTTAAAACAATTTCAGAACAAGAACTACCTATCATTTTTAGAAAGTTGAAAAATATCTTCGCTTATTATATACTCCATGTTTTACATTCCGGTTTGAGTATGGTGAAAAGGTTTTTAATGTTCTTGTTTTTATTTCCTACAAGATGTAATATAATGAAATTTAGGAAAATGCTGTTGAAAAAGTAAAAAACAATAATAGAAAACACCGATCTGTTTATCTATAAAATATCAAAAAAAGTAAATCACTCTTGCTCTGTATTTCGAGGCACCACAACACTGCATATACTTACGTGTCAATGTAGATAAAAAACTACTACACAGGTTTCATTTCTTCAACTTAACACTGTAACTACATAGAATTTAAGGATATAATTTACCAAAATTGGTATGTGAATACAAAGCAAGCCAACTTTTATTCACAGATTACGTTGATTCTGTCATTTTTTAAGAAAAAAACACTATTATTATGAAAATATTTTGTTCGAGTCGGCCTTGGTAGAACTGAATTTCAACAACACACATACACACACAATTGAATTGTGAACGAAATTAAACCATAAAGCTATGTGTTTTACGCCTTATCTTGGTAAAGTACTGAAGTTTGATGTTACATTTCACTCGTAGTAGTTTTCACATCACAACTTGTTAAAGCGTCATGTGCTCCTGGTATTTAGAATCGAAATTGCGCCGAGTTTATATTTTCACGCAAGCGCATTAGACTTCAGACCACGTGTACCGAACACGTGGAGTTGTTGATTTGAGGGCAACGAGTTATTACAGGGTTAACATTAATGCGACTTGTTTTTCTTTTTACATTAATAGCTTTGCTGCATTTATTAATTACAATTATTGTGTGCTTCATCCATCTGCTTATCAAAACAGAAGTTATATTTTTTTTATAATGTCGCTATGATTTTAGTTATCACTAGCGCCCCATGCGGAATATTTCTGACACAGTACACAGTCCACGTTGACACAGTTTTAGTTCAATAAAATATAGTTTTATTGATTTGATCATTTTTTACTCAATAATGAGTTTCGACATTAGTATTGAGTTGGTATTTATTGTTTTTTTATATGTGCAACAGTTTTATTTTGACATCCTAAATATTTAGCTGTTTTTATTTCGTAAATTTTGCTATAAAAATCTTTAGTAAGTAACGTCAACTTTCATTTATCTCGCTCAGTACTATCAATAGCCATTTTTGTCCCAAGTCAAAAACTCCGCCCCCAACTGTACGAGCCAAATACTTCTTTAACTTTTATGATACCCTAGTATGCAGGATGTTTGGGAGGACAACTTTGTTTCAAAAACCACGCCCCCAAAACTGGGCACAACTTTATGTACTGTGACATAGATGTGTTTTTCCTTTAGTATTTGAACAGGTGGTCGTTGGGAACAAATTTGTTCCTGAAAATACGCCCCATTGGTGTGTTACTTCATGGTAACTAAAAGGTCTCTGTGATTTTATAGACAAGTTTAGTTTGAGAATAACGCCCTTTTTGCTAGTAGTCTGTGTACACCTAATACGTAGCGTTTAATAAAGCCGTAAACAATAAACAGTTTTCTGTTTTACTTCGTTTGTAATTTTATATATATAATTCGTACCCACTTTGTACGTACAAATGATTATAGTGTGATATCCTAAGAAGATCTAAGATCCTAAGACACAAAGTATTTCTTTCTGTTACAACATCTCTATGCGACTTTAAAGTATACGTTTTTAAAGAGTTATTTATGCTTCATGTGTAAGTTCCCTGAAAAGAAACCAACTGATAAAAATGTCTTCTATTGGAGTGGTCACAAATAAAATCTATATGCTTCTTATTTCTTCTACAGTACGTGATCTAAAAATCTCCTCACGACTGCCTTCCGAATGTCCACTCACAAACTGGAAACAACCTAGAGAGAAAAGGAAAAGTAAATAAAAGAAGACCCAGTAGTCGTAGCTAGATACATTGGCCCAATTAGAATTGACCTGCGCCGCCCGTTTAGATTGTTCATACAATCTACAACGAGATCAGGAGATAGTAATGCAGATAGGTGGTCACGACCAGGGCACAGAGGAAGATAAACAAGGAAAAAGTTCCCAAAAATTAACACTACCTAAAACATACATACTTACATAATTAAAAAAAAAACAGTGCTACAATGGTAATACGTGTTTTAATACACAGAGTTTTGATATTTGTGAAGTATGGTCAGATGGTCATCCGTCTATGAACAACCTCGTTTAGCGATGCTTAACCTATAAGTTTACCAGGTTGTAGCTATTTCTTCAAACTTTGTTAAAACCTCCTGTAGCCAGTGATAGCACATATTTAATTTTTTAAATGTAAACTTAAAACCTTTTATGTCCAACGATGCCTTATCGTTCGCAATGCCATCTGTTCAGAAAGTAGAAGTACTACGTAACCCGACTACGGCAGACTTCGCGTATACTAGGGACCAGTCAAAAAGTGGCTCTGATTATCCTTATCTGGACAGATGGTGCTTTTTTATAAACTTATCTCATGAAATATTGTTGCATCAATAATGTACTTTCAAACAATAATAATTACTACACACATTACAAACTTATGTTTCCTCAAACAACGCATTACATCAAATAAAAATGAAATTCTAGAGAGAATTCGTGAAATGGAAGCTCTTCTTGGAAATTCGTAGCGTGAACAAAATTCTAGGAATTCGGCTCGTTCTATCAGTTTCACTTGAACATGTTGGAATTACGATGCAAATTACAATAAGTGAAAATGTGTTTATAAGAACCTGTAAAACTATTTATATATTAAACAACAATATTATTTCTTTGTATTGTTGTATTATAACAAAGTACATATTTAATATTCAATTTTTTAATTTTAGTGCTGATAAACAAAAATGGACTGTGAGAAACGATTCCAAAAGGAATATTTAGACAAGTTTTTTAAAATACTGTGTATTTGTCGTTCAAGCATAAATAAATGAAACTTTTAAAATAATATTTCGCAATTAATGCATTTTTTTTTCTCATTACAGAGACGCTCCTGAACCAACCGGTGAAGAAGGTGAAGATACCGATATGGAGTTGCCTAAAGTATACGAGCCAGTGTTTGACTATGCTGAGCTTCGCGAACGCTTGGACATGTTTCTCGCGCAATTCAATGAAATGGTGCGAGGTTCCGGCATGGATCTAGTATTTTTCCCTGATGCTATGCTTCATTTAGTAAAAATATCTCGAGTTATAAGGCACCCAAGAGGAAATGTAATGCTCGTAGGCGTCGGTGGCTCTGGAAAGCAATCTCTTACCAAGCTATCTACATTCATAGCTGGATATCGTTCATTTCAAATAGCATTGACCAGGTCTTATAACGTTAGCAACTTTCTAGAAGATCTGAAGTTACTTTATAGATCATGTGGTGTTCAAGGAAAAGGCACAACATTCATATTCACAGATTTAGATATTAAAGAGGAAGGATTTTTGGAATATTTGAATAACATTCTTTCGTCTGGTGTAATATCTAATCTTTTTACAAAAGACGAGCAACAAGAAATTATTTCTGAGTTAACCCCCATTATGAAACGTGAAAATCAGAAAAGAACTTTAACTAATGAACTTGTAATGGAATATTTTTTGAACAGAACTTGCCAAAATCTTCACGTTGTGTTGTGTTTTTCACCGGTAAGTGGAAATATACGTCATTTTATTTGTTTACCTCCGAACCTTACCTGCCAAAGCATCTCTAGATATATAGGTCGCGTTGAGTCTTGCACTCTTAGAACGTGACTAGCTTTCAAGCTGCGTACATTACTTTCGAGCAAACGTTTACACAAAATTATATCTGTACATATAGCTTGTCCCAACTACACGTTTTCAATGATTTTACTGTATTGTTATTAATGTTTCGATTATTATAATTTTCAGGTCAGCGAAGCATTCAGATATCGCGCTATGCGTTTTCCTGCTCTCATTTCTGGATGTACAATTGATTGGTTTCAACCTTGGCCAAAAGACGCATTGGTCTCGGTTGCTGATCACTTTTTAGCAGAATTTGAAATCGAGTGTACAAAAGAAGTTAAAAAAGAACTAGTAACTGTTTTGGGGACAATACAAGATGTAGTGTCCCAAGTGTCTGTAGAATATTATCAAAGATTTAGACGTTCTTCTCATGTCACACCAAAATCATACCTCAATTTTATCGGAGGCTATAAAACAATTTATCAAATGAAGCAAAAAGAACTAGGAGATGGTGCTTTGAGAATGGACACTGGGTTAGAAAAACTACGAGAAGCGTCTATATCAGTGGAAGTTCTGAAAAAAGATTTGGCTGTAATGGAGCAAGATTTAGCTTTAGCATCAGAAAAAGCAGGTCGTGTATTGGCTGAAGTTACAGACCGAGCAATGCAAGCTGAAATTGTGAAAAATCAAGTGCAAATTGTAAAAGAAAAAGCAGAAGCATTGGTTGCGTATATTGCTGAGGAAAAAGAAAAAGCTGAAATAAAGTTAGAAGCTGCTAAACCGGCTTTGGAAGAAGCTGAAGCTGCTTTGAATACAATTAAACCGGCCCATATAGCTACAGTCCGAAAGTTGGGCAGGCCCCCACATCTTATTATGAGAATTATGGACTGTGTACTTATTTTATTTCAACGAAGACTACATCCGGTTATATCTGACACTGCTGCACCTTGCCCTAAACCGTCTTGGGCTGAATCTCTAAAGGTGAAGTACAATAATAAAATAAATCATAATAATATAGTGATTTAAAAAATTGCATACTCATAATTATTTTAACGTTGCTTTCAGATGATGGCCAGTACTACATTTCTATTACAACTGCAAAACTACCCTAAAGATATTATAAATAATGAAATGGTGGAACACTTGACTCCTTATTTTGAAATGGAAGATTACAATATGGACACAGCAAAGCGAGTTTGCGGTGATGTTGCTGGTTTATTATCATGGACTAAAGCTATGGCTTTCTTCCATAGCGTAAATAAGGAAGTTTTACCCTTGAAAGCTAATCTATTGTTGCAAGAAGCTAGGTTAAAGGCAAGTAATTTAGTATTATGGTTATGCCATTTTGAAATAAATTAGCTTAATGATAAACTTTTAATTTTTATTTTATAGGTGGCCATGGATGACTTAGCATCTGCTGAAAGACAATTGGAAGAACGAGAAATGTCTCTGAGAAAAGTTAAAGAGCAATATGAATCGGCAGTTTCTGAGAAACAACAATTAACAGATGCAGCCAATGTATGCTTAAGAAAAATGACAGCTGCTACAGCTCTCATTAATGGTTTAGGAGGTGAAAAAATAAGATGGACACAACAAAGTAAAGATTTTAAGGAACAACTTGGTCGTCTCGTGGGTGACGTGGTTTTGGCAACAGGATTTTTATCGTATTGTGGCCCGTACAACCAGGAGTTCAGAAATAGTTTACTTGGTACATGGATGGGAATACTAACTAGTAAACAAATACCGGTCACTCATGATTTAAATATAACCAATATGTTAGTAGAAAGCGCTACTATATCGGAATGGACTCTACAAGGTCTACCAAATGATGAATTGTCAGTTCAAAATGCTTTAATTGTTACTAAATCGAGTTCATATCCACTATTAGTTGATCCTCAAAGTCAAGGCAAAAACTGGATTAAAAACAAAGAAAGTTCGAATGAACTTCAGATTACATCTCTGAATCACAAATACTTTAGAACTCATCTGGAAGATAGTTTATCTCTTGGGCGACCTCTTTTGATAGAAGACGTCGCAGTAGAATTGGATCCAGTTATCGATAATGTTCTAGAAAAGAATTTTATTAAATCAGGTTCAATTGAAAAAGTTATCGTAGGTGACAAAGAATGTGACGTAATGCCAGGATTTATGTTGTACATAACGACAAAACTTCCTAATCCTGCTTATTCACCAGAAATTAGTGCCAAGACATCTATTATTGATTTCACTGTAACTATGCGAGGTTTAGAAGATCAGCTGCTCGGCAGAGTAATATTAATGGAAAAGTCCGATTTAGAAGAAGAAAGAGTTGCCCTATTTGAGTCTGTTATGAAAAATCAAAGGAGTATGAAAGAATTAGAAAGTAATTTACTTTGTCGATTAACATCATCTGAAGGTTCGTTAGTGGATGATGAAGCTTTGATTCAGGTATTACAAATTACTAAGACTACAGCCGAAGAAGTAAATGAGAAACTAAAAGTAGCAGAAGTAACAGAGAAAAAAATTGTTAAAGCTCGAGAAGAGTTTAGAGCGGTAGCAGCCAGAGGGTCTATCCTTTACTTT
This sequence comes from Spodoptera exigua, assembly GCA_902829305.4. Classification (NCBI taxonomy): domain Eukaryota; kingdom Metazoa; phylum Arthropoda; class Insecta; order Lepidoptera; family Noctuidae; genus Spodoptera; species Spodoptera exigua. Next base: position 4,313,086 of record LR824601.2, on the reverse strand, counting down.
TTGATTGTTGAAATGAGTAATGTAAATCTTATGTACCAGAATTCACTAAAACAATTTTTAAACATATTTGACAACTCTATTACTAAGTCTACGAAAAGTAATGTTACTGAAGAACGAATAAACATTATACTCAAATACTTGACGCACGAAGTATGGGCGTTTACACTGCGCAGTTTATACGAAAGACATAAGGCATTATTTACTTTAATGTTGGGGATGAAAATTGATTGTCAACGTGGATTGATATCACATGATGAGTTTATGGCATTCATTAAAGGCGGTGCATCGTTAGATTTAAACGCTGTCACTCCTAAACCTTTCAGGTGGATCCTTGATATCACTTGGTTGAATCTTGTTGAAATTAGTAAATTAAAAACTTTTAACGATGTTCTCACTAGGGTAAGTACCAATACAGTTTGAGAGTTTGTCTTTCCTGCAGAAAAATCTTTATTAATTTTGATAATAATGTGTTTAGATAACGTCCAACGAGAAAGAGTGGCGAGTGTGGTATGAAAAGGCTAAGCCTGAAGAAGAACCTTTCCCTAGTGGTTACCAAGAAAGTCTTGATGTATTCAGGAAACTATTACTTATTAGGTCTTGGAGTCCTGATAGAACCTTATCTCAAGCAAGAAAGTATATTGTTGGTAAGTTTAGTATGACAACCTTTAGGTACTTACTTGATATTATTAAATTATTCTTTCTTCAATCACACTATCTTTTAAGATTCGCTGGGACCCGAATATGGTGAAGGATGTATTCTTAACTTAGAAACGACTTGGGAGGAATCAGAACCTCGAACACCACTCATATGCATATTGTCTATAGGATCTGACCCATCAGCACAAATAGCAGCACTAGCAAAAGCTAAGGAAATCGGTACGTCAGTAAACAAAATAAATATTGTCTTCTATAAAGTATTGTATTGTAAAATGTGTATGTGTTTTCTACAGTATTGAAATCTGTATCCATGGGACAAGGTCAAGAAATAGTGGCCAGGCAAATGATCTCAGATTCAATGAACGAAGGCGGTTGGGTACTTCTACAAAACATTCACCTTTCACTTCCATTCTGTGTTGAAGCTATGGATGCTCTTATTGAAACTGAGCATATTCAAGAATCGTTTAGACTGTGGCTTACTACAGAAGTTCACACTGAATTTCCGATTGGTTTATTACAAATGGCAATAAAGTTTACAAACGAACCACCACAGGGGATCAGAGCTAGTATGAAAAGGACATATCAAAATATAACACAAGATTCTCTAGACTATTCTTCATTGCCACAGTGGCCACCTCTTCTTTATGCTGTAGCCTTTTTACACACTATTGTACAAGAAAGAAGAAAGTTCGGTCCTTTGGGCTGGAATATTCCATACGAATTCAATCAATCTGATTATGCTTCCAGTGTTCAATTTGTCCAAAACCATTTAGATGAAATTGATCCCAAAAAGGGTATATCATGGCCCACAATATGCTACATGCTTGGAGAGGTCATGTATGGTGGTCGAGTTACTGACGACTTCGATAAACGCTTATTAACTACGTTCACCAACGTATGGTTTTGTGATGTTTTGTTACGCCCCGGTTTCGAGTTTTACAAAGGTTATAAAGTACCTACAACAAGAAATATTCAAGGTTATGTAGATTATATCAATCAGCTGCCCCTTACTGACACACCTGAAGTATTTGGTCTGCATGGAAATGCTGACATCACCTATCAGATAAATAGTGCTAAGGATATTCTGGACACTATCTTGAGCGTACAGCCAAAAGAGGGAGGGAGTCAAGGCGGAGAGACTAGAGAAAGTATCGTGTACCGTCTGGCTGAAGATATGTTAGAAAAGTTACCAAAACAATATGTAAGCTTTGAAGTTAGGGAAGCACTTCAAAAGATGGGCGCGTTTCTCCCTATGAACATTTTTTTGAGGTATATTTAACTTTTTACATATCTATCTAACTAACTTATAATCCTAAAAACCTAACCAAATAGAAACATAATAAACCAATTTAAAACTTACAGGCAAGAAATCGACAGAATACAAAAAGTTGTAAAGACAGTCAGTTCAACACTATGTGATTTGAAGTTAGCTATTGATGGTACCATCGTAATGAGTCAAGGGTTAAGAGAATCTTTAGATGCTATGTATGATGCTCGCATTCCACAAAAGTGGCTTAAGGTGAGTGTAATTAGCACGTCATTATTATTATATCAGTAAGTGTACATGATATACCGAAAACCTGTTTAAAATTGCCGTCGTCAATAACTTCATCTACGGTTAGCTGGAACGACTAGCTTGAGGGAATTCATTATTGCCTTAATCTCCATTCAAGACGGGCTGGCTTGAGATTCGCAAGAGTTGAAGGACACTCAGGGGAAGGATGTATGATGTTGCTAGGGATACGGTCAACCACATTTCTGTGATTGCATTGATAGCCATGGCGTAACCCCGTGTCGCTATATGCTAGCGTCAGTTTCTGAGGCCCACTAATTGAGTTTACCAGTCAGCTCTGCCTGTTTATACGTTTGTATCATTATTGGTCAGGGGAGGGGTATTTCCTTAGTTATCTTTTATGCCAATCCATATCCATCCACACTCTTAACATATAATTTCCTACTATACAGCCTAATATTAAAGTAGTTCAAAGAGAGACTCTTTAGCGAGTTAGCTTCGGTTACTTGTACGGCTTACAGTGGCTTCTACTGTAAGAAATATTATTATAACAATAATGTTTTTATATCATATTAAGTACATACATAAAAATAGACTTTTTTCTGAAAATGTAGCCTGCCTAGGTTAATTTCTTGACCCCGAAATCCTTAACATTTGAAATTTTAGCGATAACGTTGAAGCCGTTTCTGATATAGCCTTTGAAAATATAAATATATCTATTTGTACAAAAATTGCTCGTTAAAAGTTATGAGTTTATTGTAAGATAAAAGAAAAGTAAATAGCAGCCATTTTAGTGCTGTACCACTTCAATCCAATTTCCAAATTTCAAATCCCTAAAAGTCCGATCAAGCCGTGCTTCGCGCGGCCGCGTCATTACTTACCATCAGCTGATCCACATGCTTGTTTTCTGCACTGTGCCATCATAAAAAGTGTAGCAATGGACATTACTGATTTTATTAGAACATATCTTGTTTAATAGATATAAAAATAAAAACTTACATCTTAATGCTCATTTGTAGGTGTCCTGGGAGTCTGCAACACTCGGTTTCTGGTACACGGAATTGTTGGAACGAGAACAGCAATACAGAACTTGGCTCCGAAATGGAAGACCATCAGCGTTTTGGATGACGGGATTCTTTAATCCTCAGGGTTTCCTTACAGCTATGAGACAGGTAACAAATGTGTAATAATAAAATGTATTTCCTCATTAACGACTCAACTACATTACTTGAAAAGAAACTTGTCTTTTCATGCTGTATGATGCTTAATGTCTGAGCAATGTCAAAGAGCTGTATTTTTATGCATTGTACTCGAGTATTGTTTATTATTGTTTCCAGGAGGTGACGCGTAGCCATAAAGGCTGGGCTCTTGATTCTGTAGTTCTTCAGAACCACATTACTAAACTAAATAGAGAAGACGTACATGAAGGACCAGCGGAAGGTGTCTATGTCTATGGACTATTTTTAGAAGGTAAAGTTATTATTTGAGGTACAAATCTATATGTAGACACGGTAGTCAGCGTCAAATATACAGACACATTCAGAGAACTAAATTAAATAGACGCACACAACAAATATCGGTTAACAAAAGTCACCATATAATATTGATAGGTTCCATCAATCAAAGCATCATAAATATGTGTAGACTTCAACCTTAGTATAAAGAGAAGGGAAGTAGGTTATCTTTATACAAACGCGGCTTGTATGTGTGCGCCATAGTCGCGCCATCTACGCGTCGACGCACGTATGTAAACAAAATCTCGACCTCAAATTTTGCTAAAAGTGACAACCCTAAGACAGTAGGCAATTATATAGCGGATGGGGCCGGAGATAGCCTACTGCCCTTCTCTTTAAACTATGCTTCAAAACGGTTGGTATTCAAGCACTAAACATACAAAAATAGTACACGTCACTTGACAAAACAACGATGATGTGAAAATTTAAAAAGTTGAGAATTCAAGGCCCATTTCGTCATTTGCTAATTTTATAATTATTGAATTGCAAAAATGGTACATTAATAAAGATTCAATTGACATTAGGGACCTGTTTTACCTGGCTCTATAATTATTGTTGTGATTATGTTTATGTTTAAGTATGTTACTTTTTAAATGTAGCGTAATACGGGGTGAATAGAACTTGAGGGGTGAATATAGATACCTGCACATGTGAATACATGTTGGCAAACATTCCTAGTATGTAAACATACATTCGCTCTTTGCCCACCGTAAACCTTGTGAGACCACCTATTATAGGTGTGCAGTGGGAAGTTTTTTTTTACTACTTTTCACCCTTGTTCACCTTGGTGTACCGTGGGAAATATAAAATTTCCTCCGTCCACGTATTATCAAAACTCTATATCTGAAGAACAAAGAGATTAATGATTAAAACTTATTTAATGCTGTGACATGGACAGCTTCTGTTTATTTTCATAGAAGCAAATTACATATAAAGTGCGAGAAAAAGGAACATGAATGAATTTAAAAAAATGAAATTGAAATTGAATTAAAAAAAAACCATTCAAAGAAATGGAACCACCTATAGTCAGACTTTTAATACGATTCCTGATTTGACATTGACCACTGTCATTTTGTGAAATAATGATACCACATATGACAGTGTAGTGATGAACACAAAAATCGATAAGCAATCAGTGAATCAGTTTCAGGAAGGCATTCAAAAAATTACGGCTACCGAATGGTCTAAATGTGTATCCCATGTTTTCAAAGAAGAGGAAAAAACGAGTAAGCTAGATATGTTAATTGACAATAAATATCAAAGACACAATTCATAATAAATGTTACATAGAGTAACGGCGATAGCGATAGCGATGACGGCGACAATTTATAAAATGTCTGTTTTATTTGTCACGTTCCTACATGATCACATTTTTTATTAATTTCACACACAATTACAAAAGAAAAGTCTCAGATCGTTAATTAATTGTCAAAACTAAATTATCGGTTCAGAAATATTTTATTTCCTGATAAATTTAGTTTACGAGAGTAAATGTATAAACGAGAGGAATCGATTCAGAAATATTCGATTTCCATATCGAATAATTTCGCAACGTCACTATTTATTACGTGTCATAACGTTACAACACTGAAATTGTCAAATCTGGAATGGAATTAAAATTCCGAGTATAGGTGGTCTCACGAGGTGTACGGTGGGCAAAGAGCGCATACATTCACCACTATTCTGCGCCTATTTACCCCTATGAGTTCTATTTACCCCTTTCGTAAATTAAAGTCAAGAACCAATTCCAACTATTTTTGGAAATGAGTTTTAGTTGTAGCTTTTTTTATTTATTTATATAACGATTATTATTTACATGAAACAATTCCCAAAGCTTTTTATGCGATAGGTCGGCAAACGAGTAGACGGTTTACCTGATGGTAAGCAATCGGCGCCGTCCATGGATACCCGCAACAACAGACGAGTTAAGAGTGCGTTGCCGACCCTATGACTATATGGGGATAAGGGATCGGGGGAGGGAAGAATTGGGCGGCGTCCCGTAACCATACACGGCAAATCAACGCTGTGTTTGTTTCAAGCTGGTTTTATGCGAGGCCTTGGTAACACTCCGGTCGAGCAGACCAATTCTGAAAGCATGGCTCTCCCACTCTCAACTTAAACCCTGACAGCCAAAAAAGGTCAAATTTATCGCGTCGATTACGATACCTTCAAGCCCAGAAGGGGGAGGATATGTCCACCCTGTCATTCTGACACTACCTTAGGATCTGTCAAGTTTGCTACGCTACGAGAACATATTGAATAGGTTCTTTTAATTACTGCGATATTTTTTCTAATATTTTAGGTGCATCTTTAGACAGAAAAACTGGGAAATTGATCGAGTCGAAGCCCAAAGTGTTGTATGAACAGATGCCAGTGATTTATATATTCGCAATTAATACGACAGCTGGCAAGGATCCCAGACTATACGAATGTCCTATTTATAGGAAACCACAAAGAACCGACGCTAAATACGTGGGTTCTATAGATTTTGAAACTGATAGTAACCCAAGACACTGGACTTTGAGAGGAGTAGCCCTTTTGTGTGATATTAAATGAATCAAATGCAATGTACTTATATTTTAAGTTTAATAAACAATTGGCGCCAATTGTGTACGATTTGTTATTTTTAAGCTTTACCCTAACTAAGTGCCGTCATGTTACTTGCCTAAAGTAGTACGTAGTAGGTAGTATTTAACAAACGAGTATAAACAGAGTTTTAATAATCATAAATACAATTCAAAATGAATAATATAAATAAAATCTGAATAAAAACTACTCTTTCCGGGCCCAGATATTAATTTAAGACATTATTGTAACACTCTGTAGTTCACAATAACTTCTTGATGTAGTCGTACAGTACAAGGACAAAGGCTCCACCAGTGCCTCTTAGTACGTTAGAGAAAGCACCTTTGAAGAAAGCCCGAAGTCCTTCCTTTTTCAATATAACTGCCCAGCAATGAGCAGTGCTCTTATACTGACGCTGCTCTGGTGGTATACCGGACTGCATCATCATTCGCCGCCGCACGGTATCCAGCGGATACGAACAAAATCCCGCAAATGTTGTGACAGTCTGCAACAAATGTAAAAATATTGATAAATCTATCAAAAATAGTTGTTTATACATAAGAGATAAGAGAGATTTCTCTGAAAACATCGTGAACCTGGATTTTCTGACTTTGACTGTTTTGTACAACTCGAAAAAGTGGTGATATTTCCATTTCCATATATTTTCCATATCATTCCTTCTCCGTAAGAAAAGGTTGTTCCTCAGTAGTGGACATATATGTATAGACAAATTATCTGTGATATTATTTTTTTTTACCTGAGCTATGAGCCAAGTTAAAAGCAGAGGAGTGTTGTTTGGGTCAGGGAAAAATGCTTTTGCCGTGTCGAAGAATCCGAAGTACGTTGCTCGATATATTATAATTCCCTGTACCGACACTATGAATCCTCGGTACCAGCCCAAAGGCCCATCTGATTTGAGCGTCTTGAGGAGGCAGTCAATCAGTCCATTAAACTCACGTTTTTGTTTTCCTTTGCCGACATCTGCAGCTAATCTGTGGTAAATTATTAATAAAAGTTTATATCATAATACGATTGTCAGTGTCCGACGACGCATTGCGGTAACATACCAAAGTACCGAGGTCTAGTAGAGGGAAACCGAAAAAAATATACCATCTGGGCTACCTGATGGCGAAATTCAATTAAATAATAATAGTAAGTGCCAGGGTTGATCCCTGCATCCAATCAATCACCATTATGATTTATTGTAGTATAAGTATAAAAACATTTTTACAAGAAATTAACATTAATTACCTGGTTCGTCCAAAATCTAGAGGGTACACAAAACACATAGATGTGGCACCCGCGGCTCCTCCTGATGCCAGGTTACCCGCAAAATATTTCCAAAAATTGGTATTTTTATTAACGCCAGTAAGGAATAGAGCCTTGTATTTATCCTTAAAAGCGAAGTTTAGCGCTTGTGTCGGAAAATATCGTAGGACATTTGCGAAATTACCACGCCACAGGGAGAAAAAACCCTGCTCTTTCGGCACTCTGACTAAGACATCAATAATACCTGAAAGGACAAATTTCATTAATACATTTATTGTAAATGACAAATAATTACTAATTTATACTTATGTATTTAAACAACTATTAGCAATTACTAATAATGATAAATATCACTTTAAATTTTCGAGATTGTGACCTGTTAAAAGCGTCGAAGTGTACAGTCGTGCTTATTAACGTATTCGATAAATTATATTGAAATGAAACCTTCAAACCATAATCTTATAACTAGCCAATTATCAACTGAAGTTATAATAATTTTAACCATATCTGGTGTTAGGTCTAAACCCGAACACTTGCTTACGAAGCACATTTCATTTATTGTTTTACTTTGACCATGAGACGTCAGAGTATTTGTCGATCGCAAACTGTACGGGTCCATCCAATAACAAACATTAACATTAAGACAATGGTGTGAACTACAAACAATCATACCTCACACCTCCGTACACCTCAATTTCATTCCTAATTATGGACACAGAACCGTCCGTAAGTGGCTATCCTTAGTGCCGAAATGAAAAAAAGTACTATAAAGTACATAAGTAGGAAATACGACCAGTTGATATCTATTTGATCGGGTCACAATGTATATACAAAAAAATAATATGTGACAGCAGGACGTTTCAGTTTATAATCTTGCGAGAGAGATAAGCTATCAGTATTTACAATTTTAGATCAGCTGGTTGTCTTAGGTTATGGCGATATATCCTAAATCTAAAAGTGCCTTCTTAGATATCACTAAACGTTTAAGTAGCAAGAATGATCTTAGTTTGATGTAATATGATAGCATGATAATGATATAGTTTAATAGATAAATAAAAATAGTTATTATACTGTTGTAGGAATATGTACATGTTTATTGTACTTTGTGTTAATTTTTAGATCCGAGATAATGAAATGAGAATAATGTTACAGAAGAGCTTCATAAATGAGAAATTGCATAAAACAAACCTTTATATTTCTTGTCCTTTTTGACTTCCTTATTGACATCTTGAACTTGTAAAAGAATTTTAACTCTCTCAATCGGAGCCACAGCAGTCTTAGATACGGCAGCTGATATACCACCAGCTAGAAAATCTTTCACAAATGCGCTTGTTTCGCGCTTAGGCTTCTTCGGTAAATCTGATTTACCTGCCATCAGATTTCTTTAAATGCCTCCCTACTTTCAACTACTTAAATTATTCAAATATTCGATGTATCAACTACACAAATTTTGAACCACCGGACCACATTTATATTCAGCAGAGATAATTCATGTTAACCCCCATTTCAATTATAAAACCCAAAGAAACAAGTCATTTTTCGTCTCTATCAATTTGACAGAATGAAAAATACACCGAGGGATACAAAAGACAAACGAATTTCTAATTTAAATTTAGAATCGTCATAATTCGTCCAAAGATAAGATATCGCGTATAGTATGTAATAAATACTTTTTGGTAGGTATTTTGCTTTTTTATTTGAATTTAAGTTCCTAATTTTTTCTTCTTATAGTTAAAATCGAACAAATTAGATTTTTTAATAATTTATTTATTATTTAGGCTTGTAAAAGTAAGCTAAATTAATGTACAATTTTAAATTTAATTTATTAAATCAAATGGGTAATATATTTTTATTATGACTTTACTGGTACGCAATAAAGATGAATAAAAAAAATACGCGCATAGATTATAAACCAAGATGGCAAGAAAGCGTCATTTTTGTAATGTTGTAAATTATTTCATTTGATGAAAAGTTATCATAAGTTGTTAATAGTAATTATTGTTGTTAGTAGAAAATTAATTAAAATTCTTAAAGTGAATTTGTAGTTTGACATTAATTAAGTAACATTTTTGAATTGTATTTATTGTTAATGAATTTTAATATGAATTGTTGGCGACTGAAAATATAATTTTTAGGTATTTTGATGACTGGGTCGGAAAAAGTTACTACAAGTGGGTATGTATTCTTTTCTTGATTTTTATATCTCCATCGGTCGGTCGGCATAAAAGTGTGGGAGAGCCAAGCTTCAGCACGAATGGGTCGGCTCGATCTCGAGTGATACCACGGCCTCACATAATACCGGCGTGAAACAACCACAACGTTGTTTCGCCGTGTGAGTGAGGTTACGGGAGGCCCAATCCCGCCCCTTCCCATATCCCTTCCCGATCCTTATATCCGCAACCCCTATCCCCAAAAGGCCGGCAACGAACTCGTAACTCCTTTGGTGTTACGGGAGTCCATGGGCGGCGCCGATTGCTTACCATCAGGTAATCCGTCTGACTTATACAATAAAAAAATTCGGTGCCAAGTAAATGCTACATACCAAACAACAACAGTAGTATTAGAAACATGTATTGATCGGTACCTACTAATCATCATTGTTTTACTTGGCACCTGGCACTTACTCGGCACCGACTTCAAGATTATAAAAATAGTTATTAATATTATTTTTTATTTACCTAAATGAAAACATGTACCTATTACTTTGTACAAAGAAAATTTATTTTGTGTTTTCTAGTTTTTTTTTTTTGTTAAAAATTAATTTATTTCTATTTTGTAAAAAATGGATAAATACAATTTTCGATATTCTATGGTTGTGACAGAAATATATTAATAGAAATTAGAAAATATAATTTAAAAATATATTTTGTTGTTGCAAAAGTTGAAAAATAATATTTTAAATGTTGTTGAAACGGTCCCTAATGTTTTACTGACTTATTCTGTTCAAGGAGCGTTTACTTAGCAAACTGAGTAAACTCAATACACGCGAGATAAGCGCCCAAGCATAACATATTTTCAACCTTAAACTTTGTTCTTATTTCTATAGAAATATCAAACATTACTTATTTTTGAATATAAAGAAATTTGTCCTGCATTATATATGATATACATAAGACGTAAATAAATGTAGCGATCTTACCTAAAAAGACAGTTACCTGTTCTACGAGGAGTATAAAGGTGTTCTAAAAATAGTTGAATAGTAAGTCGCTGACTTACAGACTGCGCGGCTCCGTGACTAGGTGGGCGGAATACACAATAGTCGCCATCCATCAGTTCTGAACTGTTTGATTAATCAAACCTTTTCACACTACTTATTCCTAAGGACATCAAACTTTATTATTAATTAGCTTCCGCCCACGGCTTCACCCACGTGGTATGTTGATAAAATGTAGCTTATGCCCTATTTCGGGACCTATACCTGTGAAAAATTTCATCCAGATCCGTCCAGCCGTTTTGGCGTGATTAAGTAACAAACATCCAAACATCATAACATTCATATTTATAATATAAGTAAGATAATATTTCAAGTAAGATGATAAAGATAAAATACTTTTTAAACAACCTACTATTTGGTGGGTCAATGAAGCATGGTATTAAACAATACCGTATTAAACAACAGATATTTATTTAGTTCTGTGTACTTTTTATATATAACTCTATTATGTAACATATAACTAAATTATTTTATTATTAGTTTATTATAAGTTAATACGAGTATAGTTTGTAGGTAAGTTGTTAACATGTGTGATGTACATCAAGTAGAAAATTGTTGTCGCCGAGTGACTGAGTATATTTCACCGTTGAGCGCTCATGAATATGCCACAATACAAAATCGAGGAGCGTTTGGTCGAAAGCTGCTAGTAGACACTTTTAATCGAAAATAAATAATAATCTGCGGGAAAATTTTAACCTGGACTTGTAAGGTTCAGGTTTTATCGTATGCCAGTGATGTCTAAATAATATTAGAAACTACAAATAACTGAAAAAAAAAAACGCATAGGTACTTGCCAGGTTTGGAACCCGCAATCTCGTCCATTAGGAATATAAAGAAATGAAACTAATGTAAGAGTTAAAATATAATTACGTTATTTCAGAACTTAATAACAGCCAATACAATTTCCAACAAAATAAAATTATGGGACTCAGGTACCTGTCAAAGAACCTGTATTCAAGTCCACAATTCAAATTAAAATGTTAAAATTATTCATAAAATTCAAATTAATAATCAACTTTAAAAGGTATTAAGTGTACATTATTTTTTATATTATATCTCTCATTAAAACGAATTTCTATGACCACTTCGTGGCACAAAAGAAAAGTCCATTGATGTAGATGAAGAGTTTAAAATGCTGTATGATTCAAAATACATGCCACGAAAAATGTGCCGGTGGCCGGCTACCCGGCGCGATCGGGAAACGAGAGGACGTTCACACGGCGTCGTATAATAATGCTTTCACAAGCGGGTTGCTACTAGCATTATAATATTTGCATACTGCCGCATTGAAATTATTTCTGATCGACGATATTTCTCAACCCGTAGAAACTTCAATTTTGTATATTATTTGCAAGAAAACGTAACAACAACGTTAAACTGTTATTATCTGAAAGAATAATTTTAGCCATTTATTAATAGACTTTAAAGAAAAAATAAGAAATGAACCGAAAAAACTTTAAATTTACTGAAAATAAATAATAGTTTCAAGTTACAACTGATCTTATAGAAAATATGTTATATAAAAATATCTTACAACATTGGCGCGAGGACGTAAATGCTCTCAGAGCAAGAAAAAAATACTCATTTATGCGCTAAATAAGAAATACACCATTTTCAACTTAAGCACGCTGTGCCGCAGTATCTATTAAAATCACAACTCCTCCGACACATAGCAGGTACGTAGTTGTGGGGTTGCTTCCCTTCACTTCTTGCGAGGGAAATCTTTACATCGGGGTCGTAAATTAAGGGGACATTGACCTCTGATGTAATGTTGTGCACATGTGTGTTTCACAGCGCTCCGGTCCACACAATAACTCAGGACACAGGAGAACTTATTTTCATGATAAAGCAGGGTTTAGGAACGACTACAGGAAACTTCTTGAGCTCGCGTTCAAGCTGAAAACGAACGCTTTCGGCAATGATCGTTGAAGGAGAAGTGATGACTCGTGTACCCCACTGAACTGCGAACCATGCTACACAGCGCCGAGTGTGCTCGCTATGGCTGCTTTCAGAAAAGTTAGAGACAGCGTTGTGAGTACACGTATTTTCAGTTCAAATAAGACAAATACTTCATGGATACGTTTCCATGGTGGTGTTGTGGTTGCAGTGCGTAATGTGTTATAAGTGAATTTTCCGAAATTGTGTACAGTGTTGTGGTTTAATGGTGTTTTAAAGCGTATTTATTTTATTATAATTAGTTTGTTAATTGAATGTTCGTAGAAAGTTATAATTAGTGAAAAATATTGACGAAGGATTTTGTTTAAAATCATTAGTTTATAAAATGGTACGTAAACACTAATATTCTTAAAATATACGAGTATTTATTAGCCTTATTATAAGCATAACGTTACTTGACACGAATATACTTATGTATGAGCCACGATTGATAGCGTAGTGATACAGTAAAGTGCACTAGAATAGTATGTATGTTGCAGAGCATGTGAAAACGGCATTAATTATTATTTGCTAGATATTGTGGGTTCCCTAAAATTACTTACATTTTGCGATTATGTAATATACAGCTTATCAGCTATTATCAATCATAAAAACGACATTTTATTTCATTGTTTCTAAAGCTATATATTTTTTATGCATTAAGGCTTAACTTCTCAGGTTAAGCCTTAATGCTTGGCATCACCGTTTTCTTAGATGAAAGGGTTTTATGCTTATGTGCTTATATGCCGTGTTATCCTAGTAGAGTTGCAAGCTTAGACGTTGCGGATATTTTCAACATTTTGCGCCTTTTTACCCTTTGCCATGTAATATTTCTAGTTTTAGAAAACCATTTTAATTTATTTTGCTTGCGAAAGCTATTATATTAAACTATTATTTGTTAATCACAAAAACAAATAATGAGAACAAAATTTGCGGCTTTGGAAAAGTAATTTCTGTTATGTAATGCCAGCTTAACTTTGTTTCTACTTACGTACCTTACATTTATTAAATTTGAAATCCATAAAATATGCAATAGTAAGCCAAGCGTGTGCTCTGAAATTCCACTCGACCTTCATTTGTATTAAATTCATGAAATCCTGGTGGAGATGCCTTTGTCAGCATTGCGGTTATATTTACTTTGGCGCAAGTTACTGTATTCTTTCATCAAAAACGCTTTATTTATCTTCGAAATAATTATCGAATAAAGACGTTATGCAAATACCTTGTACCGATATGGGCCTCTTTCATGAGGCCTTCTAAACTTAAACATTGATCAAACTGGCCCTAAATATTTTTAAATAATTTATTTAATGTACACTTGTGCCTAATGGTGTTTCCATCTGTATAGGTTAGTGATATAGAAAATTTAAAGTTCAAAAGCTGCACCAAAACGAAATGTAGGTAAAAATATTGAAACTAATTAAAAAGTTGTACTTGTAAGGGACAAAATCCTTATAGTACGGTGGATAATATCGTATGGCCAACATTTTAACAAAATAATTTATATTATTTAATGTTCAGATAAAAAGTGAGCGTAGTTGAATGCCTTGTAGCCATGCCAGTATTATATTATTATACTCTATTGGAACGAACAATATCTTATTTCACTTATCTATATTCGTATGAAAACTTCCGTTTCAAGTTTATTATCGAGCGCTTGTTTGGGTGTACTAGGCGTACATAGCGCAATAGAAGCGTGGCTGTGTACTTTCAGACAGTCAAGGTTACGTCGAGTTGTTCTATGTAGTTACGCGGAGCTCCTGTGTTATATTAACGTCACATAAATGTTAGAAATTCATTTGTGGAATAGTTTCGTGTTTTGTTGTTTCTATTCCATTTTGATTTTTTGCATTTCACCGTTAGTCGTAACTTTTTTGTTACTATAATTACCCTCAATTACCGTTTAGTGCCAAAAAATGGTTGTGTCGTGTAATTATGAGCGTTGGGTACATCGAAATTGAATCGAATTTGAATAGACTGTCCGCTCACAGTTCGTGACTCTCAAAGTACCTACACAGAACACATTTATTTACTTTAGGCTTTATTGCAACGCTGTTAGTGTCTGAATTGGATTGAGAGGGAAAATAGTGGTGTATTGCGGATTTTCCACAACTGCAAGCATTTAACTTTAATATTTTGACGCAATAAATGTTATTATCTTTGGTGTAAATACTACAAAGGTTGTGCAAATAATCGCTTTGTACTGTTTTATTCGTATTTTGTAGAAAGGTTTTCTAAACATTTGGTTAAAACATGAATTGTACCTATTTAGATGTATTAGTAAGTTTAGTTACTTATGTAAGTATATATTATGTATGCATTTTACGTACGAGTTCTGGCATATATTTTACTATAATTACTAAGAGATGGGTAAAATTAAATGAAACTGAGCAAGACGGCATTGTTACGTAATGTGTCGCAGTGCTCGTTGATATAGATTTAATATGATGTAGTGTTACCGTGACGCTGAACCATCTAGTGTTAGCGTACAGATCGGGAGGCCGTTGTCAAATAAAGAAATATGTTTTAATTAATTTATTTAAGGAAAACCAATAAAGCTTAAACCATTATCAATGCTAGATATTTAGTAAGGTAAAATATTACTATAATATATACTTAATTAAAGGCGGCCACGGCATGCATTATACTAGAATGAAAAATTATGAAATATAAAGTAACCATTTTATTGGACGTTAAGCCTACCAACAAAAACAGTTCGGTTCAATATAAAGTACGTTCACCACACAGCAGGAAGGAGTGGAGAAAAGTGTATTTATTACCCTAACAATGTTTGTTCAGGTCAGCGAGCTTTGCCACTGTGGCAAAGTGCAGCTGACTCTTAATGAAAACTGCAGTCGGCGCCACGGATCCCGTCGCTCCGCAAAATGGAGCACGGTACCTATGTAAAAAGAGGCCAACACTGGTGAAACTTTCTCAATTCCATCCTAGATCTGAACAAAGCTAGTACAAGCATAATTTAGAGTAAGATGTAGTTATTTTTGCTTATCGGTCATTGTGTACAAATAATTCTATACGATATAGTTCGTCCCTTAATTAGAGACAACGACTTGACATTTCGAGTGTTGCAAGTTTTTTCCATTTCATAAATAGTGAAGTCCCGCGACCGGTATTGACCGAAAGACCGAAAAAAAATGATGGACTTCGTGCATTTTAAAAGCTTTATTATTTTTAGCTACGTTCCCTGGTACCTTCCTGTGTTCATACTAATTCAGTCGGGTTAAAATCACAATGGTTAGGAGGCAAAAGTAAAATAGTGACCCCCTTTTTAGCAGCTACCAGTCCACGACGTATCATTCATAATTACTCTTCTCTTTCCGGGAAATCTCCGACAGCTCGGGTTTCAGCATAGGTTCCTCAAATATAATGTTTTTCTTTTAGCCAGTCTTTGATTTCGCATTTTTATTTTAAATTATTATTATTAATTCGACTAAACTATAAAAAACTTAACCGCA
This sequence comes from Spodoptera exigua, assembly GCA_902829305.4. NCBI lineage: Eukaryota > Metazoa > Arthropoda > Insecta > Lepidoptera > Noctuidae > Spodoptera > Spodoptera exigua. Next base: position 4,296,946 of record LR824601.2, on the reverse strand, counting down.
ACGTTGTTTTATTTTGCTCAGGGTATTTTATGAAAAACGGTATCGGTATTTTATTTAAAACCTCGTACTCGGACCCATCACTATGTTGAAAAATCTGGTCACATTATTTTGTAGTTTGACATTTGTTGTTGTCAAATTGTTGTCTCTAATTATGGAACGAACTATAGTATATCAGTAAAACGAGCAACTTAATGCAACCGTCTGTAATCAAAAGTGTGCAATTTTCCACGTGAACCTTTACGTAGCGACAGAAATTGCTGAGAGCAAGTTGTGCCCTGGGCGCTGGCTCTTGCCTACATTAGCATGTTTATTAATATATGGAAAGGGGTATTAACCACGTAACACGCTGTAGTTTGCAATTTTCTTTATCAATTACAGTAAGATAGTGTATTAGGGTCTTAAGAAAAATAACTGAAAACGCGATAAGCCGAAAGGAATACTTAACTCGGACAACAAAGTAGAAAAACTACCTTTATACCTAAATTCCAAAGACTTTGACAACATTTGTAAAGTATATTAATACTAACTTTCGTTTCACAGGTCGCGGGCAAACTGGCCTAGTTTTGTTGAAACCAGATCAAAACGGCCCAGCCTCAAGTAATGCGGCAAAAAGCTACGTAACAAATTCACCTTTAAAAGCTCAGGTATGCCGTTCAATATTCCAACGTTTAACTTTTATTTGGTTTTTTAGGTTTACGTTCTTTGAATTCCAGTTTTATATTTTTGGAATTTATTGGTATTTTTAGACGTCAAATTGCTGAAAATGATATTTATAACGAGTTCTGCGAATTGGTAATATTAAAAATAAATATATAGTTTCTTGGTCAAGGTTTGAGAAGAAGATAGTTTGGGTTTTAATAATAAAAACGATTTTAAAGTTATGTTTTTGTGCGTGAATAAGTTACGATCGAACATATTACACGTAGGCACGTATGAATAGTGATAACACATAGTGGATTAACATTTACCAAATATTTTTGAAATCATTTTGGCTTTCTTACAACAATTGATTGAGCCCAAAAGTTTGCAGTGCCCGAAATTTTACCCTAGCTATTTTTATCTCTGTCACACGTTACAACCGAGGGGAGTCCCTCTCATACTTACTAAACAAATCGATACTTTCCGAGGATTACGTCACTCAACGAGGCCTATATCTACTTCGTGTGGTTACGCTATTCAATTGACCTAATCAGAAATTTGTTAATTAATTCTTAATCACAAATCTTTATTATGAAATAAAAGAAAAAAATATTTTGAGTAATAAGAAATTTTTAAATTTCAGTGTACACTACATTGCTTAATATAATAATATTTTAATATTCATAATCGACGGATGTTCAAAATAATAAATCATAATTAGTTGATTAATCAAGTAAAGTGTGCATGTTCCGTGATCTTCTTTATATCAATATACAAGGCTGTATCACAATATTGTTAAAAGAAAACTTTAATGTTAGATGTTTATTAGTTTGAAAATAAATTGCTGTAGTGAATAACTTTACGATCGTCAACTCGTACAATTTACCCACGTATTTCTTGGGGAACGAAAGAGCTAATTATGTTGGCCTCAACCTCGCAAATTGATCACGCTGAACAGTTTTGCTTGTGTCGCATGGCCGCTTGCTTGTAGCTATTACGCCAACACAGTTACACGCACGAGGAAAGTCCTATTAAACAAACCTTACAAGTGCCCAAGCATACTTGCGTTTACCTATAAGTGGTTGGCTTAGGAACGAAACAACTTTATTATTATTATAGTTGAAAAACATATCTATAGACCAGTAAGAAAGTTAAAATTCATACGTAAAACTAGTCGAACAGACTGCGACTCGTAAGATGCTAAGTTCGATATTTGAACCTCACTGAATCATAACTAGGCCATTGAACCGTTTCATAGCACTCCTGTGAAAGGGGCGGTGAACTAAGCAGAGCTTATTCACACCTATAATAATAGCTGTGTACATCAGTTGAGGTATCTAGCCAGCTAACGCCATCTCTGGAAAAGTATTCACAGCTCTATGCAAATATAACGGTCTGCTGGTAATTGGTGTTAGTGTTAAAATAAAAGGTATAGCTCTTATTTACTCGTGTATTCTAATAAACAAATGTAATGCCCTATCCATTTTTTTATCCTATATATAAAACGTACGACAACTGTTCCAATTGAACACAGTATGCCGGTAAAAAAAGTATTGTGTAAAACTAGGTATTTATAACCACAAACTGTCTGTCTGTCTTACATGGCTGAGTAAGAATTACTGAAAATCTAGTCCTGTCCAACCACCCATGAACGCTAATGAATTGAGATTTTCTACCAATTCAGGAAACAAGCATACATTGAGACGCTATAGTGCAAAGCCTTAGAAAAGCATTTTCTCAACACCAACGCCATCTGTTGGCTGGAAAATGTACACGAATTTACACGTATAATACATACAACGCTAACATAATATCTAGCCATTCACACTGAAATTCAATAAGTGAGTTACTTAAGGACAGTATAGAGGGCGTTATATTTTTATTCACTACCTTATCATACTTACAATGCTTACGACAGAACATACAATTTAAACATAATATTATTCACATGAAACGACACGATTTAATTCAAACAATAAAAGTATCCTGCTAATTTACAATGTTGATGAATGAAACCACGCAGTTCAATCCGCATTGCGCATGCGTAAAAACGCCATGACTTCGATTTGGATACTGGGAACGCGTGTTTATATGTGAATAAATTTGGAATAAGTACAGAACAGAAATATAATAACATTTATCAATAATTTAGACATTTTACCTTAAATAGCACGAACCCATGCATGTTTTGCATGTCAACGGTGTGTAAAATATATCCAAAATATAAAAATAAAAATATGTCCTAGCTCCCTAAATTAGAAAACGAGGCAGATGTGTTTAGTGATAGCGCGGGCTACCAGCCGGAGTCCTAGCTGTACGCCGACTGCCGGTGCCTAAACGAGCTGAGAATCTTGTATTACAGTCATGCGCACTGCATCTGTTTCTGCAGTTTGATTTATTGCAATAAAGCCTTTATTTCATCTATACGGTCAATAGTCACTTCTGTTAAATTAGCTCATTCTAAATAAACGCATCAATAGCATGTTATTTAAAGTCAAATCATTTATTTGAAATTTACCATTACAGTTACACTCTTGAACAAGCAATAATTAAATATCAAAAGGTGGAAAGTGTCAGCTTGTCTGTCTATCCTCTAGTAGGAAGCTATTTTCTCTATCCAAGGCAGGTGTACATTCCCTGGAAAAAAGAATGAGGCAGAAACTCTGTTTACTCTTTTCCAATCAGTTTCACAATTAAATGTTTTTATATCATAAAGATAGTTTATTCATGGTAAAAGGTTAAAAGTAACAGAACAAACCTATTTTTTTTAAATACAACCTTTAACTTGCTAGCCGCCAAACTTTATGATTACGAAAACACTAAATTAATCAGGCATCGATAGAAGAGTCCCTTGTGGTCCTGACCTGAAGTGAAGATTGTATGCTGGTAAAAAAATAATGTGTAATATATGTAAATGACGCGTAAGCATTAGATACACATTTGAATTTGCACTTAAATAAATGGTTTAAAAATAACTTTCCACTCCATTGACATGCTTTTTGATTAATATTTCATGTTTTATTTAGTATCATTTAATACGATAATATCCTGCTTCATCACAATGCAGTTATAGACTGACATTGATCCTGGAGCAGGAGAAGGAACGGGTTTCTATCAAGAGAATGAGATTGGTGTATAAAACTCCGCCCCACAACGAAATAAAATAAATACAACGTGCAACAGGTGGGCTACACAAAACTTTGGTTACATACAAAAACTCTTCACCCTTTCTGGTCACCTAGTACATTAAATTTTTCAAAGAAATATTTCTTTAAAATTATTTGTTATGTTTGAACAGGTGGTAAGTCGAAGAGTTTAGAATATTTTATTACTAGCCTAGTAACACCAACTCCAACTTGCTATTGATGATGAACGAATTAAGCTAAATAACAAACCCATGAAATGCAAATCAAAGGTTCCTAATTCGGTATAATTGATATAATTCGATATAAGTTTTATTTTATCAAGTATCTTATGTTATCCGCCCATGATATAAATTAACTCCCCATTAATACGAAATTATCACTTACCGCATTATGTTAAAGGTCGTCTACTCACATCTTCTTAATTAAATCCAAACTTAACGAGGCTTACTTAATTGTGTACCAGATTTCACAACATTATGTTAGATAAGAAAAGCGATCGGCAACCAAATTGTCACTATCATGTTTACGAACTAAACTCCTCTACATTTCTGCTCTGCTGGTAACTGGTAAGCGTTTCGTTGCCATGGTTACGAATGAGGCCAAGCTTCCTGAGGGTTATTGCGCATGTGTGAAAAATATTACTGGCGTTCTAAGTTTTAAATTTAATATATTTTATTGTTATTACTGGCTGTATTAATATTGAAAATTTTTATATTATGTCATGTACAATTGTACACAATAATACAAAAGAAAAAACGTTATTATCATTAAAACTTTATACCTACATTATATTAACATATTATTACCTATATTCTTTTAATTTCGCCAAAGTTTATTTGCTGGAAATTTGTAAGGATGGAGCGGATACTTTTTGCCTATTTCTGACTGAACTTAAGCGAATGTGTGATAAGAATGAATTTAAAGGCATATAGCAAAAAATTGGTTTGCGTAGCTACTATTAAAGAGTAACATTTTGTTAAGCTGTCCTCAGCCCATTCAAAAAAAGGGTGAAGTTTCATGTAAGACTTTTCACAATTCACGAAATTAGAAAGCTTATAATTGGTACACAGCCTTTTTCTTGCCAATGAAATATGATATAGGTACCTACCTCATATTGTATACCGAGAGTTAGAGGGGCGCCTGGTAAGTAATTCAACTCGTTTTAACTTTTATTTTTTTACATAGATATGGTGTTTAGCTTAATTTATCCAGAATTTATTATAAAAAATAGATATACGGTGTTTCGTGCTCCCATAAAAAGGTCAGAGTGAATGTGGCGAAGTTTTCTTTATTAAAACAAACGAGTCTCGTTACAATAAAGTTCAAAAGTGGATGAAAGACGAAGATAGTTTCGGCGCGTCCAAGATATATAAGAAGCACAAAACTAAAGCGAGAGTGGGATGGAAGAATCGCAGCCTTGCATGTGTCGGCAATTGCTAAACAATTTAATTCAGACGCAGCCTTTAGTAAGAACTCAGTGGTCGGACGACTCGCACGTCTTTTAGTTTTCGACTTTTAAATAAGTTTGTGGTATAGTTTTCAACAATGAAACAGTGTCATGGTGTCCTTATGGAAAGGATATGTTGACTACAGAGTGAAATGGATAGAAAGTAATTTACTAGCCGGAGCAATTATGCAGTCTGCGATATTTTGTACAAGGTCGTCAATCCCAAGTGCAGCGCATCGGCATTCGAATTTAATAAGAGTATAGTTTGTTCATTCTTCTACATACATTAAGGTAAACAACGGATTTTGATACATTTGAGACATTCTCCGCAATTATATGGATATGGTACATAAGCGAATTTTGCAAGTGTAACAATTTACTTACTAACATTTTCTTACTAAGACTTTCTTACTAACTGTAATAGTTTTATATATTACATATATCATGCTTTAGCGAGTAATAACATTTTTGTAAACATTGCAATTGTTTTTGGTGATTTATATGTCGAATATGTGATATACATGTCGAAATTAACCATTTATTTTAAAAAGGTATATAAATATTGTGCACTATTGTATGTGAATAGACTTTGTTGATTTTGTATTGTATTATGTGATTTACTTATGGAGGTAGTTTATCGTAATTTTTTTGTAGATACGGTTTAGTAAAAATGATATTTTGTTATTATATTTATATGTAAAAATAAAATGTTTAAAATTACACTGTGTTTTATTGATATTTTGTATTTTTGTTGAAGCTCAGCGATTGATTTGTCCTACACACACACATCTGCACAGCAACTCTTATATTTAAAATATAATCTGTATTTTTTTTTCGTTTGAGTATCGTGACATTTCTATTTTGTATTGTATTTTATGATATTGTGTTTGTGTGTCTTTCCGACTCACTCATTAATGGCGAAATCTAACAGCTAAGTTAATCCATCTGCATCAAAGCCTCGAAAGTATCTTGTATTCTAGTCTGAGTCATGATTCAGACTATTCTACTTATCATATTACCATTTAAAAATATAATAGCAGAAATAAAATTAATGAAATTAATTTAATATGATGATGGTAAATTTATAATGATTTCTTAATTCGTTCAAAATGGATTGTAATAAAAACAATATTCTTAAATGTTTATATTAACAGGAAAATTAATACCTTGAACTTTATAATTATATTTATATGTTTAGGTTAACTGACTCGAAAGTGAGATTGATGTCGCAGTACTCAACAATATAATTCGACTGTCACGAAAAAAAAACTTCCTGGTTCCATAAAATGGTTGCTATGTTGTTTTGTAGTTTGCTTGAGTCAATAAATCTTACAATAGTTTTACTGTTAACCCAATCGATTGAATGTTACTTTATGAAGTGCTGACAGATATCAGATCATTTCGTATAATTATTTTATTTAAACTGTAGAGTTACCTCGAGCGTTATATGCAAAAATACGATACGACGAGGCAATGACCGCATACACTGTTTTTTTTTTATATAAACACGTTGTCCCTCAATAGGATTTTCTCCTGTGTCCTGCGTGCGTTTAAAAACATACAATTTCACATAAACATCACATTTAGACCCGGAACAACAATTTGTGGATCACACAAGAGATACATGAGTAGAATGTAAACAACGAGACATAAAGAAAGCTAAAACAATCATTTAGACTTTATAAAGATTTAACTCATACGATTTTGGCAATATTTCCCACATTGACATTTAAATAGAGTATTATTTATAATTTTAAACTGAATAAGACGAGAAAAGCGCCGCATTTTTTTTTTAACTATCATACCTTTTATATCCCCTTTTTCAGCAACTTCATTAATGTGTCTTGATTCTCAGCTTAATTTTATTAAAAGTTGTTACTTTTTCAGGGAGAAATCAGGCCACGTGCTCAACAATATGCAGGTAAAGAAAAAGTTTTTCATAATGAATGGTAACTAAAATGTTTTTTATCTTACATTTACAATAATAAAACTTAGTATACATTATTCTATCATATAAAAACTTATAATATCAATAGATGTTTATATGCTATCAAGAATGCTTTTAGATTATCTCTAATACGCTTTGTGTATATTAAAATACTTGTCTAATAACTTAATATATCTGGCTTATGCTAAAATATCACGTGGTATTTGAAATCATAATCATTAAATGCAATCGATTAGGATGGTCTCATTTTTGCCCATCAAACTTTTTTAGTTCTAATACCTAAGGCTGGCGTAAAAGTACACCTTGCTGCTTGTGTTAGCTTAGTATTGAGAATATTTATTGCAAAAGTACTTAAATTATGTATGATGTTTCGTTAAATATTGTCCATTACGTCAAAATTATCACAATATTTCATGTACTAGTTTTAAACTTTGGTGTTTTATGTTATGTTATGTTATATTTAAATAAACATATAATAAAAAGGGTATTAACGCGAAAAGTAATTATTGAAATACTTTGGAAGACTTGAAGTTTCGACCTGGTTGCATCAATGGTTTAAACCTTCCAAGGCATTTAAATAATATATCATTCCGCTCTATTACCCGTTTAATGTTATTAATCATTCACGTCATGCAATCATTCAAAATATAATAACGTTTGTTCCTGATATATTTTTACTTCTCAATTTAAAGCAGTGGTGGTCCTCTATGTCTGCAAGCGTGTATACTATATATGTATGTATATGTTGCGTATGACTGCAGTTGTCGCAGTGTCTCGGTAACGACCTACTGTGCAACCGTGTTGTGAGTCCGGCAACTACATCAGACCAAAATGTTAATGGCTTTTTGATAACAACACCTCAATTAGCTGAATACCTCAATATTGACTAAATTCTTCGGTTTTTTTCTGGTCTAAAAAAGTCAGATATGAAAATGCGTAGACTAAATAAAATAGCCATCTTTTGGAATCTTCATGTACTTCTGAGCGATGTGTGCTACTTTCACAGAAACAGTTAAGTTGGGGTTTGATAGATGGCGTTGTCTCGTGAGAGTAATGGGCTCAGCTACACTAAGGGTTAGCTCACACTAAGGCGCGTAGCGACGCTGCGCGGAAACTTAAATAGAGCCGTTCAACATAGATTTTAATTTTTTAACCAAACGGTATTCAATTTGTATGGTTTGTCTCCCGGTTTCAGTACAGTCGCGTTATGTGCCATCCCGGTGTGTACTATCCCTAGTTATGATTATAAAACTAAAAATAAACAGAATCTGGAAAACTAAAAAAAATCTTTGAAGTTCCTATGTTTTATTTTACTTAGGGCTGATTTTTCGATGGTTAGATAAATGTTACCTGGGGAATAATTATAATTCTGTCGCGTCGTGTTTGTGTTAGACAGTGGCAGCAACAATTTTATGCCTCAGATAACATTTATCTGAATATTGAAAAATCGTCCTAAGTTTGTTAAATGAACACTATAACTATTCGTATACAACTTAAATCAAAATCAAACTTTTTCTAAGTATCTACTAAGATGACTAAAGTTGTATATCTAAAACTATTTACTCTGCTACAAAACAAATAATGCTTATGAAATATGGTCTCAGATTGTTAAAAAAAATTCTATATTTTGTGTTACATTTCACATGTACCAGCAAAATAAGTAAACATTTTTTTTAAATAAATATGTCGTACGACCTCCAAAATACAACTTTAATCATTGAAAAGAATTTTTCATTTCATTTCAAGGTATTTTTTGTGTTTGTTAATAAAATAAAAACCGATGTTAAAAGTTTCTTACACTTTTCTGTCTTCAAGTTCACAATTCTAAAATTAGAAAAACAAAAGGGTGGCCAGCACATGCAGGACTTGAACCTGCGACCTTCGCGTTTCAACCATGTACGCGATGCTCTACACCATCCAACTGAGCTAATGTGCCAGGTACAAACCCTGTCGAAATTTGCGATCTCTTTCGTCCTTTCAGTGCACCCTAGTGCTACATCAGCGCCCTTGCCCTTAAAATATAGCGGATGCAGTTGCGGCCAGACACGGAACTAACGCAAGTACTGACAGACCCCTCCCGACATAACACAAACGCTGGTTCCTATGTGTGTGTTTTAGGGTGTATTCTTTTTAATATATTTTTGATTTATTGTGCTGAGAGATATTTATCGATATAAAAGTGTTCTGCGATATTCATTCTTTTATTTTTTGCAATAAGTTAAAATAGTTCGATTTATCAAATGTTTGAATAGGTACTGCAGGTAGTGGTAGAAACCATGTTGATGTGGTTCTCGCTTTATTATAAAATTTTTAAAATTGATTCGTTAGGCTCTTCAAGTTTCACTAGTTCTTATTGTTTTATTTACCTGTCTTTAAATATGTCTAAAGGTCTCCTTGTTCCGCCGATGCGTTTAATTTTATCTCGACTTATCTATCTGTTATATAAGCAAAAACATATTATATTTTTAAATATATACTACAACAAGATTGCTTTAATTTATATGTATTAATATGTGTATGTATATTTTATGTATCTGTCACATAAAGCAAAAAAATGTTCGTTTGTTTTGTTTCGCCAAAAAAGAATTACTGGAGGCACAAATTATCTATTTTTGTCGTTTCTGTGAATCTGTCGAAATGATCCATGTTGTTCAGGAGTTTGCTAATTTTGGTTTCGAAACAGAAGTATGTGGCGAAGTTAAAGAAAGGTTTAATTTAATTGCTTGTCTTTTTTGTTATTTGGCTATTTTTGAATTTGTCAAAATAAACCACGTTGTTTAGGAGTTTGCTAATTTCGTTTTCGAAACAGTTATACGGTGAAGTTAAGGAAACGTTAAATTTGAAAAAAATACCTATAATATATATATAATAAATTTGAAAATATTTGACACTGTTTATTGCATAAATAAACAGTGTCAAATATTTTCGTGAAATGTAAATGACAGAAAAGTATCAGGCTCAAAAAAGAAACGTACTTATTTACATATGAAAGTTTCCTAGTGTCTACTCTAGTAGTAATAAATAGTCAACTGAAAAGACTTAAAGATAAAAAAAAATTTACTTAAAGATATTATTTTTATATCGTATGTTCGTTTCCATTCACGGGACATGGTACATTTTAAATTTTACGATGTAAAAACAATGACCGACAAAACTATACACATAGTTTGTCTGTCGGATCAAAATTAATACTAAGATTCATTTATTTTGTAAAAAATAATAGTTTACCAGCACAATCCTCTCTTTTCATTATTGCTTTTTATTACTTGTGTATTATTACTTTGCATTTTGTTCTAAAACATGATTGTGCTAACTTTTTTGTTATCATACTGTTCAGAAATTGGCAATTATTTTTTTCATTTTTCTTGTGATGTTCTTTCTTTTGCTCTCAGGGATGTTTTTGTTAATTGATTCTGACAGAAAACACTAGGTAAATATCTAAATAAATTTCTTTTATACTACATTTCTTTATATCTTAATTGTTTTATCCATATACATAAGTAAAATTAATACTACCACGCTTGTGCCGTGCCGTTGGTAGAAGTATCAATCCTAGCCATTTCTAAAACGACAATAAAGACGGATTTGTTCTCGAGTGGTTTTTTAAACGATGTTTCCATGTCTCTACTAAATTTCGGTTCTATGTTTTTCTTTATAACAATACCACTATGAGATCATATTCGCAGGCTCAACCATTGTTTAACAAAATAATCATTGAACTTCGTTACTAGTTCGTCTGGAATACTGAGGGCCAGAAACGACTTCGAGCGTTTGACACTTGTCTAAAGTGGAGACAACGATTTGACATTCCGAGTGTTCCATGTTTTTCCATTTCATAAAAAGTCCCGCGACCGGTATTTACCTAAAGACCGAAAATCATTTGTAAAACTATGAACTATTAGCATTGATATTATAACTATTATTTTACGAAACTATTGTCAGCCTTGCCTCACAGCAATTTGACCAATGGAATTTCAAACATAATTAAAATACTTTGGTATTGGTTTCTAAAATTTATTATAAAAATAATGTCTGTCAGTCAGTCAGTTTTTCTTCAGGTAAAAGTAACCTGACTATCAAAATGTCAGGCTTAAGTAAAGCCTTACATGAAACTAAAGTTTGGGTATTAAAAATAAAATTGCAGCCTTTTTTAATTTTAAGTAAGACGCGATTCCGATAAATAATTTTATTCCGGAAATTGCTACCAACTTCTTTAATAAAACTTTCTACGACATTTTTACTTATATGACCTAAACGGCACATCTCATCTTCCACTTTAATGGCGTACGAGATACAATCACGCCAACGCCGAGAGGCCACTTCACGAATTCCTTCATGAATTAAATTCTGGACTTCGTGTATTTTAAAAGTTTTATTATTTTTAGCTAAGTGTCCCTTTATTACCCCACACTAACTCAATAAACTCATAATATTAAGGAGGCAGTCGTAAATAGTAAAATAGTTACCCTCTTTTTAGCAGCCATCTCGTCCACGAGTCCACGACGTATCGTTCATAAATTACTCTTCTCTTTCCGGCCAATCTCCAACATTTCGGCTTTGAGCATAAATTCCTCAAATGACTATAATGTTTTTTTCTTTTAGCCAGTCTTGGATTTTGCCCTTTCGCCAGTAGGAGGGAATAGGAACTTTCTAGAGTGGTATGGAGCGTTGTCGATTACTAGCGCCGAGTTTTCTTTTAATTGTGAAAATCGCTTTCAACCTCTCTTCATGTTGCTCTGACTTCATTTTTGTGATAATCTTCAAGTCTTTTTTGGCTTCAACATCAACGTAAAAAAACGGCAGTACATTAAAGACCGTGTTGTAATTTTGTGTTTAGGAAGAAAAAACTTTAGATAGTACTAAAGGTTCAGTAGAAGTCTTAGTATTGTTGACATTCCTATTATTTAAAGAAGAAAAACAATCTTCAAAAAACGTAACGTCTTCTTAGACTTTTGAAATGTTCTAGGACAAGATGAATTTCTAAAAAAATAACTATTAGGATGTTCTGTATAGCCTACAAATATAGCTTCATCAGCTTTAAGATCCAATTTCTTACGGTGACAAGAAGGTATATGTATAAGAGCTCTACACCCAAAAACTCTGAGATTACTTAAGTCTGGTTTGCAACCATTCCATAACTCATAGGGAATTTTATTATTTAAGGCACGGTGTGGACATCTATTCTTCAGGTACACAGCCGTTCGAACAGCATCTTCCCAAAAAGTCTTAGAAAGATCGCTTTGAGCCATAAGAGAGCGTGCCTTTTCTACTATTGAGCGATTAGTGCGCTCGGCAACACCATTCTGCTGAGGGCTATATGGTACCGTAGTTTGATGCTGAATACCACAAGATCTAAGATAATTTGAGAATTCACTATTAACGAATTCCCATTATCAGTCCTTAATGTTTTAATTTGAGCCCCAATTTGTCTTTCAATCATAGACTGGAAGTGACAAAATCTATCCTTTACCTCTGTCTTAGAAGAAATAAAATAAACAAATATAGTTCTCGAAAAATCGTCTATAAAAATTAAAAAGTATTTATTACCCTGAAAGGAGCTAACTGACATTGGTCCACAAAGGTCAGAGTGGATCAGTTCTAATATTGAAGTTGCCCTTTTATCGCCTTAAACGGTTTTCGAGCTTGTTTTGCTTGAACACAAGCAACACATGGATTTTTATCCACATCCTTATAATCAATAACCTTATGACTATTTTTCAGCAGATTCATACCGACGCGGCATAATGGCCTAAACGCTTATGCCGTACCTGATACTTAGAGATAGAATCAGAGTGCACATTATAGGCTCTAAATTGGGGAATATTCACCGCACAATCAAGTGTGTACAATCCACCACAGGGCGAGCCACGTAGAACCGCATCACCTGTAAAGGAGAAGTTTTTTGAATTAAATAGATTACAACCAGACTTATCAAACATTACAGTAAACCCTTTTTCTACTGCTGTCTTCACAGATAGAAGATTTGTTTGCAAGTTAGGTACATACATCACATCATTAATTGTATTGACGTTGTTTTCGGTATTTATGGATATTAAATTTTACCGATGCCTTCAGCGTCAATCTTAGTCCCGTTTGCAACTGTTACCTTGTTATCAATAGGCTTTAAGTCAACAAACCAATCTCGTCTCGAAGTCATATGTTTGGTAGCACCTGAATCAATGTACCATTTGTCCATGTCATAATTATTCGTTGCTCCTAAAGCAGACACAGAGGTAGAGTCCTTATTAGTGGGATTCTTCCTTTTCATGACCTTCTTTTTCTTTAAAGGACAGTTTGGTCTCTTGTGACCAGGTTCTCCACAACCATAACACACAATTTGTTTTGCCTTTGACTCAACAGAAGAGGCATCAACCTTTGACTTCATAGCTGTCTCCAGTTTTATCGAGCTTTCCTTGGAAATTTCGTTCAATAACTTGGACTTTACTATTTCGGTGGTAACTTGAACATTACTATTTTCAAGAGCCATAATCATTGGGTCATATCTCGACGTTAGACCACCCAATAGAATATCAATATCAATGGACGCATCATCTATTACTTTGCCTATATCCGCCAAATCTTGGGCAGTGGAAATAACAGCATTGATGTATGACTCAATATTATTATCAAAGTCTTCAAGTCTCAATCTGTATAACTTCCGTTCTAAATATAAACGCCGACCCATACCTTTGTCCTCATAAGCATTTTGTAGAGCATTCCATGCTTCAGCTGCCGTGGTTGCACTTCGCACATGCGTAATTGCAGACGATTCAAGGGTAAGACAAATTTTTGTTAGTGCCTTCTGATCGCTCCTTATCTTTGTGACATTGGAAACGTTCATCCCTGTTGGGTAGCCACTGATCGCTTCCCACAACTCCTCATGCATAAGGTAATTACGCATTTTAAACTTCCACGTACTGTACCCTTCTCTATTATGTAGGGTGAACGATGGAATTGAGGAACTACGCATACCTCTCTCATTTGTGTCTCCATTTGGGTTCGCCATCTCGGAAGAGTACACGAAGAACTATTTTGTTTCGTACCCAAAAAAATCGCACAAATATCACTTCAACAAATTATTACGAAAACACGCATATTTTTCTTGAATAAACAAATACATGAGCTATTCTCGTGCTGATAACGATTTGTTGTAATTTTGTGTTTAGGAAGAAAAAACGTGTTTCATCAAGTTTGTTATTTTTATTGAAGTATCAGGTAACCTTAGTTACATAGAACACGAAGAATTTTGAATACTCAAAAGAGAACGCTATAAAGCCAGTATTATTACAACAGACCGCATTGTCGACACCTGGTTCGACGAGATACGTCCACATGCCAGATGACACATGCTGATTGGCTACAGACTGTGTTGTATTAATTGTGTTGTTCCAGCAAAATAACTGGGAAGTGGCATGAATTAAAATTATACTGGAGGAGCCCTCATTAGTGATTTCGATAATGACGACCTGAGTAAATTAAATATTTATATTTTTACTAGCTGACCCGGCGAACTTTGTTCCGCCTTAATGGCAATAAATAAGCAGACTGTTTTTTTTATTGGAAAAAATACAAAAAAATATAAGTATATTAATCATTCATTATTATTTCTTCCGGAAAAATTAAATGCACCACATTACTCGCAAACAACGTCCATTTGCCCAATGCAAACGCTAGGATGCAAGCTGTAATCATTGCTGCAATCGTATATATATTCGTATATATACGCTGCTCGATTCAAATCAGCTAAATATCTTGTTCTGCGTCGCAATTTATCTATTTGCTGCCTTCTGTTGTTCGCTCGAAGATTCTGCATTGCCAACCGAGCTGTTTCACGGGCTGCTTCACTTTGCTCTTGTGATTGAGAAGCACGCAGTGGAGCCATACTATCGCGGCGCTGTTGACGTGCAATTTCTTGTTCTTCTTCAGTCCTTTCATTTGCAGTATTTTGTATTCTTTCTTGCATTACTAGCTTTGTCGGTAAAGATTCAATCGTCTTGGTCGCGGCCTTATTAATAAAACTTTACTTCACTTCAATTACGGCTTTGTCGGGAAAGATTCGATCGTCTTGGTCGCGGCATTATTAAACTTCACTTCACTTCAATCCACTTGTTAATTATTTATATAATATTGATTTCTTACAAATATCAAATTGTCAGCTGTCATTTTACGTCAGTTCTATAGCTGTCATTTGCGTTTTGTTGTTCCAAGTCTGATTCTTTTTTGTTATATCACGTTTTATAGTGTCTGCTTTTTCATGTCAAGTCACACGGGAACGCTGTCGAACGGGATAAAAAGTATCCTATATCCATCTCCTGGCTCAATACCAATTTTCAGCCAAATCTGTTCTGCCGTTCTTGAGTTGTGTAACTAACACGACTTTCTTTTATATATATAGATGAATCAATAATCGATCGAATTATTTTGCAAGAATATAAATATAGAGAATAGACAAGGTTTAATTAATATACTTAACTACCTGTTTTCCATTATGGCAAGCCAGCCATCTTCTATTTTTTCTTTTGGCATATACGCAAAATAGATGCATAGTTTTACTTACTATAGTTTCCTCATATTCTACTAATTTGAGAGATTTTGTTAATTGTAACATTTTAGATCCAGGTGTATATAAACCGATATATCGGTTTCTTTAAATCGCTTTTTAAATATTGTTGTACATTGGATTTTATATTGTGGTACGAAGGAGGCTACATGGCGTGGGATTATGACATCGTTAAGTGGATGAGCTTGATTCAGACACGTTTTAAATTCTGTCGCTACTTCTTTAGGAAAACAATGAGTGTTTTCCCAGGACAGCTTTATGGACCACATTTTTTGAAGTACTTATTTAGTTATTTACACACATGCATAATACACAAGCCAAAACATTATACACTTAGAAAATATACATTTTACTACTTTACACTCATGTAAATAGGTATCTTATATATAAAAAGTACAATAAATATAATTACTTAAAACTAATTCATCAGCTATCCATCTTTTCACAAAAAAGTATGATCTTGGGAACTATTGAGGTAGGACATAAAAACCGGAAAACTCGATAAATACGGATAATAAGGTCCGCTTTGTTAATTTGCTATCCGGAGTTTTTAGAGTGTCAGCATTGCAGCGAAGAGAATCTTCCTCAACATTCCAAATCAAACCTAAGGCAGAGCAAGATATGGTTTCTTCACAAACCCTAACTGGACTAGAAACCCAAGCTCTGAAATCAAACTTTCCGTACTGCATTATTTTGTTCGACTCGTTTACAAATCTATTCAACACTTCTTCTGATCCTACGCTAGTAACACAGTTGTCCACATAAAATGATCGCTTTAATTTCTTTGCAGTCGCTTTGTAATCCTATTGTCTGTCTAAATCATAATTGATTGTCGCGATTAACTGAAATAGACTCTAAGGTACCCCGAAAACTACTCGTTTATGACGATAAGCAATAGTTTCCTAGCTAGGATTCTTTGCGTCCGACCATCAAAGAAACCGCAAGTAATCTCTATCACTGGGAGTCAAAGAGGCAAAAAAGCTTTCGCGATGTCGGATGTTATGCCTATAGCGTACATCGCACTATGTTAAACCTGCTCATCTACTCTGATTGACTTTTCGAATTTCCGTAGTAACTCGGCGTCACGCAGACTTTTAGTAGTTTTGTGAAATATTAATTTGCGAAAAACAATGAAGTGCGGTCGTCGTGTTAGACAAAGAGCTGTATATCCCATCACAGGGCCTTGTAAGGTCCAGTCTAGTCGCGTTGTGATTGTGGTCAAAGTATCAGTTACCTGGACAAAATGGCTCGTCAAAAGTAAACTCGAGAAGCACCAATTGACAATGTTATGTCGTCTGGCGAGTCAGGCATGTCAGTTAGAACAATTTTTACCTTCTGCAATTCTTACTACATCACTGGAATTGCTAACTTTTGAGATAATATAAAATGAAATCTTACTCAACAACGGACATTTTCCTAACGAAATCAGGTGACAAAATTTTGACAGAAATGTCATAGATCTGACGTTGTGTCGTGCTCTCTTCTTTACCGTCAAACAAATAGTGAGTCATCTCTTTTCTTACCGGTTTTAAGTCTGTTTCGTAAGATGTTTTGAGATGTACGTGTTTATGGACATTCCGGGACATGGACATTCTGGGATTAGGACATTCTGGGAAATGGACATTTTGGGATATGGACATTCAGGGATATGGACATTCAGGGATATGGACTTTTAGGGGCATGGATTTTAGGGACATGGACATTCAGGGATATGGACTTTTTGGGACATGGACATTCTGGGATTTGGAAATTTTTGGATATGGACATTCTGGGATTTGGACTTTTGCACCTTCTGGACATTTTGAGATTTAGACATTATGAACCTAAACGAAATAAACTTGTGTCGGTTTGTAACCAAAGTAACGACCCTAAAAGTTTATTTCTTCACAATATTACAATTTTTTTTACAATTTTTTAACTGAAAACAAATTAATAAATGACCTGTCAAAATTTTCATCTTTTTACGCGAGTATAACCAGTGAGGTTTATCATCTAAAAACTATAGACTTTAAAATAAATTAAATTAAAAATATAATAATATATATTAAATAAAAATAAATTAAATTAATACTAACAACATAAACATAATAATTATAACCTAAAGAAAAAAATATTTATTTTTTTTTACACCTCCCCCTCTCGAGTAAGGAAATTTTGAAGGATAAATTTTCTTTATTGGTAAAGAGATAAATTTTGTGATACGAAAATAATTTTATTCCGTTTTCTTATATCCTGTGTCAATACTATAAATTGATTTTGAAACCTGTTCAGTGATCCGGAAAGGTCAAATTTTCAGTTCTTCTATTTTTTCCTATTTAGCTTATTACCATTTTCCACATACACCATATCTCCGACGTTGAATTCATGCCATCCTTTTTTTGACAAATATTGTTTTGTTATATTTATGTGATTTTATTGTATTCTCAAGTGATATTGTTCTATCTCTGACCCAGTTAACATATGCATTCTCTTTCTTCAATTCTTCTGGTAAAACTGTAACATCTATACCATATAAAAGATAACTTGGTGGAAAACCTGTTACTGAGTGAATAGTTTGGTTATATTTTTTCACACATTCATGAGCTTTGTCCAGGTTTTTTAATTTCCATCTTCATTAATTTTGCATCTGATTTTATTGTCTAATGTCTGGTTTAGCCTCTCATTTAAATCGTTAGAGAAAGGTGAGTTCTCTGCAGTAAATACTACAGTAATTTGTTTGCCTTTTAGAAATTTCTTTCGCATTAATACCTGGATATTGATGTGTGAGCAGTATATCTATTTTGTCAGATTCTGCTACCTTGTTGACTAGTTTCATAAAATCATTAATCATCAGCATTCTGAGTTTTTGAAGTTGATATAAATGCGTATCTGGATACTGAACGGAAACGGAAGTGATCTACAAACAAGTGCAAGTATTTTTTTATAGATCTTGAACCTCCAAAATCCCTTTGTCTATAGATACTATTTCAAATGGTTTTGTAGTTGGTCCTAGATGAGACATAAGTCCAAATTGTGTATTTACCCTTGATTGACAAAATACAAAGACACACTCACAATCACACAATTGTATATTTTATGATCATCGAATTATCCAATCGATACCGCACTTATCCATGAATATTTCTTTTTGTTCATCTTCTGTTATACTAAAGCGTATGCATTCTTTCTCAAAAGTGTCGATCCACCGTGGATGTTTACAATATCAAATTATAATCTCATTATTGTCCAGCTAGTTATTAGAATTGTATTTCTGCATCTAAATTTATAGTTAAATTATTATTTTTTATCACAATATTTGTTTATATTTAAAAGGAGTCTTTGCAACTAAATTAGCTTGATATTAGAAATTAAGAATCACATGAAATGGAATGTAATTGTTTTGACCAATAGAACATATTATTATTTATGGAATAGGTCACAATGCAATACTGATATAGTTTTAACTTAGAAACATTATTATATTTCTTATTATGATGATTGGTTTGTCGTTGCGCCGACATATATATATATATAAGTAAAATCAATAATATCTCGCTTTTGCCATGCCGTCGGTAGAAGTATCTGTGATGGAGTGTAGTTGCTGTTAGGGAATTATGCAGAGCAAACACAGATTTGCTCATGAGGAAGAACCCCTCTGTGGTTCGAAACTAGTAGAGCTTTTCTCAACATTTACACGTGAGTAACCCGCGAATTTTAGTTAATTTAGTATCTCTCACGATAGTTATTATAAAAACATATTTATTTAGTTTTATATATTGCACACATTGGACATGATCTTCTTTTTATTCACGAGTGACATAAAATTTTCTAACAGTTGGTTGCCTAGCAATGTACAAAAGAGCTTTTCACTAGTGCTATGGAACCTCAACACTTTCCCTCATTAGTTGGAAAGATCTTGCAGACCTAAATCCTCCCTCAGTTTAATGAGTCTGGGTCTTGGTACTGCCTTCGTCAAAAGATCAGCCAGTTGCTCTGTGGAGCTAGTCTTCTGCACATTCAATAGACCTTCTTGCACAATATCACGTACAAAGAAGTGACGTATTCGGATGTGCTTCGTCCGTTTATGAAATTCGGGATTGTGGGCAAGGCGAATGGCTGCTTCATTATCCACACTTAAAGTTGGTATGTCCGCCAAACTTGTAAGTTGAGCATAGATCCTCTGAAGCCACACAAGTTCTCGTGCACCTTCGCTCGCTACCACAATTTCCGCTTCGGTTGTTGAAATCGCGACCGATGCTTGACGTTGGCTTAGCCACGAAACAACTCCATCAGCATACATACAAATAACGCCTGTGGTTGAGCGTCCACTAAGCTCATCACCACCGTGATCTGTATCACTATATCATCAAATTACATTTTTGCAAGGACCCGAACTGTATTTGATGCCATAGGACATTGTTCCTTTAAGGTATCTGAAGATCCTCTTGACTCTCAGCCAATCAGCTTCTGTCGGATCCTCCATCTTCCGTGATACTACCCCAAGAGCATACGCGATATTGGGGCGCCTCCCTGTCATCAGGTATGCTATGGCTCCTACTGCCACTCGATAAGGAAACTTTCTCAGGTGCTTTCCCTGTTTCTGAAGTCGCTGTTTCGATTGGTGTAGGGACGGGATTGCAGTCAATCATATTTAAGCGTTCAAGGATCTTCCGCGTATAAGCTTGTTGGCTTATAAATATAGGTCCATCCTTGAAACGTTCTATCTCAAGGCCAAGGTAATACAAAGCCGGCTTGCTAGAGATCTTGACAGCTTGTCCCAGCTCCTTCAAAAATTTTGTTGCCAAAGCCTCGCTTGTAGTGGCCATGAGTCCGTCATCCACGTACAACGCCAACAAAATCTTATTGTCCCTTTCTGTCTTTGTAAAGAGACAACAATCAGCTTCATGAATCTTTTTTGCAACAGAATGTCTTCAATGCACATATTCCAGCAACGAGGAGCTTGCTTTAGGCTATATGGACTCCTCTGTAGCCTGCATACTTTCGAAGAGCGATCAGTAAAGGAGGTTGTGACATGTTTATTTCCTGCTCTAATTTCCCATTTAAAAAGGCTGTCGCGACGTCAAATTGTGTTAAATGAAGTTTCTCTTGTGCAGCAACGCTTAAAAGAGCTCTAATGGTAGACATCCTGGCTACCGGTCTATATGTCTCCTCATAATCTAGCCCTTTCCGTTGTCTAAACCCTTTAACGACCAATCGCGCCTTATATTTGTCTATGCTTCCATCTGGGTGTCGTTTAATCCGAAAAACCCATTTACATGGTAATGCCTTTCTATTAGACGGGAGCTCGCTGGCCATGGCTTTCCGCCATTCCGCACCGTCAGTTCTACTTATAGCTTCATGGTAGCTCTCTGGAAAGTTTTCTGTGCCTACAAAGCAGACGTAGTCATCGAACTTCTTAGGGAGAGCAAGAGTTGACCTGTCTCTAAGGTTATATCTAGGTTCCTCTTCTCTCTGGGGCTCATCTCTCAGGGGTTCGACTACAATTTCCTCTTCTTCCCCTTCTAGTCGAGGCACCTCTACTCTCAGAGGCTCAACTATGTCAAGAGGTTGCTGTTCCCCTTCAGCCGGATAATTCTCTTCCCCTTCAGCATCGACAAACTCTCCATCATCATCTTGCTCAGTAGTATCAGTAGCATCCTCAGCGTAATGTGAATTCAACATTATTTTGAAAGGTAATGTCTCTGGATATGAATGTTTGAATTTGAATATCATCCTCTTGATCCCGTTTTAGCCCAAAGAATTCAAGACACAAGTTGTAAGCCCTGTCCTGTCTGCCTATCAAAAAGTCGATGCAGTTCTGCCCAAACTTCGTGTGCCGTTTTGTAACGCATAACCTTCTTTAACGTTTCTTCAGTCATATTGGTTGTCAGCATCAGGAGTGCACCGCTTTGAGTCCTCTTATATTTAGCCATTGCAGCAATATAAGTGCTTTGAGCAGCATCTCCTGCACCAGGTGGTAAAACTGGCATTGGAAGTCTATTTTCTACTACTTCTTAAGAACCTTCCGTACCCTCAAGCATGACTGAAATTTTGTACTTCCATGTTTGCCAATTGTTTTTGCCCTCTAGTTTTCCGATCCTCTAATTTCGTTGAGAAATCCATGGCACTTTTCAGTCGTCCAATGGTGGTGGGTCCCGATACCAATTAAAGTTTGTTTGATTAGTTTACCAATCTGGAAGCTCCGGAGACCAAATCGTGATCGATGTATTTCCCACTTTAGATTTCGGTTAGATAGTAGTGGTTTTCTTCAGTATGACAAAACTGACACTTTATAACGATAGGTTTAGGTTTATTTGATTACAAAATATTTAGATTATTTGTTTATTTATTTAGTTTTATATATTGCACACATTGGACATGATCTTCTTTTTATTCACGAGTGACATAAAATTTTCTAACAGTTGGTTGCCTAGCAATGTAACAAAGAGTTTTTCACTAGTGCTATGCAACCTCAACAATAAAAAGTATAATAAAATAATAATAATAATAATCTTTATTTGCATTAATACATGGTGGAATAAGATGTTACAATTATTAAAGTTCAGCATGTTTAGCTATTACATAGCATGCAAATATTTGTTACATATTATACAATCGGTTAATTGAAGAAATTTACTTAGACTAACTTAAATTAACTGCCTATATAAATCACTTAAACATTATTTACAAAACACTTAGGATAATGCAAATTTAATTTATACCTTGATAAATTGAGATAATAACTATAAAGGTTCAGAGTTTGAGATCCATATATTCCTTAATACTATAAAAATTATGAGTATTCAACCAACTATACATTTTATTTTTAAACCTACTTAAATTTAACAGTTTGAATTGTCTAGGTACTTTATTGTAAATCCTAACTGTCATAGCTAAACAGCTTTTATCATATTTCGAAAGCCGGGGTACATCACTAAGTACGAGCCTATTTGGGTCTCTTCTATTGCGTTGATTTAAATCATTAATGGACTTAAATAAATGTTTGTGTTTATGAACAAATATGCAAATTTCATATATGTAAAGTGATGGTAGGGGTAATAAACCAAGTTCCTTAAATACGGGTTGACAGGATTGGTCAGGTTTAAGTCCGTACATGGCTCTAATGCACTTTTTTTGTGTAACAAAAACCCTATTTTGGTCCGTGCCATTGCCCCAAAATATTAAACCATATCCAATAATGGACTCTACGTAGGCGTGATATGCAATGATGGCCGTTTTTAAGTTCGTTACATTTTTTATGCTTTTAAGCGCGTAAACAAATTTGTTAATTTTTTTGGAGACCTGATCTACATGACCTTTCCAGTTCCTTTCCAGTTCATGTCTTGGTCTATAATTACACCCAGAAATTTCGTTTGTTCCACTTCGCAGATTTTTTGTATATTTAATTTAAAGTTGTTTTTGTAGTTATTGGATTTATTAAACTGTATGTATACGGATTTGTCTAAATTAATTTTTAAATTATTTATATGTAGCCAATTTACTAACTTATCAATTGTGTTATTTATTTCCTTTTCGTGATCGTTAATGGTGTACATTGATTTAGCAGATGTTACTACAATGGAAATATCATCGGCAAATAGTATGCACTTTTGACTAGTTACCTCTGTGATTGAATTAATGTATATTAAAAATAATATGGGACCCAAGATACTACCCTGGGGCACCCCATACTTATTAGGTTTATATTCAGATGTGTACGATGTCATTATTCTATTTTTGCTTAATTTTGTAACCATAACCCGCTGCTGTCGGTTGCTTAGATATGATGATATCCAATCGTGAGCAAGACCCCTTATACCATATACCTCCAGTTTATGCTTTAGTATGTTATGTGATACTAAGTCAAAGGCATTTGACATGTCAAAAAATAGTCCAGTGGTTAAGTTATTATTATTAATATTGGTAAGTATTGTGTTCATCAAAGTAAATATTGCCAATGAAGTAGATTTGTGTTTTTGGAAACCATATTGATCTTTACTAATGATATTATATTTGTCACAGAAGTTGATAAGCTTTTTGTACATACACTTTTCGAAAATTTTTGATAGAATTGGTATGAGGGTAATGGGGCGGTAATTAGTAATGAGACCTTTTTCCCCTTTTTTAAAAAGTGGTTTAATAATAGAATATTTTAATAACTCGGGAAAAGTTCCTGATGAAAACGACAAATTAATTAAATAAGTTAATATTTCTAGAAGCTCAGCATTACATAGTTTTATTATTTTGGTGCTTAACTCATCATAACCTTCAGATTTAGTATTGACTAACGACATAATTTCCATTCTAACTTCATTCATTGATACCGGTGTGAGAAACATAGAGGCTTGATTTTTACAACTGCCGTGTTTGTCATGTAAGTTGTCATCAGTAGTTATATTTTTGTTGGTCAGATTGATGTAGTGGTTGTTAAAAGCTGATGCTATTTCCACAGGATCTGTAATTGTTATATTATTTAATTTAATACTATCTATGGTATCTTTCTTATTATTATTTATAACTTCGTTTTTTACTACAGACCAGGTAGCTCTACATTTATTATCACTGTTATTTATAAATTTAATATTAGCATTTTTTTTAGAATTGTAGATAATCTTTTTTAGTAAGTTAGAATACGTTATATATGTAATTTTATTATAAGAATTTTTATTTTTATAGTATAGGTAACGCAATTTTCTTTTTGTTTTTACCCGACTGCCAAAGAAGGAGGGTAATGTTTTTCGAGTGTATGTAAGTATGTATGTATGTCTTTTCCTTTGTGACCTCCTGTAGCCTAAACGGCTTGATGGATTTTGATGTATGAGGTATCGTTAGATTTGTCTTGATTACGGGAGTGTCATAGGATACATTTTATCCTAAAAGTCCCACGGGATAAAGACATAATAATATTTTTTCTAAATTTCCCTTTAAAAAAATATGTATGCGGTATCATTAGATTCATTTCAATCACGGGAGTAACGTTAAATAAAAACAGCTAAAAAGTTATAAATAAAAAAATTATTATTAAAAAAACAAAATACCCGACTGCACACTAAAAAAAGAGTAAAACAAGCCCCACAATACAAATTTACTGAATATAATTTATAAATGTTGATGGAAAGCATCGCAGGCGGGGACCACCTTGACCGCCACCAATGAAAATTCTGCTAAATGGTGCACAACAGAAATGACTATAAATAAGCCTCTGTTGGTCCCCGCCTGCGATGCTTTCCATCAACATTTATAAATTATATTCAGTAAATTTGTATTGTGGGGCTTGTTTTACTCTTTTTTTAGTGTGCAGTCGGGTATTTTGTTTTTTTAATAATAATTTTTTTATACAGCTTTGTTTTAGTCCTTTGGTTATCCAATTTTGTTTATGTTTGTTGATGTTATCTATTTTGACTTTAATTTTGGGAAAGCATAGATTATATAATAGACAAAGCATTTCGTGAAATTTACTAAAGGCTTTGTTCATGTCGTTTTCTGAATACACGTCGACCCATGACAGACTTTGTAGGCATTCCCGAAATTTGTTTACGTATTCAATATTAAAGTCTCTTTTAAATATATGATATGTTGTAACTTTTAACATTGTTTGCTGTATTGGAAAACTTAGCATCTGTGCAGTCTCATGATCCGATAGATGTAGCGGTAACACTTTAGCAACCGCGTTTGGAATATTACTCAACACATGATCTATGCAAGACGATTTGCGCGTAGGTGAGTTTATATGAATTTTGAGATTGTAATTATACGACAAATCTATAAATGAATTCGTTACATAGCTTCGTTTTAAAGTGTTTATATTAAAATCGCCTGTTATCACTTTACTTTATTTCTTGTATTTATTGCTTAGATTATCTAAAAGGTTATTTAGTTTGTTTAAAAATTCTATGGGGTCTGACAAAGGTGTCCTATAAATACAAATAATTATTAAATCATAGGAATTTAACTCCACGCCGCATACTTCAAATACGTTTTGTATGGCATAGATTTTAATGAAGGTGAGATCTTTGAAAATAATTCCACTCTTGACTAAGATGCATGTTCCGCCTCTTTGTTTTTCTCTGCAATAACTCGAGGCAGATTCATAGTCGCTTATTCTTAAATAATGTTCATTACCTGATTTTATAAATGTTTCAGTAAGACATATAACATCTGGTTTATCGTCTGACTCTTGTAATTCACGAATGGTTAACTCTAACAGCTCACGTTTGGACAAGAAACTTGCAATATTTTGATGAAGAATTCTGAATTGTTTTGGTGTAGAAGAATTTAGATTAGACTCGAAAAAACGTAGTATTAATTTTATTTAATTTCGGGAAGTAATGAGGGATTGTACCTTTTTTTGGTGTACCAGTCGCAGCTGCTTCAAGCTGTTGTTGTTGCTGACGTGTTGTTTGGTCTTGTTGACGGGAGGAATAACGCGAGATTGATCCGTTTACAAAGTAATTACTTGGTTTATTACCTACCATCCGTTTTCTTACCTCGCTAAAGTTCAAAAAGTTTTCGTCATAATAATCCCAATCTAAATAATAGTTTATACATTTAGTAACTTCCGAAAATTTTGCCACATTTTTAACGAATTTACAGGTTTTGTATTGATTACACACATTTTCTAAGTAATAACTAAGTTCAGAAGTGTTACAGTAATAGTTTTTATCAACATTTAATACAAAAATCATATTGTCTTTAAACTTATTCAGCACTGTTTTTAATTGTGATACAACTAATTTAATGTTGTGATCATTCTCACCTACACAGATTATTATTTTATCGTGTTTTTGTATTTTAGCCCTTAAACAGTCCCTTATTATGTGACAACTAAACGCGTTTGACTTCGTTTGGGCAATTACTTCATATTTTTCATATTGCGATCCAAGTCTCGAGCGCCATATTGATGTAGCCAGTCCAACACACTGCTGACTACCAAATATGTGTATCCTTTTCTTAACTTGTTCAGTTATTTGTGAACTATGCTGATGTGACGCTGCTGCCGTTTTGCAATCTAATGATTGTTTAAGGTTTTCTATTTGTTTTGTAAGCTCTGTAATATCTTGGCATGCATGTTTCAATTTCTGGTGTAGATTGAGAATTTCGTGCTGCAGTACTTGTAGTTGAATATTGTTAGAAACGGTGTTTCCGGTGTTTAGAAATCAATGGATTAGGTGTTGTTTTCTGATGTGGTACATTACATGGTAACTCAGGAGATGAGGAACAATTCAATAACTATCAAAGGTGGTACATGCAAGTACATACAAGCATACATATTAGGAACAACCAACAGTATTTTAAAATTCAAAGTTCAAGTCACCCCGACACATTTATATTGCTAGTCATAGAGTAGTCAGCCAGTTTTATACAGGCATGAAGTTGATATATTGAACTGTCAAACGTTACATATTAGATATTTTGGTACTATATTATCCTGAAAATACACACGTGATATATGTAACTAAGATTCCATGTAGGCACTGTAGGACATCGGTCGGTTTTTATACTTTTAATTATCAAGCTCTTCAAATACCCGTATGTGATTGAAAAAAAATTGCCTTCGCCAATAATAGTGAACGCACTGTTTATGTTATATTTACTCTTAAGTCCACATTTATGGACTTTACAAAAATTAACCTCTTTTGTAAAGTTAAGAAAGACGGAGGCCTACACGTTGCGCGCCGGCTACCCTAATGAAATCGCGGTAACGAAACCATAGCTCGCTTTTAAATCGAGCGGCACCATCTATCGAGCTTAGGGGTAATGGTTTGAAATTCGCGTCGAACATTTTGTTGGCAAAATCTTTATAGATTCTTTAATATTGATACACTCGTAGTAATTTCTATTTGTTCCGCAAGTTGTTATAATTTTATCGTCTGGTAATTTAAGAACTTGGTGTAACTTGGTGTACTCCAAATACAGTACTGAGGAAGTTGATTATTATAAATTATTACTTTTAAAACAGTGTATTGTACCCAACGAATATTTACTTTCTGGTTTGGTGTCAACGTATTTTTTTATTTTTACATAACATATATGTTTTTTTCTTAAAAATAACATTAATAATGTTACTTTAATAATGTTAAGTTACTTAAAGTTACTTAAGATGTTAAAGTTATGTTAAATCTTAACAATAATAATATACAAATTATAATGTTCTATTATGTTTAAATAGATAATATATATTTGTTATGTAATTTTTATCTTAAAATTAAATTTAGCTATTATTATAATACATTTTTATCGCCTGATGTAGTTCCAAGTTCTGATATATCCGAGTATTAGTTGTATTGTTTAGTGTAGGGAAAAGTTGAACCTTACAGCCATTCTTGGGTTAATATTACTTAATATCTACAGGTAGATAATAATAATTTTCAATTACAATAAAACAATTGGAGTTAGTTAATACTCATTATATTTATTATGCAAGTTGCTGTCATTGCCTTTACAGTCATTATAGTTGCAAACTACCCCTATGCTCGATAGATGGTGTTGCTCTATTTAAATGCAAGCTATGGTTTGCTTCACTCGGTTTGGTTAGCGAACGGCAGGGCTTATGTCCATTTACTCTACCTTGACCTTAAGAAAACCTTGAAAATTTTATGATTAAAGTAATTTTGTTACAATCTTTTCTATGATTCAATTAATGTTATAAATCATACTTGTACAATTGAGTAGACAAATTCGGTAGGTGTCACTATACAGCAATGTTTACCCCTTACAAATATCATTATTTATTGACACCTGATTCGATTCACTAATTAGTTTAGGTCCCAATGCTTTTATATGCATAGGTATGTAGAAATAAGGTCTCGTGATTAGCGCCCCCTATGAATATCCCGTAAAGTTTAGTTTATTGTTGAAGTACATAAAGATAATTAGAAGATCATAATTATTGACGGCAATAGTTAATTCCATCGTTTTGCTATATGTTGCAGAGAGTTTTGCGAAAAGATTACAATTGTGGTCTAATAACCATTCATGTATCAGTGATGAGGACGGACTTCACGTGTATCACTTTATTTAGAGTACGTGGATCACTTTATTTAGAGTACGCATGCGTGTTAAAGTCGTTTGTTAACGCATATACTAAACCCTATAGAAGTCATATGTGTACATTTAAAAATCTTCACTTACTTAACGATTATATTTATAAGTTTAAAAGACCACATCACAATACGGGCACGGCCCTGTCGTAGCATAGCGTAGCGTGAATCTTCCTTAAAACTGTTACGACCGTTTCCAAAGTCCCTTAACCTCTTGTCTGCCGGTATATGAGACACAATAGAAAACATCTTGTGTCTCGCACGCGTTTAATTGCGCTCTCACGCTATCGCGCTATCACGGGTTAATAGTTACAATCAAACAGTCTTTATCGAAAACTTATTGAAGAGTACAGCTGGCTCTTATCTTTGTTCTCAAACTACACTAATGACTTATTCTACTATATAAAATTTCAGGTTTTTGGTTATGAAATGTGACTTTTTCTATTTTTTTTATTTAACTAACTAACTTGACCTCTTTTCAAAATTCTTTAAAGTAATTCTACTATACGGAATTGTAATTAATATTGATTTTTTATGTGCACCGCTATCTAACATAATTAAAAAATAACAAACCAGGCAAAATTGTTTTTTTCGCCCCGATTAAATTATAATCTTACAATAAAATTTAAGCATTATTTGACAAATCAATGTTAGGAAAGCTTGTTTCATTGTTCAGTTCGCTTTAAAAAGGGAAGTCATAGCAAGACAGCACCTTCTTCCAAAGTCTGTCACCCTAGTAGGCTGCAGAGATTTTGAACTTGTTTCTCTCCCTACTAAGAACGGATCAATAGTATTTTAGCCAGAGTTACGTAACCCCACTGCAGACTATTTTTATTGTAACTTTGACCGACACGCAACGTTTTGTACGCATTGTACCCAAGTATTTTACTCCGAACTTTTATTCGTATTGTAAAGAATAATAATAATCTGTATTTTTTTCTTGGACAGTGCACACTCTTATAATTGACCAATCGCGTTAATTAGCATAAAATTCAGGCAAACGATTCATTGGAAATATATGAAAACTAGTTCGTTATAAATTATTAAATATAAGGTCACCATTTATGTATAAATGAAATTTTAGGGAGATGACACTTCAAGTAATGTTATCGTAATCCACTTACTCTACGTAAAAAAACATAGTAAACAATACTTTTTGCACTCCAGCGTAGTGTGTGTAGACCGAATAAATGATACGATTTCAAAAGTGTTAGAGCAGGATAGGAAGTATTTGATTTGACAAGAGCATTTTGTGGTCTTCAGTCACAGTTTAGTAGCTATGGTGATCGCACGTCCAAAAGTTTTCTGATTTGTATAAGTTTTTGTTTAGTTAAATTGCAGATTGTATGGTTTGTAGTAGAAGTACAAAAAATCGCTTTTCTGAATTAAATTTACAAAGTGAAGTAAATTGTGCAAATCTGACGATAAGTGACAAACAATTTTAATACGGAACGTGACACTCTTAGGTTAATTTGTATAATGTTTTTAACTTCTCTGAAGTCTCTTAAAGGTAAAATATGCGACTAGAGGCTTTTAGAATCATGCATAAATAAGTACCTATTTATTGTAATACAGTGTACAAACATGTTAACTTAGTTGGCAAAAGCGATTGTAAATATTCTACTATGATGTATCTGGTTAATAAAGTGATTCTTTATTACTTATGTGAATTTATATATTCAGCCTATGCGAATGCTATACCTAATGAGGTTTATGGTGAGTGCAATACTGTTTTCACATCAACATTGCGACCCGCAGTGCAGTACTGAAAGGACTGAACTATAATATAGTTCAGTCCTTTCAGTACCTAGTTTGCCTATTTTGTTTTGTATAATTGTTGAACTGCAGTGGTGTTAAAACAGTAAAGTAAGCTGACGCTACATAGATTACAATGTTATTTGCTACTCACATTACAATGTTATTGTTAGTTGTATAATAAAAAAATGTTTGCTAGCCTGCCTTTCAATTTATCATCCTTTCAGTTGGCATGCTTTTGACAGTTCTAAGGGAACAAATTAAGTTTTGAACTATTGTTATCCCAATCCGCCTTTCTGCATTATTGCGTCATCAATTCCAATCGTGACTATGCTACCACCAAAGAGTTTGTGAGTTCACAGTGCCCGGTGCACTGGCTTGCCTTCTTGCGCTCCAATGAGCACTCATTCTAGCTGTATATAAATGTGTCGATAGCGGTGTGTGTATACATAATAAGGCCATCAGATTATAATATTTTAGTGATTGATTGACATAAAAATATCTGAAAAATTATTCTTCACCCACTTTGGTGGTAATAGCCGCTATCAACCATTTTTACAAAAAAATAAATTTTGACTTTGGACACTGAAATTTTATACATTTATGTGAGTTTTGGAGAATTGCTGATAAATGTGATCATTTGTATCCACGCCACGTAAGTATTCATGCCTTAAAGTGCAATTATTATTGAGAGGGTTGATGGTAAGCAGTTCACAACTCTTTTGCTTCGCAATATAAGCACTAAGAAGTAATTTATAGAATAGTCTTCAACAAAAATATAGTATAATAAATAAATAAATAAATTTATTTACTCAATAAACTTAGTACTAGTTTACAGAAAATATATTGGCAGTAGTTAAGTCTAATTAATGGATAGTATATTTATATTGTGAAAGTTTTCTTTTATCTTGTTATCATCACAGTAGTTATTCCTGCAACTAATTTCATCGTAAAGTTTTTGCTAGTGTTAAACTAAGCCACGTTTTTAATATGTTTAATATGCCCTTCATCTTTTATCAGAAAACAAATATATATTGAATCTGATTCTTTTTAAAAAATCATTTGGGCAGACTTTGTTTGAGATATTATAAGATCTATATTATAAGATATTATAAGCTTGCGCATATCTCACGCACTCTTAATAAAATTAAGCATGGTCTCAGAATTATAATTATTCGCTTTATCATTAAATCATTCGAATTATCATATGAAGTTACTTCAAGTTACATAACATAAAGTCTAGAACATTTTATTTTAAGACAATAACAGTTTGCTAGCGCAATTTCGAATATAAAATATGCTATCAAAAATATATTTGTCAATACAAATTCACTGTCATTTGCTTCGTGAAATGCCAGAGATACGGGTGTTTACAACTTCAAATTGTGTCATATCTCAGTATTAGGCCGAGAAAAACAAAATCAATTGTAAATATTATACGATGTGGGTTTATTTCAGTACGACGTCGTTCATGAATTTTTGTTTGTTTATTTTCTGCGGATTTTCTACTTGTGTTCAATAAACACAAGTAGCAAATCTGGCTGGGTTTTGTTAAGTTCATACACCTGGACTATTTATGAATGTCTATCTTGGATGTACGAACTCATTACATTACAAGGGTTTTCTTTCGTCTAGGTCAAAACCATTGAGTTTTTGTAGTTCGAATAGAAAGTAGGTGAGCATACGATTCAAAATTCAAAAACTGAGTTAAATCTTGTTTTGCTCTAAGGGGTTATAAATTTGTGTATGCTTTGCTAGGTTGATGTAATTAATATTCAGAAGGTTACTAGATAAAATCGGTGTAACAAAATGTATCTTAATTACTTTGGAAATTTCACTTTAAAATTCATGTTTCGCTGTACTAAAATATTATTTTCAAGGCCCAGCTTTACATCCTAAGCTCAGTTTTAATGTACAACATTTTAGTATGGTTTTTTCTTTAGGTTTCGAACCAAGCAGTTGGCAGTTTTTCGCTGATGCATTGGGACTGCCGAAAAGTATGGACATGAAGGTAAGAGGAATTTATTACAAATAAAGTGACAAGTATCAAAGTGTATCTTATTTAAGAAAATGAATTAACCTATTGAAAAAACTTTTAATTTTTCGGTAGTATTATAATTTTTCTACGAGCTTCATTAAAATTAACTACCTAGTAAACTTGAGAAGTTCATGGGTACAGAATCATGAAACGTGGGAAATTCGTGGCTTCTTCTAATCTTTCCCTTCCCTCGCGTACTCTATCTGCAATCCCCAGTCCTCAAAACACGTAACAAACTCAAAAGGCTCTTTCTTGTTTGGTATTTCGGTTATCAGTACTCTTACCATTTCGTTATGCGGCTGCTCATTTGCCACCCAACCCTGTAGAAAATTCTGTAATTTTATTAATTTGTATCAAGCTTAATACAAGAAACAAAGAAATTTTTAATTTGTAAATTGTAATTATAATTGATTTTTAAAATAAACATCACGAAAAAATATATTTGAGGCCAATTACAAAAGAAGAAGCTGGTTTAGATCTCGCACCAGGAATTTCGTATGTAGTAGACGACGTCTTCTTACGTTTCTTATTCATTTTGCCTTTTTTAATCTTGACATTCTGCTTAAAGAAATGCGCCGTCATTTGGATCAATATTTAGTTTTGTAAATACATAAAGTACCATAACTGTGAAATAGGAATAATTTTGTGATAAAGATTGTTTTCCACATTACTTTTTAAATATAGAAAATATTCTGAAACATAGTTTGATTCTTGATAACTCTCTCTCTCTCTCTCTACTTATAATTGTATTTTTAGTCATGATCATAAATATCACGCAACGCATACAGACTCTATACTGTATGTCCATTAATTAATAATTAACCGCTTTTACCTGCCAGCAAGCGGTTTCACCCGCATTACCTCGATTGAAAGTAGCCTTATGGTTATTTCAGGCTATAATCTGCCTATGTTCCAAATTGCATCAAAAGTCATTACTTATTACGGGAAAAAGTAAAAGGCTTTTTTTCATTGTAATTAAAAAAATATATTATATTGCGTATTGAATCTAAGTTGCGAGATACAATTTTGTTCTTTAAAATAGAATTTGAAATGAATAATTGTCGTCCTAGATTTCAAAATAACACGAATTCACGTGGTTATTTAAAAAAAAATTGAAGGTATAAAGTACTGGTAGAAGGTAAATGTGCCTTTACTGTGTTTCAACTTGCCGCTGCACTGACATCATTCAATAATGCACTGACAGTGCAGCTACGGCTAGACGAGGTACTCAAATGTGCATTACTTCTCTGCGTAGCGCCAGCATTTCGAGGTAGATGGCATCCGTAGCAACAAGACTGATGCTGTCTGAAGAACTAAAAAAAGTAATACTTTAATAAAATATGAATTTAATTAAAACTGTAATTTTAAAACATGCTAGATCTAAGTTTGGATGGCTTGAACAGCACTCAAGAAACTTATGAGAATTCGCTCATTCAGGTGACTCTTAAATTTTATAATGTTAACTAATCATAGCGATGAGAATTATTTAACAACCCTATTTT
Source organism: Spodoptera exigua (assembly GCA_902829305.4). Taxonomy (NCBI): domain Eukaryota; kingdom Metazoa; phylum Arthropoda; class Insecta; order Lepidoptera; family Noctuidae; genus Spodoptera; species Spodoptera exigua. The sequence goes on along the minus strand of LR824601.2, from coordinate 4,262,892 downwards.
TAATCATTTCCAATAATTTTCACATACCTAATTGTCAGATTTAAGTTCGATTATAGGTTGGATCTTAAAAAAAAAAACATGTGCAGTTATTTATTTTTATTAGTATTTCACACGTCTAACGCATGCGCCCTTAGTACTGTGATGAAAGCAGTCGTAAATTTGGAAGCACAATGTACATGGCACATTAGCTCAGTTGGATGGAATAGAGCGTCGTGTATTGAGACACGAAGGTCGCAGGTTCAAGTCCTGCATGTGCTGGCAATCCTTTTTGCCATTATTTTTACCAGCAGTACAGGAGACCATCTTATAGACTATTTGTCATTCTTATAACTGAATTATTTTTATGATTTTTACTGTAGTCTAAATCGAACCGAATTGTAAGACCTCCTCATGCAAAAAAGTGCCATCTGGTACATGTGATTCGTACTATTTAAAGCCTTGCACATTTTAGTTTCCGTGACTGGTGACTATTAACTTACTAAGAACTTTAACATTTTAGCGTCGTTATTCAATAAAATAAAGGCTGGTAGTAAAGGTAAATACAGTAGTTGGCAACTGGTCAAACACATTTTTTTTTCCAAATGTAAAAACTATTTTTTTTATGAAATTTGCATGGAAACTTCACAATTATTTCAGAGTCAAATAAGTTACTTATTTCTTGAAAATTGATTAATAGTATCGAAAATTTTGTAAATCGACGAATTAAAGATAGTTAGTTCTATTTCAATATTTTATTCTCGATTTGATTTGTTTTTGACCTTGGAAACCTATTGTCACAAGCTTGTATAGCTCAGCTGAGTGATACTGGCTTGTATGCGTGATATGTTCAAATTAATTTTCATAATATACATTATTTCATTTGCATCTTACATACAGCCAAAATTCCAAAGATTGGTAATCAAAATTAAGAGGAAACAATAAATTGAACACTGCGATAATCATGATTTTTATATTTTTAAATTAATTTATGCGTAATTGGAGTGGGCTATTAGTGTGACATCAAAACATTAAAGAGAACTCAAGTAAAAAACTCGAAAGTGTTAAACACAAAAATAACTTTATTCAAATCTAAAGCTATTAGTTTTTTTATCATTTTATTCATTCAATTGTGTTAAGTGAACAGTTGTATCCGAAAATACAACGAAACTTCGCATCCAAGAATTGTAGTAGATCTCCTGTCCGTCCTTTGACGTCCTAATCTGAATAGCGCCCTTCGTCCTTGAAATTTTATCCGTTGGGACCAGAAAGGGATCTAAAATTAATAATAATTTTATACAAAGACGTTAGTATCCTTAAAAACTTGAAATAATATATAGGTATATTATTTTATATATAAACAGATGCGGCTAGAGATTAAGTAAAACACATTGCGTTATTTCTTAGAATTGCACTTTGGAAATACTGTGAACAAACGTTGTAGCACTTCCACCAGCACTGTCCTCATATGGAGAAGATGTGAGCATTAATTACCACATTTTACCATTCATTATGTGTATATATTTTTCCTCACGATATTCTTCTCCAGCGTAAGTTACTGGTGTTTAAATTTTTTTTTTAATGCGGTGGAATACACAAGTAGAGTTAACTCTGTTAATTAACTGAATTAAAACATGTATAACGTTTAAATATCTGACATCTGACATCGGTCAGCGCTCAACACAATGCAGAGATGGAGACTATTTGAGCATTTTTTGTCTAATAATGTTCTTTTGTTTAATATTTTTGGGTTCGGTGATGTTTAAATTTGTCAAATTTATTGAATATTCTTGTGTTCTTTTTGATATTAGTCACAGTTATTAAAAATCGCTTGTCAATATGACTTGGTTTTTAAGTACATACATTTTTTAATAAGTTCAGTTAGTTTGAAAATGCTATACAAAAATATTATAAAAGAAGACTAAACAGAATCTTAAAAAAACCCAAAAATCGATCAAGAAGTAGGCTCAAGTGTTGCCCTTATTCAGACAAATTTCGACCCTACAACTTTGGCACTTGGTTACTACAACAAATTATTCAAAGTGGCCTGCTTACTGGCTTCAAATTTAAGTTCTGATTCACCAAATTTTATTGATTAACGATGTCAGCGCCTTTGTCCTTGAAATATGTATTATTCCTTATGCGGCCAGACAAGGAACTAAAATGTGCAGCTGCGGTATTAAGTAATGCAAGTCATAATAACTAGATGGCACACATTTTGTTTACGAAACGAAATTAACTGAACATAACTTATTTGATTTAACGATACCATATATGTATATATATTATTCAGAAACACTAATCGTTATGCTCAATAAATATTATCAGTAAAAGAGAAAAAGAGTCTTAAGATGTCACACAAGCATTTATGAGAAGTAATCAAATTCATATGTTTATATAAAAATAAAAATAACAATGAAAAGAAGGAAGATAAAAATATAAAGATATTAGAAATATTTTGAAGAATTTGTCGTATCGATGCTGACCATCCTGTAATGGTGTAGTTCCATCTTTGTCACTCTTACGGGGTTTCTCGTAAAGTGAAATCGGAAGTTAAAGATTAGATATAAAAAAATAATTATGGTATTCATGAAAATATTAAATTAACCAGAAGATTCGTTGCTTCATATTGTATCATTATACTATTTAACTTTTTGTTGAAGTCTTCGTACGACGCTGGAAAAGTGAAATTTCCTGTATCGCGCAAGTGAAATTTTCCGGCGACTCTGATATAGTAGCAAATTTCAACAACACCTATCGAGGGTCCGTGGCTATTCTGGAATCCGATGGAATGTCACCACGGTTATTTCCAGTCTTGTGTCAAGACATTTCTCGTGAGAAGCTTCACTGGTGGATCACACACATACAGAAATAGCCAATTTGACCCTCTTTTGCGTTTTTTTTTAAATAAATAAATAAAAATATGTAAGAACGGTTTATGTTATATTTTAAAAGCCTTTTTTGCTTGTCCTTATTAAAAAAATCTACAATAGGTCCAAGTTACTCTTAATTTAGCGTGCCCAACTAATCAGATTAAAAAGTAATACTATCACGATTTTTGCTTATTTGTTTTAAAAATATGTTGATGATATTATCTAAGTATTATTTATAAATACAAAAACTATTATTTTTAAATTAAATGTTCCAATTTTGGATAGGCTTTGAAAACCAGGTAAACAGGTATATTATAATATAATACACAATGATGTTCTTTCTGTCTACTTAATATGGCTTAATTTGTCTAAAATTATTTGTATTATTCATACTTATAATATAGTGATTTAAAAAGTTTAAGATGCCTTCATTTATAATCTTGCTGTGATTTACATCTAGCAGACGACTAAAGAAGTTATACCGTACGAGCTTGACATCGAAGACATCGAACTAAAAGATTTGTATGAATGGAAGAGAGATGGCGTTGTGGTAGTAATAAATAAAACATTATGCAAATTGTAGGGTTGTACCATACTGAATAAAAAAAACGTTTTACGTCCTTATAATGTGCATGCAATAAATATTTTTTAGACTGAAAAAACATATTAGTTTCAAAACAGTAACATCCACTATCAGAGTTTTAAGTTCTGTGCGCAAACGTACTTTTGAGGATTACGGATTTGGGGTTCTAGGGATCCAGAAGAGAAGTAGAGGAAAAGATAGGGCCTCCAGTAACCCCACTTACACGGCTGTACAATATCGTTCATTTCTTTTAGTACTTAAAAACTTAAAACATCAAAAAATGTACTAAATTATTTTAAACAATTATGAGTGAATAGCAGTAATATATTGTAATACCAATATTACTACATGGTAGCCAGACGTAGCGAGTTTAGCTACGATTTAGCACGAGTCCAGCTACGACGTAGCAGAATATAACGGCGTAGTTAAAGCTTGCATAACTGTTTGTTTAATTTTATGTTTTTATGATTACCGTATGAAGAAATTATTATGATTGTTTTAAGTTATAAAACCTCTTTCATATTCAATTCACAATTGAGTGGTTTATTTATCAGATAATCTTCTTTAAATCAACAATGGCAAAATAATTATTACGTTTATCTGAGGCTAATATATAAAGATATTTATTCAAACAAAATAGCCTAGGCCGATACTAACTTCTCCTTACATGTGAGTGATATCTGTTTTATAAATAAAATCTGTGGCACTCAACAAGATGGCCGACAGTGAAATCCCAGATAGGAAAGGGGTGGAATGAGTTAGGGATACCAATTTACAAAAACTCCTCAAATATAAGTAAATAAAATTACGTAATTGAGAGTCGTCTATCTAGTCAAATTTAGATAGTAGAGTCGTCGACTATCTAAATTTGATGCCTAATCGAATGTGGAAATGAAAGTAAATAATTTATTTATTACTCAATTTTTTTATATTACAAAATACAAGCTTTCGCCCGGGGCTTCTGTCAAGTTTAAAAATACAAGTTTTTGCCCGCGGCTTCGGTCAAGTTAAATAAGGGGTTACCCTTTTCCCGTTTCCTAATTTGCTACACAGAATACCACAGAATTTTGAATACTGTAGACAATTTTATTAGTCTAAAAAGTGTGAAAACAATTTAGGCATTTTATTGTAAAAAAGATAGGATGTTTGGGTGCATTTTTTGGTAAATGAGAATAAGACCGAAATATTACCGAATCGTACATGTATGTATGTTTTAGTAATAAAGAGCCCGTTCACAGCTGTCAGGGGAGATTTATTAAAAAAAGTGAACAATAGTTCTACTTTCGCTTACTAGTTTTGAAAATCTGAAAATTGTTAAACTTCCACTCAAATTTGCCAAAATGTTATATAGATTTCGAGGAAATCTTCGCATTGAAGCCGGCAACCCTATATCTGTATAATATTTCCATCCTTGTTACTCATGCGCGATTTTCCGTAACGAAAAGTTGAAAGTTAAAGTTTGATTATAAAGAATAACTGTGACGTCTACAAACAAATAAAATCGGTTAAAAGATTCTTCGTTATGTATTTTATACTTATAACATTTTACTTGTCGTTGAAGTTTTCATACAACGCTGGAAAAGCGTAAAAACCTGCATCGCGCAAGTAAAGTTTTCCAACGACTCCGATAGGGTAGCAAATATCAACAACTTCCTTCGAGGGTCCGTGGCTATTCTGGAATCCGATGGACTGTCTCCACGGTTATTTCCAGTCTTGTGTCAAGACATTTCTCGTGAGAAGCCTCACTGGTGGATCACACCCACACAGAAATAGCCAATTTGACCCTCTTTTTTACTTTTTCTTCCATTAATGTTATAAGAATATGTGAAGAACGCTTTTTGTGTTTTAAATGCAACTTTGGACAAAATTTTAAAACTCACTGTACTGTTTTAATTAAATGTTTATTAAATATAAGATATTTTTGTGTTCTTGTGTGATTTAGATGACACCGTCAATTAAACACAATTGGAGTTGCTCTGTTAGAAGAGAAACGACATTTAATGTTTATTTACACACAATATTTACATTATTCAATTTAATTTACACAGCTATGTTTTACGGAAAGACGTTTTAGATTAAAATTTTGCGACGACATCTGTTGGAAAAATAAATTAAAGAAAAGTATAGTTTTCCTTACATGACTAATGCAAAAGGTCCTGTTTGCTTAATGTGTCTAAAACCATAGGTATCATATAAAACATAATTATTTGTTACAACACGTATTATTTGAATACTGACAATCTAGTGAGTGACATCTAGCAGATGAGTTACCAAAGTTGTTCGAACGAGCATTGCATCGGACTATGTAATTTGGATGAGTGACAGTGGGGGGCGTTGTGATGGGATTAAATAAAATATCCAGAAGTATTACAACTGTGCCATCTCTGGCATTAACTGACTCAAAACCAACAAACATGCTAGTAAAAGCTTGCAATAAATGTTTGCATACATTGTATGTATTGATTAAATTCCAATTTTATGAAGGTTGTGTTAACAACTTTATTATTGTCCCGTATTTATTGTGCACTAGACTGCCCATTTCCAATTCACTTTTTAATTTCCATCCAAAGGTTGTCTGGAAGAAATCACCGTGAGTGATAAGACCGCCCATTGTACACTCTGTCGTTGTTAGCCTGCTCTTTATGTTAAATTTTAATGTTGTGTACAATAAAGAATATATAAATAAATAAATAACTCTGCTTCGTCGTAGCCAGATGTAGCATCAGTTTAGCTACGACGTAGCAGAAGTTATTCACGTGAGATCATATAACGGAAATATGCTATATTTATCAATTCAAAAAAATATGTGCATTAATATTGTTCAAAAATTGTAACTTGTATATATATCGAGTAAAAAAGTAAAGCGATTGAAACAATAAATTGAAATTTATCCTTTAATTTGGCCTGGATTTTTCTACCAAACACCATCTAAAATATTCTTGTAACTTACACATCAACATTAATAAGCCTTTCTTACAATATTCTTAAACAACAAAGAGACGACTTTGTTACGAATAATAATATCGTTAAATATTTCTTAATATAATTTTATCCCAAAGTCATATTTAAAAAAAGCCTAACTACAAGTTTGAATGCCATCCAATATTTTACAGAAACTTGGCAGAAGTGATCTCTGATAAACCTTATCCTGTCATTGTAATCTCGTAGCCGCTTGCTATAATTAATTTAGATGTTATGTAAAAAGAAACTTTTTGTTAGGATAGCTCATCATAGTCCAACAGTCCCCTGAAAGCTATTTGATGAATGCTTACTTGTATGTGCTATCCTGATAGGAATGAGGCTGTATATATTCGTGTATTTTTTTTTTAGCAGCCAGTGTTAAATGTTAAGGCAAACAATTGCATATATGTTTATGTATGTGTAAATTAATAAAGTTTCCTTTTTAAAGTTAAAACCATATTTAATAGCTTGATTAAAGGATCTGTTTTATATAAACAACGGTTTTAGTTTTACATTTTATCATTGATTTTAGTTTTGACATTTCATCCCAATAGTATTATGAGATGAGCAGGACGTACTTTTGTGCAATACAATAAAATGGCCGATAGAGAAATCCCAGCTATAATGGGATATGAGATTGTGATACTAATGTACAAAATTCCTCAATTAAGTGTAACTAAAATTTCCTTATACTCGGAAGACTTGATGCCTGATAGTAGTTTTTGATAATGAATTATTGATTTTGTTTTTGTTTTAAGTCATCTTATGTTGGAAAAAAAACAAAATACAAATTCATTTTTTAAAACGTATAATATTGCGAACACTTCGGTGTTTTCAAGCAGACCAGTCTATATCGATGTATTCCCATCCTTATCACTCTTACATAATTTCCCGCAACAAAGAGTTGATAGTTCAATGTAAGGAATAAATTTGATGTCTGTAGAGAATAAAATCAGTCAGATGATTCTTCGTTATGTATTTAATGATTTTAATATTTTCCTTTTTGTTGAAGTTTTCATACAACGCTGGAAAAGCGTAAAAGCCTAAATCGCGTAAGTAAGTTTATCAAATTTGGATAACTTTTTTCGAGGATCCGTGGCTATTCTGGAATCCGATGGAATGTCACCACGGTTATTTCCTGTCTTGTGTCAAGACATTTCTCGTGAGAAGCCTCACTGGTGGATCACATACTCACAGATCTCACCCTCATTTTTGTTTTTTTTTCAATATAATTAATATTTGCATGTATGAAAAATACTTGCTATGCTTTTTAGCATTTTTTTGGGTTTTATTGAAAAAATAATCAGCTAAAAACCCGGTGCGGAACACTCTTCATTCAGCGTGTGATTTTTTTTTTTTTGTTGGGCAGTTTACAGCCAAAATTGTTTAATCGAGACAAATCTTTACTAAATATTGGAAAATATTCTGTTTGCCAAATATGCATATCCAACAGTAATTTAATTGTGTTAAAATTAAGAGTTACTTGTTAAAACGCACGCATTACCCATTTTGTGGTGACTGACATCTAGCAGATAAGTTACCAACGTTTGTACCTTTCGAGCATGGACTTGGACTATGTGATTTGTACGAATGGCAGGAAAGGGGCGTTGTTGTAATATTAAATAAAACTCTTTCAAACTGTACGTCTGTGCCGTACTGGCTGCTTGAAATTCATTGGCAAAAATAAACTTGCTTATAATAGCACGCAACGAATGTTTTTTTGGAATTAAAATAATACATTTTAAAGTAGGTTATTAACTATTGAATTATAAATTGGCCTGATCACTATTTATCAGGCCAATTTCAAATATTTTATTGCATTTCAGGCAGTATCATGCGAATGACTAGAATTAGATACGCTGCCAATAAGTTCTTTCTAGCAGGAATATATGGAATATATTTTTATTTTCTAATATTGTGCAATTTCTTGTTGCTTTAATAGTAATAAACGAACTGAAACTACAATAGCACAGTGCTTTTTATTTTTTGTATGAAACTATGTATAAATATGGTGCTTTTTCCAATTTATTTAGTTACTCAAAATCGCGGGTTAGTCACGTGGTATATATTGAGAAAAGCTCCACTAGTTTCGAACCACAGAGGGGGTTCTTCCTCATGAGCAGCGTGCGCGGACACGGTGATGTCGCGCAGTCTACTGGTTGCCCAATTTATTTATTGTTTTTATTTCATAGAAAAGCAATTATTTTCGAATGTACAGTATCATTTATTTATTTCTCTTATACTTATATAAAAGCTATAAAGATAACCCTTATAATTGATTTGTAACATGTTGCTACGTCGTAGCCAGATGTAGCATGATGTCTGCTACGACGTAGTAGAATCGGATGCCGTAGCCAAAACTAGCCTGCATGTGTCTAGCTTAAGCCGTAATAGTTTTTTTTCATATCAGATCATACGATTCATCATATCACATAAAATGTATAATGATCAATCAATATACCAGCCTGAATATTCTCGAAACAGTATATTACAAATTATATGCAGATTAGGTCGTACAAAATACATATAATGTAAGTTTAAATTAAATAATAATTTTCATATTTGTAACACAAAGTAATAATTTTGCACAAAGTAATAATTTTCATATTTGTCTAGTTTTGTTTGAAAAATGTATTCTGCTAACAAATCTTCCTATCGAAACTTGGTATCAGGCCATCGTAGTATACTCTGTACAACGAAGATGCAATTTATATTGATGGAAATAATGACCTATTAAATATTTCATCGGAAATTTGAATCACTTGGGTATCTCAATAAGTTGAAGATTCAAAACATTCAACATACACAATTAAAAACATCGTTAGTATCGTAACTTTTGTATTTATAATATTAGTAAGATAATAAATACCAGTACGTGAGTATTAAGAAAAAAAACTTTTAAGTTCAAAACCTCTTCTAACAATTGAGTGATTTAGTTATTAGACAATTTATTACTAATCAACAATGACTGAAAATCGAATATACTTAATATACAATACTTTTATCCAAGATTACTTTACAAAGTGATTTCTATTTTCTATCTAACCAGGAAGACTAATTAATAATACAGTGCTACTCTTATACGTTAGTAAAATCTGTTAAGTATATAAATAAATAAAACCTATTCCATTCAACAAGATGGCTGACAGCGACATCCAACGGCAAGTGTAGGGGTATGAGACTGTGATACCATTGCAAAAACTCCTCAATAATGAGTGAATATTTTTTTCTAATAGATAGTTGCCGTCCAATAAACTTGATGCCAAATTGAAGGCCATTCATAATTATTAAATATAAAATGCCTGACTTTCATAACAATCCTATTAATGCAGATGACAATAAAACGGCTGGTAATTGCGTGCAAGTGATGTGATGTAGCAATAACAGATGTGAAATAAGTAGATGCACGTACATGGAATAAAACAGTTTATTATAATGATAGCATAGCACAGGTAATAGTAGTTATAAAGTTCACAGTACCGCTAGTAGAGTACATCGAAAAAAAGGGGAAGGAATAGTATGAGAATAAGGAGTGTAGCATATTAGGTTTAGCGTATTAGGCACAGTGTTCAGAGTCATGACAAATTACTTGTCAAGACTTCATAATTACCATATTCACATTTTATACTTGTCTTGTCGTGTCGTGGGTGCGGTTACAAATATACAATTTCACACACGCAAGACACCCAGACTCGGAACAACAATTTGTGGATCAGCGGCAGCCAGTTGCCAGCTACCGGCCCAACTGAGCTGTCTACGACTTGTGTGTAAAATATATATATATATGATTCGTGTGTGTCACAAACGCCACATTAATAAAATGATCTCTAAAACCTACGTTAATCAGCGAATAAAAACCACAGAACACCAACAAAACCCGTCAGTTAATAATGAAAAAGATTAATATTTTGGGGAAATTATTCCATTGAAGCTGGCCACCCTATATTAGCATGTTTCTATCCTTGTCACTCTGACGTAGTTTCTCGTAAAGTGAATTTGAAAGATATATTTTGGATTTAGAAATCAATTACGACTTTTATGCTAATGTAAAACTCACTGAGATGATTCTTAGATTAGCATTTCATTATTAGACTAATTCCCTTTTTATTAAACTTTTCGTACAACGCTGGAAAATCATAAAAACCTGCATCGCGCTAGTGAAGTTTTCCAACGACTCCGATAGGGTAGCAAATATCAACAACTTCCTTCGAGGGTCCGTGGCTATTCTGGAATCCGATGGAATGTCTCCACGGTTATTTCCAGTCTTGTGTCAAGACATTTCTCGTGTGAAGCCTCACTGGTGGATCACACCCACACAGAAATAGCCAATATGACCCTCTTTTGCGACTTTTTTCAATTTATGTGATAAGAATATGTATTGTGAACAACTCTTCTTATCTTTGAAAAGTTTTTTTGGTTTTATTGCAAACAGGCCTACGCAACGCACTCCATTCCGTGGTGCTGATGTTGTCAGATTACAATATACCATCACGGTGTTGGTATTTCTACTTAAAAAAGTTTAGTAATTAAATTTTTTTATTTCTTTAAAAAACTAAGATATATGATCCTAATTTGACCATTTTGACGAATGCTGAGAATTATTATTATATCTTTGATAAACAATGTGAAATGTCCAGTTTGCTCAATGTTCCTAAAACAGTAGATGATAAAAAAAATTATGTACTTATTTTTTGTTTAAAATTAAGTTAAAATCACATTTATTTACAATCTTGTAGTGACTGACATCTAGCAGATAGGTCACCCAAGTTGTTCGAACTAGCATTGTACCGAACTACGTAATTTGGACGAATGACGGAGGGAGGGCGTTGTAATGGTACTAAACAAAATACCAAAAATACTGATTAAAAACCAATTGGCTATCTTTCAAATTTAAAGTTCACAATTATTTGCTAGATAAAATGACAGACTCGTCTCATTAGTGTATTGTTGTTTTTGTTTCTTGTATTTGTATCTGTATTTGTATTTGTATTTGTAATCTGTTCTTCCCATATTTAATAGTATTATTTATGTATTACATAAATGTTATGTGTATTTGTAGGTTATATTTATTGTATTCATATATGTTTTTGTATATTGTATTGTATTCATATGTGTTGCCTTATGTAATGTTTTTTAATTATTATTTGTGTGCTTGTTTAGGACCTATTGTTAACACTTCTCTGCAACACCCTTGAGGTTGACTGGTAGAGAATGCCTTCGGGCATTAAGTCCACATTTGTATTTTTTTATGTACATAAAGTGTTAAAATAAAATAAATAAATAAATAAAGACCTGTAAACATGCTAGTAAAAGCTTGCAATAAATGTTTGTAAAAATGTTTGGTCTTGATTGAATTGCTATGAAAATTGTGTAAAGAATTCTGCTACGTCGTAGCCAGTGGTAGCATCGGACTAGCTACGACGTAGTAAAACTTATTCGTTCGAGATCATAATAATGTAACGAAAACATAGCAAAAAAAATATTTTTTTAAGCGTATAATGTACCTAAATTACCAAATAATCAGCACTTTTAATAAATTTGGTAAATTCTAAGGTTCGCACTTACTCGTTTATTTTATGATACCAATAAATTGTAAGGAAATTATGCAGAGCAAACACAGATTTACTGGATAAGAAGTATAATAAAATAGCTATCAAAGGTACATGCAAGCAGACATATTAGGAACAACCAACAGTATTTTAAAATTCAAAAAACACCCTGACCCATTTATGTTGCTACTCATAGAGTAGTCAGCCTGTTTTATACAGGCATGAAGTTGATATATCCAACACACCCCCTCAACTCTTGGCTTAACACTACACATCCCTAAAGCAGCTGTCATCATGGCTGTAGCTCGGTAAAGGTTTGGTGAGTAGATCTGCCAACATTTCATTTGATGCCTAATGTTTCAAAGTTATTGCCTTATTGTCACATAACACATCCGTTATAAAGAAATACCTGATATCGATGTGTTTACTTTTTGTATGATATGCCCCATAGTCTTGCAAGATAAATAGCACTAAAGTTATCAGCATGCATTCTTACCTCACAATATTCTAGAAGATCTAATTCTTTTAACAAGCTATTTAAGTATACCGCCTCTTTCATAGTTTCGTCAAGACTTTCATTTATTAAGTAAATTTACATACACAACATTACAGCTTACGCCATTAAGTTAGACTGTTAATTTTATATCTATAAAAGTATTGGACTAAATGTAGCAAGCGAATACCTATTTCGCCAATTATTTCCAAGGCGCATTAGCTCAGTGGTAGAGCGCCTGGTTTCCAGGGTCCAGGAGGTGGTTGGTTCGAATCCTTCATGCGCTGACAAATTTTACTTTTAGAATGGAAAAGCTTTTTTGGTTTTTATAACATTATTATATTGTTAACAACGTATTTTGTTGTTTTGTTGATAATGTTCATTGTGAAACAGCTCTATAATGTGACAATAATTAATCAATTTGTTTAATTCTTAAAGACTCCTCACAGAGATCGATAAATAATCATATGAATTTATTATTCCTTAAATAAGGAGACAGAATTCAAACGGTGCTGAACTTCTTATAAACTGTAACTGTGACTTCGTTAAAACTAAGCTGTTTACCAGTAAAAATGGGATAATTTACGTATTTTATAACAACAACAACTTAGTTTGATGCAAAATATTAATAAAAATTTTCACAAAACGGTATACTCACAATATTCAAATTTGCGATTGTTATATATGCTTCAATAACATGGCAACATAACGGCTCTTTTATCTGAGAATATCACAACAAATATTTGCACACCTCGAAACGAAAGCAATTCAAGCATGTAGTGAACCAGATAGCTCTAGTTTGAAGTCAGGTAAGTCAGGACGGTCAGTCAGAAGACACATAAAAACGCTCGAGGAAATTTTCTAGAAACAGATTATCAAAAAACAGCAAATCTTTTTTTTATGCGTGTTATTATCATTTCTTTAAAAAGTAATATTTTACTTGCGCTGGCGAATTCGTAGCACCTTAAGACATTCTTAGTTACTGCACATCAGAAAATTGTAAAAGTTAAGTAAATATTCATTATATTTTTCAAAAAGAACTCTAAAAGATATACGAGCACATGCAGGATTTGAACCTACGACCTCCGCATGTTAACCTTTAATGCAACGCTCTATCCAACTAAGCTAATGTGCTCTACAGGATCAGCTTGAAATTGATGTCCATTTTTGTCGTGTGCAGATAAATATTAGTGGTAATTAAAGAAATAAAAATGCACTTCAGTATTTTTTTCAAAAGTAAAGTAAGCCAAGTAAGTTTGTTACTTACAATTTGCTACTCCGCGTAGTCCTGAAAACCTTATCGTATGGTGACATCTACCAGAGGGTTTTCGAAAAAGAGAGAGAGTACAGGGTAGTATACGAAATCTACCCGCTTAAACGTTGTGTACCGGACGATGTACTTCGGATGAATACCGTTAGAGTGCGCTATACTCAAAACAGGTTGGTAATTATAATAAATATCATCTAGTCCCGAAAGGGCAGGAAAATGTGTACATACATATTTAATGTTCACCTATTTCTCACGTAATATAATGTTATACTGTTATTGCCAAAGTGGCAATCGAACCTATTCAAAGCTCCGTCCAGCTGTTTTGGCGTGATTGAGTAGCCAACATCCTAACATCGTAACTTTTATAATACATATTTAAATTTGAGATTACAACATAGTATACTATAGACATTATAAAAGTAGATAAAAAAATACGTCTGATCCGGTAAAACATGTACGAAATCACTGATTTTTATAAAGTTTTGCAAGCACCATTTCTTTGTATACCTTTTTTTTTTGTTTTTAATAGTGTTATATCATGAATATCCATGTTATACATCTACACACACGTTTTTATAATAATTTTACTACAAGGATTTCATGATTGTCAGTCAATCTGACAATCATGAAATGTAGCAATGACCTATTTTAACTTATGTCTCCCTAGTAGTTACAAGCTGGGATAGTTTGCCGGTGTAGTTTCTTTACTGTTTACAAACAAGACCACGTGCTACCACCAGTTTCCAATAAATGAGAAAAAAACCGCTGTAGAATTTGTTAAATGGCAAAAGCAAATATTACACCGTTATTACAACAATAAATTTAAACTTACATTAATATTACGTATACCTATATTAAAATTAAACTTAATATCTGCCTTTAAACCGAAGGTGAATGCCCCATGCATAATTTCCACTGTATTGTTATTTAAATTGTTTTAATACGCATTTTACCTCAATAATTATGTGAATAGTTCACGTACACCAACATAATTAGGTAAAGAAACATAAGTTCACGCAAGCGCTCTGATCACAATATCGACGCTGCATTTCATTTGCCACGTTTCCAAAACAAACAATCTCTTGCATTGTACTGTTATCCTAGTAGCTTGGCTTGTTTGTGAAATGCCTTGTCTGAAACTAGAGCCTTATTTTGCCAACTGTGATAGTGGAACAAGTAGATAGATGTAGTAAAACAAGAATCACGTGTCGCGTCAGTCTAGTGTAATTTTTTAATAATCTTTTAAAAATTATAAAAATATTTATTAGTCATTTGTATAAATTATTGAATTTGTAATGCAATACACTATTATTTTCTATTCTAATAAGTGAAAGGTAACTTCACGTCCTAAGTCAACGCGTCACATTCGAGTAAAACCATCTCCTGGAATTTTCTGCTATTCTAGTAACCTGGCTGGTTCACATATCAATCCGTCTGAAACGGATGCCTTATTTTGCCAACTACCGCATTCAAACAGGTTGGGGAGATCGAAAACAAATTTTAATATGACTTTAAAGTTTGTAACAGACACAAATTTTCATAAAATAACATTTAATAGCTTAATCTATTTGCGTTAGTCGTCTCAATTAACTCGACTAGATTACACATGACATCTTTGCAGGTGTCTCATGGGCACCTGCTACAATTCGTTCAGGTGATTTCTCAGCTCGTTTGGGTCCCATTCCTAAGTTAAATTCTGCTTGTAATAGTTATTAGTCTATGAATCATTTTGGGTCTTTGTATTCAGTTTCTATTTAAATAAGTTATTTTTATTTACCATAGAGTTTGAGAATAATCTGCAACTAGTCCGCTGCGCTCATTATGCGATATGGTAAGTAAATCGCTTTCGCTCGGTCTTCAGGAGAGCGATACGCCAGTGTCCAGCTAGCTCTGCCGGCGAACGCACGCACAAATTTGTTCCCACAAAATCGCTTTAAGTAGTCAAATTATTTTTTATTATTTTTGCCTATTAAAACAGTACTTCATTACTATCTCCCTATTGTTTTGGTAGATGAAAACGTTGTCGCGTAGGTCAAAGGATCAAAATATATCTGGTAGACAGTAATTATACAGATAGTAGTAATCATTCATATTGATAAACATCTCCAACAGTTTATTAAAATATCAACATCCAGTATGATAGAAACTCATCAACATTCAATGTAACATTTAATGTTGAATCTAACATTCTGATGTTTTTCTGATCATAAGAGGCTGCTGTACACCTGGTATTCGTAACAAAAATAGCGTAGTCAGACTTAACTGAGTGAAAGAACACGGTTAGTTCTTTCACTCTATAAAACACTATAAATTTGACCGACTGATTCGTTGGTTCCATGGTTTTCTAACGGGCCTACTATTTATTAATTTGTTAGGCAATAGTACTTACTCACTATTTTACTCAGCGCTAATGATAGCATAAATCACAATACAATTGCTACGAGCCGTACGCTGGCACTGGTTGGGTGGCGAGCTACCCTTACTCATCGTCCTCAGACCCAGGCCTACGGTGGCCATAGTAGTTGCATAGTTGTGGTAACAAAAACACTATACAAAAAACACACAATAAATTCGTATTTAAAATACAGCACCTTAGTTATTAGTGCGTTAATATGTAAAAAATAGTAGTAAGTTAAGCTTAACTCATGAATAATGTTTGTTTGACGCGTGTCATCTGGTTTTCCAAAGCCACATTGAGACAGTCGAGAGGTCTACATGTTCTAGTTATGGGAGCTCTTACGTAGTTCTGTTCTCCGAGTAAAGTAGAACTTTGTAACCAGAGATACAGAAAATTTAAGAATTCAGAACAGAAGAGAGAACAGAAACAGAAGTAATGTGCTGCAATCTTCTGAACGTAAACACATGCCATGTGGTGTCGGTAGGAGTTGAATATATTAGTCAGTCCACATAGCTTCTCGCGAGTCTCTCTTAATTCCACCGAAATCATAGCAACATAATAAAAATAAAAACCTCGAAAATGGTACTTCTAGGCCCCTTTTTCGTTACAGTTTACTTACCACTTAAGCAAAAATATTATTCAATAAGTACATCACATCACATCTATTTGTATATGTTGCCTTAGTGGTTTTTACTTTTCGGGATCCTTCCTACACTCGACAAACGATTTGATAACCATATCGATAAGGCAATCTCTTGAAACATTCTGCTCTCCTAGTAAACTGGTTGGTCCGCATAACGATCCATCTGAAACGGAAGCCTTATTTTGCCAACTACAAGTTGCCCTACAAGTGGTTGTAGGAAAAATACAAAACGCACGAAAATTTTCATCGATGATATTTGATTAAAAATAGTTTTGTTACGTCGTCGCAACTCTGTCAATAAGAGTGCATATTTTTGTGTCTGCAGATTTTTTTATATATCAATATTTAAAAAATCGGCATTCTAGCATAAACAAGTTATTTATTATTGATTTTCTACGCAAATGTAAGTGGAAAAGAGAAAACGTATGACAGAAAGAGATAATAAGATTGGGGTAACGCACACTGCTAACGTGGCGTGTATTGAAAGTCTAAACTTGATAGACGGTACTGATGAACATTCACTGTTGTACATTTTCCCTGCTCGTCGATGTTGTGTGAGGGATGCGCTATATTTCCACCACTTTCTTCTTTTGTGTCAAATTCACGGTTTGACAGCACACATTCATACACTCGAACATGACCCTTTGGACAACGGCGTATCTAGGAACTGTCGAGGGCGGTCCGTTATACGTAACAATTTTGTTAGCAGCAGCTCTGCTAAAACATAGAATTATAAAAAAAATCAGGAATTTTGATTTAAAAAAACACTATTTTTACAATGTAACACATGCATTTATGCATCTTGTGTAACTATAACTGGATAAACATAGAAAAAGCAAATGTAAGAAATTAACTGCAACGCTATTATGTTTATTTGACATGTGTCAGCCCGTTTCATCAGCGCCACGTCAAGCATGTAGAGAGGTCTACATTTTCTGGTCATGGGACCTCTTCTACATTTCTGTCCTTCTAGTACAACAGAACTTTGTTAACTAAGGATTCAGATAATTTAGGAATCTTACAGAAGAGCAAGCGAGCATTTGGCAAGCCTGCCGTTTAAGGAACTCCCAATCACCATAATTAGATCTTTACCTGATGGTATCATTTGTGAAGTATACAGGTCCATCAGGAGAAGCGGCCGCTTCTCTAATATTGTTATCCTCACTCACCCGCATGTATTATTTTTAATTTTGTCTACGATTATGATAAGTTTTGATGCAATTTTTGTTTAAAAGGATATGTATAAATTGATTTTTTATTTCCATTTCTTTACTTTTCGACACTGTCTCCATTAGTTTAGTGGATATTGCGTCACTTAGAGATACATTGATAACTCTGGTAATTTTGTGTTTTTTAATATATTGTCTCCTGAGATTAAACAAATTATCCTCGTTGTTACTACGAAAAACTTCCAATATTACCGTGCTATAAAAATGAAAAACTTGTTAATATGTTGCGCAAAATACTTTTTGCTACCTTTACTCAAGGTTGATGAAATTTTGGTGTTATCGAATCCACCGATACCCTTCGATAAATAAAAGCTTAGCGTTATAATGTGGAATACTTACAGTTTGTCAACAAAAACTTCTTTTATAACATACAGTAAAGTGTCACTACGTACACGATCATCCCGTACTTTCAACTGTAGCTTAAAAACTTTATTCGTTCATGTTCCCTTAGTAGTTTTGTATTTTCTACATTGTTTACAAACAAGACCACGTGGAAAATGCACGTGACAAAATGATAACCTCTGGAAGTCACTACCCGCACAAAAAAGCTGTAGAAAATATTTCAAGTACTACGAGTATTGGCGTTCATAAATTATTCAAATAGGACTGAACTTTCTGTAAGGCCTAAACTCTTTTGAATCATAATTTTATTGTTTTATTGATAATAAAAAATAATATTTATACTATATTATATTTTACAATTCAACATCAATATTTTATATCAGAAATATAACTGAAGTAGTATTGGAACAATTGAGAGACTTCTACTATCTCTGCGAACTGCAGTAGCGTGACCACGTGCTTTTTCTCGTTATTGATCCATCCTGACTACAGACTATTTGAAACACTAGGCGTTCATGAATTCTTGAGAAGTTGCTAGCTTCACCCACTCGATGTACTCACTGCTCACCAATTTCATTGCTTATTTTATTTACTGTCTCTTTCACATTCAAATACAGAAAAAGTCTAACATTCCACATGTTAGTCTTTTTGTGGTTAACTCTCCATGACCTGGACGAGAGAAGTCATTTCATCATTTTTACGCCATAGAAAAATAAGGATTAGATTATAGAAGAAACTAAATATTCACAGAGCTGTAAAAATAAAAAAAAACCAGCATTTAAAGCATAATATATAGCAAATTAATATAAAAGTAATAATTTCCTCTCCCTTATTAAAAGGTGTCAACATTGAATGTCAAAACCACAAATTATATCTTAGCGGACCTAACATCTACATACAGATTTGTAACCTTGTGGGATAATGTGTGAAATCTTAATGTAAGAAACGAAACGAAACTAATATGTAGGTTTTTTTATGTTAATAACTTTTTATCATCAATATACTATTCCTGCTTGTGAACAGTGATACGGTTGAGCTTTACATAAGCGTTTCAGTCAGTCAGTAGCTTGTTTTATTTATCCATGCACTCTCTCTCTCTCTAACAACCACGGTGCAATCTTGCATGCAAATACTACAGTCTCAGGGAGCAATCTCTTGTTAAACTCTGCTATCCTAGTTAACAGGTTGGTTCGCATGTTGCTTCCTCTGAAACAAAAGCCTTATTTTGCCACCATGAAAATAAAGATCACCTGGTATATCGTTACACTATTGTTCTTGAATTTTCTGGATTTGATGGTCTTAATGTAAAAATCGTAATTGAAGAGCTTGTAGCTCAGTTTCGAATGTTAAGCCATAGCTGTAAAGAGCATAGCTTATAACAGAATCAACTTTTGACAACGTATTAATTCTTCCTAAAATATTAAAGGTTACTTTTAACTTGAGGTGGTACATTTGTTTAATAATATATTATCAGCATAGTTGTTATACCTAAGTAACAATTTAAATAGTAGTAAATTTCAATAATATAGATCTGTTGTTAGATTTATTTTGTTTTTATAATTTTTAACAAACGGATTTAAGACTGAGCGTCTCCTCACTGAGTGGTATTGTTTTCATTTACCATTTGTCCACAGTACCATTATTTTGCAAACTTGAAGCAAAAGCATTACTTTTCTTTCATGTTTACAAAAGTAAGTAACATCTTTGTGTATATTATCCAAATAATAATACATTTTATCATACACATTTGATAACCATAACTGTGAGAATAAACTGTTTTCATTTGGCGCTCGATTTGATTTTATTTGTTTTCGTAGCGTCCTGCTATCCTAGTTATCCAGTTGGTTTGGAAAAATCTGTGCCTGAACGGAAGCCTTATTTTGCCAACCACGAATGTGAAACCGGTGGTTGTTGTAGAGATCGAAAACACATCTGGTCATGTAATCAATCCGATCTCTTTGTAGGTAATTTTGTCTGGTAATAATAGGTAAAGACATATTATTTATAAAAAATGGTTTAATTGATCGAAGGCTTACAATTAATTGTTCTAAGATGAGACACGTGGTCATTAGTATGATAAGTGATTTCTTTGGTTTTGTAATCAAGAGTTTTTGTTAGTTCATAAATTAAATTCATAACCACGCTAATCAACATTTTATATCCAGTATAGATAAAGGAACTGGCGAGTTTTGACAATAAAACCACGTGCGCTTGGTTGAGGTTGACGCTGCAATCACGAATCACGTAAAAAGTACTGCAACCTCTTATAAATTCTGCTACCTTAGTAACCCGGCTGGTTTGTATAACAGCCCGCCTGCAACGGAAGCCTTATTTTGCCCACAGCCGCAATCGAACAGGTGGTTATAGTAATTGAAAACAATGTCTGCCGATAATATTCGTTACGTACGAATCATATCTTTTTTTTTTCGTATAATCATACGACAAAAATGCATCTTTATAGGCAATATTTTGTGTCGAGAGTCGAGACTCATATTTACAGTAAAACCAATTGAATGGTGATAAAAAACTTTTTCATGAATACCCAAAAAATATTCACCAATAAGACTGGGACTTTAAACCGATTATGTAACGGCTGCTTAACTTAAATTAATAAAGGTTTCAGAACATTATATTTAAAGGATAAATTATGTGTTAGTAGCGATCTTAAAAGATTTAATACGTAAGTAATGAAGAGAATGTCATATTTGACTACTAGTCAAGTCAAATTCAATGCTTTAATCTAAATTGCACCGTATAAACCTAATAACCATGGCTAAGTAACTTTTTTGTTCATGTTGCTCTAGTAGTTCTGGCTTGAGATAGTTTTTCCACACTGTTCGTTTACAAACAAAACCAAGTGTCGGTTTTTTTATCCATTTGGGGTTAAACCCGCCCCAAGAGAGAGTTTATTGCGACGCAATGCGCAAATCTTATCTGCTACTTGATACAGATTTCTATATGGGATGAATTGGGGCATAATTATGAGAATGATATAAACATAAGAGGTGGTTCTTTACAAGAAAATAATAATGATTGTGTTTGAGTGTGTTAATGTGTTGAGTTGATGTGTGTAATGTGTACATGCTAGTATGTATGAGTGTTTAAGTGTTATTTATGTTTTTGAGGGTATTTACGATGCATGTGAGGTGTGTCATGAAGGTTTTGTGGTGTGGCGGTTAGCCTTATAAATAACCTTTTGAAGTATCTTTCTCCTCGAACAGACTGCAGAATATATTCGCTTGTTCAAGTTACATAATTTACAAAACTGATGTACAATTTAAAATATGCATAGAAATATAGACTTAGGAAATTTTGGTAAAGGTCATATTAGAATTTCCCTAATTATTTCACGAAAGTAAGAACCAGAACAAAGACACAATTGATTGTTTATTAATTAGTAGCTTAACAAAGTAATACTCTAATACAGTTTAATCTGACACAGATAAAGCAATCAGAGACAGCCACGCTTAGAAGCATCGGACAGTATGCCCAGGTTTAGGTATTGATCCATCACAACTATAGACTATTTGAAGCACTAGGCGTCCATGAGATGCTGAGAAGTGGTGAAAACCATGTCAGCGCTTTCAACTTTCTCAAGTTAGAAGAATTTAAAGTAATATAATAGTAGTATTATTTAGTTAGGTTGTTAAAATTAAATAATACCCTAAAAATATAAACACTAGACAAATTTAGTCAATGTAGAAAGGTCAAGATGTTATAAAAAAATCTCAATGACATTTAATTTTATTACCCATTATTTTTCCTCTGTTCTTGATATTTTTATACATATAAAAATACATATATACATATATATATAGGTAAATATGTATGTTTATACATATACAAATAGTAAATAGCCTCTATAAACATATAAATAGCATGAACACAATGTTCACGCATGCGTACTGATCATAAAATCACGTGCTTTCTCCGTGTCACTGCGTGGGTAATGTTTATGTAGAATCTCTTTTATTGCCTGCTACCCTAGCATTTGTTAGGTCGGTTGGTCTTAGTTGGACGGGTCATTTAACGGCCTGTCTGAAACGGAGGCCTCATTTTGCCAAGCATACACAAAAAAAGGTATTGGTAATAGATACTTCGAAAATATATTTTGTATGCTAGGTACGTAGTTAAAGAAGATCAAAAGTAAAATAAATAGATATGAATAAACGTAGTCAAACTTAATCCTTCTTTTTTAAATGCTAAAAACCATATTCTATGAAATTGATTGAATTAGTAACTTATTTACATAAACTAAATCTTTTTTAAATGCCAATAACTACGTTGTATGAAATTGATTGAATTGGTAACTTATTTAAATCAGTATAGTTTTTTACCTAAATTAGATAACTAAATAAGCTTTAGTTCAAGTTAATCAATAGGAACATTGTTATTTTTAGATAGTCTTACATTAAAAGGTTAAAATACATAGTTGCAACAGTTAAAATGATGATCTGAGTAGGTACAATGTCAGTGACTACTTGCATGATAAATAGTTTTTTTTTTAATTTATTTACCGATAGTTATACCTACTACGATTTCATCGTAAGTCAAGAAAGATCAACGTTATTTTACTCCTTAAATTTACACGCATGCACTTTGAATATATGGCACGTACTTAGCTGGCGGTGCGAAGCTAATGTCACCTTTGCATTGACTTATCTCTTGTTAGGCTCTGCTATCCTAGTAACCTGGTTGGTACGTATAATGTTCCGCCTGAAACAGAAGCCTTATTTTGCCATCATGAGAACACGAACATACACGTACACGTGGTTTAATGTAAATTTTCTAACTTAAATATAATATAAAAGCTCTTCTTATACATATGTGATTATATTATTTTCCGAAATACTATGATTGGATTTTTAGTCTCTTGAAAGAAATTGCATTGTTTTCAATTGAATATTCGGTGATGACATTTGTAATTAAGCCTCATCATTTTACATTAACCATGTTTGTGGAGTGACGAAGTGTGAAACAAATTTTCATCATATCCAAGAGTGGTGTCCAAGTGATAACGCATTGAGTGGTATTGTTTATCTATGATAGAAAACAACACTGTCAGTCACCTAAAATGAATGCAATCCTCTTCACAATATCGTTTTAAGTAAGCTTATAACGTTTTAAGAGGATGTAAAAGTAGGTTCATAAAAAGAAAAATAAGTTTGATTTTTTTTATACTGCAATCTCGGTTGTTCATATCTATCATATTCAACAAACTCTCTGTGAAACTGTTATCCTAGTAACCTGATTGGTTCACAAAATGATTCGAGTGAAATGAAAGCCTAATTTTGCCAACAACTACTATCAAACAGATGGTTATACTCACTGAAACAGAAATAACGTCGTTAAGAACTAACTTAGTTATTTAATTGACATTAGAGATTTTGGAGATCGGTTCCTCGAACTAATTTGTAAAGATTTTTATTTTATATCCATGTACTTCATTGGATCATAATGTGGTTACATAGGTAAATGTTCTGCAGTCAATGTATATCTTTCCATAGAATTTTTCATTTCATCAACATTACTTACGAACGACAAATGATATTGGAGCACTTTTGTAGCCAT
This sequence comes from Spodoptera exigua, assembly GCA_902829305.4. Taxonomy (NCBI): domain Eukaryota; kingdom Metazoa; phylum Arthropoda; class Insecta; order Lepidoptera; family Noctuidae; genus Spodoptera; species Spodoptera exigua. The sequence goes on along the minus strand of LR824601.2, from coordinate 4,239,004 downwards.
TATAACAGCATGAGCTCGTAAGGTTTTATGTTATTTAAATTTGATGTTCTTTTTTATCTCGATATCGCTTAGAATATTCTTTAAGTTTTTGATTTCTTTCATCGTGGTTGTTCTTTTCATCATCAGAGAAGTAAGGCGTAAAGTGCAACTCACAAAGATCAAGATGAATCCAATTATCTGTATTATTTGCTACAAAATGACAGAAAATAGTATGTTAATTTTTTGAAATTACGTTGAATTAATGATAATGCACACATCACTTTTTTCATTAATAGATGCACTTTATTCAATTTCCTTAATTTAAACAATTCACATATAACAGTCAAGCCATCAGCTGTCACCTGTATCCGGTATCCTTGGATACGCGTGGCAGTGGCACGCTGTACATAAACACACGTGGACAGTCGCGCAAGCGGCCGGTATGGTAGAAATAGTGGGAGATACTAGTTCCTCTCCCTTCCCCTCGATCTTACGCTTTTTCGATCAGCATCACGTGACCCTAACGTGAGTTTGGAAGTTTTTACCAATACAAAAAGTGATCAGGGCCGCTAAAGAAGTTTTCACTTCAAAAAATAGTTGTTATTTAGTTGCCGATGTTAAAAACAATATTCACAATATTTTTTTTATTTAGTAATAGAACTTACTGTCAAGTGAGGCACCACGGGCACACAGAGGTTGCGTATATCCTCACATTATTTGAAAATTTATTTAATCATGAAAACCTGTCTTACATGTATTCCCAAATGTCCTGAAATATCATTCCATAAATGTCACAAACAATATGCTCAAAAGTTAAGAAAGATTTCAAAGTGAGAAATCGAAGTTAATTTTAATTCAACCTTAAACCATTATACTACTATTAAAGTTTATAGGGACATGCCTTATAGCAGTAAATATGAGCGCCGATGTATGCAACGGCTGCGTTTTGTCGAATAAGTTCACCAGTCGTAAATACAGTTCTACTAGTACTACGTATTCTCCTTCAATCAATCCGTAATGTGACATCAACCTTAAATTAAATTAAATAATCAAGTACGTACGAATTTAAACATTAAGAATACGTTTTGCATCGTTCTGCTACCCTAGTAATCCAGTTGGGACGTTTGCTTGAAAAATGCTTTGCCTGAAACGGAAACCTTATTTTGCCAATATTAACAGGTAGTTGTTGTAGTGGTCGAAAACAATGGACATGTGGATTGGTAACGATACAATGACATGTAGCTGAGTGTAAACTGTTTCAATTACAAGCATTGTAATTATATCTGTAATATTTATCTACTCGTGATATACTTGTTTATATCATAATATATTAAGATTTTTTTATTGCCCCTTGACAAAGGCGTAACCCCATACGGAATACCGTGAAACATAATAATAAAATAATTTCTCATTTTATATTTAATGCAATGAGATTTGTACAGTAATATTAGGAAGATCTTGTGTTCGATCTCTTTAGTTTGTTAAATAATTATTTATAATTTTATTGTAATTTCTCTTAAAAGTAAAATAAGAGGCTTGAGAAATAAGCATAACATACAATTGAAAAATTCTTCGTGGCTGACGAGAATTAAGGTCAATTGGTAAAACTCCTGTTACATTATATATACAGGAGTTTTACTTAAGCCTCTTATGCTTATTTCTTAAGCCTCTTGGGTGGTGTGATTATCTCACATTTAGCCAAAATAGAATTCCAACCATCTGTTTTTCAAAAACATTAACAAGCAATAGCTTTATAAAAGGCCAAGGCCAAGACGTTTAATTATATTTATTGTACTGTTTATTATACGAAACATTTTGTTTTGTTATTGATAATAGTAAAATTTGTTCACGCATGCGATTTGATAACATAACAACGTACTGAACTGCATTCCCTTTAAACGTAGCGCAATCTCCAGCTATATTCTGCTATCCTAGTAAACTGGCTGGCTTGTATAACAGCCCGCCTGCAACGGAAGCCTTATTGTGCCATCTGTCGTTATCAAACAGGTGGTTAATGGTCATTGGAGACAGTCTGCCAGTCTGTCAGGATCAATCATTTATTATTGAAAATCATCTTTCGGCCAGGAAAGTCCAATGTGCCGAGACTGAATGACAATTATATAGGCAAATCTATGAGATTGCAAAGTACTGCTACATGGACAAAAAAGCCCATTTTGCCCGTTAATAATTTAAGAATTTTTGCAGTTTTCTGTTATGTATGAAAAATAAAAAGACTACTTAATGTATTACAACGCTAAAAAACTGTTGTAAAGGGAATTTGACAAGTTAGTCCAATTAAAAATTTTTTGTTGAAATCGGGTCATATTTTAAACTGAAGCCACGAAACTTTGATTATCTATGTTGCTCTGGTAGTTCTGGCTTTGGTTAGTTTATATTTCCTACACTGTTTGTTTACAAACAAGCCCATGTAAAGAAGAAAGAAAGAAAGAAAGAAAAACCATTTATTTCACACACAAATGACGCAAGAAACACACACACACGATTATAGTTAAAAAGGGACAAAACAAGCAATGAACATAAAAAAAAAAGAAAAGCACTACAATTGCGTCACTCATGCGTGAAAAAGGGCAGCGCTCAGCATAAATGCTGTGTCTCGCGCACGCAGGCACGATACAACAGCGCTGGTTTTCAGCACTGACCCTTCACGCGTCCTTGCCTCGGGACTATAAAAATACTGACGCCGTTTCGGCATAACTAAATAAAATAAGTATACAAACACATAATTATATATACACATGTGGCGGTTAACCTTTCAAAGTTTTATTTCTATCCACGACAAAGAATACTGCAGTTTGATTATTTGAGTTATATATCAATACTAATATTATAAAGGTAAAATTTGTAAGTTTGTATGTAGGGGGTAATCTTTGGAACCGCTGGTCGGATTGCCAAAATTATTTTACTGATTCCTGAGTGCTAAAAGCCTTAAAACATCACGCCACGATTAAATGGAGCCGAGCAACGGGTGAAACCGTGCGAGAGTAGGTAGTTAAATAAGTTAGTAAAATAAAGAAAGAGGTACGAGTATGTTTTGGTAGCAACATAATTATGTTGATCAAAATATTTATCTGTTACCACTTCACCTAACGGTCAGTTTAACTTATTGATCCATTCGGACAAATTCCGAATGGATCAATAAGTTAAACTAGATTTCAAGAAATGTTCAGAATTTGTTAAAACATTATTTATATCGTTCAAGTTATTTAAATTGAAATGAACATAATAAAAAACGAGACAAATTTTATAGTTTTGTTTGTCCGTCTCAAGCAAAAGAGAATGTGATGAACTAAAAATTTGCGAAGTAATACTTGAACACTCTTAATTTTAATTATTGTTTGTTAGTTTATGCATAGGGATCCCAAAGTTAACACATGCGCACTGATCATAAAACCACGTGCTTTGTCTACGCTACATTTTCATAACAATGTTTAAAACAAACACCTGTTGTCATGTTATGCTGTCCTAGTAAGTCTTTAGTTGGTTGGTCTTGGTTAGTTGGTTCATCTCATGGTCGGTCGGTAACAGAAGCCTTATTTCATCACCATCATTATCATCTGATGTCGATATTGTTATGGGAATGATGATGATTCATCATCATTCTTCATATTTTTACCGAGATATACCGAAAATTGCTACCTACAAGGTCCTCGAATATCTGTTTGCTTGATTGAAAAAGTTCTGTAGTACTAGGAGAACAGAAACGCAGAAGAGACGCATGACCAGAATATGTAGACCTCTTGACGTTTTCGGTGTGCGGTAGTGAGACCGGATGACACATGTCAAGGAAACATCAAACACCAGTTCCATTTTCAACATTCAATTTTTTTATATATAAAACTGCATAAATGAATAAACTTTATAGTGAATATAGTCATTAAAGCTTAGCAGTCACTTAGTTTTAAAAAAAATATATATTTTATCTGCAGTAATGGCTTGCTGTAATGTAACGTAAATCGAACCGCACTAGTTAGTTCCTCGATACGCCGTTGTCCAAAGGGTCAAGCTCGAGTGTTTGAATGTGTGCTGCCAAACCCTGAATTTGACACAATAGTAGGAAGTAACAGAAATTTAGTGCGTCTTTTACACAACAGCAATGTACAGAGAAAATATGAAATAGCAAATATATATCGGTATGGTCTTGCAAATCTAGACTTCTGTGTTTATACTTGTCATGTTTGTGTGTGAGTTACTGCTGTCTCATTTTGTCTTATCTGTGGTCCTCCTCTCTCACGTTTGATATCAATTGATCGGAAAATCAATAGTATATTGAACCCTTAGCTTTAAACATTGATATATTTTTGTCGTACTGTATGTGCGTAGTTATTATACATTTTAATTTTCCAAAAGTACCGAAAAAAATAAATGGGCATTGTAGAGTAAACTAAGATAATAACAATATTTCTAAATGACCTATATTCATAATTAACACTAAACCATGTGTTTCATTGGCCACGTGACCTTTGTTTTCATCATGGCACAATAAGGTTTCCGTTTCAGACGACGACATTATATGAACCAGCCGTATAGCAAAGGCTACCAGAGCTAAGCAAAAAGTGGCTCTACGTTCTACGGGCTTGCAGCGTCAATTTAGCATGTAGTTTTGTATTCGTATCACTTAACTGTAAACTTTTTATGTTGTTGTTACTCGTTTATGATATCTTCAAATATTTTACCATCGTAACTGTTTTATAAATTTCCACTGTGCAAGTCATATCTTGTATAATCCAAGAGTCGCAGTATAGCAGACTTGTAAAAATAAGGACGTAATTATCGACAAATTAAAAAACGCGATTTAGGAACGTCATGATTTTCCAAAAACGTATACCGAGTCACAAATGTCTTGACAGATTTCTCAGGTTCATAAATTTGCGGTGTGTGTCTCATTTCTCGTCATTACCTTTCGTAATTTACAGCCGTTTTCGTAAATGATATTATATTATTCTTCTATATCTCCGACAACATTAAAATTGAAGATAGTTAATGTGTAGTCAGTCATTTATATTTGCTACGAAACTTCGTAGCAAACGTAGCTCTTGTAGCAAGTCGTAGCCACACCCGTAACAAAAATGTTTACTGTTAAGTTTTTGTACCTTATATTCTCAAACACACCGTTACCTCTCTGAATTTTTTGGTGCGACGTTGGTAAAGGGATCCGTAAAGATAAACGAATCCGAACGTATAGAAAACAACAACCAAATTTTGCCAGCCTTTAAAAAACTGACGTGTACGACTTGCGTAACATTAACAATAACAATAACTAATACTCGTAATAATATTCGACAGTAAGATTGGCGCAGAGACTGAGCAACTGTTCACGGGTTTGACTCTTTGCGATGAAACTAACTAAATATGAGGGGTAATAATTACAAATATTTCACGTTTGTAAAAGTACACAAGAGAGAAGACCGTTTGGAGAGTCTTAACAAAACATACGACATGGTTTTAAACTCCGGCTAAGTAACTTTTATTGTTTATGTTGCTCTAGTAGTTTTGGCTACAGATAGTTTGTATTCACTGTTTACAAACAAGACCACGTGCCACTTACCGTCAAAAATAACTGACTGATTTTTCCGCGATATAAGAATGAGGATTGCAACATCTTTCAACTTATATTATGTAAATACTTTCGGTCGCGGCTTCCTATGCATGGAGAGGGCGGTTATTTTAGAGAAAGAGACTCTTGTTCTTAACAATTATTTTCCATGAAATCTCTTTCCGGTAAGGTGGTATGTCTACGCTTGCGCACTAGTCATGAACCACGTGTTTCATTCACAATTTATTACAGTGCACAAACCAAACAATCTCTTATAACGCTCTGGTATCCTAGTAAGTTCTTAGGTGGTTTGTCCGTTAAATGGTTGATCTGACGTGGAAGCCTTATTTTGCCTAGCTCGGAGTGTTTTTAATCGTCGGCGATAGTAGTAAGTATTCAAAAATAACGTAGTTATTTTATCTTATCTTCCACCAGCTGTGTTTTACAAGCTTTAGGTCAGCTGAAGTACCAAAAAAAGCTTCTTATGTTTGGTTAATGATTAAAATTTCTCTTATCGTCAAAATGTTTTCTGATCTATTCAGTGATGTTAACATTAAAGAATTATAAACATCCTTCTATCCATCACATTAGATTGGCTACTACAGAAACATACTTTCGCGTTTATAATAATATAAGTAAGGGCCGTTAGACTGCTTAGAGTGTTTAAAGACTGTTTCTCTATATTGTTTATAAATTATACGTTTTAATATAATACTTAACAAACACTGTGTGTACCTGCAATAAGCAGGTTTATTTAGTCTTTGGTAATTATATATTTTACTAGGATTATAGTTTAATATGCGTGCTGTTAGTAAACCAATAAATAAATAAATAAATATGTACATAGGTCTTTTCAACATGTAAGAGTATGATTTTGTAGCTCATTTGTTTATTTATATTTTAAGATCATTTCAATTCATCAATTTTATTTCAATATTTTATATTTGTACGCCTTCACTGCAAAGCATAGAACACCTATATGTAACCTAAAATCTTAATGTAAATACCTACCTACGTTTATTATGTTTTACAAATAAATATTTTGATTCTAATAATTTATTATGTAAACCAAATCATCACATGGTTAAAAGTTAAACCTGCGCAGAGTGAGTGTACATTCGTCTATCAATAAATATATTTAATGATTATAAATATGATGATCATACTCAATGATGAAGGATCATTGTGTTAGTTAACTTTTATTTAGGCAGACACATATGTGTCTGCCTAAATATTAATCAAACTCTTTGTTGACTTTGGCATGCACTTTGCAATATTTTTACATTTACATAGAGCAAAATATCTTGTTATACTCTGTTATCCTAGTAACTTGGTTGATACGTATAATGGTTCTTCTGAAACGAAAGCCTTATTTTGCCATCTTCATGATGGTCGCCAAATAAAGCTTCTTATTAAATGATTGCAAAGTAGTGATTTCTTAATTAACATGTGTGTAACCTATTAATTAAATAAGAATGTGTAAAAAGTGTGGCAGCAGGAAACGGTTTTAAAAGTTATCACAAGAGGCTTTTTGTGAAAGGGAAAATACCAAAAGGCTTCTCCTGCCCTTGTGGTGGCGCGAGCAAGAAACTAAAAACTTTTTCCGTTTTTACCGTTTCTGCTACAAAATACATTTCTAATCAAAAAAATCGAAATACCTTCGTATTAATTTGTTAATTCTTACAAAACAAAATCTTATATTTTTCTACAACATTTTACTGAAATACAATTTGAAGCTTGCAAGAATATTTTCGACACTCTTTTGAAGCGTGCCCCAAATTGTGACTGTTGCAAAAGTTGAATTTTCAGGTCAGGTCCACGTCAAATATATTATTACATTATTAATTATAAACATCACGAATCACATAATTACACTGATCAAAAAAGGGAAAAACCCACGAGGTTTATAGTTGTTATTGATTTGGTATTATAGTGCAAAGTAAGAAATTTTTAAATTAATAGTACCAGAGAAGTTTGCGCATTGCGGGGTTTTTTAGGGATTAAATTATTGGGCCTCCCGATACCTCACTTTTACAATAAAATGACGCTGTGTAATACAATACTTTAAAAAATAATTATGAGATCTGTGGGTTGTGTAAAAGAATACTTGTACCATAAGAGAGTACTCAAAGGATATATATACATTTTAGAAGATAAATTTAAGTTCACGTTAGTTCACGCAAGCGCTCTTAGCACAAGACCACGTGCTTAGTTAACGCTGCAATCACAAAGAGTAACCTTTTACCAAGATCTGATATCCTAGTATCGCAACTGGTTCGTATAACGTCCCGCCTGAAACGGAAGCCTTATTTTGCCAATACCCTTATGTTTGATCATAGTAGTTGTAAAAGCTTATTTAGACAATCTAACGATAACGATCACAGTACCTTTAAAACTGCTGATAGTTATAAGTAGAGGGTTCGAGCGTCAATTTAACTAAGTTTTATGTTTTTTTTTTTTTAATTTTATTTATTTAGTAGAACATCAGCTAACAGTTTAAAACCAAATCGCTTATATCTATAGTATAGGTACTTACACTACTATTACATACTTACTAGATTTACATTATAAATATTACATACAGGTCATAAAAACAGTACAATATTAATTTAACAAAAGTATTACCTACAGAATTATTAGTTATAGTTATTACATTATATTTAATATAGTTAGTAGTATTTATTATAGCTCTGCCAGTGGGTGTGTTATCAGCTTGGCGCGAGGACCACTCAGGTGGATAGGATACGAGTTTATGCTGTCGTCTGCCGATGCCACGCATATATTGGTTGTGTACATAGAAATAAATGCTCTCTCGCACTGTAGGGTTGTCTACTGTGTTTGCGATTAATAGGTAATACTGCATTATTTTCATAAACTCTCCTCTAAATTGTAAAGTATCCAGGCCTACCATCCCCGACACAAACATCGACGGATATAAGAATGGATAGTATCCAAACTGGCGTTTGAAGAGATACCTAGCAAACTTTCACTGTATTTTTTCCACCATCATAGTATAAAGGCTTTCGCTAGGATCCCAAACGATGGCATTGTATTCTAACTTACTCCGCACATAGGCATTGTATAATAATTTTATTACTTTTATATTTTTAAACTGATACGACGTTCTCATCGCGAAACCTAAACATTTATTTGTTTCTTTACATATATGAACAATGTGATCGTGGAAATTTAATTTAGCATCCATAATTGAGCCTAAATCGCGAATCGAAAATACGCGCTCCAATGTACTGCCCGCTAACTGGTATGTCGCTGTGATTGGAGTATGAGACCGAGAAAAAGACAAATTATTTTTTGCACTTCATTCTACCACTGCGCCAATGTCGCTTTGCAGAGCTGCACAATCGTCATTTTATTGGAATGTACGCCGTGGGCAATCTTCCGTACCACCTACAAGTTTAGGTTAGCTCGTAGGTGAGTGAGAGTGAGGTCTCGTAACTGGGAGTGGGAGAAACTAGCCGTGTGCCTGAATAGTATATAGGTGATACTTTCAAAACTTATAAGCAGTGGACTAAGGTGAAGTAAGCAGTGCTTATTTTTACATGTTAAAACCATATTCGTTAATATTCGTTAATGCAAGCCACTTAAAATAGCAATGTATCTTGGCGTGTTCCTTAATTTTATAACCAAGGTGCCCCGGGGCAAATGCAACTGGAAAAAATATGGTTCCAACTTTGATTTTGTACAGTTTCATCATAAATACATATATTTATTAAAATCGCTCTAAAATTACATTTTTAAATATTACTATAAAATAAAATAATATTTAAAAATATAAAAGTAGGAGCCAGCTGGCAGCGGGAGCAAGGTCCAAGCTGCCGGCGGTTAGGGCTCCAGAGACAAGAACCTCCTCACAATACGTGCCGTTTCAAGGAGGACTGCCTTCTGTATGAGGCCCTTGATCCATCCGCCTAACGTCAGCCTCTTAAGGTGGTTGTCGAGGCTTTTGGGGACTAACCCGTTTGCCGACACAACTATCGGCACAACGATGGCCGAGTCCACATTCCACATGTCAACAACCTCGTGAGCTAAGTCGAGATATTTCAATTGTTTATCTTTCTCAGCTTTCACGAGGTTCTCGTCATGAGGAATGGCAACATCGATTATCGTCGTGCGACGCGCTAGTCGGTCTACCAACACTATGTCAGGCTTATTGGCTACAATAGTCCTGTCTGTGATGATAGACCGATCCCAGTACAATGTGATATGGTCTTTTTCGAGAACTGGGTCGGGCACATACTTGTAGTACGGGACCTCAGACTCAACAAGCCGGTATTTCAAAGCAAGTTGCTGATGAATAATCTTGGCCACCTGATTATGTCTGTGCAAGTATTCGCCATTAGCCAAACGACCACAGCCGGAAATAATATGTCTGATGGATTCACCGGAGCTATGACATGCCCGACATATGTCAACCGTCCCATCCTTCATAATATATTTCCGGTAGTTATTCGTGAGGATAACTTCGTCCATAATTGCACATACAAATCCTTCAGTTTCTCCGAAGAGGTTACTGAATCGTAGCCAAGCTACGGACGCTAGAAAATCTATATCGGGCCCGTGGAGAGCCCGAAAAAAGCGTCCGTGGAGCTCCTTGCTACTCCATACCGCCTTGCGGTCATTGACGCTCAGCACTACGGGTTTGCACCAGTTCTCTTTAGCCAAGGATAGTGGTGTGAATCCCTTGTCCACTGTGACTACTTCTCGATGCATATCCTCGTCCACTTTCAGGAAATGTTCCCTGAGATTGCACACCTCACGGTTGTGAAGGGTCTTAGCGTTTAGAAAGCCTCGACCCCCACACTTCCGCGGGATGTACAACCTCATGACTGATGAACGAGGATGATGCATTCGATTTGCAGTCAGCAGCGTCCGGACTCGTCTATCCAGGGTGTCAAGTTCAGTCTGAGTCCATTTGAGTATGCCAAAAGAATACATCAGGACCGGCATGACCCAACCGTTAAAGGCGCGTACCTTGTTGCCGCCTGATAACGAACTTTTCAGTACCTTATTCAGGCGGCCAAAGAAGCGCTCCTGTAAAGATTGTTTCATGTGCGGCCCATTAATACCCAATCCTTCCGACATACCCAAATACTTGTAGGTATCATTTGCGGAGAGTGATCTCAGTTTTGTGAAATCTGACAGCTCTAGACTTTCAGATTCCACTATCCCGCCTCGCTTTACATGCATGACCGCACACTTATCAACACCAAACTCCATTCTGATGGAACTACTAAAATTTTTAGTTATTTTAAGTAGTTCCATCAGCTCCTCCTTGTTTGGTGCAAACAACTTGAGGTCATCCAGTACAGTACAGTTTCATTATTATTATAAATTTACTTTGTTTGATTAATCTACATGATAAAAAATTTCATTAATATTATATTTAACCTAGTTCTGTAAAGAAAGTCCCTTAGGAATTGATGTAATTAAACGGTTTTCTCGTAGAGGTAGAAAAAGATACAATTACCCCGTTAAGGGGCAAATGCAACTTATGCCAATCATAGTGTTTCTGTTGGTCTTAAAATTATGATATAATAAAGTTATTCAACGCAGTGTGATAACGTAGGCGGATTTGAAACGTAAGTTCACGTACCTAAGCTTGTTTTGTAGTAAAATACATATTTCCTAACTTCGGGGGCAATTGCAAATATTTTGTTAATAGTTAGTGCTGTAAATTTACTTTTCACTTTTATCGATAATCGAGTTTTTTTTTAATGTTTTATACGAGGAAAATAAAAATAACCTTAGGATTTAAGGTACAGTGTTTTGATAGTAAAAGAAAGAAAAATTACGAGTTTTCAGTCTTTATAATAAAATTGGGAAAGTAACATGTTAACAATTACAGTAAAAAATCACACAAAGATAAAATTCTTGTTCCTAAGAAACATTAAGTTACATTTTAGTTTACACAATGCCTTTTTATAATGAAACAAAAGTAGGAGCAAAACTTCTTAAGTATTAAAAAAACAATTATTTGCAATCACATCAGCCACTTGATAGGTGTTTAATTTGTTGCTTCTAACATTTTCTAGAGTTTTTAAGAAGTTTTCCTGTGTATATTTGTTTTCTGTTTTTCTTTTATAATTCCGGACCATCTAAAAAAATAAATTAAATTTATTTATGAAGCGAAGGCACTAAATTGGCCAATTTTTATCACATCATCGATATCAACCTAATCCAGCAATGTAGGTACACAGTTACACAATATCAATAAAAATAAATATTTCACAGAATTAAAACATCGACATGGCCCCTCACTATTGTTTTATGGTGTCATACAAACCAAAGCGTGGAAAATGCAACTAACCTTAAAGTTGCAATTATCCCACTTTAGATTATTATCGGGGAAAATGTGAAAAAGCAAATATCTTGTTGATGGTGTAACGAATTTTTAAGCAAAAAACAATCATAGCTACTTACGGTTGTCAACAATACACTCCACTTGAAACACCAGCAATAAAACACTCTAAAACATATTTTTTGTAGATTTAAGCCAACACGTGCGTTTGAACAAATTTGTTAAAAATAGCGGTTTGACAAATCAACCAGTTTTACCCTCATTTTTAACTGCAATGCAAATCACAGAGACAATTTCAAATCAAGTGGATGAATTTACAAAAGTCTAAAGCACAGATCTTGCAATTATTTCTGGAAAAGTCTAGAAAATGATAAAATTTTAGCTGAATCTGTGGATTCAATCGGGAATGGTGTGCAAGCATTGGCAGAGGTCATGCATCGAGATAGGTTGTAACAACGAAGTTATGTTTTAGTTTTTAAGACTTTTTAACCGGCATTTTTATTATCTAATTGAATTCTTGTTCCGTGCGGGAATCGATTCCGCGACACGTTGCAGGGCAGCCAGTTGTCCAGCCACCGCACCAACCGTGCAGTCAGAGTGCCAGACTTTTACTGACCAAAACACCCCGTTCCTTCTCCTGCTTTAGGCCTTGGCCGCGATTCCTCATTGCGCTGGCCCCGCCACTCTGGCTGAACTTCAGCCCTGTGGTGGTCTATTGGCTTTTTGAGGCACTATATTTTGCCTACATTCTAGATCTAAACCTGCATTAGATGGCAAACCCCTAGTTTGCCACCTTTGAACTTTAGCAATTGTACAAATTTCATCTAGTCGCTCTTTTTCTGAAATTGTAAAGGCCGACAACCCTGCGCGATTATTGTGCAAAACACAACATGCAATTAACATTTTCGCAACTATGTCTGGATGATAGTTAAGCACCCTGTGGACTAACAAGCACCTAAATCGTCCTTTTAGGGGGCCTATTGTTCTCTCTACTGAATTGCGAGCAGTTGTATGTAAGTTATTATAAAATGCTTCTGGGGAATTGTCTTCAGCACCATTAATTGGTGTGATAAGGTAAGCACGCTGTGCATATTATCTTGAATCACCTGAAAAAAAATGTAATGACCTTCTAGTACTATTACTACTTTAACTGTGGGAGAGCCATGTTTCGGTACGAACGGGGCGGCTTGACCGGAGTGATTATTATTATTTATTTATTTTATATCACAAAGGTAGCCATCTTATGTGCTAAGCCCCACAAAACCGTTGTAATGGTTTAACTGTGGGGTCAGTGAGTATCTTTAATAACAAATTTACTTTTAACTAAATACTATAAGTATATAATATATAAAACTTAAATTATTTATAAATAATATAATTTTAAAGTACGCTTGAATCTTTTTATGTTAGTTTCACTCCTTATGTCTGCCGGCAGACTATTCAATAGATAAAAAATTCTCTTTTTTAATGTTCTATCACCAAAGTAAGTTGGTGACCATAGATATAAGGAAAGAGTTTTTTATATTTCTGTGTTGGTGACTCTGGGTACATTAAATCTAACAGCAGCCATAGATCGTGTATTGTGGTTGTTCTTTACATAAGTTATGCTCTTGGATACAGTGGTGGTTAAGTAATAAAAGATATCTATATTTAAGAGTAATCGATAAAATTTTGCTAATTTTAAATAATTTTCTATAGTCTCCTTTACAGCTGCTTTTACCACCATGGCCTCACAGAAAACTTGCGTGAAACAACCACAGCCTTGTGTTTCGCCGTGTGAGTGTGTGTCAAAATCTCCAAATCCCTAATCCCCAAAATGTCGGCAAGGCACTCGTAACCCCTCTGTTCTTGCGGGTGTCCACGGGCGGCGCTGATTGCTTTCCATCAGATAATCCGTTTGCTTGTTTGCCGACCAATCAATAAAAACTAGTAAGTAGACTTATATTCTGAAGTAGGGGGATCACTAACCAGGTAAACATATTATAAACTATATTATTATATATATAAATATATATGAAGGCACTGGGGGGTTGGTTCAAACATCAACATCCCGATCATCGTCTTCACAGTCCATCGCAGCTCGTAGGATTTTATAATCAGACCAAATAAATTACAAAAATAACGGACATCGGCAATCCGTCTCATATTGTCACAGCGCTCGCTCTTTACCATGAGCTGTCTGTTTGACGTTCCGCCAGAGAACGATTCATTGTACCCTCGTTCGATGAATTGTGATAAAACTTCCTTTAAAATTCAATTTAAATAATCGACTCGCCGTCATATGTATTTGAAAGTTGAAAGTCCTCTGCCTCGCTGTTTTGTGAGTTTTATCAAAGGCAGTAAACTCATACTCCAGTTGGTCAATTAGCTCCATTGACAATCTATACACGCTCACATAGTCGTCATCTCGGGTTAATAAAGACAAACTTCGAACGGTGCTAGATTGTCGACGCTTTTCTTGTTTAACTAAAGCATGAGTTTCTTCCTACAAAGATTTTACCAAAAACATTCTTGCCATCATTATCGTTTTAGTAGATAAGCACTTATTCACTTTGTAACTTTTAAAACTTAATTTGAACACTATCTAATTTTAAAACTTAATTTGAACACTATCTAATTATTATTTCTTCTATTTTCACTCGTAAAATAGATACTTTAAATTTGTCGGTTTAAATCTTGTTCGAGGGTGAAGTGAGCGTCGATGTGACGGGGATATTACAATAGAATGAGATTTTTAACGTCATCTCGTACCTTATCTGTCACAATGTTGCGGTCAATTTAGTTCAACTCGCAAACACGCTCGCAAGTGTAGCGCTAGCGTAGATTCGAGTAACGAACTGAGTTTTAGAATGCCAGTCAAGAAACTCACAGTGGATTCAGATTCGAAGTTTTTAGTCTTACTTTAACTGCAGGGGTCCGCAATTTTGCCGCTCCTGCACAAAATAATAATGCAGCTTGATGGTTAACTCACGGGCTCCACTTTTCAATGTTTGTCCACGTTTAGTCATTATAATGCACCAAAAGTAAAAAGAACGCAACACAAAACACCATCGAAGTCCGATTTAGCGCCGATGTTAGTTTGAAAAGCAGAAACAGTCAATTAAACGAAAGCCGGGTAATAAAAAAAAAACAGATCGAAAACACTTGAAGATCTTGATCTATGCGCACGAAACGACAACAGACGACAGTGTTAGCGCCACAAAATGGCGCCCTGTAACTCCATTTGGGGTTACCATTTTTAATCTAAGTGCTAAGATACTATTATTTTTGCCTGTTATTTTCAGCACAACACTACAAATATAAAGCGCTGACATAACCTTGTAATAGCGCAGTATAGGTTTAGAAAAATATTAATTACCAAGTTATTTATAAAAAAATATAACGTTATTGAAATAATAATGTTGTTTTAATGCTCATCAATTGTTAAAAAGGTAAACAACCAGCAAAAATATTTTAAACGTTACTGCGACGCCATTACTAAGAAGAAAGTCGTCAGGAAGGCGCATTCTCTGAACGGCCGAACCTTAAGGAATCATTTACAATTTTAATATTAGTCTCGTATTCTCTGCGCCTACGTTGCTTTTTAAAGCTTTTGTCGTATTTTTTTGCATTTCATAGAAATAGGTACAGAGATTTTTCAAGGGATGTACAAACCATTTTTTCCTTTTACATATTCCTTTTCTTTTATTATTGAGCTACCACCAGTTTCATTTGTCTGCAGTTCCTGTCTACAGGTTTAACAAGATTTACAAATTCGTGCTAAACGTTTTTTTAATACCCAACCACATAATTTAATTAATTTAATTATTTCTTAACTCAAAACCTGCTTCTCGAATTTCTGCATCATCGTCTAATAATTTATCGCTTACACGTATTTTTATTCTAATAATTTATTATAAGTATTTTCTAATAATTCATTGCTTATAGGTATTTGGAGAGGAAGGTCATTTTCTTTACTGTCTAACTTTTAAACTGTCTGCAGCATCTGACTTCTTTAGTTCAGTTCTTACTTACCATCTTAAGAACTTTGTCATTTCACTATTCCTTTAAATATGTCGACATCCCGGATAGCGAAGGACCGTATTCCATTACCTCATACAAGATATCAGGAAGGTGCGTAGTGTTGTATCAATTTTATACAATTCCAGCACCTTCATGAGCCATGTATGAGGGATAGAGTCATAGGCCTTGTTGTAGTCTATCCAACATGTCGACAGACCCTTTAGGGAACGTCGAACCTGTTGGCTAATGGTCATATCAATGAGGAGTAGCTCCTTAGTACCGCGGGACCCGCTCTTGCATCCATTCTGAGCAGTTGACATAATGTTATTTTTGTCAATATAGTTATTAATTTTGCTTCTCAGTATGGATGTAAGGACTTTATCGATATGATCGGTCTATAATTTTTGGGTTCCGCAGTACTACTACCTAAATGATGCAATGTAAATTAATGTAATAAACGTAATGATAATGTTTTTCCGGCAATTTATTTACTATCGCATTATATAATTTTGTTAGTTTATAAGTTAAATATTTGTACACCAGTAATGGTAGAATACTAGAGAATAATACTTTGTAATCCCTTAATGTACTGTATTCTGATAAATAAAGCTATCTTTATCTTTACCTGATTTATGGAGCAGGTGGGTTACTCCTGTTGTTAGAAACTGGGGCAGCGATCCTGACTCTAGGGCAGACTGGAGTTGAGATGCTAAACGAGCGTGCGATCTTGTGAACCACTTGATCCAGAAATTGTGCAGTCCATCTGGTCCTGGAGATTTCCAGCAAGGCAATGGACGGACTGGACGAGCAACATCTTGGAGGCTGATGATGTTTATTGCCCCCATTTGTGGTATTGGATCGCACGCGCGTTCGACCTCCCGAATCCAGTCCCCCTTAGTGTGACCGACAGGCACCGACCAGATACTACGCCAGATTGAACACATGGCGTCATCATCCGTTAGGCGCATGTCTGTCACACCTTGATCCGATGGCTCCCAAGCTCTATACACCCACCTTTCATTACTCTGGAACATACGATTCTGGGTGTATCGCTCCACCCGTCGCTTGTACCTTCGAATACGGTATGCCCATGCATACACTTTCTGCTTCTGGAAGTCGATGCGCTCTGTGACCTGGGAAATAGGAGGTGGTGGGCGTGCTGCAGCTCTTGTAAACATAGGTAGTCTCAGCAGACGTCCTTCTTTTTCTTTATCATGTTATCTATTGATCGTTCTGTTTTCCACTTATTTTTGTTATACCTAGTTGTTTTGCTTTCCATACTGTATTTATATTATAATTGAATAAAAATATTTGCGAGAAAAAATTTCTGATCTGTCTTTTTGACATCGAGCCATAGAGTCAAATTAATTATTATTTCACTGATTACTTGACACCTCAATTAGAATAAAAAGGGAACGAAAATAATGAATATTAAAAACCTTCATGCATACAACACTAGCTTAACACACACCAATACGCTTTACAAAAAAACATCAAGTACATACAATTTCAATTCAAATTTTCATAAATATGGAAATAGTTTAAGTTTGGGAGAGCCATGCTTCGGCACGAATGGGTCGGCTCGACCGGAGTGATACCACGGCCTCACAGAAAACCGGCGTGAAACAACCACAGTGTTGTGTTTCGCCGTGTGAGTGAGGTTACCGGTGGCGCAATCCTTCCCCTTCCCAATCCCTCCCCAGTTGCTAAATCTCCAAATCCCTAATCCCTAAAAGGTCGGCAACGCACTCGTAACTCGTAAATAGGCAGGTGATACATTTAAGTGATGAGTCTCAATACGGACTCAGTAGTGCACAGCTTAAAGAATGTGTGCAGTAGCATAATTTATTATAAAAGTGAATATAAATAGATATTATCTATTATTATATGTATATCAAATAGTTTAGTATATGTATGTGTTTGTTTAAAGATGTGCATGTCTCGAAAGTAGCAAATATTTGTTTGTGCTTTAGTTTTTATAATAATATGCTTGTTTTTATTTTGTGCTCTACACATTTTTGTGTATCTATTATTTTATTGTATGGTAACGTTAGGTGGTATGAGGTCACGCAAGCGCATTGGTTACAAAACCACGTGGTGCATTCACACAGCATTTACGTAGCACTGTTTCAAAACATACAATCTCTAGTGAAGTTCTGCTGTCTTAGTGAGTTGTTGCTTTCGCTCGTATGACCAGACTGAAACGGAAGCCTTATTTTGCCAAGCATATTACATTAATTTGAAAAAAATAAAATAAATATTTAAATAACAATTTAAATATTAATTTACAAATATTTAATCTTCACTGCGGGATCTGATTACATAACCACGGGTTTTATTGATGGTGCAATCATCCTCTTATTAGGATATTATGTTATCGTTGTAGCAAGGTTGGTTTTTTAATAGCTTTGCCTGAAACAGTAACAACAACCATATTTAGAAATAATTCAAATAAGAAGAACACCAATGTTGGTACAGTCAGCTACTGGTCTTTTTAGTTATCTAAAGCTGAAGAAAAATACTTTGATTTTAATTTTGCTATAGAAATGTCAATTTTTCACGCTCGTATTATCATCACGGTCATGATCATTGAGAAACGTCAAAAATTGATCATAAACATTAACATTTTCGCAAGCGTTCTGATCATAAAATTAGGTTCACGGTGCAATTGCACTTACTTGTGCCACAATATCTGAGATCCTAGTAACCTGGTTAGTTCGCATAGGGGTCTTTCTGAAACGGAAGCCTTATTTTGCCGGCTGACTCAGCGAAACAGGTGGTTGTAGTGATTGTAAACAAAGAATTCCAGAAATTAAAGTTATATAAATTAAACTTCTCGTTAGTAAGTTATATTAAGTTATATAAATTAAACTTCTCGTTAGTAAGTTATATTATATTTGTGATACGTCACTTTAATTAATACTACCGATTTTATATTGAAGTTGATATTAATACATTACAAAGATAGGTACAGAGATAAGTTTTTTCTACTTGAAAGTTAGCCTCGTGATTATTACTGGTAAAGAGTAAGGTAGGATAGGTCTTTTTACAGATGATCTAATCCATTCTCTTGAAATGCCCAAACTAAAAGAGAGAGAAAGTGCATGGTAGACAGAGAAAGTACATAGTAGACAGAGACAAAGTCATAACTAACGCACACCACTGAAATGGCGGGTAATTAAATTTTAGACTTTATGGACGATATTGATTAACATTCGCTATTCCACTTTTATGCTACACACCACTGTTGTGCAAGGGACGCACTGTATTTCCGTCACTTTCTACTGTTGCGTCAATTTCAGGGTTTGACAGCACTCGTTGACCACTCGAAAATGACCCTTTGGATAACGGCGTATCGAAGAACTATTTAAAGCGTTTCGTTTTACGTTTCATTACACCTAGTTACGCTATAAATAAATATAAATTTAAAAAATGAGAACTTCAGAGGCGCTTGTAATCTCTGAATTGAATAATGTAGACACATAATTTTGCATAATTACGACGGAAGCCAAGAAATCAGCTCATAAATAATGTTTTGACATGTGTCACCCGGTCTATTTAGCGCCACCCCGAGTCGAGAGGTCTACATGTTCTGGTCATGGTGGCTCCTCTGCATTTCTGTTCTCCTAGTACGAACGAACCTAAAATGTTCAATTGAAAAAAATGCTACGAGCCAAGCTACAAGGCTCAATTGTACTAGGAATACAGAATTAATGAGGAGAGCTTTGGATGCAATTTTCAGAAACCGGGGTTGTAAACACACACACACACGATACGTGTAGAGACATGTGTGTGTGTGACGGTAAGAGTTTATTGGTTTGCCTTGCTTATTCCGTGAGAGCTAAATTGGAAATGCATATTAAGCAAGATCTCTGATTTATCCAACCCGTCAAGCGTGATTGTTATCAAAATCCCCATCATGTACAGTTGGTTTATTGTTCGAAATACGCTTTGCTCTTCGTGAAAGGTGAGGAACGTTTGAACGAGTTTATAGATATTTTTAATTGTATTCACAACTAAACCATGGACAACATAATATATATACATAAGTAAATATTTTGATTTTCTAAATGTTTTATTAAAAATAAGAATTTTATTTTGTCAGAAGTTTAAGTAGGTTGGTAGTAGTAGGTAGGCAGGTTTCGATTCAGAAAAATTGGAACATTTTGGCTCCCACTCCTCTTTACAAGTATTATTGATTATGATTACTTTTTTATCAATTTGGTTTTCTGAGCTATCCTACTACTGGATGAAAATAATTTCTCTGATACATCTTTTTGTGTATCCTGTGCAACCGCACATTTTATTTGTGCTTCCTCCAAGTACTGGTCTACAAATTTAGAGCTTTCTCCTCATCTAAATATGTTTTCTTTAGGTATCCTACCATAGATATCCAGACTTTTCGCATCTGGTTAATATCAATGTTTATCAATTCCTTATACTAGTTTATTCACAGATTTAAGTTCCACTGGTATAGCGTATAGTTTTCCTTTAACTTTTACAGAGATTAAACAAACAAATACTTGATTTTCAATACTTTCAGTACAGTGAATTCGAAACAAATGTTTTCCATCTTTACTTATATCGTTATAAACCAAAAACAAATACAATAAACTTGTGTTGCTATGTAACCAAAGATTAACAACTATTTATTTTTCACTGTTGCCTGTAAAGGTTTGTAGTTTTTTCGTTGATCTAAGCGCTATATGTGCGCCGTTAAAATTAAATATATTTCAAACTTCTGTACCGTCAACACACATATTTATAAAATAAACTTCACGCAGGCGCTTTAAAGAGAAGACCACGTGCTTAGTTGCTACGGAAATAAAGCTTACTCGTGTCACACTTTCGCATAGAGCAATTTCTTATTAAGCTCTGCTATCCTAGTAAACTGGTTGATTTGTGAAATGACTTGTCTGAAATGAAAGCCTTATTTTGCCAGTCACGAATGTAAACCGGTGGAAGTGTTTAAAACAAGTAAAAATAAATCGTTAAATATGTTGGTAAGCGCATAACATAACAACACCTGGTCCAATTTTTCCAATATTTTTTTGCTACGTTTGTTATTATCAGGCGAAGTTTCTTAGAAAATAATAAAAAAAATGGAGAGGTAAGTTGAGAAATATTGACTCTATCATCCTTGACTTTGGTGGTTGGACACTCCAACGAGGCAGCGTCGAACAACTCTTATTTGTTTTTATATATTCCGTAATCATTAAAGTAAACTATAAAAATTGTGTGCTTTTTGTCACCAAAAACAATAAAATAAGACAGCTGTTAAAATATCACGATATGATTCAGGTGCTCTGAGGACCACGGTGCTGCAGCGCCTTTCACTCATCTCATATTCGCATCCAGCAATCTTTTGTTTAGCTCTGCTTTCCTAGTAATCTGTTAAGTTCGTATAATAGTCCGCCTGAAACGGAAGCCTTATTTTGCCAACTGTTACTATCAAATAGGTGGTTGTGATTTTTCATTTTATTAACAATCGCAAAGTAAAGCAAAGAACTTTAGTTGCATAGTAGGTACATTTCTTTGTTTGTTGTGATTTTATATTAATACATTGGTTGATTTTTCTCCTAAAAAAAGTTTCTGCCTGGAAATTGATAATCATTATACCAAGTGCAAGTGCCAAGTGTATTTAAATAAAAAGTTTCCCTTCAGAACCCTTTAAAAATCCTCTCTATGTCGCTTGAGTAAATCTTTAATGAGCATTACTGATTCTTATACATTAAATAAGATTTACAGCCGTTAAACGATTCAGTTTCAAACTTGTTTCTTTCCATCAACTGATATTTACTGCTCTATAATTTGAAGAAAATTAATAAAGGGCAATGTTAGTTTTTGTGCGTTCTCTCAAATTTTATTAGACCTATAATTTTATATTTTATTTTGAATAGTATTACCTATTAAAACAAATGCTAAAAAATGGGTGCCGACTATTCAAAAATACAAATAACCTATAAGTTACGAGTTCACGCAAGCGCTCTGATCACAAAACCACGTGTTTCGATCGCGCCACCACGTCTGTAAACAAAAAAATCTCTTGTAAAATTCTGCTGCCCTAGTAGCTTGGTTAGTTGGTAAAATGCTTCGTCTGAAACCGAAGCCTTATTTTGCCAGCGCGCGAGGTGGTTTTATTGCAGGTAACAGGTGGTTTTAGTGATCAAAATCAAAAATCACGTCGCCGTTAGGGGGTGATAAACAAGATGTGGTTTTAAAACAAAATCATTCATTCTCTCATAGTTACCTAAAATAAAATACGGAATTCTGCTCAATACAATATTTTTTGGTAAAGATAAAGATATTTTTGAAAGACTTATGTTAGCAGAACGTAGTTATATTAGGGCATAAAGTTATTGATGAAAAATATAAAATATGCGGCAAGCTATTAACTGATATTTAGCGACTGATAATATAATTAAATACTGCTGTCACACCGATATTACTCTTTAATACGTCCAGAGACAAGCTCACGGACCTTCGTACCTATACCTTAATAACTTCACACACAGTAAATGGCGAATATCGAAAATTGTAACCCAGCGCGACTGTTCATATATTAAACAAATTCTTATAGCAAAATTCACAATAATTTATTGTTATTTTTATTTCTTTAATATTGACAATTCTTTTTATTTTCATTATTGAATTAATTTTTGGTGTTATATTAAGTTACTTTAGAGTTGATTTTATCCTAGAGTTCTAAAAATTATTTATATGATAAAACTCAAAAATGGTGATATTAAAGTTTTTATAATGGTTTATTTTTACAACTAATGTGTTGCTGCACAGGATGTCCACCGGCAAGGTAAAAAAGACGACTTAAAGGTTTGTCTATTTCCGCACAAGGCCTTTTGTTACTGACATGATGATGCTTGTAATTGCAATAGAACGTCAACATTATGTATTAAATAAGTTTATGAGAGAGCCATGCTTCAACTGGCTAGACCGAGGTGATAGCACTTACGTTGTAATGTTTTTTTTTACTTTTCATACTTGATCCAGATTTTGTCATTTTTTTTTTTTGTGAGGGGAAAATCATCAAATGACTTCTCCCGCCCAGGGCCGGGCAGGAGGGAGTGTCAGACTCTTACTGACTAAAAACCCCCCTGTTCCTTCTCCTGCTCTGTGCCGAGGTCGCGGTGCCTCATTGCGCTTACCCCGCAACCCCGGCTGAACATCAGCCCTTTAGGGCCCCATCTGTGGTAGTCTGATGGCTCTTTGAAGTGCGCGCGGAACGCTACGCGCCGTACACTCGGGCCTGGTTCTGGTCGGGCGGCGAGCTGTGTTTACTCGCCGACCGCAGGCCCGAGATTTTGCCAGTTATCACCCAGTTTTGGAGGTAGAAAAAATTCCGTAATATGCAAAGTACAACAACTCTTGTTCTTAAAAAATGATAGTTCAACAGACGGCAAGGGGAATAAGTTTACGAAGTGAAAAAGAAAATACCTATAAACACTAATTTACGTAAGCGATTTCATCACGTCCTAAATTGACAATGAGTTTTCATGGAAACATTTAAAACAAGTACAATCTCTTTTAACCTACTGATGTCGTAGTAAATTATTGGTGTGGTTGGTTTTCATTGGTCTTTGTTCACGTTACGTTGTGTAGAAAATGAATTAATCTTTTTATGTAATATTTTGTGGTCTCATTTTAGTTGGTCTAAATGATTTCGGTCGCACCAGCTACCATGACGTGTGCTACATACTGCAAAAACTTTACAATTTCGATATACTCGTATGTATTTTATATCTATTTGTAGGTATAAAAAAAACAAATATAATCTTACACTGTTGTCCCAAAAAACAAACCAAATCTGTATTGTAGTACCACTTCAATCATTTTATAGTTTCGTTTATAGCTACCCTTTCTAAAAAGTAACTAATCTACCAAAATTGGCTAAAAAACTCGAAAGCAATCTTAAAATAGTATTATTTATCTGTCTGAAAATACAAAAGAGAGTCAAAGCGGCTAGTACTGTGGTGTGCATGATTCACCGTTGAGGTTTAATCACGAGACTGGTCTTGACACAAGACCTGGAAAATAACCGTGGAGACGTTCCATCGGATTCCAGAGTAGCCACGGACCCTCCGAAAGAAGTTATTGAAATTTTATATCGTATCGGAGTCGCTGGAAAACTTCACTAGCGCGATGCAGGTTTTTAGACATTTCCAGGCTTGTAGTAAATGTTTAACAAAAAGTAAAATAGTATAAAGCTAAAATGTTAAAATTATAATCATCTGGTTGATTACAAATCTTCATTAATGTCATAAATAATGTGTAAATTGAACTTTTAACTTTCAACTTTACCTTATGGGATCCACGTTAGAGCGACAAGGAGGGAAATACTCCAAAGGGCGTCGACCAATCAGATTTGTTGAATCAAGGGGTGGCCAGTTCGAAAGTGCTACTTTCCACGAAAAGCACCAATTGCCACGAATTTACTTTTTACTTACTGTGTATGATTTACTACACTTTACCTTCGATATTAATACGTTATATTGCCCCAATTAGTAAATAAAATATTTATTTCTATTTTAACCTACCAACCTTATTCATTGTACAAAGTATTATTGGTTTGCAACTAAGTCATTTTTGCGGAGTTTCGTAAATTGGTATCCCTATTTCATGCCCTTACACAAGCAAGGATTTCAATCTCGGCTATCTTGTTGAGCGATACAGATTATTTAACAGACAGGGCTGGGGGAAAAATAAGTACCTAGTTGCTAAAAATAAGTAGTTGCTAATTTTACCATACTTCAATGACGTATCGAAGTTTCCAAGTTTACTTTGTCTTTATAAAGTATTAGTTGTCAATTTGGAGTACATATTCTTATAACAAAATAATTGAACTATACATTTATAATTTTTACTTAAAACACGAGTTTAGTTATCTATACCTGTATACTCGTATATACAGGTTATACTTAGCTGAATGGTCAAAACTCTCATAAAATAAGAAAAAAAAAATACAAGCTGCGTCATAACAATATTCTATATATTATTCTAGTTTTCGACAATTAGGTAGGTGAAGGTATATTATGGCGTTATAAATTTGACCTCCCTCTCGTTCCAACGTAAGATTAGATGATTTTTGACTCGTATGTTATGAACGCCTGGTTTAGAACATTCATGTAAATTGTAGTAATCTAAAAACCTGTTGCTGTGTAACGTCACCAAACTAAAAAAACAAAACATATTAAATCCTTTACGTCGATTCTTTATTTTATAAAATGATGAAAATGTTATCTATGATGGCACTGTAGAGATTATTTTTAATTCGCTAGCTCTATTTTTAATATTTTGAAGAACACATAATTTGTTTTATTCTTCGAAGGGTGGTTAGTATTACAATTATAAATAATATATATTTATAATTTCAGCAGTTTTAGAGCCATAGCAGGTAAAAGATTATTATTTCCCTTTAATAATCATCTCGTCAATATGTCGCGTGACCTTGGTACCGAACGCGACATCGCGACTGTTCGGTATTTCGACTTCTTTGTGCAACCAGGCGTTCAACCTCTACTCTGACATTAAGCTCTAAACACCATTCATAAAATCTCTCTTTGTGCCAATTACGCAGATAAAATTAGACTCTCTACCCTTTAAAAAAAAATCCTTTGTTACCTTCCCCTGCCGGGCAGACTCCTTCCTTTTGCACAACAATAATTTGTTTGACAGTCGATTTAATTTATTAATGCCCGGTTCCTATATTTAACGAATCGTCGTTGTATACACATTACGACCAAATGACATTACGAATAGTTATCTTGACCGTCTACTGACGGTTAAAATATTTATAGGAACACCAGACATCATAGATCTCCATACAGTTCGCTTACCGACATCCGTTAGTTGCAAACCGTCAGTAAGTTGCACGACGAGACGTTTGTTATAGGAACGGTTTTAGCTTACGAGTCGTATATAAAACTACTATTCGTAACTAAAACGGATCGTTTCTCAATTATAGGAACCGGGCATAAGTCGGTAAGATCACAGCTAATTAAGAGTAGGTTTCAACTGAGGGTTTCCAATAATAATACCAAATGGAACTGAGCACAATATACCTAGTCTAGCAATAAATACTGTAAAAAATAAAAAAAATCTTTTTTTCTATTGCAAATAACATTTACAATAAAAAATTATACTTTTACAGTATGTAATTTTAATACATAAATATAAAACAATTTAAAACATAAAAAGCTTATTCGAAGTGGTCTCCATTGGCTGCAATACAGTCCTTTAAACGTTGAGGCGAGTTATCTAATAGAAGCACGCACTCTTTCCATGGGAAAATTCTTCACTGCCAATCGTATGGATTGTTTTAGGGAGTCCAAATTATCATGACGTTTAGAGCAAGCCCTACTCTCTAAAACTGACCATAAATCATAGTCCAGCGGATTAAGATCGGGACTAGACGACGGCCAGTCTTCAGCTCTGATGAAGTCAGAAACGTTCGTTTCCAACCAAGACTGCGTGGACCGAGCTTTATGACCCGGCGCCGAGTCTTGCTGGAAGGACCATTGTTGGTTATTGAACATGGTGTTGTTAAGGGGCTTAACTACCTTCTCAAGAATGGTATTTTGATACATTTTTCGCAAAAGTATGGCTCAGTCACTCCTTCATAGCTAACACCCCACCAAACCATCACTGAAGTCGGATAATGCCCACGTTCCACTCTGTCGACTAATTGAGAAGCTTCTTTAGAGCTTTGAGCATAAATACGGTCAGTTTGTTTGTTAAAATGTTGCTCAATTGTAAAAAATTTCTCATCTGTAAACAAAATTTTTCTGTGACCTCCCTTTGCGTACCGCTTCAGTACTTGTTTAGATTTTATCACCCTATTCTTTTTAAAATTATCATTTAAAAATGTCCAGTGCGTCCCTTACAGGCTGCAAGTCCTAAGTCGTCTTTTAAAATACGCGACATTGACTGAATGACTTTGACCACCTTTTTCGTACGAACACTACGTGGACGGCCAGATCTTTTTCTGTCACAAACAGAGGAGGTCTCATTGTACCGATTAATAACCCGGTACACAAACATTTGACTAATGCCAAGTGTGTGGAGAGTTTAAAAATTGCATTTGGCTCCATACCAACTCTGTGTAATGCAATCACAGCGATTCGGTTCTCTTTATCACCCCACTCCATTTTAATATCGCAAAATATTGAACAATTTATTGGCGCTAAAATAAGAAAACACAATGAAAAATTATATATCAGAATCAGAATCAGAATCAGAATGTTTATTTGTGAAACATAGGTATTTACATTTAGATCTTAGGTCATATAATATAGGTGCGCTATGTTTTGCCGTGAAGGCGTACAAATATTAAAATAAAATTAAAAAACTTTAAAAATTAAAAACTACATACATATGGGAAAAAAACAACAAAATTAAACTCTTACATGTTAAAAGGACCTGTTTGTTTTAAACTATTATAATGTATAATCAAAACTAACACAATAAAGAAACAGTCTTAAAAAATCTCTAAGCAGTCTTAAAAATCTTACTCATAGGTTTCTAACTAATAAATTAATATTATAAACTATCATTTAAAAAATCTTCCACAGTATAATAACACTTTTCCATTAACAGTAGGTAGAGTATCTTCTTAAATTTAACTAAGGGTAATTGTTTTATGTTGTCAGGTATTTTATTATAGATTTTCGGAGCCATGCCAAAAAAAACCCTTTTTACTTAAAGCGGTTTTGCATTTTAAGTTGCACAGTTTATTTGCATATTGAGAACGCATTGGAGTTTTTTTAACATCAGCGAGTTTTTGAAATAGATGCAGATTGATTTTGACAAACAAGGCAGTTTCGTAAATGTACATAGCAGGAAAAGTCAATAATTTTAAAGATTTAAAGTATGGTTCACAAGTTTCGGTAGTTTTAAAGCCACACATGGACCGAATACATAGTTTTTGCGCTTTAAAAACCGATTCTCTTTCAGAAGATTGCCCCCAAAAAATAATACCGAACCTCAGAACAGATGCAACCAATCCGTGATATGCTAATAAAAGTGTTTGAGTATTAACTTTTTTTGATAGCTGAAACAGGGCATATGCAGACTTGTTTAATTTCAAGCAAATTTCTTCAATATGGGGTTTCCACGTCAGCCTACTATCGATAATTATACCAAAAAATTTTGCCTTTTCCGTATCTTCTATTTGGCATTTGTCATACATGATATGAACTGGAGGTTTTTCACATCTTTGACGGAAGTGCATTACTTTTGTTTTGTTTAAATTAATGACTAGGTTATTATTTATAAGCCACTTAATTATTTTGTCGAGGCAATCATTTATATCATTCTCGTAATAGTCAGGGTTATTACATTTGACAATGGCTGTACTATCGTCAGCAAAAAGTACCATATTTTGAGTTATAAATTTTGGAAGATCGTTTATATATATTAAGAAGAGTAGCGGCCCTAGCACGCTACCTTGTGGTACCCCGTATTTTATAGTTCTTTGTTGAGATGTATGAATGGTTACTAAATTACTTTTTTGGCATAACTGTGAGATTTCAGTGCACTGTGACCTGTTTTCTAGATAGGACTCCAAAAGTTTTAGAATATTTCCTCGAATTCCATAACCATACAATTTTTCAAGTAAAATCTTATGGTCCACATAGTCAAACGCTTTAGTCATATCAGTGTACAAAGCACAAACTGGAGATCTTTCATCGACAGATGTCATGATATGAGATAGGAGGTCGAACAATGCCATATTAATATTTGTATCTTTTCGAAATCCTTTTTGTTCGTTACAAAATAACTTATTCTTTTCAAAATAACTATATATAGAATTATAGATTACTTTTTCAATAATTTTTGAAAAAATTGGAATTTTGGCAATGGGTCTATAGTTTTTAACATCTGATTTATCATCTCTTTTGAATAAGGGTTTAATAATTACTTTTTTTAAATTATCGGGGTAAACACCATTTGTTATACATAAATTAGTAATGTGAGCTAGTGGTTGTGCTATAACTTCTTTGACGCATTTCACAACTTTTGTACATACTCCATCATAGCCAACAGTATTAGTATTTTTAAGGTTATTAATAATTTTTATTATATCAATCGGTAAAACTGGTTGCATATATAATGATTTTGTTGTTAAATTGTTAAAAGTATTATTTTTATTCAAATTAAGGTTACTGTTTATATTTTTTTCAATAACATCTACAAAGAAGTTATTGAATTCATTTGCTATAGCCGTGGGATGTGTAATAATTGAATCGCCTTTTGATATCGATGGTATTAGATGTTGTGGAAGACGATATTTGGATTTGTTAATTATTTGCCAAGCAGCTTTTGATTTATTTTGCGAATTATTTATGAAATGGTTGTTTTGAGTTGTTTGAGTTAGTCGTATAATCTTTTTGTAAATCTTTGTATAATTTTTAAAATCTTGTTTATTTTTACTGTTAGGTTTAAATCGATATGACCAAAGTAATTTTCTTTGTTTTTGACTACATATTTTAATTCCGCGGGAAATCCATTTAGATTTAGTGTTTGTTTTTATCGTTACATATTTTATTGGATTTTATATAAAAATGACAGATTCCAAATTCAAATGTAATATTTTGTTTATTTTTAATTGTAACAGTATTTATGGCCAGACTATATATAGTAGAAGATAGCCCTTTTTATCTCAAAACTCATCACTATGCTACTAAAAATATCCATGGGGAGATTACATCATAAAGACAACTTCTTGTCAATTGATATGGCATTAGAAGAGCAAGTCGTTTTATGGATATTATTGTATTAATTTTAGTCAGAAAAATTGGATATAGTAATGTTGTGGTACACTGATGGTGTACTTCTAAATTTGGTCACAAAAAGGAACGTTTACTAATAATGCAGCCAGTTAGCCTAAAATAAATAAAATTAAATTCTGATTTGTAGTTTAAGTACTAGTAAGTAAACACTACATTTCTTATAATAGGACTTTATGGAACGATAGATGAAATACTTATATCTTAAAGATATGGAGACATCTATCAGAAAAGTGAGGAAATGAGCATACGAGTACTGTGCTCGTATACCAAATATTGCTGTTTTACCGAAGCACCTCAGGCCGTGGTTCCAGTGAATAACGCAAGGGTGCGTTGTAAAAGTACAGGTAGCAATTGATAAAAAATAATGTTAGAGTGATTATCCAAAACATTTTAGTTGAGGAAAAATTTGTAATTATTCCAGGATTTTTTTTTAAGCCGATGAAACAAATTTTGTTTTCGGTGAGTTCGTTGTTAAGGAGTAAATTAGGATTTTCTATCAGGCATTGTAACAAGCAAAGCCCGATTTCAAGTATTAAATCATATCCTCGGTAGTATAGTGGTTAGTATGCCCGCCTGTCACGTGGGTGACCGGGGTTCGATTCCCCGCCGAGGAGTAACTTTTTCGGATTCAATTTTTTTTTACATTGTTTACATAATTTCAGTCAATCTAAGATAGCACTTCCTCTTAAAGTCTAGTTTTGTTAATTAATTCTTGTTAGTACAATTAGCTAGAGCACCATACTTTAAATTAATATTATAAAATAAAGTTGTTTACCATCATCATCATCATCAGTCAGAATTCGATTACAGCTAATTTGTCCCCCTTTTGAACCTTCCATCCATTCAATTACAGCCGAAATTAACATTACTTATCCATACAAAAAGATACATTAATTTGAGAGATACCTATTTCAATTTTTTTGTTAACAAATTTAAGCTGAAGCTACTTGAACTTATAGTTCATCAAATGAATTCAATGACTCAATGCCATTCAATACATGCAACAGACGATATTATTGATCCATGTAGTAAGGTGTCCTCTGGTCTGCGGGCTTAACTCGAAAACTTTCCTAGATTATTGGCCTTATTGACCATCGAATTTTTTTTGCGATATGACCAGCCTGTCGCTTCAGGTTACAAATTGTAATAAATATATCTGTAACTCGTGTTTTTCGATGCTTATCGCATATTGGGTTTTATTGCGCAAAGACCCTGAGCATGGAAATTTTTACATCGCCTGTCAACTGACTCTTAGCCTTTCTAGTTCTTGAAAAGAAGGTACTTGGTGCACGTGAGGCTAATATCGTTTTCAGGCCCCAACCACCGCAGTAGGAGTGACTTCTGGCGCGGGGACCGCGTAACGATATTCGGCTACCGTAAGTGCGGGTCTGTGAACTGCAAGCAAGGATAATTTGCCGCTCGATCAGATCCGAGCTTTCGACGCGCCTCAAATAGCTTTCTCAGAGCAGGCTCAATAGATCACCACAGATGGGGCAAGCGCAATAAGGTTCCGCGGCCTCGGCCTGGAGCTGGAGAAGAAACGGGGTGGTTCTAAGCCAGTAAGCAACTGACATTCTTTAAATTCCTCGTCTCTTTGGAAGAAGTAATTTTTTGATTTTCTCATCTCAAAAAAGCCTTTCTAGGGGCTCTTTAAGCAGTTATGTGTGTCATTTTTAAAGGGAAGACTTTGGAAGTTCCCGAAAGCTGCCCATCCAAGGTAGATTCAAAAGGTGACCAATTTATTGAAGTTGGATCTATCGGACATTGGATTTACATGATTGGTTCTCGAAACTCCATATTCTGTCGATTTTGATCTTGTTCTAAACAGTTTTAGTGTAGTTCTCAGGTCCACCAACGATTTTGCCATAAATTCACTTACTACATGTATTACTATTATTTACATTACTAGTATTACTTTTGATGAAGTGAATATATCGATGCCTAGTGTCTGCTCCAGTCCAAGAGCGTCCAAAAACGTCCACTGCGTTCGGGGCCTGTTTCAGAAAATGTTATTCTTCTGCCTTTCTGCGATGATGTTTCTGATGATGCGCATAGTGGGGTTTCCGTGTAAATACTTTTGCACGTTGATTTGGCATCACTGAAAAGACTGCAACTCACAAGACTTAGGTTTTAATTACATTGAAGTTTTTCTTAGTTTATCTTAGTTTAGTTATATAGTAGCTGTAACAATAAAAGATCCATTAAATAAGATTAATTGTTTAAAAAATAAGTTTTACATAAATGTCACTTGTTCACTCACATTTTCTATTACCTAAGTATATTAAGTATAATTTTATAGAACTTTTATCTAGATTTCTAGTCTTCTTCAGTTGTTTTTTCATGATATGATTATATAACGTCTATAAAAAGATATACTAACAAAATTTAAAATTTCTATATTTTTTTGCTTCTGCTGTTCAAGTAAAGTATAAATCTTTATAGTATTTTATTTGTTATAATCATTTTATATTATAAAATTATTTTAGATAACTTATAACGTTAAACATTTAAAAATAAGAGAACTCGTAACAGACATAAAATAAAAAAAAATGGGCTTCCCTTATATTTAAATTTTTGTTACTATAGTTTGTACCGACAGATTTCATCTCGCGCTACCGCTCGGAGCGCGGGATGAAACCCGTCTGACGATTCTATCCAGTAACGTCGGGAGCTCAGTCGCCAAAATAGGGGCTTGGAAACGTAGAGCAGTGGGTAACACTATCGACAACTTAAATGCATTATGTACTTAATACTTTTTGTATGTCCGTTCGTATATCATAGCTACTTTTTTCGGAAACTTCATTAGAAAATGTAATTTTTGGGCCGTTTTTGAATGTACACAAAGCAAACTATATATTTTGGTAGTTCCTCATTAATTGAAAAAACTTTTATACGTACATTTATCTATGAATAAATCTTATTTTTTTTTTTTGTTGATTTGATAGGGTGATAAATACGTTCAGGGACCTCACGACAAACCTCACTTTAACACCGGTAACCTTACTCACACGGCGAAACATGACAAAAGCGGTGTTTCACTCCGATTTTCTGTGAGGACGTGGTAACTCTTCGTTGATCTTATTATTCATGACACATAATCATGGTAAACATTGCTATATATTAAATAATTAAAAAGTTGTAAATGAGTGAATTATGTAAATAAAAATGGTAGGTTATCTACTCTATCTACATCTTACTACTATCTGTTATTTTCTTTTTATTTCTTTTTCTTATTTAAAAACTTTGTTATCGATATGCTGTTGGCGTGCAGTTGTGTCCGGTCTTATTATCGACATTCAGAGACATGCGCATTAGAACCGTGCGTTTTTTGCTGATTATATGTACTAATAGATATAAGTCTCTACCTTAAAATAAAAAAGGAGTTCTTCTTAATTTGTTTACCCGTGTTCTTATCTTAATGTTAATTGGAAATTATATTGATCTACTTAAATTCAGTCGATTCAAAGTGATTTGTTTTTTTCTTAAAATATAGAAAGCTGCGAGCAGGACAAATAATTAAAAATTTTGCAATGCACAAACGAAGAACTTAGTGAAGTTTGTAGGTACTATCAGTGTCATAAGTGCATGGAGGATTCCAAATCAAAATCGTTTGTACGGCGTTTCATCGCCTTAATAATATACCATGGATGACATAGATGGCGCTAGTATACTAGTGGTATTGAAAAATATACATTTATAGTTTTTATCAGATACAAAGTTATTAACTTAATAATTTTTTACACAAATTAATGCTACGATATTCCAAACCTTTTTAAAGCAAAGCACGCATTAACCAGGATTCGAACTAACCTTGAATTGTATTGAAATTATCCTACTCTTTATTATATTGAAGTTGTTTAGCAACTATAACCCGATCATAAATCTCAAAACAGTTGAGGGTAATTTAATATTAACTGTATAAAAATTAAACCTTTTAGTTCAATCATAACATTCTTTACTATCTTTGAGTGAGTTCAGTTACGATTTGTTTAACAAGTTTTTAATATTAATTTTTATCATGAGTTTGCGTTCAAATATTGATATGGCTACGAGGGCCCAAATAATAGCATTGCATAATCAAAGCTTAAATTATACTAAAATTTCGAAAGAAACTGGCTTAAACGTAAGTATTCTTTTAAAATGACCGTTCATTATTTATTTTATTATCCATGGTTATCTATACATGAAAATAATAAATAATACACGTCCGTTACAGGTAAAGACTGCCACTTTATGGATATCTAAAGCTGTTTCAAGAAGAGGGTTCATTGGAGCACCGTAGTGGATCTGGCAGAAGACGTGATATTGACTCAGACCAACTTCAACTTATGGGGCAAGGTTATGAGGAAAATTACTGGAGCATTGTCATCTTCAGTGATGCAAACAGTGAATGTGCTAGTGATAACGTTCGTGCAGTACAATTGTCCCATGTGTAATGTTCCATAATTGTGCAAGTGTTTAGTCAGCAATCAGACATACGGATTATTCCTTGGCCAGCGAGATAGGAGAAATAGGATCGATAAAAATGGCGGCTACACTAGTTCTTAGAAGAAAAGATATTGTTGACTATAGGATTAACCAATTACAAGACCGGGGTAGCTATGATTTATTTAATGGATAAATGTTCAAACTTAGTTTTAGTAGGATAAATTTATTGACTACTTTAAAACCAGCAACTGTTATTTACAGTAATGATTTTAATGTTTTACTAAATATTTTTATTACTAATAGAAATAAAAATAAAAGCAATATTAATATCTACAGATGCTATTGATTGCAAAATAATAAATTATTTATTTAATAATTACTATAAACAATTCGTCTCATATCTAATGAATGCTGTATCCCGGTCTTAGAAATGTTATTGATTTAAGGTCTAGCTTCAATTTCTTCCTTGTTCTGGAACGAATACTTAAGCTATGAGCCTTTGTCATAACATGATTGCACAAAATGAATCACTTTAAGAAGTAAGGTTGCATATTATATACAATCGTATTATAACATTGTGTTTAAAACTAACTAATAAATGACTAGCACAACACAATTTTGATTTAAAATACTTATTAATCTTATAAAAAGTGTATTAAATAATGTGTCAGTTAGCTGAAAAGTTATTAGGTCAGGGTATACACTATATAAGAAAGAAATAAATATTATGTTTTAAGAAATAAATGTCTGAAATTATAATGTCACTAAAATAGTTTTATTTGTTATCCTTTATGAGAATTAAACTTAGTATAAGTATTAATCTGTAAGAGAAATATGTTACTTTTACATTAATAGTTAGCACATATTATAAAACTTATTTATATATATTTATTAATATAATTTTATTCTTAAATAATATATATATTTATTTTTGTTATCTTTTATAAATATTAAACGTCAAATATTTTATTATGTATTATTATTATTGATTTTACATAAAAAAATATAAAAAATACCATTGTTAAAAAACCTGAATTTAAAAATGATATCCCGGTATTGAACCGGTGCCCTTCGACTTCATTATTCTATCATTCTTATTCATCCGAGCTACCGATCGCATTTTTTAAGGTGTTGAAAATGCGGGTTAGATTATTACTTTTATTATTGTCTATTATTAATTATTGACACCATCTTTTAATTGGTTTGCTTGACTTGACTTAGATGGCGCTATATTAAGTCCTCGGAAATGAGAAAATTAACGTAATTTATGTGTATTTGAATATAAATATATTATTGTTTCTTAATTATTATTTTAACCATTAAAAACCTTATTGTGTGCCTTTGCAGTGTAAAGTATTCAAGCTTTGCAGGGTTATTTTCATTTAAAAGCAGCGCCATCTATTTATCAATGGTTGCATTATGCAAAACCTGTCAGTCAATAGTCGACCTTAAGCTCTCCATGCATTTTTGTCACCCTTAGTACATCATATTTTTTATGGTTTCAGAGAGGAAACAGCGCGCGTTCCTAACAAACTTTCAACTCAAAATCATGGTAACTACTTAAATGATTTCAGTAACGCTTGATGCATATATTATGTACGCTATATAATATCATGGTCTAATAACTTAAGGACTCGCACCTTATTTAGTGACACCCATACTGGCTACAGGGTATGCTGGACCCAGTACAATATAAATTACCAAAAAGTCTTTATTACTAGGGATGATATGATATTACATAAAGACAATATGTACTCAATTAGTAATATATGTCGGTGGGGCGAGCGGAATCGTCGGAGAGTTTGTTTCATCTTCGTCCGCCATCTGGGTAATGTGGGCGATGTTTCTTCAAAATAAACTCGCTAATTGATCTCAAACAACCTCTTTAATCGGTTTACTTAGTAATTTTCACGAAATACGGTTACTCTAATGCTATGTAGACATATGGAAATACGAAACGTGGAGAGTTCTGGGCTTTTGTGTCCAGTCTGGCGTCGAAAAAATCGCATTTTTAAACCAAGTCCAGACCAATCCCATGCTCCATCCCTCCATAGCCTAACGTTTCGCACGATCGAAATACCACCCCGCTGACATATTGTTTTTACTTAATCGACAAGTTCTTACAAAAACTTACGGTTGTTAGCATGTTTTTATGAAAATATTAGTTTAATTCTAGAAACTTGTACAATAGAATGTGAAAACTGTTTTGAGACTGTAGACTACTTAGAAATAAGTGAGCTTTATTCAGAATCCGAATGAGACAGTGACCGAGGTGAAGATATTTCACAACCCAGTCAAGTCATCTGTCGACCTCATCGATGTCATCTTCGTTGTATCGATTTAGATTGCGTTCCAATTTTTTTACGAAATTGCTATTACCAGTGCGAAGATTTATATTTTCTTTTTCTAAATGCATAATTATGACCAAGAACAATAAGTGCAATGCCAGTGTCGGTACTTCTGATCGCAACAGTCACGTGATTTGAAATAACGCACGCATGGTAGGCCATTTTAGTATGTCTCATCATGTTAATGACTCAGATGTGTTTGATCAGGTCCAGTAATGCTATTGCGGTAAACTTAACTTGGCATCTCACACGCACCATATACATACTGCCTCGCGCTCTCATACCTTATGTAAAATGTACCTTTTAAAAATTTTGTTAAACTTTAATTTGATACACAGTGCCTGTTAGTCGGAATATCAGTAATTGTGTATGTATTATTAGTCAAGTTGGGATTTTGGTCAAAATACAAACATTGGTCAAATCCTATTAATTAAGTCATCATAACAAAAATAAAATAAAAAAATATGTATTGAAATTCACGAAAATATGTCAGATTACACATAATTAAATGTTTTACATTGAATATTGAACATTTAATCTTTGTCATTAAAAAAATCTTCTATAGTGTAATAGCATTTCTTATGCAAATAACGTTTGAGTTTAGTTTTAAACATGTTGAAATGTAAGTCTTGTATGGATTTCGGTATTTTGTTATAGTCTTAGGACCTAAACATAAAATGTTTTTTTGCAACAATGCAGTTCTGGACGGATGAATGCAAATATTATCTTTACGTCGATTTCTGACATGATATTCAGATAAGCGCGGAAACAAATGTAAGTTGCTTCTAACAAACAATGCAACTTCAAGTATGAATAAAGACGGAAGTGTTAGAATTATGTGATCTCTAAATAGCGGTCTACAACTGTCCATACTTTTTATTCCGAACATAGCTCTTAAGCAACGTTTTTGTTGTTTGAAGACTATATCTTTGTGAGTGGAATTACCCCAAAAGATAATCCCAAACCTAAGTACCGACTCGACAAGGCCGTAATATGCTGTGAGTAAAGTTTCCCTATTAACAGTAGGTGCCAATTTGTAAAGGGCGTATGCTGACTTGCTGACTTTTTTACTCAGTCCGTCAATATGGTTTTTCCAATTAAGTTGCCTATCAATAATTAAACCCAAGAATCGACTTGTGTCTACTTCCTGTATAGTATATTCGTTATACATTAGATTAATTGGTAATGAATTTGATATATTTCCCCGATGTCTAAAGTGCATTATACTAGTTTTTTTAAAATTAATTTTTAAATTGTTATTATTAAGCCAGTCGATTATATTTGACAATGAATTATTTATTTCGAAATTGTAATTATTTATATGTTTAGATTTTATAGTTACGGTTGATTAGATAGATTTTATAGTCTCGGTTGGTTTTAGGTTTCAAAGAAGATTTAATTTAATGGGTGTCATATGATGACTGCACTCACATAGCTATAACGAAATCAAATAAAGGTGAGAACCTTTCTTAATAGGAAAGGCTATCACACATGTCATGCAATGTTTAAATGGTAAGTGTTATGTATTTTTTCATTTGGTTCGACATTTAGTTATATTATAATTGTTCCATTCTATTTAAAGGAAGTCTTCGACTAATAGGGAGCTTATAACTAAAAAGTTAATCAACCTATTTTTTCAGGTTTGTGACCACAATTTAAAAATATTAAATATGAATTGAAAATATAGTGGGGCCACACATTGACTCTGTTTAATATAGGCATCCTGTCAAGTGGAAACAATTGATTCAGGCGAGAATTCAATCATAATGGTAAACAAACATGGCAACTATTATTTATTTTGTTATAATCCTTTGGTGCATAGCTTAAGATAACTACATTGTACTCTTAAATTACATATCTTGATTTGAACTCCATGTATGTAATAACTAATGTAAATTTTCTTTTTTAATTAAGGGTGAAATAAAAATTGTGTATCAATAAAACTTTTTTTATTTTTCGTTACCTTTTCTGCACATAATTACTTTGTTACATACATCTCTAACTTAAAATTAGCATTCACATCATCTTTGATGACATTCACATATGGTTTCGTCATCATGTAATTATTAAGGTTGTGCCAGGACTAATTTCATATAGATGTAGAAAGTAAATGTAAAAATTGTAAAGATAATGTACAATATTCAATTACTAATAAAAGTGCATTGAAGGTTTTGTAATTTCACTATATTTTCCCGTGTTTATTTACCACATTTTACTACCTTATAAGAACATAAATTAAGAATTTTTTGTTTGCTACAAACGCAGTATAAACTAAAAAAAACTCTATCCACTGCAACTCTCGTTCATGAAGGCGCCTGTCACGCCTCAAAAGTCAAAAAAAAAAGTCAAAAATCATTTATTCCAATTAGACCTTTACAGGCACTTTTGAACGTCAAACAAAATATAAAATAAAAAAAATAGTGTCAGTCTGTCGGTCAGTCCTCTTAGTGAAGCTATTTGCTCGTTCCAAAGTGTAGATTCCGATGGAGAAGAACGAGCAAGAAACTCCATGGTTACTCTTTTTAAATCAGTTTCACATACAGATTCCTTTTACAAACAGTTGGTTCAATTATGTGAGAACAGTGTAACACTAATATTTATTCAAATATAAAAATAAAGTAACCTTAAGGACAATAGACAGTCCGGAGCTGACCAGTCCCAACTGACGGCGCTCGTTCACGAGCATGACACGTACACCAGCATCGCCCAACTCAACCATATTATAGGGAATTAAGCGATCCAGTGCCCATGCCACCGCCAGTGTGACCTTTCAGTGAGCATGGCAACTCCAAGCTGTTATAAGGACCGACATTCTGCTAGTCTAACCAATTATAATAGGTTACAGGGCACTCACATTTACAAATTTAACAAGTTATAGTTATACAATATAATGCAATTTCACTAAAATGAAGAAGTCCCGTTCAAGCAAAATCCATTGGAACGTTATTTATTTTGGTGTACGTTTGCTATCCTGTGGAGCAGGACCAGCATGTCTCCAAGCATCTTTATCTACAATGTAATCATTCAGTGTGTAGTATGCTTTTCTACATAAAGTTTTCTTTACACATAATTTAAAATTTCTTTCATTTAATTGTTGTATTTCGCCTGGGATTTTGTTATAACATTTAACACAGAATCCCATGAACGACTTATGTACCTTTGCCAATCTAAATAATGGCTGACATAATCTATCTCTATGTCTAGTTTGATAATTATGTCTATCTGACACCTTATCGAATATTTTTAAGTTTTTCCTAACATACATAATGTTTTCATAAATAAACTGACATGGCACGGTCATAATATTGATCTCTCTAAACTTTTCTCTAAGAGACTCACGACGCCTTAGATTGTAAATAGCTCTGATGGCACGCTTTTGCAAGACAAAGATGGACTCAATGTCAGCAGCCTGTCCCCACAACAAGATGCCATACGACATAATGCTATGAAAGTAGCTGAAGTACACCAGTCTTGCAGTGTCCACATCTGTTAGCTGTCGGATCTTCCAGGCAGCAAATGCTGCAGAGCTCAACCGTCCAGCCAGAGATGTGATATGGGGCCCCCATTGTAGTTTGTCATCTATGGTTATACCCAGAAAAGTAGTTTGTTTTACAAATTCCAATTTATTACCGTTTAATAATATGTCACATTCGGTACTTTTAACATTTGGCAAACTGAATCGTATGCATTTAGTCTTTTTGTCGTTTAGGACTAAATTATTAATTGTAAACCAATTATGAACCTTCGTTATAGCATTATTTACGTCGTCATAATTATCTGTCCGTCTATTTATTTTAAAAATCAACGATGTGTCATCAGCAAATAATACCATTCCCGGTTCACGTTGAAATAAATGAGGTAAATCATTTATGTACACTAAAAACAGGAAAGGACCTAATATTGAGCCCTGTGGTACGCCCATAGATATGCTAGTACCCTGGGAGTTCACTTTATTTACTTGTACTTTGAACTGCCTATCCTGCAGGTATGATTTTAATAAATTGAGAGATACCCCTCGAATGCCATAGTGTTCCAACTTCAGCAACAGTGTCGTGTGTTCAACGCAATCAAAAGCTTTAGACAGGTCACAAAAAATCCCAATAGCGTCGTTAGACTTTTCCCATGAGGCAAAAACATGCTTAAGTAGAGCTACACCGGCGTCAGTTGTGCATCGACCCTTGGTAAACCCATATTGTTGGTCATGAAAGATGGAATTTATGTTAAAGTGTCGTAGCATCTGAGAAAGCATTAGCTTTTCAAACACTTTACTAAGCACTGGTAAAATTGATACCGGCCTATAATTATTGGGATCATTGTCATCGCCAGATTTAAACAACGGAACTACCTTGCTAAGTTT
Source organism: Spodoptera exigua (assembly GCA_902829305.4). NCBI lineage: Eukaryota > Metazoa > Arthropoda > Insecta > Lepidoptera > Noctuidae > Spodoptera > Spodoptera exigua. The sequence continues at coordinate 4,198,212 of LR824601.2, read as the reverse complement.
CATCAAATTTGGAAAAAACACCCTGATCTACACTTTTATTAAAAATTACAGCTAAGTAAGGCGCTATAGCTTCTATAAAAGACCTACACACCACAACAGACATTCCCCATAGATCCTCTGTAGACTTAACTTTTATGTCTTTAAACGCCTTTATTACTGATTGCGGGTCCGTGTACTGAAATCGGAAGCCAGAACGGCATTCTTTAACATTTCTTTTAAGAAGACTAATAGAAAGTGCCGGAGATGATTCTAAGTCTTTCGTAGTTTTAATGGGGATATTCTTGAAAAAAAATTCGAATTCTTGGGCAACTTCTTGATTAGCATTAACTCGTCCATTATCCGTATTTAAATTAAATTCCGTGTTATGCAATTTATTTCTGCCTGTCTCGTTATTAATTACCTTCCACGTAGCTTTTGTTTTATTTTCAGCATTTTTAATCTTATTGCCAATATAAAGTGATTTAGCTTGCTTACAGACTGTTTTAAATATTTTTGCATATTTGGACACATGCTTGCTGAAGGCTTCACTAGTATCAAATGGTTTCATACCATATAGCTCAAATAACCTTTCCCTACTTCTACGAATACCTGGGGTAGCCCAGTCACAGAATACAAATTTACACTCAATAGTTTTTCTTTTTAAGGGGAATATTTTTTCCTCTCCTAGAATTCACGTCGGCGAAGCTCGAAAACAAATTAATTGGTCGTTCTTTGGAATGGTGTTAATCCTCGGTTCCTACGCGCCCACTATAAAGAACGACGACGATTTGGTGTTGTAGCTGCCGAACGCGGAGAGGCTGACGCCTGCAGTCTAGACCTTCTTGCCGGAGAAGTTCGCGGTGAAGAAGGAAAGAGAGAGGCGTGCTAGGATAGTGGCGTAGCTGTCTGTCGAGCTGGCGCCAAAGTTGTCCGTGGTGGGCTAAGTGCTATGTATTTAGCTGAAAAGATTATATTTTTATCATTACTTTATTATATTCAATCGAATTATTCTTTCAGTTGCCTAAAGAAACCATTGGTTACTTTCATAATATTTATGGAATATTGATATGGTTGGAAACAAATAAAATTATTATTTCCAGTCAACTTACTGTTTTGACTTTCTCTCTCTTTCTGCTAATAGCATCTTACTAGTACTGCCTACTGCCTGAATCAAGTGCAAGTCATTTGATGGTCTGAAATAAAATAATTTGTTATTATTTGTATTTCTGAATTTTGCTTTATGTTTACCATATGACTACCTTTCTTCATCACATGAAACATAGTTCAATTAATACGTAATAAATATCAATTTAAATTTATGACCTGAGCCTGACAAGCTTTACAATATAAGATACGAAAGATACATGCCAGCTTGGCCTGCCACAGCAGACACTCCAATAACTGCAACCACTCTCTCTTCTAATGCAGTTAAAGAGACCCTGCTGCTACTAGGCCCACCACCACCAGAAGAGTGTTCCCTTATTTTGAAATATTTCTTTATAGGTTTTGTATTCCAGTCTGCTCACACCTAAAAATCGCAATTAACAAAACATTGTGTCAAAACTTTATTATTCAAATACTGAGGTCTTCATTATTGAAATCGCTAACGAGGTCTCTGATATTATTTTTAATTCATGCCATTTCCCAGTTATCTACTGATTTTCGAATACTACGGTACCACGAATTTAACATACTTGACAAATCCTGCCACAGCTGATATCCCTTTAACCGACCTTGAACACTCGTCTAGGGTTTCGAGATTGATACGAAATAACTTTCCATAAAATCTATAAGTATTAAGAATTGCTCTGGAATAGCTCGAAACCTCGGTTCTATGTAAAAAAATATATTATTCCTAGTAGTAACCATTTCAACAAGAATATTAAACACACAAATTTGTGTTTAATATTCTTACTTTTAATTTAATTACTTTAGTTATGTATATACATAATTAAAGTAATTTAATTTAGATTATCACATCATACTTATTTACGGTACTCACCGTCTTAAAATCGCTATTTCATGTATAATTTTATTTAAAAACTTCATGAACTCATCACTTCACAACTTAAAAATATTCTAGTTTTGCGGCGACTCATTGTCAAACTGACATTAGCGTACGACAAACCATAAAGAACAATTGATGTTTTTTCTAACATATGAATAGAATGAGCGTTCGACAAGTGGTTGTACACTTGGCTACCAATCGAAAAACGCTAACGCCCAAGCGTTCATTTTCAGTAGAATAGAAACGACTCCGAGTGTTTGCCACTTGTCTAGGCCCTCTGATTTATATCCAAAACTTGAATACTATAAACTCTATTATATTAATACTTAAATACTCACTTTTATCCTGATTCGCCCTTTACACATTTTTCCTCTGTGACTACACTCCTCTCATTGAAAGACCAGTATTGTATGGCTTTTTCTTATAATATTGATGTCCTACTCGAAGCAGAATGTTTCCAGCTCCTCTTTGTATTATCACAAAAGACGATTTCCTCGAACTTCAATATGCACTATTTCCAGACATTATTTTTAGTATTTCAACAACAGTGCGTAATGCAACGGGCGGAAGTAATGAAGTTTATACTAGTACAACCAGAGGGGGGACACTGCCCTACATCCACCAATATCGCAAAGATAGAGGTGCCATCTTATATTTGTAACTAAGAAATACTCAATGTCTTCTTAAGTCACTACATATCACAATAGATGTCACTGTCCTGGTGCTGCAGATCTAAAAAACTGCTTCAATAATGGGTATAAATAACTAGTCATGTGAATTTAAATAACGCTTATAAATATATTTAAAGTGTATCAATTAAATAATAACTTTTATTTATAGTTTAATAAGTGGCTGCTACTATATTTTTTGGATGATAGTCGTTAATAATTTTAACGCATTAGGGAATTCATTACATGAGAGCATTGTAACACCAGTCTTTTAAATTTTGATGTTGACAGATCGCACGATGTTTGTTAATTTGAATTAGTTTTGTCTTTTTTAATTCCGGAGCCCATCCTGGTAATTAAATCCTATCTATTCAACTGTAAAATATTTTGGCTGTATGGGTTTAAGGGTCAGTTTATTGCCTGGAATTAAAAACAGGCTAAGTCAAAATCTATGTATAAAATATAAATATGGTGATACGTATACTATAGGTAAGTATGAATATAGTATGCATTCGTTTCTGGTTACAAAATCCAGAGGGCGATTTAAATTTGTATGCCAAAAAAATACGAAAGAGGGCTCTTTTCTACTCCTTTATTACTTTACTCTTTGAGTACAACTATAAACGTCAATTTACAAAATATGTTTCTACCTACATTTTGAAAAAATACTTTTGTTTGTTTGAAACACAAAATAAAATTAAGAAAACGTTTGGTGTTAATAATAATATGTGATGTACCTATTAAAGGAAACATAATGTTGATTTTTTGTTATAAGAAATAAAAAACCTAAAATCTATGGTGAGTACATATTTTTTTCTTTTGAAGGAACAAGGAACCGTATCTCATGTCACCCTCCGGTGGCAACTGAGAAACCGACTTCCTATTTGCCCCCTCTAGTCAGTTTTTAAAGGGAACAGTAGGCACAAATTGTCACCCCGGATAACTGGGAAGACAATTCCCAGCTGTCACCCCGGAGGAGAGCGTTAGAGGGGACTATTTCAAATAATACCCTGTCTCACTCCACATTCCAACTTAATCATATCCGACAATACATCCCCCCATCTAACAAAGTGGTTTTGATTATAAAACTGCTAACTCCCTAGCTAAGTGGTCTACCAGCATATTTTGGGTGTTCAATACTTAAAGTAGGCGATTTCCCTCTTTTTTTTAAAGACGTTGTTTTCTTAGCCCTAAACTTGGTTGTCAAATTCCAAGTACTCTCCATGGCTTTAGTACCCGAAGTCAAAAGTCGAACGGCCTAGAGGAGATTCATTCATTAAAGTGTCTCGAAATAAGTTAGCAATTTTTTGAACATCATTAACACCTTCGACACTCACTGGTAGGCTAGTCCTAGAATTTAAGTTGTTAGTAGCCTTCCAGAAGCGTTTGAAATGTTTGTCCTATGGTAACCTGCTTAACGTCCATTTTAATTAAATTATTTTGGCACCATTTTAATGCACGTGTAAAAGTTCTCCTACTCTCGTATTTTCGTACAGCGGAGCGGAGCGGAGCGCATCTGAGCGCGTCTATTATGATACATTTTAGTTTGTGATTTGTCCCTCTCACTCCACATAATTTTATTACATTTCGTAGGAGGCGGGGATGACTTTGGTCTTATCACTTCAAAATTACATGTGATTAACATTGGAAAACGATCGGACCATGAAATGCCCTACAGCACATTAATGTCATTCATAAAGGCCTTCTGGAAAAATAAAAGTAACAAAATTTGAATCCCTCATTTTAAGTAATAAGAAATGTGAAAAAGACATATTTTTTAATATAATTAAATAACAGAAATAATTTCCTTCCAATTTCTTTGATTCCAATTCCAATTTTTGATTTCTGAAATAACAAAATTATTTTATTCAATCATATTTATGCTCAAGTTTTATTACGATTAACATATTATCTTAAACAAAATAGCTTACCTGAAATAACAAAAACAACATTTAAAGCCTTTATTTCTAGATTAAATAATATAGTATAACAATTATAGTATTTCTTTTTACAATATTATCCACGTTTTTTCATAACCTATCTTTTACCATCAAATATTTGACATCGACCATAAATCACTCACATGACACTGGCAGCTAATAATGTATGGAGGTTTTATAATAAATGCAATAACAGTAGGTATACCACTATAGTGATATCTTTTACATTAGTATATTCCTCTTTGCATAAGTTATATAAACTAATATATCTTAGTGTGTAAGGGATTTCTTATATGCATATTTTCTTAATCCTATTTTTGTAAAAAGAAGCCGGTTGACAAGATCCTTATATATTTCCGCATCAATTCCCATAGCCACGCTCCGTCAAGGTAAAGAAATATCCGATACTAATAACCTTTTTCCGAAAGGCTGATCAACGCTAAAATTAACTTTTCTCCTGTTAAATCTCTTTTCAAGTGTCAACTGGCCTAGCCAAGTCCACACTAGGCTAAAGACAGAATTCTACAACATTAGCTCTTTTCCTAATGTGATCGGGACAGTTGATATTGATTTCACACATGGAAAGATAGTCTCCTGGTGGGCCACGAGCTGAGCTGTATATGAACGGGAAAGGATCACTTGAGATCCTTTATCTTAGGACAGTTCAAGAAGATAATGGTGCTCTTTCAGTGGTAAAATAAAACCCTTCTGTGTGTACATATTTATTGTTGACTCATTTTAATTGTCAATTACTATTAATAGTAAGTATTTTTAGGTAAATACAAAGAAATGACCATATTAACATGTTTAATTAATCTTTATAAAATACAATATAAACGAATCTTAGAGTCTTTATACACCTTTACGTCGTCTTTTATATTTTCAAATTCATTCTAGTCATCAGGTTAGCGTCACTTCCAGTATCAATCAGTGTTCGTTCTTCGGTTCCTTCTATCTTTACTTTCTTGAATGGTACTTCTTCCTTCTCTTCTTTCAGGACGTGTAACGCCTTTTTATACTTATTTGGATATTCAGGTCCTTTGTGCCGAAATTCGTTACATTTAAAGCACTTGGTTCCTTTGGTGCATGTGGAAGATTGATGGTCCGTGTCACCGCAATTATAGCATCTTTTCTTTGGTGTTTCTTGGCTAGGTGCTATTCGATTTCCTTGCTGTGATGTTGATGGAATTGGTTTTGTTTGCATCTTCTTTCTGAACTCACTATAGATGTCTAGTTTCTTTCTAAATTCCTTAATATCAGCAGCGCCATAGAGTATAACTTTATTTGTTTCCAGGTCTTTGATTCCATCTATAACATATTCCACTAGGGCTGCGTCTTCGACTTTTCCATGTAAAGCGATTTGTTTCATGGCCAAGAGATACTGTTGGTATGTTTCATCGTTTTTCATTTTTCTTGTCGATATTTTTTTGAACCATCGCGCTTTTTAATTTTTGACCGAATTTTTCGTTAAGAGCATGCTTTAAGTTGGAATAGTCCTTAACTCTTCCAATAGATCTTAAAAACAACTTAGCGGTACCTCTCAATCATCTTTTGGCGTAAATCAAATTTTTCAACAGCTGTCCACTTCATTAATTCGGCAACATCCTCAAATTCATCTAAAAATTACGTGATAGGGTAGGGTACGTGTCATCTCCGGTAAAAACATTCATAGACTTCTCTAAGTCTCGGAACGAAATCTGAACGTCGACACCCTCCGGTCCTTCGTCATCTTCTTTATCTTCCTTCTTCTTGGGTGGCATCTTAGTCTTTAAAGAAAGTCGTCGTTGGTCAGTAAAAAATCTAAAAAATCTTTTCGTCTTATTTATTTATTTATTATTGCTTAGAAGATACATTTTACATTATAAAAAGTATAAAATGTCCAACAAAACTGTATACACAGTTTGTCTGTTGGATCAGATCATTTGTCTTATCTGATTATCCGGCTTCTTGCGTCTTAACTCACTGACTTCCAACACTGAGCATCATCCCGGACGAGCCCGCAAATGTTGTGGGATGATTCTTTTAGAAAACAGCGAAAATCTTTAAATAAAATATATTTTTCTTCTAAACAAAAACAAGAGCAAATTTCATTGTCATTTTTTCTTTTTCTTGTCATTTTCTTACCATCGACTATCTTATGGCAACATATAAAACTTCTTACTCGTTATTAAATTAAATCCTTTTTTCCCAGGTATATTTGGTATTATTTGAGGTATAAACAAAGATATTAAATACTTTTAAACAACAATAGGTTTATAGAACGTAATAGGTAAAAAATATATGATTTTACTTATACTTACTTCTGAACTAGTTCTAAAAGAGTATGCCTTTCCTTTTCGATGAAATTCTTCCCTCGTTACGCCATTTTAATCAAGTTTAGTTTTATTTTATTGAAATTGTAACTTGATATTTGAATTTCGCAGAATTGTTTGACAGTTTTTTACAGTCCGTAACTTTTTAAATATTGACATATTTGACGGATAAAAATAAACGATTGAACAAAAAAGAACAGTGTGGCTATGATTCAAAATAAACCGCATGTCAAATCAAAATAATCATGGATTTCTTTTCAGAAACTTAGACTCTTTCTAGAATTATACTCTGATCAACGTTTCAGAAACTCAAATTGATTTGACAGTCATGTTAAATTAATCGCAGTGTTAGTTGATCAATGATTTGACAAGCCTTTCAGAAAACGCGGGTGTAAGCGTTTTGCAAACAAAAATAACTTACTAATTTACTCAGATTTCTTGTTTCTAAAAGATAAAAGATATAATGAATATAGGTTTAAAAATTTACTGCGTGGTGGCTCGGCAACCGGCTGCCGTGTAACGTTGACTACACTGACAACTCTTTGTGTAATATACAAATTGTGGTTTCGGGTCTGGATGCCATGTGTATGTGTGTGAACGGACCCATGACATAGAAGAAAATACAAATGAAGGACGTTTTATAAAAAAAATAAGGATTGAATCATCAATACAAGAGTGTCTTTGTCTTTTTATGTGAAAACATAGAAATTGTGTTGCTGATATGGACTCTATCTATAGTGGACATGCATCTGTAGATCTTATATCATAGAAATTTCACTGTTCCTGCTCATGTAGAGCAGCACCAGCCCAGCCCAGCTAAAATTGTAACCCGAAATCTATAGCGCTTTAAAAGAGTACCTAGCTGGCAGTCTACATGTTTATCTTCAGTTTTGCCCTGAACCTTCACCAAAGGGAAATGAAACATTTAGAATTTTCTAAGTCAAAGTAATGTATTCCAACTAAACCATAAATAGGTACTTCTGAGATGCTAAAATAGAATATTTATCCACTCAAATTCAGTGGACAGCGGTGTGGTATGCAAGCTAGGAGGTGAGGTAAGATTTTAGATGGTTGGGCACTACGCAAGCCAACCAGTGGAGAAATTTTTAATCATGCATAGAGCCTATCGCTATATTGCTTTTCACATAGCCTGGCCAAGTGATATTTCATTTTTAGGCAGGTTCAGTTTTAATCAAGAAAGGAAGTTTCTTACATAAATAAAAGTTTTACGTTCACAATTATAAGCCCTAATTTATTATTCTCATTTTGATTTTAATTTCAATCTTTCAAGAACCGTCCCCACGGATTTGACATTTTTACTGGCGTATCGCCTTGTACTTCAGACGTCGCACACTAAACTCCATCGCCACCTGCCGTTCAGCCTGTATACGTTATCTTTTAGTGGGAACATGTTTCTTCTAGTCTATTTTGTCTATCACCAATTATTATCTCTGTTACATGTACATCCATACTTATAATAAACGTATTTTTTCTGTTAAGTTACTAATTCATATTGTTTTTTAATGATTTCTGTCATTTACTGAACGCTTCCAATCAAATTCAATAGACGTATAATAAATAAGAAACAATCAATTTCTTTTTGTCGTAAAAATATTGTAAAACTAGCTACTCTAGCGCGGTTTCACCCGCTGCTTAGCTCCATCTGATCGTAGCGTGATGTTTTATAGCCTATAGCACTCAGGAACATTGTAGCTATCTATCCGTTTTGGCAATCCGACCAGCGGTTCCAGAGATTACCCCTACATACAAACTTACAAATTTTACCTCTTTATAATATTAGTATAAACTATTTTCATAGTGTAGCTGATACGAGTATAAATATATGTTTTATTCACTTCAAGGAAAAAGGTGATATTTAACTGAATACGAGATTAAGTTGAGGTCCAGACTGAAGTCTAGACCTCAGCTTAATGCCGCATAGTTTTGCCGTATGCTTCGGACACATTTTCAGGATGCACTAGTGCCCTCTCTGTAAATGTACGATGAATTTACGATGCAAGATCTTGACCCTAATACATGAAATGCTTATTACTAGATGGCACCGAATCAAAGTATTTAACGCAAAAGTAGTAAAGTTCAAAATTTAATGCAGTCAATTTCAAATAGTGCGAATATTTTAATACCTAAGAAACTAGACTAATAGAAAATGGTATTTCAGTATTTTAACGATTCATTTAATGGAATTTTGAGAATTGTATCAAATTTATAAATTGTATAATAAAATGTGAATATTTGTTAAAAAAACAAAACTATAACAACTGTGATAGTTAATTAAGAACCTGTTTTTGAACAACCTTGACATGTCAGGTTGGCCGAGTGGTCTAAGGCGCCAGATTTAAGCTCTGGTTCCCAAACGGGAGCGTGGGTTCGAACCCCACACCTGACAATATTTTTGCGACAAAACCGGTTTCATTTATTTGAATGATGTGCGAAGTAGCTGCTATTAACCACTTATTTATACAAGCCAGTTTAGAATTAGAATGTTCACCTCTTCATACCTTCAAAAATATTTCAGTCGATTAACTGTATGTTTTAGGAATCTAAATTCCTAGCTCCAAATTTAAGGGAAAAATTTAAAAAAAGTAGTTGAAAATAAGAAGCAATAAACAACATATTACCTACAATTATTTTATATTTTTATTACGAAAACTTGCATAAAAGCGTGCAAACTTGGACTTTAATAGCTCCAAATAGAAATGTTAATTGTGTAATGTACTACGCAAAAAATAAACCTTTTGGATTAAAAACTTGGTACACAAGTCTACTCATAGTGACTTTGTTGAGCCGTTTTCTTTCTATATCTACATATCGTCCAATGCAGAAGTATCTTTACAATATTATACGGAGAACATTTTTCAAAGTTATGTATTATGTTTTTAAAACATGAGTTTAGTGTTGTGATGAGTTTACATGAATTATCACTCTTTATATTTTTTGATATTTATAGATAATACGAAGTGTTGTAATTTTGTGTTTAGGAAGAAAAAACGTGTTTCATCAAGTTTGTTATTTTTATTGAAGTTTTAGGTAACCTTAGTTACATAGAATAAGAAGAATTTTGAATACTCAAAAGAGAACGCTATAAAGCCAGTATTATTACAACATTCGCTCCCTTAATCAAAATTCTCATAAATAAATATCATATAAAAATGGACACAAATATACCAATTAAAAGAAAATCTTATAAAATGTATACCTACTAGGTACTGAAGTAGGTAAACGTGTAAAATATATTTACACTAAACCTAAACCCAGTACACATCTACTATGTGCGACATGCTGCAATCTTTTGGTTAAGATGTCAGCGGGCATATCACTTGATTTGGTATATTTTAAGTTTACCGAATTATCACTAATCTTTTCCCTAATAAGGTGATATCTGGTATCTATATGTTTCGTCCTATGGTGGTGTACCGGATTTAAGGCCAAACACTGTGCACTCTGACTATCGGTACAAATAGTTACGGTATTAGGTAATAACTTTTGCCTTACCATAGGATCTGAAATTAATTCAGTGATAAACCTGCTTAAATAAATCGCTTCCTTCGTGGCTTCAATTATTGCCATATACTCTGCTTCCACTGAAGACAAAGCTACGGTTTGCTGCTTCCGCGAAGCCCATGAAACCGGACTGCCTGCTAATTTGAAACAGTAACCAGTATAAGAACGGCGATCTATATTACAGTTTGCCCAATCGGCATCGCAAAATCCTACAAGGAGCATACTTGATTTTTTATAACAAATCGAGTAATCTAAAGTGCCTTTTAAATATTGTAAGACTCTCTTCGCGGCTAACCAGTGAGTCTTGTTGTATCTAGTATTGAACTGACTCAGGTAACTAGTCGCGTATGCGATGTCTGGACGAGTATTAACACTCAGGTACATGAGGCAACCAATTAATTCTTGATAGGGATACGCTTCTGAATTATGTTCACTATCAATGCTAGTACTGACCTCCAGTTGTCCAGATAGAGGAGTTGTACAAGTTATACAATTCTCCATTCCAAACTTTTGTAAAAGATTATTTATATAACTTTTCTGATGTACTTTTATTTCATCATTTTTCCTGGTTATATTTAAACCAAGATAATAGCTTAAATAGCCCAAATCTTTTATAGAAAAACATTTTTGCAAGTCAGTTTTGACAATGTCAAACGTCTTGTCATTACTGTAAAAGACAATTATGTCATCAACAAAGACTGCAACGATAACCAACTCTTTTCCAAATAGTTTGGTATACACACATGGTTCAGATGAAGTTTTCACAAAACCAAAAAATGATAAAGTTTTATCTAACTTCATATTCCAGGCACGTGGAGCTTGTTTAAGCCCATACAAGGATTTTTGTAAAAGACACACTTTGTTCTCCATACCTTTTACTTTAAAACCTTGGGGTTGCTCCATGTAGACCTTCTCTTGCAGATCTCCATTTAAAAATGCAGTATCAACGTCCAAGTGACGCATTTTCAAATCCAACTCGGCTGCGAGAGCCAGGAGAGTACGCAAGGAGGAGTGCCGCACGACAGGAGCAAATGTCTCAAAATAATCTACACCTGGCGTCTGGGTGAATCCCTTGGCAACTAATCTTGCTTTGTACTTCACAACATTTCCTGCTGGATCTTTCTTTAACTTATAAACCCATTTTGGTATGGTATAACTTTGATGTTTTCTCTGTCAACCAATTACCACGTCTTCAGCTTCATCAATGAATTATATTCATCCGTCATTGCCATCTGCCACTTGTCAACATCATCAGCCAATATAGCCTCATTATAAGTTCTAGGCTCATCAGATGCTTGACTAGAAACTTGGTATGAGAAGTAATTAGGAGGTTTCCGGTCTCTTGAAGGATATCTACGTTGTCCATCAGTTTGACCAGTAGAAACTATTGGTTCCTCAATTGCTTCAAAAAATTGATCATTTTCAGCAGTCTGATTTTCAGCGACAACAGTATGGCTTGGAGCTGATTCAACAGTAGGGCCTGGAGCTGATTCAAAAGACTCTTCAACTGTACTGGTTTCTTCATGTATAGGAAGACTATTAGATAGTACTAAAGGTTCAGTAGAAGTCTTAGTATTGTTGACATTCCTATTATTTAAAGAAGAAAAACAATCTTCAAAAAACGCAACGTGTTTAGACTTTTGTAATGTTCTAGGACAAGATGAATTTCTAAAAAAATAACTATTAGGATCTTCTGTATAGCCTACAAATATAGCTTCAACAGCTTTAAGATCCAATTTCTTACGGTGACAAGAAGGTATATATATAAGAGCTCTACACCCAAAAACTCTGAGATTACTTAGGTCTGGTTTGCAACCATTCCATAACTCATAGGGAGTTTTATTATTTAAGGCACGGTGTGGACATCTATTCTTCAGGTACACAGCCGTTTCGAACAGCATCTTCCCAAAAAGTCTTAGAAAGATCGCTTTGAGCCATAAGAGAGCGTGCCTTTTCTACTATTGAGCGATTAGTGCGCTCGGCAACTCCATTCTGCTGAGGGCTATATGGTACCGTAGTTTGATGCTGAATACCACAAGATCTAATTTGAGAATTCACTATTAACGAATTCCTTCCCATTATCAGTCCTTAATGTTTTAATTTGAGCCCCAATTTGTCTTTCAATCACAGACTGGAAGTGACAAAATCTATCCTTTACCTCTGTCTTAGAAGAAATAAAATAAACAAATATAGTTCTCGAAAAATCGTCTATAAAAATTAAAAAGTATTTATTACCCTGAAAGGAGCTAACTGACATTGGTCCACAAAGGTCAGAGTGGATCAGTTCTAATATTGAAGTTGCCCTTATATAAGTAATCGCCTTAAACGGTTTTCGAGCTTGTTTTGCTTGAACACAAGCAACACATGGATTTTTATCCACATCCTTATAATCAATAACCTTATGACTATTTTTCAGCAGATTCATACCGACGCGACATAAATGGCCTAAACGCTTATGCCATACCTGATACTTAGAGATAGAATCAGAGTGCACATCATAGGCTCTAAATTGGGGAATATTCACCGCACAATCAAGTGTGTACAATCCACCACAGGGCGAGCCATGTAGAACCGCATCACCTGTAAAGGAGAAGGTTTTTGAATTAAATAGATTACAACCAGACTTATCAAACATTACAGTAAACCCTTTTTCTACTGCTGTCTTCACAGATAGAAGATTTGTTTGCAAGTTAGGTACATACATCACATCATTAATTGTGTGACGGAAACGCGGTTCAAACTCTTTGACATCATGACGTCAATGGATGGTTGTCAAACGTTGCCTAGAGATTGTAAATTTCGTCGTGAATTGTCAACACGAGTTGGTGTAATCGGTAAGGCGTGTGGATTACACCAGAGAGACCCCGAGTTCGAGCCCCGCCGTAAGCATGGAGTTTTTTAGTTGATGGAAGTTTTTGTGGAACTTTCTGGAAGCTTTTGTGTGAAAGAAATGAAAAATTAAAGAGCGAGAAGGAGAATAAATAAAAATGAATAACGAAATTATTGGAAGGTTCTGGAGTCATGACGATCAAAAAGAATAACGAAATTGAATGTTCCAGAACCTAACCGGGGGTATATAAGCGGAACTGCGGCTCACCGCTGGCAGTTGAGTTCTAAGTCCAAAGCGATTCGGAAGAAAAGGAAGAAGTGAAAAGAAGAAAAGTGAGTGAAATAGTGAAGTACAGTGAAATAGTGAAGTGCAGTCAGTTAAGTGAGTTAAGTCAGCGTGAACAGTGAACGGCAAAGTTGTGTCAGTCGGCCGGACTCTGCTGGAGAGGAACGCCGATAACTTATCCGTATCCGTGGACGCTGTCACTTAAGTGCAATAGAAAGTCTGAAAACCGGTATTAGTGTTTAATTTCATCCAATCCCGTAACCCAAGCCCGCATAGTTAGGAACGTGACGTCAGGCACGTAACATTTGGTGTCAGAAGTGGGATGTAGATTTCCAGATCTTGGAAGGTGTCCAGAGGGACCAGCATTCATTGTTCTAACTAGATCTGAGGCCTCTTTTGTTAGTGCTTGAACAGTTGCTGTTTGTCCTGTAAGTTTGTCAGTCAGAAGTTTTGCAGCATCCCTATAGTAATTAATGGTGTCTCTATGCTGGATGGCCCAGTTAGCATTCAGTATTCCATCATCCTTTTGGGATTTAATGAGAGATTCCACCAGCAGGGAGGCAAGAACTGGATGGTTTGTTATATTTAACCTCATAAAGTAAGAGTCATCAATGATTCGTGCCCAAGCCACTGTTGGGTCAGGGTTCCCTTTTGCCTGATATTTAATCAAAAATTGACTTATTTCACACCAGGATAGCCTGGTCAGGGAAGTTAGGGATTCTGTAACCAACTTCTTCCAACTGATCTGATGAAATAAGCAAACTTCAAATATTACATGTAATATTCCCATCCCATTCCAGGTTGTATGGGTTAAAAGAGATGCTCCAAGACAGGCAACTAGAGAGGGATTTCTCCTTTCCTCCTCCATATTCAATATCACTACTTTTGCTATAAAAGAGCTGACAGCAGGATCATTTTTGGATATGGCTGTTAGTTTATCAATACATGCCTTGCTTGGGGGAGCAAAATCAGAGGAGACAGCACCTGGGATTAAAGAGGCAATATTCCTCTTATATTGCTCTTTCAAGAATGCATTGATCATCTGAACATTTGATTTGGTTACTCTCCTTAGCATTGTTAATGCGATAAAATTCATGACCTTGAGGGCATGAAGATGTAGTCGGGTGAATCCCTTTGTAGCATCATTGTCTATAAAGACTGAGGCAGCAAGTGCTACAAACTTTTGAAGTGATCCTGTGGAATAGTCAAATAGAAATTGCTTAGTGAGTTGAGTAAGAGCACTAAGATCATTCTCAACATGTAAGGACTTTTCATTCTTGATCCTCAACTCCCGGTCCTCTTTTGTCTCAAAAACAATCCCAGAGACTTCCTTTAGATCAACTGGGGTATCTTGAATCCCCAAAGTCTTAAGGGTGGACTGGATCTTTTCCTCTGTGTTTAATGGATCCGGGGTGCCGTCCTCCCTCTCAGATGTTGAGTCTTCAGCATGGGAATGTTGTCCTATAATCAAGGGAATTTCCCCCACAACGGAAAACCCACACTCATCAGATTGCTCTGCACGAAGAGTATCATCCCAGATTAGATCAACAGGTGCCTTGGCTTTGTCTTTAAAAATGAGAGAAGCCATGGATAGTACAATGTCTGCAGCTGTGTGAGTGTTGGGGACATAACCTGTAGCATAGAATGTAAGAAATCTATTAAAGATGGTTTCTTGATGAGCAAGCTGCCAAATTTCAACTGGTAATTTTAGTGTCAAACTAATCTCCCTGCAGGTATTAACACTCCAATCAATTTTCTCTGGTTTAAGAGATCGCCCAGGGATGTCAATGGTCCCTTGAAACTCTGTTTCCTTTGTCCCTAATTCCTCCCACACTTGTCTCATGGTTCCTTGGGCCATAGTAAGATCTAGGTAGCCGAAGTCAGTGAAATAACTGTGGTCAATTGTGAGACTTAGGATCATTTATAGTATAAGTTTTTTAGCAGCTCGTACTCAGCGTGGTAATGAGAGCCTACAGCAATGGTCCGTGGAAATCGAGAAACTTGTGCGTCGAGCTTTCCGGTCGACTCCGTCAATGATTGAAGGCACGCTTCTCCAAGCGTTCATTGACGGTATTCGGGACCCCGAAGTACGAGCTGCTGTTCATCTGGGCCATCACAAGAACATGAAAGAAGCTCTGGCCCATGCATTGGAAGTGGAAGCCGTGCGTGGTAACTCCCGTACCTTATGTCTGCGAGAAATGACGACAACGGAGCAGGTACCTCCACGCCGTCGGAACTTCATGTGCTATGGATGCGGAGAGCGTGGGCACATGCGGAGCAACTGCCCGAAGAAGGTGAACCGCCAGGACGCAGCGGTCTCAACTTCTGACCAGCAGGGAAACTAAATCCAGCCAGGGCTGCGGGGTGGGCGCTGGCCGGTAGTGGAATAACCCCAACAATCTACATCAAGCAAACCAACGATGGAAATACTCTGGTGATAGACGGTCAAGTAAATGGGAAAAACAGTCAGCTAACATTAGATACTGGAGCTTCACGGACGGTGATAAATGTTCGGCTGCTCGGGCAAAACATCAGGAAACACCTTAAACCAATTGTTGGCCTACGAATGAAATCAGCTACCGGCCAGCGCATACCGATAAGTGGAAAATTGCATGTAACAATCAAAATTGGGGAACGTGTTTATCGATATGAGGTTATTGTGGCCAAAATTCTGGATGACTGCATCCTGGGACTTGACTTCCTGCGAGGGCACCAGTGTAACACCGACTTAAAATCTGGAGTATTACTATGTGGAACTGAGGAAATTCCGATGAAGGGTGGAACCCTGGGAAAAGTTTGCTGTTTAAGAAGAACTGTTCTTGCACCAAAATCACAGACTCTCGTACCAATCGCATTACCTAGGAGGAGGGAAGGAAGTTTACCTCGAAGGTGCGCTGTGATTGATAAATCGGAACACGTAAACTCATGGCTACCGGCAAGAACTGTCGTGGGGTCATCTGATGTCAACTGCATTCCGGTATTCAACTTCAGTGATTCAAAAATTACGATTGAAGAAGGAGAGCCTGTGGGCGTATTGGAAGAAGTGGCCTGGATAAGAAAATGCTCGGAGAATCTTGCGAAGAAGGACAGTACGGGAATAGACTTCGTAACGAAAATCTTAGACGAAAACAAAAGTCTGACAAAATTGGAGACTATGAAAGCTAGAAATTTACTTCTTCGATTCTCTGGTGTGTTTTCAAGAAACGATGGTGATATTGGCCGAACTGGTTTGGTGAAGCATAAAATAAACACAGGTGATACAATGCCAATTCGTCAAAGGCCCAGACGTATACCATTCGCTCGCGAGAAAGAGGTTGAACAAATGATTGACGATATGAGGAAAAATTACGTGATAGAGCCCTCTTCTAGCCCTTGGTGTTCACCTGTCGTGCTTGTCAAGAAGAAAGATGGTTCAACGAGGTTTTGCGTAGACTATCGACGATTGAATGATGTAACCAAGAAGGATAGCTACCCGTTACCAAGAATCGATGACACACTTGACACACTGAGTGGCATGAAATGGTTTTCAACGCTCGATCTGAAAAGCGGCTATTGGCAGGTGGATGTGGATCCCAAGGACAAGGAAAAGACCGCATTCTCAACTGGGAAGGGATTCTGGCAATTTAAGGTGATGCCATTTGGATTATGCAATGCACCGGCAACCTTTGAGCGTTTGATGGAACAGGTGCTGGCGGGACTGCTGGGCGAAACCTGCCTAGTTTACCTCGATGACATCATCATTGTTGGACGGGATTTTGACGATCATCTAAGGAAATTGGAAAAGGTACTCGACAAGCTGCGTGGAGCAAATTTAAAGTTAAGTCCAAAGAAATGCTCTTTCTTTAAGCGCGAAGTGAATTATCTAGGACATGTTATTTCTGAGAGAGGAATTGAGACTGATCCAGCCAAGACTGTCGCTGTTAAGGAATGGCCAACACCTAAAGACAAAACGCAAGTTCGGGCATTTCTTGGATTGTGCTCGTATTATCGGCGGTTTGTGAAAGGATTCTCGGACATTGCCAAGCCATTGCATCGATTGACAGAGGAGAAACGTGCCTTTATCTGGGACGAGGATTGTGAGCAAGCCTTTCGAGAACTAAAAGAACGGCTTTGTAACACACCAATTCTCGGATACCCCAGCGCGAAAGGAATATTCGTAGTTGATACGGATGCCAGCAATATTGGAATAGGAGGTGTCCTTTCACAACGCGATGGTGAGCAGGAGAAGGTTATAGCTTACTTCAGCAAGTCACTATCCAAGCCAGAGAGGAATTATTGCGTGACCAGGAGGGAATTGCTGGCCGTAGTCAAAACTCTGCACCATTTCAAGAAGTATTTACTGGGACGGAAATTTTTGATCAGAACTGATCACGCTGCTTTGAAATGGCTGCTTCAGTTTAAGGATCCTGAAGGCCAAGTAGCCAGATGGTTGGAACAACTTCAGGAATTTGACTTTGAAATCGAACATCGCGGCGGAAGAATTCATGGCAACGCAGATGCATTATCAAGACGCCCATGCGTGGAAGATTGCAAACATTGTGCTAAGAAGGAAACTGCTTTTCTTAAGGTGATAAGGACTGATACTGTTGACGAGGCATGGGGAGATGATGCGATGAAATTAGAACAGGAAAGAGATGCAGATATCAAACCAATACTGGAGTGGCTACGAAGTGGTAACAAGCCAAGTTGGAGTGACGTCGCCCAATATAGCGCGGTAACGAAAGGTTTATGGGCACAGTGGAAAAGCCTTACGCTGCATAACGGACTTCTGTGCAGGAAATGGGAATCAACAAACGGCAAGGACGAGCATTTGCAATTGGTGGTGCCTCGTTCAAAAATAAGGGATGTATTAAAAGCGTTCCATGATGGATCTTCTGGAGGACATTTGGGAATTAGGAGGACTTTGGTGAAGATCAAGGAGAGGTTTTATTGGTTGCATTGCAAATATGACGTCGAAGATTGGTGCCGGAAATGCACTAGTTGTGCAGCTGTCAAGGGTCCACAAACAAGAAGCAGGGGGGCGATGAAAATCTACAATGTTGGTATGCCTTGGGAGAGAATAGCCTTAGACATCGCTGGACCATTTCCAATCACTGATTCGGGCAATCGCTACGTTTTAGTGGTTATGGATTATTTTACAAAATGGCCGGAGGTCTTTGCCATACCGAATCAAGAGGCAGTAACTGTAGCCACGAAGTTGGTAAACGAGGTATTCACCCGATTCGGAGTGCCCTTGGAGATGCACAGTGATCAAGGACGGAACTTTGAATCCCAAGTTTTCCAGGAAACTTGTAAACTTTTGGGAATCCATAAGACTCGAACGACCCCTTATCATCCACAGTCAGATGGAATGGTCGAACGCTTCAACCAAACATTGGAGCGACACTTAGCAAAGGTGGTTGACAGCCATCAGAGAGATTGGGACACTTACATACCTCTCTTCTTGCTTGCCTATCGGACTGCTGTACATGAAAGTACCGCAAAGACGCCTGCATTTGCAAATTTTGGAAGGGAATTGAGATTACCGGCAGATCTTGTATCGGGCTGTCCACCTGGTGACTCTCGCACCGAGTTTAGCGATTACATAAGCGAGTTAAGGGCAAAAATGTTGGACATTTATGAGCAGATCAGGGAGGCCGGTCTTCAAGCTAGTGATCGCGCAAAGACGCGCTATGATCGACGAGCCAATTCTGTTGGGTTTGAAGAGGGGTCATTGGTCTGGCTTCATAATCCAGTCAGAAGGAAGGGAAAATCTCCAAAGCTGCAACCGAGTTGGGAAGGTCCTTACGAGATAGTCACGAAGATCAATGACATTACTTACAGAATTCGGAAGTCTTCAAGGAGCCCTTTGAAAGTTGTCCATATAGACAGGTTGGCGAGGTATTACGGCAGCAACGATGCTCGGGACGAGCGAATCTAAGAGGGGGGCAGTGTGACAGAAAACTCTTTGACATCATGACGTCAATGGATGGTTGTCAAACGTTGCCTAGAGATTGTAAATTTCGTCGTGAATTGTCAACACGAGTTGGTGTAATCGGTAAGGCGTGTGGATTACACCAGAGAGACCCCGAGTTCGAGCCCCGCCGTAAGCATGGAGTTTTTTAGTTGATGGAAGTTTTTGTGGAACTTTCTGGAAGCTTTTGTGTGAAAGAAATGAAAAATTAAAGAGCGAGAAGGAGAATAAATAAAAATGAATAACGAAATTATTGGAAGGTTCTGGAGTCATGACGATCAAAAAGAATAACGAAATTGAATGTTCCAAAACCTAACCGGGGGTATATAAGCGGAACTGCGGCTCACCGCTGGCAGTTGAGTTCTAAGTCCAAAGCGATTCGGAAGAAAAGGAAGAAGTGAAAAGAAGAAAAGTGAGTGAAATAGTGAAGTACATTGAAATAGTGAAGTGCAGTCAGTTAAGTGAGTTAAGTCAGCGTGAACAGTGAACGGCAAAGTTGTGTCAGTCGGCCGGACTCTGCTGGAGAGGAACGCCGATAACTCCGTGGACGCTGTCACTTAAGTGCAATAGAAAGTCTGAAAACCGGTATTAGTGTTTAATTTCATCCAATCCCGTAACCCAAGCCCGCATAGTTAGGAACGTGACGTCAGGCACGTAACAATTGTATTGACGTTGTTTTCGGTATTTATAGATATTTTACCGATGCCTTCAGCGTCAATCTTAGTCCCGTTTGCAACTGTTACCTTGTTATCAATAGGCTTTAAGTCAACAAACCAATCTCGTCTCGAAGTCATATGTTTGGTAGCACCTGAATCAATGTACCATTAGTCCATGTCATAATTATTCGTTGCTCCTAAAGCAGACACAGAGGTAGAGTCCTTATTACTGGGATTCTTCCTTTTCATGACCTTCTTTTTCTTTAAAGGACAGTTTGGTCTCTTGTGACCAGGTTCTCCACAACCATAACACACAATTTGTTTTGCCTTTGACTCAACAGAAGAGGCATCAACCTTTGACTTCATAGCTGTCTCCAGTTTTATCGAGCTTTCCTTGGAAATTTCGTTCAATAACTTGGACTTTACTATTTCGGTGGTAACTTGAACATTACTATTTTCAAGAGCCATAATCATTGGGTCATATCTCGACGTTAGACCACCCAATAGAATATCAATATCAATGGACGCATCATCTATTACTTTGCCTATATCCGCCAAATCTTGGGCAGTGGAAATAACAGCATTGATGTATGACTCAATATTATTATCAAAGTCTTCAAGTCTCAATCTGTATAACCTCCGTTCTAAATATATACGCCGACCCATAGCTTTGTCCTCATAAGCATTTTGTAGAGCATTCCATGCTTCAGCTGCCGTGGTTGCACTTCGCACATGCGTAATTGCAGACGATTCAAGGGTAAGACAAATTTTTGTTAGTGCCTTCTGATCGCTCCTTATCTTTGTGACATTGGAAACGTTCATCCCTGTTGGGTAGCCACTGATCGCTTCCCACAACTCCTCATGCATAAGGTAATTACGCATTTTAAACTTCCACGTACTGTACCCTTCTCTATTATGTAGGGTGAACGATGGAATTGAGGAACTACGCATACCTCTCTCATTTGTGTCTCCATTTGGGTTCGCCATCTCGGAAGAGTACACGAAGAACTATTTTGATTCGTACCCAAAAAAATCGCACAAATATCACTTCAACAAATTATTACGAAAACACGCATATTTTTCTTGAATAAACAAATACATGAGCTATTTTCGTGCTGATGACGATTTGTTGTAATTTTGTGTTTAGGTAGAAAAAACGTGTTTCATCAAGTTTGTTATTTTTATTGAAGTTTTAGGTAACCTTAGTTACATAGAACAAGAAGAATTTTGAATACTCAAAAGAGAACGCTATAAAGCCAGTATTATTACAACACGAAGTCACACTATTTAAATGAAAGGGTACGAAAATTTATTTGCATTTCATGATGAAATAGAAAAAGAAATGATATAATTTAAACTTGGTTGTTAATTCATTCTACACTCATAGATGACCTTGATAACAACTGGAATAAGAATACTACTAACTGTAGACACCAGGTGTCCGAGTATAAAAAGGGTTCCCTATAAAAGAGACGTATTATTAGTGGATCAAAGAGTCTATTGAAATAAAAGTATAATGAATAGCCTCGTCCACCGAGTCCTTGCCGAATCACTGGTCAGGATAGTCAATGTCACAATGAACAAATTGCTTTGGCAACCTAACATTTGTTTCTGATTACGATATCAAATACTACTTTGACGACTTTTCCGTTAAGGACTTTCTATTTTATAAAATATTACTATTTTATTTAACAGTATATTATTATGAACGTTTTTTAAGTTATATTTGCTACAACATATTTAATTACGCGAGTATTTACGCGAAAAATAATTATTTAAATACCTAGTAGGCTTGACGTTTATATAGATATATAATTATATTTGCTAAGTAGAAGCATGTATTATACCAAGATATTATGATAATAATTAAAATTATATTTTTTCTGGTATTAAAAGATTTTTTATTAAAAGAAAGGATTCGTTGCTTTGCAACCATATCGCCAGATAACAAAATTACATTTACTAATACCAACTATCTTACTTCTCTCTTATATAAAAGTATCTCATCGGATAATGGAGATGCCAGCACGGAGTTTTTTTTTAGTTTAATTCAAACGTCTCCCTCGTTTTTAATTACTCTTAAGCCCACGTGAATGGACTTACACAAAAATTTACCTCTTTCTTGTAGAGAGATAAGTTAATAAGACTGACGGTATGAATTATTACTCGTCCGCGTCCTACCCTAACTAAACTGAGTGAACCAAACCATAGCTCGCTTTTTAATCGAGCAACACCATCTATCGAGCATAGGGGTAGTTTTTTACGCAAATTATTCTGATGTATGTAACATGCCCATGTATGCATGCATAAAAAAAGATTACAAGTTAGAAGTGTATAATTTTCGTTTTTATAAATGTATGTTTAGACACCTATTTTTTTATCCGATGCGGAAAGTCTGCAAAGGTATGTCTTTGTATGTCTTTTCTCGCCCAGAGTGAGGAGAGAGGGAGTGTCAGACTCTTACTGACTAAAAACTAGCCCGCTTCTTCTTCTGCTCCAGGTCGCGGCAACAGTATCTTATTATGCTTGTCCCACAACCCCGAAAGAAAATAAGGCATTGTTGTTTTTAAAAGAGTAACGATGGAATTTCTTGCTCGTTCACTTTTGAACAACCACCTAGCTTCACTGACGAACAGACCGACAGACTATAATTCTATTTTGACCTATCTAAATCACCTGTATATGTTTAGTTTGAATAAAAGCTTTAAAATTAGACTTAGGAAGTGAACTTTGTAAATTATTTTGAGGAAATACTGTTCTTAAACCTTAAATTATATACATAAGTATTGACTTAAAAATAACATATACTATTTCCACAGATGTAGGAGAGAAGACATTATTGTTGATTCGTCTTAAATTTGCTTCGCATATCTTAAACCGCTCTTTGTAGAAACCAAATCTTATGGAATTATGTTATTTGTACGACGTAGGTATCTTGGAAAGGATGAAACTTATGACGTAATAAAACAGTAATGTTTTGTATAAAGATAAAAAAGTACGCACTTAGACCTCATTTGAACTATTCTTATTATATTGTGTTGTTATTTACCTGATACTTGATTAAAATAAATAACAATTAAAATTTTCAAATAATAATAATTTATTTGTACTTGTGTTGTAAATTTCATCGAATTTTAAGCATAATCGGTTCAATCACATTTGTTTGTGATGTTCAATTTCTTCTGTATGTACTTCACATAATAATTATTATTACATTATGTTTATTCTTATGCAGCAATATTGGTGAGGAGCAGAGGCCATAGTATTTCCATAGTTATTATTTCCCAGTCCATAGACACCCACACTCATAACCATGCACAATAATCCTGCATCAACCGGGATTGTCCTTGGGGGCACTTTTATTATGCATACAGGGACAATTTCCGGCTGATGACCTAACGCATTTAGATTAAAACTATTCAACGGGCCTCCGCGAGTTGGTTTCGACTCCTCGTACACCTTCCAAACGTCCGGGATCCTGTGATCCGGTGAAAGGAAAAGAAAACGAAAACATAATTATTACAGTTATGAGCAACATTTATAACTTCGTTACTTAATTTTTACAGCTTTCTCAAGCCCATATCAATGGGCTTTTACAAAAATTTTCCTCCTTTTTGTAGAGGTAAGTTAATAAGACTGACGGTATGACTTATTACTCGACCGCGTCCTACCCTAACTAAACTGAGTGAACCAAACCATAGCTCGCTTTTTAATCGAGCAACACCATCTATCGAGCATAGGGGTAGTTTTTCTCGTTTTCTTTCATTTATTTGTAAAATAGTTAAACGTCAGTATTAATGATGTGAAGCACAATTTTCTCTTGAAATATTTTACTACAATAACTAGTGTTATTTTTTAAGTATAAATGAATCTAGTCTGATGTATTATTAATATGAATGCATAATGCTTTTTGTTGTTAATTTGGTTTTTAGTTTATTACGCCCAACTTTTCTCCCTCACCAACAATTTTTTATAAAAGTAGATTTTTTTGACTACTGTCAAGTTTTTATCCATAAAAGTGTGAGGAATATTTGTTTTCGAGTTTTGAGTAAATTTTGATGTGGTTTAAACACTAAACAAAAATTTACCTGTTACTATTATTATAAAATTGTGTTACGTTCCATTTTCAAAGTATAAGAATCAATTCAACTATCCTGTTATTCATGAAACTGATAATCATCTAGATTTGTAAACATAACCACGACTGAAAGAAGTAACTTCGTTCATTAAATTTTCATAGTTTTCTTAAGCCCTAGTTCATATTACGGGCTTATCCAAAAATAATCTCTTTTATAAATAGCGGTTTTTTTAGACTGACAGAATTACTCAATGCTTAGCCACGGTCTACCCTAACTCAGCCGAGTGAAGCAAACCATAGCTTGCTTTTAAATCGAGCAACACCATCTATCGAGCATATAGGTAGTTTTTCACGCAATCCTTAAATACATAAAAGGAAAAACTGACTGACATTATATCAGCGCACAGCCTAAAGGGCTAAACGTAGGCACTTGAAATTTGGAAGGGTTGTAGCTTAGGTACCGTAGAGGTACATTAAAAAAGGAATTCCCGAAATTACCTCGAGAACGGCAATTGCGGGAAAGTCCTTTTGAATGAAAAATCTAAACCGCTCAAGTAAGACGCTTGATATTTGGTATACAGGTACCTTAATAAACTTAAAGCTTATTTTTGCAGGATATTGAAAAAAAAAACATTTGTATGAAATAATCTAACTGAAAAGTTATTGACACAAAAACAAACTGTGTAACTGAAAATGAGACATACGTTATTTTATTTATAGTTATTTTTGATTGCTGCTTTTTATCAAAACACCACGCGGGCGAAGAAGTTAGTCTTTTATAAAATTTAATTATGTACGTCGTATTGATAAAATTATTGTATCAAGTTGACTATTTTTTCTTGCAACTTGGTTATCTTTCTCATACTTTATAGTATTTATTTCGTACTTTTCATACTTAGCTTTGCATGGACAGGAACAACTTAGCTAACTTATTTAGTATCGTCAACGACAACCAAGTTTCTCTTCTATAAGTTTTTAGTAGGTAATACTAAGTAATAATTTATTACCTATATATTTTTATGAAATCTCAACCAGTTTGTTTTTCATTTCAGATATTATTTTTACGTATACGTTTATTTCTTATCCTTATACTTTGAGTTCACAATTTTTTTGTCCCAAACTAGTAATTTTCGAAATTCTCAGTTTTAGCCATTAGGTTAGACACTACATAAAAGCCTGAATACTTATTGATTAATTATTTATATTTTTTTTATTAAAACTAACATACAAATAAGAAAAGCGGACTTAAAATCTACTTAAAAGTCCCGGCCCTGGGCGGGAGGAATAATTTGATAATTTTCCCCTCACAAAAAAAAAGGGAGTCACAATTTAACAGGTGAAATATGAAGTTATTTTGCAAGGATAAGTGCACCTACCAAATCACAAACCAAAATCTGTGACATTACGTTATGGCATAATAAAAGTCTGTGTATTTTGTATTTATAAACTATATTTTACGTACACAAAATATGTAATACAATTAATAATTTGTGAATAAATATTATTTTTGTTATTTTTATCATTCTAATCTCTGTGAACCAGCAGTAAAGGCTTATTTATTTATTAACTAGCTGACACGACAGACTTCGTTCGATTTTATATTCTTTGCAAAAAAATATCCTGAATAAAACCTGGTCACCTGGTCACCCTGGTAGTAATTCGGTGTGAATTATAAAATTGTTAAATAAAACACAACACTATAGGCATTTAAAAGTAAGTAACTTTAATAATGTAAATCATAATTATTAACAAAAAAAATCTGTTCTATTTTCATTGTAGTGCTTTTTAATTAACGATGTTTTTTGTTTTATTACCTGGCGCATAGACAAACAAATCTGATGGTTTTCTAATACGGGAATAGGCAACATAGACAATTAACCATGTGAGAGACATGGGTTTTCCAAATTAATACCACAAACACTTGATGATTCAATCAAAAATTGTTTTTAATTGGTACAATTGGTCAAAGAAAGAGTCGGAGTGCAGTGTTTTTTTACTCTTGGATATGATGGATCCATTTGCACAATAAATTCTGCGAGATGGCCGTTGGTGATGATGAGTATAGTGGACTTGAAGTTATTATCTCCAACATAAGGTGTGATTCACCATCTGTAAAAAAATATTTATTTAAATACTAATAATAAAATATCATTCTGAATTTATCTGTAAAAGTGAGGATAAATAAAAGGTAGGTAATTTAAAAATAATAAATACAGCAATACTCGTTTAACAAACCTTTGTTATTAGATACGATTTACTAGTAATTACTTAGTATAACTTTTCTATAGCTCTAAAGTTTTGGAAAAAAGAAGCTCATGAAGTACCTATAGAGGGCAACAGAGCGACAAATCTAAACAGGGGTTATTTTATTGCTTTTTGGAGACATTAGTTACTGGAAACCCGAAATATTTATTTGGTAACTATAGATACAATCATTCTTTACATCTTGTATTGTTACCTTAATTGCCGACACCATCATATTTATTTGGAAATAATGTGATGATATGACATGATATGACAATTTAAAAAAATTTCATTATCGTCGCTTTGCTTTATTTCTTGCAGATGTTTTAAAAAAAAAAATCTTTGTAAAATGATTCGTATCGGTGCGCATTTTTCTGTGAAAGATTCTTGCATTTGCTTGACTTGCTGCTGAGTCATCTGTAACTACTTCATATGGAAATGTGTGTATGTGTGTGTGTGTGTGTGTGTGTGTGTGTGTGTGTGTGTAATGTGTGACCGTCAGAAATAAATTGAGATTCAAGGCATAGCAGAACCAAAGCGGACTCAACTATCACCCTGGAATATACCTCGTTCTATCCTTAAACGCTCGCTATTCGTTTGAAAATGTCAAAATCCCGGATAGCGAAGCACCGTACTCCATTGCCACATACAGAACATCAGGAAGGTGCGTAGTGTTTTATCAATTTTATACAATTCCAGCACCTTCATGAGCCATGTATAAGGAACAGATTCATAGGGCTTCTTATAATCTATGCTACATGTCGACATAATTCTTTTCGGGAACGTCGAGCCTATTGACTAATGGTCATATCAATGAAGAGTACCTCCTTAGTACCACGGGACCCTTTCCTACATCCATTCTGAGCAGTTGACATGCTACGGCCGCGCAGTACCTATATTATGCTTCATATATATGTCAAGTGTGGTCTGTGTTCGGGTGAAATGTATAAATGTCGAAAACGGTTCGCGGTCAGGTTGTTTCCTCCCTCTGTAGCCCCAAAGTAAGCGCGCATGACGTTCTCGTTTATAGATTGCGTCCATCGCATGCGCTGCACACTTCCGCCGACGGCTGGGAATCAATATTGGACAGGGGCTGGGCCATAGTATTTCCATAGTTCTAACCTACCAGTTCATAGCCAACCACATCCATAACCATATAATTTTCTACCATATTTCACAATAGTCCGTCCTGCATTAACCGGGGATTGTCCTTGGGTGCACTTTTATAGTGCATACCCCATGTCCCAAGATTTATATTAAAACTGTTCAACGGGCCTCTGCGAGTTGGCTTCGGCCCCTCGTATGCCTTCCAAAGGTCCGGGACCCTGTGGTCCCGTGATAGGAAAGAACAAACAAATAATATCTTCTCTTGCAACACTAAACTTGTCAAAATCAAAATATTTATAAATCGTCGACAGACACGTAATCGGTCTACAATTTTTAGGTTCCGTGGATACAACCAGATTTATGGAGCAGGTGGGTGAGACCTGTTGTAAAGAATTGGGGCAAAGACCCAGACTCCAATGCTGATTGGAATTGGGTCGCTAAGCGACTATGTGAATTCATAAACCATTTTATCCAAAAGTTATGCAGCCCGTCCGGGCCTGGAGCCAACGTGTAGGCTGCATTTGATAAGTCTTCTCGGTGCTGATCTTAATTGAGTTCATTTGTGGTATCAATTCGCATTTTCCCTTGACCTCCTCAATCCAATCACCCCCGGCACGTGTCAGTTCTTGCCTGTTCTTTTCGCTTCCAATTTCTATACATCCACCGTTGATCCGTTTGGAATGCGCGATTCTGGGTCCTGGGTATACCGCTCTGCTCGTCTTTTATATCGGCGAATGCAGTTTGCCCGCAAGTCAACACGCTCCGTGATGTGGGATGCGTAATTGAGGCAAAATGGCAGTCCCTAAAAACGCCCTCTTTCCGAATCGCATTATCCACGGGCGAGTGTTGCCCTCCCTATAACAGATCAATTTGGCAATAAGTGTTCTGACCTCGCCATTACGCCGTTCAAACCTGCACTGCCAAGCAGGTACAGCTGGTTTTGGTCGTGTAGCTTTATTGTCGCTGTCTGGTAATTTGACATTTACCATATTATTATGACATGCCGCTATAGCTGCATAATACAGAATTTAGTGCGTATTAACGAGATCTTTGCTGTTGTCCGAATAATAATATGTTGGTAACTGTGAGTCCAGAGCGCATATGATCGCTTTATTCTTTTTATGCATAGGCAAACGAGGCAAACGCGGTTTCCAATATGCGTGTCGATATTCCTGAATCGCACCCTCCAAAGCTCTCCTCAATTCATCACTGCATATGTGAGTACTTAGTTCTATCATTATTCGGCACATCAGTTGAGTTTGATTATAACCTTTCTGTAGTTTGCGATGGCGGAATGCCGACGCGGCTCCTTAATACTTCACTTCGCAGTCAATCAAGTACGACGTCTTCCAACATTCGATTCCGCTGGATGACTCGTACCTGATCCGATAATCGTTGTGCAGATACGTTGACGAATGGTTCGAACACCTGAAACAGAGCAAGCATTATGACACGGTACGCAGTCAGGTTATTTCCTCGCTCTGTTGCCCCAAAGTATGCGCATAACATTTTCATTTATGAATGCAGTCCATTTTATGCGCGACACACTACCACCGGGCTCTGGACCCCTCCCGAGGCCGATGGGCCTCGTGGTCCTATGCCACTCGGTGGCCGACGTTCTCTCCTGCGACTTGGAAATAGTGGCGATGTTAGCGGGGAGAAGAACTCGTCGCTGGAACTCGACACCACTGCGGTCGTCGGTGGTATCCCTGTATCTGGATCCGGTGCCGACGATGGTGGGGCGGAACTGGGCGGCGAGGTTGGAGATGACGGATGTGTCCTTTGTGCATATGCAGCTCTAGCTTTTGCTCTCGTCAACATTATGTGTTTTTATTTATATTAACAGTTTTTCTTTTTGACATTTGTCATCACATACGTCATTATCTTGAATTATAATTTTTGTATTTTATATTATTAAGTTAGTACCAAATAGTTGATCATTTAAACTTCCATAATATGTAAAATTGTACGATAAAAGGTAAAAAGGTCCAAAATAAACAGTATAAGATATTATATAATACATTAAAAATTTCACAACTTGTTGATAGTCAGTTACTGTTATGCCGCAATTTTATTACTATTATTATTTATAAGTATTATCTGTATTATCTCTTGCGGGTCAAAATTATCTCACTGGATGTAAACTTATGTAGATGAGTTGAAAAAAATAATTAAATACGTGTCAATAACGTAAGAATGTTCTTATTGCAGGTACATTCGTCTAGTTATGCCTTGCCGATCAATAATAAACAGGTAACAAATTTGCCCTATTTTTTGCTGATAAATTTAATTCTTAGCAAAATGTGTACATCACTGTGTCATATCCTGTAATAATCCATTTAAGATGTAATATTAAGGCAGTTTTTTTTTGTAAATGACTACTTATTTATGGAAGGGATGTTGGATGTTGATCATTGCTAGATTTACAGGAACATTTTTGTAATGTGTTGCCGATAAGCCTCTCTTTTCGCATACCGACAGCAGTTAAAATTGTGACTAAATTATTTTATTAGCGTCCCCTTATATTTATTAATCCACGCCATTAACATAAAGTCTCAAATACTATTAGTAACGTAAAATATAATTGATCTATACAATATTATAAAGACGTAAAATTTGTAAGTTTGTATGTAGGGGGTAATATTTGGACCCGCTGGTCGAATTTCCAAAATTCTTTCACGGGTAGATAGCTTCAATATTCCTGAGTGCTATAGGCTATAAACATCACGCTAAGATCTGTAGGAGCTGAGCAGCGGTTGAAACCGCGTGAGAGTAGCTAAGTAACATATAATTTGATAGTTTCATTGCCGAATCCAAAGAATTTTGCAATTTTGCTACTTTAACCATTTTGATTCACATCACATCAGCCTATATGTAGGTACCCACTGCTGAGCAAGAGCCTCTTAACACAAGGAGAAGGGGTTGGAGCATAAATCACCACGCTTGCTCAAGGCAGAATGGTGGATTTCAAACTTATAATTAGAAATTATAAGTCCAGGTTTCCTCACGATGATTTCCTTCACCGTTTGTCAGTGGTGCCTAATTAATAATAGCAAGTACATATAACTTGGAAAAAGTCACATTGGTACTTGCCAAGTTTCGAACCTGCGCCCTCATGCATGAGAAGCGGGCGCTTCAACCTCTGGGCCACCACGACCAAAAACAACACACTCCTAAGATTTTGATTGATTAAACAGTTATAAAGGTACTTACATTGTGATATTTTTTCTTATTAAAGGTGCACTTCATCGAATAGAACAGCACAAGTCCAGGTGTCCTCAGAAATTATATCTGTAATCTGAAATAGTAAACACGTTAATACCCTTTGTTACTTGATCAACTAAATTAATGACAACATTATTTAATCACGATTTCATTTCGAACTTTTTTAAAACCTTTGACGAAGTATGCCGTGCATTTTAAACTAACATATTTTTCATTACTTCAATTTTGTACTGTAGGTATTTACATTTTTTCAGCCAAGGTAAGTGCAACTAAAGTCATAAGTTTTTATTTAATGATGGTAAACAAAAAAGGTACTTACATTCTTGAATATCTCCATTTGCCTTCTTCTATCAGCTTGAGACATCGCGATTTCTAGATTACTGTCTGAAAAATGAAGTAATAAACAATTTAAATAATGTATTTATGTCACAGTAAATATTTTGTTTTACTGCATCGTTGCTTTTCTTATTAATAGCAATTGAGGCTGACATTTCATTATATTATTACGGTGTATATTTGTTGAAATATTCTCTTTAATATATGGATTCTGGTACTGTCCGCGGTGAATACCAATAGGCTTAGTTTTGTATCACATACAACTCATCAAACATCTAGGACTAGGTGTATGTAACTTTATCGTCATATTATACTAAGTTAACAGCAGAAAATGTGGTTTATCTCACCTTAGTACCAATTTTCGTACTCATCTACACATTTTCCGGCGCCCACGCAGTTACAGTTCGGTGCGAAGCTAGGTTTCTGATAAAATTTTTTCATTATCTGTAACATACACCAATTTATTTTATGTATTTAATATATTCGTTTGCTCAAATTCGTTACGTGACTTTTGTATTACAAAACTTCGAACAAAATATGTACATATATTAATTGCTACAAAATTTACAATAATATAAATTACGACAAAAATTGATATTTATGACAAATTTCATAAATTGGATTTGAAGTAGAATCTCACTCGGATGGGATGCGTTCGAGAAGTTACGCGATGTCTTCTCATTGAATATCCTACACTGCCTGAAGACCAGGATGTTTAGTCAGCGTGTGTTGCCGGTGATTACTTATGGTACTCAGACGTGGTCTCTGAAAAGCTTACAGTCGCTCATTGTAGTATGGAACTATAAACTATGGGTTATGCTCGGGGTCGCATTGCGTGACAAAATCCAAAATGTAGAAATCCGCCAAAGAACAAAAGTTACCGACATAGCTTAAAGTAAAATCTGCTATAGTGGCGAAAGGTATGTGCCATGTCGCTCGAAGGAAGGACGCCCGATGGGCCCGAAAAGTAGTAGACTAGCTACCAAGGACCAGAAAATGTAGCGTGGGCAGGCCTCCTGCTAGGTGGACCGATGATATCGTCGGAGTTGTGGGGAGCCGATGCATGCAGGTGGCAAATTCTCGTTCGACGTGGAGAACTAACTCTTCCGGCTGATGATAATTACACGTAGGCAGACCATTTATTTATTTTCACAGAAATAAAAGTAAATGTGATAATATGTTAAAACATAACTATCGAGATCGGACTAGGTCACGCGCGACCAAGGGAAATCAGGATTTATTTGTGTGTAGATAATTTTTAGTACCTTATTATTATTATTTTTCCAGCAGTAGACCTTGTCTCATTTGTAATTGGGGTAACTGCAAATGAGTCTCCCCTATAACGGCATATCTGGAACATATTATGAGTTCGTTAGTTAGTTCATTAAATCGAAACAAGCTAAGGATTGCAAATTGGAATAAAATATGCAGGAGAAAGATACATCTTTTTGTTTCGAACCAGAATTTCTTGGAATACTGCAGGGATATTTTTTTCAATATATTAATTACAATTTAGTTATACGGAAATATACGGAGAGTAAAACTACTAATTCAGAACATTTGTTTACAAGAATGAGTACGCAACATAACCTTACCTTACCTCTAGGTCGTTCGCGTTATTTCAGTATTAATAATTGCACAAATAATACACAAATTATTTCATATTTACACACCAAAGAGCAAGCAAGACCACAGCTTGATTAGTGGAGATGTATGGATTTTAAAACACAATATAAATTATTCCTATTATCATTTTATAGGTTATGGCTGTAATGGCGCCGAAATTAGAATCACAAATCATTGAAATTTACTGTTTTAATTAATATTTGAAATTATCGTAATTTTTGTCATTATATGGACCCAAAAAAATACTTGACAGGACAATATCGAAAATATTTACGTTGTTAAGAAGATATACCTCTCAGCACTTGCCGCTATATTCATGTGAGAGTCCGTAGTGAAGTTATGTGTATTTTAATGACACTAAAGACGTTTTACGTTTAAATGTATTGTCACTTTTTCTAGCTCAACATTAGCTTTCAAATAATCTCATTAAAAAAAGAGAAATAATTTACATTTCATAGTAAATATTTTAGACCATCTCCTCCTCGTTATTATAGTCTGTAGCATTATCGGTATTTTCACTTACTTTTTATATAATAAAACAAAACATATTAAAATTAAATAGAGTGTGTTGTTTGTGTGAATTGTATAGTAAATAAAAGTATAATTTTATTATCATACTCATTGTTTTTTACATCATTTTGTAAATGTAACGAGGTACGTTTAGTTGCGTTCCAGGGATTACAAAATTGCGTGTTAAGAAGTGAATAATTTTATATTATTTACACCCATATTATGTATTTCATTTGTTTTGATTATTATTTTACAATTAAGGAATAGAATTAAAAAAGTAAACCCTGTTAACTTTTAAAGTTTACTGAAGTTCCCATCATCCCACCCATTCCCGAATACTAACTTTCTCAATTCCCAAATCCACAATCTGCTTTCCGAACGACGAAGGGTATCTTTACTAGTTCTGTTGCTATGGCACCACTAGTTTAAATGTTGCATGGGCCCATTTTTTGCATAAAATGCGATACATAATATATTGACTGATCAAAATTAAACTAATTGTTTTATTGATTGGTAGGTTCCAATCAACACAATAATTGTAGTTAGGGTATGTGAAATTATAGAAAAAAGAATATTAAGTACAACATTTATTAAAAATACAAGAAATATTACAACAGTATTGTCAAATGTAAAGTAAGTATCAATCAACATTAAATATGTATTTTCTGGAAGGAATTGAGACATTGCGTTATTTCTCCAGCATAAATTTAAGTTACCTTGTAATCTGTTGAAGATAAATAACAAGATATGTAGATAAATATAACACGATCAAAGATGTTTATCTTTAATGGGGCCGTACAAATAATATTTTACTCTGACAAAGACTATTTTTCAATAACAGGTAGACATAAAATTCATAAAGAATTAAGTATTACCAACCACAACAATTACAACAGTTACAAACAGACAACATTAATATTATTAATATGGTATCTTTACAACAACGATAAAGTAATTTGACTTAATCACAGCTATGTGATCTTATCAGCAGGAGGAAATGATTAGTACACGGTGGCGGTGAGTCCATGCAAGTAATTGGCGGCGGTAACCTCTGTCGCCCAGCTTTAGTTCAGGCCATGGTACGGAGTGACAGGAAGGGGAAAGTCATATCTTTCTTCTGCGAATCAGTAATATGCTAGCTAAGGTCGTGACGGGGTTTGAGGCAACGATCCATCCCACATCCTAGCCACGTCGGAGTTGGGGCAATCATCTCCGCCGTAAGCGCAGGTTGCGGACGGCGCTAAATTCACTAAAATAAATGCAAAGAATTTAACATCAAATAGGTACACGTAGGGAACACCAACAACTACGTATTAATGTGACGACAATCTAAATTCCACATACAGTGGTCGTGAGTTTTTTGCGAAGTCGGCTGATCTGATGTACTCGCTACATCATCCGGTACCACGGCCTTTGGCTTGGATTTCTTAGATTTCTTCTTCTTAGTCTTGGCCTTTGCCTTCGATTTGCCGTCAAGGCGAAGCGCTTTTAGGGCCGCAACTAGTCCCGACGATACACGACCTGACTCATAGTTTCTCTTTTGCTTATTTACGTTATGCTTCTTCTTCTTTCTTTTTTTCAACTGTGCCTTGTCGTCCGTTTCTGGAAAGTACGAAAACGGTGATAATTTACGAAAAATAGAGTGTGGGAGAGCCATGTTTCAGCACGACTGGGTCGACTCGACCGGAGTGATACCACGGCCACATAGAATACCGACGTGAAACAAACAGAGCACTGTATTTCGCCGTGTGAGCGAGTTCACTGGAGGCCCAATCCCTCCCCCTCCCCCACCCCTTCCGAGTCCTAAAATATCCAAAACCCTTATCCCTAAAAGCATTTTTAACTTCTTTGGTGTAGCGGGTGTCCATGGGCGGCACCGGTCGCTTATAATGAGGCAATCCGCCTGCTTGTGAAAAAATGAGAAACAAAAAACGAGTGGGCCGGGCCGGCCGGAATGATACCTCGGCTGAAAGGAGCCCGGGAAGAACTCAACGCTTGCATTGTATTTAGCCCCATGAGGTTACCAACTCCTTCGCAATCTCCAACCCCCAAATCTCTAATCTCCAATAAACGAAAGATTGTTCTCAAACGGCTAGCAAACCAATGTGACTTCTTTGACAGTGCTAATAGCTTCCGATAAAGGTAATCTGAGGGATCAGCCTCAGCTCGTTTGCTGTTCTGTCACAATTAATCAAATACAAATAATGAGTTACTTAATTTAAAAAATACAGTCGCACATTAAAGATTAATAATTATTCGCTTTCGATTAAGATATTGGCACACATTGCGCAGCTGATAGTAGTAAAAAGATATAAATTCAAATACTACGCATCTATGTAAGTACCGCTCTACGATTCAGTATGGCTGCTCAAATTTTCACAATGTTTATAGCGCTTGTTTGTAATTGTCTAAGTTTGTAAATGTATGCTAAATACTGACCTTGTTTAAGTTTGTTCATCTTGAAATCTTTAGAAGTTATTCTAAAAGTTTAAATTAGCTGAAATTGTTATTAGTGTTTAACGTTGGTCTTTCAGCGTTTTCCAAAGGACTTATCGATTGAATTTTCGCGCATGTGCAGTTTAGACTCGTATATATAAATCAACCATTGGAAAGTAATGTTAAGATGCATACAGTCTGGCCAGAGTACGCGATAACGTAGCATAATTAACATAAACGATTCGGTCGTTTTTGTTAACGAGACGGTGCTGCAATACGAAATCAAGTGAAGTATGAAAAGTTTATGAATATTTTATGTAACTTAATAGGGACATCGGATACGGTCGTGAATATATTAAATAAAAAAAAAATACATATGTAAATTGTTTCTTTGTGACATTACATAACAATATCAGTATTATTAAATGTTTTTCCGCACTTCCTCCATACGGTTTGTCTGTGTATGTTTAAATATAATATTGTTGGTTTATCAGAATTTAACTTTTTTCTGTCTTTAACAATGCCCGCCTTTGAATATCGTGCTCCATAGTCAGAATAGTAAAAGTTTTACGAACAGTAGGGCCATTAAATTTTGTTATTCGGTTGCTTCTACATAACTATGAATGACGTTTCAACGAAAACACAAATAGATGTAACTTTTGCATAAGTACTAAAAAACGTGCTTATTTTTGTTGAGTGTATAATCATCTTAAAAACTTTATTGGCTGTTGTATTTTTAATTCTATCCGTAGGGTTGGCTATATGTTTATTTACGATAAGAAATTTTCGTCTATGGTTCAAATAAGTAAAAT
Organism: Spodoptera exigua; assembly: GCA_902829305.4. Lineage (NCBI taxonomy): Eukaryota > Metazoa > Arthropoda > Insecta > Lepidoptera > Noctuidae > Spodoptera > Spodoptera exigua. Next base: position 4,161,685 of record LR824601.2, on the reverse strand, counting down.
TCGATTTCAAATATTGTCATAATCGACTAAATATTGTTGTGATGAAATCGGTTTTTGTTATATTTTGCTTATTATATATGAAGTAAAAATTTGCAGAGCCTAGCGAAAGCTCGTTTATTTAATAATTTTTGATGAATATTTGTATAAACAAAATAATATACTGATATATTTTTATGAGTTTTTATTTTATTATTCAGTATTTCAAAAAATGCGTTTCATGTAAAATGGCATTAATTAAATGAAAGGTAATCTTTTTTATAAAAAAATATTTAATCATAGCTTTTGTGAAAATTTTAACTTCAAATTTTCTCTTAAAATTTTCTCATGGTAACTTTTTGTTACAGATAGTATTGATCTTCCAATTTACATGCATTCGGTACATTACATACTATGTACGCCCTAGTGATTCGTAAAATTATTTACTTAAATATTTTTTGAAGATACAAGTCATTCTTAATTCTTCAGCGTGAAAGTAACTAGTTATACTTTTATTCACAACTGAATTGCGGTATTGTACAGAACCAGCTGCAGGACATCCCTGATCAGGTATTGTTAATTGACGCCATTGCGCAGCAAATATATTTCGCCTAAGAAACATATCCTCGGAACAAAGTATCAAATTTTATTTTTTGTTAAAGGAGCCAGTGATATTCTCGGAAGAAGTCAGTTTGTTCAGGAGTCTACCTGAATCCCACTCCGCCGTCGAAAGCCGGGTATTTTGCGGTTCGCTCATCTACATACATCCAATACTTTATATCTAATGCGTCCATATTTAAGACGCTGGAAAGCGCAAATATTTCGCAAATTTTTGAAATACAGCATACCAGTCCTTATCATCGTAATATTTTTCTTTATAGTATCATTTATGTTAGGTAAACATGTCCGTATCAGAGTAATGAACGCTCATCGGTATGCTGCTTTGCAATAATTTTGTCTTACTTACCGTTCAGTCTCTTTAACATAACTATGGGTTTTTTGAGTTTTGCGAAGCAATACACTAAACATATTAAACGCAATCTGCTAAATATGGCGCGACCTGTAAGCCGCACATATAAAAAAATTATAATCTTTTTTTTAATAATGATTTGTAATGGAATGTTATCCATTATGGATGTTTTGGAAACGCATCTGTTTAAAATCTAAATGGATTATTAAAATGGTACGACTAAACGCGGTCATTTTGGGTAAAATTGAACTAAATCGATATTACAAGATAACGATATATACAAAGAAACAGCTACCTTTGTATCACAATAGAAGGAAAGAAAAATTTTATACATTTTGAAAAATAGTGTATTTTACAGTGTTAACATAATGATGATTCAAAAATTAGAAATTTTTCCACTCAGTTGCCTAGCTACTGCGCCAAACCGTGCAGTCAATCTCTGTAAAGACTTTGATACTACATATACTGTAACTTCTATTTTACCCAAAATGATTGTACTAGTTTCTATGTGTTATGTCATATAATTGTTCTTGTATTAAGTACTATTATAATGTATTAATGGTGTTGTACTAGGTGTCAACTGCACTAAAATATGTTATTTGTTAGTGTTATTATATGTTTCATTAGCGATTAATTATTATATGAAGATTTTAAGCCTACTTCAATTTGTTGTTAAAATTATTATTACCTATGTTTTTTCTGTGTAATTGTATTATTCCTCATGTTGTATGCTTTAAATGTGCTAAAATACTGTAATTTCAAAATTGATATCTAACAAAATGTGTTGTCGTAGATGGTAGCAAAAATGCGTTGTCACAGATAGTAGGAACAAGTGTAGAACTCGTGAATAAAATGAATAAAAAATACTTCATATTCTTTTATTTCATATTTATTTATACAAAGTACAATGATTTAATATTACACTTATTGCCAGGCGTGCAAAAACCTGCAGGTGCTTACTGCTTTAATAGTTTTCATAATTTTCTGTTCTATCTATTATCTAAAAAGTATTTTACTGAATAAGGCTCTTAAATAAATTACCTGACAAAAAAAGAATTATCACTCATTTTTAGAAAATAATATTTCCTTTAATAGAGATATGCTAAATTTGGATCAATCGAAGAAAGGCATAGCGTTCATTTCCCATTATTAATACCTTTAAAAATTAAATGTTGATATTACTAATAAAACTTCAAAGATAAGAAAACATTATTTTCTTATTTTGATTGTCAACTTACTTACATAAATTATTTTTATAAACTTTTCATTAAGCCCTAAAGAAACGTTTATAAAAAGACGCTGTCGCAATTAAGATACTTTTTATACTGTTCGATAAATGGTATCTAGAAATTATATATGTATAGTGTACATACATTTGCACTTCAAATCAACCAGGTATTCTTATATACTCAGACTAGCTACTCTCGCGCGGTTTCACCCGCTGCTCAGCTCCATTTAATCGTAGCGTGATGTTTCATACCCTATGGCACGCAGGAACATTGTAGCTATCTATCAGTGAAAGAATTTTGAAAATCCGACCAGCGGTTCCAAATTTTACCCGCTACATACAAACTTACAAACTTACAAATTTTACCTCTTTATAATATTAGTATAGATATTCAAGCAAACATAACTTACTGTCTTTGACAATTGTCATTAAGAGAAGCATTGCATACAAATTTTAATTCTTCGATTTCTATGAAATACATACATATACTTATCTATCCCAAGGTTGTTTCTTTTGCTAACTTATTGTCAATTTCAGTCAAATATTCCAATTTTATTACATTCCATATACGAAATGAATAACAGATAAGTGCAAACGCTGGCGAATTCTGTATCATGCCATGTCTGTTTGCCAAAAAACTAGACAGAGAAGCACATGTAAATTTTAACACCAATTTTTCATCAGTCAGTAGGCTCATCGCTTATTGCATGTAGCTCACAAAATGATTTCTTTTTTAATGTAAAAGTTACAGTAACGATTTTTATAGCATCTTCTAAAACTGACTAAATTAATTTATTTTGATATTTCTCATAATGCAGTTTACTATCTGTAATTTAATTAAGGAAGGGTTACACTAGCATTGAAAACAATAAGTGTGTCATCAAAAATATTTATTATTGCAATATACAGTTAGGGTACGGTGGTTACACACATAAAAATAGTCCTTAAGACCTCGGGAAGCTTTAATGTTTACAATTTTGTTATTTACTCAAGATATTCCTTTCTTAGAAACTTAACAATTGGGTGATTTGAAATCGTCCGAGGGAGTTTGCTTCCCCCACTACTTACTGTGTTTTATCGGTGGACTGTAGGTTCGTTGAAATGTGAACTGCATCCGCAATTCAGACGGCTCAAGGAGCTCGGCCGGCATGGCCAAGCTCGCGGTGTTGTCTCATATACTCCACTCCATTCAATCATATCTTATCATAAAGTTATCTAAACACTATAACTTATATATGTAAACTTAAATGTTATAAATAAATTACATTTTATTAATTTTATTTTAACTTTAAGATTTATTTGGGAACAGACGTCACAAACAAAGTCTAAAATATTTTGTCTATCAAATATGTATGTATGCAATTGTTGTGGTAGAACTGAAGTTACGGCGCCTCGCTTCTTATTCAAAGGGTGACTTCTTCCAAGTTAACTGTTTACGAATATACACCATAATAGTATTATTCATTTGTTTTTTTATTTTTATTTTATATTTCTTCCTTCCCATTCACGGGATCATAGGATCCCGGACCTTTGGAAGGCGTAGGAGGGGCCGAAGCCAACTCGCAGAGGCCCGTTGAACAGTTTTACTTTCAATGTGATGGGACATCAGCCGGAAATTAACCCTGTATGCACCATAAATGTTTGCAAATAATAAGTTCACACAAGGACAATCCCCGGACGATGCAGGACTGTTGTGCAATATGGTAGAAAATTATATGGTTATGGGTGTGGTTGGCTATGAACTGGTAGGTGATAATTATGAAAATACTATGGCCCCTGTCCCTGACCAATATTGATATTGATGTATGTTATTATTTACTTAATTATTAATTTATACTAAATTATTCTCCATTGTATCACATGTTCCAAAAAATCAGTAACTTTTGAAGCATTAGCAAAAGTTACGATGGTAGTAAAGAGCTACGACATTATTACTTCAGCGTAGCGATTTACTACGAACAGTTGATACTTGCGTAGCACATTGCTACGACGTTATCGTGTCTATATAAAATAAAGATAACATTATTGTTTCTTTCTTTTATACAAGTAAATAAACACTCTGAACGTAACTCACTCAGTTAATAGGTGTATGTATTATTCTTAGGCTGCTTAAAAATGCGAATTCCAAAGTCAGTCTTGTAAGAGATATATTTATTTTTTATTGAAAACCAACAACCTGCCCCAGCTTTTGCACAGGTGCGATATTGTGCAACCATTATCTGAAACTCGAAACGAATTTCTTGTATTTCTTTCAGAGGTTTAATTAATTTAAATGAGGCAAGAGGTTTTCGAAGGTTAAATTATTTTAAATCGATGTTCATCACGCCAGGATCTTGAGTTCCTTGTTGTTGTGCGTAGTAAAGTATTTTTCTACGCGCTCTACTTTCAATTATGGGTATATATTTTTTAAGACTGATAGCAAAAATGCAGAGATACTAATTCAATCCAATCGCATCTTAGATCTTGACCTTTATTTTCAAATCTAATAATCGAAATTAAATATAACTAGTCGTAGAACTATTTAGTAACAGTATTTCAATTTATTTCCGATATATAAAAAAAAATGTTGCATTTGCTAAAAAGCCTTTGTTTCAATTAAGAAAAAATTTACTTTGACAGCTGGCCTGAGGCTTGACTTTTTATTGGTGCAGATTTAAAAGTAGGTATTTGATGGGATTTTTTTCAATTTTTATAAAAGCACAATAATAACAGCTAGTAGAGATATTCAGTATTCATTATGATGACATTTAAATAAATATCTTCGTAGACAAGGATACACCATTTTCCTAGTTGTCGCATCGTGTGTGACGACGCGTTATTTATCCAATTTTAAACTAATATTGTAATTGATCTATTTTGCAATTGTATTCGTTATTATTCACCTCAGCTAATTATACCCTTTTGAATTATAAGACATAGTCATTACACGTAGATATCGAGGGGAAAAAATCATGTACATACCTTAGACGTTGACTTTGTGGGCGTAGCAAAAATATATATTTTTGCTGTTATCCCACTTCTGAGCTGTGAAAACGCTCAGAAGGATGGGGTTCTTGAGATAAAACACAAACTTTTACTAAGTATTATATTTAATTATACTACAGAAATACAATAGACGGACCTCTCAAAAATATTCAAATTCAAATCTGGATGGCGGACCGGGACAGTGTTGCAACGTTCGAAAACTAAATCGATTTATTCGATAATTTGATATCTTCGGGTTTTAAGGGATATTACTATTCAATAGATTAATGTTTGAAGTGAATAATATTAATAATTAGTAATATGGTAAGTGATAAAATTAATGACTGTTACAATTGATATGAAATATCTCCACTATTTAATTGATGTTATTATACATGTAAACTGATTGATGTAAATTGAAGAGACATACATTATGTTTGAATCGGGTTAATAAACAAGATTTCTGACACAACTTAAACGTTTTATTTTAATAAAAGTTATAAGAAAAATTTTACAACGACATGACAGTCGCCGTATTCAGAATGCACGCACAATGCCGCCACCTAGCGTTACAATGGAAAAATAAAAACAAGACAAAGATAAACAAAACATATTCAAACTCCTTTTATAAAATTTCATCCAATACTCCCACTAAATTTTATAAACTAAAATATATCACATTGCTTGCCTTAAAAAAAACTTAACTTAGATAACTTAACTTTGCACATACTTAATATTAATTAACTTTTTTTTTTTACTATATCCCTAATAAAATAAAATTTAACATCAATGTGTTTTGTCTTCTTATGATAGACAGGATTATTTATCAGTTTGATTGCACTTTGATTATCCATACACAAAGTTGTACAATCTTGAATTATATCAATTTCTTTGAAAAACAGCCTTAACCATAAAAGATTCTTAGCAGCTTCACAACCAGCTACAAATTCAGCTTCAGTTGTTGATAAAGCTACACAAGGTTGTTTTTGACTAGACCAAGAAATAGGTCCACCATTCAACATAAAAATATAGCCACTGGTTGATTTTCTTGTATCTAAATCTCCAGCATAATCTGAATCTGAATATCCAATTAAACTTTCATGACCTTGATACTTTATACACAAATTTTTAGTTTTTATAAGATACCTAATAATCCTCTTCAGCTGATTAACATGATGTATACCAGGATTATTAATATATCTACTTAACAGATTTACACCATATGAAATATCTGGTCTAGTTGCTGTTGATAAAAACAATAAAGACCCTATGGCCTCTCTATAAGGAAAATCAATCTGCTTATTGTCAACATTTTTAGTTAACTGAACATTTACATCAATTGGTGTACTGCTTGAGTATGCTGTACTCATGTTAAACTTACTTATTAATTGTTCAATATATTGTCTTTGACTAATACAAACAGAATTATTATCCTTTAAAATTTCTAAGCCAACAAATCGACTTAAAATTAACTCTTTAATATCAAATCCTTGCTTTAAATAGTCAACAACTTGATATTAAATTTGATGACTAATATAAAATTTGACTGCGACATTATTAAAGCATCGTCTACATATAATATTAGCAAAGCTTTAATACCATTAAAATTGCCTACAAAGACACAATTGTCTGCTTGTGACTGAACAAAACCAAACTTAACTAGAAAATTTGTAAATTTTTGATTCCAGCAACGAGATGCCTGCTTCAGGCCATACAGGGATTTATTTAATTTACATATTTTATTTGCTGGTGCTTTCACTCCATCTGGAATTTCCATATAAACATCCTCTTCTAAATCTCCATATAAAAAAGCTGTCTTAACATCTAATTGCCTTAAGTTCCAATTATATTCAGCAGAGATAGACAACAGTATTCTTATTGATTCATATCTTGTAGTAGGTGAAAAAATTTCATTGTAATCTATCCCTTCAATTTGAGTGAAACCACGGGCACAAAGTCGAGCTTAATATCTTTATACTTCACCATCTTTGTTTCTTTTAATATTAAATACCCATTTTGATGTTATAGTTCTTTGGTTTTCATTATCCACAAAACTCCAAGTGTTATTAGTGCGATGAGCTTCTAATTCTTCATTAATGGCCTCTAGCCACAACTCACTCTCTTCGCAGTTAATTGCTTCATTGTAACTTGCAGGTACATTCAGTTCCATTAAATTTGCCTCAAAAACATTATGTCTACGCGGACGCAAAGTAATATTTGAATGATCCAAATCTGAAAGTTCAATTTCCTGCGAAGGTTCATAAGTCTCATCATTTTCATCAATGGCAGTATGTGTACTTTCATCACTCTCAGTCAACTCTGTATTATCCAACTCCTCTTCAACATTTTGTTCATTATCATCATATATTAAAATTTCAGCTTCATTCTTATTTATTTCAGGACTTTTATGTTCATTGAAAATAACATTTCTTGATATTGTAATTCTTTTTGTAATTGGATCATACATTTTGTAGTTTGAATTATCATAACCAACTAACATCATCTTACAGCTTTTACTGTCAAGCCTCTTTCTCAACTGCCCAGGCACATGTACATATCCTTCACATCCAAACACCCTGACATGATCTAAACAAGGTTTTATACCACTCCACAACTCTATAGGGGTAATATTTGGTGTCTGACTTGAAGATGTGCGGTTTAACAAATAAACAGCACAATTGACTGCTTCTGCCCAAAGATAAAGTGGTACCTTACGAGCATAAAGCATGGATCGAGCACTTTCAAACAATTGTCCTAATTTCTCTTTCGGCTCGGCCATTTTGTTCAGGTGTATATGGTGCAGTGAGCTCATGAGTAATGCCCTCATGGTCAAGATATTCTTTAAATTCTTTGCTTAGGTACTCTCCACCATTATCAGTGTGTAGTATGCGTACACTATGTGAAAACTTATTTTTAATCATTGAATTATATTTCTTGAAATAGTATAAAACATCACATTTATTCTTTAAAAAATACACATACCTGAAGGTTGTAGCAGCATCTTTAAATATTACAGCATATTTCATACCTTGTACAGATGGTACACTGAACGGTCCACAGACATCGCTGTAGATAACATCACCTGGTTGCTGTGGTCCTCGGTTTGATTTCTTGAATGGATGACGAGCATGCTTACCATAAGCACAACCCTCACATACAAACTTGTCACAGTCTGATAAATCCACACCAGTAATTACATTGTTCTTGCACATTTTCTGTATTTCTTTTACATTTATATGTCCTAGACGTTCATGCCATGTTTTAAGATCCAATTTTTGTACTACATTGCAAACTGGATTTTGAAGTGTTATTATGTTTAACTCATATAGATTGTTGCTTTGCAAAGATGCACATAACACTACTTTGTTATCCTTGTATATTAAAGCATCTGTATGTTTCTTTACAATATTATAACCTTGTCTTGTCACTGCTCCTTCAGAAAACAGGTTTCTCCTCAGCTTTGGTACATAAAGAACATTTCTTAAGATACTTGTCTCCCACTGCCCATTAACACACTTGTTTATCAAAACATTTCCTCGACCAGCCACTTCTATAGCTTCTTGGTTCCCGAGTTTCAGTGGAGATCCAGTATACTCATACAGTTCAGCAAAATTTTCTCGCTTAAAACACATGTGAGCTGAAGCACCGCTGTCTAATATCCATTTTAAACCATCATCATTTTTCAATTCTGAAATTGCTACATGGAATGCTAGCATGTTCTTACCTCCATGTTGTTTTTGTTTTGGAGCACGGCAGTCTCTAGCAAAATGACCACGTTTACCACAGTTGTAGCATGTAAAGCGATGTGCTTTTTCATTTGACTTTTCAGTTGAGTTTTCATTTGATTCTTTGTTAGTTTTCTTCAATGGAACACTTTTCTTTTTCATATTTTGTTTTGCAACTAATAAAGCAATTTCATTGTCATCTTCTATACTCAAACTGGCCTCCTCATCAAGCAAACGAGCTGTTAGGTTAATGACTGTTTGATTCTTTGGATCAAGCGACATCCAAGCCTGGCGAACAGATCTGTACTTGGAAGGTAGTGAACTCAAGATTTTTGTTATGATTGCAGTTTCACTAATTGTTTCTCCGCTTTCTTTAAGTTGCTTAGCCAAACTCTCAACTTTAGCAATATGCTGAGCTATACTGTCTGTTGGTGACATTCTGTATTGATAGAATCGCTCATGGATCATCATTTTAGTCATCTCAGATTTCTGTTCATAAATGGATTCAAGCTTGGTCATTACTTCTAGTGCTGTATCACAATTTTCGATGAGTGCTATTTGATTCAAATCCATGGCAGACGTTATCACGAACATCGCCATGCCATCATCTTTATTCCATTGAATCGCCTTTCCATCCGGCTTTGGCGTGTTAATATCTAGCCCCTTGGCACGCAGGGCACATTTAATTTGGAATTTCCACTGTTTAAAATTCGTTCCGTCGAATTTTTCCAAATTTGTCTTTCCGAGCTCCATTTTTGTTCAAAGAAAAAAAAACGTTTCTTTTTTCGAAAATTACAAACAACTTATGTTTTCTCTGCTCTTTGTTTATCACCACTTTTACATTAACGTGGGCCTGGGCCCATAACCTGTTTGAATCAGGTTAATAAACAAGATTTCTGACACAACTTAAACGTTTTATTTTAATAAAAGTTATAAGAAAAATTTTACAACGACATGACAGTCGCCGTATTCAGAATGCACGCACAATGCCGCCACCTAGCGTTACAATGGAAAAATAAAAACAAGACAAAGATAAACAAAACATATTCAAACTCCTTTTATAAAATTTCATCCAATACATTATTCATTAAAATAACGCAAATCCATTGACTAATTTTAAAGATTTATGTTTTGCGTATATATATATAGGGATAATGATAATCTTAATTTATCTTCTCAAAGTTCTCTTCTTGTTGCACCTACCATACTCTCTCTGCATCACCCTAAGGTTGACTGGTGAGAATGCCTACGGCATTAAGTCCGCCTATGTAATGTTTTGTTGCATGAAGTTTAAATAAATAAATAAATAAAATAATGGGATAGAGAAAGCGACTTTGTTTTATACTATGTACAGACTACAAAATGTCGCTCAATTTGTAAATATATTAACTTAATTACCGAGGGTCAATTGACGACAAACGACCAGACTTATAGCCTGCTGGTTAGTGGATGTTGGGTGAATAGTGGTTCATGGACACACGCTGCCGCGCTCTATGACTCCAACCTACCCAACCCGCCCTCCTACCTATTAACAACGTGTTGCTGGCCTTCTGGTGCTAAGGTTTGAGAATAATGAGATTGGACTGTTTTTAATTATTTTCATGACCCGTTCCGCATCTTCTATCATGGAATCAACGGAGTCCCCGAATAGTTCTCGCATTTTATCTTTGGTGTCTTCGTCAATGGCACAATTTTAGTTTGTAGCTCAATCTACAAACCAAAATTGTGCCATTATCAGCTAAAAAGGCCTTGATTTGCTTAACATTGACCGTCGCACCTTCTATCTTCGCTCTATAACGGTCAAGGGTCGTATTTCTCGGAGAGGTGTGCTCCTCGATCGCATCCGCTGTAACAACCAAGTCAGCGTATTGGGCAGACTTCATGCTCATCCCCTCTTTCAGAAGATTTCGATAGTCCTCTAGAGAACATTGCTTTGGAATATATCATTCTATCTCCCCTACCTATTGTTGGTGTTAGACCTTTAATTAAATTGAGTACAAGTATTCAAGGGAATAAGAGAATTGGAGTTATAGTCGTGATGATATACGTCCTATGTCAAAAAAGATATAAAGTAATACGCATTATTATATTACTCACATCAATTTCAGTATCGACTAGTTCCCATGGCCTTGTTTGTGATATTAGAATTATTTTCGCTCCATAATTGAATATTGAGTTGCCGTGAATCCTGAAATGATAATGTAAAATGTGTGAATGTGTGCGGTGTATAAATAATATATCGATTATCAAAAAAATATTTTTAAAATATTTAAATTTATGTAAAGAACCAAAATTTAAATATTATTTGTTAAATTAAATGTTTATTACAGATTATAAACTTGTTACGCTAGCCTAAACATTCACAACTGTGATCACAAAGTAAACAGTGGAAATAAGTATTTTAGTATCACCTATGTTAACGTATAAAGCAGGCAGAGATTCCAGTTCGGAGAATCCAAGATGAATTCGGTTGAGATTAAACTTGGACCGTGGCACCAAAGTATGGATGTTCAACATACTATGGTTCCAGGGACCAAATTCACTCCCCCCGCCAACATGGTAGATTCTTCGTACAGACGACTTCCAGGTTTGTCTCTTCTTTATTCTCATTTGAAAATCTGTAAAAATTCATGATTATTTTATTAATAATGTCCCGATATCTTACCTTGTAGAGAAAGATGCCTCGAACAAATGTGGTGTGAACAGCTGCCCTTGTGGTATACATTATCATGTGCTTCTGCTTGCAGTACACCCATCACCATTGCTGAGATGAGCTGTGAATTGTAGAAGTAAATAATTAAAGTTATGCTTTTATGAACTACCATTGAAACAAATGGGTCCTATTTCGCATGTAGAAAATTTACTGGAGTAGTTAATATTGATTTGTTTGCGTATGATCTTTGTTTTGTGAGGGGAGAATCACTAAATCCCGCCCAGGGCAGGGCGGGAGGGAGTGTCAGACTCTTACTGACTAAAAACCCTCCGTCCCTACTCTTGGTCTTGGCCGAGGCTGCGGTGCCTCTTTGCGTTGACCCGCAAGCCCGGCTGAACATCGGCCCTACAGGGCCCCTCTGTGGTGGTATATTAGCTCTATGAGGCGCACACAGAACGCTACATGCCGTACGCTAGGGTTAGTTCTGGTCGGGCGGCGAATTACCCTTACTCGTCATCTGAAGACCCGTATGCTCCACCGCTTCATCTGGGTGGTCCTCACAATGATGACACTCGGACGTCTCCTCCCACCGGATCCGAAACAAGAACCAACCGAAGCTGCTGTGCACGGTAAGCACCTGCGTCAGGCGGAAGGTGAGAACGCTGTGACGTCTCTCGAGCCACTCCTCAAAGAGGGGTCTTACCGCTGCTATACCAGAGTGCCCGGCCCGGTTGCAACAGATGTGCCGCGTACTAATGTGGGGTGGCAGAGGAACTTCGCCCCGGCGACACGCGTCTGTCGCATCAAATCTAAACTATATGATCATATGGTTTAGATTTATCGCGGAGAAATGTATTGTTGACATTAAGCATAATTTTAAATTGTTAACAATAATTTTATTACCAACAGTTGGTTTGTAGCAGCAGTAGTGTCATGATGAATTTGGGTGAGAATAAAATTTGGTGGACAGCAACAGAACATCGAAAGTTAATTCACGCTTTGTTACAGTCCGCCTTATTCAGTCTCCCCTTTGGCCTTCCTTTTCCCCCCGTCTCAATAAATTGACTTTTTTATGATCTGTGAACATTGCGAATTTATTAGAAAAAAAAAGGTTTTAGACCATCATTTGTCCAACGTGTGTTGGACAAATGATGGTCTAAAACCTGGATGGTTGATGACAAGAACTATCAAAAATTTTATTTGTACACAGTTTTGAAGTCAACTTTTCAGACGCTCCAATTTCACAGATAGTTCATTTCAGTAACAACTTTGCTTGCTACATTTGCTGCATATGGCTAATTTTTGTTTCTTGTGTGATACTTGAAAATATATAGACGTCAATTTAGTGATATCTCACCCAGTTGACAATTAATCTCAAGCATGTTTAGAGTTCAATATAAACGTAGCTGATGCGAGATTGGCTGACCCACACCTACATAATCTCGCACACCGTAAACCACCATTTACGTTGAGCTAAGAATTGTAAGAATATCATTTGGATTATTATAACATTTCTTGTAGATAAATATTTTTATTATTACAGAAGTTTCTGACAGCAACTACTTAATGATTAATCACCATTTCAGTCTTACCCACGTGAAATTAAAATTTGGTGGACGGTAATAAAACGTGGAAATTAATATACACTTTATTACTGTCAGCCTTTTTAAGCCTCCCCTTTTATCGTCTTTTATCCACAATGTATTATATTTCATCTACATTGCAATTGCTCCACTTATCGTTGGAATAAGTAACTATTTTTTTATGCAGTAAGATTGCATTGATTCACGATACGTCAATTTTGAATACTTTCATATAGAAGATGTACATAAATTCATTAACACGTCGACTTACTTTCATGTGGTTGATTACGACTTAAAAACATTATAAAAGTCATCTGTATAATTTAATAACAGGTAAAAACCACGTCATAAGGGGTAAGTAGGCAAAGAAAAAATATGCTTTGTAGGCGTCATGTTAATTAGGAACATACAAATAAGGTACAATTTTGGATGGATGCAGATTTAGACATTTTGCAGACGTTTTGATACGAACGGTCGGCTGCGGATGCCGTCCGTTTGGAATGGGTAACGTGGATTTCAACCCGTTTGAGAAAACATCGCTGAATTTTGTCCATTTTAATGGCATATCACACGTAATGATTATGAAAGTCTTCAACATTGAGGTAAAAGGTGCTACAGAAATAATATGGAACTTGAAATTAAAACCGTAAGTTCTGTATGAGTAGACAATGTATGCATTGATTTAGACACGTAGTACATAACCTTTGTTTACCAAATTTTGTATCTATTGGAGGTTTACTATTTATTTTACATAGATTGGCAGCGATCGACAACGATTGGAAAATTTGATACTGCCTTTTTATCAGGGTCTTCAGCAATGGTCTTGCGACAGTCGAATTGAGGGAAAGTATACCCACTGCGCTGTGCCATGTAAATGCGGACTCTAAAGATCGATAAATTTTGATGGATTGTATATAGTTTTCAATGTATTTCAACAGATAGGTCTCACAGCTCTTTAGCTTTATTCCAGGCACAGGCCACTGGCTAATAATAAAGCATTGATAATTTATCTTTTTAAGGAGGTAGGAGGTAGGGGTTAACGAGCCGATCGATTAAATTATTGAACTTTATTCTCATTAATTGTATCACTATCGCAATAAAAAAATCAAATGTTTTGCTACATTATTTTTACACCGCAGACATTGTCTACCATTAAGGTCATCTAAATGACAACACTGTATCTTTTTTTTCCCGTAGATTTAGATCATAGTTACATCATAACATTTTATTGAATCGAGTACATATAAATAAAACCATACAAATAATATATTTTATCACTTGCGATTGTGAAATTTTATTAAATTTAATTTACTACACACAAAATTTTCAGTGCACAAAACGTCTTAGTCGCAAGCATTTTCTTTAAGACGTGACCGTTATCAAAACTTTTGAATTACAACACAGTTGTAACATTGTTGCCAGTTTACTGTACTAGGCTAGCAGGCAAGCAGGAATCCAACGACGACAAACCACGATGAAATCGGTTGAGATTGAAATTGGTCCGTGACGCCAAATTATTGACTCTGACACACAATTTGGTTCCAGGGACCATTTTCACTCCCACCAATATCTTGCCAGATTTGATGCTTCACTGTTGTTTCTTCATGTAGATATGTAACTAAAAACTTTTAAAAGTTCCTGATTCATTCAACCTAAATTAGTATGCATTAGAAATAATTAAGTGGTAACTTACCTTATCGATAAGGAAAGCGCTTGATATACAGTGTTGCTGCTAGATTGGCTGACAGTCTCGTTCACAGTCATGCAGTAATGTTAAATAGCCCGTTGGCTACTGTTTCAAAGATGCATGAGCTGTAAATTAAAAAAATAAAACTTATATTAACTGTGTCATAGAAAGTTTTTTATTTAAAATAAAATTGAGCCATTAATAATTCTTATACTACTATTCTATAGAGAGGAACGAGTAATTCAGTCATCAGTTTCATACAATAGACGAAAACAAAACCTGTTTTCGTCTACCTTACCTAAGAACACTTGTCATCAAAAAGTCGAAAACCCTCTTTAATAATTTTTTAACAAATTAAAACACCTTATTTAATTCAAAAGTGTTTTCATTCTATGAAAAAAAACGATAGTAATAGCTGGCAATCTAGCCATTACAATGTAGTAAGCGAAAATTTAAAATTTGAAATAAGAATTTCGTTTATTCATCCTCTAAATAAAATGAATCACGATTTATTTGGAGCTTTTTTGTGTGACTTTAATCCGTCTGAAATAAGTATTATTTTATAAAACATGGATACTTTCCCCTAATAGTAGCCGCCTAAGTGATGACATTGCTGGATTCTGGACTTAATTAGCTGTTGTAGTTCAAACATTGCTTCTAAGTCATTAATTCCAAGAGTCTAAAACCGCTATCGAGAGATTGATATCTTTACGCACCGTTCTGGATCTGGCAGGAATCGGGTCACTTCTGAGAGAGGTGATCGATTTATTGTAACAACTTCCATGCGAAACCAGTGCCTTAATGCATTTCAACTACAGCGTGTTAAAGGAACGTGTACTGGTAGCACGCAAGTCAGCAAATGGGCCGAAATCAACTGCAGACCACCGAAAAGCTGCGCTTTGATTTTGCACTTGACCACCTAAATTGGTCATACCTCAAATGGAGCAAAGTTCTCTTCTCTGTTGAATTTATAATCATACTCTATGGTAACGACGGTAGGAACAAGGTTTACGGTCTACATCTACTAATCTTTACAAATCATAAAATTGTAAGGTGCTTTGATTTTTTTGATGAAAAGTGTATAATAATTAAATATTGAGCTGGATAACTTGAGTCTTCATTCTTCTCAGTTGACTGTACTGTACTGCTTTGTTCCAAAAGTGAATCACTGTTACAATGTACTCTACAATGTATTAGATACAGTTATTCAATTGGACAAAAGCCAAACAGTATGGTGACTTATTCCTGTATCAGCGGAATTTCTTCGTTTAGTTTAGTTTATATTTATTAAAATTGAATAACCATGATGAAAACAATAATTTACACATACGTATTTTTTCTATTTACGTGTCCTTTGGTTCTTCTATCATTAAAACGTGTTGGTATTTGTTCGCGTCGAACTATTTTATAAAAAATAGTCATAACCCGCGGTTTACCACATATTGCCTACGTTTCGCGTAGCTGTGTAGCATCCTAGCAATAAAAGAATGATTCAAATTGATTTTGTAGAGTTTTAACAGTCAAATCAATCAATCAATCAATTCTTCTTTAGAATATTAGTAAAGAGAAAATAAACGTTATTATATTTCTTATGATTTATGCAACTTTTAGTGTTGATAATTTAATAACAGACAATACTATAATATAATTCACGGAGTGATTGCAACATTT
Organism: Spodoptera exigua; assembly: GCA_902829305.4. NCBI lineage: Eukaryota > Metazoa > Arthropoda > Insecta > Lepidoptera > Noctuidae > Spodoptera > Spodoptera exigua. The sequence goes on along the minus strand of LR824601.2, from coordinate 4,145,228 downwards.
GCCCAGTACAAATAATTTGAACACACCTTATATAGGCATGTTCCTTTCTTTACACTCTATCCTAATCACACTGTGGAACCTGTAGTTACATTTTATACCCCAAATTCATAACATCTCAGACATACTCTATGCGTAAAAAATCCTTTAAATAAAGATAAAAAACATTAAATAAAAAAATAACACTTTAATTTAACGTTCAAAATTCTTCGATTGATTTTTGGGTGGGTAAACTTAAAGATGCTTTCAAATTTGTATCATAACCCAGCCAGGGTAGCAAAATCTACTTAGAAACTAAACTGCCGCATTACTAATACGGACCTCGGGGTTCGATGTTCGGCTCAGCTATTCCATTGGGCTGAAGAACTTATTTGCGATGGTATTTACTACTCCTATTAGGTCAGCTGCGGGCTAGCTCGCTTGGTATTAGTCGGGGAGGATCTTATGGGGACATTGTGGTACTTTCGAGGCTTGCTAGGTTTCGGAGCCGAGCGCACGAGGGACTGACTTACATGACATAAAGTTTCTATCAAGTCTGTTATTCGTTGTTCCAACAACTCTGGTTGAGACTAAACGTGAGTCAAACACCATCAAAACTCGGATTTCAACACAGTTTTGATATTGTTTGCTATTTTCAGACTCTCCCATTTTATAGTACAGCTGGCTAGCAGTAAGCAAATCCAACGCTGACAAGATGAATTCGATTGAGATTAAACTTAGTCCGTGATACCAAAGTATGGATTTAAAAACATATTTTGGTTACAGGGACCAATTTCACTCCCATCGATACTTTGGCAGTATTTTTCATAGTGATTCCACAAGGTTGATTGTGCTTGTATGATGAATATATGTAAGAACGCATGCTTCTATACGTACATATATAAAAATAATTTTGTGACAACTTACCTTATTGAGAAAGAAATCTCGATCAAATGTGACACTTTGTTCTGTTAACCACAATTACTGTTGCTCCAGTGGCTGACAGTCTACCCACATAGTCCAACACTGTCTAGCTGTGAATTGAAATTATACTTAATGAGTATATCAAAAAGTTGTGATTTTATTATGATAATTATAAACCAGTATTTTATTAAGTTTTAATTATAATGAAATTGTGCGTAAGGCAGACTTTTCACTGTTCACTGCTTCTTTAAGGCGATTTCGTAGTTCATCATTATCGTCATAAGCCTATAAGTGCCCACTGCTGAGCAAAGGCCTCTTCTTGCACGGAGAAGGTAAGAGCATTAATCACCACGCTTGCTCGATGAGGATTGGCAATTTCAAACAGATAATTAGAAATTCCAGAAAGAATTAGAAAGTCCAGGTTTCCTCACGATGTTTACCTTCACCGTATGTCAGTGGTGTCTAAATAATCATAGAAAATTTTAATTAGCAAACATTGGTACTTGCCAGGTTTCGAAACCCACATCCATAAATATGGGCCTCTAGCGTGGCTTGAAACTAGTCGAGTATCTCGTCAAACAATTACGTGAGTAAGCCGAAAACATTATAAATAATTTAGTATGTCTCACGAAAGTTATAATAAAATAAAATAATAACTTAGATAAATAAGAAACGTACATTAAGAATAAATTGTTTAAAAAGTACATACTATACATAGTTTGGCATAATAATATTCAAACGATATTTTTGTACTATATTGATAGACTGCACAGTTAGAGCAGTAGCTGGGCTGGCTGCTGTGCAACGTGTCATGGGCTCGATTCCTGCACGGAACAACACTTGTTGTGATCTACAAACTGTTGTTTCGGGTTCGGGTGGCTTATGAATGTGAATTTGTTTGTTTGTAAATGCAACCTCGACACAAAGGTATTTAAAAATGTGAAGGTCGTGAGTCAGGAAAACACACCACAATTCATTCAAATAACTATGATTGTACATAAAAGCTGGAATATTTTATTGACCCCTCATGTCTTCAATCTTCTTAGATGACTGTACTGCACTGCATTTGCCAAGCAGGAATGACTGTTACATAGTTTCTACTAGTTACAGTTATTTAGCTAGACAAAGGCCAAACAGTATGGCAACCTGCTTCTGACCGAGAATTTCGATGTACATAATTATTTTATACATACACATAGCGTCGTGCCCAAAAATTGTACACAAGGTCAACTTACAGCATTGAGCATTATCCACCAGCCTGGCCTTTAGGGGATGCAGAGAAGAATACGTATTGCAGATGCAAGAAGCAAGCAGGAAACCTAATTAAAACGTGAAATTATAAGGAAATAATAATGAATAACGCTTGAACGCAGATTGCTTTCCACTGGTAGATCAGGAAAATACCACAGCCTTCGTTCAGCACTGGACTCACTCTTATGGGTGATAAAATAATGATGGTGACGATTAATCTTATTCGTTGTTTAAATAATAGAGTTCAATATAAAATTCACGTAGGGTTTTCAACTTTTATTTGAAGATTTAGGTTACATCTTTTATCCGATTAGATAAGAGTATCAAGTGTCAAAAAAGAGTAGTCTTTATACCTATAACATTTATACATTGATGTTTTTGCTTTAATCAGCATATAACAATTTATTTGTTTCAATAATGTATAAAAATATTTTAGGCTACTCCACTGTAATTCTAAACAAGTATTCTAATTCTTTATTTTGAGTATGCTGGGCAACCCTAAACCCATAGGTGCAAGCCGCTCTAGCTTCAGTTGTCTCTAGCGTCTATACGTTTCTATCTCAATAGTGCCCGTAAAAATGATAACCTAGTGTTATTTTAAACAGCTGGTATCAACCGGCACAGAAATTTACTTAAGTACACGTTTTAAACAATTTTGTATATCTGTCAATAAATGTCAAGGTGCATGCAGATTGCTTTGAAGTGAGTACATGTTCTAATAACATATAATGTTTACCTGCTCATTCTCGTTCAAAATGTGTAATAAATCACATCTGCATTATGTAAAATTTTTATTTAACACTAGCAACCCGTTCATCGTCTACAGTCTTAATGAAATGTTTCCGTTGCGAGAATTCACTTTGCTTTGTCGGATGGGTACCGTAATTAAATCTGTGGCTAACTTACCAACTGTTATAAGTATACGTTAAAGCATGCAATAAAGTAAGGAGTATTGAACATGTTATGTTATAAAGTTACACACTTTTAACGATCATTTGGGTAACTTACCTAATAAAAAATGAGTCTGAAATTAACTTCTATTTCAATTTAAAAAATTCTAATAAAAGTAAAACAAACATCAAGTTACAGCGATGGATAGTGAAATTGCAGCAATGGACAGTGGGTACCTTTCCTTTAATAGAAATATTTTCAACAGACGTTAATATTGTAATCATCTTTACGGAATATTTGGACTTTCTATAAGATTGTGGTATTCGTTGTCATAATGAACAACTAAATATACCATATCAAACGTTTCAAAAGTACTCACTTCCAACAACTCTGGTTGAGACTAAACGTGAGTCAAACATCATCAAAACTTGAATTTCAACACAGTTTTGATATTGTTTGCCATTTTCAGACTCTCCCATATAAAAGAAAAAGCTAGCAGGCAAGAGGTGAAATCCAACGACGCAAAACCAAGATGTATTTGGTTGAGATTAAGGTTGGTCCGTGAAACCAAAGTATGGATGACAAAACATAGTTTGGAAACAGGGACCAACTTCACTCCCACCGATATCTTGGTAACAAGACAGCTGTCCAGGTGCTTCACTTTTCTTTTGTTCTTCTTTGGTATTTAGATATGGTTTTATGAGATCATGATTTCTACATAACTATAAACACATATAAAAATAATTTAGCGACATCTTACCTTTTTGACCACGTGACCGGCTGACTGCCACACCTATAGTCACGCATGCTGATTACCATCTAGTCCACCTTATTATGTTTAAGCTGTGAATAATACGGTTATTCCGTTTTACTAATTTAAGTTGTATTTAGGCAGAACTAATATGTTATGGTTGAAAGCAAGCGTATTAGGAGAACGTTACTTCATTTAAATACTGTTTGTGTTTGTATTTTCTTATATCCAAATGCTACCAGATGGACAATTAGTAGGCAAAAAAAAAAAAATACGATTGGAACGGATCGTGAGAGAGACTTCAATTGACTACGTGTGTGAAAAAGTAATAAAGGTAGTGTTTCGATAGTTGAGTGTCACATTATTAGTGTTTAGTTAGTTTTTTTTTTATTATTGACATTTTCTGTATTATGTCAAAGCTATTTTTAATTATTGCTTTCTGTCGTGCTTTTTGACTGTTCCATTTAATAGTTTACTTTCTGACAGTTAGAGTATGTATAATGTATAACTCAGAAACACCCGTCACTTTAACTGGTAGTAAACTGACACGTGACTAGAACGGGTCCACTTAAACTGGTATGGTTCTTTCCCTTAAAAGATCACTACAGAATAAACTTACACGGTTCCCACATTATATTAACAAATTTGTAGATTGTCTGGGCTTCAAAAAAGACTGATCGCTTTGTTTCGGCGAGTCCTCTATTATACTAGTAGTTGTTATATTATTATTTTGCTCATATAGTTAAAGTAAGCTGATGCTGCTTTTAGGATTAACCGACATTCTCGAAGTTATTCGCGACCATTAATTATCATCATCATCTGAAAATTGCATTAATTAATTAAAATTATTATACAAACAAAGAAAGCATGATAAAGATTTATCCGATTCTAATAGATTATGATTGCCAATATCACAGTTTACCTGTACAACGTAAAGACATTTTATTACACTTTTATGCCTATTTACAAGTTTAGCTACAATGCCGTAAATTGTTTGTAGTAAAGTAGAAGAGCTTTAAATAAAATTCCACCAGTATTGTTGACTTTAAATTTAAACTATAACAAAAAGAAGATTCGTTCCATCCAACCACCCAGATTTTGCCTTGCACCTGAAATAAAAAGCGGTTTTAACAGTACGTCATCTTAAGGCTTATTTAAAAAAATCGTTTCGTAAAGTTATAATTATATTTTTCAAAATCTTATATTCTTACCCCCTTACTAATAAAGATTTACACACATCTTATAACAGATTCAATACTAATAATCGACATTTGACATTTCTCGGGTATACAGCTGTTATAACCGTGTGTGTCGCCGAATTTATTTACATGCCACGGACTTTAGAAGAACAGGAAGAAGTTATGCTGGGATTCCGTAGAATTTGTGGTTTTAAGAATGTCATAGGCATACACATTGATTGCACACATATTAAAATAAAAAAGGTCGGCGGAGATAGCGCTCAATATTACATAAATAGCAAGGGTGTATATTCCATAAACGTGCAAGTAGTATGCGACTCTAAATTGCAAATAAGAGACATTGTTGCACATTGGAGGGGCAGCACACATGACTCCCGGATTTTCAGAGAAAGTCAAATCCAGAGAATTCCATGGATGATTCTTAGGTGATGCGGGCTGTGGACTAACAAGTTTTTTATTCACACTGGTACAAAACCCTACTAACCCCAAAGAAGAAGAATATAATAAGTCTCATATTCTTACACGAAATACAATAGAAAGATGCTTTGGCGTGTGGAAACAACGATTTCGCTGTTTACTTCATGGTTTTAGCGTTTCTTTAGAGAATGCAAAACTATATATAGTTGCTATAGCAGTTCTACATAACATTGCAACAAAAATGGGGGAAAAATTAGAAATAGTGGAAAATATTCCACATGTCCCTAGACAACCACTACAAAACATGCCCGAAGATAGGACCGGGCACACAGCTAGGCAATTATTCATAAGAACACATTTTTAGTATAATAAGATAAAGAGTAGTACAAACAGTCTTAAAAGTCATTTTTATTTTATTTTTTTATTTAACAATACATTCTCTAATTCTAAATTATATATGCGGATTTCTGTTTCTTTTATTCGCAACTGTGCCTCTCTCAGCTGTAGCTCATGCTCCGCTTTAGCCCATTCATGAATTTCAGTTGCTTGTTTTATTTTAAGAGCATGTTCTGCTTCAATGGTACTTATCAAAACTTGGTCCCTTTTTTTGACGGCATAATTTTGTTGTTCGATCTTTTTTTTAACATGTAGCCTATGGGCTCTATGCTGCCCCGTTTCCAACATCTTCTTATCACTTTTATTTTCTTCTACTTTGTCTGTTAAGGGAGTAATTTGTTGCAAAGTTTAACAGTCACTATCGAATTTGTTGCTATCTACTTCAAATTCCTGTGGTACCATTTCTATTATTTCATTAGTCACAGGATCTGGGCTCATAGGTTTTTCTCCGCCATCACTTTTTTCGCACATCGACTTTTTTTATACTCGGACAGCTTTTTTTAGCATCTATTTTGCAAGTTCGCTACTGTTGCTTTATTTCCACCATTGTTCTATGCCTACTGTTCAATTCGTTGAATCTTTTAGTTATTCCCAACCAAGCACATTGTTTTGATTTATTCGTATTAGTATCGGTATTTTTATTTTCAATGACGTCTACAAATTCTTTTATACAACCACGGAGTAAATCCTAAAAGAGAAAATCGGGTATGAAATAAGAGAAAATCATATTTCACATCATACTCATATCACCTTTGGTTGTTATGCCTTTTCCAATGTATCCCAATTAACGGATCGTTTTCTTTTTAAGGAATTAACCATAATAATATTCTCTTTTTTAATTTCCATTGTTATAACTTATATTCAAAACTACAACAGACATTAACGGTTAATTCAAGTAAATGACAAATATGTAGGTACTCAAATAGACTTTGACATTGAAAGGTATGTTCATAACATCTACATTTTTACTCTAATTTCGCTATAAATTATCGAAAAATAATATTTAAATAATTAATAAAATCCCCGAAACATTGTTGTTATTGTAGTAAACCAGCCACTAATTGATTATTTTAATTTAAATCCCATTATAAAACGAAAGAAATGTGTAGATGTTTTACTGTTCCGTAGTTTCGGAACGGTTTTCTCAATGTTGCTAGTAATCAGCAGCATAGGAAATAAATAGTTATTCAAGATATACCCATTGTTTATCTCTTTCAATAAACAATTATCAGATTGTTAATTAAGTGAATAACCGAACTTTATTAGTAAGACCGTTACAGTCTTACTCATAAAGTTTGGTTACTCACTTGTTTAACACTGATAATTGTTTATTGAAAGAGAGTCATTGTTCTCGCATGTCTGATCTCACACACCGTCCTGGTCTTACATTGATGTTTCCGAATGTATCCTGTAAAATACCACGCTTAATGGATTTATCAATGGCCGCATTGAAATCATGGATGCAATTCCCAAGGCCACCATTGGGAATTCGTTCCTTCCACCTTTTCTTCCTCCACACCAAACGCTTCCTTTTTTTACATCGGATCTAAAGGTTGCCCCTGCTATATATTGGATATCTCCAGGGACTGGCCTGGGATAAAATGGCAAAATCGGCAGTGGGAGGGGTCACAATGCAACAGGACTTCCTTGGGATTGGCCTGGACAACTCCAAAGTTTCGTTATCAAGCTTCTCTGTCAAGTCAGCTATACTTTTAGTGACTCTTTCAACTGACGTGTCAACCTATCGTTGAACTCTCGGTCCATAACAGCTTGTTGCTTGGCTTGATTTGGTTGCAGCTTGAATCGATAGAAGATGGTTATGTTTGTGTTAAATGCCTTTGAATATATTTATTTATGATATACCACGTTCATTCCACGCAAGATACTGAGAAACTGGAGCATCTTACAAATCTCTGCGAGTGTATCCTTAGCTAATACAAAGACCCGTACTTGACCAGCAGCCTACCACCTAATAATTGTCCATAAAATTCTCCATTCTCAAACTTCCTTCTGATTTGATTCTCTCTGGAGCAGCATACATACATGACTTCCTAATTTTGGAAGTCATGTATGCTGCTATTCCAATTTGTTAATGATTCTTATTTGCAATTTAGAATCGCATACTTCTTGCGCGTTTATATACCTTACCTACCTTTCTATTGATGTCTATAAGATAAGTTGGCAAAATCGAATTTTTGGTGTAGGTAATCTTCGTTAAATCAGACGATTATGGTTGAGATTAAACATGGTATACAACATCGAAACATTGTAATTACCACATGATTTGACACTGTAAACCATGTTCATGCTTCACCAATTTATCACAATTATGTTACACCGTATCCAGTAAAATAATTTTGGTGATGAATTTGGTTGAGATTAAAATTTGGTGGACGGACAAATCATGGATAATGTTTGGGAGCATGTTTTTATACTCTCCGGCAAACTCAGTCTCCCCTCTTGACATTATTCAAATTTTTCTTCAAATCTTAGTTAATATAATATAATCCTTCTATTAACACATGTACATATATATTGTAAGGAATCGAACTTCACTCGTCTAGAATTTCATAGATTTCACCAAGTACAAATAATAATTGGATATGGTCAAAACTTATACAATTATAAACTTATTCTTCAAATAATAACTTCTACCACTACTGAAATTTGAAATAGTAATTGCAATTATTCTGTATTTTCGCTACGATCAAAATAATCCTGGTTGGTATTTGAAAGAGAACTAAGTATACATTGCCATTCCATGAAAAACAAAACAAGGATTGAAAGTGTATACTACGTTCTCTGTCGCCAAATTTACCCTTATTAATTTAAAACTGTTACGTTACATTGTCAATATAGGTCATTAGAAAAGAAAAGGTAGCCGTCTAGCACCCTGATTTTTTCAAGATACACATGTTTATAAGTGAAATATAAAGCACGCAGCATTTCAAAACCCTATTACAGATCCAAACTTTAAATTCTATCAATCCGGTATGGGCTTATCATCAAGCTTCCAATTTATTTGACATGTCGTTTTACAAAATGTTTCAGAAAGGGGTTTGAAAATATGTTACAATCAGCTTTTGCCCACGGCGTCGCTCGCGTTAAGAAATATTATTATTAATTAGGTATAGTTTTTGCGGCTTTACTTTTGTCTTGATCTATCTTTAATTTAGGCCCAATCAGTCGAAAATCTAACATGATTTAAACAAACTTTCATCCCCTATTTTATCCCCTTAGAGGTGGAATTTATCAAAATCCTTTCTTAGCGGATGCCTACGTCATAACATCTACCTGCATGCCAAATTTCAGTCCGATCCGTCCAGTGGTTTGGGCTGTGAGTTGATGGATCACTATATCAGTTTGAGTTTTATATATTTAGATAAACTTTAAGTACCTAAAAATTACACTTGATTGTCCTTACGTAAATGACAAAAATGTAACAAGATAACAATAATTGGAATTAATAATTTTATTATAATAAACATATAATAGAAGACATCCCAATTTAAAAATAAAAAAAATAATGCCTTACAAGAATTTACCGAGAAAAGCTCTACCAGTCTCAAGTTACAACGGGACTCATGAGCCTCGAAACTGGTAATACATTTTTCATTATTTTCAACAAAAATTTGAGACTAATCTGATTTTGTTTATATGATGTTGCTGCAGGTCCGCTGATGACTTCATTTTTCGCAGTTGATTGTACTGCACTGCCTTACTCCCGGATCGAATGTTGTAACTGATATTGTACAAGTTACAAACCCGATCAGAGACTAGTGCTGAACAGTTAGTAATCTTCTTTTTTCACACGTTTCACGTTCATAGAGTAAATAATTTTATCACAGGTTCTTATGTCTTATCTAGAGCCTCTACATAAGCTCTATGGATCATGGTACATTCGTCGTAGATTATTAAACTGACATCTTGTAAAAAAATACCCAATGGGCTATTTTACATAACGCATTAACCGACTCAATGTTTAATATATTGAGACTTTTATTCGCAGAAGACTGTACTGCACTGTCCTAACCCCGGTACGAATGTTGTAACGTGGTGTTGCGTCATTTGTGTGTAAAATAAATGGTCTTTCTTTTTTCTTCTTCTTCTGTTGTACGAGTTACAACTCCGATCAGAAACTAGTGCCGAACAGTTTTCTCGATGAATCCCTTTTCGATAAAGTTAATAAGTAATTCACCAAAATTATTCTTTTGTTGACATACTTAGAAAACATTTAACTTATTATTATTTCAAAAAAGGCAGACCTGTTATCACATGAATCATTGAAGCATCAAAATACCGATTTACGACATAAATGACAAAAAGTACCATTTTTTTAATAAATTGAACACTTACTATTCTATACTTACTGTTTTCAGGTTCTGTAGACTTTAGTTCGTTTGGTGTTTTTTACCGAAACCGAAGTAAAATAAGCTTAGGGCTTTGTTCGTGTATATGATTTCAGTAAATAAAGTTTAGCAATACAATTAGATTATTTCTTAAAAACTTTCTTAATTTTAAGTAACAAGCAATTTTCATACAGTAAGTTTTTTGGACAATTAAGACGTATTAATATAGCCCTTTTAATAACATTAGACTACTATCAGTGAAAAACTGATAGTTGTCAAAAACAAAAGTATAAATACCAGAGGAGTGAAAGTCAAAACGAATCTGCATTTTTTGTCGTCAATTTGTCGTTATCATATATTTACATTCAAGTCATACCTAAAACTACTAGTTAATTTTCTTTAATATCTTCCTATTGTCGTCGATGTTACACCAGCCTATTGACCCAAGGGTAGTGTTCAGATGAAGAACATCTGTAAGAAAACTACCTTTGAGCTAGTAGGACAGTGTTAGGTCACAGCCGATGAGTTACTACACTGGTATTTCAATGATAGATTACAAGAAAAGTAACATTATAATCAGAAGTGTAAGGCTAAGAATATTATGCATTACAATGTTACTTTTATATTACCTATATATTTAATCAGCTTTAAAATTCTCACCCGGTTGAACTCAACCAGTAGAGAATTTAAAACTAACAAAATAACTTAACTATTATAATAACTGTATACTTTGGCGAAAATAAACATTTTTTTTCATTTTGTATGCATAAATAGAATAAATCAATATTTTTATTTTATAAGCTAACCAAAAAAACGGAAAAATATTTTCGTCCTTCGTCGACCGACACCGTCCATCGCCCTATGGCGGTAAACGAGCAGGCAGATTACCTGATGTTAAAAAATAATAAAAAACCCATGAACACCAGAGAAGTTACAAGTCGGTTGCCGGCTTTTTCGGGGCTTATGGGATCTATTTATTTATTATATGGGGTTTGCATGATTAAGAAAAGGAAGGTTTGGCCTTTGAACATTTTTCATAATCGAAAATCGAAATCGTTCTTTATATTTAACATAATTAAAAAAATATTACTCTGGCTTATAGGTAAGGTAAAAAGGCGTACACAACATTTTAATTAAATTAAAAATATATCGCCACACATCCATTCATTCGATAATAATAAATAAATTTTGTTACAAAACTTTTTCAAGCCGTAATGACTCCAAAGAACCCCAATATGGAAAAAGTAAAATAAAATATGTCTAAAACCACAGTAGAAATGCCCCTACACTCTTTCAAAAGGAAAACCAGTGTCGCCAAAATCACACATTCGCAAATCAAATTGTCCATTACACATATTAAAAACAGCTATATAATTGGGTAAAAAGTTGAAACGCAGCTTTAGCAAATCATCTTCTAAATGTTGTTAAAAATTGAGTCTTATAACAATGAGCGAAAGTTATTATCATTTCACATGTCACAATCAATAAAGGCGTCTATCGTGCAAAAAACTTAAATAAAACAATTTACAAACGGGTTCAGCCACTCAATGCTATATGGCGCTGTAACAAATTCATTCTATTCATAACGCTAACTTCTTTGAAATAGATGTCATATTTGTATGCACTTGTACCAATAGACATTACTATTTTGCTGCTCAGATAGGGCAGGGTATCCCAATGTATCGATGTTATTCTATTCGTGTGAGCAATATAATTTATCGATACGATATACCTACACCTGTACCTGTATTCTTGTTATATGTCGTGGCGTAATAAATGGTTTTTCTTTGTTTCTTTCTACAAATGATCAGAAGTGAAAAAGGTTCTAATAGAAAAAAAAAAAGAAAAATATTAATATTATTTGAAGATTAATGTTTTTTGGAGATAGTCAAGTTATTATTAAAGATTTCGATTTTAACATATAAAAGCACTACGCGCTCCTACAAGTTTTATCTCCTTTCCAACAAAAATAAAATTATTTAAATCGGTTCATAAATAACGGAGACGAACGAACAAAAAAAACATGTGCGGTCGAATTGAGAGTCACTCTCTCCTTTTTGGAACTCTGTTAAAAATCATGTTCAACATTATAAAATAAAAATGGTGATTAACCACCCGCTCCTACCACAGACGGATGCACGCTGCTGGTTAAAACGTTGATGTGTCTATGCAATCTTAGTTAAACATTTATGAATTATACACAAAAATTGTCAATAATCAATTTTCTGAACGATGATGATGAAAAATTATCGATACGAACCTATTTACGATTGTGTCCCATCCCTAAATGAGTAGCGTCGAAACTACTGGAATGTATAGTATATAACGTCACATAACGAACAAGTAGATTTTAATACTCAAAGATGATACGATACACCACCACAAGACACATTTTTTTCTGCTTACTTTTTTGCAGTTGAAAACCGCACAACAAGGCATAATTTCTAATATATTTCGTGTTTCTTAGAGACAACCATGACAACCAATCATGACAACGGATCGAACGATTCTGACAACGAATGTGCCAAAATGTTGTAAATCTACACATCATGTTGACTAGCGCGCGATGTCTGAGCGGCACTTCCACTGTATTTTCTATTCCGTGTCCAAAACAATCTATTTTTTTGAAGATGGAAGTTATTATTGAATGGTTATCAATGGCAATCAAATTTTTAGTTTGTATATAGTTTCTCCTGAAACCTATTCTGAAAATTTATTCTCTCATATGTAGCAGTGTTATACATTTTATTAATTTTATGCGAGCGAAGCCGCTGGCCCAAGCAATTGTTCAATGAAACGATAAAATATGTGTATATTATTATGTATTCATAATATTTATTGACCTTGAAATAATACATATTTGAAGTCTTGAGACTATGATTAGAATGATTTGACATGTTCAATTAGGCGCAGATTATCGGGTAGGAAGACAGTATTTCAATAAAATAACTATTGCTATAATCGCTCTTCTTACAACTCTTGACATTACAATCACAACTATTACAATTTAACTAAGTATAATTAAGATTAGCTTGGATTTGAACTTAACGTCCACCGAACACGTGGTTGCGTGCGTATTCTACGAAGGTCCAACACTAATTGCTTTTCAAAGAAGGCCGCCTCACCAGAGCTCGGTGTTCGCTATGGACTTGAAATAATTATGACAGTTGACAGTGAAGTTTGACATCGACTTATACAAAGTGGTTTCACTTGTGCTGATGGCCAGTGCGCCGACATATTTATTTAATAACTAGCGGCCCGCCCCCGTTTCGCACGGGACCAACTATCTCGCTATCAAAGGGTCATTTTTTCCTGATCTTCCCCTCTACTTTTCTAATATTTTCATTTATAAGAACCTTCTCCTGACAATAACAAACACAACAAAAAAGAATTAGCAAAATTGGTTCAGGCGTTGTTGAGTTATGCGCTTACCAACACATTTTGCGATCCATTTTTATATATAAGAAGATTGCCGTTTTGATTGTTCTATATTCAATTTCAATAAGTGATGCAAGCATGTATGTTTATGTGTTTAGCTGTGATGGCTTTCATTAAATCGGTGATATGATTAGACGTAGAAAATTCTCCTAACTGATGATAGTTTATGTCCTTGAATATTAACGACCCAATAAACTGGCGCATTAAATTTTCCCGTGATGATTATGATCCATGAAATAATCTTTATTAATTATGGGGTCGTATTTAAAAAATATTTATGATATCTTTTTTTTGTGATGGGAAAATCATCAAATTACTTCTCGGGGGAGTGTCAGACTCTTACTGACTATAAACCCCCCTGTTCCTTCTCCTGCTCTGGGCCGAGGTCGCGGTGCCTCATTGCGCTTACCCCGCAACCCCGGCTGAACATCAGCCCTTTAGGGCCCCGTCTGTGGTGTACCACCGCCGTACGCTCGGGCCTGGTTCTGGTCGGGCGACGAGCTGCCCTTACTCGCCGACCGCAGACCCGTGCTTATGGTGGCCGGAGATCGTCCCTTGATCCCCGACGCCCGTAGTGTCGCCAGTTGCGGCGGCTGGGGCGTGAAGAGGAGGATTGCTCCCTCACGCGGGCCGCCTCTCTCTTTGCGAGCATGACTGCTTCACAAAAGAAGGAGACGGCGTCCCAGTTCCTCTCACTCCGCACCATGGCCTCGACTAAGGCCAGGCGCGAGAGGTCGCCGCCGCCGATCACTTCCCTGAGGGCACGGCGGTGCTCCGCCCAGGCACGGCATACCGCTACCGTATCCTCTAGGTGGTCCTTACAATGACGACACTCGGGCGTTTCCTCCCGCTGGATCCGAAACAGGAACCTACCGAAGCTACCGTGCCCGGTAAGCACCTGCGTCAGGCGGAAGGTGAGGACGCCGTGGCGTCTCTCAAGCCACTTCTCAAAGAGGGGTCTTACCGCTGCTATAGTAGCGTGCCCGGCCCTGGGTTGCGACAGTCGCTGCTTCCACTCAGCCATGAGATCTCGCCAGAGCTCATTCCGCCACGCACTAATTTGGCGCGGCAGAGGATCCTCGCCCCGGCGACGCGCATCTGCGCGCAAACTAGACGCGCGCGAGCGCCTTCGCTTCCAGATCCCACGGCGGTGATCTGGCAAGGAGGTTCGCCGCCTCACCGGAGATCGTGCGATATCCGCGGATTATCCGGATAGTCATGACCCTCTGGGACGCGACCAGTGTACGAGCTGGCCGCCGCCTCAAGTCCGGCGCCCACACAGGGGCCCCGTAGAGGGCCATGGATCGCACAATCCCCATATACAACCTCCGGCAGGAGGTGTTTGGCCCCCCGAGGTTGGGAAGGAGCCGCTTGAGCACGGCCCCAGACCGTTTCAACTTAGGAGCCAAACGACGAAAATGCTTTGTGAAGTGCCATCGGCTGTCGAGGTCGAGACCCAGGTACTTCATCGCCGACTCGACGCCGATCTGAGGTGGCGTGTTCCGACGGCCATAAAAATTTCTGACATCTGACAGATCTTAATTACGTCTTCTGATGGATATATAACAACCCCCCTTTATCCTTACATATAATAAATCTATGCACACAACCAATTTTATCAAGCCTCGAAGAATACCCTAACACCCTCCACCTGTTAACCTAAATGATTATATAAAATGAAAAGAACAATCTAACATAATCTAAGATGCATTACAGTCTAATTTAAACCTAAGTTCCATGCTCCAACCAAATCTTTTCCAGTGGCCCTATTGTGGTCACTGACTTGTTAGCCAACTCCATTGAAAGAGATGACTAAAGCATGTCATACGATGGTGTGATGGCACATCTGTTGTATAACTTTGCACCTACAGCCAGCCATCTTTTGATTTCCCCTTCAGGAGTGTAGAGGTTGAAATGATTTAACAGAGTCTTCCTCTGTTCATCGCTGTTCAAGGGCCCATTGATAGCAGCGTTTACAAATTTCTCGGCTGCCTCTAATGTCTAGCTAATTGGCTCATTTACCACATTTTTCTTTGCGCTTGGCAATTGTAAGGTCACCGATTGTTCTATATTGAAAAAGTAGGAGAACCTTCTGAGGTCATTCACCTCGAGACTTTCTCCCTTTGGTATCAATGACGGGATCAGACCGTGTGTTAGTATCGCTGGAATTTCGTTTAATGTACCATAGTCAATTTTGTATTGCAAGTTCATGCACACTAAGTCAACTTTTCCCCACTGTTCAAGAAAGTTTAGGCAGACTACATTATAAAATAATAACTGATGACGGCTCTGTCTGGCGTAGGCACATTGACCAGCTCCTAGCTGCTTCCTTGGTCCGGAGATCGTGCGATATCCGCGGATTATCCGGATAGGCATGACCCTCTGGGACGCGACCAGTGTACGAGCTGGCCGCCGCCTCAAGTCCGGCGCCCAAACAGGGGCCCCGTAGAGCAGATCGTGCGATATCCGCGGATTATCCGGATAGCCATGACCTTCTGGGACGCGACCAGTGTACGAGCTGGCCGCCGCCTCAAGTCCGGCGCCCACACAGGGGCCCCGTAGAGGGCCATGGATCGCACAATCCCCATATACAACCTCCGGCAGGAGGTGTTTGGCCCCCCGAGGTTGGGAAGGAGCCGCTTGAGCACGGCCCCAGACCGTTTCAACTTAGGAGCCAAACGACGAAAATGCTTTGTGAAGTTCCATCGGCTGTTGAGGTCGAGACCCAGGTACTTCATCGCCGACTCGACGCCGATCTGAGGTGGCGCGTTCCGACGGCCATAATAAATTTCTGACATCTGACAGATCTTAATTACGTCTTCTGATGGATATATAACAACCCCCCTTTATCCTTACATATAATAAATCTATGCAGTGTTGGTATTTTCTCTGTAACTAACACATTATATCACACTTATTTTTTTATTAGTTTGTCTTGTTATATAACTGTGGTATATTGCGCTTACCCTGCAACCCCGGCTGAACGTAAAAAGCTGATATAAGTGCTTCACAGAAAGAGTAGACGGCTTCCCAGTTCCTCTCGCTCCGCACCATGGCGTCGCTTAAGGCCGGGTACGAGAGGTCGCCGCCGCCAATAACTTCCGTTTGTGACTTTTGACTTTTGATAAGGTGGTGCTCAGCCCAAGTAGGGCACACCACCACCGTATGCTACACCATATCCCCGTACACAATGACGACACACGGGCGTTTCCTCCCGCCGGATCCGAAACAGGAACCTACTGAAGCTGCCGTACCCGCGTGTACTTGCGTCAGGTGGAAGGTGAGAACGCCATGGCGTCTTTCTAGCCACTCCTCAAATCTCTCTAGCCATTTGTTTCTAACTGTTCTTCGCCGGGGTGTGGTTGCCAATGGGCGTTGCTAAAAGGCTATCAGGTAAAAATGTGGCTCGTTAACAGCCTAACCGAATTTCAAGATTTAAGCGTAGCAAGTGCTCTTTTAGGAGTTAAGTACTTGAGGATTTGGGAAGTTGAGGAGCAGTCTCGGCACGAACGTAAAGCACAACGAAACTGTTCTTTCTTAACGGTTTTTAGAAGACCGTGGTATCACTTCGTTCAAGCCGACCCATTCGTGCCGAAGTATGAAATTCCTACATATAACTTAGGACAAAACAATTTACATTTAAAGACTGAGGTGTGTTAATGGTTGGGGCTGCGGCCCATGCATTTTGTGCGTTGTTCTCTTCTTATCCTTGGCCTAATTAGGGTATTTACATATATTGGTTAAACCTTGAAAACAATTTTTGATACTGGTTTCGAATAAGAAATCTCTAGTTTTAGTCGTATTCCATTTGGTCCTCAAAAAGCGAACAATAGTATTTGCCATAGTGGAAAGACATACCTGCAGAGGTCCTCGTCTACAGCGTATAAAACGCTGATAATGATTGATTATATGCTGCCCAGCTTTGACGCACGGAACTGCCAACAACTTCTTGCTGCATGATTCTCTCTGGATCTGGAATTGAAATACAGAAATGTCAAACAGACTATTGATTTCCTCGATCCCTCTATTACAAGTTTGCCAAAATGATTAGTTCACAATAGCTTACGTGTATACTAACCCAAAAATCTATATTGCTGGCCAAGTGAGGTAATTAATAGTATTGGTTATTTCTTCTTTATACAGATACTACTGCAGCGGTTTCCTTATCAGACATTTACTGGGCCTGTAAATTTAGACATGGTCAAAATAACTAAACCCCCAACTATATTATATTCTTAGTTATCAGTTTCTGTAATTATAAGAATACGTACAATGGTTGTGGTTTGTGTCACTTGATAATTGGTGCCCCATGGGATAGCTTCAGCACAATATACGATTTCAAGTACCGATTCTTTTGTTGTTGAGGGTAATGAATAGCCTCGTCATTGAGTGGTCAAATGTTTGTCTGTAATATATTCACCACGTTACAATTATTTGATTCATATCAATGGGAAACATGTTTGTATTTAAATATTTAAAGTTTTATAAAAGAATTCATTCAATGCCAGATGTGATGCGGATTAAAAATCACAAAGGCTTTTGTTAAAGTACCCTTTTGCGCAGCGCTAGCTTTATTTATTTTTAGTCGCAAAATGACCAACAATAATTCGCTATATCAATGCAAATGGAATATAAACTGGTTAAGCAGCTGGGCGTGAACATTATTCGCTTAGTTTTTATTTTAATAGTAATGATATTATAACAAGATGGTGGACATACTATATAGGAAACAAAATGGTGGACAGTGAGATATTACTTTTATTGGGAATATGCAATATGGTAAAATATTTCTAGTTTGTTGAACAGCATCAAGATTAATCATCAATAGATTTTAACCTACTTACGCTAGACATATTTAATTTAAAAAAGTAAAAGTCCTGATCTTATGCGCAGCTTTTATCGATATATGGGGCGAGGGCGTATATAATGGAACAGCCACACAATTGCATGATAAAATACTTCAAGCATTTTGTACGAAACATTTGTTTCGAAAGCATCAAAATACATTTTGCCGAATGTACTTAATGCTATATAGAATTAATTTTGGAAATATATCACAAAGGCTCTTACGTTCAATAAAGTAATACTTACCTGAAAACTGCATCGCTAATTGTTGCACCCACACTGACAAACACACGCGATGTATAAAACTGTACCTTTCACCATTACAATGACTTATTATACAATCTTGCAGACCAATAAGATTTAATGTCGTGTTCGGGACCATAAAAATTATACTGTGGAAGGTGGGTTAAAACAGTTACACCCTGCCTCTCCCTTCAGATAGAACAGTGCCCCTCTCTTGCCTGTTTTACTCACAGTAACGCGCATGTCAAATGGGAGAGAGCGATCCGTGAGATCAAGTTTCAGTACATTTGGGTCTCGCTACAGAGCCGGTTCAGTGATTAATTTTTTTATAAAATGTCGTACACGGATTCAAAAACTACGTAATTTTGTTAGTAAAATTAAAATATTTTACAACTTTGTTCATTGAAATCAACGCATAACTCTCGTTTCCATGATTAATTTTCAAGTAGTTTCGTTGTTTACATTTCGTTTCTTGGTTTGATCAGTGTTCTATTTATATACAATATGCGTTAGAAAAAAAACTTGCTGATTTTAAAATAAGTCATAATCATACATCATCAAAGTAATTTATACATAAACATATGAATCTAGTAATTCATTTACACAAAACGGTATGATGATGGTGTCGAATGTATTTTTTCAGCTAACAGCGAGATCATAGTGTACGATTATACGGCACTGCGAGGTTTTTAGATGACTTTTTAATGTATGGCGATTGACAAATAATTATAATTATACTTACCTGGTGAATAAGAATGAGGATTTGCTGATTATAATTTTCATAACTTTAACGACTGCTTTATTAGTTCATAAAACTATTGATTTGTGTAGAATATATTAAAATATTTATATAAAACATTTATTTAATATTATAATTCCTTAATTAATCAATAAATAATTCTTTTACTGTTTTTACTATAGGCTATAAAACATCACGCTTCTCTCAAAAGGGGCCCGAACAGAACGCTAAAACTGTGTAAGAGGCTAGTATTAAATATTCGTTCAACGCCTATGTAACTAGTTGAATTTTGACTTTCTTCCGAAAGGGTGAACAGTGAAATAAGTAGAACGTAACAACCATTTTTCTCTTTGTTTTAATATTATGAGGCTTGTGTTATATGTGATGGGCATAGTAAGTATAAGACGTACATACAAAACATATTCAACAGAATATCAACAGCCATCAGAGTAGCTGTTGCCATCAGACTCCAGGGTTATTTATTTGGCATGTGTATGTCCCTTGTAGCCTCTATGGTAGGCCAATCCTAGATCAAAGTTCAGTTTGATTCCTGCTGCAGCTTTTTGATATCGATCCACGCGAAAATACTTTCATTCCCATCATATAGAGAATAGCCTCTTAATAAACTAGTGCGCCTTACTATCAACGACTGCAACACTGCTTACCATCAGGAGAGATTGCAGTCCAACACTAATTTATATAAATTGATTTTTTTTTAAATTCTAATCCACATAATTATTGTTTCTACATTTAATTTTAATATACCCCATAAATGCCCGCGGGGCGGAAACCCATTATTTTACCCACTCCGTCTAAAAATAGTTTTAGGCATTAACTCACCAGTTCCCAAATTATCTAGGCTCTTTAATAAATTTGACAGTAAGCTAGACATTTTTGGTCCGTAGTCCGTAGAATCAGCACATAATAAGAAAATGCAGCTTGTAGGTAGTATAGTAGGTACATCCTACAACTTGCATGTTCATTGCAGTTTTCAAGACCAGTATTATTTTAGCTTTGTTAAATGTAAGAAAGTATAAATGGGGCAAAAGTAATTGTCAAGATAGAAAAAATGATATATTAACATTTATTAATTACAGTACTTAGTCTAAATTTAAAACTTGTCATCCATGTATTTTGTGAATGCTGTGTTTGCCAATATTAATATTGTACACAAAGGCTATTCTTAACATATGTGCTTGTACACCTAATTGGTTATGTATGTGTAACAATTAAATGCAAAGCAATAAATAAATAAATACTTAATCTTCATTCGTGAAACTTTATGTCTCGCAGAGAAAAACTGGAATAATCTGTCGCCGGCGGTATTTCCACATGTTTACCACAAATTTACAAATCTTAAAAAATGCGCACTCCTCCTTTAAAAGCCACCAAGGCAACGGGCCTGTGACTCCTCTGGTGTTGCGGGTGTTCATCGGCGACGCTGATCACTTACCATTACATGATTCGTCTGTTCATTTGCCAAAAAAAGGCTGCTGACTAACCAGACCCGTCGTGCGGCGAAAATACGGGCGGGTGGTTTTTAGTCACTAAAAGTCTCACCCCATTCAAGGCATAAATGGTTATTAATAGACGCCTTTTTTTAAATAGCACCAGCCATACTTTTTGATTTGACAAAATTGACCTAACTATAATGGTTTCCGAAACACAAGATTGAATTTTGCAGTAACCAACAACTACAAAAAAGGTGTTGTTTGTAAAGTTGAGTACCGCGAATTTAATTCCCTTAAAGAACCCATCGAAGGTTCCAAGTTTGTTTGTAATGTGTATTTTCGTTTACGTACGTTGTATTTTATGTTTATTTACGCACCTCGGATATAAAAGGAAACCATAGTATTTGTATTAAGTATTATACACATTATAATAGTTAAAAAAAATCATCATCATCATCACCTTCGCGCCTTTGCTCAGCAGTGGGCACTTATTATAGCCTATAAGTGCCCGCTGCTGAGCAAAGGCCCTTTTCTCACATTGATAAGGTTTGAGCATTAACCACCACGCTTGCTCAAGACGGATTGGTGATTCCATAAGTCCAGGTTTCCTCCCGATATTTTTTCTTCACCGTTCGTCACTGGTTTCTAAATAATCACAGAAAGTACCTACATGTGACTCGGAAAAAGTCATCACATTGGTACTTGCCAGGTTTCTAACCAATAACTTCTGGGCCACCACGACTAAATAATACCAATCGGGTAAGTCCTTTTTCTCCATTTCCTCGGTCAAACGCAAAGTAGGTAAGTATTTAGATATTTCTTTATAAGTTTGCTTTTTCACATGAAACTGGCCCAACGAACTTTGATGTACCTATAAATATTTTTTTAATATTTTTTCTGCTTTTCGGGATGGTATAAATATTGCGAGAACCCTTAAGTTTCATAATTAATAAATTGCAAATTGACTTTGTCGTTAGGAGCCTACCTACTATTGTTTAGAAACAATTAGTGCTAAAAATTTACCCTACATTTTAGTTAGAAACGTTAGCATAACTAAAATAAATAAGCCTGATTTAGGCTTTTACCGGCATTCATTTTCAAAATCCCGGTCCCGGGATTGTGCCCGGTCTCTTTTTCTATATTATGTAGAAGATATAAATATTTCATTGAAAGTAAAACATACAATATACATACATAACATTAGAGTTGCTTTAGAAATATGCTACCCTGGTACTCCAGCGGGAAAAGTAAGATGGTTGAGCTGGTTGTTGCTAGGCCATTTTATGGATGATGTTCGTTGTTCATTCTTGGAATATTGTGCCTTATATCGTATTCATGTTCAGAAATAATATACTTTTGGGTAATACACGTGCCTTAAATTCAAGAACAGCTAATGCAATTACTAGACTTGAAAATATTAACAAAAAACTATGCATTCACACACCATCAGTAAATTGTAGGATGGTCGAAGACTGGGCCCTGGAGACTGGCCTAGTCGTGTTGAACCGGGGTTCTGTCCCCACGTGCGAGCAGATGCGGGGCGAGTCGGTGGTCGACTTTTCGTTTGCCAGCTTCGCTCTGTCGTCGCGCATTAACGATTGGCGTGTCATGGAGGGGGTGAAGACGTTTTCCGATCACAGGAATATCCGGTACAACGTTTCCACCGAGTCCGCAGACCTGCCAGTCAGTCAGGCCACGTGTAGCCCGCGTTTGGCGCTGAGGCAGCTGGACCGGGAGCTGTTCCTGGAAGCCGCGGTCGTACAGGCCTGGATGATACCACCGGCCAGGCCTGCCGACGTTAACGAGGAGGCAAGATGGCTCCAGGACGCCATGTCCGGGATGTGCGACGGGGCGATGCCCCGGATCCGGCCGGGCCAACGCAAGCGCCAGATATATTGGTGGTCGCAGGAGCTGGCTGCTCTGCGCGGTGAGTGCACTGCGGCGCGACGCCGATACACCAGGCACCGCAGGCTCCGTATCCGCCCTCTGGATGCTGAAACCAGAGAGACGGAGCTATACGAGTTGTACGGGGCGACGAAGGCCACTCTGAGGGTGGAGATCCGGCGGGCCAAAGATCGGGCCCGCGAGGACATGTTGGAGACTCTGAACAGACAACCGCGGGGACGCCCCTACCGGATGGTGCATGATAAGCTCCGCACCTCCACTGACACAGAGTCTCCGGCCGGAGGTCGTGGACGAAGTGGTTTGGGCTCTATTCCCCCAAACACAGATGGGTTACACGCCTCGGAATATGTCTCCACCCCCTGCGGTGCCCAATGCGGGCCGCAATGACGACGACGGTGAATCTGTTCTGGAAGTGACCGAGGTAGATTTGAGAGAGGCGGTGCGCCGGCTGAGCGCCAAGAATACCGCCCCGGGACCTGACGGGCTGCATGCCAAGGTTTGGGTCCTGGCCTCGGAGACTCTCAGGCCTCAACTAATTGGTCTGTTCAGCGCATGTTTGGAGAGAGGCTAGTTTCGGATCTAGCGGGAGGAAACGCCCGATTGTCGTCATTGTGAGTCACCTAGAGGACACGGTGGAGCATACGGTGGCGTAGTGCCCTGCTTGGGCTGAGCACCGCCGTATTCACAGAGAAGTGATTGGCGGCGGCGACCTCTCGCTCCCGGCCTTAATCGAGGCCATGGTTCATATCGAGAAGAACTGGGAAGCTACCTCCTCCTTCTGCGAAGCAGTTATGCTCGCAAAGGAGGAGGCGGAGCGCGATAAGTAACTATCCTCCTCGCGCCCCAGCCGCCGCAGAATTCTAGATTCCGGGCGTCGGGGATCAAGAGATGATCTCCGGCCACCGTATGATGACATTTTGTAGACGTTCTCGCATGGAGTTTACCATATTAAGTATCTCGTCCCGTAAAATCTTCCCAGATTTCAATGGCGTGATTTAGTAAATTTTACCTTGTTCGAGGAGTGCTATCATCCCAAGCCTGGGCCATAAGCCCTTATAAGTTTTCGATGGAGTTAAGGTCTGGGCCCTTTGGTGGGATTTCAGGTTGATCTTGCAGAGAAAATATGGATGTCTTTTTTGTATGCAAACCAGCAGGCGGATTACCTGATGGTAAGCAATAAGCGGCGCCCATGAACACCCGCAACAATAGAGGAGCTTCAAGTGCGTTGCCGACCTTTAGGCAATAGGGATAAGGGACTTGGAGATTAGGGGATTGGAGGGGGCAGAATTGGGCCTGCGGTAACCTCACTCACACGACGAAACACAACGGTGTGGTTGTTTAACGCTGGTTTTCTGCGAGACGTGTGTGGTGCATTTGTTGTGGGCAGAATTAAAACTACAAAACATTATATAAAATACAAATAAAAAAAACTTAATTACCTATTAAAGTAGGTAATTGAAACATTTTTTAAATCAAATTTGTCTCCTTCTAGACATTGAAAGAAAAAAGAAATTATAATTCTAAGAAAGTATGAATTACAATAAAAAATATAGTGTGTGTGTGAGTGTGTTAGTCCAAGAGCCCGTGCGAGCCAGACCTTCGGATTTTTATAAAAGCTAAGAGTTCTTCTGTGTATGTCCCCAATACAGGTAAGAAAGGTCCCCACCCATGAAACCTGGGTAGTGGTGGCTTTGGCAGGTAACAGGTAGCAAAGGTGTATAAAATTCCACCTCAAATTTATTAGTTTATAAAACTCAATTTTTTTATATTTCATTCGTGATAATATTAAAACTCGCGTTGCTCATTGCCAGACACTTAATATGGTTACAACCCTCTGCCGGACACCCCTGAACTATTATAATTTGTAACTATACTTACGTTATATTATAAAAGCTAAATTTTATATATGTTTTTTGGACAACTATTAAATATTGTTTCCTTAATAGCCAGACAATTTCGAGGGTTACATCGTCCAGCCAGACGTATTAAATGTGTACAATAGTTATGAGTGAGAGGAGTATATGCAGCAACGGGTGCGAGTGAGATAGAGCGTGCAGTCTATTGCGATTTTTTACTGCGCATCTACTGTTTTTAATTCCGAATTTTTCAATAACATTTTTTCTAATTTTTTGGAGAAATTTCATTGAATAAAATTAATACAGTCTGAATAATAAATTTTTAAAGTAATATTCCGAAAAATTTTATAAAAAAATATTAATCATATCAAAAATCTAGTAACTCAATTGATGTTATTTTTTAATTTTATAAAGTTTATTATATTCAATTCAACTGAAATTTCAAGGCCATAATAATTTATTTGTTAATTGTACGAAAGAATAATTTCTTTGTGAGTTAGAAATTTTCAGAAAAATAAACCTATTATTAACACTTCTCTGCATCACCCTTGAGGTTGACTGGTAGAGAATGCCTTCGGGCATTAAGTCCGCCTTTGTATATATTATTTTGTATGTACATAAAGTGTTAAATAAATAAATAAATAAATAAATTCATTTAAATTAAATATTCAAAAATCTTCTTCATTGTCATCGTTGATGTTGACATTTTCATTTTCGTCGTCACTGCTACTCCACTCCCTAAATTCATCGTTATCAACATCGTCTTCTTCGCCTGCTTCTGCAATAGTAAAATCAAGTTAATTTAATTTTAATTAGTCACAAATTAATGTAAAATAATTTATCATAATTATTATATACCTGATACAGTTTTTAGAGATTCACTGACATAATTTGGTAGTTGATCTCCTTCAAACCATTTAAAATGGTATTCATCATTTTCCAGAATCCAACCATTATTTACTGGCTCAAATGTTGTAGGGTTTTTTAAATGACCATTATTCCAGATACAACATATATAATTTGCTCGCAAAAATTGCTGTAAAAGCTCACTTTTACAAGGTGGTAAACTACTTGCGTCGAAATTTCGCATTTTTTTTCGATTAAAAGCTTCGTTCACATCAGACACTGTATAAGAATCGATAAAAATTTGTAGTCTAGCAGCATCAACATCATTTATATTCTCAACATTGTATAAATAGCATATAAAACTTTGAATAACATTATAAAGGTCTTGTTGTTCAATATTATCTTCGATGATTTTGCTGTCACCAAACTTCATGAAGGCTTGCTGAAATTCTACGTATTTTTTTAATATCTTATATGGTTTCAATTTCGTTTTTCTAAAATATGAAGGATTGTAATCACATCCTGTAATTGCATGTAATCCAGGTAAGCTTCTACAAATTGATTCTCCCAATTTTTCGTATATCTTAGTTAGGTTCACATACCTCAAATTATTTCCAGTTCCTGTAAGCATCCAAACTTGCGACTCATCATTTAGACGGTGCATATGACCCAGCATTATAGCAATAGACTGCACGCTCTATCTCACTCGCACCCGTTGCTGCATATACTCCTCTCACTCATAACTATTGTACACATTTAATACGTCTGGCTGGACGATGTAACCCTCGAAATTGTCTGGCTATTAAGGAAACAATATTTAATAGTTGTCGAAAAAACATATATAAAATTTAGCTTTTATAATATAACGTAAGTATAGTTACAAATTATAATAGTTCAGGGGTGTCCGGCAGAGGGTTGTAACCATATTAAGTGTCTGGCAATGAGCAACGCGAGTTTTAATATTATCACGAATGAAATATAAAAAAATTGAGTTTTATAAACTAATAAATTTGAGGTGGAATTTTATACACCTTTGCTACCTGTTACCTGCCAAAGCCACCACTACCCAGGTTTCATGGGTGGGGACCTTTCTTACCTGTATTGGGGACATACACAGAAGAACTCTTAGCTTTTATAAAAATCCGAAGGTCTGGCTCTCACGGGCTCTTGCTCTATGTGTGCTGTCAGTACGTCCTGTTGAGTGTAGATTGTGTTGTGAGAACATGTTCTGTCTCTTCGTATAAAAGTTATTTCTTATGAACGTTGTTGAAGACAGTTGTGTGGAGATAGGTAGGGCATCGTCTAGTTAACAGGGAAGTCGTGCGTGGTATTGGGATTTTGAATATACGTTTTGAGGTGAGTGCGTTGTAATCTGGTCTTCCTTTTAGGGATCTTTGGGCGTGTAAGTATGCATTGAGGATAAATAGTTGACGGACACGCCGCTTCTCCCCGAGTAGATATTCCGTATTGAATAATTGACTGGTATATCGCGTAATATACCATGAGCAGTGTATCCTTTGGCGTGCGGTCTCTGAGTTTTTTCATAATGACTTGACCTGATAAATGTTGGATATGAATGTGAATGGATTGGATTCGTTTACGCTCACATGAACAGTTTTTTCTTGTATTGTGTAAGAAACATGATACTCTGTGTCAGTATAAGTGATACATTGAGAGGTGGACTGGATGTTTTGAAAAATGTAAGAAGCTTGGTTTTTTATGTTCAGTGTAAGCATGTTGTGGTTAAGAGTTTGCGCAACTGTCGCTAGACCTTCCTCAACTAAATTAAATAGGCGTTCCCAGGTTTTGGAATACAAAATTGTGACAGTGTCGTCAGCGTAAGATATTAACTCTGCGTTCGGAAGGGTAAGATTAAGGATGTCGTTCATAAAGATTATGAAGAGTGTTGGGCCCAATAGACTACCCTGGGGTACTCCAAAGTTGATGGGGAGTTTATTACTGGTATACCCCTCACATTTAAATTTTTCCTCGGATCCCTTTCCCATTTTTCAATTCATCAATTCCACGGATTTCCAACTCTTTTTTTAGGGACGCTTGGCAATTATCTCTTCTTCACGTTTTTCTAGCGTTTTTATACGAGTGTCATATTCCTCGAGGCTCGAGTAGCATTGAGTTAGATGCTCGCTGAGGTATTTAATGTGACTCTTTAGATCTCCGACATCACCACGTAGTAACTGTATCTTGGAGCTGAGCGAAAGTAGTATCTTTGAGTCGGAACTGTTGCTGTTCGGAGGTAAACATCGGCGTGAAAGGGGTCCAGCTTACAAGAGGAGGCGACGGTATTGTTGCCAGGCTCGCCAGTATCGGGTAGAGACCTCGCAGGAGAAATCGTTTTCTTCGGTGCCTTGTTCTGACATGCGGGGCAGGTCAAGGTCGTTTTGGTTTCATTTGATAATCTAGTTTTATTAACAGCATTAGTACATGCAACGTGAAACAGCTGATCGCATTTGGAGCATTGAATGTTCGATGAGCGAAATGGTTTTAGACAAAGGGCATAATTATTAGCCATTAATATTTTGTTTTAGATTAGTACGTCTTGAAAAGATATAAGCAATCGCGGTAAATAATCTATGGTTAACTTAATATGGTTGCTTATAATGTTTTAAATAACAAATGTATTTTAGCCTCTGTTAAATGAATGTCGAATCTTCTTACGCCCAACCGTTAAAACCACCCGTTTTCAACTTTATTGTTTTATATTAAGGTTGAAAAATTTGATTTACATGATGTGCGTCTGCTTTGTAGACTATTGAATACGCCTTCATGAATTTCTTGATTACATGGTAACTTAAACTTGATAGTGCGTCACAATCATAACATAAAAGTAATGGGTTGATTTTCGTATTTGTTTTCGTTTTTGTTGTTCTTTTGATACAATCAAAATTTATTGTTTTACAAAAGTTTTTGAAACTGGCTACATTATTTCGTAAAAATTATGATTTGATATTCATCATCATCATCATCAGCCTATAAGTGCCCATTGCTGAGCAAAGGCCTCTTCTCACACGGAGAAGGTTTGAGCCTTAATCACCACGCTTGCTATTGAGCAAGCGTGGTGAGCGGGTTGGCGATTTCAAACTTAAGATAAGAAATTATAAGTCCAGGTTTCCTCACGATGTTTAGCTTCATCGTATATTAGAGGTGTCTAAATAATTATCGAAAGTACATATAACTCGGAAAAGGCACATTGGTACTTGCCAGATTTCGATCCCCTCATGCATGAGAAGCGGGATCCTTAACCTTGGGGCCACCACCACTTATACGATTTGACATTCATTTGTCGTTAATAGTAAAAATATCCCCCATCTACACAAATCTCCAAAAGTCCGACGGATAATTTGTGTAATATAAGTTTCCATTTCAATGTGAGATTAAATATAACAAATATCGTAGAATTAATTATGCATTCTAAAACAAAGCTCTCTTTGAATCAACAACACGAACAACTACAAGGCATAAAACACTCATCAAGTTACAAAATAGAATAATATGCGTTTGACATAAACGGTGACGTCGTACCCTCTAACGTCGTCGGCGAAAGCTGACGTCATACAGGAGCTTTGCACTACTCACACTTCACTACCTACGACTTTATGCTACCCTAGTACATGAGCGGGAAAACTAAAATCAGTCAAGCAACCAGTTGCTACAACAATTTTTCTTTGATGAATATAATAATTTTTATTCATACAATAATAAACAAGTTTTACAAAATAAACTTATGAACAATAAAGAGCTCGTACTATAAATAATATTTGTCAACAAACTTACTCATAAAGTGGCTTTTATCCTACAGCAATTAGGCATTGTAATGACACCTATAATCAAACTGTGACTTTTTCATTACTATTATACACAAGTGAGTAATGGAGTTCTTTTTTAATAATAGGTGTAGTTATGTTTACAATTGAGCTAAATTGTTATCAGCGAAAAGCCCAAAAAAAATAATCAATCTTTTTTTGTCTATGGCCTATGCGCAATACTAATTATTTTTTATGACTAAACAGTTTTCACAACTTAAGTATTATTTTATTCGGAAGTGTGTTGAAAAACGTCGTATGATACACGGTTCGTCTTCGGGTCCTTAAGACCCTCGGGCTTCAATGCACCTCAGCGGTAATCACCAACATTACACACTTGTACCATATTGTATTATTACATTCTGTTATCTATAGCTGTTTATAGGCTATTGAATATTGCAAGCGAGATAAAATACAAAATGGACGATTTTAAGACTTCTTGTTCTTCACATTTTGACATCCCTGTCATTTACAAACATAAATGTGTGATCTCAGACAGCTACCGCGCGCCCACTTCGAACTTGTTTTATGCTTATAGTACCCTAGTACACGTGCAGAAAATGCAAAATGCGGGTTAGCAGCCTGCTACTGCAGCCATTTAATGGATGCATATAACTATTAGTCTGTTGACCAAACAAAATCCGTTTACTCAAGCTTTTATTTTAATTTGATTAAAATATGATTTGTTTATTATTTTAAATTTCAAGTATTTTATGTGTAAGTCAGATATGATAGCAAACTAATTTTTTAAACATTTGTTACATTTTGAAAAGTTGCCCTTGCATTTAGTCTGCCGCCATTTCGCTTGCTTTCAATTTATAATGTCCTGGTACTGGTGTGTCGAAAGCAAGATGTCGCCGTCAAGCGAATACTACAATGAATAATAAGCATTTATGACGTTATGTTGTTATTACTTTAACTTCGAGCCTAGTCATTAGCTTAAAGTAAATTAATTTTGATGGTGGTAATTTAATTAAAATTAAAAGTTCACTGAAAAAATGGAATGCCAATTTAGGATTTGTAGATTGAATTAGGGTATACAATTTCCATTCTTTCAATAGGTCGAGATTGTAAATAATATAATTATTAAAGATGACCTTACAATATAATAAGAGCCTGATGTTGGATAATGGCAATACTTACGCAATTGAATTTTAAAGTCTGATGAATGCAACATGAAGAAAACAACATCCAGTTTTTAATAAATTCTTACTACCTTGATACTTTATTTTATTTAGTTATTTTTAAATAGCCCAAGTTTAGTAAAGCATACTTTTGCATGTGTTGACATCGAGGAGACACACGACACATTTATACGTTCTACTGCAATTGACAAAAGCGACAGCAACTTTTAACTTGTGACGTAGCGCGTTGATGGAAATAAAGTAGGTACTCTTAACGCTTCATTTTCTCCTAGTAACCGGTTCTATTTATAACGATCGGCTTCAGTACAAAAGCTGAAAATCAATACAAGTTCCGACGACGTCACAGCAAATGCATCCTCGCAGACCTGCCGCTCTGATACCAAAGTCCAGCCATATTGATTTGGCACTGGCAACGGGATAACTCTTCACTCATTAAAAAGTGTTAGTTGTAGATAAAATGAAAGAGTTATTCCAAAATCATCGCCGATAATTATTTAATATATTGTTTTTGGGCTACGGGTAAATGAAAGCATATTAATAATTATCATTAGTATTTTAAACGATGTGACCATATTGTGGTATATTTATTAAAAATGGAACAACAGTGAGCGAATAAATCGAAGCGAGAACCGTAATATGATAAAATAACATAAACTAACTAAGTACTAAATAAAAATGCAATGGTGAAAAGAAAGTAAATCAATGACTGTGCCATTTTCCCGAAAAACACAACAAAAGGAAACTGATTTAATTATTTTGCCACAATTTCAGATTCGCGCGAATTTACAGAACGATCTGTGCTTAACCTAGAGGGATTAAATGACGTCACAAAAGTACCTCCTCCAATCTCTGAAGTACTGGTAGTACAGCTTCCAACATATTGATCTTCATGCTCTCGAACCTCTGCTTGATGTCAACAATAATATTTCGGTTTTGTATTAAGGTTGAGTGCATCAGTTTATTTGTAATTAAAAAATCATACTATTAGTAGGGACAACTATAGTTGTAGCTAATTTATAAATATCCTGACAAAGTTCACAATAAGAAAGTCTTTTTTTGTTTGTTGTAAGTGATCTTTTTATACCTTTTTGGAAGGGGATACCATGAAAGTAAATATCTTATACCTTTCGCCTAGGGTATGGCGATAGGGAGAGTCAGACTTGCAGGCGGCAAGCTACCCTTTCTTGCCGACCGTAGGTAGACCCACGCTTACGGGCCTTTTTATTCCTGAAATACCTTTACGCACTCTGCCAACGAAAATGTTGGAAATCTACAAATTAATTTGAAGACTTTCAACGACAATAAACTTTGACCAAAATGGTATTTTTAAGCCTATATGAAATAATCAACGGAACCAAATCAATACACACAATTTCAGTCAAATCTAATGTCAACATTTCCATGACTTTGGGGACTAATTAATGCATTATTAATATGAATATTATAATAGAAGAATTAGACTTCCTGTAACCTCTCTCACACGGTGAAACGCAACGTAAGTATTGCTTCACGCCGGTTTTCTGTGAGGCCCTGATATTACTCCATTTGTGACGAAGAAAGGCTCTCATACAGACTGATTGAAATAAAAAAAGTCGGTGATCAGATTGTTATAATTATACAGAATTTAAGTACAATAAAAATGCAATTAATTCTGTTCGTTAATTTTTTGTGTTACGGGAGCAAACAAAGAGACATAAACAGTTGTCGTTTTCTAATAAAAATCCCTATATTTTTATCAAATTTCTCTATATACAGTACAGACATTGACTTGTTATAATATTATACAATATATATTGATGGATAGCAAATGGTTATTGAAAAACAATACCGTTTGTTAACAAACGGAACATTTTGTTTTTTATTTGCATTTGTTTCTAGTAAGATTTGTCTTAACATGTGTTTTTTCTTTTCAGGTAATGTGGAAATCTCCCTTATAGAATTCACTTAGTTGCTACAAATTTGAACAGATTTCAAGTAGGTGAGAAAAAGTTCCAATATGGCGGTACTTAATCGTATATGAAAGTTTTAAAAATATATTTTTACATTTTCATATTTATTTTTATTTTCATTTTTATTTACATTTTCAAAAGGCTTTTTAGTACACGCGGGTTTTGAACCTACGACGCTTCATACTATCCAACCAAACTACTGTGCCTAGTGCAAGACCAGTTGAATTCCACGACCTCTTTCGTCCGTATAGGTGCAACAAGGGATGTCAGCGCTCAAGTCTTAAAATAAATAACGAGTGCGAATGCAGCCAGAAGCAGAACTAAAGCGTACAAATGTTTTCAAAACTACATACTGCCTTACGTACATCCTAGATGGCAGTGACTTTAAGTCCGACTCTCGATCACTGGTACTGGTTAATAATAAACATGTTTTTAATAATGTTTATTACTCTGTTGAATATTTACTTACTTTTACTACAACAATACCTTATACTTCGTGAGTACCTATTTTGTTACTTACATTCTTTTACTTATAAATATGTACATATATTACTGCAACGTAATTGGAATAAACACAATATTTTGAACAGTAGAAGCCATCAAATATGTTCTATACATTTTCGATCTAAAAGTATTATAATTCAAAACAAACTCAGATTATGAGCGCAATTGTCTTTAAATAAGAGTTAAGTGTACTCTAATAAAACATTATAGTAGTTAAAAAAAAAAAAAAAAAAAACATATGCTGAGTTTGTTCTGTAAATGTATGGTATATATGCATATGTATCTTGCCGCAGTCGGTATTTGAGCACCAGGGTATCATAATGACCCAAGTAATTCATTCCTACTAAATTAAAGCGCACACATGTACATGTTTCAGTGTAGAAATGGTGAGTAAGGACATTTGTATTGGAGGGCGGAGCCAAACTGCAGGAACCTCTGTTGCATATATTGATTCTTTTTACACATAGACTTTCATAATACTTGCTATCTCTTTCTTACATAGGATTCCTGATTTAGAACCTTATCTTAGGAAGCATAGCATACCCTGTTTTAGCTTCTTGAATATAAGGCAAATTGTGACAATGGTATTGCTTTCTCGCTCGTAAAGAATACATTTAATATTTTCTTGGCTGATTTTCTGACATTAAATTTGGAAAAAACTAAATATTTTTCCTCTCCTTTTGTTGAGTGTATGGGACTTGATTCCATATGAAGTAATGTATACAATTTGGCACTAAAAATCACATTTAGTAAAATGTTGTCGTACGTACAATATCATTTTATTGATATATAAAATAATGATTATTAAAAAAGTTTATTTTAACAGACGTTGCACATTATATAACTAAATTTCACTTTTTTCATACTTGCGTTAGATAAATTAAAACAATTTTTTATTTCTAAATTTATCTTAATAAAGGTCTTTAAAATAAAACTAGTGAGGTATTATTGTAATTTTCTGATGTAAAACGATCTTACGGTTACGGCGTAGCATTTTGGTTACCTGCGGGGTAACCAAACTGCACGAAGACTACGCCGTAGCAAAACGGCTACGACTTATTGCTAAATTGTTTCTAGTGAAACAATATTTTTGAACTATGTTTATATATTTAACCGAGCTTACATAGCATCTTTGATTTTAATTCAAATACGAAGCTCTCTACAAAATGTCTACTATTTAAATTATGCACACTTTTATATGAAACATTCAATACTTTATTATTTGGCTTCTATTTATTGCAATACAGCTATACAGCTACAGCACGAAGCACTGTTTCTATATGAACATAAGGTATATAAATATAAATATGTATTTTTAAATGGTAATCTTATATGGATGGATTCCTTAATGGACTTCATAGTTATTCTACTATAACAAACTAAATAGTGCATATGAATGAGATATAGCGCCCTCTACTTTCTCATAATATAAAAACCTACAGACTCTTTTTGATTTATGTCGCACTAGTTCTTTTGG
Source organism: Spodoptera exigua (assembly GCA_902829305.4). Taxonomy (NCBI): domain Eukaryota; kingdom Metazoa; phylum Arthropoda; class Insecta; order Lepidoptera; family Noctuidae; genus Spodoptera; species Spodoptera exigua. The sequence goes on along the minus strand of LR824601.2, from coordinate 4,110,855 downwards.
CACGCGCCCAGTTTCAAAAGCGGTTTATTTTCTCCTTAATATTCCAAACCAACACTTTATTTAACTTGAGGAATTTCAGAAACAAATTTTAAATATATCATGTTGATTAATTACATAAAAAAATGCTAGGTTTTTAAATATTTATTTTTGCTTTTACCAGATAGTTATAAGAAATATATATGTATAATTTACACAATTCGCTTTATTTAGTCCTGATTGAATTAGGAAACAAATCAAGCGATCTAACCTACATAAAACTCCTTTGACACTTATACCACCCTGGTGGATGAAACGATATTGGCTCAATAAGAGCCGACATAATACACGACGACGAATAAGACACGACGACGAGAACAAAGGACGAGATGAATATTTGAAACTCTTTGTAATTATGCTTGCTGGGTATACGAAAGCGATATTGACTTAACATGCTCACTTACCAACACCATTAGATTAAATGTGATATGTTTTTGTTTCGATATGATAAGAGGGAAACCCTTTGTATTATATGAAAAATACCTCATGAGGCTTTAAGTGTTGTCGTTTCAAGTTAAAGTTTTATTTTGAGTAGTTAAAGAAACTGCAAGTCAATCTAACTTTATTTATGAAAATAGACCACTCCCAATTTTTGACATCAATTCTTTTGTTTTGTATATTCAAATTAACAAATATGAAATAACTTCAATATATTTCTAAGACGCCTTTATTCTCGATTTTACTGTCAACTCAAAGATTTTTAATTTATGAGCTCCTAGTGTCTTGCTTACGGTTTGTATGGCAACAGAGAAGGAAAGAGAGTAATAGATTAGCTAAAATTGATTAGCAATATTTTATATATGGTATCTAAGTAATGTAAATAGATAAAATTTTGTTATTTATTCTTTTGTCACCTGCCACTCTCATCTCTCAATCACCCAAAGGTCGACTGTTAGACAATGCCTAAGGCATTAAGTCCACCTTTACATGTTTTGTATAAAGTGTATAAATAAATATATAAATAAAAAAAAATAGGTTTTGTTGGTTGTGGTATACTGTAGGACATATGAATAATAAGTTTATATAAGATTCAGCGGAACATTGTCTATTGGTTAGTAGATGATATTTTATTATCTTGCTTGATCATAGTGAGTGTTAACTTGCCATTTGGAATCAAATACTACGAAGTGGTTACCCTATTTTTGTTGAGCGAATGAAGTCATAAATAATAAAGTCTAGAACAATGCAGTAACATAATATGCAGTAAAAAGCTAATATAAGTCCCCTTACAAATCTAGAATGCTTTTTTACAGTGTTTAAATTTTTTTCCACATCCTCATAGTCCGTGTCCTAGTCACACACTATTTCTAGTCAATAAGATAAAATAATGGTATACATATATAGGTAGAGACACCATGCGAAGCCTTTTCTACCCCTTAAAATATTCGCCGTGTTGTACAAAATAAAAAAAATACTTTGTATATGTACAAAAAAGAGGCACATGTGGGACTCGAACCCACGACCTTCGCATCTCAACCTTGGACACGATGCTCTACACTATCCAACTGAGCTAATGTGCCCTTGCCATCCCAGTCCAAATTTGCGATCTGTTTCTTCCTGTAAATGCATCTGGCTGCAACAGCGCTCTTGATATAAGCAATTGCGGCCAGACAACGAACTGTTTATAAATTCCAAGTAAACGAATAGATGGCATTAATCTCAATTAAAGTTTATTTCCATTGCCTCATGAAAACGACTATTAGAAAGTATACTTTTATAGATTTATTAAATTTCAGCTCAACTCACATCAAACTGAACTAGGGATTTTATTTTACAACTTAAAAAAATAAGTACCTATATATTGCGCGTATTCTGAAAGTTGAAAAAGATCATGAGTATTTTTTTAACCTAAGTATTGCGGGCAATGGTAGTTCAGTTTTATTATCAGAACCGCTAAAGAGCAGAATTACGGAGTCTAAGTGCAACAAAAAGTAAAGTAAAAGTAAGTAAGTAAGTCTCCAAAGCCCAAGTCAATAGGTTTTCTTTTTTATTTAATAGGTCGGCAAACGAGCAGACGGATTACCTGATGGTAAGCAATCAGCGCCGCCCATGGACACTCGCAACGGAGGAGTTACGAGTGCGTTGCCGACCTTTTAGGGACTAAGGATTTGGAGATTTAGGGATTTCGGAAGGATTGGGGGAGGGGAAGGATAGGTTGCCTATGGGTAGGCTTGTTCCATCGTAGTTTGCATTATCACTTACCACCAGGTAAGCAGAGAAAACGGCAAAACGCCACCCAATTACTAAATAAAAAATTAAAAGAATAATATTAACAGGTAAAATAAAGTACACTATAAAATAAGACATAGAATACTCTTTATTGTAAAAGAAACTAATAAAAACACAGATTGCAAAAAATACAATAGACTGTATAATTTTTTCCAAACAGACTTTTGTATGGATTTGAGAACTAAAGAAGAATGTAATACTTAAGCTTACGGCGTACATTTACAACAAAAAATAATATATTATTTTTAAAGATGTAAATAATAAATAAATAGTGTTTAAGATTTGGGCCCAATAAAACGCCGTTGATTTACAGGAAGTAAAAACTTTATTGATCTTTATTCACATGAGCCTGAGAAAATTTTGCTGATGACTGACACTTTTTCAAATGTTTTTAGAAAATATGTGACAGCTAAGTTTTTTTCTGTGAAGGTTTGTTACATAATCATAACTTATACGGGCTGCCCACCAAGGGCATAATGACATTATGCCCTTCACTAATTGCCTTAAACCTGCCCACCATGAGGTCAGGGGCAGAAACAAAAAAATGTTGAATTAAAAAACATACAACATTAAGTAAAACCATTATGAAATAAAGAGATACATCACTTTGCTACAGCTAAAATACAAAATTTCGATGTGGGTCGTTTGATCAGAGATTTGAGGGTTATGTATACCATCGTCTCCAAAAGTCTTGCAACACGCGTTGAGTAATCTGCCAACGTTTCAGGTTACTGACGATGGAATGTTCATAATTCCGTTCAGGTACTGCTATCAGAGGCTCACCGATCAGGAAGTGACCAAACACACAAAGACCCAAATGTACCCCTTGAACGAGTCGTGGCCTCGACCCTTTGACATTCGAATGTTAATGGGGCCAGCAAAATCTAAGCCACTAGGTAAAAATGGTCTGACCAGAGTGACTCTGCTTCTCGGTAATTGACCCACAAATGGGGTTTGAGTAAATGCCGAGTACCACTTACACTTTACACACCTGCGTATGTGAGCCTCCATGTAAAGTAATCTTGTGGGCTTTATCGATCACTAAATCGGTGAAATGGCTATTAGATGGCAAGATGATGGGATGTTTTACAGAATCGTATAAATTGGCATTTTGTATACGTCCACTCACACGCAGAATATTTTCGTAATAAACAACTGGACAGAGACTTCTTAAAAAAACGAACACCTAATATGGGGAAGAGTAAAAAACAACGACGGGAATGTCGTCTGAACGACGATGCTGACGAGAGCCGCAGTACTTCGTGCACGCCCACCACATCCAGCCTCGTCGCTCAGCTCCGCCTCGCCGCCGCCGGGATCCAGCCCCACTGTGAGTGATGTTGCACCGGCTGTGGCAGCTACGTCGAGCTACAGCGACGAGTAAACCACCGACGACACTACCACCTACGCTTCGCCGGGGTCGCCGGCCGCCAGCACGTTGAGGACCTCGAGCCCATCGGATAGGGTCCCAGCTGCTGGCGAAAGTGTGCAGCGCATGCGACAACCTGACCGCGTACCGTGTTCGGATGCTCTCTCTGTTTCAGGTACTTGAACCAGCTATCAACGACATTAAATTTGGAAAAAACTAAATATTTTTCCTCCCCTTTTGTTGAGTGTATGGGACTTGATTCCATATGAAGTAATGTATACAATTTGACACTAAAAATCACATTTAGTAAAATGTTGTCGTACGCACAATATCATTTTATTGATATATAAAATAATGATTATTAAAAAAGTTTATTTTAACAGACGTTGCACATTATATAACTAAATTTCACTTTTTTCATACATGCGTTAGATAAATTAAAACAAATTTTAATTTTTCTAAATTTATCTTAATAAAGGTCTTTAAAATAAAACTAGTGAGGTATTATTGTAATTTTCTGATGTAAAACGATCTCACGGTTACGGCGTAGCGATTTGGTTACCTGCGGGGTAACCAAACTGCACGAAGACTACGCCGTAGCAAAACGGCTACGACTTATTGCTAAATTGTTTCTAGTGAAACAATATTTTTTAACTATGTGTATATATTTAACCGAGCTTACATAGCATCTTTGATTTTAATTCAAATACGAAGCTCTCTACATAATGTCTACTATTTAAATTATGCACACTTTTATATGAAACATTCAATACCTACTTTATTATTTGGCTTCTATTTATTGCAATACAGCTATACATCTACAGCACGAAGCACTGTTTCTATATGAACATAAGGTATATGAACATAAGGTATATAAATATAAATATGTATTTTTAAATGGTAATCTTATATGGATGGATTCCTTAATGGACTTATTACACTTATACATAGTTATTCTACTATAACAAACTAAATAGGGCACATGAATGAGATATAGCGCCCTCTACTTTCTCATAATATAAAAACCTACAGACTCTTTTTGATTTATGTCGCACTAGTTCTTTTGGCACGCGCCCAGTTTCAAAAGCGGTTTATTTTCTCCTTAATATTTCAAACCAACACTTTGTTTAACTTGAGGAATTTCAGAAAAAATTTTTAAATATATAATGTTGATTAATTACATAAAAAAAAATGCTAGGTTTTTTAATTATTTATTTTTGCTTTTACCAGATAGTTATAAGAAATATATATGTATAATTTACACAATTCGCTTTATTTAGTCCTGATTGAATTAGGAAACAAATCAAGCGATCTAACCTACATAAAAATCCTTTGACTTTTATACCACCCTGGTGGATGAAACGATATTGGCTCAATAAGAGACCGACGAGAACAAAGGACGAGATGAATATTTGAAACTTTTTGTAATTATGCTTGCTGGGTATACGAAAGCGATATTGACTTAACATGCTCACTTACCAACACCATTAGATTAAATGTGATATGTTTTTGTTTCGATATGATAAGAGGGAAACCCTTTGTATTATATGAAAAATACCTCATGAAACTTTAAGTGTTGTCGTTTCAAGTTAAAGTTTTGTTTTGAGTAGTTAAAGAAACTGCAAGTCAAGCTAACTTTATTATGAAAATAGACCACTCCCAATTTTTGACTTCAATTCTTTTGTTTTGTATATTCAAATTAACAAATATGAAATAACTTCAATATATTTCTAAGACGCCTTTATTCTCGATTTTACTGTCAACTCAAAGATTTTTAATTTATGAGCTCCTAGTGTCTTGCTTACGGTTTGTATGGCAACAGAGAAGGAAAGAGAGTAATAGATTAGCCAAAATTGATAAGCAATATTTTATATATGGTATATAAGTAATGTAAATTGATAAAATTTTGTTATTTATTCTTTTGTCACCTGCCACTCTTATCTCTCAATCACCCAAAGGTCGACTGTTAGACAATGCCTAAGGCATTAAGTCCACCTTTACATGTTTTGTATAAAGTGTATAAATAAATAAATAAATTGGTTTTGTTGGTTGTGGTATAATGTAGGACATATGAATAATAAGTATATATAAGATTTCACCATTATCAGCGGAACATTGTCTATTGGTTAGTAGATGATATTTTATTATCTTGCTTGATCATAGTGAGTGTTAACTTGCCATTTGGAATCAAATACTACGAAGTGGTTACCCTATTTTTGTTGAGCTAATGAAGTCATAAATAATACAGTCTAGAACAATGCAGTAACATAATATGCAGTAAAAAGCTAATATAGTCCCCTTACAAATCTAGAATGCTTTTTTACAGTGTTTAAATTTTTTTCCACATCCTCATAGTCCGTGTCCTAGTCACACACTATTTCTAGTCAATAAGATAAAATATTGGTATACATATATAGGTAGAGACACCATGCGAAGCCTTTTCTATCCCCTTAAAATATTCACCGTGTTGTACAAAATTAAAAAAAATACTTTGTATATGTACAAAAAAGAGGCACATGTGGGACTCGAACCCACGACCTTCGCATCTCAACCTTGGACACGATGCTCTACACTATCCAACTGAGCTAATGTGCCCTTGCCATCCCAGTCCAAATTTGCGATCTGTTTCTTCCTGCAAATGCATCTGGCTGCAACAGCGCTCTTGATATAAGCAATTGCGGCCAGACAACGAACTGTTTATAAATTCCAAGTAAACGAATAGATGGCATTAATCTCAATTAAAGTTTATTTCCATTGCCTCATGAAAACGACTATTAGAAAGTATACTTTTATAGATTTATTAAATTTCAGCTCAACTCACATCAAACCGAACTAGGGATTTTATTTTACAACTTAAAAAAATAAGTACCTATATATTGCGCGTATTCTGAAAGTTGAAAAAGATCATGAGTATTTTTTTAACCTAAGTATTGCGGGCAATGGTAATAGGAGTTTGTTAAAATAGATCAGTTCTAATCACTCTTTTGTTATAAACGAATGTGACAAAATATACAAGGAATATACCTATACACTAAAAGACCTACCTAGGAATCACATGTAAGTATCAGCGCACTGAGATTGAATGTCAGGTCATAACTTTTACGTAGCTCCTGCTGAATTATGCCGTGCTGGTGCTCTTGGCACGACTTTGGAAGCATTGCATCTATCCATGGCTATGTACTTTTCCAACAGAAAATATTGAGAATGTAGTGCCAGCCAGAGTATAGCTGTCGTAGAACTCCCTAAGACTTTGTATATAGCTGTTTCACTCGGACTTGAACAGCTGTATTAGTTCACAGCATGAATGTGTGCAATAAACACAAATACATCATGGTGAAATGGAAAATGTACTTCCTTGCATGTATCATTTCCTGGTACAATGAATCTATTTATAGATACGTGACAACTGCAAACGCTGTTTTTTGTCATAAAAGGTACCAAGAGATTGTTTAGAATTAGACATATTTGTTTTATATATTAGATTTATATGTCATATTTGTTTTATACCCTACAAAAATATATAGGTATATGAGAAGCAATTACAGATGCAGTTGGTTAGTGAATCAATAAAATAAACTACTTTCTTACTAGAATCTAAGCTTTGTACATCATGGTTAATTTAATACTTAGCAGCATCTCAAGTAGATCTATGTATTTCTACGAAAACTTCTACGAATTGTTAAGGGCTTTAATATTTGTTATGTTTCAGATAATGACCCAGTCTTTTGTTGATAATCGTCTAAAGCACATAAGATAATGCTCAAAGATCAGTGATTATTGAGGCAGACACATATCTTCGCATTGATGTATAATGTTTTTTTTTTGGATTGTAGATATATAGTAGAGTTTGGTAGAGATTCTATAGCACATAACAGTACTAAAATAGAGATTGATCCTACTTCCGAAACTCTGAGATCCACTCCTAACTTTGGCTGATAGGAAGTTGAGCATCTTGGTGAGAGAGAGATTTTACTTAACGCCGGGATACCTACTTAATTTATACTAAGCCCAATATTAGAGCCCTGTATAGTACTGTTACACACCATGCACAAGCAAGAAGTGGTTCGCCTCCAGTTTTATTATCAGAACCGCTAAAGAGCAGAATTACGGAGTCTAAGTGCAACAAAAAGTAAAGTAAAAGTAAGTAAGTAAGTCTCCAAAGCCCAAGTCAATAGGTTTTCTTTTTTATTTAATAGGTCGGCAAACGAGCAGACGGATTACCTGATGGTAAGCAATCAGCGCCGCCCATGGACACTCGCAACGGAGGAGTTACGAGTGCGTTGCCGACCTTTTAGGGACTAAGGATTTGGAGATTTAGGGATTTCGGAAGGATTGGGGGAGGGGAAGGATAGGTTGCCTATGGGTAGGCTTGTTCCATCGTAGTTTGCATTATCACTTACCACCAGGTAAGCAGAGAAAACGGCAAAACGCCACCCAATTACTAAATAAAAAATTAAAAGAATAATATTAACAGGTAAAATAAAGTACACTATAAAATAAGACATAGAATACTCTTTATTGTAAAAGAAACTAATAAAAACACAGATTGCAAAAAATACAATAGACTGTATAATTTTTTCCAAACAGACTTTTGTATGGATTTGAGAACTAAAGAAGAATGTAATACTTAAGCTTACGGCGTACATTTACAACAAAAAATAATATATTATTTTTAAAGATGTAAATAATAAATAAATAGTGTTTAAGATTTGGGCCCAATAAAACGCCGTTGATTTACAGGAAGTAAAAACTTTATTGATCTTTATTCACATGAGCCTGAGAAAATTTTGCTGATGACTGACACTTTTTCAAATGTTTTTAGAAAATATGTGACAGCTAAGTTTTTTTCTGTGAAGGTTTGTTACATAATCATAACTTATACGGGCTGCCCACCAAGGGCATAATGACATTATGCCCTTCACTAATTGCCTTAAACCTGCCCACCATGAGGTCAGGGGCAGAAACAAAAAAATGTTGAATTAAAAAACATACAACATTAAGTAAAACCATTATGAAATAAAGAGATACATCACTTTGCTACAGCTAAAATACAAAATTTCGATGTGGGTCGTTTGATCAGAGATTTGAGGGTTATGTATACCATCGTCTCCAAAGTCTTGCAACACGCGTTGAGTAATCTGCCAACGTTTCAGGTTACTGACGATGGAATGTTCATAATTCCGTTCAGGTACTGCTATCAGAGGCTCACCGATCAGGAAGTGACCAAACACACAAAGACCCAAATGTACCCCTTGAACGAGTCGTGGCCTCGACCCTTTGACATTCGAATGTTAATGGGGCCAGCAAAATCTAAGCCACTAGGTAAAAATGGTCTGACCAGAGTGACTCTGCTTCTCGGTAATTGACCCACAAATGGGGTTTGAGTAAATGCCGAGTACCACTTACACTTTACACACCTGCGTATGTGAGCCTCCATGTAAAGTAATCTTGTGGGCTTTATCGATCACTAAATCGGTGAAATGGCTATTAGATGGCAAGATGATGGGATGTTTTACAGAATCGTATAAATTGGCATTTTGTATACGTCCACTCACACGCAGAATATTTTCGTAATAAACAACTGGACAGAGACTTCTTAAAAAAACGAACACCTAATATGGGGAAGAGTAAAAAACAACGACGGGAATGTCGTCTGAACGACGATGCTGACGAGAGCCGCAGTACTTCGTGCACGCCCACCACATCCAGCCTCGTCGCTCAGCTCCGCCTCGCCGCCGCCGGGATCCAGCCCCACTGTGAGTGATGTTGCACCGGCTGTGGCAGCTACGTCGAGCTACAGCGACGAGTAAACCACCGACGACACTACCACCTACGCTTCGCCGGGGTCGCCGGCCGCCAGCACGTTGAGGACCTCGAGCCCATCGGATAGGGTCCCAGCTGCTGGCGAAAGTGTGCAGCGCATGCGACAACCTGACCGCGTACCGTGTTCGGATGCTCTCTCTGTTTCAGGTACTTGAACCAGCTATCAACGTCTCAGCTCCACTGACTAAGATTACCTATACTACTAAGACTGTCGGACTGAAGGTGCGGATTATCCAGTGTAATGGTATGTTGGACGACACTGTACTTGATCGCCTCCGCACGAAAATGGGTAGCTGTGCCAGTGCCTCCTTGTCGCGGACTGTGGCATCAGCGATGGTGCCAGTTTCCAACCGCGGTATTTTTAGTACTACTGCACGGTTACTCGTACACCCGTACCCAGTACAGTGGCAAATTGAGGTCTGCTTTGGAGTGTGCGATTCGGGAATATCGCTATATGTCACCGGAACTCAGACCTCATTTACCTCGTTTTTACCCATGCATAACAAAAATATAGTGCTAGTGGCTGCTCTGAATTCACAGTTGTCTAATTATTTTGATGACTGTGAAGACCTCGGTGATACACATTCGATGATGTACTGCGCGGTCGTAGCGGCATGTCGTGTGGGCGCACGTCAAATTCCCAACCAGTGACGTAGCCACATGACCAAAACCAGCTGTACCGGCCTGTCAGTGCAGGATCGAGCGTCGTGTAGCTGGGCTAGAGCACTCATTGGCAAATTAAATTGCATCACTCTAGGGTGAGTATTATCCTCAATACTCACCCTAGAGTGATGCGCTTTGTGAGACGGGCATTCTTGGAGACAGACATCAGCCCCCGAGATTATATGTCCCGGGCCACAGAGCGCATCGACTTCCGGAAGCAGAAGGTGTACGCATTGGAAAACCGTATTCGAAGGTACAAGAGATGGGTGGAACGATACACCCAGAATCGCATGTTCCGGAGTAATGAAAGGTGGGTGTATAGAGCTTGGGAGCGACCGAACCAAGGTGTGGACTAACTCGCGCCTCCCATATGTTGACGCCATGTGTTTATTCTGGCGCAGCATCTGGTCGGTACCTGTCTGACACTGAGGGTGACTGGATTCGGGAGGTCGAACGCGCGTGCGATTCAATACCACAAATGGGGGCAATTACCATCAGCCCCCAAGATGTTGCACGTGCAATCCGTCCATTGCCAAACTGGAAATCTCCAGGACCAAATAGACTGCACCATTTCTGGATTAAGTGGTTCACAAGATCGCACGCTCGTTTAGCATCTCAATTCCAGTCTGCCCTAGAATCAGGGTCGCTGCCCCAGTTTCTAACGACAGGAGTAACCCACCTGCTCCATTAATCAAGTAGTACTGCGGAACCTAAAAATTATAGACCAATCACGTGTCTGCCGACGGTCTATAAAGTTCTTACATCCATAATGAGAAGTAAAATTAATAGCCATATTGACAAAAATAACAGTATGTCAACTGCTCAGAATGGATGTAAGAGCGGGTCCCGCAGTACTAAGCTCCTCATTGATATGACCATTAACCAACAGGTTCGACGTTCCCGAAAGGATCTGTCGACATGTTGAGTAGATTATAAGAAGGCCTATGACTCTGTCCCTCATGCACGGCTCATGAGGGTGCTGGAATTTTATAAAATTGATATAAAACTACGCACCTTCCTGATGTCCTGTATGAGGCAATGGAGTGCAGTCCTTCGCTATCCGGGATGTCAACTTATCCAAACGAATAGCGAACCTGTAGAGATCGAGTGGGGTATTGGGGATCCAGGGCGATATTTGAGTCCGCTTTGGTTCTGCCTAGCCTTGAATCATCTTAGCACATTGCTGGGAAATTCAGGTCCAGGGCACCGGTTGAAGAGAGGTAGTCAGGTTATATCTCACCTCCTTTACATGGGTTGATGACTTGAAGCTTTTTGTCCCAACAAGCTGCAACTGATGGAGCTACTCAAGCTAACTGAAACTTTCAGTAGTGCCATCAGGATGGAGTTTGGTGTGGACAATGTGCGATCATGCATGTAAAACGAGGGGAGGTTGTGGAATCTGTGGGAACTCAACTCACGGATTCCATAAACCTGAGGTCCCTCTCTCCAACAGAAACCTATAAGTATTTGGGTATGTCGGAAGCTTTAGGCATCAATGTCACTGACATGAAGCAATCGCTGAAGGAGCGTTTCTTTGGTCGCCTGAAGAAGGTATTTAATAGCTTTCTTTCAGGTGGAAACAAGGTGCGCGCCTTCAACGGTTGGGTCATGCCGGTATTGATGTACTCTTTCGGCGTACTCAAATGGTCTCAAACCAAACTTGACGCCCTGATAGGCGGGTCCGAACAATGCTAACTGCATACCAAATGCATCACCCGCGATCGTCGGTGATGAGACTGTATATCCCGCGGAAGTGTGGGGGTCGAGGCTTTTTAAATGCTAAGACCCAACACAACCGCGAGGTATGTAGTCTTAGGGTATATTTCCTTGCTGCCGAAGTGGGTATGCATCGAGATAGTGTACTGTACTGTAGTGGCAGTAGACAAGGGGCTCACCCCTCTCTTCCTGGCTAGCAAGAACTGGCGTAAACCGGTCATACTTGACACCAACGCTCGCAGGGAAGTATGGCAGAGCAAGGAGCTTCACGGACGCTTTTTTCGAGCCCTACATGGGCCGGATGTAGATCAGTTGGTGTCCATATCCTGGCTGCGTTTTGGAGACCTCTTTGGGGAAACCGAAGGGTTTGTCTGTGCAATTATGGACGAAGTTATTATGACGAATAACTACCGAAGATTTATTGTGAAGGACGGCACGGCTGACATCTGTCGGTCATGTCACCGTCCGGGAGAATCAATTCGTCACATAATCTCTAGTTAGTCTCGTCTAGCTAACGGCGAGTACAATGAATTGGCACAACCTTGTAGCTAGGATCATCCATCAGCAGCTTGCTCTGATGTACTCTCTTGTGGGATCGGAAGTGCCGTACTACAGCTATGAGCCTGACCTAGTTCTTGAAAATGGTCATATCACCATGTACTGGGACCGGTCTATCATCACTGATAGGACTATAGTTGCCAATAAGCCTGATATTGGTGGTACACCGAAACGAGAGGCGTGCAATGATAGTTGACATAGCTGTCTCACATGACGAGAACCTCGTTAAAGCTGAGAAAGATAAGCTTGGCACGCGAGGTTGTCGACTTGTGGGAAGTGGATTCGGCTATCATTTTACCGATAGTCGTGTCAGCCAATAGCGTTAAACGCCATGGGGATCACCGGAAACCTCCGTTAGCGGAGGATTTGCCTTTAACAGTTTTTTGTCGGCAATCAAAGGCTTAATAGTCAAGAGCCTCGACCAACATCTTAGGAGGCTCTCGTTAGGTGGCTGGATTAATGGCTTGATTCAGAAAGTGGAACTCCTGGTCACAGAAAAAATAATACTTCAAATAAAATCCAACAATAAAGTGATGACAGGATACGTTAGTAACCCTTATAGTGATCATTCATCTTTTTTTTAAACCACTATCAACTGCGCACTTCTAGTTATCACTAGCAAAGCATTCCGCAGAAGCGTGGTTTGTACAGCAAACGGCTTATCATAAAATGATGTGGAGTGCACTGGCATCTTAAGTTTTAGGATCTCATAAGACATTTAGTTTTCGACAGATTCTACTGTCTCGTAGGTCTCTTTCTTAAAAGAGCATTTTTTTTATATGAAAAAGCTAAAGTATTTTAATAATACATTTATTGTATACTTTATTACTCTTGCAAAGAAATTCTAAATAAAGCAACAGGTATTTAAATAATAAAGTAATTTCCATTGTGAGACAAAATTTTATTAAAATAAAAAGGTTTAAATCACAAAACACAAAATAGTATTATTACTAGTCTAGGTTTAAACCATTGAGCCAGTTTGAATTTTGATTGTATTTTATTCTCAACAACCTTCAATTTGAAACACAAAAAGTGGCTCAATGGCATAGGCTAAAGAAAAACCTTGTATTTGAAAACCTTGATCAGGTCGATAACGTTTAAATCGCACTACAACTTAACTTTGGATCTGTGCTATATAGAAGCTAATAAGATCCTGTTTTTTGGCTTTTAAAATTATTCAGTAAATAAAAGCAGGCTCGGAAGCTGAATCACTATCAAGAAACTCTTTAAGTAGTCTACAGTAAATTAATTAGCTGCGTGCAATATCACAGAAACTTGTCATGGTCTGGAGGTGCAGCCTTGTCCAAAGTTTTGACCGCGTTGTCCTTACCCCAACTGAAAACAGTACAATAAAAACATTATTTACTTCGTCAAAACTAGTTATCGCAACATGAGTTCTTTAATAAAGTAGATGTTGAATGGGCACTTTCAAATGTCCAATAATATAAAAGTAGTATAATATGTTTATTCTGTGCCTTAAATTTATCTCGAGTTTCAACACTGTTAATGTATAATTTTGTAAATTTCTAAAAACAAATTTACGTTTTTCTTGTAAAAAATATTGTTTTATCATAAACTCTATACTTACATGCCATGCGATATGCTATGCCTCCCCGTCATTGTCGTGGACACCTTGACAACGGATAACGCCAACTGCAAGAAAATAAATTTATATGGTACCATTCAAAATTTCTTTAGGAATAAGACGTAGTCCCTGAAGACCTCTTTATCTTTTCATGTTGTCAAATCACTCACTCTTATTTTACATATGATAATCAAAAGTGTCACCCCTCCACGCCTAGTCCCTTTGCTTTTTAAATTACTCATATATGGTTTGTGCTGTTCTAAGACACTTAATTAGCAATAATAAAAATAGGTTAATTTTTTAATAATTGGGTGTACCAAACTATGCCATGCTAAAGCTTATACCAGTGAAAATACTTATAAAACTGGGGTACTTCATCGAAAATGAACTATTTCGATATTTTCAATGCAATAAAAAAAAACAATAATCAAACTTTCATTCTTTGATTTTATGATAAAATTATTATTCGTATCTTCAAACAAATTTTCAAGAAATAAGTATGCCATACAGCACATTAAATATGACAACAGAACAAAAAATAATGTCTATAATAATATTCGACAATTAAACAAAAATATTGATTTTGACTAGTTACTAAAGTACTCAGTTCAATAGAAAGCAGATATACTAACTCATATCGATAAGCCTTCCCCTTCTGTTCCTTGATCAGGTCAACTGTTTCCTGGTTGCCTGTAGGGTTGGTGTCGACATAGACGATGATGACGACCAGCTTGGCGAATTTGAGCGCCGTCTTCCGACCCATACCGTGAGCTGCACCAGTTATCTGGAATATCAAGAAGTTGGGGTTTATCATCAACAACAGCTGGTTGAATATCGCGATGGGTTCTCAAACAAATGAGTGTACAAAGAATGTGCTGCAATAATTGCTACTTATAGTCGCTGCTACAAATACTTCAAATACTTTGAAAACGCAGCTACTTTTGGAGCTCTTTAAAAACTATACAAATACATTACCTGTAAGATCCCTGACCTGCAATTTACAAAATAAATTATACAAATATTCAAAACAAACACTTTTGTGTCGCTTGTAGTATTTTACGAGACTGGCTAGATGTGCGCGAGGCGGCGTCTGTACTGAAGAGATGTACCGTGTTGTTACAGTATTGTCGATAAACTGTTCATATTTTCTCACTTTGCTTTATTACGATTCTAAAAACTAGCTTCTGTCTGGAGCTTTGCCTGCATCACCCAGGTAAAAAGTAATCAACACACATTAAAAACGTTAAAAATCACTTTGATAATACGGAATCGGTTTTGTAACGATACAACACAACTTCTCAACTCTCTTCTCTTCTCAACACAAATCTTTTAATAACAAAAGTACCTAGTAACCCAGAAGCATCTCGAAGGTTTTGGAAGATTGAAACAGATTGCGACGGTTTATTATTATATTATATTATATTATATATATATATTTAGGGATTAGGGGTTGAGCACCATCATGTCCTCAGAAAAGCGTAAAAATAAATTTCATAGCATTACATAGGTAATTACAACTCAATGCAGACAAAATATGATACTACAGTTACATTACAGTATAAAAGAACTACGTACATCTCTAGCTCCTGCGTTTACTCATTATAATCCCTAATCCTCAAATGTCCAGAACCATAGGTAGAGGTGATTGATAACCTACCAGAACATTTTGGGTATTACTTTTCCCACTCATTTTTTTGTTGAAAATTATATGCTGCGCATATTATGCACTATAGGATCTGCATGCAGCTTTTTTAGTGTTATTAAAAACATAATCTTTCGACAAAAGCAAACATGATGTCTCTTCCCTATGGATAAGGGGAAGCGCCTGAAGCGCATACACGTATACTAGCGTCACATACAGCACCCAGACAGTTTTCGGTCGATAATTCCTATATTAATAATATACATATACTCTTCTAAAAGGTGGGGACAGTAATGATACCCACCCTATTTGAAGATACCCTTACTTTAATTTAGGGTTTAACCATGATTGCTATCATATTAATTTTTGAAATGAAATAGTTCGTGTACTATAATATTTCCGCAGAAATATACAATATTCAGATTCCCCAATGTTATTTCTCAAATAACAAGAAAAGTACTCAGTCTAACATGTTTATTGTTACAACGTGTTCCTACGTTATCAATATGAAATACATAGGTATTATAAAATACGCTCATATTTTTACGCGACTACGGCAAAGCAAAAGTCGGAATTTTGACAGGCTATGTATGTATGTATGTTCATCTGTTCCCTTGTTACTTAAACTACTTATCAGAATTCGACATGTAATGACATATCATTAGAAAAGTCTTAATTGTCTGCTGGTGATAGGCTACATAGGGTATCACAAAATTGAATGTAGCGTTCTCTAGCGGAAAAAACATTAAGAGTAAAAACTATAGCTATGACAAATATATGATAATATATTTATATATATGTTTAGTATCATTAGAAAGCAACGCAACGTAACAAGCAACTAGTACATTTTGAATATAAATATAATTATATTACTAGCCTTTGCTTGTGACTTTACCTGTATTCATGGGCTGATTGCGTACATCTTTTCATTCATAGCTTCTTTATTTATTTATTTTAACTTTTGCACATACATCTGTGTACAAGGTGGACTTTATGCCACATGCATTCTCTCCCTGTCGAACCTTTGGGAGATGCAGAGATAACAGTAGGTGCAAGAAGCAAGCAAAATCGAGATATTGATAAATATATATTTTATACACTTACTTACATAAATACTGTGACTGTTTCTAGCCGACCCTAGGCTAAACAAAATTTTAGTTTTTCCTAAATCAAGGAAGGGATTATATTCGGCTTACCATTTCTAGGGAAAGGGGCAAGGGACTGAGCTCCGCCATCCGCCCAGTCCTGTAGAGCTCGTCCTGTCGCTGGTCGCTCTCCCACCGTTTACAGGATAATGAATTCCTAATAAATAGCAAGTACAAAGGGAATTAGAGAATTCATTAGGGAAAGGATGTCTTATTATAATGATTCTACATTTACTAATAGAATAAGAGGGCAAAAAAGGTAAGGGTGTAAACTACATGGAAGATTACTTTACAGATGCACTTGTGTACGCCGAAGTGGCCATTTAGATCTACACATCATTACACCTCCTTAATCGAACCCCGTTTCGAAAGTGCATGTTTCGTCAAATATATTTTTTTAGATTAGAGATTGCCACCACAGCTTTGTTTGGATTTGACGAGACACACATGTGTTTTGAATCTAGTGTTCCTTTCGAACAGAGCTATCAAAAGTATGGAGAGCTTCCGAGATACTTGGTGAAGCCTACCCCCGCTCCCTGGAGATGCGCGTACAACAAGTACAGTGCAAAGCACTGTTCCAGGATACAAATAGGATGGGATTAGACACTAACCTACATTTAAGACTACATTCACATACCCGTTTGCTGCACTCACACTGCTCTCCTTCCACACTTCACACTGAATTTACTTTGTAATACTAAATTCTAAGAATCAACTCTAGCTTTTCTAAGACAACCTATCGTCTCCGCAGTTCAAGAGTAAGTAATTTATCGCCTTCATCACATTTCTAACATCATCTTGCCAGAGCCCTTTTCTCAGGGCCTTGCATTTGGGATTTTATGACACTTTGTGCAATGTCTTAATTGTTTCTCCGGACCTTTCATGGGTTAGTATTATTGCAACCAGATGTGACGTTTCGTATGGTATTGAGCGCCCAGCGGTGCCACTTATTCTTAAGATCCTTAAACAAGTTGCAACTCGATTGCCTGTCAGTAATTATCCAGAGTGTGGATCCCATAAAGTATAAGATGAATGGACTAACATGTGGCTCATTGGAAAGTTGATACTTTTACAATACTATTAAAATAAATTAAAATATATATGGGAAATAAACTTACATTTAATATTTACATGCATTACATATATATATATATATATATATATATATATATATATATATATATATATATATATATATATATATATATATATCACAATATACATATAAAAATATTATTGTGAAGACTCCGCTAACCTCTTCAGTAGAAGCTCCCGAACTTTTTGCTTGAAGGTCAGGCGACTGGACACAGTTCTGACATCGGAGGGGAGTGCATTTCACAATAGAATGGCCTGACTCTACTACTTATCATTAGTTCATCAATTTAACTTTTGTTGATATTATGCGTCACAAATATCCCTTAACACCAAAATAGTACAAATAATAAAAAGTAAAAAAAAACTAAAACCCAACTACGACAAAAAACACATGTTACAACCTACCGTAGCGTTTTGACAACGTGACTACGCCTTTCAGTATTCTGGAAATATTGTTTTATACTTTTTCAGCGTCGTTACATTATTTTTTATTATGTCACTACCGTTTCACTGTGAACATTTTTAATTGAGGGAGAGCCAAAGCGCGAATGGGTCGGAGTGATATCACGGCCTCACAGAAAACAGGCGTGAAACAAGCACAGCGTTGTGTTTCGCCGTGCGTGTCAAGTTACCGGAGACCATCTCCCTCTCCTCTCCCCATCCCTACCTTATTCTTGAATACTAGGCCGGCCACACTCGTAACTCCTTTGGCGTTGCTGGAGGCCGTGGATGGCGCTGATTACTTACCATCAGGTAATAGACATGCTCGTTTGCCAACCTATCCCATAAAAAATACAGCTTATAATTATTCCATACCATTTCAATGAACGAATTTCGATATTATTTTAACTTGTACCAAATACATAAGTAGCAAATTTATAAATTACAAAACATTACATCTTCCATTCAGGAGAACTTATATTCATTTGATTCACTTTATTCATAGCTCAGCATTGGACTGGATGTGTATGCAGATAAGTGTAAGCCCAAGTCAAGTAACTGTCCATAAATGAGTACCTATGAATTACAGAATTATTTATTTTTTTATTTACTTAAAACGTTGCCCCACAGCGCGATTTTCTCCTTTACAAAGATAAAATTACACATACACATCACGTAGAGATCAGGAACAATAATTTGTGGATCACACAAAGAGTTGTTCCGTGCGGGAATCGAACCCGTGACACGTTGCACGGCCACAGCGCCAACCGTGCAATGAGCAAATATAGGGTACCTATAGAGTTAGTAAATGAAACACTTGATATCTTATTATGTACATAATAATGTTTTAAACGTTTATTTTCCATTAGATTACAACCATTTTCTTATGGAAAAGAAAACAAACAACCAGGTTACTATTTACAATAAATATATCATAAAATTACTATAACAACACAAATGAGCATTTTGCAACAATAAATCTATGTCTATTTGTAAAAATTTAATGCAGTAGCTGTTTTTCTAAAACTCATATTTGGCTCTAAACTAACTAATATGACATGAGAAATCTTATTCAATTTAAGGACAGGACTTAATTGATTTTGTTTATTCTCGATAAAAATTGCTGTGGAATACACATTAAAAATAATGTAGGTTTGTTTTTTATTTAAAAGGTTCTTGACTACTATACTTACAAAAAATACATCAATGAGGTTTTATATTAATTACTTCATAACAAATATGTGATGATGCCACATTGATGATTACGATACTAAGTTTTTCGAACCAACTGGCCATAAAACTAACATAATAAAGCAATAATCGTAAGTATAAGTATAATAACTTTTCAAAAAACAGAGTGAGGAGGAACAAGGAAAGATGTGAATTTAAGTTTATTAAAACTGACATATAACGTTGACCATAAAAATATTTCGAAAATGAACTTAGTTCCGGTTTAAGACCTTCATATCGGGCACATGACCAGAAATCAAGTTTAAAGTAGCGGAGATCTCCCATGATTTTTTAGAGTAATAATTCTCGCAAACTCTAAAAATAAATCTCTCTTAAAATATTAAAATTCTGGCGGATGCATAAAATACATACATCCTACTAATTGTATTTAGCCCTGAAAAAAGAAGGCTCCAACTTCAAATAAAATTATATTATAATATTCAAAAATCGACTGATAACTAGCGGCCTCATGCGAAAGGGGCGGCACCCTTTCGCATGAGCTCTTTATTTTCCCCGCTATTTTTCTATTATTTTCTTTGATAAAAGAACCTTTTCTGACAAAAATATATGCAACAAAAAATAATTGTCAAAATTGTTCAGATGTTTTTTTAGCTTACCAACACACATTGCGTTTTATTTTTATTTATGAAGATACATGAGTATACCATGGTTTTAAAAATGAAAATTGAATCATAACTCTCACTTAACACCCACACTCAATTTACAATGTCTTGTACTTTATAAGTAACAGATGTTGAAACAAAATAATTGAAATACATAAACTAAGGAAATAACTAAAAAACTCTTCTCCACCCGAACGGCGCTTTGATAGGACTGCGCGATGACAATGATCCTGTACCTTCCTGTAACACACAGATCAATAAAAGCTTGACAAGTAACACGTTTCGAAACTGAAAGTGTTATGTGTAAAGGTGTGACGTTTGTGTGTTACAATTTAAAGTGGAACCACACTTAATTTCACATAGGAGTAATCCGATGAACCATAATGTTAAACGTTTCTTGAAAGTAAATCAGCGACTGAGCAGGGTATCTATTTTCTTCAGATAATATAACATTGTGGAAGCCTGTAATGTCTTGAAACCGAAAATCAAAGTTTAATTCAAGTGGAAGTCGCAAAAAGCATTATAACTATTGAACAGTACATTCAAATTTTCAATTAAGTTTTGCGTGATTTTTTAAATTCGTCGTAAGCACAAGTTTCTTGATAGTTGTTAAGTGACTGAGCCAGTGTCTTTTCTTCCTGGCGGGAAAAGTTTATGCACGCCTCTGTCTTGAGGCGAAAATCCAGGACACAAAATATGTAAGTGGAAATCGCCGACAACCATATAACACTTGAACAGTACATGCAAATTTTCAATTTAGTGTTGCGAGTTCTTAAATCAGTCATTAGCACACGTTTCTTGACAGTTGTTCAGTGATTGAGCCAGTGTTTAGTCTTCCTGGCGGGAAAAGTTTATGCAGGCCTCTGTCTTGAGGCGGAAAATCCAAGACACAAAATATGTAAGTGAAAGTCGCAGACGACAAACACTATCTGCAAATGTTCAATTTAGTTTTGCATGTTTTATTAATCTGTCATTAGCACTCGTTTCTTGATAGTTGTCCAGTGACCGAGCCAGTGTTTATTCTTCCTGGCGGAAAAACTTTATGCAGGCATCCCTCTCTTGAGGCAGAAAATCCAAGACTCAAAATATGTAAGTGGAAGTCGCCGACAACCTTATAACACTTGAACAGCACATGCAAATTTTCAATTTAGTATTGCGAGTTCTTAAATCGTTCATAAGTACACGTTTCTTGATAGTTGTTCAGTGATTGAGCCAGTGTTTATTCTTCCTGGCGGAAAAACTTTATGCACGCCTCTATCTTGAGGCAGAAAATCCAAGACTCAAAATATGTAAGTGGAAGTCGCCGACAACCTTATAACACTTGAACAGTACATGCAAATTTTCAATTTAGTATTGCGAGTTCTTAAATCATTCATAAGTACACGTTTCTTGATAGTTGTTCAGTGATTGAGCCAGTGTTTAGTCTTCCTGGCGGGAAAACTATAAGCACGCCTCTGTCTTGAGGCAAAAAATCCAAGACACAAAATATGTAAGTGAAAGTCACAGACGACAAACACTATCTGCAAATGTTCAATTTAGTTTTGCATGTTTTATTAATCTGTCATTAGCACTCGTTTCTTGATAGTTGTCCAGTGACCGAGCCAGTGTTTATTCTTCCTGGCGGAAAAACTTTATGCAGGCATCCCTCTCTTGAGGCAGAAAATCCAAGACTCAAAATATGTAAGTGGAAGTCGCCGACAACCTTATAACACTTGAACAGTACATGCAAATTTTCAATTTAGTATTGCGAGTTCTTAAATCATTCATAAGTACACGTTTCTTGATAGTTGTTCAGTGATTGAGCCAGTGTTTAATCTTCCTGGCGGGAAAACTATAAGCACGCCTCTGTCTTGAGGCGGAAAATCCAAGACACAAAATATGTAAGTGAAAGTCGCAGACGACAAACACTATCTGCAAATGTTCAATCTAGTTTTGCATGTTTTATTAATCTGTCAGTAGCACTCGTTTCTTGATAGTTGTCCAGTGACTGAGCCAGTGTTTATTCTTCCTGGCGGAAAAAACTTTATGCAGGCATCCCTCTCTTGAGGCAAAAAATATGTAAGTGGAAGTCGCCGACAACCTTATAACACTTGAACAGTACATGCAATTTTTCAATTTAGTATTGCGAGTTCTTAAATCATTCATAAGTACACGTTTCTTGATAGTTGTTCAGTGATTGAGCCAGTGTTTAGTCTTCCTGGCGGGAAAACTATAAGCACGCCTCTGTCTTGAGGCAAAAAATCCAAGGCACAAAATATGTAAGTGAAAGTCACAGACGACAAACACTATCTGCAAATGTTCAATTTAGTTTTGCATGTTTTATTAATCTGTCAGTAGCACTCGTTTCTTGATAGTTGTCCAGTGACTGAGCCAGTGTTTATTCTTCCTGGCGGAAAAACTATAAGCACGCCTCTGTCTTGAGGCGGAAAATCCAAGACACAAAATATGTAAGTGAAAGTCGCAGACGACAAACACTATCTGCAAATGTTCAATTTAGTTTTGCATGTTTTATTAATCTGTCAGTAGCACTCGTTTCTTGATAGTTGTCCAGTGACCGAGCCAGTGTTTATTCTTCCTGGCGGAAAAACTTTATGCAGGCATCCCTCTCTTGAAGCAAAAAATATGTAAGTGGAAGTCGCCGACAACCTTATAACACTTGAACAGTACATGCAAATTTTCAATTTAGTATTGCGAGTTCTTAAATCATTCATAAGTACACGTTTCTTGATAGTTGTTCAGTGATTGAGCCAGTGTTTAGTCTTCCTGGCGGGAAAACTAGAAGCACGCCTCTGTCTTGAGGCGGAAAATCCAAGACACAAAATATGTAAGTGAAAGTCGCAGACGACAAACACTATCTGCAAATGTTCAATTTAGTTTTGCATGTTTTATTAATCTGTCAGTAGCACTCGTTTCTTGATAGTTGTCCAGTGACTGAGCCAGTGTTTATTCTTCCTGGCGGAAAAACTTTATGCAGGCATCCCTCTCTTGAGGCAAAAAATATGTAAGTGGAAGTCGCCGACAACCTTATAACACTTGAACAGTACATGCAATTTTTCAATTTAGTATTGCGAGTTCTTAAATCATTCATAAGTACACGTTTCTTGATAGTTGTTCAGTGATTGAGCCAGTGTTTAGTCTTCCTGGCGGGAAAACTATAAGCACGCCTCTGTCTTGAGGCAAAAAATCCAAGGCACAAAATATGTAAGTGAAAGTCACAGACGACAAACACTATCTGCAAATGTTCAATTTAGTTTTGCATGTTTTATTAATCTGTCATTAGCACTCGTTTCTTGATAGTTGTCCAGTGACTGAGCCAGTGTTTATTCTTCCTGGCGGAAAAACTATAAGCACGCCTCTGTCTTGAGGCGGAAAATCCAAGACACAAAATATGTAAGTGAAAGTCGCAGACGACAAACACTATCTGCAAATGTTCAATTTAGTTTTGCATGTTTTATTAATCTGTCAGTAGCACTCGTTTCTTGATAGTTGTCCAGTGACTGAGCCAGTGTTTATTCTTCCTGGCGGAAAAACTATAAGCACGCCTCTGTCTTGAGGCGGAAAATCCAAGACACAAAATATGTAAGTGAAAGTCGCAGACGACAAACACTATCTGCAAATGTTCAATTTAGTTTTGCATGTTTTATTAATCTGTCATTAGCACTCGTTTCTTGATAGTTGTCCAGTGACTGAGCCAGTGTTTATTCTTCCTGGCGGAAAAACTTTATGCAGGCATCCCTCTCTTGAGGCAAAAAATATGTAAGTGGAAGTCGCCGACAACCTTATAACACTTGAACAGTACATGCAAATTTTCAATTTAGTATTGCGAGTTCTTAAATCATTCATAAGTACACGTTTCTTGATAGTTGTTCAGTGATTGAGCCAGTGTTTATTCTTCCTGGCGGAAAAACTTTATGCACGCCTCTATCTTGAGGCAGAAAATCCAAGACTCAAAATATGTAAGTGGAAGTCGCCGACAACCTTATAACACTTGAACAGTACATGCAAATTTTCAATTTAGTATTGCGAGTTCTTAAATCATTCATAAGTACACGTTTCTTGATAGTTGTTCAGTGATTGAGCCAGTGTTTAGTCTTCCTGGCGGGAAAACTATAAGCACGCCTCTGTCTTGAGGCGGAAAATCCAAGACACAAAATATGTCAGTGAAAGTCGCAGACGACAAACACTATCTGCAAATGTTCAATTTAGTTTTGCATGTTTTATTAATCTGTCAGTAGCACTCGTTTCTTGATAGTTGTCCAGTGACTGAGCCAGTGTTTATTCTTCCTGGCGGAAAAACTTTATGCAGGCATCCCTCTCTTGAGGCAAAAAATATGTAAGTGGAAGTCGCCGACAACCTTATAACACTTGAACAGTACATGCAAATTTTCAATTTAGTATTGCGAGTTCTTAAATCATTCATAAGTACACGTTTCTTGATAGTTGTTCAGTGATTGAGCCAGTGTTTAGTCTTCCTGGCGGAAAAAGTTAGTGCAGGCCTCTGTCTTGAGGCGGAAAATCCAAGACACAAAATATGTCAGTGAAAGTCGCAGACGACAAACACTATCTGCAAATGTTCAATTTAGTTTTGCATGTTTTATTAATCTGTCATTAGCACTCGTTTCTTGATAGTTGTCCAGTGACCGAGCCAGTGTTTATTCTTCCTGGCGGAAAAACTTTATGCAGGCATCCCTCTCTTGAGGCAAAAAATATGTAAGTGGAAGTCGCCGACAACCTTATAACACTTGAACAGTACATGCAAATTTTCAATTTAGTATTGCGAGTTCTTAAATCATTCATAAGTACACGTTTCTTGATAGTTGTTCAGTGATTGAGCCAGTGTTTATTCTTCCTGGCGGAAAAACTATAAGCACGCCTCTGTCTTGAGGCAAAAAATCCAAGACTCAAAATATGTAAGTGGAAGTCGCCGACAACCTTATAACACTTGAACAGTACATGCAAATTTTCAATTTAGTATTGCGAGTTCTTAAATCATTCATATGTACACGTTTCTTGATAGTTGTTCAGTGATTGAGCCAGTGTTTAATCTTCCTGGCGGGAAAACTATAAGCACGCCTCTGTCTTGAGGCGGAAAATCCAAGACACAAAATATGTAAGTGAAAGTCGCAGACGACAACCACTATCTGCAAATGTTCAATTTAGTTTTGCATGTTTTATTAATCTGTCATTAGCACTCGTTTCTTGATAGTTGTCCAGTGACTGAGCCAGTGTTTATTCTTCCTGGCGGAAAAACTTTATGCAGGCATCCCTCTCTTGAGGCAAAAAATATGTAAGTGGAAGTCGCCGACAACCTTATAACACTTGAACAGTACATGCAAATTTTCAATTTAGTATTGCGAGTTCTTAAATCATTCATAAGTACACGTTTCTTGATAGTTGTTCAGTGATTGAGCCAGTGTTTAGTCTTCCTGGCGGAAAAAGTTAGTGCAGGCCTCTGTCTTGAGGCGGAAAATCCAAGACACAAAATATGTCAGTGAAAGTCGCAGACGACAAACACTATCTGCAAATGTTCAATTTAGTTTTGCATGTTTTATTAATCTGTCATTAGCACTCGTTTCTTGATAGTTGTCCAGTGACCGAGCCAGTGTTTATTCTTCCTGGCGGAAAAACTTTATGCAGGCATCCCTCTCTTGAGGCAAAAAATATGTAAGTGGAAGTCGCCGACAACCTTATAACACTTGAACAGTACATGCAAATTTTCAATTTAGTATTGCGAGTTCTTAAATCATTCATAAGTACACGTTTCTTGATAGTTGTTCAGTGATTGAGCCAGTGTTTATTCTTCCTGGCGGAAAAACTATAAGCACGCCTCTGTCTTGAGGCAAAAAATCCAAGACTCAAAATATGTAAGTGGAAGTCGCCGACAACCTTATAACACTTGAACAGTACATGCAAATTTTCAATTTAGTATTGCGAGTTCTTAAATCATTCATATGTACACGTTTCTTGATAGTTGTTCAGTGATTGAGCCAGTGTTTAATCTTCCTGGCGGGAAAACTATAAGCACGCCTCTGTCTTGAGGCGGAAAATCCAAGACACAAAATATGTAAGTGAAAGTCGCAGACGACAACCACTATCTGCAAATGTTCAATTTAGTTTTGCATGTTTTATTAATCTGTCATTAGCACTCGTTTCTTGATAGTTGTCCAGTGACTGAGCCAGTGTTTATTCTTCCTGGCGGAAAAACTTTATGCAGGCATCCCTCTCTTGAGGCAAAAAATATGTAAGTGGAAGTCGCCGACAACCTTATAACACTTGAACAGTACATGCAAATTTTCAATTTAGTATTGCGAGTTCTTAAATCATTCATAAGTACACGTTTCTTGATAGTTGTTCAGTGATTGAGCCAGTGTTTAGTCTTCCTGGCGGGAAAACTATAAGCACGCCTCTGTCTTGAGGCGGAAAATCCAAGACACAAAATATGTAAGTGAAAGTCGCAGACGACAAACACTATCTGCAAATGTTCAATTTAGTTTTGCATGTTTTATTAATCTGTCATTAGCACTCGTTTCTTGATAGTTGTCCAGTGACCGAGCCAGTGTTTATTCTTCCTGGCGGAAAAACTTTATGCAGGCATCCCTCTCTTGAGGCAAAAAATATGTAAGTGGAAGTCGCCGACAACCTTATTACACTTGAACAGTACATGCAAATTTTCAATTTAGTATTGCGAGTTCTTAAATCATTCATAAGTACACGTTTCTTGATAGTTGTTCAGTGATTGAGCCAGTGTTTATTCTTCCTGGCGGAAAAACTATAAGCACGCCTCTGTCTTGAGGCAAAAATCCAAGACTCAAAATATGTAAGTGGAAGTCGCCGACAACCTTATAACACTTGAACAGTACATGCAAATTTTCAATTTAGTATTGCGAGTTCTTAAATCATTCATAAGTACACGTTTCTTGATATTTGTTCAGTGATTGAGCCAGTGTTTAATCTTCCTGGTGGGAAAAACTATAAGCACGCCTCTGTCTTGAGGCGGAAAATCCAAGACACAAAATATGTAAGTGAAAGTCGCAGACGACAACCACTATCTGCAAATGTTCAATTTAGTTTTGCATGTTTTATTAATCTGTCATTAGCACTCGTTTCTTGATAGTTGTCCAGTGACCGAGCCAGTGTTTATTCTTCCTGGTGGAAAAACTTTATGCAGGCATCCCTCTCTTGAGGCAAAAAATATGTAAGTGGAAGTCGCCGACAACCTTATAACACTTGAACAGTACATGCAAATTTTCAATTTAGTATTGCGAGTTCTTAAATCATTCACAAGTACACGTTTCTTGATAGTTGTTCAGTGATTGAGCCAGTGTTTAGTCTTCCTGGCGGGAAAACTATAAGCACGCCTCTGTCTTGAGGCGGAAAATCCAAGACACAAAATATGTAAGTGAAAGTCGCAGACGACAAACACTATCTGCAAATGTTCAATTTAGTTTTGCATGTTTTATTAATCTGTCATTAGCACTCGTTTCTTGATAGTTGTCCAGTGACCGAGCCAGTGTTTATTCTTCCTGGCGGAAAAACTTTATGCAGGCATCCCTCTCTTGAGGCAAAAAATATGTAAGTGGAAGTCGCCGACAACCTTATTACACTTGAACAGTACATGCAAATTTTCAATTTAGTATTGCGAGTTCTTAAATCATTCATAAGTACACGTTTCTTGATAGTTGTTCAGTGATTGAGCCAGTGTTTATTCTTCCTGGCGGAAAAAACTATAAGCACGCCTCTGTCTTGAGGCAAAAAATCCAAGACTCAAAATATGTAAGTGGAAGTCGCCGACAACCTTATAACACTTGAACAGTACATGCAAATTTTCAATTTAGTATTGCGAGTTCTTAAATCATTCATAAGTACACGTTTCTTGATAGTTGTTCAGTGATTGAGCCAGTGTTTAATCTTCCTGGCGGGAAAACTATAAGCACGCCTCTGTCTTGAGGCGGAAAATCCAAGACACAAAATATGTAAGTGAAAGTCGCAGACGACAACCACTATCTGCAAATGTTCAATTTAGTTTTGCATGTTTTATTAATCTGTCATTAGCACTCGTTTCTTGATAGTTGTCCAGTGACCGAGCCAGTGTTTATTCTTCCTGGTGGAAAAACTTTATGCAGGCATCCCTCTCTTGAGGCAAAAAATATGTAAGTGGAAGTCGCCGACAACCTTATAACACTTGAACAGTACATGCAAATTTTCAATTTAGTATTGCGAGTTCTTAAATCATTCACAAGTACACGTTTCTTGATAGTTGTTCAGTGATTGAGCCAGTGTTTATTCTTCCTGGCGGAAAAACTATAAGCACGCCTCTGTCTTGAGGCAAAAAAATCCAAGACTCAAAATATGTAAGTGGAAGTCGCCGACAACCTTATAACACTTGAACAGTACATGCAAATTTTCAATTTAGTATTGCGAGTTCTTAAATCATTCATATGTACACGTTTCTTGATAGTTGTTCAGTGATTGAGCCAGTGTTTAGTCTTCCTGGCGGGAAAACTATAAGCACGCCTCTGTCTTGAGGCGGAAAATCCAAGACACAAAATATGTAAGTGAAAGTCGCAGACGACAAACACTATCTGCAAATGTTCAATTTAGTTTTGCATGTTTTATTAATCTGTCATTAGCACTCGTTTCTTGATAGTTGTCCAGTGACCGAGCCAGTGTTTATTCTTCCTGGCGGAAAAACTTTATGCAGGCATCCCTCTCTTGAGGCAAAAAATATGTAAGTGGAAGTCGCCGACAACCTTATTACACTTGAACAGTACATGCAAATTTTCAATTTAGTATTGCGAGTTCTTAAATCATTCATAAGTACACGTTTCTTGATAGTTGTTCAGTGATTGAGCCAGTGTTTATTCTTCCTGGCGGAAAAAACTATAAGCACGCCTCTGTCTTGAGGCAAAAAATCCAAGACTCAAAATATGTAAGTGGAAGTCGCCGACAACCTTATAACACTTGAACAGTACATGCAAATTTTCAATTTAGTATTGCGAGTTCTTAAATCATTCATAAGTACACGTTTCTTGATATTTGTTCAGTGATTGAGCCAGTGTTTAATCTTCCTGGCGGGAAAACTATAAGCACGCCTCTGTCTTGAGGCGGAAAATCCAAGACACAAAATATGTAAGTGAAAGTCGCAGACGACAACCACTATCTGCAAATGTTCAATTTAGTTTTGCATGTTTTATTAATCTGTCATTAGCACTCGTTTCTTGATAGTTGTCCAGTGACCGAGCCAGTGTTTATTCTTCCTGGTGGAAAAACTTTATGCAGGCATCCCTCTCTTGAGGCAAAAAATATGTAAGTGGAAGTCGCCGACAACCTTATAACACTTGAACAGTACATGCAAATTTTCAATTTAGTATTGCGAGTTCTTAAATCATTCACAAGTACACGTTTCTTGATAGTTGTTCAGTGATTGAGCCAGTGTTTAGTCTTCCTGGCGGGAAAACTATAAGCACGCCTCTGTCTTGAGGCGGAAAATCCAAGACACAAAATATGTAAGTGAAAGTCGCAGACGACAAACACTATCTGCAAATGTTCAATTTAGTTTTGCATGTTTTATTAATCTGTCATTAGCACTCGTTTCTTGATAGTTGTCCAGTGACCGAGCCAGTGTTTATTCTTCCTGGCGGAAAAACTTTATGCAGGCATCCCTCTCTTGAGGCAAAAAATATGTAAGTGGAAGTCGCCGACAACCTTATTACACTTGAACAGTACATGCAAATTTTCAATTTAGTATTGCGAGTTCTTAAATCATTCATAAGTACACGTTTCTTGATAGTTGTTCAGTGATTGAGCCAGTGTTTATTCTTCCTGGCGGAAAAAACTATAAGCACGCCTCTGTCTTGAGGCAAAAAATCCAAGACTCAAAATATGTAAGTGGAAGTCGCCGACAACCTTATAACACTTGAACAGTACATGCAAATTTTCAATTTAGTATTGCGAGTTCTTAAATCATTCATAAGTACACGTTTCTTGATAGTTGTTCAGTGATTGAGCCAGTGTTTAATCTTCCTGGCGGGAAAACTATAAGCACGCCTCTGTCTTGAGGCGGAAAATCCAAGACACAAAATATGTAAGTGAAAGTCGCAGACGACAACCACTATCTGCAAATGTTCAATTTAGTTTTGCATGTTTTATTAATCTGTCATTAGCACTCGTTTCTTGATAGTTGTCCAGTGACCGAGCCAGTGTTTATTCTTCCTGGTGGAAAAACTTTATGCAGGCATCCCTCTCTTGAGGCAAAAAATATGTAAGTGGAAGTCGCCGACAACCTTATAACACTTGAACAGTACATGCAAATTTTCAATTTAGTATTGCGAGTTCTTAAATCATTCACAAGTACACGTTTCTTGATAGTTGTTCAGTGATTGAGCCAGTGTTTATTCTTCCTGGCGGAAAAACTATAAGCACGCCTCTGTCTTGAGGCAAAAAATCCAAGACTCAAAATATGTAAGTGGAAGTCGCCGACAACCTTATAACACTTAAACAGTACATGCAAATTTTCAATTTAGTATTGCGAGTTCTTAAATCATTCATATGTACACGTTTCTTGATAGTTGTTCAGTGATTGAGCCAGTGTTTAATCTTCCTGGCGGGGAAAACTATAAGCACGCCTCTGTCTTGAGGCGGAAAATCCAAGACACAAAATATGTAAGTGAAAGTCGCAGACGACAACCACTATCTGCAAATGTTCAATTTAGTTTTGCATGTTTTATTAATCTGTCATTAGCACTCGTTTCTTGATAGTTGTCCAGTGACTGAGCCAGTGTTTATTCTTCCTGGCGGAAAAACTTTATGCAGGCATCCCTCTCTTGAGGCAAAAAATATGTAAGTGGAAGTCGCCGACAACCTTATAACACTTGAACAGTACATGCAAATTTTCAATTTAGTATTGCGAGTTCTTAAATCATTCATAAGTACACGTTTCTTGATAGTTGTTCAGTGATTGAGCCAGTGTTTAGTCTTCCTGGCGGGAAAACTATAAGCACGCCTCTGTCTTGAGGCGGAAAATCCAAGACACAAATATGTAAGTGAAAGTCGCAGACGACAAACACTATCTGCAAATGTTCAATTTAGTTTTGCATGTTTTATTAATCCGTCATTAGCACTCGTTTCTTGATAGTTGTCCAGTGACCGAGCCAGTGTTTATTCTTCCTGGCGGAAAAACTTTATGCAGGCATCCCTCTCTTGAGGCAAAAAATATGTAAGTGGAAGTCGCCGACAACCTTATTACACTTGAACAGTACATGCAAATTTTCAATTTAGTATTGCGAGTTCTTAAATCATTCATAAGTACACGTTTCTTGATAGTTGTTCAGTGATTGAGCCAGTGTTTATTCTTCCTGGCGGAAAAACTATAAGCACGCCTCTGTCTTGAGGCAAAAAATCCAAGACTCAAAATATGTAAGTGGAAGTCGCCGACAACCTTATAACACTTGAACAGTACATGCAAATTTTCAATTTAGTATTGCGAGTTCTTAAATCATTCATAAGTACACGTTTCTTGATATTTGTTCAGTGATTGAGCCAGTGTTTAATCTTCCTGGCGGGAAAACTATAAGCACGCCTCTGTCTTGAGGCGGAAAATCCAAGACACAAAATATGTAAGTGAAAGTCGCAGACGACAACCACTATCTGCAAATGTTCAATTTAGTTTTGCATGTTTTATTAATCTGTCATTAGCACTCGTTTCTTGATAGTTGTCCAGTGACCGAGCCAGTGTTTATTCTTCCTGGTGGAAAAACTTTATGCAGGCATCCCTCTCTTGAGGCAAAAAATATGTAAGTGGAAGTCGCCGACAACCTTATAACACTTGAACAGTACATGCAAATTTTCAATTTAGTATTGCGAGTTCTTAAATCATTCACAAGTACACGTTTCTTGATAGTTGTTCAGTGATTGAGCCAGTGTTTAGTCTTCCTGGCGGGAAAACTATAAGCACGCCTCTGTCTTGAGGCGGAAAATCCAAGACACAAAATATGTAAGTGAAAGTCGCAGACGACAAACACTATCTGCAAATGTTCAATTTAGTTTTGCATGTTTTATTAATCTGTCATTAGCACTCGTTTCTTGATAGTTGTCCAGTGACCGAGCCAGTGTTTATTCTTCCTGGCGGAAAAACTTTATGCAGGCATCCCTCTCTTGAGGCAAAAAATATGTAAGTGGAAGTCGCCGACAACCTTATTACACTTGAACAGTACATGCAAATTTTCAATTTAGTATTGCGAGTTCTTAAATCATTCATAAGTACACGTTTCTTGATAGTTGTTCAGTGATTGAGCCAGTGTTTATTCTTCCTGGCGGAAAAACTATAAGCACGCCTCTGTCTTGAGGCAAAAAATCCAAGACTCAAAATATGTAAGTGGAAGTCGCCGACAACCTTATAACACTTGAACAGTACATGCAAATTTTCAATTTAGTATTGCGAGTTCTTAAATCATTCATAAGTACACGTTTCTTGATAGTTGTTCAGTGATTGAGCCAGTGTTTAATCTTCCTGGCGGGAAAACTATAAGCACGCCTCTGTCTTGAGGCGGAAAATCCAAGACACAAAATATGTAAGTGAAAGTCGCAGACGACAACCACTATCTGCAAATGTTCAATTTAGTTTTGCATGTTTTATTAATCTGTCATTAGCACTCGTTTCTTGATAGTTGTCCAGTGACCGAGCCAGTGTTTATTCTTCCTGGTGGAAAAACTTTATGCAGGCATCCCTCTCTTGAGGCAAAAAATATGTAAGTGGAAGTCGCCGACAACCTTATAACACTTGAACAGTACATGCAAATTTTCAATTTAGTATTGCGAGTTCTTAAATCATTCACAAGTACACGTTTCTTGATAGTTGTTCAGTGATTGAGCCAGTGTTTAGTCTTCCTGGCGGGAAAACTATAAGCTCGCCTCTGTTTTGAGGCGGAAAATCCAAGACACAAAATATGTAAGTGAAAGTCGCAGACGACAAACACTATCTGCAAATGTTCAATTTAGTTTTGCATGTTTTATTAATCTGTCAGTAGCACTCGTTTCTTGATAGTTGTCCAGTGACCGAGCCAGTGTTTATTCTTCCTGGTGGAAAAACTTTATGCAGGCATCCCTCTCTTGAGGCAAAAAATATGTAAGTGGAAGTCGCCGACAACCTTATAACACTTGAACAGTACATGCAAATTTTCAATTTAGTATTGCGAGTTCTTAAATCATTCATAAGTACACGTTTCTTGATAGTTGTTCAGTGAATGAGCCAGTGTTTAGTCTTCCTGGCGGTAAAAGTTAATGCAGGCCTCTGTCTTGAGGCGGAAAATCCAAGACACAAAATATGTCAGTGAAAGTCGCAGACGACAACCACTATCTGCAAATGTTCAATTTAGTTTTGCATGTTTTATTAATCTGTCATTAGCACTCGTTTCTTGATAGTTGTCCAGTGACCGAGCCAGTGTTTATTCTTCCTGGCGGAAAAACTTTATGCAGGCATCCCTCTCTTGAGGCAGAAAATCCAAGACTCAAAATATGTAAGTGGAAGTCGCCGACAACCTTATAACACTTGAACAGTACATGCAAATTTTCAATTTAGTATTGCGAGTTCTTAAATCATTAATAAGTACACGTTTCTTGATAGTTGTTCAGTGATTGAGCCAGTGTTTAGTCTTCCTGGCGGGAAAACTATAAGCACGCCTCTGTCTTGAGGCGGAAAATCCAAGACACAAAATATGTCAGTGAAAGTCGCAGACGACAAACACTATCTGCAAATGTTCAATTTAGTTTTGCATGTTTTATTAATCCGTCATTAGCACTCGTTTCTTGATAGTTGTCCAGTGACCGAGCCAGTGTTTATTCTTCCTGGCGGAAAAACTTTATGCAGGCATCCCTCTCTTGAGGCAAAAAATATGTAAGTGGAAGTCGCCGACAACCTTATAACACTTGAACAGTACATGCAATTTTTCAATTTAGTATTGCGAGTTCTTAAATCATTCATAAGTACACGTTTCTTGATAGTTGTTCAGTGATTGAGCCAG
Source organism: Spodoptera exigua (assembly GCA_902829305.4). Classification (NCBI taxonomy): domain Eukaryota; kingdom Metazoa; phylum Arthropoda; class Insecta; order Lepidoptera; family Noctuidae; genus Spodoptera; species Spodoptera exigua. The sequence goes on along the minus strand of LR824601.2, from coordinate 4,076,682 downwards.
TGTTTAGTCTTCCTGGCGGGAAAGCTATAAGCACGCCTCTGTCTTGAGGCAAAAAATCCAAGACACAAAATATGTAATTGAAAGTCGCAGACGACAAACACTATCTGCAAATGTTCAATTTAGTTTTGCATGTTTTATTAATCTGTCATTAGCACTCGTTTCTTGATAGTTGTCCAGTGACCGAGCCAGTGTTTATTCTTCCTGGTGGAAAAACTTTATGCAGGCATCCCTCTCTTGAGGCAAAAAATATGTTAGTGGAAGTCGCCGACAACCTTATAACACTTGAACAGTACATGCAAATTTTCAATTTAGTATTGCGAGTTCTTAAATCATTCATAAGTACACGTTTCTTGATAGTTGTTCAGTGATTGAGCCAGTGTTTAGTCTTCCTGGCGGAAAAAGTTAATGCAGGCCTCTGTCTTGAGGCGGAAAATCCAAGACACAAAATATGTCAGTGAAAGTCGCAGACGACAAACACTATCTGCAAATGTTCAATTTAGTTTTGCATGTTTTATTAATCTGTCATTAGCACTCGTTTCTTGATAGTTGTCCAGTGACCGAGCCAGTGTTTATTCTTCCTGGCGGAAAAACTTTATGCAGGCATCCCTCTCTTGAGGCAGAAAATCCAAGACTCAAAATATGTAAGTGGAAGTCGCCGACAACCTTATAACACTTGAACAGTACATGCAAATTTTCAATTTAGTATTGCGAGTTCTTAAATCATTCATAAGTACACGTTTCTTGATAGTTGTTCAGTGATTGAGCCAGTGTTTATTCTTCCTGGCGGAAAAACTTTATGCAGGCCTCTGTCTTGAGGCAGAAAATCCAAGACTCAAAATATGTAAGTGGAAGTCGCCGACAACCTTATTACACTTGAACAGTACATGCAAATTTTCAATTTAGTATTGCGAGTTCTTAAATCATTCATAAGTACACGTTTCTTGATAGTTGTTCAGTGATTGAGCCAGTGTTTAATCTTCCTGGCGGGAAAACTATAAGCACGCCTCTGTCTTGAGGCGGAAAATCCAAGACACAAAATATGTAAGTGAAAGTCGCAGACGACAAACACTATCTGCAAATGTTCAATTTAGTTTTGCATGTTTTATTAATCTGTCATTAGCACTCGTTTCTTGATAGTTGTCCAGTGACTGAGCCAGTGTTTATTCTTCCTGGCGAAAAAACTTTATGCAGGCATCCCTCTCTTGAGGCAAAAAATATGTAAGTGGAAGTCGCCGACAACCTTATAACACTTGAACAGTACATGCAAATTTTCAATTTAGTATTGCGAGTTCTTAAATCATTCATAAGTACACGTTTCTTGATAGTTGTTCAGTGATTGAGCCAGTGTTTAGTCTTCCTGGCGGGAAAACTATAAGCACGCCTCTGTCTTGAGGCGGAAAATCCAAGACACAAAATATGTAAGTGAAAGTCGCAGACGACAAACACTATCTGCAAATGTTCAATTTAGTTTTGCATGTTTTATTAATCTGTCAGTAGCACTCGTTTCTTGATAGTTGTCCAGTGACCGAGCCAGTGTTTATTCTTCCTGGTGGAAAAACTTTATGCAGGCATCCCTCTATTGAGGCAAAAAATATGTAAGTGGAAGTCGCCGACAACCTTATTACACTTGAACAGTACATGCAAATTTTCAATTTAGTATTGCGAGTTCTTAAATCATTCATAAGTACACGTTTCTTGATAGTTGTTCAGTGATTGAGCCAGTGTTTAGTCTTCCTGGCGGGAAAACTATAAGCACGCCTCTGTCTTGAGGCGGAAAATCCAAGACACAAAATATGTAAGTGAAAGTCGCAGACGACAACCACTATCTGCAAATGTTCAATTTAGTTTTGCATGTTTTATTAATCTGTCATTAGCACTCGTTTCTTGATAGTTGTCCAGTGACCGAGCCAGTGTTTATTCTTCCTGGCGGAAAAACTTTATGCAGGCATCCCTCTCTTGAGGCAGAAAATCCAAGACTCAAAATATGTAAGTGGAAGTCGCCGACAACCTTATAACACTTGAACAGTACATGCAAATTTTCAATTTAGTATTGCGAGTTCTTAAATCATTCATAAGTACACGTTTCTTGATAGTTGTTCAGTGATTGAGCCAGTGTTTAATCTTCCTGGCGGGAAAACTATAAGCACGCCTCTGTCTTGAGGCGGAAAATCCAAGACACAAAATATGTAAGTGAAAGTCGCAGACGGACAAACACTATCTGCAAATGTTCAATTTAGTTTTGCATGTTTTATTAATCTGTCAGTAGCACTCGTTTCTTGATAGTTGTCCAGTGACCGAGCCAGTGTTTATTCTTCCTGGTGGAAAAACTTTATGCAGGCATCCCTCTCTTGAGGCAAAAAATATGTAAGTGGAAGTCGCCGACAACCTTATAACACTTGAACAGTACATGCAAATTTTCAATTTAGTATTGCGAGTTCTTAAATCATTCATAAGTACACGTTTCTTGATAGTTGTTCAATGATTGAGCCAGTGTTTAGTCTTCCTGGCGGGAAAACTATAAGCACGCCTCTGTCTTGAGGCGGAAAATCCAAGACACAAAATATGTCAGTGAAAGTCGCAGACGACAAACACTATCTGCAAATGTTCAATTTAGTTTTGCATGTTTTATTAATCTGTCAGTAGCACTCGTTTCTTGATAGTTGTCCAGTGACCGAGCCAGTGTTTATTCTTCCTGGTGGAAAAACTTTATGCAGGCATCCCTCTCTTGAGGCAAAAAATATGTAAGTGGAAGTCGCCGACAACCTTATAACACTTGAACAGTACATGCAAATTTTCAATTTAGTATTGCGAGTTCTTAAATCATTCATAAGTACACGTTTCTTGATAGTTGTTCAGTGATTGAGCCAGTGTTTAGTCTTCCTGGCGGGAAAACTATATGCACGCCTCTGTGTTGAGGCGGAAAATCCAAGACACAGAATATGTAAGTGAAAGTCGCAGACGACAACCACTATCTGCAAATGTTCAATTTAGTTTTGCATGTTTTATTAATCTGTCATTAGCACTCGTTTCTTGATAGTTGTCCAGTGACCGAGCCAGTGTTTATTCTTCCCGGCGGAAAAACTTTATGCACGCTTCCCTCTCTTGAGGCAGAAAATCCAAGACACAAAATATGTAAGTGAAAGTCGCAGACGACAACCACTATCTGCAAATGTTCAATTTAGTTTTGCATGTTTTATTAATCTGTCATTAGCACTCGTTTCTTGATAGTTGTCCAGTGACCGAGCCAGTGTTTATTCTTCCTGGTGGAAAAACTTTATGCAGGCATCCCTCTCTTGAGGCAAAAAATATGTAAGTGGAAGTCACCGACAACCTTATAACACTTGAACAGTACATGCAAATTTTCAATTTAGTATTGCGAGTTCTTAAATCATTCTTAAGTACACGTTTCTTGATAGTTGTTCAGTGATTGAGCCAGTGTTTAGTCTTCCTGGCGGGAAAACTATAAGCACGCCTCTGTCTTGAGGCGGAAAATCCAAGACACAAAATATGTAAGTGAAAGTCGCAGACGACAACCACTATCTGCAAATGTTCAATTTAGTTTTGCATGTTTTATTAATCTGTCATTAGCACTCGTTTCTTGATAGTTGTCCAGTGACCGAGCCAGTGTTTATTCTTCCTGGCGGAAAAACTTTATGCAGGCATCCCTCTCTTGAGGCAGAAAATCCAAGACTCAAAATATGTAAGTGGAAGTCGCCGACAACCTTATAACACTTGAACAGTACATGCAAATTTTCAATTTAGTATTGCGAGTTCTTAAATCATTCATAAGTACACGTTTCTTGATAGTTGTTCAATGATTGAGCCAGTGTTTAGTCTTCCTGGCGGGAAAACTATAAGCACGCCTCTGTCTTGAGGCGGAAAATCCAAGACACAAAATATGTCAGTGAAAGTCGCAGACGACAAACACTATCTGCAAATGTTCAATTTAGTTTTGCATGTTTTATTAATCTGTCAGTAGCACTCGTTTCTTGATAGTTGTCCAGTGACCGAGCCAGTGTTTATTCTTCCTGGTGGAAAAACTTTATGCAGGCATCCCTCTCTTGAGGCAAAAAATATGTAAGTGGAAGTCGCCGACAACCTTATAACACTTGAACAGTACATGCAAATTTTCAATTTAGTATTGCGAGTTCTTAAATCATTCATAAGTACACGTTTCTTGATAGTTGTTCAGTGATTGAGCCAGTGTTTAGTCTTCCTGGCGGGAAAACTATATGCACGCCTCTGTGTTGAGGCGGAAAATCCAAGACACAAAATATGTAAGTGAAAGTCGCAGACGACAACCACTATCTGCAAATGTTCAATTTAGTTTTGCATGTTTTATTAATCTGTCATTAGCACTCGTTTCTTGATAGTTGTCCAGTGACCGAGCCAGTGTTTATTCTTCCTGGCGGAAAAACTTTATGCACGCTTCCCTCTCTTGAGGCAGAAAATCCAAGACTCAAAATATGTAAGTGGAAGTCGCCGACAACCTTATAACACTTGAACAGTACATGCAAATTTTCAATTTAGTATTGCGAGTTCTTAAATCATTCATAAGTACACGTTTCTTGATAGTTGTTCAGTGATTGAGCCAGTGTTTAATCTTCCTGGCGGGAAAACTATAAGCACGCCTCTGTCTTGAGGCGGAAAATCCAAGACACAAAATATGTAAGTGAAAGTCGCAGACGACAAACACTATCTGCAAATGTTCAATTTAGTTTTGCATGTTTTATTAATCTGTCATTAGCACTCGTTTCTTGATAGTTGTCCAGTGACTGAGCCAGTGTTTATTCTTCCTCTCGGAAAAACTTTATGCAGGCATCCCTCTCTTGAGGCAAAAAATATGTAAGTGGAAGTCGCCGACAACCTTATAACACTTGAACAGTACATGCAATTTTTCAATTTAGTATTGCGAGTTCTTAAATCATTCATAAGTACACGTTTCTTGATAGTTGTTCAGTGATTGAGCCAGTGTTTAGTCTTCCTGGCGGGAAAGCTATAAGCACGCCTCTGTCTTGAGGCAAAAAATCCAAGACACAAAATATGTAATTGAAAGTCGCAGACGACAAACACTATCTGCAAATGTTCAATTTAGTTTTGCATGTTTTATTAATCTGTCATTAGCACTCGTTTCTTGATAGTTGTCCAGTGACCGAGCCAGTGTTTATTCTTCCTGGTGGAAAAACTTTATGCAGGCATCCCTCTCTTGAGGCAAAAAATATGTTAGTGGAAGTCGCCGACAACCTTATAACACTTGAACAGTACATGCAAATTTTCAATTTAGTATTGCGAGTTCTTAAATCATTCATAAGTACACGTTTCTTGATAGTTGTTCAGTGATTGAGCCAGTGTTTAGTCTTCCTGGCGGAAAAAGTTAATGCAGGCCTCTGTCTTGAGGCGGAAATCCAAGACACAAAATATGTCAGTGAAAGTCGCAGACGACAAACACTATCTGCAAATGTTCAATTTAGTTTTGCATGTTTTATTAATCTGTCATTAGCACTCGTTTCTTGATAGTTGTCCAGTGACCGAGCCAGTGTTTATTCTTCCTGGCGGAAAAACTTTATGCAGGCATCCCTCTCTTGAGGCAGAAAATCCAAGACTCAAAATATGTAAGTGGAAGTCGCCGACAACCTTATAACACTTGAACAGTACATGCAAATTTTCAATTTAGTATTGCGAGTTCTTAAATCATTCATAAGTACACGTTTCTTGATAGTTGTTCAGTGATTGAGCCAGTGTTTATTCTTCCTGGCGGAAAAACTTTATGCAGGCCTCTGTCTTGAGGCAGAAAATCCAAGACTCAAAATATGTAAGTGGAAGTCGCCGACAACCTTATTACACTTGACTAGTACATGCAAATTTTCAATTTAGTATTGCGAGTTCTTAAATCATTCATAAGTACACGTTTCTTGATAGTTGTTCAGTGATTGAGCCAGTGTTTATTCTTCCTGGCGGAAAAACTTTATGCAGGCCTCTGTCTTGAGGCAGAAAATCCAAGACTCAAAATATGTAAGTGGAAGTCGCCGACAACCTTATTACACTTGACTAGTACATGCAAATTTTCAATTTAGTATTGCGAGTTCTTAAATCATTCATAAGTACACGTTTCTTGATAGTTGTTCAGTGATTGAGCCAGTGTTTAATCTTCCTGGCGGGAAAACTATAAGCACGCCTCTGTCTTGAGGCGGAAAATCCAAGACACAAAAAATGTAAGTGAAAGTCGCAGACGACAACCACTATCTGCAAATGTTCAATTTAGTTTTGCATGTTTTATTAATCTGTCATTAGCACTCGTTTCTTGATAGTTGTCCAGTGACTGAGCCAGTGTTTATTCTTCCTGGCGGAAAAACTTTATGCAGGCATCCCTCTCTTGAGGCAAAAAATATGTAAGTGGAAGTCGCCGACAACCTTATAACACTTGAACAGTACATGCAAATTTTCAATTTAGTATTGCGAGTTCTTAAATCATTCATAAGTACACGTTTCTTGATAGTTGTTCAGTGATTGAGCCAGTGTTTAGTCTTCCTGGCGGGAAAACTATAAGCACGCCTCTGTCTTGAGGCGGAAAATCCAAGACACAAAATATGTAAGTGAAAGTCGCAGACGACAAACACTATCTGCAAATGTTCAATTTAGTTTTGCATGTTTTATTAATCTGTCAGTAGCACTCGTTTCTTGATAGTTGTCCAGTGACCGAGCCAGTGTTTATTCTTCCTGGTGGAAAAACTTTATGCAGGCATCCCTCTCTTGAGGCAAAAAATATGTAAGTGGAAGTCGCCGACAACCTTATAACACTTGAACAGTACATGCAAATTTTCAATTTAGTATTGCGAGTTCTTAAATCATTCATAAGTACACGTTTCTTGATAGTTGTTCAGTGATTGAGCCAGTGTTTAGTCTTCCTGGCGGGAAAACTATATGCACTTCTCTGTGTTGAGGCGGAAAATCCAAGACACAAAATATGTAAGTGAAAGTCGCAGACGACAACCACTATCTGCAAATGTTCAATTTAGTTTTGCATGTTTTATTAATCTGTCATTAGCACTCGTTTCTTGATAGTTGTTCAGTGATTGAGCCAGTGTTTATTCTTCCTGGCGGAAAAACTTTATGCAGGCCTCTGTCTTGAGGCAGAAAATCCAAGACTCAAAATATGTAAGTGGAAGTCGCCGACAACCTTATAACACTTGAACAGTACATGCAAATTTTCAATTTAGTATTGCGAGTTCTTAAATCATTCATAAGTACACGTTTCTTGATAGTTGTTCAGTGATTGAGCCAGTGTTTAATCTTCCTGGCGGGAAAACTATAAGCACGCCTCTGTCTTGAGGCGGAAAATCCAAGACACAAAATATGTAAGTGAAAGTCGCAGACGACAAACACTATCTGCAAATGTTCAATTTAGTTTTGCATGTTTTATTAATCTGTCATTAGCACTCGTTTCTTGATAGTTGTCCAGTGACTGAGCCAGTGTTTATTCTTCCTGGCGAAAAAACTTTATGCAGGCATCCCTCTCTTGAGGCAAAAAATATGTAAGTGGAAGTCGCCGACAACCTTATAACACTTGAACAGTACATGCAATTTTTCAATTTAGTATTGCGAGTTCTTAAATCATTCATAAGTACACGTTTCTTGATAGTTGTTCAGTGATTGAGCCAGTGTTTAGTCTTCCTGGCGGGAAAGCTATAAGCACGCCTCTGTCTTGAGGCAAAAAATCCAAGACACAAAATATGTAATTGAAAGTCGCAGACGACAAACACTATCTGCAAATGTTCAATTTAGTTTTGCATGTTTTATTAATCTGTCATTAGCACTCGTTTCTTGATAGTTGTCCAGTGACCGAGCCAGTGTTTATTCTTCCTGGTGGAAAAACTTTATGCAGGCATCCCTCTCTTGAGGCAAAAAATATGTTAGTGGAAGTCGCCGACACCTTATAACACTTGAACAGTACATGCAAATTTTCAATTTAGTATTGCGAGTCTTAAATCATTCATAAGTACACGTTTCTTGATAGTTGTTCAGTGATTGAGCCAGTGTTTAGTCTTCCTGGCGGAAAAGTTAATGCAGGCCTCTGTCTTGAGGCGGAAAATCCAAGACACAAAATATGTCAGTGAAAGTCGCAGACGACAAACACTATCTGCAAATGTTCAATTTAGTTTTGCATGTTTTATTAATCTGTCATTAGCACTCGTTTCTGATAGTTGTCCAGTGACCGAGCCAGTGTTTATTCTTCCTGGCGGAAAAACTTTATGCAGGCATCCCTCTCTTGAGGCAGAAAATCCAAGACTCAAAATATGTAAGTGGAAGTCGCCGACAACCTTATAACACTTGAACAGTACATGCAAATTTTCAATTTAGTATTGCGAGTTCTTAAATCATTCATAAGTACACGTTTCTTGATAGTTGTTCAGTGATTGAGCCAGTGTTTATTCTTCCTGGCGGAAAAACTTTATGCAGGCCTCTGTCTTGAGGCAGAAAATCCAAGACTCAAAATATGTAAGTGGAAGTCGCCGACAACCTTATTACACTTGAACAGTACATGCAAATTTTCAATTTAGTATTGCGAGTTCTTAAATCATTCATAAGTACACGTTTCTTGATAGTTGTTCAGTGATTGAGCCAGTGTTTAATCTTCCTGGCGGGAAAACTATAAGCACGCCTCTGTCTTGAGGCGGAAAATCCAAGACACAAAATATGTAAGTGAAAGTCGCAGACGACAAACACTATCTGCAAATGTTCAATTTAGTTTTGCATGTTTTATTAATCTGTCATTAGCACTCGTTTCTTGATAGTTGTCCAGTGACTGAGCCAGTGTTTATTCTTCCTGGCGAAAAAACTTTATGCAGGCATCCCTCTCTTGAGACAAAAAATATGTAAGTGGAAGGTCGCCGACAACCTTATAACACTTGAACAGTACATGCAAATTTTCAATTTAGTATTGCGAGTTCTTAATCATTCATAAGTACACGTTTCTTGATAGTTGTTCAGTGATTGAGCCAGTGTTTAGTCTTCCTGGCGGGAAAACTATAAGCACGCCTCTGTCTTGAGGCGGAAAATCCAAGACACAAAATATGTAAGTGAAAGTCGCAGACGACAAACACTATCTGCAAATGTTCAATTTAGTTTTTGCATGTTTTATTAATCTGTCAGTAGCACTCGTTTCTTGATAGTTGTCCAGTGACCGAGCCAGTGTTTATTCTTCCTGGTGGAAAAACTTTATGCAGGCATCCCTCTATTGAGGCAAAAAATATGTAAGTGGAAGTCGCCGACAACCTTATTACACTTGAACAGTACATGCAAATTTTCAATTTAGTATTGCGAGTTCTTAAATCATTCATAAGTACACGTTTCTTGATAGTTGTTCAGTGATTGAGCCAGTGTTTAGTCTTCCTGGCGGGAAAACTATAAGCACGCCTCTGTCTTGAGGCGGAAAATCCAAGACACAAAATATGTAAGTGAAAGTCGCAGACGACAAACACTATCTGCAAATGTTCAATTTAGTTTTGCATGTTTTATTAATCTGTCAGTAGCACTCGTTTCTTGATAGTTGTCCAGTGACCGAGCCAGTGTTTATTCTTCCTGGTGGAAAAACTTTATGCAGGCATCCCTCTCTTGAGGCAAAAAATATGTAAGTGGAAGTCGCCGACAACCTTATAACACTTGAACAGTACATGCAAATTTTCAATTTAGTATTGCGAGTTCTTAAATCATTCATAAGTACACGTTTCTTGATAGTTGTTCAGTGATTGAGCCAGTGTTTTAATCTTCCTGGCGGGGAAAACTATAAGCCACGCCTCTGTCTTGAGGCGGAAAATCCAAGACACAAAATATGTAAGTGAAAGTCGCAGACGACAAACACTATCTGCAAATGTTCAATTTAGTTTTGCATGTTTTATTAATCTGTCATTAGCACTCGTTTCTTGGTAGTTGTCCAGTGACTGAGCCAGTGTTTATTCTTCCTGGCGGAAAAACTTTATGCAGGCATCCCTCTCTTGAGGCAAAAAATATGTAAGTGGAAGTCGCCGACAACCTTATAACACTTGAACAGTACATGCAAATTTTCAATTTAGTATTGCGAGTTCTTAAATCATTCATAAGTACACGTTTCTTGATAGTTGTTCAGTGATTGAGCCAGTGTTTAGTCTTCCTGGCGGGAAAACTATAAGCACGCCTCTGTCTTGAGGCGGAAAATCCAAGACACAAAATATGTAAGTGAAAGTCGCAGACGACAAACACTATCTGCAAATGTTCAATTTAGTTTTGCATGTTTTATTAATCTGTCAGTAGCACTCGTTTCTTGATAGTTGTCCAGTGACCGAGCCAGTGTTTATTCTTCCTGGTGGAAAAACTTTATGCAGGCATCCCTCTATTGAGGCAAAAAATATGTAAGTGGAAGTCGCCGACAACCTTATTACACTTGAACAGTACATGCAAATTTTCAATTTAGTATTGCGAGTTCTTAAATCATTCATAAGTACACGTTTCTTGATAGTTGTTCAGTGATTGAGCCAGTGTTTAGTCTTCCTGGTGGGAAAACTATAAGCACGCCTCTGTCTTGAGGCGGAAAATCCAAGACACAAAATATGTAAGTGAAAGTCGCAGACGACAACCACTATCTGCAAATGTTCAATTTAGTTTTGCATGTTTTATTAATCTGTCATTAGCACTCGTTTCTTGATAGTTGTCCAGTGACCGAGCCAGTGTTTATTCTTCCTGGCGGAAAAAACTTTATGCAGGCATCCCTCTCTTGAGGCAGAAAATCCAAGACTCAAAATATGTAAGTGGAAGTCGCCGACAACCTTATAACACTTGAACAGTACATGCAAATTTTCAATTTAGTATTGCGAGTTCTTAAATCATTCATAAGTACACGTTTCTTGATAGTTGTTCAGTGATTGAGCCAGTGTTTAGTCTTCCTGGCGGAAAAAGTTAATGCAGGCCTCTGTCTTGAGGCGGAAAATCCAAGACACAAAATATGTCAGTGAAAGTCGCAGACGAGAAACACTGTCTGCAAATGTTCAATTTAGTTTTGCATGTTTTATTAATCTGTCATTAGCACTCGTTTCTTGATAGTTGTCCAGTGACCGAGACAGTTGTTTATTCTTCCTGGCGGAAAAAACTTTATGCAGGCATCCCTCTCTTGAGGCAGAAAATCCAAGACTCAAAATATGTAAGTGGAAGTCGCCGACAACCTTATAACACTTGAACAGTACATGCAAATTTTCAATTTAGTATTGCGAGTTCTTAAATCATTCATAAGTACACGTTTCTTGATAGTTGTTCAGTGATTGAGCCAGTGTTTATTCTTCCTAGCGGAAAAACTTTATGCAGGCCTCTGTCTTGAGGCAGAAAATCCAAGACTCAAAATATGTAAGTGGAAGTCGCCGACAACCTTATTACACTTGAACAGTACATGCAAATTTTCAATTTAGTATTGCGAGTTCTTAAATCATTCATAAGTACACGTTTCTTGATAGTTGTTCAGTGATTGAGCCAGTGTTTAGTCTTCCTGGCGGGAAAACTATAAGCACGCCTCTGTCTTGAGGCGGAAAATCCAAGACACAAAATATGTAAGTGAAAGTCGCAGACGACAACCACTATCTGCAAATGTTCAATTTAGTTTTGCATGTTTTATTAATCTGTCATTAGCACTCGTTTCTTGATAGTTGTCCAGTGACCGAGCCAGTGTTTATTCTTCCTGGCGGAAAAAACTTTATGCAGGCATCCCTCTCTTGAGGCAGAAAATCCAAGACTCAAAATATGTAAGTGGAAGTCGCCGACAACCTTATAACACTTGAACAGTACATGCAAATTTTCAATTTAGTATTGCGAGTTCTTAAATCATTCATAAGTACACGTTTCTTGATAGTTGTTCAGTGATTGAGCCAGTGTTTAGTCTTCCTGGCGGAAAAAGTTAATGCAGGCCTCTGTCTTGAGGCGGAAAATCCAAGACACAAAATATGTCAGTGAAAGTCGCAGACGAGAAACACTGTCTGCAAATGTTCAATTTAGTTTTGCATGTTTTATTAATCTGTCATTAGCACTCGTTTCTTGATAGTTGTCCAGTGACCGAGCCAGTGTTTATTCTTCCTGGCGGAAAAACTTTATGCAGGCATCCCTCTCTTGAGGCAGAAAATCCAAGACTCAAAATATGTAAGTGGAAGTCGCCGACAACCTTATAACACTTGAACAGTACATGCAAATTTTCAATTTAGTATTGCGAGTTCTTAAATCATTCATAAGTACACGTTTCTTGATAGTTGTTCAGTGATTGAGCCAGTGTTTAGTCTTCCTGGCGGGAAAACTATAAGCACGCCTCTGTCTTGAGGCGGAAAATCCAAGACACAAAATATGTCAGTGAAAATCGCAGACGACAAACACTATCTGCAAATGTTCAATTTAGTTTTGCATGTTTTATTAATCTGTCAGTAGCACTCGTTTCTTGATAGTTGTCCAGTGACCGAGCCAGTGTTTATTCTTCCTGGTGGAAAAACTTTATGCAGGCATCCCTCTCTTGAAGCAAAAAATATGTAAGTGGAAGTCGCCGACAACCTTATTACACTTGAACAGTACATGCAAATTTTCAATTTAGTATTGCGAGTTCTTAAATCATTCATAAGTACACGTTTCTTGATAGTTGTTTAGTGATTGAGCCAGTGTTTAGTCTTCCTGGCGGGAAAACTATAAGCACGCCTCTGTCTTGAGGCGGAAAATCCAAGACACAAAATATGTCAGTGAAAGTCGCAGACGAGAAACACTGTCTGCAAATGTTCAATTTAGTTTTGCATGTTTTATTAATCTGTCATTAGCACTCGTTTCTTGATAGTTGTCCAGTGACCGAGCCAGTGTTTATTCTTCCTGGCGGAAAAACTTTATGCAGGCATCCCTCTCTTGAGGCAGAAAATCCAAGACTCAAAATATGTAAGTGGAAGTCGCCGACAACCTTATAACACTTGAACAGTACATGCAAATTTTCAATTTAGTATTGCGAGTTCTTAAATCATTCATAAGTACACGTTTCTTGATAGTTGTTCAGTGATTGAGCCAGTGTTTAGTCTTCCTGGTGGGAAAACTATAAGCACGCCTCTGTCTTGAGGCGGAAAATCCAAGACACAAAATATGTAAGTGAAAGTCGCAGACGACAACCACTATCTGCAAATGTTCAATTTAGTTTTGCATGTTTTATTAATCTGTCATTAGCACTCGTTTCTTGATAGTTGTCCAGTGACCGAGCCAGTGTTTATTCTTCCTGGCGGAAAAACTTTATGCAGGCATCCCTCTCTTGAGGCAGAAAATCCAAGACTCAAAATATGTAAGTGGAAGTCGCCGACAACCTTATAACACTTGAACAGTACATGCAAATTTTCAATTTAGTATTGCGAGTTCTTAAATCATTCATAAGTACACGTTTCTTGATAGTTGTTCAGTGATTGAGCCAGTGTTTAGTCTTCCTGGCGGAAAAAGTTAATGCAGGCCTCTGTCTTGAGGCGGAAAATCCAAGACACAAAATATGTCAGTGAAAGTCGCAGACGAGAAACACTGTCTGCAAATGTTCAATTTAGTTTTGCATGTTTTATTAATCTGTCATTAGCACTCGTTTCTTGATAGTTGTCCAGTGACCGAGCCAGTGTTTATTCTTCCTGGCGGAAAAACTTTATGCAGGCATCCCTCTCTTGAGGCAGAAAATCCAAGACTCAAAATATGTAAGTGGAAGTCGCCGACAACCTTATTACACTTGAACAGTACATGCAAATTTTCAATTTAGTATTGCGAGTTCTTAAATCATTCATAAGTACACGTTTCTTGATAGTTGTTCAGTGATTGAGCCAGTGTTTAGTCTTGCTGGCGGGAAAACTATAAGCACGCCTCTGTCTTGAGGCGGAAAATCCAAGACACAAAATATGTCAGTGAAAATCGCAGACGACAAACACTATCTGCAAATGTTCAATTTAATTTTGCATGTTTTATTAATCTGTCAGTAGCACTCGTTTCTTGATAGTTGTCCAGTGACCGAGCCAGTGTTTATTCTTCCTGGTGGAAAAACTTTATGCAGGCATCCCTCTCTTGAAGCAAAAAATATGTAAGTGGAAGTCGCCGACAACCTTATTACACTTGAACAGTACATGCGAATTTTCAATTTAGTATTGCGAGTTCTTAAATCATTCATAAGTACACGTTTCTTGATAGTTGTTCAGTGATTGAGCCAGTGTTTATTCTTCCTGGCGGAAAAACTTTATGCAGGCCTCTGTCTTGAGGCAGAAAATCCAAGACTCAAAATATGTAAGTGGAAGTCGCCGACAACCTTATTACACTTGAACAGTACATGCAAATTTTCAATTTAGTATTGCGAGTTCTTAAATCATTCATAAGTACACGTTTCTTGATAGTTGTTTAGTGATTGAGCCAGTGTTTAGTCTTCCTGGCGGGAAAACTATAAGCACGCCTCTGTCTTGAGGCGGAAAATCCAAGACACAAAATATGTAAGTGAAAGTCGCAGACGACAACCACTATCTGCAAATGTTCAATTTAGTTTTGCATGTTTTATTAATCTGTCATTAGCACTCGTTTCTTGATAGTTGTCCAGTGACCGAGCCAGTGTTTATTCTTCCGGGCGGAAAAACTTTATGCAGGCATCCCTCTCCTGAGGCAGAAAATCCAAGACACAAAATATGTAAGTGGAAGTCGCCGACAACCTCATAACACTTGAACAGTACATGCAAATTTTCAATTTAGTATTGCGAGTTCTTAAATCATTCATAAGTACACGTTTCTTGATAGTTGTTCTGTGATTGAGCCAGTGTTTAGTCTTCCTGGCGGAAAAAGTAAATGCAGGCCTCTGTCTTGAGGCGGAAAATCCAAGACACAAAATATGTCAGTGAAAGTCGCAGACGACAAACACTATCTGCAAATGTTCAATTTAGTTTTGCATGTTTTATTAATCTGTCATTAGCACTCGTTTCTTGATAGTTGTCCAGTGACCGAGCCAGTGTTTATTCTTCCTGGCGGAAAAACTTTATGCAGGCATCCCTCTCTTGAGGCAGAAAATCCAAGACTCAAAATATGTAAGTGGAAGTCGCCGACAACCTTATAACACTTGAACAGTACATGCAAATTTTCAATTTAGTATTGCGAGTTCTTAAATCATTCATAAGTACACGTTTCTTGATAGTTGTTCAGTGATTGAGCCAGTGTTTAGTCTTGCTGGCGGGAAAACTATAAGCACGCCTCTGTCTTGAGGCGGAAAATCCAAGACACAAAATATGTCAGTGAAAATCGCAGACGACAAACACTATCTGCAAATGTTCAATTTAATTTTGCATGTTTTATTAATCTGTCAGTAGCACTCGTTTCTTGATAGTTGTCCAGTGACCGAGCCAGTGTTTATTCTTCCTGGTGGAAAAACTTTATGCAGGCATCCCTCTCTTGAAGCAAAAAATATGTAAGTGGAAGTCGCCGACAACCTTATAACACTTGAACAGTACATGCAAATTTTCAATTTAGTATTGCGAGTTCTTAAATCATTCATAAGTACACGTTTCTTGATAGTTGTTCAGTGATTGAGCCAGTGTTTAGTCTTCCTGGCGGGAAAACTATAAGCACGCCTCTGTCTTGAGGCGGAAAATCCAAGACACAAAATATGTAAGTGAAAGTCGCAGACGACAACCACTATCTGCAAATGTTCAATTTAGTTTTGCATGTTTTATTAATCTGTCATTAGCACTCGTTTCTTGATAGTTGTCCAGTGACCGAGCCAGTGTTTATTCTTCCTGGCGGAAAAACTTTATGCAGGCATCCCTCTCTTGAGGCAGAAAATCAAAGACTCAAAATATGTAAGTGGAAGTCGCCGACAACCTTATAACACTTGAACAGTACATGCAAATTTTCAATTTAGTATTGCGAGTTCTTAAATCATTCATAAGTACACGTTTCTTGATAGTTGTTCAGTGATTGAGCCAGTGTTTATTCTTCCTGGCGGAAAAACTTTATGCAGGCCTCTGTCTTGAGGCAGAAAATCCAAGACTCAAAATATGTAAGTGGAAGTCGCCGACAACCTTATTACACTTGAACAGTACATGCAAATTGTCAATTTAGTATTGCGAGTTCTTAAATCATTCATAAGTACACGTTTCTTGATAGTTGTTCAGTGATTGAGCCAGTGTTTAGTCTTCCTGGCGGGAAAACTATAAGCACGCCTCTGTCTTGAGGCGGAAAATCCAAGACACAAAATATGTAAGTGAAAGTCGCAGACGACAACCACTATCTGCAAATGTTCAATTTAGTTTTGCATGTTTTATTAATCTGTCATTAGCACTCGTTTCTTGATAGTTGTCCAGTGACCGAGCCAGTGTTTATTCTTCCTGGCG
Source organism: Spodoptera exigua (assembly GCA_902829305.4). Taxonomy (NCBI): domain Eukaryota; kingdom Metazoa; phylum Arthropoda; class Insecta; order Lepidoptera; family Noctuidae; genus Spodoptera; species Spodoptera exigua. Next base: position 4,060,318 of record LR824601.2, on the reverse strand, counting down.
GAAAAACTTTATGCAGGCATCCCTCTCTTGAGGCAGAAAATCCAAGACTCAAAATATGTAAGTGGAAGTCGCCGACAACCTTATAACACTTGAACAGTACATGCAAATTTTCAATTTAGTATTGCGAGTTCTTAAATCATTCATAAGTACACGTTTCTTGATAGTTGTTCAGTGATTGAGCCAGTGTTTAGTCTTCCTGGCGGAAAAAGTTAATGCAGGCCTCTGTCTTGAGGCGGAAAATCCAAGACACAAAATATGTCAGTGAAAGTCGCAGACGACAAACACTATCTGCAAATGTTCAATTTAGTTTTGCATGTTTTATTAATCTGTCATTAGCACTCGTTTCTTGATAGTTGTCCAGTGACCGAGCCAGTGTTTATTCTTCCTGGCGGAAAAACTTTATGCAGGCATCCCTCTCTTGAGGCAGAAAATCCAAGACTCAAAATATGTAAGTGGAAGTCGCCGACAACCTTATAACACTTGAACAGTACATGCAAATTTTCAATTTAGTATTGCGAGTTCTTAAATCATTCATAAGTACACGTTTCTTGATAGTTGTTCAGTGATTGAGCCAGTGTTTAGTCTTCCTGGCGGGAAAACTATTTGCACGCCTCTGTCTTGAGGCGGAAAATCCAAGACACAAAATATGTAAGTGAAAGTCGCAGACGACAACCACTATCTGCAAATGTTCAATTTAGTTTTGCATGTTTTATTAATCTGTCATTAGCACTCGTTTCTTGATAGTTGTCCAGTGACCGAGCCAGTGTTTATTCTTCCTGGCGGAAAAACTTTATGCACGCTTCCCTCTCTTGAGGCAGAAAATCCAAGCTCAAAATATGTAAGTGGAAGTCGCCGACAACCTTATAACACTTGAACAGTACATGCAAATTTTCAATTTAGTATTGCGAGTTCTTAAATCATTCATAAGTACACGTTTCTTGATAGTTGTTCAGTGATTGAGCCAGTGTTTAATCTTCCTGGCGGGAAAACTATAAGCACGCCTCTGTCTTGAGGCGGAAAATCCAAGACACAAAATATGTAAGTGAAAGTCGCAGACGACAAACACTATCTGCAAATGTTCAATTTAGTTTTGCATGTTTTATTAATCTGTCATTAGCACTCGTTTCTTGATAGTTGTCCAGTGACTGAGCCAGTGTTTATTCTTCCTGGCGGAAAAACTTTATGCAGGCATCCCTCTCTTGAGGCAAAAAATATGTAAGTGGAAGTCGCCGACAACCTTATAACACTTGAACAGTACATGCAAATTTTCAATTTAGTATTGCGAGTTCTTAAATCATTCATAAGTACACGTTTCTTGATAGTTGTTCAGTGATTGAGCCAGTGTTTAGTCTTCCTGGCGGGAAAACTATAAGCACGCCTCTGTCTTGAGGCGGAAAATCCAAGACACAAAATATGTAAGTGAAAGTCGCAGACGACAACCACTATCTGCAAATGTTCAATTTAGTTTTGCATGTTTTATTAATCTGTCATTAGCACTCGTTTCTTGATAGTTGTCCAGTGACCGAGCCAGTGTTTATTCTTCCTGGCGGAAAAACTTTATGCAGGCATCCCTCTCTTGAGGCAGAAAATCCAAGACTCAAAATATGTAAGTGGAAGTCGCCGACAACCTTATAACACTTGAACAGTACATGCAAATTTTCAATTTAGTATTGCGAGTTCTTAAATCATTCATAAGTACACGTTTCTTGATAGTTGTTCAGTGATTGAGCCAGTGTTTAGTCTTCCTGGCGGAAAAAGTTAATGCAGGCCTCTGTCTTGAGGCGGAAAATCCAAGACACAAAATATGTCAGTGAAAGTCGCAGACGACAAACACTATCTGCAAATGTTCAATTTAGTTTTGCATGTTTTATTAATCTGTCATTAGCACTCGTTTCTTGATAGTTGTCCAGTGACCGAGCCAGTGTTTATTCTTCCTGGCGGAAAAACTTTATGCAGGCATCCCTCTCTTGAGGCAGAAAATCCAAGACTCAAAATATGTAAGTGGAAGTCGCCGACAACCTTATAACACTTGAACAGTACATGCAAATTTTCAATTTAGTATTGCGAGTTCTTAAATCATTCATAAGTACACGTTTCTTGATAGTTGTTTAGTGATTGAGCCAGTGTTTAGTCTTCCTGGCGGGAAAACTATTTGCACGCCTCTGTCTTGAGGCGTAAAATCCAAGACACAAAATATGTAAGTGAAAGTCGCAGACGACAACCACTATCTGCAAATGTTCAATTTAGTTTTGCATGTTTTATTAATCTGTCATTAGCACTCGTTTCTTGATAGTTGTCCAGTGACCGAGCCAGTGTTTATTCTTCCTGGCGGAAAAACTTTATGCACGCTTCCCTCTCTTGAGGCAGAAAATCCAAGCTCAAAATATGTAAGTGGAAGTCGCCGACAACCTTATAACACTTGAACAGTACATGCAAATTTTCAATTTAGTATTGCGAGTTCTTAAATCATTCATAAGTACACGTTTCTTGATAGTTGTTCAGTGATTGAGCCAGTGTTTAGTCTTGCTGGCGGGAAAACTATAAGCACGCCTCTGTCTTGAGGCGGAAAATCCAAGACACAAAATATGTCAGTGAAAATCGCAGACGACAAACACTATCTGCAAATGTTCAATTTAATTTTGCATGTTTTATTAATCTGTCAGTAGCACTCGTTTCTTGATAGTTGTCCAGTGACCGAGCCAGTGTTTATTCTTCCTGGTGGAAAAACTTTATGCAGGCATCCCTCTCTTGAAGCAAAAAATATGTAAGTGGAAGTCGCCGACAACCTTTTTACACTTGAACAGTACATGCAAATTTTCAATTTAGTATTGCGAGTTCTTAAATCATTCATAAGTACACGTTTCTTGATAGTTGTTCAGTGATTGAGCCAGTGTTTAGTCTTCCTGGCGGGAAAACTATAAGCACGCCTCTGTCTTGAGGCGGAAAATCCAAGACACAAAATATGTAAGTGAAAGTCGCAGACGACAAACACTATCTGCAAATGTTCAATTTAATTTTGCATGTTTTATTAATCTGTCAGTAGCACTCGTTTCTTGATAGTTGTCCAGTGACCGAGCCAGTGTTTATTCTTCCTGGCGGAAAAACTTTATGCAGGCATCCCTCTCTTGAGGCAGAAAATCAAAGACTCAAAATATGTAAGTGGAAGTCGCCGACAACCTTATAACACTTGAACAGTACATGTAAATTTTCAATTTAGTATTGCGAGTTCTTAAATCATTCATAAGTACACGTTTCTTGATAGTTGTTCAGTGATTGAGCCAGTGTTTATTCTTCCTGGCGGAAAAACTTTATGCAGGCATCCCTCTCTTGAGGCAGAAAATCCAAGACTCAAAATATGTAAGTGGAAGTCGCCGACAACCTTATTACACTTGAACAGTACATGCAAATTTTCAATTTAGTATTGCGAGTTCTTAAATCATTCATAAGTACACGTTTCTTGATAGTTGTTCAGTGATTGAGCCAGTGTTTAGTCTTCCTGGCGGGAAAACTATAAGCACGCCTCTGTCTTGAGGCGGAAAATCCAAGACACAAAATATGTAAGTGAAAGTCGCAGACGACAACCACTATCTGCAAATGTTCAATTTAGTTTTGCATGTTTTATTAATCTGTCATTAGCACTCGTTTCTTGATAGTTGTCCAGTGACCGAGCCAGTGTTTATTCTTCCTGGCGGAAAAACTTTATGCAGGCATCCCTCTCTTGAGGCTGAAAATCCAAGACTCAAAATATGTAAGTGGAAGTCGCCGACAACCTTATAACACTTGAACAGTACATGCAAATTTTCAATTTAGTATTGCGAGTTCTTAAATCATTCATAAGTACACGTTTCTTGATAGTTGTTCAGTGATTGAGCCAGTGTTTAGTCTTCCTGGCGGGAAAACTATAAGCACGCCTCTGTCTTGAGGCGGAAAATCCAAGACACAAAATATGTAAGTGAAAGTCGCAGACGACAACCACTATCTGCAAATGTTCAATTTAGTTTTGCATGTTTTATTAATCTGTCATTAGCACTCGTTTCTTGATAGTTGTCCAGTGACCGAGCCAGTGTTTATTCTTCCTGGCGGAAAAACTTTATGCAGGCATCCCTCTCTTGAGGCAGAAAATCCAAGACTCAAAATATGTAAGTGGAAGTCGCCGACAACCTTATAACACTTGAACAGTACATGCAAATTTTCAATTTAGTATTGCGAGTTCTTAAATCATTCATAAGTACACGTTTCTTGATAGTTGTTCAGTGATTGAGCCAGTGTTTAGTCTTCCTGGCGGGAAAACTATTTGCACGCCTCTGTCTTGAGGCGGAAAATCCAAGACACAAAATATGTAAGTGAAAATCGCAGACGACAACCACTATCTGCAAATGTTCAATTTAGTTTTGCATGTTTTATTAATCTGTCATTAGCACTCGTTTCTTGATAGTTGTCCAGTGACCGAGCCAGTGTTTATTCTTCCTGGCGGAAAAACTTTATGCACGCTTCCCTCTCTTGAGGCGGAAAATCCAAGCTCAAAATATGTAAGTGGAAGTCGCCGACAACCTTATAACACTTGAACAGTACATGCAAATTTTCAATTTAGTATTGCGAGTTCTTAAATCATTCATAAGTACACGTTTCTTGATAGTTGTTCAGTGATTGAGCCAGTGTTTAATCTTCCTGGCGGGAAAACTATAAGCACGCCTCTGTCTTGAGGCGGAAAATCCAAGACACAAAATATGTAAGTGAAAGTCGCAGACGACAAACACTATCTGCAAATGTTCAATTTAGTTTTGCATGTTTTATTAATCTGTCATTAGCACTCGTTTCTTGATAGTTGTCCAGTGACTGAGCCAGTGTTTATTCTTCCTGGCGGAAAAACTTTATGCAGGCATCCCTCTCTTGAGGCAAAAAATATGTAAGTGGAAGTCGCCGACAACCTTATAACACTTGAACAGTACATGCAAATTTTCAATTTAGTATTGCGAGTTCTTAAATCATTCATAAGTACACGTTTCTTGATAGTTGTTCAGTGATTGAGCCAGTGTTTACTCTTCCTGGCGGGAAAGCTATAAGCACGCCTCTGTCTTGAGGCAAAAAATCGATGACACAAAATATGTAATTGAAAGTCGCAGACGACAAACACTATCTGCAAATGTTCAATTTAGTTTTGCATGTTTTATTAATCTGTCATTAGCACTCGTTTCTTGATAGTTGTCCAGTGACCGAGCCAGTGTTTATTCTTCCTGGTGGAAAAACTTTATGCAGGCATCCCTCTCTTGAGGCAAAAAATATGTTAGTGGAAGTCGCCGACAACCTTATAACACTTGAACAGTACATGCAAATTTTCAATTTAGTATTGCGAGTTCTTAAATCATTCATAAGTACACGTTTCTTGATAGTTGTTCAGTGATTGAGCCAGTGTTTAGTCTTCCTGGCGGAAAAAGTTAATGCAGGCCTCTGTCTTGAGGCGGAAAATCCAAGACACAAAATATGTCAGTGAAAGTCGCAGACGACAAACACTATCTGCAAATGTTCAATTTAGTTTTGCATGTTTTATTAATCTGTCATTAGCACTCGTTTCTTGATAGTTGTCCAGTGACCGAGCCAGTGTTTATTCTTCCTGGCGGAAAAACTTTATGCAGGCATCCCTCTCTTGAGGCAGAAATCCAAGACTCAAAATATGTATGTGGAAGTCGCCGACAACCTTATAACACTTGAATAGTACATGCAAATTTTCAATTTAGTATTGCGAGTTCTTAAATCATTCATAAGTACACGTTTCTTGATAGTTGTTCAGTGATTGAGCCAGTGTTTAATCTTCCTGGCGGGAAAACTATAAGCACGCCTCTGTCTTGAGGCGGAAAATCCAAGACACAAAATATGTAAGTGAAAGTCGCAGACGACAAACACTATCTGCAAATGTTCAATTTAGTTTTGCATGTTTTATTAATCTGTCATTAGCACTCGTTTCTTGATAGTTGTCCAGTGACCGAGCCAGTGTTTATTCTTCCTGGTGGAAAAACTTTATGCAGGCATCCCTCTCTTGAGGCAAAAAATATGTAAGTGGAAGTCGCCGACAACCTTATAACACTTGAACAGTACATGCAAATTTTCAATTTAGTATTGCGAGTTCTTTAATCATTCATAAGTACACGTTTCTTGATAGTTGTTCAGTGATTGAGCCAGTGTTTATTCTTCCTGGCGGAAAAACTTTATGCACGCCTCTATCTTGAGGCAGAAAATCCAAGACTCAAAATATGTAAGTGGAAGTCGCCGACAACCTTATAACACTTGAACAGTACATGCAAATTTTCAATTTAGTATTGCGAGTTCTTAAATCATTCATAAGTACACGTTTCTTGATAGTTGTTCAGTGATTGAGCCAGTGTTTTGTCTTCCTGGCGGGAAAAGTATAAGCACGCCTCTGTCTTAAGGCGGAAAATCCAAGACACAAAATATGTAAGTGAAAGTCGCAGACGACAAACACTATCTGCAAATGTTCAATTTAGTTTTGCATGTTTTATTAATCTGTCAGTAGCACTCGTTTCTTGATAGTTGTCCAGTGATCGAGCCAGTGTTTATTCTTCCTGGTGGAAAAACTTTATGCAGGCATCCCTCTCTTGAGGCAAAAAATATGTAAGTGGAAGTCGCCGACAACCTTATAACACTTGAACAGTACATGCAAATTTTCAATTTAGTATTGCGAGTTCTTAAATCATTCATAAGTACACGTTTCTTGATAGTTGTTCAGTGATTGAGCCAGTGTTTAGTCTTCCTGGCGGGAAAACTATAAGCACGCCTCTGTCTTGAGGCGGAAAATCCAAGACACAAAATATGTAAGTGGAAGTCGCCGACAACCTTATAACACTTGAACAGTACATGCAAATTTTCAATTTAGTATTGCGAGTTCTTAAATCATTCATAAGTACACGTTTCTTGATAGTTGTTCAGTGATTGAGCCAGTGTTTATTCTTCCTGGCGGAAAAACTTTATGCACGCCTCTATCTTGAGGCAGAAAATCCAAGACTCAAAATATGTAAGTGGAAGTCGCCGACAACCTTATAACACTTGAACAGTACATGCAAATTTTCAATTTAGTATTGCGAGTTCTTAAATCATTCATAAGTACACGTTTCTTGATAGTTGTTCAGTGATTGAGCCAGTGTTTAATCTTCCTGGCGGGAAAACTATAAGCACGCCTCTGTCTTGAGGCGGAAAATCCAAGACACAAAATATGTAAGTGAAAGTCGCAGACGACAAACACTATCTGCAAATGTTCAATTTAGTTTTGCATGTTTTATTAATCTGTCATTAGCACTCGTTTCTTGATAGTTGTCCAGTGACCGAGCCAGTGTTTATTCTTCCTGGCGGAAAAACTTTATGCAGGCATCCCTCTCTTGAGGCAAAAAATATGTAAGTGGAAGTCGCCGACAACCTTATAACACTTGAACAGTACATGCAAATTTTCAATTTAGTATTGCGAGTTCTTAAATCATTCATAAGTACACGTTTCTTGATAGTTGTTCAGTGATTGAGCCAGTGTTTAGTCTTCCTGGCGGGAAAACTATAAGCACGCCTCTGTCTTGAGGCGGAAAATCCAAGACACAAAATATGTAAGTGGAAGTCGCCGACAACCTTATAACACTTGAACAGTACATGCAAATTTTCAATTTAGTATTGCGAGTTCTTAAATCATTCATAAGTACACGTTTCTTGATAGTTGTTCAGTGATTGAGCCACTGTTTATTCTTCCTGGCGGAAAAACTTTATTTACGCCTCTATCTTGAGGCAGAAAATCCAAGACTCAAAATATGTAAGTGGAAGTCGCCGACAACCTTATAACACTTGAATAGTACATGCAAATTTTCAATTTAGTATTGCGAGTTCTTAAATCATTCATAAGTACACGTTTCTTGATAGTTGTTCAGTGATTTAGCCAGTGTTTTGTTTTCCTGGCGGGAAAAGTATAAGCACGCCTCTGTCTTGAGGCGGAAAATCCAAGACACAAAATATGTAAGTGAAAGTCGCAGACGACAAACACTATCTGCAAATGTTCAATTTAGTTTTGCATGTTTTATTAATCTGTCATTAGCACTCGTTTCTTGATAGTTGTCCAGTGACCGAGCCAGTGTTTATTCTTCCTGGCGGAAAAACTTTATGCACGCTTCCCTCTCTTGAGGCAGAAAATCCAAGACTCAAAATGTGTAAGTGGAAGTCGCCGACAACCTTATAACACTTGAACAGTACATGCAAATTTTCAATTTAGTATTGCGAGTTCTTAAATCATTCATAAGTACACGTTTCTTGATAGTTGTTCAGTGTTTGAGCCAGTGTTTAGTCTTCCTGGCGGGAAAACTATAAGCACGCCTCTGTCTTGAGGCGGAAAATCCAAGACACAAAATATGTCAGTGAAAGTCGCAGACGACAAACACTATCTGCAAATGTTCAATTTAGTTTTGCATGTTTTATTAATCTGTCAGTAGCACTCGTTTCTTGATAGTTGTCCAGTGACCGAGCCAGTGTTTATTCTTCCTGGTGGAAAAACTTTATGCAGGCATCCCTCTCTTGAGGCAAAAAATATGTAAGTGGAAGTCGCCGACAACCTTATAACACTTGAACAGTACATGCAAATTTTCAATTTAGTGTTGCGAGTTCATAAATCAGTCATTAGCACACGTTTCTTGATAGTTGTTCAGTGATTGAGCCAGTGTTTAGTCTTCCTGGCGGGAAAACTATAAGCACGCCTCTGTCTTGAGGCGGAAAATCCAAGACACAAAATATGTAAGTGGAAGTCGCCGACAACCTTATAACACTTGAACAGTACATGCAAATTTTCAATTTAGTGTTGCGAGTTCTTAAATCAGTCATTAGCACACGTTTCTTGATAGTTGTTCAGTGATTGAGCCAGTGTTTAGTCTTCCTGGCGGAAAAAGTTAATGCAGGCCTCTGTCTTGAGGCGGAAAATCCAAGACACAAAATATGTAAGTGAAAGTCGCAGACTACAAACACTATCTGCAAATGTTCAATTTAGTTTTGCATGTTTTATTAATCTGTCATTAGCACTCGTTTCTTTATAGTTGTCCAGTGACCGAGCCAGTGTTTTTTCTTCCTGGCGGAAAAACTTTATGCAGGCATCCCTCTCTTGAGGCAGAAAATTCAGGACTCAAAATATGTAAGTGGAAGTCGCCGACAACCTTATAACACTTGAACAGTACATGCAAATTTTCAATTTAGTGTTGCGAGTTCTTAAATCATTCATAAGCACACGTTTCTTGATAGTTGTTCAGTGAGTGAGCCACTGTTTAGTCTTCCTGGCGGGAAATGTTTGTGGACGCCTCTCTCTGCAGGTTGAAAATTCAAATAACAATATAAGGGGAAATCGCAGACAGCATTATAACTTTTTAACAGTACATTTAATTTTTCACATTTATTGAAATCTTAAGTTAAATTTTTTATGGTTACAACATCTGTAGTTTATTAATTTTCGGAGAAAAAGATAGTTTCTCCTTTAATATATAAATACTTTTATTAAATTTATGTGTTTTGCTGACATTTCAGTTTTCAATGACAGATTTGTTTATATTGTTTGCCGGAGATGCAAATTAAGTTGCAAAGTTTGTGGCACGAAGCAAGAGTGGTTTTCCCTGCTATTTCACTTTTTTAAGGCGAAAATCATCGTTTGTCTTAACTTGCCCTATGTGAGGCAAGAGGAAGACTGAGTGTTAATCAGAGTCTTACTGACAAACTTCCTCACTCCCCGTTCCTTCTTCTGCTTTAGGTTGAAGCCGCGGTACCTTATAGTGCTATTCCCGCAAACCCGGCTGAATATCTTTTTTTAATATGTTGTATATCTTATTTATCTTATGTATGTTTCAAAATAATTTGACGGACAAAGAATTATAGCGAGGTAAATAATTCTATCGCGAAGTTTCATAATTGTTTTCCAGTAAATAATTTAGTACTAAACGACAAAAAGGCCAAGTGTATATGATTTAGATTGTCAAATGCTAAAAGTAACGAATGTTAGATATTATTTAACACTAGGAAAGTGGAATTAGTTGTACAAACTACTTTTTCTGGGTCACCATATCACTTCTCTCATGATCTCATCACGATTGACCTTTACAGCATTTGCTGTCTGGAAGAACCGTCAGCTAACAGATGTGGACACTGCAAGACTGGTATACTTCAGCTACTTTCTTCGCATTATGCCGTATGGCATTTTGTTGTGGGGACAAGCTTCTGACATTGAGTCTATCTTTGTCTTGCAAAAGCTGCCATCAGAGGTATTTACAACCTAAGGCGTTTCGAATCTCGAGGAAAGTTTAAAGAGATCAATATTATGACTGTGCCATGTCAGTTTACTTAAGAAAACATTATGTATGTTAGGAAAAAGTTAAAATTATTTGATACGGTGTCAGATAGACTTATTATCAAAAAAGACATAGAGATAGATTATGTCAGCCATTATTTAGATTGGCATAGGTACACAAATCGTTCATGGGTTTCTGTGTCAAATGTTATAACAAAATCTCAGGCGAAACACAACAGTTAAATGAAAGACATCTTAAATTAGGTGTAAAGAAAATTTTATGTAGACAAGCATACTACACACTGAACGATTATATTGTAGACTAGCTATTCTCGCGTTTCACCCGCTACTCGGCTCCATTTAATCGTAGCATGATGTTTTATAGCCTATAGCACTCAAGAACATTGTAGCTATCTATCAGTGAAAGAATTTTAGCAATCCGACCAGCGGTTCCAAACATTACCCCCTACATACAAACTTACAAATTTTACCTCTTTATAATATTAGTATAGATAAAGATGCTTGGAGACATGCTTATCCTGCTCCACAGAATAGCAACCCTACACCAAAATATATTTTTTTTTATATATGTGATAGGACGGCAAACGAGCAGACGGATTACCTGATGGTAAGCAATCGGCGTCGCCCATGGACACCCGCAACAAAGAAGGAGTTACGAGTACGTTGCCGACCTTTTAAGGATTGGGATTTTGGGGATTTTGGGACTGGGAAGGGATTGGGGTAGGGGAAGGATTGGGCCTCCGGTAGTATATGTCCATAAATAATGTTCCAGTGGATTTTTGCTTGAACGGGACTTCTCAAATTTAATAAAATTGCATTATATTGTCCAAGTTGATAAATTTGTACATGTCAGTGCCCTGTGACCTATTACAATTTGTTAGACTAGCAGAATGTCGGTCCTTATGTCAGCTTGGAGTTGTCATGCTCTTTCAGAGGTCATAGTGGCGGTGGCACGGGCACTGGATCGCTCAAGTCCCTACAATATGGTTGAGTTGGGCGATGCTGGTGTACGTGTTATGTTACAGTGTTCTCACATAATTCAATCAACTGTTTGTATAAGGAAACTCTATGTGAAACTGATTTAAAAAGATTGACCATGGAGTTTCTTGCTCGTTCTTCTCTATCGGAATCTACACTTTGGAACGAGCAAATAGCTTAACTAACCGACAGACCGTCAGACTGACGCTTTATATCTTTAAGATTTAGTTTGAAGTTCAATAGTGCCTGTAAGTGTCTAATAAAAAAAATATTATTGCCTTTTTTTTACTTTATCGGGCCTTTAGGTTCCCGCCTGTGTTTGTCTTTTGGTTCTTTTAGGCGCGCGCGGAACACTACACGCCATACGCTCGGGCCTGGCTCTGATCGGGTGGCGAGCTGTCGCCGTTCGCAGACCCACGTTTACAGTGGCTTGTGTATGAGGAGTATATAGTTCCCTTACGCACTACGCCTCCTTCTTAATTTTTATTGCTTCGCATAAAGATGAGACGGCAGTTTCTCTCGCTCTACAACATGGCCTTGACTAAGGCCGGACGCGCACGACCTCTGAGAAGGCTACGCAATGACGATCTAGCGCATGCTGGATCACCGCCATGGGATCACGAGGCAAAGGAGCTTGTGAACTCGTCTGAATAAAAGAGGTGGACTTTATATCAAAGTATGTTTTATAGTCCTCCTGCCCCCCAAAATTTACAAAATCTTGGCATGAATCTGGATACCATGTGGGGCTATACTGCGCAGGAACGATTTTCAGAACATGTTGTCTCACGGAACTATGATTTTAACTAGCCCACATGATTGTGCTATTCAACGTCGTGCGATTTTTATCTTTTAGAAATCACAAAATTAAGCGAAAACGTTAAAAATTATTCCTGAGTTCAAATCAAAAATCTAACGTGTACAATTCGCCGGATACTTTATTTCAATCCTAATCGGAACATGTCTTTACAATACAATAGAAATATTACAAGTCAGCCATTAAATACTGTTAAACATTTTTTAAATATTAAAATGATTAACCGGCCAAGAGCGTATTGGGCTACGCTCAGTGTAGGGTTCCGTAGTTCTTAGAGACTTGTGACTAATTTATACAAACTAGACGGGTGATGTATGTAAAGTTTTTGATGGTCATTTTGGATTACGTTAACCAATTCTAATAATTACTTTTTAATAAATATGCAAAGTTAAAAATGCTTGCATACGGTTAAATTACAAAATAACTTGAGTTGAGTTATTTTTTGTACAATAAAATAATTGTTGTCACTTACCACTTTGTCAGTTTAAAGGACAGACAGACAGACGTGGCGAAACTATAAGGATTCCTAGTTTACTACAGAAACTAAAAAGTGCACTGTTACTGAGACAGCCTATATATATCATATTAGTAAAATAAATTTTGCAAGCGACTTAAGGTCTATATAATCGTCAAACGTGCGTCTGAAAAAACCATCAGACTACCACAGATGGGGCCCACTAGGGGCGATATCCAGCCGGGGTTGCGGGTACAAGCACAACAATGTGTCGCAACCCGTTATGTAGCAAAAGAAGAAGAGGGTAGGTTGTTGGTTAATAAGAGTCGGACTCACGCAGTTATTGAATGGTTTTTCAACCATAGAAAAGGCATATTCTCCAACCCATGTAAAAAACTACTTTTTTCAAATAAATTGGCCGTCCTGCGATGTTCACAAAATGTGTAAAGAAGTTAATTTAAAATACCCTACTGCATAATGGACATTGAGTTAATTTCATTCATTATGACACGGTTTATCATCCACATAAATTCTCTTTTTACCAAATTAAAATTCATAAAATTGGATAATCACGAATAATTTAACATTACTCTAAGTACTCACCGATATTTTGACCCTCTCCATCAGCTCCATGGTAAATCAGCAACCTGATAACTGGGTACAGTGGTCTGGCACGTCTGCTGTCTCACGAAGTTTCTTCGACAATGGGGTAACACGCACGCATTGCGGTAAATCGATCGACGCAGGGCCACGAACTGCGCATGTGCTGTTTAAGAGAAAAAAACTATACTAAATAGGACGCTCTAAAACCTTTGTGATTAGAAACTCTGTGTGGATAAAATCGATTAACTCGTGAATTAAACACCACATTATTTAATTTTCAATTTAATATAACTTTGACACAACAAATGCACGGTTATGGGGTAAAGTTTCTACTGTATTTTAAATACCTTAAATAATTTGAACTATCATACCAAGGCGACTTAGTGTTCAAACTTATTATAATTATTTACAAAATGTTTAGATTTGTTCTATAATAAATCTCAAATTCTCGGAATGATTTACTATTTTATTCAACTAAATGTAATTAGGTTTGGTATTCAGGGTTTCGTAGCAAATAGTAAAAACAGAACCCTATTAAAAACTTTCGCTGATTGTTCTTCCGCAATAGCAAAGCCAAAGAAAGTTTAAAGATATATGCAAATATATTTTAATAAATATCTCATCCAATCATAACGGCAATAAGTAGATAGTAGATATCCACAAAATACCGAGATATATTTGTAAAAGTCATAAAAAGGTCGGACTGGGATATAATTAAATAGATTTTTAATCGATATTAAAATCCGCACGTACAGTCTTTTACCTAGGCAAGAGAACTAACCTTCGTACTATAACCGGTTTTAAATTTGATTGTATGATTTGGCACAGCGATTCAGTAAATAAATTGTTAATACCCTATAATACATAGAAATGATAGAATAATGGATCAGCTAGTTTTAAAAATTCGCATAATTTGCACACAGTTTTCGTCGGCTATTGTACGCCATGACGAACAATGGCGCCCGACGCTAGCAAAGGATTAGTCTTCAACAGATCTTGCCAACAGAAAAGGGATATTTTAAAAAATACTTCAATATTACTGATAGTAATGGTTAAGGTACTCACCGATTCTTTGTTCCTCTTCATCAGCTTTGGTATATTATAACACTATTACTCGGCAATCGCGCGACGCGTCAGATCACTCATGGCGTTTCTTTCTTATTGCGGGACTATCGCAATGCGGCAAATCAATCGACACGTAGGTCTCCCAACTGCGCATGTATTTTACAGGAGACAAATCTAATGGCACCTAACCCCTCGCCCCTCGCAGACGTCGGCATGATATATGTACAGGAATAAATATTAAACCTCCCGTCTGTGGGTGGTAGTTCGCTACGCAATAATCAATATTTCAGCACATTGGGATGTTAAAGACACGCCTATTACCAGCGTTCATCTCTACTAAGAGTTAGTCCGTAACTAACTAGTACTTGTAATTCGTTTTATTACACTAATGAAATATTTAAAAGTCATAATTGAGATTTCATCGTTTTTAAATAAAAAAATATCTATTTCAATATGTATGATAAATAAATAAATATAATGGAACGTTACGTTATTTAAAGAATTCTGTCTTAATAGATGTGTTTTCCGTTTATAAATATTATCCTAATTAAATTTCTGAGTCAGGTCATAATTATATTAAAAATTACAAAAATACACTAAAATGTATTACAATTAATTGATATTAATATTTAGATATATGTGTTTATTTATAAAAGTACGAAATTTGATTTCTTTTAATTTCCTTAATATTGTCATCTTAGAGTTCTCTCTATTTATTATCTCCTAGTAACTTGCTTACGGTTGACATAGCAACAGAGAGCAAGAGAACGGCAGCATCGACCATTTGTTGGTATGCCAAAAAAAATATTTACTAAGTAGTCCAAAAATAATGAAGAGGCGGGCATTGATCGGGTATATACCCTGTACCAGGAACTTATATTACTAAATAATACAAAAATATTCCTCTAATCATAGGTAGGTACTTCATACATAAACTAATGAAAATACATATAACTCGGAAGAAGTCACATTGGTACTTGCCAGGTTCCGAACGCGTACCCTCATGCATGAAATGCAGGCGCTTTAATCTCCGGGCCGTACCGTACTTGCTTAAGAAATACTTATACGAATGTGCACGATTTTCTGTAAATAATTAGCTATACAATGACAATCTGGACAAGATGCATTAAAACAATAACAACATTTATAAATATAATGTTACCGGTACGCCGCAGGTATTACCTAGAATTTATCTAAAACCCTATCACTTAAAAGCAATCGAGCCCGTAAGATGTAAGTCCCTTGACTTTTCCCATATTACTTAGATTTACATGACCATCTTACATGGCTCTGAAAAAAATATAAAAAGTATGAAGTTCAAATGATTCAAATAAGTTGACGCGAGCCATTAGAAGTTGTGAAAATAACATAACAAAATTTGATGGACTTAGCACATGAAAAAAATTGTAACACCAGAGATTACTTGCACCGTAAGTGTCATCCGCCGGTAATATCCATTCGAAAATTACAATGCATGACAGTTTTCACACATTATTCTGTTCTAAAAATGTATATTCGTATAAACTATTGATTTACTGAGACACGAGTTTTAATTTTACTTTGGGTAAACACAGTGTATCGCTGTCGCAAGCCCTCCAAGGACTTTGCTTATAGCTGTCACCTTCCCGCAAACTTACAACTGTATTAGTTGACAATATGAGTGTGTGCAGTGCAACACAAGCACATCGTGGGAAGATTGAAAACGAACTTCCTTGCAAGTATAGGTTCCTGGTACATTGAATCTATTTATAGATTTGTGTTGACTGCAAACATGCTATTGTTAAGACTAATTTAAAACTTGACATTTAATGAAAAATAGCACGGTCGTATGTACGATAATTTAAAAAGTTGATCAGCACTATTGTGGTGAGTTTATTATTTTCTGATACGAATTTAATATATGTAATAAGTAATAATTTAATTGTTTCAGGTGATGCGAGCAAGTCTTAAAAAAAATGGTTTCCAGTTTCATCCAAATGCAATCCAGGTTAGCTGATGCTTCAAATTAGTTTCAATTGACATGTATAAAACATAATTTGTTCGTAAATTAATGTAGCTGTGAGTAAAATAAAGGCCTTCCATTGTGTCGAGCTAGCTCTTATCGCGATCTGCTATCCTAGTAGCAACATTTCAATGTGCTACTACACAACGGGGCACATGGAAAACACGTGGTTAGGGGGCCACACATAAAATTATAAATGACTACTTATTCACGTGAACAGTCAGTTTTTGCTATCGTTTTGATATCGGTATCCGATCTTTGCCCCGTCATCACAAAATTCTGAGAGTATTTTTCAATTTGTATTCGTTGTTACGTTTCTATGAAACTAAACTAAATATTTTATTTAGACGAATAAAAAAAACTACATTGGAATCATCAATAACCAAACTCGCACCCTCTCATGCATTACAGTATACATGATGAGATGAGTATGCCTGTTTGAAAATTTTGCTGGAAGAAAGCACATGAGTCTTTTCCTGTACCTACATCACTACGTATGAACTCTGCGCATCCTTAATGGATTTATTGAGAATCTACTTTTATTTTTGCACGCAATCCAATTAATTAAATATATTCTATCAAAATAATGTAAATAATCTATTGTATGACTTTTTACAATTAAAAGACACAAATGATAGGTAATTTACACGTTTTATAAGGGTAACTGACTCTAAAATTCTTATATAATAGAAAGAAAGAAATAATATACATAAGCACAATGATTTTTAAAAATGTCAAATGCTGTTAATTAATAGAAAGTCTGCTATACCTTTGTTGTATGATATGTATACTATTTGTCAGCACCTAAGTCTGTAACTGTGAGGCTTATATCAGCTTGTATAGTGACTGCGTCAACCACGCAGTTTCAAATAATACTTTAGGCCTTTTAAATCAAACCATTTTTTTTAGTTTATAACTCTGTTTATTTAAAAAAAATTACAATTTCATACGAAATTTTTCAAGTGGTCTTTTGCACAACTATCAAGAAACTTTTTAAATAATCTACAATACATTGTCGCTTAATAGGACGTTGCGCTTTGCTGGGTCTCGTCTTGTTCTCCGCATTGCAGTGCAATCATCACAGCAAGTCGCCATCGCATCACCTGGAATATATTAAAAATCACATTTTACTTTTTATTAACAAGTCATTGTCTGACCATGAGTCAGGCCAAAAGTCAGGAGTGCTAAAGGTTTAATCTAAAAAAAACGTAACTTCGAGCTTGGTAATCAAATTCTTATAAGTATATTCTGGGTCTGTTGTCTCTGTGTGTGTACTATTTCATTCAGGTTTAACACAAGATCTGATTATTACTTAAAAATGATAAAAGATATACATACATGTTAGTAGCCCGCCACGCCTCCCCGCCATTGTGGACGCCATCTTGATGACGCTCCTTGTGAACTGTAACAAAGCAAAAATTATAAAGAACCGCGCAAGACTTCCTTAGGGGTCACTGTTAATTCACCTACAATGAGCATCATCAATGTACCATTCCAAAATTAATTCTCTAATATTTTAATCAAATACTTTATATGTCAAAAAACAGACAGATCAGAAACTATTGGTGACAGGAGTTATAAGTGCTTTGTTTGCCCACCTTTTTAAGGCTATGGGCTTTTAAAGGCTAATGATTGAGCCTCCTGGAACTTCACTCACAAACGCAAGCGGTGTTTCACAATTTCTCTCATTCATAGAACATCATAATTAAAATACTATTTTACTTAATTTCACATATAACAAATATATACTAATAAATTATATTATCTTTAAAATTCCTCACCTTCGCCGAACACGAAGCTTTAGCAATATTTCTACACAAAGAATAATCAATATTTTGAACAAATTAAACAGACACGTCTGTATCGCGAAGAGCACGAAACGAGACTGGTTAAATGAGCGAGGGGCGGCGTCTGAACTGTAGGGATGTACGAGGTAGATGTGGTAGTGTTGTCGATAAACTATCGATTTGAGCTCAACATTCATCAAATGTTTATTACGGAAAGGGGTGTAGACTTGCCCTTGCCATATAAAACTGAACCAGAAATGGGACTGTTTGCAGAATACTAAATTATTTTTTATAATAGATCGACGTTTATTAATTTTGACAAAGTAGACAGCTCCATTCGTCATGTTCATAATATTGGTCCACATTCAATAACTAAGCGCTTAACGAGAAAAAACAAAATGTTTGTTGTCTTTAAACTCAGTTTGCCGAATATACAAAGTGAGACATAATTTTGAATAAGCAAAAGCTGGAGTTTCCCGACGTTAGTCATCACGTTTCAATGAGCTTTCGGGGAGATTAAGGTCAGCTGCTTTTGCAGTAAGACAACTCACAGACGTAAACATAGCAAGACTTGACTATTTTAGTTATAACGATAAATAGCGTAACGGTGCATTGTTGCGTTGCGTGAGAAAAAATGCAATTATTTGAAAAAGAAGCTATAGACATAATTTTAATCAAAATTTTGTTGTGCTTATGACTTACATCCTGCCTGCCTGCATGCCTATAAGTGCCCACTGTTGAGCAAAGACCTCTTGTCACACTTGTCACACTCTTGAAAAAGGTTTGAGCTTCAATCACCACGCTTGCTCAAGTCGGATTGGGGATTTCAGGCTTATAATTAGAAATTATAAAGTCCAGGTTTCGTCATGATGTTATTTAATTTGCTATATACTATATACTATATACATAAATAAATAAAAAAATAAATGATGTTTATCTTCACCGTATGTCTGTAGTGACTGAGTGCATATGACTCGGAAAAAGTCACATTGGCACTTAATTGGTTTCGAACCTTCGGACGTGCCACGATTCTGTCTGTCCAAAGTACAGAAATTCTTCACAGGGATAAGTATGTACGATTACAATAGAATTTCATAAGTGTGGGAGAGACATGTTTCGGCACGATTGGGTCGCCTCGACCGGTGTGACACCACGGCCCTACAGAAAATCGGCGTGAAATAACCACAGCGTTGTGTTTCGCCGTATTAGTGTGGTTACCGGAGGCCCAATGCTTCTCTTCCCCCAATTCCTGAATCTCCAAATGCCTAATCTCTAAAAGGTCGGCCACTTACTCGTAACTCGTATCTATGGGCGGCGCTGATTGCTTTACCATCAACTAATCCGTCTGTCAGTTTGTCACATAAAAATCAAGTAGTGTGTTAAATTTTAATGAAAGAAAATTTTTAAACATGTTAAATGCGAATTGCGTAGGCAAGCATACTACAAACTGTCAATGAGGGTAAGAAATAGTTACTAGTTACGAAAATTCTCAGAACGAATGAATAATTGTAGCATTGAATATATCATTTTTATTATTTAAACATAGTTTATATAGAAGCTTTCTTTTGGTGTATACATGTACTATATGTAAGCGCCATGTTCGAGATAATAAAGCATTTAAAATTTAATAAAGACGGATTGATCCCATCTTTTTTTTTCTTTTTTAACTACTTTTTCTTACTTATGGGTGTAATAACTTTTGAAATATTTGTTAAAAGAATTACAATGGAGTTATTTGTTGTCCTTATCTATTCGAATCTACACTTTGAAACGAGGACCTAGCTTCATTGACTAAAATATTGCCAGACTATTAGTCTAATTTTACGTTCCAAAAGCACCTATTTATGGTTTAGTTGTAATAAATAATTTTATACTTTTGACTTTGTCGCTAAAATTACTTTACCCCTGTGAATGTCACTAACGCTTCAGTTTAAATCAAAGTCACTTTTAGCAATCAGTCTCTACATACATAGGTATGCTTCGAATATCTCTAAAACGGTGAAATGGATTTGCTATTAGATTGGCTAATTTCATAGAAAGGTTTATTATACTTGGTAGAAGGGAAACGCTTCCGAACCCCAAACTACTACTAAAAAACAAACGATTACCAATAATTATCGGTATTTTGTGCATCCGGGATCACGGGTCAAACAATAACAAAATTATAATTGTTTAAATTGATTATAAATTTTATTTATGGATATATAATCTATCGACATTATGCCTTCTCTACTTACTTTAGCGAACAAGGATATTTGTGTTGCACGCACACATACGTAACCCAGACAGATTTTGATCGATAACTGTTATATAGAATTGTTTGATGTACTTATATAGCTGTATAGCAACCGCTGTACTGTGTTTTATTTTTTATTTTGCTTATTACCAAGTTATAGGCAAAATGTTATATATTTTATGTTATGTTAACACAAACAATCTGTTTAGTAAATGAAAATAATAAATAAATCGCAAAAATTTTTAAAGTGTGAATGTTAATGAAATGTGCGTTAAGCATACAATGGTCACATCAACAAAAAACGCGCCGCTTATAAAGGCGGTGTTGACTCTATTTTATTTATATTAAAATAAAAAATGTTCTATTCTAAAAAACTTCAATGAGAATGAAACTGTATTATATATGTATATACTTGGGGAATGAAAACGATTTCAGGCTTTACAGGTGTTTTGTGAGAGTTCAGAGTCGTCTAGCGTTCCACAATTACATACAACATTTTTCAATTGGGGATTTCAGGACTCCTCTCATTTATGGGCTCTTAGTACCCTGCTACGAATTTGAAACGACTTCGATTTAGACTTCGACAGAAGGAAAGCATAGAAAATTTTTACTGTCGTAAATTTTACTCATATTTCTGTTTGTGAATCTTACAAACAAAATTTGAAACAGCTAAAACAGTTGCCTGTAGGTCGTTATTTCACATTGATGATTTCGGTTAAATCAACCCCTTTAGTCGACCGTTATTTTATGTCACACCCCGTAAAAGCGTGTTTAAAACTGTACGTACATACATAATATTTTCGAACTTCAAAACAATACATACATTGACAAAAAAATAGTTATTCGTCTATTATGTGTCATAAATACATGTGGTTGTATTTTTTTTTCCTTTATTAGCTGATTGCTTCTTTACCGACATAATTAATGTAATGAGTGTTACCCCCATGCATATTTACTATTTCCGATATTGTCAAAATATGTTACAAATTGAAACTTTTTGTGACTACGTGCTTTGTAGGAAGCTACGGTCGTCGTAGACGGCTACGGTCTTCGTAGGCAGCTACGCCGTAGCAAACATTCTCTATGTATTCGCTGCACTGTTATAGTTTGTATTTGTATTAAATGTTACATTATAATGGCATCACACAACACGTTATCTTGTTGTGTTAAATGGACATATATATAATAACAACAAACATTATAATCTCATTTTTTTCAAAAGTACGTAACCTTAGACTACCTAAAAATATTAGCATCTATACGCTCAGTTGTGTCTGCTGTATAGTATACATAAAATCAATGTCACTCAACAAGATGGCCGACAGTGAAATCACAGCTGGAAGGTGTGAGACTGGGATACCAACTTACGACAACTCCTCAAATATAGTAAAAAAAATCTTTTTCCACCCAAAAATATATGATACCTAATTTAGAATTTCGATAATCTAAGCTTTGAAGGAAGCCTATATAAAGACACTGAATATTTGAGTCAGTCAGTCAATCAATCAGTCAGTTAGCCAGTTATTCATTCAGTCAGTCAGCCATTCAGTCATATATATTCTATTATTCCAATGACTCATCATTTCTATACGTTAGTAATTCTAGGAGAATAAAGATAATTGAAATGATTTCTTAAAATTTAAATTAGACTCATCTGTAGTAAGTGATTCTTTGAAATTTGAATGAAATTCATTTCAATTAAACTGTATTATTAAAATCAATCAGCGACAATAACTAATACAAAACCCAGTTCAAAAAGATCTGAACTAGTCATCATATTAAAACCCAACCACTTTGATTAAAATTGACTTATTATAAAAAGAAATGAGCGGATAGAGAGTAAATTGGTCAGATTTCTAAACTAGATATGAAAACTACCTACAAAATAAATCGAATTTAATCTACATATTTTCATATCTAAAAGTTATTTTCAATTATTAAATCAAATGATTTTAAAATGAATAGAGTAAAAAATTTAAATTATTCGTATTATTCCAATGAACCAATAACAATTTCTTACTATCCCAGTAATCTCAAACATTTGTGACGTTCTTACTTGTAAATAATTATAAAGGATTTATCGAATAAGGGTGTTTAGTCTGTTTCCAGATTCAAATTTAAACAAAAGACAGTTTTAATTTTAAATAGTTTGCAGGGTAACGAAATATGGAATACGCATAAATATTGTTTAACTTTTCGTTTGTACTTTGTAATTATAATAACTTGGCCTTATATTTTAGGTAGACTGATTTATACTTACCAATTATCGGTTGTCACCTTTTGATGTTAGTGCCTATTGTAGCTTCTTAGTATCATAAAAAGAGTAAAGTTTTCTCTTTAACTGTCGCAACTTTTGCACTGTTTGTTTTTTTCATAATGTATAAATAAGTCATCAGTGATGTTTCTGTACACCGACTAAACACATTTTCTTCTTCTACATTTGAAACCACATTTCGCAACGGGCACCTATCTCAGCTCGCCGCCCGACCAGAACCAGGCCTGAGCGTACGGCGCGTAGCGTTCCGCGCGCGCCTCAAAGAGCCAATACACCACCACAGACGGGGCCTTATAGGGCTCATGTTAAGTCGGGGTTGCGAGGTAAGCGCAATGAGGCGCCGCGACCTCGGCCCAGAGCAGGAGAAGGAACAGGGCGGTTTTAGTCACTGAGAGTCTGACACTCCCTCCCGCCCGACCCTGGGCGGGAGAAGTCATTTGATGATTTTCCCCTCACGGATTTTCAAAGTAAGTACGAAAAGGTATACAAATAATTGAAAACCGAAATAAAGCTGACAATAGCCGTACAATTTTACCAAAGAGGTGGTCAATCAAAATAGGTGGAAGTAAAATTAAATAATCTTTGCAATGTCTAGACAAAACTTTTAAGTAAAATGCATGAATAGTAAAGTTTCGGTATCATTTAATAAGATTGGTCAGAAAAATGAAAAGATTAATAGGAATATGCATAGTTTAGACACGTACCTCTGACCGTAGCAGCCACTACCTACTCACATATTTTTAGTAATCGGGTACTTTGAACTGTACTCGGTTACTGATACTAATGTACTAATAAAACATTGCTATAGAATACTCTAAAATCAATAAACCAAAGACTCTTTCTTTCATTTTTGCACTTACAACCACCCAACAAACAAAGGGTTCAGACACAGATAAAAATTAAAGGAAATCTGCGTTTTGCAGCTAGCCACCCTTTGGCTCAACAAATCTGATTGGCTGACGGTCCTTGCTGCATGTATTTTCCTCTCTGTCGCTCTTACGTGAATTCCCATAACATAAAATTAAAAGTTAAACTTTCAATTTAAACATTAACTGTGACATTTATAACAATGTAAATTAGGTCAGATGATTCTTCGTGTAAAATTGTACCGTTATACCCTTTAATTTTTTGTAATAGATTTTCTAAAAGGCTGTGAAACCGTAAATACCTGCATCGCGCAAGTGAAGTTTTCCAGCAAATCTGATAGGAGAACAAATCACAGCCGCTTTTGTCGAGGGTCCGTGGCTACTCTGGAATCCGATGGAACACCTCCACGGTGATTTTCCAGGTCTTGTGTCAAGACCAGTCTCGTGAGAAACCTCACTGGTGGATCACACACACCACAGAAGTAGCCGATATGACCCTCTTTTGACCAGATTTTTCGTATAACCATTTAATTATTTATTTTGCAATAATAAGATAGATATAAGAATTTGGGAAAACTAGTTTAAATTATGTTACAGTATTTAAAAATGAAAAAATATTGAAATTGTTTTCATAGGTATGTGATATTCATGAACGTAGCTAAGAAACCTGAAGGAGTTGTCCTTATGTTATAGTATATCTTCTGTGTTTTACGCGCCCGTAGGAATTTTGTAAAGTTGTTTTTAAAATATCTAAGAAACAAGGCCCATAAAACATATAGCTTTTTACATAGTAGTTTAAGATATACTTTTCATGTCAGTCCTCAAATAACAGAGAAGTTCTAGACGTATTTAATGTACATAGATGGTGACTACCTGCCTCATTCATAACAATTCTGTATACCTTGAAGATATAAAAAGATGTATGGCGCGCCGTTTTGTCGATATGTGCATACTAGGATACCATAACATTTCAAGAGAGTTTTTGTACCACTTGAAGAAAGCACACATATGCAAATATTACTGTATGCAGCAATATGTCACCCTTATCTATCTTATGTTGTGTTCCAATACTGTCTTCTCACATGCAATGAGTTGTACTGTTAATGGGCGTGGAAAACGACAACCCCTGTTGCATATATATGTCCTGCTTACACAAGTGCAAGGAATGTAATATCTGTCACCTTCCTTCAATGGGAACGTTATTCTATATCATAGAATGTCATCGTCTTGTATTTAAGGTTCGAACTCGTACCCTGTCGAAGTATGGGTTTGAGTTCCTCATGTTTTGAATTATTTATGTTTTATTTATGAATTTTAGTCGGTTTTTTAAATTACATTTAAGATATATATGTATATGGACAAGATTATTGAATTATTTTGTTTTATTGAATAAAAGCAATCCTCCTAAAAAGCTTTGCGTTGGTAAATATGAAAAAAACGACGTACCTATATTGTTGTATTAATTAATGAATAAAACCTTTTCGTCTTATACTTGTCGTAGTTTCTCATTCATGTGGGTCGGATTTTAAAACCAGGCAACATATGTGGCTCTCTCGGATAATATGTACGTTTTAAGATTATTTAGAACCCAATGAAATACGATGAAGAAAAATCCAAAATTCCTTATAATCTTCAATCCACCTTGAGCAAACGTGATTAATGCTCAATCCAGGTCAGAACAGCCATTTCTGGTCAGCAACAAGCTCTTTATATTAAAAGACATATATGTTATGTCACTTGATAACTGTACCGGTATTGGGATTGTGACTTAAGCTTATTTGGCACCCCATATTGAGTTCTACTTGGTTAGTCAATAGAAATGTAAACGTTAAAATCCACGGCTTTGTATTTATAAATAAAATATTAAACCTATCATTTAAAAAAATCATGTTGTCCTGTGAGATAAAGACTTTCATAACAGAATGGTGAGAAAGGCAATAAAAAATGACAATAATGATTGTCAATATAATGATTTTTTTTTAAATTAAAGGCAATTTGACAGTCCTGTTGGAAAAGATTTTAAACAGATAGACATGGTGATAATATGCCAAATAATGATGAATTCCACCTTGCGTTGTACCTCTTGTTACGTACTAAAGTCCTAGTAACTTGGTTGCAACTTAAAATGGCCTCTATGAAACGAAAGCCTTATTTTGCCATCCACAAATGTGAAACACTAAGTTGTCGTTATCAAAAATAAAGAGTGAGTGAAGTTACTGGTCCCCAATCCCTAAATCTCTGAATCCCTAATCCCCAAAAACGCACACACTCGTAACTCCTCTGTTGTTGTGGGTGTCTATGGAGGGTGCTGATTGCCTACCATCAGGAAACGCGTCTGTTCGTTACCCAACCTAAAAAAACGTTTTTGTTCGGTGGTAGATTTTTGTACTCGTTTTGTTATGAATATTATGTATAGGAAAATGCTCTCTGGTTTCGGATAAATATACCGTTACAGAGGTTCTTTTTGATTGTGTATATAAGTTATATCGATTACAATTTTAAAAGAATTGAAATTTGAAGTAATAGCTTTTAAAAAGACCACCAACCTTAATTTTTATTTCAATGAATAACACACCTATTACTCAATTTTAGCTAACCTGGATATAAAACTTCTAATTATTAATTAGGAATCTATACTAATATTATAAAGAGGTAAAATTTGTAAATTTGTATGCAGGGGGTAATCTTTGGAATCACTGGTCCGATTCCCAAAATTCTTTCGATTATTGATAGCAGTGTTCTAGAGTGCTATAGGCTGTAAAACATCACGCTACAATCAAATGGAGCCGAGCAGCAAGTGGAACCGCGCGGGATTAGCTAGTCACCAATAAGCTTTAAGCAAGTGTGGTAATTACCGCTCAAACCTTCTCCGTGTGAGAAGGAACCTAGCCTGCTTAGCCATGGACATTTATAGGTTGACGACCCATCCATAAACTATTCATCAAAAGATTTTTCTACTTAAAACACTAATTAACTTCATTGATCGTTCGTACAACAATATTTTTACCACTTGAGCGCATTGTAAGACTATCTCCACGTGTCGAAATCGTCTCCTCCATTATATGTTGTCCTAGTAACACCACGCTGCTGGTTGCCATACAACAGTTGCCTAGCAACAATAAGAGAGTCGATATATTTTCTATTTTGGCTCTTATCGAGCTCTCTAATTACAAGAGGGGAAGGGTTTGGAAAAATGTGAACGCGTCTTTAAACCACTTGATTTTATTATCAATTGGTTGTTACCCGTTGTTGTGTTGTTGCACGTTTTTTATACTGCCGATAAATTGCAGAGTCTAGCTGATTTAGTAAAGAGTTTTGTCTCAGATAAACAATTTGGCATATTTTTTATTTTCATGCATCCTCCTGCCTATCCAGTTTATTTGAAACGTAGGTTGGCAATCCTGCGACAATCAAGTCAGTAAGAGTTCGGGTATCGATATAAATATTATAGTCTAGTAATAATCTCTGTTTTTTCAATGCATATTCCAGCAGAGAGACAAGTTTAGTATGTACATTACAGAAGACCAACTTTTATCTGCAAATGTCTTAAAGAAAACTTATTTGCCATATTTTCCACAACGAGTCTAACACGTGGTTTCCGAAAGGCCGATCAATGTTAAAATCAATTTAATCTCTCGTCAAGTCATCTGATTGGTTGTTGATAATTCAGTCAACCAATCAGATGACTTGACTAGAGATTAAAGATTTAACAGAAAATTAGTTAATTTTAGCGTTGACAAGCCTTTCAGAAACCGGATGTTAGCCGTGTTTAATTAACATAGACTCATAACAGTCATATTCCGAGTCATTCAAAAATAATCTCAAAGCACTAATTCTTTCTGTATTACTATTCAAATCAAATCTTGTACATTCATTTTCAAAACTTTGCAACCATTGTTTTTTTAGTGGTCTTGCTAGTAAAGCTTTTTTAAAAAAGCTTTTCATTAAATTGGTTTACATTGCTGTGTTTTTCTTTGTTTTTAGTTTCTCCAAAATTTCCAATAATTGACTTGTGACCGGAATACTTAATTTCTTGTAATAAATTTCTTTATGCGGGAGCTCGGATTATTTGGATATTTTTCACGATCCTCACAACAAGTTTAAGCGCAAGGTCATATTAAGTATTAAACCGATCTCACAAAAATATTATGTCTCACTATAGCTACTACCCAATATCATATACCAAATATAATTGAAATTAAATTTAGACTAAGGTCTTTGTTTCCGATTCTTATTTTTAGTAATTTGATTTGATTTAATTTAATTTTGTGTTTTCGTGGTTTAATGTTATTTTATTTGTTTCGTTATCGTGTTTCCATTATAAATATGTTGATATTTTTATTCAAATTTTAACTTATTCGTATTCGCATAACTTCGTCAATTTTGTTCCTATTATAATTTTCCTTATTAATTTATTTTATGGATCGACATTTATAGTTTGACGACCCATCCGCAAACAATTCATTAAAACATTTTTCGCTTTAAACCACTAAATAACTTATTAATTGTTCATACAAGAATATTTTTGCCACTTGATAATAAAATTGTTAGACAATCTCCTCGTGTCAAAATCGTCTCCTTGATCGTATGTAGTCCTAGTTGCCCAAGCTGCGTGTTGCCATGGTAACCAGTTGCCTAGCAACAATAAGGGAGTCGAAATATTTTTAAGCTGTTAATTTATTTTCTATTTTGGCTCTTGTCGAGTTTTTGATAACGAGAGGGGTCTTAATTTGGAAAAAAATATGAACGCTTCTTAAAACCCACTTGATTTTAGTATCTAGTGGTTCTTACCGTGTTTGTTTGTTATATTATCGAGAAATCGTAGAGTCCAGCTTATGTTTAATTAGTGTGTCTTTGAACGTGTCAAATATATTAGAATCGTGAAACAACGCCAGAACAAGAAGATTATTTAAAGGACAAACATGGATGAAACTGTATGGAAACGACTAGTAAACAAATAAAAAAATCATAAATTTATTTCAATAAAAAATAGTTAATATTGTGCCAGAAGCTGTCAGTATCAAACGTCATTCTTAAATTTTTGCATAGCCTACTTGGGCGGAGCTTCCACTACGTAAAACTACGCCCAGAATGAATCTGAAATATCTCCTCAGCATTTATGCAACCCTAGTATTTAGTGTGTCTGAGTTTCAGAAACCCGCCCCTTTCGTTGTATGCTGATTTTAAATTTATCACCAACTTATAAGCTAGTAATTTATAAAGTTGAATATGGGAATAAAAATAATACTTGTCATATAGTTATATATCAGTGGCTATTCACTAATTGGATACAAATCGTATAATATAATCTTGTCAACATCATCATTGGCCTGATTCCGTCCACTGTTGGACATAGGCCTCCCCATTTGCACGGCAAAGACATAACCCAAGGGATTAGCCAAACTGAATGATGGGCAGTGGCAGTTGGCAGGTCATCATTTGTCGAAGAAACGATGACCGTTGGGGTAGACGTGTTCTAGAGCGGAGACCACGTCTAGGCAAACGTAGTAAAGCGCCCTCCAGCTAGGTGGACTGACAGTTATCCGCAGAGCGACTGGCATTGGTTGGACAACAAGAGCTGAACATCGATCTCAGTGGCGTGCAATTAGGGCCTATATATTCAGTCATATAAAAATAGGTAACTAACTCTAAAGTTTTTAATAACCATATGTAAATTCAGCACATGAAAAACTATTCCTACACAAGATGAACGTTACTTGAACTTCACCTTATGCTAGCCATTCTTAACAACGTCACCATAGAACTCCCTCTCCTTGTCATACCAACATGTACCTAATATAATACCTCGTTTCCAGCAATTCATATATTAAACGAGTAATTTTAAAAGAATATATTTTTCGATAGTGTGGATTGATTACTGGATACATTGACAACAACAATCTTGTCATCATTTTCAGCACAAAATGTCGCTGGTTTTTCATTTCAAGTATAATAAACGAAACATTTTTAAAGTCAATTTGTTGATAAAATTAATATACTTCTAGCTACAAACACTACATGACGATCCGATAAAACACAGATGCTTTTCTGAGACCTCATAAAAAGTTATTTGGCTTAAGACTTGAACATAAAATAAAATAATAATGCATTCAGCTATTATGTTAGTAAGGTACATTATTTTTACACATTGTATTAAATTATAATACTAGGATTATAGAATTTATGAACCAGATAAAGGATGGTGATACAAACAAGACTATTTTAGAGTCACAAAAACATACATATAACATGAGGTCAAAAAGGCTACGGAAATGTCTGATTTTCATATTCAAGACAGCGTAAGCAATTCTTTTTATAATAAATCAATTCTGTTAATAAGTAAGGTAAGGCGAAACAAGCAAACGTATCACCCGGTGCTAAGCAACCGGCGTCGCCATGGACACCCGCAGCTCCAAAGGAGATACAAGGGCGTTGCCACCCTTGTGGGGGTTGTTAGGGATTATAAGGGTTGGTTAATTAGGGATGGGGTAGGGGAGAAAAAAGATTCTCCGAAAAAATACACGTGTTGTTTTTAGCCGGTAAGAAAAGTTGATGGTAATCCTGAACAAGTATGTTTTTTTTATTTGAGCTCTTTTAAGTGACTTAAATTTGTATGTAAACAATTTTTGTGCCAAAGTGTTTTAGAAAGGTTGTGGAAATTTCCAATAATGTTTTTATAAAATATACGCGATGACGTTAATTAGTGGTGATTAATTACTTTTACCTACAAGCCACCGGCAACATTTTTCAGAATTACCGAAATACTGAAAATTATTTTTCAAAATCCGCGGTTAATGTTTTATATTTCGTAATAAAATAATGGTTTATTTAGTTTGCCAATATTTTGTCGTTATTCTGCATGTAGATTTTATTACTTTGGAACCTAAACTGCGCCTAAAAACTTGTTCACAATCTTTTAACCTTGTCTAGCTTATGTAAATTTCCATAATTCTATCTCATGTACAATTAAGATGGCTGCCTTAACTGGGCGGTGAAAGCAACCTGCAGCGTATTTGGGTCTCTGTTGCACATATGCAAAGTACAGAATGCCACGCTCTTCCTTCACGAAGTTACATCGTATTTTGGTACCAGGATGAATAATATCCTGTATTTCAGCATTACGACCATAAGGCACATTAGCGTAGTTGGTAGCGCGTCGAGCTCGTAACTCGAAGGTCGTGGGTTCAAGTCCCTCATGTGCCTAAAATTTATTTTGAAACTATTTTACACTATCCTTATGAACTTTTCAGAATTTTTCAAAAATATCTAGTTAATACTTCCTTATCGTCATAGTCATATCAAAGTAGAACGCATTAATGTCGATGTTTAACTAAGCATGTAATGAATTGCCGATCTATCTGAGGAATAAAATGCCGTTGTTGTTGAATTGCCGTGTGTTATCTGAGGAATAAAATTGTTGCTGTCTGTGTCAAATATTCTGACGCGAAAGCATCATAATTTTACCCCAGATAACTTTTATATAACTATTAAAAAATCTGCCCCTATAGTAATTAGCATATCAGTACAAAATAAGTATATATGTATGTATATGTATGTAAAATAAGTATAGGTATTTCAATTTCATTTCCAAAGATTTGCTGAAAATATATTTCTTCCACGGATCCGATAATAGCAATTAACAGTAACTGCTTTCTTATGCTCAAAGAAATTCAAACAACAACCGTATTTAGTTTTAAGCCGTAATACTTGAGCAATAACAGTTACTTAAAGTTTATAAAATGATGACTTTTGTTTTACTCATTTACATACATACATGTGTACATGTATTTCAATCAACTTTCGCCTTTCATGTACTAGGAAGACCAGTCTATCTGGTTTATATTCAAAACACTAGCACACAATCACTAACCAGTTAGCAGTTTTAAGGGTAAGGTGACCTTCAAAGCATGGATCAAATACATTACAAAACACAGCGTAAAACAAAGTTGCTTTCTCGTTCCGTTTATCGCTATGCATGTTTAAATCTTTAAAACTACGCAACGGATTTGATGCCGTTTTTTAAATAGAGAGAGTTATTGAAGACAATTTATATTTATATATGTAAGAACATCCATTAAATAATGGAGAAATCCAGTATCATCATTGAACCCGTGTGAATTCAAAAGTCGCTTAGAAACGAAAAATCAAAATAAAGTTTGACTTCAGTTAGACCTAGGTTTTCTTAATAAATTAATTAAGTAAATGTTGATCACTACGTTTCCGCATACAGTCTAAGCCTCAGAATATAAACAATATTTTAGTTAATTTGCTGAAAATATCAGTAATGTCACCTCAAGTATCCACCAAGGCAAGAGTGAACACGGTATCTCATCAACGACCAGAACCAGTCTCAAAGAGCCAATAGACCACACCACACCACAGACGTTATCTATAAGGCTGATGTTCTGCCGGGGTTGCGGGGGTAGGCGCAATGTGAAGAATGTAACGATTCTGTTACTTTTAAGTGTATTTAGACACCACTGACATACGGTAATAGAGACTCTCTCACGCCTTTTCCGGGGTACTAAAAAAGGGGGGGTCTTAAAAAAAGTAACTACTATCTACCAAGGCAAGAGTAAACACGGTATCTTTATATCAACGGATCCTACAAGATAGACGGTGAAATTTAGAAAAGAACATCTTCGTCACATAATGTCAGTAACATTTTTCAATAATATTGAAACCCTCTTTAAATGTACAGCATGTTTTATTTTGTCAGAAACCAGTCCAAAGATAATACTTTTCTTTTATTCAGCCTTGTTAGTCTTATTAAGATCGAACTTAAAAACGCGTTTTTTTTGCGTCTAGTTCACTGTTGGGCTTTTGTTATTCAAAAAAAATTTAATACTTTTTCAATGAAATTTCTTTTATTATTCAACAAGTAAAATCTTTTGAAAGGGCACCCTTTCTGTACACGTGCACCTGGTGTCCCGAATTCAAAGTATTTTTATTTTTGCAACTCTACAGCTTCCCTTTGAAACCAGCAAGTTTTAATCTACAATGTACAGATGGCGCTGTACTGTCCTTGAAAAACCTGGATCGCACTAGAATTGCGTGCGCGGACCAGTATAAAAGCGCCGAGATTTTTCCCCCAACCTCAGTGTGTATGTGTTAGCTATAAGTTAGCTTTAGGGCGGCCATATACAAGAACAAACCAGAACAGTGCGAGAAGCACTAATTTTTGAAAAGTCCGAAAGGACTTAAGAAACTTTATCATGTGCTAGCTTTTGTCCGCGACTCCGTTCACGTGGAATTGTGACTTCGTGCAGATTTTTGTTATGAAATGTGCCAAATTCACAGAAATCGGTTTATTAGTTTAGGCGTGAAGAAAAGACAGACAGACAGGCAGAGTTACTTTCGCATTTATAATATTACTAGCTACTCTCACGCGGTTTCACCCGCTGCTCGGTTCCTACAGATCGTAGCGTGATGTTTTATCATATGATGGCAGCATGATGTTTCATAGCCTACAGCACTCAGAAACATTGTAGCTATCTATCAGTAAATGAATTTTGGAAAACCGGCCGCGGTTCCAAAGATTACCCTCTACATACAAACTTACAAACATACAAACTTACAAATTTTACCACTTTTTAATATTAGTGTAGATATAGATATATAGTTTGGACTTTAAATGTTTATTTGAATTTAATACTTATTATATAAAGTATTGATATAATATTGTAAGGGAAAATAAAAATACTCAATGTGTATTACATTAGCTCTGTAACAGTATATAATTACTGGCTTATAAAAATTTAGATTTCTGTTTTGAAACTACTTTAAGGAAAACAATATAATTGGAATAGGTTTCATCGGTCTATTTTCTGGAAATCCTATTTGGGTGTCGGATATTGTGAGATGTTACGGATTGAGTCAGCACTACCATTGCTTTTTTTTAACTAGAATAACAAGGCCCGTGATAAGTAATAGTAGTAGCTTTATCTCGAATCAATAGTGGCTTATTTAGTCAGTCACGTCTTTAGTCAGAGGTAGACTCATCAGGCAGTCAATTGATTGAGACTCTTCGAATTTATTGCATAGTTTTATTAGACATTCTGAAATTATAATTTATCTAGACCACTCAAGAGTTTTGGGATGATCAAAAATTATTGAGATCCCTATCCACAGGCACTTATGATTTGCACATCAACGAACTTATAAAATTCGAAGTTTCTCTCGATTGCAACTTCTGCAAAACCCTTTTATTGAACCAAAATATTTTCTTGACTTATTTGAGTGCCTTAAAAACTAATCATTAATTATAAAGATTTCAACAAATTGGGAATAAAAATTAATCGAGTGATGAAATATATAGCTATCTATATGCTGCAATAGTAAACTTTCAATATCATTAAGGGTATTTAAATAAATTGCTCCATTAAATGACTTTTCCTGTATCTTGGATACGTTTACAAAAACATAATTTCAACTTTTCATCATATCCAGACCCGAAGCAACAATTTGTAGACCATACAAAGAGCAAGCAGGAATCAAACTCGCGACACGTAGCAGTCACGGATCAATAAAAGTGTGTGACAAATGTGGTAACGTCTTTCTAACAGTTATTTTTTTTATTTACAGGAAATCAGCCAACTGGTCGTCTGACAGCACTGATCTCTTATTAATCATGGACAACGGCTGAAGCCCCTTAACACAAAGAAGTAGGTAGGTTATATTAGTCTATTTCTTTATTGATTTTTTTATGGAATTGTTATTTTTAATCTTTATTTATTTACAGGGTTTTTTCTTAATAGAAAACACTCCGATTATTGATTATTATATACATTACAATTTTTGACGTCAAAAACAGACGTTTTTGAACCCCTATACGACTGCACTCGTCATACACGTCTTCGACTAGTTCGGTGTGGCATGGTAAACAATAAAAAAATTACCATCTGACATTACCCTCCAGTCCTGAGAAGGTATCCATTGAAGGACAATAGAATTATTACTAGCTACAATTCTGCTAATGGATTTCAAAATAGAGTCCGCCAGTGGAAGCCCTCTGAAAGGTGTAGTGCATTTAATAAGATGAAGAAGAGAACTTTTTGAATCGGTAAATACAACAAAGCGATCACCGTCTAAAGATTCTATATAATACAACGCTTCTGCTATAGCTATCAATTCTAAATGCATAATTGATAATGTAGCCATAATTTTGAGTTGGACAGAACCACCTATTTGTGGATCACTTAATGTTGCGCCGTAGTTGTGTTGATATCTTGAACCATCCTTGTAAATAGGGTAGAAGCCGTAATATGACAAATTAAGAGATTTAATACGAAGTGATATAAGTTGATGAGTATTAAAACAACGCTTTGGATTATCAACAGTTCAAAACCGGTTTGACGATATTTGATAAGTCCATATTGCTGACCCAAGTATCCATGGCAAACATGTGAGCCGTCTTGCTACAGTAAATTAGTTCTCCATTTAAAACATCACGTGTCCAAACAAGATGAGGTTTTTTCTTGATTCTCCAATATGTATTATTTATTGCATAGATGATGAAGCTTTCAGTATATAACACTTAGATTTTAGATAAAATTTACTAGCTAGATATTGGCAGCGAATAAATAGAGGGGGTAATGACAACTCGGACTCCATCACGTGTATCGGCGTACGACTTCCTCCGCCCTGGGAATGGCGAAGGGGTGTGCCGGACTCTTACCGGCTAAAACCACCCCGGTGTCTCCACGCACGTGCGCCTGGGGACACGGGAATTCTTCCGCTACCCCTCATTAGTGCTGGCCCACCCAGTGCGGGCCTTGTCTCATGCACGGGGTAGTGAGAAATTTAACTATCACCTAAGAGGCGCGCGCCGACACACGCGCACATTTCCGACTCGGGTCCACGTTTAGGGGTCGGGGTCTTCCCCAACTCCCTCACCCCTGGACCCATTTATGGGGGATGGAAAAGGGCGTTATCAGCCCTTCTCCTCCACCCGGTGCACTTTCTGCGGCCGGTAAAGGGAGTCGAGATCTCCCTCTCCCGCTCCGCAGCTTCCTTCGGATAAAGCTAACCTACGCTGAGCTACGGTTTGTGAAATTTCTGCAGACCAGTAAGGTTTGGGTGTAGAAACTGAAGAATTCTGAACGGAATAAAAATTAGGAAGAAAGTTTAGGCAATATTGATCTAATTTTAGAAGAAAGATTAAGCTGTTTAAGAAAAATCGCTTCCTTGATTCTGACCCACAACTCCTTTAAAAAAGGGACACTGTTCCTTTTGCAAGTCATCCTCATCAGACGACATATTATCCTTAAGACCTTTACCGCCTCCATCGGAATTCCATAATGTCCGGTCCTCGTCGTTGGATTTCTTTTGACACTTTGGCTTAATCTCAGATTTTTGGAGACGAGAAATAATTTCTACTGCTCTCTTTTCTTCATGAATCGTAACTTTTGTCTTGACGGTGTCGGCATAAGCTGGTTGACTCGACAGATCGGGATATATATTTTGTACAGGTGCAGGCTCAGTATTTCAACGTCGAAAAGTATCACCATACCTATGTGTTAGTAAAGTTGATCATTTTCAGAGGGAAGGAGCATTTCAGATAGAACATACATTTCTAAAGCTTTCCTATAAGATATAATTATAATATTAGCGACCAATCCTATATCTCCAAAACTCTTATTCCCAAAAGGCCAGCAACGCACTCGTACCTCCTCAGTTGTTGCGGGTATCTGAAGGCGGCGCCGATTGCTTACTTACCATTAGGTAATATCTTCTCATTTACCGTCTTCTACCATCTTCTTTTTTGCCGTCATTACAAATGAAAATAAAACATTTTTCAATTTAAACCTCTCCTGTATGTCCCGTATATTTATTGGAGACTAACGAACCACATGATCCACAGATTGTTGTTCCGAGTCTGGGTGTAATGTGTACTAGTATGTTTGTAAACGCGCCCTTGACACAGGGAAAAAGACGGTGTGGGGCTCTTTTAAAAAATATAAGGATTTGTCTACTCTTCTAACTTTAAATAAATGATCGTAACATAAATAGGAGTGAATTTCATCGACGCTCATTTTTTGGGTAACTGAAACATGTTTTTATAATATTATATTATTTACGTTTCATTCAAGATCTATTAAATATTACCAAATGTTACTGAAAGTTACAAAAAAGCTTTTTCAAAGTTATTGTAAGGTTGGCACAAATTATTTCCTCTTTCATAATGTAACGAGCAGACCCGGCAAACTTCGTACAGCCTAACAGTCAATGTCGTGTTATCTTTTTTAGCTGAACTAATTGAGGCTTTGATGAACTTAATGCAATGATACAAAATTAATATGAACATTGATAGAAATATAAAAGTATTTTATTATTATGAACAATACATCAGAAAGAGAATAGAAATAAAAATTAAGTGCCACAAACAGGTGTCAGATGTCAGTTGGCTGTTCATTCAAGCACCTTGTGGTAAACCACATTTTGTTTTTTTGTCAGGCGCAAGAACAAATAAAGCGGATGGTTTACCGACACGTCAACAAAATGCCATCTACAATTCTTGATTGAGATTTTAGATGCTTAGTACTAAAACTTTGACCATTGCGGATTATTTCGAAATGTTACATGTCGTTTTTTTTTTTTTTTTTTTTTTTTTTTTTTTTTTTTTTTTTTTTTTTTTAAATACAAACCTTGCCCCACATTAGGATTTTCTCCTGTGTCGTGGGTGCTGTTACAAACATACAACATACAATTTCACATACACAAGACACCCAGACCCGGAACAACAATTTGTGGATCACACAAAGAGTTGTTCCGTGCGGGAATCGAACCCACGACACGTTGCACGGCAGCCAGTTGCCCAGCCACCGCACCAACCGTGCAGTCAATCAGTTTGTTCTGTAGTTTGAAGGTTTAATGGTAATTTTAATTCTGAGTGAGCCATCCGAAGCAACTACTACCGCCATTACTGATCTCGCTCGTACAGTCGCCAAAATGAATGACATGGAATGTTTTTCGAGTGCCGCCAGGTGCATACAGAAAAAATAAGCCACCATTTCCATAATCAATATCATAAACTTCTCATTGTCAATGATTCAACAGTAGCACATTCGTTCGAACTGTTTGTTCTAATAGGTGAATAATATTCCAGTTCACGTTCCAATTCTCTATTAAAAAAGCGTCATTCAATCTGCGATCGGGCGCTGGCATTCTAAACCTGGCTAACAAACTACCGCTCGGAACGGGACGCACCGTGCGATCGAGCCTGGTTCAGATCGAGCGGCGAGCTGCTTACTCGCCATCAGTAGACCCGCGCTTACGGTGGCCGGAGATCGTCTCTCGATCGACGCCCGGAGTGTAGCCTGCTGAGGTAGCTGAGGCTAGGGGAGGAGGATAGCTCCCTCACGTGCTTCGCATACTTCTTTGCGAGTATAACTGCTTCACAGAAGCCGCAAGCCACCCTTCAAAGAGGAGATATAATTTTGAGATACAGAAATAATTGCTTCAGTGATTGTCGTGTCCCACAATGAGCATGGTATTTGTACACTTTACGATTCACAGTTCGTAGTGATTCAAATGATGTTCACCCTGGAACATGTATCAGTAACAACCGCAAATAGAAACATTCATCATTCTTCGGATGAACTGTGTAAATACGACCAAGAGTATCAGTAAAACGCATATCTGGATGACCAGGAACTGCATTGACTTGCTTCCTCGTTGAAGACCTCCAACGTTGAAATTGCTTCGATGTAGCGTTCCAAGTATAAAAACGTGGCATCTCTAAGTACAGCAAAGTTGGTGCGAACGGACCGCTTTGACAAATCGCAAAGAAACTGGTCAGTTCTGTCGCTGCAGTAGAATAAACTTTCCGACCGTTCTCTAAATGCACCCCCATGTGTACAATAGTGGGATGACGCTCCTGAATAGGGAATGAGAATAAACGCTAAATTGCTTCATTGCAGTTCACAAATCTACCGACTTGATAGCCCGTAATTTCATCGTTGGTATTGGATGTTTCGACACCAAAAATCGCCATGTCGCTGCCTTTCGTGACATATTTACAAATGTATTTAATTGCTTTGACTGAATTGAAATACCCAACATTACAGTGTGCCCTGAATGTTTTGGAAAGAAGTGGTGAATATGGAATATCCCAACTACTAACTATGATTGAAAAAGAGTAACCATGGAGTTTCTAGCTCGTTCTTCTCCATCGGAATCTACACTTTGGAACGAATAGCTTCACTAGAGGACAGACGGACAGACTGACACGCATAAATTTAAACCTATTGAAATGTATTTTTCTTTTTTTCTTTTTTGCTTGACGTTCAAAAGTGTCCACTGTAGCCTAATTGAAATAAATGATTTTTGACTTTATGGCGACCACAAATTCATTTCGTTTCACTTTAGTTGTGATAGTTCTACCATTATTATCAGGCGATCAACGCCTGTACAGTGGATAACCATTGTTGCCTGTGATGGTCTCTGCCGTCATTTTTCGTGCTACATCTTTTATAATTATGTTTAAGCAGCAACATAGACTACTGATACATTTATGAATGCACGCGTAAATGTTAATAATATGTCATTATTTGTGAACGCATTTCAACCATTCCTTATTGTATTTGACATTATGGACAACAAATGTTTGTCAGGTATGAAACATAGTGAAAATGTTTCATCTTTTATAATTTTGTTATCGTCGATTTAGATTTATTCTGCTATTCGGGGCGGAGACAAACCCAATGAACCAAACCCATGAAAATTGGTTTAGCCGATCTCGAGTTAGAAGTATTGTAACAAACCGGTCTTTGTTTTATGTATATAGATTTTTCATTACAGAAAACAAGTGTGGAAAGGTTTAACTTTCAAAAAAGAACGACAACTGAAACATTCGGTATTTAGTTTTTTATTTATTAATTTTATTGAGAAATTACATTTATATATCATGGTTTTAAAGCTAACAGTAAGAGTAAAACATTTTCAATAGCATACAACAATCGTAATACACCGACTTAAGCAATTTATCACAAGTACTTATTTTAAAAATTTAATTGCAAGGAAATTAGAAGGATTTCGAAGCCGCAAGCAAAAATAATATTTCAATACCTTTTGAAGACTCTTCTTCATGAATTGACATACTTATAATTGATATTTTAAAACACCAAACTAGCAACATAGTCCTTCACGTTGCATTAGCATCTACTTCACAACACAGTTAATACGTATGAGTTAAATATATAAGTAATAACTTGTCTTAAAATTCATAGACGGGACCCTACAGGGCTAGCACAATAAGGTACCTTGGCCTCGGCCTTAATCAAGAGAAGGAACAGTAGTATTTTTAGTCAGTAAGAGTCAGACACTACCTACCTCGGCTCCTCGGCGAGAGAAGCACTTTGACCATTATCCCTCGCAAAAAACCTTCAAAATTCGAACTTCCCTCTCTTTTTCTCTTTCCCCCTCTTACTTTCTCTTTTCTTCTTTTTAACCTTTCTGCTTCTCTAACAGTATTAACATCTTATTTTTCACTTTTCTTTCTACAGAATTTATGTAACGTCACAGTACCTAGTAGAATTGAAACATAATATCATATTCTATCATCATATCGAAACATTATTATAGGCGCGAATAGTTTTTAATTTTAGAGCAATACAAGATATTTTAACAGGTACCACAGTAACGATAAAAACGTTGACTTAAGTTAAAATTCTTAATTAATTTCCCAGTCTGTCGTAAACTCGATATTTTTATGTAGTCTTAATATCAACACTGAAATTACTTCCACGTTACTACTTGAATACTCAATTTCTGGTACATTGGAATATACTTAGTCTAAATACATATATAGGTATGTAGGTAAAACATTACATAGTAACATTCAAAATTCATAAAATATCACATCAAAGACACACTTAGATTAGTTAGTAAATAAAAAGGGAAAATCTCTAGTCAGTTTTGGACAGTCTGAAAATTGATATCGTACAATAAATAGAATACACTCAGAAAACTTTGTTACACACATACTTATTACTATTTTACTATTCCCGTACAGTTTCATCCGTTGCTCTTTTTGGTCGTGGCGCAATGTTATTTAGCCTATAGGCTATCTCCATAAAAGTACTATCCAGCAATAAAAGAATTGTTCAGTTCGAATTTATAATTCCAGAGCTTACAGCTTAGCTCTATAACATTAGTATAGATAGGTATGCAGGGTTATATATGTACTAGGCAACGCTAGGCCTTATACACATAAAAACCTGATTAAAGGTCAAAACATTATCTAAATATTTAGATTGACTGTTTTTTTTTTAATATTTCAAAAATTAGAAGAAAGTAAATTTCCATCTCATTTCATCAGCGTTTTGTGATATTTGTCACTTGTTTATAAATGGGAATTTAAAAATGATATGTATTTTTGTAGAAATATGACGAATGATAAAAATGTGTGTACGTAATTTAACACAGAAAATACACAGATTCATTAAATAGCAATAAGAGTTACAATTTTATATAAATATAGTTTCAAATAAATTATTATTATTAAACAAAAAATCTGATAATAAAGTTGCAGTAACTTTTTCCTTAAGCTTCGTCAAATAATTTTGTTTATCTTAGAAAATTTTATTTATTTAAGGTAAAAGAAAGTTTGAAACAAAAAAATATGTGATATTATTAATTCCTGATGAAGAGCAGGTGTTAGAACAGAGTAGTTTTTGTTAGAACGTGTGTGATACTCTCTGTTGCGTTACCCAGGACGGGAAAATCATTGGACGACATTGCCACCTCAAAAAATGGCCTGTTAAAATTTCACTAATAACCCTGCACGTTTTGGAAGAACACAGACATCTATAACTTTAGGAATAAACTAATTTTCTGAAGTAGAGAAGATATAGGTATATATAAATTTTCTAAACTGAATTGTCAGCATGTTTTAGTTCGCAACTATACGCTGACTTAAGGGTCGCTACAACATTTTCGTCCAATTCATATGCAACAAATTGCAATGTTGTCTGGTCTCGTTCGATAACTAGTAAGTAGTCCCGTGAGTCATTATCCGAAGGACTTATGCTGCTGGCTAGATCTTTGGGGATGGCCGTCTCAGTTGGTCCAACTGTAGCCGTTTGCAATGTTCCGCTGGTTGTGGCCATCACAACTGGGTTGTAAGTAGTGCCTATGGTGACCGGTTCCTTAAAATAGGCCAACTGGCACTCTCCACTGGTAGAACCCGTCTGAAATGATCCGTTGGTAGTGGGCATCAAAACT
Organism: Spodoptera exigua; assembly: GCA_902829305.4. Classification (NCBI taxonomy): domain Eukaryota; kingdom Metazoa; phylum Arthropoda; class Insecta; order Lepidoptera; family Noctuidae; genus Spodoptera; species Spodoptera exigua. The sequence continues at coordinate 4,018,689 of LR824601.2, read as the reverse complement.
AGCTTGTTAGTGGTGGCTATCTGGGATTGCCCACTGATGTTGACCGCCTGAGCTGATCCGTTGATAGTGGTCATCATGACTAGTTCGTTAGTATTGGCCATCTGGAACTGTCCACTGGTAGTTACCGTCCGAGATGATCCGTTGGTAGTGGGCATAAAAACCAGTTTGTTAGTGGTGGATATCTGGGATTGTCCACTGGTAGTGGCCGACTGAGATGATCCGATGATAGTTGCCATTGCCACAACTGCGTCGTGAGTAGTGTCCATAAGAACTGGTTCGTTAGTATTGGCCATCTGAGATTGTCGACTAGCAATATTGGGGTCGGCTATCATGAGTGGTTCATTCGTGATGGCCATCTGGGACTGTCCACTGATAGTGGCGTTCTGAATTGGTTTGTTAACGATATCCATCTGGCATTTGATAGCTTGAGCTGGTCGGTTGATAGTAGCCATCATTACTGGTTCGTTAAAGTTGACCATCTGGGATTGTCCACTGATAGTAACCGTTTGAGCTGGTCCGTTAATAGTTGCCATCATTACTGGTTCGTTAAAGTTGACCATCTGGGATTGTCCACTGATAGTAGCCGCTTGAGCTGGTCCGTTGATAGTGGCCATCATGACTGGTTTGTTAAAGTTGACCATCTGGAATTTTCCCCTGATTGGGGCCGCCTGAGCTGACCCGTTGATATTGGCCATCATGACTGGTTCGTTGATATTGACCATCTGGGATTGTCCACTGATAGTAGCCGCTTGAGCTGGTCCCTTGATAGCGGCCATCAGGGCTGGTCTGCAAGTGATGGCCATCTGGGATTGTCCGCTAATAGAGGCCGCCTGAGCTGATTCCTTGATAGATGCCATTATGACTGGTTCGTTAGTATTATCTATCTGGGATTGTCCGTTGATAGTGGCCATCAGGGCTGGTCTGCAAGTGATGGCCACCTGGGATTCTCCGCTGGTATTTTCCATTTGAGCTAATTCGCTGCTGGTAGGCCCGAGGACCAGCCTGTTAGAAGTGGCGATCTGAGCTAGTTGATTGGTGGTGGTTATCAGGGCTGGTTTGTTTGTGGTCACCTGCACAGTCTTATACTGCAGTGCTTGATCAGCTTCAAATTGATTTTGCTCAGCTCCCGGTATAGCCTGAAATCACATAATAACGCTGTTAGCAAATACTAGTACTTACGGGTTTATTGCGTATTTATGTGTGAAATATCACTGTATATTCATTTTATTGTAGATAAATACATATATGTAATTAATTTGCAATCTTAGATTATTAGATAACAAAGTATTGTTATGATGTTTTGTAGCATAGTGGCAAAAAATATTACTTACCATCATTCCTTTCAGTTGATCGTTATATTTCGGCATTTTCCTTGGACTTGGTAGGAAGTCGAAGTGATGATAATACCAGAGCGTCGGCCTATATGGTATGTGATTTGCCTTACGCTCCTCGAACTAAAAAGGAAAATATATTATATGTTACAATCTTTGGTATAATTTCTTTTATCGATTGATTTTATGTAAAACACACAATGATAAAACATTAAATAAAAAATAAAAGTTATATATGAGAAACTCATATATAGGTATTTATCTTTAATATAAACTCTAAATCATTTGCTTAAATATTTTAATAACCAATATTACGAAACACTAAACTCGTCATCAATTGAGTGATAATTACAATGCACGGTTACACAGGCCACAAGCACGCAATAGAATAAAAATTAAATACGCAACGATTAATTAAATGCCAATCTAATATTTCGAGAAAGATCATTAGTAAATTAGCTACCAAAAATGCTTTTACAACAAAATAACTTCGCTAGTCGCATTTCGCCTAGAATAGTTGTCGCACAGCAAGGAAAAAACTCACGGCCAGATTATGTACAAAAAAAACTATAACAGTGTGTGACTTACCATTTGCCTCTGACGTGCGTAACGAGACCGCATTTGCGATACCTTCAACTTTACATATATTTCATTAGCATAAGGCTCAAACTCTCGCCACACTTTCACAACTTCATCCCAAGCTGAGGATTTCACTGCTCCATGACGGTAAAACAGATGTTTCATGTTCCATAGACAAGGATTATTTTTGTATTTCATCAAAGCCTTTGCAATTGTCATTGATGATTTACTTAATATTTTCCTTAGTCTTAGCGTCATTCTGTGTGCGTCCAAAAACTTTTTAGCCAGTGACATGTCACGATTACTACACTTAATTATATTTGGCGACGATTTTTAATATGTTCACTTTTATATATCTCTTTTTATAAGTCGAAGTAAAATTTGCATCACATTTTACACTTCTATGATAACACACTGACCAGAAATCAGCATATATATTGCTATGTGAAAAGAAACGTTCGATCCCTTTCATGTTTATAAACATATCACACCACAAAAAGAGATGACGAATGATGCCTGAAAACTTGTCTGGTTTGACAAGGACGTAAGTGATTGCAGCAGATCAATACATACGGGGGTTCGGAGGGGGATAGATTTTTTCTAGGAACAAATAGCTGTATACAACAGTGCGAAAGCTCTAAAATGTTTGATAATTTTGATTATTTATAATTTGGAATTGTATATGATTTATAAAATAATATTTGTAATAGTTTTACATTCATAAATTGTGTTATAACTAATCAAGGTTATGCCTTCCTAGACGAGCAAAGTATTTTATGCGTTTTGTATCCAAACAGAAGGGTTCGCCAAAATTGCGCCAAGTTCAAACTTTAGTCAAGCGATGCAATAAAAAAATTGTTTGGTCGCGTACATGGCAGACAATAGATACTAGTTGACTAAACAAAAATAATGTAGAACGCAATTAATTACACATTCTGACAAGTTATTCGTTAGTATTCTCCTAAACAAGTAATCCTCGGCCACTAACCATTTTTACGATCAACGTATTATAAGTCGTTAAATTTTCCTAACAAAGTTTAAGACATTTACATTTCTTATTTATTCGTTTAAATGAATTAATAATTGAATGTATAAGGATTGAATTTACTAGTTTAATATATAGTTCAAGAGTTGTTGATTCTAGATCATATTAAATTAGGTGGGGTGCGAAGCAGCGAAGCATGATTGTGTTATTGTTAGTAGTTTTGGCTCAATATTTTCATATTTTTTATTAATAATAGAGCAAGGAGGTGGATATACAATAAATCATTATCTAAATTTTATTAATTTAGTAAAATAGGTTGCTCGTAGTCGTTTTGCTGAAATAGTTCCGTAGCAAATGGCAAAAAACGGAATCCTTACATTCGTCAGTCTGTCTGTCTGTCCAACAGTATAGCCAAATTTTTCCGAAACTTTAAGAGCTACTGTATAAAGTAAATGTATATATGTGTATAAAGAGTATATAGAGAATCCCATCTCTAACATTACTTGTATTTTCTTTTAGATTCATGTTAAAAGCCTAATTAATGTAGTTCAGAACTAATTCTCAAAATAATATTTTTCTTATCATGAAACTTATGTTTATTTGTGGTTTATATCCATGAGTAGGTCATTAAAAATAATTTCGATTCGATTTGAAATGTGTCAGAGGCGAAAAATGGTTAGAACGAGATCTAATAATTATTTTCTCTTACTCTTAAATTGTAAAATTACTTAACTATCTTGAAACTCAAATATCAAAATGGCGAATTGATCATTTGAAAGCAATAATTATATTAATTTTGCGTTAGTAAAATAATAAAATGGAATCAATAAAAATGACGCTAGCTGGGGCTGGTTTAATTGTACGAATATTTACTTTATTATATTATAAAATATAATTCAGAAACATACAATAAAATTCGCAATAGCTATTTAGTTTTATTTATTCAGAAAAGTTAAGAAGAATGAATGAATACTACAAAAATGAAGTCTTTTAAAATGTATTTACGTACGTTTGACATTCTGTTTATAGTAAACTAAAATACAATTCAATCATATAGTTCTTAGAGTTGCCTATTATAGTTTTTTTTTTATTTCTTTTGTAATCATTTAATACAAAATAAAGTTGTGTCATATTTTTTACAATTTAAAATAGTATCAATTTACACACTGTATAATAATTACATTTTCGATAATAATTTATTAATGTAAATTTGTTTTTAACATTTTTAAATAAAATACGAATCTTGTTCCAGACTATTGACAACTTTTTTAATACGATAAAATAAATAACATTCAAGTACAAGTCGGAGAAGTACAGCTTTAGTTGAAAATAGAGTTAGCTACGCACCGACCTACTGGACACATTAAAGATAGGAATTATTAATATGTTATATTAATTTCTATCACACGTATATAATGTTAAATAGATACAGAACTACCAGGGTATCATAAACATCAATTTGTAGTAATAAATGGCAATACAATAATAAAATATAATTAAATTGCCTTCATTTTGAACACCAATCTGCATTAGACTAACCAGCGAAATAGTAATTTTCTTTGTTTTTTTTTTTGTTATAATAACAATTTGTTGTAGATAATCACGTCAATGACCTGGCAAACAATAAGTGGCGCTACGAAGTATGAATTAATATTTTCGCTTCATTTTCTGTGTATATATCATCTTATCTGTATTCTCCTTTCATTGCTTCCGCCCTTGGATACTTGCTAGAAATCTCTTCGAATTTGCTTAACTTAATTAGATTCCACTTAGCTTCTAACATCAATTAAGGAATTTTTCTAATGATTGTTTTAGCTTAGATGGCTTTACGTTTTGGAGCTGGTAGAAGGTCACAGCTAGAACGGGTTGGGCGAGCTCCACCACTAGATTCAACAATATCAGGCATGTTACTGCCAATGTAAGCATTAGCCCTGCCAGGCTGCACTGTGTGGAAACTTGGCAGCGGGCGATAGCTCCGCGGAAATTCCGTCGGTTGAGATGACGACGCGTTTTCCATGACTTCCATGCCGTTAGATGTCTGAGCGGGCTGGTTGGTTGAAGGATTTTGTTCTTGAGTGTTATTTGACGTTTCACTTGACATTTTTAAGCACTTTTTTATTTTAGTCTGTTGTTAGACGTTTTTATAGTCTGGGTAACGCTTGTTGTTGTTAACAATGACACCAAAGGATATAATTACACTAATGTCGGATAGTGGCTCTCCTATTCTATTGCCGCTTCGATCCGATGCTGTGCGTTTCTACAAACTTATATTTATGGTCCTTTAAATCTGTACATTATGTGATTGAATGTCATCTGATATCTCTTTTTATCTGATGAATGTGTTTATACGGACGAGAGGGACGGAGAAAGGAGTTTAGCACTTGTTGCCAACGCCAAAAATAATTCTAACCATTATCAAACTACTACAACTAGTAATTAATAAACAAGAAGCCATGCAAATTAAAATATTTCTCAAACGTAAAAACTTATAATAAAAGATTAAGTAACAGAGAATTGCGTATTAAGAAAATATTGTTTTTATTCTATGTCCTTCGTTTGATAGTGACATCTGTTGAAGGGATATGAAATGCACGTTGGTTCCAATTGCGGTTTAAAAACATGATGTCGCTACTGACCTCAAAATTAAATCTCACCCCAAATAATGTTTAGATATGTCCTATGTAGTACTCCTATTTTATATTAAAGAAATAGTTCATTGAAGACTCAGTTCAGTAGCAGTATAATTTATTTAATAAAAGATGCGTTTAAAACTTTCGTTAAGCGTAAAAAATATTCCCTTGTTTCCATGGCAACAGTACCGCAACTTTTGTACCATTACCAGGACGCCAGGATTTATAAAAGGTGTGTGCAGTTGGTAAGCAAGCTGACAACTATCAAATGACTCGCTGCAATTCTGTATTTTCTAACTAATATACGACTTGACTAGTTCTCATGTACGAATTATTGTGTTCTATGGCTGGTTACTATCAGAAAACCAAACGTTTTTGGAATTATAAAACAAAAAACAAAGAGTTAACAGGTTTAGAAATTTTGAAGGCTTTATAATAATATATAATTATATAATTTGAATATAATTTGTATACCTTTTATTAGGTCTCTCTAATTGCAATCCACTGAGCTCAATTTTGAGCTCTCCTCATCCAATCACAGCCAGACTCTTACGGACATCGTCAGTCCTCCTAGCTGAAGGGCACCCTCTACTGCGTTTGCCTAGACGTGGTCCCCACCTTAGACACGTCTATCCCAACGGTCAGCAGTTTGTCAAGCTTAGTGGAATGCAATTGAAGAGGCCTCTATGTCCAGCATTGGATCAGGCTGATGTTGGTGATCCAAACTAATATTATAAATCCGAAAGTAATTCTGTCTGTCTGTCTTTTCTCCACGCCTAAACTATTTTACCTATTTCTGTGTAATTTGGTACAGACATAGTTTGGAACTCGAGAAAGGAGATAGGATAGTTTTAGATAGGATAGTTTTAGATAGGAAGTCACTATTCAAAGGCAAAAGCTATTGGTAATGTAGGTAATCGTAATTTATGAGAATCGTCGTGGTGGCCGGAGGTTTAAATGCCTGCTTCACGTGCGGGTGCAAGAACGGGTTCGATTTCTGTCAAGTACCAATGTGACTTCTTCAGAGTTAAATGTACAAACGTTCTAAGAATATTTAGACACTATAGACCTACTATAGGGAAGGAAAACATCGTAAGAAAACCTGGACTATAATTTATAATTAAAAATTCGAAATCGTGGTAATAAATGAACGTTCTCCGCCTAAGAAGAGGCCTATGCTCAGAAGTGTGACGATGTGATGATGTGAAGTTAAAAGAAGTCATTCTATTTTGGTTGCTTTACTTAAATAAAGTTTGAAGAATGACCATTGAACTAGCAACTATACGAATCTCACTTCTTTTGTCGTTGAAGTCTACTACGAAGACATGATATACAGAACTCGACTCTCATACCGAGATTTCTGGCTTAATAACCGTTTGAGATATGTTTATGGAACGCATATATCTCACAAGTCTTACCTATAGATGAAGATATGAGGCTATGTCTATGTTCAATAGTTTTTAAGTTATAAGGAGGTCAAAAGAGGATTGTGTAACACGCAGTCCTACTCGCCAGTTCTGTTACTTGAATTTAGCTTGCCACGCTCCCGCTTTTCGTTATGATGAACCAGGATACAATGAAAATAAAAAAATATATGTGTTCCCGTTTTCCAATCTGTTTTTGTTAGGCACATCAACCTTTTTTGTGGAGGTAAAATCATCAAATGACTTCTCTCGCCCAGGGTATAGCGAGAAGAAGTGTCAGACTCTTACTGACTAACCCCCATGCGTATCTTAGTCTGTCAAATATTTTCTTTTTCAAAGATACATAGATAATATACATTATGAATATCCTCCCTTCCTCCACCAGAGGAATGAAATGTTATAAGCCATTTCTTCAGAATCCAGATGCTCACTACGACGCTAGAATACCTGACTACAAATTTAGCATCCTGGGTCATCCCCTACTATTATATACGAGTGTCATGTGAAACTTTCACGGGTTTCAAGATTAAACACGAAAAGTCACAACCTATTCCGAACGCATGACGAAAAATACCAATATTAGTATAAAATAAATGTTTTTTTACCTATACAATAATTATTATTTCTATAGAAAAAAATACGTGTGTTAAAAAGTATTAACACACTCGTAATATTTATACCCATTTAAAAGTTAACTAAGATGAAATCCTGAAAATCAACACAGCTGTGAAACCTAATAAGCCTCTTGGCCTATTGGAATGAAGCGCGTGCCAAGAGTACCAGAACAACATAAATCACACAGAGTTACATAATGCGACGTTGCTTTCACCCTAATAAATATCACTTTATAGGTACCTAGGTACTGTTTTTACCTCCATATTTTTCGACTTAACATTTTCATTTTTAATTTTATTAGAAATAATTTAATTCCTATTACAAAAGGTATAATATTTATTGAGTCCACAGAAACAGCTATTTGAGCTATTTAAATTGATTATAACAATTTTGTGTAATCATCTGAGGTTGCATAAAAAATAATGATACAAAAATATCATACTTTTTATTACCAACAGACACGGTTGGCGAATGTTGTTGAAAAAACGTACCTTACTAAGTTCCACTATTTCTAGGTAGTATAAACATATCAACCTATTTTGATTAATCTAACTGTTTACCACTTGTTCCAAACAGTATCTTCAATCGAATCATTTAATTAAACTTCTAATATTATGAATGAATGATGATATGATATTATTATGAATCCCTGTTTCGCAAAGTTCTGTTGTACTAGGAGAACAGTAATCCAGAAGAGCTTTCATTGTCAGAACATGAAGATTTTCCGACTATCCCGTGTGGCGCTAGCGATAATGAGTGAGATTGGTAGGAGTTAGGAAAACAACATTTGCTGTTTGTTTCTAAAGTGATAGCACATATGAGGTTATCGGTAAAATATCACTCAAAATGTTGATGAAGTTAACACTAAAGAAACTACTAAAGAAACTAAAAGTTTCAGTAGTTCCATCAGAAAGGAGTTTGGTATAGACAAGTGGGAAGTTTAGCAAAACGAGGTGGGATAGTCGAATCTGAGAGTGAACTGAGATCACTCTCTGCATATCGTTACAGTAGTCCTTCTTTGGCCGCCTGAGAAAGGTACTGATAAAAGTTCGTTGGCAGGCGGTAACAAAGTGAGGGCCTTTATTGGCTGGGTCATGCCTATTCAAATGGACTCAGACTGAACTTGACTCTTTGAATAGGCAGTCCGGACACGGCTGACTGCAAATCGAATGCATCGTCCTCGTTCGTCGGTCATGAGGTTGTACATCCCGCGAAAGTGCAGGGGCTGAGGCTTTTGAAATGCTAAGACCCTTCACAACCGTGAGGTGTGCAATCTCAGAGAATATTTCCTAAAAGTGGACGAGGATATGTTTCGAAAAGTAGTCGCAGTGGACAAGGAATTCACACCACTATCCCCGGCGATGCCCCGGATCCGGCCGTGCCAACGCAAGCGCCAGGTGTATTGGTGGTCGCAGGAGCTGGCTGCCCTGCGCGGTGAGTGCACCGCGGCGCGACGCCGATACACCACGTACCGCAGGCCCCGTATCCGCACTCTGGACGCTGAAACTAGAAAGGCGGCGGTGAACGAGGAGTACAGGGCGGCGAAGGCTACCCTTAGGGCGGAGATCCGGCGGGCCAAAGATCGGGCCCGCGACGCCCCTACCGGATAGTGCGTGACAAGCTCCGCACCTGGGCGCCCCCATTGACTCAGAGTCTCCGGTCGTCTCCGCCCCCTGCGGTGCCCAATGCGGGCCACAATGACGACGACGGTGAATCCGTTCCGGAAGTGACCGAGGTTGATTTGAGAATGGCGATGCGCCGGCTGAGCGCTAAGAATACCGCCCCGGGACCTGACGGGCTGCATGCCAAGGTTTGGGTCCTGGCTTCGGAGGCTCTCAGGTCTCGACTAATTGGTCTGTTCAGCGCATGTTTGGAGAGAGGCCAGTTTCCGCTGTCGTGGAAGATAGGTAAACTGGTCCTCGTGAAGAAGCCGGGGCGTCCTGCAGACTCTCCGTCCGCGTACCAGCCCATTGTGCTGCTCGACGAGGTGGGAAAACTGTTGCTCAACGCCAGTTCCTGGTGTCCTCTCGTCGGGCACCTGTCTGGGAGGGGACCGGATTTAGCAGAAGGCCAGTTCGGCTTCCGCAGAGGGCGTTCCACGGTAGTCGCCATCATGCGCGTGAGAGACCTCACGACGGGGACTGCGTTGGCCAGGGGGCGATTCGTCGGCAAGAAGTTGAAGGCGTTGGCGATGTACCAAAGACACCGCGTCTTTGGTACATCGCCAACGCCTTCAACTTGTTGCCCTGGAGCTGTATTCCGGAGGCACTCCGGTATCACCGGGTGCCTGCCTATCTCCGTCGTGTAGTCGAGGCTTACTTGACGGACAGATGCGTCATCTACCCCGGTCACCGGGGCGTGTGGAATCGGCGAGAGGTGTCGCGCGGTATTCCACAGGGATCGGTCCTGGGACCTCTCCTGTGGAATATCAGGTACGATTGGGTGCTACGCACCGACCTCCCGAGTGGCGTCAGCATTGTCTGCTATGCTGACGACACGCTGGTGCTGGCGAACGGGAGGTCGCATCAAGCACAAGCGGTTGCGACAATCGTTGCAAGGATCCGCCAGTTGGGATTCGAGGTGGCGCTCCACAAGTCCGAAGGCATGTGTTTTTATGGCCCTCGGAACACTCCACCTCTAGATGGGTCCCAAATTACGGCAGGAGGGGTAACCATCGGCGTCGATTTGGCGATGAAGTACCTGGGTCTCGTCCTCGACAGCCGGTAGAACTTCTCGGAGCATTTCCGCCGTTTGGCTCCTAAGTTGGAACGGACTGGGGCCGCGCTCAAGCGGCTCCTTCCCAACCTCGGAGGGCCAAACGCCTCCTGCCGGAGGTGGTATATGGGGATTGTGCGATCCATGGCCCTCTACGGGGCCCCTGTGTGGGCGCCAGACTTGAGGCGGCGGCCAGCTCGTACGCTGGTCGCGTCCCAGAGGGTCATGGCTATCCATGAAGCGGCGAACCTCCTTGCGGGATCACCGCCGTGGGATCTGGAAGTAAAGGCGTTGGCGCACGTCTACAGTTTGCGCGCAGACGCGCGTCGCCGGGGCGAGGATCCTCTGCCGCGCCAAACTAGTGCGTGGCGGAATGAGCTCCGGCGAGATCTCATGGCTGAGTGGAAGCAACGACTGTCGCAACCGAGGGCCGGGCACGCTGCTATAGCAGCTGTAAGACCCCTCTTTGAGGAGTGGCTTGAGAGACGCCACGGCGTCCTCACCTCCCGCCTGACGCAGGTTTTTACTGGGAACGGCAGCTTCGGTAGGTTCCAGTTTCGCTTCCAGCGCGAGGAAACGCCCCAGTGTCACCATTGTGAGGACCACCTAAAGGACACGGTGGAGCATACGGTGGCGGAGTGCCCTGCTTGGGCTGAGCAACGCCGTGTCCTCGGGGCGGCGGCGACCTCTCGCGCCCGGCTTTAGTCGAGGCCATGGTTCGAAGCGAGAGGAACTGGGAAGCTGTCTCCTCTTTCTGGGAAGCAGTCATGCTCGCAAAGAAGGGGGCGGAGCGTGTGAGGGAACTATCCTCCTCGCCGCCGCAGTAGGCGACATTCCGGGCGTCGAGGATCGAGACATGATCTCCAGCCACCGTAAGCGCGGGTCTGCGGACGGCGAGTAAGGGTAGCTCGCCGCAGGCCGACGACGCATTTGTAACTCCTCTAGTCTTAAGTGTGTCCATGGGCGGCGCCGATTGCTTACCGGCAAGAAATCCTTCTGCTCGCTAGCCGTCCTATTACAAAATAAAAAACAATTTATTATTGTTGGCAGATACTCGACGCGGAAGATCACTTTGGAGACGAAAAAGAAGACCAGACCATCGGTCGTCTCATGGTTGAATGGAGGTTCGAGATGATGGAGATGATGGATGAGGTCAGGACGATGGAGCTCAAGCACAAGAACTCCTTGGACCACGTGACGGACTCGAGGAAGGAGAGAATGAACTGAACAAGGTGAGTCTTATTATAATCCTATATTTTTACCGTCAAACGAATATGAAAAAATACCCATGCTTTATACGATACCCCTTTTATATGCTAATTCCCATACGCCCCCTACAATTACAGATTTTGCTCGTGCTGATATCCGTAAATTATGCTGTATTTATTATGCTATTAGAATTTCCTCTTTTTTTACAGATCAAGTCGATGAACAATTGGACGGATCACCTGATACTCAGCGCCAGCCAGGACACCTGCATCATCGAGCGCAAATTCGTTTCCGGCCTTTCTAGTTAGGGATTTGAAGATGGATTTTGGGGATTGGAGATGAGGTAAGGGGAAGGGAAGCTTGTTAAACTTAGCTTGTTTAACATAAACCTCTTCTCAACATATGTGTAATAAAGTGTAGTAAATATGAAATATTTAGAACCAATTTGTATAGAGAGTCAATAAATCTGATATGCTATTTATTATAATTATATGAGTAAAACAAGAATGACGTGAGGATGAGGACGATGAGTTTTATTTATTTCAAATATTATAATATTAATATACAATATGTCAGACATATTCTCAGGGAAATAAAATTATACAATACATTTCACATTTGTAATGATATTTTTTATGTATTTATTATTGTAACAGATAAATAAATAATAAATCTGATACAACACATTTTCTTACAGAAACACATGAATACTATTCCACAAAATAATATTCCTAATTCGAATATGATACAATATGTTTGGCATTATATTAATTTACTAATTATTTATTACACAAGACATATATATTATGATATTGTTAAAATAAATCAGAAACATTTTAAATTTGTGTTCTATTTATTTCTTAAACACACAAGAATTACAATTATCTAATTAAAAATAAAGTATATGACATGAATCTAACCTAATATTATACAGGATACTTTATAATTAGAATGATAATATACCCAGTGAGCCTCTTATCATTTCAGGGGTGAATATAGTGATTTTTTTGGATATACTTTGTCTATGAAAAGTTGTACTTCTAGGTAACAGCAATAAATGTATAAGCTACATCAATGCAGAAAATTTTGGAAAATAATTTAAGGTTAAACAGTCAAAATTAAGGAAAGTGTGTTGAGTTGTTCATCTAAGTGTTGATCCAAGCTATAATTCTTCGCAATATACATAAATGTATGTCTTACTTTACACAACATTGAAATATTCTTGACGAGTTTATTAATTTAGATTTGACACATGAGAAAATCCTAGGGCTATAATTAAAAGACAGCTACATATCATATTTATAAATCGATATTACATCAAAAGCTCTTCACACTGTTTTCACATTAAAGATCTTAGTATATTTTTGTCACTACGCAGCCAATTACCCTGGTCTTCTGCAATAGCTTAATTCTTTCATTGTGAGTGTTGTTAACATGATTTATGAAGTTGAAAATCATTGTATCGATGCATTTGAAACTGAGTAATGGTAAATATGTAGTTTTCTGCCCGCTTCTGTAGACTAAGGAACTCATTATCCTTAGCACCTCCTATTTGATGAGGATTTCCGTGATATAATGTCATTGAGTTTTAGTCCAACTGCATGGTTGCTGTTATGAGAAATCGCTCCGCGTTTGAACATCTCTTCCTTCATACGAAGAACAATATACAAGCGTTCAATTGGTTTACATAATTTCAATACTTCATCCAATCTTTGTAAATAGAGATGTGGGTTATCCGCGATGTTTCCCACCTCGGCAGTCATCGCTTTGGCTTTGCACATTATGAACCGAAAGCGCATATGATCAAATTCACGATCAAGTTTACTATTACGAGACATTTTGAGATTAATAAGAGTGCGTTTCGTTTATTCCTTTTAAAATAGTTATGCGTCCGTTCAGTCCGCAAAGTCCCACGAACGTCGGCGCGATACTACGTAGGTTTTGCTGCGCCCCCACTCCCCCTTCACCTGAGTATCGATCTGAAGTCGCCAGTTAGTACGTATTATCCGAATATAAATGTTTGAGGAATTTATAGTCTCTCAGTAAAGCAACTAAGTGACAATTACATTACATGTCTGCATAAACAAATATATATTGAGAGCGAAATTGTAATCATAATCATCATCAGATTATCATCAATAAAGGTCACGATACAAAGTACATTATGGTACAAGCAATGTTGGTGATTACGGCTGAGGCGCATTGAGGCCGGAGCCGTCAGGCGAGGGACTTGAGAAGCCTTAAATAACTTCAAAAGAGAAAACGAGACGATTTGTGAAAAATTTTCGTTATGGCGGGAAAAAATAATCAGTTTTCCTGTGCGCGCGCATCGACCATAGACTATAAAATAATTGTTTTTAGGCTTTTTGCGGATTGCGTTTTAGCTCAAGTGTAAGCGTAACTCAACCAATAATATAAAATAAACTCACTAGTGAATAATAGTGATGAAAAAGTCAGTTTGATTGTAGGTGTCATTATGTGCCTAATTGCCTTGGGATTAAAGCCACTTTATGAGAAAGTGTGGTGAAAAAAATATCTAATCTTGCTATCGCTCCTCTCACAAAGTTATATAGGACACTAGATACGTATACGCAAATTTGCGTTGCGCTGCGTTCGTCAGTTCTAAAATCTTGAAAACGACTTCGAACTTATTTATTTAACTTTATACTAATACGCAACATATCCAGGTCTAAAAAAATTAAGTAATAATATTTCTTTAAAGAGTTAGGCATAAAAACTCCGCAGCAACTGGACTTTAAAGATTCTTGAAATAAGTTATTACTTGTTACCTTAAAATTTATTAGCTTGGCTCAGAAAACTTTGGGGTATTTATTATAGCGATGTTATTAAGCCAAGGAATTCATCATCATCAGCCTTTACGTGCCCACTGCTCTCGTGCTGCCTCTACTCACATGGAGATAATCACCTCAAGGCGGATAGTCGATTTCAAACTTATACCTAATTAGAAATTATACGTCCAAGTTTCCTCACGATGTTTTCCTTCACTGTATGTCAGTGGTGTCTAAATAATCATAGAAAGTACATATAACTAGAAAAATTCACATTGCTTCTTGCCGGGGTTCGAACGTGCGCCCTCATACATGAGAAGCGGGCGCCTTAACCTCCGGGCCACGACGACGTGTTACTAAATTACTCAAACAGAATATCCGTAGCGTAGACGGAAACGTGCGGAAATAAGATGGAAAACGCGACAGAAAGAGCTGGGCTTTTTGCGTTGCAAAATGTGAAAACTTTGGTTGCTTGCTTGTTTTGTGGTTGTCGAACAATGTGGTGCTCTATGCCGGTTTTCAGTACGGGTATGAATCCCGTCGAGATAGCTATTTCGTGCCCAAGCATAGACCACACCTCGACTTCATCATCATCCTCAGCCTACAAGTACCCACTGCTGAGCAAAGGCCTCTTCTCACACGGAGAAGGTTTGAGCATTAATCACCACGCTTGGATTTTTTTATAATTAGAAATTATGAGTCCAGGTTTCCTCACGATGTTTACCATCACCGTATGTCAGTGGTGTCTAAATAATCATAAAAAGTGCATATAACTCGGAAAAAGTCACATTGGCCAGGTTTTGAACCCACACCCTCATGCATGAGAAGCCCGGAGGTTAAGGAGCCCTCCAAAACCTCCGGGCCACCACGACACCTCAACTTTACTAAATCTATATTGTTTTATGGGATATGTCGGCAAACTAGGAGACAGGTTACCTGATGGTGAGCATCACCAAAGAGTTTCGGATATTTAAGGATTGGGAAAGTATGGGGGATGGGAAAGACTTTTGGGCCTTTGGTAACCTCACTCAATCACAACTTTATGGTTTGATTTACACCTGTTTCCTGAGAGGCCGTGGTATCACTCCGGCGAAGTTGACCTATTTGTGACGAAGCTTGACTCTCCTATACTCGCATATTTTGCAATGCCTCCATAATGGTTAGAAATACTTCAATTGACCACAAGGTTGGCAGTAGCTGGGCCACGGCTGAAGTGCGACATGTCCCGCGTTCAATTCCAGCGAAGTTGTCAAAGTTTATTTTATTAACGCCCGGTTTCCGAAAGGCCGATCAATGTTAAAATCAATTTAATCTCTTGTCAAGTCATCTGATTGGTTGATTGAATTATCAACAGCCAATCAGATGACTTGACAAGATATTTAACAGGAGATTAGTTAATTTTAGCGTTGACAAGCCTTTCAGAAACCGGGTGTAAGTCTTCATTACAAGCCTATACATAATTTTTATACTAACACTATCTAAGTATCTAAACACTCAAAACGTATGAAAACTATTTATGCTCACGTTGCATGGTTCTGGAAAAACTTGCACGTACTATAACTAGATGCATAAAGAAGTATGTAAGGTTGGTTGTGCATGTCTACATTATAATTATTCAGTTGTTTGATAGCAAACTTTTTATTTATCAATTGTTTTATTTATTTATAATGTTGGCCCAAATAAACTAAGTCTTTTCTCCGGTGTCGTAAGTGCATAAAACAACAATTTATAGATTGTTTGTTTTGTGCGGGAATCGAACCTGTGTCGACTGTGCAGTCGATCTGTAAGTAACAGCAAAGAAATACATCGATATTGCCCAAAAACAGACATTGTGATGCCATAAGCCTACAAGTGCAGTAAATACAGAGCAAAGGCCTGTTCCTACACGAGGAAAATTTAAGCAGTCCAGATTGCATCATTCTGCAGTCCCCCAACTTGGTTCAGGGGTGTCAAAAAATTCAAAAAGTACGAGCATTTTACCAAGAAAAAGTCACATTATCATATTTCAAGCCCTGATTCCTTTTTCAGGCTTGGAAACCTCTTATTTTGTCATAGCACTTCTAACGAGCTGACGGATTACCTGATGGTGAGCAATCTAAGACTCTTTCCAGTTATTAGGGATTTAGGGATAGGGGGAAAAGTTTGATCCTCCGGTGAACTCACTCACACAACGAAATACAGCGTAATTGTTGCTTCGCGCCAGTTTTCTGTAACACCGTGGTATCACTCCGGTCGAGCTGGTCATTCGTGCCGAAGCGTGGCTATCCTACACTTATTTAATTCCTTATACTTACTTATTTTCTCATTTTCATTATGAAATGGGCAAATCTCAAAAAACTCAAATAAAGTTATCGTGTAAAGGTATATTACCTTTACACTATAACTTTATTTGAGTTAATGTTCTTGTTGCAAGCAATTAAACTATAGTGTTTGTTATTTCACCGAACCAATTAACTTGGAAAGTCTGTTATGACAATTTGAGTTCATCAAACTTAAGTAGCAATTTCATTTAAGACAGATTTCTGTCAGTTAAACTATTAAGATATAACATAATTATGTATGTTTACAACACCGATCGATAATAGCAATAATTATTAAATTAGGTACACTCCAGATTATCAACAACCAATCTAACATACATAATCTAACATATGCTCAAAAAACCCTTTATAATGAAAATATTGACAAAAGTTTCACGCATCCCTGGTGGGGATCGAACCCACGACCTTTGGATTAGAAGTCCAATGCGCTATCCTCTGCGCCACAGGGACAGTTGGTAAGTCGAGTGAAAAAAGGGTTCTTTAACAATACTGAACATCAGTAATGCAATCGATAATACAAATGAACCAACAGTAAACTATATGTTGACTTGGTTTCCACCGCGGACTGATGGAATGGACATCCTTTTGTCATAATTGCCAAGGGAATGATGAAGTCAGGTAAATGGAGAATGCAAACAACGTGCAACACAAAATAGTTGCGCTCTAGCGCTTTCGTTACCTAGCACAAAATAAACTTACAATTTGTAAGTCTTGAGGACTTAATGGTGTGTCAGTGTGATTAATCTTTTTTGACACTTTCATCATTGTCAAGTTGATACCTGTTAAATTTTAATATTTTTATCACTCATAGTTTAAAACCTCAATCGGAAATGCAAGTTCTTTAAAACCTTGTACTTAATTAAATTGAGAAATATGTTTTGACACAAATGTATCAGCTCGACCGGAGTAGTACAATGGCTTCGCAGAAAATCTTTTTTTTGTCCAAAATGCCTTACGCATACACACACCACCCAGGGAGACGGTGAGGTTATCTGGGGCTTGCACTCACTAAAAAGCTCATTTTTCGTGCTATCTTCTGCTTTTTGGGAGCAGAAAATCAGCCTGAGATAACTCTGTACAACGACGAATTATCGGTGGACGAGGTTCCAATCCTCCCTTTTCTACCCTCCGCAAACACCAAAAGCCCATAGGACACCCATCGCCAAATTATTGCGTGGCGGAATGAGCTCCGGCGAGATCTCATGGCTGAGTGGAAGCAGCGACTGTCGCAACCGAGGGCCGGGCACGCTACTATAGCAGCGGTAAGACCCCTCTTTGAGGATTGGCTTGAGAGACGCAACGGCGGTGACTTCTCGCGCCCGGCCTTAGTCGAGGCCATGGCGCGCAGTGAGAGGAACTGGGACGCCGTCTTCTCCTTTTGTGAAGCAGTCATGCTCGTAAAGAGAGGCGGCCCGCGTGAGGGAGCAATCCTCCTCCTCACGCCCCAGCCGCCGCAACTGGCGACACTACCAGCCAATAGACCACCACAGACGGGGCCCTAAAGTGCTGAGGTTCAGCCGGGGTTGCGGGTTAAGCACAATGAGGCACCGGGTTTTTAGTCAGTAAGAGTCTGACATTCCCTCCCGGCCGGCCCTGGGCGGGAAAAGTCATTTGACGATTTTCCCCACACAAAAAAAAAATTGGACACCCATAAGCGACGTTGATAATCCCCACCATGTAATAAGGGATTATGACCACCAATCAATTAAAAAAAATCTGTATTCACAGACTTTACAACATATAAATAACCCTAATGTGTGCACATAGAATGAATTGCGATCATATAGCTATCGCAAATCTCATAAACGTTTTGCATACTGCTATCACTTTTATGCACAAAACAAACAGACATAAATACAGCATTATTGAGTTATTCACGCATACTCAGGCCACCACCTTCCGTGTAGCAAAGTTAACATTCTGCGTTTATTAACATACGGCGAGGTGGGGAATAATCCTAAAATGGATTTTGACTAGTTTGTTTGACTATTTGTTTCGATGGTTTTTTTTGTAGGAAAATGTATCATATTAATTTTTTATTTATTGTTTTTGTAATCTTAGTACTAATTTACATACCTATATTATTTTATTTTGTTGCAGATGGGACTGACGGCGATTTACTGTGAATGCAGCATGACATGGAAAACAGGTGAGTGAGCTATAATGTTTACATTCTCTTGCAGCTAGTCGTAACCAATGGAATAAGGTTCACATCTCATAATCAGAAATGTCACATGAAATTCAGAGATGTTAAGACATATATTAATTAAAAAATATACACTTAAAATGGAAGTGAATGTGACATGTGGACCTTTTTGTGGAGGAATATCATCAATTGACTTCTCTTACCAAGGGTATGGCGAAAGGAAGTGTCGGATTCTTTCTGAGTACTACTACCCCGCAACCGCAGCTGAACATCTGCCCTATGGTCTGTGGTCTATTGGCTCTTTGAGGAGCGCCGAACGCTATGCACCATACGCTTGATCTACGTGGCTAGAGATCGTCGCTCGATCCGCAACGCCCAGGGTGTCGGCTGCTGGAGCGTGCGGAGGATAGCTCCCTAACGCGCTCAGCCACCTCTTTTGTAAGCATAACTGCTTCGAAGAAAGAGGAGACGGCTTCCCAGATTCTCTCGCCTCGTACCATGGCCTCAACTAAGGCCGGACACGAGAGGTCGCCGCTGCTGATCACTTCCCTGAGAACCCGGGCGGTGCCCAGCCCAAGCAGGCCACACCACCACTGTGTGCTCCACCGTGTTCTCTAGTTTACGACACCTGTTTCCTCCCACCGGATCTGAAAACGGAACCTACCGAAGCTACCGTGTCCGGTAAGCACCTGCGGCAGGCGGAAGGTGAGGAGGCCATGGCGTCTCTTAAACCACTCTTAAAAGAGATATCTTACCTCTGCTATAACAATGTACCCAGCCCTCGGCGCGGTACAGAACTTTTGCCACGGTGACCCGCGTCAGCGCCTAAACTAAAGACGCGTGCGAGCGCCTTCGCATCCACATCTCATGGCGGTGATGTGGCAAGGACATTCGCAGCCTCCACGGAGATGGTGCGATAGACGCGGATTATGCGGATGGCCATAGCCGTGACGCCATGGACGCCACCAGCGCACAAGCTAGCCGCCGCCTCAGGTCCGGCACCTACACCGGGGCCCCGTAGAGGGCCATGGATCGCACAATCCCTTGGAAGCCAAACGTCTTCTTATCCTTTTTTCTCACCAGTGTCGGGAGGAAGGGAGTGTCAGATTCTTACTGACTAAAAATTTTCCTCCTCTGAGCCGCATTACGCTTACCCTTCAACCCCGGCTTAACATCACCCCTATAGGGCCACGTCTGCGCTTATGATGGCCGAAGATCGTCGCTCGATCCCGGACGCCTGGAGCGTCTGCTGCTGGGGCGTGCATAGGATAGTTCCTTAACGCGCCCCGCCACCTCCTTTGCAAATATAACTGCTTCGAAGAAAGAGGAGAGGGCGGTGGTCTATTGGCTCTTTGAGGCGCGCGCGGAACACAAAGCGCCGTACGCTCGGGTCTGGTTCTAGTCGGACGACGCTACACTTATTCCCGCGCTTACTGTGCGCGGTGTGGCTGGAGATCGTCTCTCGATCCCCGAAGCCCAGAGTCTTGTCTACTGCGGCAACTGGGTTGTGAGGAGGAGGATAACATCCTCACGCAATTGAAATTACTTTTTTTGTTGGTAATTTTACTATTGTTTACTGTAACTATGAATAGATAAAAAAAATAATCACTTTGCTTAATTATTTCTAGAGAAAAATAACAATACGTTTATAAATTTAAAAATAAACTGATCTCAATGGAATCTGTTTTTGCTTGCAGGCATCTCACACGTGTGACGTCAGGACCATCCTGTTGGAGCAGTCAACCTGACCAATCTTTTGGTTGATTGGGTCGCAACACCAACATTGTACTGGAACCCGGATTTGATATGGAAAACATCTTCTGCAGCCAATTACATTAATAAATTTTATGTTCATTCTATTTTCTAACATGTATTAAAATCGTTAAATCGTCAAACCGAATTACTGATTATTTCACACGGGATGGACATGATTCACACTATCAACACGGGACAGCTCAATGGTATGTTTTAATATCCACTTTCAGACAATTTACCTATATATATTCCGTAGAGACTTTTAAATTGGTAGAACTGTGCTTTGCCACAAATGGGTTGTGTCGTCGAACGGAGTGATACCACGGCCTCACAGAAAACCGGCGTGAAACGACCAGAGCGTTGTGTTTCTCCGTGTGATTTGGGTTACCGGAGGTCCAGCCCGTCCTGTCCCCAAATCTCAAAATCCCAATGCAATTCATCGGCAATTCTTATCAGGTAATCCATCTGCTCGCTTGTCACACAAAAAAGGCCGTTTTAAAATATATATGCAGCAGTAATTAAAAATATCAAAGTTTAATTGCTAGAAAAGCTGAACATAAACAAATTAGGGTAACGAAATTGAATTTTATAACCATAAAAGTGAGGATAAAAATAGGGAAATTCGATGAGATGAAATAGGCAAAAAGAGATTACACATGATAAATGTATTAATTTGAATGAAGTCGTTAAATTGACATAAACAGATTTCCTGATGAGGAAATCTTATCTTAGTGTAAATCTTTAAATGATTAAAGGGATTTTTGTCCATACAATAATTGCGTCAACGTGAAATAATGACTTCGAGCAGAATTTTAATTTGTTTTACTAGAAGCTTTTTTCTACATCATCATAATCAGTGTCAATCCTTTTAGTGCTCACTGCTGAGCAAAGAGGATATAACCACATCGTCATTGCTGCTGAAAAAAGGCCTCTTCCCATACGAAGAAGGTTTAAACAGTAATTATTACGCTTTTTTAACGCGGATTGGCGATTTCAAACTAAAGAAAACATCATGAGGAAAACTGGGCTAGTTTTCCTCATGATGTTTTCTTCACCGTTTTTCAGAGGTGTCTAAAGAAAGTACCTAGTACCTACATATTATAACTCAGAAAAAGTCACATTTCGTACTAGCGTACTTGCCAGGTTTCGAACCCATCCTCATTGATGTCAAGCGGACGCCCCAACATCCGGGCCACCACGACATTTTTATATCTGTTTCAAATAAAATTATAATTTCAATCATATTTTTCAAGTCTTCAAAATGTTCAAACGCAAATATTTAATTGCAAACAAACACGTAATTCAGGATAAAATGCACTATCTGTTTGTGTTTATTTTAATACTTCGGCTCTTTTAATTGAGTGAGGTTACTAATGCAATGTCAATGCGTGCATTGACTGCACGGTTGGCGCGGTGGCTGGGCAACCGGCTACCGCGCAACGTGTCGCGGGTTCGAGTCCCGCGGCGAACAACTCTTTGTGTGAATATATATTATGTGAATTGTTGTTCCGGGTCTGCGTGTGATGTGTATGTGAAATTGTATGTTTGTAAACGCACCCACGACACAAGAGACAATCCAAGTTTGGGGCAAGATTTTAAAAAAGAAAAAATAATGCTGCCTTATAATTTGATTAAATTAGTTTTTCTAATTTATTGCTTATCAATGATACTTGTATTTAAGCAAGAGTAAATGTAAAAAAAATCTGTGCATAGATAATTCATATATATATATATATATCGTGCACAACACACGTACAGGTAGGTACTGTATTTTAATTTTCTTTGATATCGAAAATGTTTAGTGTGTTTTCCATTTTTCTTACAAACATTCGGGTTTGAAGTTGGCTGAATATATTAAATGTTGAAGTTGGCAACAAGGAGTCAATCCTTTCTCTGTCCCTTTCGTCTTTGCCATTATGTTCATATAGCAACGAGAGATGGCTGATGGTAACCTTGATATATTCAGACGTCACTGAATGACATCACCGGGAGATTACAAAGACCATCAACACTTACGTTCGGGTTATACGAAGTCACTGCATCAGATCGATACGATGCGAGTGGAAGGGGTGGCACTTTTTCCACATTTACGTAGCTTCCTCGTCACGCAGTTTGATTGTTGTAACGATACGTAGACCATTAATCAACATTAAAGTGTCAAAGTGTTATCATAATAGTGCTCAACCGTCAACATTCAAAAATAAACCTTCAACTTCCATCCTGCAGTAAGGCCTCTTGTTTTTGAATACCGGTGTCAACAAGCTGTAACTGGCTACCGAGATCAATTACGATGCAACATGGCAAAACTAATATCGGTGGAAATGTGCTCGATATTGTTGAACCAACGAATGAAACGCGAACGAAAGCATCAAGCAGTGTGAAACCTAATGATCAAATATCAGCAAATGAAACCAAAGTGGACCACAAAGCTATAGTGCGTCAGTACTACGAATGGTATACACAATTTATGATAAACTGTTCTAAACGCACTTATATCCTAAACGAACTTCAGAAACGGTTCGCGGACTCTGCGAGTAATAACAACGACCGAGCGCCGGCAATACCAGCAAAAGAAGAACAATTATTCAGCAGTGAATTTGAACTTTATTCGTATTAAAAGTAATAATGTGAAGTTATAAAATTTTACTTTTAATTTAAATATATTCTTAACATATTAATTTGTTGTTAAAACAGAACTTAACGTACTCTGCTGGGTGAGTGATGGTGTAAACAATTATTGTCATCAAAGTTATTCCAATTTTAAAATTGTCAATTCGAACTTCGAACCTCAAAATGCTTTACATATTTTGCTTAATACTTATGAGTTTTTTCTTTTCTCAAACTTTTAGCGACTTGTAAAGTATATTAGTGAATTACTTTTCACCAAATTCTTATTACACGTAACTTTACTTCGACAATGGATTTTTAAATTCGGTATTTGAAACGTTTTAAAATAACCCCGGAATAATGGGTAGCATAAAATGAAAACATACTTTTATATTTTAGAAACTTTTTTGTTAGATCGGTCCTTCTTAACAGTTTTTTCCTTTTTATTTAGCAAGAAATGGCCAAATGCTGTCTAAGATTGTATTGAGCGTAGCGTTTGAATTACCTACTTTATTAATACATTGCTTATTCGAATATTATTTTGTGTTTTTATTTTGATACTATTATATTTTTAAAATATTATATTGAAAATGCAAGAATTCCAAATAAATCCAAGTTTCAATACCAGAGGAGTTACGAGAACGTGGTCGGCATTTTGGGGATTGGGGTTTTGGAGATTTAGGGTAGCGCTAGGGGAAGGGCCTCTGGTAACCTCACTCACACGGCGAAACACAACGTTGTGGTTGTTTTACGCCGGTTTCCTGTAAGACTGTGGTACCACTCCGGTCGAGCCGACCTATTCGTGCCCTAGCTTTGCTCTTTTTAACCGACTTCATTATATATACTATGTGTACCACAAGGAGATTTTAATTAATTAACACACAGTGTTGTTGGGTCCACTTTCGTTTGCCATACACAATACATAATTAATTCACGATTGTTTGACATAATTAAAATTTACATAAATATTTGATTTTGTAATATTAATTGAAAATGTGATTCTATTTTAATAGTTATTTAACATCATCAAGTACCTATGTGTATTTAAATAGCTACCTTCAGATAATGTAGTATGATTTTTTTAATAGTAATATCAATAAATTTATTAAACTTATCAATCATCAATAAATTTAGTAGATATGTTTTGAATACATTCGGACTACAATATGTAAAAAAGCTATGATTAGGTACAAATAAATAAAATATTATGTAGTAATTGTGACTTTCACTGCAGTATTACGCGATCCTCAGACTCTTTTTGACTAAAAACCACTCCACTCTTTCTTCTGCTCCAGGCCGGGTACTTGGTTAGGGTTGCCAACTATACTATTAAAAATTACCTATTTTCATTACCCTGCTCAGCGCCCAACTGACGTCTGATATTAGGTACATCCAAGACAGCCTCAAGCTGGATTCTGATATTAGATCCAAGACAGCCTTAAGCTGGTATCTAATATTAACTCAAGACAACCTTAACTCGGTGTCTGATAGTCATTCAAGACAACCTCTAACCGGGCGTCTGATAATGACTCAAGACAACCTGCATCTGGTAGTGATTATGATTATGGTAGTGGTAGTGACATAGTGATTTCTTAAGAAAAAAGAAACACCCAATCATAACAAAAAAAGAAAACAAAAACAACGTGCTATCTACCAGTTATTGAGTCAGTCTTAGAGTCGTTGTCATCAATGGCACTTGTATTCCCAGACATTCGTCATTCCCAGACATTCTATCGTGTGCATATTTGTAAGTGCGATTTGAGTTTAGTGACTTCAGAATGTAGCCATTTGCCTCAAGGACTGCAGTGACTTTAAAAGGACCTTTGTGCTTCGGGTCAAGTTTAGTCTGATTTCGCTCTTCATTTTGCAGATGAACAAAATCCCCAACCACGAATGGTTTTAGTTTTCGCCTTAGTACTATCGAAATGTACCTTATCATATTTAGCAGCTTGTTCCACGTTTTGTACTGCTTCAACCCTTGCTTGATCAATGTCAACTTAAGGCTCAACGTCATCAGCCAACATTATTTCTAGTGGAAGGGCAACCTCACCTATTAAAAGCTTTCAACGGATTAGCCTTCGTCACACGGTTCTCACACATTCACCAGATCCCGAAGAGCGTTAATGATTGCGTGTTGAAAAACCGATGGAGGATTTCCGAGGCCAAGCGGCATCGATAGATACTCGTATTGGCCTTCAGGAGTCACAAAGCCTGTCCGCTCGATCGATTCCTCTGCAATAGGTCCAAAACCGAAAAATACTGACCTTCTTGCAGCCTTGCGATTTGGTCGGATATCAACGGCAACAGGAATCTGTCGGGCACAGTGTTGTCATTTAACTCACGATATCCACGCATATCCTGTCGGACTTGTCCTTCTTTTTGACCAGGAGGATGGGGCTGGCAAATGGCGATGAACTAGGGCGAATTACGTTTGCATCAAGCAGCTCCTGTACTTTACCTCGAACTACCTGCCGCTTCTGGGGACTTAGCCGATAGGGGCGTATGTTGACAGTCTTATGAGTCTTAGGATTGATGTTGATAGTCAATGTATCTGCATTAGTTCAGCATCAGCGCGTCGCCTTGGAACACCTTTCGCAAGAGACTCTACAAAAGAGTTCAGGATATCAATTAACCGACCTTTCCCCGGCAGCAACACATGAGTATCC
The DNA here is from genome assembly GCA_902829305.4 of Spodoptera exigua. Classification (NCBI taxonomy): domain Eukaryota; kingdom Metazoa; phylum Arthropoda; class Insecta; order Lepidoptera; family Noctuidae; genus Spodoptera; species Spodoptera exigua. The sequence continues at coordinate 3,992,917 of LR824601.2, read as the reverse complement.
ACACTATCAAAGTCAATTCCCTTACCAGACTGAACCTCGCATGATTCAATAACGCGAACATTCACAAAAACCAGCTTTTTTCATAATTTCATGTCGCAAACAATAGACAGGGAGGACATGTAGCGGACAAGCGCTTTTCCACTATATGCCTAGATCAGAAAAATAAATGGAAATGTTATGGATATCGAGCCACTCAACCTAAATCCGACAATAGCAGTAGGCGTTGATGACCGATTTGTATAAGGCTCACTGACACCATAGACACTGCGATGAACTCTTCGCCTGGCAATGAATACATTACTCAAAGGATAAATTATCTGTTCATAACGGGCCTACACGCTAGGTACTGGCTGTTATCTTGTAAAGTCCCATTCTGATTTTAAACTAGTAAATCTGTTCTCAGTTAATTCAGTGAGCTATTTTCAAGATATTCTTAAATAAGAGACGAGAGCTTATTTCCACAAAAAAATAATGAACAGATATGATTCATTATATAAGCCATTACATTTTTTTTTGTGGAATAGAAGGCAAACTACCACATGGACACCTGATGGTAAGTGATTAGAACCGCCCATGGACTTTGCAACAGCATTGTGGCATAAAAAAATTGATTTTCGAAAATTAATTATACATTTATTTATGAGCTATTTTCTCGGGTTGAGATTGCGTTTACAAACGGATAATTTCACATACACATCTCATCTACAGGTGGAACATTAATTTGGGACCATACAAAGAATAAATGCTTCTATGCAATAGCAAATTCCGTAACACGTTGCACAGCAACCGTTCGCTCAGTAAATGCGCACACTGTGTATTTCAACCCCAGAAACTCAGTAAAACGGTAATTTAAGCTAATGTTGGTTCTGACCTTTTACAACCAGGCCTTTGTGCGCCGGGCAAGAAAGAACGGGTTGGTTTAAAGTCAGTAAGAGTCTGAAACTCCCTCACGTCACGTAGTTTTTATCAACGTGTTGCAGGTGCACTCCGTCAAGGTAAGGCAACGCCTCACAATTGTGTTGCCAACCATAGAGGGAACTGCTTAATCTAGTATCACTTCTAGGACACAACGGCCGCAAACATCATGATCCAGATCAACTAAAAGACATCCACAGAAGAACAAAATTTACTCAACGTGAGCAGCTTAGCAATAATCCGACACTTGTATACTGATGGTAAGCAATCTGCGTAGCCTATTGCCGATCATAATACCAAATGGCCCACCCCTTTGTGGGTTATAAGGGATTGAAGATGGCGAAAGGATTGGGCCTCCAGTAATCTCACTCACACGGCGAAACGTAACAACTCACTATGTAAGTGTTGTTACACGCCAGTCTTCTAAGAAGCCATGGTATTACTCCGGTCGAGCCGACCCAGCCCTGATAAAGTATGGTTCTTCCATACTTGGACTGCCTTAATTTCAATTAGACTATCTTTTATAGACACTTTTGAACGTCGAACAAAGTCAGTCCTCAAGTGAAACTTGTGGCGACTGTACATTATGCAGACTGTACAGCGCTATCACTTATTTAATACAATATGTTGTTTAATACTCCTAGCGCCATCTATTAGAGCGCTGGAACAAGTGAGAGAGTGAGTGTTCCTTCCAATTATTGATTGTTATCTAGTTCTCTCATTCAATCTCTATTTAAATATTCATTCTCTGGAGTACTCACTCACTCTCCCATTCGCTCCTGGCTTTCCTATTGTTAAAATGTACTCTGTGCTCCTGGCCCGCTCTACTGTGAGGTTCGACTTCCATGTTCTTCGACCAAGTTTTGTTAATTTGTTATATTAAATATTGTGCCTAGCAACTGTATTAAAGAATAAAGTGTAAGGTATATTGTGTAACCATAACCGTGGAAATTAATATACATATAGAACGAGAAATTCTCTCTTATTTCTCCGCCACCATCGGTTCCAATACCTACAACTGGTGACGCCCGTCTAAGAACACAGACGTCCTTCGTTGCGAGCGAGCCTACAGTTTCGACGACGGCATTGGCCCTAACATAAATATTTGTGGCCGGCCGATTTCTGCAGCCCGGTGACTCGAGTCACGCAGCATCGTCGAGGAGTTGGTGCAGGGGCGCATACTACCGCGTGCCTGGCTACGCGTCGAGCTCCTTGCAGTTCCACCCTACGCCCAGCCCCCCGTGTCTCCGGGAGATCGAAGTGCAGTGTATATAGCTTGTGTACAGAAAGTTGTAAAATTTCAGTAAAGAAAATTATCCGCCATTTTGGACGTTTCGCGGGAAAATTTTTTTTTCGCATTGACGCTAGCGCCATAACGATTCATGCATGAACTATTGATAGTACTGTCATACTCGTTCGTTCCTGTCACTTTCGTCGTTCGCGCCAATGACTTATCGATTAATGTTCGATCAATTATCAACAGTGACTTGTTTTTGCGCATGTGATTGTGTTAGTTTTTAAATTTAGGTTGCATTTTCTCGTTCACGTTAGTTATGTAAAGAAGTGTTTGGGTATGTACAAAACTTTTATATTTCTTTAAAGCATTTTTTTTTTGGTTTGTGTTGTCGTATTGACCGTTTAAACCCCCACTGATTTTGATTCAAAATCACATTAATTATTCATTAAAACACCCAGTTGTGTATAAATTTTGTAAATACTTTAATTTAAACTAACTTGTACATATATTTTTGCTATAGTTTGTAATTAATTTGTGTAAAAATACATAGGTTATAGGTTAAACTAATTGCTATTTACATTGTGTTTTTGTGTGATAATAACATTGCATCTTGGGTCCTTGTGGTCGGAGGGTCATCCTTATTATAATTTATTACTTCTGATTTTGTGTTGTTTTTGCATGTTTTGTAAAGAGTGTACATATTAACTGTAAACAAAATGGAGGAATTGCAGGCTAAATTTGCTGAATTGCAGCAGCAGAACACTGTTTTGCAATCACAATTAACTGCACTGCTTTCAAAAATTAACAACCAGAAGGCAGAATCTGTGCATGTGGTGGATAGTGTCCCTGAGGTTTCAGCAGTTTCACCCAAACTGCCACCATTCTGGGTGGACCGTCCTAACCATTGGTTTAGGCGAGTTGAGGCCCAATTTAACCTGGCTGGTATTAAGAGCGAACAAACAAAATTTGATTATATAATTGCAAATCTTGACAGCCGTCTGATAGCCGAAGTCGAGGACATTGTCTCGAACCCTCCGGACCAGGGCCAGTACGAAAAGTTGAAGGCTGAACTTACACGCCGACTCTCCATGTCAGAATGTCAGCGGGTCAGGCAACTGATCAGCGAGGAAGAATTAAATGGGAGAAAGCCGTCGCAATTCCTACGCCATTTACGTTCCCTAGCAGGAGACGACTTAAAAGATGATGGCATAATTAAGGAGTTGTGGATGCGACGGCTACCTCAGTTTCTCCAGGCTATCCTTACTGCTCAATCTGACCTGTGCTTGGACAAACTGGCACACCTTGCAGATAGTATACTTGAAGTTAGTCCAGGGACTATTACAACTAATGCTGTTTTCGCTTCTACCTCAAATTCTCCAACATCGAAGAACGACCTGACCACCCGAGTTGAGGAGCTCACCAAGCAGGTTGCAGCTCTCTGGAGGTCACGATTTTCAGCACAGCGATCGCGGTCTCCATCAGCTAACACAAATAAGGTATGTTGGTACCATAAAAAATATGACACAAAAGCCTTGAAGTGTATAAAGCCTTGTAGCTGGGCGGGAAAAGCGACAGACAGTCAGTAGCGGCGACGACCGACTGTCACATAGGTAGCCCTAGTCGTCGATTATTCATTACGGAAGTCAAATCCAAACGACGTTTTTTAATTGATACTGGCTCGGACTTATCCTGCTACCCAATCAGCTGGTTACAGCGGCGACCACAGGCTACCAATTTTTCTTTGAGTGCTGCTAATGGCAGTAACATTAAGACATATGGCCTTATTTCCCTTACTCTCAATTTAGGGCTACGGAGAGATTTTAAATGGAACTTTGTGGTAGCCGATGTAACTACAGCCATATTAGGGTCAGACTTTTTAGCCCATTACAACCTGCTACCAGACTGTGGAGGCAAGCGTCTATTGGATAAGACAACAGGCCTGTCTTCCAGTGCTAAAGCAGCAGCACAGGACAGTCAATTTAGTGTCCGTTTAATCAACAACAAATCTATACTTGCAGAATACCCAGATTTAATACGGCCACCGGGTATGCACCGTGAGATCAAGCACCACACAGTCCACCATATAGAGACGACGCCTGGTCCTCCGGTGTGCTGCCGCCCGCGCCGCCTGGGTCCGCAGAAACTTGCGGCTGCAAAGCGGGAGTTTGAAGAGATGGTGAGGTGTGGTACGGCAAGACCTTCAACTAGCGCCTGGTCTTCGCCCTTGCATTTGGCCTTGAAACGTGATGCGACATGGCGTCCCTGCGGTGACTACCGCGCATTAAACGCGCGTACTGTACCGGATCGGTACCCCGTGCGTCATATTGGGGATTTCAACCAGTTCATTTCTGGTTCGACCGTGTTTAGCACCATTGATTTGGTGAAGGCATTTCAACAGATACCTGTCGCTAAAAACGACATCTGTAAAACGGCCATCATTACTCCTTTCGGACTCTTTGAGTTCCCCTTTATGACGTTCGGGCTACGCAATGCTGGACAAACTTTCCAGCGCTTTATAGATGAAGTCGTGCAGGGACTCCATTTCGTATACGCATACATAGATGACATTTTGGTGTTTTCCCGTAATGCTGAAGAGCATGAAGAACACCTTCGCATTTTATTCAAACGCTTGCAGCAGTATGGCGTTGTTGTGAATGCATCGAAATGTCATTTATTTCAATCCGAAATCACGTTTCTCGGTTATACCATCAATGCAGCAGGCACTCGCCCACCTACTGAGCGTATAACCGCTCTGTCAGAATTTCCGCTTCCCAAGACCATTCAAGGTGTTCGGAGATTCTTGGGAATGGTGAATTACTACCGCCGATTTTTGCCTCGAGCAGCAAAACTGCAAGCTCCTCTTGTTACTGCTGTCGCAGACACGAAAGGCAAAGGTGCACAACCATTCCCATGGACCCCTGAACTCGTGAATGGTTTTGAAGAATGCAAGAGAAGCTTGTCCGATGCCACCTTGTTAGCACATCCTATCGGGGATGCTCCTCTCGGCTTATATACCGACGCAAGTAGCACCCATGTTGGATCGTGTCTGCAGCAGCTGATTAATGGCAATTGGCAGCCGATTGCTTTCTTTAGTAAGAAACTTACCAAAAAGCAATCAGAATGGCCAGCCTATTATAGGGAATTGCTTGCTGTCTATGAAAGTGTGCAGCATTTCCGTCACATATTGGAGTCGCAAAACGTGACTATCTACACAGATCACAAACCCTTGCTGTACGCTTTCATACAGCGACGCGAAAAACTACCACCCTCCCAACTCAATCAGCTCTCATTTATATCCCAGTATACGACTGACATTCGGCACATCAGCGGCGTCGACAACGTCGTCGCTGACACAATGTCACGTGTCGAGTCTATTTCACTGCAAGATGACTACGCGGCACTGTCACAATCTCAACAGAGTGACGAAGAGTTGGCAAAGGCACGTAACAACTCTTCCCTTAAACTGGAAGATGTACCGATCCCTGGTACTGGTCTATTTATCGTCTGTGATACTTCCACAGGCCGACCACGGCCGTACCTAACCCCGCGCTTTCGACGGCCGACTTTTGAGCGCTTACACGGTCTAAGCCACCCAGGTGCGCGCGCAACAGCGCGATTGGTAGCTGACCGGTACGTTTGGCCCTCTATTAAGAAGGACTGTCGAGCGTGGGCGCGTTTGTGCTTGCCTTGCCAGCGTGCTAAAATTTCTCGTCACGTCAGCGCTCCCCTCCGTCAGTTTTCACCACCCTCGGCACGGTTCCGCCATGTGCATATAGACATTATTGGACCCCTACCTGCGTCCAACGGGTACAACTATTGTCTGACTGCAATTGACAGATTCACCCGTTGGCCCGAGGCGTGGCCATTGACATCTATAACGGCTGAGGAAGTCGCTGGCAAGCTAGTAAACGGCTGGATTTCACGATTCGGTGTGCCAAACTTCATCACCACTGATCAGGGGCGGCAGTTCGAATCATCGTTGTTTCAGCGCCTCATGAATACATGCGGCATTCAACGGATTCGAACAACGAGCTATCACCCCTGTGCCAATGGCATGGTAGAGAGATTACACCGGCAGCTTAAAGCGGCACTAATGTGCCACCATGACACTTGGTCAAAAGCATTGCCGTTAGTTCTCCTTGGTATGCGGACTGCATACAAAGAGGACTGCAACTCGTCAGCCGCTGAATTGGTGTACGGCGAAACTCTTCGCCTACCTGGCGAGCTCATCGTACCCCCAAGCAGCCCAAGCTACATCGATGTTACCGATTTCGTGGATCAACTGAAGAGCAGAATGCAGGCACTCCGTCCTGTCCCTGCCGCACACCACGCGAAGCCGACGACCTTCGTCTTCAAAGACCTGGCGACAGCTACGCATGTGTTCCTGAGGGACGATACAGTGCGGAAGTCCTTACAACCTCCATATTCTGGGCCACACCGCGTTCTGGACAGGAGGGACAAGAATATGACCTTGGATGTTGGTGGAAGACATGTAACAGTCAGCATCGATCGGGTGAAACCTGCACATATCGAAGCTGACTCCACTGAACTTCCACAGAGTAGCACTGATTTGGTTCCGCTGAACCCATCCAGTGTTGCTCTGCCCACAACTGTCTCACCGTCCACAGCTCGCCCAGCATCCACTGATCCTAAAGCTCCACCTATACCTGCAACTCCTCCCTATACAACACGCTCTGGTCGCAGAGTGAGATTTGCTAAGCCATTTGATTTGTAAATATTATACTCTATTGCGAATATTTTTTCTTGTGTGAATGTTCTATTCTTCTTTTGTAACTTACCAAATACTAATCTTTTTTTGTAACTTACCAAATATTATTCTTCCTTTGTAACTTACCAAATATTAATCTTCTTTTGTAACTTAAAATATTTTTTCTTGTGTAAATGTTCTATTGTTCTTTTGTAAACATTGTTTATTTCTGTTTATTGTAAATAGTTTTTTTTTTTTTTTTTTTAGGAATGGCTTATTTTTCTCCGTAGGGGGGTGATGTGGCGACTGTACATTATGCAGACTGTACAGCGCTATCACTTATTTAATACAATATGTTGTTTAATACTCCTAGCGCCATCTATTAGAGCGCTGGAACAAGTGAGAGAGTGAGTGTTCCTTCCAATTATTGATTGTTATCTAGTTCTCTCATTCAATCTCTATTTAAATATTCATTCTCTGGAGTACTCACTCACTCTCCCATTCGCTCCTGGCCCGCTCTACTGTGAGGTTCGACTTCCATGTTCTTCGACCAAGTTTTGTTAATTTGTTATATTAAATATTGTGCCTAGCAACTGTATTAAAGAATAAAGTGTAAGGTATATTGTGTAACCATAACCGTGGAAATTAATATACATATAGAACGAGAAATTCTCTCTTATTTCTCCGCCACCATCGGTTCCAATACCTACAAACTAAAGTATAGATTCTGATGGACAAGACCGAATCAGAAACTCCATTTTCAATCAGTTTTACAAACCAAATATTTGGCTTATAGATACTTTATCGAACCCGGTTCCCGAGGAGTGGGCAGCAGCATTCCATGCATAGATGACCTAACTGCCCGCAAAAAGCACACAGCCCCCAGTCCTTGTTAGTTACGCTATTCCTGATCTAGGCAGCGGATTAGTTACCGAAGGAGCAGGGGTGCTAAGAATCCCAGGCAGAGGAACCGCTACCACCCTCAACAAACTTTAGCCCTGGCAACACACAACATCCACACACTGAGGACCGTTGAAAGGAATTTTGAGCTGGAGGGAGAATAGAGCAAAATGTGTTGGTAGGTACATCTTGGAACTATCCGAAATCCGAAGAAACGGCCAGGATACGATCGGCCTGGAACCGACAACATGCTCTTCTTCCGGAAAGGAGTGGAGTGTCAGATTTCTCGTCCAAGACCCTCGTCAACAATGTGAGTTGACAGTCAGTCGAGCAGGGTAGCGTACCTTATACTCAGATTATCAAAAATCTTTATTCACTGAAGGTCAGACCGAGAATGGTAACATCATTTCGTTGAAATCATAGATTCTGGGAAAGCTCGAGGGCTTTTACGAACCAGTCGTACACCTCAACACGACAACCCATTGTCAGTCCAGCTCGGGACCCAAAAGCTAAGCTGACACTATATACACTGAGGATATTCCAGACATCACGTACTCATCACTGTACGAGATTCGTACAGGTTTATGTCTGGATATCCTTTTATCAGGAGGGCTCTCAAGCAGCTCAAAAACAATAAGGCATCGGGCGATCACGGAGTTACAACAGAACTTCTTCGAGCGGGTGGAAAGCCGATCGGCGTGCTGAAAGGTTTGTATAGAAACACCACCATGCACATCCGACTCCAGGAAGACAGCACAAAACCAATCCAACTGTAGAAAGGTTGAAGTAGGGAGACGTAACTTCTCCGAAACTTCACGAACGTATTGGAGGACGTTTTCAAGCTCTTGAATTACGGCAGATATGGCATCCGATGATAAAAATGCATCGATGACAAACATGGACAAGCCGAAAATCATGTCAAATGTCCATGTTGCACCTGTACCGGTCATCGTTGGGGACGACATCCTTGAAGTTGTAGACCTCTACACATACCCTGGTCAGATCATTTATCTTGGAAGGTCCAGTTTCGAGAAACAGGTCGCCCGAAAAATCCAACTCGGATGGGCGGCGTTCGTAGTTACGCGATGTCTTCTCATCGGAAATCCCGCAGTCTGAAGACCGGGATGTTTAATCCGAGTGTGTTGCCGGTGATGACGTACTGAGACGAGGTCCCTAACTTCTGGCCTAGAATCGCTCAGCGCACGATATAAAGGGCTATGCTCGGGGTCTCTTTGCGCGACTAAATCCGAAATGTGGCAATTCGCCAAAGAACCTTAGTTACCGATATAGCTCGTAAAATCTGCAGGCTAAAGTGGCAACTGGCAGGACACGTCGCTCCAAGGACGGACGGCCGATCGGTCCGAAACACCTGCACCAATCGAGCAGATGCTGATTTTGGAGATTTAGTGATTGGGGAAAAAATAGGATTCCAGTTACCTCAGTCACACAGCGAAACACAACGTTGTGGTTGTTTCACGCCGGGTTTTTGTGAGACAATGGTATCAGTCCGGTCGAGCCGACCTATTCGTACCGAAGCATAGATCGACACTTATATTTTTAAGTTAGAAGTAAAAAATAAAAAATCTAAGTATCTATGTGTGTATTATTTTATTGATTCATATAAATTTGCCTCAGATCAAGCATTTGGAAATTGAAATTTAACAATAAAACCCCATAGAATACAAGTTAATACTATTACGCAGGTTAGGTGCAGGCTGTAACACATTTACTATTAAAAATAACTTCAGTAGACTAAATTCCAAATAATATACATCATGTATATAAATACACAGGTAACCACACTCGCCCTGCAGAATGCATGTAAAATAATCACATTTCAAAGACAATTACTATACTGGTGGACAATGATATTATGAATTGTTATCAATAAAAAAAGCTTATTTTTAAACATTCACAACAATAGTTCTGATTTAAGTGACCTTATTTCATTACCCATCAGTACATATGTCACAGCCGATTAGCGTTTGGCTAAAACAATAATATAAAACGAATTACATGTCACACTCTGCCAAAATCAAATAAATAGCAGTGATTAAGTATTACATAAGGGCAGAGCAATTAATAAAAACACTGAAGCCAGGTATCTTTGTACAGATAAGTCATTAAGTAGGCGAGGCATGCTCGTAACATTGGACAAAAGGAATATAAATAATGCAATCAAAAACTGTTAAGAAGACATCCGTGTCGCTACCTATGTAAGCCGAAACATTCACTATTACACCTAGTTACCACCGTGACGCAGTACTCAAGTTTCATTACATTACATTTGGTCGCTTACCACACGACACGACAAACACGCGAACCGCGTTCCTCTATTCGGTTTAAAATGTATCCATCATTCACTTACAACACAAGTGAGCTTCATAGCACGTCACAGTTGTTAGAGAATCGGTCTTACCATCTATTTAATCTAAATAGTTAGGTACTTCTGATATTATGCATATTCATCTAGGATTGAATAACATGTGCAAATACAATTTAAATGATCATGTTCAGTAAGGAAATACTTACAAATGATATGAATACGATTTACTATTTCTAAGTTAATATAAAGAAAAAGAATTACTTTATTTCAATACTAAGGTTATATTATTGTAATAAATCAATAAAGACTTATTACATAAAGGTATTAAACATGTTTGTATGTCAAGAATGCATTACATAAAATCGTCACTAAATAAAAAGCCCGAATAGACACTGATGTTAATTTTTATTGTTTAGATGGACTTGTGCATTGTTAAAGCAGTAACTTTTCGTGAATGCTATGCTACTAGTAATATCGGACGGATTTCTAGACGTGACATACTGAATTAATTATTAAGAATCTGTGAGTGACCTTGAACTGATTTTTATTAAATAATTTCTAATTCTAAACTTTAGGACTGAATACTTATTTTATACGAGTTTAATTTTGTTACACAATGCTTGTAAGTTTAAAATTCGCTTTTACAATAAATTTCATATGTATTTTGATATAAATGCAAAGTATATCGAGCCTTTTATTTGATGACGAGTACAAAGATTTGTAATCTACATGTTATACCTCAATTTCATAATCTATTTATCAAGCAAATTAATAAAAATTAACTGCCTGATATAATGTCAAAGGTATTAAAATTATTTCCAAATACAGAACCATCATACTTTCTTTTGATATTATTATTAAAGGAAAATGTAATACACATCACACCCAGACCCGGAATAACAATTTGTGGATCACACAAAGAGTTGCTCCGTTCGAGACGGGTATGGAACCCGTCACACGTTGCGCAGCAGCCAGTTGCCTAGTCACTGCACCAACCGTGCAGTCGACTGTGTTTCGATATATATATATAAATGTACAGATTGATATAAATTTTGAATACTGTATGTATGAAGGTAATTGTAATACATTGAATTCAATGAATAGTGAATACATTAAATTGTTATAAATAAGTTAGTTAAAAATGGGTGGGCTTTCACTACATGCAGTGAACAACCAAATGTAAGTGACCTTAACATTGTGAGAATTTCCCGGACGATAGTAACATAATATAATCATTAACATAGCTATGATCAGTTTGTTCACATTCTGCTCAATCTGGCCACGGCTAGGCTAGTCATTTGGGAAATATATCACATAATTATTTAAATACCACTATATAACTAAGCTTCAATAGGCAGCTTAAGGAATCACAATCCTATAATAATTGTCGATCACAAACTGGTCTGAGCGAAAATCTCTACTACACCTGTGACGACACACACCCTCCACATCAGCCTCAGTTCTCACTACTGTGACTGTGTCGCCAGATATTAACAAACATTACAGATACACTAGTTGCTTTTAAAACATTAACTTTTATGTATTTTATTTAAGATTCCAATTTATTTAATGTACATAACATGGATATATTAATTCTCGGAACATCAATGTATTAAAACTATGAGTTAACAGATAATTTAGACTACTGCTAGACAAACCCTTGTACGTATTTAAGTAATATACAAGTATTTCGAACTGATCTTTATAATAAATTATGAATGCAGTAAAGTGATTTCATTAAACTCTATTAAGTAAACTTGTTAAGTGTTTTGTGATATTAACACAGATTAGTTTTAGGATTTAAGATATAATTGCATACAAGTAGTAGTGCTCAAAATAATAACATGTTGATCAGAGAGCAAACTGCACCAGGATCGGACCGGCCGGGTGATCTTATACAGAATTTGCGTTGTTTTGATATTTTACTGACTTTCACAATGGTCGTTGTTACACAAGATTGTCATGAGCAGCCAGTTTGTCAGTCGCAGGTGGAGCGGGAGCGTCGCGCGACGGACGAATATAATCTAAGGGTTACAGCTAGGTATTAGACTATTTACGAGAATTGCTCGCATTCTCTGCGTTCTCCTTCATGATCTTGGATTTGAGGTGGTCCTTGTATTTGAGGATACCGCCTTGCCATTTCGTCACGGTCCCGTTCTCGCATATCCAGATTTCCTCTGCAACCTGTTAGTAAAAATATATTGAAGGTTAATAATGAAATGAATGTGATCTCTTATAATAACAAGATTGTCTCCAGATTGTATCATTGTATGTATAAGTAAAATAATAAAAGTATAAACGTCGCAAATGGTAAGAAACACAGCCCACTCATAAATAGATGATCATAAATAATATATGAATTAACAATAGTTTTTTGTGTAGAATAGGGTGAAAACGTGCATTTTTGTCACACTATATGATCAAGTAAGCAAAGCTATCGACGCTGCCGATAGACACCTATAATACCAGAGTAGTCACAACGCATGACGTTTGCGAATAAAATGCGATCTTTGCTTTAATATTCTATCATTGTACATACCTGGTTGATAAGCCTGAAGTCGTGGCTAACGAGTACCATGCCACCGTCGAAATCGTTGATAGCGTCCGCTAGCGCATCAATGGTCTCCATATCCAAATGGTTGGTAGGTTCGTCCAGAAGTAGCAGATGCGGTGTCTGCCACGCCAGCCATGCGAACACCACGCGGCACCGCTGTCCGTCAGACAACTGACGCATAGGACACACCTGAAAAGTACAAGATTGTTAAATAAATAAAATATTTAGCTAAAATAACATTTCAAACCAAAAATAACAGACCTATTGTTGACATTTTAAAACTATAATAGTATGCAAATACAGTGTTATTTTAGTAGTTTAATATAAATAATACTATTAACGAGGACATAATTTAGCGACCCGCCACATATAGGTTTGAATAAAAATCTGCTAAAGACCAATACATAGAACTTTGTTTTATTCATAACAGTTCCTTTAGCACCACATAGTTACTTCTATGAAAAATTTATTAAGAAATTACGGTTTAATGTGATTAGAGTTTACAACCAGACAGACCTGTCTGTAACATAACTATACAGAGCCTGGACCGGTATTGTCAAATCTTTTTTTTTTTGTTGTGTCTATTATTGTCAGGCGATTTTCTAATGAATTTTGGAAAAGTTGAGGGTCCAATTGTGAAATAACTAGGTAGCTGTAAGTCATGGGAGGACGCTAGTTTCCAATAAAAAGATAGATGAACATGATTTTTGCATAATTAGATAGCATCCGCAATAAAATTAAAAAATCTGCCTACAGCAACTATCTATTATATGCCGAAGAAGTCTCAGACAGAAGCTTATCCTTAGATGAATGTGATAGAAGAATCAATTAACCTGCTGTCGTCCAGTGAGCCCGTATCGTCCGATGATCTTGCGCATTTCTTCCCGTTCTCGGACCTCGGGGAACTCCTTCATCATGTAGTCGAGCGGTGACAGGTCTAAGTCCAGCAGCTCGTGCAGATGCTGGTGATAACGACCGATACGCAAGTGGGAGTTCTTACGAATCATACCAGTGGACGGGACGAGCTGCAAGCAAAATTAACTTTAGTAACCGACAAACATTGAAGACATATTAAATTTAATTCAAAAACTGCAGTGAGGCTAGTCATGTAATAATAAATTACGACTTTCAATTTCTAGACTTAGCTACCAAATATGAAGGTATTACATATGTACAAATATAAACATTTTGACTAATTCTTGATAGCTTTTTATTTTTTTATTTTCTTATTATTTTTTTATTTTATTATAATAGGTTCACCAACAATTGTTTACACAATTTCAATTATAAAGTACATGCTTGACAAAATATTAAAGTGTTATAATTAGTCATCCTGTTACTTAATATGGTAGTATGTTTTACGACACAGTACAGTAGTACTGTGCTTTACACAAACATTGGTAAGACAAACAAGATACTTACATCTCCATACAACAATTTAAGAAGCGTGGACTTGCCAGCTCCGTTGGGTCCTACAAGAGCGAGACGTGTATCGAGATCAATACCGAACTCCAAATTCTTGTAAATCCACGGACCCGAATCAGTATACCGGAACGATACGTTCTGAAAAAGCAACATAAGTTTACATAAGGTTCTTATATAGCTAACTTGATTAAGGAATCCTCCAGCTACGCATCGCTCATAATTTTGGAGATCTTATGGTAATTGAGTAATTGCTAGATACTCTGCTAATATTTAAAATGTAAATCCAAACAAATTTAGTTTTTTTTTTAAATAGGTCAAATCTACCGCAACTTGCACGCGTCTTGGATTACGCAATCAGAAGATATTATTTGACAAGAAAACTCTTAAATAGTATCTTCTTCCCTCGGGTTAATTTAATTTTAATGGGACCTACATATGTATGAAGCTGCTATACTTTAATTTTAAAACAGTGTATGACAAAAATGCCTACTCACGGAAATGTACTATAAACGTGTATGAAATCATAAAATTTGTGTACTAACCTGCACCATAATAACGGGGGGAGGCACCTTCCCGCACGATGGGAAGTAGAAGTTAAGGATCTTGTCATCAATAACTTTCTCCGTCAATCCCTGGGCTACCATCTTAGCCAGTGTCTTCTCCTTTGACTGTGCTTGTCTGGCTAGCTTGGCGGAACCGTGACCAAACCGAGCGATGTAATTCTGTAAATATTCTTCCATTAATTACCCAAATAAGTTTTATTTAAATATTAAAATAGTCAACATTACATTCTTCATTTCTGTGTAATCTATTAGGAGTATTAAACTTGACTGAATTAACCAATCGTGTCGAAACGCGGATCCGCGCGAGTCTCAATGCTTCTCTTATTATCTTTATATATAAAAATGGATCGCAAAATGTGTTGGTAAGCGCAGAACTCAACAACGCCTGGACCGATTGTGTTAATTCTTTTTTTATGTGTTTGTTATTGTCAGGAGAAGGTTCTTGTCAAAGAAAATATTAGAAAACTAGAGGGGAAAATTAGGACAAAGTGACCCTTTGATAGCGAAAGAGTTGGACCCGTGCGAAGCGGGGGCGGACCGCTAGTTTCCTATATAATCGTGGTGAATATGTTACGATAAGAGTGAATAATTGAAGAATGTCGAGGTTAAAGTGATAAATTAAGTAAATTTGACGGTTTTTAATAATAATTAGACCCTAGTAGTGATAAATGTAATAAGTGGCCATGGATTGCGGAGCGGGGCGTTAAGTTTGATGGTAGATTTCATTTTTATACCAATTTTATTGTTAATTTTGTGATAAATGTGCCGTTTTCATAATTCAGAATATGTGAATTTATCTTTTCGTTTTAAAGCAAGAACAAGAAACCTTGTTTGTGTGGTCTCCGATTAATTCATTTGTAAAACTGTATTTAATATTATAAATAAATACTTGCTGGTCGAACACCATTGGTTTTTTATTTATTTTAAAAGTTTCACCAATATGTGCCATGTATTATTAATAATTTCTCCAGTGCTAGATATATGCCTTTTCAACAGAAAGCCGCTGCATCAAATTAAACACAGATAAAGAGATTCCATTAAACCGACCTTCATATGAGCGATCTGGTCCTGTTCCCAGTTGTACTGCTTCATCTGATTCTCCAGCAGTTCCATGCGAGTCCTGACAAAAGCTTCATAGTTGCCCGTATAGTACTTGAGCCGGCGCTTGCTCATATGAATGATGTTAGTGCACACGCCGTTCAAGAAGTCCTGCGAGTGAGATATCAGCACGAGGATACGTTTGTAGCTGTAATTAAAATGTTAAAATATTAGTACAATTACACATATTGTAGTATAAGAATTGGTTATATTTTAACTGATTGGACAGATTAAAATTAGAAGCATTGAAAATCGTCTGTCGACGCGCGACTGTTTTGTGAGATAATCTACATTATGTAATCATATCGTTAAAAATACTACCAGCGCAAAAGGCCTCCAGCGAAACTTTCTTCCTTAAATATCCGAAATAGCCGTCCGGTCGGCAAAAGGCCGGCAACGCACTTGTAACTTCTTTTGGTGTAGCGGGTGCCAATGGGCACAGCCGATTGCTTACTATCAGGTAATCCGACTGCTCGTTTGCCGACCGACCACCAAAAAATACTAACACTAGTTGCCAGGAGGGGTTGTGCAAGCGCCGGCGATATGATTGAGGGGTACACTTAGCGTCAAGTTGTAATGTAATATTAGAAAAGTAAATGCTTACTGTTTGAGTTCTTCTTCAAGCCACACGCAGGCGTCGAGATCCAGATGGTTGGTGGGCTCGTCCAGCAACAGAAGGTGAGGCTTCACGTACAGCGCACGCGCCAGCGCGATACGCATTCGCCAACCTTTAATGAAACATCAAGTTTAGAATCAACGTGTCCAAAATTTAGTTTAGCGCTTAAGCGGAATTTTTGGAAAATTGGTCGAGTAGATGAAGAAAGAGATAACAAATGTTCAAATCTAGTTTTGCGAAGACAATGTAGGTAAACATTCTGTCATGAACTAAGGTTAGTGTAACCAAGCCTATAAGTGCTTGCTGCTGAGCAAAGGCCTCTTCTCAGATGGAAAAGGTTTGAGCATACATAACATAACTTTGTCAAGGCGGGATTGGCGATTTCAAATTGGCGATGTTCTCTCTTTTGTCTAAATTATCAAAGAAAGGACATATAACTCGGAAAAGTTACATTGGTACTAGCCAGGTTTCGAACCAGGTGGTCTAATGGTCTCCGTGGTCCGGAAGAAAGGCGCCTGCTTCTCGTGCATGACCGTGCCGCCATCACTTCCGGACCACCACGACCATAAGGGTGTAGCATAATTAATAGGGTACCTACTCTGCCTTAATCTAAATACCAATCGGGGCTACCAAGCATGAAGACTTTTTGGTCTTTACGTTGCCCACTGGTGTCGTAATATGGAACTACAAATTTAACAAAGACCGGACAGCAGCTCTCTTTGTTTAACGTGATCCTTTAAACTTAGACTGCTGGCAACAAGCATGGAGTTTATTGCCAACGAACATTCGGATTGAAAAAAGTAACCATGGAGTTTCTTGTTTGTTCTTCTCCATCGGAATCTACACTTACGAACGAGCAAATAGCTTCACTAAAAGGACTATAATTTTTTATCTATATATATAAAAATCAATGACATTTTTCGTTATTGTGGGAGAACACAGAAGGTTTAAAAGGCCAAAACAAATAGTTATATTTGAGGCAGTACGGAGTTCGCCGGGTCAGCTAGTATTAAAATGTTTGTTTAACGTTCAAAAGTGCCTATAACAATCTAATTGAAATAAATGATTTGACTTTCATCTATTTTGTTGAAAAGGGTGTCATACTCCAATACTAGCCACTAACAGACTAATCATTATGAATACTAACCTCCTGAGAAATCCTTTGTTGCCTTCTGTTGCATTTCCTTGGTGAAGCCAAGACCGTGTAAGATGTTAGCAGCGCGCGCCTCTGCCGTGTCGGCGCTCAGGTCCTCCAGACGGTCATACACGTCCATTAACTGTTCCTGAGCATCTGTAGACAACACAATGTGCAAATCAAATATGTATAGTTTTATCAAATGTCTTATATGAAAACGTGCCTCTCCATGTTCCTATGTATATGGTGTATTGTTAACCTTTTGATGTTGAGAAATCTAAAAATCTATTTTATTTAGGGCTGATTTTTCAATAGTCAGATTAAAGTTATTTGAGGAATAAAATAGTTGCCGTCACTGTCTTATACAAACATTGTGACACGACAGCATAATAATTATTCCGCAGATAACTTTTATCTAACCATTGAAAAATCAGACATTAAGAATGCTAAAACTTTTATTAGCCCTGTTCATAAGTACATTATATAAGTAAGTACAGTACATTTAAACGAGTCATTCTTTCTATTCTGAGGAATCGGTTTCGGAAACAAAAAGCTTAGGTGGTTAACTAAAGACGAAGTTCGTGTAAAATATATACAAAGATTATTTAAATTTCGTTTATTAGCTAACATCGATTTTGGTGAACATCTGATTGTAAAATATAATGTAAAATTTTTAGAGAACTTTAAGATAAAAAAGCATATCAAGATTAACATATTTTAGTAAATTAATCGAAACCGATACACCATAAGTTAAATCCTCAGAAGAAGGAATATAAAATATTTTTAGAAACTGACTTAAAATATAACTTAAAATTAAATTTGCTTTGTACAATGCAATACATATTGTCATTTAGTTAGCTAGAAAATAATAAGATAATTTATAGAATCAGGCGTTACTTTGCGGAAATCCATGACATTAAATGTTAGGAAAATAATTAGTTACTTTTTATTAAGAAAATAATATTTAATAACTATTGTATAATCTTGAATTTGGAGCGGTGAAAAATAATAATAATGTAAAGATATTACCTACATCATACCTATTGTTAGTTTGATGATTAGAAAGTACCAATCGATATATGTATTTTTCTAATACTGTTGTTGTTTGGTATGTAGCATTTACTTGGCACCAACTTCAAGATTATAAAATAGTCCTTTTGGAAGTTGGTAAAATTAAAAACCGATTCAAAGCTGTATTATTCAGGTTGTTATACTAGCACCAATATTTACCATCATCCTCGCACTGCGCCAACTCTTCGGCGAGTTTCTCCAACTGGATTCTCTCCTCATCGACCTCCATGACACACTGCAATGCAGTCTTATCAGAGGCGGGCATTTCCCTTGTCAGGTGGAAAATGTCAATGTGCGCGGGTATGGTCACCTCGCGACGACCTAGCACGGCCAGCAACGACGACTTGCCTGAAAATTAGCAAAAATTTTATCTTACTAATACTATAAATAACAAAGTTACGATGTTTGGATGTTTGTTACTCAATCACGCCAAAACGTCTGGACGGATCTGGATGAAATTTTACACAGTCATAGGATACACTCTGGAATAGGACGTAGGCTAATTTTTATGAACATACCATACATACACGGGCGAAGCCAGTATTATAGTATTAGAAAAAGAAATATCACAATTTATAACACCAGTAACTACTTCATCGATGAGATCCAATAACGATGTCGGAGAATAGGTACGTTATCTAATTGAGAACTGACTAATAATCCACGCTAAGCAACAGCATTTGCACTTTATAGAACTAGCAGAGCAGAAGTGTCACTCCTACCATTTGTAGTCGAGCGAAGCGATATTAATTTTTAATCAAATATTTGAATTATTATTTTTACCATTCAATAAAAAATACAATTGTTAATAAAATATTTGGATGTGCAGAGAATTTTGAGCGTCGTAAAATACAGTATTCGCAATCGCTATCAAGGGTGAATACAAAAATCGCGTTTTTAAGTAACTTAAAAACGCAGGTTCTCTATTGGTCAGGATATTTACAGGAACAAAGCTGTTTCGGGTCAAGATTTAATAATTCGCAACAACCTCTTTGCAGCGGAGCTTTAATAAACAATCACTTATTTAAAAATATCGCAACGCAAAGAAGGCTTTGTTGATCAAACGATTTCAATCTCACTTTAAGTTCTAGCAGGCATGACATGGTAGATGATTAATAACATCTCACAATGGGAAAAGTGAGTCGAACTAAGGAAGTTACGATCAATAAAGTATTGCCGTATTCTTTTAAAAATAACGCAATAATAAACTACCGTAAACAGTGCGGCATAGAATCCTCGATGTCAACTTAAATGACAAGCAAACTACAGGCAATACAAAGAAAGTTATTTGGTACTGGAATAATTCATAAGCAAGTTGGCGCGCTCAGCTATTAATAACCCATTGATCCAATAATAAATATAATTGCCACTGTAGTTATAGCAAATCTATAATTAGAGTTTGATTTGCATTTGAATTGTATCTATGTCAAACCCGGAACAAATATAGCAAATAGCCAACGATAACTAACACAAACCAAAAAATAATATTAATAGCAGTCTTAAATACTAAAAGAATAATTGCAAAATATTCTAATCACAATAGCAAGGAGCATACGATATGTTTACATATATTTTTAGTTATATAATGTTTAAATATGGATAACAAACGTCTGATGCTTATAATAAATAAAATATGAGTTGTGTATAGTTAACAAGTATAAATTCGAAGGTGCAACGACACTTTCACAAACATCGAGCAACATGTAGATGTTATTCCACACTCAAACTGTGGACTTGGAACACATACGCTTTGACTGCTTGCACTCACATACCCTGAACCTAAGCAGCACTCGAATCGGTTTACTCAAGTCGTAAACTAATAGAAAAACTCGAACTCGAAGTATCATTGTTGAGAAATTAAGGGTGTGGTAAAAGTATTTCTTCTATTGTCGGTTCTTTTTTTTAATTACAGACTTTAACACTGTCGCCTGTCCATCAAAGTCAGAGTCGCGTTTCTGTATAGCCAATCGATTACAAAGAATCATTTATGGGCCACGCGTCACTGTATTCAATATTTAATCGAGGTTCCTGGGTGAACTTCTAGTCGATATCTTGCTCCTATTGTTGTTTTATTTAATTTAAACGAAATCGTCTTTTTTTATGTAAACGATCGGCAAACGAGCTGACGGATTACCTGATGGTAAGCAATCAGCGCCGCCCATGGACACTCGCAACGGAGCAGTTACGAGTGCGTTGCCGACCTTTTAGAGATTAGGGATTTGGAGATTTAGGGATTGGGGGAGGGGAAGGATTGGGCCTCCGGTAACCTCACTCACACGGCGAAACAACGCTGTGGTTATTTCACGCCGGTTTTCTGTGAGGCCGTGGTATCACTCCGGTCGAGCCGACCCATTCGTGCCGAAGCATGGCTCTCCCACACTTAAGTCTTCTTTTTGTTAAGTCTTATATAATCTTTGGGATTATCCGACTAACCGGAAGATCATTGCGACGCAGATACAGTACCATCCTAATACTCAAGAACATATTACTCAAGACTGCACGCTTGACGAAGTGGCCAGGCAACTGACTGCTGTGTAACATGCCATGGGTTAGAGTCCTGCAACTTCCAAGAAAACGTTGTTTCGGATCTGGGTAGCTTGAGTATGTAAATTTGTATGTTTCTTATTCTAAACGCACGTACGACATAAATAGTTGAGCAACGAGTTTTAAAAAACTAAAATCGTTATAGGCTAGAACAAAAAAGGCAGATTGCATTATGCGAAAAAAAAATTAGTAACGCATAATTTTATTATTGTAAGACATCAACATTTAAGCGACTGTCTTGAATGGCTATCTAAGTACATAATCATTCGCTGTGTTTCATTTTCAACAAAGCGAAATCAACACACATTATTTAATTTTGAGAAAAATTAATATGTAGGAAATCGCCTCCCATACCATGATAAAGAGAAAGACCACTGCTTCTGCCTCCATTACCAATAAGGAGCAGTACAATAGAACAAGTGTGTTGGGATTACTTTGAATATAAACTACTACTACTGGCAATTCTTGCTATATTGCGGACCACTGTTATGTAACGTGTTTAGGGCAATTCCCATGTGTCCCCTTTCCGTTCCCATGGTGACCCATTCCCGTTTATGAATTCATTAGGGAGATACAAATTGATATCGACATGAATGACATAGGCTATGAATCCGCAATGGTTCTTCATTAATAGGTATATCGCAGTATCAATTTTTTTTCTTTTTTATCTATCTTTATATTTACAAAAAGTATTTGAATATTAGATTGTATCCACATAGTTTTAAGGAAGCAACGTAGAATATGCCTATTTCTCATCGTATATGATAATATATACCAACGAGTATTTATCTGATATGATAATATTATTTACGTAATTTACATTAAACTTGAATATTCTTTAGAGTATCAAAACATAAATATATAGACGTTACTTTTAGAAAGATCTCAAGTTTGTGAATTGTATTTTGTTCGTCAAGTATCAGAGTATTCATTTTATGAACGTAAATAAAGATTTAATATATCCAAGCAACAAATGATAGCTGTTTCTAGCCAATGTAAGATACGTAATTATGTATGTAGCAAATACGGTAGTACCAAGGTCGATAAGCGGTGTATAAAATTTTCCATTCTTAGCAACTCATCCAAGTTTGCCATTTGCTAAACAGTCTGCTGGGACTGGGACTGACCACTTTGTTTAATTTTATAAGTTTAATAAATCAAATGTAATATTCAAAACGGATAAATCAATACAATTGTACGCGTACGTAATAATAGCGTAACGGCCTTTGTCTGTAATGAAATCATTATTGACTCGGCCGACAACAACAATTTCAGGCTGACCACGTGGTTTTGCCGAGTACTACTAAAAGATTGGAAAACATGTTATATCAAGCTAATGTCTGCACGGTTGGCGCGGTGGCTGGGCAACTGGTTGGCGCGCAACGTGTCGCGGATTCGATTCCCGCACGGAACAACTCTTTGAGTGATCCACAGATTGTTGTTCCGGGTCTGGGTGTGATGTGTATGTGAAATTGTATGTTTGTAAACGCACCTACGACACAGGAGTAAATCTTAGTGTGGGGCAACGATAAAATAAAAAAAAATGTCGTGGTGGCCCAGAGGTTAAGGAGCCCGCTTCTCATGCATG
Organism: Spodoptera exigua; assembly: GCA_902829305.4. NCBI lineage: Eukaryota > Metazoa > Arthropoda > Insecta > Lepidoptera > Noctuidae > Spodoptera > Spodoptera exigua. The sequence goes on along the minus strand of LR824601.2, from coordinate 3,970,237 downwards.
ATGGTGTGGGTTCGAAACCTTGCAAGTACCAATGTGACTTTTTCCGTGTTATATGTAATTTCTACGATTATTTAGACACAACTGACATACGGTGAAGTCAAACATCGTGAGGAAACCTGGACTTATATTTCCTAATTATAAGTTTGAAATCGCCAACCCGCATCGAGCAAGCGTGGTGATTAATGCTCTAACCTTCTCCGTATGAGAAGATGCCTTTGCTCAGCAGGGGGCACTTATAGACTGATGATGATGATGATGATGAACAAGGTACGCGGTACCTTGTCCTCCGTCCTCTCGCCTTGAAGCATGAGAAGTAACGGGTATGGGGGATATGTCAGTAAGAGTCTGACGCTTTCACCATACCCTAGTCGAGAGAAGTCATTTGATGATTTTACCTCCACAAAATAAGTTGAATGAAGTTAATTATCTCGCTTGTAACATAGACAGTATAACGTAGACATATCTATAAGGAGGAAGTATTCTTATCTACGCTGATTACATCTTGATAGAAAACGAGTATTAATTAATTGATAGCTTCTGCGATCGGCTTTAGATTTTTGTTAAATATATGGCGTCTATTGTGGGTTAATATGAGAACGAATGCCATTAATGTATCACATATTTACTATAAACCAAAACGGCTGTCTTTGAAACAACTTTAGCGAATGTCTGAAGGCATGTCGAATCTAACTTTAATTTTCAGAGCGCACTATTGCACCGCGACGGTAACGCTTTCACGAAAATGGGTCAGTGGCGTTTGCACTAATCAATAAATGCAAGTAGACGATCACGTTGTTCTAGCGATAGTTACAAGACTAACATCATAATCTTCTTTATTTTTATTTTAACTTAAAAAACAATTATTATTTATATCTCCGTGACAAGTAGGAGCACAATAATAAAATTAGGATAGGATTCTATCACTTTGTTGAAATGAAATTAAAGCACTAATACGTCTGTGTCTGTTACTGTAACAACGAATGTGAAAAACTATATTGTATTACATAAGGTAACTTCATCGGTCGTGTTTAACCATAGTGCTCAAATTAGAACGATACGACGTGTTTTGAGATCATGAAACCCCGTTACTGGCAGCATGTTTTTGTAGTTATACATTTTGTCAGAACGAAAAATGACGCCAACGTTAGATTGCAGTAAGAGTATTTACGGATTGTTAATCTTGCCACCACAACCGAACTGACGACCATGACCACTCTGCCTGTGATACAACGAAAAGAAGAACAGTATTTAAACACACGACATGGTCTTTATACGAACATATGAACTTCTTGAATATGTGCCTGGAAGGAGGAGATAAGTTCTGATAATGTTTCAGCTACAGCAAAAATGACATATCTAATTTTAATGGTCAAAATTAATAAACAATTTTCGATTACGAAAAACGCTCTATTTTTTCAAAATTTTTGTCATAACTTCACCTCAACAATTATTATTTGGACATTGCTCTATACCTAGATTTTCTCCTGTGTCGGGGGTGCAAAAGAAACATACAATTTTACGCACACATTACACTCAGACCCAAAACCAAAAATGAGGAAATAGAATATAGCACGGCAGCCGGTTGCCCAGCCTCCCCTTCAACCGTTGCGTCACTTGGAATCGCTTATCAACCTATGTCGTAAATCGGAAGTTTTCAATAACACCACCATTCATACACACACAAATGAATGATGTCATCATTTAAGACACGCGTAAGATTATGTAGCTCCTAAGAGAATAAGAAAATGTTATTGATTAGACTATTGTGTAAGTCAGTTTCATCTTAGTGTTTACAACAGAAATGTAGGTTCAGGGCGTGATGTGCTTAGGCGATATATGTTTGAGAAAATGCTGGTAATAAAACCAAATAAAATTTTGTCGCTTAAATGCACATACTGATGTAATTAATGATGTACACTGAGTATTTGTAAAAATATCGCTAGCTTTCGTTGCTGAAATAGGATTAATGACAGAATAATGATAAGGTTTCATACTAGGATAGTTAATGACAATAACTTAAAGATTTGTAATGTAATATCCAAAGTTGTACTCACCACATCCGTTCAATCCCACGAGACCATATCGTCGACCACAGTTCAACTCAAGAAGGGTGTCTTGCAGCAATTCACTTCCATAGAAGGTGATGGAGAAGTTAGCTATCTTGATATCCCTAGATCTTGGGTGTACAGCGAGTGAACCGGTACATGATCGGGCTTCTGAATTCATCTTAGCCTCCTCTTCAAGCTTAAGACAAAGCGCCTCTGTAAAAAGAAATCAACTTATAACAGGTCCATTAAGGCATACAGGGATATCATATTATTTTTCATTAGGCATGGTGCTTAGGTATTCCAAATTCCAGGTAAGCTAAGCAATAAGCACACATTTTTCAGTGATTATGGAAAAGGTAAAACAATCATGTATTTAACACTGTGTTTGTAAAGACTGGCACAGTGCCACAAAAATTTTTAATTTTTTAATTTAGGGCATACAATTGATCTTAAAATCATTAAATCACTTTTACCAACACCGGTGACTTGTTTTGTTACAAAATAATAGACAAAAAGTGTGGATTACACAATTTAATGAAATATTTATAAGAGGTATTGATTATTGATCCATAGCATAGAAAAAAATTGATCAAATAAGCACACCATATAGTGGAGTATTGCAAAAAATATAGTTTTTTTTTACTATGGAAACTATGGCATCTCCTAATTAATGGTGAAGGTCAAAAGTTATGTTACGGTTCATGATGTTTAGTTAACATAACTTGCTTGCTTTTGAACAATATTTGTGTGATCCTCAAAGTGTTATTTCAGGTCTACGTAAAATATAGCCATGAAATCAATAAGTTTGTGACAAAGACAAACTTCGTAGAAAGCAACATCTCTAAAATATTGCCAATACATTAATTTAAAAATTTAAAAATTTTTCATTCTATATTTTGAGAGCTGACAAAACTTCATTTTAAGTTTAGTGAAAGTATGACTTTCTTACATTTTTTGTTTATTTTTCTTTTGATTTTGTAAGTGAACCTAGTAAACTAGTGGACCATGACGTAGCTGCATTTAACAATATAAGTAGACAAACTGTATTATTTCTGATTGGTTTTCCGGTACAGGTGCAGGTGCTGACCATAACAATATCAATATTTAGTATTTTTTTTAATTTATCTATTTAGCAAATAGACTTAAAATTTATTTTGCTCTTGGTTAAAAACTATAAATTACATGTGCAAGCAGCTACACACATTGAAATGTACCCTAATGAAATTGTTGGTTACATATTTACAACAAATGTCATACATTTTAAAGCCTAAAGATCACTAAACTTGTTTAGTTGTTGATAAAAAAAAGACGGTCAGTGGGTCGTCTTAGGGGCGGACTATACACTACAAAGGAATAATCTATTTAAATCAAATGTTGGAGAAATCAATTCTTTTTTTTCATTTCTGAACAAGCTGGTTCATTTTACACATTCGGAACATTTTTGATCCTTCTAACCTATCAAGTTGGGTATACCAAGAACCAAACTAAACAGTTTAATACTGACAAGCCGCACCAACAGTTTTAACTTTAAACCCATGTACATTTCATTCTGGATACTTATTTCCTTTTTCTAGACAAGACTTCTCAAGGATACTTAATGGAAAGGACCAAGATGACAGTAATGTTAATACAGTAGGTTATTAAAGTAACTTCGTTATTATTTTTATGATAAGTATACAATAATACTACCATGTGCTTCACCAGTTATCGGATTAGTGAGCATCCTTCGATAGGTAATAACTAATGCATGATTGAATATGGCAATGAACATCCAATAACAAGGTCTGTCTGATCGCGAAATTCTTTAAAGCACATATTAATTTGCCAGTAAAATACGACAAAGAAGTAATTTGAGTGTATATCAAATTTCACCGTGGTATTTACCTTCTGCGGTGAGCTCTCGCTCTTCCTTGTTCCCGTTAGTAGCAGAACCATTCTCCTCGTTCGTCACTCTAGCCACGGTCTTCTTGTTCCTGTTGCTCGCCTGTTCCTTCTTCTTCTGTTGAGCCCTTTTCTTTGCGTCAGACGGCATTTTGGTTACCTGATCAATGCCATTTTTTATTAACACGAACACAAAAAATACCACTTATAATATGTGCCTTAGATTTCAACAATGTAATTTAATAGAAACTCGTAAGATATCCTACTTTACAAAAAGAATATCCTACAGCAATCACTACACTTTATTCACGTGGATACAGTGGAATAATTTATTATTACCTAAATTAGTTTTATGGGATGATAAGCAAGTCGTCAGCGTCTACACGTGCTGAATTAAAAAGAAAGACATTTAAAAATTCACAGATATAGTAATGTCAATCAGACCAGTGTTGCCATCTCATCAACGAAAAAATATACAGTGAATTTTAGCCAAGGGACTCATAAATTCGCTGCCTTAAAATATACGACTAAAAACGTTTCTATTTCTGTTATGGGTAAAAACTGCAGGTATTAAATTCTGTTATTTGTAAAATCACCGTTAATTTTTTTAAATAAATGCACAACTAATTACAATGCTCAAAACATAGACAGCGGATTTGGTAATTGCCATAAGAAAAAAATCATAGAATTTAAGAAAAGGTATTAAAACCCCTATAACTTTCTTACAGATAACTTTTTATCTCGTCTTCTTTTTGAAAACTTTAGGTTTCAAATGAATCTACAAATATGGCAGATAAATATTAACGAGAAAATTAAGTAATAAACAATAAAATTATTGTATGTGTAATGGGGAACTAAGGTCGTCTGAGGTTTTCTTTCCAATAAAGTACTTACCTTCTCTGTGACTTAGGTCGTCTATTGATGTCTAAGAATTTAAAAAAAACTTACTCATGTTCCGAGTACGATTCTCGGGTCAGGCAAAATATCGTTGTGTGAGATTTCCATATTAATCTAACGGATTTTTTTTTCATTTGGGCATGCGAATCGGTTTCTTGAATATGTCCCTCGTTCAAAATGTTAAATTACTGTAGGTACTATATAATATATTTAAATAAGCAACGTAGAAATCGCTAACACGAATGATAAGATTATTATCATCTTTCTTGTTTCTCAAACTAACTTTTTGTAGTAGTCTGTACTAGCTTTTGAATTGGGAATCCGAAACTGAACGGGAACAATGTCAATAAATAGTTGAAACTGTCTCCCTTAGTTCCCTTACTACGGATGCTATTGGATATCAAGTTACAACCTTAGACAGGAATAGGCTAGCTCTGAGAGTCTGCTACGAATACCTGCTTAAAGAAAAACTAAAATCAGGCACTGAATCAAAGGGAACCTGCCAAAATCTTTAGGTGGGTTGGATATTACATTAATAAATTGGACATCCACATTGTGAAGTGGCTTGTTTTCTTCTTGATATATGCTATAACTCTTTTAAGTCTTTTTTACACACATTTAGCTATACTTACGTATTTCGTATATTCTTAGAACAAAATTTAAACAAAATAGCATAACTTGGTAGTAAGGTATTTAGCTGGGGTTACTAGTGATGCATAATGAGGCACAGCAGGCTTGGCCTAGAGCAGGAGTAGGAACTGGGGGTTAATCTTACTGACTATGTTTAGTCACTAAGACTTACTCACTAACACTTACTGACTAAACATAGTCAGTAAGAGTCTGACAATCCTCAACCCCACCCCGCCTAGGGCGGGAGCTTTTACCCTAACAAAAAAACAGGGAAGTAGGTATTTCATAAAATAAAATGAACCATATAAGATTTATTTATTTATTCGGATAAATATCAATCAACAGCAATAATTATTTATTGAAATATTTCAACAAAATAATTGTATCTTTCACAGTTATATAAAATGGGAATATAATATCTATTATTTGAGATAAAGGCAAACTGGATACATAGTATAAAATCTGTATTATCTGTATTAATAACAATAATTATTATTAATAAGAACACTGGTTTATTGCATAATTGCTTATACTTTACTATGCAATGGAAATATGTGAGATATAGCACTGTATTTATTTCAGAATACATATGTACCTAATTCGAAATTGTCAAAGGTGAATTCAAATACAACTCGATGACACACATCTTCCTTTAATAAATATTTCGTTTATATATTGCCCAAAATGTGTACGTATTATAATATTTCTAAATTGAATAACTATGACATTATATTCATATAATAATGTAATTAATTATCAGAATCGATTTGAAATTGATTAGCAAAAATATTTGACTAAGTTAAGGTACTTGATGCTCCGTAGCTGAATACTATTAACGGTATTTAGGCCCCTCTGTATTTTACCGTTCCGCCTGCCCACATACGTACCTAAATGTACCCGCTGCAACCAGAGCGCGCATTGCTTGTTGACCCTTTGTATAAATAAATATCAGTATTGCTTGAATTGAAGGCATCATGAGGTTGGAGTATAACACGATTTAAAATATTATACCATATTTTAGGTAGGGAAAAGGTAAACTAGCAATACTACTTATAAGCACAATACGAAATTTGTTACTACCTACCCTAGCTAGCAAGCTACACGACATTTAGTATCTAAAACTAAATAACACCAAAATTGCATTAAAATTCAACACACTACATATTAAAGATATTGCATGTTTAACAAATTTTAAACGAATAACAACCGACGTGCGATTATAATAATTAAAAGTATTGTTAATATAACAAATAGCGTTTGAATTCATAAACCCATTAATTGAATTCTAGATTGATAGAAAAGATCTTCCTAGTTCAATCATTTAATTACTTTGTCCACATTACATGCATGAAAACAATGTATACAATATTAAATGATTGACCAACTGACTGTTGTTATTATCACCGTCAACATAATAACATATTAGTTGGACATAAACACAAGAATTAAAAATTATATTAAAAGCTTTCACAAGTTGTCAGTTACGTTGCGAAAGTTATATAATTTTCAAACTTCAGATATCCGACACGACAAAAAAAAATTAGGTAAGTGCTTCCACACAACCACAGAATAAAAAAAACATGAAACGAAACAAGATGAAGATTTATTGGCCAATAAATATTCTTCCTGTGTCAGTATTAGTGGCAGAAAAACGCAAGCCTATTTATGTAGTATAAAGATCTCTTCACACCAATCCATAATTACCGTCACGTTAGCAAAACATGCAGAAACAAAATAGTAACAGTAGAAAGTTATAGATAGAACTGTAGCTAAGTAATTAATTAATAAAATTGTTGACGCCAATTAGCAAAGTTAATACTTAAATAAGTTATAAGTATCTTGTTATGTACCACAGCTCTCGTCAAGCAGGACAAGGCAGGTAGAAACAAGTATCAAGTGGATTTTTATACTCTTAGTACGATTGTGTAGTAATCAGGAGTAAAATCCTAAGAAGGTAAACATCAAACACTACCATCAGCACCCATACACAATACCCAATAAAATTAAAACTCTGACGTTCTTCGATAAATTACAGAACTATTGGACGTTTTCAGGTCTACCATCAATAAATGCCAGAGTATAACTTTCAGGGGCATTCCACATGTGGCTATTTATAACATATAATTATATATTAACAGTGTATATAGGCAAACAGTGGCAATAATCCTAAAGTATTCGATTAATTTGTAATAATTGAAAAGTCTACCTAACACTCAATATTAAGAGAGAGGAAAAATTTACTAATTTATTCTCGTTCTAATATCTAAAGGGATAAACATTTAAAAAAGGCATTATACAATTTGAAAGACCTACCTAATAAAATAATTGTATATTTATTTTAAAATACTGCAAAGCGAAAAAACACATTGTTATTTTTTGTTTCCTTTTTATCCTTGTTTGGATTAGTTAAATATCAGAAAAATTGAGTTGATTTAAAGGTAATTAATCTGATGGATTATTTTTAAGTGCAAAACAATTGAAATCAAACTATAATAAACACATCGGTAAGAATCAAATTCAATATTTTAATCATATAAGTTACAAATGGACATTTTCGTCAATGCTATATTATGTTTGTCAAAAGCTTTGTGTAGTGAGTGTTGTTAGTATTCTAACTATAGGGTGTAGATAAGAAGCATAGTAGGCTTAATAGTACACGCAAAGAAATAGAGAGCATTTGTGACTAAAATCAAGAATATCTTAGAACCGGTGCAAGATATTGTTAGTAAACATTACTTGTTATGAATAATGTTAGTGTTATAATTGTACTTTTGTTCTCAGATGTATCTAATGACCCCTATAGTTTCTCAAATGCTCGGCCTCGAAAAAAACCATTTCGAGACAGGGGTAAGGTTAAACCTTATAAAATTGAATTCAAACTTTTTGCTTATACTAATCACAGCTCTTTCCTTACCTCGTGTATAGTATAGCTGTATGCTTGCTGTATACTAGGGGCTTCGTCCATATAATGTCTATTAAATCATCAAAAACTCAAACTGTCTAAATATTCTATATTTCATATAGAATAGTAGTTAGTTCCATTTTGAGATTACAACACTCTTTCATATCAGATGGGCAATGATAGTCGTAAACTTAATGCTTGTAAAATATGAGTGGACGGTCTAATAAGAGAGTGTGTAAGGATAATTAAAATAAAATAAATAAAAATAAAATAAAAAAATACATAATTTATTGTAATCACAGGTTGTGTGACCGACTTCTGGTCAGTGTCGTTTTATTCTATCCACCTCAATTTACCACCAAATGCAACCAATGGTTCGCTACACAATTACAAGCTTAAAAGATTACAATATCCTTTTGAAACAATTAAATAAATTGGAATATGTCACGTACGTACATAGAATAAATAAGACTTAACATGCACAAGAGCTATGTACAACGAAATGCAATTTGCTAATATGCTTAAATTAGAATGTGATGCGAGTTTGAGCTCGAGCGTTGGGGCGGAACGGTCGCGACGGGGATGTCGCGTGCCGGCCGCGTGACGTCTGCAGCCGCGGGTCGGCGGCGCGATCACGTCATATTCACGCCGAGCGACCGGCTCGCGTACTCGTACACCACGTACGAGATGGACACGGCCGGGATCACCTTGATGAAGTTCGGAGTGATGCCTCGGTATAGACCTCTCAGGCCCTCGCGTTGGACGATCTCGCGGAACGCACCGCGCATTGTGCTTTCCGCGCCATGTGCTGCTTTTTCTGGAATCAAAATATTTAAGGTTTAGTAAAGATTGAAGACACGTCTATTTACCTAGATGTACACGGAGATCGTGATGGCCCGATCGTGATATACAGGCAATTATACTAAGAGCCATCGTTTTTTAAATATATAATTTGATAATACATATAATATAAGGTTGTAAGAAGAATTAGTAATATTTATGTGGGAAACTATTTTAATATAGGCATTATCTACGGACACGGAAATGCCAACTTATCTTTGTCAAGATAGACATGATGATAGCGTTATCAGGTTAGAACTATGATTATTATACTAAATTAAAATTATTTTATGTTAGATACCACAGTTTTTCGTAAATATTCCATACTAATTTTTTTTTACTTGCAATAAACTAGTGCTTGACTGCGATCCCACCTGATGGTAAGCAGTGATGCAATCGTTGATGGTAAGGCGCACTAGTTTATAAAGAGCCTATTCACTCTAGCCTTGAAGAACCTACTACGACTTGTATTCGGACGGAAAGACTGCAGCCGGCAAACTGATCCTTGTTCAGTAGTCTGTTGTTGAATATGTATGTATCATAATATTATTGTATCTATCCCTGATATTTTCCAAAGAGCAACGGGCTGCTCTTCTCAGACATGTCAGTAAGAATCATTTCATTCCTGCCCGGACAACTAACAAATTTGTTGGTATTACATTACAAGTCATCGGCGTCAATCAATATGTAGTACATTAAGAACAATTTCTTTTCCAGTATCAAAGGAGCTGACCGATGGCGTGCAGTGTCCTTAACAATACAAATCGAATCAGTACTTGATCGTTTATTGTTTCTGATTCGATCGAGTGCGTCCGAGTCAAACACTGATTGAATACTACTTGATCCTTAGGACACAAAGGATAATTTAATCGTTTTGGGCTAATTACATGACCGGTTGGTTCCTTTCTTATAAAAATTGAATGAATAGAATTAATAGACAATTATGTGTTATGTTACCTTGAGCTTGCAATCGCGTTCGGACGAGTGCCAGAGGGTACGAGCAGACTTGTCCGAGCGTGCAGGAGGCGCTGCCACACGCCAGCAACAGCAACATGCCTGGCTGCTCGTTGTGAGCTTGGTACTTGCTGATGTACTTCTTCTTCAGTGTCTCGTAAACGGCAAGGTCTATGCCAGCGTAAGGCACTATGCCCAATATATTTGGAATGTATCCTTTGTAGAAACACTTGAGCCCTTCCCGTAAATAAATTTTTCTTGCAGCGTCTAGTATCCCGCTGTACTGGCCCGTCTTTCTTAAAGCTAATCTTGTTTTCAACACCTCTAGTGGATAGATCACAGTTTGCGCCATCGCACCCGCCATTGCACCAGCTACAAAACGCTCATGGATTTCCAAGGGGTGATTGGCTCTCTTGTCTCCTTTAATAAGTCTTTTCACTTGTTCATAGGCAGCAAACTTCAAGGCCGACTCGGGTGCAATTTTAATTACATTAATGCCATTACCTCTCCATAAGCCGCTAATACCTCCCTCATTTATCATTTTTGCTAAACATCCACCCATATTTTCCCTCGTTGGGTTAACCTGAAATTGGACAACGACACATATTAGAGTAACAACTTATTAACTAAGTACGTCATAAAATGATAATACTACGTCCTGCAAACAATTATCTGTCGAGTATTACTTATGGAAAATTAGTGAATTGTTATGCATATTTAATAACATCGAGCGTAGGACTAATTTATTGAAGAATGAATCAGCTTTGTAAAAGGAATGACATCAGGATACTATGAATCATAAACGGACGATAGACGTATGTACATACCTGTAGAAATACTTTGAGTCTATCTAGTGGAGCCGTGCAGGTTCGACTGACTGCTCCCGCAATGCCTCCGGCCAACAGATGTCGCCACCACTTTCCTGTCTGCAACTCACTTTGGGTGAAGTCATCCGGCACGTTCATGTCCTCGCCAATGTCCAAGTACTGGAAATGACAAAACATTTATAAGTACAACTATCAACAAATATTTTGCAATTTTAATAAAGGTTGAATGAAACTGATTCCGTTCTAGTGTCAACGAATCCATTTTAACGCTATGACGTCCCTTTACGATATAGAACCATGGGTCTATCTACGACCTGGAGACGGTACAGAGGTTTTAATCATATTCAGATGGATATGGATCTTAGGTGCTTGACGCTAAGTTATACCGAATTAAATAGACTACAATTTAAAAAACTAGTTTAAATTAATGTAGACACTGCCGCTACTGGTAATATCCACGCTAAGCCAACCAGTATCTCGACAACTATTTTTACATAATGACATTATATCTGTTACGGTATTACACATGTTGTGGCTCTTCTTTCTCTTCTTCTTTTTCCTCCTTTTTCTGGTACCATATTGTTGCCGAATATTTAAGTTGTTCAGTCTGCCGTGATATAAATTTTAGTAAATATTAAAATTATTATAATTAAATATGTAAATAGATGTATAAAACTCAGTCCGAGATACGGATGTCTGGAATAATGGACCAATAAATTGGGAAATTTTGAATTAAAGTATTATAGAAGCTATATGAGTAATAACACGTGTATAGTATTGTAGTTACTACATTCTGTAATTTACTTGAAGATGACCAAGTATAAATTTCAACAAAAAATAATTTCTTCATTGTAATTGAAGAGCTAAAAGGTTTAGATCGACCTGAGTTTATATGATATGACTGGTACTCATACTAATATCATGGAAGGTATGTTAAAAGTAAAGGTAACCTATGCTAGGTAAAGGTATATAATATAATACCAATAGTTGATAGTTACCGCTGCATTTTTGAAGTGGCAAAGCGTCTTTGCATTCCAATCCATGACCAATGCTATAAAAGATATATAAATCCAATGCATCACATCATTAGTCTTGAGTAATGAGCCTGTATGAACGGAAAATTTAAGCATAAACTTTGTCGGCCTTTTCATTTTCGTTATAATTTAGACTACAGAAGTCAGGAAGAAACCATTGTATGTTATTTTAAATTGGTTTTTGGTCAAAGATGAGCTCTTGACGGCGGAATGGTAAGGTCAACGTCAAGTAAACTGTGACAATCTCTGTACTTATTAAACTCTTTGATTGTGACGTTTATTTTTTTAATATTTTGACTTTTATACTGAGTTGATAACATGGCGGGCTTTTTTAAAAAGTTTTGTTATTTTTATTTGGTCCAAATAAAAAATAGCGGCTCAAATTCGGTATAAAGCGGGCAGGCATTTTACTTTCATCTAGAATGATACGTACTATCTTCAATAAAATATTTTACAAATAATTAATTACTACTCTCTTTTGAGAAAAATAATATTTTGAAGTTAGTCAGAATTACTTTCTCTTGTACTAATTCATATAACATGACACTTAAGTGGGAAATAAATAGTTATAAAATTATAATCAAATTGCTAAACCACTAGATTATTCATGTAAGCACAAATTACTTTCGCTTTATAAAATATGTATGTAAGTACTTAAGTATGATCAATACAGCATTGATCTGACCATTATAATACCAGTAAGTAGTATTATGATATAGAAAGAAAGAAAGAAAAGATATAATCTAGATATTTCCAACAAGTGGTGTATTAATTAAAAACCTTCGATCCTTATAGATAACATCAAATAATAAATGGAATGGATGTCGTCACATGCCAACGTAAGCACTGACCTAAAAATAATTCATTTGACGGTGTAATGACGTCACCACAGCGAAGACACTCATTCATCAATAATTTTCATACATATGAGGTACAGATAACACACAAAACTAAGTGCTTGGATACTACGAACAAGAGACGCTAAAATTACGTTCTTTTTGTTAAGGAGAGAAAATAACTTCAAAACGATTTTTATAACAAGAGTGACAGTTTGAAAATTATGGATTCTGCAAGTAGCATTGCCTAGCAGTGCTAGGATGAAGAATATCCTGTGTTAATGTAGGTCATTAACTATTTGCATTCTGTACGGCAATTTTTATATAATTCCGTCCTATTAAACATGGCTATTTACATGAAAGAGTACTTAACAATATATTTTTGTTTTTGTCACGGGGATCAAATGACTTCTGAGGCGAAAGAAAGTGTCAGACTCTTACTGAGTAAAAACACCCCCGTTCCTTCTCCCGCTCTTGGCCGAGGCCACCGTGCCTCATTGCGCTTACCCCGCAACGCCGGCTAAACATCCCAGGCTGTAGTACAGGCTACAGGCTCTTTGAATCGCGCGTGGAACAATATTGTCGTTAATAAAATCAGATAATGTCACAAATGTAGATGCGTCAAGTAATAATACCTAGAAACTACAATGGCCGTTTGTATTTTTAACAAATTCGAATGAATTGATTGATGTCTGTAATGAAATTACAAGTTGAAACTGTGGGCTTGGTAGACAAAATGGTGTCAAGGGTGGTTAGTAGACTGTGAGTTTGCATTCGATTGAGACTTGAGACTCATTGCCTAACGCGCCGGTATGCTGCAAGGTTAATGATAAAAACCTTTTAAATTATTGAATTAAAATATTCTTTAACATTTCAATCGTGGGAGTTAGAGACACAATGAAAGAACAATAGGAGCGCGAACGCCGGCGTTCGCTTGGGGTTTGGTGAATTAAACAAAATTTATATTATTAGAACTTTGATAGGTTCTAAGAATGAAACAAAAAAATCTTAAGAATTTCGAAAGTGCTTAGTTCAGAAATAGTAAGGAAACTAAATAAGAACCTAGTATCAATTAAAGGTACTTCTAATACCAATATCCTATTTATATTTTATAAGCAGCAAATAATAAAATTATAAATAATATACCAATTACTTTTCTCAGTTTGATTAAGGTAAGTAAATCTTGCTATTTTAGAAATATGATTAGTTTTTCCATAGAACAGTCAGAGTCACGTCAATTAATATAAGATTTATTGGAGTAACAAGAGAAAAAATTATGAATTTAAATTTTAGAATCAATAATCTATAAGTTTTCTCTATGCAAAAGCTGGTCATTCAAGATGACGGTTTGAGGAAGGCATTTAAGTCATTCACGTGCATATAATGAAAGGCACGGGCCTCTGGTTGGCCTTGTACCATCAATCGTTGGAGTGGAGAACGTCTTGTTACCTCACAGTGACATTGGCCCTCCTACAGCATATCTTTCGGAATTTTAGGAAGAACGCTTCCTTTTCTTCGTTAGATTAAATAATCCAAACTAATATTATAAATGCGAAAGTAGCTCTGTCTGCTTGTCTATCTTTTCTTCACGCCTAAACTACTGAACCGATTTCTGAGAAATTTGGTACAGACATCATTTGGAACTCGAGAAAGGACATAGAATAGTTTTTTACCAAAATTCTGCAGGAATGCGCTATTCCACTTGAACGGAGTCGCGGACAAATGCTAGTAGTAAATAAATTAAGCATACATACTAAGTAACTTACTTTGGACAAATAGAAAAACGAAACGAAACAAGTTTTATTTGACCTTTTGAGGGTTCCTGGTGAATAAGAGCACCTGTTTCAGAGTATACAACCGCCCTTGACAGAAACATCTCGAGCCGGATCATTGACTTGCAGCGGAACTGGTTTTCAGAATAATCAGAGTATAAATATATAACCTATACCTCACACAAAAGACAGAAGAAATAGTATCCTCGTAAACCCATCAAACAGGCAATAATATTAAAGGTCAGTCTATTATAGCCTTTGCCATTTCATATATAAATTCCGATATAAATGTTACCAAATTAATAATAATCTGCAAGTGACATTTGTAAGCCAAAAATATTTTTTATCATCATTCATTAGTCATGACATTTAGATAAGGTCGTTAAGTATATTCGTAGAATATCACTAAAATCCCGAACGGTTTTTTCATCTATCTTTCCGGTAAAACGGAATAAAAATAATGTCCAAATGATAGTTATCATAGATTACATATTTCGTTCGTTAGTACTTCTAAAACAATCAGTCTAGCACAGACTGCTACGTAGCATTTCAAATGAACGTTACGCAATTTCAAATGTTACGTTTTATTTGTTAATTCATAGCGCGTCACGATCTACTTCAGTGTCATGTTTTTCAGTGGTGATTTCTAATACATCAGTTAACCGTAAGGTCAATAACTTGTGTTGATGGTAATATGGTATAAATAGACAAGATATTTACGTATTAAGTGGTACAGTATTATGGAACACCTTTGCTATATAAATGAGAGCCAACAAATTTTTCGCGGCAACCTATCACACTATTAGACTTGGTCATAAAGATAACATTAAATATGGGTCATCTATTTAGGTACGTCCGTATAGAAAAGTGGAATATTTTTGTCTACTACCTACCTACCTAACATTTATAAATTACCTAATTCCGCGAAACTGCGTAGGTCGAGGGTTGTAAATGTCGAGATTAGACATGTGTGTATGCGTCTTATAATTATAAATATGGCATCACGTGCCCATTGAGTGCAAAAAGAATGAATTAAAATTACACATGTAGAGGTCGAGTTTATTATTATTAAGGTATCGGTTTTTTAATTTCTCAGTAATATAATAATGCAATTACATAGGAAACCATTCAAAATCTTAGGAACAAATAGGTACCTTACGTACTTATAATGCTACCATTTACATATTATCATTCCATGTTTATATCTAACCATTATTTACGCACGTGGATGTTTACTGTGCAGTAAATTATGCCATGTTTGCCTGTCTGCGTCTAGCTAACGTCAGAATCGAGATTAAAAAAGAATTGTGTCCCAATTTCAGGCAAAATATTTTAAAACAGCCATTAGCCTAGACCCTGATAATTTTAAAATTAGATCTTGACGTCGCTCCGAACGAGGGCGAAACGATGTATAATTAACTGTTGTTACGTAGAGTAGACGTAGAAACATAATCGATGTGTAAAAAATTAATGTACAGGAAAATGTGAATCATTGTGATAAGGATGTGTGTCCTACAATATATGTACTGTTAGGATTTCCCCGACGCGTTTAGTGATTGTCGCTTGGCGCCTTTGGTGTTGTGACGCAATATGTGCGAATGACGCGTCATCGCCAGGCATGCGCTTGCGACTTTGATAAAGCATACTTCAGATACAATAAATTGTGTACATAAAATATGTATTACTCGCGCGGTTTCATCCGCTGCTCGGCTCCATTTGATCGTAGCGTGATGTTTTAAAGACTATAGCGCTCAGGAACATTGTAGCTATCTACCAGTTAAAGAATTTTGGCAATCCGACCAGCGGTTCCAAAGATTACCTCCTACATACAAACTTACACATTTTACCTCTTTATAATATTAGTATAGATTGGAGATGGTTTATCACTGGAATTGATAATTGATATATGCTAACTTTGACGATCGCTACTCGTAGGGGAACAGATTTTTTTTATTAGGTATGTGCTAGAGTTGTATAATTATTTAATTGTGGGTTTGATGTTAATGGAAGTTCTAAACAAAAATATTTTCTAAGTAAGTTTTTTCTTTTTAGCATTAATTTCATTCTGTTTAAATTATGCTCAGTCGTACTGTACCTACGCTTTAATCTTCCATGTCGTTAGTGACTAATTTATAAAAATAGGAATTTGCATATAAAAATGTTTTATTATTCAAATTGCTATGAATAATAATAATAGGAAAATGTCGCTATCAGAATGATGTAATTCAAAATAACAGTGATATGAATAATAAAGTTATAAAGTCTGTGATATGAGTTTCAAGTTAACTTATGATAACAGCTGTGTGTTCAGAGTTGAACTTTGTTGTAAATTTTTATGTTGAGTAAACTGGTAATTCCAGTGACATTATTATTTGTTCATATAGCATGTAGTTTGCAAACTATATGTAAGGTAAAAACCAATGAGTTTTTTGTAAAACCGTAATTCATAACAGTTTTTTTTTTATAAAAAGGCTGTGTCTTTTAGCGTCCTCAACGCCCGGAAGGCACAAAAGATTACAATGTATCTTAAAATGGCTAACTCATAAACTGTTTAGCATCCTTGGATAGGTACTGTATTGACAGACAAGAGAGAATTGTGTTATTCATTGTGATGATCTTCGTATGTTCATTCCGGACACACTCGATCACAAATATATTATTGTTTAATTTTTATAATTAAAATAAACGTACGGGGTTCAGGTTATATTTTACATTGTAATGGAATTCGTCCTATATTCATATAACATCAGCGACATTACAATCAAACATCCTGATGACGTTACAACTGATTACGGTTCGATTTCTATTCGCACGAGTAACACAATACAAATCGATATATTTAGTATCGACTTTATACAGCGCTGGCAATCACGATCGATAGAATATTGTTTATAAAAAAAAAAGTTATCGACGTTATTTATTTAACTGATACTTAGATATATTATCAGTGGTGAACCTGTTGTGTTATGTAGGGCATGCGTTTGGGCGCTGGCAATCCTACTTGAGTTACCGGGCAATATAATTCGCTATAGCAAGCTAAAGTATGTAGGTGAGCCACGTACTCAACGTCTAGATACTTGTAATGGTATACTTATGTATTACTTTGTCATATGATAATTATTATTACGAGTATCTAACCGTTCCTAAGAATGTACATACATCATTATTTTAAGGTCTAGACTTGATTTTCAATAGAAGTTTCTAGAAAGTTCCAGAACTTACAGGAAAATTATTGAGAGAACTGCAGATAAAAAATGTGAATACATACTTAACTAGGGTTATTTCAGTCACTTAAATAGTGATTTGAAATCTGCTATACTTAACCGGATCTAAATACATTCGTACGAACAAAAGGAAATTAAGAAAGTCGCACAGCGCATTTTGAGCACAGCTAATGACATATAAGTGGGTGTGTCATTTTACTACGCTGCAGCTATTTTTTTCAAGATAAGCATTATTTTTAGTTGTTAAAACTGCAACGTCATTGTAGCTTGTGTAACTGAATTAATCAATAAAGTTTTATCTGAATGTACGATGTGCAGAAAGAGAAAGATCTCCAACTTTCTGTTCGAGAGGTGTAATGATGACGATGGAGAAAATAAGATAAAACTAAATTATACACACATAGAAAAAAGTGAAAGTAGGCAGTCATCAAAGAAAGTTCATCAAAATTCGCAAAGCGGCGCCCACGCCCAGCATGGAATGTAGGATAATGATGAATACATATATTATTACACACATTATGAATATTTAAGCAAAAGATAAATTTAATAATCATGGTAACAGTGTACATTCTGTAGATATCATTCAAAAATGTCAATAAACGTATTTAAATGACATCAGTGCCCCCACGCATGCCCGTTGTTACCTAGGCAACGTTAATGTTCCGCTTTCAAGGTTATATTAAAATTAACATTTTGATAGGCAATAATGGACTACTCTTAATTCTCTAAAGTCCAGCTGAGTAACGCATGAGTCATTATATCAGTCGGCCGAAAGAAAAGGAAATCCACATTGGTACTATAACCAAACTCCGCCACGACACGTGTTTCCCGCTATAAGCCGTTAATGGATATTCCTGAACGCTTGCGTCGCGAGTGACAGAGACCGCATGATACTTCAAATAGCGGGACATTTGATTTTTCTTGCATGCAATACTAAATTTTATTTCTGAAATTTGAAAACGGTCCAAACTGCAAATTCTTATGTAAACTCTACACAATGACTGACAGATATAAAATGTCCTACCTTCAAGAACCATTCCCAAGCATCACCGTAAGACTCCATATCCATTTTTGCAAAATTCAAATTAAACTATGGACCCGTTCCCAACGCAATGTCTTTAATGACTGGCATCGACTCGACTAGCTGTCCTAGCTAACCCGAATTTAGAATGCATTTACCTTTGCCAAACATCGACGAAAGACGAGCAGGAAATCCTCAAAGACATCGCCGGTGGTTACAGTTAACTCCTCCAGTTCCAGAGACATTTTATCTAGTTTACAGTGTTGCAAATAAGACAAATATAATTAAACTATCTAATATTAGGATCACAGACGATTTTCTTCTTTGGAACTTTATCAGATCGTATATTTAAATTCGAGTGTGCGTACGGCTGGGGCGTAACGATCACGCGTCTAACTTGGCCAACGGACAGCCTCACACTGAGCACTCGACGTGAACCGCACGACGAACGATATAGTTTCGTCATCGTGATCGGGTAGAGAACCGCGTGCCACCGGTTTTGAGTGGTAGACGAATACCGAGCCCCGATACCACGGTTCGCAACGTACGCTTTCCATGTCGTTCGCGGAGACAACGTTGCAGTAAAATTAGTAAGAATTCGTGTACAGTGGTACGGGCAGCTAAACAGCTGATAATGAAGGCGCGTTCAGGTCGATATACAAGTTCACTGGGGGCTCGCCCCATACGTATTGTGATTTGCGATAGGACAGGTCTACTGGCGTGCTGGTTAGCAACCGTACCTACTTCGTGTTGGTATTCTAGCAATGTGAGCGAAGGTGAAAGTAGTCGCGTTACAAGAATAATTTATTATGGAATTAGACCAGAACACTGGTGATTAAAATCTTCGATTGTGACATGAACAGTTTTTTGCAATTATGTACTGGAAGGTGGTGCACATCCAGCTACGAAGAGTGATTTCTTGGAAACATCATTCTATACGGTTTAATAACCGATTTTGCATCAGAGATGAAGCCATCAAAAAATCTAATCAGGTGGTTAAAAAAACGAACGATGTATACTTTTGCATTAGGCATAACTTTATTGGTATTTTAATATTCGAATGATACAGACACAAGGTTATTAACACCTTGCTGCAACAGACTACTACTACTATTGTGGATCAGCGGATTTTATTTCTATTTTAAAATATTGGGTGTATTGAGAAATACTCATTTTTTAGTTAAAAATTGATTATAGTGTGCGTTTACTGGTCCAAATGAATAACAGGCGATTCTTTATAAAAAACTGTGGATTAAGAATTAATGTATAGAATAAAAATAAATATCATTAATGAAACCCGAATACGTTTTAAATGCAAGTAGTACTCTGCACTATGCATAATGACCTTCTTACAGTAGTTATCAAATGTGAGGCACGTGTTGATAATAGCGTGACACAGTTCTGACGTCAAATAATAGTTTAAGCCATAGTATTTATTTACCAGCCAGTTAGCATTGTATTATTGATACAATTCCTCGATATAATTGCGTATATAAATATCAAAACTAGGTATAGTAAAGGAAATAAACAGTTATCTAAAAAAAGGTAATCAATCAAAAAGCATGATGGCTAAATTTTCCAAACAGCTATAGGTAAAAAAATCATCATTTGTTTGTTACCCTCTTTGTAAATAAATATTCACTGAATAAAATTATCGCTTCTTACTGTCAATCCGGTGACATCTTACATCAGGATTACATCGGCAATGCAATATCGTCATTCATATTTTTGTACACATAACCGTATATGTACTTTCATAGAATAATCTAGAAAAAGATAGGTGTATATGTATATCGTAGGTGATAAGATACAATACATTTGCTAAAATTGTATTATTTGCTTCGTGTTTAGTAAGAAATCGACTGCAGAATGACAAGTGTATCTAAATTGATGCTAATAGCGTTTCCTTAGACTTGATTCTTTTAATCTAGTTCTAGACCGTCGATACAGGATGTTGTTTTACGGTGTCGACTGCAAACACTTACTCTCATTTCAAGGGTGTGGTTATATTGCTTTACATTTAAATTCGAGTTAACCTGTATTTTATCGAGTGTATTATTTTTGAATTTTGATTACCTATTTAATAGACGTTTCTAAAATTGTTTACTAAATTCATCAAATCCCAACGAACAACGGCGTTCGCCTATTGTATTACTATTGTGTCTAGAAATACCACGATTTGAAATGCTTAAAGATAATATCAATGTCTATGCAAAAAAAATACATTGTAACTTTGAATGCCTATTGACAAAGATTACAACTAAGTCTCCATGTAGCACAGTAACATAAAAACACTGATTCTTTGAACTAGAACAACAGTTCTTTCAGTGTTACAAAAAAAATTAAACAATACGTAGAACTATTGATATGCGGAAGAAAACATCCAAAAGTATTTTGCGTGATGTTTCACAAACGGCAAGAGAGATATTAGTAACTAATTACATAAAAATAAATTATCTAATAATAATAACAACAAAGTAGGTAGACTTGAAAATTTGGCAACATACCAATTTGGGAAAATTGTCACAGAAAAAGTTTTCGGTAGAACATTAAAATTACAACTCAATGATCTAATTGTGAGTGTAATAATAATGATTACTTGTACTTATATAATTATTATAGGGATAGTAGTATTTTAGATTCAGTCCCGAAAAAGACAGCGTACGGTTAGTTTTCAACTCGTCAAATTCAAAACTTTTATAAATACATACATGACAAAACTTTGTTTCTTTTCTTTAATATATTATTTTTCAAAAAGTATATTTATTTTAAAATATGTAATTTTTTTTTTCGATTAAAAAAACTACAACTTTTTTTTACTAAAATGGTCTTTATTTGCCGTGTTACGGTGTTACTTGCATTCCGTAATTTTTAAATACAGAAAAGATAACAATTTGTTTCGAAAATAGAAGTAATACCTAAACAGTTGTGGAAGAAATTGTGTAGAAGTACCTACCTAACTATAAAAAATACTGTAGGAAATAGAAAACAATGACATCAAGGAAAATTTGCGATGTTCTCTGACTAGCATTATGATAACACAGACGACAGCAGGTCAACCGCCTTCTGCAATTTTTTTTATTCGATTTCCAACTTTAAAATGTTGTTATAAAACGTAAAATCCAATGAAAAAAAATACAGATGGGTACACGTTAAACTGCAGGAGTTTTACTACCTATACGCTTATGATTGGAACTGAACAAATACATCCTTGACGGAAACGGATCAGACGACCCGGATCCGGAAATTAAACATTTTCGCAGAACAATAACGGAATTTCTTTGTTAGTTTTTTACTTTTTTTTAAGAAAAGTCTAAATCTAAATAAAAATTGAAATATTTAAGTCGTTTGCATGCGCATGCGCATGGGTTTTGCGTAAAATCTTTCAGACATTATAGAATCTACTTATTCAATTTCAACAAAACTTGGCAGTTTGGCTTCGAATATGGTTTAAAACAATAATGTAGTGCATCGCTTCATTATTCTCAAATACTTTTTATTAGAGTTGTTATTCACCTACTTTATGACTGAAAATGTAGATACTTGAGTTTTTAGACCATAGTATGCTACGTTTGCACCTAAATCAGTTTAGTAGTTTTCACGTTAAGGCTATCGAGACGATTATGTTATGACGTTCGGAACTCTGAGTAAACCAACCAATCAATGATCTAGAAGCGATTAAATTTCATAGTATTAAAGTAAAATGGAATTGCATATCCACGTTTAAACTTTAATAAAACTTTCTGTTTGATTTCTTGTAAAAATAAATATATTGGATTAGAAATGTAAACGGACATATAGTGAAAGCACTCTGGTGATAGCAATCCCATCACATAAAGTACGTGGACTCTCTTGGAGAGTACCTAGAGGATATTACACTAGAAGTCTAGAAAATAGCACACTACGCGGTGGAATGAACACCTACAATACAGTTTGTAAAGTGTACATTGATTGTAATTTGTAATAGTTGATACATTACGCTTTCTATTAACTTATCATTAACTAGCTCTTACCCGCGGCGTCGCTCCCGTCATTTGACTACCTACCCTACTCTACCTGACCTACTCTATCCTATGTCCTTCTCCTGGCTCTAAACTACCTCCCTGCCAATTTTCAGCTAAATCGGTTCAGCCGTTCTTGAGTTATAAGTGGTGTAACTAACACGACTTTCTTTTATATATATAGATTTAAAAAAAAGTATTCTAGAGTTATTGACTGTATTCACTTTTGGCTATCAATGAAATTTCTAAGGGATCGCATCTAATGGTTGCACATTGTTTTTTTCTTTTCTGTCCTGCAATAAATTATGAATCCTTATATGGTAATAAGTTGAAAGAAAATGTGTGCAGCAGAAACGTACATACAAAATAAATCTCGTTTGTTTTGAAATAATCACGAGCCAGTCCAGTATGTATACCGTCGCCATTGATAAAACAAAAACGTAGCGAAATTTACGAAAATAGTTCGAAACTATGGCAAGTTTCCAATTAATGTATGGCAGCTGTCTTTTGCATTGTTTTACTTTTAAAATTCCTGTGCAATGTTGAGTTTTTTTAGTTACTATTATTTATAAATCATGTTTACATAAATTTCGAATTGTATGGAAACATTGTATGTATACGCTTTTAACGTAGAGCTAGAGACCAGAAATTGATATTGAAATATCCCTACAAGGTATAGGAGGTCTGGCGTATTGCGTTGTTGACAGTTTACCGACACTTTTGTAACATAATATTGTAAGTAAGCGGTCAGTATCAGGGTGTGGACAACGAAATACACATTAATTCCGATATATTGTTATTTATTTCACAAGTTGGTGAGTGTGTAACACGTGTAAGTCTGCGATAAGCCCTAAAGCGAACGCCTTATTTTGCGTCAATATACGGGACATTACGTGATTTTTTTAAATATTTTGGCTTTGAATTGCTTCCTTATATACTATATATTGGTAATTAAAAGATATTATAAGTAATTACTTAATTGTTGACCTAGTAGTTGCAAGAGCGACTATCAGGTTCTAAAATTTCAATGAAAAAAGGAGGGTCCTTTTTCACGTTTTGAGTGCGGAGATCATCAAAATGACCTCTTACCGTGCGTGGAGCGAGAAGGAGTGCTACACTTTTACTGACGAAAAACATCAGCCCGTTCCTTCTCCTGAAAGATCCGTTGTACCCCACAGCTCAGGACATAGTTCTAAGGCTAAAAAAACATTACTATCGGTTAGTCCCAATCGAGTTATCGATATGAAACGAACATATACATTTGAGAACGAAAACGAAAACAGAACAGAGCAAGTTTTAATTACTTCAAGTATAAAGTTTTGACGTGTGTTTTAGAAACTGAATTTTCGTGTTGTTTTCGTTTTTAGCCTAATAATAATTATATTATTATGAATGAAGCACTTGGATCCTTTGTCTATTGTATTGATGACTCAATTCTGTTTTTACTTTATCTTCTATTCATTGAATGCATTGGAAATCTTTTCGAATGAAAACATATCAAAATTTAATATAATGGACTGAAATCGGTGGTTTATTGTTATTTTTCTATAATCTCCGGCTTGCTTGAGAGTTTTGTGAATTAAAAGCGTGGTATTCAGATCCTAAACAATAGTCATTCACGTAAAACTTTTTGTGTGAAAAATGGATGTTGAAAATTTCTGTGACGTTGAAGCATGTCTAACTTTAAATGCATTTGATTTAGCACCAAATTGCGTTCTGTTAATGATTAAGTAGAACAACCATTTACTCATTTAAAGCCCCAGCCAAGTAGGGTTATCCAACGAATCTAAATGTATGTTATAATTTCAAGAAAAAGCTCGTCGTACTAAGTCTGCATAGGTACATGCAATTCAGGTTAAACGACGTCTGGATAGGCGTATACCAAGAAGTTTTTCATTCTTAACGATACTACTTAGAACAAAACTTGGCTTTGAACAAAATAATATTAGGATGATCAACTTATATGCACTAAATAATAATATGCAGTTATTTATAAGTTACCTACCTGACTACGCATGTAATTCACATCTATTAAATATGTGACATGTCTCGATCAAGGTACATTAAGTTGATTATCCCAGTGTGCGCATGAATTGAATTCCGATATTGACTTTTATCAAGTTACGCAAATTTACCAGTCAGGCCGACACGCGACATTTGATGGCATACCTACACTATGTAAGTGATGCTTAGAAGAATTTAATAAGTATTTCAAATACCAGCATATAATAGTGCTAGCCCTACAAAATTGCAAGCTACTTCCACGTCCTTTCAGCAGCTTTTCGCCTCCTATTGGTTTTATAGTCTACACCTACAGCCTTCCTCGATAAATGGACTATCCAACACAATAATAATTGTTTATTTAGAACCAGTAGTTTCGGAGATATTTTTAGCAAACAAGAAATCTCTTTAGCTGTGTACAATAAGTATAGATTTACCATATTTTTTAAACTCAATAATTTCATATTTTACATTGGTGTATTAAGTACTAAAATTGGTTGGACGCGAATATGAGATCTAGTGACGAAGGGTCTCACTAAGTCTGCCATCGATTGGCAAAAAAGAGAAATATGGAGAAACAGACATGAGCTAAGAAGAGACTCATCAAAGAAGATATAGAGATGTGTTGTAGGAAAATGTTCCGGATAGCCTGGACTAAGTACCAAACTAACGCCTTTTAATAAGTGCTCGATATGAAACGCAGTATTCCATCGTCCTGTGTTTATTCCTGTCCTACTGCAGCTTTCCTTGATCACGCTTATGTACTTTTAAACAGTCGTGATAGGTATAACTCAGTACAATTTCGTGCCAATATTAAATGGCAAAAAAACTGTATAAATTAAGCAGTCAAAGATCACTCAACCAAGATAAATGTCCAGTTTATCGTATACATTTTATTGATTTGACTATTCCTTAAGGTCAACTGTTCAAGTCCAATGTACCCATGTACCGTATAGATACCTACTGGATAGCAGATAATGTTCACATTTTTATATATTTATGTCAATCATTTTACGTTACTCTCAGAATGTTTCTTTTTATGGTAACTGCCAATTCGTTTGTCTTTGTGTTAAAAGAATTCAATGACAACTTGACGAGTCTCTTTTACGAATAATCTCCTTACAATAATTTTGGTTGATATGACTATCCGAGTGACTGAACATGTTTTGTTGTGCTGTGGACTGTAATGAAATTGTGGGCTTGTACGCCACTATAACTAGAGATAAAAGAAACAGTTCCACAATTATTCATTTTTTCTAAAAAATAAATAAAAGAAGCGTCGTTGTTGGAATGAGTTATTACTCAGACGTTAAGTGAATCTAATTCTTTCAAGACTTCAGAATCACTTTATAAGTTTTTATTTTACTGCTGTAATTATAATTTTATTATACTTTTTAGCCTTAGAACACTGCACTATTTACCCGCAGAAAAATAATAACTATACTGAAACAATATAACATCTAAAATTATAACTTGAACAGTTTTTTCTTTTGTAAATAAATACAAAGCAATTGAATTACCAGCGCGACTGGGATTACCTATAATTCATTTTGCAATTTATTCTCTTATCGAGACGGAAAATAAAAAAGAAATAAAAAGGTGGGTTATTTGTATGTTACAAAAGGCTCCGACATTTTGGTAGACAGACTACCTACACATGGTAATCTACGTTGTCAATTGCGCAGACAAAACGGCCATGATTTGTGAACAAGGCTAAATTTAACAATATCTATCAATTTGATACTGGATTATACTTGATGGCTATTACATTTACCAACTTATCTAATCAATGTGCGATATAATCAATTGTCTTACGAAGCACTTGCCTACGCATGTCGTAGTTGCCTGTTACAAACTAGTCTCATTAAAGAAACGTAACCTAATTAATTGTACATAATTATTATCTACTATTGTTTCTCGTTTTCCCAGCACTGACATATATAAACACCCGTTTTATGCTTGCAGATTTAGGGTCTGTTTCACTTCTATTCATAGCTTTTAGCTTAGGTGCTTTTAGTTATGTCATATAGATGACACATAGGTACAGACATCAACAGCCTATATAAAATTAAGTGCCCAGCTTTGAGCAAAGGCCTCTTGTCACATGGAGAAAGTTTGAGTATTTCACCGGACCAGCGTGTTGGCGAATTCAATCTCTTAATTAGAAATTATCAATCCGGATTTCTTAAAGGTGTTTTAATTGCTTGTGGGACTCTGACCAGTTCGTGCCGAAGCATGGCTCTCCCACGTGTAAATTATCATACAAATTGAATAGTATTTTATTTATATATAACGTTGATAACCTGTGAAACCCTACAGGTTTTATTAGAAGATTTATCGACATCTGTTTTACTTGGAGGAAAATGTGATCTTCGGAGAGGTAACTGAAGAGTCTATTGAATGCTGACCCAGGATTCACGGACGTATTTTAACGAGTTCACGATGAATGCATCTTCGAGAAGTTGGGTCCTATGTACTCGCATTTATATTTATCGTGACACTTGACGAATCTTTGTCTATAGTTTTAGCCACGCGCATTATGCCGTGTCAAGCGGCCAGTGTGACGTCACCTGGCGACTGGCCAAAACCAGTTGAAACCAGATCAACACAGTCGACAGACAGTTGCAGGTTAATTAACAATTTTGTATGAATGGTATTTGTAGTATTTGTACGCTTTAGTGACGCATTCCAAATAAGGAAACCTGCGATATCGGCTGCTACACATTCCTGAGATTGATTTTTAATGGATTTATTTAAAAAGTTAAGTATAAATGATGTTGTACAGAGGTCCTATTACAATAAACTTATTTTAAAATAACTAGAGTTAAAATTTATTTTATGAACTGTACCCAGTCCTCACAGTGAATCAGGCATCTGTACATTTTCCGAGGAAAAAGTACATCAGTATTGTTTTTATGGAGACATTTTATCAAAATATCATCATGAACCTATTTTAGTTGAATACTAAAATTGGACAAAAATACCACACATATTAAAAAATACTTAAAAATTAGTAAACCAAGATGTGTTATTTTGAAGATTGTGGGAAATGTGATTAAATTAAATACTCATTGACCTTTGCGATAACAATGTTATTGTTTTAACAAATTAATTCGTTCTAGAAGCGTCCATACTATCTATATGTGGAAGGAGGCGCGGCTCTCAGTTTCTAATTACGTCACTTGAAGGTTATTAAGGATTTATATTTAACAGTCTGCCTTTCGAATTCTGACGTCAGAAGAATCCGGTTTTCTGTCTGTCTTCGTCTATTATAATAATACCTCCGATGGAAAATGACTTCGCAACTTATGTAAGAAACAAATATTCTCGAAATAGCAGAAGGAAAAATTCCTATTGGTTTTATTTGCAAATGAATAGTTTGTAATTTATAAGTAAGTACCTATGTAGTAAATTAGAAAATTTATTTGATATATTAGCTTATAAATTTGAATTACAAAATACAGTTAAGTTAAATAAAAGAAAGTGAGTAGATATATATGACTAAAGAACTTAACTTGTTAAGTAAATACGGATGCAATCTGCATTAATAGGTCTTAATATAGAAAGGGCAATAAAATGTATCGTTAAAAAATAAGCATGCAAATAAAATAATTTAAATGCAATTTATAATAATATCTGTACAGTATTGAACGGTAGATAGGTTTGTTAGTGGGGACAACTTCATTATCAACGTGTGTTACTGTGACCTTGCCGGCTGTTGCTATGCCAACATGCACTGACCGCATGTTAACCCGTCTGCATAAAGCCAGTAAATTAAACTATTAAAAAAAAATGCATGGCACGCCTAAAAACTTTTTGCTTAAAACTCTAGTCTGATGGCGGGTATCGGTTGTTTCAAAAATAGAACGCTCGATTTTTTTTTGTTTCCATATAACGTTTACAATTTTTCCCTCTATTCGATCACTATTTTAAACGACAAACGTCTTTAGCCGTCACACATAGTTTATTAGTCAAATTCATTTAGCTTTTATATGGTGTTTATATACCTATTCTGTAAACAATATTTAGTGAATTGAAGCCATGAAGGAATACCCATAGGACATACATTAAATTCATGATTGAAGCTAAAATAAGAGGAGCAACTGTTGCTCCTTTCATTTTCACGTCTGTTATAGACGTGATACTTAAGTTAAACCAATTGGTATGTATGTATATACAAACAAAATTATTATACCGATTCTTTTGATTACTCTAGGTTTTGGCAGATCTATATACATTATTGATTTCGCTCGTGTGGCGAACAAGTGTAAAACAAAAGTAAAATCCTGGTTCATACTGGCGTGTGGCTTGTGTTAATGCGACCAGCTGTTTAAATGTCACGTGACGTAAGTATGACGCGCACCTCGACGTTTCATGACCGTTTTAAACCAACCAACCAACCTCAACCTTTTTGATATAAATGCACAAATTAAATATATATACCTATAGGTACTTACCCATTGTGGTATACACGTGCCTATTATACTTCTTAATATTATTACATAACTATAATGTGCATAAAGTCTAACAATAACTGAATTTTTATTACGGGGATTCCTATACCTATTCGCGTAGATTAACTGTTTAGTGTTTAATATCAGGTCACAAATCGTATCAGTCGAACGAAACGCACAGAAAATGTCGATATATTGGTAGACATAAATGCATTGGTGATAAGTATACAGCTGCATAGCGACTGTGACTACGGGAGACAAATAAACGATGCGACGCCAACGGTAAGTCAATCTCTTATCGGTGCTTTGGCGCGCCGATATCAATTAGTCGCGTGTGATATTACAAAACGTTTCGGTCTTGTTGCAAAGAATACTCGCCATGACCTCCCTCGAACCACCCAGGAAACATTTTAAACTGTGAATTTTCTAGAATTCTAGTAATAATGCTTGAACAATAAAACTAAACTTGTTTTGTTTGACCTTTTACAGGCGTATTGCGATTGTGACTGTGTCACTTTCGGTGAAAGTCCAAATTAGAATGTCAATTAAATTAACGATATGAATCTCTTTGAGGAATATACTTATTTGATTTAAAATAGGAATTCATAGGTTTGTAAGCAGACTCGAGGTCCGGCAATTCAAGTTTCTAATACATTGCGATGTTATTGCTTCGTACATTTTGCTGAGTACGTATTATTGTGATGATGGAAAGTAAATTGAGGAAAATGTTTAAACATGGACCAGGCGCAGCTCTTCAAACAGGTACCAGGTTCCGTACGCGGGGAACTGATGCTGTTCTAATTTCAGACGATATTTTCGTTAGCAAGGTATGTTTTAGTTTATCGAGACACAAGCCGCTTTCAGAATAATGAAAGACTAATATAATTTGTAGTTTGATCCCTATTGATGCTTACAAATTGATTGGAAACTTTACCCGAGAGCCTTCCTACGTGTTTGGTAAACAGGACCGCTGACGATGACGAGGTTCTGCCTATAATTCTAATAGTACAAAGACTGGACAGCTGAGTGATGTGATTTTATTTTTATGGACGGCAAACGAGTACTCGTGATACCTGATGGTAAGCAATCAGCGCCGCCCATGGACAGCAACAACGGAAGAGTTACGAGTGCGCTGCCGACCATATGGAGGTTATGGATTTGGGGATAGGGAGAGGGGAAGGATTGCCTCCGCTAAGATCATTTACACGGCGAAACATAACCCTGTAATTGTTACACGCCGGTTTTCTGTGAGGATGTGGTATCACTCCGGTCAAGCCTACTCATTCGTGCCGAAGGATGGTGCTCCCACGATTAAAGAACGAATGTGGCGATGGTAATATTTTCACACAGAAATACGGGGTTAGTTGATAAGAAGAACGTGGATTGACCAGACGTAGGGATAAATAAAAACCGAGCTGCCTTATCTGCACACTGCATCACTGAAAAGACCTATATAGAAAAATACTTTTTGGTATACCGAAAATTAAAAAAATAAGTTTTTTTTTATTTATATATATTCATCATTGTCTAGAATAATGGCAGAGCCATTAAAGCACGAGTACATTAATTTAACATTCATATTTAAATAAAATATAAGTTAAGAAAATGTATAAATATATAAATTATATTCATCAATTTGCATCAACATTAAAGGAAAAAGCTAAATTTCGTATTTTAAAAATTAAAGATGTATATGTACGTAAATTAAATTCGAATATTATTTTCACACTAATATATTCATTAAAACACCTGGTTTCTTCTTATATGTCATTATTAAATATTGTAGTCTTTTTAGTAGCTAATTTAACAAATTCTTATTGAAACCGAACGTTACCTATTAATATAATATGCACGCTGATCTCTATCCATTTGTGATAATATTGTAAACAGGTTTTATTGCCAAAAATAGAGGTTTCACTTAATTAATATGAAAATTAATTTATCGTATTAACCGATTGAGTGACACTCGAGGACGCGCTCGTTTAATTACAGAGATCCTACATTGGTATTTTCAAAAAGAGGTTTAAATGCGATAAATTGAAATCCGAACTCATTAGTAAAAACTAATACTTACGTAGTATAAAGTAAATTAAAAATATTCTTTGATTTGAATAACGAAGGCATAATTTACATAACAGGGACGATAATCTCTTTCTTATACTTAAATAGTTCAGACAGTAATATACTATAATATTGATTAACGCTAACTGCATTCTTAATGTTAAGTAATTCATAGTTCGGTATTCATAGAACAATACTAGATAGACGTTCAATTTCTCGAATAAACACTAATTAAATTATTATTGTTTATATACATTGAAAGTTTGTGGAATAATTGTGTTTACAATGAGTAAATCTGAGCGTGCGGTCGGTATGTACTATGTAGATAATGTATATTTAACGGATCTATGTACTTGCTAATGAGTGCGTGGCCTGACCTGTTGATCTCTTGACTCTTTCCCTTCGTTAATACCAGACCAGGATTACTAAGACACATTATTTACGAATTATTATGGAAACGAAATATAAGCATTACTGTAGTCAGACTTATTATGCGTCTATTGAAATGACGGTTAGCACTCCCCTAGACAAGGATGGAACACACAAAATTGGTTAAAGCACAACTTGACCACATTACGCGGAGGTTGCGGGGCAATAAGGTAGCCAAGTAGCGCACTAAAGAGCAGGAGAAGGAACAAGGGGCAAGAGTCTGACACTCTCTCTGTGTCACTGACTGCCACAGATTTCTCTTGATTTTCCCTTCAAAATATAAAAAAAAAACAACAGGCCAATGCAATGTTTTCAACGACATCAACAATTTAAAAGTGATCGATGTAGACAAAACTACGAAATACTTAAATGACATGACAGCGAGGATCATTATGGAAATCAGTGAAGCTTAAAACACGGAAATGAAGTTATTAAATTAGGTGCTGCAATGTAAAACAGCCATTGAAGTAGAAACCGCGATATGCGCAAAGGACTTGCATGGAAAAGTCTGTCTGTGGCGCAAAATTGAATCCGTCTGCGAATAGAAAATTCCACAACAAACAATTGCTGGTATCATCGGTACGCAGCGCTGCGCTTATCATTCAGTTAGTGAGTAAGAAACTACCTATAGATATACATACATACTTGTGTAAGTACAAAGGTTAATCGGAGTATCGATGATGATGAATCGAAATCCTTTATCATAATTTTATAATGTTTATTTTTGTAAATAAATTGCGTATTTATTTTAACTAAAATGGAAATTTTATTTTGTACATTAAACTTCAAGGTTTGGACGCACGTTTGTGCGTAAGTATTTATATAATAAAAAAATAAGATTGATATCCATGATTACATTCTATCAATATTATAAACGCGATACTTTTTACCTATGAATGGGTGTTTGTTATTCTTTGACGTAAAAACTACTGAATAATTTGAATGAAATTTAGTACGAAGATAGATGAGAATCTGATATATAACACATAATACATATAAGGTAATATTATCCCTCTTATATTAAATTGGGGAAACGTTAATATATTTTGGCATCATGTATAAAATCGACATAACGATATTATAGCTGTGAAACTACATTTAATCACATGCATTACGCAATTAAGATCTTTATGTATATTGATTAATATGGTAATTACTGTCATTTTCCATTGCCAAGAAAGGATGTGTCCAATGTCGATAAAAATTAGAATGATATTATTATGGCTATAGTTTGTCGAAAGGTTTTGCCAAATAATTTTAATGTTCGGATTCTCAAACTAGTGAATAAAATAATTTGATTTAGATGCACTGGTGTTTTTGTCGATATTGTTAGCCAATAGCTGTGTGTGTACTTCTGTAAGACAGGACCTGCAGTAGATACAACTATGAGAACGACTACCTTGTTTCCCGCAACGAAATAAATCGAAAGATATAGAATATTGAGTATTTTTTTCAAGGAAAAAAAGAGTAACCATGTAGTTTCTTGCTCGTTCTTCTCCATTGGAATCTACACTTTGGAACAAGCAAATAGCTTCACTAGAAGACAGGCCGACAGAATGACACAAAAAGATGAACTTATTGATACTTATTTGAAACAACCCCCCCCCCTCCCCGCTTCGCACGGGATCAACTATCTCGCTATCAAAGGGTCACTTTTTCCTAATCTTCCTCTCTACTCTTCTAATATTTTCTTTGATAAGAACCTTCTCCTGACAATCACAAACACAACTATTATAAAATGGTTATTAATATTATTTTCTATTTAACTAAATGAAAACATGTATTAATTTCTACAAAACAGAAAATTTAATTTTTGCTTCTTAGTTTACTCCTTTTTGAAGTCGGAATATTTTTGTTAAAAAATATTTATGCCATCTATTTACATGTGTATAAGATACATGATTTTGACTTTTCAACTTTTAACACAATCTAGCACCATCTTTGAGACTAGAAAAAGAATAGGAAAAAAAGAATTGTAATAATCTAAATAAAAATGGTATTGCTAGCTACTTATGCACGCACGTGTATCGATATTATTACATAGGTTAAGCGTGACTAATACGGATGACGACAAGTTTATTGCAAGTACAGTGTAATTTGAAACGACTTCTTCATAACCATGTTGCTGTGCAGTCGTAGTACCATATGTTTTTGCTATTTGATAAGACAGCACACGAGTTGACGGATTACTTGATGGTAAGCATGGACACCCGCAATAAAGGAGTTTCGAGTGCGTTACCGACCTTTTGCGGTTATTGAGGAATTCGGAGATTTAGGGATTGAGGGGGAAGGATTAGTGGCCTTCGGTAACCTCACTCACACGGTGAAACACAACGCCGGTTTTCTGTAAGGCCGTAGTATCACTCCAGTCGAGCCGACCCATTCGTGCCGAAGCATGGCCCTCGCGCACTTTACTAAATACAAAATTTAAGAGTCAGTTTTATGTAACATAAAAAAAATACGATTTAATTTCGTTGTTTTGTTGCACCTACCGTGCTTCGTCTGTCCTATGAGTTGACCACCCAACGGTAGACAGGGAGAAAACGCCACAGGCACTAAATCCCCCTATGAACGTTTTGTGCATGAACCGTAGTAAATAAAAATAATCGGATTTTTTTATTCGTAGTGTCCATGTCATGAGTGCAGTGCAATCTATCCTCTTTATAGGACATTGCATAATAAAAGACGATTATTCATTCAAAGTTTAACACGTTACTGTATGCATACATATTATATAAGTATGTACAGTGAGGGTCAAAAGTGTAATTGTACTTTACCAATGCTCGTGTCCGATTTTATTTATTTTTTATAGTTTTGGTTCAGAGTTTGATTTACTTTTTTATGTAAAAGGTCAGCACGGCAAACGAGCAGACGGATAACCTGATGGTAAGCAATCAGCGCCGCCCATGGTCACCCGCAACGGAGGAGTTACGAGTGCGTTGCCGACCTCTTAGGGATTGGGGAGGGATCGGGGGAGGGGATGGTTTGGGCCTCCTGTAACCACACTCACACGAAACACAACGCTGTTACTGATTTACTGATTAATTTGTAGCAAAATTATGCAGATTCTAAAGTAATCAAAACAGGGTTTTAGATTCCAGAACGTGTATTACAAAGAAGTTATACATTTTCGCATTGGTAGAGTGCAATTGCACTTTTGACCCCAGACTGTGCATACAAACATTGATGTCATAATCATCATGAATATTGCCATATTATGATTAATATATATTAATTATAAATCGGATCTTGATTTAATTAGTGTGATGACAAAGACGAGGGGCGCGACCACTTTTGTAGTGTGACCTCACGTAACTCGCGTGTCTCAAGATAATGGGAAAACCGACTTCATTATACAACAATTGCATTGTTAATTGCTAATTTTATAAATAATGTTTGGTATTACCTAATGTGAACTATGTGTAATATTACAATGGTCAGACTGTGTCTGGAGGATAACACTCGCTTCAAGTGAAAATTCGGGTTCGAATCCTGACAAGTACCAGATTAACTTTTTTTAAGTTTCTGTACTTTTATAAGGTTTTCAAAATATTTTCGCCGTTTTTAAGTATTGTGTGTGACAATACTTAAAAACGGCGAAGGAAAACATGTGTTATTTGTGTTTGAAATCACCAATCGGCTTTGAGCAAGCGTGGTGATTTTCAAACCTTTTCCGTGTGGCTTTGCCACGAGGCACTTGTAGACTGATGATGATGTTTGATATATATAGATATATTATTATGAATCAGTACAATTTAAGTCAGTTAACGCGGATACTACAGCGTGACAATAAATCTATTCAACTAAAGTTAAAATACATGCACCATAAGAACTTATTTTACTGTTCTGAAATATCTTAACTTTAAAACGTATTTATACATATTGCGCTTACTCCGCAACCCCGGCCAAAAGTAATGGTCAATTGTGATGTAAATAAATAACTAATGGAAAACCAATGCTTTGTCAATCATTTAAAAAACTTTGGATTTAGCTTTTGCTGTTATTAACCAATGTACTCTTAAGTGCTTGCTTTATGAAAATCGACTTAATACAAATGTACAGAAGGCCTAGTATGCGATTATTTTGTTTAATATGTACCTAGTAATAAAAGCGATCGACTAATGCCGCGAGGAATCTTTTTCTAATTGGATTGCGAGGTCAAAGGGCAATTACTTACTCCGAGTTCAATAAGTATTGATATGATACTTAAGTTTATCTGAAAAATACAAGTTCCTTTATCTAGTACTTTGTTTTTCTTTTAATTATCCAATTGCACGTTACCTATGTAATGGATGTTGGCGCGAGACGTTATTTGTTTTCTAGCAAATTGATTTAGAATTAAACTTATGCAACGAGTACTAAAGAGGTCTCTAATTGACTAGTAGTAATTCTAGCTTTGTATTTAAATGAAATTAATTTACCTGCATTCGTTTGACAAAGGGGTAAAGAGATTAAATCCCAGAAGCATTCTAGGTTCTCCTGTGTTTTAATCCATCAGTACCTAGTCCATTACTCGACATAGCCCTTAGACAGTTCTCTAGCAATGTTTAGAGTACTCGAACAAGTAGAGGTGTTACGCTCGAATTACCAATACAGCTGGAGTTATTTGTAAGACCAACGGTTTAGAATTGTAGATTCAATACAATAAGGTCGAGGTTCGCATTGTTTATCTCTATTTTCATGGATACGTATCTAATTTTAATTAATGAGAAATATGAGTAAGTAGTGTATTAGTTCGGTTTGTGTTAGGTATGTAAACAAAAACAGCCAATTAAAAACATAAACGACAAAGATAAGAGGCGGATATGCGAATTTTATCAAGTGGAAAGAATAATTTTCTTGATACTCTGTGAAGAGTTTTGCTAAGAAACCTGGAGTGCCCTTCTCAACAGTTCCCGAGTAAAGTTCAGGGTATCAATCAGTGTGGCACGCTGTGTGTCACGCTCAGTATGACACGTGAATCGATTTATTTAAGATAAATAATGAGAAACACGTGAATGAAGGCGTGTTCTATACCGATGTTCTAAAAATAGATATTAATATCTTAACGAGAAATAAAATTGCAACAATTTACCGAAGATATACCTAAGTGCTTCAGTGCACTTGTGAGAAGCCGGCGTGGCTGCACATCGGATATGAAATATTAGTAAGAACTCAGTGCGAAAGGACTTAAGATTTCATATATGAAGTATTAAAGAGAAATGCTGGATTTTTTAAAAGCAGGTAGATATATAGAGAACTTGTTAAGAAAACGTTTTTATTTATTTATTTATGTTACTGCATTACAAATTAGTGATACTACGAAAACTCATAGAAAATAATGCTTTTTAAAAATGTTGCCATTCGCAATCAGTGACGGCTGCACGTGGCATGATGGAGAATTGCTTGATAGATAGGTGCGTTATGTTTTATGTATATTTTATGTATACTTTGTATGTTGTTTAGTGTCGTCATGGTGGCCCAGAGGAAGCCCTCGCTTCTCATGCCTGAGGATTCAAAACCTGGCAAGTAGGTAACAATGTGGCTTATTCCAAGTTATATGTACCTTCTATGATTAATTAGATACTACTGACAAACGGTGAAGGAAAACATCGTGAGAAAACCTGAATTTATTATTTCTAAGTTTGAAATCGTCAATCCGCCTTGAGCAAGCGTGGTGATTAATGCGCAATTCTTCTCAGTGCCGGCGTAAGGGCCACTGACACTCCGGGCGAAAATATTATGGCGCCCACTTGAGGGAATAATATGAAGTGTTAGTTTTGTGATGATCCCAATTCCCAAGCCAAATTAAAAAAAAACTCAAAAAATATGCATATGCACAGAGCGTAGAGCACAGTTCTGAGGGTTTGCACCAGGAGAGTCAAGAGACTCCAACTTCAGACCTTGGCGCCCTCCAGAATTTGTCGCCCTGGGCCATCGCCCCATCAAGCGTCCTCTAACGCCGGCACTGATTCTTCTCCTTGGGGGAAGACACCTTTACTCAGCAGTGGGTACATATAAGCTGACGATGATACTATGTTTAATTAAGTTTTAAGAAATGCTAATCACGATACTAATATATAACCCGTGAGTAAATGTTTTCTTTGGTGTATTAGTTATCCAGTGGTAACTTAGCTTAAGCCTGCGGTGCAGCTTAGCGATGTAGTTTCATTGTGACTTTGAAAAGAAAAACTTCTTCTTTAGGAAAAAAAAAAATTATTAAAAATATTTTTATGCGATCCAAATCACCGTTCCTGATATTAAAGTAGACTATAGAAAAATTAATAGCTTTCGAAATATAACGTCATAGTATAAGTTAATAAAATACTTACTAGATTGATTGCCTATTAGTTAGTAGTTATTAAAGAGGACGTGAGAACAGACCACGACCATAGTGTATACCGGTGGTTTTATTAATCCAATTACTTATTTACTTCGACGTCGTACGTTGACTGCCTAGGTATAACTTTATACATAACTACATTATGTATATCTCAGTCAGGAGGACATCCTACTTCAATCTTTATTATTAATATTATAAAGCTGAAGAGTTTGTTTGTTTGAACGGGCTAATCTCCAGAAATGCTGGTTCGAATTGAATAATAATTTTTATGTTTGTTAGTGCATTTATCGAGGAAGGCTTTAGGCTATAAAACATCACGCTCCGATTTGTAGGAGCGGAGCACCGAGTGAAGCTGCTCCACAGAAGCTAGTATAAATAAAGGCGAAAATTTGTAAGTATAGATGGATATTTGCTACTACTTGACTTAAATTGCTAAACGCATCTAATTGAAATTTGGAACAGCCATAAATCACACACACTAGTCTGTCATCATTTAAATAATGACTTGTAAGTATGGTCCATATCGCGGGTCTGCGGTCGGCGAGTAAGGGCAGCTCGCCGCCCGACCAGAACCAGGCCCGAGCGTACGGCGCGTAGCGTTCCGCGCGCGCCTCAAAGAGCCAATAGAACACCACAGACGGGGCCCTAAATGGCTGATGTTCAGCCGGGGTTGCGGGCTAAGCGCAATGAGGCACCGCGACCTCGGCCCAGAGCAGGAGAAGGAACAGGGGGATTTTTAGTCAGTAAGAGTCTGACACTCCCTCCCGCCCGGCCCTGGGCGGGAGAAGTCATTTGATGATTTTCCCCTCACAAAAAAAAGTATGCTCCATATACATATGTATATGTAATATCAGGTTAAAGCGCTTCCGCAATGCAAGTCTACATTCGGAACGCATATTCTTTAGAAAAATCTGGTGAAGGATAACGGTACTTACAGTGCGTAATCTACCATACAAGTAGATCTTTGACTTTGATGGACCATGTTTTTGCGGGTTTGGATCTAATTCGAACCGGACGTAGTTCGGAATCGACCTCACTAATATGATTTTTAGATTCGGAAATAAATTATTATTTTTATCATTTTATCATATACTAGCTTTTATCCGCGGCTTACACTAACGTGCTAGTGACGTCTCTACCTTTCCTACACTATGAATCAACCAGTCGACGTTTCTACCTACCCTATGTATTTATCAAAAAATAAGGAAGTTTTATACCACCTTTAAGCAGCAAACCGACCCATTATCTAGATTTCTATCATAATTGGTCAATTTTAACAAACGGTTTCATCGTAATTTTTAGGTTATCTGCCTTAAACTGCTGTCATCCGGTTACTGGGTCGTGATGACTGATCTCATAACAAGATAATAGTGTCATAGATGATAGTGATAACAATTAAACGTCGACGTCGCAGACACAAATGGCTAATTTCTTCACTCTTATTTCACCTCAAAAGTGACTTTTGGTCAAGAAGATTGCTTGGATTTTCTCGCGTGTCATGGATGCGTTTACAAACATCCAATTTCACATACACATCATACCCAGACCCGGAACAATAATTTGTAAATAATACAAAGAGTTCTTCCTTGCGGGAACCGAACTCGCGACAAGTTGCGCGGCAGTCAGTGCAGTCAATTTCTATTGATTGATTGGCAAGTGGCTAGTCGTGACTATTTGTTTCAAGCCATGTCTACGCTTGTGGTGCATTAATTGCATTATATGTTTGTTCAATGTTGTTATAGAAGCAAGATATGATCAGAAGGCAGAGAGGCTCCCTAGTGATCAATTTAACTACGTTTAGTCTCCTGGGTCTACACGCCGTTCTAGCTGGCAGATTTTCACGCCAAAGCACGGGCAGCTTTTTTTAAACAATATATAAAAATCTATATTTGATTTGTATGTTTTCCCAGCACGTGTCCTAAATTTTATCACTATGTATTGTCCATAAATCTCTGGGAAGATTATGTTCAATGTAATTTGGCAGAGATAAAGAATAAGTGAAAAAAATGCTTTTGAACGTATATTAGTCAAATTTCTGTTTACTTTACTCACACAGCAGAGCTCATCGCAAGTTTAGTTTCATGCTGGTTGTCTTAAGACGCGATTACACTCCGATCGAACCACTTTCAGAATAAAGAGCATGTGAGCGAAATTGAATTAAGAAATAACAGTGTTCGTATTAATAATTACGCAGTACTGAGTTACCGTTTTAAGTGTAACTCAGTCGGTTAAACAAGCTAATGATACCTAGATGGCAAAACATTATTTCCCAAAACTATGTTCTAGCTTGGTAGAAGAATTTAATAGTAGTCATAGTTTGTTAGAACAAAGCACCCCTTGTCTTTCTTTATACACAGGACGTTATAAACGAACATTATTTATATTAAATTATTGTTGACTGCATCGAAATTAGAATGAAACGAAGGCTTGTCTGAAGGCAAGATTGTAGTGGACTCAAGTTATTTTATTTTATTATAGAGCTTCATTATAAAATAAACATACATCGATTTCGTAGACAAAAAAACATCCTTATCACACAGTCTATGTAATAATATCAAGTCATGAAGTTGGGGTTTTTTTGAGGGATGAAAATCACCAAATGATATCTTTTCTTTTATGATCGATGGGAAGAGAGGGAATTTTAGACTCTTACTGACTAAAAAGCACTCCGTTCCTTCTCCTGCTTAAGGCCGAGGCTGCGGTACGTTATTACGCTTGCATTTGCAACCCCTTGCAACTTGCAACCGCGTTTTATTATAAAACAGAAATGTTTTTGAAAATGTAAATTTTATATTATGATCCTTATTACTTAGTAATAGACTACAATGAAAATATTTTTAAGTGAGACTTTACAATTAAACATTTTAAACAATCATTGACTGTCCCGGTCAAACACATTTAATCATTAGTTGAACTTTTCCTTAGAAACGATTTTGTTGTAAAAACAATTGCTTAAGTCTTGGTTAATTAACCATTAAACGACTTTGAGTACAGCGGGAGGTAAGAGCTTCATTTAATTACGGATAACAACTTAATACATCAGGCTAAGTAAGATTTCTATTACCGTTTGCACCACGATATTAACTTAACACTTTTATAAGGTACGTATGTATCTTTATAGTATGTCTGAATATTCAAGAAAGTTCGTGCTAAGGACTCTACTGCCTACCCCCGGAACAAAACTAATCACCAATGAACAAAGAAAGACAACAAATTCTAAGAACATGAAATTACTCGTATATTCTACATGAAAATATGATGTAGTCGTGTTTATGTACGTAAATATTGTAGGGACATACATATTTTATAACAGTACTTAAGCAGCTTTACTTTATGAAAATTAATTATATATTTACCTCTTCCTGGCATACGATGTCGTCCATTTTTGGAGTTTTCTAATTTAATCCACACTAAAGCATTTATTTATATGACCACTATTATATAAAGTTGAGAATAAAAACTATTTATTGAATAAACTACATGATTAATAATATTTTTTTCATCCATTAAAATCCCCAAATTATTTACAGACAAGCGAAAAACTTTCAGCTTTTGAAAGCTTTAAATCTCCCCGCACGGATGAAAAAGCCGCAAAAACCAGAAAGCTTTTAGTTTAAAACGCGTAAAATATAATAAGCTTTTTTGTTTTATAAAAATAAAATTCACAATAACGTGAGATAAAAACTGCAACTAAATACGTTTCGCCGTTCCGATACCGGCGACGGTCCTGAAAGCCGTCTCGCGCGTTCCAGGTCGTCGGTGTAACTAGGACATAACCGTGAAACTTGCATGGGAGTCCTGAAACGTACTGGTGCATACAACCTTATGTTTCCTACCGTTTTGTTTTGATCGTAATTGCAATATTTTATTATCGGATACCAGAACTACATATGGACCTATGTATATTGTTTTAGTAGTGAATGATAGAAAAAGTTTAGAAGCTTTGTTAACATAGTGCAAATAAAATGAAATTATGAATACATTTTATTTTATATGAAAGTAAATAAAATGATTGTTATTGGACG
The DNA here is from genome assembly GCA_902829305.4 of Spodoptera exigua. Classification (NCBI taxonomy): domain Eukaryota; kingdom Metazoa; phylum Arthropoda; class Insecta; order Lepidoptera; family Noctuidae; genus Spodoptera; species Spodoptera exigua. The sequence continues at coordinate 3,928,078 of LR824601.2, read as the reverse complement.
TATTATTTACATTGGTTTCAAGCACTGTTGGTTCCTGTAATCGTAGCGTAATGATTTTAGCCTTTAAAGCCTACATCGATAGTTCTATAGGACACAAAAAGAATTGTTTAATCAAAACGTGTAGTTCTGGAGAGCAGCCCGTTAAAAACAAATAATTATTTTTAAATAATAAAAAGTATATAATAGAAATGCCTATATAATACAAATTATTCTCTCGAACTAGCAGCTTGACCTTCGGTCCCATTTATTATTTATTATTTTTCTTTATTAAATTATTAATAAAGAAAATTTTATCAAAAATCGAAATAAAAAGACACATTTAGTTAATGTACTAGTATTCAAAATCAAGATAAAATAAAGCAACATATAATGGATCGACGTGTGATCTATGACTGAGTTTTTTGATTTCCGGCATACCTAGATGAGACTAGCTACTCTTAGAAATTGCGCTGACTTAGGGTACAAAGCTTGCTTTCTTTTACATAGGACTTACAACCGGCATATACGATAAAAAAATAAAGTTCACGTCCGTGTTCCGTACCTACTGAAGAGAGTTAAAGGGAAATATGTAGGTAAGTGACAACATTTTACCAGAACAGTACCTACGCATGTGTGAACATACGAACAGATTACAACATAAAATACTTATTTTGCGAAAACTAATTTCATAATACTATTAAACGCTGTCCACTAATACTGTATGAATATGTGTATAAATTTGTCGAAACCATAATACAGTAAGGGAAAGCATCACGAGCGGGAATGTGAGCTTTATATTCAATGAAATTAACAAAGATTTTTGATTTAACAATGCGAAGCAGAAAGCCTGCATTGGGAAGAAGAAATCTTTAATTGGTAGTGAAAGGTGTCATTGAACTTTCCTTAATCTGCTATCAACATTATTAGTAAAGACTAGAAGTTTGAAACAGACTTTTTGGCAATGGATATCTCCTTAAGAGGAAAATCAACTTTAATATTCTTAACGACTAAAACGCACATAGTTCCTTCCCCTACTCCAGGTCGGGCTTGTGGTACATTATAGAGCTTGCAACTCCGTAATAGGCTCGCCCTATATGTTGTTCAATTCAACATATAACTAAAGAAGTATAGCGTATAGAACATACTCAGTCTTCCGGTCAAGTATATGCAGTCTAAGCACCTTTGGGAAATAACAGATGTTTTGCTAGATACTATTAAATGCATCCCTCATAACAACTATAGCTTAGTATGCGATATAGTTTAATTCTATTGTGGATTGAAGGTTTAACTTTGCAGGAACTAAACAAAAGGCTTTTGGTGGACGCTGCAACTGTAAGCCTCTCTGCAACATATGAAGCGCATGTGACAATAGCTTACGGAGCCAGCTACACTTCAAAGACCAACAATAGTCTGTCCAAAATATATGTTCAATTATTTATATGTATCACAAATAGTCTGATTGTGTTGCAGATGGAAATATGCTCAAAAATAATTAGAAGTTGTCGGGCTTTTTACATTTATAACGATAGACAGTTTCATAACACATAGCCAACGATTCTATTCGAATATTCTAAACTCAAATACAGAAGTTTTTCTACTATTGAGAAGTTTATAGTAAAATATACCTACACTCGAATATTTTAAAATGATATTTCCCAAACGTACGTTATTTGGAATGATATTTACCAGTACTTTCATAGAACGGTCCAACGTATGCTGTTAACAAACAAAATCCAATCGATCAGCAGACGAATAACAAACATCAACAATTTACTTTGAACCTTAATTACAACAGTGCACTAGTTATGTTTATACTAGCTATTTATTTAACGTTAGAGTGTATTATTGCTTATTGCTTTGTTTTATGAAAAAAATCATACGAATACAGTGTTACTGTTTGTTTGTTCTTCTTTTAGGTCGGAATATGGCGATGGATTGAGATAAAGGCACGTACCTATGTTGTGTGTGGTGACAGATGACAGTTCTGACAGATGCCGCGGGAAAATTGTGTAGTGTCATTTAAAAAGGTAGTTTCTTTATAGCGCTACTGGGTTATTTAAATACACCTTGCTTATGTGGGTCCCTAAAAGATATCCCTGCGGGTGAAACCAAGCGTAAATACTAACACCTAATACCCAATATTTCCTACCTATCATCATATAGAGCGAATGTCAACCAATTATCTGATTGAATTACACTAGCGCTCCACCCGGCATAAAATCCTGTGCGTTAATCTACGTAATGGACTCAGCACCCAATTTTGTTTAAATCCCTTCAATATGTTGCGTAACAAACAAATTCAGCTCTATTATATTATTGAACTAGTATTATAGTTGCTAATTAGGCATAGAATAAGTATGACACGCGAAAGTTTACTTGTCCATAAACAATGTACTTTGAAATATCCTTTCACTTTGAGGTTTCTCAAGAATTTGTACCTGCTCACTTAGCTTACTTAGCTAATTTAAAAACATATGCAAAACCATGGAGGAGAATTTTCAAAAACAAATTCCGCCGAACCGGAACAATCTGCATGCAAATATTTGTTCTATATGGGTACGGAATTTTGCAACTGTACCTAGATCGTCATTCCAACTGTGCACATTTGTTTTGACAAATACCTACCGAAAGTATAGTCACAATATTTGTTTCCAACTACGGTAGAGTAAAACCGTTCAATTTTCAAATTTATAAGTTTAGATAGAAACAGGCGTGACTTAGAACTAAGGGGTATTAATATACCTATCTGCAAGATAGCGTATTAATAGTTATGTAGGATAGGTAAGTGATGTAGGTTTCTAAGCTTTGTAGTTGGATGAGTATACAACCGCGACCCGCTTTTGCTAAATGACATTGCTTTGAAAGTCCATCAACAGTTGTAGAGATTACGAATGAATTTACTTAACATTGTTTACTAGCTGCAGCAGCCTTTTAAGTTCTTTACAGTTAAGTCTACAATCCTTAGAGCAAAAAAGAATACGTATGTTTATATAGTACACCAATGAAGTAGTTGCAAAAAGAGCCCTTTGTGTGTCACTTTGCTGGATTATGAAGAACGTCTTCATCCTGTCTTTTCCTCAACTATTTTTTGAGTCGGGAGTAAGGAACCCAAAACTTGTTCTTAAAATAGTTTTGCAAAGTGCACGTCAATTATTTCACCGAAACTTAATACCTAGGTCGGTACTTTTGAGACGTCAAAAACAAAAAACAGAGTAAGTACTTTGTTTACCAGTGGTGCTAGATGCTAGTTCGAAAATGTAGATTAAAGTGGAAAAGAATGATCGAGAGACGATCTTCAGCCACCGTAAGCGCGGGTCTGCGGACGGCGAGTAAGGGTAGCTCGCCGCCCGACCAGAACCAGACCGTTCAGCCGGGGTTACAGGGTTAAGCGCAATGAGTCACCGCGGCCTAAGCCTAGACCAGGAGAAGGAACGCGGGTTTTTAGTCAGTAAGAGTCTGATACTCCTATCCACCCCACCCTGGGCGGGACAAGTCATTTGATGATTATCCCCTAACAAAAAAGCGAAGACTAATATGAACTCATATTATGTCTTACCGCTGACCGACCGACACTGACTAACACAATTGAAATAAGTAATTTGTTGGCTAGGGTCATCGGGTTTTCAACAGAGACAAACCGATGTCCTTCCGATGTACCGATGTCCGATTTGGTCCACGTATGAAGTGTTAAATTAAAATTCCAATGTGTTTATACCATGTAACTCGATACTAAGAGGATACAAATCTGAATGTGTTCCGAAATTAATAACCCTTATACATGTTACAAAACTACTAATAAAATTTAATTCGTGATATTGAAATAAAACAACTTTATTGAAATATAATTGAAATAGAGCTATAAGAAACGGGCCGACAGCTTGTCACATGAGAAATAACTAGTTAAATTATAATGAACAACAAGTCCACCCGACGCGACGGGCTAATGCTTCTACAAACACAGCTCATGCCAACTGTTATTTGTTCAACAATCAGCAATCGCTTCCATGAATGTCAAGGACACAGAAAATTGACGAAAGACATTAGAGACGCGAATATAAATATAGTATTGTTCTTGATTACATTCAGATACCAATCATATATTCGTAAATGTAATAATAATATATTCCAATATAAATGTTTATTTTCCTCCAAGCAATAACCAGGTAAGCCTTTCAACAGTATGAACTATTGTGTGTACTGCAATTTTCTATTCCGCTCTTCGCGACAAGAACGTGAGGGATTTTATTGAAGAAGGACGATTCTATTTTACTGTCATTCGATGCGAAAGGAACAACTCTTGGTAAACAATAAATAGTTGAATGTCGACGTTCAGGGAACTACTTCAAATGTACACACTGTTTAGCTAATTTCATTTAGTCCATTCATGGAACTAGAAATCGTAGATTTGCAAGTTTAATTAACTGAGAACTGAAACTGTAATATCTGGATTTTGAACACTAGGCAAAACATGCCTGTTCATTTTCCATAATAAAACAATAAGAATGGAAACATCCATGAAACGAAATGGAGTACTATTCCATTCAATAAACTCGCCATGTACACTACAGACACAGAACTATTAAGCCATTAGATCTCGAATGATACACAAAAAACGCAGAAAGTCCATAAGTGTGTGTAAAAAGCAAGTACTAGTATACAAATCTAATAAAAACAGACATTTTATGAAGTTGAGGATTCGACGTGAAATAAAAATGACAACTAAAACTCTTCCCCCGATAACTGAAGTTATTGAATAGTAAACATTTTCTAGCTGGCTGGCTTTGTCAGTTGAAAGTTCGTCAACAAGGCAAATTAATTGTACACTGTTAGTTTCCCAGTTACATTGAACTGTGGGAGGGAAAGCACTTGAAGTGTATTTGTCATATTGAGAGCTATAACGTTTCTGTATTGCTTCGCTTTCTTTATAATTAAATCATCCTGATGGTTTTGTAACAAAGTCAATTGAACAGTCGATTCGATATTGTTTTTAAATTCTTCTTTTTCACCAAACCACATGGGAACGCCGAAGTGCAGTATCTTTCGTGTTTCACGTATTTCTATGATGTCACGAATTACCACGATCGAAAGGTAGTATTGTCTGTTTCATAGTCGATGTTGTAGCCGTGTAAATAAAGTACTAGATTTAATTATTGGGAATTAAATTACCTAAAAATCTTTCTTTTATGTAAGTACAAAGATTGCGATGAATGAAATATAGCTTATTCTATTGTATACGCTGCTGTCTGATAGCGATAAAGAATACTTATTTCTCTAACATTGATACAAACATCACACACGCCTGCTAAGCCCTGAGCTCGGATATATCCCACCGTCTCTCTACACTATCTTATTGTGTAAATAAAGTTTTTCTATACACATTGTCTGTTTTATTTTTCTGTTACATCGTTGGCATGCCAATCTGATTCATAATGCTCAAGTACTTTTATAACAAAATTGCCCGTACCTTCTGTAACAAATTTAGTTCAAACAATGACGTAGTTATGAAGTCTGCACTCATAGTCGGACCACACCCTCCAATTTTGATGGATGATCCAATTACAGAATTCTAGTTGGCACTTCTATATCTAGGGTTGTACGTATCGAATAGTAACTTCTACTACGTTGTTCAGGATGTGCTAACCCAAATAACTTATCTTTTTTAATCTGTATTTTTTTTTCAATTTAATACTTAAACAAAGGTTGTCAACAACAATGCTGAACTCATTGGTAGGTACTCGCTACGATACAATTCCACTAATTGTAATGAAAAGCGTTCAATTCTCGGTTCAAAATATTTGCTCTAAGATTATAATAAAATGCTTAGTAACGTTACTATTGGACCTTGAAAAGTTTTAATATATTTGGCATGTTAGCGAGTTGGTTATGGTGACTTGACTTGAATCTACAATACAGGGCACACTCGATAATCTTATTAATCGATTGAGAGACTACATTTACGACGTTATTCATAGTTTCTTTGATAATCAAAATAAAAAACATCTTCGACCTTTCATTCGCATGGAATAATAGCAAAAGTAGTAAAATGTTTGTTTGTATGTTCACTCCTAATAAATCTAGTCCGAAAGACTTTTAACAGCTTATTAAATAAAGGCACTCGAGCCATGCTCACCGAGCCGGGCGGCGCTGGCTAGTTATCAGCCTTTATCGGCTACTAGAGACGGAATCCAAAACAGTTATCTATACTAATATTATAAATAGGTAACATTTTAAGTTTGTATGTAGGAAGTAATCTTTGGAACCAATGGTCGGATTACCAAAGTTCTTTCACTTATTGACTTAGCTACAATGTACCCGAGCAGCGAGTGAAACCGAGCGGGAGTAGCTAGTCATAATTTGGTCATAAACTTTCCTAAAACTGGTTCACAACACACTATAGATTTATATTGAAAATCTTTTTTATTTAACCCTAACCCTTTTTTATTTATAGTAGTTTACTACTTCATAATCTTTGTAGAAATAGAGAATGATACTTCGTATTCCTTCGAACGAATATTAGTCATAGTGTCGTCTAAATTTTAACTCTATACAAATTTATCCTAAATTATTATTATTAACAATTACAAGATTTAAATTGTTAAGTGGCAGCCCTAACATGCAGTGAACAACGTCGTCATAAGAAAATCATCGCCTCGTATAACACGTACGCCGCAGCTCACACCTCCGTCCAGGGTTGAACTTAGAGAAGTGCGTTTGGTGACTTTTACATAATTATATTGCACTGTTTATTTAATGCTAGCAAAATTCTTTAAAGATTTCCCAGTAACTGTTAATCTTTCAATCGACACAGAAGAACAAAAGGTGCGCGAAAGTGCGCTTTCTCTTTCGCTTTGATGAATTAAATAACTAAAGAGCTACATCAGTACCCAAACACTGACATCCCCTATTCCTGGACTTTCTATCTCGTATTAACACGCTGTATTAAAAAATCACCTTATAGTCTGTGAAACTTTTTTTAAAACATTTGTGTGTCTATTTATTTTGACATTCAAGTCCATCCCTGGCCAACAAACAAACAGTTTAATATGAAAACTGTTGTCCCCGTCACAAACAATCAGAGCCACCCTCCCTGCTTCCGTCGGTCCATTCCGATCAAACGCAAAAGCAGGAAATTGCATAAACGCTTGTAAATGTTACTTGAGTCACGATGCAGATTGCAAAAATGTTGATGGTGGTATGTGTGCAGGGGAGGCGGAGATCTCGTTTTGTTTTCTTTAAAAATTGATCGATTCCCACGTGGACGTTCGTTTTTAGTCGACTTCGTCTTAATCGACTGAAGATGAAGTGTCAAAATGTGTTACTTTGTTAAATACGTGTTAATTTTGTGTAATAATTTGGTGATATTTCACTAACATAAATGTGAAATTTTGTGAGCTAATATGCATGTATGTTTATTATTATTTCACGCAAAAACGGCTGGACCAATTTGATTGAAATTTCGTACGTAGATGGGTAATACCCTGGATGAATACATAGGCTTTTATTAACATACCACGCAGGTACAGCCGCGGGGGAAACTAGTGAATAATCTTTTAAAGTATAAATTCTAAAGTCATGCACGAGTGACGATATTAAATGAGAGAAGTACGTACTGATACGTCATCATACCCGATACTGCGATCACAACGCGTCAATTGGCATTGAAATATGAAAGAGCAGTGGCCTCTTTGTAGCGACAATAACCTTCTATCTACGCCTAATTCGATCAGTATAGTTTGTGACCTAGTTACAATCTTTACTAATACTCAAAATATAGTGTGGGAGAGCCAAGTTTCCGGTCGGCTCGACCGGAGTGATACCACGGCACAGACCACAAAAAGCCGGCGTGAAAGAACTACAGCGTTAAGTTTATCTATGAGATGACACAAATAGGTTATGGTTGAAGAAAACTTGTACGTACTACAATTTTATTGGAATATCCTCAATTATATTTAGTGGAAGCATTAAAAGGTAAACTGTTTCCTGACACATAAAAAATAATCGGTTTGTAATGAAAAATTACTCTTAGCACCTTGAAACTTATAGCTGTTGGTGATATATGTAGTAGAGCTTTATATATTATATCCTGAACATACTTATTGTAATATTAATGAATATATTATTGTAATTTGCTCGTTATTCGACGAAGATGATGAGGAGTACAACTAATGGAACGTCCACGGATCTGCAGCATGCGAACAAGGATAGAATCAGACCTGACCGTACGGCTCGTTATGTTCCGGGCCTCAAAGAGCGATCAGACCGCCTCAGATGGTGCCTACCAGGGGGTATGTCAGCTGTGGTTGTTGTGGGAGGAGAGTTTTTATTCGGTAAGTATTTGACACTCCTACTCGCCCAACCCAACGAGAGAAGTAATTTGATGATTTTACCACCTCAAAAAAGGTCAAAATGTTAGTAACAGAACTAAAGTCATGATCAATTCCAGTCTGTGCTCCAGTACTCCAAAGTGATCGATGTGCGATTGTACAATATTGAACGACCTTGTACTACGATCGATCGATCAACTAGAGCTGAAATGTTTTCATCGATCAATCGGCATCTCTCACGCGTGTTGTGTTATATAATTTATTGTCTTATTGCAATGTTTCTGATATCTAATATTCAAATATATGTCAGTGTGTAAATAAAACATCTGCCGTAGGGTAGAGAAGCACTTTCAGCAGATCTTCTAATATGGAAAATGAAACTGTGACACCGCTAAGAAGAAATGTGAAAGTTTCTGAGAATGTAAGGATATATGTATGTTTGTTATTCTGTCAAGCAAAAACGGCAGGACCGATTTGATTGAAATTTGGTATCTAGATAGGTGATGGATTAACCTAGACACTAACACATAGGCTCCTTTTTATCAACATATATAGGACGCGTGCGAAGCCGTGGGCGGAAGCTAGCGTAATATAAATAATATGTTACTTAATTACCCTTGCGGTTTACAAGGGTAAAAAGACTTGTTAAATAAATGTTAAGGTACTGTATTGCACTGGAGAAAATATTATTTCTTTGTGTGTGTATGTACTTCTATTAATATTTGACAACATAAACTTGACCCACATCAATTGATCTTGATTATTATTGCACTAATGGAAATGTGTTATTCACCACTTCTTCCGTAATATTTTACTTGATTTTTTTATGTGATTAACTAGCAAACGAGCAGACGGATTACTTGATGGTAAGCAATCAGCGCGGCCTATGGACATCCGCAACAGCATAGGAAGTATAAGTGCGTTGCCGAACTTCTGGGGATTAGGGATATGGAGAGTTACGGATTGGGCCTCCGGTTACCTTCACTCACACGGCGAAACACAACGCTGTGGTAGTTACACGCTAGGTACAATGTGCTTAAATAAGAATTAAGTACTACCTATGTTTGATCCAATTAAGTATATCAACGCCGATAATATTGGCTTGGGTAGACGCGAACTTTTTGTTTGTCTTTACATGTGTGTTTTGCTTTTTGTCTGGAGAAAATAAAATCAGGAAATTATAATTGACTATTTTCCTCAATAAGTATGCCACTTAACGTAAAAAATGACGTCACAACGTGCTATAAATTCATAAAAAAAATTATCGTCGTGTTTTTGATACATCGTAAATATATTTAATTTGACTCGCCGTAAACTACGTACCATATTGTCTTTTGATTTATTACTTTACTAATTACTATATAAGAAAGTACAAAAAGCCTAACATCATAACCATGCAACTTAAAGTTATACATTACTCCCAAGATCTACAACTGTGTTATTAAAAATATAAAAGTCAAATGTTTTAGAGTGCTAATTGGCTTGGCATTAAGGCGATCGACTCGTTTACCACATTCAGGGCTCTGATTGGCCTGATCCACGTTAACCAGGGATAAACGAGATTACGTTTCGATCGGTAACGTAAAGCAAACTCGCAATACTTTTACTACATCACCAAAGAAAGAACATTTGTATTGTAGTATTTATCCATCGTATACAATCAGCCTGTTATTTATGCCTTTGTAGTATCCAACATACTAAAAAGGGCCAGTCATTAATTTGGGCATGCATGGTTTGTTCTAGATGACGTTTCATGAACTTCTTGACGGTTTCGTAAAGACCACAATTTCGTCTCTGTATCATTTAAATTGCAAATTCAAGCTCAGTGTAAACAAAATACAGTTAGTTTTACTATGCATCATTCATACGCAGCAGTGAATCTTTCATAGGGATTTTATCATTCATCTCAAGAACTTTGACCCCAAAGCTAAAAGGTAGAGTTGTGAAGGTTCAAACTTTTATTAAAATTTTATTTTAGTCTCATGTATTGGGAAATGTTAAGAAATAGACTTTGAATAATTTGAAGTTTCACCTTTCTACGTTAAAACACTAACGCCATCTAGTATGCTTATCAGGTAATTAGAATCAAGTGTCTTTACAATATCTTGAAGTATATTTATAACGTAAATAAAGGTTTTTCTGATTCGTTTGCTTCAGTTATTAAAACCCTTATGGTTTTTTATCTTAGCATTCGGTACATTTCAATTATTGTAGTTGTAAGTTGTTTAAGAACTATGTTTATAAACAATTTGGGAATCAAACAACTTTGGAAATAAAGCTACTTAAATGTAAAGAAACAAGGAAAGGAGTCCGTGTCTTTAAAAAAATTACACGTAATCTTTAATTACCACCTAACACACGCCGAGATAATTGTGTCATTTTTTCTTCTGTGTAGACCTATATCTGGACAGACACACAGACTAAAAAGACAGATTTCACGTACCTATCGAATGGGCTAGTTTCCTCAGTCAAGCACTTACTTAAAAATTTAATTATACTTTAGTTTTCATAAATTATATACATTTTTTTAACAAATTTAAGCCTTTGGCTGTCGATGGAAAATCTTGAAGGCACATCCTCAGGATGTTTGACTAAAATAAACGCAAAAAGACGTCATAACTGTATGCTATAAGCTATTTCAAAAAATTCGTAGCTTTTAAAGACCTTAAATAAATGTACTTACGGTAGAGTGTCTCCAGAAGTGAATGAGCGAGTGTATGTCGGTGGCCGGTGCGAGAAGCATGTAGTCCCGCCATTCGTCGTAGCTGATGGTAAGGCTGCCGTCCTGGTCCATCCTGGGGACAAACTCAATGAGTGAGGGAAACAGAAGATGAAGGATGATCATGATGATTTCGTAAGCATTTTTTACAGTAAAATTTATCCTTAAAACAACGCCATAGGGCTTAAAATATTGAAGTAATAATTTCTTGTTTTATATTATGAAATTAAAACAAAACTAGTACAAACTGTCAGAACATTGTTGAAAATGTTAGTATACATGTAATTTACTGCACCGATATCAATAGACTTATTTGAAAATAGAATTGTAATCAAGGAAATAATACCATCTATATTTGTTATAGATGTTTTTAATGATAGGGGTATTCATATTAATTATTTAAAGAATTCCACTTTTAAATTACCTTAATAGTTTTGTATAGACTTTCTCTATTGTGTGTAACATATATTCTTTGAACTAACATTCAAGTGCATTTGTTTTGGTGCAATGTTTCATACAGTGCACATGCAGTGTACAAGTTCGATAGCAAATCATTCGCGACACATTTCAGCACAACAATAATATGATGACGATGGTTTCCTATTACACTATTTAAAGGATTTTTTTTATAAAAAACATTGCCCTACACTACTAGGTTTTCTACTATGTCGTGGTTGCGTTTACAAACATACAATTTTACATACACATTTCACCCAAACCCGAAACAACAATTTGTAGATAGAGAGATTGTTCAAGACCATCAGATATGTAATAATATGTATGTTTAGTTCAAAGGATATTTTATTGTAACGAGTTGTCTCATAGCTCGATAGATGGCGTTGCCCGATTTAAATTCAAGCTATGGTTTCGTTACATCGAATACTATAAGAGAGTAATTTATTTTGTTATTAGGGTTCGAATTCATAGTTCAGAATCATAGTTCAGAATCACAGTTCAGAATCATAGTTCAGATTCATAGTACAAATGAGTCCAGACCATAGTTCAAATACATAGTTCATACTTAGTTCAAATATACGAACCAGCAGTTCAAGCGTAATAAGTGGTTTAATTTCAACCTTATTATAAGCTCCATTAGATCAACAATTACTTCGGTAATTAACAGAGATAGAGAGAGAGGGAGAAAGACACACAAAGAGTTGTTCCGTGCGGAAATCGAACCCGCGACACGTTGCCCAGCCAGCGCACCAACCGCGCAGTGAATCAAACATCGTTTATTTTATTGATACCATGATTAATCGTACATTCATCATTTATTATATAAATTCGATATGCATGTCCATGTCCCATAGATATAGAAACAAAATTACAGTGTGCCTTTCAATCAATATTCTATTTTTCTATCTTTCATCGCATTCATCTATACTAAAATTATAAAGAGGTAAAATATGTAAGTACATGTGCAGGGGGTTATCTTTGGAATCGCTGGTCGGATTTCCAAAATTCATTTACTATGTATACCTACATACATTATACTTGAATTGCGTATTTGAGTCGATCCTAATTCCGGGATGAGTTACATTCATACGCATTATAAGCCGCCGCCGCAGTGTATCATATTTATATAAACATGCACGTAAGGATTTCTCCAAAGAGGTTCGCGTTGGTCTTTCTAAGGCCGCCAACGCGACATTACATTTTTTTATTATTTGTCTTAAAATATCACGCCTCAACTGTTAGACACATGTATATAGGTAGGTATGTTTAGGCTTTTATGGTATACAAAATGAATAGAGTTGGTACATTAGGCGTACTTAATGGCATGGCATTATCTGCTCGTCAACCTCTGACTAAGTGGGAAATTCATCGAAAAAGAGGCTAATGTAAAAATAATTTGTTAATGTAAGAACTTTATACCCACGTATTGCGGCCACACATTGTAGATTTAAACACTTTAGGTAATATATGATTAAGTATTTCTTTTTTGACATTTTTGGAGGAGATGAGAGGCTTGGGCGTTTTCAGAATTAAGTATGAAGCAAGGGAAGTGTTGGATACTGGTAAACCCACTCATATGGTGAAAAAACAACATATAGATACTTCTTATTAGGACTTTATGTTAGGTACAATTTTCGATTCAACTATTTGGCAAATAACAAATTGTAGATGTTGATCCAGAAACGACATTTGGAACCATCATTATTCGAGAACGAATTACAAATAAATATGGTATTTATAAGTATTATTGACTAAATGACAGTATTATATCATTGTCAACAATTATACAAATAATATTTATGAGCACTCGTATTAGTGTCAAGTTAAATAGTTATTAATGCATCATTCTAAGGCCCGAATTCACCGACACATAACCAACCGTGAAACGCGTAAGTGAACTGTCTGGTGCTTGGTTAAGTCTTTGATAATAAGATGGAGACGCCTCCTTGATCCAAAGAGGTTTATTTATTTAATATTATTCACTTGTTTATTTTTAATTAAAATAGTGTAACAGGTCATTACTTTATAAGTCATCACTTTGTCAAAGAGTTGCAGTCAACTTCATCCTTGTTCCGAATCAAATCTGTAGCTCGCTGGCATAGACAGTGCGGTCATACATACTCCTCTGTTTTATAATAAAAGCAACAAAATTTCAAAATTTTGCTCAATAATTGGGTAGCCTCCTAGGTCAAAAATAAATTATCATAAATTCGACGAAACTTAGAAAAAATAACTTAGTATTCTATTATTCATCGATCTGTCGATACCAAGCTCCTCGAGTACACAGGCGGACTGCTTTTACACGATTATACATAGATGCCTGATCCAAGTCCTCATCTGTCGATACACTACATTTTCGATATTTTTTAAGAAATAAGTAAGCTGTTTGACGCAAAAATACTACCTACGACGGACGTCGTAATTCGGAGTTTCATAATTTAATAGAAAAGTATCTTTATTGACATTTAGATAAAAGTATTGAATTTGCCTAGATGGAAACTACCATATTCAACAAAATCGATCGATTTTGTAATGGTGAACAACAAAACATCAATCCTCGTTTATATTATTATTATTATGTAATCTTTTTAACAGCCGTTTACGAGTTTTGGTTAACTTGGGCTTAAATCAAATACGGAAGCGACACAGTAGGTACTTAATAAGAAAAACCACATACCGCCATAAATAAAGAGCTTATCAAATCAATGTATTTACGTATATTCAAACGTCAGCCCTAAAGCATACACGAACTTAAAATCGATATGTTAATATTTAAAACTCTTCCGTTTCAGAGTAAATAACTAATTGAAAAGTTACTGGATTTGGGAACCTTAAAACTTGGCGTGTATGTTCCAAAATTAAGGCGATTCTCAGATAACCAAACCAACTTAATAATGTATCAAAGAATCTGTATGTAAAACTGATTTAAAAAGAGCCATTATGGAGTTTCTTGCTCGTTCTTCTCCATCGAAATCCACAGTTTGGAACAAGCTTCGCTAAGAAGACTGACCGACGGACTTTGAGAACGCCATCTTCTTTTTTTACGTTACGAACCCAATGGGACAAGTATAAAATGTGAAAACATAAGTATATTACAAATCGACATGCCGTCTCTTATTGGTATAGGCACGGAAAACAGAAGGCCAAGTTTTTCTGATTCTGACACTACTCTTTCCCTTCTCTTTTTTTTTTGATCAATCTCTTCGTGCATGGTCGTCGATCGAGGGTGCATTTAATTTGACCAAATATAAGTATTGTTTGTTTTGGTAGAACTACATTCGTCTATCACCATTTACATTTTTGCTATAAGTTACATCAATATAGTACATTAGTGTATTGGATTACCATGTAGGTAACATGGTAATATAAGTTTGTCTATGATGTGTGCTGGGTAGATGTTTCATAGGCCAGAAAGAATTTGATTTTTGCTTTTTTTATACATTTGGTAAAAGATTAGTATTGGTCAAGATAAAAACAAATTTCATTATTTAGTTTTATTATGACAAAATGACGACGCTTACTTCCAGAAATCTAAAATTATGACAGAGTTTAAATTTAGTTGAAAGTAAAGCAAGTAAGTCATCTAAAGTGTTCAATAGTCCATAACTATTCGGCAAAAAGTGTTTCTGTATTAAGAAAAATAATTAAACAACAAATAAATTAGAACAATAGTTAAATAGATGAATCATAGCTGCTGTCGAAAATGTAAAATACGTTAAAATACATACTAATAAACACATTGGGGTATAAAATTTATTGTATTTAAAAATATACAAGCTCGTACTGATTATATATATCCTACGTATCATACTAAGATTTAATTATGATTAGGTATATGTAATATCATCGAGAACAAAATTTTTAAAAGAAGAACAAATAAATTATAGAAATCGTAATGAAAAATGAATAAAGAACGTAGAATAAAAATAAGATGGCTGCTTTGAGAATAACTAAACGCGTGTGCCCGAAACATTAATGCGGAATGAGGCTAGCTAGGTCTAATTTTAGTGTTATGTAACGCATGAGCGACAGTAAACGCAGGCGCGGTACTATTTGTGAGTTTAGTGGCCCCTGAACTAATTGTACCACCGTCCTAGAACAGCAATTAGCATTTAAAATTAAAAACAAAATAAACACAAACAATTCAAAATGAACAGTAACACAATGTGAGTAAAAGCCTACCTACATTCGCGATTCATATTTACGCAGCGAAAATAAAGCAATAGTGATAATATCATGTTATTTGCCTGTGAATTCTGAACAGATTTTTCGAACAAACTGCTTGGATTAGGAATGTATAATGAAAATAGTAATGTGCGAGTCGAAACTTTAGTCCAAGCAACTTGCGTTCAAAGACATCGGGCTCAAAGTACAGCGTTGACTGAAGAAGGAAAATTCATCAAAAAACAGATCACACAAATTCACTCAATCCAATTACCCCGTCTGTCACAGGTCAGCGATATTTATATATATAATGTTTCGCAATAATTAATTAATGGCGATGGTTTGAACGTAGCGTATATTTAGCAAGTCTAAGCCACCGACTACGCGTGGTTACTCGACTTACCACCAGAACAATGGCCAACCAGCTTTTCTGAAACATTTGTTTGAATGTTCGTTTTACTTGTGTGATTCACTGACCTTTCATATTAAGAGTTTTTATTAAATCTATAAGTAAAAATAAAATAAAATGGAAATCAAATAAAAGATTAAGTATAAGACATTCGACAATCGCTATCGCAAAAATAAATTAGTAAAAAATTAATAAGACTAATAAAAATAATCGCTCAGTGCTTGGTATCGTGATAACAAGTCGCCATCACACGTAAAATCAATCTAGTAGTTGGCGTTACCTTTTCAATAAATTAGTTGCTTCGTTCCTCCCAACAGCAATGCCCATGTCAGCGAATGCCGATATAAGCTCCTCCAGATCAACTTTGCCTGGAAAGTAAATAATAATTCTTTGGTTACCAGAGTTCATTAACATTTACACACACATTGATTTCATCATCATCATCATCTGCAAGATGTCGTCTACTGCTGGACATAGGCCTCCCCAATGGCACGCCACTGAGCTCGATGTTCAGCTCTTCTCATCCAACCACTAGCAGCCATCCTGTGGATGTCGTCAGTCCACCTAGCTGGCGCTCTACACTACTACGTACATTGATTTACCGACTATTATTCGTGATCAGAATTGTTATAGAGAAAAATAAAGGTCATCAGTTTCATCTACAAAATAAACGGCCTGTATAGAACACTGACTCTAGACGTTTTGGCTTTAAAAAGATTGCGTTTTCTAATACAATTATATCCTTAAGTCAAACTAGAGAATACAGATAAAGCATTTTCTATTATCGAATAACTATTGAGCGTATCCCTTAGTACCAATCAATATACATACATCTCAACTGTCCCATTTACAACATTAATATAGATTACGTAGAAATTCTGAATCGTAGAATTGCAATTCAGACACAAAGATAAACTATGGATATCTGTGTATCTGTTGCGTGTCGAGATTTCCAAGAGAATCTTAACTAGAACGAATGTATTTTATAAACAATTCAGTCTGGATTGGAAGACATTTGTTAAAATTGTAAAGGAAAAAAATATTGGTATACTTAAAAGGATTTTGCGTATCGAAGTATTTTTACACCGTTTTTATTAGGCCGAGCGTAGGCGTATTAAACAAAATTTAGGAATCATAAGTACACACATTTTTAATTGTTGTATGATCATGAAACTTGACTATTATGCGTAGATTTGATAACCATTACCAATAAATACTATGATACCATAGCATCGAGCTGCTTTTCATGATGGAACTATAGTCAGACTTTTAATTCGATTCCTAATTTGACATTGACCACTGTCATTTTGTGAAATAATGATACCACATATAACAGTGTAGTGATGAACACAAAAATCGATAAACAATCAGTGAATCAGTTTCAGGAAGGCATTCAAAAAATTACGGCTACCGAATGGTCTAAATGTGTATCCCATGTTTTCAAAGAAGAGGAAAAATCAGTAAGCTAGATATGTTAATTGACAATAAATATCAAAGACACAATACATAATAAATGTTACATAGAGTAACGGCAATAGCGATAGCGATGACGGCGATAATTTATAAAATGTCTGTTTTATTTGTCACGTTCCTTCATGATCACATTTTTTATTAATTTCACACACAATTACAAAAGAAAAGTCTCAGATCGTTAATTAATTGTCAAAACTAAATTATCAGTTCAGAAATATTTTATTTCCTGATAAACTTAGTTTACGAGAGTAAATTTATAAACGAGAGGAATCGATTCAGAAATATTCGATTTCCATATCGAATAATTTCGCAACGTCACTATTTATTACGTGTCATAACGTTGCAACACTGAAATTGTCAAATCTGGAATGGAATTAAAATGCCGAGTATAGGTCTCATTCGCCCTACCTAATAATTAAAACTGTCTTTTCAGTTTTTTTTGAAATAAGTATAAAAATTATATTGAATTTCAGAGACGATGTAGATACCTATAGATACTAGACTTCAATATTGTTATAACTATGAAACCATACAACAGCAAACATATGTTTAGACTACGCAATCATCTGAGCCGGTCTGTGTATTCGTATAAACTAAGGCGCCGATATAGCGATACATAATCGTCTGTTAACAATGACGGTCGCCACGTATATGTATATATAGGTATGTGTTTTATGTGTATCCAGTGTCACTCGCCCCTAGACAACAATAATAATTAATTCAAGACTTCAGGAAACACGGCGCTATATGAATTATACGTGCATACCTACATGCATCTGTATATTCCATACGGATATGTGATACAGGCCTTCTAAATAATGTCTAGGTATTGTGTTTAGCAATAAATAAAAGAGAAGAGAGTTTGAATACGTAATGTACCTAAAGAGTTCGTTCGTTCACTAAATATCGATCGGTGGGCTTGTAATTTAGTACCTACATGACATAAATACCAAAACTTCTATTACACTGAGTTCTCATATTGATGTACCTAATACTAGGGTTATGCTAAATACGAGTTACATGCTTTGGTACTGATGATGCACATGTTTCCTGAAGCTATCTGGCTTTTATAATACAATGGTTTGCCTCTACTATCTCAGATCCTCACACAAATATATGGCTTATATCATTAATAATAATGCTAATTATTGTAATGCATTCTATTAATGAACGTGCGAATGTCACGAGTCGATGCTGGCAAGAGTGGCAAGACGTTTGCGAAGTTCCGAGCGCCGCTTGAATACAATAGTATTGTCCAGTCGCACAAGCGAACAGCCGCGTTTTCAATGCCCATAAATTATTAACGGTAATAGAAACCATTAGATACCTCGCTGTCTGGGTGCTACCTTGAATGAGTCTATTCCATATCATCAGAAATAATTATAATTTTACTAATGTATTACGGTTAATTTCAACAATATTTTTAGGAACCTGATTGTTATCTCTCGAAGAGGTTTTGCTAAACAAAGCCATTTTTATTGCGAAACATTAATCGTGAGTATGAATCCATACAGTAGTCGAGTGCCGAAGCCTTAGGGCGGGCGCCGTCATCTAATTTTTATAAAGACGTAAAGGTTATTGTGGCTGGCCCTCACGACCGGCTGTGCATTGCGTAAACTACTGACGTTGTACAGGAATGTCAATGTTAACGAGCACAGATAACGACTCGACTATCGTAGTATCGACAGCTTCAATCAACCTACCCTTGTTAGCTTTACGCCGACCTGAAAAGGTGATTTGCGATAGATTGTCGCTAAGTAATGAACGACCAATCACACTAATGGCAAGAAAAATATTAACTTTGTACGATAAGAGATACTTACCATCTTGATTCTTATCAAGGTGAGAGAATTGAAGCCTGAGGTTCTTCTCGTGTTCGCGCACGTAGTGCATGAATTCGGACATGGTGACGTCACCGCCATCTTTCCAGCCAGGCTTTGCCAAGAATTTCTGGAAAGTAATGACATTTAACGTTAGTATGAACGTAACTAAGTTACGTAACTATCAATAAAAACTATATGTACAATGATGATAAGCGAGACAAGTTGTTGTAGGGTATGTATCTACTAAGTATTAAAGGTATAATTTGAAACACGTCATCAGTGTTGACCCCCAATATGAACAATACAATGCATTTGAAAGTATACTTCATCAATCCATATTTAAGGTACCAACTGGCGTTTAAAATATGTTCCCTAACGCGTACCACAAAATAGTTGCGAGTGCAATAAATTTGTAGTAAAATAATTGTACAATTCATGGTGATATAGGTATAGCCTAATAAATAACAATGTGTTTATCAGCTCATCAATACGGAAGTCGCATTGCACCTATTTATGCTAATATGACTATTATTGCAAGGAAATTAGATATAGTATGGAGCACTGAAGGTCATATAGAAACTAAGCCAAGCCTATTTTTATCGGAATAGGATATTGATTGTTTGTTCATCCGTTGCTTGATTGGGGCGCGATGCTGCCGCTAACGAGATTAGTAATAATTCGATGGATGTCAAACATCTGTTAATTGTCGTACGAGAGTTGATAGGTGTTGTCAGCCTATAAAATCAGTGAGGTTACTAAGACAATAAGTTTGGTATGAATCATGGCGTGACGTCATTCTAAACGTGACACGTTCGGATGGTGAAAAGGTGTCCAAACCCCAACAGGGCAGTTTGTTGTATTTGGAAATGTAAATTAAAGCAGTATGTTGACAGACTGATTAGAAACAAGAAGATAAGCAAGCAATTTAAGCTTTGATAAAATATTTATTATTTGCCCTAGCTTTAGTACTTAGTGTATTGTATTTATTTACTATGACAATAATATTATATAGTGATTTGGTTTCAGCGGGATTTTGAACTTTTTTATAGCAAGTATTCATGTTAAATGCTTAATTGAATAAAATCTTTCTTTCCTAAATTAAAATTGTATTTATTGACTTGTGTAAATAAATGTATCTTGCAAATTAACAACCGGGAAGTACTAATTTAGTCATTAATTAATGTTTGTCATAACAATAAATGTTGATGCTTACACACACCTCTGTAAAGAGGTATTAATATTATGTACAATGTACCTAACTGTAACAAAAAAAACTATAATAAGTGGATATTATAATAAACCCACACAACATGAAAATGAGTTTAATTGCAAAAAAAAAAAATATATGAATTGTAATATATGTTATCTGTTATATCAGTGTGTCTACTGTTGTTGAAGATTGCAACAATTATTGTCCCACATTATACATAAAATGTGTTACTGCTGAGTCCAAAAGTAGGTCAGCATTGAGTGAGGTATTTGAAACCAGCATTTGCTTATAAATTTAAGGACACATTTATCATAATATTATAGAATGTAGCTACTTAATAAAATAATGTTTATTCAAAATTTTTATAAAAAAGGATAATAATATAAAACAAGTGCAGACCAGAGACATTTTTTACCATAGGTGGTCGATAAAAATTAATAAAATTAATTAAATAGTTAGGTATAAAAATAAATTAGTAGTAATCCATAGTGTTAGTATTGGTTATAGAATACAAAAAGGTATATAATACATAATTATATATTTATAAAAAAAGGTCAAGAGGACATATCTGTGAAGTTAGTACTAGTAGTAAATCATAGACATACATATACATAGATAGAAAATCTATAAGACAAATGTCACAATAGCTCTTTGAAAAACTACTTCCTCTTCTTTCAATGCTTATATTATGTTTTTATTGTCATTTAGATCATGCATGTCAAGATCAATCAGATAAGTTTATTGTAATTCATGAAATTCAAATACATCATAGACACTAGTGATGGGATTATCTATTGTCACCAAAACAAATTTTAAAATAAATCTTGACATTTGATAATTTATCAGTGATTTATTGTTAAAGTAACTTTTTTTTGACAACTCTAAAATATTAAATGCATTGTGATATAAAGTTGCATGAGTAAATGAGGGTAGCACATTTTCGTAAAAAAAATTAAACTACGTATTCTATCAATAGTTATTCTAGAAAACTATTGTACCGTTAACGAATCATAAGTTACTGGCAACTTTCATTAACAATATTAGAAAATGGAAACGAAATCTATAATGAGGTTTTATGTAATGAGAAAAGTCTAGACGAAAAATTGCGACAGATGAAGTTTTAAAACATGAAATAGTAGAATTCATGCGGCATACGTGTCGGCAGGTAACCAACCACATCGTCAGAAGGTAAAACCGTTATAGCAAAAATTATAGGAAATGTTCATTCTAACCTCTGCATAACTGCGGTTGATGTGCGGAGCCAACTCCTTGAGGGCGACGGACAGATCGTGGATGTCGATTTTTCCATTTCCATCGGTGTCTAATTTAGAAAACAATTTTTCTAGTCTTTCTTCGTCTTCTTTTGGTATTTCCTCGAGTTGCAACGGTGGATGCAATTGAACCATGGTTTCTGTAGTCAACGTAAGTACTGCTTGTTAAATAACAAGTTAATATATTTTCATATGGGTAATTAAAGGCGTACATAACTCTAAACTAAACTATTAACGTAATAGAAATCATTTTTGTCGGAAAAAGTGAACTCGTCTTTCATCCACTAGTTATTTGACAGCTACTCGCTGCCGCACTGCCGCACACAGACGCACACTCACACATGCACAAGAGTGAAATACTTGCAAACCGCGCGGTCTTCTCTATCGGCGTCCTACAATTTGACAATAGAACTTTATATTACAAGCGAATACTTTATTACGAGCCTTATGTCTAGAGTTTTAAGAAACTACTAGCTGCAAAAAAGTTTCTTAGTGTCATCATTCATGTTGCTCTATTTTAGATGTCTAAAATTAGCTTCAGCGCCATCTGTGTGGTTTCAATTAAATTATTTACTACTAAGAAAAATCTTTAGTTTCAAATAAAACGAAATTCAATTTTATTATAATTTCACAATTGGTGTGTTAATTTTTATATTATTACAAAGTCATCTAATCTATTATAAAAAATTATTCGTATTTATAAAATGTATTATACATTAAGTGTAAGTATCTTTAAATGAAACTCAGATTACACTGAGAAATAACATATAAATTGAGGCACTTTTTATTTGTAAGTGTACAGTAAAATTGTATTTTTTGTTAATTATAAAACAAACAATAATATTCAGAAAATTAACGTATTATAATGTGGCAATACCATAAATTAACTGTTTAGAATTCAGGTAATTAAAGAAACGAATCTAAATTAAAAGTTTATAAATTAGTATTTTATTGTAATAATCAAAGTTCAATACAAACTAATGTTTTAATAAAAATATAAAACTTCATAAAAAGTAACTTTTATAAAAGTAGGTCGAAATTAGAGTAATTTATCAGCAAAAATACAGATGTCGGTAATATCAGTCCTTGACAGTTAATGTACTTCATTAGTGTAATCATAGATGGCGCTTTTACACGAAACGAAGTAAGTTCTTTTTTATGAGGGATTATCGTTAAATTGCTACAGTTGACTTGATTGTGACAATGGGAGGGGTGAGATGAGTTTCAAACTCTCTCTGATAAAACCAAGCTCGGGAACATCATGACCCTTGTACTCATAATGTAGGTATGCTATTTTCATTCTGTTGCACGTGGGTACCTTTTTGTAATGCTAAACTTTTCACAAACTATGTATGTGTACCTATAGGTAAGTATCGATATCGCCTAATAAAGTTCATGTTAAAATATGCCTAATAGAATCGAAGTAAAAAGAAATGAAATTCGTACATTAGTAATTGCCGTATGAGTGAAATACTAACATGAATAAAGAACTATGTTCAGAACATCGTAGGTAGTTAGTACCTATTAAATAAGATAAAAAGAAAGTAAAATTTTACTATCAATATTATTAACTAAATATTTTTTTCCCTTTTGAATCACCGTGCAGTAGTGAGTTGTTGAAATAAATAATTAGTTAAATAGGAGTTAATTATTTTTTCGAGGTTTTTAGACAATAAGGTACCACAGACAATATTTTTTCAGACAAGACTGGTCACGAAGACTACGTTTGGCGCGGGAGCTGGGAACTGGCTGCCGCGCGACGCGCCGCCGGTACGATTCCGCATGAACAACTCTTTGTGTGATCCACAAATTGTGGTTCCGGGTCTGGGTGTGATGTGTATGTCAAATGGTATGATTGTAAACGCACCCACGACACGAGAAAATCCTAAAGTGGGACAACGTTAGACAACGAAACGCGAAAAGCGAAAAGCGAACGCTGGTATTCGCGTATCTTTTTTTTTTGTAAGGGGAAAATCATTAAATGACTTCTCCCGCCCAGGGTAAGGCGAGAGAGAGTGTCAGACTCTTACTGACTAAAAATCTCCCTTTCCTTCTCCCGCTCTGGGCCGAGGCCGCGGTGCCTCATTGCGCTTAACCCGCAACCCCGGCAGAACATCAGTCAGTCTGTACTGGTCTATTGGCTCTTTGAGGTGCGTGCGAAACGCTACGAGCCGTACGCTCGGGTCTGGTTCCAGTCGGGCGGCGAGCTACCCTTACTCGTCGTCCGCAGACCCGCACTTACCCACTCATCTTTGACTCATCTCTCGATCCCCGACGCCTGGAATCTCGCCTACAGCGGCGGCTAGGGTGCGAGGAGGATAGTTCCCTCACGCGCTCCGCCCCCTCCTATGCGAGCATCATTGCTTCGCAGAAAGAGGAGACGGCTTCCCAGTTCCCCTCGCTACGAACCGTGGCCTCGACTAAGGCTGGCGCGAGAGGTTGCCGCCGCTGATCACTTCCCCGAGGACACGGCGGTGCTCTGCCCAAGCAGGGCACTCCGCCACCGTATGCTCCACCGTGTCATCTAGGTGGTCCTCACAATGACGACATTCGGGTGTTTCCTCCCGTTGGATCCGAAACAGGAACCTACCAAAGCTGCCGTGCCCGGTAAGCACCTGCATCAGGCGGAAAGTGAGGACGCCGTGGCGTCTCCCAAGCTAGGTACTCCTCAAGAGGGGTCTTACCGCTGCTATAACAGCGTGCCCGGCCCTCGGTTGCGACAGTTCTTGCTTCCACTCAGCCATTAGATACACAAACTGTAGACGCGCTCGAGCGCCTTCGCTTCCAGATCCCACGGTGGTGATCCGGCAAGGAGGTATATCCGGATAGCTATGACCCTCTGCGACCAGCAGGCCGCCGCCCACACAGGGGCCCCGTAGAGGGCCATGGATCGCACAATCCCCACATACAACCTCTGGCAGGAGGCGTTTGCCTCCTTCCCCCCCCCCCCCCACCAAAAATATACTGTAACAATTTTATTTATTTTTATGATGTTATAAACAATGGAATTTTAAGAAAAATGGTGTAGATAGGTTACCTAAACAAAATTTGATTTTCAAAAACGACACACATGAACAATTCGTATGTATGTTTAGACGTCAAAGTGAGATAGCATGATTCAATAATCGCAAGTGAAAAAGAGACAAATATGAAAAAAGTGTGCCACAATTTTTAATGTATCACTTGCTGAGCGCTTGTAAAAGCTATCTACACCTTTTTACTTATTATATCATTGGTTATAAACGATATTGAACTCTTTGATAAAAGATAACAAAACTAAGATTTCATCGATTATATTTAATGTCAAATGTCATTGTGTCACATTGCTGTACTATAAAGTGTCAAAGTCAAACTATGTTTTTCATTTTATTTGTTTATCCCTATTTCTACCTTTTCTTTACTTAATAAACCTAATACCTATAGGTTTTGATTACAGTTTTACGATACTTCCGGGTCTACATCAAACAATTGGACTATTTTTGTTGTGTGCTGTTATAGTGAAATTATATTACGTCTACGTTGATTTCAAATGGATGATAAACAATATCTCATGCTGTGTAAACTGTGCTACGTTATTATCGCTTCCACTGCCTAATCACCAAATAAGAGGAGCAACAGATTCTATGGTTAATCTTTTCAATATATGAATTTGATCATATTGACATACCTGCTCAATTCGCGGACGATGTGTTTTATAAACATAATAATGCTGAAAGAGTTTAATATAAAGAGTATTAAGTTAACTTCGCTTTTTTATTACCTATATCCTTTTTCCCTATTTTATTTCTGGTTATTCCGAAGTAGACATGTCCAAGAGCAACTTAGTAATAAGTTTGTGGGTTTACACTTCACAGATAATTTTGTTATAATTGTTGTATTTGTAAGATAATTTGGTGATAGCTGAATTTGAACACATATTCTAGTAAATCTAGCTTCAGAATAAAAATGTAAACCTGAATAATTTTCAAAACGATATTGTTTTGACAGCTAATATAACCCCAAATAATATCCTGAGTAAGTAATGTATTTTGAAAAAACCCCGCAAACCTCCGCAATGCCCCGTCCGTGGGCAGCGCTAATTGCTTACCATCAGGTAATAGGAGAGATGGTTTGCCGTCCTATCACATAAAAAAAATTGCTACATGAAAACTATGTTAAAATACTAACCTACAATTATATTATAAGTAAAAAGGTTTTACACCATTTTACTTGTAATACATTGTTTACCTACTTAGGTTAAAGTCAAATCATTGATTTCAGATATACCAACATGACAAACTTTTGAATGTCGAACAAAATAGTAGGTAGGTATTTAGAGTTAAAAACAATCAGTGAAGCTGTGTAGCACGTTAAGAAATTAGGTTTACTAAAGTGTTTTTCAAAGAGAAAATTACTAATACCGACCTATTCAATAGAATTGGATGGATTCCACATCTGGTCGAAGATTTTTGTTACTTTCTCGACTGCTAAACTTTATCAAATTTTAATCTAAAATCAGATCAGAACTTATGAACCGTTGTAAGGTAAAGCAGAAAACATCTGCCTATGACATATTAAAGGACACGGAAGCATTATCTCCTCCTTTCACTGTCTATTGAGGTTCAAACGCTAAACGTTCCAGGAATCGCACGTGAATAGTAATGCAATATTTACATAATTATGAAGTACGATCTCACTCGGTTTATTATGTAGTAACCCACCGAGTCAAAAAAGTGACTCATAAAATTGGTTACAAGATATTTTGGGGCGCATTAACTGACGACAATAAGTCACATTCAGAAATATTGTCACGTCCCTCACGGTGACACACACATAAACCACTGCCACCCTATTATACTTCATTAAATTCACTCTATAACAACCATATTTTCCTAAGTAGGTCTTTTATTTCGACATTATTCCATTCTCCATCTCATTCTCAAATCGTAACGCGCCCCTGTGGGAAAGAGACGCACAAACAAATTTGTCAAAAACCGTAGCAACTGTCATCGGGTTTCAACCAATAAATCCGTAAGGATGGGATAGCTATTATGTCTGATATGACAATACACAGATTGACGCGACCGAAATCTATAAACTTTAAAAGTTAATACGTGCCTGTTGCACACATTTGCCAAAAGAATTCAAACTTAAATGTATGGTCTAAAGAGTTCAAAATTGGAGGATTGCTAATAAATTCGCAGGTAATAGTAAATTAAACTCTAAACGCGTCTGTTAGAGTTGTATTTCGCAATGACAGTGACGCTTTTGTTGATGGGATGAGCCCACAAAAAATCCTCAATAGAAAGTGAACAAAAGCTCATAAAAGTTTGAGTTTAATCGGGGATTTGTGCACAATAATACACACACATGCCGCTGACGTAGTGTAGTTTGACTGTTTGTCCGTCATTTTGTTAAGGGGGCACATCATTATTATTGATTTACTTTAGTTCCCGGTTTTGGGAAGTATCTTTTTTTCGAAACAACTTCCTAAGTCTCACCTGACATGTTAGTTATCTACGCATTTTTAGCATTATTGAATTATTTGAAAGGTAATCTAGGTCCAAATGCGATAGGTATCTAGTGATGAAGCACGCGCGCAGCTAGCCTTCGGAAATTCAAATTTCATTTATCACAGAGTATGAAAAGACGCGATGAGACAGATCTGGTTGGCACACATTAAAGAGAGTGACAGTTTAGTATTCTAGTTTGGAAAAGCTGCTTTTTTGACCATAGTACTTATTTGGTGTATTTGTAGCATTATACTCGTAAATTAATCAATGAAAGCACCCAAACATCGACATAGCCTAACTTTAATAATATGTCCATCTATGACAGTGAGTGAGTAGAATAGTGATCAAAAGATCTTATAAACCAAAATTTTCTTAACTCAACCGAGTCTATTATCTCCTTCAAATATAAGTATGTGATCTACTTGCTCTCAATTATTAAATTACTAGATTTTGCCCGCCACTCCGTTCGCGTGGAATAGTGACTGCCTGCAGATTTTTGGTATGAAAACTATCCTATGTCCTTTCTCGAGTCTAAACTATGTCTGTACCAAATTTTACAGAAATCGGTTCAGTAGTTTAGGCGTGAAGAAAAGACAGACAGACAGACATACAGAGTTACTGTTGCATCTATAATATTAGTATGCATATAAATAACTATGAGCGAATTTATCATGAAGTATCTAAACTGATTCTTCTGTAATAAACAGTGCATATTACACAAAGGGTAATTTTTTTTAAAGTAAATATCGTGAAACATACAATTTTTCTTTAAATAACGACACGTGATTTAACTGAGAAAAGCTATCCTAGTTTCATATCGTTCGAGTTAATTTGCTTTTCGTAGTTTCACTTAAAACTTATCAGTGATGAAATTCTTTAATATTCTAGGTTATGACATGGTTTTAGTGAGATCAGCAGTACCTAAAAATACCTCAAGGAGTTTTCTGCTATACCCGTGGATTAGTTCAGTAAAAAGTAGGGGTATCCATCTGGCACGTTGTTGCAACTGAGCTATTGGGTGCTGGGCGAAAGGCAGATATTCTTTTTGAGACTGAACTTATCAAATGTCTTCTCCCGCCCAGGATGGGAGGGGAGGGGGTGTCAGACTCTTACTGACTAAAAACCCCCCGTTCCTTCTCCTGCTCTAGGCCGAGGCCTCGGTAACTTATTACGCATTTTCTTCCGTCCATCCTTATATCCCTATGTCGATGTAAACTTACGATGTTTAGTTAGATATACTTCCGGAATAGGACATAGGCTACTTTTTATCAACACACCACGCGGGCGGAGCCGCTGGCGGAAGCTAGTGAATTATATCTGTCTATTTTTAAATATAATTCTAAAATGAGAACACATTCGTAATAGACATTTAATATATTTAAAGCTTCACATTTAGAAATATTATGTACAATAGTAACACTTAGATACAAGAATACACTAGATTATACATTAATTAGTAATAATTGGATAGTTATAATATTATCTGTATACTATCATGTCAATGAATCAGTATTTCATTTAGAGTAAAATTTGCCTAAAAATTAGGTACTTATAGATATTAGTGGCATTTAGATGAGTTGGGGAAAGCTTTCTAACTATTGAAAGTTGAAAGGGACACAACGACATCCATCCGACCAACAGGGCCGACAACCATATTTGAAGGTAAGATCAAGGACCTGATGCAGAAGTCAGTTCTCTTTGAATAAACATGCATTGTGAAGACGTTTCCGTCTCTGGAACCCTAATCACCCTTAGCCTGCTTTATACTCCCGAATAGAGTCACATTTATTTTATTAACGGCTGATTTTTCTAGTCAGATAAATTTTATCTGAGGAATAAAATTGTTGCTGTCACTGTCTTATACAAACATTCTGACGCGACAGCATCATAATTATTCCCCAGGTAACTTTTATGCAATAATTGAAAAATCAGCTCTAAGTATGACATTAACAATTTTTATTCTATAATTATTTAAATAAATGTATGATATATAAGATTGGACATCTTCGTAAATATTCCAGTTACAATTCTATATAGGATTATAATAGGTACAATGAAGTTATTACATTAATTGGTAAGCATATCACTACGTTACATATACAATTTACAAAGGAATAATTATTATTTAAAATTCTGTTATCAATACATTTCTACACAATAAGCTATCTTCTTATCCCCTTATTATAAAACAAGATTTATATTTAGTCCAGCTTTAAACCGTTGAGTTAGGTTTCGAATTTTGAATTTGGTTCTAACTTCAATCCTTCAATTCGAAATACAAAAGCTGGCTCAACGGTTAATGGTTTAGACCTAGACTAAAGAATAACCTTGTTTTGTGATAAGGTAATTGTTTTTTAAGAAAATTTTAAATTTTGACTAGAATTTTCTTTCGTTTGTGACTTCGAATATTATCTAGTTTTTTTTCTGTTTTGTGTACCTACATAATTATGTAAGTAGGTATAATTTTAAGAGATGAGATGTAAAATTCAGATTTTACTCTGTTAAAACCAGTCAAATACTTCATCAAGAAGTATTCATCTTAGTGGAAACATTACCTGTTAATAATGCGCATGGAATATTGACAAATGAAGAAACTACCATTAATAAACACCGATACTAAGACCGTTCTTTTTTCAAATTACTGTTGACGCTACCTAGTAATAAGACAGAATATTTGAATTAAGAACGAGTAAATGTTTAAAATTCAATGCTCCATTTTTTTGTTTTTATTTTTTTTTGTATTAGTTTTTCAATGTGTATTGTATAAAAACAATAAATATATAAATCCAGAGCCTTTACAACAATCGGTTGCAACATATTAGTCAAAATTATGTGTGTCAAGTTTCACGTCATTTACTTTTAAACGTAAATTGCATAGTAAAACTTTTCATCTAATTTAAACGAAATGTAGTTAAGTACCAACACTATGATCGGATCCCGACATACACACTAAGTACTTAATAACAAATACTGTAACCAAAATGTACAACATATATACACGTAGATATGTTGTATATTTGTTCTAAATGGTCTGTGGAATGGACAATTACATAATTATCTTCATATCCAAACTATTATTATAAATGCGAAAAATAACTCTGTTTGTCTGTCTGTCATTTCTTCATGGCTAAACTACAGAACCGATTTTTTTGAAATTTGGTACCGAAATACTTTCGAAGTCGAGAAAGGACATAGGATAGTTTTAATACCAAAAATCTGCAGAAAGTCACTATTCTACTAAACGGGCAAAAGCTAGTATTCAATATTTTATAAGCACGTGTATACATTGAGAAAAGCTCTACTAGTTTCGAACCACAGAGGGGTTCTTCCTCATGAGCAGCGTGACTTACGTAACAAAACAATAACAAATCCATTTTATTCCCTCTCTGCTCCTGACTGGGGCCGATCAAATACCTAAGTTATTTAATAATACGAAGTGAAACTATGATAGCGAAGCTGGTAAAGAAATTAAATAAACCGTTTACAGAACAATATTCAAATTTGGATAGATACTAACTAAGTAATTACGTCACCGATCATTAAATAATGATCCTACACACACTCCCATATCGATAACAACACTGTTTTCTCTCATCATTAATACTGCGATAATGTTCATGCACTTTTAAATGTCTTTTTTGGGTGGCAACAATAAGCCGGAATGTAATATAAATATAAAAGACCTTTATATACAAACATCAATAGCAAATAGTGTTGGTAAGCTTATAATTCAACAACGCTTGGACAAGGATAAGAGACCCATACGGTCATTAGAAACGGTTTTTGGTACATA
The DNA here is from genome assembly GCA_902829305.4 of Spodoptera exigua. NCBI lineage: Eukaryota > Metazoa > Arthropoda > Insecta > Lepidoptera > Noctuidae > Spodoptera > Spodoptera exigua. The sequence continues at coordinate 3,896,965 of LR824601.2, read as the reverse complement.
CGACACTATTAAATATTCAAACGTAGGTATATAAAATCAGGTTCGAAATGTTATCCCAACAATAGACTACAATCCTCAGACAATTAGCGACCGATTATAGAGAGACATAAAGCACAAAGCACTATAACGTACTTAATAAATAGCAACGAAATTTGATATGGAAACAATTAATTTAAATACAATTTACAATTAAGTATAGGTATGATAAATACATTTTAGATTTTATGTGATATAAACAAACAACATCAGACCAGCTCTTTTATAATAGCGTAATCATTAAACAGCTCTTCCATTAGTGTACATATCGGCTAAGATACGTTCTATCGGGATGTCGCCAACGGTAGCCCTGAAGAATAGCTCGACGATGGTAAAGCTTGGCACGTTCCTGATGATGGGAATCAGGCCCATGAGCCGGCTCGACCTGCGCAGCTGCAGTGGATATACCCGGAGGCAATACTGTAAACAAATTGTTGATGTTAAGGAAAAACGTCTACAGACTTTAGACTTAAAAAGAATCATTGAAAAGGTTTCGTAATTTGTTGGCTATGAAAGTAGTAGTAGGCTTACCTCATTCAACATGAGCGTTGAGTGTTCCTCGAGAAGAGCGACTGCAGCCACGTCCTGCAGTTTCTTGTTCTCCGAGCTGGTGCGGTTGGGACTGCTGTCACCTTCCTTGTCTAGGCGACTATTGAACAGCATTATGGCCCGGAGACAAGCATATTCATTCGCGTCCGGATTCAATTTCGAAATTTCTTCTAATGATTTTTCAAAGATATCAATTTCTTTTTTATTAACTACAATTGAAATATTCCTATCTACTAGCATGTTTAAATCCATGGGGTGAAGAAATTGAGCAGCCCCTAGAATGAAGAGATTTTTCCAAGAGTTTTCTAGAAGGGCAAGTCGATCTTCCATGGAGAGGTTGGCGAATGCAGGGATATTGCGAGACCACTTCACGTTCATAAATAGCAGCCTTGCCGCTGATTCACAGATCGTTGATGGGTCGCTGGGCCTGAACATCGCCGGGTTTAACATAGGTGGTGATGGCGGCATCGCTAGCATTGAGGTAACTGGAGTATTAAATATCCCCATTGGTGGGTAATTATAAGGGTTGTATAGTGGAACTGGTGGCGGCGCTACCAAGTTATGCTTTGGTAAGGCTAGGTTCAACGGAGGAGGTCCCGGCACAGGCACTTCGGAGCCTGGCGGTGGGTCTTTTAGAAATAGTGCCATTTGGCGCCGTATGGTGGAATTTCGAGGACCCCTTTCATGTTGGACAGCTGGAATGAAAACCATATTTTTATAATACTGTTTTAGGATTTATTTAAGTAATGCTTGTTGCTGTTTTAGTGAGATATTTACCATTTTTATTCATGCCGACCTGTAGACATTTATCTAAGCGGCATGCGCGGCATTGGTTTCTATGAGCTTTGTCGACAAGGCAACCGCCAGGGTTGCGAGCCTTGCAGGAGTAGCGTCGGTCCCGTCGCACGGATCGCTTGAAGAAGCCCGCGCAACCATCGCAAGCAAACACACCGTAGTGCTTGCCTGAGGAATGGTCGGAACACACCGCGCATGGCACGTCGTACAGTATACGACCTGGTGAAACAAACAATATACATATGCAATCTTTATTATGACATACACACATCTATATCCATATTATTATGTAGTTTACGTAGGTTAGTATGTTTATTAATTTATGTAGTTATATTTCCATATTTTTTACCCTCTACAATAACAAGACACATACAGAAATCTCGAACAATATGATTGCAGACGACCTATGTGGTGCTGTAGTTTACCATGCATTTCTATTGGTTAATATTTATGTTCTTTCAAACTGCACGCTCTCTCTGCTTCTTTGGATAGGCAGCCGTAAACTAATAAATCAAAGCGAGCTGACAGCATAGCGTCGCCCGTCGAGTCAGCCGCAAGCCGTGCTACAACCGGCCCCGGCTTATGGCCCCGCCCCCTGGGCCAGGGGTTTGCCAGCAGTATTTTACACAAATCGTAAATTTGATACAGTGTCTGTCAAGCGATGGGATTACATTCCAGAATTGAACTAAGTTTTTATATTATAGGTTAAGTGGTAGATGTAAGACAATTCAATCTACTATTGAAGTTTATCAAATGTATTTAAATTACTTGGTAATTAATCCATCGAACCACAATTATTAGATACTTCGGATTTATACAAAATACACTTTACAAGAAATCTACCTACGCTTCTAGAATAGAAAATCGAATCGTCAGCAGTTACATGCGATCGGTCTTGTAACAAGGTTTTATATGATAAGTTTCTCACTATAAACACGCTTGTTATCTCGTTAGTAACTTTATCACATGCACTCAGAGTAATAACTTGCTACGCTTCATATGAGAGACGCTACGAGCTGCGCTACGAGTCTTGCTACGCTAAGCGGCGACAATGGCTACGTTGTCTACGCAATTCGCTTGAGTGGGCGAGGCTCTCTCGAAGATGTGATTTATCAGAAAACTATATTTTATTAAATACGTGAAGAACACTGTTGGGTTTAATCTCTGGTTGAGTGATTCTTACTCGAAAAACAATCCGAGCCTGCCACTCACTTGGCCGATCCCAAATAGTACAAACTTCTATTAATTAATACCTACAAATCGGCATTGTCTCAAATCACTAATCATAAATTTAGGTACTGAAAGTCATACGAAATTAATTATGTATGTATTGATCTTAGGTGATATTAAGTTCGTATGGACCCCGAGAATAGTTTCTTTATGTTTGTATTTTTTTTTCGTAAATGTCAATAACTATGTATCGTAATGCGACTACCGAGTTAGGGCTTTCGGATTAAATTTCCGGTAAAAAAAGTTATACATACTATTAAGAAAAAAATCTCGAATCCATTGTACCTAATTAAGATAATTGGTGAAAAGCGAGTACCTATATGTAATGAAAATACATATAAAACGAATTATTATTTCGTATGTAAACATTTAGTATTAAGGTGCACGTAATTTATCGTTCATTGAGTGAAGAGCAATGATTGCAGTGTCAAAATATTGTCGGACATGAGTTGAAGACAGCCTGTGAATGAATGAATGAATGAATAGAGGGCCGTCGATGTCGGTAGCATTCGGCCGTGGTATTCATTGGGCTTTTATAAAAACTTCGGACGGTACCACGAATCGCTTGTTATTTGAGACAAATTGATTGTGGGTTCCGCACTTCGGAGACTTAATAAATTATACGTTTATTTGATAAAATGCTGTGAATTACACATAAATTCGTTTCTTTCACCGTATTGACGATTGATATTCTAACTATGATGATCTGACTTTCAAACTAAAACATACCAAATTAATGGCGAAAATTAATTACGAAAGATAGTAGAAAAGATTTCCAAGTAAGATGTTTTCCATTCATCTATACAAATATTATAAAGAGGTATAACTTGTAAGTTTGTCCATGGGGGTAATCTTTGGAACCGCTGGTCGGATTGCCAAAATTCTTTCACTGGTATATATAGCTACAACAGGTATACCTATAACAAAATAAACTGATCGGTAGTTTTATAATGTTTTTTTTCTTAACGTGTAAAACAACCTTTATTTCGTGTATAGTGATCACGGTACTCTAATATCAATACAAAACGTAGTCTGATCCCACGGCCGGGAAGATAAGACCCTTATATTGTCGGCCCAAAGCGAACAGTCAAAAAGGCATAAAGGCAAAGTGAATAAGAGATTCCACATTGAATGCGTGAATACACTTGCGATACAGGAAACGCGGTGTCGAGTGTTCCCTAAGAAATGCTAAACAAAACGTAAAGGAGAGCTGGAACAATATCGCCCAGATAGATAATTACAGGTTCCAGTTTAAAGACAACTTAATATTATTATAAAAGTTCTTCACAATGCGAACACCGCCTGTGTTTTTTCTTACTCTACTTGTCGTTCTCACTACTGTGTGCATGTGTGAGTGAGTACGTTCTTACACAAATATACGATTAAAAAAAACTTTTAAATAAAATTAAAAAGTTCGTTGGAACGTGAACCTACTACCTTTACTACATCGAGCGTGGAAACGCTGCAAATATTTACAACCAGCAGACAAAAGATTTTCATTAAATTGTTGTTCAGTTTAAAATTGAGAATCGAATTTAATTTATTTTTTCTTTTTCATTGTTACTTAATTGGCATGTGAAACAATACGGCGATTTTCAACGAGTCAAATTCACACACACACAATACTTTTATCCAAACGACAAAAACGATACTCTTCTATGAAATTTGTATGAAAAACTGAGTTATGACGTCATATCATTTTTGCGTCAAATAGCTTACTTATTTTTTAATAATTAGCTAAAAAAAACTTAGTGTATCGATCGATCGATGAATAAAAGTATAGTTATTTTATAATATTTTATTGTATTGAAACATCGAATTAATTTTTTTTTTTACCTAGGAAACTACCCAATTGACTTATAGTATATACCAATATTTTTATAGCTGCTAAGTACTGTAGATATAAACAATGGTCTGGGTTTATTTATTTCAACCAATAACCAGCTTTTCCCTCGTCATGAACGGTCAACACGTAGTACAGGTTAGGTTTAATAAGCTCATCGATCGCTCGATTTTTATCAACCGTGCGAACGCCCACCTGTGTCAAATGGACCCGGCGTGTGTGATCCCATGGCGTGACTGCCGTAACTTAGGGTCAAAACAAGCGCACGATGATTATTAATCAAGGATGTTATTTAAATAACAATTTATTTGAAATATCTCGCGTATTGAGTTCCCACATCAATTTTGGTGTGACTTTTGTTGATAGTTTATGCGAACCCTACTTGTGAATATGATATGTACTTAGTCATTGTTCAAAATGGAAACTCATGATTGAATGTATTGGGATGTAAAATTTTAAAAATTTATATTTTTTAGGTACAAACTCATATCATTTTCTGTTAAGTATAGTTAGGTATATTTTATATGCTCTACTGTTATCGTAAAAAGCGTTTTAGTGAAGTTGTTTATTATAATAAAAAATATATTCTAAATTCCAAACCAAAATCAAACGGTGGATACATTTTTTATAAATAAGTTTTTAAGTAACAATTTATAATTTTATAAGATAATAAATAATTTAATTCATTATGTTTTTGTTAATTTAATTCTATAAAAACAATGAACAGTTACATTTAAAACTAACACTGGTATCACTACTGGGTCATTTCGCGTTCCACGGGGTGGGGGTGTAAGCGGCGGCAGATGCGCGAGCGCACCTCGTGGGAATAGCGCTGATGGCACAAATTGGCTGGGACACGTCATCTCATACATTGATAATTAACTACTGATGAATGTGGAGGCAAAATATAAGGCAATAAAACAATATATTAATGTCCTGTTTATTTTTCTGTTTGAAGTATTTATATTGAGGGACGGATAACGGTTATTTAATACTAAGCAGACGCATGTGTGTATCAATTCGATTTGTACCTAAACTAAATTATTTTTAATGTAAGCAAGTACTTACTTGACGAAGCCGATACAGAATGCATTGTAGGACTCGTTATTTCGTCACCATATCTGCAAAGAAAATAGTTGAATGTTTAATAAAAGATATTCGGAGTTTCAGAAACATTTTCACACAGGAACGATCGCGTGAATAATTCTCAAGTGCAAATCTTTCGCTCGCGGTTTTCAAGAGCACTCGACACTCAATGCAAAGAAAGGAATCAATCAAGAATAGCAACAAATGTAAGAAAACTAAAGTTCTATTGTAATTTGGCTCTGTGGCTGACATCTTTTGGTCACAAAGCTGAGAGGTACTCATATTTTTGTTCATTATTTGTATTGTTCTAGTAGCCACTTTGTATAAACGGCTATTGAGGAGAACCATGGAGTGCTACCGTTTGGTTTAGAACACTTACAATCATTATGCCACAATGTGCGTGTGAACGGAATTGCAATTTTATTGAGATATAGTTTATTCGCTTTTGTACAAATGAAATAATTTAATAACATTTGTTGAACAAACACTTTACAGAGCTTGAGTTTATTTTCTATTTTAAACAGGAACCTATGTAAAATAGGACCAAAAGGAACATGTTCATTACAAGAATACATTAAGTATTGAATTTATTTTTTTATTAATAGATTAGAAATTGTACTTGTAAATAAAAATCAGATAATTTAATACAAATAACAAAAAATACTGAATGGTAAAATTTGCGTAATATTCTCATTAACTGAATAAAAAGATATAGAAAAAAATACAATTTAACCAGAAGTTATTCAATAGATAAAGCTTTCTTAGAAATCAAACAATTGCAGTTTTGTTTGCATCGAAAGAACGCCTGGTCCCAAGAGTCCCAACGGACGAACAGTAGCAGTTTCTCACTCTTTTGTTTGTCGGTCACTTAGAAGTTGGATTGCATACTTTTTGCAAACGTAATTATGGACTCGCAAAACAGGTAATTAGTTTCAGATAATCCCTGTAAGTATCGGGACAAAGGATCGGATGAGCCCGGTCGAAAAGACCTGGTGCGCGCCGGAGGGTTAACAACAAAAGCGAAACCAATAATAACATCGGAAAGTCGGTAGCTTCTTGCTTTCAAAATTGAGATGGCGCAAAAAATTACTGCTAATACGTTTTTTGAATGTTTGGGACTAAATAGCGAAGAGAATTTGCAGACCGACATTTTTTTTTTGGCTTGACTTTATGCAGCTGTTGTAATAACAAACATGTCTTGTATGGGTTTATTAATCTGTAATATTTAGAGAGTAATGCTTTTTGATGGGCTGATGCGCCGCGCCGTTTCAATGGAATTCCTAACAAATTTCCAGTTTTACAAAGGGACTGTGAGATTTGCTTAAATATAATGAATGCATTAAATTTTTATACAAACATACCAGTGAGACAAAATATAGTAAGGAAATATACTTCTATTATTATAGTGACCGAATAAAAGGTACGAATGATTTCCTATTAAAAATATTCCTTAAAGTTTTCCTGCTCAGTTCCAAACCAGAAAATCAATAATTGCACTAAAACAAATCCACAAAAAACAGCGAATTGTTTTCTTAATTTAATTTAATATTCAAATTTCAAAATTTTCTGAACGAAATTACAACTATTTTATTGTTACATCAGTACGTTGGAACTAACTTTAAAAAAAAGAAACAAAACAAAAAATATTTTTAAAGAGCAGTACGCTAAACGTTATAAATAATTAAAATTAAATAAATCATTTTACAAAGTGACTTACATTGCTTTACAGGTATTCTTGTGTAATGCTAACGAATGCTGATAAGAGTCGTGTTGACGTGTTTAAAACAATTAAAAATTAAGGCAACAGGCGTGACGCTAGAGCATTAATAAGAAAACTTAACAAGTTGACAAATAAGCGAATATTAATTTCAACATTAACGGCATACAGTTATAGTTTCCTATCGCGAAATTCATTTAACGCAACCTCCAACAAATTACATTCGAGTGTTATTATTGATTAGCGATTTTAACAGGTTTTCATTATGTTGGCAACCATACACATATGTACTGTGGCTAAACTTCTTTGCTTCAAAACGGTCCTAGATACAACTTATTTGCTTTAAAATTGATTTGTGGGTGAAAAACCATAAATGATATTTGTCAAAGTTAGTTTCAGCTAAAACAATTGTTACATATTTAATTTCCTGTATCTTCAAAAACTTGCAAGACAGTCTCAGTCATTCATTTTGGTATTCCGCCATTTTATTTTAGAATTAAGTTTAGAAGTGGGCTCTTACCTTTCATGACTTACTTTTCATGACCTAATTCACTTCATGAAGTGACGCCACGCAATATTTTAAATAGACCGCACTGCAATTTTTGTTTCCGTAACAAAATTACAAAATTCGTGTCTTATAAAAAGTTTTAGTCTATCTATCTGTCATCTCTTGTATAATATATGCGGTCACTTTTCATTTTTATTTTATTGTCAATAGAGTTGGTAGGTATCAGAACATTGCCACTTACAAACAAGCATTTATTTGACACGTCATTGTCGCACGGCGCATCTTTCGTTTGTCGTGCGTTGCAGCTACAGGCCACGCGATCGCACGCGCAATCACAAAAATTATGAATATTAAAAAAACAATGTATGAGGGACACGTGAAATAGGCCCAATACTTACATCAGCATCATCAACTTATAACAGTCCCATTGATGGAAAAAGGCTTTTTACTCACATGAAGTAGTAATAAGCGCTAATCATCACGCTTGCCCAAGAAGGTTTAGTAAGTCCTACTTTTCTAACATTGTCTTTATCAAATTTCAATTGTCCAAATATAACTAAAATACGCTTATAACTTTCAAAAAATACAGAGACTTTTAGATGTAGCTCTTCTTGACGGCCATTAGGTTTATTAAACAATTTCTTTAACACCAAATTGTTACATTACGAAATACGACGAAACACAACGCTGTGATTGTTTCACGCCGAAATTCTGTGAGGCCGTAGTATCATTCCGGTCGAGCCAACCCATTCGTGCCGCAGCTTGGTTCTCCCACACTTGGTCTTTTGATTATTAGTAAAGATATGTCTATGGGGTTGTGAGGCAAAGGGTTGTGAGGATAAGGAACTGGGTGGTTTCTAGTCAGTAAGAGTCTGACACTTCATCTTGGCCCCCTGAATATCGATTCTATAAAATTTGTTTGATTTTGAATCTTGTTCGAGTGTGAAGTGACGGGGAAATTACATTATAGAATGCCACTTTTAACGTCATCTCATACTTTATCTATCAAAATGTTGCGGTCAATCGGTCAATTTATTTCAACTCGCAAGTGTAGCGCTAATGTATCACCACTACCTATATAACAGCGGATTCAGATTCGAAGTTTTGAGTTTAGAATGAAGTCTTAGAGAATCACACTGCTGGGCGGGAGAAGACCCCTCCCAAAAAGTAAATTCTCTCATTTTCAAGTTTTTACTTCTATTTCAGTTATTTTATATTGGGATGAATTCAAGAGTAAGTAGATCTGGTTTACCAAATTTACTGCAGCAGATTTGTTTCATAAGGTCTGGCTACATAAAGGTTTCACTATGTCCGTACTAAATGAACAGTATTCTAGTACATAATTCGAATATGGTTGTTATAAACTAGCTCGTACGAACGTAAATTTTGATCATATTATTATGTAATTTCGAGCGAAATTCACTCAGAAAAGTTTACTGACGGCTCCATGTACATAGGTAGTTCGATAACTATACTTAAGTAATTATGTATTACATATTCATATTAAACAGTTCCGTTTAGATTTTAGTAAGTTCTAGAGTTTAAAACCGTTTTAGTTAGCGAATTTCGAAAATTGAATTTATTAAATTATTGATCAATAAGCTGTTTTCATACAAAATTCAACTATGTTTTGCATTATTTAAAGTTTATTTTGCAGTTAGTCTGAACAGCCCCACGTGATGCCTGAACGCACCTACTTCTTAAAAGGGATAGTAACCAATAGCCTGTAGGTTGATACATATTAATTTAATTTTAATGAAGTTAAGATTATCATTATGTGAGTATCTTTAACTGGCTGCTGAAAATATTTATCGAAAACTTATGAAGAACAAAAGCATATACCAACTTATTATATCCATCCTATATAGATATATTGTACTCATATATCTATTCTAAAATCTTATTATAGGTACACAATATAAGCTAAAAATATATATATAAATAGCACTAAATTATTCTACTCTACAGATTATATTGAACATCAAACTAAATCTCTATGATTACTCGACCATCGAGACAGTGGCAAAAGTCCAGACGAGTAGCAAAATTGCTGGTTATCCTCTACTAATTCACTGAAAAAGTAAATTATACAATTGTAAAAACATACTGTTATAAAATAGTAATAGATATCGACGTAGCCGATGCTAGCTATCTTTTCTAAACTTAAATCATAGTATTTTAGTATCATTTTGATAAAAAAACAAAATAAACGTACTCAAACATACATAAATAATACTAAATACATACAAAAGTAGTCGTAAACTAAAGTTGGATAGTTAAAAAGGTAAGGTTTCTGCAAGCGCAAGTTGAAAAGTTGGTCTTCTACGTGTTAAATCACCTGGATATTTGTCAGGAAAGAGTTCATAGCCCTCGTCGTTTAAAAGTTTCTTCACATAAATATTTATCCCATACTAATACCTACATAACTCCATATATGTACTTTTTTAAAAAGGGCATCGTAACATGTAACTGCTGGCAGTTCATACTTACAGCTTTGTTCAGAATTATGTATATCTTTGTGCATTATTATTACTCTAGACTAGGAAGGTATCTGTCGTGTTATAAGTTAACATCCATACAAGTTTTGAGTACTCCATTTTTGATTGAATTGGAAAATATTGTTACTTGAATTCAACCGAGGTTGTGAAGAGAAAAAGAGCGGTCTAAAGCAGGAGATAGAACGAGATGGTTTATAGTCAGTTAGGAGTGTGACACTACCTCTCGCCCAGTCCAGGGCTAGAGAAGTGAAGAACTGATATTACCACCAAAAAAATACTTGAATAAGGCTAAGTATAAAGTACTTGTAACTCGAGTCGTCGAATGACTAAATACATCAATGTGATGGACGATGAATAAGTATCGTACCAAAATGGCGCTATGTGGTGTGTGGTTGTTCTTACCCTCATGGGACATCTTGACATTATCCGAGTCGAAATATCGAATTTCCCTAAAATCTTGAACTCTTTCAATGGCGCCCGCATGTAGCTACTCGATAGGCCACTTGTTAGCACCGACCTACCGCAGCGTATAGGAAGAAAACTAATCTAAAGAAGCAATGTAACACTATGTATACGTCTTTGACGACGACTTTTGAAAATTTAAAAAAAGAACACTGACAAATTTCCATGGTGCCGACTCAGAATACAGAACAAACCAGAAGGCGTCAACGCGCTTCAAACTGAAGTCACTCAAAACACTCTCAACTAGAGTAGTATGAAATTTCTACGATTAGTCAATTTTGGCACGTGGCATGTCGTGACGTATTTACGAGTATCAATTTTAATTACATTATGCCGTCTTGTGTTATTTATACGAGTAAAAATGCGGCTAGAATTACAAAAAAAGTGGATAGGATTACATTTCATCTGCAAGCATCGACTGCAATAGTATATTTAATTAAATATTGAATTTTCTTTACCGATTTATTTTTCTATGAAAATGGTGCGGCCATTTTCTGAGTGTTGTCATTTTTGGTGAAAATTTTACCCACTTATTTATTTGTTGTGAGTTATTTTTTTGTCCATTATGGAGCCTATCTCCTATTAGTTTCCCTGCCGACTAATAAAGAAAATAAAAATCATACAAAGAGCATGGTTGAATTTAGGAAACAATTCACTTTGAAGCGATATATTTATGACAAAGGTGGTTTGAAAACAGCATTTCCTACTAAGGTATATCTAAATTAATTATAATGTTTGTTTGTTTGCTTGAATGCGCTAATCTCAGGAACTAAGTAAAATAAGTAGACTTCTTATCTTTAGTTCCGAGTCTAAACACAATACATATCATAAAAAACTAAACCAGCAAAAGGGAACGCAATAAAACCTTTTTACTTAATGAAGCTTTGTTTTATTTGTTGTGCATAGAGGTGTAACAACACAGTCAGAAATCGTCAACTTTTATGATACCTCCATGAATTAATGTGTGAAGAACTAGTCTGTTGCATTTATCGTTAGTTTACCTATTTTTTGAGTTTACCCAACAAAATATATCTTACCCTCCTGTTGTAAAATTACCCCAAACCAAGGGAATTGTTCCACTATCGGCAACACTACGCGGGTGGGAAGTGCGGCTGGCGGGGGGATTGACGTATTGTTTTTGGACACATTAGACGACATGCAATTATGAGTGAACGCGGATTCTGGTTTGTTCTGTATTCTGAGGGTGCCGAGGTGACCGAAGGACACGCACTTTTTGCTTTTTTTAAAATAAATCTGTGATTCCTTCACATACAATTCAGTTTATAACTGTGTGGAGGAGCCATGCTTCGGCACGAATGGGCCAGCTCGGCCGGAGTTATGGCACGGCCTCATAGAAAACCGGTGTGAAACATCGCTTGCATTGTATTTCATCGCGTGAATCAAGCTACCACCAGTGAGTGGCCAAATTCACCTCATTTTTAAATTCCAAAATCTTAATAAGATCGGAAACGCAACGAGCAACGAGCAACGAGCTCTGCTTGTTTGCCGACGTATCCTGTTAAAAAATGAAATATCCTTTGGTCAGATTATTATGAATTTTGCTACTGTGTCACTATACCTGTGTGCTTTATTTGTTGAACCACTCAACCAACGTCTATCGCGCAGTGGTGCGCTTTAATTCTTCATAGAACAATTGATTGTGTGATCCACTGATTATTGTTCTATACACTACAACCTTATTGTTAAGTAACTATTCAATTGATTGTGTATTATACATACATACATAATGATATTATTAACGGTCGTTGATTGATTTAACTTACTCTATAGTTAATCAATGTGCCTAAACTGATCCAGATACAATTGTACGCTTCAATTATATCTACTTGAAGCTTTCTATCTCGTGTCATTGAATTTACAATTTTATGACGTTTTATAGAAATGTCAATTTGATTTGCTGAATGCTGCTATCGGTAACGCCCTTATAACACTTTTAGTGTTAGTGTGATACGTATAACTATAATTTAAAAAAAGAAACTAACAGTCTCATGGCCAGTCTCAACACTACCGATCGACAGAAGCGTATCTGTTGAATAAATGTGTTCAAGTACCTGTGTTAAAATTTACCAAATTGTTGTATTTCCATTTGTGAATTGGCTGTTAATGATTGAATTTCATATAAGCTACAGTCAAATGTATCGTAATTGTATTTTTTGTTGCTAAATCTACCGATATAAATATGTTCTTTGTCTTCTGGCTACTAGTATTTATAGCTGACCGTTAATATTAAATTTAGTAACCGTAAACATTTTGCATTATATGGATAAAGAAACGATCAGACAGATTGAAATAAATTAATATAGGAATTACCATTTAAAGTCGCAAAAGCATTAAAAAAATGTGCAATTCAAACAAAACCCAACGAACTTTGTAAATAAAACATTTAAAAATATTACAAAATAGTACATTCTGCTAACAAACAATAGTGCATGATAGAGGCAGAACGTGAAGCGTCGACACTCGATACTGAACCTTATCGATTTTGTATGAAACATAGACACTATCAAGGACTTAAGACGATACTTAATAATAAGTGCTTATCACTCGTTTAAAATATTTAAAATAAAAAATGAAACTTGCATAGCACTTCCCGGTACTAAACTATCATATTTTCAAGAATAATCTAATCCATTATAAATCTTTAGCGTAAAGAAAATCTAGGAACCCCATCGCATCTGCGATTCCCGTAACTACTTGATTCTTTATCTACTATGGACTTATGTACTCCTGGTACTAAATCACTTAAGTTGTCAAAGAAAACTAAAGTTACACATAAATAAATATTGTTAAATCTTTTCACCTATTATTTATTTCGTTTTCACTCAAGGATATTCTGAGAAAATTCAGAGTTTCGAAGTCGTAGTATAAAGAGAGTGTTTATTTTATATTCTTATATTGTTCCACTTTATACATAAACCGCTTAACCAGTTTCCATGAATTTTGTTTAAGTTATAAGTAGATATTACCACGAAGGTCCTGGAAATGTGGGAAGCTTTAATGTTTTGTTATGATTGGTAATATTTATATTACCGCGAGCAAAATTGTGAGCTGTATAATATACTCAATTAATTATATATAATAATAATAGTTTGACTGCACGGTTGGCGCAGTGGCTGGGCAACTGGTTGACGCGTAACGTGTCGCGTTTTTTAAAAAGGAAAAAGGTAAAGAACAGGATACATTTATTATATATATACCTATCACTAATAATACGGCCATGTATAACTATTGAATTGTCTCTTAAGTTTCATGTTTATATCATTTTACACAATAATATTTGCAGATGAGATTATAAGCTAAGATAACGGTCTGCTAGACTTTCCGATTTCCCTAACACATAAGACAAAGATAAAAATGGCGGACTTTTGTGCTTGACAAATTGACAGTCGTAGAATGAGCGGCGAGCTAGGAACAGCAGGGTCCTTTAATGCTAGCATTGTGATAGAAATATTTATCAAACGATGACATTAAAATTTACTTAAGACTTCTTTATAGAAAGGAATTGAATAACCTGATGTTATTGTGAAAAGAAAACATTAAAACATTATTTTATTAAATGCGAAAGTAACTGTTTGTCTGTTTGTCTATCTTTTCTTCACGCCTAAACTACTGAACCGATTTATTTTAAATTTGAAACAGACATAGCTTGGAACTCGAGAAAGGACATAGGATCGCGTGGAAGTCACTATTCCACGCGAACGGAGTCGCGGGCTAAAACTAGTTCACTCATATTTATTTTTTTAACATGGTAGCTAAATATTTTTGAAAAAGCAATGTCCGCTAACAACACTACGTTACAACAAACAATTGTACCTAATTATAACTAAACTTTAAGGCAAACTTATGTAAGTGTGGATAAAAAAATAACTAAAAAAAAATTAATTTTGTCTCGTGTAAACAATTAAATTAATGTTAACGAAACTAAACTTCATTGTTATAGTCTTTAATACTTACTTAGTTATACAAATTCATTCCCTAATAGTTGTGCTACATAAAGCCACAAATATGTAGAATGGATCAAAACAATAAAAAATATTATGAAACAATATTATCTGTAGAACCCATTTAATATCAAAATCAATGTCCGGTCGGATCTGTGATCATTTGAAGACTGATGCGTTTCTATTTAATTTTATTTTGTGTTCGATTTTTAACTATCATCGACTCATAAAATAAGGCCTATTACTCTGAAATGTTTTGTGCTTTTTTCTAGTGTACCTCTCGACTAAAGAGTTAATGCTGTAAGAGGTTTTGATCTATAAAATAAACTTCTTACTTGCGATCCGACCAGCTTCGCAAGGATGCAATGCTGTTACAAAACTTCAGTATTTTAAGGAAATTATTATTAATTTATATAAACAATTCAAAACAACGTCTTCAATTTTTCGATCAAATGAAAAAGATTTAAGCATAGTATATAGGGACAAAGAAACTGACTTAGTTTTATACTATGTAATTATAGGTAGCATATATTACGACACTCGTCAAGTACTCAAACAATTACTAAATTCATAAAAAAATATCCGGATAAGAATTACTTAGGCAAAGAAAAAAATCTCTTCATGTAATTTTTTAAAACGGTAGGCCGTCTACATTTACTTGGGGCACTTATTTTTCATTTATAATGTCCCATGTAGGTAATAGACAGTCAATTAAGAGGGACTAAACCTAATACCATCTCAAATAATAGGTACACATTAAATTAAAATATTATTGATACTATAAGCACTAAATTATGAATAAGCATGGAAATATTGTCTACAAATTCGCAAAGTAATTATTTTATAATTATTCATGCATTAAATCATAATTCTGAGATACGTAAAAAATATTTTCGTATTTTTATAGTTACTTACATAAAAGTGGATTATTCCTTAACTCATTAACGCTTAGCAATTATGGGTAATAACCGGCCGGTAAACCAATATTTCGCAGTGCTCTTATTTTTTAAGTAAATTTTATATCGGCGGAAATTTGCGTTATAAAATTAAGCTCGAGCAGTGGCAAATATTATTAAAAAGAAGTTGAAGTTACCTTAACAGTTGCGTTGATATATATTTATTTATATATGTAAGTAGTTCAACACTTATCAAAAAGTTTTCACACTAATCATAGAGTTTTTAATATCACTATTATAAACACTTACGAAAAAATAATTCACTACTTTTAACGCGAACTTCACTAAAAAGAAATCGGTTTAAAATTGTTTGTCTGTTTGTGTACATCGGTGTTTACGTTAGAGGGATGGTTGGTGATTGAGTGACTCTTGCGCACGCTGAATGGGGATGGAAGGGGCGGCGCGGCGGGGCGCGGGGCACGCCCCCAAAGTTGTTCATTTGAAGCTTATTCATACATTGAAACGATTAATGCGTTTATTTATTAATGAAGTGGGTGACAAATGCTCTCTACTTTTTCTATTGTTGAGTTTAATGTTGAAATAATTGATGTAATTTGGCAACTGTTTAGAATATACTAACCTAACTAACAAACGTACAAGTAATAAAATTGAATTTCTTTGTTTTACTAATATCATACATTTATTTTCCGTTATTTACTACCTTTTGGGGATTAGGGTTGGGCCTCCTGTAACTTCTCACACGACGAAACAATGATGTGGTTGTTTCACGCTGGTTTTCTGTGAGGCCGTGGTATCACTCCGGTCGAGCGGACTCATTCGTACCGAAGCATGGCTCTCCCACACTTAGGTATGTATATTTCGAATTTACTGCATAGTTAGCGCAGTGGCTGGGCAACTAGCTGCTGTGCTACGTGCCAAAGGTTTGTTTCCCTACAACGTTCCACGGATCAATACTTTTTACGATCCATAAATAATGGTTGCAGAACTATTTATATTTGAAAACACACACCTGAGAAAACTCTAGTATAGAGCAGCTTTAAAAACTTTGTGTAAACCGTAAAGTGATAGGTAATATGATTTATCTATACTAATATTATAAAGAGGTAATGTGGGGTAATCTTTGGAACCGCTAGTCAGATTGCCAAAATTCTTTCACTGATAGATAGCTACAATCTTCCTGAGTGCTATAGGCTATAAAACATCACGCTACGATTAAATAGGGCCGAGCAGCGGCTGAAACTGTAAGAGTAGCTACTTTTTAATACTTTAACATCAACAATTAAAGTTGTGAGATGTTATTTCTAGTACTTTACTAGTAGTTAGACGGTAAGACGCCACTCAACACCGGCCGTCAATAATTAAAACTTTATTTCTCAAGTACTATAAAACATTGTTCACCTCAGTTCCTTATGAAAAGTTAGACAGAATTTTCCCATGGCAAACAGAAACCAAACAGAAGCCATTGTTTATCAAACAAACAAAAAAACTTATACATAAGTATCAATTCTACTTAACACGATATCTAAGTTTGTACAAAAGAAGAAACAAAAATTGAAAAGAGTACTGAAACTTTTCTTAAATACCATTTTTAAAAGATATACTTAGGTAAGTGTCAGCCAGCCAGTCAGTTTACATCTTGGTTCATTACATTTTTACCTTTGTTGTAGTGTTACAAAATAAAAAATAAAAATATAATTAATAATAAAATTAAGATACAATTTTACGTAAAAGAGTACTTGATAAATATCCATCCATCCAGCCATTCCTACAAACTTTTTCTACGATTTTACATAATTTTTTCGTTCGAAATTTTTTCGTTCGAACGAAATAATTATTTGCGACAAATAAATATATTGGTAGCTATGTAAATAAAAATGTACTTATGCATTTTAAAAGAAGAATTTGTGATTTATAATTAAAAAAATAGTACCCACCATTAAAAAAGTTCTATAGTTTAAGCTTCAAAAGAGAAATTTCTACCGAGTTGTAAAATCTATTTATTGTACCTAATTTGGTTTTACAACATTCATATATTGAGATGGAAGTAACAGTTTTTATTTAAATTTAACTTCTATTAAAGTACATAATAAGTCAAAATATTGAATCAGTTTACTGCTTACGACCACAGAAAATAATAAACATATTAAGCGTTTAATTATATTGCTAACACGCAAAAACACAATGAACTTACTCATATTTTATTACGCAAACGATTTAAAATTTCAGCGAAGGCAATTAACATACGGTCGAAACAAATTTTACTACCTATTTGGACTGCTGTACGTAATCCGATTACGCGATAAAGTACTTCATGGATTTGTTAATTTCATTAAGTTCAAAATTCAATTGAACCCAAGCCTTACTTTCATTGCAATAAAAACCTATTTCATATTGAAAATATTTTTCAAGTTCTTAAGAGAATGTATAACACTTATACCTTACAAAATAAGGCACTACATATTTTCTATGATTTCCAATAATTCGTTTTTTTATTCGTATTAAAATAGACGATGTACCTCCTGAAGGACACCAAAGATGAGCGCCCATGGACATCTATAGCGACACAGAATAGTTGTAACTTTGCTTTGCCAGCTTTTGGAGGGCTTTTTGACGATTCAGGAAAATGGAAGGGATTATACGGTTAAAGATAACGCAATGACGGTTTTCTGAGAGCCTGTGTTATGATTTCGGTGGAGCCAACCCATTCATGCCGAAGCATGGATACACTTTCTAAACTCAAAAGTTGTAATCCAAACTAATGTTATAAATGCGAAAGTAACTCTGTCTGTCTGTCTGTCTTTTCTTCACGCCAAAAATCCGAAGGAAGTCACAATGTCAAGAATAAAGTCGCGGGCAAAATGTAGTAGTTCATAAAACATCCCCTCGGGATTTTTTTAAAGTCGCTATTTTAGAAATACCTTTGAGATTACTAATATTTTACATCAAAAACTAAACATATCATCTACATACAACACATGTTGGAAGGACTAATCCAAATCATAAACAAATATCATTTCGAAAGAATAAGAAGCGTAAATTTAAACACTAACTGATTAAAGTCATATTTATAATTTTTATAAATAATCAGCATTATTCCACACATTCATAACTCATATACATTGTTATAATATGCATATGGAATTGCCACATATTCGACAGCTGACTTAATTTTTTTGAAGCACGAAATACTTGATCTTTCGAACTTAGTTTTAAAGTTGTACTCAAGAAATATTACTTTGTTTAACTTTGAATTTCTATGCATTTACAACTTGAAAATAAGTTACAATAATTGTTAATTATATTAAAATTTGTCGCTAATTTAAAGTCGGCACAAAATTTGAATAATGAAATAATAGTTACACCTTTTTAAATATAAAATTTCATAATGTATGTTAAGAACTTTAAAAAGTAGAAAAAAATATTTACACTCTTACAAAATGACTACGAATCCCTTAAATTCCTTCAAACTTAAAATTTCGCAATGCTTGCTATATTAATTAATATATTACGTTAAAAGGGCTTGAAATATAATTTAATGCATCGGTCAAAAACTTTTAACGCACGAAACCGAACACTCCGAGATAAAACCAAAGACACCATTTAATTTGTTTAAATTACATTTCAACGCTAATAAAAACGCAATCAAACCTACTTATAAAATCTCAGTGAAAAATATAAGTACTACTTAAAAGTTTTTTTTCACAGACAAAATTGAAAAGACAATACGTAAAAATTCGCGGTAAAAAAAGGTTTTTAAATGAATAAAGAGCGCGGTAATATAATTTTAGATGTCATTGTACTTACCTGTGGGGTGCTGGTACTCACTTATTAAACACTCAAAATCTGAGCACGGTACACGCACCGTGCTCCAGACTAGAGGACCGGAGACGGTAAACTATGCAAATATTGTGCTTGAATGATGATAAGGTTTTACTCTAGGCGCGCTAGGGAGCGGGTGGGTGGAGGGTGGCCGTTGCACGCGTAAATCAATCAATTGCCCAACACCTAGAATGCGACGGCACGAAAAATTATCTCCTTATTCTCTTACATTTTTGTTTTAAACAAACTGTTTGTTTTTACTTAAAAAGTTTAATTTAAGCCCATTCGATCATCCCGTAATGATAAGGTGATAAAAAATGCATACTTGCCTTCGTCAAAAATATTATTACACTATTTATTCCACTTACATTTTCAATAATAATATTATTTTTATTTCACTTTCGTTATTGATTGTACTGAACACTTAAAATAGACATTTAGCTACTTAGTTAATTTTCAAGAAATAACTAATTTACTTTAACACTTAAGTCTATATGGCTTCACGACACATAATCCCGAAAAAGTTTCCTAAAAAACTGTTAAATTTTGAGAATTTGAAAAATGAGTTGATTTAGACTAGTTACAAAATTCTATGAAACTTCAAAATTATTACAGTTGTCAACTTAGTGTTAGGTCAGTTATTAGCAACGGACTTATTTAATTTTGGAATAGCCACAATTTTTGTACAGCTCTTCAGCTTCGTTGGAGTATGAATGAGTTATTTTTCAGTTTCCTTCAGCATTATGTAAGAAGAGAATTTACTTTGTTATCTTCGTTTTCTATGGATACTGACCTTTACATTTTTATGGAATCTTTTTGCAAAACGAACAACATGATTGTGTACGATTTACACATTGTATTTCCTTGCTATGGTTTGTTGACAAAACTTTACAATATTTATTTATGTAATCAGTTACTGGCGTGTTTTGTTTTCTTTATTATGGTTTTTGTTGCTTTAAGTGCTATACATTTTTTTGTCAGTGTAAAATCATCAAATGACTTCTCCTACCCAGGGTAAGGCGAGAGAGTGTCAGACTCTTATTGACTAAAAACCCCCGTTCCTTCACCTGCTCTGGGCCGAGGCCTCGGTGACATATTGCGCTTAACCCGCAACCTCGGTCGAATATCAGCCCTATAGGGCCCCGTGTGTGGGGGTCTGTTGGCTATTTGAGGCGCGCGCGGAACGGTGCGTACCGTACCGCCGCGTTCGGGTCTGGTTCTGGTCGGGCGGTGAGCTACCCTTACTTACCGTCCGCTGCCCCGCGTTTAAGGAGGCCGGAGATCATCCCTAGATCCCCGACGCCCGGAAAGTCGCCTGCGATAGTGCTATACATGAAGTTATGGATTTATTGAAAACAATGACGACGCCGCGACGCGCACGCTGATAAGTTCCGTTGTGACCTGAAACTAGAGCTTTTCTCAAGTCTCTTAAATCACGTGACTAAGTCTTTATATTTAATAAATTAATACAATAGATAATATTCAAAAATGATTTGGGTTTACCGCATCGAGTAATATAAATGTTTATTTGGCAGATCGTATATTAGTTAATTCAACGTTACAATACTAAAGGTAAAATATTTTGGATCATATTAGATAGTCGTGTAGTACAATCACACAATCGAATTACAAATTACATCGCACAATGAGACTTCAGTACTCCAAAGCTTTGGAAACTATGGAGTTGGCACGAACTTCCTCAACTACCTAAACTTATAATCACGCTATCGATTCGAACGACTGCGGTTTCAAAAAGGAAAATACGGTACTCATCGTTTGTGCAATATTATTATTAAAAAATAGCATGATAGCCAAACGGAATGGGGGAGTGCGTTATAATAATACCCCATAATAAAATTCAACAGACAATGCACGGCTGCCGCATTCACTACTAAAATGGGGTGCCATCTTTAAAACTATGTCACTGCGCTGTCAAAAGTGACGTAAATCAACGCAGCGTTGCTGTGATTGGTCGAATGTCGTTCGACGTCACAAGGGGGCCAGTTTTATTTAATTTAGGGCCACTTTGCCGAGATTACCCTTTGTGTTCGTGACTTCGGGGTTGCCTTCATGACTGGCTAGTCATTTTTTAATCGCAGCTCATTATTTCTTTGTTTGTCTATTCTGGGATGCTTTTAGGGGAAGTTGTATGAGCAGAGAACTTCATTGTGCGTTGCATTCAATTTGAACCGGAAGATGGGAATAATTGTACTGTTGTTGTGGAGTTGAGAAAAAAAGAGTTGATGTATGTTTACACTGCCCTGTACAGATAAATCAATGCGTTTAAATAATATTTGGTATTTAGGTAGTCTAAACGGAGTAAATTGGTTAGACCATAGTTCTTATGTTCCCTTGTAAGATGGGACGGGTTGGTATTTTAAGACTGGAAAATTGAGTAGGTTATTTGATGTACCAAGGGCGGTCGGTGTATCTGCTGCTTAAAAAGTTTAATATTATTTATATTGACCTTATATGATAATGGGCCTTAGCCACACTGGTGATTCTGGCTGGATGGCATAAATTCAACTGGACTGTCTAAATGACAACTCGACTAGGTCGCAAGTGCCTAAAGCCGCAAGCTCTAAACTTAGATAGCAATCGCCTTTGACTGCGCAGCGAGTGGTCACATCAGGCCGATACCTAAAATCAGCTTCGTAAACGGCCAGTAGCAAGCTGGTAAACTTTCAAAGGTTTTTTTACATGGTATAGGTCGGCAAACAAGCACACCGCACCCCCCAAAAGAGTAACGAGTGCGTTGTAAGCCTTTTTGAGATAAAGGATTGCGAAGGGATGGTGGGAGGGGGAGAGATTGGATCTCCGGTAACCTCACTCACACGGCGAAACACAACGCGGTGGTTGTTTCACGCTGGTTTCGGTGAGGCCTTGGTATCACTTCAGTCAAGCCGACCCATTCGTGCCAAAGTTTGGCTCTCCCACACTTATGTTACTGTTGAACCTCCGATAATTTTAATCGCCTATGTTCGTGGTGGCCCTGAGGTTAAGCTTCTCGCTTATCTTACATTCGAAGAAGGGTTCGAAACCTTGCAAGTACCAATATAACTTCGTCTAAGTGACAAGTTCTTTCTCAGTCCTTAAAGCCACCACCAAAAACAAATAAAGAAAACACATTGATAAAGCCTATTATATAATTTCTAATTAAAAGTTTGAAATTACCAATCAGCCATGAGCAAGTGTATTAGTGTAGTGATTAATGATCAAAACTTCTCCGTATGAGAAGAGTCGTTTGCTCTACAGTGAGCACTCAAAGGCTGGTGATGCTGAAATGGTCAAGACATGTGTGTATGATGCGGCTGCCTGTAAAGCAACTAGCAGCACGCAAAAAACATGGCCTCGTTTAAAACTCTCACAGTTTATAGCAGTTTGCAAACGATAATTTTATTGGTAAAACTTTACAAGACCTATTGATTGCTTCCCTGTTTTTAAAATGAAATTTATTTTTTAAGTGTCAACATTATTAGTGTGGTGTTGGGCAAGCTTATTAGGAAGCTAGCAATTTTATTTTATCGTCGGAAATTTTACTTTTATATTTGAAACGAAACTGGGGCACAGCTTGGTACCTAGTTAGTACATCCTTACCTACCTACCTTACCTTACCGTAGTTTTCCATTGAATTCGCGTTCCTGTGAATTGCTATTTTCAGAATGTATATATCATTGGTTGAGATCTAATTTGATTCCAGTTATACGATATATGAATATCTTACTATAATTTTGTGATGGACCGAGTGTATCGGTCTGAAACTGAAATCTGAATTTTTTCTTTTTTTATTACGACATTTAGAACTTACTGACAAACGTTGAAGGTAAACATAATTAACCTGCACTTTCTTAACCATGGTGATCATGCTCATTTATTCGTATGAGAATAGGCCTTTTCTTAGCAATGGGATAGTTTTAGGCTGGTGATGTGATGCTGTAAGTATATTATAATATCATGCAGCCAACGACTTCATACCATAATAAAGCTAATAAGAAATTATTTATACATATGTATGTAAAATACTTACGTAAAAATACAAAGGCCTTCTCATGATCGCCGTTACCGAAACGGCGGAACCCCTCTTTGAGAAGTGGTTAGAGAGACGCAACGACATCCTCGCCCTTCGCCTGACGCGGGCGTTTACAGGGCACGGAAATTTCGGGAGATAGTTTGTATCGTAGTCTCAACGGGAGGCACGGAGCGTGTCATTAAGGGCTCCGCAGTTAGTCTCCTGAGAGAGCCCGGTGTCCCATACAGGTTTTGATGTTAGCCACCGGGGAGGTTTTAGTAAGGTAAAACGTCCCACGTTAACAGACTAGTGTAACTCCAAAAGTTAGAGGTCTCGTGAAGGTTTTCCCGAAAAAAAAACAAATGTGTCAATATGAGGACCGAACGACACGGTAAACTATAAGGTGGCAGTGGATCTTGCTTTGGCTGAGCACCGCTATGAGACCAGGAAAGCAATCGGCGGTGGCGACCCCTCGCGCGTGGCCTTGTTCTGGGCAATGATGCAGAGCGAAAGAAAATGGTCAATCATCCTTCTCCTTCAGCGAAGCAGTCATGCTCGGATGAGTCTTGCATTAAAGGAAGCGGAGCACGTCAAGCGACGGTCTTTTTTAACCCAGTCACCACAAAATACACCCCGGGCGTCGAGGATCGCGATACGATCACGTGTGGGTTAAGGACGCCGAGTTTGGACGGTAGCTCCGCTTAAGCTAAAAACCCTTTAGGGAGATTTGAAATTGTACTTCGACTGACAAGGGCAAATCCTCCGCTAGCATAGCCACATGATGCCGCCATGGCGTTTAGTGTGTTAAATAGGTACAGGAATGTTAATAAATAAAATGATGAACATATAACATTATTTATTGTTTCATTATATATTATACAACAATTACTCTAACAAACAGAATAACGCGGCTTTCCACTCGTTCGTGCACTTACATTCTTGGCTGTAGGTTGTACATGACCTTTATAACGGCCAACTAAAAAGAAAACGGAGCCTCATGCTAATTGTCTAGGTTTAAATTAACACAATTGGTTGTAGTCGTCAGATTTACAATTACAGTTTTAGTTATATTTTTTTTTACATAAAATATATAACTAGCTAAATGCCTGGCAGTTCGAAGGCCGAAGGTTGAAGGATGAAGACACTTTCATTAGGTTCATTAGGGTAAATGAAAGAAGAAAGAAAGAAAGAAAAGACAATAATTCAGCACCAGGCACGACGCAGCATATAAAAAGACAATAAAAGTGTGACAGTAGAAGTAAGATAAACATGAGTAAAAGATTAAAACAGAAGAAACAGAAAATAGACGCTACAACATGCCCATGCTAAATGGGTTACCCACTCAGTGTCAGCTAGGCATACCAGTCGCCCAGCACCGATTTTCAGTGGGCACCCCTAAATTAGGTTCATCAATTATAAACGCTAAATTAATAAACTGAATCGCCGTCAGAATAGACAGCTACGAGGCTTAAGTTCTTAAGTTGGCTGCTATATACAAATTGATCTAATAATTGCTATAATTAGGTTAAAACTAATCCATATGTCCATTACTAAATTAGTTCGCTAACAATAATCAGTATCTACGATAGCATATAGAGTTTGCACCATTTCCAATTATACCGATTCAGCATCTTTACAATTATTTAGAACAGAGTCAGTACTTGCTTCGAAAGTACTGTAATAACATTGGAACGATAAAGATACCATAGATATTCGTAATCGTCTTTATTATTTTATTCGTAAAATAACGAAAAAAAAGTTTGTATATATTTTATTAATAAAAATACTTGAAATACGAGTACAATATATAACTTATAATATTGTCGAAAACATCTACATCTTTTCTGAAGGATGTGGATAAGCCTATGTATGTATGTACTATATTATATAGATATACTTACTAGGGACCCGTCCCAACTTCATAAGCAAACATAGGGATATAGTGACAGAAGAAGCAACTTGGTTTTACCTATGTACATTTACTGTGTAATGATTTGAACTTAGTCTAGCAATGGAGTAGATTTTAAAATATCTATTTGTATAGTAATACTAGTAATGAAGAACATTGAACGAAGTCATAAGAATTTACATTTTAAACTAATCATTAACGTGAATCAGGAACTGATTTAAATCTAGTAGCTAATTAACAACTAGGTACAACTACAACCCAGCCTACAAAAACTATTACTATAATTGCAAAAAAATACGTTAATTACATAACTCAATTATTTTTGTTTTTGGCAAATTGACAACGAAATTTATTTAAAGTTCTCACTATAAACTTAACCACAATAATAAGACTGAATTATTATAAAAGCAGGGAAATGTGTGTGGCAAGTTTTTTTTTGTAATATACATATAAATATTAAAATATACATGTGTATATTTTTTAATATTAAGCGTTTCGCTTCTATCTTCGTTCATTTATTCTGTTCTTCGAATAAAAATAAAGAAATTAATGTTCCCTTATTTAAAAATGGAAACCTCATTATACCTTTTTAAGTCATAGACAATGCCATAGCATTACATAGACAATGCTATGTGGCGAAGTAGTCAGTGGTTTTGATCGATCATACAATACAATACATATCAGTAAACTACGAATTCCTATGATTCAAGAAAAATACCGCAAAACGAGATGAATAGAGGCAGAACTTATTGGAATTCAATATAACAGATAATTGCTTGATCGAGGTATTGTTGATTGCGTTCAAATTCTTCAATTCAGAAAGTATTTATAGGAAGTTTAATTTTTTAAATTCACATCGAAAGCACGAGCTGTAGAAAATAATGTATTTCAATTTGTCGATTTATATTTTTTTTACGAATTGTCTTATTTTATTTATGAAATTTAATTTTTATTTTTTATTAAAACGCTATAGAAAAAATGTTCCTTATTTAAATTTAAAATTATTGTAACGTAATGAGGTTGACAGTTTATTTAGAAAAAAATATTTTTTATTGAATAAAAAGCTCTTTTGTTGTTTATGCTTATCAAGAGAAAAAGTTTTGTTAACATTGAGGTGTAAATATATTGATGTTTATTTTACTTTTGTGTCTATTCATCTCATTTTGAATTAGTACATTTTTATTTATTAATTAAACACTTTACTGTACACCTGTAGTAACATTGGATAGCTAACAAATCTCTGTACAATGGGCAGTCTTACTGCACAAGACTTACAGAAAACATCGGAGTAAAGTTGAAATAAGACCTATAAAGTTTTTGTTTGTTTTCTAAAAATATACACATACATACCATAATGTTTTTAGACAATACGAAGTCATTTAAATTGCAACAGAAAAATACTCAATACAGACTTTGGCACTGAATGTAAACTGTTCCGTTACACCATTTAAGAAAAGAAGAAAAAGAAAATTCATATCTTTCTCTATAAGACCATAGAGAAATAACCACCAGATTTTTTCTAACGCGCGAAACAATCGTTCAATTTTACAAATCGATTCAGAACGTCTACTTAATTTATACATTATTTAACTTTGTTACAATAATATTTAAAGAGATAACTTTATTAAACTGAGGGCCTGTTTCACTACCTTCATTCAAGTACCAACTAAATTACGTTCTATTTTCAAATTTGAAAGTGACCATCCAGGCGTTGTGAAACAGACCCTTAGTCGTTTTACAGTCCAATATTCATAGTATTCTGACAATTAACATGGAATACTGGTCAGTCAGGGTTGCCTTACATACGGCGTAAAAACCCTGAACTTCGGTGTCCTTAATTATGTGATCTTTCAATACATTTTCTCTCATTTTAGAGACAGGTAAATGCAGCTAATCTTTAGGCAATGCACTGTCGCTTTTTCCTCTAGAATATACTCTGTACGCAGTTTTAGAGCCTAGCATTCTGTCCAGTAAACTATGTTTGGCTCTCCGTCTATGCGTTAAGACCTCTCTACAGAGTTCGTGAAATACCTCCCCGACTTGATTCACTTGTTCCGCGGCAGCTACTTCAGCAAAACTGCACTCGAAGTCCTTTGCAAGGATCTCGCCCTCTTCGGGACTCACCTGTAAAATAATAGTTTCATGAAAGTAAGAAAAGAAGAAAGAAACGCATGCGTGCTTTTAGCACGTAAAACGGTGTAAAACTGCCACAGCGTAGTGTTTCGCGGTGTGAGTGAGGTTACCGCTCGCCCAACATGCCGGGCGTCGGGGATCGAGAGACGATCTCCGGCGCCGGATGGCGAGTAAGGGTTGCTCGCCGTCCGAACGTTTCGCGCGCGCCTCAAACAGCCAATAGACCACCTCAGACGGAGCCCTATAGGGCTGATGTTGGGATTGCGGGGTAAGCACAATGAGGCACCGCCAGAGCTCAGGCCAGAGCAGGCGAAGGAACGGGGGGTTTTTAGTGAGTAAGAGTCTGACACTCTCTCTCCCTTACACTGCGGCGAGAGAAGTCATTTGATAATTTTCCCCAGACAAAAAAAAAGAAAAGCCCAATCCGTCTCTTCCCCCATCCCTCCCCAACCCCTAAAAAATCCTTAACGACCGGCAACGCTGCTTATATGAAATGAAATGAAATGAAATGAAATGAAATGAAATGAAATGAAATGAAATGAAATGAAATGAAATGAAATGAAATGAAATGAAATGAAATGAAATGAAATGAAATGAAATGAAATCTTTATTTGTGATACATAGGTACATTTGGTTGATTATTTTTAAATTAGAGTGCGCTATGATCAGCCTATTTTAGGCATACAAATAATTGTTTATTAATCGTTTGAGTTTTTTTTTATTATTATTAATCAAGTAACCAGTTAGGAATGCGAATATGAATTAATGAATTACATGTCAACATTGTTCGTCAAAAAGTCAGATGAAAAAAACCACATAATATAAGTCATAATAAATTGATGTCCATGAGTAGGTAATTAATGGATATTTGTAGTCAATACGTTAAAATAAGTCAACAAATAAACTAAATTAAAATTTATCCATTAAAAAATCTGAGACACTGTAATAACATTTTTGACACAGTAAATGTTTTAAAGATTTTTTAAAAATATGAATATTAGCTTGTTTTAGCTCTTTTGGCAATTTATTATAGACAGCTGGAGCCATGTGAAAGACACTTTTATGCATTAATGCAGTATTCGTTCTGGGTATACATAGGCGATTCTCATCCCTTTGTGGCCGATTATAAGCTTCAGATAATAAAACAAAGCGTTGAGGATTTTGTTTTACAAAGACTGCGATTTCATAAATGTATAGTGAAGGTAAGGTCATAAGATTGTGTCTTTTGAAGAAAGGTACACAGCTGTCAGTTGTTTTTAAACCAAACATAGCCCGAACGCACCTTTTCTGTGCCCTGAAGATAAGAATTTTATTGGTTGAATTCCCCCAGAATATTATGCCATACCTAAGAACAGATGCTACTAGCCCATGATAGGCGATTATTAGTGAGTTGCAATTAATTTTATGTGCGAGTTCATGTAGGACATAAGCTGATTTACTCATACGTTTGCATAGTTGTTCAGTATGCTTTTTCCAAGACATTTTATCATCAATGTGCAATCCGAGAAATTTTGTACTATTTGTTTCTATAATGGCTTGTGCGTTATAATTTACATTCAAATTGTTGGGTGAAGGTAAACGTTGTTTGAAGTGCATTAGTTGTGTTTTATAACTTATTATAACTTCTCTGGTGTTGTTTGCTTACCATCAGGTAGTCCTTGTGGAATTTGGCCGGCCTATTACTTGAGCTAAAAAATGGGGACACGTGGCGCCATCTATTATTGTGTATGAGAACTATTTGATAATGTGGAAATCTTGTTGGTATTGTCAGTTTATTTAGTAGGTATGCAATGGAGGATAACACGATTTATTTTTAAGTTTTTAATACCAATATAAATGTTTATTTATCCTCATATGTGTACGTACCCTCACAAGTCTTTAACTTAAATATCTTTTATCTAAGTACAAACATACATTTTCACTTACACATTACAAATAGTAGACCCGGAAAACAGAATTTGTGAACACAAACAAATGGAATAAAGATTTCGAAATTATGTTTAGGAATCGAACCCACAAGTTATTGTTCAGCACCCAGTTGCTTAGCCACGGCGCCAACAGTGTAGTTAGATCATACAATTCATAGAAAAGTATTTCATACCGTTTAAAACCTATAGTAAAAAGCCGTTGGCAAAACTAACAGGCAGTTTACGAAAATAGAAAATGTTGGTTTTCGAGCGTTTTATTGAATTTAATTTACCTGTCTCAGGTGCACCATGTCAGCTTTATTACCGACGAGAGCGAGAGGTATTTCTGGCTGGAGGCTCTGCTTGGCCCGACGGACGTAGTTGAAGGATTCTCGGTCTGTGATTGAGTACACCAGGAACAGACCGTCAGCCCATTGCGCGATCTCATTGCCGGGCAACTCATCTAGACTCTGAAACAATAGGTTACCAACATTATCTAGGTATACTAACATTATAAACAGGTTTTTTTTATTAAACGTTGCCCCACTCTTGGGTTTTCTTGGGTGAGTTTATAAACACTTGGGTGTCGTGGGTGCGTTTATAAACATACAATTTCACACACACATCACACTCACACCCGAAACAACAATTTGTGGGTCACACAAAGAGTTGTTCTGTGCGGGAATCGGGCAGCCAGTTGCCCAGCCACTACGCCAACCGTGCAGTCAAAAATTTATAGGTTTGTATGTAGAGGGTAATCTTTAAAACTGCTGGTCGGATTACCAAAATTCTTTCACAGATAGATGGCTAAAATTCTCATGAGTGTGGCTGTAAAACACCACTCTACGGCCAATAAGAGCCGAGCAGCGGGTAAAAAAGCGCGTTAAAAACTATAGACTGATAAAATTATACATATGTATGTACATAAAATTAGCGTACCGAAGTAATGCCGATACTAAATTTCTCCTTTGAAGGATGTTATTATACATATTACGTATAAATTTTACTCTTTAGGGATAATTTTTCAATGGTTAGATAAAAGTTATCTGGGGAATAATTATGAGGCTGTCCCGCTGGAATGTTTTTATAAGACAGTGTCGGCAACAATTTTATTCCTCAGGTAACATTTATCTGACTATTGAAATATCAGCCCTAAATCACTCTGTGTATAAAAAAATCCGCATCAAAGTCCATTGCGTAGTGTTAAAGATTTAAAAATACCTACATAGGGATATATGGACAGAGAATACGACTTTGCTTTATACTATGTAGTGATAAAGAACAATGGATTTATCTACGGCTTTAATATTACAAATAAACCGAAGTATAACTTTTACAGCTTTTACACAAAATCTAAGCTTATAAAACAGCACATCGAGCAACCCTTATCTGTCAATGACAATACAATTTCAACTTTACCGTACAGCCATAAGGTTGATTTTGTATGAAAGTGTCTCGTATAATTCAAGGTTTAGTTCGTGTAAAAAAAGCTTATAATGTAGTTACAAAACATTTTATAACATGACACGCAACTACCGGGGTTGGTTGCCAAGTGGATGCGTCATAAGACAGAATACACTGGCCCACTAGTCACTACTGGTGCCATGATCGCTCAACTAAGCGTTACCATGACAAATATTTTTTGGCAAAAGAATTATTTGTATCAATTAATTAATTATTGCTTGAACAAGCTGCCGTTTAGCGCGATTACGACACGAATGTTGTCAGTTTTTTTGTGAATTTGATTAATTATTTTTTTCTTAGCTACAGGATGTATTAACCTAAATACGATACGAAGCTTCTTTTTAAATTAATTATTTTACTACGATATGTAGTTTTTATGTATTCGTTTCTATTGAAATGAGAAACATATTATCTACGTCAATTAGTGATGGGATTCTACCTGGGTAAATTCCCAAAATGGGAAAATTCCCGGGAATATTCCCATTGAACCCACCCAATGGGTATTTATTCGGGTATTTATATTTTCATGATCTAAGAACAATTTTTTATCAAAATACATCTTAAAAAAGCACCGCGTTATGCAAAAAATAAACAAAGAAAATTTGAATTTGGCGCCAGCGTTGAAGCTTTGTTTGAACGTACGCGCCGGCGGCGCTGACGGTGCGTGGTGTTTTTTGATTGGTGCATTTCATCTACCTGGTAAAGGTAGATAAAGGTGGCCATGTTTAGTATTCACGTGAGTATCGGATATTGCGGATGTGTCTTATGTATTATACTACAACAATTCTGGTGTTTTGTGTTGAAACTTGTTAACTGGGTTTTTGAAAATTGAACTTGATAATTTTCGCAACGGATTCGTAGTGAATTATTTAATTATTGTTTTGAGTGAGACGATCAAATCGAATTTACGTAAGTATAATTGTTCCTTTAAAATATATTTATTGATTTTATTTATATTAAAATAAAATTATTTATATAAAAATTGAAAAGACCTCTGATAGAAAAGCATACCAATATAAACTTGCTCAAACACTATCATATTAGTTTGTTCAGTTTATATATTTCATTAGAAATCCCGGCAATGGGTATTTTTGTCGCAAGTTAATAAAACATTGCTTAATTTACAATATATTTCAAAATCAAAGATGAGTTGATGACACTTAAAGATGAGTTTTATGAATCAGGCATACGTCCTTCAACTTATTTAACTTACCTACGTCGAATAATTTTCGATTATTCGCGGAAATTGATAACTATAATAAATACTGCATAATTTTCAGTACATGAGTTTCCTGAATTCCATATGTCCTTAAACTGATTTTAACCTACTTTTTGTTATAGATATCATTATGCCGAAACAGAAAAAACAAAAAGTGTGGAGACATTACCACAGCTTACCCGACAAATCAGTCAAATGCACATTTTGTTCAAAAATGTACCGTGTACCCAATGTAACCAAAATGGGTACGCACTTGCTGAAGTGTCCTAAATGTCCACTGGTTATAAGAAACGAGTTAACGGAAAGCTGTGAAGAAACATCGTTAATAGCATCAAATACAACGAACTCAGCAATTACAGAAGGAGGATATGTAACCTCAACACCCAGTGACGCTACTCCGTTGCTCGAATTTACAGAAGAAAAAAAGCGACGACTTACAAAGTTGCTTTCAAAGGCAATTTATGTTACTGGCTCGCCTCTGTCTATGGTGGAACATCCTCTGTGGAGAGAGTTTTTTAAGGAACTCCAGCCACTGTTCGAACTGCCAACACGGAAAGTTGTGTCCACAACGCATTTAGACACGATTTACAATGAAATGGAACGAGAAATAACTGAAGAATTGAAGTCGACTAACAATTTACATCTTCAGTGCGATGGATGGAGCAACCGACGGAACGAGGGTATTATTAATTTTGTGATTGCAAAACCTGAACCCGTTTTTGTGAAAAGTTTAGCTACAAGTAGCCACCGTCACACTGCCGAATACCTAAGTGAAGAAATTCAACAAGTAATGAGAACTTACGGAACGTACAAATTTGTGTCATTGATAGGAGATAACGCAAGAAATCTACAAAAAGCTTTTGATTTAGTTAAACTGGAACATCCGAACGTAATCACACTTAATTGCGTAGCACACACATTGAATTTATTGTGTCATGACATAATGAAAGAAGATGCTATAGAAGCCTTCATATCAGTGGCCATCGACGTAATCAAATCTGTAAAAAAAAGTCAAATACTGTGTGCGTTATTCAAACAGATAATTGCAGAAAAAGGTTCTGGCGAGCAACTAAAATTGCCCAGTAAGACGCGTTGGGGCAGTTACTTTCATGCTGTGCGTAGTTTGCAAAATAGCAAAG
Source organism: Spodoptera exigua (assembly GCA_902829305.4). NCBI lineage: Eukaryota > Metazoa > Arthropoda > Insecta > Lepidoptera > Noctuidae > Spodoptera > Spodoptera exigua. Next base: position 3,863,763 of record LR824601.2, on the reverse strand, counting down.
CGGCTCTGCAATGCTTGGCAGTACATGAAGATGCAAAAATGATCCCAGCTGATATTAAAGCTCATTTACTAGATGAAGAATTTTGGAAAATGATCGACGAATCTACAGCTATTTTAGAGCCAATAACAGATTACATATTTAAACTAGAAGGGAACGAATCCTACATTAATGACGTGTACATGGCATTTAAAGATATTAAATCACGTTTGGTCTTTCTTCTACCTGGTTTTTCTTCTTTATTTGACGATAATATCAGAGACAGGATTTTGAATGCAGTTGATAAACGCAGAGAGAACTGCATAAAGCCTATTCATCTAGCAGCCTATATGTTAGATCCAAAATGTCAAGGCATCGAAATGAACGAGGATGAAGAAATTATTGCCATGGATTTCATTCATGAGAAAGGTAGGCAGTTAAATTTGGAAGTAATTACAGATTTAGCCAATTATAGAGCAAGAGAAGGCTTCTGGGCAAAATCTTTTGTGTGGGCCAGCCTCCAGAACATGAAACCTTTAACTTGGTGGAAAGGAATTTGCAAAAACAAGGCTCTAAGCAAAGTTGCAGCTTGTCTTTTAACTGCTCCCTGTACATCGGCTGCAACAGAACGAACTTTCAGCATTCATGGCAACATCCACAGCCTTAAACGGAATAGGTTAACAACAGAAAGAGCTGCAAAGCTTGCCTACATATCTTATAACTGGAATTTATTACATAATCAAAAAGACGAAGAAGTAGATGAAGACGAAGAGGAACCCATTTCAAGTCCTCTTATGGTTAGCCCATCAACCATAAAAAATATTGAACCTCAGCCATCAACTTCTGGAAGAAATACTAGACAAATAGAGTTTTGCGATGTAACAAAAATATTATCCGATAATAGTGACTTAGACAGTGACTAAATTAGTCTCGATAACATGTTACCATAGAGAGTATTTAAATTTGATGTACTAATTACATTTTTTGTTACCTTGTATTTCAATTTTAAACCATCATTTTAATATTTACACCAACTCAATTGTTGATTAAATGATTTTGGGATTGATGTTTTTGTATTTATTCTATACTTACCAATTTAATAATCATAGAAATTAATATACCCGCCATTTGGAAATTTTCCCGGATATATACCTATTTTGGGTATATACCCAGGAATATTCCGGGTGGAATGATAGAAACTTTCCGAGTCGCACATCACTAACGTCAATCGTTTTGTTATTGATTCGATAAATAACGTTAATCTCTGTGTGTGATCTCCGAGTCTAGGCGTCATGTGTATATGAAATTGTATATTTTCATACGTATATTTTATAGGAGAAAATCATAGTATAGTGACAAAAATTAAAAGAAAAAAAAAATTGGTAAGTAGCTGATTGCTCCCACGACAAATACATACTAATATTATTAATGCAAAAGTCTGTCTGTCTTTTCTTCAAGCCTACTGAACATATTTGTATGAATTTTGGTACAGACATCGTTTGGAACTCGAGAAAGGACATAGGATAGTTTTTAAATCAATAATCTACAGGAAGAAAAGTCGCGGGCAACGGCTAGTGGCATAGAACCCTTTTCAAACTCGAGCATACAAAAAATATTTGACGTAAATTTTTTTCCCGCTTAAATGTCTGACATAAGTTTTGACACAACTAGTTTAATGTCAGTGTCAACTTCTAACATAATGTCTGTTCGCTAGTTTCTCAAGCGTTTTTAGACTAAATTATCTGGATAGGTGGACTCAATAACTCATGAAAATAGGTCATTTACCTTTGGACATGTATCCAGAATTTCGAACAGTATCGGCTCACCGTCCAATAAAGCTTCATGTTTGTATTTGCTATCTGTAATAAGAAAAAAAGAATTAAAAAAACCTGATCACATTGAACAGGTGAATCAAAATCTTTAATACCTACTTACATTGACAAAAACTTAGATTATTTATAAAGGATAGATATATATACCTATCCTACATAGGTAACAAAACAGGTGATGGCATTTTTAAGGATGTTTAAACCAAAATTTTCTAAATGTTAGAATCTAGATGTGAAATACTGAACCCCTAGCGCAGCTATTTACACTTTCTATAACTTACTGGGCTTACTGAAAATACATTTTCAGACGTTTCTAAAAGACTAGTTTCTTCATGAACACTAAAACAATCTAATCAAATTCTAATTTAATTAATTACCTTGTTGATGATCGTACTCTCCGATGTACCTCTTCGTCAAGAATCGGACTGTAAGAGCTGGAAAAGAAATTGATATAGTTGTTATTTATTCTTACAATTATTTGGTGGCAGAGCTGAACATCGAGCTCAGTGGCTGGGCAAAAGATTGTAGTGCAGCAGCAATGATGGGGCTTGATTCTCACACACAAAAAATCCACCGGTTTGTTGTGAATTGAGTAAAATATTTAAGTTTGTCTCTTTAGGATCAAGAGGAAAGGTTAGACAAGCCTACAAAAATTGGGAAAACAGAGAACGCGAAAAAAATTGAGACAACTACTATATACTCCTCCTCCTCTAAGAGGTGTCAGGTAAACCTAACTTGGTGTCATGTTTAAAAAGTTTAACAACGCTAAGATTGAACGTAATTGTCTGCATTGCTACCGACAATACAAACAGGGATTTCTTTCGAGAACATCTTATACACAGAAGAATATACCTTATATTCTTTGGTTTTAAAGCGAAATTAATATTGACTGTCTTCCTAGCTTTTTTAATTTTCGTAATCTTATCTATTTCTTTCTCTTTCTTCATATAATCTGTTCTGGTCCCTAGACACCTTTTACAATACGCTACTTTCAAAGCGAAAATGTTAATGTTTAACTTACAATCTTTAATATGGGACTTTAGGCTTTTTTACTGTGAAAATTGCAAGTTTGCGGTAGGTGTTAATTACTGGATAAAATCCCATCTCTATGTCATTGTAATCAATTTACTTTTTTTATGTAATAGATCGGCAAAAGAGCAGACGGATTACCTGATGGTAAGTAGTCAGCGCCGCCCCTGGACATCCGCAACGGAGGAGTTACGAGTGCGTTGCCGACCTTTTAGGGTTAGGGATTTGGAGATTTAGGTATTGAGGGGGAATTGGGGGTGGGGAAGGATTGGGCCACCGGTAACCTCACTCATACGACGAAACACAATGCTGTGGTTGTTTCACGCCGGTTTTCTGTCAGGCTGTGGTATCACTCCGGTAGTTTTCCATCAAGACTATCTGATTTACCATTTTAAGTATTTATTTTGACAACTAAGCTAGTGTTTATATTTTATTGATAATATCACTACATTATTTAAATAGTCATAAATCAATGTACCTTATCCAAACCTAAAGTAAATAAAAATACGATTAACAGTTTAGTTTACTAGGTAAGGCGTTCCGTGAACGGGTGGGGTAAGTCCTAATATAGAACTCCTAGAAATATCTTTTTCTATTTCCTATTTTCTTGTCTTTTTAATTAAGTTGGAATGGTAAAAGGAAATGTATTTTTTAAGGATTCTATCTCAGAAAATGCATCCCATTGAGTACCGTATGCCCACAGAATGTACAGAAATACTTGACTTCCAGGGTCAATCAATATTCTACAGTCAGAAATATATAAAAAAACAATCCTAAAAATACATCACATATAAGATTAAAAGCAATATTTTTTAATAATAAGTAATAAGTGTTGTGAGACATTACACTAAATTTGTTAAAAATAACAACTTACTCGAGTGAATCAACTGAGAAAAGCTCTACCAGTTTCGAGTTACATCGGAACTCTAATTCGTGATCAGTGTGCGCTTGTCGGCTGCGGCATATATTACTCAAATATTATTTGGCAATATTTTACTTATTCCTAAAGATTTCCTTTTTTATCGACATAACATAGCTACGCCATTGTATAAATAATGAAATTATTTTATATGATTTTGATTCTATATTGAGTTGGTTCATCATAGCACAAGTATAAAACTTATTCGGTTTTAGTTTCTGTTCAAAATTTTTTTTTTTATTAAATTTAAAATTAATAGGCTTCATCTAGTTTTTCACATATAAATTGCCGGCTTCATCTAGTTGTTCACATAGAAATTGACGTGTAAAAGTGCCGTTTTATGGCCTATTTGCAAATATAAAGTCATTGTCATTGTTTCATTGATAAATTAAGAAATAAATAATTTCATGATCCCATTTCGAAAAACTTTTAATCTTAGACTGATGTCTACGTAGGCACCTACTTAAAGCTTTTCCATCAAGTCTGTTATCTATTACGCAAACAATAGCTATAGGTACTATCATTTGTTAAAGAAATCCTTCACGTCAAAAAGCTATTAAGTGGCTTAGGATGTGAAAAAATAACACTACAAGATGTAAAAAAATACAAACGTTTTAAATATATGTTAGTAGGAACAAAATACCTACATTCGTACGACAGTTGTTATATGTTACATCCGGAATCTATTTTCTCGTGACCCTGCAGTCGAGGTCACGGTCCGATTGCGAAAATATTACGTACGGTACGAATTCACTTTCGCAATATATTAGCTTGTTCATAAAACACCGTTAAAATCGTAAGTCAAGGAAGAAAAAACTAATTATTTATCTGTGGTATCCAGCTGACGTTACATTTTCGCGCGCCTTTTTCTAAATATGTTATCTGTGCATGTGCTGTACTCAGTGGATTACATAGACGAGTACACTGTAAAAAATACCACAGACAATATAATTTTGAATTGTCAAACTCTTTGCTATATTGGAAGCGATTGTGTGATAGCTTGGGTCTCTATAAAGTTATTTCAAGGAAGGTTTTGCAGCCTGTAAAAGTTGAAATTGAGCATTACAAAAAATACTTAACAGTATTCGGATATGTGGTTCTATCGTAAGTGTCGCGCAAGCCGAGCAAGATATTGGTGGCGTTGAGTAATTTGTACAAAATATTTCAAATTTTCGGAAATTGGCTGTAACATCAAGAAGCTTGGCACAGTGCGAGGTGCAGGGTAGGCTTTTACAATAATACATTGCAGTAGTCTACTAGGTGAAAGTGGGTGGATTTTTATAAATAAGATTTATATACGAGAAGTAAATGTATATAATAGCTAAGTGAACTGACGATATCCGCAGGGTGGTTGGCAGTGGTTGGATGACATGACAAGAGCTGAACATCGCGTAGCGAACAATTGGGGAGGCTTATGTCCAGCAGTGGACGAAATGGGGCTGATGATGACGAAGATAAATGAAATATATTTATTTATTCAATATTAAAAGAATGCGGTACAATTTGTCTTCCTCCCGAAAGGGGTTGTTGTGAGTTCTCGAAAAACAAGGTAATTCGTTCAAATGCCAAATAGGTTAATGCTCCGTTAAAGTGACCGGTTCAGACATAAATTGAGTCAAAGAAATTGGCAATCACCTCAACGAGTGGCGGGCGGCGTTTTCAGAGTTACTCTTCAATGTCGTTCGTTGAACTACTACACTAGCTACCATAAATCTTCCCCAATACTAATACTTCTACTTTTTAGTTAACATTGAACTTTATAACTAGCTACTCTCCGTTACCGCTGGTCGGCTTCAGCAGATTGTAGTGTTTATAGCCTATAGCCTTCCTTGATAAATGATCTCACGAACATATAAAGAACAGCACGTCGATTCTATAAAATTTGTTTGATTTTGAATCTTGTTCGAGTGCGAAGTGAGTGTCGAAGTGACGGGGTAATTAAATTTTAGAATGTCACTTTTAACGTCATCTCATACTTTATCTATCAAAATGTTGCTGTCAATTTAGTTCAACTCGCAAGTGTAGCGCTAGTGTACTACCACTCACAGCGGATTCAGATTCGAAGTTTAGAATGAAGTCTTACAGAATCACACATCAGTTCAATTCGAACCATAAGACCTCGTTTACGTTTAAGCGGCGCGTTGTGCGGTGCGATGTGCGGTTCGTCATACATTGCTCGTGATGTTCATATGTTTGTATTTGCACGGCCGTTGACACGATTTGTTGCTGTAATGTACGACAAACGAAATACGCGCCGCGCAACGCCCCGCGTCTTCGTAAACGAGACCTTAGTTCTAGAGATTAGCGCGTTCAAACAAACTCTGCAGCTTTATAATATTATATAATAAGTATATACCTATGTATAATATTAGTATAGATTTTAATATTTGTTACTTAAAAAAACGACGAATGCTGACAAACCGATAAGCTGGTTTTGAGGGAACTGTGTTATTTTTATATTATTGTATATAATAATTTAATAAAAAAATAACAAGTTTAGAGGTTTTTTTTTCTCTCAAATTCCTATTTCAATTTAGGGTGCTCGCGTCTCTGTATTTCGGCTATATGATCTAGTATAATTTTAAGAACAATACAATAGGAAGACATTTCTCAATTAACTTGAGAAAGCTTAGTTGATTATATGCATGTAATCCAACGTTGCTAGCGCCATCTCGTAAAGCAAAATTAAAAACCTACATTGAGCAGTTTGAAAATAAACAGCGCCATCTGGAGGGAGTATAGAAACAATGAATAAATAGGTAGAAAGAACATTTCGCTCCGTAGTTATGGCGGATGCAAAATATAATTTACACCATCCTACAATACTCTTCCCGCGGGTGTTAGATATAAGAATTGATTTAGGGACAACATATTGGTAGGCAACAATTTATTTTATAAAGGCGGCCAATAATCGTATAACCCAATAATAGCTGACCCGGCAAACTTAGTACCGCCTCAAACATAACACATAATTTTTTTATTTTCTGTATTTCCAGGAATATTTCAGGCTTCCTCGAGTTTTATCGGGACTTAAGAACAGCAATTCATTTTTATATATAAGAAGATACATACATTAACGAAGAAAAACTCAACTACAGAAACAGAGGGTACTTCATAGGTACTATAATAATATAATATTCTCTTTCTGCAGTCTTAGCAGAAATGTAGAAATTTCAAAAGCACTCATTAAACTAAGTCCAAGTAGTCCAGTAGTAGTAGTAAAAAACACAAAGTCAAATCATTTATTTAAATTAGATTACAGGCACTTTGGACTTCAAATGAAGATTGAAGAAAAATTCAGTCAGTCTTTCTGAACAGAAAGACTCAGTACTCTTAGTGAAGCTATATGCAGTCTTACGCTTTTGACCGTCAGACTAAAGAACCAGGACTTAAGAAAGTCGGTCTGTATCGCTAAGCTATTGTTCCAAAGCATATATAAGAAAAGAGAAGAATGAGCAAGTAACTCCATAAGAACTTCATTTGTCATTCAGTACATCTTTCAGCCAGTATTTATTAGTGGCGCCGTTTCCTTCATGTTAATACATTTTTAACCGGAATTTCTACGAAATATTAGGAACATTCGTTTTGTACAATGTTTCTTGTTTTTCAAACAATGTAGGAAGCTGGAAGGATTTTGTTTCATAATGTTGTTGCGAATTATGTAGGAAATATGTTTACATAACAACTGTTGTTAGTACGCGAAACATATTTGTACGTTGAGGTGCAGAATGGGCTTTCTTTGTGATTTATTTTGTTTATAAAACATTTACTTTGTATTTATTTTAATAACTAGTTGTAGTGTTCTGTTGGATTGCAGTTTGAGTGTGTGCTTTATTCTTTATAGATTTAAGGATATTGGTTTTGATAGAATAAAAATTTAAATAATATCTAGTAATAATACAATTATAAATTTATTATTATGTTTTCGGCTTACTCACATAATAATTTGACGAGATACTCGACTAACTTCAAGCCACGCTAGAGGCCCCCCATATTCATGAGCAGCATTCCGCGAAACGCGACGCGGTGACTGTCGCGGAAGCTGTTCATTACTATCTCGTCAAATTATAACCTGAGTAAGCCGAAAACATAATAATTAATTTAGAATGTCTCACGAAAGTTATAATAAAAATACAAATGTATTTTTAATACACCTTAATTTCCCTTGGTCATGGTATCTGGCGTGAACGGCTACACTGAGTCGATAATTATTAAAAATATATTTATTATATGTTTTTTTTGTACCTATAAATAATACTCGTGTGTACTAACATACATAATAGTATTTACATGCTACGCGAGCCACTGACTACGGGCTACGGCCGGCGTAGCACTGAGGTCTGAAAGCCTCGTAGCGCACACGCTAAGTATTACAAGACTGACACCCGGTTTCCGAAAGGTTTCCAATGTTAAAATCAATTTAATCTCTAGTCAAGTCATCTGATTGGTTGACTGAATTAATAACAACCAATCAGATGACTTGACAAGATATTTGACACCTAGTTAGTTGATTTTAACATTGATCGGGCTTTCGGAAACCGGGCAACTGGTTTATATTTGCTCTATCTGGTACAAAACAATAAAATCACTTCATATTATAAATCAAAGAAACTTTCTCTGTCCTTATATCCCTATGTACGCTTTAAATTTTAACGAACACAACGGATTTTTATTCGTGGTTTTCAAAAGATTGGGTGATTGACGAAGAGTATTTACATGTATTATATCATGCATTAAATAGTGGAGAAATTTAATATGTTCATAGCTGGGCTGGGTCGATAGTTGAAAATTAAATATTTTGGAACGTAAATGACCGAGTTTATTTCCTGCACATTCAAGTTGTTTTACATTATTATGCAAAAAAGCAGCTATTAAAATTATAAAATTGTAATTGTTTGTATTTTAAAATTTGAAATCATAATGTATATCATAGCTTAAAAGTGGAGACCTATAATTGGCTGCATGTTACATAATTTGTTTTATAATTATATATAGTCCTCCAAATAATAAATTAATAAATAAAAAAATAAACGATAAGGGAGCAGGTTGACCTGAAACGGTATTCAAAATGGCTGACGGTTGACACATTGAACGCGTGACGTCAGAACTCATGTCATTAAGCTCGTCAATATTTCATCACCTCTAGGCTATACATTCGAAGCATGCTATTGTAGTGTACTGTCAACACGTCTGTGATGTCTTCTCAATACTGTTACGCAAAAAACAACGCAATAATATGTTACGTTATAATATGAAGTTTGTCCTAGTGGTTAGATCTTAGATCAGAATACATACAAATATAAATAACCCCGTTATTATTTCCGTGGGTATCGTAAATGCCGAGCAGAAACACAACATTTATTTTAATGTAATAGGTAATACGAGCACACGCATTACCTAATGGCAAGCAATCAGCGCCGGCCATGGACGAATTACGAGTGCGTTGCCGACCTTTTAGGGACTCGGGTTTTGGAGATTTAGGGATTGGAAGGGATCAGGGGGAGGGGAAGGATTGGGCCTCCGGTAACCTCACCCACACGGCGAAACACAATGCTGTGGTTGTTTTATACCGGATTTCTGTGAGGCCGTGGTGGTATCACTCCGGTCGAGCTGACCCATTCGTGCCGAAGCATGGCTCTCCCCCACTTAATTTTTTTAAATTATCTTGTAACGCTAATTTTGAGGGGAAATTATTCATCAAACTCGTCCTGGGCGAGATGAGGAGTGTAGGTACCTAAGATTCTTACTGACCTATAACCTAACCGTTCCTTCACCTGTCCCAGGCCGGGGCCTCGTTACATATTACCTAATATATTATTGCGTCAGTAGTGTATTTAATGATATATATATATCTATATATTGAATGTCGCGGTCCGTGGTGGCCCGGAGGTTAAGGTTAAGGAGCCCGCTTTTCATGCATGAGGGTGTGGGTTCCAAACCTGGCAAGTAAACCTGGACTTATAATTTCTAATTATAAGTTTCAAATCGCCAACCCGCATTGAGCAAGCGTGGTGATTAATGCTCTAACCTTCTACGCATGAGAAGAGGCCTTTGCTCAGCAGTGGGCACTTATAGGCTGATGATGAGTGTATTTACTTTTTAAAACGTTTAAAAATCGAAATTTAAAAATTCAAACCCATCTTTTTCAATGAAAGAACGGTCGATAGAAAACCATATACTGACTCCATTCCTACCAACAAAAGAAAAAGACCAATTGAACAGCTGTGAGCAAACCAACAACCTATTGAAAGCACGAACCAAATTCTTACATACGTACTAGGTAAACATAAAACACGTGGAATCGATATTCGTTTGTATAAATGTAGCAATCGCATTCATAAATACCACGCTAATGTAATCATACTGAAACTTTTATGGCAAGATTGTTGATTACAAAGTATCAAACATGCGCCGAGTTGAGAACTCACACTTCATAAGTGGGTACCGTTGAATTAGAACTTGGGGAATTTCTCCTAATGCAGGGCATTCTGTTGTGTTTATAGGCAATAAATCCAAAATAGGCGTGAATCGGTATTATTGGTATTTGGACTAGTTTCGAACCTAGTCTTACCTAGTCCTTAGGGATTTTCCTATACTTAACAATTAGACTGTACTATTGATGCGGTGGCTGAGCAACTACGACACTGGTTCGATTTCCGCATGAAAAAATCTCTGTATGATCCACCGATGGGTATGGTTGTGATGTGTATGTTTATAAACGTAGGGAAATCCAAAGTTAACGATTTCAAAAAGAAAACTAAATTATTTCCTATCAATACTAATAATATACTTCGAATACAAGCTTTAGGTGACATTTCCTACCACTTCCAATTCTTACCGCAAATGTCGAAAGAGACTACACGCAATAATTTGGTAAATGATTTATGATAAAATCAGAATAGCGATATTCTGTGATAAACTATTTAATAAAACTTTTGAAACCATAGAAACTTCTGAAACTGTGATCCGCCGGCCGGCTTGCTTGAGCCAATAAACTACCTCAGATGGGGCACAACAGGGCTAATGTCTATTTTCCTTAAGGTTATTTTCTTTTTATGTTTCTCTGTATATTCGCGTTACACTGTTCTCACATAATCAAACCAACTAAATAATGTATCAAATAATCTTTATATGACACTGATTTAAAAAGAGTAACCATGGAGTTTCTTGCTCGTTCTTCTCCATCGAAATCTACACTTTGGAACGAGCGAATAGCTTCACTAAGAGGACTGAAGGACAGACTGACACTTTAGATCTTTAAAATTTTGTTTGACGTTCAAAAGTGCCTGTATGGGTCTAATTGAAATAAATGATTTTACTTTTTTTATGTTCAGCCAGGGCAAGCGCAATATGATACCGCAGCCCAAACTTGGAACAGGAGATGGAACGGGAAAAGTTTTAATCGGTAAGAATCAGACACTCCCTCTGGCCTTGCCTTGAGTGAGTGAAGTCAATGATTTTTGTCAATGTGAATGTCATTTGTGAGGAGGTCTCGCAGATCACCACAGGCGAATGCTTATTAGTATGAAAAAATTCAAATAATTAACCTATCTTTAGGAATATTAAATATAAATATAACCCGTACAATTTTATTAATTTATTGGTATAGATCTCTCGGCTTCGTACATTTTACAACAAAATCTGAATGGATGGTCTATTCCTAGTGTTGCTACACATACGTAGGCTAGTTGATGGGGATTACATGCCAACATTCACACTGTCCGCATATTGTACAATATTATGAAGTCTGTCAGTTGCATCTATTATCGACTCAGTATAATAATAATGTCTTAAAATTCGAAATGTTTGCCTTACTTTAATGCTTCGTATTTTCGTAAGTGTGGTGGTAGCCCAAGGTAAAAAGGTTTTAACTTTGTGACTTATTGCTAATTATGATATTTTTTAATATTGCCAAAACTGACTACTACACCATAAGATTCGAAACATAATTTCATTTTCAGACAAATATATTTTGATTTTATGAAAGTGTAAATAATTATTTAGCCTAATCGAATTGATTACTTTGAGTTTTGAGTCCTATTTGTATTGCATAATAAAATTCAAAATCAAACCATATCCTATCTGATTTTACAGACAGTAGAATTTAGATAGACTAAAATAAATTATTAATATCTTGAGATCGTGTAGACGGCGTACGATTAAGATTATTTTTGTAATACAATGCGCGTCGGTCTGCGATGTACCTATTTTTTTAACGTCTGATGTCTTAATCATAAAACTTGGTGATAGTATTGTTATTTTATGTTATAAGACAGCAATGATGGTAAGCAATCAGCGCCCATGGGCACCCACAAAAACGGAAGAGTTACGAATGTGTTGCCGACCTTTTGAGGATAAGCGTTTGGGAGATTTAGGGATTGGAGGAGGGAAAAGATTGAGCCTCCGGTAACCTCACTCATAGGGTGAAACACAACGCTGTGGTTGTTTCACGTTAGTTTTCTGTCTGGCGTTGGTATCACTCCAGTCGACCCCAACCATTCAAGTCGAAGCTTGGCTCTCTCACACGTAAATAATAAAAAAGTATAAAACGAGATTTTCACAATACCGAAAGGCGTAGTCACAACCAATGATAAGTAGGAGAAGCTATGAATGAAAAGATGTGAATTATATGCAATCAGCCCATGAATACAGGTAAAGTCACAAGGAAATGCTATTAATGTATATTCAAAATTTACAAGTAAAGCGCTTTCAAATAATACCAAACGCGGTATATTTATGTTAACTTTATTTTTTTACTCTGAATGTTTTGTCCGCTAGAGGACGCCACATTAAATTTTGTGATACCCCACACAGCCTATAACCAACGGACAATTAAGACGTTTCTAATGATATGTCATTTATCGAATTCTGATAAGTAGTTTAGAAGCTACGAGTGAACAGATGAACATACATACATACAATAGCCTGTCAAATTCGTAAACCTCCTTTAGCTTTGCCGTAGTCGGGTAAAAAATAGAGCTTGTTCCAAATTTTTCGGAAATATAATAATATCTGTTTCTTAAAAAAACTTTCTTTTGCTTTTATTGAATTCGGAGTTGTTTGTTAAACAATACCCACGAGTGTTATTTGTTTACTGTTACCACGTTACGTTAAAGGGAATTGTTTCTTTTCAACTGGAATAGACGAATATGTTTGTTGGAGCTATTTTAAATATTGATATTTTGTTATTCAACTTTAAGAATAAAATCCACACACGGGGGGCAGGGTTAAGTACATTGTTCCAATGAACCATTTATTCGCTTCATACCGATATTATAGAGTGAAAAGAAAGAATGTCCTTTTACATACAGTAAAGTAAATCATTAAAAAAACAACAGTTATTTTTTGTTGTTTGGTCCTCCCATAAAAAGATTAAACAAGGTCTTATCATCATTAAACATTTGCAAACTTTATTTGCACATTTTAAAAAACCGTGTTAATAAGTAAAATAAATTATTGTTCCGATAAAAATGTGATGGGAGATTAAAAAGATTAAGAATTGAAGATTATTATTAGATTAGAAAGAAAAAGTAAACTGGGTCGGTAAACAACACCAAAATACTCGTTGACACACCTAATGTAAATAAAGTTACCCATTGATGACACTCGCGACTGGCTGCTAATAAAAAACACATTATAATTTTATTTACAGAAATATCATCTTCACATTTAAAAATAAATACGCTTTTTATATAAAAAATTGATACATTAAAACGCCTATGCGCCGGGAAACTCTATGAACAGAAGCAGACACGAATGTTTTATATGTTAATAAAATTGTGACGATCGTCAAAGCGTGGGCTTTACGTGGGCTAGACTTAAGACGGTATAAATATATATCTGATGGGTAGGAAGCATTACATTTGATCATCCACATCAACACCGCCATCACTAGATGTAACTCTGTCTATGAATACACACAAAGCACGAACTTCAAAGTTTTAAACTGAGCTCTAAATTATAATTGTAAAGAAATGTATTTTTGTTACGTCTGGAAAGTTTTTAAACTTTTATAATGCATGAAGTATTTGATAAATAGGTTACTGAAGAAAACCAGAAACACTATATTGAAGAGGTGCAGTTGTTAAATTATGACGATATATTTTATCTACGTATTAGTCAAACTAAGACTTAACTATATCGACAGGGAATGAAACATTCTAAAATGTTTTTTATTAAGTCTTATATTGGTGAATCTGAGACAGCAACGTACTTCTAGCATCTAAATAATTCGGATATCAAGATACGGGTAATGACGCCAACCGTAACAAGTTTTGGCTGCGGTTCGTACATAATAAATTTTGTTGTAATTTTGACCGAAACAATTGTTGGAACTATAAAGTATTTCGTTTAATTCTCGTACCGGCGCCCGCGCCGCCGCGCCTTTAAGAATTACTACTCCGTTTACTATCGCCGGCGTTTTGACATTTCTGACAAATAATTACTCAGTTGTGACGCGGTAAATATACAACTGAGAGTCGTACGTACTGATTTTATGACCAGTATTAATTGAGCGGACGCGAAGTAATTAAACTTTTTACTAAAATTATGTATTTCGAACATAAATACTTTGTGTTGTACAAATGTGTGTCTCATAGTTCATGCAATGTCTAATGGAATGTAAATCGTTTATGTTTGTGATGTGTGTTTTAAATGGTTTTTAAATGTAATGTGACGATCTTAGTAAAAATTTTACTATGAAGCAAGATTTGTTACAATGCTTTTATGATCACTACGGATATTGAGGTTTTGAATCGAGTCTAGGTTGTCAGTTTATCAGAACCTTTACTGTTCGGTAATATATTATATTCAAAGACATATCTATGATTTCCATAGACACGTTGCCTGGTTTGTTCATTATCTGTCTAGGTTCTGGTGCAAGCATAGTGATGTTCCGCGGCCTGGATCGAGGCAGGAGAGGGGACGGGAATTTTAATTTAGTAAAGCTCAGACACACTTCGCCTCATCCAGGGCGGCGGACAAAAAAAAAGGAATGTCAGTGTGTAACACTCGTAAAGCGGTGACTTGTGCAAAATTCCCTGAACTACGATGAATGATAAAAGATAGACAAGGATTGAAAACACACTTCTTTCATAATATCTACGAATAAATGATACGTCTTTACTTGAAGTTTCCTAATATAGGTTCTTCAAGCTTCCACATATATTTTTCTCCTACAATGATTAATTGGTGTTTAAAAAAGAACTTCGAAAGAAGGGATATTTTTCCATCGACATATTCTTAATAAACTATGTCTAGGCATAATATCTAATCCGCGACCTCAAGATCACGTCGCTGCGCTCACCTCTCCTGCCAATACCAATTTACAATGCTTCTCAATACTCTGGATAAATCATGCGATTGCGCATCAAAACAATATGGGCGATATTGTTGTTGCCATACAGAAGTTTTGTACAGAAGTTTTAACTTCTTGAAGTGTTTGTTACGGGCTTTAAATGAAAATCATTAAATGACTTCTCCTGCCTAGGCTGAGGCGAGTGGGAGTGACAGACTCTAACTAACCCCTCTCCATCCGTTCCTTCTCTTGCTCTAGGCTGAGGCCACGATGACTTCTCCCGTCCAGGGTGGGGCGAATGGAATTGTCAAACTCTTACTGACTAAACATCCCCGTTCCTTTTCCTGCTCTAAACCGAGGCCACGTTGCCTCGTTGCGGTTCTCTCGCAACCTGGCTGTTTGTTACGGGCTAAGTCAGACTTTTCTGCAGCATTCTGCAGACGTTGTTGAGGCCTCGTCTTTTATCATTCTAGTTGCTGTAACAAAACACAAGATATGTTTTGTTACAGCAACTGAGACAGAGTCCCTACATTTGATCGAAATTCATTCAATGTCTCAAAAACACCTTTGTCACATAAAGCACGATAGAAAAAAGTGTTTGGTGCTGTACTTGGCACCTCTTCTGACGGACGGGACTGTCAGTATTCATACACACTTATTAGCTGTTGCTATGTAAGGAATTCAATGTAATTGGGGTTAAGCAGATACTGAATTATTGCTTAGAGTTTTCGGGAAAGCACGGCCTTTAATATCATGGTTTTATAACGCGGCTTGCATGTGCTCAACTACTAGTCAATCAAACATGAGCTGCTTTGCTCTCTTCTCATCTCTGCGATCCTGGTACCGTGTCATGCGCTACACCAACTCGTTCCTCTGCACTTCACTCCCATATGGTTCCGTTATCGTGGTACATAACCATTGACCTACTTGTGCGAACGTTCGGTAACAATGTTAACGCCTAAAATTAGTTCAGTTATGAAATAATCTATTTTTAATATCCACTTTAGTGGTTGCATGTATTTACTTTACACATTAAGGAAATTAACGGATATTTTCTATGATTATTGGATATTAATAAACTAATAATTGGTTTATCAAATTTCTGTTCAAATTGTAGGTAGCATAGAATAGACCTAATCGCAACTGGTTAGGGGCTCTATGGTAAGCAATCGGTGGCGATGAAGTCCAGAGCCAAGTCCATGGTCGGAATTTTTGGAAAAGGGTTGAAGGACCTTGCGTGAGAGGTGGAGGGAGGGAGGCTCGACCAGAGTTCCACTAAAGAAAACAAGCGTGAAAGCGAGGTACCGCAGCTCCGACTTGGAGCAGAAAAAGAAACGGCGTACTTTTAAGTCAATAAGAATCGAAGAAAGAAGAAGTCTCCTGCCTAACCCTGGGTGATAGATTTCCCCCCTCAAAAAAAATAATAAACCAAGACCTCGGTGAAGACCAGCGTGAAATAGAGGTTACTGGAAGCCCATATCCTCACCCAACAACCACAGAAACACAAAACCAGCATTATTTCACTCCGGTTTTCTTTAAGGCTTTGGTGACTCTGGTCGAGCCTGCCCATTCGTGCCGTAGTAGGTATCAATCTCCCACATATGAAATACAATATTTGTTTTATCGAGAACTACACCCACTTATTGACATTTGAGGTTTATATCATCCAATAAGAGTAAAGTTTCCTAATTACCTGTCCTTGTTTTGTGTAATCAAATAATATTTACCGTTTTTATAGCGGTCGTTGTTAACATTATATATACCTATGTTATTAGATTATTATGAAGATTGACCTACACGTAAGAGCCAAACGCGCACTTGATTTGTGGTGATGGCAAAGAATTTTTTTCACAGCCTCTTGTTCATGCGGGTCTTGCAACAACAGATTACTAAGAGGACTGAGCATCTGAGATACGAGTGCTTTAAAAGAAACTAGAAGTTTTACTGGGGTCTTCAAGCCATTTCCTATTTATGATAAGTCCTGAATTGCGCAAGCCCATTAGAAGAATATTGACGAAAAACCTGCATCGTCATTTGCGACACCCTAACTCAACAAAATCAGTTGAAACGTTGAAAAAAGATGATCAATTTGTTAATAAGTTTAGATGAAGTTTAGGTTGTCGTGGTGGCCCAGAGATTAAGGCAACTGCTTCTCATAAATCAGGGTACGGGTTCGAAACCTGGAAAGTACCTACCAATGTCATTTTCTGAGTTATATGTACTTTCTATGATTATTTAGACACCACTGACATACGGTGAAGGCAAACATCGTGAGGAAACCTAGACTTAAAATTTCCGATTGAAAGTTTAAAATCGCCGAACTGCCTTGAACAGTCGTGGTGATTAATGCTCAAATCTTCTCCGTGTGAAAAGAGGTTTTTGCTTAACAATAGCAACTTATAGGCTGATGATGTATGTGTATGAAGTTTAGGTTGCAGTCACTTTACACAAATAATTGCTCCGAACGAACAAGCAACCGTTTGCCCAAAAATATTTGCTCATAATGCAATTATAGAATATAATATACGACTTCACAGTCGGCGCGGTGGCTGGGCAACTGGCTGCAGCGCAACGTGCCGCGGGTTCGATACCCACACGGAACAACTCTTTGTGTGAATTTCGGATTGTTGTTTCGGGTCTGGGTGTGTTGTGTATGTGAAATTGTATGTTTGTAAACGCACTCACGACACAAGAGAAAATTCTAGTGTAGGGTAACATTTTTCAAAATAAAAAAGAAAAAAAGTTACATACAACATATGCGAGTAAGTGTTCCGAAAATAAAAAAAAACTTTATAGTAATTTTTGGTGAAATAACAATTGTGCATTGGAATTTTACCGCAGTGCCTTGTCAATCTAATTATCACAAGACTTGCCAGAAGGCAATTTGGCGGGCTTATCATAAATAAACATATCTACTAATGTTGAAATATTGAAATGGATCATCAAAGGACAAGTTTATCAATGTATATTTGTATGTCAGTAGCATGGCGTCGTGTCTTCATTAAAACAAAGTGTAAAGAAAGATGTCAAATGTCATCGCGAAATCCCAAAATAGAACATGTGATAATATAATAGGTCTTTACCTATGAAATTGCCGTTTTGCATGAAAAAATTTCGATTTTTTTTTGGTTTGAAATGCGATGAAAATGTAACACTAATCAATAAACAAAATGACTAGTTTTGGAAAAAGAATCCCCTGTTTTTAAAACAAAATTAATTAGCATTAGCCTAACAAAAACTATTTTGTTTTGAAATGGCCAGTACTGCAGAACGGCAATTTCATAGGTAAAGACCTATTATTATCGTGTAATCTAATTAAAAGCAACCTTTACCTTATTACGTATTTTGATCGACATCAAATATCACATGATATTTTTACGTAGGTAGGTAGGTATATAAGAAACGAGATTCACGACTGTTCCTAAATATTTCGGTTGGCAGGAATGATCTGCAACTACTGTCAAACTGTCAATTGAAGCGAGGTGACTGTAAGATTAAATAGATCTAATTATTTTGTTTATTTTAATGTGGTTTAAACTGTCTTGATTTTGTACGCAGAATACGTCAATCGTGATTAACTAGTTGGTTAACCCTGTCCGTTTCCAATTTGTAGTGTCAACAAATTATTTTAAGTTTATAGTGTGCCTACTGGAGCGGAGACAATTTTAGTTGATATAAATAATTTATCCTTCAGTCCAGTACATTAACTACTTTTGTTTTGAATTATTGATAGACTACCTTCTGCCAGCGGGATCGTCCGCGTTTTGATTTGTTGAAAAGTTACCACATTTATTATTTCAGATATAATCTGAAATAATAATAATTCAGATGTAATCCGAAATAATAAATGAGGTTAATCTGTCACTAAACCAAATTAGTTCGATAGTTCTTTCATGTAAACTACAAAAAAAACCTATTTACAAGCATTGTCGTTTACAATATTAGTAGGATTTGTTGACGCTATGAGGAAACCTTTAATCCTTGTCCTCAGCGGATACATTTGCTTTTTAACGAATAAAGTAAGAAGCACATCGGCCTTTTAAACAAATGCGTATTTAATCAAGGCTTTTCGTTCGTTTCAGATTTACTTTAAGTTGATTTATTTTAAGTTTTCAATTATTTTATATTTTAGTGAAATGAAATCCTATAACAAAAACTATTATCCTCAATGTTTATGCCTTAAGGTCCATATTTCTGCCACGGTAAATAAATGTATCGACGTGAATATTCATTGCCGGGTCCTGTACTGTCCTTATCCTTATTTATAAGAATTATTCTGGACCAATGTGGCACATATTCAAGGTCACAATGATCCCTTTGTCACGGCTCGAGGCGGAAGATTATTCTTAGCACGCTTATAATAGACTGGCTCATTAAAATCCACGTGGTGGCGTGTAAATAAACACGCTGGCATACTACTACATGCAGAACTGAAGAAATAATACTCATATTATTATTTACGATGATTTGCTTTTCAATTTTCGCTATTATAGCGTTTTTGCATCACCCTGATTTAATGAGGCGCCAGACTAATGTCATAGAGTCGCTTATGTTTTGTTTAGTTAATTCATTTTACTTATGGGATTATAATCTAAGGTTAACGATATCGAGTAGGAGATAGTTTACCCTTTTTGAACTAGAAATACATAATTTCCTAATACTCATATATAATGATGCGACGACTATATCAGGTATTCAGCCTATATCCATACACAAATTAATTTCACTCTAATATGTCCCTTAACATTATAAAAATAGGCAACACATGGGGTTTTCATTCGCGAGAAATACATCTGCACAATTGATTTAGAAGACATTGCATTTTTTAAACAACGGATATTATTACAAGAAGAAGAATAAGAATTTCAAATTTCAAAATGGCGGATGTAAACATGAAGTTCCGTACCGTTCATAGTAAGATCAACAGAATTCTCGATGCAAAGTTGATCACGTGTTGTGTAATACAACAAAAGAGATAAAAAAAGGGAAGTATGTGAACAATCTGGTAGCTGGCCAAATATTTACACTGTTTGGTAATCGTCACTCTCATTGTCAGCGCAGCACTAATTTACCACAAGGCACCCACTACTAGTATCTCGCATACCGATCGATCTACGGTTTAAACTACAATCCCGCCAACGTATCTTGGCGAGTCTGAAGTTAGCCGATAAGTTGCGCATACACAATTTTGGTCCTGGAAAAGATCCATTGGGCAGACAAACGGTTAACTTCAGACTCGCCAAGATACGTCGGCCGTACTGTACCTCTGTATTATTACAAAATTTGACTGTACGGTTGGCGCGGTGGCTGGGCAAGTGGCTGCCGTGCAACGTGTCGCGGGTTCAACGCGGTAACAACTCTTTGATCCACAAATTGTTGTTCCGGGTCTAGATGTAATGTGTATGTGAAATTGTATCTAAGTTTGTAACCGCACCCATGACACAGGAGAAAATCCTAGTGTAGGGCAACGCTTTCAAAAATAGAAAAAGATAGAATAGATAATAGATATAAAATCTGTTTTTTCTCAGAGCGACAAATGACTAAACTGATTATCTGATGGTAAGCAATCCGAGCCGCCCATGAAAACAAGCTGGAGTTACGAGTACGTTGCCGCCCTTTTAGGGGTTACTGCTTCTTAGCTTTTTGAGCGATTGGGGGAGTGGAAAGATTGGGCCTTCAATAACCTCACTTACACGGAAAAATACAATACTGTGGTTGATACTCGCCGCTTTTCAACTACTCCATCTAGTTTATGATATACGTGCTAAACACGCATTTTGAAAACCTAATTCTCGTAGTTTTGCGTTTTTAAATAAGTGTCCTTGTGTCTCTAAAATCAACCATAGTTAGGTAAGTACCCAGTCAAATTTCTTTAGTTTTGTTAGTTGCTTGCCAAAACGGTTTCAGATATAACATAATTATCGATTCCAAATACATCCGATTGTCTGAACTAATAATTGTAAAACTAAATCCCAATCTCGATTGTGCTTAGTAAACGGAGTAGAAACTGCACGAACAACAAAGTAAATAGACAAACTCGGACTATGCCGTACTGTGGAATAGATGACCTTATGAATTTACCAACAAATTCAACATACATACGTCATAACTTTGTCAGAATGCTCCACAATCCAGGGAAAGCGTTGAATTGGAACATTTGATTTAGTTCAGAGGTATAAAGCATGCTCTATTTAATATTGAAAGTCCAGAATACGTGATCCGAAGTTGAAAGCGCATGTTTCTTATGTAGATTATTTTTTTATTATCTTTATTATCTTATGTAGATGATTATTTTCTTATGTAGGTATTGTCCGCATTTCAACCTATCTACCTACTTCCTAAGAACAAATGTTCTGTGAGAACAAATGAACAAATGAACAAAATACACCATGTGAAGGAAAATATTATGTGGAAGAGCCCTGCTTCGTAGCGAATGGGTCGTCTTGACCGGTGTGATAACACGGGCACACAGAAAACAGGCAAAAAAAAACAATAACACTGTTATGTCGCCCAGATACAAGAGGCCCAATACTTCCCCTTCCGCCATCCCTCCCTAATCCTTAAATCTCCAAAATCATAATCCCCAAAAGGCCGCCAACTCACTCGTAACTCGTCTAGTATAGCGGGTAATCCGTTACTATTCGAATTTATTGGAGTTCTGAACTGGATTGGTACATTTGCAATACAAATGCCCATCTGTTTGTTTTTAATTAGTGTTACGGGAACGCCACATCGGATTTTAACTAAAAGTTATGTAAACTTTTGTTAAAATTGACGGAAGCATTTGAATTTTGATATTTACTATGAAAAGGTTGCAAAAACATTGATTTTTTGGAATACTGGTATTTTGTTTACACGAATGTTGGGACATTGAACGAACTTATTTGAATTATATTTCTATTCTCTTCAATGAAACTCTGATGTCAAAGAAACAAAATTAAGTAACAACTAATAATAACTGAACTAGACTGAAAATAAAGGAAACAAAAGAAACAAAAGTTTCTTAGGAAGTAAGGAATAAAAAGTTTGGTAGATGGCGCTGTACTTAGTCTTTTTTTTTGTGCGGGGAAAATCATCAAATGGCCTCTCCCGCGCAGGGCCGGGTGAGAGGGAGTGTCAGACTCTTACTGACTAAAAACCCGGAGAAAGAACAGGGTTCTTTCTCCTGCTCTGGGCCGAGATCGCGGTGCCTCATTCCGCTTACCCCGCAACCCCGGCTGAACATCAGCCCTTTAGGGCCCCATCTGTGGTGGTCTATTGGCTCTTGGAGGCGCGCGCGGATGTACTTAGTCATGAGATTCGATTTCTAATTACCTCCTCACTTTAAAGAAGAACTTTTTTCTTGTAAATGTACTAAATATGCTATACATAATGTCAGTTAAGTTTAGGCGCAAGCTGAACTATTTATAAATACTTACTTAGATGAAACAAATGCATTAGGTATATTTATGTGAATATAATAATGTGTATGTGAACGATAAATAAAACATACGCACAATTTAAGGATTGACACAGGAGTGACAAAACAGTACTAAAATACTTTAATCAAATATGTTATGTTTGCTGTGCCTGCGAAAGATCGGGAAATGATATTTGCATGGGTAATGATAGTAGGTATCCCGATAATGTTAAAAATGTTGTGTACGTAGGCAATAATTCAACGCAACGATAAAATGAAATGAACCGAAGCATTAACTTCAAGGTCATGAACATTCAGCAAGAATTCAGGTTATCAAGAAAGATTTTAGTCAGTTATTTGTAATTACAAATTTTTGGCTACCAAAGAAATTCCTTAACATTCGCTTGGCATAACAATCGCTGAGCATTTGAGCAATGCTTGTTTGCAATGAAGAAATAAAAGAAATAAAATAAATATGTAAGAACTCTACACTGAAATACAATTTAAAGTTGTAAAAAAATATCAACATATTATTTAAAAGAATAAACACAAATAAAATCACTAGATACATAATAAAAAACAAAGTCGCTTTCTCTGTCTCTATATCCTTATGTATGCTTAAATCTTTAAAACTACGTAACTGATTTTGATGCTATTCTTACATAAAAAGAGTAACTGGAGAGGAAGATCTACATGTGTAATAACTTTCATTAAACTTTATCTATGCGAAGCCGGGGTGTACTTAGTAAGTATATTAATTAATTTTCTTATTTGTTATAAATCTTAAGACTCAGAATCGATTGAACATAGCAAAGAAAAACTGAAAAAAACAAAAGATCTCATTAAAACGCAGCAAAAATTTTATTTTCCGTATTGTCTAGTTACTGTAATCAGCATCATAAATAATGTTTATTGCATTCCTGTATTTAAACTAGATTCATGTACAAAACGTTTGAAGCAATTAAATTGTAGCGTTCCACTGTTTCACAGGGAAAACACCACACGATTTATTACTTTAGAAATCAAGATTATTGTACAGCATTTGTCTATTGTATTTTTTATTTCATCTGTATTGCAATAAAGTTTATTTTCATGTACAACATTCAATTCGTCATTTGATCTGCGAGCGTATAGAAACAAGGTAAAAAGATTTCAAAAATTCTCCTTTAAAAGAAATAAAAGTGAATATTTATCTAAATATTTGGTCACTGTCACCGAACTGTCCTTTAAAAGGGTAACATTGAGTTTAACCGAATTGACACGGACCCCGGTCATCCTTCCTTGTCACGTTTGGTCAGCAATGCGGAAACTCGGCGGTCATGCGTCATCTGTACCGTGTATACACAAGTCAAGTTCTTAAAGCCCCGTTAATGAGTCTAAAAATACTGACAATACTATGGCACGCCAGCCGTAAATCCGCCATGAAATTTGCACTGAAATGAGGTATATTTCATTCAGATTTAACGTGATTCATTGTAAAATGTGCGGTATTTCGAATAGTATAGGGTTTACATAAACACGTTATACAGAAACATAACAACACATCAGCCACATAACATTCTTTCACGAATCATGAATGCGGTATACGTATTGTTTAGTCCTATTTATCGCTAAACAATCAAGACGTGGTATAGTTTATAGTCAGAATTTATGCTCAACTTTCTTCCTTGGACTAGGAGCCTTACCTATATTGACTTTGATCAAAAACAAAACACTTCCACACTCATGCCACCCAAACAGTGAAATCAACGAACGAACGAACTTGCGAAGAGAAATAATTAATTTCAAAAACCCCAAGAACTTCAGTTACCACTAGTCCATAATTCACCTCGAAGTGATATGCAAGTGTTGCCGGGGTTGCGGGGTAAGCGCAATGAGGCACCGCGACCTCGGCCCAGAGCAGGAGAAGGAACAGGGGGGTTTTTACTCAGTAAGAGTCTGACACTCTGCCCAGCCCTGGGCGGGAGAAGTCATTCGATGATTTTCCCCTCACAAAAAAAGTGATATGCAAGTGTTACTGCATTTACAATGACACTTCAACATACGTTAGCTAGTTAAGCGAATCATTCTTTTTTCACTAAGCGCATTATTATGCGCAAAAAACACGTCACAGGGAACTCATCAATGGTGTCGGTGCATGTAAATGAACTTAGTAGAAACCTTTATACTTTGTGCCTTCTCCTAGGACAAAGGCTTATGAATATCCATTTGTGTTTAAATTGACACTTTAACTTTTCTATCAGAGGAATATCCAGGATCAAGAATCCACATAGAAGAAAGAAGGGGTTCCCGATCTTCTTTTGCTTCCACCACTTAGGAGCAGGTCACCTATGGTGTAAGTATTATCTGTTTTTTTTTGTTGTTCGGTTTTGTTAAATTCAGGTTCATTAAGTTCTGGTGTAATTATATTTTTCTAGCACAGCTCTTCCCGATCACATCAAATTGTTTTTGTGAGTTCCATTCATGCTTGAGTTTCAGCTCTAATAACTATGTACCATTGTATAATAAACTAACGTCGGTTTAAAAAGTTGCTATCATTGCCATCAATACCGCGTGACAGTCAAATACTGAGCTATAAACCTCCTCTACATCCTTGTTCTAAAAAGTTTTTTTTGTGAGGGGAAAATCAAATGACTTCTCCCGCGCAGGGCCGGGCGGGAAGGAGTGTCAGACTCTTACTGACTAAAAACCCCTGTTCCTTTGTTCTAAAAGGTTAAGGTTTCTCTCTGACCCGATGGGTAAACGAGCAGATAGATCACGTAATGGTAAGCAATGAGCAACGCTTACAGCACCCGTAACTCCAAAAGGAGAGTGCGTACATTTGGCAATTGTTAGAGATTTAAAGATTGGTTATAGGTCCCACACACAGCGAAATACTTACAACGTAATCGTTGTTTCGCGCTGGTTTTCTAAAACTTCTTTTGAGCAAATGCTACTATAGCGTCAAAGAATATCTTGATAATAAAAAGATAGTCTGATTAACAAATTACAAAATGATGATGATATAAAATACCTACTACTGTACCTAATTATAATTAAACTGATCTATGCCTTTTTTGCTGTGACCTATCAGGGTCCATAAATGTAACACCCTTTGTAACATCTTTATAACATTGTGGTATGCAAATAAAATATTACTATTACTATTCTATGACTCACACTTCCTTCGAGGTGGATCATTCTCTCTCCCACTCGTGAAGTCCCTTAATCAGCTCTTACAACAGGAGTAGGGAAGAGGACAAAGACAAATTTCGCCCACGAGGGAAGTGTGCCATTATAGGCCCGGTAAACATAAACACAGGTGTCTAAAGAATGGGTTCCCTAAGGTTTCAATGTCCGATCAAAAGTTATGACCCAAAACTTGCCAAGCAAGCCTTATCAATTTGTTCTAGTTATTGTAAACTAGGTTATTGGAGTGGTTTCCTCGATTTTCGTGTCAATGTGAAATATTTTGAAGTACGCTTTGCCACCTAGAAATGTAGTTCGGACACATGATGTTAAAAGCTACCGGTCTACTTAATTTTTGACCTACATTCTATTGAATACTCGAACGTCCTAATAAGTTACTCAGATGAGTAAAGGTCTTTTGAAGCATAAAAATTTTTGTATTTTAAATGAGAAGAAATGTAGATGATTTTGGTCTTTCAATAAAAGTCAGACAGTCACCTCACTCAGGGTGGAAAAAGAAATAAAATGACTTTCCTGCCTAAAAAATAAACAAAAGAAGTCTGGCGGTTATAATACACCAAGAAAATAACTAACAATTCCTATCCCTTCCTACCTTCTTTATATAAATGTCCGATAAACTTAAATGGTACAAAGTTTTTAAAAAATTGTGAAAAACAGACCCTTAATGGCACGTTATAATTAGAACGTAACTATAATTTAAGACTTAAGCAGATGTATACCAGAACATAATATTATTATCACACATAAATGGTTTTACGATAATTATTTCATGTACTTACTATCATTATGTCAAAGTTGAAGAAGTTTTTTATTAAAATATAATATGTGTAGGTACATATATTTGTAAATAAATATCAAAGTCGTGAATAGGTTTACATTTATCCTGTGCATAATGTTCGCTATAATAAAATACTGTATTAGATTTATGCAGTACAATGAGATTGAATAGAACCGGTATTTTCATTGTTTATTTATAAATATCGAATCGATTGTATAGTGCCTACATACATAGGTATTTTCCAATAAAACTCGCATATTTTTGAAGCATTAGAATATCAAGACAAATAAAGTAACTGCTTCTAAATTCAAACGTGGCGTATCGCAACTGCTAAAAAAAGTTTATTATGTTTTTATTTCCGATGTCTGCTAATGTTTAGCGTAACATCTTGTACAATATCATCGAATGATACATTCCCTTGTTTTATAACTCATCGATTATAAACGTTTTATTAGTTACATTTAACGATCTGGAAATATTCAGGGCCTTGAGACAAAAAACACTTGTAGTCCATCAATGTTATTTTAGCAATGTTGTTAGAAAGCAATGTCGTACCTACCTACGTATCCACGATTATTTTTATATTAAACTAAAATAACAAGATACACGAGCCGATGAATCACCTTTAAAAAAACATTTAAAGTAACCACGAGGGAGAATTTGCCGCCAAAATTTAAAATTTCGTGTAATATTTTTTTGATTTTTTCATCAAAACACAATAACACCGTTGCTTAATTTTTATAAATTATAAACAATCACTGCACTAAACGTACCGCTCTTGCCGACAGATGGCGCGCCGATCACGGCGACTTTCACTTCAGACAGCGACGATTTCTTCCGTCTTATCCCTCTAGCGGACATTTTACATCGGACGCGACGCGCCCGTACTTCGTCCGTACCCCGATTGCGCGCGAACCCGAAACAAAAAGCTTCAGCGCCCCAATCTATAAATACTCGCAGCGACACTCACTGACATCCACTGCGTGTTAATAGGTCAAGATCTGGCCAAGATCAGAGTCGTGCAAATAGCCCTGTTTACATCGGCTTCCTCTCTGCGACTGAGTATGGCGGTAGGCCAACGGGCATCACTCCGATAACTCCCACTTGGACCCAAACGCAGGGCCGGTCTTAGGGCGCTGAGAGCGGGGCTAACGTACTGGGCGCCAGCATGATTGGGGTGGTTACAAACGCATTTTGCTTTTATATAATATAACTTTACTCAATTAGAAACTTGACATCTGTCTCACGATTACCCATATAGTTATAGTCAGTAGTGACGTATGTATAAAATACTTAATGAAAATTTATGTAGGATGCATGTATGTCTCTCGATTCGGTAATTTTGTAGTATTTCCTGGTCAGGGTACTAGTTTCTCAGCACATTGATTGCGATGTTGAGTGTAAATTCAATTTTCATTTCTGGTACACCTAAAAATCTTAACAGGACCGGCACTGCTGAACCACGCTAAACGTTCCGACGCGGATTAATCATGTGGAATTTATATGCATGTAATTTAGTCGTCAATGTGTTTTTAACATTCGATTCCAGAACGTTTTTGTTGATTGACGTATGTAGCAACGTATGTGTCGAAGGCCTCGGCGTGAAACAGTTGTCGGGTGTCGAGAGAGACAGGTGACTTGATGCTTTCCGGTAGACTGGTGACAGCAAATGACCGCAGTCAATTTAGTGACATCACAGAGTAATTATATAGATACTGTAGTGTATTTTGAAGGGAAATCTTTTTGCACGTGTGTACTCAGTAATGTTATTGATCTCATGTCTTAAGCCATCCAGGTATCACAGTTTTGAGCAGTGATGGTCCAGAATTTTCAGCTTTCACTTTTCATACACGAGAGGGTGGATTCAAATCCTGGCAAGTACCAAAGTGATTTTTTACGACTTGTATTTTTTTAGACACCATTGATGAACGTTGAAGGAAAACACTGTAAGGAAACCAGAACTTGATAATTTCTGATTATCAGTCTGAAATCATCAATCCGCTTTGAGGTGATTAATTTTTAAACCTTCTCCGTGTGATAAGAATCTACGTAGAAAATTGAACTATCTACTTAGCCAGATGATTCAATGGGAATGGTAATAAATTATGAACATTAAACTAACTTTGTGAATTATTGAGGAATGTACGTGACCTACATATATTGTTTTAATTAAAGAAAGCAGAGTAATTACGTGTTTAGCATGGGTAAAGGCAACAAAAAAAAAAAACATTTTGATTTTTCTAAAGACTACCTCGTCCGTCTTGTCTTGGTGGACACTGGACATGCGCAGCTGTTTTTATGCCTATTTGGTGCACAGAGGCGCAGCATTAGTATTTTGGCGGGTCAATGTTCTTGTCCTTCTAATCCTTAAGGAAGATAATGAAGTGTTTTAATAAAGTAATAGTGCATTACCAATATTTTCAACTCTTAAATAAAGTTTAATGTCTACTATTAGACATCAAATCTACATAAATATTTTCTAGTAAAAGTCCAATTTAAAGTTTAGGTGCTTTATACCTTCACGATAGAAGAACAATAATAGGTATTTTGGGGCTTGATGAAATAAAGTGCCTATTAAAATAATTAAATAATCCTTACATAACATTTACGTAGGAAATAAATAACTGTCAGATTGGTTATGCTGTGATTTCAATGTCTAGGATATAGTATAAAATGTAGTAAGGAGATAAAATAATGTATAGGCTACCTCCTTCCTTTGACCAGAGGGCCTACCGAAGAGAAAGAGGGACGGAGCTATACACCTTTTATAGCTCCATCCCTCTTTCTCACCCGGAAGATTCGAGCATTTAACACGTCATGGTAGACCTACAGGCGGTGGACACAACGGGCACAAAGCCCTATATGCCTTCTTAAATAATGGGCAGAAACCCTTCTTTTTCCCTTCTTTTCTTCTGTCTTTTTCCCAAGTAAAGCTTAAAAAGTATTTAATTACAATCCCATCAGCTGATTGTACACAGCAGACTCGACCTAGCAGATAGGAAGATCGTCCAGTTATAATTAGACATTACATGTCGTTGCTCTAAGCTAAAATTAACCGTTACTATTTATACGCACTTACAGTTAGCAGGAACTTATAACTACTATTGCTATGTGTACCGAAATCGATTCGGAAGATTTCGTTAACGCAATTTTTAGTGTTAAGGGTCTCCTTGTCAGTCGTGGTTGCGGGGCTAGTGCAATACGGAACTGGTTGGTTTTTAGTCAGTAAGAGTGTGACACTCTCTCGCGCCTCATCCATAGCTGGAGAACACATGTGCCAATATTCCCCGCTTAAAAAAAGAGGTTTTCTTTTACTTTGAATCAGATTGCTTTATTTTCAGTGATTTCTGTCAAAAATTGAAGATAAGTATCATGTCATTACGCGGCTTGAAGTGAGGCTGCAGTTTTAGGACATACCGGATTCCATCTGTCTTATCTTTATACGTATATATTTAAATTTTGCCGTCTCTATCATCATATTTCGGATTGTAAATAAATCATAAAATAGAACTTGGAATGCTCTGAACTCCGACTCGCAACTACTGAACTGTAGGCCTACCATCTTTCGGGCGAGAAAGAGGGATGGAGCTATACACCCTGTATAGCTGCATCCCTCTTTCTCACTCGGAAGATTCACGCTTTAACACTTCATGGTAGGATCTATGTCCCTAAACCCTTAAACAGGTGAAAAACTTCATAAGAAATAGTTTGTCAATACCCATATTTTACAGAACGTCATTTTCTATCTCTTATGAGGAAAAACCTTAAAGTATCAAAGGACCATTTGTCTTAATAATCGAAATTCACTCAAAACTTGGTCAGTCGTTTCGTTAATTCATTTACCTACCCCAGTTCCCTGACTCTATCGGTGTTAAACTTTCAAACTCAATGAACCTGACCCCTATCGGTGAAAGTGACCCTATTTTTGACGTCGCAATATTTACCTACTCGGGTCGTTTTTTTCCGGGTAAATAGTACCTAGTTATACCCGGTTTGGGAAGCAAAAGTAATATATTTGCACTCTCTAGATAATGATAGGAGCATGTAACAATATAGATAAGTAAGTCACACTTTTTTACTCCGAAATCAAATAAGTGTAGAAAAGTCATTCCTTGGACGAATGGGCCGGCTCGACCGAATTGATACCACTGCTTCACAGAAAACCAGCGTGAAGCCACACTAACGCTGTGTTTCGCCGTGTGAGTGGGGTAACCAGAGGCACAATCCTTCCCGCGCCCCAATATTAATCCTCAATTTCTCTATCCTTAAATCCTTAATAAGCCGCAAGAATTCGGTAACGCACTTCTTTACTTCATCTAGTTTTTCACATATAAATTGACGTATGAAAGTGCCGTTTTATGGTCGATTTGCAAAAATATATTCATTATTTTATTGTTTCACTTGTAGTAACTGCTTTGTTAATACGAGCGTCCACAGGGAGCGCTGATTGCTTATCATCAGGTAATCAAATTAATGATTTGCCAACCTTTGACATAAAATTGTATGTTGATTATGCTATTACTAACTTTCTCTATTGTGTGGCCCCTACCTCCCTTTTGTTGGTGCATGTACCGAAGTACTTAAACTGAAAATAAACCTTATTACAAAGTAAAATTGAGTTCAACTGTCCAAGGGTGCCCTCAATGTAAGTCTCGTTAAAGACAACGCATTTAGGTAAAATCCCAAACATATTGTCATGACGCGTGAACGACTTGATTACTGGCCTCCTTCTTTATTTATACAAAATTCACTCCCCAGCGAACGAACGTACCTACCGTTTCAAAGTTACCAATGATAATAATTAGGGTTTAGTCATCCAATACCTACTTGTTAAACGCTTTTCTTTTGTGTCATGATATACATAATTAGGTACCTATAACATCTGATTAAGATTCTAAACAATTTTATTTAATCTTCCATGAACTTCCATGACCTTACGATATTTTAAAATGAGTCGTTCCAGCTGCTGCTGTTCTAAAGTCTTAGCGAAACTAACGATAATCAATTCATTATAAAATATGGTTGTACATATTTAAAAATCGAAAATGTGTATAATACACACGCAAGAGAAGATGTGTCTCCTTAGTGTACGACTACAATGGCAGATACGAAGATATTTGCTCGCCCGGAGGATCAAGCGCCCGCTTCTAGTGCATGAGGGTGTGTTCGAACCTGGCAAATACCAATGTGACTTTTTCCGAGTTATAAAGTATTTATAAAGTACCCCATACTTCGAATTTCACCTGTGTTGTTAGTGATACAAACATAAATAAATTCACAGACACAAGCCATCTAGACCTGAAACAACAATTTGTACAGACAGTTTGTTCCGTGCGGGAATTGAACTCGCGCCACGTTCCATAGCAGCCACTTGCTCGGCCGTGGCAGTCAAAACGAAAAAGAAAAATATATAAGTTGTACGCTTTTTTGGGGAGGGAAAATTATCTCTTACCGACTAAAAACCCCTCCCTTCCTTCTGCTAAAGACCGAGACCACGGTAAGGTTTAGGCTTAGACCATACTTTGGTCTAAAATTGACAACTACTTACCCGATATTTTACTCTTCTGCCTACAGTTTCGTCGATGTACGTAAATACACACGAATTCCAAGATCCACCTGTTGAATTGGTAGCAGGAAACAAAATGGCCGCGGGGTGAACGTTTTTGATAATACCCTCAGGCCGCCCCTAAGCAATAAAGCGGGTAAACGCTAAAATAGGTCACGCCTTCCACAATCCTCACGAGAAATTAAAATACTAAAGGAGGGGCATTTTATGGTCTTTCTTAGTTCTATCCGTAGAATAAACTGCTCAGTTTCAGACTTTGCTACTTCTACTGTTTTCTATGGGACATACAAACATGACATAAATGCGATGGAATAGCAATACAAATCGTCAAGAAACGAGCGTACTCCTTAAAAGGCCAGCAATGCGCCTGTGCTCTCCTCTAGGATTAAGGGCGATACTGATCAGTCAGCTCGATCACCTGCTATTAACCCTATTCCATAAAAAATTGGCTACCACTGTTTGAGTTTATGTATGCGGTATCAGTGGTAGGTATGTACTTAATAGTAATCATAATACTTTTGACAAAATCTCAATCTCAATGGAACTACTATAGTAGGTAATATACCATTGATCATGAGATTGAGATTTTGACGTGAAAAAACATATCTGTAAATGTAAATTAATAAATGTCGTTTTAGTAACCTAGATAGGTAGGTACATATAGGTACCTACTTTAATTTAAACAGACGATCAACGAAAAGGAAAAAAAGCATGAAAACAAAAAATAAACGAATTAACGAGGTATTGATTCGATGCGTGCTCTGTAAACTGTCTTGAAGTAATTTATCGGTTTTAGTTTTAAATCGTAACGACACTGAGATATTTGTTTATAACACGTTTCGGATATCAGTGTGTTTACTAAATGTCGGTAATAAAGGGCGATATTATTTATGGCAGTCGTTAACTTGCTACATGGCTCCCGGATTTAATGGGAAGTTAGGGGGTATACAAACATTCATGATAGGTTTTTTTAAGTGTTCAACCGAAAGGCGGCGAGGAAAGGTAGCGAGCCGAGGAGAACCAGACATATGCGTGAGGCGGGTAGCGTTCCCCGCACGCCATGGACCACCACAGATGTTTGGCCGAGGTGTCGGGATAAGCGCAATAAGGTTCAGCAGCCTCGGCTTAGAGGAAAAGGAACTGGGGGGTTTTTAGTCCATAACAGTCTGTCAGTCCTTCTCGTCATACCCGAGGCGAAAAAAATCATTAATATATTTTTTTTTTCATATTAATAATAATTTTGAACAATGCCATCTGGGCTGTCCTTAAAACTTTTAAAGATCTTTATTCTTTTTACAAAAATATAAATACCATTGCTCTTAATTAGCTCTGTCAGGAAAATGGGAAAGCTCTTCAATATGAATGCAATCTTAGGACGACTACAATCTGTGGGTTTGTAAACCAACAGCTTATAATTGGCAGCAAGCCAACACTTAACTCATCCACAGGTTACAATTAAACGAATGCTCATTATTCAGAAATTGTGGTAAATAAAGCTTTGTGACCTTCAATTGGGACAAATTGTATCCACACCGCCTGAATCCCTGGACTTTATTGTTAAAATATCCGATCCCTTGTTATTAAGAGTCTGTTAATCATGAAGCTGGTGTTAATATGAATAAATGTTCACAGTGGAACGTATAGCTCGCTATATGTTTATCTTACAAGTCAAGTTCACGAATACTTTTTTCGTTCGCGTGCAATAGTGACTTCCAGCAAATTTTTGGTATGAAAACTATTCTGTCCTTTCTGGAGTTCCAAACTATGTCTATGCCAAATGTCACAGAAATCGGTTCAGTAGTTTAGGCGTGAAGAAAAGACAGACAGACAGACAGAGTTACTTTCGCATTTATAATATTAGTTTGGATACTTTATTGTGCACATTATTAAAAAATATGTAAAGTGTGTACAATGGGCAGTCTTACCACATAGGGTCAATCAATTCTACGAGACAGCGTTTGGATAATGATTTTGTTGGCCTACCTTTACAAAAAACTCTCCAAAAAGCATTTCTCGTGCGTCGTGAACGTTGAAATTAAGATGAAATAGATAAATGTTGCTGCATCCGCTGTATTCTCAGTTATAAAAATATTATGGTATTTTTAATAGACGATAGTGTTTATGTAATTGATCACTATCGTCTATCTGACGTTAAATCTGTTAGAACACTGTTTCGCCTCACCACAGAGGTCTGCAGAACTATTTTGATTAAACTCTCAGATAGCTTTTACCTACTTGTCAAGTATGGAAATTTTGGAATCTTCAGTCTTTAGGGGTATTTGTTTAGTCGTTCATTTTGGATATCTTTCGGTCCCAAGTATGTTAACTTTCTTTTCGCTGGCTTCCGTATATCCGTACTCCGTATATAATGGTAATCCTTCGAAGTTTTATAGTGTTCATAGCAAACCTTGTAAGCATTGTCAAAGCTATAAGCCTCTGGATATTGTAGAGTACCAGCGTAACAAAACTATTTTACACTAGCTTCCGCCCGCGTGGTTTTTTGATAAAAAGTACCCTATGTCAATTTCCGGAGTGTATCTTATGCCTGTGCCAAATTTCATCAAGATCCGTCCACGCGTTTTGCCGTTATTAAGTAACAAACATCCAAGCATCCTTAGTTTTGCATTTATAATATTAGTAAGATAGTTGTCATTATTTAGTTCTTCATGTAATGGTAATATCACGTCCATTCGAATACATATACATGTTTTATGTTAGGACGGCAAACGAGCAAACGGATTCCCTGATGATAAGCAATCAGCGCCACCCATCACCCACAGAGAAGTTTCGAGTGCGTCGAAACTTCTCTGTTGCTTCGACCTTTTGGGGATTAGGGATTTGGAGATTTAGGCATTTGGAAGTGGTTGAGGGCGGGGAAGGATTGAGCCTCCGGTATCCTCACTTACACGGCGTTACACAACGCAGTGGTGGTTCCACGCCGGTTTTCTGATACCGTGGTATCACTTCAGTCGAGGCGACCCTTTCATGCCGAAGCACGGCTCTCCCACACTTACAGGACGCCTACCTTTAATTCTAACCTTTGGCCGAGCTGATTGGGCAATTCCATATTAACCAACCAATCAGAGGCCTAAGTAGCGATCATGTCAACGTAAACATAATCACTAGCACTCAGTACCCTATACCTATATATGTATATATAGGTATATACCTATATATACCTATATATGTATATATAGGTGTTGTGAATTGATCCAGGGTATTATTTTTCGGGAGAAGATGATA
This sequence comes from Spodoptera exigua, assembly GCA_902829305.4. Lineage (NCBI taxonomy): Eukaryota > Metazoa > Arthropoda > Insecta > Lepidoptera > Noctuidae > Spodoptera > Spodoptera exigua. The sequence continues at coordinate 3,828,539 of LR824601.2, read as the reverse complement.
AAGAAAACTTCTCGATCCAACGAAATGTAAAAAGTGAATTTATTAATAAAATAAAACATGTGGGTAAAAGGAAGTTAAAATAAAATAATATGTTCTGCAATAATACGTAGCTAGACGACTTGCTGCTATACGTTTTTGAGTAGGCGTTCTTGCGTAGACATATCCCCGGGCGTTGAAAGCCTGTCTTTCAACAACTATGATTGTGCTCTGGATACACTGGCAACGGGCAAATCTTATTAAATGATCTGCGTAACAAACCGCTGGAAGTTTTCACGTCAGCAACTCTAACTACGCCGTCTGTCCCTGGATATGTGGCAACAATCCGACCCAATTTCCACTTGAGTGGGGGGAGGTTGTCTTCTTTTAGCAGGACTAAAGAATTCAACTTGAGGGAGCCCTTACATGCTCGCCATTTCGTCCGAAGTTGGAGCTCAGATATGTATTCCTTGCTCCAGCGCCTCCAAAAATGCTGTCGGAGAAGTTCGATGCGTTGGAATCGATTCAAATAGTTGATAGACTGATCTTGATAATCAGGTGACGGCAGCGATGTCAAGGGTCGTCCAATCAAAAAGTGTCCGGGTGTGAGCGGCATCAAATCCTCGGGGTTTGAAGATAACGGTGTCAACGGTCTAGAGTTCAAAATTGCTTCAACCTGAACCATCATGGTATATAGCTCTTCGTAAGTGAGGTTACAAAGGCCCAACACTCTAGTTAAATGGTGCTTGGTTGATTTGACACCAGCTTCCGCAAGGCCAGCGAAATGAGGGGAATATGCTGGGATAAAGTGGAAGTTAATTCCTTCTTTAGCCATCTCCTCGGCGACCGATTTGCAGTTGGACTTAACAAATTGAGAAAGATCATTACATGCACCAACAAATGAGGTGCCATTATCGGAGTAGATATTTTTCGGCTTTCCTCTACGCGAAATAAACCTCTTTAACGCCAAGATAAAAACCTGACTTGTCAAATCACCGACCAACTCAAGGTGAATTGATTTTGTAGAAAAACAAACAAAAATAGCTATGTAAACTTTAACTAATTTGCAGCCTCGGCCTTGACGAACAGATGCTTGAATTGGACCTGCATAGTCCAAACCGATGTTTTCAAATGGAAAACCTGCTAGAAGTCGCTGCTGTGGTAGATCACCCATAATCGGACTAACTGTTTCACCCCTAAATCGACAACAGCGCACGCATTGCCGGCAGCACATTCTAGCTAAACTGCGGCCTCTTATGGGCCAATACGTGTCTCGTATGGACGCCAACAGCAACTGCGGTCCTGCGTGAAACAATCTTTTATGCTCATAATTAAAAAGTAATTTAGAAAATTGATGACTAGAGTGAATAAGTACCGGGTGTTTTTTGTTGTAAGGAAAATCTGAGTGTTGTAATCTTCCACGGATACGCATTATCTTATTTTCGTCTAGAAATATGTTAAATCTGTTCAATTCACTTTTTGTAGGTGTATAAACATCAAACCGATCCTGTACTTAATAATCCTATATCCAAAATATTTCCTCTCCTAATTTAAATTTACCGCCAACATTACCGGGCTCAAAGTACATGCGACAGCGTCCTACAATTTATCGATGCGCGCGCAGCGCAGCGCGCAGTGGCAGAAAAAGAAACTAATCAAAAAGGAGAAATGGCGGTTTAAGCGTCGTCGCGAAGTGTCCGCAAAAATAATTAATATTACATGTAAAACACCTCGCTAGTGGTTCACTGACTGTTTTTGGTGTTCGATCAATCCTGCCTGACTTGGTGATAGCAAACAAAACTGTGCAAGTTCTGTGGTTCGAGAAATAGCTGGCCGGCCGGCTTACGCCCCGTCGTTGGTGAAGTTCCCGTCAACTCCCGATCTGCATCCAGGTTAGTTTATGCATTCCCTACTTGATGGTCACAGGATTTCGTCAAGACTAAATTCAGGTCAATGCAGTGGCTACTCCAGCGAGGTTCAATCATTATTTGGTGCCTCCTGTGAGGACAAAGTACCTCACGTATTTCATTTCATTTAAAATTTTTACGATTTATGCTACGTAAATCTCGTTAATGTTTATTAACAAATAATTTAAATTCAGTGAATAATATAAGTGGCTAAAACTGCCACGAATTCATAGTTTTCTTCTTAAATATTATTACCTACTTCGTTCGTACCTACATTAGACGGCGTGGTGGCTCGGCCGCTCGCTCGGCGCTGTGTAGGTACTAGATACTCGTATTGTATCTACCTCCTATGTAAAAGTAAATCCAGAGTGCTTTATTTTAGAATCTAAATAATACATACTCGTACAAATACTTATTCATAGAAAGTTGCTGCATTGCCTGGTTTAGGTTTTGAAGTGTTTCTTATGATAGTTGTGCTCGAAATTTCTCGTAGATAAAACATAAAGTAAAGTAGGTACATATTAGCTCGTACAGCTAAATCTTACTAACAAATAGATACGAACAATACACAATAACTAAGCTCAATATAATTAAGTAATTTCGTGGTTTTGGATCGCTCGTTTGTTTACATTTTTTGCGCGGGTATACATATTATACCTACGCGCTATATAGCGGACTATCGTTGCCGATTGCGTTGCGGTTCGGAGACGATTCTCGTTATTACCGAAGTACCTACGTACAAACCTTGAATTTATTATTATTGTTTTCGTATCCAAAACAAGATGGCCGAAGTCGAGTTACAGTCGAGTATTAACAGGCGTGAATATGAGTTTAGAAATGTGCAGATTATTTACGATCTAGGTAAAAGGGCTATGGTAGATAGTACTAAAATATCAACATTTAAGGCGAGATATAAGTCGATTGAGAAAATTAGAGATAATTTCATAGAATCTCATGAAAACTTCAATAAATTACAATTAAAATTAAATCCGGAATATAAGTTCGATAATAAACCTTTATTGTCATTCGACGAGTTATATTACGCGGCGGTTGAGTTCGCCGACTCCCTTGGTGCGAGTACGACCTCAAGTGCTACGTCAGAGCCCAGTGCTGGGCCTAGTCGTCACTCGTCTAATACACAAGTAAAGTTGCCTAAATTGCAAATTCCGAAATTTGATGGTAAGATAGAAAATTGGCAGACATTTAAAGATAGTTACGTTCCGCTTGTTCATAATAATGGCTCGCTGTCAGATATTGAGAAATTCCATTATCTGCTCTCCTGTTTGTCGGGTTGCGCACTGACACTCGCCAAGGGTGTTCCTATAACTTTAGCTAATTATTCCGTTGTTTACAGTGCCTTACTAGAAAGATACGACAACAAACGCATTTTGGCGACAACTTATTTAGAAAAGTTGTTTATGGTGACGCCTATTCAGAGGCCATCATTGGCTAATTTATCTGACATCACAAACGTACTTTATGAGAGTGTTAACGCCTTACGTGCATTAAATATTGAAGATTTATCCGAATTTATTTTGTTTTACATTGCGTCACGACCTCTTGACCTTGAAACCAAAAGACGGTTTGAATTACAAAATACTAACCAAATTCCAAAATTTAACGACTTGGTTGTTTATTTACAAAATTATATAAAAATTCTGGAAGTGAGTCAGCCCATTCCGACCACTACAGCAAACTCAACAATTAAGCAATCTCGTAGTAACAATAATAAGGCCGATGCTACACGTGTAACAAAAGACCCGCGGAGATCGTCATTCGTAGGATCTAGTAACAACAACAATAATAGTAACAAATCCAATCAATTAGTTTGTGTATGTTGTAATGAAAATCATTCCATTTATCGGTGTGGTAAAATGCACTCTATGAGTATGGATCAGCGGGAGAAAATTGTTCAAGAATTAAAGTTATGTAGAAATTGCTTAAGACCAGGTCACGATAGTGACAGTTGTAAATCCAAGTCCACTTGTTTCATTTGCAATACGAAACACAACACACTGTTGCATGTCGAAAATAAAAGTTTATTAACTCTGACTGTTAATTCAAACTTGTCTGACACCGTTAACCCGAGTACCGCGCTTGCTAGCACGACCAAGTCAAATGATTCGAGTAGTGCTACCTCCATTAACAGTACGAAAATATTAGGGTCGGCGGTAGTACGAATACATCACGCGGACGGCTCGCTTCAGTATGCGCGCACCCTTATTGACAGCGGTTCGATGGATTCTTCTATAACGAGTGCATGTGCACGTCGCTTGGGTTTGCCCATTAAAAAATGTAACTTAAATGTTACTGGTCTTGGTCAAAACTTTGTTTGTAATATAAAGGGTTACACGTCTGGTTCGATAATACCTCGTTCGAGTGAATCACCTAAGTTCGATTTGCCTTTGATAGTTTTACCTAAAATTACTTCCGCGATGCCCTCGACCGAGCTACCGTTGTTCGTCAAGGATTCCTTCCTGCATCTTGATCTCGCAGACCGTGAATTTTATAAATCGGGTCCGATCGATCTTTTGTTAGGTGTTGAGTGTTTTGATCAAATATATACTGGGTCACGTTACAGTCCCGGACCCGGACTACCTTGTGCATTGTCCAGTGTGTTCGGCTGGGTGATAACCGGTCAATATTTTCATAACACGGAAATTAAAATTCCCAGTGAACCCGTTACGTCACTCCTCGCGTCTTCTTGCTCGCTCGATGAGATCGTTCAACGGTTCTGGGAGTCCGAGGAACCGCCGAAATGTAAAATTTCCGCTCCCGAGGACGAGTATTGTGAACAAAAATATAAAGAAGGTACTTACCGTACTGCCGACGGTCGTTATGTAGTACCCATCTTATTAAAAGATGATGCTCCACCTTTAGGAGATTCATACCGTCAAGCCTTCAATCGTTTTCTTAATTTAGAAAACCGACTCGCTAAGCAATCAGATTTAAAGAACGAGTACAAAAAATTCATGAGACAGTACGAAGAGCTAGGACACATGCAGCCCGTAGCCACTTCGTCTTCTGATCGGTACTTAATTCCACATCATTGCGTTTTGCGTCCAGAGAGTTCTACGACTCAGCTTAGAGTAGTTTTCGACGCGAGTTGTAAAACTAATAACAACCTTTCCTTAAATAATATCGTTTCCGTTGGACCAAAACTTCAAATTGACATTATCGATTTAATTACAAAATTTCGACTTCATAAGGTAGTTTTCACCGCAGACATTTGTAAAATGTACCGTCAGATCTTAATCAGACCCGAAGATAGGTGTTATCAACACATTCTTTGGCGTCCCGACCCTAGCATGCCATTAAGTGAATACGAGCTAAACACCGTGACTTATGGTGTCAGTAGTTCCCCTTACTTGGCCATTCGAACCCTCCGTCAACTTGCGGAAGACCACGGCTCTGAATACTCGAGTCGTGCATCTGAAGTTCTGTTCGAAGAAACGTTCATGGATGATATTACTACGGGATGTTCGTCACTCGAGGAAGCTAGGCAGTTAAAGTCGGATATTGTATCTTTGCTATCAAAAGGTCACTTTGAGCTCCGAAAGTGGAGTACCAATACGCCGAGTCTATTGTCAGATGTTCCTCCGGATCATTGTCAAAATTCTAAATCCTTCGAAGAATCAGGAAATGAGTTTGTCAAGATATTAGGAATACGGTGGAATCCATCAGATGACAACTTCTCGTATAGCTTCTCAGACTCTTTTAATGTGCAGTTCACCAAGAGATCCATCCTATCCATAGTAGCCCGGATTTATGATCCCTTAGGTTGGATTAGCCCAGTGGTTTTCGCGGCCAAATCTTTATTGCAAGAGATGTGGCGCTCTAATTTGTCTTGGGATGAAGCTATTCCCAAAGAATTAGCGAAAAGGTGGCATTTGATAGCTGCGAATTTGTCAGATTTACAACAAATCTCTCTTCCTAGGCTTGTTGTACCTTCCAATCCTACGGAGGTACATTTGGTGGGCTTTTGTGATGGCTCATTGAAGGGATATGGTTGTTGCGTGTATCTCTGTGTGGTTACTGAACATTCCACTGTTAGTAATTTGTTGATAGGGAAGTCTCGTGTTGCCCCTATAAAACCAACGACCGTAAATAGGCTGGAGCTATGCGCAGCAGTACTCTTGGCACGAGTACTTTCTCACATGAATAAGCTCCTTAAGGAAAAACTTGCAATCACATCCGTCCGAGCTTATTCCGACAGCACGACTACTTTGTCGTGGTTAAATACAGCACCCCATCTACTGAAAATGTATATTGCCAATCGAGTAGTTCAGGCTACCGACTCGGTCAGTCCGGAGTCCTGGTATCATGTTCCCATCGAGGACAATCCGGCCGACTGCTGCAGTCGTGGTGTATCTTGCACGGAACTTGCTGGCCACCCATTATGGTGGAAAGGCCCTACATGGTTACAGAAGTTGCCATGCTTTTGGCCTTCCAAGCAGACATTGCTCGCTAAGGAAGAGCTGCCTGAATTGAAACCTATAGTAACAGAGAGTTTTATCACCGTCCAAGAAGAAAATACATTTTTAAAATTAACTTTAAGGTGTTCTTCTTTAACAAAACTTCTAAGAACTTTGGCATGGTGTATTCGATTCGTTAGTAACTTACAAAAGGCAAAGTCAGATCGAAAATTCTCCGCGCTTACAAGTTCCGAGCTCGATAAATCAATGAAGACACTAGTTAAGTTCACTCAAAATCACTACATGTCATCGCAAGTCCAACAAGTGCAAAAGCATGAACAATGTGAAAAATCAGTTCAAAAGTTATCTCCATTCCTTGATGAGGATGGTTTGATGCGAGTGGGGGGACGTATAGATGAAGCGAAGCTATCGCCATCAGCGTTACATCCTCTGCTTTTACCGAAACAGTGTCCTATTTCTCGACTGATTGTCGACCATTTTCATTTGAAATATCTTCATTGTGGTCCCCGTACCCTACAATCTTTAATTCAAAGAAAATTCTGGATTGTCGGGTTAAGACTCCTTATCCGTACGGTACTTTCAAAATGTGTCCGTTGCTTCAAAAATAGACCAATTTCCATAACACCCTTGATGGGTAAGTTACCAGCGGCTCGAGTCCAACCCTCCCGATGTTTTCAAACCACGGGCATTGATTTCGGTGGACCATTTATAGTTAGAGAGAGTCGTCGCCGTGGAGCAAAATCTTATAAGGCATATGTTTGTCTATTTGTCTGTTTAAGTACGAAGGCCGTTCACTTGGAAGCCGTAACTGAATTGAGCGCCGAAGCATTTCTTGCTGCTCTAGACCGATTTGTGTCTCGCAGAGGAATGTGTCACACAATTGTCACTGATAACGGGACAAATTTTGTTGGGGCAAATAGGTATCTGAACGAAATTGTCGACGAACTCCGTAAACATTACCCTGATATTGCTGACGGTTTAGCCACCCGTCAAATTAACTGGCAATTCAACCCTCCAGGCGCACCTCACTTCGGAGGTATATTTGAGAGTGGTATCAAGTCCACAAAATATCATCTTAAACGTGTTGTAGGTGCCCAAGTTCTTACCTTAGAAGAGTTTTTTACAATTCTTGCAAAAGTAGAAGCCGTTTTAAACTCTCGGCCGCTTTGTACTTCATCTCCTGATCCTCAAGAATCAGATATATTAACGCCCGGACATTTTCTAACGGGAGGCCCTATAGTATCTTTACCTGAAGAACCTTTAGGTGAAACGCGATGTCCTCGTTCTCGTTGGCAAATGATTAAGAAGATCACCCAAGATTTTTGGCGTGTCTGGCAACGGGATTATCTTCACACCCTTCAACAGAAGAGTAAATGGTATTCAAAGGCGCCTAACTTAAAAGTAGACGATTTGGTAATAATTAACGAACCTAATCTTCCGCCCTTGTTTTGGAAATTAGCTCGCGTAGAGCAAGTTCATGCCGGTTCCGACAATATTGTTCGAGTGGTTACTCTCCGAACTGCAAACGGAAAATCTATAAGGCGGCCTGTAGTCAAGGTCTGTCCTTTGCCTTTCAATTAATTTACTATAATACTCTCGCGTAAACAATACTATTGAAATAGTAAAAACAATACTATTGAAATAGTATTGTTCTTTAGGTTAATTTAATTATAAGTATTTCATTTATTTTAAGAATTTTCGAGCACAGCTTCTTTAGGGATTCTTCAATCTGTGAAATCCTAGTGAATTTCAAGTGGGGGGAAATGTATAAACATCAAACCGATCCTGTACTTAATAATCCTATATCCAAAATATTTCCTCTCCTAATTTAAATTTACCGCCAACATTACCGGGCTCAAAGTACATGCGACAGCGTCCTACAATTTATCGATGCGCGCGCAGCGCAGCGCGCAGTGGCAGAAAAAGAAACTAATCAAAAAGGAGAAATGGCGGTTTAAGCGTCGTCGCGAAGTGTCCGCAAAAATAATTAATATTACATGTAAAACACCTCGCTAGTGGTTCACTGACTGTTTTTGGTGTTCGATCAATCCTGCCTGACTTGGTGATAGCAAACAAAACTGTGCAAGTTCTGTGGTTCGAGAAATAGCTGGCCGGCCGGCTTACGCCCCGTCGTTGGTGAAGTTCCCGTCAACTCCCGATCTGCATCCAGGTTAGTTTATGCATTCCCTACTTGATGGTCACAGGATTTCGTCAAGACTAAATTCAGGTCAATGCAGTGGCTACTCCAGCGAGGTTCAATCAGTAGGCAATGGTTTATTATGCAGTAATAACTTATAATCTTTGAAAGATTGATTTTGAGAAATGCGCACAATTAAATTCAAAGCCCTTTCTAAGTCATTAACAGTAAAAGGCGTCAATAAAGCGAAAAACATAGGCTACTGTTCGTTGAAGTCTTGACAAATTTGAAAACCGGTTAAAATCAATTAATTCATTAAAGCCATTATCCTTAAACGAGACATGTAAAGTAACATTAGATTTAAGTTCAGGCAGAATCTCATTAAAATTCATCAATTTAGAAGGCCAATAAGACGTGTCGCTCGATAAAAACTTTGGACCGGTCCACCAGTCGTCCAAATTGGGAATCACATCAATGTCTACTCCACGGGACACGTAATCAGCAGGGTTTTTGTCAGTTGAGACATGTCTCCACTCACAGCCACCAGTCTTATCCAAAATCTCAGCTACTCTGTTGCGAACGAAAGGCTGTAATTTATTCGGTATCATTTTAAGCCACCCCAAGACAATAGTAGAGTCAGTCCAAAAGAACGTACGCCGCGCGCTGACTCGCAATGCAGCAACGACCTTTTCATAAAGGCGAACACCTACCAGAGCACCGCACAGTTCGAGTCTGGGGATGGTCGTTGGCTTGAGTGGCGCCACTCGACTTTTAGCTGATAACAGACGCACTAAAACCTGATCCTTATTGTTAACGCTTCGAACGTAAAGGCAAGCGCCATATGCGCGTTCCGATGCATCGGTAAAAATGTGAAACTCTAAAAACTCATAGGAATCAATTAAAACGCGACGTGGAATATGAATTTCATTCAATTTAGGCAAATTGGTAACAATGTCATTCCAAAGTGCACTAATCTCCGGTGGTAGTTGCTCATCCCAAGACAGTTTATGTAACCATAACCGTTGAAGCAATATTTTCATAACGATCACACATGGAGCTAATAGTCCAAGTGGGTCAAAAACTTGTGAAACGATTGAAAGCATGGCACGTTTTGTTTTATTAACATTAACTGATTGACTTATTGGAAAACAAAGAGAATCTGACTGGGGCTGCCAACCGAGGCCCAAGACTTTAGTTGACTCAAATCCACCAATATTCAAATCAAGTGAGGACTGGGGAGAGTTAGAACTAGTCACTAATTGCGTGTTATTCGACTTCCACTTTCTTAAATTCATCTGTGCTGAAGCAAGAGTTGAAGTTATTTTATGACGTAACACTTTGACCTCTTCGAGGTCGTCTCCTCCCGTCAAGAGGTCATCCACATAAAAATCGTGTAGTATGACCTCGGCAACCCTCTTATCAATGGACTCCAAATCTAAGCCTAGCTGTCGAAGACACCGAGTTGCTAGGTAAGGAGCGCTGGCTGTGCCGTAAGTGACGGTGTTGAGTTTGTAAGCTTGTAACGGAGACAAAGGGTTATCACGCCAAATAATTTGCTGAAGATATCTATCATTGGGATGAACCACCACCTGCCGGTACATTTTTTCGACATCGGCAGCCAGAACGTAAGCATGTTGTCTAAAACGCAACAGGATTGTTAAAAGATCATCCTGTACTACGGGTCCGACCATTTGAATGTTATTAATTGAAGTACCAGTGGTGGTTAAACTACTTGCATTAAACACCACTCTTAATTTTGTGGTGGTGCTGCTTTCTCGTAAAATTCCGTGATGTGGGATGTAACACGCGCGATCATCAATCAATTTACATTTAGACATATGGCCTAAAGTTTCATATTCCAACATAAATTCTTTATACATTGCACTAAACGGCGTTTTAGTTTTAAATCTACGTTCTAAAGAAGAAAAACATTGTTTAGCTCTTGTCAATGATTCACCTAATTGGTCAGGGGAACCTTTTAGTGGGATTCTAACACAGAATTGACCGTTTTCCAAACGAACAGTGTTTTTGATGAAATGTTCCTCGCATAGCTTCTCTTCTAAAGAATACGGTGACGAAGTATACACTTCTTCAAGTTGCCAAAACTTTGTAAGTTGTTGATCAATACTAAGATTTAATTTTTCATCGCAATCTGTATTTACTTTTATGAAATTACATTTCACAACTTTAGAGGAAGTATTACACTTAATAGGACCAGAAACTAACCAGCCTAATTTAGTTTCACAAAGTATTGGTTGTTGATCACCAAGTTTAATTCGTCGTGAACCCAATAAGTCCCAAAAGATGTCAGCCCCGAGCAACATATCGACAGGAGCCGGTGAGTGAAAGTTGGGATCAGCGAGACAAATATCAGAAGGAATTTTTATTTTTGACAAGTTAACAGGTGTACTCGGCACCTTATCTGTAATTGTAGGAATAATGAAACAATTGACTCCAACACTAAAATTATTTTTTAAAGATCTTATTGATACATAACACAACTTATTGATGAATGATGATGAATTGTTTATGCCTAAAATAGAATCATTCACCGGTTTAGCTACTATACCTAATTGGTGGAACAGTCTTTCTGTCATGAGACATGATGTGCTGCCACTATCAAGTACAGCACGAACAACATATTGCTTACCATTTATCCCCATGATCTTGACTAACGCAGTGGCCAATAATACGTCACCTTGTTCCACACTCGCCGAGAGTGACAAGCCAGTACCAACAGCTGACTGAGTGGAGACGTTCACACTATCATTAGTGTTATCACTGCTAGAAGAAGCACCAGTTTGATCCGACTTTGAGAGCTTGGAAACAATGTCAACATGAACCAAAGTGTTATGCTTGCGGCGGCATATTTTACAACCAAACCTTTTACAGCTGTTTGCATAATGTCCATGGTTAAAACAATTATAACAAACCTTATATTTAGGTAATAATTTCAAACGAGATTCATTGTTTAATGACAAAAACTGAGTACAACTGCTTAGCTTATGATCACCGTTACACATGACACAATTTTTAGGTTTGTTAGAGGAGCCATTGTCTTGTTTATGATTATCATATGTATTTGATTTAATAGAATCCTGTGCCAACATTGTTCTAACATGTTTAGAATGTTTACCGGGATTTGAGTGTTTATTAGACGTTGATAACTCCAACGTTTCCAAGATTTCCGCACGGTTTTTAATGAAAGTAATGAACAATTTAAAGGTGATTTTAGAATCTCTAGAAAGACAGCCTTTATACTCTTCCCACTCGCGATAAGTTTTACTGTCGAACTTATTTGTTATAATATAAATGAGTAAAGTATCCCAGTGCGAAACAGGTTCCCCTAGAGATTCAAGGGCACGTAAATTTTTGTTAATGGTATCAAGTAAAGCTTTTAAATTTACTGCAGACTCTTTTTGTAGATTATCGATTTGAAATAAGGCTGAAATATGATGTTGAACAAGTAGGTGTTTATTATCAAACCGCTCGCAGAGGAGTTTCCAAGCCACCGAATAATTGGCAGCAGAAAATTGAATGGAGTTAATCACCACAGCAGCAGAACCTTCTAGAGACGACCTCAAATAATGAAATTTATTTATTTCGTTCATATCATCGTTCGAATGAATAAGACTTACGAATGTGTCGTGAAACTCCAACCAATTAGTATAGGAGCCACTGAATTTCGGTAATTGAATAGTCGGTAATTTAACAAAACCATGATGACTATTTGAATGCGATCTTCCATTATCACTTTCGATAAAATCTCTTTTCTTTATATTACTATCCAGTATTTTTTGAGCTTGAGCTAAGGTTTTATAGTAAAGAGATTCAAACTCACTACGTTCCACTAATTGACTGTCCAAGTTATCAGTAGTACATTCCAGTAATAATTGCACCTCATCATATTGGGCATATAACGCCTCAAGTTTTATAAAACGAAACTGCAATTCGCTTACCTCGGTGGGGCTTAAAGAATCTGGTTCCAAAGTATTTAAATAGTTCACAAATACAGTAACCTTTCCCTTAAAACTCGCACGTTTCCGAATAAGTTCCTTATCCTCGGGCATTGCGTTAACTGGTGTCATCAACCTGGAACGTATACAAGTTAAAGGCTACAGTGACGTTTAGATTATATTGAAAATTATGTAACCTGTAAAATCATAAATCCTAACAATTATTTACAATCACTCAACTTGCGGACTTCATTCCAATGAACAATACGTATACTGGTTATTTAGTAGCAAATAATTGTAATTAACAATGAAATAATGTATGCAAATTCAATGTCTACCTGTGCTTACTTAATGTGATTACATAACTGTTACAGTGGATCATTATAAGTACATTGAAGGGCAAAATAATGCAGTTACTTCGAACTACTCTTTAACAATGTATAAATAATGGAAATTAACATAAGACACTGATCAGTTGATAATTATAACAATATTTCATCACTCACAGACAAAGAAAGTTAACAATGAGTATTTTTTGGTACTAACCTGATATACGAAGGGATAAATTACACTAATAATACCTGATAAAAGAGTGTTGGGTGGACTAATTTAAATAAATAAATGCCTCTTTGTAGCTATTAGTCTCCAGACCACGGAAAATTCCAATGTCTTCTGAATGACGCAATACTTGACCGGCCACACCGTGCATTGGTTTTAATTTTGGGATTTCAAGCTTCAATCCAACACTTCCTTTGCAATTCAATAATAAATAAACTGAACGGAGTAATATTCTTCAAAACTCCATATCCAGGCTCGACGGACCATGTTTTGAATTGCTCCAGGGTATTATTTTTCGGGAGAAGATGATAAAGAAAACTTCTCGATCCAACGAAATGTAAAAAGTGAATTTATTAATAAAATAAAACATGTGGGTAAAAGGAAGTTAAAATAAAATAATATGTTCTGCAATAATACGTAGCTAGACGACTTGCTGCTATACGTTTTTGAGTAGGCGTTCTTGCGTAGACAATAGGTATATGATATATATATAATCAAAATAATTATATATGATAAATATTAAACACACAAATAAAACAATCCGATATTCGTAATTTTATGACAGTTTATTTTGTACAATTTATGATACAGAACGCAAGTTCATCTAAATCGTTTTGCTGATATTCTACAAAATAAGTATTGACGAAACAAGGGCCTAACTAAGCAACATGCGTTGAGCGCTTAAACTAATTATAAATAATTATTGTATTTATTATTGCAATTTGGTACAATACTAGCACATTATTAAGTTCACTTACGCCATTATTGTAAATTTACATCAAATATTAGTTTACAAAGCGCCAAAAAAGTAGAAAACCTCATTTATGTAGACCGGAATGAAGATTTACAATCTTAAATTGTCATTTTTTCATCAACGACTCTCCAGGCACAATATCTTGAAACATTCCTTCATAACTTTGAGGCGTTTTATATTCGAAATAGGATTCTTAGAGAAGCGCACACAGCTTAATTTCGTCTACTTAGTTGTTATTATACAAAGTGGTAATGATTAATCTAGAAAGTGTATAATCTGTGTATTCTCGACTATCTACGAACAAAAATATCTTGATGGATCTTCTACTACTTCACAACAACGCGACCGCGGGTTTTCAAGAAAGCAGAAGTGGATAAATATTTTGTTATAATATTATCAAAATGACCAAATTGGGCTATATATCCATTGAAATAACAACTTTTTTAAACCAGCAAAGATTGTCAAAACTCCCATGTCGTCCAGCGACAAATTGTCAAACTGTCAATTTTGACAGGTATTAAACCACAGATTAACAATCACGCACCGCAGTCGCATCGACACGCAACTTAAAATTATATATCTAAAGAGACAGACATAGAATACAAGAGAATTATACACTTCACACAGGAGTAAATAGTTCACAACTAATTAAATCGTAAGTCTAGCGAATGTTACTTTGGTCCATTATTATAAAAGTGATTGGACAATAAAACAACCGGGTGAAGAGAAACAATTATAAACTTAAACAAAATGGCGACGAAGAAACGACATGCGTACATTTTTCCTGTCTTAAGCCAAGACGATAAGAATAATTAGTAGAGGGAATTATGTAAACCTATATTTATATTGATCCCCTGGAATGTGATGCAGTACTGTAGGAGAACAGGGCAAGTAAGCAAGGCTAGATCTCTTATAACTAAGCGAAAATGTATTATAAAGTTTAGTGTTCTGTTATTGTTGAGTAATTATGAAGAACTTAATAAGTTAAATTTAATTTAGGAATTTAGTAGAAAAAAAGTCATATATAATTATATAACGGAACAATTTATATATAATTATATATTTGAATATACATAAAAAAAATAGTTCCAGCTCTTGAATACGGAAACATACGCATGTCATTTAAAACGTCTCTCGAGACCACATCTCACATTCTCTATATACTACACCATATCTACAAAATAAAGGTATTACCACAACTATTCATTACATCATGATACTTATTTACAAACAGTCAACAATCGTCACAAATGGGAAAATTCGAAAAAATACAAACTTATTTCACAACCTAAAAAAAAACAAAAAGGTTTTATCTAAATATTTTCTAACACATTATCGATAAAAAAATAAAAATACAATTTAATCTAAAAAAATCGGTATTATTAATTTGTAAATATGTGAGGGAATAAATAACGTTACTCGGGGAACCTCATAATATGCTTAGTATAAAGAAGAATAGATTTATATAATCCCTATGTATATGTATGAATATTATTAATAATTTTATAGACATCACTATGTTTTATATAAAATTGAAAAAATGACACGTGATATGCCATTTAATATAGCCGATAGTAACAAATAGGACATTTCAATAGCCTTAAAGTGTAATGACTTATTTTTTAACATTACAAAGATTTTTGATACACTCAGCATCAAAACATTTTAGGAACTTTCTGGAACAAAAAATTAGAGACTGTTACAAAAACATTTTCAAATTGACCATATTTCAGAATGTCCGATAAAATATATTTCGATGCTGAACGTATTTGGGACTTAGGACCGATATTATTAGGTATATTTTCTATCTAATTTTTACATTCTACATGAAATTTAAAAAAGTATGTTTATAACATGTAATTTACGTCTATTAAATGTACTTTGAAATGGTGAAAATGTGCTTCGGAATTATTCTTTAGTTGTCTTTAGGCCTGGAAATAAATTATATATGTAAGGTACATTAATACTTTCATTATGGCGCTTTTACTTTAAGCCAGTTCAATGTGTCTGGCATTTGACATCTGTCAATCTGTGTGGTCTAATTTTAAAAACACAAAAAATATTGACATTGAAAACAGTATGAATATCGGAATCTTAAGCATGTACAAAGCTATTGTAAAAACAAATAGCTTCAGTTTCATATTGATAGACAACCAAACTTGAAAATTTTAAGTAATGCGTAAATATAAAACTTTTATTTGCGCCCAGATGTTTTTTTTAATATTTGTCGAATTGAACTTTTCCTCTCTCTTCATAATTATATCTATCTCTTTCATCTCGCGTACAGTATATACATAATTTTACCACGACTTTTACTAACTTCTGAAAGAGAGGAGGAATAGAAACACTTTAAAATTAAATACCCGTGTCTCGGCAGTTGTAAGTCCCATGTAAAAAGGCCATGTTTTATAAAGGAAATGCATAGTGAATCCGTCCACACAGAGAAGTCTTGATTCTAGTAATACGTGATTTATGTACTCAATAAAAAAATACCTCCTTAAATGTATACAAAAAGAATTCGTAAATCTTAAAATTAAATTAGTAACATTGAAAGTCTTATTATTCTGCAGCTAACTGCACTTGTTAATGTACAGAAATGCCATCAGAAAAGGACTAGCATTTAGTTTTCCTTGTCGAAGGTACAACGACGGCTGATCAGGATATTTTTGTGGCCAGTAGATGGCGATAACGAGGCTTTAGATCATGTTAGCCTAATATGTAGTCATTGTGGCTGATTATTTAGTGGTACAACCGAACGGCTCGACGCTTCACAAGACCCTGCGGCTTAAGCGCTATATGGTATCGCGGTCTCGGCCTGAAGCGAAAGAAAAACGGGGTGAGTTTTGTTAGTAAGGCCTAGTTTACGTTTAAGCGGAGCGTTGTTCGGTGCGATGTGCGGTTCGTCATACATTGCTCGTGATATTCATATGTTTGTGTTTGCACGGCCGTTGACACGAATTCATGCTGTAATGTACGACCAACGTAATACGCGCCGCGCAACGCCCCGCGTCTTCGTAAACGAGACCTAAGAGTCTGACGATGCAGTTTCTTTCTTGTTCTTCTCCATTCGAATCTACAATTTGGAACGAACACCTAGCTTTACTGACGCGCAGAATGATAGACGACTGTTCTATTTTGACGTTTCTAAATAAATAAATGGTTTTGATGTTTGACTGCCTTTCGGCTCATATTAGGCAAGCGAAATAATTTATATGATTTTTCACCCTCAACAAAATGTCGTTGTGTCCCTCTTTACATAATCTTCACTTAATGTCAGAGGTCAAAGTGTACTAGTAGGGGAGCCCAGGATGCTAAATTTGTAGTTACTCAAGCGTCGTAGGGAGTAAATGGATTCTGAAGATTTGATGATAGAAAGAAAAAATGTCTCAATGACATTTCATTCCTCCGGTGGGGGAAGGGGGGAATGATAGTTTTCCAAAATTGTGAGATGTAACTTTTGTTTTAGTGCACGAGCGTAACAGATATTAATAATGTATATTCTCCATGTATTTCTGACAGTAAAATATTTGAATCTGCCGAATTGCATGGTGGGGTTGGCTAACTAAGGGGATAGAAACGGGACTCTATTGCTGTTGTAAAAGACGATGAAATCGGCAGATTTTTAAACGCATTTTCTTTGACATGACGTCTACCTTTTCCCCCCTAATCTGATGAAAACGACTGAATTTAGTTATTTTTTTATATTGTTATCCTCCTCCTCTGTTTACATTAAGTATATGATGGATATATTCAATAGGTTACTAAATATTCCCCATATGTTAATCTGACGCGCTCGAGTAACTACCGAGGTTCCCCTACTATACTGGGAAGTGGGAATGTGTAAGTCGTCATATACCGTCAGTAAAACATTCTTTATGAAATGTGTTAACACAAATAACGATTGTACCTTCAACAAGGAACGTGTAAGTATCACGATTATGTATTAAAATATGATTTGATATAAGTAAGTTTAGTGGACATTGTTATTAAATACATTTAAGTATAAGTTCGGGTTTAATACCTAGGAATTTAAGTTTGAGGAGTAGTTTTATAAATCACTGCATTAATATTTCAAATATTTATGAAACTTTATTTACATAGTGTTATTATTGAATGATTTTTTTACTTTATTATAACAGTACTAGATAGTCCAGCTTCGAGAATTTGTCAGATAATATATGAAAAACGAATGAATTCTATTAAAAATTCTCCGACTTTACAACCCAGTTAAAGGTCAACCATTTTGGCCAAAAAATAACACAATAATGCAAACCTACTTGAAATTACTTTGTCATGATTATTACAGGTAGTTAATGTGATGTGAGGTATTCAACAGATGGTCAACATTGAATAAACTTAGAAAATATTCTACAAGTACAATATAAAGGACAAAACATCCTTTTATAACAAATTGACATTTCAAAAACGTCGCATCATTGATATTCTTCATCATATTCAAATAGACAGGGTATACGTAACATTTGTCATCAATATAATATGTAAGTATGAACTATAATAATATACATTAATATGAGACTTGAAATCAATTTATTTTTATTTCTTGTTTTTTTAACATTTTGAGAATATTAAGTTCACCTTGAGGCAGAGGTAACCTAGTACTGAATTAGATTGTAATAGAAAATAATTTATATTTATATATTATTATAATATACAAATGTTTATTTGATATTACGATACGATAACAGTACGGGTGCCATAGGAATAAGTAAAATGTAATATTCTATAGAACCATGATATAAGTAACAAATGATTTCGAGTTTATTTCGTTTTGTTTTTTTAACGTTTTTTCTTGAAGCAAGCCGTCACTTGCAGTTAATTACTATAAAAGAAGACTTACATCTAATCAGAATTGTAATTGGTTTCCTGCATTAACGGCTGTAGATCTTCCCGTTTTCTGTCGCCTCGATTCGCTATCCGCGTGACGCCTTCAAGTACCCCGATATCTGAGAGTCTGTAGATAAAGAAGATTACATTTAGTTTAGTTTTTAGTGACTGGTAGGCTTTTAATGACACAATTATAATTATGTAATAACGTGAAATCCTGATAACTCTCTTCCCGAGGGAACATTGAGGATTCCTTATTTTAGTACTACCACATTGATATGCCGTTGATATGATACAAAATGTCTATAATACGGTAGTTTCTACTAGTCAAATTCAATACTTTTATCCAAATGTCAAAAAGAGATACTTTTCTATGAAATTAGTACAAAAAACCGAGTTGACGTCATAGTTTTTTTGCATCAAATAGTAAACTTTTTTCTTAAAAATTAGCTAAAAAATATCTAAAATTCAGTGTATCGATCGATCGATGAATAAAAGTAT
The DNA here is from genome assembly GCA_902829305.4 of Spodoptera exigua. NCBI lineage: Eukaryota > Metazoa > Arthropoda > Insecta > Lepidoptera > Noctuidae > Spodoptera > Spodoptera exigua. The sequence continues at coordinate 3,809,469 of LR824601.2, read as the reverse complement.
AGTTTACTTTTCAATATTTTATTGTATTGAAACGTCGAATTAATTTATTTTTGACCTAGGAAACTACCCAATTGGCAGTTCCAATTGTGATAATCATTTAAAATCGGCGCCATATTGCTTTTTTTATTTATGGTTCGATTACATGTGATATACTCTTTTTAGCATCGTGTAACTTAGCTACTGCGCCCTTTTTCATTTTTATTTTTTTTACTAGATGCTCGCCTCTCTGCTTCGCTCGGGATTCCAACCGATTGCGATTTCCAGAGCTTCCCCTTAACTTTTCTTTTATATATCATAAATTCATAACAACCTCCTGACATTAACAAAAACAACAAAATAAGAAGTGGCAAAATTGGCCCAGGCGTTTTTGAGTTACGCGCTTACCAACAAATTTTGCTATTCATTTTTATATTATAGATAGAATATTATAGAATATCAAATAGTTATATTTGCAACGCCTCAAAAAGGCTGTTAAGCTGTACATGTTATTTTCATTTAAGGTCCTTGTACCTGTATTTACTTAATATGCATTCTTAAAAGACTATTGTACTTACACTTGTGGCTCCACGTCATCGACGTGTGTTGGCGTAAAGTAAGGGTTGGCTGCGGCCGGCCTGAACTTGTAGCCGGTCATGACGAAGAACGCTAGTGTCGCCATCTCTCGGAACATTTCATCTATCCACGCGTATTGGAATGGCACTGTGATCTGAAATTGTGAGCTTATTTAGATCAATTGTTTTATTACGTTAGTTTTTGAGGAAGAAAGGCAGCTAAAATGACTTTCTTAGATAAAAATCAACTAATACCTTCGCCCGCCCTAGTTGAGGCGACACGAAGTGTTATGATCTATGGATTTACGCCCGGTTCCTATAATTGAGAAACGATCCGTTTTAATTACGAATAGTAGTTTTATATACGAGTCGTAAGCTAAAACCGTTTCTATAATAAACGTCTCGTCGTGCAACTTACTGACGGTTTGCAACTAACGGATATCGGTAAGCGAATTGTATGGAGATCTATGGTGTCTGTGGTGTTCCTATAAATATTTTAACCGTCAGTAGACGGTCAAGATAACTATTCGTAATGTCATTTGGTCGTAATGTCATACAACGACGATTCGTTAAATATAGGAACCGGGCATTAGGTGATTAACGAAACTTTGTTTTTGTTTTATATTAAAGTAGATTAAAAATTGTATGTAAAAATATTTACAATCAGGTATTAACCAAAATCGATGTTAACCTAGAAACTACATTAAAATAATCTTCGACGACGAACGACTTCCTTATTATGAAAATATATTCCCAGGTTGTTTACATTTAGTTAAACCTAAACCTAACCTAAACCAATATACCATAGACTCTTACTAACTTAAAATCACCCTTTTTCAACTTCTATTCCGTGCCCTTCGATCTCTTTTCCTACTAACTAACACGACTCTTGCATACTTTCTTCGCTTCATATTCATTTATCAATCTTTTCATACATGTTCGTCGGTTGAGAGTTGTGTATTCGGTATATTCTTTCCCTTAGACGACCCTTTTTTGTGAGGGGAATATCATGAAATGCCTTCTCCTGGCTAAGGTGAGGGGAAGGGAGTGTCAAACTATTACTGACTAAAAATCCATCCGTTCTTATATCCTGCACTCGGCCGAGGCGGTAGTGATACATTGAACTTACTCTGCAACCCTGTTTAAACATCAGCTCTATAGGGCCCCGTCTGTAGTGGTCTATTAGCTCTTTGAGGCGCGCGCAACGCTACACGCCGTACGCTCGGGCCTGGTTCTAGTCGGGCGGCTAACTACCCTTACTGACCCCTACCGGCTCAATATCTCCCATATACCTTCGCATCTTCGCTTAATGAACGAGGTTAGCATCACCAAGCAACCAGGCAGACAGTAGCTAAATTTCAAAGTAACTGAAAAACAAATCGCCTAGCAAATAAGTTGAACAACATACTTACATTCAGTATGGATATGACAATCCTCGTGAAGTAGATATAGCATACGACCATCACGTAGAAGTGTCGGAACAACTTCAGTTTGCGAAGGTTAATGGCCGCCTTGCCATCCGTACTTGACGCATCCTGCAGGTGACGTATTGACCTGCAATATGAAACTTAATTTAAAAAGAGTAACCATGGAGTTTCTTGATTGTTCTTCTCCATCGGAATTTACACTTTGGAATAAGCAAATAGCTTCACTAAGAGGACTGACCGACAGACTGACACTATATAGTCAAAATTATGTTTGACGTTCAAAAGTGCCTGTAAGGGTCTCATTGGAATAAATGATTTTTGACTTTTTGTTATGAATCAACAGAGAATATTAAGCTGTTTCATATAGTGTATGACTAAAGTAACTATGAAGGAACGGTACAGGCTATGATGGCCCTGAAGACTCAACGTTTAAGGAGGGGACTAATTAAAACCTGGCAAGTACCAAAGTGACATTTCAAACTTATATTTATTGCAGAACATCGTAGGGTCACCCTGGCTTTCTAATTATAAGATTGGAATCACAAACCCTTATTAATATCACTTTCTTTTAGCTGGTTTATTCAAGCTGCATGACTCTCTTGCATTTACTATTGGAATTAGGAAAAAGGTCCTAGATTACAAATATAATGAGTACATACCATACGACAGGGAACATGATCGCCCAGCAGCACAATAACTCGACTAGCACGAAGATGTCGCGCCACGCGTTATGCTCTGCGGCGCCTTCCTCGCTTTCTGCCAGAATTATCTCCGCTACGTTCGCTAGAACCTACAAAATAAACATTTCAACATTACCTCGCATAACAAAATAAAGTCGTTTCTAAATCATATAGGTACTATCTATACTAATATTATAAAGAGGTAAAAATTTTAATTTTGCTTGCTTGACGTTCAAAAGTGCCTACTGTAGTCTAATTGAAATAAATGATTTTTGACTTTTGACTTTTTAAGTTTGTATGTAGGAGGTAATATTTGGAACCGCTAGTCGGATTGCCAAAATTCTATCACTAATAGATAGCTACAATGTTCTTGAGTGTTATAAGCTATAAAACATCACGCTACAATCAAATGGAGGCGAGCAGCAAGTGAAAACGTGCAAGAGTAGCTAGTATTTTATAATTTCATTATTCAAAAAGCAAGCTTTGGGAGTCTGCAGACAAATGCCTAATATATGTTAGGTCTTTTTGCATTCCACATTGCCTGGGTCAGTCAACTGAGCCTAATAAGATGAGCGTCTACACGTGAGGGATTGACGAATATCTCCGCGTTCATTAGACGGTTGGGGATTGCAGTTCAAGCAGTTCAGGTGTATCAGATAGAAAAGTACCACTATTAATGGCCGCTTAAAACTAAGCAGTCTTTTATTATGGCATACTAGCTACTCTCGCGCGGTTTCACCCGCTGCCCGGCTCCATTTAAACGTAGCGTGATGTTTTATAGCCTATAGCACTCAGGAATATTGAAGCTATCTATCAGTGATAGAATTTTGGCAATCCGACCAGCGGTTCCAAACATTACCCCCTACATACAAACTTACAAATGTTTCCGCTTTATAATATTAGTATAGACTTCGGCAAACGAGCAGACGGATTACCTGATGGTAAATAATCAGCGCCGCCCGTGGACACTCGTCATATCAAAGGAGTTACTACAAGTGTGTTGCAGAGTCTTGAGGGTTATTTATTAGGGATTTATGAATAGGGAATTGCGGATTAAGGATGGGTGGTGAAGGATTGGAAATACAACGCAGGTATTATATTCTGTAAGGGTTCCGTAATATTACTTTAGATGTGCTAGCCTCAGCAAGCTAGTGTGCCGAAGCGTTCGGCTCACGTAAGAGACTTAACCAAAAACTAGAAAACCGAATGTTCTAGAATATACAATTCAGGTAAATAAATACTGCAATATACCTGCAGAGGTATCACAATCATGAAGAGCTTCTTGTCTCTGTCAGAAAGAATGTGTTTGATGAAGTTCCACCCGGTGCCCACCAGTACAATAGTCACGAACAGCACCGCCCCTTTCAATCTGAAAAGATTGATAGGAGTTACTCCCTTCCGATCACTAAAGCGGATAACTATTGCACAAAAATAATTCAATTTTTTCCAGTTTAAATTATCGAATTCTCATTTCATGAAGCATTTTTTTTTTCAATGTCTTTTCAGATTTTTTTTAATTAAAAATGTTACTGTATATGCCATATTTATCGCCGCCGTATATTATTTAATTGCGAAGTTCATTTGGATATTTTCTGTAATACTTTTTTGGTGTTATACGACAAAAAACGAGCACACTAATTACATGGTGATAGTACTCATTGATTCACAGCAAGAACTTTAAATCAAACTAAAAACTCAATCCAGAAACATTGAAAGTAAATACTAATTAATCACTACACAATTTCTAAGTTATATGTATATATTTTAATAATAATTACTTACAAATGCGTGATATAGAAGAGGATCGCCCAAGCAGTAACATGTTCACCTTTCGTCTGAATGAAATGGTAGTTAATGCCGTGGAATGCAAGAGAGAGAGCCTTCAGATAGACAAGGACACACATAATAATGTGTATCCTGTAGACAGGCTGTCGACTAGTTCGCAGAATGAAGGTCCAGAGGGCGGCACATGTTAGGAAGATAAGTGACATCATGCTGTATAACGCTGGTAGTGGCATCTCTCCCGCCGACAAAAAGTTTCCAGCGTTACTCTCGTATATTTCCACCTGCAATACAAAAATAAACTTTTACATTCCATATATATAGAGTTGACAATCGTAATGGAACGCCATGAGACGGAATACTCCAATTCTGGCATGCTAACTGAGATAGCAGTTTTAAATAATAATTAAATTGTATCGTAATTTTTTTTATTACATTCTGCCTTCGCCTATTTATCATTTACTCAATAGTATATATGGCGTAAGTATATTTGTCACTCCCGATAAGATACTATGACACACCCCCTTCATAAAGTTATAATTTAAATGAGGCTAACAAAACTTTGTCAGCTCCTGACATTTTTCGAGAATATATCCAATGGTGAACCTGTGTACAATATTATGAACATATATTTAAAGGGAAAAAGTACGAACGCTAAAGAACTATATTGTAAACGTATTGATACATTCTGAACACGTACAAATGGGTAGTTTTCTCAATCAAAAATAATTTATTTAAACTTATAACCATATTTTTTTTTAAATAATCACCCATTTATTCTCATTTTATTTATTTGAACTAATATTATAAAATTTGTAGGTTTGTATGTAGGACAATATTTGGAACTACTGGTGGAATTTCCAAAATTCTTTTACTTATTGATAGCTGCAATGTTCCTGAGTGTTATATAGGCTATAAAACATTACGCTACAATCAAATAGAGCCGAGCAGCGAGTGAAACCGCGCAAGAGTTGCTAGTTTTTATTAAAATTACCATTTACTTTACGATACACTTAATATTGTTATTTATTAGATAAATTCAAAACAGAAAAATGACGTTTTTAACATTTCGAAAAATTTAATTCGACTAATTGGAAGCTACTCTTATATTATGATACTGACTAAAATTGAAGATATTTTCCATGGCACAGGCGTGTAATACGGTATAAATAACTAATACTAAATGATGCTAGTTTACAAGTATAGAACTTACAATCATGTTGACTGCGGTCGCAGTGCCGGAGTCAGCGTTCGGACAATTGTTAAAATAGAGATTGTAAAGACCTTCTTCCATTTCAGTAGCCACGTACAGCGCAAACTGAAACAATACATAGATACATAGAATTAGTCAAAGCGAGCAAACCGATCACTTCTTGTTAAGTAAAAAGCCCTTAAAACAAAACACAACATCAGTGTTGTTTCACACAGTGTCATCAGTTTTCAAGTGTGTGAGAGCCAAGCTTCGGCACGAATGGGTCGGCTCGACCTGAGTAACACCACGGCCTCACAGAAAACCGAAATGAAACAACCACAGCGTTTTGTTTAGCCGTGTGAGTGGGGTTAACGGAGGCCCAATCCCTCCGCCTCCCTCCATCTCTTTCCAAAATATTCGAAACCTTTATCCTGTTGGCAACGCACTCGTAACTCCCTTGGTGTTGCGGGTTTCCATGGGCAGCGTTGATTGCTTACCATCAGGTAATCCGTCTGCTCGTTTGCCTACCTATACCATTAAAAACACTGGTTTTCTGTGAGACCGTGGTATGGTCGAGCCAGCTTGTTCCCGCCGCAGCAAGGCTTCCCCAAGCATTCCAAAAGCAAAATCTTTTATTTTTATATGATAAGTCAGCAAACAGCGCCGCCAATTAACACCCGCAAAAACGGAGGACCTACGAGTGCGTTGCCAATATTTTAGGGATAAGGGATTTGGAGATTTTGAGATTAGGGACGGGGTAAGATTGGGCCTCCGGTTACCTCACTCACACAGTGAAACAACGCTGTGTTTGTTTTATGCCGGTTTTCTGACCACACTTAAGGCAAATAAATATTATTATTATGTTTGTTCGTTTCCTTTCACGGGATCACAGGATCCCGGACCTTTGGAAGGCATACGAGGAGCCGAAGCCAAGTCGCAGAGGCCCGTTGAACAATTTAAATATAAATGTGATGGGACATCAGCCGGCAATTATCCCTGTATGCAATATAAAAGTGCACCCAAGGACAATCCCCGGTTGATCCAGGACTATTGTGAAATGTGGTAAAAATTGATAGGGTTATGGGTACGGGTTGCCATGCACTAGTGGATGAAAACTATGTATTATTCTATGAGGCCGTGAAATCTGAATTCGTTCCTTCATTGTAATTCACAAAAAGACAAACGTAAACAAAATCAAGCCTGCTGTACAGTTGATAACATTTTATATGAGTGCTTTCATAGGTAACCAAGCATTCGCGTCGGCCATGTAGTACCAACCATTTGTAATTTTTACTTATACATACGTAAAATTTTTAAGTTTGTACTGGCAAAATTCTTTCACTGGTAGATAGCTTCAATGTTCCTAAGTGCTTTATGCTATAAATCATCACGCTACGATTAAATGGAGCCAAGCAACGGGTGAAACAGCGCGAGAGTAGCTAGTAAATTATATAATATTTGTATTTATAATCAGACGGTAAATAAAATCATACTCACGCTAGTATTATAGTAGTCGAAGCCGTTTCTTGTCTCCTTCGTAATCGGCAACATGGTGTAGGAACATTTTTCCTCAGTGGATATAGCTGGAAGGAAACAAATCAAAGTTATTTTGGGATAGTAATCTATCGAACATGAAATGTTCTTGAAACGCAATTTCTACAACAAATATAAAACAGATTGAACTCTAAAATCTGCGTGCGTAGTGCGAATTCACTTTGTGTTAAGGCGATAGTAACGGCGTTTAGCTCTCTGATTTTTTGATTAACTTCACATTATCATCAGCCTATAAGTGTCCACTGCTTAGCAAAGGTCTCATCCCTTAATAGAATAGAATTCATTTATTTGCAGGAAGCATGGTACAGAAAGATCTTAGAACTAAACAGTGAAACTTCACACTTCGTCGCTTTATAAATTATGAGTCCAGGTTACCCCACGATGTTTTCCTTTACGGTTAGTCAGTGATATCTAAATAATCATATAAAGTACATACATATAATTTGAAAAAAGTCACATTGGTAAGCACTTGTCAGGTTTCGAACCCGCACCGGGTGAGGAGAAGCGGGTGCCTTAACCTCTGGGCCACCGAGACGAGGTTGATTTACTTGGAGAAGGTCAATTAGAACGCTAAACGTCATAAAAATTTCGAAAGCCTTAACATAAAGCGAACTCGTATTAGGGACCCAATAGGGTAGTTTCCAGCAAGTCAAATTCAGTACTTTTATCGAAATTTCATAAACGATAATTTTCTATGAATCTTGTATGAAATAGCACGTTGTGACGTCATAATATTTTAACGTCAAATAGTATCGTTTGCCTTGAGTTAACAATAAAAATACGAATATCAAGTATATCGTCAATTAAGTAAGTATGATTGGTTTTTAGTATTTTTTTTAGTTTAATACTTTGAAATAATGTCTTTTTCATTAAGGAAACAAGATAATTCTAATTGTCACTAAGTTAAACTTAAAGAGGCACAAGTAAAAAATATTTTTAATGAAGGTATTGTTACTTACTGTCTGGTATTGAAGATCGATTCTCATAAAGATGTAATATTTTAGCTTTGCATGTCACGTTTAATCTGTAACAACGAAAAATATTATTAATAACTAGCAACCTGCCCTTGCTTCTTAAGAACCATCTCCTGACAATTATCAACACAACAAAATAAGAATAGGCAAAATTGGTCCAGGCGTTTTTGAGTTATGCGCTTACCAACACATTTTGCTATTCATTTTTGTAATATAGATAGTTAAGTTAGTATTTATTCAGATAACTAAGATCCATTATGAATGAAAATAAAATACAAATTTAATAAGTAATAGTAAACAGAGCCTTATTCGCTGTACTAATTTCCACATTATGGGACACTCAACCTTAATAACTATAGCATTCAGGATACTGTGGCGACTTCCACGCAACCGGCTGATGAAAAATGCTCCCTATATCAGCAAACATGCTGTTAAGGCGTTCTGTTGTTCTCAAATAGCAAATTCAAATATATTTATTGTTTGTTACAAGTAAATAAATACCTTATTCAAAATGAGTGGATTTAGATATTAATATTTAATTCATCTTTTATAAATATAAAAAGCTTATGACTCAAGAACGGACTCACCTACCCAAAACAAATGTTTAGTATTTGTTAGGACTATTTAGTACATGGTTTATGTGAAGTTTATACAAAATCGATTAAACGGTTCTTCTTGTATTACTAAGAAAGGACGTTCCGGCCCCTAGGATTTTAGGATGTTAATAAATTACTATTGTATATAGTAATTTATTGCTGTTGTAATATATTGAAAATATTATCAACACGGTTGTGAAACTAGTTTCAATTTTATAAGTTCTAAAGGTATAAATAAAAAACGCTGATAGCATGAAGGTTTATTTTCGTACCTTCATTTAACCTTGAATGCTATTGATAGTCCTACCTGGCTATAAAACGTGTGATATATATCTACAAATCATAGTGAATGTTTGTACAGTTGTGCTCTGAACACAATAGAAATAGCTTGGTGCTAAGGACTGATATGACCAAAGAATTCTAAACGCCACTCGCTATTTATTATCAGAACATGAATTAATTCATCAAGCCCCAACCGAACACCGTTCGCGGACCTATTATTCTTCTATTGTTATTCTATTACCATGATTGCACGGTTAATAAATGTACCTAATTGTTGCTGAAAGGTAAGGATACCTCGAGATTTCGAAATTACTACATAAAAAAGGAAAACAGTTTTTCTAGATGTCTACATATACATATATCGATATAAGATGGTGGGAAAGTAGCATATGCCCGACCCCTAATTACTTCAGGACAGGGTCAAATCAATAAGATACAGATCTAATCGGTGATCAGAAAAAAGGCCTTGTTGAATATAAGTACGTAATACGCATTTATTCAAACAATATTCTATTTCTGACAAAAGACCGAATACGAATTATAACTTGAATTTTGACATATCATCACATTATATTTACGATCCTGCGAATCCTTGGTTAGCTATCAAGTCAAAAGAAATTAGGTAGCCCAATATAACTTTTCTAAATTGATAACCTATTTTAAAAAACGAATAACATATGGGCTTAAATTGTTTTTTGGCATTACTTGTATGAACATGTCGCTACTTTTTAATGCAAATTGAATCCAAGACTATATAGGCTGCTCGGAAGTTATTCTATAGTTGCCTTTCGAGGCCTAACCTATGGGAAAAGTTGGAAGGAAGGGGCTGGTGATGATGATATACAGACCTGAGATTCTTGAAGTCCATCTTCAGGAAGACGATTGCAGGATGCTGCGGCGACAGTATGCTGGTATCACTTTCCTTGAGGTAACACGTTGCGGAGTTAGACTGTGCTAAGTACGGACTTATTGCTTTGTTTATTGTCCGGTCTAACGTGAACCCGTACTGTAATCAGAAAGGGATGATGTTAGGCGTTGCATTGTTTAGGGTGTTTGTTGATTACATTGTTCTATGTCATCAATCAATTTAAACCTTTGACCGCCATGATCGTCTATAGCCGACAAACCAAATATACTCTATGACGTTTTCTGGTCGGCTATGCTCGACGTTGGCTAAATAGCCTATTTTTCGTTCGTCATCTACAACCAACCATGTCGATGATAAGGTTAAATAGTTAAAAATACCCGGCCATATTATAAAATATTTCCGCACTACATCGATGGTGACAAATAGAACAGGCTTGTCGCGGTTGACGCTTTATTTGAATAGAATCTGATTATTCTAATTGAATGGTTTGTAGCAGTTTTTGTGGCTTTATTCGAATAAGAAAATCAAAGAAATAGGCACATTTTGATTATATTCTCGTCACTATTGAATAAAATATTATGCTGCTTAGAATTTGGAAATGGAAATCAGTCTATCCAAAACTACGTGACTAGTGAAAAAGAAGGAACGCTACGATTACTTTGTGGTCATATCGCTACACAACACTAAGTTAAAGAAAAATAGTCCGAATTTCGAAGCAATACAATACATTATAATACTTTATTAGTCCACAAGATACATTGGTCTCCATACTTCTATAGCTACCATTTATACATATACAAATAATATGTTCACCGTGACTTGTGTCACTAACCTGACTGCTCATGAATGGCCCTGTCAATAATATTACTCAAGAATGTTTGTTCCCACTGAGGGAAATAGAATTACTAAATACATAGAATGATTGACAGTATAACAAAGGTATACTTAAGCGCTATTGTTTACCTTGATATATAAGCATTTTCTTTCTTATGAGAATATTTACATAGTGGAATCGTTGAAATGGAGACCACGTTTAGGCAAACATAGTGTAGGGCGCCCTCCAGCTAAGAAGACGGACAATATCCGCAAGATGGCTGGTTGTGGTTGGACGAGAAGACCTGAACATCGAGCTCAGAGAGCTCAGGGCAATTGGAGAAGCCTATCCAACAGTGGACATTCACCCTGATGATGAGTAAAATCATGGTTTCTACAATTGAATGGGCCACATAAACTGCAGTAATGGCACGGCCTTAAAGAATACCGGCGTTAACCCTTGTAATATTGTGTTTCGCCTTAACAGTGAGGTTATTGGAGGCTTCATCCTTTCTAGATTTCCACTTTTTATGTATAATAATTATTAGTTCGGATATAAAGAGAAAATAGAACTTTTTAGAACGTTCACACTATGTATGAGCCCCGATCATCAGTATTTATTTTATTAATCTCAAACAACAGAAAATATTGTGTAGTTGTAAACAATCGCGCTAAAGTATTTAGGTACATTTGCTATGGTACCAAGCATTCTAATTTCTATTTCCAGTACCGGACAATTCAATTCTTAGTTTGTACTGGCCCATTCTCAGTTCCGCAAATTGTATCAAAAGAGGAATTACTGCACTAAGCCAAGTAAAACGGTGTCAGTCATTGGCCTTTACAAAAAAAAAACTGCATTACACTAATATTGTAAAACTGTAGAGTTTGTTTGAACGCGCTAATCTCCAGAACTGCTGACTCGATTTGAACAATTATTTTTGTTTTCGTTAGTCCATTTATCGAGGAAGGCTGTAAGACATCACGCCACCATCAAATAGAGCCGAGCAGCGGGATGAAACCACGCGAGACTGGCTAGTAATAAATAAAGTCAATAATATATGTTCTGATCAAAATACTGTCAATATTGTGACGAACGATTACATAGCTGCATTTTAGATCAATATGACCTAGTAGTTTGTTATCGATATGAGAGAGCTCAGTTATTATACGACGACCTTATTAAGTATTAAAAAATCGATAGACGGGCGAAATTCGTAGAAATATTTATACTTTACGTGTGCCTGTTGGAAGCAATATTTATATATCTAGCGAATCTGACTTTTTTATATAAAAGCCGTGTCCAGGTTTTGCTATAATTATATGATGAACTCGATAGAAAAGAATTGTCCTATTAACTCAAGTATTTCGTTAGTCACGTACGTATATACGCGTCAGTAGCTTTTATATTTTTATATTCATTTGAGGGATTGTAAAGCAATCTTACCTCTCCATAAACAGGACCCGACGGCATCATGAAATCCACCAACTTAACGTCGAGTATACCGCCCTTGAAGAACCCGAAGGTCGTGAGATCTACGTAGCGTCGCTCATCGTCCTGAAATGTTACATTATTTAATTGCATATTTCTTAGTTTTGTAAAAGAAAGAGAGAGAAAGAGCAGCATAAATTAATGTGTACTTAAACAAAATGTTATGGTATAAAAACTCAACACTTATGAAATTCGTCCGTTAGGATGATTTATGTGAATGTCACAATAGATTTCCATCCACCGATACTTGATCAGAGAAATTCGCTAATATAAAAGAGATTCCTTTATAAAAGAAAGGACGTGTGTGTGGCACGAAAGCAAAGCCAGTGCGGAAGAGCCCAAAGATTTATTTAGCTAGTAGACAGTCTGCTTATGATTTTGAATGATATTATAATACAATAACTGACAACTCATGGCAACATTCAGACGAGAACGTCAACTGTGATTAAGCAATCGCTGTAATAATCTTTTCGCTTCAGCGACCCTTATGCATAATGATTCGATCATTATGCATGTCAATATCACGAATAATTATACTTCCAAAGGAAAATCATGCAATTATATTATAGTAATTATTTGTATACGCCAGCGTTTAAAACTTTAATCAGTAATTCTAGGTACATTAAGCTTATCCTATTCCATCCCATTCGTAGTATAGAAAATATTTATTGATAATATTTAATGAGCGAAGTGGACTTTTTGAATTTTCTATGCTAGGAATTTTCCAGAACATTGTAGCTGTGTACCTACAATAGTAAAATCACTGTAATATGATAGGTACAATGAGTATTTGAGAAGAGAATAAATTCGAATACTTATAAAATACGACAAAGAAGTTCGCAGAGCAAGATGTGTACGAAAATAGCGTAGAGCTGATAAAGATGCAAAGTGATTCTCATCGCACAACACAACTTGTAAAACAGAAACAGCCAAGCAACACTTATGTTACACAAAACATTAAGAACGGGAATAATATTTGAATGCTAGTATTTAAATAAATACATAGTCGCCTTTAAACACTTTTAAACAGAACTAAACAGAACTAATACGTGTATGTTGTTATCATACGCACATCAGTGACCCTACAGACGTTGTCATAGGTATTACGAAAATCAACTCTATGGTATGGAAAGAATCGCTCTTTGATCGTTCATCTTTACCTAGCTTGTTCTTCAAAGATTACGAGTAATATTAGTATAATCTTAACCTTTCGATCGTGGAATTAGAGACAGAATCGGTGCACGAACGCCGGCGTTCGCTCGGAGTTTAATGAATTAATGAACATATTACGGAAAAAATACAAACTATCCGTGTATATTGTGGACTTTTTCTAACTGAACTTGTATTACCAATTGCCCATAATTAACTAGGTACTTTAGAAATTGCGGATTGTTTCACATTATCCTCGAAAAAGACGAGCACGTCGATTGTTTTCTTATCAAACCTACCGGTAGCATTACGCACAACAGGAAAAAGAACGAGTTTAGTTCGCAAACACAGAACAGCAGTCGCATTAGCATTGTTGACGAATATATGTATGTGGGTCTAAGGGTATATGAAATATAAATACTATATGACGCCATAGGATTCTCTAAATAACTAAGGAACTAGTTGCACAAAAAAATTACGATTTTGCTCTCATCAATTGTTGGCAACCGAAAGATCCGGTCACCTGATTTGAGAAATCAATTTCGCCCATTAACAACTAATGAAGATTTGACCTCTGACGAGGACTTGACCTTCTATAACCTGACTCACACGTCAAAAGACAACGCAAGCTTTGTTTCACGCCAATTATTTGTAGGCCGAAAGTATCACTAAGCTCAGCCTAAGAATGGCACACTGGCGAATAAGCCTTAATTACTATTAGAATCTTAACTCAGATTCGGTGACATGGCTTTTAGCGGCAATTTTATACAGGTAGTCTCCTGGGGAATTTCGCTAGCTGACGACGATTAAACAAAGCCAATAAAGTTATTTAATAAATTATACAATATACGATAAACGAGGACATATAACGAGCACTCAGTAGTAGTTTCATGTAAACCTTTGATTCTTTACAATTTATGCCAAAACAGCGCAACCAACGTCGAAGTACGGGCGCATATATAGATATAGGTATAGTATAATTAATTATGTAACATATCAACACGGGCTTCTGTTGTAAACCTACACATTTTAAAATCAAATTTCAGTACATGTAAATAGAATTTTTTTTAGTACCTAAATGCGGTCGGCTGTGACTACATAAAAACTTAAAAAAATCGTTGTACAAACTCAAGCCTATTGTATAATGGCTTTTATTATAGATTTATACATGAAACGAATGCTGTGTACACCTAATTGCCATTTTACTATATTATGAACAAACATCCGGGGAGAATAATAATTTCAAAAAAGGAATACCTAATAATTACTTGTTAGTTCGTTTCATTCCTATTTACAAAATAACAATTAGGTAGTAGCAATGTGATCGACAAACTGAACACCAAAGCATACCGTTTTAATATAATAAATACCTACTTTAAATGATACAAAAAAGGTAAATTTCTGTTCATGCGAAGCGCGGAAGGATTGTGTACAAGTACAATAGACCAAGGGCAAAGAAACAGTTTGTGTGTATATAATCCATTCAAGCAGTCCAGTCTTACGAATGAAACACTACAAGTGTTTGTTATATATACATATTTGTCCGTTTTCCGAATGCCAGTTGAATAGCACTACGTTGACGTAATTGGGATACTATACTTGACGCTAATTTGGCGTCGCAAGTAAGCGGCAAGAAGGGAACGCAAGGTTTCGCTTAAAATTCATTATAACAAATATCAAATATGTTTTTTGAAGTTTAATATTCGCCACAGATGGAGACATATGGAGACGATAGGTCTTATAAGACTGTCTTAGGCTATTTAAAATAATCGATATTTAAGATTCATTTAGGCCCTAATTAAATTTCTAATCACCCTAAATTTTAGGGTGATTAGAAATTAAATTGGATTATTTATGTTTTCCCATACTTTAAACCATTTACATATTTAAGACTTCCACTTATGGGGATCGGTTAAAGTGGTAGCTAAATTGACATAATAATATTTTCCCCTTAGACTCCCTCCCTCTTCTACTACTTTAGAAGTTGAAGATCTACATAGCATATGATGCTAGAAAATATTGTGGTCTAATATAAATAGGATAGGAAGTTAATAGGTCTGCAATGACCAATCCATCTAGACCAGGTATAGTAATAATGCTTATTTCTTTCCCACTAAGAAACAGAGTCCTTAGCTTCAACAGATGGATTGTGTTTATAAGTTATCAATTCAACTCGTAGTTCTATTGATATTAAAATTGTTTACAAGCACTGTCTGAAATCCTTATGTCCTTACTTCAGACTGATGGATGTTCATGCATAGCCTGTGGTGTGAATGTATATTATATAGAAGCAAGACACAATGCATGTTCTATTGTCATTTTTTATTGTGTCTCATGAAACGGCAGATAAGGGATTTCTACTCTTCCATGAGGATATTGTCAAGGATGCTAGTTTAGTACAATTGGAACTAGCCATCAGCAACTTGCAGGCTTGTCTCCCAAAAAAGTGAGTTTTCTACTTAGTGTTCGGTATTTTAGTCAGTTGATCAGTTACCAAAGAAATTGAAATTCTATCAATTAGAATTTTGGTCTTCTAGACCAAAATTCAATCAAGAAGATAAAAGTTCAACATGTATTTAGACTTTTAAAGATATATGTATGTATGTAATACAAATAAATTTGTAATTATGTTCTAAAACAAGAAATTCATGTAAAGTTAAAAATAATACTTATTAATTAATTTTGTTCAGTTTTTTAATGATTTCCAGTTCAGTGCTAATGGTCTTATTAATATCACAGTACCATAAAAAATGCCAAATTTCATTTCACAATACAAAATGGTTACTAACCTAATTGTAACATCATTTGAATTAATTAACTGCGGCGTAATCATTAAAATACTAGTAGTTATCATAATTATTCGATTAACAATAGACCAATTTGCCTGGACGCTTGTGGCAATGCAACAACTATACATTTGGCAGCTGTGCTATGTTTTGAGGGATTCAAATTGTTGTAATGGGCAAAGATGTGCTTATAGTTGTATGTTTGTAAGCACATCCATGTTAAAGGAGGATATCTAAAAGTTCCATCATTATAAAAAATATTTTTAATTTTTTAACATTCTTCTCCATTCAAAGTCAAAAACAGGCACTTTTACAACATCAAAAACAATGGATTGTCTGTCAATCTGTTTGTCATTGAAGTTTGGTGTCCATTAGAGTTTAATGCAGAGAGTGAAGAATAAACAAAAAACAAATTTATTTTTAATTCTTTAAAAAACTAAATGTTTTTAAAATTAGCCTCTCTGGGGCAGGGTCAGGAAATTGTGCCTCGGAAATCCAGTATACTGTGGGTTAAGTCCTGCATGAAATATCTTACAGATTGTGCAGGATTGCTGCTCAAGTGAATTAGGAGAGTGGGGATATTCAGACCAGATGCACATTTTTTGGGTGTGTTCTGGCTTGTCTTGTCACACAGACTGGCCGAAATCTGGTTTGAAATTAATCAAGAGATATTTAGGTATGGCAGTTACATATTGGAGCCCTTTGGATTTCCTTATCTGTAATGAAAAATATTTGATTCCCTATTTTGTCATTGAATAATATCCAAATACTTAATTAATTTTGTTTGACTGGAAAGGAAAGCCTTAATCTTCTCAAATTTAGTATTAACCATTTCTATTCAAGTAACTTTGTCCTAATTACTTCTTGTCACTGTCACAAAGAATGACTGCCATTGGCCTTGGATGAAAACCAAATCTGATGGCTTACAGTCCGCTCTACGCAATAGAGTTAAGGAAGTTCTACGTACCAGGTTTTTTTTATTAAGGATAACCTCATTAGCACCCTTTTTTAAGATTAAGGGAAACAATTCTTTTTGTGCTACACAAGCTTAGGTTTGTGTTGGCAGTACACATGTTACATATTGTTATAAACTTATTAAACCCAAGAAATTAGTTGTTCAAAATAAATACAGCTGTTACTTGTACACATACACACAAGGAATACGCCTTTATTGACATAGATACCTATATTTATATAATAAGTGATATAATACAATAGTAGTGACAAAATGCAAATAAATCAGCTGTCGTCACAATTGAAAAATAGAAAAAACTTAACATTTTCTTGGTTGTAAATTACACATTGATACTGCTTCAGTAAATACTTCTTAATTCCCAACAAAGATAAGGCAAAGAATTCCTTCACTCAAATTAGCTGTCTCAGATAGTGTGATCCCTAAGCAATAAATTTACATGCTTATCAATATAATTCAGCTGAACAAATATAACTATACTAAGAAAAATATGCCTATTTATTTTGAGTGAATGATTATCAAATAATTATTTATTAATGTTCTTTTATTTCTCAAAAAAGATGTCGAAATTTTGTCAATGTTATTTTAATTTTGTACACAAATCCTGTTAGGTATCAAAAAGTGGTTTGTGAGAACCCTACACAGCTTCAAATAATTAGTTTAAATCTTAAAACTTAGCAAGCACCCAATAAACTTAATTTCATAACCATATGGTCTCCATGAACCGTTTGAAGTGCAACTTTGGTAATTTGCCTACAGTTTATAATCATTATGCTTACCGAAAGATGCAGTTTGTGTATTCTGCAGGACACCGTTGCAGCAACCACCAAAACGCACAATACAATTTTATTCACTAAATAAATCATGTTTCATGACGATTACATTAAATCTGTTTTAATATTTTTTTATTCTTTACTGTTAAAAATATCAATTCTTCACAAAAACAATCCCACAGTCGGTGACGGAGATAAACATAGACTAACAAAAAAAATAGATGATCACAGAATCACAGAATGCATAGATAATAAAATATTAATTTGCCTTTGTAACTTAAAAGACTAATTTTGACCATAGTGCGAAACAAACAGTCGAGAAGAGCTCAGCGATGATTTTAATTGTAACAACAATGTTTTTACTCAGGACTCGGTGATCTTGGGGCTCACAGATGAAAAAAAAACAATAAACTATTTATTTTAAAAAACATTTATAAATAAGTATAATAAATTATAAACGCAGTCAGCACACATCAAGAAAAAATAAAGGTAGATAAAAGGACAAAAAGTTTCGACTCAAAATTGTTTTCATTAGCCAGACAAAAGAACGAAACGCCCGTTATTAAGTTTTTGCTTGATAGCACAAGGATAGAGGATGATGGATATTTATTTATTCATATAAAACTAGATATTATTGTTCCAGCTTCTACTGCTTGACACCTTAGTTATGAGGTGACATTGTAAAGTTATAGTTTTTTCAATTTTTAGATAGAAACACAAGGAGCAAAATAGCTCATACCCCTTAAGCGTAACATGTGAAACTTGTCTATGAAACAGATGAAATGAGAAATATTGATTTTCAGTTAGTCTATGTCTATGGTTGTGTTGTGAAGACGACCGACACGGCACGGTCTACATGCCTAATGCTATTTCATTGATAAACTAATAATTACATATTAAATTATCCTCAAATCACAAAAAAATATAAGTAAGTAACAAATATTACCGTTTTCTTAAAAATCCTTGGGTAATGTATCTGGCCTTTCATCGTGGTGCAATATAAATAATTAATTCTGTTGTGAAAATAAACACGTAATATTACGGTATTTAACTGATATGTCTATTAATTCTATGTAAAATCGGCTTACAGGAACATTTTACAATGAAGCAAATTTGGCAGTGTTTGTTTTCACCGCGTCTATACAAGGTGTACCGGGATGGACCAAAAGACGTAAGTATTTTGGTATTAAAATTTTATTTTCTTGTCCATGTGACTTGTTCTGAACATGAAAATTTATAAGAATAAAATAAGAAGTTTAAATTTAAAATATTTGTGTTACCAGAGCAGTTTAACTGTATCCTCCTACTCCAATGAATATATTATTATTGTCCTATTGAGCAAAAAAAACAAGGCTCGGCAAGGGGATAGCCCCACTAAGCTCGCCATGCCCACGTAGCCATTCGCGACCGGAGTTTTTAAATCTGATTTGTTCAGATTTAAAAACTCCGGTCGCGTTCCTGAAAACTGCCAAACAGGTAGGGTGTAGTTCACCGTTGACCACAAATGCCCTTGTAACCACCAACCAAATCCTATCACAACCATACAGTTGGTTGGTCCTTTACAAAAGATGGAAAATTGATAAAATAAATAATTATCTCCTCACAAAATAAAAGGACAGTATATTAATGAATAGAGAAAATACTTGGAGATAATATTAAAACCAAACTGTTGACTTCCAGACAAATATAAATATGTACCAAAAATTTTTGGATTACATTAAATGCTAAAAATAAAATAAATTAATAATTAAAAGGAACAAGAACACAATTTTATTGTTAACAAAAGGTTATCCATAATTTTTTGAATTTGGTATGATGTGTCATATTTTATTGAAATTTTAATAACAATTATTTTTATTTTATATGATATATATTAATTAATGGTCATTATGGGTCACCCTACACACATAATTTACAAGAAAATAGTTAAGTATGGTTTTATCAGAATCCAAAATATGTATATGGACTGCTGAACTGTGTAGACACATTAAGCAAACATTTCTGCTAAATGTTAGTATCTCTGGCTTTAGATTCTGTTGAAATCTCAGGTGGCTACAGTCAAAAATATATGTTATAATTAGAATGTCAAGATTGAGGACCCAAAGAAAATGCATTAATATACAAAATTACTCTGTTTTATGCACACAACACCTGCTAAATGATAATTATGTCGAATATATTAATTGATCTTCCACATTCAATAGAAATGCACCTCTTTCTTTAGATTGAGGAGCCATATTAAAAGTATCGTATTTTCTTTTAATTCAGGGTTACTGAAGCAAAATTTTGGATGGTAATATGTAAAATTGCTGCTAAATGATACAAAATTTTCATAATTACCCATCTATTATTCAACGAGTTCCATGTGGCTCCTCAATCCAAATATTTAGGTTGAGAGGGGCCGCCTTTTCATTAAAATAACTAGTGATATATTTTGCTGCTATATCTAGACTTCGTGCTGCAAAATAGGCTACATTGCTACATAAAAAATCTGATGTGGCTCCTCACTTCTGCCTGACATACATGAATCAATTCATCATTTTTGTAAAATATTTACATGCTAATAAGATTCTTACTAAAACGAATAAATCAATGAGATTAATCAACCGAGTTCTGAAATGTTTGTTATTTGTAGGTGTACAATAATAACAAAGACATAAAATACAAGATGTTTTATTATTCAAGGTATAATGAGGTTTTCGTATTCTATAGTATCTGTTCAGCAGGAATCATCAGCCATCCACCACCACCATCCCATCCATCTACTGTCAGGCTATTTGCTTCCTTTTAATATGATTGACCACCTTCTGTTTTTTACTTGGATTGGAGGATTAAATTTTTGGCATAGAGTGTAGTACTGCTGCCTGTTTTTTTTAATGATCTTAAAATGTAGTATGCCAACACAACTGATACAGAATTTGATAATCTATATAATTTAATAATCATATTGACTATAAAATCCTATGTTATGTTGCAGTACTAAAATCTAGATACCGTAATTACTTACAGATTTATTGATAAAGCGAAAAAGAAACAATATGTTCTGCATTTTGTAGCTTAGTAAATAGAGATGAAATTCTTAAATAAACTTGAACTCAATCTTGTTTTATACCACGGGAATGACCAAAAACCTATTACAATCTATGATAGTGCCACTAACATCTCTGGGCTTCTTATCTCTGGCATATGTCTGCAATTCATTCTAGTTTGGGCTGCTATCGAAAAATATTATTAGATATCTTGTCTTTGTTATTTATAATTGCTGATAATAACAATCAGAAAATAAGAATCCCTAGTTATTTTAAGACTCAGGGTATCAATTACAATTGGCTAATTATTTATAGTTGTTACTTTACTCCTACATCAATTATTGAGATATGGCGTGTGGGAGTAAAAATCAACAAGATGAAAATGTCAACATTTCTAGGCATCAGATAACTTGGTCACCCACACTGAGTGAGTGGGTAGTCATATGTAATATGATTACTTAGGCTAACTTGTACTGCTGTACTATTCTTAGTTGTTTTTGTAACAAATATCTAAAAATAAAAAAGGTAAACTATAAATGATTGTTTCAGTCGGTGTACCAGCCCGTAGGATACGAAAAATGGGGCGACAAAATAATAATAACAGTAAGTTATTAATCTTATTATAGTACTTATAGAACTACTATTGTTAGAATATTCTAAAAATAACATATTTGTTTTGTTTTAGGCTCATACACTATTAAACATTAGTTTATATACCTCGCCTTTTATTTCCTTCTACATATACAAGCGAGGCTTCATGTCGATTGATGAGGTAAAGTCAATGGCTCGGATCTTTGGTGGCCTTTCTTGTCTAATAGCATTCTCGTTCTTAATCCGAGCTTATGGAAGATCCTTAAACCCCAAGTATCTTCAGTTTGTGGACACCATAAAACACGCTATGACTGACAAACAAGCTTATTTAACAGAGCTGAGGAAGTACGATTTTGATATTAAAGCATGGCCAGTTACTTTCACTGTGGCAAGCAAAGAGAGGTAAGTGTATTAAAACTTTTCGAAGTACCTAGTGGTTGTAATGTGTTGAGTGGTTCTTTATGTTAATCAAGGATTTTTATTTCGAGAAAGATTGTATGTTTAAATATTAATGTAGAGTTTAATGCAAATAAAATTAAGTCATTTGTTTTTCTATTCCAATGCTAATAGAGGGTGCTTAACATCCGATCAACTCACATTGTACCTAACTGCTATTTGTTTTTTTATTTTATTGATGCTAAAGTAGTGATAATATAGTAAAGGAAAATATCAACAGATATTAAATATATTTAACATAAACCGCAAATGATCTAACGCCGCTGTTGAAATAAAAGCTGTTATTTTTCTATGAATTTATTTCGTCTTGGTGTAATAAATGACTGACCATTTTAAAATGTGAAAATAATTACCTGTGTCAAGTCCCTGAGAATTGATAAATAAATAACCAATCAAATGAGTTTAATTCTGCGGCTTAGTTGTATGCTAACACACTCAAACAAACATTTAAACACATTAAAAAATATTTCCATTCTGTTTTCAAACTGCACTAGCATTTAGAATTCATAAATAGTAAAGAAATTACCTTTTTCCGCCATTACATACTTTTAGTGGGATTTCTCATTTTAAGTAGTATCACATCTATATATCTATAAATAAATATTGTCAACCTTCATAAGGGCCAAACAAATTTTAACAACTGGCTTCTCCAAGGTACGCTATGTTTCTGACTTATGTAGTCTTCATATTATTGTTATTCTTAATGTATAATGTAGTATGTTGTACAGGTATGACATTGCATGATTTTAATTATTTTTAATCATAATCATCATCACTATAAGGCGGTAGACATCCACTTAGTAGCCTTTAAAATACTATATTACATCTAGATTACTGCTTTGTTAGTATATTTATTTATTTAATTGTTGTTTATTGATTTTCAGTAGTGCAAGTGATCCAATTATAAAAATGGATCCAATTGATCAAGGGTAAGTACCTGCCCTCAAACATGCCTATATATTTTTTTATATATGTATCTACAATGTCACTTACTGAGTTTCTTTATGTTACAAATCATATTTATAATACTTATAATGTATTGTAAATCAATCCGATAGTATACATATCATCTTTTTAAATATTATATCTCAATTCTCATATTCAGTTACATTTCATTTTATTTTTGTTTCTCATCAAAAACCATATTCCTTCTTTCCAAGCTGTTGCAGAGACAAAAATACACAGACTTCTTTTAAAGAAAGATTCTTATAGCATAACACAATCTGAGAAAAACACTGTTATATTTTATATTGATTGACCACTATTTTATTGGACTAAACGGAGGATTATTGTGGACCTTTGTGATTATTGAAATATTACGAACATCGAACGTTTATTTAATACGATCAAGTAAAAATAATTTTTAATTTTTCAGTATTTTAGATAGACAATCATACTTAGTTAAATTTATTACCTTTAACAATATTGGAATGGTTCTAGCTATTCAACTTCATTAGTTAATACGAAATACGGATACCAAGTATATTGTGATAAAATGAAAACGTGATGACTAATATCATTTTCATGATTTAATATTAAATACTCGATTGTTTTAAAAATAATCACTCCGATTTTTCTTAAACCGAGCCCAGCTTAAACAGCATAAATAAAAATTATGATAACCTGATTTTATTTTTAGGTTGAAATGGTATCAACACCACCCCTTCCGATGTTGCTCCAACGCAGACCTTCGATTCTACAAACGTGTCCCTCTTCAGATCCTGGCGTTCTGCGCTGTGCATACCTTCGGCCTGAGACTTATTTACCCAGGATCTTTGACCGTTGTCAACTCTCTGCTATGTAAGTACTAAAGCTAGGAGAAGATATTTCAGGAAAAGATATTTTTGTTAACTGCCAGGTATATATACTGCCAGGTGTTTTCTCTGGGCCCCGTCAACATGGATGTACGACCAGCTTCGGCTGTATTTCGGTGTTTTACTGCTGCTGTCTTCCGTCCACAATGCTATGTGAAAAGCAAAGTTATGAAAAGGAGAAATTTTTTGGATTATTTTTACAGGTATTTTTCTGGAAGGATAAAAATCAGCACAAGTCTTTAGCCAAATGAGGGCTAAATTGATCAGTATTTGCGCATCCTTTTGAAGTAGCATTATCTGCCATAAAGCAATGGGTTCAAGACATATTCTTTGGGATGTTGATTTATTCCATTGCCCCATAATATTATAATCTTTTTATAGAACTTTAAGGCTTAAGGACCTTCATCAAGACTATCCACAACCACATTCTTTGTCATTACCTTGACGACACACCCGATATAGGTTTTGGCCACCAGTCTCTATTCTCTAAAGTCTAGTTCTGATTGCCAATATGAAGAAGTCGTCAACGTGAGCGCATCGAAATAAAGGTCCAGGTACCACATTACAAAAATATCTATGCCTGAATATTGACATTGTTTTAATATGATGTCTTATTCAGACATATCGTCCAATGGATTCGTTGTTAAATTTAGTCCTTACAGGGGCTGCCCTCTTACTAGGAAGGGCTGTGCTCGTAGAAAAATATGGTGGGAAGCGAGCCCGAATCGGAACAGCAGATGGCAACACTATTGATACAATGTTTGTGGACAACCGCACTCGTTCCGTGAAGGGTAAGACCCTGGTTGTGTGCTGCGAAGGAAACTCTGGATTCTATGAAATCGGGATCATGACTACGCCCATAAAGTGTGGGTATTCGGCATTAGGATGGAATCACCCTGGATTCGCTGGAAGCAGTGTATGTAACATTTCTTATTAAAATTACAACAACTAGAATATTCTATTATTTCTAATCATATTTTGTAATTTCTTGGTTCAGGGCCTGCCGTATCCATCTCAGGAGCATAATGCGATTGACGCAGTGATGCAGTACGCTATCAACGAGCTAGGCTTCCGTCCCGAGGACATTGTGCTATTGGGCTGGAGCATCGGAGGATACACCGCGACCTGGGCTGCTGTCAACTATCCAATCGGAGCCTTGGTTAGTTCCCCTTTACTCAATAACTTTTATGGCCGTGTCTGGAATAATAACTCTAATTGAGAGCAATGAAAATGAAAAATTTTAAAGAAGAAAAAAAAAAACAATAAGTAGTAATAAAACAAATGAATTACTCGTTACCGTACTATTAGTTGATTATAATAGATTAAGCTGTGCCATTATTATTATGTTTAACTGCTACAGCGCCTTTTTATATTGTAGCTAGCGAAATGCTGTATGCAATTTATTTAGTGACATATTATAAAAGTGTGATTAAGCTGTAACTAGCATTTATTTTATCCACGCAATGGCGAAATGAATTAGATATAGCGAAAAAAAATATTAAATCCAACCAAACGGTACCTGAATATCGAGCTAAGTTTTCGTCAAAATCCCCATACAATTAATGTCAAAAATCGTTCATAACAGGAAGGTACATTTTCCTTATTGATTTCGTTCTGTAAAGAACCTTTTTATAACTACATGAAATTAAACATTCACTAATTTATTTTTAGGTCTTGGACGCTACTTTCGATGATCTTCTGCCACTCGCCCAGAACCAGATGCCATCGTCCTGGGCCCTACTTGTGAAGGAAGTAGTTCGCTCCTACGTGGATCTGAACATAGCTGATCTGATCACCAAGTACAATGGACCTGTGAAAATAATCCGCCGCACTGAAGATGAGATTATTAGCTTGCGGTATGTATCCAATGCACCAATAGAAAAGAGAGTCACTGTTTTTCGCAAATCAGTCAATTAATTTTGCTGACAATTTATTCTATATTTCGCAGCGGTAAAGGTTTTTGGCATTGGGCAGCTTTGAGTGCCTTCACCGTGCTTGAGATTTTTAAAGAACGATCATGTTTAGTTTTTTAAATTTTTTTGCTTATAACTTGTAAGTGGTTTAATTATTTGACTTACATGTGGTATTGCCATGCTTACATGTGGGGTTGCGAGTTCACGTTCAATAATGTACCGCGGCCCGCGGCCTTGAGCTGGAGAAAGAATGGGGTGGTTTATAGCCAGTAAGACAAGACTTGCACTTCCTCTCACCCCATCCAAGGCGAGAGAAGAATATTTATGATTTCCCCTCATCAAAAAGGTGCCAAAAAGGGCCGAATGAATGTAGTATACATATGATAGTATCATCATCATCAGCCTATAAGTGCTCACTGTTGAGCAAAAGCCTCTTCTCATACGGAGAAGGTTAGAGCATTAATCACCACGCTTGCTCAATGCGGGTTGGCGATTTCTAACTTTCTCTTTCTTTCAAACGTATGTCAGCGCTGTCTAAATAATCATAGAAAGTACATATAACTCGGAAAATGTCACATTGGTACTTGCCAGGTTTCGGACCCACACCCTCGTGCATGAGGAGCGGGCTCCTTAACCTCCGAGCCACCACGACATGATATTATGATAGTATGTGTATATGTATACTCATACATATAATGTAGTCTTAGTACACATTCATTCGGCTCCTTGTGAATATAATAATACTATGGCTTGTCAGTGAACCTTTTTTTAACACAAAACAACTTGGTCATCACATATAACCAATATAATAAATCAGGTAAGGTAAGCAAAATGATGCATGCATTTCATTTCTTAAAAAATAACAAGTCCCGATCAGTATAAAAAATTAGTCTTGCGTTTCAATAGCAACACTGAAGCTATTCTTTACCTATTTATATAAAAATACTTATGTTTTGGTGTTGTTATGAATTTGTACATTTATTTAATACACAAGCCGCTGGCGCCTTCTTGCGGTTGTACTACTACCTCGGTTACGACAAAAGGGTATCTACGTCTCAGTTTTCCCATATACTTTTCTAAAAATTTCTAACATTGGTCCAGGCGTTGGGAGTTCTGCGCTTACCAACACATTTTACAATCCTTTTTAATATCATAGATTATTTAAACACGTCGCACACTGCTTGTGAATATGCCTAATTATATTTAGCTTTAAAAACATATTTTTTGCACATGCCTGCTTGTCACGAGGACTGCGCATCCGACTTTTTCACAGGTTGAACAGCGAGAAGTAAGTGCTTCTAGTTCCATTTTCGAATCTCATCGGTTACAATCAAAAATAGAGATTTTATAATTTATTTTTGACTGAGAAACTGCCTAATTAACGGTAAAACGGGGTGAATAGTATTCGAGGGGGTGATTAGAGATACTAGGAAAATTCGCCAACATCTTCATTCACCCCTAAAATTCTATTCACCCCGTTTTACTTCTATTAACTAACTGGTACTAAGCCATAAAGGTTGTTAAAAAAATTAACCCATACTTTCATGCTATAAAATTTATATTCGTCTTTATAAAATGCTGTTTTTGCGTCCCCATTACATTAAAAAGGAATATGTATCTTCCCAACTAATACGTACGTAATAGAAATAATCACACAAGTCTATCAATTTCAGGCAAGGTATCCTTTCGACGAACCGCGGCAACAATCTGCTGATTAAGCTGTTGGACAAGAGACACCCTAAAGTTATGGAGGATCCCTACATCCGTGTGGCTCTTATTAAATTGCTTGCCCTCATGGATCTTCAGCGCAACATCGTCGAAAGGAACGAGATTGAAGAAAGCGAGCGTCCACTGCTGCCTTTGGTAACTGACCTTTAGTATTGTAAAGTCAAAACTTTTTTTGTCATTTTGTCTGTGTAAACCAGTTGCTCTATTACTTATGGAAAATCGCTAGTTTATGTTTGCAAGAGTTTAAGTCGGACGTCTTAAATTCATGTAAATGCTATTAATTAATCTAAAAGTTCTGCAGTTTCTTGGTATAGGATATTTATATCACCGTGAAACGTGTTTAGTTAGGAATAACTAGTACTTTCTACCACTATTTAATTATTATTTAATGGAATACTAATATGTTTTGATAATTTGTAATTATTAATATCTATAATGATACAATAAATTCTGTTTTCAGATTCAAAAGTACCTGCATGACTACAGATCATCGCACTGCACCCCACTCCCTGAGAGTGATTTCGTTGCGGTGATGCAACGTCTTGAAGCTATTAAACAAGAATAGTGCTGTGCCTTACGATATAATTGTATCGTACCCATCCATGGTTCATTTGCCTACAGCAACCGACGTGCGCCACGCTCCATGTCCGTATTAATCGATATCGATTAAAACGGACATGAAATCTAGAGCCCCTGTAAAGGTGAAGGACTCCTATGTGATTGTCTTCAATGTGACTCAAATTACTAGGTTTTTACTCCTTTACTTCCTTCCCGGTGGTTGCCAGTGCGGTTTACGAGCTTCGTTGGTGATAATATTCAAAATTATACTATGTATTTTTTATATATATCGGTCTTTTGGAAGTCACATTGTGTAATTTCTAGTGAGGTAAGTAAGTGTAATAATTTGCTTTCGTTACAAACTGTAAAGCGAATGCTGTGTTTAATATAATTGTGTATCGTATTCGTTATAGTTATCTAGATAATTGACAATGGCGTCCTCGAACGCAACCTAAGTTGAAGCTACTATATTTGGACTGATGTTTATCATCTTGGTTGAAAAAATATTTGTGTAAAGGACTGTCGAGTTTGTAATGAGATATGTACTTTATAATGACAGATTGAGGCTCAAATCAAAGATATTGTAGTTTCCATGTATTCCAAGACTCTTAGGGTCGTTGGATTTTACTAGTTTGACTAATATTGCGTTGTTAAAATATAGGCAGAGGCTGCCTCTTTTTTTAATCCATAATAGATAATGATGATGGGTATAATAATATATTAAATTTATCGTATTTATACGTAACGGGCTACATTCTAGATCACACATAAAATTGTAAGTAATTGTTGATAGGATAGGACTTCTCATTTCACAAAATGATTATATTATTATTATTGACATTCTTGACCTTTTGTGTCTATCATGGCGGTATAATCCTGTAAAATTAGAACTGTTAATAGGTTATGGTATCTGAGTGTTATTTAAATTAAATGCAACAAGTGCATATCATACTTGTTTCATTTAATAATTGAATCCGGAATTGCTAATTAGGTAATAGTGTCTGACAGAAGACAATACATGTAAAATTGAGGTGATTTTATCATATTAATGGACAATTCTTATTATAAATTATTATAATAGTAATTGAATGGAACCTACATAATAATTAATACATATTTGATATAAATTGAAGACGTTAATGAAAATGGGTATGGTGTCATAATTGTAGATGTTTTGTACTAATATCCTATGTCTAGTTACTAGTAGACATTGCTTATCCTTTGTCTATTTTCCTGGTGGATATATAATTATGTGTGTATTTGTTGGTGGAAGTTTAGGTTGTAATTGTTTCTTGAAAATGGAATCGTTCTCAGAAATGCACTAAAATAGGCGGGCGATGGTAGCCAACCGACTTAAGGTGGAAGTATTTAAATGCTTGTGAACTGAGACAGACAACGCGAGACTTGTTCTAGTATATTTATATTACATGTGATCTATGTTGTGCGTATTTTAATGTTTATACTCTACACGACTTGCATGTATGAGTTTTATGTTAAACGTGGGCGTGTGTGTGGCAATATGATCGAAATGTTTTAATAAAGCAAATACTCTTTACCCTATACCTCTTCTGTATTAACACCTGTATCCAGTATATTTTTGAAGGGATATCACTTGAATGCTCACCCACGTGAAACATAATCCATGTAGATTATGTATGTTTTGATAATATTGTCTTTTCATTGTCTCGATGCAGTATTGATTCAATGTGTTTTCAAATTGGTGTGAACATTAACTTATTTATTTAACAATAAATGTTTTGTATATCAGATTTTATTTAGATGGACATTGATGCTTATTCCTATTGCAACCAGAAACTTATAAAAACATGATGTTATTCATTCCTATAATGTTGTTAATAAACAAGCCTAAATGAAAAACGCAAAATATTCAGGAGTTTTTGATTACCAAGAAAGGACATAAGCGTCATTGCATTAGGAAATATCTATATGGTTTTAATTTATTTAGAGAGAAAGGGGTTTAGTTATTTACTGAAGATTTATTTATTTCGACATTCTTTCAATTTGCATTTAAAAGTATTTATCAAGGTATTTGGATATTTATTTGTGAAATAGTATTAAGAATAAAAATTGATTTTATTGAAACGGTTGTTTTCATTCCATATTTTCTATAAGAATAGCACCGATCCCGAGAACTCAGGTAACTTGGCAATCGGATTGTTGGCGAGGGAGATTTATTACGTCCTTAACTAAGATTATCTGGAGTGGGTACATTAATAAACATAAAATACATAGATACATATCACCCAGCCAAAACAACAATATTTTAAACCCAAGGCACTGAGATAATGAGTAGGTTATTTATCTTCCTAAGTGAGTTAAGGACTCGAAGAGCAACCTTACTTGACTGGATCACGCGCACCTTAGAGCTAAATACACCTTATTCCCCTGCGCACATAGGTTAAAGGCAAGGGTCGACATGTATTAAGTGTGAATCTGCAGGCTGTGTCAGTAGTAGGTATCTCACTAACGTTTGAGTTGAGGCGGGACGCAGGACCGCTTTTGTTTCAGGATAAATCCACCAAAATGAACTGTAAATAACATTTCATTTTTTGAGGTAACTGAGTTTCGGACTCAATTTATAAATAGCCAGACAATTCATGAAAAAAAAAATGTTTGACGTTGACAACGGGTGAGTCAGGTGTGTGTTTGACAATTGACATATTGATTTGACATTTAATTCGACAAGAAATTGGATGTGTTTGAAAAACCTTAAAAAATTGCGTAAATAAATATATCTGCACAAGTATTTATTATGAGTTATTAGAAATAGTAAATTTCAATAACTGTTAAGTTCACAAGGTTGTTTTGTCTGGGAAACTACAGTAAGTATAACTTCATTTGTTTCGAAAATGCGCGTTATCTAAGATAAACGTGCGATATTCCTGTATTAAAGTAACAGCTAAGTAAAGAAATATATGAAATTCTATTTCGGAAGCGAATAATACGCATAATGACATGCTTAGCCATATATTTTTATTGTTATGCAATATTTAATATAACCTTGAAAGTTATTGCTGTACTTACACCTACGCTTATATTCATGCATGTCAAAGAAAATGGTTCATTAACATTAGTTAACATTATAATATATAAGTTAATAAGAACCATAACCAGCGATATAATATCAATCATAAATTTCGGCATAAAAAATAACCTCTTTTATGTAATGTAAATATTTTGTTTTGTAACAATTAAGACTCTTAAATACTCAACAATTCTTCACTTTACAATATCAGAGTAGTAATGAATAATAATTTTACGTAATTTCCGTGCTAAAGTCTGTCACAGAGATATTGAATTTTAAAGTTGCATACAAATCAGCTGTCATGTCAAATAAGAAACATAGGTTATGTTTGTTATGCACTACTTCCCCTAAAAGTGGGGAAATGTTCCCTACATTGAACCTAGTTTTATATAGTCTGTGCATTTGTGGGAGGGAGATAAAATCTGCATGTTATGGCAATTAAAGTAAAGGCTGTATGTCAGTCAGTCATTCACTCAGGATATTGATTTCAGTAGATATTCTGCAGCTGCAGTGGGAGGTGGCTTACTTTTTTTTAACAGTGAAAAATCTTATTGGCTTGAGTGGCCTACTTTTGATTTCTTTGTGATATTTGTGTGCAACAGGTGTTTTCAGGCACTGTTGCCTTTTCTAAGGAAGTTGTAATGTTTTTTATAATCACATATTGTTAAAATAGTGGTTCCATAATGGCTTCTCCAGAAGAAAAAAAATCTGTTGAGATTGTTGTCATAATGATTGAGGTCCCAGTTCCTAACCCACCCCCACCAGTAGTGAATGTCGGAAACAACTATGAACCATTGAGTCTTGATGGTAAGTACATTACTGTAGAATTTAAATTTCGTTTTTGACTTGGTTCGCTTGGATGCTTGTCGTCAATACAAAAGGTTTTCCATTTGTATAGGTGTACTAATGAACTCTGTGAACTTTTTGTGAAAAGAAGTGCCTTCAATCTTAGGATATTGTCTTTAAATTAAGTTTTTTATATCTACTAGAATGTAACAAATCTCTTATCTACTTAAATAAGGAAGTCATTCTTAATACTGAAATTGGCTGCCAAAAACTTGGCTAGAGTTTAGATTGTCCTCAGTTTCATCAACTACCTGTTGTTATGTAAACAATCTTGTGACTAAAAGCTTAGCTTTATTTCCGATCTAAAAACATTGTTGTGTCTTTTTAAATTTTGTAGAATAAAATATATATTTTTCTTTATATATTTTATTATTTGAGCTAAATTCTGGGGTATGGGAATCAGGTCATGAGCTGTTTGCCTGGGGAAGTGGCCTGGGGTCGAGCTTTGAACTGCATTCTAGGTCATCTAATCTTCGCGCATGCGCCGTCCTCTCAAGTCCTAATTAAGCAGGCTACATTGCGAGCTATCGATCGTCCCTACAGGATTCTCCGAACTAAAGGTCGCCGCACAGTAACCCGCCGCTTTTTCGGTTTTTGGATTTCGGATTCCGGTCGCAAACTCCTGCGTTTTCATATTATATTGCAATAATAAATCAACTTATTTTTGTTTAATTTGGAATTCAGATCTACCACGCCAGTAAGTCAATGAAAGATAGATATATTTAGCAAAATATTGATTTCGGACACAGGCTTCCCCCTTTGTTCTCTCCACTCGCATCTCGCATCTATTGGCTCCCCGGGACTCCGACGAGCACGAGCTTGAGCTCGTCGGTCCACCTAGCAGGAGGTTTACGACGAAGACGCCACGCTACGTCTTCCGGGCCGTGGTCGCCACTCGAGATATTTTTTGACCCATCGGCCATCAGTCCTTCGAGCGACGTAGCCTGCCCATTGCCACTTCAGCTTGCACATTGTAACAGCTAGTCAGTGGCCTATTGAATTATCATATACCTACCTCTTTCACATGGCAATGGACAAATTTAATGGTATTTATAAAAAAGTTAGCCCAGTTAACGAAGAAAATGTTGATGTAGTATGCGCTCAGCCTTATTATGCACGTCCGGTTTCCTCAGTTTGTGTAGGTGTTGTTGTCGATATTACGTAGGAAGTGATGTGCCGTGTGTAGGTGACTTTTGTAAAGGTTGAACAGGCAAGGACAGTTTAAATATAGTGCCTAGTCTTACCTAGTCATGGAAGGTAGGTCGGCCTTTATGATGCAGATTGCGGGGAGCAAATAAATATACTGCTGAAGATGGTCTCCTTAGATAAAACTTCAAGCTACAGAATTTGACTCTTGACTCGAGCATCACGGGAACAAAATGAAGTTGCCGATGTATACACAACATTTACGATGTGTGCATATTATGTATACATTTATTAGATTGCTACCCATTATTGTATATAATTATTAATGACGTATGTATTATAAGCAAATATGTACATAACCAAACTAATATTTCAGGACATGTCGCACATTAATGATCTAATAGGCGTATTGCGAGGGCTCCGTTTAGTGGTGGACGCTGGTGTCAAAACTCAGATAGAAGCTTCAAGTGTACTATGGAATAACTCTAGCTTGAAGCAGCTACTTTCCGACTGTCCGACTAACCCACTAGCCTACAACCCTAACCTACCTTCGGGGAAAGAATTTGTGGAAAGGGCATTTGTAGTTGCGCACGGTCTCCGACAGTTCGCGGTGCTACAAGTTCCAAACATGAGTGCCAACGTACCAGCTCCTGAAATCGACCAGCAAATGCAAGAAGAGATTGAGGAATTAAACAGGGAGTTCAACAGAACCTTCGATACTCTGAAGAAGGTTCAGAACCAGTATGGTCCGCCACCTCCGGCGCCTGCTGTTACGCCTGTTGCCCCGCCTTTAAACCAAAGCGCAATGTCGGCTCCCATCGAGGAGTTGCAGGATCGCATAGATCAAGCTAAATCCCGAAAGGTGCAGGACATTATCCAGGTAGTGGCTTCCTCGGATCCCGCACCTGTGTGGATAGATACACCCATGCCAAGTCCAAGCCCTACTGATTCTTCGTCATCCGCTAGCTCTCTGGGGCCTAAGCCTGTTGCTAAGAAGAAGATCAGAGTTGCTGTGAGTATAAAATATGTAATATTTGTTATTTAAAGAAGGTTTTCATCTAAAACTCATGTACATAATTATAATTGCAGTTGAGTGAGAATTCGAAGCCGCGAGTGGTGCCGTCTTCGCGTATCGGCCGAATGTTCTCGTTCGGGTCTCTAGCTGCCGGCCTGGGTGTGGGCACCGTCGCTCAGTACGCTAGGAACACATTCCAGTCTGTGACGGGACAAGTGGATGAATCAGCCAATGCGTTCTTGTCACCGGCGAATGCTGAGAGAATCGTTGATACGCTGTGCAAAGTTCGAGGTACGAGGGAAACATAAATGTCGTCCAGTATTTAATTGTGAAATCTGGTAGTAATTGTATTACATGCCTAGACTTCTATGTTATTATTTCAGGTGCCGCCCTAAAGCTTGGTCAGCTTCTGAGTATCCAGGACGATTCGATGATATCTCCAGAGCTGCAGCGCATATTCCAACGTGTGCGTCAATCTGCGGACTTTATGCCATCGTGGCAGGTGGAAAAGGTCATGAGTGCTCAGCTGGGCCCGGAATGGAGATACAGAGTCGCTAGTTTTGAAGACAAACCCTTTGCGGCTGCATCTATTGGTAAGTTAATTGTCTCTCTAATAAAGACTAGTTTGCCATAATTTCCATACTGCCAGGTGACTTGGAGGTTATAGTTGAAGAAGATGTGGCTTATAAGTGAGCGCTTATGTTCGGTCCCTGTCAAATGAAGCCCACGACAAGAATAGGAGTGGTAGTATTCTATTTCCCATCACAGGATTATCCTAAGATTCAAATCATATATATTTTGTATTGCTGTAGTTTAGATTATCGTCTGAAATGCAAATCTTGGTTTTTCAGGCCAGGTACATCTGGCAGTGCTGCACGATGGCAAGGAGGTTGCAGTCAAGGTTCAATACCCAGGCGTCGCCAAGGGCATCAACAGCGACATCGATAACCTCGTTGGAGTCATGAAGGTAACGTCTTCATGTGGTATTACATAATCATCTAAGATATTTGTGTTGTGTATTAATTTCCTGAACTTTCACATTTACACAGCTGAGGCAGTAAACCATAACCCGCACAGGAAGTAATCTTAATGACTTATTACATGTAAAATAACCTAGCATTATTCTTTCCAGGTATGGAACATATTCCCAAAGGGTATGTTTATTGACAATATAGTGGAGGTGGCCAAGAAAGAGTTGTCCTGGGAAGTGGATTACTTGCGTGAGGCTGAATGTACTAAGAAGTTTAAGAGGCTGCTCGCACCGTACCCCGAGTACTTCGTGCCTGATGTCATTGGTTAGTAAAATTATGTTTGTTATTACTGTAATGGAATACATGCGAAATTCAGTTTATTTGCTACGCAATTTCAAGCTTTCAATCTTGGTAAATCAAGACACTATAGACCGGCGATCGCTTGGAGTTTGATGAATTAATTTGTGACAGATGAAACCCGTTCATACATAAGTACAGTACGGCCTCGTATCTTGGCGAGTCTGAAGTTAGCCGTTTGTCTGCGCAATGGATGTTTTAGGAACAAAATTGTGTACTGCGCAGCTAATCGGCTAACTTCAGACTCGCTAACATACGTTGGCGGTATTGTAGGTACTCATATAAATTATGTATAGAACATATACACTCTGGCTCCTGTACAATACCTATGTAGTCAATAAAGTTTGAAGACGATTGTCTAGGCCGACTGATAATAATTCCAATTATAAGTATTTCTATTAATTGCCTAAGCAATTGCGAATTTCACTTGCGCTCTGCTACTTGCAAATTTCGCTTGAAATTACATGTTATCGATAAAACAGAATAGACAAGCTTAAACAGTATCCCAATGCAACTAAACTGCTATGCGAAAAGTTCTTTGTTAATTTAGCTTAGTATTTAGTAGGCATTTGCATATTTCAATAACAATCTTCACCGTTTTTAATGGGGAAGCCTTTGAGAAAGGCCTAGCTTTTTAGGGCGAAAGGCCTATAGTAAACCACCCTAGTGGCCACCATCAACACCTGTAAAGGACACCCGGTCGTCTTGTAGATCTGCTATCGAGTCCATAACTACTCCTAGCTAATAAATAATGCGATTGTTTATTACCATATGTTCAATACATGTGAAAGAAACAAGTCTGACTGATAATTTTGTTAATATTCCAGATGAACTCTGCGCTCCCGAAGTGATAACAACAGAATTGATTGACGGCGTGCCCTTAGACAAACTGTTTGACGCTGACTACGAGGTCCGATCCGACATCGCGTACAAAATCATGCAGCTCTGTTTGCGGGAGATGTTTGTACTGCGTTGCATGCAAACTGACCCCAACTGGGCTAACTTCTTCTATAACCCGACTACTAAACAGGTTAGTGCCACTAAAAGTTACCACACAATATTTTTTTTATCTTTATGCTATAGAATATTTTTTACCAGCTTACCTTACAATAGAGACCTTTGGCTGATGTAGAGAAAGAATTCAAAATGTTACTACTCTGCAGTATTGTAGGTATTTCTGCATTATAGTCAGAATTTTAATTCGATTCCTGATTTGACATGACCTACTGTCATTTTGTGAAATTTTGATACCACATATAACAGTGTAGTGATGAACACAAAAATCGATAAACAATCAGTGAATCAGTTTCCGGAAGGCATTCAAAATGAATGGTCTAAATGCGTATCCCATGTTGTCAAAGAGGAGGAAAAAATTAGTAAGCTAGATATGTTAATTGACAATAAATATCACAGACACAATTCATAATAAATGTTACAGAAAGAAACAGCGATAGCGATAGCGATGACGGCGACAATTTATAAAAGTCTGTTTTATTTGTCATGTTCCTTCATGATCACATATTTTATTAATTTGATACACAATTACAAAAGAAAAGTCTCAGATCGTTAATAAATTGTCAAAACTAAATTATCGGTTCATAAATATTTTATTTCCTGATAAACTTAGTTTACGAGAGAAAATTTATAAACGAGAGGATTCGATTCAGTACTATTCAATTTCCATATCGAATAATTTCGCAACGTCACTATTTAGAACGTGTCATAACGTTGCAACACTGAAATTGTCAAATCTGGAATGGAATTAAAATTCCGAGTATAGTTATTTTGATTCATTGGTAAAAGGATTTTAAAACGTACAACTAAATTTTATGCCTTAAATGTTTTCACAAATATTATTCTTCCAAATCCATTCTAGGGAAAAAAGGACCAAAGACACTGAAACGATAGGTAGATGATATAATATTATATATACTTTTTTCCACACAAATACACAAAACAATTATAAAACATACAAGAAATGGGTACCAAAGACGGTCTTAATTCTTTTTGCCAGAAAATGTTACATTCTTCAACCCTTATTCACTTATTCGAGTATTCATCAAGATGTTCATAAATACTTATATTGTTCAAAATATCCTACAGGTCATCCTGTTAGATTTTGGCGCCACTCGCGAGTACTCGAAAGATTTCATGGACCAGTACATTGAGATCATTCACGCGGCGTCCCGAGGTGACAGGAAGGCCATACTTGAAATGTCACGCGAGATGAAGTTCCTCACTGGATACGAATCTAAGGTTTGTGTTCCTAGAAAATGTTTTTGAAATAGATTATTTAATCTTGTTAAAGAGACATTGTACGAACAATGTATCCCGAATGGGCATTGAACATTTTTTTCGACCCTCATTTTTTATTTAAGATTTCGATAATATAGAGCATTCTAAGAAACTAATTTGAATAATTATTATTTTTATGGAGTCGTTCTATTTTTATAAATTATTTAAAATTAGGAGTAACTTTCTTACGGTGACGTCATCATTTGGCTGTATAATTCACGTATCTGTGGCCTTTCAATTAAAAAATTTCTTTGACGTTAGAGAAATGTCAATAGGTTGTCAATCTGTTCATTAGTGTCATACAGTACAGTAAACAATAAACTTCTTTCAAATAAATACCACGCTATCATTCATCTTGTTTGTAAATCATTTTATAAACTTTCTGTTTTTTACGAACGGTTTACCATGACTGACAACTTCGTGAAAGCTGACTATTTTTTGAGTCATTTTTACATGTCGGAATGAAGCACTTCCTATATTCCATAGTTTTTTGGTGGTAATTTCGCTAGACGCTAAATAGAATAATCGAATGTTTTTAGAGGTTATGTTTATTGTTTATATATCTTGACACTTTTGACAGTTGTAAACTGTCGTGTAAGTGTGTGTGAGCGTGTGTATTATATTTGATGGCAAAGGAATTCTCCCTTTAGAGCCAAACGATGACGTCACTAGAGGTCAAATAAAGGTTATTTACTTTTAGCGATAAATAACAATAATCCGTGAATATTTTACTATTTTAAACGCTAAATTGTCATGAGTGACCCTATTCCTCGAAACGGATTTCATATTTACTCATTAAAAAAAAAATGAACAATCCCCATTGTCATACGAAAATCAATTGACTCTTTAAAGCTGAGGATCTATTTAATAGTTTTGGCTTGATGTGCTTGCGTTTGTACAATCTTTGGTGATATCTGAACATACAATTCAAGTAGAAAATCTAAGATTTTGTATAACCATATCACTTATATCTCTTCTTTAGATCATGGAGGAGACTCATATAGACACGGTGATGATTATGGGCGAAGTGTTCACGAGTGAGGGCGCTGGGGAGTTTGACTTCGGCACGCAACAGACGACACGCCGCATCCAGGCCCTCGTGCCCACTATACTCACGCACCGACTCTGCCCACCCCCAGAGGAAATATACTCCCTCCACCGCAAGCTCTCCGGAGTCTTCCTCCTCTGCTCCAAGCTCAAAATCAAGATGAACTGCAGGAACATGTTCCAAGAAATCTACGAGCAGTACAAAACCAACAGCTTCAGATAGACCTTAGCAACCGTGGCTCAGGTGTGGTCCAGCTTCAAGTACACAATATTCAACAGCGATTTCATGTCCAGTTTTGACGTTCTCAAATAATTCCCATTAATGCATTCGTAATAGTCTTAATTAAATGTTTACGTGTATTCAATTCAGCGTTTATTAGCTCAACTTGATGGATATCGATGTTTCAATAGATGTTTTATCGCTGTGTGTTTAAATTAAGGAATGTTTCGGGTCATAGGAACGGGTTCGTCCGAGAAAGTGGCGTCGGTACTTCGGTGGAACGTTGCGTGCTTAATCACGAGAGCATTGACTTGAGCATGTATCTCTAAGTATCGTGGTTATTCGCCATTCTTTGTGCACTGAACTGGGTCAGTTCAGTGACCTTCTACCAGCGTTTCTATGACCCGAGATACACAAGCATTTTAACAAGTAGGTCACAATACACGATTATCGTCAACCGTAGTATTATTAAATAATCTTTTACTAAACATAATAAGAAAGGTAAATTTTGTTGCTGATTTACAACGATACAGATGATAAACTGCAGAATATAATAATTTATTTTAAATATAATTTCATCAGGAGGCATTTTTGTTACCAATTAGATTTAAATAGGTTAAGTTGTACAATAATGCAATCCATTTTGTTATTAACAGTTTTGTTCGTATACGTACTTTGTGAACGGGAGCGATCTTACTTCTTGTATCTAGGTACTATGCGTGACTTTGCTGTGGTTTTTGTTTTGAGTAATTAAACTAACCGTTATCATAGCCCTAGGAACGTAACATATCGCGTTTAACAAACTAACCGGTTGTGATCACATTATTTATGAAACCGAATGTGGTAACGCAAGCTGTCTACCTATATTTTTAAATTTTCCATCTGGCACTAAGCTGTCGTGCAATTACAATAATTAAACCGACGCATTGTAACAGAAAACGTCCATTTTTGAACAAATTTTATTCTACTATAAGGTTTGACTGATTACGATAGGGCGGTGCATTTTTGTGACGCCTAATTTCATCAATTTCCGGGAACATTTGTGTTAACAGAGTTAGGATTAAGTAATATTTTATTTTTTATGGAGATAAAAATTAAAAATGAATTACAATTTCCGCATTCATAGGGCTTACTCTGTTCCATTGTAGTACGTGGAATTTATTTATTTATATAAATGTATTAAGTACTTAAATTGATATTTGTTTTGTTATTGATGCTAAGCTTGGAGTGGAATGCACAAACAGTTTCTCCATAGTACTTGCGTAGTGTACCGAGTTGTTTTGTTTTGTTGGCTTTTTACTATTGTTTTATATCGTGAGTACATATGTAGTAGATGGTTTATAATTGTAAGTGTTTCTTGTACGACTTTACTGTATTGATGTTGTATTTCTCTCTCGACCCTCAACACCTAAGCCACGTGTTTCCTTTCAGAACTACCTCTTCTCTTATAAGACTACCTTGTGATCGTATTTGAAATTTAGTATTAGCAAATTAATGTGTAGTAAAGAACACTGTTTGTAAAAATAATTGTTAATTGTATATCTGAATAAATAAATAAACTCGTTGTGGACTATATTGTGGTTTTTATTTATTTTTTTAAAAGTATTATTCTCTTTATTTAGCATATTAAACATATAAATTACATTTTAAAATATTTCTTAAAAATAAAAATTAAAGTCATTTTAAAATAAAAAAAAAGTAGTGTCCTACCGGTATCGGGAAAAGGTCTTAGCTACAGGTCAGGGCTCCAGGGAAAGGAATCTCCTGACAATACGAGCCGTGTCCAGGAGTACCGCTTTCTGAATCAAGCCCTTGTGATCCAGCCACCTGACGAGAGCCTCCTAAGGTGTTTGTTGAGGCCACGGAGGCTCTTGGCTATTAAGCCATTGGCTGACACGACTATCGGTACAATGAAAGCCGAATCCATTTCCTAACCGTATTTATTATTATGACCATTTTTACGAAAACCTACTGAGTATTAGATTGCCAGCTT
Organism: Spodoptera exigua; assembly: GCA_902829305.4. Taxonomy (NCBI): domain Eukaryota; kingdom Metazoa; phylum Arthropoda; class Insecta; order Lepidoptera; family Noctuidae; genus Spodoptera; species Spodoptera exigua. The sequence continues at coordinate 3,768,555 of LR824601.2, read as the reverse complement.
TGACATCATAATGTTTTTCTGTCAAATAGCATACTTTTGGGTTATAATTAAATCGAGTATTTTAGACAAGGAACGGATGGTTTTTAGTCTGCAAGAGCATGACACATCCTCTCTAAAATAAAGAAATATTGCCTGAAATATCCGTAGTATCTAATTGACTTGCTTTAAGTTGAAACACTCCTTTCACATTTATCGCCAGATTCTTACTCTTTACACAAATATTTAAAATAAAGTTTTGACCTCCAACCCAGCAGGAGAAGGAACGGGGTGGGTATTAGTCAATAAAAGTGTGGAACACCCTGTCGCGCTTCCCAAAGCAGAATGGGCAACTGGATGATTTGCCGCATTCAAAGAAAAGGTATCTTCGTAAGACTCAAGTAGATCTAAACAAAAACAAAATAAACTAATCCAATAATCAGATCGGAAATCATTGTCCGGTCTAACGATCCCTTGATCCAATGACGCATTTTATTGTGTTATAAAATATTTTGTCACCGCTACGGCATAGCTTCCTTAGGTTCCTGTTTCGGATCTGGCGGGAGGTAACGCCAGAGTGTCGTCATTATGAGGACAACCCTGAGGATACGGTCGAGCATACGGTGGCGGTGTACCCTGTTTGGGCTGAGCACCGCCGTGTCCTTCGGGAAGTGACCGGCGGCAGCGACCTCTCGTGCCCGGCCTTAGTCAAGGCCATGGTTCGTAGCGAGAGGAACAGGGAAGTCGTCTCCCCTTTCTGCGAAGCAGTGATGCTCGCAAACGATGAGGCGTAGCGCGCGAGGGAACTATCCTCCTCGCGCCTCAGCCGCCGCAGTGGGCGACATTTCGGGCGTCGGGGATCGAGAGATGATCTTCGGCCACCGTAAGCGCTCGCCGCCCGACCAGAACCAGACCCGAGCGTACGGCGAGTAGCATTCCGCGCGCGCTGGGGGGTTTTTAGTCAGTAAGAGTCTGAAACTCCCTCCCGCCCTACCCTGGGCGGGATAAGCCATTTGATGATTTTCCCCTCACAAAAAAAAGGATACATCGTAGTGGTTGCGATGACTTTCGTAGCGGGTCTCGCGTCGTTTAACTACGTTGGCTACGCGCGTAGCAATTGCGTAGCAACTCAGTATGTATATTTGTTCCATTTCCATTTTTGAGTGTTTTTTATTAGATATTTTACATATATTAATTATGTAAGGTAATTCATGTGTAGGTACCTACTATGTACGATATTTTGCTTATAAAATCGAACCATAGGGTTAATCTATAAATAAAACACCAGAAAATCAATTTTAGAAAGTTTATTGCAGGTCGAAAAGGCATTGGGGAAACATTAAAGCAACCGTACATCGAACCTGCGACCTTATGGTGGTCGCTAATTAACTATAAACCTTTACATTTCCTTACTTACACTCCGTACCGTGTGTAATTTTATTTAAAAAAAAATCAAAAAGTGCCATTTTGTAGTTAAAAGTACCTTGAAGTTTCAAAATTAGATTAATTGGTAAAAATTTTGTGCCGTTGTTGCTCTACTAGAAGTTGCATATTTAAGAGCTGTCCTAACCCACTGATGCAGCGCACGGATAGGTATTAAAAACGCGAGCTGTGCATAATACCGGCCTCTCCGTTGCAGAACATTCTTCAACTGCAAACCGGCCAGCCTGCCATATTTCTCGGGCTTTCCCGCCACAGATCAGCGAGAAGACAACCAAAATTATAAAAAAATCCAACCTAATTAGTGTCTACGGAAGAACGAAGTTATAATTCTATAAAAATCAAGATCAAATTAAATTTTATTTAGTTTAAAATTTGCAGATTATTGCCTTTATTTCTCTAGGAGACTAATTGAAAGGCTTCTTTTAGAGCGTCTTCGTAGAAGGCACTTTGTCGAGCACTGCATTAATAATAAAGGGAATAATTCGTTCTTAGGTCCTAAAAATTACGTGTGACCTTACGACTGTGTTGTTAGGGCATATTTTTGAAAAGCAAGCTCCCTAGTATTTTTTACGAAGACACCCTAACTTAACGCTACATTAACTACATCTAATAACACTTTGATTCACGGCAGTGTGGTGCTGGTTGCAACACTCTACATCAACAAGGCATACTTCCGAGAGTTTAGTAAAACAGACATTAAAAAAAAATAAAAAAAGAAACATTACAGAGTATCTATCAATAAAACAGAGAAACAATAACAATTTAAAGACTGGAAAGTAACGAATTGCGGTACTTTTAACTGGAAAGCATGAAGTACAATCGACAAAAATACGGTAGATATACAGGCCATTTTTATATACATTTACAATTGTATGTATACGATACTGTTCATTGTCAAAACACTTACTAAGTACACAGTTCGTGTGTAAAGGTACAGAAAATTTATAAATAATAATTATTTCACTTGGGGTTTTACAATTTTGCCGATTGTACATTAAATAATGAACCATTTTGTGTGTTTTAAGAAAACTTTTTAAATGTTTTCATAGAAGTTTTATTTCACACACGGTACATATCTTTAACTACGATCAGGTAATAATAGTTACAATAGTCTTTAAACAGTAGGTATAAATATTCGAATAGACACTAGTAGTTGCTACAATACTAGTTTTGCGTTTAAATGCTGAGATTATCTCAAATTATATTACTTGTGTGAAAATTTTTTTTGTTACTTAATGTTGTAGTGATCTTTGTTAATTTGTTTCTTTAAGGTGGTCTTATGCAAAGCGTTTGCGCATCTAGATGGCGTTGTTGTTGCGGATATCTACGCACACAGACACAGATTGAAGTTGTAGATATATCTGTGTTTATACTATGCAACGTAGGTACGACTTATGTACTTAATTACCTTATATAGAATGATTTCACTCCGCCATATCAGCTGTATCTACAGTTAACATACCTATTATATACGTATGTAGTAGATAGGTTCCTACTTATGTATATGTAAGTATCACAACTTTTACTATCGTTCGTTTCATATATTTCTTAGACTTTCAGACTCGGTACACTTGGAGATTATTCATATACCTGTATACTTGTGAGATGTACAGTTGGTATGCAGGTAGTCAGCACCTTTTTATATTCCTTTCACGAAGGGTTTTTAATGTATTTGTAGATACTTTTTTCCCATTAAGTACGTGTGTCTATGTAGTCGAGGTCACATTAGGATAGATTGTTTGTATACATATATAATATTACTCTTGGAAAAGGTATTTTTTTTCCTATATTCAGTACCTCCATTTTCTTGAACAATACCTACTTGATATTTTTCAGAGTATTAATATTATTCATAGTTTTTGTACATAACTCTTGAGATACTTACTTTTCGATTTATTCCATGTTCTATGTAGGTACAAACGTACCCAGGTACAGAATAAGTAGGGTTACGAATTTTATTTAAGTGTTAAGTTTTAAGGGTAGGAGAGACATTTGGCATATCGACACGAAATGAAACATTGATCCAAAGAAGAATATAATTCATATAATCCCAGCAGAAAAACGTATCTATTCAAGTCAGTTGTCTAAAGAAAAAGCAACATTTAATATTGTTATAGATATATGTAGTGTAGTTATAATAATTACCACAAACCATTAAGTTTGGAGTACAGTCAACAATAGTCTGTGCATCGTTTAATACAGTGTCTATATACTAAACAGAGTGCTACATACCTCCCAGAATATTCATTAAACAACTTTTTATTTCCTCAAACGTGGATCAACCCGTAAAAACACATATTTTATTTCCTGAACAAGTGACTTACGACTTTCTCGAAACGAGGTTGAAGAGGCGCAATCGAAAACAACATGATCCAATGGACTTTCGATGTTTTTACGGGTCTCAATATAATGTATAACTAACAATAATATAGAACAATGATATATTAACACAACACATGAATCACATCGTTAAACAGCTAACAGCTACTTGGTAAACATTCATCTACGTACGTCGATTAATTCATTTAATTTTATATGTGATATCTTTAACATAATTATGTTAAACATTTACGTAATACATTGAAATGTAATAGACGACTATATTGATAATATTTATTCAAATTTCCTAAAGCCAAAATCATTCGTTTCACGGTGACCACACGCAGTATATCTGCGTTAGCAAGCTATTTATATTACACGTTTCCAATAAGTATCAACCCCAAAAAGGAACATGTAGTTGTCGAAGTTATAACAAGCAGAAATTATTTGGCTTAAGAAACATGAAATGCATAAACGTTGTTGCGAGGATATAATCGTACATAAATAATCGTAAGATGAAACGATTAAAAACTATTTGATAACCAACTAGATAGCATCAGTGATATAATAATAATAAATAGTGATATTTTTGTGATAAAGAGTAGAGAATGGCGAGGTCGCCTCGAATGTTCTAACTTCAGATGTTTGTGCCACATTGGTGGTAATTAATTGCCTATTAAGCTATGTACTGAGTGACGAAAAATAAGAAGTATTTGGTCTCACGACGACTGCATAATTATGAGGATGGGTTTGCGCTCCACACTCCGCCGCTGCTGATGGTACGCAGCGGGCGACTGATGTTAACACCCGAGCCTCGAGGCTCAGTTATTGCAGGGGAAGTTAACGAAGAGAAGCTAGTAACACCCTGTATCTTCCTAATCCTACCGTCCGCCGCAGAATATTGAAGCGAGCGCCTTATACTCGCACGTCGTTGTTCTGTGCGCTGTGTCAATATCCAGCGACGGAGCTTAGTTACATCGCTACACTCGCGTGTTGATCGCTAGCTGAGGAACTTGGGTCCTTGTTTTGAGAAACAAGGGCCTCGTATTACATTAGAAAGGCGACACGCTCCAAGCTGGTGTTGTCGAGTCCTGATACACCTCCGTCGCCACGTCAACACGCCACGTCCTTCTAACATACGCCTCTAACATACCCTCTATTCGCAGGTACTAGAACGTGCTCTTGTACTTATTAACTAGTAATAAGTATTATTAGCTATATACAGTACAATCTACATGTCCCGACCGTTCCTCTACACACAACAGATCACCGACAATTTTATCGTAAATTTTGATTTCCCAATATTCCATTATAAACTCTTATAAATATTACATATTCATCAAAAATGTTTACATATCCAGATATCCTAACATCAATAAACATTGGCTAAGTAAACACCTACCGTAGTTATTTTACTAGGTAAATAAACATTTAGATCTACTTTATTATATTTTAATAAATCTGACTACTTGGGATTGTTCGCAGGGGTAACATCAGCGACACCAGTGAAAACGAATATAGTGTGAATACACACATAAAAATATTTTCGTAGAATAATTTGTAGATAGGATAGTAGGTAAGGTATAATACTGCATTACATAGTCTCGCTACCGCGAGGGTAGATCGCTAAAAACTGACAGCAGAGAAACGGTCTAATGTAGAAGATCGATTACGATCAGTAGTTGACCGACACCGTAAAGAGGATATCGGTCGGTGTCTAGTTAGGCCTTAAGCGTTGGATTCCTTGAGGTCAGTGAGCCTGGCCAGCTGCGCCGGCTCGAGTTCATCAGGGATGCTAGCGCGGCCACCGCGCGGGGCCGCAGGCGGTGACTGTGGCGCGGTGGGCGGACCTGACGCCACGGATGCGCCGCCGGACTCGCCCTCGGAGGCCGTCGAACTGGAGTGCGGGTGCGGGGCTGAGTCAGCCGGCCCGTCGTCCGAGTCCCGCAGGCAGACAGCAGTCTGCTCCGACAGGGATGACTCGTCGTCTTCGTTCTCTTCGCGCTCAGGTTCGGGCAGCGTCTCCGAGTTGGCTTCGGCTTCACCGTTGGCTTCAGTTTCGGTTTCAGGTTCTGGTGGAGGGAAAGGTTGGTCGGGCTCCTCCACCATGGGTGTGGCCGCGGTGATGACGATTTGCGCCACACCCAGCCCGCAGTCCTCGGCGGTCTGCTCAGTCTGCACCGCCTGCACCGGCTCCGGGATGTTCTAATGGAGGAAACACCACACTTAGTCACATCACGAGAATACGGAATCCAGAGGAAGAAGTTGAAAGTTTCGGATTATAAAGTACTGATCGCATTCCGAAAGTAAACTCAACTCATGCATTGAAGCGGCATGCTATGATGATATGAGCTACAGAAAGTAGTTCAATATAAGTTCAGGTTTCACTTATAATTCTTGCGACGGGAGTTATAAGTGAAAACTGAAACAATAACAATAGCAACAAGCTACAATGTAAACAAGCTTCAACAAGCAACATGTAGGAGCACGTAGTTGTGTATAGAGGGATAGATTTGTATTATGGAGTCAAACCTCTTCCCAGCATTCACCGACCACTTCGTCGACTGAAGCATGAAAAAGAATTCACACTAAATTAACACTAAACATAAACAAAGTAATATTACATGTACATATATATCCTGACACAAGAATAAATACATCGAAAGCTACGATTATATCAACATTTTGCTAGTGTTTTGTCGGCAATTCTCAAACGCAACTCAATTGTTGACATCATTATTTGTTAGCTTCTACGATTAAGTGGTTATGTTTTATCGAGGGATAAATGAACTGGGAAATTGCGGTTACCGAGGTGACGGTTGTGTAAATGATAGGTCAGTTAACATGTTGAATTTAGAAAAAAATTGAGTATCGTTTGAGAACTGTCATTATGGTTGATAGTTTTATGTAAGTATCATTTATTATTTACAGTTAGCACCCAAATAGGAAGCAGTTGAATTTGAACTTAAAAACTACTCATGATAAAACTTAAAGTCCTAACAAAACATATGTTTTTATTTGCCTAACATATATATTGCCATTTCTCATAGAAAATGTCCTTGTCCCTTCATAATAAATATCAATGTTTAATAAATACTTTTTTAAATAAAGTATTCTAAAATTCTACATGCCTTTCCTTTCCTATTATGGTTTTTAAATTTAAAAATAGGTAAGTCTACCCAAAATATTGTTGGCCAAGGAAAATTTAAGAATAAAACAACGAAATTTAACGTGATTAAGGTAACTTTTTGCTCTGAGAATTGAAACAAATGAATAACTTTCACACTTATGTAGCTATACATAAAAGTTACTAATAATAATTATTGTCGTCATCGACGAATGTGTTCTTGGCAATCGCTTTCGGAATAAAATTGTTATAACAACAATCTAAAATGTATAGAGCTTCGAAAAGGTAACAGAACAAAGTGACATTACAAAGTTTGTTTTTAAATTTTTAACTTTATTACCACAACAAAAGGTAAAGTTTTGAAAACTTTGTACTCAATCATGGCTTCCACGGTTCTTTGTGTGCCATTTTAAAGTTAAACACAACTTCGTCTACGTGGGTAGTGAAGTAATTTTTGCATATGCTCAAGAAAATTACAGCTACTACATATAGAGTACTTTTCAAACTCAGTTACTATTACCTACAATTAATTCTTAAAAATCACTTTTGAAAACCATTATATTATACATTATATTGAAAACTATTCAATTTTCTATCTATCAGCGTCATACACTTATTTGTAATTCCCATAAGTAAATATGTAAATCCTTTTTAGTTGTAGCAAGCTAATAAGACCCTTTATTACCCTTCCAGAAACCCATAATTTCTTTGGCAATGGAACCTGACTATGGCAATCCTTTTGAGAACATCAAGCCACTGCAAACTGTCGCACTTTAACAGACCTTCAACTTTACACTTAAAATAAGGACGAAAATCTATTAAAATCAGTCAGTTTGAGGTTGACTCGACGAGCTGTAGTTTAAACTCGATCCTCTTCCATGAGTTTTATATTTATAGTATTTGTTGATCCTCGATAGCAACGAAGTACATTGTAATTGGCTAAAATATTAGTTTCTTAAGAAGTCGCTAGAGGTGCTGTAAAATTTGTCATACGAAAATTACATCGATGCTAAAGATTATCGACAAATACTGTTGCTTTTCAAACTTATGGTAGAGGCACCGATATCTAACTTACCGACGATAGTAACAGATGGGGCGGCGAACTGGGTGCCGTAGTGTTCCTGCTGGTTCCTGCTAAGCTCAAGATTAAAGCTGAAGTCGGGCTGGCTATCCATGGAGTCCCCGAGATCAGGGGGCGGCGGTGGCGGGGGAGCGTCGGGGGGCGCAGCACCTTTAGTATTGTTGTTGTCAATCTCCACCTCTAGCAGCGTCCATAGGAATACACAGTTCAGCCATAGCAGGATCAGTGCAAATTTTGACATGCAATCATTGGACGTGACTTGGCCAATCTTGGATAAGGGGGGAATACATGTTGTCACCGATTCGTCTTTTACTTGTGTCGCGACTTTTCCTTTTTATGCTGCGTACAAACTAACGCCAACGAACGCGTTGACCTTCATTGCTATATGCTTGTTAAACACAATATTATTTGCCTAACACTTTTAATGTTGGACTGGACGAGTTTTACGTTTATAAGCCGTTGAGATTGCAGCAACGGAGGTCAACGAAACCCTTTCATGGGCGGTCTGTACGCAGCATTAGGTGATCGTGATTCCATTACACCTTGGGGTTTTAAAGGGTTGTTCGATCTTTGTTTTACAAATTTCAAATTCGAATAACGACTATTTTGAACGTTTTATTAATACACATTGTCATTTAAATTTTATGCCGTTACTTTAATTTAAATATTATATTATACTTATTCAAAATTATTATTTTCCAGTCACGTCATCTTAAGATGTGTTTCATTCGATTAAATTTTTGTTTAGTAGACAAATCGGTAACTTAATGTATTTTTGCTAATGCTGTACAATTTTGGGTAGTCAAGCTTTATTTACAATATTTTCTTATTCTTCTTATCTTACATTATGATATTCATGTGTCTTGCTTTGATAAATATGTGTTCATGTGTATTAGAAGAGGGCAGAATTAATATGTAGATACCTATAATATAAATTTATAAAAAAGTTGTTTATTGTTTTTTAAATAAATATACCTATACTTGTACATGTTTAGGATCAAAATAGTAAAGAGGTCTTTTATCGACATTCGGGGCTAAATATTAGAGTTGGCAGTTAACAGCTTTGCAAAAAATCGAATGATCGTAATTTTTGAATTTGTATTGACGATCAAAAGTTCGTTAGCGAACAGCCAGTCCATACCACCACATTCTGAGCTCAGTTCTTTTATTTTTAGTTTGTTTATTTTTTTAATACTGAGCCTTGAAAAGTACTGATGATAATTTAATTGGTAATCATCGTAATCACGAGGTCGTTCGTCGCCTCGAATTGCCGTCCATAAGAAAACGTTATCGAAATTTACTATTTTAAAATTCTGAGGTGAATTCTATGAATACATATTTATAAGCTAGGTATGTAATTTAAAAATATTGCCACCCTATATGTAAATGCGTATCAATATATATTGTTTTTTTCATAAAAGTCTACTTCTCAATATTATGGCACTCTTTTATTTTCATCGCTTTCTTATTTGATAAAAAGCCTATTAGTTGGCCCTGTTTCTCAAAGTCACACTTTAATTGAAAGTCTTATAAAAAATTAAGTCAAAGCAAAGATCTTTTTTTGGTACTTAAGATAAATATCTATTTTTACAAATACTTACTTACATCGTGCAACACATGCAATACTGATAATGTGGTGTCGATCCTAGCGGCTAAACGTGCGACACAAACATGCCAATTGGAATACACCGTATGTATTAGCCCAATCAGCCAGATCTACCACTTCAATCATGAAGTTACAGAAACATTCAAATAAACAAAGGCCTTTTGAAAAGGGACAACCTGTTTGAAAAGTTAAAAGCTGATTACTTAAGGATAGGGTACCAATATTACAGTTCTTAAAACGCTTTCATTGGTAATTTGAGAAGCTACATATTTTGAAATCAAGAATTTCATCCTCTCTTTCTCATTTGGAGAATAGGTTATTCCATAACTTCTTCAAAATAAATATAGAAAAATCTTTTTTTACGAGTTTTGTACGAATAATAGCATTGTGACGTCATAATTTTTTAATGCGTTAAATAGCATATTTTCTTCTGTTCTATATTAATATTAAAAACGACGAATATTAAGTACAATGTACACACAATAAATTAATAAAGGTTGTTTAATTTTATGTATTTTTATCCAAACTAATATTATAAATGCGAAAGTAATTCTTGCTGTCTGTCTGTCGGTCTGTCTTTTATTCACGCCTGAACTACTGAACAGATTACTGTGAATTTAGGTACAGACATAGTTTGGAACTCAAGAAAGAACATAGGATAGTTTTTATACCAAAAATCTGCAGGAAGTCACTATTCTACGCGGACGGTGTCGCGGTAGCAAAAGCTGTCTTGGTTTATAAGTTTTTTTGAAGAACCAACCAATTTCAACTACACGATACCTATTGTCACTATTTTAAACGTCACTTTTTTAAGCAGACAAGACAGTTTAAATACTACTTGTATACTATTGAATAGATTGCGACGTGACCGGTGCCCACGTAATGAGCTTAACTAGTAATTATGCTGTCAACGAACGTAGGTCAATGCGATACTTATACATTTTTTAATAGCATTTTTCATGTCACTTTGACATGTTTGATATGCCACCAATTTTTTACACAATAAGTTATGTTAAAAAGTAGCGAAGTTTTATATAATTACTGTTTTTATTTCCACCTTATCTTTGATAAGTCATTTTGTGGTCAATATCTTATAAGTTCGTATGTACTTTTAGGATTCTTCGTTGATCTTTGAGAGCAACGGAGAAATTAAATTCGCTTTTGGAAATGTACGTTAAGTTTTCAGTTTTCTTCTACTGACGACGTTCCGCGCTTGTATCAATAGGTAATAACAGTTGTCCCCTTTCTTCTGGCCAACAAGCTACTGATGTACTGGTTCCTTACGGTCCTCGGCGCCGGCAGCTTCTGGTGGCGTGTGCGGCGGTGAGGCGAACACCGGTGGAGCTGTAGTCAGTGGTGGCCATTCTTCGCCACCACTCAGAGGCTCGCCGTTCTAATTATTTGAAACCATTATATACATACATATTGGGTATAAAATCGCTCGCATTAATCGAATATTAAATGGATTAAAAGATAAAGAATAAATCTCAAAGGGAATTCTCTAAGAAAATTCCTAATAAACCTGAAGATCGAATTCAGGACTTCCACCACCAATATTGGCTATATCACAGTCGTGTAAACATACCTTTTAAGAAGCTTAATTATATTTGAAATATCAGCCCTTATTCGCCGCAAACAATACTCTAAATAAGTATACGTCGAGAGGCAATTAATAAATGAGGAAAAAACTGTAAATAAAACAAAGAATAAACAATAGCAGGTAAGTCAAAAGGTTACCAGGGAGAAGGATGAAAGGTTTCAACGAAATGAGGAAAATGAAATGAAAAAAAAAGGTTTCAAGTAAAATTAAACAAGGTTTTATTGCGTATCACTTTAGCCACCCCTTCTTAGAAGGCACTTCGTGTGCGGTCACGTATATATGCCCGTTTCAAGTACTTAGGAAAAGTAAGCAAATCGACACAACATGGTCGAAATGGTCATCACTTAGGCGACAGACGATCGAATCAATCTTCCTTTCTTCCCTTTTGGAGTACATTCGTAAGTATTTTCCAGTAGTTCTAAAGGACGGCCTACCTCATCGCACTCCTCCACGATCAAAGATGGGAAGTTGCCAACTACTCCGTTGGCTTCTCCGCGCCACCAGCCGTCGTCGACGCCGTGAGCTTCACGGGACAGAATGCGAATAATCTGTACAAAGAAAAGTGTTATGAAGAGAATGACAAATGACAAACCATTCTTTGCTCACATAAAAGTATCAAGTGATTTCGCACCTGTCCTTCCTCAAGATTCAACTCGTCGGGGCATTCAGCATCGTAGTCGTACATAGCAAAGCAATAACCGAGAGTTGGCTGATCAGGTTTCGGAGCTGCTGCAGACACTTCAGGTGCCTTAGAAGTTTCGGCAGTCGGCCATTCAGCTACAAAGGACTCTTGTTGAGCTTGTTCCTCAGCTCTTGGCTCCTCGGCCTTAGCAGCGGGGGCCGAGATGACAGAGATCTGGTCAGGTGACTGTACCACATCAGCATCTTCGCCTTCGACGGTGTAGTCAACAGAGGAGAATGAAATCTGGGAGACCAGACCCGGTGCGCCCGAGCTTGTGCACGGCTACAAAAAATAACATATTTTATTAGTAAAATTAAAACCTTGGGTGACAACGACTACCTATATTGAAAAAGTTTTCTAGTTTTTTTTTTGTATTTGAGTTTGGATAACGATGAGAAAATAAAATGCAATTCTTTTCCATTGATGTAATTATGTGCTTGCTATTGGTCCATTATACATAGGTTTTACGATTACAAATAGCTGAAGTTTAACGTTCTTATAAGCGGGTTCTGGGTAAGTCGGTGGAGTCGGTAGTGTGGACATACAGTACCTGTTCGCGGTCGACATCCAGATAGTTGTGGGGCACATAGCCTTCCTCGCCGCGGTAGTTCCTGGCACGAAGCCATCCATCGCCGTCTCCTTCGCCAACGACTTCCAATTGCTCGCTCTCAATGATCGACAGCTCATCAGGATTCTGAGCCTATTTGAAAATATAGTGTGATGTATTGTTCAAGATTTGAGTTGATTTTGATGATTAATAGCCAATTGGAAAATAAATAAAAATAATGTCAAATGATAAAAAAACTAATTTTGGAAAAATCGCGAGCATGACGTTCGGATGTGTGGTGAGTCTACATGTGGTGTGTGTGTTCAATTTTAGTGGAAGAGGGGAAATGAAACGAAATTTTTCTTAGTGTGCGGATTTATAATATAAATCAACAACAATATGTATTACAGTAGAAAGCTGTATAGTCATACCAATTATCTTGTATAACTAGTTGTTTTTATTCATTTTAATTAAGCGGTTACATTTTCAATTCTGTAGTGTACCTCATATTTAATTGTTAAGTTATCATACCAGATACACAATATGTCGACGGCGAGCTAAACATTCCTACTAGAACTGAGTTAATAGAACATAAAATTTTCCTTGTTCACAAGTCTAGACGGGTTTTTACACAATTGTTATTAACAAATGTCACAAAGTGCTCAAATATGAACGTGTCTGTCATTTACAACAGTTTGACAAAGGCACGAACATATCTGAGCTAGTGCTTAACATTCACCAATTAACTTAAGCTAAATTCCGTCTCTGACATACATATGGAACAGATATAACTTTATCCGAGTCTTTGCTGTCTCAACTTAAGATCCCGTCTACAACGGAGCCTTATTGAGAATCCTATCTACCGAGTGACAGACCATTATCTCGCCAGAGATGTATCTAACCTATATGATCAATCAATTGTCGAGAAAAACCGAAGCTTCCTTATTAACACCGTTCATTTATTGGGAATCCAATGGAGCATGTTTGTTTAGGATTAAATCTAATACTATTACATTACAGATATATGTTATCTAATGTCTATAATGATACACATAAAAATATCATTATCGGGATCTGAGAAAATGTATAATGACGATAATACTTACCTTTAACTATGACAAAATACCACATTATATGTAGAATGAATCTTAACACTACAAGTAATGATAAAGAATTCTACAAATCAAATTAATAGAAGAACAATGACGTTGTTGAAAACGTATTTATTCGCCGAAAAATAATAGTAAATTATGAGGATGATTCACAAAAACGTATAGACAAATAATAGCAGAGGTAAATAAAAAGAGTTTATTATCAAGGTCAATTTATTGAAGTATAAGAAAGTTTTATGATTTTTTTTTATGGATCGGCGCTCGATACGCAGATTACGTAATGAGCTTTGTTGCCGTTGGTCGGCAAACTTACCGTATACGAGTATAGGGCGGTGCATTTGTACAATGGAGCTGCAGGAGCCTCTACGGCCTCGGCGGCACCTTCACCTTCGTCCCAATTCACTTGGGTCGGATCATCCCAACCAACTGTCAGTTGCTCAATTCGCATGCGATCTTCTTCCAGCATAGCTAAACAACGATAACAAGCGTTACAGATAAATCGCAGTTGGAAATAAGTTATAGTCAATCAAAAAAGGAACCACTTTCAAAGTCAATTAGGCATAAAATTGCCCATCAATCAATTTGTAGGTGAAAGAAGGCTCAAACGAACAAGTTATTGGAATTAATCAATTGTAAGTACAAATAAGAATTTTATTCCGTGAGTGGTAAGTGTGATTTTTGTTTCACATACCGTCAACATCCTCATCATGTTCGTCGTCGTTCTGTGAGCCAGAGGTGGTGCGCTGGTGGCTGCTGGAAGCGACGGCGGCCGAAGCCGAGGCCGAAGCTGAGGCCGAAGTACCTTCTCCCTCAGTATTGTCGCTGTCATAGAACGAATCGGAGCTCGGCTGGTCCTGGTTAAGTAAAAAACAATTAACTGAATTTCGAGTAAATTGGATTGTTTAAAAAAATAAATGGTATTGTGTGTTTTAAACTTTTCTATGAAGTCAGATTCCATCTTGTCTTTATTATAAGATAAGAAAAAAATACGAAATAAAAAAAAACTATTCAGACAATATATCGCTCGCTATTGCTAAATAATTATATTAAATAAAATCAAAAGTTAGCCATGCAGCGTTTAATAAGAAAGTTTCGTTCGATATTAAAACAAAATATGATATACGCTTACAAAGCTTTAGAAATAAACTCGCCGAGCATTAATAATATAGCATTAATAATACTGATATATAATATAATAATAATTATAAGTTTTGCAAAAAAACTGCCATTAAAACTATTTTAACCAAATAATATAGTGAATACAAACGAAAGGGAAGTACCAACGCATATTAATAACTAAAGCTAACTTATATTAAAAAATCATATTGAAAAAGGAGTCTGGAAGTATGACATCACCAACGATAGGCAAGGACATCATCATAAAGAATCAATGCAATTTAAGATACTTACAGCTGCACCGGATGCGTCAGTGCGGACGCTAAGCAGGCTGCTGCTGCGCTGCAATGGCTCCTGGACAGCCAGTAGGTCCACCTCCTTCAGCCAGTCGTCCACTGGAGCACCACTCACACGGAGACACTCCAGGCGAGACTCATACTTGGCCTTTGAAATCTCTGACCGACGGATAGTTGCACGCAGCTCGTCTAAGCGGACGTCCAGCTCCGGACCATTGGGATCATTCGGGTCCACCTGGTAGACAAAACAATACATGCTCCATAAAATAAAGTTAAAACAAACGTTGTCATCAAAATATGTGAATAAAATGTGTTAGAAACATGACGAAGTGCAGATGATATTCGGAAGTGTCCAAACATATTTTGCTATAGAAAAGAAAACAAAGCTGCTATACCGAATAAGTGTTTTTATAAGAAGGTCGTCAGCTGATAACTTCTTGTTTTAAATTTCAAAGATAGAGAAGTCTAGAATTTGGCTTTATAGGTAAAAACTTTTGCAATTTCCCTATTTTCCTTTCCTGGGTCACAAACTACTTTTGTATAGAATTTGGTTGGTTTAAATGGAGATGCTACTCAATTTCGAAAAATCTTTTACTTCTCAATTGCTTCCCGATTGGAGAGAGAATCATATAAGGCTTTAAGTTATAGGAAAAATAAAAACAATGGTACAATCAACAGTACTTCTTACAAGAGAAATTTCCAAAATGTTATTTTTAAACTATTTAACAAAAACAAATGCTAAATATTAGCTGTCTACGTTCAGAAGTATCAGCTGTGCATTGTCTGTCAGTCAGACTTATAGCGGAAATATTGATTGTCTTATTCTTATACCGCTATAGCCGACTCAAATTACTTAGTTTTGGTAATAAAAAAGTTCGATATCTCACCACATTACCCCCACAAATATCGTAAATGGATTTAACTGAGCCCATAGCGAATAAAATATGCACTTTTATGTAAATTCCGATTAAAGTGTGTACTTAAAGCAGTGGCGATTGAAGTGAAATGAATGAGGACAACAGAACGAATGGCGCCGTTAACCTATTCGTGGCTAGTGCTAATAGTGGTCATTAAATATTTAGACTTACTAGCAAGTACGGACTGTTTCGCGAGGCGTATCGTTCTTTTTATATAGAGACAATTTTATTATATAAAGTTTAAAATGTGATGGATATAATATTATTATAATAGCGAATAAGCTGAACTTATAATTTTTAATTGGAAGCTTGAAATCGCCAATCCGTCGTGCTAGCGTGTTGTTGATTATTGCTCAAAACTTCTCAGTGTTAAAAGAGGCCTTTGCTCAGAAGAGGGATCACTTATAGGCGGATGATGACGATGATTATGGCGCAGAAGAAATCTATTTTTTTTTCATATTTATTGAATTTCTAAAAATAACAAGAAGGGTAACGAGTCACATTTAAAATAAAGTAATTCCCAAAAAAGAAAAAGTGAATTATCAACTAAGAAATAAAATACAACCGATTTTTTTCATAAATCTAAAAAGAAGTTATGCATCTAAAAGATTTTGTAAAAATCGTATTTAAAAAAAGTTAAGGAGGAATGATTACAATATACAGAGACCACCCTGTATTTGCGATTTTCGTCTCAAGCCTGTGCCCAGTCAGCTGAAGTGGTTCAAAGTTATCATTACGTAAGTCCGATCAGCAAATAAATTTTGCAGACCTCATTCTAGGGCTGTCTCGATTATAATTTGAGAATGATATTAATATAAGTAATTGTACTATACATATATATTGTTACGTTAAAAATAAAAAGATATTAACTTTTCTTGTTTCTTGATGTTCCAAAGTCAAAAGTCAAAATTAATTATCTTAATTATTAGACCCTTACATGCACTTTCGAACGACAAACAAAGCTTAAAAATTAAGTATTAGTCTATCGGTGACTGCGATGGAAAAGCACGAGCAAGAAGCTCCATTTTCAATCAGTTGCACATACAGATTTTTCGTAACATTATTTAGTTGGTTTTTGGAATGTAAACATTTTTTATATATAGGATGTTTCGGCAAATACGCTGATGGTAAGCATTCGGCGCGACAGTGACATCCATAACACTAAAAGTCTACTTAAGTCTCTTGTCGGTATTAAAATTCCTGATTTAAATTCCACTTTGGTTAGTAATGAAAACACTATTTCATTTTAGAATTCAAAGGAATATCTGTCGCCCATAATTACAGTGGTAGGAGCCAGTTAATCAATAACTACAGTGGTCGTCTTGCAACCCTGTATTATCACGTCAGTTTAATTAATTATTTAAATTCAAGTTTCGAAGTTACACGATTCTAGTTTATTCTGAATTTTGTATTTGCAATTTCTTGAATACTCTTAGATGTACAAACGGACGAGCTAGTCTGCACAACAAAATTGCTATAATGTTCAGTCAGATTATAAAGAATCAAAATGCACTACACACAAACTGGTGACATATGTTTTGGTCAAGCATTTGCTTTGAAAAATGTTCAGTAACTCACCTTCTGTCCAGCATCACGCATGGCTTGGTAGACGTTCATCTTGCGGGTAGCTTCGCGGACCAGAGATGTCTCGCGCAGCACACGAGTTGCCCATCGACGGGCTTCCTGCCCCAATGTTTGGGCCACCGACTCATGCTCAATGGTGACGCTGTCAATTGGGTCGTTGTCACAAGGCTCGAACTCGTACTGTCAAAAATCAACAATAATATTATTTTCTGGTCTATTGCCGTACATTTGGTGCAGTGTGGTGCATAAATATAAATGAGACATGTGGTAACCTTTTATCACCTTCCCACGGTCACATTTTGTAAAATACGTTCGTTTTGCAGTATATTCCTTATTTTTTACCGTCAATTGGCACATCCAATATATTAAGATTGACAAGAGCAAACAGATGAAAGATACAGTAGATGTAGGAAGTCCCTAACACAGCTGAGTTTGGCCAGGCCCCAGCTTGGATTAGGAGAAGTAACGGGGTGGTTTTTGGTCAGTAAGTGACTGACACTCCCTCGGGCCCAATCTAGGGCCAGAAGACGCATTCGATAATATTATCCCCTCAAAAAAAAAGTATAAGTACTCTAACTAATTACCAGTACCTACTTTGACTCAAATGGATTCAGATTTGTGAATTTAATTTAGAAATTAAACGTGGATTTAATGATTGTAGTAAATTAAGTCAGGTTAACCTAACCTGTCTGTGTATATAACATAGAGATAATGAGGTCGACTGTTACCAAAACGAGAATTAGCCCTAATGTGCTTGCTTTATTAAAATATGATTGTACCTGAATGTGCTGCTTCAGCACAGGGTAGTACAAGTATAGGCATTGCAGGTTGTAGTCCCGAGTCAGTTGCTGTGCTTGGTCGCGGATCTTCCCGAAGGAATGTTGGGTAGCAGAACAGGTAAGCAACTCCGTACGACCCATGAAGGTCAGGAATTCGGACACCTTCTCATACACAGCAGCTTCCATGCTCAGCATACAATTCTGCAGCTCCACCAGGAAATAGCGATTCTGCGGAAAAAGAAAGAAGATTTGTTATAGAATTGCGAGAGAGAAGAAAACTTATCATAAATAAATTCGATTTGTAAAAAAGTCTTCAATTTTGATGCTTACCTGGTGGGCATTAGCAGCAGCGATACTGAGCAGATAGTCATTCCTGGCTCCTGTAGATTTCTCCTCCAGCTGGTCACGACGAGAAGATACCTTAGCGCTGTTCTTTTGCAGCGACGTAATGGATTGAAAGAAGGAACCCTTCTTCTTTTTGAGCCTTTTGGAAAAGAGTGAAGTTCTCATTAATAAGTTGTATAGATAAAAACACATGTAATTTTAATAAAAATGTTGTATGACTTGTGAGAAGCTTTTTAACCCATTTCTATGTCTGTTATTCTATGAATTTGCTTTATTCAGCAGCAGAGGAATTTCTCTGAAGGTATGGTATATACTCCATATTTCCACTAAAGGTGCTAACCGATGCTAATGATTCGCAAACTTCCTAGGCCTTTCCCCCCAAATCTAGGTTCCTTTAGAAGGTATGTTCTCAATCAAATAATTTGTCAACTATGTTATTCCCTGACATTTTACGTAACACTGCATCGATGTTGTGGTTTTCATAAGTCATGTTCTCCCGTGAGTACATACTTTGTTTAAACAAGCTGTGTCTGGTGTCCGTAGCATTTGTGTGCGTATTTTGGCGACGGGCCAAACTGCACTGGCGTCACGGGAAGGTCACTCATGAGAATCAATATCATTTTCAACCTAGTTTCCTAGACTAGAATCGAAAGATCGTATCTCCTGGGCAACGTGGCCACCGAAATTTTCCCCTTTTCCATATCTATGTTTGTGCATAAGAAACAGTTAGTATTTTCGATTATTTTGTTTTATATTTGGAACACAAAAGCCAAACTTGAAGTTGACACAAGCTTTGATGAATAATAAATAGAGTGTGTTCTTATAATCTATGGAAGTGTGATGGCAGAAAACTTGCCAGCTAAATGACAGTCATTGTCAAGTTTGATATTGTCGACGCTTTCCTTTGAAACTTGATTTATAGTAATAACAGGCCTCATGTGACCCGACGATTGAAAATCATTTGCATGGTCATTTAACCTTGACATTAAAACGGTTGAATGAGTCAATGTCACAAAGTAAGTAAAATGCAAAAAGTACTATTGAATTGGGTTCCACAAATTCACTAGAACATCGTCAGCTCTAATGTGAAAAGAGAAATATTTATTGCCCACCTATTGTTTCGAATTTCGACAGATATAGTCTTATGCTCCTATATCAGAAAAAATGGAATACATTTTAAATTTATTCGATATTTCACCGAATCGTCGGGAATCACAAACTTTTCGAATGAAATAGGTCGGCGTTTGGATATAAATCGAGCGTATTTATGGAATACTTCCAGTTGAGTATCCTGATATTGCATTTCGACGGGACTACAATGTAGCGTAGGCTTATACATTAAGGATATTACGGAATTATTAAAGTTTACAAGCTATGTTCAGAGCTCCACGATCAGAGTATACAGATTTCGAAATTGTTGTATGAAACTAAATGAATGTTTTATTATATTACAATAACTAATGAGTTTGTTTCGTTCTATGTAGACTCAAAAGGCTTATCAAACGTATGGACTTTGGTGAAGAGGTGTTCGTGGACCACGCCTAGGCAAACTTAGTAGTGTAGAGCATTCTTTAGCTAGATGGAATGGCAATATTTTGATGTGCAAAAATCGAGTCTAAGTCCAACAGTACAAAACACAACTTACTAATGACGGTAAGCAATATATAATATAAATATGGCTTAACATAATTAATTACTTTTCCTCGATGTCCTTAGCCTTATCACGGACATCGTGAGCGGTATGCTCTTCGTCGAAGTAAAGCTTCTTTGTTTTGTCCACGTCGAGAACAGTGGTCTGCAATTCCTTGTGGGCCTGTGCGAGGGTGTCGGTGCACTGAAACAAAAAAAGAACGAGTTAGTATGTGGAAGATGAAGTGATGCCCAACGCCCATATATATAAAAGGGCTACTCGATTTTGCAGGCTAGTTGAGTGGCGTATTTGGGCGTGAAGGTTTTTGATGTCGAGTTGTAGTTCAATAAGAGAAAATTGACACTGTCATCAGACTGAAACATCTAAAACTTAACTTACTCATTCGTTTGTTTTTAGAAATGCTCAGTAATGAGAGGGGATAATAATTACTAATACGTGGCACAACAATGTAATTAGTGAAAAGAAGATATTAATATTATGGAATGATGAATGACTTCTTCTTCGTTTTGTAGTTCTTCGTTAAAACAACCCGAGAAAGAAAAGAGCTTAAAGGCTGTGTATATGTTACTTTACGCCCAGTTCTTTGGCGGGGTGTTAAAACAAAAATTTGGACCGCATTTGATTTCACCTTGACTTTAAGTTAGTAGAAAAGTATAAAAGGTCAGGACCGATTTGGATGAGGTTCTATATGAACGTAGACGTAGAGTTCTTTCTGTAACTTTATGTTAATTCAAAATTCGAATTATACAAAAAAAAAAAAAAAATTAAAAGGCTATTTCATAGGCAGTTTTGACAAACGCTATTACAAAGGTATACAATTTATTATAATTGACTTTCATCAGCGTGGAGTAATTAGCACATTTATTTCGAATTTCGCGATCTTTATTCTTGTATTACAAAAGAAATTGTAGTGAGATATTGCACAATAGTTAGTGGAACCTTGGCCTTACCGTGGCCGTGTGAAAATGACACGTGTCACTGATACGTATTTTATTAGCCAGCGTAATTACAGGGTGGAGAATGAAACCGCAGTTACAAACGTCTTCAAGCTCTGGGCGGACGTGTCACCGAGATTTAATAAAAAACATATATCTTAAAAAAGAAATCATGAGCAACCACAACGGCTTAAACACCATAGTCCATTACAAAATAGTTTTCCGAAGAGGATTGAAAACTTACGAAAAAATTATCAGAGTTTTGGTCAGAAAGTTCACCTGCAAATGTCGGTGCCATACCAAAGAGCGAAGGCAGGAGAAGTAAGATGTGCAAACATCAGACCAAAGTAGAGATGCACAATGCACATATTAATTAAATGCACCTGCGATATCCAAAACGCTTTAAGAAAGATTTATGGAAGTCAGCATCATCAGCGAGAAGCCCTGCTTGACAACGATTTGGACGACAGCGAAAGAAGATGTAAATTAAAATTAAACTATTTCGATTTCTTCAACATCAAAATCATGGCCTAAGAAAAGGTATGAGAAAACGTTGTAACATGTATTTATATTCTATTTATTAAATAAATTATTTATGCTATTATATTAAAATAGCGATAGGGAGTTTATAAAATCATGTTCGTACGGTAAATGCAAACATGTTAATGTTTTATTTTAAAAATGGTGTTGGTTAATTATTAATTATATTTAATTTAATAATGCGAGAACATTATTCTGTAAGCTCACTATTGCGAGAGTTTTATTTCATCACCCAATGTTTACCCTCTAATATTTTATATTGAATACTCCTTAGATATTGTCTTTGCTTAATTTTTGTATACTATTAATATTAATAGATAGAGTCTGCTTGCGACCACGACCTGTACAACCAGGTCGAAACGTTAACCCTTCCACGGTATTAGTTACTTTTCGCGTTTATACCCTTTTAATAATATGTTGTTAACATGAAACGCGAAAGTATAAAAAGTTATTAATATGTATCGACTTTAACTGTTGCTTATTTAAATAAAAGTCTGTAGAGGATTCCATCTTGTGTTAGAGTATAAAAGTGTACTGAACTCTGAGTTCCATGTTTATGAAAAAGAGTGCCTTAGAGTGCCTTTTCTTTGTTTTGGCTTTTTTATGGTTGAAGAGAAAAAAGACAATGGGAGAATCGTCGTAAATGACAAGAGTTGTGCTATAAACAGTAAAAAAAGGGAAACATATATTATAATTTTTATCCATTGTTTGTTTCGTATTCTTTCTAATAAGAACTGCTAATTCAATAAATAAATTTTAATTTCAACTGATAACATTAATTATAATATGAGAAACTGAGGGTTACAATTTACGTTTTTGAGTATTATATACAAGAGGCAGTTGCAGTAAATATGCTACAAGTTTTAGAAACAGTGCTAAATTGAACCACAAACAATATTAAAAAAAATAATCCTAAGAAGTCTAAATGGAAACATGTGTACTCTACAAAAAACAAAAAATGCCAAATAACATTATTATAATTAATACAACAAATTTTTAATAACACATATGAGATACACGATAAAAACAAACTAATACATATGTATTTGCCTACGGCGTAGTCAAACGTAGTCATACTACGAAAGTGAAATAAAAGAGAGAATGTTTTTCTCTCTGAACAAATGTTTCTTCATAAAATAAGTTACACAATGGATTTAAAAATATATTAATAATATAATATATCGTAAAGATCATGAACATCGATTTACAAGAAAATGTATAGTTTTACTCTAATAATAGATGAATAGAATCAATAGCATATTAATTATTCACATAGTACAGATAATTAGACGAAGTGTAAGTGTACTACGACTCGCTACGGCGTAGCACGTACTCGTAGCATCGTAGTCATACTCGGAATGCGTAGAGAAAAAAGGGATAACAATGTTACTATTTTTCGTTTCGTCCTTATCCATTTTCGTCTTAAAGTGTATTGAACCGGGTATTCGCTGTAAGCATCAATGTTCCAAAACATCGATGCTGACATGGAAATCCCTTTTCTTTTTTTAAAGCACCTCAAAATTACAACTCTTGAAGGATGGGTCTTCTTTCTTCGATGAATGTGGTACCATGCGAACCATTATTACTGGTGTCATTTTGTTTTAAAATAAAAGACAGAAGCAATAAGCGGGCCGCATGGCCCAGTCTTTGGTGGCGCAGTGCAGCTTCGGGATCGCAGCATGTTGCAAAGTGAATTCAATAGGTCAGCCGTAAATAAAGTATGAATTGGCCATACTTTAAGAACGACTCAACCATGGAATCCCACGTAATCTTGCTTTGCCTTAAATTAGTTTGAAACAACATCTTCATAATCTAATAGTAATTAAATAAGACAGATTATTAAACAAAATACCTTTACCGAAATCAAGCTTATAAGAAGTTTCTGACCATTTAATTTATCAGGAATTACTAGTTATAAGAGTCATTCAACTGTCTCTCGAATAATTCATTTATTATACATAAATGTTAGAAAACAAAAGTAATCGAATAAAAAAATATAGTTTTTAGTATCTTTTCTTCAGTGTTCGATGATTGTGGTACAGGGCGTTCAGCACAACCGAACCGTCAGTTATTAATTAAAATTGCTGCCGGAAGCAGTTGTGAAAGAACCCCCAACCCTTGATAGCGTTAACAATTTCTGTTTCAAATCTTCTGATACATGATATGACAATACTTATAACACAAATTAGACCAATCGTCCTTTAGTTTAATAGTCCTGTTGTCTTCTTGAAGAGTCTTCGATGACTGTGGTTAAGGTACTCGTACAAGCCCTCGTGCACGTAATTTTTAAACATTACGTAGACAAGGGCGTTGTGAAAGCAACCCAACCATTGGTTGCTGGAGCTGAAGAAGTGGCGAATACATATTATACAAACAAAAACAAGGTACAAGTAATTAAACATATTTGTTTTAATACAGGACTTAGCATTAAAAGAAGGTAACATGTGCAAGGTATTTCCATGAAAAAAAACACGCGGCGTTATCACAATGTACGTCTTGTTCCATCCCTGACGATTTCCGAGAATTATATTGGTTATGAAGTTCAGTCAGTTTACACATATAAATAGACTGGGGCAGCAGCACATGAATGGTGCAGAGGGTGGACACAAGCCTCCTAACTTGTTGTCATCAAACAAAACAAGCCAGAAGGCTTTGTGACACCCTCTTAACCTCTTGCTGAAAGAGTCTTCATCTTTGGGCTTGAATATCTAGATAATTTCAAAACACTGAAACACGATGAATTTTATAATAACTCTTAAAACAAATAAATTATTCGACAGTTCGTACATTTAGCTAAAGTTACCATGCAACAGTTCTGTTTCGATTTGAATCACCATACTGAATAGGTTGTTATTATTTAAATGATCAATTTTCGAAATTCAAAATTCCGAATACGACTCGGATACATACATATAGTATATACACATGGTAATAACATTGACCGGGTTGGTAGGTACCTGCTACATACATGTTAATAACATCGTGCCATATTGCACTAGTGCAAGGGTCTTTTCACATATGTTGTGATACATATTATATCTAGTGAAAACTGTATGGCTTTCACACATCATTTATACTAGCAGTATAAAACCTGAACATTACAATACCAAAAAATACTTGCATGAATATGATCTTCATTTTTCTTCAGTTTTCTTGTTGCTGTCTTCGATGGTAATGGTATATAGGGATAGTTGAAATGTCTTCTGCGCGGATAATCCGGGTAGGCGACATTCCAAGTACCCCCATATCCATGCATTGCCTTCTATCTTCATCTTCTTGGATGTAGTGACTAGCGTAAGATCAATTGATCCACTCAAAAATGAATATATAAAAATTCTAGGTCAAAAATTCCAGAGTCGGGTACCCTACTTTTTTATAATACAGAACCGAATAGTGTAAAAGCGAATCCAGCCATTAATCGGTCGATCAATCGATTGTTTTGTAATTTAGTATAAGTATATAGTATAGGTTTTAGCAATAGGAATGACCTGACCTTGAAATACACTTGGGTTTTTAAATGGAAAATAATAAGAGGATGCACTTTCAAAGACAGACTTTATGTGGCCATGTGTAAGTTTTATTTCATCATATCACACACTGAGGGTAAAACCTAATCAAAGGGATGAACGGATAGAGATTGGATAATGAATATCAATAAGGGCCGCCGCTGGACAATGCACGGAGGCCACACCAGAGGAGTCTTAAGCGAGATGCAAGCCCTGTCCATACTAAATATTGACCTAGTTCGTATTACTGCTACAATATTTTGAATATTTCTAGAAGTAAGGCGTCCAAGTTAGAAGAGGTTGGATCTTCAGCAAATTTTAACTCTGTGCCTGTTTACCTATAGATAAAATTAATTCGATCATTTTTGTTAATAGTAAATTTTATTATCATGCTCTAAGAATAATTTGATTATCGTAATAAGTATATTATTGGAGTTTTCATTGGAGTACCAATGTTTCTTTTTCAAACAATTATTTTAAAAATATTCCGTTTAGGTCAAAACTGCCTACACATTTCAATATGGAATATAATATAAAGAAAGTTACAGAATATGTGTAAGTACATTTATAAGTTGTCATGGCTAGTGCAGTGGCTGGGCAACCGACTGCTGCGCATCGCTTCTCGGGTTTGGATCCCTCAAGGAACAACTATTTGTAAAATGTATAGAATGTGGTTCCGGGTATGGGGGTGCTAAGATATATGTATAGAAATCAAAATAATATAAAATCCATAAGTGCCAATAATGATGGGTGAATTCAAATTTTTCAAATTTAATTTAAAATTGTCATTAATAATTCATTTGTTTATAATTTATTATCTTATATATAAAAATGGATCGCAAAATGTGTTGGTAAGCGCATAACTCAACAACTCCTGGACCAATTTTGCTAATTCTTTTTTTATTGTGTTTGTTATTGCCGGGAGAAGGTTCTTATCAAAGAAAATAATAGAAAACTAGAGAGGAAGATTAGGAAAAAGTGACCCTTTGACAGCGAGATAGTCGGACCCGTGCGAAGCAGGGGCGGGCCGCTAGTTGAAAATAAATTAGAAAAAAATATTCATAGCTTACACATATTCCGTAACAAAATGACAAATAAGATCCCTACCTTTTTGGCGACGTTCAGCTTATGTTGCCGAAGGAATTTGGCTTCGTCGGCGATCTGCTGCTGGAATACCTCGACGGCAGCCAGACGAGCGCGAGCCAGCTTCTCATTCTCCTCCAAGACTGTGCGCCAGACATTCCACATGTTCCTGGGAACAAAGCATTAGTTGGAGTCCATTCACCACCAGCACAGTAAAAAGCAATCATAAAACAGTTCTTGTACACGAATTCCATTGAATTAGTGAATTGTGACGTCATGTTTTTTGGATAAAAAAACAAAATGTAAAATCCTCGTTTTCTTCATTATTTTAAATTTTAATTAATTCAGCATTTGTCCGTCGCGTAGCAACGCTAACTTATTTTAATATATAAAAATTGCAAAGTCATCCGGGTAATTAAATGTATTTATATATTTTAATAATGTATATTTATGCTTATTTTTATACTTGATTGAAGTCTTTAATTTTTGAATTTTGTTTGTTAGATGTTAGTCGAGAAATATATTTCTAGATTTACCTACCCCTATGTTATTTTTTTTTGGTTAATAGTTGAGTGATTTCATTAAAGATTAATTGAGTAACAGCCGTCGTTCGGAGTTTAAGGCGCTTCGCATTCGGTTCGAAACCCGGCTAGTACCGAAGTGACTCTTTTTAAAAGTTATATGTACTTTTTAAGTGTATATTGACATACGAAATACTTAAAGCAAACATCGGGAGGAAACTATTAGAACTTACAAATTCTAATTAACAGTTTGATATCGCTAATCTGCCTTGAGCAAACGTATCAGTGATTAATAATCAAATCTCCGTGTGAGAAGAGATTTCTCCTTAGCAGTGGAAACGTATAGGCTGATGTGATCAAGATTATGTGTTCAAGATGAGGTTTGTATTAGTTTTTGTAAACAAAAACAGTTAGTCTTTAAAAATACCGTAAAAACTAGTGAAATTAATTGAAAAATGCCCAAAAAATAATATCAATTAACAACACGACACATGGCGATGACACATGCAAACGCCGCGTCGATACTAAACTGTTATTCAAAAATCCGACACGTTAAAAATATTATTTAAATAACACTGTGGAGAATTCGAAAACCGGATAAAAGAAAGTGTTACCTCAAAGAGAATTTTAGAAATATAAATATTAATCTGAATCTAAAATTTATATTCACTACTATTTTAAGTCTTGTATTTAACGCTTTTATAAATATAATATTCAACTTAGCCACTTAAAACACAAATCAAAAAGCGAGTACAATAATCTTGGGTCTTATCATGGATTTTGTTTAAGTATAAGTATACCTAGTTTGTATTTGAGATCAGAAATACTGTTCCTTTTTAAGTTATCACTTAAAAAGGTTAGTTATCACTTAAAAGGTAAGTTATCACTTAAAAAGAAACTCCGATGTTACCTAGAAATAGAAACATTTTATCTACTGCTTAAATGCTTAAATAGGAAGGTTAAATCCTACTAAACACGTATTTTCGAAAAGAGAGCTTGATGCTTGCACTACTGCATTGATTGGTACGCAAGTGATCTAGTAGATGGCGCTACACGTTTGTCGGACGAGAGTTTTGAGAATTTAATGCTAGCCGTGGCCGGGCTTGAGTTATGGTGGTATTATTGACTTTACAATATTCTCATCATGTGTTTAGTAGATTATTTAAAACATTAGGAAATAGGATCAAAATGCCAGAAAAAAGGTTCCTCTTCAAAATAAATGATATATTAGCTTTTAGTCCTGTTTTCTAAAGCTACCTTTACTTTCTTTGTGATATCCTGTATGTTTTTAAGTGTGGGAGAGCCATGCTTTGGCACGAATGGGTCGGCTCAACCGGAGTGATACTACAGCCTCACAGAAAATCGGCGTGAAACGACCACAGCGTTGTGTTTGGCCGTGTGAATGAGGTTACCGGAAGCGCAATCCTTCCCCTCCCCCAACCCCTCCTCAATCCCTAAGTCTCCAAATCCCTAATCCCTAAATGGTGTCCATGGGCGGAGCTGATTGCTTACCATAATCTTACAATCCGTTTGCTCGTTTGCCGACCTATTACATAAAAAAACACGTATCTGTTATAAGGTCCAATCAATAAGAATGTCTATCTAGCATTGTATCTCAAACCATATTCGTTACACTGGTACAACAGACAAACCAGACATTAGGTGGTAGGTTATATATCATTAATTTCAAAGATTTATATTGATGAATGCAGATCGTAAAAAAGAACATATTACATATTCTACATAAAATTTTGTAAAGCGAGGTAAGGGTTATTACCCTGTTGAAAAATATATTCGTATTCATCATTGCAATTGGTTTTTAATAAATACATTTATTCTTTTATTAATAAACCGTCTGAATAGTTCTGAATACTGCAATCATACACAAACAATGGCGATTTTGACTGTCAAGACTGACCGTTAACGTAACCCTTTGTTGCTCAAAGAGATTTGCAAGCCTATTCCAGCTTTGCCAAAATTGTTCTGTCAATCATGGATACTGAGTTTGATGCTAGGGTTACACTATGCCGGCCAGGATTGTGGGCAATTGTAAAGCGTAATCATCTACCCCGATCTCTGCCTGGAACAGGAGAAGAAGTGGATTTATTTCAGCAAGAGTATGACACTCCCACCTACGCCACTAAGAGCTGGAGAAGCTCATATGTTAATATTCAAACCTCAAAAAAAAAAAAAAAACACCTTGGTGCGTATCAAATATGCGCAAAAGTTTTGGTTGTATCTTATGTAGAAAAATAATTGGCCATTCAAACCAACAGTATGAATGACTAGCAATTACACTGAAACTTAGCGAGTACCAACCACAGTTGGTCACAACTTTGCCTTTGTTATATGTGCTTCCTAAGATTATTTAGATAACACTGACATACGGTGAAGGCAAAATGAAAATAGGATTTCTTAATTATTAGTTTTTCATTGCCATTTCGCCTTGAGCAAGTGCGGTGATAAATGCTGACTTCTTCTCTATGTGAAAAAAGGTCTTTCCTCAGCAGTGAGCACTTATAATCAGATAATTATCACAATTATTATCATTATCTAATAACACTTGCAAGTCTACTGTTACAACAGTCTCTGGGGGTCCTCTCCATTTTTTGTCATAATCTCCACGATTCGCTAGAGATTTGAAGATTGCAGTTTAAAAAGAATTGGTTGACAAGGAAATGCGCTCTCGGTTCTTCAAAAGATACCAATGAGTCCATTAACGTATGTTTTTCTTATGCAAACGAGCAGACGGATGACCTGATGTTAAGCAATCGGTGCCGCCAATGGACACCCGTAACGGAGGAGTTGCGGGTTACGGTTACGGCGACCGAGTGCGTTGCCCACCTTTTAGAGATTAGGGATTTGGATTTTTAGGAATTGGGGAAGAGGAAAGATTGGGCCTCCGATAACCCCGCTCTCACAGCGAAACACAACACTGTATGTATGTTTGTAGGTAAATTTGTTGTTTTCTTTGGTTTTAAGACACAAAAGTGATAACTTTTGGTTGATAACTTAACTTGTCGTGGCTTCAATCGCACAGATCAACGCTTTATGTGATCTATAGATCGTTTTCCGGCTCTGGGTGTGATGTATGTATGTTATAGTACGATGACATAGGAGAAAAACTTGGTCTTCTCGAGGGGGAAACACAACATACACACATCCAAATTAATATTATAAATGAGAAAATATCTCTGTCTTTTCTTCACTCCTAAACTACTGAACCGATGTGTGTGAAATTTGGTACAGACATACGTTGAAACTCGAGAAAAGACATAGGACAGTTTTTAACCCGAAAATGCTGCGGGAGCGGGAAATTCTTAAAAGTTCCGCGAGATCGGGAACTATTTAAGTAAAACCAAAAATCTGCAGGAAGTCACTTTTTCACGTGAACAAAGTCGCGGTGAAAAGCTAGTTTTTATTATAACAAGGGTATCTCGGATAGTTTAATATCTATTATTATATAAACTCTATAGTAATTAGTTACCAATTGAAATATTACAAGCCGATTTAGAGCTTTTATTTAAAATAATGAATATTTTATGTTGTGATTAGATTAACTTTGTATGTAATTTTATTTTTATACTTAGAAAAATTATACTAAAATTTTATCACACTGCTTTATTTATTTAATTTTATGTTTAATTCACGGCAATACAGGGTGTATAATTTATGTTGAGTTTATTTTAAATAACAATTTAAATTGCAACCTAAAATAATATTAATTTGTAGGAGTTCTGTGCAGGACAATTAGACTGGACTTACATTTATTCTTCCGGTGGCTATCAAAAGCAAACGTTTTACAATCAAGTTTATCAGAAAACGTAACTAACTATAATTCAAAACGTGAAAATAATATTGAAGTCAACGGTATACAAAATTTTAAATTTAAGGTAACTATAAGGTATAAGTTAGAACATATTTCACTTACACATTTATAAAACACCATTTTCTACGGACGCGAGACTGGGACGCTTCGGGTCGTCCCGTTTACGCGACGTCTTGTTCACGACTGAGAAGGCGCACACGACTGGCTTGTAATGTGGATTCGATAGCGCGTGAGTGGGCGTTAAGACGTGGGTACAAAAGCCGTGGGATTACTACTTTATTTAACTTTATTGATTGAACTCCAAAGCCAAAAAATAGATATAGACAGGATTTTCCAAAGATATTTTTCTAAAAACCGGTGACCGTTAGGGTGGACGTTTTCTAGAGTGGAGACCCAGGCAGAGTATCGGCCGCCCTTAGGCCAGGTGGAGTGACGATATCCGCAAGGTAGGTAGTTGAAAGTACAGCTCAGCGGCGAGCTCATAATCATGCCTAGTGCTGATGATAATGATGACGATAGTCTTGCAAATTAATTAAAACAATTTTAATGACTTTGCTAAACCTGTTTGGTTTTTAATAGAAAATAAAAGTAGCAAAGAAAGAAATACATGGCAAAAACCTAATAATGGTTTAGCAAGGACCTAGCGTATCTACTCTTTGAAACATTTTAAAATATTTTTATTATAACTTTCGTGAGACATTATATTTTAAAATAGGTTTTGTACGTAAGTATCTAATATTTATTTTATATTAAGTATGTACTGGAATATTCTCTTTACTTTTTTGACAATTTATGTATTTTTTACTATCTATTTACGGTAAAAATTCCAATGTGATGGACGAACCGAGTTTTTTACAAGCAAAAAAATCTGTGATGCGATTATATAGTCCAGTTGACAGTTTGCAGGTTAAAATTTTGTGCGGAAGTTAACAAAGTTAATAAAATGTGCTTCGGTATTTAAAAAACATGTCTGTCAATTTCAGCAGTGTAGACATTAAACCTCTTGATATAATTTAGCAATCATCTAGCCTAAAGGTTTAGCAAGTTGAAGCACTGAAAATAGGATTTAAATGTATTAGAAGAACAAGTATTATCAACTTTTTTTTCAAAGGAATTTGTTATTGATTGTTTCGCTACAAACAAGTCACTATTTTTATACATGAGGTAAATTTGTATACTCTATAATACTTCGAGGCTCAAGCAACTGCTGGAGACGGTCCGATTCTTAAGTATTATTGTGGAGATATTTTTTGTGGTCCGGAAGATACTGCATCCATATACATACCATCCTGGTCCATGTCAGCTTGGGAATACCAACGTAACTTTTGACGAGTTACATGTACTTTCTAAGATTATTTATACACAATTGGCAAAGAAAAATAGAGCTAGGGAACCAAGACTTTTTGAATTTCTATCAATACGCTTTTTGTTCTAATAGGTTATTTTAGGCTGGTGATGATTAAGCAGAATCCTGTTTAGTATGAATTACATTTTATTTTGTATATAACGAAATATACATGTTAAACGTTCATTATATGAAACTAGCTTTTACAGGCGGTTTAGCCTGCGTAGTGGATAAAAAGGAGCTTGTTAAAACATAGGCTACTTTTGATTCAGGGTATAACTTATCTACATTCTAAATTTCAACTAAATCAGTCTATCCGTTTTCGTGATAAAGAATAACAATCATGCATCCCTACATTCTCAAACACTTTTACATTTATAATATTAAATAGAATTGTTTAAGGTAAGCACCGAGGCCTCATTTACGGAGGAGCGGCACGTTGCGCGGTGCGTCGTGCGGTCGCTCGAACATTGCTTACATGTTTGTGTTTGTGCAGCCCGCTGCTGCAACGCACAACACATTATTCGATGCACCCCGTCACTTTAAACGATGTCTAAATCAAGCTACATTCAGCCATTATTATTAGAAACTATTAATTACAAAGTCAAAGTCAAATCATGTATTTCCAATAGACCAGGTAAATAAACAGTTTTGAATGTTAAACAAAAAATACATACCTATAACAAAAAGTTTAAGTTCAAGTGGAGTTTAACTTCAGAGGAGTTGCGATTGGATTATTCCAATTCAATTTAATCTATCTCTGTGCGATTTCTCATTAAAATCCGTTCAGTCGTTCTTGCGTGAAAGAGAAAACATTTATCCACACTTACAAATTGGTGTGTAACCTAAGAGAAAACAAAACAAGATTCTAGATTTCATGATATTTTCTATTTAAAATTGAAGTTGAAAACAAAACTGCAAGCAACACAACAGGGAACTGGAGAAAGGAATAGGACGATGTTCCCTCTTCAAAAAAAAGACAATAGAAAAAGAAAAAAGTACTTAAGTAACAATGGCTGGCTCTCCCATTAAAAAGACAGGAAATAAAAAAGGACTGTAAATACAAATAAATAAAAACTAAAGTTGAATAGCTGTGAGAATCGGCAATGGCAATATTTGCTTTCTATATAACAAGAGATCTATATATATATATATATCTTTCGAGGAAGCAATTGAAAATGCAATTTGGATCATGATGTAGGTAATATTCGTCGAAGAAACTATTGTTTCTGTTGTTGGCGGAAATGTTTGGGATCTTGAAAATAATAAATCGGAAAAATATTTACGTAAAAAGCAGCAAACACACTGTATTAGGTTTAATGTAGGCAATTTTTTTTATTGAATTTCAAACATTGTTGTTTTTCATGCGATCATTGTTATGTATCAATATGAACACGCATTAGTCAGAGGCAGGACAATTTATTAGGTATTCTCAATGAACAAACACGTCATAATAAAATTAAAATCAAAAGTAAAAAAAGACAACCAGGTCCAAATCAATGTAGAGAATATGAAAATAATAATTGTGTGATTAAAAAATGTTTTGTATAAATATATTACCCGTTGTTTTTCGATAAAAAAAGTAAAAATAGAAAACCTCTTTTCTATTTTTGCTTTTCAATACATGTATGCAGGGAATCCTGACTTATTTAGTTAAATACTGTAAGTATTTAACTAAATAAGTCAGGATTCCCTTTTAAACAAAATAAATTCCGACTTTTTTATTTTCCAAGTAAAATTCAGATTTAATTATATTCTGAATTCTGAATGATATACGAATTTGATGAAATATGATCTTTCATTAAATTGGCACGCAATAACTGGAATCGTTTGCCAAGCGTTGTTATTTTGTTTTTTTTATTGTTTTTTACAGGTTAATTAGTAATAATTATTAATGATAAATATTAACATTGAAGCTTATTTAAGTCAGCATAATTAAGTAACTAATAATTGTTTCTAAGAAACAACTTAGCTAGCGTAGACTTGAATCTGTCAAATGTCAAATTACTAAATACATTTTCATACCTAATAATTTGATGTAATACATATGCTTGTTTGTTCAGATGTATGCAAGTGATAGAAGACTAGTTTATAGGTGGCGCTGCAATGTGATATAACTTCCAATCGGTGAAAGAGAGATTTTGGAGACGATAAAGGATTAAAATTTAATGATTGATCGCATCATTTGTTCTTTTCTTTTTTACAACTCATTCTCTCTTCTCTCTGCATTGTTCTCGCATAGGTCATTTGTTCTTTTCTTTTTTACAACTCATTGTCTCTTCTCTCTCTCTGCATTGTTCTCGCATAGGTCATTTGTTCTTTTCTTTTTTACAACTCATTTTCTCTCTAGGGTACAAGATTAGTGATATTGTAAAACAAATAATAATTTTTGAAAAGAGTACCGATGGAGTTTCTTGCTCGTTCTTCTCCATTCGAAACTACAATTTGGAACGAGCACCTAGCTGAGACTGACAGACTACTATTCTATTTTGACTTTTCAAAAGTACCCATATACCTATTTATGATTTAGTTGGAATAAATGATTTTGATTTGATTTGGGACAAAATCGCAAGTGTTTAGTGTTTATACGTATTTATATTATACGGCCATTTAAGCACGCAAATGTACCTTGCGCGATCTGACAAACGTGTCCGAAACTTAGCCGTGATTACACGAAGCATCGTTAGGATATCCAGCTAATTCCCAGGGTCAGCTAGCGGATATAATGGGTGCGGGCTAGAAAATTAGGTTTCCCAATAGGTAGCAGGCATCCCGCATACCCTTTGTCCAACTCTTAGCCTCCATTAGCATTCCAAATCACTGGATTATGCTTCTCTACTGATCTGTTAACAGAGCGCCGACTATATGTACATACCCATTACGCAGGTAGATATACATATACCATTACAAGTATTATCGCCAGTAGCTTTACTCTTTGTGATCAAAGGTTAAAGGTATCCTATATTCTCACTAGTATCTTAGACTCTTCAGCCTCCTAATTGTCTTCAGACACAAAAATCTTATTTTAAATACGTTCGATTATAACTTGATACAGATACATACTTTTTAAAGTTATTAAGTTGTGTTTTTAATGTCAAAAATTCATAAGCTGTAAATAATTATTCAGTTTACTTTTCAACATTTAAAAAAGGAATCACAACATGATGAGCTATTTTTCTGGAAGCTGGTGTCTTTAGTAATATAAGCTATATCATCTGCAGCTAATACGTAAGTACAAAAACATGTGATTTCATTTAAAAAAGGCGTTTTGTTTTGAACATTAGCTTACGTAATCCTACTTAAAATAAATCGGAGACTTGTTGCTTGCACCTACGTGGGGTAAAAATACTCTACTTACTTCAGACATACTATTTTTGATTCCACAGAAGTCAAAACAAGACTCTTCTACAAGCTTTGTTTTGACTACAGTGTAACTATTATGTGTAAGTATTATTTTTTGTAGCAGAATCAAACGCCTACGCATTAAGAGGAAAATTCAACAACAACCATGCAGTCAGACTATAATTCTAACCTTTTTATTGAAGGTGGTTTAATTGTGGGAGACCCAGGTTGACCGGAGAGACGGCTCGGCCTTACAGACAACCGGCATGAAACAACCACAGCATTATATTTCGCCGTGTGAGTGAGGTTACCGGAGGCTCAATATCTCCTCCTCCCCCCTTTGATATCCAAAACCCTTATCCCTAAAAGTTTGACAACGCACTCGTAACTCCTTCGGTGTTCCGGGAGTCCATGTCCGGGCGGCCCTAGGTGCTTACCATCAGGTAATCAGTTCGTTTGCCGACCTATATCATAAAAAAGGTGGGATCGATTAATTGGATGATCCCTCCCCCCCCTCCCACCCTGGATGGCGAGGGGGGCAAGTGTCAGACAACCTACTGACTAAAAATCATTCCGTTCCTTCTTCTGCGAGTCGGACTGCGGTACATCAATGAGCTTGCAGACCAATAACATAAAACTAATTTAATAATCGATATGTTACTTTATAGACCAGTGAAGTCCTCTTTAGGGATTAATAAACGTAATAAATTTTAACTGCACGGTTGGTGTGATGGCTGGGCAACTGGCTGCCAAGCAACGTGTCGCGGGTCGGATTCCCACACGGAACAACTCTTTGAGTGATCCACAAATTGTTGTTCCGGGTCTGGGTTTGTCATGTGTATGTAAAATTGTATATTTGTAACCGCACCCACGACACAGAAAAAAAATTCTGGCTGGTTTAAATGGCTTGGATGGTTTAAAGCAAACAAAAACAAAATAATCATTTTGCTATGAAACCAGTCATTGGACCGTTTATTTTTGGACCTAGCTTTTTGTTTTTAATTGTGTAGGGTGTTGTGTATATTACACCTATTTCTGTATGCGATCTTTGTTATGACTATCATGTAATAAGAAACTTGTTTATAGCAAGTAACAGAGTGTTGACAAACCGTGTGGGTGCTTATAGCACTAAATATAGAATATACTTTATTTTTCTAGAAATATTTCTATTTACAAAGACATTTGTATACCCGTGCTCAGCGTTTTTTTCTTTAACATTACATTGATTTTTTTCTTAAGAAAATTGCTACAGTGTGGTCGGAAGGGACCATTAAATTACTCTACCTATATGTACTCTTATGGCCACGACTCTTACTATTCACTTTTAAGAACGAACAAACAGCATTCTCCGATGAACTTAAATCTCACCCCGAACTTTAACTAAATATATTTGTCAGTCAAGTGGGGATTACGGCAGATTACCGGGTCAGGCAAGAAATAAAAAGTTGCGTTTTTTTAAAGAAAATGTTTCTTTATCTCCTCGCGCCCGGTACAGTCTATTGACTCCTAGGATCGGCCCTGACAGACCTTCGTATGCAAGAGAGTCTTTCCCAACAAACAGTAGTGGATGTTTGAGAATCTTCGATGATTGAAATTATATCCTTATTTATTTTACAGTCACATAAATAATACGCAAATATGAAAAAAGCGCCAGTTCAAAAATTTATCTTAATCGTTTTCTACGAGTGAACAATTCACAATGACGAGTGCTAGTTAAGTGCAAACGCATGCATCATGTCAATCAGACTAAATATTCAAATTAGTTAATGCAATGAAGTGGCTCAGTCAATTCAACGTCGGCTTACAATTCGAGGTTCGTAGAGAGCATATTATGTCAGTTTTCATAACCTAACGAACGGTTAATGCTGGTTGAAAACATGACAAGAGATATTCATCTATTCTGAGAAAGGTCATTAATTTTAAAACATTTTTTTTATATGATAGGAAGATTTCTACGAGCAAACGTCATCAGGTTAATAAATGAAATAGGTCATCAGGTTGATGACCTATCGCCCAATGAAACCCGCAACGACGGAGGAGTTACGAGTGCGTTACCGACCTTTTGGGGATTAGGGATTTGGAGATTTTGGGAAAGGGAACGGATTGGGGTAGGGAAAGGATTGGGCCTCAGGTAACCTTACTCACACGGCGAAACTAACTCTTTGGTTATTTCACACCGGTTTTCTGTGGGGCCGTGGTATCACTCCGGTCGAGCCGACTCATTCGTTCGGCTCTCCCACACTTAAATGGAATGAGTTTGAAAATTATTATGAGGTGGCTTTAATACTATAGAATAATACACTTATTGATTAGTGTTATACATATAGGTACTAAATAGGTATGCATATAGAATGTATAGAATATTTGTGGTTTTATCACTAGGTACCGGATATTTGTACTAGGCACAGAACAGAAAATTAAGTATTTATTTATTCCGTATTTTCTATTCCGTGGTATTAGGCATGCTGGGTGGTTTAAGGGAAAAATGAATGAATGAAAAATCTCAAACAAAAGTTTGAAAGACTGAAAACCCGAAATCCTTGGTCGGCAGTCTCGCTTTCCCCCTTAAGGCAGCCTAATGTTTACACAGTCACTCAATTAACAAACAAACAAATTGAATCTGTTGAGAAGATCGGATTATCGAGTTAGGCGAAGGCGTTAGGCTCATTTGTTATCTCGAATCTAAACAAAACAATATGAGTTTATTTTAGTTTATTTGTTGATTTACAATGAAAATATCTGAAATCCTTTTTCGAAGAAATTTGGCGCGTGGGTGTTGACTTGGCTTAGTAAAAGGTACCTTGTTATTTAGAGCGTAAAAAGGTTGAATATCTACGATTTGAAATAGTACTTAGTGTTTATAAATAAACTTCGTCTGTACCCTGGGGTACAGAGGTGTCAGATCTGGTTTTGGTTTTCCTACTAAGCACTAATAGTATAGTATTTTATTTGTGTAATTCTTGTGTGTGTGTGTGTGTCAATTTTATTGGTAATTTTTCATTTATGTGTGAAGTTAATTAAGCTTTTTTTAAGGTGATAAAATCGTCAAATTACGCCATGGTGAAACCTGACTAAAAACGCCTGACTAAAAACCACCGTGTTCCTGTTCCTGGTCAAGGGTGGGGCCGCGGTACCTTATTGCGCTTAACCTGCAACCCTGGCTGAATATGGGTCCTGTGGGCCCCGTGTGTGGTCTATTTGGTACTCTTTGCGGTGCGCGCGATACCGCCTGGTCCTGTTCTCAGGCTACAATATACCTTTGCTCGCCGTCCGCAAACCCGTGGGTAATTAAGATGTTGGTTTCGTTATCTATACTAATATTATAAAGAGGTAAATTTGTAACTTTGTATGTAGGGGAATCTTTGGAGCCACTGAGCGAATTGCCAAAATTCTTTAACTGATAGATAGCTACAATGTTCCCGAGTGCTATAGGTAGGCTATAAAACATCACGCTACGATTATATGAAGCCGAGCAAAGGGTGAAACCGCGTGAGAATAGCTAGTTAAGTTATAAAATTACTCAGTTGTGTCGTAAAACCTCTCTATACACGCAGATTTCACATACTTACTATATATCACACTAGTGTCGGCCAGTAGATACGCGCCCATTATTTATTTATTTATTTAAAATTCATGTATATTGGCTACATAGGCGGACTTATGACTGAGGCATTTTCTACCTTAATTACTCGAGTATAAAGTATCTAGTGCCATTCCAGGAAGATCCGTTCAGTAGTATTTACGTGAAACAGTAACAAACATTCAGCCATCCATACTTATAAATGTTCGCGTTTAAGATATATGTAGGATAGTAGCAATGTGTAAGGAGTTTAATATTAAATAAAAGTTTCATGCGTGTAATAAATTATCACTGGCCGATTTAATCATTCGATAAAGGCAAGTTATAAAACTACTTAGTAATTAACCACAGACTTGACAGACTTGAGTAATTTACTTAGACTCAAGTGAATCAACTGAGAGCAACGCGCTTGAAACGAGCAGATATTTTTAGTTAATTCACGTAAGTTGGATGTTCCTTTCAATAAATTAATTATGTCTCACGATAGAAAATTCCATTCTATGTTCAATTTTATCTGGTAAATGATGTTTAACAAAAAAAAAATAATAATTAAACAATGTGTAAAATCATAAGTGTACAGATAAAAATAACAGTAAGTAGAATGTACAATAGATAGTCAGAAGTCAAAAGAGTTACTAGTTCTCTGACAAATAAGAGGATATTTTCTTTTCAATATAACTTCTTTGTAAACGGTATCATAAAAGTTCTATGTATGTACAATGACAGATATAAAAAGACCTACGTTTAAATTTCTTAGAATAGATATATCGAGTTTCTTGAATAAAAGTTTATTTAATCTTTAATACACAACGTTTCTATAGTTAGATTTTTGTAAATAATTGTATTTTTCGTAAGGTTAATTCTGCAATACGTCTTAGTAATAATTGCGAAAATTTGTAAATAAGGATGTATGGATTGTTGTTATTCTTTCACGTAAAACTCTTTAATGGATTTTGACGAAAATTTAATAATACGTAAGTTGATTTTCATCGGGGTAACGTGAGCAAAGCCTATGGCAAAAGCCAGTGGAGTATAATATATCTTTTTTTTTAATTTCTAGCAGTTGTCATATATGTTCTGTAATTTATTTAGGGACTTGGCAAAAGGTTATTTACATTGAATAAAAATAAATGAAGACAGAGCTATTTCACACAACTTTTCACTATGCACATACAAAATTAAATTTTAAAACCACCTTTCATAAGTAAGCAATACATTCGCGCGCCGTATATCCTAAAATAAATGCGAAAATGTCTAAGTAAGAATAGAAAGATAGATGTTTGTTACTTTTATGTGAAAACTATTGGAAATAAACTGAGAAAAAATCATTCAAAGATAGATTGCAGTCAGGAATAAAATATAACTTAATTAGAGTAATCAAGATTGAGCAGTTACAAGCGATCTGCATCGTTTTGCTCTCTATGACCTACATTTATCCGTTTATTTATCAGTTTTTGGTTATATAATGTTATTCATATATGACTTAAAATATTTATATTCGTATGAGACAGTTAACATGTGTTCTAAATTCGAAAATAGAAAAATATTATTAGCGAACCGCCGCCAAACCAGACCGATGCTGAATAATTAAAGTCTAGACGGATTTAAGAATATCAAATTATACTAGAATAGATTTTCTGGTAATTTTTATGATGTCTGTAATAAATAAATTTTCGTCAAGCCCTATTTTTTTATTAATCAACAATGAAAAAGATAAGAATGGGAAACTTAAGGCTGTGTTAAATCCTTTTAAAGAAGTTATATATTTTTTTTTATGTGATAGGTTGGCAAACGACCAGACGGATATATTTTACACCTAAAGTCTAATATTCATCAGGTTCACATACAGTTATAATATTAAATGTTACTATCACCTCAAAGTTTGCAGGTATGACTGACGGTAAAAGGTTAATTATTTAGTGCACAACTTTTCAAAGGACAGATTTCCTGGAGTTCAAATGTTGACATATGTAAATGCGACAAAAAACTGTGTAGACAAATATGATGATAATATTTTTTTAAAGATAATGTAAATGAAGCAACTTTAATACTAGCAGAGAACCAGCAAGGATTGAGTTAAGCAAATATCAACACTGCGGTGTAGGAAATTAAGTCAAAAGTAAACAAACTAACCGCGGGCTTTCGGTCGCTTTGATGGTCTCGTGGGGATTTATTTAATATCGTCTTTATTTTGTGGACTACAACGTTAGCTTTCGTTTGACAGGGTTACCATGTTGGTGAGTGTAGTTAGTTTATGGCTCGACTTAAATGAGTTTGCATACATACATACAAACGCCTTTTTCCCATGAGGTAAAGCAGAAACTGATTCTACTACCATCCTTATACATTTATTTACCTTCAATTATAATAATCATAAATTATATTTATATATTTTTATTTATTTAATAAAAGGTTAGCAACAGCTTCTGTGTAGATAAGGCTTAAAGTACATTTTTTACATTACTAGGACTTTTTTTAGTGAGGGTAAAATCATCAAGTGACTTTTCCCGCCCAGGGCCGAGCGGGAGGGAGTGTCACAATCTTACTGACTAAAAACCCCCCTGTTCCTTCTCCTAGTCTGGGCCGAGGTCGCGGTGCCTCATTGCGCTTATCCCTGCCAATTATAGGCTAACCAACATTCGTCAAATTATGATAAAATAAGTACCAACTGAACTAATATGACTACATGTAATATTAGAGAACAATACTAAGTTATGAAAACACTTAAACAATTATTATTAACTCGAAACAAAACAGAATTAAAAGATGTTACACACATTTGTACATAAATCAAAATTATAAGAAATTGACAACAATCACAAAAATACCTACTACTAATAAACAAGTTACAATTTTAGTGAGTTCACCGAGACTTAGACTTAGTAACTAAATAAGTATATAAATATATATGAAAAATATTTGGATCGTCTACTACAACTGTATATTTTACTGTTGGACTAAGATTAAATTGATCTTCTTAATCTTCTTAATAGATACTCTGAGAAATATATTCGATAAAATATTGGATTATATTATGAGTAGTCCTAGTTAAAACACTGTTCACCTTTAATTTTAAGTGACTTTTGAGTTTGATTGCACGGTTGGCGCGGTGGCTGGGCAATTGGCTGCCGCGCAACGTGTCGCGCGTTCCATTCCCGCACGGAACAACTCTTTGTGTGATCAATAGATCAGTTCCAGTTTCAGTTGTATGTAAATTAGTGTGTTTTTCAAACACATGGGGACCCACGATACAGGAGAAAATCTTAGTGTGGGCAACGTTTTTTAAAAGAAAAGAAAAGAATGAAAAATATATTTAAAGTGAGTAAGTAATATGACAAGGAAAAATACCAATAAAACTTCGCTTTATAAAATATTAAAATGTAAATATGAAATATTTTATTAAAATGCACAAAAGCAAAAATAACTTTAATAAACAAAATTGTATTTTATTGCGCACGTAAAAGGATTAAAAATTGAAATGATAGGTCGAGAGATTAATCTCTTCGGATGTACGATAAGGCGATTGTACAAAGCTCTTAATGAAATTGAAACGAATAATACCATTATGAAAAAAGAAATACATACGCTGCCGATCATATGTTTGTACATTTCATTTCATTTTAATAAATACTTTTTTTTTGTATTTACTCATATTTGTTACATTATTCGGATAAGGTCATCGAGTTTTTATGTAAGTGCAACTTAAAACAGAGTCGCTTTCTTCTATTCTTTCTGTCCCTATATTCCTATGTATGCTTACATCTTTAAAAGTAAGCAACGGATTTTGATGTGGTTTTTTAATAGATAGAATGATTGAAGAGGAAGTTTAACATGTATAATATC
Source organism: Spodoptera exigua (assembly GCA_902829305.4). Lineage (NCBI taxonomy): Eukaryota > Metazoa > Arthropoda > Insecta > Lepidoptera > Noctuidae > Spodoptera > Spodoptera exigua. The sequence continues at coordinate 3,725,850 of LR824601.2, read as the reverse complement.
TATTAAATTTAGTATCAAATATTTGCGTTTCAACCGCGTGAAGCCGGAGCGGGTCGGAAGTATAGTATAAATCGGCAAATAATCACATATAACCTAGTAAACGCAAAATCAAAGGAGTTACAAGTGCGACTTCGAGTCGTGCGTATTCGAGCTAAAACACAGATCTAGCATACTTTAAATTTGTGGTTGTGGGGCAAGCGCAATATGGTATCGCGGTCTGGATCTGGAACCGGAACGGGGTGGTTTTTAGCCAGTAAGAGTCTAAAACTCCCTCTTGTCCTAACCCTTTTTTGTGGGGGGAAAATCATCAAATGACCAGTCCTGCCCAGGGTGGGGCAGGAGGGAGTGTCAGACTCTTACTGACAAAAACCCCCCCGTTCCTTCTCCTGCTCTGGGCCGAGGTCGCGGTGCCTCATTCCGCTTACCCCGCAGCCCCGGTTCTTGTCCTAACCCTGGCAATACAGTCGGGAAATACAGTAATACATACAATACATACATTTGATGACTCCCCTCCTCCCCCTTACACACACTCAACTGTGGGCGTTTCTTGATAATCCACCCTACATGCGTATTACTACCGGTGATGCCAAGTTCAGTATTTATAAAAGTAATAGTTTGAAAATCTAAACCTGTACGGAAATTATTAAGTGCATTGAAAGGATAAGTGGTCGAGGATACCTTAAGAATAATGGTGATCGATATTGAATTCTTGTCAGACTGACTCACTGTTTGGAGAATCAAAGCAATATATAAACACAAATAGTCTAAGGGTTTTACGAAATTAATAATAATTTCTATTAGCTGTAACAAACGCGTATACAAAGTTCACAGATTAAGACGAACATCAATTTCTGAACTTCAAACTTATTAGTTATGTTAGCTTTAACTTATTAAGTAGCGTTCCACGAACGTAACACGGGCTTATGAAATATATCAGATTTTGTTCTTAAAGCGAAACTTTTGTTTATTTTATTTATCATAATGAATGAAGACGAATGGTTCTTTGAAAGTTATAGTGAGTTGAAACTCTAGAATAATGCAGATAGATGCATTTTTTAAGTTAATAATCTTGAGAAATGTCTAACTTTGGGAATAAGGTCTCAGGAGATCATCTTTCATAGTTAAGGTACACGCCAAGTCTTTAGAAATACTTCGTTAGTGCAATTTGGATTTCCATGTCAGGCATAATATTTCAATACTCATGTTACTTACATTTTAATCATTATTTTTTGTAATGTTTGTGTTACCGCCGGGATAAGTGCCCGCTACATGGGAGGTGGGTACGAAAATTTGTAAAGGATTATATATAGGAGTTAAAGGACTTTTTATAAGTTATACTTCCTAATATTATTTAGAAACTACTGATATACCAATTTGTGAAATGAGAAAATTTAGTTTTATATTGTGTTATTTAGAGTTTGACAACGATTTTTGATTTCGTCCTTAATTAACATGCTTAGCTGTTTTAAGATATTTGGAATTATCGTGAAAGTTTTAGGTTGTTCCTACAATTATTATGAAAACTTTAAATTCAATCCAGATTGCCTTAACCTAAATACATATATGGCAATATTATTTCATAGTTAATTGTAATAGTCAGGTAAAGATTTCTATGAGATAAAAATAGAAAAGAAAATGGAAAATTGGGGAATGGCGTCCCTTCCAACGTCAGCAGGGAGTTAAATACGCGTGTTTAGCTGGGGCACATCGCTAGTATGAAATAATATTCCAACGTTATTTAGTCGACATACATACGTTTTCAATTTTCTATCGCTTTTTCCAGTTCAAAGTGAATGTGACTGCCACAAGTTGCCGTCGCACGAGCGTCTAGAGCGGATATTAAATATCAGTGCCCACACCTGCACGTGCCATTCTTACACCCTGCAAATGGTTGAGTGGAACGGGTATACCCCAACTTCAGTATGCATTTAACAAGATTCTTAAATAAACTTTTACTGGAATTCCAGGAATTGTCTCGATTATGTAAAGATATATAAAAAAAGATATAAAAAATAAGTTAGTTACATTTTCGCTGTGATTTTTCGATTACGCACAATTTTGTAACAATTTTAATAGTTACTTTTTTCGAGTAACACATGTACTCTTTTTTCGAGTAACTTATCACTTTTTGTTTAAGATGGCAAAAGAACGAATGGGTCATGACATGATAAGAAATCGGAGTCACTTACGGACACCAGAAGAGTTAAGGAGAATAGCCTTTTGAGAATTGTTAGGCATATGAGGATGCGGAAATTATGGAATTGCGGATTGGTGGCTAAATATACATAAAACCTAGTATAATATACAACTTTAATATATAACGCCATTTCACATTAATCGCGAAACAAACTTAAAATCGACAGTTCATCTCAACAACTGGAAAAAGGACAATTCTTTTATTGTAGTGCTTGTTTTTGCCAAGAGAGACAATTTTAGAAAAAGCGATTTAAAGTTTGGTAATAGTTAGCCTTTTAGTAGTTGGACATCCTTACTATGCAGGGGCACACCGTTATTATAAAATGGCATCAAGTGTTTCATTAAGCCTCCTTACAGTATACGTGATGCGTGTTAATTAGCGGAGTCTATATCATGTCAGTGCAACTGCAAATGCATCAAGTTAATCGACGCAACGTGCCCTTTGAAGTGTAATAGCTGACTTTTGTTCAGTAATTGTAGCACGTATCAGCTAGAATTCAGTTTGCAACCAATTCGACGAATCTGAACGGTGGATAGTGCGTACGTGAGTTAGGAACAATACTCCCATTTTGTAGTTGAATTGTAATTTAGGGCTTTAAGTACTATACTGAGTATTAAGTTGAAAGTTTTTGGTTAATTAATCTTATGGGTGATGATGACGGTTTTAGTTGAATGAGGTTGAGGCTTTGTTAGGTTTGAATGGCGAAAAATTAGAGACGAGTGCGTGTGTTTGTAAATGACTGGCTTAACTTATACAATGTCTAGTTATCTAAGTCATATTGGAAAGCAAAAAAGAAGTCTTGTAATAAATTTGTTATTTAAAAAAATCTTTTATGTAAATAAATTAAATTAAAGTATTCGGTACTTTAAAATATATAATAAAACATTTAAAATTATATTTTATGGAGTAATTTAAATAAATATACGGAATAATTTGCTTTTTACCATCTTTTATTTTTTTCTTGTTTTAGAAATATATTAACTACATAGATTTCAATACAAGTAATTAGTAGGTTTTTTCATAAAGAGTCACCACCTATAAAAGTTTATCAATTTCTTTTAAAATTTATTAAATAATGAGAAGTGCAGAATTCTTTTACACAAGTAGTCTTTGTAACGGAAGGAGAGTATAATATAACGTTTGTCGGCCCTAAACGTATCCGTTACGGACACAGGTCATGGTCGGTCAACGACCTCGGCACGTTTGCGATTGGGGTATAACCAACGCACGAGAGCTTATCTCTACCCAAAGATTGCTTAATCATAAAATTATCCATACAATCCAGATGTTGCACATTTTTGTTCTTCCGAAACACCGTTTGGTTGTCAACAGTGAATAAATTATGACTTAGATATCATATAGGAATACAGTTTCTAGTATGTGATATTGCTGATTATAATATTACTGAAAACAAGCATGAAATCAACCATATTTCAATTCTTTAACAGTTACGAATATTCCGTAGCAGTTGCTACGGTGCATTGCTACGACAAAGCTACGAACTACGAAATAAAGTTTTATACAGCGCCATCTAATAGCGGCTGGCTGAACTGGAGAGTCCTTGGACTTCATTAGATATTTATTTATAAACTTATAAAGAAACGTGTACACTAGCTTAGATAATTGAGCGACTTTTAGATCGCGCGTTTTTATACGTAGAGTAAAAATTACTATATTTTAATACTGGTTTGTCAGTTCTTAAGCTTTAGCGCGTAAGTAATAAATAATAAAAAATAGGGCATTTTATTGTCAAACATAGTCATTACCAAACTTTCCTTTTTATCAATCATTTCATAATAAAATTGTCTATTGTATTCAATGACTCAAGTGCCACAAGTAACAATATTGTTGTAGACCACGTTTGCAATTTGTCGCGAGTCACTCAAACGTGCAATATGAATGTGGCTTTAGAAATTATTATGGTGCAGTCCAGTCGATATGCAATTGATTTCGACTTTATTGACTAGATGGCACTACTGTACACTATGAAGGAAGTAGGATAAAGTTTTTAACTGCTTCTTTGGCACAATTTTGAATTTGCTTATAAATATTTTTATAATTACTAACTTATTGGATGCATAGATATATACGGTTCATCGTAATGATATTTATACCAAATTAAAATCTATTATAAAAATAGCAATTGGCGTCCTGTATGTATTATAAATACAGGGTGATATACACATATTGCAGCCAGTTAGCTTTCGCAAAGCCGTGTTTGATAAGAATATAGATCTATAAAACATTACTGTTGTTTTTCAAATCAATGTTAAGGCTTTTTACCTTATATTATATGGCCTTAAATACATATAAGATACGCATAGCAGTAACTAATAAAAATGATCGCTAGCTTATTTGTATTTTGAGAGCCTACTATAGATTGGAAACCTCTAAATTAGGCCGTAGTTAAGGATTTTTCAAGGTTTTCTGAGCACAAGGTTTTTCTGACACAAGATCCCATGATCTCCATATTTGGCAAAATATATTTGAATATTTTTTTGAATCCATATAAATAGTACTTTACAAGAAACTTTTATTGATAAGTGTTCTGTATAGAAGGGATCAATAACTTAACTGAAATAAAGTAGGCCAATATTAATTAAAATTAAATATGTAAGGACTCGAGTCAATTTAATTAACTGTCGTTATTTTATGTTGGAATATCTAATTTCATTTCTCTTTATTGTTAATTTTATTTTTAGAAGCAATTATTTTTGACACTTGTATATTTCTTGCAGTGAGTATTTTAATTATGAATTCTAAAAACATTCGCATTAGAATTGAAATTGCATTGCATAGCATTTGCTTTGGCATTGTAGCGTGGCACAATTTTGTAGTTTAAATGAAAATACTTTTTTTATTATTTGGAAGTAACAATAATATTAATAATTTGTTTTGAATCACATCATTTAATTAGGTTAGGAATATTATTGATCGAATTCAATAGTATGATTTGAATTGACGTGTACTCTTGATCATTTGTAAAAAGTTACACAGTCGAGATAAATTCACATATTTCTTTAAAGGTTATTTGGTGCAGACTATTGTTATTTAATAGTATAATAGATAACGCAAGCAGTCAATTACAACTAATCCATTTTTAACAGCGTACGCCTTTTTGTATTAGCATTTTTAATTTACAGAGATTATTGTGCACATCTAACGCAAATATTATCAATATTAAACGCAAAATGTTTATTTATTTATTTACTAACACTACCTAATGCGATAGGGTATATTAATATTCAGGCTAATTTAGTTATAAAGAAAAGTAAATCCAAACACGTAATGAAAAAAAATATGAATTAGGTCTTTGAAATAAATTAAATTTTGCGATGTATTTTACTACGTACATAGACGTAGCGTAAATTACCGATAGAATTAATTTTTATAATTAATCCTAAAGCCGAATCCTCAAACTGTTCTTATTAGAAGTTGAGACAAAACAGTTTTTATAAGTATAGAAGATAGTCGTTTGAGGATTTGGTCTTAGGAAGTACAGGTACTAACCATTTCTCTTCAGCTCCATCCACTTTTATGTCTGGAATGTTTGGTATCTTCTTGTTGAGGTAAGCTGAAGATATCTTCAGCAAAGCCTGTGGACAAAAAAACAAATATTGTAGAAACGTAAAGAGGTTTCATTGAATAGCTAAGTTTGATGATGAGATGGCTTAAGCAGTACGTATAAGAGCATATCTTTCATTCCGAACTAAATAGTCGAAAAGTGAGCTTCCTTGATCATTTAATCAGAAAAAAATAAAGTCATGAATCAAATAATATATTTTTATTAAATAGTATTATAATAATATGTCATAGAATACGTACATAAATATTAATACATTTTAAGTTTGTCATAGTTAGCTTAGGCTATCATTTAATTACAGGTGCACATACTTCCAAAATAACCGTTGATATATCGGAAAAAACCAAAATCAGATTAATAATTAAAATAAAAACTGGTTACAATTTATTTCTCCATAATCCACGCTTTACATTGAGGTTAACTGCACACTTCACTGAAAACTCGCATATTTTAAAAGCATAAATTACTTACAACCAAAAATTAAATTTGCACATCCGAAATAAATCAGGTGTAGTGTAATTAAAGCCACTTCATGAGGTGTGGTTAATTAACAAATTCACTATAGTGGCGTTTCCTCTGATGTAAAGGGGGTTTCAGTCCATTCAATATCAGTCACGTCTTTGGGTGAATTGAAAAGGTAGTCAATTGGGTTGAAGTGTGTGACGAATCTCAGATGTGGTGGACTGTTTGAAATGACAGCTCATTTGCGTGACGAAACTTTGTGTATCGAATAGAATTTTAAACATCCTGTATTTGTACGGGGCTTATTAAAGTTGGGTTAACCCGTGATGTGCCGAGCGCAGATATTATGCGAGCCACATGAGTTTTCTATTGTCTTATACATATACATAGAAAACATATTCGTAGGAAAGAGGTTAAATGCAAATTGTACTAATCATAATTTGTATGATTTCAATTTGGACTTCTACTTTACGTGGAGGTTGTGAATTAAATTGCTGGCCACCATAATTTTTGTTATGCATTCGAAATATACAAGTAGCTTTGAGATACTCATATTTATTTGAATTTAAATTTACAAGTACAGAAATTCAAAAATGGTGTTTTGTTTTGAAAATGCAATCTGTAATAACTAAAATTTTATTATAAATGCGAAAGTAACTCCGTTTGTCTTTTCTTCGGGCCTAAACTTCTGAACTAATTTGCGTGAAATTTGGTACAGACATAGTTTGGAACTCGAGAAAAGACATAGGATAGTTTTTTAACCAGAAATCTGCAGGTGAACAAAGTCGCGGGCAAAAGGTAGTAGTTCCATATTTTTTATATTAGATGTTGATAACTTTGTCTTAAAATAAACAGATATGATTTAAATAATAAAATAAAAAAACATGTCAGTAGCAAGCAGAAGATCATTCATAGGCTGAAATTGTAATGTGAATATATAAATAACAAGAACCTTCATATTTCAGCCTTGAATTATTTTCACTCGTATCAGGAATTTATTTTATTTTTTTATATTTAAATTAACATGCGGTTACGGCTTCGTAGGAAAAAGATTATCACATATCCATGATTGTGCGTTTGTTTATCGGAATCGGTTCTTAGAATTCAATTCATAAATATTTGTAATAAAAACGAGCAATCGCATGATTTATAAATATGAACTCTATTACGCTGTTCATAAATATAAATTATGTATAACAGATTTTATGAAAATGATTTATGATGGAGGCCAAAATCATATCTATATTTTTTTCTTTTAAATGTCTTAACTTCTTTTAAGACAGTTTGCTCTTAAACCTAATACAGACAATTTACAAAAAATAAAACTTGATAACAATGACAACAATGAGCGCAGTGGCTGGGCAAAGGCTGCAGTACGAGGTGTGTCAGGTCCGATTCCCGTAAGGAACAAGTCTTTGTGTCATCAACAAACCGTGTGTCAAACCAAACCAGGTTAAGGCGAGCGACAATGTCAGACTTTTGCTGTCTAAAAACCCCCCGTTCCATCTCCTGTTCTGGGCCGAAGCTGCGTTCATTGCGCTACACTCGCAACCCCGGCTGAACATCAGCCCTATAGGGCCCCGTCTGTGGGGGTCTATTGGATCTTTGAGGCGCGCGGGGAACGCTACGCGCCGTCCGCTCGTGGGAGATCGTCTCTCTTAGTGTGACGGGCTTGTGGTTTTCTGTTTTTAAGCACACGCACGACACAGGTTTAAAAAATAAATGTTATATAATAATAATATAATAAGTTTATCCATTTAGTTGCTAATTAAAGTCCTTGTCCTGTAAAGTGAGTTCGAAGTGAGAAAGGGTCATTGACTGAGTAAATAAATTATTACCGTGTCCTCGACGCTTGTTAGGAACTTGCATTTATTATAAGTTTCGAAACTATATTGATAGTTAGTATATTTCATTGGCTGATCTCTTGAACTTACAGTATCTATAATTTGTTAAAGGCTTTAGTTTATCTTCGAGTGAAAAATAAAGTTATTATAAATATTTTTATTTTTAAGATCTGAACAAATTTACATTTAAGCAATGCGCTTAATGTTTTCGTTAGTAATAAATTCGGTATTGTGGGTGTATTTTATTAAAATACTAACTATCTAATTTGATCCCTATCCTTAATAGATACAGAATAATAATTTGTGGAACACACTAAAACATATTCCGTGTAACAATCAGTAAAAATAAACAATAAAAACAGTTTACATTTTTGTGGGGTATGGTGGTATATGCATGGTCGGATTACCTGATAGTAAGCTAGCTAATTCGTTTCAAAGTATGGTTCTCCGAGACTTATGAGACAGGTGGGTTGATGACATTGCACTTGTAATCCTTTAGTAATAATAGCTCTTATGTCATCATAAACCATATAGGTACCTAGTTACAATTATGTATGACGCACAACCCTTCTGAGAAATCCAGGAAAGTTGTATCTGGATCATTTGTCAAAGTTGACAGGCTGCAAGAGAAGTTTTAAGCATGAGTGACGGGTAAAGGTGACCAATAAGGTTTAGGGTTAATTGTGTGACGGATGACTGGAAAACTAATCATTAGAGTCTGTTATCAAGTAGACATCGCGAGTTCATGACTTAGTTAATTGCAAGATAAGTCACCACCATTATCAATGGGAGCCGTCCACGGCAGAATAAATAATATATTTTGTATAGAGTATTTTGGCTACTAGCGACTTAGAAGATGGGACCGATCCACCTTGTAAGAGTTCAATATACATAAATGGTTTGCATTATGTATTATTAGCCTCTAGTTGAACTACGTTACTGCAATAAACAAATGATAATAAGTATTTTTCAAATCAATTAGCAATAATTTTTGATTAATTATAAATGTTAATTATTATGTTTTCGGCTTACTCACGTAATAATTTGATGAGATACTCGACTAGTTTCAAGCCATGCTAGAGCTCCATATTCATGAGCAGCATTCCGCGACACGCGACGCGGCGACTGTCGCGCTGCTACTGAATAACTAATAACTTTATAACTAAATACTGAATATGGGCCTCTAGCAGGGCTTGAAACTAGTCGAGTATCTCGTCAAATTAACGTGAGTAAGTAAAACTAAAATAGAATTTATGTCTCACGAAAGCTATCATAAAAATTATAAATGTATTGTTTGATTTTGATCTCAATGAAATATCCGAGAAATTCCGTTTTTTTCATGCAGCTTTAAATTGTGGGGTGAACTGGGGTAGTAAATTATGCAAAGGCTTTTAAACCTTGACTTAAGAAATAAGCATATATATATAAGCATCACATGGGCTATCAAAACTAAAAATAAATAAACAAAATTATATCTTTATTTCATAGGAAATATGAAACAAAAGCGGAATCATTGATTTGTACTCGATTCACTAACAAGCCAACTTTGTATGTGAATTAATCCAATTTATTTGGATTCATTCAACTCAGTATGACTGGTACGCTGAGTTCAGCGTTTGATAGTCATTGAATAACGTAATTCTCTTAACAAGTTGCAACGTGTAATCGTGTGACGTGTCCGTCTGACGAAACCCGTGCACGTAGCCAATCGAATGTACCCACCTACATATGTGGTCAAAATAGACTTAGTCGTAACTCCACAAGGTTAGACTTCGCTCAAACACGATCTTTAAGCAATTTATTGGGAACTCGAAGCATCCAAGTTGAATCAAAAGTTTGTGATTAATTTAAGTTGTTTAATTAAGTAAAATTGATGTTACCATTTAACGCAACACGCTTTTATCGATTGAACTCGATGTTGAGACAGATGTTGGACATTATTTTCGTCAGTTATCTTTGAATAAGATTTTCATGTCAGAATAATAGATAATTCTTTTTAGGACGCTCATTTTCAGAACCTTATTTTTTAGGTTAAGCCTTTGACTGCCTGTAGTAAACTGTTGAAGGAAAATCCCCCACTACGATTGGTCACTGATAACCTACGTGGCTGTTAACGTGTTAAATTTTGTCTTTTACAATAACATTCCATAAAATTATGAGTTAAAACATTGCATAAATCTTCAGAATATTTATCAAACGGTCGTTGCAATGCCATAATTTGACTTTTAATGTAGCTGAGAACTCTTTTTCAACTTTCCATGTATCTGTGTGAGCTGCAGTAACTTACCACAAGTCTTAAGTACTGTGGCATGTTAAACTCGATTCAAATGCAAGTTTCAAAGTGAATCGAATCAGTGCCCATGTGTCGAGGCACTTTCGAAACTCCACTGTTATTAACAAGCATCCTGTATTAGTTAGAGAATAGTTTACGTGATAAGCGTATGAGTTTTAAAGTAACGACTTAATGTTTTTAAGTACGATTAGAATTTATTACCAATCATGTGATATACATATATTTACTTAATTAGTAGTGAACGTAAATGGATGCATATAGTTATATTATGTTCCATCTTCGGAAAGAGATGTGACACTATATTGAAAATAATCACTAGGTTTTATAATACACTAGACAGCTAGCACTAGCTACTGCCGAGCGGTTTCACCTCCTCGGCTCCTATTGATCATGGGGTGATGTTTGATAGCCTATAGCACTCAGGAACATTGAAGCTATCTATCAGTAAAAGAATTTTGGACATCTGATCAGCGGTTCTACAGATTACCTCTTATATACGCACTTACAGTTATAACCTTTTTATTAGTAAAGTTAAGAAGTCCACTGCTAAACGTAAACCTCAAGAATGGCTTCCAATTCAACGGATTTAAAGTGACCTGCGACCATTTTCCTACGAGTATTAAGTAATTATGCAATTAACTTATTGAAGAAGGCTGCATACAGTGAAGGAGCTCCTCAATAATCAATCGCTAGCCACCATATAAATTGCCTATTCAACTTATGCATAATTTTCTATAATATATTAAATTGCTTATAATAGTGGCGATCGATATGCGAATGACCATACTATATTAGCAATGAGTGAGTGTCTTAGCATAGATACCTTAATGGTAGCTAAATATGTCAAATGTTACATTCAACAATTTCAGCTGTTGCAAGTACCAATGGGCAGCGCTGTTTTTTTTATATAATAGGTCGGCAAACGAGCCTTCGTATTACCTGATAGTAAGCAACCAGCGCCGCCCATGGACACCCGTAACGGAGGAGTTACGAGTGCGTTGCCGACCTTTTAGGGATTAGGAATTTGAAATTTAGGAACTGGGGAGGGATTGGGCTTCCGGTAATCTCACTCACACGGCAAAACACAACATTGTGGTTGTTTCACGCCGGTTTTCTGTGAGGCCGTGGTATCACTCCGGTCGAGCCGACCCATTCGTGCCGAAGCATGGCTCTCCCACACTTAAATCGATTGTATCACATAAAAAAGTATGAGTTCTGAACTGTAAGATAAACCGTGTGTTTTAAACATAAATATAAATCATTTTAAATTTTATTCTATTGTTTTCTTGAGATTGGATCTATTTTATTTGAACAAACATTTTTTTATTATTGCATTAACTTTGGTACCAAAATTACATATTTTCTATTCTAACCTTTTATAGTCACTTAACTGTGTCAATGCAGGTGTCAGTACACCCCTTGTTCTGTAGTTACAATCATGATCATTCCACCACACCAAATACAATAATACTAAATACACGATATCAAGGACTTATTTCCCATTACCAAGGATATGATTGCAAATTAACAGTACTCTTTTACATCACAAGGTCAGAATATTTGCTTTTGGCTAACCCTGAGCACAAGTCTCTTCCCACACGGAGAAAAGGCTTGGGCATTAATAACTAAGCTTAAAGAAATTAAGCACAGGTTTCATCACGATGACATTATTATTGTTCACCGAATGTCAGTTGTGTAGAAATAATTTTGGAAACTACGTTTTATACCTCCGAAAAAGTAACACTGATACTTGATAGGTTTTAAAAACCTGTCACCTCGCGCATGAGCAGGAGCCTTAACCACCAGTCCACGACGACATACATATATATAGGTATATAATATGGTACTTAATAGGTCCAATTACTTCGACTAAGTTGATTAGATATCAATATCCATACCATTTACACATAAACAACATCATCGATCACTAGGCTTCATTAACGGTGTAATTTGATCAAGTTGATTATAGGCTTTAATTAACAATTAATGGATTATGAAAGCACCGGAACATTTGAGATGTAACTAGCCACGATTATTGTCATATAACTGTAATCCTCATCAGGTCTACCAGGCATGGGGATTAAGCCAAACCCACTCCGCATAGGACTTTTTTTGTTTTTGATAGGTCTGCGAACGATATTTCGGATTAGCTGATGATAAGAGGAGTTATGAGTACGTTGCCGACCTTTGAAGATTTGGATTTGGCGATTTAGGGATAGGGGGAGGGGAAGGATTTTGCTTCAACGCTGTGGTTGTTTCACGCCGGTTTTCTGTGAGGACGTGGAATCACTCCGGTCGAGCCGACCCAAGCAAGGCTCTCCCGCACTTTGTCCAGTAATATACTTATTTTGGCTTGTGATTGTAATTAAAGTATTTTTTTAAAGTAAAGTGGGCTGTATTATCCGGAGATCGAAGCTGGGTAATTATTACCTCGAAAGCTAGCTCGATTAGCTGGCCCAGTCAACTTTGACATTGACCGTTAGGGATGTTTAATCTCGCAGGTTTATCGATTTTCAATGTTGCCGGTAAACTGAGCCACGGCCAGGGAGAGTTATAACCGTCTCAATACCGAGTATAACCCTTTTTCATTGTGCGATGTAACAGATGGATTATAATTCTTGATGAAAATGTGTATGGATATAAACTGGACAAATGCCTTTTATCTTATATGTTTTATTTTTGTTCTGTTGTATAATGGAATGTAATATAAAATATTGGTTATTAATTATATTCGTTTACTAATCGAAGAGGAAAGAATTCAAATACGGAATACCATTTTGATCATGATCCAATAGGGAGTTTTCGTGTATTTCAAAATACAATATTCCATATGAAGAGACTATTCCATATTTGGTGCTTTTTCTCTACTACAAAAATAAATTCAATATTATCTGGTCAAAATAATTTTATTGCATTTTTTTTGTTATGTAGGTCGCAAATAATCACCAGATTACAATCGATGTCGCCCATAGTTCTATCTGCAATCTTTGCAGCGTAGGAATGGTAGTAAGTTTTGGTCCTTGACCATTTCAAAAGTGTGCTTATATAATGCTAAATATAATGATCATGTTCGGCTGTTCCATCAAAATGCTTCTTGGCTTCTTGAACAATATCAATTGTATGCAGATTTATCTAAATACAAACACGTATCAGCCTATTTGTCAGCTGTCGAGTTATTAATCGCTGTTTACTCGAAAGCTCGAACACGTGCCGAGGTATTCAGTTCGTACCTACATACGACCTAACAAATTACTGTACCGAGCGGGTAGTAAAGGTTACTGTAGCCTGACCGCATGTTTCAAGGCCACATTGAATATTATACTTTATGACTAAGATAATAAAGGTGTCTGTTATCTCATATACGTGTTTCTACGAGTATTTCATATTAGAATGATATTGCGGCTAATGTTTTCTGAATGATTACGCTGATTTGTACCCTATTTGAGGTAAGTATATGAATTAAATGGGCATATTTTGTTTACAGGATATATTTCTTGTAACTCATAAGGTACCCAAAAAAAAACTACATCTGTTAACTTTAACTAATAGTTCAACCGTAGAGGCCTTCGTATGATGACTTCAAAATTACGGTGTTCGCATGAAAGACCGGGTTTTAGAGATACTTCCTAAGTTTATTTATACACAAATGACATCCGATGAATGAAAGATAACTTGTAACTTATCATTTGTAAGGTTGAAATTACCAACATCCATTGAGCAAGTGTGGTGATTAACGCTAAAACCTCCTTACACGAACATAAAGGCAATAATCTTACGAATAATTTTTGATTAATCCTCTTTGGTAAGAACGCGATATTTTTTAAGATAAAACTTAACTCCCTACAGGCCATTACAACAAATAGGTACTTCAAAGGTTTTTCATTTCTCCAAAACCATAATTTAGAAGCCAATCGCTACATACTGAGACAACTTCTCTTAAAATACATATTTTGAGCAAATAATTTTGAAATGGCAAGACCGTACGCTTCTCGGAAGTTAGTAAGTTTTGAGCAAAGCACTTCATTCTCCCTTGACGCATATTAACAAGGAAATAGTTGTGCTTATATTATTTTTGATGTTTGTGCATATGTATATTTTAGTGCAAATGCAATTCACGTGTGAACAACCAATCTTGTCGTTTCATGATAAACTTCTTCAAATACTTTATGAAAGTAACAAAAGATTTCGATTTGTATTTTGGTTTTTATCAAGACACTACCAACCTTGGTACTGAGATTTTAATAAGTAACTGTAGCCTACAAATTATTATTTAATACTCATAATCACTTTGCGACTTTCAAACCACATACATAAGGTTAAAACTTGTGTAACAATTTTTGAAAGAAGCAAATAAAAACAAATTTTTTTATGGTAATGTTGTAAATGTAATACGTATGTACAATTGTACATAGGTACTTGTATATTGGAGTTAAATATTTTGTTGTATCCGACTGCACTTCCCGACGTATTCAATATCCGCTCGTTACAAATATTTGCTGGGCAACGTATTGTTCCGGAGTTAGATAAACATGGGCGATATTACCAGGAGATTACATGTTACGTTACATAATGATACTTTATAGATAGATATTAATGTGTCGTGGTGGCAGAGGTTAAGGAGCCCGCTTCTCATGCATGAGGGCGTGGGTTCGAAACCTGGCACTTTCTATGATTATTTGGACACCTCTGGCATACGGTGAAGGTAAACATCGTGAGGAAACCTGGACGTAATTTCTAATCTTAAGTTTGAAATCGCCAACCCGCATTGAGCAAGCGTGGTGATTAAGGCTCGAACCTTCTTCGTGTGCGAAGAGGCCTTTGGTCAGCAGTGGGCACTTATGGGCTGATGATGTGATGTGATGTGATGTGATAGATAGATATCAGATACTCGTATGTTGAAGTGGCATATAGTTAATTTTAGTGGTCATTTATAATTCCTCTGGTATTTTTGTAAGATAATGATATCAAACGATTTTTCGGAATCTAGGTTTCAGGCTGTTACTAACTTAAAACCACCTTCGTCTGTCTCCTGCTCCAGGCCTGGACCGCGGAACCCCATCCCCAACCACCATCTTTTTCGCCATATCTCTAAAAATATTAGCTATTCAATTCTTTACCGTATGCCTTTAGAACATTAACTTATTACTAGGTAACGTTAATCTCGGGAATTCACTAAGATTACTATAATAAAATTCAATTTATTTTTTGACGTTAATACATAAGAAATGAGCACTACAATAAAAATATTCATACAACTCGGGAATTATGATTCTCTCGAGAAATTTGCTGGCAAAGCATATCTTGCAATTTGCAAGCAAATAACATTTCTCATGAACTAGTGTTTTGTGCACTAGGTAGACTTGAGTTTAGTTTAATTGCATAAAATAATAATTAATATATGTGGCATCTGATTAACATTAATCTGATTATTGGATTTACCCAAAGATACACTGATTTAATAAAGTAAATAAATGATAGCCTAACTATTTTTTAATGGGCTGTATCCTACCACCATTCGAAGCGAAGACACAATGGAACGATTGGTGGTGCAAGGTAGAATAGAGGGCCAGCGTCCTCGTGGTCGGTCACCAACTAGATGGACGGACATTTTAAAATCAGTGACATCCAGCTCAATTGTAGAGTGCCACTAACAGGAAAAAGTAGAGAGATATCGCAAAGGCAGCCACCAAGCAGATTACCTGACCACGACCACTCTGACAAGAGTGTACGATTGAAACGAATCCTACTACCTCATCTTGTGGTAAACGTTGAGACAACCTACAGTAAAACATGTATGTTTACAAACAACTAGCTACTCTCGCGCGGTTGAACCCGCTGCTCGGCTCCATTTTATCGTAGCATGATGTTTTATAGCCTATAGGACTCAGGAACATTGTAGCTATCTATCAGTAAAAGAATTTTGGGAATCCGACCATCGGTTCCGAAGATAACCCCCTACATATAAACTTACAAACATACAAACTTACAAATTTTACCTTTTTATAATATACTGTAGTCTTAATTCTTCTTATAATGAAATTGACAATGTTGTTTGACTTGGTAATTTTCCGAGTTTTGACTAAATTTAAACAAGCAGACGGGACACTTAATGGTGAGTAATCAACGCAGTGATTCAACATCTACTCAGTTTTGTATCCAAAATTTTGAATCCCATTTGTACGTTTTTCCCGTTTGAATTTCAGTAAACCACCAAATACCTTATTTAGCCACGAGACGGTAGGACGTGAGGAAGTGTTAGATTCTTACTGACTTAATACCA
The DNA here is from genome assembly GCA_902829305.4 of Spodoptera exigua. NCBI lineage: Eukaryota > Metazoa > Arthropoda > Insecta > Lepidoptera > Noctuidae > Spodoptera > Spodoptera exigua. The sequence continues at coordinate 3,709,191 of LR824601.2, read as the reverse complement.
CCCTGTTCCTTCTCCTGCCGGGCGTCTCTCTCCAGTTTTGACCGCGGTACATTATCGAGCTTCCATCTGCAACTACAGTTGGTGATGGACATTAACCCTACTGGAGTCTGGTGCCTGTTGGTTTAATGAACGTATGTGGAATAAATTCGCCTAACGTTTCGGTTCTAGTCAAAAGACGAACTAACTTTGCTTTTCGTTCGCAGAGCAGCGCTTATGGATACGATCTCCCTTATAACTTTTTGATTTTGCACAAAAATGTCTTTATAAATGTAAAAAATAAAGGCCTTTTAAAATTATACACCAAGCGTAACAGAGATGAAACTATAAGCTGCTTACTTTTTAACGTGTAAAATTGTTACGTACGAAATATTAAATAATAATACGGATTAATGAAAAGGCACTCACTTTTTGAAGTAAGCTTACAGTATCGATGACTTGTTTTCAAACTGAAATATTAAAATTTATATTGAAATTCTCTCGAAAATATTTCAGTATCTGATAAAAACAGAAAATAATTCAGAAGAGTTTTATTTAAATATATTTTTATCTTTCGAGTCGATATGTACACTTGGCTTTCTTTTGTACATTTAATATCAAGTTAAAAAATAATGATAGTAATTGCATTACGGCTGAAAACGAGCGGATATATTACCTGATGGGAAGCAATTTTTGTCGCCAATGAATACCCGCTATACCAGATAAATTTCAAGTGCGTTGCTGGCCTTGGGGACATGAGGTTTTAGGGTTTTGGGTGCAGTTGGGAGGAGGGAAAGGACTGCGTCTTCGATAACTTAACCTGCGGTGAAACACAACGCTGTGGTTATTTCACGCCAGTTTAATAACACTGTGGTTGATCCAGCCTATTTGTTCCGAAGCATGGCTTTCTCATACTTAAAACAAAACAAAGTGTGTACGCGTAATTACGATATATTTAACATTTTGCCCACAGTATTATATTGTAAGTTTAAGCCCCTACTAATACACAACACAATACATTTAAATCAATTTCTATACTCTTAACACAAATAATAACAACACCACACAACAATTCTTTACATTTCTGGAACCAACCAATACACAATAAGGTGGAATATTCTGTGATATATTTATACAAGTATTTTAAGCCTCTTATACTTCTATTCAGTCCTGGTCAGGCTTGCACCAGGAGTCATCTAATCCGACCAACACACGACCTAGATAGAGCGTTAGAAAATCCAATGAAATTTTCCTCCATTTTCCATTGAGTTTTACTTTCACCCTCGGCCTTTGTGTAACTTTATTTCACAGGTTTAAAACTTTATTATTTTCTTGTTATTTTTATGAGAGAATGTTGCTGACGTTTACTGCTGATATGTAGCAATATTGTGGCTTTTGGTTGAGTTAGAGCAAAAATTGAGAGATGAGGAAAATATTGATATGGTATGTGTGTTTCTGAACAAGGGTACTCCACAAAACTTTTATAGTTTTATTATTAGTTTCATATACTTAGGTGAAACAGCATTTTCTTGTGTCTCGGACACAAGTTTTGGTCAAATAGAATCTGCTTCGCGTTTCTTTTGAACGCACAACACTATTTGAGATTACTGAAAAGACTTTATTATTTCAATTAAAATGTTAAGAAAAGAAATATAAAATTTAATAATTTCTTCGTCAAAGTAAGATTTTTTTTATCCTGTTTATCTAAGTTTCGGTATTACTATAAAGTGGTTAATAGCACAATCACAAATCACTTCTAAAAGGTAGCAGCAAAATGACAAGTCTAAAAATCTTAAGAAAAGTTCTTACTTACATAATACATGGCGATATTGAACTCGGTTCGCCACTTCTAAACAACATACATACCACACAACTTGTGGATCTTGACTAGTTCAACTGAACTTTGCATAAAACAAACAAGACAAGTGGCTCTCGACTCGCAAAGTTCGTTCGCTACATGTCATCGCGATATTACGAAACAGTGTCGTGCTACGCGCTACGCCTCAAACTTACTACGCCGCGTAGGCGTGCTACACAACTTGCTACGACATTCAGAACTGTAGCGAAGTGTGAATATTCACTGTTCTAATATTCGAGATGCAGGGCTGTACCAATTAATTCCGCCAATTTGTTCGACAGACCGTGACTTTATTGTCCACACAAATACTTATGTTCAACTAAGTACATATAGGAGTGTTTCAAATCAAAATCTTAAGTATTTTGGAAATTCTAAAGAAAATCCGTGTCTTGTTGACGGTGAACTAGACATTAACAATGGATGCTCGACGGGCGCCAACTTTGCATAAAGAATAAAACAATAAAGCGGCTTCTATGATTCCAAGGAAACAAATGGCAAGCCAAACGATGCAATTTCGATTCTAAGAACTCTACCATAATTCATGTTATTGATGGTTCAAATTTCTATTGTGTGATTTAGATTTAAAAAAAGCTTCTTTTATGAACTATTTGTAATCATTATTTGCAAAACTTCTCTTTTCAACAGTTCTTTAAATATACAATTAATTAAACAAGCTGTTTTCTTAAGATAAAAACATTTTTGACACAGTACAATACAAGGACTGCAACGAAAAAGTTTGTGGTCTGTGATTAATTTTTATAAAACTTTAAGCATGAAACAATAAAAAGTAAATCCCGAGCCTTTATCGTAATCAAATCAGCCAGTAGTAAACATCTAACTAGCGTGGGGAACTTAACGCATCGTTTCTATGAAGAAGGTAGTTTAAAATTTGAAATAAGATAAATAAACAGAATGCAAAATACTTTTACTGTTGAATAATTGTTCATAATCTTGAGTTTTTTCTCAGTAGTCTCAAACTATGGTTAATGTATGTAAACGAAAGAGAAAACAATATAAATCATCAACTCTAATGATAGTACACGATTCTATCATCAATACTATTGTTTGGCCTTAACTGGAAAATTTTCATATGAAAAAATTCCACTGCAAAAGTATAACATTTATTTCTAAATATCTATGTGTAAGCTTATTAAATATTTCTAAATTATAATGAGTAAATAAAATGAATAAATAGGACCAATCCTATTCATGTCTTTGTAATAATCGCTACCTATTTATAATTATGTAACAAAATCCCAACCCCTGTTTCCCACCTCCAAGAAATCACTTTTCAATTTAATTGAAGAATATATTTGAATTATAACCTAAACATTTCTTGGAACTGTACAAAGAGACGGTGAAATATTTTAATGGCTGTACGGAGAATCTATTTATGTAAATATTATGCTAATACATCGTTTGACAATGCGTAGAAAATATAATTAGCATCTTTATACTTTAATGATTCAACTGAAATCGTATATTTTTTCTCAAAAGCCGTAGCAATCTTTTCTTTCTTGAAGCAGTTCGGTCGACCTCACTGAGAACAATGCGAAACTTCGTGGTTTATGAGAATGACGAATTAAAAAAAACTTTTTGAAGGTCTATTGCTTAGCAGTCATACAAGTGCTATTATTTTTTCAGTCAAAACCATTTTGCAACATTTTTCGGGAAAACAATAATAATGTCGACTAGGAAAACCTTTCCTTTTTTTGTAGTATGTTTTGAAATATTTCTAATGTTTTTATAGGAACGACATTTTACTCAATTGTATGTTCGATTGTTTAGAATTTAACTGCCCACGTTTTAATATTTCATCATTAAAATACTTGTTAGAAATTCTAAAATCAACACAAATCGATGTATTTATTGTGCACTGTATCAGTATAACTAATATCAGTTATATTAAAGGTACCAAATATTTATTGACATTCATTGAAACATATTTATACGTAATGTACCCATATGGGTTCATAGTTTTAAAATGTGATAATGATTTAACGATTTATTAACACCCTGAAAACGTTTTCTCCTATGTCGGGAGTTGCAAATTAAAAACACAATTTCAAATCACACTCAGACGGGAACGACAATCTATCTATCACACAAAGAGTTGTTCCGTGCGGGAATCGAATCCACGACGCGTTGCGTAGCATGCTTTGCCTAGCCACTGAACCAACTATTTATTTATCGCCAATTTATTTGCAATTGACAATTTTATTTTCCATTAGCGTTTCCATAAAAGAGAAATATAAATTCAACTAGTTAGCACCGGCAACGTGTTTATTTTCATACAGTTTGTATAAATAGCTTATCGACATTAGTCTCTCGTTTTGAACTAATAGTCAAAGTGAACTCAGTGGACTGTTAATATTGGAATATGAATCCAACGCCTTCGGTACGTCGCGCGTCCTGCCGATAAGGTAAACAGTAAGCAGGAGTTATTTCAAAAAATAAAAAAGAATAAACTGACTTAATACTGTCTTCTCCATAGGAATATACACTTTGAAATGAGCAAATAGTTTCACCAGAGAACAGACTGAAAGGCTGACACTTTTCAATTTTTGATATTTAATTATTTGTTCAAACGTCAGAAGTCCATTTCAAATAAATGGTCTGTTTTTTGATCGGTAAATTCAATCTGTTCATCTTGGTTGGAAACAAATATAATTAAACTTCAAGATTTTAATTAATAAATACCTTCCCTAGGCGATTTCAACAATGCATTTGAAAGCTCTTTCGGATAATCATCTTGTACAAATTAATTTAAAATGACAGACATTTTTAATTAACAAGAATTCGGTTTCACGTTAGTTTAAAATGGAAAATTTAAGTATGTGTCAGTAGTTAAATCTTTACGTGTGCATCGGATTTTATCATGAAATGCAATTAAGCAGCTTGAAAGGAATCACCCAAGTTAATGTGAACCACATGGCTGGTAAATATTTATTATAAATTAAAAGAGAAACTTGGTACGTCTGATATAGAATTCACTATTTCGTTACCTTTTGTGAAAATCTTAGTGCAGTAGAGTTACGTAAAGGCTTTAATTAAATCTAGAATTCCAGTAAACTACCACCACCTCAAGTTGCACTGCCAACAATGTATGAATGCGGCTAAATAGCCAGCTGTGCGACTAGCTAAAACATTACCTACATCTCTAACTTCGTAACGAATATTTGAGTATTACTTTGTTTTTTAGACCGCTGGTGTTATTAAAAGTTTACGAACACAATTTCAGAGGTGCCTAAAAACGACCGTGGCGACACCGGGATTACATTGTAGAGCGGTGTCAAAACGAAATGTAGTTAAAAATTTTGTACTAGTTTTATCGAACTCGTTAGGAAGCGGTACCTGTTTGGGGAATCGGTTTCAGTTTTGTGTTTGTATTATTACTTCCCATGCAGTTTTAATAACGTGCCGAACCCTGGTGAAACAAAGTTGAGCGTTCGATTTTTTTATGTAATAAAATCGGCAAACGAGCAGACGGAAGGTAAGCAATCAGCGCCGCCAATGAACACCCGCAACAGAAGAATTACGAGTGCGTTGCCGACCTTTTGGGGATTAGGGATTGGGGAGGGATTAGGGGAGGGGGGGACAAAACGCTGTAGTTGTTTCACGCGCGTTTTCCGTCGTGTCGACCCATTCGTGCCGAAGCATGACTCTCCCACACTTAAACTTTTTGTAATAAGTATGTAAATGTATTTCGACCTTTGATTCGAACTTTGATTTACTATTTGTACATGGCAACAATAAAGTGGCAAGCCAACATAGTGCATCTGATTGCATACAAATAAAAATAAAACACGTAATAATCCGTTATTGGTTCGTATCGTGATATTTCACAGTAATTGCTACACTATATGTGACGGTGGTGTGGTGGGAATTATCGTAAACACGCATTCGGCGTCCTCGGCGGGCGACAGGTAATATAATCGAACTATATAACACATGTGGCACATATCGACATTGCTTAATTGACGTCATATTACGCGACAAAAATTCTTGGTATCGTATTTCCATGTCATTAAGTCAAAGGGATTTTTCGACGTTTTTCAAGAAAAATTGCGAGGTATTAATGAAATATTTAGAAATTAATTTAGTTTAGTTTCAAGTTTATTATGATAAAAAATAAAAAGAAAGCAACGCTACAAAGTTTTAGACACGTATTTCTTTTTTGTTGTTATGAGAAAACGATAGTTGGGTAAAACGAAACAAAGATTAGAAGAAAAGGTTATACTAAAAAATACAGGTTATTAATAATATTTTTGTTTTTTTGTTTTTTTTTTTTGTGAGGGCGGGAGGGAGTGTCAGACTCATACTGACTAAAAACCCCTCCGTTCCTTCTCCTGCTCTGGGCCGAGGTCGCGGTGCCTCATTGCGCTTACCCCACAACCCCGGCTGAACATCAGCCCTATAGGGTCCCGTCTGTGGTGGTCTATTGGCTCATTGAGGCGCGCGTGGAACGCTATGCCCCGTACGCGGGTCTGGTTCTGGTCGGGCGGCGAGCTACCCTTACCGGTGACCGGAGTTCGTAACTCGATACAGACATGTTTAAAGCTTTGAAAATATACTACGATAACACGTCATCCTGTTAACGGGTTTGAAAGAATAGTTTGAAAACTATTCGTAGGAAAATAATATCAGAAAAACATACCATCAAAAACATAGATAAAAGTAATAATTCAGTGACGTAAGTTCAATTCAAGATCGGATAAAAGATGTAAGTATTGAAATTGAAAATCCTTAGATTTATTTTAAACAATATTCGTATTTTAGGAATAATCTATATATGTAAGTATATAAAAGAAAGTCGTGTTAGTTACTCCACTCACACTCTCAAGAACGGCTGAACCGATTGAGCTGAAACTTCGTAGGGAGGTAGCTAAAAACTGGGAGAAGGAGGTAGGGTAGGTGGAGTAGGGTAGATAGAGTAGGGTAGGTAGTCAAATGACGGGAGCGATGCCGCGGGTAAGAGCTAGTATATATGTAAATATAAGTGAGAAATGAGTGTCACAATAACGAGTACTTATTTAGCCAGGGTAAAAGAAAAGCTATTTATAGAAGCCCGGAATAAATAGTTCTGATAACGGGAAGTTCAAACTAAATTGAGTTCTAGTAATTGCGTATAGGATTCATTTTCTAAATTACTTTATTCTAATCAATTTATTTGGGACTATCGAATTCAAATAAGAACTTTAATGAAATGATTTTCCTTTCTTATATTTAAAACTAAATAATGGAATTCTCGTCATGATGAACGATGAACCTTTTTTTTAAACCTTTGCAATAAAAGTAGTCTATAATATATAACTAAATATCGCTGTCCAATCCTTACAGCAAAGACAGCGTCATGAACCATACATAATTATATTACTAAACAATTAAAGTTTAAAATACATTAAACAATAATTTAAATACGGTAAATGGTATGGATAGAATGGTCAATCGTTTGAATATCACGTTGACCCAACCGCAAGACTACGTAAAGTATATTTAACGATAAATAGAAGATCGTATTGCTTCCACGTTCGACCTCCTTTATAAACTGGATAAATGATATCTAACATTATATTTCGTTTAGATTTAAAAAGATGTATGATGATAGAATTACTGTTTCGAGATATTCATTTTAAAACGATTCAAATATATTAGATATACGTGATACAAAATGTTCAAAGTTATTGCTTAGAATTTGTCTAAAAAATGCCAGTTGGGAAACCATTAAATTTTTGTTCATTGATGACAATAGTGATGACATTACTGAGACTATTCAATATATTCTTTTTTGCATTGTATTATGGTTTAAAGCGTAGATGAGGCTTTCTTTTCCTCTGAGAAGAAAGACTAAAGCAAACTTATATTAACAGTCTCTTTTAAACTGTTTATTTGCTTCTATCGTGTACTCTTTTATGTGGTGGTGGCTCAGAGGTAAAGGAATCCACATCCCATGCATGAAGGCGTGGGTTCGAAACCTGGCAAGTACCGACTTCTTTCGAGTTATACTATATGTAATTTCTATGATAATTTAGACACCACTGACATACGGTACCTTGACCTACAATTTCTAATTATAAGTTTGAAATCGCCAACTCGCATTGAGCAAGCGTGGTCATTAATGCCCTAAACCTTCTCCGTGTAAGAAGAGGCCTTTGCTCAGCAGTGGGCACTTATGGGCTGATGATGATGATGATTTGCTTCTATAGTATATTATGTTAAAAGTAGAATAAAAAATCGTGTTAAAAAATAAACAACAGTTTAACTTTTAAATATTCGCATCAAATATTCTCTCCGCATGCGTTCGAAAACAAAACTAAAACGCAAACGCGCGTACACGCGTTCAGTTCCCTCATCATCACCGGTTGACTTGAATTTAAACAGAAACACGGTTTAAACAAACGCGACGCAGTTACTGTGAAATTGCATGCACGTGTTGCGTACTGCAATGTCAATATACTGAAGTAACTAACCAGTATATACTGGCTAGCACTTTTGTCGCTACTAAATGTTAATCCTTTTTAACTATCATAGAAAATTGCTCATTATTTTTAAAGAGAAACATCATTTGAAAGTTAACAAATGATAATTAAGAATACTAGTTGTAATTAGAAAGTATAGAGCGTTTTTTGTTTAATTTGTTTAAACATGATCGGATCTCTTGTCGGTAGTGGCTACGCTTGGAAGTCCTCTACATATGGGAGTTTTGGTGTTCGGGGTTTGAAGATTGGAGATTAGAAGGGGAAGGGGGAAAAGGACTCCAATTACTTTACTCATTCAGAGAAAGACAATGTAAGCGTTGTTTTGAACTGTTTTTCTGTGAAGCCGCATCTTTGGTCGATTCGTACCGAAGCATGATTCTCCCAAACGTGAAAAAAAAAACATTATGTTTCCATTTATTTTAAACTGTGATCTTTTCTCGTTCCTTTTTTCTCACTTGTTTATAGTAACCCTTACTCGGTTTTTTATAACTAGTGTAAATCCAAACTAATATTAGTAACTGTCTGTCTGTCTTTTCCTCACGCCAAAACTACTGAACCTATTTGTGTGAAATTTGGTACAGATATAATTTGGAACTTGATAAAGGACATAGGATAGCTTTTTACCCAAAAATCTGCAGGAAGTCACTATTACATGCGAACAAAGTCGCGGGCAAAAGCTAGCTATAAATAAAGTGCAGAAACATTGCAGTTACCTATAGAACTGAAACTTCCACATGTTACGATCAATACTTAAACGCAGTTTTGTCATATACGCTGTGAAAAATGTTTGAAAATGTCTTTTTTAATAGACAGCACATACATCGCGTCGGGACTAAAACGCCCAAGGCATACTATTGGATGAATTGATGTTGCCTGTGAAATATGAGGGAGATTGACAGTAGTTGCCATAAACTGACTGCTATTTATCGATCCAAATTGACAAAAAACTGTTTCAGATTAATTTTGTTCAATAAATTACAAATTTCTTTAATATTTACTGTTATTAATGGACATGAAATGTCACGCGTAAATAATTCAACTTTAAGATGTGCATTAATAAAATTCGTACGTATATACATAGCTCAAAACAAAATATTGTCATTTTTTTTATACAATTTTTTAACCAGTATTATTTATACGAGTAGATAGATAGATTAAGTAAATGCATGTGTACGAATAAGTCATTTAGCTAGATAGTAAAATTTTGGCTTATGAAAACAAATCCGTCAATCCATCCGTTCCCATTCCCAACACCTAAATCCCCCTCAAATCACTAACTTCCAAAATACCACAGGTCTTTGTCTGGAGCCAATTGCTTACCTTTTTTATGGTAAAAGTCGGCAAACAATCAGACGAATTACCTGATGGTAAGCAATCGGCGCCGCCCATGGACACCCGCAACACCAAAGAAGTTACGAGTGCGTTGCCGGGCTTTTGGGGATAGGGGTTCCGGATATAAAGATCGGGAAGGGATAGGGAAAGGGAAGGGATTGGGCCTCCGGTAACCTCACTCACATGGCGAAACACAACGCTGTGGTTGTTTCACGCCGGTATTCTGTGAGGCCATGGTATCACTCCGGTCGAGCCGACCCATTCGTGCCGAAATTTGGCTCTCCCACACTTACCTTCAGGTAAACCATCTAATGGCCACCTTATATCATAAAAAAGTTAATACTATACTCTATTGCTTACTACAAAATGAATATACGGTCAATCGGCTTAGATACACTAAACAAAGGATATCTAAACCAAGTCCTTATACCTATGACATGACCATCCTCTGGTAAAACTACACCGATACCCTTTTAACGCTCTTTTGTTTCAATTTGAAAACAAAAGTCAGTATTAAAGGGGTACTTTGTAAAATTACTGATATAAAACGGATTACATTGTTACTGTGAACTCATTTTTAAAGTAGTTTCAAGTAGGATTTTTAAAGTAGTTTCAAAAGCCTAAGTAAAAGCCTTAATCTGTATTTTACGGTGAAATAAACAAGTCTGTGTTTTGGAAGAACTATCTAGAAGGTATTGTAATCGATACTTTTTACAATATGGGTTATTTTATTGTTAACTAGGGACCAGCAGACCAGCTTCGTGGGGGTGCAATGCTAGGGAAAGAAAAGCGACTTTATTTAATAGTACGTAGGGATGAATGTTATTTGACAAATTACTTGTTCAACAATGTCACATGATATTTACACGCTAACCAAGAGGAGGATAAGTACGTTATCACTTATCAGCCTTTTGTCAGCGAGGATTGACTATCTTGGACACCTCATGGCGAAACGAAACGCGAGTATTGTTTCAAGTCGGTGTTCTAAATAAGAAGGAACCTAAGCAAAATTACCTGAACTATTCGTTTGTAAAACAATAACCTACAGATGTAATATAATGTAGTATAATAAACATATCAAAAACAGACTAACTTTTTTTTTCTTTTTAAATAAAATATTTTAACGCACTCGTAAATTGTTAAAACTTTTCATGGTAGTCCGTGGATCTCTATAAATATATTGAAGAAAGGCCAACAAGAATAAAATCGATGTTTTTGTGACAATAGAAGTATTGGAAATAAAGAAGCAAAAATAATCTGGTCCCAAGACTAAGGACAAACCTTTTTGTTAATATCTTTTCAAGTTTTTATCCTGATTGAATTCTATTACAAAATTGAAACTACCATATCTACGTATTTTTATAATGTATTTTTATTGGTAGCTCTTAAATAAAATATGATGAGATCCATTACAAGACAACATTAGTGTGATTTCCTCTTAAATAAAACTGTTTAAAATCAATTACGTATTAAGTAACGTTTACTGCCATACTTTTGTAACGAGGTAGCTCGACTAATTTCAAACGACGTGTGGGGCTCATAGTTATGCGCTGCATTGCTAGATACACGACCAACCAACTGTAGGTCGGCCGTTGTACTATTACTTTTTTTTGAAGGTACACCTATGATCATGGCAAGTACCAATGCGACTTTTTCGAGTAAAATGTATTTCTAAATTTATTTAGCTGCCACCGACATATGGTAAAGAAAAACATTGTGAGAAAACCTCGACATTATAGCTTCTAATTTTCGGTTTGAAATTACTAATCCACGTTAGGCAAGCGTGGTGATTAATTCCCAAACCTTCTACGTATGAGAAAAGCTTGAAAAGCTTTTGCTCAGCACGGCAATGCCGTAGCATGGCTCTCCTACACTTATAATAATAGAAAACCAGAGTGCATAAGCGCAATAATATGATAATCTGAAGTGAAACGGGGTATTTGTTCAAGTCAGTAAGAGTCTGACACTGCCGAAAAGTACCATGAAGAATTCTCTTATTAACAAAAACGTGCTACGTATGTACCATCTTCATTGAAAAAGTTTTACAAAAATATAAAGATTTTCTTAATGCATCTCATATAGTTTTCGCGTTACATTATTTAATTAAAACGCTACAAGTTTTAGTTGGCACGTATCCACGGGGTAGAGTTTTAATTAATTTACATACATATAACATCTTCTAATGTAATTACATTCTTCATAAAATATAATAATAAAAGTCCTAGTAGAATATATAAAATGTTATTAAACTGAGCTACATGATAAAACTTAAAAACATACGAGAATAGCTTTAAGAGTTTAGCAGTAAATGAATTTATTATACCTGAGAAAATAAGGTTAATAAATGTCTTCTATACACGGAAATTTATGCCATTTTTACCTATATTTTTTAAGCCACTATTATATTAAAGTAATAAGGTACGTAAACACCTTACGTAAGCATTCGAAGACATAACTCGACTTATTTCAAGCCTATCTGGGGGCCCAAAACCAAGAGCTACATGACTTGTTCTATAGGACACGTCGGTAAACATGAAGACGGTTCACTTGCAAGAAATTAGCGATGTCTGTAGACAGCTGCAAAAGCGAAGGACTTAAGTGTGTTACCGAGTTTTTGAGGGGGATATGGAAATGAGGCGTGGGGGATTTGATATTTCCATCCTAAGGGAGCTGGATTGGGCTTCAGGTAACCTAACTCATAAAGCGAGATACTGTAACATGACATTTGTAAGAGCGCTTTCATCAAAAAGAAAAGTAACCTTACTATACCTAATATATGTAAAATAGTAATGTTACGAAATCCATTATAGAAAATGTAGTTTATAATTACTTTATTCCTTATCGAAACACTGAACGTTTTAACAACATTTTTAGGAAGCATATTTTAAAATAGTTTATAGTCAAATAAAATTAAAAAGCTTTTAAAAAATCAATCAGTAAACTAAAGTTTCTTTTACATACCTATTTATTTTGTTAAATCTTTTTAAAGCTGGCCCAGCTCAATTGGACTATGCTGCAATTTTAATGTTTTCATATTTTTGCTTTTTCATCATAAAAACATATAAATTACATTTTTGAATTTTTCTTAAATATAAAAAAAAAAAATTTAAATAGTGTCTCACCTGTATCGGGCACAGGGTGCTACCTACCGTCTATCAGGGCTCCAGAGAAAGGAACATCCTGAGCCGTATCCAGGAGTACTACTTTCAAATTGTTACTAAGCTTCTATTTAAAACATAATACTTAGTAATATGTGTTCAACTCTATATTTCTCTTTTATAGCAAAGGACAAAAACACCATCACTTGATGTAAAGTAATCATGGATACCTGCACCACAGGAGTTTGTGAGAGATTAGAGGATTGGGGATTCCTGGGTGAATGGCGATGGGGAGAAATGAGAGACACAGCAGTTTTCGTGAGGCCTTTCTTTGACATAGCAACAAACCTATTATACATATAAGAAAGATGTCTGTATGTTTTTTTCAACTAGGAAATAGTTCTTGTAACTATTTGAGAGCAGGAGAGAGACATATTCTGCCCTTTTATTCCTTAATATACAAGGGCGCAGTTGAAGACGAATAAAATATTTTTTAACAAAAAAAAGTAAACTAAAAAGCAAAAAATAAATTTACTTTGTTCAAAGTAATACATATTTTCATTTAGTTAAATAGAAATAATATTTAATAACTATTTTATAATCTTAAAGTCGGTGTCAAGTAAAACTATAATAGTGTGAAGATATTACCTACATACCTCTTGCTAGTTTGATGATTAGTAGGTACCGATCATATGTGTGTATTAGAAAAATATGTTGTGTTTAGTATGTAGCATTTACTTGGCACCGACTTCAAAATTATAAAATAGTTATTGAATATTATCTGAGACTTATCTGAGACTATCTCCTTTGCAACAAAAAAGAATTATCAAAATCGGTTCTTAGATAACGGAGACATCGGCGAACAAACATAAAAAAGCAAATACACGGTGGAATTGAGAACCATCTTCCTTTTTGGAAGTCGGTTAAAAAATAGTCTAAAATATTATGTACAAAATAATTTGCATTGCTATGAAAATAAACTTTAATGAAGATAAAAACATAATTCTTATTACTGAGTTCTCTTGAAAAACATGAGTACCTGGATTTTATTATATATGCATAGTTTACTGAAAAATTAAGTACTACACAAAATAGCTTAAGTTTAGGTTTTGCTTTTATTAAGTTACTATTCTTATATATTAGGATATTAGGAGATCGCTGTTTCTCCACCACCTCACCATCCTTGCTCAAGGCAGTTTGATGATAAGATGAGATGAGAAGGAAACCAGGACTTTGATTAAACTTGCATTTTAAATAAAGTCCTGGTTTCCTTTCGATGTTTTCTTGCACCGTTTTTCAATGGTGTCTTAATAGACTTAGAAATGATATAGAAGTTAGAAGAAGTCACATTGGTCACCACCACGACTTCTACTTTCTTGTTCCGTAAAATACCTAAATATACGTTTAATAGTTAATAAATGGGTATGGGTAAGCAATTCCAAATAGAAAACTGGAACAGATTCCGCTATACATTTCCTTAAGATAGATTAAATGAGGATAAATTGAAAAGTCCCGCATTGGTACTCTCTTTCAATGTCGCGACTATCTCTTCGATTTAGAGATATACTCCCTGATATATGACCTGACCTTCTATGCAATGTAATCAACTGTTAAAGTTTTAAAAACTAATAGTGAGTAAAGAGTATGATTAGGTATCTTTAAGTTTCAAAAATCCTTTCAAATCCTTGGTCGGAAAGGGACCTAATTAGCAATTTTTGATAAACTTTGTTTGGCTCAGCAAGTGCTGTGCATAAATTATTATCACACACCTCCAAACCCTTGACTCCGATCATGGCATGCTGAAATCTGAACATGCATAAGGCAATCTAACATCACCCACTTAAGTTGCCACGTGACTTCGTTTCCACTCAAAATACAGCCTTAATTGGATGTGGTAGAGTGAATTTTACTCTGTAGCGGCGAACGCTGGGCGAGCGTTATTTAATATTATGATGAAGGAGCGGAATAATTACGGATAGTTGGCGGTAAACGCTACCGTCAGTGTTTTATAAGGAAACGTCGCCTGTATTACTTTAAGCTTAGCAGCTTTCCTTAAATATTGTTTGTTATTTCTTATTATTCTTACTAAGTAAACATTATTAATATCCCTACCACAAAGACTTTAAAGTTCACATTTCTATGTACACAATCAACGCGACATTAGTTCATACCAATTTTCAGTATTGTATTTCGTGCTGCATTATACATTCCAGTTTTTGTTTGTAAATCCATTAGTAACACATTTTATTTTACAGTAATGTAAACTGCACTTGTGATTCGATCAATCTGATATGATGCGGAGTATTAGTATCGTCCTCGGTTAGATTGCAAGAAGAGGTAATGGTCAGGGGCTTTTCGGATCAATCAGTAATAACTGTATTATCCATGCTATCAATCTAGTGCCCAAAACCATTACTATTGTAAACAGGAATTAATGTACTAGGAATTAAAGCCGTTTCGGAAACTACTATGGAAGAACCCTACTTATATACTAAAACTTGCCGGTAGACAAAAATAAGTAATATCATCAAAGCTAATAGTAGTAATTAAATTTGTAATTTCAGTGAGCATTGTGAACTTTTAGATTTCTTACATCGGAATCTAATAGTATCTCAACGCTTGTATTTTTCAGAGTAAATATTAATTGCACTGTTTTAAAATAATTTACAGATGAAAACGAAACTCTTTTACTAGTTACGCAGTTCGATCTTCCAGTAATAAATTACTCAATACGAGTATATTAATTTATTTATACATTTTAATTTTTGTTCTATTTCTCTATTTTTATTTCTGTCCAAACTTGACATAATAAAATATTTATACCTGGATGTGGGCATGAAGTGATTTCCAATCCTTAAGAAATATAGGCGAGGGATAACGTTGTATAGAAGTCTAACTTTACACAGCATCTTAATAATTAATACTACTGAATGATGGTCATAAAACTTGGCTTGGGGCAAGTCAGAAACAAACAAATATCTACATTTTTCTGTATTACAAAGTCCTAGGCAAAACCTGGAAGGCTATTAACGTATTTAAAACGAAAATAAGTTCTTGTATAATATTGTTTAGCAAGTCGGCTTTATTTTTCACAGATTACTCCGAAAGTAGGTTAATTATCATCTCAAGAGCGCATTAAAAGAATCGCTGTAGTTGCAAGTGTACTTATTTCGCATCAGTGTAGAGTCGAATGGAAGGCTTTGAACAAAAAAAATGTAAGAAACTAAGTATGGGAGATATGTTAAAAGTAACATTTCATTATGCAAAATTAAACTTTTCGTTTCCCTCTAGAAGAGTGCTTTTTGATTGTAACACCAGTCTTTCGCGAGTTTTGGTAAAAGTCACAGAGTAATTTGAGATCAGCATATTGGTAAATATTGATATTATACATAATTTATAATTATTATTTATGTTTTTATAATAACTATCGTGAGACATACTAAATTAACTAAAAATCGTGGGTTACTCATGTGCTTATATTGAGAAAAGCTGTACTAGTTTCGAACCACAGTGGGGTTCTTCCTCATGAGCAGCGTGCGCGGACGCGGACGACGACGTCGCGCAGCCTACTATAGTAGCCTACTGAGTAGGCTGTGCGACTTCGCCGCGTTATCATCTACATCATCATCATCATCAGCTTATGTCCACTGATGAGCAAAGGCCTTTTCTCAAACGCAGAATATTTGAGTGTTAATCATAAAATGTGTATTGTCATGTTATTATTATTTATATTGACATAAACATATTTCTCTTTTAACATATTTCTCATTGCAGCTATTTTAAATACAAAACAAAAAATATTTAATGAAATATTGAGCTCAGGAAAGTGAACGAAATATCTCAAAGATATTTTTAATGCTTCAAAGCTGGTGAGAACATGGTTGGTTGCCTGTAATAGGTACAGTCGCCGTGTTCCTCAAACCGCATGTTTCAAAAGGAGCTTTAGTGCAGAATTGTATGGAAACCAACAGTAGAAGATCTTATTAACAAAATTTATATGAAATTTTGAATTTACGTGCATTCGCCGAAACATGAAAGCTTTGCATAGAAATAAACTTTCAACTAAAATGTATGTGAATAGAATAATAGTTTATTTGCACGGAATTAATTTAGATACAATTTCATTATAAATATAACTAAAGATCCTTGTACATTCTACCTTAACTAGTACCCTAACTAGTAGGTAAATTTATTAAAAATAACAAGTTACTCACGTGAATGAACTGAGTAAAACTACGATAGTTTCAATTCACACAGCTCATGAATAAGAATCTCAGTCCCTATGTGACTTGAAACTAGTTGAGATTATCTCCATTAATTGACGTGAATAAATCGTTATCTATACTAACATTATAAAGAGGTAAAATTTGTAAGTTTGTATGTAGCTTTCCAAAATCCTTTCACTGATAGATAGCTACAATATTCCTGAGTGCTATAGGCTATAAAATATCATGCTACGATTAAATGGAGCCGCGCGGGAGTAGCTAGTTTTTTATAAATTTAGTATGACTCACGATAAAAGAAGGTAATAACTTAAGTATAAGTATTTAAGAGTATCTTAATAGAAAGAAACGTTAAAACAAACAGTATTCTGTGCCTACAGACACGTAGTCTCAAATATATGCAATGTAGGCGCACGGATGCAGGTCATAGTGATTAATTGCATAGTTCGGTCGAAGTAATAGTGTCACAATCCATCTCGTTTTTCCCAGCATCCATTTTACTAACTGTTTTACTGTTCAGACCAATTTATGACTAACATAGCAGTTGTATCAGATTCACTGTTAATATATTTTATAAGAGTAGTTTTTACGTAATTCTATTTTAGAGATGTATTACATAAAACTCGCATATGCTAAATTTTCGTGACAGTAATCCGTTTCAACACGAAACGAAAATGTTTTACAAAGAAATTCAGGTCGAATTCACTGGTTTTCGTTCACATTAAAAGGATTGTCATCGAACTACCATCTTTTTGTTGCCATATACCGAATAGTCATTTGATGAAAAATCTTTTGTCAACCTAAGAAGCAGCAATTTGATTGGTAGATTTATTTATACCCTGATAAAGTCCAATCAAGTCAAAACCTTGAGTGAATGTTCAATTTAATGAAATCAGAGTAGCTGCAGCATTGGCAGGTGGCAGAATTACCTAAATCCTATTTAACTGTTACATGTAGATAATTAAAATCAAAAACATTTGTACCAATCAAACCAACTACAGGTACTTCAGAAAAATCCTCAAACAACTGTCCGTCAGTCTGTTCCAAAATGTAAATTTGAATGAAGAACGAAAAAGAAACTCCATCGTTACTCTTTTAAAACATATCCTAACTTTTAAATCTAGATCTTATTGACTCTAGACTAACTGTAAGTGATATGAATCCAAAATAGATTTTTCAAGTCCTAACCATCCATCTATTAGAACCTATTAATGTCTGTCTGCAGACTGCATTGCGACTCCCTAAACCCAATCAGCAGCGCAGGTGAAGCGCTGATTCCTGAGTGACATATGGGCTGAATTAATTTGTGCGTCTCCGTGCAATACGGTAGTTTCCAACTAGTCAAATTCAATACTTTTATCCAAACGTCAAAAACGATACTTTTCTATAAAATTTGTATGAAAAACTGAGCTATGACGTCATAACATTTTTGCGTCAAATAGCTTACTTATTTCACAATAATTAGCTAAAAAAAACCAAAACTGGGTGTATCGATCGATGAATAAAAATATAGATAATTTTCAATATTTTATAGTATTGAAACATCGAATTAATTTATTTTTGACCTAGGAAACTACCCAATTGTCCTTTAACAGCATGAAGGAATAATTTATAATTATCTATTACATCGTTATTACATTTATTTACACATTATTTATGTTCGTAAGTAGAACATGGCTTTTTTCTTTTTCAGAGCTAAAACGTCGTAAATCCTATTAGCCTTCTTTATTTATCACTATCTCACTTTAAAGTCTCAAAGATTTTATGCCGTGTATACAACCCTAATAAAATAGCGTTTTCAACCTACATAGGTTTTATAGGCTGTATCCTAGCGGACAAATTACCCCTAACCTAAGCCGCTTAAAGCACAAACGATAGTAAATACAATATTTGTGTATACTCAAAGAATTGAAAGGGACTTAATTAAATACATTATGGGACAGACGGACCGGACCGACGATCCTGTAAATATTTCAAAATGGATGCTTAATAATGATGCAAAAGCTGCTTGATAGAAAAGGCCGCCTTCATCAAATACCAGGCAAGCATGAAATGTAAGAGATAGGATTTTAATTAAACGAAATGAAAATGTGAAATAATAACAGAGTACCTAGTTCTCGTAACTAGGTATGAAATACCTACGCAGTATAAACGGGAAAATGCATTTGTCAGGATAAATCGATGAAGGTTGGAGTTGGCGCTGGCGAGGACGGCGCAAAAAGGATGCGACATTTTGTAACTAAATAACCAGAGGCGCCATTTTTCTGCACGAACTGTTATTGAAGTTACGGTGGTTTAATTTGTTTTCTGATTTAATTACGTTCCCAACTTTACGTGGGAGTGAAAAATATTTTTGTGTCTCAATTTTATTCGGTGTTAATGTTTACAGCGTTTAGGCAGTTTTGTACTAGATAAACACTTGTCTTAGCGGTTTAAGACGCAGTTCTGTGTTTTAAAAGCAAAGTACAATTAGTAATCAAAGATTTCTAAGGAAACAGATAATAATCAAAGCAATCAGAGTATTAATTAAAGTTGTATTATTAATAATCTGTTATCGATTCAAGTTAAATCTTCATATACTGGCAGTTTCTAGAAACTCAGCTTATATTTAATTAACGTTGTCATGTTTGTGTGAAGTTGCTTTCCAATTATCTGTCTTTATGTTTAGATTGTAAATAAGAAAAACCTAACCTTTCATAATGAGGTCTTAAATGGTTTGCAAATAAGCTTAAGTATTTAATTTTTATTTCCAACAATTTCTCATTTCTCTGTTATTAGTGTGGAGGAGTGATTTATAGGGGTAAATTATGACGTTAATTGTTTTCCTTTATATTATGTCTTTGACTCTGTCGAGAAAAGTACTCATTACACTTAATGTTTTTTTTTTAGTTAATTAGGTATTTCTTGGTATTTCTCAGTTTATGCATTTAGTGAAAAGAAGTTCATAATGGAAACTCTCTGCTGGTTGTTCAAGAAGACTCTTTTGAAAAACAGAAAAGATTAAAGCCTTTTTGCTGTTAATTTTCCAATGTTTCTTTCGTTATACTGTTTGAACTGTGGATATATTGATGACTGATAAACTCAGTTACATTATATGTAACTAAGTTCTGTGTTAACATGTGGAATTCACAAGTATACTTAACTAGCTACTCTCGCCCGAGCGTACGGCGCGTAGCGTTCCGCGCGCGCCTCAAAGAGCCAATAGACCACCACAGACGGGGCCCTAAAGGGCTGATGTTCAGCCGGGGTGGCGGAGTAAGCGCAATGAGGCACCGCGACCTCGGCCCAGAGCAGGAGAAGGAACAGGGGGGTTTTAATTCAGTAAGAGTCTGACACTCCATCCCGCCCGGCCCTGGGCGGGAGAAGTCATTGAACCTTTTATCAATTCGACCAATAGGATATATTCTATCGAATTCGAATTGAAAAAAATCGTAAAACAAATGACAAATAAATGAAATATATAGTCAGTAATATTGGCAAAAAGTTTTTTATTATATTGTTTATAAGTGGCCAGTTCTAACAACTTTCAGTTTGACCTTCGTAGATCAGGTGGTGTACTAAAAATGATGAAATAACGACCACATTTTGTTGCTAAGTACTATGAACCGATGAACTTTTTAAAATATTTCGAAAACAATCGCCATTTTTGGGAAACATGTGTGTTTTAATAAAACGCGTGAATATAAACTAAGCCGGATGAACAACTAATAACTTTCAAAATGAAATTTTTGTGTGTGTGTGTGTGTGTGTGTGTGAAGCGATTGGATATTTGTTGTACCGTTATGTGTATTGGAATAACATATAATGCAATTTTTGTGGTAGATTTATTAATAGTAGTAATAGTAGTGTAGTATTATTAATTTCAAGCTCTAATAAAAAAAAAGGCACGCAGTTGGTAGTTCTAACTAAACCAACGTAATTGTCTATATAATATCACAACTTACTTACTATAACTTACATATCTTTAAACGGTAGGCAGAAATGCATAACATAAACTTTCTTTTGGTGGTAGGACGGCAAACTACCGCCTGGATGACCTGATGCATGGCAGGAAATCAGCGCCACGCATGTGCGACGACGACACGATACGACCTTCAAACTTTCAAGAAACGACCGTTTTCCTTCTTAAAAGGCAGGCAACGCACCTGTGACTGTGACCTCTGGTGTTGCGGATGTCCATGGGCGGCGCCGATCGCTTACCATCAGGTGATCCGTCTGCTCGTTTGCCCCGTGTACCATAAAAACACGGAACAAGAAACGAGTTACGAGTGCGTTGCCGATCTTTTGGGAATTTGGGTTTTGGGGACTTTGGGATCGGGTATGGATTGCGGGAGGGGAAGGATTGTTTGATTGATTGTTTGTTTCACGCTGGTTTTCTGTGAGGCCGTGGTTCATTTCGGTCGGATCGACCCATTTGTGCCGAAGCAAGTCTCTCTCACACTTGACGTCATTAAAAGTGTCATGTTATAATAGATGACTTTATTGCCACAGACAGAATAGGTAAAGCTATTAGAAAAAAAAACTCCTTAATACTTATTCTTTTTCCAGCCCACAAATCGAGCTCACTTACAATTAACCAACCAAGTAAAACTACCAATCAATATGAATTTACTTAACTTTCATGCAACCGGAGTTATTGCAGTACAAGAACAAAATGTAAAATTTAAAAAAAATTACTTTTATTAAATAAAGAAATAAAAAAAATGCAATAATTTTGTTCCCGCACGGAGTAGAAGATGAAATGGAGTGGTTTTTAGCCAGTAAGAATGTAACCTAGCACTACTTAGAGAGACAGAGAGAGAGAATTAATATGAGGCTATTCCCACTTCAGAAAAAAATCAAACAGTATTATTCACATCTGAATTATTACCCAGACACGATTTTCGCGAACTTTGAATCGAAGATAGTCGGCATAAGAAAATATATGAGAATAAAAAGTTTCCTTTCGTTCCTATTCCGAAGTTCTTGAAGTTATTCTGTTTGAGCATATTTGTTAGGACTGATTCAGTATTATTGATCGCTTCAACGAGTGTGAAGGATAGAGAGAAAAGAGTTACAAACATGTTTATAGACTGTCTGTTTTATTAAAAAAAAATACATGTGCATACTTAGACCCAGAACAACCATTTGTAGAACATATAAAGGAACGTTTCCTTCAGGAATCGGAATTACTATGAGGTAAAAAAAAAAACAAAAATCAGTAAATCCAATTTCGTTTTTAAGACAATCAATAAAAACAAACGTCGATAAAATCTAAGTACATATTATTGAAAAAGAAATCTATTATAATAAATGAACTTTACTTCGTTTTGTAAGTCCATCATTGTAGTAACCAAATAATACAAACAAACTCAACTCCAACCCATTTTCGACGTTATTTATCAAAAGTAAGAGTCCCTTTTTCTTTATTTCTGAACCGATATGTAAAGCAGGTCCATTCGTAATCGTTAATCGATACAAACGTCAACTGTTATAATATTTTATTCTGGTCACGATTGCCAAAATGGACTGTAACGAGTCGCCCGTTTGAATCCTTTAGACGATTCGTAATTCGTAGTTCTTCTTCAAACTTACATAATAATGTGACTGAGATTTTTGCTTGTATGTATATTCGAACGTATTACTAATGTAGTAAGGTTTATTTTAACAATAAGTTGTAAAGATTTGATCTGAGAAGGATTTTTATAATAAGTATTTTCTATTTTATTTAAGTAAGTAAAATAGAAAATGACAAAATAAAATGCTATCAAATTCGAGATTATTTTGTATACTCGAAAACGAAATAGATTCAACCTTTTTACCATCGACATTCTTTAATCTGTGTTAAATCGTTCAAAATTCAATAATATTTTATAAGAAAAAGCAAATAAAAATTCCATATTTGAATTTATATTTTAAACTTGTTTTAATTCAAAGAACAACAGCTACCTAGCTACAGTAACAGAATATACACAAACACTTAAGTATGCCTTGAGTCTATCTTCCATCAACTGTCAGTCAGTCAATTTGAAACAGTTGTATGAATGTTTAATAAACTATGTATCGGTACTTAAACGGCCAAACAAGTAGGTAACAAAGCAGCATTACAAACTACCCCACTTCTTTTGATAGATTTTCAATTCTAAAACTGAAGCAGTAAAGTTACAGTAGTACAGTAGGACATGTAATACAATGGCTAACAAACAATGACTTACAGGCTAACTTAACTAAAACTAAATATATACAATTTTCTAACTATCAAACAGTGACCAAAAAAATTACTTTGCAATATAATAATACAGTGATTAGTCCAACCACTGACATTAAATTCTTAGGTATAACTGTAGACAACTACTGCAATTGGAAGTCTCATATACATTATGTATGTTCAAAACTTAACAAATTTGTTTACGTTCTAAGACAGCTTAACAAAACTGCTACTCAATCCACAGCAATTGCTGCTTACCATGGTTATATAGGATCAGTTTTACGATATGGTTTATTACTATGGGGCAACTCAACTTTAATAAACGAAGTTTTCCTGGCACAGAAACGCTGTTTAAGAGCAATGTGTAATGCCGGTCCCTTTGATTCTTGCAAACCCCTATTTCAGAAAACTAAAATACTTACCATTTTTTCCTTATACATCATTGAAGTTGGTCTCTTCGTAAGAAATCACCCACAATTATTCGAAAAAGTTTCAGAAAACAGTGCATTCAGCAAAAGAGATCCTAGTAAGATTGTTGTACCAAAATGCAGAACCACTCTGTATCATAGAAATTGTATGTTTATGTGTATAAAAATCTATAATAAAATACCCCAAACTATCAGAGAACTTCCATTAAGATTATTTAAAGTAAAAATAAAGGAATGGCTTACACAAAAATGTTATTATGCAATTAAGGATTTTTTAGAAAATAAGTAATGTGTAACTTTTATATATTTTTTGTTGTTAACTTGTAATTTTGTTTTAATTAATAATGTACTAGCCCAAATGGGCCTTGATTATTGTATGCCCAAACGGGCTGATTGTTGTACTGTATACCACTATAAATATGTATAACACCTGTAACCAACACAATCAACACAATAAAGACTACTTTACTTTACTTTACTTTACAATTCCATTAGATTGTAGTAGTAACTCAATGTGCTACAGTTTACCAATGAAAAGTTATTTGAATTTCAACTCAAAGGTAATTTTAACGTTGAAATATTTCTGTTAAATAGAACCTATTTTTGGTATAACAGCACTCATGAGTATTAATTGAATTTCGTTTCTGGTACGCCGGTCTCATTACCGGTGAGAAATTGAAAATACATAATATTTAATATACTTTTACCAAATGTATTCTGCAACTATTTGCGTCTAGATGCGTAGTTGAGGTTTAAATTTCGTGGTGTCTAGTGTCTTTAGGGATAAGATTATTTTTAAAAGTATAGCGATACTGAATATTCCTTATTTAGTATTTTTATGTTAAGGAATCAGCGCTGCCCATGGACACCCGCACCACCAAACAAGTAACAAGTGCGTTGCCGGCCTTTTAGGGATAAAGGTTGGATGGAATAGGGGAGGGATAGGGTTTGGGCCTCCGCTAACTTCACTCAGACGACGAACCACAACGCTGCGGTTGTTTCACGCTGGTTTTTTGTAAGGCCATGGTATCACTCCGGTCGGGCCGACCCATTCGTGCCGAAGCATGGCTTTCCCGCATTTAAAAGAAACTTATTTCAAGAAGTATGGATCACCACCTTTTACTCTTATTATCTTCATAATATTCCTGCACTAATTGCATATTAGTTAGGCCTATTATCGTCACAACGGCTCCGTGGCTTCACCTCTTTTAAACGCCGCCCTATCACACATCATATGTACATCATAAGTGTCCACTGCTGAGCAAAGGGCTGTTCTCCCAAGGAGAAGGTTTGAGCTTGCTCAAGGCGTATTGGCGATTTCAAACTTATTTAGAAATTATAAGTCCAGGTTTCCTCGCAATATTTTCCTTCACCGTATATCAGTGGTGTTTAATTAATCATAGAAAGTACAAATAAGTCGGAAAAAGTCACATTGGTATTGGCGAACCGGCGCCCTTCTTATATATGAGAAGCGGACTGCTTAACCCCCCGGGCTACTACGACGAATCTCATCATAAATCTTTTTTGTTATAGCGATCTTCATGCAAATATAAAAACAACGTGATTGTCTTTTTTATTTCTAAATGTGCAAAACACCCTTTAACAGTAAACAACTGACTGTTTGCAGTCACATGTTACATCCAATAAGCCAATACAAGTCCATCCACCTGTAATCATCCCGAACGTTGTTGTCCAAGGACAAAGGGGAAATTCATTCTTTTTTTAAATTAGCCTCCCCTACAAAGGCTGGCAGTGGCCAGGAATACTGCACCACAAAAAAATTAAAACAATCGAATTGAAAACCGCTCTCACGTTACGAATGATATTCTGAAATATTTTTTGAAAGTAAACTGAATTCTATTGCTAGTAGTTTAACGTTCAATATCGCATTCTAAGTTTTTGATATTCCGAAATTTGTTTGTTTTTGGAATTAAAGCAGTAAACCTATTCAAAGGGTCGTTAATACACAAATGACACATCTGGCGCCGCGGACGTTTGAGGTTTTATGCAACGGTTTTATCGCACTATAGCAAAATCGAAATTGATTTAGAAGTAAATTGTTTTTTTATTGCTTGAAGTACCTCAAGTATACAAGGTATTGTTGTAATGATAACTAGTTACTGAACCTTTTTTTGTGACGGGATAATCATCAAATTACTTCTCTCGCCCAGGGAATGGCGAGAGCTATGTCAGACTCTTTTTGACTAAAAACCCCCGTTCCTTCTCTTGCTCCAGGCTTTTCACGTAAGATTCACGTCGGTTTTCTGTAAGGCCGTGGTATCACTCCGGTCGAGCCGCACTTAGCAGCAAATAAAAATAAACCATGTCCATGCTTGCTGGTACAAGCGCTATTATATATGTACCTACCTACATAGGAGAAAATCCTAATATGGGGAAACATTTTTTTCAAAACTCAGTATACATCTGACATTCTCACCCCACCCCGGTCAAGAGAAGTCTGGGAGAAAGTAAGTTCCCCATCAAAAAAAGTAAAAACAGGTATATAGGATACACCATTTCACAAAAAAATAAGAAATTTATTACACATAGCCATTGGTAATTCTATAAAATTGTCATATCACGATTTATAAAATGCGTTACTGTACACGCTCGTAGGAAACCACTGCTAGATAATCTGTGTACATATTTAAGCACGTGACTGTACACGCTAACAGAAGCTTTCTGGATTATGAACTTTAAAATCATTTTTTTGTCAAACACTTTTGTGCGTGATTTTACATATTTTTTGACGCAATATTATACTTTATGTCTTGATACGTTCGATATATAATTATTCATTTACATAATTGAGTAGTTTCCTAGGTCAAAAATAAATAATTTTGACTTTTCAATACAATGAATTTTAAAAAGAAAACATTCTTTTATTTTTTCTGTTACTTTTTTAAAAATTCGCTGTTTGACAGAATAGGACATCAAATTTCGGGATCTCAAACAAAATTCAAAGAAAAGTATCGTTTTGGAAATTTCAATAAAGGTATCGAATTTAACTAGTTGGAAACTACCGAATTGTTCCGCGATTATTTAAAGATATTGGCGAAATTCTTGCTCATTGTTCTCCAATGTGGAATTAATCATATCGCTTGCGAAAAGAGGCTTCACAAACTTGACTAAATTGTTATTAAACAAGACTATCAAAATAAATATTCATTTTAAACACAAGATTAGTTTTTTTTATTTTGTGGTATTATATACAATATGCTTCCTAGAGTTAATGCTGCGTTCACACGCACTTACCTGCTGACTTACCCGCACTACTCGACTGAAATACTCGAGCGACTTCAATACGTACCTCAGAGTAAGATTTCTCGATAGCGGAACGCTTGATGGTGTAGGTTCGCAGATCTTCAAGTAGATCGCATTCATGCTGGTTTTTAGCATGAAGCTTTGCTATTTGCTCGGTGTGCAAGTTCTTGAGGAATTTGGTATAGTTGCTCTGAAACAAAAAAAGAACATCTGTTGTATTTTTTTGAATTTAGAATTGTAGGAATCCATAGGTTGTTATATATTTGAATGTGGAACAGATTGTGCTTGGTGTAGATTAATGATGCCAGTCGTCAATATATTTATTTGAAACTAATAAACTACCTTTTTTGATACAAGTTAAGAAAGTATTTTTTGTGGATATCTAGCCAAAGCGTCGGCCAGCGGCTCTGCCTAAATTATCCTACAAAAAGTCATCATACTAAATCTCAATCAGATTCATTCGGAAGTTTTTACTTAAAGAGTCACACACACTCATTCATACTCATCTAACATTAGAATATTATCTTAAAACATAAAATCAAAAAATAATTTATTTATGACCAGTATTCACAAATCCGATTAAAATATTTCCAGATTTCCTAAAATATTCATTTAGGGTTTCCAAAATCAAATTCGCTTACATGACATATTATAACAAATTTTGTTTTTCTTTACACGAACCAACGCATGTTTAACGTCAAGTAAACATTCACGTTACTCGAGTTAGTTATGTAAACAAAACGATTTGTTGAACTTTGTACAAGAACATCCTTGTGGATTTCTACGAACCATCAAATTAAATTCATTCCAAGCTATCCATATTCTTTAATACATTTTCAATTGTATTGCTTAAACATAAGATAAAAAATCGATTACAGATATTGATGTAGCTTAATGTGCTGTTATGGTCACCGATCTAATAAAATCGAAGAACATTAGAGAAGTTTCGAGATATATTTTAATCAAAAAGGAGATCTTCAAAGAACTTTAACGATCCGAATTGGAATTGAGGAAAGGATATCGTAATTAAATTAATTAGTCTTTACTACCTAATAGAACGGTTGAAGCTCCCAGTGGTAGCTGAGCACACTAATTAGGTTTATTACGTCCTAGAGCTCAAATTTAAAAAAGGAATCCAATGGTTCTCTTTTTGAAATCCAGTGAAAATCTTTTGGAACGAGCTATCGATGTTGTTTTGGAATATGTTCTGTTATATTATCGAATAAAAAATAGTATACACATTTAAAGAAAATATATTTAATATTTTTAAATAAATGTTTAAAAAAAACTTGTAAACGGATTCCAATTCAATTTGAAATTAATGTAGACCAAAAAGATTTTACATTAATAAGAAATTAATTTTATAAAAAAACAATAGGAAGACTGAAGTCGCTTTCGAACAACAAAAACTAGTTACGTCTATGGGGAACTAAACAGAAAGAAGTAAAAAAAAAATAACCGCTCATTGAAAATTGAAAGGGGCTACAACGGACATGTGTCATAACATAATACAACCAGGAGTAAGTCGCCGTAAATGTTCAGAAATAAACCAAAAGCCGCTTCGCTTTTACGTTGCCTACGTGTAGAATCGTCGCTCGAGACTGTGACACTTAGCTCCATTTAGAGGTAGTTATTGACTAGCCTGGACATCAGGTACTTAATTCTCGGTACAAGCGCTGGGACAGTCTCAAAACTTGAGTCCTTATTGCTTCGAGGCGTGAAATGGTTTCCGTAGCCATCTTAAAGTCCTAACTTCTTACATTAAATGTGCAGAGTGACGTTAAGTGGTTCAACAAACTAAAGCTAAAGTGCATGAACTGGCTCTTATTGTAGTTAAGTAAGTAGACAAGCAAAATACGTCTCTTGTCAAATTAATGAAAGGGTTTCTTTGGAAAATGTTCTAGGAAGAAAAAGGAGATTTTCTTGAATGTTCCCATGTTTTTTTTTCGTACTTAGAACATAGTGCGCCTTTTTTTATGGCGTTTGTTTATAGGTTGCCTGTAAAAAGGTCTGTTTATAATTTTGACTTTACACTTTGAATTAAAATCCTTCAAACACTAACACGCTTACCTCAAAGGCTTAAATTCACAATGTAAAACGTGATATATGTTTTGCTGTTCATTTTATTTACAGAATCTAGTCTCATTTATTTTTTAAGCCACGGTCTCAAAACATTATTTTATTTACTTACAGCCTTTATATTCGTGTTTATATTGAAACGTTGCCCCACACTAGTTTTCTCCTGTGTGTGTGTGTAAGTGCGTTTACAAATATACAAGGTGGTCACACACAGACCCGGAACAACAATTTGTGGATCACACAAAGAGTTTTCCGTGCGAAATCGAAACACGTTGTGTGGCAGACAGTTGCCAGCCATCTAGCAAACCACGCATTGCCTAGGATATTAAGAGAAAAGAACTGCCCTCTTCTCCAGCCTGCAAGCTTAGCTATCACCAGAATATGAAGGATTACTAGCCTCTATTGGCCGAATGTACCAAAACGCTTCCTGCAGTAAGACTCAAAGAAACACTTGGTTGATAATTCCTTTTATCCTGGATAGAGATAGACTCAACAAATTGTACAAAGCGATACATTCAAAGGCAATATCGAATGTAACGGAAAACCGTACTAAACGATGATGGACGCATCACTCCATAGTACAAAACAAAGCTGCTTTCTCTGTCCCTATATCTTTATGTATGCCTAAATCTTTAAAACTACGCAACGGATATCGATGCGGTTTTTTTAAATAGATCAAGTGATTGTAGATGAAGATTTATTATGTATCATCATCATCAGCTTGATGTCGTCCACTACTGGACATAGGCCTCCCCATTGGCACGTAACTGAGCTCGATGTTCAGTTCTTCTCATCCAACCACTGCCAGCCACCCTGCGGATATCGTTAGTCCACCTAGCCAGAAGGCGCCCTACACTAATATTAATATCACTAGGATATATTATGAATAAAAGGATATATTATAATACAAAGGATATTATATATAATACAAAGGATGATATAGATTTATGTACATTCATTAAATCGTGGAAAAATGGTTGGGGCGGGTCGCTAGCTATATATGTATATATACCGATAGTGTTTTTCATTTGATCATTCTACTTAGAAAGTATCAATCTGGCTAAAATACGATGTTTAAAAAATCATAGTTTTGTAATTGACTTGACGATAAACGAAGGCTATAGTCATAACTTAAAATTGGGACAATATAAATATCAAATAGTTTATAACATTTCCAAATAAATAGTGTAAATAATTAGGTAACTACCTAATTACTATAATGTATCCCATACTAATAATTACATATCTGTAACTGTTAAATAGCCTAAATATGATTTTTTCATCCAAAATATATTTGGCGCTTGTATTCAACATTCAATGAAACTTGATTTTGTTTCCCTTCAGTATTTTGATTTCTAATCAAACCTTTGATAGAGTGAGATAGAATAATAGGAGGAAAGAGATGTTCGATATTGGTAACCTTGTGAGCATTCCGTTTTACTTTGGATAGTGATTTCAATTTCCCGTCGAGATAAATGATCACTGCAGCAGGGCTTATATAATAGCAGTACCATTGGAATTATGACGTAACAGAAATTGGCTATCTATGGCCCAAATAAACCTATATGCATCTACATACATAGTTAGATATTAAATCTGTCTATGTAGATATTAAAACATTAATGAAAGAACGGAAACCATTTGCAGTCATATTTGTTTTTTTAATTTATCAAAAAATATCGAATGAAGAAAGCAGTTTTATAGTTGAGAGCTCAGATACTAAACACTAACCCAGTTGTCATATAACTTACTTTTGTCCAAATAACAACCAATTTGCAATAAATACTTTAGTCTTGTTTAGTCTTCAAAAATTTATAACTCTGTATTGGAATCTGTCATCTTGTTCAAAAACTTTGTGACGTCATGTCATTCGCGGAGTTTTGTTAAATTTATATTTGTTGCGACAAAGTGGACGGGGACATCGAATAAAGTTTGTAACAGATTTTGTTAAAATTATAAATCTGCCTACTGGTTCTGCCTGCGTGTTGGTTATGGTTGTAAAATCGTTTTCGACACAATGGCAAGTACCTACAGTGTTATCTATTGGAATTTTGTGTCGGAACTCAACAGCGATTAATGAATATCTTAATTAAATATAAGTTTAATTTCTTCCCTATACAAATCGCAACAACTGATTGATAATTAGTCTTATAATAAAAATTGTTTCGTTGAGCACCACAATCGGCTCTTTGAATAATATGTCTGTATGTACCTCGTTCGAAATAAAACCATGTAAAAGTTACTTATTCTAATATAACACTTTACCTACAAATATAGTGAGAAGAAAATTCATCGTCCATTTCTCTTACTTAATCAAAGACTTTGACAAAGCCGGTGCCTATCGTTTAATAGCCCATTTAAGCGACTAGCTGCTTGCAGTCGCGATAGTGGGCGGCCATTTGCAATGTAATTGGTGGGGACAGTGTTGGCGGGAATTAGGTCGTCAGCGATTCTATCGACATATATTATGCATCGGGATAGATACGTATGTATATCACTGGCAGGGAAGACCAGGGTTAGGTGTCATAGAGATCATTATAACTTTGAAAGTGAGAGAAATATGAACAGTGATCGGGGACAAAGAATCGATTTAACTTAGAAAGGCCACGATTCAGCACGAATAGGTCGACTCGGCAGGAGAGATATCATTGCTTTGCAGAAAACTGGCGTGAAACCACCACAGCGTTATGTTTCGCCGTGTCATCTACACTAAGGTTACCGAAGGACTATGTTTTACTATGTTGAGCGACATCTAGTTGTTTGATTTTTATAAAAACTTTTTCAAAACATATTTTTAAATTTATCAATGGTATAAATATTAAAAGTTAATTATGCTCCTATCATCAAACTACTACAACATCAAACTACTACAATTGAAGTTCGATAGTTCATTTTTTTGCCGCCACCACTTGATACAGGCAGTACAGTCGACCACAACAATAGGAGAGTCAGTTGCCATCGAAGAAAAAAATTCTTACTCCATAAAACATAACGTAAATTTAATTTCAAGCTAGTGGTCCACCAATGTTTTTATACGGCGTATTTTTTTATGTAATGGGTCTGTAAACGAGATTTCGGATTACCTGATGGTAAGCAATCAGCGCCGCCCATGGGCAATTTAGGGATTATTTTAGGGTTTTGGAGATTTAAGGATTGGGGAGGTATTGGGGAAGAGGAAGGATTGGGCCTCCGGTAACCTCACTCACACGGCGAAACACAAAGCTGTGGTTGTTTCACGCCAGTTTTCGGTGCGGCCGCGGTATCACTGGCAATTGCGCAAAATGGCTATTTTCTTACTCTTGAAATAACTAACCCTGTCTGCTCTAATTATAGTTTCTCAGTAGGAAAGGTAGGTCTAACTATTTTGGTAACTAAACTTTATTAAGTAAGACGTCTTTGTTTTATACTATGAAGTGATTTTCATTAAAACTTGTACCTACTTTACACCTCGAAAATAATTTGAAAGTATTGAGATTCGAACATGAAATCGGGTCAAACAAATATAGTGTTACAAGAACGACTACTACTGCATGCATCCTGGGATACAGTATCCGGGAGATGAGCCAAAAAACTTAGCCATACAACATTATGTCGACCATTTGCATTTAAAATATGTCCTCTTTACAATTCAGTGAATCAATGTTTGTGACATAAATATTTATTACGATTTACGACAATTGTCACAATTCTGGATTTAATATAGATAATATCCGTAATTGGGAGGCTAGTTAGAGATCGCTTTTTAAATAAGTTCAGGTTTATTACAAATCATTTCAACCCCTTCTCCGGTAGGCTCCGTAGTTTTGACTGCGTTACTGTATTAAAATATTCGATTTACATAGTAATTCATAATTTAAAATACAAAGAACGAAAGAAAAAGTAGTTAATTTATCATAAGACATGAAAGTCAGGCACAAAAAAAAACAATACAAAAAGAAATAATTAAAATGTTTAAAAACAGAATACCTATAAAAATAATAATAAGCGAAATAGGAAATGTGTTATCTCGACCAAGTGCGGTCGGTATCTCAGTTGCCTCTCATGTTATTCGTTGCAAAAGGAACTGTGCAGACACTTGTACCATGCTATGACATAGTATATATACATATATACCTTCGTATACTCAAACCTTCAACCTCAGTTCTCATCGGAACAAAGGAATCATCAATACCAGCAAGTGAAGCGTTTTGTACTTTGACATATCTACAAATACGGTTTTCATAATTATACCTTTTATATGTATATTTTACGTTTGTATATTTAAATGTTTTTCTTTACTTCTTGAGTTATAAGACAAGGTTATTCTATACATACATATATAAGTATATAAAAGAAAGTCGTGTTAGTTACACTATTTATAACTCAAGAACGGCTGAACCGATTTGGCTGAAAATTCATAGGTAGCTAAGAACTAGGAGAAGGACATAGGATAGGATAGAATAAGTTGTGTAGCTTAGGTAGAGTAGGGTAGGTAGTCAAATGACGGGAGCGTCGCCGCGGGTAAAAAGTATTCTATATTTTAAAGATATTTCTGTATCACTGCATTTTAATGAAAAATTTACATATTGGTCAGTAAATACCTTTATTTTAATTATTATGTTTTCGGCTTACTCACGTAAATGTCTCACGAAAGTTATAATAAAAATAAATTGCTTTATCCTGAGTAAAGGTTTTTTCTCACATGCAGAAAGAATCAAGGCGGATTAACGACTTCCAACCTATATTTTATAATACGAAATTATTATAAGTCCAGTTCATCTTCCTTCAACATGTGGTACTAATATTTAAATAATCAAAAGTCAAGTAAGAAGAATGATCCTGTTAACTGTTAATGTTGAAAACCAAACAAGGATTTGTGTCAGGATAGATGAAACACAAACCATTTTGTAATCTGAATTTACATTTCAGCGCGCCGCGAAGCTAGCATCGGTGCAGTGAAAAAGGGCAGTCAACTAGGACTAGGTGGATAACCAAAACAATCCTGTTATTATAGCAATATAACTGGTGGAGCCTATCTGTAATATTTAAGCATATTTTTTGCGTGATAGCGCAGCAGACGAGCAGACATAATACCTGATGGTAAGCAATCAGCGCCGCCCATCCACACCAGAGAAGTTGCGAGTGCATTTTCGGCCTTTTGGGTAATAAGGTTTCAGATTAAACCTCTCGCAACCTCACTCACACGGTAAAGCAAGCATATGGTGGTTTCTCGTCGGTTTTCTGCGAGGCCGTGGTATTATCACTCCGATCAAGACGACCTTGCTCTCTTAAGTTAAACTAATTTAATTGTCGTACCTAAATCGTAGATTAAGACGTCCGCCTATCATACATGAGCGGCCTCATTTCCTTATGTATTTGCTTCATACCTTACTTATACTATCTACTAACTACTCTCGCCCGGTTTCAATTGTAGCTATCAAAACATTGTAGCTATCTATCAGTGAAAAAAATTTGCCAAGCCGACCAGCGGTTTCAAAGATTAACGCCTACATAAAAACTTACAAATTTAACCTCTTTATAATATTAGTATAGATAGTACAGCTG
The DNA here is from genome assembly GCA_902829305.4 of Spodoptera exigua. Lineage (NCBI taxonomy): Eukaryota > Metazoa > Arthropoda > Insecta > Lepidoptera > Noctuidae > Spodoptera > Spodoptera exigua. The sequence continues at coordinate 3,674,723 of LR824601.2, read as the reverse complement.
TAAATAGCGAACAGACATCATCATTTTCAATTAAGCAATGTCCCTGTTCATTTAGACAATGCCTAACATATACACAGAACTATAGATCACAAAACCAATCAGTTGTGATGCTAATTGAATATCCTCATTTTGTAATGAAATACTAATCCTATTATATAGAGCACAGGCATAATCCTAATAATATTGCAAGCAAATCTCTTTTAGAGGGAATTGTTTTGCATTTAATTGTCTAATTGATGTGGTGTTTTGTAATAATACAATACCTTTATTACGAACTAATTTGCGTAATGCAAACGCTTTTATGTATAAAATGCAACTATAGCTGTTTGGGATTAATTTCATATCTAAAAAACACTAAAGAGAAGACTAAAAAACACCCCGTTCTTTCTCTGTCCAAGCCGCAGTACATTATTTCGCTTGACGCAAAAATCTGTATAGGAATTTATTCTTTTCGATAATCCGATATCAATGATAATTGTCGCTAATCTCTTTAATCCTTTAATGGTTCACATAATCCTCTGTTCATATCGTTTTCTTTTTCAATAATTATCTGATTGCACACAACTTCTGTCATTTCAAGTGTTATACGTAGATAATTATCTTAATAAAATATAGAAAATAAGTTACCTACTCAACGTGCCATTACTGTAGATTTTAAAGAAAAACACATATAGGCAATTTAGGTAAAAAACCTTAAAAACTTTCGCGTAGTTCCAGAACAAAGTTGAAGGTCGTGGTGGCCCGGAGGTTAAGGAGCCCGCTTCTCATGCATGAGGGTGTGGGTTCGAAACCTGGCAAGTACCAATGTGACTTTTTCCGAGTTATATGTACTTTCTATAATTATTTAGACACCACTGACATACGGTAAAGGTAAATATCGTGAGGAAACCTGGACTTATAATTTCTAATTATAAGTTTGAAATCGCCAACCCGCATTGAGCAAGCGTGGTGATTAATGCTCAAACCTTCTCCGTGTGAGAAGAGGCCTTTGCTCAGCAGTGGGCACTTATAGGCTGATGATGATGATGAGTTCCAGAACATAATCCACGAAATTTTAAAACGAAAATTTAAAAAAACTACATCAGATATAAAGAAGAAAAAACTTGTTTACGTTCGATTTATATCTATATAATAATATTCTTATAGACCACAAATTCTTACCAAAGACGGCACCTGAACGTAGGTATAAAATGCAGGCGACAGCTCATATAATATCCAAACGAATTGGGTTAAGTTTCGAAGCAAACCCCAACCTAGTTAAGAATAAGGCTAGGAGGGGGAAAACAATGTTTATAAGTACTTCAATAATACACAATAAGGTAGTGGATAAGTTCTTGAGTAACTTTTTTAGTTTGACGTAAGTTGTCTCAAGTCGACGTAGATCGGATGAAAATAATTTATTTAGTATTGGCAACTACATTATCAAGATTTTCCCTATTTGTTTTTCTTGGCATTTTAAGTTGGTTTAACTTTGTAAAGAATAGTTAAGAAAGTAGGTTCGTGTAAGGAGTTTATTCCTCATTTTAAGTTTAAATTTTATTGGTGTATTATTATTGAACAAATTTTAGTATTAATACCAATATATTATTAATAAAATTATTTGTTTTTTGTTATGTAAATACATGTGTATTTATATTTCATTAAAAGTTCCAAATTCGGACTTATCAGACATATATGAAACAGGCGTTTGTTTTTTGTTTTGTTTTTGATATTGCGACGTTAGTTTGTGGAACATGTTTTGTTTAATCAGTGCGTTGGACGTAAATAGTTAAAGTGCTAAAGAATTTCAATTCAATATGTAAGGGTAAAGCTAAAGCGGTAAACGGACAGCGTTAAAAAGTGTACGACATTTCAATAGCAATACATGGGCCATATTGTAATTATGATACAAACTGTATACTAAAAACCTTTATCAAACTAAATAAAGCCATTGTAACATATTCATAAAACACAAATTTGTTTAGCAACTGCTGGCAATGTGAGATCACAATATTCATATTATCTATCAAAGACCGACGATCTCCTAAGCCATAATAGCATTACCTTACACCTCGATAGTAAACGGATTTAATCCTACCAACCTACATGGATTTATTCCTATGATATGGAATATTCTAGAGAACTATCTCTCTGCCTTGATACTACTCAAAGGATTGTGTTAGAGGTCTGATATCAGGCTGTCAAAAGCTAAGCTAGAGACTACCGGCGATATCTACACAGGACGCCCTGCGCTAGGGTTGTTACCATAGCATTTTCGCACAAAACGTATATGTATATTCCGAGTAATCTTTGTCACCTACACCCCTGTCAACGCTTCATGATAATCGTTAGTTCTCAAAATAGTATTGGTAAAGCGACAGTGTTTGCTTCTGATCATAATTTGTTCAAAAAGACAGGGAATATCAGACTCTTACTGACTAAAAACCACTCCGTGCAACTAATGGGCCAGGACCGTTGTTTTTTGCGCTTGACCCTTAGCAAACCTGGCTGGAAATCAGCCCTCCTAGCCCCCGTCTTTGGTAGTCTGTTGGCACTTTGAAGCAATATTCAGAACAGGGTACAGACTACTTTTTTTTGTCCGGGGAAAATCATCAAACGACTCTAGAAATATATTTATAGTGAACATTTTTCCATTTCCTCATTCAATAATGTAGTATGCGCTACTTTCTCACAATATTTTCTCTTTTTAAAATTGAATATTTTCTATAAGCAGCTACGACCGGTTAGCTGAACTTCGTTCGATTTTCAATATTCAGTTTATTTCCAAATCGGAATTTGTGCTAAGGATTATTACGAACATACTTTCATAAGTGAGAACTTTCCAGAAAGAAATATTCGGACAAAAATAACGTAGAAGCAATAAAAAGTATTGGAAAAATCTTTTAGAATAAAAATATTTTGTGTAAATGTAATAATAACATGGTAATAATGACATGGCGAAAAAATGAAAGCTATATTTCTAAGAAAATATACTTTTATGTCTCGTCTGAATGTTGGCACTTCCATTTGAAGTCTAGTTTACTATTTCAACTATCATTAATACATCTCATTACTGTGAAGTCGTCATTATTTCTCAAAAAATATTTTTTTATTGAAAACAAAAATCTACCGAAGAATATTTCAAAAGGCGGATTGCGCGGTACGAGTTTAAAGTGTAAAAGGACAAAATAAATAAGAGCAAGTTGAGCCTCGGGGGAACGAACAGAGAATGGTAGGCGAGTGGAAATGAAAACTGATTTGGAACAAAATATAGATCTGTATATTATATCCATAAGAAAGTCGTATTAGTAATACTTTTTGTAGCTCAAGAACGGCTGAACCAATTTCATTGATTTTCGGTAGGGTAGGGCAGCGTCTGGGTAGGTATTGTACTGTGAAGGTAGTTAAACGACGGGAGCAAAGCCGCAGGCAAAAGCTAGTCTATACCTCAATATAAACCATAACTCAACTCAGCAAATGAATTCTTAGAAAAGTAAAGGGGACAGTTGAAATAGCCATCCTTTCGTAATTAACCAGTAGACATCCGTGCGAAGGAGGGCCGGGCAGCTAGTTAAATATTTAATAGAATTGAATTCTAAATGTATTATTTATTTAATAGGTAAGCATAAATTTACTTCCAGTTGTTATTAGAGGACGAGCTACAGGTAAACTAAATGAAATGAAATAGAAAATGTTTACAGTTTAGAAAGAGAAAGAAGAAAAGTGGTAATAGATAGCCTGTTCAAAGCGAGATAGAAACAATAACATTTAATCTCGGATTTTCACACTATAAGAAAGCCTCCTTTTAAACCAATACTTTTAACAAGTTTTATAAGTGTGGGAGAGCCGTCCTTTGGCACGAATGGGTTGGCTCGACCGGAGTGATACCACGGCCTCACAGAAAACCGGCGTGAAACAACCACAGTGTTGTGTTTCGCCGTGTGAGTGAGGTTACCGGAGGCCCAATCCTTCCCCTTCCCAATCCCTCCCCAGTTCCTAAATCTCCAAAGCCCTAATCCCAGAAAGGTCGGCAACGCACTCGTAACTCCTCCGTTGCGGGTGTCCATGGGCGGTGCTGATTGCCTACCACCAGGTAATCCGTCTGCCTGTTTGCCGACCTATTACATAAAAAATAATTTCGAATTATATAGCTGCCAATAGTTACATTTAAAACTAATCTTGTACATATTGATATCTGCACTACAAATACATTAACCAATAGGTAGACTTGTTAGGCACTTTACAACTCACATAAATGATGAATGCAAGCAATTTCCCCGACCTAACATTTGCTGCATTACAAATTAAACAAATGTCACCTTTAAGCACTTTGTATTAATGATGATTGTCCTAAGTATACGTTGTTGTGGGTAGCAATTTTCCAAGTTAAGCTATTGAGTATTGATGAGGTAATATGCGGCCATTCACGCCAACGATCTACGAGTGGGTGGTTTTGTATACATTGTTTAGCGATGAATGGGCTATTTATATGGTTGTGAAAGAAAAAATGTATAAGTATGTTTACTGAAGAAGGTGAAAGATTATGCATTTTGGATTTCTGGTATTTCTGGTGTTTATATTAGAAACCTCAGGATCATTTCTTATCTCTTACATCTTATCAGGATCATTATCCTGGTAAAGTATTAAATTACAAGAAATATCGAAGCTACAAAAAACAAGGACCAAATAGACTTATATTCAATAACACTAGACAGTACAAAAAAAAAATCATCGAGAAAAATAAAAAACAAAATTATAAATTAATAAATTTTGCACACGAAACTGAAAACCTCATGCAAAAATGAAACTGACTACCGGGAATTAAGTATCATTTTATTTTACCAAGATTTAATATAAAGTGAACTGGAAAAGTGCTTTATTGAAACAACATGTTACGAAACTTTCCATCATTTTTGTGGTATCGAGAATAAAATACTCGGGTATTTTATTACGAGTATGTTATTGTATTACAGTGGCGAACAAACACACAGGTTTTCTCATCTCTGCTGCGATAACAAATAAAACGTATTTTTTTAAATTTCCTCTTCTTCAAGAAGGAAGGGAAAGCAAGTGTCAAAGGTGACACCAAATAATTTTGTGCATTTCTCATTTTATAACAATATTGTGTCGGCCAATAGTGGATTGTTGTGTACTACGAGTTAACTTGGCAAGTACTAATATGACTATTTCCTAGTTAAATACACTTTCTATGATTAATTAGACACTACTAACATAATGTAAAGGAAAATATAGAAGGAAAACCTTTTTTTTTGTCACGAACAACCTGGACTTGTTCTAAATATAAGTTTAAAATCGCCAATCTTACTTGAACAAGCGTGGTGATTAATACTCAAACCTTTTCTGTATGAGAAGAGGCCTTTGTTAAGCAGTGGACATATAGGTTGATGATGTGATGTGAATAGTGACTTATGTACAGTCAACATCAGAAAAAAGGTAACAGAGTTGAGGGGTTCCTATTCCCTGACGCTTTTTGTACATTGACGCCCATTGTACGTCAGATGACGTCACGCTATCAAAGGCCCTCAATGCACTGTGATCTTTTCATTGCTGAAAATAAAATTGAAAAAAGAGTTTCGCACAATGCCGTACAGAGCATCGAAATACCGTACCTAGAATCAATTTCACGTAACAGGAGCTCTATTTCCAATAACTTTTTTCATGGACTGACGAGTGGAATCCAACGCACCTTTGTTCACGACTAAAATTTGCAGCGAAAAGGCTTTCAAACTTCCATCGAACTTGTAAACTATATCGTAGTTTCGGTAGATATTTACGTTTTATTTAAAATCGCTTGATATTTTTTTTATATATTTAATTTTCTTTATATTAATCTAAATAATTTGGATACATAATTAAATTTTTAAGCTATGTAGATGACATTCTATATCCAGCTCAGTCTTTCGTTTTAATCGAAACAAAATTCTAAACAAGAATACATCACCAAAACTTAAAAATAAATTGACCTAAATAAGAAAACATTTTCCACGAATAGAAAATATGCATACTTAATAAATATAATGGAACCTATTTTCACAGTGCCTCGAATAGCGCGCATTTGAATTTGGAAACCCTCTTTCAACGAAGCGTTGTTGGTTGAAACATTTATGTAAAATGTCATTGGTCATAATCTGTCATACGTGTGGAATCGCAATGAACACAACAATTTCCACGAAACAATTGCGGTTACATTTATATCGCCTAGCTTAAATATGATAAATATAAATTCACGTATGACCTAAAACAGTAGTTGAAAATTATTTGGAATATTTAGGCTACCTATGACCTTAATCACGTGGCGAACCACAAGTTTTATATAAGACCAAAAAGCCGGTCCATGTGTATTTCTTAATGTCATGTCACACTTTACTTGATAGTAAGACAACGATGTTAATATCAATTGAGAGATATCTCGAAATAAAGCTGTAGATTTTAAGTGTGGGAAAACCATGATTTGGCTCGACCGAAGTGATGCCACGGCCTAACAACCACAGCGTTGTGTTTCGCCATGTGAGGGAGGTAAGCAGAGACCCAATCCTTCCCCAACCATAATCTTTGAATCTCCAAAAGATCGGCAACGCACTTGCAACTTTCCGGTATTGCGGATGTTCAAGGGCGGTATCGATTGCTTACCATCAGGTAATCCGTCACATAAAAACAAAAGTTTGGCTATGCTGCCAGTACGTGCATAGAAATAGAAACCTATACCTCGTACGGAATTATAGGAGAACCTCCTCACAATATCTTGGTAATGCAACTATTGTCTGTGCCACCTGAACTAAGCTTAGGGAATCTGTACAGCACGTCCCGTCCAATGATTACCTCAAATACTGGTATACAGCCATTGAGCTCCTCGTATTAACATGAAAGCCTAATTTAGTTAGACATGACAATCTGTGTGTTGGCGTGGATTAACTACTTTATACATACATGTATCCCATAGTCTATGTCTCAAAACAGATTATATTCTGATAGGAGCCGTACTCTAGAATCTCATTCAGATATGAATTACAATAGGGATTATGACCGAGCCCAAAAATAAATTGATTTGATTATTAAAAAAATTATCTTTACTTTCATAATTATTTTAATAAAATTTATTTTTCGAATCTATTGTCAAGAAATAAATACGACGTTAGGCTATGAAATTATGTCAAAGTAAATAGGTAGGTACGCATATTCGCCCGTTTCCATTTTTGAAAAAAAAAAATGTGCTAGTTTTCCACATTCCTGTTCTCAATTCAAACCAGGATTCAATAGTTCGTTTGACATCTGTCAGTTCTGCATTATGAGTTGTCATGCAAACACCCGGGATAGATCGGCTGCCATCTTTGTTTTGTTCTATTGGATTTCACGTCATGTAATATCACGCCTGATCCCCCGCGAATGGATAAGCAGGTACCGATGAAACCCGTGGGCTCGAAATTCTCGAACCGGGAAAATGAAATAAGAATTTTCAGCTGTAATATGGGACTTCAATGAGTTGGTATATTAATAATACCAAGTCTGTAATATCATTCAATGTATAGAAGCAAGCTGGTTGCTATTGTAAGTAATTTGTAAACTCGTGGTGGCCCAAAAGCTTTACGATACATGAACTTTATAAGTGCGCTAGCTACTCCCGCGCGGTACACTATTGATTTTATTTCATTGATCTTCATCTTTTGATTGATCACATTGATTGTAGCGTGATGTTTTTAGCCTATAGCACTCGTGAACATTGAAGCTATCAATAAGTAAAAGAATTTTGGGAATCCGACCAGTGGTTCCAAAGACTACCCCCTACATACAAACTTACAATTTTACAATTTTTACCTCTTTATAATATTAGTATAGATTAACACATAGTGAGGAAACCTTGAGTAAGCGTGGTGAATAATGCTCAATTGCTTGTCTGCATAAGAAGCAGAAGAAGTCTGCTTGCTAAGTAAAGACTTAGCATTGGGCACTTTCAGCCTGATGATGATGATGATTTAGGTAATTTTTAACATAGTTAAAATTGTGCTGTAAATATATTATACTCAGCGCACATTTTCCATTACGTTCAATGCATCATAAAACCGTAAGCCTAAAACCTTTACTTCTCTTGACCTACTCCCAATTAAGTTGGGATAGCACTCAGCTTTAGCTAAATCCAAGGAATTAATTTAAAAGATTCTCCGCGCTGCGTTCGACAGTCTTGATTAGACCCGTTGTCAAACTTTCCAAATTTGAACTTCTAACTATCCGCAACGACTGTCGTAGATGTTTGTATGACAACAGGGACATACATACGGGATGTGTGTTTGTTTGAACAGTAGAGAATGCATGTATGTTTGACGCCACAGCCGGTTGTGTACCCAAGTTATCGGCTACAGAAAATGGATTATATGTTCCACAAATTGTTTGTCTGGCTCTGGACTTGATTGCACGAGACTAATACTGTTTAATTTTAACGTTCCTTAAAAATTTGAATGTGGAATTCCGTTTTTCATTTACTCTCTAAAGCAATATATGTTTGTTCATCCAATCAATGAAGGTAACTGTCAAAAATTTGACGTCCATTGAGGTGCGATTACAAAGAACATAGCTTATTCTCCATTGGATGAAAAGACGCGAAACCCACAGAAATGACATCTATGTAGTGTATTAAAAAAACAATAGCTCCCATTAGCAGACTATTACACATTTCTTATAGAAGGCATAGTTTATCAAAACTCTTGAAAAACCACGTGGTAAAGACATTACATGTAGCATAGGAATGTATATCTTATTTAGTAACGCGTAAAGTCCTTTCCTATCTCACAATGTTATTAGAAGCTTATAAAACTAAACAACGGCCAAGGTTGTTCGCTGAGCAATATTATAAGCGGTTTGAATCGGCTTACGTAAGTACTTAACGCTTCGATTATAAGTACATATGTTATTCGAGAAAATGATGAATACTATGTTGCAGCCTTGCAGTTATAAAATCGTGTACAATTTAGCTCAAAGGAAACGGCTCGTTGTACTAACAAAAATTTGTTACTTTGTCTATTGATGCTTACCTTTCATATACCTAACATTAAATAAATACTCTTTTTTTGTCAGGGGAAAATCATCAAATGGGTTCCTTCCCGTTCCTTCTCCTGCTCTGGGCCGAAGCCAAATAAATACTCTACGATATAAACTCTTTCATTATTCATGGAAGACATAAATACTAGTCAAGTTATTGTTACTGACTATGAGTTTTTTTTTTGCTAAATAACCAGGACAAAAAACATGTTAGAGGCTAACTATGTCTTATATTGTGGAAATAGGTTTGCAATGAGTAGGTAAATAGAAAAAAAAAATACCTAAAAAAACTACGTTCTCAAAAATATCATAAGTAAACGTACCCACATAAGTATCAGGGGGTTAAATATATTATCAATTGTTTTTTTTTCGATCTGGGTGAGAGGACGTGGCAGACGTTTACTGTCTAAAATCACTCAGTTCCCTCTCCTAATTCAGGTCGGTGTCAAGCTGGAAAAATTGAAAACTACCGAAAAATAAAAACACAACTTTTAATTTAGTAGTCTGTTTTCGAATATAAAAAAATATTTGAAGATACATTTTGGTTTACAGTACAGAAGCTACCGTGAAATTAGTAGGTACGTACAACAACCAACATTGTATTGGTACAGCAAACAAGTAATTTCGAAACATAATACATTAATGCATAACAAATAGTTTGGAGATGACGTTCCAAGTTGGAATGTAACATTGGTACCAATGTTGGTTCCAAATTTGATAGGAAACGAATAACTTGAAATTTCTATCAATTTCCTGACCTCTTGCCAACTAGGTTGGTCAGTCAATCATAACCTTTGTAGATTAGTTGGGTTTATTTTGATAATTCTCTTGGTAATGACATACTTGTACGTATTTCTGTCAAATGTGATATTTAGAGAGACGGTCAATAACTGTAGTTTGCTGTAAATTTTTGTGGGACTTGAGATTGAGCCCCTAGAGTACCTAGCGAAGGCTTTGATGGCGAAATTATTTTCAATGAGTAGGTAATTGCTATATTGACGTTTCATGGCCCGGGTTCGGAGAAGGAATGATGTGGTTTTTTCTCCGTATGATTCTGACACTCCCTCTCTCCTCACTTGGGAGAAGTTATATAATGATTTGCATTCACAATACAAAAAAAAACACAAAGCACATCTTCAGTTCCTTTCTTTTCAAAGCGAAATCCTATATTTTTTCTGCTTGATATTTTAACTTCTAAATTCAAACTTCAGAATGTTTTGTAAAATTATAAACGTGTACAGTTAGGTTCGTAATTCAATTCCATATTTAAACTTGGAATTATATTTGTCTGATCTAAAGGTTGTTATCAAAAATGTATGATAAAACGATCCCAAACGTTTATTTGCTGAATTATTAATAGAATTGGTAAACTTTGTAGACAAAACTGGTTCTAAACTAACTTCATTGTCTGACCTTTGGTATTAATATAAATATCTATGTGTGTATAGGATAGGCTTTATATTCTATTTATATGTTTATTACGTAATAGCTATGTGTTTTTAGTTTCTCGTTATTCTATGCTAGTGATTCTAAAAAGATCACTATAGAAAGGATTTGCACGATTATCTTACATTGTCTTATTAATTTTAAGTTTACACATTATCGTTTATTGATTGCTGAGTTGTTTTTTTCTCAGTGTATTCAGATAGTGCCGTCATGTTTTTTTTAAACAAATTAAGTATATTGGTGACGTGGAAAACGTGCTGTTTTAAAAAAATAAATTCATTGTTTTATTTTTTCAAAGCAAAAATGATAAACAAGTTGTGTATAATAAAAGAGTATGAAAATCAAATTAGATTCATTTCGCGGGACAAATTAGTTTGAACATTAGACTATAATAATAAACATAAATAAATAGTATTTATATTTTTCATTGAAACCAAAACATGTAAACTATGAATAGCAAATACATAGGTATCATACAGACAGAAAATAATAGAAAAACTCCCTTTAACCACGCCGTTCCTGTTTCGATGGCCAATCCTTTGAGTTTTTTTATTTGCTTTGTATAACTGCTTCCTTTGTTCACAAAAATATTCGTCAAAGTCAAAAATATTTGTCGAATATTGAAAATTCTGCTATTCGTTCAATAAAACTTAATTCACGGTACAGCCTGAAATTTGGTTCTGTCCGTTTGTGTGCATTCTATAGCGTATGAAAAAAATTTGAGTCCGCCATTTCGCGGACAAAAATTTAAGTTTTGTATGATTGGTATGTACCTATATATGATGGATATAGGTTTTATTAAAAAGTCTGATTTAGAGTAGTATTGTTATAAAAATATACGAATATTATCAAATATCTATGTAGACTCAACGTCTAGCCGTTATCTAACTGTCGTCGAATTTGATTGTGAAACAAAACAAAACCATTGAGACCCTTGCCCGTTTTTATTCATAGAATTTTTCTCTTTGGATCGCGTAAACAGCTTCACTAGAGGACTGAACGACAGGCTGCCACTGTTTTTCTTTAAACCTTTGTTTGACGTATAAGATAATAAAAAACAATACTTATGTAACTAAAACTTATAAAATTATAAAAATCAGTAATCATAATACATCCCAAAGCTCTATCGGCAAACAAAATTAATGTTTTAATTTAAATACTAGAAAAATTAATAGTATGGTATGTACCTACGTATGTAATAAATAAAAATACTACATTAAATACGTTTAAATTACGTTTCACACGGAACCCTAATCTGGGGCAACTAAAAAGTTTACATTTCACTTAAGTAAGCTATCCTTTTAGAACAAAGCTAATATCCGTTGGGTTCCTGACATCTAAGTTAATCTTTGACTTCACCGTAGCGGTCACGTCGTGGTTTCGCTTTGAGCTAACTATAGACTGTAAACTACACAAAGTCGCCGTCTGCCTGACCAAGATGGTTGACCTATATTGACAGTAAATGAAAGCACATTTGTTACCGTGCACATATGTACGTGTACACGAATGATTTATCTTCTAAATTTGTGTTTTAATTATATTTGATTTTCACTTTTAATATTTGACTAGCGTGACTGTCGGTCGTGGCTCCCACATCGTGATTCCGAATATCGTGTTTTTTAGATTTTACAGTTTTTTAAGTTTTGTTCTCATTTTCCTACCTACAAACCTTTTCTGGACTTCCACGAATAATTCAAGACCTAAATTAGCCAAATCGGTAAAGCCATTGTTGAGTTATAACATTACAACGAAAATAGGCATTGATTTTTAAGAAAGAAATTGTATTTACTTAGGAAAATAAAATGTTACAATAAATCAGTTTTGCGTTATAAAAATATCAAAATGTTTAGACTCTTACTGACTAAAAATCCCCAATTCCTTCTCCAGCTCTTGGCCGAGGCCGCGGTGCCTAATTGAGCTAGTCCATGAACTTAGTAAACTTAGTACCTATATGTTATAGGTTAAAGACATTAAATCTGAATCTCAAACACGTAGACAACAAATAATATATCGACATAAAACCATTGAAATAAAATAAATACAACAATAAGAAAAAAAAACTAAAAATAAATCTAACCTCCAGTTCACTTGTGTTTTGTTATGTTTTGTTATGCAATAACTTGTTAGAAGGCATGTTAACTTGCAGTGACTGTTAATGTAAGCGCTATGACCCAATCAAATTGTTCTGACGTGTTTTCAGATAGAAACTAATGAGCTGCGTGATTATGCATGGTTTGAACACATCCTGTACATGACGTGTGTTTACAGGTGCATTTATTTACACACCCTGTACATGACATGACATGTTGTTAACTGCATAAATTGTAATATTGTTTTGCAGTTTATTTGACGTTTTGTTGTTTGATATTTTATGTCAGAAAATTATAATATTTGAAGAAAACAGGTTGCATATTGTACCGAAAAAGCGTTTTTGTTGCGCTAAAATAATTATTTAATAATACTAGCGGCCCGCCCCCGCTTCACACGTGTCTAAATATCTCGCTATCATAGGGTCACTTTTTTCTAAGCCTCCCCTCTACTTTTCTAATGTTTTCTTCGATAAGAACCTTCTCCTGACAATAACAAACACAACAAAAGAAGAATTATCAAAATAGGTCCAGGCGTTCTTGAGTTATGCGCTTACCAACACATTTTGCGATCCATTTTATATATAAGAGATGACAACAACTAGTGCCTATAATTATGAGCATATAAGCAGTTTTAAGTATGGGAGAGCCATACTTCGGTTGGAATGGGTTGGCTCAACCGGAGTGACAACACAGAAAACTGTTTAAACTGCCTTTACTTTCTCATGAATTTATCATTTTGAATATAGAATCCAAACATTATGAAATTGAAAGGATATATACTATGTTTCACTGTGTCGCCTTTTGTAGTTATTACGACGACCATATTTTATATATATAAATATTTTAAATAAATCTTTAAATTCAAAAATATTTATCCACTTCAATAAATTCTCGAAGATTGTTTATTAAAATATCTCAAATACATTTTGTGAATCTTAAAAATGTCGGATGATTTTGTTAATTCGAGGCACAATATCGAAGATCCTTCATCTTGATATTATCCTGCCTTGTTAAGCTAATAAAAACGCCACGCTATATTGTGAATACATATTTCTTAAACAAAAATTTTCACAAAGCACGCCAATATTTAAAATATTAATACATAATCTATAAAGGACAGGTTTGATCAAAATATTACCTTACCAAAATAACGTCGAAACTTAGATAAATAATAACTCACTCTTCAATAAACTAGGTTGCCTTATTGAACACTGTATCGAACGAGGTGCTTACACGCATTTTGTGACAACGAAATACTTATAAAATTTACTGGAAGTCGATCTAAAAGGTTTTGCACAAAATAAACGACACAGCCAATTTTTTAAAGAAAAATGCTGCAACATTTTAAAACGCTTTAGTTAGCCGTCAACGTAGTTGATGAAAGCTTTTTTTATAATAGTCAAATAAATAAGAAAAACGTTAAACGTTGTGTCGTGGTGGCCCCGAGGTTAAGGCTCCCGCTCCTATGCATGACAGTGCGGGTTCGAGACCTGGTAAGTACCAATGTGACTTTTTCTGAGTTAGGTATATGTACTTTATATTCTTATTTAGACACCACTTCAAACGATGACTGAAAACAACGTGCGGAAATCTGGACTTATAACTTATAATTATAAGTTTGAAATCGCCAAACGTTTTTGAGCAAGCGCGGTGATTAAAGCTCAAACCTTCTCCTTGCGAGAAGAGGCTCAGCAGTAGGCACTTATAGGCTGATGAAGAAGAAGAAGAAGAAATAAGTAAAACATTATTTTAACTATTTTTAAAGACGGCTTTTGGTGTACGTCATCTGTTTTTCGCTTCCAATCTATCTTCCGATGTCCTGTTTGAAAAAAAAGGAATTTAAATTCGTTGCAGCGTTTCTGTCGCTCCGAGAGCTCGGAAATGAGAAAAGGATTGAATGAGTGATTGCACAACAATCTTCTCTCGATTGATTTTTCAAGAAAAATGCTGTCTCTTAAGCATTCCAAGTATTTGGCGACTTTAACATTTTTGAACATAAGAAGTAAGTATGTTTGTGTTAAAGAATAGTTTTAATAAAAAGGGATTTAAATAATTTATAATTTTAGTTCTTAGATAATTATAATCGTTTCCATAAATACTTAAGAATAGTCACATCAATGATATTATATTAACACAGATGTGTTACACCCTCACAAAACGCACGAAAAATGTGTTCCGCGCCAAGCGTCAGCACTTACATATCTTTCATTAATTGTACACGAGTTAAAATTGTAGAAAAATGATATTATGATAAATAAAACAAAAAAAAAAGAATTAGCTATTGTTATCAATTACGTACTCAACGTAAACAAACATTATTCTAAGAGAGACTAATTGCACTTGCATACAATTGTATCCTTTTCTAGTCTTCACTTTTGCGCGCTTATAACATATCTGTTAAAATATACACTCATATGAAACACAAGGTTTTAAATTAATTAAAAAATGAAAGACAATATTAAGCAATTTTCGTTTTTCTTATTTTACTACGAATTTTGCGGCAAACGAGTACAGAGTGTATCGGCCATGGACACCTCCAGAGCAACTCCAGAGGAGTTACAAAATTCAAAAGTTTTTACAGATTTGAGGATTTGAGTATTAGGGGTCTAAGGATTGGATTGCCGACAGTTTCACTCACACAGTGAAACAAACAAAACTCAAGCATTATTTAACGCTTGTTTTCTGTGACTCCTGCTTTCGTATCGTACCAAAGCATGGCTCTCCCACATAGACATTTTTATATATGCAAAGAAGAGTAAAGAAAACTTCTAGAAATCAATAGAAAGCTCTCATCAACCATAAAAATATTGTATTAATTGTACAAAGTGCTATCACAGCTCCTGTACGAGTACTTAGCAGGCAAATTACAACACCCCATTAAAGAAAGTATACGAGCAATAATTACTGCGTAATTAATCATTAAGCCATTTGTAATAAAAACTGTATGACGTGTGAAAAGTAGCGGTTACATTAGAATACAGTACATATACCCGGTTGTGGAATAACTGCTTCAATATTTTCTTTTATGTCTGAATAGTTGTAGTAAAACGTAAAACCAAGTATATCATGGAGTAATTTTAAACCTTTTTGACCGAACTTCATTTTGTAAAGCCTTTTTTTTAGGTGTGGAATATGTGGCAAAAGGGAATAACAGACTCTTACGTCTATAATTACGCCGCGATACATTATTTCGCTTACAACCAAAACCCTGACTGGATGTCGGCCCTATTGGGCCCTATATATTGTTCTGGACAGTAGGTGGGTGATTCTCCAAAAAACCTTAACTTTTATTTAACAAGTTATTATCCTCCCAGGTTTTTAAGCATCTTAGTAATTTATTTTATACAATATTTTTAATCGGTTGCTTGTAAGCAGTGGTGAGATTTAATTTAATAAAATAATTATCTGTGTTTTAATCAGCAGACTCGTTAATTTTCGGTTGAGGATAATGACATTATTAATTTTTTTTTAATTGATGTGAAGAATCACCCTGTACGTCTCTTTAAGAGTTTCAAAATCTAAGTTAATATTATAAATCACCATTTGAAACAAGGAGATGATATAAAATATTAAATCAAGATCTCAAAAGAAATCAGATCTGAGGTCTCAAATCAAAATGAATATGGCAATAAAATCACGCAAACATTTCTCTTTAACGTGTCACAATATTGCTTTAGCAGTTTGAGCTTTATTGTATAGGACATAAGATAACACGGCTACCTAAAAAGGACTCGAAACAAATGTAGGTACACAGAGATTAGGACGAGTGTATTTTCATCCAGACAACCTTGAACAATGTCAATTACATTAGAGGTGTCTAGAAATAGACTGGGTCTTCTCTAAAACATTTGCAGATTTGGAAAAGGTTTTGAGCATTTTCAACGAACGAAAGTAGTACCTACGTACTATGTTATATTCAATAAACTCATCCTTCGCTGTTGATATCATTAGTCCCTTTTTATGACGACGGTAATTTTGATGCTTTCGCCTAGTTTTTTAGAGTTCTTCCTCTAACGAATCTTTTATAATCAGCATCTTCAGCCTGATTTCACCTACTGCTGGACATAGGCCTCGATGCACGTCACTGAGCTCGATGTTCAGCTCTTGACATCCAACCACTGCCAGCCAACGTGCGGATATCGTCAGTCCACCTAGCTGGAGGGCTCGACCCTACGAATCTTTATCTAAATGACCAATATCTCAATCAATACAGTAAAATTATTTAAATAATTAAGTCAACTCCAATCTTCACAGTAAATAAGTAAATCAACGCACGATGCATGAGGCTAATAAAAAAATGTAAATTTGCTATGAAGTCTCCTGGGACCTAATAACATTGTTAACAACACGCATGGAAGTTTGCATACAGCATATAATACACATAAAACATAAAGGTATTATTTAAATGAACTATTAGATACTTTATTTAATTCATGTTTGCATTTATACGAACACTAGCTTCATTCACGCGGTTTCACCCGCTGCTTGGTCTAAAATGAATTGTTAAATTTGAACAAACTCACCAGCTTTAAAATATTAGATTAGGTTTAGGTAGTTAGTTCTATGTTACTCTGTCCTACTCCTATAGGCCACAGCGTGACGTTACATGGCCTATACCTTGATACCTTTTCCGCTAAACGAGCTATTCAACACAATTAATTCCAAATTTGAACCAGTACACTTTTTTATTTCTTTGATTTTAATAAATAATAATAAAAATTAGACAAAACAAACCTGTCTGCTCATCATTTAAAATCTATTTTAGGTCAGAATTTTCAATTGAACCTAAATAAACTTAGATGTCGTATTTTCCATTTAAATAAATATAAATAAGCAGTAAATATACAATAAAAATAAACTCACCTTGTACTTAAACAAATCCTTAAGACTGGCCTCAAGAACGATACGACGTAAATCGTCACCCATTTTAAAACTTTTAACGAAGATAGTAAAATTATATGACAAAACTGACCTACACGTCTGACACATCAATAATATCTAGAGTAATATTCAAAGTGAATCGAGCTCGTAACTCGATTGTAGCACTTCTGTATAATAGACTCATTGAGGCGATCTCGCAGACAATCTTTCCATCAATTTTGCACCTAACTCCTTCCTGTTGTCATATTAATGTTTTAACTGCGGTGCTGAGTTAGGTTTTAGTTCGTTCTTTCAAATTTATCACCTACATTTTACAATACACAAATTATTGTTTTAATAATACGTAAATATTATGTCAAGTAGGTATTATGGTTCCTTAAATGTTCTTAATAGAGTTTGGAATAAATTAATTATTTATGGAACATCATACAGCCTTTCAACACGTCGGCGTTGTGTATCACTATGCTGCTAATTAATATGAGCCCCGATCCGGGCTTGAGAGTAATCGAGCTACCTCGACAAATAGTTACGTGATTCATTTTAATATAAAATGAGAATTGGGTTCAATATATTTTTATAAAATTCCGAAGTAATTATTATATTTGTTTTTTTTAAGTACTTATAGTAAATTCTATCTTGAGATTTCCGGAGAGGAGCTTAGGGTCATAATGCATCGCTCTAATAGGTAATATTTTAGTAAGATAAGTACTTTCTAATTGTTTAAGAACAAATATGTGTTAGCTTGTCGGTAAAGGTAACTGATGTAGTTAAGATCTAAGTGTGTGTGTGTTGATTGATTTTAAAAGAAAATAGAAAACAAAATCAATCTTATTTCAAGTGTGGAAGAACAATGCTTGCACGGCCCCACAATGCGCTGGCGTGAAACTACACTTATGTTGTGTTTCGCCGTGTAAGTTAGGTTATTGAAGGCCCAATCAATCTCCATATCAACTACATATTCTTAAATTCCTAAAAACCTACAAAATTCCGGGAACGCACTTGTTACTCCTCTGATTTTACGAGTGCCCTTGGCTGGCACCGATCGCTTACTTTCAGGTAATTCTCTGTACTCGTTTGCCGACCTATCCCATAAATATAATAAAATTTCTTTATTTTTTTTTTGTTATACATAAGCATAATATAAGAACCTCTATGGTAATTTCTAAAAAATAGAAGATTTTTAAAATGTAATCCCATTGTTTGATGCCAATAAAATTACAATTGATTTGATACTAAGAACTAACATCAAGCTTAATAATGTGACGACGTACTGACGAAGAATATTTTTTTAAAATAGACAATCTCATTTCTTGTTTCCATGCTACTCTAATAGAAACATGAAAAAAATAAAACCTGATTCTTTTTTCAACTTGTCAACTAAAATCTTTTCGAATCCTATTAAATTCTATTCAATAAATACAACGAACAACAAAGTAAGATGTGAGAAGTTATAAATAAAATAGGACTTTTCCATTCAACAAAGGAAACAAGTAATATTTTCGTTTTGAGTTTGTTCCGAACTTAATACCAGTAGAGGTAATAATATCAGCCAGCATTCGCTCGACACCACCTAGTTTGCCATGAAGTTCGTGCGAGTGGAATACATTTAAGTTCGTGCGAATGGAATACAGTATGTATTCATATTAAAGTCTTGCTACAGTCAAACTTGTTATGATTTTAGAGGAATATGTTTATGATATCGAATAATTCTAATATTGATTTTGTTCATGCTTGTTCTGTAATGTAATGTACTAAGAATGTACAGAGTCCAAAATTAAGTAATATACATTACTAATTAGTTCTGTTTCTAAAGGCACTTGTTTTGTTACTCAAAAAAACATAATTCAATAGAATCCATTGAATTGAATAGCTATTAAATAGATTCTAAAATATTTCAAAATTTAAAACCCAGGTGAGGTTAACATCAGTCATAATATCTAATAAAAGTAAGCTACCAATAAGTGGTAAACAATAAGGAACCTAAAACCCTTCTTAATAAACTTTCTTTTCGTGAGACACTACAGCTATTAAACATTCTTGGTACAGGCCACCCGATAAAAGAGCGCCGACCAATTTTTTTTTAAGTCTGTATGGTATTATAATATTGATGCAAGATGAACGGTCAATAAAAATATCTCTACATCATAAAAGTTACTGATCTAAGATTGACTCACGAGAACCTTTGCGGAAAATGCATGTAAGGGAAGACCTAAGGATAATCCAGTTCAAATGTAGTGTGAAAAGGATTATTCAGGATTTGCTTTGTGGCTGGCTATTGTGTTCAATACGGAATATTTTATTCAGAACGACCGAAATAGCTTTTAACTGTTAGGTAATATGGTCGATAATAAATATGTAATTGTGACTTGCATATAGATTGTAATTTGTAACGAGATATTATGTTTATTCATAATACAAGTTGTTTGTTTTTCTTTTGTTAATGATGACGGCAGAGTGAAATTCGTCATAACCTTAGAAGAAATCACGGCTAAGCAAATTCCTTTTTTCACAAAGAGAAGTTTTGAACATTAATCAACAGGTCAACTCAAGTCATATTGGCGATCCAAAACTTAAAATAAGAAATTTTAAACTCATATTTCCTCAACATTTCCTTCGTTCTATGTCCGTTGTGTCTAAATAATCATAGAAAGTACATATAACTCGAACTCGTCAGGTTTCGAATCCGCACCCTCACCCGCTTAAGAAGCGGTAGGCAGTAAAAATAAGCTTGTAAGTGATTCCAGACATAAAATAGAGTCGTTTCTACTTCAAACAGTATCAGACATACACACACATATTCATCAATACTAAATCATCTATCCTGTTTATTAACGTTATTGGTAGGATGTAACACAAAACCAATTCCAACGTTCCAATAATTAACTTTTTAAACTATTCCCTACTTTTTGGAAAGTTCTATTTTACAAAAGCTGCATACCAAACGGTTCAGTGTCTATTCTCAAAGCGAGTATGCTTCACATTCGAGATGCATTCAGTTCTTAACAAACTAAAAGAACTTTCCAGAATAAAACAAAGGACATGAGAGGTTTAATCCTTCCTTTGTGAAGGATTTATATGTGGGAATGGGAGTCATGGAAAACTTTAGCCAGGAATTCTTACTTGGATCTTTTGCAGAACATATGGAAAGGCATGTCCATTAAACACTAGAACAAAAAAAAAACTGACACATATGTAAGTATAGATTACCCAAACAGGTAACGTACTTGCGATATTTATGAATGAGGGTGCGTTACCAACAACCCCAGGTTTTTAGGGAGACCAGACCCCTCTCAACTCTCTCAGGGGACCAAATTATCGATTTGCAGAATTCTTCCAATTTCAAAACGCTAACACTTTTTCGGGTCAATGGCTTTTAAAATAATACTTCTCGTGATTTTTTTTTATTTAGAATCTCTATTGTTCCCGCTGCTCGGCTCCGTTTAATCGTAGCGTGATTTTTATTAGCCTATAGCACTCAGGAACATTGTAGCTATCTATCAGTGAAAGAATTTTGGCAATCCGACCAGCGGTTACAACGGTACCCCTACATGCAAACATACAAACTTACAAATATTCAAACTTACAAACTTACAAATATTACCTCTTTATAATATTATACAAGATAAAAATAACATACTTTCTCTCACTTTTTCCGATTGTTTTTCAAGTATTTATCAGATAGTCAATAGTCCTTCAGATGGACACAACATATCAAGACTTTGTAATTTTCTTCAAGTTTCAATTGTGTATGCAATACAAAGAGAATTTTCACTATATACAACTTGTATAAAATAAATATATTCAATGTAAAAATGAAAAGCAAACATTAAAACTGAATTTATAGCAACCTACACATAAATCTATACTAATATTATAAATACGAAAGTACCTCTAATTTTCTGTTTTCTCTTCACGCCTAAACTACTGAATCGATTTCTGCGAAATTTGGTACAGGCATAGTTTGGGACTCGAGAAAGGACATAGGATAGTTTTCTTACTAAAAATCTGCGAGGGGCCACTATTCCACGCGAACGGAGTCGCAAGCAAAAGCTACTTACAAATAAAAGTTCTAGCTGTGATTCTGATTCACGTCATAATATGCAATATAAACATTTCAAAAAACTCTACAAACTGTATGTATACTCTGAAAACTGTATTCAGATTGTGAACGTTTTATTTCGTCGCTCGACGCCCACAATTTTCATTAACTTTCTTCGCCGTACAAAAGATATGTAGGTACCATACGTAGTACAATGAAACTTTATGTTTTTAATTTCTTCGGGGCAGTCAAATAAAACCTCATTTGGTCTAGTATACAAAAAAGTTTATCAGTACTGGCCGTTCATTAAATAATTAGAGACTAAACAAGCTTTGTTAATAAAGATTGCGCAAATGATGAAGAACTCCTGTTGATCTGAAAATTTTACGGATACTTCGTAATACGTCATATACGTAAGTATATAAACAGCAGGAATATAGATTTATTATAAGTTGTAGCAATTATTTTCGTAAAAAACAGGTTTTTTTTCAGGCTTGACTTTTACTTCTGGATGGTGAAAGAAAGTGTCAGACTCTTACTGATTTAAAACCACCCCGTACCATCTCCTGCTCCAGGCCGGGGCTCCAGTCGCGCTTGACCCGCAACCGGCTCTTTATGTAGAATGGTCTAAGTACCTAATAATTAATTAATATAACATAAATGTTATCTTTAATCATAACGGTATTCAAAGGAATCAAATATTTTCCTTATTACTTTCCCGCCTTTATATAAAAAAACAATACAAATTCCAGTTCTCTATTTAAAATTTCAGTTACAAATATTTGAATATCGAACGTCGTTCTTGACTCTTGATATTGACTTGTTTTGGGCTTCTCTCGGAGATATTCGGAAATATTCGACCCGTTGGCGATGGCCGTTCCAAATTTGGAGAAGATAAAATTAAATATGGCCCGGAAAAGTCTAAGGTCAAGCTGAAGGTTAAAGAAAAACTTTTGTTTTGACCTAGAGCAATGTTTGACAGCAAACGTACTAATTCTTTAAAATGTAAAGTAAAGCATAACCATTTGGACTTTAAAAGAAACTAGATTCTGAGTTTGTTTTGACATTTTCTTCTTAGAGTAGCGGGCTCCATCTTGTTTTTTTTAATTTAATTTTGATTTGTTGAAATAAATTCATTGTCATGTTTGGAATATTTATTAGAATCATTATGGTCACTAGAATTAATGTTACTTTGCTTGTTATAAGCGCTAAGAAAAACGATACCTTTGTAAAAAATACAGCACTTTTTAACCGACTTCAAAAAAGGAGGACGTTCTCAATTCGACGCCTGTTTTTTAATTATAAGTTAAAAATAGGTTATAATAAATAAAAAAAAAACGAACATGTATATATTCTTCAAATGAAATGAAATTTATTATTACATTATTGTAATAAAACTTAAAGTAATTAAATTTACAAAAAAATATTGGTTTAAAAATATAAATGACGACATCATTCACATTACCATATTTTAGTCTATTACCAACACTTTTTCAATATATTAAACCACTTAGCTTATTATCACATAACTTCAACTTTCATCAATTTTACGTAGTTGTAAATTTTTAAATCCGTCTCTATACCGCAAGTAGCGGGCTGAGTAAACACACAGACAAGCGCTTTACCCTATCACAGACGAGAAGCTTGATACTGTCAACATTACAGTTTATCGTCTTTTAAGCTCCGAAACCGCTGTACCTACACACTTGTAACTCCATATTGACGCAGCCAATAAATAAACGAACCAAACCAACATCTTATAAAACATGCAAGCACATCTACTGAACGTTCGTATTGAAATGAATGCAATCCATTACCCCGTATTCCTTTGAAATCCCCTATCCGATCCATTGTGAGCGAGAAATGGAGTAGCATGCACTACTGAAATGACCATCCCTCTGAAATTGCTATGAAGACTTAAAATGCTCATGTAAATATTGAATTCTTAAAGTAAATTACTTTAGCAATTCAAATGTTTTATCAAAGTTCATTGTTACATCAAAAGAATCAATTAGAAAATTTTTACAGATAATTTATATGCATTTTCCATTAGACATTACCTTAATTGAAAAATGTCTGAAGATGTAAGAACTGAGTACGTCTAGTATTTTTTTTTTTAGTAATTTATGCATTCTTAAAGAAAAAGCGAAGATATTTTATTCAATCATATAAAGTGTATCTCCTTCGCTTTAAAAAGTACACATATTTATTGGCAACCAATTACTCAAAACATTGTGTCCGAACAGAAACTCATATTAACTCTAACGCAATTAGGTTAGCCTATATGATCATATTGATCTAAATACAATTAAAAATTAAAGCGCCAAAGTCCAAAAAGATCATACCTCACAATGATATCAAGTCGCACTGATTATAAAAATATTATCTACCCTACTTCATTTAAAGACAACCCCACTACACGATTATCTTAGTCTGATCCACAAATTGTTGCTCCTGTGATGTGGAATTTGAAATTGTATATGTATAAACGCACTTACAACCTACGACACAATATAAAACAATAGTGTGGGACTATGTTGGTTTTTCAAATGAAATTTCGACGTTAAGCAATCAACGTTGTCCATGGACACCCACAACAACAGAGGAGTAACGAGTGCGTTGCCGGATTGAAGGTTGCCCCAAGGGAAGAATTGGGTCTCCGGTAACCTCACTAACACGGCGAAACACAAGGCTGTGGTTGTTTCACGCCGGTTTTCTGTGAGGCCGTGGTATCACTCAGGTCGAGTCGACCTATTCGTGCACTCTCTCACACTTAAATGACCATCCGTCATAGTTCCTTTCTCAAAATCTCAATAAAAATCAACGCTATAAAATTTTGATGCCGACTTAAAAACTAATTAAGGAATTAACTTGAAATTTCGCTGCAGGTAAACAAAAGTGAAGTAAAACAACAAGATTTGTCTAATTGAATCCGTAATCCGAGGAAATGTTGAAGTTGTGCAATGCGAGAGAATTTAATGCAAGTAAAAGGTGGGAAGCAGTGGCATATCCTGTTACCGATCGGGGTACTTCCATTAGTTTTAATGAAATCCAGCTGTTTGTTTACTACACACACCTTCTCAAGCCGTGCAAATTGAATAAGGGTTAGATTAGCTTACACTTTCGTAATGTTTATATTTACAATTGATTTAAACTTTATTTAAATACCTATTTATGTGAGTCTGGTTTTTGTGAATTATTAGGGACCCGCTCCAACTTCGCACGGGTGGTGCTGGTAGAAAATTTACACATAATGCTTTATGTTCGATCAATCACTCTATCAATTAAAAAATCACATCAAAATCCGTTTATAAAATTTCAACATAGGTACATAAAGAAAGGACAGAGAAGTCGACTTTGTTTTATGTTTAACGAAATACTCTTTAGCTAGCTACCTCGACTAGTTTCAAGCGACGCTAGGGGCTCATGTTCATAAACACGCGCGCGTCGAAACTAGTCTAGTTAAAGCCTATAATAATTACATGCGTAGTTTTGTCAAATCACTGCTTTTTCTTTAATGTTTCTTTTATCATTAGCAAGGAGAATGTGCTTCAAATATGATGACGTCACTTACATGTTTTTGTAATAAGCAACGAACTTTTTTTGCTTCTGGTATTTCTTTAAGGTAATATACATATGTATGTATATCACTTACAATACGAGTATGACCCTTTGCTATCAAAAATAGGCCAAAGTCGTCCAACCACCAAGCGCGTAAAAAATATTTTTATTTTATGGAATACGAGACAAACGAGCAGACGGCATCCTGATGGTAATCTATCAGCGCAGCCCATGGACACCCACCTCGGCCCAGTCAGTAAAAAAAAGCCCATGGACAACCGCAGCACTAGAGAAGTCACAGGCGCGTTGCTGGCCTTTTCAGAAGTGGTAAGGGTAAGGGGGTTTGCTCGTTCCTTGAACGTTTAAAGATCGAATCGGTTCGAAAATACCGCCGCGAGAAGACGTAATAATTCATAAATGACCTAAATTAACACATTAAAAATTCATATCATAGTGACCAAAAATAGTACTTCGGTGTTTATTCACATGACAGGAGTGCTAATCCAAACGTGGACTGACAATTGACCATTAGTATTGCTACCTGAATAGAATTAATTTATACCTAGGCAGGTTCGGAATGGCGGGCAAAGGAAAATGGATTTTGGGATTAATTATTTACAACGCTTTATGGCCATTCAAAGAATTTACCGCACAACCAATTATTCGACTTAGGGCTGATTTTTCAATGGTTAGATTAGATTATATAGACGAGTTATGTGGGAAATAATTATGATGCTGTCGCGTCAGAATGTTTGTATAAGACAGTGACAGCAACAATTTTATTCCTCAGATAGCATTTATCTGACATTGTAAATTCGGCCCTAAATTTAGCTAGCCTAAACTGTTTCAAAATTTAGAGTTTTAGTCAGTAAGAGTATGGGCACTCCTTTTAGCACTCCCCCAATATAAAAACTTGTGATTACTACTACTTCGATTTTCGACTTAAAAATGACTACACTCCCGTATGTAACTATACTACCTTATGTCCAGATTAAAGAAACAAAACCAGCTTCAATAACTTAACAAAAAATTTCCTGTTACGTGACATTTGATATGAAGAAACCAACAACAGTTTATAATATATTATCGTGAAAACTCGTTATCAATTACTTTAATGGCAAAACAAAAGAGTTCTTATTAAAATAAAAATCAGATTCATTCACACATTTTGAATTAGATGTCGATCGTTATAGTCAGTATAAAAATATATGAAACGGGTTAAAAGGAATCCAATTAGTGGCAACAATACGTTGAAAATGAATACTGACAACTAAAGCGCCTTTGTTTTATATTGAATAGTGTACGACTGGAGAATACCATCACACGGTTTATGGCAGCCTGGTATATAATGTCATTTAACACAAGCGGCCCGTCCTTGCTTTGCACAAATTGTCCAACTATAAATACTTCGCTTACGACGAAAGGGAGCTAACGCCCAATTAAACCTATACTTTTCTAAAATTTTCTTATATAATTGACTACTTCTGACAGTAGCAAACTATTCATTTTAAAAACAATTATACACCTATGATTTACCTACAAAATGGCAAGGAACACTTTTAAATCAAATCAAATCAAATTAATCAAAATCATTTACTCCAACTAAACCATGAATAGGTATTTTTGAAATGTCAAAATAGGATACTAGTCTGTCGGTCTGTTCGTCAGTGAAGCTAGGCGCTCGTTCCAAATTGTAAATTCGAATGGAGAAGAACGAGCATCAACATCCTTTTCATCAAGTCGCATGGTCCATACTCGACATGGTTCCTTTGGTCGTCTTCCAATTCTATAACCAAACCAGCTCGATGGTAACATAATATTGCAGTGCCATCAATAGAATTGATAATCACCAAACAGTATTTTTACCCACTTCCTTACAGAGCTACCTGATAAAAGAGTGACCTTTACTATGAAATACAAGAATCAACGTTGTTTTTGGTTTGGAGGTTAAGCCATTCGCTTGTCATGCATGAGAAGTCCGGATTCGAGCCCTGGCAAGTACCAATCTTATCTTTTTCTGAGCTATATGAACTTTTTAATATAATTTTGATACCACTTGCATACGGCGAAGGAAAAATGATCGCGAGTAAACCAATAGGTACTAATTAAATTCCTATTTTAAACCTTATCTGTATGAGAAGAGGCTTTTGCTCAGCAGTGGGCACTTATAGGCTGATGATGGTGATAATTTTTTTATTGAATTGAGAATTTGATTGCAAAATAAAGCAATTAATATAAGTAGGAACAAGGGATTCAAAAATGAAGTGTATTTGGCACCAATACTCATTTAAATACATAATCAACCTTCTATGCCAGAAACCAATTAAACAGATGACATAGGATTCTTATAAAACATTGCACTGAGGGATGGTCTCATATAGTTTTGGTACCACATTCTTTCAGACCGGAACTAATATGAAAAATTCTTGGTACGTTCCCTCCTATTTCTAGTCTTAAGAACACTCGGTATTTCATTTGAACCGTGAGATATAAGAAAATATTTTTATCATTTTTAAGATATAGGCAAGGAACGCAGAAAAACGTTCCTTAACAAACCATACTACAGTTACAATACCTTGCAGGCCAGGTAACTTATCACCAATGATCAAAAATAAAATTCCTAATTCAAAAAAATTAAGTAAAAGTTCGTGAACACATTTTCTTTTATTTTTGTGGATTAATTATTTTATTACCGAATTGTGTTACCTTGTTACCTCGGTTTCCAGTTCATAAATGTTACTTCTTCTCAATATTAAACAAAAGAAAAGCGGAGGCGTCTTCAATTTCGTGATAAACTTTTCTTTATTCAAAATTTTCGTGTGTCCACTTTCTTTCCTCGCATTGGTTATCTTGGTAATAACCAATGCTGTACTCTCCAACGAAGTACACATGCCTAATAACCAAACTATTTACTCGGACCTTGAAGACAGCAGGTGACAAATTCCACCATATCTTTTTCTTTATAATATTATCGTCCTTTTTTTAAATAAAACATATTTTCCCACGATAGGATTTTCTCCTGCGTCGTGGATTCTAACAAAAGGACTTGAAGCGAAATCCTTCATGCGAAAGAAGTAAAAAGTACCAGTGATATTATCACGATCTCAACAAGAAGCTAAATAATGGTGAAGCTACATGTTAAATGTAAAGAAAATATATTTTTCAAGCTTTAGCTAAGGAAGTGACACTTGTCTAACGACTTCCTGGCTTTACGCGTAGGAGAAATAAATATTGCAGTGACACGGGTCCTTATATTTGTGCACTACAGCGCAGATGTTTGTAATTACATTTTATTTACTTTTAAAGTTACATTTCTTATGAAAAGTAATCCGTTTAATGATTGCATCGAATATTGCGGTAAACAAATATTGGGAATTAAATTGTAATGACCTATCTGAAATGGCAAACTTCATTCCGCCTCGAAATTAACTTAAGTTTTCTGACCTTTTAAACCTTCTTTGGACTTCCACGAATAATTCAATACCAAAATTAGCCAAA
This sequence comes from Spodoptera exigua, assembly GCA_902829305.4. Classification (NCBI taxonomy): domain Eukaryota; kingdom Metazoa; phylum Arthropoda; class Insecta; order Lepidoptera; family Noctuidae; genus Spodoptera; species Spodoptera exigua. The sequence goes on along the minus strand of LR824601.2, from coordinate 3,646,178 downwards.
TTGGTAAAATTGAATTTATAATTATATGTCTAAATTATAGAAAAATTGTAACAAAGTCTAGTAAATTTCACATTATGGAATGCAAATAATTAATTGAGTATTGAGTAAGTACATATATAATTTTGTGCATATTCGTTTTTAGAAGATATCTCGCAACAAAATACTTATTAAAATATCTCTTCGTGGAAAAACATAAAAGAAGGACGGTCTACTAACGTTCAGAAACAGCATCTATCACCATAGTAGGCGCGTGCATTTGACAAGCGTGAAAATCGGAACTTCGAACCAATTCCAAGGAAACATTGGATTAATCTTAACACAGTTAAATCGCTCAAACATATATTGCAATATGATCTTATAATAAAAGTTACTATAAAAGATCATATTACGTTTTTTATTACAATATATTGCATAACACGAAAAATGACACGATCTTTCTTCTAATTGTTTAGTCTCATTTTGATGCAGAAATTTGTATACTTACACTTCAAAAAATAATATATATTATATATTAAATTAATATAATTATAGAAAGTTCGTCGCCGTTGCGTAAAACTTGAGGTTTCGTTATAGCAAGTAGCAATGTCACATTTATAAATCATATGTACCTACTTTCTTAGTTTGAAATTGATATAATTGACATGCAGACCATGCAGTCGAGAAAATCGTCGTGAAGTAACCTGGACTTATACATTAATGACTGATTTTTATGAATTTGAAATAGCTAGCCGGACACATGCGAGTGTTACGTGCCTGACGTCACGTTCCTGACTATGCGGGCTTAGGTTACGGGATTGGATGAAATTAAACACTAATACCGGTTTTCGGACTTTCTATTGTACTTAAGTGACAGCGTCCACGGAGTTTGGTAATCGGCGTTCCTCTCCAGCAGAGTCCGGCCAACTGACACAACTTTGCTGTTCACGCTGACTTAACTCACTGCACTTCACTGTTTCACTGCACTTCACTATTTCACTCACTTTTCTTCTTTTTCACCTCTTCCTTTTCTTCCAAATCGCTTTGGACTTAGAACTCAACTGCCAGCGGTGAGCCGCAGTTCCGCTTATATACCCCCGGTTCAGGTTCTGGAACATTCAATTTCGTTATTCTTTTTGATCGTCATGACTCCTGAACCTTCCAATAATTTCGTTACTCATTTTTATTTATTCTCCTTCTCGCTCTTTAATTTTTCATTTCTTTCACACAAATAATTCCAGAAAGTTCCACAAAACTTCTATCAACTAAAAAACTACATGTTTACGGCGGGACTCGAACTCGGGGTCTCTGTGGTGTAATCCACACGCCTTACCGATTACACCAACTCGTGTTGACAATTCACGACGAAATTTACAATCTCTAGGCAACGTTTGACAACCATCCATTGACGTCATGATGTCAAAGAGTTTGAACCACTTTTCCGTCACACTGCCCCCCTCTTAGATTCGCTCGTCCCGAGCATCGTTGCTGCCGTAATACCTCGCCAACCTGTCTATATGGACAACTTTCAAAGGGCTCCTTGAAGTCTTCCGAATTCTGTAAGTAATGTCATTGATCTTCGTGACTATCTCATAAGGACCTTCCCAACTCGGTTGCAGCTTCGGAGATTTTCCCTTCCTTCTGACTGGATTATGAAGCCAGACCAATGACCCCTCTTCAAACCCAACAGAATTGGCTCGTCGATCATAGCGCGTCTTTGCGCGATCACTAGCTTGAAAACCGGCCTCCCTGATCTGCTCATAAATGTCCAACATTTTTGCCCTTAACTCGCTTATGTAATCGCTAAACTCGGTGCGAGAGTCGCCAGGTGGACAGCCCGATATAAGATCTGCCGGTAATCTCAATTCCCTTCCAAAATTTGCAAATGCAGGCGTCTTTGCGGTACTTTCATGTACAGCAGTCCGATAGGCAAGCAAGAAGAGAGGTATGTAAGTGTCCCAATCTCTCTGATGGCTGTCAACCACCTTTGCTAAGTGTCGCTCCAATGTTTGGTTGAAGCGTTCGACCATTCCATCTGACTGTGGATGATAAGGGGTCGTTCGAGTCTTATGGATTCCCAAAAGTTTACAAGTTTCCTGAAAAACTTGGGATTCAAAGTTCCGTCCTTGATCACTGTGCATCTCCAAGGGCACTCCGAATCGGGTGAATACCTCGTTTACCAACTTCGTGGCTACAGTTACTGCCTCTTGATTCGGTATGGCAAAGACCTCCGGCCATTTTGTAAAATAATCCATAACCACTAAAACGTAGCGATTGCCCGAATCAGTGATTGGAAATGGTCCAGCGATGTCTAAGGCTATTCTCTCCCAAGGCATACCAACATTGTAGATTTTCATCGCCCCTCTGCTTCTTGTTTGTGGACCCTTGACAGCTGCACAACTAGTGCATTTCCGGCACCAATCTTCGACGTCATATTTGCAATGCAGCCAATAAAACCTCTCCTTGATCTTCACCAAAGTCCTCCTAATTCCCAAATGTCCTCCAGAAGATCCATCATGGAACGCTTTTAATACATCCCTTATTTTTGAACGAGGCACCACCAATTGCAAATGCTCGTCCTTGCCGTTTGTTGATTCCCATTTCCTGCACAGAAGTCCATTATGCAGCGTAAGGCTTTTCCACTGTGCCCATAAACCTTTCGTTACCGCGCTATATTGGGCGACGTCACTCCAACTTGGCTTGTTACCACTTCGTAGCCACTCCAGTATTGGTTTAATATCTGCATCTCTTTCCTGTTCTAATTTCATCGCATCATCTCCCCATGCCTCGTCAACAGTATCAGTCCTTATCACCTTAAGAAAAGCAGTTTCCTTCTTGGCACAATGCTTGCAATCTTCCACGCATGGGCGTCTCGATAATGCATCTGCGTTGCCATGAATTCTTCCTCCGCGATGTTCGATTTCAAAGTCAAATTCCTGAAGTTGTTCCAACCATCTGGCTACTTGGCCTTCGGGATCCTTAAACTGAAGCAGCCATTTCAAAGCAGCGTGATCTGTTCTGATCAAAAATTTCCGTCCCAGTAAATACTTCTTGAAATGGTGCAGAGTTTTGACTACGGCCAGCAATTCCCTCCTGGTCACGCAATAATTCCTCTCTGGCTTGGATAGTGACTTGCTGAAGTAAGCAATAACCTTCTCCTGCTCACCATCGCGTTGTGAAAGGACACCTCCTATTCCAATGTTGCTGGCATCCGTATCAACTACGAATATTCCTTTCGCGCTGGGATATCCGAGAATTGGTGTGTTACAAAGCCGTTCTTTTAGTTCTCGAAAGGCTTGCTCACAATCCTCGTCCCAAACAAAGGCACGTTTATCCTCTGTCAATCGATGCAATGGCTTGGCAATGTCCGAGAATCCTTTCACAAACCGCCGATAATACGAGCACAATCCAAGAAATGCCCGAACTTGCGTTTTGTCTTTAGGTGTTGGCCATTCCTTGACAGCGACAGTCTTGGCTGGATCAGTCTCAATTCCTCTCTCAGAAATAACATGTCCTAGATAATTCACTTCGCGCTTGAAGAAAGAGCATTTCTTTGGACTCAACTTTAAATTTGCTCCACGCAGCTTGTCGAGTACCTTTTCCAATTTCCTTAGATGATCGTCAAAATCCCGTCCAACAATGATGATGTCATCGAGGTAAACTAGGCAGGTTTCTCCCAGCAGTCCCGCCAGCACCTGTTCCATCAAACGCTCAAAAGTTGCCGGTGCATTGCATAATCCAAATGGCATCACCTTAAATTGCCAGAGTCCCTTCCCAGTTGAGAATGCGGTCTTTTCCTTGTCCTTGGGATCCAAATCCACCTGCCAATAGCCGCTTTTCAGATCGAGCGTTGAAAACCATTTCATGCCACTCAATGTGTCAAGTGTGTCATCGATTCTTGGTAATGGGTAGCTATCCTTCTTGGTTACATCATTCAATCGTCGATAGTCTACGCAAAACCTCGTTGAACCATCTTTCTTCTTGACAAGCACGACAGGTGAACACCAAGGGCTAGAAGAGGGCTCTATCACGTCATTTTTCCTCATATCGTCAATCATTTCTTCAACCTCTTTCTCACGAGCGAATGGTATGCGTCTGGGCCTTTGACGAATTGGCATTGTATCACCTGTGTTTATTTTATGCTTCACCAAACCAGTTCGGCCAATATCACCATCGCTTCTTGAAAACACATCAGAGAATCGAAGAAGTAAATTTCTAGCTTTCATAGTCTCCACTTTTGTCAGACTTTTGTTTTCGTCTAAGATTTTCGTTACAAAGTCAATTCCCGTACTGTCCTTCTTCACAAGATTCTCCGAGCATTTTCTTATCCAGGCCACTTCTTCCAATACGCCCACAGGCTCTCCTTCTTCAATCGTAATTTCTGAATCACTGAAGTTGAATACCGGAATGCGGTTAACATCAGATGACCCCACGACAGTTCTTGCCGGTAGCCATGAATTCACGTGTTCCGATTTATCAATCACAGCGCACCTTCGAGGTAAACTTCCTTCCTTCCTCCTAGGTAATGCGATTGGTACGAGAGTCTGTGATTTTGGTGCAATAACAGTTCTTCTTAAACAGCAAACTTTTCCCAGGGTTCCACCCTTCATCGGAATTTCCTCAGTTCCACATAGTAAAACTCCAGATTTTAAGTCGATGTTACACTGGTGCCCTTGCAGGAAGTCAAGTCCCAGGATGCAGTCATCCAGAATTTTGGCCACGATAACCTCATGTCGATAAACACGTTCCCCAATTTTGATTGTTACATGCAGTTTTCCACTTATCGGTATGCACTGGCCGGTAGCTGATTTCATTTGTAGGCCAACAATTGGTTTAAGGTGTTTCCTGATGTTTTGCTCGAGCAGCCGAACATTTATCACCGTCCTTGAAGCTCCAGTATCTAATGTTAGCTGACTGTTTTTCCCATTTACTTGACCGTCTATCACCAGAGTATTTCCATCGTTGGTTTGCTTGATGTAGATTGTTGGGGTTGTTCCACTACCAGCCAGCGCCCACCCCGCAGCCCTGGCTGGATTTAAGTTTCCCTGCTGGTCAGAAGTTGAGACCGCCGCGTCCTGGCGGTTCATCTTCTTCGGGCAGTCGCTCCGTATGTGCCCACGCTCTCCACATCCATAGCACATGAAGTTCAGACGGCGTGGAGGCACCTGCTCCGTTGTCGTCATTTCCCGCAGACGTAAGGTACGGGAGTTACCACGCACGGCTTCCACTTCCAATGCATGGGCCAGAGCTTCTTTCATGTTCTTGTGATGGCCCAGATGAACAGCGGCTCGTACTTCGGGGTCCCGAATACCGTCAATGAACGCTTGGAGAAGCGTGCCTTCAATCATTGACGGAGTCGACCGGAAAGCTCGACGCACAAGTTTCTCGATTTCCACGGACCATTGCTGTAGGCCCTCATTAGCACGCTGAGTACGCTCTTTTAATTGCGCTCTGTACACGTGCTCGAGGTGGCTGTCTCCAAAACGTGCCTCAAGTGCGTCGAGGAGGGCACTAAAGCTGAGATCCCCACTTGCGCCGATAGCTTCCAGCACTGAGAGCGCTTGATCACGGAGGGCCAGGGTAAGGGCTGACTGTGCTTCCTTCTGAGTCCAACCATAAGCCTCCATAAGTGTCTCAAACTGTAGCTTGAACGCGGTCCAGGATGTTGTTCCGTCGTAATGGGGAATCTTAAGCCCTTTCGTTGCACTTGAAGCCGCATTTGGGGTTTCAAAAACGGCTGCAAGACGGCTTCGGCTCTTCAAAGGGCTTGGGCTTGTCACTTCCTGCTTGATTTTGGAGATCTCTTCTTCCACTCTCTCCTCTATCGCCTTGACGCGATGTTCCAACTTGCCTAACCCTTCCTCCACTTCTTGTACCCGTTCGACAGCCTTTTGCAGTCCCTTCGTGAAATCCTTATGCATGTCTTCCAAGCGACGCGCTTGCTCCTCTTGGCGGCGAGCTTGATCCTCTTTCAGCTCCCGTAGCTGCTCCGCCTGACAGCGTGCATGTTCCTCTTGGCGACGAGCTTGATCTTCTTTCAGCTCCCGTAGCTGTTCTTCTTGGCGGCGCGCTTGCTCTACCATCATTTGCTGCAGCTGTAGCAGTAGATCCACCTGCACAGGCTTGGCTTCTGCATCGCTGGTTTGAGCTGCAGCACTCTCTTCCCTCACACGCTGCGCTTCTGCCATTGCACGGGTACTCACTCCTCTTACGTCCTGCGGCACTAGCGGCATTTTTCTCCAATCCCACTTCTGACACCAAATGTTACGTGCCTGACGTCACGTTCCTGACTATGCGGGCTTAGGTTACGGGATTGGATGAAATTAAACACTAATACCGGTTTTCGGACTTTCTATTGTACTTAAGTGACAGCGTCCACGGAGTTTGGTAATCGGCGTTCCTCTCCAGCAGAGTCCGGCCAACTGACACAACTTTGCTGTTCACGCTGACTTAACTCACTGCACTTCACTGTTTCACTGCACTTCACTATTTCACTCACTTTTCTTCTTTTTCACCTCTTCCTTTTCTTCCGAATCGCTTTGGACTTAGAACTCAACTGCCAGCGGTGAGCCGCAGTTCCGCTTATATACCCCCGGTTCAGGTTCTGGAACATTCAATTTCGTTATTCTTTTTGATCGTCATGACTCCAGAACCTTCCAATAATTTCGTTACTCATTTTTATTTATTCTCCTTCTCGCTCTTTAATTTTTCATTTCTTTCACACAAATAATTCCAGAAAGTTCCACAAAACTTCTATCAACTAAAAAACTACATGTTTACGGCGGGACTCGAACTCGGGGTCTCTGTGGTGTAATCCACACGCCTTACCGATTACACCAACTCGTGTTGACAATTCACGACGAAATTTACAATCTCTAGGCAACGTTTGACAACCATCCATTGACGTCATGATGTCAAAGAGTTTGAACCACTTTTCCGTCACACGAGCATGGTAAGATATGTTAAAACCTTCTCCGTATGAGAAGACGACTTAGCTCAGCAATGGGTACTTATAGACTGACGATGATGACTGATTCATTTATCAAGACGTTTAGTAACATTTCATTATAGATAAAATTGCTCTCATTAAAATAGTAAACACACTTCATAATAAAAAAGCAATCATTCACTAAGCAACACTTTTGCAAATTGCATGGCAATTTAAAATGGTAACGAATAAAATATTTTGTATTTTATAAAGAGGATTGACGATACAGTTATTCTGCAATGTCTCGTCAAACTTTGCAACGTTTGTGAAATTGAATTAATTATTCCGATGCTTTTATAAATTTTCCACTGTTCGGAAAAAAATACATTAAACCACACATTAGTGAACATGGCTTTCTGCCTATAGGCTCTTTGTCTTTACCGTGTTATTTCTCGGTGCATTTTGATGGTATCAAAACAATTAAGTACTTTTATGTACAAAGTCATTTACTTTCTTTATTCTCTTTCACACGAGGATTTTCTCCTATATCGTGGGTGCGTTAACAAACATACAATTATTCATACACATCACACCCTGACCCGGAACAAGGATTTGTAGATCATACAAATAGTTATTCCGTGTGGGAATCGATACCGCGACACGCTGCGCGCCAGCCTGTTACCCAGCCACCGCGCCAATCGTACAAGTGAACAATTATGTATTTATGAGAAATAAATGAATACATATTATTTATATTGCATACTACCCTGACTCGGTAATCCTTGTCCCGCCTCAAATATAACTATTACTTATTTTTTTTATTTAGTCATATTTCTGGCCTTCTATATCTTCCCTGTATATCCAGGAATGTTTCAAGACCACAATAAGCCATGTCAGTCCAACCTTTCTCGAGTTTTAGCGAGACTTGCAAACATCAATTCATTTTTCTAAACAAGAGTATTTCGTCGCTTTGGGATGACAGCTTTAGTGACAAATGAATTCTATTCCGCCGTTATCACAAGGCGTGTATGGTAAATTAGAATGTATGTATATGGTACTAAATACCTAACATATAGCGTAGCTTAACCTCAAGCCACGGGGTTATTAATATCAAAGGGACGGAACGTGTCGAACGACGGTTATCAGTCAGTTCTCTTGTCATATAACTAATCAAATCAGTTGAGATGTTAAACCAACGTAAGCTTTCAAAGTGTAATTGATAGGTTCTAGCAATGACGTCATCTAGTTAATAAAGAATATATGTGTAGATTATGTTGTAAGTAGAATATCATTTAAATATAATATTATTACTTTATCTCCTCGTGTTTTTAACTTTTAAAAAAGAAACAGAGAAGGAAAGGTTTCGAAGGGAGGAAGAATGAAAAGTATGTAAGAGTGGGAGAGCTATGCTACGGCACGAATGGGTCGGCTTGACCAGAGCTTCACAGAAAACCAGCGTGAAACAACGACAGTGTTGGGTTTCGTGTCAATGAGGTTACTGAAGACCCATTGCTTGCCCTCCTTCGATACCTCCCCAATCTCTAAATCCCCGAAACTCTATTCCCAATAGGCCTGCTACTCACTTGTAATTTTATGGGTATTCATGTGCGGCGCCGATGGCTTACTATTAGGTAAAACAACTTTTATTTTGCCGAACTCATTCACGCCGTGTCATGTGTAGACAAGATTGGATGATATTTACTTTGATAGATGTATCAGTTATCTATATAAAATAATGGTTTGATGAAATAGAGTATTTTTTACATGTGTTTTTTTGTGAGGGGAAAATCATCAAATGACTTTTCCCGCCCAGGGCCGGGTGGGAGGGAGTGTCAGACTCTTACAGACTAAAAACCCTGCTGTTCCTTCTTCTGCTCTGGGACGAGGTCGCGGTGCCTCATTGCGCTTACCCCGCAACCCAAACCACACCAACTGACACAACAAATGTTTTGACGGATGTCACACAGAAACGTAACGGATTATTTAAAAACAACTACATAATTATTATATTTTCGGCTTACTCGCGTAATAATTTGTCGAGATACTCGACTAGTTTCAAGCCATGCTATGCAGTATTATTATGAGTAGCAGCGCGACAGTCGAAGAGTCGCGTGTCGCGGAATGCTGCTTATGAATATGGACCTCTAGCATGGCATGAAACTAGTCGAGTATCTCGTCAAATTATTACGTGAGTAAGCCGAAAACATAATGATTTATTTAGAATGTCTCACGAAAGTTATAATAAAAAAACAACTAAATAGTTATGTTGATGTGTTTTTTTCATGTATGGTTGATGTTTTATCTGTTTTATTATTAGTTTCTCATAACGAATAATAGTCGTCTATTTATTCGTAAAGGACTAAAAGCAATTAAATATACACTCTCACATTCTCTTTCGAATTACAAAAGCGGATTACCTACCTAAAATAAACAAAGTTCTTTTTAGTTTAACTAATGGATCGGTATTTGTCTACTATCCCGCTTGGTAGCTGATAAATACGTTATCTAAGAAACGGCCTGAAGTAACCGCAGTCCTGTAGGTACATACATACATTTATGTATCTATGCATTGTCATCTTAGAACACGTAACCGCTAGTTATCTTCACATCCTGAATACGACCAGCGTCATAACTGAATTCCCTGCGCCCATAGGTTACGGTGATAAGCCTTTTCGAGTACACCACAAGATTCTAAATAGCACTCGCAGAGAAGGATGCATTTATAACCACCATCGCTCTTGCCATAGGTCTTGTACAAGTCGAAAAAGAGACAGAAAAGGGACAGAAAGAGACAGAGAAAGAATTGGAGACAGACCAGCAGCATTATCTCTTTAAACTACTTATTCTAGAATATCCTGAAGGTTCTTATTGAACAAACTTAGTATGGGTAGTCCGTATAAATATGTATTTGGACTTAGAACGTATTTCCTCTCAAATTTATAGAGGTAATTGACTGTTTTAGCTTAGATTAACTTAACTTTAAGATTGTTACTATTAAGACTTTTTCAGCCTTATTACAAAACAAGGTTTGTTTGTTGAGCCTGTTTTTGTGTTTCAAACTTAAGGTTGGTGAGAATAAGATTCAAAATACAAAACCTAACTCAATGGTTTAAACCTTGGCTAATGATTAATGTTGTTCTGTAATAAGGAGGTTTGTAACTATAAAAACTGAGCCGTTTGTAATTTTATAGGTTTTATATTATGTGTTAAATAAATTTATTTAAATTAAAAAAAAAGAATTTGGTGTCTCTAACCAGCCTGGTACGTTGACTTTCAGCTAACCAGCCTATACAGAAGCAGTGGAATGACGCCGACTGATGAAATGTTATGCATGTATACAGCAGATAGAGGAATAGTGCGTGTGTGTGAGTTAAAGGTCGTAGGCGTCGCCGCTACTGGGAGTCATTCGCCAGTAATGAGCCTCAAGTTTTAACCCAAAGTTACTATAAAAGCCCAAGTTATTGTACCTTCTGAAAATTGGGAGTAGTCAGACAAAGCATTGACTGCACGGTTGGTGCGGTAGCTGGGCAACTGGCTGCCGTGCAATGTGTAGCGGGTTCGATTCCCGCACGGAACAACTCTTTCTGTGATCTACAAATTGTTGTTCCGGGTCCGGGTGTCATGTGTATGTGAAAATGTAACCGCACCCACGACACAGGAGAAAATCCAAATGTGGGGCAAAGTTTTTATTAAAAAAAAAGTCAGAAAATGTCAAGTCAAGTCAAAGCATAAGACCCTCTATAAAAAAACAATATCAAATGTAAAAATGTATTTTGATTAATTCCAATAAAAACTATTCCTGTAAGCGTCCAATATAACTTAACAAAATTCAGTTCCATTACCTACATAAATTCCACGTGAAACTGTAAAACGTCTCACTTAAGTAAGTTCTGCGGTCAACCAAGTTTCAAACAACTTAGCATTTTGTCAGCAAACAGCGCTTCTCCATGGCATTTTCAAAGAAAATTCGACGGAATATTGGCGATCGGACGATGCATCGGTCGAAAATTAATTACAAAATATTGATAGCGATTTGAACCCTTATGCACGCCGGAGTATGGTCAGGTAATCCCTCTGTCCACTATTGTACTCCGTCGCGTGTTTACAATCCAACATGTTTGATGAAAGGCCCTCGTCAAAGTCCCGTAATACCCGTTTAGTTCCAACGTTAACTTGCAAACGTTGACCAATATTAGTGTAATTGATGTTGGCACAATTTGTCCATTAAATGCAGTTGTTAATCGAAAATTCTCGTCAATATATTCGGTAATTAATCGGCGTTACATTTACATTTTAGGTGATTGATTTTCCGATGTTTTAGAATTCAATTTGAAATAGTATTTTCTTGTATTTGAAACTTCGTGTTTAATAACAACTCGTTTTTGCATTTTTTTATTTAACTATATACATATTATAGTTGTTTTTATAAAGCTATAAGTATTTTTTATTTCTTCAAATAAAGACCTGTTCCGATTCGGTACAAAAAAAACATTGATACACATTTTGTAGATGTTATAAAGTTGTTAAAGTTCACGGCCACGCGACCTCACACAAACTTTGGAAGGAAAGCATTTTCCTACGTTACATGAAAAAGTAGTAATAATTTCAAAGTGATTTACGGTTCAAATTCAAAATATGACTTAACAAAAATTAGGTCCGATTACGCGATATTCATAGCCGAGAATTATCTTATTTTTTGTCTGCAGTTTTTTGCAATTTAATTTCTGATTGACATTATATTTGCATTCGAGTTTTCTTAAACAAAATAAGATAATTATTTTTATTCTGTGCCCGAATATTTAAAAAGGTTATTGGCTCCATGCCATATCCGAATATAAAAAAATCTCAGTTTTTTTTTTGTAAAATATTTCATTTTAAATTTATTTTTGATTCCAATTGCGATCACATGTACATTTTAAATAAAAAAAAATACTTTTCTAAACTCTTAAATAACTAAATATAAAATATTAAAAGACGGATATCGCAGCTATTTAAAATAGACATACTATTACCGTAAAAGGTTTGACGTTAGTTACCTACTTAATCTGGCAGGTTAATGAGGCACCGATAAGAGCATCCTACAGTAATTGCTGATGGGCCGATCGGTGACCGCAACCTCTATTTATTGGGCAAGTCTCCAATAACCCGGCCTATATCGTTTTTTTTTAAATGTAATAGCTTGAAAAATTGACAAAGAATATCCATTTTTGAGAATGTATTGGAAATAATAAATTTGTTATTTAAACATAGTAAGTGATAATTATTAATAATGTATACATTATTAAGAACGAGGTACCAGTCCATTTAACGTATCGTTCCATATCATACGAGGGATGGTCGATTATAATTATGAATTACTCATACCATACAAGCTGAATTTCCCTCTACCATAAATAATTAATTAGTAGAGGTCTATGTAATTACAACTAACATTCTTTCGTTATGAACAGTAATACCGAAATCAGTTTATTCCCTCATTTAGGTACTTTTAAGACGCTCACCAAATGTTCTGTTATTAATTGGAATTCCTATACAAACACGACAAAAAATGGATTCGTCGATATATCCGTATATGTTTTCGTAAAACTGTTATAAATTATCCTATAATACTATTAACGAAATCGACTCAACAAAGGCAATACTAGTTAATGTTGTAAAAAAAATCGTAGCTAAAATATTGACTACAAATGTTGTAATAAAAAAATTTGTGGGTCAATATTATTCACGGCAAATAAATAAATGTAAAAAACAAAATATTGTGCTGCCGAAAAACATCGAATTTTATTTATTATATAATCGAATTCAGGTTTTTCATGTGCACCAAAATAACGAATACCCTTTTTAGAGGAACACAAATATCAGGCGATCGACATTAGCAATGCGGAGGCCAACACAATTCCAATTTTAAATATTGTTTTTCTTGGAAACTTACGAAAACTTTACTCATTTATGCATATTTTTTTATTTTTAAATTATATTCCGTACGAGTGTTTACCATCGCTACGGCCTGTTTATATCAGATTAGGCATTTATTGATTAAATCCTCGCCTACGCTTGCTTGATATTTAATCAGCACGACGTTGCATTAAGACTTTTTGTATAAATGACAGAAGAAATTGTAAATTTGAAAATTTTATATAAATAAATCCATACCCGAAAAATTAAGGATCCGTTGCCCTCACTCATTAAAATACAAACATAACAATATAGTTATATAATTTGATAGTAACACGCGAGGAGAAAATTGACGCGGTCAGGAAAGTACTTCATTCACAGTTCTGCGGCACTTTTGTAAAGTTTGTGTGAGGTTTGGAAGGAGTTGCAGGAGGTCGTGAGGCCAGGAGGAGGTCGGGACTTACCTTCCGCGGCGGTGGTTGCATGTTGATGCTCGTCGCCGGACCGTCGGCGACTGAGACTCGAGACCACGAGGAACTAGCGGATCGATGCCGCCACACGGACGCGTCTCCACCCTCTGCCGCGGCCGAACGCGTCCGCTCGCCCTACGAGACTACACCGCGCATGACGCGGGTCCACCCCTACCACGACAAACGCACCATAAAGTATACATTACGTTTTTTATTTAAACGATTGTCTAACGAAAAAAAAAATATGTCTAAGTATACGAAAAAAAATTTAAAATAACATCTAATAAAAATAAATTTCTTGTTGAAGGCATTTCTCTTGAATTTTGTTCTTATCCATCGGGATATAAGCGAGCTTAAATGGGGAATGTTCTTGGTCTCAAGATCCCCTCCCTATAAGTTTGGAGCACGTAACAAGACTCGCACCCCAAAAGGCTGAGGTTTAACAAAGGCCCCTCTAAATGGAATTTGAATGAACCTACTTGATACTGAAACGTTTCTTTGTATTAACTACAGAAATTAGACTTTTTATTATTGGAATCGATTAAAATAACGCTTATGATTTACCGCATTATGTTATAGAATTTTTGAATAAAGACATTCGCTTATATCGTGCCGTTTACAAATGGAAAATGCGCAACAACCCTATACGCGGAAGACGTTCAGTCTGTCATTAAGTGACATACGCTTTGCCAGCCCTAGTCTATGCAGGGTTTTTATACGTACGTGCCTATTTAGCAGTCTTTAGCAAAGTGAAGCTATGTACCATAGACGTTTTATGGGGAATTACTGCAAGTTCCCCACGAACTCGGCGTCGTCGACTTTTGACAGTTTTGACAGAAGTTATCGATTTTTCGTTAGTGACCTAGTGGCCAACATTGAACTGTCAAATGAAAGGTTACCCCGATTAACGCCGTGCGTGTGTTGTTGGAGAGCATTCTGATACTGAGGCGTATTTTAGCATTTTCTGTACATAATTAAATTTGATTGCAGTTTATAATTCGTATGTAAGCGTCTTTTATGATTAGTTTAGTGTTGATTTTTGGATTGTGTGAATCACGTTTTATTATTTTATGATACTTTTATGTCGTATTTTTTTTCATATAAGTATAAAATATTTTTCGTCCTAGGTATTTAAGTGTGTATATCAAGATAATTAGATAATTTAACGAGGCGTAGATATTTAATAAATATTTAATAGTTTGGATAAAAATGATATCGACTTTATCGAGAAAATAAAATGTAATTCGACAACCTATGTTAGGGCTTTCTATGACCGAGGTTTCGAAGTGAAGGGGGATGATAATTTCTTGATCCTTGATCATATAAAATACAAACATATAATGAATTTACACCTGCAGCCAACACCAGAACATAATATTTAAAACAATTCACATTTAACTGTAAAAATATATTTAAAGTACAAAAAGATATTATTTACAAACAGTAAAATTAAATAAATTAATATAAGATGAGTTTATTTGTTATAATTTCATATGAATATTAAGTTAACCTTTTTGCCAGTAATAAGAATTAATAATGTAGTAACAGTTGATTTCTTTCATTGTTTCAAATTTAAACCTAATTTTATAGTTTCTATGAACTGAAATTCTATTTTTAAATATTCTTGCAATTATATAAAAATTATATAGGTAAAGGATTCATGTCTAAGCTTGCATACCTACTTTGTGCAAATTAGTAGTACCAAATAAAATTTAATATAGAACTTAATTAGTATGAAGTATGTGCTATATAAATTTATCGAATATCGAAACAGATCCTTAAAATAAATGCATTACGTTACAAAATCCATTCGTCCAGTACTTTAAGCTAGACCTTAATAGACTTATTATCTATCGGTGACTCTTGCACTCACGAAGACAGGTAGGTATGCATATATAAATTAATTAGAGTGCGCGGTTATCGCAACAGCTTTGTATCGTCTCCCAGATTTGATCTTTCACGGAACAACTATTTGAGTAATCGGAAATTTGTTGTTTTTTATCTGGATCTGATGAGTTGTTCCACTTTATAATTATCTGGAAATAAATTCATCGGAAACCACAACACATTTGTTTAGATTTAAACGGTGAACGAAAGGGCTACCGCGGTAGTGAACTCGTAACGCTACATTTAAGCCACCGAAATAAAAATTTGCAGACCATGCTGAATTTTATAAGTGAACTAATGCCAGGTGAATAAAGGAGACCATTTGAATCGACGGTTTTCACTTAGCTTTTAACGCTTGGGTATTGTAATTAAATGTTTATGTATTATTATTATTTTTCTCAAGGGCAACTATCCCTATGACTTCTCCCTATGACTTTATAAGTGGGGCGAGAGAGTGTCAGACTCTTACTACTTTCTTTACTCTTAGCCTTACCTTTACCCCTCTTTGAGCAGTGACTTGAGAGACGCCATGGCGTCCTCGCCTTCAACCTAACGCAGGTGCTTACTGGGCACGGCAGCTTCGTCACATACAATGACAGAAACTTACGTTCCTGTTTCGTATTTCGGGAGAATTTCGTATGTCGGAAGGATCGAGTTTCGTCATTTTGATGACCACCCAGAGGTCACAGTAGAGCATACGGTGGTGGTGTGCCCTGCTTGAGCTGAGCACCGCCGTGTCTTCAGGAAAGTGATCGGCCCAGGCCTTAATCGCAACCATGGCGCGGAGCGAGAGGAACTGGGAAGCTGTCTTCTCTTTCTGTGAAGTAGTTATGCTAGCAAAGAAAAAGGCGGAGCGTGAGGGAGCTATCCTCCTCCTCTCGTCCCAGCTGCCACAATTGGCAACACTCTGTGGAAATGGAGAGATGACCTCCGGCCGCCGTAAGCACGGGTCTGCGGACGGCAAGCTCGCCGTCCGACCAGAGACAGAGCTAGACAACTTTTATAGCTCTTTCTCTTACTAACACTGAAGTAAGATTAAAACAGTCTTACTTTGAATTTTATTGTTACCCCCCAGAACGAGACCAGAGCGTACAGCGTGTACTCGCGCCTCAATGGGCCAATAAAGCCGTGGCATTGGCCTTAAACAGGAGAAGGAACGGAGAGCACTTTTAGTTATTAAGAGTCTAACACTGCCTTTCGCTTCACCCTGGGCGGGAGAAGACTTACGATGATTTTCGCCGCACACAAAAAAAAGTGGCTGCCATACTTAAAGCGTTGCGCTTCGGGAGCAAGGAGTAGCAGATATCATCATTGCCGTTATGATTACCTTGACATTATTATCTGTTCAATAACATACTATGCTAATACTATTGAATGTGATACATTGCATACACACATTGGGTACAAGTTCCAAGGATAAGCGTCGTCGTGTTTTGAGGTTATTTCCCGTCGGTTCGTTGGCGTGGAAATCCAATCTCACGGGAACCGTATATTTTCCGAAATAAAAACTACCACCCACATATTCAACTTTCGCGTTGCACTTTTCGTTCAATACTCGCTGTATGTTTAACCAACTCTAAAAAGGTATGTGTTTCAGAAATTGTGATGTACCTACTTTTTTTATTCAAATCTCACAATGAATATCGATATGTTTTCCAAAAAGTTCACTCTTTTACGTATTTAGTTGTAGCACAGCACTTTTGTACATTTATTATTGAAAAATAAAACCATGACAATGGGTGCGGTTTCAAAACCTGGTAAGCACCAACGTAAGTATTTCGGAATAATATATTTTTTTAGAAAATATGTAACACGACATCTAGAAAACTAAACTATACTATAAGTTATAAATCGCTAAGCCACCATAAGGAAGCGTGATAGTGTGCACGTTCCTTTTCCATATAACAAGATGCCCTTTCTCAGCATTGAGATATTGACAGGCCGATGATAATACATATGTGAATACTCTCGTGTTCAGAGATAGCCAATCCAGCAGTGAACTGCGGTACATTATTGTGCTTGCTACTCCGGCTATAGCCTTTTTTTGAGGGGGAAAAGCATAAATTAGCTTCTCTCGTCCAGGGTGAAGCGAGATCAGCCAGGGTTGTGGGATGCGGGGTAAGCGCAATGAGGCACAATGACCTCAGCCCAGAGCAGGAGAAGGAACGGGGGGATTTTTAGTCAGTATTTTTAGAGTCTGGAATTCTCTCTCGCCTTACCCTGGGCGGGAGAAGTCATTTGATGATTTTCTCCTGAGAAAAAAAAATAAGGGTGAAGCGAAAGGGAGTGTCATACTCTTACTTTCTAAAAACCTGCGCGCTGTGATCCATGGCCTAATCCTCAACCCTGAACAATATATAAGAAAGAAAGATAGAAAGAAAAAATATTCATTCGCCTCTAGGACGCACATAAAATACAGAACAAACAAATGTATAAACACAAAAACAAAAAAAAACATGGCAATACAATATAAAAAAGAGTATTATAAGGAAAAATATGCGTCACAAGCACGCGAAATAGGCCCCGCTCAGCATACGACACTATGCGAGACAGTCTCGCAGCGCTGATTTTCAGCTCGCTGATGTACATACCTGATACCTAAACTGACCACGTAAAGATTATGTATTTTTTTAGAAACGTTGCTCCACGTTATTGTTTTCTCCTGTGTCGTGGTTAAGTTTACAAACATGCAAATTCACATAAGCAAAACATCCAGAACCGGATCAACAATTTGTGGATAATACAAAGAGTTGTTCCGAGCGGAAATCGAACCCGCGACACGTTACGCAGCAGTGGCCAGCCACTGCGCCAACCATCAATTTACAATCTTAATAAGAAAATAATAGGTTCTAGTCTAGCGTTGTCTAGCCGTATAGTCAATGCAGGCTCTCTATTGATTGCAACTATTGAATGCTTGTCAAAAGAGACGATTACCGCTTTATTTAAGACGGTTGCATAATTACAGACAGCACTATCTTTAGAATGTCATGGCATGGCGTTTTATAAATAGATAGAAAAGGTTCATTGATATTGCATCGATTGCAAATACCTATTAGTTTAGTCGTCGCCAGCATAAACATAATAGCAATGTTGTGGCCCAAGAGTTAAAATGCCTGCATTCCATACATTATGATGTGGGTGGAAAACATGAAAAATACGTATGTATCATTTTCCAAGCCATTTCTTATACGATACAAAATGATCAGTCAATTGGGTAGTTTTCTAGGTCAAAAATAATATTGCAAATTATAAAACTTTTATTTTACTGTTCGTTACTTTACTGAGAAAAACTAATAAAATAGCTGCATA
Organism: Spodoptera exigua; assembly: GCA_902829305.4. Lineage (NCBI taxonomy): Eukaryota > Metazoa > Arthropoda > Insecta > Lepidoptera > Noctuidae > Spodoptera > Spodoptera exigua. The sequence continues at coordinate 3,627,713 of LR824601.2, read as the reverse complement.
TCTTTATTTCTATCTGTAGTCTTTTTGAAAATGTGTATATACCTTATACCTATAACTTTATGTTCTTTTAATTTGAAGTCGTTAGTCTGTGATCTGTTACCGATATCTTCGTCAGTTCGATACCTGCCAACTTTGCATTGTTTGATTGTAAGTTTAACGATATACTCTTTATATTAAAAAAAATCTAGTTTATAAAATCATAAGAAATTTAAATAGATATTTTAAATTTAAAATTAAATATCGTAGTTCAGCAGTTATTGAGTATTGAATTGGTTTCAGCGTTTCAATACTAAAATATTAATTAATTGGCCAAACCGAACTACTTTTACATAATAGATGGACTAACAAGTCCTTAAGTGCCTACTGTTGGATAAAGACCTCTTATCACACGGAAAATGTATGTGGATTAATCACGATGCTTGCTTTAGGTGGATTGGTATTGGGATGGATTGGAATGTGCAGTCATTTTATTTTTTTTATACATTTAGTGCTACAGTAACAATACAGACTAAATGTCTCTTTCAAGTCTTGGAACTGCTACTATTGTTCATATTCTGCTACCCGACGCCTCTTAGCCAAAGGTTTTCTGTTGTGATGATAGTTAGTAGTGAATTTTTTTTATTTAATTTTCAGGCTATTCTTAGTATAAAAGGCGGGAATTTAGGCTTTTTGAAAAACTGCGTGCGTTATGTTTCCCTGAGATGAACAAATGTATTTAGTGCCTAAGCACAGTCTAGATTACTAGTACTAGCTAGGTACAAAAGAACTTACTGAAAAGTCCTACACAAATACGTAGGTTAGCACCTCTAAAGGTTAATATTAAAAAAAGCGTAGGTACGTGTATCTTCTTACCGGCGTCCTGACTTTATTTACCACAATACTAATTAACCAACTTAGATCTAACAAAGATTTATCAAAGAACATGAATCTAACACGCAAGACGATGCGCAGCAGCTGATTGCAAAATCACTATCCTTGTAATTTCTTAATGTTTCAGTGACGTAACGAAGTATTACGTACTCGTGAGAAATGGAAATCGAAAACGCAACCCGTAGAACATAGACCAGGAAATGAGCAAATCGTGAAACCAGAGAACCAATATACCTTTACCTACATTCCTGCTCACCGCTTTAGGGAATTACAGGAACCATATTACGTTATTGGAAATGCCCTGGGGTTGTTCATTAACCGCTGAAGCGATCATTTATATACGAACTAGATAATTTGGACACCACACTCAATTAGCCCTATGTAACCTAGGTTAGATACTCAGCAATATGTATATATATACGCCGATAATTAGCCACTATTAAACAAAAGCCTTTTCTCACTGCGAGAACGTTTTTTGTATATGATATTGTGGCAAACGAGCTGACTCATTCCCTGACGGTAAACAATAAGCGCCACCGACACCCACAACAACAGATGAGCTACGAGTGCGTTGTCGACCTTTTGAGGATTAGGGATTGGGAGAGGGGAAGGGAAGGGATAAAGTCGTGGTGGCCCGGAGGTTGAGGAGCCCGCTTCTCATGCATGAGGGTGTCGGTTCGAAACCTGGCAAATACCAATGTGACTTTTTCCGAGTTATATGTACTTTCTATGATTATTTAGACACCACTGACATACGGTGAAGGTAAACATCGTGAGGAAACCTGGACTTATAATTTCTAATTATAAGTTTGAAATCGCCAACCCGCATTGAGCAATCGTGGTGATCAATGCTCTAACCTTCTCCGTATGAGAAGAGGCCTTTGCTCAGCAGTGGGCATTTCTAGGCTGATGATGATGAGAGGGGAAGGATTAAGCCATCGGTAACCTCACTCACAAGGCGAAACACAACGTCGTGGTAGTTTCACGGTGGTGTTATGTAAGGCCGTAGCCGGAGGTATCGTATGTTCGGTTATGTCGTATGGCATCTTGTTGTGGGGACAGGCTGCTGACATTGAGTCTATATTTGTCTTGCAAAAGCGTGCAATCAGAGCAATTTACAACCTAAGGCTTCGCGAATCTCTTAGAGATAAATTTAAAGAGATCAATATTATGACTGTGCCCGGTCAGTTTATTTATGAAAATATAATGTATGTTAGGAAACACTTAATATTATTTGATAAGGTATCAGACAGACATAATTACCAAACTAGACATAGAGATAGATTGTGTCAGCCATTATTTAGATTGGCAAAGGTACACAAGTCGTTCATGGGATTCAGCGTTAAGTGTTATAACAAAATCCCAGGCGAAATACAACAATTAAATGAAAGAAATTTTAAATTATGTGTAAAGAAAACTTTGTGTAAAAAAGCATATTACAAACTGAGTGATTATATTGAGGATAAGGATGCTTGGAGACGGGCTGGTCCTGCTCCACAGGGTAATATACCTACACGAATATAAATAATGTTTCAGTGGATCTTTGCTTGAACGGAAGTTCTTAGATTTTGTAAATTTGTAACCATGCTATTTTTATTGTTAAACTTGATAAATTTGTAAATGTGAGTGCCCTGTAACCTATTAAAATTAGTTAGACTAGCAGAATGTCGGTCCATATGTCAGCTTGGAGTTGTCATGCTCACTCAAAGGTCACATTGGCGGTGGCACGGTCACTGGATCGCTCGATTCCCTATATTATGGTTGAGTTGGGCGATGCTGGTGTTACGTGTCATGCTCGTGAACGGGCGCCGTCAATTGGGACTGGTCAGCTCCGGACTGTCTATTGTCCTTAAGGTTATTTTCTTTTTATGTTTCTCTGTATACACGCGTTACACTGTTCTCACATATTCAAACTAACTAAATAATGTATCAAAGAATGTTTATGTGACACTGATTTTAAAAGAGTAACCATGGAGTTTCTTGCTCGTTCTTCTCCATCGGAATCTACACTTTGGAACGAGCAAATAGCTTCACTAAGAGGACTGACCGACAGACTGACACTTTGTATCTTTAAAGTTGTGTTGACGTTCAAAAGTGCCTGTATGGGTCTAATTGAAATAAATAATTTTGACTTTGACTTTGACTTTGACTTTATCACTCCGGTCGAGGCGACCCATTCGTGCCGAAGCCTCTCTCCCACAATTAAAGCATGCCCGTTAATCGCCACGCTTGCTCAAGACAATTTGAAACTTATAATTCTAATTTGTAAAGTCTAGGTTTCTTTACGAAATATCCTTTCGCCGTACGTCAATGGTAGTGCCTACATAATCTTAGAAAGTATATATAACTCGGCAAAATTCACGTTGTTACTTGTCAGCTTTCGAAGCATGAGATGACTTATCCTGCAAGCCACTTCGACTCACATCTCCAATAATTACACACAAGCCAAAGAAATTAAAACCCTATGTACATATCATATACATGTAGTATTTATAAAAATATCGTTATAATATTACTCTCTCAATTCAGATAAAGAGAAAATTCACCAAAAATTCAGAGAATGCCATATATTAGGTAAGTATGGTATTGAATCCGTGTAATGTACAGCTAATACTTATGTAAGTACTATTATTTTGTGTATATTGAAGAATAAATAAATAAAATGACACGGCCTACAACCTGAATCATTATTTAGGAAAGTCACTATGTAACGAATAGAAAATAGAAGGTAACGTGTGCTATTTAAGTAAGTGTTAAAAAAAAGTTTAAACGATTGTAATCACCCTATTAAACTAACCCCAAGAATCAAAAGGCGTTTGAATAAACAATGTAATTATGGCCATTATAAGGCACGGATGCAATTTGTACAAGTGGACGTTTTCTCACATTGCTGATTCAGGTTTAACACTCGGTGTCAGCCAATAATCGTCCCCTTAATACCATCACCCCTTAATATCACCTAATCGTCCCATAATGACAAAATTGGTGATAAGTGGTCAAAAGTAAACGTAGCCATTTTACATACCTAAGTGCATCTATAGATACATTGTTTTATAAGCACAAGAATGAGTTTGCGGGAGCCAAGCTGCCAAGCGTGCCGAAGCACGAATGGGTCGGTTCGACCGGAGCGATACCACGGCCTCACAGAAAACCAGCGTGAAATAACGACAGCGTTTTGTTTCGCCATGTGAGTGAGTTTACCGGAAGCCCAATCTTACCCCTCCCCCGATCCCTCCAAAATCCATGTATCTCCAAAACCCTAATCTCTAAAAGGTCGGCAACGCACTCGTAACTCCTCCGCTGCGGGTGTCCATGGGCGGCGCATATTGCTGACCATCAGGTAATCCGTCTGGTCGTTTGCTGACCTATTACATAAAAAAAGAATTATATCACACAGGATAAGCCGAGCGCAAGAGTCAAACTCTTACTGACTAAAAATGACCCCGTTCTTTCTCCTGTTCTAAGCCGCGCCGCACCTAATTGCGCTTGTTTTGCAACTCAGGCAGATACTACTTATACAATTTAGGTATAATATCAATTGTGTTTTTTTCCTTACAAGAATAAGTTATAATTACATCATGTTTTACTAAACCAGTCATATTATTTAATATGATGATATATAGAAGAGTATTCGACATAAATCACTTTTTTTGTTTCTCTCTGGTTCCTCAAGCTCCGCACGTATGCTTGAACTAAGGCCAGACTCGAAAACATACCGCAACTTATCGTTTTCCCGAAGACACGACGGTACTCCGACGTGGCAAGGTATACCACGACCGAATGCGTGAACCAAATGGTCGTTTCCTCTCATTTCCCGCTGCATCTAAAACTCCCGTGTCCAGTAGGCACCAGCGAAAGGCAGTGAGGATACCCTGGCCTTTCTCTAACCACTCCTTCAAGTGCGGTCATACTGCAAATCCTTCGGGCCGCAAATATTTGTGATTTGCTTTGTGTGATTGAATAGTTTTGAAATTGTAAAATGCACTCGGGATACAGGAGAAAATCTCAGTGTGACGAAAACTACAAAAAATCTTTAACATATTGTTTTTACTTTTTTTAAACAACAATAACAGTAGTTCTATAGTGTTTGTATTAAAAAGGAGTAAGACTGTCTCGAAACACAGCAAAAACTAAACTTAATTAAAAATGCATTGACTATAAGCTTTCAATTATTCCTTTGTTTATTTAAACAGTTTCAATGTTTAAAAAACTTGATTGAAATTTCTCGTTTGTTGAGTTGACTTAAACTTACGTGAACTTCACTGCTAAACTAGGCTGTGTTTGATTCCCGATTTGAAGAAAAAAATATTAAGTTTCTCTGAAAATTTTCAACTTTACATAGGATTTATTTAGGTTTGCGTTGCATTGCGGCTTAAAGCTAAACCAGTACATGGTTTTTAAAATATAGGTACTCGGCGAATCGCCCAATAAAATTCATTACAATGCAAATAAAATTCAAAATTGGATCTGTGGATATTGCTGTTTTACCTTTTTATTTCAACTTTCCAAAACAACTAAATGTTCCAAAAATATTTTTTTTTCATTCATTGATTTGACGAAATTAAAAAAGTATGTTCATCATTTTTTTATTTGCGTAGCATTTTTTTTTTTTGAAAACCAATTAAATATTCAAATTAAATAATTATACAACATTGTTAGTTTCAATTTAATTTGTGTGTTTAAGTTTCGTATTTTAAAAGAGTTTTTTTTAAATAAATAAAAACACTTTGCTTAAAAAATAAAACAATAAACGCCACCAGTCTGTATCTAACATAAAATTGTGACGAAAAGTTTCTTTACAAAAATCCTTTAACATACTGTTGTTACTTTTTTAAACAACAGTACTAGAAATGTCCTATAGTATTTGCCATAAAAATTGGCAACACCGTCTCGAAACACAGCGCAAACTAAACTCAATTAAAAATGTAAGAATTTTAATAGCGATTTTTTAATTATAAATAAATACACTTTACTTAAAAAATAAAACAACGAACGTCACCAGCCTGTCACTATAAAAAATAATAATTCGATTTTTAAAATTTCGATAAATGTAAGGATTTTATACATCCACAGAACCAACGGTACCTGTTTAAAATAGCAAAAGTAATTGGACTTGTTCTCCATCGCTCGAGCTACCAATTGAACACAAGGCCCCGCAATTAGTTGCACTATACAAGGAAGCACTAAATAAATATTAGTTCAGCAACAATTCAAACAAAAATCTCTTTGAAATTAAAAGAAAGAAAAATATAATTGTCAACAATCCTTCAGAGCTCACAATGCAACACACAATTATAATAACTAACAACAACACATTGTTAGTTATTATAATTGTGTGTTGCTAGAAAGTAGGTTCTTTTTATGGCATAGGGGCGGTAAATTAGCAAACGAATTTGAGATCTTTTTCAGGGAGAGCGATTTTAGGATTTTTGAAATTAGGTTTCGTTTTGGATGGGGATTGAACCTATCATCATCATCATCATCATCAGCTTATAAGTGCCCACTGCTGAGCAAAGGCCTCTTCTCACACGGAAAAGGTTTGTGCATTAATCACCACGCTTGCGCAATGAGGGTTTATGATTTCAAGCTTATAATTAGAAATCATAAGTCAGGTTTCGTATGTCAGTGGTGTCTAAATAACCATAGAAAGTAGGTACATATAACTTAGAAAAAGTCACATTGGTACTTGCCAGGTTTCGAACCTACACCCTCATGCATGAGAAGCGGGCGCCTTGACCTCGGGGCCACCACGACCTTGAACCTATCACCGTTTGTCAAAATAGACTCTTCCCATGGAATAGGACAAGGTCGTGTCAACCTTCCAATACCTCGTAAACCTCTCTCTCTCGGATCTACATTAGATGCAACGATGGACAATATTGAATCTCTCAAATGCAACGCATCCCAGGAACATGATTTTTTTAATATTAATTATCGTGAGGCATACTTAATTCAGCTTTTACTAGTTTCAAGCCATTACGGGACTCTTATTTATGAACAGCTTGCGCGTCGTGGCACCCAAACTAGTGGAGCGTTTCCCAGTTTATTAACGTGAGTAAGTTGTTATTTTCAATCAACATGAATCTTAACAGGGTCTTAGAACCCGTAACGCAAAAAATTAACGACGATATCAGAAACGTGCAATCTCTTAGTCGGCTCTTTCTTTCTAAAAACCGAACTAAGAAAATTTTTGGATGGTTTCAATGTTGAAAAAGAAAACAAATATATGTAAAGGTTAAGATATTTTTAACCGACTTCAAAAAAAGGAGGAGGTTCTCAATTCGATTGTTTTTTTTTATGTTTGTTACCTCAGAACTCCGTCGTTTATGGACGGATTTGCAATTTTTTTTTATGATTGAATGGATATGCATCCAGATTGGTCCCATTCTTTTCAAAATCCAGTTTTGATGATGGGATCCATGAGAAATCATAGATTATAGGCAACTATATAGTAATTTTAATATTTTCATAGAGCACTCAAGCATTTACAGTCAAAAAGTAATATTTGATGAGGTGGAACTGGTGAAGAAGATCAGAAATGGGTGATGAAACTTGACACTAGCATAGATATCACAATCAAGGTAGTTAAGCAACTATGAAAATGCACTATAAACCAATGATCTAAGATAATTATGTTGGAAATGACGAACTGATCTAATGATGATGATGGAGCTGGAAGGTAGGCTCTGGAACTGCGTACCTAATTAATATATCCTAGCCGTGTTTGGGCTTGTTAGAATTTTTATAAGATGCACTTTGGCTGTAAGGTACTATTGAACTGATATGATGATGAAGCTGGAAGGTGGAAGGTTGGCATGGGAACTTCAGAATAGAATAATGTATCCTAGTATTGTTTAAGCTTACTAGAGCTGTCAAGAGCAATGGAAAGGGATATGCTCGAAGTTTCCTTGCGTGTTCGAATCAGAAATGAAGAAATCCGCAGAAGAACCAGAGTCACCGACATAGCCCGAAGAAATGCCAAACTTAAGCGACAGTGGGCAGGACACATTGCTCGTAGAACAGATGGCCGATGGGGCCGAAAGGTTCTAGAGCGGCGACCGCACACCTTTGGGGGCGGAGTTTGGCCTAGTATTGGCTATTTTGCATTAGTCCACGTGGACTTCGTTTACACATTAGTGGTGAAATGAGTCATAGTGTTCTTATCGTTTTCCTGGTAATAGGCTAAGACAATTCATTTGCATTTTTAACAAAACAGTCGTTTTAAATGGGTTACAAAACAATAACTGCGTCGTACAAAACAATAATTGTGTCTCTTTTGTGTGCACATATGTAGATAATACTTAAAAAAGGTTCATACATTGAATGAGTCATAAATGTATATTTACAATAGCGGTGGTCTTTTGTATTTTTACCAACTTGTCTATATATGAATGTTCTTAGTAATAACAAAATAGTTTTCTTCATTTAATGGGTTACAATTGATACAAAACAATAATTGCATCGGTCTTTTTACTATGTACGAATGTATTTAATCATACTAAAATAGATTGCATAGCGTTGGTATCTTTGAACTTTATCTGTCTGTTGATGAAAATATCTATTTTTTTGTTATTTTGCGAGAACTAACATGAATTTATGATAAGATTATTTTTTATTTTAACTATAAGAATCATAAGTATTTCATGCATAATATCATGTCTCCTCGAGATCAAAACGATTACACTGTAACAATGCACCTACCTATGATATGTATTCCTACTTAAATAACATTGGTAACTTTTTCAAAAGAAATGTAGTAACGATATTGACTTCGTTGCCATAACACATTATAATAAAAAAAACACTAAACGGCTACAAATAAAAAAAAAAATTTACAAAAAAAAACCGCCTTCAAAAAAAGTCAAGCAATAAAAGTTCCTACACTAAAAAGTAAAAAATAAAAATTTGAACTACTGTAAAGAAATTTAATTTATAGGTAAACTTATTTGTCATTAATATTTTGCAAATATTCAAAATTTATTACTTATTTTTGAAGTCGGTGCCAGCCTAGGCAAGGAAATACAAATGGGCAACAATCCCTTGAAAAACTACCTCTTACTTAATTATAACACTACTTAATACATATTTGCATACTCAAATATATATTAATTAAGACATAAATGCAGGTTAGACTTCTCTACAAAAAATAAAAAATATATTACAAAAACCTTCTGCCACATTTTAAGTGCTTAAACATTTTCAATGGAAAATGTTTTAGTGTAGGAACTTTTATTGCTTGACTTTTTTTGAAGGCGGTTTTTTTTGTAAAATTTAAAAAAAAAATCGTATGGGCATTGTCGTGTTGGCTAGGAGGTTGAGGCGCCCGCTTTTCATGCACCAGGGTGCGGGTTCGAAACCGCTGGCAAGTACTAATGTACTTTCTATGCTTAGTTAGAGACCATTGACATACGGCGAAGGAAAACATCGTGAGGAAACCTGGACTTATAATGTCTAATTATAAGTTTGAAATCGACCATCCGCCTTTAGCGAGCGTGGTGATTAATGCTCAAACCTTCTCCGTGTGAGATGAATGTTAATTATTGTATTCCTAATACGCAGGTCATAATAAAACTGTAATTTTATATTCCCTACCTCCTGTTCAAGTAAAATGTGCCCACAACAAAATGATTTACTTTTGATGATAAAATTAAAATTTAAGAAAAAGTTACCTACTTCTTTTTTTTCAAGTTACTTCTCTTTAATGTTGTTTTTATTCATATTTTTCTAGAATTTTACAGCGACAATAACTTTTATTATATTTTTCAACATTTTTTTACTTACATTTCTTTCTATGATCTAACAACCCGTATAGGAAATCGCACAAAAATGAACTATAAGTCTTCGATAGCTAAGCTTCTTATCGAATGCATCGTAACGAAGTCCTTGCTGAGATTACTTCCTTCAGACGAAAGATTAGCTTCCTTGAAAGCTGAAGGAACTTTGCGGTTTCTTCGACGTTATTAGATCGAAAAGACAACATGGTAAGATTATTTAAACGTACTATAAAGGATTAAAAATATTCTCAGATTCATTTTTATTTTATATGGGAAACGAGCTCACAGATTACCTGATGGTAAGAAATCAGTGCCCCCCATGGGTACTCGTTATAGCAAAGGAGTTACTACAAGTGCATTGCCGACGTCTTGTCGGACGGAGGGAGGAGAGAATTGGGACCGGAGTAACCTTACTCACACGGCGAAGCACAACATAGATAAGTGTTGCTGTACGCCACTTTTCTGCAAGGCCGTGATGTCACTCCGGTCAATCCGTCCTATTTGTACCAAAGCATGGCTCTCCCGCACTTTTTGGAACCTACATCGTAACGTTCCAATGTACTGATAATGAAATTGTCTGTCTCAGATCGACCACAAACCCACCACGAACACCACCCAGGCAGAGAGAAGAGATATAATGTTGTCTCCTTAATAAAAGTTGGTGGACCACGACTAGCCATGATTGAGGTAATCGAAGGCCCAATCCAGGTCCCCTCTTCCCTTCTTCATAGACCTTTCCCTGATCTTCAATCCCCAAATCGGATTACACTTTTTTTTATGTAAAATGTCGGCATACGAGCAGGCGAATTACCTGATGGTAAGCAATCAGGGCCGCCCATGGACACCCGCAATGGAGGAGTTACGAGTGCGTTGCCGACCTTTTAGGGATTAGGGATTTGGAGATTTAGGGATTGAGGAGGGATTGGGGGAGGGGAAGGATTGGGCCTCCGGTAACCTTACTCACATGGCAAAACACAACGCTGTGGTTGTTTCACGCCGGTTTTCTGTGAGGCCCTGGTATCACTCCGGTCGAACACTTGTAGTAACTCCTTTGGAATCGCGAGCGTCCGTGGGCAATGCTGATGGTTTACCATCAGCTAAGCCGTATGCACGTTTGCCAACCTATACCATAAAAAAATTAAGTTCAGCGAAATAGACATGTAATTTTTCATGATCAACGAGTTTAAACCAAATATTAAAATCGAAGCATCAATGCTATTATTGAAAACTAAAATGCGTACAATCTATTTTTAATAAAGATTTAAAAAAATGCGTGCAAAACCTCCTTGTCTCGTTTTCAAACATTTGATTAATAAAGCAATAAAGCTTTCCAAAGGAAATAATTTATGACTTCAAAGAGAACCTCACTATTAACCTCACTATATGGGTTTTGAAGTTAAGACTTACAACCGTGCAACGATATCTGAACTCCTTAGTGTAAAAAAAACTTAAGAGACTAGTAGCTCCACCTATACGGCCCTGACCCAGACACCATACAACCTACATCACCCTCTCTCAATGTAAAAATATTATTCCGAGACTTCAGCTAGCGCTGTAAATAGTTCCACATGAATCCGTCAGATGGTGCTCTATAGAATATTCGAATTTCGAATGGAATATAAAAAATAATTGGCCCGAGAATTTTATTTAAAACTATAATATGCATGAGCTTTTTTTACTTTCATTCATTCCAATTATTTTATGCTTTTTTTATTATTTTTATTTTTTGTAGTCGAAAGAGTCGATAAAAAACAAACACACGAGTTATAATGTTCGTAATTTTTACGCATTAGACCAGTTTGGGTAAGTTTTATATTTGTATGAATAAAAATTGAGTTTAAAATCTAAAACTCTTATACAAAACACAAAATGATGGTTGACTATGAATTTTGTATGAGATTGGTGATTGACTTTGTGTCGCCACATCTATTTTTGTTTTTCGTCTAAATTATCTATATAAATGCTTAAAAATAGGTTGAAATTAAAATATATATTAAAAAAACACGTGGCCACATACTATAGTGTATTCACGGAGACGAGTTAGTATAGCGCCTTCTCTATTGCACATTTTCATACAAATGACAAAGACAAAAAAAAACTTTTTTAGGATCAATGGGCGTTAACAATACCTTAGAAATGTTAAAGTGCGTTCACACTGCGCTTCTTAAAAGTACGCTTAGTTTTTTCTTGCGGCTTCGTCTATCGTATTAATTGAGAGACATTTTGATAGAATTTGTTTATTGTTACCTATTTTTTTATTTAACTGATGGATATGAAGGATAGAAATAAAATCGAGAGTTAATGATTATATTTTCTTTAAAATATAATAATATCTACCTATACATTTTCATAACATATTATCATCATCATCATCACTCTCCGTACTATCACTAATGTCGTTTCCTACAATTATTATGAATCTTTTAGTCATTGCTTCCACATTTCTTCTGTCCATGGCATCCATTTTGGGCTCAAGTATTTCTTTGACATGCTTTATAAATTTTTTCCATTACCGCCATTATCTCAATCAAAGCAATCAATCATATAATCCAATACACCAGCCGGTTCACAAGTTGAGTGCACAGTCACAAATAAAAGCACGTCTGCACAATACGGGAAGTATGAGTAGACTAAAAAGTACTCGTACTGTGTACACCGCTTTAGCATTTAACACTGACCAATCGCAGTTAAAAAATTGTGTGAGTGAGATAGCGCTCTACTAACTCGTCTCCGTGAATACACTATAGGGTTTTCCCCTGTGGTGTTTCTCCTGTAACCGCACCGATCGCACAAATAGCTGTTCCGTGCGGGAATCGAATCCGCGACACGTTGAGCGGCAGCTAGTTGCCCAGCCACCGCACCAACCGCGCAGTCATATAAAATATTACTTAGTTATTTTTTTTGAACTTGGGAATCATCTAAATCTTAGAAGAATCTGTTTATCTCTTGCTCCGGGCTTTACATTATATTTAATGCGATTATTTATATTCTTAGATAAAGGCCTATAAGAGGCAACTGCTGAACAAAGGCCTTCCTTCACCGTAGGCCAACGGGTAATATGAACTGAAAGTACATATGATTCGGAAAAAGTTGCAATGTTACTTGCCAGATTTCGAACCCGCCTCCTCAATCCTCATGCATCAGAAACGGGCGCCATAACGTTCAGACCTCTACGTCAAAACTAGTCGGATGCCACGATGTTAAGTGTCTGGCAATTCATAAAGAGATATTTTGAAGGTAAATTGGCATTTATTATTTGACGTATTTAAATAGGTGCATTAGACACTTTTAGTACCGTTTACCCGCCAAAGCCAGTATAACCGAACTCCATAATGATCCATCGTTCTTACCTGTGTCGGGGGCATCCACAGGCAAACTTTCAGCTTTTATAAAATAATGTAGGTCTGGCGTTTACAGGCTCTTGCTCTATAGCGTAAAAACGCGTGTAGTTTAAATCAAACATAGCCTCTGAAGGGAGTACCATTGGTTTTTTTAAGTATCGTTCACAATCTTTAATAGATCAAGTGTAGATTTCACGCCCCCAGTGTTTAAAAGGGGTTGTTTGTTTTTATCTCTCATCTTGACAATCTGGAGATCGCAATTTAAAATGGTTTCGCTATTGATTTCAAAGAATAATGTAACGTCCTAAGTTTCGTCGTCCTATGTTTAAAAACACATATTATCTCTAACAACAGAAATAATATATCATTGTATTGTAAACTATATATTTTCTTGTCTACTCAACTGTTATGAAACAATGAATTTATTTATGTAAATGAGGCGTAGAACTGTATTTAATTTAAAATTAATTAGACTTATTCGGAAAAGACAGATGTAAAATTCATTGGAGAACCGTGCAAGTTCTTTTTTAGTAACCTTTTGAGGAAAGAACTTCACTAGTTTAACTGGACCCGTATGCTTGGTTGCAGTCCTATCACATAAAAAATAATTAGTATTTAAACCAAGTGAATACCATGCCAGTTCAAATAATTTCAATTTATATAATAAAGTAACATGGGTTTGTATGTGAGATTTTCTATTTGAAACTTTGGCGTGTATTTCATTTTTTTTGTTTTGTCAAAAGGTATCCAATATTTTTCATTTCGATGACGACAAAATCTATTTACAATGACACCCGGCTTGATGCACAAACGCGTCAAAGGGCGCGCGAAACTCATTACTTAAAATCTAACAACACAAATCTATATTTGGTATGGTACAGCTTTATCATCAAGCAACTGTAAAGTGGCAAAATACTTTATACAATATTTAACTTTATTACAGAACAATAAGGTTGAAAGTTTATTAAAAAAAATTAACTATTTGGTGTACGTTGATATGCCGAATTTTTTCACTTTTTGCTAATCGTCGGCATGTTACAGAGGTGGGATTAAGTTAGATCATTATTTTCGACACTCGGAGCTTAAAGCGAAAATGTTTTATAAAAACAAATATTTTATGAGTTACGAGTTCTTTTTAATTGGAGATAATCCTGTAACGAATAGAATTAACGAAAGTAGGTACGTTTATTTGCAAAAGATGGGCCACTAGAAATAGTCCCAAGAAATAGCAAGTCGGACCATTTCCCTTTAGTCCCAAGAAAAAGTTAGTCGGACCATTTCCCATGATGAGCGGTAGAGAATACGCAGAAGAAGAGAAGAAGAAATCCCCCTATCCTTAAATTTCTAACATCATCTAAACGCCTGGAACACGCTTGTCACTACTTGTACAACGAGTGTCCAAAGACGTTATCAATTGCTTACCTACATCATTCAAAGTGTGGGAGAGCCATGCTTCGGCACCAATGGGGCGGCTCGACCGGAGTGATACCACAGCCTCGTGAAACAGTTCCTTCCCCTTTCCCATCAATCCACAATCCTAAATTCCCAAAACGCATTCACACCTCCTCTGGTCTTATGCTCATTTGCCACCGTATTACCAAAAACACCCCATGAACTGTGGCAGAGCCATGCTCCGGCTCGGCTTGACCGGAGTGATATCACGGCGTCAAAGAATATCGGCGTAAAGCAACACTTACGTGTGAGTGAGGTTATCGGAGACACAAACGTCTCCCCCCCCCCCCCATCCAGAATCCTCAAATCTCCTATCCTTAAATCCCTAATAATCCGCAAGAGCCCGGCAACATATTTGTAGTACCTAACACCTTTAGTATTACAAGTGTCAATGGGCGGCGTTGATAGCTTAACATCAGGTAAACCGTATACTCGTTCTCGACCAATAACATAAAAAGAAATAAGATGACCCGTCAGCTTGTTTTCCTAAAATAAAAAAGATTGACTTATAGCCGATATTTATATTGAAACTGATGATTAGAAAAGTAGATACCCGCTAAGGAGATTTGATCTCTAAAGAGTCTTGTATCTCGCGATCGGTATGTTCATATGGCCGGCTTAGTCACCACAAAGGTATAATAGCAAGCCTCACAAGCTTGCGACTACCTTATACAAAGGGATCTGGCTCGATAACGAAGATACTGCTTCTTAGTATTATTACACTGATACTGGAACCAACTCGCCACTTCGTCTCTCGATAATTAATTCTACTTAATAACCATTTTTTCATACATATGTATTTCATTAATATTTGTTTTTATTTTTATCAAGCTAATATAGCCGCTATACTACCTCTTTGAGATGTACGGTAATGTTTTTTTTTTAAAGTTAGGTTTATTTTATTTTATACGAATGTATAATGTACCAGCTGGTATTAACTGTGAATAAGGAATGCGACTATTTATTATGTCCGTGTTTAAGTTTTATTTTAAACATTGTAACATACATTTCTAACTGAATCAAGCAGTATCATCATTTCTTCCTTCTCTCGTCCAGGGTGAGGCGAGAGAGAGTGCGAGAGTGGAATTTGACTAGTTGGAAAGTTCAGTATTGGTGATAATTAAGTATTAAATCGTCTATGAACATTTGCCAACCTGTTTGGAGATTAACAAGTGTGGGAGAGCCATGCTTCGGCACGAATAGGTCGGCTCGACCGGACTGATACCACGGCCTCACAGAAAACCGGCGTGAAACCACCACGGCGTTGTGTTTCGCCGTGTGAGTGAGGTTACCGAAGGCCCAATCCTTCCCTTCCCCCAATCCCTCCGCAATCCCTAAATCTCCAAATCCCTAATCCCTTAAAGGTTGGCAACGCACTCGTAACTCCTTCGTTGCGGGTGTCCAAGGGCAACGCTGATTGATAAATAGTGTTTAAATTGTTGTGTCGCTTTATCTTATTCAAGGATTCAGAGTGAAAAGACCGAGATATATTCACTAGTAGTATAATTCCTATTTAAATGATTTAAATGGATATTTAGATTTATTCCAAGGTCATCTCCTTCGTTAACGTAAATAATAACAATGCAACGTTCCGTATTCTATATTCAATGGTAACATTTCACGGACAACGTTCCAGTGTTTTAGCTTAACAATATTTTGTTGCATGTTAATTGCCTTGTTAATCTAATATAATCGTTGAACTGGAGATCAAAGACTCAATTTTCGGTGTAGGAAAAATTACTTGTTACTTATTTATAAAAGGGTTGTGTTAGTTTAAATATTTTGTACTCCTTATTTATTTCGAGTTATATTTACTTTCTAAGTTTACTTGTACATAGTTACATTATTTAATTAGATGTAGTTGTGCTACGAAGTTTCTTTGCAGATTTATAGTTTATGTACAACGGGGATATATGCATAATGTAGCTTCGCAACAGTGATATAATTGTTCAAATCAGTTTCGGATCCTCTAAAATACTAACAAACAAAAAAACAAATCTTTCTTATTTGTAATATAAGTATACACCAGTAGCTCACGCTGAATCACCTCCATTTAAAACTTTAAAATTACCGATACGTTTTGAGCAAGCGTGATTAATAATTATCAATTAACTTCTCCGTTTGAGAAGAAGTCGTTGCTCAGCAGTGGGAACTTGTAGGCTGATGATGTGTCTGTGACATAGTTAAAATGATAATTTGAGTATCTTTTATAGTTTAGATGTGTGTGTCACTACATTGTCTAAATACAAAGTCGCTTTCTCTGTCCCTATTCCTATATTGCCCTGCTCCCTTTCATGCTCAAATCTTTTGAACTACGCAATGGATTTTGACGCAGTTCTTTTATAATATATAGAGATTGTTGACTATGTATATTAACTTTAATTAAATAGTAGACAAGTTTAGTATCACCTTTGCACCCGTGGGAAACCATGGCGAATTGCTAATAAAGTATAAGAAAAAAGAACGTTATCTGGGAGCGTTTTCAGCTATCATTTTTGACATTTTGGTTTCTTACGGCATTGTTATGTTATGTTTTTCAGACAAGATTAGTAAGAATCTTACCGAGATAAAGTCTCAATTCTCGAAGAATTCTCGATCCCAGCCCTAATCAAAAGTCGTTTCTGGTTTTTCAAGAATTTGTCCATATGATACTCTATCGAGAGGAATTTCAAGAATAAAATACTTTTGTTTCATTCTCTAGAACTTTCTTCACAAGTTTTCCAAGAACGGGAAGAATTCAGGCTTAGATATTGTTTTATGTAAATATTATAAAAATGTTGGTTTGTTTTCTACTATTTCTATTACGAGTAAGTATATACACATAGTATATTTAATAAGACCAACACACAACGCTGTATACAGGCCAGTGCATGAACACAAGCGCAGAGACAAGTGTAGGTATTGTTGGTTCTTAGCTTAATTTCATCCAGACCCGTCCAGCCATTTTGGCGTGCTTGAGTAACAAGCATTTAAACATCGTAGCTTTCACAATTATAATATAAGTAAGATAATGCTTTCCACTGTAATCGTCATTTAGTCCTTAGCAAGCGTGATAATAAAAGTTTATTTTGATTATGTGAAGAAGAAATGTGTTCAACTGCAATAGTAATAAATAGTATTTACGCCTCGATCGCTATAAATCGAACGAAAATCGATGAAATCAATTTCATATTATATTACATTTCATTAACTCCTTATTCAACATTTCAAATATTTGTATTATTTTATAGTACAACCTGTAAACTCGAAACTCGAAATAATTAATTACATTTAAATGACGCGTTTTGTATAGGTATAAGTTGATTAAATTCACATTATATTACACCATTTATCATAATTACATGTTCTTATGCGTATAATAGGATGTGCTATTTGTGATTACTTACTTTTACAGATATAGTGACTAATTATGAGGACAGATAAGCTAGGGTTGTAGCTATAAGCGCTGCAGCCAGCCAGCCTTCCCGGACCAGAAGAAGGAACGGGATAAGTGTTAGTCAGAAAGAGTCTGACCACTCCCTCTCGCTCCACCCAGGTTGTGAGTGGTTATTCAACGATTTTGTACTCTCAAAAAAGGGGAAAAAAGAAAGCTACCGCTCTCAGCCTCCAACACTCCAGACTCAACGCCATTTAATAATTACTTATACTAATTATTGTCATTTGTTTTCAGAACAAAATTGTTACCTACTAAGGAATAGTTTGAGTAATCAAATGTCCCAGAGTAAGGTTATTCCAGTATGGGGACCCAGGGCAGGAAATCAACTGACGATTTCCCCCCTCAAAAAAAAAAAAACAGATGACGATACCAAATAGTTATATTTTCATTTTTGTGCAAGGCTAGCGCTACAGTTAATCTGTGAGTGCCTAATGACCAGTGGAATGGTGGGCAAAATACAAAATACACCCCGCGCCCATACAGGTTCGAACCGCGCTTGGATTTAATCCGTCTCGCCGTCCGACAACATGTCGAAATGAATAGGGTTCATACCTGGGGCGCAATAATTGCTTTGATGGCTAAACGGTATTTTTATTTTTATAAAAAGTTGCCAATGTATTAAAATGATACATTCATCGCACTCAATTAGATTAGTTATATTGTCACCCATTAGATAAATCGGGTAGTACAATTTTGGAAACAAAAAATAACATTTATTTGAATTTCAAATGTATTGTTTTATAGTTTGGTCTTCCTCTGAACTGTAACTATGGCAAATCTATCATCCATCATAAGAGTATCAGTTGGGACTTTTAAATTACCAATATTTTTATTTAGAAATACTTAAATTTACACGGTTTCTTCAAGCCCTTGTGATAAAATTGCTTTTCTACGTTTACATTGCAAACAAATTTTATAATAATCTTACATGCTAGATACACAACCCACTAAAGTCACACAAAGTATACAACGTTACTGCCTCAAACAATAAACATATTGAAATTTCACCCTACTGGATCAACCAGCAGCACGATGAGTGAGCCGTTATTGTCCAGCAAGAGGCGGCGTTCATGAGCACGACGCGTGGTCAAGGAATCATTCGAAGTGACCCAACCTACAGCGCCACCGATTGTTAAACATTGAAAATTGCGTTTCGCTTCTGGCCCTAGGCGGTAGGAAACTAATGGCAGCAAGCAATAGAAAGAGAGAGAGAGATTTTAACGAAATACCACTTACAAGTTTTGTTGTGAAGGGAATCTACCTCCATCTTCTGCTTTTTAATATTTATAATTAGATGAGGGCCAAAAGAGTGATTAATAAGTATCCACTCATTGATGTCAGCAACACCAAAGGGGTTTCAACTAGCATTTGATATCCTTCATGATGTAACAACAAGAAATGTTGTTGGCCTTCGGTATTCTCTGAGGCCTTGATGTCAATTCGTTCCAGCCGAGGTATACGTGCCGAAGTTTGACACTCAAACGTGTCTTATTTTCATCACCAGCTAATAATGTCTCCGATCGATTTCGATCGGAAGGTCAGTATTTTTAAATAGGCAAGTTAGCTATGCTATTTAGAATTTTATAACAATACAATTTCTGCACAACTTATGTTGTGGCCGTTAAACACATCATGGTCAAAGTAACTTGTATGTCGCGCTCCCGAGCCGCTGTCCCAATCCCCGAATCCCCAATTATCAGCCAAACACAGGCCACAAAATTGAAATTGCTTAAATGATTAAAAATGCCTACTGCTGAGCTTCTTACACGGAGAAGATTTGAGCATTAATTACAACAATTGCTCAAGGTAGATTGGTGATTTCAAATTTGTATAATTAGAAAAATTATAAATCTAGGATTCCTCTCGATGTTCTTCTTCACCGTTTGTCTAAATAGCGACAGAGAGAGATTTCTAAAAACACTTCTAAATACAGTATTGCTTGCCAGGTTTCGGAACCGCGCCCCCATTCATGAAAAGCAGGATCATTAACCTCCAGACCGCCACGAGCTTCATAATTATTAAATTTAAATACCCAAAGCAGTAGGTTTTCCTTTATGGTACCAGGATTGCAGGTGCACGCAAAATAATATATCGCAAATCGCAATCGCAATCGCAAAATAATAAACTATATTATTTTATAAATATAATAATAATAAATAAACAAATAATATAGCAGGAGAAGAACGAGGTGGTTTTTAGAACGTAAAATTCTGATAATCCCTCTCCCCCCCATCTAGGACGTAATAATAACAGATTAATGTTCCAAAAAACGGAGTTCATCAGCCACCTTTAATTATTTCTAACCTTTCAAGATCCCGTGAACTAATGTATAAACAGCAAACTTTCTTAAACTTGTATTCTAGGAAACAACATCGCCTACTTATCCAGCCAGTGTCAAAACCAGACCCTTATCCTTTCAACTTACATCTTCCTCCCTAACTTTATTTTTACACACACATAGAGAGGTGTTACTAAAAACTTACATTAATAATATGAAGTAAAAAAACTAAACCCAGCTACGACAAAAACGACGCTGAAAAAGATTAAAACAAGATTTTCAGAATACTGAAAGGCGTAGTCACACGTTGTCAAAGTGGTACGGTAGGTAGGAATGAGTACGTACTTGGGTTTTAATTTTTTTTACTTTATACGCCACATTAGTTTTTGTGATACCCCATATACCAGCGGACAATTAAGACGTTTCTAATGATATGTCGTTTGTCGAATTCTAATAAGAAGTTTAGAAGTTACGAGGGAACAGATGAACATACATACATACATACATGGCCTGTCAAAATCATAACCCTCCTTTTGCTTTGCCGTAGTCGGGTAAAAATTAATATTAAAATTCTTAGAAAAACACAACAAAAGAGTTTTTCGTTACACTCTAAATGAAGTAGCTAAAACATAATATACTATCTACAAAGCTTACCTAGAACAGAGGTTTTATTCTGTCATATAATATCAAAAGACTACTCCACGCTTCATGAACATTTTATACATCTACTACATACTTAACTCTTTCAAAACTTTATAAATACTAAAATAAATATATAATAACTTTTTCACAAAATTAAATTAATTATAGAAATTCTAGTCATAATTTAACGCAATTAATGCCGCGACCTTTAAAACAAGTACGGCACGTCGCGTCTCACCGCGGATGGCTAAATCTAGTCTGCGGGCGGCGAGTAAGGGTAGCTCGCCGCCTGACCAGCACCAGACCCGACCTATACGGCGCGTACTGCTCTGCACGCGCCTCAAAGAACCAATAGACCACCACATACGGGGCCACTACAGAGCTGATGTTTAGCCGAGGTAAGCGCAAAGTGGCACCGCAGCCCCGGAAACAGGAACAGGTTTTAGTCAGTAAAAGTTTGACACTCTCTCTCGTCTTATCCTAGGCGAGAGAAGTCATTTGATGATTTTCCCCTAAAAAAAGAAGGCTACAAAACAAACATAACTAGCATATACCGTAAGTTGATCGCATCATCAGAACAGCAGAACAGCTTTGTAACTCGCCAACAAACTGTCTTACAGTTTGGCGATTTTTGATGTAAGTTAGTAATGTAAAATTTTGTGAATAAATAAATAAAAAAAAACTTCAGTAAGAACTTAGTCCACATTTACGCACTAGGGGCAGGCGTACAGGCACGTGGCAGCGATGGTGCGGTCTACGCAACGTAGGTACGACAAACGCACAGCGAGCTGCGCGAGTGCGTATTCGAGGCCATAATGTAAGGCTACTGCTTTAAACCCACATATACAATACGCCTCTAAGGTCCTTACAACATAATCTCAGCTTGCAACAAACTTAAACTATTTATACAAGTATTATTTCTACACATCTCACAGATATCTGAGCTCGCGATACAATGTGGAATTTTCGAGAAACACGGATTCGAGATTGTTAGCAGCCAGAGTTTGTTTGTGTTAACAAAATCCAGGAAATTCAGTTAGTGGACGACGCGATGTAACATTAGACAAGTATGCTCAAAATGTTTTTAGAGGTTATGTTACACTTGTTCCATTTGCAAATAATTAGAATTGTCATTCATGTGCAATTTCAAACCACGTTTTGTACAACCACCGATGCGTATACAACCACTTTTAAACAATACCTACATTTTTGAATAGTTTGTACAATAATGAAAAGCGAACTATGCGGTACCCATGAATTTGGTCAATAATTATAAATCGAACAAAGCTTTGTCTGGATTACACACTGATTTATAACAGTGTCAATTAAAAAAATTACGTAGAAGAAATGAGTTATATTCTTATTATAGTTATTCTTTCCTATCACGGGACCACAGGGTCCCGGACCTTTGGAAGGCATACGAGGAGCCGAAGCCAACTCGCAGAGGCCCGTTGAACAATTTTAATCTAAATGTGATGGGACATCAGCCGGCAATTATCCCTGTATGCACTATGAAAGTGCACCCAAGGACAATCCCCGGTTGATGTAGGACTATTGCGAAATGTGGTAAAAATTTAAAGGGTTATGGGTATGGGTTGCTATGGACTGGTGAATATGATAACTATGGAAATACTATGGCCCCTGCCCCTGACCAATATTGATACATACGGATAAACAGGCAGGGGGTGACTGGCAAACTCAATTAATGGGCCCCCGGAAACGGCCGCTAGCATGTAGCGACAAGGGGGCAACATACGTTAAGCTGCTTGGGGAAGGAGAGGTATCCCACGGCTATCAGAGCAATCCCGGAAGTACGGTCAAGACCCCTACCAGCATCTTACTGAGATACATCCTTCCCCCGAGTCTCCTTCAACTCCTACTCTTGCGAATCTCCACTCAAGCCAGCCAATTAAGGCAAGAATGAGGTAGGAGGGCTTGTTCTTCATCAGTGTTCACTCCAGCTCGTCACGAGGACTAACCGGAGAGAGAAGAACAAGACACCTCCCGGGAGTCAGGTCCGTGGGGTCGCCACTGCCCAACAGCTCGCCACAAGCTGCCTTGCGGATTTATAGTTATTATTATTATAGTTCTTTCTATGATTATTTAGACACCACTGACATACGGTGAAGGTAAATATCGTGAGGAAACCTAGATTTATAATTTATAATTATAAGTTTTAAATCGCCAATCCGCATTGAGCAAGCGTGGTGATTAATGCTCTAATCTTCTCCGTATGAGAAGAGGCCTTTGCTTAGCAGTGAGCACTTATAAGCTGATGATGATGATGAATGAATAGATTCAAAAACCAAATTTTGGCTTGTACAGTCAGCTCCAAAAGTCGATGAACAGAATCAACTTTCCAAAACACCTGTTCACAATAAAATGCGAAAGGTTATAGTCACAACTAGGAAACAAAATAGCCTGTACATCTGAAATTTACAAAAGTCGTTAAATACGACTAATTCAAAAGTATCTGTGCACTATAGTATTCCTAAAGTCGCTGTACACCATCAATCCAAATGTCGCTGAACATCATTGTATCAAAAGTCAGTAAACAGCAGAAAAGTCAAAATTAGGTTAACAAAGTATATTTTAATGTTGCCCTGTGTTAATATAATTTTGACGCTTATGTTGTTCAGCTACTTTTGGGACAGTGCTCGCTAGACCTTAATATAATGTATTTTAACACGTAAGTATCCATTTGAATACTTATTTAAAAATTAATAATATTTTTAACCGACTTCAAAAAAGGAGTAAGTGCTCAATTCGATGCGTATTTTTTTATGTATGTACACCGATTACTCGAGGACGA
This sequence comes from Spodoptera exigua, assembly GCA_902829305.4. NCBI lineage: Eukaryota > Metazoa > Arthropoda > Insecta > Lepidoptera > Noctuidae > Spodoptera > Spodoptera exigua. The sequence continues at coordinate 3,604,108 of LR824601.2, read as the reverse complement.
CTGGACCGATTTGCAAAATTCTTTTTTTATTTGATAGGGTTTACCTGCCATTTGGTCCCTTTACATGAGGTCAGAATCTGATGATGGAATTCTGGAGAAATCGAGGGGAACTTTCAATAATTGCAGGGGCGAGTAGTTCTTTTGTATGATGTTTAAGTAGGTCTTTTACAACACTATAACTTGACGAAGGTCGAAGTCGACCTGATGTTGGAGCTGGAAGACAGTCGAGGGATCTCCTTGACTATTTGGAGTAGTTGCCTTGTGTTTGAGCTTGAATGATTCGTATTGGCACTTTGCACCAGGCTTGGTCGTAACTGTCATTAAGGGTCTGATGATGAGAACGCAGGACAGGGAACTCCTGAACGGATTATAGTAACTACTTCGTGTTTGAACTTAATTCATATTGTCAGTAATCATACTAATATATAATATGAAATAACATAAACATCACTCTAACAATCTACGAAGTAGACAACTTTGTACACAGAAAATTTATTTTTTATGTTTGTGTTTACTTTTTGAAGTCGTTTGTATTTTTTTCATTTAGGTAAATAGAAAATAATAATAATAACTATTTTTATAATCTCGCAGTAGGTGCCAAGTAAATGCTACATACCAAACAACAACAGTATTAGAAACGTGTATTGATCGGTACCTAGTAATCATCATTGTTTTACTTGGTACCTGGCACTTAATAGGCACCGACTTCAAGATTATAAAAATAGTAATTAATATTATTTTCTATTTACCTAAATGAAAACATGTATTACTTTGTACACAAAAAATTATTTTTTTTGTTAAAAATTATTTTATTTCACCATTTTAAGTGATATGCAGAGCAAGCAAGGATAATGCGTTTCAAATGAGAAAACGACGGCTACTTGAGACCGAAAATCACGGTAATCGTAGTAGTCCTTAGTGTTCAGTTCTGTAAATTGTTGAGGAATGCCCTCGACTGTCAATGGTCTCCATCATTATGTATACTGTAGACCTTCAACATAGTTACATAATCTATATAGGTGCAAAGTGCTCACCAATGCGAATCATTCCAGCCCAAACACAAAATAATTACTCCAAATAGTCAAAGAGATCCCTCTACGGTCTTCCGGCTCCATCATCAGATTTACTGCATAACTTCATTGTAACTCATGTAGGTGCGAAGTTTTTATTGATATAAATGAATTAATTCCAAACAGAAGGTAGTTACTGGAAACCGTTCAGGCGTTCCCTGAGCTGTCCTTCGTCTTGGTGCAAAGTGCTCACCAAGAAGAATTATTCAAGCCCAAACACAAGGCAATTACTCCAAATAGTCAAGGAAATCCCTCGACTGTCTTTCGGTTTCATCATCATCAGGTCGAGTTCAACCATCGACAAGTTGACATAAATACCTGAATAACTCCAGAAAATATACGAATCATGCCGACTGTCCCTATAAAATTTTAAATTTCCACTCGATTTTTCTGGGTTTCCATCATCAGATCTTGACCTGGTGAACATGGGACTACCTGGAAATCATACACTACTGAACAAAAAAAAATCCAAATCGGTCCAGGAGCCGGAGAAGAGAGAGGTAAGTAATCGGTTAACATCAAAAAAAAACCCGACGAATTGAGAACCTCCACCTTTTTTAAAGTCGGTTAAAATATTATTAATTTTTAAATAAGTATTCAAATGGATACTTACGTGTTAAAATACATTATATTAAGGTCTAGCGAGCACTGTCCCAAAAGTAGCTGAACAACATAAGCGTCAAAATTATATTAACACAGGGCAACATTAAAATATACTTTGTTAACCTAATTTTGACTTTTCTGCTGTTTACTGACTTTTGATACAATGATGTTCAGCGACATTTGGATTGATGGTGTACAGCGACTTTAGGAATACTATAGTGCACAGATACTTTTGAATTAGTCGTGTTTAACGACTTTTGTAAATTTCTGATGTACAGGCTATTTTGTTTCCTAGTTGTGACTATAACTTTTGGCATTTTATTGTGAACAGGTGTTTTGGAAAGTTGATTCTGTTCATCGACTTTTGGAGCTGACTGTACAAGCAACTGGAATCAGTAACCGGCAACTATTAAAGATCTCCAACTAGAACTAACGGTAGTGAGTGACATTAAAATGTGACCATTTGCTAACAATGCCGGTCTACCTGACCAGACAGATGCGACAGTAAGTCTCCCTACCATGAAGAAAACTTTCAAAACTTTGAACCTCAATATATTTTTCAATCAAAATGCAACCGAATCTCCTCGTGGCTATTAATTGTTTTAATAAAATTTTAGAATCGTCACGTATCCCATACCTAGGTGTTTCTAGTTTCAATAAAACTTTCGAATTGAAATGACAAAGGCACACATGGAGACAGACGGAGATTTCCCGCGAAATGTTTCGTTAGTTTTAATAATAGCTTGTTAGTGTAAAGTTGTCTATTGTTTGAGTGACCTAAAGCTCTACATTGTACGCAGTAGGTTCATTCAGTGTTGTTTCCTTTGATTTTTAGCTCCGGCCCGAGGTTAGGTAAATTTTCACTGGATACAATGGAGTGATCCATTTAGAGCCTTATTGTTCGGGATAGTTTGTAACGTGGAAAATATTCACTAGTTTCAGATTAAACGTTAGATTTGCAAACAGAACTATGAATTTGTTTCTGCGTTCCTTTGAATAGGCGTATGTCGAGTGAGGTAGATCTGTGGGTGTGTATATGTGTACGTAATGTTTCTATTCATACATTGTGTAGTATGTTCGTATAGCTATTAGTGATGTGCCGGATCGCTTAAAATGAAGATCCGCGGATACGGATCTGAATACGGATATTTAGTGTCAAGATCCGTGGATACGGATACGGATACGGATCTTCAATTTCTCATAAGATTAGTGTCGCCGGCCGCGCGCGGCCTTGAAAAGATAGTTGACGTCTCGCTCGCCGCAACGTCAGACACGACATGTTTTGACTTGCATTGCGCGGGTGTGGTGTCAATCATTTAATTATAGAAAACAATAATTATGTTTTAGTTATTTCACTGTCCTAAAAGTAAAGTTTTAACTTGTTCTCATTATAAAAATCTATGTATCTAAATGTTTGCAATATATAAGTATAGGTGCAAAATGTATGATTATTTAAAAAAACTAGCTGGATTTTTTTTTATTTCTACCTGATGATTAACTGAAAAAGATCCGTAAAAGATCCGCGTGTAAAATAACGGATACGGATACGGATACGGATTTTTATTTTTCCTCGGATATCCGCGGATACGGATACGGATACGGATATTCGGAACATCACTAATAGCTATATACGGCTGGCTATTCTAATAGTTTCAAAGGCATGTTCATGGTCTTGATTAAAGTGTCCTCGGTCGAGAGGATATACAACAAAAACGACGTCAACATTCAAATTATACTGGAGAATTTAGATTGATAGTTCGTATTATTCTTTTAATCTAACCAAGCAGTGATAGCGCGGAACAAAGTACTAATCTACATCTAATCTAGTTTACTTTACTTTCGAAGGATACTGCATTTTTGCTGTTGGAGAAATCAGAATCGATTTTAATGTACATCTTACAACAGTACTATTATCATCATCATCATAAAGGAGGAGGCGGATTGCTTGAGGGAGCTATCCTCCACAGGTTCCAGCCACCGCAGTAAGGGACACTCCGGGCGTCGGGAATCGCATGATGATCACTGGCCCACATAAGCGCTGCGCCTCAAAAATCCAACTGACGAGGCCCAACACGGCTAATGTTTATCCAGGGTTGCGAGTTCAGCGCAATAATGCCCCGCTGCCTCGGCATGTAGCTGGAGAAGGAACTGGTTGTTTGGGTTTTAGTCAGTAAGAGTTTGACACTCCTTCTCATCCCGTCCTGGAGAGAAGCCATTTGACTATATTACCCCCTAAAAAAAAAGTCTAACGCTCTATATTTATAAACTTTATCGTTACCACAATAAATGTTAAAATAACAATAATCTCATTCTTTAATTCATTTAACTTTTATTTTAGTTTTAATATATTCATAAAAAAAATAAAAGAAAGGAGTTAAGTAAGTAAGTGGGTTTTGCGGAAAAAATGTAAGATTATAACTAAGTAAATTTATTTAAATTTTAAAGAAACTTATCGTTTCGGACATTTCGAAAATAGGAAAAAAACGTAGTCAATTTTGCTTATTGTCACTGCGCTGTTGTGTACATTTACGAAAATAAAGTTTATTTATAAGGCAACGCGCCTGCAATTTCTCTGGTGTTTCGGGTAGCCATGGCCGGCGCTGATCACTTACCATTACATAATTAAATAAAAAAAAGTTTGTGTTATAGTGAGATTATTTAAAAAAAGTTTGTGTTATATTACATTTCCATTAATTTTATTTTGAAGGTGACATTTTTAATTTATGGTTATTATAAGTAACTATTTATGCCCAATTTCATGAATAAACACAGACTACAGTTTTAACGTAATATTTTTTGACAACGTACATACATACGACAACATAATTATGTATAACATAAAATTATGTGTTAGTGACTTAGTGGATGTTCACCATGACAGTATTAATAAACTTCACAGAGCAATTATTAATCACCACGAATAAAAATATTATGCAGCCTCTATAATTGAATTAAAATTATGTATAATATAAATAGTATATTTATTGCATCAATGTTTAAATTTAATATCTTTTTGTTTTAGTTATCTTATATTGTAAGGTATTCATTTTTCATGTATTTAATTTGATTGTTTAATTTTTTCTTTTTTTTTACCAATTCCTATATTTTAATAATGTTATCCGCCTATAGTTTTCACAAAAATTTTTAATTTAGTAATCTTTTTTTTTGTAGTACTTATAATAACATCAAATTTTACATGTATTTATTTAATCTAATTTATTCAATTCTCAAATTAATTCCTGAATTATATCTGATTTATTGCTTTCTTAATGATTTTGTTATTTGTTGTAAAAGTTTTTTTTTAATTATTTGAAATTGTCTATCGTTTATGTTTTTGTGCATGTGGTGTTAGCCTGTAAGTAATTGTTACACTTGGTAATATAAATATTGTTTGCTAATTGTCTAAGTAAAGTTTAAACAATTGTTGGCTAACCTCAATAAATAAATAAATAAACAACCACATAAAACAAAATGTGACATATAGGTACTTTAATACATAAGTGTAAAAAATGAAAGTTTACATAACACCTGTAGCTACTTACAGGAATATAAAAGTAAAACTAATCCAGTAGGAAGTCGGACAGTTGACGCGGTGGCTGGGCAACCGGCTGCCGTGTAACGTGCCGTTCGATTCCATCAATGAACTTTGTGGGAGCCAGAAATTGTTGTTGCGGTTCTTTGTGGAATTTGTATATGCCATTGTATGTTTGTAAACGCACCCACAGCATCGGATAAATGACAAGACGGGGCAAAAATTCTTTAAAAAAAATGATGACTGCATACATGTCACAGTCGCGTGGCAACCGGCTTTTTTTTTTTTTTTTTTTTTTTTTTGTCAGGGGAAAATCATCCAATGACTTCTCCCGCCCAGGGTAAGGCGAGAGAGAGTGTCAGACTCTTACTGACTAAAAACCCCCCCGTTCCTTCTCCTGCTCTGGGCCGAGGTCGCGGTGCCTCATTGCAACCGGCTACCGTGCAACAGTTAATTGTATTTCAATTGCACACGTGACGCGGATAGCCAGTACCTATGAGGTTATATAAAAACACAATTGAACCAAAATCATAAACAGGACATGAAGCTCTTCAAATAACAGGTAGAGAAAAGACTTCATGTTTTCCAAAACAATGTCTATTGACCAAAGCGATATAATTTAGCAAATCTATCGCCACGACCATCACGAGACACAATCCCGGATAGCAATTAACGATTTCAATCAAAAAGCCCAATCATGGTTTGCTTTGGACATCTAAACCAAAACCGACTACGCAATAATCATGCTTATGATACCTAGTCATAAGTAACAGTTTTGTAAAACGCATGCCGCTGTAAAGGGTGCATAGGATGGCTATAATTGACAGGATACGTGTATTGACTGGCTCCGAGTTTGTATTCACCTATAAATCTATAGAGTATCAAATTATTGGACTATTTGAATATTAACACGGTTGCCTTATTACACGCGTACTCCGCGCGAAACTAGTATCGGGCTTAGTCAAAGTGCTAGTATTAGTATATTGTGCTTTGACAATATCACATCATAACACTGCTAGGTGAAGATCTCTTCTCATAAGGAGGAAGGTTTGAGATTAATCACTACGCTTGCATAACTTCAAACGTATTATTAAATACGGCTATAAGACCAGATTTGTTCACGATGTTGTTTCTCAATTAGAAAGTAAGTACATGTAACTTAGAAAAACACATTGGTAATCACTTTTCAGGTTTGGAACCATCGTGTATGAGAGAGCCTTAATCTCCGGGCCGCGACACGTAAGATGAAATTTACTGAAAATAACGACTTACATGAATTAAAAAAGATCTACTTCTTTATGTGATAGGATAGCAAACGAGCAGACGGATTACCTGATGGTAAGCAATCAGCGCCGCCCATGGACACCCGCAACAACGGAGGAGTTACAAGTGGCTTGCCAACCTTTTTGGTATTCAGTCTATGGGCGGCGCTGCTTGCTTGCTATCACACAAAAAAATTGCTATCTTATTTTATTACTAAAAAATATGTTGTAACATCCTCTCTTTGTCAGTTATGTCATAAATCCTATTGTGTTGCGATATTTTTCAATCTTTAATAGATTGAAAAATATCGCAACACATCGATTTGTTTTGAGACCATACCAATCCCGACAATTACAAAAAAACGCCTTTTGATAACATATACCTTTCAATACATAGTTTATACAAATGAGCCACAACAAGTCGACGAGAATAGAAAAGAAGTCAACAATATTTAATACTATAAACTGTTACAATCAGAGTGACAAAGAAAGTTGGTAACGTTAGGAGATTATTTATTTAAGTATCTTCGATCCAGAATGGGTAAAAATAACTACTTGCCTAGTACATATATTAACCTCGTTCGAGAAACACTACTTTTTTATATGTACTCCTAGTACTAACTGGCACTTGAACCATAGAGTGGGAGAGCCAAGCTTCGGCACAAATGAGTCGGCTCGACCAAAGTTATACCACGCCAAAACGCCGGCAACGCACTCTTTTGGTGGTGTGAGTGCCCTACTGGCGATACTGATTGCGTACTATCAATTAAACAGTCTGCTTTTTTGCCGACCCATCAAATTCAAATTGAGGTTTTCTTACGATGTTTTCTTTCACAGTTTCTGTGGTGGCTAGTTACTCTTATAACAAAACTTGAAAAGTGACATTGTCATACGATAAAGGTTCTTGACTCCATGACACTAAAGGCCAGTATCCTTATATAAGGACAGCATTATTATTATCTCTATATATATGTATATATATTAGCATTTTTTTATGCACAGCAAATTGATGCGACACAACAGGTAAGCAACAGGTCAACTGGTCAGTAACATAATAACAGTCAAAATCTATAACTGAACTCGATAGAATATCTATGAGTATACATTACTTTTGGTTTTTAAGAGTATTTGTATAGAATCCTACTTAAAAACTAAGACCAATCTAAAGTTTTTTTATGGAATAAGTCGGCAAACTACCATACTTATACCTTGATGCTATACAATCGGCGCCGCCTATAAACACAAGACAGTAACACCAAAGGAGTTACGAGTGCGTTGCCTGTCTTTGGGAATAAGGGTGGCGTTATTTAATGATTCGGAAGGTATTGGGGAGGGGGATTGGACCTCCGGTAACCTCACTTACACGGCGAAACACAACGCTGAGGTTGTTTCACGTCGGTTCTTTGAGGCCGTGGTATTACTCCGGTCGAACCGACCCATTCGTGCTAAACCTGGGCGCTCCCACACATAAAGTAAAGAATGAAACCAAGAACTTAGGATTTTAAGTAGGTATTTCATGCTTCCGCCGAATGGGCCAGCTCGACCGAAGTGACACCACAGTCTTACAGAAAACCGGTGTGACACAACCACAGCGTTGCCGGCAACGCACTCGTAACTCCTCTAGTGTAAAGGGTTCCATAAAAAAGACGTGTAATTTTTTTTCCCCCGTAATTTTATTCTGAGTCTCCTATTTATATGTCTCTATGAAATAGGAAAGGTTAAAATCGATAACCTTCCATTACGCTTTGTTCGCTGAACTCAGTGCATGTTTTTATTTTCAATGGTTTAAAAAAACAATAGCAATTAATTCAACTGTCAATGGTTTTATAAAGTTTTGAACCAAAATGTAGCTGGACCTATGTCCCAAGCCCCTAGATTGTGGTTCCCTTTCAATAAAAGTTTTGAAATTGGAACGACAAAAACACCTCCCTTTATGCTTTCGTTTAGTTTTTAATGAATAATTACTTTATTTTTTAATTCAACGAATTCTATTTCTGAATCGAGTATACATGCCCTTTTTAATCTGTTTTGGAATAGCGGACACTGAAAACTGATTCCATACTTACGTCTTAAAATTAAAATAATTTGAAATAAAACCGAAACATTTAACATAAACTATGAAATAAGCAATCACGATAATCGAACGGTAATAATATTGGAAAAAAATAATATGAAGCATTAAAACAACCAACAGAACACTCGCATCGTCTGCATTCAGTGGGACTATCGCGTGTACTAATTAGAACTTTCCTACGAAAGTTTAATTAGAATGACTGCTTTCAATGGCGTTCTTTAGTTCTTTCAAACAGATTAACCTGTTAAGTCTATAACCTATTGTCAATTACGTAAATTCGATAAGTGATATTCAATCATTCCGTTCCGTTTCGTTTGAACGTCTACGCGTTTGGCTACGTCGTAGCGGTTTCGTAGCGACGTCGTAGGCGTAGCAAATGTTGATACCGGCCCAATAGTTGTAGCATTCGAAATAAAAGAGGAAGGTTTTGTACATTTTCTACCGCAACCGAAGAGAGCAGCACCCAGGGTCAGCCAACTGGTGACTCTCCCCTTTCAAGAAAAAATCCATCAGTAATTTACTTATGTGATACAAATTTATGGAGTACTGGCATTTTTTCCGTGACTTTGTTGATAAAAATCTTATTCTTCGTTGGTTTTTGAGAGTAATCCTTCCCCATAGTTCACTAGAAAGTTACGTGGTTAACATCTCTCAGGGTTCACTTGCTTTTGCACTAATTCGACTATTTGAGGCAGATAAAAATATAACAAAGGAAGGTCATAAAAATCTCACCGTCCTTGACAATGACAAGTAAACAGTATTTTTGTTAACGCCCGACGGCGTTTACAAACATACAATTTCACAAACACAAGACACCCAGACTCGGGAAACAACAATTTATAGATCACACAGAGTTGTTCCGTGTGGGAATCGAACCCGACACACTGCGCGGCAGCCAGTTGGCCGGCCACCGCGCCAACCGTGCAGTCAAAGTTAACCATCACTTAGTTTTATATAGATTGAAAACTGAAACTGTCTTTAGTCTATTACACTATTCTAGTCTATCGAAGTTGGTGCCTAGTCTATTTTTGTAGCACTTGTTCCAAATAATTAGTTACAAACTTAAAAATTTCTTCATAATTAGACGACGGCTCGTTCATCAAAAGGTCGCAAATACGGTTACTGGAAATGAAAATCCTAGGACCGATAAATTAATACAGAAGGATCAATTTAAAAATTCCCGGTAAATGCAATGTATGAAATTTGAGCTATTTAAGCTATTGACCTATTGTACGGTGAATTAGTGATCGAAGCGTTTTATGCACACCCTGTGCACATTATTACATGTGATGGAATCTCTCAATATAATGACATAAAGGTATGTATAGTTAGTTGCAATAGTGTGCAGTTTCTACGCACCACCATAAAACAAATGCCTGTTTTGGGATAAACTCGCCTTAACTCCTTAAAGACAAATTGATAACACTCATAGAACGAAGATCTGAATAGTTCAAGGATATTAATAACGCCTTTGGATGTTACAAAGAATAAAAACAGATAAGTACATAAAAGAAAGAAAGAAAGAAAGAAAAACATTTATTTTCGCGCAAGCGCACACACACAAAACAAAACAAAAATACAAAAAAAAGAAGAAAATAAAATATTACTAAAAATTCAAACTAAATGATACAAATAAAAATTAAAAGACTTAAAAAATTAATAACAAAATAACAAACAAAAAAAAAAAAAAACAAAACCTTTCATCTATGGTCCACAGAGTATAACATTACCTATGCGTGATGTCGCGTGTATTTTTTATAATCTGTGGACCACATGGACAAGAAAGTAGCAATTAGCATTTTGTGTTTGTAACAATCTCACTAACAACAAGAAACATATATTAATATAATTTGCTGATTTCCTCCTTACTAACATAACAGTATAATGTGGTGCGAGCGCAAAAAAAGGACATGCTCAGCATTTGCTGAGACCCCACCCACAAGGGATTGGTGCCACAGCGCTGATTTTCAGCATATCCTTGGGTGACGTGATGGCGTTCCACCATAATTCAGAACACTTTGAAGCGAAAAGCAGCGTGAGTACAGGCTATTTAAATTAATATGTGATCGTGAAACAAAAGCGTATATCGTGTTTGATTGTACTGTGTCGGTGTATTTGTAAATGTGTGTCTTGTAACTTGTTTCCAGCATGCAGCCAAAGGTCATTTGCAGAAACACGTGTTCTGTACTAACAAGGGGAAGGATGCAATCGCGGACAATATCTGTTGGACACCTGTATCCCTTGCAGGAAGGCCGCGACCGTGAAGGTTAGAAATATATACTAATTTTTGTAATTTATGTAGATAAATAGAATAATAAATATTGAAGGTTAGGTTGAGTTCTGAAGGATTTGTAAATATTTTTTCATGTGCAGTAAAAAAGTGCTTTTTGTTTTCAGGCCTCGCATCGGTGGTGGCAGGTTATTCCAACAGTGAGTCGCGGCATACCTGAAACTCCCCCTGAAGGCCGCAGTTCTGTGTTGAGGGATAGATAGTGGATTTGTTGCAGAGCGTATGTGGTTTTTATATGAATGTTGCCTCCAATTTAACTTCTCATACAGGTACCGTGGTTTTTGAGTAGTTATGACTCCAAACAACAGACCTGCCATGTGTAGTCGTCTTCTAGCCTCCATTTTTAGTATATTGTGTTGATTTGCAAAAGGGGTGACATGGCTTCTCCTTGGTATGTCAACACAGTACCTTATGCAAGCATTTTGTATACGCTGGATTAATGTATTTGTTCTTGCCAGCAAGCACGGGCCATAGACTGTGTCGCAGTAATTTAACTTCGACAGTACCAGGCTATCCACAAGCTGTTTGCGCAGAGCTACACTCAAGTGTTTTCTAAATGTGTAGAGCATTTTAAGTCTGTAAAAACAGTTCCTCATGCAATTTACAATGTGCTTCTCAAAGTGTAGCTCTGGATCCATAGTGAGACCCAAGTTGGTAGCTGTGTTCACCCTTTCAATGTTATCTCCCTTAATTGTTATAACTGGCCCAACTGACAACATGGCACCAACCGCCCTCTTACTACCCAGAACCATGTACTTAGACTTAGCTGGGTTTAGTACCAGGGAGTTATGCTCTGCCCAAGTGGCAACCCTCTGCAGATCGTGATTCATGTTTTGTGCAGCCTGTAGCACGTCCGCAGGCCTACAAGAAATGTAAATTTGTATGTCATCTGCATACATGTGATACTTGCAGTGTTTAAAAGACTTTACGATGTCTGCACTGTAGAGAATATAAAGAAGTGGTCCCAAAATTGATCCCTGAGGTACTCCGCGCGAGACAGGAAGTGGGGAGGAGGACAAGACGGATCCATCCTGGTTATGGATTTCAACGTATTGCGACCTATTTTCCAAGTAGCTAGCAAACCACTTCACTGTTTCCGCTGCAAATCCATAATATGCCATTTTGGAAAGCAGTAATGTGGTGTTTATAGCATCAAAAGCCCGAGAAAAATCAAGTAAAGCCAGAATCGTCCCCTCCCCCCTATCACGAGCCTCAAGAATGTTTCCTATAACATCAGCGAGTGCAGTTGCTGTCCCACGCCCCTTTCTGAAACCAGATTGCAAATCTGGCAGTACATTGTTATTTTCCAGGTATTCGATGGTTTGAGTATACACTACCCTCTCCAGGACCTTTGACAAGCAGGGCAGGATACTGATGGGGCGAAGATCCTTGCAGGAGTTTGGACTGCTGACTTTTGGTAGAGGCCGCACCACAGCACACTTCCATGCATCAGGGAATGTATTGGTCTCAATAGATGTGTTTACTATGGAAGTGATAGTCTGAAGCGTGCATGGCAATGTGAGTTTCAGCATATCCAGACTCAGTCCATCAGTGCCAGCTGCATTAGTTCCAAGGTCCTGCAATATCCTAAAAACATCTGCTTCGCTAACACTCCTGAGCACAAACTGAGTCCCACGAGGCATGTGACTGTTAAACTCGAAGAATGTCAGCTGAGATATCGATACACAACATGTCCCCGGAACATCAAGAAAAGCCCTGTTTATGTTGTTTGGGTCATTGAAGTGGTCCGGGAGTGAGCTATCCTTGTGGTCGGGTAAGATGTGGGCTTTTAAATTCCTCCATAGTACTTTTGGATTTTTATCTGTCTATTAATATCTCTGGAGAAATAAACATCCTTCTCCCGGGCCAAAGCAAATATTGCCTGTTTTTTGAGGTCTGTGTAATATCTCTTGGCAGATTCCACCTGATCTATGTTACTAGACTTATTTTTTAAATTATAATACTTACCTCGTGCCTCATTCCTTAACTTAAACATCAGCTTTATATTGTCAGTGATCCATGGAGTAGGGAGGTCTTTAAATCTTTTTGTTCGCATGGGTGCGTGGAGGTCAAATAGCTGATTAGTAGCATTGGTAAATTGTGTGACTATGTTGTTGACATCATTTGACCTCGTCATTCCCACCCATGGTATGGATTTCAAGTCCGCTGAGAACTGTTCCACTAATATGTCCTGTAGTGGTCTGTAGGATACAGTTCTTGGTTTGACCTTCTCCTTCTTGATCACTGCCTCACAGGTGATGAAAGAGTGACTTCCAAGCTCGCTGATGTAATTTACCATAACATTCCGTACCTTTATGTCTGTACAAATAATATCAATTAGGGTACCACTATCCCCCACGAAATGCGTAGGCGTCTGAACTACCTGGTTCATTTGTGTGTAATTTATAAATTCAAGCAAGGTAGCAGTCTTGTAATTATTAATTAACAGATTTACATTAAAATCCCCTAACAAAATAACATAATCGTAAGGGGCCAGTGCAGTGACGCTGTCAGTTATTCCATCCAAGAACCCAGTCAAGTCAAACCATGGCGGTCTGTAAGCGGTGCCCACCAAGATCTTCCTACCATTTACGTTTATAAGAAGCCACATCTGCTCTACATCCGATTGTTCAGAGTGTTTCATCACTCTTGCCTTAATACCTGTTTTTATGTAAAAACCGACGCCCCCACCTCGTCCTCCCCGCACAGACGTCGACCGCGGTACGTGCTTCAGTCTGTAACCCGGGACGCTAGGCGCACGCCCCTCTTCACCCGGTCTCAGCCATGTCTCATTGATCGCCATGACATCTACTGAGTGTTCAGACATGGCGATCCTAAATTCATCATGCTTTGTTCCAAGTGACCCCGCGTTCAACAAACCGAACTTTAAACACTTAGACTTAGGCATGCTTGTGTATTATATTATTTGTAAATAATGTTGTGTATAAATTGTATAGTGTGTTAGTAATAGTTGTGAATAGTGTGTATATAGTAAAATATGTGTAGATATAGTGGTTATTATGTAAATGTAAGTTAGGTCTGTAAACAAAATACTTCATTCTTATTAATTGTAAGATTTTGTATATAGTAATTGTTGATTTGTATATATTAGGCTTAAGATAGTATGTAGGTGTAAATATAATTTTGTATATACTAATTGTTGATTTGTAAATATTAGGCTTAAGATAGAATTTAAGTGTGAATATAATTTTATGTATAGTAATTGCTGATTTATAAATATTAGGCTTAAAATAGTATCTAAGTGTAAATATAATTTTGTGTTTAGTAATTTTTGAATTGTATATATTATGCTTAAGATAGATACTAAGTGTAAATGTAAGTTGATTGTAAGATAAGTGTGTAGTCTCCAATTCTGTAAGTATGTATGCCAATTCTACAATTATGCAAACAGCTGATCTGTGACTCATGCCCTTTCCCGGAAAATGCACCCTGTTGTGACCAAAATGACGCACCAGCCACTCATTATAGTGCCCACACATAATAAAGCCTACAAAACTAAACTGAATTTGTATATATATATGTCTAAACTGTATATTGTCCAATAATTTCCTGAATGTCACGCTCCGATCCAATTCTGCGGGCCTGTTCTCCAGGCTTATTTCGGACCAGGATTCGTCCCCGCTTCGTCCAGACGAAGCGCCAGCCATGGATACCAGCAGCTGCACGCGTCTTCCGAAACAAGTCTTGGTTTGTCCTGGTCAGCCTTTCGTTGACGTAGAAACGACCCGCAGGACCCGGAAGACCCAAATCTTCCGTCGTTGCTCCTCGCCGCTGTCTAGCGCCGTCAAGAACAGCATCCCTGATGTCCCGACGCGCCAGACGCACCATGACAGCACGAGGGCGGACCTCAACTGGTCCCGTCGGACTCGTCGCCTTGAGGTGTCTCCCTCCCACCCTCTCAGCACAAACTATGTCCCGGTCATCTAGTTGGACACCTAGCTTGGTGGCGATGACCTTGACTACATGTACTGGGTTTTCTGCTTGGGATTCGGGCAAATTTGCTATCATCAAGTCATTTGCCATGAGCTCCTGATCCCTCTCATTAAGCTCCCGCCTCAGCTGCTCCACCACCCCATCAACGACGGTCGCATCAGCCGGCACACCAGCATGTCGCTCCTCCAGGACCTGCAGCCTGGCCTCGATCGTGTCCATTCGCACATTGCAAGCGTCGCCTGAAGATCTCACCTCTTTCCTAAGTTCTAGAACCTCTGTTCGCAGGCTACGTAGTTCTTCCATGATCGCTTGCAGCTGGGAAGCAACATCCATCTGCTGGTCGTGAGGTTTGTTCTCCATGGCGACGCCACTTTCCTGGACACAACCCGCTGGTTCAGACATACCGATGTCCGGTCCTTCCTCTGCAGACTCATCAGAGATCGCAGACCGCAGCACCGGCGTCTCAGCTGAGATCAATGGAGCCGTCACCGACTGCACATCACCCTGACTATTCCGGACAGGCGTCTCAGATTTGTTGTCCCTACGGACATTTTTCTTGCATTCTGGGCACTGCCAGAACGACGGTAAGGCGCCTCTTCCAGTCAGGGCTACACATACGCGGTGGTAGTGCTCGTTGCATTTCGTGCACCTAGCGGCATCTGCCGGCGAAATGAACTTACCGCATCCCCCACACTTGATCATCGGCATTATTGCTGGGATCAAAGTAAGACGTTACAAGCGAAGAAGTCACAATCTGGTCAGCTGTTTCCATAAAATGATGTAAAAAAAGGGTGTTTTTTTTTTTTTTCGGAGGGTACTCAAGAAATAAGTCTCACTCAAGACAATTTCATTATTGGGTTTATTTAATAAACAACAATAATAATATGGGCCCTGTTTTAGCACTCACTAACTGTATCTTTGTATGTTTGAATCACTTCATTAAACTGTACTCAACACTGTTGTTTTATTTCTATGCGCAAGAATCCGACAGCAGGTCCGACCGGTACGAACGCCGAAACGTCACAAACGTCACTCACACATATAAACACATCCAAACCCGAAACAACGGCTTCCCAGTTCCTCTAGCTACGAACCATAGCGTCGACCAAAGCGAGAGAGACTGAGAAGCCGTCTCCTCTTTCTGCGAAGCAGTGATGCTTGCAAAGGAGGAGGCGGAGCGCGTTAGAAAACTGTCCTTCTCAAACCCCAGCCGCCGCAGTAGGCGATTGGCGAGTCATTGTGGCCTCGGCTCAGAGCAGGAGAAGGAACGGGGGAGTTTTTAGTCAGTAAGTCTGAAACTCTTTCTCGCCTTACCCTGGGCGGGAGAGGTCATTTGATTTTCATCTGACAAAAAAAAACAAGAAAAGACCCGGTACAACAATCTGTTCAACAATTTGTTCATTACGGGAATCGCACCCGCGACACTTTGGCGGCAGACAGTTGCCCAGTCACCGCAGCAACCAAGCAGTCAAATATATATACATAGGGTATTTTTACACAGATACTATCGGCAGCAACTAGCGTAAAATGCAGCTGAACCTTCATACCACTCAATACCGAAGCCAAAAAATTTATTGGAAATTTTGGAAAGCAAAGTATGTTCATAGTGCTTAAGAGCCTTATTAGTCACGTAGCCTTTCATATCAAAGATTTTTAATAATCCTAATACTTTGCCTAACCGGAGATCGAAACGGAAACGAACTACTAACACTAATTAACTTATTTTTATAATAAACCTTACTATTTTTCATCAAGAATCTATCAATTAACTGTCTTAATTAATTAAGAATTCCAAGTGCTATTGATAAACAAGAGATTTGGATTTGGATTAGGACTGATTTTCTTTTTTTGAAAACACATTTCGCAACAGACGAGGTCAGAGTAATCGGATTAAATAGCGGTGTTCTTAGCAATTAATTATTATTAGACGATAAAGCTTTCTTTGTTTATGCATCTTGTAGGGTTTATAGGAGAGATTTTTATGGTATAAATCGATAAACGAGCAGACGGATTACCTGATGGTAAGCAATCAGCGCCACCCATGGACACCCCCATGGGTGGCGAAGACAACAAGTTACACACCAAAAGTTGCTGGCCTTTTAGGGATAAGGGTTTTGGATATTTAAGGATTGGGAAGGAATGGGGGAGGGGTGGGTATCGGGCCTCTGGTAACCTCACTCTCACGGCTAAACTCAACGCTCTGGTTGTTTCACGCAGGTTTTCTGAGAGGCTGGGTCTAATGCCGGTTGAGCCGATACATTCGTGCCGAAACATGGCTCTCCCACACTTACCGGTGGATACGTATTTGTACGTCAATCAAAAGTTTTTGTTATTAACACCAAGCCGTTAACGGTGATTGTTGTTTAATAGTTACATCATTTTATAATTTTATTCGCTTTTTAAAGTTAAGTCATGCCAACGCAATCCTAGTACAGTTATAACAATTTAGGTAATTGTTCTTCTAATGCATTACGAACGATAGTTATTTCGAAGACAGTCAACAGCCCGTTGCCCCACGATCCATTGCTTCACTGTTTCACATATTCAGATGTTCGGCAACAATCATCTCTTTACACTTTAGCCTTGCTCCCTTCATACACGCCTATCTATCCCCAAAAAATCAGCGTAACTGGTCTATCATATTTCATGCTTTTTCACCAGTTATCAAATTGTGATGTGGGAGCAAGTGCAATGATGTGCCACAGCCCGGAGTTTGACAAGGAACGGGTTGTTTTTTAATAAATAAATAAGTAGACTGACATTCCTGGTTGCCCCACTTAGAGCAAGAAAAATCATTTGATGATTTCGTATCGAAATACATAAATGAAAATAGAGAAAAAGTCAGTTCATAAAAACTTTTAGAACCTGGCTTCAAAACAGGACAGCTTCCTAATTGTTATTTTTTTATTTTCTGAATTCGTAGCAAAATATACTCAATAACTTTATAAGCGCCATTGTAAAGAGGCTAACCACCTATCGAAAAAATCGCTAATTTACCAAAAAAAAACACTCATTAAATAATAATATTCGCAAAAAAGAACGAACAATACAATACAAAAAGATTTCTTTCTTATAATACAAGCGTTCGCAGAGAGATACCAAAAAGCATAGTATGCCAAAATAAAATGATCAAATCACCACCATTTTAACAGCTAAAAGACTTTATTGAGATCTTAGAAACTTCAACGATAATGGTGTTTCCACGTGTCATTGTTTACAAACACTTTCGAAAATAATTTAATTTTGAGAAAATAGATTTTAAAAACTCCGCTATGGAATCACCATGACATTGATTTGAATCCCTTTTTCTTGCAAGAAAACCAGCACAATATGTGCATACGTAGAGAAATAAAAGGTTGTTTATCTCATAATTTTAATATTGGAAATAATTACTCGCGTAATATCCCATATTTATAACACGCTCATTAATTCGCAAAAGCTGAATAAGTCGAATATAAATAAATTATTTTAGTGTCAACCATCTTTCCTAAAAATATTCATTAATCCTATGTGGCACCGATTATGTTATATATTTTAATTAGTACATAGTGGTCCCAACGTAGGAAAACGGGCCCATGTAACTTTTATCAAGCAAAAGAAATAACTCCTATCATTTAAAAATAAGCTTTAACAAAAACACTATAGGTTCTTATTCAATTAACTAACATCACGACGAATGAGAATCAAATAATACGGTAATACGTTAAAATTAAATATAAGAATAGCCGCAGGATATGTTAGTAAACAAATATGAAAATTCGATTAAGTGGGCTGTAGCGGTATTACAGTCAGAGAGCTTCAACAAGAAATTATTTTGCTTTCAAACAAAACATAATCTGATCATAAGAGAAATATTATCTTTAAAGAAACATTGACAAATACTAAGGGTACATTACCACCGTGAAGTTGCCCGCCATAATTTCGGAGACGGCATTGTAAATAACTGAGGTCGAAGTTGCGTTGTCAGATGAAGAAGAAAACATAGATCCATTAAGGTCCCCCTCGAGGTAAGGTCTTATCAAGTCCATGTAAAGTATGAAATAAATAATCATTCGACCGACCCTCATTTTGAAAATAAAATTTGAAAAAGCGCGCCAAAACTCAATTTACAATTAAAACAAATTATTCAAACACTCTTAAAGATTCTAAAACTGATTGTAAACACAGAGAAAAGACCCGCTTAGTTTCAAATGACGAAACGATTGTTTGTTGCGATATCGGAGGGCGCGAGCAGTGGTTGTAAAACTGTGCTCTCCACTCCAAGTCCGTGCACAAACTGCAGTTGATATTAAGGGTGAAATACAACTACATATCACGTTCTTCAACTGAGCGGCCGGCACCACCAACATGGGATTAACAGGTGTATTACGGACGAGTTAACAAGATTTCTATAACTGCAATAAATAATATATACTCAAAATTTATCATAGTACTTACATGCACTTGAGGCTTCTTGCGTTTCTTATTGTAATCACTCATTGTTCACAATTAAAAAATAGTTTGAAACTGGGAAAAACTTTCCCCTTGTTTATTTGTTTACACAACACACTAATAAAATAACACTCGAGTTTATTGTTTGTTAGCTACTTAAACTTCGATCTGCACATGTTTTTACACTTCTAAAACGACGAGAAAAACTTTAATATGCGTATAAGTTCTCACAAAAAAGTGTGGACATGGAATTATTACGTTAGAATAATTGTTTACTATTTAATAACTTGTCAAGAGCTGTCGACGACGCGTATTCCACCGTGTAGTGTGAACGATAATGCCGTTAATTATTATCAAACTGATTATTATCAGATATCGATATAATATTATACGTATCACAAGTATTGATAACGATATATTTTCTAGCACTGTACTGTTGCCAGATTTAACCAATATTAATGATTGGTATTTGACAGTTATACCTATATACTGATTACTTTGTACCACAGAATCTTCTGATAAAATATCCATTTATAAAATTTCTTTTTGAAATATAAGATAGTTGATATTACGATTAAACATTTCTAATAAATGTTTACTACTTTTGAGTACTTTGTTTGTATGATTGTTATCAATTTCTTCTGGTTTATTCTAGTTAAAAGTTACTCAAGTAGTAATATTGTCTTATTTTTTATGCTACGAACAGATTGATAGTGAGGTCACAGCACAAACAAATCTGTATTAACTCATAAATGAACTAACTCAACATTTTTTATAATACTTTTCCACGATTTTTTTATATTAATTTTTCTCCTCAATATAATGAAAATATGAATTCAAATGTTTTTAAATATTTTTATTTACATTGTTAGTTCATGAAAATTGTTCCAATGAAATATCGTTGATTTAGAGCATTTACTATAGTTAACTTTTTACGTGAATTTTCCCGTAGTTTGTTGGACTTTAATACACTGAAGTACAGTTTAGTTTAGTGTATTTTTGACTCAAAGTAAACAAAAATGATATTTCATTGAAGTGCTTTGTTATATTTAGAAAGTTTGTTATGTTTTTAATAATTCTGAAACAAACGTTATGTTGTGTTTATGTTTAGTATGAATTGTTTTACAAAAAATAAGTTAGTCTAGAATGTTCTGATACTTTTAATGATTTAAACTAGGCGTTTAAGATTTTTTGCTTACCTATATTCGATATTACTGAAGCGTTATAAGTATAGCTTGTGGAATGTATCGTATAACATTTTATTCAAAGGATAAATTTATGTTATTTTTCTATGTTTGATACATTTGATTAAGGCCTGTATCAATTATATGTATGTCAATGTAATCAAAGATAAAACAGAACAATAAAAACAAATGCATGAGAAATATTTCTCGGGGATGATTTCAGTTAACATATAATGTGAGAAGGTTTTTTACTTATAGGGTATTGCTCCGAAAAACCTTACCATTTATTTAACAAATCAATATCCTTCCTGTTTGTCAAAGAAATATTAATTTTATTTCTTGGAAGCAGTGGGTCGGTTTAGTTTTATAAATTAATTATTTGTATTTCAATCAGCAGAATTGTTAACTTATTTATCTATATAGGTACATAATAATTTGTCAATTTCAAAAGGTCCTGTAATATCACGTATATACAATAAGCCTTAGGAAACAAAGACTACGAACAGTGGACCACATTACGTACGGTTCATAGTAACAGCTCAAGCCGCTAATTAATATTAGCAATCAGCTTAATTATGATATGCCATCTAGTAGCCTGTTGGAAATACAGTACGAGATGGTTGGAGGTTTCTCATTTTATTTTTGTGAGGGGAATATCACCGAAATGACGATGACTTCTCCTCTAGGGAATGTCAGACTCTTACTGACTAAACACGCACCGTTTCTTCTCCTGCTCTAGGCCGAGGCCGCGGTGCCTTATTGCGCTTGCCCCGCAACCCCGGCTGAACATCACATAAAAATGCTCTAGGGTTTTGGTTATCTTGCAGCGATTTACAAGCCTTCAGACAAGCTTTGATTCTTGTGTAACCAAAAAAGGTTTAATATCTTATACATTTTATACTAGCGATCTGCCTTGGCTTCGCACGGGTTGTGCAATGTGCAATGCTGTTATTATACAACATCTAAACCTTCCTCTTCAATCACTCAATCTATTAAAAAACTGCACCAAAATACGTCGCGTACTTTATAGACTTAAGATTCATAGGGATGTAGGGGCAGACAAAGCGACTTTGTTTTATACTATGTAGTGATTAGTCGAACAACTGAAGATATATCTACAGGCCGTATTATCGCTAAAGTAAACTTCGCAAGTGAACGTGGCGGGAAGCAAAGAGCAAGCGCATTGTATTTCAAAACAAAAATTAAACCGTACCTATGCTGCTTGCCTAGGGCGCTCATCTGGTTGTACCCGCCTTCTATATCAGCTGTAGTTATGTATGGTACAAACAGAAATCTAATACATGATCGGTAAACATCGGATTTGCCGTAAAATATGTGACTGTCATACCATTTTGTGGAACTAAATGTTTTATTGGTGATCGCAGTAAACAGATTCAAATAGTTTGCGGTAACGGTAGATGCCTAATTAAAATATTTCATTGCATGTCATATTACATGGCACATTTAGTGGTTTTATGTTTGGAATAAACTTACAAACATATAGTTAGAAGCCCAATTCTCTCTCACCTCCAATTCATAACCTTGAAATCCCTAAAAGGATAAACAATAATTGACATATTGAGTCTAATGCTTTTTGTGACATATTTATTCTAACACAGAACTAAGTCATATCACGACTAATGAAAAGTGTATGTTACCTAAAATACATACATATATACAGGGTGTGTACTATATGTCTACTTTTTCGATAACGTTTTTATTGGTTCTCGATAACTTTGGTAGAGTGCGATCTAGCCGAATGTCCGTCAGTCAGATTGCGGGCGAAAAAGATAAAATAAGTAATATGAAACTAGAACCGGTGAGCATTCATGAAGATTAAAAAACTGAATAACATAAAAATAACACACTAAATTGCTTTCAGAAACCAAAATAAAATTACTTCTATTGAATTGAAAAAACTATAATAGTCAAGAGGTGAGTGAGTATTAAAATATTATTACACACTTAATCCATTTTTACCAGTAATGTTAGAAATCTTGTGTACTTAAGAACTAAATGACACTCTCCAATAATTATTAAGTAAGGTCAAAACCAGGCATAGCGACCAACGCTCGCGGACTAACGGTTAACTTCTTCCGATACCTTCAAGGAGTAACAATTGTATAGTTACAATGGTAAATAAACCCTTTTAATAATCTGCATTTAAAAACTGAAATATTGAAAATGAATCGTACATCAATTACTAACTACTTAATAAAAACATTCCACAACAGTGTTGGTACAGCTTCACATGTTGCCAGGAACATTGAATGCTGATATTAATAACAGAAAACATTTTATCATTCGATTTTTAAATTCAAAAAATGCAAGCAATTCGAATGTCTTTTTGTGAGAACTCAGAGCGATGGATGCGGACTGTACCTGATAGACCAAACGGTACATTAGCCGCCCTTTTCATGGATTAAACGATATTTTTCACGTTTCACTAAAGCAAATCTTATGGGAACATCATATTGGGGGGTTTTTGACCATTTCTTTACTTTATTGTGTGCACTGTACTAGTGTATCGACTCTGTGGTTGTTTGGTCTACTGGCATTCGCGTGTGATTTTCTTTTGTTTCTTGATCTAGTTCAAATGCATCGGAGAACAAATATGTGTATTATCCGTTATTTTATAATCACTTTATTCTGTCTTTTTGAACTTTAATCCGTCGAAATAAAGATTTCTTGTTTACATTTGTTTCAAGATGGAAATCTTTTGTGTAGCAGGTTTCAAAGCTGTAAAGTTGTTTGTATGGTTGTTTCACCTATAACACACATAAAAGGGTATTTCTTATTTTAAGGTAATTAGAAAAGTATGCATGTTTTATATAGATATTCGTAATAAGTATTTATAAAAAAAAAAAACTGGTAACTTTATATTGGATTTAAAAATACTCATTATTACATGCGGATTTGAAGTTTTTTTTTTACTTAATTTACTTTTGACCGTAATTGTCAATAGGTTTAGCATTATTATTTATTATTTTATGCAAACATTTCTAGATCAATGTTTTAAAAAAAAAATAGACGTCCATCTCTTTATAAACCAACTAGCATTTTCCCGCAGATCCACCCACGTGACCAAAGGGAAAATAGTATTATTACCTGTCCCTGAACTGTATGCAGACAGAAAAATAAAATTTATTCTAAAAATGGGTTCCGACACGCGTAAACCAGATAAAATACAAATATGAAAAAGAATTACCAAAAAAATATCTCAATAATAACAACATGACAATGCTAACCAGTGATAAATAATAATAAATAAAAATTCAAACTTCAACCCTTTTTCTTTTTTGATCTAGTTATCACTTTTTTTTGTTAATAATTGTTGTTGTAAAATAAACAATATTTCATTACCATAGAGTCAAAAACAAGTTAGTGATTGGAACCTCCTTGTAAGCAAAAAGTGCATGTAAGGAGATTCCGCTCTTTTACAACAAGGTTAAAATTAGAAAAATTATTAACAAAAAAAAAGTCATACCTAGATCAAAAAAGAAAAAGGAAATTGGTAGAAGTTAACATACGAATTGAAATCAATATCCAATAAATCTGGGCAAAGAAATCGACAGTAAAATAGTAATCTGATACAAAACTGACAAGACGACTAGCCGGGACTGTGTAAACTAATTTTGCGTTGAACCACGGCCGTCGCGTCGACCAGACCATTTGCTCGCTATAAGAAAAAAAATAGACCTGACCTTGCCTAGGGAAACTGGCACAGACAGACAAGCAAAGCATCCTTCTTAAATATATTTATCAAAAAATATATAATGATTTCGTATTAAAATAATCAAACTAGCAGCTTAATTACTATACTATGTATAATTAATTTCTTAGATATTTTCCGTGTTGAAGTACTTTTGAAGTGCGTACATTTGATTTTCACTTCTTTATCTAAAGTTATAAGCCATTTTTTTATTAAATGTGTGGCATAATGAAAGCCGCGCTCGAACAAATTACGATCCTCAAATCTCTGCAGCTCGAGCGCGAGCTCTCTAGGTTCTGCCAACGGCTATCCCGGCTGTACCAAGGTAAAGAGTAGCCATGTGCCATTTTAGACTAATATCTACCTCTATGTCAATTCCTATTCAAATCCTTTATATTCGTATACCTCTAAACTTACGCGTTTATAATTCAGTTATGTAGACTGTACGATTAATACTTACTTAACAAGATAAGTCTTGTTATTCTAAAACTAAGCAAAACTTAATCTTAATACAAAATAATAAGGATGAATTTGTGGCTGATGATCATTTAAATAAAACGGCTGAACGTATCCGTAATCCAATACACAAACGTAGACAGTTTAATTGAAAGAGTGCTTCATAACTTGTAACATGCATGCTCCCCATCAGGTAGATTTGTATTATTTTTTCACAAAGCAAGGGTACTCTGTGATATTTCATCTCGAACTGCCATTGCACATATTGATTTTTTATTATCATCTGTCTGTCAAACGAAGGGACAAAGCTTACAAAGGGTTTTATAAACATCGATTTGAATGCTTCTAGTTTGGTTATGCAGTCACATGAACCTGATGTGGTCAGATTGACAAAATGCCTTTTGCAATTCCAAATACCTTCCATTGTTTCATTGGAATCAGGGACATATTTGTATAATTGTGATATCATATCATCAGCCTATAATTGCCTACTGCTGGACACAGGCTTCTCATACGGTGAAGGAGAGCTTTAATGATCACATTTTTTTATGTTATAGGATGGCCAGACAGGTTGCCTGATGGTAAGCTATCAGCTCCGCCTATGGACATCCGCAACAACGGTGGAGTTACGAGTGCATCGCTGACCTTATTAGGATTAGGGATTTGGAGATTTTGGGAGTTTGAACGGATTGATAGAGAGGGAGGATACTCCCCGTATTGGACCGCCGGTAACCTCACTCACACGACGAAACACAACGCTGTGGATGTTTCACGCCAGTTTTCTGTGAGGCCGTGGAAACACTACGGTCGAGACGACCAATTCGTACCAAAACATGTCTCTCAACATCTACATCACACACATCGAAATGATAATTCTACATTATAAGTTTAGATATCAATATTTTCCTTCACAAATTCATCTGTGGTATCTAAATAATATTAGAAAGTATATAAGTATAACTCGGAAAAAGACACATAGGTGCTTGCCCTTCAGCATGACAAACGCGAACTTAACGATTACAAGTAATTGTTGTATAACAACGAGATTTCTGCAGCTTTATTACGTTGCTGTTGTAATTAATGAAGTGGAATGATATGAGCAAGCTATGCTGTCGGTGTTTATGGCATGTTGTATAAGGACCCTCATGTTTGATTAGCCGGAGCATCCCTGTTTCATTGGTAAATAAGATGAGGGCTGTGCTCTGATATACAGAATAATCGTGCAATTCTTTTAAAGCGGTCTTTAAAAGATTGTAAAAGGGGAAGCAGGAGAAAATAAAGTGATAGTAGGAGAATTATATTAATAATAACTCGTAGAATTTCCTTTTTTTTTGTTTTGCGAAAATATTTATAAATGTAAAAATCAAGTTAAAAAATAAATAAAGAGAATAATAAGCAGAATAAAATCTTAAAATAAAAGGATTTTGGAATTGGAATTCGTCGTAATGTCTCATGAATGGGCTTGAAAAGCTAGCTAGAACCAATGGGAATTCTTCGTGAGGAAAACATGACTTATAATTTCTAATCGTAAGTTTGAAGATGGGTCCATCTTGAATAAGCGCGGTGATTAATGCTCAAACCTTTTACGTGTGAGAAGAGGACTTTGCTTAGCAGTAGGCACGAGGCTTATCATGATGATAATGTCATTGCACTTTTGCAGTGACTGCACGGTTGGCGCGGTGGCTGGCCAACTGGCGCAACGTGTCGCGCGGTTTCGATTCCCACACGAAACAACTCTTTGGTGATCCACAAATTGTTGTTCCAGGTCTGGGTGTGATGTGTATGTGAAATTTTATGTTTGTAAATGCACCCCGGACGCGACAACGCGACACAGGAGAAAATCCAAAGAGGTAGAACGTCTTTTTTACAAAAATAAAATGTGTATTTATTTATATTTATTAGAACCACCAGTAGTCATTACAACACTTAAATGTTTTATAGTCAACAATCATTAAGTTCCAAGCTAGTTGCATAACATATTAAGGTAGCTACAGAGTACAATTAAAAGAGAGCGTTATGGACAGTGATAAATAATACAAATTATATCTAACAAGACTTAACTATACTAAAGATAAGATACATTTTATAACAAAAATCTCTATTTGACCAGTTTAACACAAAGTACAACAAAACAAAAAGTAAATAAAAAGGAAGAGCTGGAGTGGACTAATTTAGATCAGCCAACTTCTTTCGGAATTGCGACAAAGAGTCAAAGTGTACGTCCAAAGATTCACTGCAGTTGTTTAATAAGCGACAAAGACGGGGAATGGGTGATGATTTACCAAACTCTGTGCGCCTAAAAGGGGCTGAGAGAGGTTGAACTGGCTTACGCGGATATCTCGATGGCACACTAAACCTAAAGGAATTAAGGAGCTGTGGACAGTTTATTTGTCCTCGAAATATTTTAAATAGAAAGATTAGATCTAAGATATCCCTGCGCTTTGAGATAGTCTGCATTCCGAAAAACACAAATGTTAACGATTCGTTGTGAATATAATAGTAATTTGTGTTTAATAATCATTTAATTAACCAATGGTGGTTAATTAAATGATAGAGGTAAACAATCTTGGTTTGTTTTTCTATATTAAACATGTCATAAAAAATACATACAAATATTATTTAAATTTAGTTACTTATATGGTAACAGTGCGTAAGGTGAATAAACGACTGGAAAACTTTTTCCAAAAAAAATTTAAACAAGTTTTAGGTAAAAAGACATGCTAAGATTGTTTACGGCCTCACAGAAGACGGACGTGAAACAACCACAGCGTTGTGTTTCGCCGTGTGAGTGAGGTTACCGGAGGCCCAATCCTTCCCCGCCCCCAATCCCTCCTCAATCCCTAAATCTCCAAATCCCTAATCCCTAAAAGGTCGGCAACGCACTCATAACTCCTCCGTTGCGGGTGTCCATGGGCGGCGCTAATTGCTTACCATCAGGTAATCCGTCTGCTCGTTTGCCGATCAATTACATAAAAAAAGGTTTATTTAATTAGTTGCCATGCCATAGGTCTGAATATGATGTGTATGTGAACTAGTACCTTTATAGAAGAACGACAAAGAAAAAACTCGCAATCAGATGCACGGTTTAAAGACACGCAAAGTTCATTGATTGGTTTTGTTTAGTGCTTACTTCAGGGGGGAGAACTGGCGAGTAATCTCTCACACGTGCAGATTTGTGGAACATTCTAGTATTTTAAACAACTTAGAATACATAGATTAGACTATTGTAGATTTAAAGGTGAAATAACAAACAATTCGAGCACGAGTGCTCTAGGAATTAAAAGAGCTAAGCCCGTTTTATATACCCATTATCCACTAATGCCTGTTAAAATTCCAAATTAGTTCGGTTAAGCGAATCTGTGTCCTGTTTCGCAGAAATTAAGGTAGACAAAGCTTTAACATTACAATATCTTAATGTATATATGACAACATTCTCGGAAAATAAATTATTTAATTTTATTTGCATTTGAAACTAGAATAATCTTTTTAGGATCCCGTAGTAACTAGGAACCCTTATAGTTTCACCATGTCTGTCTCTCTGTTTGTCCGTCCGCGGATAATCTCAGTGACCGTTTACACTAGACAGCTGAAATTTGGCACCAATATGTATATCAATTTCACCGACAAAGTGGTCATATAAAAAGTGGGAAAAAATTATTTATGAGGGTACCCATAGGTACTAGGGGAAACCACGGAACCCTACTATCCTATCCTATTTATCTTAGTAACTAGCGCCTCGCCCGGCTTCGGACGTATGATTAAGCCACTATTTAATAGATGTTATTGTACATATAAACCTTCCTCTTCAATCACTCTATGCGCGTCAAAATCCGTTAATTCGTCAACTTTAGAGATTTAAGCAAAAATAAGTATATAGGGACGAAAGCGACTTTATTTTATACTATGTAATTTAGTACCACAAACAAATAATAATTAAGCACAGATTTGAATATTAAGTCTGGCCACGCTTAGTGTAAAATAATCATACATGTACACAATCTGTAATAATTGAGTAAAAATTTACTTACCTCTTCATGAAAGCACGGCAAGCTACCCTTGCTCACCGCCCGCAGACTCGCACTTAGGCTAAGAACTCACGCAGCGATTTTGAACCGTGCCCATTTAATTTTTTATATAAATATTTGAATTCTACAGAAGCTGCGGGCCCGCAACCGCAGCGGACGCGGGCGAAACTCGCTCCGTGAGTTCTTAGCCTTACGCTGGCAGATCGCCTCGCGATCAGCAACGCGAGGAAGATCTCCTAGGGTTGGCTGGGCTAATAATATCTGTAAGTTTGATATGTTTGCAAAACTATACAATTAAATTTAATAATAGCCACTATCTCTGTACTGAGTCAATATTAATTTTGTTAAAACATGACCTTATAATTTTGTAATTATAGGACAATTTTACATTTATTATAAATAAATATACTTTACATTGTTGATTGTGAGTCACGCGGTATACAGAACTTGAAAAAAAAATGTTCAAAAGTTGTTTTTACTGTAGCGGCCAATACCAGTTTTTATAGTAGAAAAAACTTCAATGGTTCTTAAGGCGTTGAACATTCTCTACCAGTCTACCAATCCAGTGGTACCATGAACTTATATAAAATACACATAATTATACTTATATATAGCATACCTCATACTACTTAATAAATGTTTACACTACATCATGATCACGATGATTCCCCCAACGTCTTCAAAAGAAGCTTGCGAACTGTTTTTCTATACCTTTTTTATTTTACTTTCTTTATCATGTTTTAGAAAATGCAGTTTATTAGATTTCCTCCTATTTCTCTTAAATCTATTTGCTTAATGCTTAGCCTTGACATTTGCAATAACTCGGTCAATATTTCTATAAATATTTTAAAGTTCAGCATCAGACTTGAGGGATTCAATCGGTATTGAGTTAGATATTTCTATTGCATTACCTTTTCAATATTTTGTCGGAAATTATTTTATTTTAAGACCCGGGAACCCGCGGTAAATTGGTGAACTATTTAACGGCATTGGGTATCCGAAAAGAGCTTGGATCGCAATTTTGTTCTGATTTCTTTAATTGATTGTAACTACGAGTATGTACATTCAGAGGCACATAATTTGGAATCGCATTATAGATCACGATTTGTATAAAAAAATAGTAAGTAATAGAAAGTGATTGTGGTGTGAGTGACTGGGTGTAATGTGTATGTGAAATTGAATGTTTGTAAACGCACCCACGACACAGGAGAAATTCCTATTGTGGGGCAACGTTTTTTTAGAAAACTATATTTCTATAGATAGATTCAATTGACTAATTAAAGTGTGCGGACGGAGGAATGCTCTACTAGTTACAAGTCACACCGGGACTCATATTCATGAGCAGCGTACGACGCAACAGTATTTAATCGTTTTAATGGCGTAAACGAATGCCTCAGGTAGGTATGCTGTGACAAGATCTCCTTACAATATAATTTACTTTTCTTCCTCAAACTGTATATCTGGTCATAGACAAACATCAGTAGATTTGACGTCAGTGTTTCTTCTTAATTGACTTCGTCGGGAAATGCAAATAACAACACTCATTAAGGTCTAAAATGCAGCATGCAGAAATGGTATTTATTATTTGCCTACCTAAATATCATATTCATTTGAAGTCATGTTAGGCATGTATCCGTTTCCTATATTCACTGTGAAGCCTTTGAACTTTGAACACGGTCAGGTAAACAGACCTGGCCAGACAAACTGTTATTGCTCTTTATTTATTTACTTTGTAAAACCTGGATTGATGTAAAAGTTTGAGAGTATATTCAAAACTTTATATAAAAAATGTGCAGAGGTAAATTTGTATACGGATACCCTTAATAAAAGGTCCTGACATAAAATGTTTTTATAATTATATACAATTTTATATATATGTAGTATATGGATTTTAAGTGTGAAATACTGAGAGACCCATACTTCGACACAAATGGGCTTGCTCTGCCGCGGCCGGCAGAAAACCGACTTAAGAACCAAATACAGACCGGCAACGCTCTTGAAACTCCTCCAGGGCTACGGGTGTCTCTGGATGGTGCTGATGGCTAATCATCAAGCCGTTGGCTCATTTTAAAATTTCATTCAATGAAATTAATTTTTTACTGTCTGTGGAATGGCAAAATAAGCTGCGTCATTATTTTATAACTAACTTGGTTTCACTGCTAACTCTGTTAATTTGTTTATCCTCGCTAATTACTAGTATTTTTGTAACTTTCGTATTAATATTGACTCAATTATCTGGTGGACAGGTCCTGTAATTTATTTAAACTGTCCTTATGTGTGTTCAGTTATTTTATTTGTGCCCGAGAGAATGACCCTACTCAAAGACATTCGATTAAGTACTTAAACTATTCTATGGTAAAGTATTTTTTCAAAAAACACATGCCAATCATTAGGTTCTATAATCAATAGATGGCATTGAATATGTGCATGTTGGAGGCTGAGAGCGGTAGCTTTCTTTTTTCGAAAAAATCGTCAAATAGCCTCTGACACCCTAGGGCGATAGGGAACTTGTCAGACTTTTACTGAATAAAAACTACATTTGTTTTTTATGTAATAGGTCGGCAAACTAACAGTCGGATTACCTGATGGTAAGCCGCCGCCCATGGACACCCGCAACAGATGCGATGCGAACGAGTGCGTTGTCGATCTTTTGGAGGGATTTGGAGATTTAGGGATTAGGGGAGGAGAAGGATTGGGCCTTCGGTAACCTCACTCACACGGCGAAACACAACGCCGTGGTGGTTTCACGCCGGTTTTCTAGTCTTGTTATAGTATAGACTAGAAAAGAAAACTATCCTAGAAAAGAAATACGCGTAAATAAATTTGCGTTGCAAGGCGGGTAAGCCGAAGTAACCGACAAAAATATTTTATCAAAAAAAAAATGAAATGTATTTAATAGAAGTGAAACAATGAAACAATGAAGATGAACAATGTTGTTAGTGCTGTGAATGATATAATATGATGTTTTTCATTTTTATACTGTAGCGGCCCGTCCTTTATTCGTACAGACGTCAATGTCAGTCAATGTTTTGTAAGCGCACCGCCAAGCTAAGTTCGAAAGTGTTGCTTTTTTTCCGATATTTGCGTCTACTTTTCTAAAACTTTCTTTTATGAAATCCTTGGGAAAACAGCTTTAGACATTGTTGTGATATGCGCCTACCAATAATAATACATTTAGCGATTTAATTTTAAATAGAAAGAGGATACATTGAAGAAGAAGTATGTAATGCAAAGAGTAACACTATGCAAGTTTTTTCGTGCAGGACTCGAAACCCCGACACGTTGCGCGGCAGACTATTGTGTTGTGTTGCCTGGAAAAAAAATCAGCCGGGGTTGCAGGTCAATTGCAATGATATACCACGGCCTTGGCCTAGAGCACGAGAAGGAACGGGATGGATTTTAGTCAGTAAGAGACTCGTACTCCCCCTTGCTTCACCCAGGGCGAAAGAAGGATGTTTTTAACATTTTTCGCCAATAAAATACGATTAGTATGTTTTTTTTGTGTAATTAATTGGTCGGCAAACGAGCAGACGGATTACCTGATGGTAACCAATCAGCGCCGCCCATGGACACCTGAAGGAGTGACGAGTGCGTTGCCGACCTTTTAGGGATTAGGGATTTGGAGATTTAGGGGAGGGGGAGGATTGGGCCTTCGGTAATCTCACTCACA
This sequence comes from Spodoptera exigua, assembly GCA_902829305.4. Taxonomy (NCBI): domain Eukaryota; kingdom Metazoa; phylum Arthropoda; class Insecta; order Lepidoptera; family Noctuidae; genus Spodoptera; species Spodoptera exigua. The sequence continues at coordinate 3,571,845 of LR824601.2, read as the reverse complement.
CGGCGAAACACAACGCCGGTTTTCTGTGAGGCCGTAGTATCACTCCGGTCGAGCCGAAGCATGGCTGTCCCACACTTAACACCCACTCTTACACTTACTTAAAGTGTGGGAGAGCCATGCTTCGGCACGATGCGACGACATTCATTAGTTATGAGTGTTTATAACTAACATTCATAACATTCCGTGTTCATTACTAATGAATGTTAGTTACCAATAACATTCACTATGTGCAAATCTGTCTGTCTGTAAAAGTTCGAAATTTAAAAGTCATGTAGAACAAACACAAGTTACTCAAGCGTTCAAAATAAAAATTTATTTAAAGCGACGCGGTGGCGATCGCAACAAGTGGTTGTATTACTTTTAACTTCGTGTTGGGTCAAGATCACGAATTTGTACACAAATAGAACGGGGCTTTTGCTAAGTAACTTGATTAGGGAATATCGCATAACGTCACTTGTGTATATAATAATTATAAGTAGGTACATAACTAATATACAATAATAAATTATCGATTGGACATCTACTGTAAGGTTTTCTGTAGTAATTTTTTTATGTGACCACAGGCTATCCGAATTGCTGGTATTACGACCTACCTAATGCAATACCGATGTAGAGTACCGAGTTAGGTATTTACCTAACTATGCGTTTCAAGCAGGTAATGGATAACTGCCAAATCAAGAAACTATCAAATATCAATCCTGCGCTATGCCATTATTTCTGAGTTTTGACAAAAAAAGACCAACAGCGCTCTCTGATAAAGTTATTTTTTAAAAATTAAATTAATAATAAGCTTATGACTTCTCTGTATGAGTGTCAGACTCTTGCTGACTAAGAACGACCCCTTTCCGTCTCCTGCTCTACGCTAAGGCCGCTGTACGTTATTACGCTTGCCCCCATCCAGCGCGCTTAGAATAAAACCTCTTTAAAGTGTAAAAGATACCATTAGACCAACGAAATGTGTCCACAACTCTAAACAAGTTACAGCTAAGTTGCCGACCTTTTGGATAGGGATTTTTAGTAATCTGTAGTCTCTGGTATTTGAATAATCTTTGAAACTACAAATAAGAGTAATTCGGACGAGGTCACATTGGTACTTTCTGGTTTCGAAAGGAACAATCTCCGGCCACCGTAAGCGCGGATCTGCGGTCGGCGAGTAAGGGCAGCTCGCCGCCCGACCAGAACCAGGCCCGAGCGTACGGCGCGTAGCGTTCCGCGCGCGCCTCAAAGAGCCAGTAGACCACCACAGACGGGGCCCTATAGTGCTGATGTTCAGCCGGGGTTGCGGGGTAAGCGCAATTAGACACCGCGACCTCGGCCCAAAGCAGGGGAAGGAACAGGGGGGTTTTTAGTCAGAAAGAGTCTGTCACTACCTCCCGCCTAGCCCTGGGCGGGAGAAGTCATTTGTTGATTTTCCCCTCACAAAAAAAAACCCTCGAACAATAGTATCGCGCGCTTTAACCACCAGGCCAACACAACAGTATTTCTACAAGATACTCAGTGTTTATAGTGCTAGTAGTGTAATGAAAGCATGAGTAGGGAAGTGCTAATCAAGCAACATACACAAAGAAACTTAGTTAACAAGCAAGCTGAGATGCATACCTCACTTAAAAGTTAGACTATCGGCTGAGTTCGAGCTCTATAGAAAAGCCTGCACTTTGATACCTTTGGCACAGATAGATTAAAACCGGAGTATACTATAATAGTATTAGCGTACTCATACTATCATAGTATTTTGAACTCTATTAACAAGCTCACACACCTACCGGGGATAAACAAGGCCGGAGTAAACATTTAGCTAAGTTGTTTAAAAACGTGCCTCACACTAGGATTTTCTCCTGTGTCGTGGGTGCGGTTACAAACATACAATTTCACATACAAATGACAACCAGACCCGGAACAATATCAGATCACACGATGGGTTGTTCCGTATGGGAATCGAACCCACAAACACGTTGCACGGCAGCCAGTTGCCCAGCCACCGCACCAACTGTGCAGTCAAACCCTTGAGCAAGAGTGGTGATTAATCAAAACTTATCGATGTGGGAAAAAGGCTTTGAACAGCAATGGGCACTTATAGGCACAATGAAATGACGTTGGTACATAAGACGGACTTGACCTTTACGCTACTTTATTTCAATTTTAAAATTCAATATTTCTACCTAATTTTCATAATAATATTATTGCGTAAAACAGACGCAATTTACAATAAATATAAAAGGTTACGATCTCATAGAAACAAAATAAGATTGAATTTGTTTGAATTTGGTTACTAATCTTTAATTTCACTAATTAGTTGCCAACTTCCTACTCTATGTAGACATTTCGAAAGTGCCTGGTAATTGAAATTATTTTATGTGTACAATAATACAAACTGCCTCAGTGCGTTGTATAGAGGTAAAACGGTTCGACAAAGTGAAATAAAGTTATCTGGTTTATTGATGTGAATTGACGTATTAACATTCAAATGATTTTGTTCGCTCGACTCGAACGCCGTCAGTGCGACATGTTGGCTGTCACGTTGTAATACACTAGCTTCTCTCACGCGGATTCAGCCGCTGCTCGGCTCCATTAATGCCCGGTTCCTATATTTAACGAATCGTCATTGTATACGCATTACGACCAAATGACATTACGAATAGTTATCTTGACCGTCTACTGACGTAGACGGTCAAGATTAGGGTTAAAATATTTATAGGAAAAAAACAGACACCATAGATCTCCATACAATTCGCTTACCGATATCCGTTAGTTGCAAACCGTCAGTAAGTTGCTTACGAGTCGTATATAAAACTACTATTCGTAATTAAAACCGATCGTTTCTCAATTATAGGAACCGGGCGTTAATCGTAGCGTGATGTTTTATAGCCTATACGAGAAACGAGTAGACGGATTACTTGATGAAAGAAACGAGAACTCTTTTCCACAGGACCTGAAGAAAATATTCGTCAAAAAAATTGTTGTCTCATTACTTTTTGAGCATTGTTCTTCGTCTCTTCCTTTTCGATTTCATGGTATATCATCACTGGCTTACTCTATAAAAGTGTGCTACAGTTTTTTAAGTTCTGGTACAGTCAGCTCCAAAAGTCGATGAACAGAATCAACGTAACAAAACACATGTACACAATAAAATGCCATAAGTTATAGTCACACCTAGGAAACAAAATAGCCTGTACACCAAAAATTTACAAAAGTCGTTAAACACGACTAATTCAAAAGTATCTGTGCACCAAAGTATTCCTAAAGTCGCTGTACACAATCAATCCGAATGTCGCTGAACATCATTGTATCAAAAGTCACTAAACAGCAGTAAAGTTTGTCTTTTATTCATTAATTCATTAGGTTAACAAAGTATATTTTTATTGTTGCCCTGTGTTAATATAATTTTGACGCTTATATTGTTCGTCGGGATCTTTTTTTTATATTTTTATGGATGTTCACCTATTACTCGAAGACGCCTGGACCGATTTGGATTTTTTTTTATCCGTAGTGTATGAATTCCCGCCCATGTTCACCAGGTCAAGATCTGATGATGGAAACCCAGAAAAATCGAGGGGAAATTCATATATATTTCTGAAGTTATTCAGGTATTTACGTCAAGTTGTCGATAGTTGAACTCGACTTGATGATGAAGCCGAAAGACAGTCGAGGGTTCTGCGTGGCTCTTTGGACTAATTGCCTTGTGTTTGGGCTTGAATAATTCGTTTTGGTGAGCACTTTGCACCAAGACTGGTAGTTACTGTCATTGGGGTTTGATGATGACAACGAAGGACAGCTCAGGGAACTCCTGAACGGTTTACAGTAACTACCTCGTGTTTGGGCTTAATTCATTTATATCAATGAAAACTTCGCACCTACATGAGTTACAATGAAGCTATGCAGTAAATCTGATGATGGAGCCAGAAGACCGTCGAGGGATCTCTTTGACTATTTGGAGTAATTATGTTGTGTTTGGGCTTGAATGATTTGTATTGGTGAGCATTTTGCACCTATATGGATTATGTAAGTATATTGGAGGTCTACAGTATACATGATGATGGAGACCATTGACAGTCGAGGGAATTCCTCAAAGATTTACAGCACTGAACACTGACTAACTAAGGACTACTACTACTACTGTAATTTTCGGTCTCAAGTAGCCATCGTCTTCTCATTCGAAAAGCATTATCCTTGCTTGCTCTGCCTATCACTTAAAATGGTAAAATAAAATATTTTTTACCAAAAAAACAACCGACTTCAAAAAGTTAACTAAAAAGCAAAAAATATTTTTTCTGTGTAAGTAACACAGTTTTCATTTAGGTAAATGAGAAAATAATATTAATAACTATTTTTATAATTTCGAAGTCGGTGCCAAGTAAGTGCCAGGTGCACGGTAAAACAAGGATGATAATGATGAATATTAATTAGAGTTATGTTTATGTTGTTTCGTATTGTATATTAGTATGATAACTGAAAATTTTAATTAATTTCAAACACGAAATTAAGTTACTACAACTATGAACCGTTCAGGAGTTCCCTGAGCTGCCCTTCGTTCTCATCATCAGACCCTTAATGACAGTAACGACCGGTGCAAAGTGCTCACCAATACGAATCATTCAAGCCCAAACACAGGGCAGGTAACTACTCCAAATAGTCAAGGAGATCCCTCGACTGTCTTCCAGCTCTAACATCAGGTCGACTTCGACCTTCATCAAGTTATAGTGTTGTAAAAGACCTACTTAAACATCATCCAAAAAAACTACTCGTCCCTACAATTATTGAAAGTTCCCTTCGATTTCTCCAGAATTCCATCATCAGATCCTGACCTCATGATAATGGGACTACCTAACTGGCAGGTATACCCTATCAAATAAAAGAAGAATTTTGCAAATCGGTCCAGGCGTCTTCGAGTAATCGGTGAACATCCACAAAAAATATAAAAAAAAAGATCCCGACGAATTGAGAACCTCCTCCTTTTTTTGAAGTCGGTTAAAAATATAATTCGTCGGTTAAAAATGATTCGTAAATAAGTATTGAAATGAATACTAACGTGTTAACATACATTATTAAGGTCTAGCGAGCACTGTCCCAAAAGTAGCTGAACAATATAAGCGTCAAAATTATATTAACACAGGGCAACAATAAAAATATACTTTGTTAACCTAATTATGTCTTTACTGCTGTTTAGTGACTTTTGATACAATGATGTTCAGCGACATTCGGATTGATTGTGTACAGCGACTTTAGGAATACTATAGTGCACAGATACTTTTGAATTAGTCGTGTTTTACGAATTTTGTAAATTTTTGGTGTACAGGCTATTTTGTTTCCTAGTTGTGACTATAACTTATGGCATTTTATTATGTACAGGTGTTTTGTTAAGTTGATTCTGTTCATCGACTTTTGGAGCTGACTGTACCTATACTTTTACTAAATACTTTTCTTATCCAATCCGACCGGATTGCCAAAATTCTTTCACTGATATTTATCTACAATGTTGCTGAGTGCTATAAAACATCACGAAAAATGGAACAGAGCAGCAGGTGAAACCGCGTTACAGTAGATAGGTATAATATATAAAGAAAATCAATTAACAAAATTAAAATTTCAAATTGGACATTCTGCTCAAATGAACGAACACGATGTAAGACGATGGGCCATCTTTTTAATTCTGCATTCTTATTGTGTTTTATTGTTTCAGAATGTACGAGAATTTCGTATGACAATATTTAATTGCTTCGACAATCGAATTACGAGTATTAAGCGAATTGTGATTGAGCTTATTGATTCTGTATTTTATGTAATTCATCTGTAAGAGAGCTACGGAATCTGGAGTAATTTAACTGATAAAATATCCGATTTAAATGTGAAACCCGAATTGAGAGTTTAATTATTTTTTGGAAGTCTTAAACGTTTTTTATTCAACTGTCAGTAGCAACGAGGCTTACGAGTGGCGTTTATTGTCTTTACAAAGGGTTTTATCTTTATCGTTTTTATTTTTTCGTAATATCACTTTTACTCACACTATATTTTTAAGACCGAGAAATATCATGGTATCACTCTCTTCTCCCCGAGGTTAGTAAGGGTAAGTACAATCTCGTACTAACACGCAGTCCGCCTCCTCCGTAATGACTGCAGCATGACTGCTTCACAGTCGAGTCACCGCGTACTATGGTATAAATAAACTAATCCGGGTAGCCGCAGCGGAGCTTCCTGAAGTCACACTTTAACCTTACGCTCCACTATGCTCCAGGCTGCAGGTGGCCCTTGTATGCCATCTGAGTATAGCCGTTTCGACAATAATTTCGCATCTTTCTATTACCTAGATCAGTATCTCCTTTGTAACACCAGCAACGCGTGAAACTCCACTGCTACTATGGGCCTAAGTACATATAACTCGGAAAAAATCACATTAGTAATTGCCAGGTTTTGAACTCGTATTACATAAGGAGGTGCCTTCACTAGCGGGCCACCACTGTGAACACATGGTGTATTTCTGTAGCCACTATAAAAACAAATAATAATGAAAACCATAGATGTAAAAATAAACAGAATGAAACAATATAAAAAACTGAGTATTGATTATTTAATATTTTAGGAGGATTCCATACAGTTAACGTGATTTTGAAACGGAGCTTTACTCGCATTTTCCTTAGATAATCGAAGACCAAAATATGCGAGATAACAATTTCTATTTTCTAAGAGTTTAGCTTCGTAGAAATAGTTGATAAAAATTAATTTCTTCTAAGTATTAAATAGTAGAAAACAATGATTAAGGCTTCAGGTGGCAGTTCGCACGACACAACAGAGTTAACGATACGATTGAAATCACTGAACCATTTGTAATGGAATTATTTGTTAGTTAAGGAATACTATGACTTAAATTCAGACATGAAATTGTGTGAACCAGCACATCAACATAACCACACTATCAACCGATTCTCATCTTTACCTTGAACAGTATAAAGTTCTAAATTGACTAAGGAAATTCCATAGGTTGGGGTATCATAACGTGCAGCTGTCTGGATATTCTGGATATACAAATATTTTTATATATTTCGCTGGATCCACTTCACTGGTTCGTTGGCCATGTTGTCGTTAGTACATCCGTTGACTGCTTGTTAGGAATTTCGAACCCAGTGTTGAGTAAAATGTGATAGGTATATGTACTTGATATTATAGGTATGGATATGGATACAGGCGCGGATATCTACAAACATGGCTGGTATTTTTATTTAAAATCTATATCGACTTTTTGCTTATTTTTTATTTTCAAATCAAATAAAAAATGTTTATTTATATGAAAATACGGTACAAAAGGTGTTACAGTTTAGTTTTTTTTCAGCGTATCCTGACGAGTATGGCGTGCAAATCAATTATTAAAATTATACTATTAAGATACTATCATCTTATCTTCTAAATAGTGCTTAATACAATAATAATTCTTTGATAGCAAATGTTTAAAAAGCATTTTCTTAAATAATGTCAAAGGTAAATCTTGTAAACTATTTGGTAGTTTATTATAAATAATTATGGACATACAATATACATTTTTCTTAATTTTTTTTATAATTTTTTGTACCGTTGTCATAAGATGGCAAACAAGCATCCCGGTTACCTGATGGTAAGGACAGCAGCAATGCCGTTGCAGTTAAGAGTGCGTTGCCGACCTTTTAGGTAATAGGGTTTCAGTGATTTAATAATAAGAGAGGAATTGGTGGAAGGTAAAGGGTTGGGCTTCCGATAACATTTTCAAATATTACTACAGATTACAGATTAATACTATAGAGCTATGTTTCAGCACGAATGTATATCGAGAAGGCCGACTGCTTACCATCAGACGAAAGACGATGATATGTCGCATTATCTCATAAAAAATCATATTAAAAATACAATCTGTAAATCTTACTTGTCTTACTTGTCTCAAGCTCATCCTGCAAAAACGTATCATCATCATCATCAGCCTATAAGTGAGCAAAGGCCTCTTCTCATACGGAGAAGGTTAGAGCATTGATCACCACGCTTGCTCAATGCAGGTTGGCGATTTCAAACTTATACTTAGAAATTATAAGTCCAGGTTTCCTCACGATGTTTACCTTCACCGGATGTCAGTGGTGTCTAAATAATCATAGAAAGTACATATAACTCGGAAAAAGTCACATTGGTACTTGCCAGGTTTCGAACCCACACCCTCAAGCATGAGAAGCGGGCTCCGGCTCTTACCGGCCCGCCTACGCTTCCCATGGATGCAATGCTCATACAAAATTTCTAAACTATTCAAAGGATGTTATTATTATATACTAGCTACTCTCACGCGGTTTCACCCGCTGCTCGGCTCCATTTAATCTTAGCGTGTATTTTATAACCTATAGCACTCGCGAACATTGTAGCTATCTTGTGAAAGAATTTTAGCAATCCGACGAGCAGTTCCAAAGATTACGCCCTACATACAAACTTACAAATGTATCCTCTTTATAATATTAGTATAGATTACTATAGAAGTATAGATAAACCTTCCTCTCTAATCACTGTATCTATTAAAAAAACCGCATCAAAATCCGTTGTGTAGTTTTAATGAATTAAGCATACATAGGGACAGAACAAGTGACTTAGTTTTATACTATGTAGTGATATAGTTCGTAGGTCACGTTACAAAGCCGATGATTGACAATTTACTGAAAGGACTTTAGTAACGCGGATCAAGTAACATAACTAATTAGATCTTCCCGTTACTGATGAATTGTATAGCCTAGGGAACAATCGATTTGCAAAATCACCAGTGACAGTGCGTTGCCAGTTCCTGCAACCAATAATTGGAACATTTATTACACGGAAATCGTTACTGACAATATGAAATTTCGACGAAATATATTTGTATAGATTTCTCTGTATCGTGAACATATGTATTATGAATCTGAGGTCTTGGTTTAAACTTTCGACATTGTAATAATTTTGATTAGTAAAACTACTCTACTTATCTACATATATCGAACGGATGAAATCTGTATACCACGTAAAATGTGATAGTAGTTCAATTTTTATTATGTCTGACGCCACAGCTCGTTTCCATGGTAACACGCACGTTGTGGACGGTAGTGGTTTGAGGCTACCCCTACCTTCCATCCCTCCCAAACCACTTCAGCACCTTGCAATTATTATTTCATGTCTTTTGAGTATTTCTATATAATAGCTGTCTTATTTACAAGTCGTCGAGTCAAATCTCATCTAATCTTACGTTGGAGAGGCAAATATCACGCAATTTTTCTTATTGAAACAAAAAAACTGTTCTATTTTGGTCTATTTAATCCAGATTGTACATGCTTAAGATTTAATCTTAATCGTAATCGTAGTACGATTAAGATCTACAAATAAAAGGACGATGCAAATTTGTTTTTTTCTTTTTCAATAACAATCCATCGCGCTTACGTAAGAAACTCACATTTTGAAAAATCTCACGTGAGATTCGGGGATTGGGGAGGGGGTTGAAAAAATCTCACGACATCTAACCAGGGCGGGAACGAAGGGCAAAAAATTAAAAAAAAACACCTCACGTAATTTATGGACGCCCTCTTAGGATTCGGATAATAACTGTAGGAATAAAGCGAGATATTACTCAAAAAATACAACCATATGCTATATTATACCCATACATTTATTAATAACTCTAATACAAATTAAAATTCAATAATTCGTAAAAACAAATGACACGCGAACGTCCTTTTATCCGTAAATTTTAATAAAAACTTTTTACAATAATTATTTGTACATTCATTATTTATATAATATAACATTAGTAGGTAAACAAGTATTAACTCTACTACATAATTAACACAAATGAAAACAATTATTAACAAACGTAAAACAGAAGAGGTGCCGCTAAAATTTTATTTGCTCGTCAGATAGAACGTAATTGAATATTAACTAACATTTTCTGACCGCTTAGATAACGCAAATGTAACGTTTATGCACAAAATAGTGTAGTTTAGTGTGTGTTTATTTTATTTATTTTTTTATTGTTAACAGGACATGATAGGCGTCACGACTGTTCGTGCCGGATGGATGGACAAGAGGCTTGGAGCTGCGCGCTACGCATCGGCTGGAGTACCTGTTGTTAACATATGAACATATGTATTATTTTTTGTATATAGTAGATTAAAACTTGATGTAGGTATGTAAATGTCTAACAATAAAATGTTGCTGGAAAAAACAATGCTTCAGTATGAATGGGCCAGCTAAAACTATGATCCGTTTCACAATGCCTGTGCCACATTATTTTATCTTGTACTTAAGTAAAAGAGCTAAATATAATAAATTCTATAATACTTTGATGCATCCAGAAGCCAGACTAAGCCCCCGGTCCTTCTCCTGCTCAGACCGACATCCACCTAGAAATTAATATTTTCTTCTTTAATAATATAAATTATTTTCGACAAAATGTTGTTTTATTTAAGACGAATGCGTTGGCACCAAACTCCAGATAAAATTCCTGGAAAATAATATGACATCTGGTGATGAGACGATCGACCGATCCAGCGTCGAAATGAGCATCGCAACCCTCAACCCCGATGGCAGATGAACGCTTACTCACCTTCCACCACACACCGCTAGCTAAACAGTAAACACAAACACAATACAAAGATTTTTATACTTATATTATAAAGGAAAAACGTAAGGAAAAACTTAAAATAAGCTCATAAACAAACAGACCGATACGAAAGCAAACTGCCAATGTAAAAGTGTACTTTTTAGGAAAATAATATTAAAATAATAAAGTATTTATTTATCCTCCTCACACCCGCCCACATCCTCCATCCCCCAATCCTCTATCCAAAAATCCCTAACAACCCACAACAGGCCGACAACGTACTCGTAGTAACAGTTATGGTCCATGCCAGGCGCCGATTGCTTACCATCGGGTAATCCGTCTGCTCGTTTACGATCAATAATATACCTAAACGGTCTCGAAATTGGTCCCTACATCGATCAAAGTACCTTTTTCCATTTTAAAGTCACTTTTTGAAGAGGATAACAATCAGATAAGATTACTTAGGTCATATACTAACTGTCAATTTAAGTATATTAGATGTAACTATGCATCTATATATACATATAAAACTGAAAAACCAAGTCAACACAGAGAAGTTACCTGCTGTAGCCGTTCGTAGCAGCTTCGTAGCACCGCAACGTAGCGATCTAGGCTTGCTACGAACCATGAGTTGTAAAACTTGTGTCTAAATGCGTAGCTTTGTTATCGTACTTAATCGAGTGCTTCATAGGTTTAAATCTCCATTTTTACTTACTCAAATGAGTACCGAATAGTGCCAACTCAGGAAATACTGAACGTGTATTGACAATCTGGGAAGCGTGAAGATCACAGTAAAGGCATATCATCAAAGATTTTTACTAAAGTTGCATGACAGGAACATATCAAAGACCACTTTTGCAGGAGCTCTTATCAAACAGAGAATAAAAGGTATAAATTATATATCGAAGTAAAGGAAATTGTTTAAGTTTGCACAATCTTTGTGATTGTTCAATGTTCATATCCTTTTGTGAAAACTAAAGTAAACTTTAATGTAAAAGAAGATAACATTTGCCAGCCCTGCACTTGACATAAAAACCATTTTGTACTGTCGCCTTTGTCTTGCAAAACCCAATAAATGTTTGTCCAACATACAAATATAGTTTCTTTGTGTCCGTAGTATTTACTCACTAAGCGTTCATGTTGTTTGATGTCATACTTAAAATGAATATTTCAGTTTCACATAGGGTTGATTCACACAGAGGAAATTAAGGGTTTTTTACAGTGCTTTTGAAGGTACGCTTCGCATCTCGTCTGAGAGTGATCTGAGCTTAAGATGTTATGGGCAATAACAGATTTTTGAATCTTTGAAAATTGGGCACTTTGGAAAGGTTTGGCTGTTTGGGCTGCCGCTAGATAGATCGAGGCAGTATTTCACCCCGAGGCACGCCTGCTACTTTACAAGGCGCAAGATCGGCCTCACGTGGAATATTGTTCTCATATTTGGACGGGAACACCCCAGTACCATCTTCACCCTCTGGACCGCATTCAACGACGAGCTGTTCGAATCGTTGACTGCCCTGTTGTCTCGGATCGGCTGGACTCTTTGGCATTGGGTAGGGATGTAGCCTCGCTATGTAATCTCTATCGCATTTATCACGGGGAGTGTTCTAAGGAATTGTTCGGTCTGATCCCTGCCGCATCTTTTCGACATCGTTCCACGCGAAAACATTTTCATCCCCATCACATAGATGGTTGGCAGTAAACAACTGTGCGATTTACGCGTAACTTTCTGCCCCGCACAGCAAAACTTTGGAATGATCTTCCGGCTGCGGTATTCCCAAACCGATACGACCATCAAACCTTCAAGAAACGAGCGTACTCCTTGTTAAAAGGCCGGCAACGCACCTGTAACTCCTCTGGTGTTGCAGGTGTCCATGGGCGGCGCCGATCGCTTACCATCAGGTGATCTGTCTGCTCGTTTGCCTACTATTCCATAAAAAAACGTACGCGTAGTAGGTACCCTCAGTGTACGTCAGGTTACTCCGATCGTATCCAGTTCCAAAGTATGCTCTCACACGGATTTTGGGGTTTGCGAGTGTGACACAATTTGGCCTCCGATAACATGTCTAATCAAAACTAGTTATGTGGTACCTTTGCATGACACCTATAAATAAAATCTGTCCTACACTGATGATAAATACTTATTCAACTTTTTGTTCAGAGATCGATCGCCGATTCAAGGATCGATCGCTGATTTAAATGTGAGAGAGCCATAGGTACTTCGACACAAATGTGTCGGCTCGACCGGAGTGATACTGCGGCCTCACAGAAACCCGGCGTGAAACCACCACAGCGTTGTTTCGCCGTGTGAGTAAGGTTACCGAAGGCCCAATCCTTCCCCTCCCCCAATCCACAAATCTCCAAATCCCTAATCCCCAAAAGGTCGGCAACGCAGTCGTAAGTCCTCTGCTGTTGGGTTGTCCATGGGCGGCGCTGATTGTTTACCATCAGGTAATCCGTCTGCTGATTTGCATAAAAAAGTAAGTAATTTCACAACAGGGTCTAGATTTAGTTTTTGTGTGTTTAGCTTATGAGCTTGCTATGGCTATAGCAGATGCATGGAGCCGCTTCTGAACATCCGTTGTTTAACTTCTCGATGTCTTCGTGCACAACAGGGAACATGCAATATTTTTAGTATTGTTTTTTTAAAGAAATTCCATGTAATATAGTCTTCCAAGTGAATTTAAAAAATTGAAATAGTGACATTTAAATATATTATCTTTTTTAGGTCGCTTCAGACAGTATGAATAATTTTGCCTTTTTAAAAAAACTCAAAATATGTATTCTTTCATTGGCTTCATGTTGTGTTTTTGGTGTACCGTGTTTCATACGCAATTTATGAAAATGTATCGTGATTGTACTGAACTTTGACTTGTGGTCAACTACCACTTTGCAACTTCAAACGACCTTGAGTCATAGCACACCTGAAAAAAGGAATACAAACAATAATAAAAACCCCACCGTTTCTTCTCCTGCTCTGGGACGAGGCTGTGGTGCCTCATTGCGCTTGCCCGCAACCCCGGCTGAACATCAGCCCTATAGGGCCCAGTCTGTGGTGGTCTATGTTCACTTTGAGGCAAATATTAGAAACCCTAACTTTGTCGTGTGCTTTGATTTACCGGAGGAACAATCCTCTCCACCTCCTATCCTCAATTTCCAAATCCGCTATCCAGAAATTTCTAACCCCTAAAAGGCTGTCATCGCAATTTCAACTAATCTGGTGTTGCTGATGCATGGGCGACGCCGATAGCTTACCATGAGGCGATCTGTCTACTCGTTTGCCGTACTAATAATAACGTTACAGTTTGCCAGTCAATCTTCCGGGCGAGAAAGAGCGATGGAGCTCTACACTTTTTATAGCTCCATCCCTTTCTTGCCCGAAAGATTGACATTATAGTAGGCCCCACGGAGTAAGAACAAAGAGGAGACGGCCTAAACAACTCGGCCCTGTGACACAAGTCGGCCCTCACGTCATCAATGTGGGCGTGGCTTACGTCAGTGAATTGTGGTCGTTCGTCCTGTGCACAACTCCTATAAAATATTCATTTTACTCGTGACAGAAGAAAACAAAATGAAGTCTTGTGTTTTATCTTGTAAAAAATACTATGATAAACGTTACGGTGCAATGGATGGCATCACTTTTCATGTATAAGTTGTTTTATTCGTCATTTATTAAAATAGTTCTAGCAAAGTCTCTTATTTTCAGCGTTTCCAATTATCAATCTACGCGACACTAGATGTCGACACTTTTATAGGTAGAAACAAAATTTTTATAGGTACGCATAGTTCAGTATTAGTATATTTTAATGATCGTTTGTATAGTAATTTGATCGACATGCATTCCTAAAGATCCTTTAATCGCCAAAATATTATTTATGTAACTTTTATATCATTTTATATACAGACTGCCATCTATTGTCAAGTAGTAAAACATAAATAAAGACAGGGCAGTAATAAGGAGTCAATTACTTTTTAAGGTTTATAGATATCGTTGATTTATTTAAGTCGCGAATGGAATCACTCAAATTTAGCGCACCTCACCGCACGCTGTGAGTGCTAAATCTTAGTGCCTGAGTGTTTGAAACTGAACGACCTTATTTATACCTATAAAGTTCCTCTTCGGTTTTTATTTCAACCCCAAATTAAAGGCATCAGGACTTGGATCATACAAGTCAGATATGTATCTCCGGTAAGCCTATGAAATGCCCACAACATATTTTGTCCTTCGTACATATCTTTTTGTTCCATTGTGCGTTTATTTCGAAATAAGTCGTCACATTAGGGCAGGTTTTGTTCATTTTTCATGGTAAATAGTACCTATGACAGTCGTGAAGATAATTAGGATGAAGAATGATAAAACATATATGAAGAATCTGGCGGTATTATTAACTTTGGAATAGCATTTAACATACCACTAGTTAATTAGATGTAATGTTCGTTATTGTTCCAAAATATTGTTGAGTTATTGTTTTGTGTTTTTATGATCCAAAATATTGTTGAGGTAAAACCGGCGAACCTGTAATGCAAATTAAGACGATTGCTGTTACATTATTACAAGGTGCTAGGACCGCACACTCTTCATTAGCATTGCTATTGAATGTACAGGTGATTTAAATTGCAACTTGTAATATTTCGAGAAATTTTGCTATGGCAAAAGTTTTGCAACTAACGTCAATTATTTTATGGGATGCACTCATACAATGGCGAATAAAAAATCAATAGAAGCATTTGATCGAACCATGCAAAATTTACGCGGTACTCAACAGGTTTTTCGTGGTGCTCTGATATTGCTGTCAGAAGGCTTTCGTCAAACATTGCCTGTCATTCCTTGATCAACTCCTGCTGGTGAAAAACCTGTTTGAAGTCATCAGTTATTTGGAGATATATACGAAAATTGACACTGAACTTTAGTAATAATGCGTATTCAGCTCCGTAATGATGCAACTGCCCATGAGTTTTCATAACAATTATTAGAAACTAGCTTTTGCCCGCGACTTTGTTCGCTTGGAATAGTGACTTCCTGTAGATTTTGGGTTTAAAAACTATCCTATGTCCTTTCTCGAGTTCCAAACTATGTCTGTACCAAATTTCATTCAAATAGGTTCAGTAGTTTAGGTGTAAAGAAAAGACAGACAGAGTTGCTTTCGCATTTATAATATTAGTTTGGATTGGTGATGGCTAAATAACAATTGACAGTACCGACGGATCGGTCATTTTACCGAATATTTTTTATACATTTGCGCAATCTATAGATGAGTTGATTGAATGTGTTTTTTTCCGAATATTCTTCAGAATTGCAAAAATGATTACCTACCTAGTTCACAGAACACACTATCAGACAATAGCACCGAAGAACATTTATATCAATGCCATTAATTTTCAATAATATATCTTTTGACTCGTTTAGAGTTTTACATAGCAAACGATAACATTTTTTTTTTTGTTAAATGAACATAATAATATATTTTTGATTATATTTTATGATATACTTGAACGTAGTGAAGCACGTACCGGGCCGCTAGTAGTTTTATCGTAGATAGAGGCCTTGTCCCTTCAAGACCTATGAAGATACACTTGGAGTCTTTTATTTCGTCGACGCATCCCTGAATCGTATGTTTGAAGATGGCACCAGTCTAAACGCATATGCCGTTCCAAGTTACACATTAGTAAAGTAATGGCATATCTAATAATAACACTCGTTATCACAAAGAACCAGCTATCATCAGGGCATCAGCCTCTTGGGTGCATTGTATACGAGTTTCTGCTTCAGGCTAGGCCTGTAACGAAATAACCCCTTTTAAATGGAAAAGATGGTTTTGATAAATGTGTAATGATTCTCATTCACCAATAATAGATATTTTAGATATTTATTACTATTTCGATAGAAAAATGCGTATCAAGATGATTCGCAAATGTATTTACAAAAAACTTTTTAAAACAACTCCCCGGTAAGTTCTAAGTACGACCCTGTTGCGTTAGTGACATCTATTGTGAAATAGTTACATAACTACAAAAAGAAGTAAATTGAATGAGCGAGTAGTATTGCTATAGACCGGCAGATGGCAAATAAAAAAGTGGGCGGAGTCTAATACCCCCTCACCCCGCAAAATATCACGCGGTGTTTCTTAGGGAAATCTTATTATGACATCTCCTCTTTGATCTTACTCCGTGGTAGGCCCTCAGATCTATGAAAGTGCTATTTCCATTCTGAATATTTGAAACCTAAAAAGGAAACTTACCATAGTGTCTCTTTTTGTTTTTAAAAGAAAATAGTAGTTCCATCCTACAAACTCCTCGTTTCTCCCTCTTCGCCCATCGTCGGTGCGTTTACAAATATAATTTAGTAAGTATATTCCACACACAAATCACCAGAAACAATATTTGAACCACACAGTTGTTTCATGCGGGACTCGAACCCGCTACACGTTGCACGGGCAGCCGGATATCCAGCCACCGCGTCAACCGTGCAAATAAATAAGATTGCTATTCATTGTACCCATACAATAATGTCGTATTTTTATACTTCGTAACTGTCAGGCATTTGGCCGCTTCCATGCATGATAGTAGGCGATGATGCGACCCACGATGGAGCATGCCATCTCATTACTATTCACTCGGGCCTTAAAAACACCTAGGTTATATCCTCTTCGGGGAAAACAGACTCCGGCAAAGAATTCCACTCCATAATGGTTCTGATTATAAAACTGGAGGCGAACCGCTTCGTGCATGTCATTGGATAATCGCGGTAAAGCGATTTCCCAGAACAGGGCAACAGAATACAAAACAGGATGCAAAAATCAAAAGAAAAGATTAATTGATCTAAAAAATTTATTAATGAATGAGGCGACTATGTGCACATTGAAAACACTTGTTATATTACAATAACTATACTTGTACACTATTTACAAAACCCACGATACATCTATTCCTCTGTCGGCCAGGCGTAGCCGCCGTTATTAGCATCATCATCTTAATTTACACACTGTACATAAGTAGTTTGTACAAGTTTAAACTTAATCTTACATTATTTATACTAACAACATTAATTTAAAACAATGGAAAAATTGTTGATCATAATACTTATACGGATAATGGTATAAGAATTAAATGTAATCTCTTATATCTAATACTTAAACTGATTATATAGTCTACAATATAAATAATATAGTTAATATATGTATCGAATTTTCTCTATAAGCTAATGACTGGTGCGCGACGCTCAGCCATGACTAAGACAATGGTCTCGCGCCCGTGCAGACCAGACAGACGCCCCAACGTGCCTACGCTACGAGTTACCGACGTAGCTAGTAACATTCTACCAGAGGGTGGCAGCGTCCCCGCTCTATGTAAGTTCACTACATCGCGCGTCACGTACATATCATACAAGAAGTAATACATAAACATCTCAATAACACGCATCCTTACCAAATTACAATATACAATTATACATTGCAAATTACAATTCTTACAACAACAATACAACACTTCACTATTTACTCCATAAACTAAAAAATACTCATTACAAAATGCGCTTACAGCGTACCAATAATAACGTTTTTAAAGTAAGAAAAAAATACATTCGTTATTTATTGTTATTTATATCGACAAAATATTTCAAAATTACATACACTTACTTATATTAAAAAAATATTATCAACAGAGGAAATTTAAACATATATGTACATTATTATGTGTTTTTTATTCCCTGCAGTCGGAATCTCAAAATACAAAAATTATTTCTAAAAATTCTAATTGATTTATTATATAAATTAAAACAAATCACAGTAACAAGGTAATGATCGACACAAAAATATTGTAAATGTGATGTTGGTACTCGTATTATTTCACTTTAACATTTGTGCGTACGAGGAGTACGTGCAACACTAAAGAGACAAATAAAACGTGCAAATTGTTAAACGAAGAACATAAGATAAAGATTAGGGAATGAGGAAATAATGCCCAATCTCGGCTGTTAGGTATCTTTGTATCTCTGTTCCGTCATTTCATTCTTGCACCTGCACTCTTTCGGTTTGTGAGAGAAATGTAATAAAAGAAAAAGCGCTCAGCGCTGTTAAAAAGCGATACTATGAGGAAGACGAATGAAAACGTGATTTTGCGATGAGAGAATGTCTTTGTGGTACTTTGATTGAAGAATCCAGGCGTAATAGGCGCCAGTGTTTGATTCATACTGAGGCGAGCAATACACAGGTAATGCTCCTCTATGACATTTCAAAAGAAATCGATCACATGATTTGTTTCAACATGATTGGTTGTTCGTATGCTCATACTCTGATAGATTATAGAATTAAACCTAGACAATTAATTTCATAAGAATGGTGCCGCCATAACAGCTATTTATTTTTGTCATTGGTTTTTTATAATTATTGATATTTATTTTGTTATATTTTGTAGTATGTTTTGTAAACTCACATTGTCTACTATGTAAAACAGTTAAAAATCCGTCCAAAATACTAAAATGGGTCTATTAAGCTCTACACGGGGTTTAGACTAATTGTTTTAAAAAATAGACAATGTGAGTGTACCATACTGATATAGGGATTACTTCAAACAGAATTGAGGAAGGGGGGCAAAATCCGTAATGTACAGGAATATATAAAATTATTCGAATATATAATTATAAAAGTTATCAATAGAAGTAAGTTTGGTATAAGAGAGTGCAATACCTGCCCAGGCGACTCCGCCAGATATTGAATAATTTAAAATTTATGTACGCGCAGGCGTGGGCGCGGCCTTGTTACTCTATCATTATCTTCTAGTCTACCAATAAATACGATTCCAAAGTTTATAGATAATATACAAGATACCTAACCCTACATGGTTATTATATATATAAATATATATTGAGACTTAAAAGTGCCTTGACCAATACGAGAGCTCCACCCTGATTAATCCGGAGTTTGCCCATAGAAATGAAAAGAAGACTTTGAAGTGACACAAAGACTCCCAGATTGCTGCAGTTCAACTAAAAATCAATAAAACGACGTTTCTCTGATTCAATTTGTATATTGTATATTGATTCTTGTTTCAAATTCATCTCTGAACGTGTCATGTTTATGTATTATTTAAACGTAGAAATACAGAAACTACTTTTTAAAATTAATTCAATAAACGTTCCTTAGAAGAGTAAATTCATTTGTGTCGTAGTTTATACAAGCTTTGTTTTATTGGTATTGTGTCTAAAAGCTACGGTTCTATGTAGACTAATCAATATGGAAGAAAACTCCTAGAATAGTTTTAAAAACTGTGTTACACAAATTATTCTCGAACATGTTTCGCGAAGATAAGTTAATGGAAAATGGAAGCAAGTCAGGTAGCCTTTAGAGATTGCAGGAAGTATGTTATTTACATTGTATCGATTGATCGTGTGTGGAGACAGCTATGTACAGTAAAATGGAGAATCGTCGAACATTGTATTACCACAGGACCCACAGGCCTGCAAGAATATGCTCTCTCTGCTGTAACGTATGCTTGCCTTACTATTATTATTTATCAATTACCGTGACTGCTATATACATACAATTAACAATGGAGACTGCGTGAAAAAATATCAGTATATCAAAATAAATTATGTTACCTTACTTTTTATATATGTTTGATTGCATTCGATTACGTTAAAGAAAATAATTGCTGACCACGAAAATAGTTGCAACCTGATTATTTACAAATATAAATAGTTTAATAGTATGGTAACTTTGTTTATATTATGGATAAAGTTATTGATTACATAGACACAAATAACTAAGCAATATTACTTTTATATTTGCTTATTACCAATATTAAAATTCTTCCGTTTTGGAACGTACGTAAGCTACAATTAAAGTAGGTAATTATTATTTACATTTAGTTTACATTTACTCACGTATTAAATCAAATCTCATGTCAACTAGGCTCCTGGAGAGCGTTCAACGTTTTAACTAATATAAAACAGCATATTTACAAATAGGTTAGCTAAATATTGTGATTATTAGAATCAGAATTCAAAGACGGTAGATTAGAAGCGCGAAAATATTTTTGGTTTAATTTTAGTCGCTTGCAAGTTTTTTTCTTGTTCTCTGGTTGGTATTAAATACAATATACATAATCCTATCGATTTCTTTTCTATATAATTCGTCATTTATGGAAGATTGGATGTTTGTTTAAAATAAAAATGATTGCTAAGTCATTTACAACGATATTGTATTTCAATGTTTTGATTGGTTTATTTATTCGTCTGTTGTATATACTACAGGCACCATTCGTTTGTTACTAGTATAGTTAAATGCAACCACTGAAAGTGTTAGTAACTTAGTTAAATTACGTGTTATTTATCTGTCATCGTAATAAATAAACATTTTAGATTCGTACTAAAAATATAAAAGTATAAAAAATCAATATGAATAATAAACTAGTGCACATGATTTGAAGGATGATCTTTTAAGAGACGGCTTTTCAACTGATTTTGTTTTTTTTTTAAATAAATAATATAGCGAAACTAAGCACAGCCTACAACCTAATTCGGTCATGTGATAACGTTCCCAAATGAGAATGAATTTCTCCTGCGCTAAATATTACTTTGTCGCTAACGAATCATGAAACAATTGCAATATTTGTTTTACGATTGTAATCCTGTACATTGTTGCGACTGCTAATTTCAGATTGGTACTAAGCTTACATAATTTATTATTTACGAAAATTTGATATTTAAACATTTAAATTTATACTAAGCTCATTGATAGGCCGCGGCCTTGTGGCCTAACTGTCGCTTTACATATGCGCCGTCGCATTTATATGGGGCGGCCCTAATTATTCATCTCCTGCCAAGGCCTTGTCTAGATATACTTCATACGAAAGATAATCAATTTTAAGAGAAATATCCGAATATTTCTGCAGTCAGCATGGTCAATAGACACGAACAACTGAGAATCAGACGTAGTTTAAATCAATGAAAACAATCCATAACAAAACAAACTGTATCGTAAAATCTTCACTATATATATATTCAACACAACCTCTTTGCGAAAACTGAACACATCGAACTTTAAATAAATTGTTTCGGTCGATTCAATTACATGTCTGGGCAAGGCCTTAGAACGTTATTATATTATACTATTTACAATGGGAACGAAACTGTGATACTTATGAATAACGGACATGCACTTAAAACTAACACTCCATACCTACGGTCAATCAATCTTTGACTATACGATGAGTATTGCCGAATATTGCACAAACAAACAAAATCATATTGTGTTCACGTCACTAACTAATTACTTACACATTTAGCATACGCTATGTAATGACTCCATGGCGTCATTACTACTATTTCATTATTTCAAGCACTTATTGTGACATTATTAACTTGATCGATTTTTTGTGAAAGCGATTTTCTGTAAATAGGTCCCAAGCAGTAACGTACAAAAATAGATATTTCAGCATTGACAACGACCACAGATATGACCAGCATTATAGAGCGTATGTTAAATATGCATCATTCAAATAAATATTCCAATCAGTTCGTTTCAGTTAAAAATCATACCTTAAATATATTTATGAATAGTTGTCAACATGAATATGGATAACAGGCTATAAGCAATATTGTTGGAGGGCGACCCGTTACATCCGACCAGGCGATCATAGACCAACGAAAGTATTTACATTGTGTTACTGTTGAATCTTTTCATTGCACTTTTTCCTTAGCAACAACAATTAACACCTAGAAAACGTGCAAGGAAAAGCACAACCATACACTTTTGTATACGCAAATGCGTTCATAAACAGATTCTAATACTATATATATTATTTCAAACTTTTGATTCACTGCATAAACCTGTTTTACTAAAGTAACATCTTATTAATTGACTTTGAATGATGAAGGTGAAGACAGTACGCTAGTTAAAATAGGTTTATAAACAGTTTCTGAATAATACGACAAACTGTTATACTTGGTACGGAAAGTGCGCGGTCGTTGTGACGGGTAACCCTCAGTAAATTATAACATTCGACTTCATTAGCTTATCTCAGGTTTGCGTACAATATTAATCTATACGTGTCAGGACAGCGTCTAACATCAGATGGCAGTAAAATGTTACCCACTTGTTACATAAATGGCACACAGCTCTCCTTTATTTAATTGTCCCGCATTCTGCTTATTTTACACCCAGGTTATTTTTATTTCATATTTTACTTGTACTTTATACTGCCTAAGGTTTGTGACTACTCGTAAAATTAGCAGAACAGAGATCAATGTATGCGGGTGTGTAATTGCAGTGTAAGTTCGGTGATTCCTAGGGTTGGAGGAAACAAGTCAAACAGTTATGAGAATTAATGCCCATATTTGTATGCAGTAACATTTGTGGTCGATCTTTGGTTAAATGTGAACCATTTGATAAGTTTCGTGTAATTTTGGCCAATTGTACTAACTACCAGCGTTTTATGTAATGACTTTGTACAACAAACTCAACTTGGTGTCTTGAGAATCGTTTACTCTGTAATAGTCGGAGGCATTTATAAGTTGTACTGGTCGATATAGTGAAAAGAAGCTACGACCGCAGTAGGTGTTTAATGTAAGTACAACCTAGCCTCCACTCCCACAGTGTTGACCCTAGAACAGAGAAGCGCAATAAGATCACAGCGCTAGAAATGATATACTGAAATATGGGTCTGCTACGATAGCTGTATTCTGGAAATGCTATGGATACGCTAATGAATGTATGTGATGATTGTGAAGTGTCCATAATACATAACTTATTTTCAAAAATTACATAATTAATTCATGAAAATTAATGAGATTCCATATGAGGCACAAAGTAAAACAGTAACATTAACAAAAATATATATGCTATACTATAATAAGATTTACTTGTGCACAGCATAATGCACAATATTATATACCTTAGAATAACTTTAAGTTAATCATTGAGCTTTCCGTTTATACAAATAAATAATATAATAATATGTAATAATAAACTACACCATGATAGAGATAAAACTGTTGTAAAAATATACAGACAATATCAGTATTTAGTTTAACTATACAGGAGATTTTATACTTGTTCTATTGTAACATATTCACTTAGTCCTTGCCCTTACTTCTTTTTAGCCTTACTTCCAGCTTTATTACTCTTAAGCTTAAAATGTACGCTCTTACATAGTTTGTTGTCCTTGGTACGCTTGACACTGCCGGCAGCGCGCGGCTTATATCACCTCACTTCACAGTGTTTATTGTTGTTGACGGGCAGGGCGGGCCGCGCGTCCGCGCCCTCCACCGTCTCCTTCATCACGTAGCCGGAGCCCTCGGAGCTGCGCGCCAATTTTAACCGGATCGGCGTCACTTTGTCCGTGCGTACCTTGCGCATGGCAGACGTTGCCTCGGAGTAGGAGGGCGGGTCGATGGCGAGCGGGTCGGGCGCCGACGGGTCGTACTCGAACGGGTCGATGGCAGGCTCGGGGCCCGCGCTCTCGGCCGCCGCTGCGCTCGTCGACTGCGCGCCCGCGCCAGCCGCGCTAGCCCCGCCAGCCTCCTCCTCCTTGGCACGCTTTATTTTTATTATCAACTTTGTCGCACTATCACTTTCACTATTTACCACTTGTAGTTTTTCCGCTTTTTTGTCCTTTTTCCGTTTACGTTTCTCACTTTTATCACTTTTAGGCTTCGTTTTAGTAGTTTTTTCATCTTCTTCAAAATCAGCCATGACCATTCTGCGGTACTTCATGCTTTCGCGCCGAAGGTCTTCCAGACTAGGTTTATGAGCCAAATGTCGCTTCTTAGGAGGGCGATAGATGGTGGAGCCCCCTGGCTCCTCACTAGTCGGAGTGTTAGTAGCTGGTACCTGTTGCACAGTGTTTGAGCCAATCTTAATCTTCAGTTTCGGCGCAACTGGAAGAGCAGGGATCGGGCGGTTTGGTTTGCTGGCTGACGCCCGAGCGCGACGCTTGTGTGGAGGGGGACCCGACGAGCCGGCTATTGTGGATAGTTTTACATCATCTGATGGGTCAATATCATCGTTCATGCTAACTTCCAAATGTCGCAGTTCCCTCGACAGACCGCTCGTGGTCTTGCGTTTGGTTTTCTTTTCAACTGGACTGTCGCTGTTCTTGTAGTCCTCTCGAGTCGGAATACTTGTCATAGATGCGACTGCTTTCGGAATGGTAATGACTGTTCGATTTATTGGTGGTTGAACAGCAGGCGGTGGTACTGGACCCACTGGCATGTTATGGGACGGCTCGTCCATATTCATGTCCTGAGTCCAATACTGACGCAGCAACTCTTTCTTGCGCATGCGTCGTAGGTTAGTGGACCCGGACATCATGTTGGAGGCCGCAGCGACGGCCGCGGCGTTGGGCGTGTTGTTCATGCTGGTACTGGGATCATTGATAGGCGCGGGCGGCGGCGGCGCCACCGGCTGCGATGAGCTCGCAGAATAGTTCGCATCCAAAAATGGTCCTTTGATTTTGACCTTCAATTGGTTTCTTGAGTCCGATAATGAGACCTTCGGTAGCTGTGGAACAAAAGTTTCTTTAGGAGGAACTGTAGGTTCAGGCGGTTGTTGACTCGGCGAACCGGTCTGGGGATTACTTGCCATTAATTCCGAATGCAATTGTTTTTCGACTTCTTCGTCAATTTCAGGCAATTGCTGTTCGGCAGTGCCGCTGGCAAATGCCAACAAGTGGTACGCGTTTTCTGTCGCAGGCGCAGGATTTTCAAAAGGTTGATAAGTGCGCATATCAACGGGCCCGGGTAAGACCGGGGCTACTTGTGAGAACCCTGCCCCGCGCTCAGAGCACGTTGGAGACGAGTTGGCATCTGTAGGCTCAGGAGATGGAGGTGGTTTACTATCTTTACTATCAGACGTCGGAGGTTTTTTACTTGGTGGAGGAGTTAGGACGCGAGGCGATTGTGATGTGTCCTTATATGAATGTTCCGATTTTCTATCATCTCGTAGATCAATGGATTTTCGTTTATCGCGAAGCGCTTTTAGATCGACACCGTCATTCGCGATTTCTTCATCGAAGTCGTAAACTGTGCCAACCAGTTTGCTTTGGATTGAATTGCCCATGTAGTCAACAGGGAACCCTTGCCCCCGACTCTTAGAGCGGCCGCGCCCTCTTTGGCTTCTGTTGCTGCGGTTACTGGGACGTTTGGTACCTTTTGGTGCATCACTCTGTTTAGGCGATATACCAGGGCTTTTACCCGGTGACTTGCTCGGAAACTTCGTTACTTTGCTTAGTTTTGGCGGGGATCTGGAATCCGGTGGAAGGAGAGTATTCATAGTTTCGTTGCTATTGTCGTTTGACATCTTAGTTCCAGTTCTGGTGCTATTTGTATCGTAGGAATCAACGCTGATACTCGGACTGGATACAACATGTATAAACTTATCGCTTCCAGTCACATCAATGTCATCTCGAGGTGAGTCCGTCGGCTTTGGTGTCGGTGGAGCAATCATTGCTGTAGTGAGTGCAATATTCTGAGAGGACGATGTGAAGGCAGCACTATAGAAGGCAGGTTTGAGCGGTAGCGGTGGCGTGGCCGTATATGGAATGGCACTGTAAAGGCCAGGCCCCGGAGATGGCAGGGGCAAAGCCGACGTGCCCGCGAACAGAGGCAGGGAGCTCAGGAACGGAGACGCTTCAGGAGGATACGTCGTGTACTGGTTCAGTGGCATTGAAGGCTCGACAGGCCGCGAGTATGCTGGGATAGGCGGATACGTATCTATTTCGGGCATTACATTACCTGGACGTAGATCACTTACAGTCAAACGTGATTTCAAACTGTTTTTATGAGAGTGTATAGAGGCCTCAGAGTTAGTGCTGGAGGCCGACGATCGCCTCGTGGTTATCTTGCTTTCCCGCCACTTCTCTTGGCTCACGTACTGCGGCGATGATATAGTAGCGCAGTCGGAGTGTATCATCTCATTATTGTCATAGTTTTGGTTATCGTGAGGTAGCTCTACGTCGTTGCTGTGCACAGAATGGTCAACCACAGACAAAGGTTGCGAATCATCACTTTGTTTAGATAGCGATATATTGTCAGCTACTTCTTCGGTTACAGACTGTACCTCGGACTGCATGTTTACAGGCTCCTTCACGTCATCGTATGAGTTAGAATTGTCATATTTGCGGTCATTGGCAGACTGGCTGTCTTGTGAGTCTAGCTGCGAGACAGATACTGGCACACTCGACCATTTCTCATTACTTGTCATGGCGATGGGTTGAAATTCTTTAGCGTCCATAGCAGCATCTCCTGAAGGTAAGTCTCTTTCAATAGATGAAGAAATACGAGAAGAGACATGGTTGACATTGTGATGTATCAATTCTTTTGGTGGTGATGGTTCTACTGGTCTTTCAGCAATGACTTTTTTAGAAGGCGAACTATTCTTCTCGTCATCAGCCTTTACCAGATTGCAAGCAATATCGTTATCTTTATGCTCATTTTCATCAGTCACCACTATGGGCTCCTCTTGATCAGGATTTTCAGGTGGCACTTTCTTCGTGCTCAGTCTAAATCTAAGACGGTCTACCAAGTTAAGAGTTTCCTGCACTCCCTGCTTGGAATCTTCTTTGAAAAAGAATTCAGGATAGGTCGCAAAAGGTTTGATGATATCGTCGTGGTTAAATCCATCATCGACAGCCATCATACCAAAATCTAGGAATTCACTGTCCTTTGATTGCGGCGAGAACATGGACCTATTCGGATAGGGGTTCGCAGTGGAAGGTATCTTAGCACTCTTAGATATTTCGACACCTTGCACGTGGCTGGTGTCTTGCGTGATGAACTTCTTTTCTGCTGAATGCTTTCTCATGTTCCGCGCGACGCTTTCTACTGTGTCGATGTGTTCAATACTTATTGTTCTTGCGTCCATCGGTGTTTTAGGTGACTTTATCATAGTATTTTCATTGAGATTAGCTTGAATCTTAGCTATCATTTTGACACTACTCTTATCGGCGAAATCAGAATCCATCGATTTGTCATCAATGTACTTTTCGTTTCCTCCGGGCTTTTCTACCTGTGGTGGAATGGCATTTGGACTCGGAGCTTTGGGCAGCCAATGTTTATCGTCATTGTCATAGTCAGTACTAAGGTGTAGAGGATTCTTTGAATCAATCGTCTCTATAGGCGGTATCTCTATTTCAATTTTCGATTGACTAGTCTTCTTTTTAGGAGACACTGAGGTCCGTTCTGACCCAGCAATATTATGCGCTACGCTGAGTCTTCGATCCTTCTTAGCTGGTTCCCGAACCTCATTACTTGGAGCCCGATCTTTTGAAGCAGTTTCTTTGACACTCATTCGTCTGCTTATAGACGATTTTTGCTTAGGCTCTGTACTCTTCTTTGGACTCACCTTATGCGGTGGTGGAACTTCATTATCAACAGTCTTATTGATTTTGTCTTTATCATCATTAGATTCGCTCCGCCGTTTGAGTTTGTTAGTCTTACCCTTGGCGTAATTTTTAGGAACATCAACAGTGTGGTCGTCCTTTATTTCCTCCTTAACATCTTCCTTTACCTGTGCCTTTACCGCCTCGTCCTCTTTCCGTTCCTCAGTTGGAAGTTCACTGGACTGGCTGCTCTCTTTGGGAGTTTTATTGGGTCCAGTGGCAAGGGCGTCGTCTTTGGATGGTTTTCTAGATCGGGCATCAGACTTATTAGGCATATTTCCGCCTGAAGTAGTGCTTCTGGTCCGAGCACGTGTGGCAGCGCGCGCATCACTGGGTCGGCTAGGTTCCTCTCCTTCAGGAGTCGGTGATGGTACCCTACACTCGGACCGCCGTTCGGAAGTTTTAAGCTTCTTATCTGGCGGCGCCTTGCGTGGGGACGCATCGTTGGACACACTTTTGACTTTACGCCTTCGTCTTGGTCTCTTAGGATATGGGCTTCCAGATCGGGACCCGTCGGACGCTTTAGAGCTGTCAGAATCACTCGAGGCACTAGTTGAAGACAGCGGTCTTGACACCCTGTCGAGAAAGGGCAAGTCCACTGTAGGTCTAGTGCCGGGTGGCGAGAACATTGACGGCTGTCGAGTCGTATTGGCCGGTTTAATCTCGCGCGCTTTGGCCGTCGGTTTAATACTGGGTTTCTCTGGTTCGTCCTCGGAGCTAGACGATGACGAATAACTGCTGCTGCTTGAATTGGAAGAGGAACTAGAACTCTCTTTCTGAGCCGGTTTGGAACTTTTAGTGTCATCTTTTTCTTTTTTAGGTGATTTGGCTTCCAATTTCTCATCTTTCTTTTTGTCACTATCGTTCTCTGTGGGAGGCACTTTGGTGCCCAAACCGCTCTTAATGTGAGCAGCTGCCTTTTTAGCTGCTTGCCTTTGCGGTACGTATGAAATTGGTTCCTTCTCGAGCTCCTTAGACTTCTTTCTACTGACTTTCGAAGAAGACTGCGCATCTTTCATTTCTTTTCCTTTATTCTTCGCGGGTTTTACTACAGGTTTCGGTTTCATATCATCTCCGCTTGATTGTTTTTGCTCTCGTTGTTCAGGAACTGATTCGTCTTTCTTCACCACTGCGGTTGACGTTCGCATGTTTTCAGATGCTTTCTTTGCCGCTTGCCTTTGGGGAACAATTAGATCTGTTGGATGGTCTTTTTGTTTAGAGAATTTAATATTTTCTTTATTTTTAGCTTCATCGTCGGATTCTATTTTGGTAGGTAGCACCTTTTTATCTTTATTAGAAGGTTTTCTGCCTCTCTTTTTCTGAACTGGTTTATTTTCTTCTGGGGCAGTAGTAGGTTTCTTTTCAGGTTGAGTGGGTATGAATTCTTTCATAGCCGCCTTTGTTCTCGGTAAGGATTGTTGAGAATCATTTCCACTGGGCGACTTCTCAACTTTTAGTTTATCCGATTTGTCTTTATCAGATCTACTTTTCTCGGATTTAACTTTTTCTGTCATAATATCGGTTTTGTTGTCTTCGCTACTATCAGAGTAGATGTCGATGGGGAATTTATTATTCCTCATGGTAGGTCTAATCGGCATGAGATCATCACTATCAGTGCCAGACTGGCCCATCTTTCCAGCAGTCATTTCCTTTTCCATTTGTTGCAACGTCTTGCTGCGAGATCGATCCTTCTTTAGTCTGGAATTAATAGATTCATCACTGCTGCTCTCAATGAGAGCTTTAGACTGCGGAACCTTCTTTTTCTTCCGTTCAGTTTTCTTCGGAGATCTTTTACCTTTAATTTTAGGAGATACCTTTTTCTTTGGTGAGGATCCAGCTCTTTTACCTTCATCATCTGTGCTAGACCCGATAGCTTTGCCTCGGAATCTACCAGGGCGCGCCATTTCTGTCCCACTCTCCTCACTTGACAGCCCGCTGTACATACTGCCGCTGCGTCGAGACCCATTTACGTAATGTTTCTTGTACGGATTCGAAGACTTCGAGCCTTTTACTAATCCATTACGATCCTTCTTCTTCTCGTCACCAGATTCCGCCGGTGCGATCCGAGCCAATACTTGATCGAAATCATTCTTATGATCTTGAGCGTTATCATGAGAATATAATTTGTCATATATTGAAGGTCCATGATTAGCCTCAATGATTGCAGATAATTCTTGTTCAGGAATGTCGCCGGCTTCTGACAACACAGCCACTTGTTTGTGAAACGTTTGCTCTCTCATCCGGAAGAACGATCGAGAGAGCTTTTCCCTTCTGCTCACCATGTAGCATAGATTTCGGACTCTCTCTAGATCTTGTCTGAGCTGCACGAACATCTTTAGTTTATCAATGTCGGCTTGTTCCTGTCGGTGCGTTAACACCTCGGTGTCGTCAGATTTAGGTGGCAACAAGGGACGATTGTGCCCTGCTCGTCTTTTCAATTTCCAATAGTTGTAAATATAATTGATGGCGTCCTGATCGACGTCCAGGAGATGTGTACTGATATCCTTAACACTAACGTGCTTGTCGAACTCCCTCTCAATCTCATGCAAGCGAGCAGCTCGAGCTTGCGTCTTTTCCTCCGACGTCATATCTTTTCTGCGCTTTCGTTTCAACTCATCCTCCTCCTCCTGACCTGAACCTGGGCACTTTTCTTTCTTTGAATTAACACTATGCTTTTGGCAATAGGAACGTAATTTTACACCATCATCCGCGTTTTCGTCCTCAATAATAGCTCGCATTTCTAAGCCATGTTTGAATGCGCATGTAACATGGTATGCCGTTTTACAAGTCTTTACGGAACACTGAATACAAGCTCCTTTGCGATTACGACACAAAACACAAACTAGAGACCAGCGGGAGGCTGGAATGGAAGATATCTTAGTAATAGGTTCCATAATCTCCGCGCAGCCGATGGAGACCTCGGGTATCCATAGCACACAGCTCACGTGTGCCCACTTGTGACCCGATGGCGTGCATTTCATGGCACCGCCAAGGTTGGGACACAACACGCAGCTAGGCCTGACACCGTCTCCGCACGGCCTACATAGCCATTGACCTGAAATTATAGAAGTATATGTCAGCACCGTTAAATGATATATTATGTTAAACAATTCTTTACTATACTTATATTAAACATATACAATTATAGATAGAAAATACTGACTGTGAACATTAGAATGTTTAGGTGAAAGATACAATTTGTTACTTACCGTCTGGAATAACGGTGATACCGTAACAGGCCTGATGCACGCAAATGTTGCATGAGTCGCAAAATACCATCTCATTGCCATCTTCCGAATCGGGAGATCGGCAAACATCACAGATGACATTTTCATCGTACTCGATACCGAGGCCTTCTTCAGACTTGACAATAGCCTGGATTTTATCCCAGCTACGTATCTATAAAGATATTGAACGTATTCTTACAATTTTGAATTTTTATTTTGTGCTATATATTTCACAAATGTGTATATTGTTTTTTATAAAAATAAGGACGTGGATTACGCAATATTTCAAAAGTGATAAAAATAGTGAATACTTAGTAAGAGGTGCCGCCGGATGGTGTATCAATTACGGGTTCACGCATTGCCGTAGTCACTGTTTCGCGATTCGCATTTGCCGTGCGAGCGAATACAAAACAAACAAGTTTATATAATGCTGCTTAGCGATGTTAGGTTATGTTATGATAATTCCGTCACCTTCCAAGCGGTCTTATATACTGTAGCATGAACGCCGTCATTTCATCTTGTCGTTAATTCGCAAAGCTTATTTTTATTAGTATTAGCAAATCCCAGAAACCACAAAAAACTACTGCAATTATGGATTACTACACATATATATACTGCGCAAGTCGGGTATTCTTATAAAAGTTTCTTAAGATAAAGTTGTAGGGTTTATAAGTCGAAGCTATGTTTGTTTGTTATATTTTATAATTTTTAAGAGTTCGCAGTTTTAGAAACAGACTATAAATAGCTTCAATCGCTACACAACGCGCAGCCTAAATGCCAAAAATAGATAAATAAAATCGAATAGACCCCTTTAGCAGGTTATGTACGTTTACAAAACCCCAAGTATGTCTGAACCAAAGGCTCAAAGAAGATCACAGATAATAAATGCGGAAAGTCGCGGGCAGCGGCAGTTATTATTAGTTTTGTGCAAGGAACAGAAAATAATTTAATAGTTCTAGTACAAGCCCCAGTGCCAATATCGCAAAATTGCAAAGCAAAAACTATTTTATTCGCCGAAACAAAGTAAGTAAGTAACAAAAAAACAAAAACATTTTTTTACGATACAGCCGAAACAATGTTGTTTAGTAACAGTTTCTTAAATAAATATATTTTTCAAATAAGGGCTAAAATTGATTACTCTATACCTTGACTTATATAATTATTACACTTAGGAAAAGTGACGAAAATATCATAAAATAACATTTGAAAGCTCATGCAGTGCACTTACTTGTAAAGTATTTAAATGCAAGTAGAGAGGTTCACAATCACAATTTTGTAAGTTTTTAATAAATCACGTATACAGTATTCCGTACTGGGTGACAACGTACGAACGCGCAACCCGTCAGTTCCTTACTGAGCACACCGCACCACTGGAATATCGTCTCAGGTACATGTATATCACAACAAGAATCATAACACTTATACAACTAAGGGTAGGGGATATCCGGATTTAACCTCAACTCGAGTAACAAACCCTTTCTGGTAAGTGAATGTTGAAAAATACTGTCACCGTATTGAAATAACTTATGATTCCCACAAGATTCCAATTTGAAAAGCGATGCTAAACTCTTTGCCAAAGCGAGACCTTGTGGAACAGGTCGCATTATATGTAAGTATCTGTTATTGATACACCCTAAAGACCGTAGCTTGTCAGTCAAAGTATTGTTATTAAGTACCTTTGAAATGCAACTAAATTGTTTCGTTACATTTGCAACTGTCTGCCGCATCGTCACAATACGGGTGGTGCTCGATTGTTATTTACTTTATTTTTGCATAGCAAGACTTACGATTGTAATAGTTCATTTATTTTTCCATTGAAGCAATTTAGTATGATTTTTATTATTATTTGCACATCAAAGTCTCTGATAATTGAACAAATATCCGAAGTAAAACCTCAGAGCCACCTTTTAATTATAAGCATACAAGTTTTAATTTTATGGAAAATACATTTTAATTTTTAATTGGAGTGGTCTATAATTTTTCATTCTTACGTATTGAAAGGTACATATTCGCAAGCAACTAGAAATGTCAAGGGTAATTTGTGAAAAGCCACGTACAAAATCAGCAGACGGAAGCCCTGCATAAACTCTTTCCATTTTACGGTCCCTAGGCAGCAAAAAGCATTTATGCACTATTCGTAAAAGAATAGAGCATAAATTCATATGTATAATGAGTTCGAGGTCAAAATTGCAGACTATCATCCCCATAACGCAAGCAGTAAAGATGATTGAGACGTGACTATGAAACCGGTAGTCACAAAAAAGGGAGTGGAACATAGTGAATGCAAAAAATAATTTATTTTACTTCAGAATTGTAAAGTTAACGTAGATGAAAAGCCAGACCTTGTTAAATCCACATGTCTTTCATGTAAGCTTAACTAGCGGACTGAAATAATTTTAACGGAACATGGATTTTTTATATTGCGGACAGGAGATAGGCGGACAGGAGATGAACAGAAGCTCGTGGCGCTTCATTTCGTAAAACCTGATGACCTTTTTGATGTACATACTGCATAAACTTGTGAATATTCAACTCCCGTGTTTAGGTGATTTTAGAATTAGGTATAGTATCGGTCAAAAGGGTGATGGAAGAATCATCACAAAAAGTCCCGTCACGTGTCGCAACTTGAAGATTAGCGAAAGACCTTGAAATTGAAACACGTTTGCAAACCTGCCTGTTGCAATGTCTTCATTCTTTAGGCCCGCGGTAAATATACCCCTTTACACTTTTGTTAAAGTCAATACAACAGCTGCTTAAAAAGTCTGACTGTAGTTATATAAAATAAGTAACAAATGCTTCAATAGAGTATTTTTAATCCAAACAGCGCAAAATGGAATATAAAACGCTTCCTTTTCGAAATACCGGTAACCCCTTTGTGATGGGCATGTGGCTGCTAATAACAATGTTCGCGTTCGGTGTCCGGCGCTCAGTTGTTACCGCGAGTCTGGTAACACGCGGGAATCAGTATACAATAGCGAACAAACCTTCACCTTGCACCGCGAGCTCTCGGATAAACTGATATGCACGTGCAAATTGCACACTACTAACCGCTCAGTACGGATACAATCTCACCGTATACTACTGCACACGTGAATCTATTTATCGTATAAAAGTTGCAATTGAGTGCCCATTTAATTTGAGTCACTCGACACACACTTACAATTCATTAACAATAGTTGTTATTCTAAAACTAAATATAGGCCTTAACCAATATTAATTATACTATATAATTAGACGATAACAACGCAATTAACTTAGTTGAAATTGAATTCAGATTGACGTGCACCGTCAAAGTCTATTATAGAAAACAAATGCGGGGAGCGTACGTTCAAAAATCCTTGAACCTTCACTCTTGATAACCGCGTTTATCTAGGAAAAGCTGGAAGTCCGACAGCATTGCCAGTAACAGGAAAAGACAGCCTGATGTACAAGTTAACTATATTTTCCTTCTGAACCTGCTGTGGAATATAGGAAGGATTCCTATATAATTTGGTCCTTTTGTATATTTTACCATTGGTTTGTACCTATTAATAATTTGCGTTTACCATTTCCAAGCAACAATTGTATCCCATAAAAAACTTGGTTTATTAAACTTTGTCACTGCTAAAAAAAGTTGGGCAGCCATATCAAGTTCTTTGTTTTCGTAAAACAATCTTTGTTCTCGATAATTTTATCTAAATTAAATCATTTCTAAGTGATACTATTTGTGTTTAGAAAGAACAACATCATATTTAGGTTAAAAAAAGAAAACGTCTGCCCACTGAGAAATTGATATTAAGTATTGCCGTCTCGTAACAAACACTTGTAATAAACATTTAGAAACAAGAAAACAAATATCACGTTACATAAGTGAGTTATTTTTAATTTGGGCTGGTAGACACATCGCCATAGAAACAAACATTGGGTGATTCGATCAATAAATGAGAAAAACATTTGAGTTCAAAAGTAGCTTGCTATTATTATACACTTCAGACGAATTATGTTGAAGTTACCGTGCAGGTACGGCAGGGGCATTAATTGGGACTAAGCTCAGCGCGCAGTAGTTCAAATTTCGCGATCGCTAATTTAGTAAGTATGATCGGGGGAGAATAATCTCATCTTCGTTATCTGTGCTAACAATGTATCGGAAAATGTGTTTTTTTTTTCTTTTTGATTCGTTTATGCTTCTTCATAGTGCTATGGTTTCGTAGTTAAAACGTTTTCAACAACTACTTTTAACGTTTCAACTTTTACTAACTATAGATTGGATGAGACATTTAAATTTAAATCGAAAATTTAATTTTATTTGTTTTAATTTTATTTTTTTCCAAATCGTGTTTGATAAAGAATATTGGTATGTACGTTTTCGGTATTGTTTATGTTATTACTAAATCTTGTTTCAAGTTATATTCCTAATCAAATGCCTTCCTTATAATTAAATTACAAAAGCTCACTTTTTTAATTTTCATATTGCAAGAAATAACCTAAGGGACACTTTTCCATGTGACATCTCTATCCATAGAACATACGGTACTTCAAATTAAATTACCTAATTAATCATAATTTCAACTTTTAATTACACAATTGACATTAATTATAAGACGTAAAATTTTATTACGAAAACTACAACGTAGTTAAATTAGGGAGAATATATTAAAGAAAATCCGAATAGTTCAATTAAGTTTTACAGTTACTTTGTTCAATAGGAACAGTAATCCTATAGAACTAATACGCATATTACCAGTTTGATCCGGAATTCTATCACACAAACTATACCTATATTACTGTTTCAAAACAAATTAGCGATCGAACTCGAAGCTCGAATGGAATCTGATTCCGAGAGACGCATATAGAGTAAGTCAAGGCTCATTTGTCACAAACTAAATGCAGACCTAAGCTAACTATTCTGATAAACCCTACAGGTAAAGTGACGAGTGCAACAGCGAATATAAACAGTAGGTTCAGTTTGTAAACTTACTATTTAATCAACTGTTGATTACACGAACTAAATCGCTTCTGCTAGCGGCTTCACAAGTAGCCTATGTGTATATAATTCCAAACCATACAATCTAATTTCTGTGTAAGTTTTTATAAATATCGATTTGGTAGTTTTTACGTAAAATAATTAGAAACGTAGCGTTTATAATATAAGTAGAATTTACATAACCACCATTGTTAGACGCCTGGTAATTAGAAGTCACGCACCCCATCTGTAGTAAGAAACACAAAATTTGTCACCGTGTCACGAACAATCATTCACAGCGAGCCCTTCTAAACAACATTTGACTCCGCCCCTTGAACGCACCTCCCTACATCTATGACTCCCCTTTATACCTAACCGTATACGTCGACACTCCCCTCCCCACACCGCCGACTGGAAGGCCTATTCACGAAATCCACGATCACAGGATTACGGCCGAAACTTCGTCACCATGACGACTGTCCGTCATGTGACAATTTAGATTCCATAAACTATACTGAAAGTTGTTTAGGTACTCTTTACATTAATATAGAATCATATTTTAAAAACAATGACTAGAGAGAAGAGAAAACATTTCTCAATTGCGTGTGCACTGATTTTATATTGATACTGTTTATACAAATATCAGTGCGTACAATTTTAATTAAAAAATTGTTATGACTGAAAACTGTATTGATGAAGCTGCTATCGTAGTTATAAATGTGTGTACACAAGAGCATCAGTACGATTCCCGGGAAGGCAAAATATTGGATGTTTTGTAAAAAAATATTGCATTGCAAGGGTATTTTGCCGATTTCCGATTCAATGTATTAATATTTTATTTCTTTTTCAACATGTTGGTGGCAACATTGATATGCCAAGAGGCTAAGTAAGGGAATTGCTGGTTCTGGATTGCATTCGTTATTTACATATGCGAGTTCAAAATATTGACAAATAGTTGACTGCTCTAGAACAAGATAGAGAACCAGTCGTACTTCATATTGTGTGCAGAGACGGCGAAGAATAAACACTTCTAAGTGAATCAAACTTTTGCAAACCAGAAACAAATAGTCGTTATGTTTAGTGTCGGGTTGACGTTAACACTAGTACTTGCATTATCAATCTATGGGCATGATCGTTGAATAACAAAATTGTAAATAAAAAAATATATATGAAAAAATGCCAATTACTGTGAAATCTATTTAGGTACTAACTGCGAGTATTTTCAGTTTTACGTCAAAATCTCCCTTTGCTGTGCTTTATATTTCAGGGAAATAAAATGTTTTTACGTTATTCAATATGACTGCACAAAATATACCTTTGGCATTTAAAATTCGCAGAAAACGCAATTTGTTTTAGACCCGGTACTATAATTTAATATTCTCCCTTTAAATGATATTCTAAAAACAACTTAACGCAATGATGACGTATTTCATAAAATCTCATTTCAAATTAATCATATCATAGTGAACTACTATTACCTAATCTTTATACATATTTAGTTTAGAGTATAATTTAAATACGAGGAAGCTAACTTCCTAGTATTAATAGCTTGCTAAGCTGTCGACTACAATGGACCAATATCTGAAAACAAACCAATGTAGCACAATGTATCTACATATTTGCGTTAGTCAGTAAAACTAACGAACATGCCGTGATACAGGCACAAGAGCTTATCATAGTGTGTTTGGGTAGTACGTGGGAACATGTTCACAATACCGTGCCGATAACCGAAGTCCTGCGCAATGACAAATCAATTTAGTTGAACCGTAAAGGAGCTTTGATGTTGAAACACAATATGTATCAAGCGCAACGTAGTCTTGTCTACTACATCTCCTATGCTTTCATGCTGTAAACACGTCATTAGACAATATAAGCCTTCTACCACGATCACGTCAATTCTGAACAAAGGCTTACGCCTATCGCCTTCCAACAATGCATTTTAGCAATTTTTATTCACTTTAACGCAGCTAAAGCAAAAAATATTATGTTCGGAGCATGTAACTATCTAACATCCTACGTAAAAGAAAACCCACACAGTTATCAGGTAATCAATAGCAAATTATACATAACTAGCGACCAATAAACTACTCGACTAATCATGGAAATCTATGTTTCCAATTAAGCTTATTTCATTCCACGTGAAGTATATCAATTCATTGCAACCCTCGGGTAATTTAATTTCTCGATAATCCGATTGCAAACCAAATAATAACATATTTTTCAAAAGGATTTTTATTTTATACTCGGTTGCTTTCAATTCATTCTGAATTAAAAAAATTACTTCGTGGAAGTGTATTACATTCTGCCTGAGTTATATAATAAATATGGATTCGATATTCATTTACAATCCTTTCTTGTATTCCGAGAAAAAATGCTTTTATGCTGCGCTTCTAGTGGTTGGACAAGTAGGTACTAAACAGTCTTATAAAATGACTCAAAGTACCTGTTGCAGCTTAGTCAAGCCACTGCCGACGTAAGTGTACTTAGACCCCTCGGTGGGCGGGTAGTTTAATAATAAATCGCGATCTAAATATATACGACAAAACATAGTTCGAATTAGCAATGATTTATTATTTTCGGACAAAAAACACAAAAGGGCGCGTATAAATTTGATAGCTTTGGACCTTCTGAAGATTTCCAATACATGCATACAACACACGAGATTTATTTAATAATGCGGGAATGTTTGCTGGAATATGTGTCTGAATGTAGGCACGGTGCAATATCACTTTAGTGTAGATTTCACGGGCACGGGGTAGAATATTACATAGCATCGATATTGGGACAAATTCAGTGTTCGAGGAATTCAGAAAGGTACATGACGTTTTTAACTAGAAAGTTCATGTGTCGAAAATACGCAATTAATATGTATGTGAAGTCATGTGGAAAATGTTTGTTTAATCATTACGTGGAACTTCTAAAATACCTCTCATACATTTATAAATCCATTATTAACAAGTGCAATATAATTCAATTAATATCATAATTATAAATTTTGTACATGAAGCCCGGTGAGGCTTCAAACAGTGGAGTTATTTTTAGCTAGAATCGGGAGTTGCGGGAACACAACCAATAGCGCAAACAGACGTTGGCCGGTGCTAAAAGTAGATTGTCTACATTTGCGGCTCTGAACAACCAGCTTAATGGGAGAACGTATTCAGATCTCTACCAACCCCTTCTTAACTAATAATAAAGTGTCATGTCAAAGTTTAAAGTAGATACCTTACTCTAGCCAAACTAAGTTAGCAGTGATCGTTAGCTATAGCAGTGTCATCTATAAATTATAAAATAACAAGAACATAAAAACATTGTAGAATATAGGGAGTAAGGATCAGATTAAGGAAACTACTGCTACAATTAAAAACATAATTTTCGTAATTTTATATTTCAAAAATATATCTTACTACCCCGAAAGGGACCAAGCGTTAGTTTTTGTTATGTATTGTTTTTAACATGATTATGTAGTTTGCACTAATGTTAGATTATTTTTAAAAAGACTAAATAATCACATAGTTCTATAGCGAAAAACGTTATTCCAGCTATATACACAATTTTCAAGATTAATCCCAATTTCGGTAAATTAAAGTATAATGGAATACGGACTTGAACTTCTAAAATCTATATCTATTCATGCCAGGCTAAATTTTAGTTCTAAACTATGTTATAAATCTAGTAACAAGCAAAGCGGCGCTAGTTTCATCTAGTTCATCATATTTTTGTTATTGAATCGCTAAGCGGAAATTTAAAAATATAAAATGTTCTTCCATAGGCACCTTTTACTTGTAGGTAGTAATGAAAACCCGCGCCATTGGTTTATTTAGTCTTTATGAAAAATAAAATAGCCATTGTTATATTACTTCAAAATCTAACGTCGTCCCTTTCAGGGAGTTAACAAACAATCAGACAAATGTTTATATATAAACGACCAATTAAAACACCATCAATTATCATAAACAAGAGTTTTTAGAAAAAACTAATTTGTAACTGTATTTTAGCACAATTACTAATGTTTCCAACCGCCCGCTAATCCC
This sequence comes from Spodoptera exigua, assembly GCA_902829305.4. Classification (NCBI taxonomy): domain Eukaryota; kingdom Metazoa; phylum Arthropoda; class Insecta; order Lepidoptera; family Noctuidae; genus Spodoptera; species Spodoptera exigua. Next base: position 3,531,708 of record LR824601.2, on the reverse strand, counting down.
TACAAGCCACGTTGTCGTTGACAACGGGACCGACGCCGCCTCAGCTGACTATGTAAACAGTTCGCGATATCCACACCGTTCGCAAAGTTCTTAAACTTTTAAATCTCAAAAAAACATCTAAATATTTCAATAAAAATACTTTGTCAATTGAAAAATGTACTTACAGGATTAGGATCATCTGGTGGATCGCTAGAAGAGCCAGGACCTTCCATCGCATCAAGATTTTGTAACGTGTATTTGACGAGAATTTATTTATATTATAATAATATTATATTTAAATACGGTTGAATAAACTTAGGGTTCTATAAGATAGACACTGTTGATATAAATGAGCAGTTCGTAGAGCAGTATCAAATATATAAAGTATAAATAAGTGAAAAAGGACCAAATCAATGACCATAACATTTTAAGAAATAAATATTAGATAAAATAATGTAATCGTTAAATAAAAAATAAACGGAAAAAATACAACCGAATTATAAAATAAAATCACTAGATAACACGTCCGATACTATAGTTGCTTGGCACTCTAATAACAAGAAGTTCGCTTTCGAAGAGCTTCGCGGGTATAATGAATATTTTTCCGGAGTGCAGCGCGACGCGCGTTCCCGAGGGAAGCCTGAAAGCGAAAGCGGAGCGGGAAAGCCTAGATCAAGAGCGGGCGGCTGGTACGGCTGAATTCAGGTGCGCTGCTTCGACTACTCGAGCTGCGCGGACCGCGACGCGTCCCACGCACATAACCAACTGCATTACAACTTTATTACAAGTACATAAAAGCTATGTTTCCCGCGCCAATATTCAATCCTTTCCAATGTCGATCGATTAAACTATATTTATATAGGGCACTGCTATATAATTTGGTTATGGATTTGACCACAGATATGTACATAATTGCTATATTTATTTTATTAAAATCTCTTTTTAATATTTAGAGGGTGAAATATTTTTTACACGTACATTTTAACTAACAACAATTATTATCGGCCGTCAAAGTCGATAATAATAAGTGAAACACGAATAGAGCAAGCAACACAACTACTTAAAACATATCAAACCAAGGCTTAGGTTTGTTGTAAAGTTTTGACCTGCGACATAGCTTAGACTTGTTCAAGAATGTTTGCGCTGCGTTAGCAGTACATAACTAAGATAGTGTTCACAGGCATTAAAGCGCATCGCAGACTACAAATTGGCAGATGGTGAACTTCTTAAAGTCGTGTGGTAACTTAGCTCCGCACACCTACCAGCAAGTTACGCTAGCAAAGTGCTTTACGTCTCGTCATTCATTAATACTTCTGCGTGTTTAGTGAGTTAGTGAGACGAGAGCACAATAAACACCCAAGGTTGTGGTACATGCTTTCTAGTATTTTTTACTTGGTATACATATACAACCAGTAAAACAATTGAATTCTTTGTTTTATACATACATTCTTGTATTAACCACGCGTGTATCTGAGAATAAATATTAAGGTTCAAATAAAATAGAGCAAACTATACAGCTAATTAAATTCCTATCAACGTTGAATAATATTTATGGAGACGGAGGTTATTTATTTGAATACAAATTTGAGGAGAAATAACTAGTTAGAAAAATATTGTGATGTGACAAAATTTCACTAAAATGTTGTAATCGCACTCAACGCCATGTTAAATTCTTTAGTGGTGCGATGACGTAACAAATCTATGTCTTTGTGAATGCACTCTTATTCTAGTTTGCTCTTAATCATTAAAAGTTATAGCTTTATTAACTAAAGACAATGTAGGGGTACATTTTGTTAGTATAGATTCGCTTTGCTGAGATTTGTGTACCAAATGGGTACCTAATTGGCAGTACGGAAATATATGTATGGCGAAAGCTCCGTTGTGTCTATCATTTTACTACTATAGAAATATCATATATGTTGAAGAAATATAAGCATTGGTATTTATTGCCTTCAAAACAACATTTTTAGAATGCAAGCGAGCACTAAAAATAACTGTTGCTGGGAATCTCCATCACTTTTATTTAAAGGTCGCTAGTGAGGAAATTAAGTAAGAGCCCAGTTCCTGCAGTGTAGGTATGTAAAGCCTACCGTACCCTTTAAGCCAATTTACGACAAAATAGGAAATGCAAAAATCTGTCGCAAACTAAGTTGTGGAACTGGATCGTGGGAGGATGTTAAAATAGAGCGATAATGTTTGTTTCGTTTCTGGGAGTTTATTTACAAACTAAATTAGTATTTCCACTGAATGCTTAAGATTCGTATAATATTGCATTATAAAAGTTAGTTCACTTCTATACAAACCAACTTTACGCGGCATAAGTGCAAACAATATTTTTACTAAGGAATTGGTGAACTAAATCACACACATCTCCATTTTCCATACAGTTATGAAAAACTTCACTTCCTACTGGAGGAATTTGTAACTTATAATCTTATTAAATGAAAAAAAACAGAGTAACAGCCGATCGATTTGAGCTTAAGAAAGATAAGCAGGTACTTATAATATTATTTTTTTATAAAAATATTAAAGATACCTTAGAACAACAAAAAACAGAACAACGTCTTATAATTCCTCGAAGGGGTAGGTGGAGGTGGCCGTCTAGTCCTTTAACACCCCATGGCTACTCACCGAGGGCAACCAACCCGTCTTGCGAGTACCTACAAAGTTGAGACAGCCCTATGGAAACTTCCTTTAAATATTTGTAAGGTCAATCTAAACATTATCCAGACTACGGCGAAGGCTACAATTATATTCATTATGTACTGATTGATTTATTTAATTACAATCATTAGTTTTCTTCTACATGAGGTGAACATTTATTCCGATGAGGGGGTAATTTTGTGGAGTCTGAGTTTGACTACAAGTATGTATTACATATACAGTACTATTTTTGCCAATAACAACGGCTGCTGTCTCAAGAGGCTATTAGTACTAATTTAGAAAAATAATATGTAAAGCTAAATATATTAAAATTTTAAAGTATTGTGCGAATTTAATAACTGTTTTTATTTGTATAACATATACACGTGGATTGTTTACAGACTCAGCCGATCGTGGGAAGAGCTTAGCGTCTTGACTCTCGATGGAAAAATACAAAATACCAACAAAAACTCAAGTACCGTCTGCTACGATATTATAGATAGGCCTATTTATTCGTCAATACCTTGAACAGATATTTTTCAAGTATTATAAGAAACAAATTTCATATTAAAAAGAAAGGAAAATAGATTAATCACCATGCCAATTTAATAATAAACAGGTACCTATTTTTTAAAAGAGGATCTGAGAGCCAATTAACTCCTTGTACTTTTTTAATATTTTTATTGGGCGAATGTTCTCGTCGAACTGAACTAAAATTGAAATATATGATTTGAGTTACTAACTGACTAACACCATTGTTGCAGGAACATACGAGTATATATAAAATAAACAGAAGCACTACGCAAATGTAGTCATTAGTGAAATTGCCGAGAGCATCCCCGACAAGAGATGTAAAATGTAATATATTAATGATGAAAACCGTCTCGTAATGAAAATAACAGAGAGGTGAAAAACAAAATGTAAATGTATATTTTGTTTTTATAATAACTATCGTGAGACATACTAAATTAACTAAAATTCGCGGGTTACTCACGTGTAAATGATGAGAAAAGCTCTACTAGTTTCGAACCACAGAGGGGTTCTTCCTCATGAGCAGCGTGCGCGGACGCGACGTCGCCGCGTCCGCGCGGCGGAATGTAAATGTATAATTAAAACTACGGAACAAGAAGCTTAAGCAATGAAAAAAGAATTGTATTTCTAGGAAAGCACTTTTCTATAATGGAGCATTCGTCGTCGTGTTAAATGGAAAGTCACGAGGCGCGACGCTTCGCTTTCGATACAACCCTAAAGCGCGAACGTCTTGCATTTACTTGTGACAACAGAGGCTTCAAAAACAATAACCGCGTTCTTACAATTTAATGGCGTAGACTTATTGTAAATACATTTAATCGAAGTCCTCTAACAATCAAAGAGTATAAAATATGTTGTTATAAATGTGGTACAAGTTCACAAAGTTTTCAAACAACACGATTTACTTGCATTCAACAGGTGAAGTTGGATAACTATCTAGTCTCGACTAGGACCGACTAACAACCATCGGCGTACATCCAACTACATAAACTCGACAACTTTCGAGTGGTGCGATATATATATACGTTACATAATATATTATTTCCGGTTCTACAATAATTCAGTTTTTTATCTTAACAGTTGTGTTATTCATTATATTTATGCATAAAATAATATTCATTATTATCGGAAAAATAATGAAATAAAAATTTGACGATTAGGAGGTACAGTTAAGGGTAAAAAAATTCAGATGCACTCTACCAATGCCAAAATGATTGTAATGTTCTTTATAACGAAGCCCAGAAGCCCTCGGGTATAAAAAAATGTTAGCCTCTGGAAATGGTAAAGTGCAACTACACTATTGATCCCTAATGACAACAAAAACATGTGTAACCAAAATGAAAACAGACTCAACCTGTAGTTCGCATAATAAGGGTCGACAATACTTACGGATTTTGGCAACAAGAAGAAAGTAACCACAATTTTCGGAGTAAATCATCTTATTCCAGTTGCAATCTGCTTTAAGTTACGAAACTCGATAGTTTGTACTGGGAATCAATTTATATTATTCACAGAATTGAATCTCCTTTAGTTTCACTGTACCATCAGCTCTAATTAGCATTCGTCGAACACTTTCAACGAGGTACTTGAAAGCTTGAGACTCCCCATTACTAAACCCCCTTCCTTTGACTGCGATGTTTAGGAAAGGTCAGATATGTTCGAGAAACGATCGTACGACTGTCCCACCTAGGTCGTGATTTTATTAAAGAATATTTCCAGTATTTTATACTGCATTACGGCCATTTTCAATCAAGCCCCTTTGACTGAAGTTTTCCGTAGTACCGTCAAAAGGAACTAGAAAATACAGAACACTCACATCGCCTCTAATAAATATTTACAAACTCGATATTTCATAGAGCCGGTTATTAGAACGAGATAAATATCGAAGTTTTTAATTAATATGTAGCTAGTAGAGCCTTGCATAGCATATACAGGACTATAGAAAATTTTACTAAAATATCCAGTTTAACCTAAACTCTCGATGCATGAAGACCCCATATCGTGCGAGGTCAGCTTACACTAGGAGAAAACTTGTAGGTACGTGTACTTCGTATACCGTCGTGCAAACAATATAATTATAAACTGTTACTTTATCCATGTCGATATTAGAATTTTCCCTGTGTAAAGTTGGCTATGATATAAAACTGAGGCTGAAATTTTAAAATATATAGATAGAAGCTTAGCCTGTTGTAATAATAAAGAGTTAGAAAGTCACATATAGGATAGCGGCAAGCAAGTCTGCCAGAAAAAGCATCATAATTATTTGAAAATTCAAATATTTTTTTTTTAAATAACATCGATCCCCAAGGTTTGTGTTCAATTTTCTGTTTGTTTATTCATGGTTGAACATCACGGATCAATCTAAGAAAATCATTTCATCTGAATCAATAATTTCAAAGGAATCGCAGCTGCATCCTACGGCCAATTGGAATGGACTTGCCGTTGATTATTTATTAAAAAAAATGTATTGAATGACAATGGCTTTAAAAGAAACGACTAGCAGTAAAAGGAGGATTTAATCTCATAGTGACTAACTTCAGGCCGAACGTAATTGTTGTCTGAGCGGAAAGCAATTAAACTACGCTAGGAAATTGAACTCAAGCGATTGAAAAGAGTTCGAATATAATGTTGGTGACAAAATTGCACCTTCCTAAATACAGAAGCGTAAATTCGAATGGTTTTTTTTTGTGAGGGGAAAATCATCAAATGACTTCTCCCGCCCAGGGCCGGGCAGGAGGGAGTGTCAGACTCTTACTGACTAAAAACCCCCCTGTTCCTTCTCCTGCTCTGTGCCGAGGTCGCGGTACCTCATTGCGCTTACCCCGCAACCCCGGAAATTCGAATGGTGAAGACATTACATCTCTAACACTACAAACTGAACAAACTTCAATATCGTACAACGTTCGACTTGCACGAAGTACCTATGGGTAAAAGTATTAATTAATTAATTTAATAAATACGTGTTCATTTCAGTATATAAGTTCACAAGACAGTCCTTTCCAGTCACCGCTCAGATACAACCTCTTAGACTGAGAATTGTACATTTCTAGGTATTTCACATTAAGCTAAGCTTATCTTCACACGCGCTGCGACATTAAAGATATTACCTATATATAATTCCGTGAACCAAGCACTTTGCCTTTGAACGGTGAAGGATTTAAGCTCTTTAGATCAACTGCTGCGGTGCCTCAATAACCAGAAGTTGTTTGGACTAAGCTTGTTCCGAATGAGCATTAAAATTACCAATGAAGTCACAAGCAGAATCTATGTTTCAGTGAACCACCAAAAAATGTTGTATCGTTAGGAGAACATTGCATCAAATCGGGTTGCTTTTGTGTTTTTCTAGTTATGAAAAGTTCAGCAAACGTCGTTACGGAGTTTTCGAGCTCAAATCTCAATACATTATTCGAAATAATGACTATGTCCAGTAAAATGCATCCTATTAAAATGTTTTAAATTTCGAACAATGTTCGGCATATGAATAGACGTACCCATTGTTAACTGGCGACAGGAAAATATTACGTGGGTAGCATAAGACATGTAAGCCTCTCTACAAAAGATACTAAATTTATCTTAAATTAATAGCGTCTCCTAGGGATACAATAACGAAATCCAGACTTACACGTAATACCTACGTGTATAGACCATGCATCAGATGATGCTGTTTTTAGATATTGAATAAAGAGAACTTTACGTCAGCCCTTTCATTAAGCACAATGCATGGTGCAGTAATGGATCCCTTAATAGACAACTGAATATGTCTATGTCAAAAACCTTTTCGATGTAACAATTATAACAATATATAAATACCTGGAGAAGACTCCCTTGATGACAATATCGAATATCATGTTTACAACGATAGTCTATACTTAAATACTTCGAAAGCAAACGCCTACGTGGTATTTTTGTTTGCTTTTCTGTGTAACTGCCCCATAGTGCGTACAATTAGCTAAACTAAGATCAACGGACGCATTTTACTGTTTTCTAAAATGTAAAGGTAAGTTATGGTCTGAATGTTATGTACTTACTTGTCTTTTCCAGTTGTAAATTACTTCCCAAAAACTGTAATCGGTTCTCGTTCGTAGAAATTGTAAAAGGGCAATCCGTTTATTTCCTTTATTTATTCGTTTGGTGGTTACCGAGAAATGAATTCAATATACGAGAAAATATTATGCAAACTGACAACATACAAATAGCACAGTATATTCATTATAACATTTGCATTAATGTTGTTTTGTCAAAAGAACGTGCATAATTAATATTTTTGTTTATTTGCAGTTGCTAACCAAATAATTTACAATTATTCAGTTACGTTTATAAGTTAAATTTCAACATGGTTTATATATGTATTATGCTTATATAATTTTCTGATAGAACAAAAATATATTTTATATTGAATCATATTCCCGGAATACCGTTATGCTATGAAATAAAAGAACACTAATATCATCTTCGTGATAAGAACGAAAGAGACATTATATTTTATAGAAAAATCATCCAATAACATGTCCTCCTTTTGACGAGAGGGAGTGTCATATTCTTACTGACTAAACACCACCCCGTTCTAACGCCTACTGCTTACTGGGCCGCGCTACATCAATTCTCATGCACCCATGACTGGATAAAAATCCAAGATAACTCTTATTAGGTACAAAACTGACAAATTCTATTTATGGTGGACCGGATGTTTAACCTGGCAAGTACCTAATGTGACCCTTTTCTAAGACGTAAAGTACTTTCTAACTGAATTTACGCCTATGACAAACGGTGAAGGAAATCTAAGGAAACCTGAACTTGTAATTCCTAATTAGAAGTTTAAAAATACCAATCCGCCTTGAGCGAGCGTAGATCAATGCTCAAACGTTCTCCATGTGGAAAGAGGCCTTTGCTCAGCAGTGGACAAATATGGGTTGATGGTTTTTTTTTTTTAATTTATTTGATTGATGATTTGTTGATGGCGACAATTCCAGGTTAGGTTAGATTGTATGTATACTGTATACCAGACGCCTCAGATTAACCATTCTTGGAAAATCTTATTAAAACAATAAATATTAAATCTATTAAAGTTGGTTAAAGAAATGTTTTTACAAAAGGGATGTTATCTGTTTCGCTCAAAGAATACGGTTCTCTATTTGGACATGATGGAGACCAAGTGTGAAGTGTGATTGCAAGAAAGGTGGCAGGATTAAAAAAATATATAATAAACCTTCATGGTACTGAGGCATAAGTTACTGTAAATATCATTATTTAAAAAAAAAATTACGAGAATGTATTCTTGGTATATTGAACTGAAGCATATATGGGTGCCTTATTATTCGTTTTTACAAGTAAAATCAATTTTATAACAGACAGACATACTTGATTAATATCTTTTAGCATATGTACTGAGAATTTTATAATACCATCAAGTACCGAACTTAGGCTGATTAAAAATGATCTCTATAAGTGCTCAATTTATACTTAAGTATTTTATTTATGGGTACAGATTATAAAATAACGAAAAATATCAATAATTCGTGTCTGACATTCAACAAAGGGTATAGTAGATTTGTGTACATAGTAAAATTAATTATCGATGGCGTCTAATTGTATATAATATTTAAAATGTTTATAAACTTGTTTCTCTTGAATTATCTAAATAAATACGAATATTTAAGAATGATAACATTATTGATGAATGATATTTATAATAATTTTTATGGTTTTTGAATTAATTTCTTTTTGACTGTGGCACCTTCGAGGTCTTGTGGACCTTATTCTTCTGTTAGCTGAACAGACACCTTTGGAAATATTTAAATATTCTGAATCTCGACTGCATGTTAAAAATATTACTTATTTTCAGACGAACCGGCCATCGTGGAAAATAAATTCTAACCACAACGCTGTCGATCAATTCGAGGTAGATCTAGCGTGATGTGGAGTGGTTGTATTTGTAACCAAATATTTAGTAATAATTCTGCGGTCTAATTTAAATTTTCAGTTAATCGAGCTTATGATAAGTGATTATGTCCAATAAAACATTAATTTCAATAATATAATTATGATTTGAAATTTCAAACAACATTATACATAATTTGAATCGAGTACATAATTTGAGGGCTACTGGTAGTCTTGCAAATATTCCATAACACTTACATGCACTTTGTAGCCAACAATGGGAATTATGGGATTCAAAAATACAACAAATGATGGATCAGTTCGACCAGGGAACCTACCACGCTCATAAATAAGAAACTATAAGAGATTTTACCAGTTTTTTTTACGTAAATCGTTAGTTTCAATAAATTAAGGATGTCTCGCGATAGTTACTAATTAAAAATTGTGTTAAAGTTAGATACAAATTTCAAAAAGGTGAACCTTTCCGTCGTGGTAACATGAGACACAATAGTAAGACATTAGTTGTGCGTACGCCAGCATTCTTTCGGAGTTTGACGAATTAAGGAAAATGTAACTTTTAATCGACCTTCCTATTACCATGATCATCATTAAAACTTTTAAGGTACTGAATATATTTCTATGAATCCAACACTTACGACCCTACGTGACTACCATGAACTTTACTTGCATCGATCTGAGGATTCACCTTCGAACCAAAAGCTCTGCGCTCGTACCGACGAGGCTTTAAGCGTATGTGTATTATGTACTAATGGTGAAGTTCACTTGAGAGGCTTGAAAAAGATATATATAAGAGTAGAGAGAGTCGCTTCATTTTGTGTGTCATGACCTAGGAAAATTCTGATTATAAGACATTGGACAAGAGTTGTAAGTAAGATACTTAATGCTGAGAATGAAAATAAATGATTTTTCTTTTCTTAATACTACTGGCTGTATTTTAATATGTTATCCTCTTTGGACGTAAGTATCTGAATAAAACATTATGCAAGCAGAACTACTCAATAATTCGAATTGAAGTACATTTTGCACTATTATATTATTTTAGTTAGTTGGTTTGTTTCCATTATTTATTTAAATAATTAATGGCTTGTGTGTTTTTAAGTAACGTGTACATTTTCACACTACCTCCATTCTTTATTTAATATGAAGGATTAGCTGGTAAACTGTTTGTTTCAAAATAATTAATTTTCAATTAGTGTTCCATTAAAGCGTTAAACTGTTAATGGTGAATTACAATTGAAACAATTAACTAATATAATATTCATAGGGAAGATGTTAAATTGGGTAGTGATTTAAATAAAAGTGTTGTTTATAATAAGTTATCAGGCGTAAGTTCGTACTGCTAAGCAAAGGCCTCTTCTCACACGGAGAAGTTTTAAAACATGTAAGGATAAAAAGTATTCTTTTTTAATTAGAAAAAACAACTGAGGTATTGTAATTAGCTTATCCTTACCAGTTACATACTTATGAGTATTAATGAAACGTCGTCAACAAGCTAAAATAAACCCTAAACTAAAGTGCATATGATCAAATACTGATAACTTTCAACATTAACTTTAAGTCAAGCAAGTTATACAAAAGCCCTTCGGAAGGCGTGAATGAATGGATAAAGCAAATATTAACTTAGTAAGCAAACTTTAAGTTTATTATAGCATCTATTACTGGTGCATAACAGACAAAGTTTGGCAAACGTTCCGTCGAGGTGGAAGGGAACAAGCTAATCCAAACTAAATGGGCGAGACATAAACTATACATATAAACTTTATATTTAAATTTAATCGAGTATTTTGATTGCATGATTGACGCGGTGGCTGGGCAACCAGCTGATATACAACGTAACGCATAGAATAACTCTTTTTTCCAAAGATCCACAGACGTCGTCCCAGTTATGTGAAATTGTATGCTTGTAAACGCATCCACGACACAGGAGATAATGCTAGTAAAGAGCCACGGATGATTTAATTAATTCATTCAGCGTTAAACTATTTATTGTGAATTACAATTCAAAGAATTAACCAATGTTACATCCATAAGGAAGATGTAAAATTACAGGGTGGTGGGTTCACGGTTTCTTTAAAAAATGAAAAAGAATACATTCATTTTAAGTTGCACCAACATTGTTTCATATACCAACTGAAAAATAAGGGGTGCCTTTTTTAAACAGCTTACTTTACATTCACAAACCTTCATATTGCAGTTGTGTTGGCAATCTATCTCTGCACACAAATAGGTAAATATTGTTTCTATTCGAGATTCGATACCCGCAGATAGGTAAGTCAATCACTCAACAACAGTGCCCGTTCCACCAAAAAAGAAGCTTCAAAATTCAAACCAACGTTTTTTTTCGACTCGTGTATTTTGAATTTTATAAAGATATTTTTCAGTAAAAATCTCGGCATCATTTGATAGCAGGTGGTACTACCCCCTTTGAAGGATAAGCCATGAAGAAATAGTCACAATTCTTAGATAGGAGCTCGGCAAATACTGAGTATTGACACGTGTCGGGTTATTGTGCTGCATTTCCATGGTGCATCAGGGCTATATCATTTCATATGTCTAACGATTCGTCTCGACTACTACAACTACACTAAATTTATCAGTTTTTTATATAGGCAGTCACAGCAGTAAGGATTCCGTCACGTTTTTCTGAATTCAAAGTGTTTTCCTATTCTTTTTCGTACCATACGAATAAAATATTATAAATAAAAGAACGATAATAAATAAATATACCATACTGGATTATCATTTCGTTTCTACTTAAATTTGTACTGGCTGCAATTTCATAAGCCTGGGCACAGTTTTATCACAAAAGGAAAATGCATGTTACATTTGAATAACCGCGGGTCGCATATCGTAAGCAAGAGCGACGTATTGGAAAGCCTATGTGAATACCTTTGGATTTAATTTCAGTGCAGTATTGATCAGCTTGAGATGCTGACTTCGCATTATTATATTAAGGTCTTGGAACTAATGTCAACACCTAGAATTAGTAGAGGTATTAGAAGCAATTAGTAACGCTTAAGTATTACTATTAGTTGGAAAACTCGCATGGTGTTCGAGAAAAGGCATTCATCCCTTCTTGTTGGGACCAGTATCTAAAAAAATTGGTGTTAATGTGTGCATACTATTTCTGAATACTACCGCGAGGTTTAAACGGAAAGGCATATATTATATATAATTTCGACTTAAGTGCATGTAGATATTAAATTTTTAGTCAACATTCATAAAATACGTAGAAAACATGTTTACAATGTAAGCCAATTCTATTGAAATACAAATATCGCGACCATGGGGTCACTTTGAACTACTTCCTTTTACGACAAAAGAGATTATTTCAAAATTATCATACCTGCAAATCTGTTTCCTTTGTTGTCCTATATTTAGTATCTAATTTACGTGCATAACACTGATAATGTGCAGCATGCAACACTCAAATGATCAGTATAATAGGATATCTATATTTGATGCCTAGGCATTGTCAGTACTTCGCAAGAATAGATTAAATACAATAGTTTGTATGCCTCGTTACTCTAGAATTTGAATAAAGGAGTTTTCTATTCTAGAATGAGTCAAATTATAAAGTTAAAATATGTATATTACTGTAACAGCAAGGAGGCTGGTATGAACCGATCGGTATCCAACTCCAAAAATAAAGCTTTAGTAATAACTATAGTTGTGTCATACAGTCTCATGTAATGCTGAAAATTTGGCATAGATGTGAACTTTGTTTTTTGGGGATGATTAGATTGATTGATTTCATGTGAACACATACATATACACATTTCGAATTCTCTTTTGGCTTTTTAATTTAATTTCAGGATATAAAAGTAATACTAAATATTTTTTGTCTATGCTATGAACGGAGTACAGATTTCATTTTTTCCCCTTTAATTAAAACATTGCCCAACACTAGGATTTTTAAATCCTGGGTACGTTTACAAACATACAATTTCACATACACATCACACCCGGACCCAACAATTCGTGGATCACACAAAGAGTTGTTTAGTCCAGGAATCGGACCCAGTTGCCCAGCGACCACGCCAATCGTGGAGCATTGAAAAATAGGCGTTACTATCCTATTGATGATCGGCACAGGGTATGCGGTCAGACGGAAAAGCTCCTCATCAGTCGATTAGACGCGTTTTTTTCGACTGAAATTAGCTGACGTTTAGCTCGATCCAATTAGGCGACACTTCGCTTCGGTTAATTTAGCACTGGTTAATAAATCGGTACAATTGCCATGTTATTTATTAGCAGTGATACTTTTAAAATTTAAACCAACCCTCTTTCCATCATAAGTCTAATTTGTAAAAACTTCTTTTTTACATTCCTACTTTAAGGGCTGATTTATCAATAGTCAGATAAATGTTATCCGAGGAATAAAATTGGTGCTGTCACCGTCTTATACAAACATTCTGACGCGACAGCATCATTATTATTCCCCAGATAATTTTTACCTAACCACTGAAAAATCAGCCCTAAGAGGTTTAAATTCTGAAACAACTATTTTACAAAGAGCTTCTTATCTGAAACCTAACGATAAATAATTACTATATGTCTTTTTAACCTGTAATAATTAATGTCTCCTGGAATGTTAATTAAATTAAGAAAAAGTACTAAGATGAATGGAAGTATTGGCGAATAAAGTTCAATCACATTTTCATTTTCAAATTACAGTGTCGTTGAAAGCTTTGGACAAAATATGAATATAATGTTAGCTTTTAATTAAATTTAATTTACATTTAGTCATGCATTAATTGTGCACAAAGTATGTCCCGGTCGGGTCGGTATAATCCGGCGGGCAGACGGACCTTTGAAATTAGTAATCTAGTATATCACCGCCAATTTTTAGACTGTTGTCGGCTAGTACCGCTACTAGGCCAAACGTTTATTTATATGAGAATAAATACTTAATTGGTAAAGAACAGCTAGTTGAGGCGCATAGATCGTAAAGCTGTAAATCGACGACAGTTGAAGTCAAAAAGAAGTATTTTCGTAAACATGACATTACAAGATGCTGTATGGTCGAATGCTGAATATTAGTTCAGACCTCCTCCAACGACTTCCAGATTTCAAAGCGGCCCGCGGCCTACGTTCAGTGGCGACCTGCAACCTTATCAGGTTTTCTGCTGGATATCAGGCCAGATTTTCTAATTACCTTTCCAAAATTGACCACAAACACTTCCAAGTTTGACTCCGAAAACATACCAAAGACCTCGAGGTCGGGCTTGGACTTAGAATCATTCAAACAACGAACGTTGAAAACATTTACCGCCACCTAGTTGGTTTACAACAAAATTACAATAAAGGAGCGCCCCTGAAACTGGAAATTTTCAGTAACCAGTGAATTCGCCCGTACAACGCCATCTAACGGCGATATAGGGAATCAATTGGGATGAAAAAGTACGTGTTGTGAGAGAAAACAGCTCCTTTAAGGTAATATTGTTTCAGGCTTCAATGAAAAGTGTTCAGGAAAATATAGATGGCGCTCTCTACTCACTTCAATTTCGCACCGCGTAGGTTTGCGCTAATAGCAATAAGGCTTATTTTTTAAGTACAACAACTAAAAGATTTACTTAACCAAATTGACAGAAAAATTGGATAATATTAATTTATTAACAGAATTTATGCATTTTATCGATTCTGGTTATATTATAAACGTTAAAGTCTGTGAGTATAGATGTGAATGTTTTGAGTATGAAGCCCGTAAAAAATACAAAAATAGTCTAAATTTTATATGGCCCGGATAGTTTATTATATTCTGGCATAACGGGTAGGCTACGTTTGACCTTGGTACTGGGAGCAATGCAGTAAGCAGAATCTTGTCTTTCATCATTATAAAAAATATGGACACCTGTTATGTTTCCTAAGATTGGCAAACTGTAGAACTATTTTATATAGTCCTCGTTTATGATCATAGATGGCGTTACTGTGCTGAATATTGTATCAACGTTAACAGCTGTTTTAGTATGAATGAATATTGGAAAATAACAAAGCAATATACGCCAACTGCGTTATTTTGTTAGTTTTTTGTAGTATGAAGTCATCAAACACGTAAAACAGATTTTAACAATGCGAATTTTATGTAACCAGGATAAAATTTAATTTTTGACATATCCATACTATTTTTAAGCTTTTGTACGAAAGGAGAAAAAAATTAGGTTTAAATTTAAATGATAGCTAACAGCATTTATGCAAACAAAGTATTAACAAAAGGACGAAGTTGGAAGCCTGGCCGGGTAAGTATGATATGTTTACGATACTAGAGCCCCTTCACATACGCAGGGGCTAATTAGTAATCACATCGTACTTTTACTGAAAAGCAGTTGGAGTATAATAATAAGTATATTTATAGCATACCTTCTTTTCACTAATTACGTTACGAGTCTCATGTAATCAAACAGAGAGCATTATACACTACATGTTAAAAACAATCAAATTTCAGGTTCATGTAATGTACGAGCCTATAAATGTATAATAGGTACTACTATAGCTATTCACAAGACACCATACAATTCAAATTATTGACACGATACTTGCTCGGCAATAAATCTCGGTACTCAATGAAGAGGAAGTTGAAGAAAGATTTATATAGTCTCAAACAAGATTTTTTAACAATTTATTTTACAATAGAACACACAAAGCGCCTTTTTATTCCTAGAAAAGGAAATAAAGCGTGAACATTTTGCTATCCTATACTAACATTCTACACGGCTTAATGTCATCGGACGGCACTAGACCGAATATTGGTAGTAAAAATGTTTACAACTAAATATTACATTTCACCGTATATCTAAACCGAACAGTTAGAAAATTGGATTCAGATCTAGCTAAAAGTACATTACACTCATTTTCAGATCTTTACTTCATTTACAGTAGTTGTGGGAAGAATGTAGGCTTTTTTTGTTGGGGGAAAATCAACAAATGACTTTGCCCGCCCAGGGTAAGGGCTCATACTGACTAAAAAACCCCCAGTTCCTTCTTCTGTTTTAGACCGAGGCAGCGGTGCCACATAGCCCTTACCCCGCAACCCCGGCTGAAAGAGTTCTACTTATTTTAAAAATAGAACTTTCGCGCTTGTAGAAAATAAAAAAGAAATTATTTTTTATTCATTTTTAAATATGGAGTGGTCGAATAAAGAAGACAGAATCGCGGTTATCGCGTTGCACCGCTGTGGTTACGCGCCAAAAGACATTTTCAATATTCTTCAAAATTTGAAAATAACGTTACGGTTTGTTTATCGTACTATCAAACGATACACCGAAGAGTCAAGCTTCGAAGATCGTAAGAGAAGCGGCCGACCTCGCACAGTTCGGACACATAAGGTCATCAAAGCAGTGAAGGCGCGAATCGAACGAAATCCCGTACGTAAACAAAAAATCCTAGCTCTGCAGATGGGGCTAAGCAGAACCACTGTTAAAAGAGTACTAAATGAAGACCTGGGACTACGAGCTTATCGTAAAAAGACAGGACATTTTTTGAACGAGCGTTTAAAAAAAATTAGGCTAGACAGATCCCGCGCTTTGCTACGACGGTACGCGGGAAAAAAATACCGCGAAATTCTTTTTTCGGATGAAAAAATTTTTACTATTGAAGAAAGTTTTAACAAACAAAATGATAAGGTGTATGCCCACAGCAGTGAAGAAGCAAGCGCGCGTATTGCGAGGGTCCAGCGTGGGCATTACCCTTCCTCATTCATGGTTTGGCTTGGAGTCTCATATTCAGGCGTAACTGAGGTGTTTTTCTGTGAAAAAGGTGTGAGAACTAGTGCCGAAGTTTATCAAAATACTGTCCTAACAAACATAGTGGAACCTCTTTCTCAGACAATGTTCAGGAACAGGCATTGGATATTCCAACAGGACTCTGCACCGGCTCATAAGGCACGAAGTACGCAAGACTGGTTGATCGCTCGTGGAATTGACTTCATCCGGCATGAAGACTGGCCCTCTTCTAGTCCAGATTTAAACCCACTGGACTACAAGATATGGCAATATTTGGAGGAAAAAGTCTGTGCTAAACCTCACCCGAATTTGGAGTCTCTCCGAGCATCTCTGGTTAAAGCAGCGGCAGACATAGATATGAATGTGGTGCGTGCAGCGATCGATGACTGGCCGCGTAGATTAAGGGCATGTGTTCAAAATGGGGGAGGGCATTTCGAATAATGTAAATAAAATTATATTGTACATTTAATGACCTTTCATTTCATATATAATTTTTAAATAATTGTCAAAAGGCGTATAAGTTATTACATCAAAAGTTTGTGACAGAACTTATGACCCGACTAAGTATATCTGGTCACTTGGTGCGGAGGTACCTTACTAAGTCGCACATAAATCTTATATTTAACACGCAGTTTAAAAAAAAAGATAAATAATTTAAATACTAAACTGTGTATATTCGTATGCGTGTTTATGTCATTTTCATAACGAAACACCATAACTACTTACTACGATAATAATACCAACATAGATGTGATTACCGTCTTTAATAATAAAAAGGCTTTCGAGCCAATTACCACATGAAATCTTCATACATGTGCGACGACAAAATCACCTATTACTTGACTTCAGATTGCTTATATTTAGATCGAATTGCGTGTCGCTAAGTGCACTTCTATTGGTTTTAAATTGCCACATCGATTATGCAGCAGGATTGATTAGTAGCTATAAAGCCTTCAGCAACTTAAAGGGTTATAAATAAGAAAGAAGATTGTTTACGTCATAAATGCAAGCCAGACGGTACGTAAATAGCCAGCCAATGATCTGTGAGAGACATACTTAAAATATGTAGAGGTTTTGGGAAAGGTCAGTCTCGTCTAGTTAGCGCCACCGATTTAGGTAAATGTTAACATATTAGACATATGGCTTGCATTTCCGATGTTTTTTAATATCAGGGTGTGTGTCGTTGTGTTTTCAAATAGGTATACTATTTCAAAAAAAAAATTTTTATTATAATTGCAGCGCGCAGGATATTATATTTGTTTTCTTTTTTTATTCCGGTTGAATTGAACTCGGTCAGCCAGCGATTGCGCCAATCATACAGTCAATATTACAACTAAACAAATATTAACTTAATCACAAATCCTGTTGTTGCATCTGAATTTCAGTATTTGCTTTTGACCGGTTATGTCTATTTGCTAGACCTATATTAAACGAGACTAATAACATCTCTGACCTATATTGGTACCCAAGTTGATTCAAATTGCCAAGATATTGAACTTCAAAAGGAGACTTGGCTAGTTCGATATAAATAGATACAAGCGGGTTTACAATGAACCGATTTGTTTGTGCAACCGTGCATCGTCCGTGAGTAAGATTGACATCAATCATAGTATAGAAGGGGTGATACTCTAGGCGAACTAGGTCTCAAATCAAACTATTAGCTGATGCATATTTATGTGAACCGCTACGTATAAACTTCGATTTAAGTCTACCCCACTGCTAGATACACACATTTTAAAGTGGCAAAATAATTCCGAAAGTCAGTTACTTGGTAAGCTTAAAAATTAATATTTAACAAACCTCAAACTTCAGGCCACCATGACCAGATAAATATGTTTATAAATAAAATATAATCTGTATGTTGTACATACACGGGCTTAAACTTGTAATCCTAAAACAATGTACTTATTACCTACCACTAGTTCGTATAAGAAGGAAGCAATAAGCTCACGCCAGCTACACACTGAGGATGCAATTAAGTAGGTAGTTCCAAAGCTGGTAGTTCGAAACTATGTTTCAATTTATGTTTACGTATTGGCTTTAGTGTATCCGTATTGCTGACGGTACAAACTAATTCAGAGTTTAGGTCAATTCGATTCCTGAGATGGACCCCGTAGTTCGGTGTTTGAATTCTCGCGCCCTACTACAAAGGACCAAAACAATAGAACTCTCCTATATATGTATTGTGTTCCCCTACGGAGGTAAACAGATGTGCTGGCGTAATGCAATATCAAAGTTATCTGCACACTGCATTGAGTTCAGAACTAAATTATAACTCAAACGAGGATTTCATTGAAAGCCGACAACCTTAGTTTGAATTATAAATAAACTTTAATAAATGGGGAAATAAAAATACCTCTTCGTTCATAACAAGGTTCCTAGGTTGAATGGGATTTAAAATCCAATACTGTATTACTATTTATAAAGCTAGTATTTATAAAACATAAGTATAGTTCGGGTTTAGTTGCATTACGGAACTATTTCAATGATTGCTTACACTTCGCTTTCAGTAGTTTAAGAACCTGGAAAACCTCTTGTGAAATGCAATGTTACATATTATCAACTTTGTATCAAAGCACATGTAGATTATACTTGTGTTCAAATTTAGATAATCTAGTTTCTACTCTGTTAAGCATCAATGGACAACAATTGGGTTAGAAGTAACCCGTAACACAATGCAAGCGGACGCCCTAAGCTTCGTACACTTGTGTGAACTTAAGGTGTTAGAGTTGAACTCGGGCTAATTTTGAGGTACAACGCCGTGTAACTTTAGTTTGTTTTTCCCAGAGGGGGACAGGAAGAGATAATCCTCTTTTGAAGCACATGCAGAGTACTAAGAGCCATTTTGATGGCTTTAGTCTAAATCTATATTGTTACTCGGAATTCAATAACCCTATAACAACCCAAATCAGGTACCGACCGCCATATAACACTGACACAAGGCTTTCACGGAATTTTGTAGTCGAAACCGTAATCAACTGATCAATACAAACACTAAATACCACTAAGTTAATCAGTTGTTCAAACGATACTACTGCTACTCAGCGCATAAGCTGCTTCAAATAGCTTCGCTGACCATTTCAAAATACTACTAAATTCCTTCATTCAATTTCCAAACTGAAATGTATGATATTTGAGAAATGTTGATGCAAACTAATTGTTCATCACTGCGTGTTGACCATGCATTTCAATTCAAAGAGAGTACGTACATATTCAAAAGCTGTCCACACAAATAATCCACCTTTTGATGCTGACTCCCAATTATAAAGGTGGAAAATTACGAGCACTATGAATGAATGACTAAATCCTGTACTATTTGTGAGAGAAATGCTGGGAAATTCGAAACCAACGATTTTAACACAAACTAAAACATATTAAGAACTAAAGTCGCAACTATAATATCTATTATTTAAATATAAGGGGACGCCTGCTATCAGATTTTTATCATTGGGCGATTGCACCAATGTTTATCAGAAAAGGCTGTCGAAGTTTACCTTACTGACTTTTGTTCTAGCTCGATTATGACAGATACTAATATTGACTTCTGAGGGTACCGATAAATCTTAATATCGGCTTTGCATGCGCATGGATAGAAGACTAAGACTTGTTCAAAACGTTTCCACTTTTATACGTTAATCACGCTTAAGTCTATTGATTTCTTAAATGCGTGCCGCTTGGTTTGACTTTTTTATTTTGGCCGCTCATCTAGTCCAGTTATATGGAAGGTACATTCAACACCACATTATAGGTATTCGCCACATGTTAATTTGTCGCGAGTAACTACCGAAACTCTTTTCTGGGTACCCCTTCCGTAGGGTTTAGAATGCACGCGATACGTCCAATTAAATCGATACCTGATAATAAACACTTTTTCTAATTGCGGGAACTTCTTAAATATTTACATTTATTGATTCTTTAATTTAGTACCGTAAACAAACCTTGGAATTAACGTGTCAAACTGCATAATAATATAGTGTGTGGAACCCGTTAGGAATGGCGTCATCAACACATAGAGACCTAGGCCCGATGGGTTGTGACGCAGACAGGTTTGGTGTGTTAAGAAATTAATCATTGAAGATAAAACCAATCTTTAGCATTGTAAAATATTAATAGAATTTGAAGTTCGGAACACCATGCAGTGATTTCCCGATATTGTGAATGACGTAGTCAGGACAAGAGCGCTAGCTTTCCAAGACGCACCGACAACGGAAAACATCGGGAGCGAGCGTGAAAGTGAAAAATCAGGTAGATATTACTGCAATATTTATCGCATGTTTTTTATTGAGTGGAAGATCATCAAATGACTTCTCACGCCCACGGTAGGGCGGGAGGGAGTGTCAGACTCTTAGTGACTAAACACCCCCCCGTTCCTTCTCCTGCTCTGGGCCGAGGTCGCGGTACCTCATTGTGCTTATTCCGCAACCCCGGCTGAACTCATCAGCCCTATAGGGGCCCGTCTGTGGTGGTCTATTGGCTAGCCTTCATGTAATCCTTCACTAAAAACGTGTATGTGTATAATGTACGTCTATTTGCCGTAGTAAAATTTGGTCCTACGAAGCAAAAATATTGCTCGTGGAAATATTTGTTAAAATTCGAATTGGACAAACATTTCCAAAATGTTATTTCAAAAAAAGTAGTAGTTGGACGTAGTTTCAGCTGAAGTTTTGACGTATCCGAATTGGTTTGTAGGCGAAAAAAAAAGAAAATATGAAACCTGTTAATTTCGAACTCGCCGCGTCGCAGCTGAAATTTTAACGTAAAATTCTCGAAGAACAAATTAAAACGTAACTTCAAAAACTGTCGCTATGCCCTAGTTAACGGATTGTTTTAACGGATTCTGGGAACCTCGTCTAAATATCCTTATCCTAGTGCCACTATATTTGTTTCGTAACAAGCCAACAATTTTGCGTAAAAATTTTATGGCACACGTAAAAATTTTGTCTCTGAAATAAGTTAAGCTTCGACATCTGAGTACAACAAGTAGTACGTAATAAGTACCGGTTCCCACAGCCACTTGTTCGAGGTATAAACAAGACAGAGAACAGGTGCCAGTATCGAAGAGTAGGTACATCATGCGCGAGACGAGCAAGATGCAATTTCTAATAAGCGACGAGGATCTTTTGCACATCGTTTACTTTGCTCAATCGCTGTTTGCTAATATTCTCAATATTTTTATAGAAGAATCATTGAGATTTTTCCCGAGTACAATTTATTATTGAGTACTAATTACTAACGTGAATGCAGATCGCTCAAGCAATATAGTTCGATATTGCATAGAGAATTTATGTAGGGTATTTTTTTAATTTTCATTTCGTTTGAATAGTTAGATTCCCACAGATAAAAAGAGAGTATTATATATAAAGAGCTGCTCTAGGTATGATTGTAACATGCAAATATTTCGATTTTACACACATATAAGAGACTTAGGCACCTATAACTGCCGCCATAAAAGTACCAAATAAACTTATGTGTCACATAGCTCATGCAAATTTTCTTTATTGAATATTTGAATGTATCAAATAGTATATTAATTAAAATACAATTTAGAATGTATGGAACAGGCCTTTGAAAGTTTTGCGCTGGTGACCAAAATATAACAATTATTTAATCTTATTTTAGTGCACGTCTTTAACTAAATACTGAACATATACTTTATTATGGACAATACAAAACAAACAGCTTTAGGCCTTAATTAGGTAAAGCTTATTTATAAGGAGTTTAATTTTTAATCACTAAATTTCCTAGGATTCTTTCAAGCTTCTTAAAAGGACACCGACGCGCTCAATTCCAATGTCGTCACATTTTATTTTATCGATTTGTTTCTTCGCTCTATCCTAGGACAAGTTCTTTGCTTTATTTTCAGTAGCAACTAAGTTCCACGGGGTCTGCAAATAACATCATCTTTTTATGAGATAAATTCTATCAACACTGCCGTTAGCTGAACCCAGAGGAAAATTGAAATATTAGCTGTTGAAAGCCACTTCATATTGTACCTACAGCTATCGATTCAGTTTTAATAGTGTCAGCCGTGCGTATTATTCTAAAATTACTTAATTATGAACGACAATATATCCAAAAATCACAATGGATGTTACCGACAAGCTATTAAACTAATTATTCCACATTGACATCATTATTATTAATCCTGTTGCGTTTTCACGGGACATCCGCTAAGTACAGTCGACCGCAGATTATTTAAGGGTAAGCCACACGATGCATAATGATATGTGGAGCGCTGGGTTTAAATGCAGTTGCGTGAAATGGTCAAGCAATACTAAGCAAGTTTGGTATGGGGATGGGCAACTATTCCTATCATCTCAATTCTCTACGGGAGTCGGAGGGAAATGTAAGAAGTGTTAAGAGTAATTAGAAGTAAAAGGTTAACACATAATAATACAAAGTCGACCGTATTGCTTGCAGGAAATGCTTAGAGGATGATTTTTTTAGTTATTTGCAACTTTAAAAGTGGTCTTGTGTGGTAGCACTCATAATTAATTGAATTTACTCCTAACACACCATGTATTATATAAGCCAAAGCTTTTGCATTCCCTCTCCGTTACTTTAACTTAGCTTTTCATATCCCTCCAACCGCGAATGTTTCGCATAAGGGTATACAAAGTTTTTGCTTCACATACACAGATGTGAATAGATTAAAGATATAACATAATGATCACTAAACATAAAATATTAATTAAAAATTCAATCGCATAATTAATGACAAATAAAAGACTTAAAAGAAGCGTTCGATCTGATTTAGAGCTGATTTTTCAATGCTTAGATAAAAGTTACCTGGGGAATAATTATGATGCTGTCGCGTCAGAATGTCTGTATAAGACAGTGACAATTTTATTTCTCAGACAACATTTATCTGACTGTTAAAAAATCAAACCTTATGCACTATCAGAACTCGAGAACTGAGTATAAATTATTTTTTGTTAACGTCTACCGTTAAACTCTTAGCATATAAGTTATTAGTAATTGAAGTGTGCGTGGTTTTGTTTTCTAAACTGGAATATGGTACCGTGAAACGGACTTTAGGGCGTTTTTCATTGTCTATGACCCAACTAGAAAAACTTTGTGCAGTAGTAGAAGTCTTCTGTGCTTTCGTTCGTACTTTTACAATTTATAAATACACCGAACAATATATCATTTGTATAACATTTTAAAATATGTCGATCTGGATTTACAGCATACATATGTGATTAAGATAGCGCCGAAATAAAACAATAAGGATTAATATGCATGCATAAAAACCGATGTAAACCAGGGTAGACCATTTGTCCAGTTGATACACAAGATGAAATGCATTCAGTCTATGAATTTAATATAAAATGGTTCGGGTTTGTTGTAAATGTCCTACAACTTTAAACTTTATAGACGGTGATTGTTAAATATTTATTTTTACTCTTTACTCTTTTATATATTTCTGTTGTATTATAAAATCAAGTAACACAGAAAAATATGGTTTACTTCCTCGCTTTTCAATGATAACTATTATGGGATAACGGGGAAACAGAAAAGGCTGGAACATTTTCTGATTTCATTCCACGTAGTCGTTGCAAACAAAGACGCTATTCTTCTGCGAAATGTTGTCCTCTCTTTAACGATTCCTAGTAATTGGCGAACCGAGAGAAACATTAGTAGTGAAAGTTGAGGATTATTAATCCTAGTTCTGTGATATAACTGACCCAAATCTGGCTAGGTCATTTTATTGAGGTTTAAAATAGCCGGGCTAGCAGCAGCCCCTCGTGTTTACAACAATGTTGCTTCGAGCCGCGGTTTCACCCCACTCAGAAGCCGTACGTACAGAACGTATAACAATGTGATTCCGTGTCCATATAGGTCATGGTATATTCAAGTTTTCACGACTTACCTTTACGGGGAAAATCAGTGTGAATCAATACTATTATTTTTTAATAAAATGGCTGTGTTCGTCGTATGTTGAATGTAAAAATATGGATTTTTGGAAATGCGTTCTATTTTAAGCAAAGGCTTGTTCCTTAATAGCAATCGAGATGATTAGCAAGCAGTTTGGAGATTCCAAGAAATTTCAGGCGTTGCCGCTCCCTATGTCTCGATATGTAAATATTACTAGGTTTCCGAAAGCTATACGTGTAGATTCAAGAAAAGTTATATAATATAGAATCGCCACAAACAGACAAGCAGAGAATGACGATGTGTATGTAAATTTCTAACACAGAG
Source organism: Spodoptera exigua (assembly GCA_902829305.4). NCBI lineage: Eukaryota > Metazoa > Arthropoda > Insecta > Lepidoptera > Noctuidae > Spodoptera > Spodoptera exigua. The sequence goes on along the minus strand of LR824601.2, from coordinate 3,506,734 downwards.
AACTACGGGATCTGAAATTACGTCCGAACGTTACGTCCATACATAATTTATTCGGCATACTGATTTGAAAATGAAAACAAACAGTAATAAAACTTGCACAGCTCACATTCAGACTGAATGTGCCTAATCAACACCTGGACGTTCTGACAATTTTAGTTTGTATTGGGGAGCCTTAGTTTGAAAGGCCTGAATAAGCAAATTTATCGAGTGGATACATCCGCTCGTAACTTCCACGTGCGTTAATTATCACTCAAACTATTCCTGCAGATTCAAATTGCAAACTGCAAAAGGCTAACTTTATCTTGGTACCGGGACTGGACGGTGTACTCCGACATTGCGTCAAAGTTCGATGTACCTACACATGTACTTCGAAAGGTCCTAACTACGGCTTATGAACCTTAATGCACTGCACACACATTTAGCTTAATTTTAAGCTACAAGCCTTCACTGCACATTAAATTTACACAGTAATTTAATATAGATATATAGATAGATAGAAATAGCTGTGTGGACTAATCTTGGTATTAGAGTTCCGAAAGCTGTTCACCGTTAACAAAAAGGCTTAAAGAGCAAAGAATAAGTATCGGTGTTCCTATAGTATGGGAAGACGCGGATATAATCTTGCCAACCCTACCACGATTCTGATGAATATGACTAGTGACTAGTGTTTGAAGTTCACGACACGATCGAAGCTGACGTCCTCACCTTACTGCTATGTAAGAGTTATACACCATGGCACCGTACTTACTATCAACCAGCACTGTAATAAACTTCAAATGAACTTTAATAAAAAAAAATGCAATGACCCAAGAGCTAATAAAGTCGAGGTCGCGAGGCACATTTAATATTCTCAGGCCGGGGTTGAGCTACAGCGGTCAGTGTCGACTAATTGAGTCTTAGCGAGCTTTGTTTCCTATCAGGCTATTGATTATTGCTGCACTCCGAACTCCTCGACTAACCAACCAATGCTGCTGTGGCAACATCAGTATCTAACTACATTAAGTCGGATAAAAGAATAATGTTCAATAATATTTGAATATTATATAAATTCTATGTGATTAATTAAGTGAGACAACAAAATTCCTGGACCTATTATGCAAGGGTATATTGTATGAGCATATTACTTCAAAGGCCCACATTAGAACATGGGGCAGTCAAAATTAAATCACTACACAGATATTGAACTTGAACATTCAATTCTTTTTCGTCAAACATGTGTACGGCAGGGGCGCCCTCTGTTTGATGGAAATGCACGTACAAACCAATACAAATAGTGCCGCGAGCTCCTTTCAGAAACACTAAATGAATGGAGCGTTGAGCATTTTATTATTTTTACAAATTCTAGTCTGGACCAATCACATCGGCTTAACAGGGAGGTGGGTGGCGAGACCGCCTCCCGTTTGTAAGCTGAAGGGACCTAAACCACTAGATATCAAATACTTGCTATATTAAGAGTGCAAATGAATTACGCCGACAATTTAAACAACCTGTCATAGCAAGCGACTACCTTGTTTGTTTTTTGTCTCCGTTTCACAAAGTACTGGCTTATTGCATTTTCACTCACACACGAGGAAAATCAAATAATAAGTACCTACATACATTCACTTATTTACAAAAACTACGTTTAACGAATGAAAAGCTTGGTGCAGAGAGCGTGTATCTTTTTACTTTTAATATTGTTTGTAACGAGTTACAAAGGAAAAATGTTATGTCGCACGTTATGAGTTCAGTTTCTGTTCCCGTGCTTGCATTAATTTATCTCATGTTTTTGATAACTTGCATGGTATATACTTTACACTTTTCTACTGCAAATTATTATTATCTGTAATTCTGTATAACTGGTATTCGCGGAATAAAGTATTCAAACAGGTTTTACCAATCAGTTCAACATCCTAGAAATCCTGAAACGAGCCCTGATGCTCCCCAATAATGAACAGGTAGGCAAATAGGTATCATATAACAAAGACGAATATAGTGAATACGAATATTGATATTGGCCGTGTATAGGTAAGCTCGTTAAAGCCCAGCCTGTATTTGAAGTAAGCACTAAGCTTCTTAGCGTATGTACCATGCGAGCTTACCCCAATCAATCGTCTAGACTTATGCAGCTACCATAAGATAATCTGTCTTAATGCACGTTGCTTAGATATAATAGCGTAACTGTTATTGCTACAACATTATGTACGCGAGGCTAAACTAACCTACGGCGCCCAGCCATATTTTTAAGATATATTTTCATCATTTTAAAAGTTTGCAGTAACAAAATTAACTTAATGCAGTGGGCATAAAGTTCAATTTTCACTAATTTGTCGTATTACCAATTAGTTCCAACAAGCAAGGACCTAGAAGTGTACTTAATGTATGACAGTAAAAGCGGCGTGTGTATATGACAACGTAATAAAATGTTTTGTACCTGAGTACCGGTCACCAGTCAATTTTAATAAACTTTTATGCATTCCAAATTGCAGCGCGGAAGTAATAAAAGCACTGAGGGGTTAAAATGATGTAGTGTGAGTGATCGGACTCGGCGTGCTCACAAAGAGGATACTTGTATGTGTGTGTATCTGTATCTGTATGTCTAGCGAACGTCGCGCCCCCCCCCCCCCCCCCCTCGCGTATTTCCCTGGCCGAAGTATGCGACCAACGCCATACTACGCTCGCGTCGTGGTTTCCTCAATTACGCAACTTTACACTGTCAATTTAGCCAGGATAGTGAAAACTATTAACATAATAAAACTAGAATATGCATGGACACACGATCCATACACATTATCATCTTCAATTTACTACTTTTAATGAAAGGATAATGCAAAAACTTGTTGATTTTTTCACAATATATTTTTGTTTAGTACTGCAAGGTATAAGACGGGCCGAGCAACTAGTACCCGCGACTTTAGATAAAGGTTCAACCAGTTATCAAACGTTAGTTTCGACATGTCTCGCGATAACGGTAGGTACCAAAGTAAATTTCCTTGTACAAAATAAATAAATACAACATTTTTATACGGTGCATCTGTGTGTGACTACGCAATTAATGTTACCTGGGATATTATGGTGCATATCAATAGGAGCGCTTCTAATTGAAACTGTTGCCTTGCCTTTGATGACAGTAATACAAAGCGCATGTACACGCCTAATAACATCGAATTAAATCAGTATTTCGCTATTCAAAGCGTACTAACATGACGCGGTCGAATTAATAACGACGACTGGACAGCAATAAGCTTTAGTTAGGAACCCTTATTAAACCCTAGCGTGGTCTTTGTTGATGCAAAAAAGGGGTGCATCGATCAAAGACCCGCGGGGTGATAGGACGATCATATTAGAAACAATGTGCCGAAACAGTAGAAGGTAAACATAAATTATCATTTCAGAAACATTAATAGGATTTGTTACAATTGTTAATGTCGCAAACTTGATTACAATCCGCTACCATACAAAGTAGGGTATTGTGAAAAATAAAGTTTTTCCCTCAAGCGCCCGCGAGGATTGAGAGCGAGTTGCTAATACAAAATGACATTATTAATACTTGTTCGAAACCAACAAGTAAACTTACGATAGTTCAATTTCGCGATCGCCGTGTAACGTCAATATAAAATTGAAGTGAGTTGACAACAATAAAGAATTCAGTGTTTTCGGACATCTTTGCAAAAACTAGGGCCTAGATAAACTTACTAAGAATTCACGGTGGAATATTGGTAGCATTTACTAAGAGTAAAGTAGAGGAAGGTTCAAAGTATTTTGTAACACCGTCGCGTCGTCCGTTAAAATGAAAGGCTTTTAAAATATCGTCGGACAGACAGCTGTCCACGCGAGAGCTTTTAGAGTAATCAGTTTTTACTTTAAATCGGCGTCGGTACCTCAAAATACCCTTCGTACGTGTAGCCCAACGTGACTAGATGTGTGAATGAATATAGTTGCCAATCAGTTACCATCAAACGTTTTGCATTTTTCCTGTGTGTTGAACGCCTTAACAAAGAAACTCCGCGCAAGTGATCTATGACCCGTTACTGCGTAAATATGAATATAAGTTATTCTGATGTTATCAGTAAACGTATTGTCGGGATCGCTCCACCAATTTATAATTAATTGCACCTGTGAAAATTTTCCAAGAAATTACTTAAATTGTCCGAAGCCAATAGCGGTCGTTTCGGATAGTTTTCAACAGGCTTTTGAAAGCAGCTTTTGGATTTATTTAAGATTCTTAATCCATTAGGTTGAAATAGTTGATTGACACTGTATAAATAATTTGTTGGTACTGTATAAAAGATTGTACCTATCATGTCAATCGTTACCTGTTGTAATTGCCCTTTAAAATAAATAAAATAATAATAAAGTTGTTTGTGACAAATAAGTATTGTTGACTATTTTTGTATTATATTGTTAAAGATGAAAATATACATTAGCTTAGAGTATGGTTCAAGACAAGGTCCTCAGACCTATTTATTATTAATAAGCTATTCATCCTACAATGTTTCATGTAAATCAGAGATTTTAACAGAAACATGCATCAACTTTGCACTTGAATATAGGTCAACTTGAAAGTTATTGTTGCAGTGACTATCTAATATGTAACACGCAAATCATTGCATTATTCGCATGCATACCAAGAAAACAGCATTAGAAGTCGATGAGCAAAATAGGATTCAACATGTAATAAATAGGGAACATTTTCGAATACCACCGGCAGCACATACGTCGTTAAAAAATTGTCGTTTTGCGTAACCCACATCCTTAAGGTCGAAAATTGTTTGTAGTAATGTAGATTATGAATTGAAAATCACAATATCAAAGGGTATTGTGAGAAGTGCAAATAATAGAGCAACACTTACCTCTAGTTCTTCGATGACTTTTTCTAGTTGATCTTCTGTGACGGGCGGTGCGCCTGCCCTTGCGCGCTCTGCGTTCAACAGTTTGAGCCATGCAGTGTCAGCCGCATCCAAGTCATAACTACAAGCGGCCTCGGCCCGCGCCGGCGTTTGACTCAGTATGTGTTTGTCTGAATGGTAGTGAGCATCTCGACTGAGGTGAATATATTTGTCCTTAGGCCTGTCAGACAAAAAATATTAAATATTATAACAGTTATTGTGATTTGTGTTCACTATCATCGAAATTAAGATTTTTGTCCAAATAAAAGGTGAGTTTTGAGAAATTGAGTATAAATAAGACCGATTATGGTCGTTACGTTTAAAAATAAAATCGGTTGTGGTCCGTACTAGTAAACTCTTAAATATGTCAATTAAAAATGTATTAAAAGGGAGTATAGAATATAAAAACTACTTACAATTTGAATTCTTGGAAGTTTGGTGGTTGTGGATTGTCAATGATCTTGACTTTGGGCGCGGGGAGGGAGTCAGGATTGACAGGAACCTGTACTCCTCTCTCCCAGTCCTGCTTCCACGTGTCGGTAATAACCCAGTATGAAGACTGTGTAAGTGGCTCATTGTCCGGCAGTTTCATGGCGCTGATGAGGTCCTTTCTGGAATTCATAGAATTAAGTTGTTTTATTTATTTGTTCTCACCGTTTCATTTAGAACCATACCCATGACATATTTACAGACAACACGAAAAAAGTATTGATATTGATTTCCACACAAATTATTATCAATTATTCAAAACATGGGTATTCATACTATTTTTGGACCTCGTATGGTCTGCAAATTTTACCTGGAATACATATTAATCTTTTCTGCAATACTCATAAGAATTAAGATGTTGAGTTATTCTAAATTCTAACGCTTACCTTGGTACCATTAACAATACCCGTTTCAGTTTAATTCGAATCTGGGTAGAGAAACCTTTTCGCAACTTACAGTGCTTTTCTCTGATAGTCCTTTTACAAACTTGACCATACAATACATGACTTATTAAACACATAGTGTGTCTGCAGGTCCCTTGTTATATATTCATGAATTCATGAAAGTAGCCATTACCATCAGTAGATGAAACATAAAATTTACACATAAAATGATCTAAAATGTAATAGAAAACAGAAAAGATTACTATGTATTATTACCAAAAGCTGATGATATTGATAGCGATTGATTTTAGAAAAGTTAGTATGTTATACTAAGCACATACTAAGTAGGCTTAGTAGTTAATTATTGATCTACAAAAAATTAAGTTAGATTTCATATTACGGTTAATTCAAAACGCAATACAAAGTCCTTCATTAGCACAATATAAGTTTCAAGTTAGAAAACAGATAAAGAACTATAATTCTATAGAGTTAGAGCATAAACTTGAATGATAAATTATAGAAACTTCATGACAACTTTTTTTCATTCAATTTAACATAATTATGCTATCACTGACCACTGTTCATATATTCAAGGTACTCAAAACGATGCATCAATTACCGATCGATTTGATACAACTTACTAGAAGTATGACACAAGGTTCAATATTGCTTGACCTATATTGATTTGTACTGTACTCTGAGATTCAAAGCGCCAAGCATTACTTTTAGTTCAGAAATATTGAAAGAATGTGCCTTACAATAAAATTAACATTTTATATTAAAAATTGCGGGTTAGTGAAAAAAATAGAACAAAACATCGTCCATGGCTACAGTAATATGTAATTGTGTGTAATCAGTTAAAGTTCGTGTGATAATTTTAATTCGACTAGATATAGTTTTTGCTGTAGAATCACTAACGACAATAAGGTAAATTGTTACCTTGCTGCAACGCGAATATGATTAAAGTTAAAAGAACTTTCACTGACAACGAGTACCTTTCAAAAGCACGCATCATCATATTTCAGTAAATGTATCTGAGGAATAAAAATGTTGCTGTCACTGTCTTATACAAACATTCTGACGCGACAGCATCATAATTATTCCCCAGTAACTTTTATCTAACCATTGAAAAATCAGCCCTTAGTAGAATAAGTATTTGGACCGAAATGAAGGTCAAGATTGAATGTTTGTAAACAAACCACAAGGGTAGAACTTACGTCCCGGTAAATACGATGCGAGCTGACACACTACCGCCCTCTATGTCACTCTATTTATTGACAGTTTTGAGAGACAACAAAAAGACGAAAGCTCAGGAATGAAAAATTCCGTGTGATCTACATCTACCTTTGTGTCTTTTTACAAACATTTCAAATTTGTCTTGGCCTAAGTATAGAATAAAATTTACATGATCATCGCTCCAGCATTATGAAGGTGGTATAAATTTATTATTTTACTTCATAAGATGGTTTTTTTTGTTAAGCTAGTGGCAAATATTAAGTATACCAGATCACCCCAAAAACTTAAGCTGTATAACTTTATGCTTAAAATTAACTTTTGAATTTTTCAGAACCGCAGCGCGAAAGTGACTGGCAATCCAGCCTAAGCAATCCGGGTCGCAGTTCTAACAAGGTAAATTTTCGAATAAACTTCTTACAACATTGGGAGAAAGAAAATAACCTTAACATGTCAAATTCAGCTCAATCAATTAGCATACACAACATCTCATGGTGTTATGGACAGTTCAAGTATGAACAAAACGCAATCACAGACACTTAGCAATTCAAAATAAAGTTCCCCTCCTTCTTAAAATTCGTTATAACTGCGTATGCTAACACAATGCTTTAACTGGAGAAACAAATAGTTTGTCTTTTTGTTTCAGGACTTAAGATATTTGTGCCTGTTCGTTTTTGGAGTGAGGAGTCGGAAAGATGGACTTACTCGACGGATATGACCCATCTACTGTGTTCGCAGGCCTCTATCTATTTATTTGGTTTTGTGGTTGCTTTGGTAATGATAACATGTTTTGGAACATTCTCATGTTCTTTTCGGTTGTGTGTACTCTATTATGCTTGTACCGCATTACTCATAATGAGCTATAAAGCCATGGAGTGTATTTTGTAACTATTGTAGTAAATATGAAGAAAAATATGTATATTTCTTAGTATACATTGGAACACATTTTTTATATATTACTTTGCCACTTCATTCTATTAAATTAAGAAAATACTTTGGTAAACTATACAATTTTTTAAATTGTAACATTGTTATACTGGCCATGTGTGACTTCTAAACTTGGTGAAAAAATTATTAGTCATGACTTTGACAATAAATACGCACCATAGCAAGGAAGATAATAAATGGTTACAGACCCAGCTTAAGCCAGAAGTTCAAGAAGACTTTAAGAAAACATAATCTAACAAAGGGATGGCTTACATTGGTTCTGCTCTCTTTAAAAATAAACATGAAGCTAATTTTGGCCATGGCCGCATAGAATATTCAATTTCAATATCAAATTCAAATCATTTCATTATCATTGTTTATAAATACATGGATAAACTAATACAGAATCCAACATGGTTTTTAAATCTACATATACAAGCTAATTATTTTCTACAATAAAAGGATAACAAATAAATTACTTAAAAATAAATACAAATTTGACACAATATTATTAAAATTATGGTATTATGAATATGGCTGTATACTTTGAATGAAATACATATTTTTCTTCCTAACTTTAGTGTAGTAGAATGTAGAAAATACCCTGTGGTTGCTATAATAAATTAAAAAAGTTAGAAATTAAACATAAAATTTGTCGAAGCCAATTTTAAAATTCTTGATTTCTGGCTAGCATAATAAGACAGGAGAAAAATTAAATGTTATTTCTCAAGAAAAATTGTATCACACAGCAGCATTTTAATTTATATTTGATTTTTTGGGAACAAATGAGGATATTATGGCAAAAACAGGGATAACAATGTTTGCAAGTTATTTTCATATGTGGTTCTTTTTTATTATTGTTATAATGGTATAGGTTTAGACAGATTTCTAGAATGCTGATGCAAAATGTAATACTGAGATCTTGAGAATAGCAACACATTGTCTTATAAACATGATACATTTCATCAGCCTTCCAGAAAGCCTGTGTTAGTCTCTTTAGTGTGGGTTTTTCAGTAGATCATCTATCTTTATGTATTCTAAATCTTTAAAATAGGCACATTCTCCCAATCCATTAAGTATATATATCTTACTATAATTAACAAATACTTAATACTAAGATACAATTGATAAATTAAATTTACAGTCGCAATGTCAATTCTTAATAAATAATGAATTTAAATAAATATAACAATGATAGATTAATAATTAAAATAATGAACACCATTATTGTGGTGCTATGTATTGTATATCATTCAGTGTTTGAATTGTCTTATACTGTTTTGGCAACAACATTCATTCATGTTTGGGTCTAATTAAATTATATGGTATTCTATGGACTTTAAAATGCAATATGAAACAGCATAGCAATGTATACAAAAATATATTATAATAAGGATTTGATGTTATCAAAAAATACTTGGAAGCAATAATAAGAGGAATGTTCAAGAAAAGGTGTAGCCAAGCACTGCAATAATAAAGGGGTTTTAAAATTCGCTGATTTTTAAAAGAATCGCAATGCAAGTGCGCTTTAGCTATTAGTTTTATAGTGGATTGGGAAATACTTTGCTTTTATATCCTTTAATAATATTATAATATTCTTATATGGTTAAGGGACTTGAACCCAATTTCAATTATATTGCATTATTCTTTTGATATTGTATAACTTTTTCTGCAATAAATATTCTTAGCAAGCGTGTGTATTCAATTGTTTCATTTCAACAATTATTTTAGAAACGGAACCTAAACATAGCAGTTAAAGGAATCGCCAGAGCTTCAATACATGAACAAAATGGCAGTAGCAATAATATAATAAACCCAAACAAACCAATATTTTTATAGAGATACAGTACTTAAGTTATTACTAAAGAGTAGACTACATAGGTGAAGGAATCTCTACCTTTGGTTTCTGAACATGATGTATGCATGATTTAGGGACCTAAGTAGTTGACAAATGACAAAAGCATCAGTAAGTGATATTTGATAATGTATTGACGAATCAAATTGCAGAAACCAGAGGCAAGTATGTATGAGCTTAACATACAATTTATTTTCTAATAACAATCTCACCAATATTATACTGAACTTAATACTATGTACCGTGTTTTAATAATTGCATCCAATCCAAACAATTCACACAAACCTGAATAGTTCTGCGGGTGCCTCAGAGGCACTCCTGTTATATATTGATGACATCTTGAGGTCACTAACAGGCCGGAGCTGCCAGAGAGCATCCTCGGGCTCCGTCCTGCGGCGCTTGGATACGCCGGCTTCATCACCGCGCATCCCAGTCGCCCGCTTTGTGCCTCTCAACGACATCTCGCTAAATTGTCCACAACCTACATGTTCACGATCCTTCTACTGCTTTACACTTAGAACGCGGCAACAACATTGTGTAGAATGTCACATCATTCACTACATGGCACTTCAGTTTGCGTCCTGTAAACCTGAAACAAAATCACCAATGTTTAACATGAACTTGTCAACTGTATGATGCGGTTATGACTTCTGACAACACTGATATCTTTCGAGGTTAACTGGTGTACTGTAGTAGCACAAATTGCTCCATTCAACACTAGAATTCACAAACTTTGACAGTTCTAATACAATGAGCACAGTGAATCTGACAACAAAACAATGTGTTACTTGCAAAATTACCTCTGTACAAAAGTGGTTTAGCATTGGTAAACAGAGTTTTAGCGTAGTATAAAGGGCTTTTAGGTACAAAAGCATTTTGACATACCCGCATAGAACAAAAATGTCAAATTCGGGACTCGACAATGCAAAACGTTACAGGTGATAAAGCATTAGGATCGCGTTTAACCTCCACACAATACATGATATGATAAATAAATGTCGAAATATACGTTTTCTCAGTGCATATGTATGAAAATGAATAACAATCCCGTTTGACGTTTCACTTTATTGCACTTGTAAAATGTATGGCGGGCCACTGGTTGGATTGCGACTGTAAATATCGGAGCGTCCAATAGCAGAGCCGCGCGCCGACAGAATCACTTGTGGCCATCACTTATGTATAAAATGCACTCACACCACACAACGCAAGGATCCGATATTTTCATTCTATAATAATTAACCGTAAATATTTATCTCACGAGTATTCTCCATTGTAGGCTACATAACAAAGTTGACAACATAGATAGCAGCACTGTTTTGTTGCCAGATTGACGTGAGTCCTACGCATCATTTTCACCATCGTTTCGCTATCAATGTATATCATATATACAACAAGTCGATTGCATATCAATTTGCAATAATGCACTATGTTTAAATACCTCATAATTCACATACATTTTCTGTAACAGACATTTGGCGCCATTGATCCAAAAACTACTTTGGTCACGTGACTATGTACGAATCACCAACGCAAGCCAAGTAAAATGGCCAAAACGCACATCGAGTTCATCTAATGTCATTGGTTTTGAAAGTAACTTGCCGCATAACATATACATGGAGACAAGATTTTTAATTCCTTAATGCCGAGAATAAACCAAACACGAACACATAGTTAATAAACATTGGATTTGTCAGCAAGTAGCACAAATTACTAAAATAAATTACAACATGAACATAGAGCCAGAGATATCAATATGAAGTTACAGAAATTAGTCACCAGTTGGCGCTCTCATCGAAAAAAAGTTCAAAATGTTGCAATACTAAAAAAGTGGTGAAAGTATGGTAGAAAGTTTTACAAATTATTTTGAAATTAGAGTGATACAACTAAGCAAATTTGTAAATCAGGTCCTTGATCAATGAAAAACTAATTTTGTTACTTTAAAAACCTAATTAAATAACAGAAATAGATACTAGACAATTAAAATGTTTTTTTAGGAAATTGTCTTTGGTATAAAGTGGTGTGAGTTATAGTGTTGGACCACGCATGATTCGACAACTATTACAAAACATGAGAATAAGTATATTTTATTTAATTGCATCTTTCTTATTTTACTTATTTGGATAAAGAATATAAAATAAGAAGTATACAATCAAACAAGGCTTAGTAGACAGATGACGTATTTCAAAATTTTGTTTCTTAGTTTTCAAGGGTAGAAGTTTTCATAGGTACTAAATAGAATATAGACCGCTTATTTTAAAATGTTTTTTATTTTGTTTATTAATTTAATTAATCTGAGTGCTGATATTTCCAATCACCGGGCCTACCAAATCTACCAATATAAAATGTTAAGGTGACTTTTATCGAGCGTTCGGTCAACAAGACAACAGCACTAATGGAATATATTGTCATTACATCTATACTTACATTTTATTACTATGAAGTTTAATATCACAAAGACATGGAATTCATTCATCGATATGTCGTGAAAATTGAACTCCCTATTTCTCTGCTTCACAACACATTACAGATATTAATTCAACAAGCACTCTATGGTCATTGGTCGTTGCGCCACCGGTGCTTTATAATAATAGTAGGTACGCTTTTCGAATGAATACGTATCTTTGTATCAAATACTGCAGGAACGATTTCCTGCAGTATTTGATACAAATCCAGTCATTAAACACAAACTAAAAATTAACTAAGTAGGTAAATTTATTATTTACAAAGGTTCACCTTGGCATTTAAACTTACTGATCGTTTGGACGACTAATTTCATTTAAAACATTTACAATTTAGATAATCTATAACGATTTATTTCGCTATCGATTATATCGAAGTAGAGTAAACAAAGAGAGAAAATCCCAAGTGTAATACCCATTGCAAGAAAATCAAATACAATTTATTGTATTGTAAGAACTGTTTGTCAGAAAGATTCTTGGCCTTTACTCCTTGTCGAATCGTATACTAAAACATTAAGATAGAGCCAATAGCCCTGCTGATCTGAGCCGGCTTCAGCTGTTATGTAGCAATTGATCAATTGATACCTACAAAAATGACGTTTGAACATAAAATATTTATTGAGTTCTGCTCGCATAATCTAAAAAGATTAGGTATTTGCTTATATTTCTTAGCTTGAATGCATCTGATTTAAAAGCCCGGGGCAAGGCAATCAATCCAATGTAATATTATTTTAGTAGATACAAAAGTAGTTAGGGCCAATAGAATTGCTTGCAAAATGCTATTGAACTAGGTTAGCTACATATATTCGGATTGTCTAGTCTCAGCTTGTTATCAAATCAACGCCGCAATCAATCAATCTGCAACCCATTTTGTAATTTGTATTGCACCGTTCAATAGCCACGACATTTTCCCATTTATTCCATAAATAAACGTCTAATATGCAAAAAATTCAACCAATACTTTTTTGACAGATGTCATATTACAGACAGTCGAATTATGCTTTAGATCTGTCAAAATACGGCATGAGCATGCATCATGCCATGAACTTCATGTACATCACTATTTTATCTGCAGTATTGGTTTGTTTAGCCAGTTAATATGGGACATCATGATAATAAAAGTCCACAATTAATTGATACTAATTTAATCAAGTTATTACAGTGTTTCTTTTTGTTAACATTTATATATTAAATTTTAAACAATTAACTCTAAAAATACAAAACTAGATCTAAATTAAATAAAAAAAAATATGTACCATATCTCCTTTTCAGCTTACCAATAAAAAATGTATTTAAATTGAGGTTATCAGACGAATACCTAATAGGTTGTCACTCACAGTGATGTGATGGGTCGAATTTTACATAATATTATTTGTTGTTATGTTGTGGATACCTGTTTCTCCCAGTGTTACATACATAGATTATTTATTTTATACATTTTTTATTAGAAAGTCTACATAGCTTTCATAAAGCCACAGATCCGACGCAACAAAACTTACATACTTACTGTCTGTTACAATTATTACAAACATCATCCTATACACTTTTATTAGGTAAAAATCTTACAAATACCCTTTCCGGTTACCATATTAATTACAAATGAAAAAATAAAGTTCTAAATAAACTTCGTTGTACATTAAACTAAGATAATTTCATCATGTTTACGATTATACGACGACTATCTATAAAATAAATATAAAAAATCTTACAGAAATAATACTAAATCTCAATTAGGTTATTGTTCAACGGTTCATGTGTAACGATATCGCGATAGCAATTACCGTAGGCTGGCGCTGGTGATTATTATGACGTACAATTACTTTCATTTTTAAAATTGTGCACGACAAACCGGTTCAAGAGTCTGACTCACACGCCGACACACTTTCATGTTAATTGAACAAAACGCCATCTATCGTAATTTCGACTAAACAAGGTGCATTAATGAATGAGTCAACCTTGCAGCACAGGGAAAATCTTTGTATCTTAGTCTTTATCTGATCTATTACATTATAATATTATTATATCTTTCTCTTCTAACTTGAAAACATGAAATTTGTTTGTGACACCAAGAGTATGGTACTTCGTAGCAAATGGCACGGTTCATTACACTTTGTTTTTGCGTAAATCAAGTATCCATAAAAATACAAGTGTGTACTGTCAAATATGTTGCATACTTCAACGAAATTATTGTATGAATAGATAAAACAAAGTAAATAGGGTCAAGAAGACGCTTTGATATAAATCAAACATTTGAAATATTAAAGAATACAAAGTGATATTTTCTATAGGCAATACTGTCATGCAAGTTATGCACTAGAGTGATAAATTGGCGAGTTAACTGGCTTGATAGAAAGATTATGCCCCCAGCCAGACCGCTATTACTCTGATTATATAATCAACTTCGGGGAACGACACGTATGTACCTTATGTATATATAGATATCTTGCTTTACGCATTAGGGTGCTATTTATTTATATGTTACACAGATTTTGTTTCGATCGGCGAGTCCAAACGTTATGACACATCTTCCTAAAATTACATTCATGTTTTCTTTCTAACACTTGAAAAATAAAACAAAGTATAACTTTATCGTCTTATAGATACACTGAAATAAGGAATATAAAGAAGAATATATGAGAAATTATGCCGTTTGAATTTACGAAACAAGTACTATAAGTAGGCGCGATGTAGATATTTTCTTAGAAAAATTATCATTTTTCTATGAAATTATCTACAAAAAGATATTTGTTTTACATAGCACACATGTTCACTGGCCATACATTACTTTAATAACCAGTTCAATTGAATACTAAACACGGAAGTGACCTAAACAACTATTTTACAACTTGTTAATTAACTAATAAAGATGTGGGCTTAAAACTACATAACTGCTATTCTTTGTTATTTTTGGTATACAATCTTAATAACTAGTTTTAATATAAATATGTTATTTCATGTTTATAAGCTTCTGTGAGTAACAACAATTAGTTAAGTTGCTCAGATTATTATTGAGACAGTAACAAATGTATTGAAGTTTACGTTTTTTTTAGGAATGCTAAGATCACAATTAAGACAACAAATTTATTTAACTATTGAATGTAGTCCCATTAGTCATTTGATATATGACTTGCGAGTGCTTCTTGTGCATTTTGTGATGTGATTTCTATCACAAAGGGTCTGCAAGAAGTTCGTATAGTACCGCGGGTTAGTCACACAGTATCGCAGGAAGTCGCAGAAATTACTTATAAAGAGCGACTGTAAGACTGCATTGTGGTGCAGTAGTGACCCACAATAAACCGTTACAAAGGAGGCCAGTATCACACATGGATAATTTATCAATTTACGGATCGGCAGAATGAACCACAGCGGCATTATTGCAAGACTCCTTCAACAGATTACTTGTATTACAGATTATATATGTTATTTTACATACACAAAGCAACAATAATAATGTGAAATCTGTAGTGGGACATTCCGATATGATTTCAGGAACAAGAGATACGCCAAATCAACATACTTTTCATCATAACTATAGAAATAACAATTTAAAAGTTCAAGGGATACTATTACTATTTTACCCCATTAGATCCCATACATACATACATAATATACATTATATGTGTTAAATTGATAACTATACTCGTATCGTAGTTATACAATATTAATATTTAATATGAATTAATTGTACTACGGTCTACATGATAAAGTACAAAGGAGAAAACATTATCAAAATTTTGTAAAAACCTTTACAATATTGTAGAATGTTTGACAAGCTCTTACGGACTGTAGATTTTAAAACAACAATTACTTTTTGTACAAAAATATTTGACTATCTTGTAGTTATTGGTATGATCAGAAATTGTATATTTACCGGATTGTACGTGAAAAGTATTGCAAATGTTACAGGGGCTTGGTACAAAAATTACAAATAATTTAAAGGCTACAGTCCGTAAAGTTTCCGCTCTACTTTTATATAATAGATGTATTTACATCAGATCCATTAATTTCTATCAGTCCTTTACAATGCGTGCAGTTCAGTAACAAAATCCAGACTTGTATGAAAGGTTCTGTTACTAAAAACAGGTACAATAAACATTCTTAATGACATATTTGTGGAATATACATATAAAAGGCAATTGTTGTATATAAATGCAGTGAGAAAGTGTTTGAAGCTAATAAACAATAGGCAGAAAAGACGGGGATTGTCCAAATGTAATTTGCCACTGCTAAATTTATTGAGATCACGGTATGTGACAGTATTTGCTTATTTTAGCTTACTGTGTGATTTTCATCAGGTTTTTGTTGTAAAGCCTTACACTTAGGAATGTTCATAAAATATCTTTTTGAAAACCATATCTAATAATAATATTTTTTATACATCTTTACACCGAACATGCATCGCTCTACTAAGCGAAATATAATACCCAATTTATATTTTTTATTTAAATATATAAACATCATTTATACATTCTAACAATTTGGAAGAAGCCAGGATTAATACTTGTGCGAAATATAGGCAATTTTTATTATTACAAAGCGACTACAAGCTAAGAAGCATCCTAGAATAAAGAAAAATTGGTGTTACATGAATAGCGATGAAAAAATCAATACATAAGTACGCAATAGAAATAATTTATAGTTTAGAAATGATTTTTGCAGTGCACAGAATTGTAATTAAAGATTTTGGAAATAAAATTACAGCATGGTGTATCAGAAAATAATGGAAGAAACAATATAATGTCCGGTAATTGCACATACTTTTTTAGAGTTAGGAACTAAGCATTCAGGCCGTTTGCTGATAAACGTAATCTTACTCATAGCTGTTTCAAATTGAATCAAGGATATGAAAATACACTTGTTTTGTGTATTTATAAAATTACAAAATTCCTTTTATTTGACATTCGGATAAAGAGATTTTTATAGAGAGCCGATTGATTCTGAAGTGTGTGTTGCAGTAAATTTACATCTAAATGGATAGTTTGAATGAATGATGTACCTGTATATATAATAAAATGTAACAAATGACTCACATTTTGAGTATCTGTATATCAATTATGGTGCTATTTAAAATTGAGTGATATTTAAAGCATTACAAGCTTGGACGTGTGCTATGGCGGATGGAATTGACTTTGGATCGGATATTTAAATATTGTTGTATATTTATATTAATATTAATAGTGGATTACTGTATAAAACAGAAAGGCAGGTCTATCTAAACTATTTAGCAAAACATTATAAAATTTAGAAATAGAGAAGGAACCAATGACAACTTTAATATATTTTGTGTTTAGTTAAGCGATAAGCAAGCCATATAGTATTGTTGTTTAAATAAATATATTGTAATATTATTTGCGTATAGTGTCTTTTGTATCATCTTTAAATGTTAATTATAAAAATGTTTATACCAATTCTTTGATTTTAAACTATGGTTTGACAAAATTATTATCAATGTGTGGAAAATAATCTTTTTGGCTGGTTGTGTTAGTAATAGAGTTATGAAGATGATTAAAGACTATCTGAAGGTTCGCGTCACACATAGCTTGATAAACAAGCCTGGAAATTGAGCGTCTTTGTACAACCATGTCAAGTTCATACAGCAGCCACAATATTCCATAATGCGATCCACGTGAATTCATAATCCAGATTAGTATTACATAGCAATAAATACATAATAATCTTAAACAAATACAAGCGCAAGCAAAATAATAAAAGAGATTCAACCTTAGACCCCTCACCATAAATCCGTAATTTCAACAACGAATGTAAACATTCTCTATAGGTACTTCGAACGCCGTTCTAACAAAAATTTGGCATATCTATATTAACATTTGACAAACATTCACCTTTAACTACATGTGAATAGGGTTGAATGTACCTCGGGGATTGGAGGCAACAGATATTGTAGTGTTTAAATTATGAAGATGGACTCCTGGTGTGAAAGGAGAAAATCGGTGAAGTTATTGATGGGAGCGATGGACAGGAGTGACATCTGTCCGTTTGGTGGCCAGGCGAGGTTCGGGCCAAACACCACAGCTAGGTTGCTTGTCGTCATCTTGTTCAGACAGCTCCTGTCTTGCACCTGAAGAGAGAGAGCATCGGGTTAATAACTTAAATATACCAAAACAAGGTAGTATTTGATTGAAATTACAAAAATTTTTTTTTAATAAAGTTTGCTTATAATTACATATTTTCTATCACACACACATCTACTTATTTTGTGGATTTGTGATAAAAGTTGTGTGGTACGGTGTAAAATTATTATTGACATAACAGAAACCTGTACATATAAAACAAAGTTCTGTTTGTTACATTATTTGTAACTCAAGAACGACTAAATCGATTTGGCTGTAAATTGGCAGGGACTTAGCTAAGAGCTGGGAGAAGGACATAGGGTAGGGTAAGTTAGGGAAAAGTAGGTAGGCTAGGATAGGGTAGGTCGCGTAGAGTAGAGTAGGTAGGGTACGTAAGGCAGGGTAGGTCGCGTAGATCAGAGTAGGTAGAGTAGGGTAGGTAGCGTAGGGTAGGCTAGGGTAGGGTAGGGTAAAAGCTAGTCTCTGATAAAGTCGACACAGTGGGAGTAGTAGTTCTGGGTATCGTTAAGTGGATACCCAGCAAACAGGAGAGCTTTTTGTATCTTTAAACTGTTGTTCCAATTTAATGTGTGTGATGGTTATGTGAAAATATTCAACAAAATGTAATTCCTACCTTCCATAAGAACTGGAACACATATTTTAGCAGCATGTAGTTGTCCAGGGGCAGGCGCTCCAGAATCAGTATCTTCACCTTCCGCGGCTTGTCACGCGGTGACCAGTCTGGAAAATTTTACAAATACCATATTTAATCACTAATATTCTGTTGCAAGTCAGTTAAGATACTGGTTGAACCAATGCTTTTAAATACACATAAGATACGCACGCAAAACATAAATAAATATCTTTCAGGCAGTTGAAAAATAAATAAAATAAATTTAAAAATCAAATGCCTTTGCAACAATTCGCATTTGCAATCCAAAACAATACTTTTGCCGCGCAAGTTAATAAAACTAAACAGTATGAGAAAGGCAACAGTAACAGTATAATACAGTAAGAACAAAATTACTGATTCAACTCACTTTGAAAGTCCATAATCTCATCATACAAATCGAAGGTCAGAAGAGGTTCTTCGAGATCCCTGAAGAATGTCTTCAGAAGGACGGCTGCGTTATGAGGATCATTACGGAAGCGGAGAGGCTCGCCCCTGTTGCAGGCGCTCTGCAGCTCCTTGATCACTGACATGTTTGCTGAACGACGGAAAATTCCTTCAGTCTCCAGAGCTAAAAACATACAGAGAATAGTATCAACTTGCCTTAGAATCAATAATTTAATGATGGTGAACGTCATCGATAGTTCCCTTACCATCAGGCTGTGACAGGAATTCAACACACTGGCGCACAACCGGAGGGATAGCTCCAACCATGTTGACATTGTTCTCCTTTATGAAAGCCAGCGACACACCAAACTGCTGCGTCGGGGGCGGGGAGAGACTGCTCTTAGGTTTCTTATTGAACTTCGCAATGGGAGACGTCTCCGCCGGCACCGTGTTCTGACGAGCTGACTCAGCAGCCCTCGGGTTCTTCGACAGCAGAAGCTTGTCGTACCTACAACAAACACATCGTGATTAAAGCACAAAAGCCTGCTTACATAATGGAAAGTAAAGCCGTAAGAAAAGGATGGCATGCTTTGATTGCTTGGGCTACACACCATCGCTTTTCAGTGATATTAGGCGAGGATGACGCAATTCGTGTTCCACGGAGCTTTAAATGCTTTATAGCTTCGTATCCTACGGCGAAGCAAGCAGCATCACGCTCCCGGAAATCTTGTTCTTCCTCAATGATAATGGGCAGTCGTGACGGCCTGTGACGACTTTGATTTATGCGCGCTAGCTCCTCAGGGGTGTAAGGAAAAGCCACTAATTCATCTAACTTCGTGCCAAACAAGTTATCAGAACCAAAGGGATCCTTGTCTTGTTTAGTACCCAGCAGCTGGTCATTGTCGTAGGGCAAATAATCTCCTTGCCGCCTTTTCAAGCAGACCAAGTTTTCAACTTCAGGAAGGACAGTAGTTAAATCTTGTTTCGCTCCAAGCAACTCTTCGAATGCCAATGGAGCTAGGCGTCGGGTCATCGTCAACTCATCAACCTCGCTCGTTATTGGTTCAGGATCTCTTTTAGATCCGATCCAGTCCTCCAGACTGTATTTGCCAGTTGCTTTTCCTCTTTTTAATTTTCCTGCAGTATGTACGGACGGAATGTCCGATGGATCCGTTATTGGTCCCTGGACAACAGAAGACCTCTGTTTCGGTTTTTCTATTGTCTTAATGTTCTCGGAAGTTATCTTATATCGTGTCGGGCCAGGGAGCTCCTTCACAATGAACACTTGAGGAAGTTGACCTCGTCTTCGTGCTTTTTTCTCATTAGCGTTGTGCGGACTTCGCGTATGATCTCCGCGACTTGGCATCTTGTTGGAGTTATTAGGATTATCAGGAGTCAAATTCTGATCCATTACTATAATATCCGGCAAGGATTCTTGGTCTCGTTTCGTTTCAGAATTCTCGGACTTTGTAGGAGTAAATGAGAGTTTAATATTCATTAATAAATCGATTGCTCCTTTAAACGCCATAGCAGAAGAGTACAGTTGTAAGATTCGATAGTTAATTAATGAGTGATTATGCAAATGTTTCCTCTCCTTCTGTAAGAAACAGTTACCAAGTACTGTTTTGATTTGTGATAGAAAATGGAAAGAAACAAAGCCACGCAACCAAGTCACATACGTGTGGATGCGACCTTGGTGCACCATGCCGGTCTAGCTATGGATTAATGAAGGTAATGAAGAGCTTCGATTGAAAGTGAACGTGGGGAGAGGCTAAACATAGAGTGGTTTTCTACTACATTATATTTTTAATTATTGGGAAATGTGGACACAATTTTTATTTCATAATTCCATTTTTACTGTTCTTCAATTTATTACAGTAAAGTAACACGTACTAAACAAAGTACTGAGCTTATCGGACGCTTGGAACAATACAAAATAAACAAACAAATCTCGGAGCACGCTGCGTTTGTTTGTAAACAGATTAAAGTGACCACCCTTTGTGGTCCGGGGGAGAGCTCCGCGGCCCGCGGCCTTGCAATTCTGCGCGTCGCGAGGCTTTACTTGATTGACAGGTCAAATAGCTGCGAATAGATGCGTTGCACCAGTCATAGGTTGTCGGCAGGCGACATTCAGGTCAATAACGCAGCTGAATAATTTAGTCCGTCCGACGGGGTTACTTATAGCCGCCTTGACTTCAACTTTCAATCGTGTAATCGATCACTCGTACTCTTGATATCAAGATCTAAAAATACTAACTAAGATGAAGTTCTTGTTCACTCGCGCGGCAAATTATAACAAAACGCAAGGAAATAGGGAAAAGATTTATCTCGGTTCTAAACTTCGTGTAGGTAGTGTGCCGGGGTGTACCTTTGTATCCTGCACTGAAAATAGGTTAGTCCGTTATTATGGGAACAGAAATTTATTAAAGGGGAAAATAATAGCCAGCGTCGTTCATCGATACCACTTTTACTATTTCATTTTCATTAGGACTTAATCCGTACTAAGATTGCCCGGAAGAATAATTGAAAAGGCTGCAATTAGTAGTAAAGCCACTTAATCTAAATTTTTATCGTATTAATTAATTAATAAACTGCTGGTAGAGCACGTTTATTGAAGAAAATAAATCGTATTTATTATAATAGGTATTTCATCAAAGTAATAATGCGCTATAAGAGAAGTTGGAAAATTTCATATAATAAATAAATTTCAAAATGGGGAGATTTTCCTAGTATCGGAGAGCGAGATAGGGTCAGGATGGTGGCCTACAATTTGTCGGGCAGGAGGTCTGTAGGTCAGCGGCCGACAGCCGTGAAGTTTCGGCCCAACTGTGCAACTAGACGACTACTTCGATACTTATTAAAAACTTTCATAGCATTGAACTTGACCGAACACTTGAATGTTTATCATCGATTATAGTTTTATGACACTATTGTATGTATGTGTGAACTAGAACGATTCTAAGCAAGTGAGTGGAAGGATTTGCTGTTTGATTCATTGTTAATCATGAAATTATAACAGTGTTACTTTTATGGATGCCTTTTAAAAAAGAGTGTTAATATGCATTGCGGAAGTTTAATAGCATCTACAATTTTGTGTATATATAAGTAAGCTGTATCGAAAATTCGAATTTTAATTTCATCTCATAATTTCACGAAATTAATTCTTCATGAATTTTAATTCAGAGAATAGGTAATGTAAATAAAGCTGAATTGATTAGTTTAAAATAAACCTTAAGCAAACGCTTTAAGCTTAATTTTTAATGAGCTCTGACGTGACTTTGATAATATTGATGTGCCCCTAAGACCTTAACATGCTTAAATTGTAGTGACACACTTTTATTTTCAGTAAAAGAAATGCTCCTTATGCCGTTGCAATAAGTCACGTTTTCACTCCACACAAAGTCATCACATGACAAAAATTACGTTCAGAGGCCGCGCAGTCTGGCGGCAAACTTTATTTGAACAAGCAAAAGCATTCTACAAAAAACGCAACAGCATTATTAGAAATAAATAATATAGGAAATACATACCTGTCCTCTGTCACCCAAAAGGTTACTCAGCAAAAATGATAACTATTTACGAAAATGATAAATAATTGACTAGTTTTTATTATAATTGACTAGTATATATCACTACCAAAATGAAATTAAATAATCATATCACTTGACATATATCTTTAAGACATGTAAAAAAAATTAACGCATATCACATCTAAACATTTAAAAAGCACTCATACTAAAAAAATACACAAAGCTTACACATCACTATTGGACAAAATGAAAAACTACTTTTTTTAGTTTTAACACTTAACGTACCCGCAGCAGGATAGAAAAGCTTTCATGGTTGTAACTTTAAAAAACTTTTTTTTTAAACTTTATATGAGAAAATACTTTTACGCGGCACCGAACCTCACGTTTGGGGGTAGCCTCTTTAAATGATTCTAAGAGATCATAGATCTCGAGGAGTTGATGGCTGTGATTGGTCTGTCAAGTTAGGCAGTCAAGCAAAGTGCAATGTTGTTTCGAAGGCGGGAGGGTGGCGCGCGCCCCGTGCAACGGTTGAATTTACACAGCGCTCGGTCCGCGTTACGATCTTAAAACATAGACTAGCTTCCTACCTATATATATATAAGGGTTGTTTAGCACTCATTATTTATTTTATTTGCCATGTTCCAATATAATATTTATGTGATAAAAATCGATGTTTTATGCAAATATATCTTCTTAAAACAGGACATTATGCACTTTAAAGTTTTAAAAGGGGTGGATAGCCAGACTATGTATATATAACATTTGTAACATGATTTGAGTGAGTATGTAGCGGTGGATTCCTGATATGGTGACCAATCCCCTTCTAAAGTATCGTGGTAGTCCACAGGTTACAAGGCCCGCTTTTAGAGAATGAGAGAGCGGCTTTGAAACCTGGCAAGTACTAATAAACTTTTCAAGTTATTTGTACTTAAAAACTTTATTAAGATAACCTTGACAAGCAGTAAAAGGACACAAATGGCAAGGAAACCTGAATTCAAGTTCAATATGCAGTTTAAAATCGTCAACGAACGAGCGCGGTGATTAATGCCCGCCTTCTGTGTGTGAGAAGCGGCATCTGTCCAGCAGGGGGGCAGTTTACAGACTGAGTTAATATTGCCTTACACCGAAGAATATAAATGAGTTTAATAAATAAAATGACATTTTAAATAAAAATTAAATATGTACAAATTTTGAGGAAAATAGTACGTAAAGAGTATGCTTCCCCTAAGTATTTAGTCTTCTTACAACGTGTTTATAATATTCCTAGTAGAAGTAGCACGCAACTAAGACGCTTTCGTCGGTAACGTGTACAATAGCAAAAGAGGATTGCGATCTTTTGTCCATTACTTACATCTTGTATGGTGCTTTTACAAATGCGTACCTACAATACGAATATAGAGTGAGGTCTCTGGTGAAAGAGGATCTTATATGATACAGGTGTGTTTTTTGACATGCAAAATATGCACATGCCAGTGCCAGTGCCGGTGGCGGGAAGGAAACGAAGCCATCTCAATATCCCAAGTTCACGGGGAACATGGCAATTAAATTAATGCGTCTAAGATTGTCTCCACCGGTCTCAGGGTACGTCCACTTAAACAGATTGCCCATGCGCCCTATACACATGAATACGAGACGATTACATGCGTATCAACACTTTAGGTAAGAATGTGAAAACAAGTTGTACTCACTCAAGGACAGCGTCGGGTATGCAAAGCTTGTCCAGGTTCAAGTGCTGCTGCAGCTCATGTAAATAGTTGACGTACATCATCTTCCTGCCAAACTTGACGCTGATGGCCGGCTTCAGCATCTGCCATACTATGCGTATAAAGTTCGTAGGATGCACCAAGTACAAAGCTTTTAGATTTTTCTTGTATTTCCTGTCGAAAGCCTTGTACGCTCTCCAAAGCCAGGAAAGCGGCGGTTTGTTTTTGCTCGTCAATCCACAATGGAAGTATACGACACTATAGTCTTGTTCCACGTATTTGTCCAGAGTGAACATGAGGTATCTGCAATGATAGAACTGTTAGTAGGTGACCGAAGGGGTGCAATTATTAGAAATTCACATCATAGTGTAGGTTTCCATGGTGCGGCGAACATAAAGGTTACATGTATGGGTACCTGAGTAGCTTGTCATGTAGTAGCTCCTTGTTGGGTGGTAGTCTGCAGGCTGACACAACTATGATGCGGCGTCCCACCTCATCGTCCCCAACCACTTCGACGAGCCCGGTCCTGTTGAGTTCCGCGAACGATTCTTCGAGGTCGAGCGAAGAGATCTAAATGCAAGGGTGAATTCACCTTTATCACGGTTACATAGCAATATTAATTGTTTACAATTATTTATTCATAAAGTGCAGATAGTTATGCCATACTAATCGATCAAGACCAAGGGTCAATTTGCTATTCTTGCAAGGCATTCAATGTCAATGTTAATTATTCGTACGTAGTTCGTTTACATTTCTCCGTTTTGAGATATTACTTTCTTTAGAAACTTATCCTATTTTTTTCCGTTATAGAGTTTTTGTAAAATCTGTAGATAAAGGATTTGATACGAAAATAAAAGCAATGTAGCCCCTCGTAGGTGAGCAAGCGCTACGTCTACCGTAACTGCTACGATATTCGTAGCACAGGCTACGACGTACTCACCGGCCATCGTGGCATAGCATCGCGTCAGAAACATAGTGAAAATATTAAAGCTTGATCGATATTCATTCAGGTATTGTTATCATAAATAAATAAAGTGTCGAAATGTTAAATCAAATAAAGAATAAATATATTAGAACTTATGACAAACCTGGTTAAAATTGGTATTACATATAATTCTTATTTAATTACGACGAACAAAAACGGACAAACCAAATTCTTTCTAATCTAAAAGCAAATGAAATAGAAAGAGTCCAGTCAACAAACACTTGACATTTACGCGGCGGCACAATATTTTCTAGCACATCACTATAATATTAACGATTCTTCTCGTTCCCTAGCAGAACACAGAACTAGCGGTATCATTAAAACTGAGAGGCAGAAAACCAAATCAAAACGAAGGCCGACCCGCGATATTTCCGTGACACTTTTAATCTAGTATTGAACGTTCATATACTCTGTATAACAAGATCACACTGCAGCTTAAGTTGCTTCGGACCCGAACGAATTCCCTATAGATACTTTGACATTGAATTATAAACGTTATTTTCATTGAGTTAAAATGTATGTATGACGACACGAGCTCTGCGGACGCCAAGGGGTTGTATGTGTAAGCCTAATCTGATATTGTGCGGCATTGTATTGATAACAAAGTTTGTTTCTTAACGAGATTATAATAATGACTGTGATTGAGACTTTCATGTTAAATGAATAGTTGCATTCGTAATACTTCTGTTGCGTAGGTTTCCTAACCTCCGTGATTAGAAGTGTAGCGTGTAACGAGCCCGCAACGCGCAACACTGCGTTACACGTGCATTAGTGCGATCGATATTTGTTAAACTAATTAACATATAGGTATATTTTATAATTTGTAATTTTGTTTGAAATTATTCTCTCGACACTGAAAGTCATGGATAAATTATGAGTGAGTTATTCCACTCGAAATGGTCAGTGGCACGCAAACACAAATCTCACTGTTTAACTTAACCCACTAAACACCCACAGTAGCAAATTAGGGACCACGGATGACATACCTCTGTATAAACTTCTGGTGCCCTCGCGAGTTCCTCTTCGAAATTCTCCTCGATCGTGCCGTCGCTTGCTGAACGTTCCAGAAGATTGTCTGGTATGTCCAACAGCTCTGGAGGTAGGGGCGCTGTGGACAATATTTCAGTTTAGAAAGTGAAGAAGTATATAGAAGCTGGCCTCGTGGATATCTTAGCAGCAAGAGTATTCTTTGAGTTTTCGGTGATCTAGAAACGTAGAAGTGGGAATATATCAAATGGAGGATTGACGATTTCTAAGAACCTTTTTAACTTTTTAAGAACTCGCATAGCATTCGCATTATTAGCATTAACTTCATCAAATCAAATCATTTACGAAATACACATATCATATTCGTTCGTAGTATTGAACTGCAAATAATCTGGAATTACGCATAGCAACATAATAAAAACTGATGCAACATGGACAATAATATTTTCCAGCTTCTTTAACGTATGCTTAGCTAATTGACTCACAGACCGACAGAAGCGCTGGATTGTGGGTTACATGGCCGGCTTGTTCTACTTAAAAAGATTAATCTAGATTGTCATTGTTTGCCCTAATAATATTAAAAAAAAGAAAGTTGGGATCCACCTTCTGCAAAGCAGACAGTCCTAAAAAGGAAGAGACAGTCCAGGCGTCCGGGACCGCGCGACTATCTCCACTCGGGCCTGAGGAAGGGGAGCTAGCGTAGCTCTCTCCGCCCTATCAGAATTAGATACGAGCGTCAGGCGCGACACGTCACTCAGTGAAAGTTTGACACTCTCTTTAATAATATATGTAGGAGAGGTTATTGGATGTCTCCCTTAAAAAACAAAACAAGAAATGTAATCTGTAATAAGTCTAGAAGTCCGAAAACCTAGGAGATTTATAACTTTTGTGGAACCATATAAATATGAATTTGATGGTCGACCATATTGTGAAATTCTGTTTATAGAATCTAGCGTATCAACGGCCGAAATTTTGGTTTCATAAAATATTTATGCGTCGGCAACGGCAATTATCTTCATTAGATTTTTAATTAGAAAAAAGACGCACTTACTATGACTTTGTCCGTTAATGATAAGCAAACAAGAATTTGATCGAACAAACAAACTACAGGTGACCATGCGATACGAATAATTTGGTAGCCATCGAGCTGACAGTGTAACAAAGTATCAATTTCACAATGATAACAATAATGATACGTCCAGTAGTGTTATCAATGAGTACCCTCACACTGTGACAGATCTGTTATCGGGAATGGAGTGGGAATATGAAAGCTTTACACATTTTCGGTACCTGTATAAACGACTCATCTCTTCATCTACACGGAGTATGCTTTGAAATCTTTAATGTCATTTTGATTTCTGATTTGCAACATTATATGTGAGTGTATGTACAAAGGACGGCCCATGGATCATGACATCGCATTTAATCCGGTCAGCAGCTTCATTTTTTTAAGGGAGAAAAATCATCAATTTGCCGCGACATTCCCTTTTACCCCACCCAGGCTCCCGTCCTGGGTCTCTTTCTGATTAAAAACCTCACCGGTCCTTCCGCCCCGGGACGGCGGTGCACGAATTCCTTTGCAGCTACAACTGACCAAACCGTCCGGATGTCTCGGTAGCCTTATTAAATCGCTTCTGAGTCTTTAGCTGATTAATTAACATAAGAATTTGCTTTGTTTTTGTTTAAATATGAGAAAAAAAAGGGGATGTAGTTAGAAGAAATCACTACACCGATGCCAAAGATTTGACTAAGTGATATTTTGAGACATTTTACATGCACAAAACCGAGCTATCCAGCGTACGGCGCGCAGCGTTCTCGCCTCAAAAAGCCGACCACCACAGACGGGGCTGATGTTCAGCCGGGATTGCGGGCTAAGCGCAATGAGTCAACGCGGCCTCGGCCCAGAGCAGGAGAAGGTACGGGGGCGTTTTTAGTGACTAAGAGTTTGACACTCTCCCTAGCCTTACCCTGGGCGGGAGAAGTCATTTGATGATTTTACCCGGACAAAAAAGCCTTTCCGACGCGGGTCGGCGCATAGTAGACTAATGTACTTTGTTCTTACGCCTACCAATGAATGGCAATTGTAACACGAGCATTGAAAAAATTAGGGTAGACGTTAATCTACCAAGTCATAATTAGGTTTAATATACTATATAATACTCAAGGTATTGCAGTCAACTTCATGTATTATGTCATAAGTCGGCAACCGAGCATACGGATTACCTGGTGGTAAGCAATCAGCGCCACCAATAGACTCTCGCAATACCAAAGGAGTTACTACAAGTGCGTTGCCGGCCTCTTGTGGGTGGGTTATTAGGAATTTAAGGATAGGGGATTTGATTGAGGATGGGGGGGATCTACGAAAACCTCACTCACACGGCGAAACACAATGTAAGTGTTGCTTCACGCCGGTTTTCTGTAAGGCCGTGGTATCACTCCGGTCGAGCCGGCCCATTCGTGACGAAGCTTGGCTCGCCCATAATTAATTATGTAGTATAAACCTTCTTTCAAGTTCTACCTGTTGCTCTCTCAGGGCTAGTCACTGAACCTGTTCGGCCCCGAGGCACCGAGGCACGGTTCAACGCAATCTACACTTGAACCTAATTGAAGAGTATTATGTCCTTGCTCACGGTTAAAACAAAAAGATTATATTGTCTATGAAATATATCGGTTCGAATATCAATGCTGGTCATTGGCGTGTATTGATTTTTGCGGTAATAGTGATTTTTTATGTGTGTTTTTGCACTTAAGTATTTTGATCGCTAAGGGACTTAGAAATGCATATGAGTGTATTTAAGATTTATTTATGAGGAAGCATCAACAGGTTTTTGGTAGACTGACCAGCAGATCGACGTCACTGAGATAAACGTGTAGTTAGCTACACGTGTAACATCTCAATGGTTTGTCTTGATTAAAATGCATACCAGATTCCGGGACGCGTCCCATGCGCGTCGACTCTTCATCAATGTTGTAACTTATTTTAATACTTTTAGGGTCTATTTCACAATGTATGATTGATTAAGCTCCTATTAATGTAACTGATGGATACATAGATGTATTTACTAACAAGTCCTCAGTAAACGAAACACGCTAATTTAATTATTCTTTAAGGTCTCAACCTGTGCTTATATTGTAGCTATTCATCCATCTATTGAGCCTATAGACTTTTTCAAAATCAGGCGTATTGTTCACAAGTTTCTAACCCTAAATAATAAAGACCTACAAAGTCTTTGGAAAACCTGGAAAAGTTTCGAAAATTTACAACTAGAAACCTTAAAAGTTAAACAAAAAGTTCACTTCACGTTTTTAAGAAACAAAACCTCTTTATTTGGCATTGGCATTGAAATATCAAATAATACGCTCGCAAGCAAATTGTCTTTCGTAAGTTGTTACAATAACAATTTTATTCCATGTTATTGGTTTTACGGACGAATAAAGGAGAGCCGATATCAGTGAGATCATTGCAGATTTCAAGATCAAGGTTATCGATGCCTCGTGCATTATAAGAGTGAAAGTGCCCTACAACCTACAATAAAATCAATTTCATCAAATAAAATGTAAAGTACCCAGAAGAAATCGCTAGAACTAGTCTATATATTTCGTTATATATTTGAAAAATATTTTTCAATATCAAGTTCGAGATGATTGAAAACAAGGTCTGCAAGTAATAACGCATGAACGCAGGATTCAAGGTCCCGTTGCCATGACATTAGTCCTACCTGTCTGTAAGCATGGCAACCGGGAGGGATCCATCCTCCTTTCAAGACCCTATTATTATCCTATAATGTAAAATGCACTTTCAATATCACGGTAAATTATCTCCAGGAAAATATTCTTGTAGATATACCTAATACTTAGGTAATATTTTCCTTTCAAGAGAGTTCTAATAAGTGGGGTTAGCATTTTCAACTATCGCCATAGAATTGCTTTATAGGATCAAATAGATATGATTACAATAATTTGTTTACTACACAGCAGGTAGGTAATTACTGTGTTTACAGATGAAATTCAATGTCAGGGAAATTGTGCACAGTGCAATTTTGTGGCGCCCGTCGGTAACTTCCAGTGACATTGGACCATTAATTACATGTCTTGTTTAGTTAGTTCCTTTCAGGTAAAATTCATCATCAATGTTGATTGGTAATTTCATTAAAACACTTCAGACGACAGCTGTCCTTACACGTGGCCAGACTAGAGTATGACAAAATTTTAGCAATGCTTTTTTGAACGGAAAAATCTTCAAACGGCTTTCTGGCGAGAGAGAGTGTCAGACTTACTGACTAAAAACCCCCCGTTCCTTCTCCTGCTCTAGCGCGAGGTCGCGGTGACTCATTGCGCTTACCCCGCAACCCCGGCTTTGCATCAGCCCTATAGGGTTCCGTCTGTGGTGGTCTATTGGCTCTTTGAAGCGTGCGCAGAACGCTACGCGCCGTACGCTCTGGTCTGGTTCTGGTCGGGCGGCGAGCTACCTTACTCGCCGTCCGCCGACCCGCGGTTACGGTAGATGGAGATAGTCGCGCTATCCCCGATGCCTGGAGCGGAATCTGCAGCATCTGTGCCTTGAGGAGGACAGTTCCCTCACGCGCTCTGCCTCCTTCTTTGCGGACATGAATACGTCTCAGGAGGACACGGCTTCCCATTTCCTCTGGCTCCGTAACATGGCCTCAACTAAGGCCGGCAGCGAAAAGTCGCTGCTGCTGATCACCTCCCTGAGTATACCGCGGTGGTCCTCAAATAAGGTTCACCACCACCGTGCCCTCTGAGTGGTCCAGTTACACTGAAGACGTAAACGCCCTCGTCGTTTACCAGTCAGAAGGTGGGAGGGCCGTGGCGTCTCTATCCTCAAAGATTGGTCTTACTGCTGCTGTGTATCAGCGAGTCCGATCTCAACAAGGCTACCGCTACAGTCTGCTATCTTTTCGGCCAAGTGAGTCCTCCTCCTTGGGACGCATTTCTCATTGCTAAGGGTCGTGATCGTGACCACTCTTTTGCATCACTTGTCCTCGCACGATCTTTCTCCACTTTATTCTATCGCTGGCGGTGTGAAGGGCATTGTGGATAATGGAGTCTAGAGCCGTGCGGATCTGATCGGACCAACGTATTGGGCTACCTTTAGACCGAGACCTTTTTCCGTCCACTTATCCGGTCACGATAATTCTCTCCAGGTTGTTATCATTTTTCTTTGCAATGACACTAAAAACTATTCAAGGACTCTGCGTAGGCACTCGAATGACAGTCGTGAGGGGATTTTGAGTGCACACAGTATTGCCGCTGGTCCGAAATGCTATCCAGGGAATACGGAGCAACTTCCTACAAAAGGCAAGGCGAGTGAGTAACAGATCTCGTGTTCTATTTTCAAAATAAACAAACTTTTGTTTACAAATTTCAATAGAGAAGTTAGGAATCTAGTTTTAACATGGAATTAAGTTAACATCGGCCGCGAAACCAGCTCGCATTTCACATGCTCACATTTTCATGTACCGCCTGTGGACAAGCTCAAGCGATTGGGGATTTCGGGATTAAACTTTTTTCAAAAATATTTACTTTAGCTACGTATGAAAAATATATCATGCCACTGCACCTTCGACTTGATAAGCAAGTATTCTTTTTACAGACCAAAAATCTATAGATAGTTGCAATTAAATTACATATCGTAACGTCTCTACATGAGTGCAAGTGTGAGGTGCATTTATTGAATGAAGCGAACGTTCAACTTTGAGTGTTTACACGCGTAGAAACACTCACGTTAGATCGGGAACGCTAATGATGGAGGTCTAACAAGCAGGAAGAAATCTAATATTGAAATATTGAAGGAATATTAGTTATTTACTAATTAAGGCACTTATATCTTGAAATTTATTGAAAAAGAACCTTTTTCCGCTTCGTCCTTGTAAATAATGATTTGAGGTAGAAGATTTTTATATTTCAAATTCCAAAATAATTCTGTTGACCAAGTTTATTACGTACTTATACAACAAAAATCCGTATTTTAGTTCCGGGGTAACGTGGCCAAACAGAGTACAACAGTAACAGCTTTTTTCCAAAATATTCTTCTCTATGAGTCTATTTCAACTATAACCCTATTATATTAATAAAATTTTATACTCCTTTTTATTGTTTTAATTTAAACATTATAAATATTGAAAATTTTCTGAGTAATCTGTACATGTCATGTGCCACATAAGTTTAGTAGGCGTTAGCTGCTTACTGTATTACTTTACTGTATTCTTTTCACATGAATAAATTACCTAATCGGTGATCGTGATTTCGGCAGGTTGGGTGGGTGGGTGCTATCTGATAAAACTGAACCTACTAATTTGGATTTCTAACCTATCCGATAAGAGAAGAGATTATAGCGCTCGCTCCTTATTTAGAGGAAGCCCATAGACCAGCCAAACTCAACCTGCGGAGTATATCAGTGGCCCGCGTGCAATTAGAGATAATTGTTTAATATTTTGACTGTCGCGCCCATTCGCAGCGCGCGAAATAAGAGAAGGGAGGAGGAAAAATTGGGAAAAGGTATTGGTATCACTCCGGTCGGGGAGTCGCATTCATGTGCCCATGTGAGTGTTGCTCTCCTACGGTATTTTTTGCCTGCGGCCCGCGTCACCATGACTAAAACGTGTTTGTGGCCCGTATATAAAAAAGGTTGAATACCGATGCCATAGACCAACGGTAGACGAGTATGGGATGTTGTCGAGGCCATGGTGCGGAACGAGAGGAACTGGGAAGACAACTCCACCACCTTTCTGCGAAGTAGTCATGCTCGCAGAGGAGGAGGCGGAGCGCGTGAAGGAACTATCCTCATCACACCCCAGCAGCCGCAGTAGGCGACTCTCAGGAATTAAGCAAGTATCTCCGGAGACCGTATCGCCGGTTTTGCGGACCAAGCGGACTACAAACAGACTCGAGCACGGCGCGTAGCACCACAAACGGGGCACTACACGGCCGATGTTCTTTGGAAAGATGCAAAACAAATTGATCATTAATAAAGAACAAAGAAATTACTATTTGTTTGTTCACATAAGCTGGAAGCCTATAAGCGCAATAACCAATTAATTGGCCCAAACTAAGCCTGGGCCAGGTTACGACGAGATCCAAATAGGTATCACAAATAATCATTAACGTTTTGCAACTAGTTTTCGTATTCATTAATTAAAATAAAAACAATAAACTCGATTTTTATAACAAATTTCAAACAAATTTATTCTTATTCTGGTATTTAAATCTTTGTATATAAATCATTTCTAATAACAAAGCTAGAACCTACAACTAGCGCCACCTATTGTCAGACGTAAACTTTCCGTATTCAAATACATACGAATTGTAATTGGCGTGACCTAAGACCTTCAAAGTCAACGATATAATGCTAGACCAATCAGCGATCGTTTTTTAAGTGTACTAGGACAAATCTACCAATCAGTGTGTTTGCCTCCAATCATCACTCCAGGTAGCGGTATGAATGCATTAATCCTTTGAGTGAGTTGTGAGTGCAATTTTCCAATGATTGGATATAATGACTCCTTTTACGAACAAATTGCATCGCTACACAAGTTTCCTGTTTACTTTCTGTTGTAAAGACGATCTTTGAAGTTCTAGAACACTTGTAACATAAAGAAACTAACTGAGATTATTTAGATAAAAACAAATAGGCTCTTACCAGTAGATAGTCCAGCGGAAGGCAGATCTATTTCTAACGCCTTGACAGGACAGCCGAGACTTTCAAACTACGCATTACATGCGAGAGTCTTGAGGCGAAATTGCCAAGCAGATCAAGACCTTACGCACCTATTAGTGATGTGACGAACACTCACAGTCGCTTTCGCTGTTGCAAATATTCACTATTCACATATTGTTTGATAACAGTATTCACGAACATAGAAAGCGCGGTCAACGGTTCAACAACAATCACCAAATTTGACAAGAACTAAGGGGATTTTAGATATAATTCTAAGCTATTTTCACCTATTTTTAAGACGGGACATATTTGAAATTTACGTGTAAAGAACCCAATGATTGCCAATAATTTGACTCCTTGTGACAAAGGGACGACTAAACTAGCGAAAATTTGGTTGCAACTTTATATAAATAAATCGAATTATAAAAAATATTTAAAACGGTCCACTCCTTCGTGAATGGAGAAGAATAATGATAATTTGTTAAATCCCAAGCGTGCGCCGGCGTTCGCGCACATATTATCTTACCATTGTGTTTCGTACTACCACGATTGAAACGTTAATTTTTGGGATTCTCGTCTATAGTCAAATAGTAGTCAAAAAAACAAATACACTTGAATGTAGCACTTAGAAAAGGTCTTCTCAACTAAAACATATCCTCTGGACATACATCACGAATATTATCAAGCACTCGAGAAAGTGAGGAATGCATCGGTCGGCACATCACTAAAACCTATATCAGTGAATGCGATTGACTGATCAGAGACAATTAACGATGATTGCAGTTAGGTATTGGACCCGACGACTATATGATTTGATTTTTGCAAGTCAATAAAAGGCAAAGTTCGAAGTTTATATGACCTCTTGAGTGTCACAATTTAAGGGTTAGACAGCTAATAGACAGTTCGCAACGAATAATGCAAATGCACTATTGTTTCATTTTATGTAGATCCTTATATACGAGTATATGGGCATGTTTCACTCACCCGGTTTCTGAAAAACTTGTCAACGCTAAAATTCACTAATCTCCTGTTAAGTCTCTTGTCAAGTCATCTGATTGGTTGTTGATAATTCAGTCAACCAATCGTCATGACTTGACGAGAGATTAATTGATTTTAACATTGATCGGCCTTTCGGAAACCGGGGGTAAGTCTAAATAGCCATTATGTATCAAATAAATTTTAATATAGAATGTAATTTGTATGAAGTATGTACCACATACGTTGATAGGAAACTGATGTGAAGTACTGTACAGATATAATGATTTTTTTTTTATTTTCTTTTTTATTTCTATTTAATATAGCGACCCGCCCCAGCTTCGCACGGGTGCAGTACTGATACTACTCCACTATTAAATGGATGGTATTATACATATAAACCTCCCTCTTCAGTTACTATCTATTAAAAAAACGCATAAAAATCCGTTTCGTAGTTTTAAAGATTTGAGCATAGGCATATAGGCGTAGAGAAACAACTTTTTTTATATAGTGATACTTATACATTTTTAAACAGTTTCTAAAAAAGAAAGGCATATATATTCAAAAAGTAGTATCTATAAACAGCCTATGGAAATTCCTCTCACTAGAGCCCTAAGCTCTAGTGAGAGGGATTTCCGCAAAATACTCGCCGTGTCCAGAAATACTGCTTTCTGCATCAGGCCCTTAACCTAACCATCTAAAGACCCCCAGGTGGAGTAATTGGCAAACAATCAGCATAATGATTTCAGAGTAAAATTTAGCTGGTAATGGAATCATAGCTCACGCGACTGGCCACTAAAGAATCTGTAGCTTTTTCATTTGTCATTTTTATGACTTATTTAATCTGCAGTTTTTTTTTATAATTAGATATGTTCTAAAACCGAATTTTAACAAAGGGAAGGTAACTCTAAATTTATAATATGGACAATAATATCCCGTGTTTCCTTGTACTTATTATTGTATTTTATGCCTACTGGTCTTCGCTGCTTCCATCCTGTTGTAGTCGGGATCGTAAAGAGTTACTGTTAGGGTAAACTTTCATGTAAATTTGATCAATAGCTTAATTGAATTACCCATACACATGTCTAACTACATGTAAATGGCATAACTTAGGTATTGTCCTAATGCACGGAATTTAGTGAAGAATGTATGTATGTTGTGTATTTATAAATATTGGAGAAAATCCTGCAACCGCATACGTTGCTTGTACTCAGTTTTAAAACATTAATGCGACCCCAAATTTTAATTAGACTCTTGTCACGCGCTCCGATTTTCAGATCACCAGTCCCGGATACCACAAAGCCAATTGTAATACAGTGTATACAATAAATAAGCTATCACAAGAGTTTAATCAAACATTTTATGTGGACACCGCCACCGGATAGCCGGAAAACGGCAAGTGTCAAAAAGTACTTTAGTGTTTGCCTAGGTATGTTGTATACATATGTAATAACGTTACTCTAATCTTTAGCTGACGTCAATTAGTACGTCTGCATTGATAGTGACTAAGTGCAGTAGACAAAAACAATAAATAATTACGTAAACTATTCCATAGTGATGATTATGTTCCGAAAACAATAAATTGCTTATTAGTTAACCATTAAATAAGTCTGAGTACGGCTGTTACACAGTTAAAAAAAAAAAATATTTATTTAAATAACGATAAACAGTCGCTATAAAATATCGGAAATCAAACTAACACAATACCCAATTGTCTCTCGTCGATTGGTCGATGTGTGATTTCCGAGTCTGGAGTTCGATGACCGTATCGCACAAACTATTCTTAGGTTCATTGATTTTAGGGTTCCAATGTGCACTAGTTGCAGTATAAAGTTTTGTAACAATTTTGAGAATACGCATTAGGATCAATTTGAACAACCGATGAAATATAGGATTTACTCCCGAATGTGAAAATGTTAGAACATGCCGTATCTGCGACGACCTGCGGCAAAATCTTGAGTTCGGCCTTTGTCAAAAGTCAAAAAAGTCAAAATTATTTATTTCAATTAGACCCATACAGGCACTTTTGAACGTCAACACAACTTTAAAGATACAAAGTGTCAGTCTGTCGGTCAGTCCTTTTAGTGAAGCTATTCGCTCGTTCCAAAGTGTAGATTCCGATGGAGAAGAACGAGCAAGAAACTCCATGGTTACTCTTTTAAAATCAGTGTCACATAAACATTCTTTGATACATTATTTAGTTAGTTTGAATATGTGAGAACAGTGTAACGCGTGTATACAGAGAAACATAAAAAGAAAATAACCTTAAGGACAATAGACAGTCCGGAGCTGACCAGTCCCAATTGACGGCGCCCGTTCACGAGCATGACACGTACACCAGCATCGCCCAACTCAACCATAATATAGGGAATCGAGCGATCCAGTGACCGTGCCACCGCCAATGTGACCTTTGAGTGAGCATGACAACTCCAAGCTGACATATGGACCGACATTCTGCTAGTCTAACTAATTTTAATAGGTTACAGGGCACTCACATTTACAAATTTATCAAGTTTAACAATAAAAATAGCATGGTTACAAATTTACAAAATCTAAGAACTTCCGTTCAAGCAAAGATCCACTGGAACATTATTTATATTCGTGTAGGTATATTATCCTGTGGAGCAGGACCAGCCCGTCTCCAAGCATCCTTATCCTCAATATAATCACTCAGTTTGTAATATGCTTTTTTACACAAAGTTTTCTTTATACATAATTTAAAATTTCTTTCATTTAATTGTTGTATTTCGCCTGGGATTTTGTTATAACACTTAACGCTGAATCCCATGAACGACTTGTGTACCTTTGCCAATCTAAATAATGGCTGACACAATCTATCTCTATGTCTAGTTTGGTAATTATGTCTGTCTGATACCTTATCAAATAATATTAAGTGTTTCCTAACATACATTATATTTTCATAAATAAACTGACCGGGCACAGTCATAATATTGATCTCTTTAAATTTATCTCTAAGAGATTCGCGAAGCCTTAGGTTGTAAATTGCTCTGATTGCACGCTTTTGCAAGACAAATATAGACTCAATGTCAGCAGCCTGTCCCCACAACAAGATGCCATACGACATAATGCTATGAAAGTAGCTGAAGTACACCAGTCTTGCAGTGTCCACATCTGTTAGCTGTCGGATCTTCCAGACAGCAAATGCTGCAGAACTCAACCGTCCTGCCAGAGATGTGATATGGGGCCCCCATTGTAGTTTTTCATCTATGGTTATACCCAGAAAAGTAGTCTGTTTTACAAATTCCAATTTCTTGCCGTTTAATAATATGTCACATTCGTTACTTTTTACATTTGGTAAACTGAATCGTATACACTTTGTCTTTTTGTCGTTTAGAACTAAATTATTAACTGTAAACCAGTTATGAACCTTCGTAATAGCATTATTTACTTCGTCATAATTATTTGTCCGTCTATTTATTTTAAAAATCAACGATGTGTCATCAGCAAATAATACCATTCCCGGTTCTCGCTGAAATAAATGAGGTAAGTCATTTATGTAGACCAAAAATAGGAAAGGACCTAATATCGAGCCCTGTGGTACGCCCATAGATATGCTAGCACCCTGAGAATTAACTTTGTTTACCTGTACTTTAAGCTGCCTATCCTGGAGGTATGATTTTAATAAATTGAGTGAAGCCCCTCGAATACCATAGTGTTCCAACTTTAGCAACAGTGTCTCGTGTTCGACGCAATCAAAAGCCTTGGACAGGTCACAAAAAATTCCAATAGCGTCGTGCGACTCCTCCCACGAGGCAAAAACACGCTTAATTAAAGTTACACCGGCGTCAGTTGTGCATCGACCTTTGGTGAACCCATATTGTTGATCATGAAAGATGGAATTCATGTTAAAGTGACGCAGCATCTGAGAAAGCATCAGCTTTTCAAACACCTTACTAAGCACCGGTAAAATAGATACCGGCCTATAATTATTAGGATCGGTATCATCGCCAGATTTAAACAGTGGAACTACTTTGCTATGTTTCATCAAATTTGGAAAAACTCCCTGATCTACACTTCTATTATAAATTAAAGCTAAATGAGGCGCTATAGCTTCTATAAAAGCCCTACACACTGCAACAGACATTCCCCAGAGATCCTCTGTAGACTTAACTTTAATGTCTTTAAACGCCTTTATTACTGATTGGGGGTTTGTGTACTGAAATTGGAAATCAGAACGGCATTCTTTAATATTTCTTTTGAGAAGACTAATTGAAAGTGCCGGAGATGATTCTAAGTCCTTTGTAGTTTCAATGGGGATATTCTTGAAAAAAAATTCAAATTCTTGTGCAACTTCCCGATTTACACTAACATGTCCATTTCCGGTATTTAAATTAATCTCCGTGTTATGCAATTTATGTCTGCCTGTCTCATTGTTAATTATTTTCCATGTAGCCTTTGTTTTATTTTCAGCGTTCTTAATCTTACGGCTAATGTAAAGAGATTTTGCTTGCTTACAGACCATTTTAAATATTTTGCATATTTGGACACATGCTTGCTAAAGGCTTCGCTTGTATTAAATGGTTTCATACCATATAGTTCAAATAACTTTCCCCTACTTCTACGAATACCGGGGGTAGCCCAGTCACAGAATACAAATTTACATTCAATGATTTTACGTTTTAAGGGGAATAATTTATCAAATTGGGTTTTAATAATGGCCAGTAAGTTGGCATAAATCTCACTTGGACCTTCATAATCCTGTGATGGGCTGCATAATATTTGCTTTAAATTATTATGTAATGACTCAACTTTTTTATCCGTGATATGTCTAAACATTATTTCCTTTTTTGGCACCGTTGTGATGTTGTTTAAGTTTATTGTTAACCCACTGTGATCTGATGGTAAGCTATTAACAATATTTTTGTGCAAATAATCACAGTTACAAAATATATTATCTATACATGTAGCCGAGGTGGATGTTACTCGGGTGGGCTCAAGGAATACATTAGACAAATCAAAAGATTTAAAAAGACTTACTAAATTAATACAATTAGAATTGTTTTCCAAGAGATCAATATTAAAATCGCCACATACTATTGTAAATTTACTGTTCGAACACGTTTTCTGCAACACTTGTTCCATAACAGAGTTAAAAACGTTTAAGTTTTGTAAGTTTGGAGGTCTATAGACGCATATCACAACATGCCCATCCAGCTCTACACAGGACAATTCTATTGTATGTTCAATGGAAAGTGAAGTTATATCTTGTCTTTCTTTATACTTAATTGAGTTTTTTAATAAAATTAAACTACCACCATGAATCATTGCTTGACGGCTAAAGAAACTACCAACACAATAGTTTTTAAAACTCATAAATTCTACTTGATACTTCTTCATCCAATGCTCTGTTATACAAATTATGTCAAATTTAAATTTTTCTAAAAATAATTCCAATTCTAGTAATTTGGATGAAATGCCCTGAATATTTTGACTAAGGAGTGTAATATTTCCTTGTTTGTGTTTATTATATAATATGCGGCGAGAAGAAACCTTTTGATAATTTGTAGTATGAGAATTCATTAGGTTATCTTCTGTTGTCTCAAAATTTAATTTAAAAAATTATCTGGAGTGCTACCCACATTTGTCCCTAAATGTTGAGTCTCCGTCGTACTATTATATGTACAATCAATCACTACATTATTAGAATGTCTAAATAATATAGTTTCGTCACTTAATACTAGATTAATAATATTTGCTAGAAGGCTAGCAAGTAATACTTTACATTTTCTAGGAATTAACAAAGACTTCCTAGTCAATTTAAAACTACTAACAAATTTGTTAGTGTCAAAAAACAATAAATTGTCACTATGACATGTCAAACTGAATATCATATCATTGTCGAGGCCATTTGCGGAATGAGAGGAACTGGGATCCCGTCTCCTTTTTCTACAAAGCAGTGATTCTCACAAGAGGAAGAATAGGAGGAAGAACGCATGAGAGAAATGTCCTCCTTACGTCCCAGCCGCCGCAAGAGGACACACTTCGAGGATAGAGCCTCTATCTCCAGCCACCATAAAAGCCATCGCCCGACCAGAATGTAACCAGAGTGTATAGAGCCAACAGACCATCACAACCGGGGCTTACCCGGCCGGGGTTGCGGGTCAAGTGCAATTATGTTCGACTACAGCCTAAAGCAGGAGGAACGCGGTGGTTTTTAGTGAGAAAGTCTACCTTGTCACTGATACTGCCTCTCGCCCCACCCTGGGCGAAAGGCAGTGTCAGACAAGGTAGTCATTTGATGATTTTCCCACCTCAAGAAAAAAGCCTTTCTAGGAGCTCTTTAAGCAGCAAGTCATTTTAGTCTTTAGCTATTATTTTCGTGAAAAAGTCGTTATTAATTCATCAAATCCCAAGCAAACACCACCGTTCGCGCACCTTTTGTTCTTTTATTGTGCCTCGAATAACCTCGATTGAAAGGTTAAGAATAGTAAAGTAAATATCTAATTACATTTCTAGGTAGGGTACATATGTCATTACTTTTTTAGAGAATGACGTCATGTTATGATAAGTCTTGTAGCGTTGTGCGACGCAAGTAATAACTAAGACTTGTGTTGTTATATGAACCTGTTGCTATGTTTATATACATGCTACACAACAGGTAGGCATGTTCAACATCAAAATAAACTAAAATAATAACAATTGTCATTATTTTATGGAGAGGCGTATTTTCTTTTTTTTTTGTGAGGGGAAAATCATCAATTACTACTCCCGCCCAGGGCCGGGCGGGAGGGAGTGTCAGACTCTTACTGACTAAAAACCCCCCTGTTCCTTCGCATGCTCTCGGCCGAGGTCGCGGTGCCTCATTGCGCTTACCCCGCGTCGGGCGGCGAGCTGCCCTTACTCGCCTAGCGTACGGTGCGTAGCTTTCCACGCGTGCCTCTAAGAGCCGTCAGACCACCATATATGGGGCCCTACAGGGTCGATGTTGAGTGGAGGTTGCAGGGCAAGCACAATAAGGTATCGCGTAGTAGAAGAAGGAACGGGTAGATTTTTAGTCAATAAGAGTCTGACGACACTCCCTGTCGCCTAAACATGCGAGAGAAGACAATGGATGATTTTACTCAAAAAACGCACTAGTGCCACATAGCTACTCCAATAACATAGGCAACAGCAATTTTGCAGTTAATGTGTGCAATATTACCAGTGATCAGCAACTGAATGACGTGTCGCGAATTGAATCGAATTGCAGCGGGAAACAATTCTTTTTGTCGGTTTGAGCGAGTGTGATTGTATTAAATTATCCATTTGGAAACGTACCCACGACTCAGGACCATATTTAAGCGTGAAGAAATAATTAATCAAAACACATCTTTGCGTAGTTTGATATACCTACTAAGTTATCTTTAGAAAAAGTTACGCGCAAAGCGACAATATTTACTTTCCGCACGTATTTGAATCCGCACTGAATCACTAATTATGAGAAGTTTGACATTATCTAAGAGGTAAAATATAGTACTTACTTAGGTAATTCTAAACGAAAACAAAATAGATAATGAGTACTTATAACGAAAATGACTAAAAGAGGGTAAACATGTTATGCTTTTTTTAACATAAACATACTTCCTAAAGAGGCAAATGGCCCATTTCGCTGAAATTTGACACATAATATGTTATGAGTACCTCTGTATACTATACATAAATAGTATTTATTGTCATGCACATTATATGTTCTTATTTTTGGAAGTGGAAATCGGAGCAGCTACTAAATCCAGTCCATTGCCCGAGCCTGATATTCGAACACGAAAAGCTAGCTACTTACAAACCAGGCCGCTCATTTAGTATTTTGTACATACTACCGCTACCTACAGGAATAATAAATGTCAATCTGTGTTTGCCCTTTCACAGAAAGGTACAAACAACAAAAGGTAAAAACACAGTAGAAAAATGTCATTAAGCTTCTTTTATTAAGAATTATTTCTCATTAAAACAATGATTCGAACCTACAACCAATTTCATATTATATAAATCCAATAGATTATGCATTAACTGTATATTACTGCATAATCAATGGGACAAATCATAGCTAAAAATTTGGTGGCGTGTAGGCTAGCACTATACATATATATTTATAATTTATTTTAACTTTTAATGCAAATTCGAACTTTAAGATATCAATAAAATTGTCAGAAATAAATGAGGAAAATATCATTCAATTTTACCCTTACCATAAATATTTTACCAATCGTTCATGTTAC
Source organism: Spodoptera exigua (assembly GCA_902829305.4). Lineage (NCBI taxonomy): Eukaryota > Metazoa > Arthropoda > Insecta > Lepidoptera > Noctuidae > Spodoptera > Spodoptera exigua. Next base: position 3,463,318 of record LR824601.2, on the reverse strand, counting down.
ATGTGACTATACTAGGGGACTCTAATAAGTTTAAATTCAGTAAATACTTAATTTGAAATATCCGGAATTGTTGGCCTCAAAATATTTATAGAAACTATCTAGATGAATACCTTTTACTGTCAATTCAATAAAAATGTGATTGTTTATGAATATTTTAGTGTAATATTGAAAACTCGAAACAATTTAGTTGTGCCTGAGAAAATTAACCATTTTATAACTTTAACTAGTAGGCACAGCCGGGGCTGCAGGGTAAACGCAATGAGGCACCGCGACCTCGGCCCAGAGCAGGAGAAGGAACGGGGGGGGGGGGGAGGGGTTTAGTCAGTAAGAGTCTGACACTCTCTTTCGCCTTACCCTAGGCAGGAGAAGTCATTGGATAATTTTCCACTGACAAAAAAAAAGCCATGTGTAAGGTCTAGTATTGAAATAGGCATGACAAAGTAGCTCAGATTTGACTTACTAATCTGCTGATAACACTATCATTAATTACTCATCATTTTATTATACAACATCAACTGTTGAACTAGACATGATTCATACCACTTCCTGTTTCATTTTTGTTTATAGCATCAAGTACATTCTAAAATCAATTTTATTTTTGTTTATAGCATCAAGTACATTCTAAAATCAATTTTATTTTTGTATCTTGTTTATTTTAGCCCAAACACAGAGCTTAAATAAAAAAATGTAAGTGTACATTGAAAATATCTGAAATCTTATCAAAGTATTGAATTGTATTATAAAAAAGTAAATTGTAATAGTGTAATTATATAGAAAAGTAGTAATCTCTTTAGTGCTGAAAGCTCATCGTAGGATCATGTTGATATGTGATACTGTAAAATCGAATTTGTAGTAAAAAGTAAAAAGTCTAAGAAAATTGCAAGAAACTGTAGTTATATATAGGAGTTCTACACAAATATTAAAAAATTTAATAGTTTGTTTACTTGATTGTAACACTAAACTCTAGAACTAAATATTAAAATTTAATATTTTGTTGGAAAATCCAACAATGGTGATGTTTTATAGTCTATAACTTTACTTACCCTAATAGTAAGTAAAGTTATAGACTATAAAACATCACCCTAAAACCTAAAATCAATAGGAGCTGAGCAGAAGATGAGATGCGGGAGTAATTTCTTACATTATAATTGGCCAGCACGCTAGCTTTAAAAGTACAAACACACAATATTTAAGTTATTATAAATTCAAAGGCTAGGCTGGAGGCTGTGTCTATACTATGCTGGTGGTACTGATAACAAAACTGGTGAGAAATATTTGAAGAACTGGTAAAATAAATTAGACTGGTATAGAAGTACATTTTTCATAAAATTGTGAGCAGTATTCCTTATTTGTAGCGCTTTGCATACAGGATGTGTGTAGCTTACTTTTTATGGCGGCCATTACATCAGAACAGATCAATCAATTCAATGCACTATTGTTTGTCCAGTAGAAGAGTTAAGAAAGTCGCTAATGCAAGTATTGTGTTTAGTTAGTCACAGTATATAATGTATATAAATTAGATTTATATAAAAATTCATGTTGAATGACTCATTATATGGTAACACCTTTAATATTAAAATGTGACACTACAACATAGGTCAGTTCTATGATAATATGTTAACTTAGCAAATGCAGAAATATTTAAAAAGTGTGTGTTGTATTGTTGTGAAGTTGTTTATTTTTATAATATAAACTTGGTGTGGGTTTAACCACAGGCCGGTTGTGAATTTGATCAATTACAATTAATAATTTTAATGTTCTATTTTATAGTACTGACACAGATTATTTAAAGAATCTTAAATTAATTGAGTGGTGCTAAGTAATTAGAAGAAGTACCATTATTTATAACAAAGAACAGTGTAAACATGCAATCATGAATTGTGAAACAATTTGCCTAGATTATAAATAATTATTTTGTGTGCATACCTATATACCTAGCCAGTGAACTTCATAGCAACCTTTACCCTGACATTTAGATTTAGCTTACCTAAGCCTGATGTCTGGATAAGCTCTGAATCATCAAACTCCAAGCTTGGCTCGTAGTCATGGTACTCGGAAAGACTGGTGTAAGCCTCTTCAGCATCAGAGTTGCACCCATGGAGCACTGCGAAGTAAAACAATAACATCATTGACATGAATATTTACATACCTACGTCACTGCCTTGTATATATCTTTACATACCTTGAAAAGCCCTCACGGGACTCAATTTTGGTTGATGCTCCGATTCCATCGCAAAAACACCCACACCTTTTCAATTTCGTTATCACCAAGTTACTGTACGTAAATCAAACTCTTCGAAATGTCACTTCCTCCGAACAAAATTACGTTACAACAGCCTTACAAAACCCTGTTGGCACATCAACAACGTTTTCTTACGTCACGGCGCACTAAACGAAATAAAAATACGACACCAAAAGTAAACAAATATAGTGAATGCCACAATCTGCGATTGGAAATTTAACGTTTGTCTCTTTGGTTTATCTTAAATTTAGTAATCAGGGTACCTAGGTGACAGACAAAACAGTCTGGCAGGCAGATACAGATAGAACCACAGCTAAATAATTTTTCCAATAGAAGTAAACGATTTTTGGAAGAATCTATCTGCTGGACGTAAAAAAATTAAAAATACATAAATCTTATTAGAAAAACATAATATATCATATTAGTTAATTTAGTAAAGTTTTTCGATATTTCAGTTCAACGATAAATTTACCTAATAATAATAAGTTCATACATCTGCATTTTGTCTGCATTACACATTTTATACGTATCATTAGATATCCCGTTGCTCCAAGCAGCAGTCAACAAGACGTTTTATGTTGTTGTTCTTTCTACTTTTTATTTGTTAGGGCGAAGTTATGGCGAGTCCAGAATATTTTTACAAAAAAATCATCACACATAACTTCTGGATGCTTTTATAAGAGTAGTAAAAAAGTTATAATCGGTATTGTACGTTGTTGAAATGTTTAATGAATTGTTTATAAAAAAATACAAAGATTTTTAGTTTCTAATTGCTTAATTGTTATTTACTGATAATTGTAATTTGTTTTCTGTAAGCTTGCTTGGCCCGACGAATGACGAATATGACGATAACGAAGTTGTAAAGAAAGCAACTTGTTCAACAACCGTGTGTAGCTCGTCCGGTCAATCGAAAATCATTTTATGTTTGACTGATATCCTAATATTAGGAATTAACATTAGAAAAAATATGTTTACTGAATGTTTGTTAAAGAATACGTTAAAATGCTTCCTTTAAAAAAAGTATGTCCAATGATCATGATTGATATGATTTCATATATTGGCAAATAACAATAAAGTAATGGGCATCAACTCAAATGGTACCTACATCTACATCCAAGAAATTTCTACAAATTCCTACTTACTAAGGTGATAAAAGAATTGTGTATTATTCAAGAATTTATATATATTTAAAAGTTTGACTTAAAGTTGCTTGGTTGATACTCCGATTCCATCCATCCATTCCATTTTTACTGCCCCTGTTATTTTCACCAATACCAAATTCATTTTCTACGTGGTAGTTGAATTATAAACAAAGGTCCTCATTTGTTATAGGGTGGCTGTAATCAAATTGCTTTGGTGTATTGGTTTTTGACTTTATTTAGTGATTAGTAAACAGCCGTATCGCGCTGAAAGAACGAGTAGTCCTCCGCCTCCCAAACAAAACAACTAAAAATACAATGGTCCATTTTGAGTTTACCATAGATTGTAGATTTTCAAACACGTAGTTCTCGTTGATCTGTTGTCAACGTCAAGTCAACTCGAAGTTAAATTGAAATTGACGCTAACAAACAAAAGGAGTATTTTTGCGTGTTTTTTATATTTTGAAAACTGAGTCTGAGTTTAGTTTTGTAAACATAACTGTCACTAGCATCATGCTCGGTTTTTCTAATGCTGGAATTCCTGATAAATCATGGCAGCCGCCCGTTGCTGTATTAGAAACAACGTAAGAAACTGGTGTTTATAAAACTTAAGTGAGTTAGGTTATAGTTCTACATTTTAATAATTTGTTTATTTAATTCATTATTTTCAGAATGGGTCAAATAGTTGTGGAGATGTATTGGAAACACGCACCGATAACATGTCGAAATTTTATGGAGTTAGTTCGTCGCGGTTACTACAATAATACAAAATTCCACAGAGTCATAAGGGATTTCATGATACAAGGCGGTGATCCTACTGGCACCGGGAAGGGAGGCCAATCTATATACGGACCGACGTTTGATGATGAAATAGCATCAGACTTAAAGCACACAGGAGCTGGAGTGTTGTCCATGGCAAATGCTGGGCCTGACTCCAATGGATCTCAATTCTTTATCACATTAGCTCCAACGCAGTGGCTTGATGGAAAGCATGCAATCTTTGGCAGAGTGCAGTCTGGGATGGCTGTAGTGAAGAGAATAGGATTAGTTGAGTGTGATAAAAATGATTGCCCAGTTGATGATGTCAAAATAGATAAGGCATACATCCCTAAATAAGAGGAAATCCTTTCAAAGTTTGGACTGCAGTATTTAGTGCTAGACTAAGTTAATTTTGTGCTTCTGCTTCAATGTGTGAGACTAAAAAAATACTATTCAAAACTACCTGCAAAAAGTATTTGTTTACAATAAAATGTAACATTTTTAAGCAATTGTAATAAAATTAATCTTTTTACAAATGAAATGTTAAATACAATATAAAGTAATAGTTATAAATATTGGACAACCTTGCCAGCTAAGACAATAACTTGAATTTAAATGAATGTTTGATTAAAAATCCATATTTTTAACTAGTTAAATCATAGCATGTGAATGATTGTTTGTATCAGATCATTGCCTAGTTCAGAGTGTGATTAAATAGGGAATTTTATGAGTAAGTGAACACTATGATATACAGTTTTTTTCTTATCGCAACATGATTCATGTTGTGTTAGCTGCATGCTGTTTTTAAATTAATTTTGAGGCCTGTTGCATCACTGTTCAAATGTATATAAACATAATAAACTTGTATGTAACACATAGTTGATACAAATACATTCTTTATTTAAAATCTGTTACATTGTGAATCAGGGTCTAACTGAAATAAATATTATATTTTAGACTCCATGCGTCTAGTATTTTGTTCATAATCTTTATTTCATTGTATTTTCAAATGAATGCTTTTACCGCTAAAATACCGTAAGGGTATTTTCTCAATAAAAAGTAAAATAGATTAGTTCTTGAGAGGCAATAGATGCTGAGAATTTCACTTAGAATTTCTTAATACAGTTCATTTTGTGTATTGGTAGGTCTATAATAAATTAACAAAAAGTCAAATTTACACTCTGTTATGTCATTAAATAGGTACCTTTAAAGAGCATATAAACACTGGAATACCTATGCACCCTTGGGCTGACTCTAGCACTAAAATTTGAATTTCAAAATTGTGAGACCCTATATAAGCTCACCTCGACTTCATTAAATGGAGTGGACATACTCTTTAAATGTACTTTGTGCAATAAATAAGAAATTCAATAACTTTAGTACTTTTTCTTGAAGAGGGTAAATGGCTGCTCCCACCTTGAAGGGGCGAGTGAGATTGCCATTGACTTAAAACCACCCCATTAATTTTTGGTCTCAGCCTGGGTTACTGCACTTGCACCCCTAATCTCGACTGGGCGTTGTGGTCTGGTGGCTTTTCGAGCTACCCGTTCGTCTTAATTTTACTGTCTCTGTGGAGAAGGCTCATTGCTGTAGTGGGCTACCTAGTTCCAGTAATGCAAATTCTCTTTTAAATAATTCTTTACTTTTCTTGATTGGTGAGGTGTGCCTACAAAAACCTCGTGGTAATCAAGGTAGATGTGACGTGTCCACATCTTTAGGTGCATTCTCGTATGTAGTTGTCGAGAAAGGTAGGATACAAATTAAGTACTATAAATGAAGTCGTAAAAAAATCTTTTATTTTTAACAGCACCTATTTTTAAGTCGATAATTTGTATGTACCTAATTTTTGTTTTGTTGATGATGTTTGTATAATGTAAATAAAACATTTGAAGAGTGACTGGACGCAGAAGGGGGAGAGTGATTTAAAAATGGGTAAATTCCTGAACTTCTGTTCACCCCCTTATAGTAAGGTAACACCATTCTACCTTATAAGTAATTGCAGCTATAGGTACACTTCAACTTTCTTTTTTTTCTAGACGGAAAATCATCAAATAACTTTTCCCGCCCAGGGGAATGGCGAGAGGGAACGTCACACTCTGTTCTTTCCAATTAAATCCCTTTGTTAAGGTAACCCGCTGTTCCTTGTCTTGCTCCAGGCCAAGGCCGCAGTACCTTTTTGCGTTTGACCCGAGAGTACACTATTTCTAGAAGATAGTATTTCAACATGAAGCAGTTCAGCAGTTCAACCCATTTATTGGGATATGGTATCTATAACCAAAATTCCTCAACAATATCTAATTCAGTGTTTACGCCCTTACTTTTACATGAAAGGCGGCAGTCATCAGCTATTGATGTCGGTATTAATCTGTTCGATACCTGTCACATGAGGTCTGGATTAAACCGATCAATTATTTATAGAAATGAAACAAGCATGTTATTTCGTACATAAACTTAATTTATTGGACGGATTACATGTCATTTTCAAATGCAATATTCGAGTTCTACTTGATTCTAAATTACTAAAAATACCAGTTCATTTATATAAAGATATAACTTACATTTCTAATGAAGTCTGAATGTATAATTATTGTTAAACATACTAAAATAGTGACAGTCCTTTCAGATTTTAATTTAATTAGAAGTTAAATATTTCTATTTAAATAAGTGCATTTAATACATCACTAACACACTATAAGGCATAAGAAATCGACATAGTGTAACAGTGATTTTATTAAGTATAATAATAGTATAAAAATGTTTTTGTTATAAAATTGGAACACAAAACACTGTTAGATATGAGGAATAAAATAAAATTTATGAACATTTTACCTACAAATAATTATATCAATAAAATATAACTACAAGATGGACGGGTTCTAGAATATAATTCAACTTATACATAGCAAAAAAAAGTTACCTTAGGTAAAATAAAGTGTATAAAAACTGGGAATGTAGATCAAAAATTATTAATTGAAAAAAAAATACTGATTTGCTAATTGTCACAAAATTACACTGACCAAGAATGTGCTTGATGGCATGCATTGTCATGACTATAATCTAAAGAATGTTAGTAAAAAAATTGTAAAAAGCAAAAAAATTATGCATATGAAACTTTTTGTTCATATGCATCATCCTCATTCCAATATTCTTGGTCAGCCAGCGTGTTATGACGGAGCTTGCACCAGCGAGCTCCAAATCTTAGAATTAATATGATTACCATCAGTACAAACATAGAGAGAACTGCTACTGCAGGATAAAGCATTAAAAATGCCATCTTAAATGTCACTCTCCCTCTTGTGCAATTCTAAATACTCCTGAGAGGAAGTCAGTGGCTGTTGTGACACCGATGGTGGAACACTATGTTTGTGGATGTCACGGTACTCTTCACTGTCGTCACCGTATGGATGCACGTAATGAACTTGTTGGAAGTTGCTCTCGAGCTCTGTGAAGTCTAGAGGAGGCTGCTTGTGTGGAGTTGCCGACCAGATAGACACGATCCAGCGGTTACCTGTAAGGTAAAAAAATGTATTTTACTAAAATGTTAAGATCTAATTTAATAGGTATTCTTATAAGAAATTATGGGAACATTAAACAGCTTTATATAATTATAACTTTATAACTTGAAATGACCCAATGATTGTGTTATTTTGTCTACTAATTTATAACAAAATTCATAATTGGAACATCAACTAGTGCAAAACGAATGATTGACATATTACGAATATCTTATTTTCATTAAGTTTTAAACAGTTTCGTGTTGGAAAATGACTATCTACTTACAAAGTAAAACTCACCTGTATGTCTGTCCAGCCAGTACTCTGAGTACCTGGAACAGCAGCACACCACGTTCAGTATGATCAGAAATCCAAGAATCACCGAGCAGATTGCAATGGCAATGTAAAACGGTGTGAAATCACCAACTTTCGAGACAATTGGGTTTATAGGCTTGTACGTCCCGTTCCCTGTAAAGTAAGCGTTAATTTCAGGTGCCGACATTCTTTACAAACTGGTTCCAACCTGTTGAAGAAAAAATTTCAGTCAAGAACCAATGTTGAGGGCTGTTTCTGTGTAAGAATCGACCGCGCCTAATGCCCAACGGTTGAAAATTTAGGGCGTGGTAAGTACCCAAACACGATGAATTACAAAAGTTACCAACCAGTTGTGGTACCTATCCGCAAAATCAATTAATTGAAACTTTATATTAAAGCATCGTATGCATTTTTCATTGATAAAAATAGAAATTCAAACATAAATATGTATGTAAACGTACCGTTTCACAAAGCGTCATTTGATTCCACACACAGGCACACACAGATTAAAAACGGTAAAATTTTATGTCTGTTGTCCAGTTTGACATTGTCATTTGTTTTTTGTCAGACATATCAAGTTTATTAACTTGTTTATTATGTTGTTCTATGCAAAAATCAATAATATACTTACAATTATACAAGCTGTTTTATTACATAATACCAGGTAGTATATAATTTACAATTTAATGTAAGGATGCTATCCGTCATATTTTTTATTATGGCAATTATTTTTCAATGGACCTACCCTATGGACCTACCAAAATATAGATTTTGGTAGAAAGTATACATCCCCAAAGAGTTTATAATTAATAAATAAATAGAATCAATAGGTACCTAATTAAAGTTTTTTAAATAGCTCAGCAGTCCTCCATACTTTAGAATTCTTATTTTGCATATTACTCGTCGCGCGAGTTGCGTGCTGCGTTGCTCTTAGATGTCACTGCTGTGCACGGAGCAGAAAAAACAGTTTCTTACTTTCTTTTGATCTTTTGTTCCGTGCTGCTGTGGCTGTTCGATGCGCTGAATGAAGGTCCATCGTTGTCACACGTGCTATTGTGCTTTAACCATAAAAGAAATAAAATTATCTAAAATAAATATGCTGTAAGACATTTTTTTTTAGATATTTTTTTTGTGTAATTCGTCGGCAGACGAGCAGACGGATTACCTGATGGTAAGCAATCAGCGCCGCCCATGGACACCCGCAATGGAGGAGTTACGAGTGCGTTGCCGACCTTTTAGGGATTAGGGGTTTGGAGATTTAGGGATTGAGGAGGGATTGGGGGCGGGGAAGGATTGGGCCTCCGGTAACCTCACTCACACGGCGAAACACAACGCTGTGGTTGTTTCACGTCGGTCTTCTGTGAGGCCATGGTATCACTCCAGTCGAGCCGACCCTTTCGTGCTGAAGCATGGCTCTCCCACACCCCTCACTTTTATGTAGAATATTTCCGTCACACATAATTTCTATCTAACTTTAGCCATTAAGGTTACACACGCAACGGAAACTTACAAAAGGGAGTAACTACTTACTCCCATTTTCCCAACATTGTCCTTCACTGCTCTGCTCTCTATTATTTGTATTGCAATGAAAAGTACCCTATAACCTGCCCAGAAGTATAAAGAATAATTGTACCAAGTTTTTTCTCTATAAGAAACATACAGACAGACAGACAGACAAAAATTTTACTGATTGCATTTTTGGCATCAGTATCGATAACTTATCACCCCCTGGTAGTTATTTTGAAAATATATTTAATGTACAGAATTGACCTCTCTACAGATTTATTATAAGTACTAGCGGCCCGCCCCCGCTTCGCACGGGTCGAACTATCTCGGTATCAAAAGGTCACTTTTTCCTAATCTTCCCCTCTACTTTTCTAATATTTTCTTTGATAAAAACCTACTCCTGACAATAACAAATACAACAAAAAAAGATTTAGCAAAATTTGTCCAGGCATTGTTGAGTTATGCTCTTACAAACACATTTTGCGATCCATTTTTATACATAAGAAGTACCTATAGATAGATATTTACCACATATGACAAAATAGAAGTTTCTTATTTGCCATTACGCATTTTACCATCGTAGGAGTACGTAGAGACCCTCAAGGAAGTAATCAGCGGCAGCGACTTTTCGGGTCCCGCCGAAGTCGTGACCATATTGCGGAGTGTGAGAAACTGGGAAGCCGCCTGCTATTTTGGCGAAGTAGTGATGCTCGCTAAGGAGGAGACAAAGGGCGTGAGGGAACTATCCTTTTCACGGACTCGGAGGGAACTTATCCTACTCCGAGTGTCGGGGACCGAGCGACGATCTCAAGCGACCGTAAGCGCGGTCTGCGGTCGACGAGCAAGGGTTGCCAATACACTATCATAGATGGGGCCCAGCATGGCTAATGCTTGGCAGGGGTTGCATATCAAGCGCAATAAGGTGTCGCGTCCTGGGCCTGGAGCAGGACAAGGTACGGGGGATTTTTAGAGCTAAGCATTTTTATGTAATAATTCGGGCCCACTCGCTTCGCGCGGGCCCATCTATCTCGCTAATAACGAAAGGGTCCTTTTTCCCAAATTTCCCCTCTACTTTTCTAATATTTTCTTTGTTAAGGACCTCCTGACAATAATAAAAACTTACAACAAAAAAAGAATTGGCAAAATTGGTCCAGGCGTTGTTGAGTTATGGGCTTACCGACATGTTTTAGATATATAGATATGAGACTTGATGGCAAAGATATTTGTAAGTATCTATGTTCATAAGTTTCGCCAGTTTTGTTATGCTCTGTAATAGGGAAGACTAACCAATAAAAATTTTCATGGATTGAAAAAAAAATCATTAATATTTGGGAAAATGAAACGTCTACCATCGAGTTTGAACTGAAAATATTTTATTTCAGTTTTTTTTTTAATAAACAATCATTTCAATATTCTTTTTATAGTTATGTGTGTACATAAATGAGTATATTTCATTTTTACATACCTACGAATTAGGTATACTTATTTTATACATTCATACAAGGGTCAAGGATACCGTATAACGGCACCTTGCGAAATTAAGATAAACAAACGTGAAACGGTAAAATAGTTTGACAACAACTTGTGGCCTAAATATATTAACCAAAGATTTACACATCTCTCTACGACATGCCATTAGATTACAAAACCTATATCTAGTTATTCCTATAAGGAATGACCTAACACTTATATGTCTAAGTCAGTCATCAGCCTTGGACATCGAGCGAGGCCAGCTAAGAGCTCAATCCTAATCCCTGTCTAATTAAAAACGTAACAATAATACATTAAATTAGTTAATATATCAATAAAGACGACAGATAAATGGTGACTTCAGTTTAAACGTTATTTTGTATTACTGTGTTCTGTTGCTAGTACGTGCAAATTTCTCGTTGGCTTAAAACGTTGCCTTATTTTTTCTTGTAATCTGACGTCTTTAAAGGCATAATATATTTGTTTCTGTTTTGTATTTTTACACGAAAAAGGACTGTTGGCTATCATCTTCATCATCTTCGTCCTCGTTGTTAGTCTCATCCGTAGGAGAGTTAGGACATCCAATAAGCACGCTGCAAGTAGGCACCACGGGTGAACAGAATGGCTGGAGAAGAAACATGTCATATTATTGCCATACTCAATAATATAAATGTAGGTAGATAATAGTAGACATTATAAATCGTCAATTTTATGAGGCTGACATACCTTTGTAAAGCAAAAGCCTCTAAATAAAAAAAAATTAAAAAATATCGTCAATTAATTAATAGGTTGGTTTATGAAATTGTACCTAAAGAATTAAAGAAAAACAATTGAATTTAATCGAAATATTTTCTTTAATTTAAAAATGATTTTATTATTTAACTAGCGGCCCGCCCCCGCTTCGCACGGGTCTATCTCGCTATCAAAGGGTCACCTTTTCCTAATCTTCCCCTTTACTTTTCTAATATTTTCTTTGATAAGAACCTTCTCCTGACAATAACAAACACAACAAAAAAAGAATTAGCAAAATTGGTCCAGGCATTGTCGAGTTATGCGCTTACCAACACTGTTTGCGATCCATTTTTATATATAAGATTTTTATGAATTTTCTATTCTGTTCTAATCATTATGAGTATTCGATACAATTTTATCTATTAATTAAATGATATCATTGGTTTTAGAGAGAGAAAAAACCTGATTATCTACTTACTTAGTACAAGTATCGTAATGGTCTACTTGTACATCGTAATGTGTTCAATGATAACGATAAAAATAAATAAAAAATATTAATACTGTTACTCACGGTATTAGTTAACTCAAGCGACTCTGGTTCCAGCACACTATCAGTATTGCGGTGGCAGCTCTCTAAAAAAAAAATATAAGCAAATTAGTGTTTGGACAAAAATTTAAATAAAAACAGTAGTCTAGTAATAATTGATTGAGCGTACCGGTATGGCGAGGGACCAAGTCTGGTTCAGCATCTTCGGTATCACGGTTTATGTAAAATAGTTGCGTTCCGAGACCTATAGCCACCACCGCAATACTTATAGTGAACATACCTATAATCGGCTCAACATAAGACATCCAGTGGCTTGAGGCGGTATGGTTATTCCGTTCCCCTGAAAAAAAAAACAAATAGGTGTACCTAACTAAGTAAAACGTATCGACAATGTATTAGGCAGATATTTAAATTATGTTCTAAAAAAAACCAATTTTAATATTACATATACATATTCGAAATCCAATAATTTTGACATGGGGTATTTTTTCTCAAAGTGAAATCAACTACATTTTATAGTGTGATAAAATAAATGTTTACGTACTTTGCATTTTACTTTCTTTAATAGCAGAAGCTAGCGACTTGAGCACCAACGTTACGGGTTTGCTTTTTCCTCTTGAATTTGAACTGTAATAAGTAGCTGTGAAGTTTTCGTTTTCTGGTAGGTTCCTAAAGCGGTAGTGTCCGTTTGAATCATTTACGCGTCTGATCAAGTTTTGTGATTCATCCACTAGTTCAAATATTACTGTTTGTTTTCTCCCTCCGTCCCACCCTGAATGCAAATTAAACTATTGTTAACATATTCAAGCAAAACCACTTTAAGCGAATTCAGAAATTAAAATATAAATAAATAATTAGGTAAGACGTTACCAGTACCTAAAACTTTAGTAAGAACTGTAGTTTCATTTCTGGCTCGGATTTCGGAACAAAATCATAATCATCATTAGTTATCATATTGTTAATAGGTGTATGTAAGGGTGAAGTTAAATATTATGATACAAAAGTCGAGCATTGCATAAAGCTGCTAAATATGAGCCCCGAGAGTGGCTCGAAACTTATCGCGTTGTGTCACCAAACGTTACGAGAGACATTTAATTAACGAATGAATGTTATTATTCTAATAAAAAACAGCATGTGAAACCGAACGGGAGTAATGTTTTAAAGAAACCATCGAGCAAGATCCACAATTTATTTAATTATGTCCATCTTAACTATATAGTCCACAGAATGTTAAAATTGATGAAAGTGCCTTAAATAAGTACCATAGATAATCAATTATACAGACAAAATAATTAAGTATTCGAACTATTTCCATTACATTTTTTTAAATAACTAACTAGTAAATAAGTTATATAAGATCTCCTTAATCTCTGTCCTACCAGGACACTCATTTAGTCATATTAACAAGAAATAAATAAAGAGAATATGCGAACTGACCTAGTCTGCAGTCCACGTTCAGGTGACTAGCCACAGATCGCGCAATATCACATTCAGGGGTTTCTGGGGGGCCGCCTTGAGTAATGTTATATAGGCAGGGAATTTTCTGTATGCCGAAGCTATTCGTTGCTCGGCATTCGAGCCGCCCGAAGTCACTATCACGAGGGTGCCAGGTCAGGTTTGATGAGTATCGGGTGCCGGAGACAGACTGCAATTAGTAATGATGAATTGTTGTAAGAGTATTTCTATTATGAAAGGATTTGTCAAGTTCTCTCTTCAAACTGTACTTATTTCTCCCAAAACGTGTAATGATACATTTCGAAACTTGTTTGTTTGACCGCAGCCAGTAGTGGCCAACTAGTAGAAGCATCGCTGGTGATGGTAAGCATTGGGCGTGGCTCGTAGACACCCATAATACTAGACAAGTGCGTTAACTCCAGGCTGATGGAGCACATTGGGGATCAGGATTAGGGACATGGGGATTATGGACAACTGGTTTATAAAAGCCCTTTTAAGCTAATTTATCGAAGAAGTGTAACATAATTCTTCGAGATCACACTGAGGTTAATAGGAGCCAACGAATACTTTAAATAGCGGGAGTAGCAACTAAATTAACTAAATTGAAACTTATGGAGATATCAGGTAATAACGCGGGTCAAGCGTTAAGGTACCGCGGCCTCGGGGCTGGAGCAGGAGATGGAACGGGCTGGTTTTAAGTCAGTTAGTGACTGACATACCATCTCGCCATATGCTGGGCGAAAGAAGAAACTTGACAATTTCCCCCCCACAAATAAATCAAAGTTTTTACTTACTGCCGTCCTTGTGATCACTGTTTTCGAGTTTCTGAATGTCCATTTGAACTGCACCGGTGCAGGGGCCGCTTGTACGGTACACGTCACTGTTTCAGGTTCTTGTTTGACCACACCAATTCTTTTTATTAACTTTGTCTCGCATTTGGGGGCAACTGGCAAATAAAAGAACAGATTAGGTATTAATACAGAATTAAGTTGAATTTAGTTAGCAGTCAGCAAGTTACGCAGTATAATGATGTATTTAAAAAGCATTTTTTATGTGGAGCTAGCAAGAATCTTCCTGCATTCATATGCTGAAGCAGACAAAAGTAGAATGTTTTTTTGTGAATTTGAATGAATAGTCTCGGACTATCGCAGTCGTTGAGTAACCAAAAAATCTGTGTGATCGACAAATTGTTGTTGATTGGTGAGAATGTTCATATTCGGGATATGACACAGGAGAGAATAGAAATGTAAAATAAAAAATATGAATACTCACAGCCAACATTAATTGTGACTTTCTCCTCGAATTGTTCCAAAGGTATGAGCATATTGTGAGCGCGGCAGGTCAGGTATTTTCGAGAATCTTCCAGAGCAGGAGACAACGTTAGGGTTGAAACGGTCGCATTTCCGTCGTCAATTTGCTGGAAATCGAAATTGTAAATAATTAATTAAACACCAAATCTTTTACACTTAAAATTAATGATTGTAAGTTAGAAAAAAATCAACCCGTCTTGCGTAAGCATGGTGATTAATCCTTGTAATTAAAATGTTTTACAAAGCTGTAATAGTATTTGACATTTAAAGGTCAATTTAATGGGACTATAAAGCCACGCACCAATTACTAGGCACTATAACAAGAACAAATCACTTCATTTGGGAACAAGATTATTTTGTTAAAATACATATGTATTTTGGAGTTTACCTTGTATGATGTTGGAGTTAACAAGGAGTCACCGAGGAACCAGCCGACGAATGGTGCGGGGTAGCTTCCGACAACGAGGCACTCAATCACTCGGGGAACGCCCACCTCGAAGTTGTAGTTTCCATCCAATCGAATGTGAACACTCAAGGGGGGCACTGAAGAATGAAGAGGAAGTCAGTATATTACAAAAACTCAGTACCTAATTAGTGAGAATATCTTGTGTGGGGCGAGAGGCAACGTGGTCTCAGCCCAGGAGGAACGGGAAATTTTTAGTCAGTAAGTGTCTGACACTGCCTCCCGTCCGACCCTGGGCGGAAGAATTATTTGATGATTTTAGGGTAAGGTGAGAGAGAGTGTCAGACTCTCACTGACTTAACCGCTACCCGTTTTTTCTCCTGTTTTAGGTCGAGGCCGCGGTGATACATTGCGCTTACCCCGCAACCCCGGCAGCAACGTTTGCCTTAGGTGATACTTACAAATCATCCGAATGACGATAGATCGTACAAGTGCCTCGGATACATCGGACGTTTGCGCGAGGCATTCGAAGTGCGTCTCAGCGTCATTCCTAGTTAGGTTCTCCAAATATATGTCAGCTCGCAAAACGTCAGTTTTTGTTATTTGAGTTGTTTCCATTATTGCTCCATTGCGTCGCCAGTAAACTTCGGTCGCTGGGTCTTCTGTAAAGCGAAAATGGCGAAGTGAATGCTTAAATGGATACTCATTGGTAGAGAAAAAATTACACAAAAAAAAACAGTCCAATGAATGACATATGTATACCGGGTATTAAGGGTGTAAGGGACAGCGTCCCGCAAACTGATAGGGGTTGCTCAGTCAACGAAACTGAACAACTATGACCAGGAATTTTTTTCAGGAAACTAAAAAAAATGCTTTTCCATACAAAATGATCACCTCGATCAGACACAGTTAATATTTGTGATTGTAGTGGAGTAAAGTCAGCTCATTGCCATATGGGTTGAAATGTTTTCCGGTCGGTAGCACTATGTTTTGTTCCGTTTCCAAAGGAATGGTTGTTTGGATCAATTGACGGGTTTGGTCCTAAAGCCCAGCTGATTTAGAAAAGTCAATAAATAATTATAATACCTATGTATCCTAGGCAAACGTAGTGTATGGTAGTGGTTGGATGAGAAGAGCTGAACATCGAGCTCAGTAACGTGAAATTGAAATCAGGCTGGAAATGATGATGATGATGATATGTATCCTAGTAGTGATACACTTGTAGTTAGTTGTAGTTTAAAACACAGACTAGAAGAAAAAGAGCAAGGCTGGACTTCAAGTCAAGCACTAGTTTATTGCAAGTAAAAAAAAAAAAAGATATAGATGTATCGAAATGAGGAATATGAATTCTAATCTCAATAAAATAAGGCCTAAAATTTTGATCGTTTTAATAGATCAGTTGTCGTAGGTACATACTTATTTTCTATGAATTAGTTTTCAAATGTTGAAACCTGGTTTTTTCGCTTGAGGCTAAAATTAAAAATAGAACATTCATACTTACTAAGTTCCACCTGGCAACTTATATTAACATTGGAACCAACGCTGAGTGGGCCTACATTGATGCTGCGAATTTCCTTTCCGTCTACTAGTATTTTCGGTATACCAGGGGAGTCTGCGAAATTTAAAATTAACTTAGAAATAGGAAAACCTTATAACACAATCAGGAACCCTTATTGTTATTATCATTGTTTTTTGCCCTAACCAGACTCGGAACAACAATATAAGGAGCAATCAAAAAGGAGTTCCGTGTGGGGATCGAATCCGCGACATGTTGCACTGTAGCCAGTTGCCCAGTCAACACTTCATCATTGTGTTTCGCTGTGTCATTAACATTACCAAAAACCTTATCCATCCATCTATTACCAAACCTAATTTTGTTTGGGACTATGGAAAGAAAACATATTCAACACCGTATCTTTCTCAAGGTCATTCGCTGCAGATGTAACCACGATCCTCAGATATGAGGTACCGACTGACTATAAGATGGACAGAAATAACACAGCTTCTATCCACTTACCGACTACGCGCACTTTGATCACATGGTCAACTGTTGGCGAGGATTGGTAGTGCACCCTGCAACGGTAGACTCCACCATCATGATCTGTCACCTTCTTCAGTAACAAGTTGGTGTGGTCCCGACACGAACCAGGGTTGCAAGACGTCTCGATAATTCGTTCCGGGTTTATCAATCTAGAAATATGATCATAATTATTGTAAATGACACACTAAACATTTTAATTGACTTCTTCGTAATTATCGCTTTTTATTTTTTTTCAATGGTATAGGTCGGCAAGCGATCATTATGGATTACCTGATGGTAAGCAATCATCGCCGCCCATTGACAACATCAGTTACGAGTGCGTTGCCGGTTTTGTAGGGATAAGGGTTTCGGATATTAAGGATTGGGCCACCGGTAACCTCACTCACATGGCGAAACACAACGGTGTGATTGTTTCACGTCGGTTTCTGGTCGAGCCGATCCATCCGTGCCGGAGCTAGGCTCTTCCACACTAAACATAATAGCTACAAGATGTCTACATAATTCTTTAACAATATCTTCCAGTTAATTTGCTGGTATGCAATTTCCATCTTGCACCCAATTCAAACAATTTTCATTCATTATCTACAACAACTAAGTTGTAACTTAATTGTTAACAATGATAACACATTGTAATAACTTAATGAAACTCCTTATCGGTTTCTCGAGGTAGGGTGTCTAGAAGACTGGCAACATCATCACACATCATCAGCCTATAAGTGACCACTACTGAGCAAAGGCCTCTTCTCACACGGTGAAGGTTTGAGCACCACGCTTGCTCAAGGCAGATTGGCAATTTCAAACTTATTATTATAAATCCAGGTTTCTTTACGATGTTTTTCTTCACACTGTCAGTTTTCAGTCAAATAATCACGGAAAGTACATATAACTCAGAAAAAGTCACATTGGTTCTTGTCAAGTTTCGAACCCGTTCCCTCACACATGAGCAGCTCAACCTTCGGACCACCACGACGTTACAGAAGACTGGCAGCCTTGAATGGCAATACCTAGCCTTTACCTAGTCTTTTAAAGGTACCACTGCGAATGGGGTAATAAGCTTACCAAATGCTTATTGACATTTATTGACATTTACCCTAACATTAGACTCATATGTTGGTCTACTTTCTTTTTATTACGACATTAGTGCTGTTACATTATAAAATATGTACACCGCTGACTTCCTTCCCGGATCAAAAGCGTGATAATATTTATGTCTTTAAAAAAACTATGCGTAATCTTACTAACTCGGATGGACTCGCCTCTCATATTCGATGAGTGAAGAAGTTATACGAGTACTAATAAACAGCCTTATAAGCGTCAATGGCTGATGATGAAAATGATTTAGAAACTATGCTTAGATACCCATTTAAAAAAAAACAAACATGAAAAAGATATTTAGAGCAAGGACATCGATAAAACAGCTTACAAAATAAATAGCAAAGTTTTCTTTAATAAAATAAATAACAAGATGAATTTAGTCGTTCCACGTAAAGGTTATACTTTTGACCAATATTTTATTTTTCTTGAAAATTAAAAAAGCGTCAAGCACCGTGTTTTAAAACTTCGCAGAAATAAATAGTGAGATGCTTTTAAAACGACATCGTCGGCGCCACCGTAAACTAGAGACAGTAGGTAAAAGTAAATGTGAAAAAATAATATTTAATTTTTAAGACATTTTTCAAAGAAAGCTGTGTCGCTCCCGTTTCTTTTAAAAAGGACTTAGTAGATCTACGCGATTGCGTTCAGAGAAATGTTAAAGGAAGTTTTAGAGCCGTAGACCAATGAAGAATAAAAACTGTAAAATGAAGGAATCTGGAAAAATAAGTTTAGTATATTTAACTAATTTAAGCCTGTCTACCTAAGAAACCTATCTTCATCCTTGTATTTTACCTAAGGATGCCTTTACAAACATATACAAATTCCAACACATCATACACTGAATTTGTAACATTGACCACACAAAGAATTGGGAGTTCCCGCAACGAATAATATTCTTTGCCACTACGTTAACATTGGAGTCAAAATTGAAAAATATAAACATTTCGACTACCGGGTAAGTTCGGGTTACTTTGACCCTGCGGGGTAACTTTGATTCAAACCAATAATAACTGAGAACCAAACGTATATTCGTTTTTCATTGGTTCGAAAATTTGGATCAAAGTTACCTCCCAGGGTCAAAGTAACCCGAACTTACGTATATATATATTTTTTATCTTTTCAAAGAGAGAAGTTAATCAGGTAATTATTGTTTAGGTACTATAGATACTTTATTGAAATACTGAGAAGCGTTTTAACCGACTTCTAAGATATCGTAGTTCGTGTTGCATTTCTTTTAAAATGTGTTTAAACACGCCAACTATGTTTTAACCAATGAAATAAAAAAAATATAAATCACCTGCACAAACATAAAAGTAGGTTGAATTTTGTTTTACTCAAAAGTCATGCTACACATACCTACCTTCATATACCTATATTGATATTTATATATTCTGATACCCATGTTTCGAATTTCCAAGGATTTATCCGTATATCAATAACACGATGTTTGCATACCAGGACAAACGGATATTGGACAAAGACCAGATGACAAAGGAGAACTTAATCAAATACTTTGGTTCTTTTCCGTGAAACATGCTGTAGATTTTCACTGCAGCCACCGCGCACCGGTGCCGTCAAAGGCTTAAAATTTTCGACAGCGAAAAAGTATTCGGCAAAAATAAATGCAAAAAAGTACAATATGAAACAAGATATTGAGGCTTCTTCGATTTAAAAACTTCACATTCATGTTTTTCGTTGTACGAAAACGGAACAAAAATATAATTTCTAGAATAGTGTGAAAGGTGCGGAACTAGAATAGAACTAAAATGGTAAGCCGTTAAAAACAAAAGATTAATGTTGCATTTACCGAGTCATTATATTATTTAAACACTACAGACATGAGTATGCCTGAACTTATAATTTCTGATTATATGTTTGAAATCGCCAATCCGCCTTGAGCAAGCTTGGTGATTAATGCTCAAACCTTAGCCATATAATATGAGGCTATAGGCTTGTAAGCTCTACTGGAATAGGCATGACCTTTTTACAATGTGGATGTTGTATATTTTATCTTGGTATGATATTAAAAACCACCATTACCTTAGCTCCTATGTAGTTCCTGCTCAGGAATGTTCAGCCCGCGACAAATGCCACGAAGCTATTTGTTAAGCATTTAGAATATCTTACCGATTTGGTATAGGTACACAGTATAAATATCATATAATCTTAGTACTATTTTTAACGTTTCAAGAGTTACAGATACTTTGTGGGTTACTTGCGAACAGATTCGTAGGTACAGATGGTTTAGTTGGAGTAATTTTTTCTTGCCTTTGAGGCAACTTGTTACTTTTATTTATTTAAACTTTATGCACCAAAACATTACAAAGGCGGAATCCCAAGTGAACGCCGGCGTTCGAGTCGGTTCTATTATATCTTGCATTACCACGATTGAAAGCCACGGTAAGCTACTAGGGCCTAATGAAGCGTGATAACATTGAAAACATCGTGATTAAATAATCCTACCAGAAGTTCTTGATTCAGAATGATGAAATTGAAATTGAAATTTAGCAATGATTTTACCCTCACCGTCAAGTTAAATTTTCATTTTCATTAAGTTTACTTCTTTCAGTGGCGTTGAAGTTATCGAGAAAAAGTTTTTTATTTTCTATAAAAAAATTACCTTCTGTATGAAAGCAAAGACTTACCCTTCTTCGTATTCGCTGTTAGGATACTTATAGACAATATCTTTTTCGTGTCGTAACCACACGACGTATGCTTGTGGGCCATCGAGGGTGATCTTACCCCTTCCGCAAGGCAGCCTTGCCTCTCGGTTGCGCATAGCTCTCAGCACTATTACTTCACCTAAAACCAAATAAATACTGTTAAACACTAATTTAATAAAAACAAATGATGCAGGTTTAACTTTTCTTCGGTCGGCAAACGAGCAGATGGTTTACCTGATGGTAATCAATCAGCGCTGCACATGGACATTCGTAGTACCAAAGGAGACACTAGAATTGTGTTGACTGCCTTTTGTAAGTTATTCGGGATTCAAGGATTAAAGATGGGGGTGGGAGGTAGAGTTGGACCTCCGGTAACCGCAAACACAATGTAAGGGTTGCGTCACCGACCAGAACAAGACCCGAGCGTACGGCGCGTAGCGTTCCGCGCACCTCAAAGAGCCAATAAACCACCACAGACGGAGCCCTATAGGGCTGATGTTCAGCCGGGGTTGCGGGGTAAGCGCAATGAGGCACCGCGACCTCGGCCCAGAGCAGCAGAAGGAACAGGAGGGTTTTTAGTCAGTAAGACTCTGACACTCCCTCCCACTCGGCCCTCGGCGGGAGAAGTCATTTGATGCCAACCCATCCGTGCCGAAGCATGACTATTCACAGGTATGCTGCGTCTTAAGAGGGTGTAAGACTTTTACAGTCTAAAAACCACCCCGTCCCTTTGTCAACTACATCCCAAGGCTGCGGTACCTTATAACCTGAGAGAAGATATTTGATGATTATCTCTCCTCAAAACAGGGTTATATAAGGCAATAATGATTCACCTACCTCAAAAAAAAACATGCTCGGAATTAAAATTCAAAACTTATTCAAATGTATATAATTATGTGTACCATGAACTAATAAACTAAATACCTTGTTGAGAGAAATGTAATCAAAAACTAGTTGGTTTGTAGGTACACATAACCTATGGAAATTTGTTGATGTTAGGTACATATACCTACGTAAAGGAGACCTCGCAGTCATGCTTCACGGTAACTGTTTTAATATACCAACTTCCACGCATCCTAACTAATATAAACAAGGCTAAAGGATACACAGAAATGATATAACTACTATGATGTAACTAAATAATAAACTCTGTATTCCATCATCAAAGGCTTTTTAGTTTTTAGTTGTATTTGGTTAGTTGGTTGGCTCTTACTGACTAAAAACCAACACCACTGCCGCGGGAAATTAATACGCTTGCACTTACAACCTCGACCATTATCAAACTCAAGAGACTTCTGTAATGTTTCTTTTAAAAAGCTTTTGGAAAATATTGATTTTTCGCACCAAAAGGTTTTCAGGCAACAATTTAATCCTGACAGGACGCGTGTTCAAAACCTGGCACGTAGTAATATGACTTTTCCTGCGTTCACTTCACTTTATATGATTATTAAGACACCACTGACATTCGGCGCAGGAAAGGATCGCTATTTTAATCTTTAGACTAGACTTGTAATTTGTAATTATAAGTTTGAAATCGCCTATCTGCCTTTACATATTTTACATAGGCGGATAATATGATGTGATTCGATATAGAAAGGCTTATCCTACTAACATAACGTCACATATAGAACAGTGAAATGCTCGATATATTTCCAGTGTGCGACTCATCGAACCAGATCTGAAGCTTTTCTACGTATTTTTAACCGGCCAAGGTAAGGATTGATCTAGCATGTGTTCGTATATATGTTTCCTAATAGCTTCTTCGGATAATTGAAGTATTTAGGTAGTAGTAGTTGTGAAACAATGAGGTCTACTGTATTTTTCTTAGACAGGAAAACTTATGCTCGAGACCGTGCTCCGTCTCGATTCTGGCACATAGTTATTGGGCAAAATAATCTTCAATTTATATTTCGAACATTAACATTCATCATCCTTATCTTATCTTATCGTCATACGTGTAAAATTGACCGCATGGACAGTCTCTGTTTGAAGAACTGAATAAAAATTACAGTAATTGTTTTCTGAACACTGATTTTTGCAATAGGTTCAGAAGAACAATTTCTCCATTTCAATAAAGACGTTATACGATTAGAAATCTGTCTATAATGAGTATTAATATTATATCCAACTATCCTTTCTCATGTTTTGCCACGCTACACGTTGTTACGTGCTAAAATCAAGTTTAAAAGAAGCTGGCCGTCCTGCCTTTGTTAAAATGTTACCTAGATACGTCAGTTTTTTTACTATTTTTATTTCATGCAAAAAGTGTGCATGCATTAACGAAAGCTGTATTCGCTTAGTAAAACATAGCTAAGGTATTTATTGCAATAAAAAACACATGTCTTCTAGCTGAAAATAAATTGCATACAATAGTATTGTCTAAGCGGTAAAGAAAAGGAAATTAAATTACTATTTTTATTAAACTTTAATTAGCATCGAATGACTAGCTGGTATATATATATGTTGCTACGGAAATGACATATATGTTTGTCCAAATATCATAAATATAAGGTATAAGAAATTCTCGCCTAGAGTTTCCTCTTTTCAGAAACTGACGACAACCAAATTCAATTTTCAACGACCGATACTATTGGTCGTTGTGCCTTGTCCGTCATTCAGTCAGTCACTCGAATAATGATTCCTATAGGTAACTAACGGAAATGTTACACATATATTTATACATAGATACATCTAATGTAGATTATGATCGATGAGAGAGACGAGATATGATTGACGATGATGCCTTCCAAAAATAAAGTTGTTTTTCCACTTCTATTACTGGATTTTAAATTCTAAAATAATTAAGTACTTAAGTCACTATTTTAGAAATTCTATTGAGACTTAAGCTTTTATATAATTATTTTCCTACGAGTACCTACATGCTTAGCAGCTTCACACCCACGTTTTTAATAAAATTATATCTATCTATATTATACTATTATTTCGCGAACATTTGTGTGAGTCACACACTCCTAGTTTTTATATGCATCTATTCTGTAATAACATAATTATAATGTGTAACTGTTTAATGTCTAATAAAGAAAAAAAACAAAGTCATCATTCTAACTTTTAAACTATTGCGTTTCATATTTAATTTTACAACATATAATTACGTGGGTATTAACGCGAAAAGTATTTATTGAAATACCTTGTTAAGATTGACGTTTCGATCTGGTTGGAAAGGCAATATTAATGCTTTTCGCGTTAATACCCGCGTCATTACATGTTGTAAAACAATCTTCATTGCTTTCGACATTTGCAACTTTACTTAGAAAAGACTAGGTACGACTGACTGGAGTCAAGAGTCTGTACAGTTAACTCGTCAACTCGTCCAGTAAATTCGTTCGATGTTAAGTTTTAAAGTTCACTGACTAATCGACACTAGAATCTTTAATCGAGTTCCACGTGGATTCTGTTAGCTGACTTCTCCTTCTGTATTGATCGTTTGGCCTAGAATATGTGTATCTTTAACTCCTCTTCCCGCGGGTTTTATAAGCTGGAGCTGGAAGCGCAGCGACCTATGGTAAACTTTTACCTAAAATAAAATTTCTACGTTCTTTGATAGTATGGAGTGAGGGAGTAATCGAGCAGACGAAACAGATGATGGTAAGCAATCGGTCATCAACACAAGTAACTGGGCCTTCGGTAACCTTATTTTCACATCGGAACACATGTGTAGTTTTGTCCCGCCCGGTCTTCTGTAAGGCATCGCGGTTTTACTTAGGCCCTTTCGTGAGGAAGCCTAGGTCTCCCACATGTAGCAAGATCAGACAAGTTTGGAAGTCGAGGCACAAATTCGGAAATTATCACGAAAACCAGATATAGTTCACCAGAAGGCTGTTGATGTTATATTAAAAACATATAAGTATTATTTTCCCATAAATAAAAACGGTTGTTGCAGTAAAAGGAATCTTTAAATCACTTCCCATCATAAATAAGTCTTTATGATTTTTGTATACTAACTATCGTAAGAATTAACTAAGAATAACTATACTATTAGTTTCAAGTTTCGGCGGGAATCTTACTCGTAAACTACGAAATGTAACTGTATGAAATTGGTATAGATAGCGATTATTTTCCTGAATGATACAAAGGCTACAATGTATTTATTTAATACTAGCTTCTCCCGCGCGGTTTTTTTCGCTGCTCGGCTCCATTTGATTGTAGTGTGATGTTTTATAGCCTATAGCACTCAGGAACATTGTAGCTATCAACAAGTGAAAGAATTTTGGGAATCCGATCAGTGGTTCCAAAGATTACCCCCTGACCTATCGGGGATCAAGGGACGATCTCCGGCCACCGTAAGCGCGGGTCTGCGGTCGGCGAGTAAGGGTAACTCGCCTTCTAAGATTGTGCATTTTATTATTTACTTCCCTATATCTGCGCATTCACTACGTTATTAAATTATTGAGTAACTGGTACCTACGTAATTCAATTTAACGAGAATTTATCAAAATATTTGTTGATACCTTTCGAAATCATGCAATATCGAAAATTAAATAATTTTCGTTTGAAATGTGTCTGTTGGAATATTGCACTTGATTTAATTATAGAATTCGGAACGCCTATTAAAATGTCGAAGGCTTAAACATGACCGTGGTTTTTATACTTAAACCGGTTGTTGGACATTGGATACTCATTTTGACTGCACGGCTGATGCGGTGGCTGGGCAACTGGCTGCCGTGCAACGTGTCGTGGGTTCGATTCCCGCACAAAACAACTCTTTGTGTGACCCACAATTGTTGTTACGGTTCTGGGTGTCATGCGTATGTGAAATTGTATATTTGTAACCTCACCCACGACACAGGAGAAAATCATAGTGTGGGGCAACGTTTTTATTATAAAAAGGAAATAAAAAAAGAATTTCGACTATTGAGCCAATATAACGTAAGCACAGCATTATGTTATACTCGTTCAAAAAACATTACCATATCAATTGTTATTTCATATTCAGAAGTTTTGAAATCTGACTATAAATCTAAACTAACTCGCCTCCTACTGCGGCGGTTGGGGCGTGAGGAGGATATTGCCCAAACGCGCTCCGCCTCCTTTGGAAACGTCACTCTTTTGCAGAAAGCTTCACAGCTTCCCAGTTCCTCTTGCATGTCTTGACTTAGGCCGGACGGGAGAGGTTGTCGCCGCTGATCAATTCCGTGAGGAGACGGCAGGACTCAGCAGGGCACACCACCACTATGTCCATCTTGTGCTCCTCACAATGACAACACCCAGGCGTTTCTCACCACTAGATCCAAAACAAGTACCTTCCAAAACTTCCGTGGCCGGTAGTTGGTGCTATAACAGCGTGCCGGGTCCACTCTCGCGATAGACCTTGCTTCCACTCTGTCGTGCGATCGCGCCGGAACTCATTTCGCTAAGTACTAATTTGGCGCGGCAGAGAATGGCGGTTTCGTCTCGAAGTCAAGCCTCCATCTGCGAAGCAGTATTGCTCGCAAAGAAGGAGGCGGAGAGCGTAATGAAGCTATCTTTCTCATACCCCATGCGTCGCCAGTGACACTCCGTTCAACGTCATGGCGGATGTGTGACCGGTGGCGTCCTCCTTAAATGCTGACCAAATTTAGCTTTTCGCCCGACCAGAACCATACCTGAACGTAGAGGCGTTGGAGACCGTAGCACGCCGCACGCGCTTCACAGATTTATAACACCATCATATGGGTCCACATTGATCACGCAAAAAACAGCATTCGCAATAAGGCAGTAATACCCTATAAACAAAATGGCCGACCATTACGCTGTTCTCCGTAAAAGCTTTAAGCCAATCAGCAATCACTTACTGTAATATGTTTGCCATCTAATTAATATTTCATAATAAATATTAAAATTGCGAGTAAAAAGACTTACAGCGGCTTTTAATTCATCAATAATTTCATTACTAGCGCAAACTGATACATTATTAATATGCTTGATGAAATGGTTTATTTGAGGTGGTTTTGTTGGAACACTAGTTGCACGCGTCATACCTATTTGTAATTCAATTTATTATCATAATAATATAGAAATTGTGGAAATAAATCATTTTCCAGTGGTCAATGTTTCTGTCATTATCATGTCAGCCAATTTGGAAATCATAAAATTAAATAGTTGGTTAGAATAAGAAGTTATTAATTCATTGGTAAAACGAATTTAGATTCGGAAAACGCTAGTAATTAACTTAACCTGTCACCAACATCGAATATTCTCGAACTTCTACATTGTAAACTCATTTGAAAACATCAAACCACACAGTTCAAACAAAGTTGTAAGTTTTAATTCAAACGAAAATAGCTTTTGTTTTCATTTAGGGAAGTTAGTGAGTGGAACCTTACCTACCTACGTTTCAGGTAACCAATCAATACTTTTTTCCCAAATTTGAAAAGGTTTTTTTATGTTTTATGTTTTTGTGTTTTTATGTTTTATGATATAGATCGGCAAACTAGCAGACGGATTACCTGATGGTAAGCAATCAGCGCCGCTCATGGACACAAGCAAGTTAGAGGAGTTAGGGACGAGTGCGTTGCCGACCTTTTAGGGATTAGGGTTTTGAAGATTTAGAGTCTGGGGGAGGGGAAGGATTGGGCTTCCGGTAACCTCACTCACACGACGAAACACAACGCTGTGGTTGTTTCACGGCGGTTTCCTGAGAGGCCGTGGTATCACTCCAGTCGAGCCGACCCATTCGTGCCGAAGCATGGCTCTAACACACTTAAACTTTTCTATGAATAAGATTAACAATTAGTCGTTTTTAAAGTGTATTACTTATTACTTCATAGTATAAAACAAAGTCTCTTTCTCTTTTGCTATATCCCTATGTATTGTTTAATCTTTAAAACTACGCAACGGATTTTAATGCGATTTTTTATGGATAGAGTGATTGAAGAGGTGGGTTGTGTTTATACATTCATTAGGTAGTGGACAAATTAAGTATAAGCACTACGCCGGATTGCTAGTTTACAGGAGACAACAGGAGACAATCAAAATCAATCAGTATCAACACATGCACGACAATTGTGTTCTAATTGAAACGCTGCTAGCGTTAACACATAACATGATAATCTATTATTAATTGTGGCTGTGACGTCACGATTGTTTGACCGTCAAATAACATAATTATTTCCCAAGATAATATACGCTATATGTGTCGTGGTAACCCAGAGGTTAAGGCGCCCGCTTCTTACGCGGGGTCGAAACCTGACGTGTAACAATGACTTTTACCTAGTTATATGTACTTTCTATAAATATTTAGACATCACTGACATACGGTGAAGGAAAACATCGCGAGGAAACCTAAACTTATAGTTTGAAATCGGCTTGAACAAGCCTGGTGATGAATGCTCAAACCTTCTCCGTGTGAGAAGAGACCTTTGCTCAGCAGTGGTCACTTTTGTGTTGATGATGCGATGCCACGATTTGCACAAGGACGTAGGCTACTTAGTTTTTTTTTTTTATGTAATAGCTCGGCAAACGAGCAGACGGATTACCTGATGGTAAGCAATCAGCGCCGCCCATGGACACTCGCAACGGAGGAGTTACGAGTGCGTTGCCGACCTTTTAGGGATTAGGGATTTGGAGATTTAGGGATTTAGGGATTGAGGAGGGATTGGGGAAGGGGAAGGATTGGTCCTCCGGTAACCTCACTCACACGGCGAAACGCAACGCAGTGGTTATTTCACGCCGGTTTTCTGTGAGTATATAAATACTGCTTAAAATTAAATATGGTTGCTATGTTATAGTCAACCGGTGCCTGATCCAACACATTCAGGATTCATAATTACAATAGTAGCGAGCTAGAAATTTGAACTATTATGGTAACTGCCGAAATTTCTGCATCTCAGTTATTTTGACCAAATATTTCGTCCCTGCAGAGTTATTTAGTGCATCCGAGGTCCGAGCCCAGCTAAATAGACGAGCTAAGACGAGTTGCTATTGGTTTCCATTGTGTATAATTTGTGTTCCTCAATGAAGACTAATTCTTTATCTTAATGCCTATAGAAATACACGTTTAATTGCGAGAAATGTGTTTATCATAAGGTGTTATAAATATATTTTAGCGCAGGACATTTCTTCATTACGGTATGCAAAATGTAGAATACCAAATAATAATAATATATGCATTTTTTTATTTGTAATTGGTCGGCAAACGAGCAGACGGATTACCTGATGGTAAGCAATCAGCGCCGCCCATGGACGGAGGATTTACGAGTGCGTTGCCGACCTTTTAGGGATTAGGAATTTGGAGATTTAGGGATTGAGGAGGGATTGGGGCAGGGAAGGATTGGACCTCCGGTAACCTCACTTACACGGCGAAACACAACGCTGTGGTTGGTTAACGCAGGTCTTCTGTGAGGCCGTGGTATCACTCCGGTCGAGCCGACCCATTCGTGCCGAAGCATGGCTCTCCCACACTTATACCCATTATAAAGAGAATACCTATTAAAACATAATAACAGCTTTATAATTTTTCTTACTTATTTATAAAACAAATCAGTATTAGGTACTTAAATATGTGTACTTACTATGTACTCAATATGGCTTGCAATATGCATTCTAATAAAATTTAAAGAAACATTTTAATAAATTCAAATAAGAACCTATTGAACTTAATAGGTTTGTTAGTACCCTATTTTAGTACTTACTGGAAAATGTAAGATATTTTTACTACCCTAATAGCCTGGCTATTTAATTGTTATCATCAGTTCAAGGTCTCAGGTAACAAGTGCACTGATTCTAACCAATTACGTTAACAAGTTAAGTGTAGGAGAGCCATGCTTCGGCACGAATGGGTTGCCCCGACCGGAGTGATACCACGCCCTCACAGAAAACCGGCGTGACACAACCACAGCGTTGTATTTCGCCGTGTGAATGAGGTTACCGGAGGCCTAATCCCTTCACCCATTTATTCCCAGTATCCTTAAATATCTGTAACCCTTATCCCTTAAAGACCGGCAATGCACTCGTAACTCTTTTGGTGTTGCGGATGTGCGGCGGCGCTGATTGCTTACCATCAGGTAATCCATCTGCTCGTTTGCTGACTTATACAATAAAGAAAAATAATCAGTAACTGATGTATCGACGAAAAAGAAGTCGGAGGACCTTGTGCATATTGCATTATTCATTTACGAACTCAAATGCAGGCGAAAACAGAGCTTAAACTCAAAAGGTTTTTAAGCCCCACTTAAACTATAAAATGTAAGGGAAAAGGGTTTTTTAACAAGACAGTATAGTTAGTTTTTGTTTTGTAGTTAAAGAAAAACATTACTAAGGTAAATATCTGAACCAACGATTTGCACGTTAACACGACTTTTATTAAAACAGATACTAATATTTAGAATTGTTGTAGTCGAATTGTTCAATTACTACTTAACGCAGCTGAGAACGGAGCTAGGGGTGCAAGAAAATGATGTACCGCGGTCCGCCTTAAAAGAAGTAGTTTTTAGTCAGATAAAGTATCTCTTTGTTACGTTCTCTCTCGACCTAACCAGGCAATGAGAAGTCAGGAAATGATTATCCCCCTAGAGAAGGTTTGAACATTAATCACTCGGCTTGGTCAAGTCGGGTTGGCGATTTCAAAGTCCAGGTTTCTTCACGATGTTTTCGTTTACATTATGTCAGTGGTCTCTAAATAACCAGCGAAAGTACATATAACTCGGCAACAGACATACTAGTCCTTCCCAAGTTTCGAACACTCGCCCTCATTTAATCAATAATTAATTTAAATAACAATTATGATAAAAAGAAAACTGTATTTGCTTAGAAAACATCAGCCTCGCTGACAACTCCTTACTTCCCTTACATTCGTTCACCGACTCGACAACTGAGAAGACAATTTCCGTCTCAGTATTAAGTTGTACTGTTTGGCGTAAGATTTTCTATTTTCTACCAAGTTTCTAGTTTTCTTTACTCTTCTATAAATCTTATAATAATTGCTTCGAAAACTACTGAAGGTAAAGCGTTTGATTTTAATTAATCTTGTTAAGAAAATACACGGATGAATAAATACGAGTCCCGATGCAATTGCAATTTGCAATGAGGGCAACAGGTTTTGTTTTTATGGAGCAGGTTAGAAAACGGACGGATTGCCTGGTGGTAAATTGGCACCGTCCATGGACTGCAACATCGAAGCGTTATAAGTGCATTTTCGGCCTTTTGGGGATTGGGGATTGGGGATGGTAGATAAGAAAGACTTCAAAGGAGTTTAAATGCCGGGTCCTTCTTTTACTATTTATTTTGTGGTATTATTAAGGTTTGTTTGCAGGTTTTTATACCTGATGAAACTAAAGACTGCTCATAGCAATCACCAAAGAAGAGAATTCAAGTGTAGAAGAAATTATTGAAATCCGTATGGAAGGATTATAGTATTTTGAAGTAACTATACGATATGCAGAAGTATTTAAATAACTATTTCGGGAAATAAACCTGAAAACAATGTTCTGAATGTTACAAAGCTAAAGTTCTATCAGTTCAA
Organism: Spodoptera exigua; assembly: GCA_902829305.4. Classification (NCBI taxonomy): domain Eukaryota; kingdom Metazoa; phylum Arthropoda; class Insecta; order Lepidoptera; family Noctuidae; genus Spodoptera; species Spodoptera exigua. The sequence continues at coordinate 3,431,688 of LR824601.2, read as the reverse complement.
AATCGGATAACGTAACGTAACAAAAAAGTACTTGAGACAAATATTTTCTTCTTTTATCAAAGCGCATTAAAGTTATTGAGTGGGAGTTCATACAGACGTCAATACTAAAATAAAGATAAAACGGAGTTAGTGATTAAAGTTCAATTTTGTATAACACTGACAGAAAATTTGATATCTGATCTATAGGTACATTGCAATAAAAGCATTAGGGTATTATTCCTATTTTTAGTCATCTATTGTTAGGTCTGGGAGTCTGCAGTTTGCACTTTAGATTTGACTGGGACGAGAAACCTTCCCTAATGGGTTCTAGACAGTTCCTTCATGTTAAATAGAAAGTTAAGTTGTTCTACTGTTTACATTAAGTACCTGTAGTTTTAGTCTATACTTAATGGACTGTTATGACAACTATTATAATAGTGTGGTTTGACCGGCAGATATTGTTTTAAGGCATTTTATTTAATGTATTTAAGGACAACCAACAAGGCTTACTACATTATACATATTAAACATGCAGTTTAGCGACACGAACATTTATAAGTGTGTTTTTAATTTAAAGGCTGCTACGGCATTTAGTTTACGTTCTACTTATTTTCGTACAGAAGTTTAAAAGTAAAAAATAAAAAAAATATTTACTCTAAAAGTTAGAAAAGATACGTTTCTTGTCTTGGAAATTGAAATAATAATAAAACAATTTAGGAATTTAAGTAAACTTAAAATACATTTTTTATTGTGTAATAGGTAAACTTATTCGTGAAACTATGTATTAATTTACGACGGTGTAATCAACCGTAATTTAGTTAGAAATAGAAATTCTATATTTCCTATGGCGCATTAGAATGCTGTAAGTCATTAGAACCACTTAGTTTATATCAGGCGATCCGCCTTCTCCTATCCCTCCTTATACCATAAAAACAGCGGATTCTTGCAGGCCAAACTTGGAGTTCATTCCTCTTTTGTTGAGGATCCTAGTCCTTTTTCGACCTATCCAGCCGTGGACTCTGAGGAGCTGTACCTATATGATGATTCAGAGGAACATTCAAACTCACCCTTATCACCAGGGTCGAAAGTCTGTCCTGTATCATTTCCTTGCTTCAGTCCTTGGTTTTGCAGGCCCTTCAGTTTTTGGGAAACTGGTATGTTAGGCTTATCTTCTTGTTCTAGATGACCTTGCAAAGAGAAATTCTTGTTTAATAAACTGTATAAGGGAATTTAAAAATATAATATTTTATGTAAGTAAAAAATTAGATTTAAATAAAGCCTTAGTTCTTTGCAGATCCCCTTATAGCAGAGGATAAATTTGGCAAAATTTACTATGTAGGTAAGTAATGTTTTTTATTAATTTTAAAAATGACATTATATTCTTTTTTTTTGTTTATTTCGTTTTAAAGTATTCACATAGGAAATAATTACTAGCCCTTTTTGGTATATAATATCTAGATATCGGATCGGATGGCTATTCGTTATCAAGGCGTATCTTTAATTTAATTAATATTTTATCAAAGTAGTAAGTAAGAATAAAAGTTTAAACACATCCACTACCTATATATACGTCTTAACTCGAATATAGAATAGGTACCAGGCATAGAGGGTCATTGGTACTGGTACCAATACCCGGAGATACCCGGGTATCTCCCAAACCTTAACAGATGAATTGATAAAAAAACTTACCTTGATCGCAGGTTATCAGCCAAGCCAAACTGGCTAACAGCACGCCAGTTACAATGACCTGAAACAACATATACTATTACACATACAGCCATAACATGATGTCAAGCTCAAATATCTGAAGAGTTCTCTTCTAATACTAATTAAATTCAACGGAGTGATATAGTGATCGTGACAAAACAAAGGACAGGTTCGCCATTAAACAAAAACAATAAAATTTTCAAGAAACGAACGAAATGTTTATTTGTTTTTATATTAAGCACAGATCTGCAGGCGGCGAGTAAGGGGAGCTCGCCACTCGACTAGAACCGGACCTGAGCGTACGGCGCATAGCGTTCCTCGCGCGCCTTAAAGAGCCAATAGACCACCACAGACGGGGCCCCATAGGATTGCGGGGCAAGCGCAATAATGTACCGCGGCTTCGGCCCAGAGCAGGAGATGAAACGGGGGTGTTTTTATTCAGTAAGAGTCTGACACTACCTCGCGCCTCACCTTCGACCGGATTTTCACCTTAGAAAAACAACTTTTAGTCCTAACAAACAACTTCGTACAAAATTGGAATTTAGACTACTTGAAATCAGTAAGTATTGAATTTGATTAATGATTGAGTGTCCAATTAGCTGCACCTAAGCTCGATCATTTAGTGATCTGAGTCTGTACAAAGATTTCTTCTTACTAAAACCGCGGAAGCGGTTGCAGGGAAACTTGGCGAGGTTTTTTTATTTCATTTCGTTGAGTTTCATCTTATTCGCTATCAGTAAAAGTTTTCGCGCAGTTGTTGGTTTTCTAAATACCCGGACCTAGGATTTGTGATGGCAGACTTCAATAAACGCTATGTAGATATATAAATTATTAGGTATTTTTTATTTATCTGGTTTCTATGTACGAATGTAATAACATAGATAGAATAAATAAATGCTTTGTAGGTAAATTAAGGTGTCTAATTTTAATTATTATTTTTTACATGAAATGTATTTTGTTGTATTTTTTGGCATCATTCCAGCTTTTAAATGGGGTTTCAAATTGGATATTTGAATTAATTATTATAAACAGGAAACCTAGGTAGGTACTATAATTCACTTTTCAAGCAAATATTTAAAATTATATTTGAGATAGTTTTTTAAATAAAGGTAAGTTCTATTTGAGATATTGTTAAGTTGACCTAACGTCAAAATATAATCTGGTCTATAAATAATATGCGCCTGTGCATTCCTTTATGCCCTTCGATAATTAAAATCAAAATAAGAAAATTAGTACCTAAATAAATTCATAAAAACTTTTGGCATTTTTTTGCCTCGGTACTTAGGACATATTTTAGAATTCATGGGCATTAACAGTATATCTATTTTTTACCTTAAATCTGACTTGAATTTTCAGATAATGTATAAAACTTAAATTTTTCGAACTGTACATAAAGATAGGTAAGTATGGTATAAATGTACGCAAAGCTTTTCTCACAAAGTAACAAATAGTACAATTCGCTGTTATATTCATAAATCTACTTTCATTATCGCAAGCATCAGCCCTTTGACACAGCTAGATATAGGCCTCTTCAAATGTACTAAATTTGAAAGAGGTGACTGATCACCCATTCAACCACCGTAACCTTCAACATTAATTAATAACATGCATTTTAAATAATTATACGTATTGTAATATCGCAATAACATTTGCACATCTTCACACAGGAGACAGACGACCAATTAATAGGAGAGTCTCTAAATCAATTAGGCACAAACAGGGCAGCTGATCTCCATAGCCCATATTGCCAGGAGATATTGTAGTAAGTGCTTAATTAGTGCAAGAGTACTCTCAACGCGCTTTCCACGGTCGTAACATTAGTTTCTAGATTTCAGCGTAATTAAATTAAAGTTAGAAAAAGAAAGAACCATTAGTAGCTTACCGACGCGTATTTTAGAACCCGCTTACAACAATTCATGTTCAGGAAAATTTACCGTAGTAAAAGTATGTACTTATACAAATTCGTTTGTACCTTCGTCGCATACCGAGATTTTTGGCACTATCTTGAGTGTACATCTGACATCTTGATCTATGAATCTTCAATTTGTGGATCACACAGAGATTTGTTCTGAGATATAAACCTGTGTCACTTGTGGGAGAGCCATGAAACAACTACAGCGTTGTGTTACGCGGTTACCAGAGACCCTGGTTACCAAAGCCAAGCCAAAGTAAACACTAGCGCAAGTGCTGCTTTAAGTGTAAAAATTAGGAAAATGATAATTCGCAAATGCGTTTATACGACACATTCCAAGTATCTACATATTAATATGAAATTCGCTGTAAGTCTTAGCCTAAAACCCTGCCAGGGTTGCGGGTCAAGCGCAAGAATTTCCCCCGGCCACAGACTGGAGCAGGAGAAGGAAAGAGGTACTTTTTAGTCAGTAAATGTCTGACAATCCGTCTCGGTTGGTGAATTTTCCCCTCAAATAAAACGACCAATATTATAAACCGGAATTTTTTTACATGTGTAACGGTGTTTGTTGCTCGTAAAAGCTAATTAATAGATGCGTCTGAATAAAGTTAGATTATAGTCTATGATAATACACATGATACTTTTTATCCTTTGTATAAGTAGAGGACAAAATAGCTGGCAAAAACTAGTCTTTCTTATTTTAAAAGATTTCGGTTAGGTATATCGTGTAACATAACAACAGAACACAACTTACCTAAACCCTAAACTTTATTGCTTTAACATTAAAGTCGAATATCCAATAATAAATCTTAGAGATAGGTGTAAGTTGACCTGCATACGTACACATTTAGTTGTCTGATATAGAAGTTTTTTGCATACTAGTATAACTCCCGCGTCAGAAGTGGGTTTACACATATCTATCTAAGTATATCATTTCATATCCACAACACACTCAAACCAGGAACAACAATTTGTTGTTCACACCACACAAAGAGTTGAAGAAGTCTTTTAAAACTTTAGTCAGCAATAAAATCAATGTGTCAACACAAAGCATTTTCATTATCAAGATTCTTATTAATTTTAAGTACCTAGACTTTCGTAAAATAATCGAAAAATCGTTTCTATTCGTAATGTCATTACATCGCAGTTAACATCAAAAAAATTCGACTTAAGTACATAGATGGCAGTTGTGACTATTAACATTGTGTTACTAAGCAGAAATGAAAAAGAAAACAATTCAAAAGCTCCTAGTTCCTTAAGAAAAGCAAGAATTTCATTTGTTTTTAAATAAATTATACTACATTCATTTTAAAAAGGTTCGTCACTACATACCTACGAAGCGAGTCACTTTTTATTAGATATATTAGTTATGTGATTGGATATGGATTACCCGATGGTAAGCGCCGCCCATGGGTACTCGCCACCAAGGAGTTACGAAATCGTGGTCGTCCTTTAGGGGATTAAGGGATTGGGGAGGGATGGGTGGAGGTGGAGGATTGTGCGTCCGGTGACCACACTCATACGGCGAAACACAACGCTGTAGTTATTTCACGCCGATTTTCTGTGAGGCCGTGGTATCACTCCAGTCGATCGGACGTAATTGCGCCGCGACTTAAATTTTATCAAATCTAAAAGCTACGTGTTATAAGGTAAATTTTTTCTCACCACTAAACGTGGCCACATTTTACTTTTCATTGAAATTTTTATCGCGTCGTAAAAGGACAGTGCCTCTTTGTTAACATAGTTGCAAGTGCAATCGCCCAGCAAGCACCCTCGCGTTCAATTTCTATGCCAAGCAAAATTTACTTGGCGTTCCTTAAAAGAGAAGTTCGTTTTAAGAAAATTTCAGAACTTATTTCTAATTGTCATGTTTTCTATGAATCATGTAATTATCATAAACACTCGTCCTTGTTGTAGTGGGACTATTTTAGAATCAAATCGAATAAAATTATTATAACGGCAGAAGGGGTCACCAGCGACGTCGAGTTGTAGTAAAAGTACCTGGGTACTTCATCACCAACTCGACAGCAAGTGAAACTTCGCTGTAATCGCAATACATTTCCCATCTTTGGCTTCTAAGTTGGAACGGACTGCTTCCTTCGGTAGGGTCCTATTTCGGATCCGGCGGGAGAAAACGGTGGAGCAAAAGGTAGCGGTGGCTTGAGCATCGCTGTGTTCTCCTCTCTTTCTGCAAAGCAGTGATAATCGCAATGGAGGAGGTGGAACGTAAGGAAACTATCCTGCTCACGCACCAGCCGCCGCAGTTAGGTTAAGACCAAAAGACCACCACAGACGGAGCCCTACAGGGCTTTTGTTCAGCCGGGGTTACGGGCTAGCGCAATAAGGTGTCGTGATAAGGCTCCGGCCTAAAGGCGCAGTAGAAGGAACGGGGACGTTTGCAGTCAGTAAGAGTCGGGCATTCCCTTCCGCCTCACCCTCGGCGAGATAAGCCATTGTATGATTTTCACCTTACAAAAAAAAATGTAGCTAGGGTGTAAGAGCAAGGTGCAGGCGCGGTGTTGTACCGCGGCCCGGTAGGAGCAGGAGAGATAATGGGTTGGTTTAGGTATATACTTTATATATGAAAAAACAACAAAAGAAGACTGGTAAAAATTAGATGAGGGTTTTATGATTGATAAAAAAATGTGACGTTATTTGTGTTATAATAGGGAAGTGTTAAAAGTAGACGCCCACCATAAACAAGTTGAGATTGCAACATAAACCACTACAAACAGGAAAAAACACGCGTACGGCGTGGACACAGAATAAAAATTAAAAGAAATATGCGGCCGTCGTCGACCAGGAGTTGCTGAAGTTTGGAGATTCACTAAAAGTCTGACACTCCGACTCGCTGCACTCAGCGCTGGAGGAGACATTCGATTACCGCCTCAAAAAAAGTATCGTTATCAGAAAACGTCAAACAATTTTTCGCAGTAAGCCGACAAAGGAAAATTTTTGAAGCACCAATTACATAGATTCGCAAATGTCAGTTAGTTTTACAACGGATCGACAATCAAGATCCATTAACCTGTGCCTGTGAGTGGAATGTTCTTGTTTATTTTTGTTGTACACAAAAGGACATACCGATACGGGTTGAACTCTCAACTCTTAACTTGGTAATATCAATCAGAATCCGAAGTTCCTACCAACACAGACGGTATCGAGAAAAGCCTCAGTACCGAACGAGTTGGTATACTTGCCATCACACAATCTGATTCTAAAAACTTTGATTAAACCGTAAAACCTGTGCACTCTATTCCAAGGAAACTGAATAATTAAATTTGTACTCTATGAAACTAACAACAGCACATGAAATTCGACCTAAAGTGTATAGCTTTTGTATCTTTTCCCTGAAACATGTTTGAGATTATTAAGGCTCCAATCGGCATGTCAGAATTCACGTTTGATTCATTTTGAGCTAATATAGTCAGCCTTTGTCAATATTTGTGTCATAGCTCTGTGATGACCACTTGATTGTACTCCGGTTCTAGCTATGAATTCCATTATTAATTGTTGTAAATTAATATTACCTAACTTTGCTTTGCCAATTATGTTGAACATTTATAAGCACTCAAAGAGTTCTTATAATAAAGGATGAGGTAGACAACCCTATTTTTGTCAATTTTGTAAGTGGGTTCTTACATTTTGATTCAGTCTATGAGTTGGGTAAAACTCCGACAGCATAATATGGTGTATTCTATGACATAGATGGGCAAAGGGTAGCTGCTGTGGAAGCATTGCAAAGCATCACACCTGCTAAAGTCGATTTTAGACAACTTAGATAAAACCCGGGTCATTGTTTCGATATTTTCTCTAGTATTATGTGCCAAAATATGAAAGAGTAAGTAGTAAACAAACTAACTAAGCTGAGGACGAATGAATAGTCGAACACAGCGAACTTTCACCTTTTGTTGTAATTCAAATGTTGTGTTAGCTACAGTATTTTTGGTGCAACATTTAATATATATCACAATGTGTTATTCCACGAAAGTTGAACAGGGCTTACTGCATAACGACTCCCGCTTCGTTTTTGATATCTACCTTGTTAGAGAGTGTCTAATTCAAAACATTGGACAATGTTCTAAACTATAAACTACATAGGTAGTCGAGTTACCCTCTATGTGTGTGTAATAAACATTTCGAAATTTGAATGTGTGGTAGGTAATTATATTTTCGGCTGCGAATTAACGCGATTTCGCGTTTAATAACCCATAGTCATAGGAGATTGCAACTTGATTCAAATTAGATAAAATTTTTGGAACAAGAAACAAACCTGAACAAATCTAGTCTGTGTATTCAACAAGTTTTCAGAAACTCTCCTTAATGGTAAGCTGAACAATGAACATTGTATTACGTGCAGTGCACTGAATTCGTATATTTGATAAAAATGTTAGATTCAAACTGACTACGGAGGCAACTCAATGCTTTCTTGATCGTGTTCCTTCTAGCGAAAAACTACTTGTAAATATATCATATGTAAGTACAGAGGCCAACAGGTCAACCTACCCTAGTCAGCCACTGTTTTCATTCGACCTTCAACTTTATATCAAAACAATAAAATTGAAAATGTTAAAAAGAAATTTGACAGAAAGGAGTATAGGTTGCCAAGCTGACGTCACTAGATAGCTGTGTATAATGACCTAACATTATGAAGCATACAGCTTTGTCTGAACATGACAAGCTAATTTGGTGGTTGATTTTCAAAATACGTGATACATTCAGTACATATCAAGGTACCTAAATTACAACAGAGTATGAAACATAGTAATGAGCGTCAAAGCGACATCTGGACAGTTAACATAATCTGTGTAATTCCGCAGTAGTATTGAGTGGATTAACAGAACCGCCATAGTAGATTTTAATTCGATTTAATTGATTTTTAATTTGAGCGAAATTTAATTGATTTTGCCGATTGCCGAAGCATCTACTTAACTGTCAAAACTGTCAAGTTATTGGTGTTGGCCTAATTAAAAAGCAAACTTTCGTGTTAAAAACTCTTTATATCACGCATTGACGTCCCTTATTGTTCCAGATAATATATTCAAGGCTTGTTTCCCTACCCTCAGATAAATGCTCGATGTTTATGGTAGCACATACAAAATTCGTTCTATTTTTAAATTTCTCATCTTCTTCTCTTCTTCAGTTACGTGTATAATATTATATCGTATGCGCGTATCTTCTTCTGCTTATGTATAAAAATGAATTTCTGTTCGTTAGTCTCGCTAAAACTCGAGAACGGCTGGTCTGTTTAGGATAATTTTGGTCATAAAATATTTGTTGACATCCTGAGACGGTTTAAAATTTTAGGACATATAGTTATATTTGAGAGGGCTTTCGGTCAGCTAGTAATATTTTTTTTTCTTTTTTACTATCGAGAAAAGAGATGTGGTATCCAAAAATGTACCTACTTATTAATTGGTCGCCTTTACGGACCACTCGGCCAGTCGATCACTGACGCTATTAATAAAATCTGATACCAGCCATCAGTTTGCATTTTAATCATTTCCTTAAAAACGACTCTTAATGTTTCACGGCAAAACGAAAAGCCGCTTACGCGTTAAAGTAATATTAAAACTGAATTTATAACATGTTTTATAACGTGGTAGGTAGGAAGGTAAACTCGTGCTGGGATTTCATCAAATAACATAAAATATTAATTATAAAGGCAATAACCAATCTGGCTACTAGAATCTGGTATGCACAAACACAAAGGCATTCCTCATTAAACATGCACATTGTTTTAACGTATCAAGTACAATTAATATTGTAACCAAATATTTATTCATAAAATAATGTTTTGTCACCACATCGTTGACAAAACAGTGGTTTATGGAATTTTCACTCGCTTTACCATTTAATATATTATTTTTATGTAGGTAGGTATGTATTTACCAATCACGGGACCACAAATTTCCGGCCAATTGGTTGGCGTACCAGGGGCCGAAGCCAACTGCGCAGAGGCCCTTCAGACAACTTAAGTCTAAATGAAATGGGATACAAACCGTCGACTATCCCTGTATGCACTATTAAAATGCACACAAGGACAGTCTTGGTTAGTCTATGATAATAGAAACAAGGGATAAGGCTATGAGCGTAGATTGCTATGGACTGGTAGATATGGTTGGAATTATGAAAGAACTATGGCACCTGCCGAAACAATGTGTTAAATACACGTAAAAATGGCAGGTGGAGACTCGCCAACTCATCGATCCGAATGTACCTAACATTATGTGGCAAATATGTCAACATGGCCTGTGCAGTTATTACAGCAGCTCATTCCCAATTTCCCACCATCTTCTAAGCATGTAAATAGCTAAAATAAACCAGCCGTGCTGTATCTACAAGAAAAGCCTGGAGGACGATGCTAAACCTTTTAAAAGAAGTTTTGATTTTCGCCGGTTTTCTACAAGGGCACCATGCCCTCATCATCATCAGTTGGTCGAGCTAAACAGTTTGTATGGAAGGACTTGAAAATCAAAATGCAAGTATTTATAAAAAACAACGTGACCTTTACATGATAAAGGATATTTAATTACAATGAACACATCGAGTATCTAGTGCTAAACAACTAAGTGATTAGCGGACACGAGTACCTACACAGACTTTTTAAAATAAAAAGGTAATTTCAAAGAAAAATCAGTGCTTTGATATAATTAATCCTTTCTTGTTAATTAATCTGCTTAGGTATGATATTAAGAGTGGGTTTGAATTCTTTGACTCAAAGAGTGTAGGTCTGTGAATCCTGAGAGCAGTTGACCACGGCCAGTACCTGCATATTTCTGCGGCTTCTCTTTTCTACTTCTACCGCTATGAAGTATTAGGAGACCATGATCAATAATAATACTCTCTACTGATTAAAATGTCATTTCGCTAATTCTGGTTCAGTTTTAACTGGCTTTGATCTTATTGTACGTACTCGTAAGTCTTTATAAAATGAGTTTGTACATATCAAAAATGAAAACGTGTTTGATGAGCATTAATGCCGAAAATGTAATTGCATATTATCATTGTTGTTTTACCAAATGTGAGATATTGATAGTCAACCCTCTAAATTTGCCAAAAAACAAGGGCTTACTGAGATAGCTCGTAAAAAGTCTGCAGCTGTAGATGCAAAGGGCAGGCTGCATCGTTCGAAGGATTGACGGCCAGCAGTATGATTCTGTAAGACTTCATTCTACACTTCGAATCTGGGGGTCTACTCTTATTCTACGAAAAACGAACTTTCGATCGAAACTTCGCGTGTTTCCTACCACGGTTTCAATTCGTTCCGAAATTTCGTTCGAACGAAGACGTTTGACATTTAGAACCTACTCTAATCCTTATTAGCTCCGAACGAACTTTTGAATTTGACAGATGATTTTTCGGATTTTTTACTTCAAATTGACGAAACCAAAAGTATTACCTTTTAATTTTCGTTTAGTGTGAATTTTGTATGAAAATTGTTTGAAATGGCTACAAGAATGCTCTAAATCGAAGCTCTTTTACGTGAAAAACGTGTAGAGCGTAGAAGAAACCGGTGCTGCCTGCGCAATCTATACGTATATATAAGTCAAATTCCGGACTTAGAGTTTGTAGGACAGTCGCCTATTATTTGAGGAGCTGTGAGAAACTAACTTTTAGAAAAGTTTTCAAAACAAAAACTCATAAGTTGTATGTTATTGTTATGATATGTACCTACTTCGATTATTCGGAACGTGCGAAGTGGGTAGAAAGGGTAAAGAAACCGATCGCGGCACAAATATGTAAAAAAGGACAAGTAAATAAAAACACTCTTAAAAAAAAATAACTGATTTTTATTTCCTAAAGTTCTGCACTTATTAAACAAAAATTAAAAACTTATTATCCTTTTAAAATAAATTTCAATTTTCTAAACAAATACAACAAGGAGTATAATTTTAAACAACTTATTAGCATTTTATATACCTAACATTAAAACAATATCGTTACTGTAACACATTAAAGTACTTATATGAAGTTAACATAAACGAGCATTATTTACCATATACTGCTCAAAATAAAAATATCACACATTGTCATCCCAGTTACATACATTTGTAACTGAACATGAGTGTAATATGAATGGCTTTGTTTTAACTCTATTACATTATTTTATAAAAATATTAAGTAATTAACATTGCATACATTTTTATCAAATTCAACGACAGTTTTCTTTTCAAATGTAGATAATTGGACATTTAGCTTCGACTCGCTTTGTCACACAGTCTTCTTCCACCACTACATAATCAATATTAACGCACAGCCATAATATTATTCGCATTAATTCTTTTCTCTTCCCTGCTCTTCCACATCCCTCACATGTTCTGCTAACACCAATTTTACATTTTAGCACAGTCTAGGGTAAGAAAATGATTGTGTGTTTATAACACTCAAAACCTGTTTTTATAATAATATCAATTTTTTATACAATTCATTAAAATTCCTTTCTCCACATATATTTATTGTCTTTTATAGTATATTTTATTAACTCGTGTTGATAAAAATAAACAATCTGTTGGCATTAATTTTTTGACACATGTCATGCACGGTCCGAATACAGCCATTTTTGGTCGTCATACATAACAACCCTTTCTTGGCATGAAATAGTACTCTTTAAATTAGTCGGTTATAAATGTCTGTAAAAGAGTGTTTTATAAAGTAACGATGATAAATTACACGATGAATTACAATTCCGTCAAAAATAAATATATTTTTATTTTCTGCGTGGAATATTATAAGTAATAGTTTTACAAACCACATACATAATGTGGAATTTAAAGAAACAGTCAGAGCATTTGTAATTTTAACTTTAAGTAAAAACCGTAATTTACCACAAATCACATTATAAAGAACCTACACAATTACATTCGTTCACGAAAATTATCTCTGGATCGAACTTCGTATGCGTGTCCGAAAATAAAACAGAGTAGGGTCGTCAACGTTCTTTCGTTCGAGTTTCGTTCGTTTCCGAAAGTTTCGTTTCGAAGAAAGAGAGTAGACCTCCTGAATCCGCCGTGAGTAGTAGTACACTAGCGCTACACTTGCGAGTTGAACTAAATTGACAGCAACATTTTGATGGGTAAAGTATAAGATGACGTTAAAAGTGGCATTCTAAAAATTTAATTTTCCCGTCACGCTCACTTCGCACTCGAACACGATTCAAATTCAAACAAATTTTATAGAATCGACGTTCAGGAATAAATGCTTGATTAGTCACCAAGGACGGCTTGAAAGAGCTGACACAACACTAAGGTATGTTTCGCCGTGCGATTGATGTTACCAGATCCTCCCCTTAAAAGCTAAAACCCCTATTCTAAAATCGCAAAAGGCCTTCAACTTACGTGTTTTTACACACAGGTGTTTTGCCAATCAATTCCATTAAAAATTCAGTTTGATTATTTGAAATACCTATTTGCATTAACCAGCATCGAATTAGCGAAACATTGTATAGCTTTCAACCACTTGATAATTATAGCAACCATGCTCCTACGTTTGATTTCATTGACCCAGCCAAGGAGGTTCTATTTCCAATCGTGTCTATTTTTATATATGCCCATAGACTGTTACCAATTACTCGCTGAAATGTAGATATAAATACTTTATCTTTTCTAACAATTATCGATATTTTTACAAGTTTGAGTTAGTAACAGTAGCACATCTAAATGTGCAATGTTTTGTTTTATGGTATAAGTCGGCAAACGAGCAGACGGATTACCTGATGGTAAGCAATCGGCGCAGCCCACGGACACCCGCAACACCAAAGGAGTTACGAGTGCGTGCCGGCCTTTTGGGGATAGGGGTTGCGGATATAAGGATCGGGAAGGGATAGGGGAAGGGAAAGGATTGGGCCTCCGGTAGCCTTACTCACACAGTGAAACACAACACTGTGGGTTGTTTCACGCCGGTATTCTGTGAGGTCGTGGTATCACTCCGGTGGAACCGACCCTTTAGTGTCGAAGCTTGGCTCTCCCACACTTATGGACTTATCAGACTCTTACTGACTAAAAACCCCCTCGTTGCTTCTCCTGCTCTGGGCCGAGGCCGAGGTGCCTCATTGCGCTTACCCCGCAACCCCGGCTAAACATCAGCCCTAATGGGGCCCCGTCTTTGGTGGTCTGTTGGCTCTTTAAGGTGCACGCGGAATGCTACGCCGTACGCTCGGGTCTGGTTCTGGTCGGGCGGCGAGCTACCCTTACTCGCGTTCCGCAGACCCGCACTTACCACCGTAAGCGCCGGAGATCATCTCTCCATCCCCGACGCCCGGAGTGAGTGTTTTGTTAATGAAGTACATATGCGTGTGCGCAGAGATGTTATATTACATAAATGTAAATAGTACATGCTTGCCCCACCCTCAACTGACAGTGCCAAAAGTCCAGTGTAACCTATATTTGTACTCTTTATTTTAATCCCTCATCAAATGAGTCGCCCTGGGTTGGCCGAGAGAAGTGTCAGACTCTTACTGACTAAAAACCACCCCGTTCTATCTCCTGCTCAAGGCTTGCCGCAGCTTCGTAACCCCTGATTTTATGAGTGACAGACACTCAGAATATATTTTATTTGTTCGTTAATCGTTACGGCTAAAAGCTACTCAACCAGTGACGAAATTAATTGACAATGTCGAAGATCGGAAACAATCATCTATACTAATATTATAAAGAGGTAAAATTTGTTAGTTTGTATGTAGGGGTATACTTTGGATCCGCTGGTCGAATTGCCAAAATCATTGATAGATAGCTACAATGTTCCTGAGTGCTATAGGCTATAAAACATCACGTTACGATCAAATGGAGCTGAGCAGCGGGAGAAATTTACGTACGTACACGAACTTAAAAAAGAGCTAAAAACTATCGAAAATTTAATGTATCGATAGATCGATGAATTAATGAAAAAATAAATAATTAAATAATAAAAAATAGTATTGTTATTTTTAAATATTTTATTAAAAAAATATTTTTCTAATTTAGTATTGCAACATCGAATTTATTTATTTTTGACATAGGAAACTTCCCAATTGTGTACTGAAATTCCGTTGTAAAAGTGGGCATATATATTTTTTTTACTTATTGATTATTAAAAAAATCCGCGTATTAAAACCTCCTATACGGTACAACAATGTTGTAATCGAACTCGCTGCAAGTTGCAAAATTTCACGTAAGTACAGAATTTGTATCGACTGGGGATCGAACCCATGATCATACATAAAAATACTATTGTTCGTAACATCACGCATTTAATTGCCTAAAGAGGTAAGCGGAAACCTTCAAATTATCATACTACATCGGTAATCATTATTTCTGTAAGTCTTTTGTAAAAGAGGAAAGAAGAAAGGTTTTATAAGTTGCCTCTAAACAAATTCCGACACGGATATCGAAGTGCAACCTCCTTAAAATCAGGAGTCGCACTTACAACCAATGAGCTACAAGCACTTGAGGAAGTAGACAATTTCATTTTCTGTCTTAAATAATAAATAAAAAGTGCTTGTTAGAGCTCAGTAGTTATAAGTGCGTTGTACTACTGACGTGCCAAGCACGAGGTCCACATTCCGATTCAGGGTCGGAAAATCATCCGTAATTATTGTACGATTACTGGAAATAAATGCTTTAAAAATAATAGTCCTCTCTTACATAGACATTGTTTTCAAAAATTTTAAATTTAGATAAAAAATTTCACACATAAGCCTCCTTACAAATTCAGGCAAAAGCGTGTTGAAGCGAACTGACGAACAAACAGAATAACGCCCGTGCAAGTCCTTAATTGAACTATCAATCAAATGGAAAACCTAGGAAACAGGTATCATACGAACATTGTGCATTTTGAAAACCCCAAATGCATAACCCAGGTAAAACGTTAATTAAATTTGGGCATCATGCAACTTCATTCCTACGTTTAAATAATAACCGCAAAATGTTTAGTTCGCCTCGGCTGCTCATAGCATCGAAATTTACTTAAATTTTGTAATACCTAGATTCCTAGAATCCAGTATGCACTAAAATTAACCCACCAAGCAAATTCAAGCCCAGTAAGCAATTTAATAGTTCAAATTTTATCAAAAATTGTTTTACTTGTCGTTTCAGCGCAAATCTATTTATTTAATTTAATTCCTTCGCAGACAAAACGCAACTTTATTTGTTAAAAGACTAATAGTAAATTATTAAAATATGCTTTGAAAATGTCGCCGAGCGCCTGCTAGAAAAATTATATGTCATTATTAAATTACTTTAAAATATGAAATAAAACAAAGTAATTAAAAATAAATCACAGTAAAAATGTTTTTCGCGATATGCGGTACTTTGTTTTTTTTATTAATCTCTGCCGTATTAATAAAAAAAATTTTGAGGAATTATTTCTTTATTGTTTTGTAATAATTAACTTATTCAAAAACATATAAAATAATATAAGGCGAGGCGCAAACTTTAAATTAAAAAAAATGGAAATTAAAAAAAATAATAATTTGAAAACTTTCCAATATTGCATGTCGAAAATTAAATTAAAACTAAAATAAAAATAAAAAAATATTTTTCAAATTACTTACCGTCGCCTTCATTTTCAACACTAAGATATTTCGACTTGAGTTTATTGCAGAAAAGTGCACGCGTCCGCTCACAACGAAAACTTCCCGCGGACTAAAGTTTGCAGCTCACCTCACCTCCCCGGCGGATGGCCAGGTAGTGCAGGCGAGGGGGCACTGCAACGATGGGGTGGGATACCCCTTTACACCCCCCATTGCATCCTTCAATATTTACAGTGATGGTTCAGTACGAAAAATCTTGGTTTTGAAAATACATTTTTTATTACATATTTATTTAAAAGCTATAAAACTTTTTGTGTAATGCATTTTATACTTTTTTCCAGTTTTGTTTTTTTTTTATTTTTGTTCGATCACTTGCCATTTTGACGTATCTTTACCAGTTTTTTCCCAAAATCGATATATGTAATGCAGTTTCCAACAATATGATCTCGTTATCAAATAAATTAATCGATATGTGGATGATTATTTTATAATTGCTATAAAACGAAAACTCTTCAGAATAAATCATTCATGCCAAATTTAAACTTTATAAACAAAAAAAATAAGTCGTCTGTGGCGCTAGTGTCGTTTAAGAGCATTTTCGCACGAAGAAAAATTTGACAACCTGTTCGCATTAGTGATTTTCATTCGACTGCACTGATCCCTGAAATTACCAATGGGATTTATATTTTAACATATAATAGTGATATTCTTTTAACAAGCTGAGAGTATTAGGAACTGAAGTATGGATGGATAAGCCATGATGCGAGACGAGGCTTTGCTTGCATTCCTGTTAGCATGTTACAGTATAAATATGTTTTCTGAAGACTTTTTCTTACAATATTAGAACACACAACATAGTAGGAAAAAAAATGTCGTTACATTTATGTTATTGATTAGTTTTTGAATTCATAATTCTCGCAAAAATTTAGAGTTTCACTGGGTCCTCTTCGTAGGTAGCACTAAACCAACAAACCAGTTTTCTCAATTAATCTGGATAAACAAACATCGCTACACTTTCATATTACCCAAGCGATGTTTATAAACGCCTTTGCTACTAGCCTTTGGCCAGCGGCTTTGCCTATGTAAGTTTTAGATTTCTATTTAGGAATTCGGGGTAAAGTGTGTTCTGCCTGTAATTTAAAGTACTCTTTTAGATGGAGAAAGAATTTTCAAAAAGAAATTAAATGCTTTATGTTTGAAATATTAACGTAGCTGCAACTGGTTGCTGGTAGCGTGTCGCCGGTTTTGTTCCCTCACGGAAAACTATTTGGTTCGATCCGAAAATGGTTGTTCCAAGTATGTGTGTGATGTGTATATGAATTTCTATGTTTGTAAACGCACCCATTATACGGAAAAAATCCTATTGTGGTACAATGTTTAAAAAGTATTTATATCTATTAAAAAACTAACAACAGTTTTAAATTATTGTAAGCAATAATATTGTTAACTTTATAAATTAATATGTGTGGTCTTAGAACTGATTGTCAATGGGTTTTGCTAGATCAAGGAAGGCCGGCAATGATGTTGATGCCCACTGGCGGCGCTGATTGCTTATTATTAGGTGATCAGCCAACTTTGTTCGCACCTTACCAATTTCATCGTTTTTATTTGAATGTTGTCTTCTGTTTTTAAGTTACGACCGAGGTGATTATCTGTACACAGACAAAAAATCGTACATCAGAGAAAGACCCTGGTAAAAATTGTTCTAGATATTTTAAATGTCTTCTTTTAGGCTTAAGTCTGAGTCTAACGTAAGTAAGAATGGGTGAACCTTGTTCAAAGATCAACAGGTAATATTTATAAGATGTAGGAGGATAGGGGCAGCTATAACAAAGCAATGAGAAGCAATAACATGGTCTAAGCTACATGTTAGCTGAACACTAATACAACAATCTTATGCGCCATTTATAAAACATATTTATGTTACAAAAGAATCTGTTCTATTACTTTGACCTTTAGTTATTAATTATATTTAAGTGTGAGCTCTCTCCCACACTTAGGATCTACCGTAGATAAATCCTGGCTTACAGTAGTTGGCAGGTTGTGGATCAAAACAACGCCATAGGTTAATATAAATTCTGCTAGAATACTATTTTAATCCTACTTACGGACAAACCTAGCATAGGACCGGGGAAATATGGAAATATAACTTTATCTATTCCTTGTACAAAGGTAAGGAAAACCTCCTACGCTATGAACCGATAAGCCTAACTCCTTTGAAGATAAATACAAATATGTGATATGTATTCCATTGAAACGTCACCTTTGACTGCACTGGATTGAAAATACTTAGTTTTGTTGAACGTTGAACTGAAACAACTTATCCACGCTAAGCCACCTCATGGACTTTCAGAGGTATATTTATTCAAACACTAAAATATACTTGCTTTATCCTGGCAGGCACACGATAGTCGAGCTTATTACAAGGGCAACAAAACAACATTTTAATTAAATTGTTTGAGACCCACTTCGTTTTCAACTAACAAACGTGTGATATGAGCCACCAATGTTGAAAGGTCTGCCATCGTGTATAATCCTACCGAGCTTGGGGATCAGGGGAAAGGAGTGAAGTCAAGGTTTGGACCTCACCATATCGCAAGTTCATTAAAACCGTTTTGATTAAATGTGCATACGAGCAATTACAATTTCGACAAGTTGTACGTACGAGTTGAGTTTTCTAGTTTTGTTTTTTTTTGCACCAAGGCGCCGCGGCTTTTGTGACATTTAAGTAGTTAATTGTTTGGGTTTGAGTGGCTTTTTATTTTCTTTGAGCGTGGTAGCGTGACATGATACTCAATATCTTTAAAAACACCTTACATAAATGTTCCTACACGTATCGCCTACTGACGATAAAGTGCATGAACTTTTCGACAAAAGAACAGCAATATAACAACACGACTTATAAGTACTTTGACTCTGTCTAATGCATTATAGGCTACACTGCAAAGGATTACTCAGGTTATTTTGCTTGCTTTGTTGGACACTAGCGAGCACCTTTATGAAGTATTCTTTCAAAAATTAATTCGTAATATTGACAAAGACTCCTCTCCATGTACTTTAACAGTTACTGTAAGGTTGTAATTAGTTATTCGGAAAGTGGCATGGTGAACTCTTGTGTAACTTAGGCCTTTTGAGCATATTATATTTGAAGTGATAGGTCTCCGATCTCAGACCTTATAGATATGTAGGTAATAGACTTTCTTTGTAAGCGCAGTAGGCTTCGTAGCGTTTGAAAGAAAGAAAGAAAGAAAAAAACACATTTCTAAAAAATTGTGTTTATTCGAAAAAGTGTGTGTCTGTATTAATGTTTCTCCCCAGAATTACTTGGTAAAACTTACACTTAACATACTTGGCTGTTCTATTTCCATTTCAATACCATGTGCTGATAAGTCGTTGTTACATGTACATTGTTTCACTTCAGGAATAGGCGTGATTTTCGCGTTCGCTTCTTAGAACCCCAGATTTCCACGGGGGGTGTACTAGGCCCGATGCCCAGCTGATACCCCAGCGACCGTGGATATTTTTAACCAGTAAGACTTTGATACTCCCACTCCCTCACTCACCTAGGATGCTCTCATCCATGGCATTTGATGATCTTCACGCCTCAAAAAACAATATTAAAGAGATAGGAAGCTACGGTTGTTAACATACAAACATGAATATGAATAACGCTTTGTGCACATTGACTGATGATTTCAAGGAAACCAGTGAATGATTTAATATTATACAAGCATTGATTTGTAAAGGAGTATCGGAAATAATTGGTGCTACAGATCGTAGCGCACCTTTGTACAGGTTCCTGGAACATCTGAGTACAGTTTATAGAGAAGCGATGTGTCTATGATGTTAAGGTCCTTTCGATGATGTAGACACGTATATTAATATGAACCGTATATAATTAGAAGGAAATAGGTACATAGTAATATACTAGTAAGTTTTGTCAGGGGAAAATCATCAAATGACTTCTCCTGCCCAGGGTAGGCGAGTGAGAGTGTCAGACTCTTACTGACTCGATCTCCCCCCCTCCCCGTTTCTTCACCTGTTTTAGGCCGAAGCCGCGGTGCCACATTGGACTGTTATATACGTCGCTTCTAGGGAACAGAGAGTATAGTTCCTTAAGATCAGAAAAGGAGGATCTCTATTGTCCAACAGTTTTACGTTGGCATTTTCTATTGCTGCTTATTCGCGCGCAAACTTCTTTTCACACGGTTGACAGAGACAGGATAGTAGTGCTGTGTATAAGCTAACATACAGCAGGAGGAGAAACGAGTTGGTTTTAGTCACTGTTTTTAGAACGTTGGATATTTTTTTTCATCAAAAAGAAAGTGCTGTATAAACGTCATCCCCTTAAACTGTGATCTTCACGTGCGTCGAGATTATGACTAACCCTTAGATGGCCCATGGTTCAGTTGGGTTGTGTTATGCAAAGAGTTGTTAACCAGCCAAATCCAACGATAGATATATTATGTCTTTTATAGGATGTGCCATCATACGAGCAGACGGATATCGGCACCCGCCCATGGACACCTGCAACACCAAAGCAGTTAAGAGTGCGTTGCTGGCTTTTTAGCGATATGTGTTTCGGATAGTTAAGGATTGGGAAAGGATGGGGTGGAGGGATTGGGCCTCCGGTAACCTCGCTCACACAGTGAAACACAATGCAGTGGCTGTTGCTGGTTTTATGTGAAGCATTTTTTTTTAACGTTACAGAAAAGTTCCTTATCATCTAAACTCGCCAAACTTTAACGTTTGATGGCGAGAATCACTCCTGTCGAGCCATCCTATTCCAGCCGAAGCTTGGCTCTCCCACATTATTTAAAGTTCATAAAAGCTATATGTACTATCCTTATGTTAAAATCGCAGCCGCCGATATGGCGACTCGCGCCCACGTCTTAACTTTGAACTCTTTCAGACATAACAATACATGTAATTGATATCCCTAATGTATTGGACATTATCTCCCACCTTTTCACTCTGTTTCCATTGTTTTCTTAAGGTGGAATTTTCCAGTCCTCAATGGTTGAAAGAAAACAAAGCTTTTTACATCCACATAGATACATATGTATACTTACATATAAGTACGTTAATTACGTCATAAAATCTCATGGCCTTAATGACTATAGGTACGTATAGTACAAAACAAAGTCGCTTTTTTGTCCCTATATCTCTATGTATGCTTAATTCTTTAAAACTACGCAATGGATTATGATACATGATATACTTTTCGTGTAATGGATAGTGTAATTGAAGAGGAATGTCTTTTTATATGTATCTAGGTAACTATAAAAATATCCTTTACACAGTCGAGAAATTTAGTATCAACATTGCACCCGTCCAGGGGTCGGGACGCTGGTATGTTATACATATTATAATCGGGAATTAAGTATTCAGGCGTGAAATAATGATTTAAAATAATCGAAATACAAAAATCTGTATAATAAGACAAAAACATGAATTAGAACAATTAATTAAAGATTTTCTCATATCTATATTCCTTATTCACTTTACAAAAAAAAAATATGCCTTATATACATAAATACCTAAATGAAAACTCTTTTCAAATGATATTGTTATTTCTTGTACAGAAAACCAGATGGTAAGCTACCAGCGCCGCCCATGGACAACGAAAACACTAAATGAGGTTACAAGGCCTTTTGGGGGCTGTTAGGGATTTGATGATTGACAATTTTGGGGATTCAATGATTGAGCCCCCGGTAACTTCAATCACACGGCGAAACACAACTCAAGCGTTGTTTTTACGCCGGATTTTGTGATGCCGTCGTTTTACTCCGGTTGAATTTACTCATTTGGACCAAAACATGACTCTTCCACAATAAAACACATCATCATTTTAAACATACTATTTATGATAAATAAATTTAAAATAAAAAACAGTTATTTATTTTATTTTATTAAAGCAAGAAGATAATGAATAAATAATAAATGTAAGTTCTCAGCGTTAAATCCTGACCTCGCAACAGGAAAATATTAACATTGGAAAATGTATCTTCGCTTTAGTCCTTATTAACGAGTCGGAATATTTTATTTTGTATTTATTTGTACATTATTTGTAGTTACATGTATTGTCGCTATAGTTTATCTTGTCTTGTTTATGCTTTGAAAGAAAGAAAGAAAGAAAGAAAGAAAAAAACTTTATGTCGCACGCAAAAAACCTTTTGACACACAGGACAGTTTATAGACTACCTACCTACTAGTGTCCCAAGTCTGCGGCGAAATGGGACCAGAGTTTGCAAGCTCTTGGAAGAATAGCTTAATGGGTACATTCACGTGATAAAACTAATTTAGTTTCTGAACTGTGATATGTGTGCCTTTCGCCATACCCTGGGCGAGAGAAGTCATTTGATTATTTTTAGGGGCCCATTAACTATTGCTGTAATACTTTCTTCTATACTAAGTCTAACTATAGGCTAGACTAACTATAGTCGTAACTGGAGACATTGACAATCAATTACCAGCCGTGGTGGCTTCACCAGCGAACGCCGAGCTCATGATCTACGAAAGTATAAAGATATGCTTTGCCATAGGTAGGATTTCAGAGGGACCCACGTTTTTATTTCAGTAGGTATAATAAAAAGCTATTCTGTCTTTCTAAATCTAAAAAAAACTTATTTATTTTCTAGTTTTCAGTTCACATAGGATAAATCGTTTTTTAACCTTCTTATTTTAGATGTGTGACTGTGTGATTAGGTGTGACTGAAAATCATTGTCAAAACTGTGAAAGATAGCATCGATAAGAGACCTATCATATTTTATAATAGAAGTTTGAGATTGCCAATCCGCTTTGAGAAACCATGGTTGTTAATGCTTATATCTGGTCCGTGTGAGAAAGAGCACAGGTATGCTCAGCAGTGATAATGTGATGGAGTCTGTTGATGATGATGTCTGTTACTGCTTCAACAACAAATATAAAAAATAAATAATAAAAATAAAATTTGCAAACAAACTTTTATTTATTGATAGATATTAATTAATAAAAACGGCAATATACATATAAATGGTTCAAATATTTCCAAAAATATTTAGTTATGTGTACAGGTTGAAAATAAATTAGTAAATTAAAATAAATATTTGATGGGTGGTAGTGTAAAACATTTTTTAACGATTTTCGTGATTGGATGTACGGACTCTTTTGTGCGAGGGGTTTTTTCCCGTCTGTGGTGGTCTATTGGCTCTTTGAGGTAGTGGTGGTGGAGGTCGCTCGGGAAGAACAGGGTAATTTTAAATCAGCGGGTAAGAGTCCGATCAGCAAGAGTCTGAAATTACCTCCCGCTCGAAAAAATTAAGAGGGTGAAGTAACAGTGATCTCTGTACGCCACGTCACATTTTAGCTAGCGTAATAAAGTTGAAATATTTTGTTACTATTTCGATATTTTTACCTTTGTGGGTACAGAACAGAATATATTTCCAACTTTTAAAGAGGAAAATGTTGTTCGATGTATTTCGATGAAAATCCGCGTCGAATATACCTACAATGTTTTTGTTTATTTTTATAAACTCTTACGGTTTCACAATACGAATGTTCTTCTGTACAAAACTGCCGTACCTATCTTATATATTATACGCTTTTGTCCGCGACTCCGTTTGCGTGGAGTAGTTCCTGCAGATGTTCGGTATAAAAACTATCCTACGAGTATGTCCTTTCTCGAGTTCCAAACTATGTCTGTACAAAATTTCACGGAAATCGGTTTAGCATTTTAGGCGTGAATAAAAGACAGACAGAGAGGTTTTTGTTTGTTTGACGTTCAAAAGTGCTTGATTGTTTTTTTACATTTGACAGAGTTACTTTCGCATTTAAGTTTGGATTTAATTTTTAACTGTAGAAACAATGTATTATAACTTCTTCTATACATATGCCAAATTCTCAATTGACTGAAAACAAAGAAAGTATTACGAGTATACATCGGTTAGAACTACTGTCACATTGTTGTTACATTAGCTTTTTGATGAGAAATAATGTTAAATGCCTTGGTTCAAACCTGGAAATATGTACGTTAGATTTTCGATGTGTTGTGTTTTGTACTCTTGGATTGCAAATATAAGTGGCCACTGCTGAACAAAGGCCTCTTTTCTCACGGAAAAGGTTTGAGCAATATAATCTAATCACCACACTTGTTCAAGGCGGATTAACGAATTTAAACTTATACCTAATAAAAAATTACAAGTCTAGGTTTTCTCACGTTGTTTTCTTCACAGTTTTTGTCAATGACATCTAAATAAATTTAGAAAGTACACATAACTAACTAAGGTTTGGAACCCGATCCCTCATGCATGGGAATAGGGTGCCTTAACTTCTGGGATACGACAAAAATTTAATACATTATCTATGATAAATTGAATAAAAGTGTGATGGCAGCACAAGGTCAACATCGTTCTGTAATCGAAATTATTAAATAGCGCCGATGTCATGATGGGACAGTTCAATCCCGTTCAAATCGTTCACTAAAAATAGGGAACGTCATAGTTTTATTCTTAGCATGAATGGCCTCGTGAATTGCATTTTTCTCTTTGATAAAAATACTTAAGACTTTATTCATTGCTCCATCTCTTCTTGGTTAAAGATTTCTTTTCACTGCAAGACGTATTTGATTTCAAAGCTAATTGATTTCTTTCATATCATAAACATGATGGGGACGTTTTTACTTGAAATATTATTTCATTGGGTCCAATATTTCCTGTGGGAGAGGCTTCCATCTCAGAGCATTAGCGGTAGTCAGATTGGAAACGCTGACCTCTTTTGGCTTACTTTTAAAATATTGACGTCAAAAGTGATATTTGGTGGTCTATTCGCTGTAATGCACTTTATTATTTTGTCGTATTTTTGCAAAATGTGGAAGAGCCATACTTTGCCGTGGATAGGTCGTCATAAACGGACTGGTACCACAGCCTCTCGGAAAACCAGCGTGAAACAAAGCTTGCGGCGTGTTTCGGAGTGTGAGTTTGTTACCGGATGCCCAATTCCGCGTACCCAAATCCTTAAACCCCATGAGGTCAGAAACACACTTGTTACTATTCTGGTGTTGCGGTTGCGGGCGGTGTCGACAACATTATATGTTGATGATGATAATCAGAGTAGTAATGTAATAAGGTAGTAATCCCACCTTCCATAGTCTTTCTTTTAAAAAGTTTGAAAGTTTCTTGTAATTTTCCCTCAGCTGAACCGTTTTTTTTGTCAGTGGAAAATTATCAGAGAGTGTCAGAGTCTTACTGATTAAAAAACCCCCCGTTTCTTCTCCTACTCTGGGCCGAGGCCGCGGTGACTCAATAGGGCCCCGTCTGTGGTGGTCTATTGGCTCTTTGAGGCCAGCTGAACAGATGTGGATATTCAATATTCGAAATAATCGAAATGTATTTTTACGAGTAGCACCCTACGCCGGTTTTTCAAATATGGAATCGAGTTTACTGTCACATACCGAATATACCTCTAGGGTTACCAAACGAATTACGTTTCGGGAAAGTTCGATATTCGAATAAAAAACTGCATGTTTGTCCAATTCTCGATGCATGTAGACTAGTGTAGCATAACTTTATTAAATCCTTTGACGGATACCTCTGGATACGAATCAAAGGACTTTGAATTCTAGCTAGTAGCAGTAAAATATTCTTTAGCGATTATTATGAAAATATTTACTTACAATTAATTATACGTTAAAACTTTATTACCTTTTTTAATATCTACTAACTACTTCTGAAAAATTGCTAATTCAGCTAAAGGTTGCTATTCATTAATGCAAGAATATATTTATTACTCTCGCAACAAGTTTTTTATCTGTTTTTATTGATAATAGATTATCAATAAAAACAGATAAATCGGCGGGTAAGGATAAGCGGGTCCCTAGAAGCAAGTCGTATAGATACGACTTGCTTCTAGGGACCCGCTCCCTGCGGACCCTATTAATTAGGTATATCAAAGTACATCAGAATTACAATAAAATAAACTAATCTGTTTTAAAGAAGGAATATCAACCAAATATCTGTATGGATTGAGGCATTCAATCGAACCAGCTAGATTACGATGTAAGGGCAATAATGCTCTGCGGCCACGGCACGGGCTAGGGGAATAAACAGGATGGTACACAGTTTTATTAAACGTAAGAGCCTGACATTCTCTTGCACTCCCACCGAGGGTGGGAGAGGTTATTTGTCGACTTTCCTCCTTCAAAAAAGACATTCCATCTGTAGTGACCCACAAATGAAACTAAAATTCCCGTACTGATTGAGGTCAACGTGAATTACAAAATGACGAACGGACAATGGTGGCATCGGAAAGTCGTTACACATATCAGAAGCTGGTCATCACCATGCTTTTCTTTAATTTTTGTTTTACTAATAGGCCGTGTCAGCCGGTGTGATACCACTGAACTATTACGTTGTGTTTCGCCGTCGCAGTGAGGTTGTTTTTATGTAATAAGTCGGCAAACGAGCAGACGTATTACCAATGGACACCAGCAACACCAAAGGTTTACGAGAGCATTTCTGGCCTTTTGGGGATAAAGGTTGCGGATATAAGGATTGGCGGCTACGGTGCTTTCAGGTTGCCGTTTGCTTGGTTGCCGACCTCTCCTATAAAAAAACAGTGTTTAAATCCCTTGAATAATGATATTCTTTTTCTCGATGATAGTAAAACGCTACATTTACGTGTATCCAAACGTACACACTCGCACTTAACTTGTTTTTAAATTATTTGTTTTATGTCATTAACATTATGTATCGATACTCCTGACTCGAGCACTGCTCTTGTATTTTACAATTTATTGAATGTTAGCGAAATTTTAATTGGGTGTCGATTTTTTTTTATGAAAGATTTTTAGTTACTAACGTGTTTTAACTTTGTTTCATTGAGTTTTGTAACTTAAAGTATTTCTTATATTTATTTATGAAACTATGCTTGTAATGCTGGTCCTCAAATATGTATGACTGTTTCGTTTTTGGTCGAGTAACCGTTCAACTGCGTTGCGTTTCGCTTACCAAGAGCAACCAACTCATGACTGACAAGTTACAAATCATTTAATACAAGTAGACAGGACTAGACTTTCCAAAAAGAGCTATGTACATACGTCATACTCATACTACGCCGTTCGTAGTAGTTGCTACGACTGCTACGAACTTCGTAGGCTTGTTAGATTAACAATGTTTCTTTATCGTAATTAATTTATTTGATTGCCTTGTTATTTGAGTTGTTTAAAGCATACATATACATTACGTGCTGTATATCGTCACAATCTATTTCGGAGCTACGCAATGTCACCAGTGGTCTTTGAACTGAACCTAAAGTCGTCACGGGTTCCATTCGAATTGCGTCATCACATTTGCCTCTAAGTACCCACTGATGAGTGAATACCACTTCTTACAAAGAAAAGGTATGAGCATTGATCATCACGCATATTTGCGCGGCTTTTTTCAATTATGATTCGAAATTAGAAGTCCAGATTTCCTTACGATGGTTTCCTTCACCGTATGTCACGAGTGTCTACATAAACTTAGAAAGTACATATAACTCAGAAAGTCATATTGATGCTTGCCTAGCTTCGAAACACGTTACGTTAAATAACTAATCTACAAACATAACATTATATAATTCAACTTTTAAATATTTAACTTACAAAGTACACTATTATTTTTTACATATAATATTATGTTATTGTGAACTTATGTTATTTTGATCCGACAGACAAACTATGTGTTTTTGTCTGACATTTTTTACGTCGTGTAACTTAAAATTTACCTGTTTGATCAATAAATAATAAATAGTTATAATAACCTAAGACCTTCGATCTTTTGTTAAATTACTGGCAGGTCGCGATAATTTTAATAAATTTATTAATAATAATTTGTAGGTATTATGT
Organism: Spodoptera exigua; assembly: GCA_902829305.4. Taxonomy (NCBI): domain Eukaryota; kingdom Metazoa; phylum Arthropoda; class Insecta; order Lepidoptera; family Noctuidae; genus Spodoptera; species Spodoptera exigua. The sequence continues at coordinate 3,403,718 of LR824601.2, read as the reverse complement.
ATTTTATTCTTTTTTTAACAGACTTCAAAAAAGGAGGACGTTCTCAACGCGTATTTTTTATTTATTTATGTACATATGTACACCGATTACTCGAAGACGCCTGGGCCGAATAAAAATATTCTTTTTTTTAATCATTTATTGCGTCTTTCATGGAGTTTATTTAACAAAAAATGGAGGTGTTATTGCTAGTTTCTTGCCGTGTTCGCTAGGGGCGCAAGTGTTCGTTTTAAAGACTAAGTTTCTGTTTAATACAGTTACGTATTATTTATTAAATTTGTAGATTACCCTCTAATTATCCAATATTTTATAGCGATGTGATTATCGACATTTCTTTGTAAAGCATAGACAATATCCGAAATAGTTTTTAATAATTATAATCTTTCGTGGTAACGCCGGTAAACGCATTTGTAAAAGGAAGAAATTGTAATATTATTTTAATTTAGTTCCACACTAGTGGTTAGTAATAATATTATTTTTTAATATAAGGACGTTTTTAATCTCTGAACGATCAAATGCACGAACGCCACCAAAGGAGTTACGAGTGCGCTACCGACAATATAAATTATCTATGTTCGTAGCGGTCAGTTAATTGAGGGGTGTACATAATATTGTCATATACATATTCATCAGAATTAATCTGTTCTATGCTCAATCCAATCCAATCCTTACTCAAATTGTGGTAATAACTCGTTGGGATGCAATCAAATATGACCAAAGAGAGGTCAGACGCAATTCGTAGATACTTAATAATATGTGTTTATATCGGTGCGCATAATCGATAACCAAAGATAAATCAAAATAAATTATTCATTCAAATTTAGAACGCCTTCCTTTTTTGAAAGCGATAAAAGATGTCCTTTTAATATTCAGAATTTTGAATACAATGTCTTGTGTGAGATATGTTGAATTAATTAATAATTTTAATGGCTAAATCGCAGATGGATTTGTCGCCATAACTCGATTATTTGCTAGCCTCGCCAGGGTCACTTCTTTATGAGCAGCATCGCGCGACTCGGAGAACGTCGGCTCACAGGCGACTGCTGGGTAATTCGGGCAGTGAACAACACAAGAAATAATTGTAAAATGTATTATGAATTTTCAGAGTAAACATCCTAGTACCGTAGTGTTTAACATCCTACCACACCCCCTTTTGAGTGTTTTATATGTCTCAAAGTGAGAACTTAAATACTCCATAGAAAGATTATCAAGAATTTAAAACTCAATAACAATATCACACGCCGGTTTTCTTCGAACCTAAGCGAGTTCGTCACTTGCTTTTCAAGTTACTATACAGACAAATAATTTAATTGACATTTTATACATGTTATAAAAAAAACCCCAATTTACAAACACAATCTGTACTAGTTAAATATCGATTGAAATTTCTCTAAAATATGTTTAAAGTTATTAAAAAAAACCCATTGAAAAAAGACAATCGATTTATCATAATCGGTAAACGGTATCGATATAAAACGTTAGTCTATGAGCATCCTTACTTTCGATTTCGATGCGAACGCAACACAGTAGCAATTTAACAGTTTGAAGATCATCATAAATGCAGCAGTCCTGCACAGAGTCAGACGGCGTACAGGATACTTGCAGACATTGCGAGGCTCTGCTGCAGATCCTTAGATCGTTGTAAGTAGTTATTCAATATATTTTGAACTCTCATAACCCGGCCAAGGACTGATAAACGGTGCTCAATTGCTAAATTGTTCGACGTAATCTTAGCTACGCAATATTTTTATTTTTTTTAACCTTTTTGTTTTATCAAACGGCTGTTATTGTTAATTTTTTTATGTTGCGTTGTGGTATTTTTGAGCCTTAATAGTAGAATTTCTTCAAAGCTAATTTATTAATGTATATTATTAAAAATACTCCGTACTTCGAACCACTATCTCTGTGTGGGTAAATGCATCGTGGCCAACGACCATTGATACTTAATCGAGTTTCTGATGACCATGCTTGTTATGTTCGTCTGGATTTATTTTGTATTTTAAGTCCCGCGATCGATAAGTCCGTTTTTTTAAACGCAATATAATTTAACATATAAATCCGACCACGTAGCCATAATGTCGGTCATATAGGCAGCCTACCTCTCGACAGCAAAATTGTCTTTTATTGCGTTTTATTTTTACAAATTTACTATAGGATCTCATGATAAAATCAAAGTATTTTTATGTATTATTTTTTACTTTTTGAGAAAATACGTTTCGCTCAAGGTTCTTATTTTGTCCCAAATAAATTGAAATAAGTATTTTTAAACAATGAAGGTAGAATGTTTAGAGGTAAATTGCTATAACGAGTGCGAATATTTTACTACCGTATCAATGGTTTCTTTTGATTAATTAGAACTTAAACAAGATGTTATACATTAATAAAATTAAAAACTAACCGGAGTTGGCTGTTGCGGGTCGCAACATTTCGGATCTTCGTATTTATTTTTAAAAGAATTAAACTAAATCCCGGCTCCCATCAATATGTACACGAAATGTATATTTTAGAACATTTGCCCTTTTATGTGGCATTTTTTAAAAGAAATTCAAAATTATGTAAGGCATAGATTCAAGTATTATCGAATAACTTTTTATATTACATTGACCTTGGCTCACATGTGGCCAACGGCTATGTAGACTATGATAGCCGCGCGTATACTTTCAACAGCGGATGCAATATAAGTGCATTATAGACTAAAGATAACGGCCATTATTTCGGATCATCATTTGAAAACTGACCTTACATAACGTAATGATGAACGCAAAAATGCTATAACGTATTCATACAAATTTCATAGAAAATTATCGTTTTTGACATTTGAATAAAAGTATTGAATTTGACTGGTTGGAAACTACCGTATCAATAAAGCATAAATTGAACAGATGACTAAGATACATATGTAGTCTGTAGTATTTAGTCTTTGGTCCGTAATATTTTATGTAGTTGCTGGTTCGTTCGTCTACATTCTGGAAGGGGTGCCTAGCTTATTGAAAAGAAATCAAAAAAACACATAGAGGTAGAAAACATAATTATAAATCTTATATAATAAAACGACAAAATTTTATTTCTTTACGTACTGCGTAACTACCCTCAGTAAAATAAAAAAAGCAATCTAAGTTAATAAGTTAGTGATATCGGTCATTATCTTATTAGGATACTGATCCCTGTTGAGCTGGAAAGGGAAAGGTAATCAGAATTTCTTATTAATTCAAAATAAACAAGAAACAACTTTACTGTGCCAGTCATTTGTTTTGTTAGCAAACTACAGTATCGATGTTTCTATGATATTCTAATAGTTTTTAGGTGAATAAGAATGTTCCTTCATGTTCATGCAAAAAAAAAGAAAGAGTTAAACGGAGCTGACAGGAACAGGTTTCGCTGTGTTTTTTTTTGTTTACGCGATTGTCGATCTATTTTATATACTTCTGAAGATGTGATTGAACTTAAGTTACCTAACTAATAATGGTTTATTTGTAGTTATCGGTGCAAGCTGCTGGCTATGAATTGTAAGAAGACGTCAGCGTCTGAAGGGAGACCGCCTGAGCGAGCGAGTGACCCTCGGTCCGAGGACCCGAAAGCGCCTTTTCCTAAGTAGGTAACTCTTTTAATATTAGCTAGTCTGAAGCAGTACCTGTTTCTCTTCTTTATTTATCTGATTGAACGGCAAACGATCAGACTGATTTCCTGATGGTAAGCAATCAGCGCCGCCCACGGACACCCGTAACAACAGAGGAATTACGAGTGCATCCGATCTTTTGGGGATTAGAGATTAGGAGGTTTTAGGAAGGATTGGGCCTCCGATAACCTTACTCACACGGCGAAACACAACGCTGTGGTTGTTTCAACCGGTTTTCTGTAAGGTCTATCACTCCGGTCGAGTCGACCCATTCGTGCCGAAGATTGGCACTGCCACACTTCATCTTCCCACTGCTGCAAGTAATATACCAAAAAAATAATTATTGAAATTGAATTTATTAATTAAACGCGATTTAATTTTTCCACATCCAATCAGAGCGCAGTAGGTTCCTCATAAACGTGTCGGTTGCCGCCACGTAAGACTAGCTCGCATTAGGCGAGACGTCACAACATTACCTAGATATTTTATACAAATAAAAGAAAAACGTATTGAATTTGAATAGTTGGAAACTGGCCTATTAATTCATCAAACCCCAATTTTCGCAGCTATTGTTCTTCTATTGGATCTGGAATTACCACAATAATAATAATAATGCATCCGCAAGGCAGCTTGTGTCAGTGGCGACCCCACGGACCTGACTCCCAAGAGGTGTCTTGTTCTTCTCTCTCCGGTTAGTCCTTGTGACTAGCTGGAGTGAACATTGATGAGGAACAATCCCTGGGAGGGCTTGTAACCCTATAAATTTTTATCACATTTCGCAATAGTCCTCCATCAACTGGGGATTGTCCTTGGGTGCACTTTCATAGTGCATACAGGGATAATTGCCGGCTGATGTCTCATTTCACTTATATTAAAGTTGTTCAAAGGGCCTCTGCGAGTTGGCTTCGGCCCCTCGTACGCCTTCCAAAAGTCCGGGACCCTCTGGTCCCGTGAGTGGAAAGGAACATACAAAATAATAATGCAAACTAATTTTATCTATATTATTTAGCTTAGAAAAATGTAAGACGAAAAACAGTGGTGTGGAATCGCCGAGGAAGTTACCATGTAAGCCTGAGCCACGACCTCCAGACTCGCGGTCTGAAGAGCGGAAAACCCAACCTATGTGAGTATATTTCTATTATTTAAATGTACCCATATTTCAATATTACAAAGGCCCTTATAATCGCATGTAATGTAGGTACGTAACTACATAACATGAAATGCCACGACATACAAGTTCAAGCATGTTTCACGACATACAAGTATATTTCCGAAACCAGTGAAACCGACCAGCCACTTACTCATCACGAGATTTTAGTATGTACCCACCTTACACCGAAAATTATAAAAAAAAGAATTTCACTCACTATTGAAAAAAAACCATTAAGAATGTGTAACTTTTTTTTAGACGTGAGCCCACTCTAATTACTTTATGGTTTTACTGTGTCAGGGGTATCTACAAACATACAATAAAATTTGACGTAGACATCACAACTAGACTCTCCACAGCTCCATCCCTCTTTCTCGCCCGGAAGATTCACGCTATAACACTTTATGGTAGGCCTACTGAACCAACAGTTAGTGAATCACACAAAGAGTTGTCCCGTGCGGGAAACGCAATATTAATTTTATTATTGCAATAACTGTGTACCAATAAAACATTACGCAAACCAAGGGCTTTGGTTAAGTTTGATGTAGTGACTTGAGCGCTTGATTGCAGGTGCAGAGTCCGGATCACTAGCCCTACCTTTCCTTCAGCAAGCGTCCCGTCCTCTAACATGCCGCCAACCAATATTCCGTCTCCTAAATTGGCTCCAAACAACGTTACGTCCTCTAACTTCCCGCCAACCAGCAGCAAGTCTTCTAACTTGGCTCCAACAAGCAACCCGTCCCCTAGCTTTCCTCCAACCAGCAATCCGTCCCCTCATTTCCCTCCAACCAGTATTCCTTCCCCCGATTTCCCTTCTAGCAGCATTCCTTCTCCTAGTCTTCCTCCAACTAGTATCCCTTACCCTAACTTCCCACCCACCAGCATCCCGTCCTCCAATTTCCTTCCAACCAGCATCCCATCCCCCAATTTTCCTCCAACGAGCAACCCGTCGTTTCACTTCCCTCCGACGACCATCCCTTCCCCGACCTTTCCTGCAAACAACATCCCTTGCCCTAACTTCCCTCCTACCAGCATCCAGTCCTCCAATTTTCTTCCAACTAGCATCCCGTCCCCTACATTTCCTTTAACCGGCGTACAGTCCTCAAGAAAACTCTCAAATAATGTCCCGCAACTTACCATCCCGCCACCAAGCATACCACCACCGGATCCTTGTTTTGTAAACCCACTTGTATCTGGTAAGAATTTATAGTTATATCGCACACAAACTGACTATTATCTCAAACTGAGTAAGTAGTAGTTTATACATGCAGATGAATGCAGGATTACGAATGGTTTTAATTAGAAATAGTGTAGTTAAAACGTCGCCGGTAGAAGACATTCTAAGACATCATGATACTGATAACATTTGAAAGATTTAAAATAAATAAAAACTTCTGAATACTTTAAAACGGATTGTGGAAAGTATTAAGGGTTATAGAAGGTGGAAATATATTGTTACTGGTTGCATCCATGGGGCAAAGGATTTTATAGAACAGGAGAAGTTTGTTAGGAGAGCAGTGTGTACATATCACTCTCATCTCGGCATTAACGTCTACGGCTAATGCCACTCATACGATAGAACTACCAAGAAAAGTTTGCAGAGTTCTAGAAAATGACAGCACTGTTGGCCTAAGACCAGTTGTACTTGTGTTTGTGCCACAAATGAGAGTATCCTAGACCAATAGTATTTTATTGCAACTGACTTTCACAACTATTAGAAGTAGAGGCTTTTATAATATGTATCGTAGGTACTAAATTACTTACATTTGTTACCAGAGCCCTTACCTGAAAGCAGTTACGACATGAACAGACCTTATGCCATGTAAGTCTCTGGGTGATTGACCGAACACCGCATTTGTGAGCTGGGACAACTTGTTTATAATAAATTATGGTTTTGTAGAAACAATTTAGGTCCTCCATTGATCACAAGCCATGGGCCGGTGCTATTAAGCCCTGGTGCGTTGGACAGAAAGTACAATGAGTTTAACTGGATGCCTGGGGCTTCGTCGAGGAGGCACATTCGCAGCCCACCAGAAGTTATGCCCTCGCCACCGACGAGTACGCCGTCACATCACATCGTGATCTACCCAGTTCAGCAAGAGCATGGACCAATGCGGCACGAAGTATTTTTTGGTAAGTGTCACATTTTACGGCTTTTTCTATCTTTAAGAGCTTTGTTGTGTGCGACTTCATATCCAGGCTCTGAGTAAATCTATCAACTGACATGATAAAAACTTATTGCTAACTGATATTTTTTCTTTGGTTTTTGTTCTTTCAAACCAAACCATTGCATAAACTACTATTAGGTGTCACTATTTATAAAACAAATTCAGTTTACCTGATAGTAAGCAATCGGCGCCGCACATAAACCCGCATCATCAGAGGAGTTACGAAAGTGTTGTCGGCCTTTTGGTAGTTATGAATGTTTAGAAGCGCTTAACATTGTGTCCAGTATTTTCATAACGAAATTGTATAATGTTTCAGGTTGCACACAACCTTACTGTCATTATTGCCATAAAAACTGCAAGCCGACTGCTCCCAGAGAAACATTTGCAACTTTCCCCGGCGGTATATGGACTCCACAGCCGGGAGAGGTAAGACGACCCTAGAAATGCACGAATATAGGTAATATCCTATTACCTATATTCGTGCATTTCAAATGTGTATTCATGCATTTCTTTACTTAACTCTGAGAATTCTCTTATAGTACATATTCAAGTTTATTTCATGCTTTGACAATAAAGCGCCGTTTCCATTAGTGTTTTTTGTTTTGAACTTTTATATCCGACAACCTTGGTTCTAAACCACCTTTATATTAACAGAACAACTAAATTAGTGTGACTGCAATTAATAAAAGTTCAAAAAAAGATGCTATCAATTAATCATACTTACCTAATTCAATTTATTCGTAAATCAATAAATAAATAATTACCTATAGCCATTTTCTGACGATTAAACAAGAGATGTTTTTAACCGACTTCAAAAAAGGAGGAGGTTCTCAATTCGACGCGTATTTTTTTTTTTTTATGTATGTACACCGATTACTCGAAGACGCCTGGACCGATTTAAAAAAATCTTTTTTTATTAGATAAAGGAGTTGTACGGCGATGTACCACCGTGGTTCTCACCACCTCTCGAGGTAATAATATTTTTTTAAATATAACATTAAAAATAAGATAGGGTTGGAGATTGCATTTTAAAAGATTCTGATATATCAGAGAACTGTTCTGGTAGGTCTTGGTTGACTGTGATATGGGTAAGCCTTGGTGTGCTCTTAACCGCGATAGCAGGAGTGGTGGCATCACATCACACACACTGCTGGGCAAAGGCCTCTTCTCACACGGAGACGGTTTAAGCATTAATTAACTTGCTTGCTCAATGTGGATTGGCGATTTCAAACTTATAATTAGAAATTATAAGTCCAGGTTCCCTCACGATGTTTTCCTTCACCGTATGTCAGTGGTGTCTAAATATTTTTAGCATGACTCTCTCACATTTAAATATATTACATACTTAGATATTTAAAATGTATTTGTAGGTGACTGCTACTGTACCACCAACTCCACCGGCCGCCGCTGATCCACGCTACGGTCCAGAAGCTCCAGAGACCTCACGCTACAACCCAATGATGCCCACGCCAGTCTCGCCGCAAGGGGCAATTCAGGCGCCGCCCGGCTTTTGGGAAAGACCTTTTAATCCCCCTCCCCCAGCCCCTGTCGGAAATAGTCCCATTCTAGATAACCCCTTTGATGAGGTAAGTCAGAACTCTTGTGTGCACTCATTAAATTATTCTTCTTCAATGAAAAGCTAGGGGCTGATAGAAATTGGTAAAGACCTAATGAATAAGCATATGAATTCTTAAGCCCTAGATACTATGGTACGAGTAAGTATAGGTATAGGTGAGGTAGTGGTAAGTATAAGCATATGAATGACGGGGATAAAAGTTTTTTATGAACTGGGAAGTTGTAACTTTACAACGTAATTTTTTTAGCCGACTTCGTTGAAATAATGTGCAGTTTCATGCATACCTCCCGCCTTGCAGGGTAACATAAAAATAATCCTTAATATGTATTTAAGTAGGTGCCTACAATAGGAACGTGGCAATAAATATTGGACATCGGCATATTTATTCATGACAGGTAATATACATTTGAAAAATACTTTCAGATTTTACTAAGTAGAATGAAACATAACTAATTAATTACCTAATAACTTATTATGTACATCAAGTACGAGTCAAGCATTTATGTGCAAGTCACGAAGAATGATAGATATAATAATATGTAATAAATAAATAAACTTTATTGTACACCAAAAGAGTTGACATGCATAGTACAAAATTACAGAATCCAAAGTACCTACCTACTCAGTACAAAGGGGCGGTCCTTTGGTATTTTATCGAGGCATATCGATACCAAATGCCATATTTATCGTTTTAAATGCACTCGGGTACATTAAATAATTAGATATTATATAGGTACCTAGTATCTACTGTTTTTATAAACACGATTGTTTTCTATTTTTCCAGATGGATTTGCAGGCCAGGTTGCAGGAACTAGAACGTTCTTTTGCTAATATAAATCCTTACGAATAATTTTTACATTTATTTTTTAAGTTTTTTTTACCCTACTTACCTAAACTTTGCTAATGTGCTATAGTTTAGTTTTTAATTCGTTCTTTCAATCGATTTATGTAGCTCATAGGTAAATTTGTAAGTTAGTAGGTACATACTTAGTTGCTTACTTTACTTTCTATTGTAAATTGATTTTAGAATTAAGTAGAAAGACGAGTAGCCTACCTTTAGTGTTGTATATTTTTTTGTGGTTTTAAAAACAAAAGGCGCGCGAACGTCGGCGTTTTCTTAGGAATTAAGAACAAATTCGGTTGAGTTTTCTGCTTTGCTGTTGTGGGATTGTGTTATAAGGTTAATTAATATGCCTAATTTAGATTTTTTAAACGTTGTTACGACCCGCGTCATTTGACAAACTTCTGATCAAGATATTAAGAAGTTTGTCTGGTGATGTCGATCTTTTTCCTTACGTCTTTGCTTTCAATGAAGTAAGTATATGTCGCCATCGACTTGTAATTAAGTAGGTACTATTTATTTATCTTCGGAAATATTTCGTTACGGAGTGTACAAATATTTCCTCTCTCCCTTGTTGACTAAAAACAAAGATAAACTTTACTTTTTCATATTTTTTTAATATTATGATAGATGTCTATCGTAAATAAAATATAAGTTTTTCATAAGTGTTTTGTTGTTTTTTTGTCCTTAATTATATTTTCACTTTTATTTTTTGGTAGCACTTTTATTACCTACCTTTCTACTTAGTTAATGCAAAAATTAATTAGAGACGTTTCTTTATATCTTTATTTTCTTTTTTTTTAAAAAATGCCTCAAATTAGGATGTTCTGCTGTGTCGTGGGTGCGTTTACAAACATACAATATAACATCACACCCAGACCCGGAACAACAATCTGTGGATTAGGTACACAAAGAGTGGTTCCGTACGGGAATCGAACCCGCAGCACGTTGTGCGGCAGCCAGTTGCCCAGCCACCGCGCCTATAATATTAGTAGTAAGTAACTCAGTCAAAACAAAACATTTTTTTTAAACGTTGCCCCTAACTATGGTTTTCCTGTGTCGTGGGTGCGGTTACAAACATACAATTTCACATGCACATGACAACCAGACCCGGAACAACAATTTGCGGATCACACAGTGCTGTTCGGACCCGCGACACGTGGCACGTGGCAGCCAGTTCCCAGCCACCGCACCAACCTGACTGCACGTCAATTTTTTTTTTAATAAATTAGTATGCATAAGTATTGTTTTGTGATACCTATGCAATTAATTCATTCATTTTTATTTAGAGGCAAATACAGATTACTACAAACTAGTCATACTATTTGGTGTGGAGTACGTATTGAGGCAAGGAAGTGTTGAATTTGACTATTTGGAAACTATCCTATTACAGAATTCACCCCCATAGAATATAATTAAATAAGTCCTAATTATCTTAGGATCATGCAAAGAAATGCTTCGTACGGAAAAAGCGATCCGATCTGCTGCTGCTTTAGTATGCAGTTATAAGGGGGTCTTAGTAATCCTAAAGAACATAAACTGAAAATAAAACAATTTGAGCACAGTTTAAGATATTTATTGATAAAAAAAATACTTAGGTATAGGTACCACATACGGCTAGAGGTATTTACAACTTGGGTAGTAATTTACAAGTTTGCACTTAGTTGATTACTATTTAAGTATAACACTGTTGTACAATAAATAAAATTATAAACATGAAATCGTAATATTTCGATTAACACAGATATTTTACAAGTTTCATGTACCAACTTTCTAAGATTATTTAGACCCTACTGACATATGCTGTGAAAACATCATGAGGAAATCTGGACTTACAATTTGTAAGTTATAAGTTTGAAATTGCCATTGGCCAAGACCTCCACGACCAGCATTAAGCAAGAGTGATGGTTTAATTGCTCATAAAAGAGGGCATTGCTCAGCCATAGGCTGATAATGATGACAACAACTAAATAGTATATTGTTACAAGTCATATGAAGTAAAGTTATACATAAATTGATAGCAACTTAAAGATACCACTTAATATATAAGTAGTTGCTAGATCAAATCAATTGATGACGACATCATTACTTAGCACATGCTGAGTCAATGTCCAGAAGTTTACATATTCATTTTGTAGCATAAAAAAGTCACAAAAATCTAATCTAACCTCTCATATGCATATGCAGTATATCCCTCTCATATGCAGACACTATAGAAAATACATTGTGTGTCACTTATATACAATCAGGCATACCACATGCTTAATTATTAATTCTACATGATTAGACAATTTATGTAACATAATTGGTAAAAAGTCATGTTCTACTGATCAGCATCCAAAGATGGAGGGTTTGTGAATAACAAATATCTATACTTATATTATAAAGAGGAAAAATTAGTAAGTTTGTATGTTTGTAAGTTTGCAAGTTTGTATGTAGGGGGTAATCTTTGAAACCGCTGATCGGATTTCCAAAATTCTTTCACTGATAGATAGCTACAATGTTCCTGAGTGCTATTATAGGCTATAAAACATCACTCTACGACCTGTAGGAGCCGAGCAGCGGGTGAAACCGCGCGAGGGTAGCTAGTTCTTTATACATATGAACTTTGAATTATTACACTTACATATTGAGAAATTTTACAGATTTAAACCTAATCAATCATCTGTCTTTCTTATTTTTGATTTAGATTTACTGTTATCATCATGCTTTCGTTTTTTTGATTTACTGTCATCAACACTTTCATCCACTTGCTCAAGAGCTACAATTGGTTTGTAATCATTTGGTGGCGGGGTTTGTAGATCAAAAGATGTATACCTTCTTACTGTCATAGTCAGTTCAAAGCTGTCATCCTGCACTGCATCCATATTTGGTCCATTTTTTATATAACTTATAGTAGAATATGCTGTGTAATGAAAATCTTCTACCAAATAACTTCCAAGTAATAAGAATGCAATAATATCTTCACCTAGGCCTCTTGAAATGGTTGGTTCTTTTCCTTTGTGTCTAAGGTTAACTGGACCTTTTAGGAACCAAGCATCCAGTAGCTTCTGAGCTGTTAGTTTAACATCTTGTTTCTCAGCATTCTCAATAATACTGCCCAATGTTTTACAATACAACCTCACATTGATATTCTTCTCACTGGTGTTGGAAGTGGAACAAACATCACACATTTTGTTACAATCTGCACTTCCCCAATTTTCATCAAAATGTTCAGCTATAATAAGCCTCCTGCATAATGAACCGTTAAGGCAGTACTTGACCATACCATACAGATGTTCCAAGTTACCAACTGAGGAGAACACCATGGTACTGACCTTAAATATATCCTGCATTCTGTACAGAGTGACACACTCTGCCCTTAGGCCATCACGACCAGCTCTGCCACTCTCTTGATAGTAGTTTTCCATTGATTTACTTATTGTATGGTGTATAACAAACCTAACATCAGGTTTGTCAATACCCATTCCAAAAGCAATAGTGGCTACAATTGCTTGATAGTACTTTTCATGCCATTTTGTATGCACTTGTGAGCGGACTGCAGCCTCTAAGTTTGCATGATAACATCCAACTTTCAGACCTCTCTTTCGCAGCCCCCCAGCAATGTCTTCAGCATCTTTAATGCTGTTTGTATATATTATGCCGCTTTCACCCCTGTACCTACCTTTTAACAGTTTTTCTAGTATAGTCAGGCATTCTTCTTGTGATGTTGGTTTTTCAAGTATTTTGTAAAATAAATTAGGTCTATTAAAAGTAGATTTGATAACTAAGCAACCAGGAATATTAAGAATTTTTTGGACATCAGTCAGGACACTAGCAGTAGCAGTGGCTGTCAGCCCTAAGAGAGGAGTGTTTGGAAACATTTGTGTCAAAATACCTAAGTATTTATAATCTGGTCTGAAGTCATGGCCCCATTGGGAACAACAGTGCACTTCATCAATGGCTATCCTTTGTAACCTGCCTGCTGCATAACAAGCCTGTAGATTTGACATGAACCTTTTACTTTTAGCAAACCTTTCAGGTGTTACATACAGCAACTTGATCTTTGTGTTCTTATCCTTCAATGTGTTTAAAGCTTCAGACGTTTCCTCCTTTGTGCTTGTGTTTGACATTAGTTTAGCTGGTATGTTTCTATTGGTTAATGATCTTATCTGGTCTTCCATCAAGGATATAAGTGGTGACACTACAACAGTCAGACCAGGTTTCACTAAGGCAGGCAACTGATAGCACAGACTTTTCCCTGCACCTGTTGGCATAACTACGATGGCGTGTTGTCCTGACAGAGTAGAATTAATTGCAGCCAGCTGTTTAGGTCTGAATGAATCAATTTTATAAACATCTTTCAATACTCTTGTAACATCTTCAGACCATTGATACGTGGTACCTGCCCAGTCTACACTGGACAATGTGTCCGTTTTCATTTTATTTATTGAATTCTTTATTGACAGTTTCTTTTCATGAAGCACACGTTGTCGGTCCTTCCATTTCGCCAATTCTGCATTAACTTTAGATATCTCTTTGTCAACATCTTTTAGCTCGAGTTCGAGTTTTTCTATGGTTGTCATATTAAATATGGTCTAAATTCTATTTTAAATAACTGTTCCAAAATTTCCTTGCCGGCTTGTCTTACGGTAGTAATGGTCAATATTGAATAGAACAACAACCCGAATACGTTTGTTTTACTTGAACTTGTGAGTAATATTTATTTCTAACATCAAGACGCTAGTGAACTATTATAGTAATTGTTTTCCTATAATTTCTTTGAAATGTAAATAAAATCAATTTCAATTTATTTCGATCTTTTTAATAAACAAGTCTGATCATTGACATCTTGACAGATTTACACTTGACGTTGGCAGATCGCAGATTTTGATGTATTTGACTGTGGCATTGACAAAATGTGACAAATAGGTAATGGAAAACATTTTATAGGTAATCTTCCAAAGTTAGTAGCCCAGAGTACATTTTAGTAATAGAAAGTTAGTAGAATAATTTTGATGATATGGTGCTTATCATGGGTTCTTTACTTATCCTTAGAACATAATTAACAAAAAGAAGATGAAGCAAGTATATAATTAACAAGTACTTTTTTTTTCTTACAATTTTAGACAAGCAATAAGGACCATAGATTACAAGCTGTTCCCGCCCTAAAATCAATATTTTCGTTTTCGATTTTCAGTTGGTGCAAGGAGTAAAAAGTATCATAAATATCGGATTTTTACCTTTTACTAATTTTATGTGCCTATTATTATGGACCTCCACTCCTCAGCACTGAGGAAACCGACGCGAGGAGGAGGATTATTATGGACCTACAAACATGTAAGTTAATTTTAGAATAACCAATAATACAGTAAAACTCAGCGTTAACTTTTTGAAGTATTTTATAACAACGATAAATAAATGTTCTTGTAGTTGTAGGTCTCTACCCCATAGGTACTACAAAATTTATATTGTTTACCTTCGTTTCTTTGAAGTTGGTTTTAGTTGCTAGGTAATCAATAGATAATCAGAAATAGAATCATTTAATTCTTTGGCTTCTGACAGAGAAAAGATATACGTATCGAGTGCTATAGTCCACCCGGCCTCCATTTTATAAATGACACGCCTTTCGATTTGCTACCTCGTGATCCCCAAGCGAACGCCAGCGTTCGCATGTGCGGTGTATGTTATTATTCAGCCCTTTACGTACTTTACTTAGGTAGGACTTTCAATGTTGGATAGTTCTTATGATTTTAGAACATCAACTGGGCATGGCCTATACCTTCAGGAATAAGTATAAAAACATGTCCAAGTACCTACTGTATGTGCCCATTGGAGCCTCACACAAACAAGGCCAAACACGCGGAGCCTGATACAGGTAGAGATTGTAAAATAGTTTTAAGTAGCTAATTCTCACTCAAATCTTGAACAAACTTTGTACCTGTAATAGAGAATAGTATTTAATTTTGTGTCTTGAAACCACAATTGAAAGGTAAAATTATTAATCAATACATTTTTTTATGAATTCTTCCGAGAAGAATCATCACTTTTATAAGTTTTTAGTACTAGCGCATTACAATACATTTTTCTAGTAAGTCTTAGTTATTAATAGGTAAGCGTTGTTGATGGGAAGTGACAGCAATTAGTGACACTGCCACATAGCTCACAACGCTACAGCATATCTTCTACTTATTTTGATATAATCAATCCAGATATTGTTATATTGTCCAGGTAGAAGTACACACAACTATTCTCATACTAATTCAGTTAGTCTTATTGCCATATACAATGTTAGGTGATGCCATTATTGTTGCATTGTGATGGTGATTATTGTTGCAGGTACTACATTCCCCGTGGGGTTCATGGACAGGCAGTATAGGTAAGTGAAAAATTGTTAAAATCTAGAACTGTGACAAAACCTTGGCAAAACATGCCAAGGTTATTCTTCTTCTAGCCTATTATGAACACAATTTGGAAGGGGGCTGGATCTGGCGGACGGCCAGTTCGTCTTTCGCAGAGGGTACTCCACAGTGGATACCGTCATGCCCGTAAGGGACCTCACGACGGGGACTGCATCAACCAGGGGGCGGTGTCTTAACTCGCTGCCCTGGAGCTGCATTCGACAAGCACTTCGGTACCACCGGATGCCTGCCAACCTCCGTCGTGTAGTCGAGACTTAATTGACGGACATACCCTACATCGAGAGGTATATCACATCACATTGTCTACGGGGAGGGGTCAAACCACCTTGCCGGATCACCGCCGTGGGGTCGGGAATCGAAGGAGCCCGAACGCGTCTACAGTTTGCGCGCAGGCGCGTATCATATCAAATTAGTGCCTGGAATGAGTTCCGGAGCGATCTCATGGTAGAGTGGAGGCAACGTCTGTTGCAACCGAGGGCTGGGCACGCTGTTAAAGCAGCGGTAAAACCCGCGAGACTGTTTGAGGCGTGGCTTGAGAGGTGCCATGGCGTCCTCATGTTCCGCCTAACGCAGGTGCTTAGAAAGTGTCGTCATTGTGAGGACCACCCAGAAGACGCGGTGAAACAAACGGTTGCGGTGTGCCCTTAATTTGTTAACACTTTTAATGTTTCATATTTTTATTTCGAAACTTTTGTTCCATTTACAATTAGCAAAATAAAACGCATGTTTCAAGATTTCAAATGATCTGTTCTCCTAAACCCTTGCGCCAATCCTGTAGGCTCTATTTATTTCAATATGGTCAGTGTTCGGGGTTACATACAAGTAAGCGCCGTATTTCAAGGAATAGTCTGTAAGATTAACTATTGCTCAATCGACCGTGCAACAGTATAATTTCTTCTGTATTAGAATATACAGTTTAGATTATACTATAGTTCATCAGTAGACATACAAGTGACGATTTTAACCTAGCAGTTTCTTCAAAAAATAGGCATTGCACCTGTGACTCCGCTGGTGTCGCGGGTATGCATCGGCGGCGCTTATCACTTCATCTTCTTTCATAAAAAAGCGATATGTATGTATACTTGACATGTTGTCTGAAGTGACGGTTATACTATTGCAGGTACGGCTGCACAATACCTGAAAGCAATATGGAAGTGTTCTCCCGAGAAGACCTTGGAGGAGTAATTGTTGGTAAGTCGCACTAATAAAATAATACCAATACAACATTTTGTCCAGATCCATTTTTCTATTAAATTACCCATACCAGACTAGGTCGAACGCCAACGCTCAACATCTTGTGTATGTTACTTGTACCGTTGTATATTTTGTGAATATTCAGGCTACTGGAAAAAGGTAGAGGAACTGTTATATCTAACTGAATGGCAACGAGAGATGTATCCTCATTTCATCTACGTATGGATAGATGACGGTGGATCATTGCGTTAGCCATAAGTTATCAATAGGTAAGCGTTGTTGATGGGAAGTGACAGCAATTAGTGACACTGTCACATAGCTCACAACGCTACAGCATATCTTCTACTTATTTTGATATAATCAATCCAGATATTGTTATATTGTCCAGGTAGAACTACAAATACCTCTGAGTTAGTTAGTCTTATGTGAGTTGCAATAAACAATATTATGTGACGTCACTGGGATATCTTTGCAGGTGCTACATTACCTAACAGCATTATGGAAGTATGGAAGGTGCTCTGTCAAAACTGCGGTAGAGAAATAAAAAACAGTTAATTTAAAGCGCATCATCAAAACCACTAAAATGAGTCTTATACGGATACTACAATTCCCAATCTTCCTTTGTGCGTATGGTACGAGGACAGTACGTTATATGTTCTAGAGATGCTGGAAGGAAATGCTTGGCGTTAATACGATGTCTAGTGCTTATAGATCAGATCGACTCAGATCAGTCTAGCACATGGGTTTATGCATGCTCAACATAAGTCAGATAAAATGAATCAGACTGCGCGAAACAGTAAAACATGCAGAAAGCTGACGAGAGACCGTGTGAAAAGCAGGGTCTGCCTCTAAAACAATACGGCTACGAGCTCCAAACGTGACCACGTCAAAATTGAAGCGACAGAGAAGATAATGGATGCGCTCTCCCGGTATCCTGGAGCAGTTGTTGTAGGTAAGCTATCTTTAGAATTTCTGGATCAGCACAAAACCTAAGAATCGAGACTGTGATTGTGGCTCAAGACTCTTCTTGGACCCGGCTAGTTGATCATGTTGATATAAAATTTTATTAACTGCATAGGTTTTGCCGCAGTGCCTAATTTAATGTTAACATAGAAATTCCGCGAAGTAGCCCGTCCCTCATTCCATTGCTTCTTTCCAGCTGGTGATTAGCCCAAGTATGAGTCAGAATTGATGCGACAGTTCTAATGTGACCTGACAGGCTGAACGACGCGACATGGAGTCTGATCTTCTCCAGATAAGAAATAACAAACGTTTAGGAATTGCTTTAATTACTGATTAGAAGCGCAAATTATTACGAACCTCATTGCTACGTGGTACTTTATATGTGGTCAAAAGGGTAGTTTGTCGTTCGTAGTCCGAAAGTGAACGATTATCAAAATTAGAAGCAAATATTGGGCAATAAAAGCACAGATTCTGGTGTTATTATTAAAAGACGAAGTTTTCTTAAATATACGTGGTTCCATTCTTACTTAACCATGTCAAATAAAATTAAAAGTAAGTTAACTCATATTTTAATTAAAAACTTATTGGCACATTTGTTTCTTTGCAGACTAATTGAAGACAAACTCCTGAACACAGTCGTCAGTGATATTTCCGGCCTTCCGCAGAAAAAGAATATTCATCATTGCGACGCATTTTAGACAGGTTGAACTATCTATTTTATCTCGAAAGTACGGCTAAGCTAATTTTTTTGTGATATCTTTTTGATTAATTTTGGAATTTAAAAAATCCTGTACCAACCATTGTTGAGATATGTAATAACATAGTCAGAAATGGCCGATGTCGTATAGATAAATATGTTTTAGTTACTAAAACATAACACTTACTTATTATTTTACGAGTGAGTTCAGTAAGTTTATTAATTTACGAAAATGTTGTGGACGTAAAATATTACAATTTACCTATCTCCCGTTTAGAATCTTACGAAAGTTTATAAACTTCCTAGTGAATTGATAAACTTACGGATCTTGTAATTTCCGGTGACATGAACATAACTTATCCTGATGCATATGTATGTAGGTAACATTTTAACCTTTTTTTGGGTAAAGTAGCTGTGATCCACTATTTGTGACAAATGAAATCAAGACATTAAAAGAAATAATTTTGCAGAAGTTTGGCAACACAACATTTTTTATACGTGTAATGATAGTTTGCACAGTTACGTGATATGTAACTGATATTTTTGTATGTAAATGTGGTTGAGGACGACATTCAAGAAACTTTTTGAACAATCTACTGATAGTAAACGCTTTTTGAGTCAATTATGGTATTTCTCTGCTGCAGCAATAAACAGCAAATCAAAGAAAATATAAAAGTACTCGTATGAATTTTCTTTCGCCTTTGTAATATTGTATTTGGCACTTAGTTATGCTGCTATATAATTACGTATATTTACGTAAATATTCTGTACAAATGCTGAGGAATGACTACTTACTGCTAAAAATGAAATTAATTCTTATTGCAAATAGTGGGATTTCTGTACTGCAACATAAAATTTTAACGTTTTTTTAAATCTAAAGTAGCTGTGATCCCCTTTTGTTTTTGTGACATACGAAGTCAAGAAATTAAACGAAATAATTTTAAAGAAAGCTTGTACATTTACAAGATATGTAGCTGATGCTTTTGTTTGTAAATGTGGTTGAGGACGACAATCAAGAAACTTTTTGAACAATCTACTGATAGTAAACGCTTTTTAGTCAATTATGGTTTTTCTCTGCTGCAAAAATAAACAGGAAATCAAGGAAGCCATTCTTAGAGTAATATAAAAGTACTCGTATGAATTTTCTTTCGCATTTGTAATATGTATTTGGCACTTAGTTATGCGCTATATAATTACATATTTTTACGTAAATATTCTGTAAAAATGCTGAGGAATGACTTCTTACTGCTAAAAATAAATTAATTCTTATTCCAAATTCTGCGATTTCTGTACTGCCACATACAATTTTAACGTTTTTGACATATAAAGTCAAGAAATTAAACGAAATAATTTTAAAGAAAGCTTGTTCATTTACAAGATATGTCGCTAATATTTTTGTTTGTAAATGTGGTTGAAGACGACATTCAAGAAACTTTTTGAACGATCTACTGATAGTAAACGCTTTAGTCAATTATGGTTTTTCTCTGCTGCAGCAATAAACAGCAAATCAAAGAAACAATTCTGAGAGTAATCTAAAAGTACACGTATGAATTTTCTTTCGTTTTGTAATATTGTATTTGGCACTTAGTTATGCTGCTATATAATTACGTATTTTACGTAAATATTATGTAAAAATGCTGAGGAATGACTTCTTATTGTAAATTATGGGATTTCTGTACAGCAACAGAAAATAAGTAATTTATGGCGGACAAAGTATTTATACAAGTTGCCATCGACCGACGTCTTGGTGTAAGACAAATTAGTACTAAAAAGTTGAGAGGTTTTTGTTTATTTCTTATGCTACAGCGTACGCTTAGAATTATTAAACGTACTCTTAGTGCGTACGTAGCTAGAAATTGATTGTAAATCTCACATTTTTTTCCATGGGCTAGGGAGACGAGCATAAGCTACAGTTGATTTAGATTCAAAAAATCAAGAAGTTGAAGGGATTTTCACTAGGTACTTATTATGTAATTAAAGCGTGTGATTGAAACTATATAGTTGGTATTTTTGTATGTTATTGTAGGGGAAGACAACTATCAAGAAACTTCTGAAAAATAATTATATAAGAATTATTACCAATGATTGGAAACTGTGTGGACATTACTTATCTGTAGGTAACATTTTAACGTTTTTTTTTTGTGTAAAGTAGCTGTGATCTGCCATTTGTGACAAAAATGAAGTCAAGAAATTAAAAGAAATAATTTTGCAGAAGTTTGGCAACAAAACATTTTTTATGCGTGTAATGAAATCTTGCACAGTTACGTGATATGTAGCTGATATTTTTGTTTGTAAATGTGGCTGAAGACGACAATCAAGAAACTTTTTGAACAATCTACTGATAGTTAACGCTTTTTGAGTCAATTATGGTTTTTCTCTGCTGCAGAAATAAACAGCAAATCAAAGAAACCATTCTTAGAGTAATATAAAAGTACTCGTATGAATTTTCTTTCGCCTTTGTAATATTGTATTTGGCACTTAGTTATGCTGCTATATAATTACATATTTTTACGTAAATATTCTGTAAAAATGCTGAGGAATGACTTCTTACTGCTAAAAATAAATTAATTCTTATTCCAAATTCTGCGATTTCTGTACTGCAACATACAATTTTAACGTTTTTGACATATAAAGTCAAGAAATTAAACGAAATAATTTTAAAGAAAGCTTGTTCATTTACAAGATATGTCGCTAATATTTTTGTTTGTAAATGTGGTTGAAGACGACATTCAAGAAACTTTTTGAACGATCTACTGATAGTAAACGCTTGTTAGTCAATTATGTTTTTTCTCTGCTGCAGCAATAAACAGCAAATCAAAGAAACCATTCTTAGAGTAATCTAAAAGTACACGTATGAATTTTCTTTCGCCTTTGTAATATTGTATTTGGCACTTAGTTATGCTGCTATATAATTACGTATTTTTACGTAAATATTATGTAAAAATGCTGAGGAATGACTTCTTATTGTAAATTATGGGATTTCTGTACAGCAACAGAAAATAGTAATTTATGGCGGGACAAAAGTATTTTATACAAGTTGCCATCGACCGACGTCTTGGTGTAAGACAAATTAGTACTAAAAAGTTGAGAGGTTTTTGTTCATTTCTTATGCTACAGCGTACGCTTAGAATTATTAAACGTACTCTTAAGTGCGTACGTAGCTAGAAATTGATTGTAAATCTCACATTTTTTCCATGGGCTAGGGAGACGAGCATAAGCTACAGTTGATATTTAGATTCAAAAAAATACAAGAAGTTGAAGGGATTTTCACTAGGTACTTATTATGTTAATTAAAGCGTGTGATTGAAACTATATAGTTGGTATTTTTGTATGTTATTGTAGGGGAAGACAACTATCAAGAAACTTCTGAAAAAATAATTATATAAGAATTATTTACCAACTGATTGGAAACTGTGTGGACATTACTTATCTTGTAGGTAACATTTTAACGTTTTTTTTTTTTGTGTAAAGTAGCTGTGATCTGCCATTTGTGACAAAATGAAGTCAAGAAATTAAAAGAAATAATTTTGCAGAAGTTTGGCAACAAAACATTTTTATGCGTGTAATGAAATCTTGCACAGTTACGTGATATGTAGCTGATATTTTTGTTTGTAAATGTGGCTGAAGACGACAATCAAGAAACTTTTTGAACAATCTACTGATAGTTAACGCTTTTTGAGTCAATTATGGTTTTTCTCTGCTGCAGAAATAAACAGCAAATCAAAGAAACCATTCTTAGAGTAATATAAAAGTACTCGTATGAATTTTCTTTCGCCTTTGTAATATTGTATTTGGCACTTAGTTATGCTGCTATATAATTACATATTTTTACGTAAATATTCTGTAAAAATGCTGAGGAATGACTTCTTACTGCTAAAAATAAATTAATTCTTATTCCAAATTCTGCGATTTCTGTACTGCAACATACAATTTTAACGTTTTTGACATATAAAGTCAAGAAATTAAACGAAATAATTTTAAAGAAAGCTTGTTCATTTACTAAGATATGTCGCTAATATTTTTGTTTGTAAATGTGGTTGAAGACGACATTCAAGAAACTTTTTGAACGATCTACTGATAGTAAACGCTTGTAAGTCAATTATGGTTTTTCTCTGCTGCAGCAATAAACAGCAAATCAAAGAAACCATTCTTAGAGTAATCTAAAAGTACACGTATGAATTTTCTTTCGCCTTTGTAATATTGTATTTGGCACTTAGTTATGCTGCTATATAATTACGTATTTTTACGTAAATATTATGTAAAAATGCTGAGGAATGACTTCTTATTGTAAATTATGGGATTTCTGTACAGCAACAGAAAATAAGTAATTTATGGCGGGACAAAAGTATTTTATACAAGTTGCCATCGACCGACGTCTTGGTGTAAGACAAATTAGTACTAAAAAGTTGAGAGGTTTTTGTTCATTTCTTATGCTACAGCGTACGCTTAGAATTATTAAACGTACTCTTAAGTGCGTACGTAGCTAGAAATTGATTGTAAATCTCACATTTTTTCCATGGGCTAGGGAGACGAGCATAAGCTACAGTTGATATTTAGATTCAAAAAAATACAAGAAGTTGAAGGGATTTTCACTAGGTACTTATTATGTTAATTAAAGCGTGTGATTGAAACTATATAGTTGGTATTTTTGTATGTTATTGTAGGGGAAGACAACTATCAAGAAACTTCTGAAAAAATAATTATATAAGAATTATTTACCAATGATTGGAAACTGTGTGGACATTACTTATCTTGTAGGTAACATTTTAACGTTTTTTTTTTTTGTGTAAAGTAGCTGTGATCTGCCATTTGTGACAAAAAATGAAGTCAAGAAATTAAAAGAAATAATTTTGCAGAAGTTTGGCAACAAACATTTTTTATGCGTGTAATGAAATCTTGCACAGTTACGTGATATGTAGCTGATATTTTTGTTTGTAAATGTGGCTGAAGACGACAATCAAGAAACTTTTTGAACAATCTACTGATAGTTAACGCTTTTTGAGTCAATTATGGTTTTTCTCTGCTGCAGAAATAAACAGCAAATCAAAGAAACCATTCTTAGAGTAATATAAAAGTACTCGTATGAATTTTCTTTCGCCTTTGTAATATTGTATTTGGCACTTAGTTATGCTGCTATATAATTACATATTTTTACGTAAATATTCTGTAAAAATGCTGAGGAATGACTTCTTACTGCTAAAAATAAATTAATTCTTATTCCAAATTCTGCGATTTCTGTACTGCAACATACAATTTTAACGTTTTTGACATATAAAGTCAAGAAATTAAACGAAATAATTTTAAAGAAAGCTTGTTAATTTCCAAGATATGTCGCTAATATTTTTGTTTGTAAATGTGGTTGAAGACGACATTCAAGAAACTTTTTGAACGATCTACTGATAGTAAACGCTTGTAAGTCAATTATGGTTTTTCTCTGCTGCAGCAATAAACAGCAAATCAAAGAAACAATTCTGAGAGTAATATAAAAGTACTCGTATTAAATTTCTTACAAAAGTTGAGGTTTTGTAATATTGTATTTGGCACTTAGTTATGCTGCTATATAATTACGTATTTTTACGTAAATATTATGTAAAAATGCTGAGGAATGACTTCTTATTGTAAATTATGGGATTTCTGTACAGCAACAGAAAATAAGTAATTTATGGC
Organism: Spodoptera exigua; assembly: GCA_902829305.4. Lineage (NCBI taxonomy): Eukaryota > Metazoa > Arthropoda > Insecta > Lepidoptera > Noctuidae > Spodoptera > Spodoptera exigua. Next base: position 3,379,448 of record LR824601.2, on the reverse strand, counting down.
GGACAAAAGTATTTTATACAAGTTGCCATCGACCGACGTCTTGGTGTAAGACAAATTAGTACTAAAAAGTTGAGAGGTTTTTGTTCATTTCTTATGCTACAGCGTACGCTTAGAATTATTAAACTTTACTCTTAAGTGCGTACGTAGCTAGAAATTGATTGTAAATCTCACATTTTTTCCATGGGCTAGGGAGACGAGCATAAGCTACAGTTGATATTTAGATTCAAAAAAATACAAGAAGTTGAAGGGATTTCACTAGGTACTTATTATGTTAATTAAAGCGTGTGATTGAAACTATATAGTTGGTATTTTTGTATGTTATTGTAGGGGAAGACAACTATCAAGAAACTTCTGAAAAAATAATTATATAAGAATTATTTACCAATGATTGGAAACTGTGTGGACATTACTTATCTTGTAGGTAACATTTTAACGTTTTTTTTTTTTTTTGTGTAAAGTAGCTGTGATCTGCCATTTGTGACAAAAATGAAGTCAAGAAATTAAAAGAAATAATTTTGCAGAAGTTTGGCAACAAAACATTTTTTTATGCGTGTAATGAAATCTTGCACAGTTACGTGATATGTAGCTGATATTTTTGTTTGTAAATGTGGCTGAAGACGACAATCAAGAAACTTTTTGAACAATCTACTGATAGTTAACGCTTTTTGAGTCAATTATGGTTTTTCTCTGCTGCAGAAATAAACAGCAAATCAAAGAAACCATTCTTAGAGTAATATAAAGTACTCGTATGAATTTTCTTTCGCCTTTGTAATATTGTATTTGGCACTTAGTTATGCTGCTATATAATTACATATTTTTACGTAAATATTCTGTAAAAATGCTGAGGAATGACTTCTTACTGCTAAAAATAAATTAATTCTTATTCCAAATTCTGCGATTTCTGTACTGCAACATACAATTTAACGTTTTTGACATATAAAGTCAAGAAATTAAACGAAATAATTTTAAAGAAAGCTTGTTCATTTACAAGATATGTCGCTAATATTTTTGTTTGTAAATGTGGTGAAGACGACATTCAAGAAACTTTTTGAACGATCTACTGATAGTAAACGCTTGTTAGTCAATTATGTTTTTTCTCTGCTGCAGCAATAAACAGCAAATCAAAGAAAACAATTCTGAGAGTAATCTAAAAGTACACGTATGAATTTTCTTTCGCCTTTGTAATGTTGTATTGGCACTTAGTTATGCTGCTATATAATTACGTATTTTTACGTAAATATTATGTAAAAATGCTGAGGAATTACTTCTTATTGTAAATTATGGGATTTCTGTACAGCAACAGAAATAAGTAATTTATGGCGGGACAAAAGTATTTTATACAAGTTGCCATCGACCGACGTCTTGGTGTAAGACAAATTAGTACTAAAAAGTTGAGAGGTTTTGTTCATTTCTTATGCTACAGCGTACGCTTAGAATTATTAAACGTACTCTTAAGTGCGTACGTAGCTAGAAATTGATTGTAAATCTCACATTTTTTCCATGGGCTAGGGAGACGAGCATAAGCTACAGTTGATATTTAGATTCAAAAAATACAAGAAGTTGAAGGGATTTTCACTAGGTACTTATTATGTTAATTAAAGCGTGTGATTGAAACTATATAGTTGGTATTTTTGTATGTTATTGTAGGGGAAGACAGCTATCAAGAAACTTCTGAAAAAATAATTATATAAGAATTATTTACCACGATTGGAAACTGTGTGGACATTACTTATCTTGTAGGTAACATTTTAACGTTTTTTTTTTTGTGTAAAGTAGCTGTGATCTGCCATTTGTGACAAAAATGAAGTCAAGAAATTAAAAGAAATAATTTTGCAGAAGTTTGGCAACAAAACATTTTTTATGCGTGTAATGAAATCTTGCACAGTTACGTGATATGTAGCTGATATTTTTGTTTGTAAATGTGGCTGAAGACGACAATCAAGAAACTTTTTGAACAATCTACTGATAGTTAACGCTTTTTGAGTCAATTATGGTTTTTCTCTGCTGCAGAAATAAACAGCAAATCAAAGAAACCATTCTTAGAGTAATATAAAAGTACTCGTATGAATTTTCTTTCGCCTTTGTAATATTGTATTTGGCACTTAGTTATGCTGCTATATAATTACATATTTTTACGTTAATATTCTGTAAAAATGCTGAGGAATGACTTCTTACTGCTAAAAATAAATTAATTCTTATTCCAAATTCTGCGATTTCTGTACTGCAACATACAATTTTAACGTTTTTTGACATATAAAGTCAAGAAATTAAACGAAATAATTTTAAAGAAAGCTTGTTCATTTACTAGATATGTCGCTAATATTTTTGTTTGTAAATGTGGTTGAAGACGACATTCAAGAAACTTTTTGAACGATCTACTGATAGTAAACGCTTTTTAGTCAATTATGGTTTTTCTCTGCTGCAGCAATAAACAGCAAATCAAAGAAACCATTCTTAGAGTAATCTAAAAGTACACATATGAATTTTCTTTCGCCTTTGTAATATTGTATTTGGCACTTAGTTATGCTGCTATATAATTACGTATTTTTACGTAAATATTATTGTAAAAATGCTGAGGAATGACTTCTTATTGTAAATTATGGGATTTCTGTACAGCAACAGAAAATAAGTAATTTATGGCGGGACAAAAGTATTTTATACAAGTTTGCCATCGACCGACGTCTTGGTGTAAGACAAATTAGTACTAAAAAGTTGAGAGGTTTTTGTTCATTTCTTATGCTACAGCGTACGCTTAGAATTATTAAACGTACTCTTAAGTGCGTACGTAGCTAGAAATTGATTGTAAATCTCACATTTTTTCCATGGGCTAGGGAGACGAGCATAAGCTACAGTTGATATTTAGATTCAAAAAAATACAAGAAGTTGAAGGGATTTTCACTAGGTACTTATTATGTTAATTAAAGCGTGTGATTGAAACTATATAGTTGGTATTTTTGTATGTTATTGTAGGGGAAGACAACTATCAAGAAACTTCTGAAAAAATAATTATATAAGAATTATTTACCAATGATTGGAAACTGTGTGGACATTACTTATCTTGTAGGTAACATTTTAACGTTTTTTTTTTTTTTGTGTAAAGTAGCTGTGATCTGCCATTTGTGACAAAAATGAAGTCAAGAAATTAAAAGAAATAATTTTGCAGAAGTTTGGCAACAAAACATTTTTTATGCGTGTAATGAAATCTTGCACAGTTACGTGATATGTAGCTGATATTTTTGTTTGTAAATGTGGCTGAAGACGACAATCAAGAAACTTTTTGAACAATCTACTGATAGTTAACGCTTTTTGAGTCAATTATGGTTTTTCTCTGCTGCAGAAATAAACAGCAAATCAAAGAAACCATTCTTAGAGTAATATAAAAGTACTCGTATGAATTTTCTTTCGCCTTTGTAATATTGTATTTGGCACTTAGTTATGCTGCTATATAATTACATATTTTTACGTAAATATTCTGTAAAAATGCTGAGGAATGACTTCTTACTGCTAAAAATAAATTAATTCTTATTCCAAATTCTGCGATTTCTGTACTGCAACATACAATTTTAACGTTTTTGACATATAAAGTCAAGAAATTAAACGAAATAATTTTAAAGAAAGCTTGTTAATTTACAAGATATGTCGCTAATATTTTTGTTTGTAAATGTGGTTGAAGACGACATTCAAGAAACTTTTGAACGATCTACTGATAGTAAACGCTTGTAAGTCAATTATGGTTTTTCTCTGCTGCAGCAATAAACAGCAAATCAAAGAAACAATTCTGAGAGTAATATAAAAGTACTCGTATTAAATTTTCTTACAAAAGTTGAGGTTTTGTAATATTGTATTTGGCACTTAGTTATGCTGCTATATAATTACGTATTTTTTACGTAAATATTATGTAAAAATGCTGAGGAATGACTTCTTATTGTAAATTATGGGATTTCTGTACAGCAACAGAAAATAAGTAATTTATGGCGGGACAAAAGTATTTTATACAAGTTGCCATCGACCGACGTCTTGGTGTAAGACAAATTAGTACTAAAAAGTTGAGAGGTTTTTGTTCATTTCTTATGCTACAGCGTACGCTTAGAATTATTAAACTTTACTCTTAAGTGCGTACGTAGCTAGAAATTGATTGTAAATCTCACATTTTTTCCATGGGCTAGGGAGACGAGCATAAGCTACAGTTGATATTTAGATTCAAAAAAATACAAGAAGTTGAAGGGATTTTCACTAGGTACTTATTATGTTAATTAAAGCGTGTGATTGAAACTATATAGTTGGTATTTTTGTATGTTATTGTAGGGGAAGACAACTATCAAGAAACTTCTGAAAAAATAATTATATAAGAATTATTTACCAATGATTGGAAACTGTGTGGACATTACTTATCTTGTAGGTAACATTTTAACGTTTTTTTTTTTTTTTGTGTAAAGTAGCTGTGATCTGCCATTTGTGACAAAAATGAAGTCAAGAAATTAAAAGAAATAATTTTGCAGAAGTTTGGCAACAAAACATTTTTTATGCGTGTAATGAAATCTTGCACAGTTACGTGATATGTAGCTGATATTTTTGTTTGTAAATGTGGCTGAAGACGACAATCAAGAAACTTTTTGAACAATCTACTGATAGTTAAACGCTTTTTGAGTCAATTATGGTTTTTCTCTGCTGCAGAAATAAACAGCAAATCAAAGAAACCATTCTTAGAGTAATATAAAAGTACTCGTATGAATTTTCTTTCGCCTTTGTAATATTGTATTTGGCACTTAGTTATGCTGCTATATAATTACATATTTTTACGTAAATATTCTGTAAAAATGCTGAGGAATGACTTCTTACTGCTAAAAATAAATTAATTCTTATTCCAAATTCTGCGATTTCTGTACTGCAACATACAATTTTAACGTTTTTGACATATAAAGTCAAGAAATTAAACGAAATAATTTTAAAGAAAGCTTGTTCATTTACAAGATATGTCGCTAATATTTTTGTTTGTAAATGTGGTTGAAGACGACATTCAAGAAACTTTTGAACGATCTACTGATAGTAAACGCTTGTAAGTCAATTATGGTTTTTCTCTGCTGCAGCAATAAACAGCAAATCAAAGAAACAATTCTGAGAGTAATATAAAAGTACTCGTATTAAATTTCTTACAAAAGTTGAGGTTTTGTAATATTGTATTTGGCACTTAGTTATGCTGCTATATAATTACGTATTTTTACGTAAATATTATGTAAAAATGCTGAGGAATGACTTCTTATTGTAAATTATGGGATTTCTGTACAGCAACAGAAAATAAGTAATTTATGGCGGGACAAAAGTATTTTATACAAGTTGCCATCGACCGACGTCTTGGTGTAAGACAAATTAGTACTAAAAAGTTGAGAGGTTTTTGTTCATTTCTTATGCTACAGCGTACGCTTAGAATTATTAAACGTACTCTTAAGTGCGTACGTAGCTAGAAATTGATTGTAAATCTCACATTTTTTTTCCATGGGCTAGGGAGACGAGCATAAGCTACAGTTGATATTTAGATTCAAAAAAATACAAGAAGTTGAAGGGATTTTCACTAGGTACTTATTATGTTAATTAAAGCGTGTGATTGAAACTATATAGTTGGTATTTTTGTATGTTATTGTAGGGGAAGACAACTATCAAGAAACTTCTGAAAAAATAATTATATAAGAATATTTACCAATGATTGGAAACTGTGTGGACATTACTTATCTTGTAGGTAACATTTTAACGTTTTTTTTTTTTTTTGTGTAAAGTAGCTGTGATCTGCCATTTGTGACAAAAATGAAGTCAAGAAATTAAAAGAAATTATTTTGCAGAAGTTTGGCAACAAAACATTTTTTATGCGTGTAATGAAATCTTGCACAGTTACGTGATATGTAGCTGATATTTTTGTTTGTAAATGTGGCTGAAGACGACAATCAAGAAACTTTTTGAACAATCTACTGATAGTTAACGCTTTTTGAGTCAATTATGGTTTTTCTCTGCTGCAGAAATAAACAGCAATCAAAGAAACCATTCTTAGAGTAATATAAAAGTACTCGTATGAATTTTCTTTCGCCTTTGTAATATTGTATTTGGCACTTAGTTATGCTGCTATATAATTACATATTTTTACGTAAATATTCTGTAAAAAATGCTGAGGAATGACTTCTTACTGCTAAAAATAAATTAATTCTTATTCCAAATTCTGCGATTTCTGTACTGCAACATACAATTTTTAACGTTTTTGACATATAAAGTCAAGAAATTAAACGAAATAATTTTAAAGAAAGCTTGTTCATTTACTAGATATGTCGCTAATATTTTTGTTTGTAAATGTGGTTGAAGACGACATTCAAGAAACTTTTTGAACGATCTACTGATAGTAAACGCTTTTTAGTCAATTATGGTTTTTTCTCTGCTGCAGCAATAAACAGCAAATCAAAGAAACAATTCTGAGAGTAATCTAAAAGTACTCATATGAAATTTTCTAATTTCGCCTTTTGTAATATTGTATTTGGCACTTAGTTATGCTGCTATATAATTACGTATTTTTACGTAAATATTATGTAAAAATGCTGAGGAATGACTTCTTATTGTAAATTATGGGATTTCTGTACAGCAACAGAAAATAAGTAATTTATGGCGGGACAAAAGTATTTTATACAAGTTGCCATCGACCGACGTCTTGGTGTAAGACAAATTAGTACTAAAAAGTTGAGAGGTTTTTGTTTCATTTCTTATGCTACAGCGTACGCTTAGAATTATTAAACGTACTCTTCAGTGCGTACGTAGCTAGAAATTGATTGTAAATCTCACATTTTTTTCCATGGGCTAGGGAGACGAGCATAAGCTACAGTTGATATTTAGATTCAAAAAAATACAAGAAGTTGAAGGGATTTTCACTAGGTACTTATTATGTTAATTAAAGCGTGTGATTGAAACTATATAGTTGGTATTTTTGTATGTTATTGTAGGGGAAGACAACTATCAAGAAACTTCTGAAAAAATAATTATATAAGAATTATTTCACCAATGATTGGAAACTGTGTGGACATTACTTATCTTGTAGGTAACATTTTAACGTTTTTTTTTTTTGTGTAAAGTAGCTGTGATCTGCCATTTGTGACAAAAATGAAGTCAAGAAATTAAAAGAAATTATTTTGCAGAAGTTTGGCAACAAAACATTTTTTATGCGTGTAATGAAATCTTGCACAGTTACGTGATATGTAGCTGATATTTTTGTTTGTAAATGTGGCTGAAGACGACAATCAAGAAACTTTTTGAACAATCTACTGATAGTTAACGCTTTTTGAGTCAATTATGGTTTTTCTCTGCTGCAGAAATAAACAGCAAATCAAAGAAACCATTCTTAGAGTAATATAAAAGTACTCGTATGAATTTCTTTCGCCTTTGTAATATTGTATTTGGCACTTAGTTATGCTGCTATATAATTACATATTTTTACGTTAATATTCTGTAAAAATGCTGAGGAATGACTTCTTACTGCTAAAAATAAATTAATTCTTATTCCAAATTCTGCGATTTCTGTACTGCAACATACAATTTTAACGTTTTGACATATAAAGTCAAGAAATTAAACGAAATAATTTTAAAGAAAGCTTGTTCATTTACAAGATATGTCGCTAATATTTTTGTTTGTAAATGTGGTTGAAGACGACATTCAAGAAACTTTTTGAACGATCTACTGATAGTAAACGCTTGTTAAGTCAATTATGGTTTTTCTCTGCTGCAGCAATAAACAGCAAATCAAAGAAACAATTCTGAGAGTAATCTAAAAGTACACGTATGAATTTTCTTTCGCCAATTTGGTAATGTTGTATTTGGCACTTAGTTATGCTGCTATATAATTACGTATTTTTACGTAAATATTATGTAAAAATGCTGAGGAATGACTTCTTATTGTAAATTATGGGATTTCTGTACAGCAACAGAAAATAAGTAATTTATGGCGGGACAAAAGTATTTTATACAAGTTGCCATCGACCGACGTCTTGGTGTAAGACAAATTAGTACTAAAAAGTTGAGAGGTTTTTGTTCATTTCTTATGCTACAGCGTACGCTTAGAATTATTAAACGTACTCTTAAGTGCGTACGTAGCTAGAAATTGATTGTAAATCTCACATTTTTTCCATGGGCTAGGGAGACGAGCATAAGCTACAGTTGATATTTAGATTCAAAAAAATACAAGAAGTTGAAGGGATTTCACTAGGTACTTATTATGTTAATTAAAGCGTGTGATTGAAACTATATAGTTGGTATTTTTGTATGTTATTGTAGGGGAAGACAACTATCAAGAAACTTCTGAAAAAAATAATTATATAAGAATTATTTACCAACGATTGGAAACTGTGTGGACATTACTTATCTTGTAGGTAACATTTTAACGTTTTTTTTTTTTTTTGTGTAAAGTAGCTGTGATCTGCCATTTGTGACAAAAATGAAGTCAAGAAATTAAAAGAAATTATTTTGCAGAAGTTTGGCAACAAAACATTTTTTATGCGTGTAATGAAATCTTGCACAGTTACGTGATATGTAGCTGATATTTTTGTTTGTAAATGTGGCTGAAGACGACAATCAAGAAACTTTTTGAACAATCTACTGATAGTTAACGCTTTTTGAGTCAATTATGGTTTTTCTCTGCTGCAGAAATAAACAGCAAATCAAAGAAACCATTCTTAGAGTAATATAAAAGTACTCGTATGAATTTTCTTTCGCCTTTGTAATATTGTATTTGGCACTTAGTTATGCTGCTATATAATTACATATTTTTACGTAAATATTCTGTAAAAATGCTGAGGAATGACTTCTTACTGCTAAAAATAAATTAATTCTTATTCCAAATTCTGCGATTTCTGTACTGCAACATACAATTTTAACGTTTTTGACATATAAGTCAAGAAATTAAACGAAATAATTTTAAAGAAAGCTTGTTCATTTACAAGATATGTCGCTAATATTTTTGTTTGTAAATGTGGTTGAAGACGACATTCAAGAAACTTTTTGAACGATCTACTGATAGTAAACGCTTGTAGTCAATTATGGTTTTTCTCTGCTGCAGCAATAAACAGCAAATCAAAGAAACAATTCTGAGAGTAATATAAAAGTACTCGTATTAAATTTCTTACAAAAGTTGAGGTTTTGTAATATTGTATTTGGCACTTAGTTATGCTGCTATATAATTACGTATTTTTACGTAAATATTATGTAAAAATGCTGAGGAATGACTTCTTATTGTAAATTATGGGATTTCTGTACAGCAACAGAAAATAAGTAATTTATGGCGGGACAAAAGTATTTTATACAAGTTGCCATCGACCGACGTCTTGGTGTAAGACAAATTAGTACTAAAAAGTTGAGAGGTTTTTGTTCATTTCTTATGCTACAGCGTACGCTTAGAATTATTAAACGTTACTCTTAAGTGCGTACGTAGCTAGAAATTGATTGTAAATCTCACATTTTTTCCATGGGCTAGGGAGACGAGCATAAGCTACAGTTGATATTTAGATTCAAAAAAATACAAGAAGTTGAAGGGATTTTCACTAGGTACTTATTATGTTAATTAAAGCGTGTGATTGAAACTATATAGTTGGTATTTTTGTATGTTATTGTAGGGGAAGACAACTATCAAGAAACTTCTGAAAAAATAATTATATAAGAATTATTTACCAATGATTGGAAACTGTGTGGACATTACTTATCTTGTAGGTAACATTTTAACGTTTTTTTTTTTTTTGTGTAAAGTAGCTGTGATCTGCCATTTGTGACAAAAATGAAGTCAAGAAATTAAAAGAAATTATTTTGCAGAAGTTTGGCAACAAAACATTTTTTATGCGTGTAATGAAATCTTGCACAGTTACGTGATATGTAGCTGATATTTTTGTTTGTAAATGTGGCTGAAGACGACAATCAAGAAACTTTTTGAACAATCTACTGATAGTTAACGCTTTTTGAGTCAATTATGGTTTTTCTCTGCTGCAGAAATAAACAGCAAATCAAAGAAACCATTCTTAGAGTAATATAAAAGTACTCGTATGAATTTTCTTTCGCCTTTGTAATATTGTATTTGGCACTTAGTTATGCTGCTATATAATTACATATTTTTACGTAAATATTCTGTAAAAATGCTGAGGAATGACTTCTTACTGCTAAAAATAAATTAATTCTTATTCCAAATTCTGCGATTTCTGTACTGCAACATACAATTTTAACGTTTTTGACATATAAAGTCAAGAAATTAAACGAAATAATTTTAAAGAAAGCTTGTTCATTTACTAGATATGTCGCTAATATTTTTGTTTGTAAATGTGGTTGAAGACGACATTCAAGAAACTTTTTGAACGATCTACTGATAGTAAACGCTTTTAGTCAATTATGGTTTTTCTCTGCTGCAGCAATAAACAGCAAATCAAAGAAACAATTCTGAGAGTAATCTAAAAGTACACATATGAATTTTCTTTCGCCTTTGTAATATTGTATTTGGCACTTAGTTATGCTGCTATATAATTACGTATTTTTACGTAAATATTATGTAAAAATGCTGAGGAATGACTTCTTATTGTAAATTATGGGATTTCTGTACAGCAACAGAAAATAAGTAATTTATGGCGGGACAAAAGTATTTTATACAAGTTGCCATCGACCGACGTCTTGGTGTAAGACAAATTAGTACTAAAAAGTTGAGAGGTTTTTGTTATTTCTTATGCTACAGCGTACGCTTAGAATTATTAAACGTACTCTTCAGTGCGTACTTAGCTAGAAATTGATTGTAAATCTCACATTTTTTCCATGGGCTAGGGAGACGAGCATAAGCTACAGTTGATATTTAGATTCAAAAAAATACAAGAAGTTGAAGGGATTTTCACTAGGTACTTATTATGTTAATTAAAGCGTGTGATTGAAACTATATAGTTGGTATTTTTGTATGTTATTGTAGGGGAAGACAACTATCAAGAAACTTCTGAAAAAATAATTATATAAGAATTATTCACCAATGATTGGAAACTGTGTGGACATTACTTATCTTGTAGGTAACATTTTTAACGTTTTTTTTTTTTTTGTGTAAAGTAGCTGTGATCTGCCATTTGTGACAAAAAATGAAGTCAAGAAATTAAAAGAAATTAATTTTGCAGAAGTTTGGCAACAAAACATTTTTTATGCGTGTAATGAAATCTTGCACAGTTACGTGATATGTAGCTGATATTTTTGTTTGTAAATGTGGCTGAAGACGACAATCAAGAAACTTTTTGAACAATCTACTGATAGTTAACGCTTTTTGAGTCAATTATGGTTTTTCTCTGCTGCAGAAATAAACAGCAAATCAAAGAAACCATTCTTAGAGTAATATAAAAGTACTCGTATGAATTTTCTTTCGCCTTTGTAATATTGTATTTGGCACTTAGTTATGCTGCTATATAATTACATATTTTTACGTTAATATTCTGTAAAAATGCTGAGGAATGACTTCTTACTGCTAAAAATAAATTAATTCTTATTCCAAATTCTGCGATTTCTGTACTGCAACATACAATTTTAACGTTTTTGACATATAAAGTCAAGAAATTAAACGAAATAATTTTAAAGAAAGCTTGTTAATTTACAAGATATGTCGCTAATATTTTTGTTTGTAAATGTGGTTGAAGACGACATTCAAGAAACTTTTTGAACGATCTACTGATAGTAAACGCTTGTAAGTCAATTATGGTTTTTCTCTGCTGCAGCAATAAACAGCAAATCAAAGAAACAATTCTGAGAGTAATATAAAAGTACTCGTATTAAATTTCTTACAAAAGTTGAGGTTTTGTAATATTGTATTTGGCACTTAGTTATGCTGCTATATAATTACGTATTTTTACGTAAATATTATGTAAAAATGCTGAGGAATGACTTCTTATTGTAAATTATGGGATTTCTGTACAGCAACAGAAAATAAGTAATTTATGGCGGGACAAAAGTATTTTATACAAGTTGCCATCGACCGACGTCTTGGTGTAAGACAAATTAGTACTAAAAAGTTGAGAGGTTTTTGTTCATTTCTTATGCTACAGCGTACGCTTAGAATTATTAAACGTTACTCTTAAGTGCGTACGTAGCTAGAAATTGATTGTAAATCTCACATTTTTTCTATGGGCTAGGGAGACGAGCATAAGCTACAGTTGATATTTAGATTCAAAAAATACAAGAAGTTGAAGGGATTTTCACTAGGTACTTATTATGTTAATTAAAGCGTGTGATTGAAACTATATAGTTGGTATTTTTGTATGTTATTGTAGGGGAAGACAACTATCAAGAAACTTCTGAAAAAATAATTATATAAGAATTATTTACCAACGATTGGAAACTGTGTGGACATTACTTATCTTGTAGGTAACATTTTAACGTTTTTTTTTTTTTTTTTGTGTAAAGTAGCTGTGATCTGCCATTTGTGACAAAAATGAAGTCAAGAAATTAAAAGAAATAATTTTGCAGAAGTTTGGCAACAAAACATTTTTTATGCGTGTAATGAAATCTTGCACAGTTACGTGATATGTAGCTGATATTTTTGTTTGTAAATGTGGCTGAAGACGACAATCAAGAAACTTTTTGAACAATCTACTGATAGTTAACGCTTTTTGAGTCAATTATGGTTTTTCTCTGCTGCAGAAATAAACAGCAAATCAAAGAAACCATTCTTAGAGTAATATAAAAGTACTCGTATGAATTTTCTTTCGCCTTTGTAATATTGTATTTGGCACTTAGTTATGCTGCTATATAATTACATATTTTTACGTAAATATTCTGTAAAAATGCTGAGGAATGACTTCTTACTGCTAAAAATAAATTAATTCTTATTCCAAATTCTGCGATTTCTGTACTGCAACATACAATTTTAACGTTTTTGACATATAAAGTCAAGAAATTAAACGAAATAATTTTAAAGAAAGCTTGTTCATTTACAAGATATGTCGCTAATATTTTTGTTTGTAAATGTGGTTGAAGACGACATTCAAGAAACTTTTTGAACGATCTACTGATAGTAAACGCTTGTAAGTCAATTATGGTTTTTCTCTGCTGCAGCAATAAACAGCAAATCAAAGAAACAATTCTGAGAGTAATATAAAAGTACTCGTATTAAATTTCTTACAAAAGTTGAGGTTTTGTAATATTGTATTTGGCACTTAGTTATGCTGCTATATAATTACGTATTTTTACGTAAATATTATGTAAAAATGCTGAGGAATGACTTCTTATTGTAAATTATGGGATTTCTGTACAGCAACAGAAAATAAGTAATTTATGGCGGGACAAAAGTATTTTATACAAGTTGCCATCGACCGACGTCTTGGTGTAAGACAAATTAGTACTAAAAAGTTGAGAGGTTTTTGTTCATTTCTTATGCTACAGCGTACGCTTAGAATTATTAAACTTTACTCTTAAGTGCGTACGTAGCTAGAAATTGATTGTAAATCTCACATTTTTTCCATGGGCTAGGGAGACGAGCATAAGCTACAGTTGATATTTAGATTCAAAAAAATACAAGAAGTTGAAGGGATTTTCACTAGGTACTTATTATGTTAATTAAAGCGTGTGATTGAAACTATATAGTTGGTATTTTTGTATGTTATTGTAGGGGAAGACAACTATCAAGAAACTTCTGAAAAAATAATTATATAAGAATTATTTACCAATGATTGGAAAACTGTGTGGACATTACTTATCTTGTAGGTAACATTTTAACGTTTTTTTTTTTTTTTGTGTAAAGTAGCTGTGATCTGCCATTTGTGACAAAAATGAAGTCAAGAAATTAAAAGAAATTATTTTGCAGAAGTTTGGCAACAAAACATTTTTTATGCGTGTAATGAAATCTTGCACAGTTACGTGATATGTAGCTGATATTTTTGTTTGTAAATGTGGCTGAAGACGACAATCAAGAAACTTTTTGAACAATCTACTGATAGTTAACGCTTTTTGAGTCAATTATGGTTTTTCTCTGCTGCAGAAATAAACAGCAAATCAAAGAAACCATTCTTAGAGTAATATAAAAGTACTCGTATGAATTTTCTTTCGCCTTTGTAATATTGTATTTGGCACTTAGTTATGCTGCTATATAATTACATATTTTTACGTAAATATTCTGTAAAAATGCTGAGGAATGACTTCTTACTGCTAAAAATAAATTAATTCTTATTCCAAATTCTGCGATTTCTGTACTGCAACATACAATTTTAACGTTTTTGACATATAAAGTCAAGAAATTAAACGAAATAATTTTAAAGAAAGCTTGTTCATTTACTAGATATGTCGCTAATATTTTTGTTTGTAAATGTGGTTGAAGACGACATTCAAGAAACTTTTTGAACGATCTACTGATAGTAAACGCTTTTTAGTCAATTATGGTTTTTCTCTGCTGCAGCAATAAACAGCAAATCAAAGAAACAATTCTGAGAGTAATCTAAAAGTACACATATGAATTTTCTTTCGCCTTTGTAATATTGTATTTGGCACTTAGTTATGCTGCTATATAATTACGTATTTTTACGTAAATATTATGTAAAAATGCTGAGGAATGACTTCTTATTGTAAATTATGGGATTTCTGTACAGCAACAGAAAATAAGTAATTTATGGCGGGACAAAAGTATTTTATACAAGTTGCCATCGACCGACGTCTTGGTGTAAGACAAATTAGTACTAAAAAGTTGAGAGGTTTTTGTTTATTTCTTATGCTACAGCGTACGCTTAGAATTATTAAACGTACTCTTCAGTGCGTACTTAGCTAGAAATTGATTGTAAATCTCACATTTTTTCCATGGGCTAGGGAGACGAGCATAAGCTACAGTTGATATTTAGATTCAAAAAAATACAAGAAGTTGAAGGGATTTTCACTAGGTACTTATTATGTTAATTAAAGCGTGTGATTGAAACTATATAGTTGGTATTTTTGTATGTTATTGTAGGGGAAGACAACTATCAAGAAACTTCTGAAAAAATAATTATATAAGAATTATTCACCAATGATTGGAAACTGTGTGGACATTACTTATCTTGTAGGTAACATTTTAACGTTTTTTTTTTTTGTGTAAAGTAGCTGTGATCTGCCATTTGTGACAAAAATGAAGTCAAGAAATTAAAAGAAATTATTTTGCAGAAGTTTGGCAACAAAACATTTTTTATGCGTGTAATGAAATCTTGCACAGTTACGTGATATGTAGCTGATATTTTTGTTTGTAAATGTGGCTGAAGACGACAATCAAGAAACTTTTTGAACAATCTACTGATAGTTAACGCTTTTTGAGTCAATTATGGTTTTTCTCTGCTGCAGAAATAAACAGCAAATCAAAGAAACCATTCTTAGAGTAATATAAAAGTACTCGTATGAATTTTCTTTCGCCTTTGTAATATTGTATTTGGCACTTAGTTATGCTGCTATATAATTACATATTTTTACGTTAATATTCTGTAAAAATGCTGAGGAATGACTTCTTACTGCTAAAAATAAATTAATTCTTATTCCAAATTCTGCGATTTCTGTACCTGCAACATACAATTTTAACGTTTTTGACATATAAAGTCAAGAAATTAAACGAAATAATTTTAAAGAAAGCTTGTTCATTTACAAGATATGTCGCTAATATTTTTGTTTGTAAATGTGGTTGAAGACGACATTCAAGAAACTTTTTGAACGATCTACTGATAGTAAACGCTTGTTAGTCAATTATGGTTTTTCTCTGCTGCAGCAATAAACAGCAAATCAAAGAAACAATTCTGAGAGTAATCTAAAAGTACACGTATGAATTTTCTTTCGCCTTTGTAATGTTGTATTTGGCACTTAGTTATGCTGCTATATAATTACGTATTTTTACGTAAATATTATGTAAAAATGCTGAGGAATGACTTCTTATTGTAAATTATGGGATTTCTGTACAGCAACAGAAAATAAGTAATTTATGGCGGGACAAAAGTATTTTATACAAGTTGCCATCGACCGACGTCTTGGTGTAAGACAAATTAGTACTAAAAAGTTGAGAGGTTTTTGTTCATTTCTTATGCTACAGCGTACGCTTAGAATTATTAAACGTACTCTTAAGTGCGTACGTAGCTAGAAATTGATTGTAAATCTCACATTTTTTCCATGGGCTAGGGAGACGAGCATAAGCTACAGTTGATATTTAGATTCAAAAAAATACAAGAAGTTGAAGGGATTTTCACTAGGTACTTATTATGTTAATTAAAGCGTGTGATTGAAACTATATAGTTGGTATTTTTGTATGTTATTGTAGGGGAAGACAACTATCAAGAAACTTCTGAAAAAATAATTATATAAGAATTATTTACCAACGATTGGAAACTGTGTGGACATTACTTATCTTGTAGGTAACATTTTAACGTTTTTTTTTTTTTTTTGTGTAAAGTAGCTGTGATCTGCCATTTGTGACAAAAATGAAGTCAAGAAATTAAAAGAAATAATTTTGCAGAAGTTTGGCAACAAAACATTTTTTATGCGTGTAATGAAATCTTGCACAGTTACGTGATATGTAGCTGATATTTTTGTTTGTAAATGTGGCTGAAGACGACAATCAAGAAACTTTTTGAACAATCTACTGATAGTTAACGCTTTTTGAGTCAATTATGGTTTTTCTCTGCTGCAGAAATAAACAGCAAATCAAAGAAACCATTCTTAGAGTAATATAAAAGTACTCGTATGAATTTTCTTTCGCCTTTGTAATATTGTATTTGGCACTTAGTTATGCTGCTATATAATTACATATTTTTACGTAAATATTCTGTAAAAATGCTGAGGAATGACTTCTTACTGCTAAAAATAAATTAATTCTTATTCCAAATTCTGCGATTTCTGTACTGCAACATACAATTTTAACGTTTTTGACATATAAAGTCAAGAAATTAAACGAAATAATTTTAAAGAAAGCTTGTTCATTTACAAGATATGTCGCTAATATTTTTGTTTGTAAATGTGGTTGAAGACGACATTCAAGAAACTTTTTGAACGATCTACTGATAGTAAACGCTTGTAAGTCAATTATGGTTTTTCTCTGCTGCAGCAATAAACAGCAAATCAAAGAAACAATTCTGAGAGTAATATAAAAGTACTCGTATTAAATTTCTTACAAAAGTTGAGGTTTTGTAATATTGTATTTGGCACTTAGTTATGCTGCTATATAATTACGTATTTTTACGTAAATATTATGTAAAAATGCTGAGGAATGACTTCTTATTGTAAATTATGGGATTTCTGTACAGCAACAGAAAATAAGTAATTTATGGCGGGACAAAAGTATTTTATACAAGTTGCCATCGACCGACGTCTTGGTGTAAGACAAATTAGTACTAAAAAGTTGAGAGGTTTTTGTTCATTTCTTATGCTACAGCGTACGCTTAGAATTATTAAACTTTACTCTTAAGTGCGTACGTAGCTAGAAATTGATTGTAAATCTCACATTTTTTCCATGGGCTAGGGAGACGAGCATAAGCTACAGTTGATATTTAGATTCAAAAAAATACAAGAAGTTGAAGGGATTTTCACTAGGTACTTATTATGTTAATTAAAGCGTGTGATTGAACTATATAGTTGGTATTTTTGTATGTTATTGTAGGGGAAGACAACTATCAAGAAACTTCTGAAAAAATAATTATATAAGAATTATTTACCAATGATTGGAAACTGTGTGGACATTACTTATCTTGTAGGTAACATTTTAACGTTTTTTTTTTTTTGTGTAAAGTAGCTGTGATCTGCCATTTGTGACAAAAATGAAGTCAAGAAATTAAAAGAAATTATTTTGCAGAAGTTTGGCAACAAAACATTTTTTATGCGTGTAATGAAATCTTGCACAGTTACGTGATATGTAGCTGATATTTTTGTTTGTAAATGTGGCTGAAGACGACAATCAAGAAACTTTTTGAACAATCTACTGATAGTTAACGCTTTTTGAGTCAATTATGGTTTTTCTCTGCTGCAGAAATAAACAGCAAATCAAAGAAACCATTCTTAGAGTAATATAAAAGTACTCGTATGAATTTTCTTTCGCCTTTGTAATATTGTATTTGGCACTTAGTTATGCTGCTATATAATTACATATTTTTACGTAAATATTCTGTAAAAATGCTGAGGAATGACTTCTTACTGCTAAAAATAAATTAATTCTTATTCCAAATTCTGCGATTTCTGTACTGCAACATACAATTTTAACGTTTTTGACATATAAAGTCAAGAAATTAAACGAAATAATTTTAAAGAAAGCTTGTTCATTTACTAGATATGTCGCTAATATTTTTGTTTGTAAATGTGGTTGAAGACGACATTCAAGAAACTTTTTGAACGATCTACTGATAGTAAACGCTTTTTAGTCAATTATGGTTTTTCTCTGCTGCAGCAATAAACAGCAAATCAAAGAAACAATTCTGAGAGTAATCTAAAAGTACACATATGAATTTTCTTTCGCCTTTGTAATATTGTATTTGGCACTTAGTTATGCTGCTATATAATTACGTATTTTTACGTAAATATTATGTAAAAATGCTGAGGAATGACTTCTTATTGTAAATTATGGGATTTCTGTACAGCAACAGAAAATAAGTAATTTATGGCGGGACAAAAGTATTTATACAAGTTGCCATCGACCGACGTCTTGGTGTAAGACAAATTAGTACTAAAAAGTTGAGAGGTTTTTGTTTATTTCTTATGCTACAGCGTACGCTTAGAATTATTAAACGTACTCTTCAGTGCGTACTTAGCTAGAAATTGATTGTAAATCTCACATTTTTTCCATGGGCTAGGGAGACGAGCATAAGCTACAGTTGATATTTAGATTCAAAAAAATACAAGAAGTTGAAGGGATTTTCACTAGGTACTTATTATGTTAATTAAAGCGTGTGATTGAAACTATATAGTTGGTATTTTTGTATGTTATTGTAGGGGAAGACAACTATCAAGAAACTTCTGAAAAAATAATTATATAAGAATTATTCACCAATGATTGGAAACTGTGTGGACATTACTTATCTTGTAGGTAACATTTTAACGTTTTTTTTTTTTTTGTGTAAAGTAGCTGTGATCTGCCATTTGTGACAAAAATGAAGTCAAGAAATTAAAAGAAATTATTTTGCAGAAGTTTGGCAACAAAACATTTTTTATGCGTGTAATGAAATCTTGCACAGTTACGTGATATGTAGCTGATATTTTTGTTTGTAAATGTGGCTGAAGACGACAATCAAGAAACTTTTTGAACAATCTACTGATAGTTAACGCTTTTTGAGTCAATTATGGTTTTTCTCTGCTGCAGAAATAAACAGCAAATCAAAGAAACCATTCTTAGAGTAATATAAAAGTACTCGTATGAATTTTCTTTCGCCTTTGTAATATTGTATTTGGCACTTAGTTATGCTGCTATATAATTACATATTTTTACGTTAATATTCTGTAAAAATGCTGAGGAATGACTTCTTACTGCTAAAAATAAATTAATTCTTATTCCAAATTCTGCGATTTCTGTACTGCAACATACAATTTTAACGTTTTTGACATATAAAGTCAAGAAATTAAACGAAATAATTTTAAAGAAAGCTTGTTCATTTACAAGATATGTCGCTAATATTTTTGTTTGTAAATGTGGTTGAAGACGACATTCAAGAAACTTTTTGAACGATCTACTGATAGTAAACGCTTGTTAGTCAATTATGGTTTTTCTCTGCTGCAGCAATAAACAGCAAATCAAAGAAACAATTCTGAGAGTAATCTAAAAGTACACGTATGAATTTTCTTTCGCCTTTGTAATGTTGTATTTGGCACTTAGTTATGCTGCTATATAATTACGTATTTTTACGTAAATATTATGTAAAAATGCTGAGGAATGACTTCTTATTGTAAATTATGGGATTTCTGTACAGCAACAGAAAATAAGTAATTTATGGCGGGACAAAAGTATTTTATACAAGTTGCCATCGACCGACGTCTTGGTGTAAGACAAATTAGTACTAAAAAGTTGAGAGGTTTTTGTTCATTTCTTATGCTACAGCGTACGCTTAGAATTATTAAACGTACTCTTAAGTGCGTACGTAGCTAGAAATTGATTGTAAATCTCACATTTTTTCCATGGGCTAGGGAGACGAGCATAAGCTACAGTTGATATTTAGATTCAAAAAAATACAAGAAGTTGAAGGGATTTTCACTAGGTACTTATTATGTTAATTAAAGCGTGTGATTGAAACTATAGATTACTGGCCAGAAATTCTTCGACTTATTTTAAAAATAGAACTTTCGCGCTTGTAGAAAATAAAAAGAAATTATTTTTTTATTCATTTTTAAATATGGAGTGGTCGAATAAGAAGACAGAATCGCGGTTATCGCGTTGCACGCTGTGGTTACGCGCCAAAAGACATTTTCAATATTCTTCAAAATTTGAAAATAACGTTACGGTTTGTTTATCGTACTATCAAACGATACACCGAAGAGTCAAGCTTCGAAGATCGTAAGAGAAGCGGCCGACCTCGCACAGTTCGGAACACATAAGGTCATCAAAGCAGTGAAGGCGCGAATCGAACGAAATCCCGTACGTAAACAAAAAATCCTAGCTCTGCAGATGGGGCTAAGCAGAACCACTGTTAAAAGAGTACTAAATGAAGACCTGGGACTACGAGCTTATCGTAAAAGACAGGACATTTTTTGAACGAGCGTTTAAAAAAAATTAGGGCTAGACAGATCCCGCGCTTTGCTACGACGGTACGGCGGGAAAAAAATACCGCGAAATTCTTTTTTCGGATGAAAAAATTTTTACTATTGAAGAAAGTTTTTAACAAACAAAATGATAAGGTGTATGCCCACAGCAGTGAAGAAGCAAGCGCGCGTTATTGCGAGGGTCCAGCGTGGGCATTACCCTTCCTCATTCATGGTTTGGCTTGGAGTCTCATATTCAGGCGTAACTGAGGTGTTTTTCTGTGGTAAAAGGTGTGAGAACTAGTGCCGAAGTTTATCAAAATACTGTCCTAACAAACATAGTGGAACCTCTTTCTCAGACAATGTTCAGGAACAGGCATTGGATATTCCAACAGGACTCTGCACCGGCTCATAAGGGCACGAAGTACGCAAGACTGGTTGATCGCTCGTGGAATTGACTTCATCCGGCAATGAAGACTGGCCCTCTTCTAGTCCAGATTTAAACCCACTGGACTACAAGATATGGCAATATTTGGAGGAAAAAGTCTGTGCTAAACCTCACCCTAGTTGGTATTTTTGTATGTTATTGTAGGGGAAGACAACTATCAAGAAACTTCTGAAAAAATAATTATATAAGAATTATTTACCAACGATTGGAAACTGTGTGGACATTACTTATCTTGTAGGTAACATTTTAACGTTTTTTTTTTTTTTGTGTAAAGTAGCTGTGATCTGCCATTTGTGACAAAAATGAAGTCAAGAAATTAAAAGAAATAATTTTGCAGAAGTTTGGCAACAAAACATTTTTTATGCGTGTAATGAAATCTTGCACAGTTACGTGATATGTAGCTGATATTTTTGTTTGTAAATGTGGCTGAAGACGACAATCAAGAAACTTTTTGAACAATCTACTGATAGTTAACGCTTTTTGAGTCAATTATGGTTTTTCTCTGCTGCAGAAATAAACAGCAAATCAAAGAAACCATTCTTAGAGTAATATAAAAGTACTCGTATGAATTTTCTTTCGCCTTTGTAATATTGTATTTGGCACTTAGTTATGCTGCTATATAATTACATATTTTTACGTAAATATTCTGTAAAAATGCTGAGGAATGACTTCTTACTGCTAAAAATAAATTAATTCTTATTCCAAATTCTGCGATTTCTGTACTGCAACATACAATTTTAACGTTTTTGACATATAAAGTCAAGAAATTAAACGAAATAATTTTAAAGAAAGCTTGTTCATTTACAAGATATGTCGCTAATATTTTTGTTTGTAAATGTGGTTGAAGACGACATTCAAGAAACTTTTTGAACGATCTACTGATAGTAAACGCTTGTAAGTCAATTATGGTTTTTTCTCTGCTGCAGCAATAAACAGCAAATCAAAGAAACCATTCTGAGAGTAATATAAAAGTACTCGTATTAATTTCTTACAAAGTTGAGGTTTTGTAATATTGTATTTGGCACTTAGTTATGCTGCTATATAATTACGTATTTTTACGTAAATATTATGTAAAAATGCTGAGGAATGACTTCTTATTGTAAATTATGGGATTTCTGTACAGCAACAGAAAATAAGTAATTTATGGCGGGACAAAAGTATTTTATACAAGTTGCCATCGACCGACGTCTTGGTGTAAGACAAATTAGTACTAAAAAGTTGAGAGGTTTTTGTTCATTTCTTATGCTACAGCGTACGCTTAGAATTATTAAACTTTACTCTTAAGTGCGTACGTAGCTAGAAATTGATTGTAAATCTCACATTTTTTCCATGGGCTAGGGAGACGAGCATAAGCTACAGTTGATATTTAGATTCAAAAAAATACAAGAAGTTGAAGGGATTTTCACTAGGTACTTATTATGTTAATTAAAGCGTGTGATTGAAACTATATAGTTGGTATTTTTGTATGTTATTGTAGGGGAAGACAACTATCAAGAAACTTCTGAAAAAATAATTATATAAGAATTATTTACCAATGATTGGAAACTGTGTGGACATTACTTATCTTGTAGGTAACATTTTAAACGTTTTTTTTTTTTTTGTGTAAAGTAGCTGTGATCTGCCATTTGTGACAAAAATGAAGTCAAGAAATTAAAAGAAATTATTTTGCAGAAGTTTGGCAACAAAACATTTTTTATGCGTGTAATGAAATCTTGCACAGTTACGTGATATGTAGCTGATATTTTTGTTTGTAAATGTGGCTGAAGACGACAATCAAGAAACTTTTTGAGCAATCTACTGATAGTTAACGCTTTTTGAGTCAATTATGGTTTTTTCTCTGCTGCAGAAATAAACAGCAAATCAAAGAAACCATTCTTAGAGTAATATAAAAGTACTCGTATGAATTTTCTTTCGCCTTTGTAATATTGTATTTGGCACTTAGTTATGCTGCTATATAATTACATATTTTTACGTAAATATTCTGTAAAATGCTGAGGAATGACTTCTTACTGCTAAAAATAAATTAATTCTTATTCCAATTCTGCGATTTCTGTACTGCAACATACAATTTTAACGTTTTTGACATATAAAGTCAAGAAATTAAACGAAATAATTTTAAAGAAAGCTTGTTCATTTACAAGATATGTCGCTAATATTTTTGTTTGTAAATGTGGTTGAAGACGACATTCAAGAAACTTTTTGAACGATCTACTGATAGTAAACGCTTGTAAGTCAATTATGGTTTTTCTCTGCTGCAGCAATAAACAGCAAATCAAAGAAACAATTCTGAGAGTAATATAAAAGTACTCGTATTAAATTTCTTACAAAAGTTGAGGTTTTGTAATATTGTATTTGGCACTTAGTTATGCTGCTATATAATTACGTATTTTTACGTAAATATTATGTAAAAATGCTGAGGAATGACTTCTTATTGTAAATTATGGGATTTCTGTACAGCAACAGAAAATAAGTAATTTATGGCGGGACAAAAGTATTTTATACAAGTTGCCATCGACCGACGTCTTGGTGTAAGACAAATTAGTACTAAAAAGTTGAGAGGTTTTTGTTCATTTCTTATGCTACAGCGTACGCTTAGAATTATTAAACTTTACTCTTAAGTGCGTACGTAGCTAGAAATTGATTGTAAATCTCACATTTTTTCCATGGGCTAGGGAGACGAGCATAAGCTACAGTTGATATTTAGATTCAAAAAAATACAAGAAGTTGAAGGGATTTTCACTAGGTACTTATTATGTTAATTAAAGCGTGTGATTGAAACTATATAGTTGGTATTTTTGTATGTTATTGTAGGGGAAGACAACTATCAAGAAACTTCTGAAAAAATAATTATATAAGAATTATTTACCAATGATTGGAAACTGTGTGGACATTACTTATCTTGTAGGTAACATTTTAACGTTTTTTTTTTTTTTGTGTAAAGTAGCTGTGATCTGCCATTTGTGACAAAAATGAAGTCAAGAAATTAAAAGAAATTATTTTGCAGAAGTTTGGCAACAAAACATTTTTATGCGTGTAATGAAATCTTGCACAGTTACGTGATATGTAGCTGATATTTTTGTTTGTAAATGTGGCTGAAGACGACAATCAAGAAACTTTTTGAACAATCTACTGATAGTTAACGCTTTTTGAGTCAATTATGGTTTTTCTCTGCTGCAGAAATAAACAGCAAATCAAAGAAACCATTCTTAGAGTAATATAAAAGTACTCGTATGAATTTTCTTTCGCCTTTGTAATATTGTATTTGGCACTTAGTTATGCTGCTATATAATTACATATTTTTACGTAAATATTCTGTAAAAATGCTGAGGAATGACTTCTTACTGCTAAAAATAAATTAATTCTTATTCCAAATTCTGCGATTTCTGTACTGCAACATACAATTTTAACGTTTTTGACATATAAAGTCAAGAAATTAAACGAAATAATTTTAAAGAAAGCTTGTTCATTTACTAGATATGTCGCTAATATTTTGTTTGTAAATGTGGTTGAAGACGACATTCAAGAAACTTTTTGAACGATCTACTGATAGTAAACGCTTTTTAGTCAATTATGGTTTTTCTCTGCTGCAGCAATAAACAGCAAATCAAAGAAACAATTCTGAGAGTAATCTAAAAGTACACATATGAATTTTCTTTCGCCTTTGTAATATTGTATTTGGCACTTAGTTATGCTGCTATATAATTACGTATTTTTACGTAAATATTATGTAAAAATGCTGAGGAATGACTTCTTATTGTAAATTATGGGATTTCTGTACAGCAACAGAAAATAAGTAATTTATGGCGGGACAAAAGTATTTTATACAAGTTGCCATCGACCGACGTCTTGGTGTAAGACAAATTAGTACTAAAAAGTTGAGAGGTTTTTGTTTATTTCTTATGCTACAGCGTACGCTTAGAATTATTAAACGTACTCTTCAGTGCGTACTTAGCTAGAAATTGATTGTAAATCTCACATTTTTTCCATGGGCTAGGGAGACGAGCATAAGCTACAGTTGATATTTAGATTCAAAAAAATACAAGAAGTTGAAGGGATTTTCACTAGGTACTTATTATGTTAATTAAAGCGTGTGATTGAAACTATATAGTTGGTATTTTTGTATGTTATTGTAGGGGAAGACAACTATCAAGAAACTTCTGAAAAAATAATTATATAAGAATTATTCACCAATGATTGGAAACTGTGTGGACATTACTTATCTTGTAGGTAACATTTTAACGTTTTTTTTTTTGTGTAAAGTAGCTGTGATCTGCCATTTGTGACAAAAATGAAGTCAAGAAATTAAAAGAAATTATTTTGCAGAAGTTTGGCAACAAAACATTTTTTATGCGTGTAATGAAATCTTGCACAGTTACGTGATATGTAGCTGATATTTTTGTTTGTAAATGTGGCTGAAGACGACAATCAAGAAACTTTTTGAACAATCTACTGATAGTTAACGCTTTTTGAGTCAATTATGGTTTTTCTCTGCTGCAGAAATAAACAGCAAATCAAAGAAACCATTCTTAGAGTAATATAAAAGTACTCGTATGAATTTTCTTTCGCCTTTGTAATATTGTATTTGGCACTTAGTTATGCTGCTATATAATTACATATTTTTACGTTAATATTCTGTAAAAATGCTGAGGAATGACTTCTTACTGCTAAAAATAAATTAATTCTTATTCCAAATTCTGCGATTTCTGTACTGCAACATACAATTTTAACGTTTTTGACATATAAAGTCAAGAAATTAAACGAAATAATTTTAAAGAAAGCTTGTTCATTTACAAGATATGTCGCTAATATTTTTGTTTGTAAATGTGGTTGAAGACGACATTCAAGAAACTTTTTGAACGATCTACTGATAGTAAACGCTTGTTAGTCAATTATGGTTTTTCTCTGCTGCAGCAATAAACAGCAAATCAAAGAAACAATTCTGAGAGTAATCTAAAAGTACACGTATGAATTTTCTTTCGCCTTTGTAATGTTGTATTTGGCACTTAGTTATGCTGCTATATAATTACGTATTTTTACGTAAATATTATGTAAAAATGCTGAGGAATGACTTCTTATTGTAAATTATGGGATTTCTGTACAGCAACAGAAAATAAGTAATTTATGGCGGGACAAAAGTATTTTATACAAGTTGCCATCGACCGACGTCTTGGTGTAAGACAAATTAGTACTAAAAAGTTGAGAGGTTTTTGTTCATTTCTTATGCTACAGCGTACGCTTAGAATTATTAAACGTACTCTTAAGTGCGTACGTAGCTAGAAATTGATTGTAAATCTCACATTTTTTCTATGGGCTAGGGAGACGAGCATAAGCTACAGTTGATATTTATATTCAAAAAATACAAGAAGTTGAAGGGATTTTCACTAGGTACTTATTATGTTAATTAAAGCGTGTGATTGAAACTATATAGTTGGTATTTTTGTATGTTATTGTAGGGGAAGACAACTATCAAGAAACTTCTGAAAAAATAATTATATAAGAATTATTTACCAACGATTGGAAACTGTGTGGACATTACTTATCTTGTAGGTAACATTTTAACGTTTTTTTTTTTTTTTTTGTGTAAAGTAGCTGTGATCTGCCATTTGTGACAAAAATGAAGTCAAGAAATTAAAAGAAATAATTTTGCAGAAGTTTGGCAACAAAACATTTTTTATGCGTGTAATGAAATCTTGCACAGTTACGTGATATGTAGCTGATATTTTTGTTTGTAAATGTGGCTGAAGACGACAATCAAGAAACTTTTTGAACAATCTACTGATAGTTAACGCTTTTTGAGTCAATTATGGTTTTTCTCTGCTGCAGAAATAAACAGCAAATCAAAGAAACCATTCTTAGAGTAATATAAAAGTACTCGTATGAATTTTCTTTCGCCTTTGTAATATTGTATTTGGCACTTAGTTATGCTGCTATATAATTACATATTTTTACGTAAATATTCTGTAAAAATGCTGAGGAATGACTTCTTACTGCTAAAAATAAATTAATTCTTATTCCAAATTCTGCGATTTCTGTACTGCAACATACAATTTTAACGTTTTTGACATATAAAGTCAAGAAATTAAACGAAATAATTTTAAAGAAAGCTTGTTCATTTACAAGATATGTCGCTAATATTTTTGTTTGTAAATGTGGTTGAAGACGACATTCAAGAAACTTTTTGAACGATCTACTGATAGTAAACGCTTGTAAGTCAATTATGGTTTTTTCTCTGCTGCAGCAATAAACAGCAAATCAAAGAAACAATTCTGAGAGTAATATAAAAGTACTCGTATTAAATTTCTTACAAAAGTTGAGGTTTTGTAATATTGTATTTGGCACTTAGTTATGCTGCTATATAATTACGTATTTTTACGTAAATATTATGTAAAAATGCTGAGGAATGACTTCTTATTGTAAATTATGGGATTTCTGTACAGCAACAGAAAATAAGTAATTTATGGCGGGACAAAAGTATTTTATACAAGTTGCCATCGACCGACGTCTTGGTGTAAGACAAATTAGTACTAAAAAGTTGAGAGGTTTTTGTTCATTTCTTATGCTACAGCGTACGCTTAGAATTATTAAACTTTACTCTTAAGTGCGTACGTAGCTAGAAATTGATTGTAAATCTCACATTTTTTCCATGGGCTAGGGAGACGAGCATAAGCTACAGTTGATATTTAGATTCAAAAAAATACAAGAAGTTGAAGGGATTTTCACTAGGTACTTATTATGTTAATTAAAGCGTGTGATTGAAACTATATAGTTGGTATTTTTGTATGTTATTGTAGGGGAAGACAACTATCAAGAAACTTCTGAAAAAATAATTATATAAGAATTATTTACCAATGATTGGAAACTGTGTGGACATTACTTATCTTGTAGGTAACATTTTAACGTTTTTTTTTTTTGTGTAAAGTAGCTGTGATCTGCCATTTGTGACAAAAATGAAGTCAAGAAATTAAAAGAAATTATTTTGCAGAAGTTTGGCAACAAAACATTTTTTATGCGTGTAATGAAATCTTGCACAGTTACGTGATATGTAGCTGATATTTTTGTTTGTAAATGTGGCTGAAGACGACAATCAAGAAACTTTTTGAGCAATCTACTGATAGTTAACGCTTTTTGAGTCAATTATGGTTTTTCTCTGCTGCAGAAATAAACAGCAAATCAAAGAAACCATTCTTAGAGTAATATAAAAGTACTCGTATGAATTTTCTTTCGCCTTTGTAATATTGTATTTGGCACTTAGTTATGCTGCTATATAATTACATATTTTTACGTAAATATTCTGTAAAAATGCTGAGGAATGACTTCTTACTGCTAAAAATAAATTAATTCTTATTCCAAATTCTGCGATTTCTGTACTGCAACATACAATTTTAACGTTTTTGACATATAAAGTCAAGAAATTAAACGAAATAATTTTAAAGAAAGCTTGTTCATTTACAAGATATGTCGCTAATATTTTTGTTTGTAAATGTGGTTGAAGACGACATTCAAGAAACTTTTTGAACGATCTACTGATAGTAAACGCTTGTAAGTCAATTATGGTTTTTCTCTGCTGCAGCAATAAACAGCAAATCAAAGAAACAATTCTGAGAGTAATATAAAAGTACTCGTATTAAATTTCTTACAAAAGTTGAGGTTTTGTAATATTGTATTTGGCACTTAGTTATGCTGCTATATAATTACGTATTTTTACGTAAATATTATGTAAAAATGCTGAGGAATGACTTCTTATTGTAAATTATGGGATTTCTGTACAGCAACAGAAAATAAGTAATTTATGGCGGGACAAAAGTATTTTATACAAGTTGCCATCGACCGACGTCTTGGTGTAAGACAAATTAGTACTAAAAAGTTGAGAGGTTTTTGTTCATTTCTTATGCTACAGCGTACGCTTAGAATTATTAAACGTACTCTTAAGTGCGTACGTAGCTAGAAATTGATTGTAAATCTCACATTTTTTCCATGGGCTAGGGAGACGAGCATAAGCTACAGTTGATATTTAGATTCAAAAAAATACAAGAAGTTGAAGGGATTTTCACTAGGTACTTATTATGTTAATTAAAGCGTGTGATTGAAACTATATAGTTGGTATTTTTGTATGTTATTGTAGGGGAAGACAACTATCAAGAAACTTCTGAAAAAATAATTATATAAGAATTATTTACCAATGATTGGAAACTGTGTGGACATTACTTATCTTGTAGGTAAAGCTTGTTCATTTACAAGATATGTCGCTAATATTTTTGTTTGTAAATGTGGTTGAAGACGACATTCAAGAAACTTTTTGAACGATCTACTGATAGTAAACGCTTGTTAGTCAATTATGGTTTTTCTCTGCTGCAGCAATAAACAGCAAATCAAAGAAACAATTCTGAGAGTAATATAAAAGTACTCGTATTAAATTTCTTACAAAAGTTGAGGTTTTGTAATATTGTATTTGGCACTTAGTTATGCTGCTATATAATTACGTATTTTTACGTAAATATTATGTAAAAATGCTGAGGAATGACTTCTTATTGTAAATTATGGGATTTCTGTACAGCAACAGAAAATAAGTAATTTATGGCGGGACAAAAGTATTTTATACAAGTTGCCATCGACCGACGTCTTGGTGTAAGACAAATTAGTACTAAAAAGGTTTTTGTTCACTTCTTATGCTACAGCGTACGCTTAGAATTATTAAACGTTACTCTTAAGTGCGTACGTAGCTAGAAATTGATTGTAAATCTCACATTTTTTCCATGGGCTAGGGAGACGAGCATAAGCTACAGTTGATATTTAGATTCAAAAAAATACAAGAAGTTGAAGGGATTTTCACTAGGTACTTATTATGTTAATTAAAGCGTGTGATTGAAACTATATAGTTGGTATTTTTGTATGTTATTGCAGGGGAAGACAACTATCAAGAAACTTCTGAAAAAATAATTATATAAGAATTATTTACCAATGATTGGAAACTGTGTGGACATTACTTATCTTGTAGGTAACATTTTAACGTTTTTTTTTTTTGTGTAAAGTAGCTGTGATCTGCCATTTGTGACAAAAATGAAGTCAAGAAATTAAAAGAAATTATTTTGCAGAAGTTTGGCAACAAAACATTTTTTATGCGTGTAATGAAATCTTGCACAGTTACGTGATATGTAGCTGATATTTTTGTTTGTAAATGTGGCTGAAGACGACAATCAAGAAACTTTTTGAACAATCTACTGATAGTTAACGCTTTTTGAGTCAATTATGGTTTTTCTCTGCTGCAGAAATAAACAGCAAATCAAAGAAACCATTCTTAGAGTAACATAAAAGTACTCGTATGAATTTTCTTTCGCCTTTGTAATATTGTATTTGGCACTTAGTTATGCTGCTATATAATTACATATTTTTACGTAAATATTCTGTAAAAATGCTGAGGAATGACTTCTTACTGCTAAAAATAAATAAATTCTTATTCCAAATTCTGCGATTTCTGTACTGCAACATACAATTTTAACGTTTTTGACATATAAAGTCAAGAAATTAAACGAAATAATTTTAAAGAAAGCTTTTTAGTTATGCTGCTATATAATTACATATTGTTACGTGCCTGACGTCACGTTCCTGACTATGCGGGCTTGGGTTAAGGGATTGGATAAAATTAAACACTAATACCGGTTTTCAGACTTTCTATTGCACTTAAATGACAGTGTCCACCGAGTTAAGTTTTCGGCGTTCCTCTCCAGCAGAGTCCGGGCGACTGACACAAACTTCCGTTTGCCGCTCACAGTTCACGCTGACTTTCACTTAACTCACTGCACTTCACTATTTCACTGCACCTCACTTTTCTTCTTTTTCACTTCTTCCTTTTCTTCCGAATCACTTTGGACTTAGAACTCAACTGCCAGCGGTGAGCCGCAGTTCCGCTTATATACCCCCGGTCAGGTTCTGGAACATTCAATTTCGTTATTCTTTTTGATCGTCATGCCTCCAGAACCTTCCAATAATTTCGTTATTCATTTTTATTTATTCTCCTTCTCGCTCTTTAATTTTTCATTTCTTTCACACAAATAATTCCAGAAAGTTCGACAAAACTTCCATCAACTAAAAAACTTCACGTTTACGGCGGGACTCGAACTCGGGGTCTCTGTGGTGTAATCCACACGCCTTACCGATTACACCAACTCGTATTGACAATTCACGACGAAATTTACAATCTCTAGGCAACGTTTGACAACCATCCATTGACGTCATGATGTCAAAGAGTTTGAACCACTTTTCCGTCACACTGCCCTCCTCTTAGATTTGCTCGTCCCGAGCATCGTTGCTGCCGTAATACCTCGCCAACCTGTCTATATGGACAACTTTCAAAGGGCCCCTTAAAGTCTTCCGAATTCTATAAGTAATGTCATTGATCTTCGTGACTATCTCATAAGGACCTTCCCAACTCGGTTGCAGCTTCGGAGATTTTCCCTTCCTTCTGACTGGATTATGAAGCCAGACCAATGACCCCTCTTCAAACCCAACAGAATTGGCTCGTCGATCATAGCGCGTCTTTGCGCGATCACTAGCTTGAAGACCGGCCTCTCTGATCTGCTCATAAATGTCTAACATTTTTGCCCTTAACTCGCTTATGTAATCGCTAAACTCGGTGCGAGTGTCGCCAGGTGGACAGCCCGATACAAGATCTGCCGGTAATCTCAATTCCCTTCCAAAATTTGCAAATGCAGGCGTCTTTGCGGTACTTTCATGTACAGCAGTCCGATAGGCAAGCAAGAAGAGAGGTATGTAAGTGTCCCAATCTCTCTGATGGCTGTCAACCACCTTTGCTAAGTGTCGCTCCAACGTTTGGTTGAAACGTTCGACCATTCTATCTGACTGTGGATGATAAGGGGTCGTTCGAGTCTTATGGACTCCCAAAAGTTTACAAGTTTCCTGAAAAACTTGGGATTCAAAGTTCCGTCCTTGATCACTGTGCATCTCCAAGGGCACTCCGAATCGGGTGAATACCTCATTTACCAACTTCG
This sequence comes from Spodoptera exigua, assembly GCA_902829305.4. Lineage (NCBI taxonomy): Eukaryota > Metazoa > Arthropoda > Insecta > Lepidoptera > Noctuidae > Spodoptera > Spodoptera exigua. The sequence goes on along the minus strand of LR824601.2, from coordinate 3,347,324 downwards.
TGGCTACAGTTACTGCCTCTTGATTCGGTATGGCAAAGACCTCCGGCCATTTTGTAAAATAATCCATAACCACTAAAACGTAGCGATTGCCCGAATCAGTGATTGGAAATGGTCCAGCGATGTCTAAGGCTATTCTCTCCCAAGGCATACCAACATTGTAGATTTTCATCGCCCCTCTGCTTCTTGTTTGTGGACCCTTGACAGCTGCACAACTAGTGCATTTCCGGCACCAATCTTCGACGTCATATTTGCAATGCAGCCAATAAAACCTCTCCTTGATCTTCACCAAAGTCCTCCTAATTCCCAAATGTCCTCCAGAAGATCCATCATGGAACGCTTTTAATACATCCCTTATTTTTGAACGAGGCACCACCAATTGCAAATGCTCGTCCTTGCCGTTTGTTGATTCCCATTTCCTGCACAGAAGTCCATTATGCAGCGTAAGGCTTTTCCACTGTGCCCATAAACCTTTCGTTACCGCGCTATATTGGGCGACGTCACTCCAACTTGGCTTGTTACCACTTCGTAGCCACTCCAGTATTGGTTTAATATCTGCATCTCTTTCCTGTTCTAATTTCATCGCATCATCTCCCCATGCCTCGTCAACAGTATCAGTCCTTATCACCTTAAGAAAAGCAGTTTCCTTCTTGGCACAATGCTTGCAATCTTCCACGCATGGGCGTCTCGATAATGCATCTGCGTTGCCATGAATTCTTCCTCCGCGGTGTTCGATTTCAAAGTCAAATTCCTGAAGTTGTTCCAACCATCTGGCTACTTGGCCTTCGGGATCCCTCAACTGAAGCAGCCATTTCAAAGCAGCGTGATCTGTTCTGATCAAAAATTTCCGTCCCAGTAAATACTTCTTGAAATGGTGCAGAGTTTTGACTACGGCCAGCAATTCCCTCCTGGTCACGCAATAATTCCTCTCCGGCTTGGATAGTGACTTGCTGAAGTAAGCAATAACCTTCTCCTGCTCACCATCGCGTTGTGAAAGGACACCTCCTATTCCAATATTGCTGGCATCCGTATCAACTACGAATATTCCTTTCGCGCTGGGGTATCCGAGAATTGGTGTGTTACAAAGCCGTTCTTTTAGTTCTCGAAAGGCTTGCTCACAATCCTCGTCCCAGATAAAGGCACGTTTCTCCTCTGTCAATCGATGCAAAGGCTTGGCAATGTCCGAGAATCCTTTCACAAACCGCCGATAATACGAGCACAATCCAAGAAATGCCCGAACTTGCGTTTTGTCTTTAGGTGTTGGCCATTCCTTAACAGCGACAGTCTTGGCTGGATCACTTTCAATTCCTCTCTCAGAAATAACATGTCCTAGATAATTCACTTCGCGCTTGAAGAAAGAGCATTTCTTTGGACTCAACTTTAAATTTGCTCCACGCAGCTTGTCGAGTACCTTTTCCAATTTCCTTAGATGATCGTCAAAATCCCGTCCAACAATGATGATGTCATCGAGGTAAACTAGGCAGGTTTCGCCCAGCAGTCCCGCCAGCACCTGTTCCATCAAACGCTCAAAGGTTGCCGGTGCATTGCATAATCCAAATGGCATCACCTTAAATTGCCAGAGTCCCTTCCCAGTTGAGAATGCGGTCTTTTCCTTGTCCTTGGGATCCAAATCCACCTGCCAATAGCCGCTTTTCAGATCGAGCGTTGAAAACCATTTCATGCCACTCAGTGTGTCAAGTGTGTCATCGATTCTTGGTAACGGGTAGCTATCCTTCTTGGTTACATCATTCAATCGTCGATAGTCCACGCAGAACCTCGTTGAACCATCTTTCTTCTTGACAAGCACGACAGGTGAACACCAAGGGCTAGAAGAGGGCTCTATCACGTCATTTTTCCTCATATCGTCAATCATTTCTTCAACCTCTTTCTCACGAGCGAATGGTATGCGTCTGGGCCTTTGACGAATTGGCATTGTATCACCTGTGTTTATTTTATGCTTCACCAAACCAGTTCGGCCAATATCACCATCGCTTCTTGAAAACACATCAGAGAATCGAAGAAGTAAATTTCTAGCTTTCATAGTCTCCACTTTTGTCAGACTTTTGTTTTCGTCTAAGATTTTCGTTACAAAGTCTATTCCCGTACTGTCCTTCTTCACAAGATTCTCCGAGCATTTTCTTATCCAGGCCACTTCTTCCAATACGCCCACAGGCTCTCCTTCTTCAATCGTAATTTTGAATCACTGAAGTTGAATACCGGAATGCGGTTGACATCAGATGACCCCACGACAGTTCTTGCCGGTAGCCATGAGCTTACGTGTTCCGATTTATCAATCACAGCGCACCTTCGAGGTAAACTTCCTTCCTTCCTCCTAGGTAATGCGATTGGTACGAGAGTCTGTGATTTTGGTGCAAGAACAGTTCTTCTTAAACAGCAAACTTTTCCCAGGGTTCCACCCTTCATCGGAATTTCCTCAGTTCCACATAGTAAAACTCCAGATTTTAGGTCGATGTTACACTGGTGCCCTTGCAGGAAGTCAAGTCCCAGGATGCAGTCATCCAGAATTTTGGCCACAATAACCTCATGTCGATAAACACGTTCCCCAATTTTGATTGTTACATGCAGTTTTCCACTTATCGGTATGCACTGGCCGGTAGCTGATTTCATTTGTAGGCCAACAATTGGTTTAAGGTGTTTCCTGATGTTTTGCTCGAGCAGCCGAACATTTATCACCGTCCTTGAAGCTCCAGTATCTAATGTTAGCTGACTGTGCTTCCTTCTGAGTCCAACCATAAGCCTCCATAAGTGTCTCAAACTGTAGCTTGAACGCGTTCCAGGATGTTGTTCCGTCGTAATGGGGAATCTTGAGCCCTTTCGTTGCGCTTGAGGCCACATTTGGGGCGTCAAAAACGGCTGCAAGACGGCTTCGGCTCTTCGAAGGGCTTGGGCTTGTCACTTCCTGCTTGATTTTGGAGATCTCTTCTTTCACTCTCTCCTCTATCGCCATGACGCGATGTTCCAACTTGCCTAACCCTTCCTCCACTTCTTGTACCCGTTCGACAGCCTTTTGCAGTCCCTTCGTGAAATCCTTATGCATCTCTTCCAAGCGACGCGCTTGCTCCTCTTGGCGGCGAGCTTGATCCTCTTGGCGACGAGCTTGATCTTCTTTCAGCTCCCGTAGCTGTTCCGCCTGACAGCGTGCTTGCTCTTCTTGGCGGCGCGCTTGCTCTTCTTTCAGCTCCCGCAGCTGTTCTGCCTGACAGCGCGCTTGCTCTTCTTGGCGGCGCGCTTGCTCTGCCATCATTTGCTGCAGCTGTAGCAGAAGATCCACCTGCACAGGCTTGGCTTCTGCATCGCTGGTTTGAGCTGCAGCACCCTCTTCCCTCACACGCTGCGCTTCTGACATTGCACGGGTACTCACTCCTCTTACGTCCTGCGGCACTAGCAGCATTTTTCTCCAATCCCACTTCTGACACCAAATGTTACGTGCCTGACGTCACGTTCCTGACTATGCGGGCTTGGGTTAAGGGATTGGATAAAATTAAACACTAATACCGGTTTTCAGACTTTCTATTGCACTTAAATGACAGTGTCCACCGAGTTAAGTTTTCGGCGTTCCTCTCCAGCAGAGTCCGGGCGACTGACACAAACTTCCGTTTGCCGCTCACAGTTCACGCTGACTTTCACTTAACTCACTGCACTTCACTATTTCACTGCACCTCACTTTTCTTCTTTTTCACTTCTTCCTTTTCTTCCGAATCACTTTGGACTTAGAACTCAACTGCCAGCGGTGAGCCGCAGTTCCGCTTATATACCCCCGGTCAGGTTCTGGAACATTCAATTTCGTTATTCTTTTTGATCGTCATGCCTCCAGAACCTTCCAATAATTTCGTTATTCATTTTTATTTATTCTCCTTCTCGCTCTTTAATTTTTCATTTCTTTCACACAAATAATTCCAGAAAGTTCGACAAAACTTCCATCAACTAAAAAACTTCACGTTTACGGCGGGACTCGAACTCGGGGTCTCTGTGGTGTAATCCACACGCCTTACCGATTACACCAACTCGTATTGACAATTCACGACGAAATTTACAATCTCTAGGCAACGTTTGACAACCATCCATTGACGTCATGATGTCAAAGAGTTTGAACCACTTTTCCGTCACAATATTTTTACGTAAATATTCTGTAAAAATGCTGAGGAATGACTTCTTACTGCTAAAAATAAATTAATTCTTATTCCAAATTCTGCGATTTCTGTACTGCAACATACAATTTTAACGTTTTTGACATATAAAGTCAAGAAATTAAACGAAATAATTTTAAAGAAAGCTTGTTCATTTACAAGATATGTCGCTAATATTTTTGTTTGTAAATGTGGTTGAAGACGACATTCAAGAAACTTTTTGAACGATCTACTGATAGTAAACGCTTGTAAGTCAATTATGGTTTTTCTCTGCTGCAGCAATAAACAGCAAATCAAAGAAACCATTCTTAGAGTAATCTAAAAGTACACGTATGAATTTTCTTTCGCCTTTGTAATATTGTATTTGGCACTTAGTTATGCTGCTATATAATTACGTATTTTTACGTAAATATTATGTAAAAATGCTGAGGAATGACTTCTTATTGTAAATTATGGGATTTCTGTACAGCAACAGAAAATAAGTAATTTATGGCGGGACAAAAGTATTTTATACAAGTTGCCATCGACCGACGTCTTGGTGTAAGACAAATTAGTACTAAAAAGGTTTTTGTTCACTTCTTATGCTACAGCGTACGCTTAGAATTATTAAACGTTACTCTTAAGTGCGTACGTAGCTAGAAATTGATTGTAAATCTCACATTTTTTCCATGGGCTAGGGAGACGAGCATAAGCTACAGTTGATATTTAGATTCAAAAAAATACAAGAAGTTGAAGGGATTTTCACTAGGTACTTATTATGTTAATTAAAGCGTGTGATTGAAACTATATAGTTGGTATTTTTGTATGTTATTGTAGGGGAAGACAACTATCAAGAAACTTCTGAAAAAACAATTATATAAGAATTATTTACCAATGATTGGAAACTGTGTGGACATTACTTATCTTGTAGGTAACATTTTAACGTTTTTTTTTTGTGTAAAGTAGCTGTGATCTGCCATTTGTGACAAAAATGAAGTCAAGAAATTAAAAGAAATAATTTTGCAGAAGTTTGGCAACACAACATTTTTTATGCGTGTAATGAAATCTTGCACAGTTACGTGATATGTAGCTGATATTTTTGTTTGTAAATGTGGTTGAAGACGACAATCAAGAAACTTTTTGAACAATCTACTGATAGTTAACGCTTTTTGAGTCAATTATGGTTTTTCTCTGCTGCAGAAATAAACAGGAAATCAAGGAAACCATTCTTAGAGTAATATAAAAGTACTCGTATGAATTTTCTTTCGCCTTTGTAATATTGTATTTGGCACTTAGTTATGCTGCTATATAATTACATATTTTTACGTAAATATTCTGTAAAAATGCTGAGGAATGACTTCTAACTGCTAAAAATAAATTAATTCTTATTCCAAATTCTGCGATTTCTGTACTGCCACATACAATTTTAACGTTTTTGACATATAAAGTCAAGAAATTAAACGAAATAATTTTAAAGAAAGCTTGTTCATTTACAAGATATGTCGCTAATATTTTTGTTTGTAAATGTGGTTGAAGACGACATTCAAGAAACTTTTTGAACGATCTACTGATAGTAAACGCTTGTTAGTCAATTATGGTTTTTCTCTGCTGCAGCAATAAACAGCAAATCAAAGAAACAATTCTGAGAGTAATATAAAAGTACTCGTATTAAATTTCTTACAAAAGTTGAGGTTTTGTAATATTGTATTTGGCACTTAGTTATGCTGCTATATAATTACGTATTTTTACGTAAATATTATGTAAAAATGCTGAGGAATGACTTCTTATTGTAAATTATGGGATTTCTGTACAGCAACAGAAAATAAGTAATTTATGGCGGGACAAAAGTATTTTATACAAGTTGCCATCGACCGACGTCTTGGTGTAAGACAAATTAGTACTAAAAAGGTTTTTGTTCACTTCTTATGCTACAGCGTACGCTTAGAATTATTAAACGTTACTCTTAAGTGCGTACGTAGCTAGAAATTGATTGTAAATCTCACATTTTTTCCATGGGCTAGGGAGACGAGCATAAGCTACAGTTGATATTTAGATTCAAAAAAATACAAGAAGTTGAAGGGATTTTCACTAGGTACTTATTATGTTAATTAAAGCGTGTGATTGAAACTATATAGTTGGTATTTTTGTATGTTATTGTAGGGGAAGACAACTATCAAGAAACTTCTGAAAAAACAATTATATAAGAATTATTTACCAATGATTGGAAACTGTGTGGACATTACTTATCTTGTAGGTAACATTTTAACGTTTTTTTTTTTGTGTAAAGTAGCTGTGATCTGCCATTTGTGACAAAAATGAAGTCAAGAAATTAAAAGAAATAATTTTGCAGAAGTTTGGCAACACAACATTTTTTATGCGTGTAATGAAATCTTGCACAGTTACGTGATATGTAGCTGATATTTTTGTTTGTAAATGTGGTTGAAGACGACAATCAAGAAACTTTTTGAACAATCTACTGATAGTTAACGCTTTTTGAGTCAATTATGGTTTTTCTCTGCTGCAGAAATAAACAGGAAATCAAAGAAACCATTCTTAGAGTAATCTAAAAGTACTCGTATGAATTTTCTTTCGCCTTTGTAATATTGTATTTGGCACTTAGTTATGCTGCTATATAATTACGTATTTTTACGTAAATATTATGTAAAAATGCTGAGGAATGACTTCTTACTGCTTAAAATAAATTAATTCTTATTCCAAATTCTGCGATTTCTGTACTGCCACATACAATTTTAACGTTTTTGACATATAAAGTCAAGAAATTATACGAAATAATTTTAAAGAAAGCTTGTTCATTAACAAGATATGTAGCTGATATTTTTGTTTGTAAATGTGGTTGAGGACTACCATCAAGAAACTTTTTGAACGATCTACTGATAGTTAACGCTTTTTGAGTCAATTATGGTTTTTCCCTGCTGCACCAATAAACAGCAAATCAAAGAAACCATTTTTAGAGTAATATAAAAGTACTCGTATGAATTTGCTTACAAAAGTTGACGTTTTGTAAATATTCTGCACTTATGCTGCTAGTATACTTACGTTGTTAGCATGTTATGATCTGTAAAAATGCTGAGGAATGACTTCTTATTGTAAATTATGGGATTTCTGTACAGCAACAGAAAATAAGTAATTTATGGCGGGATAAAAGTATTATACAAGTTGCCATCGACGTCTTGGTGTAGGACAAATTACTTTCAAAAGTTTAGAGGATTTGGTCATTTCTTAGGCTATAGGGTACGCTTAGAATAATTACACGTTACTCTTAGTGCGTACGTAAGTAGCTAGAATTTAAACGTAAATCTCACATTTTTTCCATGGACAAAGGAGACCAGCTATACTACAGTTGATATTAAGATTTAAAAAAATACAAGAAGTAGATTTTCACTAGGTACTTATAATGTTAATTAAAGCGTCTGATTGAAACTTGCCCAGTCCCGTGATATATGGCTGGTATTTTTGTATGTTATTGTAGGGGAAGACAACTATCAAGAAACTTGTGAAAAAATAATTATATAAGAATTATTTACCAATGATTGGAAACTGTGTGGGCATCATTTATCCTGATGCATATGTATGTAGGTAATATTTTAACGGTACTATAAAACGACTAGTAAGTAGCGTTTTTATGGTCTTAAGTAGCTGTGATCTACCATTTGACATTCGAGGTCAAGAAATTAAAAGAATTAATTTTATTGAAAGCTTGTTCCTTTACATGATATGTAGCTAGCTGATACTTTTGTTTGTAAATGTGGTTGGGACGACAATCAAGAAACTTTTTGAACAATCTACTGATAGTTACAAACAAAATGTTCTAAGTTCTAGTTTCTAGTGTCGCTTTAGACAAGCAGCAATTGCGATAAAGTAATAGATTTTTCTTAGAAATAAAAAGTTTACTTATTTGAATTTTTTGTTTTTATTTCCTTACAACCTTTTTGGATATTTTTTACCTACCATTACTTACTGCTCACTGCTCATTGTGATTTAAAAGCAAAGCCGGCCATAGTTCAGTGTGAGCGGTGCGACAGCAATGGGTGCCAGTGCCAACAGGGTAGCGGCACAACTTAGAACGAACCGAAAGACCGAAATATGGGACATACTGCGCTTATTTAAAAGGGCATCATTTTTTACGGCCCTTCTTTTATTTTGATGATCAAATGTTTTCTCTCGCCCTGAGTGGTGCTCAGCCCAAGCAGATCACACTGCTAGCGTAGGTATGCTCCTTACAATAATGACGCCTGTAACGCCGCTGACGTCAATAATATAATTATAGAAAAACATTGTAATAATTAAAATAGTTCTATTTCAGTATCCAAGTTTTCTGTGCCCATCAGGGTCCACGGTGATCTAAAGCAAGGCAAGGCAAGCAATGTCGGTATCACGGAGTAAGAACAATGGTAGGTACGGTATAAGTACCTACAACTTAAGCTCAGAAAGTGAATTGCATTTTAAGTTTTTTTCATTATAAAAATATAGCTTTCATGGCTTGATGGCCAGCTGCTTCGTAGGTTCCTGTTTCGGCTACAGCGAGAGTGTCATTATTGTGAGGACCACCCAGAGGACACGGTGGATCATACGGTGGCGGTGTGCCATGCTTGGGCTGACCTCATCGGCGGTGACCTCTCGCACACGACCTTAGACGGTCATTGTGCGGAGCGAGAACAACTGTGAAGCCCTATCTTTTTGTGAAGCAGTTATGCTAGCAAAGAAGGAGGTGGACCACGTGAAGGAGCTATCCTCCTCCTCACGCCCCAGCCGCCGCAGTAGGCGACACTCCGGGCGTCGGGGATCAAGAGACGATCTCCGGCCAACGTAAGCGCAAGTCTGCGGACGGCGATTAAGGGTAGCTCGCCGCCCGCACCACAGAGGGGTCCTATAGGACTGATGTCCAGCCGGGGTTGCGGGGTAAGCGTAGTAAGGCACCGCGTCCGCGTAGAGTAGGAGAAGGTACGGTTGGGTTTTTAGTCAGTACTTAAGAGTCTGACACAGCCTTACGCTCAACAGAAGAAGTTATTTGATGATTTCCCCTCATAAAAAATTGTTCGATGGCAAAAAGGAGTGGCGAGATTCAAACAACTCCTTGGGGCTTAGGTAGTCTCCGTTGTAAAAATGGGTTCAAGAAAATGAACAGCTATCGCTGTACGACGTTACATCGCTACGTAGCGCCAAACCGACATAATAAGTTGCGATTTGAATCGTCCTGGCAGTCAACGATTCGAACGGCTCTCGCATGAATGTAGGATATTTTTGGGTAAAAGCTAGTTCTGATGATGTGAGGTGCCACCGCCCAAGAGGAACATAGTGTGGAATAGGTATGGTAAATGGGGGCGAATCTGTGCCTCATATGCAGGTAATGTCACGAATGTACGTCCACGACCATTATTTTGCAGCACGAATTCTAGATTTAGCAGCAAAATATATCTCTAGTTATTTTAATGAAAAGGTGGCTCCTCAATCTAAACATCTGGATTGAGGAGCCACCTGGAATTCGTTAAATAATACTTAGATGGATATTTATGAAAATGTTGTATCATTTAGCAGCAGTTTTGCATATTACCGTCCAAAAATTTTTAATTCGGTATAAGTTAGAAATAGCCAATCCGCCTTGAGTAAGCGTCGTCAATAATGCTCTAACCTTCTCCATGTGAGAAGAGGCCTTTTTTCAGCAGTGGGCACTTATAGGCTGATGATGTGAACGTATGAATATGTACAGTCAGCGTCAGATAGATACATATAAGTATTATAGCATCAAGGGCAGCAATCAGCATAAAGGGTGCTCAAATGTGAAGAAGCCACCAAATCAACAAAAAGTCCATATAAAAAGGTTACCATCTAAATAGGATCACTCAAAACGTACAGCATAGATACAATATGCAGGACCTAGATCTCAAATGAATAAGTAGAGGTGTAGCTTTGTATTTAGGTATAGGCTGACGCTTACCGACGACGTATCGGCATGACATAAAGTGGTTGCAGCTTCGAAAAGGACGATTTACTACTTACGAGCACACCGGCACATGACGCTGCCGCCATCGTCACGCTGCCACGCGGCACTCAACTCAATATCCCTTATTAAAAACCAAAATTTATCTTTAAATAGTCTAGGTTTAAACCATTGAGTAAGGTTTTGAATTTTGAATCTTATTCTCACCTACTTTCAATTTGAAATACAAAAACTGCATCATTGGTTTAGACCTAGGCTAAAGAATTTGTAATAGGGCCGTGTTACTTATTCAATAAGGCAGTAGGTCTAGATCGTTCGATTATGTTGCAATATCTGAAAATTGAAAAGAACAGCATTGTATTGCGTTTCTTATCATTGTCACTGAATCATAAATTTTGTAGAATAGTATCATTTTGCATGAATAGGTATTAAGTAGGTAGTATAGCCTATCAAAATTTGTAAAAAAATCGTAAACAACATCGTCAGTTTCGTCAAATTAAAATTACCTACAGATTTACCTACCTACCTACTTTAAAAGAAGTGCTTTCAAAATTTGACTCGAAAACAACTTTACAGTCGATGTTGTTATTATTGAGAAAAACAATGTTACCCTTTGAAGTATTAAGCGCAATGAGGTACCGCGACCTCGGCACAGAGCAGGAGAAGGAACAGGGGGGTTTTTAGTCAGTAAGAGTCTGACACTCCCTCCTGCCCGGCCCTGGGCGGGAGAAGTCATTTGATGATTTTCCCCTCACAAAAAAAAAAACCCTTTGAAGTATGGATATTGAAATCTGTTTCTAAAACATATCCGTTTATTCAGCTCGGCTACCTAAAAGATTAATTACTAAATTAAAAATTAATAGCATAATTTTTGGTCCCTCGCTGTGTTCTATTGGAAACTACTTACCTCATGATGCACTCTGCGCACACGCTTTAGTAAAAAAAGGGGTTGCCAGACGAAAAATTAAACACAAATATCATTTAGTAACATTTATTTTATCCACTGTATTGGTGTATGTACTTATACGTAGTATTAGTGCTACATTATGTCATACATATACTATGAAGGGAGTCCCCTAGTATCTAGCGTGACCTCGTCTATATACTTACAGCATGGTACGTATAAGTAGTTACTCTTCATGCAAATATCCTTAAAAATCTTTTAGTTGGAAACAGGTTAGGTTTTAAAGTCAGCTTTCGATCAATAAATCGTAGTGTTCCGTAGTAGATCAAAATACAAAATAAAAAAAAAAACATGTAAGTGTTATATTTAATTGATTAAAAGCATCATTCAGTGTCGTGTAATAGCTTTATTAAGGGTTATATCACGTCGTAGTAGTAGGTAGTAAGATATTATTTGGCTCATCATTCAATAAACGGATTGGTTTGATATTAATTTAAAACATTAATATCGACCAATCGTGAATCGAATGACGAAGTGTATGGTCATCACACATAACCCACCACAGGTACCTATGGTGTTATACGTGATGCTACTTGTAATTTCAGGATTAAATTATTGTACACAGAATTTTCCAAAACAGCCCGAAACCCGACAAACAACCAAAACAACCAACCAACGTCACATTACAACCGAAAACGACCAAGACGGAGAACCGACTCAAACAACACTTTCGCTGACAAATACGAGCGACCCATCGATAGACTTCCTAACACCCACTGAACCACGAATACCAGCGTCATAGACGAACAAATGTACGTTGAAACATTTTTGAAACTGATCAGTTTTCCGTTATAAATACCGTCGGTTTAAATGTAGGTTAATTTGATTAATGTGTAAGTAGAGTACTGGTTATAAGTTTTTGAGTAGAGCACTCAAATAAGTGCATTAGGTATAAAAATTGTTTCCGCAGTTTATAGGCCGCAGTCCATACTGAAGTATGTAAAATATTTCGCGCTACATACTACTGACGACAACACAACCTTACATACACACATGATCGTAATAGAATAACACTTTCATGTATTTATTGTTATTGTACACTGTCGTATTACGAGATTTCGCTACATATATATTTTGCAATACTTTAATAAATAGTACACCAATGAACAAATAGGAATTGTTTACAAACTTCCGAATAATACTGCCTGCTTCAATAGAAGGCTGTTATAATTGCGTGTGTTAGTTCGGACGTTTACAAGTTTGGGTCAAATTGCGCTGAAGTAGTCACCAATGAACGTTTACAAGGAATACATTAGTCAGTAGGAGCTACCTCCATTGGGGAACGACATGTACACTAGATGTCAGAGCACGATACACAAGTGGCAAGACTACGTCTCGGACAGTTTCGGAAGCATGAACAAATGATCGCCGATCATTAAACTAACTAAAATTTATATAAAAAATAATTTGTCCAAATTATATTTACTTGACCAAATAACTATTCCCCAATAAAGGTATAATTATATACTATAGGTACTTTTAATTACACTAATTTTAAATATTCGTTAACTTAATAACTAGTGTGTAGATGTATTTACAGTTTGAATATTCGAAGTAATAAACTAAAGTGGAATTGTGTCAAATTGTGTATTTATTATATAACTGACGCGGGCGTACATGGCTGTGTCAAAGTATAAAGTAATCAGAGTAGATCTTGGGTACTCCCCATTCATCGCCCACGTAGTGCATTACAAGTAAATATAGAGAAACCGTCCCTATGTAGAAACTGATGTTACTTCAAGTTTTTTCTATCGAGAGCTGCCTCAAAAATGAACGAAAGCAGGAACGACAAAAAATATTATATATCTTATATATAAGGTAATAAAACCTATGACCAATACAGTAAAATACTGAAGCACTGTATGAAGAATCTAAGCGGGCTTACTACAAGATCCGTTAATCACGTCAAATAAAAACCAAAACATTTAATGAAATCATAAAACAACATTGTTTATTTATAATAATAAACGTAGAGATGATATACTTAATGGCAATTTTGAATTTGGTATTCATTAGGACGGTTATTAACGGACAAATTATGTGAATTTACTTTTGGAACGCAAATGGACGTGTTCAAAAAGCAGTGCGTTCGGGCCATCCACACGTATCCTAAGTACCGTGACGCACGCAACCGAGATATGTTACAATTTAAAAAAGTACTTTGTTTATCTTTTACCTAATCTCCTCAGTCTCTTCGCTATGTTCTTTTGAATCGTCCTCCGATTTTAACCTGAAATTAACAAACCGAATTTCAAAATGTTGCCTTCCCCAATCTATAACTAATTTTGTGGCGTATGCGATATCCACACGCGCGCGCTACGTGTTCGTTCCATCCTTATTAAATTAGCACCCTTCCTTCGTACACCACCTTCCTTGCCAATTATCGCGTGTCTCGCGGTCAGTCCTACGTTATCAATCACATTTTACCGAAACTTTAAACTAACAAGGGTTACACTAACCGCTAGCCCCTAGTTACATTACATGACGTTTAGCACGCAGTTTTCACAGTAAAGTCTTTGATAAAATCACGGTTTAGGTACAGCGCTGTCATTCCTACAGGTGGCCGCCTGCCATACACATATAATCCGCGCTACTACATAGTTCACACCATAAAATATATTCTTGTAATTTGACACCTGATCCGCCTAAGAGTGTACTCGGCTCCACGGTGTTTGGTCTTCCGACGTGGAAGAGTCATCACGTTGAATCCAGATGAGACGCGAGTAAAATAATTCATAGTTATTCTTATAAGCAAAATATAATTCAAGTAGTCTATTAAGATTTTTATCGAATTAAAATAGAATAATTATTTTATAATACAGAAATGCATTGAAATTATTAAAATAAACATTTAAATATATTCATAAAATAAAGCTGAGCATAACATCTAAATCCGGCCGCAGACTGCACCGGGGCGTCCGCTCGACTGATATCACCGTCTTTCAATTTATAAAATACAAATACCCTATCGCAAACGCGATCTAAATCTCTAGAAAAAATCTCTAAATAGAGAATAAGCTCATTAATTTTTTGTAAAGATAAAAAACTGATAATAATATTTCAATAAAAAGGGAAAAATTATTAACAAAAAGTGCGTAAATCCTAACACGTGATATTACAAAATTGACTTTCATTTTTAAATTAAATATACTTAGAATTTATATGCTACGATTTTTTTTGCGATTTTTGTATTGTTATTTTAACATATTTATATACTATTAGATGATGTGGTACAGTCACACAAATATCATGCAGCGTACATCGGCGACGGTCTGCCGCCGTCGGACATCTAACAAAAGGTATTAACGGCGTACTATAGAGGAACTGTACAGCGAATGCAAGTATAAATTAATCCACTTGTTTCCACTTCGTAATGTGATGATTGTACAATAATGAAATATACAGCACACGAGGGTTACACACTAAATTATCAACAATACAAACCGCTGTGAGTATGAAATGTGAAACATTATTGATAATTTCACTGCGAAACCCAATGATTGTCAAAAACCCGGTGACAAAAGTCAACAAGATGATAACGTCAAGAAGTTCTTACGAATAGAAACGACAAATATGTGGTCTCAAGTCACTGCGGCCGTGAAGACATGCGTTGAGTTTATTACTACAACTGGACCGGTAACAGCGACTTGTCGCAGTAATCATATAACTGGTGTAAAATAACTTAGTGTGATATATGCTCAACGAAGAACTTCCTCACAATTGTTAGTATACGACTAATCGCCTTATGATTACATGTTAATATGTCGAATATAAAATACATGAATAATATGCAGTCTTAATAAATATCCGGACGAGCCCGACTTTCATGAACGATATCGTCAAACTGATTCCTCATCCACGTGCCATTAGAAACTTGTATGATAAGCGAGTATGCACGTACAATTCATTTCAGAGATGCCGTCTGAGGAAGAGAGATAAACATCGCGGAGGGAGGCCTCCCTCAAGGAGAAATGCAGTAATAAATGCATAGAAAAAGGGTCCAATGCAAACTCGACTCAAAAATTAGGGATTTGATTGTCGTGTTATATGAGGAAAGAATAGAAAGTCGGACGTGTCTGGAGTTTAATGCTTGACGTATGAGTATATGATGATCCCAGCTAATATAAACCCGAAGGTAATCGTAAGCGGTTTGTACAGGGACCTCTTGAGTTGATGCCACCGCTCCGCCTCGCGCGCTTTCCGCTTCATGTTAAGCACGCGATCTGCCAGCTCACGATTCCGCCGCCGACGCAGCGTGTCCGCTCCATCGCCAGAACTGCACAGAATTACAAACAAATATGTTTATATTTAATTAAAAAAAAACATAAATCCCTAAAAATGATGAAAATGATCTTCCTTCGAAAAATTTGCTAAATTTATTACATTTCCCATTAAACCTGACTTAAGCAAACCCAAAATTCTAAGTTTAAAGCTTTCAATGAAAATTTTTCAAAGGAATTTCGCATGTCTTAATAAATTTTAATGAATTTAATTAAAGGTTTCCAACCAATGATTCGAGTTATCTAATATTTGTCAAAACTAGGCCTTGGTATGATTGTTATATTTTATGCATGCATGTTCTAGAAATGCAATAGTTGCTTCATTTAAATGGTGACATGATCCTTACTAATTGATGAACTAAATGGATTATCATGACTAGAACTTTCGATGAACTGTCCCCCTGATTTAATGAATTCTATTTTATTGTATAACAATTAAAGTTGCTAATGCTATTTTCTTTGAATTTTGTACGCTGATCAAAACTCTTTATTTGATAGAGTGTGCTTTGAAGTTGTCTTGAAACTACGGAAGCAGTGTCTGATTTGTGCTTTGACACGATCACACTGTACACAAGTGTGGACAACACAACTAAAGTGATCTAAGTAAGTAAGTACAGTCAAAATTTACCAGACATCACAATACTCTATGATAATAGGGCTGAAATGCATAAAAATTGTTATTTTCATAAATAACTCACATTATGATAAAATTTCCCTAAAAATTTTAATTACTAGTACGACTAATAGAACACTGGCTTTCACCCGCGGCTTTACACGTTTCAAATCAATTTTTTTTATTAAATATCCTATGTTAATTCAGGTACCGTCAAGGATATATGTACAAAGTCTCAATGAACATTGGACAAATAGTTTTTGCGTGAAAGCGTAACAATCATCCCTACCTTCACGTTTTTAATATTATATATGTTAGGATAATTAACAATCTTAAACTTTTCACTTTTCAACAAACAATGCACCATTCGAATCTGTATACACCTCAAAGATATACAGATAAATAAAAATATTTTATAAAAAATAGGTATTCATATCTTAAATATATCAAATCTATATTATTAGTACGCGTTATTCTTTATACGCGTAACAAATAATTAATCTATTTGGTTATTATTTAAACTGTACTACTGTCAAACAGAATGTACTTATACCGTGCAAGTTCCTTTTATTAGATAAAAAGGTAATTAAAATTCCATTGCAACGCTTATCAATATTAAATTTGTTTGTTTCTAAATTAAAAAAAAAACAACAGAACTAAATTCATACAAGTTCTACTAACATCTTTAACTTTCAAAATACTACATCTCTTGATCTTTAAGCATTTGACTGCCGACAAAAACTGTTGAAGGCGAACTCTCCGCTAGCGTCGGACAGCATTGTCCGACATGGCGTTCTAAGTGTTAAAAACGTTTTCCAACACAACATACTTGTACTTGTTTGTGCACACAACATGTTGTCAAGGCAGACAACGACTAAAGTGACATATTTGGCAGTTGCTTTCAAAAGTGACAGTAATGGCGGTTATTTTTAAATTTAAACGTCACTGGGGCTGTTTGTGTCTCGTGGGCTGAGGGGCTGGCAGTTGAGGCCTAAGTTCCTCATGTTCTGTATGCATGCACATCTCATGGCCCTTCGTAACATGTCAGATACATACCTTTCAGCGACGGCAGCCGTAGGCTCATCATCTTCGTCATCAGCTGAGGACGCTGAGAGGGAGTTGTCGCGCGACGGCGGCGTCGGGGGACTCTCATCCGAGCTCGAATCTTGCTGGCTGAAGTTCAGATTGCCTGCCCAATAACAAACTAACATTACACCTGTTTCGTAGTAAAAAAATATAATGATGTGCTGAGTTAATATCTTTTGCGGGCGCGTATAGCGAGTAATGTGTGTCGTCGATATCGGCTGTTGAGAACTGCTATTTGACTTTGTAAATGGCAGCTTGCGAATAATGATCAGGTGCTTTGTTGTCTTTTGAACATTAAAAATGTATCGACAAAATTTCTTAGAAATTTACAATTAAACTGTAGCAGTATAATTGAAGCCGTAACAATATGCCCAGAAAACACAGATCACCCGCTAAACAGCACCCACATCACTAAAGCAACGACTGTATACACAACCTCAATCACATCAATGCAAAAATCTATAAAATGTCCATAAACACGTAAACATCAATATTTAAAAACACGAACAACGCACATTGAAATGAGCGTAGTATCACGCGGCCAACGGCGCAATGTATAAGTGAGACAGACCTCGGCGCGGTGATGCTAAGTCATTCCAATATTTATATACGATAAAGCTGCCATTCGTCACTCTCAACAAGAGCACAGTCTTACATCAGACGCAGAGCCTCTCAGACCTTACACTAACAAGTACACTAAGACATGAATGGCATGCACTATTGCCTATCTGAGTCGACCACGGTGTATCCATACTCGGCTGCAATGAAAATTTTTACTCAGATCCGGTCCGCTTCATCGGCTACGTCTCCTCGATGTTCGCTAATCTGACGGCTTTAATCAAACGAAACAAACCGAATCAACGAGTTCTAACAATGGTAAACATATTTTTATTTTTCAATTTTCCAAAATTGTATCAAAATTTTTCACATTCTCAATGTATAATTGTATACTTAGTTCTTTGTAAATAATGTTTCTACTTCGAAATGCAACAAGAAAACTTGAATATAGTATAAATATATTGTATTTAGTTTCATTTAAAGGTGAAATTATCTGGGATGTGTACAGCTACAAGGTGAACACTGGTAAGGCGATATAATGTGATATTCTGCTTCTATTGCGAATAAATGTAGACGATACTGGGCGAGGTTGTGCGACTCGCCGTGTTAGTCGGACGACATTGCAAATCAAGTGGATGACAAAGCAACTCAACGTAGAACATTAAATGAAAGGATGATGGCGAGTAGTTCATCTGGGGGTGCGGAAGTGGTTTCGGAAGAATTTCCAGAACTTACCGAGGGACTCGCTGACGGGGATGGCGGGGAGTGGCCGGCCCGGGGCCCGGGTCAGGCTCTCGGCGCGGGGAGGTGGTGGTGGCGGCGCCTCTTCTTCACCGACTACCGCGTAGATACTGTCCTCGCGCTCGTCCTCATCCCTCTGCAAGTACACATGAACAAAATGCATTTTACAATCTGAAATATGAGTGTCCATTGCATATAATATAAATCTAAATATGGACATACATATTGATTACATGTTAGAAACGCTCAAACGATTAACTTCTGAAAATATTTGTGTTCGATTCTCGCGTCACCATCAGCCTATCTCTTCTCTCTTCAATTCACAATACCATAATATTTGACTTAAAAGGAACTGCATCTATTGCAATTACTAAAAATAATCCTATCTGCATTTAAAATACTGACTGTGGGTCGGTCGGTGATTGCAAGTAGTATCCCGTTTCTCATAACACCCTCTAGGTTAGGATCGCACTCTGTTTATGGGAACAACATCACAAAGCACAATTGATAGTTCCTATAAGTCCATAGCTATGTAACTTTTCCTCCTCAGTATACCAAGCTTAGTCCAATATATCGATAAATATTTAAGAAAAAAACACCGTGGAGGCCGACACCGTACAGTAATGAAGTTGCACTTTATTTAATAAACGCTAAAGTAATAAACGCTAAAGGAATTCCGTTTCCGGTACTTGTGTTATAAACGCCCACGCAGTTTTGCTCCAAAACAAAACTCAAAAATAAAATAATTACAACCGAAGTTTTAATAAACTAAACCACTCTAAGTGATTAACTTGGTGTCAAAAAGTGATTGAAGTAATCGTCGTTGTGTAATTACTGTCACTGACAATAATAATACGAAAACAGAAAACCCAACAGAATTTGGAGGTTAGCTGCCATAACAGCGGATTTAAACTCTCAGGTTGGCATTTCTGATAATTTGACAACGTCATTTACTGTCACTGTCAATTTCAAGATCTACAAACGTCACGGTCACCAGTGTTGCCAACGAATAATTATAAAAATCTACCACTACGTTTCGTAACACGCAAAACATGGATGATCAATTTCAACTCTTATTCAACAAAATGAAAATTGAAATGCAGAACCAAACCGAGTCTATAACCAATACTATAATGGACAGAATGGATGAGAAATTAAAACCAATACTAGAAGAAAATAGAAATTTGAAGATACAGATACAAAAATTGGAAAATAAAATTGAATATTTGGAAAGAGACAAGAAAAGCAACAACATAATAATATATGGATTGAAGGAGGGCGAAAAATCAACAACAGAACTGATCAATTATACGAAGCAAAAATTCCAAGAGGAATTAGATATTACCTTGGGAGATTATGACATCAACAGAATATATCGCATTGGGAAAATAACAAACAAAGGAAGGCCGAGGCCTACGCTTTTATCTTTTACTAATGGGTGGAAAAAGAGCGAAATAATTAAGAACAAGAAAAAATCGAAGGTTTTATATATTGCTGATGACTACTCCAAAGAAACTCTGGAAAAAAGGAAGGCTTTACTACCAAAACTAAAAGAAGAGCGAAACAAAGGGAATATTGCCTACTTAAAATACGATGAACTTATAATCAAAGAGAATTCAACTGCCAATGAAAAAAGAAAAAGGGAACCTTCGGCCTCTCCGTACGCAAACTCCCAACCCAGAAAGCAACAGGTAACGTCATTCTCACCCAAGAAGAACAGAACTAATGCATTTGAATTGATGAGAGGTCGCTCTAACTCTCTCACCATACACCCGTCAGGAAAAGAACAATAACAACTAGTTATCGGCGAACGGAAACAACAACCAAAAAATGGATCAAACTATACAACAAAAAACAAACTTCCCCCAAGCCGGCTGGTCCCCGTGGGGGAAAACGACCAAGACCCTCTAAAGAAAAATAGAAAAACAAAAACAATAGATTTACATATAGCAACATTCAATACAAGATCACTAAGGACACCGGAGAGACTTCAAGAGCTTGAAATGGCCATATCAGAATTAAAATGGGACATAATCGGAATAAGCGAAATGAGAAGATACGGAGAATCAATAAATGACTATGGAAACTACATTCTACACTACATAGGCGAGACTTCGGGACTATATGGAGTGGGCTTCTTAATTAAGAAGGAACTAGCTAGTAGGATTATTGAAATTAAAGGAATAACTGAAAGAATAGCTATAATTAATATAACATTGCCTATCAACAAAGAAGAAGAATGGTCTATCATTCAAGCATATTCGCCACCGGAATCGAGTAACAAAGAAGATATAGCAAAAATTGAAAAATTTTACCTTGACTTACAAGAAACGATTCAAAATGCCCATAAACAGATCATAGTGATGGGAGACTTTAATGGTCAGATAGGGATTTGTGAAAACCCAGGTGAAGAATACACAATAGGCAAACACGGGCGTGGTAAAAGAACTAAGAATGGCGCGAGGCTAATTTCATTTGCTCTAAAAAATAAACTAAGTATTCTCAATAGTTTCTTTAAGAAAAAGGTAACCAAGAAATGGACATGGATCTCTCCAAATGGTGCCTACAAAAACGAAATAGATTTTATTTTGTCGAATAACATCAAACAGATTAAAAACGTATCTGTGGTACAAAACCTGAACTTCAATTCAGACCACAGAATGGTTCGTGCTACATTGACAGGCAAGCGTATACAAAAGAACAGGAGATGGCAAAATGATAGTTCGGCCCTGGTGTGTACTGGGAATAGCGACATGCTAAAAAACAACTTAAAACCTTGATAGGAATACTCAAAGAAAAATCCACGCCTATTGAAGAAAAATACGAAAAGTTTGTAAATGTACTTAAAACAGAAACTAGGAAAGTAAATAAAAAAATAATATCTGTAGAAACCCAACAGCTACTTGAAGAAAGGAGAAAATTGCTGCAATCAAAGAAAAATAATCGAGAAAATAGAAGCAAGATAACAGAAATCAGTAAAAAGATAAATGAAACATAAGGAAAGATAGGAAAATCAAAAGACAGCAAACACTTGAAAAACATATAAGAAGAACTGGTGGAGTAAAAAAGGCGATTAAAGAGTTAAAGGACAAGAAAGAATGGATGCTAACAGTAAAAACTAAACATAAGAAACATAGTAAAAGACCTGAAATAATTAAGGTGGCAACAGAGTATTATAGAGAATTATATAAAAGCAAGAATCCAAAATTAGCTACAGAGGAACCATATACATTAAATTCTGAACCTATACCAGAAATATTGGAAAAAGAAACGGTTAAAGCTATAAACACACAGAAAGCGGACAAAACACCTGGATCCGATCAAATAACCAACGAATTGCTCAAATCGACTTTATCAATAATTGCTCCGATGTTAACAGACTTATTTAATGAAATTATTGAAACCGAAAGCATTCCACAAGACTGGACCAAATCAACAATAATTTTGTTACACAAGAAAGGAGATAAGGAGGAAATTGGTAACTATCGCCCTATCAGTCTAATGTCCAACATTTACAAAGTCTTTTCAAAAATCATTTTGTCTAGAATTGCCACAGTACTCGACGAAAACCAGCCAAGAGAACAAGCCGGTTTCCGAAGTAAATTTTCAACCATAGACCACATCCACGTTCTCAGACAAATTCTACAAAAATACAATGAGTATAATAAAATTTACTTCTTAGGCTTCGTAGACTATAACAAGGCTTTCGACTCCCTAGAACACAGATACATCTGGGAAGCTCTGCGAGGTCAAAATGTACAGGACAGATACATAAGAATCTTAAAGAATATATACTCAAAGACCACAGCACATGTCAGACTGGAGAAATCGGGTGAGGAATTCTCAATAGAGCGAGGAGTTCGTCAAGGCGACCCTATCTCACCTAAATTATTCTCGGCAGTTCTGGAGATGATAATTAGGAACCTAGAATGGAAAGAACAAGGGATCAATATAAACGGTGAAAAACTAAGTCATCTACGTTTTGCAGATGATCTGATACTGTTCTCTGAATGTCCTAGAGCGTTACAACAAATGCTACAACAATTAGCTGACCAGAGCGTAGTAGCAGGACTAACAATGAACATCGCGAAAACAAAAATTATGACTAACTCTTCAGAGACACAAAAGATTATAGTAAACATGCAGGAGGTAGAATACGTGGATGAATACATTTACCTGGGACAGTTGATATCACCTACGGGAACCATGCATAAGGAAGTCGATAGAAGGATAGCCAATACGTGGAAGAGATATTGGTCATTAAGTGAAATTATGAAAGATAGGGATATGCCAATTAAAGCAAAAAGAAAAGTCTACAATATGTGCATTCTGCCATGTTTAACATACGGCTGTCAAACATGGGCATTAACAGAAACTTTAACAAATAAAATAAATGTCTGCCAAAATAGTATAGAGAGGAGTGTTATTGGTGCCAAGCGAAAAGATAAAGTTAGACTAACAGAAATTAAAAACAAAACAAAATTCACACAGGCAAACTCAATATGTCGAACACTGAAATGGCGATGGACAGGTCACATGTTAAGGGAAAAACAAGAGAAATGGACAAAAATTATAACAGAATGGTACCCCAGAGATGGTAAAAGAAGCAAAGGGCGACAAACTAAAAGATGGGAGGATGACATCAAAAAGGTGGCTGGTCCAGAATGGATCCGAGTAGCAAAAGATAGGGAGAAATGGAAATCTTTAGAGGAGGCCTATGTCGAAAGACAAGCTGTTTTTGAACCGAACGCCGATATACGAAGATATGTATAAGTAAGATAATATTTATAAGAATATAGGTTTAATTTATGTCAATGTTTGTAAGTTTAAACAGCAATAAAGGCTAATTTTATTTATTTTATTTATTTTTATTTTATTTTAAAGTAATAAAAATATCCTTAACGCAACGAGAGCAAAATATAAGCGAAGCACTTCTCGTAAAGCTGAAGTATTTTTTAAGAGACAACCCTCTCCTTGCTCTTGGAACCGTTGCAACTACCGTAAGGAGGATCTACGTAGGTACAACAACAAAATAACATCGAAACAATGAAGTCTCAGCGTCTCAGGGACATGAATAATTGTCTCATGATCCCACAACGCAACAAACCTGAAAATATCATGAGAGGATAACAAAGCTTTAAGTTTTTGCTAACCAAATAGAAATAAGCTAGAACACTTACGTAATTGGCGTCAAGGCGCTTCGCTCCTTCAATGACGGCCTGGTACGAGAATCGAAGCTGATCAGGAGTTTGGATCAGGCCCATTCTGTGGCGACGCATTTCCAGGAGGGTCTCCTGGATGTTGAGGTTCTCAATCCCTTCCTTTTCCACCTGACGAATACGGACTCCAATTAAACCACACCGTGACACATAAACCTCGATTAAGAAAGTAAAGCCATTTCAATCAATCGCGATATGCAGTTTCAATATTTAGTTTTCATGGAAGCAGCTAACTTAAAAGCTTGTAATTAAAAATAGTTCATTCAATATTTAAAACGCTGAAGAGCACGTTTCTATAATAGAATTTTTAATTGCTTAATTTTGTTATTTTTATTTCGTCGCGTATTGCAATAGTGGTTACATTTCGTTAGTTCACAAGTCGCGGCAGCAGCGGCTTAAATAAATCTATAATCGAATCACTGAGCGAGCCAATTAATTTAAAACTTCACTTAAAATAATTATTAATTTTAAAAGTATTTATTAAAAGCACCACTAATCGGAAAACCATCGATTTTAATACACAATATAATAAATCAACCTCGTTAAAATGAAAGCTTAATTAAATTTTTTAGAATCTAGTCAAATAAAAAAAACTATTGTTTAAAACTACAATTAGACATCGCAAGCCACTAACGTAGTCAGAAGAAATGGACGTTGATGAAGACGATGTAGACAATGATGATGAAGTACTGGCCATTGTGAATGTAGTTTGGTGGAAACAGTAAAGTTTAAAATGTGAAGGGTTAACTGGGTCCCGATTCGCTACGTCCGCGCTCGGCCGCTGCCTACGTCGAAATGCAACGTAGTAAGCATTCGATTTATGTACAATACAACCCAACACCGTCTGTCATTCTGCTGTTACATATTTGATAGCCGTGCTATAACTAAGCTGAAGTCGTCGACTTCCTATAGGTGTCCCAAAAGGAGGCCGCTAATATTATCTATTAATTAACAACGATATGCTAGAAGAAAATAGCATTACGAACTCCTGTATCAGGAATGGTGCATGCTTGATTAAGCAACATTGTCTCCAACTTGTTAAGTTAGTTTTAAGTTAAAATTTCTGAAAAAAGCTATTTCAAAACTATTATCAATAGAGCATTTTTTAAATTTCTATGATGGAAATCATCTGTATTTCGGGTTACTAATTATAAGTCACGATTTTTAACTAAAGTTAACTAATAGTCCTTCGTTCGCTGTGTTGATTCTAAGGTGCAAAATATTATAAAACATATTGAGCTAAAGCACACAAACAGCATATAGTACAATCACAAGCTTTTTAAAATAAATGGTTTCGCATAACAGCATTGTTAATATATTTAAACAGCCTCTTTTGAGGGACAATAAGTTGAAATGTAAACACAAAGAAAAAAATGGTTAGGAAACAAGGAGATTTTCCGAAAAAGAAGAGAAGCATTGAAAGACTTCTCGATTAAGCCTGGATAATTAACAATTCATTTTGATATCGAACTGTTTTTGCAATAATATAATATTTTATTACACACAGGCATACTTTAGTTCATAAGGCTTAATTTTAAAATCTCTAAATATTTTTAACTTTGTATTTACGATGATGTCTGATGATGTTTTATTTATAATAATTTTAACTTTAAAAATATATACGGCAATACGCATATATGAGAATATTCGCAATATTTTATGAACAAAACATCTTCTGGGAGTAGAGCTAACATAGTTATATAAAAATATTACTTACGATGACAAGACAGCAATCGACAAGGCAGAATGTGCCTGATCGTCCGATTCCGGCGCTGCAATGGATAACTGGAGGCCCATCAGTGGGATCCAAGACCCCAGACTCTCGAACTCTCTTCAGGAATTGGAGGAATGCATTGGGTGATGTGGGGACCCCAAAGTCTGGCCAGGTGGTGTAGTGGTACTGCATTACATCACGGCTTTCACCGCTCTCGAGATCATAGAGCCTATTGAATAAGAAATATAAATACATCTTTTTATTTTACTAATATATACAATGTCGTGTTAGGAGAATTTGACAAATTTTGGTTTCCGTAGTCTAATACTTTCTATTCCCATACTCGCGAATCCCCAATTCTATAAACGCCTGTATCACATCAGTGTACCTATGGGGTATCGGCGGGTTTCCATGAATAACGCCGATTGCTCACCATCTTTTGAACTGAAGGTTTGACGCCCTATGCTATTAAATAGCGTGGCAACGAAATAATAAATCGCGTTTAGACTTTTCGTGACCGAAAAAAAATCTATTCTCATCATGACAGCATATTTTTTTAACATCAAGAGCATAATTCTAAATTTGAATTAAGCATAACACGGACTCCTGATTGCTGTCAAAGCTTTGCTTTCTCAGCGAACTATTTACTCGTTTTTGTAGCTGCATCACAACGAGCAGGACTTTTAATGCACGCAAAGGTAATTAAAATATTTTAATGTAAGTAGGTATTGATATTGAAAAATAGTTGCCAATTACACCAATTATATCGGGCCTCGACAAAACAACCGCAGAATTGAGTTCATCAAATTTTAATTAAAATACTTTTGACTGCGGAAATATTTCATTCGCATTAATAATTAGGAAAATATTTTTGGTTTTGGCATATAGTATGTGGTAAAAATTTATGAAAAAAAAAAATTTTAACATCATTTATGTCGTCGATTTATATGGTATATCCACTATGGTCTAAAGGGTTCTATAGAACTTTAGAAAGTTTTAAATGAAAGCGCGAAAAACTTCAAAGTACTTCAAACGATGGACTTTGTATGACTTGTTGCACTGACTTCAGAGTGCCCAATTACATGGATTCAGCCGAAATTAATTAATCTAAATAATCAAAAACCTTAGAGCATTTCAATTACTAGAAAAGGAAGTTTCCAGACGTTGCCTTTGAAGGATCTCTCCTTATGCAATTTCAAAACATTAATGTACGTATTCAGTTCGCCATAAATATTTGTTAAATGCGTTTTACACATGTATGATTGAATACCACGAGACAACCGCGTTACTGTATCAACTCTAACACATACTTTCAGTTAATAACCAAGCGAGTACCAAAATTAATGTGGTTTAAACGCATCAGTTGCAATTTCGAGTCTACATCATGCGAAATATGGTTCAAGTTTCGAAAGTTGTAGGAAATGTATCCTGATCACGTTGTGGAACTTAAACAATGAAAAGCACATGCAGGTATCGTTCATAATCGCGTTTGGAATCAAATTTATGCCTCCATCAGCTTTGTCGTAGGGCTTTCTGGATGAATTTGTTGTTTTTAACTTTATTGGTAGCATAACGTTCAAATCCCATTACCTCCGTCACGTCGCCAGCGACGAAGGGTGGGTACTCGCAACCATGTCCACAAAACATTAAATTTAGCATTTACCAAAATTTTTGTTCGATATTCTATAACGAACAATATAAAGTTTATATGCTAGAATTTAACGTATCATTTCAGTAGTTGGAAAATAGGGCATCCAGATCAGAGATCTGGATACCCTATTTTCCACATTTTAATCTTCTATTCACATATTATTTTAAGATAGCAGGCATGGCAGTAATATTCATAAAAAAGATCATACTTATTGAATATGATAATATGGAATGCTCTCGCTATTGTCCATTGCGCTGCCTTATATACCTAGGTACGTAGTGCAGTGGCTATTTATTACATGTATAAGAATGAGTTAGCAATAAAAAAAATGATATTTTGAATTATTTTATTTTAAATATACAATTTTTGATATTTTTATAGTTGATATCTATTCATTACTACATAGGTACACTTATAATTATTTACATAAACTTTTTTAGAAAATTAAACATACATAAGTGGTAAACGGTAACGTCTATACATTTAAATTATTAAATCTATACTCTTGGTTCGATGTCATCCTGAATTTTGGCAATTAATTCTCTCGTACTGGTATATATATCATCGTATAATATAGTTTTCACAACATGTTGAACACACACATCAGCCTCACAATTACACATCGGCTGTTCGGATTTTTGAAAACTGTCTGTATCATAGATTTCTATTTTTATTATTTTCGTTCCACGAGAAACAGGCTTCTTTATAAATTGATAGAATGTCTGATCTGTTTTTGATCTCTTGCGAGCGAGACCCAGCGTCTTCTGTCCAGTGGTTTGTTGGACTGGTTGATTCATGGGTACAAAATTGAAGAGATCCTCCGAGTCCTGAAATAACAATACAATATTAATTTAAGTTACACTACAAACGTTACGATTGAAATAAAGGCTTATGTGGAAATAATTAATGCTGTGATGCTACTTACTACTATTGTTAATATTAATACATTTTTAAATTGTTAGTGAATGTATTAAAGTAACACTTACCGACATTCCGCAATTATATCAGTCTGATTCAGTCTTCACCATCAGATTCAAAGATGAAATGGATTTCAATTTATTATATCCCCCTTTTATATTTTTAAATTTAATTATTTCTTTTAATACATAGAGTTCAATATCGTATATTTTTGTTAGATGTTTAATATCTATACAAAAATGGTATGGTGAAATTGAAACCGCAGACATTACGACGCCTAACATTTTATTGTTTATCGAAAATATATATCGACAAAATAATACTACTGTATTTTTGTTCACGGTTATTGTTTTCATACATTTATTAAAATGATTTGGCAAGCAAAATCATGGTATGTTAATAGTATATCAGCGTTAGCGAATTTGCAACGTAGCTGAATTCTTTTTAAGGAGACGGATCATAACAATTGATCAATATCGACATACAATTATTAAGCCTGGTTTTACCTGCTATTATTATTATAAAGATTAAAAATAAATAGTTTTTTTGTTATTAATTTATTTTTTTAATAGCTTAGATGTACCTCTATGCTGGAATAAAACACAAGATTTACTTAATCGATCTGATTATTATTGTAGTAGGTACCTACAATTAGTGAGCATCGACACGTTTTACGTTTTCATACAATTGTTCAACTTCTTCTATATTTCATAAAAACAAATAAGTTATCATAGTAATTGTGAAAAAATTATAAGATAAATACAAGCTTATTTTTACATACCGAAATATGAGATTCTGACTAGTCATATCTCCATTCCTCCACATGTCTAGAAGTTGCATGCGAGCGTGCAAACCGCAGCGTTTGTACCGTCGCCTGACGTCAAAAACATTCAGTAAAAAACAACAATCTTCAAACTTTTTTTCTAAATATGAAATTCCCCTATTGTTTATTTAAGTAAGTATCTATATTCATCATCCGTCTACATTATCTATCTATACATATAATAATCTACACTAATATTATATAGAGGAAAGATTTGTATTTTTGTATGTTTGTAACGAATAAACTCTAAAACTACTTAACCGATTTCGATGAAACTTGGCATACAGATAGACCATAACCCGGAATATGACATAGGATTTTTATCTCAGTATTAAGTTCCCGTGGGATAATTTAAAACTAACGCGGGCGAAGCCATGGGTAAAAGCCATCTTATATAATAACACTAAGCTTAAAACCTTAACCGCTCAGATTTGTACGCTCGTGTATGCAATTTTTGCAAGTATGCAGTTTTACAAATTTGGATTGAATGATGTGATTTAGGCCTATAAAAACGCATAACAAATTAGTCTCCGGTACAATTCCTCTCTGGTACGAATCCTCTCTACAACGGATCAACTCTCCGAGCTCCTGATCAAGCTACCTGTCTAAACACCTATCAAGAATGTAAGTATCTATTCATAATCATTTATCTAACTATTAAATGGTCAGAGCAATGTATTAGTTGATATATTCAAGTATTCGAATGTTGACCGTCAATATTGTGATGCAGGTTCGATTCCTGCACAGATCGAATATGCTACTTTGTGTTGAAAAAAAATGAAAACTAAGTACCAGTTACATAATTATTTTAATTTATTTCAACTATAACACAATGATAATTATGACTGCTTATGAAAGATTGGACAGTCGAGGGTTCCATTCTCGTAACGTTTCAAGTCTAACTGTGACATACATATAGTTAATCTGATCATTATTTCTTATCTCTGTAGCATAGATAGAATATTCTAGTTTGACGTTAAGACTATGTGTCTGTACCTATACCAAGCATTGTATTTGTTGTTCATCGATTTTTATAATTTTTAATATTAGATTTATACATAGAAATATTTAGAGATATAGCGAAACCTAATCAACATAAACACCTATACATATGTAGAAAATAAAATTATCGATTACAGTGCACTAATAATATATTATTTATACACAGGTCGAAGCTACTCGCCAACGATCTCTTTCTCTCCAGCGACGATTCTGAAGCGGAGGTGAAGCCGAAGGGGAAGTCGGAGGACAAAGAAAATGAAGAGAGAGCGATCCGGCAAGTCGAGTGAAGGATCTAGTTCGAAAAAGTCCAAACCAACTATCTCCCCAATTTCTCCGCCAGCATGCGTTACGGCCAATGAATTATTCGGTGACGAAGACGATGACAAGAATGAATGTGTTAAGAGCTCTACCAAAACGGGTAATGTCCCACCTATACATTCTTATTTTACGAAAAGGCTGCGGAAGGGCTATTCTCGGCAAATTAGTGAGACGAAAGAAGGAAAATATTACGTCGAGTTAAAAATATATGATGTCGAAGAAATAAAAAAATTATGCCGATAAATAGATGGCGGCATTGCTATTACTACTATAAAAACTAAACTGGATGAAGATAAGGAGTCTTGGCGCCATATAAAAGAGTTCATCTTAGCGACCCAAAAAGATTTAAAAATTGTCCGCTGTCGTACTTAGGATCCTACGAAACTTAACGATTTAACCTATTGTTAATCAATTTATTATTCCTGTACACATTTTTATATTAGGTACATGATGCATAGTTATATCTCTATATACAATATAATAACATTTATCCCAGCATTAGCTTTAATTCATAGGGTAATTCAATGTATTTTTGGTTATTTCATTATATTTTATAATTATTATCATTGTTTTTTTTCTTTGTTTCACAGCTTCTACACACCTCACTAATAAGTCAAGATCTAGAAAAATAAACTGTGACAAATGTAAAATATTAATTCCAGAAAATCAGTATTCCTATCATATGAGAACTAATATACACAAAGCAAACTGTTTATTGAATACCAAGTTCGCAAATATTCATATTATTGCGACAGCATTCAATAACAGAATAATGACATACAGATTGAATGTCACTCAGGAAGACGAGTACCTCGGTCTAGAGGCGTTCCTGAGTGATCACCAAACCAATATAGCAGAATTGATTACTATGTCACTAAATAAACACAACTGCATAAAAGTTAATTTCGAATTGTTTGCATATTTTATGCTACCAACTTTAGAAGAAAAGCAGCTAAAGTCATTTAATACCAAGTACAAATATTATTTATAAAAACACTGATTTGAATGAATTATTAACTAAAGTAATGAATGCATTGAACGAGAAATTAACAGAGTTCCAACACTGTCAATCTGGTTGGACGTTGTTTCTATGAGTCATCTCGAAATTAATATAAATAAGTATTCACCTATGAGGGGTGGATCTTATATAGATTTACCACCAGCTATTAAACATTCTAGAAGTTGCATTAATATAAAAAATGAAGATGATTGTTGTTTCTATGGAGTATAGTTGCTGGATTATATCCAGCGAAAAAATAACGTGTGCAGAACAAGTTCATATCCTCATTATTCTTCGGTTTTAAATATAGAAGGAATGTCATTCCCACCCACAATGAATGATATTAAACAGTTTGAGAAAAACAATCCAAATATGAGTGTAAATATATATGGTTTGCAAAATAATATTGTAACTGGACCTCTTTATGTATCGAAGCATAAGAGAGAACATCATTTTAATTTACTATATATTGAAAACAATACTGTTGGACACTATTGTTTAATTAAAGATCTTATACGTCTTGTACGACGTCAAGTAACTCATTATAAAGGTAAAGTTTATTTATGTGATGCATGTTTACAATTTTTCAGTAGCGAAACAAGATACAAGTCTCATAACTGTTCTAAGATATTGTCTATTTTGCCTGAAAAAAAATCTATATTGAAATTTAAACATTTTGAGAGGCAGCAGAAAATTAATTTCATCATTTATGCTGACTTCGAATGTATGTTAATTGACTGTAATGAAAGTAACTCTTTAAACACTCGGAAACTAAAGACACATCAACCTTCATGTTTTGCTTATTATATCTGTTGTGCACATAATAATGAATTAAATAAGTATGTCTCATACAGAGGTACAGATTGTGCGGAAGTATTTGTTAAATATTTAATAAGAGACGCTAAAACGTATACATAGAATTTTAAGTAATAAAAAGTCTATGACTCCGTTAACAACTGAGGCAAGAGATGAATTATCAGAACTCGAATACATGTCACATATGTAAACAACTATTGCTTAATGACAAAGTCCGAGATCATGATCATATTACCTCAGAGTACCGTGGGGCAGCGCACTCCCATTGTAATTTGATGTATAGAGTTTGTTCATTCATTCCTGTCGTCTTTCATAATTTGTCTGGATATGACTCACATTTATTCATTCAAGAGTTAGCAAAGTATGAAGGTACTATTAACATAATACCGAAAACTAAAGAAAAATACCTCTCAATAACGAAAGTAATAAAGACAGAAAAATATAATCATCCTATTCAGATAAAATTTATTGATTCTTTTCAATTTCTTAGTTCTAGCTTAGATGCATTGAGTGATAGTTTATCAGAAAACGATTTTTTAAACTTATCAAGAGAGTTAGCGATAAAAGAAAATTTGATCTAATGAGAAAAAAGGGTGTTTATCCTTATGATTATATCGATTCTTGGTCCAAATTTGATGAGACGCAACTTCCATCAAAGTATCATTTCTATAACAGTTTGTGTAAGAAGCATATAACTGATGAAGAATATTTACACGCTCAAACAGTTTGGAATGTTTTTAACGTTAAATCTCTTGGTGAATATACAGATTTATACATAAAATGTGATGTGCTTTTACTATGTGACATATTCGAAAAATTTAGAGAAACAAGCTTACAGTACTATAAGTTAGATCCAGCTTATTATGTTACTTCACCGAGCTTAAGCTGGGATGCAATGCTTCTATATACTGACACTGAACTGGAGTTAATAAGTGACTTGCAAATGTATGAGTTATTAGAAAAAGGAATTCGCGGTGGGCTGGCACAGTGTTCTCGACGTCATGCTGAAGCAAATAATAAATACTTACCACATTTTAACGAGTTAGAACCAAGCAGTTATTTAATATACCTTGATTGTAATAATCTGTATGGCTATGCTATGATGAAGAAACTTCCTATCTCAGAATTCAAATTTTTAACTCTCGAAGAAACTTAGCAACTTTGATGTAATTACTATCTCTGATGATAATGATTACGGTTATATTTTGGAAGTAGACCTGATTTATCCGAACTATTTACATAACAAACATAAAGATTTACCTTTTGCAGTTGAAAATTAGTACCACCTTATGGAAAATCAGCAAAATTGATTGCGAATCTTTATGATAAGCATCATTATGTGATTCATTACGTGCACTTAAAAGAGTGTTTAAAAAATGGTCTGATTTTAAAAAAGATTCACTGCATACTTAGCTTTAGACAAGAATGTTTTCTCAAAAATTACATCGATCTCAATACTAGACTTCGTCAAAATTCCAAAACTGCATTTGAAAAGGACTTTTTTAAATTATTGAATAATGCGATTTTCGGAAAAAACTATTGAAAATAAGCGCAAGCAAGCTGATGTTAAATTAGTAACAAAATGGAGAGATACCACCAATAAAACAAACAAACATCTTGATGCTGAAAATTGTTAGCTAAACCAAACTTAAAAAGTGTATCAATATTTTCAGATAATTTTATAGCTGTAGAATTATATCATGAAAAAGTTGTTTTAGATAGACCGATTTATATCGGATTCACAGTTTTGGAATATTCTAAGCAACACTTATACCAGTTTCATTATGATTTTATAAAGAAAAAATATGGAAATAATGCAACAGTTATGCTATACTGATACTGATAGTTTGTTATATTTAATATATACAACTGATTTTTATCAAGATATGCATGATGATCTTACCAAGTTCGATACTAGTAATTTTGCAGTAAATAATCCTTATCGCATACCACAAACTAATGCAAAAGTTCCCGGATTATGGAAACATGAGATGGGTGATGATTTAATTATAGAATTTGTCGGTCTACGAGCTAAATTATATTTATAAACAGTCTCAAAACTCAAATTAAAAAAGCTAAAGGTGTTTCCCAAATCTGTCACAAATAATCTAAAATTGAATGATTACAGCAATGTTCTGTTGACCGATAAAGCGCTAAGATGTAAAATGAATATGATAAAATCAATTAAACATGTTTTATACTCCCAACAAGTAGATAAACAAGTTTTAGATAGAAACGATGATAAAATTCAAGTACTACAAGATCAAATTCACACATTACCCTGGGGTCATTGTGATTCTATGTTTTTAGATTATTCCAGTGATACGTAATCTATAACTATGTACACGTTTAGTATCTATTAATTTTATTAGTGATAATTATAAATAAATTTATGCTACTTTCATGTATGTAATGTGTATAGAAATGATGTATGAATAATTCTTAAGAATAAGTAATGTACTGTAAATGAATATATTACGCTACTATTATGAGTGAATGTATACGCTATGATGAACATTTATAATAAAATGATATTCTTAAACAAATTGACTTTATTCAACGTATTCAACTTCCTAAACGTTATCATCAAATTGTAAGTTCATGCTTATTCTATCATGAGGTTCATGTAGTAACGAGTATATAAGTGTACGTTAGGTGGAAATAAGATTAATATACAATATGAAGTTGATCAAACAACCCATATCTCTCAATGTTAATAATATAAGATTAAGTGACTCTGTTCACCACATCAGACATAGCGCTTTACTGCCAAATACTATTCGCTGTATAATATGTGGCCCATCAAACTGTGGTAAAACGAATGTAATGATCAGTTTGCTGCTGCATGAAAATGGGCTCAAATTTAAAAATCTTTATCTTACTCTAAAACTTCTTTTCAACCAAAATACCGTTTCTTGATCGAAGTATTAAAAAGGGTACCACAGATTAACTTTTACGAGTTCAATAATAACAACGATGTAATTTCTCCGAGTGAAGCCTTAACAAATTCTGTATTATATTTGATGATGTTGCTTGTGAAAATCAAATAAATATTCGCAATTATTTCTGTATGGGTAGGCATAAACAAATAGATTGTTTCTATTTGTCTCAAACCTATTCTAAAATTCCAAAGCAACTGTTACGTGACAATGTTAATTTTCTTATTATATTCAAACAAGATGATGTAAATTTAAAGCATATTTATGAAGAGCATGTTAGTTCTGATTTACAATGGAAAGAGTTCAGAAATATTTGTCAAACTGTTTGGAGTAAACCTTATAATTTTCTACTGATTAATAAAGAATCGTCATTAAATAATGGAAGGTACAGACAGAATTTTGACATGTTTTTTAAATTTGACTGACTGTTTACATGTGCATATAAGTAATTTCCATGTAAAATCAAATTCAGTATAATTTGTTCCTTAGTTGAATGCAGTTGTTATAATAGATAATTATAAACATGGAGAAAAATATTAAAATAGAATTAATGAAGTCTGTAAACTCCATAAAGAATAAAATAAAACAAATGAAGGATCAGGAACACTCAATGAATTTGTCAATTGATAAAATGCTAAAACCTGTCACAGATCCTCTTAAAACCCTAGTTGATTCGAATAAAACAATAGAAAAAACACAAAATTTAGAAAATACACACTCTAATTTTGAAGACATGGAATTGAGTGATATTAATACTAGCTCATCTACAAAGTTTGAAGAATGCTACAATCCAGAACCGAATTCTGTGCAGTTCGTTAAAAAGTCTCCCCAGACGGAATTATTAGAAGATTTAGAAATATCATTAGAGGGTCATGATATCCATGATATTTATGAAGGGGTAAATATACCATTTGGAATAAGAAGTGCAAACAAAAAATTACTAATGGGTAATTCAATAGTTTCATTTTCTAAAATAGATAGTGTGAATGATGATAATGTCATTTTAATTAAAATTGGTGATAAAACCTACAATTTAACCCCTGGTTTAAAAGAACTTTTACTTCGAAGAAAACCAGATTTGAAACTAATATCGAGCAAAGATAAACTTGTCTACAAGGATATGTTGCATTATACAAATGCACATAAGAGAGATTTCAATCCTAATGGACAAATTAGAGGCGATAAAGGTATAAAATATCGTGAAATAATTAGACCATTGTTTTCTGAATCGTTAAACAGTAATATTGTTACTAAATTTGGAGGAAGGTTACCAACGCTAAAGAAATACAAAAATAATACTGACTTAGTATATTGGGATGATCCTAACGAATTGGTTGACAGATTGCAACTATTAATTGCTTCCCAAGATGCTGGTAATACAAACCATGATAATGAAATTTTATCAATAATCGAAGAATTAAAAGAAGCTGATATAATTAAATAATAAATAGTCATAATAATATGATTTTTATTCAGTATAATAGCTGAGTTCAAGACAAGTATACTGAATTGTGAACATGAGCAAAGCTGACGTAGTAACGAAATTCATAAAAATGCGAGGGTGAACTATCCACGAAGACGTGTTATCATGAAAGATATAGATGACTTGTGGCAAGCAGACTTAATTGATATGCAATCAATTTCAAAAGAAAATAAAAATTACAGATATATTCTTGCCGTTATTGATACATTTTCGAAATATGCTTGGGCCTTTCCTATGAGAAGTAAAACCAAAGAAGATGTGTGTAACTCTTTCAAAACTTTGTTGGATAAAGGGCGTGTTCCTAAAAATCTGCAAACGGATAATGGAACAGAATTTTATAATAACAAATTTCAGAAGCTTATGACATCGTATCATATTAACCATTATTCAACCTTCTCAACAAAAAAGGCTTCAATAGTTGAACGATTTATCAGGACATTGAAATCTAAAGTCTATAAGGAATTTAGTTTTAAAAGGCAATTACAATTGGGTAAATAATACCCTCATGATGTTATTTACAAATACAATCACACTCATCATCGCACTATTAATGAAATCCCTGCTAATGTGGACAATAATAATAAAAAAACGATATTAGAAAGGTATTTAAAGTTGCTAAAAAATGATAATTTAAAAACCAAGTACAAAGTAGGTGATTATGTGCGTATCAGTAAATACAAAGGAACATTTGAAAAAGGTTATACTCCCAACTGGTCAACAGAAATATTTAAAATCCGTAAAATACAAAATACAACTCCTATAACTTACTTAATCGAAGATACTATCAGAGGTCAGCCTATTTAGGTGCATTTTATACACAAGAACTTCAAAAAACAAAACATCCCAATGTATATCTAGTCGAGAAAGTTCTCAGAAGAAAAGGTAGTAGGGTTTTAGTAAAATGGCTAGGTTTGTCTTCAGCTGAAAGCAGTTGGATTGATAAATCGAATGTTATATTATAAATAAAATAATATTAACAACAAACTCGAATCGCATAACTATTTATTAAATTATTCAAACCGGAACCATCAGTCTTATAATGTGTTTTGGAGAGAGCAGTCTTCTCAATTGGCTTATTAATAATTTACCATTTGAATTACATTTACCAGGATATAATTACTGTGGTCCTGGTACTAAATTAATAAAAAGACTTGCACAAGGAGATAGCGGTGTAAATAAGTTGGACGAATATTGCAAAGATCACGATATTGCATATCACAAGTCATCAAACTTAAAGGATCGACATAAGGCTGATTTAATTTTGTTAAAAATGGCAAAACAGCGAGCGGTTGCTTTCGATGCCAGTACAGGCGAAAAACTCGCGGCACGCTTAGTAAGTAAGGCTATGTCGGCAAAAATTAAAACTGGTTCTGGTTTGAGCAAAAAGCGTTCTCCCAAAGTTACATCTGGAAAAGGATTAAAAAGCAAATTAAAAACTGTTATTACAAAAGTAAAAAGACACATAAAAAAATTAAAACCTAAGAGCAAGAAAATGGCTATAGAATTAGCTATTGCCGCTACCAGAGAATTAGCTAATGATTCATCGATTAAGCTCCCTCGCGTTATTCCTATTCCAAAAACTGGGGGAGTACTACCTCTGATTCCTATTTTTGCGGGGTTATCAGCGGCGGGAGCTTAGCAGGCGGTGCAGCTGGTATTGCTAAAACCATAAATGAATTTAAAATGGCTAAAAAGCTGTATGAGGAATCGAGGAGACATAATGAAAAAATGGAAGCTCTATGTATTGGGAAAGGACTACACCTTAAACCCACATAAAAGTGGTCTTGGAATTTTCGTATTAAAAGAAAAAAACTAAGATATCGGCTACCCAAACGGGCCTTAACTAACTTTGACATTTTAAAGTATGGAAATAGAATTCCTTATTTTAGAGGTGTCTTTATGAGAGATGAGCTCCCTAAATATCCGTATAAAAAAGAATGTGGAGTTATTAATTTAGATAGTTCTAAAAATCCTGGTTCTCATTGGGTAGCCTATGCAAAATATAATGATTATGTTGAGTATTTCGACAGTTACGGGAATCTTAAGCCACCAAAGGAATTTGTAAATATGTAGGTTCTAACATTCAATATAATTATGAAAATATACAACGTGATCACCCCTTCAACTGTGGACATCTTTGTTTACACTTCTTAAACAATTTTTGGTCAACGAAGCAATAAAATGAACAGGATCTTTCATAACAGTCCAGTATATAAGCCATGTCTACTACGGTTACCATCTCTGGAAATAAATCAGAACTGGTCTCGTATTTTTCAACCACCTCTTCATTTATCTGATCAATACGAGTGCGGTTTACTATACTTTTCAGTATTTAATTCAAGACCAGATATTTCAGTTAAAACTAGTAATCTGTCTGTGATCAAAATTGAATGTGATCTTGTGTACGGTTCATACTGCAATGGATTACCAACACATTTTATTCATGAATTTGTATCAGATACTGCTCTAAGTCATGGTTATAAAGAAATACCACAAAACGTTATTTACTTTCCAGTGAACAAAAATATAATTTCATCCATATCTGTTAAAATTGTTGATCAATTTGGTCACTGTATTAACTTCGAAGAAGAATATATTCAGTTACGTCTGCACTTAAGAAAAAACAAAATGATAGTATATTATAAAAGCACTCCAGTAAAAATAAATCGGTTTATTTCTTCTGCAACCGCTAAGGCGCAAAGACGTAATACAAAAATTAAGAAACTGACTAAAGCAAATAAAGATTTTCTTAAAGCTCTGGGTTTTAAAGTATGAATATGCTACAGATTACTGAATTACCGCATTTCGACAGTTCGATTGAAAGTTATGAAATCCATTCGTACAATCCCTACAATAACAGCTTTAGAGAAAACGATGAAATCAGAATCCCCATACATCAGCAAGATATATACGTGCTACCATCAGCCAGTTCAATTTACATCGAAGGACAGGCAAGGCTGTTCGGTAAAGATGGGAATCCGATCAAGAAAACTGTTACGTTCACTAATAACCCTGTTATGTCTTTGTTTCAAGACATCAGATACGAAATGAATGGTATCGAAATAGACCGTATTAAAAATTCAGGAATTACGTCAACAATAAAAGCATACATTTCATTAAATGAAGCAGAAAATAAAGTTGCAGCCTTATGGGGTTGGAACTTAGCGGGATTCCAAAATGATGGACATTTTAGTGCTGTGATACCATTGAATAAGATTTTAGGGTTTGCAGAAGATTACAATAAAATTGTGATAAATTGTAAACACGAACTTATTTTGAGTAGAAGCAACTCTAACTTAAATAGTGTTATTCTCACTGATGATGTTGTTAATTTTCAAATAGATATACAAAGAGTCCAATGGAGGGTGCCACATATAAAAGTGTCAGATCGAGAACGACTAACACTTTTAAAACATTAGAAAGAGATAAACCTATTCAGATGGCTTTTAGAAATTGGGATTTATATGAGTATCCCTTGCTACCTAAAACTACAAAGCATTCTTGGTCAGTTAAAACAGCTTCACAATTGGAAAAGCCTAGATATGTTATATTTTGCTTGCAAACTAATAGGAGAAATAATAGGACTAAAGACAGTTCACTATTCGATCATTGTGAAGTGACCAACGTAACACTCTTTTTGAATTCGCAATATTATCCCTACGAACCTTTGAGTTTAAAGTTTTCTGAGAACAAGTACAGTATATTATATGAAATGTATGTGAAATTTCGTCAGTCGTATTACAACAGTCCTGTTGACCCATTGCTAGATCTAACAGATTTTAAAGAAAAGGCTCCCCTTTTCATCTTAGATTGCTCAAGACAAAACGATAGTTTAAAAACCGGTCCAGTGGACGTGCGGTTAGAAGTTGAATGTTCCACACCAATACCAGATAAGACAACTGCGTATTGTTTGATTATAAACGATCGACTTGTGGAATACAAACCTCTCAGCAACATTGTGCGCAGATTATCATGATTGCTGTTGTTGATATTCAAGGATTTAGAACAGAAGCAGGTGAATTTATATTAAAAGAAATCGCTATATTGTGTAACAAAAAAACTACAAGTGTTTTTAGTTAAGCCACCATTTCCATTTAAAAAATTTAACGGAATCTGAAAAGAAGGTAGTTCTTTGGATTCAACGTAACAAAAAGATATACTGGAGTGAAGGATTTGTACCTTATTCCAATTACCAGACTTTGGTTTCCGATATATTAAGAGATAAATGTGTTTATGTTAAAGGTTCAGAAAAAGTTTTATGGTTAAAGCATATTTTAGAAAATAGTAATAGTAATATATTTAATTTAGAAGATAAGGGTTGTTCTAGTTTAGTACATTTATATGATCAATATAAACATTCGCAAGATATGTATAATTGTATTTATCATAACTCTGTATGTGCTTTAAAAAATATATTGTGTTTAAATAAATGGTGCCATGATAATAAAATTTTTATGAAATAAAAAAAACTTGTTTAATTTTTTATAATATGTTTACTATCTCTCCCAATCCTGTACAATCACGTTTATAAATTGCTTGCAGCATTAAAGCAATGTCATTTTATGTTTATAATTATTAGCATCAAGAACTAGTACCAAATAAATAAAATATGTTTCAAACTGAATATAAACCTCGATATGATATGTATAATGCATACAAAATACGTGAATTATCCTTTAATTATTACTGGGGGACGAATAATTCAAAGAAAAGATTAGTGATGGAAATGGCTGATGCTGGATTCTTTTATTACGGAAATAATCCATATGATAAAGCAGCATGTTTTTCATGTGGAGGCGTTATAGAAGATTGGGAAATTTATGATGATCCTTGGATGCAGCATGCTATAAATTTTCCACAGTGTTTTTATTTGAACGCGGTGAAAGGGGGGGAATATGTCAATAAGTGGCAAAACATCATCAAGAATTGTGTTAGTGAGAAATCTTGCATATATGGAAGCGCATCGAATGAATGATGTCACACAATATACGTCTCATTAATGTAAACAAAGTGCATGAAGCGGTTCGCTATTTTGTTACATATTCGACGACACGTTTGGCTTAATGGTTAAGACCCTGGTCACAACTGAGTGCAATATTATAACACGTTCTTCAACCACAAAGACGAAGTGTCGTGGGTTCAATTCCCACACAGACAAGTTGATATTAGTTCTGGTCTGGTTTTTTGTTTGAGTTTAAATGAAGTTTTCACAATAACATTTAATTTAACCGCTGAATATTATGATCAAGAAACAGATTAAAATAATATGTTAGTAGAAGATTAAAATGTGGAAAATAGGGTATCCAGATCTCTGATCTGGATGCCCTATTTTCTAACTACTCATTTCTGTTTTGTTGGTGGTATGATGTTACTACTGATGCATCATGTGACATATGATCGATAAAGTAACACGAGTTCATATTTTACTATTTCTGTCCTATTTTAATAGTTCTATATCCAATATGGTTTTTTATTATATCTTTTCCTGGAGGTCGGTGGTAATCAATAGTTTCAGCAAATGTATAGGTGGTAAAAACATATTTTTAAGCTTTTATTGCATTTCGATGATCGACTAGTAATGTACATCTATCGTATCCGTTGATTGAATCAGCAATCAATGAACAATGTGATATCAGCCCGCCTCAATTGCCGCGGAGCCCCGTAGCGAGCGACCTTGCTATCAATTTGATGACCGGCACGCCACACGTTTGCCGGCGGATTTAATTTTTATACACATCTTGTGTCACAACTGCACAATCAATGTATTTTGTTCTCCGGTTAGCAGATGAATACAGAGTAGGTAG
The DNA here is from genome assembly GCA_902829305.4 of Spodoptera exigua. NCBI lineage: Eukaryota > Metazoa > Arthropoda > Insecta > Lepidoptera > Noctuidae > Spodoptera > Spodoptera exigua. The sequence continues at coordinate 3,305,312 of LR824601.2, read as the reverse complement.
AGGGAAATGATGAATGCAACAGTACTCGGTAATACTTATTCAACCAATTGAACGATGTTCAGTAGTATCGCTACAGACTTTCGATGAGTCATTATCGTATATTCCGATGAAGCTCTCGGCTTATACAAATGATCATTCGGAACAATATTTTCGCAATAAAATAAATACTAATTACGCTTAAGCTGGGGTAAATATAATTAATATCAGCTTTGTATATAATTCTCATTATGGGGATAAACAATAATTAGGATTATGATCGGATTATCAAGATAGCGAATTCTTAAATAGGACTTATTTTATCAGTAATGAGTAGGCAGTTAATTATGAAGTATTCTATTTTACATTACGTTTTGGAATTAGAAGCCCGATCAATAAAGCATGGCATTCTCAGATAGACCACACCTTTAAAATATAACGTTAACATTCCTATCAGGATGTCGTTTAAAGGAAATTATTTCTGAGGAAAATCTTGAAGGTAGAAATAGAAATGTTTGTAGCACTTACTTGAACTGCCTGGTGGAATAGTAGCAGCAATCTTCTTCTTTCTCAAGGACAACTGCCAATTGGACATCATTGAAGGTCATCTTATGTGTTTCACCTATACCTTGCGGCCAATACCAGTGACATTTTATTTCGTTTTTCTCTATCACTTTGTTTAGCATTAATATAGCTTTTGTATTCTGTTCCCAGATCATCAACCAAAAGTGGCCCACGGTGAATGCCAAGGGACCTTGAGTTAGAATATAACGGCGGTTGGCACGCTCCATCTGTGGACAAAACAAATGACATGTCAAGCATAGCGCTGCAAATGCAGCTTCAGTGCTTACAAAGCAACTTTTTCTGCTTCTTTAAACACTTTGGTACTTAATTACTGTATACTACTTATATATCACGGCTACTTATCGGTATCTACATGCCTCTCCGCTGTTGAATAATTTCATATAAATTCTAAATCGTTGACTATTCAGTAAATTGTAACGTTTTCTCAGCACATTAACTAACTATTGAAAGCTATGCCTACCACATTTTGTTGAGTTTTAACACACGAACTGAAGATAGCTAAGTTTCGTCTCATTTTTTGCAAATCGATGAATACTCTAATTTCTTTCTTAATTTATAACGGTTTCATGAATAAACAGAATAGAAAAGAGATAAATGTAATATAATTATAACATTAAGACTTGTTGATGCAAGCTTTGGCCTAAACTACTTCAGACTACTAAAAGCTGTTTTCTAAAAAGAGCCAGTTGAGACAATAATTGAAATATAAAGATTTCTTAAGACTTACTTACTTCTAGATCTTTTCTAATAGCATTTATAAATTAATAAGGGGGTGTAGTAGAAATAGGTTTTGGGTTGGCTGGGCTGTTGCCGCTTGAGTTATGGAAAAAAGGCAACCACTTTACTATTCTTTTTCAGAACAAGTACACGTTCGTCACCGTTTGAAAATCACAAAAAAAGGAAGTTCCATGTGTGATTTTATAGATTTTTATATGCATATATCTTTGAATTTGTGAACAGACGTTACGCGAGGGCAACTCTCAGACGTAACATATACTTTTTACGTATCAGGCCACGAGAAACGAGATAACATTCTTTAGATGAGGCAATTAAAGTTGCAAACTGCACTATCGTCGTCCCTAAGGTATTGCTTATTAAAACTTTCGAGCCCGGAGGTGACGGGCGACAACATAAAAATATGATAAAAATGTTTGTGCAGTTTGCAATCAGCTTGATGTAAAATATTTCTTGCCTTGTTAACTACACAGACGAAAATACTTAAAGAAAGTATTTTCAAGCTACACATTTTAAAGGCAGACTATGCGTCGTACGAACTTAGACCCAGATGCTAATGTACAGTTCACAAATATATAGAATTCTATAGAAGTACTCCATACATTTTAGAAATGGAAGAGGTAAGTAATTTTGTATCATAAACTTTCAATATATTTAATATAAATAATTATTTCAAACTAGGTATACAAGCACACGTGAACGTTTATGTTTCACTGCACATAAATGAAAATTATATATTAACGACTAGATGCCTAATTGCAAAGCGACAGCAGAAACTGGCGTACAAATAATTGTAGTAATTATATCACTGTACAATTTTCCACTTATAAACGGCCTTTGTGCATTTCTAGTTGAATTTATGATCAGACAGGGATTGTTAAATGATGGACATAAATCGGTAACACGCTAAAGTTTACAAACCGAAGACTTTTGATTTATTATTTATGTGTTATGTAGGCGGTAAAGTAAAGACAAGATGCTGACAAGGGCGTGGTTACTACTGAAGAATTTCGTAATCTTTGTATAAAATGGTCGTTTAATTGTTTAAACGGTCCTCATTCATGAAACCACAGTCTAAAACTGCAACGTAGTTACTATCTTATCACATAGACATCTTTTTACATGTTGATGTACAGTTTCATTCGATAATAACGTCAACCTGAGTTAACAATGAAGCGGCAGGGATGTCGAGCTGGTACAAATCAGCTCTTTGACGGCTAGGGCTGTGCTCATAGAGGGGCTCAAATTGCAATCAAAGCGACTGATGTGACCTCACTTAGGTATGCATACGTAAATATGTGACGTCACAGGTCAGGCACAAAGAGTCCATGATTAATTGCATCGCTGTCACGCGTCTGTTTACAAACTACGTAAAGAGTATTCAGAGTTTAGCATGCCACTGTCCGAATATGATTTGTTAACTTTACCACGTTAAAGTTTATCTACTGTTCTTTATAATAAGGGTCAAAATTAAATAACACGTTTTTGTGCTCTATTACTTTCCTTTTCTTTTCGTTATGTATACAATATCAAGTAGATAGGACGGATATTATAGCTCAATTTACCAAGTCTGAATATTATGCATCGTCATATGTTTTAATAGGAAATGGTCGGGTTATCCAATTTTAATATATGTCCCTTTCCTACTCCGCGGAGATTAGACGGTAGTCGCAGAAACGAAACCACTTGTTCCATAAACTCTTCGATAGTTGGACAACTTTTTTTTGAGCCGTGGGTTGCAAGTTATCCTTTTTTCCAAGAAGATAGATAAGACTGCATTGATATTACTAAGCAATTAAAGTAGTTGGTCTACATTTGTAGATCCAAGTATCGACAATTACAAACTTTATAACTTCAGCACTTAAAACTGTAGCAAACTTTCTATTGCTTGATCAAATATAGATACGTGTAGTGTCAGTTTCTGAGTACTAAATCGAGCTCTGCACCGACAAGTTATGAATAAAACCAATAAGTAATAGCTGTATTTTTCCAATGTAGTCTGTTTTAAATCGGTGCCATTACAGTTTTCCATTGAAACATTGTTATAACATTAAGTCGTTCCCAACGACGAGATGTCAGTTGAATGGTGTCAACGTGAAATAAGATGTACGTACGTCGAGTAGGAGTTGGACCACTTTTGTCCCGGTGTAAGTTATGTGCATTATCAAGAATCAGCATTTTAATAGGCGGCGAGATGTCGACATCCGTTTAGAATTTATAAAGGTGAGGTATCTGTGACGTTAGAGAAGGTGTACCTACTTTATACAGTACCTACTAATTCCGACTATTTAAAATCATATTTTTTCGGTGTAGCGATGTTTATGGATATCCCACCTGCAAGCACGAAGCGGTTCGTCTCAATCAGAACCGCTGAGGAATGGGACTCTTTGCCGGAGTCTGTGATCCCCGAAAGGTAGAATAACGTGGGTGTCTTCAAGGCCAGAGAGAGTAGGTTCCTTATGGGTAGGCGTGCTTTACCGAGGAGGCATCATCGCTTATTGCCAACCGTGATAGACAACAGCGGACAACTTCCTGCCCACTAACAAATAAAAAAATCCTGCCCATTAAGAAATAAAAAAGAAGCCATAGGCTCGCTCGACATGGGAATTATATAATCGGCAAAGAGAGGTTGTGCATAGTGTGCACCTTTGCCAAAATACTTTGGGGAATAAAAGGCGAGACGCTACATTAGATGACAGTCCACAGCTTGAATAATAGCATGTGCTAAGTCACCAAGTTCCAAGTTTTGTCAGAGACGGGTATGTCGAACTTACACAAGTTCAATAGATTAAGTGTGATCATGATGAAGCCAGGAGTGAAACTTTGCTCATCAAACTGCAAATTCAGTGGATATTTACCTGTAGTTTGACACTGACCTATGTTGTTGGTTATATTTCATAGATTAATAATCAGTAGCATTCAAGTTTAATAAGTATTATATAAATATTTTATTCATTGCCTTATGTATGGTTTTGATTATGAACTTTGAGATTCTTGTTCCAATTTATCTAAAGAAGCAATCTGGACTGTAAGTTTTAGGTTTACACCTAGTCATCGTTCTCCAAAGTATCACATAAATCAGATTGAAAAGATAATCTTTATACTTTATTCCATTCTTTTATTACAAAACAAAGTATATTACAACAGGTACCTTCCACTTTAAAATACAGAATGCTACGCCTAAAAGTAAACAAACAAGCAAGAGCGTTGTTAGCGATTTTATGTCCAATTACAACCCGAGCGCTGTACAAAAAGTCTATAAAAATAAACATAGATTTGGTTTAAATTCCGAGTATACAGTAAAAAATTTGATGCACCATCTGTTCATAGAAATATCAGATTACCTAGCATTCGCGGCTATTCAAATCAACAAACAGCAAATAGATACACACTAATTGAATACGAATTTGTTTTCAGCTTCATCGGAACAGAGAGCTATGTTATCACAACACAACAATATATAATTTATAGTTTCCAGTTTCATTTCAACTTTTTGCGAACGAAAAAAGCTTATACCTATAAAAAGAGTAAAAACTGTAAGTATATTATTTATTACAACATTTTAAAAACGGGTTTTAAAAAGTACGGCAAAATATTTCAGTATCTAGGAGGGTACTTTAATGGCAGTCACGAGAAAGGACACTGTCGAAATTCCAGACACTTTCAGTGGAAAATTGATATCAACCATAATTTCAATACGTATATTTACAAAGACTTGTATATTTATCATCGTCTATAACCATCATTTTAATAGTTAAAAAAAATACAAAACACATTGAAGTTAATTAAATAGTAATTTTAATACACAGATTATTTTAGGTGTTAAGTATATAAAACCTTTTTAATAGTGCCTTTATTATCTCTCCCAATAAAATGTTGAATTGTCAAAATCCACTTTGATGTGCCTGACACGACCCATAAACATTACCCATAGATTATATAAGAAAATTAATTAAACTTGTAAGCCTTATTATTATAAGGGCAAAATATTTGCGCAATCATAATAAATCTAAACAACAATTTAAAGTTTACAGTTTAGTGATTAATCTTTTTTATGTGTTAGTCGGTAAATAAGATGGCCGAAAACCTGATGGTGCGAGCAATCGGCGCTGACTTTTGTACGCCGGCAACACTAGAGGAATCACAAACATGTAGGCTACTTGACTTGTTGGGGGTTGTTAGTTATTTTAGAATTTGGGGTTTGGGATTGCGGGAAAGATTAAGCAATCAAGACGCAAGCAGTGCAAAGTTCTACTTAAGTGACGGTCCAGCATTCGTGCCGAAGCATGTCAATAATGAAACTTATATCTATGGTAATTTTAGTTTAGACCTTGATATAATAAGAACCAACGTTCATTAAAGTCTATTTAGTAGTTTCCATGAATATGGACTAAAAAGTTAGTACCTATCTGAACTTTTTTTTGTAAGGGAATAATCATCAAAATACTTGTCCCGTCCATGGTAAGGCTACCCTGGGCGGTAGAAGTAATTTGATGATTATTTTTAGGGAGGAGTGAGTGTCAGACTCTTACTGACTACCCCCTCCCCGTTTCACTGACTTATTGCACTTGCCCAGCAATCTGTTTTCAAATTGATGTGTTTATCGTTAATGATTTATATCTCAACGATCATTTTGGTATAACAGTGGGCTTGGTAAATTATCGACGGTTAACAGTGCCTTTTTTGAATATCCAGTAATTCGACAATCCGAAGTAACGCGTGTGTGTGCTTTTACGAAAGCTATTTACAAAGGGTTTTTTTTTTCAAGTAAATTTAGTGCGTTTTGTTTTCTGAAGGTATAGGTTTTCATAGAATACTTTGAAATACGACTTTTCTTTGCATTTTTGAGGAGGGGAAATCGTAACTGCCTTTTTTAGGGGTATGGCGAGAGGAAGTGACAGACTCTTGCTGACTAAACATACCCCTGTTCCTTCTTCTACTCCAGGCCGAGGCAACGGTACATTGATTGCACTTCCCTTTGCATTAAGGAAATAAATTGAATGCAACATTGATTTTTCGCCAATTTTAGGTAAGGTAGCGAGCATTTCGCCATACTTAATTTTACTAAGTATGTTATAATTAATACTAATTGATAGAAATTAACCGAATGGAATGAAATAAGGAGTCAATTGCATTCATGTTTGTAAGACAGTATCAGAAATATCAGACAATACAATTTATCCTTACAAGTAGTCAGCTATGAGTACTTTTTGTACTGGAAAATTACTTTTACACACGGCCGGACTTGCGGCCACTCTCAATACAATAAAAGGCAATTAATGATATCGACACATATCTCAAACCCCGGTATAGATGCAGGCACTCAAATCAGAGAATTTTTAGTTTCATATGGCTAGTACTTGGTTTTTATTACCTATTACAATTACAATATCGCCTGAGCGATGAAATGGAATAGTTATTCTATAAGATCATGATTTTTTTACTTATCACTTACTATTAAACTTTAATAATTAAAAGTATTTAAAGGAGTAATAAAGTAAGGATTTCCTTTAAATACTTTTAATACGCTTCATGCACAGTAAATGCCTTGCACAAAGAGTGAACTTAATGCATTATATATCAGTCCCACCTGCACTTTTGGGTGATGCAAAGAATAACTAATATATATTATGTACACTACACATAACTATTGTACAGCATACTTATTCTAGAAGATACAAAATCTGAAAAGTTAGTAAAATAAATTGGAAGACGAAGTGACAACAAGAATAATATGTCCGAACAAAAATCAATCACAGTACAACAGAATATATCCTACAGTTACGTAACACGTAACTGCGTGTGAAATACTGTTGATTTTTACCTTCCACTAGCAATTAAATTAAAAGTGTGGACACGCGAATAATCTACTCTAATATGCATATTGCCTTTAGGGTACGATTTCATGTCACGTTTACTGCACTGCGAGCTCCAGATTAATATAAATACGTACATTTACTACGTGCATGTTTTCAATCATGTCACTATTGTCTGTCAGTTTTCATACTTTCATTCTATGTATAATATTTTGAATATAACACTGATTTTGAATGACACATAGCGCTTCAACTGTAAAAAATAATTCTAAAGAAAAATGTGGTATGAAACTTGCTTGCTGTAACTTTAAATTCTCGCCGCCAATACTAGATGGCGCTACGATGATTAAACGCGCTATTGCCGTTAAACGAACTTCTGAAGTTTTAGTTCAGTGGTGTGGTATGCTGCTATTGAGGAGTTTTGTTTACTTATAGCCTGTCATTAAAGAATACGAAAACGATAATGATGCTATGATATTATTGCCTAAATAAGTATTTTATTTCTCTGTTTCGTTTGCGATGCTGCTGGAAAACAAAAAACAATCATCACATAATATAACAGTTAATTGATTTAGGTTTAGTACAAATGGCTAAAACGAAAACAAACCGATACATTTGTAAACAAAGGCTTTGTATTTACTCTTAAATGGGCATCGAAAATCTTTAATCAACTAATCCTAGATAATGTACATAGAGCGATTAGAAGAACAATTAAGGTATCTGAAATGAACATTTATTTTCTTAGATCTAAAATAAAAACTAGTTTAAAGCACGTAGTGCATCTGGTTGAAAGACCTTTGTAGTTGCCTAGTGACAACCTCATTAAAAACTGTGGGATGACTTGTCACCTTGGTACTCGCTTCTTTGTCACCGACAGATAACGTCGAACGTTGGATCTCTACTTAATTAACGAACTAGAAAGCCAATATAGGTACGTATAGCTAAACTATTATCTTAAGTGTTCATAATAAAATGGTCTCCCTTTTCTCTAGAGCCTGTTAAACTTCACTGATTTCTTACTTCTGGGGCCTCTTCACCAAATATGGTTTTTATATTGCCACAATCCTCACGCTTGGAGGGTGGATTGAATTGCTGTTGATCCAAGTAGTAGTGCAAGCAGTGACATTACACAAATTTTTGCTTGATCGCGAAACGATGCTTTACAATTAGGATTACGATCATTACAATTTTTTTTTATGTGATAGGACGGCAAACGAGCAGACTGATTACCTGATGGTAAGCAATCGGCGTCGCCCATGGACACCCGCAGCAAAGAAGGAGTTACGAGTGCGTTGCCGACTTTTTAAGGATTGGGATTTTGGGGATTTAGGGACTGGGAAGGGATTGGGGTAGAGGAAGGATTGGGCCTCCGGTAACCTCACTCACACGGCGAAACACAACGTTGTGGTTGTTTCACGCCGGTTTTCTGTGAGGCCGTGGTATCACTCCGGTCGAGCCGACCCATTCGTGCCGAAGCATGGCTCTCCCACACTTACATTAGGTATAATTTTTCGAATTCGGAAGTATTTTTATTACGAAATATCGCGTTTAAAATATTAGCTGCTCTAACTCGGACATCCTATGTTCCAGAAATGTTTTCAATGTCTCTTTATTGTATCGGAAAAATATTATGAAGAAATCTATACGTCCTCGTGTTTCCGAAAAAAATAGAACATCCTCCGGGAAACATACGTCACCTTAAGGTTGAACCTGTAGCTTTTGTTTGATAGGAATACTTGTGTAAATGAATAGTAAAAGTATCTTAATATTTATTTATAGGTGACTAGGAAGTGTGATATTTGTTAGGAACAAAGAAAAAGTGGATCGGTGCCGTTACACTGACCTATGACAATATACCTACTATGTAGCTTAACCTACTTATACGTTTATGATAGACACCATTGTGTGACAACTACGTATATTGATGTTTTGGATACGTAAAGTTATAGATTTCCATATACCTGCCATACAATGCCAAAATAGGCGTCCAGGTTGGAGATGAGGTGAATGTGACACTCGAACGTTGCTTCTGTTCCAAATTTGGAAACAACGATATTCCACTTCGAGACACGGACCACCGAAAATTTGGAAAGACTACCTAATTATCAATATATAAAAAGTGAATCGCAATATGTGATGGTAAATGCATAACTCAACAACGACTGGACCAATTTTGACAACTCTACTTTTGTTGCATGTAGGTAGGAGAAGGTTCTTATCATAGAACAGAAAATATTAGAAAAGTAGAGGAGAAAGTTGGGAAAAAGTGACACTTGGGTGATTCTTCACATCAATTAAAAAAAAATTAATAATGTCATTATCCTCAACCGAAAATTAACGAGTCTGCTGATTATAACACAGATAATTATTTTATTAAATTAAATCTCACCACTGCTTACAAGCAACCGATGAAAAATATTGTATAAAATAAATTACTAAGATGCTTAAAAACCTGGGAGGAAAACTTTTATTTAACAAGTCATTATGACTTGTTAAATAAAAGTTAAGGTTTTTTGGAGAATCACCCACTTCCGTTATTAGAGAAATAGAAACGTGGTCATCGAAGCTAGTTTATTAAAAAAAATAAGGCTCCTATAATCTATCACTATCATAAAACAATTGAAGTTACATTACCAACACGTACAACACAACAAAGCGGGAGCCTTCGCGTGTTAGATTTATGGTTTCGAAGAGCTTGTATTCTTCAATACAGGAATTCTAGGTACGCGATACATAGGAACTTGCCGTGTGATACATTTAGTTTGCCTAAGACTTCCTTTGGCATTGTTAGGATGCATGTTGTGCTGTTCTATTGTATGCTCTCGATGTACAATTGTGAACTTGGGCTCAACGCTGTTGTGGAATCTTGTCTTCTACATATATACATATAGTATACTCTATCTATAGAGATAAGACTTGTTTTTTTACCTCGCTTTTTAAGCTAAAATGTGTAACATATTTTGTCACATGTAAGTATAGTTAAATATAACAAGATCCAAGTTGCACTGAAGGTAAAAAGTCCTCGATCCTCAAATCCTTAATACTATTAGACCAGTAAGGCACTGATAATTCTTCTGGTGTGGCCGGTCCATGGATGGCTCCGTGGTTCCGTTTGTTTAACATCAGGTGATACGCGAAACGTTTGCAGCCCCATCGTATTAAATAAATATAACGCACTCTAAATCCAGCCGGTCTATCCTTAATTTCGATTGAAAATGAAATTGAAATTATATTTTATATATTTATTGATCTACTCTACATATAACATAAGTACCTATACAAGACCTCTTTTACCTTAACAATTGTTAAGGTTTTTCAACACCTCACGTCCAATACAACGAGAATTTTCATTATTACTTCTCATTTCTCCGCTCCAATATAGAGGCAGACAACTATCTTTAAAACTAGGTATAGAACTACACTTAATCTGTGTATTAGTAGTAAGGTATTGTGTGGCAAAAAATATCTGTATTCGAATTTATAATACATACATCAAATAGGCTACACACAAACAATATACAATCGAGTTCTATTTCTGAATAAGAAAATGTTATGAAGAAATCATTTTATGTAAACACTTGAAAATCCCGTGTGGGACGGTCTAAGTAGCCTCCTAGACTTGTTAAGAACAATCCAATTGTATCGAGTTTCAAATAATATATTTATGAAGTACTTATAATAAAATATTTATCCCTTATCAAGTTGTGAAAATTATATATTTCGTAGTCGAGAGCCTCTTCAAAACTGTTGTTATTGTCAATTAGTTAGGCATTACGAAAAAGAAAATTGTTATAAAATAATAAAATCCAGACAGTGAAGGTTGTTTTTCGTGAAGTGTTTATTTGATACTCAATGCGATTAGTATGTTCTCCATAAAATAGAAAATTATTTTATCTAGTTGTATTATATTTCAACGTTTATCAGTCCATAATAAGTAATGGCTGCTCATGCGAAGAAAAAATGATCATTGGTTTCCTCAACATGCCTTCAAATGTCACAGTAGTGTCTAAATAAACATAGTAAGAATAACTAACTTGGAAATGTAACATTGGTACCTAGCTACATATGTATGTATAAGAGTACATGTCACCGATATAATGCGTAGCCAAGACGAAACAAAGACACTACGCAGATTAAAATTTATCTAGGTTACAGCCGTGCTGAAGAAATTAACATACATACACTTGTATGAACATATTAATACTGACCAAGCGTTACGATGATACATGACTGTGAATGAATTTAAAACTTCCGATTCTACTTATAGACAGAGATCATAAAGCCATTATTCCGAGACATTAGGCATACAATCTTAATATGCTCTGACCAACGTCAAAATAAGCTTATCATATCGAGGCCTATTCTAATCGGAAAATTCCTGGTTCTGAAGGTTTTCTGTGTAGCATTATATTTATTCTTATTTCTGTTTATAACACCTATGCGTAGTTTAGCGATAAGACTAAATTCGTATGCAGCAACTGGAAATAATTTCTATCCAAAAGTCACATCACATCCTCAGCTAAACACATCGACTGATAATCATGACGGCTCATAGCTCATACGACAAACGTCACTTACACAGTCACCTTAACAGTTAATAGTAGCCTTATTACTAGATTTCAAATAATTTATTTCAATTCAACCAGTACAGGCGCTTTGAACGTCAAAAAAGATTTAAAATAAAAAACGTCAGTAAGTCGGACAGTCCTCTGAGTGAAGCTTTTTCTTGTTCCAAAGTATATATTCCGATGGAAAAACACGAGCAAGAAACTCTATGGTTACTTCTTTTTGTAATTAGTTACAGAAACTGATTCTTTGTTGCATTTATTCATCGAGCCCCAAGCGAACGCTGGCGTTCGCGCACCTACTGTGTCTCGAATTACCACAATTGAAAGGTTAAGTTGAATTAAAGCAATTGTGAAATGTTCCTTGATTCCATTAAAAAAATATTAGCGGATTTTATCCCGTGGAGAAAACAAAACCGCGCAACGCGTACCTTAGCATATTCAACCAATGACTGTGTCAACCTAATAGTCGCTGGAATTTACACGGGGCTGAAAAAACCTCTCCATAAGAGTTATAAAGTTGAAAAAAAATCATAAAAACTATCTGAGTGCACCAGTGCACGTATTCCAGACAGACTCAATCGTTACCTTGTATTCGGAAGCTCGACGTCTAATGAGTGTATTCGTAAAGACCTTCATATCATATCACAAAGCAGCTAGCTTCATGAATACAAGTAACACCGTAATTAAAACAGCTAATATTTGTAAGATATCAAGGAAAATACTATATTTTGAGTGTTGATAACACAATTGGGAAATTTGAAAAGGTAAAAACAGTTAAAATAATATTTTTTCCTCATACTTATATGGTAGGTCGGTATATTTTTCCTTGATATTGATCAGAGCTATCACTTTATAAACCTTTAAATCTCCGAAGAGGTATGCCAGAGATGCACACATGAGGCAACAACGATTTTCTCCCGATTATTCTCTGTTTTAAGTCTTTTATAATAAGGAGCGAGCGATTTTTTTGTGAAGAACATTGTTATATATCAATCGAAGGAATGAGTAAGAGATGAAAATATACTTGTAAAAGTTTATTTTGTTCTTAAAATGTATTCTCAATCACTTTTGCAACATTTCAAACTATATTTTAACACTTTCTCGCTACTTCCACTCTCACGCCGCGCTTATTAGTGAAGAAATAATCAGAAACAGCTCGTTTCATATTCATCTGCGTAGAACCTTTGTAAACCTTCGTGGAAGCCGCTATTTCATGGCAAAGAGAATGAATCAGAGTGTAATAAATAGCATCTGTAACTGAATGGGTAAATTTATTCGGAAATACCATTTACGTTTTAGTATCGGAGAAAGCAGTTGCTTTGAATTTAATATGAACGTACCAAACACCTTCTATCATAGATTATATAACATACGAACAATTTTCGCAAAGAGAATACCAACATCAAATACAAATCAGGTAAATCCAGGGTAAGTACTAGATACACACTAAGATTTCAACAATTTCTTCGGTTTGTTTAGCGAAGCGACGGAAATATCTTCGGATTGTTAGATTACGTGATTGTCATCGCGGAACGTGGATTAGTAGTACTGGTGTATCAACAGCATGACCCATGTTATATAAGAACGAATCCCAGATAATTCTTACAATATAAAAACTATATACTCGTATATATAATTATGTGAAAAATCTTTAGAAGCTTAGACGAGCTTTCAAGGATTCTATATTAGTGTTTTATCAATTCGACTTTGTTGGTTTATTAGTTTATTTAAATATAAAAAGCATTTATTAAATTACAGCTTCAGGTTATCGGTAGTAGTTAGGATGGCGCTGATCATTGAGGTATCAAGCCCTCTACAGCCGCTGCAGGTGGTTTCATAGCACAACGATCTTGTATTTCAAGGCAGTAGCGACAAAGTTTCACCATAATAAATGGCTCACAGTACAAACTCTAGTAAGGAACTCTATACATAGCTAAGTTATTGATACTTGTCGTTAGCAGTTACTACAAGGTTAATACAATATGGCGTATAAATGATACCTTAGTTGAAATGAAAGGGGAGGAAATTACGTTAGTTTCAACGTAAACCCTCAACAACGACCCAACATCCAGTCCTGATGCATGTTAACAGGAACCCTAACAGGTTATCCACATTTATCTAGTTTGCATCAAAGAGGTAAAATAATCAAGTTTACTTACAAAAGGCAGGAAGAAGTAGTTAAGTGGCTGGACTCTGTGTAATAAACGGCACTTTATGTTTTAATTAAACTTATAGGTTTCAAGATATCGATTGGATTATCAATACAGGGTCACTACTATAAGAAAAGGACTGACGGGCTCACATGTATTGCAGCTACCCGCGTAGTTTATAAGCTATGTTTATAGGGAATAGTGTAGCTTCCAAAAAGAGAAAGAATTTTTCAAATCAGTCGGAAAGCTTAAGAGTCTATCCAATCCAAAGAAACGAACAATAAAAATTTTCCTCTCGATTGTATTACCTCCCTTTACTTGACCACAAAATTAAAAAAACACGGCTTCTCAAGTACCAGTGGCGAATTATTTGTTTTTTGTATTCATTATCACCAAGTATGAAACACGAATTAATATCAAATAATGCGAAAAGCTTACATGCAGTCATTTGCAGTATGTTCGGCTATTAACAAATTTTCACGGTACTCTAAAGGATTAATCTCCACGTGGGGTATGACGGGGCTTTTGACAGGCTGTCCGAACATGCCGTCAGCTCGGGAAATATTCCGTTCCGGGAATATCAAGTTATTTTATATCTGGTTAATGGTATTTCTGTTTAGATGCAGATATGAAAGTGGGAGTACTGGCGTAGACTGCCAGTTTTGGCAAAAGGATTTTTTGTGAGTGGATACCATCTAATGATTTTTCTCGTCAGAGAGGGAGTGTCAGGCTCTTACTGACTAAAAACAATGCCCGTTCCTTCTCCTGCTTTAGGCTCACGCTCACCCTGGCTGGTAATTAAAGACGTGGTGTTGTCTTTATCTACATAGTTTATTGCAAAGCGACTTCTTAGAGTAACCTCTCTATTTTATTTAATTTCTGGAATTATGGCACTGCGACTGTTTCGTGAGATTGAAGGATATTAAAACATGTATTAGATTAGTTCGATTAACAATTCGATTAATGTGCAATAATTTTAGGAAAGCACGTAATTTTGTACACGATAGATCAACAAGCTTGTTGGTAACATAAAGTGACTATAGGAAACACGATTACATACTCCGATGGGCTGGCTATTCAGACTGAGTATATCGAACCACCCACACGGAATTCTCGATAAGTAATTCTCGGGTAGACATGTGCAGTAGTAGCATAATTCACACAGCAATACGAGCCCGAAATTTATCATAAGAATTATACTAAAATATTGTTCAATTTCCAAGAAGAGTGCTTATTGTGCCCATGATTCTGCAAAACGTATCATTTGTTCATATATCTCCAGCAATTCCATAAGATTTCCAACTAATCGCATAACGTTGTATAAAAATATCTTTGCATAAATGTCAATTACATTATTACACACATAATTTTTTAAGAAATTTTCGTGTACGCAGTTGGTACCGTTTCGCTAATTCTATAAATCAAGCGTGAAGCCATATCTCATTTACTATCTAATTTATTCACAACAGGAAATTGTAAAAAGTTCGAAAAAACCACACTCGGTTAGAACTGCATCTACGTTTTTTTTTAAATTCATTTTTACATCGACCTATAGGACAGCTAAAAGGTTTTTTGTTACCAGGTATTTCCCAAAAGAATTCCATTTAAAAAGCCTTTGTCGAGCTGAAATTTCACTTGGCTGTGGCATTATTTTTGACAGGACGGGATTAGTAGTGAGTTGGCTTTTGTATGACCTACTACTAGTGATAAAAAGGTAATAAATGTAGATAGTTTGACGTCACTGCAGCGTTTATATTTTCCCTGTTAAGTACGGAAGGCAGGCATGCGAGACGTGAATTATTATGATGGTCGTATGGCTAGAGTAGGTGAAAGATGTCACTTAAACATGTCAACAACAGTATTTAGCGTATTATAGGGGCGTAGAGCAAGTGAAGTAAACACTAGTAACGGGTTAGCCACTACTCTGTTAACAGAGACGCATATCGCGTGACGGTGAACGGAAACGTGTGATATAACCCGTTACTTGTTATAACATAACTTTCCACGCTCGCCGATGCTGCTGTTTTACTAATGATAATTCGCGAAATGTATACTGTTCATTGTTAAAATAGCAAATTTGATCATTTTGATGTCATTTATAATGATGTCACATTAACCATCGTAACCTGTTATTTGCTGTGACGCGAGCTGAAATTGTACATTTATTTTGGGCGCGGAAAACAATGCCGCTTTTCACGACACAATGCAGTCATTTAAAGCTTGTTTTATAGAAACAATTGTTGTTTGTTTTCACATGTGTTTACTTTTAGTATATCACGCAAGCTCTTGACTTGGAAGATATACTCGTATATTAATAGTCTATAAATAATATTTAATTACGGCCAAAGAAGGCTTAGGATGTGGAGACTAATGAATTGTAATCCGGACTAGGAACGTGCCTCTCCAGACGGCAATGTTCTTGATAATACAAACAGAATTGATAAGGCAGTAACCAATTACAGTTAATACTTCTATTTTTATATCAAAAAATAAATGATCATTTGTGACTCAGATTAGAAAATAATCCTTATTTACTTCACTATGACAGATCCTATTATCGATGCACGCTAAAATTATGAGAAAATAAGGCCTGACATCATCACAATTCATCTTTCCAGGTTGAAATAAAAGCACAATGCGAAAAAGAAAAAACTAACATACGATTAACCAAATAAATAAATGCTGCGAAATAAAAGTAAAAAGTAATCATCAACAACACTTCTATTAAAACATTAAATGCAATGCACATAATGCATAACAGACGTACCATTGAAATCTTATTCTGAAGAATAAATTGTTTTTCCATTTCAGTTCAAACAAAAGGGAACCTTATCTCCAGGACTTATAACACAAATAAGGTATAAAAAGCAATTCAAAGTCAACCCGTATTTCTCCAAGGTTAACAAGACAAAGCCGTAGCTCATAAAACTTATTCCATCAGGTACTTGTTGACTCCGAATCAAAACAGGTGAATCAACAAGTATATAAATGGCTTACCGTTAGGAAAATGCACAAAGCTTTTGAAAATATTAGAGAAATTTAAACAGTAATCGATTTTCACAGTGTGTTAGTTTTGAGGTGACAGTAACATTATAATATTGGGCCTATTTATTTTCAGCCGGGTTCAATAAACATTTATAGGTACTAATATTAAATCGTAAAATTATAAAGAGGTAAAATTTGTAATCTTTGGAACCGCTGATCGGATTTCCAAATTTCTTTCATTGATAGATAGCTACAATAATCCTGAGTTCTATAGGCTATAAAACATCACGCTACGATCTGTAGGAGCTGTGCAGCGGGTGAAACTGCGCGAGAGTTAGCTAGTGTTTAATATAATGCCCACTTATTAATGTTTTAAAATATCTATATTTTTGAAGGGTAAGTTTTACCTATATTGAGCAGGACTCTAGACCAACGAAATTCGTCGTTTTGTATATAAAAAATCTTCTCAACGCGGCAAAACCTGGGAAACAAATCCGGGGAGAACTAAGCAATCGAGGCAGTTGCATAACTGCGAGAAGACAATTAGTTTTGCTAGTATAGTGATTCGACATCACCCAAAAATATATCTTGTTATTCCTAGGACCAAATCAGGAGACATTTTGTCGATATCCAGTTCGGAATTAGTAAATTTTTCAAACTGGTTGCATTGTATGATTTCATTTGCAAATTAAACCAATGCTGTCGAATGTCCTAACATTTCCCAAAGGTTTAAGCTAGATTTTATCCCTACATATTAGTTTCGCGCTAGAGGGAGGAATCTATTAGCATATTTTGGACACAATACCAATGTATGTATTTTTTCGTGGCATACTAAAAACACTACAATATCTATACACTTCTATCAACTTCATTACAGGCGATAAAATTATGTAACGTCACTACACAGTCTCGTACAAAATTTAAAGAAGAAGTACTATTTTTACAATTTCAAATAAGGCTTATTTGCCAATTGTTAATGCTCATTTCCCTTATCAATTAGTTGTGTTAGTTTGCAATAGTGCGTATACTGGGCCCCATATGTTTGTTTTAGCCCCCTGAAACGGAGAATGGGTTTAATTTTTTAAGCTTTATTTTAATTTTGTTCTAGTGTCCTAATGTACTATCAGTTAAGTGATAAATTCCTGTCAGATAATAAAGTTGTATTCGTACGACTACATAACAGGTGAGTAATTAGTTTCGAGATGCCTATTTTAATTTTAAGATAAATACAACCCTATTATATCTAGTCTAGCTTTATAGTCATAGTTTACAGCACTCCAACTCATATGCTTAGGACAGAACTATGAGGCGCAAGGCGAGCGATCGTACCGCGGTAGCGATCAAGTGCAACATAATTTAGCCATTATGTAAAAATAAAATTTTGCCTTATATCAATCTGTCAATATACCAAAGTAAAAATGTAATAATTAGGACAAGCGTCTAAGGTGAACGACGTGAGTTTTTATGAAAATCCGGGGTTGAATGTGAACTATCTTTAGGAGTTGAGAAGAAACCTATAAGGAGCCGAGGGCCCGAAAGTGGACATAACAAACATCGAGCTGTATCGAGGTGCAATTATTGAGATAACGTTACAAATTGCAGGGGAGGTATCTGAGAGAGACTGAATTGCAATTTGCTCACGGGTCAAGTAGACCCTTAATGCCCATCTCCATCTGAATTATATAGGTACTATATTAAATTATTACTCGGAAAGTTGCTTTGTTCTATTCCACAAGGCACTCTAAGACCGGATTATTTAGAACCTAATTAGCTTTTTAATATTGCTTTTGATAACGTGAATGAAAGTTTAATTTGTCAGTGTTTCAGTATTAAGTTATATTAAGGTGTCTAAATAGAAATTAGAGTCGATGCTTTACTAAAATAATTTTAATGGCATTTCATAGAAAGCACATCTAAGTCATCCCATCCCTCAAAGAGAAAAAATAGCTAGGCATCGATCTGCAATTAATCTTTGGCGGCTTGACGATCACAATTCGGTCATATGGGAAAACAGATCGGAAAGTTTGATACAAATTTGAAAAGAGGCATGTCGAAAAATAAAACACAAATACCTACTTAGTTTTAAAAGCTTAACGTTACATTAGCAACTAAATAGAATCAAAGCGCCTATTTCATGTTAAGGTATTTGATTATATAATTCTGAGTACTATTTTCATTCCAATAGCACCAAAATCTCGCTTAGTATCTACCAACTGAAGTAGTTCCAAGCAAACGTCTCCAAAATTGGAATGTTAAACATTGGCGAGTCTATTCGGTTGAATAACTTGACCACCTCCAAGAATAGGACTATTTATAAGTGTAACTTAGTTAATACGATTTTCTGAATTTCAAACTCGGTTTCAGAATCAAATTAGTTCAACTCTTTTGTAACAATCTTCGATAGTCAGTTTTGTTCAGAAAAAGGATGCAAGAGATAAATACAAGCAAATATAATATTTAATCACTATAAGATTTACAGACTTACTACGCTGATTTAATTTAATTTACAACTTTTCCCCCATAACATTTAGATGGAAGTCAGAAACCCTACTAGACTTGGATCATTAATATTAAAAAAGGTCTTATTCTAATATTTTCGAAACAGATAATGAAAAGTGAAGAAAGCTCAATTACAATATAAGATTCCCAAACATTCAACGTTCAATGGGCGACTAAACTTCAAGTTATTTTATCAGATAAAACAATTTTGTTTCACACAACATTATTGATACGAACGCGACAGTGCCGTGGCGACTTGCTTCCGACTTTGCTTATTGTTTCTCTTTGTTTTATGTATAACACAAACCATAGACCAGTTAACCAGTATAAGGTTTTTCCCGTTAATTAAATTTCCCTTTCATGATATCAAGAATATGATTGTTACTGATAAGGCACGGTATCTAAAACCAATTCATCTCCATATGACCTATCACTTGTATGAAACAGGTCTCAAACAACTAGATAAATAAGTAACAAACAGAATGGCATCGAATACACCGTTCGGTTTTGACCGTGTCGGTAGATTCCAAACTTAATTAATGGATGCCAGCTCTTATTGATGTAGGCTACGAAAGCTTAATTGATTGGTAGACGTCATCGGTACCAATATGCTATGACGTAGTAACGTAATTCTGTAAAGGACCCACTAACGAAATGAAATTTCCAAGAGCTTATATTGAACTCTACGGGAATGCAGAAATCTTATAACATTATTTCCGATGGCTCTTGGTCCTGACCTTTAGCGACTAGGATTGAGTAGGCACTGTGGCTTAAACAAATTTAGACATTCAGCTTTTCCGTTTTACCATTAATAAAACAGAACATCTCAAATGAAAAAATATAAAATATAAACGTATATTTACCAGGCCCGTGTCCGCCACTGTCCATCAGTGAAAATTAATTTGGGATCAATTAAAGTGGAAAATATTATTTTAACTTCATTTTGGGACAGCTGTTGGCTATCGGGATGCGGACCCCTCGCCGATGGTCGGCGCGCAACGCGTCTCCCACTCGTGTCCATTACGGCTAGTGGATTGCAAATTGCAACTGGTCAATTAATTGATAATTACATTGACTGGTCTGCATATATAATTACAAGCAAACCGTATATTGTTCAGATTCATAAATAATAAAATGATATCGATCATCGCTCATTATTTAATAAACTTCATTGCGATTAGAAACTAAGGATTTTATACGAAGCGTGCAATAATCGCCTTTACATACGAAACTCGACGTGGTAACTTCAATGTTATTGCATTAAATCAACACCTATCCCTAAAATCCGGAGCTCCGAGATAAATGCAGTTCCTTTTACGTAAAGTGTTCTCAGGTGAAAATCATGATATTTGATTCGAGGCGAAGCATTAATAAAGCGCTTTTATTAAATCGCTTATTGGATTCAAATGTCAGACACGCCGTGTATATTTATAGGCAAGTGATTCTATATAAATATATGTATGTGTGTAGGTGACATTGATTATCTACTATTCCCAATCATCTCAATTAATTGAAAATTAAAAGGTTTCTGTCTCTCATGACCATAATTACATAAACATGTAAATTATAATAAAAAATATAATTTTCAAAGAAATGATAAGAACCTCACATTATATTGATTGATCCGACTTGAGACGGCTTCTTTCTTTAAGCGGCAGAAATGATACATTTTACTACTAAATTAATTCTGAGAACGTTTCTTTAAGAACCTTAAAAAATATATTAAAAAAAAAATAAGTCGGTACTTGGGAGCTTTGTATAGAGTTCAATTGACTGGCGTGAATTGAAATTATTTCATTAAAAATCTATTGAAAGTTTGGCGTCTAATACCCTGATCGGCGAGGCGTCTTGAAAGTATTTTGTGTGCTTGTGTGACTTCGTACAAAAAGAAACCAGTACCTTTACAAAAATATAAGATTTTTAATATAATTAGTGGGAGCGCGGCAAAACAACTATGACTATGTTATAGTATCACTCAGTTTGAAGAGCTTATTAAAACCGACCGAAACCTGTGAAATTCCAAATTCACCTAGATTTATACTGAATGCAGTCGACTGAGACTTCGAAATTCAGCTGAGCTGGTAATTTCCAGAATAACTAGCTTAACTAAGTTTTCATTGCGTTTTGAATTTAAACCAGATTTAGGTTATGAGGTGAAGTGAAATTATAAAGAGCTTATTAACTGTAATCCAAAACATTCGTTTAAGGGTTGATTTTTCAATAGTAAGATAAATGTTATCTGATGAATAAAATTGTTGCTGTCACTGTCTTATACAAACATTCTGACGCGACAGCATCATAATTATTCCCCAGATAACTTTTATCTAACCATTGAAAAATCAGCCTTTAACGAAATCTCCTTAAAGAGTACCTATACAGGCTGATTTATATATGTATATTCAAATTAATCCTTAAAGCTCTAATTTAGAGAATAATATTATAGCGTTTTTATTTTGTTTATCGAAGATAAACTTGTAAGTATTTCTAAGCTTGCTACTAAGTGGCTCGTTCACAGAAATTTCCAACAAACAATCCCTTAAGCCCTAATTAAGTTATCAAAAATAAGATAATACAACAAAAAATGGATTTCTATCAATAATCGGATTATTTAGCAATATTGTGTTGTTGATTTTTAAATCATTGGGAAAATTTTGCTTAAGTGCGTAACGGAAAATTTTTCATAGGATAACTGTTTAAAAAGGTTAAGTATGTATAATCCTTTTACTCCTTATTTTTTATGTATTTCAACCGGATTAAATTAGGGCTATACCTTCAAACGCAAGCTTCGAAGCTAGTCGACCTACCTATAACCATAAATGTTAGATAAGTTGCAATTTTTAGATAAACTTACTGCAAAATCCACTGTAACATTGGTTCAGCTGCCTGCCGGTCGCTTCAAAACTTTGTCATACCATACTTTGCCGCAAACTTTCAACTAAGTAGAAGTTAATCAGCTCGTATATTACATAACTCCTAATCAAAAATAAAAACCTTAACATCAATGTAATTCAACAGAAAAGTTACGAACTTCAGAAAGGACATATCTACAAAGGAACTAATTTGAAAAATATTCCTTTGTATTCTTCAAACGCTATATTCTCTTGCATATAAAAGCTGAAGTTATTAATACGATTTTTCGGAAAACCATTTCCCATATTTCTTTTTACAAATACCAAAAAGGCTTCGTCAAAGAGGATTTGAATATCAATATTGGCACTAACTTTTGGATGCTACGAGTAGAATAGTATTGCATGTTACATGTTTTTATTTTACGCAAATAACAATACCGTACTGCATGATAATGGTTATTTTACTTAAATATGGCATAACAAAAACCGTGTTATTACCGTAAATAAAAAAAATCAATATAATACATCTCATTGTATCTAGGTATCAATATACTAAAGTCTTTGAATAAAACAACCCTAACCTAAATATGAAATGGCAAGCTTTGTTTATTACTATTATACAATTATTGAATTAGGTAAGATCTGTGTTAACTAAACAGTAAAACCAAAGCGAGCGATAAGTACATTCTATTCCAGTGCATGATACCTGATGTTATTACTTGGCGGCATAGAAACCACAACGCTATTACGTTTTACACAAGAAACAATATTTGTTCAAAGAAAACGAATACAAAGCCATGTAATTGTTATTTGCAGATGTTAACTTTCACAGGGTTCTAAGAAATATCAACATTATCAATTGGAAAAATTGTTCCGAGCTTTTATTTACTTTAAGATTGCCATACGATTGCAAAGTTACGCAGAAATCGAGATCTCGAGTAGCAACGGTATCCTCGTTTACATTTAATCATGAATACATTATTTGACACAGACATACCTAACACATTTTAGCTCGAGTAATGTATCACCTGCCATTATCGTCCTGAGGCCGTCGTTAATGGAAAATTTCTAATTAACCCTAGAGTGAAATCACTGTGAAAATAGATCAGCCATCTGCAGGAAATAGAAGCCTCAAGGTGTCACCTGTACTTCCTGGAAAAGCTCAAAGTGAAATCAAAACAGAAGTCCAATTAAATACACCTTCATAATCATAACGACCACATGGAGAGCATAAAACTAAAAGTTAAATTATGATAAGCGTCATAAAAATATGTTCACACAACACGAAAATTTTAATGATACTTACCTACATGACCCTCTTTTCAATTATTTCAAAACGCAGTGAAAACTAACGAGGGTAAAACTAAAAATATTTTTATTCATTTTTCTCAAGCTTTTCGGCAAGGTAATAGAGTACATATGACCTACCTACAAACGAATGTCTTTGTACAAAAGCCTTTTAGTTTACAGCAAACAGAACAAATATACAATACATACTATATAGAAGTGTACGAACCTTTATGTCACACAGAACTTTAACTAACTTTGTGCAACTTCCTAGAACTATTCGTGAGGCAGTAGGAAGACGTTCGCAATCAATTAATGGAAGTAATCTCCTGTATGTGAAGGGGCTTTGAAGCATGCAAACGTTGAACTTTAACAAAAGGTTGGAACACAACGTGATTTGTCGAACAGCTGCAAGAGCTGCTTAAGATAAGTAGTCGAACAGATCCGTAGTCAAAGGCATATGCTTAACAAGACATGTTTGATGCACATGTCGCTGGTGTAAGCCCACGTAATAACCTAAAGGCACACGAGCTAATGAAAATCGGATATAATGAGCAGAAGATATATATGTATACCTATACACCTATCTTGCACTCATATACCTTTTATGAGTACACGCACGACACGATACACATTTTTTCTTATCAAAATACCGTCACTGACTACAAACACAGACAATCATAATTATAAACCTAGTCCACCTCAATAAAGCTAGGTGTCGAATATCGGGTAACATGTTGCCGACTGCCTCTCTAAATTGGGGAGGGCTTAATTGATAGGTTCTATCCATAATCACATCTATAGGTGAGCGTAACGGACCCCACCTACCACAGCAATGCTCTGTCTGGCGCATTCGATTTCATTACAATGTGTAACTTTGGGCGCTGCAACTATCCGATATAAATTGGTGACTAACTTCGTTTCGCTTACGGATCGATAAAAGTTATGTGCTGTGATTTTGTATTTAATTTATTAAGAACTGAATTTAATTATATATATGTTATTCTGATTCTTCTATTAGAACTCTCTAAAATAGATTTAAACAATTACTGAATTTTCATCATCACATGAACAAAACAAAATTGCACAATGCGAGAGAATATTACTTCATGTAAAAATATACATAAATGTAGTTCGAAGTTAATGAAATAAATGTCAACGTAGCAAATGCGCTGTGCTGTCAGTAAGTGACAATATCTTGGCGACCGGCGGCACTGAAAATACTGAAATCAATGTGTTCATTCATTCGTGCTTTACATTGGGAGAGCCTTGCTTCGGCACGATTGGGCCGACAAGACCCGAGTGATACCACGGCCTCATAGAAAAGCGGCGTGAAACAATAACATAATCCGAATAAAATGAACAGATTTTTTTTGTGGATCAGGAAGGAATGCTGTACTCATAGTGTAAAGTTTGATAACTTTTAACTCAAAAAATATGGCGAACTAATAGATTAATAACCAAATAGACAAATTAGAACAAAGTGAGAGACAAATTAATTCAGTTCTGAAATTTAGAGGCTTACAATCTACTTTTATTATTTATTTTCTAAGTTACAAGATTTTTAACAAGGTACCAGTCTGAATGTATTAATTTTCCATGGACAAAGATCCGTCCACCGTGCTGAAAGCTACGTCGTCAAGAGGTTTAAGAGCAATCTTACTGCGCCCTGATAAAATTTAGAGGGTGCATAATGTAGCATCTTCACCTTGCAATGTCAAACTATCATATATTTATAAGGTATACGAATGGGTTTTTTGTATTCATATTTTTTTTAGGTTATGGAGGTAAACATTTTTTTGCTTTAATAAGTTGACGTAACGCATTAATATGTTGGCGATGCATCGATACCTATGATAGTAAGACCCCCCGACGTGTGTGCAGTGTAACTAATATGCAGCAAAATTTATAGCGCGTACCTACTCTTGAATTTTGAATACTACGATTACACTTCATGTAAATTGAAACCCACGCTCGTAAGATATAGGAATGAAGTTTAAAGCTTCCAACTCCAACGTTTTATGCACTTGCATCTCTATATTACTTCTAAATTTGATATGAATTGTGCATTTTCCATTTTATTTCCTTCTATAGTACATCGCTGTATGTATTAAGACTTCATGGCAGTAGAGATGAACCATACGTTAGAAATTTTATATCTCCCAGGGCCAGTTGATGCCGCCGCATTGTGTGGGTGCAGACAGCTACCACTAACAAAGCGAATGGCGGGAAACTCGGCTCAACACACATGCACCCGTCAATGCGTCCTTTTTAGGTCCTGTTCACAAAGTCGTTTTCCGAGAGAAACGGCAGTATTACGTGGTCGAAAAAAATATCGATCGGATTTATCCTTTACATAGAACAGTGCACAAAGCGTAGCAGTTTAAAAAATCTGATCGTAATCCTTTTACTACACTTAGGTACTATTCGAAATGATTAAATGAAAACAGTTATTTTTATTGTATTTCCACTTCTCTATTTGTTCGCACTATCCGGATTGTTAAGTTTTAATCCGAACCATGGACTTTTTATTCAAATCCGTTTATGAGGAATTCCACGTGGACAAGCTAACAGCGAATATCGCTGCACGATTGCCTGCATGTCACACAACAGAATTAAGAACAATCTTGGAGAGATTCACCTTACCAGCAATCGGTCTCTTCATAATCAAGGCAACATCAACAGTGAAGGCTTATAACGTTTACCCTTTGAATAAGTAATGGGAGTGCAATGTAGGTCTAGAATTTTAAATTAGTGCCAAACTACCTTTGCTTTTATTATATCGGTCTGCGGCAAATCGGCGATATTGCCGAGTAACTATGACGTATTGTGTTATCCCATGTAATAAATTCACTATTTATCGTATTTGAATTACTGACTTAGCAAAACAAGTGATCCGTGAAGTACCTACTTACTTTTTCAATAAGCACTTACGGAATCATTTGGAGTTAATTAAACGAAGGGTTCGAGATTGAAGTACATCCATGTTGTTACAGGAAAAATTGTGTGCGGAGGCGGAGTAAGTACCTACCTAGCAGTTGTAGGATTACGATCGAATAGGCTTATTACATTAAAGAGAGTGTTGTGTTAGACTTCTTAAAAGTCGAAATTGTAGTATGTTCTCAAAATAAAAAGTACGACGTAAATATATTTGTTATCAAACCTTTTGCATAATCAGATGTAATTTTTAATTTTATTGTGGCAAAATTTTGGAAGCAAAAATTAAACAATGGTGTAGAAATTTCACAATCACATAACGAAGAAAAGGTCGTAAGTAATGAGCCCAAACTAGGTTCTGTTTACATGATAGCCAACGGTTTCGTCAGCGACCATCTGATTCCATCACCAAAGTGGCTTGATAGTACCATAATAATCTATGACCATCTGATCTCCCTAAATATAATTGTATAGTTTTATGATGATACAAAAGTCCCAAGTATGTGTAATTATAATTCTTAGTCCTTATCAAGTACGTAAATCGTTACAGATCGACGTCCGAAAAGCGTGTTAATATAGTTTCAAGTAAGTTCGTAAGTTACCTTCCTTATTCTTTGTACCGAAAGCTTACTTTGTTACCAGCCAGGGAATTCTGCAGAGATAAAGTCTACATACTGCGTATAAAATGTGAAGATTTTTCCATCAGGTGTTTCTATATAAATATTCTGTTTAAAGTTGCAGACCGCAGTGTAAAGCCGAGATTTCTCGAGCGCGCCTCAGAAATGGGACCTGAAAGCTAGACACTAACAAGGTGTCTAACGCCTTGTAACAAAGATAAAAGTCACTCCACATTTCTGAACTTCAACCGAACATTACATTCACTGCATTCGAAATACCTTATACTCATAAATAATATTCAACTTTAGAGTAGACTTCGAGAAACAGGCAATAAGTCCTACTTTGTATTGTAAGAAAAATGTGACACGTGTTAACTTATTTGACTTACATGTGTCATGCATCAATCAGCTACAGGCTCAATTATTCTCCATTATAAACCGATCATTCAATTTTTAAAGTCTCCACAAATGTGCCTGTTCATATACGTCATTTCGCCGTCGTAAATCAGTCACGATGAAAATAATTAACATGTAACGAGAAATTTCCCGCCCGGCCTTACACGAGGTTGTGACAGACGGACTAAAAAATATTCTGTCTAAATTTCCCCTTTGGAGAACCCTAAAATCGAGGTATAATCGGCACTTGTGTAGCGTTTTGTGATTGAACCGACATTTATCTCTATTGTTTTGTCATAAAGTCTAAAACGCATTGAAGAATACACAATGAGTTAGCTTGACGTGCTAACGTCTGTGATTTGACGAAGTACCTTTAAAAATATATTCGCAAGAGCCAACATTTTGCAGACGCCATTTTTTGCACTTCACATATCGATTTTAATACGAGACACATTAGTGCCTGCTCAATATTTAAGGAAGCAGAAAAGTCGCCAGACATGTCAGATTGCGAGACGTTTACTTGCTTTATTTTTATAAGTATTTTAAAATGTGCGAGACCTGGAGACTCGATGTGTGAAATAATTTCTACATTCGTTGTGAAACACAATTTTTGTGCCACTTTACATTTGTTAGATACACAATATACATATTCATATTGTTAATACATAGACTACATGTAAAACATAGAAAGTAACCAACGAAACAAATCGTTTTCTTCGAGTTTCATTAAGCAAATCGTACAAGTATTAAAATCATTGAAGTTGAACTGTTAGACTCATACATAGGTACATAAAAATTTGAGTGTAAACTGTGCTCAGTTACGCTCGACCGTTAGAACTCACTTTTAGACTTTAATTAAGAGCGGGACGTCCATAATGCAATTATTTTTGCATCACATCCCTTTGGTATTTTAAAGGAGTAGCTGGAAATTGACAATAAGGAGGAATAAACTTTTATGATTTTGCAATTTTGTCCGTCTCAAATTAAAAAGAGGAAATAAGTTTTTTTTTTATTTCGGATAAGTATACGCTGTACGCATGACTTGACACACCATGCCAGCTTTAAAACTGAACTATGGCGTTGGGATTTTTTATTTTATATTTCAGGGTGACAAGAATTATGCGTCTAATAAATATTGCATAAGTGATCTGTCGAACTAAATAGACTTTTAATTTCCTACCATGCCATCATCCGCCAAGTGTGGGCCACAGCACATTTCTTAGACAACCTCTGACTACATCGGAAATTAATCTGCGCAGTAATTTAAGTACTAGCTTCGGCACGCTTTAAAAAGTAATGTATCCCGTGATTTTTACAATAGCTTTTAACACTCAGGAACATTGTAGCTATCTATCAGTGAAATAATTTTGGTAATCCGTTCAGCGGTTCCCAAGATAAGTGACTAAGAGTAGACATACAAACTTTCAAATTTAACTTTTTTATAATATTAGTATAGATATAATACTTCATTATCATCATCATCATCAGCCTATAAGTGCCCACTGCTGAACAAAAGCCTCTTCTCATATGGAGAAGGTTAGAGCATTAATCACCACGCTTGCTCAATGCGGGTTGGCGATTTCAAACTTATAAGTCCAGGTTTCCTCACGATGTTTACCTTCACCGTATGTCAGTGGTGTCTAAATAATCATAGAAAGTACATATAACTCGGAAAAAGTCACATTGGTACTTGCCAGGTTTCACCCTCATGCATGAGAAGCGGGCGCCTTAACCTCCGGGCCACCACGACCGTCAATCGTAAGTCGTCAATATAATACTTAGTCGAGAAAATATAGGGTAAACTTGCCTAATTCGTACCACTTAAGGAGAACCTCGAAAATTTTGAAAATGAACAATGACACAGTTATTTATATTAAGTAGTTATAATTAAACTAATGTTCTATTAGTATTCCGATAAAATATAACATAAATCTTATAAACTTCTGAGAAATAACCAAATTTTAAAAACCTAAAAAAAGTACGATTTAAGACCATTGATCTTAAATCGTACCAGTATATTCTTAAATCTTACTTTGAGATCCTATCATTGTTTTACAATCTTAAAAATCACAATCTTAATAATCTTCTACTCCTTTTTATCTTAATGTACCTAGATTACCTAATTCTTATTAATACAGCGGATGGTCTTTTCCAAATCTTGAAAGTCATCGCAGTAATAAAGTTTATTTTTCTTTAATTCGTCTTGCACATAGCTCATGTACCCATACTTCATAATTACTGCATAAAATAATGTTCTTTTTTAGTTTTATTAAATAAAAACACAAACTAAAAAATAATCAAGTAAGTAATTAATATTTACTGTGATATTAAACATTGTTTTCCTAAATCGTAAGTACGTACGTTTTAAGAAGTTGCTGCGAGTACGAATTAGGCACAAGTATCAAATGAATTTCAAATTAGCCGCAAAAAAAACTGTCAACGAACAAGTCTGCTTTACCATGTGAAATATATTCACAAATATACGTATAAATAGATAATAAACAGTTAAACAACTTATGAACGGTATACTTGGAAGACAGTTCTTGTGAAGTATGCAAAAAAATTACTCGAAAAGTGAAAAAGAGTGAGAAAAATCTTACCCGTTCAATATTTTTGTCGGGAGCAATGTAACAGGTGTTTATTTGTCATATGGCAATCTGGCTGACTATTATTGACATTTTATGCCATCAGAGGCGTTGGTAACTATTACCCATGCCAAGATATAGACGAGGTACGATTTAGGCGCAGGTACGAATTAGGCAAGTTTACCTATATTTTGTCTACGAACCATGTAGCTAGTTATGCATACACACGAGCAAAACCGTCATCTTCATAAAATTGCAAATAGGCCAAGACCGCTAGTGAGATCAGTACAAATAAAATCGGTATCTTTCAAAACATAAACAATTAAATTCGGAAGGTTTGGATATGACAACTGCACTCCGCCCATTGTCCACGAGTCTTGGTGATAATGTTACGATTCAAATATTCTGTCTATACATTTCAAATGTGACATAAATGCAATGCAGAAGTTTCGTGTGGTAGTAAATAAGTAATAACTTATGATTTATTAACAAGAAAATTAAAGGTACTTTTTTATCTATTTTACGAATAGTTACAATTCTCCCTATAGATATCACTTAAAGAAATAAATTGAGGTAAAGTATTTTATTTTTATTGTATTTGGTATACCTATTTTGAGTCATATGCTAAAAGAATTAAAGCCGTGAAGCCCACCAGCAATTAAAGCGCCGCAGCGGCCGCTTACTCCCGTCCGCCGCTGCAGGACGATATCGATCGATGAAAAAACTACTTACAGTGCAATGACACCACAAAATGTGAAATGCACCATAATATTGTGTGATATCGATCATTAAAATACACATCACATATCCTCAGCTTCTAAGTGCCAAATGCTGGACAAAGGTCTCTTCTCACACGGAGAAGGGTTGAGCGTTAATAATTAATACGCTTACTCAAGGCGGATTGGCGATTTCATATTTAAAATCAGAATTTGTAAGTCCAGATTTCCTCACAATGGTTTCCTTTACCGTATGTCAATCGTGTCTAAATAATCAAAGAAAGTACATATATGTAGCTAGGTAAAAGTTACTTGTCAGTACTTGCCAGGTTTCGAACGCGCCCTCTCATAAATGAGAAGCGGGCGCCTTAAAATCTGGACCACCACGATATACGATCATTAAAATGACACCTATACATGTGAACTATCCCATCTACCTACCTAACTGGACTTACGTACCAACATAAGATATTTTTGATGTTTGGCGTTGCTTTAATTTTGAGTTTCCATTAAGCCAAAATATCTCGATACTCGTATTTTTTTATCAGGTCACGTAAAATGACAAAAAAGTGAAAGGTTAAGACATTTTTTTTGGCGTTCAAAAATTTGTTGTAATATTTTACGTTAGATGCTGTTGTCGAAAAAAAAAGGATTATTTTCGTCAAACGGAAACCTGTAAAGTAGTATTTAACATCTTTATTTGATCATTTCTTTTTCCAACATGGCGTAGCTTTTAATTTTTGAATACAATGGAGTAGAAATCCCAAAATGTGGGGCCCACAGTTTTAATTATAAGCTGACTGTCTCTAAGCGAATTGTATAGGAAGCCACAAGAGAACTGCTGGCTGCATGCAGATTGTTTTGTTACGCCACAGTAGAACAGTCCACAAACTTCCCCTCGGCTTACATTGTGTGTTCAGATCGAACTAGTATACAGTTGTCAGTTCCCAGTATTCAATGTATCGAATTTCATCAAATTAATGACGACGTACGGTTGTGCTACGAAGCCTACGCGCGTAGGTCGCTACGCCGTAGTATGTGGGCAGCTAAATTAAATTGTCAATTTAAAGCTAGTGCAACCTGATGTTAATGTTATTGGATGCTTTGGTAACTAATATAAATAGAAATACTAATGTCATGCTAAGTTTGCATTTGTTAAAAGGTGTGAGGTAAGTACATTAAAAGAACAAAAAAAACTCGGTTTTTTTACTCGGTTTTATTTTAAAATTAATATTTGATTGTTTATCTGTTTGCATTGAATATGTTCTAAAACTACTAGACAGATTTGGATGTTTTTTACTGCTAATCCCCAATGAACGTAGGCTATGTGCGGGTGAAACCGCGGGGTACAACAACTAGCGTTAAATAAAGGTCGTAAAACTATTAGGCTACTTTCGACATATGTGCTTTAATATATAAACTATATACTGAATATTACTTTCAAACGCCGTAGATCCAGGTATAAGATTAACCAAATACTATATACATGTAGGATGCAAACCCAGACTGCTCTTATAGAAGCGATTTAAAGTCTGAGCGCCTTGTCTGCGAAGTCTTTGTTGTGGATGGAAAGATGAAAGGGGACATTTCGTCAAAGAGGTGTTTTTAAAGAATATATAACAATAGTTAATCTATCATAATACCTCAAAAATAGACCAAGTTCATAAAATATTAGCTTCTAGAAATAAGTTTGGTTGAAAATTTGAAATGAAAACTTTGGAAAACTTCAGATACTCGATCCCAACATCTTGGTATCGAGGAATCGATTTATCAAATAACTTTGTCGAACAGACAGACATGCACTGATCTATCTCAATTTCTATATTGGGGAAACTGCTAAATTGGAAAGCCGATACTCGGAATAGGATTCCATTTCATTTTATAAATAATAAATGTGAACCGTACTAAGTATAGCGCTAGTGAAAATCTTAAAGTTAGCAATAGATTTTACCTTTACTTTTTATTTATACGGTTTATCAATTATGAATGTCGCCGCAAAGAAAATCTCTTTAAAAAGATACAAAATTATTCGAGTGAATAACGTTCCGTAGTGAAAACCCTAGTTACAAGGCACTCTCAATTAATCCCGCAACCCACAGGAACAGCTTATTAATAACAGAGACTTCACTATTTAAAACTAGACACGAGTACAAACGGGGAATGGTATTTTGGTACTTATAGCAAACCTAATACAATTTGTACATGAAATAAAGGGAAATGCATTTGTGTACATATTTACCGCAGTCTAGACGGTGCAATTGTAAATATTTAGATGCGCTTCAAAGAGCGACGCGCGACAGTTTGACGTACATCCAGGATATTGCTTCAATTCAACAATTGGTGTCGTTGCATTATTGCTCGTCATTAAATTCGTACTTTAATTTTATATAGATTCAGCGACAAAGTAATTCGATATTTTAATTATAAGCTTTTTATTTGAGATGAGAATGCAAATACAATCCTTATGTGCACTAAAATTAATAATCTGGTGACAACATTGTCGACAATGAATTTTCTCACATTAACTACAAAGAGTAAGCATACAAGACGCAAGAATTAGTTCGTCGTTCAAACATTCACAACGATATTTGAGAGACAAAATGATTGTGTGCAAGGAAACATAGTTTGACAATGCGTACACTTTACATAATATTTATGTAGTAGCAAAATGTATTGGCAAGCATTGCGTTCCGGAGCGGAATCGTTGTGGGAAGCGACAGAGTATAAACAACGCTAATAAGCGGATACAAGGTGGCCCCTTGCAGCTGACGTAAGCTGCACAACGAAATATTTCACCAAGGTAGCTCGTTGTTGATCGAATAACCGCATGCATTTTACTAATAAAACATAGTCGTTCAAGCCAATTGGAGAAAAGTGGTCCGTTTTGTTGTTCCCAACGATCCGTGGCGTGAACGTGACCTCACAACGTGGCAGTATTCCGCCTGATTTAAGTGGTCCCGGTGCACTTTTGTCGTCACCAAAGGTTACGTCGACCACTCGAGATACATATGAACAGTCCCTTTGTGACAACTCGCCAGCGTGGGTGAAGCCATTTAGCAGGAATGTTCCAACTAGACGACGTTCCGTGCTACCGAGAAATAATTGGCGTAGTACTGTAAAATTCTTTAAATATGGCAAAATTAACGTAATTCTACAAATTTTAAATCGTTTCAATGTCTAACTGAAATATTTCTCATCGTCGTCTCTGAAACATTCGAGGCCGCCAATTCAAAATTAATTCGTATACATAAGAGGGAATATATGAATACCCACGCTCAACTTCACATAAGATGAAGCAAAATTATCTTAGCGACTTGTATTGAAAACTTAAAATCGATTGCACAGTAGGGATTGATTTCTTGAAGGTTTCATATCAATAGAAATGGTAGGTTCTTTTCTATTCATATTTTGCAGTTCTTGATCGCTTATTGGTGGCATTGAACACTGTCATTATATCGACGTCAAATGACTTGCGATTTGCAAAAATAGAGAAAATAAAATAAAGAAGTAAAAAGGTTCTTGGATGCAATTTTCTAGAATTAGTCTTTCAATTACTTACGAGTAAAATTATTAATAGTTGGAAGACTTATTAAGTCCTTGGGCAAAGAAATTACAGTCTCGTAATGAAAACCTTGCAAGCCGATTTCCAATAATATTAAAAGACTGAGGTATTTGATAAATTCTTCCTTTTTAACGTTACCTTTCTCCTTTGTCGTGTATGCATTTTAAACATACAGCGCTGGGTCTTAGCGTCTTAAATAGTCAATCGAAATTAGTTAAGGAAATATCCTTATTTGTATCTGTATTGTTCAGAAAAAATCTTGTAAAACAATTTTTTTCAGTCCAACATGTAGAAGTGGGCATATTTAATATAGCATAATATTAATGATATTTTTTATAACATCAAAATCCTGCATAGAGAATAACTATTTGTAAGTTTTCTATGTAGTTATAGCTCAAAGGTCAAAGCGCCCGCTTCTTAAACATATTGGCGATGCACATACTTGGCCTGGCAAGTACCAATATGACTTTTTCCAAGTTATACGTAATATGTACTTTCTAAGATTATTTAGACACCATTGACATACAAAAAGAAGTAAAAGAACATCGTGAGGATAGTTTGAAATCGGCAAACTGCCTTGAGAAAGCTTAATCAATCCTTCTTCGTTCGAGAATTAACTACTGCCTTTGCTCCGCATTAAGCACTTATAGGCTGGCATAATATGTGTGGATATTTTATTATAGTATAACTATGCATAAAGATATGATCATTTATGCATAAAGTTGGAGTAATTAAAAGTAGGAAAAATCGTGAGGATATTTTTAGACATTATTTATTTGGACTCTACGATCTAATTCATAAAGGGTTGCGTTTACGTACGTATTTTGTTTATTATAGTACATGACGAAGAGAAGGCATGTTTTAGGCAGAAGAAAAAAAATACAGAAAGAGGCAATTACATAAACTTCAAACTTACAAAACGTGACTATTCCAAATTGTAAGGAAAGGTTTACATTTTACCTAAACAGTTCTTAATTAATTGCAAAACTACTTTTCGACGAGCATCGATGTGTAAGTTTCAAACAATTTCAGAGGCTTCTCATATTTCGTATTTTACACTAAAACGGGACTCCTTTTACTATAGTCAACTTTGAAGGGTGAAAATTCTTAAAAACTTTTCGTACGGTTTTCATTAAATTAAAATACCTTTAGTTATGAAACTTAAAAGGGAAGGGGGATTAGTTTTTACGTATTAAACGTTATTGTTGCGAAGCTATAAAAATATAAAATATAGATATGGTGAAAAATAACAAATGTCCTTAGATTTTGTTTGTGATAAAACATGTTTATATGGAATCAGAGTAAGATGCAAGGTAAGCCTGCAGTAATCCGCGCTAAGTTACAAAGAAATCTCAAACTCTTTATCTGAATGGAAAGAGATTTATCACATATGGGCGCAAATATAAGACGGATCATACGATGAAAATACTTTGTTAAAATAAAATATAGCCACATCTAGAGCACGACCCCGAGATGACACGCCACCTTGTGGTTCAAATGTCAACTGAAATAGCACAAATTTGGTTACAGATCTATAGGAGTTCAAAAATACAGACAAGATCAATAAGTTTGAGATCAGATTATTTTCAAAACTATTATTTTATTTAATTAAAAATAGTAATTGTAAGTCCATATTTTATAGTAGGACTATGACGGCATAGATTTTTTGATCGGCATATTGTGATAGCTTATGGTCAAGAGATCATATTTTAAAATCAAAGAATTAATTAAATTATTGTTAAACAGTCGATATATTTTATTCTAGACTAAGTCAAATACTCAATTTTCTATGCAAGTGGAAATGTTAAGTGATGCGGCAGCGGCATTTAGCTTTGTACTTCCGTCACGCAACACCACAACCGATAGGTGCAAAATTAATAAAGAAATACTAGGAAAATCGACGCTTGTAAAATGAAATATGATAATGCAAACTAGACTAAACGTGAGTCCCTAGACACTAGCTAGGTTATTCTAGGAAATTGATTTATTAATTAAACTACGTATTTACCTATTACGTTGAAATGTGTAACTGAATGTTAATAGTACTGTCGGGATTATACTACAAAGCAAAGTCGAATCAATGCAAAGGCGTCGTCTACAGACTTTGGAACGTTCAGTCTATAAGAATCACGACCGACCTCGTGTTTTGGTATATAATGAGTCTATACATTATGAGCATTCTGCACAGTAATAAAATGTATATTATAAATATGAACTACGCTTTAAAACCGAGCAACGTTTCAAAATTCGGATTAAAAGACTGTTTAATTCTACGAATAATCTTCTAAGTCGACTACAACAATGCATTTTTCCGATAATTTACGCCTGACTAAATTCTGTGTATGCCGTAATAGCTGGAAATATGTCTTTGTTGTATTATAGGCAATTGAACAGTACTGAGAGTGTCGGCACAAGTATTTTTGCCGTAAATGAAGTGAGAGCTATCGTGGAATATAAATCCAGTTAGCTCCGTTGGATACTCTTCACTGAAGCACGTGCTGAACTACGGACTTTTATAACTTAATTATTAACTTTTAGCGTTTACTTTTCATACATATAACTAGGACAGTATGAAATAGGAAATCGGAATATGAAACTAGAAAATTATAATCGTAGTTTTTAAAGTGTAAGCAGAAAATGTGTGTTTCCTAGTATCGTGTGAAATATTAGTACAAAAATGGGTGACACCTGTATTTAATACCTACATATTCATACATATTAGAAACTAGAATGTGATTAAATCGCTACATTATTTAGATTGACAACAAGCTAGCATCATGTATGCACACGTCAATTAGAAATGAATCAATCGGTAGGGACAAACATTGGCTCTGCCTGACAGTGTTTACAATACCAAGTCACTGATATGAGGACAACAATTTGCGTTCCGACTGTGTAGGTGTGTTCTTTTAAACATAGTCAATTACACATCGTTAAAAAATCATTATTATCAGACTTTAAACAAAAATATATTTCGTTTGTTTAGAGAGTTGCTAACTGTACTTTTCTTTTGCATTAAAACTTAGTCTTGTCATATTAAGTTCCAGCAGGAAAAATGAACGGAAACCGTATAAAAAAGTAAAGTTGTTACGTTTATTTTTCCAAGTTGTGCTTTAAGTTAGGCATTAATCAGATTTGGTCATAACAAATGGGTTAAACCTTTTGAATTAGAGGGTCTTAAAACATATAAATCATAGCCAGGTTCAATGTCGAGATACATACAAGTACAGTCACGACAACTTTATGATCAAGCATATTATCAAAATGGCCATGCACTTCTCAAGAGCTCAAACTGAAACTCTTTGAATTGGCTGTCAAAAAATTATAACACGAAAGCAAACAGTACTCAAACAGACTTTTCGATTCGTACAACACGTCAATTGCAAACGCATTTTTAATTATTTCCTATAATCATGTCAAGCAGAAGAATTTTGGGAAATCAATTAAAATTAAATCACGTGCAGTGAGCTTCCGCACTGTCCACCTTCCAATGTTCAATACTAATATTAATAATTATCGACACTAGGAAAATCAATTTAACGTAAACGCATTATTTGTGAAATAAATATGTTTAAATTATTCTATTGATCATAATATTAGTTCGCATAATAGAAGTATTAATTTTAATCATGTCAAAGGAAACCGATGCCGTATAGGTAATGTTTTTGAATTTGTATTATGTTGTTAACGAACAGCGGAGAGGCGTAGATCTTACGAGTGATGATAAATAAAAACATACTGTACCTTACAGTTGGCATGCACGTTAGGCACACATAGACAATGTTTACAGCAGCATCGGTTCAGCATTACAGCAGCTAAAGTGATTTCTAAGGTCTAGGTCAATTAAAGGTACCTAGAGCACGCTTTGTCTATACTCCAAAATTAGTGGTTGCTTTGATAAAAAAACAAAGATCAAAGCTATCGTTTTCCTCATACAAAAGTACAAAATTCTTATATTGGAAATTTGATGGGCATATACACTGTGGTTTCCGATACTTCAGGCTGTTCCTCTTAAAAAGTCTTGGGTAGGATTATGTTTATAATAATATATTATGATTATACATATAATTAATTTCTCATTTTTTCAAAGCACGTGCTTGAATAGGTATCTTTCATTTACCTGGAAAACGTCTTAAAATTAAAAAATATTGCTATACTTAAAAGATCGCCCTGTATGAAATTTAAAAACCAATGTTTTATCTTAGTATAGTGGAACTAAAAATACTGATGATTCTAGTTTTTTTTTCTTCGTGGCTTTTCAAGTACCTCATAAACAAGTTTAATTAATTTGAAACTTGAAGCATTAACTTTTACTTTGATATATTTGAGACTTACATCTTTAAGTAAGTATAGCAATATTTCTTTTTAACACCAAACTTCTCATTCCTGTGATAAGAAGAAGAAAAGTAATCTAGTTTAGTTTCTTTTCGGATAAAAAAATTAATGTGTATCTCTTTTATAGTTTCAAAGTTGGAAGTAGACCTGTTTATTAAAGTTATGGAAAACAAATCTGATCGAGTTCTAAGAAGTATTTTTTAGACCAGTAAATTCATAAAGAGGATTATTCCATCACTTTTATCTAATAAAAAAAATATCAACGTGCTCTTAATTTGAAATGAAGGCTACTTACTTATACTTCTTATAATATGATATTTGTTATTAAGTATAAGTTTTAAAATTTAAATGCTTTGAATTTGTTTGTGTGCAAGTATATCGCATATGAAGGATATCGACGTCGGGGCAGCCACCCTGCATATACGCATGGTGCGTATATGCAGGGTGGCTGCCCCGACGTCGATAGGCCCAACAAAGGATGAGATAATTGAGTGTAGCAGAAATGACGCCACAGTTCTGATGTAATTACATGCCAAATGCATGCAGATCTACCGCTTTTAATTTATATATTATTTAATTTAATAGGAAATTGCCACCAGTCTCCTCCGAAATTGCAATTCGAAAAAGACGCAACTCGACGTTTATGACAATACAATATCACTATTGTGTATAAAACATGTCAATTTGAATGAAATTGAGGGTTAAATTCGTTAAACAAATACTTCTTACTGATTTGCAACTTAATTATGAAGAGAACTAGACTTTCTGTGCTGAATAGATTGAGTTTTCTTCTTTTCTCCATTCTCTCCTGTCAGTTGTCATGCTATAACAACCTCTTTTCTCTTTGTACTCTTTGTGATCTCACTACACGCCTATTGACGGCCTACTCTAAGAACAACCTATACCATTACGTCCTTCAACATTTAAATATGAAACTATAAGAAGAATTTTGTTTCAAGTAGCAATTAATTGCATTATTTAATTCGAACAAGTGCCTATCAATTTCGTTACTTTTTCAATTAAGCTTGGCAGGTTTTAACTGTGCTTGTTTGACGTAACCTTATTGGACTATCTGCAGGTGATGTAGCTGTGAAAACTCCTTTCTGCAAATCCCTATAATATCTGGATACACATGTACCTAGGAATTAAAGGACAAGAAATGTTTTTATTTTTAATAGAAAGTAGTTTTAATATAAACGTGTTAATGTTTCGCCAACACTTTCAATCAATTTTATGGTGATTTTTATATTTTGTTTACTTCTTTTATTCCTTATCCTCGTTTCCTAGAAATAACAACCCTGATATTCAAATTGCGACATAATTTTATACTTATTTAAATGATGTAGAAACATTTTAAGGACATATTTTGAATATAAGGGTTGTTGTCATGGAAGTGTAATGACTAATGGTTTCAACAAATCAGGTAACATGTTGTTCCATCAATGGTGATACCATCAGTTTCAGTAAACCACCTCCAGAACTTACGCTATCCACAAACCTTTTGCAGACCACTTTCCAGCTGAGAATGGGCCCTGTAATTTACTTACCGTTACATAGTTAGCGTTGATGTAGTCCCTCTCACAACGCTTCAGCACAACCCTGGTGTGGTCGAAGGGGTTCACGTCGCGGTAGCGGTTCAGTGGCTTGTTCTGAGGCTTCTTGGCTTCGTTCAAGGTGTAGCCGTACCGTTGGCATTCCAGCCCGATCTTCTGTTGGTGGAAAATGTCTATATTAGTATTTCTATTGTACTGAGGCTTGTGAAACAGTTTAGAATGAGTAACCATGGATAATTATTTCGCACTGCAAAATGCATAAGCAAGTAAATAACCAGCACATAAAAATATGTTAGCTGGTAGTTGACATTTTATAAATCATAATTTTTTCCTGTGATACTCAAGAAACATATAATTTTAGAGACTAGGTCTCTGAGTGTCTCAAAATTACGGCACAATGAAATTTAAAGAGACTTAAGCCCTATGGTTTTCGAATTACGGCAACATATGTATACGTAAATAGCGCCAAATTGAT
This sequence comes from Spodoptera exigua, assembly GCA_902829305.4. Lineage (NCBI taxonomy): Eukaryota > Metazoa > Arthropoda > Insecta > Lepidoptera > Noctuidae > Spodoptera > Spodoptera exigua. The sequence goes on along the minus strand of LR824601.2, from coordinate 3,264,686 downwards.
AAAAAAATATTGCAACACTCAACTCAAATTACAGATTTGATTTAGAGAGAGTTGAAAGGATATTTTCTGCATTAAATTATGACGTGGATATATTTGGATATTACAGTGTTTTAATGGATACTTTTATTTTATTTCTAACAGATTTAGAGCCTATACCTCAATGTCTCATTAAAGTACTGGTATCTAACAATTAATTTCATTCCTAACAACATTTTGTATTCCATGTGTTAGATAAAATACTTAATAGCAAATAAAGATGCAGATTGCAAAACCACCCCTCACTGTATTAAATTTTATTAATTTAAATAAATGTAAATTAATTACAAAAATCTGAAATTCTGTAATGTTGTCTACATTACAGAATTTCAGATTTTTGTAATTCCTAATTATGTTCATGAAACAAATTTTGAAATTAAGAGTTGAACCTTGTTATATGACTTTCGAACTTGAATAAATATTTTGTTATGTTTTTCCAATTGAAATATTGATATGCAAAGTTATGAATTGAGATTTTTTTTTTTACTGTTTTATTTTATTTAGGGTGTCTTGAAAGATTATATAAGTTCAAATTAATTGAGTATTTTGAGCCACAACAATGGCTAAAGTTTACATTCTAAATTAATATTTTTGTCTCACAACAAAAAAATATTAAATAATTGCTATAAATGAGCTTAAAGCATGACCCCAGGATGAAAGTGATAAGTTCACATTTTTAAATTGTTTTATTTACTGATTTGCCATTGTAATTGTATGTGTTCATATGATAAGTAAGCCCAGTATATAAACAGTAGCAGATAGCAGAATGTTAATTCATAATATAATATAAGTACATAGATGTTGTTCATGCAGAAGACCTTCAGGAAGTTTGACTCCAGCAGCTCACCTATGGAACCTACTAAACTAAAATACATCTAAAACTTTTCATTATCACATACTCCTTGTCAGCAACACAGCAACTCTCCTCTGACCAGATAGAACACAGAAGGAAATAAAAAAACCATTACCAATAAGAACAAAAACATAAATACTAAAGCAAATATAACATAGCAAATGCAACTATTCCGATGCCACGGCTAAAATACGCTAGCCAAAACTATTACTATCCCAAACGATGACCAAACAATGTTAAAAAAGTTTCATGAAATCGCGAGTCGGAATAAGTTACTAAGATGTTGTTAGTTTTTAGCGCGTGGCACAGACATACCGCGTCCCACCTACGCAACGTACCTGATAGACCAGGGCCCAAGCATTCCTGGACACGATGTCCAAGTACTCCTCCTCAACTTTGTTGGTGTACACGTTGTTTTGACTCATTGTTCAAGTTGTTTCCTTCTTGGCTCACTCTTAACGAAGTATTGTTTGGGTATCGGATACCGCAAACTGTTCAAGTTTGGAAGTTACTAACAGTTGTAACAGGTGATTGATATGTTGTGAATACAGGATGTGCCCGGTGCAGGTGTTATGCCAAACTTATTTCAACCCGTAACAACTGTTCCAGCGACGAAATCAGAATGATTTAGATTTGGATAGCGGCCTTCGACATGAGTGCACCGCTGTCGGATTTAGTGTTGTCAGTTTTGTTTACAAAATCACTGCCTCCGTCTAATCCTACCACGGTAGATTTGTAATGTCAAAATTTGCGTGCCAAATTCAAATTCTCAAATAGTATTCGAAACCAAAATCTTTGATTTTAATGAAAGATATTTTTTGGTGAAAGTGCAACGTTCTTGACTGTAAATATGTCATTTTTCCATATACTGTGCATGAAAATCTTTGTAGGTAGCAATTGTAGTCATTCAAAATCTGATAAAATACTGTTATTTACTTCTCCTTAAAATATTCATAATTTATTTAAAGATGTTGAGTTGTTAATACTTTATTTAAAATTGTTTTGTTATCTCAATTCTTTATTTCTTTAGAATCTGTATCATAGTAAAAAAATAATCTACTTTCATACGGACCTCTAACACAGTGGCAATACTTGCGTGTTCCTGAAAAAGTTCAAAGGATAAGCCATAGATGTCACTGTAACACCAAGTTTTCAATGTCGTTTGTTGGTTGCTTTTATCCATAATCCTTCGTAGGTCCTTAATACAAATAAATAATTAAGAATGCATTTATGATCATTTATCTGGAAATCAATTACTTTAATGTACATACCTACGTTTTTAATAAATTCACCTTTAGAAAATAATTCTCTTGATTAGTGAGACTGATGATGGATGTTTTTTTTCGTTTCAATACAAGTGATACTTAGGAAATACGAATCAACATACTGTTGCATTCAATTGGTCCTTTGCTTTCGCATCACGCCTCAATGTATAATGAAACAATTTGGTAAACAAGGGGACGAACTGATGGTAAGCAACCGATATAACCAGAGGAGTTACTATAGTGCGAAGCAGACCATTTGAAGATTTTGCATTTTGGGATTGAAGATGGGGCGACTTTTACGCCGTGTTCTGTACGACCATGAAATCTACAGAACAGTAAAAATAGTTTTTAGTGTTCTGTGGTGAAATAATTCTGGTCGAGCTTTATCTTTAACAGCGTATTGTTTCAAGCCTGAGCCTGAGATGAAACCAAATCTACTGAATTAGAGAGAGAGTTAGAGAACTCTAACAGTTTTTAAGTTTCACTTTTATACCTTTGCATGTCTGTCTTATAGTGGCACTGCACTTATAACTTATTTAAGAAAAACGGTTTACGAAAAATTGGTAGAAAATCAGTGGTGAAATAATTTGCATGCCAATAGGTTTGGTCTCAAATATTAAATGTATCCTGGTTCTATTTGACGTAAAAAGATTTGTCTATGGATGCCAAGTGGACGTCTGAAAAATTTTGACGTTTCCGACGTTTCGTCGATTTGCACTGTTTGCGTGTAAAAAGTACTTTGTGCGTAACTGCATTTATTTAAAATTAAATTATACACACAAACTTAAATTAATTAATTAACAATGGCTTCGCCACGAACCCGCAGGAAGCTCAACTCTATTAGAAATATCGACGATAATAACGTAAGTATTTTTTTCTTATTAAAATTTGTGTCCGTATGCTAAGAATACGAGCATGATATTCAAAATTTTTCGTATATATCTTTACAGAAATGTTTCGAGTGTGGCACATTAAATCCGCAATGGGTTTCTGTTACGTATGGAATCTGGATATGCTTAGAATGCTCAGGGGTGCACCGCAGTCTAGGAGTTCACCTTTCATTCGTTCGAAGTGTCACCATGGATAAATGGAAGGATTTGGAGCTAGAGAAAATGATGGTAAGACCCCTTGTCTCTTTATTTATTTGTTGGTATGGTATACCTTTGTAAATGATAGCAGTGTTTTAATTGAACATTCCAAAAAACTCAACACACAATTTTGTGGAGGACTAACTAACTAAGTTGGGAAACTGCATTATTTTACTATATCTATACTTTTGAACTCCTTAGGAGTATGAGTAGAGTAAGTATCTGCTCTGTATCATTGTGCAAAAGTCAATAAATCTTTGTAACCATGTCAGGAAGTAAGACATATTGGTTTGCTCAAATGTATACAGTTTTAGAGTGAATATTATAAAGACACAGTGTTTATCATATAGTTAAGATTCTTTGGATATTATATGTTTCAATACAAAATGTAGACTACAGAGAAACATCTTTATTTGCCTACTTTCACTTAAATGCCAAAGGTCATCTGTTTCATTCAGAGTACTGATAGGTCAACAATTTAATATATTTCAGTATTCCTTTGATGTTTTAACATAATTGTGAAAATTGTTTAGCACCCAACAAGCACTTATTAATTTCTTTGAAAGTTTCTTTATCATTTATTAAATTATTTTAAATATGTTTTAGAATTTTAGAAGTTATTAGTGAACACTTTTATATTAAACAGCTTGTGTTATGTGAATAAATATATAGTTATTAGGGGCAAATAAAACTAGGCTAGATTGTTAGAGATGTACAATAAAATATAGCAAATTTTTACCAGTAACATTAAGACTGCAGACAATCTTAGTGTGGGAAAATGCCTTTTACATTAAGCCTCTTACATATTTTAACTTACTACTAACTTCACAGCAATCTTAACATAACTGGTAAAGCATAGTGGCATTTTAGTGGGAATAAGATTTTTTCCTAAGGTGTGAGTTTGTTAATAAACTTTTACATCACATCCAGACTTGGAACTGATCAGTGGACTTTACAAACAGTTGCCAGTCTACTGCAACATCTGTGCACAGTCATGTCAAGGTTAACTGAATAGTTATTAGTGTGCTAGTGTCCCATTGCTAGGCTAGACATTCTCCTCTTCAAGCCTGAGATTAAATCTTCATTTTATTCATTTACTTACCATACTTAATACCAAACACTCAAGTCTAATAGCATCATCGGTAGGAATAGTCTGTCACTTCAGTAAAAAGAAAATATTGTTGTTGTCACATGTTTTATGTTTAAAACTATATGATACTCTTATTAAATATTTATCAGATATTAAACTAAAATATAAAAAGACGTATAAGTATTATAAAACACACACAGAAGCTCGCCTTGTCTCAACACAATGTTTGCTAGCAGTGTTAAAAGGCTCATATAGATGGCACTACTGTTGTAACTTTAACACACATTTATTTGGCAAACACACATTCACATGCATTTGAAAAGTATTCGTATTATATTCTAATATTTTTAAAAAGATGAAGGAAATGTTTCTTCGTACAATACACCTTGTGTACAGTATTTATTATTTTTAAAAGGTATCATGTGTTTTAATTTAAATTATTGCTATGCGTTTGAAACTTATACTTGTGCATTTTTTTAGTCTATTACTGCTTGGCGATGCATAGATAAATTGTCTAAGAGTAATTGTTTATTACCTGTAGTGATCATGCATTGGTAACAGTTAAAGATAAATTAAAGAATGAGTCCAGTCCATTGTTATTAACTATTTTCTATGAGAATAGAATTTATGAAATATTTTGCTAGCTAAATTAATTAATTTTTACCTATATTGCCTTACTTATAAATAGACCTAAACAAGGTATTGACCTGTTCCTAGTTGCTGTTTAAATCTTGCTGTTGCGATGATGTAATTCAGTTGTTCTGAAGGGCGCAGCAGGTTGAAAGACGCGACTTTTAATCGATATTTAAAGGTCACGATATCTATCTTTGTGAAATGGCTGCCACCATTCCTATTGTTCATAATTTTTCTAAGATATGCTACTAAACTACTTAGTTAATACATTGGAAAGAAGAATTTCGAGAGGAAGCCTAGTTTTTCCCTGACGAAGCCCAAAATGGGGTATCACTTTTATATTGTTGAATGATTGCATGGGAATCTAGATTGTTATTTAAGTGTTGGGCTAGTTGTGAAATCCTATTTTAATCTTGTAAAATATTTTGTATTTTACAAACGTATAGGACAGGACAGTAGCGACATCATGTTGTTTTGACTAGGAAACTACGTTCATCGAAACGCCGAACGAAGACTCAACGTGTCTAGGCTGAAAGTGTTATTTCATACTTCACAGAGATGGCGCCTCACGTTTGCATCTAAAAAAGGGTAAACGAACTCCGTTTTTTGACAATTTAAGCAAATTCTTAATTGAGTTCAAATTAAAAATGTAAAGCTGAAAAAGTGGGAATTAAAATATGTTTGGAAGACCGATTACGGTGGTCCTATTTTGTATTGCAAATTGTTCTGTTTTGATGCGTGTCAACGTTTAGCTGTAAGGCTTTGCGTTTCAAGCTGTTGCGATTTTAATTTTTGTGTTGTAACTTTTGCGGGATATAATAAATTAATTATTATGTTTAACGGATTATTAAGGTAACTGTTTAACGAAGAACCCTATTAAACATTACCTTTCCAGCTTGGCTTGAAATCAGACGAGTAATTAAGTTGTTATACTTACGAAATTGATACAAATATAAAGAAATCATGTCTTTTAGTACTTCCAGACAATTTTTTCATTGATAGGTTGGTCGCGTTTTCTATTGTATATAGGTATAGACCCGAATCCTCAGTATAATATCTATATGTGGGTAGGCTAAAGTTTTGTTATGAGTCTTATGTAGTTGAAGTTGAGTCTATTTTTATATACTGGTCGCAATTCTATAGTCAGGAAAAAAGAACAAGACGAATTTGTATTAATTAAATTGTTATTATTTCAAGGAGATAATGAAAAGGACATGACCAACTTTTGTATGGGCGTTTGCATAGTTATTGAATTCAATGTACATCAATGATTTTTGGTGTTTACATTCGTATATATTGTTAAATTAAATTGCAAAAAATAAAACACATGAAGAACTCGTAATTATAACAAACAAGACGAAAATAGTTTTACTAAACCTTTAGTCAGATTACTGGCCATAAGAGCACGAAATAAGATTTTGCTTTTAAAAACCATGGCGTTATAATTACTTATTTATTTATTTATAAAATAAAACAAAAGAATATGTATAATCAATAATGATTTATTTATTAAGGTGAACAAATAAAATAAAACTATGTAATAATTCACTTTTATATTTTTATTATAAAGTGTATTTTATTATGTTTGTGTATGGAATGTGCGTTTCTGTAATACTTAGTCGGGTCATAAGTTCTGTCACAAACTTTTGATGTAATAACTTATACGCCTTTTGACAATTATTTAAAAATTATATATGAAATGAAAGGTCATTAAATGTACAATATAATTTTATTTACATTATTCGAAATGCCCTCCCCCATTTTGAACACATGCCCTTAATCTACGCGGCCAGTCATCGATCGCTGCACGCACCACATTCATATCTATGTCTGCCGCTGCTTTAACCAGAGATGCTCGGAGAGACTCCAAATTCGGGTGAGGTTTAGCACAGACTTTTTCCTCCAAATATTGCCATATCTTGTAGTCCAGTGGGTTTAAATCTGGACTAGAAGAGGGCCAGTCTTCATGCCGGATGAAGTCAATTCCACGAGCGATCAACCAGTCTTGCGTACTTCGTGCCTTATGAGCCGGTGCAGAGTCCTGTTGGAATATCCAATGCCTGTTCCTGAACATTGTCTGAGAAAGAGGTTCCACTATGTTTGTTAGGACAGTATTTTGATAAACTTCGGCACTAGTTCTCACACCTTTTTCACAGAAAAACACCTCAGTTACGCCTGAATATGAGACTCCAAGCCAAACCATGAATGAGGAAGGGTAATGCCCACGCTGGACCCTCGCAATACGCGCGCTTGCTTCTTCACTGCTGTGGGCATACACCTTATCATTTTGTTTGTTAAAACTTTCTTCAATAGTAAAAATTTTTTCATCCGAAAAAAGAATTTCGCGGTATTTTTTTCCCGCGTACCGTCGTAGCAAAGCGCGGGATCTGTCTAGCCTAATTTTTTTTAAACGCTCGTTCAAAAAATGTCCTGTCTTTTTACGATAAGCTCGTAGTCCCAGGTCTTCATTTAGTACTCTTTTAACAGTGGTTCTGCTTAGCCCCATCTGCAGAGCTAGGATTTTTTGTTTACGTACGGGATTTCGTTCGATTCGCGCCTTCACTGCTTTGATGACCTTATGTGTCCGAACTGTGCGAGGTCGGCCGCTTCTCTTACGATCTTCGAAGCTTGACTCTTCGGTGTATCGTTTGATAGTACGATAAACAAACCGTAACGTTATTTTCAAATTTTGAAGAATATTGAAAATGTCTTTTGGCGCGTAACCACAGCGGTGCAACGCGATAACCGCGATTCTGTCTTCTTTATTCGACCACTCCATATTTAAAAATGAATAAAAAATAATTTCTTTTTTATTTTCTACAAGCGCGAAAGTTCTATTTTTAAAATAAGTCGAAGAATTTCTGGCCAGTAATCGAAAATTAAAAATATAAGGTTTTGACAGAACTTATGACCCGACTAAGTATATATTCTGTATAATTGGGTAATAATATGGTAGTACTTTTCATTTGAAGCGGCCTGCTTAAAACTGGTGGTAATGGTGGTGGCTCTGGTGGGCTAACCACTTGAATATAAGGGGCTGCTGCATTGTTGTCCGAACCCAATTCCTGCAAGTTTTGTGATAAGTCCTGCACTGTCTGTCTATTTGCCCGCATACAGCACACATGACAAACATAGTTGCTTCTTGAGGTCTGAAAATAAACCCCAGTTAGAATAAACACATGTTTTCAAGTTTCATGTTATTGTACAGTGAGAAGTATTATGTTACAACATGCCTACTTTAAAGAAGTCTATGCAAACATGAAAAATACATAAAGATAGATATTATAATCACACATACCTACTATGAGTACTTTTTTTATAGATTAATATAGATAAATACAAGTACATATATAAAACAATGAATAAAAAACAAAATGCTTACCACATTAATAGTATTTTGTGATATAAGGCCAGCTAGCAATGGAGAGTCCATACTGACATTAGAGTGTCTTATTTTTCGAACCGATTTTCCACAACCAAGACAAGCCATGTTATGCCCCAGTAGTCTCTCATGTTCACCAGCCTCAGAATTCAATAATAAGAAGCGTGGTTGACATGAATGTCCCCAGAGGCAACTAAAAAAAAGATGCACTGTTTAAAATCGCATACCTTTACAAAACATAAAAAAATAGACTAAGTACTAAACTATTCCGACTTCATACCTGGGTTTAAGCTATGGTTAACCAACGTGAAAGTTTTGTTTGATGGTGTGCAGAAAACGAGGATATAAGACGCCTCTGCAGCCTTTGTACGCCTATTCCGCAGTTGATGCACCTCAGCGTAATCCACAAAACAAATCCAAAACGCAACAAAAACACACTGTCAAAAGTGTCAAACACGTTTCGTTTAAGTTTTTTTTTTTTGGTGAATTGGATAAAAATAAAACATAATATTATTATAATATGAGTATATTTTAAAATGCAACTAAAAGCAATGAATACAGTTTCCTAAATAAAATTTTCCTAGTGTAATGCATTTGTCGATCATATCACAGGTTTTCTACGAGTGTAGTTTAAGACACGTGGTTTGCAATTGGAACGTCTTTTTATTTATCTTTCTCTATGGACTATTATGGCGAAACTTGACAAACGAAGTTGATTTTGTTGCATTACTTTTACATTTTTTTAATAATAATTGTCAGGTCTGGAGAGGCTAAAAACTACGTAATAATTCATATTTCTATTTGTATTTTACAGTGTATTAATTTTGTTCGTGTACGTGGAATGTACTTTTTTGGCTATGTCCTTTCACTTCTCATTTCATAAGGTGGCTAACGAGAAGACGTATCACCTGATGCTAAGCAATCGGTGTTGCTTAAGGACACCACCAATACCAAAAACGTTACACGTGAATTGCCTTTCGAGAGTTTGTTAGTGTTTTGGGAAAATTAATAAAGGTGACGGTAACGACGCTCACACGAGGAAAATTAACGCAAGAGTCCTTACATCGATTTTTTTCATCAGCTGTGTACAGTCTTATCTTTCAAGAACAAAAAAAAAATACATTTAAATCTAGAAACTATCATTACTTTAAATTTACATTTACAGTGCATTACACGTGTTCTGTGTGATTGATAACAAACCTAGTCTATCCTTATTCGCTCAATTCAATTCTAAATTTATTTTCTGATAGGCTGCACGAGGGTGTTTTATTATTAACAGTGGCCTGCAATTGAGCCGCGGCTGTCCGACCTCGTCCTATTCATATTTAGGGCGCCATTGGTCTACCTTATTAGATATTTTATGGTTTTCGTAACTGGAATTGGAAGTAAGTGACATTAGTTCCCGAATACCAAGAACGGTCGATTTTTGCTCGCGTCTTCTACGTATGCAAATGCAGTTATGTACGTAATAGTATTCATTTTTACCGCTGATATATTTTTGATACAGTTTCGTTAGTTTTTTATTGTAAAGTTCTTCTTACATTTTGACCTTAAATTAGCATTTTTGGTTAAATATGATATTGCTATATACTAGGTCCTGCATCTCCTAAAAAAGTCAAAAAAAACCGTCAATTTCTTAATTAGAAAATAGTATCCAATTTGTTTACCCACTTGAAAAAGACCAAATTGTTCAGTGAGTTCAAACGCTTGGTGTGCCTTCTTCGAAACGGTATATTAGGTTTTATAAGTAAGATCATTTCTTCTTTGATTACCTAAGACATAATAAAATTGTTGGAACTTCATACGTTGACGTCAAATGTATCATTAGAGCGACCCATTTGTAAAATGGAGATCAATCATCGTTTAACACCAACTTCACATTTGTTATTGTTTAGTTGCATAGTACCTTGTGTATGCGATTCTACTGACTTTTATTCTAGGTTTTTAATTTTTTTGTACACTTCACAAAAAAATTAAAAACCTACTACCAGCCACCAGTTGGCGAACATTTTTTTGAATTTAGAAGGTTATAGATCGGCTCGTTGTATTCCATCTATAGTCCGTTCCATAATTAGAGACAACGATTTGACATTTCGAGTGTTGCATGTTTTTTCCATTTCATAAATAGTGAAGACCCGCGACCGGTATTGACCGAAAGACCGAAATTAAATTCTGGACTTCGTGCATTTTAAAAGCTTTATTATTTTAAGCTACTTTCCCTGGTACCTTCCTTTGCCCATACTAACTCAGTCAGGTTAAAATCACAATGGTAAGGAGGCAACCGTAAAATAGTGACCCACCTTTTAGCAGCCATCAGTCCACGACGTATCGTTCATAATTACTCTTCTATTTCCGGGAAATCTCTAACAGTTCGGCTTTCAGCATAGGCTTTCCTCAAATATAACGTTTTTCTTTTAGCCAGTCTTGGATTTGGCATTTTTATTTTAAATTATTATTATTAATTCCACTAAACTATAAAAACATAACCGCAACGATGTTTTATTTTGCTCAGGGTATTTTATAAAAAACCGGTATCGGTATTTTATTTAAAACATCGTACTCGGGCCCATCACTATGATAAAAAATCTGGCCATATTATTTTGTAGTTTGACATTTGCTGTTGTCAAATTGTTGTCTCTAATTATGGAACGAACTATAGGGTACATTTTTTTTGAGGTGCAGAGAGGCAAACGTGCTTCCTTATCACCTGATGTTAAGCTATCGACGTTCCCCATAAACACAAGAGGACTTGCAATTGTGATACTAGGTTGTTTAGCCTTCGGTAACCTCACTCGCACGGTGAACATAAATAAAATTTAATATTAGAATATTTTATATCAGATAGATCACCAAACAAGCTAACTTTACCTGATGGTAAGCAATGGGCACCGCCCATGGACCCGAAACACCATAGGAGTTACGAGTGCGTTCCCTGCCTTTTGAGGATTAGGGTTTCAGGATGGGGGAGAGGAATGCTTGGGCCACCGGTAATACTCTCTCGCAAGGCGAAACACAACGCTGTGGTTGTTTCACGCCGGTTTTCTGTGAGACCGCGGTATTACTCCGGTCTAGCCGACACATTTGTGCCGAAGATTGGCGCTCCCACACTTAAAATATTTTTATTCAATAATTTGAAGATACATACTTACTGCGATAATTAATTAGCCAGCATCACATGCTTATCAATTTTAACGTTATTTGACACTTAATTTCTATGTCATAAGGTTCTAAATGCTGTAACATTTAGTAACGTAGTAAGCAGATAGTAGTGAATCAGTAGTTGAACTTAGTGCGGATATAATCAAACATTGAATGATAAGATAATGTGTTATTAGAATTGAACGTTTTGTATTTGTTATGTTATGTCTAGTGAAGTTTCTTTATATATTATAACTAGCTACTCTCACGCGGTTTCACCAGCTGCTTGACTCCATTTGATCGTAGCGTGATGTTTTATAGCCTATAGCACTCAGGAACATTGTAGCTATCTATCAGTGAAAGAATTTTAGCAATCCGACCCGCGGTTCCAAAGATTACCCCCTACATACTAACTTACAAATTTTACCTCTTTACAATATTAGTATAGATATTGCGACTCCTAGGCGCGTTTCTTATTATGTCCAAAAAAGATAAAGTAGGTTAGTGTATCTACCCGGGAATGACATATAACCAACAAAATGAATTATATTCAAAGCAATCATGTTTATTTGGTCAACAGGCGAAATAATTAAACATCTATCTTCTAAAGTCTCAATTGGAAAAATACGTAACAAATATTTAATTTATAACTGGCTTCCGTCCGCACTGCCTCCGTGGTATGTTGATAAAAGTAGCCTATCTGTTAAAACAGGGAATCACCTATAGACATAGCAAATTTCGGTCTAAACGGTCCAGTCATTATTGCGTGATAGCCCAAGAACTTCCAAACATTCTCACAAACATTCACATTTATGTTAGTAGGATATTAATAGAAATTGTAGGATAGTAGGATTCCAAATAGTTTTTAATTATATTACACGTTTGGTTGTCGACTTCGTCTGTTTAGTTGTGTTTAGATAATTTGTGTGATTTACTCAATTAGTTGTACAGTGGTAAATAATGTACATTAAAAAAAATCCGAAATGATAACATCTATGCTGTAAATTATCGCTACATTTTTTTTATCTTTTGCTGTCGTTTACTTCAAATCGATGTAAAGATTTTTACTAAGTGATAAACTAGTTACATAGTAAAGATTGATTTAGAACACTCGTCAGTAGTTAGGACTTATCAATATTTTAACTAGTGGTTATTTCGACTTTCTTTTTGTGGTCTAGAATCTTTGAATGACCTCTCCCGCGGTTGTGTGTCAGACTCTTACTGACTAAAAACCGTTCCGTTACTTATCTTTCTCGGACACGCGGCATTGTTCATATTTTAGGACATATCTTTGTACACAAGGGGGTTTAGAATTTATACTTAGCCCTAGAAATGTTGTTCTGATAAGCTGAAAGTACTAAAAGCGTAGTTATGCTTGGCATAATAAATAATATCTGAATAGGACTTCTATTAACCCACCAATTACAATAATCGGACCATGACTAGAAGTTATAAAATAAGGTCTGACTGCCGTACTCATCTGAATGTATCTACATTTAATAACTTAATCTTAAGCTGTTATTATGTAACATTTATAATTCACTTATCTTTTCAATGTTAATTGTAAGTTTTACCTGCGCATACACATAGCTACGGCGAATTATTTCTTTATTGTCTTTTGCGCGACTGTTAACAATTAATTATACTGTATTTATTAAACACTAGTCTTTTACAGGTGTAGGCTAAAATAATATTTTTATCTATAGTTGTGGTCGTTAGAAGTCGAATATCGTAGAAATTATAATATTGTATTGTACTTGATATGATTTGTCTTATATTGTTGAATAGTAATTATCGTGAAATATACTAATTATATTGAAAGTAATGACTTACTGACGTGAATTAATTAACTGAGGAAAGCTATCCTAGTCTCAATTCATACTGGACTTTAATACATGAGCAGCGTTAGTGTCACGGCGACTGACATCGCGTAGCCGAAGTCTCCTAGTAGAGCTTTTCTTCTCAGTATATTCACTTGAGTATTATTCGTTATTTTCAATGTTATTAATATGTTTTACGATATTTCGTTATTTCTAATAAATTGGTCTAATACCTAATGATGCTAAAACCATACCCAGTTTTTATCTTTACCGATACTAAGTTTTTAGTTCGTATGTAAGCGACTCCCGCTGAGCGAGATATTTTGGGTGTGATCACCATTACATAGATAGGCTGTTAAAGTTATTAATTTTAAAGATTTTTTTACTGCAAATATATTTTATGAGAACTGAAATGTCTCTTGTTTAAATCGGTTTGCTTGCGACACGACGTGCAGAATTCTGAATTCTAAAAAAATTAGTGCAATTAAGTATCATTGCACTAATTTTTTGTTTATAAATATTAATTGAACTAATACTAAAAGAAAATAAGTATATTCAAAAAAACTGTCTATCACTTCATTTTTAATTCATTTCGATAGAGATTCAAATAAAGTTTTTATCGTATTAAGGAACTACGTGTATTTTAAAATCGAATTGCATCATGCATCTATACTTCGGTTTAGAGAATGCAGGCATCTATGCTCATCCAAATAAAATAGGACCCGCACACATTGTATCTTAGCTGTACCTACTATGTACTTTCATAGTAAAGTTCAAAGATTTAACAACACAAAAAAATTGATTACGTTCGAACTGATTTTAAACATTTTTCCTCCAAATATTGGAAAACGTTTTCCTTGTCTTTTCCTTCATATCAATTTCTAGAACAATCTCTATTGAAGTAGATAGATCCTGTGCATCATTTTGTACTTGAGACCCAGTTCTGGTTAGTACAAATATGCTTCAATTGGCAAATTGATGCTATGGTATATAATATGCAGGGGGTGCCTCGGTTTCCGTTCTGGCTTGATTATATTATGAAACGACTATGCAGTGTTGAGCTATGAAAAAAATATAGTCAGTATTTATTAAAAACAGTTCCTGTTTTTGGAAAAAAACATATTTTATCTGTTAAAAGAAAATTATAAAGATAAAAGAAACGGGAGAAATAATTTCCTTTTGCTTACACAAATTGGCACAATGAGTTTGTGAAATACACGATACTCGATATTGCATGCCCGAAATATTAACGTCTTCTTGTCTGTGATAGTCACCGAAAGTGTCAAAAGTGGTTAAATTTTAGAGCTCTTAATTTAATTCCCTTTTTTTTATAATCTTTACATTTCTTGGCTTTTTAGATCACTGAAATATATAATATATGCAAAGGTATTACGTGTCATTGTATGCTAAGTTAGGCACTTAAAATAATGTATATCACGTTAACTTAACTTCTTATTTAAAAGCAAGACAGACGTATATAAAAACAAAGTCATCTTGAAGCCGAATTCACATTGTATCGTAAAAATACACCGTCCTATACATTGCAGTTATTCGGCGACTAGTTTTCGCAGATTAAAAAAAAAAGCAATCCAATAAATCTCTGGAACGAAACAAAAATCAAATGAAACGTAGTATAGTTGCATATCAGTGTGATGCGTAGTATCTCGAGGTGAAGTTTAATTCGAAGATTACAATAGTGCATAGCGGTGACAGGTGGCCCTATACTGTAATGACCCTGTTCCTGTTTCTCGCTCCGTGATATATCAATGCTGTAGGAATATTTTGCCATTATTCACCGCGGCTTCAGCCGGGATTGACGTTTACGGCTATATTTGTTACATTTTTATATAAGAAGTACATTGTCGCCAATTGTCCTACCGTCGAGCTCGCCACTATGGTACGTATGGGGCCTGTTGTAGCAATTCACGCTTATTTGGTAATCTCGTGGGCTTTGCGTTTCGATTTTAGACCTCTTGCTCATAGCACTTCGGTTTAAATTACGTTGTCGAAATTGTTAGAGTACTTAAACGATGTTTGTGATGTCTAGCAATTGTCTCGCTTCTCTATTTTCTCGAGTATTTTTTGAACAGGGGTCTTAAAAGTAACTCACGCAAGTGATTTATTTATATATATTCTACCTAATATGAATGTTAATATTGACTTAATTTCTTGCAAAACGCAAGGGCTAATTGATAAATTTATGCAAAAATATGATAAGTTCTCCGAAAGGCTACTAGATGGCGTTACTGTTTTCCTTTGGATAATTTTAGAAGCATCATATGTACATAAATGATAACTATGTTCTGAAGTAGATGAAATTTCTTTGTTAAATGAAATGTGTATTTATGTTGTATGTTATGTTTGTTTAACAGGTAGGGGGCAACGGGAAGGCTCGAGATTTCTTCGAGAGTTCGTCGGACTACAAGCCCGGCATGACAATACCTCAGAAGTACAACACAAAGGCGGCTGCTATGTACCGGCAAAAGGTAAGATTTAGCTACATAACCGATTTCAGATAGCGAATCCATTTAATTGGAGTTCCTTTGTCCATCGGAGTCATCGGGTAAATGTTAACAAAAGGTGCGTTCGCAGTTTGACTCTCGCATCGCCAGTTCGCCACGCCTCCCTCACGCTGTATTGTGGTACACGCTAGCTTTTCACCCTCCATTCGTTTTATCCTGCATATTTTATGTGTTAAAACTGTAAATTTTAAACAGCTTTGGGATTTTTGAATAATTAATATTGACGGCAGAGGAAAAATAACGTAAAAATTAAATTTATTTCATTCAAAAATCTTTTTTATTAAAAGTATTACAGCATATGCTTTATAAATGTATATACAGGTTTTTCCGGTAAAACAGTTAGAATAATACAAATATTAAAGCCGATAATCACTTAAGCTCTAGTTTGCCATGGTTCCAAGTGACATCAGCTAATTAATTTAAAAGCCACGACGAAGAAATTTAATAAAATGGTTTATGCAGTCGATTAGCATGTATTCCACTAAACTGACCAAGCTGTTTGAAGTTTATAGGAAGTTCTTAAAATTTGTGTTTAGGCTAGATATGTTTTTCGTAAAATTGTTTAAAATTTCTACGATAGGATTATATAGAATAAAATAGACAAAGGAATCCCTTTTTTGTCTTAAATCTTGTAGTGGTTTAGGCTGTTTGTTTTTATTCTTTCTTGGATGGTTTGCTTGGTAAGCAATAATGAGACTAACGATGAAGAAAACTTTGGCCAAAAGTAACCTATTCAACCAAGTCTCAAAAAGTTCCACCATGTTACACCTTTTATGAAACGTACTTTAGCCAAGAATGAGGAGTCCGTTACTCTTAAAAAAAGCTTAGTCATAAATATAGTATATTCAGTCTTAATATAAAATAATTAAACAACAGCTCTATAGCTTGGTTCATGGCTGAGCTAAGCTTAATTACGTTGTGGTTTTGGTCTGGCCCTTGCTATGAGAATGTCAGTGGTTTGTCAAATAGCTCGTAGCTAGAAAATAATTAAGGAAATGTATCCCTTTATTATGAGTGAGTATGATCCTATTATTTATATCCTATTTTTATTCATAAATTTCACAAAAACATGTTACTGGATGCAACGAATCTAAATTCATAAGGTAAGAAATTTAAAGATCTTGCAAGATAAAGAAGAAAGTTCCTGTTACGAGATGAAAACATCAAAAGGTAAGTTAGATATAAGTAACTTTTTCACACTTATTTTAAAATGGGACATATAGAAAACTTTTCAATATTGTTGCAAGCAGGTTACCTTAGCGAAAACCAGAGATTATATATTTTTTACGCGATAAGCCACCAGTCAGTTGATTAAGTTAAAACTGGGTTTAAAGAATTTAACTTTTACGTTTTTATTATTATAGTTTCATCTGTAAGCAGTATCTTAAGTTACAATAGTGTAAATAAAATACTCTGAAATTACGGTAAATTACACAATAATTATCGGAACGGGGTTCCTTATTTATTCATAAAGTTTTAGCTTCGATTCAGTTCAACGTTTTGATTTCCGGTACAAGCCTTACTTTTTGGGAAATCTGCACCATAATTATGCTGGTGATAAAACAGGCACTAAACTTATTAAGCAACAGGATAGCGTGATAAGCAGTTATTAATACTTTTGTAAAATATTATATTATACATAATATGTCTCTTTTTATCCGGTATGTGAGTGCTGTAATACAGATCAATTCTTAAACGCATAAGTTTCAAAGCTAAAATTCTTCTTCTAATGTTCTTTGTTCATTAATACAGTGTATCGATACGGTGATCGAAGCACTATCTAATGAGAAAACGGCGCTCGCAATAACTAAGTCAAAGTTTTAGGTCAATTATTTGTTGACACTGCTTCTCAACTTGATATATTACCTCGAGTCATGGGAAACGTTGGAAGCCATGCCCCTGGTGACAGCATCGGATAGCGTAGATACCTAGAAATTGATTTTGAATTATGACCATTTTAAAGAGTTATTTTGACTTGCGAGAATGAACTTTTTCTAAGTTATATGTAAGTGAGAAAACCTGAACTTATAATTTCTTATTAGGTATTATTTTTTAAATTCAAATCTCACCATAACCTTACCTAATCATGCTTCGAACTTACTCTCTCTTCTCCATAAAAGCCTTTAGAACGTCACCTATCGTTTGGAGTCGAAGAGCTCATCGATCGCCCAAGTTTTCTCACAACGCATTGTGTTTTTCGTCACCTTATGTATCAGTAGTTTTTTAATAATTTTACAAAGCATGTACTAATATCGTTTGGAAAAATAGTCATCATGATGTTATTTTACGCGGATACGTAAATCTGTTAGTTCCTTCTTTGTCGCTAGTGCGGCATCACTCACTTTGTAAAATTATTTCTTCATTTTTCTAAAGGAAATGTCCAATACTTTCCTTTATGGTAGTAAAATTACCCTTCTAACACCTATTGTAACTCGGCTTTACTAGTGACTTTTGTTTGTTGGACATGCAATTTGAAAGTATAGACTTTGTAACTATGTTACTCTACAAAATAAAACAAGTACCTATGTAACATGACATGTCGACAGGGGATTGGATGTTGGATATATTGTAATATTATGATACAAAAATATTGATCGGAAAACTTGTATCTTCTAATGGCAATCAGTGCCCTTTTTGATGTCATATTAATTAGTGCTACTTCATATCGTTTTCAAACTTTACTCAAAATAAAATTGATAGGTTTACAATGATTATGTAAGTGCCCTTTTTTGTATAATCTCGTGAGACATACCCAAAGCTTACTAAACTTGAGTAAGCCTCCAATTTTCAATAATATGAGATGATGATATTTATGTTAGGGATTAGATAGGTGGCACTATTTTCTTTTTGTTCCTTTATCCGCCTTTGAGTCGTTGCTACCACTTAACCTGTTGAAAATTGCATCGCAGTTTTGAACCAGATTTCCAATCAGCCTGTCATACGTTCCTTTCCGTTTGAATTTAGCCTGCGGTTTTATAGTGGCTAATTGCTCCTGGTACTCTTTCTGTAATATCAGCAATGGTTTGTTGGACATGACAAGCAAATTGCCTGCGCCATGTTACCATTCAATTTGATACTGTAAATGTTACCTCTCATGGGTCGGATTGTTCGAATTTTAACTGATTTTTTTTCCATATTTTGTATGGAATTGACAGGTAACGGACAGAATAATTTACTCGAAACTCTAAAATTAGGTTTACTGTAGGCTTTTAGTAGACGGTATTTTCACCTCGATTTTCACGTATTGTGACAGCAAAATATTTTGTTTGTTGAAATGCTTTTATCCGCTAATTGGTTTGCTACAGCGACGGCTCGTGTAAAGTAACGGTCATCTGTCACATGCCATTTTTTTCAATAGATATGCTGTCAATATATCGCATTGTTGGAGTGCATAACATGTGTTCGACGCAATGGCTGAATAAAGAATAATATTTGGCAACGGGGATAGTGAGTAATATCGGATAACGTCACACAGAGTTATGAAATCAATATTGTTCTATCAACGGTCGGCTTGCATAGAGGTCTTTTAAGTTTAATAGAAGATGCTCTTATAAAGTTTTGTATGGAAACCGGTCACTTTACTTTTCAACTTAGACATTGTAGTTCCACGAAAGTTTTCTCTTAGTTCCTCGCCAATTCAGTCTAGAATTTTGAATCCTTTGCCCTGTCTCTAGTCTGTCACTAACAGGCTCCTTGTCGTTTGGCGCGCCCGGTCTATTCTCTTTGACTGAATCTTTAAATTAGTTTCAATATGGCAGTTCGGGCTATCGTGTAAAGTTAAATTGCAACAAGTACTTTAAAAGTTTGGACTACTCGGAATGATTTTATCATATTCTTTGTTATTATTATGTATTATAAGGGGGTAATTTATTATAAGTTACCGTATTTTTTTTTAAATGGAGTCGAATTGGTACAGATTTCATCGGATCTACAAGTGTAACTATATATTCTTACGAAGCATTTTGAACATGGTACAAATTAATTCACCAAGCCCCAATCGAACGCCGGCGTTCGCGCACCTATTGTTTCCCTATTTGTCTCTCCTACAAACTGATAAAAACGTTCGCGAAATCACAGCTGCATAAGTGTCAGTCAGTGTCGAACTATTGTCGGGTTTAAAGGGATAGCGAGCTCATATAAGTAGGTACATCCGGTTGTAATTTGTCGGTGTGTGGACAAGCCATGTGTATGTGTTTCGAATGCATACAAAAAGTCTTCGTGCATTGAATATAGAGTAGATTTTTATTAATTATATATTTTTTAAATAATGTTCCTTAATTTGTTTTCGTTTTTTATGTTCGTTTATAAATCAAAGTTTGCACATAGATCTATGGATCATTCGTTACGTCATTCATTGTTCGGGAAACCTACAGACGCATAGGAACGTTGCGGGGCAAGCGCATTAAGAAAAGAATTGGTTTTTAGTCAGCAAGAGGACACTCCCTCTCGGATAACCCTTTTTTTTTGTTAGGGGAAAATCGTCCAATGACTACTCCCGCCCCGGGCCGGGTGGGAGGAGGGAGTGTCAGACTCTTACTGACTAAAAACGTTCCTTCTCCTGCTCTGGGCCGAGATCCTCGTCTAACCCTTGACGAGAGAACTCATGTCACGATAGTTCCACCTCAAAAAAAAAAAAATACTTTGCATCTGTGTTCCAACCCTGCAAACTATTTTAATCAAAATACGGTGAGCCTTTTTATGTTACCACTATTTATGATTATTAGCAGATATAAGGCTAAGTATGTATCGTAATATTTCACAGATTAATATTAAATACTGTATTGATTATTGGTAATTTGGTACCTACCTTTGACAAATAATATCATGTCTATGGTGGCTTGCCGCCTGTCACTGCGTTCACGTGCTGAAAAGAGCCACGACACAGGAGAAAATTCTAATATAGGGAAAAACGACAGTAAAACTATTGATATGAACATTTTCAGTGTCGATGCTGTTACTGAGAGAGTTTTCAAACCGACCTTTTTTTGTGAGGGTAAATAATCATCAACCCCCGTTCCTTCTGCTCTGGGCCAAGGCCGCGGTGACTCATTGCGCTTAACCCCGGCTGAACATCAGCCCTATAGGGCCCTGTCTGTGGTGGTCTATTGGCTCTTTGAGGCGCGCGCGGAACGCTAGGCGCTGTACGCTCGGGTCTGGTTATGGTTGGACAGCGACCTTTACCCTTATTCGCCGTCCGCAGACCCGCTTCTACGGTGGCCAGAGATCATCTCTAGATCCCGTCGATCGACGTCGGGATGTCGCCTACTGCGGCGGCAGGGGCGCGGGGAGGATAGTTCCCACACACACCCCGTCTCTTCCTTTGCGAGCATAACTGCTTCGCAGAAAGACGAGACAGCTTCCCAGTTCGTCTCGCTACGAATCATGGCCTCGATTTGGGCCGGGCGCGAGAAGTCGCCGCCGTTTCAAAACGACCCTAAGTATCATATAAATAAGCCGTTGTCTGGCCTCTTATACAAAAGATACAAAAAATCCGTAAAATCGCTCTTATGGACATGGAAACTGAAGTCACGCAAATAATTTTTTACTTGTTCATATTAATAAAGATGATTAGAAAATAAATCAGTTAAACTTTGTCTCGCTTTGTATGATATTTCCGTGCATTGAACAGTCAGTTTATACTGGTACGTTTGACTTTAATAATGCAATGTTATTTATATAAATATTTTCAATCTTAATTTAATTACATCTTGTTATGTTTTTATTTTATTGTAAACCTTTCCATATATGCAGTCTGCTACAAGATTGTAGTTAGATATTAATTATGAATGAGTATTGGAAATTAATATTAGTTCCCTATCTTCTTTTTGTGTCAGTCAAGTCAAGTCAAGTCAAGTCAGAAAGATTATTTTTATGCAGCTTTAGTAGATACCGTTAGTGTACATATTTATGCTCGTGTCACGCTGCGTTGTAATCCTAAACTTAAATAAGTGTGGGAGAGCCATGCTTCGGCACGAATGGGTCGGCTCGACCGGAGTGATACCACGGCCACACAGAAAACCGGCGTGAAACAATCACAGCGTTGTGTTTCGCTACACAGGTTACCGGAGGCCCAATCCTTCCCCTTCCCGGACCCTTCCCCAATCCCTAAATCTCCAAATCCCTAATCACTAAAAGGTCGGCAACGCACTCGTAACTCCTCCGTTGCGGGTGTCTATGGGCGGCATTGATTGCTTACCATCAGGTAATTCGTCTGCTCGTTTGCCGACTTATTACATAAAAAAAAACCTATCGGTCAACCGTTACTCTAAACTTATAAATATTTTGTTTTTTTTGTATAGTCCAAGGCGGTTTATTCTCTATAAGGGAGCTACCACGGGAGCTACTATGCATTACATAGCTTATTTTGTATAGGTATGGTGGTTTTCTTTTCTAAGTTTATATTTTCATATAAGTCACCCTTATTAAAAGAAATAATTTGAGAATAAAAACTTATATGACAAGTTTTAAAGTCTGTACGTGCCTTTTATGACAATATTCTACGAATTACTTTGTTAAAAATCTTTTTGACACCGTAAAAAATAAAATACTTAGTACGAATTCGGGCTGGGTGGAAATTATAAGAATAAGCGTTTTACCTTTCATTTATAATGGAACTGGGACGCCGTCTCCTCATTTTATGAAGCAGTCATGCTCGCAAAGAGAGAGGCGGCCCGCGTGAGGGAGCATTCTTGCTCCTCACGCCCCAGCCGCCGCAACTGGCGACACTACGGGCGTCGGGATTGAGGGACGATCTCCGGCCACCTTAAGCACGGGTCTGCGGTCGGCGAGTAAGGGCAGCTCGCCGCCCGACCAGAACCAGGCCCGAGCGTACGGCGCGTAGCGTTCCGCGCGCGCCTCAAAGAGACAATAGACCACCACAGACGGGGCCCTAAAGGGCTGAAACCTTCCAGTAACGTGGTGTTAGTGTGACATTGTTTCCCTCTCACGTAATATTTGAGACGGACATTGTTTCCCTTTCACGTAATAACTGAGACAGACAATCACGTCGAGATAAGTATTTCTAAAATTGAATGGCTTCTCGTTACTTGGTAGTTAATCTGCTCTACGATACCGAAGTACTACCAACCAGGAATGAAAGAATCCTGCAATACGTAATCGGATGCCCTCCGTCCAATAATGAAGTCAAAAATCCTGCTCTTCGCGTAAAACTTTTACTTTAACTTACATGTAATTTTTTTGTGTTAGTATTTAGAACATAGATGTGATCGGCGATTCCATTCTGATATTTGACCCGAGGCTGAAATAAATTCGCGTGACGTGAGAGACGGGATCGGAGAATGGGAGTTTTTAGTCAATAAAAGTCTAAGAGAGAGAGAGAGTTTTTGTCAAGTAAAGACAGACCGGTTCGAAAGAGCATTATAGTTTTTCACCTTAGTCAATTACGTTAACTTAACGCCTATGAGCGAAAAATGTTACATTATAATCGTCTGGCACATAGGTATGTATTTCCATAAAAACGTCAGTAAATCGCCTAATTTGAAGTATGCGCTTCAGAAAATTTCGATATTGAAGTATACTACACTATTTTCAAGGTACTACTACTACTACAAGGTACTACAAGGTACTACAAGGTACTAATCTGCCCGACTATAAGTGTTTACGTCTCAACGTTGAAAAAAATTAAATTTTTGTTTGTTTAATATTTCGTGGAATAATTTCACGATACATTTTAACAACAAGAATTATTTTCAAATCAAAATTATTTTGACTATGAGTAATAAACAAAACTCTTAACTTGTCTCAAGTGTTGTTATGATACACATAAAGGGACAGGAGGGCCTTCATCAGAACTCATCTTTTATGATGTATGTGAGAAGCACTTGGATGTAAAGCGATTCGCCACAAGCGTAGTGCGCGGATGCCGTCTCGAACCAGAAGTGCGTTCAGATCGTCCTTAACCCTCGACAATGACGCTTAGCTAGGTTAACTTTGACACACGTGTCTAATTATTATTATTACTGCATATTTAATGTGTCATATTATCTAGTAATATGCTTTTGACTATTAATGGGTTCCAAAAAAGGTGTGACAAAGAATTTAGTATATTTTAAAATGAGCGGTGGCCTAGCGTCCTCGATTGATTTACGTAAAAGTTTGTATTTCAGACAAATGATCCACATTTGGAAGTTGGGATTGGTTATGAGAATAAAAAATTAAATTTTTATTAGAAGGGGCTAATATTTTTTTACGGCATAAACAATATACTTGTTGCTTTTCAAGTGTTTTTTTATTGTATTTCTTGATCTAGAATGTTTTTTGGTCCAAATAAACAAAGCACTTGTTGCGTCTGGTACTTGTAATTTTGTCTGAAGTGATATAAAACACTTTATATTTAAAATAAACAATATCAAATAACTGATATAAAAACATAAATTTCAATTTCATATTAGACGCCTTTTCTATAGTCAGCTTATGCTGTTTTCACAGAAACGCTTCGTTTTTCCTAGCGTACCTTCCTAATAATACAATATTCTTAAAATGTACAAGATGTTACGTGTAGTAAAATTAATCCTCTGTTTTCACTGAGGCTCAAAAGCTTAATGATAAATTTTATATCTTGTAAGTGGTTGCAAGAAGATATTACGGGTACCTAGTAAAACTTATTTTAAAAAAGCACACGCAATTTCCCTTTGTCGTATGTTAACCTTTGTGTTTGCAACAGGGATATAGTTTACTTTGCGTATGATATTAATATTTGTAGTTTACACAAATACCATACGAAAGAAAATTACTTTTGTAATGGAATAGGTTAGTAAACGAGCAGCCGGGTTACCTGATGATAAGCAATTGGTGCTGCCCATGGGCACCCGCAACACTAAAAGAGTTACGAGTGCGTTGCTGGCCTTTTAGGGATATTGGTTTCGGATATTTAAGGGTGGAGGGGGAGAGGTTGGGCCTCCGGTAGCTTCACTCACACGGCAAACACAACGCTGTAGTTGTTTTACGCCGGTTTTCTGTAAAGTATCACTCTGGTCGAGCCGACCCATTCGTGCCGAAGCTTGAATCTCCCACATTTTAACAAACGAAGTTACGGTTGATATAATTAAGAAATATTAATTTAAAATAAAAATTAGTGTGGTACCTTTTCGAGCTGTGTACGTAATTTGAACTGCTGGTTATCGAATATAAAATTCGCAATAAATTCAGTTCGTTCAGTCCGTTGCCACGATGTAACAGAAAGACAGGTCAAAATAATAACGACCTCCTCTTTTGTGCCGGCTGTTAAAAATGGAACAGTTCGCCAGAAAAATCTGGAAATATCTCTTGTAACCCTGTACGCAGAGAGTGTGGCGGGAGGTGGTTAAAAAAATATTGTTATAGAGTTGCAAGTATTTTGTCAGTTCGTGTAACATCAAATTATTGTTTTCGAGAAACCTCTTTTGATTGAATGTAAGTGGGTGCTACCTATTCACACGGCACTGCTAAATAGTGCTAATGAACAGTAACAATTTGCTTTGCTTGACAACATTATCAAAGAAAAAAATAAACGATTCTGTGTTCAGGGAAACACAAATGAGGTTTTATTTTTGAATAGAAAGGTTTTGAAAAGTGTGGGAGTTATGCTTCGGCACGAATGGGCCGGCTCGACCGGAGAGACCGGCCTCACGGAATACTTGAGGTGATGCGTTGTGTTTCGCCGTGTGAGTGAGGTTACATGCCTTCTTCCCTAACCTTCATCCTCAATTCCCCTATCCGTAAATCTCTCTCCCTCCTTTAGTATTACGAGTATCGGGCGGCGCCGATTGCTTACCATCAAGTAATCCGCCTATTCGAACCGAACCAATGACATCACAAAAAGTTCTGTGAACTTTCAATGAGAAACGTTTCTTCTGCGTCTTTTTTATAATGCGATCTTTGTGATCTCCCACGCAACGTTTTCCTTCAAACAGACAGACATGTGCATATCTACATATCTATACCGTTCGTACTATACAGAATAACGACTAAGAAAACGTATTGCAACCTTTATGGAATTACGTCTTTGTACATGAATGTGGATTTCGTATTGTTTATGGTATTAGTGTACGCTCCTTACTCTTCTATCGATTCCATATCTTTTGTAGTAACGATATGAGTTCTCCAATCACTAAGAGTTCGTTCGCGTGTGTAGTTTTCTTGTAGATCCCATAGGTGAGCTATTCGAAGTTTACGAATACAGAGTCGTGTTGAGTGATGACTCATATTAATATCACGATAATTTATGCACGCAACATGTATTTTGAGAAAAATACATGAATTTGAAAATCGGTTTTATATCACAACTAGCGGCCCGCCCCCGCTTCGCACGGGTGCAACTATCTCGCTGTCAAAGGGTCACTTTTTCCTAATCTTCCCCTCTACTTTTCTAATATTTTCTTTGCTAGAAACCTTCTCCTTACTATAACAAACACAACAAAAAAAATTGTCCAAATAGGTCCAGACGTTGTTGAGTTATGCGCTTACCAACATTTTGCGATCCATTTTTATATATAAAGATAATGTTTTACACAAAATTTGTTACTGTATTCGTATTTACACAAATTTTATAGACCATAAATTTATTAAAGTAGTTTTTTATTATAAGTTTTATCGCCTATGTAGCCTTAGATAACCGTAGGTGTACAAAGTTTAGTTCGCTTCGCCACCTACGCTACGTTAACACCCAACACCACACCCGCATCAATATAAGGCTCCAGGCTCCCTCGCTCCCAAAATAATCCTACATGTTCTCCTTGACAAACAACCGGACAATCTGTAAACAATAATATCATATAGGTATCTTGTTACATTATAATTGCTTCGTTATTTCACATCGAAACATTATCGAATTACAATCAACATGTCTATTATTATGGGTCCGTTTCAGAGAATCTCCGAATAACCTTAATATTTATTTATGAAGTCATTTTCCTTCCGATTTATGCGTGTTAGTAACTCAAAATATACCTATTTTTAAAAATAAAGCTACTTAAATTTTTATTTGTGATTCAATGATGATTGGAAATTTCTGGTTGATGAAAATGACATTGTTACCTTGCCTACAACATACTCAAGGTTTGTAAATTATAACCTTTAAGTTACTTGAGTAGTTTAAATACGAAAATATCGCATCGACCCAAGTGTGAGTACATCTGTACCTATTCTAAAGATGGTTGATAGACAACAAATGTTTTTCGTGAAACTGTGCACAGCGTATAGGTACGTGGATTGTAGTCGGCTGTATTTTCGAATTGAAACGACGATAGAAGCGGTTTTCTTCTTCAAAGTTCTGGTGGTCTCTGTTATTAACAGTGTCCATTAGCGGCACTGATCGTTTACCATCAGGTAAAGGGCTCGTTTGCCTCCTATTTATAAAAAAAATATTGCATAGGTACTTTCTCGGTACCTTCAAATACGTACTATAAGATATAATACACAATTTCCCGACGAAATAAATATAAACATTCGACTGCACTCAATGGGAATTAACCCGAGCCCTTTTTAAGCGGCTCATTAAGTTCAACAAGGTATTTCAGTCGAGTTATACTTATGCTAGTAGTACTACAAGTTGAATTTCAGAGAAACAATAGCTGTTTTCAACTTTGTTTTGTTGTCGAGTGAATTTATTATATTAAGCTGACCTACCTACCGACCTACGTAAATGCTGTTGATGTGAGTGGCTTTACCCGCGTTCTAGCGATATTATGTGTTTATTAAGATCTTATTTATGCACCAAATCTCAAAAACTGCACCAAATCTCAAACACATACATATGCTTACTAGTTTTAAGTTTTATCTTGAAACATTTCCTGTCTCAGGTCTACTAGAAGAAATTCCAACAGGAATAAGTAGCACCTATGTACTCTTATTTTATTTATGTATTTTCCTCTGTGCTGTTTGTGTGTACATAAACTAGCATAGGTTCATAAAAACTTTAGCGTTTATACTAAGTATGTATTAGCAGGATTGAACGTGTTCCATTTATATGTGCACTCGTAACAAGTTCACTTTTGCAAATGTATCAGTAATATCATATTATTAAAATTGAAATTGTTTGGATCTTTTGTCGGAGTAATATTCAAAAACGACCGCCGACTCTTTCATTTGCTAATATACTACCATTACTTTGTATTCAAAACTAGCCAACGTGGATGCAATGCTGCTTAAAAATCGCGTAATAGTATTAAATTATTGTGAATCATTTTCCGTCAGATTTATATAATCATAATTTCGAACACAAACGTACGTGTGTAATGTAATACTCTCCCAAATTAAGCTGCAGTAGCAACAAGTAGGTACTTCAATTATTCAGACGCGGAACAAATACAAGTAGATATGTTCACTATATTTCAAAATTACGACGTCAAAACTTCCCAAGGTTTTGTTTGAATATTCTGCCAATATCTATTGCATGCAAATAAAGAATTCCGACAAACTTTTGCGTCGTAGTCGGAAAGCCTAATCCGACTGCCACTTTGAAATAAAAATCACTTTTTGACTGCCAGTTACAGTGCTCGTCCATACATAGATTTCCAAAAAGGATAAGTAAAAACTACGTGACGGTATCGTGATTTAATAACGTTTTTGAGTTTAAAAATAAAGTTGACGATAACTGAATCTGTTGTTCCTGTACGAACCTGAACCTGCACCTGTACCTGTTGTTCCTATACACAATAATCTAAATCTTATTAATCTTAAAATAGCTATGAACTACTTGGACCCATACTTCGCCACGAATGGGTCGACTCGACCGGAGTGATACCAGAGCCTTACAGAAAACCAGCGTGAAACGACCACTGCGTTATGCGGTTGGCTACCGGAAGTCCAATCCTTTCCCCTCAGCTAATCTCTACTCAATCCCTAGATCTCCAAATCCCTAATCCCCAAAAGGCCGGCAACACATTCCTAACTCCCTATCTTGTTGCATGACCATGGGTGGCGGTAATTGCTTACCATCAGGTAATCCGTAGGCTCGTTTTCCGGCCAATCATATAAAAAAGAACTACAGTATATTAACACAGTACATAAGTTTGACATGGTCGTATTTAAATCTATTTCACATTAACTTTACAAAACAAAATTCATTATTTGAAATTGTATTCGTTAAACCCTTTAGACTGGCTTTGGAAGCCTGGTTTGCAGTTTACACTGTTTTGTGTTTAGTACCCGGGTTGGCCGTCAGATTCAGTTTTGCGGTTCATTTATTAATAACTGAAATTAAAGACAAAGCCGTTGTTACAATGCACTTGTCAAAAGTTGTAGTTTTTGCCTTCAATAAAGTAGGATAACATTAGTTATAAGGCAGCTAATGAGCATATAGATTACCTAATTGGTAAGCAATACATGAACTGCAACACCAAAAAAATTACTAGTGAGAGCCTTTTGGGAGTTAGGGTTCTGGCAATTTAAGTGAAGGTTTGCGTTTCTTTTAGTAATATGCCATTTGTAGTAAACGGTAAATGATCACAAGTTTTTCTCACATTCAATACTGTATTGTATTGCCTGATGTGTTTGCAAATAGCAAAAACATATTTTGTCCAATTAAAAATACATCTCGTTGCATCGAATATTTTTTATTGAGAGTGCAATAATTGTTGGATCTCCGACAGTTTTTGTTCCATTAACTTATCGATATAACTGAGTTTCCTATAAAGTAAAGTTACCCTTTGATTTCTGTTTCAATAAAAAACTATCAGCCAGCCAGTTATTTTAAATAAGTTTTACTTTTTTCATGTAAAAAAGCCGAGCTAATGAAATCGGGAAATGGAAAAGGGTTTCGTATGTCAAATATATTTATTTTATTAAAAACAAATATAGATTGGCAATACTATCATTAGATTAAACCAATGGCTATTAATACTTTAAACAAGCGCTCTCACTTATTGTAATTTTACAGAGTTCTTTTTTATGTGATAGAGCGGTAAATAAGCATACGGATTGTCGAATGGTTAACAATCAGCGCGCTCATGGACACCCTGCTGTCCTAAAGGAGTTGCAAGTGTATTGCGCGTGGTTGCGTTTGGAGATAGGGATAGGGATATACATACATATAAGGATAGGGCGAGGAAAGGTTTGGGCCTCCAGTATCCTCCACTCACAGGGCGAAACACAACGCTGTGATTGTTTCAAGCAGTTTTGGTAAGGTGGTATTACTGGTCGAATAGCCCCATTCGTGCGACCGAGCGTTTTTACACAAAAATAATACAGACTTCTTGCAGTAGCAAAAAATTTCGAAAAATTGAAATGGTGGGAAACTTTTAATTAATGATTTGTCCACCCGGACATTCCTGTTCGGTTTCACCCTGTCACATCTATAACGGGCGTCTCAGTACAGTCAATACTACTGACTGACCTACTATTAAATTTTTACAATAATTATAAATAAATTAAACTTCACTGCAAATATTAAGGGCTAGTCTGTTTTAAATACGACCTAGTTTTAACTATAAAAATTAGTTGAAAATTTATACCGAGAAGTCTCTTGGCAAGTAGGATTGGTTTGTAGTGCCCTTCTGTCTGGAACTTACAAGTTTTGTTGTCGACTGTACAGCTCTCAGCAACCTGTCCAGTGCCGTGAAAATAGTCTGTGTTCAAATAAAAGATGGTAGCTTTTTTTAAACATCACATCGATGCTTTCTTCGAAAAATTAACAAACGTATATATTTTAAGGTTTTTATAGATTTTTAAAATAAAGTAACGTGTAATACCAGTTGTGTTATACATATGTGTGTCAAACAAGACCGGAAAAACTATTGTGGAACACGATCCAGGCAGCCCGGTCGCTGGACCAAATATATCGTACTATTTATGTACTAAAATGTCTAATGTCTTGTATCTATCTTGTTAGTAGTCTGTGGTCGAAAACGTGGTGGTCCGACCTGCTTGGTCGAGTATTATTGGCAAAGTAAAATTGAATTTTCAATTTAGAGGTGGATACCCTACTTTTTGTACTTCGACATCTTAGCTTTCAAATGATATGAAGTGATAACAATATTAATGTTTTATTTGTTAGTAGTGCAACGAAACGTGCAATATCAAATAGGTTATGTTGTTAATGTTTTTGTCAATCCTATCGATTTTTGAATCGACAATCATTTGCGAAATTAGCTACAAAAATAGGGCAGTTTAAATTAGAAATATGAATAAGTTTATTTTCTTGGATGGCAACTAGAAATCTCAGTGTACAAGTGTTTCAATCATAATTAATATTACAATTAAAAAGTTGACTTAATTAACGTGGAATACGACGCGTCGTGCATCGGTCGATCGACTGCAATGCATACCGTGTTTTTATCACAGATTCTCTCATATAATTTTCAATTAATAAAAACTATTATACTATAATATTCAATAAAGGTGCAGAAAAATTAATCAAATAATATTCCTGGATAACCTATACGTTGTTCGACATACCAACAGATAAACCTTTCATTGTACATAATTCACAGAGGATTTCTTTGTACAAGATGTCAAAAGCCAAAGTCTTTTTATAATGTAAAGCTATCTAATAATATTTCCTATGACCCCTTTGTAAGTCTGAGGTAGAAAGCAAGAGATAAAAAAGTAGACCTCGCTTCGACTTTATTGAAAATTTTCCTTTGAACATTGGTTTCAATGAAAAATCTTGTCAGAAGCATAAACATTGATCAAGAAACTCCAATAGTTGACGAACAATGAGTGCAGGCCTTATTCATTATTAGGGCCACTACCTGCCCGAGGCATCGAGTAAGCGTGACTAAGGAATGTCTCGGTCACCACATCGAAGCAGGTCCGTTTTGTTATAGGCTACGACATAATTGATTGAATAGACAGGTATTGATTATCTTGAAGTTTTCAAAAATAACACATCGGGATTATATTGACAATTTAAGTATAGACTGTGGAACTCGATATAAAAGGCAATACATATGTATGTTCCTTCGCATCGATTTCCTCCCTAAAAGTAGATGCGAACCTTAATTAGATGTACAGTGCATTCACCTTTTGCTTGTTGCAGATATTTTAGTCTCGTGTAAAACGTAGCGGAGAGAAGTACAGAAATACAAAAGGCATAGTTCCAAACTTTAGAGTGTCCCTTTATACAAACATCTAGAACTACAAACTAGATCTCTGTAGAAACATCGTGCTCGGCCGTCGACTCAAGTACATGTGTTTGGGCGCTACAAACAAATGCTATGTACTGAGTCTTATATTGTTAAAATGTAATTACAATTGTTGACCGAAGAATACAAACAGCAGTAGACAATGTTATTTCAAGGGCCTTACCATGTAATACCGCCCGTGCCTGCTGCGCGCTGACTACAGTGGAATAGTCCATTCCACTATAAATGAGTCTGTATGTTTTTTTTTATAACAATATGAATAAATAAAAGAAACCAATTACCCTTACAATCAGCAACCAATTAAATCTATGCATTCATCTCGGAATAATACATTTTGAATAAATTCTAGAATACCAAGGTATTTTACGTCGCATTGAAAATCATATCAATATCAGATTTCCGGGAAACGAATCGTATATCAGCACTGGCAAGGAGGACGAATACTGGCATACTGAACTGAACATAGTGCATTCTATATCGTAGTGCATCTCAATATCCTGGTACCAAATATTTTATTGCAATATTACTAAGTTTATTACATTCCCACTGAGTTCAGTATTTCGTGAACCGTAACGGTTATCACCATAAAATTAAAAATGCCATACACTACGACCTCATAGCTTCCTTCACATGTTATATATATGTATGTAAGTAAAAAGTATTACGAGTAACAAATACGTATTCCTTTACATCAGTACTAAAAAGTAAATACTTTTTAGTGAATTTATTGAAATTCAAAATTAACGCGAGTTAACTGAAAAAATACTTTACGAAATAGTTGCAAGTTACAACGAGACTTTTATTCATAATGTCTATACACAAACATATTATATTTATTGCGCTTAATTATTGCATACCTACTCAGGGACACAAAAGAAATAATAGAAATATCTCAATATGAAAAACTTTTGGAATGCAATTTAATTAATTTATATAGTATAAAACAAAGTCGCTTTATACGTCCCTATATCCCTATGTATGCTTAAATTGGAATTGCACCCTTGCAAAGCGGGGCGGGTTGCTAGTATTTTATAATTTTTCGCTGTTATAAAATGCAATTTTGTATGACCTATATTCCAAAAATGTTTAATCTACGATATCTATGTACTGTAGGTTTTAAACGTCAATTCAAACTGATTGAATTGAATCAGCTCTGTATTAGTCTTGTTTGAAACTAGGACCCGAAATAGTTGACGCTGTTTGTAGACTCAAACTTCCCCTATTACAATGCGGTTTGGTCAAATGTTCGTGAACGTGAATACAGAAGGCCTATATTTTGAACTCACATAAAATATATTTGATGGCATTATAAACTCGTGTGACGAATGAAACTTTATACCTATATTTATGCCGTTGTAATCGGCGTAGTACTAATTGGGTTGCCTACCGATTTTCCATCCATTTGCCAGTTTTTCGTTGATTGATCCCAAAATATATTGCCAAATCGAGCCTAAAAGCTGAACTAGCTGTAAGCACTATTCTGTCGTCATTTAAAAATCCTGTTAAAGATAGATTTTATATGAGGTATCGGTCATCGTACCTGTTGCGCTGCGAGCGCCGGGCGAGAAGCCGTCTAAATCGCTATACCTTCTCACAGGAAGATGATTAAGCCAATGTCGTTACGATCTAATATCGCCCTTAGAGTTTTAGTTTCAGTTTTATTTTGTGTCTTTTGGTTAACGCCTGCTATTTACCAAAGAGCTACTAAGCTAGTTAGTTATTTTGATAGTTGATGTTGTGGCTTAACAGTAAGATTAATTACTCCTAATTGTCTCATGTTTTTATATGTCAAACTTATATTATACGTTAGAAAAATCCATCATATGCATTTAACACGACTAATCAATCAATACCTCGTACATACAACCATAATGTCCAAAGAGGTTTCATTTTTGTAATGGCGGTATCAGCCGATAGATACAGCTTTCCGCAAATTAACATGGCGGCTATCGCCCTCCCTGAATGATATTAATAACCCCGCCAATGTACATACGCACATCGAAGATATTTTTTACTCGTATCCGCACATACACGTTCATTTGCGCTCAAAGAAAACTTTGATGCATTCAATTAATTATTCAGCGGTCGGATTTGAACCTCAGGGTGTATATTGTTGCTTTGTATTGGTTCTGTTTGTTGTATTGGATGTAGGTACTAAGCAATAGACTATTATCCTGATTAACAGAGATGTTCTAGACTGGATAAGGCATGTAGGCAATTTTTAGAATTTTGAATGAGTAGTACGTGTATTGTTTAATAGTCGTTATTAATACTGGTATTTGTAGTACGAGCTAAACTTGTATTTTTGACATTTTAATTGAAAGCACGAAACACTGAAATCCGTAGCGTTCTAGGGTCATGAATGAGTATTATGGATCCCACAACAAAATAAACGAGAAGATATTATTTGAGAAGAAGAAGAAAAAGCATTTTTTTTTTTATTCTAAATTAATGCCATCAGTTACTAGCATTTATTTAATAGTGAGCATTGCAAAGATTAATATGTAACTTCCTATTATTTGAACACGCTTGTGTTATCGTAACGTACTTTGAAACTACATGATTTATTTTAGCAGACAAACATTTTCTTGATAATAAAATTACGCGAGCTGATACACCATAAAAAATTAGTTACTCACTTTTAAAAAATAAATGAATACAAGTCTCATCCAGAGTTCTCATTTTACGAGCTTTTCTTTGGAAGTGCGACGAACTGTATTGTGTAAAATAAACCAATGGTTCTCAACAATCAAGTTCGTACGCGCGAAAATATGATCCCCTTTTTACTAATGTCTAACGAGTAATAATGTTGATTAAATTATTTTATAGATATTATACATAAAGTCGACTAAGTTTCGGTATAAAATCTACGTCGACCCAGAGGTTTTGTATGAAGATTTCTGAGGTTTACCCGTTCTGTTTACAAGGTTTACTTTCTAGACGAGTTAAAAGGAGATTTAATATATTAGACCTCGAGTTGCCGAACTAATTCGCATATATGCAAAATAAGTTCATAAGTTAAATTCATTAACATAAAATGGTTAATGGAAGTTACGTTCAGGTTTTCATTAAATGTTAGTTTCTTAGAGCTTCTGTTTATCTTTATGGTACTGTAAGTTTGTTGTACCACATGCCGTACGTCCTGGGCTCTGGTCGCAAAAGTTTGGAAAACACTGTTGGATGGAAGCCACAAACCACCTAATCATTAACAGTTTCATAAATGGATATTAACATTTGCAAATTTGCTAATTATTTGGGATTACGATTGCAATCCTGTATATTGATACAGGATTCCAAACCTGTGTCCTGTTGGTCGCTCGTTGCTATTTTCATAATGATTTCTATGACAATATCCAATGCGGACGCGGATTAATCATCGCAATGGTAATTTTCACCACAGATATTTTGATGACGATCGCTGATATCATTGATAACGTGAATTTGTGATGTATTTGTGGATTCCAGTCGAATTAGTGTTGCCACTCGTGTTTCATACCGTGCATTTGGAATATTTCAATGCATAATATTAGTGGATTCATAGAACTATATAATAATAATTATAATGAAATGTAAATTTAACAATGGTAGGTATGTAATATTATAGAAAATATGATGTTAAAATAACGTCTGCAGGTCTTAGTCGATGTTGCTTCACCGCGACTCCTTCCACCCGAGTCAGCCTGTGAGCCGCTCAGCTCGTATCAACTTAATGGCGGACACCTGTCCTATCATAATACGGAATTCAGGCTTTTCAAAAAAGTTATACCTATTTAAGGGTTTGTGTTAATTTAACTAAAGCGATATTTGAGCATACTGTCTGTTCAGTCAGGGATCTTGACATATTCTTTAAATATTAAATTCTGTAATAACAGTATTATATGTTATTCCTGGGTGAAAAAAATAAAAATGATATAAATTATTTAATAACTTAATTAATTATAATTTTACCAACTCGCTGGTACGGCTATAAGTAAGTTCCGGATCGAGTTTTGAAACTTGAGTATTCTATTTACTGATTGCATACGGTCAAGAAGAAGCTCCCCGGGCATGCACTTTCTTGTACCTGTGCACTCAGCTTTCCTTAGAAACTTTTATTAAGGTTCAAAGTTTTGCCTTGTCGTTAGGATCGTTCTGTTTGACGTGCCTTCTTTGATTTGGGACTGCTTAACTTTGCAAAAACAATTTCTGACTAATAAAATATGTATATTTTTACAACTTGCTTCTAGAGAACACAGATTAGTTAATTCTTATGGGTACTTGAACATTACTCTGACGTAGTCTCCGTTGCTCATCAATAACGGTAGTCCAGTCTACGTGTCAAATACTGATACTTTGCTTCGCCTGGTAATGTATCCCTGATCATGGCAAGCCGAGCCAAGGGGGAAGAGGTAGTTATTCAGCAAGAGTGTCACTCAATCTCAACTCACCCTGGGCGATAGCAGTCTTTCGATGATTTTACCCTGACAAAAAATGGACAAGCAAGTGACCATTCATGTTCCACTATTCGCCTCGTCATTTGACGAAATATTCATGCTCGTGTGCCTTCGCAAACCTACACTGTCCGTTCATTCGCTGGGTGATTTATTTTGATTTTGCACCCTTGTTGATTCGTGGGAGTCGTGAGGCGAGGCAATGGCGAATATCTAGCGTGACATACAGTTTACATATCCGAGTTCGTTAATTTGACTTGACTTACACATTCGAATGCATGAATGAAAAAAGTACAAACTGCAAATCTTCTTATTCAATACGAATTCAAATATAATAAACATTAGCAATGACAAACCTAGATAAGGTAGCTTCGGCATGAATGGGTCGGCTCGACCGGAGTGAAACAACGGCGTCACAGAAAACCGGCGTGAAACAACCACAGCGTTGTGTTTCGCCAAAACCCCAATCCCCAAAAGGCCGGCAACGCATTCGTAACTACTTTGGTGCTATAGGTGTCCATGGCCGGAGCCGAATGCTTAACATCAGGTAATCCATAAGCTTGTTTGCCGAACTATTCCAGAAGAAATACATACTGTGCAACAAGAAAAGGATTAGTTACATATAAACTGTTACAAAATAATTGTTAAATTTATTATAATACTGGCTACTCTCGCGCGGTTTCACCCGCTGCTCAGCTCCATTTGATCGTAGCGTGATATTTTATAGCCCTCAGGAACATTGTAGCTACCTATCAGTGAAAGAATTTTGGCAATCCGACCAGCAGTTCCAAAGATTACCCTTACATACAAACCTAAAAACATACAAACTAAAAATTTTTTTCTCTTTATAATATTAGTTATCTATAAAGATTAACCCTAAATGATACAATTCTATATTGCGTGTGCCGCAACATTCTTGCTGGTATGTAGAACGCTAGGAAAAATTAAAAATGTATTACGAGAATATACATTATGAGAATAGACCAGTTCTCGCTTGCTGACGCTGACGTGGCGTGTCATTAAATAGGCCTTTGTTCAGGAAATAAGCTGATAATATCATCATCATCCACCTGTCTCCGACGTTTTTCTCGTGTGGAACCATATTTTTCTGCTACGCTGTGTATGCAGTACCGGCGACAAATGTTTGATAAAGTGTGCCGGTGTACGTGTCCGGATACCCGAAAACCGGAGCGTGTTAAAATGGCCTTGCATTTGATCCCCTGGTTCGTACATGTGAAATTTTCAATATAGGTAGTGTCCCCCATTTGACAATAGACTCCCCATCATGTAATCTATACTTCTATACTAATACTAGCGGCCTGCCCCGGCTCCGCACGGGTCTAACTATCTCGCTATCTAAGTGTTACTTTCCTTATCTTCCCCTCTACTTTTCTAATATTTTCTTTGCTAAGAACCTTCTCCTGACATTAACAAAAAAATAATTAGCAAAATTGGTCCAGGCGTTGTTGAGTTATGCCTTACCAACACATTTTGCGATCCATTTTTATTTAAAGAAGATTATAAAGAGGTAAAATTTTTAAGTTTGTATATAGGGGGTAATCTTTGGAACCGCTGCTAGTCATATTTCCAAAATTCTTTCACTGATAGGTAGCTACAATATTCCTGAGTGCTAAAGGCTATATATAAAACATCACACCACGATCAAATGGAGCCGAGCAGCGTGTGAAACCGCGCGAGAATAGCTAGTTAGTGATAAATTTCTATTTTATTACTCTTACAAGCACTCCTACCTTCTCCCTCAATCTAAAAAGCGTGATAGTAGCTGAGAGTAGTAAAAGTACGGTTACAATATAAATAGAACTGAGTACGTTACGCATGCAGAGCCTCAACGGGGAGGCTGTTGAGGTAGGTCGCGGACTCGTAGTGAACCGACACACCCACTTTACGTCCGGCCGTGTCTTTGTACTAGAGTGGTAGTAGGGGTGAGAATAATGCCAAATGCGTACTTTTTAGGCCATTTTTGAATTTAAATTACGAAATTATGATGAGTTCCTTTAATGAGTACGAACTTCAGACCGCTTTTCCAGTCTGATTCTAATTCTAAAATAAGTAATTACGGTTAAACAAAAAATATCCAATATTATTAATACGTATTTAATTTTACAAAAAAATGATATCTCTAAAAATAAAATAATTCAATTTCAAGTAATCTATACAACACAATAATCAGTCAATCATTAGCTGCCCTATAAACCCAATTAGTAAGATTCGCATTCGCCTAATATGAAATGTCTTACCCGACAAATTAATAATTATTGTTGTTTGCATTACGTGAACAAATCCAGATGTAATTTGGATCGTTCGCATATACAAGTTCCGAGAATAAAGGTATTAGTTGTAAAATGGGAGGGATCTGAACCGGGACCCGAGCCAATCACAAGGGTTTTATAGTTATGGGGTGTGGGAAGGTAGGCCTGGGTGCCGCGCATGGTAGCAACTGCAGCTCAGTCAGTCTGAACTGCACCGCCGTCGCGTTTAGAGCCCTCTACTTTAGGGCTCTCGTATCCGTCGGTCCTGTCCTAGTTTCCATCCAGACCCCAAAGGCCATGGTAAGAAAAAAAAACATTTTATTTTATTTATTTATTTTAATTATATTTTACATTTTTTATATTTTTTATATTAATTTTTATCATATCTTTTTTCAAATTTAATTATAACATATCTTATTTAAATTTTCTTGCGTTGATATATTTCATATTTTTTTCTTAATAAAACTATATTTAAGTACTTGTAACTTTTTATAACGAAAATGGTTTAACATAATCGTTACAAAATAATTTGTTGAAATATCATAAAAGAGTAAAAAAGTTTTCTTAAAAAAGTTCGCGTCAT
This sequence comes from Spodoptera exigua, assembly GCA_902829305.4. Lineage (NCBI taxonomy): Eukaryota > Metazoa > Arthropoda > Insecta > Lepidoptera > Noctuidae > Spodoptera > Spodoptera exigua. The sequence goes on along the minus strand of LR824601.2, from coordinate 3,225,494 downwards.
AAGTAGCCGCAATAAGTTTACTAACTGTTGAAAAACTCACGGAAAGTTACTGGTAAAATGTTACCGACGGCCGTATAAAAAAGAAAATTACATAACTCATTTTACAAATTATTACACAATATTTATTTTTTTGTGTTAATAAAATCAATAATCATATTATAAAAAGTTGATAAAACCGTTCAAAACTACTCTATAAACAAAATTATTAATTTAAAATAAAACAAAGTCTTTTTCAAATAAACTAAACCATTCAAAAGAGTTTTACGCTAAAATACTTTGTTAAAATCATTTTGATCAAAATAAGCCAATATTAAAATTTAATAAAGATTTTTTTAAAGCGTTTAAAAAAGAACCATAATTGATAACAAAGAAAGATAAAATCTAAAGTTCAAAAATAATTAAGTTAACGTCAACTAAAAAAAATAAAAGTACAAATATTATATACAATTATGAAATGATACTCCTCAAATTTAAAAGCCAGAAATCAAAAAAGTTAAAAATATTCAATTTGCAATATTTTATTTCACATCATTTAATTTTTAAAAACTACATTTTAATGTAAAAAGATTATTCTAGTATAAAAAAAATATTTGTATAGTAATAAAACAAACCACAAAGATCCACTGACACAAAATACAAAAAGTAATTCGCAAAAAGGAACGTCGTGGAAACAATAGAATGAATACTTCCGTGAGGAAGTACATAATTGATAATACATATATTTCTGATCCGCTAAAACTCAAATTTGTCGTAAAATGCCACAAACAGGTCGCGAAAATCGAAATTTTTGATCCACAGAAATAACAGTTATTAAAACAAAGTAAGCGTTAAATTGACATTTATTAGTTTAAAAATTTACTCACATAAATAGATTTTATTCTGAGAATAATTCAATTCAAATAGGTATTGTATAACAAAGTTCGCGAATCTACAGAAAAAAGTAAAATATTTAATTTAGCCGTCGGATATATCAATTACAATTATATACAAAGTTCCAGCGAACCTTAAGCGGATTTTAATCTCCAATACGATATTTTAAATTGATTCTAATACTCGAAAGTCAAAAATGACGAAAATTAATTACTTACTAATGAACGAACTGACCAAAGCAATATTGACAAAAACTATATTCTTTATCTTCGAAAATAAACCAATGTCCGTCACATTAAGTTCAAGGCAAAAGTACCAAAAATAACAGTTCAAAAAGTCGCGACGAAAAATCTAGTTGTAGCTGGAGGCCAGTAAAGCTTAAACATTATATTGCTGTAATACAACAAATTGATTAAAATATACGAAACGACACAAAAAATGACTAAAATAACTCAGTAACACCAAGTTTTAAAAGTTCGGCTTAAGTTTGAAGTGTATGTAAAATTTCAAAACAATTGTAACTGGCTGTTTTAGTTGAAAGGAAATATAAAGCAAACGACGCCCGACGGCCGACCGGAGAAACATGAAAATTATACTAATGTCGGAAATAGACGCCCGTCGATGTCCGTGCAAACAATGAAAGAATGCAAATGGTCGGGACAATTTTTAAATCCCCGTTAATTGGAACTTCGAACTATGGAGCGGTGCGAATTTGATTGAACGTGGGGGGCAATACATTGATGGGTTTACGACGGAGTTTGGAACAATTGCACTTGATTTGAATAGATCCGATTAGCCGTCCGAAACACTTGTGACATGACTAGTTTGTGTGCGCAAATACGTACAAGCACCCTTTGGTTTGACACGTACATACATTACATTACACAGGAGTTTGGTCGCAAAACGCTTGTTAATTATAATCATTGTTATCGGAACTACCGTTAAGATTTCGTCGCGTATTTAAAAAAAGTTCTATCTTTTTCCGATAGTATTTTGAAAATGAAAATGAATATACTGAATCATTAAAAAAGAAAAGCGGCCATTGTTCAACGTGTAGGCGAAGCTCATAGCGATAGCTCGCTAGCGCGATGTGTGAAATAAAAAATGCGTCGACGAATTTAAAGCAACGTGTGCGTAGCGACGGCGGTGTCGCTACTCATGCATAAGAACCCCGTTGTGAGTCGAAACTAGTAGAGCTTTTCTCAGTTAAATCACGTAAGTCGTTATCTGTATATATACAAATGAATCGCAAAATGTGTTGGTTACTCAACAACGCCTGGACCAATTTTGTAAATTTTTACTTTGTTGCACTTATTATTGTCAGGAGAAGGTTCTTATCAAAGAAAATGTTAGAAAACGGAGGAGAAAAAAATACCCTTTTCTTTGTTAGCGGGATAGTCGGACCCGTGCGAAGCGGGGGTGGGTCGCTAGTTTTCAATATTTTATTATGTTTCACAATAGGTACTATTTAAAAGTTTTAAAATTGTCTATTCCGAAACGGTACAATTCGTCCGACATGTAATAATCAGTAAACAACACATAAAAATCTCTTTCAAGGATAAAATGCTATCGGTAGACAGAGATGTGCTGCGTTTTGGTTAAAGTAATCATAAACGCTTCTACGACGCACAGCTTTGAACAGATTTCGACGTCCAAAATTTTAATATAGGTACTATTCTTAGCATTAAAAAGAAGTTGCAGTAATGTTAATGTTGATAGTGTCACAGTTGCGCTATAAGTTAACAGTAGTATAAGTCAGGCAAGGAGCGGTCAATAATAATGTATCATGAATAACTTTTCCCAAAGTAAATTCTTACACTTTATTGGAATTTCATTGTACATCGAAAAGAGGTGGCGTACCATTACATTGTCTTTTACTCCCTATATTGCATAACGTTAATGTCTCATGTATTATTGAAGTTGCAAGTACATTACATAGATAACTTATTTAAAATACTCGATACGGGTTTTCTCTATTTTACAATACTTAGTAGATTTTGTGTAAACTTTTTGGAAGACAACAATATTTGCGTACGTCCCTGTTTCAAAAGTAATTTATTTATGAAAAAAAAGAAAGAGGTGGATTCGCATAGAGGTTAGTTAGGTTTTTTTTTTGCTTTAAGTATAAAAAGTTTTCGTCAGCCGTCATTCGTTTTTAGGGTTGCGGACGGACACTTGACTCTTTTTTCCGATATGATAATACATAATATATCTTAAACATTCCCCCTCCGGTAAATTTTTAGATATGATGAAACACAACGCAAGCTTTATGTTACATTTACGCCGGTTCCATGTAAGGATGTGGTCAACCGACGGCGACGCCTTCATTAAGCATGGCTCTCTGATACATAATTTTATCATCTTTTTGCAATAGTTCAGGAGTTTTTTTTTAACTTTGATGCTCGCTAATCGTATCGTCCATTCGCTATTATTGACGGTTCATTGCAAAAAAATTGATGCATAATGATTTGTACTTCTGTCTTTATTTTTCTCAGTGTTGTATCTACGTGGATTTATATCCATATTTTCGTTTGTATTTTGATTTTAGGCGGATTAGGGTGATTCTGTTTATAAAATCGATTAGTATTTCATGCTGCGACTTTAAGCAGGTTTTTTTTCAGGTCTCTTAATTAGTAATGAAAGGGTTTTTATTGTGGTGGACTAAAAGGCAAGATTTTTGTACAACAGCGAAGGTTCTTGGAGGATATTCAGTTTGGATTTTCGAGTTTTTTTTAACTTCGAGTTTGAAATGTTGTTTTCTTGTATGTGATTATGACTTGTGCGTAGTGAAGTTTGCTAAAACTTGTGATAAGCGCTAAAATACATGAATTATCTACCATTTACTTACGTTAATTCCTAATGATTATTTCTTCAAAAAGGTCTTAAGGTCTCCCTCGCTACGTTTATACGAGTATAATTGGCTGATTAGTTTGTGTGGCGGATACTTAATACTAATTAGACTTAATACGACTCAAATGGATCGAATACACCGTAGATGTCTCCAGGCATTGTGAACCAGGCCGTTACGTTAGCTACTTAAGTAGCTACGTTAGTAACTATAATAGAAGATTGTATTAGGTATTTGAACGTTGGGTTTCTTTACAATTGGTTGGAATACGTAGCGAGTCTTCGGTTCGGCTCTCGTTTTAAACGTTGTTGGTCTTGTTTCTTCATATTTTGTGAAGTTTTAGGTTAGTCTTTCGGTTTAATGATTTGTGGAATTTTAGACTACATTATTTACAAGGTCTTGACACCAAATGTTTAGTACAACCTTGTGTTTCAAATTCCAATTTAAACGCGAAAGACTCTCTAGCTGGGGTAATGGCCTTTAAATCTTCAGAAATTGTGTAGATTAAAAAAAAATTGATTGGTATTCTTGTTATTGATTGTTTTTATTGGTTAAGTGAGTAACCGCTCCGAAGATCAGTATTAGTACCTTCCTGTAACTCTTAACCAGGTATCGGTAGCGGTATTGTCTGGTAGCTGTTCCGACATATCTATTCGGCTTGTTAAATAATCTTTTAATAAGGAACACTTTATATTATGGTCACCCAAACATTTACATTCACTAAATAAACATTGTAATGTACACTAAGCTTGTCTATGTATGTATGTACGTATGTATATACATATAAAGTCCCTTCAGGTAATATCGCCTGAAGGCTAATATTATCTAGGCCTTTGAGCGCTAAGCAACGGGAACATTTGACGAGTAGGCGTCTACTTTTCCATCGATTATAGTCCTATAACAATACAAAGATGGCCGATAAGTGTGTGATAAAATTAGCTTTGTTAATAAAACAAATATATTAGATGTCAGTGATATACGACACTTGTCATAATAACATTTGCTTTTTCCCGGAGGGTTATGCCCACGTATGTTCTAGTTGGTTTTATTTCATATATTCCAAGGAATGAGATTAGAAAGCAATGATATTTTCAAATCAGTTAACCTGTCTTCTCTTTTGCCTGTTTAATCTGTATCACATAAAAATACATTGAAGGGATTTATGTTATTATCGAATACTTCACCCGCGGCTTCGCACGCGTATATAAGTATGTTTCCCGTGATTTTTCAAAACAGCAGTGTTTAAAGCTCGACTAAAATACGCGATTCAACTATATTTTGTAGCCTGTAACACTTAGGAACATTGTCGCTAACAGTCAGTAAAAGAATTTTGGAAATCCGACCAGCGATTCCAAAGATCCCTTCATACAAATATTCCTCATTTCTCAAGTATAAAAGTAGTTTCAGTTTGTGTAAGTCACAATTGCATCCGCGTTATAACGCTCACAAACTACCGTTAACATAGGCGTTGCACCATAAGGCCTCCGAGCACAGGTCCTTAAGGACCCGTAGCCCTTAACAGGCGCTGAAGGTGGCCACTTGGGTGGTTTTAGTTTTTCGTGGGGTTAAACAGCACACATTCTCGTCTTTCGACCCAAAACTCTAGGCGCCTTTTTTAACTTTTCACCAGTGAACCCTCAGCCGGGGTTGCGGCGTAAGCTCAATGAGGCACCGTCGGACACTCCCTTCTGCCCGGTCTTGGGCGGGAGAAGTAATATGATGATTTTCCCCTCACAAAAAAAACCAGTGAACAAAAAAAGGTGGTAGGTTGTAAATTAAGGTAAATTGTCGCCTGTTTTCTTCACCGTGTGTAAAACATGGTGCGTTATTTTAATATCCGTGTTTTGCTAGTTAGCACTAATTTCAGACATCGCGCAATAAAAATATTAAAGTAAAAAATAAGGTTATATACTTAAGCTTCTTGACCAGCGACGTAGTTAATAATATTACATTAAATACTTTTTACTGGAGTCTGAGGTCTAGGAAATAAAGTTGTGAAATTAAAAATATCTCGATATTTGAATATGTTATTTTGATCCCGGTTTAATTAATTCGTTCTGTATAAAGCTGTCGATGTTTTCGGCACAAAATGGCGGTCTATCATTGTAGATATTAATAATATTCGTTCGGAGCTATTGTTGTGATTTACAATGTAGCCGAACCTGAACAACTTTCATGGGGATGTTTGTTTGTATTTATATAAATGCAGTGCACATCAAACTTCCCACTCTTCATAATATTTAGTAAAATTTCAACTTTATAGCTGTTGTAATAGAATTTAAAATCTATTAGAGAAATAGGGGAAAGTAGATCTACATACATATGTCTGCTATACAATATGTTTCTCATAATGACCGTGGCTTTTGTTTCGAGGGCTCGGTCAAATATAAACTTTGTTACCAAAAATAATGATAGTTTACCGAATGAATAAAACAAAGGTTCTGATGCAGGCTTCATTCAACGCTTTGGAACTTTCATTATCAAAATTTGGTTTCGGGAAACAAAAAAGAGTTGTGTATTAATAATGTACATGAATTTTACCTACTACAAAAGTTGTTATTAATACAACACAAAAAATAACTGTACAACGGATACACAATGCGATGTCACATATAAACAAAGAGAAACAAACAATAATCGTTTTAAATTTATCAATTAATCATCAATCGTATTTTTCTATTATTATCTTTTTTATTATTTATTTTCCTTGTTAGTACAAAAAGATTGAAACGGGACTTACTTGATGAGACTTCAATTTCTGCTCGTATGTCTGTCTATCTGCAATCGACACTGTAGGTATTGTAGATTGTCTCTCGAGCTTTAACAACTGGCAGTTGAAATTTACACATACTAATGATGTGTTTTTCTTGATTATAACGAAAAATACCGTAATAAAATATTAATGACGTGCATATTATATATATGTAAATACGAAACCAATCATAAGCGAGGAAAACTAAAACTTAGCCAATTTCCTCTTCATGCGCTCGGAATAAGTCAAACACAATCTTAGCTTTCTGTGCTTTATTTAACTTCATTATTTAGTTCCTAGAATGTTCTTAATTGTTTGATTAATACCTTGTTACCTGGGTTTAACTTTAACTTTGAATAAAGTAATGCACTGTTCGGAAAAACACATAAATGTGTTAGGTATTTTGAGAAACGTAATATGCACTGCACCAATTTAATTATTACATACGTTATCAGCCTATACGTGCCCACTGCTGAGCAAAGGCCTCTTCTCACATGGATAATATTTGAGCATTAATCACCACGCACTAGGCTTTATAAGTCCAGGTTTCCTCACTATGTTTTCCTTCACCGTATTACAGTGGTGTCTTAAAATACATTGCATTTTGCTTTAAAATACACAGAACTTCCAGTGAATGTTTATAAAAAGCAAATTAAGTCTAGCAGAATCTGCGACGGTAGACACCTATTCAGAATTTGTCCAGCTGTTATCGTTTTATTTTTAAGTTGATATAAATAATGGAGAAATATAAAACTCTTGGGAAAACGTCCAATGTAAAAACATTTCCAAGTGAAGTCGACGCACTGTCTGCTCCTTCTTCGATAGCCAGATCAATGGAAAAACAGCTTTAATTCCCCAATAGAATTCACCGTATTATATCTATGAAGCTTCGTTAAAACTGTTCGAAAAGGTAGATGACATTCTTTGCAATTTAAAATTTAATTCTGCATTTACTGAATTCCATCCACTTTGTGGCATTTTCAATAGTGGAAAGGTATCGGAAAACATGCATGCATGCATGGCCGCACGTTTTCAATGTATGTGTGTAGCAGCATTTGGGGTGACAACGTTTTCTTTGTGACTTACTATATTTTATCTAGTTTTTTATAACACAGTCGACTTGAATCTTTTAGTTCTGTTGTGACTTTTATATGGTAGGAAGTGTCATTTTATTTTTATCTAAAAGCCCGTTCTTCTTGACCTTTTAAACTCCTGTTGTATTCTTTTTCGAGAAGCTGCTTATAGTGAAATGAAGGTCGACAGTCTTCTTCATAGTCATCAACGGACTTACAATGCATGTTTACCATTTGTCGGCTACTATAACAAAACAAATTGGATCTTACACGTTTATTATTGCTTTTAAAATATCTATTGTTGGACTAGTCACAAGGTTTGAAGATCGTTTTATTATAAATATAGGTCAACTAAATCGGTATTCATTTTAGAATTTCATTTTGCAACTCTTAATATAGATAGTCCGCTTGTCCAGTTCGACTAAAAATGTAGTGTGACTTTATACCGCGACTGTCAAGTCCGAGGTTGAAAGTTCTAGTCTATTTCAGACCATGCCCTTTTGCTTATGTGTAGACATAGTACTATTACTACATTTTTGTTTGTTTATTAAAACTTATACGGTAGTCATCGCGTACTTAACAGGCGGATTTAATTCCATATAAGTACATATATTGTCTAACAGTCGACTTTTAGGTGATGGAGAGATGTGAGTGATAAGTGACATAAGTACTACTGCATCTCATATTTCTATTTTGAAATATAATATATTGTTGCTGCTATTAACTTATAAGGTACTTAACTCCTTCCAATAATTATTTAAAAAACTTTTTAAAATAGTTTATGACGTAAACGCATAACATAATCTCGGATTGTCTCCTGTCACCTTTGGCTGCGTAAAAAGCGAGGTGACAATGACTGGTTCTCGGTGACTACATATTTTTCTACATTCATGTAGAAAAAAGATGAACTTTAATAGGACGTGCCTTAAAAATTACTTTGGCTTGGCATTGTCTTTTAAAAACTTTGTTACAGTTTCAGTTTAACAGCAGAAATAGTATTTAAAGTAAATGTTGTATCAACGCAACGTCATCTTTAACCCTATAAGATATAAGTATATTTTGCTCCATCGCGCATCGATCTCTACTACTCCTTAAGGTCCTGATAGACTTGAGCATTTACTTGGAATAGAACATGTGGCATTCACAACGTTTGTAAACCTGTCGAACTGAACAACGAACCAACCCAAGCATAGAACCAAACATTGCAACGGCTATTTGTACTCAAGCGAACGTCGTACTAGATGTTCTCAAAGATGTCAGTCTTGCTCGACGGAACTTTGCTGTCAAACGCTTGATGAAATGCTCGCACTCGTTATTGTTGTCATCATTAGCCTGATTCCGTCCACTGCTGGACATAGGCCTAATTCCGCGCCACTGAGCGCGATGTTGAACGACACCCGCAACAACCGAAAAGTTATGAGTTCGTCGCCGAAGTTTTGGGGATTGAAGATATTTTGAGTTTGGGTCTCCGGTAACCTCACTTAACACTGTAATTGTTTCACGCCGGTTTTCTGTGAGGCCGTGGTATCACTTCGGTCGAGCCGACCCGTTCGTCCCGTAGCGTGGCTCTCCCACACTTACCTAAAATACTTACCTACTTTTATAATTTATGTATTAAGTACTCACAACCTACAATAGACTTTTTTCCACACATATACTTTTTAGGATTCGTTACCAGAAAACAATGGTTGTAAAAATTGTAGCTTTGGATTATTTGATATTGTACAGTAAAGTGATACCTAAGTCCAAACAGAAACAGTTGTAACAGTTTCGTTTGAATATATTTGGTTTTTCAAACTACGTCGAACAAGAGAAAATAAATTACATAAATTTTGTTAGATTTAGATTAAAAACAGTTTTTGATTTTTAAATTGTTAGATAAAAGTTAGAATGTTTGTATAAGACAGTGACAGCAACAATTTTATTCCTCAGATAACATTAATCTGACTATTGAAAAATCAACCCTCAGTGTATTAGTCGATAAGCTACCATACAGAAATAATACTCATCATAGCTCACTTGTTACATATACAAATCTTATTCGTGAATTAATTAAATATCACAGCATTAAAATAGTTATAAATCCATTATGCTGCATTAGTTTTAAAGTAGCAGTCAGTAGAAGGTAACTCCCATACAATTAATATTTAAAAAGTTTGTATTTAATTTGCTTACTTTACAATGGCCGATGTTTACAGTACTGCATCCATTTCAGAGATTTATTTAATTTGTATCTGTCACTCTTAGTTCTCAGTGATATTAATTCTGTTTCTCCCTGTCCATATCAAAAGCACTTATCTCATTTCGTGAGAGTTGGAAATGTTCAGATTTTTCCAATAAAATCTTTGATCCGTAATCGATAGCTTGCAGTACACTAGAATTTTCTTCCACTGTATGACGTCCAGTACGATAAAGAACTTATAGAAAATGTCTCCTCGTGGGAAATGTTACAGCGTGACTTCTCAATTTATGTTTATCATTAATTTGTCGATGAAAATTGGGGCCTAAGAACTAGTGACATAAAATACTCAACTTTCTATAAAAACAAACCATCGATAATATATTCTACACAGCTATCTACAAGTGTAATATTAAATTAAACTATAAATGAGGAAAGTAGCTTAGAAAGTGCAAAGTTGAAAAATTTTAAATTCTAATAAGGTCGGTAGTTACAAGTCGGCGAGTGTCTCTATTAAATTGATATGACGCTGTAAAAATATAATCCTATTAGTACCCAAGCTTACTGACTAAGTAGATTGTCTACCAATAAACATCAATTTAAGAATTCAGTTTCAAACTGAAAAATAAGAAATTAAGCATTCAACTAGATTTAGGTACTAGACTGAATAATTGAGTTAGATTTGTGGTGGGTGATAGGTATTGGATTTGTTTGTTAGTTCATTGCACTATTAACTCCATAGTGCCCTGTATAATTATGACTATAGACGTTTCTTTATTACACTTTCACACACTAGAATTTTCTCCTGTGTCCTAGGTGCGTTTACAAACATACGAATCGACAAACATAAGCCGCCCAGACCCGAAACTATTTATGGATCTCACAAAGTGTGGTTTCGTGCGGGAATCGAACCTGCCCAGCCATCACAGACTCAGAACTGATGAATAGTGGGATAACCATGTTTGTATCTGTGTGGCATTGTACCCCTTCGGTAATGTTCTCTCGCCCAGGATGAGGCGAGAGGAAGTGTCAGACTCTAACTGACTAAAACACCCCCCGTTCCTTGTCCTGCTTAAAGCCAAGGCCGTAGTACCTCATTGCGCTTACCCGCAACCCCGGCTGCTCGGTGATGAAAAGTGTGACAGTACTTTTATGTAGTCCCATTATTTTATGTACGTACCTACTAGTGAAAATACTTATCGCCACTGAAAAGGCAAAATGTATTAACAATTAATTTCGTACGATATGAAATATATGTATAATATTGAATTCGCCGGAATTTTCACTTTCCAATGAAAATTAATTATGTTCGGTTAAATGCATTTAACAGTAGCAAGTGTAGTTTGCTGTTGTTGTGGTCTGAAACTTACTCTGTTGGTCTAACTTTTTCCTATACAGTTGAATTTGTGTACTTAATTAACCTTATTAAAGGGTTCTTACCGGTACCAACTCATAATTTGAAGTCGATAAAGTCCTCAGTTGAAAATTTTCGAGGAAACGGTACCTACATTAGTTTTTGAACTGCCTTTTATTTTACTTTCAGTGGCTTCTTCGGTGACGAAACACTAGTTAATATTTCTGTAAAAGTTCTTTAAAAGTTAATATAATTTTCGATTCATTTTTTGGGTTTATTTGTTTACGGTACGGGTTGCAGTGGCTGCAGAAATTCCAACGAAATTAATTATGATATTCGAGAGGTATGCATTGTATTACTGTATAGGGTTCCCGGTATGAATTACACATATTTTTGTGGTTTTCATTAATCCGAAATTCCGAACTGTACTATTTTATCGCAGCCATATTGGAAATCGAAATATAAGATCATAAAGGCTCATTTACACGATACGATTTTCTTAAACATTCAAACAAGAGCTATTATTTCTTCTATAAATATAGGGTTCGTTTACATTGTACTACTGTTCAAACCATAAAAGTTAATTATATCCTCAAAAAGCTGTATGCACATCACATTTTACAATAAATATTTCGTAAAAATCGGTTAGTTCAATATTACAAGCTGTATTACAATCATAAACCATGTTATTTATATGTAAAAATATACATATTGTAAAATAAAACCTCATTTCAAAGTGTCCGGTGGCTTTATCATACTGGTTTCGTCATTGGTTACGAGCTTTTAGATGCGAAACGTCGTTAATTGCATTTGTCTATTTCAGTGTTTTTCAACGTGTGGGTCGCTACCCCCACGGAGTCGCGGTGTCTTTTTGGGGGGTCGCAACGCTTTTAAAGGGGTGTTGCAAATGGCTGGAAAAGGGGTATCATTAAAAAAAAACAAAAACACTCAAAGGTTTAAGTATTATAAAAAAAATGTTAGTAAAAGAATTAAATAATTCGATCATCTGACTATAAAAACAAAAGCAAAAAAATAAATTATAAGGAAAATCTTAAACTTTGGTGTAATCACGATATACAAGATGAAAAAAATTAACTGTCGCAACCTGATTGTGTTGTGTCCTTTCTAATTATGAAATAGAGTATGTTAGTTTGAAAATTTGTCAACTATACTCGGAATTTTAATTTCATTCCAGATTTGACAATTTCAGTGTTGCAACGTTATGACATGAAGTAAATAGTGACGTTGCGAAATTATTCGATTTGGAAATCGAATATTTTCGGATCGATTCCTCTCTTTTATAATTTTACACTCGTAAACAAAGTATATCAGGAAATTAAATACATATTTCTGAACCGATAATTTAGTTTTGACGATTAATTAACTATCTGACACTTTTTTTTATAATTGTGTGTGAAATAAATAAAAATATGTGACAATAAAACAGATTAATCTGTTTTGTTTTATAAGACTTATCTGTTAAGAAGTGTTTATTCGACATTCTGCTAGTCTAAGTTCACTGTACTTTCAAAAATCACAGATTAAAGCAAAAAACCAAAGCGATTGTTTATCTGTTTTTGTGTTCATCACTACACCATTATAATGTGGTATAATTATTTCACAAAATGACAGTATTTAAAATTCTGCCTATAAAAGTGACTTCTCCCGGTCCTTCTGTTTCGGGCTGAAAAAGCTGTATATTATTTAGCTAACCCGCGACCCCGGATGTACGTCGGCCCTTGTGGGCTTCATTCGTAGTGGTGGTTTTTCTTATTTTTTTCATTTTCTACTCTAATCCGCTGGGTTCTGGTTCTAGTATTTGTGAACACGACCGCGAGCTTTGATTTGTAACAAAGAGATTCGGGAACTAGTCCGTGAGTAAAGAACGTTGACATTTACTCTTTTGTTCAAATTCTCAATAATAGCACGATATCTGGAATTTTGTATTTCCCAACTAGTCAATTCAATATTTATTTCGGATCGTGCAAAATTACAATTTTCTATGAATTTTGAAGTACTGTAAAGGAAAACCTCGTGAGTAAACTTGGACATAATTTCTCAAGGCGGATTGGCCATTTCGAACTTTATAAGCCTTGACCCGGCATGATGATTCGTGCTTAACCCTTCTCCGTGTGAAAAGAGACCTTTGCTCAGCAGCGGGCACTTATGATGGGTTGTATTTTCCTTAAAATTAGACTAGGTAGTAAAATTAATGAATGAATCAGTATTTTTTTTTATTTAGTGTTTTGAAAAAATGTTGTTGCCTAAGGAAAGTACCCGATTTTGCCTCGCGTACCTTTGTAAACACACAACTCTTTATTACGTGTAAGTAACTGAAAACGTAACCATTGGAAACCCCCACTTGTTGCGGTCCTCGGCGTCTCAGTAGCTTGTGATTGTATGTATATGTTTACGAGGTGACGGAGGGCATTGACCCCAAACGTTATACATTTAGATTTAGGAATTCACTGTAATTAGTTCTATGTTTGAAATTGCCTCCAAACATAATAAGCCTCGGCCTCGCAACAAGCTTGATGGTAAAAACATTGAATTTGAAAAGCAAACTTTCATATTATTTTGTAAAACAGGTATAGTAGGCGTTGATATTTCATAAGTGGGCCTCGCAGACGTACTTATCTTCTCAGACTGTCTAAGTAGTCTCAATTAGCAATAGCTCTTCGATATGTCTATCAATATTATTTATTACCTGTAATTTATCCCACACAAATAAAATAAAAACAGCGCATCATACTACCCGAAACTGTTTTTCTTCGCTATTCCAACTTGTTCAACTTAAAAACAAAACAATAGAGTTCAGAATGTCTTAAATTAATTAGACGAACGAGCGTGCATGGGAATAACAGTCTGCACATGAAGCTACCCTGTCTGCCTTCAAGAGACTTTCGACTTAGTAACAAAACAATAAAGTTGAGGATCTATAAAAAGAAATTAGGTGGGTAGGTGTACATGGAAACCGAAGTGTTCGCGAACAGTCGTTCTACCTCACAGTCTTATAAGACATTTCGCGCGGGACGGTCGTGAGCTTGACAGTAACTGCTCCCGTCAACTCGTAAGAAATTGACACCTTCAGTTTTATATTATCAAGCTTGAACCTAGCTTCTAAAGGTAGAAACAAATTTTTTATTTTTCAATGGTCTATAGTTTGTGATTTTCGATTATTCATTTTTTATATTTTTAGTTCTAAGATCTTTTTTTTTATTTAGATACTTAATTAGTATTGTGTCAATTTTTGTTGACATAAGTTTAATAACTTTACTGTTTTCATATCATTTAAATACCTAAGTTACGTAGATATGTAGGTAAAGTTAACTTTTATTTAGTTCTGTAAACTTTGATGTTATTTCTCAAATAAACAACTTCATTCGTGTTAGTATTGAAAACAAAATTGATCAATTATTTGACTGTAAAGTTTCTTGAACTGAAATATAATTAATTCTCTACCATCTTCTAAAGGATCTTAAAAAACATGAATTCTTGTTTCCTATGGAATAAAAAGATGTTTTGAAAGCCGAAAGTAGCCTTTATTTAAATAATAAATTTTCTTTATTAAAAACTAGTTTTTCAAGAAGTACTTACGAATTTTTTCGCAGAGAACATTTTTAATCAGGTTTTATAAGGTTGCCACCTCCTCCCGAAGTTTTGTAGACAGATGAATACGATAATTAAAGTAACTTCGGTACAGAATGTTAGAGTTTCAACAATATTAAGATTGCTTTTCAAATGTACACACAGTCAATATTTTAAAATTTTTATAAAAATTATTCTCAAAGGCGATGTCATATGAGAGTGATCCATAAAGTCGAGTTCGAACGGTTTCGGAGAATTTCTGCCATTGTGAATAAAAGCCCGGAAATCGAACTAAGGACTTCACGTGCAGCACTCGAAGTAGCGATGAAAATTGTTGTTTTTATTCTGTCTTTGTTCTCGCTTTGATACTGCAGTTTGTTTGTTATTGCATAAGAGCTTTCATGCAGATATGAGAGGTCGCAAATGAAAGTAGGATTCGTGAATCGGTTATGGATGTGATGGGAGTTTAAAAAATAAAAATAATTGTACCTACATGACATACTGGCCCGAAGGTTAAAAAGCCCGCTTCCCATATATGAGTGTGCACGTTCGTAACCTGGCAGTCACTAATGTTTTTGTACGTTCTAAGATTATTTAGATAGGTACTCTTAGTATTTTGGTGAATGAAACCTGGTCTCATATTTTTTATTATATTTAAGTTTGGAATCGCTAATCCGCCTTAATCAAGCGTGGTGATTCAAGAAAATACTGCTACAAGTAAGAAGAGGCCTTTAATCAGCGTCTAATGATATGAATAATGATAATGATGATGACAAAACAAAGGGTATCGGGTTGTCTGTCTCATCAGGAATAAAGCCTTTTTTTTACTACAACACGCCGCGTGTCGACTCCTAGCGTTTGATTCGTTATATTTGTGATTTGTCGTGAATATCTTTGATAGATCTTTTAACTCTATGCTTCTGTGAGAAAGTTGATAATCAATTAATTTAATTTTTTTGTTTAGGCTTTTTTATATTAGCGATTGAAAACATGTTAGTTGTTGTTGATACTTACTAGTATTTTAACATACAAATTTATATACTTATTGGTTGTGGGTGTAGGCAGATTCCATTTTAGATTATATATACTCGCCATATATTTCTGGCTCCACTCCTAACTCCCTGATCCTACTAAGTATTGAACCTTTAATTGCTAACAAAAACTGTTGACGCCATTGTCTGACATGGTGCTTAATGTGTGAGAACTGCAAACCGTATTTTACTCCGTCTAAAAAACTAATTAGAATTACCGACACCTAGACAGTTCCGTACTTCATTTAACTAACGGAACAGTAAAAATTATGAAACTATTTTAAGTAAGTGCCCCAATCTCTCACTATTGTGACTGTCACAAATGATCTTTAAAACAGAAGGTATCTACTTCTAGAAAGTTTTTCTCTCCGCGTGATAATAGGTACAAGGATTCTTGGAAAGAGGGTGGTTTAAGTATGACCTAATTTTTCCGACACGCATAGCAAATCTCATTGTAGCGGTACCAATGTGGGATATAATAAAATGTATCTGTCCTCCACATAGCATCTGTATGTAACAATTTTATAAAGAAACTCACTTCTTTCTTATGCTTTTATTGGTTATTAGCAGCCCGTCCCTGTTTCGCACTCGGGTGTCCACCTACTTTTCTAGGCATTGAAAGGGACGCGATTTCCCGATTCAACTACCCAAAAAATCATCATATAGATAAAAAACATATAAAAAATATGGTAATTCATCTAGCCGTTCTTGCGTGATGCCATAATCAAGTAGATGAAGAATTCATTTTTTATAGATATAGTATAAAAAAATAATAATATTATACCTAGAAGTTGGTGGCTTTTGAAATGAATACTCTATGCTTTTGCGCCTAGTCTAGTCTTCTAGATCCTTCAAACATAAATTCTTTATTCGATAGCAATAGTTTCTTTTCATACCAAGCTATATATATCCTTCCTGTCTACAAGTTAAACTCAGGAATTAATAATTTTATTACGACTGCATATTTCCAAATATGGGATTGATGTGTGTCTAAGATCGTGAACGACATATGTCAATTGCACCAAGTCAGGGATGTGACATCGTGTTTGCAATTTCTGCATTTGAGGATGTTGTGGTTCAATGAATCCGTCTATTTCTATTGACACAGGTTCTGTAAACAGTATAGCCCGGACTCAAGGGCCATGGTTGTCGTTTTGGAAAATTAGGAGGAAGAACAAATATTCAAGTTGTCATAGGATAGAGTTTGATTGAAAATGTCGCTTGCAGTTATCCAGGAAATTGCATTGAGTATGATTGACGATTTGCTGAAATGTACATGAGATCTAGGATTCAAGTTGCTAAGGTATAATACGGTAAATGCCGACCATAGATATTGGCATTTGCCAGTGCATTTGAATGGCATGTGCCAATCAAATTCTCCAGCAAATTCCCTTGTGTGCTCATGACTTATTGGTAAATGAATCGATGGTAAATCTGCAATGCAATGCTTTTGTGCCAGGGGGGGAAGGGGTTAATACAGTTGTTTCTTTATAAACTTCTGTACTGTCTGTTTAGTGTACGCAAAGTTGATTGTAATGTTTTTGCTTGTTAAGCTATAAGGTAATTCCTATAGCATTTTGAGCATGTCACCAAATTAAAACAAAAGGTTTTTCGAAATCAATACTTGTACTTAATGTACCCGCTCATTGCAAGCGGGTTAGTTTTGCAGTAAATCATATTCCACTAAATATGATCGTAAATAATACAAAACGCAATACGTAACAATTGATGTTAATACTCGTGCTACAACTTATAACTACATAAACTTTGCATTATACTAAAAGAACCTTCAGCTAGAACGTTCTTGTAATAAAAATGTTTAATATTTCCATCAGAACAGTTACAACTAACAAGCATCATGAGCTCATTTATCACTTCAACAATTTCAAGTTCACAACATGAACTTGACATCGAAGAAAAATACGTTTGAATGCGCGTTTAATGTAACAAATTGCAGTTTCCAATACTTCCCTAACGAAGCGCCTGCTGTTAGTTGTTTACTTATATTTATTTACCCTTCACTTGATACGGTCATTTGTGACTGCTCTGTTATTTTCTACTTTGTTAGTCTGACTACTCAACTTTATTCTCAAGTATGACTAAGTATAGGGATAGGAATCAGCCTCGTTTTCACTTGGCCTCAAGGCCTTTAAAGGCCTGACTTTGAGACAGTGTATACTTTTGTCATCTCTCTTGTTTGTCTGTCTATCCTTTCCGAAAATACGGCTGTACCTACTTAAACTTATACATACATAACATACTATGTAGTAAAAGGCAAAAGACCAGACGAGTGTAATTAAAATGAAATAACCTTATGATTTCATGTAAAACACATTTTCGTCTGCCGAGTCGAGAGCTCAGCTCATGTGTTTGTAGCTTGAACTCAAACTGACCCGTCCTTTGAGGGATCATAGCATGGTAAACAAAACTAATAATTGCAATAGGAAGTATGAATTAATTTCGAATGAAATGATATTTATTTTAAACGTTTTAGAGATTACATTTACATCAAACAGTGAGTTGGGTATATAATCATTATGTGCTGCTATTCGGACTCTAAAATTTAATTAGCTTGCTGATATGTTATAGCTCTACTCAAAAGTCCATGTTTTGTGTAAAAAAATTAGGATTTAATGTCGCGAGATGTAATGGTTTGACTTCGTGGTGGCCCAGAGGTTAATTTCCATTGTGAGGATAAGACACACCTAATAATGAAGCTAGAGAAATAGTTACTTACGTAATTACATACAAGTTTTAATCGAAAATAAAGGTGTGTTACTCGTTGACGCCTGACGCGTTGTTACCGTCGACCCAATCTATCGAACATCAATATCATTTTGGCAATCAATATAAAAACAATTGGAAAAGTGTTCGTGAGTAGCACTGTTTGTACGTACTTATAAAATACGGGCAGGAATAAATCCGACTCCAAACGATGAGGATTCCAGACTTATCGTACAAATTGATATTTTTATTATTTTGTATCATGAATCGAAATTGTGATGCTTCATAACAATTCTGTAGTTATTATTATTACTTTTAAGTCAATGGAAAAGAATTCTCTATAAGGTATTTTTGCTGTTGTGAAAGCGTTAATAAAAGAGTTTTTACAGCCTACAAGTAAATCGTTGTATACCTTAGTAAAATCTGACCACATACTGCTCTCGTTCCCTAAAATAATTCGCAATCCTTAACAGGGAAACGAAATCGTGTTTTAATTTTTCTCCTTTTCAGTTACTGATAAAAAACTTCCATGTATGTCACTGCACTTTGAAATATGAATCGTGTGAACCAATTTTTCAGAGTACAATTCTTTATACATAGGTTCGTAGTACCGTAGGTTGATCCCTCTGCAAATATTCGTTCGGATTACGGGCGCCATGCTCACGGACACGCCGCTTCATCGAATTGAGCACTTCACACCTTTGACACTTGAAACTATGATTTTAAGTCTCACATTTCTATGACGCGTGATCCCATAATTGAAATGCAACCATTTCTACATATGTGTGTACGGGTTTTTCGTTTCTATTTGGATTTTTGTCCCATGGAAGTATCCACTGCGTCCTATCTTGCTTGTTATGATCCTTTTGACGTCGATGTACTTGGTTAGTATTTTTTGGTAGACGCAACCACATTTTGAGTTGCACGTTCAATTCAAAATGTTTTCAAAGCTTTGTTTTAAAATCAACATTTTTATGTAAATATAAGCAGATTTGTCTAGTATGACACGCTGTGTCATTAAATTCTTTATATCAATTAAAAATACATAAATTTATGGTAAGTAGTTAAAAATTTATCACTCTGAACGTGTTGTGAAAAGCATATGAATTTGCTTCATGTAAAATATTGACATACAACTGAATATTTTGGAGACTCTGTGTCTGGCCCAAACGAGCTGAGTATTAATATAATGTGTTCAAAATGTCCGAATCTAAAAATAGTCTTGCACAAATAAAAGTAGGGCAGTGACATTGAACCTGCTAATAGAGAACAGGTTCATTTAAACGTCGCTTGAACTTGACCCTATTATATCCCTATTTTTGTTAGCCGGTTTAGAGTGTATCGATTTATATTGGACCTTCTTCAATGCTTCAAGCTCTGTTACCCAGATATCAATAATATTTATAATGTCGTTTGTTTTGACAAAGATAGATGGTGTAAGAAGAAGAGATGGTTTTTGTTGAATATCAAATTGAAGAATATAACAGCATATAGTGTATTGTTGATTACCAAGTAACCGCACCGGTTCTAAGATCTTCCAACAGCTTCTGTAACGCCTGAACACCGTAACAATTACTAAGGCATCCAAGTGCATCAGTAAATGTATTTTAAAATTGAACTCAACGCCTAAAAGGTTAAATAAATGTTGTTCGCAGTAAATACGGCTGGTTTCGTGACTTTGAAATAGCAGCTCTATTCATGTAAATCTGAAAAACAGACGTGAATAGTGATGTCAAAACATTTTACTTACAAAGCAAATTACATTATGTCCATGCACCGCCCGTGCACACAGCAGATGAGTTTGCAATATAATTTTAATAATGTATGCCGGTGTGAGCCAAACTGTGATTGCTTTGACACGACGATGCTGCCACGTTGATATCATTATAGTTGACGATACATTGTTGACACTTCATCCTTTTAAATTAACTCATTTGTCGAGTATTGTTACGATTGTTAAGGCTCAGTTTTTGAGTTTCTGTAAGGGTCATTGTGAAATTTACAAAACAAAATTTTGAGCTTATTGTTAACAAAGTTTGGACGAATACCTGAAGACAAGGAATGCGTTACATAACGATACGATTTAATGACACGATGTCTTAACGCCACTAACATGTGGAAGATCAAAATAAATTTGGGATAGGAAATACGACCACTTTCTTTTTCTCTAAGTATATAAATTGTGTTTATCATTTCACTTTACTGTTTCTATTTTCCTTAAATGACAAAGATAAAGTTTTTAGATACTAGAAGACAAATCAACGAAAGTGCTAACAACACTTCACAGTGATTTAAAGATTAATATTAATCAACTAATGCCGTCGATTTGATTCTATCGATTGCAGCGCCCTAGTTGTCTTTGTGTGGATTAATTAATTCCTGACAGTGCATGAGTAATGCAAGAGGTCATTCTTGCACTTTATTTGTGGTCAAAGTATATTCACACGCGATTGAGAAGTACAAATTTCAAAGGAAGTTAAACGCCTACATTTATTTGAATAATAAATTGAATTAAAAATGTTTATACGTCTATTTCTCGTAAATTGTACACGTTATTTTGTAGGACAATTACTTTATCGAAGTGTCTGTTTTTGTATTGTAACTATTGTGAGATATTATACTAAATTTATTAAAAATTACTACTTTCTCACGCGAATTAATTGAGAAAAGCTCAACTAGTTTCAAGCCACAACAGGAATCTTATTCATGAGCAACATCGCGCGTCGCGGTGACGGTTGAACAGCCGACTCTCTTTTCAAACAATATCCTTGAGAATTATCCCTATTGCCTGCCATTGACCGTCATGACTTTGTTATCAAATAAATAATCTCGGTTTCTCGTTAAGGTACCTAACTGAAGAATAGTTAACAAGATCCACAATGTGCGACAGGATTACCGCCAGGGCCCAACCACCAAATGGCTTGGTAAGTTTTTGACAGGATCAACCTGACGCAGCGCAGCGATTGTTTTCCTGATTTATATACGTATGTATGATTGAGTTTAGTTTTATGGAAGTATTTAATAAATACCGTATGAAGGTCCATCGTTCACGACCTGTACGGTCGTACTCCATGCCAGAGCGAGCCTGTCGCTCGCTCAGTCGCAGCCGCCGCCGCAGATATAACAGCGTACCTCCAGTAAGAGCGGCGCGTTCCGAATGTTGCGTAAGTATTGGATTTTCGTACTTTTGATGGTCCTACACTCACCACTTAACTTGAGCTACGCGATCTATGTACTTTCGTCTTTTTTTCAGTTTTGTCCAGGTTTTGTTTTGCTTTAGTCGTTTCGTCCTGCACTTACCTTATAGTAGAAATATTTTGAGGAATGGTTGATACGTGCACGCTACGCTTTTTCACATATCAGTTGGTGTTGTTGATGAACTCAGACATTTTTGTTACATAAAAGTGTTGTATGTTGTTTAATGTGTAAGTTTAACATTGTTGTTGTAGAAATGTTACTTGTAATGTACCTATAATGAGAAACAGCGCGCCTGGCAAATTTCGCTGAGCTCCATATCAAATGTTCTGTTTTGTCCTTCGCTAATGTTATTTATTCTTTAACGTATTACATAAAGCGCCTATTTCACTAGTTTTATATAAGTACCTACCTGTTAAACTAAAGTGAAACAATACATTCTGTATTAAAAAAAGTCTGGTACTTAGCGTTTGTTCAGAAATCGAAAGAGGCCCTTTATGTTTTAGACCTTAATCTTTAAGATGGAACAGATTCAATATTTCGTATTTTGCAAATGCAACCGTCTGAATCCCGCCGTAAGGTCAGATACCTTTGTTGTCAGATACCCCTGTAAAGTGAATCATTAACTATTAAAAGAATAAGAAATTTAAGCAATTATATGTTTATTTATTTATGGAGAATAATATTGCATTTTAATACGATACATATATCATCTATTAATAAAACAGGTACAAAGTCACTACATATTCCCAAAGTAACTTCTTCCTGCAGACTTGCGACAAGAAAATTAAATAAAACACAATACACTGTACAACGTGCAAAACGTATTTTATCACACATCATAAAACTCATACTACAATTATTATAAATATACATATACTTATCTATTTCAAAATATTCATATTCTGTTCATTATATCCATACTACTCTCGTGCGGTTTCACCCGCTGCTCGGCTCAATTTCATCGTAGCGTTGATGTTTTGCCTATAGCACTCAGAAACATTGCACCTATCTATCAGTGAAATAATTTTGGCAATCCCACCAGCGGTACCAAAGATTACCCCCTACATTACATACAAACTTACAAACATACAAACTTACAAACAAAGAAATTTTACCTCTTTATAATATAAGTATAGACAAAGCTGTACCTCATGAGGATAACTGTCGTTTATTCAGTTCGCCTAAGCCAAATTCTGAAATGCCGTAAATTTTTATTATACTTATATGTTTTTTTCCTATTGCAGATCGCTTTCTTGGCAGAAGGCAAACCGTGGTCCGCTGATGATTTCACTCAAGAAACTGCACAAAAGAGTGCCGCGTGGTCGTCCGATTATTACAGCTCGGACAATAGTGCGACTTATCACCGAACCAACAGTGGCTCTGAAGCAAGCTACCAGTACGTATTCTTTGTATAATCAAGTGAAAGTCAAAAACATTTATTCGTATGCAGTAAATATGTATATGTGGTCGTGGTTGCCCGGAGGTTAAGGCGCCCGCTTGTCATGAGGGGCGGGTTCGGAAATTGGCAAGTAGTACGAATGTAACTTTTTTCGAGTTATATGTACTTTCTATGATCATTTAGACACCACCGGCATACAGTGAAGGAAAACATCGTGAGGAAACCTGGACATATAATATAATTACTGATTATAAGTTAGAAATCCCTAATCCGCCTTGATCAAGCGTTGTGATTATTGCTCAAACCTTCTCCGTCTGAGAAGGAGCCCTTGCTCAGCCGTGGACACTTATAGGCGGATGATAATGATGATGATGAAAAACATTCGAATGGAGAAGAACGACAATGAACTCCATCGTTACCCTCTTTGAAAATTTATATATTCCATCTATCAGTGAAATAATTTTGGCAATCCGACTAGCGGTTCCAAAGATTACCCCCCTACATACAAACATACAAACCTACAAACTTACAAATTTTACCTCCTTATAATATTAGTATAGACTTGAAAACATATATGATTTGATATATTAAAAAAATATATCTGACTACACACATACTGGATCAATCTCTATTTTCGTATCAACATAAAACTGTGCTGACCGTACATAAATGTGTATGTATGTGTGACTAGTTACGCAAATAAGTATTAATCTAGATGAAAGACAGATAGAAGGTCTCGATTTCTGGATGACAATACGAAGCTAATTATTATCCCGATAACAGAGACGAAGCTAGCAAAGTTAATTACCTTATAATATTTGTTTCGCTAATCCCAATCAACGAAGATGACAAAGTATTAGATTTTTGGATTATTACTTATAAAAACAGCACAAGAATATGTGCTAAGGTGCCGCATATATCAGAACTGGTGTAACGGATTCAAACACATGGCTAACACCCGGTTTCTGAAGGGCTTGTCAACGCTAAAATTAACTAATCTCCTGTTGAATGTCTTGTCAAGTCATCTGATTGGTTGTTGATAATTCAGTCAACCAACCAGATGACTTAACAAGAGATTAAATTGATTTTAACATTGATCGGCCTTTCGGAAACCGGGGGTATGGCTAATTAATTTTGTTTTAAAAAATGGGATTCTTTTTCCAAAAGTAGTCATTTGTTTATTGATTAGTGTTACATTTTCAGCGCATTTCAAATAAAAAAATTCGTTTACATTTTTTATGCAAAACGGCAATTTCATAGGTGAAGACCTATTCATAAAAGTGTAAAGTTTGCCATCAATGAAAATGGAGGCGTAACACAATTATATCCAACAGTAAGTGAATTTATTTAAACCAATTACAACATAAATGTGTGCTTTTCACTGTTTTAATGTTGTTATAACTACGCATTTGTACCGTCAGGTGTTCCGTTTGCGATACCGATATTTGTCAATTGAATCGTATATTGAAGTTATAAATAATCCAAGCACTAGAGTTAATAATTAAGGTTTAATATTTTTTTGTTTGGAGTTTATTCACGTCACTATTTCACGAGTTTACTCTATAGTTTCAAGTTACCAGGCTTACAGTCTTTTAGCAATATTGTGCGGTCTTTTAGCGACGCTCGCGCAACCAATTCTTAAACTGTAATTAGTCGATAAACAGTGTGACACATTCATTCAAGCATTTTTTATGACCGGTTTCTGATTATCGCCCATGTCGAACATACCGTGTGAACAAGTTACATGCATAATTATTGAAAATTCAATACAATTGTTAATTCAGAGGAGAGATATGTACATTCAGATTAATTGATGGCCAAACACAACTACCAAACCCAGCGCCATCTTGTGACGGTCATACCTGAGTCAGAATCCAGCGCTCACGGCTCAGTTGAAGCTTTGCAGGCAGTCGAGCAAATACAGTTTTGCTTACAAATTAACGTGAGCAAATATTATTACAGCGGGCGCTAGACTCAAATCAAAGTCTGTGTAAATTGTAGGGATGTCATCCTGTATAGGTTCTCCTTAGACACAGCATCGTCTTATTGTAAGATATTGCAGGCGACATGGCGACAAGTCCTTAATTGGCATGCACTTCATCAAGCGGAATATTCTAGAACATCTAAGAAATTTCCTTGAATTTGTGAACACTAGAAATGTTGCGATTCCTATTTTCGCCTGACGACTTGTTAAGTTTGATCGGATATTTATAGAATCTCAAATATAATGGTAGTAGGTACTTATTAATAAAAAATGTTAAAATTTTTACTTCTAAATGATAATATTCATTACATATTTTAATCAAGGATTCATATAAAAATCAGGGGATTTTTCTCCTATCAACGAATTCCTTAACCAAAATTAATTGTATCGATGATACTCTAATATTTTAGAAGTGGTACATACCAGAGTTATTGGAATTCAGTCTAGAGACGGATGTGGGCGTGCAAATTAAGTGTTATAATAAGCACCAATTTTCAGAGCTTGTACTGAGAATTATAAATCAGTACGTTAAATTTACTCAACCTGAAATTAAATTGTGAAGCTTTGTTTACTTCTATAAGTTATTTTAGAATAATAATAATTATTTATGCACTATTTTACACAATTAATCCATGCCTCAATTCAGAATTTAAATTATACCTTTTATAATCAGAATTTCAATAGAGGTCGATTTGAGAATATCCTTTGTTACTAGCCCATGCAGTGGCTCATTAACTATGGCACTATGGCAACGCACATAGAAATAAACCGTAAAAAACAGATGACGCCACAAATCTTACATCGCGCAAGTGCAGATTAGCATGGATAGAAAATACCAGTGGGTCCAGGGTACCAGGCATGATCGATAAACTCGCTTGATCTCTTTTTGTGATCTTTCTTTTTGTGATCTTAGGGAATTGTATAATCTTTGCTATGGGCAAAGATTATATAAGTCCACTGTTAGTCTAGGAGTTTTCTCTTAAAAATGGGTCTTGGCCATCTCATGTTGAGCAGGTAAATGGGAGATAGCACTTTAAAATGTTAAACAGAGCACCCTTACTACATAGGTATCGGGATGCGATCTTTATCCAAAATCTATGGATCAAAATCGATTACCCGTCAATTTTTTTTATCGATTTTGGATATACATTCGTTATTGATTTTGACCCATAGTAAGCTCTTACGACTTTATAAGAACAGTGGGGGTTAATCACAATTATATTCCATTCTGCTGTCGGCACAAATCGAAATACACATTAATAATTAGGTCGACCTGGGAACTAAGGCCCTTTGTTGCCGGTCAACGCAAACAACAATACTGTGCATACAATATCCTGACTCTGGTTTCTAGTCACAATTGATGACCGGAGATATGTTGGAAACTGAGCCGATGATTGCCCCCGTAGATATTAGGAGCTGCCTATGTCCGGCCACACTAGCCTCCATTTTAATTAATTGATTGCAATCTGTCCATCCTGTTGATTTAGGTGCGTCATTGTTTTGGTAACACTAACCGAAGACTTATTTTGGGCGGTTTTAAAGCATCAAATCTCTATCAGTAGTAAGTATCAAGGGCTTTTAAATAAAGTTCTCAGCTTGATTGAGGGATTTGAAAACACATATACAGTACTTCAGTCACATTGTCGCCTATCAACTACTATCACTATAGCCTATCACTATAGGATATTGGAAGAACCGGTTCTTATACCTGGCAAGAATCAATGTGACTTTTCCGAATTATAATTATGTACTTTCTTAATATTATTTAGACACGTCTGACAAACGGCGAAGAAAAACGTCGTGAGGAAACCTGGACTTACAATTTCACCCCACTTGAGTACGTTTTGGTTTGATGCTAATTCCTTCTGCGTGTGAGATGAGATCATTCTCAGTAGTGAGATGTTTAAGGAGTATATGGATGATGAACTTAATACATTTGCTAAAATACATTTTACATACAGCTCCATCTTCTAGTTGGGGAAAAACAGATGAGATTTTAGTTCTGCATGTGATTACAACTTTTAATTAATTGACAGATGGTCTGGTTCACCTAAAGAGTCGCTGTCCACGCCCATGAGCCCAACCCACGGAGGCGAGAATGCAGTCGATCAAACCCTAGCTTCCCTTGCATCTGTGAGTATAAGTTCTTATTTAATTACGGCAATGCAAACGAAACTTTAAGTTTTACTTGTTAAGGTTCTATTTATTATTCATTAATGTATCGATATCGTTATGTACAGAATAGTGATGACATTGTACGTTATTCGGTTAATTATAATAAAGGAACGAAAAGTAAGTATGTGTATGAGGAAAGAGGTTATGTTACATGCATGGCGATTAAAAAAACATTTTTATATTAGTAAATTATTATGCATAGATTTAGGTATGTTATGAAGCGTCCTCTCGTACGGAATGAAGTATGTTAGGATCCTGATTACTATGATGTATCCATGTTTTTAAGGAATGGGTGGCAAATAAGTAGATTAATCGCCTGATCGTAAGCATCGTAAGAAATGTGGGGTTAATTGGGCCCCTGGTGACTTCAAACACAATATAAGCGTTGTTTTAGACCGGTTTTATGTGAGACCGTGGTACGAGTATCACTCCGGTTGGGTAGGCATGTGGTGGTTTTCAGTCAGTACTGGTTTTGACTGTCCCTAGACGGGAGGAGAGGAACAAGGATTAATCTTGGTTCAATTTTTGTTCGTATGTTCTTAGTGAGTTTCGACTTTAAGGTCTTTGCTATATGTAACTTGGAAATGTCGTTTTGACGTCCGTTAACTGAATATCCGATGAATTTGTGATTTATTACTCAGTCGATTTTTGAGATGTAACCGATCCTTGGGTATAATTATTTATAGGTATGATTAAATGTTTTGTAAGAGAGACAGATTCTAAAAGTATTGCTGTCCTCAGATTGTGTACAAAGTATGGTGTATTGATCTAACTCGGACTCTGCTCTTTTACTTCGAATCCTACTTAGTAGGGACTCAAATACGGAATGATTACATAGGAACAAATGTTAGTATCTGTAGGGAACGGGTCTCATTTTATAATAATATACTTTTTAATTAAGGCCAAGTTCGGACGGTCGCGCCATCGTAATGAAGACAAAGAACGTTTTTTGGCGCGGAAAAAGAAATCTTATGGGCGGTCGTTAAAGATCGTATGTACTTCATTTTATATAAAAGGTTTCCAGCATCCGCATGACCATGTCGTATGTTGCACGACCTTCTGAACTTACCCTTATGCTTGGAAACTATCATCATTTTCTTCTCAAACTCAGGTCTTTTTTTCGTCAAAGACCGTTCATATATCGACCAATATCTTCAATTGCTTGAAGTGATGTTCCTTTCAGAAACCATTTTTCTCATCATGGTTGCCCATTCATGTGACCTACAAGAACCTTTATACGTCATTAGTATTCTGGCATTTCTGCCATGATTCATAAAGTTGGAATATACATAATATACATAGTGTACTCTACCTTTTATCAATATTCATTAATTCAATCTGGTCGAAATGTCTGCTGAGTTACAAATTATTACAAGAATATTATATAGTTTACCCCTGTATTGTCGTACCCCTTGTTGGAAAAATGCAACGCGAATGTATCTTGTGTTCTCAAAACTTGAATTCAAAACATTTATTTGCATTCATAATGTAAAATAGGTGTAATCGTTTTATACCACATCACTGTCAGCCTGTCGGGCACAGCACATTACGGGGCTTTATTATAGTAAAATTACAAAATTACAATAGTTATTTTATTAATATATAACTCCTCTTTGAGCAACAAGTAAATGTCAATACAACAGTGGCTACTCCGATCAAACAATTGACCGAAACTGCTACCGTTTGTATCGCGATGCGGTTCAGTGGCACATTCACTGCGGTCCGTAGCGTGCCATTGCCTCTGTAGTTAATTAATATTTCATTTACAATTTTCCACTGCATTTTGCTACTTAAAGCACGCACAAACGTTTATTACTTTAGGAAAATATCAGGCTCTCTGCTGGAATGCGATTAGTCATTACAGATCATCGTGATTTCGATTTTGATCTCGGCAATGTTAGTCACATTTTTTTATTTTCTTGTGTTTTATTAGTTTACCTTTTTTAATTTGCCATTTTAAACGAATGTATACGGAAACTGTTAACTATTTAAATTAAAATCTTTAAGCTCTTTATGCGCAGCCAACAATTGCACAGAGCCACAATGTGTTTTCTCCATGATCATCTACTTTCAGGTCTGCTCTATCAATGTTATATTGATAGAAAACTCCTTTGTATCGTGTATGCCATTACCATATTGCCTTGCATACCAAGTCAGCACGATCATGTACTTAAGGCTTGCACAATGAAACGGCTCTTCGTCTGTGTGACGACCTGCATGAGCACCCGGTGTCTCCTGTTCTTTACAAGCCATCTTTAGCCTCTCGTTCCACGTTTTCCAGGGATGGTCCCTATTTACTTCATCTGTCAGCAAAGCTGCTCGCACTGCCACTGAAAGCGCCGTGCGTTACGGAGGCATCGCATCGCAGAAAGTGACCGAGATGGCTTCTACCGTTACCGAAAGGGTGAGACATTTGGATTTACATTGCCAGTCCCATTGATTGTGGACTTATTTCATCCCTATAAGGATGCAGTGCTTTATTCACACATTACGTGAATAAAAACTAACTGGTACAAGATCAACCAGTAAGAGAGAAGTTTTGCTACGACAGCACGCTTTCAGCTCTGGAGCTGGGCTTGTATTTCTGCAATGAATCCAACGAGTTTCTGGAATTTCGTCTTCAACTAAGGTCAGGTGCAGTATTGCTTCTGGAAAAAGCTTTTTCCAAATTTCACCAGCTATGTGACAAGGAAATATTATTCTTTTGACTTGACTACCTTGTTGGTTCAGTGGTTTGTGTACAACCGCAGGCCATGAGGTTTGGGGTTCGATCCCCAGGTCAGCCAAAAATGAATTGGTATTCATAACAAAATTCACCTTTAAAGGACCGAAGCCGGATAAGCAGGCGTTGATTAAATTCAGGTAAAGGTCCTGTGTCTGACCTCTTCGATCTTGTGGGATTATCATTCCTTCAGGTCTTGAGGTTCAGGGAACACAGCGCGGACCTACATTTGCACAGATACTCATGCACCAATAATCTCCGCAGTTGGCTGGTCGTGACTGGCCATCAAGCAAACTAACCACGCTTATTTCACACTGAAAATTAACCAGAAGAAAACATTTACCGCTTCACTAACATATTAAAACTAAATTATTTTTTGTTTCTTTGTGTACTTTTTAGTTTGGTTTTTCGATATAAAAACCCGTTTGCGTCCGATAGCCCGTCAAAAGAATGTAGTTTGTCTAACACCACACTGTAAATTTTAGAAACGGAGCGAGAACTCTTGGATAAAGAATTGGAATTTCTGTTTTATAATTTGGTAAGTTTCAATCTCTGGTAGTGGCATAGTTACCTATATATTGATGATGCTAATGAGAGAGGTGTAATAAGGCTAAGGAGATGTCACAATACGATATTTCGAGGGATGAAGGTTAGGTAAGGTTTCAGGTACAGTCGGATGCAAGACAAACGCTTATGTAGCTCAATTGAATTCGTATTTAGAACCGTTCTACGCAGGCAGGTGATCTAAGATCTTTGGGTCCTGATGTCCACAATGAGGTATTATACAACCTGTTTTCTATCTCACAACTCTAGGATATGATTGAGACCATGACAAATAATTAATTGGTATTACAATTATGTTACACTCATTTTGGTTTTTCCTTTTCTATTTTAATGAATAATGGGCAGTCATAATTGATTGTTAACGTAAAGTAGCCTTACGTAACATATGATATCATATAAATATGAATTATTGGTTAAACCAATGCATCATGAGGTTTGAAAGCCTCTTAAAGCTAAAGGTCCATCTTACAGAATTTTTTACCTAAATAACTTAAATATCATTGATGGATAAATCTGAAACAATGCATTTTTGGACCACTTGTTCTGGGTTGTTTTAATTTACAGAATATAACCCAAGAGTTATGGGATAATTGCGGGAGCAAGCGCGGCTCGGCTCCGTGCAGAAGAACGATCGGGGTGATTTTAGTCAGTAAGAGTCGGAAACTCCACCTAGGGCTGGAGAAGTCATTAGATGATTTTCCCCATCGAAAATAAAGGGTAAAGAGTTGTGGAATATAAAAATAGGTTGTATACCTCTGCAATATGTACTGCATTACTTTAAATTTCATAGTGAAATCTCAATTTTTTATTGTATTTAGCTAACTCTAGAACATACATCATGTTGTGTGATTACGTTAGGGTATCAATCAGTTCTCAACCTATATACTGTTATAATCACCATGCTTTGATTGTTACCTGTTGTAATTACCTTAATAAATAAATAAATAAATAAATAAATATGCCGGTTATGTATTCTGTGAAGAGGGTAGTTCTAATTTTTTTCTCGTAGGTACTAACATTTACTAATCAGTCAGCGGTGTGGGTATAAGTTAAGAATATCAATGTCTCGTGTACTAAAATTTGTGGAAATGTGATCCGCAGGTCAACAACCGCGCTGGTTGGAGCACCCTTGGTGGAAGCACTGATCAGCGTCGTGGATCGCAAACCTCGGGCTCATATCAATCCTCTGGCTACGGAGCAATGAAGACCTCGGCATCGGAACCCTACTCTTCATGGTATGTAAACAATATGTTGACTGCTTTCTTGCAGGCACACTGCTTCCGGCTTAACCAGTTTGAAGTTCTTCGGGTACATTTATGCTCTTTGGATAGTTGAAGATATAATTATATTGCTTAAGCTGATACTGCATAGTTAAAGATATATTCTTGTTAATTTACTTGAAAAAAATGTACATGTTTTTGTATACAACCTAAGATATGTAACAAATACACTTGTCTGAAACATTACACATATACAGGCGACAGTTGTTACTAAATCTAAAATTGCAATTGAGTTCACGAATTGGTTCGCCTCTTGACACTCGCTTTGATGCGGCTTGCCAAACTTAGTGTCTTAAGACGGTGGCCGTTGTTGAAAATGGTGTTTTATTCCAACACCGAGAAAGATACAGATCGCTTCAGCATCTTTTATTTGTGCTCGCAAGATGCTGCGTTTAATATAGGGCGGTCAACTGCGTTGCTTATCCGATCGATTGGTGCTGGGGGCTTGGTTGCTTGCTGTTGCGGGTTGGATTGGAGTCGTTCGTATTGTTCGCTGTTTCGGTTGGTTCACTACTCTCTGGTAACAGTTCCTTCGTGCGCGCCTCTTAACATATCTGCAGAGTGCAAGCAGATTCTCCAGGTGGTGCTTCTGTCGAAGACGCGCTTAGCGAGTAATGAAAATGTCAGGTGACGTAATAGCCACTATGTAACAAAGTACGAAATAAAATTTCCAGGAACGAACAGTTGCAACCGTGGAAAGAGTCGGTTGCAGCCCGAAACAACCTGGACACCCGCGATCTATCGCAAGTGGGCGTCTCCAGTCCACCGCCGGATATAAAGAACCTCACCATAAAAAAGAAGAATACATCAGATGAGGATTCTTGGGATTGGCTTAACAACTAAGCTACCAAGGTATACACCGTGCTAGAACATCATGCCTGTATATGGGTCGACGTTACATGTCCTCATTGCTGAACTAACCAGACTAGTATCACCTCACGATCGCCATCCATCGTTACCTTGAGTGGGATCTTCCATCTGCTGGCTGTCCATATATAACAAAATAACATGTATGTAATATATCCATAAAATATACGAGTATTTACTTTATATATGTATATACATACCTTACTAATAATATATTGGTCGTTGGCAACCCCTGTCTTATTAGCCATTGGTTTATTAATTCAATAGTCGTCACTCTGGTCTATGTGGTTTGGTGTTGGGTTGTGGGACAGGACTTCCAAGGCCTATTTCTCAAAAGGCTATATTCTCTTTTAATTTCTTGATTATTCCTTCAATGTTCTTCTATATTCTAATTGAGTTGGGTTTAAGATGGGAACAAATGTCGAAAGTAAACTTTAATAAAAATGCTAATCGGACTGAATTTTATTCAAATTAATGGTATATAATTTGTCACACAATTATGTGATTAGTTGAATTGATACTTCACATGGAATGACTCGTAAACAAAACGAACTGCTCTTCTTCTTTTTTTTTTTTTTCGAAATTTTTACATCTATGGTATCAGTGGCTTTAATATATTCATCTTCTTGGGAGTTTCATGGTATTAAGTTACAATTTTCGCCTATAAAAATAGGTAAGTTATTTCTCTTTGTTTTTCTAAAGAAAATGATTCTATAGACAGATGGATAATTATTTATTGTTATAGTTTTGTTTGACACTTAAATCTGTTTGTCATCCCATTTGTTAATCAAAAAAATTGTCAAAAATGTATTATTTGTGTTATGAAAAGCTTTTTGAAAGTGTTTATGTTTTCATAAACAGCTGATATTACTTGAAAAGAAAGATGCCAATACAAGACAAGAATAATTATAGCGAATATCGTGGACAAAAAAATCTTTTTTCATCTAACCTGAATTAATGAAAACGACAATAACTCTTTCAATGAAGACGTTCCTATTTGCGATTGGCTTAAACATTTTACATTAAAAGTGTTCGAGGTTCAGTTTGTTTACGTTGCGAGCCATTTCTATAAAAATAAAATAATCATGTTAAATTGTACTAGCTTTTATTCAGAAACGTTAAATACGAAGCTTATTATATTTCTGTATCCTATGTATACTTACTATATTTATATTGTGATTATTATATTATATTTTTTAATACATAATTATATTATATTATAAATTAATCACTATTATCAAAATATATTATGTAATTTTTCATATATTGAACTCTAAAACTAGTTGTTATAGAAAAATTTAGTATGGAAAAAATCTGTTCATATTTTTTTATATAAGTAGTATGAAAATATATTATTATATTTTTTACTATTAGAATTTTATTTAAATAAATATCACCGATATAAAAACAAATGATGGGAATCTAAGAGCCGCAAATTGGGAACATACACGATATATTTTACTCAAAATCAGTAAACAGGCTTAATAATTTAAGATTTAATTAAAAAATATCGTCTAATAAAACTCACGCGTTTGAAAAATGGTCATCTGAAAATGCTGTGTGTTGTTAAGAGTTGAGAGTATTGAATACAGTACATATATTCGAGATTGTCCTATAGTTTCAGACAAAATGGGTCAAAAAAATTCAGTTAAGTACTCACTTTACAGCACTTTAGTTTCATTTTGATTGAACAATAATTTGAAGTTGTTCAAATGACCACTACGTGCAGAGGAAATTCTTTGATAAAATTTATTCTATTATATCCGACTGTTCTTTTCTTATTTGAATTTTTCTATAACAAACTAGTAAAATATCAGCTATATCACGCCTAACATTGGTTTTGAGGTAAGCTGCCAAGACATTATCATAATTCCATGTCATATAAAATGGTTGCTTGCCTCAAAAAACCCAAGAATACTCGTATTAACCATTCATTAGAATATTAACATCAAAATAAATGTTAAATATTTATAATAAACCCCTTTTATAGCAAGTTATCAAACTTTAATTCATACATTTATAGTTCTTATGTTCAGAATCAGAGGTCAATAATGCAGTTGCACTATACCAACGCTAAAACGTATCTAAAAATATTTTAAAGGGGAAGGTTAAGGGTTTTTGCGACTGATTTAATTTGTAGCAAAGATTCTAAAGTATTGAATAACCCGTTTTTCGATCACTGAAGTTCTCTAACAAAGATATGTCAAGTGTTTGAGAGCTATGGTTCGGCACAAATGGGCCAGAACAGTTCCACAGAAAACTGGCATGGAACTACCACAGCGTTGTGTTTCGCCGTGTGTTAGTTAATTAATAGTTCATCCCCTCAATCTTTCAATCCCTTTATTAGGTACAAATTGCTTTCCATCAGATAATCCAAGTACTCGATTTCTTTATTATATATATAGAAAATAAGACATTTTTGCATTGGTGAAGTGCAAAAAAACTCTAGCTGATCTAGTTTTAGATATACCATAGTCATCATTATACTAGTGTTATAAAGCATGCTTGCCAAAAGAAGGTCTACATAAACTAGAATTATAATAAAATATCATAATATATTTGGGCAATATTTTCTCCTCTCACTTCTCCAGCAGATTTTAGCTTTACATACTTATACTAATATAATTTGTCAATTCAAAACTTAATCGTTGTATCGTTTGGGCTTAGCTCTAAATAGGGTTTATTATAATATTTAAAATCTAACCTGATTATACTGTTTTTATATTGATACTATTGGCACGTGATATTGGTGAGAATTAAACTCATATTGAAATAAAGAAGAGAGCATGGCTAGCTTTGATCTGATTAAAGCAGTTTGTCATTCCTTCCATTCTTGGTAAGCGGTTCGGTTCAGTCTCTCATTTCTCACTTCAAACTCCAAGGGCTTTCACAATGGCTGAATAGCCGTTACGTACCAGATAATTTTATTTTTACGAATTCACACCTAAGTGTAAATTCTAAATTTAAATGTGGACATATAATTTAGATTTTATGTTTATTGATAATTTATATGATGGCGTTGAAACAGGCCCTATCTGTGTTTCATTAGATATTGCCAATATCTCGTGTGCCATTTTATTCTTAAGCATTTCGCCTTAGTAATAATGTTCAATGTTGCACGATAATTATACATAATACATTGCACTGATTTTGTCATTTACATAATAGATTTTAGATGGTTTTTGAGTTTAGGTGGAACTAAACGTGACTTAGTATAGTTTTCAACGCAATCTAATAAATTATTTCAGGAAGAAAATATCATCGATAGACTATACTCCATTCAATATATTGTTAGATTTTTTTAGCATACTAGACACTAGAAACTTGTAGAGCTATTGATCCTGCATAAAATCTTTAGTCGTTTAGAATTTGTAGCAAAGGGGCAGCGAAGACTTATTGAAAGAATTGATTTTATTCATATACATATCAATAGTTTCATTGAGCTACAAATGTGATCTCACATGTTATTATGTTGGGAAGTTTACAATATAGCACATCATCCAATATTGTGTTCTTCGAAGTTTACACGGTCATACATTAAATAAAAAAAACCATCAATACTTATCATTATGCATTCGATAGGTATAGATAAATACTGTTATATGGGTTATTGTTATATGGGTGTATTAGACTAGCGACTCGTTACAGCTTCGCACGGGTGCAATACAAATATAAAATTTCTCCACTATTTAATAGATGTATATAAACTTCATCTAGTTTTCACATATAAATTGACGTGTAAAAGTGCCGTTTTATGGCCTATTTGCAAAAATAAATTCATTGTTTCATTGTTTGTTACAAACAATATTTACGAATACTTATTTGGAAAACAATATTAGTTATTATTGTGCACAAAGAAATATCATTTTAATGGTACTTATTGATAATAGATATTTAACTAATAACAGTTTTAGGGGATATCTTTTAAATGAAATTATAACAAATGTTTCTATTTAATAACTCATATTCCAATTTGTATTAAGCTTGCGGCCTGCCAAGCACTCGAATTTATTAACCATTTTTTTCTCATTAAATGACAAAAGCGAATGGAACAATAAATATTAATCTAATTATTTTGTTTATCTAGTCAAAATTAGTTCAATAAATTAGAATATATGTTTAAGAGATAATGTGAGGTCACAACAGAATGTTACTCTGAAAATGTGGTTGAATTCTACCGCGTATCGACGTCACAGTGGTTTCGACCTCACCTAGATTGCGCGTAGATATTCATATATTTTTTTAATAGATAAATCTACTAACTCAATTTAATATTGCTTCTTTTTCAGAAGTTGTCGTTTTCTTGCCAAGTTTTTCTATACAAAACATCCCACCAACCAATTCATAGAAGTGCCTAACGATGTTTTTGTCTCATTTCAGCTTCAATGCAGAGTAAGGCCGCGGCGACCAGGTGGCTGTGTTTGCGTTCACGTCACTTCATCATGATTTTCTTAATTTAATTTTCTGTCACCACCGTGAATTGTATCGGAATTATTACTTGTTTACAAAAGTTGTTTATGAAATGTTCATAATAATTTGACCTACATACTAGGTACTGTTTTTATAGTTGTGGGTTACGCAATTTTTACAGTTGTTTAGTTAATAATCTTATACAATAATGCAAATGTATTATACTTAGTTTCTATGCGCACGTCGGTTACATTGTGATTTCAACACTGATGCTTTTATTACATACAAAGTTTTACGCTTAAAGTAAACTTCGCAATGTATTCGGAAATACCTTAATTAGAACATTCCAAATTAGTTGGTGGTTTATTATATACATCGAATTTTTAACGTTTTGTGGAACCACGGCTATTATGTATATGAGGCTTTGTGTAAATTATCAATTGGATCAAACTTTATTTTTTATTACATTGACAGTTTACTGCTTCAATCTAAGTATGCGACAAAATCGTCATTGTTTATTGAATTGATTAATTTAGAACAAATGTTTCTTAAGTTTTTTATCATACGACTCATTTGTGTTCGTTAATTCTTTGAAATGTTATAAATTTTATCGAAACGTCAATTAAGGCGCACCATATACCGCCATTTTGACGTAATAACGCTTCGTCCAAAAACGCGAGGGTAATAGTTCATTATTAATCTGTGCTAACATTCTCTAACGTCCTATCTTTTCCGTAACGATGCCCCTTGGTCGAAGTGAGCTTTATTAGCTTTACAGGCCTTACCACGCGTTGCTCTGGCCTATGATTAATCATTAGTGTTAAGATGTAAGAATGGTTATATGAGGGATGCACGTTTTGTACTCGCGTGTGGAGTGATTGAAAGCCTAGGCATCGTATTTAGCCTGTCTGGAAACAGTTGATTATTACATACTTTAAGATATACTTACATATGTTATTGCAACTGATGTGTTTAACATATCAAGTCATGTTCGACGCATGATAAAATGCATCACGACTTCATAGTTGTATTCTTCATAATATTAGTTGCATTAGTATGAGCCCATTAAAACAAGTTGAAGTAATAGGCGCGGGGAGTATGTCTGACCACCAGACCCACAATGGATCGCATTTATGAATAAGTTAGACAATTTTTACCGTAATTTTTTTAGTTAATGAATTCGGCACGTCAGGTGTTCCGTTTCCCGTCCGCGAAGACGGTTAGCATAATTGTTTAGTAGAATTATATTGTAATCTCTCGTTTTTTTATTCTCAGTGACGTTCCTATTCGTTTCTGATTATTGTTGTATTACATCTAATGTTGCCATTCGATGTCGATAGATCTATGAGTCTATATTGCTTCCCTTATTAATGTTTGGCCAGTCTCCTACCGTCCTGTTTACTAACTAAAATAAGTATTTTTCTTATCTTCTTCATTAAATTTATTTATCGACATCG
Organism: Spodoptera exigua; assembly: GCA_902829305.4. NCBI lineage: Eukaryota > Metazoa > Arthropoda > Insecta > Lepidoptera > Noctuidae > Spodoptera > Spodoptera exigua. Next base: position 3,187,019 of record LR824601.2, on the reverse strand, counting down.
ATAAAGCCTTATCCACGCTGAAGATGGGGATTGAAAATTCTGTACAAAAATAGGGATAGATTTAAGTAGCTAGGGATTATTTACACAGCTGGATGGGGCTTCATATTATTCCAGGTACCTTTAGCTTTGATTATATTCAAATTATTTTAATTAGATATTTTTGATAAAGTAAGATCAATACCTATGTATCTATAATTATGTTATGTAAAAAATACTACCTATAGTTGTTTTTATTTTACTTTTAAGATTCGTATGGTATGTTAAATGAGGTGGGCTCACTGTGGGCTATGTAGTAATTAAACATTTTATTGATTAAATAATTAATGAATAAATCTAGATTAAACACAATTTTTGTTTTAATTTATTTGTCCAATTCATTCAGAGTTTACAGTATTTGTCGTAAACAAACCCACAATTGAGAAAAGACTCGGTCTGAGACAGAATGTACCTAACTCATTAGTTCAGAGTTAGCGGTTCTTTTTTTTATTATTTTTTGTATTGAATTTAAATATAAATAAAACATAATAATTGTAAACTCTCAATCACTGGTAGGTAATTACTCATATAATTGTAACCTAAATGACTTTGATACACATGATAATTAGGATGTACTTATCCTAAACTATCTCCCAAATATTTCCTACCTGTTTAACCATTTCAATGACTGTCTTGGAAATAATAAATTAATGCAAGAGTTTGGTCAGTTTTTTTCATACGAATTAATATAGGTAATATAAATATTTTGTAAACGCAGAATTGTAATCTGTAGTAGGTAAAGCTAGAACAAATTGCACATATCTCTGATTATTTAATTAGTCTCAATTAATAAGAATATTAATATTAGTTCGGTTGAATTGTTTTATCTTTAATATCACTACTTTTAGCCTGTGTAGAATGGTTGTTGATAGATGAGAAACCACGTTTATAAACCAATACTTTATGAAATCAATCGAATTTTGAGTAAATTTAATGTTAAAGTTTATTTTTGTGCTCTAACAGACGAACGGTGGGTAGGTACTCATTTTTTATGTTATAGCCTTTAGGACGGTAAAGGAGTTGAGAGTGCGTTACCGGCCTCTTAAGGATAAGGGTTTCGAATATTTAAGGATTGAGAGGGGATGGGGGAGGAGGAGGCATTGGGCCTCCGTTAGCCTCATTCACATGGCGAAACATAATGGTGTGGTTGTTTCACACCGGTTTTCTGTGAGGCTGTCACAACTGAGTAAAGCTAACTCAACGTCAACAGAGAGGACGTGACGATCTTGACACCTTCGACATAGATTGGCTGCAGAAAGCTTTGTGCAGAGAAGAATGGAAGAAGAGTAGAAAGGACTTTGTCCTGCGGTGGGACGACAAAGGCTACTAAACAAATAATAAGTCAAGTTTTCTGAAATGAAGCCATTTACATAAATAAAAGAAACAAATTTCGAATTTTATTTTTATTATTAACTTGATTACAAATTGGGTTTCTGAATTCTATACAATGAAATAATTCTTTCTTACAGTCAAATACTTTCAAATCCTGTACATAGGAATTCACGTTAGGAGTTTTATGGTGAAAAGGAAAACACATGAAGACATCCATGAAATAAGCACTTAATAATAAAATGGGTAAAAAATACCAGCGGTATTTATTACTATATAGGTAATTAATATAGTTACATCAATTCAAAATTCAAATAATGATCAACATAATAATGTTCCAGACAAGATAATAACAATATATGCACAGAATGACAATCATTATTCACTAAAAACCACCGAAAATAACATTAGGTATAAAACAACCGAATAAAATAGCTTACATTAATATGCAATTAAGATAATTACAATACATCTTATCATTCATGAATAACAAATAAGACAAACATTGACAGTCAAGTCTATTTTTAGGAGATGTATACAGAGATCTGTGAGTAAAAAAAGTTTGAATATATTAAATTATTGTAGCCCACAGTAACATCTAGCTTATGACAATGTAGGCCTGATGTTAAATAGATCAGGGTCAACAACCTTATTATCCATACAAATTACTGATACGAAAAATTACATTCACAATCAATTTCTACAGAAGACTAACATCTTAGTCGACGGGAACTTGACTTGCTACCTGACTATCTACTAACAACTAAACCATAATTTAATTCCAATTTCCGTCACCATTGTGCCCACCATTTTGCAATATTATTAAGTAAATTGTACACCTATCCAGTCTCAATAACTTACTATCAGCAGGTTGGTTACTAGATATAGTATTGTAATTGATTTCAAATAATTTCGCAGTAAAAGAATAACTTACCTAAGAACACTTACTTATATTGCCATCAAGAGCAAAGGACATATTTTTGGAGCCCAAACTCGATATGTATACTCGAACTTTTAATTCCATTCCAGATTTGACAATTTCAGTGTTGCAACGTTATGACACGTAATAAATAGTGACGTTGCGAAATTATTCGATATGGAAATCGAATATTTCTGTATCGATTCCTCTCGTTTATAAATTTAATCTCGTAAACTAAGTTTATCAGGAAATAAAATATTTCTGAACCGATAATTTAGTTTTGACAATTAATTAACGATCTGAGACTTTTCTTTGTTATTGTGTGTGAAATTAATAAAAAATGTGATCATGAAGGAACGTGACAAATAAAACAGACATTTTATAAATTGTCGCCGTCATCGCTATCGCTATCGCCGTTACTATATGTAACATTTATTATGAATTGTGTCTTTGATATTTATTGTCAATTAACATATCTAGCTTACTTATTTTTTCCTCTTCTTTGAAAACATGGGATACACATTTAGACCATTCGGTAGCCGTAATTTTTTGAATGCCTTCCTGAAACTGATTCACTGATTGTTTATCGATTTTTGTGTTCATCACTACACTGTTATATGTGGTATCATTATTTCACAAAATGACAGTGGTCAATGTCAAATCAGGAATCGAATTAAAAGTCTGACTATAGATATACTAGTTAGCAGTCCAAAGTTCTATAAGAAACGAAGAACTCTCCAGTGTGGTTTCCCATTTCTTTCTTTAAAGAAATAAGAAAGACTGCAATTACAATTACGTTCATTTTGAGACCAACCTTCATTACAGGTCGACCTAATAAAAACTTTTTAAAAAAGGATGTTTTTATTCTTTGAGCATTAATTGAAATTCTATATCTTGTAGCCAAATCTATCAAAGCACGTTATTGTCTGGCGTGCCTTTTAAAAAACAAGTACCTATAGATAATTATTGGTACCTACGATACACTCATCATAGCGATTGGTAAAAACTATAAATATATGAAGATATAAGAGATGTTTACATAATATTCTTAACATGATAATGATAACAGCTGTTACCAAAGTTTTAACTAACAAAGTTACATAAATTGAAACAAACAGTCACAAATGTTCAATATTTGTTTCGACGCCAACTATTTAACGCTAATTTCACTATTTTGTACCAAAGTTCACATTTGACTGTGCTAGACTTCCCAAGATGGGTTGGCGTTGAATTACCTCGCGATATGAATTCGTTACCAAGCTATGACTAGGTGCGTTCAAGACATATCCAATAATTTGTCTAGCTTGGAGGTAAATAGTTTCCTTATACGTAGACATGAATAAATAAGTGCTTTTTTGTTTCTTATCTAGGGAAATCAAGTGTCAACTTTGGTACCTACATTGAAGTGAATTTAATAGTTAGCATGGAAATAAAATTTTGAACAACAATACTTTATTGCTGTAAAAATGTTATACTGGATAAAATAAAGATAGAATATACATTCATAGATCACTTATTATTGGAATGTAAGATAATAATTTGATAACTTATCTTTGTTAATAAATGTTATATGAAATTACAGTTACATTAGTAAAGATTATAAAGTAACTCCATAAAAATTCACATCTTTTCTTGCAGCTATTTGATATAGCTGCAAGAAAAGATGTGAATTTTTATTGAGTTATTGTTACATGTGTGTTGTTGGTGTGTTATTGTTACATGAGTTTCAATAGGAATATACAGGTTTTCATACATAATATTATAGCATAGTGATTAATGCATTTCTTGTTGTAAATTACGAAAATTATTTCAAAAGAAATTTCCAAACCAAACATCAGTTGTCTATTCTAATCACTAACTTGTTACTAAAACCTACCTCAGCCTTACAAAACCACAAGCACCCAAGTACAAATAACCCTAAGATAAACATATGATATAAGAAATAGCTAATAAGTATTAAGACACCTATTTATAAATAATATTTATATTTGAATAATTAAAAACAATTGATATTAAGAATTATTCAATGAAAAAGGATTCATTGAAAAATTTGGCACAGATGTGATTTTATAAATGTGACATGAAGAATATTTCAGTATTTTATTGTTAGTTTAGAGGCTCAAATGCTTTGACCATGAAATACAGCTTGTAATTAGGTCTTTAGCCAGATATATATTTTGCTTAAAATGACCAATCTGTAGGTGCTTGGCTGATACCCATAATGATGATATTGCTGAATTGCCAGAAGCCAGAACTCTTTAGGCTATACAGTAAACAAAATACACACAAAACAACCGAAGAAATAAGAGATTTCTATGACAAACTGCTAATTAGAATTCATTACATAAAAACAAGGATGTGTCATTATAGTGTAAACATGAAGTGTCAATAACTCAGTTACATTGGAGGCTAATATTTGAACAAAACTTAAGTGAGGTCAGTGTGACATCATACATAACTACAAGAAAACATTAGTATTAACAACAAATATCCCTTCAATCATGGTAATTTGAGCCAGAAAAGAAGAACACCGGCAGTTGCTTAGGGTTTGATGAAATATGAAAGCTATTGTAACATTAACAAAGCAGCTGTTAATGGTGACTTGATTTTTAAGTGAAAATTATTATCCTAATACAGAGCAAATAATTTACAAAACTGATTGAGAATAATATCAATGTTTCCTAAATGTATTATCTTTAGTTTATATGTGTATGTCTTTATGTATGTGAGTTCAATGCAAATATCTTTTTAGTCAAACAATCTTTAGTGAATGTGGTTGTCACAGTTAAATATCATGTTTCTTTACCTAGACAAAGATTACGAGATTATGACTGTTTCTTAATCCCTGCAGATGGTTTTCTTCAGTTTTGTGTTGTACAAATTGCCTGCATATGACACAGTTGAATTAAACTGCCTTAGAGGTGGCCGGTGACCAATGGTACCAGAGGATTTGCCTTCATTTGTTATATGTTGGCAGTCAAAAACTTAAATTAAATAGAACTGCTACACTATGTAATGGATTGTCATTCAGCAGTGGTGTTCTTTTAGCTGATGATGACAATGTTAATTCATTCAGAGACAAAATCATCTGTTTTAACCCTAGGTGTTCAAAACTTAATACTAATATAGCATGTGTGAGAATTATTAAGAATAAAATGTAAATAAGAGAAAACTTTCCACCTCAGAGACTTGCAATATACAATACTTTTTTTATAAATTTGTGTTACTAACTTACCCTTTAAATAAATATTATTTACTGTAGTTTGCACATTTACATTATGTACAAAGAAGTGAAAATGTTAGTATAGAGAACAATCACTTAATTTAAAAATGCTGCATGATATAGGAACAATCTAAATTTACTGTATGTTAAAGTAATTTGGGGTTAATAAATTCAATAAGTATTGTAATCATGTGACCGAAAACTTGTCCTTTGCATAAATTGGTTGAACAAGAGTGTTAAAATTTAAAGAAATATTGAATATAGTATTAAACTTGCAAACATACATTCAAATATGTAGGTAATGTTTTCTTTATCAATTCGTATTCTCCATTACACTATAAAATTTTACTATATTTATGAAGCCCACATGTAAAAGTAGATGTCTTGCCAGTGACTCAGGTATTGAATGATTGGGCCACATATGAAGGACATAGCTGGTATCTTCGCTGACATAGAATTCAAACCATTTTCTATAACATTCTTTGAGTAACCATTATACATAGGACTCCTCAAAAGGTACAACACTAAGCCTAACTTTCTACGACTTATTTCCAGTCGCTGCTCATGTGAAAAGTCTTTCATGTATTTACTGTACAGTTTTAGGCTCACCATGTCCAAGCAGAGAGCAACGACCCACTGCTTCCATGCTTTAGTTCCAAATGCTTTCATAGATGCTAAATGAATTAAAGGCTTCATTATATGTAATGACTCAGCATAAATGAGGTCTGTTATGTTAGCAGCTGCACCCGGTCGGTCATCTTTAATTTTCACAGGCTCCCAGTCACGGAAGGCTACTGATGGCGCTCCATCAATGCGTCGCACAAGGCGCCCTGATCGCCGAAGAGCGAAAAATGAATTAGAGTTCTCATCAGCCTCATTACCTTCAGTAAACTTCTTTCTCTGTAGTACAGCTACTGGTGGGTGTGCTATTGGCAGTTCCTTGAACCTGAACAGTAGCACTAAAGCTGAAGAACATTTGAACACTTGAAGTAATGTGGCTACAGTCCACTTGCCTTTTGTGCCCCATCTATGTTTAACTAAAAGCTCGATAAATACTTCACAGTAGTGAATTATTGTCAGCCATAGCTTGATCTGCTCCCGAAGACCGTAATATGGTTCCTCAGTTCCATAGGCTTCTCTAATGAGTCTGTCGTTGAACAGCGAAACGAGTTTAGAGAGTGAGTATACCAACTCTGATACTATGGGCGACTTGTTTATCTTTCCAGCCACGAAGTAAGAAGACCACGTCGCTACTGTCTCTACGTCCGTCACAAGGCCGGGATTATTTATCACCCAGCGCTTGTAAATCGCGTACAATTCTTGTAAAGACAGGGGTTTACTCATTTCGATAGCAGGAAGTTTACTTCGTATCGGAAAATTAACAGTAATGCAATCGATTCAGCGATTAGACTTACTGCAGAATGAATTATTTGGATAACACCATCAGTTATGTTATTTTTAGGAGAGTAAAACTGAACTGAATTAAATTAATTAAAAACCTTCACTTTATAATACCACACTGCAGCAAACTGTTTGACTTTTGCCCCCAGTCGTCGTTTCCCTGCCTTTGTTGACAATGACATTTCAACATTTGACAACATGGCGTCACCGATTGTCTTTCCCATTGACATTGTCTAGCAAGTTTTAAAACGAATTGAAAATGAATATTTCATACATATGTTTCAAGTAAAAATATCGTAATACAGTATTTTTTTAGTGACAAACCATGAACCATCAGTTTTGGAATTGTATTGTACTCCAGTTTCAATAAGTAATTAATTTGTCTGGACTGTTTCATACAAACCAAATGTACTGTAACCTGAATGCATTTCTCAACGTACACTACAAAATATAGATTATCTGTGAGGCTACAGGGATGAAAAATTCAGTCTATGGACATCAGCCAGTCTATGGTGCACGCCTTGGAAGTGAAGGTAAGTCTAGCTCTTGTTTTGATTATTTCAATTTCAAAAAAGGACTTTTATTTTGATTATACAAGTGAGATATCAACATTATTGCGTGTTTAGGTATAAACTTGGATCTAACGGTTGGCAAAATGGACGGAGGTCCTCCAGATCATGATCCAGATCCAGCGGAGATATTGGAGGGTAGGCTTCAGGGCTTTTTCCCAGCCTTGGATGAAGAAGAAGATAAGAAGAAGTCACTATGGATGGGTGGAGTGCTGGACTGCTTCACTACCGTGTTCTCCTTATTTACTCAAAGTGACCAAAAGCCTCAAGGTTAGTGATTTTTTTGTTTGTTTTGTAATGTTTGGACCCTATGCATTTCGTTCCTAAAATAGATTAAGCTGCTAGCGCTAAGTTGTGAAGATCAGGATGTTTCTAGATTAATTGATGTGTGAAGCGCAGTTCATGTATTGCGTAGTTTGTTATGTGGGCGGGAGGGAGTGTGAGGTTTGAAGGTCGGGAGCGCGGTGCATCAATGTAGCGAGCTTATACTGCGCGGGATCTGTCCTTGACCTATTAAATCTTTACCTGGAACTGTACTTGTTGATCTGTCACCTATTCGTAATTCAGTCTCCCTTTCTTGACCACTGGCAATTTGGGAACATACAATTAAAGGGGGTATATGAACAGAAGTTATGATAATAGTTAATAATGTGTTACTGAATACACACTTGAAGGTGTGTTCATAAGGTAAAGATATCGGATTATACTTATTTGTTCAAAATTCTATCGGTTCGGAAACATTGAAGTTCATTATCTGGAGGATGCTAGAGGTAAGTGAAATTTGGTTACTATTTTCCATTACAGATCATAAATATCATAAATATTGTTGATATTTTCGTAAAGTAGGTGTGCCAATGTGGGTACAACTAAACTAAACATTTTATTTACAGAATCAACATCAATGGCACGCAATATTTTAGCAGTACATTAGAACCGCTAGTTGTTGTTGTTGGCCGCATTAGTGCAGCTAGAGTGCTGATAGCCTAGTCTAGCTGCGGATATTGACAACGGACTAGAGTATGTAGCCATCACCAGTACCTAGCTATGCAACCGATGAAGATGAAGGAGATGATGATGTTTCGAGTAATGCTCGGGTTTCCGGAGAGTGAGCAAGGGTAGCTCATGCTGCATAGAGCTTACCTCAAATCCCGTTAGACCACCACAGATAGGACAAACAGGGACGATTTTCAAAAACTGATACAAAAAATAATTTGCACAACTTCTTTACACATCTGCGGAGCTGAAAATACTGATGTTTTCAAGTTGTCACAAAATAACTTGTAAACATGCATACTGATCATTGGATGAGGCATGGATGGAGTGGATGAACTAGACTAATTGTCTAGCGTCTTATTTATGCTGTCTGCTGAGGTGATGGACATTCTCAAACTATCAAGCCTAAGATGTGCGGCTCATCCTTCATCATCCATTTCATGGTGTTGATCATGTCCCCGATAAACTTTGAAACGAGTTTGATATGCAGTGTGCCATATCAGAGGTCACTGGGGTTGCAATAAGTGCAAGAAAAACCTATACATTATTTATTTTTTATTCAAAATAGTATCACCCAAAAAAACAAAATTATTTTTAGGTTATTATTATTTGAATTAATAAAAGAATTTTAAAAATATGGTCTGTAGTTTTTATTTTGCCCCTAATGCGTTAAATACCGTACTTTAGTAAATACATTATTTTAACTCCTTTATTTCAAAATAAAGATAATTTTACGAAAGGAAAAGACACTCACAATGTAAAAAAATACCCAAAATAAAACAGACTGTACCTACCACAATCTAGAATTAAAATGCTTTACCTTAATTCGTACTACATGGCAGTCAAATTATTGAATACATTATTTAAAGACATTCAAAACGAAACGAGGGAAATAAATATAATAAAATTAAAGTTAATAATACCTAATACTTACAAAAATGTTTATACTTAATAAAAGAATTCTTCAAACCAAAAATAGAACACCAACATTAATGTTTAAACCCACCTCATTATACTACTCATTATACCTCTTACACCCACAAGCAACCTACTAAATATTACCTACGAAATATTACATTTTAAGAATACCCACTTAAAAAATTCACACTCGCTACCCTACATAACATGATAAATACTTATAAGTACCTACTTAACAAGAAATACCAATAAACATTGAAAAACATAGTCGTTTGTTGACAATGTAATTTATTTTAAGTATTTTGTAATATAATTTACTGATATTCCATAAGTTGGTCCCATTATTTTATAAGCTAGTGATAACCCTCAAATTTGCAACGCCTGAAAACGCCATTAAGCTGTGCCTGTTATTTTAAATTAAAGATTCTTGTACCTTAACACATCCAGTGCCCCCGACGCGTATGTGCGTTTCCTTACGCTACTCTGTGTGCCCTTGACGCACCTGTGCGTTCAATACATTAATGTACTGCACTGAATGTGTTAACATGCAAATAAAGAATTTGAATTTGAATAGAAGCTGAGTGAGTTAAGGAGGTTGCATTTTGTCAATTGGACTACTTATTCTTTATTTACTATACTGTTTGGATTAATTTATAATTTCTTGCTTATGTAAAGCTTAGCGATTTCTTTGTTATTATTATTTTTGTTTTTTTTTTTTAGGTTGTTGTCTTGTTTTGCATTGCTGTTATATGCATTAATATTGGTATTGGCTATAGGCAAAGGCTTGCTATCTGATTGTAACATCAAAATAAAATCGTATTTGACATTCTTCTACACCGCCACTGCCCATACATATTGCTTCAATCTGAGGTCCCCAGGGGGTTATCTCTAAGATAGGTGGGATTTAAAATAATTCTCTTGCGCCTTATTGTTAGCAAAGCACCTGAAGGGCCCAATACAACCAAAGTGACCAAACCAGGTGGGATCCAATAGGTCTGACTCAGATAGGGACTTAAAGGGCCGACGATCAGCCTTGAAGGGATTGCAAATGTAACAGTGTACAGCGGCACCGGCCCGGTGATGTTGAAAGGTCAGATCTTAGTCAATAAAGCCCCACCCAAAGCAGATACATTTCCACTTCAAAAAAGCATCTGACAAGGCAATTTATGCCTCTAGAATCTTGACTATACAATAGATAAAGGAATGTTAGTGCTGCACAGGAATGTCAATGTAAGAAAAGCTTTTTTATTATATGGATGTAAAATTACATTCTAATTGATGATTGTACAACATGATGCGAACCCTAATATTGGTAATTGGATACTAGACTTCATTGCCACAAACTGACTCTAAGGCGGCTGGCTTGTCTTAAAAATAGTCTAAGGAGTGTAAGAAAACAATAATTAAAACATATTACTACCACAAATAAATCAATCTAAGTTAAATAAATGAACACAACATAACAACAAAAATTGTAAGAAGTCGCAAGTTCATACATTGAGTGGACAAACTATTTGTTTTTTGACGGTAATTTAATTCCTATTTATTATATTTTATAACTAGCTTTTAGCCGTGGCTTCGCTCCCGTCATTCGACTACATACAATAGCCTGCCTATTTACCTATAGCTACACTACCTGCCCTATCCTACCTACTCTCTCCTACCTACCCTATTATACCCGCCCTTACCTATCCTACCTATCCTACCCTACCTTACCTTACCAATCTTTCCTTTTTTTTGTTAGGGGAAAATCATCAAATGACTTCTCCCGCCAAGGGTGAGGCGGAGGGAGTATGAGACTTACTGACTTAAAACCCCCCGTTCCTTCTGCTGTTCTAAGCCGGGGTCGCAGTGACGCTTTGCGCTTACTCCGTAACTCCGGCTGAACATCAGCCCTAAAGGCCTCGTCCTCCCCTACCTACCCTACCTATACCCTACCTACCCTACCCTAACCTACCCTACGGTTTTACGTTCAACTAAATTCGACCTACTTTTATCTTTATATATAAAAATTTCGTGTCACGTGTTTGTCCGCGATGGACTCCTATACTACTAAACCGATTTAAAATTTGATTTGCATTCCGTGTGCTTTTGATCCAACTTGATAGATAGGATAGCTTACTTCTCAATTTAAACTCACATTATTATTTTGACAAGAAACTTAGCCACAGCAACGCGTGGCTGAGTCTGCTAATATTATATAGAAAAAACAAAAAGGCACAATATCTTATTCAAGGTGCACAGACTCAATCTAAATAATGATTCTATTTCTAAAGTGTGTTTTAACTGCTTACTTGGCAACATTCCTTATTTAGAAAAGGTTCAGTCAGAGCTTCTCTGAATTTGGTATTAGCTTATACAAGCCGTGAAAACATACAACGAAAATTATGTAACAAAATAAAATGAGATGTTAAAACAACAATAATTGTTACCCAAATTAACCTATTTAACACGCATTCTGTTTGTTGAATTGTTTCGTGAAACAAAAAGAAATTCTATTAAGAGATGTCGTAAAAATAGTAGGTATTGTTGTACATCGGTAATCTAGTAAAACATACAAATATTTCGATATATCGTTTCATTGGATTTATAAGTGTGGAAGAGCTAAGCTACGGCACAAATGGATGGGCTCGACCGCAGTGATACCACAGCCTCACAGAAAACCGGCGTGTAACAACCACACCGTTGTGTTTCGCTGTGTGAGTGAGATTCTCGGAGGCCCAATCCTTCTCCTCTTCCAATCCTAAAATCTTCAAATCCCTAATCCCCAAAATATCTGACGAATCCATGGACGATGATTGCTCACCCTCCGGTAATCAGACAGCTCGTTTGCCGAACGATCATTAAAAAAAAAACACCTGGATCTGTATCTATACAAATCGAATAGACGGATAATCGTAGAAAACGTGAGTAGTATCAGGAGGTCAGATTGTTCAATTATAACGATGAAATAATTCCATTGAAACATGTTTACTTGCAGTTCTTTGTTATCCGAAAATACTTTTGAGCATCGAGTTATGTCGTCGACATATACGATTGGCAATTTAATACAACTATTGTCATATGAGCATGTTACGCATTGTTACATTCCATATGCTGCAAAGGTATGCAATAATTAAGCAAATGTAAGCTCTACAGTATCAAGATAACTTTTTTAATTTTAACAATATGCTGAACGTTTTGAAGCGAGCTATTATTGCAATGGTATTTAATCCAAGGCTATGTAATGTCGTTTGTGCTTCATTATCTCTCATGAATGGATCCGTACCAGTTTCACTTTTTATTAGTAATTAGAATAATGCTTTTTCAAATTCTCTATATCACGGGTTTTTTTTGGTTAATATGTCAATTAAAGACACTTTCATTATAAATTTACATGAGACATAGTGTCGGAAATCCACAATATAAATATATGAGAGTGTCTCATAACTTGTGTAACCCTTTTGAGGATTAAAAGGTGTGATGTTAAGCTTGTAGGAGTGTCTTTTTATTGTTATTACAATTATTCTGAAAATTTTGATGATTGCGAATCAATATGTCCGCCTTTTTCGAGGACCATATTTATTATTGTAGTACAAACGTCATAGATCAGAAGTTTTATTAAAGTACACACGTCAAACGTCCAGTCACCCTGAAGAAACGAGCGCGACCCTTGACTTGATTTGACTGGCTGTAAACATTGTGCCTTTGTGCGCTAATACTCGAATGTGACGTCAGAGCCTGACTCAATGGGAATCCGTAGCGCTATCGATCGGTTTTTCATTGACGAAACCAACGGAATTCGGCCCGTAATAAGTCTTGTTTCTAGTTATACATATGCGTAACAAATAACGGTTTACTGTTTCTTGCGCAATGTGCCGCATGTTCGATTCCCGCGTGGAGCAACTATATCTTTTTTATGAATGATTTTGGTTCTTGGCGCCATATGTATATGCGAAATTTGAGTTTTCTATTGTTAATGTTTTCTTTAAAATACAAAATAAGTACTATATAAGTAACTAAGTACTTACTATTCCTTGTCTTTGTCTATAGAAGAAGAATGGGACATACCCTACGAGAAGTTGTCGGGGCTGGTGTACTTAGGCGCTGGAGCCCAAGGCACCGTGTTCGGCGGCCAATATCGCGGCGAACTGGTGGCAGTCAAACAGCTTCGCGACAAAAATGATTGCAACATTAAACACCTTCGCAAGCTGAACCACGAAAATATCGGTAAGTCCTTTATTTTTTTTGTAGAAGACTAACGAATTGATTTAATTTGCTGATGGTTAGCAAACGCCACCACCTATGACAATGATACAGTCGTAGCACCAGTAGCGAAACTAATGGGGGCAAATTCGTGGCGAAATATGGCTCCGAAATGGCGTGAAGAAGTTACGCATTAGTAGCCGCTTTGAAAGCAGCCATCTGATTTTCTATAAGTATATTTATAATTATACTTATAGCAAATGAGGCGTCCAGATTTAATTACATTAGATAATATTGTCCTTTCTTTTATCAAAGAGTTATTTATAGGGAGAATTTCGTTTATTGGACTATTGTTACTAACTTGTAGTTAAGTAAACAGTTTTTCACGAACTCAAAATGTAGTGATGTGAATTCGAAGTGTCATTTAAAAAGCGTTGTATCGGATCATTGATTGAAACCGAATTTTATTAGTTCCAAATTGATTTACTATGGAATTAATTTTATCATATTACCATACTCATTATGTTTGAAACGGTAACTGCATGGTGTCCGTGTCAACCACATTGTGACGGCTGTTACAACTAAAAATTCTGTTTGTGTATTTAAATGCAAATAAAGGTTTCTACTACTCGAAAAATAATTTCAATGACGTCACCGTTCGGTTTTTGGTAAATTGTACCAGTGGAATGCGTATTTGCACCCAATAATAACTTTCGCAGCTTTATTATGATGGTCTCAAAAAAAAAAAAAATTATAACAAATATTACTAATTTTGTCGTCAAGTGGTAAGTACAATTTTTATTTTTTATGTTTATTTCAAATCCTTATTTGTTTAAAGTACGCTACCAAGCGGGCAAATTATTCGAATCAAAACGCAGATGAGTGAAGGAAACAAAAATATTACGTTTTTGATTTCCATTTCGGGTTAAGTAATGCCAAAACTGCATCGGTAAAAACTTCCAAGCAAATACAGACAATAAGGTCGAAATTTGAAAGTTTTCTTCATAAATGGACGTTAGAAGAAGAAGAATTATTCTCTAAGCGTATAATCCATTCAAGTTACTGGAAGTTGGCGTGCATAAGGCTATAATACAAAATAGTGCTGGCAGATACAAGCTTGTTGATGCATTGGTGCATGAGGCTAGTGTCTGTGCGGCTAGTCTCACTCCCAACTAGACATGATGTTAAAAGAACATTCATATGCAAATCTTTGCATAATACAATTTGAAAATAGGTTAGATTTGGTGAAGCTGCAAATGGTAATAGAAGATCTGGCCGCCATGTTAGCTTGAAGACAGAAGATTTGAACATCCATCTAAAGATTAATTTTTACTTTACAAATATATTAATATTTAAACTTTAAATTATTTTTTATATGTTAAATTCGGGAAATAAAAATGTTTTCAAATTAAATGGTATTTTATTTAATGGTTTACTATTTAATAAATGCTTTGTATATTATGATCCCTGTGTTTTATTTCTCATGTTTTACAAATAAGACTGTGTGTATGTGTGATTTATATGTCAAGTATTTTTTTAAAATATATACTAAATAAAATAAATACAAATATAAAGTATTATGAGTACTATATATTTAGGTACACTCGGCGTGGGGTCCAACAAATCAAAGAAAATCTGTCCAGTCGTTTTAGAACTACGAATGGTGTAACTAAACTCGATGTTTTTGTAGTATGTTGGCTAGATTTGTAGACCCGTAACACAATCAGCCCCGATTTCCCGTCTGGTCCAACTACAAGATTAGGTATAGGATTTGCGTTCAAACTCGCCGTCTGTTAACGCGTCAATGGGTCTACGCCGGAGGTTGTGCTACGCGGCGCGTAGTATGTGCTACGATGGCTACGGCGTAGACCGTGCTACGCGGTGTACATTTCAGTTGTGCAAGGCTCTTGTGGTATGCACTACTAAATCTGCCCGCTGAAAATGCAGAGTACATTTGATCTTGACGTGTGCTGTCTACGTTTCAGATGTGTCGTTTATATACAGTTGGCCTATCTATCCTTCGCAGGTTTAGTAGACACTTGTTTTGTTGTGAGGTTTTGAATGTATTCATAAGATACTTTACCCGTAATTCTTGCTAAATCATATTAATACTGCCAATATTTATTGACAAGCTTTCTGCAAAAAAGTCCAGTTGCTCCATGTGACTTACTTCCGTTCCCAATAAATTATGAGGAAAAGGGTTTTATAAAGAATTAACTATAGGAAAAGGCACAATTAAGGATTCTAATTTCACATTTATATTACGAGTAATTACTAGTGGATCCTACTTCGTTCGGTACCTCGGCGTTAGTCATTTGTTTTGATTGCCATCTGCTACGGCATAGAAAATTTGGAAGGTTTTCTGTATCTTGATGATAATCTCTACCTTTTTAAAATTTATATATCTTAAAAAAGATTTTAAAATTTCCTCCCGTCTTTAACAACCCACAAAAGAAGAATTTCCAAAATTCGTCCCGGCCTTGTTGACTTTTGCGTTCTGTCTTCATGATATTCAACAAAGCGGTGTAAAACGTTATTTAGTTCCGAATGTATTTGAAGACTGTCCTGGAAGACAGCACTGTGTTATCAATGATGTTGACCATACATTGTTCCTTTTTCATGTTCGCTATAGGTAGTCGTAATTCTTATGTTTTAAGTCCGTTGGGTAGAAACCAGGCCTCATTAGAAACTGGCGCGAATTAACCAGTTTTATTGCTCGCAATGTTAGTCAGGTTAACGGAGGCCCATTCCTCAGCTTCCCACTATTTGGCAACGAACTCATAACTCCTGGTGAAGCATGTGCCCATGGCAAAAAAAGATCTTGTTTTATTCAAATATTTTAGTTTAGTAAAGTGCGATGTGTAATGTGTGAAAATAGATATAAACATTAATTTCATTTTGATTGGTGATATCAAGCTTATGAATCTTATGAGACCAGGTATCCTCACGAAGTCTTTCTTCGCCGTATGCCAATATCAATCATCCTCATCCTCTTGGATGCGAGGCGGGCGTCGTAACCTGAAAAGACACAACGCAATTTTGTGATATCCCGCCACAATGCTGTCAATAAAAGTGACTGACATTAAAATATAAAACAGAACTTTAAAGAACACCATAATGATGAGGTAGTCATTGAAGGTCAGCTTCAATAATTTATAAACCTTGGCCTTACACGAAGGTTCTAATATTCAAAAAGCTATCAATAACAAAGGTTGGTGCAGCGGACTGTTTCAAGGCGCACCATACATCTATATTACATTATGTGTAAGATTACAGGTTCGTCGTGGTGGCTAGAAATAGTGTTCAATTTGAAAACCTGTCGAGTACCGATGTAACTATTTCTGAATTATTAGAACTTCTAAGACTATCTAGATACCACTGACATACGGTGAAGAAAACTAAGTTTATAATTCCTTCTTATAAGTAAATTAACTTAAAACATAAAGCATAAAAGACTACTTTATTGTTCAATTGTTGCGCAATATAATTGATCACCTAATAGCCGTGTAAGCCTTCGTCAGACGATACATTTTCCTCCATTTTGTATCGCTTCGTCGCAAAAAGACATCGTTCTCAAAGATATCTGTCGTTGAAGTTTGTGGACTTCGCAGACAAAAGTCACTCGTCTGTACCACCCTTGAGGTTACCTCCAACCAAGATTGTATGGTACAGCAAAGAAATTGAAAATCGCTACCTCATTTTAAATTTATTTTGAAGCAATTCTTGTCTTTATTTTTCGTCGAAATATGATTAGCTTGTTTGATATTTATGAACGATTCTTCTTTAGATTCCATTATGTTGTAGTCATGTGTTGTAGGGATTTACCAGTTTGTAATTTTAGCCTATGAATGATAGTAATTAAACTTTATGTTAGGTACTTATCACTAAACTTCTACTACTTATCAAAAATCTACAAATACCCCTGAAAGTTAAAGAAAACATCACAACTCAAAGATACTAGTTTCTATTGTTTCTATTAGCAAATTAAACAAAGGAATGATTACAAAACAACGTACACCCCAACATTGTCCTAGTTAGAGATGGCACTGAATGAATGAATGAATGAACGTGAACCTCTTAAGATTCCTAGAGGCGCACGGCTCGACATTGACCGATTTACCTACATTACGGGTCAGTGGCGGGGTTTCGCACAGAATATTATTATTTTCACAGACGGATCTGGACCCAAATATTCTAATTTTGGTTTGTGGAGAGAATAAGATTTTTATAGAATATTTGTACGGTACCTATTGCCTGGTGGAAGTTAGTGCGGTGCGCGTGCGCTTATGTTGCGTTATGCAGCAAGATACAGATGCAGTATTTTGCGATGAAGTACTAGTATTTGTAAGGCTCTCAAGCGATTTTTGTTACTTCAATGTTTAATTTTTACAGCTATGGTAATCAAAAGTACTGGGTACATTAGCCGCAGTATATGTAATTCCATATTTGAAATAAAACAAATTTTAATTCTGGCTAATGTTGTACACAGACCAACATACAACAGGTGGCAGGCCAATGTACGAACTTGCAGCGGCAAGACCGGTGCACGTACCGGCATTGACCTATTAACATAGTTCTGGATTCCCAGGGGTCGCGCCATTGAAACATACAGCGCTGAGTTCTACGACCTCGATAATGTACCAAGAAGTATTTTTCAAGAATGAGAACTCTGGATATATTTTGAATTTGTAAAGTAGATAAATTTTAAAAGACATTCTTAATACATCAAACCGTATGGAAATTTGTGTTTCTAAATGTCCATAATATTGACTTATGCGCAAGCGCATCGACGCAATAAGCTGCGCAGATGTTTAAGTTAGTGCAGTTAAGGTCCGAGCACGAGGCAGTGCAGTGGTTTAGAGCTAAAAATATGAGGATTTGTTACTATTATTGTATTTTTACCCAAAATAAATAGCACAACAACTAACTATATGTGATAAAAAGCAAGTAAGACAAATGTTTAAAACGAATGATTAAGTAATATGTTGTTTATTTTTATTTTTTCCCAACTTTTGCCGAGCTTAATCGTCATTAGCCTTGAAGATTTTTGAACGAATATGAGATAATCTCCTTGTTCGGCAATATTGTTGCATCTACAGTACAATAGACAGAAGCCGGAAAGTGCACAAAAGTATCTAATCAAAAATGTCCTCAAATCCTTTGCGCCAGCGTGGCATTGTCGTAGACATGTACGATCGTATAGGGATATGTATTATTTACGTGGAGGCAATATGTGAGGCTCAAATCGTAACATATTTATCATAGTCCTCTGCATGGTCGTGTGACCTCGACAGGCTTCGCTTTAACTTGACAGAGACAAACACACGTGGAAATGTATCTAATGTTATTGAAAATAAGCTTGTAGGTCCAGTATTATGAAATATCATATCATGGCTACCATTTTAATGCATTTCAACACTATTATAATGCAATTACCAAAGATTTTGAGGTAAAATTACGTCCGAATGAAACCTTTTGATGTATCCATCGACCATTATATAAACTTGTGTTTTGATCCGTTAAGCCGGCCGGTAGACATACGGCTTTGCTCATTTTATCAGAACTGATATTCGAACGGAGTAAACAGTCCAGTAATCCATTTACTAGTACGCCAGATTTCATTACTCTTTTATCTTTGTTTGCAGTGCATCCCGTTTTAACTGAATTTGTCTACCTGCAATGGGAACGACATAGCTCATTATTCTTTCAGATTCGCGTACGGTTAAATTGTAAGGAAATAATGAGATGAGAAAATAATGAGGTTATTCAAACATTCCGAGTGCAATGTAAGTGAACATTTGTACGGGAATGTTTGAAGATTTTCCTTTATTTGCTCACTGACTTCTTGAATTGCTAAGGAAATCTGATTTTAATTGTGCCAGAACCGTTATAAAGTGCTCTGAAAATACGGGAGAGTATTGTTGAGAAGACTTGCTTATATTACTCCAGCAATGTACAGAGGGGTATTAGCGTTAAAAATATGCATTGTGCTGCATTACAGACCTAAAGCTTATTTTATTTTAACGAATAAGATTGTTCGACTACATTATTACGACATCATCTTGTGAGAAGTAATTGGCCTAACAAATCAACTTCAAGATAGTCCGGATTGGACGTTAGCTGAGTCCAATATTTAGATGATGTGAGAAATATGTAACCTTGTACCTTGAAGCGCGATTGATCTCAAGTCCTACAGGGAATAAACGACAATGTCCTTGTATGTTCTCCTCAGGGTTACAGATTCAAGGTTAGGGCCGCTTCCACTCGCTTCGTGGCCGGTGTAGGGTATCCGATGGCCAATGTACACAGTAACGTATGGATATTAATGTAGACACGTGGCTATACATTTTGTCACTGGATTCTCGTTACCGGCAACTGATATCCGGCAGTTTGAGCGTGTGAAAAGGCACTAAGTCCATCTAAATCCTTTATCGTGTTATAGTAAATATCATAACGAACGGCTTTCTCCGTAGAAATGGTTCTGTTTTAAGCTTTTATAAAAAGTTTTCTTAAAAGAAGTGATTTTGCTTAATCCGTGTCGCTTACCTGTTTCTTTGGGATCATGTATCAAAAATGAATACTTAAAGTCTATTAAACATGATAAATCAGGTTTAATTCTAATATTTTCTCCTGTAAGGATCTGGTTCAAGGTATCCTGTAACTAGTTCACCTGTGATGCAAATGCATCGAGCGTACGGATCACAATATGCCATTATACACTAACCCATTACCGGTGAAAGGTTGAATATTTAAAATAGTTTTTAAGATAAATATAATATTATTTTGTGTGATAGGGTCATACATCTGATGTCACGAGCCTTTTACGTATGCCCAGATACCTTAACCAAAATACTAATTCAAAATCTGGATTAAGATCGATTTTGACATTAGTTATGAATAGAATATGCTCAAGTACATAATGTCTATCTCAATCGTGATCATCTTGATTAGTTAGATTAATTACCTAATTAGAACGAATTAGCGGTATTACTTGGAGCAGAAGGGAAACCACAATTAACCCATATTGAACACGGCGGATAGGCTGCCATTGATGTTAATAATGTGGTTACAGCAACGTCTTGAATCTTGAGATTTAAAATAAGTATTATTACATCAATATTTTTTCTCCCAATTGTCAGTCTCTTCTGTGCTTTTAAGGCTTAAGTCATTCTGTCTCCTGCATTTAATTTACCAAGAATTGGGAACTATTTAGTTTTTTTCTTCTCCTCAAGTAATATCTTCTGATTTATTTCGTTGCGGGATCCAAGACAGTCATTCATGTCCCTGGGACGTGCTGGACTTCAGTGTTCCGGTGTTTTCATGTTTTTATCTACTGTAGATCCTGGCTTACAGGAGTTGCAGTGGTACCGGAAAGTAGCGGCAGGCTTGTCCCATCAAAAAAACATCAATATTTTATTATTGTTTTGGTACACAGACCTAAATTATTTAACCGGACGTCCCCGAACACTGCGAATTCATCGATTGTCTTCAAATCAGTTTGAATGGCAACGATGCTAAACTGTTCCAAATTTTATACCTTTCTAGCTTCTGTTATCGGTTTGAAATCAATCAATTTTCATTATCGCAATGAGATGGCCATCACGAGTTATTGTAGAAAGAATAAAATCTATGTATTTGTGCCAAACAGTTCCTCTGCGAAACACATACATAAATCCATACATTGTCACGATTCGCATTTATGACATTGTAAGTGAAATTGCGAGGGAGATGTAATATATAACTGAAGATCTAATACGTATTCCATTGTCACAAGCCGGCTTGAGACGATATATTGGATCGCGGTGCAATAATTATCACTTAACTATCCTCCGGATCCGGATTGTAGCTTTCATTAGCTTTGATGTAGGCGTTGTGTTTACTAGACTGCAAACATGAGAGCGTTCACTACACGCGCTTGTGAATGTTATGCTATCTTCGTTCAGAGATTCCAAAGTCATCCCGCAATTAAAACAAACTTCGCGACGAATTAATTGGATGCAGAATCTTGTGCAACTAAACACTCAGTTATTAGTTTCAGTAAACTTAAATTATCTACCAGGGAATAGGTGCAGGCTCAGTTATCTGGTGTTTAAACTCTAACGTGGATTAAATAAAGGTGAATATTTGCCAGCTGCAGTGCTAACATTCAGTCCTACTGTATTTACAATCCCTTCTTTCATGGTCACGTAGAATGTTTGCAATCTGCGTAAGTAAATACATCTTGGAGTTCCTAGCCTGATTTGTAGGTTGCAGTCCAAACAAAGTGTACTGATTGAATATCCCGTGCTGGGCACGTATAGGTACAAGTGACCTATTTCTTTCCACTACTTACCTTTACTACGCTGCGACATTCAATTATTCCCAGAATGAGGATGTAGGTAACTAGGCCCATCACAATAAGTGCTGTGAAAGGTTTTTTCACTTGTGTATAAAAGAGCTTGTTGGGGAAGCCACAAGTTGCGTTAACGATTTTTGATTGGCTCTGTATGAGGGATTCTTGCTGGCCCAAATATGAAAAGAAAGGATAGCTTAAGGATCTTTATTTTTTTAATAACTAAGTTTTTTTATTAACTACGTTTTGAAGAATTTTCATTTTGCGTTTTGAATACTTTCGGGATATTCCCGAAAGCACTGTGTTTATAAAATACAATTACTAAATTGTCTTAAATAAAATAAGTCCTGATAAAAGAAAGTAAAGTAAAGGTAAACACTATTATAGATCTCGCTGCTCGCTGGTCGCCGTTGTTCATTCAACCTTACTATTCCGTATAGAGTACAGAAACATTACGTATGTTTGTCTGTCTGCTCATGCAACTGATACGTTAGTGTACATTCACAGACAGTTTACAAAGTCAATATTCTTTGATTCGAGCGTCGCTTTTAGTGATGTGCAACGATGCTCAAGACTAGCAAACTGCATAATTTTCTAGTATGTAGTCCGTACTTCATTGAGTAAACCTGCCAGTTTTGCTAGAATGTACAAGTTGTATCTCATACAATTAAAATAGATGCATCTTATTTAAAAGGACTTTTTAGCAAGTATTGAATACATCCTTAATGCTAATAGTCGTGTAATAAAGGATACATAGCAAATTTTCAGATACTCATATCAGACAGACATTAAAAATTATGATGGCATTTTCGTTCAAGTTTTTTAAGTGTAAACTGAACTGTCTGGAAATATTTTAAATCAATGTCTAGTATGTAAATTGACATAAATGATTGTGTTCGAGGTCGTTACGGGAAGGGAAACACGGAAATCTGATAAGGCAAGGTGGTAGATGCATAGTCCGATAAGGGACAATATATTTTACTATGGCATATTAGAGTATTCTGAGTTTTGTATGAGAAATAGTTGTTTTTTGACTGAGACAACTACCCTTTGCCCGTTAACTGTCCTGTTTCCGAACAGCAAACATAATACAGCTTTTCTTCTATTTAAATTTTAGTTTTTAGTTATAAATGCAGTAGACGGTAAAAGCAAACGTGAATAAGAAATGAAAAGACAACTTTTTGACGACAATATTTCCTTTAGTGCACAGGCGATGTTTTATAGAAGTGGAAACTTTTATTTGCATAATTATCCATAGGAAACTAAATGAAAGCTTTTACTTGATTAAAATCATAGAAAATGTCTACTAGCAGCATTTGCGCTAAATGTTAATGTTGATAGTATAGCAATTTATATGAAAGGCATGGCTTTCATTGTATATTTGAAATGTTACTTCATTACTCTTAAAATAATCAACGCACTACAAAATTAGCGTAGTATAAATTTGGCGTAGACAGGTATAATCGTAATTCGTCGTACCCAATTCTTTAAATTAATTAGTACTTATATAAACCTCAGAAGAACACATTTGCTGACGAAGTGGGCTGAGTAAAAATATTTTGTAGATGATTTAAAAATAAATAAGATTAGATGTAGGCTGATCTAATTCAACCTTATCTACAAATACCATCTCAGAGTAGAATTACAAAGCTGTGCCATTTAATTAACCGTTTACCATGCATAAATTTAATTCATTAGCTTTTAAGTAATATTATAAACTAATTATCTTGCTGTTAGTAAGTAATGTAAAAACGTAAGATTCTACTGACATATCTTTGTTAAAAACCCCTTAACAAAACCCAGATTAAAAGTCTGAAGATTATTAAATCCTGATTTATTAATATTTTGTTGCGGGATTGAAGCTTGTCAATTATGTTTCTGGAATTCGACGTACATAGTTATTGGGCGTTGTTCATACTGTAGAACCTGGGTCGCAGGAGTTGCAGGCGGTTTTGTGAGGTTACGACATGCTGACTCTTAAAAAATATAACAAAGAATTCGTCCTGAGTGTAACATAACATTTCCGCATTAAGAGTAACTTAATCTCGTTAGTTTGTTGGTACCTTTACTTTTGTGTCATCCATCAACTGAAATTAGTACTTATGATAACTTTTTATAGAACATTTTCTTAATCAAATCAACGAAACAAACATCATTGGTGGTTCAAAGCATTTGCTTTGGACCAAATGTTTCAAAATTAACAAGGAAGAGGAAAATCACATTAAAAAGGATACAACAGACAATTGTGCACTCTTTTTGTACGTTTTTAAAATTGTTTATTCATTGTATTGTTCAAACTTTGTTGTTCTACACTGTCTATTCTGTTGTAAAATCACTCGAAAAGAGATTCAGCTTTGTCCAGTTTCTGTTAGGTATTTTTGATGGCATGGTATAAAAAAAATACCAATACCGTCACACGATGCAGTAGTTAACTTGGCCATAGGTGCATGCTACATTTCTTTGACCCATTTTCTAGACGCGACCGTATGTCGACGAGGTTTAAATTAATTGTCAAACTAGGCTACCTTGTTACGTCAGGTCACTTAAAACCGGTTATCCTAATTTTTGGAAAAAGTTCTACCCGTGACGTCGCCATGTTAACTTCAGTTAGTGTTTTTGCGGAATAGAAAGCACCGTATGTTATACGCTCATTGAAAAGGAATCTTTGTGAAAGAATTGTTCCTATCATTACCAGATTTTCGCAAAAAAGTTTATCTTCACCAGATTCGCACGACAAGTATGTAAATATTGATACCATAAAGGCTATGCGCAAAGGAAAAAAAAACTTTACTCTTGTTGCTAAAAAAAATCAATCTAAAAAGATATTATATATTCATAACTTTTTTCCAATACAAGTGCAATAAATATCTGTACTGAACTTCATGAAGATGTAGTTAAACAATCACAAACGAATTCGAGGAAAATGAAATGAACATTTAAATCAACTTTAAGCTGCGTTTGAATTAAAATGGAAGAATTTTATTTTGCAGAAAAGGTCATCCTTTGAATTCGCTTTAGGAATTTGTAAGCACTGTGAAACGTTTGTACGTTTTTTGTCTATTTCCTATTGTGCTCGCAGTTTGACTTGGTAACTTGTGTCGCTGTTCATGTCAGGTGCCTTCACCTTGCATGCACACATTGAATTTGCGTGAAAGGGCAGCTGGCGTCAAAGGGTAACTCGAATTGTGTGTTCAGGCATCCGTTTCAGGCATTCAGTAAGCTGTCGCTCTCACAGCAACAATGACAAATTATTACACTGACCTCTGCTTCGTAGTTCGGGCGTTTTGTTACTAGGAATATTGTCGTGTTATTGTGTTCGCCTAAATGTAAATAGTTACACCATTTCTTATGCTTCAAGTATGTGACGAAATATCTTTGATTTGTACCCCATATCAGATACGACAACAGAAAATATCACGATATTTTTTATGCATTCGTTTTCTATTTGTGTCTTAATCGATATTAGATCGTGGGTTTGTCACATTGCAATATAAAATACCATGGAAGACTATTACATAGATACTACTTCTCAACACATGTAAAAACAGAATACACTTAGAAATGCATATTCTTTTAAAGGTATTAATGCTTTGTGAAATTCGTGCTGCGATTCAAATATAAAATAAATAAAACCATATTAAGTATTAGAGTGAAATTCTAAAAGCTCCGTAATTTAAATGTATTTTCTATTACGTGTCCACGTTTTGCTCATGCACCACAAATAATGTACTTACTGTTGAAACATTATTTCTTCTTGTGAAACATGCGTTAAGGATAGCTCTTACATTACAAATTTATACTTCTCATGATCCCTACTAGGTGTCAGTAATGAGCTTACCTAGACTATTGTGTCAATTTTTATTACATCTCTGCATTAGCGTTTTGTTGAATTAAACTAATGACTTTTATTATTGTAATGGCAGCATCTTTATACTAACAAAATTATGGCTTCGTACCGCCGTCCATTTATACCTGCAACACCAGAGAAGTTACACAGTTGTTGGACATTGGGGGTTCGACCTACTGTTACTAACACGGCAAAATACAAAGCAAGCTCAGACTTAAACTATATCTTAGTTTTTTTCTTAACGTTTTTTTTCTTTTGTCCTATAGTGCAATTCAAAGGTATAAGTACTGATGGGCCTTCTTCCTGCATCATAATGGAGTTTTGCCAGTATGGGCCTCTATTTGAATATATACATAGCGGATCCAGCTTTTTGCCCTCTCAGATCTTGAAGTGGGCCAAAGAAATCGCCCAGGGAATGGCGTATTTACACAGTCACAAGATTATCCATAGGGACTTGAAGTCTCCCAAGTAAGTTGTATTTGTTATACTTACAAACGGTTTCCGAAAGGTCGATCAATGTCAAAATCAATTTAATCTCTTGTCAAGTCATCTGATTGGTTGACTGAATTATCAATCAGATGGCTTGACAAGAGATTTGACACCTAGTTAGTTGATTTTAACATTGATCGGGCTTTCGGAAACCAGGCATAAGTTACTATAAGTGATAAGGTTGCATGGAAGACTCATTAAAATAGTTTGATGATATATTGAAATCTTGTCTTGATCAATACAGCATCTTAAGACATGATTTCAAGTAAAAATACGTTGTGAAATTAAAACATTAACATAAAGACTGAACAAGACCGAAAAAAATCACTGGGCATACTTTTTTTCTTCAAAATTTGAAACGATCTTCCAAGTAGCCTATCTGCACGTAACAAGCTTTTTGTGAAGAAAATCATTTTTACGAAAGGTACAGTTCCCTAAAAGCAAGACACACTGAAGCTAAAGCCTTTGCAACCAAATCGTCTTCTAAAATTGTACATCGCCCTATTTGCAACGATTAAATTATGGTCAATAAAGTATGTCCATAAGTACCTATTCAGCCGGTATTTGTCGAGACCTGTTAAGATTAAAACTTTCCGTCTTCTTGTTGCGTATTCTGTTGTGACTACCGCTAAGCAGTCAAGACAGTAGATGTTGACTTACTTTTTCACTACAAATAGTTTTCTTTACAAAACGCTCGTTCCTGTATGTTTTAAGTATACAATGGACATATGTAGATGATATACATTCAATATCATTGATGACCAATAGATTTTAATGTAATTAAAGGATTATTAAGTTCATCTAATAAATAAAGTAATCGTAATGATGGTAATGCAAAATTATGTATATCTATTGTAAAAGACTCACCAGCAAAAATTACCTAAAAAGTAATAAACTTTAAAAAAGTGTCTCTGTCAATTTTCCGAAGAATACTTTCTTAAAAGTTTCAATTAAGTAGCGAATATTTTCTTGCAAAACTTTATGAGCGACGGTACCTTTATCGAACTTGGCTAGTATCAGTTACGTCATTAAAGGTATTCACATGAACTTCTTTTGTTTGGCGTATAAAATCCTCGGTGCTGTGTAATTGTTCAGCTGCCATTTCATTTCAAGCTGCGTTTTGCGAAGGTGGACACAAAGCTCGATGCATAAAAGATTTTAGTTTTCGTTCAAAATTGAAATTTGTACTCGGTTCATTAGTACTGGTATAGAAGAGTACTGTTGATTCGAACGCAATACTTTAAGTAGTTTGTGAAGTTCAATTTTAAATAGTTAATTAACGTCTCGTGTTATTTTTATCGCTACTCTGAAGAAATAGTTTGAGTGCTTTGAAAGGACCAGTGAAAATCAATACTGAAATCAGGAGCACAATTTTACATTTCACTTAACAACCTTTTTAAATGAATTGATACGATGTTCACGAAATGCTTCTAATAAGGTTCAATTTGCAACGCTCACTGCTTGCGATGGCAATTAATATGATTTGCAGTGTGTTGCTGAAGCGTGCCGTGAGATATTCACATACATGAATGCATTGCACGCTCTTGAGTAGATATTGCTATTAAGTAGTTTCGAACGATGTGTAACATACGATAGAGGCCTTATAAGACTAATGTAACAACATTTTATAAGATTTTCAAGAATCATTTCCAGTGTTTATGAAACTTACTTTTAGTTTTGCATGCTATTTTGAAAGCTCTGATCCGATCGCCGGTTCCCAAAAACCAAGCGTAAGTGCTTTCATTGTTTTAAACTCTAATCAAACTTCCCTATTAAACGAGGAGTTTGGTTGTTACAGCATTCCCGTGTCAGAATTTCTTTGAAACTGATTTTAGCTATCTCACATTCTGTTCTCAGTAACTTGATGCGCATCAAATTGGACAAGAGTATTGGATATGATAGAAACTGCAGTTGTAGTTCTTCGAAATGTGAAATGTGTGTCTTCTATTGTAATATGAAATTGTCTTTTTTTTTTTTTTTTTTTTTTGTGAGGGGAAAATCATCAAATGACTTCTCCCGCCCAGGGCCGGGCAGGAGGGAGTGTCAGACTGTTACTGACTAAAAACCCCCCTGTTCCTTCTCCTGCTCTGTGCCGAGGTCGCGGTACCTTATTGCGCTTACCCCGCAGCCCCGGCTGATCATCAGCCCTTTAGGGCCCCGTCTGTGGTGGTCTATTGGCTCTTTGAGGCGCGCGCGGAACGTACGCTCGGGCCTGGTTCTGGTCGGGCGGCGAGCTGCCCTTACTCGCCGACCGCAGGCCCGTACTTACGGTGGCCGGAGATCGTCCCTCGATCCCCGACGCCCGTAGTGTCGCCAGTTGCGGCTGCTGGGGCGTGAGGAGGAGGATTGCTCCCTCACGCGGGCCGCCTCTCTCTTTGCGAGCATGACCGCTTCACAAAAGGAGGAGACGGCGTCCCAGTTCCTCTCACTCCGCACCATGGCCTCGACTAAGGCAGGGCGCGAGAGGTCGCCGCCGCCGATCACTTCCCTGAGGATACGGCGGTGCTCAGCCCAGGCAGGGCATACCGCTACCGTATGCTCCACCGTATCCTCTAGGTGGTCCTCACAATGACGACACTCGGGCGTTTCCTCCCGCTGAATCCGAAACAGGAACCTACCGAAGCTGCCGTGCCCGGTAAGCACCTGCGTCAGACGGAAGGTGAGGACGCCGTGGCGTCTCTCAAGCCACTCCTCAAAGAGGGGTCTTACCGCTGCTATGGTAGCGTGCCCGGCCCTCGGTTGCGACAGTCGTTGTCTCCACTCTGCCATGAGATCTCGCCGGAGCTCATTCCGCCACGCATTTATTTGGCGCGGCAGAGGATCTTCGCCCCGGCGACGCGCGTCTGCGCGCAAACTGTAGACGCGCGCGAGCGCCTTCGCTTCTAGATCCCACGGCGGTGATCCGGCAAGGAGGTTCGCCGCCTCCCCGGAGATCGTGCGATACCCGCGGATTACTCGTATAGCCATGACCCTCTGGGACGCGACCAGCGTACGAGCCGGCCGCCGCTTCAAGTCCGGCGCCCACACAGGGGCACCGTAGAGGGCCATGGATCGCACAATCCCCATATACAACCTCCGGCAGGAGGCGTTTGGCCCCCCGAGGTTGGGAAGGAGCCGCTTGAGCGCGGCCCCAGACCGTTCCAACTTAGGGGCCAAACGACGAAAATGCTCCGTGAAGTTCCATCGGCTGTCGAGGACGAGACCCAGGTACTTCATCGCCGACTCGACGCCGATGGTAACTCCTCCTGCCGTTACTTGGGACCCACCTGGAGGTGGCGCGCTCCGACGGCCATAGAAGCACATGGCCTCGGACTTGTGGAGCGCCACCTCGAGTCCCAACTACCGGATCCTTGCAACGACTGTCGCAACCGCTTGTGACATCAGGTCGGCCGCCGCCTGATGCGACCTCCCGTTCGCCAGCACCAGCGTGTCGTCAGCATAGCAGACAATGCTGACGCCGCTCGGGAGGTCGGTGCGTAGCACCCAATCGTACCCGATGTTCCACAGGAGAGGTCCCAGGACCGATCCCTGTGGGACACCGCGCGACACCTCTCGCCGATTCCACACGCCCCGGTGACCGGGGTAGATGACACATCTGTCCGTCAAGTAAGCCTCGACTACACGACGGAGATAGGCAGGCACCCGGTGGTACCGGAGTGCCTCCAAAATGCAGCTCCAGGGCAGCGAGTTAAAGGCGTTGGCGATGTCCAGAGACACCGCCACGACGACTCGCCTCCCGGCCAACGCTGTCCCCGTCGTGAGGTCCCTCACGCGCATGATGGCGTCCACCGTGGAGCGCCCTCTGCGGAAGCCGAACTGGCCGTCCGCTAAATCCGGCCCCCTTCCAGACAGGTGCCCGACGAGGCGGTCTGAGATTATCCTCTCGAACAGCTTTCCCACCTCGTCGAGCAGCACAATGGGCCGGTACGCGGACGGAGAGTCCGCAGGACGCCCCGGCTTCTTCACGAGGACCAGTTTACCCGTCTTCCACGACAGCGGAAACTGGCCTCTCTCCAAACATGCGCTGAACAGACCAAGTAGTCGAGGCCTGAGAGCCTCCGAGGCCAGGACCCAGACCTTGGCATGCAGCCCGTCAGATCCTGGGGCGGTATTCTTGCCGCTCAGCCGGCGCACCGCCACTCTCAAATCTACCTCGGTCACTTCCGGAGCGGATTCGTCGTCGTCGTCGATGTAGCCCGCATTGGGCACCGCAGGGGGCGGGGGCATAGCCGGAGGCGTGTAACCCATCTGTGGTCGGGGGAATAGCGCCCCAACCACTTCGTCCACGACCTCCGGCCGGAGACTCTGAGTCAGTGGGGGCGCCCAGGTGCGGAGCTTATCACGCACCATCCGGTAGGGGCGTCCCCACGGGTCTCTGTTCAGAGTCTCCAACATCTACTCGCGGGCCCGATCTTTGGGCCGCCGGATCTCCACCCTGAGGGTGGCCTTCGCCGCCCTGTACTCCTCGTATAGCTCCGCCTCTCTGGTTTCGGCGTCCAGAGACGGAGCCTGCGGTGCCTGGTGTATCGGCGTCGCGCTGCGGTGCACTCACCGCGCAGGTCTGCCAATTCCTGCGACCACCAATACACCTGGCGCTTGCGTTGGCACGGTCGGATCCGGGGCATCGCCACGTCGCACATCCTTGACATGGCGTCCTGGAGCCATCTCGCCTCCTCGTTAATGTCGGCTGGCCTGACCGGTGGTATCACCCAGGCCTGCACGACTGCGGCTTCCAGGAAAAGCTCCCGGTCCAGTTGCCTAAGCGCCCAACGCGGGCCACACGGGGCCTGTCTGACTGGCGGGTCTGCGGACTCGGCGGAGACGTCGAACCGTATATACCGGTGGTCCGAAAACGTCTCCACCTCCTCCATGACGCGCCAGTCAACAACGCGCGATGACAGAGCGGGGCTAGCAAACGAAATGTCCACCACTGACTCGCCCCGCATCCGTACGCACGTGGGGACAGAACCCCGGTTCAGCACGACTAGGCCTGTCTCCAGAGCCCAGTCTTCGACCATCCTTCCCCGGACA
Source organism: Spodoptera exigua (assembly GCA_902829305.4). Lineage (NCBI taxonomy): Eukaryota > Metazoa > Arthropoda > Insecta > Lepidoptera > Noctuidae > Spodoptera > Spodoptera exigua. The sequence goes on along the minus strand of LR824601.2, from coordinate 3,155,747 downwards.
TCAGTGAGCCGGGAACCCCAAGCCAAATTCTTGGCATTGAAGTCCCCGAGGACCAACACGGGGAGGGGACGGAACCCGACGACGACGGTGACTAACTCCCTGAGGGAGTTGTGGAACTCGACGAGAGTTCGGTTCGGAGAGAAGTACACGCCCACCACGGCGATCTCTCCGAACCGAGCCGCGACGCAACCCCTGCCTCGCTGAGGCCCTTCGGGGGTTGGGGTACCGGCGGCGGCCGACGAGATGATGGTCACCGAGCCGTCCAGGTCTGACACCCAGTGTTCCCTGGCTGGAACGAAGTACGGCTCGGAGACCACAGCAACATTGATAGACCACTGCGCCATGCTCTGGAGCAGGAGATCCTGAGCAGCGACGCAGTGGTTGATGTTCGCCTGGAGGAGGCGTAATGGAGCCATTATTGGGTATCCATCACGACCTCCTCTCTGACGGCAGCGGCGACAGCAGCAGTCGCAGGGGTGTTGGCGACTGCGGCGGCAGCGGGAGCGACGGTGGGAGCGGTGGAGGTGGCTAAGGGCCTACCTTTGCTCCTGGGCTTGGTGGGGGGGGAGCAGGTTTTGCCCCCAGCCCGGTGATCGGCCGGCTTGCCAGCTGCCGCACATACTACGCAGTGCGGCGGGGCGGTACAAGCGCCGGCCCTGTGACCGGGCTGACCGCAGCGGAAGCAGCGGTCGCTGCGGTCCACCTCTGAGGTGCATTTGGCACCCACATGATGGCCAATGAGGCAGCGGAAGCACCTCAAAGGTCGGGGTTCCAGCAGCTTCACCTGCGCCGAAACCCAGCCCACCAGGAGCCTTTTGCCCTCTGCCAGCTTTTTTGGCCGCTGTGACGGGGCAGCTGACTACCACAGTCCGCAGCCCCGTATTGTCCGGGCGGATAGTGCCTGCCTTGACCTGGTCAGCAGGGCACCCCCCAGTCCTGGCGACAGCGGCCGCCACCTCATTCTCCGTCACGGAGTCGTCCAGGCTCATGATGCGTAGCTCCAGGCATTTGGTGGGCCTGGACACGCGAGCTTCGTCCGCCGCAACGCACGCCCTGAGCCTCTCGGCAAGGGCGTCAGCGGACGGGCCGCTGGCCGCGCCGGGGACCTCCAAGAGACGGGCTCCAGTGGCAGTGACCCTCACTGCGAACCCGTCGGGTGCCCCAAACTCCGCGGGAGTTACCGCCCCCTTCAATTTGGCGAGGACCTCGCCATACGTCACCCCCTTTTTCGCCGCGTCCGGCTGTAGTGTGATAACTACAGCCGAAGATTTTGGGGCGAGGAGCATTGCCGCAGCGCGCTTCTCCTTGCGCCGCTGCTGTCGCCGCTGCCGCTGCTCCTTCTTCCGGAGTTTCCTCCTCTCTTTGGCGACCTTCCTCACCTCCCCCGCCACTTGCCACTCGCTACCAGCACGCGGCTCAGACGGCGGAGTAGGTGCCGATGCGGCTGGGGCTCCAGCCGCTGCTCCTCTTCGTCTGCGGCTCATCGGCGCAGGAGCCAGCGCCGAGGGAGACTCGGGCGCCCTCGTCGGTGACAAGGCTGTCGGCGCTTTCGCACCCTTCTTCACCGGTGCGCTGGCTTGTGCCCCACGGCTGGTTGGCGGCTTGGGCTTAGCCGCTGCGGCAGCATACGACCCGGCTGCGAGTGGAGGTCGGAGGAGCCTACCCTCCAGCACGTCGAAACGCTGCTGGAAGGCGGCCATCTCCCGCCGCATAAGGCCGAGAAGGTCGGCCTCAGCTGGCTGCGAGGGTTGGGGACGACCCGCGCGAGCAGCGGCGAGTTCCGCCTTTGCTGCACGAAGTTCCGCCTCCAGGGCAGAGTTCGCAGCCGCTAATCGGGCCAGCTCGCGCCTCATTCCGGCCATCTCTTTTTGCAGAGCGGTCATCTGCCGCTCTGCTGAGCCCTGCTGGGATACCGCCGACATTATAGCGGCCTCCGCGTGCTTAAGAACTCCGTTCCTGCCAGCCTGGGTTTTTTTCCCAGCCAGCATGCGGAGTGCTTCCTTAACCTGGAGGCGGAGGCTCTCAGCGCCGTCTACAGCATCCTCACCGCCGGACACCTCCATCTCCGAGGAGTCCGAGGGGGCAGCCTTTCCCAGGGCGCTCCCCTCCGCTGCCAGCCGCACTGCCGGCTCAGATCGGCTCCCAGCCGCCCTTGTGGAGCCCTTCCCCTTGCCCCTACCCCGCGCAGCCGTGGGGATTTTGGGGGCTGGGGCCTCCTGCTCGTTGGAGGACGGCTCTCGACCATCCTCCAGCCTGGGACGTTTAAAGACGCCCCGGTCTTTCTTGTGGCGCAGCGCGATGCTGACGCCAGACAATGATGAGTCGGACTCTGAGTCCGACTCCTTCCTCCCCGGGGCCCGTGCACGGGACTTGCTGGACGGGACCAGCGCCTCCCCACGAACCCGAGAGCCGCCCTGGCCCTCACTATCGCCTCCAAGCGAGCTAACCTCGCTTGCCTTCTCCTCACCGGTAGGTGGATTTTTATTTTGGTTTTTTTTAGACATCTCCATTGAAGTCCCACGAGTATGGGGGAAATAAGAGGTCCGCCCAGGGAGAGCCCCCTGTCCCTGGGTAAGTGTGCATTTGTCTCCCAACTAGGGGGTCCACCGGTCCCCTAGCTGGGGGTGCGCTCACGACTGATCCTACTCCTCAGCCATACATACCCTCGCCGCGCACCAGAACTTAGTATTGGAGGAATTTTTTATAGAGGTTATCTTCCTCGCGGTCCGGGCGGTTAAGCCAAGACCCTCGTCCCGGTCCGAGTCATAAAACATGACCATGATCTCTTCCCGGATTACGATATCGACGGGTGCAGTCGGGCGCAGCTAGTGCCCCGATGCTACTCATTGGCAGGGTGAGTGCACAACGAGCGCCGCCCTTGTTTCTCCACCCCGCTCTCTGCTAGGTCCAGAGAGTCGTGCGGAGGAACGCCCCCACGGAGGCTTAGACCCTATGACAGCATAGAGCCGGTCGCCTCTAGAACCCGACCGGGTTCTCCGCCCGGCCAGAAGTTCGCTGCGGGCGACAGTCAAACCAACCCTGTCGCCATCCCGTTAGGGGGACTGTCGCCCGCACCCAGGGTGCACCACGGGGAGGTCTTCTGGCACGCACCCCAATATGAAATTGTCTACTATGACAAGTTAGAACATGTCGCTGGCTACAAGTTTATTCAATTTAGATACACCAAAACAGTAGATAAAATTACGTACAAATTTGCCAGAAAATCTGCTTGAAATGACCACAGACTAACCGGAAAGCCGAAATCGTCCTAACTTTAAAATAGTACCTGAACTATTTCAGTACCTCGTTGTTTCTCTGACGGAGCGTTAAATAGTTTTGCATGCCTGGTTCACTTGCAAATTAATATCTTTGAATTATTCATGTAGTTTAATTGCGTTAGTGTGTGACTCTCCTTAAGTAAAATCGACCAACTGCAAATAGATTATTATAAATAAAAATTACGCTCAGAGTTAAGTCCGAGTGTTCACTGTTCATCAAAATATTTCGGTCATTTCATTCCGGTTAAATTTGCATTCGTTAAATGTCCGTCTAGCCAAAATAATGTGAGGGGAGGACTGTAAATAGATGCATTATTTTGTATGACAAAAAGATTTTTATTTTTAAGTTGGTAGCGGTTTCTATCTAAGAGCTACCGGGTTCATTAGTTTAGAGATTCAGACTTATGGAAGGATACATGCCTCAGTACTTTACTCTTCTTAATTCACTCAGCCCATGAATGAAGCCTTAATTAAATGACTGAGATGTTTAATACTTCTTAATAAACTATGTTGTAATAGTTGGGTTATATTAGACATAATCAACTGGCTATAGAAAATTTATTGCCTATACACAGCAATAGGTCATTTAAATGTAGACTAGGTCACATTAATCGAACCTACCAGGTACTTAGATTATTTTTACTTTACTACTTGTCTCAAGGTCGTCTCGGATCTATGGCTTTTGCCGGGATTTGAGTAGTCAGTTGCCTAGTTACGCACCGACATTAAGTTTAGAAAGTACCTTTAGGACTCTTCAACAATCTCGTCTTTGTCGTAAAACTAACTAAGAGGTGCATTCTCTTGTCGGTTCTACTGACCTTTAGAGCCCATCTTAACGTTTGTTTTCAATATTTTCATGCTATTGAACTTTGAGAAACTTTCCCGACTTGGACGTCGCCGCGTTGTATGAGCTAGTAGTGCGGAAGTTTGACATTTAGAATATAAAGTAGCCGACATCAGGAGTGCATAAGTCTGAAGAGTCGGCGCCTTTAGTTAGTTTTACAGGATTATGTTTAACGGTATTAATATTACGAACATGATAAAAGAAAAAGGACGAACAGACGACTCGTGCCAGTTTGTAATTAATTCAAACGTTAGTAATTTAATATACATTTCCTTTGCTCATGCTGGGTTTTTATAAAAAATGCTTTTCCTAGAAAGTTATGAATTTCTGTATATAACTATTTAATTAATTACTTTGCTTTTAAATAAATAGGAATCTCTCTAGGAGTAACTAAAGGTACTACGAGAAGTGAAGAACGAAGTTGCTCTTCACGAACTAGTCATTCACTTAGTTTGGACATCAATGTGCTAAACTGTAGGGCATTGAATGACAAATTACTATTATAAAAATAGTGACACATACAGATTAAATTAACATGGTACCCTAACTTTAATCCTTAAATGGTTTTTTTTATAAATACGTAATCTTAAACGGAAAATGCAGTTAGCAATTTTATTGTCTCTGAACAATATTTTTACGAGCAGCGATGACCTAATTGCATTTATATTTACACAGTTCACTTTTAAAGGGACCTGCTCCAACGCTGCTCAAAGCCGATTGCAATTTTATAAGATGTAACATTTCAAATGGTCTTTATAAAGGAACTAACTCCGGGAATTGAATTTCTGAAGGACGTCTCGGACATCGCGGTCTTGCAATTTTATCGATTGAATCATATCGTAAGATTTATCCTACTAATATATTTTGTACATGCACTTTCACTGGACTTCAAGCAAAAGTTGCTTCTAAGGCAATGCTTTACGCCTTATTACCGACTAAGCGCCGTGAATCCGCTAATACAATATCCCTGCAACATATTAATTATGGTACACGTGTAAAATATATCTGAAGGAAATTATTTTACCGAGTTCCTGTAAACTATGTCGGCAGATAATAAAGTTATACCGACTACACGCGCGTGTTAAAGGTCTCGGGTAAAAGTCGCCAATTTAATTAGTTCTACTTACCTGGCTCTTGTAAAAATCTAGAGTGCACTTCAGTACCTGTAATTCTAATGAATATTCAATATACATACTTTACCAAACAGAAGAGTACGTGTGAATACCAATATATTAGACGACCAGACTAAGTTGGTACACTAATTCTATAGCCGAATCTATGTCCAATGCGTTTGTTACATCTAATCATTATTTTCAGCGTACTGATTGCGGATAACCTTGTAGTAAAAGTAAGTGATTTCGGCACCAGTCGCGAGTGGAATGATGTAAGTGCCGTGATGAGTTTTACGGGAACAGTGGCTTGGATGGCCCCCGAAGTGATCAGGCACGAACCTTGTTCAGAACGGGTCGACGTATGGTCGTATGGCGTTGTGCTCTGGGAACTCCTCACACAAGAGGTCCCGTATAAAAATCTAGAGACACATGCCATAATGTGGGGTGTGGGCACAGACACGATTGCTCTGCCCGTGCCGACATCAATGCCGGGCAGCATGCAGCTGCTCATGAACCAGTGCTGGAACCGCACTCCGAGGAACAGGTGAGTGAAAATCAAACAGAATTACATAGGTTCTAACTTAGCAGTCATAGGTATGGTGAGGATGAAAAGTGACACCGCGCTAACCGGAGCAAGCAAAGTAATCCATAACCTAACAAGTTATGGCTAAATACACTACCCTATTTGATTATAAATAACTGACCACGATTTGTCATTGAACACCGCAAAATAATCACATTCGTTGTGTTTAGTTACAGTAAACAAATTTAGTTTCACATCGAACATTTGGTTTAATAATTATTTTATAAAAAATAAGTAATTACGTGATGTTTTCATGAAGTCGACCCAATTTGGTGTGATTTAATTCACTCTCAACTTTATGATTAAAACCGCAGCAATTAGCCCAGCGTCTATTTTGTTGTGTACGATGAATGATATTAAATTAACACACCAACGTTATGCGCATACAAAAATACAATCGTAGTATTTATTTTAGTAAATTATGTAGTACAACAATAATGAAAAGCAAACGAAAACATTATTTCATTCGCCATGTGAACATTTATTACACGGTAGAAGAAGGAAGGTTATAATAACAAGCCCGCTCACGACAATTCATAAATACACGGTTACATTCAGCCTCACTGCTGCAACCTTTATTCCCTGTATTCCCACTATATTCCCCACAAGGAAATATAGACTCATGTTTAGTCATTTCTTTTTCAAATAAGACGACTATCAAAATTCTGAGCCGGTTCCTTGAAAAATGAGAAAATACAAGAAAGAACTAAGAGTAAACTGGTTCACAAACCATATTTGAATTAAAATAATTACCCAATAGCTACATATGTAATTGAATAAAAATGAATAAAAAATCTATCAACAATATTAACTGCTAGCGGCCTGCCCCTGCTTCGCACGGCTGTCCAACCACCCCGCTAACGACGAAAGGGTCACAATTTCACAATTTTTCCCTGTAATTTTCTAAAATGTTCATCATAGCCTTCTTCAGACAGAAACACGATACAAGATCAGTAAAAAAGAAACCGCGCAAATATAGACCCAAGTTGTATTGAGTTATGCACCTACCAACACTTTTGCGCTTTATTTTTATAGAATGCATACATATATAGGTATGTAGATTCTTATTAGGGTTTTAAATTCAGCAAGTGTGCAGTGCAATGGGCCTCCCCATTATTTCTTTTTGGAATTAGTGCCTAGTCGAAATATCCTTACAACTTTCCTTATGAGTTATGTGATTATTAAAATGTTTGTGTTTGAAACCAGGCCTCCCTTCAAGATAATTGCCGCTAACTTAGAAATTGCCGGAGCGGAATTAGCCAGCTATCCTACGGAGTGCTTTAAGAAGAATCAAATCGAGTGGCGAAAAGAGGTGCAAGATAGCATGACTCGATTCTTCACCAGGTGAGTACTCATTTTATTTTACAGCGGAATAAGTGAGTTCATTTTGTAGTAGGGCCGCGGAAAGTAATGTCGTTTGGGATCGGAGTAGGTCTTAACAATGTAATGTTGAGGTAGGTTATAGCGACGGTTTCGACGTAGATTTTATCATATAAGTAACATCTAAATTATTTTCAACTTTTTTATATTTCTCATCTCATTATTGTTTAACTTCGAATTTTTTAAGAGTCGTTTTACACATAATCGATGAGGTATTTATCGATGTCTAGTGCCTTTTTTACAAAGGAATTTAAAATATCTGTTGTCGCTATTTGACATTTTATCAGGAGTTATTGTAAACGTTTAATTGTTATTTTTTTTTTACATTTTTATAATATTTTCCACTATCAGACTTTTTGTGATATAAATAGGTGTTTTATCCGATTTTAATAAAACTCGTGTATTCGTGATTGTGACCTTTAAATTATTAAGACCTCAATTCGCCGCAACATTTAGAACTAAAACGAGTGAGAATTATAAATAGGTTGAAAGTTCCGAAATACATTACTTGTTTTTTTGCTGAGCTATTCACTAGAGAAGTCCACTTTGTATGACTGAAACTGTTTGAAAAATGCATAAAAATCGAAAAAGAAAACTAAACTATCAATATTTGTTGCAAAATTCCGCTTTTATTGCCATCGCCTAAATTCGTGAGGCAAAAAATCTAGATAAAAAATCAAATTGCCATTAAAAATCTAAACTTACAAAAAATAATTGTAAATTAAACATTTAAGTTGCCAATACTCGTTTTTTGTAATTTACAAAGTTATTTCTGTTATTAAATTAAAAAATATCGGTGTACAACATTTTGAGTACGGTGTAAATGCGACCGTGGAAAATAAATTAAAGAATCTCGGTGTATACCATTTTGAGTACGGTGTAAATGCGATCGTGGATAGGTAGTACCTTTGTGCGTCGATGATGGCGGTGCAACAGTTCCGAGTTCCTTAGTTCGTGATGAGCAGCGGGGACGAACGTTATCACTGAGCCAGTAAGCCTTCGGTTTGCAGAGCGTGCGGTCGTGTTTACCGGTGCCGGACACAGTCACGTTCGAACATCGTTCCTACTAAGTTTCCCTCTAACTTTTTAACAACTTTTATTTTGCGCATTATTATTTACTATTTAAAAAAATAATGTTCTATTTTTATTTAATGATTCTGGTATGCGTTTTATTTTTTGAGATTTTTAAATTGTATTTTCTCTTTGTTCGTTTCGCGTCGACTCCTTCCGGGTGAGGTGTTTGTTCTAAACTTTATCGTGCTAATATTTTTTTTGTAGATTTTTTTTTTTATATTTAATTGCCATAATATTTTACGTTTTTAATGTTTCGAAGTTGTGTTTTCTTTGTTCGTTGGTAAGTTGGCGCAGCATGTAGTTTTAAATAATTATTCTAATGTTACTATTATTTTATTTCATTAAATACTATTTTCTATTTTTAAAATTTGCATTATTTGTTCGTTAATTTTTACCGGGAATTGAGTTTATTTAATTTAAATTAATTATTGTTCTAATATTCTTTGTATGATTATTGGTGTGAATTTCAAATAAAATTGGCTTTATATATATTATAAAAGATAAATCATTATTCGGAAGAAATAAGGGTCGTGGTTTATGCGAATAAGTTTAGTTGAACTCGCGGCGAATTTCAAAACTTTATCATACTACTTTTGTAATTTTAAGACTAATAAAAATAAAGTAAAAAAAAAATATGCGTTATCGTAAACTGTTTAAAATATTATAATAAAATTACGGGTGTTTTTAAATTACTAAGCGGTGTTTTTTATTCAGTGTTTAAATAAATTCTTTAATAATATAATCTTCAATTCACGATTCAGATATTCACACCAGTTTCATGGTTATAGTGTAGTCAGTTATGTTTCATAATTTGGGGTAAGATAAAAAGTTTGGGACTAAAAAAGAGTTATTTTATTTAAAAAGTTGTAATTATTTTAAATTAGGTACGTAATTTAAAAAAATCGCTAATTTTTAATAATTGTACTAAAAAGTCGCACATTAAAACAGTAACAACGTCTTGTTACTCAAATGACAAACAACTAGCAGCTTTAGCTTAAAATACTTAAAATACTAGTTTCAGCGTCAAGTTTCTCACAGCAGTCGATGAACTTCTCAAAAACTTTTGTGTTTAAAATAATTTCGCCAAACAACTCTGACTTTTCCGTCGGGAGCTAATTTAGAAGCGTGATTTTATATCTTTTGAATTCAAACTGTCTTTAACTGTTCAATAGTGAAAGTATCAATAGTTATATTATAACAAAGTTTAGGTTTAGTTACTAGGTGACTTAAGGTTAAAAATGTTACGGTGGTTTAATTCCTATTTTAAAAGGTATATATTATGTTCTTTATTATATCGCACTCTACACATTAATATCACAATCGGTTATAGTTTTTTTCCGTGATTTATATCCACATCATTCAAGCTTTAACACATTCAGTGCCCCCGACGCGTATGTGCGTTTCCTCGCACGCACATACGCGTCGGGGGCACTGAATGTGTTATTTACGAACTTTAATAAGTGTTTAGTTTTAATAAGTACAAGGCCCCGCCCTTCTTTCGGCTGTCTATCTTCCTCGCCAACGAAGGAGCGGTCGTAGGATAGTAATCTCTACCTCCACCAATCTTTTCAAAAATGTTCTTTTGAACTTTCTCCTCTGACAGTAAAAAAAGGAATTGACAAAAAAGGTCCACGCTTTATTTTGAGTTTAGTTTTGATATTTATCGATGTAGCACGGTTAAGTTTTTGATTTATTCTTAAAATAAATAATAATAGCGCCTTTAATTAGGTAGAGAATACAGTAGGCGGACTATTATCAAAGATGACTAAAAACTTCAAACATATAAAAAAGTCTGTTTTCAAAAATGACTATAACGCAAAAACATTTAAAAGATCCCAGTCCCTACCTGAATTAACAGAAAAATACCGCGGGACATATGCTTTGCGTTGTCTAACTACAACCAGTACAATTAAAATATTTTACAAGTCAAAGTTAAATCATCATCGATTTCAATTAGTAATTTAAAGCAGTCTGTTTTCGGTCCTCTATAGAAGTTATTTTCACGTTTCAAAGTGTCTTTTATTTTGTCTCCTAGATCAAAATCTGAGCCGAAAGAGGAGGCTGAAGACGATCCTGAATCAAACAAGCACGTCCGAAAAATATACGAGAACCAGTTGTGTCGAGCGAACGAGCTGTACTTAGAGGTGTGCACTGTCCGCTTGCAGCTTGAACAACGAGAAAAAGACGTGGAAGAGTAAGTAATTTTCACTATCTATACTAATATTAAAAAGAGGTAAATTTTGTAACTTTGTATGTAGGGGGTAATCTTTGTAACTGCTCGTCGGATTTCCAAAATTCTCTTCTTCACTGATACATAGCTACAATGTTCCTGAGTGCTACAGGCTATAAAACATCACGCTACGCTAAATGGAGCCGAGCAGCAGGTGAAACCGCGCGAGAGTAGCTAGTTATTTGTATGATGCTGTTCCTTCCACTCCCCAATACCTTCAATCCTTAAACCCATGTTTCCGTTCTATACAGTATAAAAAATATTTCGACAGCGACGATGTTTTTGTACCTACGATGGAGTACAATGTACTTAAGCGCGATCTTCAGCTCTTTCCAATTACTGTAAACCACTTTTCTGGTGTCGTCTCTTGCGTACAGGTTATGCATGCTAAGGGTAATTTGATGTGCGACTGTCTCACGTACCTTACAGACCTGTATTACTACGCAGATTCTTAGCATTGTTTAATTTATTGCAATGCGTATATTTTTCTTCGTAAATGATGCCTTCGCGAATTCTAATACGTCTCGGGTTCGATTCCTGAGTTGGGATTTTTTTTTTGTAAATGTTATTGCCATTTTTAGCGCTTCTCGATTTCAGCAATAGCACGGTGTCTGCAATTGAAATGAAATGAGGTGATGAAGTGTATATATGTTTAGTTCTGCCTATTCCTCAAGGAAATAAAAAGCGTTGTGGTTTTGTACATTTTTAGGACATTTTCTTTTGGAAGTTACCAAGTTTTGTGGTATTTCCTTGTTATCATACTCATTGGTAATCTTTTTTTTTATGTAACATGTCGGCAAACGGATAGACGCAAACGGATTACCTGATGATAAGCAATCAGCGCCGCCCAAGGACACCCGCAACGGAGGAGTTACGAGTGCGTCGCCGACCTTTTAGGGATTAGGGAAGGGGAAGGATTGGGTCTCTGTTAAAATAATTGTCACGCGTGATGCCACTAAAAAAATTAGGCTACTTTTATATAAAAACCTATATGCTGAAAATAATTTTCAGGGACACACAGTATTTAATCAATAAACGCTTGCAACTTATCGATCACAATTATTAATATTCATAGGCGTCACTTGCTTCATTTTCCATGGTAAATAAATCTAAAATCCTACAACAATATAAATCGCCTAAATAATAAAATAAAATCGATCTTTTAATTCTATTTTTGTTGCAACTATGTTCTACGAAAACTTCATTAACAATCAAGCGATATTAACTCTTATTACAAAGGCAAGTGAATTAAAGTTTTCAACTGTTTATTTCAATTAATTTTTATTTAATTGTTTCAGTAATGAATAATAGGAATATATAGAGTAAGTGCTTGGGTTTCAATGAAGTCGGAATAATTAGATACTCTGTGTTAAGAAGGAAGAAAGAAATAATATTTAATTTGGACCAGGCACGCACGATGGTACAAATAAACACGCGAAAAAAGATTTTTACCACACTACACAAAAAATAATTAAAAATAGAATCGAAAAAAGTTAAAAAGTCTACTCCTCGTTAAGTTGAAAAGATTCCTTTAATATTAATCTACTAAATTTTCTCAGATATGTACCTTTATATCTCAAATTGACCTCATATCAACATTCTTCTGTTACTAAGTGGCCTATGACAAAGCAAAGCCGAAACTACCAAAGGCAAAAGGTTGAAATAAGGGATCCTCTTTCTATATTTTTAATGGGATGGGATTAAAAATCACTTTCGCGAGACATATTAAATTAATTATTTTTCGGCTTAATCATGTGTTCGTTATGACATAGGAAACTTAACTTAATTTTTGTCAAAAATCACACTTTGAATTCTATAGAAAATCTCATGACTTAGCATAGTCTTATTCGCATTGACTTCGTCCGGCTGAATTAACTAGCAGTAGGTGACCGTAGATTTTCAAGGAACATTCGAGAATTTGACCAGCGTCCTTGTTATGCAGTTACCTAGGCACCGGCACGGTCTTGTTGTTAGTTCCACTTGACAAGCTCGTTGTACCTCGTTATCTATATAATATTAAAAGTAGTATTCAAATTTTATTGCCCTCCATTTGTTTGAGTGACAATTATTGTGAAAATATCTTTAAAAGTAATTTTACGAAAATTGAAGTTCTTTTTCCGTAAAATGTCGTATCTCGTAACTTTTGTTAGTTGTTTGGTTTTTGTAGGATTCTTAATTAATGGTCTAATTTTCGGTTTCGAATCGCTTTGTTTATCGAATTTATTTATACTTGTAATAATTTGAAAGTTCTTCCAACGATAGCTTACTATTAGGTGGGTCACATAGGTATATTAGCATCATTCAGATTCAGATTTCTGATTTTCTCGTAGAGTCGGATCCCATTAGAGAGAGCTAAACTGCAAGCCTCGGTAGAATAACTGGTTTACAATGTACAAAACACCGTACCATTACATTAATACGATATGCTATATTAAACCAAAATCCATGAATAGGTATTATTAATTAAATAATAGTTAAACTCATTTGCCGGTGATTACATTTATAATCCAATGTTACCAGATCGAAAGCTTAAAGCGTTGCCTCTGTTCAGAAAAATTATGTTTTCATGTCCTGGGTCCCCTCAAAAAAAAAGTCATGGGTTTTGTACGACCGATCGACGCGACGGCACCGATGCGGTCCGGTTGAACCGCAACGGTGCATAGAGTTCCAACAATTTTCTACTTACTGTAACATACTTCATCATTCATTTGTTATGGCAATATAACCCTGTACACTCGAATACGAAATAACCCTGGCCATTGATTTAAACTATTTAAAGGGACCCAAAATATCGTGAGCATACCTGGACTTAAAATTCCGTTTCATATTTTTAAAATCAACAATTGAGCAAGCGTGTTGATGAATGCTCAAACCTTCTCCGTGTGAAAAGAGACCCTTGATCAGCAGTAAGCACTTAAAGACTGAAGATGTTATGTATAGGTGCCTATGTTATATGATGGAATCTCATCGATACTATTGCATCGCAGTTCAATGACCCTTTGGAGGCTGATGATTCCAAGCGTATTACATAGCTAATTACGCGAGTCAAGAACGTTTGAACAACCCCAATTAGTGGAGAAAAATAAAATAACTTTCAATAAAGAATGCAAGCAAGAATATTGAGTTGAAGTCATAATGCAGTTGAAGTTATTGTGTACTGAAAACTGATAAGAGAAATTCACTTTAACAATCCGCTCTGATTTCACGATGAATCTCGAGTACCATATTTTCGGATTGTTTAAATTACGATAGTAAGTAGTTCTTCGGAAATCCACTCTCAAAAACAATTAATAATCGAGAGTTTATTTAAAAATAACGTAATATTATATGGAAGTCTCTATTTTTCTTGTATTCTTGTATTTACAAACATCGTTTAACATTATAAATTTCCATGAAACGTTTTGTTTCGTATGTGAATAGATTTTTCTCTGGTCATTCTTTGTCTAAGTAAAATATTTGACTTTTTCGGTCTAATGTCTTGTCTTAAAGTTTATTTTATATCTGGACCACCTGTTCATCTAAACCGTTTTATATGAAAGACAGATAAAATTTGTACTGCCAGGGATGCGAGTGCAAGCGAAATTATTTACCGCGACTCTGGCTCGTAACAGAAGGGCCGGGGTGGTTTTTAGTCAGTGAAAGACTGACACTTCCCCTTGGCCCACTCTGAGGGCCAGAAATCTTTGAAGTCATTCCCACATTTTCGCGAAATAATAGGCCAAGTGATTGAAAAAAAAAAACAACCTACGCTAAGTCGCGTTGGTCGTTGTGCCAAATTAAATTTGCTTCTGTACTTCTATACTTTTGGCATTAATTGTTATCTTATTAAAAGCTGAATTTTTTATTTGTTGCATAAATATGGTACATTCCTTATTAGCTTTGTTACTTGGTTTCACTTTGCGTCCAAACCCCTTTTCTTCTCGGTTTATTAGTAAACACTAGAGAAACTTGTGATGTTTTTATTCAAAGCCAGTTGAAGATAAAATTGATTTACTGGCATGTGCATAATTTTGACATTCACCACTTAATTACCCGGGTTCAGCAAAATCGCCACATAGTAAAACAAACACTTGAATTTCATTAAGCAAAATGTAGTTTGTATATTGAAAGTAAAAGTTATAATGAAGCAGCGCTCAAAGTTTTAGAATAATTCTAAAACTTTCAGCCTATGTATCCGAAATTATGATGATAATTAAAGATAGACTGATTGTCGTAGGAATTTGGTGATGGGATCTAACTTTTTATCCGATTATTTATCGAATCGGTTAATATTTGAATCCTCAATATAACTAAATAGTACGTAGCGCCAAGTTGCTTTTGAGCACAGGTCAAAATTGTGCAATATTCCTCGAAGAGCTTTAAAGATTTACAAATATGAACACACAAAAGATATTCGTACATTCAGTATTGTCAAGTATTTCTGAAAATATGAATTGAATCTGTGTCAACATTCAATTACGTACAACGGAACAACAAAAAAGAACAAAGTCAATTCATAATGTATCGAGCTATACAATTGAATCATATTGTGCATACTGACGACAAAATAATTGTATTATGTCGTGCAAACCTTACAATGAGCTATAGTCGTGTAGTAGCAACAGGTCAAATACTGCGAAGAAAACGTATACCTATTCTTCCTGACACTGGTATCTAAATACTAGTTCTCAGTACTTGATAGGTAACCGATATTGAGCGGCATATCTGTTAATAAAACCGATAAGAGGCTGTTATTTGATCTACGGCTGATTTGAACTGTGATGCAACTTTTTGTTAATGGGGGTAATCTTCTAATGACTGGCCTACCATTCTGAGTGGGGCTAAAAAGTATCAGATTCTTATTGATTAAAACCTAACACATTCCATCTCCTACTTCGAGCCTCGATGCGGTACTTCATTGCGCTTGCACTTACAACCTGGTTGGACTTCGGACCAGGGTCTGATAGCTCTTTGAAGCATATTGAATGGCTTCTTCCATGCTTGGTAAGGCGAGCGGTAGTGAAGTGAACCATTCAACCAATCTGACACTTTCATCTGGTCCTGATAAAGAACCCTGAGGCAATATTTGGCCAAAGTGGGCCTTAGATACTTCCTTTCATATCTATCTTTCTTTTTAACTATGTCACGCTTTTTATTTTCCTAAGGGACAGGCAGAGTTGTACCACTACCACTTTGCATCAATTATTTTGATATGTTATGTATATTTATTTGTACCTATCGTATGAGACATTTTTGGTAAGTGCAACTCACGCATTTTCGTAGCTAGGGAATCGTAACTTAAGATTGAACAACCACTCGACTGACAAGACTGTTTATTCACTTATTTTCAGGTTAATTCTTAATATTTAAGTACACTTTCGATTTTAGGATCAATTCATAAACAAATAGCTGTTGCGATTTAATTTGTGTAAAATACTTCTTTTCTCCGTTAATTGATTCGTGTCCTGTAATCTTTTTTAAGGTGTACACAAATTTTGTTAAGCGTTTTTAATTAATTTAATCTTAGTTGCTAAAGCGTGGAAGTGGTAGAGTAACATAGCTTTATTATACAAGTGGCTAGCCCAAGGTACAGATATCTAACGCATCACCCAATATAGTGGGCCTATAGCTATGTCAACGCATCACCCACTATAGTGGGCCAACAGCTATGTTACGAATCCCAGGTACTAGGGGATGGGCCAATATTCCACACTCGAAGCCATATTTTGACAATATCAATAAAAAAAGCCAAAGAAAATACCCTTCAAACAAATTCAAAAGTCGGCTGTTGCGCTTGCGATGCCTATGGTAGCATATAGGTATTAAAGATTTGCGCTGTAATTATTTTTAAATATGTTTAAGTTTTAAGTTTATATAGCACTAATAATTATAGCCTAAGCGAATAATTAGCCAATTTCAGTTATTTTGCTCCAGAGTGTGTGTTAATTTTATTTCAAAATATCAAATTTATCTTCTATAAATCTCAAAGCCGTAGATATGAACTGTTGCTAAGTTTTACTGTAATTTTATAAACATACATTACAATAGATATAATACACCACCACGGGTGCCCTGGGCCTAATTTCCATTAGAGATAATACCTCTAGGCCCGAAAGAACTAAATAAATGCAAGTATAGTATTGCAGTCGCTCTAGAAATAACTCGATATCCACGAGTCAGTTTAAAAAAATACATTGTTGACTAAATATAGAGTTAGTATTATAATTAACTTCAGCTTCGCGTTGACCTGCGGCGGCTTTTAGTTGCAACTATAAATATATATTGTACGTTTTAGAAATGAATGCACCTACTATCAGTCTAAGCGAGTTCGCAACCATTATTTATAGACGACCAAAATTCTGAAAATAATGTGTATGTGATATTTTCCTAAATGCGACGACTATAAATGGCGATTTAATTTTCATAGGACAAGCTATGGCTAAGCTAGGCTGAATCTAATCTATGTCATATTCTTATTCAGGCCAAGAAAATCTTGATATGCTTTTCTAACGTAGACTTTCTTTGCAGGCGGGAGATTGCTCTAAGGGCTTGCCGTTGCGGTGTTCGACGCAACTTGAAATACCATTACAAACCCTCTTCTTCTTCATCCGAATTAATGGCTACCGAATCTCGACGTAAATTCGCCAAGAAAAAAGACGCACAAACTTTAATAGTGCGATATGACGAGAGGAGGAAAACAAACAAGGCTGTGTCGGTAGCTGTGCCAGAGGATAAGGTCCACAACGTCATGGTCGATGTCTCGTGCATGTGTAGCGTGATGTCTATTGAGAAGAACAATAATCCCGTCCCCAAGAAGAAGGACACGATTGTTGAGCAGAATGGAAATACTGATATTAAGCCCAAAGGTCATCGGCGAACAGATAACAATTACAAAATTCCAGACATCGCTCATGTTTAAACGGGTTTCAATGATGTAGTCGAGCCCATTTCGCCCTGTGTAGACTTTAAAGAACAGAATTTCATTGCAAAGAATCTCATTATCATAATGTAACAAATAAACATTAAAAAAGTGATAAATCTTAAGTGGAACTGCTTGAAACATTTGAGCAATACGGAGGTTCCAGGACAATATGTGTCTGTGTATTAAGCATACTCACTGGGAGATATTATTGTGTAACATGGACTTCTTTACAGGTTTCTGTGATTCCCGGGATACCAAGGAATACAAAAATGTCTGCACAATTTTCTCTCTTACAGTTCGATATTGTAATAAAAAGTAGTGGAGTTTATTCGTTGGATGGTTTAAAATTCATTATAGTTGTGTGTCTATTTATTCATTATTAATAGCGAACTCATTGAAATATGTATTGTAAATCAAACAAAAATACCAACTCAGTTACCATGACAGTAGCAAATAAATGTCTCTTGCAGTTAATATTTAATATAAGAAGTTCATTTTCATCATGATTGGAAATGCTTTACGCTAAATGGAGATCCCAGTCTCATGATGTAGGTAAGCGTCTCATGAGCGATTTTACTGTGTAATAAGTCCCGAAGTCATCGGTAAGTACACATAATGTCTGCTCAATGTTGTCTTAAACTGTTTCATCTCAATATTCATAAACATTCCACAAAATTATTATAATGATCTTTACCTTAATTTGTGTAGCGGACTGGAAGAGGCTCTGAAATGCATAGCAGAGGAATTATCTCGTATATATTCTTGATTTTAAAGTCCCGATCACTGCGGTCATTTAATGTCTAGAGACTAACTGAAGACTTGTTGTCCAGGGACGTGATAGCTTTAGCGGATTCGCATTGAAAAATCGAATCTCGCGTCAAATTATTGTTATATCTTTCAGTCCGCGTGTAGTTAAAAATTGGTGTGTATAGAATTAATTGTAATAGATTACATAGCTGTGTATTGTCTTTTATTCTAATTAGAACCAGTTTTTTTTTATTTGCACCAATATTCTTTCAACTGCAACCAATATGTTGAACGACACAAGAAAAGATTTACGTCTATATAGAATATACATGTCCCGTTTCTCTCTAACTGGTTCAGTTTTCTCAGAATTGTATCAGAACTCAACATAAAACGTCAAATGCTTAAAACTTCATCATCAGTAAAAAAATGTTTGAAAGTATAAAAATGTAAACCCTCAGACTGTATGTTTTGCATAGTGTACAAAAATACACAAGTTTGTAAAATTTACAATGGTTTATTGTGGGGTAATCGACTTACTATATTGTCAATAATATTGTGGTTTTCATTAATGTGAGTAAATTATTAACCTATTTTTTTGAATTTAACACATCATCACAATATGTAGAAATATTTTTACTTGTTCCACGCTACACGGAGAAGTCAGACTGATTTATTTGAATTCAGTAATAATGGGCCACATGAAACGTTCCCAGATAATAGTTAAAATTATTATTATCAAAAGAACTTGACATACATTTTAAAACAAACCGAAATACAATTTGCCTAGTTGGTAACCCTTTAATAATCTAAAATTCAATTTATTTTATTTCGATGATTATGTTTTATTAATATTAGATATAATTTTTAATTTAGCGAATAAGTAGTAATAATTGGTCAATTTATTTTATTTTTATATAAGTTTAACAGTTTTAGCCAGACTAAAACTTCTTGGACTTGAGTTTAAAAGACTTAATTTTATAATTTTGTAAATTCAATCAATTTATTGTTTTGAGAAAACATTGTACACCAATGGCTGTCGCCAGTCGTCTATATTGACTCAACAATACATTGGTGTAAAAAGGTTTCTCCCGTCCATGTCTTAGCTTTTTTACCCTGTTTTTGTATAAAAAACGTAATGGTAATGACTAGTGAGAAGTAATATTTTTATAACATATTTTTTGCTAATCGTACCGCGCGCACTGGGGCAGGGCTACGTAACAATAGCGTAATCGCAAGATTTTAAAATCCAAACTGATCAAAAATTTCAATTAAAGTGATTTTGTATTTGCTAGCATATTTTATAAATTCTAAATTCGTAATTTCTACATTTGAATATACTGGCAGGAGTTTAAGAGTCACTTTTTATAACTGTAACGTAAACTCCCCAGTGCACTTTAGCGGCGGATCGGGTAGGATTGAGAGTGATAGGGAAAGATAAAAGTATTATTAAAATTTTAACGCCATGCTTAGTACCCATGGCTATTAATGATGATTAGAAACTAAACGGCTGTATTTAAGAGCTTTTTTTCGCTCATTTCTTTAGAATAAAAATTTTTAAAAGCGGTCAGTTCAACAGCTTCTGTTAGCTAATTCCATGATTGTAGCTTCGATTTAAATTATACAAAAATACATCTAATGATATAAAAATTGTAACTAAACAAAATGGTTCGTATATTTTGAAACGTGGAGTCCGTCCCTGTTCTTTTGCGATGTCAAGGAAGAGCTATGCAGTCTACGGCAGCTAAACTTTTTATCGCAATAAAACAGTTACAACTTCCACCATTTTGATTATAAATTAATACCCCGTCTGTTTTTCAAATACCTGTTGAAGCCTAATCGACCGCTTTAGAATTAAAATTAAAATTGAAGTAAGAACGCGTTTGCTAACCTTTTGTAAATATATTGTCACGCGAGCTAATGGCAGAAGCAAAAAATATGTTACTTTATTTATTTTTCTTTTTTATATATTTATGGGTTCCGTGCTATGAGTGATTTATTTTAAATATATGCTCAATATTAGTTTTTATATTTTATTTGATATTTACGGAAGTTGAGGGTCCAAATTGAAGATCTCAAAATGGTTGCATTTATTTTTTCGTATACTTTATGATTGTTTGTGATTGTGCGGAACCCTTGGTGCGAGTTAAACTTGTGCTATTGTGATTGTTATTTTTTTATTTTTAACTAATGTGGTGGTTGTGTTAAGCAATGGATTGGAGAGACCTGATGTGATTTTGAAACGTGTCGACCTGACAGGTCTGCTGTCGGGCAAGTCCTAATGTAAACCAAAGAGCCAGTGTTAATCCAGTCCATCCGCTATTACGAATCACCAATAAATCCACGAATTTTATTATTTAGGCTTCGTACTTCATTAAACGAATTGAAAGTATAGACTGCACTTAGTCTGAAAAGTATTTTTTACACTATTTTACTATTAACTTGTAATCCTCTTACGACCTTTTGGCACTGTTCTAAAATGCTCAACTTTGTCGAGCTAACAATAACATTTTGGTAACAATATCTTTATAAAACATTTTGACGGATTTTAAAAACCGGAATGCTTTTGAGTAAAACTTTTTATTATACCTCACGATCACGAACTCGGTTCCTGACGGTTCATGTCACTATTTTGTGTATGTAGGGTCACCTTGACAGTGCCAATTTGTCAGTCTACGTCTAAGAATCTTTTAGTACCTATACCTCCTCTTATAACTAAGCGTACAATAAATTTGAGGCATTCGGCCCAAATACTTAACATAAAAATATTAACGATAAATACCAAACCACGTGAAACAATCTAAATTCTTAAATTCTGAGAATTAAAATGTTTTTACTCATCATGATTACATTTCATAAATTAAAGTTAAAATCTGACATATCGTTTTACGGCGATGGCAAAAATCCAAGTTTTTAACGCACTAGTTGAAGCCGGTGCGAGCTGGTTCCGTCCGGTTTTTGATTGCGGTGAAATTAACCCAACCTAAAATTGTTCAGTGGTCGTCGTAAATATTTTTATGGAACAGTATTTGCAACAGATGCAGATAATAATATGGTTGTAAATCATTTCGTTTGGAGGGTACCATTTACCGACATTCTTGTACAATGACAACATCAACGCATAATCTTCGTTCTAATCATTGGTACTCTCAAATCCTTACTACCAGGGCTTTATAATTACAAGCTGTGTGTCCCAAAGTCACGTTTATTTAAGTCACTGTGTTTTATAGTTTAATTAAATATATTTTATTAGTTAAGTACACCCTACAGCCCTGGTACTAACTATTTATTATAGATTAGCCTAATTTTTGGTCTAGTCGAATTAGTTGTAAGTGTATTCGGATATGTATAACTTGATAAATAAATAATGGTATCATTAAATATCTGGTTTTATTTCGCTTTTCTTTTGAAATGTACTCTCTTACACGCTTGCACTAATCTATCCAAAAGAACGCATCAAAACTTATTCTGAAACATCTGTACTGTAGACCATCTAATGGCACCCTTCCAATTAACTTCTAGCAGAAACAGTTTATCATATTAATACAGTTCACTTCCTAAAATCGATATTTTGAATTTTACTCCGAACTCTCCCGACCCACGTCATCGTTTTCTCTTTTAACCCTATCACCGGGTCATCGGTCTTATGGCGTGGCGCTTAAGAGCAATTTTAGTCTATTATTCATGGGACACGAAGACTAGTAGCATGCTTCAAAACAGCGAAAATAGATGCCGAGTTCAAATTGTGTTGGGCTATCGATTTTAAATAAGAAAGTGTGAACATTATAAGAAAAAAAAAAAACAATAAAACAGTTCTACCAGAATCCTCTAGCTCCACCCCAAGGGATCCACAACGAAAATCACACTAGGTACTTGCGGACTGGTGATCTGTCAGTGGGAATGATGACCCTTCAAGGCACAGTAAAGACTGTCTACAATTTGTGAAAGGAAGCGACATACTTAGTATGTTCGCTATGTACGCTGGTACGTATATAGGTAAGTATATTTATTTATAGGTGCATACAACAATTTAAAAGTAATATTTTTTAAGTGACGATTTCGTTGTACCTGCCTGTTTGCATTCGCAAATCTATACTAATACTAGCGGCCCGCCCCCGCTTCGCACGGGTCCATCTATCTCGCTATCAAAGGGTCACTTTTTCCTAATCGTCCCCTCTAGTTTTCTCATATTTTCTTTCATAAGAACTTTCTCCTGACAATAACAAACACAACAAAAAAAGAATAAGCAAAATTGGTCCAGGCGTTGTTGAGTTATGCGCTTACCAACTCATTTTGCGATCCATTTTTTTTTTTATAATATAAGTATAGATTATAAAGAGGTAAAATTTGTAAGTTTGTTCATAGGGGGTAATCAATGTACATTAGTATCAAAATACAATGTTCCTGAGTTCCTGAGAGCTATAGGCTATTAACATCACGCTACGATCAAATTAAGCTGAGCATCGGGTTTGATGTGGGTGTGTGTGATGGATTGATTAAAAGTAAGTTGGTATAATAATACTTTTAAAATACTAATTAAAACTTTCGCCTTTTATGGTAACATAATATAGGTAATTAAGCTGGCATTAAAATTTGTCATCGAAGCGGAATCCAGTGATTCGCTTCATAACTTCGCTTTTTTTCAAACTCAGTTAACACATCTGTAAATACGGTCAGCGTAGTGTGTAGATGGCCTAATATGGTAGAAAATAGAAAAGACGATTCATCGCCCGAATGCCGGGAGCAGTGACGTCGCATCCTCAGTCTGCTTGCGACCACGATTTTTGCAACAAGGTCGAAACGTCAAGCCTTCCAAGGTATTAAAAATACTTTTCGCCTTAATATCCGCGTCATTATACTATGTTAATAATTTTTTAACACACTTCCTCATAAAGTGGCTCCAATCCCATGGCAATTAGGAACGTAATGACATCTACAGTCAAACTGACTTTTTCATTTCCCTTATTCACTATATATTTTTTTTAATATTATTTGTATTACACTTACACTTGCGTTTAAAACGCTGTCCGCGAAAAGCCCAAAAAATGAAACAACATTTTTTAGTCTATGGGCGATGCGCGCGCATAGGATACTATTAATTTTTCCCGCCATTACGAAACATTGTTTACAACTCGTCTCGTTTTGTCTAGTTTTTTATATATCTTATCTTATTCAAAAGAAGCAAACATTGCCATGAAGAACTCACCGGGGGCATTAAGACCACTTAGGTATTGTATTACTATTTTTTACAAACATATTATACCATTCTAAATCTTTCGTCTCAATCAAATCAAAATCGGATTTGTTACAAAGACTTTGCTTTTTGGTATGAGAAAAAAAATATTATCAGTAGGAGCGAATATTTGAATATTTAATTATACATACTTACTGCTACCTACTACTAAATTTAATAAAAATCAATGATGCATATTATAACACTTTAATAGTTTGGCGCCTAACATCTAAGGAAGAGCAACAAACATCGTTCGTGAGACATACCCTTATTAAATTTACAGGCAAGCTTTATATTTTTAATAATATTGTAATAGTGTGATAAATATTTGTAATAAGTTTTAAATTAAAAGTCTGTTAAATATTGAAGTTAAGACAGCATTATAGGTAAAACAAAATCTTTTATTTACTTAATAAGTTACCTTAAAAGACAATTAGATACGTAAACAATAAAAGCTTTGAATAAGTATAAATCAAAAAGCATCGAGGTAGGAACTACTATTTTGTAAATGGAGTGGTTTATCTGAATACGATGAAGATATTTAAAAAAAAAATACCTAAAATTCTCTAAAATATTGATATATGAAAGCTTAAATAGCTAAAATTAAATCCTAATAAAATACCAAACAATTTTAATTTCGTGAATGTTTATCCGCACCAAAACTGTGTAACAGGTATCCAGTCTTATGCTGCGCTTTGTAGAAGCAACCGCTTGAAAGATTTTATCCCGGGCCCTTGTAAAACTCCTGTTAGTCAGCTGATCAGCTGATCGCGTACAAAATTTGAACGTAGTCAGTGGTATTGGCAAAATATTCGCGTCGTACGAATTTCGGTGGCGCGCGCGTTACATTTTTCCGTATTATTTTTAGATAGGCGGCGGGCGGGCGTCGTCGCGCGCACACGGCAAGTCGCGCGCGGCCCGAGAGGACTGGAGCCCTATGGAGCCCCCGTCGTTCCCTGCCAGCGGGCTGTTCACCGTCAGGGCGGCACCCGGGAGCGACGCGACCCTCGTCCTGCCTGTTCCCACCGGCACACCACCGTTCAACTACCAATGGTACGTGTTTCGCATACTTTCAGTCCAGACGGACGCAGATTTAGGTTATAATTTAGTCCTGTACTACGATCACAATAGATCGGGCAGTGTTCGACGCGATAGCATGTAGGTTAGGTGAGACGGAGCTGCGCCCGCGCTGAGCTGCCGCGCCGGCAAGCGTTGTTTGTTTTTCGTGTGTCGATTATAAATACAACACCAGGAAGCTAGCACAGACACTTGACACTTCGCCGCTTACTGTTATTATAATTTGGGGCATTTCGTAATAGAAAAATGTCTAGTACAGTGTATGAACGAGAAGTTATTAAAAATAAAAACGGGATGCAGAGCTTCCCGTTGGTGCGAGGTGTACAGGAATGTTTGTGCTTTACAATATATTTAAAATTTTAATGCAGCTATTAAATTTTTGTTTAACGTCTATGTTTTTTTGGTTGGCAATGTGAGATAGCTATCGATCGATAGAGAGCTATGTTGTAGGAATCCATGCGGCGTGCTCGTGTGTATATATCTTTATGTAGTCACACTACATCACTACATGTGGTGTATGACTTGTGAGTAATACCGTCGTTTGCCAAGCATTACTGGAGCTAAATACTTTCTCGCTTTCTCGAGTAGCGTGGTCAATCATAATTTGTACTCATAGCTAATGTTTTAGGTTGGATTTAGAGCAAAGATTTCAGATCGCATAAAACTTCAATATTGCACAGATGTTTGCCATTTCTGACAGATATTTACTGCTAGTGTTCCTACTGTGTTGCGTGTATGAACGCTTGCATATCAATCTACCCGGACCTGTCGTTTCTATGCAGTGGATTTTCAGTTAAATTTAAGGAAATTACCATTGTTAGGATTCTCATGTAGATACTGAATAAAAGCCCCAAATAACAAAAACTTAACTTGCAAATAGAATACATAACTTCCAATCTTAGCAATGATATATGCATACATATAAGTATGTAACAATCATAACCTCAATATTCGTAAGTAATTCAAATAAAACGTAATAAAATCAATTTGGTCAGTTCATAAATTTAAGCTAAATATGTGAAGTCTTTTCATAGTACTTGATGCTGCATATAAAAGGTGCTCTGCGTCACTATAGATATAATTGAGATTAACTGGTGCAAGCTAGAAACTCTTTGGTTAATTAATTCCTCAAACTTTCGGTGAACGAACGTACATAAGATACATGTAAATACTTAGACATTGAATAGGAGCGCTCCTTGCAGCGGCATGCGAAGGATTCGCAACAAGTTTCCATATACACTGCCTGGGAATGAAGGGTGAAATTTCTATACAATCGTTAACTTAGACTAGCTGTTCCTAAACCGACCACGCGAGTCTAAGTATCTTAATCAATGGTCTATAAATGTTGTGTTCCTTAAATAGCGTTTAATTTTACGAAATTTGTTGGGTCAGGCAATTTTGTATACGCAAGGACCAAGGGACTAAAATCTGTATTTGTTAAGGTAGGTTAAGTGGAGCAAATAAGTTAGACGATTCTAAGTAAATTACAGTTTGGTATATTCACATAGATACATAAATGCTTACTGATTTAACAATCCACTTAATTTAAATGATTAAAAAAAACATGTTATTTTATGTAAATTCGCCATGACTTGTGCATGTTGCAATTTCAAACAAAATTCCCAGGAATTACCGTTTTTGTCATTTTAATAAAAGTTTTGAATTTGACTACTTGAAAACGACCGTATTACCAACTTCACGCTTAGATTTGAAAAACATAATCATTTGCAGACAAATGTGTCACTAATAAACAAAAGTATCTTATTTTATGGGACAGTAGTCAGTTGGACTAATATATCCACGTTATCAGGAGGCTTGAAGTTCATCGTAATCATCATAAGCCTGATTATGTCCACTGCTGGACATAGACTTCTCTAATTGCACGCCACTCAGCTCGATGTTCAGCTCTTCTCATCCAACCACTGACAGCCACCTCACGGATATGTTCAGTCCACCTAGCTGGAGGGCGAGGTCCATAAAACTGGCAATATGAAATGGGCGAAAATCGAAAGAAAATCAAATTTTTTTTTTCTAATCACTTGCCAAAACGACGATTTTTTTGCTTCAACCGATAGCCCTATATTACGTTTAGGATCGAAGTTCGGAAGTTAAAAAACATTGCCATGCGCTGAACAGGTTAAGTGCCATGGTCTAAATATGAGCCTTTAGTCTATAAATTAGCGATCCGGTCCTGTGCACAAGTATGTGGAACGTTCATTACAAGTTAGAGAATGTTTAACTCAGGTCGGGTTAGTCCAGTTTACTCGGGAACTCAGCCATTGTTACCTATCTGTTGAAACGTGGGGATATCCGTCTGTCATTTGTTTCCACCTTATAATTTATATGGTGCAATGCTGCCTGCGTTGCGCGTTGCTGTTGTTAGTTGTTTCTAACAACGAACGAACAAACATAGTTTGGCCGTACTAACTTTTAGCGACTAACTAAATGTGTTATTTAATTATGTTGATTTGTTTGACCACGGATTGAAACACAGGATTTCGGTATAAACGTTCAGCATTTGTCACTAATTCTTGTTATACTTAATGAAATTATTTTTTAGGCGAGCATGATTAGGAAGGTCAGTAGAGGCCAGAGAATGACCGGCTCTGATGTAAATCGACCAGAGAGGCGATATGTGAAAAAGGTGTAGCATAAAATAATTCTCTATTGACGAGCATGCATGATGTAAGTAGATAAAGCTAAAGAAATATGTCAGAGTCGTGTTATTAAGTTTTCAATTGTTTCTACCTATACCAATAGTAAACGAAGGTGACGATACGTATGTATGTTTGTTTTTGAACTTACACATGAAGGACCCTGTTAACTGTTAATTCTGCCTTTGTTTTGTAATAACAATATTTTTTTTTTGTAATAGTTCGGCAAACGAGCAGATGGATTACCTGATGGTAAGCAATCAGCGCCGCCCATGGACACCCGCAACGGAGGAGTTACGAGTGCGTTGCCGACCTTTCAGGGATTACGGATTTGGAGATTTAGGAACTGGGGAGGGATTAGGGAAGGGGAAGGATTGGGCCTCCGGTAACCTCACTCACACGGCGAAAAACAACACTGTAATTGTTTCACGCCGGTTTTTGTGAGGCCGTGGTATCACTCCGGTCGAGCCGACCCATTCGTGCCGAAGCATGGCTCTCCCACACTTTAAACACACACTCGCATATTTGAGGTATGCGAGTATATACTTGTATCTAACTTTTAAATTAATGACTTAAACCTAACTATCATGCATTTCAATTGTTATAGTTTTTTAGCAAACATCGATTAAGGTAAATATCTTATTGTAAACATTTTAACAATATATTACATGGACAGTTACAGATACAGTTTTTATACAACATTTAGAGATTTGCAAAGATTGTTTATATTTAGTTAATTACCTAAATTGATAGACTGTAATTACTTTACAGTAAGTACTTAATGTTATCTTAATATCCTAATCACTTATACTGAAGTTCAATTGGCAAATCTTGGCAAATATTATAATACTTGACGCTGTCAAGGACGCAACATACAACCATGTGTATACATATGTAAACAACTATGTTATAGATATGTATGTTTACATTTCTCACATAATTACATATATAGGTATAAAGACGTACGAGTACCTAACACAATCGACTTCAGTTTTCGCTGTTTATGGCAATGTAAAGTTTGTTTTCGTATTATTGGTTATAATAAATTCAGAGTATTATAATATGATAATAATGACAATAGGCTATCTTTTATTGCACGGGGCCCTACAGCGTTGTGGGACAGCAATAAGATAGCGCAGTGTCAGTCTAGAGCAGGGGAATGAACATGGAATTTTAGTCAGTATAAGCCTGACAGCCTGACTCACCACACCAGACGGAAAGAAGAAGACAGAAGTCAGAGAAGACTTTTGAAAATTTTCTCCTATCACAAAAAAGACTTAATAAGAGTAGGTAATACGTTATTGCATAAGTTTATTTTTACCTATTTAAAAGCTAAGTTTGTTGGCTAGGATAGGTATCTACATACAAGTTGTACTACACAACATTTGCAGGCTATTCTCAGCGTCCGATACGGGGAAACTAAACAGTTGCATGTGCGGGGAATACCGAACGAATAATTTTCACTAGTCTTAATTTGTACCGCACTGAGAATGGAAATGAATATGATGTGTAAAAATGGCTCACCGCTGTTATAACAACAAAACATTATTATTAAAGTCAAAGACAAAATCATTTATTCCAACTAAACCATAAAAAGGTACTTTTATAACGTCAAAATAAAATAGTCAGTGAAGGTAGTTGCTTTCGTCAACTACCTTCTACCCGCCCTTAACTTCGCCGGGCGAAGTTCGCCCAGAAAAGAGACGCATGTTGGATGGCAAAATTCCATATTTTAATGAATAAATGTTGGAAATTAGTAAATAAATGGTTGTGTGAAATAATTTCAAATATGAACACAATAATGTTACGTCTCCTCTTTAGATAAGTGTACACATGAAATTATAACTTACTGATTTAAGCAATCAAAGGCAAGTCGGTTTTAATTTTAAGTACAAGTTTTTATTTAATTTGCCATATACATATGTCTACATAAATACATTAATAATTACTTTTGTAAAGAGAAAAATGATGTCGCGTTTTAAAATGTAGTAATATAATATCTTCTTTAGGACCAAATCAGCAGCAAAATGAATACAACTTTCAATCTAAGTAAGTATGTATGAACATACATTCGTTTTTTATATCATAGAGCGGTCAAAAGTCAAAAGTCAAAAAGTCAAAAATCATTTATTCCAATTAGACCTTTACAGGCACTTTTGAACGTCAAACAAAATTTAAAATAAACAATAGTGTCAGTCTGTCGGTCAGTCCTCTTAGTGAAGCTATTTGCTCGTTCCAAAGTGTAGATTCCGATGGAGAAGAACGAGCTAGAAACTCCATGGTTACTCTTTTTAAATCAGTTTCACATACAGATTCCTTTTACAAACAGTTGGTTCAATTATGTGAGAACAGTGTAACACTAATATTTATTCAAATATAAAAATTAAGTAACCTTAAGGACAATAGACAGTCTGGAGCTGACCAGTCCCAACTGACGGCGCTCGTTCACGAGCATGACACGTACACCAGCATCGCCCAACTCAACCATATTATAGGGAATTAAGCGATCCAGTGCCCATGCCACCGCCAGTGTGACCTTTCAGTGAGCATGACAACTCCAAGCTGTTATAAGGACCGACATTCTGCTAGTCTAACCAATTATAATAGGTTACAGGGCACTCACATTTACAAATTTATCAAGTTATAGTTATACAATATAATGCAATTTCACTAAAATGAAGAAGTCCCGTTCAAGCAAAATCCATTGGAACGTTATTTATTTTGGTGTACGTTTGCTATCCTGTGGAGCAGGACCAGCATGTCTCCAAGCATCTTTATCTACAATGTAATCATTCAGTGTGTAGTATGCTTTTCTACATAAAGTTTTCTTTACACATAATTTAAAATTTCTTTCATTTAATTGTTGTATTTCGCCTGGGATTTTGTTATAACATTTAACACAGAATCCCATGAACGACTTATGTACCTTTGCCAATCTAAATAATGGCTGACATAATCTATCTCTATGTCTAGTTTGATAATTATGTCTATCTGACACCTTATCGAATATTTTTAAGTTTTTCCTAACATACATAATGTTTTCATAAATAAACTGACATGGCACGGTCATAATATTGATCTCTCTAAACTTTTCTCTAAGAGACTCACGACGCTTTAGATTGTAAATAGCTCTGATGGCACGCTTTTGCAAGACAAAGATAGACTCAATGTCAGCAGCCTGTCCCCACAACAAGATGCCATACGACATAATGCTATGAAAGTAGCTGAAGTACACCAGTCTTGCAGTGTCCACATCTGTTAGCTGTCGGATCTTCCAGACAGCAAATGCTGCAGAGCTCAACCGTCCTGCCAGAGATGTGATATGGGGCCCCCATTGTAGTTTGTCATCTATGGTTATACCCAGAAAAGTAGTTTGTTTTACAAATTCCAATTTATTACCGTTTAATAATATGTCACATTCGTTACTTTTAACATTTGGCAAACTGAATCGTATACATTTAGTCTTCTGTCAGTCTGGGAGTTCACTTTATTTACTTGTACTTTGAACTGCCTATCCTGCAGGTATGATTTTAATAAATTGAGAGATACCCCTCGAATGCCATAGTGTTCCAACTTCAGCAACAGTGTGGTAATCGGGCACACGAATTGCAACAACAGAAGAGTTACAAAAGCATTGGCGGCCATTAAGGGTTTTGCAGATTTAGAAATTGGGTAGGGATGGGGGCAGTGGAAGGATTGAACCTTTAGTAGCTTTAATCACGCGGCGAAACATAACTCTGTGATTGTTTCATACCAGTTTTCAGCGAGGCCATGTTATCATGAGGCTGTTCGTGCCGAAGTATTTTCTCTCTCACTTGATTGATAAGATGTACGAAGTACTCTAAATTGTATTAAACTTTAAAAATACCTGTTGACCTGAAATACTTGATTTTAAAAATATTTTGTATATAGGTTTATTTCATGAACAGAATAAACTGTGCGTGTAATTGTGTCAACGAGTAGCAAACAATTTGGACATTAAATTTACCTTAATAATAAATTTTGAAATCATGACGCCATTTTACACTATAATATTGGTTACTCCATTTAAATAATTAAAACGTAAGTTACATTGCAACTGCTTTTTGTAATTGAATTTGTTACTTTTTATTCAAATAAATAAATGGTCCCCTAAGGCTGATTTTTCAATAGTCAGATAAATGTTATCTGATGAATAAAATTATTGCTGTCACTGTCTTATGAAAACATCCTGACGCGACAGCATCATAATTATTCCGCAGATAACTTTTATTTAACCATTGAAAAATCAGCCCTGAAAGTGTTTTTTATACTACTTTCTGTCAGTTTTACGTTTACATTACCTGAATGTAAAGTTACACATGTGGTATTTTAAACTGTAAACTATAATATCTGGGCATCTGGGAACATTTTTATCAAAATCTATTAAGTAGTTTTTACTTGAATAAGTAACATCCTTCCATCTATTTTTCCCCTAAAAACTTTCGCGTTTATACTGTAAGTTACATGTATGTATATGCTTCTACCAAGATCATAGTAAAGACATAATTAGAAATATTTTTTGGTATAATACTTATTTTTTTCAACTTCTTCTGTATTACGTTGATTGATACTTACTCAGCTGTTTGATAGATGTTATCTATCCTTATATAATGAAATAAGGGGTAATCTTTGGAACCGCGGGTAAAATTTTACTCTGATAGATAGCTACAATGTTTGTGCTTTACTACCAAGGCCAATATTCCAGCCAATCCATCCTAAGAAAAACTATAGAAGACAACAAACTAAGTAAAAATGATGTCATTTACACTTTAATATAGTTTAATCCGTTATTATAAATAGAAACCTGGTACTAACCCTTAGAGAAACACAGCACTCGCAACAAAGGTCCTTTCAAGGAAATAAGACTGTAATTTTAATGACAAGATTGGCCGGATCGAAGCGTGAAGTCAACTTGCCGTACTTATAGGAAAACAGTACCTATTTACTTATTTCTCAGAACCTCGTTACTTCATTGTACATCGCAACATTCCCTTAAAGCTCCTTTAGCTTCGGTGGAGCGACTCGAGTTTCCTTCCTTCCAATACTTAAGTTTTCTATTTCATTATTTAGTTTACTGCCTTTAGTGTATAGTGAATTACTTACAAATGTTATTGGAGTACGAGAATTGCTTTGCGAATTGAGCAATGAATTATTATTATATTTTTGTTTTTTCTTTAACTTTTTCGATGAATCCGTATAAAAATTATGAGTAGCAGTAGCACATCCGAAATTTCGAGGCAAGCGCGATGAGGCACCGTGGACTCGAGCCAGAGCACGAGAAAGAACGGGGGTTTTTAGTTAGTAAGAGTCTGACACTCTCTCTCTCGCCTTTCCCTGGCACCGGCCAGGGAAAGAATGTCAAATGAGTACCGACTCATTTGACATTTTCACCAAAAAACCAATTTGACAAAAAAAGCACATGCCCTATAATTGCAATACCTATAAATATTATGCAAACATAATATTGAAGGACATAATCTCCTATAGAAACTTTGCTTAAGTTTTCATAATAATTCTGAAATTTGATTTTATTTATAAACGTAGCCTGAATAAAGGCGCTTAGTACAAGACAAAGGCTTTAGTTATTTTAAAGGAAACTTATTGCCAATAATCGATCATATTTTTCTTCTCAACTAAATCTGCGTCACTTTTAAAACTTATTCCGTACACTTACAAAAGATTAACATTGACTCCTATTGCTAAAAATCAAGGTTCCCGCATTGATTTCCAGAGCTGAAAGGAACCAACCTGCATATAGGATCTCCAAGAGACCTTTATAAAATCATCAGCCTACCTCAAGAAATATTTTTCATACGCAGACCTACGCGGACATGATACTTAACGATTCGAATAATTTCTCAAATGAAAGGGGATTGGAATCTGCAATCAATTTGTAATGCCTTTAAATCGATTGTTCGAAGGTACTCACGGTAACCAGGGACATGCAAACCATGTGTTTGGCAGATTATTTAGTATATGAAACGGGCCACAAAGACATGTGGTCTCCGTTGTGTGACACATTGCAACATTTTGAAATGATGCATCGTACAGGTATTCAGGTCTCAACCTGAACGAAATTTGCGATCAAATGACAAAAGATCAAATGACAAATAATCGCCGCATAAAATTTTTGATTTATTTATATAAAATTGAATGATATATTTTTAGATGAAATGTAAAAGGGCTTGTTGCAGAGGCTTCTTAATCTACAATATATTTGTGTCAAAGTAAGAGAGAGAGAGAATGAAAGTGAGTTACTATTAGTACCTAAATAATATAATTCTGAGGTTAGTTTTAAAATATTTAAAATTATTATTAGCAGTGTGTTGTAAAAAAATAATCAAGATGTTTGGCTACATGTTTTCAGACAAATTAAAACAAGAATAAGAAAATTATATAATTTTAAGAACTACATATAGAATAGTACTGTATCAGTTCAGTAGGAAGGTACATCATTGGTTGAGTAAAAACACAGGAAAGGCATTCAGTAACCGTCTCCTGGTAAACGGGGAAGAAAAATAAAAACCGTCTTTGTAAATATAGAAAAAACCTACCAACAACTACAAAAATTAAAAAAATAATGATATTCAAATCTTCCCCTTTTCTAAGAGGTAGTTATTTAACTTTATAACAAATTCTACTTTTAAATTCAATAAAATAAAAGACACATTTAATATAAATTTAATAGAAATGAAAATAGGATTTCATTTGTCGTTGTTATACGAAGAGAAAATATGAAACATCATCGAGAAACTATTGAACAAAGAGGCTTAAGTCTTTAAAGAAAATTCTTGAACATTGAAGCGAATTGATACAACCACAATACTTTTCTAAATACAACCTAGAGCATTTTGAGTTAAAGTTCATTATCTAATGGGTTGAAAACGCATTGAATGTGAGTGTTCCGTGAAGTTTCTGAGTCGAACCAGTGACGTGAGAGTATTCAGTCTGGCAAGTTAACGAACTTATTTATTTAATGAAACATACATTATACATGGCGACTCTTCCTTCACGGGGATCGAAAAGGAACTATCCTTTCATTCACAGTGTTTGAAATCTTAGCACAAACTTCGTATGGTAATAGCGACAGCTTTTAATTAAATTATTTTTTAAGATGCTTGTTTCTCTTCCACGTAGAACTACTGAAGGGATTTGAATTAAGTCAAGCATATATATAGAGATAGATGCTGATGATAGCATAAGTGCAGGAGAGCTAGATTTTGACAAGAGTTATGCCACTGCGTCACAGAAAACTGGCTTGAAACAACAGCGTTGTGTTTTGCCGTTTGTGAAATAACTAAAAGGCCAATCATTTGGTGGCGTCGAATTCTTACCATCACGTAATCAATGGGCATACTCGTTTGCCACCCTAATTTAAAAAAAACATAGTGCAGAACATATAATTATGCGCGTATTAACGTGAAAAGTAATCATTTAAATACCTTGGAAGGTATGACGTTTCTAATTATATGTCGTAAACCTGAAACGCGAAATTTTAAAACTTACTAAAACATAGAGCAGTCTGTAATAGCACATGGGTTACTTGTCTTCTAGATGAAACAAAATGTAAAATATTGTCTATACATTACTTTACAGTTCAATGAAATGTAAATGTAAATAAGTATGGTTATTATTATTTTTTTATTTTTTAATCCAAAATTTTAATTTAAGTTTTGAACCCACCGTAATAACTTCTAGCTTCACACTGATTCTCTAACACATTGTTTAACAGTATGGTAAGCAAATAAATATGTGATTAAAAATATAAATAAATAAATCCATGACACACGATTGGACTAGTATCTGTTGAAGTTAAATTTTATTATATTAATAGGTAAACTAAATGTGTATACCATTAATGAATTTAATATGTCACTTCCATTTAATTTTAGCGAAATTAAACGTAATATAATATTTCAGCGTTTATAACCTATATAATTTCGTTAAATAAAGCTTTCTTCGTAAATATTCTGTACAATATAAAAATATCGATAGCTATAATGATAGAAGTACCAATATCTAAATACACCGTTAGGTCAAGGGCTTGACAAAGAAAACGAAAAATTGTTATCCTCATTGTATTAATTAGTTAAATAATTTATGTGTAATAATTTTCGGCTGTCTACATTGTTTACCTACACATGCCAAAGTTTGTAAGTTATACTAGAATTCTCGTAGCAACAGAGCACGTAGCTAAATGCTACGCCGTAGCACCGTAGCACGTAGTTGACCCTCTACGAACTGAGAACTGTATTGCTAGTGTTAAATATTTAATGAAAACCTGCAATAAAGTTACTTTAAAAAGACTCGCAATCCCTATTAGAACCTGTATGGATGGTGCGTTTACAAACATACAAGTAAATTACACCCAGGTTCGAAACAATAATTAATAGATGTCTCAAAGAGTTATTATTTCTATTTCTTATTTCGTTTCATTAATAATGCAATGTCTGAGTAAACTCTCAGTCCTATCCCTGCA
Source organism: Spodoptera exigua (assembly GCA_902829305.4). Lineage (NCBI taxonomy): Eukaryota > Metazoa > Arthropoda > Insecta > Lepidoptera > Noctuidae > Spodoptera > Spodoptera exigua. The sequence goes on along the minus strand of LR824601.2, from coordinate 3,120,137 downwards.
AATTGAGTTATATCAATAATACTTTCAGATTAAATGAATACATAGGATGATCTTGCAAAACCGTCTTAATCACGGACACACAAAGTTTCATTTTTACTGCAGACGTACATCGATGACGTCTGGCATAGTATTAATTGGAAATAAAGTTTAATTAAAGGTAAATTAAATTATTATTTCTTTGTAAATAGTACTTTAACGTAGCGAGATAAGAGGCTTTGTGAAATGTTCGTAATAACATATGTTTAAGCTTGTGAGACTAATGTATTGTTGTAGGAAGGTTGTATTAGGTCCTGAACTACAACATATTGTTGGTAGTAATTGTAGTTCGTGAAATACTCTGCAACTGTAATCGGCTTTGAGCTTTGCTACTAGGACGCTCCCGCATTACCTGTTGCAAAATGTTTACATTTTACCTAATATTATTAGGTAATACTATTAGGTTAATGTTCGACGCTACTTGCTTTTAGCAACAGGAATTACAAAACAAATATTACAAGTCCTCATAATTTAAATACTCCCAACAGGTATTCCCAACAAGCAGACAATTTATAGTATTGTTCACAACATTATTATTAACTAGCTTTGGCCGCAACTCCTTTCACGCAAATTGTTGGTATAAAAACTATCCTATGTCCTTTCTCGAGTTCCAAACTATGTCTGTAAGTACCAAATTTCACAGTAATCGGTTTAGTAGTTTAGGCGTGAAGAAACCACAGATAGACAGACAGACAGAGTTACTTTCGCATTTATAATATTAGTTTGGATGAAAAGTAAAAATCCGCCTTGAGCAAGCCTAGTGATAAACGATCGTTATAGGCTGACGACTACTAGTAACTGACATGAATGATAAAGTTTTACATAAACTTGTGTATTAAACCGAAACCCGTAAACAAATCGTGCTTATACCATGGAAACCGTATGTCCTATCAAAGAAAAAAGAACTTGAAATTAATTTAAATTCAAAATAAACTTCGACACGATGCAGACTCAAAGAGCAGATAGTCATTTAGATTTTTGCATGTAAGGACTATCTGTTTGTCTATAGACATTAATTAGTCGTGAAGTACAGTATCGTTTTCTCTTATTTTTTAAACGGATTGCGCATCGCAGATCTCGTGTATTAATTCGAAATAAGATTACAACAACAGCTTTAGTACAGGTTGAGCTCCAAAAAGGGAAGGTTTGTGTAGGATTTTCGTCATTATTCCAGATTTGAAGCAATAATAAATAGAAGAGTTTCTTGTCAGGGCTCGCATCGGGTCCTTGTGTATGTGAGTTTCGGAATCTGTTAATTAATATTTTTTCTACATTTTGCTTTTGTTTTTATGCTTCTTTTGTGTAGTCTAGCGTGTGTTATATTATTCAGTGGTAGAGAACGTCTTTCGACTTTAAACTCGCCTTTGTGTATAACACTAAATCAAATCAAATCATTTATTTTGCATAAAATGTAAGTACAAATAAGTTTTTACAGGTATAATAGTGGCCGAGTACATTTTGCCAATAAACTGGCATGCAAAATATGTTAAAAGTTATGTAATAATAAAAACTCTGGAAAATTCGTAAGCAATTTTGCAGACGTTTTTTTTGCAAAGTGATTTAAATTATGAATTTTAATTTGAAAACCTAATTTTTTCGGAAAAAACTTCAAAAACTCATTCTCACATCAATTTCATCACACGTCATTCAAGACATAAGAAAAACAAAAAAAAAAAACAATCGCAAAGATCTTGTCTTATGATCTCTAAAAGATTTTTTTTTGAAAACAACTTTAATAAAAATTCCACTTTGCAGTCATTGACAGAATTGATTGATATGTCGATCTAACTGATCGATCTAAGCGACGGCTTATTTTGAGGGCTAATAAATCATCAATTGACTTTTTCGGCCCTGGGTGTTAAGAGAAGGAATGTCAGACTCTTACAAACTAAAACAACCATGGTCCTTATCCTGCTTTGGGCTGAGGCATTACCTGATAGCGCTTGTACCCGCAACCCTGGCATTAAAAAGTTTAATTTTAGTTTTCTTATTGCATTGTTTGTCTATTTGTAGTGTGGTTGCTATTTTATTACATTCTTTTAGGTTTTTAAATTAAAACGTCGGGTTTTTGTTTGTTTCGGAGCAGTTTAAAAAAGACACATATTTACAAATAGTCCAAATACTTATGTTTAAGACTCTATTCTAGTAATTGCGGAATATTTGATACAAACTTCCATCCCCCATTTTACTAAAGTTAAGGGTTAGAAAGAGACAAAATATTCCTATACCTGTCTTCTGGTTCTAAACAACCTTGCTTACGATTTTCAGCCAAACCGGTTCAGCCGGTGTTAAGTTATAAATAGTCAAACTAACACGACTTTCTTTTATTTATAGATGTCACAAAAATAGTTCTAAATACATTATTCAGCATAAAATATCTCTGTCGAATGCAGTTGATATTTATTGCTTCAGTGAAAATAAACTCCGGCGCACCCCATCTACCAGCAGTTGGCCTAAATAGACTAGATATCGACTATCTGTGATATATCTGCCAGTGCAAGTGCATCTGCGCAGCCGGGAACTGAATTACTCAAATATTATTCACTCGAAACTTTATGCAGAATTCATTATTTCGTTATTACTTGCAAAAATGCTGTAATTTTTAACAGATACAATTAATTACACTCGCTTTAAATGTTTGTTAACTTTTATTTTTCATTAGTAATATTTATATTATTTGAAGTTTAATTAAACATTTTTGTTTACTTTTGTACTAATATAAGGTATTAATATTCCGCCGTGTTCCACCATATTCACATTGTTCTACTATTTTTAATTCTGATTGAAAATATTTCTGTACAATACTTAATTAAATCGAAACTCGTGCGCCGCCCGAAGTGAATAAGTGAGCTGCTTTCCGTCACTCCCGGCTAGTAATATTAACTTATCTAATTTAAATACGTAACAAACGTAGGTAACTGAACTTTTTTGATTCCCCTCAAACTATCACACCAATATAAAACGTTCAATTTAGAATGATTCCCGCCAACCTGTTTACCTTTTACAACCAAAAATAAATTCAACATTATCGGCTATTGCGATACCAACGCCATCTAGTCGGCTAACTCAGAACCGGGTTAATACTGCGACCTAGTAACTGTTTGTTTGTTTAACGCCATCTGTTGAAGCGAGCATGAACTAGTTTCTGGACAGTTTATTTTTATAGTCAGATCATTGTTAGGCAATATAATTTTAGGCGTTTTATTTCTTTGCAATGCTGGTTATTTTCGCTTTTAAGCTATCGCCTTGGCTTACTTTTATGAAAGGAACTGGATTTTGTGTATATGCGCGTGCGCATTAAAATGTTGCTCTGCGTTTTCGAGCAGTTTTTTTTATGTTATTTGTGTCGCTGGCGCAGCGGTCAGTGTCAATGGCAACATTTTTCCTTTGACGCTCTCATTTATGATGTTACTATTTATGTTTTATCATATCAAGGTCAAAATATGTTATCTAATTAATAATGTATCTGTGACTATCATCATTTTTTTATTTTAATCTTTATATAATACCAAGGTACATATTTTCACTAATAAGATTTTGAATTGCAAAGTTCCTTTTCACGGTTTCATCAAACTGAATGCTTAGTAAAGAATTCACTTTAGAATCATAGTATAGGACGATTTCATATACAGTAATCACAGTTTCCATTAAGTTTCATTTTGAGTTACGTAGTTGACAAACTTTGTGTTATAATTATTATTCTAGGAATCATTACTTTTATTTAATTGCAACTGGAAGCCTCTTTGCAAAATGAAATGTTTAATGTGAGTATCGGTAATGTTGTTTATTTGTCTTTCATTCAAACTGTAAGTACTAGACAGTATTATAGTTATTTTTGTATATATGTTTATATTTTTAATGAACTGGCACCGCTCTACGTTACCTGAAACTCATTTTTGAGGGTTTAAATCAGTTTTTCATAACCTGGGAGAGGCGAGAGGGAGTGTAAAACTCTTACTGACTAAAAACCACTACGTTTATTCTCCTGCTCCAGACCGAGGCCGCTCTACCTTATTGCGCTTGTTCCGCAACCGACTGAACATCAGCCCTCATCATCATCAGCCTATAAGTGCCCACTGCTCTCATACGGAGAAGGTTAGAGCATTGATCATCACGCTTGGAATTATAAGTCCAGGTTTCCTCACGATGTTTACCTTCACCGTATGTCAGTGGTATCTAAATAATCGTAGAAAGTACCTACATATATCTCGGAAAAGTCACATTGGTACCTACTTATACCTTATACCTTATGCATGAGAAGCGGGCTCCTTAACCTCCGGGCAACTACGACATCAGCCCTATTGGGCCCCATCTGTGGTGGTCTATTGGGTCTTTGAGGCACCTGACAGACCTAAAAAGTTATAAATGCGCTGTCGACTTTATGTAGGAGGGGGTGGATTTAGCTTCTGGTACCCTTACTCATATGGCGTTAAACAAAGCAAGCGTATATGTTAGTCTTTACATTAATATATTTGAAATTCTTGTCATAAATATATGATTCCATTTTGCTTTATCATCCATCAAAAACTAGATGGTTACGTAAACAAGATTACGCGACCGAAAAGCTGCGATTCATACTTTCTATAAATAGTCTGTAATCCAGAAATAGACCTCTCCTTTACTATCCTTGTCTTGTAAATACATTTGTAAAAGCGCGAGATAAGGACGAGGATATAGCTCAGATAGACGCTTACTGTCAAGCGTTTAGTAGTTAATTTTATACTGATTAATTAATGTGAAGTTACGTAATTGATTTTAATATTGTAAAAAGTGAAGGAATATAAATTTCTACACCCTCTTTGATATGACGTAATACAAGGATTATCATACTTTACAGTTGGAAAGAAATTCTAGCGTAGATCATTATTCTAGTATCGCTTGTCCCTGTCGCTTCGTTAAAGGGTTTATTTTCTCTTCACCCGCGCTATCCCGGTTGCTTCCATTACCTTTAACTTTCCACATTTCCGTTTCTAAATATCTCATTGGTGATAACAACAAGCCAGCATTTCTGAGGCTAATTTTCCTAGACAAATGATAGTATAGTTAGTAGTCAAGTCAATGTTCCATACAAGGACATCCCATAAGCACGAATACAATTAATCGATAACCAGTGCCTACTGCATATAGGTTCTTCTACTGTCACTGACTATCGTGTCGCGTAATGCTGCAATATGAGCCCCTAGCGAGGTTTGAAACTAGTCGAGTTCCTCGTCAAAAAGTTGTTAAATAATAATCTAGGTCTATTTCAATAATCATATTAAGTAATAATTTATTTTCTACATTTCAAAACGGATGGCCTAGACTATATGACTGGTGTTGAAAATATAAAAGAAACATTATTAGAAATGATAGCTAAAAAGGTAAATTACATTATATTTTAAGTTATTTCATGTGTCATATAAATGGTGGCTCTGTAGCGAGCAATAGTGTTGTGACGTCATTTTGTCATCGCGTGAACAATGCAGTTGTTAGTTGAGAGGTTGGAGGATGACAAACAAACATAAATGACCACCGGGCACTATATAAGTTACAGAGCAAATTAACAGGATATTTTTTGTACTCTTATTTATATTGCTTAAAGTTTCAGTCAGTTTGTGCTCATTGCGGTCAAATAAAGTTTTGAAAAAATGCAACGCGAAAGTTTAATTAAAAGTTTAATACTTTTAATTAAACTTTAGGGTCGGAAGTCTAGATCATTTTGAGGCTAAAGTTTCAGATATAATATTTCTCTCAGCTTTGATAGTGTCAGTTTCCTTTTTATTTTTTTTAACTGTAATTGAACTGGATAGCTTCCTCTTTGGTTGGTCCTCTTAAATTTTCTTTCTGCTCAAATTACCATTTTGTAGGAGGCATTTTAAAATATCGGCGTTTTAAAAGAATTTTGTAACATAGCATGTTGCAAGGACCGGCGCTGTGCCTCAATTTTACTTCATCCGAAATTTGAATCCAATAAAATCCCTAGTAAAACCTGTCTACGCTTTTTGCTCGTTCTTATTTATGGGAATATTTTAATATACACTTTTAAACTGTCAGCTACTATATCAATCCTGCATGGATTAAAATATTATTATTTTGCGTTTATACGTAAAGGTAAATTTTTTTTATTTTTTAATTTTTTACTTAGCCGTAAAACGTTGATTTGACTCCGAAAAATAAATAAATTTTCTTTTTTTTAATGATATGACTGTAAATTTGCCGTCGGAATACCTGATAAAATCCGCAACTACGGAGCAGTTACGAAAGCGTTGCCGACCTTTTGGGGATTTACGTATTGGGAAGCAATTTGGAGGGGAACGATTAGGCCTCCGGTAACCTCTCTCCCACGGCGAAAGCAACGCTGTGGTTGTTTCACGCCCGTTTTCTGTGAGGCTGTGGTATAACTCCGGTCGAGTCGAATTCGTGCAGAAGTTTGACTCTCCCAAACATTTTTCGAAATAGAAAAAAGAGTTCGCATGTTACAGTATACAATCAGCTCGTTTAGTTGTTTTATGAATTAAAAGGCATAGATTTATACTGTAGCAGTGACTGTTTAGTCACTGCTACAAACATATCTATCTAACTATGTCATGAATGTCAGCACGAAACTACAATTGGCAAAATAAAAATACCATGATATTATTAGTCTACTTTAAAACGAAGAGGCAGTGGAGGCTAGCAATTATTTTAATTAGCAGAGTACCTGTCTTGTCGGCAGGATTATCTCGTTCATTGTGTATGTACCAGCTATAGGTAGTTAGTATCTGAACTTGTTAACGTTTCAGTTAAGATTTGATCAATAAATTGTATATTTCAGTTTTATTAATACGGTAATAGGTACTAAAAATTCGAAATTGTTTAAAAACTAGGGAGCTACAAGGCCTTTTTCTGTGTAAAGAGTGCATTCACAAACAAATAATTTCACATGAAGGTCTCCGGCTACTTACGGTAGCTCATCGCCCGAACATAACTAGATCTGAACGTAGAGCGCGTCGCGTTTGTGTTGCCAACCAAATGCAAGCGCAATAGGGTACCGTAGTCTCAGCCCGGATTAGGAAAAGGAATGAGTGGTTTTAGTCAGTAAGAGTGTCAGAACTCACTCTCGTCTCCCGCTCCGAGTGTAAGAATTCATTTGATGATTTAAGCCTCAAAATCTTTTGAAGATTTGATAATCAGCCCTAGTTTGCAGATCACAGACATACCTAATTGTTGCGAAAAAAATGGTTGTGAAATACTGGTACAGCAGCTCATCACCCGAATTGAAATCAGTATTTTTTTATTGTAGACTACTTAAGCCTAGATCGATGTTCTAAACCAAAAAGTTGCTACTGAGTGGCGAAGAGTAAACCCCCTACCCCTAAACTTTTAGTGATATCAAGCTATCGAATGGCTGCTCCCAGGCTACTGTGGGGTGAGAGGAAGTGTCAGACTTACTGATTAGAAACCTACCACTACTGAAACTACTAGCTGGATATTAGATTTAATTAGAGTCTTTTTAATCCACGAAATATGTATAAATTATTAGTTCAGGTATCCACAAATGTTACCCTGCCTAAACTAGCCATCTATTGGTGTCTGAATAATCTTAGAAATTACAAATAAATCGAAAAATGCCACCTTAGATTCTTGCCAGATTTCAAATCCTCCTCTCCTTCGGGCTATAACGACGGATTTCAGAGTTTCAACTCACACCGACTGGGGCTCATACCGGCTTGTGTTTCGAGTATTGTATGGCTGGTTTCTACGTGTCTATTTTCATGGCAATAAGCCTCTTAGTTTCCCAAGTGCTTTTGTAATAGCAAGCTAGCCAGCAAATTGTAATACCAGGGATATCTAGGCTAATACCCATTAGTTGCCCTGAATGGCCTGAGTAAGCTAGAGTGTTCATTTATTAATTGTGGAAATGGTTTAGAAGTGGGCCCGAAGGTCGACTACGACCACTTTTACAAGATCCTGGAGAATAAGAAAGAGTTAGGCAATAAATTTATACTTTGAAAAAATTTAAGAAAGTAGTAAAAGCTCAGGGGAAAGTCTTCAATTAACTTCTTTTGTTCAGGGTGGGGCCGAAAGGTAAGTGTCAGACTCTTACTGACTAAAAACCATCCAATTCCATCTCCTGCTCCAGGCCGTGAGGTCGCTTTTGACACGCAACCCCGGCTAAACATCAGTCTAAATAGGCGTCACCTGAGTGGTCTGTTAACTCTTAGAGACGCGCGCGGAATGCGCCCTACGCTTGTTGTAAAACCTTCTTGGTTTTTTTTAACTTTGGATATTTTAATTTACGAATCTGATACGCCATCTTGCCCCTTGCAGGGCAGGAGACTCAACTGGAATACACTCCAACTGAAAAAAAAACTAAGACACCAGTACTTGTGTACCAAGCCATTCCAAACATTCACCTATACTTTTATAAATCATAACACTTTCCAAGCCTTGAGTTATTATCGAATTTCATTCACTTTATTTATTTATTTCGTAAGACACAACAAAGTGCAGTTTGTTATTGTTATTCGGTATCAAGTGTCACAATTCTTCCCATACAATGTGACACTCGCAAAGGTATCATGTTTAGCTATAAGGATAACTATGTTATTTAAACTTTCTGTAACTACTTACACTAATCAATCGTAAGACTTTAACTCAAGTATTATTCAAAACTATAATAGCTTTAAAAAAAGATTTGACATAAATAAAAAGGATGATTGAGTGTCCACCAGGCGAGAACTATACTTATGCAAATAATGTTTAAATATCAAATAATTATTAAAATTACGTCAACATATTATACCACGGTATTCCGAGGAATTATTCGGTTTAATCACTTTCATCCTCATCATATAGGTACATACATATATGGTTGGCTGTCAACAACTATGTGACATTGGCGACACTTTATGCCTCGCATAGCAAAATTTTTGAATGAACTTTTGGCGGTGGTGAAGAACGGCGAGAAACGAACGTGCTTCTTATAATGCTGGCTATGTGGATGTGATTCCTCTGGTGTTGCGGGTATCCTGATTACCTCAGATGAACCGTCAGCACTTCTGCCTCTATTACCATAAAAAACTTATCTCAAATTACACGTTTGGTGCGCGGCCGTGCAATGTTTCGCGGCTTCGATTCCCGCACGAAAGAAATCTTTGTTTGATCCACAAATTGTTGTTTCGGGTCTGGATAGGGTGTGTATGTAAAATTGTATATTTATATACGCATCCACGAAACAGAAGATTCAAGACGAATGTATGAACGTTATTTAATAAAAGCTAATAAGTAAATAAATAAATCAATTCCAAATATAGATCTTCTACATTTGCTGATTTTAGTTTTCAGTTTTGTTTAAGTAATAATATATAGTAGTTGTTAATTTTGAATAATATTAAGTATATTTTTTATCGAGTTGAGATTACTTAAACTTTACCAAAATACGTTCGGAGTCTGTCAGCTTCATGTAACATTCCTAGAATAGCCAAGATTTTCTCAGATGTTACGTTTTGTTTACTTTGATTTTATGATAAGTATAAACTCAGGTTCAAAACTTATGATTGTAGCGTCGTACTCAAAGTACCTATTTATATGTAGTCTTTAGCAATGAAATTTTTTTTTATGTCAAAGAACCATAGTTATAATACCAAAGGAGTTACTACAAGTGCATTGCCGACCTCTTTTGGGTTGTTAGGGATTTACGGATAGGGGTTTAATGATAGAGAATGGGGGAGGATTGGGCCTCCGAGAACCTCAGCAAAGCACTGTGTAAGTGTAGCTTCACTCTGGTTTTCTTTGAGGCTGTGAGGGTGTGATATCTACAAATCCCTAATCCCCAAAAGGTCGGCAACGCTCTCGTAACTCCTCTGTTGTTTGTAATCCGTCTTCTCGTTTGCCGACCTATCATATTGTAAAATAATAATAATGACGTTGTTTATAAAATATAGTTCTAGTTATAATTAATAATTGTCTCAGTAAGGTAGTTAGTCGCTCAGATTCCCAACCTGTGCTCGCATAATGAAAGCAGAAATCACGCCAAAACCGTCTGGCATGAAATGTATTTTTAACAACAACCAAAATATTTATTTTTACTTACCAACTAAGCGTCGAAACATTTTAATTTTCACTGAAAGCAGAATTACGAGAACATTTTCTTTTGGTTAAAGATTTATGAAATATTATAATTTAGTTAAATGTATTAAACATATGTTAATTTTGCACAAAAATAGTAGTTAGCAGATTTTTCTGCAGTTTCTCTCCTTCTTCAAAATTAGCTAAGCAATTTAAGCTCTATAAATATAAATAAAAGTTATCAGTATGTATATATAGGTATATATTATATATACATACTACGACTACGACAGTCGTGTTAGTTACACTATTTATAACTCAAGAACGGCTCAACCGATTTGGCTGAAAATTCGTAGGGAGGTAGCTAAGAACTAGGAGAAGGACATAGAATAGAGTAGGTAGTTATTATTACCATCAACGAATGCATCACTGCTTACCATCAGATGGGATCGCAGTCAAGCAATAGTTTATTGCAAGAAAAAAAATGTGTAGATTAGGTAGAGTACGGTAGGTAGAGTAGGGTAGGTACAGTAGGGTAGGTAGAGTTGTGTAGATAGAGTTGGGTAGGTAAAGTAGGGTAGATAGTCAAATGACGGGAGCGACGGCGCGGGTAAGAGCTAGTAGTCATCTTTAAATTTTGTGACTATCAAACTCATTTTACGATGGTCAATATAAAAAAATAAATACAATTTATTTTCGACTACGTTAACACCCGAAATATCACGTATATGCGTATATATTATTAATTAGCCGTTCATATTAATTAAAGCAAAAACAATGGCTGTTGAAAAGGTTCATACTCTGGAAATACCGCAGCCTGACTAGTCAATTAAAACTTTGAGTGCCCTTTCGAAGCTCAGCGGCGAACAGTGACATTTTTGTACACAAATAAAGGCTACCGATAAACTATACATACTCGTATATCAAGGATGATGACAGAATATAAAATTAAACATTCATTTACACTGGCAGTTACATTATGAGAAAGAAATTTCATTTTGCAATATCATGCAGACCTACTACATATTTAGTTTAATTGTCGTAATTTAAACTCTTTTATGAATTTAGTTTGGATTGGCATACTTACCAGTATTAAATGAAGATTTAAGTTAGAAAAAAAAAGAATGAAAATATTTATGAGTGAAATAAATAAATACAAAAGAAAAAATAAGACTTTTTCATTGAAAAGTTGAAATAAAAATTTTTTAGATACTTGCCTTTAAGCTTTATTACAAATATACTTTGGCAAAGAATAAAGATTAAGTTCTATATTCAAGTTTAATCGATACTATCGTAAAAAATATTAATATCATCACGACCAAAAATTTTTTCGTCCTTAAAATTTAAAATATTTCACCAAACATAATAAAATGTAGTCGCCATCCCTATTTTGAGTAATATCGTCCTAATTAGTTGTAATTGTAGTGTTAAAGTTTTCGAGCATTCTCTTGTTATTTAGTTTTATGTTGAAAGTGGTCTATCGTCAAAGTTTATTTCCGAATCGTCGCACTCTGAGCCATTTACTAATAACATTTAATACGGTAGTTTCCAACTAGTCAAATTCAATACTTTTATCCAAACGTCAAAAACGATACTTTTCTATGAAATTTGTATGAAAAACTGAGCTATGATGTCATAACATTTTTGCGTCAAATAGCTTACTTATTTCACAATAATAAGCTAAAAAAATCTAAAACTTGGTGTATCGATCGATCGATGAATAAAAGTATAGTTATTTTTCAATATTTTATTGTATTGAAACATCGAATTAATTTATTTTTGACCTAGGAAACTACCCAATTGTTACTTAATTCAATCCTTAGTTATTGTTTTTGGCCTGGGGTTGCAGAGCAATGCACCGCAGGCTCAGCCTGCAGCAGTAGACGGAATGAGGTTAGTTTTCAGTCAGTAAAAGTCTTACCCCACTCGGGGCGGGAGAAGCAATGGGATGACATTCCCTTTTCAAAACGAAAATGTTTTCGATACAAAATCATAACTGAAGAATAGTTTATAGATCCATCTTAAAATAAGAAGTTTCTGAATGTGCAAGTTATTTCCAGTTCTTAGTAGTTCTTATTTATTTTAAGTTATACTATTTTAAAGACACATAAAGTGATGATGAAAATGTAATAACATTTTAACGCAAATGTTTTAAAATTTGATCAACATCTAAAAGTTAGGTGTTTCCTATAACTTCTGACTCAGTGATCGAGGTCAACGCACACAGGTCATGAACTTTACAAGCCTTCCGGAATATTTCTATTAAACTTTTCTTCAGTAACTAAGGACGTCTTTTTTTCAAGAATCTCCGATATTTCTATGGAACTTGAAACTGAAAAATAATATCTGTAATAGAATACATTATGATTAATTTTTACAAAGGACTAACCTAACCTCTCTTTTATCAAATATGGCAAAAGGTCGGGGGTTATTCAGTCAGTATAAGTCTGTCTAGCCCTCTTCTCGCTCCTTGCAAGAAGACATTGAATGAAATTCCTGCTCAAAAAAGAGAAGATATGTAAAGGTTTCAAAATCTACTTTTTTTAAAGGCATAATTTATTTATTTGTACTTGATGCACAATTTGACATGTACATTAGGCGGACTTAATGCATTGAGCATTCTCTACCTACTAATGTTATCCATGCAAATATATGTAAATATGGATGGATTGATTTTAGGTAGTCTTCTTGTTAATACTACGGAAAGATGAAAATGTTATGAAGATGGAATATTACATTCTATTACTAATTTTTAAGCCAATGGCTTAAGCCAGCTTCAATATAAATTATCGTCTATAAATAAATACACGTAAAAGACTTCACAATCCACGTCGTTTTAAAAACGAATTGTAACATAGAGCAATGCATTAATATTAAGTACTTAAATATTAATTTTGTCAAAATATAAAACAAATAATGTTGTAAAGTACTGTAATTTTTTTTGGGCCCGTAGTCATCGCACCTGAAGCTTGCCTGAAACGAAAATATGTATTTAAGTATCCGTCTGGTTAAAACTTATTCGAAGGTGATAAACTGAAACTGAAAATTAGCTTGAAGTAGAGATTTGCACGTGATTGAAAAAGTACTTTGAGAAAAAATCTAGATGCTTAATGAAAAAGCAAATACAGTCAACATTTATTTTTCACTAGCTCCTAGCGACTGCTTTGCCCGCAGCACAAGATAAGTAGCATTGATTGAGATTAATCAAGACTATAATCTATCTCTGTAAAAATTTCGATCAAAATGCACTCAGAAAATTAGGCGTCTGTCCATCCTTTACATAATATAGCATTTACAAACTTTCCACCATTGATATAAGCTTAATTAAATGTTGACAAATATTAAGAAAGTAATTGTAAGCATTATTTCTCTTCACATGGGTGTGTCTTAAGACCTCCAAAGGGTCTCTTACGATGGTAGGAACTGGTTGGACTCCTGTACCTCCACACAAGCAAAGACACCTTAAGGGACTACATATTTGACATACACCGGGCAGTAGCAATCTCTAATTTATATTTGCAATCTTCAACCCGCTTGTCACACATGTTATATTATGACTTACCCTGCTTAAGAAAAGAAGAATCCAATAAATGTTTATTGACAAAGTTGAGTGGACCGGGCCTATCTTAAAATACCGAAAAAGTGTCGGTGAGCTTTGCTTTGACACGAATGAGCCGGTTTAACTAAAGTGGTACCACTGCCTCACATTAAACTGGCGTGAAACAAATACAGTATTGTACTTTAATCGTGACCAGTGGCTCAATTCTCTCCCCCTCTTCTTTCATCCCCATTCCTGTTGAATCTCAAAAAAATAACACCACAATAACTACTCTGCTAGCAGTCGGAACGACCATATTTACTTTCAATAGTATAATTCTTCTTCTTCTTAGTCGCTACACTCTTGGCAGAGTGGTTGTGGATGGACGGGTTGCGCCATACCGTCGTCCTTCCCTTCAAGAGTAGCACGTTGAGCGATGTCTGTCCACTTTTGTCAACTTAAACTGGTTAGGAATATTATGATAATTACGTTAAAAAAATCGTTGCCGTTGGCCTAAATTACTGAATTCTAAAAATTAACAAACAGAACAAAAAACTATGTACTCAAAATTAATTATCCATTACTTATTGATCCCCTTGATGAGAACTTGTTTTTAATACAAATTTATTGTAGAGACTGATGACAACTATTGAATTCTACATTTCACTTTGTAAACTTTATGTATTTTAAGAATAGCTTTACTGAATGAATTTGCCGGGATTATTCGACCGAAGAATTTTCTTTCGATTTTATTTTTTACAACGGTCTACAAAAATAACAGAAACCGAATATCGAAAAAAAAATGAAAAAAAACTACCAGGTTTGCAGTTTTGCGAGAAACCTTTCTATAATCTAGTACGTTAACAAAACGAAAACGTAACGTAAAAGCGAATGTTCGGTGGAGGGCTTACGGTGAAGTCTCTTTCACATGGTATGAAGGAATTGCAAAATCCAATCAGGAACATGGCTGAATTCAAGGAATCGGTGTATTGGAGCCTCCAGTTATGGACATGGCTACACGGATACAACGTAACCCCGTAAATGGATTAAGGGGAACATGAAAATAAACGTAAAGCCAGTAAATATTGTTGATGCCCCGGCAAACGAGCAGACAGAATACCTGATGGTTAGCATTCAGCGTAATTTTTGTAATTGGAAACGTAATAGTACGAAGAGCATTGACGGATTTTTCCGTAGCAATTTAAAGCGTGAGGATTTATGGATAGGGGTTGGGGCTTTTTAGGATTTTACACATGTTACTCTAATAAAAACTGTAAGTCTATTTAGTAAGTATTTGAAAAATCTTTGGTATTTTAGTTTTTGAAATTTGTTTAACTTTTTGCCGTAGCGGATGCTATTGATTGAAAATGTACCCTACAAATTTTAAGGCTATAAATATCCATTCGCTTTAAACGTAACGTAAATACAGTCTAAAATAGATAGTCAATAATATTCATATTTGTAGTTTCTTTTTTTTTACAAAATGTTCTTTAAAACAATGAAAATAATTCTGTAGTTGTACTTGAACCCTATTAAATCAGTTTATTTTGGACATACGTAGTTATCGATGCGGAAAAATCTTTTTCGATGAAGAAATAATAGGCTTACGTACCACGCAATAATTTCTAAGAAAATTACAAAAATAACGTAATTAGAGTACCTACCTACATATTAACCTTTTTGTAATAAGTCTTTTTTGTACATTTTTCTAATTGCTTTCACCTATATATATCTTCAAGGCCTTTCTTAGAATGTTGTTGAGACGCAATCGATATTTCTTAAAAGGTTCGAATCATCTTCAAGTCTATTTATTATAGTATTAGTAAAGTGTTTTCTTAGAAACAGAAAAATTATATTAAAGAACAAAAGTTTAATATTTCGCTGATTTTCAAAAAATGTTGTTGTTTACCTAAACTGCGCTTCAGATAAAGATTATTTTAATTCTTCTGATAACTTATTCCTACTGAAAAATTGAGAAAGATAGAGACAATGTCCTATTTAAATTCGGATGAGATATTTATAAGATTCAGTCATTGATCATAGTCGATTCTTCAAAGAGAAGTACTCGCAGCGATAATAAAATGAGGAATCCGTAACCCCGAGATCTTGTGTCTCGTAACATTGGCGTCGCGTCAGATGAGCGCGAGTTGCTCGGCGCACGAGCGTGTTGTAGGCCGCGCGGCGCTGCCGTCGCTTTAACGAAAATAAGTCGCCGCGCGCGCAGTTATCGCCCGGCTCCGCGGGTATTCGAACGAAATGCGCCCTCAATATGGGCAGCAACTGTTGCAAAGGCGATGCCGGCGGTAGACCTATCAGGTCTAACTCCTCTATATACAGCAGGTATTTCTTGCTGGCTATAACCATTCTACAGGAGTTCTTCGGCGTACCTTGGGTCCTCAGACCTTTACGCCCGTACGTAGTGTAGTGATAGTGCACCAGTGTAGTGTTGTGCTTTGAGGTAGTATAGTTTTAGTTATGTAATTAAGGTCGGGTACCAGTTACAAGTGATCTGTTAAAGCATGTCTCGCTGAATCCGACGGTAAAATAAAGCTCAGTTCGGAGTTCGTGTGGGTTTGATTGGCTTTTGAATTTTTTCCTCAGCGAATTTGATTGGTCTAATTGATTTATTTGTGTTATAAAAATTGTCGATAACCCTTCGGTCGCTTCAGGTGTCTATTGGCTCAGCAGCTTGCCCGGTGGATTATTTGTGTCATAAATTTATGAGTTCATCTCTTATTTTTGAGTGTCACGTTATTTTTATAGATATTTGACGTCGTTTATCTTTATGTGGCCGATATGTTATAGTTTTGCGTAAAGATGACGGCGGGCGTATTTGTCCGCCGTTTGAATATTGCATTGCGACGTATTTCATAAATTACATAATTTATTTGGGTTCAGAACTGAATGTAAGCGGAATGTTTAAAGATGAGTTTATTGATCTGGCTAAATTAATGTCGTGTACGTTAAGTTTATTCCTACG
This sequence comes from Spodoptera exigua, assembly GCA_902829305.4. Taxonomy (NCBI): domain Eukaryota; kingdom Metazoa; phylum Arthropoda; class Insecta; order Lepidoptera; family Noctuidae; genus Spodoptera; species Spodoptera exigua. Next base: position 3,103,554 of record LR824601.2, on the reverse strand, counting down.
CTTAATCTAGTTTTATATTTATTTATTTTATTTGTATTTGCGTACTCACTACTGAGGCAAAACGATAGAATGAAACATTTTAGTTTGTTGCCTTCCCTTGCCGTGGTGTGGTTACCTTGGCACTACGAAACTTAAATATATTTTTTACTCATCAATACGAACTGTGTTAATCAAGGTTTTATGGGAATTTTAATTGTAATTATGGTTGTTTGTCGGATAATACGTCATCATTTGCCAAGCCATGATGAATGGTATCATAATTACAAGTACATAGGTACATCACATTAACATGATTCATTTCAAATAATTTAATTAAACCAACCCGGATTTATTTAATAGTGTGTTTTAATTATGGATGCATATTGAATTACCTATTGGGTAAAATTTGATCGAGTATATGCTGGATAATCAATCCTTGTTAATTGAATTATTTTAGAGTTTTTTTAAATACTCTAATAGTTTCATCAATAGAACGTATTCTAAATTTAAAATGGGTGTTAGACAATAACTGCTTTCTTATTAATTTTATAGGTGCGAAAGTATTTATCTATAAATAGAAATGTATGCTTTTTTTGGCACCTAGCACTTTTACGGTACACATTTTTTGTTGATACTATGGCATCTCAGAAAATCCTGATGTGTAACAACGATCCGTTGGGTATTTTAAAGGCCGGTAAACCACATATAAAGCGAGGGAGGTCTATGCGCGGTACTTATTGCCTATCGTCAGAATGATGATAATTCTTCACATTTGCATTCATAAAACAACAAACAAAATATAGTTGTTAATATACGATACGATGCGTAGGAAAGCTATTATAAAATGTTTTTAAAAGCCATTTAAAAAAGTGTATTCATTTGTTTCAATCAGTTGGATTTGATAAAAGCATCGTATCTAACTACCAAAGAGTATGTAACCACTACGTTTACTAACTACCAGTTTTATTTTTTTTCCTGTAACAGCTATTATTTATCTTCTGGTTACATTTTTGAAAATAGAAACAGTTTTGTGTATTTCAAATAAAAAATGTACACAATTCTATTTTTGAACTACTACGCGTGGACACTAGCACTTTAAGCTACCCATGTAGTTAAAGTCGTTATAAAATGTCAACTTTATTGCAAAGTAATAAAGAATGAATATCATTTGTGAATAATTATCAAGTAGGTTGAAGAGACATAGACAATAGCGCTCTATGATAGTCTTGAACCTTCTTGCGCATGTTACAGCACCTTTCTTTTGCGACATTTAAAAATTACGTTCTATATTCAAATTTATCTGGAACATAGAAATAATTCAGACACTGAAAAACAGTCTCTTTAACTGCGATCTCAAACCCGTATTCTAAATACAGCAGAAATGGTCGTCATCTTACAATGATGTTAATGACGAAGAAAAAGAAAAAGAGAAATTATGTTCTTTGACTAGGTAGGCATAAATGGAACTTCATATTTCTATTAAGAACTTTATAATGGAAATAATATTTTTGTAGCTAATAGAGTTGAACTTAAAATGCTTATAGCAAAGTAAAGGCTATATTTTCGAGTTCGAATTAATTATTTTTATTACTATTTTGCGATTCTAGAATGTAGAATAGTCAATAGGTCAGTACTTTTCAGGATTAGTAATCCTACTTGGTAATCGATGAAATTTGAACTCAAACCTCTACAGGAGTAGGGACGAAACCCTTCTTTTTCTACCTTCCTGTTCTAAAAAGTTGCGCGTTTAAAAATCGCTGCGGTTCGGCGCTAGTTCAAGCAGGGTGGTCCAAAACCGTAGTACGGCTGCAACCATATAACGTAGGTACGTAATCAACAAAACATAGTACCGACCCTCACTGAGGCAGGTACTCAGGACTTACAAACTTTTTTCTAAATGTGTTTGAGGTACCATATAGGATTGAGTGGGGATATTTTTGAGACACCGTATTATTATAAGCTAGAATCTTCAAAAAACTTTTTCACAATCCGAGAACCAAGGAACCGTTACTTGGTGATTGACGATATGCGGTGTTTGATAGAGCGGAAAACGAGCAAACAGGTTACCGAATGCGTTGCAGGCCTTTTGAGGTAGAAAGTCAAAGATTGTTTCAGGGATCAGGGATAGGAAGATTTGCGTCTTCGGTAAAACTTACAAGGCGAAACAAAAAGTTTTTGTATCATGGCAGTTTCCTGTGAAGCCGTGATGTAACTCCGGTTGAGCTGGAGCATGGCTCTCAACAAATGATTTCTCATATTTTATTTTTACACAGACATGCCTATTACACAAGTACCAACAAAGTCGTCCCTTTAAATCGGCGGACGATGTGGCACTTGCCAATATTACTTAAGAACTATAATTAGCAATGCTATCAGGGCACAATATAAATAAGAACAAACACATAAACACATATGTCATCATGGTTTTTTATATCTTAGCGGCAACCTTGTGCTATGTATTTGGGTCAACGTGTCGGATGCCATTCTGTATCTTAATACAAGGTCTGGATGACGTGTCCTCTAAATTGTACTTTCTACACTTCTTTTAAAAGAATTTTCGTCAGCCTCGTTGGTAGAGGATAGAGGTCGGTGAATTATCGGGTAGACCAAAGGGCATTCTTAGGCAGAATTCGGTTTACCGAAAATCCTAAGTCGTAATAATAGTACGGAGTATAGATGTGTGTAATGTGTGTACATTACTTATGTGGCAAAAGGCTTTCCCGTGCCAGAAGTAATCACTTCACTTATAAGTGCCATCTGCTCGGCAAAGTCCTCTTCTAACACGGAGAAGGTTTAAGCATTATTTGTCATGCTCGCTCAAGGCAGATAGACGATTTCAAACTTAAAATTACAAATTATAAGTCCAGGTCACGATTTTTTCCTTCGTTGTATGTTAGTGGTGTCTAAATAATCCTAGAAAGTCCATAAATATAACTAAAAATATGCCAGGTTTAGGACCAGCTGGAGAAGCGGGCTCATGCATGAGAAGCGGGCGCGTTATTCCGGGACACCTCTCGGAAACAGTACAAGTTAAAAATACAAGTACGAAGAAAAAGTGCCTAGTCTTACATTTGCCCGTTCATTAATTAGGCACTATTTCATTTACTGTGAAACATATTAATCTGAAGTTTCTGTTGGTAGATAATAATATGTTCACCAATTCGGCAACCGAAAGCCCCCGACGGCGAGGCAGTTCCTATAATAAAATTCTCAGTATTGCAACGAGAAATGTGATATTCGGTTATGGTACGCAAATTTTTATTTCATTTTTTTTGGTTGAAATTTCGATATGCTAGTCTGTTATGCCCTATTTTAGTTGGTTTTCTGGTAGTAAAGTTTGGTTGAACATATATTTTTAATGGTAAGTTTATAGTTATTATTTATCAAAATGTATGTATATTTTATCAATGTTTTATTAATAAGAAGTAAAGAATTATTCGATTCTGATACACTCCGGGCGTCGGGGATCATGCGATGATCTCCGATCATCAAAAGCGCGGGAGTGCGAACGCCAAGAAAGGGTAGCTCATCAATCAACCTGAACCAGAACCAAGTCATCTAAGCGTCGTCTAGAACACCGCAAATGGGACTTACTAGGGCCGACGCTCTCCCGCGAAAAAAGAAGAAACTTTTTAGTGCCTCGGGGTAGTAAGCTCCTGACTCTCTCCCTCAACCCACCTCACGTGACAAGTCATGGAACGATTAACATCCTCAAAAAAGCTTTTATTTAAAAAAAAACTATTTTATTAAATAAAATAACATTTTGTAACGTAAACTGTAAAAATCAAACAAAAGTTCAAACAATTAATTCCTACGAGTACTTGCCAATGCACTAAAATATTTCTTGAAACATGAAATAGATTCCCTTTAAACCGTATAGTTAATTAACTGGGAAACCAATTAAGGTTGATGCCAGAAATACCGATGTAGCTCGATACAAACGCATACAAGAGAAAAAAAGCAGCTTCTAACTGGCAACTGTAAACGTAAAATATTAATCTATTATTGAAAAAGTTCATATAATTTTTCGCACTGGCTGTTTCTAAAAAAAAATGATTTTCTTTTTAAATTTAGAACAATATTTGTTTTGTTTTCGGAAGTTGGCGGGAGTTATGGACTTGTTACATAAATAATATTTTTCAAACACATTTATTAAACTATTAATATTGTTTTGAATTTGACGATGAATAAACAATGTATTTGTGGATAATTAACCAAAAATTTCACACTCATACAGACCTTCTTTATTAAGAGAATAATTGAAATTAATTTGTTCTTCTACAAAATGCAATCCTAGGTAAGTAGGTTAAGAGATTTTAATTAAATATGCAGAAGCTTAGTACAATAACCTGAATGAACTGAATAAAAAGGGGATTAAAGCTAAATCTTTGTCATGATAGTTCTCAGCTAATCTTTCTTAGTATAATATCGGATGGCTTTAACAATTTCTTGATATTTTCATTACATTGTTCATTTGACAAAGAAAGGTGCACCTAATTATATTCAGTGTTAGGTACAAACATTTTATTTTTTCATTATCGAAAAATCGGATGATACGAATCGCGTAATGGAAAGTCGAACAACCGACTATTATGTGGACAAAATGTGGAATACATTTTAAAACAACGTGCTAGCCAGACGAAAGGGGTGATTTGGGTGGTGGCACCTGCAATCCCCCTGGCCTTGCGTAAAATGAAATTAATTTACTGCGTACACCGTCTGCCGAGCCGTGTTTAACCAACGCAAAATTAGGTACCGTGGTTCGCAGACTGCGGATTCTGATCCACCCTGTGCATTTTCGTCTTGTTCACCTCACTATTAGTCTAATTAAAAGCACTCGTTGTTTGTACAATTTTACATGTTGTTTATTAACTAAGTCTAGTTTTCATTAGTTAACTGCTGTTTGGTGATTTGGTCTTTGTATGCAGTGTTGAAGTGGAAACATTTTGTTTATTCATGAACGTATGTTAGAAAAGGATTTCAAATTAAAAAGTGACTGAACGTGTCACAGTGTCACTTTAATTATCCTTTTTTGTTACAAAATATTTCGAGAGTGTACATTTTGTTTATTATTAACACATCATAGTATTTTTTGCGAGTAAAGTTGCAGTTTCCCTTTGTTCCAGAATTACCCTTTACATAAAACTGTGTTGAGAGTTGTGTAGTACTTGAGTTATCAACACATTGTGAATGCCATGTTTTAAACTATTCGTAACTTTCCACTGACAATAACGTAAATATTTCCCCTTTCCTCGTATTTAGAATGAGATCTGTAATCATTGTTTGCTGAGAATACTCGTCGTCGGTGTTATACGAGTTTTAATCCTATTAACGTTATATTTAAATTAATTTTGTATTTGTATTTGTGTGACCGGTTCGTGGAGTATTTATTTGAAATAAAATTATAGGTAAACAATGTTTTGGGATAGAAATAAAAAAGTACCTATATACTTACACATGTTATGTGAATGAGACAAACATAAATGTTTGTAAAACAATAAAATATATTGTTTGTGGTTACTACAACCACGATTTTCTTGCAACGGGTTTGCCATTTTGACCATCGTCATTAACAGTCTAGGTTCACCTACTATTACGTGTATGCCTTCTACCTTTTTCAGTCATACTTCTAGGTCTTATTTTAAAATAAAACTACTTAAATAAATTAACTAAAATTCGCGGGTTAATCACGTGTAAATGTTGAGAAAAGGTTCAGCATCACTTAAACCTGTCGGGTTTGTGTGTGATACTATTCTATTCGTCTCACACAATAATTATACATAAACTTAACATTAAACAACTTTATAACAAAACAATCAATCAATCAACACACTGCCAAACACTTTCCAAGTAGTGGGTACTTAGAAAATACTCCGCATTGTGTACCTAAAATGTACTTCGTAGTGTTCTGTTACATATTTGCGAAGAAATGTGTTCTTAATTTATATTTTATGTTATTTTTGTTTATAGCATTACGACGAAGAATTTAATAATCGAGGTATTTTAGATATGCACTCGTTCTTGTGCCTATTAATAACAAATACTACTTTATACTACATCGCACAATACTCCGGTGTTTCTGATACCATTATTGTACGTATACAGGAAAATTGTTCTTAGCTCTTAGAAATAGTTCTAAGGAGGTAACAGTTACGTAGGTTCACATCTCATAGTGTTCAATACCGACTCGAATACTTGGATAAGTTCCTAATAGTTTGTCCCTGTGTTGACTAAGTTTGACATGACACCCATGTGAATTCAGGTAGCGTATACCGCCGTGAACTATTCCATGCAGTATTGATTTTGTTAATTATATTAGCGAAATATAACGCTGTGTTTTGAATTTGGAATCCTATAGCAATATTTTGAATGTTTATTCGTATGAATTCGCGTTTCCAAGAATCTTTTTATTAAAACGTCAGATTTTTATTAGGGACTTTTCATTGACTAGTGAAGCGTAGTGTAGTGCAGAAATCCAAAAAAAAAAAAAAATAACTTTTAAATTGAAAAATTACAAAACGAATTACGATGAAGTCGGATCGTTGTTTGCGCTTTGATTTCTTTTTTCTAATGTTCTCTGGGTAATATTTTAATCAATTTTAATTTTATGTCTGGAGGAATGCAAGTGGTATGTGTCATAAACTCATATACAAATCTTTATCTATATCGAAACCAAAACTCGACTTTATGCGTAGATATCAATCAGATATTGCTTAGCTACAGCCACCCAAATAAATGTAACTGAATTAACAAACTTCGTCTAGCTGTGGGACATAATTCCATATTTAAATCTCAACCGTTTTCCACGCACTAACAACTTAACACAGGCTGTTTACCAACCACTTAATTGTTAATCCACATAAAAATGAAACATTTTGCTCTCACAATTTGAATCACAGATATTTTAATGTAACTCGTATTACATACAAATTAAGGTCTTGTTTGGGTAATTTCACATCTGGATTTAATTTATTTGTAGTATTTTTAACGTTAATTAATAAACCTCGTACCTAAATGGGAGATAATACGAATGTCAAATATTGTTTAATACTTTTGGAACATGAAGACGGCTGATTCATTAAGGATTAGGTTGTATATTTGTTACTTTTTATGAGTTTTATGTAGGGTAAAAATGGCATAGAATATTTTTCTATAGCTATTTATTGCGATTGAATTTTTCAGTTACATAATGTTGAGTTCTAAAATATTTCTACAAAGTAAATATTTACTTGAATGTAAAGTGGTTTTGGTAAGCGTTTAAAGGGTTTATTTTAAACTGATCTTTCATTGAGGAATATAAGTTTATAATATGTGCTAAATGATACGCGTTATTGAAAAGCGGTAGGTAAATTTGATAGACCATTTTTTTCGTCTTCGTTTTTTTATTTTATTTTTGTTTGATTTTGTTCACGTATGTGCTTTTCCTAAACACAAATATTTTATTAGTTTTGCTTACGATATGTATGATTATTTTAATAATCATACAAAATAAAGCATTTATAGTGCCTGGAATTGAGTTAAATTATTAATGTATTCTAATAGGTTCAGTCCTTATTACAAAAGTAACATAATAATTTCGTAGCGAAAAGTAAATCTTATAATGCTAACAAACATAATCTCAAAAACGCAATTGTAATTTTATTAAAGATATTAAAAGTCGTGAAGGTTTTTTGATCCTTTATTGATAAAATGTTTATAAAAAAATTACACGAGGTCCTGTTTTCACCTAGTGTTATTATGGTATTCGATATCCAAATTGTTGGGACTAACACTGGCCAAAAATAATTTGTTATAGTGTACATAGAAGCGTATTAGTCATTCTGGTATTGTTTTTATTTATCGCTTTTTCTGTTTACGATCTTCTGTCAGCGGTTTTAGTAAATATATTGTGTATTTCGGCTTATAACTAGATTTTAGTTCTTATTTTTGAGCGTTCAACCTATGGAGCGTTTGCTTACCTGATCGCATACGTGATTTGCTCAGTCCATGGACTCTCACAACTTTAGAAGAATCGTAAAGCATTACCATTTCCAGAATTCGGATAAGTTTTCAAATATTTTAAAAATTTCTATTAAAATATCTAAACTAACAATTTAATACAATTATTATAATGTAAGCCTCTTTTATTTTATCAAACCCTTAGCGAACGCCGGCGTTTGTGCTCTTATTGTTTTTCTAGTGTCTTTAGTTATTGAAAGGTTAAGTTACAGAGTCATGTTGATGATTTAAAAAAGTAAAACTGTATATTATATTTATTCGCCATACTACTCGAAGCTGTAAAATTTAGCACGTTTTATTTCTTCCTTACTTTAAATAGACTAAATTGCTTAAAAAATACAAATTAAAGTATAGGTATTGTACCCACCGATGCCCAGTAAATTATAGAAATTGAGAAAGACGTAAAAACATTTTATTTTCGCACGCTTACTTGAAGTATCAACATTCACAACGTTACCTGTGCCAGTTTGAAGGTCATAACAGTTCAGAAATACCGTCGCCGACAGACCGTTTCTTGATTTGTTGTTATTAAGTATTATTTTCTAATAGAACATCAAAAAAGCCTATATTACGATTGATCGGATTTATTAACGTCTAGACAGAGTACTTATCTCAATATAAACCATAACTAGCTAATACAATACCGTTGTGGGTGCCCGAAGATATGGCGTCAGCTTCCCACGCCTGGCAATATCATTTTCTCTCTCTCTGGTCTCTTCTCACACGGAGAAGGTTCAGGAATTAATAACCACGTGTGCGGATTGACTATTTCAAACTTATAAAAAAAAATTACAAGTCCAGATTTAGTCATGGTGTTTTCTTTCACCGTATGACAGTGGTGTCTAAATAATCATAGAAAGGACATCTAACTCGGCAGAAGTCATATTGGTACCCTACAAAATTGCATCCTCGATTAGATCCTATTACATAACATTTAGAAATATTGTTTTTTTTATCCTTTTTTAAAGTTTTTATCAAATGAAATGACTGTAAAGCTCTTGTCGATCAATAACCACATATTGTTCTGTCTCCTGCTTCAGGCCTTTGCCCCGGTACGTGATTGTGCTTTATCTACAATCTCGAACAACATTTAGCATGTGCATATATGTAAGTACATATAATCGTAATATATACACATGTGTTGTAGTCTGGGATTAGCATGTAGGATGCTCGTTGTGCACTCAAATGACTGGCATAGCCAATATTGCTGTGAATGTGCATCCACATTCATTGCGAGTTAGCAGCCTTCCAATGTAATTAATATTGTATGGCTGCAGAAGATCGGACCTTCAACTCTAATGCTTAGAATCTAGATCATCTTTTCCTGTCTTTCACTTTTAGAAAAAGTAGTTTGATCCAGTATATCAAGGATTGAAAGAAATTAGAAATTATTGTTGATAATTTTAATTTAATCATATTTTACTCTTTATATTTTGCTAGTTATTAATACAAACTTGTATTTAATTGCTGTCGATTAAGTTATCAAAAGTTAAACTGTTTGGTTCTTATTGAGTAATGTAAGTACTTACCTACATCTCTTTTTTAGATTTTTTAAACATGTTAAAATAGTGAACCATTAAAATATTGATATTGATGATAGTGAATTTGCATTGAATTAGGATTTTTTTCCTTCGATAAAGTTTATTTAAGTAGTTACATCGTCGCTTCGAGTGAAACTGGAATTTGTTTTTCTAAATTTAAGAGCGATATTTTTGTGTAAGCACGGTCATAGTATACATGTAGGTAAACGTATGTTTACGTGGTCGAACTACAAATTTCAATGGCGCTGTTTAGCATAGCGGCTAATAATGAGATTATATTTTGAAAACATTTACTACAGTTCTGCGAAATACAATGGGAAACAGCTTCTATAGGTATCAATTATTATTGATCTTTCACCTCTCTGCTGGACAAAGGCTTCTCCCATAATATTCAGCACTGAGCTCAATGTCGTCATTTCCAAGCAATTTAAGCCCCTATGCGAGTATCGTCACTCTACCTAACGACGAGGGGCTTAGGTGTTTGTAATTAAAATGCCTAATTAATAATTCGGCATCGTATTTCTGTCGGTTTAGTGGACGTTTGTGTAGCTTGCGGTAAGATTCAATTCACACGTCAGGCAGCGCTATTCATGATTTTGAAATTGCATGTACTGACACGAAGTCGGGATTTTGCTCCGCGCGACGCGACGCGACGTGGGCTAATAAACCCGACGAATCTGTTTTGAAGTGTATGCAAAATTATGCTGGAATAGTGCTGAGATTTATACCTTATTAGGGTTTTAATTGTTGTTGTGTATTTCCATCAATCACCTTTTTGTCTTATTTTATTGACGTGTGTGATTATTTCAACATTACTACAGGACCCTGGTCCGCCGGCGGCCTGCGTTGCTCTATGCTACAAGACAGCCATACCAAGGATTTCAACACTGCAACAGGAAAAATATATTTTCGCATTAAAAATGAAGAATATTTTATTACGTATATAATATTATTGTATGTATAGAAATATGTTTCGAGGTTTTCACGAACAACCAAAGTATACCTATAGGTACATTTTAAAATCCCCCTCACAGCCTACAACGGTAATGCGTGTAAATACAATAGTCGACGTCTTGAAAAGTCTAGTTCAAAAATAAAGTACCTACTTATTTCAAAAAATAACAAACAAAAACTACAAAGCGATCTAAATTAGCATCTATAACAAGTTTTATAGAATATTTTTTCGTGTAAACGTTCCGTAAGCATGCCAAGTTGCCGTGTGTTGACAGAAATACATAATGACGCAAAGACTTGTTATGAACGAACTTGTAGAATTCTTTATTGTATGTAAACATCGTATTATGAGCTGGAGAATTATAATAGTTTCTAGTATGCCAGAGCTAACTAGCTTCTTGAATGTCTTTAAGGTTGAATTGCCCCTTTTTACACAAGAAGGTGATTAATAAGAGCGTAATTAACCTTTCTATCGTGGCAATTCGATAAACACAATAGGCGCGCGGACGCTGGCTATATATATAGGAAAAATTATTATCCTAGGAATTTTCCTGTCCTCTTTGGGGCTAGAGGGAGTGTCAACACCCTGTTCTTTTTTTAACGTTAGCTATATTATTTTGCCAACACTTATATCGAACATACCACACATTTCTTGTAGTGGATGAAATTTTTTATTGATTGGCCGTGTGATGGATTAATTTAAAACATTAACAGAATAATTTACTTTTTGTAGAATAGTAATACATTTTTATTTTTCCACCATCCCTACAATGAAAGCTGTCATATTAGTACAAAGAGTCACAATTAAAAATGCACAGCCCCATCGATCGAAAGGTTTGGCGGCTGTCTATAAATGACGTTACTCTACCTTTGGTTTTCATTCAGCCAGCTTCACTGGTGCAGACTTTGGTCAAATTTTAATGGATAAATCAAATTCATGCTATTTTCCAAATCGAGCCTAATGAGATTAACATTGCAAGTAAAGTAGTCTATTCGAAATCTATTTTTAATGTTGACTGGTGCAGTTGATAGCGTATACTTGGTTATTGTGCGTTTTATATGCATTGGTAACCAATATCTTATTTCATCATTTTTTCTTGTCGTTTAGAAGTGTGAGAACTATGCTTCGGCACAAATGGATCGGTTCGACCGGAGTAATACCAGGGCCTCATAGAAAACTGGCATATAACAATACTTACGTTGTGTTAAAGGAATCCTAATCCTCTACCCTCAAAGAAATCCCTAGCAACCCACAAGAGTTTGACTCAACTCCTTTGGTTTCCTTTCCCCTTTCCCCTGACAAAAAAAAAGTGTCTAGACTCCTTTGGTATTGCAAGTTTAGTGTCCATAAGCGGCGGAGATTGCTTACCATCAGGTTCCCGTTTACTGACAGATGACATGAAAAAGTAGTTGAGTACATGGCTCGCATATCGACTGCTTGTGTGTGGTGATTTTTATCAAACGCCCCACGGCCAAAAATATTCATTTTTTTTGCATTTTTTGAGCTACTTGCCAAGCGAACTTGAGCGCGGTGCAATTGTTAGAAAGAAAAAACTATCTTTATAAATTATCTTTAAAAAAAATGTCAATGCCCTTGAATTTGCTTTCATTTATGTAATAAGCCAGACGAAAAAAATCAAGTACAAGTATTATGTATACAAATGATGTTCTCTGTCTGGGGAACTATTATGTTGTATTATATTCTATACAATTATTAGTACATTATGTTTATACAAAATAGCTTCGATAATAATTTATCGCGAACGTCTGATACTATTGTGTATCACTGGTTTGTTATGACGGCGCGGATTGTTGCTAGCCAGCACGTCGATTCTATAAAATTTGTTTGATTTTGAATCGTATTCCAGTGCGAAGTGAGCGTCGAAGTGACGGGGAAATTAAATTTTAGAATGTTACTTTTAACGTCGTCTCATACTTTATCTATCAAAATGTTGTCTCATAATCTATCAAAATTTAGTTCCACTCGCAAGTGTAGCGCTAGTGTACTACTACTTACAGCGGATTCAGATTCGAAATTTAGAATGAAGTCTTACAGAATCACACTGCAGTTTATGAATGAATATTTAAAAAAGATGGTACTTAACTTTTTTTCCCATTTTCTTTCACATGAATAATATGCTATTGTTTTGATAAAAGTAATATGTAGATAGTTGAAAAAATTACATCATCATCAGTCTTTACGTGACTAATGTTTCTCAAACAGAGAATATAATGGCAATATTCGCACATTAAACACCATGCTTGATCAAAAAAATGTTAACTTTCGTTCCAAATTTTCTTTCACACGAATAATGTGGTTTGGTGTTCTGAACAAAGTAATATGCAGATATTTGTAAAAAAATATATCATATTTACTCTACAAGCTGCTGAGCAAAGCTCTCTTCTCAGACAGAGAAGGTTCAAGCATTAATCACCACGCTTGCTCAAGACGGATTGGCGACTAAGTCCAGGTTTCCTCACGATATTTTCCTTCACCTTGTGTCAGTGATGTCTAAATAAACATCGGAAGTATATAGTAGTCAGGGTGCCCCAGACGTTACCTCCACCACGACCCCTTGATATAAAAAATAGGGATATTATAATAAGATAATTGTTTCAAGTAGCAGCAAAAATACTCGATTGGTAAGTGTGAACGATTTAACACGTATGAGACATAGATACTAATTCGATCGACGACCCAAATTCGTTTGAGACAGTTAAACTAAACAACATTTAACTTAACATATTGCTTCAAACATACGTACACTGGTGTAATGTTTAGTAAAATACTATGCGAAACTACGCAATCTATACGTTCCTAAAATAATTTACCCCCAGTCAATGGCGTCGTCCAGATTTTGAATTCTATTACAGTTTACCTTAAATTTGCACCTAAATTATCTAGTTACATACAATGTATATATCAGCAGCTTCGCTCATGACAACGTCGAAGACTTATAGTGATAGTATCATAACATACATATTTAAAAGACGGTTGCAGGGTAAGCGCAACGAGGCACCGCGGCCTCGGCCTAAAGCAGGAGAAGGAACGGGGGTTTTTAGTCAGTAAGAGTCTGAAACTTTCTCTCGCCTCACCTTGGGCGGGAAAAGTAATTTCATGATTTAAATAAAAAAGATATTTATATGACGAAAATAAGACTCAAAAGAAGTTTCTAGGTAAAAAGTTTCGAATTAAGCGTCGTTCTCAGTCGACTGTAACTAGGTATCGTTTCGTCGCCGAAGAAATTTGTCTAAGAAACCACAGACTTCATAAAACCTACATAAAATTAAAACTAGAAGGATTTATCCACAGGATCTATTTATTCAGTTGGATTCCGATTCCCTTTGACCAAAAAGTTTAAATAAAAAATAAACGTAGAAAGAACAAATGTTTCGTTACCGTATTGAATTGTACTCTCTCGGACGGATTGGACATGAACTTTCCTACAAAACATTTCGGGTTCCTGATTTTTGTTATGGAAAACTGATTCGTACTGGTACATAGCAGGAAATCATGTTTCCAAACTCTCTTGTTAATAGATTCTCAACTTTATCATATTGTAATAAAGTAGGGAATTCATGAAAAATATATGTAGGTACAGTTAGGACCAACATCCTTTTTATTAATTTATGTTTATCTTGCAAGAGATACTCATATACTGGTAGCTTTATCCAAGTTTCAGGGTAATTTTGAATAATTTACGGACTTTTCTTATTTTTATCGATACTCACTTTGACATAATTAGTCAATCTCACTTTTCTTTTTGTCAAATTTTTGACTCTGTAGAATCTGTTGAGTAGTTCTATTATAGTTTAGTAGTTTCTGTTAAAAATGAACTTTGAATTAGACATTTTGAATTAAGTTCGATTTTCAATTTCAACCGTTAATCTGCCGCCATCTTAGTAATCTTTAATTCAAACTATCAAATACTATCAATACGTTTCATCAATCGAACGAAGTCACGGGCACAGCAGATTAGTACCTATATTATACGAACCTACATACCTAACTGTTAGTATTTGTTTATCATCGCATGGCATAGATATGCAGCGGCCTTTAGATCTGCACTATGTAGCTAGTTATTTATAAAACATGCCTGTCCAACTATTTTTAACTGCCACAAAATCATTTTGGAACATTATCGGGACACAGCTTTTGGCTAGTAGATTCGCTGTTGATTGACGATGTAATGTAACGCGAATTAAATATTATTTTAATCCATATTACTTATAAAATTGCTAAACAGAATGTGTAGCAATAGTAATTTACACCATCTAAAATGAATTGAAATTAAAAAATCTTTTAAATGTCAACTAGAAGATAATGTGCGACGATTATTATAAATGTATCATTAACGTAGCATTCAATTACACGCAGCTAAATAAGATTTCAAGATATACAAGAATAATCGCTGTTAGTGTTTGTAGCATAGTCAATATTAATTAACATCCCTAAAAGATTATATAAAAACATATGACACCGAGTTGCCGCGGCTCACACACCTCGGAAAAAACCCTAGGTGATTTTATGTAGGTACCTATATGTGTAGTGTGTTCTCAAATGTGGATAAATTGATGTATTATAAATAAATAAAAAAATCCCCACTACCATCACTTTCCGACTTTAGTTATTTATTATTATTTATCATCATCATTACCGCCTTCCGCTACTATTGTGAGGAGTTGAGCATAGCGCTCTTCTCACTCGAAGAATGTATGAGAATTAATCACTACATTTCCAATAGGCAAATTCAAACTCTAAGTCAAGAGTGAGAGAGTGTATATCGTGATCCGATTAAATATTGTTTTGAAAACTGCCAAATAAGATAAATACTGAAGACAAGAACAGTTTCGATTTCCGTTTGTCCCTAAAAATAATTCGTGGAGGTCACGATCCTTAATAATGAGGGAAATGATACAAAAACGTTATTCAGAGGGAGATTTGTACTTGTTCGTGTATAGCAACAAGCTTGTTTACATTTAGACTAGTATAATAGGATAATTACGTGTGTGGGCGTACTCTCTATACACTCATTTACCAATCTTTCTTCTAATTGCCAATTATTTTATTATCCATTTAGATATTCATCTTGATTTATTTTCATGTCTATATAAAAGAGTCATTATGACGAATAGATTAAAGCTGTATTTTTTGTGTGTATTTTTTTATGAAAATACCCTTGTAGACGGTCTAATTTTGTTAGTTTGGAGCGCAGAATTAGGTCGTAGGTATTATTTGCTACTTAGTTAAGATTTATTGTATTAATGTAGTTGAAAGGAGTTTTCGTCTGTTATATTGTAACTATGGTGTCTGAATTGCTTAGAATCCGTAGGCTCTTTTTGTTTCTAAGGGCCTATATTTTGCCGCTTTTTGTGACAGACGTGAAACTTAGTTGTATAAAATTATATGGTTACGGGTGTAGATTAATACCAATATTGATACATACGGATAAATTATTAGTTACATTATTAAGGCAAATCGAAGCTTAATCCACGTATCGGAACATTCGAGTTAAATCGCAAGCATCTATCAATTGAAAAGATTGCGCGAATCTTGGACCATCTCCAGCAGTTGTGCGACTTACGCAATTTTCACTTTACGCCAGATGGCGCTCGTGTAGTTTATGATCGCTACACTAGTAATTCGCTTGATGAGTAATTAATTATTTGTGTTACTTAATATTAGTATTAGGGAGAATTTTATTATTCTCATCACAATGTCAATCCTTTCCTGACCAAAGTTGGTAATACTGGCCCGTAAATAAAAAAAATAATAAGTTGGATATTGAATGATTAATTTTTTGAGAAAATGTGTCGACAGAATTCGCACGACCATATTATACAGTGACGAACAGAAGCTGCTTAAGGATTTATTTTAATAGAATTAAATAATATTTCTGTATTATTTTTAATACTTTATAATCCTCAAAGGAAAATCCACGAGCCACTCTTTCCTTTTAAATAGCTAATTTTAAACTTTATTTACACAAATGGTACCTAGAATTATTTATTTATTTCATTTTACATTAAAAGTAGTCTCTTACTTTAACGTAAATACAGCTTGGTGCATGGAATACGGTTAAAAAGTAGTAAAAAAATCCTCTTTTGCATATAAAGCCGTAAGTAATTTATTAGTGGCTCACTTCTCTATTTATATACTGGTTCTCTTTCGGATAAACATTTAGAGTGGAGTTAAAACGAAGTATAAGCGTACGATTACCGTTTCTATCTTGTGGCTTTCGTGTTTTAGAGAAAATTTATGTGGATTTCATAAAAATGCGCTTTTTATTTCATTATAGCAGTTATTAAGACGTTGCTAAATACTAGTGTTTAGTCCGAGTGGAGGCACTTTCACATCGTCTCTACATAATATGCAGATAACATAGGTTGTTTGGCTAAGAAATCAAACCGGCGGCGCGGTCATCATCATGGCTTGACCAGAAAACATCATAGGCAGGGCGAAAGAGTGTCAGACTCATACCTACTGACGAAAAACCCCCGTTCTTCCTCCTGCTCTGAGCCAGGGTCGAAGTATACCATAGTGCTTTTTTGTGAGGAGAAAATCATCAAATGATTTCTCCCTCCCAGGTCTAGGCGGTAGGAAGTTTCAGACTTTTACTGACTAAAAACCCCCCGTTCCTTCTCCAGCTCTGGGCTGAGGTCGTGGTGCCTCATTGCGCTTACCACGCAACTCCGGCTGAACATCAGCCCTATAGGGCCCCGTCTGTGGTGGTCTATTGGCTCTTTGAGGAGCGCGCGGAACGCTACGCGCCGTACGCTCGAGTCTGGTTCTTGTCGGGCGGGCTTACAGTGGCCGGAGATCGTCTCTTGATATTATTGTGCTTGACTACAAATTCGACTGAAACTGCAACACATGTGAAGTTGCTAGATGATGCTAGTATGTACTTCTCTCTGTAACATCCACTAAGTCTGATACATGTATCAGTAACTAGCTTTATCTATACTTAGGTACATATATCTGCTCAAACACTGACACTGCCATGTTACATATGCAATGTATACAAAAGATATTACAATTGTATTATCTTCCGTTCAAGTAGGTATTAATTTAGGATAGTGTTAATAATGCTCAATTACCTTATCGTGATAGGAAGCGATTGATAGGAAGTTATTAGCAAATGTATAAGATAATTCCATTCAATAAATTAGAAATTCTTACTGATTACTATATTATACGATCTCTCTCTCTCTAGTCTTAAAGTATTTGTTTCTGAAGGAAGTTTTTGAGGAGGAAAGCTCTCTCTAAAGTGCCGGATGACATCGGCCTCAGTAATATTCTGTCTCGCCTCAGCTAGGGCGTCGGCAAACGTCGTCTGATGTTGCAGACCACTTCATCAACAGTTCCATAAGTCATGTACTGCCAATAGTTGCAATAAAGATACAAAAGCCTTGTTGCACGTCCACATTATATGCTGAACTTCCCGCTCGCATACCTACCGATCTTGCGTTACATGCTCATGACCAGGTCATAAGCTGTTTAAATTCACTAGATACGGACTCACCACTTAAATAATTTACAGCAATGTTTTACCATATCTTGTTGAATAAAAAGCAATGATAATAATTACCGTTCTGTCTATAAAACAATTTAATTTGTCTAAAATTCCTATCCTAATTAAATGAAAATGGACGGTTATTTTTTTATATATAGGTAAATATCAAAGAACGTCTCAATCTTTGTCCATAAAAATAACTACTATAAAATACATATACATATATTATAGTACTTACTAGCTCTGGTATTAAGCTTCTTCGAAGAATTTTTTTATATAGATTTTTTCCTAGCGTAGTTTTTTAAGATGTTAGGTAATCTTTCTGAAGACTGGATGGAATAATTGGGTGCCTTTTGAAGTCTCCGTAAGGAAGCTTGGTCGTAGCTAACTTATTATTTTTTCCTAGCAATTCTAATAAAGCTCTCCAATAGCTTTTCTACGAAAAAAAGTAAAAGAGTTTTGGCTAAGAAAAATGTGAAAATGGTAGGTACTAGAGTTTTAATTTTGCAGGTAATATTTATTAATATTTATTATGCTTTTAATGTTATCATAAAAAGTTATAAAGTACGCGTCATTATATTATTTTTCCTGATTTAGATGTGTGCCTATCACCTGATAAAAATATATAGTTCGATTGTAAAACAGTTGTACACAATCGAAGTATATCCAGTTTAGAACAAATATATTTTTTAATAAATTCACCAACCAAGCAGGTACAGTTTTAAATAATGGCACATATTTAGAAACATGGTTTCCGTTAGAGTCTGAGCATGTTTTAAACGATTTTCATTATGTTTCATTGTCATTGGCAACTCTTGCGCATGTCCTCATCAATCTTACTTCACACTGCAAGCCAAATGTTTTTCGCGTTAGTACACCGACATTGACATGTCCAACTAACTTATATTGACATTTATTTGATAAAGTAATCAACAAAGACTTCTTTTAGAGTCATGTCTCAAGTTAACAAAGATAGGTCAGCGCTGTTTTCAGATTAATTTGAACCTTTTAAACTGCGATCTCCAACCCGTTTTGCCAATATTGTTGAGATTGTAGCAAATCCCCATTCAAACCCATCAGTGCGCTGTTGATAATATCTAATGATTATCGATTTTTGTAATCTCATTTTTTGTAGAGCAATTGACGCGAGAAGTTCAAGAAATAGGGTGTAATTTAATTTTGTTTTGAACAAGCTGCAGGCAGACATGTGGATTATGTCAATTATGTGAGCGTAAATGTACGTTACTATTCGAATTTCGAAGATTTACCACTAGTATTAGCAGTAAAATTATTTTACAACCAGCGTAAATTCGAAATGCTGCATTAAAATCGCTCAATCAAACTGTTGTTCATTTGAATAAGTTACGGCTAATCTGTTACATTCCTTACTGTTTAGTTTTTTATAAAGGGTAACATCAATATTAAACGAAATATGTCTGGTCTTTAAACGCAGATTATCTTATTATTAATCCGCCAATCATGCCAAATCAAGCTTGATTGGCGGATTAATCTTGAGGATGTTTCCAACTGTCTTTTGGTGACCAAAACTGTTATGATTATTGTCATTTGTACTTACTAGTATAAATACAGGAAAAAATAGTAATAATAGGAAAAAACAACAGGTGAACACACTTTGACTTTATAAGTATATTGAATTTGTTTTCAAGAAATAGCGGGCAGTGTTTGCAACTTCACATATCACTTTGATATATAGGGTAAAAAGTCAACGTGTTATGAATCAAAACCATCTCAACTTTATTGCACAAACAACCTAAATCTAAACAAGGAACTCCTTGCAGGCACCATACACAAAACATAAGGAAGTAACTGAAAAAACACCATCAAAACTAAATTGGGTCACAGCTGCACATCCGCTGTCTCAGTCGTTCGACAAAATGCACAATTTTATATTTTTACCGCTACATTATTAGCTAGGGTCCAAAAATAGCCAATGACGCGCTAGGATTGTGTACATGCATGTTGCACGCAATGTTACTAAATACGACATTGTACTGATTTACCGGACACGTTCCGACAGGCGGAAACTCTATTTCTGTGTATTTGGGAATTTTAACTGTTTTCGTGCGTGGTCTGTTTGTTGACGCGTGCTCTGTCTAGATTTTAGGATGTAGTTGCTCTGACTGACTGAATATGGTTTCTTGTGCAAAAAGTAACATTAATACTTAAACTTACTGCTTTTTGAAAACCAATACTATTATTATATTTATCTACTTTGTACAATTATTATAAATCAGTCATTATGGGACACACTGTTTAAGAATATTTTGCAGCGTGATTTGAAACTATTTAACAAATCTCTTCTCGAATAGTTCAACTAAGTAATTGAAATACAAATCGAAATCATGAACCAAGCTTGACTACTCCGTATTCTAAAGTAATGAGATATTTTTAACTGCAGTTTTTACTTAAATACATAAAAATTTCGTAATATCGAGAAAGCTTCGATCAACAAGCTCCGGTTCAAATATTAAATGCGGATTGAAGAACTGCATTTAATCATCCCCCTAGGTAGCTACTTTCAACCGAGTTTGTTGTTACAAATAAACGATTTCAGTTTTTATTACAAATTTTGTAAGGTTGTATTTACATTACAGGTAGAAGAAATGTTTAGGTATATTGTGATAGTTTACTACTGAGGTATGGTATTATTCGTTCACTGAATAGATTATTAACACATTATCAGCCTATAAATGCTTACAATTGAGCAAAGGATTCTTCTTACTTAAAATCAAGGAGAAGTTATTTGAACATTTTCGCCCCACAAAAAAAGCCTTTTGCATCTGCTCAGCATAGAGTAGTGTACATGCACCTAATTAAGTGTAGAAGCATAGTTTGATTGAAACGACCAACAACAAACTATAAATAAAAAAAAAACTCTAAAACAACAATATTTATACCCCATTTGGACTAAAATGGGATTCATAAGATAGCTATAATAGGAAGGTTTAGTCGAAACTAACACGTGGTAGGTAAACTCTCCCGTTCTTCCCATTTAAAATAAATAATAAACATGCAGTGCCAAATATTATTTACTTAAACAAACATTATATTATTATGTATATTAAAATAATGTATTCTGTTTATTTGGAAAGCATCCGGACCATTATCTCTTGTGTTTTAATACAATCAATGTTTGCAATGCAGACGCCGTTATTTTAATGATGAAACAATATGAAAATGTAAGATAAAATAACTTTAATTTTGTGTTAAAACAAGGCTCATTAAGGTTTACACGGTTGTAATTGTATGAATTCCGTAACCGAATAATTATTATCGGCCTGTAATGCAATGATACAAGAAAAGGTAACATCTTTACAATATTTTATGGTGTAACAGGTCGCCCAACGAGGAGATAGATTACCTAATGGTAAACAATAATCGCCGCCTATGGACACCCGCAATAACGTAGGAGCTACGAGTGCGTTTCCGACTTTTTGGGGATTTTGAGATTTTGGGAATGGGGAGTGATTGGGAAAGGGGAAATATTAGTGCGTCGGCTGTGCTGTCGGTGCGTAGTCGTCGTAAAAAACCGGCATAAAATAACACTTGCCTTGTGATAGCCGTATGAGTGCCCAATACTCAAATTACACACTTAAACCAATCTGGTGTTGCGGGTGTCCATAACCAGGCGTCGCGTCAATTACTTACCCAGGCACTTACACGCTAAAATTCAACCATAAAATTTTCGGGTATTAGGAACTATTTATTCTTTAAGATTTCCTATGTATAATAAAATATATTTTTGGTTATACAATTTGGTCCCTAAATTATTATAGGGAACTCATACTGCTCTTGAGCTTATCTTCCACTGAATAATAAATACTATATAACTCTGCAAACTTCTGTTCAGCAAACTGAAAATACCTCGAAAGACGTGCACCACACCTTAAAAATGCAAAACATCCATTTGTTTATTATTATTGCAGATTTATCTACATTCTAAGTCAGAAAGCCATACATAATTCTCATGTTTTCATATGCTCGCACTCACCTGACTTAGACTGTATTGGCTTTCCTTAAAACTTCATGTGACTAATAGCTTATCAGACTAAGAGTATACTTTGGTACGCTGCGTATATATACAGACAGGTCTAACGTCTGTCTTACATGGTCAATGCGGAGTGCAAAACAGTTATATTCCTGAAAATAACGTCTTACTTATATTAGTTAACTAAGAAAAGCGCGTCAGAATGTCGTGGTTTTTGATACGACAATGCAGTTATGTATTTAATTAAGTATATTGTTGACGTAAATTACATCCATATGAGTAAACAACATGGTGTTATGTTTAAAAATCCCGACAGTCTGAATTTGAAGTCACAAATTGTAACTCGAATTGAAACCATAAAATAATTAACAGACCTATACCTATAGCGCCCTCTACGTATGACTGCTCATAAAGCTTAAAATCGCTTGCATAGTATCAACGTACGAATACGAGAGCTCGTCGGAAATCAGTTTAAAGTTTGCGTTGCCGGGTGCCGAATACATCGACAGGTAGGCTTGGATCCCTTGTGTTATGAACTAACTGGACACATTCGCAGTCCGGTCGTATTCACAAAATGTATCGATTGACATTCGAACTTCAGATCACCGGACCATGAAATTTATATTTGCGTGCATCCGATAGATATTGGATTTCAATGCAAAGTTGGACGCTGATTTGACGACTGATGATAGTATAGTAAGTAGTTATTATGACGCTAAAAGTATATTAAGGGTTGATTTTTCCATAATCAGATAAATATTATCAGAGGAATAAAATTGTTGCAGTCACTGTCACACACATTCTGACGTGACAGCATCATAATTACTCCCTTAGAGCTTTTATCTAACTATTGAAAAATCAGCCCTTAGGCTGATAGTTATTTATCAATAATTATTGTAAAACTGATTAAATTTCTTGCCGGACTGGTTGATGGGAACAATGAATTATTGTTTTGTTTGTTATTTCCTATTTCTCTTTTTCCTGTTGTTTTAGTTTATCACACAGTGTCTTATGTCTCTTACATTTTTCCTTTCGAAGGACTGCAGGAAGAGATTCCATATAGGAATATGCAGTACCTATGTACCTCTGTCTCTGTATTTGTTCTCTATTTACTGTATGTGTGATATGCATAAATAATTAAATAAATAAATGAAATTGATAGGCAAGTCGATACAGACATTGAATACTGACTCGGTACCTACGTACATGCTTATATTTAGTAAGAGCACCTTTGTCTTCACTCCTGAATCTTTGTATGATAAGGTCAGTACCGTATGACATGAAAGATAGGTAAATGGTGCGAAACATAAAATAGCGGTCTTATAATTAAGTATTAAATTTCTCTTACTAATTTTTGTCGTATCAGTATATTACCATAGTACAGAGACTAAAGTTTAATAAATAAAATATACATGTCAAAGACTTGGTAAAACTAAGATTTCTAGCTTATCGCAAAATATTAGACAAAAATAAATCATACACAAAAAATTTACTAATATTCCCCAGACTCTGAATAGAGATAATTAATTTTATTCTAGAGTTGTATGTCATACAAGTATGAGATACAAGTGATTAGGCAAACGAAAAACTTATTCTCGTGTTTATTTTGTCCATAGATGAATGTGAGTTGTTCATATTATTAGCAGTGCAATCGTTTAAAAAAAAAATATTGATATTTTTTTTTTAAAAAGAATGTGGAGGTATGTATTTTTAAATTTAATCTGCTTTCCTTAATCGTTTTTGTGTTAGGTATATAAACAATTTCGGTGAAAATTTGAATCTATTTTATTTTTTAAATAAAAATTCATTTAATACATCATAATCAATGGATATTGCATCTAAATTAATAAAAATATTCACGAGGCGTATTCACGTGGAATGTTCGATAATTAAATTTAGATCTCTCAATAGTCATACCTAATACAAAAATATTGCACCGGACCGTACGCATAGCAATTAATAGTTTCACAGTTCGTCCAGTACAAAAACCGCAAAAAAAGTTTTACATAAAAAAGTTATCGTGAAATTTCGTAACTATGAGTTCAAACTACATACGGTATGGTTTGAGTTCGCGACAGGCTGTCCAACGCCCACCCTGTATAAAACAACAAAATAAATGTTCAGTTTTGGAACGTTCGATTCCGGGTTTTGGCAAAAGTATAATTGGATATTTCGATTTGAAAACTTTGAATGGTTTTACGAGTTCATGTTTACTGTTAGGGCTCTGTGCGGATTACATAGAACTGAACTGTTGATTACATTACCACTATGTATCAGATTAATTTGAATATAGAACGTAATTTGTATGAACTATATGTTACATCAAAGTACGTATGTGTTACATGTGGGAGAGATGCTTCGGCACGAATAGGCCGGCTAGAGCGGAGTGATACCACGACCTCACAGAAAACTGGCGTGAGACACCAACAGCGTTGTGTTTCGCCGTGTGAGTGAGGTTACCGGAGGCCCAGTCCTTCCCTCCCTCCTCCTTTGGTATTATGAGTGTCCATGGGCTAGGTACGCCTGCTCGTTTGTCGACCTACGACATAGAAAAAAACATCAGTAACAGGGTACTTTCACGAATGTCGGGTGAAAAGCTCTAAATTGAAAACTGATGGACGTGTGGAAACCTTAATACCTTTCTGAAAAGTAGGTATTATTAAAAATAATATACATATATTACGTGGCACTCCCGTTTACCGAGTGCATCATTCAGGCTTTATGAGCAAAGTTTATAGGGGTTTATTCATATAAATTCTCAGTAATAATGTGCAATCTGTAATTATTTCTTGTGTGTGGCCTTTTCATACTTAACTTGTCAGCAATTTATTTTAAATTACTTAAGTATACAAGCATTTGCTATATATAAATACAGATATAAGTACTCAGTTTTTGCACGGGATTTTGAACTTAACAGTCTTTCACTTGGATCCTATACGATCCGAAGGTACGTACAACAACCATATGAATCTATATCTTGGGTTGTAATTCATTTGCCCTGAGAAGTGGCTGGCGAACGCAATCGCAACTGTAGATCAATGCAATCTTGGATAGGAAATAGAATTGTAAGTTATATAACTCCACACCTGTGTATTTTAATGCATCTTCTATTTAGAGGCAACTGAGCTTGGATGTGACAAAGCGAATTTTTGAATAATTAGATCAAATCTTTACTGCAATATAAAATAATAATTAGTAACACATTTTTCACTAATTGACTTTTATTTGATTGATTGTTTATTTGGTTTTAAGAATTATCTAACGTTACAACACTACTTCTTCTTGGATAGTTCGAACTAAAGGACTATCTATCTAATCAACTAATGAATGAATTTTACTACCAAGTGGTAACTACTCAATTTGATAGTCTTCTCAGTCAAAAAAAGTTATTAAAACTTATAAAACCCATAAAAATAATCACAATAGTTTTACGAATACTTATGTGGTCAGGTACTAGTACACAAACATCACGTTTACAGTTCCAATTTCAAAAACAGTGTTAATACTCCAAATATCGATAAACACCACTAATCCTTGCTCACTAGTGGATTAATAAATCCGTTGATGGATTCCAATTAATATGAAAGCATAAACGATGTGTTCGGATTTATTAGGAAATTATTTTGATTGATTATAATTGTTTTTGTTTTGATAATTGAATTATTTTAATTGTTCACGCATTATCAATCATTCGATCATAAAATTTTGCCGATCAAGGAAATCTGTCTGTTAATCGTGGGTGATGGAACTATGCTGTTCACACCTCAGTAACAGGAGAAGGGACTCAGGCGTTGAGAATCGCGCCTCATTTTCCAGCTACCATAAGCGAGGGTCCGACGTGGTGGCCCGGAACTTAAGGAGCCCACTTCTCATGCATGAGGGTGTGGGTTCGAAACCTGGCAAGTACCAATGTGACTTTTTCCGAGTTATATGTACTTTCTATGACTATTTAGACATCACTTACATACGGTAAAGGTAAACATCGTGAGGAAACGTGGACTTATAATTTCTAATTATAAGTTTGAAATTGCCAACCCGCGACACTCATTTTACCCTGGGCGGGAGAAATCATTTGATTATTTGCACTTAACAAAAAAAGACCACCAACATTTGTGGTGGTTTTACACTTACTGGCCCAGATGACTAACATACATATTATGTATTAATAGCCGCGTGAAGATATCTTATTAAACGCAAAATCCACAGAAAAAGGATATTTACTTAATTCTATTTTATCATCGCTCTTTTAGGATTATCGAAACGCAAGCTTTCTTTTAACTCCAATATAATTCCGGTTACAATACAAGTAGTTTTACAATCTCAACCAATAACAAGTTTACACACATAGATTAAATGGCTTCCAAGGCTAATTCCATCACAATTCCAAGTTTTCTCTCTTAAATAAACATGGCTAACCCGTCACGAATTATTCACAGACTTATCTTATCTTTAGTTTTAAATCAGAGGATAGATTCGGCGATGTAATGTCTACAAATAGTAACACTTGACTGTAGTAAATTCTTATTCCTTCCTCTTGCACGAAAACTATTCGGGCGGGTTCATTGACCTATTAATTCCCTCCTCTATATATACTTGATATGTCAGCATGAATTATTGTGATGAACATATTTTTACATTTTTTATTTTTATTGTTTTTTTTAATAGATGAAGATTTGATATTATTTTTAATTGTCTGTTAGTTACGTAAAAAGTACGGTAAAAGTTTTATCTAACAATTGCATTTGTTTAATATTTTTTTATTTTTTTTGAATACAATATAATTTTTACATTAAGTAATTTTAATTTCGTTGTAGATTTTATGTAAAACAAAAAGATACCTTCTCTTGTTTCTTTCATCGACAAAAATCCACTTAATTCAATCAAATGCCTCAAAAGATTAGTGGTTTTTTTTACAAGACGTTGCAATACAATAATTAGTCTTTTTTATCGTAATTAAGCAAAATATGGAACCATTTTACACAGAAAATAGCGACATTAGTACTTGGCAAAGGTACAGTACTCGTCATTTACATAAATATCTAACTATGTATGTAGTACGCTCCACAAACGCATGTGCGTGGAATTCAAGGTCCATTTCTACGCAGAACGGGAGCTGTCTCATGTACAACTATACATACGTCTATGTATTTCAACTTGAAACACATGGCTAATCCAAACTAATATTATAAATGCGAAAGTAACTTTGCCTGTCTGTCTGTTTGTCATTTCTTCACACCTAAACTAGTGGACGGATTTCTGTGAAGTTTGGTACAGACATAGTTTGGAACTTGAGAAAGGACATAGGATAGTTTTTATACCAAAAATCTGCAGGAAGTCTAGGATTCTACGCAAACGGTTTCGCGGGAAAAAGCTAGTCTTTAATAGAGATCAACACGATGATTGTACTACACGTTAGACCCCGTGGCTGGGCGCTGCCTACTGTGCAGCGTGTCACAAGTTCGATTGCCGTACGTAACAACATTTATGTTGTAATTCTCAAATTGATGTTACGAGTCTGCGGTTTATATGAAAGAATTTTTCAAAGGAGATCACTGGAATATACCAACCCACGAGACGGAAGAAAATCTTATTGTCTTTTTTTAAGGTAGGAATATCTTCAAATCTTATCTCCCGATTTGGATGAGACGAAGGAGTGACTCTTGTCGACTAGAAACCACCCCGTTCTTTCTCCTTTCTGGTCTGGGATCTGTTGGGTTCATCTTAAGGTAATACTACCAAGTCTTTATTAGACGGCCAGTCTTTAATACGACACCCACATTCTTTTAAAATAGACAAATATAAAATTGAAACTAAGTATTCTCTATTCTGAGCCCTTAGTCAAAAGTTATCGATGGTCGTTATTGCTTATGTTACAACACTAATGTATGGCAATTAATTGGTTGAACACGTGACTTATCGATAACCTGCAGAAATTTCAATACATCTGTTTCCTTTCTACATCGATAACGGTTACTAATGCTGAAGTTCTGATCTGACTATTAGGGATATAATTTTGACATGTTGTACGTTTGCAGATCGCTTGTTGAGACCGGCTATAAATGTCACTCAATTTGAATGCATAGATGGACAATTAGAGGCGTCAACATCGGTCTGTTTGTTCCACAATCGGTCTTAAGCCACTCTAATAGTATTCAGCAGTTATTGGGCCAGAGATATTTTGTTAACAATAATAGTTTCTCATCTTCTGTTCTTATTAAGTGTCCTATTATTTCTTATATAATATTATTTGCCCTTATTTATCTTTCCTGTACCCACTTCTTTATTTCTGCTACCTATGATTATTACTAACTTTTGCCCGCGAGTCCGTTCGAGTGGATTAGTGACTTCCTGCAGATTTTTTGTATAAAAACTATCCTATGTCCTTTTTCGAGTTCCAAATTATGCCTATACCAAATTTTACAGAAATCGGTTCAGTAGTTTAGGTGTGAAGAAAAGATAGACGGACAGACATACAGACTGACTGAGTTACTTTCGCATTTCGCGTTTGGATAATTTAAATCAATACCTATAAATAAATGATATGAAAAATAAAAATAAATTCTGTCTCTTTTTTAGCTTGAATATCTTAATAGTAGTTTGTAGTTTAGTTAGGACTAGTAGTAGATTGTTTGTAGTTTTCAATAATACATGTCTGAAAGTTATCGGCTGTCCGATATGTAGGACAGCAGTTTCCGATTGACACTCTCATGGTAATTGGGCTAAGATTTTGGCGACCAGTAGATATATCGCAATGATATTTATTTCGGGACACGCTTCGCACGGTTGTGTTGAAAGGGACGCAAGGTCACGGGTTTGCTTCCAAGTTCTTTAACTGAAGGCCGGTTGTTGTACTGAGGTAGGTAGAGGTCCGTTGAAAAGAGGAGAATGATTTGAGAAAATGGTGCCTATTACATTTATATGGAGTCAAGTCTGATTGACCTGTATTTTTTTGTCAGTTTCATTACATATTGTACAGTTGTAAAGTTTTTCAAAAACCAGTCTTATTAGAAGTTCATTGATTTGGCATTCCATTAACACCACCATCCAATTATCACATAAAAATATTCACATATTTCCATAAACACATTATGCAAGAATTATGGGAACTGAACTCATACAATGGGTATTAATGTTCTATGTTTTTAAAAGTCTTCTTCGCGTTCTAAGAAGGAAAATCCATTTCAAGAACTTAAGTTTCATGGAAGTTGTATTCTGAAGTACAATTTACAAGTAAGTCCTTTGCGTCCTTTTGATTTCTTGAAAGAAGTTGCTTGAATTTGTACGATACGTCTACGTAACGATATCTCCTACGATATTGAAGACAGACTGTAGAGGACATAGAAATGTTTGGAAATTTTATCTTAAACATTATTTCTGTATTACATTTATTTTTATTTTGGACTCTAATACAATGGAATAGGCATGAGTTTAGTATATCAATCTGTCGAATGAGGCCTAAACTATACATTTATTTGTATTGTGATAACTTACGTATCTATTTAGACAAATATTTTTAAGTTATTAGGTATACAATAGTATGCTATATATACCCATAGCACTGTTAAGGACGAAATAACTAACTTATAAATAATCAATAGCCTCAAAACACTGAATATTATCAGCAGCCAGACTTGTATAAAATTTAAGATTTGTTTACGGTTAAAGGATTATACGCTCTATAGTCAAAGTGGCTTCGAATATGTCCTGATAAAATTGCTTGTGGGATTCAAAATTTGTGCATATCCCTTGGAGGAATCAAGGACACTATTTTGGTGCTTTTTGGGGAGAATATTTTAGGGTGTATTGTACTGAGAACAAGTTGACTTTGTGTTAGTAGCAGCGTGTAATGAGTGACATTGTGACTGCTTCGTAATATTACAAACGCTTTGCAGTTGTTTTTTTATCTCTCACTGTTAGCACTTTTTTAATTTGGAATTTTGCATGGCAATCGGTTCACTTACATATATCAGCTTTATTACCTACCGGGGTTGTGGGTGTGATCGCGATGGCTGCGACCCCGGCCCATAGCAGAAGTAACGGAGTGTTTTTAAGTCAGTTAGGGTCTAACACTCGCTCATGCCGGATGACTATAAAATGGCTCTTGATTCGTAGTGAGACCCGAGGCAAGCGAAGGGATTTAGGGTAAAAAAAGTATACTCGCGCCATTGCTGTATGATAATAATGATAAGGAAAACACAAATTGTAAAAAACGAATGGAGAATCAATACGGTGCACTCTACATTCCAAGAATAGTTGACCATTACAATAGACTTAGACTGTTGTACGAGCCGTCAAATCTAAATATCACGGGACCGGTCATCGTAACTCGAAATAAATTAGCTTCACCAGCCAACCGCTTCCATTCATCACTGCGTCATATCTATTTAAAAGTATTTGCATAATCTATGAGCAGATTACACTAAAGAGGTTTTACTTCTACGCAATGTCGTGTTTCAATGAATGAAGTTTTTGAATTTGATTTATCTTATTATTATTAGTGCATTCCAATTACAAATGTTGATAAAATATAGTTTTGAAATTAATTAGTTTTGATATGACTATAATATCCTAATTGAATTTGTTTCTGTGACATAAACATTGATTAATTATTGTAGGTATTCAATTAAATATTATTGACATTTAATTTTGACATGATCTTAATTTTATAGAAACATTTTCATCAGTCATCACACTTGCTCAAGGTCGATTTCTAACTAATAATTAGAAATTATAAGTCCAGGTTTCCTCACGATGTTTTCCTTCATCGTAACTCAGTGATGTCTAAATAGTCATAGAAAATACATATACATTGTATATGTAGGTAACTCGGAAAAAGTCACATTGGTACTTGCAGGTTTGGAACTCCTCATGCTTGAAAAGTGGGCACCTTAAGCTACGAGCCACCGCGACTTTATAATTACATTAAACACAATTTTATTTTTTACAAAATGATCTTACAAGCTAACAGATGTACATGCAAAACGCTTCCAGGATTTATAAGTACGAGTGCACTCAATCAAACATCAAACCTTATCAAAAAGACAATTATGAGATTGGCACAATCGAATGTAAATTTCTTTTATACGATCACCGTTTACGGGATTTGGTTACCAAAAAGTTTTAATTTGAACTTCGTATCACTTTAAAGCCGCAATGATTAGTTTTAATAGATACGGACATCCAGCTTGAATCTGGTTAAGACTCAGTTCTGACCCAACCGAGTTAGGAAGATAGAAGGAAAATAGATTATCAACTTCACTTTTAACTCGACTTTCGAGTACGTTAATGCTAGTTTACAAATTAAAACTTGACGACTGGTTAGCCTTTTGACAAATAGACATCTATACATTACTGGTTAAGGTTCCAATTCCTGTGTGACAAATTGTGTGTTGCAGTTTAAAAACACGAAGAGCTGCGACCATACAATCGATTTGAATCGATTATTCATGTGATTGAGTCGCATTCGGTTTCAAGATATATTCGAATACGGTGTTTGTTCTGTGGAATTCCTTTCTGGAAACATTGTTATATGTGAGAATAATTATTATAGTGATTTCATTTACTATAGTTGTATATTGTTTAGTGTTCGCGATATAGTTGAATAGCTTTTACCAATTAAATTCGAGTGATGCTATTCAATTTGTGTTCTCTTGACATTCTTTTTTACCTTAAGAGGGTTCTTAAGGTAAAAAAGAAGTTAGAGGATGAACTTGGTGTGTCTAGATCTAGACACACCATGTTCATCCTCCACAAAGTATTATTGGCTAATTAATTATCTTGCTAACCCTAGTCTTGGTTTTGTTGTTTGAATGTCTATGAGGTGTCGAATGCCATGTTGATAAAAAAAAATAATATGAGTTTACGTTTTCCGAATAAAATAATTTATAAGTAGTGTGCGTAATTCAGAATAATTTGCACGCATTTTTACTATGGGGAGTGTAGTAAAAAATAAAATTACATTTCTATTTTCAATCTAATATTCTGGTAATAGATTTTTTTTACTTTTAAAAGACTTATCCAAAAGCAAATAATTGACATAAACAAAGAATACTTAGTTTCAAAAAATGTCTAACATGTGTCGTCTTTTCAAAATCCTTTTAACATGTCTTTGACTATTGAGACAAAAAACTTTTTGACACTAAATGGACTAAAGTACAAAGGGATAGTCAAGTTAAAAACGTTTATGTCTTTGTGATTTAAATGTCTCGTTAATAGAAGCAACAGCAGTTGGAGACAAATCATGTTATAATAAATAAGTCTCAAGTCTAAACATTCATTCAACTTGATTTATGTAATAGAAATCCGTTTGTATGTCAACCTAGCGACCTCTTTGTAATTCTATCTGTTTGACGTTTCTAGTCATTGTCTTTCGTACGCTCTCGTGGTCGTCTATGCGAGTCTCTGCTAGTGACAGGCCAGTAAGCAAGTCTAGCTCGTCTTTGATCTAAAGGATATTACATATCGGCTCCTGCGGATATTTCTTGCAACTCGGCCATTGGACGTTTATTACTGTCCCGTCTGTAAACCCGCCTTTGTTAATGTGCAATAATTATTTGTTGTTTTCACTCAGTCATCTTAGAGTTTTAGTTTTCATTGTCATTGATACTTCAAGACTCATTTTATTATTCATTTTTATGTTCATGTGTAAGTGCAGATTCATGTAGAATGCAAGTGTAGTCCCAATTACATGGACTATTGTCATGCTGTATTAAATAGATGTTATTTATGTGCATATAAGGATTTTGTATCTTATGATATATATAACAGGATTATAAACATAATTCGATGCTAGAAATACCTAAAACTGTTTTTCTATGATTAAATTTTTTGTGAAATGTACAGGAGTCGCGCTGGAGCGTCGTTAGACGAACGGTTCACGGCGACGGATGACGCGGGCGGCGTCCGGCTGACGGTGTCCTCAGCACGGACCGGAGACACCAATGTGTACACATTACAAGTGAGTATGCTCTTTAATTTGTTATGTAAGAAAGCGCTATATTATACGATAAATTAAGAATCCAATTATACCTGTGCGCAATGTTGACTTATTAGCATATCATAAAGTAGATCTATGACTGAAGAAAATAGCGAGGTTTGTTTTTTTTTTTGTTAACTGTTATCAAACAATAATAATTTAAAAATATTGATGAATCTATATCTATATGTCCAATTTTCACGCAAGAGGGATGCGTTAAATAAAATTATGTATAATGTGCACAATTTTATGTAAGATGAAAAACATCGTAAACTAATTATAAGTCAAATCGTCAATCCGCTTTATCCGCTTTAACAAAGTGAGTAATTAATGATCAAATCTTCTTCATATGAGAGGAGGCCATACTTCCAGTCCAGTTCCAGGGCGGGGCTACAATTGGACTTTTTACTTTTTTATATGTTTGTGACTAGTATAGGTACCTACAGCTATAGGCATCGGATGCAATACACCACTGTTTACCCTGTCAGAGAAAAGCGGATGCAATAACACTAACTATGAAAGCCAGTGTGTATTCTAACTAAATCGCCCGTAAAATGTCTAACGTTCACTGTAAATGGACATCAAAGCCTTGATCATCGAAATTTGGTTTCAATAGCTGAACATTTGTCAATTCCTAAGATCAGCTCCAGGTGGATAGCACGCAGCGTCCTAGGTATTTCTTAGGGCAAATCTAAGGCTATGCACTTCGCCTTTGAGATGGTAGTAACGAAACCCTTTGAATCAGCGCTACGTCTCCCTAAAGCAGAGATCGTCTGGAGACATGAGTTTAATAGAGTCAGCGCACACGAAGCGTATTGTAACTGTTTGGTACAAGTAAACGCACCTAACGCAGGACGAAATTAAGGCTAAATTGTAGTGAATTCTTGATTTATTTAAAACATATAGAATCAACATCTGACGATACATTGATACGTCTCGATTAAGTAGTATATTTAATACTTTGTGATAATATTACCAGCTGCCACTTCTAAACTTTAATACTCAATACTTTATTAATATTTTTTGCATTATACAATGTGAACTTAGGTGGTAGGGTACATAAGGATATACATACATTAGTTTAGGAGCATTGTAGGCCCTGTCTCTCTGTATAAGAATAATGATAATTTAGGAGGATAATTATTATTATATTTTTTTTGTATCTCAGTAGGTACCTTTTTTACTATCTTACTGACGTCGTCTCTATTAGAACATAAAGCTTAACTGTTTTCATTAATTTCCAAAGATAATAATTGTAATTACACATTTTGTTGGGCTATTGGAACGTAGAAGGTTTAAAATTTCGCACAGATAATTAGCTATATCAATAAATTTCGTGTAAGACAACCAAGATACCTATAGGTATATATTTTTTCTAATGTTTTGTCCCTGTGTAAGAAGGCCAAAAAAACTCATATCTTCTTAAAAAATACTTAGGAAACCTATAATCACCTGATGCATGCATATGTCAAGACATCGATCTGTTACTAACATGGCGCGAAAGACCCATAGGAACCTAATAGTATTTAATGACTTACGTATAAAATATTTAGATGCCCTGTTGGCCTCGTTTCGATCGATAGTGTTGCTGTACTTAATTACACCTATGGAGGCAAGGCACTGGACAATGCACAAAGTATGCTCAGTTTCCTTGGCGATGACGACCAACATTGTTCACAGTTACCTCCGTCATTGTGGATTTTTTGCTGCAGACGTTATTTGGAACATAAGGACGAAGGCATGGTCTGATAAAATCATTAATATAAAAAACATTTTATTACAATTCCATGACTCATTTATTTAGCACTATAAAATATAGCTATTGTTTTTTTTCGTCTGTTGCTTCACTATATTGCAGTTTTAATGTTATCTGCCTTGTGTTCTTGCAACTTGGCCTTTTGCGAATCTTTTTGTTTGAGTCTGAGTCAGTATCTTTTACGTTCAGCAGAAAACTTATTCGGTTGTGATGATATAATTTTATTTATTTATTTATTAGGAGACAAAAACAGTTACACAATAGGAAATTATAATACAAGTAAAAGTCTTATACTAAACAGTAATAGCAGTTAATAATTATATTTCTTTGTTCCAAACCAGGGTTACCTGTTAATTCATTCATAGGGGTTTTAATTGATCATTTGTTACTTTTTATCTCGTTTGTTTTATGTGTATGATATGAGTATAAACCAATTTATAAACATCAATAACCAAACAAGGAATAAAAAGCGATTTCTTTTGTAACAGGCTAGTAATGCAGCCGGGAGCGACACAAGTCGAGTCCGGTTGGAGGTCAGTGCAGATGAAGCTCCCACGGGAGAGGATCCCCCTACGTTCCTGAGACGTCTGCAGGACCTCACCGTGAAGGTCGGGACGAGGACACGGTTCCTCGTCGAGATCGTCAGCTCTACTGAGTGTAAGGTACGTGCTCGTGGTTAATTGAATAAATAAATAATCTATATTAATATTAAAAAGCTGGTATGTTTGTGAGTTTCTCGTTTATTTGAAATCGCTAATCTCCTGAACTACTGGTTTGAATAGAATAATTCTGTTTGTGTTTGTTAGTACATTTATCGAGGAAGGCTTTAGGCTATAAAACGTCACGCTACGATTTGTAGGAGCCGAGCAGCGAGTGGAAGCGCGTTCAAACAAACAAATTCTACAGTTTTATAATATAATATATACATATGAGTGTGACGAATGGAAACTTTCTTTTAGTACTTAATTGATTAAATGTTTTCGGCCTTTGTTGTTGAAATACTTGCCGTGGTATGCTTAAATAAAAGCAATTAAACGTTTCTCGCCTCGATCTGTCCAAATACTTTTAATATTGACGCTTTTAACTTCGATCTTTATCTTATAAAGAATTCGAGTATTTTATGTGTATGTTAAAGTTGTATTTTGAATAGAATTATACAGGAAAGTATAGCTATCA
The DNA here is from genome assembly GCA_902829305.4 of Spodoptera exigua. NCBI lineage: Eukaryota > Metazoa > Arthropoda > Insecta > Lepidoptera > Noctuidae > Spodoptera > Spodoptera exigua. The sequence goes on along the minus strand of LR824601.2, from coordinate 3,067,652 downwards.
GCAACGAATGATTCACCTGAAAATAACAAAAATAGAACCTAAATAAATGCTACAATAAATAAAATTAAAAATAACACCTCTTTTCTAAAGACGCACTTCCCGACGCCATCTTTGTTTTTCCGGGGAGCTGTCAAAGATGCGCGGGAACTGATTTACTGATTATAAATACGTACCACAGAGTCAACACTGGACGGATGCGGTTCGAAATAGACGATATTATGTCACAAATAGCGTAGTTGGACATTCCAATGGCTCTCAAGGTTTCTGCTGGCGTTAATGAAAGTGTGTTACGAGTTCGCGTGGGCAGTTTCTAGACGTAGTACAATAGATGCGCGAATAAAATAAAACTTTATGAAACATTTTATTGATTTTAAACGCACATTTTTGCGTAATGAGTGTGAAATATGTAGAGAAAAAAGCCAGTAATATTTACATGAGATCTCGTGGCCGGAATAAACGTCTTTGATAGCTATCCCGCTAGTTAATTTGAAGAGATAAAGAAGATTGTATGTGATACGGGCAAGCAAGGAGTTTTTTGTTTTATTTCTAGGTGTTATAAGTAGCATCAAAACTGCATAATTCAGGTATAAATAATAATTTTTAAGAGCCTTTTCTTGTTGTTAATAACTCAATCAATACCTACGTACTTATTACTGTGCTCAAACAACATAGTCCATTTTTGCATACTGAACAACACGTGTGTCTAGGCGTGTCGTTTGTAGGAAACAATAATTTATATAATACTAGCTACTCTCGCGCGGTTTCACCCGCTGCTCGGCTCCGTTTGGTTGTAGCGTGATGTTTTATAGCCTATGACACTCAGGAACATTGTAGCTATCTATCAGTGAAAGAATTTTGGAAATCCGACCAGCAGTTCCAAAGATTACCCCCTACATACCATCTTACAAACTTACAAACATACAAATTTTACCTCTTTATGATATTAGTATAGACTATAGTAAAACATTTACTTGCACAAAAGTTTTTCTATCGATATGAAAATCATATTAAACATCAATATAAAAGCTTAGTTCAGAACGATTTAAATATTATTTTTTTTAATTTTAATTGGGTACAAACATTTTTAAGTCACTAAGCAGTAAAAGATCCTGTCGCTTTATACGCTTTGGTAAACAAACGATCTCACTCCCGTGGACATCTGCAGCATCAGAGAAATCACAAGTGCAATGCCGGCCGGATGGCCTTAAAGGGGTATAGAATTTAAGGATAGTGTAGTTGGCGATTGATATAGGAGGCGGAAGGATGAAATTTTAAAACTTGTGAGTTTCTCAAATATTTTTAAAAAAAAGTTTGCGCTAAAATACGTAGCTGGCAAAAACTGGTACCTGTTTTTTGTTCTAAAATGGATATCAAATAAAACAATCATTACTTGAACATAATATTTAAAAAAAGAAAGATGCGTGGCTAGCGCTGTCAGGTACCGCGGCCGCGGCCTAAAGCAGAAGTAGGAACGGGGGTGTTTTAGGCAGTAAAAGGCTAGCACTCCCTCGCAAGCAAAGTCATTTGATGATTTTACCCTTACAAAAAAAAAGAGATTTGCTAAGCTTTTATTAAGCTGAACTTTATTTTTAACGCCCTATGCTTTATGAATTCATTTCAAAATACTACTTAGTTAGGAATGTTCAAAAATAATACTAAAATCGAACATATCAAAGCGTTTATTTATGAATGCCTCAGCTATTGTCCCAACCTACGCTCTGGAATTAATTTTTATCAGTCATTTCTCTCCATTTGTTTTATGTGTAAAATTTTATCGAATATACGGAGTGAGAGCGCTTAATTATTTGTCGATTTGAGCTATTATTGACAATACGTGTATCGAAGCATGAAAAATAAATCAGTAAACTATATCTTAATGAGGCAAAAAGCTTTTTTGTCTTGAAAACCATCAGATCAAATAAATCAGTAAACTATATCTTAATGAGGCAAAAAGCTTTTTTGTCTTGAAAATCATCAGATGTCTTCTCCAGCCAGGGGTGAGGCGAGAGAAAATGTCAGACTCTTACTGACTAAATCTCTCGTGTTCCATCTCTTGATCTAGACCGAGGCCGCGGTGCCTTATTACGCTAGCACTGCAAAACCCGGCTGAACATCAACCCTACAGCCCCCCCCCCCCTTCCCCCGTTTGTGGTGGTCTATTGGTCTTAGCGTTGGCGTTCTTAAGACATTGGACTTGCAACGGATGGATTTGAGGGAGTATATCGGATAATTACTTCTTTAGCTCTCGGTAATGAAGAGGTTTAAGTGTTACTTATTAAAAACTACCTCGTTTCTTCTCCTGCTACGAATCGGGACCGCTGTACTTTATTACATATGCTCTCGCAACCCTAACAATATAAGAAAAATAGAAAAATAGATGTGCACATGTCACTTTCGATATATAACATTGGTGCTCAACATGTTTCTAAACCTCTTTAAGAATCTCAATAAAGTACAGTTCTTTCTACCTATACAATAAATAAAAAATAATCGATTATTGTTCAGACGGTGTGCCTCAATTTCATATTTATTAAATAAAATAAGATTTTATGCTATTGAGGATTGATGTATATTGATGGTACAAGTTCGCATTAGCGACAAAATTCATTGAAACGTTTCGTTTTTGAAATATTGATGGAGGCATTGCATTTGCCTAGTTATTCGGATGCACCGTTTTAATAGGATTAATATGACCCTTAACGCCTTTGGGCAAGTACGTACAAAGGGTGCGATAACATTTCAATTAACATGTGTACTGATGCAGTAACAATGACTATCCTGATAAATTATTGTGAAATCGGACAAAGGACTCGGTAACACGAACCAGCGGCTTGTAGAAACTTGATTATTGCTGCAGTTTCGTAGTCCTCCTAAACATAATATCATATATCAAACCGAAATTATAATACCCATATTGTTTACCAACCGTAACCGTTTATATTTTATATGTGCACCTTTGCTACATATACATATTTTAATAAAAAACGATGATATTCTTTTCCTAATATCTTAAGATTCATAATCAACCGACACATTTGGACCGGAGTGGAATTACCTGCCGGAGTCGGTGTTTCCTGATAGTGACAATCCGGGTATCTTTAAGTCAAGAGTGAATAGGTTACTTCTAGGTAAGCGCGCTCCATCGTCGACCGCATCGCCGCTTTCCACCAGGTGAGATAGCGGTCAAGCGCGAACCTATAACCAATAAAAAAAACACTTTCTTATTATTCAGTTTGATTACATAGTACTGTATCGTAGTTTTTCTTCATTGTGGTTTTAATTTGAACTGCGATAAAACGGGGTGAATAGAATTCGATGGGTGAATAGACACAGAAGAGGAGATAGATACTAGGAAAAATCACCAACATCTATTCACTCCTTTCGTATATCTATTCACCCCTCAAATTCTATTCACCCCGTTTTTTGAAGGGAGAAATCATTAAATACATCCTTGCGAATTATCGCAGCATATGCTGAGATAGTGGCCTTTTTGACCTCGCACAAGTCTTTATTTTATTTTTTAATATGTTTGCGTTGTTGTTTTGTTTATTTTTTCTTTTTTCCTTTTTGTATATAAAAAATAAAAAATGTAATTGTAATTGTATTTATTTTCTGTGCGAGTCTCAAATAAATGTTTTTACTTTCTTTCTAAATACCTTCTCTTGACCTGGCTATTTTTTGTGATAGTAAAGGAAAACCTCAAATTACTGCTCCCGCCTAGGGTGAGGCGAGAGAAAGTGTCAGACTCTTAATGACTAAAAAGCCCACTTGTTCATTCTAGTGCACCAGGCCGGAGCTGCGAGTAACATTATAAAAATATTGATTTATTTTGATTTGAATTGCAATAATGTTTGATTACACACTATTCAGAATTAAATTCAAAATTCTCATTATAAGACCCTAAGTTTACTATGTGTGCATAAATATTACGGGCTTACTCTTATTTCATTACAGGATTTAGGTTCCGTAGCATAATTGTTCGAAATTGAGCTAAACCTAGCTTGTATTTCGGGGAATAATAATAGGTAAACGTATGCTAAACAACGATATCGAAATATAAAATTCCATGTTCTAACAAATACCGGAATTTCATTTATATTTAGCGTTTTGTTTATTTCTGTTTATTGGATCGTATGAAATGGTATTTGGCTATTAAATTTTCCTAAATTTCAATAATAATAAAAAGCTGTGACGACGGCAAAACAGGATTAGTTTATAACGCCAATTTTGTTTATAATACGTGGTTTGGTTATGTGATACGTGAAGATACGGTTCATATGATGGTAATCCAAAAATGGCCACCCACAGCTCCAGAGTTTCAGAGGAGTTACCAGTGCATTGTAGCCTTTTAGGGGGATTCGAGGAGCTCAGGACCTCCGCCTGTTCGCTTGTCTTGTTCCATAAAAAGTGAATACTTTCGAATAGTTTTAAACATTGTAAAATGATTGGCCTAGCTCTTACAACTTAGGTATAGAATACAATGGAATTTCATTAACTAGCATCAAAGTCATATAGTCAGGCATCGCAAATTTTGTTAGACTGGCAGGCTGTTGTAGTCAGCTCTGTTTAGTCTGTATATCAAGTTTAACGAGTGGCCGAGTTTTCAACGAAGGTATCTAAATAATAGATTTCGATAACTTTTTCCGTCCCAATTAATAGAGGTCGTGATCATCTACGAGGTAGCACCAGAAGCAGGTATTTTATTACCCTTTTACGATTTACGATAATTACGTCAAGGGTGAAAAACGCAATAATGTTCCGTAGCCGTAACACAGAGCAAAAGAAGGATCTTGCAGGTTATTTGTCAGTACAAGTAAAACTAGGAGAAATTTTTATTGATAAAAGTTTTTCCATACTACAAAAAACAGGTAAATTTTCAAAAAGACTCACAAAATTAGTTATTTGGTGAATACAAATATATCGAAATCATACCATCCTGCTGCATGATCTGCTGTAAGAATAAAATGATAAATGGTGTTTTAAATCCATTCAGCGCCTTTGGTCAAACATCAACTTTTCAGCTTTATTTTATTGTTATAGTAAGCCTCGCCTTTGTACGCTCATATGTGTGAAATATTAGCGCTTAGTTCTCAACGTTATTGACGTGGATTTCAATAAAATTCTCTTTAGTAGACGAAAAGTGTAGTTGCGAAGAAATATTATAGACTTGACATAGACCTTAAAATCCGGAATCTGAAGGTCCGACCACGTCGTTCGAAGAACAGACAGAAAAGTGATCTAGTGGAGAAAATTAACAGGAAACGTGGACTGCAAGTGTAGGAGAGTCATGCTTCGGCACGAATTGGTCGGCTCTATCGAAGTAATACCACGGCCTCACAGAAAACCGGCGTGAAAAAACCACAGTGTTGTTTCCAGAGGCCCAATCCTTCTGCTCCCCTAATCCCTCCCCAATCCCTTATCCCCAAAAGTCAAAAGTCGCCACGGTACTCGTAACTCCTCTGTTGTAGCGGGTGTCTATGGGCGGCGCTGATTGCTTACCTTGAGAAGTGATTTGATGTCGTTCGCACTCAAAAAATATACATGTTTATAATTAGAGATTTTCATTTACGGATAATTAATGTACTTTAAACATTCAGTTTAGCGTTTCTATTTATACGATTGCACTGTTAGCTTAGCACTCTGCCTCGAAATGCCATTCATTGTATATTGATCCCGAACAAGACAAACGTTTTTGTGAGATCTAGACATAAGGCCTATACTATGTCAGTTTTCCTATAATTATATCTTTGCCCTATTTTGGACTTTATTCTTATATTTTTAAGTATTTGCACACTTTAACTGGGAGAGCCAAGCTGCGGCACTAAGAGGTTGATTCGACTGGAGGGAAAACATGGCCTCATAGAAACCTGGTGTGAAACAACAATAGAGTTGTATTTTATCATGTGAGGGATGTTACAGGAGGCCCTTCTCCTTCCCCATCCCTCCATCCATCTAGGCGGTTCCGATAGCTTACCATCAGGTAATACGTCGGTTAGTTTGTCGCCACATCACATAAAAAGCCATATGTTAAAGAAAATAAATATTTAACAAAATAAAAAGTAGTATCACACCGATAACAAGGTTAAGGCCTTCGGTGGTCACGGCTCTAAAGGAAGGAATCTCCGGCAAAACACTCCAGAAATACTGCTTTCTGCGTCAGTTTCTTGAATCAACCATTATAACATAAGCCTACTCAGGTGTCGGTGCGATGCTTTTAGCCACGAGGTCATTGACAGACAAGACTTTAGGCAAAATAATTGCTGAGTTCACATCCCACATGTTGTCAATCTCATTAGCGAAATAAGACTTGCTTTTGCTTTTTCAGGATGTTCTCGTCATGTGGGTTTGTTATGGCAATTATATTTGTATGGGGGTTGATTGATCTATTATCACAATGTCAGGTTTGTGATGATAGGTCGATCAGGTCATTATTTTGTCAGTGTTTCTATTACTATTATATTGTAATAATATTATTCTTATTGAAGTCGAAATTAGGTTGGAATTTGTAAGCATTACTAAACGACGACACGACAGCGGAAAAACAGTGAATAGCTTCATCGGAAAATACTCATAATTTAAATAATGTTTACACACTGCTTTATCCGCGTAAATTATGAAAACCACAATTAAGTAACGAGCGAGAATCAAGAAGATGCATTGAGTTGATAAAGCTTAAAGAGAAACCAGTATATAAACTGCCTTTCAACTTTAAATATAATATTACGGTATGTTATGTGTACGCACTGACCTATAACATCCAAATACTATTATAAATACCAAGGCAAACAGTATTAGATTTATATAAACCCAGCCAGCGTGCAAGCCTACTAGGTTTCGAGAAACTATTTCAACTGAATGTTGCATGGTTTCCTATAGCCAGCCGTTGCCATGGTTACAGCTTAAAGAGAAATCTCGTGCTTTTATTGCATGTGGCCTGGTGGAAACAGTAATCAACTAACGTGACGTCACGTATCATATTCACTGATATCATAGTCTGTAGTGTAACATATGAGAATGACATACGACCGGTGTTTTTTTTAATGCCACTACATATTATTGACAAATTAATACGTGTGTTTTTCTTGAAGAGCCTTGCTTTGGCCCAAAGGCTTGTGGTAACACGGACGCATAGAAAACCGATGTCAAATAATACCCGCTGGTTTTTACTGCGGAAGTGAAGTTACGATACTTATTTCAGACCTCTCCCCCTCAAAGGCCTAAGCCCAAAACATGTGTGATATTAAACATTTAAACACAATACATATAATAACAAAATAGGTACAAAAGTACTGTATATTACTAGAAGAATTACTGAATGACATTGTGGATAGAGATAGGTTTTAATCTCGGAATAACGCATAGGCTAATTTGACTCTGCTGCTGCAGGTAAAATCGCTGGCAGAAACTAGTACAGTATAAGTTATAACGATAATTATAGGTATCTGTATTACAATATTGTGACCGTTCTTTACATTTTCTTTAAACGTTTGTTTCTCTAAGATTTTCTCCTGTATCGTGGGTGCGTTTACAAACTTACAAATTTACATAAACAAGCTATCTAGGCCCGAAACAACAATTTGTTGATCATGTGTAAGGATCGAACGCTACACGTTGTAAAGCAGCCAGTTGCTCAGCCACCATGCGAACCGTTCAGTCAGTGCATTACACACATATATGTTATTTCGTTTTCTTCTTCACACGATGTACGCTTTGAGTGGCAGATTTGACGTTATTATATGAGTTCATTATTGAGTTGCACATTGTTATCATCCGAAGTGCGTGTGGTGGTGAGGAACCTTTTAATAGACCAGACAGCCTTTGTCTTCGCTATCGGTTCAAAATAAGTAATGAAAGCTTCTGTATATTTACTATATGTATATATATTTATCCAACTATTGAGCTCTATTCGAACAAAACAAGTGTCTTTAAGTAGGTACTCTGCAAAAAGCAATGCCATTTTCGTCGAAGTTGAGAAATATTTAATCTAGAAAATAATTCTGCTTTATTTTTATGTATTTTTTGTGCGCGTTTGCGCTAATCTCCAAAGCTACTGGTTCGAATTGATTTTTTTATTTATTTTTTTATTAGTCCATTTATTAAGGAAGGCTATAATTTATAAAACATAACGCTACGAGCTATAGGAGGCGAGCTCTAAATAACTAGTTGTACATATATGAAATGAAATATTGACTCAGTATCGTTTTAAGTACTAGGTCAGTGCATTCAAATATTATAAATACATGACCACCATCATCAGCCTGACACCGTCTACTGCTGGACGTAAGCCTCAGCACCTCTCATCCAACCACTGCCAGCCACCATACAGATATCGTCAGGATAATTAAATATACGCTTTTAAATAAATACATATTTTTATTGTGAATTAAATATGTAACATAATATGTGTTACTGACTCAATTGACTCAACCCATTGTTTAATTTTATATAAGCTGAATAATAATTTTGTTTTTTCTTTACCGTTATTTACTATATTACATAATCTTCTTTTAATGTTGAATTAATATTAACATAATCGGTTGTGAAATGTTCAATTAATAATGTTAATAATATTAAATCCGATTCATATTATAATCTGATTAAACAAATTAATTTTGTAACTCAACGAATATTGTCGATTTCAAAATGAAAGCTTTTTTTTGAGGGGATAATCATATCAGTCACACCCCCTCCTGCCCAGGGCCTCTTACTGACTAAAAACACCTCCGTTCCTTCTATTGTACTGGATATCAGCCTTATAGGGCCCCGTCTGTGGTGATCTATCGGCTCATTGAGGCGCGCGTGGAACGCTTTTACTACTCTCGGGTCTGGTTCTGGTCAGGTGGCGAGTCACCCTTCCTCGCCGTCTCATATGTTACTTAGAATTAGCCGATAAATTGAAATAGAAATTTTTAGACTAAAAGTTTGGCTTGAAATTTTGAGTGCATTTCTTTTGTTAGAATCAAATGTTTTGTGTTATTTAAAAGCACAACTTATGGAAAACGAAACATGTCTTGAAGTCACGATACAAGAATCACCAAGATTAACCTTACAGTTAGTGACATGGTGAATACTATGCCCCTTCATCGCTATCATAGATATCATCGTAGCCCTATGATTATCAGCCGGGCATTTCGGGGCAAGCACAATAAGAAATACCGCATCCTCGGCCTGGGGCAAGAGAAGGAACGTGGAAGCTTTTTATCAATAAGAGTCTACACTACCTCTCGCTTAACCCTAGGCGAGAAAAGTCATTTGATATTTTCCCCACCTCAAAAAACCCTTTGCTTCTGGCGGCATTCATGACGTCATCGTACTTTACTTCAATTAAATGCATTTTCTTTTAAATAAAACATGCCCGACGCATTGGAATTTATATTAAAATAATATCCAGCTTTTTATGAGAAAAAAACAGACGTAGAGCAACTAATAACAAAACGTTTCTTTTATAAAATAAATTATATTTCGCAAAACGTTTGTACAGCTAATTATAATAATATCCTTGCATTCTTTTAATTGAGATATTGATTGTAATTACTGCAATAATAGCTTTGATTTCTGATATAGGTATGTACTAAACGCGCGTGCATATGGCATCCTTATTAGTTCCCTTTGTCTAAGGTTCGATTAACTGACACTGTTCACTTGGACAAATAATTAATACATACATAATTATATGTATATTATGTGCATATACATGGCTATGTTTCTGTTATTAGCTCTGCGGTTTTGCTTATTTGATATAATCAGGCAGGGCCACGTTTCGCCGCGTCCTTCTAGAAATTAATGCTTTTCGCGAACGTCCACAAACGCCCACCATATCGAATTCGCCTTTAGCGAGCGTGGTAGTTAATGCACAAACCTTCTCCGTGTGATAAGTGGCCTTTGCGCAGGATCTTGGACTCTTATTCTTGAGCAGCGCGCTCGTCACGGCGACGTCGCGCGGCCATCTGACGTCACCCCGACGCGCAATAGACCATATAGTCAATTCACGTTAGAAAGTCGTTATTTTCAATAAATTAATTTGTCTCAAGTTAGTTAATATTGTATATAAGTACATAAATAAATAACAACTTACGGTAATATGTTTCTATTTAGGTGACATGGTTTCGCAACGAGCGACGGCTGTTGGAAGCGGAGCGCGTGGCTCTAGCCCGGGACGGGAACTTCTGGTGTGCTGATGTAGCTGCGGTCAGCGTCGACGATGCTGGTCGCTGGACCTGCACTGCTGAAAACGCCGGCGGCAGGGCCAGCTGCTCGGCGCATCTTAATGTACTTGGTTAGTAGTTGAGGTTATACAACAAAACATTACTTTCACATCCTCAGCCTATAAGTCCTAACTGCTGAGCAAAGGCCTCTTCTCACACGGAAAAGGTTTGAGCATTAACCCCCATGCTTGCTCTAGGCGGATTGGCAATTTTAAACTTATAATTATAGATTTCCTCACGATGTTTTCCTTCAGCGTATGTCAGTGGTGTCTGAAACGGAAAACATGACATTGGTACTTGCCAGGTTTCGGACCCGCACCCTGATTTATGAGAAGCGGGAAGAATCTCAAAGCCACAACGACGAACATTACATTATTAACAGTCTGCACTGGGCACCGCTGTTGAATATTAAAACTAAATAAATACCAAAAAGCAGGTTCAATATACCGTTAAGAAATTCCGAACTCAACCACCAACCAACCTCCTTTTAGAAGTTAACTGAAATCTTTATGAAAATATGTTTTTCCTCTCCTCAGTGCCTAAAGCGTACAAGCGCCCAGAGTTCGTGGAGGAGCTACGAGCGCTCCTCACAGAGCAAGGAACTGTATCACTCGAGTGCAAGGTCGTGGGAGTACCCACTCCCGTGCTGAGGTGGTTCAAGGTAAATTATACATTAATATGTATGAACAAGTCATATTTTCCTTTGAATCTAGTGTTTTCTTTTGTTTTCTAAAACGAATGTAGTTGCACCAGCTATTAAAAATCATTAGCTTTCAAAATCAAAGCATTTTATTTTACTTCAACTAGGTAACATACAACATAGGTTGTTTGAAACATACATAGCTATTTCTATATAGGTATGTTGGCTGTACAGGGTCCAGTTCTTGGAATTGGATACTGTGACAAAATCACCTAGACGGCTGAAAAGCTTTTATAACGTCTGTAGGAATATATTCGAATCTGGTTTATACTGGTTGGTACTGGTCAGCTCCGGACTGTCTATTGTCCTTAAGGTTGTTTTCTTTTTATATTTCTTTGAATAAATATTAGTGTTACACTGTTCTCACATAATTGAACCAACTGTCTGTATAAGGCATTTGTATGTGAAACTGATGTAAAAAGAGTAACCATGGAGTTTCTTGTTCGTTCTCCTCCATCGGAATCTACACTCTGGAACGAGCAAATAGCTTCACTAAGAGGACTGACCGACAGACGGCCACTTAATTTTGTTTGACGTTCAAAAGTGCATGTAAGGGTTTAATTGAAATAAATGATTTTGACTTTTATAAACCTTTGCCATGTCATTGTTTAGGCATTTGATAGAGAAATTACAAAGAGTTTATATTTAAAAAAACCGGGTATTTTTGTCTTAGCTCCTACCTACATTATTAAACCTATTATTAAGTGAGACAACTTAGACTACACAAAAAAGTACAACAAAAGACGTAAAAGAACAAATGACGACGCGACGTTCGGCGGGACAGATAAGTAGATACTATCAAAAATAAAACTGATGAAAGTTGTTCATCTATAAGCGAATTTGGTCTCTAACAATACCACACCCTTATGTTATAAAGTTCACTTTCCATTTATCGTCAAAAATGTTTTCTTAATAAGTTGTTCTTAGAGTTTTCATTTTACGTAAACACAATTCTCATGGACATAGGAAAAGGCAATAAAAATAAGTGAATGAACCTTGAAAGTTAAAAAAGTTCTACAAAATATGAACAACCTATTACACTGATAGCGCTGAAGAGTAAATTTTCAATGTCCTGTTTAAAATTTAGAGCGAAGCTCGTGCATACACACTTGTTCAATTCACTGCCTTTTTAATTTGCCTTTTGAACATAAAAATCGAAATAAAAATATCACAAAACGCTCCATCCTGAAAACTAATCTAAGAGAGGCAAGAAGTGTGCTATCCAATTGTTTTTTAGCGTTAAATGAATGCATATTCGAATTATTTTTCACACGAAAGGTGTATGATAATGAAACAGGAAATTCAGAGTAAATATTTATGTAAGTCTATTAGATAAGTACCTACCAAAGATAATTACGTGGTTTCGGATAATCCTTGTACCTGCCTTTAGCTCTGTTTTGCATCACCCAATGGTTGACTGGCAGACATTCCCCATGGCCTTGTACTAAATTTTGTGCAAAAAATGAATAAGAAGTAAATAACATATTTATCACTGACTGTATATTGTTTGGTATTGTTAAATAAATAAGTTCTTTATTGTACTCACACCATTCTTATAGCAAGAATACTTTATTAATGGTAGGTTGTAATGGATGGCTCTTTGGAAATCCCGTCTACACAATTAATTAAAAAAAAATTATAACATTCACAGCACAATATTATGTATTTATTTAGAGAAGCAAATGATCAGACAGCTGACCCGATGGTAAGCAATCAGTGTCATGTTAGTGATAATTATTAAATATGGCATTACGAATGGGAAACTAATTCTGAAATTATTCTCCACGTTTTACAGGATAGTCGTGAAATAAAGGCGGGCGATGTGTTTGCCCTGACGGCTAATGCCGAGGATCCTACGTCCCTCGGCACCTACACTTGTGAGGCTGTCAACTGCATGGGTAGGGCCTACTCCTCATCCAAGGTCCACGTGGTCGGACGTGGCAGCAGAGAGGGATCTCTTAGACCTAGCTCCAGGTAAATAAATGTCATTTAAGATAAGTAGGTACCTATGTTGGGTCGCGAATTTTCTTAGGGCCTAGGCTCTGGTTTTGGTTTGTCAAAGGGGCTGACGTAAAGACTTATGATAACTTAAGTAATCAGTGCCACCCATGGTTTACCGCAAAATTGCCAACGTTTTGGGGATTAGAGATTTGAACGACTTAGGAAGCTGCGGTGAAAGGCGGGATTTAAACCTTGGATAATCTCATACTGCGAAACATAACGCGGCGTATTTTACGCTGCTGTCCCGTCTGGCCGTGGTATCACTCGTGCGAGCTGGCTCATTCGTGACTTTCCCAAATCTTATCTGTTTTGTCAAATATTTATTGTACCAGGGTCTAGGGAGTTTGTACTACAGTTTAGATTTCTACTTTGTATGAGATAAGTTCAAAGATCGCGTCAAAATCACATTCAATTCTGAATAATTTATCGATTATAAAATCGATACGATGAAATGACGTTTTAATACATGCAGAGCCGATTCGCTCGATCTTCGATTTGCATCATGCGAACCTGATTCCCATAGAATTTGACGCTAATATAATTCGACCCGGCCGAAAACTGTCACAGAATAAAGCCAGTCGGTGGCTTGAACGCATTAGGCGGATTGAAATGTAGGAGGTAATTGACACGCATTTATCTGTATTTCATACTACAGATTACATTAATATTGGTGTATACTCTTGAATATAATAAAGGAAATATGTGTAAATCCCGATAGTGTTTCGGGCTCTCATTTAATCAAATCAAAGTTGGAATATTTTTCTTTATTTGATGTGACTTTTTTTCCAGAAGTTACCGAGTATTTTCAGATGAGTATACATAATTGGCATTGTTTGTGATAATTTACTTTGACTATCTCGTTGGCAGTTAGTGCTTGGATTTTAGTATGGTTTAAAAAATATTTTATTTAGTTTTTCACTTGATTTTAACATTTTTAAATATTAAAAACCGTAAAGAAAAATATTTAAACATTAAAAAGTTGTATCCCACCGGTTACGGGAGGGTCCGAAGCAAGAGTTCAGGGCTTTAGAGAAAGGAATCTCCGGACATAGCGCGCCGTGTCTAGAAGTACAGCCTTTTCTGTATCAGATTCTTGATCCAACCATCTAGCCGCATCTAATGCAAGCTTGCTTAGGTGTTTATCGAGGCTTTAAAATATTGTTTGGTGCTTAAATTTGGTAATGACATCGCAATTGGCAGAAACGTGCACCGTACTGCCAAAAAACCGGTGCCCGTAGCCGCTTAGTCGCCAGCGCAACTGACGAGAAACACATTTTGTATTTAAATTTCGAATTGGTAAACGTACCCAAGATTTGAATTTATTCGTTTTCCAATTTTAGCACGCAGTCTTGTATTGTAGAAAGAGGTTAAATAAGATCATCTAAATATACTACTAATATACACTTCAACAAGAGATCACCTCTGACCCACGTTGATTAAAATTCGTGATGTTTATCTTACGAACAATCTGTGACAATAACCAAGCCTTGAAAAATACCTAACGGAAATATACTGACAAAGCTAAGATCTTATCAACAAAACAAATGACAAAAGACGATTCAATGCGAAATTTAACATTTAAATATGAGATTATCTATAAATAAGTTGAAGATCGTTACTGAGAGCAGAACTAACGAGCTGAGCGTTGAGTTTCAAGGGCGACTGAAGGCAACTTTTCACTATTATTAGAATGTTAATACCCGAGTACCAAGCCTAGTTATGAGACTGCCTTTAAGGAATGTTACAACGTTATAAGCTTAATACAACGGAATATTTGGTACAGATTTACTTAGAATTGGTAACTTAACAACTATGGTAGTACTAGTCATATTTAATAAAACTTATTGCTAATTGTCTAAATCGACAGTTTTCTATACACTTTGCACGAGATCGTGTGTTGTGACGTCAGAAATTGGCAAACAAAATAAAAACTTTGTTTATAGAAAAATCTTTAACTTGTAACAGTAACACAGCCATATAATTTCTAATGAATCATCCGATAAGAATAATAAGTAAAATACAATAAATTTACGCCTTTTATACGGAAGTCATAATATTTTTTTATGTGTAACGAGCATATGGATTACCTGATGGTAAGCAATCAGTGCCGCCCATGGACACCCGCAACAACAGAAGAGTTACTAGTGCGTTGGCAACCTTTTGATGATAAGGGATTTGGAGATTTAGGGATTGGGGAAGGGAGGGATAGGGCCTCCGGTAACCTCACTCACACGGCGAAACACAACGCTTTGGTTGTTTCACGCCGGTTTCCTCTGATGCCGTGGTATCCCTCCGGTTAGACCAACTCATTCGTGCCGAAGCATCGTTCTCCCATACTTATAACACTCACAATTATAAGTTACGGAAACAGTACGTCAACCTTGTTCACTAAAGCACTCAAAATTAACTAGTTATATAGGGGTTGAACTTATTCCCATCTTCGATTGCTATACAAGCACCTACCATTGACAGGCAACTTGGTTACAACTCACAATAGTATTAAATGATTTATTTGTAATCCAACAGCTTAGCTCCAGAGCCTCCTCCGATCTTCACGAAGGAGCTGGAAGACCAGTTCGTGAGGATCTGCGAGCCTCTGACCCTCGGCTGCCACATCGTGGTGCCGCCCTGGCCGCGCAGCGTCGTCTGGTACAATAAGGAGGGGAAAGTGGAACCTAGTGAGAGGTAAGGCTCTTTCAGTTATTTCTCTGTAGATCAGGGTGACAAACGAATGAAACGGCTTAAAAAAAGTTATAAATTCAGCCTAGGTATTTTTAAAATATTACATTACATTATCATCCTATAAGTGTCTACTGCCAAACAAAGCCCTCTTTCACCACGTTAGCTCAAGGCCGATTGGCGATTTTAAACGTGTGATTAGACATTATAAGTCCATGTTTCCGCGCAATGTTTTTCTTCGCCATATGTCAGTGGTGTCTAAAAAGTCATAGAGCAGAAGTCATAGATATAGAAAATACATATAACCGGGAAAAAATTGCACTGCTAGGTTTCGAACGTCGTACCCTAATGCATGAGAAGCAGGCGCCTTAAAAAAACCTCATGTATAAAATGTCAAAATTTTGCAAGTTACTGCAAGCTGTTATCGATCGCGATGGTCAAAGTCACTTAGGATGCATCACACTATATCCGATCTTCAATTCTAATCCCAAACATTTTGCAAAACAGAACAAAAATAGTAAAGTTATTCTCATATTAATAATCTCATTTTTAGAGTTACGTAAATAATGTAAATGAAAAAATTACATAGATTTTTAAATATTGCAATAAAATAATATTTCAAAATATAAAAATAGAAGCCAGCCGGCAGCGGGAAGAAGCAGGGCTTAATGACAGTAACTTCCTAACAATACGTGCTGTTTCAAGGATGTCCTTTTACTAAGTACCTTCTGTATGCGGTACTAACGCCAGTCTCTTAAGGAGGTTATGTAGGCTGTTGGGGACTAAAAAATTTGGCGACACAACTATCGGCACAGTGATAGCTGAGTTCACACTCCACTTGTCAACAACCTTGTGAGCCAAGTCATCATTGTTAAGCTCAATGCAAAATCTTAAACCAAACCATATCTCAGAAATTGACTATGTACATTAAGAATAGGTCGCCTGACACCCCTGTCACATGGATATCAATCCATTATCCCGCTTGCCTGTTTGCCTTTTGTAGGCCAGTATTCCTAATCTATTCAAGACGGCCCAGATAAAGCTTTACCGGAGCTGTGCATTTCTGTCTCGTATTTCCATCCTACAAATAGAAATAGCCGAATCTCTGTCAATTACAAAATTGCCAATATCTTATCGAGTACTGTTGAAATGGGACTCTGAATTCGGATAAAAGTAGTCACCAGGAGAATGTGTACTAGGCAGCTTACAAAGCACAAATTTGTATGTCCTCTGTTACACTGAATTCATCCTTTGTAAACCTTTTGCCAAAGAAGTATTGAAAATTTGTTGTTAAGTCCATTGTTTTCAACCGTTAAAACATACCCTATAATAATATGAACCATAAAATTTTCAACATAATTTGTACCGTCGAAGTAGCGGTTATTAAAACGTCAGCTGACGTTAAATAAACTACAAAAAAGAGTACCATGAAATCACATCAACTGCAGCGAAACAACGAAAGGCTTCGACTGAGTGCCGACACTTTTTTGTAGTCGCCTGTCGCGTCGCCATGATGGGTCTGTGTGTTAAACAAAAAGCTTGTCACATACAGTACAGTCAACTCGCTTGTACCGACTACAACACGTTGCAACAGCCTGCTGACGGAAATTGGCGACAGGGATAGCGATAGTCAGCAGAAACAAATGAAACTAATTGTGCTACCACCCGTCGCTGCCATCGCCATTTTTCGTAACCTCAAATCAAAGTGATAGTTTGACTTTTTATAATTATAGTTTGTGTAAACATAACTTATACTTTTATACCTTGTGTATAAATACAAAACATTTATTAATGTAAGATTTTGTTAAGTTTATTGACACATGAAATAACGTAGGTCCATTTTTACACGGCACGACTATACTTAGACTAGAAATCTAGTGTCTCATTGGCGAATGTCACCGGCATTTCGCCAAAGTTGTATTGTAATTTATAATTCTAGCATTCAGAAACAAAAATAGACCCTAAAATTACGGGCTTCTGCATATTTTCTTCCAACCACGGATCCTATGCAGACGAGAAAGACAACGTTCTAAATTTTTAACGAAGCAGTTACAGGATCATGCACTCGCATAGCCTAAAAAGTAACTCGAAATATCTCTTTGAAGAATGAACACTTGGATTGCGATCATTTTGTATTGATTATTATTTATTTTCTGTTGAGCACAACAAGGCTGTTATAGTGAAATCTATTTACGGCCCTCTACTATTAACATTAGGAATGTATAAGGTTCAAATATTGGTGGTTTAGATTATAAAGCTTAGAGACCTATACTGACGAACAGAATGACGGACTGTTATTAAATTTAGACGTTACAAAAGTACCTTTAGGAATAAATATTCTTTGACTTTTTGTAACAAAACGTTACCCCACACTAAGATATTCTCCTATGTCGTGGGTGCGTTTACAAACATACAATTCCACTTCGCACCTACACCTGGAACAGCAATTTTTAGATCACACAAAGAGTTGTTCCGTGTAGGAATCGAAACCGCGACGCGTTGCTCGGCAGCCAGTAGCCCAGACACCGCGCGAACCGTGCAGTCAACGCACTTCACTTTAATATATTATGGCGTATTAAATATAGTAAAGTATAGTATGAGACCCCGGCCACACAAAAACTCGCGTTAGTTTTTAACCGCTTTGCACTTTATTCTAAATGTTTCAATAGTTCTTTCTTTGTGAGCTGTTAATTTTATGCTGATACATACTTACCAAGATCTTTGAACGAAAAAAGACATAAAAAGTAGTTCTAAGTCGTAAATAACAATAAGCTAGTAGTCCTTATCTCTATACTCTTAGTGCAGTGTATATTCGACTACAGAATGTATTTACTATTCTGATAATCTCTACGTTCGGCATATGCTCTGTTACCCTATGTTAGTTCAAATATTACTATAAACCAGAATTGATTTTAGATTGAGCAAAGTGCTATCGTGATTTTCAGCAAAATATACTTACACAAAATTTTGTCACGCGTCTGGATGTGAAATTATATGTCTGTAAAATCACCCGAGACACGGAATAAAATCTAAATGTAGAACAAAGTTGAAAATAGGTAATTACAGCTGAAGAAGCGGAATGCTCCGTGATAGATAGAAATCTCAATTATTAACGAATATTGTTGCACTTGCAACAAAGGAGGAGTTACTAGTGCGTTACCAACGTTTTGTTTTGGAGTTAAGTGATTGCAAAAGGATTGGGGATCGGGCCTCCGGTAACCTCACTCACACAGCAATATCTTGTAAAACCGTGGCACTACGGTCGAACCGAACCATTCGTACCTAAGCATGGCTTTCCTACACTTTGCTTATTGTTCATGAATTTTTGTGCACACCTACAAGTTACGAGAAGATCTTATAGGTTGAAGTATTTTTTTTAAATACTCAGTCATTGAAATCTATCAGCTTAATGATCTAAAATTTAGTGAATAAAACTATTACTTACTATCATAATATGTACATAATATATTGATATTGACAATCGACGTGAGGCTATAACATCGACATCTATTTAATTAAAACGAACCCTTTTAGGCATTGGTCATAGATGAATATATCAAATATCAAAATAAGCATTCATACTGAAATCAAAATATTTTACTAGTCACCATTAGGTTTCAATCAAGCCTAATTAGGCTTTTGGGCAATAATTTGATGATTACCTACTTTCAATACAGAATTTACGATGTTTTTATTTTTCTTTCATTCGTGCCCTGAACTAGTTTATTGGGGAAACTCAAGTCCTTACCCCTATCTCCATATACATAACTTCATGATATTCTTAAGCTACCAGAACCAATTAGGTCTGCTTTTTTCATAAGCCACCGCTGCAGCGTCCACGCTAATTATTCTGCAGTTTATACTATCCAGTTCCAATCCGCCTATGCCTGACAGCATAATATAATCTTTATATATAAAAATGAATCGCAAAACATGTTGGTAAGCGCATAACTCAATAACGCCTGGACCAATTCTACTGATTATTTTTTTGTTATGTGTATAATTGTCAAGAGAAGGTTCTTAGTAAAGAAAATTTTAGAAAATTAGAGGAGAGAGTTGGGTAATAGGGAACCCTTTCATCGTAAGCCAGATGAAGAGACCCGTATGAAGCAGGGGCGAGCTGCTAGTATATAATATATATAAAACGTTGTTTAGTACAAATTGTCTTTCCTTCATGCGTAAACAAGAACATATTCTTATAACAAACGCAATATCCACACACTCACCTGCATATTGCGTACTTACTACAAACTATAGAGTATTCAACTATAGAGTACTAGCATATTCCAGAAGGGACATATTATTCTTTATTTTGCATGCACCAGAGTTATCGAGATATGTAGATAGGAAAATATGAATACTTTTTTTAAGGGAGGAATTCATTAATTCGCTTTTCCCATGAAACTATTACTGACGATCACAAAACAACCCGTTCCTTCTCATAATTTACAAGTTGAAGAAGTAATAAAACAATATCCGTATTGCTTGAAGGATTGTCTCCCGATTGCATTGAAGCATTGTAGCATTCCAGGCGCGAGCCAATAGACACATACGGGGCTGTATTGGCAGGGTTGCGGGTTAAGCACAGTAAGGTGTGTGAAACAAGTGAGTTTATAAATTAGTAAGAGTTTGGCGCACCCTAGGTGAAGGAAAAAATATGTTGAATTAAAAATAAAAATAGTGATGTTCGACCAAAAAGGCGACGTCCAAATGGATTAATTATATATTTTACCAAAGTAGCTACATGCGTATTATAGAGACTGTTATAAATAACATTATTCACTGTCAGTTACTATATTTACCTTCCATAATACTTTTTATAAACGACAGTTTTCTCTATAGAAAAATTAATTAGAAAAATACGCGTGGGTTTTCTCCGTGGGCGTGTATTGAACTAACGTTCTTGTTAAGGTTCCGTATTGAAACGGTAAAAACAGAATCTGCTGTAAATTTTTATGTCCCATAAGCCTGTTGACTTGACAGATTTATGTCTGTTGCCAATTGGGAAATATATTTATTGGATAACACAGTAAACCAGCGTACAGATCACCTATTTCTAAGCAGTCGGCGCCTTGTATAAAAAACACAAAAAAGAAGAGTTGCAGATGGGTTGCTGGATCTTTTTTGAGATATTAGGTTCTAATAAAAAAAGGGAACAAAATATAGACGTTGGTATGATGACGTATGGTTGACGCGATGCCTTGGCAATCGGATTCCGTGTCGCGGGTTCGAACGCCGCACAGAACAAGTTTTTGAGTAATCTACAAATTGTAGTTTCGGATTTGGGTAGGTACCTATATGTGAAATTTATTGTTGTAAATTCACTCATGGGACAGGAAAAAATTCTAAAGTGGTAAGTAAAACAAAATAGTATAATATGAAAAATAAAAGGCGGATTCTTCATTTATTAATTTTTTTGATTTGTTAATTTGACTCACACTTAGCAGATGTTTGTAGATATCGGTGTAAAATCCTTTATAAACGAGTTCACCTCGCACTTGAACAGTTTTATTTATCCTTTTGCAGACACGTTATAACGTAGTTGTAGCTTTTCTGATATGGTACTTTATGTTGACATAACATAGAACTCAAAGCAAATATAATGTTTACAAGAGTATGTTGTCAGCCATGTAAAATTATTTTATAACTTCAGCCTCGTTGGTCGAGTTGTTGCAACCACGATTGGCAAACAAGGTACACGATAAAGGATTTTTTATTTATTTATTGAATTATGGACAACCAGTAGGTGCTACATTATTTCTTACATCTAAACATTAAATACACTATAATAAAATTAAATGTACAGCATTTTAAGGTGTCACAACATGCACAAAATATTTCGTAGTGACACAAAAAATAATTAATAAAGAAGAATATAATTTAAAATAGTAGGAAGAGTAATAAGATAGAAGTTGCAAAAATTACGATTCTAAATTAAATTAAAATAAAATAAGTACTTATTTATAAAACAAAAACATTTTTTTTATTTAAACAAAGTTTATTGGAATTCAGTCCTCCCAAAAATCCCCAACACATTTTTTTTAAATACAGGTAATGTATCACTGAAGATATCCACTTCATCACTGAGACTGTTGTAAGTTTTTGCAAGTCGAGACACGGCAGAGAATTGTTTAAGATTTGTTCTAGCTGGTGGCTGGTGCAACAATCCCATGCCAAGCTGAGCGCGCCTAGGTAAGCGGCGTGGAACACGAAAACCGAAAGAACTTAGTAGCGATGGACTATCAAGTTCATTTCTTAGTATTTTATAAAGGAATGTCATGTCCTGTAATCGTCTGCGAGTAAATAAACTAATCATGGCGAAATGTTTTAGTTTGTCACTATACGAACGAAGTTGTTTGTGCAGTGTACATGAATAAGCAAGGTGCCTAATTAGCATCTTGAAGATCGTTTCTGGGTACTGTTTGTATTTTAAAGTTATCAAAACTCTTTGTTTGAGATTGGAATTATGGTCTAATACATACCTTTATGACGACGATGACGAAATGATATCACATTTTAAGCGTTGTTGAAGAGGAATAAAGTAGTTACAACTTTATAAAAAGTACAGTTTTCAACGCGAAGTATCGAGAAACTTCACAATCCATTCCGTGAGTACAGTAGCGCCATCTCTTATGGCTGAGAAGAATTTTACTTAACGCATGTAGTGGCCAGAATTTCATACGACAATAACTTAAGCCTAACCTTTATGTCTCTTTATCAGTCTATCAGTCCTAGAAAAATGTTACTATGATTATAAAATCACGTCAATCCGTTTAGCTTATTACACTACTTTTAATCCGCGAAACTGTGAGCTTTAAATTGAAACAGACTGTTAACGTGCTGACAAACACATTGTGATTTTTATAATAAATCTAACCTTAATATTATTAAAGAAATATTTTATTTCCTTTCCTTAAAAAATATTAGCTATAAAAAATATAAAAGATGGCTATTTTATACTAGGGTTGTCAGCAAAATATCCAAAGTCCGTCAGTTAGATAACGTATAAAAGGTTAGACGTTTTTTTTTCATTTAATTCTCATTAATTAAAACTAAACAAGCTGCAGCACATACTTACCTATCGTAATATGTCAAGTCATTTTCCTGTAAAAAAATCTGTAAAACAACGTACGTATATATTAATATTAATTTAGGCCAGACAGACATTTAAATATATGGACATCATTCGGATTTACCTAGCAGTTTGCAAATAAACTTTCTAGCTATAAAATATGACGTATAAAAATGTAATATGCTTTTATGGACGGATGGTTGTAAGCTGTTAATCCCAAACCAGACGCAAGTGGATGTACAGTCGGCGTGAAGTATTACTGCCAAATCGAAATCAGTTTATATTTTATTTAAATTTGTATGATTTGTCATCATCATCATCCATCATCAATCATCTGAACATAAGTTTCAAGATGCGATACGGACTTCAATTGGAATAAACCAAATAAATTATTAACTTATTAACTGTTAGGCCGTGTGGTACCTATCACTCCGTGATATTATTCTATTCGATCTGAAGCTTGGCTTTCCCACATTAAAATATGCATGAGTATCTGAAGAATAACTTTATTTAAATTGAATAAACACTCACTCAATTGTTATGTTGACTGTACCACTACACCTAACACGGCAGCCCAAAGAATTATTTACAAGGTAAAGCTTTAAAAAACTATAATATTCAAAATTCGCAATGTTGCCACATCGTCAGAGTTGAAATAATGATAACTTACTCCTATCGGGATATTTTTTTATCGGGGTTGCCGTAAAAATCTCAACTAAGGGATATGGATAACATTCTTATTCCCACCAAACAGAAGGGAAGATAATGACCAACCGCCCACTCTTCTTTATAGCTCTCTTCAGAAGAGTGGATGGGAAATTCTGTGCTGGATTATAGATCTTCTGGTCCTTAGTCTAGCAATGGACTTGAAATGATTGATGTAGGTATGTAGTTTATGTGATTCAATATTGGAAACCTTTTCACGTGAGTTTGCTAGATCGACAAAATATTCACGAAGGAATATTTGTAAAGAAACTGTTCAATGTTGTTTCCATATGACGTTTGCATAGGATAGCATAGAATAGTCTGTCTGCCACCTATATTGGCACAGAGAGTGTGTTGCACATATTGCCATTAAATATTTTGTAGTACTTTTATTTGTCTGTTCTTTTATTTCCTTTGTTATTTTGACATGTTATAACGACAGTAACAGAAAATAAATCACTTCAACCAAAGGCGAAACCTACCACCACTACCCCACTGAACAAGTGTCCGACTCTTAAGTACTGACTAAAAATCGACCCGATCCGTCTCCTGCTCTGTCCGAACTGAACAGTGAATAAAAAATAAGCATTTTTGATACTTGAAAAGTGTATATGCTGATTTAAAAAGAGGTCGCCAGTATATTTGCATAGGGCTGTTCAATTTTATCTGCCGTTCTTATAACGAATGTTGAGGTTGCCTGTCATTGGAATGCAAATCGGAATTAATTTTGCAAGTGCAAAACCTGTTACTTCACCTTTACTAGACAAATACATTTTATATCAGTAAACATCTTGTCATTCAAAACTATTTCCGATTCAAACCAAATATAAAAATGGTGCATATTTGATTTCTCCATAACGCTATGCTATGCTTCGCTTATGCTATTTCATGAATTTCCCCGTGAATTTTTCGATTTATTATATCCTTTACACGGCTTTCCTGTTAAAACAAGTTCAGAAGATATTGAAATATAACATTATGGGTTTTTAAAGAATTATATGATCTCCCTGTTAAATTAAAAAAGTATTAAGATACGTGTACGAATATCGGTAGTAGATATCCGGTATGAAAACATCGTTACTTTTTATTTTTTGTGGGAGAGAAATCATCGTATTATAATCATACTCTTTTCGCCCTGTCGGCGGCAAGAGCCTGTTACTGATTAAAAATCACACTATTTCCTTCCTCATGATTTTAACGAAGAATTCATTTGTAGTTCATAACCAAAGGGTACCTAAACTGTAGCTTAGAATTCATTATAGCTAGACAGTTGAACTCTTTGTAAAAAATATTTTTATCATTTTTATAAAAACGTTTTTTATTTAATCGGATTGTCTCAAGGTTATTTCTTAAGGAATGTTTGACGAAAACGGCATTTTTGCTGCCAGCTTAAAATATACTGAGTACAATCAACAACAAAATATAGTGAACAATTGCAAATATTGTTCTGTTTTGTGTTGTAATACAGTAAATAGTGTAGGTATAATTATTTGGTACTGTGATTGCATTTATACTTCTAAGTAGAAAAATATTTGAGTTTAACTAAGTCCATTTTTAAAAAGACTAGATTGTACGCGCTTTTTTTTAAGAACGCACCTTGAGTTTTTGATATATGTTTAATGCATATAGACCAAAGTTGCAATTGTATTACCATGAATAAAATAACATAATTGTACTAACTAAACTATAAAATTACTAATAAAGGCTACAAAAATAAATATACCGCAACTTATTAAACAATTAAAATCTACAAACTAGTACTAAGGAGATTTTGTTTGAGAACAACACGTTGGATCATTAGTATTAATCAAATTCCGTCGACGACTGTACACAAATTCCCAGACATTTTTTATTGGGATAATTAGTGAGCAAAAATTAGGAGGAAACTGACTATTGGAAAGTGCCTTTGTCTAAACTAAAGGTTATAGACACGACGGCACCGAAAACCTTGTCAATTATTTTAGGTGTTATTCGAAGGTATTTCAATTATTTTAGGTGTTATTCGAAAGCATTGTCTTTTCATGCATTTATCTATCAATATTAAATAGTATTTATTGACTATCACGTTGTAGCATTCGCCGGTAGGAGTGTCGAGTTAGGGGTCAAGTTTTGTGAAAAGCAGGGTATAATAAGCACATATTGATCAGATTAACATTGATGATATTGATGAGGTTAGATTTAAGCCCATTACTTGGCAGTATGGCTATATCCACAGGGATCGCTTTGAAAATGCATATTTTATGTATTTTGTATTATTTTATCCTGGCTATTTATTGATACATCTTGATTTTCTGCAGAAACTTCAAGGGGAAAATCGATCTCAATCGTATGATTTTGTAATGATACTTAAATCGTTAGTTAAAGAACATTTGCCATATAGCGGAACCTGACCGTCAGAATTTGACGATGAATTAAAGTTGAAGATCTTGAAGAACTCTAAGTCGTTATTTCTTTGTTCAGGTACCATGTGTTGGAAGACGGCGCTGGCGGGTATCTGCTGGAAGTGCCGAGTGCCGAATGGCCGGACGAAGGCGAGTGGAAGTGCGTAGCCACCAGCTCTGGGGGTCGCATTGGGATCTCCACCTGTTATGTCACCATGGATGGTAAAATCAATTACTTTACCTCGAATAAGTACATTATACATACGTATAGCATGACTTACATAGGGACATGCAAAACCACTTTAACGTCATAACACTTGGTTCATCTATGTACACGTGGGAGCAAAAAATTTTGCTACTCGTTTTTGTTTTAAATAATTTCTTGGTTTCTTATTAACTTTTTTCGGTTACAACTATTTCTTTAGTGGGCAACAAAGTCTGCCTTACTTGGGTAATTTTATGATAAAAATCCATTTTGTCGTTAGTTTAAAAACCCTCTCTGTCTTTTCTAGATTTTTTGGAACAAAAAACCTCTATTTAATGCTAATTAAGTTTTTTCACGTGGTACATGGTGCTAATGTAATAAATGATCCCATCTTTAATCCAAACTCTGTTTTACAGTGCCCAAAAACTATCGAAAGCCAAGATTCATGGAGAACTTACAAGCCGTGCTAACAGAAGAAGGGCTAGTGTCCTTCGAATGTAAAGTAGTAGGCTTTCCCACTCCAGTACTCAGCTGGTTTAAGGACGGCCAGGAGTTAAAGCCTGGAGATGTCTACCAACTCACAGGCACCAACTCTTTAGGATCTTACTGTTGTATTGCAAGAAACTGCATGGGACAGGCCAGTAGCTCTGCTGAACTCACCGTAGAAGACATTCAGAACCAACTTAACGAAGAAGAGAAGCTACAACTGTTCTCCAAGAATCAGGCTCCAAAGTTCATTCAAGGATTGAAGAGCGTTGAAGCGAAAATTGATGAGCCATTCCGTTTTACAGTTAAAGGTGTGTTTTGTTACTTTTGCTATTATTTCATTATAACACCATTAACAATCATTAGTTTCACAAAAAAATATTTGTTTCAGTCGCCATTCCGCCTGAACCGTCGGTACTTTGGTACCGAGACGACCAGCCGGTGGACGAGTCATCTCGCTGCCATCACGGCCGGGAAGACCGCGGGGTGTTCTATTTGGACATCCAAAGCCTCGAATTCCTCGACCAAGCCGAGTGGAAATGTGTCGCGATGAACGATTTCGGACATAGCGTCACCTCATGTTTCCTTAAATTGATCATACCTAGACATTATAAAAAACCAAGATTCTTAGAGAATCTTCAAGCCATCTTATCGGATGAAGGCGCAGTGAACCTTGAATGTAAGGTCATCGGTGTCCCACAGCCTGTTCTTAAATGGTACAAAGATGGTGAGGAATTGAAACCTGGAGATATTCATAGAATTATATCGGGACAAGACGGAACTTGTTGTCTGGGAACTTACACTTGTGAAGCGCAGAATTGTATGGGTATTGCTGCTAGTTCTGCCTCACTTTTAGGATTTGATGATTCGATGAAGGCAAAAAAGAAGAAAGCAGAAGAACAGGCTTTACAAAGAAATTTGTCACTTAGTACAATCCACGAGGAAAGAACCTCGCAGATGTACGATACACCCGTTGGTGACGTCACCACCCTCGACGATAAAGGAGAAATTTCTTTCTCCTTTGACGGCAAAGAAGTGTCTGTCTCTCTTTATGAAACTCCTGATCTGACAGAAGAAGAAGCCTTACAAATTGTCGAAATGTACGCAGATCAGCTATCCGAAAATATTACTGAACACAATGTTGTTGAACTTCCTCCATTACGATTTGTAAAAGAAACGTCCACATCTGGTAATTTATTAATGGAAGCGGTCATTATTGACGTCTCGCCAGAATACTTCGTTTCACCCGACGAAGATATGCGTACAGAAGCTGATATCGATGACATTTCAATAGCAGACGAGAATGGCCCTCCTCAATTATCACTCGATCAAGATATAGAAATTGGTGGAGAGGATTATTTAGAAAAAACTATGGCATTACTGTCAGAAGAAAAGTCAGATTTATCTCTTAAATTCGGAAGGAAGAAGTCAGATTCCCAAAGAAGCGCTGATGACTTTTTCAGCTTATCTCGAGACCAGTCATTATCAGAAGATAAGAAAGACGATGATACTCAAGCAATATCTGACTTACAGAGTTTTGCTAGTGCACATAGTTCTGGAAAGCCAAAATCAAAATCTTCAAAACCATCCGGGGAAGATGGTCAAGAATCCTCCGAGCCCACAAAAACTATTTTACTTAAAGATGAAGCCGTAAAACACTCCTTAGATACTGACCCATCTCCTGTTATAAAAGCTAAAAGAGAGCGACGAACAAGCCGTAGCTCCAGGAGATCTAGCTCTGGCAGTGAGAAGTCTGTAAGTAAATCGAGAGAAGAAGCGCTTAAAAAGAAAGAATTGATAGAAATAGAAACTCCTACAAAACCTAAATTGAGTGATGAAGAATTCAAAAACAAAATGAACAGTATCAGTACCTCACTGTCGAAAGTAATAAATGATGTTCAAATAATTGAAAGGGATATAATACTTAAATCGGAACTCATGTCATCAGCTGCAACTGCTTCTAGAAGTTTAGAAATTATCAGTAGTCTAATATCTCCCTTATCTGAAATACACAGTATTACAGATGCTGCTAAAGAATCAGTTTCAGAGTCTAAAGAAGTCAGTAGCACACTATTCAATAATTTACCCCAGCCACTCAGAGCTCTTCACCAATCACTGACTATCATTGAAAAATGTATAGACATGGAAAGTGACAGTAAAACTCTTGTCAAAAAAACTTGTGTTGCATTTATTGAAACTTGTGGCAGTGAAGTACAAAAATTGGTTTCAGATATTAATTCTGTAACAGCTACAGACTATTTGCAGACTGAAGACAAAATTTTAACCGAAATAGAATCTTTGAATAATGAAATGAGTACTGTTATTAAGTTATCGGCAGACACCATAAAAGCTCGAAATTTGCTTAGCGAGGCAAGTGAAATAAAAGTTGAAGAACCTACCCAAGAAATAAAACATCTGAGGGATACGCAAAAAGCGGTGTTTGAATTAAAAAGTCCTCTTATGTCTCTTCTTTGCATAGCTGAAAGTGCTGATAGTGGTAAAATTGTAGATATTGCTAAAGTTCGTAATAGCGAAGTGATACTTAATGATATGTCCGCATCTATACAAGATCTGCAAACTGCTTTGGAACAAATTGAAACACTATCAGTTAAAGAATCAAATACCGCTTTACAAAAATACAATACTGAAATTATTGAAACGGTTATGGAATCGGTTGTTAAATTAAGAAGTTCTTTTGAGCAATTATCCACAGAACCCGAAGGTGAAGATAAAAACGTTCTGAAACAAGCAGTATTATCAATAAAAGAGAACCTAAATAAAATATCATCTCAAATCCAAGTTATTGAAAAGAATGTTGGCGTTTTTGATATTTTACAAAGTGAAAACAAATTGGATGCATTACAAAAGATGGCACAAATTCTTATTGCATTAGAAAACAATCTACCAAGATTGGAATCCATGCCGGAAGTTAAGAATCATCTGACTATGTTTCATAAAAACTTAACTAAAGTATTAGAAAATGTAATAGAGAGCAATGAATCTAAAAAATACTTTACTCTTATGGAAATTTGCGACGCTGTAAACAGAATTAATGCATCTATTAAAAATCTTGATGTTGATAACGTTTTGCCTTTAGCTAGCCTTAACAATACTTTACGAATAATCCAAGATCAGTTCATCACAAATGTTTTTGATTCCGAGCTCAATTGTGCACTTCTTACGAACATTTCTGATACTTTGGTTGGAATTCAGGAATGTATTAATACAGCCGTAGAAACAAGTGTACAAATAGATTCCGAGCATATTCAAGATATTGCTCCTCATATATACAATGAAACCAAAGCTAAAGTTGTTATCGAACATATTGATCATGCAATAGCAGCTATCGAAAATGTAAAGGCATTAGAGTCGACTCAAGAATTAAAAACAAATGTTGCTCCGACATTGGAAAACATTTGTCCTATTTTAGAAGAGCTCAAGCGGACTGTAGCCTCTATCAAAGCCAATGGAGTAGATGAAGAATATATTTCAGACATTTCAGATGCTTCATCGTTTGTCCAAACCTTTGCTACACCACTTTGTGAATTAAATCAAAATATTATTGTTCTAAATCAACAGATAATTGAAAATATTGAGAGTATTAAGCAAAACAGTGAAATTGTGAGTACAGTAGCTGAACCACTTCACGAATTGCATACAACATTAGAAATCTTACAGCAGGATGTAATATCCCAATATGGTGAAGATATTGTACCGTATGATGTCAGCGTCAACATGGCCAGCGCAGTCCAAAATCTACAAAGTTGTATTGTGATGATACAAGAACAAGCGGGTATGGAAGCAGCAGATGAAATGTCCACTTTGGAAGATATATCAGGAATAAAGACTACTGCGGAAACTATAGCATCTGATCGTTTGATTATACCAGCTACCGAGGAAATCGCTGTTGAACAGACGATTCTACCTTTCAACCAAGAATTGCAAACAACGGCTACAGCTCAAGCTCTACAATTGTTAAATGAACATATCACTGTTTTACAAAATCCAGAAATTATTGACGCTCTCGATACTCTATCTGAAGTTAGTGATTATTCTAGCTTAAAATCATTCGTTATAGGTTTAGGTGAACTTCACTCTGGAATTGAAGAAGTACTACACCCCCTTCTAATGGAAGGCTCCCATGAAATAACTAATTTAATTAATCCTTCAAAACTTATAGCTATTGCTGAACCAATGCAGGAGCTGCAGCAAAGTTTGTCGGTATTAGACACAAGCAACATTCCAATTTATGAAAATTTGTTAGAAATGCCGACGGAAAGAATACATTCCGTGATTCAGAACGTATCTGAATTTAAAGAGCATTTAGATAAGTGTATGCTCGCTATGTTTCCTGCTATGCATACTGCGGACAGTACTGTGGAAATAGCAAATAAAGTCGGTGCTTTGAGAGAAGTTTGTGAGCATTTAAAAGACATTATTGAAACTACTAAAGCCGAAGAACAGATTGCTGTCCCAGAAGAAGTTATAGCATTGAAACGGACAGTTGAAAGTTTACTAGATGCCACTGATGTTTCTAAAGGAATCAAAATCGATCAAGTTAAGTGCATAACAGAAGAATTATACGAAAAAGTGGGAGTAGTCCAAGAAGAACTCATTCAATTTACTCCACAAGCCCCAGAAAAGCTGGCACAAGAAGCAAAATTAATTCAAACCATTGATGAAGTTCAAAGCAATATCGCAGTATTGGAACAGTATGATTTCGTAGACCTTTCTCGTGTCTCAGATTTGACCTGCACCTCTCCACAAATGGCGGCTGAAATTGAATCCGACTCTTTAATGCTAATGGAAGATATAGTAGATAGTGCTGTGAACGTCGTGCAAGATTCAACACAAGATATGCCAATTGCTGACCAGATGATTGTAGAAGATTTCTATAAAACATGTAAAAGTGAATTTACTATCATGCGATGTCTAAT
Source organism: Spodoptera exigua (assembly GCA_902829305.4). Taxonomy (NCBI): domain Eukaryota; kingdom Metazoa; phylum Arthropoda; class Insecta; order Lepidoptera; family Noctuidae; genus Spodoptera; species Spodoptera exigua. Next base: position 3,036,281 of record LR824601.2, on the reverse strand, counting down.
ATCTAAAGCTACATCTCATAAAAAGATAATTAGATTGCTGCAACAATTCAGCTCTTTACAAAGTACAATTAATGACTTTAAAGTAAAAAAATCGGAACTTAACTTGACAGATGATGTCAATGGCTGTTTGGCTACGTTTCTTATTCATGCTGAAGATTATCTGCAAAATGTTCGAACTTGTCTCGAAAAAATTGTTAAATCTCAATCAAAACTGTTGATAGAAGTTCCTTTATCTAAATTTGAAAATTCTGCTCTCATCCTAGATGCAATTAAAGAAACAAAGCACAATGAGCAAATTAGTGAAATAGTAAACAAGTTTGTTGAAATTTTAGAGATTGCTAAGCCTTCTTTGCAGTTTGTGCAAACCGACATTCTTGAAGAAATTAGATGTCCTAAATCCGATGCAGTTGACGACAACATTTTACCGAATAAGATCGAAGAATTTGCAACATACGTTGAAGTGGTAAAAAATAATAATAAAGATGTCAGTGCCAAAGAGATACTCGATAAAATTTCAACGTGTATCTCGAAACACAATGACTATAAAGATGCAACTGGCACAGGCAAGGCGTTGATAATACTAAAGTGTTTATCTGACTGTACGGATATTATACAAGAAGGTTTGCTAGAAGTTAAAACACCAAAACACAAATTAGAGGAAGGTCCTTTAAAAGCAGTTTTGACAGAAATGTTGGAACCACTTCAAGCACTACATAATCAATTAACAAATGTTCAAGAACAAGTACTTAAAGGTGTTGACGAAGATTCGATATCGGTCGACATAACAACAACAGAATCTCTAGTTCAAACCATGACAGAGAAACATAAGGAAATGATGGAGCGGATAGAAACCGAGGAAGCCATTGCCAATGAAGAGATAGCTTTAATCATGGAAGTAGATAAAGAGATACACTCTATAAATGACAGCTTGCGATCCATTGAAGGCGTCCAGGTTGCTCAGGTCGTAAAAGAATTAACAAAGCCAGTAGAAGATATTGAAAAGTCAATGCATGTTATTTTGAGTTCAGAAAAAGCAAACGTTTACACTGAAGATACACTTCCTACAGGTGAGTTTAAAAATGTATCATTAAGTATAAATTTTTATCATATAAAAATATGTGTAAGTATTTTTAGAATTCTTAAAAAGGTAAATTTACTACTACATAAAAGTAGCAGTGGATTTTTTTTCTTCTGTCTTCTTAATTTGGAATCAAATTTAATATTGAGAATAAAAAAAAATATTGAAAGTTTATCTCAAAATTTTTTGTAGATGTCAATTCGAATATTAATTCATTGGAAAGAGCAATAGACCGTTTCATAAATATTGAAATGGATTTATTGGTCGCATCTGGTACATTTTCGGATGCCGATTTAAATGAAAGTTTAACTATTGCAACTGAACTACAAGGACTATTGGCACTCAGCCAAGAAGAGTTAGCCTTGCAAAATGTAATCGACATAAAAACCAAAAAAATTAAGTCGCTTAAAGCTATTATGTCGAAATTCGATTGGCAAAGTACTGATGGGTTTATTGGAAAAAGTCAATTAGAAATTGAAAACATGAAGCAAGTATTCCTTGCGGCTTATCAGCTCTTGGTCGAATTGAAGAAAATTGATATTGTGGAAAATAAAGAAATAAAAGAAGGTAAAGTTGAGTGGATGTTAATAATACGGCTTGGTGGGATTGTTAATCAAAGCTTTGTACAAATGCTACCGTTACGCGAAAGAGTATTTTAAGTGTCCTAAACAAAAAAATTATAACTATGATAATATTTGGTTTGAATAACATTTCATGTCACAAAGAAAGCCAGACAAACATTTTCAACAAAATCATTAATGTCAAAACTCCAACTTAATTACCATTTAAGCAAAATGCGGTCTTTTAACAATCGAACATAATTAATGTAATTTATTTTAATATGCTTTACGTTTACATTGCATGTGTTGCTACCTCCTAATAAATTGTGAATATTTAATTTTCAGAAAAATCTAAACAATTAATTCAGCATATTGATCAATATATTGAGTTGATTGAAATAGTTGAAGAAATATCAGCTATCATTAAAATTGATGACATAAAAGAAACCATTGACATTGCAAAAGAGCTTCGAGAAAGTATAGTGGCAACAGAAACAATTGCAGAAAATGATGAAACCCGTTACAAGTTGATAGAAGTTCGTCACGAACAAAACAAGTTAGCGAAAAAACTGCAAACAGCGTTGTCAGCATTGCAAGTTCAAGTATTCGAACGTGCGCAAGAATTAGCTCCTGACCTAAGTACAGAAGTTTTGCAGCGAATTGCTCAAGTTGCTGCTCAGTTGCAAGCAGATTTGGTCGCTGTTACTGGTATCCGAGTAGCAGTACAAGCACCTTATGAATCTGTAGATGAAAGTGTCAAAACAATCGAATCTGTTGAAGGTCACTCAGCCGCTACCACAACAGAATTAGCAAGGGCAGCTGCAGGATCCGAGCCTACTGTTATGGAACAGACTGGAGTATTTGATCAATTATTATCGTCAGAGCAGTTAGTTGTAACAACAGAAATTTTGGCTAAGACAATCGCTGTAACTAAAGAAATTACTGCCTCAGAAGAAGTAAAACCTATAGAGACGGAAATAGTAACAGAAAACATTCTGCCTGAAACCGATCAAGCTCTAGCTATCGAAGGTAAAGAAGTTGTAGCTGTTGAAGAAACTGAATCTCTTACAATAAAAGAAGTTCCCGAAGAAGATGCAAAGTTAAATGTGTCTGAAATAGACCAAGTTCAGGAAGTAAGAATTACAAAACCGTTGATAACGGAGTCTGTAAGTGCCGTTGTTATTGAAGATCTTGGGCCTGAGTTACATGTAGTAGACGATAAAAAGCTGCCTGAAGTTGGACCAAGTCAAACTGCAGAAATACACGAGGCTCCTAAAGCGTCCATAGGTAATAATTTTGTTTGTGATTTAATATAACAGTATATTATTCTATGAATCAATAACTTACACCAAATTTATGGCATATTATATTTCTTAAATGTTTTTCTTTTTCAGAAATGTTAGTTCAGCATATAGATCAACTTATATCTGATGATTTAACTGAAGTGATAAATGAGCTATCAAATGTAATTGAGATTGAAGAATTGAAACAATCAATTCGTATTGCCAAAGAACTGCGTGAGAACATCATTGCTTCTGAAGTTGAATTAAAAGCAGAAACAAGCGATGTTTTAAAAGATGAAGTCAGAACACTGTATGAAAATCTAGCTCAAAAATTGTCTGAAGCTCTATCGGCACTTGAAAATACATCATTAGAAACTGTAGTTGAAAGCACTTCAATCAACAAAAATGACTTACAGCGTGTAACCGCAATCACTGAAAACATAAGAGCTGACCTGGTAGCCATAACTTCCACTCAAGGTATTCTTGACCAAACTAAAGACGTAAAACCTGATCAAATTACTATGGATATCGCCCAAGTTAAGGTTCCTGAGTTTGATGTCGGTCAGGTATCTTTTATTGAAAAAGAAGTTCTAAATGCACCAAGTGGAATTGCTGTTGAAGATAAACCTGCATCTGTTGAAATACAGCAACTGATTCCGGAAACTGAAGTACAAGAAACGAAAAGAGAAGACAACATTACTGAAGTTGTCGATACTAATAGTAAACTCGTTGAAGCACTTGCCATTACAGATGGAGAACCTGTAGAAGACGTGAAAACATGTGGAATTAATACCGTTGTGATAGAACAAGCGACATTGAAAACTGTGGAATCTCTCGGATTAGCGAGCACAGGTAATTGTTACAAAAATAATATAAATTTTAAGCTCCATTTTCGGTTTTATTACAAAACAGAATTTTCTTTAGACGAGTTCCAAACTATTGAGCCAGTTTTGGTATTTCGAATTAAAGTCAAGTGAGAATAAGATTCAGAATTCAAAACCAAACATAACTCAAACCTAGACTAGAGATACATCTTGTTTTTCATCCATAGAAATGTCAACGTCTAGGTAATAGAATATTATAATAATTTTTTGCATTCAACCAAGTTGATTTTTGTTTTTTTTTTGTTGTAATGGATCTGACCTGATGTTAATTAAGTGATTTCTACATGCGATTTGTTTATTTTTTTTTTCTTTATTTTTACTATGTTAGTTTAGAATAAATTGAAGAAAACTTTACACTCTCCGCTTACAATACTTTTTATCTCTACGCTGACACGAAAATAGATCTTAATGACGTTACATGAAATTACATATTTTCAGAAACACTGTTACAAAACATCAATGAATTCCTCTCAGACGAAAATATTAAAACTATCGATGAAATAGCTGCAATCGTAAGTGTTGATGACTTTAAACAATCGGTAGCCCTTGCGAGTGATTTACGTGAAAATATTGAAAGAACGTATAAAAATATTTCTGCAGTAAATATAGAAAAACTACTGAAACTTCAAACCGCTCTAAGTGTAGTGCAAGTACAGGCTTTGGAAACTATCAATGAACTAAGCCAGGTAGCTGACAAAGATAAGTTGCAACAAGTGGTTACTTGTAGCACTAACTTATCATCAGAACTTGTAATTATTATCTCTCAAATTCTTAATCTGCAAGATTCTTTAGAACGAAAGAATAAAACGGAAGAGACTGCAGCAAATAGTTTAGATATTGGTGAAGAGAATGATAATTGTAAACTAGTTGAACAATTAGATGATGGTGATTCTGTGGTCACTGATAAACACTTGAAACTTGCTGAAATAGTTGGTGAATCTAAAGAAAAATGTGAACTGGCCTGGCATGACGATGACATTGATATATTTATGGATCAGAAAGTCGAAGAAAACCCAGATTCAGGTACAGCAATCACTGCACCACACAAGATAAAATCGCAAGCTATCAAGTTGTCTGAGATTTCAGAATCGCTCGTAGAAACAAAACAACCGAAAGGAGAAGAAACGGATAGAACACAGATGCTAGAAAAGCAATCTGATGAATCTTTTGAAACGGTTGGAAAAAGCGTTGAATTAGCCGAACCTCCACCAGCTTCTACTATTGAATTGTCGGTAGTTCTAAATCAGTCTGAAAAATCAGCTCAGGCTAAGATTTCAGAAGAAATAAGTGACACCAATTTAACAGAAAATAATGTGATTTCAAATGAACAACAATCAGAATCGTCTGATGTATTATTAGAAAAACCAATTGATGATAATGATGCCAATCAAAGGCCTGACATTGAAAGTTCTAAAGTAGAAGTCGAAACTAAGTCTCTCACACTTTTCTCTAAATCAATGCCTGAAAAAACACTAATTTCTGAGACAAAGTCTAGAGAGACACAAGTACTAAGTGACACAATTTCGAAACTCAATCCAAAAGATAATTTTGAAATTTCTATAACTGATATAGCCTTGCATCAAACACAAGCTACAGAAGCTATTGAAACATCGGCAAAAGAAGTAAACTCCGAAGATTTTGATAAGACTGCATCCCAACAGTTATTGTCTGAAGAATGCCAAGAAACCAAATCCAGTGAAAAGTCACTAGCTTCAGACGTTCTACCTAAACAGGAGGCACTCACAGAATCCATAGTATCAGAAGAGCATAAAACGCCTGAAGTTGGACTCAAAAATCAAAAACTACAAGAGAAAGTATTTGAACATATTGAGCCAGGAAAGGCTTTAGATTTGAAAGTTCCAGAACTAAAACAGCATAGCAAAGAAGTCATACAAGAATCTAAACAACAGCTGGCATATCAAAGTCCTGACACTAAGCTGCCTGAACAACAAACTGATCTAGACAATATGTTATCATCTGAGCGAACTTGCTCTCAATCAGAGCAAGAAAATAAGATATCTTATATTGAAGAACAAATACCCTTACAGCAAGAAATTGACGTTATCATATCAGAAACGACAGACGATGTGACCGAAAACACACAGCTTCAAGAAATAGCTGCAAAAGTAAAACAACATCAACAGGAACAGTTTGGTATAGACGTTTTACAAGTATGCCAACAGCAAGTATTGGATGAAAACCAACAAAACCAACAATATAATCCTACAAATCTGACTCTGACAACTGTAACTAAATCTGCAGAAGAAAATAAACTATTACAACACGATATTGTAAATATGGTACAAACAGAAATGATAGAAAAGTTGGTTGATGAAAGCAGTCAGTCGCCTGAAACAGCCTCAGAGGTAAAACAATCAGATTTAGAAGGTAAAGTTGTAACAACTGATTCCGTGGACGTAACGTCAACAAATAAAACAGCTTTGGATATTAATCTGAAAGAAGATGATGAAGCCCTTTCACGAACTGAAACGACCCCACTTCAATCTACAGAAGTAAATGTAAAATCAGAAAAAAACTTAGTCGACTCCAAAGAACAGCAACCAACAACTGAGGTCGAAGAACAAAAACTACTTGAAAAAGAAATAACAAACGTCAGGCTAGAAGAGATAGAAGTACAGGTAATTGAGAATGTACAGGCATTGGAAACAGAAGCAAGTGAGAAACAACCACAGGGTAAAGAATTATATAAAGCGGTAGCACAAGAACAGCTAGTAAAAGAAACTTCTGATATACTAGATGGTTGTAAAATCAATCAACCAGTGGCAGATGAATTAGATAAAGCCGTAGCAGAAAAACCTCAAGATCAGGAAGTTAAAGAAACTTCTGATATATTTGACGGTTGTGAAATCAAACAAACATTGCTAGATGAATTAGATAAAGCCGTACCACCAAAAACTCAAGATCAGGAAGTAAAAGAAACTTCTAATACACTAGATGGTTTTGAAATCAAACAACCCGTGGTAGATGAATTAGATAAAGCAGTAGCACAATTACCTCAAGATCAGCAAGTAAAAGAAACTTCTGATATAATAGATGGTTGTGAAATCAAACAACCACAGGTCAGCGAGTTGGATAAAGTAGGAGTACAAACACCTCAAAATCAGCAAGTAAAAGAAACTTCTGATATATTAGACGGTTGTGAAATTAAACAAACATTGGTAGATGAATTAGATAAAGCTATAGCACAAAAACTTCAAGATCAGGAAGTAAAAGAAACTTCTAACACACTAGATGGTTTTGAAATCAAACAACCCGTGGCAGAAGAATTAGATAAAGCAGTAGCACAATTACCTCAAGATCAGCAAGTAAAAGAAACTTCTGATATACTAGATGGTTGTGAAATCAATCAACCAGTGGCAGATGAATTAGATAAAGCCGTAGCACAAAAACCTCAAGATCAGGAAGTAAAAGAAACTTCTGATACACTAGACGGTTTCGAAATCAAACAACCAGAGGTAGACGAGGTAATTAAAGTAGGAGCACAAACACCTCAAGATCAGCAAGTAAAAGAAACTACTGATAAACTAGATGGTTGTGAAATCAAACAACCAGAGGTAGACGAGGTAACTAAAGTAGGAGCACAAACACCTCAAGATCAGCAAGTAAAAGAAACTACTGATATACTAGATGGTTGTGAAATCAAACAACCAGAGGTAGAGGAAGTAATTAAAGAAGGAGCACAAACACCTCAAGATCAGCAAGTAAAAGAAACTACTGATATACTAGATGGTTGTGAAATCAAACAACCAGAGGTAGACGAGGTAATTAAAGTAGGAGCACAAACACCTCAAGATCAGCAAGTAAAAGAAACTACTGATATACTAGATGGTTGTGAAATCAAACAACCAGAGGTAGAGGAAGTAATTAAAGAAGGAGCACAAACACCTCAAGATCAGCAAGTAAAAGAAACTACTGATATACTAGATGGTTGTGAAATCAAACAACCAGAGGTAGACGAGGTAATTAAAGTAGGAACACAAACACCTCAAGATCAGCAAGTAAAAGAAACTACTGATATACTAGATTGTTGTGAAATCAAACAACCAGAGGTAGAGGAAGTAATTAAAGTAGGAGCACAAACATATCAAGATCAGCAAGTAAAAGAAACTACTGATATACTAGATGGTTGTGACATCAAACAACCAGAGGTAGACGAGGTAATTAAAGTAGGAGCACAAACACCTCAAGATCAACAAGTAAAAGAAACTTCTGATACACTAGACGGTTTTGAAATCAAACAACTAGAGGTAGACGAGTTAGGTAAAGTAGGAGCACAAACATCTCAAGATCAGCAAGTAAAAGAAAATACTGATATACTAGATGGTTGTGAAATCAAACAACCAGAGGTAGAGGAGGTAATTAAAGTAGGAGCACAAACACCTCAAGATCAGCAAGTAAAAGAAACTACTGATATACTAGATGGTTGTGAAAGCACTACTACTGCAAAAGTAGAATCAGAAAAACCTCAATCAACCTATGTCGAAGATATCGACGTAATTAGTGTTACTACCTCAAAGTCACATCCAGAGGAGACACAATCACAACCAACAAAGATTGCCCTCGGTAATTAAAAAAGTTATAATACGCTAACTATAACATTTCGTTTAATTTTGTAGAAATGCTTTTTGCGGCAAACTCAAAATAGCACAGTATGGAAACAAGTTGGTTAGTTCGTCTATTTAAATGGCTTCATTAAATTAAACTTTTATATAAACACAAAAACGTTTTACGAACTTATGAACTATTCTACAATAACGAAGCTGGCTAAAATTAAACTTTGCGAAGCAGTCCGTTTCATTTGATTTTAACCTAATCATTTAAGTAGCACATACTGTTTTTTTGTCGTCCCTGCACTGGATGTAGATGTGGAAAGTGATTCCCGAATATAACATAAAAAATAATAATTTGGAATTTTAGAATTGATCTATAATACTGAAACTGATAAACGGAATTGAGAAATGTGATTTAATATAATTGTGTAAAGCATTCATTGCATTTCGATGAATGTGGATGTTTCCTTAGTTATCCGGTGGCAAATGTAGTTTCGATTAGGTTAAATCTAAATGATCCCTAGAGTATATATTTCATACTGTGCGGTTAGCATTTTAACGGCTGGTGACTATAAATAGCACTAACTTACTGATTCATTTGTTTCATATACATCATTAAATAACTAATGCGTAGAGCATTATTGCATCGTGAATATCATTATCTCATCTTGATAAATATCTTATACTATTCGATATAGAAATATATTTAGAGAAATTTTACTTACCGTCCTTAAATTTTTCCAAAGTTTAAAATGTATAAGTTTATATAAAATATTATATCTACCAAGTAACCTTCACACTTGATATGTTTTTATAAAGTTATTATTATTTTGATTGAAAAAGAAACAATGGTTGAACAGAGAAAAATGTAACAGAATTTTGATTTCAAAAACTCTTTTCAACAATCAAAAGACTGGTACTATTTTTATACGGATATGATAAATTAGTATTGTAAGAATTTAATTATCGTTACGACTACCCCAAAATACATTTCTATACATTTAACTTAGAGAATTCTGCTTATTACAAAAACACCTAATGCATACAGCATATCAGCTCATAACTATATGACATAGAAAAAAAAATAACTCATATAAAACATTACACTAACACACTACATTACACATATACAAAACACGGATACAAAACAATAAACAATTGCGACGTTCATTAAATCGTAATTAAATTGAACTACATGTAAGTTGTAGATTTTACTACATCGATTGGTGTAGTTTAACTTATTGAAATATTAAAGGACTAAAAATATCTCATTAATCCTTAAAACCTTTAAATCCTTATTAAACAACCACATAAAAAAATCGTGTAATTTGGTGTGCAGTACTAAAAGATTGATTTCTTACTCGAATAACAGCAGTATTTTGCTAAAATAAAACAAGTAATAATAAGAACTAAAAATTGACTGAATCTTATATTCCCATAAAAATATAATCTATGATTTTTTACAGACACGCTCACACACACCATTGATCAATTTTTGTCCGATGAAATTACAAATATAGTTAAAAAATTGTCGGAGTCATCTAACAATTTAGAACTCTCTCAATCCTTAATATTAGCTAAAGAACTTTTTAATAACTTAAATACTAGTCAAGCAACGCCAGGCGACCATCAAGCTCAATTAATTCAAGATTTAAATAGTTCCTTACTGACATTGCAACTAGTAGCACTAGAGAGCGTAGAACAACCAGATCCAATTGCAAGCAAAGAAGCGTTATACAAAATTCTCGATGTGGCAGAGTCTTTAGCCACCAAACTCGATCCTCTATTATCTTCAACACATCAAGATACTGGTATAGAGAATGAAACTAAATTGCAAGAATGTGAACTAGATAAGACTGAAGTGCTAAACAAAGAAGAAAACGCTGAACCTGATACATCGCAGATTTCACTTCAACAAACGAATGTTGATACTAAAACATATATTAACAAAGATACAGACAATCCTCGTGGATCGGCGGAACATAGCAGTGAAATAGACACCACGTCAACGGCTCGTGGCGAGATATTAGAAACATTACTTATAGAATCTGCTAAAACGGTAATGATTCCGGTTGTCGGCAATGTTTTGAGTGAAGATTTGCCATCTGTATTAGAATTGCTTACTCCGGACGTATCTGTTGTTAATCCAGAATCAGGTGATATTCCACTTGGTGGTTTCATAGAAGTTTCTTCAGAAGAAACCCAAGCAATGGAAATTAAAGAAGACACGATGTTGAACATTAAAACTGGTAAAGTAATACTTTTTCTGGCAAAAACAATTTTTTATTAGTTAAATAAACGCTTTGGCTTTGTACTGAATGTTACTTAAATAGTTATAGTTAAGACTACTGGCTAAAATGTAGTTTAATTTATTATGTAACATATAATATGCAATTATATTAGTTTAAATATTGCCATAATCAGATCAGATCAGATATTTTAGATCAGATCAGATATTTTATAAAAAATACTAATAGTTGTCACATATAAGTTGAACTTAAAATAATAAGAAATACGTATTTCAGTAAATCAAATGATAAAACAAAAGAAAATGTTGATGTAAAATGTATCAACCCAATGAAAGCATCCGAATCTAGTTCCGAAATTTTAATAATCTTAGGAGATGAAATAATCTTTGAAAATGAAAAAGATTTAAAATCCAATGATAAATTAGGGCGTATTAATTTAGAACAACAATTAAACGCTCAATTATTCGAGGCAACTGCTGAGAAAAGAGCTGCAGAAGAAAATATTACTCAATTAAATTCAGATTAAGCCGAAGAAACAAAGATAAGTAGATAGTGAATATCAAATTTTAAAAGTCAATATAAACATAAATTTAATGTTATTAAAAATGAAGAAAAACAATTTCAAACGATTTCAAGTGCTGTCTTTGCGGAATCCATACGAAAAGAAACTGGTTGGGTTTGAAATAGGTCTAAAAAATAGTGACCCTTAATGGTAAAAGATTTCTATTTCTTCAATCAAAATATTCTGGCGTTGTAGTTAGGTCTATTAAAAATAACAAAATTTAATGCTATTTGCAAATATAACATTAATTTAAACAAATCTGAAGGCGTTATATTAAATTGAATTCTTAAAATCAGAATATTATTGTATGTTTGGTATTCATATTTCAGTTTCTCGGTACCTATTTTTCTAAATATTTATGCTTACGATCTGACTAGCATAACACACGATTATTTAAGCACAATCAAGTAACATATTTTCGGACACACTCTCTGAAAACCTCGAAAGGAAATTTGAGGACGTATCTTGCACCTAATAAACTACAGAAAATGTAAATAAATGAGTATTTACCTGAACTGATTTATGAAGAAGATTACATTGCCGTCTATGAATCTATTTTAAAATCAGTTAATTGGTCTGAATACTTCTCCAGTTGTGTGTGTGTGTGTGTGTGTGATTTGTTTCTTTTACAGGCTTTACTGACTCCCAGTAAAGCCTGTAAAAGAAACAAATCTTGATTATGCACACTAAATAACGAGTAAAAAGAGAGTTGAATGGAGCTGTAGAAAACTAAGTTATTTATTGGAAATCGTTTGTATTGACGAAACTCTTCCTGAATTAACAATAGTAAGATAGGAAGTACATACAACGAAAACGCAAATTCAATGCCACATATTGATGTGAGTAGCAAAGTAGCTTGCCATAATGATAAATCTTAAGATGAAACTGAAAACATACTATTCCGGGAAACCAAAACAACTACCTCAATAATATAAGAAATGGTTGTTCACATTTCTCAACTTAGTGATGATGTCAAAAATAATGCGTTTACACAAACGGAAAAAATAATCTAAAAGAATATAGAAGAAAATTACAAAGTAATCGTTAACAGTGTAGAAGTGGTTGCACTTGAACAAATTCTGATCAATGAAAATGAATTTCAAGTTTTAGAAGAAGTTACATCTATCACGCAGAATATTTCGGAAGAAATACTAAATATCAGTAATTTTGAAGATCCTTCTGAAGAAATTAATGAAAACTGCATATTGAACATACAATCTATCATTCTTTATTCTCCGAATTCTACAACAGAATAAAAGATCGGGTTACTAACAGTTCAATGTTCACAAAATAAAATGTTTGTTGATTGTTAGTAAATTGAGGCAATTTTCCCAGAACCAAGCCTAAGTTTTGTTTAATTTAAAATTTTTGCGACTGATTTTTTTTTAATATAAAAAAATAAACGCTAAAAACACAAAAATGCTTTAGCAACAGAACTTGAGACTAATGAAAAAATGGTCTTCGCTATTAAACGGGGCTTATGTTGTTAAAAATAATTGATGAGATAATAGAAGATGCAATCAAAATTATTAAAAATGAAGCGTTTGTACCTAAAAATAATCGCCACTTATTTTGGAACAACCTTGAAAACCTAATTCTAAAACACATATTTTTAATTTCCGAACCATTAACACCGAAAGCCGACAAATATTTATCACAGATTCAGACAGAAAGCAACCAAAAACCAATATTAGATGATGAAGACATGGCATTGACTGGTTTGATAGGCAATGAGACCAATGACACGTTAATATTTGAATCTGTTTTTCCAATAGATATCGCAAATAAAAAGGCGCGTCTTATAAGATCTACGGAAACTTCGACAAAAATACATACACCAACGACAATGGCCGTTTTTAGAAATATAAAATCGTTTTATAATGTAGAATCAAATGAGAATATGCCAATTTAACGAATTTTAATAAACAAAATAGGATAACGAAAATTCAGAATTAGTTGTTGGAAGTGTAAATGTGGGTAAACATTAAGGTTTTAAGTAACACTTAACAAAGACAAGTACTCAGACGCTAACAGTATTCCGCAGTTTTGTTAAAAAATCAAATACATATCATGATTTAGCTTTAATTCGTCTTAAATTCATATCGGCAATTTCTATAAGACAAAACACTTTACATTAGCACACAACCTAAACATGCACACTTTTATATTAACTTAATACTAGCATCTGAAAATTAATTAAATTTGAATAATTTGTAATCATATTTAATGATATTATTTCCAGGAAAAACTGCTCTTATTCAACACATTAACGAATTTATATCAGATGAAACAATAGATTTAGTATCTGCAATCTCAGAGTTGAAAAATTCTCAAGAATTAAAAGAGTCGATTGAACTAGCAAAATTATTAAAAGAAAGTGTTGAAATAATTGAAGGAGAATCACTTGAAAACACTAAAGTTAAACAGGTTAAATTAGCTCAAGAATTACAAAATGCTTTGATGACATTACACAATAAGGCTTTGGAAAGTACTGAGGATATTAGTTCGATGAGTAAGCCTAACGCTCTCCAAAAAGTGTCTGAAGTCATCACACACTTGCAAGAAGATTTAGAAAAGTCTACTGACATATTACCGGAAGTACTCCAGACTGCAGAAATAGGTTTGTCTTGCTACACATTGCGTAAATTGTATACGAGAACTACCTATATATATTCTACTTATTTATTACGTATTCATTATGTTTGTTTTCAGTTGAAATCCCAGATGAACAAAATTCAATGAAACAGCTTGAAATACTGCTCCAAGAAGTGACGGATAAAATAAATATTCCTACAGTTAGAGAAGTTGAAGACACGGAAGCCCTAAGAGACGCACTGGATGAAGTGCAGACGGTGATCATTAAACTAAAATGTGATTACGACGGAGCTGCAAACGACACTCTAAATGAGACACTTGAAGATTTGGAATGCAGCGTGAGGAGTGTACAGTTACAAATTAACGAAGATAGTCCACCAGAATTACTTAAAGATGCGTGCGCGACATTACAGCTGCTTGTCAACAATATGAGTGAAACTCAAGAAGTACAGGCTGCTGAAACTGTATCCGTGGAGGTAAACAATGAAAATATTCTCGAGAAATGTTCCAGTGAGTCGAATGAAACAATGAAACTCTTAGAAGAAGCTTGTAAAGTTGATGTTAAAAATGAAAACTTGGCCGGTATTGTGTCCAATCTAAATATACTTAAAGACACGATCAAAACGCTCAAGCTCAGTTTTGGAAGTAATGCTGAAGTTTTAATTGAAAAAGGAGTTGAAGTCACACAAACACTTGACCAGTTAGAAGACAAAGTATTTTTGCTTGAAAAAGAATTGGCTGAAGTTAATCTTAGTACAGACATCCGGGATCATATACTAACAGCAGTTCATTCTGTTTACGGAAGTATATCTAACATGCGAGGTACAATTTCAAGCATACAAAAGAGATATATGTTCGAAAACTATGGGAAACCGTCAGAAACTTTATTAAAATCAATTAAAAATATATCTGGAATACTAGACATTGAAAAAGACGACCAAACTTGTTGGAAATCATTTACAAAATCACTTCGTAAGGTATTAAATCATTTCGAAGATATCAAATTTTACATCAATCTAGATAAAACAGCCAGACTTCCAAGCGATGCCGCATTTACTAAAATCATATTAGAAGAGCTCAAAAGTAATGTATGTGAAGTACTCGTACCCAAAGCTTCATTATTAGATGAAGAAGCAGTTAAAAAAGTTAATGATTTGATAGAATATGTAAACAAATGTCTTACAGACATTGAGTCAAAGTCCACGCTAGAAGTTAAGGAAAAAATCCCGGTATTCAAAGAAATCTCAGCTCAAATACTTAATGTGACTGAACTAATAAAAACAAAAATGACTGAAAAAGTTAAACAATCAATATCCGGAAAACAAAACGATCATGAACTACTACAACAGGAAGCTACTTCATTGGAAAAAGTATCTCAAAAGCAAGAACTTAAGATTGTGGCAGCTGAAGGAAAGTCAGAGTCAGGTGTAAAATTTGACGATGCTCGTACATCTCAGGAAACGGAACCAAGAGAAGAGAGCTATCAAGTACTGGAAACTGTGAGTCAAACGGATGTCGGAGAAACGAGTACAAAGAAAGCTAAAGTACGCAAAACAGTTATGATTCAAGAAGTCGATATAAATGAGATTCAACAAATTGCTACCGAGCTAGTTGATGAAATAGCCATCCAGGCTATATTAGCTGTACAAAATTTGGAAGAACTAGGTACGTTAGGCAGAGAAGCAACTGACACTGGAATGCGAGATGATGAGATTATTCAAAACGCTGAAATAAGTGAAATAGCTGTAGAAGAAAGAATTGTTTCTGAAGAACCAACTTTAACTAATGTTGAAGCAGGTGAGATTGCAACTGAAACAGATCTTCCAGAATATCAGTTAGAAAGAAAAGAAGAACAAAAAATAGACATTCTCAACACTACACAAGACAAACAGATACCAGCACAATCATCTGAGATTGAAGCTGTAGTTTCAACTTCCGACGTAAAGACTGACATGGAACAGGAACCGCAAACTATGTCAAAAGAAGAACTATCTGCAAATAAAACTCAAATAGATATGGAAGGTGAAAAAGAAACTCGTTTATCAACACAAGTAGTTCAAGAGATAATGGAAAAAGAACAAGATTTAGCGCATGATATCCAAAAGGAAGATAACAAAACATGTTCAGAAGACATTGACTCGGAAAAGCTTATGGAAGAAGTACAAAGTCCTTCAAGTAGTTTAACTTCGGGAACTGGACGCTCCAAACTTTCTGCTTCCGAAAAAGAGGATAGTAATAAAAATAAGGGTGAAATTGAATTTAGTCAAATGGAAACAGACGATCAGAACCAAACAGAGGCAGCAAGGCAATCTGTGAGTAGTTCCATAGAAAGTAAAGATGCAGATACTACTGAAAATTTCCAAAATCAGGTTACAATCGAATCTAAGATTGAAGCAGTGGGAACTGATCAAGAAACAGAGAGTTTCACTGAAAAGGAACAAGTGACGCGGGAAATAAAAGATTTGACAGAAAAAGACCAAGCACAGCTAGAAACAAAACAAGAAATTCTGCATCAAGTTGATAAACAACAAGTCGAGAAATCCGAGGAAAGAGAAACGTCAACCTCAGCAACCGGTAAAGATTCAAAAGAAAAACCGGACATAGAAGCCACCCACTCCGAGAAGTCCCGAGAAGATGTTGTTTCTTTCGCAGAAAATGATGAAAATCCTTCATTAAAAATAGAAACCAAGCAAGTTGAACTCACTGCAAATGAAACAAAACAAGATAAACTGGAGGTAAAACCTACAGACCTTGAAAAAATAGTTGTCCAGCAAGTTGACCAAATCGAAAAAGAAAGTGCGCAAATAATGAATGAATCAGAAGATGGAGAAATCGAACAAACTAAACGAAAAGAAAAAACTGAAGCTCATGCAGAAGAAAACCAGATAGAAAATGAAGAAACATTACAGGCTGAAACTAAACAACTAGAAATGAAGACTGACGATCTGGTAGGATCGAAAGCTGATTTAAAACAAAAGGACTTTGAGTCAGAAAAACAATTAGAAGCAGAAGTTGTACAAAAACAAGCAGCTGAAATAGAAACAAAGCCAGATGAAGATGAAGAAGGAAGTCCAAAATTACCACAAAAGGAGAAACCAATTGAAGAAGGAAAAATTGAGGATCCAGACTCAACTAAAGCACAAAAAGTAAAAGAACTAGTAAAGCCTAAAATTGAAAAAGAAGAATCAGAAAAAACCGATCAACAACAAGAGGTAGTGTTTACAAAATCGACAAATGAAAAAATGGAAGAAAAGAAAACAAAAGATGACGATCAGCTGTTGGAAACGGAAAAGAAACAAAGAAAGGAAGAAACAAAAACGAGAGAAGAAGCTGAAAAGATTGAACAGCAAGAAAAAGAAGAAATTACAACTTTAACTTTAAGAAATGACGAATCAAAAGACACCGAGGAAACAGTAGACTTAGAAGCCGAAAAGGAACAGCGAAAAGCAGATAGTGCTGATACGAAATCCAAAGAGGGAGAAAGTAAAGTAAAACTTGAAGATAAAAATAAAGAAGAGAAGGAAAATGAAGATGCTAAACAGATAACAGAATATGAAGCAGAAAAATCAAGAATAGAAAATGAGAAAAAAGAACTAGAAAGACTTGAGTCAGATAAAGACGTTGAAATTAAAACAGAGAAATCAAAACTTGAAAATAAAATGGAACTTGAACAACTAACAGCCAAACAGGCTCAAAGAGACGAAGAAGATACCGCAAAATTAGTGAAAGAAATAACGCATAAAGACGAAGAAGTGAAATCGAGATTTGAAGTTGATAAAAAGGAAGAAGACGAAAGAAAGACAAAACAAGACGCTAAAAAAATTAAAGATGATGAGGGCGAATATTCAAAGCATGAAGCTGACAAGAAACGAAAAGAAAAAGAAGAAGCAGATTTAGATGCTAAAATGAAACTTAAAGACGAAACAAATGAAAAGCCAATATCTGAAAAGAAACAAACAGAGCAAAAACAAGGAGACAAGAAAGGAAGCAAAGAAGATGAAGAAAAAGTAAAAGCTGAAGAAAATAAACGTGAAGAAGATTCCGCTAAATTAGTAGAAAAGACGAACAAGGAAAAATCTGCATATCTAGAAGCTGAAACTCAACAAAAAGAAGAAAAAAGGAAAGCAAAAACAGATGCTCAGACGAAAAGCAAAGAAGAAGAGAAAGCAACCATAGAAACTAAAAATAAAATATTAAAGGAAGAAGATAAAGCAAAAATAGATAATGAGGATAAGCAGAAAAAACAAGAGGAAAAAGCAAAAATAGATGTTGATGATAAACGTAAAGAGAAAGAAAAGGCCATATTAGAAGCGGATAGGAAACAAAAAGAAGAAGAAAAAGCAAAAAATGATGCTGAGAAGAAACAAAGAGAGGAAAAAGAAAAAGCAAAAATAGATGCTGATAATAAACGCAAAGAGGAAGAAGAAAGGGCAAAAATAAGAGCTGAGAAAGAACGCAAAGAGGAGGACGAAAAAGCAAAAACAGATGCGGAGAAGAAACGCAAAGAGAAAGAAGTAAATGCAAAACTTGATGTGGAGAAGAAATGCAAAGAGGAAGAAGAAAAAGCAAGAATAGAAGCTGAAAAGAAACACAAAGAGGAAGAAGAAAAAGCAAATATAGAAGCTGAGAAGAAACGCAAAGAAGAAGAAGAACAAGCAAAACTTGATGCGGAAAAGAAACGCAAAGAGGAAAAGCAAAAATCAAAACTTGGTGCCGAGAAGGAAACCAAAGAGGAAGAAGAAAAAGCAGAAACAGAAGCGGAGAAGAAACGCAAAGAGGAAGAAGAAAAAGCGAAAATAGGTGCGGAGAAGAAACGCAAAGAGGAAGAAGAACGAGCAAAACTTGATGCGGAGAAGAAACGCAAAGAGGAAGAAGAACAAGCAAAACTTGATGCGGAGAAGAAACGCAAAGAGGAAGAAGAAAAAGCAAGAATAGAAGCTGAAAAGAAACACAAAGACGAAAGAGAAAAAGCAAATATAGAAGCTGAGAAGAAACGCAAAGAAGAAGAAGAACAAGCAAAACTTGATGCGGAAAAGAAACGCAAAGAGGAAAAGGAAAAATCAAAACTTGGTGCCGAGAAGGTAACCAAAGAGGAAGAAGAAAAAGCAGAAACAGAAGCGGAGAAGAAACGCAAAGAGGAAGAAGAAAAAGCAAAACTTGATGCTGAGAAGAAACGCAAAGAGGAAGAAGAACGAGCAAAACTTGATGCGGAAGAGAAACGCAAAGAGGAAGAAGAGAAAGCAAAAATAGAAGCGGAGAAGAAACGCAAAGTGGAAGAAGAAAAAGCAAAACTAGATGCGGAAGAGAAACGCAAAGAGGAAGAAGAAAAAGCAAAAATAGGTGCGGAGAAGAAACGCAAAGAGGAAGAAGAACGAGCAAAACTTGATGCGGAAAAGAAACGCAAAGAGGAAGAAGAAAAAGCAAAACTTGATGCGGAGAAGAAACGCAAAGAAGAAAAAGCAAAACTAGATGCGGAAGAGAAACGCAAAGACGAAGAAGAAAAAGCAAAACTTGATGCTGAGAAGAAACGCAAAGAGGAAGAAGAACGAGCAAAACTTGATGCGGAAGAGAAACGCAAAGAGGAAGAAGAGAAAGCAAAAATAGAAGCGGAGAAGAAACGCAAAGAGGAAGAAGAAAAAGCAAAACTAGATGCGGAAGAGAAACGCAAAAAGGAAGAAGAAAAAGCAAAAATAGGTGCGGAGAAGAAACGCAAAGAGGAAGAAGAACTAGCAAAACTTGATGCGGAAAAGAAACGCAAAGAGGAAGAAGAAAAAGCAAAACTTGATGCGGAGAAGAAACGCAAAGAAGAAAAAGCAAAACTAGATGCGGAAGAGAAACGCAAAGACGAAGAAGAAAAAGCAAAACTTGAGGCTGAGAAGAAACGCAAAGAGGAAGAAGAACGAGCAAAACTTGATGCGGAAAAGAAACGCAAAGAGGAAGAAGAAAAAGCAAAAATAGATGCGGAGAATAAACGCAAAGAAGAAGAAGAACAAGCAAAACTTGATGCGGAGAAGAAACGCAAAGAGGAAGAACAAAAAGCAAAAAAAGATGCGGAGAAGAAACGCAAAGAGGAAGAAGAAAAAGCAAAACTTGATGCGGAGAAGAAACGCAAAGAGGAAAAAGAAAAAGCAAAAATAGAAGCGGAGAAGAAACGCAAAGAGGAAGAAGAAAAAGCAAAAATAGATGCGGAGAATAAACGCAAAGAGGAAGAAGAACAAGCAAAACTTGATGCGGAGAAGAAACGCAAAGAGGAAGAACAAAAAGCAAAAATAGAAGCGGAGAAGAAACGCAAAGAGGAAGAAGAAAAAGCAAAACTTGATGCGGAGAAGAAACGCAAAGAGGAAGAAGAAAAAGCAAAAATTGAAGCGGAGAAGAAACGCAAAGAGGAAGAAGAAAAAGCAAAAATAGAAGCGGAGAAGAAACGCAAAGAGGAAGAAGAAAAAGCAAAACTTGATGCGGAGAAGAAACGCAAAGAGGAAGAACAAAATGCAGAAACAGAAGCGGAGAAGAAACGCAAAGAGGAAGAAGAAAAAGCAAAACTTGATGCTGAGAAGAAACGCAAAGAGGAAGAAGAAAAAGCAAAACTTGATGTGGAAAAGAAACGCAAAGAGGAAGAAGAAAAAGCAAAACTTGTTGCTGAGAAGAAACGCAAAGAGGAAGAAGAAAAAGCTAAACTAGATGCGGAAAAGAAACGCAAAGAGGAAGAAGAACAAGCAAAACTTGATGCGGAGAAGAAACGCAAAGAGGAAGAAGAAAAAGCAAAACTTGATGCGGAGATGAAACGCAAAGAGAAAGAAGAAAAAGCAAAAATAGATGCGGAGAAGAAACGCAAAGAGGAAGAAGAAAAAGCGAAACTTGATGCGGAGAAGAAACGCAAAGAGGAAGAACAAAAATCAAAAATAGAAGCGGAGAAGAAACTCAAACAGGAAGAAGAAAAAGCAAAACTTGATGCGGAGAAGAAACACAAAGAGGAAGAAGAAAAAACAAAACATGATGCGGAGAACAAACGTAAAGAGGAAGAAGAAAAAGCAAAAATAGCAGCTGAGAAGAAACAGAAAGAAGAACAAGAGAAATCAAAATTAGAAGCTGAAACTAAACGTAAAGACCAAGAGAAGAAGCAGAAGAAAGCGGAGAAAAAACGAAAAGAAGAAGATACCAAATTGGACAAAGATAAGAAACTGAAAGAGAACAAAGAACAAGAAGAGCTACTCGAAACCCAATCTGAAAAACGAGATAAAGAAAAGAGGGCAGCTGATAAAAGACTTAAACAGGAAGAGAAGGAAAGGTATGAGATGGAGATGAAAGTTCAAAAAGAAAAGGAAGAATTAGAACAAAAAATCAAAGAAGAAGAAAGGATAAAAGAAAAACAAATACAGGAAACAAAAGCAAGAGATGAAAAATGTAAGCAAGAAAAAGAAGAAAAAAAAGAGAGAGAACAGAAAAGAATAGAGAAACTAGAAAAAGCAAAAGAGGAACAAAAAATTCATGAAGATGAAGAGAAAGCAAGATTAGAGAAGAAAAGAATCGCTAAAAAGAAACGAGAAGATGAAGACGCACGCCTTAAATTAGAGGATGAAAAAATTGAAAAATCAAGAAAAGAAGCAGCGAAGAAGAGAAAAGTTGAAGAAAAACTTCGTCTTGCGGAAGAACAAGAACAACTTGAAAAAAGAGAACAGGAAATGAGAGAGACAGAAAGAAGAATACGCGAAGAGAGACGACGAGACATAGAGAAAGATTTATTTGATACCAAACAGAAGCCATCCACATCAGGGCTTGAACCTTTATCAGAATCGAGACCGAGAAACGGCGATATTTTCGTAAAACGCGGAACTGACGAGGATCATTACATAAAAGAATATCACTATGAACCAACAAAGGAAAGATCTCAAGACCGGTCCAAGTTTGTGGATCACAACCATAGGGATTACACGATGGAATTTATTCGGCCATCTAGCTACAGAGAAAAAACATTTGAACACGAAAGGTTCTCAGAAAGAGAAAGTTTGGGTAGAAATGCTACCATATACAAAGCCCAAACTATAATTTTGGATTCACAACTAAGATCGTCTGTCCCGCCATTGGCTGAGAGGAGTGAGTCTGAAAGACGGGATAGGTTTGACAGAGGTGAATCCGAGAGACGAGTAGACCGTCACAGATCCAAAGCTCTAAGCGAAGCTAGGAGTTTAATATCGGAGAAACGTTCCAGTGTTTCCAGGGATTTGAAGAGAAAACCAGTATTTTCGACATACCTTACTGATCGAACTGCCGTCGAAGGTTCAAGAGTAAAACTGACATGCAGTGTTTTGTCCTCAAGTGATCCTAAAATCACATGGTACAGGAATGGCATTCTTTTGGACAACAAATTAAAGTATAGAACAAAATTCATCGATGGGTTAATAACCCTAGAAGTTTTAAATGCCGTTGTCAGTGATTCTGCTGAATACAGCTGCACTGTAGAGAATGAGAATGGATCGGTCAATACTTCCGCTAATCTGAAAGTGTACCCCAGCTTTGAGGCGTCTCCTATACCGCCAACATTTACGAGGTCTATTCGTGGTAAGTTATTTAGCTATTAATTATTAAGGTATTCAATTAGCTGTCGAATATTTGAAAAATTATCATTTAATAAAATTTTGTACAACCATTTATGCAAACTATTCCACTTATTTCCATTGGCAGTCAAAGTATATGGATATTAAAAACTAGTTACTTAAAAAATATATACCTATTTGAGTATACAAATTAGATATCGAACATTTTTTCGCAAGGGCTACTTAAGACGTAAGAAGTGTTTTAGATATCCATGAAATCCTACCACTAAAAAAGCTCCTTGAATGTTATATTAAACTATAGTATTATTTTAATTATTATTTAAAAAGTGATAGGCGTGTCGTAATATAAAATTAAATTTTCATTTAACGTAATAATATATACTTGTGGAAACATTTTGGTATGTTGTAGTGTGTTAAATGATGAACACTTTTAGTCCGTAATATAATACACTGATAATATTAAACTTATATTATAGTTATTAAAGAAAGTTTTAAGTAGAGGCTGGTATCACTCAGTGATTTGTAAAACGTTTACGTGAGCGTTTCTTCAAGTTTGTTTTTTAAGAAGAAATAATATGTAAGTTTTTTCTCTAGATACAACTTCTTAACATCACATCTATCAAACTGTAAGGGTTACACCAGAAATTAAATGTCATTTATTGAGTGCCGAACACCGTCTTTGAGCTTTCAAAACAATTTTTCATAATAAAATATAAAAGGCTATGTTTTTATAAACTGCATAAATTTTGTTTATTTTTTAAAAAGTATGAGCTTACCACATTTACTACAGTAGCCATCTATTGCCAGTAGATTAGCAAAGCTACAAGGTAACTCGGTAACTTGTTCCAGTGATATTACATAGAGGGCGTAGCTTGATAGTTTTTTACGTTGTCTGGTAGAGAGCGGTAAATCACCTCTTTTCGATAATTATTTGTATACTCTTGAAAGGAGTAATTAGGACCAATAATTTTGAAACTTTACAGTTTATTCAAAAACTTATTTTCGATATTCTTTTAAATTAGTTGTAACGTAATTGTACCTATTTGAATTTGCAATGGCTTTTGTTTTTGTTAGTTCTCTTAAAATGTTATAGCGTGATATGAACTTTAATTTAATACCGATAAGGTAAATTTTAAGAAATGAAAAAAGAACAGCTTAGTACTCTTAATTCTTCTTTATTTTATCTTATACCTTTTATGTTAATGTATTGTATTTATTTAAACAGACACATACCACCTAGCTGAAAACGAATTAGTATTGGAATGTCGAATTCGCGGTCAACCTCTACCTACAATCACTTGGCTGAAGGATGATAAACCAGTGTCCAATAACGAGAGATACCAAGCTTACTACTTAGCTGATGGAGTCTGCAGATTGGCCATCAGCTCACCAACACCAGAAGACAGTGGAAAGTACACCTGCAAAGCTGAGAATTCAGTTTGGAGCGATCAAATAACTCATGTTGTAAACTTTACCGGTGAGTCAATTGTTGCATTCTCTTTTTGTCAATCAAGCTCCCCTCTTTCAACGGCTAATGGCGGGAGCTCTGTCTAGGACGGCCAGGGTGCTTTCGATGCCCCAGACCCGCAAAACCCTTTACCGCCTAGTGTAGCGGGAAACGCGGCCCTTGCAACACGTGTGCTGAGCGCATCTCAAAATATTTTATTACGTTCGCATTCAATCATTCATTTAAAACTTAAAAGAAGCTTTAAAATGTCAGTTAAAAGGTAATTTTATCGTTTTTATTATTTTATTCGTAGTTAATGAAATAATTTTAGTAAGTATGCAATCTGATGTGAATGTTACCCTTGATATTATTTGAGTTTTGATGAACGACGCTTCATTGCCAAGGTCACTATGAAACGAGGGTTTTCTGTACCTCCTTAACTAAAGTTATAATAATACATTATTTTCTTTTTAAATTGTGTACTTTAACATTTCAATTAAATTTATTTATAAGATTTTTAATACTTTTGTTTGTTTTCAGGAAAGGAAAGCCGTTTGAGTCCAAACATAGCCACAATCGAACGCTCTCGCTTCAACCGCCAAGCGATGGAATCCCGTCGTCCTCACTTTACCAACGTACTCTCCGACTACAAGGTGGCGAAAGGCGGTACTATAGGGCTCCAAGTAGAGATCAGAGGCTGTCCTACCAGGGTAGAATGGCTTCGAGAAGGTCGTTCTGTCACTGAAGTGTACAGAAATGCAAGAACATTTGTTGAACAAGGCTTGTATACATTAGCGTTGTCTGATGTAACGGAAAAGGAATCGGGAATGTACACCTGCAGGGCTTGGAGTACTCATGGCAATGTGGACATGAATGCTGCAATCACTGTAGTGGCGAATGAAGTTGAAGGCAAGCCTGCCATTATTGCTGGAAGACCAGACAAGGATATTCTCATTTCTGTTGGTGAAGACATTAACATTTCCTTCAGAGTCCAGGGCGAACCGAAGCCTAAAGGTAAAATTATTTTAATTAAGTACCTTGAACTTCTTGACGTTAGCGTCTTTAGCAGTTTGAAACATAGGCTTTTATTCCGATTAAAATTCATTTTTACCGACTTCATTGTAAATGACATTGATGGACATTTACAGGTTTATTTCAACAAAAACTATTATTAGGTGACGTAAGAATTACCGCAAGCATACCAAACAAACTTCATAGCGCAGAATTAAATTATTTTTTACTTTAAAACGCGCCCTAAAACAATTAACTAAAGTAGACTGAATCATAATAATAACCATCTCGGACAAATCCGGACATGAGTACATCAAGGTGGTTTAAATATGTTTTGTACAATTTCAACTTTATGACTAATAAATAAGGTTAAAGACAGTTTGAGGTTGTTTGATGTCTGTAATAGACATGCAGACAGATTCAATATTAGGGTTCTGTCGTCACCCCTCAGGTAGGGGACTCGTAATACCAGACTACGCCATACCTATACTACTTATACAGACAAACTGGCGAAAAGCAAACCTGTGTCTTTTGAGAGAAGGTTAATATTTCATTGATAGTGATTTTGTTTTGTAAAGAGTGTTGTGAATTTATTTGATGTTTGATTTTTTGAAATTGAAAATAACATAAATTGTCTATGATACTTTCTTTAGTTGTTAGGCTTGATTCGTTAAGTCCTAACGCACACACGACTATACTTATTTGGAAACCATTGAAACTACTGAAAAATATGAACACAAATACTGCTGTAGAACCAGCGGTGACTTCGATTCCCGCTTGGAATCATTTCCTAACTTTTTGAGTAGTTAAGCTACAAATGGTTCTTTCAGGCCGCGGTTTCATATGTATGTGAAATTGTATGTTCATAAAAGCACCCACAACATTACCTTACAAAAAAGAATATGTGGGAAGATTATAACACATAATTACCTAAAGCGTATCGCATGATAATCTAATATTATATTGCTTGATGTAAGCCGTGTGAACTTAAAAATATCCCATTTTAATATAGGGAGAGATATATAGAGGTACATTGCATACCACGTTTCAGTACTCCGAGATCTGGAAAATATGGAAATCGTCAAAATTACCTTAAATGACCTAGGAATCGGCCGACCGAATTTATCGAACAAAAAAGTAGTAGAATAGGTACCTAATACAATATCAGTGTCATGTCCTGTCCATTGTCCTTGGGCTCTGTAGTTCGACTTACATACATATTCATTATCCAAAGTGTGCCGACGCATTAGGTTTTAAAACAAATATTTCTCCCTTTTCCCTTAAAACCTAATAAATATAGAACCAAATTACATACGCGATGCCACGTTTATTTGAAAAAAAAGCGTGATGAGTCATGATTATAAAGTCATTGTAAGGACAACGGATGGAACAGCCGCGGTTTTCATTCCCGTACGGGACCACGGTTCCTAACCACAAACGTAACAATGATTTTTAAAAATTATTAGCACACAACAATGAATAAAGCTTAAATAGAGATTTAATGTTTACTTTGCACAATATACCAAAGAAAAACAGTTGACACCCATTTTTGTAGGCAGATGGTTACACCGTTTTTTTATTTTTATCCAATGATATATCTTTATTAGATAGATACCAAATTCGTTTTTTCCCCTACAGATCTTTGTGACGCATAGAACTTTAGGTACTGTTTGTCGGAGAGCCAAAGTCAACTCAGTTTAAAAAAAAATTGTACCTACTTATAAAAAAAATCAACCCCTATTTACATAACTTTACAGTGGTCTTCATGAAAGGCATACGAGACATCACTACGAGCCAGCGAGTTTGCAAGATGACCTCAGATGACTACGTAAAGTTTACGCTGAAGAGATCTGTGGTGTCGGACGCTGGTACCTACTGCATACTAGCGAGGAACGCGTATGGCTGCGACCGGGCTTTTGTTACAGTAGTGGTAAGAAAATTGCACGATTTGATTCCGCCATCCCAATTTCACCTTCGGACATCCCGGCGTACGGTGAATATCCACCCCTACGTTGTTGAGACACCTGCGGCCCTGACTAACCGTTTTGCCTCGTCATTTATACCGCGTACATCGAGGGATTGGAACAGTTTGCCGGCTGCAGTCTTTCCGTCCGAATACAATTTAGGTGTCTTCAAGGCTAGAGTGAATAGGCTCTTAATAAACTAGTGCGCCTTACCATCAACGATTGCATCACTGCTTACCATCAGGTGGGATCGCAGTTAAGCACTAGTTTATTGCAAGTAAAAAAAAACTACAATACGAACATATACGTAAGATATACAAATGTTTGATATGGCAAACTATAGAGTAAAAGTCATCTAGTACTATAATTAAGTAATGGTACTTCACTTCCTTAGCTCGCGTCATACATTTACACAGAAAACTAATGATTACTTAAATTACAGCTTAGTCTTCGTCAGTCGTAGTTTTCGATAAAGATAGCAATGCTTAGCAACAATTTCATTATAGTATGTATCTTAGCCTCTTTTAAGAACAATGGGTGTAGATAATACTTGTACAAATAAGTTTGTAAATGCTGGAAGATCAATTCCAACCTCCTTAAAACCCAATAGGCTGGCAACCCCTCTGTTCTAACTCACTGGTGCCCATGGATGGAGCAGAATGCTAATCATTAGGTGATCCGCTTGCTAGTTTACAGCCCTATTCCATAAAAACCCCTTCCCCTTAAAAACTCCCATCTTATTTTTCGACAGTCGACATATTTAAATTTTCAGAAAAATAGCTTAAGTATATATTTTTTAAAGGTGAGACAACGAGCCTCTTCGGACAACTTAATATCAGACTGGACGTATCCCATGGATGATTCAGCCGTATCAGTCGCTGAGAGGAAGTATAAATGTAAGTATTATTAGCTGAACTCCAACACCTCGGTAGGGATTTGTTCGGTTGAGCAGAACACAGCCTTAGCGTACTTCACTCCGAGTAGTCCTACCCAACCTTTTTATGAAATTTGCTTTCACACTACAGTAACTATTGAAAATAAAATGGCTTTAATTAATAATATCAAAAGTCAAAAAGTCAAAAATCATTTATTCCAATTAGACCATTACAGGCACTTTTGAACGTCAAACAAAATTTTGAAGATATAGTGTTAGCCTGTCGGTCAGTCCTCTTAGTGAAGCTATTTGCTCGTTCCAAAGTGTAGATTCCGATGGAGAAGAACGAGCAAGAAACTCCATGGTTACTCTTTTTAAATCAGTTTCATATACAGATTCCTTTTACAAAGAGTTATTTCAATTATGTGAAAACAGTGTAACACTAATATTTATTCAAATATAAAAAGAAAGTAACCTTAAGGACAATAGACAGTCTGGAGCTGACCAGTCTCAACCGACGGCGCCCGAATGGAATAGAATTTCGTTTTAAAAGGGTTCGACTCCTTAATAAAGTCCAGCTTAATAAAGTCAGTTACCCAGAAAGGTACTAGCAAATTGAATATCTTCGAATTTCGTCAAAATTAAAATAGCTTGTATGTCGGTCTTGGCTTAGAGTTACCACGGGACCAGCCTGAAAATTATCCTATCTTTTTTTAATGATCCTACATAGATAGGATGCCTGATAATTAATTATCCTATCTGTTTTAGGCGATTGTATTGAAATGTAACGGCATTCAGTGCACGATACCAGAACAAAGCATTTTGGCATTGTTCTCTAATTGCTCGATCGTTTCAAGTATTAATAAAATGCCATTTAGAAATAAACGATAGGTTATGAGCCTTCAGAAGATGTTTTAATAATAATTATCAGGCAAAAACTGATACGCTTGTGATGTAACGATTGCCACAGTGTTATGTAATAAAGACGTATCGAACGGGCAGCAACTGACACGTCAGTCATCAAACAAACATTGATGCGATGACGGCAGTTGTAGGCACTCAGCAACAAATCATTAGATCATACCTACTACTTATAATTAGCCTAACCTGCCAATTCTAGCTCGATCAATTTCAAATCAATACAATAAGTCATCTGGCAGTGTCGGCTGGCATCACGTCAAGTATTCTTTAAGGTCAGTGCCGCATCGGTTCTCATTTTAGCCGTGCCGGACCGCATCCCGGGTGAGCCGAGCGTCGTGGACGGAGGCAACAACTGGGTTTCTCTCGCCTGGCCAAAAGCAGACCCTCGCGACACCGCTCCAGTCCTCGCTTACAAAATAGAGAGCTGGCTTCTGGGAAAGGAGGGCGGCGCTCGCTGGGTTGAACTCGGAATCACACCTCTAAACTCTTTCGATGCCTTCAACTTGAAACAAGGAGAGGAATATCACTTCCGAGTGACTCCTAGAAACAGATACGGGTGGGGAGAAGCTGTACAGACATCCTCTCCGGTCGGCATCGGCTTGGCTGGTGACAGGCCGGAGTTTGTGGACATTTTGCCCGGTCAACTGAAGGTGTTAGCTGGCGAGACGGCGAACTTAAGCTGCAGTGTGAAGGGCAAGCCTTTGCCTGAAATAGTTTGGATGAAGAATGGGCACGAGATCGAGGAAGAGAGCCGGGTGACGACGTTGTACAACGGTCAAGATTGTTCATTGACCATCAAGGATATTTGCATCGAGGATGAGGCGCGGTACAGCTGCGAGGCATCCAACGTCCACGGCAGGGCCTCCACATACGCGAGGCTGGCCGTCGTCACCGACAGACTGATATGGGAAGCCGATGCTAAGCTAAAGAGGTGAGATGTTTATACGCAGATACTTTATAAATACATTTGTTTACTAATTAAACTTCCTTCTTGCGCTT
Source organism: Spodoptera exigua (assembly GCA_902829305.4). NCBI lineage: Eukaryota > Metazoa > Arthropoda > Insecta > Lepidoptera > Noctuidae > Spodoptera > Spodoptera exigua. Next base: position 3,006,731 of record LR824601.2, on the reverse strand, counting down.
GCGAATAATTTCTGCTTTGTTTGTTACTCAAATTTGTGTGTTGAAACTTTTTATTGCGTTCTTCTTCAAGGTAAAAATAATAAACTTATTTAGGTAAATAGAACTTTGCTTTTCATAGTGCGGGCATTTAATAAATTTAGGAGTTTTGTATTGTTGAATATATTATGAATTAAAAACTTTAAATGATTTGAGTATCTTGTGTAGTGATTAGTTAACATTTATGATTTGGTCCAAAACAACAATTTAGGAATTTTTTGGAAAATATCTACGTGGCTGTCTAAAATATACTGTATGCAAATATTCATAATAATTGAAAATTTAGTAAATACTTTGCTTAATAAACCTTTTTTTATATAATATCGAAATGCGAGTCCCAATGTAAACGCACAAAACAAAGTAAAGTAAACAAAAGAAAACTTTTTTATTGAATTAATTTATTGATTGATACATACCGGCTCCATCTAGTTTTTTACATATAATAATTTTGACGTGTAAAAGTGCCGTTTATGACCTATTTACAAAAAAAATCATTGTTTCATATTTACTTATTCAGAGAATAAGTAATAAGTTTTTAGAGAATATTTAGTTAAATACCGTTTACGCTTTCACTAACACTTGAATTCCGGGGTATGAATCAACATCTTGATTATATAAGTACTTTTTACGTGTTATTGTAATATAACCAGCCATATTGGCTATGATTTTCACGCGTCTTTGTGTTTCTGTAACAATCGTTAGTTGAGCTAGGTAGTTATTAACTGACACATAATTTTAATATGCCTACATAACCGATTCCCTCAAGCCGATGTGGTTCTTTCCTCAACAAAAGATACTACTAGCTAATCAATAGATTACTTACTACACAATGAACTTGCACGGTTTTCACACATCGTTTTATATTTGTCTGTGATGAAATGAGATTTATGCACCTTGATTTGGTGACCTCCATTTTCACGTTTTGTTTTTTTTAGATATTGAGTGTGTACGGACCTTTTCTTTTCTGTAGCCAGGCCAAAGCCTGGTAACCTTACTAGTAAAAACGGGATAATCTTACATCAGACTATACTTATTACAGATTTCATGTTATTGGAAATATCAACAATCTCAATTTTTAACTCCTTTCTCTTGGTAGTCGCAAATACGACCATTTCAACTTCAATATAAAAAAAAATATTTCAAGTAATATTCAAATACCATGGCATCCTTTCAGCGTCAAAGTTGTACTACCCAACATCAAAGTTTCAAATTTAGATTAGTAAGGTTTGGACCAAGCAATAATCTGTTGTTCGTTCAAATCAACATAATATATATTAATGCAAACCCAAACTACTTAGGGTAAACCTGGCAAATGTGCCCCACAATTCGAAAAATTGAAATAAAAAACGGTGCTATTTAAAACATGTTTAATAAAGTAACTAGTCTTAATCTCTGACTCAATAGGTATAAGAAAAACAAAGAAAAAACGTTTCAAAAGTAATTAAAATAGCCGTGATCAATGATTTCTTAAAGTCTATGGTGGGGCACATTACACGGATATATCAGTCATATGTGCCCCAATAAATTTTATAGGAAAATCCGAAGGATGTCCTAATTATCCTACAAATATTAAACAAAGCTTTATGTAATAAGTTAATAACACATACCTAAACGATTTCCAGGGAACGGTCCCAAGATGCGGAGGGTGACTATCCACCGCAGTTCACAATGCGGCTGCGAGACCGACGGGTCCAAGCGACCTACCCAGTCCGGTTGACCTGCCAGGTCGTCGGCAACCCTCCACCGACCCTCACATGGTTCAAAGATGGAGAGCTCCTTGTGTTTGACAGTAAGTAGCGTCTTAATAATTCGTATAATAATCACCGAAACGATAGATATGACGTAGCCTTTCTTTATAAACAATTTTATATCATGCATCTTTGATCGTCGTCATGGTGGCCTGGAAGGTAAGTGGCCCACTTCTCATGCATGAGGGGTTCGACTTTGACAATCGGTATCTAAAGTATGACTTCGTGAGACTTTAATTTCTTTAATTTAAAGTTTGAAATCGCCTATCCGCCTTGAGCAAGCATCGTGAATCGTGAATACAGGCTAACACACGGCCAATGTAGTGATGAGTTTTGGTCTTCAATTAAAAATAACTACTAAAAGAGTCAATAACATTGAAAGAGAGAATAATAAAATTAGAGAGACGACTCAAAATAATACGTTATGATACCAGAAAATCATTATTATATGGTGTTTAATAACGTATTCGAATCCTAGATCAAACACTCTAAAGGGCGTTTGAAGTTTCGCAGTGGTACCTTACAGTTGATTCCTAAATCTAAGAACTGTTAAAATTAATTGAATATTATATAACTTAATAACCCAATGAAAACAAGCTTAGGATCCGATCTGAATCGCACAGGGCGACGCTGTGGTAATTTAAATCCTCATACCACATTATCCGAGAATCCAAGTGGTTGGCACGCCGACAAACCCCGCCCTACATAAATTCCCCAACTGAAACTTGAAAATATAAAAAAGCATGTATTTATAGAAAGTTCGAAGCGCACCTAAACCCAAAGAGGCAGTATTACCTACTAGCTTAAAGAACCTCAAGAAAACAATAACATCTTGTAATTATGAATTCTTTGTCAACTGAAAACGGTTATTCCTTGTCCTGAATCGTCATAATTTCAATCCTCATTCCACACAATTTTCAGAGAGCGTGACCGGTTGGCACGGCCTGAAACCCCGCCCTCACATCCGTTTTTCAGAGAGGCAGCGAGAATTCCCAACGTTTCACTTTCACGTCTTTTGTCTCATTCCTGAAACCATTTGGGGCGGGCCCAAAAAGATATATTTCTTGAACTGTATTAGGGTTTTGAATTTGCATTTGTTTTTCGTGTAATTGTGTGATAAATTAAATCATTTTACAGGGCTATCAAATTTAGTAAAATATAGATATATTTACATTATCACATCATTACGTCATCTGGATTTATAAGGGCCCACAGCTAAGCAAAGACCTTTTCTCACAAAGAGAAATATATTTGACTGTATAAACGCATAATTTTTTGGGATCTTGGTTAGCTCGTAACTAGCTAATGTATATGACCTAATGCTTATAACCAATACTTTAAACCACTTGTATACATAAGCTGTGAGCGTACTTTATAATAAATAAATAAATAAGAGAAGGTTTGAGCACTAAATACTACGCTTGTTCAAGGCGAATTAGCGATTTCAAACTTATTCATTAGAAATTATAAGTCCAGGTTTCCTTGCGATGTTTTCCTTTACCCTTCTTCAATAATCATAGAATGTACATATAATTCGGCAAAAGTCACATCGGTAGGTACTTGTCAGGCTTCAAACCCTCATGCATGAGAAACGATCGCCTTAACCTCCGGGCCACCACGACGTTACTAAAATATTAAAAGTCAAAATCATTTTCTATCTATTTGCAACTAAAACATTAAATAATTAAATTATTATTTATTGCTAGTTTGTAAATCTGTATTGACAACATTTTATTTTCGCCTTTTTCCAAAAAGATGGCATATAGTCCGGTACTAATAATCCGTCGTAGTGACACATAACACTCATTGTAACTTACAATGGAGTGGTATATATAGTCACTAACGATGCGAAAAGGTCAAAAAACTGTTAACAAGTTCATTCGTGACAAGCTACATTACCAAACCATATTTTCCAACAACGCCACAACAATACAAATGTATACCACACAACTTAAAATTCTTCTCTTCTCGAAACTTTCAAGGTCGGCGCACAAATTACCAGGACGAGCACTTCCACACATTGGAGATAGCCCCCACCACGCTTGAGGATGGAGGGGTTTACGAAGCCATGGCAAGGAACAGCTCTGGAGCAGTCAGTTGTCGATGCAGTCTTGTTGTGGACAAAGGCATCAGGGCATACGTTGCTCCCGAGTTCTGCTGCGGTCTCGAACCTTTGTACAGGCTATCTGAAGGTATGTTGTTTTATTTGAATGCATGTCTTTATGATTTTGCTACCACATAAACTCAATTTAAGTAATACCTAGGAACAGCAAATTGTATTAACACAAAATTATTGACCTTTGCGAAGCAGCTAAGTTGACAAATTAATCACAAGGTCTTAGTTGAATAAGTCTATTTTTTACAAGTCTTTACAAGATCCATCTCTAAGCTAAAAAACACTGAATCTCCTAGTGCCTAAATACTCGTGTATTTTGAAATAAAGTACTTTTCTTTGATTTTTTTTTGCATTTCGATTTCAGGTGAAGAGCTCAGAATCTCAGCAGTTGTGGAAGCTTACCCATCAGTTGGAGTGACCTGGTACCGCGATGGCGTTCGCTTACGACCCAGTCGACGCGCCATCATGACGCTAGATCGAGATGGCCAAATAGAACTGGCTTTAGCAGCAGTTACTGGGAGAGATGCTGGAGTGTACACCTGCACAGCTTCTAATGAAGTAGGACGAGCGTCCACGTCAGGGAAGGTTGAAGTGATTGAGGGAGATCAGCCTAGAGAGAAGCGGACACCACCGGTTGTGATTAACGCTCCTGATGAACCGTAAGTTCAATATCATTAAAGGAGTTCTGCCAGAACGATAATTTTTAAATTAGAGACAGAATTGATGGATATAGGCAATAAACTTTGAACCATTAGGTACTGGTAAGTAGTAATTTCTGCAATGATACAAACATGAGTGACTGCGAATTTACTAGATCCCTGAAAGAAATTTCACACGTTCCTCAAATTTACCACTTAACAGCATGTAAAAGGTTATTTTTGATGTATTTACAAAGATAGTAATTAGCGGTTTTCTAAACCACTAATTACTTAACATAAGTATATAAGTCTCAAATTAATTATTTAAAATTTGATTACGATTTCAATGAGTATTTCTTTTTATAATTCGTAGTTACGTGTTATTTAAATGATACAAACAATTAGTGCACAATAAAAGTACATTGTTACTGCGAGGTAGTGATTAATCTGCTTTCTAAACTATATTTTAATGTGTAATAGGTATTCGAAGGAGCCAATGTTCATTCGAAAGCCGCGGTCTAGTGAGGCCCGGGAAGGAGACACTGTAATCATAGCTTGCGAAGTCATCGGAGACCCCAAGCCTGACGTCTACTGGCTGAGAGACTTCCTGAAGGTATACAGAAAATTTACTTATTGTATAATAAACTGTAGGTATAAACTTCACTTTGGCGAAATATGAATAGGCACACATAGATTATCGGTAGATACAAATCTAATTATGTTGAGTCTTGTTATTGGGAACCAAATAAGAATGACGATTTATATTAAAAATATGTCTTTTATCAATTCGGGATAGTTTGATCCTAACTTTAAGACCAATGAACACCTAATACATTTTGTTCTGGGTTGTATTGCCGGTGAGACAAATTAACCTGAACTTACCCGGTATCTAAAAATAACGATAAATACCCTCATTACCCACATTTCATAATAGTTTAGAATTTTTATTAGCCATTCAAGTCATTCAAATCCAAGTGTTTACAAATTGAACCTACCTGCCTATTATAGAAATATTCAGTGTACATAAATAGTTGGTATTTATCTATTGAGGTTATACCACCTGTGACTTACCTATATTAAAATTATAGACAGTAGGTTTTCTATCAATGAAGGCACCAGATAAAGCCATTAGTATAAGTAATCCATCAGCAAATAATTGCTTCTCTCTTTATTTATTCATTTTTACTAGCAAATTCATAGATATACATTCCTTTTTAGTACCACTCAATGCTAGATTATTTTTTACATACAATTTTAATATATTTCAACACTAAAAGGTCTTAGTTTTATCAAAATAACAAATTTTTCAAATTTAGCTCCAAACTATGAGTTATTATAAGATGTCGCTATACCGCCATGACACGTTTTTAGCGCAGACGTGGCGACATCTATGTGATAGGTCTTGAATTAAGAATTGCATACGTGGCTAGTCATTGCATGCAACTGCTAACAGATGGTGCTGCAAGTCTCAAAATTATTTTTAGACTCAGCGAGATAGAAGCAGTTTTAATAAAGGGGATTTATTTGAAGTGAAGTTTCTGAATACGCTTTTCTCGAAAGATATGCGTTTTCTTATTTTTTTTTGTTTTTATAGCTAACTTTATAAATAAAAATAGTTCAATAAAACACAGGTACCTATATCGTTCGAAACATACTTAAACAAACACATTTAGATCGTTTGAGAAATACCTACCTAGAGGCATTTTAGTAGGTACAATAATTACTGAAACAAAAAAAAGCGAAAGCAATTCTTTCGATCAAACTTTTCAATAAATTCACTTGAGTATATGTTTTTTTAACAATTTCTAATATATCCATCTCTTTCTAACCCAACAATATCATTTTCCGCAGCCGGATTATTACCGCGACGCGACCCATTTCAAGAGAGTCGGCGATGGTCCAGAGTACCGGTTTGAAATACCACACGCCAAGCTGGATTACACCGGAGCCTACTCTGTAGTCGCCAAGAACGTGCATGGAGAAGCTAAAGCGATCATCTCCTTGCAGATATTGGCTAAAGGTACTTACATAAAATATACCTTGATTGTAAAGGTTTTTGTTACAGATATTCTGCGTAGGAAATCAAATCAAATTTGCACTTATAGTGTCTTGCCCATGCATAAATACCCGCAGAACGAATGGAGTACTTATACCAAATCTTATGCCGATTCTGGGACTTATCTGACGGTGATAATTACGTAAGGTAGTAAGGTAGTGAAAAATAGACGGACGCCACGGTGCAGACGGATTACCTGATGGTAAGCATTTAGCGCCTCCCATGGACACCGCAATAACGAAACAGTCCTTTTTTATTTTACACTAGAAAAATCGCACCGCACTAAGATTTTATCCGTGCCTTGATACCTACATCACACCCAGGCCCGGAATAACAATATGTGGATCACAAAGAGTTGTTCCGGGCGGGAATCGAACCCGCGACATATTGCCCAGCCACCGCGACAACCATGTAGTCATATACAGTTACGAGTACACTGCCGACCTTTAGGAGATAAGGGTTTTAGATAGTTAGGGACTGTAGATGGATTGGGGGAGGGAAGGATTCGGCCAGACTACTATTTTGGTTTTTGTAGAGTTACTACCTACAGGAAAGCAGTATGGCATTCGTTGCTTGCTCAGATATGCGTCGATAGTTCATTAATGTATTTTACACGCACCATTCAATTGGTCAATGATTATGTCATACGGTTTATGTTATTTATGTACTAGGTACTATTACCTACATTGTTATGTACTAAATGAGTAATATCTATAAGCCCTACGTCATTGTTAATTGCTCACTGCTATTAATAGTGAGTGTCAAAAGTCGAAAACGAAACGAAAACGAAAAAAAAACAAAACAAGCGTTATTTCACGGTTCTTTGTTTTTCAACACACTTTATAAACCTATTGTTATCATTAACCTAAGCTTTTTGACATTTCTTGTGTTTGCTCAAACCTTTTTTGTTTTTTTCCACAACCATTTTCCATTTATAAGTTGGTTCAAATTTGGCCCTTGTGTGCTGTGTTCTAGGCCTATCCCTACCTCTTTCACACTATTGTCTTTTACATTCGTGAGCGAAAGAGACGAATGAAACATTGACTCAAAGGCATAGCAGTCAAATAATCTCAACTCGTTAAGTTGGAATGATTATAACTTCTTTTTTAAGTATATTTTTTTTTATATTACTTAGGTAAACTGTTGTTCTAATGATTGAACGTGTAACTGCACACTACATTATTCGAACTTAAGTAATGTAAAATATAAGACATTGCGATTCTTTGTTGTTTGGACTTGCGACCGGTGTTTGGCGATAGGTGGGGGGAGGGGGGTAGTAGGTAGCGTAAATGGGTGTGCTGTATTTTAGGCGCAGCCCCTCAACCTAATGTGGTTACTTCCCACTTAAGCAGGCATCTTGCATTATGTGCTTATTAAGTATATGATAAATATTTTTGAGATTTTCACAACGCTATTGTAATCCATCAATCGTTCTTGCAAAGATCTTGTGATTTCTGCGCAGATAAGAATGAATATCTTTATGCCTTTTGAAAATGAAAATAACAGTATTGATTAAAACCTCATTCCACATTTAGTGAGTTGAGACATTGCTTGGAAATATATATATGTATATATCTATTAAATATTTGTAGTTTCTCGTTACACAACTACATCCCTTGTTTCCGGCGCGAAAGCTCCCAGCTCCCAGCGACCTAGATATAATTAAAAGGGGTCAAAATTGACGTCAATGGTGACCCGTGTCACTAGGGTGGGACCCCCTACCGCCTGTCCCAGTTACCACCGTTTACAAGAGGATTTAACGAAGAGTCCTGGAAATATTCCCTCACCCTTACATACCGAAGGTCGTTGGGAACTGGGGTGCCCCCTTCCCGGGTATTATACCCCGAATGGCCACGCCCTATGTCCCGAATTCAGCTCAGTAATGTCACCCTTGACATGGTTCGCGGGCCCTGTAAACTGAGGCCCTGTAAGCTTGGATTAAATTGGATGTATATTATGTACTGAGAGTAGCATTAGCATTAGCATTTAATAGGTTTAGCAAAGTTTATCATTCCTTATTACATTACTGGCTTTATTTATTGGCTTTATTTTTTATCTCTTGCATTATAGTGTTTGTATTGTGTCCTTTATTATTTATACATAGGAATCATTATATGAATGAAATATGGGTGTCACCTACCTACATGTAAACTTATTATACGATACGATATTACGCTATGATACGATGAGAGATGCACATATGTATGTATATGCACATCGTATCATTCTGAATCACAGTACAATAACATAGTACAAAGACAGACAAAAACAGTGCTACATTTTTTGTCTGTCATTGTACTACGATATTCCTTTGTTATTTTAAAGTAAGTAGTTTGACGGGGCGAAACAGGGCGAAACTAGGTCTACCTCTATATATAATACTATGGAGCCTGCTTATTATTCGGTACATTTTTGTTACATATTGGTGAGTTTCTTCCGGCGGTAATACCTTTCTGTAGACATCACGTACACCTCGAAAGAACAAAAGACACAGCAATACAAAGTAAACTATCCCTTTCTCTCGCAGCTCTCCCGCTCTCACAAACGATAGCAAACATCGCCTAACGGCATGTGAAGCTCGTCAACGCGTGAAATCGCAGCGCGGGAACCAATCCGCCAACCCATTGCGGTGATGCTTAGATTAATCGATTCGCAGTAAAACCGGCTCCACCTCTTAATATTGTTATTCCACCAATCAGAGTTGCAGCATATTTGAGGAATCATTGTTCTATACACTTGATCTTCAAATGCATTGTTGTCATTGGTCAAGAACTATAGTTACTTAGTTTGGACTTTTAAGACATGTCTGGGAGAGATTTAGCCTAATATAGGTATCACGGTTGGGGCAGTGACTGGCTGACTACGTTAATTTCGGAGATAAGTGCGTCCAATGAAACATAATCTTCTGTTTAAAAATTGTATATTTAAAAGTAATAGTATGTAATAGATATACATAGAGATAATTCGAGACTTGAAGTAGTAGTCTCCCAATCTCACATCCCCCTGTACTTGCAACCATATGACCAACGAAGCAATCACTTGCTTATACGTACACATATGTAGGTATAGCTACTATCAACATTCGTCGAGTGTTTTTTTGTATGTACTATGTCGACGAACGGAGAGGAGATTGTAAGCAATTAGCGCTGCCCATAGCCACGAGCACCATCGAGGAGCTACAAGTGTGTGGCCAGGTTAGACTGATATTATAGGTAGGGGTGGGATGGGGCATCCAGTCACACCAACCTTAGTCACACTGTGAAACACAACGCTAGCGTTGTTTCCCCCCAGTTGTCTGTGAAGCCTAGTTATCTATAATTCCAGTTGATTCAGCCCACTCGTGCCGAGCATGACTCTCCCAAACTTAAAGAAGTTTCATTTAAAAGTGTTCTAAATCAAAATTTATATTTTGGTCCATTTATTTGGGCAGATGCTAATAATTTCGATACGTATTTTTAAATTAAGAACGTCGTTTAAAATCCGTTTAAATATAAGTTAATTGCTTAACATCAATTTAGGTAGATATCAAATTGTAGACATTTTTAGACAACTTTTTGATAAAAACGCATGCCAGAACTGTTTCCATTAAGTTAACCACTTAAATAAGGAATGGACCATAATTTTTATTTTATTTTTTTACTTTCAGATCCTACGTCTTCCGATGATTCCCACAATGTGAGATATGGGTAAGTTCCATTCTTTGTCTTTCTTCATTATTTTTAACATAGTCAAGGCCAAAAAGTATTATTCGTACTGAAACTATTTCAAACTAGAACTTTTATCACAATTCGTTATTGTTTTGTTTGTGTGTCTCAAACACAATGAAATTCAAATTACCTGCAGTAAGTAAGTAGCTTAATTAAAACTACTTATAGGTCGAATAAGTAGGGATACGGAGAAAGGACAGGCATATAATCGTAATGCTAACACGGTAGGAAAATAATTAATAATGTTGTCACTCAAACGGCGAACCACAACGCTATGGTTATATCACGCCGGTTTTCTGTGTGGCCGTGGTATCACTCCGGCCGAGCCGACCCATTCGTGCCGAAGCATGGCTCTCCCAAGTCAGCTAAATAAAAAAAAAAAAATTACGACACGTATTTTTTTTTTCTATCTATACGACATTTTTTTAGATTACAATTCGACGCTGTCCGAATTTAAGTTTAGGAAGAAGAATTTGTTAGTCACAGCTAAGTATAAAATATCACACTATATTTAAAATTAATATATCGCAGAACTGATAGTGACAAAATAATAACAACTTAAGTGTCGAATGTCTTTAATGAATCTAAAAAAGGGCTTTGCACAAAAACTCGTCACGATCCATTATTATTATGTTTTTTTTTTATTACAGTCGCGTGGATGTCATACCTCGCTTCGAGAGGGAGCTGACAGACTTGCTGTCGTACGATGGTGATGCAGTGGAATTCGAGTGCCATGTCTCTGGCAACCCCGAACCAGACATCAGGTGGTTCCATTACAATGAGGTGAGTTTACATAATACTTTGCTGAGTTGTAAAAGTGATTGAAAGGGGATTAGAACTGTACTATTTACACCAACACCTTTCCAGAGTATATTTACAGAATTTATTACTGTAATAAAGGTATTTGCAAAAATCCGGCTCATTTTTTTAATAGCTAGGGTTGCGGACTAAGCTCAAAAAGGTACCGCAGCCGCTTCCTATAACAGAAGAAGCTAAAGGGGTGTTTTAGTCAGTAAGAGTGCGACACTTCCCCTCGCTTCACCATGGGTTAGAGAAGCCATTTGATGATCTACCCTTTTTGATGATCACAAAAAAAGCTTTATTTGTTATGCCTGTGTGCGTTAGGTTTGAATTGGCTAAAAAGACTGGACTACAAACAAAAGCCTTGGTTGGAAATTGTACCATATTTTGAACAACAAATCTAAAAACTGACAAAGGGTAGTAACGAGGTTCTGTCAAAAATTTGAATCGATTTCCAGATTTGGTTTACATTTGGATTGGGAACTTGTTAATAATTGTGGTCGTAATTGTATATCTCATTTATTATGTAAGACGACAGTTTCTGCTTCCTATTATCTGTATCTCTCTGCTATGCATAACCTAGTTTATCGAGTTAAGTCCGATTGCTTGGTTAAGCAACAAGTCTCTCACCGAAACATGTGAAAAAACCTATCGATTATTAGTACTCTTTCGTTCTAGTTAGTAAGATCTATTTCTGTCGATAATTTTCTGACCTTATTTATATCTATGTATAAGTGAGTGAGAGTCATATAATACATATAATACCAAGGCCTCACATAAAACTGGTGTGAAACAAACACAGTATTTTGTTTCGCCTTGTCAGTGAGATTACCGAAGGCCCAATCCCCCCATCGCCGCCCTATTACCAATTGGCAACACCCTCGTAACTTCTTTGGTGTTGCGTGTGTCCATGGGCGGTGCTGATTGCTTACCATCAGGTTATCCGTCTGCTCGAATACCAACCTACTCCATAAAAAACCTATTTCATTTATCCTCTCGTGTGAATTCATTGTGATTCAGTAGTAGATATTATAAAAGCTTTAGTCCTAGTAACAAGGTTTCGTTTAAATAATTTCAGTTGATTCGTGACTGTCCGGACTTCGAATCCACATTTGAGGATGGTGCAGCTCGGCTGAAGATCAAGCAAGTTACTGCTGAGGATGAGGGCACTTACTCCTGCGAGGCTGCCAACAACCTCGGCAAGGCAACGTCCAGCGCTTGCCTCGTCGTTTACCGTAAGTTCCTACTTTATGCAGATACTTATTCTTTAGCTCCGTTGCCTGAATTCGGTCTTCATCTTTAATCTAAGAGAAATAATAATTTCAAATCTTCCAAGATATCTTAGGAGTTGCGTAGTTTGTCCTTCTAATTACGCTTACTGGCGTAGAATCTATTTTTAAGAACCAATTTCTATACAATTACTCACTTAATTTAGGTTATTCATATCAAAACAAATTGTGGGACTCGAACCCATGACTACATTGTATTCAAGCTTATATTCTTCATAATTATGCTTTATTTTAATTGAATTTTGGAGAATATTTTATAACAAGCTTTTGCTCGCGACTCCATTTGCGGCGAATAATGACTTCCAGCAAATTTTTAGTAGGTAAAAAACTATTCTATGGTCTTGTCAAGTTCCAAACTATGTCTGTGCCAAATTTCACAGAAATCAGTTAAGTAGTTTAGTTTAGACGTGAAGAATAGACAGACAGACAGTCAAACAGACATACAGACAAACAGACAGAATAACTTTCGCATTTATAATATTATATAGTTTGGATGATATATATTTTATAATATAAAACGGCATAAATGTTCTTTTGTTTTTATCATACTCTCTTATATTCATATTAATGATCATCTTCTACTTTTTAGAAATACGTTTTTCACTGCTTTCTTGGTGTAGGTAATCCAATCACGACCCAGCCGTATAGGTGCGATCGGCATTAGGTTTTATTTTTATTTTCGATTACGAAATTCTCGTATGTCATAAAAAAATAAGTTTTTAAGTGAGTAATACAACATTTACATAGGTTTCGATACAACAGCTGCTATGCTGGCGTTTTCTCCACTAAAATATCATATCAGACTTGTAGTATTTTGACCAAAGGTAATTTTTTAACACGTATTTGTTCTTGTACAGCTCCTGGAGAACCAAACACGCTAAGTCAGAGGCTGCGACGTCCACCAGCATTGCTGTCTGCTGCCTCCACTCCTCGCTCAACACCACGAAGTACGCCCGCCAGATCCGTCTCCAGAACACCTGGTAAGTCAGGACTTACTCCTTACAAGGAGTCTCGTATGGCGATGTGTCATATTGCCTATAGAAATGAACTTGTTGCCCTACATATTATTTCTTTATGCGAATGTATTTGCCATGCTAACCAATCTTATATAGCAGAAAAATTAACTATACTCATTTTCACCAGGCCCTGACCCCCGCCGTCTATGCAGTCCGTCCCGGCAAATGGCGCCTTCATTCTACACGTACCCCTTCAACAAAGTGGTTGAAGAAGGAGACCATGTCACTTTCAAATGTGCAGTCAAAGGCCAACCATCCCCTTGGACTACTTGGGACAAAGACGGCATCATCATAACCCCATCAGCCAGAATAACTATGAAGGAAAAGGATGATATGCTAAGAATCCTTGAGATTGAACAGGTCTCTATTGAAGATGTTGGAATTTATAGAATTACTATTGAGAATGAGTTCGGAAGGGCCGAGGCGACTGCGAGGTTGGAGGTTATAACGCAAAAGGGCAAGTTCTATGGTGGAGTGCGGGCGTACAGTGCGTCACCAAGGAAGTCCCTCTCGTATAGGAGGTACCCGTCCGTGCCTAGACAAGACTGAAGACCAAGTTCGGTATGATCATGTAAGTTTCTTGTCAAATTGTACTATCCAGTAAAATATGAGCCAAACATTTTGCTTATTTTTTTGATGTTTGTGTTTTGTAGATCAATAAACTTTCTACGTCGACAGCAATGCGAATTTGGGTACCCATTTTTATTTGTGTGCATTGCAATTTTCTCATTGCGAATTTTGTATCTTTTTCTGTTGCTTTTTATTTCTTTCTCACAATTAATATGTTATTTCAGGAAAGGAAACACCGCGTGTGAAGATATATTTATAATAAACGTAATGATTTGTTTTTTCTTTCTATTGTAATTTATTTTCTATGCATTTTACTTATTACTTTTTTTACTATTATGACTTAACTTTGTTTGAACAAAGTTAGAAATGTTAAGTTTTTTGTTTTTTTTCTGTTTGTTTATTTATAAGGTCGGGTTAAAATAATGAAAGAAGACGAACACATTTTAGTGATCACATTTTGTATTTTCATTCACATTTAGATTTTAAAGAGAAAATTTGTAAAAAAAAGCACTCATAGTGTAACAATCATCTTTATACATTATAACACTAACTATTTATATAATTATAGAACACATAAATCTACATTTTCTTTAAATACTTGCAGAGTTTACGATTAAATATATTGAATAATTATATGTCTTTGTTTCATTGTTATTTTACAATTGATTATATACATATCTACCTATTTGTTTCATTTTATATGGAATATTTTTTATCATATATATCATAAGGCACAATATTTTTATTTATCCTATATTTACACAATAAAGCTCAGAAGGTTTTCCCTCGTTTTTATTTTAAATGGAATATTTTCATTATATTATAATAAGGCAGTATAATATAATTACTTAATATTCATTTAAAAATAATTTATAGCCCTTTAGGTTTTCTCTCGCTCCATCAGTCTGTTTCTCCCTTTCTTCATAATTCCATTCGTCTTTCTCGCTTTTCATTGTCTTGAATATTGTTTTCACAATACTATCTCATCTTAATACTAGCTTATCTCTGATTTTGACGTTCTTTCACAGTATTCAGAACTCACTTCTCTTTATTGGTTTGGTCTATTGGTCTTTTGGTCTATTGGCCTTTTGGTCTATTGGTCTTTTGGTCTATTGGTCCTTTGGTCTTTTGGGCTATTGGTCTAGTGTTCTGGTCGTCTATTGTTTTCTCTTCGAGCATAATTTCATTCATAACTCTAATAGTTTGTATGTTGATCTCTTGTTTTATATGTTTCTACATTATGTAAATGTTCACTAGTGAGTTCATATATAAATAGGATCTTAATGTATACAATATTAAGGTCCTATTTTCGGAATTATCCCTTAAGGCTTTCTCCGTGTTTTTATATTCCATCCATTTCTCTGGTTCTTTTGTCTCCTCTAATATTAATTTTATATGTTGAGTTTTTATTACATGCTATATTAAATATTTGCTAATTTTAAGAAGGAAGCCCTGGAGGTTTTCTCTTATTTAAAAAAAATAAACATATCTTCCATTAGCCTTCATAATTTTTCTCTCTCCCGCATGGACCTTTCATTTTGTAATGTAAACCACCGGAGGTCCATTAAATCATAACATTTTCTTTGTTAGTGTTGTGCTGTTTCTGGTTATCTTCTCAAAGATTTAATTTGCTTTTCGGATACGTATAAATAACGTACAAAGTAGATGTTTGATTGTAAGTAGATTAGAAACGAAGTATAATGTTTAGATATTTTTTTCGTTTAAAAAGATTTTGTTCTGTTTTTGGTGTAAAGGAATTTTGATATTTTTTCAGATAGGTATCATTTCAATATGAGTTACTTAATAATAAATTGTTTATCAACATTTTTTGAGATTATTGATTTTACGTTTCATTTTCTTGTCTTTTTACACTCTTGGCGGATTAGTCGTAGTTGTTCAGGTCATTAAGCATGTGAGCTGGAACTGCGATGTCTTTCTGTTTTTGCAGGTTTGATGCGTATCGTCATCTTCTATTTGTTATTTTGTAGATTTATGTAAGTCTACTATTAAATATTCTTGAATAGGCTTGTTAGCAACTAGAAGAGTAAAGTTAATTCCAGTAGAACTATTCTTATTACATTGATAATTTCGTAATGATATTAAGATCAACATTATAAACGTCTTAATGCTGATGTTAATAGTTTTTGAAGTTGTGATAAAGCTAGCATCTCGACGATTGGTGGTGTTCCTTTCGTAGAAGCATGTACGTAGACAGGGAGGGTGCACTGGATTTATACCTGAAAATAAAAAGAAAGTAAGTACTGCAAATCAATAGAAATAAAAATTTTACCTATCCAAAAAAGTTTTAAGCTGAGCAAAGTCTTATATCATGTAATCGCTAGCATCGCTCAGCATACACCACTTAGATATAGGAACACAGAATTTAATTGTCATAGGAAAATATCAAATAATATTCTGCAATAATCTACATTATCTAAATGGTCTAATTTTAACCGATTTACGACTGAATGCTTTTCGTATTAACATTCAATTTGTAATGCACATAGCGATAATTTTGAGACGCTTAGCAACACAATTAAAAGTATTATAATAGTATTTAAAATGAAAATAAAATACCAATATCGCAATGCAAACAATAATCTTTTTCAGAAGAAAAAACATACATAGTTGACACACGATGTTGTACCGTAAATACTCTATTGAATAAAGCACAATATACCTTGTATGTAAACTCGTTTTACGATACCACATCGTGTGACAAAGGTTTTACACACAAAACATTAATCTAAATGTCGCAAGCTATTTCAAACTTTATAACCAAGTCGTAGAATTGATATTTAAACACTTACGTGAATTACCGGAGCTGGCTGGTTTCGCGAAAACAGTCGGCCGAAACGGAAGAACTGTTGGATAGAAAGTTCCTATTATAAATATATTTTACTGACGTGTGTTAAATACATTTTCGACTTTATTACAACAAAAAGAAGTTCCAAAGTTAAATAAAATCTTTCCAAATACAACTTAATTCATTTTCTAAGCTGTCGTTCGGTTGCTATTTAATTTTTAAATGGATTTTGTTTTGGGAAAGGATTATACTTAGTTATAAAGAGCAATCTACATTCTTGTTTTAACAAACTCATCATAAACAAAACACATACGGCCTTATTACAAAACAAGGTTTTACTTTAGTCTAGGACTAAACCATTGAGCCAGTTTTTGTATTTCGAATTGAAGGTAGATGACAATAAGGCTCATAATTCAAAACCCGACTCAATGTTTTAAACCTGGACTAAAGATAAATCTTGTTTTATAGTAAGGGAGTGAAGGTTTGTTAAGCTACGTACCGATCTTCTTACGCTTGGGCTCGGTTCTGACACGATATAATGGGTCCTGCACCAACAGAAAGAAATCCTTGTTATAACACATCATTATTATTTAAACACACGAAAACATTTCCCTACACGATCGCAACCGATTCATAATTATATTCGCTGCTGCAAAACATTGCTATAAGGATGCTATAGCTAACGCGCTGCAAAGTTAAAACTTTCGCGAATCACATATTTTCGCCTACATCTCTATGCATTGCCTAATGCAGCTTGGTATTACCTGAATCTTGTGAATATTTTTGTAACCGCGTTTGCCAATCACGAGATCTTAGGTTGCATCCCCGCGTTGGAGAATTACTGTAAAATTCTTTGTAATAGTACAGTTTCTAGGATTGTGCCGTATTTTGTATAATATACGTAGCCCAAGGTCGATGGGAAAATTTTGCATATCTCATTTTGTATAATGACTATGAAAGCGTAGGTAACTTTTTCCCAGCTTTGTAGTTTATCTCTCATCGATCTTAGCCTACGTATAGATATTATTGTATGAGACTCAACAATTATAATAATTATAGGTAATGTAATAAAGTACATAGTAACAAAACCAATAAAAAATTAAAATTAAATGTAAAACATAAGGCATTTTTGCAATTCGTTATAAATTTCAATTATTAGCTTATTTAAATAAAGTATCTTAAGGATAACAATAAAGTTAGCAATGCATCAGTTAGTACACACGCACCTGGTAAAGTGGTTTTCATTTCTAAACATCAAGTTGCCCCACGCGTTTATACGCGAACATCCGTTTACAATGAACTTCATACAATTCGTTAAGACCCTTCGAGGCAATGACTTTGGTCTCACAGGGATGGCGAAATTTCTGGGTGTTAGTTCATCATCTACAAAATAACAATGTTATAGAATTTGCAGATAGAAATCGACAAAATAAAACAATAATCTATCATAGAAATATACATACGATCGTCTTCCGGTGTAGCTACTACATGAATGTCATCTTCGAAAATAGTTATCACTGAATCCACACCATTAACTGCCTCGTGCAATGGTGTGATTGTAGAACCCAAACTCTCCTGGCCTTCGCTATAAACTACTGCTTGTGTAATGATTTCTTGGTGCGCATCTGTGTCTACGTCAGGTGAGAGAGAAAGTACCTTAGCCCATGTTGGTGACGCCCATTTTGATGGCGATGGTGTTGGGAGACTATCCTCGTCGATCTGGCTCTGTTCGTAGGCTTCGACGAGCCCACGAAGGTTTTCTCCACCCTCGTGAACGTCATTCAAGGAGGATGGAGAAAAGGCTTTGAGATTTGGCTCGTCTTTTTGTAATAGGCTCTCATCCTCGTTCTTATCTCTGTAAGGCCGGTGATAAAGATATTTTGTGTCTAAAATTGGGGTTTTAGGTTTTTTACTCTCTATATTAATTAGAGGAGATATACAACGCACGGTGCTCGGCGTTGATGTGGTTGATGTCAAACTAAGATCTCGTGGTTGAAATCTTTTGAGAACATCTTGTGATCGTGGGCTGGCAAGGTTCAAGCTGCTCGTTGCGCGCTGTCTTGTTGGTGTGGATTGTAAATGTCTGGACCTAAGTTCAGTGTCCCTAGAAGACAGACAGCGAGCCGGTACAGCTGGTACAAGCTCATGATTCAGATTCTGCGGTCTTTTAACAATTGTTTGGCGCAGTTTTTCAGTTTCTTGTGTAATAGGCAGGGCTCTTGAAGGGGGAGGCAATAACCGCCGTCGCGGTGGTAGCGGTGGTATTTGACGGCGATGGGGTCTTTGGTCCATCTCGCGAGGAAATGGGCTTCTTGACATGGCTGGTACATTTCCAACACTGGCGTTATGTCTTTCTTGTCGATCAGGCCAATGAGGGTCGAACAAGGTCCTTGTAGGGGCAGGCAATAACCGTCTTCTTACTGTTGTGAATTGCACAGTTTCCCGAGGCGATGACCAAGAGCCAGGTACAGGTGTAAAGTTAGTCGGTCCTCGCCTCTCCTGACGACTAGGCCCATAGCGGGGTATAACAAACCTCGGAATAGGGGGCAATAATCTTCGAATTCGGCGGATCTCCGGTCGTAGAGGAGATTGCAATGAGTAATTTTGATGGACGCTCGAAGAAGAAGCATCTTCTCCGGAAGCATTACAGCTATCCATATCATTAAAACCATAAATTTTGATCGCTCGTTTAGCTGTTCGTATATTTAGGGCGCGGTAATGATATGCCCAAGATGGAGTGCCAGGTCTTGTGGTGGGCATTATAGATCTTAACTCCAAACGATTCGTCACCCGTGGAGCTGAAATAAATATTTGTATATAGGTAACAAAACAAACTTAAATTTAAATTAAATTTAAAACAGGAAAAAGATACTTACTTGGTTTTTGTACGTAGACCACACTTTCGTGTAACGTTATTCTAATTGCAAATAACCATTTATTCAATAATACAATAAATTTGTTATGCTTCCTATCGCTTCCTAAATGTATCAAGTTACTTAAAATTTGCTGAAATTAAAAACAGTGATTAACAGTCAAGGCTGTAATAGATTATCCTTCATATCTTATTACTTACCAGTGATATTCAAAGGAATCACATTCTAACAGTCCACAAAAGTCAAGCAGATAAGAAAAATAATTTTTAAATACTACAAATGTACTTATTTTCTGAAAAACCTAGCTGAAAATTATAAATTTTCAGTTTCAGTTTCGTTGACATGAGCTTGGCGCGTTGAAGTCTTCTACACGCTGCATTTATTTCAATTAAATATCTAAAATATACTGAATTAATCTTAAATAGGGTGAACTCATTAATTAACGACTTTTGGTCCCTTAACTCCAAAATGGAAAAGTCATAAAGTGACCACTCAATTTATGTAAGCATAATGGCTTGAAAATCAAAAAATTACAATATTATGTTATATTCATCTTTATTTCCAACTAAAAATTATAAAAATGGCATACTAGATAGCCAATTGTTTCCCAAATGGGAAAAAAGAGATATACACAATGTAAAACAATCTTTTGCCAAGCAAGTTATAAGGCCAGATTTAATAGGACCCCCTTAATAGAGTACACGCTTATTATTCGTGAATGATAGTCGAATTTCAAACCTTTTACAAACTGCTTAATTTGACATTCAACCTGGAAACAAACAACTCTTCCCTTAAACACAAAAACCGATGTAAAATATAATATCAAAAATTATGATGTACGTAATTTTATTTTAATATCAGAACGTTCCATTTTTATAAAACTCTGATCTAACAAGACATTTTTCTTGTCAATTTGTCTTCTCTTCCTTTTACGTCAATGTCACATACACATTTCACCGTGACCTAAACACAATATTCCCAAACCATCATCATCATCATCAGCAGCGTCATGCTGATGTTGAAGATTGACAATGATTCCATCCACTGCTGAACGTAGGCCTCCCCAATAGCACGCCACTGCTGAGCTCGACGTTCAGCTCTTCTCTTCCAACCGCTACCAGCCACCCTGCAGATATCGTCAGTCCAACTTGCTGCGGGGCGCCCTACGTTTGCATACGGTACCCAAAGCAATCCATATATAATAAATGGATTAATATATTTATGGTTCCACGAGGGTGTCAAGTCATCACGTTGCGCAGCAGTCAGTCACAAATCATTCCGTCAACCATACATTTTTATGGGACATGTCGTCAAACCAGCAGTCCTATTACCTGATAGTGATAGCTATCATCATTAGCCTATAAGTGCCTACTACTTAGCAAAGCCCTATTGTCACACGGAATAGGTTTGAGCATTAATTACCACGCTTCCTCAAGGCGGATTGAAACTTATAATTAGAAGTTATAGTCCAGGTTTCCTCATGATGTTTTCCTTTACAGTAGGTCTGAAGAGTCTAAATGAACTTAGTACATATGACTATGAAAAAGTCACATTGGTACTTGTCAAGCTTCGAAACCGCCTCTTCATTAATGAGAACCTCAAGTTTCGGGCCATTCACCGCGGCCTCGGTCTAGAGCAGGAGAAGGAAGGGGGGGTTTTTAGTCAGTAAGAGTCTGACACTCTCTCTCGCCTAACCCTGGGCGGGAGAAGTCATTTGATGATTTACTCCTGACAAAAAAAAGTTTCGGGCCATCACGATTTTTTATAAGTATAGAAGTATTTAGTAGCCCCTTAAAACCTGGTCTCTATTGCTTTTTATCACCAAAATCGTTATTGAAGATGTAGATTCAACATTTCAAATTCAATGCCATTAAAACTAATGAAGCGTTTAAAAATGTTTTGTCAGTACAATTGTGACTACAAAATGATAAATATAACGCGACATTTAAGTACCACATACAAAGATAAGTAGCATTTCAGTTTAAACTTTTATTTAGCTGAATCGTATTAAAAGTCGGAGCGTATAAAATGCTCGGACAGGCGCCGTACACTGCATACAAGTTTCAATTTTACCCCGAGCCTTGCGAAGGGGCCACCACTTGTTGCATCCCACTGAAATCGCCCTGTTCAATGTCCCGTACCGCGATACATTCAAGCTTTTCAACACACAACCTTAACTCTATAAACAGAGAGCACATATTCCAATAAAGGCTCTCTTTAGAATCAAATGCATGAATGGACGAAGTTTAAAGTTGATTAAACGTTAATTCAACGTTTTATCTTTGTGTTGGCTCGTCATTGGTTACGCGGTTTATATTAGATTTGATTTTGTTTGTTGATGTTCATTAAAAGCTATTGAAAATAAATATAATTAATAAAGTAACGTTTTGAAAAATGCTATGTTGTACGTTGTATCTTTACTAATAAGCGTCAATCAGCCTATCTGCCCACTTTTAATTAAAGGACTCTTCTTACAAGGAAAAAGTTGGAGCATTAATCACCATGCTTGTTGACAGCGGATAAGCGATTTCAAACTTATAATAAGAAATTATAAGGACTGACGACGTTTTCTTTTAGCGTTTTTCAGTGGAAGTTAAATTTAAAAAATTAAAGTGTCCTTTCAAATATGACTTACAAAAAGTCACATTGGAACTTGGCAAGTTTCGAACCCTTGCATGAGAAGCGAAAGCTAAACCTTCGAGCCACCACGACCAATACGCATATAATGGGCTAATTGTTATTAAGTAATTAGTGCATATTTTTTACGAACTGTCGCGCGTTACGGTCTGTTGTTCAAATATATATATATATCTATCACACAGAATAATTATTTAAGCTAATTTAATAAACATATTAGCGTCTCTATATAATGTGTATGAGAAAATATATTTTATACACTCTAAAATGAGTGTATAAAATATATTTTCTCATTAGAAAATTAACGCCAGAAGACGTTTAGGAAATCAAAAGAAATTTTGAATAAATACTTACATCAAAATGGGTCTTTTTGTATCTGAAATCATAAATAACACATGAGCTCTCGACAATTGCTAGCAGTTCAGAGTTCGTTCCCGATCTGACAGAGAGAAACCCTAATATTTTCCCTGTCATTTTTAACCTCGTTCTTCTGATGACAAGTCTGGCGTAAGTAATCTGCCCTCGTTGCTGAAACAAAAAAAACTTATATATATAAGTACATATACGATGTGAAAAGGAGGAATGAAAAGCATGTTACAAAAAAAGCCATGAGTATAAATGTGGATGGATGGAGAGGGAGAGGGAGACCAAAGAAAATATGGATGGATTGTGTGAGAAGTGATATGGAAGACAGAGGAGTTAGCGATAGCGTGACGAGTGACAGGACAGAATGGAAGACAAAAACATATTGCGCCGACCCCAAATAAAACGGGACAAAGGCAGGAAGATGATGATGATATAAGTACATTTCTATGTGCCTTAAAACTACGCCTACTTACTATATTAAAAATGTAAAAGTTTGTGAAAACGTATGGATGTATATTTGTTATTCATTCACTCAAAAACAACTGCACCGATTTAGTTGAAACTTGGTATTTTTTATTTTTATTTTATTTATTTTTTTAAAAAGCGTTGCCCCACATTAGGATTTTCTCCTGTAGCGTGGGTGCTGTTACAAACATACATTTTCACATCACAAGACAAACAGACCCGGAACAACAATTTGTGGATCACTCAAAGAGTTGTTCCGCGCGGGATACGAACCCGCGACACGTTGCACGGCAGCCAGTTGCCCAGACACCGCACCAACCGTGCAGTAAATGTATGTAGATAGATGTTACCCTAGATTAACACATAGGCTTGTTTTTCATCAACATATCACGCCTTAGAAGTCGCGGGCGAAAGATAGTATTCTCATGTACTTGGCACACGACATGGTAAAAGAGATTTTGGCCTGTTTGTGCGGTAAAAGAATTGCCTTTACACTATTGTTTGAGGTCATATTTGCAGTCTAGCCTGATTTGCCTACACATTGAAAGTTAATAAAATGAAAAAGTATTATTATAATGGTGGTAGGTGTAGCTCTTCCATCGAGTCAACCTTTTCTGTATACTTTCAGCAAGTCATGTAAGTAATGATTATATAATATAAAGCTATTTATTTAAACAGTAACAATTGAAGAATATGAGGTACTCCGTTGTGTATACTACGTACTAAGTGAACCTATGTCGAATTTCAATAATCGTAAACCCAATACTCTAGATGGGTCCAAAAACGAATCCCTATTTGGGAATACTTTAGGAAAATTCACTAAAGGTAAATTCATAAGTCAACCCGAGTCTGCATTATGTATACCTTTAATATACTTATTATAATAGCATAAAAAAGAACTTCAGTTTGTACACACTTACCCTGAAGCTTGAACGATAGAACATCTCTGAACCTATACTCCATTCCATCCGTAAATCATTTAAAGGATACATATTTATAAAGGACATTTCTAAAAACAATGGTCTTCCTTCGGGCATCGCTACGGAGTCCGGTACTGATTGTATACAGATGTTTCGTAATATAGGAAGCTCGTCTAAAACACAGAAATTGATTAGTTATATGAAATACACGATATTGAAAATAATGATATGAAATGAAATAAAAAAAGATTATTTTTAAATAAAATAAAAGTAAAACAAAATGAGCGCTTACCATGTAATTGGAGCGATGATAGCTAAATACAGCGATTGACACCCATCCTTTCTAAGCTTACCTTTCGTTAACTGAAAATTCTGCTTATAATCTCAATTTCATTTAAAATATTACATTTTTGAAAGACCCTACTAGTTTCAAAATGACTTTACAATCGTTGCTACATGGATCGTATTGGCTTTATTTTTTTATCTGGGTAAGACTGCTAGATCCTAAACCCATTTGACGCTATCGAACATTACCTATTGATGCATGTTTACTTAAATGAAATCTAAATGCTACAAATTAATTTGTAAGTATGGCAGCATGGATACATGTTGGTAAGTACGAGTAGATACTACTTTTTTCCAGAATCTCTGAACAGTTCAGCACTTTGACTAAGCTTTAAGGTCCTGTTTCACAAATTCTAAGCAGCGGCTATAAGTCAGATAAAATTGCAAATGACGTAATTTCTATGAAGTATTTCCCACGTAAGTTTATCAGGTACTAAAACGAATGTAGTGAAACAGACCGAGGTATGGTGTACATGTTTTAAAAACTAATTACTAGCAAATTTATTTCAGACAATACAATTAGATAGCTCGTTTGATAATAGAAAATGGCTTCAGTTGCTCCATTTTTTATGGAAATAAGAGGCAAGTGAGGTGACAGACAGCTGATGGTAAGCGATCAGCGTCGACCATAGACTTGAACTTTTGACCCACGACATCAAAGGATATCAGAACTGCGTCGTCGAGCTTTTAAGACGCTGTTTTTTTGATGGCATCGGTTCGGAAATACTGTTGAGACCTAATGTCATATCGAATGAAAGGTGAATGAACTTTTTCTTAATTTTGAGTTTTCGTTTGTCTTGGAGTGCGAAACGCGTTGAGGATAATTTAGTTAAATAATCTTGCAGTTTTTGACACTGATTTCATATGTGATCTTGTGACAAAAGAGTCATAACTAATTCAATTGTTAAAATTTAATGCAAATAGTTTTAGTATAATTAATTAATTTATTATGATAAGAAAGACTCACAGCTTATGTATACAAAGTAGTTATAAGTATAAATAATAAATATTAAGTATAATGTATTAATAAAATGATTATAACTACCTACATGTATTTCAGATAAATTAGCCAAAAGATTTGACAAATAAATAATTTTGTAGAACAAGTAATTATTTGAAAATTACAATCTATGTTCCATTTTTTATTTGAAGCTGGTTTCTCTAATCTATTGCTCCATTTAAAATTAATGATTCTTAGTTGTGTAGTTTTCTTCGATGTTTTCTTACCATCCATTGAATGCATATAATGACTAGTATACATATAAAAGCATATTTATTTATTATTTTATTAATATCTATAACTGCGATTAATGTATTTAGGTATCAAATAATCTATCTCGTTGCATGTATTCTAATAATTATTCTACTTATTAAAATTCTAATATTAATTCTATTAACCATACTCCGAAGTTATTTAACGGCTAATTGACATAATCTTCAGTAATCCTTTTCTCAACAAAATCAATACTAAGGAAAAGTTAAAGTTATCATTGAATATCTCTGAGAACAGCAGGTCTGGCATCTAAGATGAGGATTGAGAGATCACTCTTTATGTAAATAATTGTGACTTTCATTCTAAAATTTTGATTAAAACCGGTAAGGTAAACGTTTGGCAGCCAGAATACTTTGTTTTGAGTGCAGCTACAGAAAAAAAATACTGATAAATTTAAAAAGAATACCATGCTTTTGATAAACTTTGATTATCCAGTTTGGAACTGATTTTTTTAGGAATGTATAAACACGGTGTCTAGGATTGAAAGTAATGTATATTTAATTTTGTAAAATAATTTTACTAATTCTAATAACCTGAAAGTTTGTAAGTCAAGGTAGATGTTTGTTATTCTTTCACGTAAAACGAATACTTAAATTATTTTAATTACATTTGGCACAGAAATAGATTATAGTCTGAAACAACACAAAGACTGCTTTCAGCTGGCTGAATCTGATACACTTTTGCGTTAAAATTGAAATACTAAATTAATTGGTAGCTACTGAATACTTTGTGGATCAATAAATAAAAAGTAATTCTTTAGATAACAACATGTAGGTACAAGTAACAATGAACGATCTGCATTGTTATACATTTTACATTGATTTCAATGAAATAATTCCTAATTAATAGAATATCTTGACTTATACCAAAAATGTGATTAAAATTGTCTTACATATTGTTAAAATGCATTGCATGCTGCTTATAATTTAATTAAGCAATCGAAGCTATGTATAATATCGTGTATATAAAACTGAAGTGAATGTGCAGTTAAAAGTAACTAATCTATTCTTTGATTGTCTTAATAAGAGTACCTACATAACAATGTATACCTACGTGTTCATCTTACCAATAATTATAAGTTTTAATGCATATTTGTAGTACGTAATTATAATTCTACAATTTATTTTATTTTATACGACTAGCTAATATTTGACATTAAAATCTTACTTTTTAACTGTATGTATATGCTATCATTTAGCTAGAAAATATGCATAGTAATGATAATTTTGTCCGAAAAATTAAGATTTTCATTTTATTAACTTCGAAACTTTGTTAAGTTTTATCATGATTAATAGTTTTACCATAGAAAGCAGATTTTTTTATTTTCTTTTCATTATCATTAGAAAATTATTTTCCTGATTAAATTATTTTATAACTTTCTTCAAACAACTTATATCATTTTCTTGTTTCTATTGTAGTGTGTAAACTTTTCGGTCTGCTTAGTAGACAAGAAAGAGTTAACATTGCCTTGTATTTTCAAATTGAGCACGTTGTTCCCATGGCTGAAAAAATTAGCATATGTCAAGAACAAAATCATCATAAAATATCATGTTTATTTCATTGTCAAAGCTATTCCCTATATTACTTAATTCATGCAAATTACCTTCGTGTAAAAGTGTGTTCTGAGCTATTTGCAACCTAATCTACATTTCATTAAGATTGCGTTCTGGTCGAATCAGCTCATCAAAATCGTTATTGTCTTCATCGTTATCGTCATCTTCTCCTTCATCTCCACCATTATCATCCTCATTATCTACTTGTTCCTCCAAATTCTCAGCTTCCACCTCCGGTTCCACTTCTTCTTCGATTTCATCATCAACGTCACCATTCCTCTCATTGTCGTCATTCAATACTTCATTTTCGTTTTCGAAATCAATAAAATATAATTCTATGTATCCTATTTGTATATCGTCGACTTGATACGTGAAAGTGAAATTGTCATTTTAAAAATTATTCCTAATGCCAAAATTACTGGTTTCTTTTTTATTAACTTCCTAACTATTTTAGTAAAAATTGAGATTATTATTGCAGATTTTTTTAACTTTTTTTCGGATAGGTGAAGCCCATTCGTGCTTTGAAACTACTTCTACAGTGAATAGTGAATGAGCTATTGGAATTATGATTTTTTAGACAGACAGACATATTATAGGAAGGCACTTTATTGTCGATAAAAAAAATACAGTAATCATTTCAACCCAATTATTCGCCACAGCGGCAGTACATGTCACAGCACAGCCACCTACAGCATCATTAATGTTACTGATTCTTTTTTATATCAAGGTAAAAGTACAAATTGCGGATTATTTTGAACTATAAAAGCTTTTTTAGGTCTTCCGAAAATAAGTCTATCTTAGCACTACTCGTATATTGTAATGGTGCTATGGTCAATGTTATATTTTATTTAAAATAATCTACGTTACCACAAAGTGCCATTAAATAATTAAAACTACTTAACATAAAAAATAAAGTAATAAAAATATATATTAAAAGAACTGGAAATTTAGGACGATAAAATTACCTCAATGGAACCCTTATCATCATTATCACCCTATAAGCGCTTACTGTTGAGCAAGGCCACTTTCACCAACAGTGAAAAGAAAATAATCGGTCGCTTATTTAAAGCGGATTTTTAAATATGAGTCCAGGTGAATGTGAGAGAACTAGGGTACTGAATAATCTTATAAAGTACTAACATGTAACTCGGAGAAAGTCACATCGTACTTGCTTAGGTTAACAATCCGTATTCACATGTATGAGAAGCCGGTGCCTTAGGCCCAGGTCGTCTCGAGATTATGACTACAGACACTAATCTATTTTTAATAATCTTTGTTTAAATTTACAACAAAGAGATGGTGACTGTCATCAGCAGTAGTTATTGATCTGAGATTTTTTTGCTATCGCAAACAACCACTGGATTGAGCCGTATGCTTCATAAGTTTTTAATAGGCAAATGTATACACAGATCTATTGATGAGAAACTATTTAAACAAGTCTGCTGCAATGCTTAGAAAAAACTAGTTCTTGTTTTTTACAGAAAAAACTTCTTACTTTGTACGTTTTCTGTGACAACCAATTCTTTCACTATGGTATATAAACCGTGACTTCATCATGCGTTACGACCGCGACGTATCAACATTTACATTTAGACCTCATGAACTAAAGTCCATACTTAAAAATAAAACATTCCTGTTTTATGAGGAGCAGCCAGAGATTCTCACAACTCGTTATCTCCAACCTAATAGAAAACAAACAAATAATAAAAAAAAACTCATATTAAAAAGAAAGTAAGGAACCAAAAAATAGTTAATACAAATAATAAGAAAATAAATCGTGTATTTTGCGTTGCAATAACATTAACCAGAGTATTTTCTAATGATAACTTACTGATGGGTGGTTCCAGCTGGTAACATGACTCCTGAGCATTTTCAGGAGTAGAGCTGGAGTTTGAGCCCTGTAATAAAATAAGTCTTACTACTCAGAACATAAGGTTACGTTATGTACAATTAGTCATTTGCGTCTTTTAAGTAATTTGCAGCCCATTATTTATTTGTAGTATTAAGTTTGGAATACAGGCTATTCTAGCCTAATTCTAGCCTATCGGATAAGTTGATAAACAATCACACATCAATTTTTATACATTTCCGGATCTGTTGAAATGATCAGGTTTTGCTTTAGTGTGTATGTGTGTATGTATGTGTGTGTGTGGGTGTTGTGTTGGTGTGTGTGTGTGTGTGTGTGTGTGTGTGTGTGTGTGTGTGTGTGTGTGTGTGTGTGTGTGTGTGTGTGTGTGTGTGTGTGTGTGTATGTATGTATTCGCACGTGTGCGTAGATATGGGTGATATGGTATCAATATGTGTACACAATAAACCTTCTGTGTGTGTGAATTATTTGTATTAAAAAGGTGTAGAGTACAGTTATTTTTCAGTTTAGTAACTGAAAAGATTTTTGTAAGGTTGAAGAAAAAGCTGTATACAATTCTGGAATAAGAATATCTTGAATAAGACCTTTTCTATAATGATACGTTGCATAAACGCTAAGCCTTTCGTATCTGTTAATTTAAAATGAGCGTGTGACTGAACAGGTGTTGCAAAAGCCTTACTTCAGTTACGTAGTCGTAGGAATTATAGATTTGTAGAGTAAATTTAAAAATGTATATATTATATGTGTTTATAATTTTGACTACATAATAAGTCTTTACCTATGAAATTGCCGTTCTGTAGTACTGGCCATTTCAAATCAAAATAGTTTTTGTTAGGCTAATTAATTTTGTTTTAAAAACATGGGATTCTTTTTAAAAAAGTAGTCATTTGTTAATTGATTTCCATCGCATTTCAAATCAAAAAAATCGTTTAAATTTTTTCATGCAAAACGGCAATTTCATAGTAAATGACCTATTAGAATAGTGGTCCCTTTAACTGTGTTTTGTAATGATAATATTTTTTTAACTTATTAATATGTATGTTTATTTAAGTTTTGGCTGTACCAACCAATACCTACAATATTTATGTAGGTACCTATATTTTATTGATATGTAGATAAAACAAAAAAATCAAAGAACATGAAAAACTAGTAAATGTATACTTTTTGTTATATTAACATTTGCTGTTTTACTGTCATTCTTATACAACCAGAGATTGATAAGATTTAAATCCCGCGGCTTTCCAGGCAAAGGGACTGAATCCGGGACTGCTACCTGTTTCTATAATTGCTTACCTCATTGAGGGCTTGCCTCAGTTTCTGAGAAAATGCTCGGACTCTGTAACAAAAAAAAAAACAATATTAATATTTCAGTTTAATTCAAACAGATTTTTTCTGGTGAAATATGTAAAATGAAATATAAAAATATGTAAGGTGAAATATGAGGAAGTGTTTCTTACTGACTAAAAACCACCTCGACCTTTACCTTATCCAGCCCAAGGCTACTGCTGGGCAGTACGTTATTATGCTAGACCTGCAAGCCCGGAGTATAGTACAAAGCTATCGTTGGCATTAATAGCTTAAGGGAGAGATAGGGTATTGATAGAAGCAGCGAACATCAAAATTATATGGAGCTAGAAGAAACATTTATTTATTTATTTATTTATTTATTTAAGGGCAACCAACAAAGCATACACTAAAATACATGATAGGTTTTTAACATATTTTAACATTGTATAGTGTAGCCTTAATTAAAGGCTGCCACGACATGCATTTAACAAATAACAGGATATTACAACAAAAAGTTCACTTATCAAAAAAAAAGACATCTTAATAACACTAGTTTTCAAATCACAATTGTTAATTATTAATTCAAAAAACTGTAATTTTTTTTAATACCATGAAATATATTAAAGAACAATAAAAAAAAACAATATTTTATACAGTGAAATATATTGTGGAGCTCAACTCTGTGAGAATGTCCTACGTAAGACAGTTTTCACCTTAAAGAGAGAGTAGGACATGTCAATATCTACATCAAGTGAGGATGACAGGCGACTAAATTGTTCCTGCATTCTATTTATTGTGGAAAAATGGCCCAGGCTTGTTTTAAAGCCCTTACCTGAAAGCAACCGATACCTAGACATTCGAGCCAGTTTGTAGGGCACGTTCACATTAATCTGGCTAAGTAACTGCGGACAGTCAATGTAGTTGTTTATTAATTTGTACAGGAACAGGTGATCTAGGATTTTACGGCGATTATCTAGACTCATTAATTTAAAATACTTCAAACGAGAGCTATAACTAGTTAATTTACTGGTCATGTGACATTGATATGTCAAATGCCAAAGGAATCTTTTTTGAATTGATTCTAAACGGCGTTTATGAACATCGTACAATGGCGTCCAGACTATGCTGCAGTATTCTAATCCTGATCTGACTATTGAGTTGAAAATAGCAATTTTAGTTGAGGCGTGTTTAAAATTTTTACTATTGCGCAAAATGAAACCCAACATTTTAAAACCCTTGGAAGCGATTTTATCAATGTGACTATGAAAACGCAGCTTATTATCTATGTAGACGCCCAGATCACGAATCAATGTTTTTTCGTAAACAGTTTTTCCGTTTATATTGTATCTACGGAAATGGGGTCCTACTTTTCTTGAAAAATGCACATGATTGCATTTGTCAGCATTAAGTAACATCTTATTGTCTAGACACCACTGAGAGAAAAGGTTTAGGTCCTCTTGAAGTCTATCTGAATCCTGATCGCACTCTATCCGTTTAACAATTTTGAGGTCATCCGCGTATAAATAAATTTTTGAATGCACAAAACAAGATACCACGTCATTCATGAATATGTTGAAAAACAGGGGGCCTAGATGGGATCCTTGGGGTACCCCCGAGGGTGTCAAATAACGTTTCGACGAGTAACCGCTCACTACCACCCTAGAAGTGCGTTCGACAAGGTAAGACTCACACCACTGCAATAAGTTTCCTTCGATTCCGACTAGATGTAATTTCTTAACTAACTGTTTGTGATTCACCTTGTCAAACGCCCTGCTAAAATCCGTATAAATAACATCTACAGGAGTTCCACGGTCTACGGCGTCGACTAGATCAGATGTAAAGCACGCAAGATTCGTTCCCGTAGACCGGCCCTTCATGAAACCGTGTTGTTCAGGCATCAATACCTGTTTCACATGCCATGAGAGTGCAGGGTAAACTAAAGCTTCGAACACCTTCCCAAAAATAGACAAGATAGATACAGGTCGGTAGTTATTCGCGGCGGACCTTTCACCAGACTTGAAAATTGGTACAACTCGTGCCTCTTTCCAGGTCTTCGGAAAACAACCTGTGTTCAATGATTTATTATAAATCATAGAGAGAGGCTTTCCCAGAGGGTCACGACATTTTATTGCAAAGATGGAGGGCAGTCCGTCGGGCCCTGGCCCTTTAAAAGGGTCCAGTCTTTTTAGGGCCTTAACGACTGAATCCGTCGATAGTATCAAGTTTGCCAAAATATCAGAATTACATGGTACAGTGTCGTAATTAGGTATGTTGTTAACACTATCATTATTACCAGTACCGCCAGACCCTTCATAAACCGATGAAAAGCATGAGGCAAATAGATTGCAATTTTCCGCTCCATTACTACCTTTGACATTACCGTAATGTATTGACGAAGGATATGTACTATTACCATTACGTTTCTGCTTTAAAAATGACCAAAAGAGCTTAGGGTTAGAAGTGATTGAAGATTCAATTGATTTAATGTATTGCCTATAATTTGTTTGTGTTAATTTAGAAACTCTGTCTTTGAGCACGCGATATGATATGTGATCTAGGGGGTTTTTAAATTTTGAATAAAGTTTATGGTACTTATTTTTTTCTCGAAGCAAGCGAATGAGATCTCTGCTAAACCAAACTGGATATTTACTAGTTGCAGGTTTCGTCTTAGGTACATATTTTTCAATAACGTCATTAATAACTTTGTAAAATGAATCAACCATTGAATCGACATCGCCACATTGTGAAAACAAATCTTGCCATGATATGTCACTCAATTCTTGAATAATTTTATTATAATCTGCTTTGTAGAATTTAAATTTTGGCTCCAGGTTTGGACGTAAAGTTTCTTCGAGCAAATTACACACTAAGTGAAATTCAAGGGGGGGATGATGCGAGTCTATGTTACTTAGAGGATTGCCAGACATACCTAAACATTTAATAATATTATTATCGGTCAAGACAAGATCGAGTATCTTGTTATTATGGTTACAAACGCAATTGTATTGATTTAAATTATTTAGGTAAATAAAGTCTAACAGTGTTTGTTCGCAAATACCGGTTTTATTTAATGAAGCTACAAGCGGTGTGCCCGGTGATCCTTTCCATTCAATGCTACTTAGGTTAAAGTCACCTAATATTAACGCGGAATTAAAATTTTCTAAGGCATTATTTGCATTGTCGATAAAATGTTCTATAATATGTTTTTGAACCGGTGGCGGAATGTACACGGCACAGATCAAAAGTTTGGCAGGTTGTTTGTTCATACAAATATCTACGCACACCCACACATCCTCACATTTACTCTCCCAATTAGTCACTCGACAAGATCTTAGCCTCTTAGATACCGCCACTAACACACCGCCACCAGACCTTTTGTTATGAAACCCACTAGTCTCACGATCCCGTCGATACACCAGATACCGGGTGCAAAATAGCTCAGAATCCAATATGTCGCCTGCCAACCAAGTCTCACTTAGTACAATAATATCATAGTTACAATTTAGTACATTCAAATAAAAATCAGTAGTCTTGGTTCTCAAACCTCTCACATTTTGGTAATAACAACTAATTAAATCAGAGAATGTAAACAGTTAAGTATCGTTACAAGATAATAGTTTTAAGCAGTAATAAAAAAAGTGAGATCAGGTTAATTTATTCAATGAGTCCATATTACGAATAAATACCTTTTCCGTCTCGATTGATTTACGTACATAAACTCGTCCTCCTCGTACCCACACAAATTTATAATTTAGTTCTTTAGCTCGAAGTCGGGTAGCGGCGTGTAGGTTTTTATTTTCCATTGTAAGGTTCTCAGTAACAAATATCGCTATCTTCTTATCATCCAGGCCTAGTGTGCTGGTGTTCAGTTTCTTATTCGGGTTATCCTTATTGTATTGTATGGTAGCGGCTAGCAGGGAATCCCGGATGCGAGGGATACTAAATTTCACCAGGATAGTACGTGGACGAGACGACTTAGGATCTGACTTAGCAACGCGTGAACAATAAGCTATGTCACCATCGCTAATGGGAAACTTGACAACTTGACCAAGCTGTTTAACAATGCACAATACATTTTCAGCTTTGTGCTCGGGCACGCACTGCAATTCAATGTTTGTTGATCTAGACAGCTGGTCCATTTGTCTGACACGATTAGACCAAACGGCGACCTCTGACCGAAGCTGCTCGTTTTCATTTTTAAGTAGTTTAATGGTCGAGTTATGAGCGGCAACATCGCTATTCAGATTGTCAAATTGGGCACTTAGAAAGCCAAGAGAATCCTTAAAACCGGATATTTGGTCCCTTAATTCACGTAGTTCAAGGTTTAAGGTGTTTCTCATTTCACTCATAAATTCATTCATAACTGAACGCATCTCTTCCCGTATATCGGAGCGCGATACACTGTCCGACATTCTTGCAGTAGATGCTTGCACAATTTCCAACTTATTTTGTACCTTGCGGCGTGTTACATTAAATGTTATATCAGCCAAGCCTGTCGGAGTTGAAGGGCGGACGGGATCGCTACTTTTAGGCTGTTTGTTACTGCAACTAAGGCATATCCACTTGTTGTTTGCAACTAGTAGTTTATTTCCTTCATCCAGTGAGATATCGAGGCATAAAAAGTGATATCTATCCGAACAACGCTGGCATTCCAAGTAATCCTTTTCCACTACATTGTTACATGCGGCACATATACTCATGGTTATTCGGTGCACGCGCACTGTCGCGGCGATGACAAGGACAAAAAATAGCGACTGTCTCTTATCGTAGAGGAGGTGCGGCACGTCCCCGCGCTCACAGGTAGCACTCGCGACAAGTTTATTTCCACAAAATAGTACTTTTGAGACACTGCAATATGTGACTTATTTGCATAAACAACGGTCTTAATTAGCGTAATCGATATCCAAGAATTTTTGGTAAGCGAGAAATTTAACGAACGACACGTCTGCTTCCATTAACGATCTGGACGAATGTAACATGAAGATCAAGACTAATCGTGATAGAGGACTTCTATTAATCTTCTCTTCTGCATCTATGGGATGAAACCGAACTTCTTTGAGTTACTTGTACATAGTAAAAGACTGATACATTTAGGAAACTAAGTTCACTTTGAAATAGAAATTTACTATAATGCTGAATGACCCTACACACCTGTATTTAAAGTATAGGATGGTACTCCAATCAAAGCTGAAATCACGTTTATTAAATTTACATTTTATAACAACAAAACCTGTTACTAGGTTAACTAAATCTACAATCGACACACTATTGTTTCAGAACGGTTACACAATGTAATCTCGTAGTACGTTCGTAGCATATTCGTAGCGGGTTCGTAGCGCCATTACGCATGCAGAGGCTACGAATAACCGTAGCTACTATAACCAATAAGTAAGATTAACAAATGTTGTTTGTAACAATATCATAGAGTTACATAACATTTCAATAAAATTAGATATTTTATATTTTTTGTTCATTGAATGAGGTCCTTACTCTTGTCATTAAAATGTAATACCAATATTAAGCCAGTTATGTTATTTCCACGTAACTTAAAACTGAAGCAAAATCATAGTCGCAAAAAAGTAATCGATCAAAATAATAATCATGAAATAATAATATTCAAACAATGTTCAAATCGCAAAGATTAGCGAAAAAAGTTACTCGAAATTAAATTAGTTCAGTTAAATGAAAATACTCATTGACATAAACCAAGTATAAATATATTAAGCAAACAATACACAAGAAACTAATAAATCTACCCAAACATCGTTGTTGAAAGGGTCGGAAACAAATACAAAACAGGTCCAGTATAAGTTGACCTCTATCGTAAAAGAGGATCATAAAATTGAGATCTCAATTTATATTGGTGTCTATCTGATAAACTCGACGTCGACAGCAAATTATATTTCATAGGAAAAACACCGTTTACAAAAGGTTTATTTTATAGCACCAAGATCGTGACTCACTGAACGTAATGAGCCTTATCCGGTATTTATTCACTCTGTTACAATTTGTACAGATTTATACCTTAAGGCAGTGGGATAAGGGCCAAGTTGGTAAACAGACGAGGGATTTAGAACTGGCCAGTGGGGAATATTAAATTAATTTGTTATTGTTCGTTGTACCTCGGGAAGAAATGCAACCTTTGTTGTGGTTTGTTCTTAAAATGCAGAAAGTAAATAAAATTAAGTATACTTAAGTATTCTATTTTGTTCTATAGAAAACGGAACGATGTGTTTTATTTTATGAGGTTTTCAATACCTATTTACAGAAGTAGAATTTTTAACGACCCTTTTATCTATATTTATAACTCAAGAACGGCTGAACCGATTTGGCTGTAAATTCGTAGGGAGGTAGCTAAAAACTGGGAGAAGGACATAGGATAGATAGAGAGCGGATAGAGTAGGTAAAGTAGAGTAGGGTAGGCAGATTAGGATAGGCTAGGTAGTCAAATGACGGGAGCGACGCCGCGGGTAAGAGCTAGTAGTTTATTAAAACATAAGATTAATAGTTTTATTATTATAGGTTTATGACATATAGGTAGGTATGTCGTTACATAAACACTAAGTTAGGTTTATAAATAAGTAACAGTTGATCCCTAGTAATCACTTTGTGTTGTGTTTATTTTGTTTTCTTGATGATCTAGTTTGTAAATTCCAGGCTGTCTTTGTTCATCTACTTCTATTTCAAATTAATCAATGCCACTAAACACTGCGTAGGCCGAATTCAATTCACGATAGACTTTAAATCTCATTTTACTCCAAAAAGAAAACCAAACTATTTTTACGAACCTCACCGGAAATTAACAATGGAAAATAGAATATCCTTACCAAGAAATAGAGTTGAATTTCTAACTTTCCGGTATGTTAGTGGTATCATTGGTAAGTACCCTGCATCATTAACCTTTATGCAACAGTATAATAACGTCAAGTAAAGATGTTTTAAGTTTATCCTTGTTCACTTTGCACCGTTCTTTGTTAAATATTACTTATAAATAGCATTTATTCGATTTTTATGTCACCTTGATTATATTTAAAAAACAACTCGTTTGACGTTTACTATCCATTTTGAGATTATGTTCACCGTGTGGGACATCCCTTTATGGTTAATTCTTCTGGTATGGTTGAATCTGTTCGAAGCTTCCATTTTGTTAGTACAGCCAGAATTTATACCTGAATAACGCAATGGAACCGGTCGTTTTATACTCCCATTTCGTTTATTATTAAGCTGAGTGAGTGAATATGTCAAGAAACGAAGTCTACGATTTACGTAACTATTTTTGTACATAAGATTAATTCACAAGATTTCAATTGTTTCTTGCATTTGCGTAAGATGTTTACAATTTTGGTGATGCTGTAATACTCGTAGGATGGTATCTTTAATGTACCCACCTTTATCCCCGCCCTAGCAGATATAATTCCCAATTTCCCCTTTACTTTTCAAATATTTTCTTTGATAAGAACCTTCTACTGACAATAACAACAACAAAAAAAGATTTGCAAAATTGGTCCAGGCTTTGTTGAGCTTACCAACACATTTTTATATATAAGATTATCCGAGACCACCGATATGCCTGTAGCTATCATGTTATTTATCAGTTTTTATTTTATATTTTCTATACCTGTAAAATGTTCGTATCAATCGAACTATGTGCAGATATGCAGACAAAAACCAACAAACAAAGCTGTTACGAACTTATTTGATACGTTTTCGCTCACAAATTGTCGACACTGATTGTGACAGAGTTTCTATTGATTCCCGAGTGTATTGTGTTTTGGAAACAATAAAAAAAAAGAGTTTTGAACAATATTGTGTTCGATGTTTGTAAAATCCGTGCATCGACAACCGACGTACCTATTGATAATAGACACCTGGAAATATTTCACGTTTCTGTTTTTTTATCCACATCTCACCACCTTCCATTGCTGAAAAATTGTGGTTTAAAACGGTTTCACGTAGTATTTAATTTAAGCCGCTTATTCAAATAAAACTAAAAATAAGTTTGCGTTCTATCTACTATTTGTGTACAATATCGGCAAAGGGTTTTACTGTTGGGAAATACTAGCGGCGCAATGTAAGCCTACATAGAGTACACATTTGTGTATTTTACGCCAAAGAGAAATAATACACGGAGCTCTAAACCTGTCACTAACTGTTTAAGTTTTTCAGCGTGATGAACTACATAAAAACAATAAACAATATCCTACTTGTATAATGTTATAAACGGGAGAGTTTCAATACTAATCAAAGATGAAATACTTTATCACGAAAAAGTACCTACTTACTGAAAGTATTTATAAAGTTAAATAAGATAGTCTGGACCAACAAATAGGCTAATGTGACCCTGTCAATTGAAATAAAAAATGCGTGCCATTATAAACTGTTCTTTATTGAAAAAACTACTATGGGTCAGAAAAGTACTCGAGCCCTGGAACCGAAAGATGCAGCGTGGGCAGACCTTCTCCGCAGACCGACGACATCGTCAATGTTACGGAGAGCCAAAGGATGTGAGTAGTGACTTGTAGTTCGACGGGAAGAACTATGGAGGAGGCCTTTGTCCAGCAGCTTAAGTCTTCCGGCCAATGATGATAATGACTGTAACTGAACATTGAAAGTTCCTCGCCTACTTAATATCTATTAGCTTAGTGAAGATATAAAGTCAATGTTCTAAACGTACTAGCCTAACTTCGCCAGTAAAAGGCGTGAATGCAAAACAGACTCCACCACAGATGAACAAACGTTAAACAAATCCTTTGATCACAATGTTTGCTGGGCACAAATGACACCGAGGGACCGTGCCGAGCCGTGCTTGAATAGCGCGAAATTCCGTGTTGGAAATCACGTTCGGTACAAACTGGAATTTAATTAACCCTATATAAATGAAATGAATAATACTCTGCCAACAAGAGTATTACAAAATGTGCTGTCTTAACAATCCGTTGGTTTCACTTAAGCCTGTTGACGACGGTGTAAGTGTGAAGCGATTTATTTCGTTTTACGTTTATGAATAGCTCTTTAGGAGCAAATGAAATAAGGCTCGGAGTGGCTTTGAATAAGAATTTTGAATCCAAATTCAAATTTAAAGAAAAAAACACTATTAAGTCAGTGCAAGACAATAGTAACAGTTTGCAATATTACAGTGTCCGGAGTGTCTCTTGCCTGTATGGGCTTGCGAGGCAATCAACCCTTGACAGCACTATTTTAACCATCAATAGATTTTTGGGCAACAAAATTTGAACCTGCACTGTGTTTATGTGTAGTTTTTAAGCAAAACTTTAGGGAGTGATGAAGATCGGGTACCTTCCAACCGAAAACAAATTTAAAAGGCGCCCGCTTCTCATGCATCGTGTAAGTTTGAATCTGTCCAATACCAATGTGATTTTTTCCGAGTTATATGTACTTTCTATGAAATTTTAGACATTTAGACAGAACCGACATACGTTGAAGGAAAAAAAATTATGAATTTGTGAAGATTGAAATCGCCAATCCCCCTTGGGCAAGTGTGGTGATTGAAGTTCAAACCTGCTCCATGCGAAAATAGGGTCTTTGCTCAGCAGTGGGCATTTATAGGCTTATTATAATGATGATGATGATAATCTATGGTGGGCTTGGGAATGGTAGTCTGCGTCGTCGCCGTCTGCAGACCTTCAATTACGCCGAAGAATGCCTCGTAATCCCATACAGGCAGGAGACACTCCGAACATTGTATTATAAGGCTTAGTAGACTTAGTTGATTGACGCACACAGTACACAAATCCATACTGGGTACAGACCGATATACAATTATTTTACTCGGTAGGCTTATGACTACTGAACCAATGAGGTAGCCAAATTAAATAAGTATTTGAATTCATAATAATTTCATCGGAAAATATTAATTTACAATATCATCCGCAGGTATGATCGAAATGTTATAATCGACATGAAATAAATTAGTTTCTATTTAGCTGGCTAGATAATTGCATTCGGTGGGGATTTCACTTCAAACGAGACAGACTTAATTAACAAAATGTGGTATTGATGACAGTCGAGACCGCAGTCGATGCAATTATGTAAAAGGCAGGTATTTGATGCGCATCGCTCGTCATTTTGAATTGGACGATTGAAATTGTATTTAGGAAATGTTATGGTGAACATTAAATTCTATCGCATGTTTGTTGCGGTGACATGTAAAATTGATAAATTTGATGAATTACAATTCGTCAGTAATTTCAAAAGATTTGTTTATGCTATTGAATTGCAGGCGCCAGTTATTAATAGTGTGACTGTTTCATTTGAAATTTTATAACAAATAAAATTCAGTTAGAGTAGAGCTGAATAGTAAAAGACCTACATACATCATCAACTTATAAGTGCCTACTGCTGAGCAAAGGCCTCTTCTAACACGGAGAAGGTTTGAGCATTTATCATCACGCTTGCTCAAACTTTCTAACTTGTAACGAGAAATTATAAGTCCAGGTTCTCTCACGATGTTTTCAATTATAGAAAGTACATAAGTATAACTCGGAAAAAGTCACATTGGTACTTGCCAAGTTCCGAACCCGCACCCTAATACACGAGAATGTCTCATCATAACATACGACAGAAAAATATGAGATATACGACAGAAAATATGAGATATTTCATATTTTCTGTCGCCTGTTAGCCCAGGCCAACACGACATATCACACGACAGAAAAATATTGGTACAGTTTGATAGGAAAATTTACTCGGCACTAGGTGATTACAGTTAAAAAAACAAGAAGGCTATTCCTTTGTCAGTTTTATAATATCTTTATAATCCAAAACGAAATATCGAGAGTACAAAAATAAACCATAATGCATGTTATACCTTCCAAGGCTAAGTAAAATTGGTTTGAAATATATATATTGTTGTTACTACAAAAGCATTACTCGGCCTTGTATCAAATATTCTATACGAAAATTGTGGGGTAGGTTTAATATGATGACTGGTTCCAGACATATTGGTTTTCGGTCTAACTTGAAAGCGTTGTGTGGGATGCTAAATAATTCGATGCTTTTATGAAGCTTACAAGCCCGGTAGAGCAAGGTAACACCTGGCAGCATTGGTAATATTGTACATATACATTTGCAGAGGGAATAGTATCTTGGATTTGTCAGGCCTGTTTCGCTCAAACCGTTTTGCATCCAGAGGGCATAAATCCCAGGAATTATATTGGCAAACTCTTGTGCCCCGTAGTACGAGGCAGCATGTGACTACTATTTTTGTATCGGGTTGGAAAATGCTCATGGAGACCCACCGGCATCAGGGACTAAAAACCAACCCGATATTCCTCATTTACCCATGAGTCGGACGGGCGGGTATCGCATATCATTCGTCGCAACCCCCGACGGATCATGTGACAGTTTCCACCACCTTCTTTAAATGTGATTGCCTTTATTAATTACGTAATTTAAACGCCTCTAAAACTCAACGTTTTAAAAAAAATAGTTCACTTTCTAAATATATTTAAGTGTAAGAGAGCCGTGGTTTAGCACGAATAGGTTGGCTCGGACAGAGTAATACGGCGGCCTCACAGAAAACCGGCCTGAAACATTCACAGCATTGTTTTTCTTCAAGTGAGTGAGGTTACCAGACCTAAGGCAATTTTTAATCATGTAGAGACCAGTCACACCAACGGAACCTTTTGAGTACTAATTAAAAATAAAATGAGACCTAAACACAACTCCAACACTTTCTTAATACACCTTATCACTCCAACCCTACCATCCTCTACGAATGCCATCAGTTCACAAGTATCTGAATTTGTTTAAATTGACCCCATTTCACTCAAAAGGACATCTGACCACTACAAGTCACATCGAATACCCTGCACTGCCACCGTAAGCAAACAACCCCGGTTCCCCAAATTTGTGGCTACAGGGAGAGACAAAATCGATCAATCGGTCCATGAACTGTGCTTGCGTAGTTATAGTATTTATTTGGCTTTATGGCAAGGATGTTTATTGATTGTAACCTTTTTGAACTTCCTTGCCGAAAGTGAAGGTACGCAAACCTCTTTATATAATCGGTATAACGTAATAGGCCCATAAATAGCGATTTAAAAGTGTACCCATGAACTTAAACACTACTACAGTACTGATGCTGATTATTAACTATTCTAATAATGTGCCCGACCTGAGAATCAAACCGGACACCCTTGCTTGGCTATTGCACTTGCAACTTCTGCACCAAAAAGGCAGTCATATGAAATTAAAATTTAATACACAATCTCCTGAAATATTTATAGTAGATGTCAAAAGTCAGTAAAGCAATCTGACAGTCGCCTGTCTCGTTATAAATAACATCTATGAGCCCAGGTTTCAATACGAAACATATCAAGGTAACCCGAAAACAGTAAAAATAAAAAAACAGTAAAAACAA
This sequence comes from Spodoptera exigua, assembly GCA_902829305.4. Lineage (NCBI taxonomy): Eukaryota > Metazoa > Arthropoda > Insecta > Lepidoptera > Noctuidae > Spodoptera > Spodoptera exigua. The sequence continues at coordinate 2,963,980 of LR824601.2, read as the reverse complement.
TAAAAAGTATATAATTCCCTTACGAAACAAAGCAAAATACGTTTCAAAATAAGAAATAGCAACTCCACAATTTCCTTCACATTTTGCGTATACGTAATAAGGAAACTTGTTGGTTCAAGTTCAATGGCCCGACGGTATTCAGTAGGTAGACCGTTGTGAGTTTCGAGCGATCCTGACCTTCTCAAATGACGTCACACATCCCTCGTATAAGCTTGACTGCGAATTTAAACTTTATGATTACGTAAAGAGAGCTTGTTTTCATTTGCATTTTTGTTCACGATTCCTTGTTTGGTGATATGTAGACATGTTGATGTATGATTTTGCGTGGTCGTATCGATTTTCGTTGTTCCAATTTTGAACCTCTCGTTTAAATTTGGAACATCGTTTGTTTTACGCTTAGTTGATTGGTCGTGATACTTTTATTTAATTTCTTTGAGACGTGATTTGACATTGTACCAAGTCTTTGTAGTTTGCATTTAGAAATGTTTTTTTTTTTGTTGAGTCATCGGCATCATATTAGCTTTCTTCAACGAATTTGGTAATAATTTTGAAGTCCAATTATTTAGGTATATCATTATTCCTTCTTATGTTGATAAATTCTTGTATTTACATAATAACAAATATATTGGTTCCTAAGCTCCTGAGCCTAAGAGCTAACCTCGGCCCAGTTGTGGAACTAGGTGAAATCAATATTAGTAATATTATTTAACAAACTTCATCTCCCTGTCTCCGCTGGATTCTCTAAATCGATTTCCGCGCCAGGATAAAAGTGAAAAATTCTGTTTGAAGTGAAAATATTTACTTCTGTTATGCGGTTTTATATGAAGTATAAGTTTTTTTATTAAAGCGAACCTTTAAGTAGCGTTCAATTTTGTATTGTTGTAAATAAGTTTTAAATGTTTAATTCTCCAAGGCCAAATGAAAAAGAACCTAATTACCTCCCAATCTCCAATTATTAAATTCCTGAATCCAACGAAAACGCAAACTAATCTGGCAATGCATTAGAAACATCTATGTTGTCGTGGGTTTCCATTGGCGGTCCTGATTGCTTGCCATGGCTTGACCACCAAGTTCGTTGGCCACCCTTATAAAAAATAACATATTTATCTTTCGATGTGTAGCATCATTATTTTCCACAAAGTAGAATCCAGCTGCTATTACAACCTCTAATTAATCGCATCTCAATTATGCTGCAAACCAAATGAGCCAGTGAAAACTGAACATCGTTCCCGCTGTTGCGTATAACTAGAATTTGGAACATTCATCTATTTAATGGCGGACCGCACGATCCTACGTTCGGTCTACCCCCTGCTTAACGAGTAGAGGACTAATACAGGGGTCGCAAGCCTTTTTCCTAAATAAATGTTTTATTTTTTTAAGGTGTCACCAATGTAAACGATTCACCGGATTGTAAGAGACCTGTGCGTCGCCGGCCTTTTATAAATGAGTACGCTCTTTTAAACCTTTAATTTGAATTTGATTCGAAATTCGAAATTACCGCCAACGGAATTTTTGCTAGGCGAGGCAGACAGATTGGTGAAAAAGGCGCAGTTGTTAAGTCACTGCGTCATAAAATATTATTTAACCAACTGCCTGTACCTAGAAACTAACATGAGCCAATTAATTTACATTTTTAAGTAGCTCTGCATTAACAGAGAAAACATAAATTTAAAATTATTGTGTAAAGTATCAAAGGTTCACAATCCCTTCTCCAAACTAAAGCTTTTCCCCTTTTCAAAGTGTACATTTATAAACAGCAATTATTTGATCAGATTCCAAATAGCGGTGGAACGTGCTAGTACTAACATAGCAGTGTATCCATACGTCCTAAGGTATATGAAGAGCAATCAATTTTCAAAATGGCTGACAGTAATGATTGGAGTTACTACGAAATGCAGATTATTATTAGTGATTCAGTCTTTGTGTCAGTCAGAATGTGTAACTCTGTATGGGCTTTAATTATAAAAGGCTTATTGTTTATCATTGAGTTAGGAATAAAGTTATGTGTATATTATAATATTCTATTATCTATAACCAAAATTAGAAATGATTTTTTTCTAACATCTCTTTTCATCAGGCGTACTCATTTATTACAAAACTGCTAAAAAGTTATAAATATTATATTGTAGGGCAAAGTTACACTTTGCCTAATACTATTAGAATAAAAACCTTTTTAGTACTTCAAATGAATTGTGAGGGTTATGGTACGGTCTGGAAACCTGGTAAGAACCAATGATTTGATGATAAAATTAATTAGACACCACTGTCAAACGGTGAAGAAAGATGGAGAGTGAAAACATAGACTTTATTATATCGAAATATGATCTTTGTAAGAAGTGTATTATGCACAGCTCAGTATCATCATCCTATAAGTGCCCACTGCTCAGCAAAGACCTCTTCTCATACGGAGAAGGTTTGAGCATTAATCACCGCGTTTGCTCAATGCGGGTTGGCGATTTCAAACTTATAATTATAAATTATAAGTCCAGGTGTCCTCACGATGTTTACTTTCACCGTGTATGTCAGTGGTGTCTAAATAACCATAGAAAGTACATATAACTCGGAAAAAGTCACATTGGTATTTGCCGGGTTTTGAACCCACGCCCTCATGCATGAGAAGCCGGCTTCTTATCCTCCGGGCCACCACGACATAACAGCTCAGTATAAAAATCTTAAAAATACTAGAAGTACAAGTTAATAATAAGATAAGACTCTAAATCGCTCAATAGCCAAGGTCACGAGTCACGAATAGATCCTCGAGAAACTTTCATCTTCGTTTCTACTTTTTTTTATTTTTCTCTCCATCTATTCAATTAAGACTGAGCCTCCAACGTATAATCAGATTGAGGGCAGTAAGGCTAACCGGAGCTAACTAAATTACGCTTTGATTGACTGCTTCCTGCCTACCACGGGATAAAGGATATCCTAGATGAAGAAAAGTTATTCTTGGTTGCAATGCTTTGCCTTAAAAATATTAGGTATGTTTTAAGGTCGATTATCAATGCGTTATTAAGTAATTGGATTTAAGTTCTTCCTTAACAATTAGTTCGACGCAGTTAGTAATTGTGTGCACATATGGGTATCTGATGTACTCAGTCAAATAAAGATTATTTAACCCAGTCTTAAGCAGGGTTTGTCAGAACCAAACTATTTTTTTATGTAATCGAGCAGACAGATTACCTGATGGTAAGCAATCGGCGTCGCTCACGTGTGCTGCCAACCTTCCAAGTATTAAGGTTTCGGAGAATTAGGGATTGGGGAGTGGGAAAGGATTTAGCCTCCGGTACCGGACCATGAGTAAGGAATATTTTATACGTAAGCTCCGACAAATGCTGGTAAAGTTCAAACTGGTTCGAACGTATTTACATTCGCCACCAATTTCTAGCGGTAACAGGGAAAAGGCACAACGAGCCATATTAAAGACGTACTCTTTAAGTCTATCTATGAAAAACTCCTGAGTGTAATACCTATGCAATGTTCTACACTGCCACATAGCATTGAATAAAAACTGTAATATTGCAATATATACCTTACGCTATATATATTTATGTAATAAAATGCATAACCGCACTTATGAATTTCATAATGCTTTCAGAGCACGTGCAGTTATTCTGTTCTTAGTTAGGACCGGGTAATACATACTGTGCGCGGAACCAGCTAACGAAGCCTATTGTTTTGTACATAGCGATGAATATTTGTATTCGCGCCCCAATTAATGTTGCCCTTTCGTGTGAAAACATCAAATGAATATGGATTATATGCGATGTGTGACGTGTATTTGTAAGCGCATTGACTAATCCAATACAAGTGGAAAGCTGAAACAATAACAACAATTTCTGTGTAACCAATTTATGTGGCTTTGCTTTGATTATTGGATTGGCGCTTTTCAGCTATTTTTAGTACTTCAGTTACGTCATGTTGTGGTACGGAAAATTGTAGGTATACCTGTTTTTGTGAGGGATAAAACTTCAAATGACTTTTCTCGCCCACGGTGAGGCGAGACTTACTGACTAAAAACCCCCCATTCCTTCTCCTTCTCTAGTGCGTGGTGCCTCATAGAGCTTGCCACGTACGCTGAAAAACTGTAATAGTAGACTATGTTCATCTGCTTTTTTGTCTTGTCCGAGGCTATCAAGTGTGACTGTAACGTGTTGAATGTCATAAAGTTATGCAAGAGTTTCATTCATCAGTTTTCTGTTTGATATTGGTTAAGTCACCTTATGAGGTAGCTTACCCGGGAATGTGGAATACAGTACTCTGTCTAAATCATAAGTGCGCCTAATGTGCGTGTGCGGTTGTTTTGTGTTTTTGTCCTTTTTTGGGTTTAGGTTTTATATCATATGCATATTTATTTTATATGCAGGGGTAAGACAAACGATTTCTTTCGCAGAAGGTAAGAAATCGTCAAATTACTTGTTTTGCCCTGGAGGGAGGCAGAGTGTCAGACACTCTTACTAATTGACTGAAAACCACCAGGTTCTTTCCGTCCATGGTTGATGTTTGATGGTGAACACTCAACCCGTGGTGGAACAAATTTCAGTTCAGGCTGAAATTTTAACCCAGTTTTAGGGCCAATATACTTTCTAAAAGAAGAAATATACGTTTATCTAAAAAAATGTGAAATTCGTACCACCATAAAACTTTGAACTAATTTAAAATCCATGCAGTTAATGTTTTCCATAATTAATTAACAGTCTTATCGAACCGAACTTGTGGTACGCAGAAACACAAAGTTGTCATTGTTAAAATAATTTTTTGTTCGATTAATTTTACAATTTTAGAATAACTTAAGTAGTACCTAAATAATCTTATAGGTTCTGTTTTGTTTTCAATAAATTTAGTCTATGTCACGTGATATTACTTAATTAACTAAATAAAGTACAATGATACTTTCGAAATGCAAATTTATAAAACGTGCAATCCTACTTTGAAAAACTCAACAAGTCGCCTGAGAATCATTGCTCGATTTCAAAGGAACAATTTTTAATTTACACCGACTCGACTCAACGTTTGCATCAACAAATGAGAAACGTGGGTAGTATCAGGACGCGACTGAAGTGAGAGCTGGAAACTAAATCCGTTGCAAATGAATCCTTACAATAAAGAAGAGATTTAATGAAATATCATGAAGCATTTTAATGCCTATACATATTTTTGTAGATATAGCTGTCCGTGTAATAAAAGCGCTTTTCAACGTTTCCAAGCGACAATACCCAAAACCTGACTAGTATTTGATTCTAAGGTTATTTATTTATCAAAACTTATTCTATCTTTACAGGGTTTTCCCTAATGCGACTGATAAAACCTTAAACTAAACTTAGACTAAAATAAACTTTATACCAAACAATCGAAACAAACTTACTTATTATTAAACAATTAAATTATATTTAGACACCACTGATAGTGCAACCTCGGTTGGACATTGGCCTTAGTGGGCTATATATGGGTGGCTCAGATGGGTGGTATGATGGATGTTGGTAGCGTGTGCAGAATAACACGCGTTACGCTAGGCTCGGGATAGTGAACGACTAGTAAACACGGTAGGAAGGAACATGGGCTTAATACTTTCTAATTATAAGGTTGAAATCGGAAAAATATTTTTGATACACCACTTTAAAGTTTTAGAACAAACCTTTGAATTGAATTTGATTAAAAAACCTCACCTATATGCAATGAATGAAGATACTCTTTAAAGTATCTAATAACAGTAATTTATAGAAAATACATTGTTCCTAGCTTCATGATGGGTCTGATCAAATATTAAAAGGCTAAGGACAAGGACTTAGGAATATGACAAAATGATTACCGAGTAAAGGTATCGTTTGCTGAATTATTAATGGCGGACCCGTCGCACTCGCTTTGTTAACAAGAACTTCACGTTGCAAATGTAGCGTGCCATTTCGTGTTCCATGTTCAAACTTTGAAATTGTAGTTTTTTTTCTTATGTAGTGATTGATCGAAACTGTTTTTTTTTTCTTTTCTGTTGATGTTAATTCAACAAAATTTTCAAATAAAATGGAACACAAGTGTTTTTACGCACTACGAAATCTCTGACTTCAAAGCTATTATATTAAAGGCTGATTTTTCAATAATCAGATAAATGTTATCTAAGGAATAAATAGTTGCTGTCACTGTCTTATACAAAGGTATAAGACAGTGACATCGATATACGATATACGATAAGATAACTGTAACTAACCATTGAAAAATCAGCTTAATGTTATTAGTCGTATAGTGGCAAGCAAAGTCAATTTGATCAATTAAGTTTTTAACTTAAATGTTTAGTATAAAAGTTGAAAATCGAATACGTAAATTTAGGTTACAACTGGGCAAACGTAATTTGCAGTTCTTGTCAGGTTTGCTTGTAGTGTGGTATCCATTGAAATATATTAAAATTACTTATTAACAACTTTTAACAGCTATTGTTAAAGACTGGACCTAAAGGGTCCACTCCAAATAATCAAATTTATTTCACACATCGATCTAAAAACACATGTATAACCTAGTGTTTGAAGTAATCAATTATGATTCTGCGTTCGGGTTTTTATATACATAAAAGTAGGTAAGTGCAAGCATACGTATAGCATAAAGTTAAATCGAAAAATTTTTATAAAAAAAGTCACAGAGGCTTCTGTTCGTATTTCTTTAATCTTTATTATATGGTAACGTGCTTGCAAGCCAAGATATTTCTTTGAAAAATCCTTAACGTTATTCGAAGTTAAGAGATATGAATATCAGGTATTTGAAAAATATTTTCTGCTTCTTATATTCGGTAACGATACTTAGGAATCCAATAGAATGTAATCTCCATAGCGTACCGGTCGTGGGCAAACTTGAGAAGAACTGTAGTATACATTTTTGAATTAAGAATTGTATATTGACAATTTTGTTATCACCACCAAACAAAATAAATTATGAGTGACAAAATTAAACCTTATGTTAATAATAAAAATACTGATTATCGACTTGGCACGCGAGGTTGTTGACATGTGGGAAGTGGATTCGGCTATCATTGTACCGATAGTTGTGTCAGCCAATGGCTTAATAGCTAAGAGCCTCGACCAACATCTTAGGAGGCTCTCGTTAGGTGGCTGATTCAGAAAGTGGTCCTCCTGGACACGGCTCTGGAAACGGCTCGTATTGTCTGGAGGTTCCTTTCTCTGGAGCCCTGACCGTCGGTAGCTATGACCCTGTTCCCGATACCGGTGGGACACTATATTTTATATTTTTAAATGATTTATTATTTTAATATTTAAGAAATATTTAAAAATGTAAATTATGCGTTTATATCTTAAATAAAGAAAATACTGAAAATAAATCATTCAAAACCTCCAAAACGTGGTTATCCATTTATAACTAACGAGAGAAACGGTGGTTCAACTATTACCGGATTATCTTACAAAAAGCTATTTCGATACTCGATCGATTTCAGACTCTAAATCCAACAATAATAAAGTTCAAATCAAAATACGAAACAGTTATTCACTAGCGTTAAAATTAAATATGGAAACGATAATTTGAAATATCCGCTTGTAAAATTAATTACAGAGTTGCAATTTAATTGTCGACTATATAACTGTCTGCTCAACATTTCTATTAGTAATTCATTCGATGATTCTAAAATTATACGGTTCGTTGTTACATGCAATCGATGGTAATACAACTATACGACTAAGCCAGTGAAGCTCGATACTGTAAGCGCAGGTCTGCGGACGGCGTGCGAGGGTAAACCTACCGTTCCGAGTCAAGCGAAACGCGTGTCAACCATCATACCACTCACATAGGCCTATGGGCAACCGAGCTTGCAATAAAAGCAATTATGTAGGGGTCAAAAATGCAATTGCACTCTACCAATTTTAAAATTACCAAAATATCTTTGTAGAATAGAGTCAATGGTTGAGGATTGCTTTAATTTATAGCATAGAATGTAAATTATTGAATAAACTGACTGTGAACTTTCACTACAAAGAAATATTAGTCATTTTAAAATTGGAAGAGTTCATTTGCGTTTTTGACCTGACTGTACATGTGGTCCCGACTCAGGGCAAAATCAGGAATGAGGAAGTATTTACCAAGAAATTAGTCCCGCAAAAAACCGATTAAACTCATCGGATTAGTCTTATTTTTATTATTCCAATTTTTTATTTTAATTTCCTATTTCTAAATATTTCATTCTCTTTCAAACCATTAGGTACCAATGATTTGATACGATGCACTCTTATATTTTTTGGCTTAAATGATATTCGGTTAAAAAGTAACCTTTATTTTGTTAAATACTTATAGATTTTGTTTTGCATTCATTTTAACGAAACATTTGAAGGTCATTGCATTCGATTTTAAATATAGTGAATAAGCAATGAAAATCATGATTGCTGGAGGCTGGGCGATAAATTGTAATTTAAAGCGAAGGAAAATATTTCCAGGGAACTGATTCCTGGAAATGTTTTCATTCATCGTCTGTCACTTGTTACTTGATAAACTTACACCCGATTTCTGAAAGGCTTGTCAACGCTAAAATTAACTCCTGTTAAATCTCTTGTCAAGTCATCTGATTGGTTGACTGAATTATCAACAACCAATCAGATGACTTGACAAGAGATTAAATTGATTTTAACATTGATCGGCCTTTCGGAAACCGGGTGTTAGCCAGTATTTTTCCAAATCCTGTCACAATTGTAGACTTAACAAAGGATCAAAGAATTAAAATATAAGTCCTTTATCTATATACAGATAAATATTTGTCATTCTATTTGTTAAATTGAAAACCAATACAGTCAGTCAATCGTGTTAATTAAAACATAGGTACTACCGATCCGCGTCCCGTGTAGCGTTTTGCGACGAAAATATAAAAAAATACTGAAACATTTTGCGAAACTGACAGAGTTTTATAAAATTCCTGTTTACTCATAGTATGTTTCAACGTAACGCGCTTTGACGATGCAGGCTCGCTCGCCCGCTTTGATTTAATGTTCTGACATTAGATCAAAGCGGGCTGCGGCTGTGTTTAAAGCAAACAAAACTCGCTGTATGATTTTCATTTTTAGTCACATGAAATATTAAAAGTTAAAATTTTAACAGTAGGTACACAGATGTACAAGCTGTTCTGATTTTTTATTGACTGTAGATTTTTCATTAAATAGTTTTTGGAGAGAATTTTTCGTATAAATACGTACAATAAATATTACTGTAAAATAATGCCAGAAAAAAGCTAAATAACAAATCTAAATTAATTTAATTTGAAAATCGAAAACATTAGTATAATAGTTTTCAATACCCAACAACCAGACCCAAAACCTACTAATGTAATTTACCAATAAAGTCCGAATGACGTTGATGTGGTAACACTAACGTACAATATTCACTAATTTAATAACATGTCAACTTTGAATTGGCAACTCTAAACGGCACTAATATCATAAAGCTTTAACTAGTTTAGGAGATTGAATTAGGACCTATTTACTCGATTTTCAAATAATTGCACGTGATATCTGCTACTTTTAACATTAATTTTGGAAAACTTGTTAGATAGATATGTGTGGGAGAGCCATGCTTCGGCACGAATGGGTCGGCTCGACCAGAGTGATACCACGGCCTCAAAGAAAACCGGCGTGAAATAACCAAAGAGTTGTGTTTCGCCGTGTGAGTGAGGTTAACGGAGGCCCAATCTTCCCCTACCCCAATCCGTTCCCTTTCCAAAAATCTCCAAACCCCTTATCTTCAAAAGGTCCACAACGCACTCGTAACTCCTCCGTCGTTGCGGGTGTCCATGGACGACACTGATTACTTACCATCAAGTAATCGGTTTGGTCGTTTGCCGACCTATCACATAAAAAATAAAAAAAGCTATGTTGTTTCATACACATAGCTTGTTTTATTTCAAATATTTCTTAACCATAGTTAAAAAAAATCTTTTCTTGAATATTTTTTTATTTAGCTTCGTATTTATGAAAAGTTCTCAAATAAAACTTCTTTGCCATATTTGAGATTAAAGGCTGAATGCACCAGGCAGTCAGTTGTCACCTGCTACGTGACTTTCAACTTTATTGCTAGTAGTGTAGTGTATATACGAGAAACGTTAATAAAAAGATATATATTACAGCGCTGATATTTGAAAGATATGTGATAAAAGGTAGTTTTAAAGTAAAATGTATCGCTTAAAAACGCCCGGATTCATTAAAGTATGTCAATCAGAAGTCTTCTTGGGAAATTATACGTTTAAATGTAATGAAACAACGACTCCATGTTGGATTTTTAAATGTAGGTTCCTTTGTATACCGTAGTTGTCCCATTACATTGAGATTAAAACTGTTCAACGGGCCTCTGCGAGTTGGCTTTGGCCCCTCGTACGCCTTCCAAAGATCTGGGATCCTATGATCCCGTGAATAGAAAAACACCAACATGTAATAATATAATGGACGAATCCAAAGTAGCAATAACGTTTGCAAAGTTGAATAATTAACTTTATGGTTCGACTGTTTGATCGGTCAAAGTATTATTGAGTCATTGTCATGTCACCTTAGCCGTATACGTGACTATAGTCAATAGGTATACAAACTACACTTTGAAAAAACTGATAACAATTTATGTCTGTTATAAGTTTTGTAAGCACCATGTAGCTAACACTGAACATTTTTATTTTGAAAAAAGAATCACAAATTCGGTTCCAAGTTTAAAAATGATTGGCTTTAAAAAATATTCTTCGTATTAACAGATCGTCAGTGATTCTTATTTTAGTCCGAAAAGAATTCTTTTTGCATTTCTATCGACTGTATTATTACTTAACAAGACAAACCTTGATCAGGCGGATCAATAATTGCTAATGCTACCTACATTTTTCCCAGTCAACGAAATAGAAAAAAATAAGGACTTTCTCTTTCCTTCGGACTGTCTTCACAACTTTATGTCCATTAAGAAATTTTCACTTGCTCGAGTATTCTTGGAATAGTTACTTACTTGTCGATGTTTCACAAAATGTGTGGAACTGTGATTATGAGTTGGAGTGTTAAGTTAAATATATGGTAATAACTTATGTTTCGACTGCACGGTTGGAGTGGTGGCTGGGCAACTGATTGGCGTGCAACGCGTCGATTCCTGCACGGAACAACTCTTTGTGTGATCCACTTAATGTCGTACTGATAAAATTGTATGTTTGTAATCATTGAATTGAAATAAATATACCTATCCTATATCGCCTTTGAGACTCAATTGAGCTGTGAAAAAATGGAATCATACGGATCGGTGCTTCGAATGAGTTTCATGGTGACTGTTTTTGAAACCGGTGTAATTGAAAATCGCTTTAGAGAAACTACCATGTTGCCTTTGAGGCAGGTAGCTGTAATGTGTAACCAGGCATGCGTATCCAGTTTCAAATGAATCCGAAGACAATAAAGACTATAATGCCATGCTAGGGGTTGTTACATGGGGTAGCTCACACATGCAGCCAAACACATACTACGCGTTGCTATCATCGTGACGGTGTTATCATTCTGGTGGGGCTCATTCGTGCCCAAGCATGGCTCTCCCACACTTAAGGTAGTGATGATTAGATAGATAAGATGTGGTGTGAGTAAGACCTTCATCTTATACTATAAAATTTGTAAGTTTGTATGTAGGATTTAGAGATTACCCATCTTTGGAAGCGCTGGTCGGATTGCCAAAATTCTTTCACTGATAGGTAGCTACAATGTTCCTGAGTGCTATAGGCTATAAAATATTACGATACAATTAAATGGAGCCGAGCAGCGGGTGAAACCGCGCGAGAGCAGCTAGTATAAAATTTCAAAAAAAAAACTACTGTACCAGACTGTTACCCGAGAAATTTAACAAGTTTCAAATACTTAAACATCAATTTAAAAATAGCCTTATGTACTAAAAATAAATATAAAATATTCTCGTAGAAAATATGGTAGGCAATGCAATTATGAAAGGCAAAATGTGGAAACATTTTTAACTGGTTTACCTGTAAACTGGGACCAAGGTTGACTGGATATTGAGTTATGGAGGTAGGCTTGCAGGAAGTTTTACACTAACAGTATTACAGGACTAATTCAATGAAACTGAATTTCCTGTCTTAAAAATAATATAATCCCTAAGAAGCCTGTAAGAACCTACTAAAGCGCTTAATAGTACTTAAAATATTAAGAGAAAACTTCTAGAAAAGCTGTAAATGAGGACAGTTTTCACGGTAATGGACTAGAAAATCGTGTTTTTTTTTTACACAAACTATGGAAAAGCGCCAGCCACGAGAAACTAATGGTCGAAGTTTCTCAACATGTTCATCAACGTTAGTAATCGGGTTAAATCAAGACAATCACCGTACATTTTTCTATTATAAAAATCTTAATAAATAGTTTTAAGTATGATTGTTTATATTTTAATAGTATTTTTCCTCAATATTCATTATCAATAACACAAGATGGCCTAGATGCACTTTAAAAGCCAAATAATTACTTTGTGTGATTTTTGTATTCTTTATTGTACAGATACCTTAGACTTGACTAATTCAATATACTAGAAAAGCTTTGCCGCGCAAATTGTATCTATCAAGCGAGACCTCGGTCACACGACGCCATTTTGCAATTTATATAGGGACCAGGTATTTATTATATCTGTTAAAATCTTAAACATCATAAATCTTTTTTATGTTATTTAACTGAAATATAGTTTCAAATTGAATGAATAACACGAATTACCAATATTTTGGTAATTGCTTATTATTTTCTCATAAAAATAAGCATCGTACTTTGAGAATTGTATTAAAAAAATACATTTTGGATTTTTCTTTTTGCTAATAGGTAAGAAGTTTCCAATTAGTAAAATGTTATGCCTTTGTTGCAGAAAATACCTCATTACGGTATAATAACGAAAGTGATGTAATAAGTTTATTTGTACCTCATTAATATTAGGTCAGCCATTTTCTAAAACGACTTTTTCCTAAAAACTATTTTGTATATAATACCCTGACCGTCATAAACTGCCATGTTGGAAAAACTATCTATGCATCATTTGATTCTCGAAATATATCCATTAAAATCTTGAACATCGCAATACTTTTTCAATTTTTTACAGTATCATGGTGTTTTAATAAGGTCCTTTGTCTATTTAATTTCAATATTTCCAGAAAATTTAATAATAATTGATACACTGAATTACTTAAACTTCGATTACACTTCTACTGTCTACAGCCTACCAAGGCAAGACTTTATTTCTACCTCTACTTGTTTATGTACCTATGTACTAAAAATCTTAGTACGTAGTTTGCTAAACTTAAATCCATTAATATTTTGTATTAGACATGTATGTGGTCCCGGTTTAATTTTCATATTCAGTAGCACGAATTTTGCAATATTAATACAAGAGGATTTCAAAACGCGACGATACTATTACCTAGCCGCTAGCTATTTTACTTTGATGTCCAACGTCCGTACCCTGAAACTTCGTATTAATGTTTACCTACGTTTGTAGACACATGATCGTACCTGTGCTCAATTGAAATGTTATCAAGAACCACTGGCTACTTCCCTGTCGCCCTATTGCTTTTAATCAATAACATCGACTCTAATTTTACATGTTTCTTTAAATTTAAGATCCAGAAGTCCTTTATTCCAAATATCAATAAATGTTTCTAGAATAAGATTCAGTCAGGGTTGCGGATGTATGTAACATCGACAGAATGGACCGCGAGCCGGCCTGAAGAAGAAATGGGGTGGTATTTAGTCAGTAAGAGTCTGACACTCCCTCTGGTCCCAACCAGGACAGACGATCGTTCCAAAAGAAGGTATTCATATTAGGCATTTATCGAGCCAATTTATTTGACTAATTTTCAAAAGATCCGTCTACTCGAAACGAAATATTACAATGAAATTGTAAGATTGTGAGCATCACAATAAACTTAGCTACTAATTAGGAAAGAGCATTCCATTGAGAAATGGCGCCCCAACAAGCTTTAAGCTCTATAAAACAAGAGGCATTCCTCTTCACTCATTTAAGTAACTTCGGAAATATGGGCATTTGTGAGAAACAAGACGAAATAAGCGCGCTTCCTAATTATACCAGAGTTCGCTAATTGGTTTATATTATTTGATACGAAAAGCGGGTCGTTATAAAGTCTTAAATGTCTGGTTCACAGATTCTTACAAGCAACTTCATCGACACGATCTTTAGGTAGATCAGCCCTTTTTTTCAAAGATGGTTACTAAAAATAAGTTACAATAATGTTTAACACTCATTGTTCTCCATCTTCGACTCATGTACTTGGTTGGTCCAAGGCAACTCTGTTATTGTCGTTGAATGTATGATTAAACAGATATTTATTATATTGGAAAGGTCATGACAATATTACACGGACCTATCATACTCACTTCACAACCTAATATTGTTCAAAGTAAGTTGTATAGATAAAAGAGTGATTTGATCTAGATGTGTTTTCGAGGGTCTTCTAAGTGCCCTTTTGTTTCCGAAATATAAAACTTTATCTTTAAAAACCAAAAAATACTCAAAAAGTTTTTATATAAAACTTATTCGAACTTTTTAATTAGACGAACGACAGAAGTGATTCCCGCACAAAAAAACTTACCTTCCTCCTGAAAATGCACTGTTGTGACAATTATTGAACGCACCTGCATATTATAACACAACATCTACTCTAGCATCACGTTAGGTTAAGTTATATTAATAATACAATAAAATTATTGATAGTTAAATATATTCATCAAATGTACCTAATTATTTTTACCAAAACACATTTTTAAAAGTTAAAGATATCCTTGAAACTTAGAAGTGTGCTTACTTTATGGTATCCGTTTCATTCAATTTTAAAAGATTGTTATTTTTTAATGAAAAAAAAGTTTAACTATTTTTAACAATTTAAATAAAAAGATAAGAGACCAGTTGATTTGCTTTCCTTTTTCTTATAAAATTCTTTGAATACTACCTTCCTTGTACTAGAACTAGACGTCGAATTCCTAGTTCGAAATCCAGTTTTCCTACTAAAAATAAACTTTTCTTTAGAAACCACGATTGACTACCCAACTTATCTGTATCTAATAATGAACCTTATAGTCTTTACATAATTATGTTGAAAAGTAAACAATTTTCCATTTGATGTCAAAGAATAATTTTCTATGTTCTCTGAAATGACTTCGAGAGAACTAATTTGTCTTGCGTATGTGACTAGAACAATGGAATTTGTATGAAGACCTAACAATTCTTAGCTGACTTTGGATTACTTTGAAAAATCCACTTAGGTAGTTTCTGCTTAAGTTTTGTCATTTCACTTTAAAAACTAATTTTATGTTTTATTGCGAGCTTATAGAGTTTAATTTAAAAAAGCACTTTATTGTTTGTTGGCAAGGATTTTTATGTGATTAGTGAGGACGAAAAACGATATACAGATTACCTGATGGTAAACAATCGTCGCCGCCAAAGACACACCAGCACTTGAGGAGTTATGAGTGCGTTACCGTTTTGTGGATTAGGGTTTCAGAGACTTAGGTAATGGGGGAGGGCAAGAAGGATTGAGCGTCCAGAAACCTCACACGGTAAAACAACACGCTGTGGTTGTTTCAGGCTAAATGATTAGGGATTTTCCAAATAGTCAAAATTTCAATAGTAAAATGTAATTTTCTATGAATTTTGTACGAGATTGTATATCATCATGTTGAGGTTTATTGCACTCTAATAGCGTATTTTTATATTTAATAGGAACTAGCTTCCGCCAGTGGCTTCGCCCGCGTGCTGTGTTCATAAAAAGCAGCCATAGCAATAGAACAAAATCGAAGTATACATAAAATTTGTTATAATCGTCTCATTTTTATGGGTACATCTCCAATGGGTAAATGCCCTATTATTAACCAAAGACAAGATGTTTTTTATTAAAGTGTAATTGTTTTTTTTTTAATAGATATTCCTTTGTAATGAAAAGGCAAAACCATTTATTTAAACTAAAGAATGTACGTTATTCACATATTTAGCTCAAATTCTATCAGTTCCTACCAAGGCGTAATAGCCTATTTAGTTCTGTAAAGAGCTTGAGAGCAATGATAAGGTAGACACAGGCGGCCTTATTACAAAACAAGGTTTTACTTCAGTCTGGGACTAAACCATTGAGCCAGTTTTTGTATTTCGAATTGAAGGTAGATAACAATAAGATTCAAAATTCAAAACCCGAGTCAATGGCTTAAACCTGGACTAAAGATAAATCTTGTTTTTTAATAAGGGGCAGGCTGTTCTTCAAACCTGTAGTAACTTGTAACTTACCGCATCTTATTATGTTTAAGATTCTGTAATTTAGCTTGTTTTTAATGATATTAACCAACCGACCGACCTGTTATTATATTGCTTTTGAAATTTGAGAACGCCATGCTTCGGCATTAATACCACGGCCTCACGAAAATAGGACATGTATTTTTTATGGGATAGGTCGGTAAATGAGCAGACGGACGGTAAGCAACTAGCTCCACCCATGGACGCCCACACCAAAGGAGTTACAAGCGCATTGCCTGCATTTTAGGGATAAGGGTTTCGGATATTCGAATTAGATGCGTATTCGAATTGGGCAAGTATGGGGGTAGGGCTCCCTTCCGAGGGAAGGGAAGGAATTGGGCCGCCGGTAACCTCACTCACACGGCGAAACACAACGCTATGGTTATTTCACGCCTGTTATCTTTAAGGCCGTCTTATAACTCAGGTTGACCCGACTCACTCATAGCGAAGCTTGGCTCTCCCACACTTAAATTTCTTTCACTGTATTTCGCCTTATCCTTCCAGCTCAACTCTGATTTTCAAACCTCTCTAACATAAACCCCTAACCCCAAAAAGACCGCTTACGTACTTGCACCTCTGTTAGTATGGGTGTCGAAGAACAGCGCCAATTTCCTACTAAATCTCCCTGCTCAATTGCCGTACTATTCCATAAAACATACAAGTATTATACAAAAACTTTATACGCAGAACCCTTTGTAAACATCATTCTGATATGGGAAATTGTGAAAAAATATCACTGATGTCAGAAATTAATTAAAAAAATGCTGAAACCTCGGTCGCCGTCAGCACTGGCCACTCGTTTTCGATCTGGTTATTTGCTTATTTTTACACGTCGATACGGAACACGCGTGGACCTGGACAGCTTAAAAAACATTGATAAAGCTTATTGAGTGACATCTGATCATAGATTCATATTTTCGAATGTAAATTGGTTGTGACTTCAATTCAGACACCCTTCAGTTTTATTACGCGTCACGATCAATTTAATATACTTCACTTCATTTAAGTTTTATATTCATTTGTTTTTCAGATAAAGAACGGATTTGAACTTTACTCAAGTTAAAATGAATTGCAAAATGTGTTGGTAAGCGCATAATTAAACAACGTTGCACCAATTCTGCCAATTCTGTTTTTTTTTTTTTGTATTAAGTACTGTCAGCAGAAAGTGTGTCATTCTTATCAAAAAACTATAAGAAATGTTGTCGCGAAAATTGGGAAAAGACACCTTTTGGTTGTTAGCGAAATAGTTAGACCCATACGAAGCGAGCATAATTGCATTCAAGTCGTGAGTCGAAGTTAAAAGTATATTTTTCTTTTCAAGGCAAACTTAAGATGCACTCATGATGTAACTTACTATTCTTCAAAGACTGCCTCTTTAATTAAATCGCTTCATTTACCCAAAGCTTGTCTGATAAGAATAATTGTTAGCAGTAGGTACGATTGATTTTAAATATTAAATAAAAAAAATATAAACTAGGTACTCGAACAATCAAAAAGGATTTTTCAAGTGCATCACACAATAAAAGCTGTTTCTATTTTTATTGCTTATTCGTTCGGAAGAATGGAAGCTACGCGTTAAAGGTCGATCTCCGCTTAAAGGAAAAAGATTGCTAGAAAATATTTTGCAGACAATATTTTTGCTAATACTAGAAATAAGCCTCCTTGGAGATGTTATATTAAAAAGTTACCTACTAAGCGCTGTGCAATGAAAAATACATTATGATTCATTACCTTATTTTTTTGTATTATGAAGTAAGGCGGTTCTTTTTTTTAAGAGTTTTTCTTTTAATTTCAAACTCAAAAGTATTAAAGAATATGTCTTTGAGTTCGATTTTTAAAATTTCTGACTATATAAGTGATTTTTTTTTATTTTTCATCTGTGGTGTATGCTTTAAATAAGAAAGCAGTATTTACAGTCACTCCAAAACGCATTTCAGCCAGCAAGCAATGGGGTTGCGGGTTAAGCGCAATGAGTCACCGCGGCCTCGGCCCAGAGCAGGAGAAGGAACGGGGGGTTTTTTGTCAGTAAGAGTCTGACACTCTCTCTCGCCTAACCCTGGGCGGAAGAAGTCATTTGACGATTTTCCCCTGACAAAAAAAAAGCCAGCAAGCAATCGATATTTAGGCATAGATATGTACTTAGGTATGAACGTATTCACCTATGTATGTGAGGAAGAGAAATCTTGAAAAAAAAACTAAGTTCTTAAAACAAATGATTTAACGTTTTATATACCCTACACGTTTAGTTTGCACGCAATACATGTTCAGCATATAATATTAACATTATTCTAAATCGATAAAAATGATTCAAAAATGTTAAGTTCCGGGAGATATAGGAGGCCCAATCCTTCCCCTTCCCAATCCCTAAATCTCCAAATCCCTAATCCCTAAAAGGTCGGCAACGCACTCGTAACTCCTCCGTTACGGGTGTCCATGGGCGGCGCTGATTGCTTACCATCAGGTAATCCGTCTGCTCGTTTGCCGACCTATTACATAAAAAAAATATATATATCTATCGACCCACCTTATAAAAAAGTTTTTAACCTCCTTTATCCTCCAGTGTAGAGGATACAACATACCCTGTATGATACGGGTATGTACGAACGGTTATCAAAGTGTCAGTTGCAAAGAGTGTAACAAGATTTACTTGACGTCAAACCAATCCTTTGACTGCATACGTTAATAGCTTATTCAATTTCCGATATTTTATAATATGTCTTTTCCCCTTTGCGAACCAAAATGAAATTTAAAATGTATTAAAAAAATAAAAATTTTAGTTAATTTCCGTCAGTCTAGCTGTAACCTAAAACCTGGCAGTAAGTGAAATTCTGACTATGATATACGCCCTGTGTAAGTAAAGCTGTAGCAAAAGTGTAGCAGCAGTAAGGCTGAACTAAATAAGATAAAAATATAGTATTATCGAAAAATAATCTAGCGCTAATATTTATTTATTTAAGGCACATCAACAACACAAACACAAACATGGTTATTTTACATTTTATAGGTCTTATTCTAGTGTTAGGGTCAATAATAGATGTGCACAACATTCGCATAAAATGAAACTTACAAAAAAAAAAATACGAAGTGAAAACAAGATAAGTACAATAAAAAGAAACTAACTATTGGATGTCAAAAAAATATTCAATTAGGTTTAATGTTAGTCAATAATTCAGGATTATAAATATTAATTAATTCACAGTGAATATAAGTGATTAAGTAATTTATGAAAAAATATTAAAAAAATTAAAATGAATGTTCAATAATTTTAAAATTTTAAAGTTAAATTAATTATGGCATGTCTGACACGTAAAAATATCCAAAATCATTTTATCGAACTCAAAATTAAAAGTACGTTAACTGTTTAGTTAACTAATTATTTCTCGATCCCGTCCTTATCAATATTTATCGGCCGAATGCTAAAATATTACATAATACATACACAAAACACCCTTAAATATTTAAGGCATTTTTGTCTTATTCGGACTTAAGACTCCCGTAACAGTTCGGTGTAACTCAACTAGTCTCGAGCCACGTCGGGACCCATAGTTACGAGCAGAACTGCGCTTACAAGCGGCAATTAAACTTATTTATTGGTCGCAACAATTCAATCCAATATTAAATACCCTTTACAAATAGAAAATAATGTTGTTAGTTTCTAAACTAAAGTTTTTAAAAAGAGAAACAGTAAAACTGAATAAAATAAGAAATTCAAATTCCGATTTGCCCGATTTGGCCCGGGAATTAAGACGCCCGCTACTTATATTATGGGCACGGATTAAAAAACTGGCAGACACCAAAGTTACATATTTACTGTGCCAAAGTGACTGTTTCCGAATTCAAAGTTTTTTTTTCTAAATTTAGACATCGTATATAAAAGGCAAAGGAAAGTTCAACTTCTTAAGTTCTGAACTTAAGAAGTTTTCGAAGTTTGAAATCGCCATTCCGAGAGTGGTGGTCAATGCTCAAACCTTCACCGATGGAGAAGAGGTCTTTTCAATTACAGCAATGGCATATTATAATGGAACATGCAGACAGGTAACTAGGATGATTCGACTGCACAGTTAGTGCAGTGGATGGACAACTGGCTGCCGTGCAATGAGTCTCAGCTTCGATTCCCGCACGGAACAATTCTTTATGTGATCCACAAATTGTTCAACAATTTGTGTGTGTGAATTACGTTATGGTTGTAAGAGGCAACTTATAAAAAAAAATTAATTGAATCAAAAATTAATCAAATTGAGTGGAAATCGTTTCTAAATTCAAGTTTTGTAGGTAGTAAAAGTCTATAATTGCGTCATTTAATTTTGTCGCAGTTGCAACAAAGATATTGAACAATGACGAAACGGAAATAAAATAGAATTAAATGTATGTACTTATTTAATTTTAAATAAAAATAATCGATTTACACAAGTAAAATCAATTTAATATGTAATTTTCTCCGTGTTTTATTATAAAGTTTTAACAATCAAACAACATTTTTTTTTAACAATCCCAGCATCTATAAAATATATTTTAAGTTGTGCAAACGAAACTTTTTTATTTAGTAGGTATTTTGTGTAATAATACTCGATCAAATTAAACGCACTTACTTATTAAACAAACAAGAAACAAAAAAAAGAAATAATTCAAAATTCGATTATGGCGCAAACAAAAATTACAAACAATCTTCAAAAAACCAAACGTAAAAACTATAAAAGTTGCAAATCACAACAAAAAAATAAATAAACCCAAAACAAAAATAAAATAAGCCAAATATAAAGTCTTTAAGAACTTACGGTGCCATTGTAGGTTGTTCAGCAAACCGAGTTCTCGAATAGTGCGGCGCGGATCGCTACAACGCGGGACGGAGCGACTCAACGGTGTGGGGGCGCGCCGAGGAATGGGGAGATGTGCAAGCCTGCAGCTGCGTTATAATAATATGTTACATGCCCGATGCGATTATAAATCGAATTATGCATTCCCGATCGATACTTTTTTATCCAGCCTGAAAGCGTTTGGGCCCCTATTCTTATGAAGTAAAACAAATTAAAAAAAACTTAAATCTCTATTGCATATTAGATGCACAACAAAACTTTACAATAAAAATAGTTTTTTTTTCTTTTTCATGTTTATTAAATATGTGATTATACAAATTTACAATTATTAATGACTATACTTTATTTCTGAAAGCGTTATAAGTCCACGTGGACTGTACTTGACACGATATTTGTCTTATAAAAGACCAAAAATATCTACTTGACACTTTTCTTTTTATTTGTCATTAAACCTCTTTTTGATTGTATATAGTATGAAGACGTAGCGTGAACAGATTTCCTTCTAGGTGGACCGAAGAACTCAGAGTCGCAAGGAGCCAATGGATACGAGTGACTTGTGGTTCGGCGTGGACAACTAAGACGGAGGACTTTGTCCAGCAGTGAACGTCTTCAGGCTGATGATCACTATGATGACGATGATGAAAGATATTAAATAAAAACAAATAATCTTAGCTGCGATAAGAAGCGAGCTAACAAGGTAAGTACGTATTGATTAAACCTATTCAACGTATTGCTTCGCAGAAAATTCTATAGAAAATAACCTCATAAAATTACCTTGTCATCCTTCAGCTTGTAATTGAAATTGCATTGATGTCTCTTCTAAAGGTAAAGCAAGAAAATGTTCTTTAACGAACTATTATAGTGAAGGTTAATTGAAACGTCATTCATGTAATATTTCAATATCACTGTGTAAATTATACCTATACAGCTAGAAGTTGTTTGAAGAAAATAAATTGCCGTCATTATCGATAGAATGATATACAAAGGTACTTTATGAGACATTTCTTATTACCTTAGGAACTGATATTTAAGTATTTTGCCTTCATCATCATAGAGCCTTTAGAGCAAAGGCCTCTTCTCATACAGAGAAGGTTAGAGCATTAATCACCACGCTTGCTCAATGCGGGTTGGCGATTTCAAACTTACATATATATTTAGAAATTATAAGTTCAGCTTTCCTCACGATGTTTACCTTCACCGTATCTCAGTGGTGTCTCAATAATCTTAGAAAGTCCATATAACTCGGAAAAAGTCACATTGGTACTTGCCAGGTTTCGAACCTACACCCTCATGAATGAGAAGCGGGTTTCTTAACCTCCGGGCCACCACGACATCAATATATCGACATCATAATATTTTGCCTTGTATCATCCAAATTATGTACCTACCTATATGATTATTTTTCAGAAGACAGAAAATAGATATAGTTTTTTTAAAATTCAACCCAGAGGCTTAGAGATCGCATTTTTCCAACTAAAACATTATCTAATCTACGCCTACGAAAGTAGTCGCAAAATTGCTCCAGACTTTTCCGATGAAAAGTGTTTTAGCGAGCTTTACTAAGATTATTTTTAGTTTTAACCCTTAAAGGTTAAAGGTTACAGAGGCCTGGTGTAAAATACTGACATTTTATAATTACATTTCGACTGACCCCAACCTAGTTGCGACAACCGCCACGAGGTATAGCGGTTTTAATTTTATTTCTCAAACCCTACGTGCGCCGTGGTGGGCCTTTATAGGTCGGGGGCAAAAGTGTGGTGAAAATGTCGTGTTACATTGCAGCCTGGAACGTAAAAGGATAACAGCTAAACATTTATTTAGTGTCTGTTTGGTAGATTTTTACGCAAGCAAACCTTATGATGGATTATATGATTCAAAGAATTAAGTATATTTATTTATTTAATAACGGCACACCAACGAATTATTCCCTACTACATTTTAGGGGTACAATATCAAACTTAAACTCTAGAGTGAATTTGCCACTTAAAGGTGTGCACAACACTTAAGAACTATACGTTAACAGATTTGTAACACAAGGGCAATAGAGCTCACAAATTTACTTTGTTACTTAAAAGAAAGAAATAAAAATAACTTATTCGATAATAAATAATATAAAAACTATAAGTAATAGAAAGTAATTCATGTATATGTATAATCACGTTTTAATACATTTTGTAATCAACAATGGCATAAACATTTAACTTAACTTACTTGACTCGGACTTAACTCCGTTTAATAAATGGCGGTTTGTGTTTCATTTCCTAGTATCAACGCTGTATCTTACATTCTTTATGAGACAGGGTGGTAAACTCGATGACCTGATGGTGAACTTTTGACGCCGTCCATAACACCCAAACACAACAAAAGGGGCGTTAGGGATATAAAGATAAAAAAAATAGTAATTTGGGACTGTCCCTTGTCCTGGGGGCAAAATAGGGCTCTGGTAAACTCACACACTCAAAGAAACACATGGCAAATTGTTTCAGTCGGATTTCTATGAGATCGTGGTATAAATCCTTTCGAGGTCCCATCCCATTCGTATCGAAGCATAACTCTTCCACACTTTATATTTACAAGGACAATACTTATATTCTATATAAATATGTATATTCGTTATATATGTAGTTATTTCTACCTATACCAAAACTCGCCACTATGCACCAGCCCTTTGTAATGGAGCTTATTAATTACCCACCATTTAATTAATAGTTCTGAATGCGCGGCCGAACGATTCAGTGGCGTGACTTTTATTACGAATCTGTGGTTTGTTTGTTGCACTACAGACAGATAAAACCACACTCGAAATATATTGAAAATGTCATTAACAATTTACATTTTATTAAAGCTCCGAATTTTGTAGGTTAACAATGCTCTCGAATAGTTCAAGAGTACAATGAGTGAGTTTCAAACTGTATCGTGACGTTATGAATGCACTCGACGGAGTCTACGTGATAAATAAAAAGGAAATATTAATATAGATCTCGTTTTATTACTATTTGGAATAAGTGAAATGTAAAATAGTTAAGTGCCGTTGCTATTTAAGATTATAAAGATACGACTGCAGGAAAACATTGTGAGAAATCCTGGACAACGGATCTTAGCTCTTACTTCAGTCGCGTCTTGATACTACCCACGTTTCTCATTTGTGATGCGAGCGTTGAGTCGAGTCGGTGTAAATTAATATTTGTACCTTTGAAGTCGAGTAATGATTCTCAGGTGACTTGACGAACGTGCATTCAGATCTTTAGAATAGGGTTGCACTTCTTCGAAATGCTCACTTCGAAAGTAATATTATGCCTTATTAAGATTAACACTGGCATTCGGTGAAGGAAGAAATTGTGACGAAACGTGGATTTTTAATATTTAATTATAAGTTTGAAATGGCCGATACATCTTAAGCAAGTGTGGTGATAGATCTCATACCTTCTTTATGTGAGAAGTCTAAATAGTCTGTTGACAAAAAATGATTTAAAAAGAAAAGCCGATTTTTGATAGTTATGAAACATAATTTGGTCGTAATTTTGACTCAAAGACATACAGACATACGCTTCTCCAATACCAAGTCACTTACCTATTAATACACGCACTTTCGGTTAATGACATATATATTTATATATTTTTCTTTTCTTTTGACAAGCGTCAAACAGGTTCACAGACAAAACATAAATACTCATTTTGTTACTCAATATAACACCCCTACTTAACAAAATGTTCCTAAAATAACAATTAACAAACATTAATTAGGAACCAGGCCTATCAATTCTAAAAATTTATAATGCTTTGTTGACAGTAAACCTTTCGTCAGAATATCAGCTGGCATCTCTTGAGTTGACACATATTGAACATCAATTAAATTAGATTTTATGGCATCTTTAACATAATGATAACGCACATCAATGTGCTTAGTCCTATTAAGAGACTGGTGATTTTTAGCTAGTTTCATTGCACTTTGATTGTCGCAATGTAACTTCACAATGTTCAACTTGCCTGTCAATTCATACCACAAATTTCTTAAATAAATAGCTTCTCTTGCTGCCTCAGATAATGCGACATACTCAGCTTCGGTACTCGATAAAGAGACCGTTTTCTGTTTTCTGCTCTGCCAAGATATAACAGAACCGGCCATAACAAAGCAGAAACCAGTGTATGATTTCCTGTCCAAAACATCACTCGCCCAATCAGCATCGACAAAACCTTTCAAATCTACATTATTATCTTTACAATATTTCAAACAATAATGTTTAGTTTTCTGTAAATACTTCAACACTCTTTTAGCTTGACTGTAGTGAGTTTCATTATAGCAATTATTAAATTGACTTAGATAACTTACAGTATATGCTATGTCAGGTCGAGTTAAGACAGCTAAATACATAAGACTACCTATAAGTCTTTGATAAGGAATCTCTGTTATACATTTTTCAGCCTTTTCAAGATTCATTTTACTTTCTATCGGAGTATCCATGGGTTTACAATTATACATTCCAAATTTAAGCAACAACTGTTCAATATACTGTTCTTGGTCTATTGTTACAGTACTTGACTTTCTGTCTACATTCACTCTCATGCCTAAATAGCGTTTTACACAGCCTAGATCTTTTATTCTAAACTTTGAGCTTAATGTAGCCTTCAAATTATCAGTAGCTTTTTTACAGGTCGAAAATATCAGAAAGTCATCAACATAAACAGCTACAATCATTTTTATGTTGTCACTAAATTTTGTAAATAAACATGGTTCATTAGAACTCATTTTAAAACCCAACTCACATAAACAATCTTTGACTCTCTTATACCACATTAAAGAAGATTGTTTCAAACCATATATAGCTTTCTTAAGTTTTAAAACTTTCCCTTTCTCTTTGCATTCAAAACCCACAGGAAGATACATAAAAATATTTTCATTTAAGTGACCATTAAGAAATGCCGTGGTCACATCTAAATGTGAAATATCCATATCCCACTGTACACTTAGAGCAAATAACATTCTAAGGGTTGAATGTTTCACTACAGGAGCAAATGTGTCTACATAATCAATGCCACGTTGTTGTGAGAAACCTTTAGCTACGAGTCTAGCCCTATATCTTACTTTATCATTAACATCTAATTTCTTATTGAAAACCCACTTGCATTGCACTATGTTAGTGTCACTTGGTATATCAACGAGCTCCCATGCATCGTTGTACTCGAATGACTGCAACTCTTCACGCATGGCCAGCTTCCAGTTTTCAGCTTCAGGTCCATTCAGCGCTTCTGAAAAGTCAATCTCCGCGGTTCCAGGCAAGTTACTTGAAGTACACAAGTTTGTATAACCATAGCGGTTTGGAGGTCTTCTTTCTCTCTTACTTTCAACTATTTCATCAATTCCAAGATCTTGAATCTCACCTTGTGAAATATCTGTTGATGTAACAGAATCAGTTGATGTGTCAACACAAGTCTCCTCTGGGTCCATATAAGCTGATGTGTCAGAACTTTGACTAGTCAGAGATTCATTTATGTTAATATCCCCCACTGAATCTCTGCTCTCTATGCTAGATTGTTGCATGGTTTGTGTTGTTTCAGTCTCCTCTCTTAGACTCAAGTTCTTTTCTTCACATTGTGGCCATATAGCGGTTTCTTCTGTAGTTTCTATACCTTGTTTTTCTTCCATCACTATTATATCTCTTTTCAATGTGACAACATTTCTCTTCGGATCATAGACACGATATCCCTTTACATTTTCAGAGAATCCAACTAGTATGAACTGTTCTGCTTTCTTATCCCATTTCGATCTTTGTTCTTTGGGAACATGTACCATAACTGGACTTCCAAATAGACGTATGTGACTTAAGTCAGGTTTTCTTTGATGCCACATTTCATAGGGTGTTTTGTTAACTAAACTAGATGTAACAGATCTATTTTTCAGGTAAACTGCAGTATTCACAGCTTCTGCCCAAAATTTCTTATCAAGTTTTGCTTCAAATAACAAACATCGTCCCTTTTCAATCACAGTTCTGTTGGCTCTTTCACAAACACCATTCTGTTCTGGGGTATATGCAATAGTCTTTTGATGAATTATCCCTTCATTTGCCAAATAGTTGTCCATTACACGATTGCAAAATTCGCCTCCATTGTCAGTACGCAATACTTTAATCTTCTTATTCTGCTGGTTCTCTACCATAGCTTTAAATTCCTTAAATTTCTGAAAAACTTCATATTTGTGTTTGAGAAAATAAATGAATGTCATCTTGCTGTAGTCATCCACAAAGAGCAGGAAATATCGTGAACCATTTATAGACTTGGTCTCCATAGCCCCACAAACATCTGCATGGACTATTTGAAGTGTCTCCGAGCTGGTATGTTCACTATGTGCAAATGGCAGCCTTGTTTGTTTGCCTTCGCAACATGTTACACAGTTCTCCTTCTTTAAGTCACTTGGAGAAGCAAAGTTCACACCTTCTACGATGCCATTTCTCATTTTATTCAAATCGCTACTATTGATATGTGCCAAGCGCTTGTGCCATAACTCTGCACTTACCAATGCTGGTGCGGCTAACATACAATCTGTTTTTATATTTAACTTGTAAACACCATTAGTCAAATGTGCCGTGGCTACCAATTCATTCTTCATATTACGAATGTAGCAATTGTTACTCTCAAACACAACTTTGTTTCCGTTTTTGATGAGCTCACTCACTGATAACAGATTTGTTGACAATTTCGGAATACACAAGACATTCTTCACCGTAATGTTGTAGTTGCGATCTGTAGTTATTTTCACGTCCCCGGAGCAAATTACGGGTATCTTTGTACTGTCGGCTACCGTAATTTCTGTTAAATGTGGCGTAAGATTTGCGTTTTCTATCCAATTTTCATTAGATGTCATGTGCGCACTTGCACCGGAGTCTACGTACCACTCGCTCTTAATATACTTTCCATTCAGAAATACTACACTAAACGCATTCGTATCTTTATTTTTCTGCAGTAACGGACATTGATTTCTAAAATGTCCAATTTCTTTACATTTGTAACACGAAACCACTTTTTTTGACTGCTGTTTTGAAGCCATTTTTGTTGCTTGTTGTTGACAGCCACTTTTTTTTGAATTGTTCTGTGTCTTCGAGTACATTTTGTTTGCAGCGAATGCAGCGCCACCGTTTTCCAAATTCAAAGAAACTTCCAAATCAATAAGTTTTGATTTTATTGAGTCTGTAGTAATCTGTATTCCCGAATGTTCTATCGCCATGATCATTGGCGAATACTTTTCTGGCAACCCTGCTAATAATAGCGAACCAATCCATTCATCTGTTATAGCGAATCCGGTACCTTTTAATCTTTGTGCTGTCTCGACAACTTGCGTGACATAATGAGTCATAGAATCACAGCTTTCTTGCCTGATTGATATAAGATGTCGCAGCAAAGAGATTTTTCTTAAAAACCGGAGTCGGCGAACATGTTTTTCAATTTTGTCCACAGTTCCAACGAGGTTTTTGTTTCCTTGATATGAACATACAGTCCTGAATCGATGGTTAAAATTAGCTTTGCCTTAGTCCTTTCGTCATCTGCAGACTTGATATCCGTGCTGGACACAGCTGGTTTGATGTATTGAATCATACCTTCCAGCACTAACAAGTTCTCTGCTGCGAAACTCCACTCATCATAATTTTCCCTTCCCTTCAGTTTGGGAACACTTTGTAAATAATTCATAGCCATTATTCACGAAAGTTCAGCGTTTTTCTTAAACCGTAACACAAGAATTACTTAAGAAAATCAGGATATTAGCCCATAACCTATTAATACACGCACTTTCGGTTAATGACATATATATTTATATATTTTTCTTTTCTTTTGACAAGCGTCAAACAGGTTCACAGACAAAACATAAATACTCATTTTGTTACTCAATATAACATTACCTAATCCGATCTCTATTATAATTTGTAAAAAATTATTTTATTTCTATATTTAACCAAAGGATAGATGCAACAGATTTTTAAAATCAGGATCACTATTACAGCTGTCATCAGCCTTTAAGTGCCCACTATTGAGCAAAGGTCTCATCTCATACGGAGAAAGACAGCGTTAATCACCACGCTTGTTTAAGCCAGGTAGGCTAAAATTAGCCGTTATAAGTCCTCACGTTGCTTTCCTTGACAGTCGCAGGTGTCAGTGATGTATAAATTAATTAGAACTGATTAACCGTCTCGCACACATCTTCAATGTAGATGAGATTGAAGCGAGTGTATTAGCCTGGCATTCAGTAACAGACTACATAATAATTTAGTTCCAAAGCAGACTTAGGGGAAGTCACATAGTTCTTCAATTTCTCTTCTATGTTCGAATTAGTTAGTGTCTTCGAGAAATTCTTGGCAGAGTCTAGTTCAATCTTATTAATTTGTTTTGCACTTGAATGTGTGTGTAGTAAGTTATATTGCTCATGGTAAATTTGCCTTTGGTAACATGGAATTCATATGTATATGGCGGCTCTATACACTTTAAAGTTTTATACTAGACAATTTAATTTCGAAATGTCACAACTGTAATATTTGTGTGAGATTTTGAGATGTGATCGTAAAATATAAATATAATTTTGTAGTTTTTTATCTATATTTGTTTTGGCCGTAACTTAATTGAATGTATTCTTGATAATGGTAGACTTGATTTTTAACTACTCTAATCTTACAAAAAATTTTGATAGTGAAGTTCATTTTGTCCTAAAGGCATATTAACCTATCAAACGTGGTAAATCGAGACTAAGTAGGAAAACAATAGGTGTGCGAATGTGCGAACGCCGACGATCGCTTGGGGTTTGATGAATTAAAGTTAGTTTTCATAGACATTCATTAATCAAACAAACCTACACGCATAGATATCAGATTTATAAGAACGATATGCTGAAAATGCTCTTGTAAATAGTAATATATGCGCTCAATCCGCTTAATAAAAAGAAAACTGCTAACAGATGTAATAACTTGGGACCTACAGGTATTTATTGTTGGCAACTTACATCAGCTTAATGTTACTTACATATATATTAAATGGCTTCTACTTTATTTTCTTTTTTTTTGTCGTTGTCTAACATAACACCGTTTTCCTGCACCGTGGATGCCCTAAGAAACAAATTATAAAATTCATATACACATCTTTTCTTTTTTTATGAAAGTATACGAATAAAAAAAATAGTCTCTTAAATAATTTTTTTCTAGAAAGATTTTTTTTTAAGTTTTTTTGTTTACGAAGCAAAGTTTTCAAGAAAGTCTTTTTTGCCAGTCATCAGGTCTATCAGGGCTCTTAGTGGTAATTAGCTTCATTATGCGAATCGAATCGTTTCAGAACTGTTTGGTCATATATAGTTGGTATATAGTTTCGTAGTATTTAGTTGCAGAAACCATAAAAATAAGTTCATAAATTCTCGTATTCATTTTTCCATTGAACATCCACTAAAATGGAGGAATATTAAATTTCTAATAAACCTTATATTCCCAAGCCAGTTTTTAAATCATTATTTTTTTATTATTATTGCCAGTATTGAAATCATACTGCGAAAATATATTAAAACTAAACGCAAAAATATGCCGGAGAACACCCAACATTAAAGACTTGACTGTCGTCTGTTATGGTGTGGGAGTTTTTATCGCTACTAACGACAAACTACCATAAAGTTAAAATTCGACTATTATGTAATTTGCTGACTCTACTTAACACTGGCAGATTGTATAATCGAAAACGATTGTGATCTGCCGTCACTACTAGACACTGGCAGTATACCCGAAAACATTGAATGAAGATTTTCGATATTGTTTCTGGATTACACTGAAAATATACGTTCGTTAAGAATCTGTACTACCTAACTGCTGTTTGGACCTAATGCTACAGTGCTGCCACCTCCAACCACAAAAATGAAAAACTGTGTATTTCTAACCCTAGACGTCAAAATGACAGTTCAATTTTGTGTTGCGGAGTAAATAAATCCGAAGACATCAAGCTCATCTCGTTATATTTCCATGTGATTTATTAAACAGTACAATAAATCAACCCTGGTCCTCATACTTGCCTTATGATTTTGAAAAAAAAAACGTTTTTGAGCTTTATTTACGCTTCTTCCAATGTCTAACTAAACGACAGTATTTTCGCTGAGGACAATCGGAAAAATAAACTCTCATTAATAAAATAATTATCGAAGAAATTACGTGATTAATTGAGACTCCTTATATTAATTCGAAATTTAACAATTTCAAAATGGCTCGTCTCGACCGGCATTGTAGCACGGCCTCGCAGAAAACCAGCGTGATCATTAGGTAATCCGTCTGCTCGATTAGCGACCTATACATAAATATTTCTTAGTAGTGGATGATACCAGTGATACCACGCGGCACTAGTTAACTAAGCATATTTAGACTTTTAAATTTTACAAAAGGAATTAATTAATTTGTACATTCCGTTATGCACTATAAAAATAACGTCAATGCTAAAAAAACGGACAATCTCCAAACCTTGAACGCTCGTTTGCCGACTTATTACATAAAAAAAGAACGCATATCAAGTTTTCCTTCTTGGTAAAAGTGATATCACCACAAGAACATCTACAGACCTATACATTCAGAGTATTAAGTACTACCTGTGTGAATAAAAAAATAAAAAAATAAACCCTATAAAAACCTAAGCATGATAATGCTTACACAAAGGGCTGGTTGTGATAACAACCACCTTTGTGTTTCCCTTCGAGCGAAGCGGGATATTCAACAAGTATGAACTTCACAGAGAAATCCCTCACATCCTCTCCGAGCTTCAATTAACACAATGAAACATTCGAAATCGCTCGAGTAGAAATTGCAAACTAGGAAATGCAAACATTTATTTTATTAAGTAAATGTAAATAAATGTGTATTGATTCATGTTCATGTGAATGATTTCTTAGTATTTCAATCAATTTCGCGTTTCAATCTGTAAATTTCTCTACACTACCTATTCGTGTATCGTGAATACGTATTAAGTATATTTATCAACATTATTTACACTTCATAACAATTCTGTGTAAAACATTCAATTAATATTTTTTCCAATTCTCACACTAGTAAATTGTTTTTTTTTCATGTTAAACGAAGCAAAAACTTGGAAAATCAATTGTAACTACTCTATATACGTGTTATGACCGCTTTATTGGTTTTTACGATATAAAGTAAAAACCATAAAGTTTACCGATCGAAGATTAATTTTCAAAGATACCTATATGTCTACACATCTTCATATATCTTTTTTAATTTAAAGAGCTCGTGATAAATACATGCAAAGGTTACATAAATTTAGTTTATTAGCTAACATCGATTTAGGTAAGTAAATAGGTACCTGATTGTAAACATTTTTCCACACAATTTATAGACGAGTTTTGGATAAAAAAACATGCCAAGATTCTTTACATGTAGTTAGTTACCCACACCGATCAGACCATAGAGTTTATTAAAAAAAAAACATACTAATTTTAAAAGCAATCAAACTCTATGATATGTCCTCATCAGCTAGAAAGAAATTGATAAAGTAGCCTAGGTTTCATTTGACAAGTTGAAATTCCATCATGAAACAATCTCGATGTCACCACAATATTTTATCGTTATCTAATCTACATACAAATAGAAGTGTATATACATTGAGATTCTTAGACTTTACTAAGGGCAAAGAATCGGCATTCAATTTCGCTAATGAGCCAATAATTAAGTATTAGAAACTACTTCATATAAAACAAATAACGTGAACTGACTTGTCATATAAACGCTATTAGTAGTATCCGCATCCGCCAATTAATACTTCACAATCTACATGGCGTTAGCAGATTAATCCCGCGCCTGCCACAAATTTGGACTTTGGGCTCTAGCTAACTAAGCCCTTTTACCGGCCAGCGGTCATGCGTAGACCAATTATTACTGGCCGCACCGCACACAATAGCGATCTATCTAACTATAAGATAATATGAAGATGTGAAAGTTTGTGAAAAGGACATCATCCATTTTGGTCCAAACGTCAAATAAAAAAAGTGATTTATTCTGAAAGAACTTGATCGCCTTAGCATTTTTTTATATGGTACCAAAGCTGTAGCACCAACGCACTTTGTAGTATTCACGTAAAAAATCCTGATTTTTCGTACATTTTTCAATCAAATGAATTAACATAAACAATGAGATGACTTCATTTGTTACAGTTAGTATGTAGTATACTCGAAATGTATGAAAATCGGATTTTTTTAATTCAAATTATACCAAGTACATATATTGATGCTACAGTTTTGGTTCATATAAACAAATTCTAAGGCGGACGAGTTCTAACAGAATAAAACACTTTTACTTTTGGACCAAAACTTTATGAAATGTGGATGATATCCTTTCGTGTGTTTGTAACAAGAATGATACTAATATAATGTGTTTCGTTCGTAAGTGGTGGTCTCAATATAGCGGCTTTACCGGTGAACGCGTTCCATACTGTAGCCGTCCATATTAACTCGGAAACCGAACAGCAAGTTAATACCATCTGTCAATTAATTAGTCAGTTTGTTAATTTATTATGCAACCATATTACAAAGTAGCTTGATTTGGTTCTAATCTTTGGTAAGTTGTTTTATTTGATGTTTTTCATTATTGAACAACAATAATGAGTTGTGATTTTTTTATCGTATGGATTGGCCAACGAGCAGATAAATTACCGTATGGTAAGAAATTGTCGCCTATGGGCACTCGTGATTCCATAGGAGTTACTACAAGTGCATTGCCGACCTTTGTGGGTCATCAGAGGCTGACGGTGAGGGGGGATTGATCCCCGAAGGATAGGGCCTCCGAATTTGACGAATGTATTTGGTAGATATTTTTTATGTAATAGGTCGGCAAACGAGCAGACGGATTACCTGATGGTAAGCAACCAGCGCCACCCATGGACACCCGCAACGGAGGAGTTACGAGTGCGTTGCCGACCTTTTAGGGATTTGGGATTTGGAGATTTAGGAACTGGGGAGGGATTGGGGAGGGATTGGGGATATAATTAGAAATTATAAGTCCATGATGTTTACCTTCACCGTATGTCAATAATAACAATAATACGGCATCCAATCTAAACACCAGAGACCAGCAACCACTTACATACTCCATAATATATGCGAATAATTCTATGACAGTAAGCCTATATGTTATAGGTATGATTGTGGGCCATGGTGAAGCCGACATATAATTTAATCTACGGCCCGGTCACGGCTCAACCGGACCGGTGCGCTGCCAATCACCGTATTGTTACATCAAACGCAGTTTGCGTTCAAATAGCACATCGAATCGCGTAGGTAAATATACGACTGAACGCCATGAACACCAGGTGACAAGTCTGTTACATTAAGGCTGATTATTCTATGGTTAGATGAAACTTATCTGGGGAATAATTATAATGCTGTCAGAATGTTTGTATAAGACAGTGACAGCAACAATTTTATTCCTCAGACAACATTTACCTGACTATTGAAAAGTCAGCCCCAACAGGAATGATTGTAGTAATTTTTCCAAATGTTACTAGACTATTAATTGCAGTCAATTGGCCCCAGGAATCAGATAAAAGTCCCAATATTAGACCAACGATTAAAAGCATAATTAAAACTTATACAAAACCACTTTACACATACGCGATACACTTCAAAACTGCTCTGCTGCCTCTAACCGCTACGAAATTGTAAATCCCATTAATACTGCGTATGATCCGGTATCAAATACTTCGTGTTCACCAGGCAAAATAAACTAGTAAAATAAGCCCTATTACTCAGTGATTCAGCTCAAATTATCCCGCACCCCACGCACTGCATCGAGAATAACTGAGGGAAAATCGTTCGGTCGCGCCACGGGAAACAACCGCAAATTCCACAGTGCATACTAGTGATAGAACATTCAATTTCCAACCGTAATTCAAAGTTGTGTAGATAGAAAATGGAATGTACTTTAAAGTGTTCTGAACCAAGCTGGTTACACAAATTGAGCGTGCAGACTTTGAAACGACTTGACAATTGAATTTCATGTTTTTCAAAACATTTACAACGTACTGGAAGAGGCCAATAAATGGCAGAATAAATTCAATAGATCACCTCTTATCGTAAACAGAAGAATATTCTTGTATTTTCTGTACGTATATTCTAAACAGCTGAACAGTAGGATTGAACAAAGTGTTTTTGTTTTATAAAAAGTCCCGTTTCAATTATAGCATTGAGCTATAAGTGACAAGCTTTTGAGACTTGGTGACATGGCACATGGAGTGCACTACACTTTTTTTTATAGGAAGTTCACCTGCTATCTCATGGTAAGCAATCAGCACCGCCCATTGTTACCCGCAACACCAGACGAGTTACGAGTACGTTGCCGACCTTTTGGGCGTTATAATTTCGAAAATTCAGCGATTGGCGAGGCATGGGGCAGGGGAAGGATTGGGCCTTCTGTAACTTAAACTCACAGGATGGATCACAACGCTGTAGTTTTTTCACGCCGGTTTTATGTGAGGCCAAAAACGTGACATTTAAAACGGTCTTCGTAAAATTTTTCTCTTTATTATTTGAGGATATTGAGTTGCGTTGTTATGAGAAAAAAAAACGTTGCCCCCCACTAGGATTGCCTCCTGTGTCGTGGGTGCGGTTACAAACATATAATTTAACATACACATCACACAGAACAACAATATGTGGATCACACAAAGTGTTGTTCCGTGCGGGAATCGGACCCGCGACACGTTGCACGGCAGCCAGTTGTCCAGCCACCGCACCAACCTTGCAGTCAAAGTCAGTCGAATTGATAGTAAGCCATCGGTGTCGCACATCGACACTCACAATAGCAGATATATTGCCAGTTCTCGTAGCCAGTCTCTTAGAGATTGTTGATTGAAGAATTTGAAACTTAAGGATAGGGAAGGATTTGGACTCCAGGAACCTCATTCGTACTGTTATATTCCACAATTATACTTAATATTACACAAGAATACTTAATATTTGTTATGTTGTTAAAGTATAAAAAACAAGAAAGTCTCAATTTCCAATACATTTATGTTTCTTCTTTCAACCTTTACGGGACTACAAAGACTGAAAAACTTTACTTTAGCTTTAGGATTTTTTCTTTAGAGTATTACCAGTCACTGAAGAACCCAAAACAAAAGCTTCCTTGGATTAACTCCAAGTTGTTGGTGACTTGGTCTTTGATGAACACAAACTTAGAACCAGGTTCATTACAGTTTTTAAGTAAGCTAAAACAATACGATTCGGTAGAAAATAAAAAATTGTAAAGATTCTGTAATACGGAAAGTTTCGAGGCTTCAGAACAAATTTGTTGTTAGTAAGAACTGTATTTTACTAGACCAGACTTAGTTCATTTCAATGAACAAAAGTATTTTAATATTAGTACGCTAAAGTTTTGTGTGTCATAGTTATTCAAAACATTTTTTTTTTAAATAAGGAATGTTGAATATTTTCCTGCACAAATGCAACAACTACAGAGTTCAAAATACGAATTTAAGCTAGCCACGTAATTTATTATAGCTTTATTCTGTGTAGTAAGTTAACCCGTGCTAGAAATTAGGCCTACAGTCTTATTAACATTATTCTGCTTCTACATACATCAAATAAAAGGAATGTAATATATTATTACTTTAAAAATAATTATTTTTAAATTTAACAGTGAAAGCGAAAAACATGAAGTAAACTGAATTTCAATTTAAAATTATATATTTCATAGTAAATGGGGCTTGAGCAAGCATAGTGTAAATACACTTTCTCTGTGTGAGAAGCGGCCTTTGCTTAGCCGTGAACGCCTGTAGGCGTGATAAATCTTACAATAAAAACGTTCAACGTAAGTACAAAGACTATAATTCGCATGTTTCATAGAAAACAGAACTAAGTCATAAAATAGAGTATTTTAGTAATTGAAACTTAGTATTAAAACATAATAAGATTCAAATACATTCTGTTTTGAGTTAGGACTCTTTTCTATTGAGCAGGCGTATTATTAAGTATTCATATTAATTAAGTCATATGCAAAAAAATTCGGAATATTGAAACAAAATACTTTTCAATCTTCTACCATAGATAGAATGCAACCTGCCTATACCAAACTGAGTAATCCAAGTAAAAAATAACTTTGCTACCATCAACATTGCTAGGTTTTTTGTTTAATCCAAAAACCAATTTTCAGGCTCTACGGGACGAGCTTCCCGTGCGTTATCTTTGTGAACTTTAGAATTTGAATAAACTTTAATCCAAATCCATCGAAAAAAACCGATACTTTAACTTTACTATACACATAAAATGGAAGTAAGTATAAAAAATATTTTATATCGTAAACCAGTAGTATCGTTGCCAGACTTCGTGGCAAGGTAAATAATGAGACTGTAGATGGTTAAGGTCTGTTTATTACTTTAATTGCTGGTGCTTATATACTAAGGAGATGCGTGAGATTTTCAGATTTAGCTATCCTAACAAACGTGCAACAATTAACATGTGTGTCTTATCTCTATCGTATCTAAGTAATGTAGCGACGTGATCGTGCCGCTACATATACTCCCCCCTTTTAAAAATAATTAACATATAAATTGAAAAAAATTAGTATGTACCTAATTATATAATAACTTAACCTTGCTGATAAATTACATCCTATGCGTAATGTAATGTCATTGTTGCTAATTCGAAGGAAATAAAAACTGCTGCCTTTGTTGTGACGGCGGCGGCAGTCGATGAACTATCCACTGCATTTGTGCTGATTGTTTCTGCTGATTGAAAATTTTAAATTCTTGTTATTACGAAGTCGTAATAATTCTTGGTCATCATGCTGACATCTTGCTAAATCAGCATAATTAATCGGTGATGGCACATCAATTTGTTCTATCCGTGACAATGCGTCTGCTACAATATTGTCACGTCCTTCTATATGTTGAATGTTGGTACAATATTGTGAAATAAAATCCAGTTGTCGTATTCGCCGTGGCGTATCATTAGATGACGGTTTTTGGGAAAATGCGTAAGTCAAAGGTCGATGATCTGTAAAGATAGTAAATTCTCTTCCTTCGACTAACCTTTGAAAATGTTTGACTGCCATATATATTCCGAGCAACTCTCTGTCGAATGTCGAGTATTTTTGTTGAGTAATGCGTGGATTCGTCTCAATGTTAATAGTGCGGATTGTTTGCTGCGTCGATTTGATCAGGGTTGCGGGCGTTGTCAGCTCAGTTACCCTATCTATGAGTTTTCGACCAGCTATATCGACTAATAGCTTATAATGCTCTAAAAAATCTGCTCCAATAATCGGTTGTGTTACATCGGCGATGACAAAGTTCCATACAAAGTTTCTTCGTAGCCCGAAGTTTAAAGAGAGTGTTTTTTCACCATATGTCTTAATTTT
This sequence comes from Spodoptera exigua, assembly GCA_902829305.4. NCBI lineage: Eukaryota > Metazoa > Arthropoda > Insecta > Lepidoptera > Noctuidae > Spodoptera > Spodoptera exigua. The sequence goes on along the minus strand of LR824601.2, from coordinate 2,925,540 downwards.
TGTACCATTGGCGGCATAAAGTATACATTGTTCATCTTGTATTAGTGAGTGTCTCTGTGGCTTGCTAATAACTGAAATATTTGCTCCCGTGTCAATCAAAAATCTCATACCACTTTTTCGGTCGGTAATAGTGAGGCGGTTGGACGGGTGAATAGCATAGAGTTCCGCCGTTGTCCGTGCTTCAATTAGTTTCCCTGTTTCCTTGAGTTGAGATCCTGTTTCCAATCACAAGGTTGAACACACTTTTGTGCATATTTTTTAAATCTTCCATGGTAAAAACAAAAGTGCCTTCTTTCTCTTGAACTTGACTGTGGTAGGAAATGCCGACGATTGGAATAACTTTGAGTGCTGCGTCGATAGTTTTTTTTGACCTTGCTGAATTGCATTTAGTTCCAATTGCATTTCTGCTAACTGTGCTAGTATGCATGACATTGTATCGTCGCCAGATTTGTTTCCGTTTACAGCTGACACCTCTGTACGTGTTGAATTTATTAATATCTTGTCCGCGATCTGGCTCATCTTGTTCACATCTATGTCTTCTGTGACTGCTAGAACCGAAGTCACTGATGGTGGCAGAAGCCTCAACCATAGAAGTTTGATGGTTTCGTCGCTGATATTTCCGTTACTCAGGGTCCGCATCTTGCGCAGAAGATGTGATGGTTTCTGGTCGCCGAGATCCATTTCAGACAATAATTTTTGGAGCTGACGTTGGTCTGATTCCTCATAGCAACTGATTAGGCGTTCTTTGATAGCCTTGTACTTTTCTATTGGCGGTGGGCAAGTAATGAGGTCACTAACCTGTATTATTTCTTCTTTTGGCAGTTTTGCAATGACCGTATAGTACTTGTAATCGTCTCCTTGCTTCTGTGGTGCTACTATGGCTTCTAGTTGCTTAAACCATAATCTGGGTTGGTCCCTCCAAAATTCCGGTTCCGGCTGATATCTCCAAGGCTTCTTGTTGGCTGCTGCTTGATTTGCAGGGTGAATGAGTCATGTTGATTGTTCTTCGTCGGGTCACCAATTTGCCAGACTTCGTGGCAAGGTAAATAATGAGACTGTAGATGGTTAAGGTCTGTTTATTACTTTAATTGCTGGTGCTTATATACTAAGGAGATGCGTGAGATTTTCAGATTTAGCTATCCTAACAAACGTGCAACAATTAACATGTGTGTCTTATCTCTATCGTATCTAAGTAATGTAGCGACGTGATCGTGCCGCTACAGTAAACAATATTTAAAAGTTTTTTTTCAGTTTTTAACCGACTTCCAAAAAAAGGAGTAGGTTCTCAATTCGACCGTATATGCTTTTTTTTATGTTTGTGCGCCGATATCTCCGTTATTTATGAACCGATTTTGATAATTCTTTTTTTATTGGAAAGGAGATAGTCTCAGAATGGTCCCATGATAGGGAAATCAGGATCTGATGATGGAAGACCAGAGAAATCGAGGGGAACTTTCAAAAATTGTAGGGGCGAGTGGTGCTTTTGCATATGGTTTTAGTAGGCTTTTGACAAATTTACAACTTGCCGATGTTCGAACCCGACCTGATGATGGAGCCGGAAGACAGTCGAGGGATCTGCTTCACTATTTGGAGTAGTTGCCTTGTGTTTGGGCTTGAATGATTCGTATTGGTGAGTACTTTGCACCAAGATTGGTTGTGACTGTCATTAAGGGTCTGATGATGAGAACGATGGACAGCTCAGGGAACTCCTGAACGGTTTACAGTAACTACCTCGTGTTTGGACTTCATTCATTTATATCGATGAAAACTTTGCACCTCTATGGATTACAATGAAGTTATTCAGTAAATTGTGATGATGGAACCGGGAGGCAGTCGAGGGATCTCCTGGATTATTTGGAGTAGTTGCTTTGTGTTTAGGCTTGAATGATTCGTATTGGTGAGCACTTTGCACCAAGATTGGTTGTGACTGTCATTAAGGGTCTGATGATGAGAACGATGGACAGCTCAGGGAACTCCTGAACGGTTTACAGTAACTACCTCGTGTTTGGACTTCATTCATTTATATCGATGAAAACTTTGCACCTCTATGGATTACAATGAAGTTATTCAGTAAATTGTGATGATGGAGCCGGGAGGCAGTCGAGGGATCTCCTGGATTATTTGGAGTAGTTGCCTTGTGTTTAGGCTTGAATGATTCGTATTGGTGAGCACTTTGCACCAAGATTGGTCGTGCCTGTCATTAACGGTCTGATGATGAGAACGATGGACAGCTCAGGGAACTCCTGAACGGTTTACAGTAACTACCTCGTGTTTGGAGTAAATTTATTTATATTGATGAGAACTTTGCACCTATATGGATTATGTATAATGAAGGTCTGCAGTATACCTGATAATGGAGGTCATTGACATTCGCGGGAATTCCTCAACGATTTACGGCACTGAAAGCTGACTAACTCAGGACTGCCATTACTGTGATTTTCGGTCTCAAGTAGCCGTCGTCTTCTCTTTTAAGAAGCATCCTAGCTTTCTCTGCCTATCACTTAAAATGGTGAAATAAAATAATTTTTAACAAAAAAAAACGACTTCAAAAGTAAACTAAAAAGCAAAAAATAAATTTACTTTGTTCAAAGTAATACACACTTTCATTTAGTTAAATAGAAAATAATATTTAGTAACTATTTTATAATTTTGAAGTCGGTGCCAAGTAAATGCTACATACCAAACAACAACAGTATTAGAAAAATATATTGATCGGTAGGTACCTACTAATCATCAAACTAGCAAGAGGTATGTAAGTAATATCTTTACACTGTTATAGTTTTACTTGGCACCGACTTTAAGATTATAAAATAGTTACTAAATATTATTTTCTATTTAACTAAATGAAAGTGTGTATTACTTTGAACAAAGTAAATTTATTTTTTGCTTTTTAGTTTACTTTTGAAGTCGGTTTCTTTTTGTTAAAAATTATTTTATTCGTTGTTGTTGTTTTATAATGTGTATTTAAATTTATATTATAATGATTACAACTAACCGTGTGGTCGTGGTGGCCCGGAGGTTAAGGAGCCCGCTTCTCATGCATGAGGGCGTGGGTTCGAAACCTGGCAAGTACCAATATGACTTTTTCCGAGTTATATGTACTTTCTATGATTATTTAGACACCACTGACATACGGTGAAGGTAAACATCGTGAGCTTATAATTTCTAATTATAAGTTTGAAATCGCTAACCCGCATTGAGCAAGCGTGGTGATTAATGCTCTAACCTTCTCCGTATGAGAAGAGGCCTTTGCTCAGCAGTGGGCACTTATAGGCTGATGATGATGATGACAACTAACCAGTACTCACTGCTAGTTTTAAATTACGTTAAGTCGATTTCTTAAAAAAATCATACTTTTATTCATTGTTTTTAAACTATATTTTTGTACCGAATGTATTGTGTTGATCTAGGGTCGAGCATATACATATATACATATACTGGTAGTTTAGGTTAATATTTTTTATTCTTATTTTGTATTATATTATTAGTTTGCCCAACTTTACATGATTAATCAGATGTAGATCATATAATTGCTTCTTTATCTACATTTTTAACTCTTAATTTTTGCTTTTTATTACTTTTTTGTTTATATCTTATTTATGTTTCTATTTAGTGTTTGTTTGGTTTACACCCTTACTTTGTGCTTTCTAAATGGGTTTTAGTTTTAGTATTATTTTTTAATTTTATTGGATATTTCTCAGTTAATGTATTTTATAAGTGATTCTTCCTTCTATATTTATTCTTCTCACCTACTCATGCCAATTAAAAATATCTTAAACCTTTTTCTGGTTCATTTACTTGCTTAAACGTTGGAATAGTTGTCAAGTACTTATATATTGAGACTATTGGGAGGGTTTATATGTGACTGTCGTACCCAGAGACATTTAATGATTACTTAGGTAATCCATACCTAAGTAACGATTTTGTTAGTAAACTGATTCTAAGGTCAAGTCAACATTTGATCACGGCAGTAATATTTGTTCATTATTATCTAAATGAATGTTCAATGAAGTTAATAGATATTGATATAAGACAATAAGATGTCGTGGTGGCCCGGAGGTAAAGAAGCCCGCTTCTCATGCATGAGGGTGTGGGTTTGAAGTTATATGTACTTTCTACTTATGATTTATTTAGACATCACTGACATACGGTGAAAGTAAACATCGTGATGAAACCTGGACTAAAAATGTCTAATTATATGTTTTAAATCGCCAACCCGCATTGAGCAAGCGTGGTGATTAATGCTCTAACCAACTCCGTATGAGAAGAGGGCAGTTATAGGCTGATGATGATGATGATGAAGTAAATAGAAAATCTAATAGTGGTGTGAAAATGTTCATAAGTCTATTGTACTTTGTGTTCGAAAAACTCTTTGTAAGCTGCACAGTTTGGTTTTATGCAAACATCATAGTGACGGCCTTCACTTTCAACCCTTTGCCGAGATGAGTAATTACGTGACTGAGGACAAAGCAGGTGCGTCTATCGCTTTATTGCTTGTCTCTTTTACGGTAACAGGTCTGATATTAAAAGGTGACATGAAAATTGCCAGCTTTTGCATCGCTTTAACCGATTCTACCCCACCCTACCTTATCTACCTACCCTTACCACCCACACTTCCATTTATTTTCAAAAGAAGCTTTACTAAAAATAACAAATATTGTAAATAAAGAATTAGAAAAATCAGGTCTGCTGGTTTGATGAAGAAATAATTCGTTTTTATATGAAAGATGTATTTCAATAGAAGACGTATTGATAATCAATTTCAAAGTCGAAGAATGTAGCAATAAACTCGGTGCTAGGAGGAACCTGGTAAGGTGAAAGAATAAGCAACCAACAGATTATTTTGTAAATAACAAATACATTAATGTAAATACCATTAATTTGTAATGCTGTTAATAACGTTACAAACAAAAAAGATATTATTAACTGCGCTATCATAATGATCTCAATTTTATTTAAGCTATTGAAATTAATTTCCTTCCCTTCATTTATTTTACTCATTTCCGTACCTATGTAAATTAACAACCACATTGTTTCAAGATGATTCAGAATTAAAACGAAAGTCAAATACGACTGAATATTTACCAGGAAGTGCTACTTAACTTTACTTTAAGCAAACCAAATAAAACGTGATGTTTTCATTTTTTTTGTTGTTTACACGAAAAATTTAATTTTCATTTAAAAAAAAGAAAATACGTTTCATTCCATTGTAACTTTATTGTTTTTACCTTTTGTTTAAAATATCAAAAAAAATCTACAAGCAAATTAATGTATATTTTTTTAAGAATCATGTTGCAGGTTTTATTATATTTTTCATTTATTTAGAAGTTGTCACAATGCTGGAATTATTGTTTTATTTAATCGAAGAATTGCTTAGCGTCGCTTTTTACCTCCTTTCGTAGCGTTAAGTCGAAGATTAGTATAATAAGAGGAGCAGGACAACCACCGATATCTAGTATAACTTATTTTCGAACTGTATATGTATAATCAGTTTTTTTACAAACGCGTTCTCTAAAGTTGCAAGTCTGCGAAGGTATTACACATAAAGAATTTAGACTTGGAATCGAAGAAAACCTCTTTGTTATTTAATTTTCTGAAGGAGCCAGCTCTAGTAGTAAAACTCTACAAGTAACTTTCCCTAATTCTACTCAAGACTACTAAGTAACTGCTCTTTACAGAAAAATGTAAGAGAACGTTTTAAACTACTGAGCCTTCAACAGATTTCTTTTACAAGAACATTTTAATGAACTACAACCTAACTTCTAATAATTTCGGATACTTTTCTAAATTCGTGTTGTATTCTACCACCAGTTAGTTTTAAGTTTATATTTGTTCGTAGCTAGGCCTTTTTGTAAATAACCACGCAGACATCAGTAAATAGATCAATATTTCAAATATAACTAAAAAAATTCAAACTGCAAAAACATTTCTATCCTACCACAACTTCAGAAAATATTTATATTTTTTTTTCGTTCTGTGTGCATACTTCTATACGTGACTCATAATTATGGCTTGTGTGATGAAAAAATATTAATATCAAGATTGTAATTAGATAAATCTTTTCCGTATTAGGAGGATATGAGATCTAAGAGAAATAAAAAAAAACTTCTTGGTAACTTTATTAAATATGTAGCCATTTCATTTATAAAACTCATTAAAAGACACATATATTCAATATATTTTATTTACTTTCCACTTCTAAGCAAATAAAACTTATAAATGACACAAGGAAATAAACTATCGCCATAGCAAAATGTACAAGAATATATTGAGAATAAAAAAGAACTAAAGATTTTATTCAACAACTCTCATAAGTATGTCGTACATGAACCGAAATATGAGCACAATGTAAAAGGAGTAAAATAGAAAAGATTTCCGATATTTAAAAATAAACATCAAACTAAAATGTAAATACTGTAAAAGTAAGCAATCGATACAAGATGTCACCATCAACACCACCATCCATCACCATCGCCATAGCTATCTCCATCACCATCAACATAACAATCACCACCACCATATCTATCTCCTTCACCATTACCATCACCATCACCGTTACCATCACCTTCACCTTCACCTTCACCTTCACCTTCACCTTCACCTTAACCTTCACCTTCACCTTTACCTTCACCTTTACCTTCACCTTCACCTTCACCTTCACCTTCACCTTCACCTTCACCTTCACCTTCACCTTCACCTTCACCTTCACCTTCACCTTCACCTTCACCTTCACCTTCACCTTCACCTTCACCTTCACCTTCACCTTCACCTTCACCTTCACCTTCACCTTCACCTTCACCTTCACCTTCACCTTCACCTTCACCTTCACCTTCACCTTCACCTTCACCTTCACCTTCACCTTCACCTTCACCTTCACCTTCACCTTCACCTTCACCTTCACCTTCACCTTCACCTTCACCTTCACCTTCACCTTCACCTTCACCTTCACCTTCACCTTCACCTTCACCTTCACCTTCACCTTCACCTTCACCTTCACCTTCACCTTCACCTTCACCTTCACCTTCACCTTCACCTTCACCTTCACCATCGCCTTCACCTTCACCTTCACCATCGCCTTCAACTTCACCTTCACCTTCACCATCATCTTCACCTTCACCTTCACCATCACCTTCACCTTCACCTTCACCTTCACCTTCACCTTCACCTTCACCTTCACCTTCACCTTCACCTTCACCTTCACCTTCACCTTCACCTTCACCTTCACCATCACCTTCACCATCACGTTCACCTTTACCTTCACCTTCACCTTTACCTTCACCTTCACCTTCACCATCACCTTCACTTTCACCTTCACCTTCACCTTCACTTTTACCTTTACCTTTACCTTCACCTTCACCTTCACCTTCACCTTCACCTTCACCTTCACCTTCACCTTCACCTTCACCTTCACCTTCACCTTCACCTTCACCTTCACCCTAACCATCACCATCTACGTAGCCACTACCATCAACGTCACCGTCACAATCACCATCACCAACGCCATCATCTTCATCATCTCCGAAACCATCACCGTCGCCATCACCATCGCCATCACAGCCAATGTCGCAGTCACCATCACCTTCACCATCAACGTCACCATCGCCATCACAGCCAATGTCGCAGTCACCATCACCTTCACCATCAACGTCACCATCGCCATCTCCATCCACATCACCATCACCAACACCACCACCATCACGCTCACCGTCACTATCACCATTATCCTTACTAATACCATTACTATTACCATCAACATCACCATCACCATAACAATAGTCTTCACAATTGCCGTAATCATTGCCATCACCTCATCCGAACCGATTTTTATAAACTTTTAAAACAATGCGACCCGCTTCATTTCGTTCAAAATACACCAAAATTTATTTAGTCGATTATTTACAGTCGATAATTGTATATTAATTAACGAGGTTGCATACAAATACATTTTATCTAGAATCTGATTATTCTATTTTGGCTAATTTATACGTAACATCACACCTTTTACGTTCAAAAGTAAGTAGAGGAAAAACGAAAAACAACAACAAAAAACGTCTCATCCGAACTTTGAAACTTTGCTAGTCGACTTTCGCGCTTGCAACCACTCTAGTGCCGATACTTCTCAATTATATTTTGTAAATACTATAAAGTCCTATTTCAAAATCTGTTTTTAGCAAGTCTTACGTACCCCTCGTGATCTTGTACCATCTCGTTCTAGTTCCTAGTTTGGACAAACGCAGTACAAATGCAACGTGTCTCGTCGCTGGAATCGCGGCTCACACTGACGGGTGAGAGGGGCGAGCGACGGGGAATGCAAATGCACATATCTACTCATCTATAGACGGGTAAAGGCTACAACTCAATCAGGACTTGCTTCAATAGAGATTTCATTTTGCTGTTGCATCTACATATTACTAAAAAAAAAATTAAAACCGTTTTCTAAAAATCTTTAGCTGCGACATTTGCACGATGAATCTTAAGGTTGCAATTATCAAGTGCATGGTTTATGGTAATCGTTTTGGAAGAGATTTTTCGGTCTTCTTTATATTTCTGTCCTATCAGTTCGCTTTGGGATAAATTTCATTTGTGCTTAGCTACTGTAGACTTAAATTGTTCCGAAATTTGACTCCACTTACAAATGTGACTGTATAATAGAAATAATTAAGTACAGCCGAGGTAATGAGATAGGTTATTATAGATTTTACATAAGGAATTGATGGCTGTTTCAATGAAGAGAAAACTGGCCACTTAAAAAGTTTAAAAAATTTCTTCGTTGTTAGAAAAATAGACGAGGTTTGTGGTACGGCCATATTTTTACCGTTCAGCACTGTTGCGGAAGCTAAATCTGTATTGCTTTTTTTGTAGAGCCGGGTTTTCGATAGCCACTAGTTGCCGATCGAGGTACAAACGGCGAATACTTCAAACAATTTCCCTTTACGGGTGACAGTTTAAAGTGCAATATATGTAGTTGTGTGTGGAAATTGACTATGCAGTCGGTTCAAAACGATGGTGTCAGACGGTATGCAAAAAAACAAAGGTGCTGTCTGAGTGGAGAACATTAATCTATATATATAAAAGAAAGTCGTGTTAGTTACTCCACTTATAACTCAAGAACGGCTGAACCGATTTAGCTGAAAATTGGCAGGGAGGTAGTTTAGAGCCAGGAGAAGGACATAGGATAAGATAGTGTAGGTTAGGTAGAGTAGGGTAGATGGAGTAGGGTAGATGGAGTAGGGTAGATGGAGTAGGGTAGATGGAGTAGGGTAGATGGAGTAGGGTAGATGGAGTAGGGTAGGTAGAGTAGGGTAGGTAGAGTAGGTTAGGTAGAGTAAGGTAGGTAGATTAGGGTAGGTAGAGTAGGGTAGGTAGAGTAGGGTAGCTGGTAGAGTAGGGTGGGTAGAGTAGGGTAGGTAGAGTAGGGTAGGTAGAGTAGGGTAGGTAGAGTAGGGTAGGTAGAGTAGGGTAGGTAGAGTAGGGTAGGTAGAGTAGGGTAGGTAGAGTAGGGTAGGTAGAGTAGGGTAGGCAGAGTAGGATAGGTAAAGTAGGGTAGCTGGTAGAGTAGGGTAGGTAGAGTAGGGTAGGTAGAGTAGGTTAGGTAGAGTAGGGTAGGTAGAGTAGGGTAGGTAGAGTAGGGTAGCTGGTAGAGTAGGGTAGGTAGAGTAGGGTAGGCAGAGTAGGATAGGTAAAGTAGGGTAGCTGGTAGAGTAGGGTAGGTAGAGTAGGGTATTTAGAGTAGGGTAGGTAGAGTAGGGTAGGTAGAGTAGGGTAGGTAGTCAAATGACGGGAGCGACGCCGCGGGTAAGAGCTAGTTGTCTATAATATTGAGTGTAGTGCCAAACTTTTGCCATCTCTTTGACAACGTTCAGATTGACGCAAATATTTGTAGGCCTACCAACAATGCCACTTTTGTACATAAGGGCTCTCTAAGTAATTTACGTGCCTGAACAATACTGTATATGTGGTCTCGACAGAGCTGTGCGCGTGGCGTTCGAACGTTTGAGTGCTATAGCATGGTCAACTTTTAAACTGTAAATTCAATTCTACGTACCTATGTATATTAATGAAATTTCTCTATGCGATTATCATTGAAAATGATATCAGGTCAATTAACAAATAGTTTTCGTGCAATTATTTTTTAAAATTTGCACTGTTGCTTTGCTAAATTAACATTTATGCATGTTTATTAAACAGGTCTTCAAGACACCTAAAAATACTAGGTAAAGTAAAAGTCTTTTGATGTGATACCAATTATAATAAGTGTTTTATATTTTAGACCATAATAGCAGTCTTGACCATACTGCTGGTGTATTATTAGAATCATCAATGAAATAGTTAAATTTTTAAACATTAGCTTCGATTTACGCAACTTAAACATAAATTTATCTGCATTTAATGTGATGCCCGCTTATATTGTTGTTAATATGTTGTGTTAAAATTTAAAAAGTTAAGAGAGTATAATAATTTAAGTTTTGGCTTTATTTATTTAAACATTTACTTTTAGGCACCGTACAGGTTAATAAAAAATAACGTTACTAAATAAACTTCGGCCTATGTTAGTAGCACTCGACTGTTATGCTTAAATATGCTCAACTGTTTTACTCCGACTTATGTAAAAATAAAAGTTAGTAGTTGTGGTATTAAATGTCATGTTATAGTATGTCAGATCAAGTTGTGCTATGTTATGCCGTGTCATGTCAAGTTGTACAATGTTTTGTTGGATTATGTCACGTTGTACTATGTTGCGCTATGTCAAGTTGCTGAATTGTGGTCTATTATGTTAATTCGTTCTGTAGTGTATACTGTAGTGTTAGTAGTGTAATCAATTATTGCTATGCTGTGCTGTATTATGACAAGTTTTGTTGTATTATGTAAAGTTATACTATGATGTGCTATGTCATAGCATGCTACTCAATGTTGTGTTACGTCAAATCATGGTGTGCTTTGTTAAGTAAAGTTTTGCTAAACTGTGTTGTTCTATGATGAGTTGTTATGCCATGTTTTGTCGTATTATGTCAAAATTTAAAACTTTTGCTACGCTGTGCTATGTCAAGTCAAGTTGTCAAGTTGTGCTTTACTGTGCTGTGCTATATTAAACTGCGCTAGGATTTCCTTTATTTTTTCAGGTTTTGCTATGTTCAGCCGTAAAATGTCCAGTTGCGCGATACTTTAGAGTGTTATTTCGAGTTTTGCTATGTTGTGTAGTCATATCAAGTTGTGCTATGTTGTGCTGTATTATGTATAACAGTGCCATATTTAGTTGTGTTATGTAAAGATGTATAGCATACTATAGAGTATGCTGTGTAATGTCAGTTCTATGCTTCTCTGTATTATGTGGATTTGTGATTTGTTGTGCTGTGTTATATTCATTAGTGCTATGTTGTACTGTACTATGTATATTTTTGCTATATTTTGCTGAATTATGTTAAGTTGTGCTGTATTATGTTATTATGTGCACAAGTTCTGCAATGTTATGCATTGATATCTTCAGTTCTGATATGTTATGCTGTGGCATGCCAAGTTGTGTTGTATTGTGTTAGTATGTGCCATGTTGTGCTAAAATATGTAAAGTGGTGCCAAGTTGGGTCCAGGTGTGCCATATCAACTTGAGCTATGTTATGCTGTGTTATCTCAAGGTGTGCTATGTTTTCTTTTTTATGCCAGTTTGTGCTATATTGTGCTGAATAGTATCAATAAATCCTTTGTTGTGCTGTTTTCTCTAAGTATGTGCTAAAATTGGCAGTGCCATTAGTAGTTTCGCTATCTTGTGATATGGTATGTCAAGTACTGTTATGTTATGCTGTGTTATGTCGAGTAAGTGTTGTGTTGTATTACGTTAGGTTTTGTCATGTTGTACTGTATTATGTTAAGTTGTGCTATGCTGTGATGTGTTATGTAAAGCTGTGCTATGTTGTCTGTATTACGTAAATGTGTGCTATGTTGTGATGTGTTATGTAAAGTTGTGCTATGCTGTGATGTGTTATGTAAAGTTGTGTTATGTTGTTATGTGCTATGTAAAGTTGTGCTATGTTGTATTGTATTATGTAAAGTTGTGCTATGCTGTGATGTGTTATGTAAAGTTGTGCTATGCTGTGATGTGTTATGTAAAGTTGTGTTGTGTTGTGATGTGCTATGTTGCGATGTTTTATATAAAGTTGAAATTTCTTTAGATAAATTATTATGTTTCGATAACTTTATAAAGAAATCACATTAAGAAACGTCTGTTGAGTTGCACACAGAATATATGTTTCTTATAATATTCAGTGCTAAACAAGCCACTTTCATTATAATTGTATCGGTCCCCGTCCTAAAGGGAAACAAATGAAGGCTGGTATTAAATTTTTTGGTTCACAAAATTACGCGGCTGAAAAACGCCGAGTTTCTGTCCTAGTGTGGCCGAAGCCTTACAATAACGAACAATTTGACGTATTTCGAATGAAAATATAGAAATAAAAAATCACATATTTTTAATTTGGACTAATGTTGTTATTTCTGTTTTCTGAATATCCTTTTTTTGGCGTATGTTCGCTAACTGACCGTAATAATAATTGTTATGTGTTCAGCGGAGTAAAGTTACGTATTGAACGGTTGTGGAATCCGATTACAAATTTCTTTTTTTCGGTATGTTTTAAATGGAACGTGTATCGCAAGGAGAAGCCAATTTTTTATTTCAATACGGCAATTTTTTTTTTTTTTTTCTTTTTGTATAAATAAAACGTGTCTAAAATTTACATTGCAGTTCTATTTTATAAGTATTTTTTCAAGCTTGAAAGCATCTTTATTTCAAGTTCGAGAGTCAAGTGTAATTTTTCTAATAAATATAACGCCGATTGTTCCGAATAACTTCCGAAGCTTCAAATGCGTCGCTTAAACGATGGGATCCACTCGATTTTTATTTAAAACGTTTGGAAATTGTGTAAATTTTATATAGTACTGCGAGCGCGTGTACTCTTACTCGGTACTGGGTTCGATTTCGTATTTTAGATCGGAAAATAATAGGTGTGATGTTCAGGTATTTTTTTCTGGTTACTGGAACTGTCTGCTTCTCTCCCTCGTAGGTCCTATATCAAAATAATTTACAAAAAATATTTCTCTGCTCAGCTCCACTGCTTCCGGATACCAGCATCCACATAATCTAATTAAATAATTAAAATTGTGCAATAAAATAATAAATTTTATTAACTATATAAAAATTAAGAAAAAGCAAAAAATATATTAAAAATAATCGCACAATTTTAATTATTAGAATTTTTAATAATTAAGTACGTACGGAGGCATGGTGGCTGCTAGGATGATATTGATAGAAGCCGGAACATTTCAGGACCGCGACGCGGCATGTGAGCTCTGGTCAACGGCTGATGGTAGACTGCCGGATCCGAGAACACTTGCGGTGAACTAGCGCGGACGAGCACGCACCTCGGTCGCCAAGAGCGCACTCGTTGCAGGGCTGCAGCAGGGGGCTCATTTATACCCGGTCCCCTTCACAAGGGGCCTGAGACGTAAGAAGAGGGAGGGAAACCTGCGCGGCCATAATTTTTTATTACCATTTCAATTATGTTGGGCGGGCTCCCCTTATATATTTAGAAGCCCGCCCATTTTTGACCACTTCTAAGCTTTTCAGACATTTATTGTTCAGTTTGAGCTCATATATGCTTTTGGAAAAGTATATAACTTTATGTACCGAGTTACAGTACCTGAATTGGTGCCCTAGTTATTTGTTTGCAGTATATAGGTCGCTAGGGAGGTCGGAGGGTGAGGAAGGGTAACCAATCTAAAGGTTACGCTCAATACTTAAATCCCTTAAAAAATATATATATACATACATATTTATTTTATAAATAAGAAATATTTTTTATATGCTTATGGATCTATCTAAAATAAGAGTATAAGTATAGGTAAATATTAATACTTTTTAATTAATTTCGGAGTGAATAAAAATTCACGACATTGATGCAATGACGAAATCTGATTAAGCGGGGAGCTCTTATTTTTCGAAAGGCAAAGAATGGTTTATATATATATATATATATATATATAATACCGATGTACCTACATGTTTATATACTGAAATACATAGTAGAAGAGTCGGTAATCACACTCACCACACTCGTAAAATTTACCGAGGTAAGTGGAAACTATTTAGTTTTTTCTTCTTCTCAAATAATATCTTCTAATTTTATGGCGGGCTTGTCCCAATTAAAAAAAAACATCTTTAAACCCTAATCCTCAAACGGTCGGCAAAAAAGTCGTAACTTCTCCGTTGTTGCGGATGTCCATGCCCATGGTCCACGCGGTGCTGATTGCTTATCAAGTAATCCGTCTCCGTGCTCGTTTGCCAACCCAAAACATGAAAAAAGTTATTAGGAAGGAGTCTATTGCATAATTATAATATACCAAACACTGTGAGAAACATTTGAAAAACCGTACCGTCCCCAATAATACTTTTCCCAACTCCGAAAAAGTCAAGGGGTCTTTTGAACACAGTAATCACACCTCCGACTACGACTAACGAGGCAGACTAAATTAAGTTTAAAATTAACTTAATGTACATAATAAACTCAGAAAGGAGCAATATGACCCTTATTGATAAGACATACTACACATATTTCCTTACTCGGTTAGCGTAGAGGCTGAATATCCGACTACAATGCAACAAGTCGCGGTACCATGCCCGCATGTGTGTGTGTTGTTCACAATCTGTTCAACGTTTGAGTGTGAGCGTGTGTAATTTGTATGTTTTTCTAAACACACTAACACGAGAGAATATTAGTAGTAGGGCCAAGTTAAAAAAAATAGTAGACTAACAATTAGAATGTCATGAACATTTTGTCGTAAACATTTACGTAGGTATTTTGTAGGTACATTACTGTACAGAGACAAATGAATTATCGTCAAGGGTTGCCCTTCGGCCAGTTAGAATACTTCCGATCTATTGATGATTTGTTTCTGATACGCCATTGAATGCACGTGAATACATCGTGTCATATGTATGTTTCGTCATAATATGTCGGCAAACGAGCAGAGGGATTACCTGGTGGTAAGCAATCAGCGCCGCCCATAGACACTTACAATACCAAAGGAGTTACAATAAGTGCGTTGCTGGCCTCTTGTGGGTTATATGGAATTTATGGATGGATGGAATTTATGGGGATTGAGCATACGGAGGGGAACCACATCACATTGCAAAACACAATGTAAGTTTTCCTGCACGCCGGTTTTTGTGAGGCCGAGGTATCACTCCGGTCGAGCCGACCTATTGATGCCGAATAATGATTCTCCCACACCTACGTTATTTAAGAGACAATTTAGATACACTTTTACATAATATACATTACAAGCTACTCCCGCGCGGTTCCACCAGCTGCTCGGCTCCATTTAATCGTAGCGTGACGTTTTATAGCCTATAAGCACTCAAGAACATTGTAGCTATCTATCAGTGAAAGAATTTTGGAAATTTGACCAGTGGTTCCAAAGATTACCCCCTACATACAAACTTATAAACATACAAACTTACAAATTTTACCTCTTTATAATATTAGTATAAGAATGAAACAATGAAACAATGAGTGAATTTATTATTCATTTACCTGCATTACCATAATATATCACATTTCCTCCCTCACAAGAAATTAATGTACAAACATAATGTAAGTTAAACAAAAGTGAAATAAAATATACAACTGCTTACAATACTCATACGAGTTTTTGAAACTTTTCCTCTATCCATTATGTGTCTACCTGCATTACTATATACATAGGTACTATGTACTAAGTATATATACAATATACTGCAAAAAGTAAAAAAACTTTATCGTCAAACAGTAAACAGATTTTCAATAGTGTTAAAAAAGTCAATTTATTAGTGTCCCATCCCGATATCGGATCGGATCGTGTAAAAAGCTCTGATTCGATCTACTTCACTGTTTTATTTGGATCGGCAACCGATACCACGAATATACTAAGAATGTTACCCCATTGGTCCAGTGGAGTGTTCAGTTTTCGAATAAATATATGACATTCTTTTTTAACGTTAAGTTTATTGTAAGTATATTAATTGTGTAATGCCTTTCACCGCGTGTGAATACGATTGTTACGCGTATTAATACCAATAAATATTCTCTAGCATTTATAGCGAAGTTAAAATTAGATATGTATTTTATTCGTATCGCGTATAAACCTTAGTTTAAGACCCATCCACAATTTTTTAATACTATTAAACTGTTCTTTGCATAGATTGCTGACAGCCGGAAAGCAGTAAAACGAAATTATTAAATCTAATACTTTTTATTGTAAACATTCTTATTTTTGTTTCAGAATATCAAATAAGTACATATTAGGCAAAATTACTCTTCTAAAACAGTATTTACACGTACCTAATATTAAACTGGGAAAACTAGAATTACACAGTAAATTACGACTAGTAAAATTAATTCCATCCGCACTACATTTCCATATAAATTTTCAACAAAGCCATATTCCACGAACGGACGTAATTCTCAATATTTTGTTGAGCAAAATATTCCTCGACAACGAACATTTCACGTAAATTTTAAAGCTCCACGTTCGCTGCGAAATATTTTTAATAACTTTGTAGAATTTCACAACCCTACTGTAGCGAAAATGTGTATTTGAACAGTCATTGAAAGGTACTCGGAAATATTCGGTGGAGGAGGGCGTTTCTCAAACTCAGGTACACAGAATTTTGTATAGAAATACAAGTGAAATTAGTAAATTTTAATAATTTGTTTTAGTAATATGATGCTACTTATTACCTTAATATTTTCATTTAGATACTTTTTGAACGTTATGAGATTTGATACCGATGATTTGATAAGAATTTACAAGCTATTGTTACCTATGCTAGCTTCTGTCAGCAGCTTTGCCCGTAGTCCAGACCTCTACACCGGTCCCCCTCTTCTTTGTTATCATGGGTGTCCATAGCGGAAGACCACCCTGTTACTTTTTATCCTATAACTTCCCCACTGCTTGGCTAATGCCTCTTCTCAGACGAAGAAAGAATAATTATTAATCACTCAGCTTATTTGGAGCGAATTTATTAACAATTTCAAATTGAAGTCCATTATATTAGCTTTAACACTAGCGTCAAAATGTACCATGGAAACGATGGAACATGGAACGAGTAAATAAGTCATTTTTTTATAATATAAACATTAGTTAAAGGGTTCGGTGGGAGTGTGTTAAAATAATTGGTAAAATTCGATAAATACCTGTTACACCGAGAGACAAAGCTTTGGTATGTTACTGGCTACTGAACTAGGAAGCAACGAACCACGGAACCAGTGATGTCAGATGGATATGGTAACTTTAAACATATAATAAAGACAACAGTTACAATACATCAGTAGCCCAAACCAGAAAAGTGTTGAGAAAATATTCGTATCGTTTTCGATGATCGAAAAAAGAAATTTACATAATTTCCTTTACATTGTTGTTGAAATATTTTTTATATTTAATCTAGTCAGTTAACGTAGAAAAGAAGATTATTTAAATCTGAAATACATGTTTCAATGATAAGGTTTAAATTTGGAATTTCTCTTACGACTTAGCTCTGTTTTCTATCATCCAATTCATTCACTTGAATGCTTCTGTACATAGCCTACATTAGCATGACGTCATCAACAAATTGTCTCGAGCTCTCGTTAGTCGATAGGGACGGTTTTTTTTCGACGCCTCGATACTTTTGTTCGTGATTGAACTACAAAGCACCGTGTAAAATTTTCAATAAAATTTTGACAATCGAGTTCGTTTGGTGTTTTTAACGAAGTTTGTATAGTCGTTCTGTGGTTGAATGACATGCCTGATGACAGTTTTTTTTTATTGTTTTAGACAAACATTTATATGCACACGAAATCCATTGTCTATTGTAAAAGTACCACAATGAAACTCTAAAATAAGTAATTACTACTAAACTGACTCGTTGTGTAAGAAGTCGCCAATAGTACAACTGACATTTATGATTGCACAAAAAAATCTCATTATTAAGTACCTGGTTTGTTTGCCTTGATTAGACGCAACTCTATGACACGGGACTCGGAGTGTAACTACTGAAAAAAAAGTATTAACTACATTAAATAATCTGCATCTCTGCCTGTCCTATTTGAGATAGAGCGAGAGGACTGAATTTAAGCCGCCCTGTTCCGGGCTTTTAAAAAAAAGGACCTTTTGCTCAATGCCGCGGTACATTGTTCGCTCCTCCGGATGAGGATCAGCCCTGTTAACAATGAAACAATGATACAATGAATTTATTTTTGCAAATAGGCCATAAAACGACACTTTTACACGTCAATTTATATGTGAACAACTAGATGAAGCCTGTTAGGCCTTATCTATGATCTCTGCCTTCCCTTAAGCGATTAAATATAATTTGTCAATCCCAATTATTATTATAAAAACTTAAGTTTATTTACCTCTTCACGAAATATGTATAAATAAATTTCTTGAATAACAGATACAAACATATACTTGTATCTTTACACTTAGTTAGAAATACGACAAAGTCACACACACACACACACACACACATGACAAAATAAGTAAAAGATAATTGTTTATAAATAAATGAAAAAAAAACATATTTCCAGCTTCGTTTTAAACGTCAAGTTTCAAATTAATTAAAAACATATTTCTGCCAGTCCAACCCTTTGCTGCTGAAAGGATTAATATTTTTTGTTTACAATTTCTCTGTACCTAGGGCTGCGTGTGACGAGGCTCATATTAATACGAGTTACATGTGGAACGGCAGGGGCTTTGAAGGAATTTTATTTAAAAAGTCATTTCATTTTGTTGGGGCTTTCTACGACATGTGAAACGAGTCATTGCTGTAGAGGAAAATAAATTATCCGGTGTCGTAATAACTGATTTTCGAACTACGAAGGTCAAGACAAATGGCATAGTCTTTTGGATAATTGTTTTCGATGGCCAATATAACTAAACCAACAACGTTCTGGCACGACCTGACATTGGAACTGCATCCAGGCAAGCTTACCATCACCATCAATTACCGCTTCCAACTAGCACAACTAAATTGAGCCATACACAATATCCCTACTGTGATTAGTTTAACACCGGGACAGGTGATACCTTAATCTCCAAGACCCTGACGACGCTACGTACCCATTGTCCACTTCAATTTATTTGACATCTCCGTTAGTTAATATTATTTGCGATATCGGATACTGGATTCAATTTATCATCCTCAAGAGGCACATTATTGAAGTGTGAATAGGATTCTCATCCACATTAGAGGAGTTTGTTGTGATCTCTTTTCTTGGTAGGCAGATTGGGAATTACAGATTTAAACGTTCATGTTTATAAAAAGTTTAGATATGCAAGGTTTTCTTATCATAGAAGTTATTCAAAAATATTTTTTTTATATGTCGGGGATCGAACAATCGTGCTCAGACCACAGCATTATTTAGAGTAGGTACTTGCTACTCTAAGCTATGATAACATTATTTTTATTAAGTATCGACTTTCACTCTCTTCGTAATTGTTCGTAATTGAAACCATTTCCCTATTTATGATGTGTTAATTATACTTAATTAAATTTTGATGATGGATTAACTGCACATAAAACTAGCACTACTACACTTCTTGTCGTAAAAATAGGTATAATATTGTTAGACCTATTTTTATATAGTGGCGCTGCTTATTTGTTCTTGTACATTCGAAACTACATTTTTGAACGAGCTTCACTGACGAGCTAACAGACGGAATTATTCACTGTTTGACGTTTCAAAAGTCCTGTTCAGTTCAAATAAATGTTACCTATTTGACTTTATACGTTTGTAATAAAATTCTGTCACAAAATTCGCTTAGGAGGAACTGCAATGAATATTAAAAAGGGACCTTGATAGCGTTTCTATGGAAATGAGCGATGAAATTGAGCCAGCTTCACTTTCATGCTCTTTATTAGGCGCTACCTTTACCATGCTAATATCGAATGAAAGTGATTGACACACTTGACACTCTGACCTATCGACCAGGATCACAAAGGATCAAGGGGTCACGGGCAAGCGGCAAAGGTTACTGCATAGTAGCCCTTTTTAACACTTTTTATCTTTGCTCCTAAACTCATAAATAGATATTAAAGAGTCTGCGTAGAACTGACGCCCTATATTGCATACGCGCTCTGTCCAAGGCTTCTTTGCAAGTAACAGAATAAAAACTAAGCTATGATAAGTTAATCCGTGCCTGTAATGTGTTGTCAATAGCGTGAAAAATTTTATGTAGGTATGTTATAAACTATCTGCCTACTCCACTCTCGTCTGTGTCATGTCGTACAGATTTGTTAGTGGGAAGATTTCTAACTAAGTCATAAAAACGTCATCCCTATATAATAAAAAAATGCTTCCTTAAAACAAAATTTTAGTCACAAAAGGTGGGATTATAAACGCGTACGAGAAAAAACTCAACGCGTCGAGGCAACCCGTAGGTTAGGCGCCCGTTTCTCAGGTTTGTTGCAAACATAATAACAAAGAATTTGACTGTACTTATGTTACAGTTCATGTTCGTTGTTGACTTGTTGTCCATCGAAATCTACACTAACGAGAAAATAGCTTCACTAGAGGACTGACAGGCTAAGATTTTTTTACTTTAATCCTTTGTCTACAAATATATAAATATCTCTTAAGTATTCAAATATGGCACTTTCGAAACAGTTAGCTTCCATATCGCAATGAAGGATATGGGAGCCTAATGGATCCTTTTTTAGTTTACAGTTTTGAGACCTATTTTTATGGCCATGCGTAATCTAGGTCAGCAGGTGACCCCCAGCCGCTCAATATTCATCTCGATTACTTTGTTCCCGTGAATTTTTTGATATTAGACTCGTCGTTGTTCTACTCACGGTGGCTGTGGACTAATCCTTGGGATGGCTTCTATGATGAGGATTTCAGCCAGGGAAGAAGGGGGGGGAGGAGCGAGCCATCGAGATTAGCCAGACTGTGTAACTAAAATCAATCATTTATTGCATTCCACGTCATTACATTAGATGTTATGTGTACATAAGGGTGTCGATCATTCTAGAACACATCGGTCACAGCAAATTATAATTATTTAGGACGTCATTTATTCCTTCTGTTGGCTCAGCCTGGTCTTGAGCTATTTGCAAAACCTAAAAAGGGCCGTTAAGCAGTACCTGTTATTTTCATTTAAGATCCTTGTTATACACTACCTAAACATGCAAATAAACAATTTAAGTTGGAATTTAAGTACAGGGTGGCGTTTTGGTTCCTTGTTTGATGACTTTTGCAGATGCCCAACATTTATAACACCCTTTGACATTTTGCTTACCGTGTAAAGCACCACGTAACGAACCAATATTGTATAGTAATTATTGACTATTCGTTATTGAAAATACATAATAATTTATTTGACGGTAATATGTTTGGGCGTGGTTCATATTACTTACATCTTATAAATTTGTATTTTGTACATGCTAGACTTATATTACCATTCAGAATTCTATTAAGCTTTATTTAACCATAACAATGATAAGTCTTAACGGATTGTAATAAGATGTAGTTTTAGCGTTACGGGTAGAAATAACACAAGAAAATAAATAAAATAAATAAATAAGTATATAAATAAATAAATAAATAAGATTTTTGTTTAAGCTTTTATTTCGTTATTGAGACCCACAAACTGAGAGCCCTTAAATTCGCAACTAGGGTACGACACGAATGCACCTCCTGACAAAAAATGATCCCAAGTTCCCTCACGTTAAAACTACGCGTAACTTTATTACTTACTATCGTGGTCGGTTAAGGGTTAATTGAAACAGGGACGCTATCCGTTCACAGAATTCAATAACATCGGCTGTCATTCGTCGCCGTGCGAAACTGGACTATCGCTATAGTGTAATACAGGGGAATATCGTGTGTCTATACTATGTACCATCTATCGGTCCATATTTGCGTACTAACGGGCACTACGGCATTACAATTAGCCTTCGGTTTTTCGTTGAAATCCTATCTTGAATTAATTTCTCCGAAGTAGAGAAACACGAAGTAAGGTCAAAGCTAATGATAAAGGTTGTTTTGTTTAGATTTTCTTTTATAAATTACTAGCAGACCCAGCCACGCGCTGCTGTAGCTAAGGTAAATAATATTGTGACTATAAATTGAGATGTAAGCTGTCCTATCTTTCATGTTGGATCAAAATGCACACGGAATGCAAATCAAATTTAAAATCGGTTGTTTAGGAGTCCTTTGTGGACAAACACGTGACACGATTTTTTTATATGTACATCAAGAGAACATTTAATTTTGTTAATCGAAGGAAGTGTAAGTCGCAAAAATGTATGTTTGAAAAGTATGTAAAATGTATGGTCTGTGGCGATGATGTAACGCCACATTTTCCTGTTATACAGTAGGTACAGTAACGAGTTGAAAGCGAACATGATCATTATCATCATCAGCCAAAAGCACTGATAAACAAAGGATTTACTTTTTTTATGTCATAGATCAGCAAACGAGCTGGATGGTGCTTGAATGAGAAGAGCTGAACAGCGAGCTCTGTGGCGTGCATATAGGAAGGCTTATGTCTAGCTGTGGTGTAGATGACCTGCAAATAAACAGACAGACAACCTGATGGTAAGCAATCATTACCACCCATGTTAAGAGTTACTACAAATGCGTTACTGGCCTCTTACGGGTTAGGTTAGGCATTTAAAGATATGGGATTTGTGGATCGAGGATGGGGGGTAGGATTGATTAACCTCTCTCACACAATGTAAGTTGCTTCACGCCAGTTTTCAGTGAGGCCGTGGTAAGTATGCCTCTGATCGAGCCAGCCCATTCGTGCCGAAGCTTGGCCCTCCCACACTTCTTAATTACGTGTTACGTACTTATCACGTACGTCCTCTTTCCTTCGACAGCTCACAACTTGTATCCAAAGGATCTTCACAACTCATCGATCCATAATTATACCTCATATTATTATTTATTATCTTTCATCGGAGGTTTTATACCTCCGATGAAACTAACTAAGCGCTCAAACAGGACATCGCTTATCTTTCAGGTCGCGGGTTCCCAGGATGAAGTCACCTATATGTTATTTTTAATATTACAATCTATCTCTGTGCCAATTTTCATCAGAATTGATTAATTAGTTTCCTTGCTATCCAACCATTCTTACTTGTTTTTTTATCTTTATTTATTTAAAGGACCTTTATTTGTAGACATGCCGGTCCTATTGATACAAATCGGAAAAACCCTAAGTAAGTAAAAAAATAAAGTAACAATAACAGTTAAAACTAACTAAAAGTTAACAATGGAATAAAAAAAGATAATGAAATTAACTTAAGATTATAGCCTAATATGAACAACCAAAGTAAAGCAGACTGAGAAATTCTTACTTGCTTAAAAACGTTCGAGTTTATAATCTTTATAAAATATAAATATTATCTGGCGTCTTGGAGGTATATATATCTCAGTACTCGAATTTCATTGGCCTCTAACATAAAAGTACATATATATAATGGGACCGGCCCAAAAATAATTCGGTGGTGTAGGCTTTTTAGACTGCAACAGGTGGTGTGACACCTTCAATGTATAAAGCGTCTTGAGCCTAACTCGGATAAAAACAAAGTCAACCATCCTATTTCATTAACTTTTCCCAGTTCCATATAAAATGTGCGATGAAATTTTTCTCCATATGAACTTTTTATTACTGCTATACTACATAACAGCGTAGGTGAGAGATTACTTCGCAAGTTTAGAGAAGAAAATTTTAAACTGTATAGTTATTGTTACCTGGGTGGTCAAGGTCTGCTTGCGACCACAACCTGGTCGAAACGTCAAGCCTTCCAAGGTACTTAAATAATTTACGCGTCAATACCCGCGTAATTATATTATGTTAACGTGAAACGCGAAAGTTTAAAAACTATTGAGGTGATTGTGTACGATAACCTATAATATAGAGAGAATCTTGGCTTCCATACTATTGAATATTCTGAATGCCATCGACGTCGGATGCCGGGAATATAAGCAGCAGAAAATATGTTTCAAATACCGACATACCGCTTACATGGTACCAACGTTCAGGTTTCTCCAAGAAATACCTAACCTTACTATGCAACTTATGCGTTTGTGTTTGCAAACGCATTCATTGCCTATCAAGAAAATGTGTGTGGGAAGCAAAGTTTTGTGGAATTGTTTCTTTTTAAAAGGCGTTCTCGTAAATTTTTAGTTTTACAATGTAGGAAACACTTTTACCTGTAACTTCAAGGCTTTGCAATATCGTTTTTTTTAATGTAATAGGTCGGCAAAAGAGCAGACGGGTTACCTGATGGTAAGCAATCAACGCCGCCCATGGACACCCGCAACGAAGGAGTTACGAGTGCGTTGCCGACCTTTTAGGGATTAGGGATCTGGAGATTTAGGGATTGGGGAGGGGGCCGGGAAGGGGAAGGATTGGGCCTCCGGTAACCTCACTCACACGGCGAAATACAACGCTGTGGTTGTTTCACGCCGGTTTTCTGTAAGGCCGTGGTATCACTCCGGTCGAGCCGACCCATTCGTGCTGAAGCATGGCTCTCCCACACTTAAAATCGTTACATTATACTTGCTTCTGCCAGCGGTTTCACCCGCAGAACTAAGAAAAAAAGGTCATCATCATCAGCCGCTCTCTCCTCTCGTTGTACTCCACGTCGAACCTCAACTCGCCATTAGAATCTTTTGGCTCCCCGCGACTGTGACGATGTCGTTGGTGTACCTAGTTGGAAGCCTGCCCACACGAACTTTTCCGATTCCGTAAACGCCACTCGAGTATTTTCCAGGCCGTTCGTCCTTCAACCGATGTAGCCTGCCCATTATCACTTTAACCTGCCGAATTTACGAGTTGTGTCCGTAACTTTGGTTCGATAGCGAATTTCCACATTTTGTATATTGTCGCGCAGAGTCGCTTTACTGCACTCTGAGTCTCTCTAGTAGGCCAGAGATCAGGGATAAAAGTAGGCTATTTTTTAACCGACTTCAAAAAAGGAGGAGGTTCTCAATTCGACGCGTATTTTTTTTTTTTTTATGTATGTACACCGATTACTCGAAGACGCCTGGATCGATTTGCAAAATTTTTTTTTATTCGATAGGGTATACATGCCATTTGGTCCCATTGTCATGAGGTCAGGATCTGATGATGGAATCCTGGAGAAACCGATGGGAACTTTCAAAAATTGTAGGGACGAGTAGTGTTTTTGTATGATGTTTAAGTAGGCTTTTAACAACACTACGACTTGATGAAGGTCGAAGTCGACCAGATGCTGGAGCTGGAAGACAGTCGAGGGATCTCCTTGACTATTTGAAGTAGTTGCCTTGTGTTTGGGCTTGAATGATTCGTATTGACGAGCACTTTGCAGCAGGCTTGGTTGTAACTGTCATTAAGGGTCTGATGATGAGAACGAAGGACAGCTCAGGGAACTCCTGAACGGTTTACAGTAACTAGGGTTTGAACTTAATTCATTTATATTGATGAACACTTTGTACCTGTATGTATTATAACAACTGAAGGTCTGCAGTTTACCAGATGATGGAGACCATTGACCGTCGAGGGAATTCCGGGTGGAACCGAGAGACAGCCGAGAGAACTCCTCAACGATTCATAGCAGCTTCCTTGTGTTTGAGCTTAATTAATTCGTTTTGATAAGAACTTTACATCTAGATGGATTGTGACTGTCATCAGGGATCTGATGATAAAGACGAAGGACTGTCTAGGGAACTCCTCAACGGTTTACAGTAGCTACCTCGTGTTTGGACTTAATTTATATTGTTAAGAACTTTCCTAGAGAGATGGCCTGTGTTCCAGTAGTGGGAACATTAAAATGGCTGATGATGATGAGAACTTTCCCATTTCTTGGGATCTATATTTTTTTTATCGAGCGGCTCCTTTCGTAAAAATATATACTATTCAATATGTTAATTTATATTTAAGATGTTACTGTAGTTTACAGAAGAACTTGTAACAGACACTAAAAAGTAAAAAATAAAAAAAAACTACGTTTAAAAAAACCGACTTCAAAAACAAAAAAGTGTCAAATAAGTAATTAAAATTAATATTTTAATACCACTTTTACGTACGCGAAGCTAATACTTTTAATATTAATAATAAAACACTATCAATTCTATGTGCTACCTATTCATAGATTTGAAGTCGGTGCCAAGCCCTAAACAGAATAAAACTAAATGAGAATTAAGACTGTTTAATTGCTAAAAGGCGAAATTTCCACAACTAACAACGCAGCTATCTACTACTACTTTTAACAACCAAGTACAAGAAAACTTTCATAATTCATCCAAATATCTTTCTAAGCTATATACAGTTTCGCCGGTAACGCAACCATATAGACTTCTGATTCTACGCTAACGCTATCAAGTTAGAAAATCGGTACTAAATTTCTTAAATCCTAACAAATAAATTCACACGCGCCCGGCGAGTGTAGGTACTCATGTATCATGCTTATTATAATTATTATGTATTAGGCTTGGCACCGACTTCAAACCTATGAATAGGTAGCACATAGAATTGATAGTGTTTTATTATTAATATTAAAAGTATTAGCTTCGCGTACGTAAAAGTGGTATTAAAATATTAATTTTAATTACTTATTTGACACTTTTTTGTTTTTGAAGTCGGTTTTTTTAAACGTAGTTTTTTTTATATTTTAGGTAGTTGTTTCCGACTATAATCTATCTCTATACCAAATCTAATTCAGATCCGTTATTACGTGGAACAATAACAAACAGCCTAAGAAGCCTACATACTAAAATACAAACTTTCGCTTTTATATTATCAGCAATCTTACCTACCGTCGACTTTAGGAGCAATGGAGAAAACAAGTGGAATGATATTACGCAAAAGTCGCTTTGAAAACAAATCTAATTTGATCCGAACAAAACAAAGGTTTCCTGAGATTAATTCAAATACAACTTGTAATGCAATCTCAAGTCTAGTGTTCAAGAAAATTTTCATTTGGAGTAAAGGATCATGAAATAAAAGTCTACGAGTAATACTGCCTCGATGCTAAAGTTGAAAGCGGAGCTAACAAGAAAACTAAGTGGGCGAGAGCCATGCTTCAGCAGGTGTGTCCCGGAACAGGAGTAATACTTCTGGAACTTCGGAACAGAAGTAAAACCGGGACATTCCTGCTTACAGAAAAGCCGGCGCGAAATGATTCTTGCTTTGTGTTTCGTTGTGTTAATTAAGAAAAGCTACCGAAGTCCCAACTCTTATTTTCTTTCGATAAGGAAACCTGAAATTTCTTTCATAATTTCATTTTTTTTTCTTAAAGACCAACAGAGCAAATTTAACTCAGGGTTAGAGGTCCATGGGTGGCGCAGATTACATTATCCATCTGTTCGTTCGCCGACTGATACCGTTGTTCTTAATCTATAGTTTTGGTAAGACATAGTAGTTGTTCCTGTTATTTTTGTACTCTGCCGATGTGACTTGTCCTTTGTATAAAAAAATAAAAACACTTCCATCTTTTAGCGTCAGTTTTATTGACTTGGGTTATATATAGCTTTAAGCTAGCTAGCTATAAAAAAAAAATAAGCAATCTAATTGGGTATTAAGACATTAAGTCAAAAATAAAGTATTTTTTCTTTTCAAAACATGTTTAAAAACTCATCCGTTCCTTGATTTTACGATTATACCCCTAAGTATATTCTTATTTTTCTCATAACATTACTAGCAACATCATAATCCCTTCATAAAAGCAATGTAATATTCGAACTTCCTTCATTCCTATGGTAAAAAGGTAAAAAGTTTTAGTAAACCAAAAAATGAATTTCGATTTTCGTTCCAGTTTCGGATAAAATCGATGGTTGAAGGTCAGTAGGGCGCCCTCCCGCATGCATATGTGACAGGACAGAGGTGGCAAACATTTACGAAAAAATTCATCCCTAACCTCCTTCTCGACTTTTATAAAAGTGGAATTTCTATAATCCCCACGCATGGCCGATGGAATGAAGAGGTTTTAAATGTTTTATAGACATGTTTGGTACGAATATGGCAGCTCAACCGGAGTGATACCATCAGGCCTTACAGAAAACCGGTATGTGAGTGAGGTTATCGTAGATCCAATCCTTCCCCTACCTCTATCCCTCCTCAATCTTTGAATCTCCAAAACCCTAATCACCATAAGGCTCGCAGCGTATGGGCGGCGAAAAGAGTCGTATGTAAAAAACAGCGCTGCATTTCGATCTCTATTAAATCTGTACCGCCTTAGTATGCTCGGGTTTATTACACCCGCTTGAAGAACAGAGTGGTGATATTAGCATTCCATACTCGGTTAATCGCGCATCGCCTGAGGCACAGTAAGGTTCCAAACCGCCGTTGGCGATCATTTTAATATTAGGTCCCACGTGCTTTCTCTGTATTACATACATATTTTTGAATCAACTTATGATGTTTCCAAAAATGTCGACTAGTTTTCGTACTTGGTAAATAATCACGCATAGCTGGGACCTTAATCTCTACTATCATACTAGAAAGAAGCAGAGTAAGTAGTTATAAATAAATAACACAAAGTATAACCTCAATGCTTAAAACGCCTTGCTTACTGGCAGCACATGCTTTAAATTCTTCAAATTCACTATGTCTATCAGAAAACAGAATTTAATTAAATGTGACAGTCACAAGAATCCATGCAAAAATTTTACTCGTTCGATGTCACTTTGCATAAATGAAAAATTATAAGTGTTATAATAAAACAAGATGGAAACATTAAGTCGAATCAGCAGCACTTTCGAAAGCGTAAGATCAAATATAAAGAACAGGAACTCATCTGAGCGCCTCCAAAATTTGAAGAAAGATATCCAAACCCTTACCAATGAGCTGATCGTCTTAGGTAAGGAGAACCATGACCAGTACATAAGGTCTTTGGCTATGGAAGGCTACCTTGCCCTTCTTTCTGCTAAAACGATGCCCTTATCCTATGTTGAGAAAAAAAACATACTCCAAACGTCATTTGAAAAACTGAAACAGTATGCACTCAGAGAGGAATGCCTTTTCATAATGTTGAGAATACAGAATCTTCTATGCTACTACATGATTCAGTTAGACCAGATCGCTGACGCCCGTGAGATCCTTGAGAATATGGAAGACTTGTACGACCAAATCAGCAAATCTGAGCCAGACAAATTTCTTGATGCTGAAGACCTATTCACAGTTGAGCCAGTGAGTAACATCAAACGCGTGAATCCTGAGAAAATAGACAAAGTCATCACTAACAACGTTCAAATGCAAGCATTTCTGTACAATAAAATGAACTTGCCTCACAAATACACTTTATATAACCATACGGCTCTTCGTAGGCAATTGGAAATGAAAGAAGGTACTCCACAAGACTGGGCCTTGCGGACTGCGCGGCTTGGAAATTACTTCACTTACCTAAACCAAATTGGCAATGCCCGCCATCACCTGTGCGCCGCCTACCACGTATTGAGGACCTGCCATGATAACTGCAAACTTATGCCTGAAGAATTCGTGTTGCAGAAAGCAGATTTTGAAATCCACTTCTTGGAGTTGAGCCATCACTGGGTCAAATATGGATTGACGCTCTTCAAAATGTCTAAAAAGAAGATTCTGAATAAATATTTCACCCAACCTTCAACGGGAGCAGATTTATGGAAGACGGTGGACTTGCTGGAAGACAGGCTGCACAGCTCGGAGAAGCTCGATGAGGAAAATATGAAAGATCTGGGGGCTGAAAAATCCGGCAAGGGAGATTGCACCCCAGAGAAATTGTTCACCTTCCCGTCTCTGGATTTGAAAGAGATGGAAGGCAAAGTTCCGCTAGAAAGCGTTTGCAGCGTTGAGGATGCTAGAAAGTTGTTTGCCTTCACTTACAAGTGGTTGATGAGGGCTAAGCATTACTACGACTTTGAGCATCATTCAGCTCAGTATATATCATGCTCCTTGCAACTAGCGGAACTGTATGAGCACTTGGCTTTCTTCGAACGTAATATTGACAACCAGTACAGCATCCAAAAGAGACGTGCCAATGTTCTGGAGACGCTAAATTCCTTGTTGAAAACTTGTGACAACGTGATGTCGGTCCAGATCGACGTAATCAGGGAGCTGTCTCAGGTGCAGCTGGAGCTGATGGCGCTCAACTTGCAAAAGTTGTGGCGTGAAGAGTCTCATACCAATATATTTAATATGGACACTGATGCGGACTCTATCATCAACTCTCTGGATTCGGAATCCAACAAGACTCTGACAGAGAAGACTTTGAACACATCTAGTAAGAACATGTTTTTAAGGAAAATGGAAGCTGCGACTTCTATCAATGGGAAGTTGTTCCGGCTAAGCGGGCAGCTGGTGGCACGCACACCGTCGCAACTTAGCTTCAGTACAGGAATTCTAAAGAACTAAATAAATGTGAAACATAGCGCCAATTCTACGTAGATCAAACTACAAATAATTAATACAGAGTGTTAAAGAAAGACACATTATTACAACTATTAAAAAATTACATTTTAATTACAAATGTATTTAAATTTAGTAAAAATAATGTTTATTATAATAAATCATAAAACACATTTTTTGTTAATTGCTCTTTAATTTAATTAACATTAAGCCGGATGGTTCGACCCCGTCCTCACAGAAAACCTGCGGCGTAAAACTACGCTTTATGAGTACGGTAACCGGAGACCCCGTTTTCTTTCAAAGAGGTTACTTGTAAGTAACAAGACAACACCATCAGGCGTGCAGAGCGTAAGTGTGGGAGAGCCATGCTTCAGCACGAATGGTTCGGCTCGACAGGAGTGATACCACGGCCTCACAGAAAACCGGCGTGAAATAACCACAGCTTTGTGTTTCGCCGTGTGAGTGAGGTTACCGGAGGCTCAATCCTTCGCCTCCCCCAATCCCTCCTAAATCCCTAAATCACCAAATCCCTAATCCCTAAAAGGTCGGCAACGCACTCGTAACTCCTCCATTGCGTGTGTCCATGGGCGGCGCTGATTGCTTACCATCAAGTAATCCGTCTGCTCGTTTGCCGACCTATTAAATAAAATAAAAGAAATAAAAAAAGCAGAAAGCTCATTTTTGTCGCGTTATACCTTAAAAAACATATTTTAACAATTGTTTTGCTATGCGTTTACACGAAACTGTCTGCCCCGCACAGCAAAATTTTGGAATGCTATTCAGGTGGCGGTATTTCCTAATTAATACGACCTTCCAAAGTTCAAGAAACGAGCGTATTTCTTCTTAAAGGGCCGGTAATGCGCCTTCTCTAGTGCCGCAGGCGATTATAGGCGGCGTCGATCAGTTACCATCAGATGATTCGTCTGTTCGTTTGTTTCCTTTCCATAAAAAATATGTAGATAGATGCTAAACACAAAACAACATAACCTATGTATTATTATACTCTTTTTCCTAAACTTCCCCTATGCTTATTGTAGATATTGCCCAGTATCCAAATAACCTGTGGCAGTATCAGGATATTGCTCTGTAAAGTTTTGTTTTCCAGGCAGTCCAATATGTCGACGCAGTTACCTGGCTCCGGGTATGCACAAAATGAAAAATCACAATCAATTAGAGCGTAGCTAACGTCCACAAAGTAACTTTACGATGACTACGACACGCCGCCGCGGGGCAACCACGTCAAATCCTTTCACTGGGTTCCGTGGCCAAAGTAAACAGCGGACCCCAAGCGCAACGTTGCCAACAGATTATCTAGCCAGTCTTGTGTCCATGGCACAGAAAATAATGTTTTAATTTCGAAAACAAACAATTAGACGTAAAGTTAAACACAAAAAATTTCAATTTGACCTTTGATTATCAATCAAATTTTTTTAGTCGCTTGGTTAACGTGAATCCTTTATAAGTTACAATTTTTCTATCTTTTACATTTTCTTTAGACTTCTTACTCCAAGTAATGTTTCTCATTGATATCATTATAAAAATAATTTGAGGTTTGTTTAATTTTTACCGCAATTTTGTCGAATTTATTTTCAACGTCAAAAATAATAAATAAATCAAAACTTCGTACCTCGGTCACTGAAAGCCGCTGGTTTGAGTTAGCTTCAGCAAACTGGACTGAAAGTGAATCAGGGAAGCCTAAATTTAGAATTGGAAATCTATAGGTTATTTGGATGATGATAATGACTGTTTTTAAGAAATCAACTTTTTATCAAGCCTTCTATTATACAGAACCATAGAACCCGACTCACACTTTTCTCAATCCGGAATTGTGTAGAAATGCGTTTACGTTTGCCGCACGGTGCAACGGATTAACATGCGATATTAAGCCACCCACTGGCCACTCTTTGTTCGTTTTATTGTGTCCATGCTTTGAGCTTTTTCCCGTATCCAATACTTGGAAATCCTTACCAATGGATCTCCTCAATGAATTATTTTTATATCGATTATCTTCCTCTACACATTCTTGCCTCCAACTCTCTTCTTGTTATAGGTTTACCCATAACAAGTTCATCATTACGCGCCATTACTGATAATTTGGACTGTTTGTCCATTAACTCCATTAGATACTAATTGTATTATAAAGAGTATACTAATATGATAAAGAGGTAAAATTTGTAAGTTTGTATGTAGGGGGTAATCTTTGGATTGCCAAAATTATTTCACGGGTAGATGGCTACAATGTTCCTGAGTACTACAGGCTATAAAACATCACGCTACGATCAAAAGCAGCGGTTGAAACCGCCCAAAAGTAGCTAATTGACATATAAAACGAATAATTGTATCTACTCTATAATTTGTGGGTAGAATTTCATCAATTGGCTTCTCCCGCTCTGAGGCTTAAGCTACTCTTCGTGACATAATACCACCTTGTTCCTTATGTTATATACTATTGTAAGGGCAAATTTTCTATTATAGACTACAAATTTGATATGTTACATAGTAGGTATAAATAACAGTGCACTGTTGCGAATGCTTATTGCACCAGATAAAATTCCCTATAATTTTTGGAATTATTGTTTATTTTTGAAAAGTTTTTGTCCCATGCTTAATTTTTCTCGAGTGTCGCACTGGTAAAAATGTAATGACAATAATATCACACCTAGACACAGAACAACAAATTATAGATCACACAAAGAGTTGTTCCGTGCGGCAATCAAAGTCAAAGTCAACTGCAATCAAATGCCAAAGCTTTTTTAAATATGTTTTTTTTATTAAATTTATTAGATTGATTGGATTAGATTTGATGAATGGATTAGCTGATGGTAAGCAATCAGGGCCGCCCATGGATACCCGCGATGGATGAGTTGCGAGTGCGTTGCCGACCTTTTAGGGATTAGGGATTTGGAGATTTAGGGATTAAGGAGGAATTGGGGGCGGGGAAGGATTGGACCTCCGGTAACCTCACTGACACGGTGAAACACAACGCTGTGGTTGTTTCACGCTGGTCTTCTGTGAGGCCGTGGTATCTCTCCGGTCGAGCCGGCCCGCTCTTGCCGAAGCATGGCTCTCCCACACTTAAAAATGTATGTATACCTATGAAGGCTGTTGAGGTACACGCACTTTTGAAACCACAATATTCGTCTTTCCGTCCCACAGATTAGAAAACAAAGTTAAAGGGGGCTTACCATGACCTTCAAAGTAAAATTGTTTTAATCTTACTTCAGAGAGAGAGTGAGAGACAGAGCTAGACAACTTGTATAGCTCTTTCTCTTACCCACACTGAATGTCATGGTTGCCTCCTGTCCATCAATAAACTTAGATGCTCAGTCGAATATGTAGATTCGTATGGAAAAGAAAAAGTCTTTTATAAACATTTATTTTGCTATCTCACTGATACATTACTTGAATCCAACATTAGACGTCTGTGTATATACGAGAGAGCAATGCTTACAATGTAAGGACATAAAAGTGAATATGACCTTCGAAAAAGATCCAACAATACATAGTATTATATCTACGAAGGACATAGTAACCTAGACCTAACAAAAGCAATCAATACACGTGTCAGAAACAAAACAAAATATTGCCAACTCAATATTGTCATCGGTTTTTATTTCAACCAGATAACAACTAGATCCAATGTCGCAACATCCCTTGTGGCATTCAGTATTGGTTTTTATTTATAAATATAAAATTTTATAAACTGACCAATTTTTGCGCGCGGCTTCTCTTACAAGATGAAACGAACTATGAGTAACGACTGAGAACACAGCGACAACGTAACTCCATCTGCCGGTGGACACTATACATTAACGCATTAGAGTTTAATTAGAGCTGCTTAACAAAAGCTTTTGAGTTCTCAATTAGACTTTATTTTCTTTTATATAAAGAGGAAAACGTAGAAACTATTTTGAATACAGAATTGATATCATGGATTGTGCTTCACAGCGTTTATGTTGTTACAAGATTGACTTATGAAGATATGTTTTTATAATAACTATCGTGAGACATACTAAAAATCGCGATTTAAGAGCGCTCTTGATTGAAAAGCTCTACTCGTAAGCAAACTAGTAGAGCTTGGAGTACTTCACTCCATTCCGTAATCATTGATCCACGCGTTTATAAGTCTGGATGGATGGACGGTATCACAAATCACAGCGTTGTGGGTGGTGTTGGTGGGTTTCCGGAGCGCCTTCCTCAATCCCTAAATCTCTTAGTCCCAAAAGGCCGGCAACGCACTCGTAATTCTTCTGGTGTTACGAGTGCCCATCGGGTAATCCGATTGCTCGATTGCCGATCTATGTCCATACAAACATTGCCGCTACCTAATGTATCGTCAGGCCTACTAGTCCTCTGATTGTTAAAAATTGATTTTTTACGGGATAGGTCAGCAAAGCAGTGGACGGATTACCTGATGTTAGCAATAGGCTCAGCTCGTGGATACCTGTAACACCAAGAGAGTTACGAGTGCGTTGCTGACCATTTATTGGGGATACAGGTTCCGGATTCGTTTACTTAAGGATTCGGAAGGGATGAGGAGAGCTGAAGAAACACAACGCTGTGGTTGTTTTACGCCGGTTTTCTGTGAGGCCGTGGTGACACCGGTTGGGCTGCCCAATTTGTGCCGAAGGTCAATGGGAAGCTGTTCCGGCTAAGCGGGCAGCTGGTGGCACGCACACCGTCGCAACTTAGCTTCAGTACAGGAATTCTAAAGAACTAAATAAATGTGAAACATAGCGCCAATTCTACGTAGATCAAACTACAAATAATTAATACAAAGGAGTGTTAAAGAAAGACACATTATTACAACTATTAAAAAATTACATTGTAATTACAAATGTATTTAAATTTAGTAAAAATAATGTTTATTATAATAAATCATAAAACACATTTTTTGTTAATTGCTCTTTATTTTAATTAGCATTAAGCCGGTTGGTTCGCCCCGTCCTCACAGAAAACCTGCGGCGTAAAACTACACTTTATTAGTACTGTAACCGGAGACCCCATCAGGCGAGCAGAGTGTAAGTGTGGGAGAGCCATGCTTCGGCACGAATGGGTCGGCTCGACCGGAGTGAGGCTAAGAACTCACGGAGCGATTTTGAACCGTGCCCGCCGCGGTAGCGGAACTGCGGTTTTATTTCCAAACTCACGAGACCGGTTATTTGCGCGGTTACACAGCCGCCGCGGTTGCGATCATCGCCCGCAAACTTGGCGGGCGATGATCGCAAGATTGCAAGACGGGCGATTAAAGATCAGTTGAGGTCCAGACCGCCATGGACACACACTAGAAACGAGCCGTTGCGTTATATTTACTTCACAGAAGACCCGCCGGCCCCTGCGGTCGCTCGCCAACCGATCGCAAAGCGCGCGGTACAGCGGGAGCCGCATACAACCGCGTACACCGCGGGAGTAAAACGCGTCGTGAAATGTGATTTAATTTTTTATATAAATATTTGAATTCTACAGAAGCTGCGGGCCCGCAACCGCAGCGGACGCGGGCGAAAATCGCTCCGTGAGTTCTTAGCCACAGCCTCACAGAAAACCGGCGTGAAATAACCACACCGTTGTGTTTCGCCGTATGAGTGAGGTTACCGGAGGCCCAATCCTTCCCCTCCCCCAATCCCTCCTAAATCCCTAAATCACCAAATCCCTAATCCCTAAAAGGTCGGCAACGCACTCGTAACTCCTCCATTGCGAGTGTCCATGCCATGTTTGCTTACCTTAAAAAAACATATTTTAACAATTGTTTTGCTGTGCGTTTACACGAAACTTTCTGCACCGCACAGCAAAATTTTGGAATGTTATTCGGGTGGCGGTATTTCCTAATTAATACGACCTTCAAAAGTTCAAGAAACGAGCATATTTCTTCTTAAAGGGCCGGTAATGCGCCTTCTCTAGTGCCGCAGGTGATTATAGGCGGCGTCGATCAGTTACCATCAGATGATTCATCTGTTCGTTTGTTTCCTTTCCATAAAAAATATGTAGATAGATGCTAAACACAAAACAACATATCCTATGTATTATTATACTCTTTTTCCTAAACTTCCCCTATGCTTATTGTAGATATTGCCCAGTATCCAAATAACCTGTGGCAGTATCAGGATATTGCTCTGTAAAGTTTTGTTTTCCAGGCAGTCCAATATGTCGACGCAGTTACCTGGCTCCGGGTCTGCACAAAATGAAAAATCACAATCAATTAGAGCGTAGCTAACGTCCACAAAGTAACTTTACGATGACTACGACACGCCGCCGCGGGGCAACCACGTCAAATCCTTTCATTGGGTTCCGTGGCCAAAGTAAACAGCGGACCCCAAGCGCAACGTTGCCAACAGATTATCTCGCCTAGTGTCCATGGCACAGAAAATAATGTTTTAATTTCGAAAACAAACAATTAGACGTAAAGTTAAACACAAAAAATTTCAATTTGACCTTTGATTATCAATCAAATTTTTTTAGTCGCTTGGTTAACGTGAATCCTTTATAAGTTACAATTTTTCTATCTTTTACATTTTCTTTAGACTTCTTACTCCAAGTAATGTTTCTCATTGATATCATTATAAAAATAATTTGAGGTTTGTTTAATTTTTACCGCAATTTTGTCGAATTTATTTTCTACGTCAAAAATAATAAATAAATCAAAACTTCGTACCATGGTCACTGAAAGCCACTGGATTGGATTGGAAGCTTCAGCAAACTGGACTGAAAGTGAATCAGGGAAGGCTATATTTAGTATCGGCATTCTTTAGGCTATTTGAATGATGATAAGGACTGTTTTTTAAGAAATCAACATACATTTCAAAGGCCAAATCAAGCCTTCTATTATACAGAACCATAGAACCCGACTCACACTTTTCTCAATCCGGAATTGTGTAGAAATGCGTTAACGTTTGCCGCACGGTGCAACGGATTAACATGCGATATTAAGCCACCCACTGGCCACTCTTTGTTCGTTTTATTTTGTCCATGCTTTGAGCTTTTTCCTGTATCCAATACTCGGAAATCTTTACCAATGGATCTCCTCAATAAATTATTTTTATATCGATTATCTTCCTCTACACATTCTTGCCTCCAACTCTCTTCTTGTTATAGGTTTACCCATAACAAGTTCATCATTACGCGCCATTACTGATAACTTGGACTGTTTGTCCATTAACTCCATTAGATACTAATTGTATTATAAAGATTATACTAATATGATAAAGAGGTAAAATTTGTAAGTTTGTATGTGTTTGTATGAGATGGCTACAATATTCCTGAGTGCTATAGGCAATAAAACATCACGCTACGATTCAAAAGCAGCGGTTGAAACCGCGCGAAAGTAGCTAGTTGACATATAAGGCTTAGAACTCACGGAGCGATTATCGCCCGCGTCCGCTGCGGTTGCGGGCCCGCAGCTTCTGTAGAATTCAAATATTTATATAAAAAATTAAAGCACATTTCACGACGCGTTTTACGCCCGCGGTGTACGCGGTTGTATGCGGCTCCCGTTGTACCGGCGGGCAACTAGTAGAATCGCGCGGGCCGCGGTTACCCGCAGCCTCGGCGGGTGGCACCCGCGCGCTTTGCGATCGGTTGGCGAGCGACCGCGGGGGGCGGGGGGTCTTCTGTGAAGTAAATATAACGCAACAGCTCGTTTCTGGTGTGTGTCCATGGCGGTCTGGACCTCAACTAATCGTTAACCGCCCGTCTTGCAATCTTGCGATCATCGCCCGCCACGTTTGCGGGCGATGATCGCAACCGCGGCGGCTGTGTAACCGCGCAAATAACCGGTCTCGTGAGTTTGGAAATAAAACCGCAGTTCCGCTACCGCGGCGGGCACGGTTCAAAATCGCTCCGTGAGTTCTTAGCCTAAAACGGATAATTGTATCTACTCTATAATTTGAGGGTAGAATGCCATCAATTGGCTTCTCCCGCTCTGAGGCTTAAGCTACTCTTAGTGACCTAATACCACCTTGTTCCTTATGTTGTAATACTAAGGGCAAATTTTCTATTATAGACTGCAAATTTGATATGTAACATATTAGGTATAAATAACAGTGCACTGTTGCGAATGCTTATTGCACCAGATAAAATTCTCTATAATTTTTGGAATTCTTATTTATTTAAGAAACGTTGTTGTCTCATGCTTAATTTTTCTCGAGGGTCGCACTGGTAAAAATGTAATGACAATAATATCACACCTAGACACAGAACAACAAATTATAGATCACACAAAGAGTTGTTCCGGGCGGCAATCAAAGTCAAAGTCAACTGCAATCGAATGCCAAAGCTTTTTTAAATATGTTTTTTTTTATGTAATAGGTCCGCAAACGAGCAGACGGATTACCTGATGGTATGTAATCAGCACCGCCCATGGACACCCGCAACGGATGAGTTACGAGTGCGTTGTCGACCTTTTAGGGATTAGGGATTTGGAGATTTAGGGATTGAGGAGGGATTCGGGCGGGGAAGGATTGAGCCTCCAGTAACCTCACTCACACGGCGAAACACAACTGTGGTTGTTTCACGCCGGTCTTCTGTGAAGCCGTGGTATCACTCCGGTCGAGCCGACCCACTCTTGCCGAAGTATGGCTCTCCCACACTTAAAAATGTATGTATACCTATGAAGGCTATTGAGGTACACGCACTTTTGAAACCACAATATAACCACGTCTTTCCGTCTCACAGATTAGAAAACAAAGTTAAAGCGGGCCATGACCTTCAAAGCAAGACTGTTTTAATCTTACTTCAGTGTGGGTAACAGAAAGAGCTATCTATACAAGTTGTCTAGCTCCGTCTCTGTTGCCCCCCTGTCCATCAATGAACTTAGATGCTCAGTCGAATTTGTAGATTTGAAAAGAACAAGTTATAAACTCATAAATTTAA
This sequence comes from Spodoptera exigua, assembly GCA_902829305.4. NCBI lineage: Eukaryota > Metazoa > Arthropoda > Insecta > Lepidoptera > Noctuidae > Spodoptera > Spodoptera exigua. The sequence continues at coordinate 2,886,291 of LR824601.2, read as the reverse complement.
TAAACATTTATTTTGCTATATCACTGATACTTTACTTGAATCCAACATTAGACGTCTGTGTATGTACGAGAGAGCAATGCTTACAATGTAAGGACATAAAAGTGAAAATGACCTTCGAAAAAGAACCAACAATACATAGTATTATATCTACGAAGGACATAGTAACCTAGACCTAACAAAAGCAATCAATACACGTGTCAGAAACAAAACAAAATATTGCCAACTCAATATTGTCATCGGTTTTTATTTCTACCAGATAACAACTAGATCCAATGTCGCAACATCCCTTGAGGCATTCAGTATTGGTTTTTATTTATAAATATAAAATTTTATAAACTGACCAATTTTTTCGCGCGGCTTCTCTTACAAGATATGGTGAAACGAATTATGAGTAACGACTGAGAACACAGCGACACCGTAACTCCATCTACCGGTGGATACTATACATTAACGCATTAGAGTTTAATTAGGGCTGCTTAACAAAAGCTTTTAGTTCTCAATTAGACTTTATTTTCTTTTATATAAAGAAGAAAACATAGAAACTATTTTGAATACAGAATTGATATCATGGATTGTGCTTCACAGCGTTTATGTTGTTACAAGATTGACTTATGAAGATATGTTTTTATAATAACTATCGTGAGACATACTAAAAATCGCGATTTAAGAGCGCTCTTGATTGAAAAGCTCTACTCGTAAGCAAACTAGTAGAGCTTGGAGTACTTCACTCCATTCCGTAATCATTGATCCACGCGTTTATAAGTCTGGATGGATGGACGGTATCACAAATCACAGCGTTGTGGGTGGTGTTGGTGGGTTTCCGGAGTGCCTTCCTCAAACCCTAAATCTCTTAGTCCCAAAAGGCCGGCAACTCACTCGTAATTCTTCTGATGTTACGAGTGCCTATCAGGTAATCCGATTGCTAGTTTGCCGATCTATATCCATACAAACATTGCCGTTAATGTACCGCGAGGCCTACTAGTCCTCTGATTGTTAAAAATTGTTTTTTTAAAGGGATAGATCGACAAACCTGCGGATTACCTGATGTTAGCAATCGGTTCAGCTCGTGGATACCTGTAACACCAAGAGAGTTACGAGTGCGTAGCTGACCTTTTGGGGATACGGGTTTCGGATTCGTTTACTTAAGGATTCGGAAGGGATGAGGAGAGCTGAAGAAACACAACGCTGTGGTTGTTTTACACCGGTTTTCTGCGAGGCCGTGGTGACTCCGGTTGAGTCGGCAAATTTGTGCCGAATATTGGCTCTCCAACACTTTGAATGTCTAATAGTTTTAACTGGCTGATTCAGGATTCAGGACATTGCACTTCATCAGCACCATTGTGTGTAAACTGATGATGGGGATAAACAAACAAACAGTTAAAATGTGATGAAAAAACAAAGTACATAGGTATTCATATCGATGTAGCTATCATGCAACATTGTATTCGAACGTTCCCCAGGCGACGTGACGTGACGCGTGTCACGGCTATGTTACAAAATTGGAGTGACACTGAATTTCCAACGAGGTAGCCTTTGTTTACCGTGTCGATATTACTTGTTTATTTTCAAAGGTCTTTTTGTTAGTATTTTAAATATCATATATGAAAATGTTGTTTATTTTTTTAAAACAAACTACTACGTATTACAACATATATGTGTTAGGGGAGCCGGAGGTTAAGGCTTCCCGTGCATGAAACCGCGGCTGCTATTTTCGGACTCCTGCCAAGTACCAATGTAATATTTTCCATGGTTAATACTTGTTTAATTTTTCAAGTCAGCACGTATAAGGCGAATAAAACATGGTGAGGAATCCTTGACTTATAGTTTTGCATAGTATCACTGGCCGAGCAGAACCACGCGACGATCTCCAGCCCCCACAAACGCGGGTCTGTCCGAGACCCGCGTGTGAGCAAGAGTAGCTTATCACCCAACCAGGACCAGACCCGAGCGCACAGCGCCTCAATATTTACAGCGGCTTCGGACCGGACTCTGACAATTTCACGCAGTTATAGCAGCGGTAAGAAACCTCTTTGAGGAGTGGCTTGAGACACGCCACGGCGTCCTCACCTTCCGCCTGACGCAGGTGCTTACTGGGCATGGCAGCTTCGGTAGATTCCTATTTCGGATCAATCGGGAGGAAAGGCCCGAGTGTCGTCATTGTGAGGACAACCTAGAGGACACGGTGGAGCATACGGTGGCGGTGTGCCCTGCTTGGGCTGAGGATCGCCGTGTCCTCAGGGAAGTGATCGGCGGCGGCGACCTCTCGCACCCAGCTTTAATCGAGGCCATGGTTCATGGAGAGAGGAACTGGGAAGCTGTCTCCTTATTCTGCGAAGCAGTCTCCTTATTCTGCGAAGCAGTTATGCTCGCATAGGAGGAGGAGAAAGCGCGCGTGGGAACTATCCTCCTCACGCCCCAGCCGCCGCAGAAGGCGACATTCCGGGCGTCGAGGTTCGAGAGATGATCTCAGGCTACCATAAGCGCGGGTCTGCGGACGGTGAGTAAGGGTAGCTCGCCGCCCGACCAGAACCAGACCCGAGCGTACGGTGCATAGCGTTCCGCGCGTGCCTCAAAGAGCCAATAGACCACCAGAGTCGGGGCTCCATAGGGCTGATCTACAGCCGGGGTTGCGAGGCAATGAGGCACCGCGGCCTCGGCCCAGAGCCAGAAAAGGAACAGGGGGTTTCTAGTCTGTAAGAGTCTGACACTGATGGGCGGGAGAATCATTTGATGTATTTCCCCTCACCAAAAAAAGGGCGGGAATGATACGGAATGATTTACGCCTTTCGAAAAAAGAATAGATAATATAGAACAGAACAATAGAAGACCACAGATACACTCATAGACAACAAGCTCAAAATAGGTTTTAATACAAGTCAAAGGTTTATGCTTTACATTGGCCGTAAGGAGAACTTTATCATAATATGTCTGTGTTAAATTTCAGCATCCACCCACGTCAACGCCATATTGAGCTTTACTGCATGTGTAATACACGATATTAATATGAATTTCATTCCTTTACCCGAATATAAAAGACCTTGTTACTAAACAGCAAATAATCTCAAAGATCATACCGTAGTATCCTTTGAAATACCCCTAGTATTATGAGTATTTGCTTAGATATTTTATAATATAATTTACATTCAATAAGATATACCTATCTGAAAGAAAATCCTGTGCGGACTTTAGTAGAGATTCCCACTACAAACATAGAAAGACCTACTACTAATATAGTGGAGATTTTCCCCATTTGGTGTTAATTTCCTAGAATCGTATGTATGATTTGATTACATACCTTAGAATATGTCCAGTACGTGCCACAGATTGAAAATGTAATATTTACCTAAGCACAAAATGGACGCGGTATGTTATGATTATGAAATACTAACACTCTTATGCAATACATCTTAAGGTATTAAATCCAATATATTTTTTTGTAGTCGAATGACGTTGTGTTTTGTTTCGAAATTTCTCCATTATGGTCGGAGAATGTAGCTCTATAGTGGCATGCTGCCACTAACAGTACCAAAATAATAATGATATTAATCATCAGCCTATTAATGCCTCTTCTGACACGCAGAAGATTGGAGCACCACGCTTGCTCCAGGTGGATTGGCGTATTTTCTACGTCAAAAATAATAAATAAATCAAAACTTCGTACCTCGGTCACTGAAAGCCACTGGATTGGGTTCTGGTAGCTTCAGCAAACTGGACTGAAAGTGAATCAGGGAAGCCTATATTTAGTATCGGCATTCTTTAGGCTATTTGAATGATGATAAGGATTTTTTTTAAGAAATCAACATACCTTTCAAAGGCCAAATCAAGCCTTCTATTATACAGAACCATAGAACCCGACTCACACTTTTCTCAATACGAAATTGTGTAGAAATGCGTTAACGTTTGCCGCACGGTGCAACGGATTAACATGCGATATTAAGCCACCCACTGGCCACTCTTTGTTCATTTTATTTTGTCCATGCTTTGAGCTTTTTCCTGTATCCAATACTTGGAAATCCTTACCAATGGATCTCCTCAATAAATTATTTTTATATCGATTATCTTCCTCTACACATTCTTGCCTCCAACTCTCTTCTTGTTATAGGTTTACCCATAACAAGTTCATCATTACGCGCCATTACTGATAACTTGGACTGTTTGTCCATTAACTCCATTAGATACTAATTGTATTATAAAGAGTATACTAATATGATAAAGAGGTAAAATTTGTAAGTTTGTAAGTTTGTATGTAGGGGGTAAACTTTGGAACCGCTGGTCGGATTGCCAAAATTCTTTCACTGATAGATAGCTACAATATTCCTGTGTGTTATCTGGCAATAAAACATCACGCTACGATCAAAAGCAGCGGTTGAAACCGCGCAAAAGTAGCTAGTTGACATATAAAACGAATAATTGTATCTACTCTATAATTTGAGGGTAGAATATCATCAATTGGCTTCTCCCGCTCTGAGGCTTAAGCTACTCTTCGTGACATAATACCACCTTGTTCCTTATGTTATATACTATTGTAAGGGCAAATTTTCTATTATAGACTACAAATTTGATATGTTACATAGTAGGTATAAATAACAGTGCACTGTTGCGAATGCTTATTGCACCAGATAAAATTCCCTATAATTTTTGGAATTATTGTTTATTTTTGAAAAGTTTTTGTCCCATGCTTAATTTTTCTCGAGTGTCGCACTGGTAAAAATGTAATGACAATAATATCACACCTAGACACAGAACAACAAATTATAGATCACACAAAGAGTTGTTCCGTGCGGCAATCAAAGTCAAAGTCAACTGCAATCAAATGCCAAAGCTTTTTTAAATATGTTTTTTTTATTAAATTTATTAGATTGATTGGATTAGATTTGATGAATGGATTAGCTGATGGTAAGCAATCAGGGCCGCCCATGGATACCCGCGATGGATGAGTTGCGAGTGCGTTGCCGACCTTTTAGGGATTAGGGATTTGGAGATTTAGGGATTAAGGAGGAATTGGGGGCGGGGAAGGATTGGACCTCCGGTAACCTCACTGACACGGTGAAACACAACGCTGTGGTTGTTTCACGCTGGTCTTCTGTGAGGCCGTGGTATCTCTCCGGTCGAGCCGGCCCGCTCTTGCCGAAGCATGGCTCTCCCACACTTAAAAATGTATGTATACCTATGAAGGCTGTTGAGGTACACGCACTTTTGAAACCACAATATTCGTCTTTCCGTCCCACAGATTAGAAAACAAAGTTAAAGGGGGCTTACCATGACCTTCAAAGTAAAATTGTTTTAATCTTACTTCAGAGAGAGAGTGAGAGACAGAGCTAGACAACTTGTATAGCTCTTTCTCTTACCCACACTGAATGTCATGGTTGCCTCCTGTCCATCAATAAACTTAGATGCTCAGTCGAATATGTAGATTCGTATGGAAAAGAAAAAGTCTTTTATAAACATTTAATTTGCTATCTCACTGATACATTACTTGAATCCAACATTAGACGTCTGTGTATATACGAGAGAGCAATGCTTACAATGTAAGGACATAAAAGTGAATATGACCTTCGAAAAAGATCCAACAATACATAGTATTATATCTACGAAGGACATAGTAACCTAGACCTAACAAAAGCAATCAATACACGTGTCAGAAACAAAACAAAATATTGCCAACTCAATATTGTCATCGGTTTTTATTTCTACCAGATAACAACTAGATCCAATGTCGCAACATCCCTTGAGGCATTCAGTATTGGTTTTTATTTATAAATATAAAATTTTATAAACTGACCAATTTTTTCGCGCGGCTTCTCTTACAAGATATGGTGAAACGAATTATGAGTAACGACTGAGAACACAGCGACAACGTAACTCCATCTGTCGGTGGACACTATACATTAACGCATTAGAGTTTAATTAGGGCTGCTTAACAAAAGCTTTTAGTTCTCAATTAGACTTTATTTTCTTTTATATAAAGAAGAAAACGTAGAAACTATTTTGAATTCAGAATTGATATCATGGTTATTGTTCCACAGTGTTTATATTGTTGAAGGTTTACTTATGAAGGTATCCTATAACCTCGTTGGTCGGGCAAACGATCAATGATTACGGACTGGAGTGAAGTAGGTGTTCCACGCGTTTATAAGTCTGGATGGATGGACGATATCACAAATCACAGCGTTGTGTTCGCCGTTTGGGTGAGGTTTACGGAGCGCCAATCCTTCCCCAATCCCTAAATCTCTTAGTCTCAAAAGGCCGGCAACGCACTCGTAATTCTTCTGATGTTACGAGTGCCTATCAGGTAATCCGATTGCTAGTTTGCCGATCCATATCCATACAAACATTGACGCTAATGTATTGTGAGGCCTACAGGTTCCGGATATTTAAGGATTCGGAAGGTATGGGGAGAGCTGAAGAAACACTACGCTGTGGTTGTTTTACGCCGGTTTTCTGTGAGGCCGTGGTGACACCGGTTGAGTCGGCCAATTTGTGCCGAAGGTTGGCTCTACCACACTTTAAATTTCTAATAGTTTTACACATGCTAATTCAGGATTCTCGACGTAGCACTGCGTCAGGACCTTCAGCTAGTCAAAAATTAGTAGCTCTTAAAACTGATGATGGGGATAAACAAACAAACAGTTAAAATGTGATGAAAAAACAAAGTACATAGGTATTCATATCGATGTAGCTATCATGCAACATTGTATTCGAACGTTCCCCAGGCGACGTGACGTGACGCGTGTCACGGCTATGTTACAAAATTGGAGTGACACTGAATTTCCAACGAGGTAGCCTTTGTTTACCGTGTCGATATTACTTGTTTATTTTCAAAGGTCTTTTTGTTAGTATTTTAAATATCATATATGAAAATGTTGTTTATTTTTTTAAAACAAACTACTACGTATTACAACATATATGTGTTAGGGGAGCCGGAGGTTAAGGCTTCCCGTGCATGAAACCGCGGCTGCTATTTTCGGACTCCTGCCAAGTACCAATGTAATATTTTCCATGGTTAATACTTGTTTAATTTTTCAAGTCAGCACGTATAAGGCGAATAAAACATGGTGAGGAATCCTTGACTTATAGTTTTGCATAGTATCACTGGCCGAGCAGAACCACGCGACGATCTCCAGCCCCCACAAACGCGGGTCTGTCCGAGACCCGCGTGTGAGCAAGAGTAGCTTATCACCCAACCAGGACCAGACCCGAGCGCACAGCGCCTCAATATTTACAGCGGCTTCGGACCGGACTCTGACAATTTCACGCAGTTATAGCAGCGGTAAGAAACCTCTTTGAGGAGTGGCTTAAGACACGCCACGGCGTCCTCACCTTCCGCCTGACGCAGGTGCTTACTGGGCATGGCAGCTTCGGTAGATTCCTATTTCGGATCAATCGGGAGGAAAGGCCCGAGTGTCGTCATTGTGAGGACAACCTAGAGGACACGGTGGAGCATACGGTGGCGGTGTGCCCTGCTTGGGCTGAGGATCGCCGTGTCCTCAGGGAAGTGATCGGCGGCGGCGACCTCTCGCACCCAGCTTTAATCGAGGCCATGGTTCATGGAGAGAGGAACTGGGAAGCTGTCTCCTTATTCTGCGAAGCAGTTATGCTCGCATAGGAGGAGGAGAAAGCGCGCGTGGGAACTATCCTCCTCACGCCCCAGCCGCCGCAGAAGGCGACATTCCGGGCGTCGAGGTTCGAGAGATGATCTCAGGCTACCATAAGCGCGGGTCTGCGGACGGTGAGTAAGGGTAGCTCGCCGCCCGACCAGAACCAGACCCGAGCGTACGGTGCATAGCGTTCCGCGCGTGCCTCAAAGAGCCAATAGACCACCAGAGTCGGGGCTCCATAGGGCTGATCTACAGCCGGGGTTGCGAGGCAATGAGGCACCGCGGCCTCGGCCCAGAGCCAGAAAAGGAACAGGGGGTTTCTAGTCTGTAAGAGTCTGACACTGATGGGCGGGAGAATCATTTGATGTATTTCCCCTCACCAAAAAAAGGGCGGGAATGATACGGAATGATTTACGCCTTTCGAAAAAAGAATAGATAATATAGAACAGAACAATAGAAGACCACAGATACACTCATAGACAACAAGCTCAAAATAGGTTTTAATACAAGTCAAAGGTTTATGCTTTACATTGGCCGTAAGGAGAACTTTATCATAATATGTCTGTGTTAAATTTCAGCATCCACCCACGTCAACGCCATATTGAGCTTTACTGCATGTGTAATACACGATATTAATATGAATTTCATTCCTTTACCCGAATATAAAAGACCTTGTTACTAAACAGCAAATAATCTCAAAGATCATACCGTAGTATCCTTTGAAATACCCCTAGTATTATGAGTATTTGCTTAGATATTTTATAATATAATTTACATTCAATAAGATATACCTATCTGAAAGAAAATCCTGTGCAGACTTTAGTAGAGATTCCCACTACAAACATAGAAATACCTAATATATAATACAGTGGAGATTTTCCCCATATGGTGTTAATTTCCTAGAATCGTATGATTACATACCTTTGAATATGTCCAGCCCGTGCCACGGTTTGAAAATGTAATATTTACCTAAGCACAAAATGGACGCGGTATGCTATGATTATGAAATACTAACACTCTTATGCAATACATCTTAAGGTATTAAATCCAATATTTTTTTTAGTTGAATGACGTTGTGTTTTTATTTCTAAATTTCTCCAATAAGGTGTATAGGCAATAGGGTGTCCATGGGCGGCGCTGATTGCTTACCATCAGGTAATCCGTCTGTCCGTCCTTACAAAAGGTTTCCTCGCGATGTTTTCCATAATCGTTTGTCTGTAGTGTCTAAATTATCATAGAAAGTAGATACATATAACTCAGAAAAGTCACATTGGTACTGCTTGCCATGTTTCGAACCCTCATCCGCATCGAGAAACGGGCGCCCTAGCCTCCGAGCCACAACGACATATTATGTTGTAATATCTTTTGTAGAATTTTCCAGAATTTTGTTGAATTTTCAACGTTTTAATGACATCAAAATAACTATTTGCTAACTCTCACATTAACATTGCCTCTGTGCTTTTAATATTAAAGCTTTGAGTCTAACGTATTTCCACGGACATGATATTGCTCAAATGATATTTATTAACAAGCCCTAGGCAAAATGGTATGCAAAATTAATATACAACTTACAGCAATAAGTTGAAAGAGACATTTCGTTTACAAAAAAAAGTCCCTCACTCGTAATAAATATTATGAAATTCTCATTTGAGTTTAAAATCATTCTTATTTCTAAATACCAGTATAAATTGAGCTATAATCATAAAGAATATCCGTGTAGTCTGAAATCAAATTACGTTGGGCGTTTGTAAAACGTCGTTTCGTTTGTTGAGTGAGTACCTTTTTTGTGTGATAGGACGGCAAAGAGCAGCCTAGTTACCTGATGGTTAGCAATCAGCGCCGCCAATGGACACCCGCAACAACGGAGGAGTTACGAGTACATTGCCGTCCTTTTGGTGTTTAGGATTTTACAGATTTACGTATTAGGGGAGGGGAAGGACGTGGCCTCCAGTAACCTCATTCACACGGGCGAAACACAACGCTGTGGTTGTTTCACCCAGGAGTTGTTTTTCGCCCTACCTACCCCAATCCGTTCCCTTTCCCAATATCTCCAAATCCCTAATCCCTAAAAGGTCGACAACGCACTCGTAACTCCTCCGTTGCCATGGTCGCCATGGGCGACGCTGATTGCTTACCATCAGGTAATCCGTTAGCTCGTTTGCCGACCTATCACATAAAAAAAGAGTATGGTGGTTAATACTCTATAACTAAGGGTCAGATTATGACATGAACTCCACACGAGCCACAGCATATGGTGCTTCAAAAAAGGCGTAATGAACTTATTTCTGGTCGGTTAAGCGCTGCCGGAGTTTCAGTTTCACCCGAGCCCAATAATGTACCGCAGCCTCGACTCGGAAAAGAGGAAGGAATTGGGGTAGTTTTTAGTCTTTAAATGGTTCTGTGATCGGCGCCGGCGACCTCTCGCGTCTGGCCTTAGTCGGGACCATAGTGAGGAGCGAGAGGAACTGGAAAGCCATCTCGTGGAGCACGTGATGAACTGTGCCCCTTATGCCCCAGTCGCCTTAGTATCTAACGGGATCGAGGAATGAACTCCAGCCACTATAAGCGCGGGTCTGCGGACGGCGACACTTGTTGACATTCTGATGTATCGTGAGTGCTTTTACAAACACATAAAATCACGAATAAGAAGTAGTTCCGTGTGAGAATCGAACTCACAAAACGTATGGCAGCCAGTTGCCAACCTTGCAGTCATTAACAAAATTCACAAATATGGTTAATTTTTAAAGTTTTATCGAAGATTATTTGCAGTGTGTCTAAGTGACAAGTACTTTAATAACTCAGTTCCTTTATATAGTAATGGCCACTTATTAGTAGCCGACTAACGAGTCTTATGGGATAGGTCGGCAAACGAGCACCCGCATTACCTGATGGTAAGCAATCGGCCCTCCCTTAGACACCCGCAACACCAAAGGAGTTACGAGTCCGTTGCCAGTCTTTTGGCGATAAGGTTTTCAGATATTTAAGGATTGAGGTGAGGGTGAGGAATGGACGTCCAATTGTTTTCACAGATTTCCTATATAACGGAACAAATGAATGCGCACGCCACTGATCTCGATGTTCAGCTCTTCCCATCCAACCACTGCCAGCCAGCCTGCGGATGTCGTCAGTCCACCTAGCTGGAGGGCGCCCTACACTACGTTTGCCTAGACGTGGTCTCCACTCTAGAACACGTTTACCCCAGCGGTCATCGGTTCTTCGACAGATGTGACCTGCCCACTGCCACTTCAGTTTGCTAATCCTTTGGGGTATGTCGATAACTTTAGTTCTCTGTCGGATCACCTTTTGAAACATTCCAAAGCTATTTGTATTATTTAAGCTTTGGTATTAAGTATTTATAAAAAGGACAAAAGCGATTTCCATACTTGTCCCAAGGAGTAGGTGGACTGCTGACCTATTCGTGCGACTGCTCAAAGCTAGAATTACATAGGTAGGTCTAGGTCAGGACACGGGATCTCTAAATCCTCTACGAATCTGATTTCAACCCGATGTTGAACATAGTCAGTCTATACGTACTAAATAATTGATAGAATATTTCTGCCCGCCCCTTTGACAAACAAAAAGTGTGATGTTATATTACAATTTTTTGTTGTAAAGCAGTTTTCCTCGTGTTAGTCTAAAGTGGCTTATTTTTATTAATATAAACAACTCATACTTGTAGGATTCATAGAAAAGACAGCAAGAATAAAAGGCCGTTAGGTTTACATACTCTTTGATAAAAGGTTTCAATCCGTTTCAATCCCTATGCTGTACAGTCTGGTACAGCAGTGCCATCTAGTGGTAATAAACAGTGAATCAGAGCTATCTTAAGTCATATGATGACAGCTATCGTTGAATGTTGCCAGGTCAGAATTTTAGAAGCTTAGTCATTCTCATTTGCTACCATTACCATTCATTAAAAATCAATCTACTATTTAATAATATATGAAAACTGATCAACAGTAATAATAATATTTATTGTTTGACTAATCTTTATTTAATTTTCCAACAAATATTTTTTTTTTGAATTCTCAACAGCAATGTTTACCACTATCACGAAAATAATCAATCGCTAAATCATTGAACTTTTTGACAAACACTTGATGATGTACAAATGAAATATCAATACGATGTTACCAATGATAGGACTGCCGGCACATCTATTTTCAGCATAACGAGAATATCATCCCAAAAAAAAAATATTTCGACTAGCAATATTTTCATTGTCACTAGGGATTGGCAAGTTATACTCGTATAATGTATCGATTCTTTATTATTTTGAATAGTATATTTACCTAAAAATCACTGAAATAGATGAGTCAAAAATTAATTTATTAAACTATTCATACATGTGAATCTCAACTACGATCCAAAAAATATTCCGATTTTAAACAGCAAGTAACTTATATGAATATACAAAATAGAGTCAGACAGTAACCTTTGCCCTTCCCCGATGGCTGTAAGTCTTCATAAGTATTTTCCAATCAGATACCAAGAAAAGGAGAAAGTTGTTTGAAAAGGACCAAAATAAAATGGCGAGGGAGAGTCTTGCTTCAGTACTATAAGTGTTGGCTAGACTGTAATAATGTCACGGCTTCATAGAACACCAACGTGCAACAACGCTTATGTTGTGAAGTAACTGGAGGCCGTACCGCGCTCCCTCTCCTCTCCCCTCCATTCTCAATCCCCAAATCCCCAACTCTCAACTTTGTGACAACCCGTAAAATTACTAGTGGACGACAGTAGCTTGTAACCCTTCGATGTCCATCAGCGGGTACATTGCTTACCGGCGATTATAAGTGGGTGGAATGAGCTCCAACGCGATCTTATGAGGGTAACTATCACAAATTCACAACTGAAGGCCGGGCACGTTGATAAATGGAGAGGCAAGAGGGACACCAAGGCGTCCTCTCCCCTACCAGAGAGAGATATCTGTTTCGGATCCAGAAGAACACGGAGTATACGGTGGCGACGTGTTTGGGCTGAACGCTATCGTATCCTCATGGAAGTGATCGGCGGTGACTACTTTCGCAATCGATTTGGATATAGACAGTTTGGACCGGTGGGTTGTTAAGTTCCTCATCCCCCATTATAAAGGGAGGATCCTCCATCTTAGTTATGTTTTGTTTAATGTCCGACGGTTGTTGTCGGATCGCTACACTTTGGAACGAGCGAATAGCTTCACTAAGAGGACTGACCGACAGACTGACACTTTATATCTTAAAAATTTTGTTTAACGTTCAAAAGTGCCTGTATGGGTCTAATTGAAATAAATGATTTTGACTTTGACTTTTGACTTTGGCTATAGCAGGAAACGAAACGGAGTGTTTTTAGTCAGTAAAAGTCTGTCAATCTACTTTACCGCACCCAGGGCGAGATACGTAATTTGATGATGTTCCACGCACAAAAAAATGAGGGAACTTGAGATCTACTGACATAAACTGATGGAGTATTAAATAGAGTTCGTACCTTCGCCTTCAGATAACTACCTCATAATTAGCAAATATCGTTAATTGTTGAGTGTTGTGAGTTGAAGTTTAGACATATATCACCTCCCTAGTGTCCCTACTGAAACGTCAAAAGAAACGCTGTCAAACTTGTTAAAATTGTTTGTTTTGTATCGATCGTTGATATTGCGGCTGCGGAACATCTTTCTTTTTTGAATTGCTTCGTGTCGTTTTAACTGTGAGATAGTAGAAATAAGTGTAGTGATTAGTTTTCTCCACAAATTCAATAACTAAGAAGGTTCCTCACTATATGCGTGCAATTTTTGTGTGTGTTGTTGTTATCATAAATGTGCCGGCCGGCTAGCTTTATATATTTAATCAATTTATTTATGATAAAACATAATCACTTTTAGCTATAAATCAAAATATTAATCCAACTACGTCCTAGGAGCTAACAATAAACCATTACATATAAACCCATTTCCAAAAATACCTCCAAATTCATTTTATGACATATGGAATATTTTCCTAAATAAATAATATCCATTTCAATTTAATAAATAACTGGCTTTATAATAAAATAACACTCTCAAAATGTGACTTGTTAAGCTGTATTCAACTTATTTATGAATCTAGGAATGCTGAGTTGAGTCTAAATTTGCTTGCATATTTGTTTACAAGGGCATACTGCAGGTCGCCATATTAATAGGGTGTGTCGCCTCCCTTGAACAAGGGGATGAAATATAGATAGATTTTAAAACAATAACTATCCTACATAAATATAAATTTTACACAAACAGAAACTATTAAATGTATTTAATAATATCTCCCAAGATATGTCTTCACAGCAAAAATGCTAAAGTAGCTTTATAGGTATTTAAAAAAAGTGTCATTTTTTACTTTTTTTCTTAAAATATTTACAAAATTATTTATATGTAGGTATGGAAGGAAGACTTATTTTAATAATTTGGTTTTTGGATTTGGATTGGCTTTCACTTTTATTATTGCTATGCCAGAAATGTAATGAATTTGCTAAGAAGGTTTTCTTAGCAAATTCATTCAATTTGAATTGAAAGATTAATTAATTTTTGATTTATTATTTTTCACACAATGTTTTCCGTTATCTCAAACGGTAAAGCTCACAGAAAATGCAAATAATGTTAAGCCAGAAATATCCATATTTTATTTGCTGGCTATTTTATTTTATCCATGGATAAAACAGTAAATAATTGGAAGGAAGCCTAAAGCATGGTAGGAAAGTCGCCATCCCTTAAGGCTACATCTTCAGACTTGTGGCTTTCTTAAAACCAAGCGGTTTGCATCCTAGCTACTTGCTAGGATACACAACATAACAAAAAGAGACAGTTCACTTAAAACATATGTAAAAATGAAATATTGTATTCTTTTTCTTAAAATGCCTTTTGCTTTGTGTCTGTTATTCATGCTGAGAACTTGAATTATTTGCTCACATGTAATTATATTCACATTGTATAGCTTAAGCTGTGCGGTGAATAGAAAAAGTGTTAGAGTATTTGTTTTACTAAGCTACTTTTTAGGGTCCAAGTGCTTTACCCCTATCTGTCTGTACAGATGTGACCTAATGATGGAAAAATACCTGTTCTAAGTCTTTTTTTAAGTGACACTGAAGAATTATTTTTTATTTATTTTCCATACTAAGTACCTACATACATTTCTTGTACACACACTCAGTCCAAATTAAAAATAAGCTTACCAAAATATTTTAAACACCAAAAACAACTGAATTCTACTTAAGTCAGTTTTCCTTTTTTTGGGGGTTTTAATTTATTTATTTTATCAGAGACTTAAATCCATAATTCTATTGTTAGGTATTAATTGTGTTGTAAGCACACAAAACTTGCACTTTTATAATATTAGTATTTTGCATATCTTTAAAGAATATTAAGAAAGATGAGCAGCGACGAAGAATATGATAATTTGCCAAACATAACTTTATTCGAACCATCACCGAGTTGCAGTAAGGATTATGATGATAATACAAAGGTACCTATGGGGCTATTACTTTATCTTTTTAATGTTCGTAAAACTGTTCTGCCTTCTCCCTTCCCCATCTGAATCAGAAAGATAGCAATCTTACAATACCTACTTGACTTTATTCCAGAATACAATTGTGTTTTGCTTTGTATGGAGAATATCAAAAATCCGAGTATTTACTGGAGACTACATTACAGAGGATACGGAGGTGGACTTTGCACAGTCAAGCAATAACTATTTACAATAGGTACCTAAATATAATTTTGTTTATGAGTAATGCCTTACGTATTTGTCAACAGTTCATAATACCACCAGTAGAGGAGCTAGTGGTAGAGCGAGAAAAGATGCGGATGCTTAAATTGGAGCTGCAGACTATAGACACCACAGAGCTCGAGCCTCGCTGCGACTTGGACGCCGAGCTGCAGGAAGCTGGTCTAATTGAGGTACAAGGGTCCTTGTGGCCAGCTCAGCGCCCCATCCCAACAGCTCGCGAGTTGTGGAGCACGATGGGACCGTACCTGGTGCAACGCGGTGTCAGCTTGGACAGGTTACCTGATCGGCTCCCAAAACTCACCGTCGCTCTAACAACTGATACTGGCGACCGCATCATTCCGCCAGCCGACTTCGGGTGGTCCGACAGTGAAATGCTGGGCGCCTGCGTAATTGCATTAGTTGCTACCATGGCCAGAGAATCGCATGTAAAACGAGTTGCTGCACGAACATTGCAGACGCTCCTAGACTACCACGCGAGTCTGGCACAGGTGAGTTGCTTAAGATAGATGAAATAGATATAACGATTTTATCCATAGCACTCATTGATGTCGTTGTGGCTGACAGGTGAAGGATTTATTGGATGTGATAGTGTCATCATTCCCGGATGCACGGATGCGGCGAGATATTAGCGACATGGTGATCAACGGCTCGCGACTCGGCGCCGACCGCTTGGCGAGCTGTCTGTGCTACACCGCCTTGCTAACTATAATTCATAACGCGTGCCCTGACGCTGGTATTGCAATCAATAAGTATAAGAAAATTGGCGAATGTAGTACTGCCCCGACTAGTGAAATAACTGACGCTGTTAAAAATGAAATTGAAGAAAGTGGCAGTGCCATTAAAATTGGTGTGATCAAGTATTGCGGCAAGAACGAAACTTGTGAACCTAAGGATATACCCAACGACGCCAGTGTGGACACGGATAAGCTGGAGGACGTAGTAGTGACCATAGAAGACCTCGTACAGGGCAACGCCTATGCCCTGCAACGCGTTGCTGAGGCGATTCCGTACTGGCGGCACTGCACAGACGCCGAGCGCTATGAGGTTATCAAGTTGGCAGGCCGTATAATGGCCGACTCCATGTCTCCGGACGCAACGGAAGAAACAGTAAAGGCCCGGAAATTACTGCTCAAGAATCTCAAAGATACTAAAACACAGAATTCTAGTCCTTATCACCAATATAAGGTAAGCAATATAATCTTCTTTAGATATAAAAAATAACCAAATTTAAAAAAACTGAAGTACTTACCTTTGACCTAAGGTGTACCTTAAGCTGTTAACAATTAAGTATATTTTGTATCGATATTTTACTTATGGGCTTGTGAGAATTGATTAACACATACTTAATGCGGGGATACTTAACACATTCTTAAGAGAATTAGGATTAAGGTAGCTAACGCAAAACTGAGAAAAAGTTGGTCGTTTTAGACACTGCTATACTGTGTTAATAATATTTTTTTTCTCTCTGTTTTTCAGGAACGCACAGAAATCGGGAAGCTGGAAATGTTATTTTCTCATAAATATTGAAGAGACACAAAAACGCATTGGATTTTTTTATATTTAAAGAAAAAAAAACCGCATGTGATATTCCGAACTAAAACTTCAACTCGCTCCATTTTGTCATTCCATTTTCTTCTTCGATGTTGATTATTATTACGTACATCTCAAGGTTTTTTTTGCCGGGCCTACTTATCGAACTTATTATCGAGTATTTGAAACTGAATCGTTAACATTTAATATGGAAACCTAGTCATTTTTTTACTCATCTAGTCATGTTTTGAAATAATGCAAATAACTCCATGTAAATAATCAGCTTTAATTTATTGCTTATCTAAATGTGTAGATTTCTTATAATAAAATGTATAATCGCAATTGGCATCCCAACCCTTTAATTAACAAAAGAGCGTCAACATATGCAGGCAATCTTTACAAGTGAATTAGGTGTCAATGTGTAAGTTAGTGACTGACAATATAACCGTACTATACCATAATGTAATGTAATGGAATGTAATGTAGGTTTTAAATGTAATCTAGGCAGTCGGCATTTAGACGGAGATAGTAGCATAGATAGGTTAGTACCTACCCAAGTATGTATGTAGGTAGGTACTAAGGTAAGTCTCAAATCAACAAGTCTGATTGTGTAAGGTTATCCCGTCAACTGCCGACATATTCATAATTTTTTAAGTGTATTTGATACGAAAATGATAATGTCGTTTAACTATTTAATAATATAATGACTTTGTGATGTATTTTCAAACCTTTTTGTGATCGATCCGAGATCAAATATTTGTATGTACCTAGACATTTTTCTATCTTGTTATCTTTAAGATTTTTGGAATTGTATTTTATAGTAAATTGTAGCTGGCTGTGTAGGTATGTCGGAACTAGACACTATATTTTGAGATTCGTCTTGTTCTGAATTTATTTAACTACCTTTAGTGTGGATGGGGAATAGAGAAAAAGAAAGATAGAAATGGAAAAGAGAGAAGAAAGAGTTGGAGAAAGAGATTGTTGTTATGTGTCTGGTAGGAGCGAGTGAAAAATAAGTCATTGTGCCGTATCCAAAAATAGCTTGTGATAAGGGTAGTAGGGTAGGAAGAAGTCTCCTACCAATTTATTTATTTATTATATACCTAAGTATTAGAATTCGACTATAACAACAGTAGTCAGTACACGTATTATTGTAAAAGTACCTATATGCTCAAAAGATTGATTTAACATTTTGATATTTTGAGAACATTTAATTATCTGTTTTTATGTATTTGATACAAAGATGTTGTTATTATTTAATTATTTACTCTTTATGTGCCCCATAAATGTTGTGATGATTTTTAACGACCTAATGATCTAAGATCAAACATTAGTTTATAAGATTAATGTAAGTTGTACTCTTAACATTTTTGTAGTCATATTTAATCAATAAATAATCACGTAGTGTCTCGATGACTTTTTTATATTTCTCAACACTACAACGGTATAATTTTTCGTTTTTGGAAATAGGAGTTGAATTTTTCGAAGTGTCCTGTAATAAATTTGACACGTAGCGCCACCTGGTACTTGAATCTGCTCTGAAATAACCTGGCCTTTTGATAACTTTTTGCTACCCAATTGTAAATATATGTCGAGTTGAGGTAACTTACTTCTATTGGCAAATATAATGATGATGTGAAATAACTGACATCTATTGACCGATATAAAAAGCATTGAGATATACGCCATCTATTGGCCGATATAAAAATCTTTTAGCTAAATGTCACCTACTGCTTAATAAACGTACCATCAAGAACTTTTTGTTTAGTTGTATTCTATCGACCAATAGATGGCAGTTATCCAATCCAATCCGAAAATACTTTTTATTTAGTTGTATTCTCTAAAAAAGTCCTCTCATACTATTGGGATAACTGCCATCTATTGACCGATATGGGTATCATTGTAGTTAGTTCCATCTATTGGTTGAGCATACTGCAACTTTTCAAACTAAAAAAAGGCGGTAACACAAATCGCATATGGTTTATCTCTTAAATACTGTTATTACAACAGACTCATCCATACAGGTATTTACTTTTTTATACACCTTTGCATGCAATGTTTTTTCGATATTTTATTTCAGTTAGAACACCCAATTTAAATGTTTGTGTACTTGTGTTTTGTTTATCGTATAAAACAATAAAACCGTTTTGTGTTTCTAGTTTTTATAGATAGAAAACAATAATTGTACATTGGCTTATAGAACCATCCTTGAATTGGGTATAAACCTGTAAAGTGAGTAGGAATCTCCAGATCGCATGTGCTACAGATGAGTCTGGTAGGTAACAAAAAGGACTTCTAAAGTGTTTAATAAAAGAAAGTTCTTTTTTGAAAATTTTTAATGCCTTTTGACACAGTGATTCTTATTTGACGGTCTAAAAACCTGCGTTCTATCCTCACAAATAAAGTGACTATTTTTCACACTAAAAAGCTAATATTGATAGTATTGAAGACGTTTAGCTAATTGAGATCAGCGGTAACAACAATATTGTGACCTGTACTTCAGAATTAGGATTGGACAATATTTGTTGCTTGCTTGAGGGTTAACTACTATAAAAGTACTTTAACTTTTGTATGAGCCTTAATCATATGATATATGATGACTTAATATATGATGTAATTAATGAAATTGGCAATTGAAATATTGTACACAACGCCATCTATTGATTGCAATCCGAACTCTATGTACAGGCACGGCCAAAGTTTTCAATGCTAACAACAGTACATACAGCGAATGTTTTATCTAAATAACAATTATAATAAATTAATTATTATAGTATTACAATCGCCGACACAAATCTAGTACTTCACAATCTTTGGAATACACTTGTGTTATTTTATTATGTATGTTTTATTGTAAGTTATTTACATTACTAATGCATAAATATCAACTTCTTATACCTAGAAGTATTAGCATTTCTGTGTGAGTAGATCATAAAAACAGACAGACATTACCAACGATAAATGTCGACGATTGCAAAATTTGTAAGTATACACATTAATTACCTATAGAAAATTCTGAAACACACAATTCTTTCTTTCTACTATTATTATTATTATATAAAAAACTTGATGCAAATATTCGTTGAAACGGAGACTGATTATTTAATATATAGTTTGCTGGTAATGGGGACAAAATGAATAAGGTATCAAAGGAAAAATGTCTTTTCGAGACAAATTTACTTATTTGGTTAAGCTATATACAGTTTATTTTCATACAGCTTATTCGTTACGTCGAAATGGTTTTCTAGTCGTTATTTTCTCCAAGACTGTTAAATGTATAATTTATACACTATTAAATTCGATTAGATGGTTATACTATTTATAGTTTGGGCTTATTCCGACACCCAATACTGAAATCAGTGTACATAATAAAGTTTAAAAATAATATACACATTTTGTAAAAAGGATCCATTTTGTTTTTAATTGAAAACAGTCCTTTTATTTTGCTGATTTTTTTATTGTATTGTTATAATAACTTAATGAGTTCACAGAATCACTCTGATTCGCTTTCGTTTTGTCACTTGGCACTATTCTATGTGCATTAAATTCAATATAAGTAAATAAAAGGCACATCAAAATACAATTTTCCAAATATTGTTATCTAGTTCATTATTTATAAGTATGTAAAATTCGCATAAATGCATAATTTCGTTTATTTAAATTTGACTTTCATTAAAAATGTTCATTGTTAAATTCTTATTTTAACGCAATTATTAAAATTGCTGTATCTATAGTTACACTCTTAATGTAATTTCTCCTCGCATGTACATAAAACATGTCGATTTAAGGTACAAATAAAACTGAACTAAATTAAAGAATCATTTAGGAATGTAAGTTTTAGGAAACATGTTAATTGTTGCTCAACATTTTAATTTAGGAGAGGCATAGAACCTGGCCCATGAAATGCATCACATTCTAAATAAAAAAAAATATAGGAAAACAAAAACACAACACTTTATAAAGACACAAGATACATTCACACAAAGATTACAAAACAGTCAAAGCATTTTATGTCATAATATAACTATTTCTAAAATTAAACACCAATTAATTTTGTATATAATGGAATGTAAATAGGTTACAATCACAAACAACAAGAATATAATAAAATGCCGATTACATGGTTCAACATAATTATTGAACTAACGAATTTATCAAGCGATAATAGTTACATTGTAAACATTTTTTTATATTTTTTTTACAAAATCGCATTACATTGTTACTTTTTTAAAACTTAATTTAGAGGGGAATTTTACTGATACAAGAAATAAGAAAGCATTTTAAAGACCTCTTCACATTAATCTCATACATCTAAGACATATTTTAATAAAAAAACAACAATAATAAAAAAAACTATTAAATATCTTTTTAAAAACTTATCATAACAAAGTTACCTTAATAAGTAGGTATAATATAAAAATATCCATTTATTACAAAATACTTTTTAAAAACCTGCTCTGTACAAATGCAATCGACAGCGTTGGCTACTTTAAGCTGCCAAAATGCTAAAAGATTTTCACCTTAATTACAGAACTATAAGGTTGGAAGTCTTCCAAAGAAATTTGGATAAAGGTGGTTCGATGTGCTTCATTGGAGTTCCGATTGGTATGAATTTGTATGTCGGGGCAACTTGTGTGAGTGAATATGGTTGCCACGGCAAAATTGTGTAAAATATTCGATACAATAATTATTCAGCGATGGACACACCACTAGAAGTTCCTAATTTGAATTTATGATGGGTGCTGGCATGCTCTATTCAAGCCCAATACTATTTATAAAAACTTACGTCAGAACGTTCACTCCTAAATGCCCTTAATTTAAAATTCCATTTTTTTTCTAAAATTTCAGTTTGTAGTTGTTTAAACATACAAACTGTTATACTAATTTTCTTTATATTAATCTCACTTTTGAAATATTTATTCTATATTTAATATAATTTCGTATATTTTTTAACACGCTAAACAGCGTCGCCGAAAATGATCATCAGACCTTTTTCTCCCTGAAGGGGAGAGTAGAGAGGAGCACATGTTACATGTAAAGCCCTCTTTTCTATAGCTTGTTATGATTTTGCCAAACATTTGTTATGAGTAGGATAACGTAGATAATTAGTTGCTGATTGAGGTCGTTTACACAATACAACCAATCATGATTAAGCTGACGACGACGTAAAAAATCCTAAGTCCAAGTATTTTTTTTTTGTTTGTTATGGTAAACTGTCCTTGTCATTCTCTGTCTGTCATGTCTCTCTGTCTGTCAATGGGGGATAGAACAAGAGAGATACATTTGTTGTAGCTGCCTGTCCACAACGAGCAATTTACTTTAAGTTTATACAGGAATTGAATGTTGATTGTGTAGTTAAGCGATCCCAAAAGCAAATAAAATACACATGATAAAACTATAAGTAGCATAAATAGTAGGTTATTGTGATTCGATATATATTAAAAGCTATATAATACAAATATAATTTTAAAAAGCTTATGATTACACTAATTCCTATTTAGTCCCACATCTCTTCATTTTGTTCTAATTCCAAAAAGTCCGCGACGTTATATCAACCCTCCTTAATTTACAACTACAATATTTTAATTGTTAGGTATATTATTGGATACTAGTTATTTAGTAAAACATTAATACACAGATACAATAAACACCTATAAAAACTTCAAATATGTATGTGTATATAAAGTCAATAAGGGCTAATTTTTAATGGTTAGAAAAAGTTACATGGGGAATAATTATGATGCTGTCGCGTCAGAATGTTTGTATTAGAAAGTGACAGCAACAATTTTATTCCTTGGATAACGTTTATCTGACTATTGAAAAATCAGCCCTTAATCGAATAATTTTCCCTTAACGTTCTGATAAAATGTTGGATATCTCTATGTTGATATCACTTGAAAACTTGAATCTTGAACCGACTCGCTTCGCATGAATTTTCGTGCCATGTGCTAAAACATTTTTACTTGCTTTAATTGCATTATTTTTCAAGTACTTATATATTTGGGGGTACAGTTGGTTTTCAAAAGTTTAAAAGCAGTATATAAAGTCTACGGCGCATGGCTTGGCCAACGATTTGGTCGCAACGAATCGGTTATAATCATTATTATTAGCTGTATGTTACACAATGTGATACTTATAATATGTATCAATTATTCTACGACAATTATGTTATTTATTAACTTAAGGAAGTTTCTGTAACCACCTGGGAGTTTTTGTTAACGAAAAAACATTTATACATAACAAAAAATTAGGAGAACTATCCGATACTTTGCCTCAATATAATTTATTTGGAAATGCTACAGTAAATTGTGCGTTACATTAAATTTATTTGTTAAAATAATATTTTATGTTGTTGAAATATTAATATATATATATTGATTGTAATAAAAAAATAAATTGAAATAACTATAAATTGTCGTAGATACGTATTGTATTAATAAAATTATGTGTAAGTAAGAAAAAGTAAACGGTACGGTATACTTAGATTGAAAATTGTCCAGTGTTCGAACGGTTGCACTGTAATCATAATTCCAGGCACTTAGTATCCGCACAGCCACTGAAGTAGCCTGTTCAGTTCTTGACACATTGCTACTACTCGTAAGCTGTTTTTTGTCGTTGGAAGTTACCGTTGGTCCAACGACTACAATACTTGGCAACTATAAATAAACCAAAAAATATATAGATAAATATGGTGGGCTTATGAACTTTGTTAGAACTTAGCAATGAGTTGTGTAGCTATGAAATAAGGATTTATATGTATATTCAAGAATATGTCTGTCAAATCTAGAGCAGTGTCAGGAAAACTTAGGACCTCGCAAGCCAATGGTTCTTTGTAACAGGCCAGTTAGAAAAAAAATCAGGCAATTCAATCCAGACTATATGATATGACCCAAATTTATTTTATTGATTTCTTCGGTTGAGAGTTGTAAGCAAGTATAAATTTAATCTATTTTCTATTAAAAGCTTTCAATTTTACATTTCGGAGTCTGCCCATCACTGATCTAAATAATGTCCAGTACTACTGCATCTTGTAATAAGATTTAATTACAATATAAACAAATGGTTGAAAAAAGGTATTTCTTGCAAAAAAAAAATCGCGTTAAAAACAAACTAGATGGCAGTGTTATCGCCAAATTAACGCCAAGACAGATGCGAAATACAGTAGAAAGTACATGGTGAAATAATCAAATCGGTTGACATTTTGTGAAACTCTGGGAATGCATTGTACTCTTATAAGAACAACCCGTTGCACAAATAAAGATGCAGCAGTGAATTGGCAATAAAAGGCTGTTGTAATATATTTAATTGCAATAGCCCGTTAGCCAGCGACAGATTTATTTAACCTAATTTCTCTCAGTCAGATAAGTTGTAAAATGCTTTGAGAGATGTGGGAGAGAAAGGCTTGGGCCTCCGGTAACCTCACTCACAGGGCGAAACAAAAAGCTATGGTTATTTTACGTCGGTTTTCTGTGAGGCCGCGGAATCATTCCGGTCAAACCGACCCATTTTTGCCGAAGCATGGCTTCCACTTTTGAATATTTAAATTCATATAAATATGCGATATTGCGATCAGACGTTATTAAAGCCCAGATTTTTAATCATATTCGTGTGCCCAGCTGATGTACTCTCCTCAAGCTCTTTTCTTATTAAAATATTAGGTTACTATACATAAGATGTGCTTTTAAATAGAGAAAAAGACAATCAATTTTGAACCTATTTAGGAGGAGGGCACTGCTCAAACTTCATCGGCGTCGCAGCTGAATGATCAAAGCGTTTCTCAAAAGAATTTTATGCCTTATCGACTGAGAAAGGCAATAACTGACGGAAATGATAACCTGGCTTACTGGCTATTTGCTTTGATTGCTTACCAGGAACCAATATGATGAATGAATCCCAAGTCCCTTTTCTAAATCAAAGAATTGGATGAAAACCACTTAAATATTCAGAGGAAAATAGTATTCAGACAATTTTTAGGAGTTCGTTCACCAATCTTTTTATGGTGGCGCTAGTGGGCAATTACGGCCCTTGCTTTGTGGATAAACAATCGTTTATAAATAACAAATAAATAACTAATCAGTTATTTATATGTCGGTAATACAATATACTATTAGCTTATCTAGAGTGAATAAAGGCTTTTCCTCTAAACAATTAAGTTGTAGCGATATAGCGTGCAGCAATGAAATATAATGAATGCAATATTAATCATGCTTCATACATGTATAGACCATACAGCGACATCTCTATATCTACACTGAAACTAAATTCTCTAGCGGAATACATGCAAATATTATGTGTAGTTTTGACTTGGAAATTTTAAAGATACTAGCACATTAAGTATCCTTCTATGTGAAATCACAGATGGACTAGTATTTTAGCCAAGGATTATTTAAGTGTTCATCCGTTTTATCCAATGATGGTCTGAGGAATGTACCCTATGAGGAATGCTCTCATGCCTCATCTAAGGAGAGGTGACGATGATGACGAGATTCTGTCTGTGGAAACAGATTCTTTCGAAGATCACAACCTGTTAAGGGTCATCCTTGAAGCTAGTTCAAAAGTATTAAAAGAAGAAAGTATGAAATAATTTCGATGAGGATAAAAAAAATTGGCGTAGACGGGTAACTTAATGTGCTTTCTTCTGAACAGATATTCGTAAGCTTTTCCCAATTGGTATGTAGTTTAAACCAAACTAATAAATAACTGACTGGTACATGTGTATGGAAGGGTCGTGAAAATATCGCTTTAATGTTTAATTGATTGCGTGAAACGGCTTACTCACGTATCTGTTCGACGGGGTCAACTTACATGCTTGCAAGCGCCACGACTCACGCCTTGCAGCGCGTCTTTTGGCACGCGTGTTGCAGTTCTGAAGTAACCTTGTCGAACAGTTTAAATAAACCGTTTACATTTTAAAATTAATGTAGGCATTCTTCTAGTAATTTTCTACGTACTTACACTGACCACAGGCAATACAGTGGTTATGAATGAACAAAATAAATAGCGATGTAAATGAAACAGTTATAGAAATAACTTTATACTATTTCAAAATAATATACATAGATTGATCAGATGTACACGAGTAGATGGTTCGAAATACTAAGTGGCTAGTACGGGCTGTTTCTGTAGAGTATAATACTTTTATCGAATAGAGCATCAGTGTTTAAATACCATCTAGAAGTACGTAAAGAGGACTAATAAACTATCTAGGGTAAATTCATGTAAGGGTAAAATTTATACTCAATTCTGTGTCACGATTTGAACTTATTAGGCATTGATGAAATGTACACGGAAGAAAAACTAGGCAACAATTTTGTGCTAAAATGAATGAATTTGTTAGGGACATTTGGATGGAGTTTTAAAAACTTTTATTTACGAAACAAAACCATTACATATTTGTCTCATTCTTGCTTCATTAAAGTTTAATCCTTAATGTCTTTTTCTATCTGCAGCTATATATGTGTTAAATAATAATAATTTATATGTAGATCAATTTTTCGAAAAATTTAAACGTCATCTTTCACTTCCTTAGAAAAATGTTGGTAGCGTCGATAGGACGTGAATTTCTTTAACTCATTTTCTGTCTTATACATTGGTAAAAAAGTTGAAAATTACAATTAAGAAATTCCTAAATTAGCTCTTAATTACTGAGTCTTTCTGCTCAGCTCTATGAGCTAATCGACATTTAGTAGGTAGTCGATTTAATGAATAGAAATTTTATTCATTCGCTTTTGCGGCTGAGTCATCTTGCATCATATCGGTATCTCAGCCAATCCCAAGGATGATGTTAAAACAATTGTTTTAGTGTAATATAATTCTTCTTTTTCTTATACCATTTCTATTCACTACATATCGATAAAATTTCTTCGGTTACGTGCATAAGATAAATAAAGAGCTGTCTGCATATTCTACTTATGGCACCATATTTTAGAAAATCCCCATTTTGTTTCATATTACATCGTTCAAATCGTAACACAGAAAGGAGTTTTACAGACAATTGGAAACACTGAGAGGAAACATCTACCAAGTGTGCCATGGCTAAGTCCATAAAAAGTAAGTACTTACTAGTACCCAAGTGCAAACATTGCTATTTCTAATGTATCTAACTGTAATTTTACAATGAGCTAATACTTTGGTAGTATCTATTTAATGTAAATAATGGAAATAAGTGGGAGAGGCGATTTGCTCAAGTTTTCAAATGACCAACCAATGTTTTCACCAATTAGGTACTAGTACAACGCTCGGATACCGTAATTACTTCTTGAAGGTCATATCTTATACTAATATCAAGACAGAAAAATACTTTAGACTCCCTTTTACCAACGTATCAGGTGGCTGCGTCGCTTCGAATCGTAATCTCGGCAAGATGCTGTCCAATGGAAATTCTTACATAGATTTTATGTAACGAATAAAAAATAAATACATATTTACTTATGTAACGTACACGGTAACATGCAACATGCGCATGTTCATTCCATCAGAAAAAATAGAGAAAAAGCGATTGCGTTAGGTATAAATGAAAACCGGACAAATTCCCCTCCCGTCGTCGTTATGAGGTGACCAATCGGAACTCCCGGGACCTGTTTACCTACCGTCACGGCGCTGTAGTACTTCGAAAAGTACCACGTTGCTATCGAAGTCGCTCTCCTCGCTCGCGGGCCACGTCTGGTCTTCTAGAAGAGGTTTATCATGCTCGCCTGTTATCTTCAATGGCCGTCGGATCTTGTCGAAATCCTCGTCAACGGCTTGGATGGTCCCAGCCACGGACTTGATGAAGATGACCTTGTGCACGATGTGGCCGCAGATGCCGAGCAGACAGACCGCCAGCCCCACCACGTTGATCGGAGAGAGGACGTCCCCGCTTACCTCCACCGCCAGCACCAGAATGCACATTTCCTGGAATGTTTTAGTTATAGATTTAGCATAGTATAGTGTGTATTTTTTATTTAATTATGTAGTGGTGGCCCGGAGGTTAAGGAGCCCGCTTCTCATGGATGAGGATGTGGTATCAAAACCTGGCAAATACCAATGTGACCT
This sequence comes from Spodoptera exigua, assembly GCA_902829305.4. Lineage (NCBI taxonomy): Eukaryota > Metazoa > Arthropoda > Insecta > Lepidoptera > Noctuidae > Spodoptera > Spodoptera exigua. The sequence continues at coordinate 2,858,399 of LR824601.2, read as the reverse complement.
TTTCCGAGTTATAAATACTTTCTATGATCACTGACATACGGTGAAGGTAAACATCGTGAGGAAACCTGGACTTATAATTTGCAATTATAAGTTTGAAATCACCAACCCACATTGAGCAAGTGTGCTGATTAATGCTCAAACCTTCTCCGTGGATGAGGCCTTTGCTCAGCAATAAAGACTTATAGGCTGATGATGATGATGATAAGTGTGTATATGAAAGAAATTGAAAAAGTAAGGACTGTTGCTTTGATCGTCAAGTAGTTGCTTATACATCTATCGGTAAAGGGGATTCTCCAGCATGGCACAAAAAGATTCAAGTATTGAACAAAAAAAAAATCTATAATTACCTTAAAAATTCCTGAGATGGATAACGTCAGACTAGATGTGTAGGTTACGACTAGAAACTCGCTGATCTCCATGGCGAAAGCGATCGTGGCTCCGACCGACACCTTAAGGATCGTGGGTAGCAGCCTATCTGCAGACAGCTTCTGGAGGTGGTCGTAGCAAGCAAACCCTGGAATGACACAAGTCCTTGTTGTAGGCTGGTACGTATAAGCTTCTTTTAGTGAGGGGAAAAACATTAACTGACTTCTCTCACCCATGGTGGGGCGGGACGGAGTGTAAGACTCTTACTGACTAAAAATGCCCGTTACTTCTCCCGAAGACCCGGTCTTACGGCTGCCGGAGATCATTTTTCGAGTTTACATATACTTAAGAGTTTTGTGGGGTATACTAGAGCTGGCCGAGGTTGAGCCTTCAACAAACCCTGTCCCTTCAAGATAATCCCACGCCAAGTGAAAAGGCTATCTTTGACTTTGACCCAACAGGCGTGTCTCTAAAGACGGTCACTAAATTGCAAAAAATAAACAAACTTTATACTCTAATGATACACGTGCCATATTACGCAGCTAATAACAACACGAGGTAAACATAAATAGTGAAACATATAAATAAAGTCTAGGAGACAAAAGAAAAAAAAGTAAATATAACATGTGACAAGTTTTATTTTTAAACGTTAACAGACTTTATGCTTCGTTATAATCTGAAAGTTGCACATCTGAACACAAAAAACATTAGGTACTCTACAGTAGTATGTCGATAACACAAAACGATTAAGATCTTATGATACATAAAACAGAATTTATAATCCCTGAAGTTTCAAGTTTAGACCTATTTGTAGTCCCCGACCCGAATGGTGCCTTTGAGAAATCTCGACGTGTATTCTATAGAAACTGCAATCAAGGCATACGTGCAACGAGCTGAGTTAACAAGCGTATTAAAAGTTTAACTTCGTTCTTAACCTGTAGTTCAGAAAGAAAAATTCTAGAACTATTTCTGAGTTAAGTAATTAATATACTTAACGACAAATTCATACTATAACTGTGTAACATCGTGGTGGCCCGAAGGTTACGGCATGTCATGCAAGAGGGCGCGGTTTCGAAACCTGGCAAGTACAAATGTGACGTTATCCGAGAGATGTACTTTCTATGACACTATTGTACTTATTGGTCCACACCTTATTGTATTCAGATTCTGGCAATGTGGCTACATATACGGAATATTACAAGTAGATACCAGGGTGGGGCGGGTAGGAGTCTTGTGAAGTGACTCTTACTGACAAAAAAAACCCTGTTCCTTTTCCTGCTTATAATTTCTGGAAATCGGGATAGTTGGAAATATCGTATTCGAAAACAATTTCATATCTGAAACTCCAAATAAACAAAGACTAAGTATTCTATTTAATTTTATGCCATAAAATACAGGTACAACTGAAATATTTAACTTAATAAGGTTGCAGGCAAACAAGTAATAAAATGTATGTGCATTTCGTTCACTGTTTACGTCCAGTCAATAAATTACTCGAATATATAAATATTTAATACACATTCTCTTTCCCTTTGACAAAAGCCAATGTGTTTATTGAACTCGTTTGGGCGTGCCAACGGTAAACTCACCGATATCAATCTGCAGGTTTATTTACTAGTAGAGCAATACATATTACCTATTGTTATGTCAAAATATATAATATATAGTGTAAAAATATATTCAACTTGTAAGTTTGTAAATATAATAGTGACGATGAAAAAAAATCAAGGCTTGTGGTAAGACTTCGTGTTAGATCCTTTACATATCCTGGTCCAGTAGTCAGAGTTTCCGACTTGGAAGCCTGGACGGATCAAACTCAATTGAATAGAGTTGTCAAGAAAGGAATTTACAATTTATTAAAAGCGAGCGCGTGCCTTTAATGCAATTTTAAGATTAAAAAGTATTATGTGTAAACTAACCCCCGGTTTCTGAAAGGCTTGTCAACGCTAAAATTAACTAATCTCTTGTTAAATCTCTTGTCAAGTCCTCTGATTGGTTGTCGATAATTCAGTCAACCAATCAGATGACTTGACAAGAGATTAAATTGATTTTGACATTGATCGGCCTTTCGGAAACCGGTTGTAAGACTGGAGAATTTTATAAAATAACAGTGTTCCTATTGCCACAAAAAAAGATTTTCTGTAACACGGCATAACTATTTGTATACATATATGTTCGATTTCCATTTCATGCAATCACGCTACGTAGCTTACTGTTCCTACATCACATCCCATCACACCATCAGCCTGTAAGTCCCTATTGACCTCTTCTCATACTGAGAAGGTTTGAGCATTAATCACCACGCTGAAAGCGGATTGTTAAATTCCATGTTCTAAATAGAAATTACAAGTCCATGATTCCTCATGATGTTTTCCTTCGTCTATATACAGATAGAAAATGCATATGCATTAGAAAACTTCCTAAAACGATGTTATTTTTAAGAGCCATGTAAGAACAACTTCGTGTGTTGTTGTTGCTTCAATAAACTTCAATAAAACTTATGTCAAGTTTAAGGCTTCATAGCGTGCGCGAACTGAATACTGAAGCAGTACAATATTTAACTATACACGCCGATTGCAGCTATCATACGTGTCGGTGGGCAGAAACTGTAAAACGACATAAGGAATTATATTCTTCGTGTATCATCATTGGCCTATATGTGCCCACAACGGAGTGAAGGTGTCTTCTCACAGAAGAAGGATACACAGGAAAAGGATAGAGCATATTGAGCTTTATAAATAAAGAGCGGATTAGCGATTACTTATAATCAGAAATTATAAGTCAAGGTTTCGAACCCGTAACTCTTCATGCCTAAAGCCGGAGCCTAAACCTTCGGACCTTAACATAACATGCTTTAAACCTCCAAATATTGTCATACACGTACCCACCGAGAATGAAATTAAAACATTTTTATAGAAATTAAAAGAGCCTTCTATAAAATCTGTTTATACATTTCCTGTATAACCATTTCCAGCGTTGCCATTATTTTCATTTATATAAAATAAATGCTGTAGTCAAACCTAACACCTACTAACATGTGAGCAAACAACACGCGTCACCGCTCAAGCCGCTGAAAGGCTGCGTTGTATAAATTATGTGGATTATGTAAATTGTTGTAGTCCACCATGTGTGTTCTGAATGGCTCGACATGGGTAACGAGGTAAACGCTTGCCAGACGTCATTCGACATAAATGTACGTAAACAACATACGTTTTCATCGCATTTTTTGTTCTTTTAAGAAGCAGAGGAACATTAAGCAATGTTACTCGTCTTTTTCCGAAGAAGTATTGTGTCTTTTCTAAATGTTGTACCAGTGATATGATGGTAAGCAATCAGCACTGCCCATGGACAGAGCAGGTTACGAGTGCGTTGCCAACCTTTTGGGGATTGAAGATTTGGATATTTAGGGATTGGGCCTCTCTCACACGGCGAAACACAACGCTGTACGCTGTACGCTGTTTTCTGTGAGGCCGTGGTATCACTCCAGTAGAGCCGAGCCATTCGTACTGAAGCATGGCTCTCTTACACTTAGTGTAGTATAAATACATGAGTACTGTTTAGCAAAGATTAAAAAAACAATGCAATATAACACTTTATTAACGGGTAAGCACGCCTCGCGACTACTCGACAAAGCAGTAAAATTAAGAAATCAAATTAAAAACCGTATCTTCAAATCGAAGCCAATTTAAAAATGTTCTCAAAGGATGTTTATGTAGTATTTCCGTGCACAAGTACTTACACACGCATAGAAAGACATGTAATAAACAAAATGCACTGTTTCCTCACTACGCTGTTCCTATGGGACACCGATCCGACACGATCGGAAAAAAGTCAGGACGCAGTATCAACAGTTTTATGAGATTTCAAAGATAAAACAGCTGCATTTCCTGGTTCCAGATGATCTCTAGTGTGTAAGTGAAGCAACACTATTGTGTTTAAAAAAATCCGTCTACAGTCGGACTCATTGCTTGAATCTACAAGTAGTATTTTGATTTTTTACACCGACCTTTTCGCAACAAGATCTGCCGGATTTCTAATATTGTTGTAATTCAATAAAAAATGCTGTTATTATAAAATCCCGAGAATGGCCGCGGGTTTTTTTTGTGATGGTAAAATCATCAAATGACTTCTTCCGCCCAAGGCCGGGCGGGAGGGAGTGTCAGACTCTTACTGACTAAAAACCCCCCTGTTCCTTCTCCTGGTCTGGGCCAAGGTCGCGGTGGAATTACACTTTTATATTTTGTCAATAATAAAGTTCAGAACCAGCCACTCTTTTTAAAATAGATATTGAAAAAACTGTCTGTCTGCGAAACTGAATATGAATAAAATAAATTACAACAAGTTCAATCCAAATTACATCGCATGCGTGCTCTGTACCACTGTAGGTACGTGTGTAAATAAACCTAGTGCCGGCTACGAATGAATATTAATCGTGTTTTCAACAGCGGCCTATCTGAATATTGGAAAAAGGTAGGATTTTTTTAACATTATTTTAATAGCCTGTAATGCTATGCTATTGCTAGGGAGAAGCCTCCCCATCTCGCTTCCACACCTGCCAATCCTTCGACCATGTCTACCAGTCTCGACTATAGGTGTCTAGATCGTATCGGGGCCTACCCCGCCTGCGGCCTCCATTCTCTGAGTTGTCCGTCCACTGGGTGACAATAGTGTAAATGTAAATGTAGGATTTTTTAACATAAGTTTTAATATTCTCCACTCAGTAGATGGTAGTAAAAATCGATAGTTTGGTCAATCTGAACTGTAACATGTGCATGTACTTACGTGATTACTTAGTTTGTAATTTTTTACTTCCTAGATTACTTGTTGAAAAGTAAAACAAATTATTGAAATTAGGTAACGCTTAAATACAATCTTGTTGAAAAACTGAATAAATAATATATTATCACTTACGTATATTTCAAACCGAATTTCACATTGAACGAGCAGCTTTAGGTAGCTTTAAAGGGAATTAAAAAGTTGTTGGGTAGCTTAAGTAGCTTAGGTTTAACATCCTATTCGATATTTGAAATTATTCAGACCGGCAAGTTGGGCAGTAAACAACAAAGTTGTTGAGCGTGGCTCGGCTAGGATTCTACGTGATTCTAGCCCATAACTCTAAAGAGGTTGATTAACAAATAGTAACTATCATGTCTTTTAAATTAACGTGTACAGACAATACTAAAATGCATTTAGTACACCTTATGTGCCTTTGTTATTTTTTTTTTCATGTAATAAGTCGGCAATCGAGCAGACGGATTACCTGATGGTAAGCAATCAACGCCGCCCATGGACACCCGCAACAGAGGAGTTACGAGTGCGTTGCCGACCGTTTAGGGATTAGGGATTTGGAGATTTAGGGATTGGGGAAGGGTCCGGGAAGGGGAAGGATTGGGCCTCGGCATTTTTTTATATTTTTGGTACCTTTTTTTTTATTGTTGTATTATAATTATTTCTTAATATTGTACATAACTTTGCAATATTTTTTTTTCTTATTGTTCATGCCAAATAAATTCTTTTTCTTTCTTTCTTTCTTTCTTTCTCCGGTAACCTCACTCACACGGCGAAACACAACGCTGTTGTTTCACGCCGGTTTTCTGTGAGGCCGTGGTATCACTCCGGTCGAGCCGACCCATTCGTGCTGAAGCATGGCTCTCCCACACTTACTATTATTATGTGTACATTAAAGCAGTAATTAATGAAATAAAAGGTTAAATCCACCTACCTATTTAGGTATATATATACAGGGTGTAAGGGACAGCCTTCCGCAAACTGATAGGGTGGATTCAGTATATCGTCTTAAGTTGACCGGTACATGAAATTATTTCAGGAACGTTATGGGAATCCAATTAAACCGATTTGTTTCATTACCTTACACGCAATGTATCGCTACCACCGCAAACGCACGCAGGGAACGGCAGCGCTTTTAGTATTATTACTTTACACTATGGGCAGCGCCGCGACCTTACGTTCAGACAAACGGTCGCGCTCGCGCCACGTTTTAATAACAATAAATTATTATTTAAAAGATAGCCGCATTACTTACAAAAGACAATGTAATAATCGCGCTCGCGCCACGTTTTAATAACAATAAATTATTATTTAAAAGATAGCTGCATTACTTACAAAAAAAATCTAACAATCATAACATGGTAACTGATAAATGATAAAAAAAGAAAAATGCGTAGGTACCTTAGAATCGCTCCGGTTTCCGGCTCTGGAAAGCATTTGTGATGCGGTCTCGCATTTCGTACTCACTTGCACACGCACTCACAAACACTTTTTCTTTTACGTAACCCCACAAAAAGGGGTCCAAATGGGTTAGGTCTGGGGATCGTGCTGGCCACGGTTGCGGTCCAAACCTACCTAAACTACGTTTAAATAGGAAAGCACTGGTAAGTGGTAGCGTCTCGTTACGTTAGCGAACCAATTCCAAAATCCACGTAGGTATTGGTCTTCCGGCGCCTTTTTGTCTGGGAACAATGGGCTGGTTTTCTAGCAAGCGTTGATAGTCACCAGTAATTATCCTGGAGTCTGATGGATGGCGACGGTCAGGATACCTACACTACTACAACACATTATTATCTCCCCATAATCACGCGCGCTAAACGTACCTAGGTAGTAATTTCGCACAATTTCTACAACAAAACTTCACTACACTTCACACACTACATAACTAATAAAACTTAACAACACTACTTATAACAAAACTTTTAAGCCGAATGCGCGAGCGATCCGTGCCGACACACGCTCGCGGTACACAAACAATAACATCGCAGCAAGGCACAATGGCGACTGCATGTGATGAGACACACACAAACATAAATCTGTTGTTGCCAATTACACGAAAATTACAAAATTTCGGGGTAAAAAATAAAAAATTATGCATGGTCGTAATTTATCATTCTGTTATTTTTTGTAGAGTAATGAATTGATTAAATCAATTTAATTCTAATTTCATTGTTTAGTTAATTTAGAATAATAAAAGTGCAGTGTGATAAAAAGCTGTGCTTCCATTCCAGGGAGATTGTGTTTAATTTCTGGCTCGACTATCAATTCATGGCTATTGTGAAGCCATGTAAAAATCTGTAAGTAGTTTAAAAACTAGCCAGTAATCGCTTAAAAAGAACAATCAATTAATAAATTAGGTAGTATTTGTAAATGCTTTAAAATTAAAACTAGACTAATCTTTATTTATTTCTTATTCAATTTATGTGCGCGACAAGATTTTCATTAATTGATTAATGAAAATCTCATCAACGTAATTATGAATGCAAAGGAGTTCTCAAGTTTCAGATAAATTTCGCTAGTTCTAACATTTTCGTTTACTACCTGAGGTAACAAAAGTTAAAAATTGGCAACACTGGTTCAATCGGGCAAACATTGTGCAAAGAATCGGGGAGACGGGGAGACGCGGAGGCGGGGCGATAGAAAGGGACGCAGCTATTCTGTACGTTGGACGGGATCGTAGGTATTATACCTACGGCGCGCGGCGCGGCGATCGGCGCGGTGGGGCGCCGAGCCGCTGCGCCGTGACCGCGGTGCGGTGAGTTCAAACGACTCGCGCTAGGTAGAAATTGAACAGCTGATTTCATGCGTAGTTCTTTAGAGAATTCACACAACCATTGCGTATTTTTTTGTTTTAGCGGTGTTATTTACATTAATGTTATTCTTCATACATAGAATGTAATTATACATTGAAATAGAGGTGTAGGAACTGAAAAAACGAAAACAAAATTGAAAATTTTCCTGAAAGAATTTTCACTGGAATATGATTCAGAATAAGGAGCTGAATGCACCCTGTTAATTTGTGGAGGGCTGTCCCTTACACCCTGTATGTATGTCTTTAAATACATTCCATGGTGTAGGTGAAAATAATATGTTTAAAAAAATTAAATGGTCAGCTCTTAACCACATTTTACCAATTATGTATATAAAAATCATTCCCAGTTTCATTTGTTTATATCACATGTGGATTGCTGGCCTCAGTACATTCTGTTTGTTGTAATAAAAAAATTACGACCAAATTGTTAACCCCCATTGTACCTAGCAGTTAACACTCGTGCGAAGCAAGGGCAAGCCGTAAGTTTGAAAAAGAAATGCATTTCGAATCAATACTGCAATAGTATTCGCCTTAACGGCAGTCCGTTACTAATTGAAAGGTACTCAGCAGTGATCAATAATTCTGTACCGTATCTTATTTGAACTAAACTTGTGTTCAGAACCGCTATTGAACTTGATACTGAATGGTTTTTCCCTTAAATATAATATGTATGTCGGTAGGTAGGCATTTGTAGTGTTGTGACGGAAGAGAGACATGGATCGCCGCGCCGCCGTAGGTATACCTACGATCCGTCCAACGTACAGAATAGCTGCGTCCCTTTCTGTCGATTGAACCAGTGTTGCCAACTTTTAACTTTTGTTACCTCTTCTACCTTTCTACCTTTGTAAACGAAAATGTTAGAACTATCGAAATTTATCTAAAACTTGAGAACTCCTTTGCATTCATAATCACATTGATGAGATTTTCATTAATCAATTAATGAAAATCTTGTCGCGCACATAAATTGAATAAAAAATAAATAAAGATTAGTCTAGTTCTAATTTTAAAGCATTTACAAATACTACCTAATTTATTAATTGATTGTTCTTTTTAAGCGATTACTGGCTCGTTTTTAAACTACTTACAGATTCGTTCCTTCAGACAAACGGTCGCGCTCGCGCCACGTTTTAATAACAATAAATTATTATTTAAAAGATAGCCGCATTACTTACAAAAGACAATTTAATAATCGCGCTCGCGCCACGTTTTAATAACAATAAATTATTATTTAAAAGATAGCCGCATTACTAACAAAAGAAAATCTAACAATCATAACATGGTAACTGATAAATGATAAAAAAAGAAAAATGCGTAGGTACCTTAGAATCGCTCCGGTTTCCGGCTCTGGAAAGCATTGTGATGCGGTCTCGCATTTCGTACTCACTTGCACACGCACTCACAAACACTTTTTCTTTTACGTACAAAAAGGGGTCCAAATGGGTTACGTCTGGGGATCGTGCTGGCCACGGTTGCGGTCCAAACCTACCTAAACTACGTTTAAATAGGAAAGCACTGGTAAGTGGTAGCGTCTCGTTACGTTAGCGAACCAATTCCAAAATCCACGTAGGTATTGGTCTTTCGGCGCCTTTTTGTCTGGGAACAATGGGCTGGTTTTCTAGCAAGCGTTGATAGTCACCAGTAATTATCCTGGAGTCTGATGGATGCCGACGGTCAGGATACCTACACTACTACAACACATTATCATCTCCCCATAATCACGCGCGCAAAACATACCTAGGTAGTAATTTCGCACAATTTCTACAACAAAACTTCACTACACTTCACACACTACATAACTAATAAAACTTAACAACACTACTTATAACAAAACTTTTAAGCCGAATGCGCGAGCGATCCGTACCAACACACGCTCGCGGAACATAAACAGTAACATCGCAACAAGGCACAATGGCGACTGCATGTGATGAGACACACACAAACATAAATCTGTTGTTGCCAATTACACGAAAATTAGGTACAAAATTTCGGGGTAAAAAATTAAAAATTATGCATGGTCGTAATTTATCATTCTGTTATTTTTTGTAGAGAAATGAATTGATTAAATCAATTTAATTCTAATTTCATTGTTTAGTTAATTTAGAATAATAAAAGTGCAGTGTGATAGAAAGCTGTGCTTCCATTCCAGGGAGATTGTGTTTAATTTCTGGCTCGACTATCAATTCATGGCTATTGTGAAGCCATGTAAATCTGTAAGTAGTTTAAAAACGAGCCAGTAATCGCTTAAAAAGAACAATCAATTAATAAATTAGGTAGTATTTGTAAATGCTTTAAAATTAGAACTAGACTAATCTTTATTTATTTTTTATTCAATTTATGTGCGCGACAAGATTTTCATTAATTGATTAATGAAAATCTCATCAATGTGATTATGAATGCAAAGGAGTTCTCAAGTTTTAGATAAATTTCGATAGTTCTAACATTTTCGTTTACAAAGGTAGAAAGGTAGAAGAGGTAACAAAAGTTAAAAGTTGGCAACACTGGTTCAATCGACAGAAAGGGACGCAGCTATTCTGTACGTTGGACGGATCGTAGGTATACCTACGGCGGCGCGGCGATCGGCGCGGTGGGGCGCCGAGCCGCTGCGCCGTGACCGCGGTGCGGTGAGTTCAAACGACTCGCGCTAGGTAGAAATTGAACAGCTGATTTCATGCGTAGTTCTTTAGAGAATTCACACAACCATTGCGTATTTTTTTGTTTTAGCTGTGTTATTTACATTAATGTTATTCTTCATACATAGAATGTAATTATACATTGAAATAGAGGTGTAGGAACTGAAAAAACGAAAAAAAAAATGAAAATTTTCCTGAAAGAATTTTCACTGGAATATGATTCAGAATAAGGAGCTGAATGCACCCTGTTAATTTGTGGACGGCTGTCCCTTACACCCTGTATAGACGCGTCAGCTAGACTAAATAAACAGTATGTTTACGAATAAGCACCCACATATAGATTTAAGTAGAATAAAATTACTACCCTAGACAACCTATTTTCTTAAACCACTTTTTTTCTTAAATGCAAGTCATTTAGGAGTACCTTATTTGAATGTGTATTGATTTGAACTCTAATTACGATTTATACAACTACTATACCAACTTTGAATTCCACATCACAATTTGAATTAGATTCTAAGGAGTACAGTTGAATTTGATGATGAGTCTAGTACGCAGGCATTTTAGAAAATAAATATACATAAACAAACTCCTTACCTTCGAACATGATCGTGAAGGGCAGCAGCGAGACGAACATCCACGGCTGCACGTGGAATACCATGTCGACAGGGTTGTGTAGACCCAGCTTGGATTTCTGCATCAGTAGCTGCGCGAACGTCCATCGCAGACCAGCCGCGAAGGACGCGATCAGCAGGAAATTGAACCCAAGGAGGTTGAACTGCGTGGCCTTATATGTGAACATTATGAGGCCCGTTGAGATCATCAGGACTATGCCCACTAGAGACCATGACTGCAAAAGAAATACAAGAAATTGAGTTATTTTATCTTCTTATATTAACAATTTTTTTATTAAAGTCAACTTGTTATGTTCTATATGAAAGAGTGAGGCTTTGTTTGATTAACAGGAGGCTTATATCACGACATAATATATGTACGTAATTGTTATTGAGTACAAGTAAATATGTTTTTTTTATTTTTCAATTAAATTTTTCATATTGGTAACGTCAACTCCTAATGAAAATCAAGTACCTAGCGGTTAAATACAGAATTTATCGTATTTGTATTAAAAACACATCATTCTTTTATTTCAAAATCAAATTTAACCTTCACAGATACGAAAAGACGTAAGGGCAATACTATGCTAAAGCCTTTCCATTTCTAAAGGTCGTAAATTTATACCTTATTAAAATAAATACGTACAAAAAATACATTTAAAAATTAACACAGTCATTCAGCACTTAATGGTTTATGTTGTTCCATATATTATCTAGCACTATGATCTATGGTAACATTGCATGTCTGTACTGTGAAGACCTTGACTGACATGTGTTACTCACACGACATTGGTTTCGATACAAAACACTGATATACAGTTATTCTATCCTTCATAACATACACAAAAATAGCTGTAATGATTTAATATCTAGTTAATCGTTAGTGGCTTAGCCCAAAGAACATACAAATAAACACGTTAAAAAGCAGCCATGATGAAAGAGTAACAAACACCATCAATCTATGGTATAGTTTGCCAATACATAGACCACCAAAGACGGGCCTGCACATTAGCCCTATATATAGGGTATAGGGCTGATGTTCAGCCGGGATTGCGGGGTAAGCGCAATAAGAGCTGGCTCTAGGCCGTGGTGTTAGGAAAAATACCCCGTTCCTTTTCTGGAAAATTCCATTTTTTTATTCAGAAAAAGTCTTAAACTCCTTCCCGCCCCACACGGCTCTGAGCGGTAAATCATTCGATGATTTTCCCCTCAAAAAATAAATAAACATATTATATATAAAAAGTTTTTTGCTAAACATAGACCAACCCCATTGGATCGGCCAATCGAAAGCAACCTACATCCATTGTCTGTTGGGTAATATAAACAGCACGTCTGTTGTACCATGGACCCTACAAAAGAGGTATTGAAAAGAGGCGTTTGCCTTTTTCTCCGCACTTGGCAAGAGATATGATAATTCAAAAAGATTAAGTTTATAAGAAAGCGTCCTTACAACACACACGGAAATAGAAGGAGTGTGTTTAAAAAGTACTAAATAGACACGACGTCGTTTGACGTTTCAAAAGTACCTATTTATGGTTTAGTTGGAATAAATGATTTTGATTTGTTTTTGATTTGACAGCCGCCGGATATGACGTATATACTTTTGATTGATTATAAAGACACAATGATATCACTGTATACTATTGTCATTATTATCTAATTAATATTCTGTTGGATGTATTAGACTAATAACATATTGTGACGGAAAAGTGGTTCAAACTCTTTGACATCATGACGTCAATGGATGGTTGTCAAACGTTGCCTAGAGATTGTAAATTTCGTCGTGAATTGTCAACACGAGTTGGTGTAATCGGTAAGGCGTGTGGATTACACCACAGAGACCCCGAGTTCGAGTCCCGCCGTAAACATGTAGTTTTTTTTAGTTGATAGAAGTTTTGTGGAACTTTCTGGAACTATTTGTGTGAAAGAAATAAAACATTAAAGAGCGAGAAGGAGAATAAATTAAAATGAGTAACGAAATTATTGGAAGGTTCTGGAGTCATGACGATCAAAAAGAATAACGAAATTGAATGTTCCAGAACCTGAACCGGGGGTATATAAGCGGAACTGCGGCTCACCGCCGGCAGTTGAGTTCTAAGTCTAAAGCGATTCGGAAGAAAAGGAGGAAGTGAAAAAGAAGAAAAGTGAGTGAAATAGTGAAGTGCAGTGAAATAGTGAAGTGCAGTCAGTTAAGTGAGTTAAGTCAGCGTGAACGGCAAAGTTGTGTCAGTCGGCCGGACTCTGCTGGAGAGGAACGCCGATAACTTAACTCCGTGGACGCTGTAACTTAAGTGCAATAGAAAGTCTGAAATCTGGTATTAGTGTTTCATTTCATCCAATCCCGTAACCCAAGCCCGCATAGTCAGGAACGTGACGTCAGGCACGTAACATTTGGTGTCAGAAGTGGGATTGGAGAAAAATGCCGCTAGTGCCGCAGGACGTAAGAGGAGTGAGTACCCGTGCAATGGCAGAAGCGCAGCGTGTGAGGGAAGAGAGTGCTGCAGCTCAAACCAGCGATGCAGAAGCCAAGCCTGTGCAGGTGGATCTACTGCTACAGCTGCAGCAAATGATGGTAGAGCAAGCGCGCCGCCAAGAAGAACAGCTACGGGAGCTGAAAGAAGATCAAGCTCGTCGCCAAGAGGAGCAAGCTCGTCGCCAAGAGGAGCAAGCTCGTCGCCAAGAGGAGCAAGCTCGTCGCCAAGAGGAGCAAGCTCGTCGCCAAGAGGAGCATGCACGCTGTCAGGCGGAGCAGCTACGGGAGCTGAAAGAGGATCAAGCTCGCCGCCAAGAGGAGCAAGCGCGTCGCTTGGAAGACATGCATAAGGATTTTACGAAGGGACTGCAAAAGGCTGTCGAACGGGTACAAGAAGTGGAGGAAGGGTTAGGCAAGTTGGAACATCGCGTCAAGGCGATAGAGGAGAGAGTGGAAGGAGAGATCTCCAAAATCAAGCAGGAAGTGACAAGCCCAAGCCCTTTGAAGAGCCGAAGCCGTCTTGCAGCCGTTTTTGAAGCCCCAAATGCGGCTTCAAGTGCAACGAAAGGGCTTAAGATTCCCCATTACGACGGAACAACATCCTGGACCGCGTTCAAGCTACAGTTTGAGACACTTATGGAGGCTTATGGTTGGACTCAGAAGGAAGCACAGTCAGCCCTTACCCTGGCCCTCCGTGATCAAGCGCTCTCAGTGCTGGAAGCTATCGGCGCAAGTGGGGATCTCAGCTTTAGTGCCCTCCTCGACGCACTTGAGGCACGTTTTGGAGACAGCCACCTCGAGCACGTGTACAGAGCGCAATTAAAAGAGCGTACTCAGCGTGCTAATGAGGGCCTACAGCAATGGTCTGTGGAAATCGAGAAACTTGTGCGTCGAGCTTTCCGGTCGACTCCGTCAATGATTGAAGGCACGCTTCTCCAAGCGTTCATTGACGGTATTCGGGACCCCGAAGTACGAGCCGCTGTTCATCTGGGCCATCACAAGAACATGAAAGAAGCTCTGGCCCATGCATTGGAAGTGGAAGCCGTGCGTGGTAACTCCCGTACCTTACGTCTGCGGGAAATGACGACAACGGAGCAGGTACCTTCACGCCGTCGGAACTTCATGTGCTATGGATGCGGAGAGCGTGGGCACATGCGGAGCAACTGCCCGAAGAAGGTGAACCGCCAGGACGCGGCGGTCTCAACTTCTGACCAGCAGGGAAACTAAATCCAGCCAGGGCTGCGGGGTGGGCGCTGGCAGGTAGTGGAATAACCCCAACAATCTACATCAAGCAAACTAACGATGGAAATACTCTGGTGATAGACGGTCAAGTAAATGGGAAAAACAGTCAGCTAACATTAGATACTGGAGCTTCAAGGACGGTGATGAATGTTCGGCTGCTCGAGCAAAACATCAGGAAACACCTTAAACCAATTGTTGGCCTACAAATGAAATCAGCTACCGGCCAGTGCATACCGATAAGTGGAAAATTGCATGTAACAATCAAAATTGGGGAACGTGTTTATCGACATGAGGTTATTATGGCCAAAATTCTGGATGACTGCATCCTGGGACTTGACTTCCTGCGAGGGCACCAGTGTAATATCGACTTAAAATCTGGAGTATTACTATGTGGAACTGAGGAAATTCCGATGAAGGGTGGAACCCTAGGAAAAGTTTGCTGTTTAAGAAGAACTGTTCTTGCACCAAAATCACAGACTCTCGTACCAATCGCATTACCTAGGAGGAGGGAAGGAAGTTTACCTCGAAGGTGCGCTGTGATTGATAAATCGGAACACGTAAACTCATGGCTACCGGCAAGAACTGTCGTGGGGTCATCTGATGTCAACCGCATTCCGGTATTCAACTTCAGTGATTCAAAAATTACGATTGAAGAAGGAGAGCCTGTGGGCGTATTGGAAGAAGTGGCCTGGATAAGAAAATGCTCAGAGAATCTTGTGAAAAAGGACAGTACGGGAATAGACTTTGTAACGAAAATCTTAGACGAAAACAAAAGTCTGACAAAAGTGGAGACTATGAAAGCTAGAAATTTACTTCTTCGATTCTCTGATGTGTTTTCAAGAAGCGATGGTGATATTGGCCGAACTGGTGTGGTGAAGCATAAAATAAACACAGGTGATACAATGCCAATTCGTCAAAGGCCCAGACGCATACCATTCGCTCGTGAGAAAGAGGTTGAACAAATGATTGACGATATGAGGAAAAATGACGTGATAGAGCCCTCTTCTAGCCCCTGGTGTTCACCTGTCGTGCTTGTCAAGAAGAAAGATGGTTCAACGAGGTTTTGCGTAGACTATCGACGATTGAATGATGTAACCAAGAAGGATAGCTACCCGTTACCAAGAATCGATGACACACTTGACACACTGAGTGGCATGAAATGGTTTTCAACGCTCGATCTGAAAAGCGGCTATTGGCAGGTGGATTTGGATCCCAAGGACAAGGAAAAGACTGCATTCTCAACTGGGAAGGGACTCTGGCAATTTAAGGTGATGCCATTTGGATTATGCAATGCACCGGCAACCTTTGAGCGTTTGATGGAACAGGTGCTGGCGGGTCTGCTGGGCGAAACCTGCCTAGTTTACCTCGATGACATCATCATTGTTGGACGGGATTTTGACGATCATCTAAGGAAATTGGAAAAGGTACTCGACAAGCTGCGTGGAGCAAATTTGAAGTTGAGTCCAAAGAAATGCTCTTTCTTCAAGCGCGAAGTGAATTATCTAGGACATGTTATCTCTGAGAGAGGAATTGAGACTGATCCAGCCAAGACTGTCGCTGTCAAGGAATGGCCAACACCTAAAGACAAAACGCAAGTTCGGGCATTTCTTGGATTGTGCTCGTATTATCGGCGGTTTGTGAAAGGATTCTCGGACATTGCCAAGCCATTGCATCGATTGACAGAGGAGAAACGTGCCTTTGTTTGGGACGAGGATTGTGAGCAAGCCTTTCGAGAACTAAAAGAACGGCTTTGTAACACACCAATTCTCGGATATCCCAGCGCGAAAGGAATATTCGTAGTTGATACGGATGCCAGCAATATTGGAATAGGAGGTGTCCTTTCACAACGCGATGGTGAGCAGGAGAAGGTTATTGCTTACTTCAGCAAGTCACTATCCAAGCCAGAGAGGAATTATTGCGTGACCAGGAGGGAATCGCTGGCTGTAGTCAAAACCCTGCACCATTTCAAGAAGTATTTACTGGGACGGAAATTTTTGATCAGAACTGATCACGCTGCTTTGAAATGGCTGCTTCAGTTTAAGGATCCCGAAGGCCAAGTAGCCAGATGGCTGGAACAACTTCAGGAATTTGACTTTGAAATCGAACATCGCGGCGGAAGAATTCATGGCAACGCAGATGCATTATCGAGACGCCCATGCGTGGAAGATTGCAAACATTGTGCTAAGAAGGAAACTGCTTTTCTTAAGGTGATAAGGACTGATACTGTTGACGAGGCATGGGGAAATGATGCGATGAAATTAGAACAGGAAAGAGATGCAGATATTAAACCAATACTGGAGTGGCTACGAAGTGGTAACAAGCCAAGTTGGAGTGACGTCGCCCAATATAGCGCGGTAACGAAAGGTTTATGGGCACAGTGGAAAAGCCTTACGCTGCATAACGGACTTCTGTGCAGGAAATGGGAATCAACAAACGGCAAAGACGAGCATTTGCAATTGGTGGTGCCTCGTTCAAAAATAAGGGATGTATTAAAAGCGTTCCATGATGGATCTTCTGGAGGACATTTGGGAATTAGGAGGACTTTGGTGAAGATCAAGGAGAGGTTTTATTGGTTGCATTGCAAATATGACGTCGAAGATTGGTGCCGGAAATGCACTAGTTGTGCAGCTGTCAAGGGTCCACAAACAAGGAGCAGGGGGGCGATGAAAATCTACAATGTTGGTATGCCTTGGGAGAGAATAGCCTTAGACATCGCTGGACCATTTCCAATCACTGATTCGGGCAATCGCTACGTTTTAGTGGTTATGGATTATTTTACAAAATGGCCGGAGGTCTTTGCCATACCGAATCAAGAGGCAGTAACTGTAGCGACGAAGTTGGTAAACGAAGTATTCACCCGATTTGGAGTACCCTTGGAGATGCACAGTGATCAAGGACGGAACTTTGAATCCCAAGTTTTTCAGGAAACTTGTAAACTTTTGGGAATCCATAAGACTCGAACGACCCCTTATCATCCACAGTCAGATGGAATGGTCGAACGCTTCAACCAAACATTGGAGCGACACTTAGCAAAGGTGGTTGACAGCCATCAGAGAGATTGGGACACTTACATACCTCTCTTCTTGCTTGCCTATCGGACTGCTGTACATGAAAGTACCGCAAAGACGCCTGCATTTGCAAATTTTGGAAGGGAATTGAGATTACCGGCAGATCTTGTATCGGGCTGTCCACCTGGCGACTCTCGCACCGAGTTTAGCGATTACATAAGCGAGTTAAGGGCAAAAATGTTGGACATTTATGAGCAGATCAGGGAGGCCGGTTTTCAAGCTAGTGATCGCGCAAAGACGCGCTATGATCGACGAGCCAATTCTGTTGGGTTTGAAGAGGGGTCATTGGTCTGGCTTCATAATCCAGTCAGAAGGAAGGGAAAATCTCCGAAGCTGCAACCGAGTTGGGAAGGTCCTTATGAGATAGTCACGAAGATCAATGACATTACTTACAGAATTCGGAAGACTTCAAGGAGCCCTTTGAAAGTTGTCCATATAGACAGGTTGGCGAGGTATTACGGCAGCAACGATGCTCGGGACGAGCGAATCTAAGAGGGGGGCAGTGTGACGGAAAAGTGGTTCAAACTCTTTGACATCATGACGTCAATGGATGGTTGTCAAACGTTGCCTAGAGATTGTAAATTTCGTCGTGAATTGTCAACACGAGTTGGTGTAATCGGTAAGGCGTGTGGATTACACCACAGAGACCCCGAGTTCGAGTCCCGCCGTAAACATGTAGTTTTTTTTAGTTGATAGAAGTTTTGTGGAACTTTATGGAACTATTTGTGTGAAAGAAATAAAACATTAAAGAGCGAGAAGGAGAATAAATTAAAATGAGTAACGAAATTATTGGAAGGTTCTGGAGTCATGACGATCAAAAAGAATAACGAAATTGAATGTTCCAGAACCTGAACCGGGGGTATATAAGCGGAACTGCGGCTCACCGCCGGCAGTTGAGTTCTAAGTCTAAAGCGATTCGGAAGAAAAGGAGGAAGTGAAAAAGAAGAAAAGTGAGTGAAATAGTGAAGTGCAGTGAAATAGTGAAGTGCAGTCAGTTAAGTGAGTTAAGTCAGCGTGAACGGCAAAGTTGTGTCAGTCGGCCGGACTCTGCTGGAGAGGAACGCCGATAACTTAACTCCGTGGACGCTGTAACTTAAGTGCAATAGAAAGTCTGAAATCTGGTATTAGTGTTTCATTTCATCCAATCCCGTAACCCAAGCCCGCATAGTCAGGAACGTGACGTCAGGCACGTAACAATATTTAGTACCTAATGTATTCAACCATAATTAACAGTTCATTTGATTTGGTGTAACAAATGTATAAATAAGGTTTATTTTAAGAGCCTATTTCGTTTGTGGTCCTCGTATAAGGTGTTATTCTGT
Source organism: Spodoptera exigua (assembly GCA_902829305.4). Lineage (NCBI taxonomy): Eukaryota > Metazoa > Arthropoda > Insecta > Lepidoptera > Noctuidae > Spodoptera > Spodoptera exigua. Next base: position 2,839,084 of record LR824601.2, on the reverse strand, counting down.
CTGAATAAAGACTTGTACCAGTGGTAACAAAGTTTTCTATACTGCCGTCATTAAACAGCATCAAAATTTTAAATTTTCTTTGGGATAAGCGATAACATTGAACCATTTTTCCGGCCTGGGATAGTGCGAGAGAGAGAGAGTGTCCTGCTCCAAGTCAGGGCCCAGAACATTATTTTACGCTCGCACCCGCAACCACGGCTAAACACAAAACATACGTTACGTAACAAATACAGGTCAGTGGGTGACAGTTACAGACATAATACATGAAGTACTTCCACTCTAGCAATTAAGTATTTACACGGCTTTGTTGATCGAGTGATCACAAGTACGTCTGCCAAATAGAACTATGTACATTACATACATACATATATGTCCGTACATAGACATACATAGATGGAAATGGAATTTGATTTTGTGCCTATTGTGCAGTAACATGGTGTATCAATGCGAATTTGCTAATTGATTACTTACTCCGTTGCTCGTGTAATTGTAATAGAGTTGCACCTATATAGATAACTAGCTACTCTCACGCGGTTTCACCCGCTGCTCGGCTCGTTTGATTGTAGCGTGATGTTTTAGAGCCTATAGCACTCAGAAACATAGATAGCTACAATCTATCATTGCAAGAATTTTGGAAATCCGCCCAGCGCGAGCGGTTCCCAAGATTCCTACAAAGTTACAAATTTTACCTCTTTATAATATTAGTATAGATATTGTCGAATACAACAATTCAAGAATCTATACATTACATAAACAAAACGTATGAAATAAGTTCAGCTCCTTGTACATTTTTTATAAGTTCCAGTGACACTTATTGATTCTGACCAGACACTAGTCGCTAGTGATATCTAGGTGTAATTTAGTTAGGCATAAAACGAGGTTATTATTAAAAATGTATACTAACAAGACCAAGACAGTTCGTCCACTTAGACACGTTTAAAGAATCGGAACATAGATGGCGCTCTACTACACAAAACTAAGCAATGTATTTGAAAACATGAGTAATTCCGGGAAACCCAAGTGCATTTTAAGCAAATTTTATCTACCTTTTTCCCCTTAAGGCAAAGGCAGAGGTACACATAATATTATATATAAGGCACACTGATTTCATTTCTTATATCACTTGACACGGCGTTCTATGTGATGGCGAAGCTTTGATTATATTTTAGATGGAGTATACGTAGTCATATCATGAAAACGGGTAAAATTGTGACAAAGGTCATAGCGGTGTTTATTCCAGTCAAGTAAATCCTAACGTGGGTGGTTACAAAACCACTACATGTAATTTATGCTACGCAATAAATAGGTAAACAAATAAAATATATTTCAAAAGTGCCATCATGCATCATAGAAGAGAGCAGAGACACGGGATGTTAAAACACTTTTGCTAGATAGATGGCGTTTATTTAACATTCCGTTAAAAGAACACTTTCGTTTGGAAATTAGCTTATTTTGAAGTATTATATAAGCGTTCCTATCATTACTGTATTGAATAGTCGATGTACTCATACAATCCTAATACTAATCAGAAACCAGATCACAAAATCAGTCCATTACTTTATTTAATTATGAATTAATTACGAAGGACGCAATCAACTAGAAAAGTAATAATAGAATAATAATAGAAAGAAAATCTTATCAAGAACATAGCTTAAGCATTTTATATACATTTGTAAAACTTTCGAATTTCACGGAATCCTTTAAAAGTTATTCGCTTTTGTAAACCCATAAACTCGCACTACCAGGTAGGTAAGGTCATTTACCTTGCCACTTATTTCTATTAACAGTACGTAGAACTACTAGCTTTAACTTTTCTGATTTTTCTTTAATAGTATGAAAATGAAGGGCTTCTGACCTATGCGAATAAGTGCCCAATTAAAAATAAATAAATATCCTTCTAATAACATAAACACGAAAGTTTATAACTATGGAGAGATTTTTAGAAAAATAATTATTTTTAAGAAGTGATAACCTCAAATGTTTTCTGTTGCCCAGGCTAAAGCGACAGTATCAGGCTCTTCCTTCTCCTGCTTCCAGGCCGAGGCTGCGGTACCTCATTGCGCTAGGCCAGTGGTTTCCCATCGAAACGCATAGTCTGGAATAATAGATAGACTACTTTTTACCTTGCTGCTGCGGCTGAACCAGCTGGCAGAAGATAATATCGATATGTAGCTAGGTAAGTGGAAGAGCGGTCGTGAAAATATATCAAATATCGAATCATAAAGTTCCAATTCAAACAGCGTACTAGCACAATCAAATTCATATAAATCGCAATCAGGTTTAAATGTATTTTAGATGAAGCACTAATTAATATAGCAATAATGTCTGTTCATATTTACAACAACTTTAGAATTGGTTCGTCACTAAGTAGCCGCATGACTGGGAGCGTACAGCCGTGTTTACCGATTGCTAAAAATGTATTAGCTTGTTGATTTCTTGGAGATTGTAGGGTACACAAAAAGAGGGTTCCACTAAGGTGCGGAAATATTGGCTGGAGTCTATGTTCCCGAAGGGTGTCTTCAGTGCCCAAGTGAATAGCTTGCTTATGGGTAGGCATGCTCCATAGTAGGTCGCATTATCGATGACCACCACGCATGGTAGCGGCCAAATGGCAGCCCATTACGAAATGAAATAAAAAAGGAGGTAAAAATAATTCCTAGTGCGAGTCATTTAAAATACTGTAAATTTTTATCGGATGACCTGCACGTCTAATTTTTCACCCTTAAAACCAAAGGTGTTACAAGTGCATAGCCGACCTTTTAGGATTCAAGGGGATCTCCAGTAATAACATACAGCAATATGCAAGGTAATAATTGTTACCTATGAGACCGTTGTACCCTTCTTTTGCGGTCTAGCTACTCTATTTATACCGAAGCATGTGTCTCCCTAGTCTAAAATAAAACTTGCGAATTTACGGTAACAGACCCCTATCCAAGTTCCATATCGATAATAGTTATCGATTTCGAAACGAAACGAATGTATGGGAATTCATTTGCCACGTTATCGATGACCTTCAGAAATCTCCATACCTTTTGTTTCGTTTTTAAAGCGATAACGATTATCGATACGTGGTATGAGTATAGGGCTGGTTGTCCCTATTGTATAGGTATATATGATCCTAATTCTAAATTAACTTATATATTATACTCATATGCATGTGTACCAGTACATGCTTATAAATAAGTACATATTTGACAAGGTCCTTAAATAAGTAGGTTATTGGCAGAGATAACGTTATTGTGTAACTTTGCATATTATTATCAATTAACATAATGCTGTATATACATGCGTGCACATATAGCGTGCGTAACATTGTTTTTCATCAGCTGTGTATTTTGTAAATTACGTTCTAAATTCAAAATTACTAGCGAAACAGTCGATCAGTTCTCAATTAACGTATAAACAATACGCCACATAAGTTAATCATAGACTGATATGAAGGTGGTAAAACTAATGCAAATAAAATCCTTTTTCAATAAACTTACTAGCTGACCTGGCAAACTTTGTACCGCCTTTTTTATTTAGTCATATTGTCTGACCTTTTAAATCTTCCCTGGACTTCCACTAATATTTCAAGACCAAGACTTATTAACCAAATCGATTCAGCCGTTCGCGAGTTTTAGCGAGACTAACGAACAGCATTTAATTTTTCTATATTATAAGATTGGGTAATGCAAACTTAAAAAATTAAATGTTATCAAATTAATTAAAATAATGCTAAACCGTCATTGGATAAGCCAACACAAAAACATGAACTTATCAGCAGCTCATAAACGATACATCAAGTTTACAATCCATTATAAAATGACTGTTGAATGTGGGGAAATGTAATACAAATCGAGACAATGGTAAACTGGATTTATATAACATAACACGTCGCCGTGAATACCATTAATGAATGCACAGTTTCAACATATAAATAAATTTTACCCTGTACTGTACTTTAATCCAGTGTTTCCCAAATATTGACCAACCATGGCCCCGGTAATTTTCACACTGCCTTTTCGTGATCCACGTACAAACTATGTTACACCTAACTGGTTCAATTAATAAAATATATATTATATAACTCAATATCACCGAAAATGTCGCTTAAACCAAATAGCCCGTTACCCCTCGATATGAATAGTACAAATTTTGTAATGAGTAAACTTCTTAGAGAAAAATGAAAAGGTGCTTACATACTATAGTATTTCTTAGTAATGAGATTTATCGATTGATTGATGGCTATAAGTATTTTTAAACAAAGCGGCAATCAATGTTGCAACCTCGCGTTTGAGAAACAGACATTTTACTTGAGTATTCTATCCAGTAAGAATATAATTCCCCTACGACTCCTATGGAAAAATCCCTGTATCATTTCCTTACCAACAAAACCAAACAAAGTAATGATAGAAAGAGCCCACTTTTAGGAAATGTGTATTTAAAATCGCTGTGCCGATTCATAAGTACACTTAAGCTTATTATATCGCTCTTAATAGACAAGCAAATGTATTGTTATAAGAACCTACCTACATATTTTTATTCAAAATTTCTCATCATAATACAATGAGTTTTCCTTACTTATTATATTTGTAAGCGTATAACATTTTTTCGGGGCCGGTGTCAGCCACTCGTGAATCAAATCCGATTTCGGTAACTAAATAAGAACCCACGCAAAGCCATTGTAAATGATAACAGTACCCATTCATAACAATACGTGATAAACATTTCATAGATTTATTAAAATTTAAAAAGAAGCGGTTTTACAGTTGCCGTATAGCGATCGCAAGCTGCTAAGCACATCTTAGAATCAAGCTATTAAAACTTCAAAGATTCCTTATAGAAGCTCGGGATTCACAACTTTGTGATAAGTGTTTGATTTGTTTAAAAAAATTTTGTCCCACCCTTGCGTTTTCTCATGTGTCGTGGATGCGTTTAAAAACATAGACATGACACCCAGACCCGAAAGGATAATTTGTAAATCACACAAAGAGTTGTTCCGTGCGGGAATCGAACCCGCGACACGTTGCACTGCAGCCTGCTGCTACTCATAATGTAACCATGCAGAGAGTTTGTTTCACGTTAAATCGCTTAGCACCCTGATTGTTAGTTATTTTGGAGCAGGCCAATCAAAGCGCGGAACGTCATCAACGTCAATTTCGATCGCCTTAACATAAAGCAAACTCGCAGTAGGCGCTCAGCTTGCAATATTATCGAAGTATTACGAACATGTAAAAAATTAAAAAGTAAATTTTCATTACTTTGATATTGTATACGTGTCCTTCCATTCATCGGAGAGACAGAAATATTTGTACAAAGCAATATGCGCATTATTGAACTCGATTGAATAAAGCAAACATCTCGATTGAGCACCACTCGTACAGAATAACACGATTAAATTTTGATAGGGACCCTCATGAATATACCATGGATACATACTCGCATGCAGTATGGATTTGCCCACTTCATTAACAATTAATTTAATTATGTATCGATAGCAGTCGCTGCAATTAGTTCAACAATACACTCAACGTTCGTGTATCAAAAGCTTGTTCTGTGAAATTAAATCAAAATTAAGCGTGTTTATTTTGATTCGCTTTTATGTTTACACAGGTATTTATTTTTATTTAGATGAGTGTTTTGTTGGACTTCTGGTGTTGTGGTCGCTGGAATTATTGCAATTTCAGCCCCTTATGATGAAATTTTGTTATTACAATCGAATTGAGAACCTCCTCCTTTTTTTGAAGTCGGTTAAAAAGAAATGCGCCTTGTGTCAGTGAGTAGTCGCAAGCAAGGAGTATCGAGTAAATGGATCGAACGAAGTATTAGGACTTGGTCTTAAATTTTGACCATATGTGTGTATATAAAATTGCAATAGACTCCCCCTCCACATGGGACTCACAACAAAACTATTGAAATAGCTGCTGTTTTTTGACTAGTAACCAAATTACGAACAGATTTTATTTGAACAGATTAGTAGCAAAGTTTGTATGCATATGAACTCTAGTTTTAGCTTATAATAATACAAATACATTCGCATTGCAATTGCACCAACTAAATTAATAGACGCAAGCAATTTATATATGTATTTACTGTTAACGAATATTATACATTACGCATAGCTGAAACTAGGTATTGAGCGTCAGAACCTGTAAGGGATTACGCTGAATATTTGCGAATTTCCCTGGAACAGGAAAATACGGACAGCGTCTATAATATGTTATAAAATTCAATCGCAAAGCAAAAACAATTAGAGTATTTAGTATCAAAAATGCTTCTTAAATAAGCAACGGGCCAAAGGTTTGCCAGGGGTAGCGGGTACGAGTGTAACAAAGCACCGCGGCTCCTCTCGAAAAAAAAAAACAAAAAGCCAGATTCACTGTGATTCGACTAACAGTGTCAAAGCTTATACCAAACCCACACATCGACTTTTCTATTTACACGAGTTGATTAGCGTTTATGCAATTGGATACTCAAACGTTTTATCCAATCTATGTATTTGAAAACATGCAAGTCATGTTTTCAAAAAAGGATTATTTGAATAAACATAAAATATTTTATTCGATGGTGACTGAATTTCGGCTGAAACTGTGAAACACTATACCTCACTATGAAGCTACCATGAATACTATCGAAGGCTGATCTTGTTATAAATATGTCAATGCACACATCGTGACATCCCGACGAATTTGGTTTCCCATAAAACACACTCAAAAATAACGAAACAATATTTTGACAAAAAATAACTGCAAATGTTTGAGTTAAAATTACCTGTAACTTATATTATTTATATCTTATTCAAATAATCAATTTCCAAGTGGACTAATTAAACATGTAATTTTCTTATCAGTTTATTTTTAATTGATTAGTACATGACATTTGAGCATAAAGAATGAAATGGAACGTTTACACGCTTGCCGAGTCTTGGCAAACGACTACAACCTTAATACCTTTACACATCGTACAAACGTACCTACCCTTACAATTCAAAATCTATGGAATACATTTTATATTAAATTGTGTACTATTCATCACTGGTGGCCATTGAAAAACGATGTTAGTAAGTATTAAAATATGAAATGCATTATTAATTAATTGAAACTGGAAACATACAATCGGATTATTTATTGCGTCTGCTAATTGCAAAATGTACATTTAACCCTATTCTTGGCACTGTATACAATTTAATACGTTGTTCTTTTAAAAAATCTAGGCACAAACTTAGAAATATTTTTAAAACTTTTATCATTTGTGGGGAAGCAAAATATTATTAAATTTCTACCAAATATGTTGTTTCACTATTAGCAACACTGAGAAAGCAGTAGAACCCAAGATAGCGAACAGAGCGAATGCGTCTACACATCGCAAGGTAAAAAAAAAGATTTTAAATTGTATTTTGCAATAATTTTAACCGTAAGTGATATAATTTGAGTAGCTTAGAATATTTTACTAGTCGATATTCTATTTTGACCGATCAAAATCGATTGTAAATATATTTTATTCACTGGTTTTTCCGAGTGTATCAGATGTGATACATTGCCAGATAACCAATATTATAGAAATTTATAACTATGTACCTAATATATGACATCGCCAGAGGTGTGAATAAGTATTTATATTTTATCATTGCAGGTAGTTGGTCAACTAACTAAGCAGCAACAAAACAGAGCTCGACAGCTTGTGGCTCTTGTACCGAAGCCGGGAGCAAAACCTGATTTGGATGAAAGTGAATCATCGGGACATGAACTCCAGTATTACGCAGGCCCAGCGAACTCCGACAGTAGTTCATCACCGCTCTCATTACCATCTTCGATAGAAAACCTCCATCTATTATCAGATGATGATACTGAGATAAATGATATTGCCGCGTCAACGTCTTTAGTGCCATACCAACAATCGTCGCCGATAACCAATCCTTGTTCGCCATCAATTTTATCGCCATACGTGTCTGCAAGTAGACAGCTGCATTCTTTTGAGACCACACCATTGTCTCCAGTTCCATCGACATCATGTCAAGTAAATTTACCATCTCCACTAGCAATGTCGCCACAAGTTCCGGCACCACTCGTCAATAACTTGCTGCGTCGGAACCATCTGCAGTCTCTATTATCCCCAGCTACCCGCTCAAGTAGACCTAGAGTTGCCACGGTTCGGCGAAGAATAATACCACCAAAAAGATTAGTACCAAATTGGCGTTGCTGTAAATTTACTGGTTCTGCAGAAGTAGAAGATATTTTATTTGAGCCTCGTGAGGAAAAGAGTGCTATTGAATACTTCAAGCTGTTCTTCTCAGACGACATCGTCTCTCACATAATGGAACAAACAAATATCTATAGCACACAGACAAATGGTTCATCTATAAATATTACAGAAGATGATGTCAAAGACTTCTTGGCAATCCATTTGAATATGGGAGTCGTTAAAATGTGTGCATATACAGATTATTGGTCTAAAACTCTACGATAAAATAAACTAGCTGAACTCTAAAAAAAATTCAATTACTCAGACGCGAAGACGAGCGATATCGGTAGACTCTCTTCCAACTCAATAGCTACGATACAGGAACCAGTAGTCGAAAGACCCCCAGATGCTGTGCGATATGACCAGATTGGTCACTATCCCAAAATAATAATTACCAGGGGAAGGTGTATGTACTGCACAAAAGGACAGACGAAGTTCTTTTGTCAAAAATGTGAAATACAGTTGTGTTTATTGCCCGATCATAATTGTTTTTTAGAGTACCACACTAAGAAGTAAAAACTAATAATTACTATTAAAAATTATCTCTTGAGACTGATATGTATACGTACGTAAAAAGTATTAATTTATAAAATTGATCTCATTTTATTGATAAATAAGACTCATTAATTAGGTAAGACTTAAAGGCTGATTGTTGAGACCGATAATTATGTTGATTTTTAGAAGTTTCCTATTATACTTGTTGATTAAGAAAAAGAGTTTGTATTATTTTTATTTTTCCTTGTCTTGACAATGTGTCAAATATGATACATCGTATTTTTTACCCGACTGCCAAAGAAGGAGGGTAATGTTTTTCGAGTGTATGTAAGTATGTATGTATGTCTTTTCCTTTGTGACCTCCTGTAGCCTAAACGGCTTGATGGATTTTGATGTATGAGGTATCGTTAGATTTGTCTTGATTACGGGAGTGTCATAGGATACATTTTATCCTAAAAGTCCCACGGGATAAGGACATAATAATATTTTTTCTAAATTTCCCTTTAAAAAAATATGTATGCGGTATCATTAGATTCATTTCAATCACGGGAGTAATTAATATAGGATACGTTTTTTCTCAAAATTCCCACGGGAGAAAGTTATAAATAAAAAAATTATTATTAAAAAAACAAAATACCTGACTGCACACTAAAAAAAGAGTAAAACAAGCCCCACAATACAAATTTACTGAATATAATTTATAAATGTTGATGGAAAGCATCGCAGGCGGGGACCACCTTGACCGCCACCAACGAAAATTCTGCTAAATGGTGCACAACAGAAATGACTATAAATAAGCCTCTGTTGGTCCCCGCCTGCGATGCTTTCCATCAACATTTATAAATTATATTCAGTAAATTTGTATTGTGGGGCTTGTTTTACTCTTTTTTTAGTGTGCAGTCGGGTATTTTGTTTTTTTAATAATAATTTTTTTCTATTGATTGTTATGAACATGGTAATGTGCCTTATGTGATACATACAATAAAACGTAAACTAAACAATTATATATTTTTTTATTATTTTTTGCCCTTCCAGTGATCACCTAGGAACACAATAATGTCATTTTTTTTTAAAAAAATTTGAAAAAAAAATCTCTGCCAAGTATAGGGTTAATAAGCATTCTTTTTTTTATTTGTAAATACGAGACAATTATGTTTGTAATATAAAGCACAATTTACATACAATATGTGCCATTTATAATTTATTTTCATTATTTTTTTTTTTGTTCATTTTTCTACTCTTTCATCTCAAGAAATGGGCCGGACAATTTTTTAAAATCTTGTAAATAACTTATCGGTAACGTTGTCATCAAATCAAAATTCGTAAGGTCTATATTACGTAGGTAGCAAGGCTACTTGTTTGACGTTTTACTAAGAACAAATTCTTACATTACATCAAGAACTCGGCAATTAAGCCCTAAGAGACAAGAAAATAACTAGATCAAACTGATAATGGAATTACAAGCGCTGGTTGATAAATAATTCGTCTGGTCTAGACTCCAGACAGAGACGTTGGTAAAATCTGTAATTGGGTAGTTTCCTAGGTCAAAAATAAATTAATTCGACGTTTTAATACAATATTGAAAAAATACTATACCTACTTGTATTCATCGATCTATTTGTACATAAAACTTACGATATTTTTTCAAAAAATTTTTAATGCATAAATAAGCTATTTGACGCAAAAAGTATCCTCTACGACGTCATTATTTAGAGTTTATTACAAATTACATAGAAGAGTATCGTTTTTGACATTTTGATATAAGTATTTGACTATTTTAAACTAAGTATTTCAAAACAATGGACCAGAAAACCGTAACGTTGTATAGATTCGTAGTAAAAAAAAAACCAAAAAGGTAAAATATTTATACCCGTATTTATGTACGTAGTAAAAAATTTAAATCTTTACTAATATTATAATTAGGTAAAATTTTCAAGTTTGTTGTGGATTTCCAAGCCAGTTGTGGATTTCCAAGTCTTTCACTGACAAATAGCTATAATGTTCCGGATTGCTAAAGGTTATAAAACATCACCCTACGACCAATAGAAACCGACCAGCGGGTGAAAACGCGCGGCAGCAGATAGTCATTGACATTTGGCTTAAAAAAAACATGCAGGTCGGATATCTAAATTCAAATACATGAAACATTCCAATTTTACGTCCACTGCCTATAGAAATAGGATTTATTGGAAAACGTATATGAATGCATCGAAAAATGAACGTGACGCAAAGATGATTAGAGGACGGACATCCCAATCCAATAAAGGAGTGCAGTGTCGCGTTGTATTACCAATCAAATTACTCACAATGAAATGCCAATCGCTTTGTGGAATAAAGGCGTGATGGGTTGTTACGAATGCACTTACCAATTAGTGACACAAACATGATTAGAGGACACAGATTAAAGGGGCCAGAGTATGTGGGTTGTGTTGGTTGAATCCAATCGAACTTTCTAGAAACTATACAGTGAATGTAACCCCGCCACATGGAGCATGGTAATACCCCGCGATTCGCGAAACTCTTGAAATTGTTGTGGGTTTGTGCATTAACAAACAATGAAGGAAAACATTACAAATTATATGTTTTAAATCGCGAATCCTCTTTGAGCAAGCACGGTGATTAATGCTCAAACCTTTTCCGTGTGAGAAGACGTCACTGCTGAGCAGTTCGCACTTATAAGCTGACGATGAGAATGTGAATGTGTGTAAGTTTGTAAACGCATCCACTACAAAAAGTTTTAGTGCAGGGTCAGGTAAAAAAAAGACAAGTACTAACACCTAATACATATATTAACCTGTGTCATATAACTCACAGGATTTGGATGTCACACCTATAATATAATCAAGTAATAAGCTATTATAAATTACAATAATGTGACACTCTGCCAGAAGAAGAGAGCATCTATTATTGTAAGAAACAGTTTTGTTACTTTGAATTGTATTGTGATAATTACGGCGACTAAAATGGTAAGATGTCATTTGTCTACATTAATTACTAATTATCTTTTTCACTTCAGGATCTTAATAGAAAAGAAACTTCTAAATCGACAAATAACGAAGAACGAATATGAATACATCTTGACTCTGAACAACAATAAGTGGCACGCACATAGAGTAGTTCTGTATGAAAGTTGAATGCTGCACAGATTATTACGATCGAACGAAGCTATTTATTTTTCATAATGAACATTTTGCTATCGAAAGTAATCACAAACTACGCAAGTTATGAAGAACTTAGCAACGTGGCAACAAAAATGTTTAGGAAAACAAGTCGCTTAGAAACAGCATCCCGCTAATAAAGTCGCGGGCGGTACACGTGTAACCATAACGAATAGGCAAAAGAACAATTATTAATTAATCTCACATTACACAGTGGGTAATAAGAAACAAAAAAACAAACATTTCTATATTCGTCGTGTTGGTTACTGTTTCGGGATAAATATACGACTCGTGGGATCACCTGATGTTTTTTTTGCGGAGGTAAATATGTTGGCGTATTACATGAAGACCAGCAATCGCCGTTGCCCCTGGAAACTCACAACACTAGAAGAGATTGAATAGTGTTTATAGAAATTACTATTTCGAATACTTCGAATTCAACAATCCTATTTCTGTTGGAAAGTCCATTGACCAATAGGACGCGAGCAACGACTCAACGAGTGAAACCCGCGGGGACTAGTCAGTAATGAGAAACTTCCCAAAAGCCCGTTATTTTCGGTTCCCGGAGAATGGAAAATTCTACGGTACATAGAAACACTATCCAAGTTTGTTAGAGACTAGGTATGTAAGTAATTTGTGATAATAATGTCAGCATTTAATATGCACCTCTAACACCCCTTTCTACGTAAAACGTACTAAATTATTACACAAACAGTTCCAAAAATAGACAGTTTCATTCAGCAGCGGTGTGTCAGATTCACAGAAAATTAATATCGTACCCGCATGAATGAAGAATTAAATTGTGTTGTGAGATGCATGCGTTGGACAGGTGAATTTTCGGCAAAGGCTACCGCATACACACTATTTTCAATTCAATTTAATTCTCTATTTATATGTGCTTATGGACTAAAGGTCGAGTTAAATAATTCTTGGTAATGTTCATACCTATGTAACACCGGACACGGGGAAATAAATCCTATTTCTTCACGCCCCAGCTGAGGCGAGAGGGAGTGGGCAACTCTTACTGACTTAAAACCATTTCGCTCCGTCTTCTGTTCCAAGTTGGACCGTGTACATCATTGTGCTTGCACCCGATAAGTAACAAAAAGCAACTCGATTTGTATGGGAAATAGGGAAAATGAAAATCTGCTAACTCCACTACTTACTACTTTTTTATTTGCAGTCACTAGGGTAGTAAGGAAATCGTAATAAAATATGGATTAAACTATCTAAATAATAAAAGTCTATAAAAGGCAAATAAGTTGGTTAAACAGTACAGATTTTGTGGTTTGATATTCAAAAGAAGTAGACAGGGCTGATTTTTCAATAATCAGATAAATGTTATCTTAGGAATAAAATTGTTGCTGTCACTGTCTTTTACAAATATTCTGACGCGACAGCACCATAATTATTCCCCAAGTAACTTTTATATAACCTTTGAAAAGTCAGCCCTAAGACTGAATGTAAAAGTTGTATGTATGCGCTAGTCCTTACTTTAGTTCCCGCTTACTGCAACTGTCAGCTGTCTGGTGCGTCCGATATGAAAATAAATCTTTCATTAAAAATAATTTTGATAAATGAAAAAACGGTCCGTCTGGATTCGGGATACGTTTGCTAGCCATATTTTTTGTCACGCCATATAAAAATGTTTCAAATTAAATATTTTATCGAATAAATAAATTTGCCTACGAATTAAAATAACCCTGCATTATTTTAGTCAAGTTTTTCTGGATGATGTTGTGATTGACCTCTTTTCTCAGAACTTTTCCTCCAGCTATTAATAAAATGAATATGTACATATATATGTGTACCTGCTTTATTTCACTATCACATGCTACCCACACCTTATCTCCTTGAGTATTTAAAGGTACAATAATCGTCTTTCAATTAACATATTTCAGTTAATATTTTCATACATAATCCAATTTTTACAATACAAGTTTAGAATACAATACTATTTGTTGTTTAGCTGCTAAGGGAAATACCGGAAAAGTATTTATTTGTAAATTCGGATGCAATCAAGTTTTTGTAATAAATTACTAGATTCTTAGAGCAAAAAAGAAATACTTGTTACAAGTAACCACAGATTTGTGAAGCGTAAACTGAAGGCTAAAGACGCTTCGACGATTCACGCTATTTGAACTCCCAAGGTGAACTTGGTCGAGGTTATTCGATATATAGTCAATATAAAGTAGAAAAATGCAGTCATTTATATAAATTTGTTGGTATCGGCACTACTCATCCTTCAAGTAAAACTCTAGGTAGGTATATAATATAATATACTTTTAAAGTTAATTATTGAAGACGCCTTATACCTCGATTAAAAGAAAGTACCTTCTTTTCATCGAGGTATATTTGCGGCGTATACGTCAAAAAATATAAAACCACATACAAGACTTTGCTAAAACGGATTTAGACTTCGCAGATAAATTGTAAATTATATTATCATAATTCTTACTCAATTGTATAAATGTGCAAGTGGGGATGTTTGTTCACTTTCACGAAAAAACTGCTCTATCAATCATTCTGAAACTTTGGACACATATTCCCTGAGGTTATACCAGAAACATCATACGATATCATTTACACGAAAAAAATGGATCCGATGCGAACGAAACACAGGGTAAAATCTAGCACCTAAGGTAATAAACGCTAAAGACATATGCTTCTATATCCTATTGCTCGAAAATCGAAGCAGTAGGTAGGTATAGCAAAAAGTTTTTAGTATATTTTCCATAGCTATTTGCCACAATTGTCGTCTTACCGTTAATATTTAATTGATAATGCCCATATCATAGTTGGGGTAATACTATTATAAGGATAGAAACAGAATAACTTTGAACATCAAAGCATAAATAAGAACTTAGTAAACGATTAATAATTAACCCTAAAGTGAGTATCACCATGATCCAGGACTCGATCCTCTTGATATTTGCATGTCAAACATCCTTAGCGTACTGCAAATTCAAAATTTTACTAAAATGGGACAATTCGCCGCATAGGAGGGTCGCATTAACCTATTTTCGTAATCTTCCAAGACATGTAAGCATTGTTGAACTGTGCATTAAGGATTCAACTCGATTCCTTAGCAATATTAAGTAATCCAAACTAATATTATAAATTCGAAAGTAATTCTGTCTCTCTGTCTGTCTTTTCTTCACGACTAAACTACTGAACCGATTTCTGTGAAATTTGGTACATACACAGTTTGGAACTCGAGAAAGGACATAGGATAGTTTTTATACCAAAATTCTCCAGGAAGACACTATTCCAAGCGAACGGAGTCGCGGGCAAAAGCTAGTTGTATAATATTACTTGAATTGTCTAGTTCAATTTCTTACGAAGATATACGTACTATCACAAAAATAACGTTATCACGTTTTGTAATCCTTGAAAACGTGCATATGCGAATATTATAATCTCTTTACAGGAATAAGAAGAAAATAAACATGTGCATTCAAATGAATTGAATGAAAATTTAAATATTTACCTTTCTACATTATTCAGTGTCGTAAATTCCATAAGGTAAATTGTAGCATGACATTTCACAATTTGTCGGACTGAACTTCGGAGGAACGGCATGCGTAAGAACAAAGTGGGCGTTTATTGTAAGCCAAACAATAGCGTTTTCCTACCAGTATCTATTACGACCTTTATACTTATTCAACTTTATTTCATAAATACAGAAGTGTATTTTTCTATAAGCTTTTCAATGCTTTTTTGTGTGATAGTATGTATGTGATGTTCACGACCTGATGGTAAGCAATCAGCGCCGCCTAAAGGAAATCGCAATAACAGAGGAGTTACGAGTGCGTCACTGACCTTTTGGGGATTAGGGATTTGGAGATTTTGGAATCGGAGAGGGATTGGAGGAGAGGAAGGATTGGGTCTTGGGTTGATGCTCACACGGCGAAACACAACGCCGTGGTTGTTTTACACCGCTTTTCTGTGAGGCCGTGTTATCACTCTTGTCCAGACGACTCATTCCTGCCGAAGCAGGGCTCTCCCACACTTATGCATGGCATGCTGGTTGCAGACCACGAGCTGAGTTACAGATTTTTTAATCTGAGGCAATCGAGCATCTGGATTTCCTGATGGTAACCCATGGACACCCGCAACAGAGGACTTACGAGTACGTCGCCGGCCTTTGGGGGATTAAGGTTACGGAGATTTAGGGATTGGATAGGGAAGGGGCAGGATTAAGCTCACTGTATCATTCCGGTCGAGCCGACCCAATCGTGTCAAAGCCAAATCGTGTCTCCCAAAGTAAGGTAAGCTCGTCATAAGTGACGCAAATTTTCATATTTGTGTGCAAGTTGCAAACTATGCATCGGAACCTGTGTAAGCGATGTAAGTTGAGTAAAGTACGCGAAGTTGTTTGAGAGCCGATGCGCAGTTACACTTGTTAAGGTAGGCAATGGCAAGTCCTTCTTGCTTCAACTAACTTGAGCTTCATAACACGGATATTTTGCAAAGTTTCGCTTTGCACGGGACATGTTTGTAGTTGAGCTCAATTGACATAGTTCAGCTTTAGCACAGATAATATTTCACTATACAAAGAGTGTTATTAAAAGGGGTTACTAATACAAAACATCTTTTATAAAACTAACACAAAGGAATGCATTACCTGCAGGCTTTTAACGTAAATAAGAAAAGAAAAAGAAAATGTGTAAGTTCTAAGAATGTGGCTTTTAGCTTTCAAGGTATTATGCGTTGATATAGTACTCTATGCGACAATCTGACGCGCGTCGAGGTTATACCATTGTTTCAAGGATAAAAGGTTTATAGGTATATACGTAATACATAGTATTGATATATATTGAATGCCGTCCGTAAAGGAAAGAAATATTTTTTTTTATCTTGTATTATGAATATGAAATGTTTTCTAGTGTAGTGTAATGAGACCGAAAACGGAGACCGTCCTATTATTAAAATTCGAAGTAAAAAACTGTACTGCTAAAATAAAATTGCTAGCTCCTTGTCCCACCATAATTGGGTAAGCTGACAATCACTCGATGAACAGATGAAGGAGACTTAAGACTAACCTTACAACTGTAACAGAGTAGCTTAACGAAGCCGCGAAGTATTAAATAATAACATAGTTACACGCTAACAAACAAGCAACGCCGTACAAGAGAGGATAGCGCGTTCATATCCTCAAAGTTTCCTTGTTGCCCGAAGCTTTGAGCAACAAACGAGCAACAACTAGCAACTGCAACTGGATACGTGTAACGATAGCCCTGAAACAAGAGGGGACAAGCTATTCAAGCTCTCTGTACAGAATTACGCCGGAGAAATTGAACTATGTTCGGTACTGACCGACGCCGGTTACAGATGCGAAAAGTTAAATTATCGAGTTATCGAGCTGTATGCACTGCGTTTGAATACTTAAGTGAGTAATAAAATAAATGAGAAAGTATTTAAATTATAACTGGCATCGTTATTTTAAAGGAATCAAAAATATTTTGGACAAATTTTCAAACAAATCTTTGGTACCCTTTAGGAATAAACTCGACTAGTATAAGAATATTTATAAACTTCTTTTCCTACTATGTCGGAGAAAACTTCTACTACATTCGCTATAAATGTACATGGTACATATGCATAGCTATATACGTACTGAAAGTAGAACTAAGAAACCGGGGCGTTGTTCGTTCCTATCTGAAGCCTCATCAATATTCAAGACCAGATTAATTAATGAGAGTATCGACAATGTCGCAGGATTCTCCAAGAGATTGTTAGCACCTAGTTTCTTACATAATCTTTTAAATGATGGTAATTCTTTCATCAAGAAGTAAACTCATATTTAAAAAGCAACAACTAATATACTTTCTGCCCTGGTTATTACAAGTCCCATATAGTAAGGATGAGCCCATTGACAAATATTGGACAGGAGAATACCCTCATAGTGCACAACTGCAGATAAATATAAAAAAGTCCTTTTCGCTTGTACTACAGACCCAATTATTCATTAAAATCGCGTCGGCTAATAAAGTATGTATGAATCCTTCATACAAAATGATAAAGCAAAATAGTCCCATAACTCAAAATGCATTATTTTAATGGGTTGGTGACGCTACAAATATTTGCACCCATTGTTCTTCTATCCAACCTCAGTGATGCCAACTTCAGAAGGGATTTCAGAGGAAAACTACAGTAAGAAAAAACGAACTACTTTTTTTACAAACACCTAATTAACGCTCGACCGTTAGCCGAACTTACAATCAATCGATGAAACAAAAAAATGAACAAAGAAAACATACAAAAGCAAAAACAACGAAATATGAGAATGAAGGAAATGGATTTACATCATTTTCCACGGAATTAAATAGTCCGAATTCTCTTCGCATTTTTTTATCAATGTACTTTTACCTCGTCCTTTAAAAACGACGTAAATATCTTTGTTCAAATGTTTTTAATTCAAAATTTACTGAACAAAAACTACAGCGTTGGCGTCGGATTAAATAAAATTTTAATTAAAACACAAGGATTACTCCTGTTTCCGAACTTGACGTGAGGTACTTAAAATACACCGATTTTCATCAGTTTTGTTACTATAAACTACAAGCCTTTTACCATATTGTAATAAGTAATTATCCTCCTTAGTACTTTTGAGAAAACTTAGGATGCAAACGCTTAATGTCTTTTTGTTATAACTTTTTTAGGTTTCCAGTAAAAGGTTTAAGAAGTGTATAATGTTTACAGTACTGTCTATACTAATATTATAAAGAGGTAAAATTTTTAAATTTGTATGTAAGGGGTAATCTTTGGAACCGCTGGTCGGATTGCCAAAATTCTTTCACTGATACTTAGATAGATAGTGTTACAATAGACCTACAATGTTCCTGAGTGCTATAGGCTAAAAAACATCACGCTTCAATCAAATGGAGGGCAGCGGGTGAAACTGCGCGAAAATAGCTAGTATTAAATAAGATGCATGGAGAAAAAACGATGTAGAGATTTTAAAAGAACTAATTAGGATCGCTTGCAACCAACGTGTGGGAATTCATTAATAATGAAATGTAAGAGAACTTCGTCGCTTCCAGCTTCGTCACGAATGAACCGGTTCGGACGGAGTGTTAGATACCACGGCCTCACTGAATACAGGCGTGAAGCAACGTCTGCTTATCAGGTTACTATCGGATGTTATCTCTGCTAGTTTAAAGATATATCCTATTAAAAAACGAGCTTGCGGTTTACCAAAGTAGAAAATCACATAGAATACATGTGAGTACTCTTTTGTCTTCGTGGTGGCCCGGAGGTTAAGGCGCCCGCTTCTCCTCATGAGGGTGCTGGTTCAAAAACTTGACAAGTTCCAATGTGAGCTTTTCCGAGTCATCTGTACTTTCTAAAATTGTTTAAACACCACTGACAGAAAACATCGTCAGAAAACGTGGACTTATAACTTCTACTTATAGGTTTGAAATTCGCCAATCCGCCTTGAGCAAGCGTGGTGATTAATGCTCAAAACTTCTCCGTGTGAAAAAGACCGTTGCTCAGCTGTGGGCACTTGATGACACAATGATGAGTACTCTTTCATACTCAACCTGTTGATCAGATTCCAATGTGATTGCACACCACAGCATAGTTTCACAAACTGCTTGACCACAGGATGTGGTGTAACAATTCTTTGTGTGATCTGTAAATTGTCATTATAAGCCTGGGTATGATATTAAGCGAAACTTTTATTGTGAGCTGCGAAATAAAAGGTAGGTAGCGAATAATTAATTTTTATACAGATGCATGAATCTCTTTTATTAAATGAAATTAATCGATATGAAAAATTGCCAATGATTAATAAGTAATGCATAAATGAATGTTGTAGATTCTTTACAATAATGGAGTTTTCAACGAATGCAAACGTTAACGAGTATATTATACAATTTGATTTTAACTTTATTTGGTTCAGTGACTGCAATATAACTTTCCGGTATGACTTTGGCTATTGTGAATTCGAAATTTTATCCTGAAATTGTTATAAACGCGAGGTCCATTAAAAATGAGGCTATTGAGTGCACCAGGCATAACTCCCATTACAGTAGTAAAAAAACTTATTGCAATTCGACCATCGAGGCAGTGTCTTTCAAAATATATAAAATATACCATTAGAATATCCATTACTTGGATTGAGTTACAAACAAGTAATCAACATAACTGTGTGATTGGTATCAAAACATATCCCATAATGTTCAAGCAGGACACACCACTGTATTCCACAGATAAATGCCCGAAACAATATCAGAAATAGAACTATGAACCTGCACGTACAATTTCTCAATACCACTATTTCAGTTGTGTCTTTTCTGCCAATGGCTCTGGAATTTTAATATTTATTGGCCAAATTTTATTGTAGGCACCAATTATGGTACTTAGGTGATTCTTGTGTGACTTACTTGTAACGTATTCGAAAAAAGTATATTTGTGTACTGAAGATTAAAAAAACAGTTAAATACTTACTAGTAGATAGTGAGTGGGAAAAAATTGAAAGACTCTTAAACAATCGGATGTTATTGAAACGTAAAAATAAAAAAGAATAATTATTTTATCGTAGTCAGCTTAGCGTTGAGCTGACGATAGCCATATTTTTATTATTTATCAGTTTTGAGTCTATTTATATTGCTTCCTACAGCGAGTTCCACTTTATCTTATTATGTTATAGTTTTATACTTGAAATTATTAATAATTTTCTCATATAAAATCATTAACTACCTACCGGGTAAGTCCAGCAGATATTTTACGCTAATTAGAGCAGCGTGTATGTATCTAGTCTTATTAATACTTAGAGTATTTATAACAAGGAAAATATTGTCCGATAAAACTGATCTATTACTAGCTTAGAACAGCAAAAGTCTGACTTAGAATATAGACGGGAGGTGCATATGAAAACCTCTATTAGGAAACACCAGATTGAAGCCCTGATCTCAATATAATAACCACCTGACGAACAGACTGATAGACTATTATTCCATGTTGACGTATTTATTTTCCATCTTATGTATTTCAGAAGTACCTATTTATGGTTTAGTTGGAATAAAAGATTTAGACTATCACTTTGTGAACTGTGGATTTTTTCTAGTTCATGGTGGCAATGCAGACAATATGAGTAAGGACTCTAGAACCATATCGATACAAGTCTCTGTAATCACAAACGGTCATTCCAAAACATGTTACATTTCTGTTTTATTAAAAAACGCATTCCGTTTTCAATATTGAATTCCGACAAATCCTTTCCATATTAAAAACAACACACGTTTTTCGAAAAAAGATATTTCTATATGTAAACACTACTCTCGAAAGGCACGCAGACTTTCCATACACACTATAATAAAATAGACAGAAAAATGAAATAAAAGTCAAAAATTTTATGAACCCGCGTACTAGTACGGACATGAAACATTTCACATGGCCGTTCGATTCGTAAATGGAATTTGCAATATGAAACAAATCACACTATAACTATGAGGAAAACTACAGTTAAAAAACGGTCGCTCGCTTACTATTTTAATACCGACAGGCTTTTTTTTAATGGCGTGGTTAACAGCCCTTAGCTGGTATCCACCTTATAGGGATTATACCTAATACCAAGTGTTATACCAAGTGATAGTGTTAAGTTTATCCGGTGGACAGTCGTAATTGTAAGGTTAATCTATGAGAATAGCGAATTATTTGTATATTTGTGTACCTTTAAAACATATTAATTCAACGTTTAATAATTACTGCAACGAAATACAGTTTATATAGATATTGTTGTTCTACCAATTTTGAATTATGGTCTGGTAACACTATTTTGAATATCATTTTGAACGGATATGAACACACAATTAGAACCGTGTGTTCGTTTTACTCGCTAAACCAGCCAACACCTCAGCAATTAAAATAATTAGTTAGGGATAAGACCTTGATTCTTCATAATCTAGTAAACGAACGATCTTTTACAAAATTACTACTTTTAGTAAGAAAACTTATTAATGTAAGTATGTGATTATAACTTATCATTGGGAATTCCCTGCTCCAATAACGATACGACGACAAATAGAGATAAAACAAATTATGAGTCTGACACATAAATTACGTTAAGAGAAGTTTGAGTGATAACTAGGCGGGTGTTGCGACTGAACTCGGTTCATTACAGAACTACCGCCGTGTAACTAAAAACAAACAGTTTGGCATTCGCTCAGAGTTTGTTGGGAGTTCGTAACAACGGAATGGGGGACAGAGACTTACATTTTTGTATACGACAGACCGACAACCTTACCGCATTTTAGACAGTAACATGCAAATTTGACTTCTACTATGTGCGACTTACAAACAAACAACTCGACTTTTCGTCAGATTTTCTCGAGAGTTGGTAAGAAATGAATGGGGACTTACATTTTATTTTATTGTTTTGCGGGCGTTAATATAGTTTTTACAACCGTTCTATTGAAAAATGTGTTACAGGGTGGAAAGCTAGTGTATTCTGGACACAGTTTAGGCTCCGAACTAACTCGGGGTAAACAAAAATACTTATTAAGTATATGTAATTTTGATTTTAGTATTTAACCGTTTATATCATACTAGCTTTTGCCCGCGACTCCGTTTGCGTGGAATAGTAACTTTGGTATGAAAACTATCCTTTATCCTTTCTCGCGTTCCAAACTATGTCTGTACCAAAATTCATAGAAATCGGTTCAGTAGTTTGGATCGGATGATTGGTCAATCAAACTTGAATTTAAA
This sequence comes from Spodoptera exigua, assembly GCA_902829305.4. Taxonomy (NCBI): domain Eukaryota; kingdom Metazoa; phylum Arthropoda; class Insecta; order Lepidoptera; family Noctuidae; genus Spodoptera; species Spodoptera exigua. The sequence continues at coordinate 2,816,492 of LR824601.2, read as the reverse complement.
AGCTAAGTACGATTTACTTCACGATTATAGAAGTTAAAAGAAAAGTATTCAATAAAATCCAACAACAATCTCACAAGGAAACCATAACCTACGTGACTGTTTAAAACATCCCACATCCAGATGTCCTTAACGTGATACAAAAGGCATTGGCAACTAGCTCTGAAGTCTCCAGTCAGTTAACATATTCAATAAAATCTTTCATTGAAACGAACCCGAGTTGCATTGTTGTCAAAGTCCACATATCAGATCAACATTTCCACATTCAGGCATACGGCCTAACCGACCCAGTTCTTGAAACAGTAATATCACCATGTATTGTGATCGAACTTACATCGTCGGCTAGCAGTGAACAGTGAATATGGGAACTGCGAATATTTTCTTATACAACAGAGTCCAGTATTGGTTTGTATTGAGAGCCGATTGATATTTATTTAGCCAAGCTCTTGGTAAATTGATACGCAACATACATATATTTGGATATTTGTTGACCTATGTGTATTGTACTAAATATTTACTTAGCTAGTGGACGGTAATTGTTGAATGGACCCCAATATTGAGCATGTTGGCGTATTTATGGTAAGCAGATCTGCGCATATTAATTGCAAAACCTACCTTTTGCAAGTTACAGTAGGTACTTATTAGTACAATGTAATTACAGGGTGTAGCCAGCCAGGGTTGCGGTTGCAAGCGTACTGTGGCTGCGGCTCTGAGCAGGAGAAGGAACATTCTGGTTTTTTGGTAAGGGTCTAAGTCACGACAAATCAAGACGGTTGGTTGGTTTTAGAAGCAGAATATGAAGTATATCGATTCATAGAATCGAATCCGATATCGTTAAAAGGGCAGTCTCGCTTGTGACCACATTAGTCCAAGCAGTCAAAGTATTCGCTACTGCTATTTGTCCGGAGCTTACGTAGTAAATATGGTTTTCTTGACCAGCACAATATGCACAGTAAAATCTGTTGCAAAATGGCTGCGTGAATAGAGGCTGGATGCAAAGAGGTACTCGGGCACAGAAGCGTGATATTTAATCGGCTTATGTCCAACAGTAGACGGAAACGGGTCGACGGAGATGATACAGGTGACACAATATATAGTTTAGGAGACCTCTTAGATTTAGTCTTTAATGTGAGGAAAGGCTTGGAAAGGAGATTAATGTACACTCAGATTGACTAGACAGAGGATTTAGGTTCAGATTGTTTTAAAGAATTAATCATAATTGAAGATTAAGGTTTCATAGACAGTATGGGTATATTGTAAAATGCTTTTAAGGAAACATTACTTTACTCGATAAAATTATATGCAGAATTTACTTAAAAAAATTAAAAATCAAAGAACGATAATATTATGACATCAACAGTTCATGTTTATGTTGAATTATATGACGCAGCATATTGATGACCTTGACGATTAAAACCACAATAGAAATTGTTATCGGAACACTTTTAAAAATTGAGACTTGCTATCTAATCATATTGCGATAAGATCAAAGAAAACGATGTTTTAATAATTAGAGAAAAACTTGAACTGCCTTTTTAATTGGTCAGCATCGCAAGTGTAAAATCTCGGCCTGAATCGTTGTTGGCTGATTTAGGTTAGGTAAAGGATTGTTGAGTATTTTGTTTTCCTAATATTCGCAGAGTCTGCAGTGGCATATTTGTGTATGGGCAATATTTCAGTTTGTAGAATGTAGCTTTAGGTAAATTGTTGTTACACACGTGTGGGAACAGTATACGGCATATAGGCACAAAACAATGGGTGTGTGTGCCAGTCTGACAGGCTCAAATTGGTCGATACGTGTACCTATGTATGTGCCGTCGTCCTACATGCTCACTGAGCCATAAAGTCTCCAGATGTCAAGGATGATCAACAACAAACCGAATATTTGATAGAAATGCAACAATATCAACAGTTTGGAATGAGTGACCGCAAAAATGGGGGTAGAGGCACAGGTAAAAGTTCCTACGTAGGATATACATATACGTTACTAGGGCTAGCACGCTACGGAAGTGCTGAGCTCAGGGTTGAAAGGAGCCCAAGTCCAAGCATATCCTCAATATAATTTAGTCTTTGATATATTTTTTCTATATGGCCGCATCTATTTTCACAACATCAAAAAATGGGCATTTAGTAGTTACCACAACTTATTGTTAGATTTAATTAATCTCTCATTTTAAAGAGTGACTTTGGCTTCATTTCATCCAGATATCCAAACAGAACCAGCCCTACTAACAAATAAACTGGCAAACTTTGCCGTCTTAAAATTCTAGTCATCAAGTACTTGACGTGAGTTAAGTAGGCAGCCCTGAGTGATGTTTTGTCAGTCAGGAACGCAATTACACCTAGAATCACGGGCCAACCATGCGGAAGGATACTGCAGGCTGAGGTGGGTGCTTGTGATTAGCGAAATACATTCCATAAAATACAGAATTCAATACAGAAAAGATAAAGACCGAATAATTTTGATGAAAATTAAAAATAGCCTTAGAATAGACCTCAGTACAGAATGATCACAACAAAAAATTCTAAAACTTTCCTAAAATCAATTATCGGGCAGGAAAGGAAAGTTGGCACAAAAATTTAGGCAACAAATACAGAGACGTCAATCAATTCTGTTAGCTCACAGGTAAGGGGCGGTATATAGGAACTCTGTTATGCCTATTTGACAGTTCTATTTACGTGTTCCCATCCGTTCTATTGATAACAATGTATTCGCGAATGATGTGCCTCCTTGTTTTGTAAATAAATGGCCAAAATGCTGTAAAAAGACTTAATATTGACAATAAAGTTCGGTTTAATATGAATTTGTTTATAACAAATTCTTGCTAACAAAGTCTTTAAGATTAAACGCGCTGCAACTAGTATCGTTATCTACAACTCAACAGTTGTGTTAGGTCGGAAATATTGCAGCATAGTTGGACACTAACGTCGCTTAGAATCAACACAAAAGATATTTCTTAAGCACTTGTCATATTACGACAACATGGTGAATTAATTTAGCTACACTAAATATTTATTTAAGACTATTACGTCTTAAAAATTGACGTAGGACCCTTTTTTGTCATGGCAAAATCATCAAATGACTTCTCCCGCCCAGGGTAAAGCAAGAGACAGTGTCGGACTCTTACTGACTAAAAACCGTGGTGACTTATTGCGCTTAACCCGCAACTCCAGCTGTGCCGTAGGATCCTGGATCACTTGTTCCTGTACAAATTAACAAGCACACACATCAGCTGTCCTTGAGTTATTTAGCCAGATTAACGTAAATATGCTTTACGGCTTGATTTCGTTTTAAGTCAAAGTAAAAGTCAAAATCATTTCTTCCAGCACACCATAAATAGGTTCTTTTAAAACGTAAAAATTTAATAATAGTCTGTCAAGCTTTTCGTCGGTGCAGCTAGGTGCTCGTTCCAAAGTGTAGATTCGAATGGAGAAGATCAAGCATGGAAAATCAACGTTACAATTACTTACTAATAACAGTTACTTTCTGTTAAGGGTTTTATAACTAGCATGGGTGTTGTTTTCCACAACAAATAAAATGCAAGGCTACATCGAAACTGAAAAAATTCGATGTTTTCTTCGATGACACACACAAACAGACAGACTGACTCGTCGAAGTAGAAGTGGAAACTGTTTAGTTTTTTCTTCTACTCAAATAATATCTTTTTATTTATTTTGTTGCGGGATCCAAGACCGCCATTCATGTGCCTGGAACGCGCCGGACTTCAGTGTTCCGGTGTTTTCATGGGTGTATCTACTGTTGATCCTGGCTTATAGGAGTTGCAGCGGTGTGCAAGCTTATAACTACCTTGTAACCCGTACTTTTGCATTGGTGGTTAAAATTGTTATTATTTTTTTCTTTCTTGAATGGCAACCGAGTTTCCAATTTAATGTTGACGACTATACTGCCAGTGTCAAGTATTGTTATAAGTGCGGAACCTAATAACCGTTTACGTCACACCATTAAAAAGGTTACAAATGTTCGATGACAAATATAATGGTAGGTAATAATCAAAAGCGTGTTACGTTATAAATTATACCCGTATTTGCTATTTAACAGTAACCAAAAAAGGTATTTGAAACTAAATTTGGACTATCATTAATTGACCACAACAGCGTGGTATGCAAAGATAAACAAACGTGTTTTGTCTTGATATGCAAATTTTGTTAGGAAAACAATAATATTAATATTTTACCCAATTACACTATTAGTAAATTACAAGTTTCATTAGGTTATTCACAGGCGTTTAGGAGATAAGTATCGCACAGGAATGCGATTGTGGAAGACATAATCGGCACGAATAGACCGGTTCAGCCGGAGTTTGGTATTTAATTTTAATAAAAACTAAGTATAATACTTTTTCGTATTCATAAAGAATGAGACATTTTTGGAACACTACAAATACTACAAGAAGCAAAGATAGACGAATCCGTCCCTACCACAAGCAAAACCCCTAAGAATACTCAAATCGATGCATATTCAATTTCCAACACAGAATCTCGTTAATCCTATAAAAGGCTTAGACAGACAAGAAATAAGGAAGCAAAAATTTCTTTTCAATTTGCTTTCCTATTCTTATTTTCATGTCTATCATTACAATGAGTCTACATATTGTTAGCGAGCTTTTAACATGGACATGTTCCTAGATGCGAGACTTAGGTACAGCATCGTTGTTAAGCGATCGTAAATTGTAAAAATACAAGGTAATTAAATTTTATTTTTTTAGCTTCTCCCATCGGCATCGTCCGCGTTACCCGGGCGAAAAGTCGCCTATATCTTAACGCGCACTTCACTTCTATCGTTAAGCCAGGATTCATCAAAATCTATTCAGTGGTTTTTACGTAAACCAGTACGAAATATCCAACAATCCCTTTCTATATAGCAACTGACTGACAAGACTGAAAATCGATAGTTGACGAGCAAAGGGTAACTAAGTAATTGTTACATAGCAGACAACGTCAGAATTAATAGCTGTATGAATTAACGAAAAAAGCATTCAATTTATCTATACCCATACTAATATTATAAAGAGGTAAGATTTGTAAGTTTGTATGCAGGAGGTAATCTTTGGAACCGCTGCCGCGCTGGTCGGATTGCTAAAACTGATAGATAGCTACAATGTTCCACGTGCTATTGGCTATAAAACATCACGCTACCACCACGAGCCGAGCAGCGGGTGAAACCGCGAAGGATTAGCTAGTATTTAACATTTACCCCCTTATTTCAAAACCAAATTTGACTTTAGTCTAGGTTTAAACCACTGAGTCAGGTTTTGTTTTTTGAATCTTATTATCATCTACTTTCAATTTGAAATACAAAAACTGGCTCAACCTCATTTTCTAATAAGGCCGGTAACAAAAAGGAACGTATTTGTCACAGTCCATATTATGTTTTTTTGTCCGCCACATTAAGATATCCATTTATTGAGCTTCGTTCTTACTATGTTAAGTACATTTATTTACACATTATCACTGAGATACCAGAAATCTACTATAAATAATAAACAGGTTAGCTACTTAAAGAACATCGTAAATATAGATTAAGATAACAAACAAAATCCATTATGAACTGGCACGTTTTTCTCGAAGAAAATACGGTACACACCACACACGCATTATCAATTTTAATTGATAGGGATTTTAGATTTCCGTGTAGATATCAAATCAAGTATTTGTTAGACAGTGTAAAGAATAAACACATTTTTATTAACACACACTCGAGTGATATCACTTTCTTGGTATGTGATGAACAATTGAATAAATAATGAAAAAATAAAGTAACCTGTACCACATTGCAGCCTTTTAAAAACATCTCCAGACACAAGAACCATAGCTCCCACTAATTCAGTTAAATTAATTACTTATATCATTATTTTTATAAATGCAGGTGAATGCACTAGGTAATAGTTTTGCTTTGAACTGAATGGAACTGATGCCAATAACGGTGACGAAAATGGATTAGGAATCTCACCTTGACATAATCCTTTTTGGGAGTAGGAACAATGATACAAGTGCATAATGGATATAGACATGACGGCTCCGCTTTCACGAATAGACAGGAACGCAATATTTACATTTGAATCGATACATTTGCAGATGATACTGTTATCCAATTAAATAATAAGTAATAGATATCTGCCATTAACATATCACAAGTTGGCGTTAAGATACGACCACAGAGCATCATAATAATTTACGCAGCGGAAATAAATTCGTCTTTTATTCGCTTTTCGGTTCATCGATAAAATATTTGCCGTCTGCATGTACCTAGCGAATGCACTTCGGCAGTTGAATCTGTAATCTCGAACCCCTGTTGTGGGAAAGTCGATGAAAATGGGGTAGCTTGGGCTTACCCACCCCCGAGGGTACCACACCTCGAGGGAGCTGTCTATCATTTAGAATTCTGAAACGTGTCAGCAGAATTCATTTCCTTTACGTGAAATTCGGTTGCACAATGTGTATGTACACTGTTCATGACCGATCGGTGAACACTAGCTTCGGTGGTTTCAGTTTCGTACCGAGAACACTGTAGTTACATTCATCAATATCGTTTTAGTAAATTGGTTGCTTAATCTGTGATGCAAATCGTTTAAATGTTATTATGTCATACTTTGTTATTCTATTATTAGTCGTTTTAAATAGATATTTTTTTTTATGTTTGAATTATTTACATTTCATTTATTTTTTATAAATTATTTTAATAATTTCTCTAACTGAGTCTAAATGTAAATTAGAACTCATTTTATGAAATACCTATTTAAAGATTATTATGTCTATGGCCATCTTTGCAATAATAAAAGAAGGCTAAAGTTGAAATACAAATAAAATATTGGGGTTTGAGTTTGAAGTTTTTCGATTTTGCGAAAAGTATTCCAAACTCACTTGGCGTACCTATTTCATTTGTTTTTTTTCTATTGTTATACCGTGTAGATACATAAACAGATGTAGGGACGCACTCACGCACTGTGTTTGCATTATGTCCTGAATATTCATATCAATTACACTTTGAGGATCAATCGCTATACCGCTTTGCAGTTGCACTTACCAACTCGACCAACAGCACAATGCATGTGCCTGCATAGTAAAAAGGGATTTGAATTCGTGATTGTTCAATGTCCGAGCGAAGCAACAGTGGTACATCAAAGTTAGGAAGGGAGTTACAGGGAGTTAGCAAACATCCATTTAGGACTGCACTCTCGCAATTAAACGTTGCAAAAGTGTGTTTATTTTGCAAGCAGTTCGTCGCTAAGTGGTTAAGTCCAGCTTAACAAAAGTCAAACCTTTCAAATGACTTAATTCTTCTGCACCATTTCCCAGGATTAAATCCATCTCAGGACTTTTAAACAAAGCCACTTATTATTTTGCCTTCGGCTAGGACAGAAAGCCTTAGTTTTATTTACAATCACGTTTTCTTTTGTTTAATTTAGTCCCATTCCGTTGTTACGTGTAAATTCAATTTTTCATTGCAAAACAAATAGGTCTGTATTTTTCTACAAAAACATTACAATATTGCTGAAAATCCGATTTAATGTTCAGAAAAGAAGAACAATGCCATATGTAAATAAAAAATATTTTATTTTTAAAGCCGATTTCAGTGAATATGGTCAGAAAACACGTTTTTAAATGAATGTTTGTTTTTAACACCTTTTTTTATAACACGGTGGAAATCTTCACGGTCGTAATTTCTGGCGTGGAGACGACGAGTGGGTGTGCCGGACTCTTACCAACTGTAACGACCATAGTGTTTCTCCTCTGTCTTTTCTTATAGACCGACATGCCTTGACCCACCTCCATATTTGCGAGAGGCCCCGCCACGTTGCGCGGCCCCAGAAGACTTCTTCCCTATCATGTGTAGCGCGCGTGGCACACTACATATGGTAACCGCTATTTTCCGGCTATACTGCGGGCTTCCGACTCTCCTAGCCAGTTGCCCGCAGGCCTCTTCAATAGAGGCGACCAATCGGCTGCCGCCTTGCGGCGTTGACGATCTGAACACCATGAGCCTTTTGGGATTTTTGGTAGGTGCAATATTGAGGAACACAGAATTTCGAATGTAACTTTAATCAGTGCAACCTTATCGACACAGGAATAATGATTCAAATGAATACAAATTATTTACCTAACTCTTGTAACTGCGTCATGAAACATTAAACGTTATACTTTACTAACGATTGACAATCAAATTTCTTTCAAAATAGAGCAATGCGTACATTTAATGAACTGCTATAAAAAAGGAAGCAAAAGATCATGTATAAAATCCAATATATCAAGTTTCAGTTTCATTACAAACTGTAGAACATACGTTCGAAACTCAATACCAGCGTTGGAACAAGGATTAATCTGTATTGCAGTGTTTTCCAACACAATTAATAACCTATACTGAGCATCGATAGCGGAGAAAACGGTGTCAACTTGCTCATACGATACTCGAGCCTGGCGCTGTCAGCTACCCATAGAGGTTCCACGTCATTGCAAATTAAACGCATTTGCAGCATCTGCGATTAATAACAATGCCTCCACCCAGTGAGAAATTGCTTTGAACTTAAGATGGGTGACAGTCCCCCCGTATTGTTTGGATTTGAACATTCGCGTTGTTCGTGATTCTGATAGACGTTTATGAATGTTCGTTATTCAAGTTTGATTTGAACTAATAATTATAATAAGCTAATCTCCAGATATTACAAAAGTAATGATGATTTCTGGATGACAGGGTCTGTACTCAAAGGGTAAAAAAGGAAACCCTAATACTGAGACTCCACAGTCCGTCTGCCTGTCTGTATCTAACGAACGGTAACGATAGCTTGATAATTGAAATTTGGTCAGGTGTATTTCTGATGTCACTATAACAGCAAATACAAAATAAAATAAAGGAGACTTCAATACAACTAAGTTCATTGCAATGCCGATAATAGCTTGAAGGCTTGAATGAATTAATGAACGAAAAGTACAGAAGACTGCGTTAGTCCGATTCGCACTACGCCTGTTTTATTTCTTCTACACAATACAAAGTTTTTCCAAGCTTAGAATTTCGTATCGGCAGTCGGCATAATATCCGATGGTTCCGGGGTTGCGGGGTAGGCAATGTGGCACCGTGGCCTCGGCTTAAAGCATGAGAAAGAACGGGGAAGTTTAGTCAGTAAGAGTCGGACACTCTCTCTCGCCTTGCTCTGGGCGGGTAGGTAATTTGATGATTTTCCCCTGCCAAAAAAAGAAACACTATCCGACGTTGACGGTGAAGCGGTATGTTCTTAACACATTAGTCGCCAGTCACTAGCTCGGCCCTTACTAGTCTTAAATCGGAGCATGAGGAATTAGGCATAAATTAGAAGCTCACGATGATATTCTCTGATTTTCCTTATTTTACTTCATACAAACTATGTAGCAATAGACAGAAGGATTACTTGCATACTACACACCGCACAATAACTATGTTTCCTAAACAATTTCATTACATCATAAGATTAGTACCTACTTGTTTAAAAACACCAACGACTGTCGAAACTATTGTCATGCCGGAGTTTCACTGGTTCACCTATCGAAAACATTTTCGCCGTGATTGACTCAATAGAGCACATCTATTTAGTAAAATATAAATAATTATGTATTATTATGCAAATAGTAAATAATTATGTCAAAACATAAAAAAATCTTATAAGTCATAACATTACTAGTCTAGACTATTAAATGTGGGAGAGCCATGCTTCGGCACGAATGGGTCGGCTCGACCGGAGTGATACCACGGCCTCACAGAAAACCTGCGTGAAACAACCACAGCGTTGTGTTTCGCCGTGTGAGTGAGGTTACCGGAGGCCCAATCCTTCCCCTCCCCCAATCCCTCCTCAATCCCTAAATGTCCAAATCCCTAATCCCTAAAAGGTCGGCAACGCACTCGTAACTCCACCGTTGCGGGTGTCCATGGGCGGCGCTGATTGCTTACCATCAGGTAATCCGTCAGCACGTTTGCCGACACCTTACATTAAAAAAAAACAAGAGTGTAACGAATGAATAAACGTACGAGCAAAATTATTCATAAATCATTCATTTACAAATTACATCAACCTATACTAAACTGTAATTTTCATTGATTACGTTATCTACTTTACCGGTAGTTTCCAGTTTCGCGGGATCACAGGGTCCCAGACCTTTGGAAGACATACATGAGGCCGAAGCCCAGTTGCAAAGGGTCTTTGAACAACTTACGCCTTTATGCACTATGAAAGTGCACCCAAGGATAATCCCCGGTTGGGGCAGAACTATTGTGGAATATTGTAGAAAATTGTATGGTTTTAGGTGTTTGTGACTGGCTTTGGACTGGTAGATACTGTAAATAGTAGAATTTGTAAGTTTGTATGTAGCGGGCGCAATATTTGGAACCACTGGTAGGATTACCAAAATTGTTTCACTGATAAATAACTACAATGTTCCTAAATGCTATAGCCTATAAATTATACTTGATTTTCAGTTTTTAATAGAGCTATCCCTTTGAACGCTGCTATTTTTAAAATCTAGGGCTACATCCTTTTATACGCGTGCTAAACCGCTTATTTATTCTTAAAAATGTTACAAACGGAATACTTAGATATTATGATACTTATCCAAAATGCCAGTGCTGTGCAGTGCCTATGTGTGCAAATAAAAAAGGAGGACATAAGTTCCCTACAGAAAATTAAAGCCGATTAAACAGTGGCTTGTAGCCATAATAAAATCAATAACACTTCCAAATACATAAAATTTTACTAAAATAATAATACGTTCGGTAAGAATGTGTGCTATCTGACAGCTGTTTGCATTATCTCGACAAATTGAAAAAAAAATACGATTCAACAACAGACCTACGCCATTTGACTATTCTTTACATTTCACAACAAATTGCCCGTGATACCTATTGGATTAAGGTTTTTTCTAGATTTCATTTCTTTGAAGTACCGTTATGTTGAGTTAGTAATATTGCCACTTAGTATGCATTGGCATCAAACTTAACGTATATTATAGGTCTTTACCTATGAAAAATGCCGTTCTGCAGTACACAAAAACTATACACACACACGTACACGTACACAGTGTACACAAAAGACTTAGGCTAAGGCTAAATAATTTTGTTTTAAAAACATGGGATTCTTTTTCCAAAAGTAGTCATTTGTTTATTGATTAGTGTTACATTTTCTTCGCATATCAAATCAAAAAACTCGTTTAAATTTTTTCATCCAAAACGGCAATTTCATAGGGAAAGACCTATTATAAGATTTCAGCTCAATTTATTGATAATATGTTGTATATTAAAAACAATCTCCAAGATGCCACAGGTGCATACATAAATTGGAAGGTAAATAAAAGCTTTTAAAAACCATGGAAAACGTGCGTGGCAGCTTTATACTATAATTAATAAATTAATTTATTAATCAATGACGTTGACAGAGAGGTTGATGAACTCGCTGAACACAATTCTCTGTCTCGACCATACGTTAATGGGCTTTTAAATATCAAAATTGACAATAAGTGGAACTGTTGAGTACTTAAAATAATCCCCTACTCGACCTGGCGTGCTTGCAGTTTCTCGATAAACGATATCAGGGGCCCAATCAAGTCTGCTATTTTCAAAATACTGTCATTCCAACACGATCCCATTGTCATTATGCTAAAAGTTAATATTCTGTCATTTAATACTGGCTGATCAAAGGCGGTCAGCGGTGTCGTAATAGAATTTTGGTACGAGCTGTTTTGTACAAATTATAAACTGTAACTGCACAATAATATTCTAATCTAAAATCACTGCTTAAAGGGAACTGACCAAATTTTATTAATTTATTGCATTATGTGAAATTTTCATTCGTAATCATGTACGAGATTCTCAATGAAGTGTCACTAGTTGACAATTGGAAATTGCGCCAATATGTTAAAATTAAGTTAATAAGTTTATCAAACATTTCCAAATCAAAAATTTTGAAATCAATGATCCATTATTCTAACAATGTAATGGCAGACTTGAGGCCCTGTTATATTTGCTACACTGATTTGATGGATGCATTTGGACGATGTATTCAATTTTCGAGAGAGATTACCGAATGATATTAAAGACCGTTGTTAATGTACACACACATTCAACGTTAGTTTACTGATATGCATGAAATTCAGCATTATTCCATTCGCCAAAACCGCCAACGGTCCGTCGAATGTTAACCATTGATATTTGGACAGCGAACCAGTGCCATGAAAATTCGGAGCACATTATTTGATATGGCTTTACGTTCAAACCTGTTAGTGCCTTTGTTAAATTGTATTGTACGCCGATTAATGAAAATGCTTTTAAATAAAACTATAATCTCTACTGGAATATTTCAAACATTGTTGTCATGTTTTACTTTATAATTTGTTCAATTTGGATGCACAATAACTAAGTAAGGATAATCCATCAGAATATATTACATTATTATTTAAAGGATTTCAAAGAATTTTATAGTATAATATACTTGCAGTAAGATTTTTGCTCTATTTTTACGCTTGCATAATAATGCGTTGTTGAGCGATTTTATTCCATACAGCTACCTGACGTGGATCTACTAGGGGTGATTATTCTTTACAACAAATGGCGAAAGTACGTTTACAGTAAGTACTTCCCTAAAATTGTCAGAAACATTTTGACACCACCCTAAAAAAAGTACCTACATACCTAAAGAAATTTATTTGAAGCATTAACAAATTAAATGTTATGAAAAATATTTAGTTTTATATACATAACATTTATTTTTTGCAAAGTAACGCTTGATTCTATAAATTATCTTTGCATTACCAAATATTTTTATTTGTTACAAAAAGAAAACTGCTGGTTGAACATCATCTTCTACATTGAACCGCAATGAAAATATCTTCGAGTGAGATGGAAAAAATTTAGTGATGTGTTTTATTTCACTCACACGTCGACTTTACGTTTGCACGTCACACAAGTCGTAAAGGTAGTCTCGACTCGACCTAAAATGTCCGATGGAATTGTATTGCAACTGAAAATAGCCAAAGCGAATTTGTCAAACTGTTTAAATTCTACAGTTGATAAGATAAAACGACATTGCCGTGACATAAAGATATTGGACTGTTTTTAAGTATAAAATCGACGTTCGTGTCGGATGGTTGTATGGATATTTTTGGAAATTTCAGGACTTTATTAAAGGTATATTAAATAAAATTGGACCTAGCTCGTAAAAGAGGATATTAAATCCATCGTTGTGCCAATAGAGGCTGTGGATGTTACGTATTTTCGTCCAATAGAGCTTAGCTTAGTAAGTACTAAACCATACAATGTAAATTTTTTGACAGCTTCGGTGATTTGGTAAGCAATCGTCTTGCTAGAGGTCACTTAAAAACTGTAACCGCTTATATACGATCGATCCAATCAATTTATACACAAATTATTTCGGGGAGAAGTTATCTGTCTCTTCTTTATTATTATCTTTTGTAAGATCATATCCATATTGTTAGTATATGTTTTTTTTTATTTTTGTTTTACATTTGCAATGTTATAATTTTAACCTCCAATAAAGTAGAATATCTATTATTACATTGGAATAACCTGGCGTCTGTGTAATGCAGTCTTTTATCTTCCTTTTAGCATAGCTATCACTAGTTCTGTTCTTGAAGGTTATCACACTGAACTAGAACACGCAAGTTAAACCGCAAGACTTAATACATAGGATGAAAGGGTACTGGTAACCCAACAATACAAGGTCTCAGACGCTACTTAAAATTAGTTACAAACCCATTAATTGGTCGAGAACTAGTCCAAGGACCCTCAATTTAGATTAAGGTTTCGTAATACGGGACTAAAAGCTTGCGTGAACAAATAGCAATCAGGTTATGGTGGAATATATGCTAATGCAATTTTGATGCCAGAGCGAACCGAGTCCGCGCTCCACGCTGATAAATACGGATATTTTGAGCTTCGTTAGTGGTACAACTTTGTCCAATTGTTGGATGGAAATTAGGTGAAGGTTTTATATTTTTTGTCCTTGAACAAATATGCATTGTAATATGTCACAAAGCTGGTTTTATGCGTGAAGAACGTAGTATTTCAAGCAAAGAGGGAAGTTTCGAAAACCGATACATTCAATAATATTATGCCAGTACACACGATCTGGTCAACGTAATGTCCTAAGGAAAAAAACAAACTCTATCGTAAGGGCTAAAACAAAAAACTTACCTTTTTCTCGAGTCCCAGCATGATTGCGAAGAAGAGAATAAAGATGATAGTCGTGGACTTCGTCATTGTGTACAGGGAGATCGTGACTAACTCCAGTCCCCAGTTCGAGAATCCTACATCAATGCCGCTGGCCAAGCCAGTTGGCCCAACGGACTTAAGGCAGGTCATGCATGGCAGTATTAGTTGAGGAGTGCCTGTGATAATCTGGAGTACCACCCTCACGCAAACGGATAGAATCCATTTAACTATGAGGTGGTACATCACCACGGTGAGCGGAAACTTGAAGTCCTGGAAGAGAAGTCTCAATTAGTCGTTTTATAAAAATATTCAAAGATGGCAGTTGACTCGCCTACTCCTAGGTGGCACACAAGTACATGTGGACCTCTTTTTATTTATGTGTGTCTATGTGGGATACACAAAGAATTAAAGAATGTTACCTATATAGGATACATTCGGTTTCAGCCAGTTATTGTTATTCTACTAGTGCAATTCTACGCCTTATCAAGGTAATTTTCAATTTAGATTTGTTACAATATCCCATTCGAGTATTAATGATAACTCAACCTTACTAGAAAAATAGAAAACAAGTGAAAACTCAGCCTAAAGTCAAATACTAGGCTAGATTTGCAGTCTTTATGCTAATTAAGTACGTTTTTCTTGGATACAAAATTTTCAGTTTCCAACTTTGTAAACTGCTAAATAGAGTTCAATACCACTTTGTTTCGAAGTACTAAGTAAGCATAACTAGAATAATCTTTATCTTACTTCTTTTACCGAGTTCAATTAAATGTCAGTTATGGTAATGGAATGAGTTCGAGACCTGACGCTGACTTTTTAATTTTCCGCTTTTATGAGTTCTTTGTTACACTGGCAACGTTCTCAGCTCACAATGATAACGTCAGGTAGGTTGGCTCTAGAAGAATGAAATGTTAAGTTTGTATAGTGTTTAGATTATCTAGCTTTAAAGTTTATGTTTTTTTTTTAGTGTAATAGGTCGGCAAACGAGCAGACGTATTACCTGATGGTAAGCAATCAGCGCCGCCCATGGACACCCACAACGGAGGAGTTACGAGTTCGTTGCCGACCTTTTAGGGATTAGGGATTTGGAGATTTAGGGATTGAGGGAGGGGAAGGATTGGGCCTCCGGTAACCTCACTCACACGGCGAAACACAACGCTGTGGTTGTTTCACGCCGGTTTTCTGTGAGGCCGTGGTATCACTCCGGTCGAGCCGACTTATTCGTGCCGAAGCATTGCTCTCCCACACTTAAATGTTGCAGAACTGGTATGTGTTAATGCTTAACGTTGTGTTATTGGAAAAAATTGATGGAAACATGGCTGACAATGACGATCACGATATTATACCAGAGTGGTTGGCAGTTGAGTTGAGATTCTACACCGTTTTTTCTCAAATACGCCACGAACGAACGAAGCCAACACGCGGTATGAATGCATGCTTTTGTTCTAAAGGTTATCACATCATGAGCCTACAAGTACCCACTGATGAGCAAAGACCTCTTTTCACACGGAGAAGGTTTGGGCAATAATCACCACGCTTGCTCAAGGCGGATTGTTGAATTCGAACTAATCACAAATAGTACATATAATTCGGAATAAGTCGTATTGTGTCAGGTTTCGAAGCCGCACCCTAATGCATGAGAAGCGGGCGCCCGCCTTGGCTTTCAAGCCACCACGACCCTCACGATGTCAAGGTTATCGCCGTACCTAAACTCGATGAAGTAAAGCATCGAGTATCGTCGATCGTCGAACTATCAAACTTCACCTTGTGCAAATTGTTCGATAAAATTAAAATTCTCTAAAACTCATTAAAATCTCTTTTAAAAGCAATCATGGCATAAGCTTATCCGACATGGAATGAAACGTAATAAATTACCTGTACCTGTAACTACTAAAACACTGAGCATTTTCATTATCAGTTAATTTTTAGTTCTTTATCGATTTGTAAATATAAATCATTCGTAGAGTGCGATTGCAGTATGCGTTTGTATTTTTATATAGCATATAGCATTGATTTCTGTTCATATTTTATACCAATACAAAATAAACTATAGAGAAATGTGTGATTTTTACTATCTTTATATATATAAATGGATCGCAAAATGTATTGGTAAGCGCATAGCTCAACAACGCCTGGACCAATTTTGCTAAATCTTTTTTTGTTGCGTTTGTTATTGTCAGGAGAAGGTTCTTATAAAAGAAAATATTAGAAAAGTAGAGGGGGAGATTAGGAAAGTGACCATTTGATAGCGAGATAGTTGGACCCGTGCGAAGCGGGGGGCGGGCCGCTAGTTTTCAAATAAAATAGTGTTTACTATTTCTTTACTTAATAATGAAGTGACCATCAAATAAGTTAGTAGAAAGTTACAAAGTTAAATTAAAGTTGCAATATCTCTAGGATACCTACTTATTTACCTAATTATAATTTCATTTTATTGTTTTGTTTAAAATATGTACTTGTTGACCCTAGAGTCAAACCCATTGCCCAGCCACCACGCCCACGGTTTTGTGGGGCTTAGCTTATATTATTCTTCATTCAATTCAACGTTCTGTTCATTTGACCATACGATGAAAAATGTAAGATCACAAAGTCATTTCTGTTGCATGGGAGCCCGCCTAATTATTTTTAGTATTTGTTGTTAAAGCGGCAATAGAAATATATATATCATCTGTGTGAACTACGTCATTTCTTGAAATGCCTACAGCCTGGTGACAGACGTTTCTACCCTACTACCGAACCCGAAATAACTTTTAAAATAATCATATTCTGACCAGACAACAACGCCATGTTATGAATCTCTTAACGAGCCTAATAATATACATATATATCATTATACTCTATACCTAGTAATATTAAAATAATGTTCGGTAAAAGTGACGAAATTCTGACCACTACTATCATTTTAATAGTAAACCCAAAACCAAATGTTTTGCCTGTCATTTATTTAATGTCAATCAATGAATGAGTATTGAAGAGACCAAAATTTGCGATAACATTATAACTTGCTACTTAAAACTATAACGCAAAGTTTATTTGGCTGCACAGTTGGACCAGTATATTTTGTTCTTACACGGAATAATTTTTATGTGATCCATAAATGCAAATACAAGTAAGAGTGGAATTACTAGTGTAATTTATTGTCACAATTATAAAAGAAGCGTAACTGTACGAAAAATTAGCGGTATTATAATCCATTCATTCGCATTTTAGTGTAATGTGTAATGTTGAATGTGCTTTTGCGGTCAACCATAGCGACCGAGCACGGCGCCCAATTATCGTTGAACCAAGCTTACAATTTACACGTAATACACAGACGAGTGCACTTTAAGTTAATCCCACCTTATGGAATTATTGTAACAGATTTACATGTGTAAGTTAGAAGACAAACGAGCAAGATGTTATAGACTAAGTTCTAATTTTGGCAGATCTATCACCTGAAGTAACTTATCGGCATTGCCGGCCTTTTGGGGTTAGTGTGGGATACCCGATGGATGAGGATAGGTGAGGGGGGATTGCATCTCCAATAACTTCACCCACACAGCGAAACACAACATAAGGGTTGTTTCATACCGATTTCCTGTGAGGCCATGGCATCATTTCTGTCGAGCTGGCTCGTTAGTGCCAAAACTGTCAGTTTTAAAACACCGGCAACGTACTTTTAAAGTCTTTCGGTGTTTAGGTGTTCTTGGGCAGGCACCACAATATTTTTTTTTTTTTTTACTTGCAATAAACCAGTGCTTGACTGCGATCCCACCTGATGTTAAGCAGTGATGCAATCGTTGATGGTAAGGCGCACTAGTTTATTAAGAGCCTATTCACTCTAGCCTTGAAGACACCTAAATTGTATTCGGACGGAAAGACTGCAGCCGGCAAACTGTTCCAATCCCTCGATGTACGCGGTATAAATGACGAGGCAAAACGCTTAGTCCGGGCCGAAGGTGTCTCAACAACGTAGGGGTGGATATTCGCCGTACGCCGGGATGTCCGAAGGTGAAATTGGGATGGCGGAATCAAATCGTGCAATTCCTGGGCACACTCTCCAAAGTGTATCCTGTAGAAAACCGCAAGGCTGGCTACTCTGCGCCTGTGCTCGAGACTTTGAATATTGGACCCAACCAAATCTGGATCTCCAATCAGCCTCTTTGACACCAGGTGAATCGTTTGCGAAAATTAGAGCTTCGCCCAAAGCTTCTTGAATTGAGAAATGCGTGTGAAAGGATTGGTAAAGTAAAATAAATAAAAAAGGTATGGAAGAATTGTGTCATTTATGCCATACCATGTAAGTTACCAATTTTTCTACCTAAACAAATGAGGGATCTGATAGGCGTCATACATACCTACATTATTATGTATGCAGTTGAAAATTTATTGTGATACGTCATCGTAGGTCCGCGATCTCTTCTGTATTTATTTATTGCCATAAACTGCACAATCATACCAAAATGTATGGTACCAATTAAATTAATAACATATAAACAGACATGCAGCTGCGGTTGAACTAAGATCCTGAATTTTCGATCAAAATTTCCATGAATTGTCATAATAGCGCGGGCGACGTATTTTAGAATTATGAATGTCTACTAATTTATTTGTAACAAGTTGGAACGGGAGTTGTATTTACATTTTAGTTTTAAATTAATTAATTTTTTCTTTGACTATTGTGAACGTGTGTTTGAATCTCGAATAAACCATGGATTTTCTAATTCTGTTCCAAGTCATGTATGGCTATAACATGTAATCTGTATGAACCGAATTTAATCTGTACGCAGTTTTTAAGAGGTGGGCAACCGAGTAGGCCTTACGCTTGAAGGTAAGAAATTAGTGCTGCTCATAGACTAGCAAAACTTTTTAAAAAGTGTCTATGCTTGGAATAAAGATAAATTAAGTAGGAAATAGAACATAAAAACAGATAGCTGGCAAAGAAGAAAAACTTTTGAAACAAATATCTTTAAAGCATACAGACTTTTTCACATAATAATGTAAAGATCAAAAAATAAAATAATTAGTCTTAATAGTATTAGGGAATCGTAGCATCCAGACTATATTTTCACCCACTCCACGACAGCGCGGGCGGTCTGAATCAATTACGTACTGGGACGGCGGCGCATTTTATTCCATGTATTACAAGAGAATATTGCATCTTATTATTCGTTCCAGACAGCAACGAGTAGATTCTTGTTACAAGAAAATTAATTGAAGGAAATATTACAAGTTATTTTCTGATCTTCTATTGTTGCTGTGCCCTATTCTTGTGCCTCAACGGAGAACAAGATGTTGAAGAATTACGATTGAAGTTTGTTTTTTATTTCAGCAGAACGG
Organism: Spodoptera exigua; assembly: GCA_902829305.4. NCBI lineage: Eukaryota > Metazoa > Arthropoda > Insecta > Lepidoptera > Noctuidae > Spodoptera > Spodoptera exigua. The sequence goes on along the minus strand of LR824601.2, from coordinate 2,796,970 downwards.
CTAATTAGACCAATAGAAACTAATATTGTAAATGCGAAAGTAACTCTGTCTGTCTGTCTTTTCTTCAGGTCTGTGAAATTTGGTACAGACATAGTTTGGAACTCGAGAAAGAACATAGGATATTTTTTACCAAAAATTGGCAGGAACTCACTATTCCACGCGTACGGAGTCGCCGGCAAAAATAGTGCTACTTTATAAAAGAAGACATTTTAAATACAAAACATAAATTCAAGTTAAGCCAACAGCAAATTCTTCTTGAACGTCAAAAGCTACAAACGATAGTCCTTTACGGAGTAGAAACGGCGGCATCGCGAAAAATCCCGCAGGAATGCATTTCCATTCCGTTAGTATGGGAATATGCAATACATTCGTGCATACCAGGCCCGGAATCGCAATGCAACTACATTTCATTTATAGACTGTTAGCTGAGGGGGGCGTTAACAAATTGCATTACAGTGCGAACCACTGTTCAAGTGTGTCTACACCACTTGCGGTGTTTTAAATAAGTGACGATTTCCGCTTGTTTTATTACTTATTCACATGGGTAAGGGCGTAAAACTGTTTCTCGAGTAACAAAAACAATGTTTGATTTTAAAGTACGTAAGTACATAGCCGATGCCTAAGGGAATTCTCATAGAATTCTTCATAATGGAGAATTTTAATAAGTGCTGTCGACAAAAAAATGAGTACAAAATTGTACTTAAATTTTTTGTCGAAACATGTGTATTTTCGCGGTTTACTTAAAGTATCATAGTCTTTCAATTAAAGGAGACTCAATAAGGAAAAACATCCTGAAAATGTGGCATTACGGTACGTATTAAATAATAATTTCAAGATCATGTTTTTATCATCTATTTTTATATTTATGAACAAGAAGTTATTTTCTGTTGGTTGTTTTTTTGTTGAGTATAAATCTCGTGGGAGACTGCGAGTGTATCCATTATGAGTTCTATTTGACTCAACTAAGCACGTATGTATAACTGGTATCCTATTAAATATTGTAATATTAGTTTGAATTATGTTATTCTTTTACTGCATGATTACTACAGGGACTGGGCTTCTGTACAATATGGGAAGTTAAATGCCAGGTAAAAAAGTGGCAATCTAGATTTTTTAATCTCTTCTAAAAAAGTTATCAAAGCTGGCAATGGCGCCAGAATTATTCGCAGTAGGCAGTAGAGGAAATCAAGATTTTGTTGTTTATTAAAAATATATTGTGTGTATTTCTTAACTTATTTGCTATGAATATAGTTTTTTTTTATAGTATATATAAAATTATATTAAGGATTTGGATGTCCAACATTACAAAGACGTCTAAAAAGCGGCCATTGATGAAGCTAGGGTGTCATTGTTATTGCAAAGTTACCGAAACGAAACTAGCCAAAGATCTTCAACATTTGCACCATATTTTCTTCCCAGTAAACAATGGCAAAGTTATGGAAGATAAATATTGGCACTAGAGGTGTAGTTACTTCTGCATTCTATCTGAAAAATTCCACCATTTTCGACTTTATAACTAAACAATATAAAGTTGTTTTTATTGTACCACAACAAAAGGCAGAAACACCTTGTTAGTCATTGAAGAAATATTATCTTTTATGCCATTTATTCAAAAACATTCTTGTCAATTTACATAACAATCAAGTAAGTATTTTAAGTCGAGCACTGTAACAATCTACTTTTCATTGGGTGATCGGAAACGCGATGGAGAGAGCTACGTCAGTGCAGACTAAGTATTACTGGGATTTCGGAAGTACTGATTTAGTCAATGGACGATAATGTGGTAATATAGATTACACTTTATTATATAGTATTGCAAATTTTTAAATAAGGTGTAGTTTCTGTTACTATGTGGTGCATTGCATGTGCAACTGTGCAAACTTCGGCTAGTCTCCGTCGGGAACAATAGCCGACGGGATCTAGCCGCAATTTTAAAAGTTAATTATACTAAAGCAGGATAAGTTACTTATTTTCAATAAACGCGGGTCGAAACCGAGTAAGCTATTTCTGCTAATTACGAATGTGAAAGTTTGTGAGAATGTACCCATGCATGTTTGTTACTATATTACGCAACAACTTCTAATTGGATTTTGATGAAACTTGGTACGGAGATAGATCATATTTCGGAATAAGATTTTTATCCGGGTAGCACGAGCAAAGCCTCTGGTAGAAGCTAGTTTATTATAAAACAAAACTCTTTCTGTGTATTTGTTAGAACAGTTCATTGTAACTAATGAGAAAAAAGAGGGCAGACACGTGTAGCATACGATTTTGTTAAACAGACATATCTATACTAATATTATAAAGAGGTAAAATTTTGAAGCTTGTATGTAAGGGGTATCTTTGGAACCGCTGGTCAGATTGCTAAAATTCGATTTTGCTCACTGATAGATAGCTACTATGTTCCTGAGTGCTATAAGCTATAAAACATCACGTTACGATTAAATGGAGCCGCGCAGCGGGTAAAACCGCGTGAGAGTAGCTAGTTACTCGTAATTCGCAAGCATAGATTTGATCATAGACAAACCTTGAGAAATGATATGATACCATAATGATAGCACTAGTATATGGCCAATTTTGGATTCTAAAACTAAATCACAGGTAGGTAATTTCCAAGATAAAATAACGACGGAATCGAAAAACACGACAGGGCCGACGATCGCGTGATCGTGTCAACAGTTATTGTCGTAATATAAAACAAATAAAAAAAACATCTGTGGCTTAGACATTACTGAATTTAAAACTGATAAATTAAAACTTAAATGACCAAAAATTCTTTATTTAAAATTAAGTAAGTAGGTTCCTATTGGTGTGGTGTTACTTGAAATGGCAACATTGTATTTTTATTGAATTTGGTAGTGTACAGATAAAAAAATGTTATCATACACACTCAACACCCATTGTTTTATGTTAATTAATGTTATCTTTTAGGTGTTGAGCTTATTGACACAGATAAATATTCCTAGTAGTTGTTTTAATTGAACCATATGGAAGTTTAAGGCTTTATGTTAGTTACACATTTGTGATTGGTTTTTGAATGCAAAATTCTGAGCAATAGAAACAGACAATACTAATGTTCAGCGACATAAAAATTTAAGAATTAGAGGCTTAAGTCTGCTAATAAAGTTTAAAGTGAATTTCAAGTATTTATGTAGGCTGTAGTCAGTAAACTTGAGCAAAAATAATTATTCCAAAATGCTTGGCTTTACTAGGATAAAGTGTTAGTGTGAAAAATAAGTGTATATTACACCGCTGCTCTTGTTTCACCAAAACAATAGTGTGGTACTGTGATGTTACATACTCTCTATAAATAATGCCTATTGTTTAGAAATATTATGCCTTAATTATCAAAAGTTCAATGATGACATAATGTCTAACAGTTGATATAAAATCTTATTTAATTGATATTTATGTTTTTGTAAATAAATATCTGACATACTTTAACTGTATTATAGAATTTGTTAAATAAATAACAGCTACACTAATTCCAACACTATGCCTGTGAAAATAAAGAACCAATTGCAAATAATATATGAAAAACAAAATTAGGACATTGCAAAGCAAAAAGTAAACAAATCAACAAACTTTGATACAGATGGATGGCTTTAAACATAACAAAAATAGCGAAAAATAGCAGCAGTTACAAATACGCTAACCTGCGCATAGCAACCAAAAATACATTTCTAACTTAGCTAGCAACTTTATAAACTTGTATCAAAAAAGAAAATCAAGGAAAACGTAAAACAAACAGTTATTGATAACAGGAGCCTTACTGTTAGTAGCCAACGCTGATAAAAGGTGAGTCCAATCGACAGCGAGAAATACAGCAAGATTAACCCCAAGGACAGCAAACTTTTTTGAAAGCATACTTCTGACCATTTCGCTTTTGGTTTACTTGTGAACACGTCTTCTTCTCCTTCTGACTTCATAGGCAGCTGTTCATATTTTGCGCCTGGCATGGTTAGCACACGACGACAAAACTTCTCTAAGATTATAAATTATTTGCATATCAAATAGAATTTTCAGTACAGAGAAATTTTAAACAAGTTCAAAATACGACTTCAATAAAGTTTCCCGATTCCCGTTTCAGGATGCGAAACACTCCGTCTAACGTTGCACCACAGACTAACTATAATATTACGTTTTGTAATTTACGTAGTGGATTTACAATGTTGCCTATCTCAAAAAACAAATGTCATTGCCCTGGAATCATCTAAAAATTATGAAATAAATTAAAACGTGTTTTTTAATAAATTATTCTTAAGTTCTATTCACGTATTTTAAAATAATCTTCAACCTTTTTCTAAGTATTTACCCAATTATTTTGCCTTGCAACCATAAAGCCTAGATCCAAAGAGTGATGAAAAAAAACATAACACCTGCGTCATTCTCTCTTCTACTGACAGAACAGATTGTCTATGGTAAATTTATTGATTATGATTTCCTCGTCAAATTGTCTGCTGTTTCGTAAACAAAAAGAAAGATAACAAACATCACGTAACAAGGAATTATTCAAATCGAAATGACGCAGTATTTCAATATGTCCTGTGAATTGTTGATTTAAAGTTGAAGGTGTTGTGTTTCGAATTGAGTGATACCATGAACAAATTTTTTGTTTGACTTTGAACAAAGGTGATTGTGATTCAAGATGACGGACTCAAGTTCTTTTACTTCCCTCTTCGCTTTGGTGGACAGTCACTTATCAAAATGTAACTTAAACGACACACCTAGCGAGGATGGTCGTGTTGGAAGTTTGCCCATGCCCATGCTAAATCTTCCAAGAGGCTTGTCCGACACTGGCCTCAGTAACCCGCCGCCAAGACTACCTATACCAACATTCACGTTGAGCGAGAGTCCCATCGCCAATGTCCTCTCCGAGCAGTTGTCTAATATGTTCAAAGCCAAAGAACTCAAAAAGCAGCAAGAGCTTGAACAAGAGAAACTTCAAGAAGAGATGAGACGGATGGCTCTAGAAGAGAAGAACTGTGTCATAGACCTGATGAAAGCCGTGCAGAAACCACAGCTACCTGATCTAAAACCAAAGGAAGAGCCCAGCAGCATCAATAGCTCCTTTGAATCACTGGTCCTCGATTATAAAGAGTTTGTTGCTAATTCACCGAGGCGAACATCTGAAGTTGGCTTACCAACACCAGAGCCTGAGCCTTTATTACCGATTAAGACAGACATGTCTTATATACTTAAACAAAAGATCAAGAGAGGAAAGTGCTCAGCGTTTGGTAAAGTGCTGACTTCACGTTTACGTCCTGTCGCTGCACCATACCTAAGAGAGAAGGTTCCCACTAACATTGTAAGGTTTGACTTCAGCACCAAATCTCCATGTGACCTGATCAAGGAGAAACTAAAGAGGAAGCCAGTTCATACAACTAGTAATAGCTATGACTTTTTCTGATTAATGGGTGTTGCTATTGATGACGATGAGTCCGATCAATAGCAACATTAAAACAATGTTAATTTGTTTTGGAGTCACTCGCATCAATAGCGCATCTCATTATTTTAGTATAGAGTGTACTATGCATTTAAAAATATAATTGTATTAGCCTCTTGATATTTTGTCATTGGATTTCTATGTTAGAGCTTAGTACTCATTTTTGAAATAACTTTTTAATACACTTCAAGTGTTGTTATTTTTTAAAACCTGATCTTAAAATTGTAATTACCCACACGGTAATTTTTACGATCATAGACAATCACCATAGCCTATCTCTATCCTTTACTTAGAGTATGCTCAACATACTATGTTACAAATATATATATATATGACGAGACACCTATTTGTGTCTGTAGATAGAAAAAATGTACACTATAACTTAGTTTTAGAATGCTTTTATTCTGATAATTATGTAAATCGAAACAAGCAAGGCTAGGATGTGAAAATCATTTTAAATACTTTGTAAAATATTGATCAAACTCGTGACTGATGTAACTAAACTTTTTAATTGTTATTAGTACAATAGCGTTAATTATGCTAATATCCACATGATTATAATATTGTAGTGAGGCATTAATATTATAAATTAAATGTGTAAATAATATCCTGGTAGCGTAGTTACTAGTAAGTAGGAATGTAACTGTGAATTAATTCAATGTTACAAGGGTTTATTGTTTAATTAGTATTATTGTGGTTAATAAATTAAAGTTATATAGTATTCAGATAAGTTTTAAAGAATTTGATTTAATTGATTGCCAACTTGGCTTAGTCTGATGTTGTTCAAATAATTTTAATTCCATATATTACAATAGAAATTTTCTCTATGTTGGTATTGTCACTGTATGAGAACATTTATTTACTTATTTCAATAATCATGTAGATTGGTTATTGCTTGATAATTCCCTTATTGAATCCTTATTGAATCTTTAATTCTTTTTCTTTTTTTGTTTCTCAGATTGAGTAGTGGTATACTAATTAGTATTGGGTATTTTGGTAAAAACAACATATATTCAATTGAGTCGTCAGTTCATAAAACTGCTCCTACATTGCTTCTAAAATAGAGTTTATTAACATGAAACTTTTTCTAAAATATTTTTGTATCAAACTAATAAAATTGTGAAGTGGGTGCACCACTACCCACCTGAATAATTAAAGATTGATTATTTTGAGGAGTATTGTTAATCTACTATATAATAACGAATTTTACTAATGACGATTACAGTCACAATGGAACTGGTAGAATAAAGGGTGTGCATATGTAAGCATTGCATACAAAGTGGTATGCAAAAGAATGGCTAAATTACCACTTGACAGCTGCGATGTCGCAACACAACGCATCGCCGCTTTCTCCAACGTCACAACTTTAATGTGGGATTAGAATAAAAAAATGACTATTATACGGCGTTTTTGCCCATAGGTACTCATCCGATCCACGTCTCCAGCGTAATGGCAACGCTAATGTGCCATATCACTTATGGAACCTAAAAAAATTAACATTGAATGTCATTTACATACTCATGTAACTGTATACTCATCTCGGACTTGTAAAAAAAACATTGATTTTTAATTATCTTGATTTTTATTTAATAATATCTCAAGAAACACTTACTATCTACTAAAATCGCTCAAAATACAATAATTATGGCAAGACATAAATCCAACACTACTGTTACAAATTGTGATCTGATTACATTGCAGTAACACTATCATAATTATAAATAACCCACAGAAACATGTTACATGTACAACTTGATATAATAAAGTTTGAAGAAAAATTCAAACAGTGCATTTAAACTATATTTGTTAGCCTGAATATTGTTAGAAATATTGCGTAGACACACAAGCATATTTCTGTGGCAGAAATAGCCCTGAAATGATTTATGTAACCATTATTACAGATGAATGTGTTAGTGCATAAACAATTACAATATGGACACTGATTGGAAAATACACCAATTATATACTATCCCAGTTAACTATTTGAATCTAAATACATCAATTACTTGTATTAGGACTTATAGATTCTCAATCGAACACTTGCAACATTCCTTGGTTTGAACAAGGATACAGTTTGATGTCAAGGTGATAAAATGACATTATTTGACGGTGTATATGAAGCTGGAAGCCCAAAATTGAGAAATCTATAAGTACCGCAGAAACTATACACAATCCTGATTTAATTACATCTATGTATGTGACTACTAATTAACTAGGCTATTGTAGCACACGGCTTCTTGTATAAGCTATAGCGAGGTACTATTTCCCTTTTATGAACAACCGAAATGTGATCTGTGCGTAACAGACTGTTTGAATTTTGGATAAAAACTGAAAGTTTCAACAAAATATTCACTTATCTTAAGACCTAAGCTAGTTAATCTGTTCCTATAGTAGGTAACATAACTTATGTTATACATAACTATAATCTACGGAGGTCTACAGCCACTTCATAGTCCATATTATCCAACAAAACATGTCTCCCGCTAAAAACAGAAATAAGATTTCATCTAATTGTATATGCAGCAAAATTTTAAAAACTAAATACATCGCACTTATGAGTAAGGCCTCGTTGACGTTTAGGCGGCGCGTTGTGCGGTGCGATGTGCGGTTCGTCATACATTGCTCTTGATGTTCATATGTTTGTGTTTACACGGCTGTCGACACGACTTGATGCTGTAATGTAACAAACGAGATACGCCGCGCGACGCCCCGCGTTTTCGTAAACGAGACCTTACAATTTATTATTGATAAAAAAAAGATGTCAAAGATAGAAATTGAATTATTAAAAACAAATATTGTTTCCATTCACAAAAAAGGCTTCTAATCGTTTCTTTTATTAAGGCAGCACTTTAACTTTTTATTGCACCTATGTTAAATTTTGTTACAGAAAGACTAAATTGGTTTTCATATCTACCTACAGCATTGGCAAACATTATATACATTTTCCCGCCAACTTTCCAAAAATACACAGCTATAGATATCTTATAGATATTAAATAAACGGGAAAAGCTGATTTCTTCTACAAATACCTATGTACAATTTGGAAGAAAACAAACAGCAACAGTAACATATAGATGGTGTAATTAATATAACAAATAATTGTTAAGTTCACTATATAATAGTAATATCAAAGGGAATTTCCAAACACGATTTATACAAAATAGTATTTTTAAGCATAATACTTCTAAAATTATAATCTCGTAATACGAATTTTTATTTTTGTTTACACATATCACAACACGAGATATCAAAATGGCCGTACGTTGAATATTTGAACACATTTTATAACAATATTAAAGCCACACATGTCCCACGAAGTTGCCAATGCTCCTATCATAGTAGTAGAGACGTTGCTACATTGCGGGCGCCGATATTGTATCGAGATCCCGCTCGTTCAGTCTTCTAATCCGAAATTACTAATACTGTGCACTGCCCAATAAAAGATAACTTGCAAAGTAATATCAATGCTATCTCTGTCCTCTATTCCGTTTCGAGGTAGAAGTGTATGTTTGCTTCTAAATGAGCCAATTACTTAGTGTTCGATTCTACTTAAAACTTATTTATAAGTTGCGTCTTAATTAGCCGTTTGGGTCGTGCTTTTAAATGTATAACTAGGCACTATGGAGCATAATTGATTATGCTAAACTTAGTTGCGAGACTTGTGAAGTGTCGACGTAGTTTTTGTTAATTATTAATTATCTTACTTCTAGTTTGGCGAAGCTTAGGACCAACAGAGGCCTACTGTACAACGATGATTATTGTGAAATACAGTTTACAACGCTCTTAGTTAATGCTTGGATAAAACCGAGAAAACTGGTTACAGTAAAATATAATTAAAAACTCTTTACGTCTCCATCTGTTGAGAGTTGGTAAATATACAGAATTATTATTTACATATTATCCTATATTTGCTGCATTACGTTTATGACAATCCTGAGCTATGTAATCTTAATCTATAATGAATACAATAAATAACTATTGCAGGCTGATTCTTATTTCTATACATTGAAGTAACACAGGTGCGGCCAGTTGACTAATTTGTATACTTAAACATGTTTGAAATTGTGATGTTGACATCAATTACTATATCAAACGCTATCACATTAATTAGCGAGTTGCTGAGCAAAAATGTGTTCTATGTCAAAGATATTATAACAATAAATTGCTTAACTATATGTGCATATTTGGCAATTACAGGTTATTTTATTTTAATGTCTTACTAACATTATTTGTAATTACATGCCCTAATACTATTATAATTAAGTTACATTTAAATGTATCATTTGTGTATTAATTTACATTTTGTGATGTTTTATAATTAAATTGACTTTTGCGCACATAACATATCTATTTAAATAAAGTATTTTTAAGCAAATGGATACATTACAGCTAGGCAAATTAGATATTATTTTTCACATTTTAAAATTTATATTACAAAATTTTTATGGGTGTTTTTTGTTTTGTAGACATATTCTTGGCATCAAATAGCAAGACTTTTCTTGAAAATCAACTTTAAAAATACAAACATTAAATACCTACTTATTTATAACAAAAAGAGAAATAGTGATTATTTTAATTACTTATTACATTAGTAGAAATGGAAAATAATTTATTATTGACCAATCAAATATGTAATTAGGTAAGTTTGGAATCGGTTTCCCACAGAATGCTCGACACGTGACTATTAGAAAACCAGTTACACGTAGTTCAAAGCACCATTTATTGCACATTTATTATCTATGGATGTGGACAGTACTGCCATTGAATGAGTTCCTAATAAAAAAATAATGAAATAACATACCGCTGTAATGATATCTACATCAATACTAATATTATAAAGAAGTAAAGTTTAATAGTTTGTATGTAGGGGGTAATCTTTGGAACCGCTGTTCAGATTTCCAAAATTCTTTCACTGAAAGATAGCTACGATATTCCTCACTACTGAGTAATGCTGTAAATATTATACTTGATTTGCGTATTTAAGTCGAGCTATAAAAGCTGCTGTTTTTATGATACATTACTTTTATGCATGCAAAGCTAGAACTAAAATATTTTGACTGATAATAAATCTGTTTTTGGTAAGTAAGTATAAATATATGGTAACAAGATTTTTCTTGTCTGCTTTGTCTATTTTTCATGAACCATAAAACAATATTTTAAAACATTTCTTTAAGATCTCTGTTTAAAACATATCTATAGTTTAGCTTTAGAGTTTGTGCGCAACAGTCGAAGGTAGTGCCGTAACTAGTAGCATATGTTACAAGCCTGATTAGTTTAAATTTATTTAACAAGCGAAATAAAAGACAATTGGTTAGATTCCTAGGTCAAAATAAAATGTTTTGTCTTTTCAATCCTTCAAATTATTCACAAATGTTCTTTTTTTGAATTGACGACATAGGTACTTAATTTTAGCTAACTTTGTATAAATAAGCTATTTAACGTAAAAACATCATGACATCATGTGCAACACAGGTAAGTGACATTCTTGACATTTAAAAAAGTGTAATAGATTGACTCGTTAAAAATTAACGGCTTCGGTATATTTACTAAAGAAAGCTGTAATACATTTTTTTTTAAAAACCTTTGCCCTACATTAGGATATTCACTTGTGTCGTGGGTGCTGTTACAAACATGCAATTTACATACACAAGACAACCAGCCCCGGAACAACAATTTGTGGATTACATAAACAGTTGTTCTGTGCGGGAATCGAACTCGCGACACGTTGCACAGCAGCCAGTTGTCCAGCCACCGCACCAACCGTGCAGTCTTAAAAGTTCCTATGTTAATTTTAATTGGGCAATTAATAAACACTAGTCAAAACAATACTTTTTTTGAATTGTGTAGTCTGCAGTTTTCTTTGATTTATTAAATAATAATCCATTTATTATATTATTATTATTATAGTATTGTGTGTAATGTAATGACGTGAATGTTTTATTTTGCGACAAATAGCGTATTTATTCCTTGAAACTTGGCCTTTATGTTAATTATTTATATTGTAAAATCAAAGCAAGAGACAGCGAATATTTTGTTATATTTATTTTAAATTGAAAAGGCGAAATTATTTAAACCTGCCTGATGCCTGAGTCAAGTAGGTACGAAATCCTACAAACTGAAATTACAACTTAGATGCTTAATTTAAGAAGTTTTTTTTAAATTTATTTAACTTCCCCATAGTGGTTGTTTAGTTCGTGAATTTTATTAGTTTAGTTCGTACATAACGACAAAAATCGTACCGTCCATAACTAGTAACTCAATTCATAATAGATTATAATTCCGAAGCTTGGAGATGTATATGGTAACCAATCGACGCCGCTCATGAACCAAAGGAGTTGCGAGTGCCTTGCCGGCCTTTTGGGGATAGTGGTTGAGACACTATCTCGCCTGATGGTGGGCGATGACGCGGACTATGACGTAGTGGTGTAACAGACTAGTCCCACACCTATCCTAAAAGAAAATCTACTGGTTGGGTAGGAATCAAAATCTCTAGTTACGGCTTCAGCTAGTAGTACTCAGCCTAAGGTTGGTAGTGTCTTCCCAAAGACTGTTGACTCTCGTGCAGCTTTCTTGTTGCTTGGTAAACGTCTCGTTCTTTGTCGGGATACTTCGTCGGCAAGTTGGGAGAATGTAGGTTTACTTTAGCAGCGTATCTGTGGACAAGAAGTTTTATTAATTATTTACTGTTACTTATTAACTACACTGAGACGCGCAGGAGACGTCATTGTTTCATTTTTATCTTCGCCGGGTCTGCGAACGTCGAGTAAAGGTAGCTCGCCGCCCGACCAGATCCAGACCCGAGCGAGGCAAGAGTGGCTTAAAGTATTTTCTCCTGTGTTGTGTGTGTGTGTGTGTTTTTGTAACACAATTTCATATATATCACACGCAGACAAGAAATAACAATTTGTTGAACACACAAAGTTTTTATTTATGCATTGAAAACCGAAAATATAAGTATTTAATCTTAAAAATTTAATCAGAAATTGATGTCAAGACTTTGTGTTCAGCAGCAGCAATAGCAGCTGCAGCTCTAACATTTGATTAATATTAGATTTTAGAGTATTTTTATAAATATAATATTTTGACTATTCAATACAAAATTATAGGAATGTTTATGTTAAAAAAAAATTGGTAAATTTAGCTTTGATTTTTTTTGTATGTGTCAACAGAGATGCGTATTGGCATATGTAAGCTATATGTTTTGATTTATAAAGAGTAATCGTGGAGAAGTTTGATTGTTCAAATTACTAACATAACTAATAAAAACATTACATTAAAATATGTTTGAAGTAAATTTTATGTAATTTTATTATACACATATTTTAAAATGACGATATTATATAATTAAAACTTTTTAAGTTAATTTAATGATAAAATATTAATGTTGTTATTGTAAGTAAGTAATTTAGAGTAAAAAGTGTTGTATTTTAAGTAGGTAATCAAATATTTTACTATTCATTCCAAAAATTAAAAATAATAATGTAAGTATTAGGATAAATATAAAGATGTACATATTTTAAGTATGTATTATTTGAAAAACATTAATTTTATTTTATTTTATTTAAAAGTATATAGTATATTTTGATGGAGAAGAACGATCAAGTAATTTTATAGTTTTTATAGTTACTTTTTTTAAATACGATAAAGTACAACGTTGAATTTAGAAGTCAAACTACAGTGTGTCTTGAGGAAAAGGAACATCCGTGAACCGTCTTGAATATCCGTGACGAAACGAACTAAAAGATAATATTAGACGCAAGAAAATTCAAATGTAATTTTCCTGAATGGCTGGAGAAGTGGAGACTGGCTGTGAACGTGGCCAAGTCACAAGCACTCGCCGTGGGGATCATGAAGCCGACACCCATGACGCTGATGGGAGAGCAGGTCCAGTGGGCGCCGAGCGTTAAATACCTCGGCGTCAAGATCGACCGCTCGCTCTCGATGACGCCCCACGTGCTGCAGGCTGCTGCTCAGGCGCGCGCCGCGCGTCACCTCCTGCGCCCGGTGCTCAACTCGGCGCTGCCGCTCCGTGCGAAGCTCGGCATCTACAAGGCCTACATTCGGACACGGCTCACCTATACCGACGCGAGATAAGCGCAATGAAACACCACGACCTCAGCCCAAAACATGAAAATGAACGAGGGGATTTTTAACACTTACAACGCCATGTCGGACAATGGTGTCCGACGCTAGACAGTTACACGTAACCTAAATTACCAAACACTAATAGCTACATAATTTAATAATAAATAATCAAAATTAATCTTATCTATACCTATAAGAAAAACCTTTTATAATTATTAATTATACTAAAATTAAAACATCTCAATAGCAGGTCAGTGCACAGTTGGCACAGTGGCTGCACAACTAGCTGACGCGGAAAGTATCACGGGTCCGATTCCCGCATAAAAAAATTATTTGTGTGATCTTCAAAGTGTATTCCCGGGTCTGAATGTAATGTGTATATGAAATTAGATATATGTAAACGCACCCACAACACAGGATAAAATTTTAGAGGGGAAATGTTTTTTTTCTAATATGTAGTTTTTATAGACTTCATCATCATCATCAGCCTATATGTGCCCACTGCTGAGCAAAAGGCCTCTTCTCACACGGAGAAGGTCAGAGCTTTAATCACCACGCTTGCTCAATGTGGTTTGGTAATTTCAAACTTATAATTAGAAATTAATCCAGGTTTCCTCACGATGTTTACCTTCACCGTATGTCAGTGGTGTCTAAATAATTATAGAAAGTACATAGTAACTCGGAAAAAGTCACATTGGTACTTGCCAACTTTCGAACCCACACCCTAATGCATGAGAAGCAGGCTCTTTAACCTCCGGGCCACCACGACATTTAATAGAATTAATGCCACATTAGTTTATCGAATACTTGTATGAAGTTAGCGAAACAGATACTTAAAGTTAACCCCAATGTTACTATTTAGGTAATGACTTCCTCTCACCTTATACCCCCAATATCAATCTCATAATGGCCACTCAACACATAATCGTTGTTAATAACTTGCGGTACGCCGTCCTTGTCCAAATTCTCCACGAACCCGAGACAAACCTGGGGACAAATAAAACATTACTAGCTATTACACATCACATCACCAGTCTATAAGTGCCCACTGCTGAGCAAAGGCCTCTTCTCACACAGAAAAGGTTAGAGCATTAATCACCACGCTTGCTCAATGTGGGTTGGCGATTTCAATCTTATAATTAGAAATTAAATTATAAGTCCTGGTTTCCTCACGATGTTTACCTTCACTCGTCAGTGGTGTCAACAGTCAGTGAAAGTACAAATAACTCAGAAAAGTCACATTGGTACTTGCCAGGATTCGAACCCACACCGTCATGCATGAGAAGCGGGCTCCTTAACCTCCGGGCCACCACTACATTACATACACACGGAGAAGATTTGAGCAATAATTACCACGCTTGCTCAATGCGGATAAGTGATTTCAAAAGTACATATACAAAACACTTAAAAAAGCAAATAACACTTTGCCCAACCCCACCAGGAAATCGAACCCGAAGACTCTTGATCGCATACCACGCTCACAAAAACTAGACAAGTGGTGGAGCACATGCACATCTGTTCTGTGCGGGGATCGAATTCGGGATAACCTAATACTACCATTATAAAAAAACAAAGGGTGGGAGAGCCATGCTTAATGGTTCGGCTCGACCGAATGATACCACGGCCTCACAGAAAACCGGCGTGAAACAACCACAGCGTTGTGTTTCGCCGTGTGCGTGCGGTTACCGATGGCCCAATTCTTCCCCCCTCCCCCAATTCCCTATCCTTAAATCTCTAATAACACACAAGAGTCCAGCAACTCCTTCGGTACTACGAGTGTCTATAGGTGGCGCTGATGGCTTATCAACAGAAGTTAAATAAAAAAAAAAATGAACAAATACAGACCTGCTTTTTGAAAGTGAATCCATAGCTGGTAGTAGTGGTTTGTCCGCAGTAGTTCCCGTCTCTATATATCGGTTCGCCGCCCCAAGACCACATGTCCAACTCATGATCGTGGTCAGTCAACAATAGCTGCACGTACTGACGACGTATGCCTTCCTCCCGCTGACGAAGCAACGCGTCTCTACCTATAAACTTGATGTCTTTCTGTAAATGGATAAATATTATTTTTAACAGCTCTTTTTGTTGGTTTTACTGCAATCTCGATATGATGGTAAGCAGTGATGCAATCGTTGATGGTAAGGCGCACTAGTTTATTAAAAGCATATTCACTCTAGCCTTGAAGACGCCTCAATCATAACTTGACGGGACGGAAGACAGTTACGTCTATGCGTCTTTAAGCGTGGGAGAGCCAAGCTTCGGCACGAATGGGTCGGCTCGACCGGAGTGATACCACGGCATTACAAAATACCGACGTGAAACAACCATAGCGTTGTGTTTCGCCGTGTGAGTGAGGTTACCGGAGGCCCAATCCTTCCCCTCCCCCGAACCCTCCCAATCCCTAATCCCTAAAAGGTCGGCAACGCACTCGTAATTACTCCGTTGCGGGTGTCAATGGGCGGCGCTGATTACTTAGCATCAGGTAATCCGTTTGCTCCTTTGCCGACATATTCCAAAAAAAAAAAGAAATGGTATCCGCTTCATACACTTTGTGCGGAAATTGTATATCCTCGAATCCCTTATAACCCGAAAAAGGGCCGGCAACGCATTTGTAATAACTCCTTTGGTATTACGGATGTCCATGGGCGGCGCTGATTGCTTACCATCAGGTAATCCCTCTGTTACTTTACCTGTCTGTGACTTAAAAATAATGTCCCATCACATTCTAAATTAAAGTTGTTCAACGGGCCTCTGTGAGTTGGCTTCGGCCCCTCGTACGCCTTCCATAAGTCCGGGACCCTGTGGTCCGGTGAATGGAATCGAACATAAATATATCTTATATATAAAAATGGATCGCAAATGTGTTGGTAAGCGCATAACTCAACAACGCCTGGACCAATTTTGCTAATTCTTTTTTTGTTGTGTTCGTTATTGTCAGGAGAAGGAAGAAAATATTAGAAAAGTGAAGGGGAAGATTAGGAAAAAGTGACCCTTTGATAGCGAGATAGTTGGACCCGTGCAAAGCGGGGGCAGGCAGCTAGTTTATAATAATAATAAATAAGTACTTACGTCAAATTTGACACGCCAAGTACGTCCGCACTCGAGGGGCGTGGTCATCGTGTCCAGATCCTGTCCCCAGAACGCGAAGAATTTCTCAACACGCAGCGCTCGACTCGCGTAGTACCCAACGTGTGAGATTGCGTACTTCTCACCGACCGTCATTAACCGATTATACACATGTAGAGCAAACTGAAAACATAGATTTGTATGAGAATCGTTCCTCTAACACTTTAGTTTAAGATTTATTCAAAATATTCATAACATTTTCTTCAATGAAAACATTCTCATTTGAAAAAATTCTGTACTTAGTACGGAATTTGCACATTTTCCGCAGTGGAGTTAAAACAACACTTTCCTAAAATTTTTATTGTCATTTATTATTTTTTTAAAACTCATTCATTATTTTGTAATTTCTTAATTTTCAACAAACGTAAATCGCATATGTTTCGTAACTAAAAAAATTATATATTAATTCGAGTATTTCTCAATACTACAACTCCAAATATGGAAGCTATCCTTACAATTCACAAAAAAAGATTTTATTAAGGTGTAAAATCAAAAAAAAGAAAACGATGAAAGATTCATTTCGAAATTTGTCTAAGAAGTCTAAATAATTTCAGAAATTACTCATAACCAGCAATTCGGACCCACCACAACAAAAAAAATGAGTACGCTTTTCATTTTACATTCATCTACAAAAAACATACCTACAAAATAATTAAACAAAACTAACCTCATTAGGTATATACAGGACGTATCCAAGTTCCCCAGTGTGTGTCAAGTTCATTGCTCTGATACCATTAGCCAGGCCAACATCAATCTCTTTGAAAGTAAAGAATGGAAAGTTTGAAGGTGTAAGGTCTGTATCAGTCAGTTCAGAAAGAAGGTTTCTCGTGAACGGGCCCATGATGCAAATAGCTGTATACATGGATGTGACGTCAGAGAGGGTCACTGACCCGTTGGCTGGGAGGTGGCGCTTCATCCACGCTTTGCACCGCGTTTGTTGTATTGTCGGCGCTATCATCATGTACCTGAAAGGATTGTATGTTAGTCAACTGCACAGATTCATTTTTACTGATGAAATAGGTTTTAGTAGTGGCTAGTAACCCGAAAAGGATTGGCTGCAGAAAGCTTTGTGCAGGGAGTTCTTTGCTCTGAAGCTGCAGTGGGACGACCACGGCTACTAATATAAAAGTGGCTTTCTACACCATATGAGTTATAAGGAAAAAAAAAAAAAAAAAAAAAAAAACATCTTCACAAATATTTATAAAATTACTAGCAGCCCGCCCCTGGATCTTAAGGGTGTCACACATTAGTTTTGTTAACAAAGGTAATGTGTATGTGAATTTGTATGTTTGTAAACATATCCACGAGACAGGAGTAATATTCTAGAGTGGGGAAATATTTCTAAAAAACAATTAGGCAAACACCACCGTGTCTTTGAAAAGGTTGCTAGCTCACAGCATTTTCCTATAATTTTTCAAAATTTCCTTTATTAGATCCTTCTCCTGACTTGCAAACAGCCTAAAAAGGAAATCAGTCTAGCTATTTGCACACGATGCCACTGCCCAGGAAAATTGTCACAGGTCTTTAACTACTGAAGGCAAATCCTCCGCTAGCGTCGGTCATCATTGACCGCGTTGGCAGTGAAAGGGTAAATACTTAGAAAATAGACAATATATAGATTTGTATACTTTTTATTTAGACACTACTGACTTACGGTGAAGAAAAATAGAATTTGTAATTATAAGTTTGAAATTCCAATTTACCAAGCGTGGTGATAAATGCTCATAGAAGTGTCAGAAGAGGCCTTAGTCAGCCGTGGGTACTTATGGGCTGATGATGATGATGTATACTTACAGATTCTCCGATATTCTAGCGAGACTGCAATCATTCTCGTAGCCCCCGCGTTCGTTCTGCATGCCGGTGTGTATAATGCTGCCGACGGGTACGTCGACGTCGTTGGAACACAGGTACTGCAGCATATCCACTACCTCGCGACCTTGGGACTAAGTTTAATAGACATGTTATTGTTATATACCAACAGAACAGTATTTGACTAGCAGTTAAATTCAGTACTTTAAAAAAAATTCTTAAAACACATATTTCATATACACTTTTCTATGACTTTTTTTATGAGATGATATGACCTTGTGTTGTCAAAATATTTTTGAGCCAAATAGCTTTAACAATAGAAAATAGCTAGAATCAGTAAGTGAAATGTCATGTTAATTAATGAAATAATATTTTTGTAATATAAGATTGCTTCGAAAAGTTCATTTAAATTATATAAAATCTGCTTATACATATATAAAGACTAGCAGACTCAGCCACGCGTTGCTGTGGCTAAGGTAAATAATATTGTGACTATAAATTGAGATGTAAGCTATCCTATCTTTCAAGTTGGTTTAAACGGAATGCCAATCAAATTTAAAATCGGTTTAGTAGTCTAGGAGTCCAAAATAGTTTTGTAGTCAAGGATTCGGCTAGATGAGAGGTAGAAGAGAGGAGGTGAGAGGAAGGGCCTAAATGAATGGGAGGGTGATTACAGATTCTTGAATTTTACAAGTTGACTCATTTTAATGACTGTCATAGATCAACATAACTTTATTTTTAATACAAATTAAATAATAAAGTAATATTTATCTCTTCTTTAAAAATGCTCTATGGTTTCTCTATTACTTTACAGAGACAAATGATATAGATTGTGTATGTTCCAGTTGCTGTTTTTATCTGTATTCTTCTATTAGTCATTGAATATCACAAAAACATTATGTAAAACATTTATTAAGTTAACATTCATAAAGAGAAGATCATTCTAAAATGCACTTAAAAACTATATGAATAAAGTAGTATTTACCTGTATATCGATTTTCGTGAAGGAAGAGTAGTCGGCAAGCCCCACTCGTTCGCGACAGGCCCAGTACTCGCGTTGCACGGTATCGAACCAGTGCGGCTTGTTGAACGTCTTCGTGTACGCCACTTTGAACGGACGCGGCTTGTCGGGCGGGTCTTTCGGATCTAATACAATATTTATTAATTTATTTGGATTTTCAACAATACAAGCATATTTATGTGAAAAGCAGAATATAAAATATCCCATACTTTGATTAATATAAGAAATAATTTGTAATATATTCAGTTGAAGTCAATACTCGTAAAGTTACGTGTTATACTAGCTGTGCCCTGCGGTTTAAATCGCGTACTTTATAGCCCATGTTCACTGGGAATAGTGTAGCTTCCCAGCAGTGAAAGAATTTTACAAATCGGTCAAGTACTTTCATAGCCAAACCTTTTATTTCAAACTTATAAACATGAAACTAAAAAACTAAAATTCCATTCCGTTAAAAAGATCCTCTTTATAATATTGTTGTCTAGCTGCTTCAGACTTTTAGCAAAACCAACAAGCAGCATTTTTTTACATAGCATAGTATTACAATACATTTTTTATATAATATGAAAATGCAAAACTAAATATTTTGAACTACAAAATATAGAATTTTCAAGAACTGCTATCACGTTGATTGCCCATAAGGTAAGCATAGGCCCTCTAACTATACCTTAAATAGTTAAACTTTGCAAACTCACCCAGAGTCTCGAACCACGTAGGTCTCTCGTAGCCCATGACCTGCCCGAATACTGCACCATTGTCGCGCAGCGTCGGGTAGATAGGGGAGAGTCTTAGGTTGCGGCCGGTTTCAAACTCGTGGAACGGGTACGGGAGGCCGTAGTGGACACCTAGAATCATATAACACTTCAATACTAGCTACATCCACGCCGATCAGCATGTATTGGGCTTGGCCGTAGAGTGATTTTTGCCTCATATGGCAATCCTTTCCGTGTTAGGTGTATTATCTGACACAAATATATAAATTTTTCGAATTAGTAGTTTCAGAGATTAGCGTGTTTAACCAAAAAGGAATTTTTATGTTAGTGAAACAATGAATTTATTTTTGTAAATAGGCCATAAAACGGTTCTTTTACACGTCAATTTATGTGTGAAAAAATAGTGTGTGTAGTTGAGACTCAGTCACTGCTCTGTTCTTAATGGTCGTAGGGTGATGTTTTATAGCTTATATTTCGCAGGAATCAGATCATTTGGAAATCTGACCAACGGTTCCAAAGATTATCCCCACATACAAACTCTAGGTCTAAAGAAAGAAGGTCTGAAGTAGTCAGTTACGAGGGCTACATACCCGGCACTTCCTTGACGCGGTCTCTAAGGAATCTCTTGTTGTTATGCAGGCCAAGGAACCGGTTGAGGCCAAGCTCGTACATGTCATACTTGGTGTAGCCATCCACGATCTCGTCAGCTGTGGCCTCAGCCACGCCTCCGGCCGCCGATATGCCCACGGTTTTCATGCCGGCCGCCACATGGTAGTTAAACATCTGAAATTTTGTTAAACATGACATATATGAATGAGAGATGCACACAGAATAAATATGGAAGAAGAAACCTTTATCAATTAAAAAAGTCATGATTTAAATCACTTTTTGCCGAATAATAACGACTGTAATGCCTAACAATGTGGATTTGAGTTTACAGAGAAAACTATCAAATGACTGCTTCCACCGTGGAACGAGAAGGAGTGTCAGACTCTTACTGACTAAATACCATTCCGTTCCTGCTCATGCTAAAGGCCGAGGCCCCGATACATCACTGCGCGGTACGTGGAAAGTTATGTTCGTATGGAGTAAAATTATAAAAATCAATAAAATAAAAAAGTTTATTTCAATTACATTAGGCAAAATGGATACATATTTATTTTATTGTAAAATTTTGACCGTCAAGCAAAAATATACAATGCTTTGTTCGCTAGGAATTAATAAATTTAAAAGTAAAAATGAAAATTTCCGAGTCTCTATCGTTTTACCTTAATTATGTGCATTGATTCTGTAGTCTGTCTGAATAATGTGTAAGAAGGAGTATTTCTTAGAAATAATACAATTTTACTTTTTTTATTTAGTATTGAGCAGGTATTTGGCCGCTATCACATGAAAATAACTACTTATTAACGTAAAATCAATGAGATAAGCTCTACCAGTTTCAAGACACATCGGGACTCTTATTCATGAGCAGCGTGCGTGTCGCTTGACGCCAGTTTGACTTGAAAACTAGTAGAGATTTTCTCAGTGATTTTACGAAATTTATTATTTTTATTAAGTATGTCTCACGAAAATTACTATTTAAAAATTGTATTAATAAGACAGTTTTGATAAAAGATTTATACAATGTGCCTTTTATTTCTTTCTATTCGAATTAAAATTCAAAAGGTTAAAATGTAGAAAATTATTACTAGTTTCTGTCTAGCGACACATAAATAAAATAAAGTAAAATTAGATCTTAGTATGAAATTCCATCTTAGCACTTCTCCCTTTAGAAATAGAGATCACAGTTACATAAGGCGAACCCGTAGACAGAAACTTGTATTGAAATACATAATGAAATGCTATTACAGTGTCAAGCAAACAATAGAAAGTTCTGGAAATACATGTTCAAGGAGCAAAATCGTAGTTTTACAAAATAAAATAACTAACAATGAAGAAGAAGGTACACTTGAAATATCATCACTCCATTTATTTTACAGGGTAGACAGAAGCGCATAGTTTGGATGTGCCACCTTTTGGTTAGAGTGTGGTACATGGGCCATGTAATACAAAAATACATACCTATGTATATTTATACTACACAACTCTTATAAAACACTCTCACACCTTTTACACGCAATGCCATCTGTAAACGTATCATAGAAATGATATTTATAACTATCCTGAAACAAATTTTTTGTGCGGTTTACTCGTTTATAATTCGACGAGTTGGCTCGACTAGATTCATGCGAAATCAAGTAAAGTTATGTAGTCGAAGAATAACTTGAGTAAGCCGTAAAGATTAATTTGTCATTTGTAAAGTTAAAGAAAAAATATTTGGTGGACAAAAATAAATCTCCATCTTCTTTTATCAGCAACGCGCGGTGGCAAGTCCCGTCCCGTCAAAACATTCGATGTCACGAATTTAGCGAAATAAGGTATTGCTAAAACCCGTGATATTGAACGCTCCGAAGGTTGGGAGAACTTCTTCATCTTCTTTCTTCTCTTCTTCGTGGCTCGTAGCAAACAAAAATATTTGTTCTACATTAATATTATAAGCTTAATATCTATAGCATGCAGGCAATATACTCTTTTTCCAGATAGCGCCAGGGCCCCACCAAAGCAGATACAAAAGAACGACCAAAAGAAAACTATAATATAATGTTGAATAATAGTCGGTAGAATTTTGTCAGCTTCAATAAAGGTCCCCGAATTTTTTATTTATTTGTTTAAAAGACGTCGCCCCACATTAGGTTTTTATCATGTGTGGTGCGGTTACAAATATACAAATATACAAATTCACATACACATGACACCCAGACCCGGAATACCCGTGCGTTCCGAATCATACCCACGACACGTTGCCCAGCCACCGCATCAAACTGCAGTCAAAATGCGAAATGTTTTCTCAATTAAATCACTACGTCTATGCTTTGGTTAAGCCCCTACGTATATCGTTAGTTCTTGTCTATCACTTATCTAATTAACTAAGGCCCCGATTAAATGCTTCATTTAATTTAAAACTGAGCGACTAAAGGGCAATGAGGATGCGCCATGACCCAGAAACAAACACTGCAACATTATAAAGTTGCGATGTAAGTTCTTGGCTCATAGCATTTCATATACACAACCTACCTACTTACATTTTCATAGAATTAAAAAAAAATACCTATCTAAAGAACGTTTTGCCTTCACCATTCAGACATCATCATTTGTTTTTCAAATATGTTCACCTCACATCAGTGATTTATTCTGAATAGGTAATATTTGGTACGCCAAGACGTTGCTACTTGCGTTCTCGTTAATGTAATATTTATTACCAAGGTCTATTATAGGTGGCGAAAAACTATTTATGGTACGATTTGATAGATTTTTTGATCTCAGACATATAAATTTGATTGTGTAACTCATATTTTAGTATAACTCTTATTTCTTATACCAATGAAACTAGGGATAAAAATCCTAAATAATTTCACACAAAAAAACCACATTACAATTATTTTTAAATTAAGAAACGTTTTCCGATTGTAAGGTTTTCCCTGTATCGTGAGTACAATTATAAATATTATCGACATACTACCTTAAATACTTAAACAAATATATCACGAAAGAGTATTTAAATCATAGATTTTGATGGTAACCACTAAATACACCAAGTATCAGCTCAAAGTAAATGAAATGCTGTTCTGAATGAACCGAGTGGTTTTTAGTCAGCAAGTCTGATACCACCTCACGCCTAACCCTGGTTGATAGAAATCATTTAAAGATTTTGTTACCACAAAAAAAAACTTAATTTGAATGTTTACGCCCAATCTATTAAATAGCAATAAAAAAATAAGTTAATTTTAAGTGGGGGAGAGCCATGAGTGATACGCCACGCCACGGCCTTACAGACAACCAGCGCGAAACAACCATAGCCTTGTGTTTCGCAGTGTGAATGACGTTATCGGAGGCCTAATCCCTAAGAGGTCGGTAACGCACAATCGTAACTCCTCCGTTGCGGGTGTCCATGGGCAGCGCTGATTGCTTACCATCAGGTTATCCGTCTGCTCGTTTGCCGACTTATTACACGTGCTTTGTTTAACTTGTAAAGTTCTATGTATGTAAAGGTATTGATTAGAAGCAAATCCTTTGTGATATCACATGTTACATCCAAAGAAGGCGCACCCTTATTATATCCACGGTTGTAAGTACAAAAAAGATATTGTTTACCCTTTCGTCGAATAAAAGGCGCAATGTTTGTTATGTCAACCTAATAATAATATTTGTCGGAGCGTCGACTATTTAAATTGAATTTTGAAGGAGGTTTTATCACAATTCATCGGACGAGGGTAAAATGAATCGTACTCTGGCAGAACGTCAAACTGACAGTTCTGCGTGCGCATTATGTGGAGAGCGAGCGCTGCGACTGTCATAGGAGACGGATCGCCGACGTCCGTTATTTTTGTAATTTATTCGATCTGATTATAAAATCCTACGCCCTGTAATGGACTGTGAAGACGATAATCAGCATGTTGATGTTTGTACCAACTCCCCGGTGCCTTCATATTATTATTTTAGTATCTAGAGATGAAAGTAGGTAGGTAAAGCATTATATATAATACATACAATACATTATGTTACGTATTAAAAGTATACTTTTTGTTACAAATTACAAAGGGTAACCCATTCAAAATGTCTTACTATTAAAAAGTATAACCACCAAGAACAGGTTTTTGAATAAGCTGGTAAATAAATCGAAGGGGTTTGGAAGAGATTGTTCATTGATGAGGGTTTTCTTGAAAGATGGTAATAAATATGAAATTGGTTTTAAAACAACATTTTGTAAAACCCTATTAAAAACCCTTTCGAGGGTTAACCAAAATGGTCCCTGATTTATACTTGTAAGTGATATATGTATAAGGAGTAATAGGTACCTATTAGCTGAATGTACCAATGATTTTGCTTAACCGTGTAAGAGCCATGCTAAAGAGTGATATGGTATCACTGAAGCATGTCTCTCACGCTTGTTGTTGATTGTGTAATAAACCTTATAAATGTTCTATGGGGTTCAGAAAATCGTCGTGAAAATGTGTTGAACTGTCTGTGAAGAAACAGTATTGTCGTGCGAACGATGTTACTGGAGGTACAGTCTACTCCCTCTTATAAGGGGAAAACTTCTTCTAAATCTTTAAACCCCTAATTCCTGAAAAGTCGGCCACACACTTGCTCCTATACTGGAGTTACTCTTGTCCTTACAATCAGTTGATACTGATCAGTCTACTCGTCTGCAGACATATCCCATAAAAAAATCTCAGTCATACAGAGAGGTAGTCTGTTGCAAATGATTAACATAGAAGATCGATTGGGATGTGTACAGAAAGGAAACCAGGTCCCGGACAATAGGATCAAGAGATGTATAAGATGTATTATACTAACGACAGGAACTATGACCAAATTTTTTGTGCATCTCACTTTCAAATACAATACAAATGCCTAATCTTGTTCTTTAGTAGAGATGATTAAAACTAAATGATTGCGATCACCATATAATAAAGTGAAGTTTCACCAGAAAACTTGGACATAGTTCGTGTCGAATCGAAAGAAGTACTGGATTTCTTCTACTGGACTAACCTCTGGTGCTTCGCCGACGATCCACTTGCAGTCTGGTGAAAATGCTTCAAGCCCATTGCATAGTTTGTGCAGCACAGCTTGGCTGAGACTTGGCACGCGTTTAAGAAGCTGCTGCAGTAAGACGTGGAAGTGGTCCCAGTCTTCGGGGACGCAGCGCTGGGCCATTGATGTTACTGAGAATTGGGAAGCAATCATAAAATGGCTGAGGATTTGTGCTAAGGAATGTATCACGAAAAAGGTATGTTCGAGCATTTCTTTAGAGTACTTCTGATATCTTCTGTTACAATCTTACATTGTTACACTGACATCGGAATCAAGTAACACAATGGGTGATGAAGCATTAATCTTATATTAATGTTCTGCCACGATAAATAAAATAATCGCATTTCTGTATACCTAATACAAATGTAAGTAACCCGAAAACAGAATAAAAACGTTCTAAAGCTGTCTTGCTTTTGATGCTAATATACATACTAATAAATTAGTTTCATTTGAAACTAGCTACTCTCGAGCGGTTTCACCCGCTGCTCGGCTCCTACAGACCGTAGCGTGATGTTTTATAGCCTATAGCACTCAAGAACTATCTATCAGTGAAAGAATTTTGGAAATCCGACCAGCGGTTCCAAAGATTACCCCCTACATACAAACTTACAAACATACAAACTTAACCAACCAGTAAGACCTTATTTACATCAATCAATATTGTAGTAACTCAGCTACTCTCGCGCGGTTTCACCCGCTGCTCGGCTCCTTCAGATCGTAGCGTGATTTTTATAGCCTATAGCACTCAGGAACTATCTATCAGTAAAAGAATTTTGGAAATCCGGCCAGCGGTTCCAAAGATTACCCCCTACATACAAACTTAACCAACCAGTAAGACCTTATTTAAATCTATCAATACTGAAGTAACATTATAAACTTACTTTCTTCCTCGTACACAGGTTTTGCAATAGGCTCGAAGCCTCCGGCGAGGATGCAGCCATCCCTCTCACGAAGATAGATGTAGCCATCGGGATCACGGATAACTGAATTCAAAATAAATTATCACCATTTGTGCGTTACAAAATATCTATGCAAGGAGTTACAATGTTACAATTTATTTCATATATTTGAAACACCATCTTCTTAATAATTCTGTCTAAAACAACCTCTTTTAACTTTGCAAGAATAAAAATACATTCAAAATGAAAGTGGAGTCCAATAAAAAAAAAAACACTCGCTGCATTTACCTTTAAACCTAAAGTCATAACGGGAATTGAAATATGAACTAGAGTCACGCGGCGTGTTTGCCAGTCATCAAATTCTAGAGAACTTGCAGGCGTGAAATATAATACTATGCTGACAAATGCCGGCAGTCTGATTTGCAAAGCATTTGGTCAATAAAGGAGCTTTAAATATCAATATAAATAAACTCAAATAATCGTAGCAAAAAACGGAAAAAAGTGCCAGGCAATCAAACCTACCTTTCACGAATGGGCCGGTAGAATGGTATGGCAAAATTTTGGATATCGGACCAGCGTTTTCAAAGTTTACCCCTTATGTTACGTGCGAGTCTGAAGTTAGGCGATTCGCTGCGCTGTACACAATTTTGTTCCTAAAAGATCCATTGCGCAGACAAACGGCTAACTTCAGACTCGCCAAGATACGTCGGCCGTACTGTACAAACTTACAAACTTTACCTCTGTATAATATTAGTATAGAAAAATAACTTATAGAATACGTACCAGGAGTCATGGGATCTAGGTTTTCGATAGGTTTGGTGTGAAGATAGTAGTGTTCGCAGGGAAGCAGCGGTACTTTAACTTG
Organism: Spodoptera exigua; assembly: GCA_902829305.4. Lineage (NCBI taxonomy): Eukaryota > Metazoa > Arthropoda > Insecta > Lepidoptera > Noctuidae > Spodoptera > Spodoptera exigua. The sequence goes on along the minus strand of LR824601.2, from coordinate 2,769,372 downwards.
AGGACGAGCGAGTTGACCAACCTGGAAAGATTAATACTACATAGCAGCATAGTTTACATATACATACGTAGGTACATATATACAAATCTATTGACATAGGTAAAGGGGACGATCACTACGCAAACGTCGCGCAAAGCTCAAAAAATCTATATTAAATACTACATCATGTGAACGTCAACTCCTACTCATTTTTATGCGAACATTGTAATTTGAAGTTGGCAAAGAATATGTGCATATGCACGCGTAATATTATAATTAAAAGAATCAACAACTAAAAACTCCCACACACTGTCTTTACAATATCGTATGTCTACAATTCTTATTGTTAGTATTTTAAACGCGAAACGTATATCGAATATCGTCATACGCAGCGCGAAACACGACAAGCAAAAGTTATTTCAGCACGTTAACTTTTTTTTTATGTTACCTAGGTATTTAGTACTAACTTTCGATCGCGGCTTCGCCCGCGTGGCATATTGATAAAAAACAGCCTGACTTAATCTAGGGCGTCATCTATCTACATACCAAATTTCAAACAAATCAAGCTGTTTTTGCGTGAAATAACAACAAACATACCTACATACAGTCTCACACATTTATAATATTAGTAAGATTTTAAATATTTTTCCTTTAATAATTTTCTTTTAGCATAGTCTAATTTTGAAGACTACAAAGACTTGGTTTCCTACAAGTCATTTCGGATTACAGAAAACAGGGATGACAGTCGCAGCGCGTAAAACCTGGCTTCGCAGTATCCAATCAAGACTTAGCTAGACTTAGTGTCAACCCAATCTAGCTCAGAAAATGCCACCCCTTACGGCTTTGAGGTAAAATGCAAAAATATAGGAATACATTTATCGCTAGCTTTTCCGTAATAATGTATATCAGAAACAAGCATTACATCTGATAATATCATCGGATAATATCTACAAACATTACCTACATCGGTAGTAAATAGATACAGTAAATAATTGCCTACATTTATTGTATTCTTTGTATTTATTATGTTCAATGGCAAACTCACGTAATTAATGTATTTTGTGAGCTATAAGCAGTTAGGCTATAATGAAATAAAATATATTATATATTATTCGAGATAAAAATACATTACTTATTACGATCTTTAAATCGAGAACCGACTTTAGTTTTTTTTTTCGAACGTTTCGAAATGGTTTCGAATTCGATATTCGAATATCATTTACCACATGACGCTATAGACGCTTAATATCTTGTTATATATAAAAATGAATCGCTAAATGTGTTTGTAAGCGCATAACTCAACAACGCCTGGACCAATTTTGCCAATTCTTTTTTTGTTGTGTTTGTTATTGTCAGGACAAGGTTTTTATCAAGAGAAAATATTAGAAAAGAAGAGGGGAAGATTAGGAAAAAGTGACCCTTTGATAGCAAGATAGTTAGACCCGTGCGAAGCGGGGGCCGGCCGCTAGTAGTATATATAATACTAGCTACTCTCACCCAGTTTCACTAGCTGCTCGGCTCCATTTGATCTTAGCGTGATGTTTTACAGCCTATAGCACTCGGGAACATTGTAGCTATCAATAAGTGAAATAATTTTGGAAAGCTGACCAGCGGTTCCAAGTATAACCCCCGACATACAAACTTACTATCTCTTTATAATATTAGTATAGATAATAGATAATATCAGACATATTACGAGCGATAGAATGAGACTTTTTTATTCATTATCATCATCATCCGCTGAGTGTCCCCTGCTGAAGGTTTGATCATTGATCACCACGCTTGCTTAAGGCAGATTGACAATTTCAAACGATTTAAAAAATTCAAGTCCAGGTTTCCCTTCACCGTATGTCATTGGTGTCTAAACAATCATACAAAGTAAGTACATATAACTCGGAAAAAGTCACATATAGTAGGTACTTGCTAGGTTTCGAATCCGCAACCTCATGCAATAGAAGCGATCGCCATTAAATTCACCACCACGATGTTTTTTTTTTTTATTAGACGTATATAAATAAAATACCTTTGATATGTCAATTTTCTTTGTCACTGGCTATATATAAAAAGGACAAATGATACATGTCCTTTATAATGTATGTTATTTTTATATGTCATACATGATACTTTTCCATTGCTAAATTTCAAAGGGCTTAGTCTCACTATTGACAAACAAGATCAAAGCAAAAGAGTTATACCAGAATCATAACAAAAGAAGTTTTTAGTCTCAACAAAATAACAAAAAATACCTATATCAAACTGATGGACGGGATACATGTGATCAAAAGAGCAAACACGGGTTCAAACCTGTCAACTTCCCTAATCGGAGGTCATACGTTTGCTAGCATGACTTGAGACATGTCAGAATTCGACTTGTCCTTGAGGTGAGGACCTCAAAGCTTGGTGTTTTCTTACATAATAGCTATCGAACTGGGAGAGATTAAATTGACAGATTCATACTTCACAACATAGTACATACATATATAACAAAGTCGCTTTGTATGTGCCTATATCCTTGTGTATGCTTAAATCTTTAAAGTACGCAACGGTTTTTTACTTGTTTTTATTCAATAGGTAGTGATTTAAGAGAATGTTTTATATGTATGTATAATAAAATGCACCCGTGTGAAGCTAGGGCGGGTCGCTAGTTATTGATAAATCACGGGTCTGCGGTCGGCGAGTAAGGGCAGCTCGCCGCACTACCAGAACCAGGCCCGAGCGTACGGCGCGTAGCATTCCGCGCGCGCCTCAAAAAGCCATAGACCACCACAGACAGGGCCCTAAAGGGCTGATGTTCAGCCGGGGTTGCGGGGTAGGCGCAATGAGGCACCGCGACCTCGGCCAAGAGCAGGATAAGGAACAGGGGGGTTTTTAGTTAGTAAGAGTATGACACTCCCTCCCGCCCGGCCCTGGGCGGGCGAAGTCATGTGATGATTTCCCCCTCAAAAAAAAAAAAATAGTTATTGATAAATAACGATTTTGTTTCGAAGAAAATTGTTAAATAACCGAATAATACGGCGAAGGTAAGGGAATATGGAAGAAAAAAGGCACTGAACGCAGTCTAGGTACTTCCACAAAGATAACGAATTCATCTTCAATTGAATCTTCCCTTGCAACTTTAATATCCTTGTCAGCGGTTCCCGGTCGTAAATTGCACAAGCTCGATACAAAGTGACAGCAATTGCTAAATCACATCCGTATTGCGAGTGGATATGAATGGGAAAATTGTAGGGCTGTGCACATTATTTGCACATGCATCGAACATTCGAGATGCTACCGATTTATTATATTTTTATATTCTTTTATTTATTATTAATCACATTTACATCTATCATTACAGGTAAGACCTAATTCGATAGCTAAGTATATTTATATACAAATGTCGCAGTAGCTCGCTAGCAACCGGCGAGGGCCACGTAGATTATAACTAAACAACTTTCCTGAGATACTTTTCTTTTTTCTATGAAAAAACGTGTCTGATCCCATTTTGTACAAGTTACACACAAATTTCAGATCTAATTATATAGAGACGATGTAACATAGTGATTATTATCGTGTAATATTTAAAATCAAAGATGTTATCATTGTATCAGCCTGACAGATTATCACACAAAGAAAGATAAAAGCTATATAGGGAGTCAAAACCACCATGCCAATGTATAAGATCGCTCAGCCAAAAATATTAAGCAAACAGCATAACACAATCGCCCGAATAACGTAATTTCCTAATTAATTCGACGTTTTAGGGCTGATTTTTCAATAAGCAGATAATGTTATCTGAGGAATAAAATTGTTGCTGTCACTGTCTTACAAACATTCTGACGCGACAGCATCATAATTATTCCCCAGATAACTTTTATTCAACCATTGAAAAAATCAGCCCCTAATACAGTAAAAGATTGAAAAATAACTATAGTTTTATACGTCGATCTGTCGATACGCTAAATTTTAAGAAATAAGTGAGCTATTTGACTCGAAAATAATATGACGTCATAATTAGAATTTTCATGCTTTTATAGAAAAGTCTCTATATATATTTTTGACATTTGGATAAACATATTAAATTTGACTAGTTGGAAACTATCGTTTTCATATTGTGACTTCGTTAGGAGATCGAACACGGGGCAGTCAGCTTCATTGTCAATTAAAACCAATCAAAACACAAAAGTGCGTAAAGTTGTATCAACTTAACAGATTACATCATGCAATTCAGAATAGCGATACAATTAAGAATGTTTGTATTCCAATCGCGAATGACAACATTAGTTTACTTGTTACATACAATAAATAATACAAAAATCACGCTAGCAATTGAACGAATACCAAACAACTTAAACAAAAGATAGAGACACTTCTATTGTTCGACATTCAAAATTGTAGTTTTTGGTCAGTTGAAATATATTACTTATTTGACTTTAAATCACAGAGCAATAAAAAGCACATTTTCTTTATCAATGTAAGATTTTAATTCTTTCTTTAATTTTCGTTGCTTTGTTGCCTGTTATTACAATGAAAATTTAGGACTCGGAAATAAACCAATAGATCGCAGGTTAAACGAACTTTTAGAATCGCATATATTTGGCTATAGCTATTATTAGCTAAAAGCCTACTAGCTAAAAAATCTAAAGGAAATAGAAGAAAAATTGCGCATTCTGCTCATCACTGTGCGCCCCTGAGAACTTTGAAACTAATCGAGTAAGCTCGTCAAAGAGTTTTGCCTTACACCGTACAATTAAATGAATGAATTTTAAAGCGTATTTTAAGGTAGCTTGTAAAGTAACCCTTGCTCATTTTTCTGTATAAGGTTGAAAGTTTTGAAATGAGAATTTGTAACTACAATTTTGAAGCGATTGAAAAATTCGATTTCATAATGCAGATAGGACAGACTTCTCAATAAAATATCTCAGACAGACGCTGCCGGCGGCGGTAAACTAATATACAATTTAAATATGAACTCAGATTTTTCGTTTTACAAAACCCCTTTGACGGATTTCGACGAATATTTGAAAAATAAATTAGGAAAATTTGTTTACCGACATTGAAATGAGCTCGAATTCCGAGCTATTCAACGTCTTTGACGAAATAAGAAAAAATCGCTTACCGTTATGCCATTAACCATGTCTTACGGGGTAAGAAGAAAGTATACTCAAAGCTTAGCTACGAGTACAACTCTCTATTTACGTTTATCGAAAAAAAAAAACTATCCTGACTCTCACGAGAGGCTTCTAGATTAAACACCCTATATTTTATAGAATTTGTGTAGGCATGTAAGTATGTTCACACTAAACACTAACCCAATACAAATTTAAAAAAGATATAGACATACATAGGCTATGCAAAGTAGCGAGCAAGAGTTACTTTAACATAAAAAAAAGATACCTTCTGCTAATCATCTTTACTTCAGCTAAAACAAAAAGGCATTACTTTTGATAGAATCCTACGTTTTACTATTAAAGGCTATCGATGTATTGTTCACTTGAACGGTACAAAATGTCGAACTTCACAGAGTGTTCTAAAGTTTTTGAAATATTAAAACGAGGTACAGCGTGCTCCCCTTCCTTTGTACCGTGTAATTAAGTGAAAACTAGCGACCCTTCGTCTGCGCAAAATGCATATACAGGGGATGAATGCAATTTCAATGCTTTAAATGTGACTCTACTTCGTATCTAAGCGTGTGTACTTTTGTTCTTTAAGCTTAAATACAGAATACAATAGTTAGTGTAACAAAATGAACACTGAAGTACCTAAAAGATTTAGAAGAGCCTGATTTTTGTAAGCGATCGAAAACTGTACGACGATATTAAATAGAACAAATAATACTAAAATTTAAAGATATATCTGTATGAAAAAATTGCAGAGCTGCCAATACTCAATTCTAATTACAGATCACTATTCAAATTGTTTTGTATGAAGAAGGCAAGTTCGTAGAAAAAGTTAAACATATAGGATTCACTTGCCTGCCTTGCCCAGAAGCCAGCGCAGTTGACGAAATATTCGCACTCGATCGCGCCATGATTTGTTTCCACTCCGCACACTCGATCGTTCTTCGAAAGCACAGCGGTCACAGAGCAGTCCTCCATCACGCCGACGCCTAAAAAAAGGAAGAAAAATTACATATTTATTAACAAAACCAAAAAAAAAACACATCGAAACACCGAAAAATACTCACTGCGGCAACAATTTATAACCAGAAAACATATTTTTCTTAAAAAAAAATAAGAACAAATCCGTTAAAATATCAAAAAGAATAATCCAAAGTTAGAGCGCGGGTCGATAGTGCTAGTGCGTGCGCCTCCAGCCGGAGCTGATGACCATCTAACCGAGGGGGAGACTAAATCTGTCTACGTACACCGGCACACAGCTTAGCTATGTATCGCACACACAGAGCGCTGGACGCGTACATAGCCACCACACTCGGACATTTACTCTAGGGAGACTACACAGGCCCGGAATTCAGATTCGCAATCATTTATTTTTGCATTCGATATTATTTTTGTTGGACTAAGGGCTGATTTTTCAATGGTTAGATAAAAGTTTTCTGGATAATTATTATAATGCTGTCGCGTCGGAATGTTTTTGCAAGACAGTGACAGCAACAATAAAATTGTTGCTGTCACTGTCTTCTTCAGATAACATTTAGCTGACTATTGAAAAATCAGCCCTCAATGGCATGATTTTCTTTTGTAAAATGTCTGTGATGATGTGAGTTTTTATTATGTAAAAAACATAATGATCAGATGTATATATCACGAATTTAAAATATCTAATCGTATGATAGGCATTATTTACAAACAACTACTAAACATCATACCAACACTTACGTAAAAGATCTGCCTATAAATTTCTTTTAAATTCTGTTTGTTATGTTGAAGAATTGTGATTAAGTCTGAATAAACAGAAACTGCTCATTCGTTTTGTTAGGTATGACTACGTTATTTTTATAACTTTTACAAAGAGTAAATTGCTATAATAGACCTCCCATCAGTATTATTAATTCCAGGAAACGAAAAAAGACTCAATCGAAGAATATTCAACCCATTGCCGACAAAATAGACTAGGATAAAACATGTCATTAAGAAAATTGTAAGTAATCACGTACCGTTTTCAATACATTCTTTCATGAGGGCCATGCAAAGTAGGTGGGGGTCGCCAACTCCATCCCCAGGTATCCAGAGCCCACCCAACACGTCGTCTACGTTGAGAAGAGGCCACAGCTCTTGACATTTCTTTGGAGTGACCAACTCGCAAGGTATTCCCCACGAACTGATTCAAAAACATTGCAACATTAGGGTCAATTCAAACCGCGACGCATAAAAAGGAGTGCGCAAATGCTGAACTGTCTGGCTGCGTCTGTCACATTCATCCATACAGGGTCAAAAAACTTTTCATCTAACATCAATTTTATATTAGCCCTTTAAAAAGGTTGTACATTATTATGCTTCGATCGATTTTCTCGAATATGCCTCGTATCTTAGAGAAATATTGGAAAATTTATAATATTAGTATAGACAACACCTATTGTAAATATTGTCATACACGGGACAAATCCAGCCACCGCGCCCTGAGATTTTCGCAAACAAAAACCTAATAAAACTTCGTCCGCCCCAGGATTAAGCCGAGTACAATATTGCCAGTTGAAACTATAGCAAATAAAGTATAATGAACATGAACATGGCCGGACAGTCTGGCGTTATTCTACTTAGTCGGGTCATAAGTTCTGTCACAAACTTTTGATGTAATAACTTATACGCCTTTTGACAATTATTTAAAAATTATATATGAAATGAAAGGTCATTAAATGTACAATATAATTTTATTTACATTATTCGAAATGCCCTCCCCCATTTTGAACACATGCCCTTAATCTACGCGGCCAGTCATCGATCGCTGCACGCACCACATTCATATCTATGTCTGCCGCTGCTTTAACCAGAGATGCTCGGAGAGACTCCAAATTCGGGTGAGGTTTAGCACAGACTTTTTCCTCCAAATATTGCCATATCTTGTAGTCCAGTGGGTTTAAATCTGGACTAGAAGAGGGCCAGTCTTCATGCCGGATGAAGTCAATTCCACGAGCGATCAACCAGTCTTGCGTACTTCGTGCCTTATGAGCCGGTGCAGAGTCCTGTTGGAATATCCAATGCCTGTTCCTGAACATTGTCTGAGAAAGAGGTTCCACTATGTTTGTTAGGACAGTATTTTGATAAACTTCGGCACTAGTTCTCACACCTTTTTCACAGAAAAACACCTCAGTTACGCCTGAATATGAGACTCCAAGCCAAACCATGAATGAGGAAGGGTAATGCCCACGCTGGACCCTCGCAATACGCGCGCTTGCTTCTTCACTGCTGTGGGCATACACCTTATCATTTTGTTTGTTAAAACTTTCTTCAATAGTAAAAATTTTTTCATCCGAAAAAAGAATTTCGCGGTATTTTTTTCCCGCGTACCGTCGTAGCAAAGCGCGGGATCTGTCTAGCCTAATTTTTTTTAAACGCTCGTTCAAAAAATGTCCTGTCTTTTTACGATAAGCTCGTAGTCCCAGGTCTTCATTTAGTACTCTTTTAACAGTGGTTCTGCTTAGCCCCATCTGCAGAGCTAGGATTTTTTGTTTACGTACGGGATTTCGTTCGATTCGCGCCTTCACTGCTTTGATGACCTTATGTGTCCGAACTGTGCGAGGTCGGCCGCTTCTCTTACGATCTTCGAAGCTTGACTCTTCGGTGTATCGTTTGATAGTACGATAAACAAACCGTAACGTTATTTTCAAATTTTGAAGAATATTGAAAATGTCTTTTGGCGCGTAACCACAGCGGTGCAACGCGATAACCGCGATTCTGTCTTCTTTATTCGACCACTCCATATTTAAAAATTAATAAAAAATAATTTCTTTTTTATTTTCTACAAGCGCGAAAGTTCTATTTTTAAAATAAGTCGAAGAATTTCTGGCCAGTAATCGAAAATTAAAAATATAAGGTTTTGACAGAACTTATGACCCGACTAAGTATATATTCTGTTTCGGAAGATAATTACGCGAGCCTTAATTGCGAACAATAATAGCAAAATAATTTTACGCTAAGTATTATATTTCTGTACAGGAATAATGCTTGATTCGTGCTGGAGAGTGTTCAGAGGAACGTTTTAAACGAACCCTCCAGACTGTTTCGATCCTAGTTCGTCCAGTGGCATTACAAACGACCCCATGGCGACAGACGGGGCCGGCAGTGCATGTAGCGGGATTGCATCCCCTAATTGCATCGGTTCTCATATCACGTTTCACCCTTAAAATAATTAAGCTTATGGGATTGGCGCACGCTGAGCTCGAACGTCCAGCGTTCCTTTGAAAATTCAAAATAAAAGTCTTATCAAAGCGCCTGTGCCAACGAGTGAAACTGACTGAATAGATTAAAAAGGGAAAAACAAAATAGCGGTTTTAGCAGCTGTCAATAACGTAGCCGTTTTTACCTCCCCCGGGCAGAACATATCATTGTGAAATGAAGGAGAAAAGATCAAAAAGACGATGAGGAAAATAAAGCAATATGTATGATACGTTTCTCATTACTTCGTACCTATGTATAAGGGTATATAATATGTAATATTGGTTATTATTTTCGTTCGGTAAATTCAGAAAACTCAGTGTAGTGTCAGTATTGATCATTGAGTTCACTAGGTCGATTCCTACACTTTTTACACTTTTTCAATTATGAAATATTCAGTTACAGCCCGATGTGCGGACTTGAATTCCTAATGTATGGCACCTATTCAACCTCTAAATAATATCTACTTACACAGATTGGCTCTTCATTCTTCGGTAGACAGTCATTCGGTCCCTGGTCCTCGCCAGAAGTAAGGATCCACATTGCTTCCATCCTGTTGGCCTGCCTTTAGCCTCTAAATCTTGCAGGAGTCTGATAGAGGATTGAGTTAGTCGAACTTGCGCCAAAGTTGGTTTAAAAGCACCGACCAGACCTGAGGAGTGCCATCGACTGCCGGTCCCGACCCTGCGAATTAAAAGGATATTAAGTTTGTTTGATAGGAACTAAGCTTTATGTAGACAAAGAACAAAATCAAAACAATGTGTCAATTTTCTTAACTATGTGGCCCGTTAATATAACAAGATGTTCTTGTTATAAGCTCTCCACGCAAGGGGGACCGCTTTCGAACTCCGAATAACGAAAATCGTTTGTGCTTATATTGCCGACCATAGGAGTGTAGGAACAATAAATTGGCGGGCTACTTGGTATCAGAATGTATTTTTTTAGCTGAGTGATATGACATCGAAAGTGTTGCAGTTTCCCGAATTTCCCTCTTTTATTTTCTAGAAGAATTAACCTCCTCAACATTCTTTTGACAGTAAAAAAAACATTTAACCACACATTTAACGATCAATTTTATGTCATAGACACATCATCATTAAGTTAAAAAAAAATTGCAATTACAAGTTCTTCTCGAAAATTTTTCTAACGAAAAAAGCAGGCTAAAGTTATAGTTTGGGGACCATCAGATACATTTTTGTATTAGCAAAGCGTCAGCCTTCACAAACTCTAAACTTTTGATTAAACTTCCACGTTAAATTTCTGAACACCAGGTACGCAGAAATTATTTTTTTTCAAACTTTTTTTTTTGTAAACCTGTAGAAATGGAATCCAACTTTTCTCCCGTAGAAGGAAAGTTTTGTGAAAACAAAATACATGAGTAACATGCATGATGGCTTCTAGGTATTTTTATTCTTCCTCCGAGAGTAGATGACAAATTTTCCATGTAGATGACTAATTTCAAAACTAACCTTGATAAGTTATGATATGATGGTAATAATTTACCCAATTACTGCAACGTTCTAAAAATAAAACATATGTTATGAAAAATAAAAAATAAAAAGTTGAAAAAAAAGTGTTAGAAGCACATATTTGGGTAAATATTTTTGGATTGTAATTTTTCTAATGATAGTTAAACCTCGACCTCCTTTTATTTAATGCTGCAAAGTCCGTCACGGATATATCGCACAGTTAATTCGTCGCCATTACTCGTCACACATCCAGCGGCTGCTAGTTTTGAGCGATTATGGTCAATTGGACAAAGGATACCGAATGGAACGTGATGCAGTCGAGCACACTGATTGCACGTCCGGTGCATCTGTTAGCCTTTGTCTACAACTGCAACAGTTCCAATTTAATAAACTTCAATGCAAATTTCATATATCTAAGTATCCTGTGAGTATGATCATAAGAGTCAGTTGACTAGTTTGCGCCTTTGTGCTATAATGCTTTTTTGTGAAGGAAAAATCATCAAATCGATTCTTCCGCCCAGGATGGGGTGAGAGAGTGTCAGATTAGGCTTACTGACTAGACTCCTTCCCCTCTTTCCTTCTCCTGCTCTAGGCCGAAGCCGTGATGTCTTATTGCTTTAGCCCAGTAACCTACGGAAGTAGAATCGTTGTTTTGTTTACCAGTTACAAGATCATCATTTTTTGGAAGGGGGGATACATCCATTAATTTTTCCGCCGGTGACGACGGGGAGAGCCAGCCTCATACTGACTATAAACCGGACCATTCCTTCTCCTGCTCCGTACTGTGGCTGGTCGCAATACCGTAACGTGTAATTCTAAATATTTTCATATTACTGGACACTCTACGCGGAATAATAGACGTGATGGTAATTTAATTTAGCTACAAACTAAAGACAACTTATAAGTTCGGAGCTTGGTAACTAAATGTTTTATTAGGATTAAGTTTCCCGAAGGAGGACATTAATTTGATGTGAAACCTACTTTTGAGCGGGACACCATGATGCCCGATTACTGTTTACCATTAGTTTCTGTTGGCTAGCACATAAACCTTGGAGAATAAGTTGAGTCGACTGAATATTGAACTAGCTAGACAACTTACACCAGAATCCAGATAATGTGGAACCGCCTTTAGAGTGAATTAATAAGGAGCGAGTGTATTATCTATACAACGAATCAACTACTTTAAGATAATAAAGTCAATTGAAAAATACAAGTAAAATCCGCGACCCCCTGTAAGTAGCAGTTGAGAGTTAGAGATCACTTGAATCTACATTGTATGAAAAAGCAGCCATCGATGGATATAGAAACGGTATCGATTAGTACCTGTCTAGGCAACCGTGTTCGGGGACCAGACTATTGTTAGATAACTTGATTTTAGAATTCACCAGGGCACGTAGTCTGGCTTCGGCCCCCTGCAATAACAACATACTCGCCCCATACAATATGGCACATGCCACTAATAATATTACTGGCAAGTGTGTGTGTACTTGTGTGCCCGCATCTGTATTCAATGAGAAAGGGGTGCGGTATCTGTCTGCAAGTAAAGGTATGTCTATGATTCATAAAACATTGCAATTGTGCAATATTTTTCGTAATTACCAAAAGGAGTTCTACGTGTGACTGTGTATATTTTCTTTTGTCTTCACAGATTTTTTCCCGATTTATGGACAAACTTTTTGTTTGATTTAAGGAGTAGATTTTCTAATGGGACCATTGGTACGGTTTTATGTGAGGCCGTGGTATTACTGGAAACATTGCTCTCCCGTGCCTCTCCCACATCAAAGGCCCACCATTTCACAGTTAAGTTTAATGGAAGTGAAAATCGTTCATTTTTATAAATTACCATGGTTAAAAGCCGCTGCTGCTCCTCCGTGGTGCTGTCGAGGCTTTAGGATGACCTATATAATAGCCGACCCGACTTCAAGATCTCCACTTCCAAGAATCGCAATGCCCGCAGGAGAGAATCTGTCAATTAACATTCACATCTTGTCGACCGGTATACAAGACACAGCTTTGGCATATCAGGGGTGAATACGCAAAAAATACTTTTCTTCTATATAAACTTCACAATGATATAAGTGTGGGAGAGCCAAGCTTCGGCACGAACGGGTCGGCTCGACCGGAGTGATACCACGGCCTCACAGAATACCCGGCGTGTAACAACCCACAGAGTTGTGTTTCCCCGTGTGAGTGAGGTTACCGGATGCCCAATACCTCCCCTTTCCCTATCCCTTCCCAATCCTTATATCCGCAACCCCCATCCCCGGTAACGCACTACCCAAAAGGCTCTCGTAACTCCTTTGGTGTTGCGGGTGTCCATGGATATTATTTCTTATGTAGATTTGACAGTTGACTGTCACGGACCGATTTCGCTATCAGAGAAGCGAATAGAAGACTAGCTACAATGCGCTTGGATGACTATACTATGCTACAGCGCGTCTCGGACGTAAAACCTGCACAAAACAACGAGTCCGAAGATACCGCAAACATCCTTTTAAAAACCCTTCCATTCACACACATACGCAAAGTAAACACCTAAGGTCAACTTAGCTTAGTCGATTATAATATATTTAATATCACAGCGACTTTATCAATGCCTTCTTCAAATCTTGCTTATCCAGCTACCTAGAGTGGTGTCACTGTAGGTAGCTGGATAAGCTAAGTTGTATTGTATTCAAAAGGATAATATTATCAACATGGAAGTGCATGCTCAACATTATAAAGTTGTTTAATGATAATTAGGAATTTAAAACCGACATTGTAGACATTAAAACAATCCTAAATAGTTACAGTTTAGCTGCTATACAATTTATTGTTGGAGAAGCAAAAAGTTAGTAATAAGATCGTTGCATTATTATATTTTACAAAACGAAAACGACATTCGCCCCCCTTCGCCCCGTGCTTGGCACGGGTGCATGCATTTTTAATCTCAAATATCTTTAGAAATAGAAGTTTTAAAAAATATGCCCTATTGTTACGTAAAATGATTATAACATATATGTTATCATTAAAAGATAGGCATTAAGTTAGAATCATCAAATTATTTCTCCCACCCAGGGTGGGGCGGGAGGGAGTGTCAGAATCTAACTGACTAAAAACGCCACCGTACCTTCTCCTGCTTTTCTTCCTGGAAGCCGCAGTCGTGCAGGCCTGGGTGATACCACCGGTCAGGCCCGCCGACATAAACGAGGAGGCGAGATGGCTCCAGGACGCCATGTCAAGGATGTGCGACGTGGCGATGCCCCGGATCCGACCGTGCCAACGCAAGCGCCAGGTGTATTGGTGGTCGCAGGAATTGGCAGACCTGCGCGGTGAGTGCACCGCAGCGCGACGCCGATACACCAGGCACCGCAGGCTCCGTCTCCGCCCTCTGGACGCTGAAGCCAGAGAGGCAGAGCTATACGAGGAGTACAGGGCGGCGAAGGCCACCCTCAGGGTGGAGATCCGGCGGGCCAAAGATCGGGCCCGCGAGGAGATGTTGGAGACTCTGAACAGAGACCCGTGGGGACGCCCCTACCGGATGGTGCGTGATAAGCTCCGCACCTGGGCGCCCCCACTGACTCAGAGTCTCCGGCCGGAGGTCGTGGACGAAGTGGTTGGGGCGCTATTCCCCCGACCACAGATGGGTTACACGCCTCCAGCTATGCCCCCGCCCCCTGCGGTGCCCAATGCGGGCTACAACGACGACGACGATGAATCCGCTCCGGAAGTGACCGAGGTAGATTTGAGAGTGGCGGTGCGCCGGCTGAGCGGCAAGAATACCGCCCCAGGACCTGACGGGCTGCATGCCAAGGTTTGGGTCCTGGCCTCGGAGGCTCTCAGGCCTCGACTACTTGGTCTGTTCAGCGCATGTTTGGAGAGAGGCCAGTTTCCGCTGTCGTGGAAGACGGGTAAACTGGTCCTCGTGAAGAAGCCGGGGCGTCCTGCGGACTCTCCGTCCGCGTACCGGCCCATTGTGCTGCTCGACGAGGTGGGAAAGCTGTTCGAGAGGATAATCTCAGACCGCCTCGTCGGGCACCTGTCTGGAAGGGGGCCGGATTTAGCGGACGGCCAGTTCGGCTTCCGCAGAGGGCGCTCCACGGTGGACGCCATCATGCGCGTGAGGGACCTCACGACGGGGACAGCGTTGGCCGGGAGGCGAGTCGTCGTGGCGGTGTCTCTGGACATCGCCAACGCCTTCAACTCGTTGCCCTGGAGCTGCATTTTGGAGGCACTCCGGTATCACCGGGTGCCTGCCTATCTCCGTCGTGTAGTCGAGGCTTACTTGACGGACAGATGCGTCATCTACCCCGGTCACCGGGGCGTGTGGAATCGGCGAGAGGTGTCGCGCGGTGTCCCACAGGGATCGGTCCTGGGACCTCTCCTGTGGAACATCGGGTACGATTGGGTGCTACGCACCGACCTCCCGAGCGGCGTCAGCATTGTCTGTTATGCTGACGACACGCTGGTGCTGGCGAAAGGGAGGTCGCATCAGGCGGCGGCCGACCTGATGTCACAAGCGGTTGCGACAGTCGTTGCAAGGATCCGGCAGTTGGGACTCGAGGTGGCGCTCCACAAGTCCGAGGCCATGTGTTTCTATGGCCGTCGGAGCGCGCCACCTCCAGGTGGGTCCCAAATAACGGCAGGAGGAGTTACCATCGGCGTCGAGTCGGCGATGAAGTACCTGGGTCTCGTCCTCGACAGCCGATGGAACTTCACGGAGCATTTTCGTCGTTTGGCCCCTAAGTTAGAACGGTCTGGGGCCGCGCTCAAGCGGCTCCTTCCCAACCTCGGGGGCCCAAACGCCTCCTGCCGGAGGTTGTATATGGGGATTGTGCGATCCATGGCCCTCTACGGTGCCCCTGTGTGGGCGCCGGCCTTGAAGCGGCGGCCGGCTCGTACGCTGGTCGCGTCCCAGAGGGTCATGGCTATTCGAGTAATCCGCGGGTATCGCACGATCTCCGGGGAGGCGGCGAACCTCCTTGCCGGATCACCGCCGTGGGATCTAGAAGCGAAGGCGCTCGCGCGCGTCTACAGTTTGCGCGCAGACGCGCGTCGCCGGGGCGAAGATCCTCTGCCGCGCCAAATTAGTGCGTGGCGGAATGAGCTCCGGCGAGATCTCATGGCAGAGTGGAAACAACGACTGTCGCAACCGAGGGCCGGGCACGCTACCATAGCAGCGGTAAGACCCCTCTTTGAGGAGTGGCTTGAGAGACGCCACGGCGTCCTCACCTTCCGTCTGACGCAGGTGTTTACCGGGCACGGCAGCTTCGGTAGGTTCCTGTTTCGGATTCAGCGGGAGGAAACGCCCGAGTGTCGTCATTGTGAGGACCACCTAGAGGATACGGTGGAGCATACGGTAGCGGTATGCCCTGCCTGGGCTGAGCACCGCCGTATCCTCAGGGAAGTGATCGGCGGCGGCGACCTCTCGCGCCCGGCCTTAGTCGAGGCCATGGTGCGGAGTGAGAGGAACTGGGACGCCGTCTCCTCCTTTTGTGAAGCAGTCATGCTCGCAAAGAGAGAGGCGGCCCGCGTGAGGGAGCAATCCTCCTCCTCACGCCCCAGCAGCCGCAACTGGCGACACTACGGGCGTCGGGGATCGAGGGACGATCTCCGACCACCGTAAGTACGGGCCTGCGGTCGGCGAGTAAGGGCAGCTCGCCGCCCGACCAGAACCAGGCCCGAGAGTACGGCGCGTAGCGTTCCGCGCGCGCCTCAAAGAGCCAATAGACCACCACAGACGGGGCCCTAAAGGGCTGATGTTCAGCCGGGGTTGCGGGGTAAGCGCAATGAGGTACCGCGGCCTCGGCACAGAGCAGGAGAAGGAACAGGGGGGTTTTTAGTCAGTAAGAGTCTGACACTCCCTCCTGCCCGGCCCTGGGCGGGAGAAGTCATTTGATGATTTTCCCCTCACTAAAAAAAAAAAAAACCTCCTGCTTTTGGCCTAGGCCGCGGTGGCTCAATGCGTTTACAACGCAAACCCGGCTGTGCTAACGCCTTTTTAAGATTAACAATATAATTCTAAATCAATCTATCTATAAAAAAACTCGCTTCAAAGACCATGGCGTGGTTTTAAAGATTTTAAAGTCACGAACTGAAAGAAAGACTGTGTTTGATGAAGGTGTTTGAAGTGTGTCTTGTATCCTTCGAATTAATCTTAAAATAATTAGAGGCAACTAGTTTTTGAGGATGTAAAATCATCATACAGTCGCCTCCCGCCCCAGATAGTGAGGTAAAGTATACTCTTACTGACTCAACCACCCCACTTTTCGCGTCAATACCCACTAAATTAAGTATATGTTGTTAACATGAAACGAGAAAACTTATTTAAAAGTTAGTATAAAAATCACCCCGTGCTATTAACGTTAACTATTCAATTCAGAAAAATCAATATCATTTTAGAATACTTAACTAACCAATCAATGAAGAGGACGGAGGAGCTATATTAAAAAACGTCATTAGCCTGCGGACTCCTAAAGAACTTTCCGATGGTAACTTTGTAGTCCTGGTGGCGCTCGCTTTTCATGCATTAGGACGCAGATTTGAAAACGTTACGAAGTTATACGAGTATGTCTTTTCTACTATTATTAGACACCACAGACTACGGTGAAAGAAAACACCGTGAGGAAACTTTTTTTCATGTGATTTGGCGGCGAACGGGGATACGAATCAACTGATGATTAATTACCCATTGACACCATCAACACCAAAAAGAGTTACGAGGGCATTTCGGGGATAAGAATTTTTAAGATTTGGATATAGGAGAAGGAGGGGTTGGGCCTCCGGGAACGTAAATCACAAGGCGTATACTATTTAATAAAATGTATATTACATTTCGATCATTCTTGAATTTTCGTTCAGAGTTTCGATTTGGGTGCATGAGTGACAATTTAAAAAAAAAAATTAGATGTGATGTGAATTAATGAGTCATAAACACATTAATTTTATAAAATGCATGCGATGCAATGCAAACAGTCAGTTATGCTATAGCACTATACATAAATGTGGGAGAGCCATGCTTCGGCACGAATGGGTCGGCTCGACCGTAGTGATAAAACGGCCCCACATAAAAACGGCGTGAAGCAACACTTACGTTGTGTTTCGCCGTGTAGGTAAGGTTACCGGAACCGGAAACCCAACCCTTTCCCCTCCCCCAATTCCTATTCCCCAAAAAGTCGGCAACGTAACTCCTCTATTGTTGCTCACCACTATCAGGTAATCCGTCTGCTCGTTTGCAGACTTATTACATGAAAAAAGGGTAAACACGCTCACTTAGAAAAAAGTAAAAATTTATGAAAAGAGGTCAAAATAAAAACAAGAGGGCACCGTAAGCGCGGGTCTGCGGACGGCGAGTAAGGGTTGCTCGCCGCCCGACCAGATCCAGACCCGAGCGGACGGCGCGTAGCGTTCCGCGCTTAGCCCAAAGAGCCAATAGACCACCACAGACGAGGCCCTATAGGGCTGATGTTCAGCCGGGGTTGCGGTTTAAGAGCAATGAGTCACCGCGGCCTCGGCCCAGAGTAGGACAAGGAACGGGGGTTTTTAGTCAGTAAGAGTCTGACACTCTCTCTCGCCTTCCCTGGGCCGGAGAGGTTTTGATGATTTTCCCCTGACAAAAAAGCCTTAAAAAATCTATATTTTCTACGAAACTTCTTATCATCATAAATATCAAACGGATTTTTTCTGATTTTGTATGTTTTAACATTTCTCTTAATTTGTTCAACTTCTTCTATTGCTCTAATTTTTATTGTATAATATAGGAAAATCTCCAAAAATATCTAATAAAGAATGCAATCGGCCAATGAATTTGAGGTTATACCAGACTTATACTAGGGTGGCGCCTGGAATAACATTAGTTAGAACAGTTACGCCGATGTAATGCTCGGTTCAAGTTATTCCGCGTTGATTAGTAGATTATTTGCTTATTCTTAGTTTATTCTCGGTATAATATTTTATACCACGTTTATTTGTACCAATATAAAGGAATTAGATATAGTAGATATAAAAAGTTTTTTACATAATCTTTGCAAACTGAGACGATGACATGATGGAACGCAATCTTATTGTAACCTGTAAGTATATTATTATTTTTGTGAATTGTCCCATAGGACAATTGTATATAATTGGTGTGTAAAACATTATAGTTAGTAAACAAATAATTTGTTATGACTGCACAGTCAGAAAAAAGGTATGAGCCTACATAGTCTTGTTTCGTGTCTTGATGTAAGTGCATGTGAATTTGTATGTTAGCTAACATTATGCATAATGCATACATAACACTGGTGGAAGCAGAAAATATTAGTATTCACATTACTATACTTGTGTGTGTAAACACATATGTATATTTACCAAAGTAAAATTGGATAGTTTCCAATATGAATGCAACTCTTTCATCCGACAAAATGTTTGACACAGTGGCCTATATTAAATAACAATCAAAACTTTTTTCTTTATATCTATCTAATACCATTAAAAAGCGATTCATTTTGTTTCGAAGGATTTTGGGGATGTAATCAAAATCTAATTAGGCTACATAATCAGTAAACAACACCCAATCCAGATACTGTAACCTGTTAAAAAAATAAGTAAAAGATAACAGTTATTAATTTTAAATTGCAATAGTATTAGAAGAACTGTTTAAAAGTTCTGAAACCAATGAAAAGCGTATTTTCTTTTAGTGAGTACAATTGTGTACTGCTTATTACGAGATAAAATGCAAGATGTTTTCTTGCATTACCATCAGAGTATTCGGACCAGCACCCTAAATATTCTTGAGATCACTTTTACAGTCGTAACAACTAAACTAATAAGTTTATCTTTATAAAGTGACAATAGTTAAGTAATTTAAATTAATATTTCTACCTTCCATTTAATAACGTCAAATGTCAAACTGCCACCAAAATCCAATCATTTAAAGGATATGGCTACAAAATAGTCCGCTTAGAATAGTAAGCTGAGAAGCACAATGAATATTAATTAACTTAATAGCATAGTGAACTTGTACATAAAGTCAGTCTCTATTACTTATTTATACATTGATGTTTGTTTAAATACTGCTATGAACAACATTTCATTCAGAATAATGTGATACCACACATTCCTAGTAATTTTGATTTACTACAACTTGTAATAGATTGCATTTATGAATTGGAGCATCAAATTTATTATATTTAGTAGTCCTCATATTATAATCATCTATGACCTGCCAAATATACCAATTTATTATGAGAGTCTCAACAAAGCTTTCTGCAGTAATAAAAATGGTGGACAAAATTTATAAGATTAAGGCAGCAATTTATAAAGCCAGTGAGGTTGGATGTGGTATTTATTGTAGTTGTTTACTTTAGCGATAAAATTGCTAAAAATATTCATTGATGCAATCTGTTACAATGTACTGTATGAACACTGTACTTACTTTTCTTTTTCGATGACAATGGTCTTGTCGCCCCAGCCGCGGCGCGCTAGGTGGTACGCCACGGCAGCTCCCATCATCCCTCCGCCACATATCACCACTTTAGCCTTAGGAGGCAACGCTGACAAACAACCCTCTAGCCGTTCCTCATAATCGAGAGCATCTAAGCGGCTTGAAAAATCCCTTGACACTATACCTATACATTTATGTGCATTGTACCGCCCCGACCCCCAAATCCGTTTTATTAACATCGTATGTACTATTTACGCACATGTAAAAGCAAAAAAATAAGAAACTGAATTTATACTCAGTACATTATAAAAAGAATATGCACCGGGGCTTAAAATAATCTAAAAATAATCAAGGGATACGAGAGGACATAATGTTTGTTTTGACGTAAATTTGACAGACGACTTCTCCGACCCTTGACTCTCTGACTGATTTTTAGTGTTGCTATTGCAAATATAAAAATAGCAATAACTTCAACGACATTAAGTTAAAACCAAACATGATAGGTAACAAGAATTATTATAAATAAGCAAATCTCACTCCCTCACATTTAATAAAACCGTAAAATAATTTTTGTATAGTATTAATACCTTTAATCTCACACCTCCCTTTTAGCTACCTCTACAACATCGGTCAACTTTGTTTCTGTAGGATACTGACCGATCGACCGATCCGACTTATCGACGTTCTTGACTCTATCACAAAATCATTAATAACTTTTTTTACCTTTTGTCAGTATGTATAATTAGCAGTATATTATAATTTAATTAGCCAAAGACTTTTATTTTGTCATAAGCTGGCAGACGAGCAGACGGATTACCTGACGCTCGTAGTACCAAAGAAGTTACTACAAGTGCTTTGCCGGTCACTTGTGGGTTTTTGGGGATTGAAGATTGATGATGGCGGGGGGAGGATTAGGCCCCCAGTAACCTCACTCACAATGCGAAACACAACGAAAGTGTTGCTTCACGCCGGCTTTCTGTGAGTCTCTGTAAATATCTTAAGGACTTATGTTTCTGGAGTTTTACTTTGGCACTCAGTAGCTGCATTGAATCCTGCATTAATGACTGGTCTAATAGAAGAGGATCCTTTCCTATCGTGTAAGGAAGACCCTATCTAAATACCTGCTTTTCCAGAAACGGCGTTCATAAAAGTGGACGCGGATAAGCCCGCAATGGTCTAATCAACCCTAAGCCTAACCGATTACAAAGTGTGGATGATAATAATTTTAATACCAAATCCTAAAAACAACCGGATTAATGGGGGATTGATCTACATATATTATATTTTCCATTTTGCTTTTCAGAACCGTGATACCTCATTGTGACAGGTCGGTAAACGAACAGACGGATCACCTGATGGTAAGCATTGGGGTTTTGGGGATTTAGGGATTAGGGGAGGGAAAGGATTGGGGTCCCGGTAACCTCACTCACACGGCGAAATACAAGGCTGTGTTTGTTTCACGCCAGTTTTTTTTGGGCCACCACCAGACTTTGACTATTTAAGATATTAATCCGGTGGTCCCCAATCTAGCTCTTACCGTATAATCTGCAATCTGAAGAAGCAAATGTGGCAATGCCGAAATATTGACGCTAGATGGGTCAAGAAACTACTGGTGCGACTGTGGATTCCACAGATTCGGTCTAAATTGGCAGTAAAGATGTAACACGTGCACCCTGTCCCGTGGTGTAGATTGCCCAAATAGGTAAGCAGAGTCAGTAGACAACTAAAAGAAATTTTTCGCTTAACAGCGAAGGTTGTCCGTCTGACGATTATAATGATGATTGTCAATAGATTGTGGGAGAGCCATGCTTCGGCACGAATGGACCGGCTCAACAAGGCGTGATACCGCATTGAAACAACCACAGCGCTGTTTTTTGCCTCTTGATTGAGGGTCCCGGAAGCTCCAAGCCTGCGTCCTGTGTTAAATCGATGAATATACTTGCTAGTACAAGTTTTGTCTTGTGGTACCAGTCAGTACCATAGATTCATAGATAGTAGATTCAACGAATATGGGGGACCAGAACGTAGATTTAAAAACAAAGATTGTTATTTTAGTTTCCATAGCGACCGATGGGTGCGAACCTGATATAGTTTTGTAATTTTTTGAATTTATTATTTATAGTCAAACGTGAGGTTGCCTGCTTAGAATATGTCGTTGGTTGAAATAACAGAGCACGATGAAGTGATCTACACTATTTTGGACAAACCGCCTCCAGAGCCACCGAAAACACCTAGGTAGGTTGTAATCCAGTCGTGAATTTCATAATACGGTATTTATAGACTTGCGTAGGTAGAAAGATGGGTTAGATTTCTTTAGATCATCTTAGTATCTAGATGACGATTGTGGTGTCACATAACATTCTCAAGCTATCACTAATTTACAGTACCTACCTACATATTCTATAGCCAGTATCTAAGTATTTCTAAGTTCCGGCTCTCACAAAGGTTGGACTGGGGAAAATGTTTGCGGTTTGTACTTACCTTTAGTAGGAAAATTATTAATTAATTCCATATAGAAATTTGGAGAAAGATTATTGAATCATCTACAACGCAAAGCAGAATTGTGCGTAATGATAAATTAATATATCAATTTTATTGGTACAGAGGCCACTAAATAGCTTGTGAATAAATATTGCACCGACCTTAGATATCACGTTTATGTTCTAAAAAAGTGTGGTATTTGTATACCCTGTTCTCTACCTCAGGGACCACGAAACAGCAATAGATGTGATTCCCAAAACATGATAAAGATGCTGTTGAACCTTTTTAAGTCACCATCGCATTCCAGATACGAGTCAAAACTTGAAAAGGAATTGAGGGAAGCTAAACGGCCGGAACTCCGTCGTACATTTGGTTATGCGGAGACCCCACTGAAACCGCCGACAGAGTTTTTAAAAAAGGGCGAAGGTATAGGCCAACCTGTTAAAAAAACTGATCACAAATGCTTCGTGTCTGGCAATCTTCCACCGGTGCCGAAACGACCACCGCCTACGAAGAAACAAGACAAGCCAGCAGTTAATTTCAAAGTTATTAATATAAAGAAAGCCATAAAAACTAAGGGGAAGCCTGTGGAACCCAGGTAAGTATAGTGTCGTAATAACTCATATTGACTTATACTTGTGAGATCGAGATATTACTAACCCGATCATACCGATCTCAATTCGATCAATTTATAACAAGGCTTACATTGTTATAAACTGATGTGGCCAAGAAGAACTTAACTAAAACAGGCTCTTAACATCCAGGTACTGTTTATCTTTACAGGCTGGTAGATACGAGAGATGGTCACATAAAGAAGATTAAAGGTTCCGGGGAAGTTCCAGAATTCTGTCTCAGACCAGACTTTGGACAAACGCCAGCATACCTTATAAAAAGAAATAGAAAAATTCAGAAAGCCCTCGAAAAAATGAAGTACGCCGAAGAGCACAAAGAAAGTTTATGCAAGCTCATCACTGCTGAAGAACGTCAAAAACTGCTCGATGTAAGAAATCAACTTCATTTAAGTTTATTTTTATTGTTGCTTCTTACGATTTTCGAAACGGATACCTTATTCTCCTGTTTAAAGCACTTGATAAATTAAGGTATATGTAAATTAAAATACAATAAAAATGTAACTAGTGTCGTGCAACGTATCGTGGGTTCGATTCCCGCTCGGAACAATTCTTCGTGCAATCCTGAAGTTGTGGTTCCGGGTCTGAGTGTAATGTTTATGTATATACACAGGCGAAAAATTATATTATTGGGCAAAATTAACAAAAGTAAAAAAACGACCTGTTTTTATTACATCCGAGATGGATGTAAAAAGCATTGACTGCACTTCTAAGCGGTAGTTGTGCAGCCGTACGCTTCTGTGCGTCATATGACACCATAATCGGATATTATTATGATTTCTTCATGGACCATTTCTCTGCTATTTCTTACAATGTTGCACTGTTCACTTCACAGGATCTCAAACACAATTGGTCGCTGATGCAGAAGGCGTTCCTTCAACTACCGATGCTCACGGATACGATACCCAAGATCCTTCGGAAGACTAAAATGGAGGCAGAGTTGAGGCAATTGGAAAAAGACATAGCTTTAGTTGAGAGCAATCCTTACATTTATATCTACGAATAAGATTTGAACAACTAACTCGTTATTGCAACTCAGAATGTGATTTAGAAGACGGCCATGATTCTAGAAAGTTCGAAGTGAATAATAATAGGTATACGGAGGTACCTATGAAATAGCCGTTATTTAAAACGTCAACTTTGAAGTATATTGGATTAACTTTTTTTGTAATTCAAATTTGTTTTTTATAAATTAGGTTTCTTTATGTTTTGTATTTTCTCCAATATCTCAGTATCCACTTACTTACATTCATGAGAGCTCAAAAAACGCGTTTGTTCATGTTACCAGACTGATTTGAATAAGACATTTTGAAGTCCTTGGCAGTCTAGAGCTATACCTACCTAACACTTTTAATCGTGGCAACGACTTAGGTACTCATGAATTGACTCATCACATAACAATATTTAAATGTGCACTGAGACATACTGATCTTATATGATACCTATACAAACTTCAAACGTTGGTACGTCAAATCTTTAAAATTGGCGTTTTGAAACACAGCTATTTAATAAATACTGACAAATCTATTATTGTTATAAGGTTTAGTAATATCTCTCCTTCACTTAATCAACTAAAGTGGTCGCATAATTATTTTTTATATAAAATCTTTATGAACTTAGAGAAGAAATGTAATACCTACTGTTCATTAATACGGTAGTTTCCAACTAGTCAAATTCAATACTTTTTATCTAAATGTCAAAAACGATACTTTCCTTTGAAATTTATTATAACACTGAGTTATGACGTCATTGGCTTTTTGCATCAAATAGCTTACTTATTTCTTAAAAATTACCTAATAAATATCAAAAATTAAGTGTTCGATCGATAAAAGTATAGTTGTTTTTCAATAAGTATTTTATTGTATTAAAACGTCGAATTAATTTATTATTGACCTAGGAAACTACCCAATTGTCTAATAGCACTTGAGATCCGCCTTCTTTCTAGATGGAGTGTGGTTTCCAGTTTAAATTTGTCTTATCCTATTTACATCAATGTTGTCTGCCTGTATCGATCGTACCCGTGACATTTG
The DNA here is from genome assembly GCA_902829305.4 of Spodoptera exigua. Taxonomy (NCBI): domain Eukaryota; kingdom Metazoa; phylum Arthropoda; class Insecta; order Lepidoptera; family Noctuidae; genus Spodoptera; species Spodoptera exigua. Next base: position 2,744,067 of record LR824601.2, on the reverse strand, counting down.
TGTACTTTTGTATAAATAGATACATAGGTGGTCTGAAGTTTGGAAATTTCTCTGTATTTGGGTTGAGCCTTCTCGCTTTATTTCGGTCTTGCGACCTTTAGCTAAATTTGTGCATTTTTATGAACTGTGCCACGTCAGGTTATCGGGAACTTATATTAAGGTCAGCCACATAGATGGTCGGTAGTGCTAGTGACCCAGTCAGAGTGCAAGGTTGGCGCGGTAGTTGGGCAACTGGCTGCCGTGCAACGTGTCGCGGGTTGGATTCCCGCATGAAACAACTCTTTGTGTGATCCACAAATTGTTGTTCCGGGTCTGGTCTGGGTGCAATGTGTATGTTTGTAAACGTAAGCACGGCAAGGCAACGCGCAAATTTAAAAAAAAAATACAGATATTTATAACTGACTAGCGACCCGCCCCGGCTTCGCACGGGTGCAATGCTGACACTAATTTTTCCACTATTTAATTAATGTTATTATACACATAAACCTTCCTCTTGAATCACTCTATCGATTAAAAAAAACGCATCAAAATCCGTTACATAGTTTCAAAGATTTAAGCATACAAAGGGACATAGGGACAGAGAAAGCGACTTTGTTTTATACTATGTAGTGATAACTGTGTCTGTGCATGACCTGTCGTCAGCCGGTGTCATGTTTGTGAATCGAATAACCGATACGATACGACTTTTAAACATTCAAAGAAAGAGCATACCTACCTACTCCTTATAGGACCGGTAATGCACATGACACTCCTAAGGCCAAGCTGAACGCTTACCTTTTGAAGAACCGTCTACTCATTTTCCTCCTACTCCTATAAATGTGGTGAAATAAGTTTTCCAATAATCTTATATTATGTGGCACCTTAGTTTATACAAATTACTTTTTATATCTTGTACATAGCGGCTATTCACAGTTCATGAAACATACCCTTACTCTGTTTATGTTATTTAGTTTTTAGTATCTCCATCTAAAATGAGAGCGATATCTATGTAGGCACGATTTATTGTATTATTAAATCATGTGTGGAAAGAGAATTGACTTTTAATATACATACAACAGTACCTACAAACTTTTGATTATTTAAAATTTCATTTTTGAGTAACCTTTTATAAGGGTTTCGACATTGCCGGCACTTAGTTTCTTGTAGCCCCCTTAAGTTAACAGTCATGATAACGGCAGGGCGAGGTGAACTAATCATCACCGGACTCCTGTTGGCGTCAGTCTTCCGGGCGAGAAAGAGGGATGGAGCTATAGAAGGCTGAATAGCTCCATCCCTCTTTCTCGCCCGAAAGATTCACGCTTTAACACGTCATGTTAGGCCGGTTATAGTGCTCCACCGACCGTCAGTACGTACGGTCTGTCCTGACGATACGCTTGAACCGACCGTCAGTTTCTATCATTCAGTGCTCTCCTGACCAACAAACTGACCGGACTGGTACAGTCGCACGCAATGGAACCGTTTACGAATTGTTTAGTTGCTGCTTATTATCTTCGTAGACGTTTTAAGAATAGAAGAAGACGTAGATATCATGTACACCCTATCGTCGCCCAAAGAACATTACGAGGGGAATTCACTACTATATATTCATTATTGCGCGAAGATGAAGAAAAGTTTTTTAATTACTTCAGAATGTCGATCAAAAGTTTTGATGAATTATCAGCGAAGTTACAAGACTACTTAAAACATGTAAACTTATTTCGAGCTCCTGTATCACCGGTGGAAAGACTTGCAGTCACTTTAAGGTATGTAACTATGTCTATATTACAGATTACAAAAATGTAGATATCAATTTAAATATATTAATCCCATTCCACTAATTACTAACCCTATTAATCCCATCCCACTAGTATGATAGAGATATATGAGACTCAATAACAAAATAATGTTTAAAATAATCATGATTTTAAAATACCTTAATTACAAAAAAATCACAGTTTCTTATTTAACTATTATTATTTAAAAATAAAAATTCAGTTTTGTTTAAATACAACAAGGTCAGAAAAATCTGTTTGCTCTACGTTGGAATTGGAAACCATAACAGGCAGCATGTTAGGATAAATATTTGTGAGAAGCTGTTCCGATTCTTGTGCAGTAATATTGTTTGATGTTTGTGAATGAGATGAATAGGACTCTGGTGACGTGACGAAGTATGTCGTACTGGAAGACTGGGACTGGGGACGACTAAGAGCATTGTCACCATCATGAATCTTCGTAGCTATTTTTAGTACTTCAGAACGAAAAGTCAACTTTTGACTAATAGAAAATGAGTTAGTAATTGGTAACAGCGATGTGAAAAATGCCATGTCATCATTTTGTAGTATTGTACTATTCTCTTTAAACATTTGCAGCATCTGTTTGTCAAATTCAAATTCTTCTTTATTTATAGACCTTTTAGATTTTGTAATTCGTCTATTTTTTTTATTTTGACTTGTCTGGGATGCAGGCTCAGTATTTTTTTGTTCGAAAACTCTAGTGTCAAAAATAGTGCTTGTCGAAGGTTGTGGCTCGGGCTGGGGCTCGGGCTCAGGCTCAAAGTCGGGCACCGAAATATTTGTCTGGGAATCATCTGCCATTAGGGAGTCCTCGACTTGGACTGTGTGTTTCTTGTCGAGAAATCTCATATGATCGTAATATATATACTTTTTTTTTATCGCTCCGCCGCCAGATCCGGACTTCGTATTAATAATTGCAGCTTTAGACCTTGTATACGCATCCCGAGCTGTTCTCCATCTCTGTTGTATAGTTTTATCTGTAACATAAAAGTAACTAAGCTTATTTCTTTCTTTCAGGTACTTAGCTACTGGTCATACATTCACAGACTTGCATTACAGTTATCGTCTTGGGGTGTCAACAATCAGTTTTATCGTTAAGGAGGTGTGCAAAACAATATGGGAGATTCTTCGTGAAGAATGTCTTATGTTGCCAACATCGCCTGAGGGGTGGCTTCATATCATCAATGAATTTAACGAAATAGCAAACTTTCCAAATTGTGTTGGATGTATAGATGGCAAACATGTGAGAATAATCAATCCTGAACACAGTGGAAGTATTTATTCCAATTACAAGAAATTTTTTTCAGTTGTTTTACTTGCTATATGTGATTGTAACTATCGTTTTATATACATTAACGTCGGTTCATGTGGAACCGACTCTGATTCTACCATATTCAAAAACAGTAATTTGTTTCAAAAACTACAAAACGAAGAAATGTGTTTTCCTCCCCCCAAACCATTGCCCCATACGACCGAACCACTGCCATACGTTATTGTCGGGGATGCGGCATTCGGTATTTCAAAACAAGTGTTACGACCTTATGGACGTAGTAACATGACTTACAAAAAGAAAATATTAAACTACAGACTTAGTCGTGCAAGGAGATATATCGAATCTACATTCGGCATAATGAGTAACAAATTCAGAATATTCCACAGACCTATGAACACTTCCTTGGAAAACACAATTACAATCATCAAAGCTTGTTGTATTTTACATAATTACATCAGAGAACGAGATGGTTACAAAATAGAGGATACATTAACAATTGCAGGATTTGAACCGCTTACCCACGGCAGTGACAGTCAAAGACATAATATCAGATCAGGGGACATGTTGAGAGAAAAGTTTGCTAATTATTTTATATCTCCAGAGGGTGCTGTGTCTTGGCAAAATAATAGTATTTTTTAAATTATTTGTATGTCTCGAAATAAATAAATAAAGATGAAGATAGTTTGTTTATTACTTACCTATATCTTTTTGTTCGGTAAGAGTCATTTCATCGAAATTAGGAAACAATGCTTCACACACTTCTTGCCAAGCCTTTAACTTTGCATCACGGTCTTTATACAAAACGTGGCTTATGTTCCAGAGTGGTTCACAAAGCCGAACTTCGGTGATTAATCGTTCGGTGTCGATAAATTTGTTCATTTTGAGTACCTACGAAATAATTTCTCGTCGACGATGATACGCACATCCGTGCGGTCGGTCCACCGGTCGGTGCAGCACTGAATGCGTTCATATGTTTCCATAGCGCGTCGGTCGACCGACGGCACGCATGCGGACGCGCTCGACCGACGGTCCTCGTACGCAGTGCGTAGCAATATATGCGTGCGTACGGTCGGTCGAGCACTGTGACGACTTGTGAAATTTCATACAAATGAGAAGCGCGACCGATGTACGCACCGACGGTCGGTCGAGCACTAAAACCGGCCTTAGGCTCTCTGGAGTCCGGTCGGTAACACAAGATTATAGTCTGAGTCACTCATGGCTCAAAGAATATTTCACACAGCTTGAAGTGGAACTGAATAGCATGAGGTGGCACACTCTGTGAGCTGTGTAGCAGAAGTCCGTAGGAGGATGGGCCGGTCTTGATAAGCTCCTTAAAGCAGCATCCCCGATGTTATGACTTCAATGTGCCCGACAAAGACGCAAATATGTAGATGCCATCTCTAGGTTTAATACCCGTAAATAGCAAAAAAAAAAAATAAGTAACATAAAATTTATTAAAAATGTAGGTCACCTGAATAGGGCCAAATGTTCAGGTAAAAAATATAGGTAACTAGCTACTCTGACTCTCGCGCGATTTCCTCTTTCTTCTTTTTTTTTTAATGTAATAAATCGGCAAACGAGCATACGGATTACCTGATGGTAAGCAATCAGCGCCGCCCATGGACACCCGCAAAGGAGGAGTTACGAGTGCGTTGCCGACATTTTAGGGGTTAGGGTTTTGGGGATTTAGGGATTGGGGAGGGATCGAGGGAGGGGAAGGATTGGGCCTTCGGTAACCTCACTCACACGGCGAAACACAACGTTTGTTTCACGCCGGTTTTTCTGTAAGGCCGTGGTATCACTCCGGTCGAGCCGAACCATTCGTGCCGAAGGATGGCTCTCCCATACTAACTTTTGAGGGAAAATTATCAAATAACTTCTTTCACCCAGGGTATGGCGAGTAGTGTTGCCCAAATGCAAGAACAAGACGAGACTTAGCCAGTCTTGGTCTTGGTCTTGCGCCAATACACCTGGTCTTGGTCTTGGTCTTGCGTTCCCAGTCTTGGTCTTGGTCTTGGTCTTGCAGCAAGAGTCTTGCAAGTCTTGCAATTACTTATTAGTCTATTACTATTTATTAAAGTTTACTCTAAATCTTAGAAAAACGTTTTAGAATTGGAACATTGTGAGCTTGAATTAACATAGAGATAGTAAAGATCAAGCAGATTAATAAATAACTGAAGATTTAAATACAACTGACCTATATGTCGTCTTCCATGGAAGTAACTGTTTCTTAATAAACATTTATGATTTATAAGCTTACATTTGCTAAAACATAGGTAAACAAAACTTGACTGTATTTTAAAAAACAATACTTATCTGTCTAGAAAGAGATTGAACCCTCAACTTATAAGAAATTTAATAATAGAGTTTGACGATTTATCATTTATTTGAATAAAAAATAAAATACAACACAAATCAACAGCTTTATCATTAGGTTATGATACTTTATATAAATTTTTTTGACCAAGAATTAATACAAAGTAACCGTCTGGCTGATTCATCACTTACACCCGGTTTCTGAAAGGCTTGTCAACGCTAAAATTAACTAATCTCCTGTTAAATCTCTTGTCAAGCCATCTGATTGGTTGTTGATAATTCAGTTAACCAATCAGATGCCTTGACAAGAGATTAAATTGATTGTAACATTGATCAGCCTTTCGGAAACCGGGGGTTAACCTATTTCTATGTTTTCTAGTTACTAATGATGCTTTAGAAAATAACCTCTCAGCATTTTCAAGTATATTTAAAAGTGGCTACAACATTTATTAAACGGGTGATATTTAAACACTTTTTTACTATTTTTTCTTGTAAAAACTTAAGAAATATAATGACTAAATGTACAATAATAGTACCTAAGTAATTAGTTTAAAACCAATGACGTATTATATAGATTTATACATCATTGTTTAAAACCATATAAGTAATCAATATTATAATATATACTTGCTAGAATGAATTAATATGACATCTACTACCTATCCTTACCATTTTATCCTAATCATAATACTACTTGCGTGATCAGTACTTATAATGTATTCATTTTCATTCTAAACACTCTGAAACTTATTTATTCTTTGGAACACCTGTAGGTACCTTTAAAATTCGAAATTATTTTGCATGAGCATATCTACGCCCTATGGCGGCAATCAAATAGTGTCAAATGTTATGATTTCGGCGTGGCGGCAACGATTGTTTTAGATTTCAAAAGAAGCCGCCGGCGCGTGTATCGTAACCATGTACTTCCGAAAAGCGGCAAATTTCTTTGAGAAGTAAGTACAAAACCTTTGATGCCGCATTATCAGAGTGCCGATGGTTAAAACATAACTATGCATGCACTCAGTTTGATTTTAATAGATATTTTTTTATTCGCTATGTTTATGGTATTAGTCGTAATGCGCATAGGTCCAGTTTTTCATATTCTTTGATACAGTTTTTTGAGTCTCATAGAATTCTTAAGCGTACCTACCTATACACCGAACTGTGACACCTAACTACTCAGTGAAATAGCGCTAAGTCCTAGCTGCAAGACGCAAGAGTCTTGCAGGCTAAGTCTTGTTCTTGCGCAAGTCTTGCATGGTCAGTCTTGGTCTTGGTCTTGCTAAAAATACGCGGTCTTGTTCTTGGTCTTGGTCTTGCAAAAACGCAAGAACAAGACCAAGACTGCAAGACCAAGACTGAATTTGGGCAACACTAATGGCGAGAGGTAGTGTCAGACTTTTACTGACTGAAACCCCCCGTTCCTTCTCCTACTCCAGGCTGGGGCTGTGGTACCTTATTGCGCTTGACCCACGACCTCAGCTATTCTAAAGGAAACCTGGACTTTAAACTTCAAATTATAAGTTTCAATCCATACCCCACAGTCTAGTTCTTTCAGGCCAAATATGCTAATTCTAAGTTCCTTATTCCGAGTATATTAGATATTATAGGTATATTAAGGAACAATTTTATTGATGGTAGACTGCTACCTTCCAGCTGACAATTGTATGTATTTGTTGAACTGTAGATCTCGGAAAGTAGCACAGGCCTGTTATTTCTCATCATTTTTCACTACAGTCAGCAATCGAAGCCGACCCAGACATAAGACAAAGATAAAATTCAGCGACAAAATAAAACAAGTAAATGGACAAAACCAACAATTTTATTGAGACAATAATTCACAAAAATAATGTGGGGTCGCTACATACATAATATTATCCTAATTGACTAGATTCTGAACTAGATCATGTAGAGACTGAGCCTCAAGAGATATGTCATTATGGCCGAAGTCTAAATTTGATTTAACACTTAACAACTAGATTTTGTCATAAGAATACCAACTATAATACTAGAAGACGTGTTCTTTACGTTATATTGCACCAAATTCAGCAGATTTTCGTTTGGCTAGCCGACTACAATTAACTATAGATATAATTGAGTCATTAGTTATTTGTCTAGTGTTGCTAGATTAAATTAAGCTTTAAGTGTTGCCAGATGACACATAACATTTAATTCGAGATTAGTCTATTCTGAATTTATACAAAACTCTTATACGGTTAGACAATTAATGCAACATTTAAAGAGACCTGGTTTGACTTACCTACTATAGTACAAATGATTTTTATTGTAAAGAGCCACGCCTTCGCACATCAAAATCTATACGAAATATTATTATAAAAAGTAAAAACAAAAATATTGCACATGAAACATAAAATGGAAGTAAAACCTTCGATGACGGTACTGTGGACACATTATTACACTAAATTACACAACACCTAGACGTATTAATGGTAAAATTGGCTGTCGGCGCTAACCAGCACCTCTGTATCTTTAAACTTGTAAAAACTTAATAGCACTGCAACAAATAGTGCAGTGCGGTGTCAACAAAATATTGAAATACTCCTGAAACCATCATAAGAACTGTATACGGAAGGAATCTGTGGGCACGGCAGTGCTCCAGCCAAGTCAAGAATACGGAAGGAATACTGATATCTTAAAAAGACACAGCCGTTAATACTAAATTATAAAAAAGGGAAGACAAATTGTTTGAGTATATTATTTAAAAAATTGAATAATCACCGGGCACAACTTTTTAACTGCTATTGTTAATGACGTCACAAGTGCATGAAACAAATGTACACTAAATACTACCTCTAATACTCTTAACACTTGGCGTTTGTTTCTTAAGAAAATAGAAATAAAGTCTAATATTGTTTGTTTTACCGAAAAATATTACAATAATCAAAAGCGACTCATTCAATAATGATATTGCACAGGCATTGTAGTATTCAAAAACTTCTAAAACGATTATATTATATAATATATACAAAAATAATTTATTATGCTAATTAGCAGCGAATGCTAGCTCGATGGTAAGAGCTAATTTACAATAAACGTGTTAAATTGAGACTATAGAAACAGTGTTTTGATAAATGGAAACTTTTGGCGTATGTCACAGGGCTCACAATCTTTTGATTACTAATTTCAAACCCTATAACATTTTTGTAAACTAAATCATGGCCCTATGTTAATTTGACGGTAAATTTTCATTGTCTATTTGTTTCTATTAAACGAAATAATCCTTTATGTTTTGCATAATTAAGTCTACTATAACTGTATGAACGTTTTACTTACGTCATATGGTTATTTGTATATTATTTTCTTATTTATTTGCTACCTCATTTTATACTTGACTATTGTTACTCGAACAAAGAAAGCTATAAGCCAAGGAAGATGGCATAGTATCGTCGTAACTGAGCATCATATTAATTTTAGAATAAATGCCATTATTGAAATACCCACTTTACCTATCAAGTGATTAGGTAGACTTTTGTGTGGCTTTCAGGTATTCAAGTTAAATACTCGGCTCTTAAGCAAAACACTTTGTTCCACCAACTTTCGTATATGGTCGTTTCATTTTATAATATTTACGGCCACGTTTCTCAATCCGCTTAGCTTATTAACAATCTTTTCACTCATATCATTCCACAAAATATTCGAAAATTCTTACACTCTTTTAAACTTCTTTTTTCATACACTTCAATGGCCGGATTAAAGATTCCCTGATATTTTAATTAAGTACCGTACAATCACTAATTACATCTATTTAAATAACGCAAGAGATCGGAAGAACTGGGCACAACGCGAGTCTATCGAATTATTGTGGCTTGTTAATTTGTTTTATTGTAATAAACAACTGCCTCGGGATTTTAAAATCGCATCAAAATCCATTCAGATATGACTGAATAAATAGCGAACAGACATACAGACGCGGATAGGATTTAAAATCAGATTTAACAAAATCGCGTAAGTAACACGACATTATTTATTTCATGCTGTGTTTATTGTACCGCAGTTATTGTTTATAGTACTTATACAGTTATTTTTTTGGTATGAGAGTAGACGTTTAATGTATAAGAAAGGAGGTATTATTTCACATTTGAGTTTTTGTTTAAGACATAGCCTACATTCAGTTGTGGACGGTGGTAGGCTGAACTAAGTTGATGAATGAAGAAAGTACAGCGTTTTACTGCGACTAAATAATGTACATCGCTTATAAAACTTATAGAACTGATATATGATTATATTTCAAAATAATAAAGTTGGGTAGGCGCTTGTATATCAATATACAAAATTAACAAACCACAATAAAAACATTTGGCAATGAACATCTAATACTTATGTATTTAATCCTAAATTGTACTAGCAACATAGCTTAACAGGAAAAATAAAAAGATCTGAACTATTCTTGTTATTCGTTCTTGAGGAATGGTTGCTTGAAAAACGAGGTTTTTTCATTGAGGGGATAAAGAACCAACAATCTAATATACCAACCAAGTATGACCCATCCCTAATATTAAGTTGAAAGAAACCTTGAGAGAATCTCAGAATCCAATTAGAAAAATAACAAAGAAAGCAATAATCATCAATACATTTGGAGTGTTCAAGAAAATCAAAGCAGCTTGCATGACCTCAAAGTACATGAACTTAGCGATCAAGACTAACTCACTTTAATGAAGCCTATTTACGGAATAGTTCATGACAAATTCTCGTTTAGAGTTCTCTGTATCCAGAAGTCATAATAAAAGGGCCGAAGCACGCTTTTTTTTCTTCAGGGGAAAATCATCAAATGACCACTCCCGCCCAGGGTAAGGAGAGAGCGAGTGTCAGACTCTTACTGACTAAAAACCACCACGTTCCTTTTCCTGCTCTGGGCTGAGGCCGCGGTAACTCATTACGTTTATAACCCGCAAGCCCGGCTTGAACATCAGCTCTATAGGGCCCAATCTGTGGTGGTCTGTTGGCTCTTAGAGGCGTGGAACGCTACGCGCCGTGCGCTCGGGTCTGAAACCGTTAATGATTCATAGATCTGAAAATTGGAAGTACATCTCCCAACTATGTACTAGTGGTGGCAATAATTCCTATGTTGTAATAAAAACTGCTGAGAACAAGATGGATGGGTCAATGGGTCATACGATGCCTTCACTCTGAATGCATTACTTGCAATCTGCAACTCATTGGGAGAAACGGTTTTCAACAAAGCTCTTAGCCTCTACCTATTAGGGAATGAGTCAAAGGAGGTATAAGCACTGGTTCTACGCGAGAATAGTTTAGAGCTGGATGTCCTGGATTGGAAATTCTCGTGACGAAACCTTTTGCAATGTTGAGGAAACTATTTAAAGATTTAATGGCGTTCGAGAGAAAAACTTCTATACTTAAAAAGACAAGTTAAATGAGTGCATAATGGACAATTCCTTGGGAATGTATTTCCTCAACTCTTTTCTATTTTTTGTCAGGACTCATAACAAATAGTAGTCGGATTCTAGTTATGGTAATTGAGGGTTGACCATCCATTGAACAAGATTTATAGACTAATGTTATGTATATTTGTACTATACCATTTAGGCTCAAAATATTCATAGGCACGGATCCTAAAAAAATACATTTTTGAAATAGTTTCTAGTAAAGTCACTCACTGCTCGGTTTAATGTACGAAGGTTAATATTCACATATCTATAATAGCCGTCTATATCAATCTTGGATTACATATTTGTTTATGAATCCCTTTCCAATGTAGATTAGTCGGAACCACCGACAAACGTGAATAAGATCAGGAATAGTATTTCTATCGTTACCACACTCCTCAAGAATAAAAGAGACAAAAAGCAATTCAATGCTCTTCGAAGACGCATATTTCACTGTCACCACTTTACATAAACAAGAACGTACTTATAAAAACGGATTGAGTTTCAGTTTTACATATCAAAAATAGCATTTTAAATTATTTAGGCAAATTTTATTTAGCGTGCTTCCTATTCATAGTTCATAATCGATATATTTGTCTTGAGCAAAAGTTTATCAAGGAATGTATTAAAAAATAATGAGATCATTTTTATAATGTGTGTTACGTTTCATTTAGTAACAGGATTACAAATAAAATGATAGCTTAATCCTAATACCTAAGATTAAAGGGCGCGGAGTATAATATCCTACGAAATCTGAAGACAATCCTAGAATTAATAATAATAATTAATTTAAACTTTATTTCAATGATATTCCTTAATAATTAATTGATTTATTGTAAGACAAAAATGCCAATATTCTGGACTTTGTTTTTATATTGAAACTGTCCGCAAACCGCTGGTATGGTATAACAATGCGTAGTACTGGACGTCGCAATGAACTTACTAGTATTTACACGTAACCCTAGGTCATTTGATTCCAATCCTGCTCATAGATGAAACGTTGTACAGGTAACGGGGACATATGTTTAGATGAGATGGAAGATAACTCTCTACTTGATCTGAGAGTGTTGTCTCTGTCTTCGCCACGACCAATAGGCTGGCTGGTATCATTATATATGTTTTATACGTCCCCTTATACTAATACATTTGTGAAAATACAACGCTTTAAGAAACCTAGGCTAGGGGCAGGTCAGGCTAGGCCATTTCTATCTCTATCTACATGAGTTATATGCCACCGCTACCTGTACTTCTTACAGCTAAATACTAAAATACTGAACAAGATTTACATAATTCACTTGCTATGCGAAGATGGTGCGTCGTAAGCTCGATCAATTCAGCTCATTCATCCGATTCTGAAACGTTGAAAAAAGAACATCAGTTATTTTAAAAGGGATTATCAAAGTGCCACCTCCTTTCGTTCACTACAGATAAAATATATTTACAAGTTTTATCACTACTTACATTTTCGCAGATTTTTTGTTGAGTTTCTGATATAAAGATCCTTTAGCGAGACCGGCGGCTCCTTTCGCGAGACCTGAGGGGCCACGAGCGAGGGAGAAGGGTCTTTCACGGGTCTCCGGCCCCTCAGGCTTGACACCTTGGCCACTACGCAAGTCAGGGTCTGGTCCCGTCCATGGAATATAGTCCTCTCTAGAAATTACAACACATATTTTATGTAGAAGTAGCACACGTTTTGAATTAAAGAATAATACCTTCATGTTTCAACATTCAAGTAAACTCCATGGAATATTTTAGAAGTCTCAAAGTATCACAAAAAAATGGGTTATTATATTTAAAATTACTACAGAAATATGTTTAAAGTTCCAAGTTTCCTTCAACAAACTAAAAACCAAACAAAAGTAAGGGTTCCATTTTAATTCGGCTCATTCGAATTAAATGATTAAGCGTGTATTGCGAATATCGCTGCTTAAGTGGAAGAAAGAAATAGAGTACTGCGGTAGCTGACATAATTAACATTATAGTAGTGGTTAGTAGCGTAGCATAGCAGGTCGTTGAGTTAAGACGCCTTTTTGTGCAATAACAACAAATCATCAACCTTATTCCACTTAAAGATAAAGTTCAAATTATGCTCCCAAAAACAAACGCTTAATAAAACTAACTTATATTATTAAGAATTCATTACTTGTTTGATTAAAATTCCTCCGATGAAATGATACCGCATTGCATACCACTCGCGACGTAAACATTTAAATTACAAGTACATAAACAGTCTGCCTTATACCTTCTTAAACAATAACACGGAACACAACAAACAAAAACAATCCTTATACACACTTTCCTAAAGTCTAAATACATACAGTAGCAAACTGTCCTTTGGTCCTTGTCGTAGCGAAGGATTAGGACCTTTCGTGGGCGAGGAATACTGTGACTTGAACTTGGCATCCACGCTGCTACTGGTCTTCAAAATTGGCCTGCAACATTCGCAGTCCAATAACTGAACCAATGTTTTAAGAAAATATTGAAACAACACGACGGCATGCACCTAACAGACTACAGAAGTTAGTATTCTAAGGAAATCTTGAAGCTAGTGCTTCCGAAGTAACTGGTGGTAGAAAGTGACTATGAGGAAGCTAAATAATAATAAAATGGTCATGAACATGATGGCTACTGACTAATAAGATCTAGCTAGGCATGATGAACTGAATCTGTTTTAGCTAACTGAAAATTCATCAACCATTTCCAGATTGTTTCAAAAATTAGAACTCAAGACTAAAGGTTTTGTCTAATATGCAATGATGGCTGCTATGGTAATTTTTGACGTAATATCTACACTTTCAAGATCACAATACCTCTAAGAAACATATACCACACACAAACCCGCCATTTAAACAAAGAAAAATCACACGAAACATTGTTAACGTTATTTTAAAACATTCCTATTCATACACTTAAATAAATAAAAATATGATTTACAAATAAACCTACAACAATATGCATACAATTTAATATTATAAATGCCTCAAATCACTAAACTTCAAACTTTACAATCTTAAAAGCAATTCTTGCAAAAAATCTACTATTTTTTATATTATTGGTAAAATTATATCTAAGTCAACTTTGTAGACTGCATGCCACTCCTAATAAATATAAACATAACTATTTTACATAAAGAAATAATTACTGTAATAGCAAAAGCTTTTTAACCAGTCGTAAGCCTTGGACTACCAAACACACATCATGCCATACAAAACTTATGTCAAACACAATTCACACGGCTAGCTATCTCAAAACAGTCACAAAAAACATTCAAAATAACACTTATTACGTTTTTGTTCACACATACATTTTAATTTGTACTGTCACAAGGTGGGATTCAGCAAGGAGCGATATTGGGTCCAATTCGATTTTTATTCAACGTCTCCAGTAATATTTATAATGACTATGTAACAATTTTATTATAAATACAATTAGTAATGGTGTGAATACGTACTATGTTCTACGTTATTTTAATATTCAATACTGATTAGGTACTTGATAACTATTGCCACTTGATAATTATTTCTTTAAGTAGCAAGTGCACAATGATAATTGACGATAAATCATTGTACTTCAGAACATCATGTGCCGTAAAATCAATTAGAATTATACGGCTAACAATTTGTCCTCTTTTTTCGTGTTTAGCAGTTTTTATACTTGATTAACGAATGATTATAAATTTATAAGTTATGATATGATTATGAATCAGACAAATGGTTCATAATATAAGTGAGTTATTTTCATTAATACCAAAAATATTTTATAAATCAGGAATGGCTGTCTAAATATGAAACATTATTGGAGACGGATATCAACGGATAACAAAAGCTATAGCGTAACAAATAAGACCCAATTTCGTCAAGCGAGAGTAACATACTTCAAGTGCTCGGTCCATGTCTTGATGCGGCGGGATGCGGGGGGCGCGGGTACCGGGCTCGGCGAACGCACCTCCGCGTGAAAACTGGCGCACGATTTGTATGAGTCGCGAGGAGCGGAGGCGATGAGTACCAACGATTGATTTGATATTATAAATATTATAGTTGCGATGAGGACAGCTCGTATTATAGACGACTATAGTCACCTGAATACCAAACACAGTGCCTCGCGTTTTGAACTACATCAAAATTTATAAATTAATCTTTTTATAAGCTTTCGCAACCTTCGAAGTTTTAGGAAGAGGTGTGAATTCAAATTAAATATTATATCCATATTATTATGATGTAATTATCATAAACACATTATGTACAGCCATGTAATATGTGGCCATAAACAAGTGCAGATTTTAAAATACCATTTGAATACTACAAAAAACTGCATAACATCACAGCGCTCATCAACTCCGCTTAGTTAAAAATAATTTTCTCATGTATGTTTAAGTGTTGCGAAAATATCATTTATATCAAACTATATAGAAATTAGAAACGACCCAACCAATTAAGATTAAGAGAAACAACCCACTTAATTTTATTATTATAAATATTTTACATTCAAAAAGTTAAAGTCCCGCAGATCCCTGTTATTCTAATGGTTATAATTTTTAGATGAAATAAAAATGTCTGTGATATTTCAGCAACATGTTCGTATGAGAAGCTAAAAAGCATTAGGATTAAGGTTGAATTCAGAAAGTATACACAGATCACTTACTATTTTCATACTCCCTCTTATCTTAAAAACTTCATTAGGTGCTTACCGATGTATATTTATTGCCATATACATACATCGGTAGATTACATTCTTCATGTGGTATTCGAGTAAGGAATCTGTGTACTTACAGGTTGTGGGCACAGAAAATCTAATGTAACGAGCAACCGTATCAGTTTGAAGATAGAACAGTATTTTAAGTAAGTGTAATGTGTAACGTGAAAAAGTAATTTGAGCGAAACTTTTTTTGAATTTCAATTATAAGTGGTGATCACCTCTTGGTAATATTATTTAGTAACCAGCACTGGTCAATTTGCATATTGCAAGCAATCTGGAATGTTTCATATAAAATTTTCTTTTGGAATTTATTTTATGCGAACTAAAGTGCATTTGCATCTACAACGTCACATTTTTTTTATAATTTTGAGAAAAAATACACGATAAAAAGAGTGATGTGATTAATGTGTCCATGTATTGCCTTAACAAATGATATCACAGAAAGCAACAGGTGATGGTTTTAAATTTTATATTAATGACAGTATGCAATGCAATAAATAATAACATCCCAGCTTGCTTTATGCAGGTAATCACCTAACATCAAAAAGCTCATGCATCTTACCCCTTTTTCGGCTCTGCAGTGGCTGGTCTAAGTGTTTCCTTGATCTCGACTTTCACGGCCTTAGGGGCCGCTTCATCCTGCAGCACAGCATTCAGGATCTGTTCCGCTCTCTCTTCGTGATAGTCCACGCTCTCTAATGCCAAAGCTATTACTCTTTCCGCTATGCCAGTGTATTTCTTCTGAAGTTTTTCTTTTACTGTAATAATAAGAGGAAATGTAATGGCCAAATTAAAGCGTGAACTTACGAATCTTGACAAGTATTAAGGTAAAGTAAAAGTTTTTCCAATTCTTTATGTACTTTAGATACCACTGGTAAAGGAGGAAACCGACTTATCCAAACTAATATTATAAATGCGAAAGTAACTCTGTCTGTCTGTCTGTCGGTCTGTCTGTCTGTCTGTCTGTCTGTCTTTCCTTCACGCCTAAACTACTGAACCGATTACAGTGAAATTTGGTACAGACATAGTTTGGAACTTGAGAAAGGACATAGGATAGATTTTTATACAAAAAATTAGCAGGAAGTCACTATTCCACGCGAACGGAGTCGCGGGCAAAAGCTAGTAGTTTATAATTATAAGTTTGAAATCGCCAATCCGCCTTGAGCAAGCATAGAGATTTAAACCTCAATCCTTCTGTGCCTCATGTGAGAAGAGGTAGTTAGAACTTTGCTTAGCAGTGGACATTTTATAGGTTGATGACGAATAAAGTTTATAAATGGTTCATTGGTCTAGAGATGTCGCAGTCTAGTGGCATTGAATCTATAATAATATTATGTTACAAATTTCGTAAGACAATGAAATAAGTTGAGTTTATTTCCATAAACCAGGTTGGCCTATGGTGTATGACAGACAAGAAGTTCAGCCCTAAAATATGGGCCTTACTTTGGCGTTACCAAAGTATGATGTTACATTAATAATAATTGTTTTCTAAAACTATACTTACATTCACACTTTTCGGCGAAAGTCTTCATAATAGTGACGACTTTCTTCTGTGGTTGTGGTGTGGGTTCCTTCTTCTGCGTGGAGATTACCGTTTCCTTTTTACTGAACCCCATGCCTATTAACTCCTCGCTCGCTTTCTGAACATTGTTGTCTTTATTGGCTAACACATCCAGAATCAGCGTCTCTTCAGCCTTTGGGAATATACTCTTGAGGTACCTGTAGTTTCAAATTGTTATTTAGGTCAATTTTAATATCGTTTTACTTAGTTTTAAAATAGGTCTTCAGTAGCCAAGTTCTAATAAATAAGTTATTGAAACTGCATGTTAGGTTCTTCGAGAATATAAGTATCGCAAACCTTTTCAAAAACAAAGTTATATCGTATTTCGTTATTGTTCTTTTGTAGAACCACTATCACCATCCCCAGTTGGGTAAACACAGGACGGCATTATCATCAACAGTTGAGAGCGGCGGTGTACACTTAACCATCGCTTTACCGACAGTTTTCTGCCTATAACTTCTAACATGGTTCTCACATCTACAATTTCCAGCTGTTATATTTAAATTAAATTTTTCAGTCACCAACATCCGTCATTATCATAGATACTGTCAGCGAATTTAAGAGATTACTTTGATAATTTCGTCAATGATAAAATAGTTCTATCATGATAAACGAATACTTACAACCGTAACAATAAAGATTTATATATGAAAGATTTATATACATCTTATAAATAACTGAAGTATAGCCGATTCATTATGTATAATCTAATTTGTTATTTCTCGGGTATACAGCTGCATAACTGTTGTGAAATTGTATGAAATGTTAGAACAGTTACACAATCCGTGGACCTTGTATTGTATATCGTGAGAAAAAGCGATCATTTTCTTGTTTTAAGTACCATACTTGCTGTCAAACTCATAAAATAGATTTTTACATACATTGATCAAATGTTTTTGATGATTTGGATTCCCGGAAACCACCAAAAAAGAAAAAAATAAAGTTCGCTATGATCCCAAAGATTAGACGATGCAGAGTTCATAAAATATTCATAGATTCATTCTTAAACATAGATTCTCAAAGAATTAAAGTGCGAGGAGTTGTGGAGTTGATACGTAGTGATATACTACTCTGTCAAGAAAGTACCGGGAAAAAGTCAATAATACACAAAATGTTTGTTATTCATCTAAATTTATTTTATCACCTTCAAAGTATGCTCCTTCATAAACGCTGTTTCCGGAATTGAGTTCAGTGGTCGCCGCGAATTCTCCTTTATGTCTTCTAACGATTGAAAACGGGTGCCACGAAGGGGTAATTTGAGTGTGGGAAAAAGAAAGAAGTCGGCTGGAGCCATATCTGGTGAATATGGTGGCTGCTCGATGGTGTTTGTTGAGTGTTTGGACAAAAAATCGTTTACAATGATGGCCTTGTGCGAAGGCGCATTATCGTGATGCAAAATCCAAGAATTTTCTTTTCGCATTTCTGGCCTTTTTCGTCGAATTTGTTCTCTTAAACGCCGCTCAAAATAATATTATTTATTTACCGTTTGACCTTCGGGCAAGAATTCTGTGTGCACAACACCGCGATAGTCAAAGAAAACAGTCAACATGACTTTGACTTTTGATCGACTACTAGTTTGCATGTCAAACTCGTAAACCCACGTCTTGTCACCAGTAACAATGCGTTTCATGAATGTTGGGTCGGTATTGACTCGTTCTAGCATGTCCTCAGCGACTTTCATGCGATTTAGTTTTTGAAGAAAATTCAGGTCTTTTGGGACTAGCCGAGCGGCAACACGTTTTATACCCAAATTATTTGTTAAAATGGTACGGATCGACTCGTGAGATACAGAAAGTTCGGCGGCCATCTCTCTCAAACTTGAATGAGGATTTTCAGTCACTATTTCCTTCACTTTTGCGATGTTAACTTCAGTTGCAGACGTTGATGGCCTACCAGAACGAGGCAAATCTTCCATCACATCTCGACCGCTTTTGAACGCTTTGTACCACTCATAAGCACGTGTTTTTGATAAAGTCCATTCACCGTAAGCCTTCTGTAACATTTTGAGTGCCTCCGAACACGAAATTTCATTGGTGATGCAAAATTTAAGACAAACTCTTTGTTCGATGTTTTTGTCCATTATGAAATTCGCAATACACACTAGATATTATAAAACTAAAAACAGCACTGTTTTTAATATAAATAACAGATGCAACTCAAATTCCGCGCCAAAATGGAAAACAGTTATGCCAATCTAACAACAATAAAAAAAACATTCATTCCCGATACTTTGTTGACTGAATGTAGGTACAGCAAAGGACTAAGGGTGACGGTCTCCCAGCAGAGATTCGAGTCTGTAGGTATAGCTCTAAAGCCATGTCTTTATACGACAAACAGATCAAGCCGATGTGCTGATATTCATGGAATGAGTCAAATGTGTTTCGCAGAGTGTCTATCACATTAGCAATTGGAGGAGGAACTTATGGTGGAATTCCGCAAATTATATTTTTATTTAGCGTTGGGTGTCAGTATTTTTTAATTTCTTTGCTACCCAATAATATGGTAATAAATCCAAGTAAACATAGTTTTTTACATTATTGCAGGATTTATTCGATTTTTCTGTTAATATATTTTATTAGATAAATAGCTGACGTGGCGAGCTCCATACCACTTAGAACTACCTACCTAAAGTATTTTTTTTTTAATATTAATGTCAATTATAGAAAAGTTCGTTTGTGAAAGCATCTGATTGTGAAACTGAATGAAAAAGAGTAACCATGATGTTTCTTGGTCAGTCTTCTCCATCGCAATCTACACTTTAGTCGGTCTTTCATTTAGCGACACCTACTACCGAACCGAATTCATGGATCAATGTATACATATAAAAATGAATACCGTTTTCCCTCATTCGTGGTATCACGCGTGAACGGCTTGACCAATTCTGACCATTATTTTTATGTTGTTTTCACAACGACATAGAATTTGCAACTACATAGTTTATACATATTATATAGACATAGTCTCTCTTAACGAGAAACTCATGATATAACTGGCTAAGTGCATATGTACCTCTCGGAGAGCATTGCCGAGACAACTTGACGTTATCTTTCTTTTCAGTCGGTCTGGTTTATGGTTCATCACTTACTTGAGCTTCATTTTAGGGCTCTGGTGTCGCGGCGGCTGACCGTCAATAGACCTGGCACCGTAGTAACTGGAAGCCCCAGATGCTGGTCGCAATAATGATGGAGAGCCTGCAAAGGTCAAATCAAACCTTAACTGAACAATATGTATCATTCTAATCAGCCATAAGTATATACATTGCTGATCAAAGACCTTTTCAAAGATCTTTTAGACCGCTAATCCTTAGGAAATTTGTCGTATTTTAAGTAATAGGCAACTTTCGCTTATACGTTGAGCAACTGGCAAGGTTAGGTTATAGAGTCTTAAACGAATGCTGCGTTTTCGGATGCAATAACACAAGTAACATACTATAAAGCGATATGGCAAAATATCGATGTTTATTTTGAAAAAGTAATAACATTAAGTATGAATAATATCATGTTAGTTATATTACCTACGCTAATAGCTAGTTGTATGTATGACCGAAAGATTCTCACCATGTGGTGTACCAGTCAATGGTGTGAAATGACTGGACCCTGGTATTGAACCAGACATGCCTTTAGCAAGTTGTAAGGCGGAATGTAGTCCACTACCCTTCTGCAACCGAACAGCAGACGGCGACATAGTCAGAGGTCCCGGAGTAGTGATAGGATGTTTTTCCACCTGGAGTGCGGATATCACTACTGCTTCTCTGTTGTAGTACCTGTGAACATAGTGTAATGGAGTGCAGTCGCGCTTTGATTAGCTTACCTATATTGCGTTTGCAAAAGTCATTCTACAACAAAATCGCTAGGTTAATACTTTCGCTTTTAGAATTTGTAAAAGAATACACATGCAAAAACACAAAAACTTACTTTTTCAACAATATCTTGATGTGTGTCTCGCTTACAGTTGGAAACATTGCGCTTATCTTGGCGACCAAAGCATCAGTATCTGATGTAAGTGTTAATGAGTCTTGGAACTTTTCGTTCAAGTGGGAGACTCTTCCTGGTACCGGACTGCCTCGAGGAGTAAGGCATAGTGCCCGGCCCAATATTGGACTGTCATTTGGCGTTCCGTATGCCCGCGGATCCTGACGAAGTTCGAATAAAAAGATATTAGTGCTAATCATAATAAGATGAATACTACTTTTTGTGCTTTTTGTGTCAATATTTTAAACAATATACTCAAGCAAGTGGCAAGTGAAATATAAAAAGAATTTAGCATAAGAGGTGATACGAAGATCACTTGCAGTAAGTGTTATAAGTGTTTGATTTCTCTGGCGACTAGTTTCTACCCTGCACCTTTAAGTATTATCATGTCACATCTAGTCACTTGTTATAATCACAGCAGTTAATAAATTATACTCCTTCACCAGTGTAAACAAAAGCACAAAAGTGTACTTACAAGGTGCGGTTTGAGCCCCTTTGGATGAAACATCTTGGGGCTGTGCTGGGTGCTCTGGAACGCATGCTGGAGCCGTACGGGAGAGGGGTACGGGTGTACGTGATATGGTGACCCATGTGTAGACTGCTAGTTCCAATGTACAGACATGGGTGGACAAACACCACTGTGAACAACCGTGTTGTTGGCATAGCTTAACCTTATACTTACAGAGTAACAAGACATAACTTGTCATGTGTTTGAATTAACATTCATAGTACTAATTTAATTCTTATTATAAAAATCAATCATTAGTCATTGAGCCGAGTTTCATCGTTTTTTCTTGAAATAATGTAAGAATAGCTATGCCAACTAGTGCTTCCACACTGTGAATAAAATAAACTATTTTTACAAATATATGCACAATGTTTTTAAGCCACAATTTCAATTTCTGTGATGCATTTACAATATTAAGGTAGGCACATGTTTGATATGAATTTTGACCTTCTCGAATTGAGGTGTAGGTCTTTGGTTGAAACAAGATAAAATATTCAGATTTAACATTGAATATTGTACATCAGAAGATAATAATCTTGTTTCCCATAAGTTATGTTTTCACTAGATTTTCCTTTAAATACAAAGTGCTTTATTGTACAAGTATTTGCATTAGAATAGCTGTGCAGCAAATTTTATACATTTATATACATTGCTCACACAAAAGTGCAATAAATTTGTAAATGGAAATACTTTGAAGTGGTCAGCCTGGTAGCCGTTATAGCAGATGCCCCAACGAATCCGGCTCTTCATGGCTGCTAAAAATACTTAATTTTAACCAATGGCAAATTATATCTGAAATTCAAATAAACATTACACATTTGGTGATTAATGATAAATAAAGAGTACATACCTACAACACTTTTGTCAATTATTAAAAAGAATATCAACAATAAAATTGAAATCTCAGGTACCAGACTGAATATAAAACAGAATTTAATGTAAAGTAGCAAAACCTTTTTTTCTTGAGAAGTTTAATAAATTAGAAACATCGCCAGGTATGTTTTAAATTATTCGCGGAACGCCGTTCCAAGTGACTGAAAGTATTTTTTAAGATGCCTTACAATGTTATTATTATTTTACCTGAGGGTGTATACACTCCAAGGCAATGTGGTGAGCCGCGCTCTGTAGGGTCTTATGTTTGGACCTCAACTCCTCCATTTCAACCGTCGCAAAACACAATCAAAACACACTCAACATTAGAACACTTTATTAAGAATAATTAAAGAGGATTATTACATCTTTTCACAAACTAAACAATGACAATGATCTCATTAAAAGTTAAAATTCAATGAAAGCTTTTTAACTTTGCGACCTGTATCCATAAATGCCATTATTTTTCAAATAGACAAATATTTCCCTCTTATTTTGACTTCGTGAAGGAATACAAAAACTACCTTTGATAGGCTACTAAATTAAAAACCTCATTGTGTCGTAGGGAAAACGAAAAATAATGGTCGCTATGGAAGACTTTTTAAATCGGTCGTCTTATAATGCGTACGATGGCGTTCGGATAATCAATAATTTAACGCAGATCGCGCAGTTTATAGACTCTTTGAAGCTTTAAAGCATAGAGAAGCGATACGTAATAATTTGTCTGTGGCTCTTCCTTGTTGTTTCATGGAGTATAGAGATGAGGAGTACTATTAAATCATCATTAATGTCGCATGCCTATAAGTTAATATAGTACTATTATAACATTTTACTTGATTGTACTAATATTGGGGAAAAGGGAAAAATATGACATTACACTGTTGATATTTCATCTCAACAAAAATTACGTTCTATTCTCAAAATATTACGTAAGAAAGAACCAACGGCAGTTTGTGGCAATAAGGTAAGGTGGCCTCAGCTTGGAGTAGGAGAAGGAATGGAGAAGATTTTAGTCAGGAAGGGTCTGACAATCTTTCTGGCTAAAAGTTATTTAGCACCCCAAAGAAAATAAAATTGTTTGCTTCCTCAAAATAAAAAGGCTTTTTATAGACAAATTAACTTTAAAATTTTATTATCTGACATAAAAATTCATAAGTAATATTTAGGTGGAAGTTCCCAAATTAAAGAAACCGGCTCCTGGCGACTCCTGGCTTCGAAGTGCGAATTTATAAAGGCATACGAAAAAACATATATTTTATTTAAAATATCAATTATTCAAGAAAAGATCAAGTTATACAAAAATTATTTAGAGTATATAGGTAATCAGTTTTGTATCGTAAATGTAAATCATGGTCAATTTTACAGTATGCTGGTACTCCTTACAGATATACTCCGTGCTGTTGAGTGAAAATATACTGTCAGTCAAAATATGTTGTCATTTATTTGCATGGATCATGGAGGAATTAAATATATCTATGGCATAAAGCTTAGCCATAGAAAAGTTCCTCCATGGGTCTAAGACATGGGGGAACTTTTCTAATAATAGTACAGTTCATTCCTACATGACAGACGTACCTAATTCCTTTAGTTTAAAGGGGAAGTGTCCACTCCCGACCAAGAAACCTACTTATACAATTTCCTTGGTCTCGACTTGATAGTCGATCACAGAACTGGTGCGTACCTATAATATGTGGAACGATAGGTAGGAATGTTTATTATGAAAATAAAGTAAAATAAATATTTTTGCTATTTTAACAATTATATTCACTTCTTAACGACTACTGAGTTTAATTGTAATAGAGATCGGGACGAAGTGGCCCAGTCACAATTGTGTTTAAAGTGTTTAATTAATTTATAATAAAAACCAAAATATCCAATTAAGTATGTAAAAATATTATGTCTCACCATTTATCACTTTTTCATTTGATTTCTGCATAATTTACTAATTTAGTTTAGTTGCTTAGTCTGGTAACATTCACTACGCGCGAAATCAGTTGGCGGGCGGATCAATATTCACCTTTCAATAGCTTCTTTCACTCAAAAGTATTTTCTGTTTAGTTTTGCTTTTTAAATTTTAGTATTCGTTCGTCCATCGTTGTATGCTGTATACCCAGTCAAAGTTAGTCTATTTATCACAATGATTGATTTTCCTCCTAAATATAAATAAATATTTGGTGAATTTGGGATCTATTTTTCTAGCCAGGTGAGTTCAAATAAATATTTTTATTTGTATAAATATTGTTTTCATAAACCTAATTTAGTTATGACAATTTAAAAAAATGCAAAATTAGATTGTTACTACTTGCACATAATTTCAACTTTTCTATAGGTAAAGCAAACATATTATAATTAATATAATATGAAAACTAATTTTGATTTTAAATTCTAACAAGTTATCTAAAGTTATTGGTAAATATTAAAATAAATGGATTAATTATACTTTCTAAGTTCAGGAGACTAGATCAGGGCTTCCCATTAATTGTTCCATTGCCCCGTAAATATCACACTGTTTCCTTGTATAAACAACACCCAAACTGGTTCTTTTATTTAAATAATATAAAAAAAAACTATTACATAGTACCTAATATAGTGATGGGCCGAGTCGTCTTTTTGATAACTCGAGTAACTCGAGTTGACTCGTTAACCAACTCGGGCTGCAACTCGAGTTGACTCGACCCGATCTGCCATAAGATACGTCGCGTCGTTCGCCGCGTTGTCCGTTCGAGTTAGTAAACGCTCGACTCGGTGCATCGTTCTGCGGGTTGCTAGTTTGCTTGTCGAGCCCGACGGGCTGTGTGGGGTCGAGTCCATGCTAATGATAGTTAAATAAAATAAGTTTGTCAAAAAATCAGACTTTAATGTTATTGAAAGTTGTAAGATTATAAACATTAAATCACAAAGCGAACTACTTATGTGGCGCAAAAGAATGGTAACAATTTTACCTAGAAACTAAAACAAATCAAATAGTACTTTAATCCTTAAATTAAACACACACAGTACCTATAAAAAGCAAATCACAGTCATAACACTCATTTCTGAATGAATCTAATAATCTAAAATGAATAATAAACGTAATTAAGGCTCTTATTTCTAAATAAAATCACAGTACCTAATAACACTCATTTCTGAATGAATATAAAAATATAAAATGAATAATAAACGTAATTAAGGCTCTTATTTCTAAATAAAATCACAGTACCTAATAACACTCATTTCTGAATGAATATAAAAATATAAAATGAATAATAAACGTAATTAAGGCTCTTATTTCTAAATAAATCACAGTCATAACACTCATTTCTGAATGAATCTAAAAATCTAAAATGAATAATAAACGTAATTAAGGCTCTTATTTCTAAATAAAATCACAGTCATAACACTTATTTCTGAATGAATATAAAAATCTAAAATGAATAATAAACGTAATTAAGGCTCTTATTTCTAAATACATAAATACCAGTCTTACTGTTAACAATATTTTTAAGTCTTTATATTTTAAAAAATAGTGTATAATGGCACTTGTTGTTTTAGTCTTACTTAATTTCAACAATACTTTGTAGCAATAACGTTGGATGTTCGTACTTTTATAAAATTTGCAAAAAGTAACTATACCTAATAAAAACAACTCTAAAATGTTTATAACAACAACACATACCTTATTAGGTTTTCTAATACAATCTATATTAGGAACAAATGGAAGAACAAAAAGCAAATAATATTAATAAAATAAAATATTATAAAAAATCTTACTAATCACGGCGCCGCGTACACAATCACGATAATTATAGGACCGTGATAAAATATGAATTGAGATTTGAGATGATATTCAAGACTTCCCTTTACAATACGAATTCAAGAACAATATTTGGTCTAATTTTTTTGGCTTAAGCCTATTCCTCCTTTGGTTTGTAACCAAACCAGCCTTAGAAAAAAGTCGCTCTGATGGGACAGAAGAAGCTGGTATGCACAAATACTTAAAGGCTATTCGATAAAGGGTTGGAAAAATATGTTTCCTTTGTTCCCAGAATTGTAGCGGATTTTGTTTTCTGTCTAAGTAAGGCAAATCTAAATATTGTTTCAAAACAATTGAAGCGGATGATATGGGTGTTTGTTGTGTTACAGTTTCATTTAGTTTTTTGTCTAAAAAATCCCAAATTTCATCATCTGTAGAAGTCTGCGCCGTAGATGTAGTAGGTAACTGATTTTCTTTTTCAAGTGGTTGGTCTTGAGCTAGGTATTGAGCACACTCCTCAAGGACGAATTTAACCGCATTCTCGGCATTGCTCTCTACACCAAAACCTTTTTTTTTAAAACGTGGATCCAGTAAGGTGGCTTTTGCTGCTGTTCTGTTGGACTCATAGACACTTAATCTTCTATCAATGACTTCCAGCAGCGACCGCTGAACATGTCTTCCGGCTTCGGTTTTTGGAGACTTATTTTGGATTGAACTTTGTAGTCCTCTGACAATTGGTATAATACACGATAGCGTCGGATACGATTCGCCAGATAACACGGACGTGACTTTTTCCATTGGCTGTAAAAGAGCAACACAGTCTTCTATTATCAACCAGTCCTCTGAATTCAAACTTGGCGGAGGTGATGTGAGCAGAGGTAATGTTGCAGACAGGGGAACTTTGGCTCTTAGCAATCTCTGTAACATGTAAAAAGTGGAGTTCCACCTCGTTTGGACGTCTTGTTTTAGTTTGATTATTTCTAAATTCATTTGCGTTTGCATTTCTCTAAGTGCATTTGAGGATTTTGTACTCTGCTTAAAATGCGTAACGATGGCACGACTTTTTGAAATAACATTTATGACATCGCTATTTTTCAAATGTGGGTATACGTCACTTTCTGCTTGAATGCAGTCTTTGACTGCTAAATTTATAGTGTGCGCAACACAGAAATGATTTCTTTTATTTAAGAAATCCTTAATAGCTTTTTTCATACTTGAGGCATTGTCGGTCACAATAGTAACAATTTTTTCAAAAATGTTCCATTCGTTTAAAATGTTGCGCAAAGCGTTTGCTATGTTTAAAGACGTATGCTGGTCAGCAAGTTCGGATGTTGCAATTATAAGTGATTGTAACTTTGAATTTTCTATAAAATGGGCAGTTACACTAATGTAACTTTTTTGGCTGTCTGATGTCCAAATGTCTGTGGTAAGAGCAATATACTCTACACTCTGTAATTTTTGTTTCGCTTCTGAACTGCATATGTTGTATTTTTCTTCCATCATTTCTGTTAATTTTTTTCTAGATGGCAATACATAATCAGGATTCAATTTTTTTGAATAAGCTATAAAACCTTCATTTTCTACAATTTGAAGGGGTTGCATGTCTATTGTGATGAGATCCAATAAGGCTTCATCACCAGCTTTTTGAATTATCCTATATGGGGCAGTTAATCGCATCTGTCTCGCCCGCTTTGGAGGAGGCTGGAGAGGCTCGGTAGAAGAACCGCCGACAGTATTATTTTCTTCCCGATTCTCCGTCACAGAAACTCCGGAGACACTTGGCATCGGCAAGCCATCACGGTCACTACTACTTGCAAAGTCGTTCCTGGGCCTGGGTAAATTTGCAACAACGCCAACAGCTTCACTATATTGGATAATGTGTTTTTTTTTTAGGTGGTTAATTATGGTAGTCGTATTACCATTAAATTTGTATTGGCAAGAACACAAATTGCATTGAACTTTATTATTATTGTCTATTTTCGTAAAAAACTCCCACGCCACACTTTTTCTGTTTCCCGGAGCCATATTAAACTTATGAGTCAGACAAACAATACTTAATAAACTAATAATACCGCAACAAAACAATAAATTACGAACTAAGTACTAATAACAAAAACGTAAACAAAACAAATGTCTAATCTTTTGTGTTAAAACTTTGTCATTTGTTCGCCGAATAAACGAGAGTCGAGAACTATCTCTTTCACTCGCGGCTCGCGGCTCGGACGACGCGACTACGTTTCGTTGTTCGTGCTGACTCGGGCTCGCTCGGTGTCGTTCGGGCCTCGCGAATCGCGGGCTAGACGGCGAGCAGGCGGCGGCGTCGAGTCGAACTCGAGTCGAGCGGCGCGCGGCGGGCTGGCAACCTACCCGCCCCGCTCGCCACCGCGCGCGCTCTTCGGTTCAACCCGAGTTGCAGAAATATTAACTCGGGCTGACTCGTTCACGGTCTGACTCGAGTTGCCCGAGTTAGATAACTCGAGTTGCCCATCGCTAACCTAATAAAATAATAACAAAAAGGTGCTATAGTCATTTTAATATTTTGGGTCAGTGGGTCATCTTAGGGGTGGTATTTAGTGTCTAGTGGTAAGGTGTATGTAATAAAATTTTTTTTAAAGGTATCTTTGTTGCTACCTCTTATTTGGTTTAGATGACCCTGTAGGTATGGTTTTGCAATTTTGGAAACATTGGAATTTCTACACATATTTTTTTATATACAAAGAATTATAGAATTTAAAAACTTGTATAGCAGTTTAATAAATTTGAGAAACAGTTTTCAATCAATACCCATTGGTATTATAGCATCTGTGTTGACTTAAAATTTTATGGTGCAGGTTACACTATGGACTTAATTTTATTATGAAGTTGGTACTCTTTAAAAGGCAGTCCCCATGGTCCATCTATTCTTTAAAGTCTAAGGTGTCTCAATAGGACCTCATAAATATTCTATTAGCAGGCTGCTAAGACCATAAGTTGGTTTTACATACTTTTATGAATTACATAGTTATCACCCCATCACAAGGAGACTGAGACAAGAATGTGACATTTGCTGTCTGTTATCTGTATTCTGAATGAGTGAACACTTTTATTAAGTGGCTAGCTATTATGTCCATTGCTTAACTTGTATTACTTGGAGCAATAAACAATTTTTTTTTTTGTAAATATGTTTATATGAAGAATGAATAAAATCAAAATAATTTAGTCAATGGGTCATGCAGTCTTAGCTAAGTAGTAGATTTCGTAAATGACTCGTTTGTTTAAATCATCTAAATCCCCCCTAAAATAAAGGTTCTAAGGAGCTAAGGATTGCATAGAGGTTTGTGTGTGGTGAGCATCAGGGTGACCTAAAATTAACTAGGGTAAACCTGTGTTCAATAGTGTATGTGGCTTGTGAAAGGTTTTTAGAGGATGATGATGTTTCTGATAGTTAATCCAAAGGTATTTAGTTAATCCATAGGTATTGCATTATAGGCATTACTGTATTGGTTTTCAAAGCAACCTTGGTAGGTACCTGTATTACCAAGATGAACCTATTAGACTAGAAAGTAGGTACCACAGATGTAAAAAAAATTGCAACTGTTAAGTATTCTCTATGATTCAAGAAGTTGTTCTAGTACCTACCTAGCTATAAATTAAATCATGAGAAGTGGCTGAGTGAGAAGAGGCCTTTGCTCAGCAGTGGGCATTAATATTATAGATTAATGCTGTGATGAAAAGTGGCAGACTTTCTTATTCTCGTCCACGCAAAAGCAAAGTAATCATTTGACGATTTTCCGCATCGAAAGAGGGGTCTAGTTAAAAAAAAACACTTAACGGTAATTACGTTCGCCAGTTCTAGTTGCACTCACTATATGGGCTGCTCGTATTTTTATTTTCGAGCAGGAAATGATATTTTTTAGTTAGGTGCTTACTATTACGATATGAACACACGTTGTTATAATTAACCTAAGTGTAATTTAGCCTAGTTCATTATCAATTAATCACAAATCTATACAATATATTATGTAGAATACATTACATTTTCTCCTTCCATAGATCGGACACAGCATCATGTTTGGCGATCTAGAAAGAAATTGGTACAATCCGTGGCAATGGATGATTAAGCCGTTACCGACATACACGGACTTCCTGTATAGTAATAAAATATTTACGAATCCAATCTATGCGAACTTCATTCACACTATTCCCATATACGCTAATCCTATCCATACAAGTTTTACTCACAATGATTCTATTTACACGAATTTTAATGGCACTGAGCCAAAATGCTTGAATTTGATCTGCGTTAAAGCTTTATGGAATCAGAGTGATCCCTCATACACTGATCCTGTAGAGACGAAACCTACTTATTCCGAACCAATTTACACAAATGCAATGCATAAACATCCCATGAACACTATGAGTGTGAACACTACTCCGGTGCATGTCACGGCTATGCATGCGACACCTATGCAAGCGACGCGGAAACACCCTAAGCCGTTAATAGTTCGAAGCATTCCCATTGTAAGACTGACCAAACCTGAAGACCCTATCGCTCATCAACTGAAGACTTCAAGATGGCGGTGTCCTGGGGAAGTTCTAACGCTGCGTATAAGTACGTTAACATTTTTAATTAACTGCGATTTTAAAGCGCTTTTCAAATTAGTGCGTACTTAATAATAAGACTGCACGGTCAGCGCGGTAGCTGGGCAACTGGCCCCCGCGCAACGTGTCGCACGTTCGATTCTCGCACGGAACAACTCTTCGTGTTATCCATAAATTATTGTTCAGGTTCTGGGCGTAATGCGAATGTCCTAATGTTTTTTTAAAGTAACAAAGAAAGAATTAATATCGACAATCGTATTAAAATAATAATGCGAGTACCTAAGACCTAACTTTACTTGCCTATGTATAAGTACCTATACGTTTTGTTTTTTGTTCTCGAGTTAAAAAACTTTGATTTAAAGTCTGTTAGACGACAATCATAGTAGAACATGCATCTGAACAGAATTAGTGCTAATGTTTGATACCTATTTTATATTATTGAATAACATTGGTTACGTATTTAATTTTTAGTTGCAGAAGTCATTTAGGTTATGTTTCCCAGTTCCCTGAGTCCTGTGTACAATACGTGCCCCTTATTGTTCCAGATACATTTATAAGACGGATGGAAGAACCTGTGGTATTAGGTTATATTGATAAAATAGATGATTACCAGCGTTCGTTTATCAAAGCAATTGAAACTCATTTTGATGAGAAAGGTAACATTTTGACGGATGAGATTAGGGCTACCGACGCTCTCCTAGTCGAGATTGGAGTTAATGAAAAGCCGTCCAACGTAAGATTCATATACTTATTATTTTCAAGTAGGTACCTTAATTCTAATAGCTATAACAATATAAACTTCCTTGTCAATAGTGCGGTGTGTGCCGGCGAATCTGCTCGACTGTTTGCAACAAATGTCGCGTTGCGTATTTCTGCTCGGTACGCTGCATTCGCTATTTGGCGGCAGTACATGTACAGGAATGTACCAATATGAGAAACTACCGCATTCGATTTTATATGGAAAAAGAGAGGCAACGACGACGTCTGCGTGCCTAGCTTACAGGTAATATACTCATTAAGATTTAACAAAATTACTCTTGCCGACTGACTGACTAACAGATCAAGATAAATCACATCGAAATTATTATGTCAGTGGTCGGTCTGTGACATTACTTTTATAAATAAGGTCAACCTTGTGTAGGATTTAGTGTAATTTTCATTTAATTTTGTATTCTTCTGAACACGCGCCGACCGCTCGGGTCTAGCTCTGGTCGGGCAGCGAGCTGTCCTTCCTCAACAACCGCAGACCCGCGGTAACGGTGGCTGCAGCATGAGGAGGATATTCCCCTCACGCTCTCCGCCCCCTTATTTGCAACCACCACTGCTTCGCAAAAAGAGAGGCCAGTTCCCAGCATAAACAAAATATTGTATAATAAAATAATACTTATTCATTAACTTTGAAGAATTTCATCACGCGTACTCTGGAACCTTTAAGAGAGATCTTTTGAATGAAGAAATTAATAGTGATTGTAATGGACTATGAATTTATTGGCGATATTTAATTAGAATAAATAATTTTAGGCGTTGCAAAAATTCATCATCTTCCGAGTAATATGTCCCTAACCTGCCTCGTCACATGGCCATTACTGTACAAAACGAAATTCCTATATGAACAACTCCTTCGACACAAAAATGAAATGAAGAATCACTAAAGGAACAGGTACGCTATATTATATCAAACTTGTAACATAATGAAAATCATGAAATGCCTCGTCCTCATATTCCTCGCCCAGGGTGAGGCGAGTGGGAGTGTCAGACTCGAACTTATTTACCCCCCGTTCATTCTTCTGCTCCAAACTAAGACCACGGTAGGCACCTTATTGCACTTGCCCCGCAACCCTGGCTGGCATAAGTAAGTTAACATGTTGTCAGAGTTACTTAAAATTTTAAGTTATTAAGCTTTTTATACATCTGATTAAGAATATCGCAACGCGAAGAATACTGGTGCGAATGACATTGCGCATTTTTTAAAATTGCTAAAGTTCAGTTTTGCACTTTGTTGTTTCATTAAACTGTACAATTAGATACTTGCTATGAATAAGAATAACGGTACCTGGCGCATTTTATTATAAAATCAAAATTAGAACTCTCCTAAAAAGAACAACAAATTGTAGCCATCTGTGCGGCAAATATAAAATTAATAACAAGCTTTGAAAAATGGGATCACCTTCCCCTACCCTCGCATTGGGGACCATTCAAAAACTTTATTTCTTGTATTAAAACTTGTTCGTTGCTTAAAACGTCCCCACCCAGTTAGCACAATGGCACCTATTTTGGTACAGGCAGGCACTTGCTTGATTTCGTAGGTTTTTAAAAATTCTTATCTTTCGTAAAATCATTTTTATACATTTAGAATAAAACCAAATGATGAGCGCGAACATTCAGAGTATTGACTTGATAAACGTGGTTTGCAGATATCAGGAGACACGCAGGAAAGGAACCTTGCTATCTAAGAGATGTAAGTGATGTTACGGCCAGGTGAAACCAAAGAGACTGCTTAAACGAAGTCTGTGTCTACTTTTAGTTAGGCTATATTATTCTTTATTCTTCGCGATTCGAAACTGCTCCTGATACAATTAACAATATACTAATAAACATAATAAAAAAATCTTAATTTTTATCCACTATTTACATAAGTATATCAAAAAATTCTGGAATGGTTTCGAATCAAAAGCGTAGGTGTCGGCAGATGTTTAAGACTGTATGTATGTATAAGATGCTTTTTAGACTGGTCGCTAAAAGGGCTGAAATGTTTGGCAGTGTGGCTGAATTCTCCGAGCTTATTTTGATCAATGTGATCTTAGTAAGTTAGACCAAATTGAAGGCACCGCGAAGAGATCGGTATGAGATGCCGTGCAAAAAGTGAGAAAATGGAATTAATCCGAATTTTATTGGACGCACTCAAAGACGCGTCGTATTAATGTAAACACAATATGTATTGGATGGAAATGGACTGTGCTATTGAGAGTTGGGTTGATAAGAATTTGTTTTAAAATTCAGAGAAAAATATGAATGAAATTTATTAATAAAACTGCGATTGTTTCCTTTAATAGAGCACATATTGATCTATCTACTTAAATTATTGGTACCTACCTATATTTGATGTTGACAGTCTATTATAATCGATGTAAGTAAATGTTAGCGTTGCACAGATTGGAAGTCGTTACATTTTGAATCTTATTCGATTAAATTATTTATTTTGATCCTATTTATCTTAACCCGCGATAAAATATTACTGTTACCTACTCTATGCCGCTGGCATTTTTAATTGGCTATGAAAAACAAAAAGTTATTGCCTTTACACAGGTTCACATGCTTCTTTCTGTCTGATCTAAGTAATCTGTGGCATTTGGTGAAACTCCTAAGTATGTATTTAGTCATATATATATATCTGCTATCTATCAAAGTGGTAGGTGCATTCCCATGCAAACAACAACCATTTACAAAATAGAGACTATAAGTTTCTAAAATAATATAAACATGAAAGGATATCTACCATTTTGCATGTGACTGTACCTACACGTATTAAATAAACGGATGTCAGTGTTTTTACAAAATATATGTAGGTAGTTAAATGTTTAACATCGAATTTAAGTCTATGTAGCAAGCACATTAAATTGAATTATTAAAACATTTACTCTTAGATATATAAGGCTCAGGTTATCTCATTTCTTGTATTCTGTATGTTTCCTGTTCGCTGAGCTACTATTTACCTATATACCCTTAAAACTATATAATAGTACCTATTTACTTCATATTTTTGATCTGTGTAGATGTAGAATAGGAATGTTTAGTCATAAGACTTTTTGATGTATTTATTCAATGTACTTATTTAGTATAAAATATTTTGAAAACACTCAATGTATAGATAATTAATTAATATATTTAAAAGTGACAATTTATGTAGTGTACCGCGCACCTACGTGTACTTATTATAATATCTACGCCAAAACTTCAAACTATACTGCCAAAGAGGAGACTCGAATTATTATACTTACTTAAATGTATTCTATTGTACAAAACATTATGTACTTCGAAATGATTATTAAAATTTAAGATTCAATTTAATGTTTTGATCGTCATGACAAAAAAGCAGAGAATATACGAGGTGTCGATCGAAACTTTTATTTTTTATCATTACATTTTACTAAAAGTACTACTTAATCTATTAGTCGTATATACTTTTGTATTTTAGGAAAATGCAAAAAGAAGATCGCTCGACTGTAAAGATTTTACTATGGGGTTTAAAACCATGTTATCGTGGTTGTTATAGTATGGAATATTATGTATACGTATTATTAAATGTTCAATGTTTTATTGTAAGTAGTGAAATAAATGTTTTTGGTGTATTTTTTGCTCTTGCCTCATTGGTTTTTTATTTAAATAAGAAGATGTGTTTCTGTGTTGTATCTATCAATATCGTAATTGTCCATCTATTATAAGTAATAGATCGACAATTACGTGCAAAGTTATTTAAGCTTCATTTCAGTAGGTAGGTCCTCTACTCATTTGTTATTTTTACCCAACTTTCGCAATGCCTGTGCCGATGCCGTGTGTGACACTAACTAACTCCGGCTCCATGGCGATAGATGGCGTTAGATAGCGCTAAGTTCATATTTGCCACGCCACGTAACCGTGCTCGCTAGAGGTTGACTCGAAAATCGCCGGTTTTTATATATATTTACATAGCTACAATTTAGTACTTCATCTAGTTAGTAAGTACTATTTACTGGTCGATTGAAATGATGACACACCAACTACGTGCATTATATAAACAGTTTAAACACAATGTAATAAATAAACTGTCGTCAAAATATACAAGATTCCTACCTATAGACAAGTAAAAGGTAAAAAAGAAAAAAAATACGTTTACCAAATTCGCGCGCTACTTGGGATATTTTTTATCTCTGCCTGCCTGAACGGGTATAATCTCTAATATCT
This sequence comes from Spodoptera exigua, assembly GCA_902829305.4. Classification (NCBI taxonomy): domain Eukaryota; kingdom Metazoa; phylum Arthropoda; class Insecta; order Lepidoptera; family Noctuidae; genus Spodoptera; species Spodoptera exigua. The sequence continues at coordinate 2,708,441 of LR824601.2, read as the reverse complement.
TTTAAAATGCAGTAATAAATTGAATAGTGGACATTTTGTGTAACATCGATCGTAAGTAGTTATATAGGTCTTTAGCTGAACTGGTTTGTTAAACGCACGTACTTACATGGCTGAAATCACAAATCTAGTTTGAGAACTACTTAGTATGACAGCTATTCGTGTTAGCTGTCTCTTTCTTTCACGATTTAATGTAGAATTTAAGTGGGAGACGTTTATTTATTTGCTATTTTAATCAGTACAATCTGTTTCAATAATTATGAATTAGAGGTATTTAAAAGGAATGAGAACAAATAATTATCGAAATCAAAATAAAAGGTGTTTCGACTCTTATTTTTAATATAAACACGTGGAAGTTAAAAATAAACATTACTGAAGCGCCTTGTGAAGATGACGATAAAATATGGTTTGTTACCTGCGTATCTATCCTTTTTCTGCCAATAAACATGACAAAGAAAATCGGTACCTGCTACAATACAGTTATCGATCGATTTGGTATGATGGCAACACTTACTGATAACCACTGTCAAAAATATTGAACAAATACTTTTAGCACTGATAAAAGCAAATAGGAGCAATTCTTTTTTTATATTTTGTACAGTACTGGTTAAATAAAAACTCAAAATGATAACAGAATTAATGCGAACAAATCAGGACATCTTTGTAAATATCTTTGCACTTGCAACGTATTAAATTACTTTAAAATATAGTATTGAAAAAAATATTTCGTTTTCAAAATTCCCGCCATAACCTAAGTAGCGTACGTGAAATGTTTTTTTTTCATTTTTCGATTTAATTATGGCGGACCTAGAATGGTGTGTGAACGAAGTTCATAATCATTTTGTGTGAGTGCATACCAGTTGTGAAACGTTAATGTGATTGCTAAAATTCATCCGCACCGCAAAGGTGTATGCCTGGGTGGGCGGAAACAAGATATGGCGGAGAATAGAGGTTCGGACAACGTCGTTATGCCGGACATTACCGAAGTATCCGAAGCCGATCCCCTGTCGGCGGGGGCCGATCACGATGCCGACCGATCTGATGGCGGGGCTGTTTTGTCGACTGGAATCAAAAATACGAGATTGTCTAGTGATTCTAATGGCGTCGTCACGGTACCAGTTTCTTTGCCGGTCGGCACACTTATTACTGGGACCACTTTTAACGTGATAACGTCAGATCAGCTGCCACATTTCAAGCCTATGATATGTGTTGATAATGGGTTTATATCAGGTGGGCCCGTAGCTGTGTCAGATGACATAAAACCAACTCATATCGTGATCCAAAACCCTTCTTCACCAGTGACAAGGCCAGAGGAGAGTAGCTCTAGCGCATCAAGTGCCCGACATACGGGCGCTCGATCATGGGCCGAGACTGCCAGCATGCCAATACTGCCAATTCGATGTAAAAATACGCCAGCTGAGCTTCATAAACAAAGATTTGGGTCTGGGGGTAGAGGGAGGTGTATTAAATATGGAATGGAATGGTACACTCCAAGTGAATTTGAGGCCTTATGTGGAAGGGCTTCTAGTAAAGACTGGAAGAGGTCTATTAGGTTTGGAGGGCGCAGCATCCAGGCACTGATAGATGAGGGAATACTAACCCCTCATGCAACAAGCTGTACTTGTGGGGCTTGCTGTGACGACCAGTCAGGTGGGGATTCTGAGAGTACTTTTGTTGATACTGTAACTTAGTCATTAGCTAGGCACATAACTAAAAGAAGTAAAATAATGCTTTAATCCTGCCAAGGTGGTATTTACAGAATGTTACAACCTCAAAAGAGTTAGGGTTATAGAAAATGATAGTGGTCGGGTGATTGTGATTTTATGATTGATATGTCAAGCACACAAAACTACTAGAAATGAGAATTAAGTATCATAAAATAGATTATGCCTTAGCTGGAACCCTACTATAGTCTAACGGTTTAGGTAATTAACGAAATGCAAACTTAAACTAAATTTAAAGAATCTTTGTATGTATTTCATACAACCTCTTTAGTATAAAAAGACATATCAATATGTTTTACCTTTACTTAACCCACCTAAACCAATATTAGTTTAGACCAATATTTGTTTAGCTATACTTATTAGTTTTCAGTGGAAAGATGTTACATTATATGCTGTTGGCTCCAATCATTAGGCTTCTTCCTTAGAATATATTTAAATTAATTACTCTTTGATCACTTCAATTTCCTACTACAGGCACTCCTTCTTATTGAATTACAATAACATTTATTAAATACAAAATGTACCATAGCTTATACATATCACACATACAAACATACTCAAAAATAATAAAATAGATGAACACATATATTAAAAGTTATAAATATACATATATGTTAACATATACTTAAATGCTGCAAGATAAAGCTATTTATTCAAAAACTAAAAGCCAATGTTTTCACTATCCAGATTGTTGATTGTGTATGTAGAGTTTTATCACCTCGTGTTCCAAGAATACTATGTAACACTCGTCTGAATGTGACTACTAATTATGTTATGTAGGAAGACTATGTAGAAACCAATAATACAAACTTTAGGACCTATACTGTTAACACATCAGATAGACATTGACCGTCTTGAATTGGTAGAGTACAGTTCAGTATTAACCAATAGCTATAAGTATAGACGAAACTAAATTGAATAAATGTTTCCCATATTGGAATAATTTACTTTTGGCTAAGTCAGCCAAACTATTGAAAAACTTAATACATATTGTAATTATACATTCATTTACTTTCACACATAATGAGTATGCAGGTTAATGACCTAAGCTGTTAGTATTTAAAACTCACTTAAATAGTTACCTAGTATATAAGTTACTACGCCTATGATTGAAATTGACCAACCAATAAAAATGTTCCCTCCACAGCTATGGGACCTGTGCGGTTATTCACACCTTACAAAAGGAGAAGACGTCACAATCAGGACGGAGAAGAGAAGAAACCAAAATTAAAAAGAGAATCAAGTTTAGGAGATGGTGAAGTTGACAACATACACCAGAGCAGCAACAATAGCAATAATTCTAAGGAAGCCTGGCAAACTATTGCTGAGGGCTTAGACACAAATACTGACTACCATTTATTAGAGAATCCAGATACCAATGCAGAATCTATATCAGGTAAGCCTTTCATGTATAGTTATGATCTGGAAATGACAGGAAGTTTCACTGAAAACTCATTTAAAAAACAAGCAAATAATTTTTTTGCTCAATCACTATGTCAACATGTTATTATTTATTTTCTTAAAATGTGTTGTCTAATTTATTCTTTATATACTATTACTACAGGCATGGGTAGATTAAATAGTTAAATACTATGTGAAATAGTTTCTAAATAGAACATCATAACATATTACATCAAGTTGTATAAAAAAAATGTACAGTATATGTATTATTAATCTTTACTTATTTGAAAGAAGTACTGAAAAAAATCCATTTTCATATTAATATAAAATTCTCATTGATATGACTATCAAAGCCATCTTTTAAAAAAGGTAGAAATCAAAAATTTGTATTAAAAATTATAGACCACTGTGATTGTAAATGCAAAAGGACTTATGAGATCTTGTCAGTGCCATTAAGAAATGGAAAATGGGAACAGAAGTTAACAAAGAAAAAAGAAATTTTTAGTAAAAAAGTATCTATTGGTTTTTACATTATGTGTGTCATAATGTAAGCAGTATTATAGTATGTTTATGAATGTAATTATCATCATATTACTATCAGTATCAGCCACATGACTCATGATACAGTATATAATAATAGTTTGAATGTGGTATCAGTAATTAATATGTATTGGCAATTCCTTTACAATTACTGATCCCAAGGTCATTTTAACAGAGCACAATTTAATAATGTTATGAGGATAGCTCCCTCACGTGCTCCGCCTCCTTTGCGAGCATCAATGCTGTGCACAAAGAGAAGATGGCTTCTCAGTTCCTTCTCCTCTCCGAAGTCTGTAGCTGTTTGCAAATCAAATAGCACTCAGCTTTCTTTTCACCAAAGCTGGTCTGTCTTCCTTTTCTAAACTAAGCTAGTTTGGTATTCGCCAATCAATGAAACAATGAATTTATTTTTGCAAATAGGCCATAAAACGGCACTTTTACACGTCAAATTATATGTATAAAACTAGATGAAGCCGGCATTTCCTATCTGACTACTCTGAGAAGAAATGCCGAAATAAACTCAGAGGTCAGCCAGTCTCATCAAGTCCAGACAATGTAAAAACAAAATAATGTGAGAGAACCATGCAAGTTCATTCTGTAGGAAAGAACCACACCAGTTTAAGTGGACCCGTGCCGAATATAATATATCATACAGAAAATTTAGTATTCAGCAAATATATTATTACTTACAAATCGGGATCTCTTGGATGCTTTGAGTCTGTGACTTTTATTTTTGGCTTCTTTATCACAGAAGCAGTTGCATTTTGCATACATCCATATGTATTGTAACACATGAAAAATATGTTTGTTCTATCATGTTAACCAAAAGACTATAAACTTACTCACAGCACTCCCACCAGGTTTTCAATTTTATCAGCTCTATCTGTTACATAAACCAAAAGATTATAATTTCGGTTAGTGCTAACATTGTAGCGTTACTATTTGCAGAATTTATGGTTTTCGATTGCTTTCCCAGTCATTTCCAGACGCATATTCAAAAATATAATTTAAGTATAATTATAAGTATTATAAGTACGTACAAATTAATTATGTGTTTAAAAACCTAAGGTTATAAACGTTTTTTTATGTGTAAAGCAGCATTTATTTTTGGTTGCTTTCGTGACTGTTCGAGTGTTTGCCTTGCATTGCAATTTGAACCCTTAATAATTTTGTATTTTTTTAAGTAGAATATACCTATAAGTACATCAATCTCCAATGTTTTCAACGACTCGCAATTTTCAACATAGAAACTTAAATAATTTTGGTCTTCCCATTGATTAAATATTGCTCAGTTATGTTAAAATAAATAAAGTTGTACATATATGTTAGAAACAAGAAATTTCCAATTAATTGCGCTGTTGCAGCGATTAACATTTATTTTTATCTCTTGCTTTGCGATATAGAAATTATTACGAAACATTTATTTAGTTATACATTATTGCGATACTTGCTTTTGCAAAATATAAATAAATATAAGTTGGCTTTCAATTAATAAATGAAAAAGTATAAGTACACAACACATGTTTTAAAAAACAATAAAGCGAAGCAAACGATTTGCTACAGGAACTTCTTCCCTTATTAGTTTTAATTAGGTCTAGATGTTTTTGCGATGGCGACTTGTATATTTGATAATTTGTAACTAGGTATTAGATAGTGTTGCAATAATTGTGACTAATTCACATCGCCAAATTTTTGGATTAATATCTCCATTGTTAAAGAAAACTTTTTGTCTATATATTTATTTACATAGTATATTGCTGTTTGCGTAATTTCTTATTATTGGTACTAAAGATATGTTTTGGTGTTGTTTTACTCAAGCTTGCTGCGAATTTTTTGCTAGATATAATATGTTAAATGCGCAATGGCAAACACTGGTTCTTTTTTTTCGTGAAAATTGATAATTGAAAAAGTTACTGCATTGTCTTTTTAGGTTTTGTGTATAATAATTACTTGTAAAGTACTGGCAATGTTAGGTACATGTTTTTTGGGCCGAGGCAACTTAAAGGAAATGAACGCAATCCTTAGGGACTTATTTTAATTTTAAAATTCGAATATGTGTGGAAATGTCTTGACATTTCACTTCGTTGACATTTTAATTTAAGAACCACCTGTTCGGTTGAAACCGTTTGCGTCTACAATATTTTATGCCATCCTTTACTCCTTTTGTTATCTATTACTAGGCCAATGGTGCTCTACTTCTATTATCGCTACAGATATATGAAATCACATATATGAAACATGAACAAAACCTGTAACCTACCTTCAAGGGTTACACACAAAGTCTCTAGAAATAGACCTTTTATCTTTGACAGTCTATTGTTCACAACTGATCAAAAGAAAAATAGTAATCCGGACAATGACTGACATAATGTTTTTATAGAACATAAAAGCCTTTGAAACTCCCACTCAAAAGGTAAATTGATATCTGCTACGATGTCGGACCACATAATCTCCCCTTTATATGTCTAGACAAAAGACAGGTCCAGGTATATAATTTACTTTGTCTAAAGAAACATTTTTTAGACAAAAGAAACATTCTTTAGACAAAAGAGAATCAATTATATTGGGTCTTATACAAAATTTTGTAATTTTTTGAAGGGTAAAATCGCGATTTAGTTTTTCCACTCTGTTTTTGTGTAGGTGCGGAAATTCGGATAGGCACCTGTAAGAAGGTTTTTTTGTAGTACTATTTTCGTCATAATAATTTTTTTCGTTTAGGTCAAGATCGCTTACTGAGGTATAACATTATAGATCATAATCATTTTTGACTTTAAGAATAGAACATTGTACTTAAATCGCCTTTACAAGGCCCAAACATGCTTCAATATATTATTTATGTGCATTATACATACAACATTTATTGAATCATGTTTTGGTTGTAAGGGGATGTGCTGGATTGTACTGGATTCAATGTATTCGATAGGAGGAAAATGAATTTGTTTAGTACCAAAGAAATTAAATTTGCTCATTTACATTAAACTAATGCAATTGGTAATTTCTATAAGTACATATATTTAGCTAGAGAGTATTATAATAAAGTTGACCCAAAAGTTGTGTATTGTTTAACAACATCTGTAAATCGTACGTAATCACGAAACAATGACGCACCTGGGTTCGTTAATGTTGTTTTTATTAACAAAGGTGGTTTTACGAAATGCCGGGCGTGTACATAACTTTGGTCAAATAAACTTCTTTAGTAAACTTTTTGAAATAACATTTAGCTACGGATATTTTATGACGTAATGGTTATGCAACCTTGTTGAGCGATGCCTCCTAAATCCAGCTGAGTCAGCAGTGGTAGCTAAAAAACCCTATTCTCTACTTCTTTACCTAGGTATCTAGGTCAAAAAGTGAACGGCCAATAACAAACGACCGACAAGTAGGAGGCATGATTTTCTTTTTCCTTTTTTTTACCTGATGGTAAGCAATCAGCGCCGCCCATGGACAATCGCAACAACAGAGAAGTTACGAGTGCGTTGTATACATTTTGGGGATTAGGGATTTGGACATTTAGGGATTAGGGGAGGGGAAGTATTTGGTCCCCGGTAACATCACTTACATTTTTTCTGTGAGGGTGTGATATCACTGCAGTGGAGCCGACCCATTCGTGCTGAAGCATGGCTCTCCTACACTTGAAAGTTCTTCCTCTGCTTTGTTCAAAATCTATGTATTTTAAATCGAGTTTCACTATATTACACGCAGCTGTAAAGTTTTCAATTAGTATTACTAATTCCCATGTTACTAAGTTGGTAATTCTTCTGGATTTGGTCTAATGGTTGATTTGTTTGTAAGATTGTATAGTTATCGCGAATTAAAATATCGTTAACAATTAACTCCTTGTTTCCTGTATTGGTTGGTGAGAACACAACGTTTCAAAAAGTATTTTGTTATTTGATTTGTAACAAGTTCCAAAGTTAATCAAATTCACGAGGCAATTGAAATTAGTTGTTTGTTGTTGATTTTGAATATCTCGGGGTTTCAAGAATATTACTATTACATATAAGTCATGCGTTTACATATGTGTAACAGTAATTAATTGTATATTGGTTGTTGTTAATTGGCGGTTTAAGTAAATCATATTTGTATTATTTAGAAAACAACATTACACAGTACACACTCGTGCCAAGGGTGTCCCAACTGCCTCGCTAAAGACGAAAAGGTTCATTTTTATATACATATATTTAGACTTTGTTACTATGTACATATGCAGGAACTGTAGGCTTATGACGTGTTATAGCGGTAACTTATTCACGTCATGGTATAGAGATAGATATAGTATACAGGGATGTAACTGTAAAAGGTGTATAGCTCCATCCCTCTTTCTTGCCCAGAAAATTGACGCTTTAACACGTTTTTGTAGGCCCTCTTCCGATTAATTGGTATTTTAGTAGATGGCTGGTAGAGTCCTCTTTTCGGATACGGGAAAGGGTATCTCGCACGCTGATCGGGGCGACTTTACCTACCTCTCCACCATTGATCTCTACCATTGATCCGTGCACACCTGGTCTCATAAGTAAATCTATATTCCAAGAGCCCCTTATATGGTAGGTCGCGAGCAGGAATTTATGTCACAAGATCTTTTAGGTTGACACCCAAACGTATTTAACTGAATGACGACACTGTGCCATGCCTAGAGATTGCTTTGAAACAGAATTCTCATTCATCACCTTCGTCACGTGTTACGGTCGGGTTTTAAAACTATCATTAGTTTTATTTATATATAGTCGAATTAATTCGTCTTCAGCCTTGTGGTATGGTAAGGTTACTAACATAAAATGATGTTATTCCGTAAAGAAATAATGCATTGCTGAAATGAGCCTGTCAATACATAACACTGCATCAGCGGTCGTTATTACTTATCTAATTTTTGCAGCGATGTGGACGATAAGCTGGTATTGATAGCAAACTTTCTAATGCGCACCTTAGTCTGGATAGGAGGTGTATTCTACCAGACGCGTCATGTAATGATCACCATCTCATCGTTACGAGTTTGTTTCAATAAGACATTGTACACAAGTATGTAGATTGGATTTTTCTAGAGGTGCCTTCACTTCGAAATCAGGCTGTCATTGGCCTAAAACTTTGCTCTAATGATGTCCTGAGTTATAGTGGAAAGATGAAAAGTAAACTTTGTAATTAAGATATTATTGATATACACAGCGAATATGCTGCGGATTCAGTCCTGATAACTTGTACGATGTAGTTTAATGTTAACGGACAAATCTTAATTTCCGATTAATTCCGAAGAAATTGTATGTCTGCAAAATACATTCAATGCTAGTAGACGAAACTTGACCACTTTCTTGATCACCAGATAATTTAAAACTTTACATCTCCCTTAATAATAATCATTTTTACACATTAAAATTCATCGTAGGCGTGTTTATTCTCATGAATTTGAATTTTGTGGCGATTTATCATTTCATTTTGTTTTTATTCCCGAGTGATTTATATCATCATCATCATCAGCCTGTAAGTGCCCACTGCTGGGCAAAGGCCTCTTCTCATACGGAGAAGGTTAGAGCATTAAATCACCACGGTTGATAATTAGAAATTATAAGTCCAGGTTTCCTCACGATGATGTTTACCTTCACCGTATGTCAGTGGTGTCTAAATAAACATAGAAAGTACATATAACTTGGAAAAAGTCACATTGGTACTTGCCAGGTTTCGAACCCATGAGAAGCGGGTTCCTTAACCTCCGGGCCACCACGATCAGTGATTTACAGTAATTTATATACATATATGTATATATATTTTCCTTGATTTAAGATTTTCCTTTGCATTTGAAATATTACTCCCATCATCGAAAATATTGTTCAATTACCTATCCCACCTCCAAGGAGGTCATTGCCCTCTTACTTACTAACCCTAAAACGTCCCACCACCCACCACCTGTTCCAGGTAGGATGCGAGGTCGGTTTTCAAATAGCATGGAGGAAAAAGCCCAGCAGATTGCGTTCATTTCCGTTTCGATTGTCGACGCGTTGCGCTGTCGCGTGCACAACTTGCGACCTTTTCTGGCCGCGGCTTGCTTTGGTATTCCGTAGTCAATTATGGTAAAATAAATATTAAATATTTTTAGGTCTTCCCGATATGAGTGGAGTACTCAAAAGACTCGACGACATCGGTCAATCTCTCGTAAGGCTCGCGTCAGAATTAAAACAATGCGTCGAAGATGTTCGTGTTGTCAATGCTCGGCAACTAGAGCGCCTAGAGCAAGAAAGAGCGGCTGCGTTGCTTGCCGCGAGTGTGGACGCACATGTAGACGCGGAACATGTATCTCTGCACAACGTGGAAGACACTGAAGCAAAAAAGGTTAGTGTAAAATGAAAGTTATTAATTAATCTCCTATGTGTGTAACTAGTCAGATTCATTGTTTGTCAGTCAATAAACCTGGGGCGACATTTTCAAAATGAATCTAGTTCAAATAAAATACATAATATATAACTATGGGTGATACAATTTAATTTTTTTAGCACCGTATGTTCAAAAATTATAGATAAAAATATATGTAGTACGCATGCTTAAAAACTATTCGGACTGGTTGCAATTTGGAATTTCGAAGGTTGCTTTTGGTGGCAACGCATGCGCGAAGTTATTTGGCACTAAATGTTTCATCCAAACTAATATTATAAATGCGAAAGTAACGCTGCTTGTCTTTTCTTCACGCCACTAAATTTCACAGAAATCAGTTCAGTAAACTACTGAATCGATATAGTTTGGAACTCGGGAAAGGTAAAGACATAGTTTGGAACTCGGAAAAAGACATAGGATACCTAGTTTTTATACCAAAAATCTTAAAAATCAAACAAAAGTCACTACTCCACGCGAACGGAGTCGCAAAAGTTAGTTGGACAAATTATACAGTTTGTTATTGCAACGTACCTACAGTTAATAACTAATATATATTTAATAAAAAATCTAGATGTTTTTTTTTTGGGTGGGGAGACAGAGAATGTCCAGACCTTGTGGACTAAAAACTACTTTGCTCCTTCTTCTCCAACTCGGAGCAGCGGTACCTTATTGCCCTTGAACCGGAATCCTGCATAATATCTGCCCTAAAGTGCCCCAAATCTGAGGTGGAAGGTTACCCCGGAGTGTCTCCTCTTGTTGCCTCATGCGCTCCGCCTCCTTCGTTGCGAGCATCATGAAAGAACAGACGGTATGCTCCATCGTCTCCTGCAGGTGCTCCCTACAATGAGTCACGCTCTTCTTCCAGTTACATCCGTTTGTAATTCGATAGTTTGATACATTTCACACAGCACTGCTTGAAAAGCTCTGGATTTTTTACCTTTTTATTACTTGACTATTGATACCTGAGTGTCAGTTGCCATTGCTTTGGTCGCATAGTCGTAAATTAAAAATGGCTACCTCAATCGTTCGTAGGATTTTGAAAAACACAACAATAAATAATTACAAAATGTAAATGATAAATTTATATTCCATAACATTTTAGTATAACTGGCAGTTTAGGGCTATACCACGGTCATAGTAAGGGCCCTGTCTTGCACGTGCTGAACTCTGGTGTTCATATCAATCCTGCCTGGATACATGAATCGATACCCTATTACCATGAATTTATTGTTTATTAGAATACGAAAAGCCGGCTGTGCAAAAAAAAAATTCGCTTCGGTTAGGAGAACGGTTAGCAAAAAGATTAAATCTTACCACGCTTATCAGTAGAAGTACTACAGGTTTCCCTTAGTCCTTCACTCAAAGAACCGTGCTCTGTCGATCCACCTTGCTCGCTCTACGGCTTATCTATAGTAACATTCGAGCATAAACCTGGTCAATTAGTAATCATTCATTAAAACGATTTCACCTGTGCCGATTATGATTTTTAGAATGTGTTAACTGCGTGCAAACTTTTGTTACGACTCTTCTACCGATTTTTTACGGATTATAATTAATTTGTGATTTTCTTTATAAATATTTTAGAAATTCTGTCGTTATATTGACGTAGTCTTTTTATTTTACGATTATGAGACCAACCTTTGGTAACAGTAGGTACTTTAGCCAAAAGACATATTTTAAATTTATTGTTGGATTTGTTATATAATGTACATATATTTATGTGATATGCATACATAAAACAATTTGTCCATATTTTGTAGTGTGCGAATTGCAACCGCGAGGCGTCGGCTGAGTGCTCTCTCTGCCGACGTACGCCGTACTGCTCGACATACTGCCAGAAGAAGGACTGGGCGGCCCACCAGATTGAGTGTTTGCGCTCTGTGCCCACCATTCACGCTGATCCTCAACAACATCAGTCAATAATGCTGATTGTCGAGAGCCAACATCAGTAGCGGTTAGTATCACCATTAATAAGTCACCTATAATAGTACCCAGTAGCATTTGCGATCTATATCAGTTGGCCTTGCTATAATTTATTTCGTTTTTATATTTTCTTTTAAATGCTAGCGACGCTGGTGTTACCAGATGTGTTGCATAATCTTATGATGTCGTAGTTCCGATCAAATATCACTCCTAAATGCTATTTGTATTTTTCAGAAATTTAACACCTTGGACCGTTTAACACCGGACCGACCTACTGAACCGGAAGACAACTTGTTACCCCTAATTTTATTTTGCATTCGCATAATATTATAGTTTATTGATGAAAATTGTTGTTGTAAATATAGTGTCCTTTAATATCTGCTAGCTAGGCTGTTATGATATGTAAGATTTCAATTATTAATACATAACTATTGCGTTAGTATTAAGTACCTACCATTCAAGTGGCGAAACGACGGATAACAGTGACCATTGAACTGAAATACTCACGTGGATCGGTGTCCACAACCAGGAATTTTGGGCAGTCAGCGCCTATTACCATTTCCATTAGTCGAACGTAATTTGAAGTCGATTATTGCATATGGGTTTCGTAATACAGTACGTACGTACTTATCCATATTTGTTTTTGTTTCTTAAGATGTACCAAAAACTTCAATCGATTGTTCTAGTTAGTACTAACTCAGACTTTCAATCATACTATCAAAGGTACTTCGCTGACTTTTTACATGTAATATATTTGTTCTGCGAATTATTCTCATAATGGTCGTCGAACCATCAATTTCTAAGACCATTTTGTAGTAATGACTGCTAGAAGATAGATTAGGTTTTGCAACTGTGTAATTTATTGATTGCATTCGTTTGCTTATTGTCATGTACATACATTGTTGTTGTATACAACAAAGCCACCGCTTGTAAAGCACTAGAAGTAGTTGTACCGCGGCGTACAATTTTAATTGTTGAGATTCTGTATGTCGATTTGCGCCATCCTATCGATAGTTGTAAATACTTTTAATATATTTTTGTTCATGCAAACTACCTACCGATAATGTAATTGGGAAGATGTTTATATCTGAAACATTGTAGTTACTTGCTAGAGCCCTATAAAGCTGATACGGTGAACTTGAAGATACAACACCCATCTTACATATTAGAGCTTGCATGTATTGTATTGATTCATTATTATTAGGGATACTGATAAAACATTATTTTCATGACAACATTTAAGTAAACGGGGATAGAGCGTTGTAATAGCAATATCTGTATATCCATATCTGTAAAGTATGTGTATATTAACAACACTAAAGATAGGATTATATAGGAAACATTTTCATCAGAGTTTCTCAACAGAACGCCGTCAGTTTTGATGTTTAGGAGTTCAAGATTTTGTGGCAAAGAGCACGAACGTAACGTCTGGGTAGACTGGGTTAACAAGTACATATAGTTTGGGTTTGTATTCCCTATAAGGTAGTAATTTCGGGCTATACCGGATAAGGGGTTCATGCAGGCTACAAAATACCGCATTCAAAATATGTTTTTAACACTGGTTGTAAGTAGGTGAGACCTGTGATTACGATGGAGTTTCTATAGGTACACTCACGTCAACATCAGGTCAGGGTTACATCAGATTTGACTAGGTCAGACGTTTACGATAGCTAAATCTGTGCAGACCAGTATAGGGAAATACAATAATCAAAATCATCGCTAGTATTAATGATTCAATTCAGCCTCGTTTATGAAATAATAAATTCTTTTTAATAACGAGAGGAGGTGAATAACCCTGGAACAGACTGGTGAAAAAAGTCCAACCTGCGATTAATGTATATAAGTATGCCGCAGGTTGGTAACAGATGATTATGAAGTCAATATATTTCTGTTAATTATGCAGTGGAGATATTGTTACGATCGTTTCAATGACCTATTTAAAGATTTGTTTACCAGAAATAGGTGTCCGTTACCCAGGCCAGATGTTGTCGACAATGGTCATTTGAATCTTATAGATAATTAGTTGTGCGGCTTCTGTAATTGTTGCGCACATTTTTAAATTTGTTGCGCTTATAGTTTTTTAATTATTTGACAAAAACATTTCCTGCTGAGGTAACGTTACCACAGCCAGACCTTTTTATTTCTAATGGGAATATTTAAATAAATATTAGCTATAAAATTAGTTGTCTAGATAAAGTAAATGTTGTGCCTTATTTTGTATTTGTTCTTTCTTTCTCTTTCTTCGGTTGCGAAGTTATTCGAGATTTTGCTGCGGTAACGTTTTTGGTTTTGCTAGATCTTTGAAATGGTTAAGCGGATTCTTATCATATTTTGTACACGACTTCCGAGGACTTAGTTTAAATTTGTTGTGCAATAACAAAACCAAAATAATGCATATTTTAAAGGTTTTTTCAATAAATAGAACAACACTTCAATTGGCCCCAGCACTCTTAATAAGAAGTCTAAAGACTTACTTTAAACGTAATTTTAAAGCTTGTAACTGCCTTCAAATGTATGTGAAGTTTCATTAGTATCCCGTAAGTATTTAACAAGTTATGATGATATTCAGTTCTTCACGAGCACGGTCTTAATGCACGCGGTGTTATTTGGCCAATGGATTGGATATATGAACTGAATGTTATGTCAATAATTAGTTGTTTAGATCAGTTGTATATCAGTAAAATTTCAGCTCAATACATTGGATAATTAATGAGATAATACTATGAAAGTCATTAGGAAGTGAATGACCGTGGTAAGCCGACCAAGTTTAGGTGGTTACGAAAAAGCGAAAACGCAGAACATTGTACTATCTTTTGAAATGTTTAGTATAATACACCTTACAATTTTGGTACAGACGCGTACACTGTTTAATACCTATATAATAATAATATAAAAGAAAACATTATCTTCCAGTTCCACAAAATTATCAAAAATCACCGCTAGAGCATGCCGTTCGGTAGGACGCAGGAGGAGTGGGGTGAAGGGGTAATACATTGTTTGCATAACGCACTCAGTCTTGCCAGAAGGTTACTTTTGTAACCTTTTAGATGATTTTTGAACTGCATTTTGAAATAGAAATGACAAGGACGGGTGATGTTTAATCGGTTGCTAAGCAACACAATTTTTTTATAAGTAAGGGAGTAAAAGTTCAATTGAAATGATTATTTTACCTTTCAATAAAAAATCTTGTAGTTTTTTTTTAAACTTTTGTACATGTCTGTACTAAATTTATAACACTATCCTACATATTTTAGAAGGTACCATAATGTTCTGCGTTTTCGCTTTTTCGTAACCACCTAAACTTGGTCGGCTTACCACGGTCATTCACTTCCTAATGACTTTCATAGTATTATCTCATTAATTATCCAATGTATTGAGCTGAAATTTTACTGATATACAACTGATCTAAACAACTAATTATTGACATAACATTCAGTTCATATATCCAATCCAGTGGCCAAATAACACCGCGTGCATTAAGACCGTGCTCGTGAAGAACTGAATATCATCATAACTTGTTAAATACTTACGGGATACTAATGAAACTTCACATACATTTGAAGGCAGTTACAAGCTTTAAAATTACGTTTAAAGTAAGTCTTTAGACTTCTTATTAAGAGTGCTGGGGCCAATTGAAGTGTTGTTCTATTTATTGAAAAAACCTTTAAAATATGCATTATTTTGGTTTTGTTATTGCACAACAAATTTAAACTAAGTCCTCGGAAGTCGTGTACAAAATATGATAAGAATCCGCTTAACCATTTCAAAGATCTAGCAAAACCAAAAACGTTACCGCAGCAAAATCTCGAATAACTTCGCAACCGAAGAAAGAACAAATACAAAATAAGGCACAACATTTACTTTATTTATACAACTAATTTTATAGCTAATATTTATTTAAATATTCCCATTAGAAATAAAAAGGTCTGGCTGTGGTAACGTTACGCCAGCAGGAAATGTTTTTGTGAAATAATTAAAAAACTATAAGCGCAACAAATTCAAAAATGTGCGCAACAATTACAGAAGCCGCACAACTAATTATCTATAAGATTCAAATGACCATTGTCGACAACATCTGGCCTGGGTAACGGACACCAGAAATAGAAAATTGACAAAATCCCTGTGTGTCAATATTCTATTTCTAGTAAGTGGATTGTATAAAGACGGAAGATGTAAGTACTATTTATTAAGTAGTCGTAAAGGGTTAGATGTATTTATAAATATATGATAATGTAAAATATACATATGTAAGAATTTTATAGTCTGTAAGTCCCTAGGATTTTATTACTTAACAGTTTGGGATTGGTGGTTGTCTAATGTTGACTTTCTCAGTCAACGGTGATTGTTTTTAAATGGTACCTTAATATTAAACGCAACCATCTTGCATTGGTATTTATCGTAATTTATTTACCTATGTAAGTTTTTCAATTAGTTATTTAATGTAAGCGTCTGTTTTATGCTTAAAGATATTTTTCATACATAAGGTCAGTTTAAAAATTTCATTGAATGTTTTTTCTGTTTGTGAAATTTAGCCATCAATTATGTTTCCCAACACCAATCAAATTAATGTTATTTTGTTGCAAATTGCTTTTAATTTGTTGGTGTTTATTTACCCCTCAGGTTATTTAAATATTTTTTCCAAATAAAATATTTTTCCAATGTTATCCGTCGCTAGCTATAAAATTGTTTCATAAAGATAAGATCAGCTTTCAATTATGTTGTCTGATGCCAAATAATGATTTTTAAACAAAAGTAATAAAATTATCTTACAGTAATTGACTTGGAATTTCCTCCATTTGACATGTCTCTAGATATTTATGCTGCCTTGTTGCTGTATTACAACAGAAACAAGTTAGACTACTTTCCTTACCTTAGTTAGGTATTTAAATAAATAGTGAGCGCTATTAGTGTAAAGTTTTTAAATTAAATAAATTGTTTCAATGTTATTTAATGATTAAATGAATTACTTTTTAGTTTTATGGTTACCAATAAAGAGTGAAAATGTTTTTTTCTGTTACCAAATATTATTGTAACATTATTTCTTAGTCCAGCATGTGTACTATTTTGTAAATGATTTTTTTATTATAAAAATATTAACGTGTTGCGTTGTTATTTCGTTAATTATCATTATTAAGTGTATGTGAAATCATGTACATGTTATTTAATGTTTTACAAAAGTTTTGTTTCTTAAGTGATTCTAGAGAAATAAGTTCAATTTTTTATTGGGAAAAGGCTCCCGGTGACCGGCCTTGTCTATTTAATAGAATTTTTTCTTGTTTGTCGTCTGGGACTTATCACATAAATGTATTATTTTTATATCTAGGTACATTTTAGCTTTATTCTTCCCTAGTTTTATAATAGTTGTGTTAATGAATATTACAACGTCTCGTCCTGTAGTTTGTTATTGTTTTCTGTCTCTGTCTTCAACGCATCGTAAGTAATCCCATCAGTTGTAGCTCTTGAATGTAGCTCCTCACGTGTTACCATCCTTCATTACATTGTCATTAAAAAAATCTATAATTTGTCTTGTCTCGGCATTGCCGTCCACAATTCTCTTTGGTATCAGTGTTTCTGTTTTACTGTAATCGTCGTCTGGTATATAGAATATTCTTTAACTATTTGTATCTCTAAATCTTCAAAGTCTTCTTTTGTAACAGCCCTTATTTTGCCCTAAAGACTGAAAAATCTATTCTGAATAGTGAAATATTTTTGTCGCGATTTTTTCTTAATCTTCGAGGCCAACTATATTTTTTCCTTGCTTGGGTCATATTGCTAAAAATCTTCTTGTCTTCTTCTTTAAACAATTAACTTTTATTTATTGTGTTCCTGTTATAGAATCTTTATCTACTCTTTGGCATTGTAGGCTTAAATGCATCATTTTCTTAATATCCTTAATTATCGAAATAGTGTCTTCTTTTTTACTCTTTCTCTACTGAGGTCATTCAATTCTGTAATCATCATCATCATCATATCATCAATGTCAACTGTCGAATATAGGTTCAGATACTGTCCAGGTACGCAGGTTAGACTTTGTAGTGTCTAAAAAACTTATATCTTTATTTGTGTTAGTTTCTTGCTAAAGGTGTGTCATACAATATCGATGTTATAATTTTCTTACTCTGTCTCTCGAGGTTTTCTTAAGTCACTTTGTTATTCATCTGTGCGTTCTATTCGGATCTCAGAATCTCACTGATCTTTCTTATTTCTTTATTGGTCTTATTCGTCTTCCTTACTTCTGGCTACCAATTGTTTCCGCATCATGTGTCTCTCTATCTACTGTTATTTGCTATGTCCGTGTTTTAGATTTTTTAGATATCTGTTTTCGTGTGTCTTAAAATTCTGCACTCCTGTCTTTTTAATGATGACGATGCTGTGATCTGCATGCTACCTCCTATTATAACAATTTACTAATGACATTAACCTGGAACTGGTTTTAACCTCGAGATATTTTCTGTTGGATATTTATTATTATATATATATTGGATATAGATTGGATTAGTTCTTGTGTTTGTTAGGTTGATGCTTGAACTTGTCAAGCTATAAAACGCAAGATGTCTGCAGATAGAATATCTCGTGGCGAAAGCCCGCTTCTAGCAGCTGTATAATTCTCAGATATCGGTACATGTAGCTTGATTTCTTTATTTGTGAGATCGATGGAAAATCTAACCTATGTATATCGGAGTACGAAGCATTTTATAAATAATCGACGTATTCTTGTATTAACAGTAAATATAAATATAAATATAGGTAAGACGTAGAAAAAAAAAATTAATTTCTTAATCAACTGACTATAGAGATGCCTTATTACATTAATGTATAAAGCATTGTGTCCTTAGTTAACTTGTAATAATATGGAGTCCTCAAAATTACCATATTAAAATTGATATACTTAATTAAAATATCGATTAGATTTTTCTTCGAGATTTTTGCAATAAATTATTCGTATATTCCAATAAATACAAGTAGTGTGAGAATTCTTTGTTCTTAACATACATAATGTTAGGAGTGCAATAAAATCATCAATTTAAAAAGTAAGTTGGATTGATTGTTTGACCATAAGACTACGGGATGAGTTTTTTTGTGTTTGTACTTAATGTTCACATCTACTACAAAAGCTAAAATGTACATAGATATTTAATTTATTAATTATATACACTCATTATTATCATGTATCTAAATGAAATTAATCACATCTTAATGCATAATAAATGTATTTAAATACTAAATATATGTTTAAATGTATGTTTTTGGTTTTTATTTTCATAACAAACCTTAGAATGTGTTCTAGGACTTTATAGAAGATCTTTGGTGACGATAAAAAAGATAGAAATGAGTATGTACATTATTTTTTTATGAGAAAATTGTTATCAATACCAAGGTAGCGAAGATTAAATCATTAAATTGAAAAGTTCTTTGCAGTGTACACAGCATTGTTGTAAGAGATAGCTATTTGACCTTCTTTCCAGTACCTACGTGTTAGAGATGATACCTTGCTGAAAGGCCCTTATTTACCTATATATATATATATTTTATTTAGTAGGTCGGCAAACGAGCGGATGTATCACCTGATGATAAGTAATCAGCGCCGCCCATGGACACCCGCAACGGAGGAGTTACGAGTGCGTTGCCGACCTTTTAGGGATTAGGGCTTTGGAGATTTAGGGATTGAGGGGGCATTGGGGACGGGAAGGATTGGGCCTCCGGTAACCTCACTCACACGGCAAAACACAACGCTGTGGTTGTTTCACGCCGGTTTTCTGTGAGGCCGTGGTATCACTCCGGTCGAGCCGACCCATTCGTGCCGAAGCATGGCTCTCCCACATATAATTAATGAACTACAAAAGTAAAATACGAAAGTGAGCCGTTAGACATATTTATGTAATTAACATCACATCATCATCAGCCTATAAATGCCCACTGCTGAGAAAAGGCCTCTACTCACACAGAGAAGGTTTGAGCATTAATAACCAGCATTGGTAATTGAGCATTGCACAAAGCGGATTGGCGAAATTTAAATTGGTGAAACTTACCTATACTTATTAATTATAAGTCCAGGTTTCCTCATGATGCTTTCCCTCACCGATGTCATTGGTGTCTCAATAATCATAGAAAGTACATATAACTTGGAACAAGTTATGTTATGCATGGGAATTAAAATGTTAATGGTGTATGTACCTAAAACAAAACATACATGCGAAGACACTATACGATAAAAAAAAACGCTACAGAATAATATTTATTTGCATATACATATTCTGGGTTAAAACGCTATTGCTTATAATGCATTGATTTTCTAGCACTATTTTCGCATGGCATATTTAGTTCTAATGGCAACGCCCCTATCAGGGTCTTGAACCTATGTATAAGTAGTGATATTTTCAAAACTTTAGGCGATTCACAGTTCCCCTCAAGAAATATCTAAGTTAAGGGAATGTTAATGATGTTAGTTTATTGAGTTAACACACTGAATGGTATTGTCAGAACAGGGAGATAAGATTTGACAGTTCCAGTAAATTCAGCATCAAGAACAAACTTACCAGTGAGATTGGAACACCAGTGTTAGTAAAATCGCAAGTGAGAATGAGTTCAGTAGCGAGATGAAACTCTTCTCATCAGCAGCAATATATTTGTCAATTAGGATCAATATAAAATGTACTCTGTGGTTAGGATGACGTCACCAGTGAACTGAAAATCATTATTGATAAAGAAGTTATCAACGATCACAGAATAGTATGTAAGAATGTACCTACTCAACTGCGAGTCATCAGTGAGACAGAGAAATCTACATTGGCGCCACCATGTGAATAACGAAGTGAAAGGAACTCAACCAAGTTTTTGACGTTTGTGTACAGCCGAGATGAGAAGCGAAGTGGTGTGTGATTTTCGAAATGATATTTACCATTTACAGAATATTATTGCTGTTCTTTTGTGTACCTACTCAGATTTTTCACTTCACTGAGGTAAGTGACTAAAATGCTCATCACTCGTGCTTCGAAATTGCTTTTTGTACTTAATGGTAAAATAAAAAAGGGCTTATAATAGGTAAATGTTTATTTCATAAAAATTGAGGTAAGTATAGATACATAAATACATATCAATCATTAATAGATTTGTCTATTTATTATTACTTTCATTCCAATTAAGCTATTTATCAAATACAACTATTACATATAACACATCAATGTTGGCAATAAAATACTAAGTGAATTAAAACGGGAACGATACATATGTTTTTATTTTCGTATTTTTTGGTTTCTCTTCATAACGTTTTCAAAATATCTGCTTATCAACTTCTTGATCAGTCAACAGGGCAAACGCCGACATGTGTGTTTCTTCCTGCAGCTGTAAGTGGAATTTTGAGAGGTGTTTCTCCAATAACGATCTTTCTGATGCACCCTGTGAAGCCGCGTCGCGATCGGACTCCACGCAGCTTGTGCAGAGGGCGCTCGTGGCCTCCGATGTACAGAGCGGATCGGGTGTCAGTCGAGGAGTAAGCGCCCATTCCTGGCTTGGAGAAGTGACCGTCCACACCGACCGATACTACATACAGCGATTTCACCACTGAAAATAAAATTTATAACTGTCAATATAGTCTATCAATAAGGGCAATTTTGGCAATCAGGTACTGCCCAATGTGTTCTCGTAAGATCTTCCGCTTTATGTAATCGTAAGCTGATGATATGTGATCGTGATTAATTAATGCCATTGGTATTGTTAAACTCAAAGCACTGAGATTTAAAAAAATGATAATTCCGAGTATCGAGTTTTCTAGTATCCGTGAGTCAAACTAAATCCCTCGTACTCTTCCATCGACCGACATGATAGCATGTGCCTAAAGGCGAAACATGAGACGATTAGTATGCTTTAAAAAGGTCCATGTACGACCATTCTTTAAAATACAAATGATTTTTCTACCAATAAATAAAATATACTTTGGTGTAATACTATCGGTTTGTGTGCAATTTGTGAGAGAATAGCAGAATATATGGGTCCGTTTGTTACGTATTTAAATATTAAGCTTACCGTGAATCTTATGCCAGTTGCCATCACAGAGCGCAAACTTGTTGCCGAGTGAGTAGCTTGCTCGGAATGGTCCGTTACCATTCTCAACATTGGCTACTACTTCGTTCTCCAAAAGTTCGAGAACTAGATAGTCTTTCTTGCCGTGCACGCTGAGCAACAGACCCGTGCTGTTGCGTGGACGAATCTCCATCGATATCGACACTTCATCACCTACTTTGAAGTATTCAAGGAGCTGTAACAAAACAAAATGTTATTTTCATACTGTAACTAGCGGCCCGCCCCCGCTTCGCACGGGTCCAACTATCTCGCTATTATAGTGACACTTTTCCTTAACTTCCCCTCTACTTTTCTAATATTTTCTTTGATAAAAACCTTCTCCTGACAATAACAAACACAACAAAAAAGAATAAGCAAAATTGGTCCAGGCGTTGTTGAGTTATGCGCTTACCAACACATTTTGCGATCCATTTTTATATATAAGATTATGGACTATACTATACAGCTTCTAGCTCAGGAGCTGATATTTATATATTGAACTGTACTGAAAATTTTATCCAATCCTTATCGACACCGCGGTGTCAACTAAAATGAACTCTCGAAAACGTACCTACATAGCAGTAATATTTTACTAATAAAATGTACCTTCAAGTAGTTGCTCTGCATGTTGGTGGACGCTCCGAAGTATACGCCATCTTCCACGTTGTCGGAGCACCGCAGAGAGTTGACTCGGTACGACACGTCGGTCACGTGTTGCCCGTTCATCATTAGACCCTTAAGGCAACCCTTAAATGGCTGGTAGAAGCCCTGCACACCGAAACAAAGAATAAGAATTCGTATATTTTTGGAAAATCATGAGAACTAAGTAAGCTTTAGAATTTAAAATACTCGTGTAACGCGGCATCCTAAACGGTTTGTGTCGGACGCATGCGCGTGGCGTTATAGGCAACGCCACACCCCTTTTCCACTACCCCGCCACTGACCGCTCGACGCTTGCGTAGGCGCGAAACGGGAGTGAGTCCCCGCGCCGGCGACGGTGACGCACGCGCCCTTGTATTTGTGCCGCGAACTTTGAGTAATTGTCGTTTTGAACAATCTTTATACACCATTATAGTGACGCCCAACTCGCGGCCACGATCGAAGTGAACGAACAGTGAAAGTGCATAAAAACTCAAAGTTACGATAAGTTCTAGTGTTCCTATTGTGCAAACACATGCTGTGGACCCTTTCCGATAGTGCATCACACAAGAACTATCGCAGAACCAGCGCAAATACCTACGCAAACAAAATTTGGGCGAGTCCATTTTTCCCGCGCGTTACCGGCGGCGTCAGTTGGTATATACCTACCATACCGACTCACTCAACGTACCATCCTTGAAGCCATCACCCGTGCTCTTCGAGCGAGTAACAGCGGGAATTTCCTGTTACCATGCCGCCGAAGAGAAGAACTGGAAGAGATGAGGGATCGGAATCCGACACAGACGTCGAGATGAACAGAACTGTGGTTTCGTCACCGAATTATATAATGTCGGCAGATATGCTCAACACCCTTGTCTCCAACATCACTAGGAGTCAAGTGGAAGCAAACAGAGTTCTGATTGAAAGTATTTTGGCGGGAAACAGAAACCCGCCGAGTACGGCGTCACCGCGCCGCGAAGACGCCGACGCTTGTACGTACGCGCCACGCGTAGGTAACTTCGCGAAGTGTACGGCGCGCTTTAGTGGATCGTCGAGGAACGCGGATGAGCTCGAAGCTTTTATTGAGGCCATCGAAGTCTACCGCGAGTGCACCAACGTCAGCGACGAGCACGCGCTGCGCGGGCTGCCGATGCTGCTGGTTGGCGAGGCCGCCGTCTGGTGGCAAGGAGTGAAGTCGTCGGTCACGTCTTGGACCGACGCCCTGCAGCGACTTCGAGGGATGTTTGGAGTGCCGCGACCCGGTTATAAGATCTTCAGAGACATTTTCGCTACCGAACAAAATAGTGAACGGGCCGATGCGTATATTTGTAAAGTGCGCGCTTTGTTATCAAAATTACCGTACGTAGTACCGGAGATAATGAAGTTGGACATTGTATACGGACTGTTAGATCGTAGAATTAGAAAACGCGTGTGCCGTGATTCCGTCGACGGGCTGGAGCAACTCATCACCAAAGTCAGGTTAGTCGAGGAGTCACTGGCGGAGGTAAGTTCTCCCATTCATAATAATAATCATACGAGCCTTGTTGACTCGTGCGCCACGCGTGACCGTTCTGACACAAACCGGAGTCCTACCCTTGCAAATACCGTTGTCGAACCTATTAGTTCAAAATCATTATGTAGCGTTAAATCTATAATAAGTTCACGCGATGCGGCCGTGTCAGGTGAGGCCTCCGCGACTAGCGTAAATAATAATATTTACGACGTACGTAAGCGTACGCGACCGAAGTGTTCGTACTGTAAACTCTTCGGACATACAGACGAGGACTGTCGTAAAAAGAAGAAAACTGTTGATTCTTCTAGCAATTTTAGTAATAATATCTCGCAGTTACGTTGCTACGGATGTGGTCAGCTTGGAGTAGTGCGATCACAATGCGAAAAGTGTAAATTTACGCTTAGCTCGAGTAAAGCAGACTTTTGTAGTGCTTATACCGTAGATATGAGCGACGGCGATTCGCGACCGCTGATAGACATTGAAGTAGTTGACCGTAAGGGCGTGGCCATACTGGACACAGGTGCCACGCATTCTATTGCGAGCCCTATGCTATATTCCTTGCTTGTTGACGCCGGCGTTGCCTTTAGGAAAGTTTTGCGTACCATTGGTCTCGCTGACGGGTCACAGCAAAGATACACCGCGTTAGAGTGTGACGTCAACGTCATTTTGAAAGGACGCGTGATACCTACCACGTTTATGGTGCTACCGAAGGCACGAACTAGGACGTTGTTAGGTAGGGATTTTATTACAAAAGCGAATATCCTGTTGGATCTACCACAGTGCAGCTGGTGTTTTAACGACGAGCCGAGTTGGCATCCGTTCGCCACCAGATCCGCTTTACCTACTGGCGACAGTATGGAGCTGATGAAGGCAGCAGCGGACATTCGCGAAACTCAACGCGAGGAGTCGGAGCACGATCCGTTCAGGGGGAGTCGGTCCGACCGCGGCTACAACATGTCCGCCGGAATATTATGCAGGCCTGGCCCTGAACAGGGAAACCCAGAAACGGCATTTCTGGTTACCTCCAAACACGCTCGCGAAGTTTATGGTAGGAACCGAGCAAACCAGAAACGTAGCTCTGCGCCGGAATACTCCGCAGGAGGTCAGGATCGGATTAAGCGGGTCATTAGCCCCACGATGCATATTTTGGAGACAGTAGGCGGTGGCGAGATTTTGGGTAAGTACCACGTCTCTCAGCTTGCCCCTTCCGTAGGCGATGTATTGGTTCCGCCTGTAAACGAGAAGCGTAGGCGTGGAAGACCTAAACGATATCTAGACTGACCTAGACGCGAGGGCGCTATGTCTAGGTCAGAGGGGGAGGTTGTAACGCGGCATCCTAAACGGTTTGTGTCGGACGCATGCGCGTGGCGTTATAGGCAACGCCTCACCCCTTTTCCACTACCCCGCCACTGACCGCTCGACGCTTGCGTAGGCGCGAAACGGGAGTGAGTCCCCGCGCCGGCGACGGTGACGCACGCGCCCTTGTATTTGTGCCGCGAACTTTGAGTAATTGTCGTTTTGTTATTAATTTCCCTTTGTAAAGTGTCTCAATATATATTATTTCACTGTTGATCGTGTGTCGAACCTTATTTCACACCCCCCGAGAACAATCTTTATACACCATTATACTCGTAAATTAATAATCGAGAAGTCCTGGTAAATTTCGTAACGCTATTAAAGAACCTATTGGTAATAAATAATAAAGTTATAGTGACGCCAATAACCTGGAGATTATTGAGGATGTTCTGGTTGAGGTCCCTGAGCCCACCATAGTAGAAGGGCGCAGCGAGTGTCGCAGGCGCACCGCAGATGGCGCTGGTCTCGCCCACTAACTCGGAGTCCACGGCCAGCTTGCCGTGTCCACCGCTGCGGGTCAGAGTGACAACGTGCCACTCTGTGTCATTGTATGTCTGCGTGGACGAGATGTGTGCAGTCTCACCGCCGCAGTTGAAGGCGAAGTGTAACTGAAATGACATAATATGTACAAATGAAAAGCTTGTATAAAATAGCAATAGTAAGGATCTAAAACTAAAGAGGTAAACTTAACAAATTCAGTGCCACCGACTCGCCTAGAGTCCACCTAAATTTTATTCCAGCGCCGTGGACTCGCCCGGGGATTTCAACGTAAGGCCGCTATCCCACTAGGCGTTTTACTAGCGTTGGCGTCAACGTTGTGTTTGCGTGGCAAGCATTAACGTCCGTGGAATAGCGGCCTAAAATGTACGAGAAATGTAGGCGGCATCCGTCATTGTGAAATTCGTAATGAAAGAGTTAACTTGGTTTAAAAACAAACAGGTAAACACCGATACAGTTTAAAAAATAAAAACATGTAAAGAGAGTCCGAATGAAAAGAGTTCAGCAACATTATTATTATATTGTACAGTTCAAAAGCAGGTAAATTACGTAATAGTAAGCAAGCGTACCCTGGCGTCCTTCATATAGAAGGCTAGGAACTGTGTGGGGTCTCTGTCAGCGGCGGCGTAGAATACGAGCCCGCCATGCTGGTCGAATGTTCTAAACGAGATCGTCAGGTCAAAGCCTTGCAGGTGACGGCCAGGCAGCTTCGAGTACTCGATGCGACTGTCGTTGCGAGTACCTGAGGAGTATTACATTTAATAAATCTACATCGGATACTTTTGTACAGTCAATCAATGAATACACGGTTGGCGCTGTGGCTGCCCTACTAAATTCTTCGCTTAGGTTTTGAAATCAAGATAGATAATGTCATTATTTACATACATTGAATAACAATGACAAGAGACTATTGTTGGCTGTTAGCTTCTGAGGATGACCAAAAGATACATCTTAATCTCGAATATCAATCTAAAATTTAATCGTTATATTTTCAATACTTATAAAATAGCTTTTTATTTCGAGTTATAATAATAAGAATATAATTAACACTATCCCGTTGTACGCTGGAGCGCAGATATACGCGAAACACAATGTGTTTTCTATTGTGTCTCATATACCAGCAGACAAGATGTTAAAAACTAACAATATAAAGGTAGGTAATATAATATATAAGATACTTTGAAATAGTGTAGGTAGGTATACGTACCGAATCTGTATCCCACATCTGGGTCACCTGTGGTGTAGAAGTGATCGTACGCGAGTGCGCAGCCCTGCTCCGGCTTGGGTGGCGGCCGGCGGGTGGTGGTAGTGGTGGTGGTTGTGGTAGTGCTGGTGGTGCTGGTCTGCGGGGCCGGGGTAGTGTCCTCGGCCACCGGCACTGGGAGCACCTCGTTATGTAATACTGCTTCTTCTAAACGTGCCAATAAGAAATGTGTCAATTACATGTAGAAATGACTTTTAAAATATAGGTAGATACTTTGATAGTGGTTCCTAAATGTATTATTATTATTTATTATTAGGTACTACATGCTTGACCGAGCAATGGATGAATGGAAATTTTTCCGAGATTCTCACGAGATGTTTACAGAACAACAGGAATACAACATATATATAGGAATATAACTTGGAAATAATGATACAACATATATATAGGAATATAACTTGGAAATAATGTGTACAACTGAGAATTTCAAAATTAAAGTTTAAAGTTTTATCTTGTCCTCTTGATATTATGTTATTTACACACTACTAGACAAACGAGCGAAGTAACGTAACTGATAGAACATTATGAAATAGATACCTCTGTTGGGTGGTGCTTCACTAGGGCCTGGTAACCCTGGCGTGGGCAACACGTCAGGTCGTGGAGTCGCCGCCCATTGTGCTTGATCTGATGGCAAAAACATTTCCATTACTATAGTCCAATTGTGGTTTATAATTTAACCCTAAACCTCTTATTGTAAAACAAGATTTACCTTTAGTCTAGGTTTAAACCATTGAGTCAGGTGAAGTAGTTTCAATTTGTTTGCAAATATATGCGTCTTGTTTTGATCATTAGTGGTTCAAGTAGTTTATTGAAGAATTTTATACTATATTTGTAATGATAAGTCAGAATAACAGAAGCAGGTATTAGTAAAAGCGGCTCACCAGGGCTGAGTCCTCCAGTAGTAGTGGTGGTGCCGCAGCGGCCGAACGTGGTGCTGCTGTTGCTGAATGGTTCGAGCAGGTTGAGTACGCGCCCGTTGATGGTGGCGTCGGCGATGCAGCCAGTGAACGGAGTCTTGGAGCCGACCTTCCCGCCCACCACGTAGCCCGGCTGCACGCCGCCCACGAACAGCACCCCTTCCAGTATATGAAGCGGCGCTGGCGCTGAGTCCGTACTGCAAATTATTTGCAATGTTATGTTACAAGTGTGGGAGAGCCAAGCTTCGGCACGAATGGGTCGACAAGACCGGAGTGATACCACGACCTCACAGAAAACCAGCGTGAAACAACCACACGGTTGTGGTTCTCCGTGTATAATCCGCAACCCTTATCCCTAAAAGGCCGGCAACGCACTCGGTAACTTATTTGGTGTTGCGGGTGTCCATGGGCGGTGCCGAATGCTTACCATCCTGATCCGTTAGCTCGTTTTCCGACTTATCCCGTATAAAATGACGCGAATAGATACTTTTTGTTTGATTGTTTACTTATCGACTCTTAGTGCATTATTAAATATTTTCTTTAGTATATAGGGTATCGATAGTTTGGTTCTAAGTTACCTGAAGTAGTCGTAGTCGTCGACGACAAGGCGCAGCGCGTTGTTGTTGTGTGTGACAGTGACGACGTGCCACTGCGAGTCGTTGTACGTGCTTAGCCCAGTATCCAATTGCTCGCGTTGACTCATCAGCACCAGTTTACCTATACACAACGTATTATTGATTTATCAAGAATTGCTTAAACAAATCATTGCTGACCAAATCGTAGATGGATAAGGTTGTGAATTCCTCGAAATATTACTTTTCCAAATATCAGTCCGTAATAAAGTGGATGCAATTTTTTTATAAAAATTACAAGTATTGTTTCATAAATACTTATTAAATTAATGGAAAAATCCAAGTTGTTAATGTTAAAATTATATTGATGGTGAATTGTTATTAACAACTTTTATTTTATAAGTTCTAATTTTATTCAAACTACTTTAATATATTAGTTCAAATAGTTTTTTATAGTAGATACATACGTAACTAAATTTAAATGTCACTGGTAGGTAGGCAATACTTAGATACGCAAAGTTTTAAACGAAAGATATAAAAGATACAAATAACAAACCTTTAATGAGTGACAGTGATATGCTGTCTGGCATGGCGGTGGTCTGCGTACGACTGACGTAGACGAATAACAATCCGTCAGGACTGGATGTCTTGAACTTAAGCGTTAGCTGCAGGTTATCTGACGTGATGTCCATGTATCGGAGGAAACTGTCCTTACCCGATAGAGACACCAACGATGCGAACTAATGCATACAGATACAAAAACAAATTAGACAAAAATTTAGAAAGACAAAAGTGCAAAATAATATTTCAAAATATTTGTGTGCTTTTCTTACTTACCTGGCAACCGTAAGCTATGCCAATGGACTCCAAATTATCGCTAAGGTCGATGTTCACACCATCAATACTGATCTGTCTCATGCAGCCGTCAAATCCAGCACTTGTTACTTGTATGATGCCCTTATTGTCTCCTCCGAAGTTCATGGTGTCAAGAGCTGTTATCGAGTCTTCTGTGCCAGCGGAATCCATCTTTATAATCTCCCTGTCCACCTTAAGGGAATACTTTGTAAGGATGCGAGCAGCATCCAATCTGTGCCATTTGCCATCGTTGTAGGAGTTCGTTGTACCTATTATCAGGAGGTCTTCGGGATTGCCCAACGATACCTAGCAGAAGAGAAAAGATTAAGGTAAAAAACATTTTTTGGTCAGACATGCAAATTTTTTGGATGTTCCTGTCTAGAAGGCAACAATTTTCCAAACGTTTACTAAACAGTGCAATGAATAACTAGCAGAACTTACTAGTTTGCAAAATAATTGTTTGACAAACAACATTTTACCTGTAAGAATACTCTTCCATCTTGCATTTGAACAGAGAAGAAGTAGGCGCCTTCTCCGACAAGGTAAATGAGACCATCAGGAGCGTATGTTCTGAAGAACAAGAGGATCTGGTTCTTCTGCGGAGTGAGGTAGCCGCGGCCTGGCATAGTAACGTGAGCGCGCCCATTAAACCTATACTCTTGTGGACCCGTGTGTGGAGGCAGCAACTTGTCCCTAGAATTTAACAAGGAGGTTACATCGAGTGTACTATGACAGTATATCAGAATTTTACTTCAAGTGTTTAGCAAAAAATGACCATTCGCAGCATGATCTTTTCGACCAATATTTTTTAGATATACATACCTTTGTCTAGCACCCTTCAAGTTTTCGGCTCTTTCGAAGTTCCATAAACCGACAGGAGTGTCTCCAATCATGAGCTCCTCGATTTGACCCTCAAAGGCTGGGAAGCTGACTGATTGTAGCTTGGCGTCTGATGGAGCTCCTCCCACATACAACTTAGATTTCTGCCGATCAAGGTTGAAGATGGTGTGCTGGCCAGGTAACACTGCATCCTTGGAATGTATGTAGTCAGCGGATCCATTGTCAAGACTCTCACGGATTGAAAGCTTCACATTACGCCCGACCCTGTTGTTGAAAGAATAATTCAAAGTGACTTATTTTTATCTTACTTACATTATAAATGCGAAAGTAACGATGTTTGGATTTTTGTTACTCAATCACGCCAAAACGGCTGGACGGTCGGGATGAAGTTTGGCACTGGCATAGAATACACTCCGGAATAGGACATAGGATACTTTTTATCAACATACCATGCCAGCTTCGCTGGCGGAAGCTAGTAAAATAATAATCTTAGAATCACAAAAGAACAAAGCATTTGTTTCAAATTATGTTATACAATGATTAAATTTGCGAAGTGCAAGCCAAATAAAGCGCAATCTGAGCAAAATTCTTTGTTTTTATTTGAACCAAATATGTAAGTAAACAAAACCTAATATTAACTTACCTGTCGACGATAACCTGGTACCATCGATTGTCTGCGACGAACTTGTCGCTGCCAATCCTGGCGGGTTCGCGACCTGACTCAGCACTGTCACCGATATCCATCTTCAGGTAAGGATAGCCATTCTCTACACCCACTACCATGAAGTCATCCTAAAATAGAATTATTGAAATTAATTTGTGTTTGTCAAATCAGCCGATGATATTTGCATAACGTATCTAAGCAAAAACTCACAGATTTAGTTCTTCTCAGCATGGTGTCCTTAGGGTTTCCAAGGTACAGGATGAGGCCGTCTTTCTCCTTGGTCTTGAAGTAGACTGAGACGTGTGTGGAGGTTGACATCTCGTCGATGGTGTCCGGCAGAGGGGGCTGCAGTGTCGTGCGTCGGTCGAACGTCACTCCCACTTGGATACGATTCGCTACTGTACGTGCCTGAAGATATAAGATGATATATTGCATCAAACCTTTCAACCGTGGTAATTCGAACCACAACAGTAGTTTATGCACGCCGGCGTTTATGCACATAAACCAGTGGTATAAATTTGTACTGTCTGAATGTATGGATATATAGAGCATTTGCCAACCTGTTCAATGAGCTCCTTCAATTTACGTAGTTTCTCATCGGCTTCCTTACGTCTGTCCTCAAGGTCATCCTGCCTGACCTTTACTGTCTGGTACGTTTGCGTGATCTCAGGGTTCAGCTTGTCGATGTCCTTCACTGATGGGAAAGTAAGAAATTTTTTATAAAGTGTATCTTCGTAAGAAA
This sequence comes from Spodoptera exigua, assembly GCA_902829305.4. NCBI lineage: Eukaryota > Metazoa > Arthropoda > Insecta > Lepidoptera > Noctuidae > Spodoptera > Spodoptera exigua. The sequence continues at coordinate 2,676,580 of LR824601.2, read as the reverse complement.
AACTTTCAGTGATCACGAAGTGACTTTTGCAATTATTCGTTTGATGAAGTGAAACTATAACATAGTATAAAAACGCAAACAATATAACATAAGAACGAGCTTTTGACATGCATACATAGGTATAATGACTCGATAATTATTTTGAACGAAACTGTTCGGACCACAGCAAGGCAAAAAGAAACTTAAAATTGTATCTACATCACGCAAAATTGAAGTGCAAAAAGATTTTATCATATAGAATACGAGAACCTACTACGTTTTAATTCTTAGTTAATTTTATACAGACCTAAATTGTCAACGTTGGCAGCCATTTTCTGGGCTTCATCAGCAAGCTTAGGCAGAGACTGCGCAAATTCCTTGCTGGCTGCGAGCTGAGCACCGACCTGAGACATGATGTCCAGGGTCGACTTTACCGTGCTGTTCACCTGATCAGCCTTTGCGACCTCATCAGCTAGAGAGAATGGTGGGGGCGTGCGTAGTGAGCTGTACAAAGATAATTAACAGAAGTTTATTGAGGACATCCAAAAATGGCGATTATAAATTCGATGGGTAAGAGATGGTGGCGTCAGTAGTAAATAAGTTAAAGATTACAGATTCCAGTTTAGTGATTCCATGTCTAACATACTGTGGATTAGGTACTAGCTATATAGGATGCAGTTTTGGGATTAATAAATGACTAATGTATTTTATAACTTATTAATATAATATTACTTAAGTGTGGGAGAGCCATGCTTCGGCACGAATGGATCGGCTCGACTGGAGTGATACCACGGCCTCACAAAAGACAGTAGCGTTGTGTTTCGTCGTGTGAGTGAGGTTACCGGAGGTCCAATCCTTCCCCGCCCCCAATCCCTATTTCTCCAAACCCCTAAAAGGTCGGCAACGCACTCGTAACCCTTACGTTGCGGGTGTCCATGGGCGGCGCTGATTGCTTACCATCAGGTAATCCGTCTGCTCGTTTGCCGACCTATTACATAAAAAAATATACCGTAAACTTTAGCTGATAACATAAATTTTGTAACTTACAATTGTATGGCGTTATTGTCATCGTCAGCGGATCCCATGGTCTTAAATGCATGTGCTAGTTTTTCTTCTGCCTTTGTCAAGTTTGGACTCAAAGCCTGTTCGACATAATTCTGAGCCTTTGTTGCATCTTTTAGAAGAATTGTAGATCTGTTGAGAGCTGGGATCACTCTTTCGTTGAGGACGTTAGTCTGAATCAAGAAACACAAATCACAAATCATCAGAATACAATAAAATACAGAAATAATAATGTTCTGCTAGAATTGTTAATGCCTGACGAAGAAATACTAAACATAGAAATAGAAACACACCTGAAGCAATGCCGATTGGATATTGTATATTCTAATAACAGAGCTCATAAAATGTATATGCTTCAGCTTGTCCAATACTTTACAAAGCGACCAACTATACCCTACCAAAAATATTTGTTTCACCTATTCACAGTGTAGCATCATATGCAGAAATCAAAACTAATATTATAAATGCGAAAGTAACACTCTGTCTGTCTGGCTTTTCTTCACGCCTAAACTTCTGAACCGATATGTATAAAATTTGGTACAGACATAGTTTGGAACTCTAGAAAGGACATAGGGTAGTTTATATAAACCAAAATCTGGAGAAGTCAATATTTCACGTGGGCGATGTCACGGTCAGACGCTAGTAATAAATATTGGAAGACTCGTAGATATAAAACGAATCCTTAAAAATATTGAATTGATTGATTGATCGAAGATGAGAAAGTGACTGATCGTTAAGAGTATTTTCATGTTACCAATCGAATTGAAGTTGTGAAAGTTAAAAGAAAGAAGTCTGTTAATAGACATGTATGCCAACTTCAGAATAATTGTAAGAACATACGTACCACTTGAGTTATATTTTTGACCCCTTCCTCGGCTTCATCGGCAGCTTTCTTAGCGTCTCCGATCTCCTGTACGATGGACGAGTACGCGGAAGCCGCAGTGTAAGCGTGTTGAGTTCTAGAATTGTTGTTTTCACGTTCAGCTAATGCTCGAAGATTGTCCGCCTGAAACATACAATTATTTTTAAATTGGTGTAAACAAAGAAGTTTTATTTACTTACAAGTATTTTTAAACAGATTTAATACTGTTTTCAAAGCTGCTTTGTGACCTAGTTTCAACCCCAAAGCGTTCACGATTTCGTCGGTTGATTTCTTGAAATAGCCTTTCTTGTCTAGCATGAGGCAACATTTAATTGGGAACTTTTTAGCGTTTATCCATGCACTATAATATGAACATCTTACCCTCCTACTCCTTCGGTGTAACTGACAGAACTGCTCTGTGGCAAACTATTTAAAGACCCGACGTAAATGACGGAGATATATCACCATCAAATTTTATTACTCGAATTCGACATAAAATACCTACCTAACAATGGCAGTTAAGTAAAAAAATCAGTAGATAATAGTCAATGTAAAAATATGTATAAAATAAATCTGTACTAACCCTGAATCTCAGCATATCGGTGTGTTGTCTAGCAACTTGAGTGAGGTTCCTAAGATCGGGCAGGTCCTTCTCAAGGTCGACGAGACGGTCCACCATGTTTTGGTTGGTGGTTCCAATGTTTTCTAACGCCCTAGTAGAGTTCTGCACTATGGTGCCGGCCACTAAGTTGTGGAATGTTCCATTGCCAATGTCGTAACCAGCGTCAATCAAGTCTTTCATTGCTGCGGTATTCAGTTTCGTCACAGATGTCACTTTGTTACCGAATTTAGATTGTCTGAAGAAGAAATAATATTGATATTTACTGCAAGATAAGGAACACAATGAAAATTTAACATGCATGGCATGAACATGCATTGGCATGCCACTCAAAGTTTTGAGGTAGGTACAGTCAAACTTCATTAGCGGCGCCTTTGCTTTATTGTAAAATAAAATAAGAAAAGTATGAGATTCATAGGAACCTGTTCTTAGCGTTTAGTTTCTCCGCAGTATCAGCAGTGTGCTGAGCCAAGTCTGTGTACTGCAGCATCTCATCCAACTTAGATTTCAGATCACGAGTGTCGTTCACAAGGACGTGGAATTTCTGGAAAGAAACAAAACATAATAAAGTAGTTTTTTATTGGATTTAGGTCATTGATTGGCTGTAGCTGTTAGGTATTCTCAAAGTGAGAAGGTTTTAGCATCTTTACCAATTTCAGTAAAGCAACCGTTGGAACGAAAATCGGCATAACCGGGGGTCCGTGGCACATCACGATTAATTGTACTACCCATATGTACAGTTATATAACCTGAGATAGGTTTAAGCTATAGGTAGATAGATTTAAGAAATTTCTGTTTATGGAATGGGATGGTCAGTAATACCGCGCTACCCATACCCACGCAACATCAGGGGAATTAAAAGTGCGGGGCCTTCTGGTTATTTGAGGTTTACGGATAGGGATTCGGTATCTTCAAATTCTAGGGTCTTTTTGAAAGGTTTGGGCATTTTCTAAACCACTAGCCTGCTTACCTGTGCTTGTTCATTAACGGGCAGGACGAAGAAGTTCATACGTTCGACCTGCATCGTTGCATTCGCGAATGCACTTTCTGCTTGCTGTTTCTTTGGCGTTAAGTCTTTGGCTGTGAACACGAAAGAAACGTTTATGCTTTTTGATTCACATATAATTGAAAATATGAACTTGAAACATTTTTTAGGTATACAAACCAAAAATTCAAATTGTTTTTGTAAATTATAAATCAAAATTAACCACATTTTGGATCCACATTATGTTATAGATCCAAAATGTATATTAGTAATATTTTACAATCATAATATCTTTTACCCAAAATATGAAACTGACCATTAATATCCTCTCTGATCTGCCTTGCCTCGGCCAGGGCGCTGTCGACCTTGGGTTGCTGGCTCAGTTCAAGGCCTGTGGCCAGGTCCGACACATGCTTCACCTGGGCCTTTGCTTTCTCGCTGCTGTCTCGAACTGACGCCAACATCTTATCTGCATCAGCCGCTAGATCCGCTGCTCTCGTTATCTGCTTGTCTGAGTCTGTGGCTGCGAATTCCGCCTGACAGAAAATGTTTGGTTTAAATAAAAGAAATTATTTCTATGCTAATTATAACGATATGCTGTTGTCTTCACTTTTTGCAAAACGCTTGAAGATGTTCTACTAGTTCACTTTAAGATTTGTCAATAAATTTTGTTGAGTTACCAAAGAGAAGTTAGAGGAATAACATTCTTAAATCTTTAAATACAGTAATTTATAATTCTTCATTCTTTTCTAGTGGCTAAGCCAAACCTATAACATGATAAATATCTCAGATACAATTACATGTTCGCAAGGACGACATACGTTACCCCAGTAAGGACCTAAAAAGGGAGATTACAAAACAAATACCTATGCTAAAAATATCCACAACCTTTTTTGAAGACACAATTATGTACCTATTCATAGTACCTATTATTTGGCGAGGCATTGCCCACCTCAGGGTAGATACCTAAACTTAACAATGTCATGTAAGTATTATTTTGCGTCAACTCACCGATCGCAGAAGGTTCTTGGCGCTGTTTTCAAGTGTCTTGACGGCGGTTGTGACTTCAGCGACATCCACATTCCTCAGTTCTCCTACTCTTGGCCGAAGAGTCTGTGTCTGGTTCGCGATGTAGTTCAATCTTTGGGTTGTGAAGAACGAATCTGCCTTGTCCTGCGTATCAAACACAATAAGATTAATTGCACTGAGATGTTTATCTATTGAACTGATTAACTTGGAATTTGTAGGATAAACATTGATTTGCTTTTCAATTTTGTACTGAGTCAATTGAAATAACATCTAAAATGCAACCAGAAAACACGACAATATAAAATTTGCCTTAAACACGATAAACACAACATGAAAAAGTGTTATTATAATGATAATATACAGAATAGTATTGTAACCTTCATCATCAGCCTGCTGAGCAAAGGCCTCTTCTCACACTGAGAAGGTTTGAGCGTTAATCACCACGCTTGCTCAGGACGACGATTTCAAACTTACAATTAGGAATTATCACCAGACATTACAGATCACAGAATCAAGACATCCAGAGATCACAGAATAAAGACCAGGTTTCCTCACGATGTGAGCCTTCACCGTATGTCAATGGTGTTTAAATCATTATAGAAAGTAGATACATATAATCGAGAAACAGTTACATTGGTACTTGCCAGATTTCGAGCCCGCAACTTCATACATGAGAAGCAGGCGCCTAAACTTCTAGGCCACCACGACATTAACATTGTAACCTTATTACATTTTATTATATTATTGTTACCTTGAAGTCTGTGGTTTCGTTGGCCAGGAGTTCGCTCATGTCTTCGATTGTGTACAACAGCGCGTCCGTGCAAGAGTCGCATTCCAAACATCCTTCGTTTGGTATTAGAACCCATCTGAAGATACAAAACTACATTGTAACTGGGAATATGTTGACTAGAGCCTGAGGAATGATATTAGGTCCAGTATTTGCTTACACAGCAGTTGTTAATATGTTATACATACAGTTAATATGTTATACAGAAATATTAACTTTTACTTTTATGAAATATAGACCAACTCTATCATATGTAGATAATATTTTTATTAAACCAGTTAAAACTAGAAATAAATTCGGAATGTTGTCCACAAATTTTCATTCCGAGTCTGGGTGTCACGTATATGTGAATTTGTATCATTTAAACGTTAGTTTATAACATATATCACGCCAGAAAAAATATAGGACCGAGCAACTGGTTAAGACATGTTTAGAAAATTGATAATTTCCATAAAAGTTTTTGTACCTTTGAACATTGAAAAAAAAACTTTAGAGTGTTAGAAATAGAGTGTTAATTACTTTACCTTTCTGGACATCTGTCGCACTTCTCTCCGACGACGCCGGGCAGGCACTCGCATTGGCCGGTCGCATTACAGGTGAATCCGAGCGAGTAACCAGTGTTACAGTTGCAGTCTAGTGTACAATAGTATTTTAATTAAATTAATTGTGATATTTTAGAATCGAGTACCCAAATACGATGCTTTTTTTCGGAAGTTTTCTCTGGGTTTAGTACGGGTTTGTGACGTCTTATCGCTGACTAAATAAACTAGTTGCACAAGTCAAAGTGACAATTTCATTTAGAAATGAATTCTTGTCTAAGACCCAACCCTAGTTCATAAACTACCCGATTGAAGGCGTAAGTGTCGTTAATAAATAAACGATATAGGTAACAACAAAAAATAGTGAATTAAAATGATTACTGACGGCAAAAAACATAAACTATATATTCCGTAAAATAAAGTCATTAAGAGCTTTTTTAGGTAAAAAAACTCAATAAATTCATACCCATATGATGTTTCTGTTATAGTAATGTATATAAACAATAACAATAAAGGTACTTACGGTCACATCCTTCCTTCGTGTAGTTCCAGTATCCAGCCGCGCATTGGTCACAATGTTTACCTGTCACGCCCTTGGAGCAACTGCAATCACAAATAGTAGGTACACAATTTTGTTGATGTTCTAACATAAGTACAATATAAAAATAATAACAGATAAAGTTACATGATGTAATGTTCCAATGTTTTAACACGATATATTTTTTAAATTGTTCCTTTGTTTTTATAAATGTCTTTATTAATCTTTCAACCGAGGTTGTTCGAGACACAATAGAAGAACAAAAGATGCGCGAACGCCGGAGTTCACTTGGGGTTTGATGTATTAAATCAATAAATATAGACTGCACGGTTGGCGCGGGCTGGGCCACTGGCTGATTTCGATTTTCGCACGGAACTACTGGTGCGTGTATGTGTAATTGTTTGTTTGAAAACGCACCCACGACATAGGAGAAAATCATAGTGAAGGACATAGTTTAAAAAAAAAATATTTTGTAATAATTTTACTCACTTGCACTGTCCAGTATTGAGGTCGCACTGAGTGGATACTGCAGCAATGCCGCAGTCGCAAGGAGTGCAGCCCTGCCCACTGTTGAGGCCCCAGTGGTCCGGCGCGCACTGGTCACATCGGTCACCGATCACTCCCGGCCGACACACACACGTACCCGTCGTGGGGTCACAACGCTCCATACCGAATTCATCACAACTACAAGCTGTACAGAAAAAAAAAGTTTTATACACACCATCCGTTGCAACTGTTATAAGGCTTACGCCAAAACTGCATCATAATTAACTGTATTGATAGAAAATATAGTACATCCAACACCACACAATGTGACAAAACAAAGGCACCATTTCGATTCAAAGCCTCCAAAAATATGAGAATGCATAAATGATATTTCCTGCGATGGAACGGGCTATGCTCAGGGTAATTCGCCAAAGAATCAAAGTCACCGATATAGCTCGTAAAATCTGCAGGCTAAAATGACAATGGGCAGGTCACGTCGCTCGAAGGACTCACGACTGATGGGCCCGAAAATTACACGAATGGCGATCAAGGGCCAGCAATCGTAGCGTGGCGACTTGTCGTACGACGTGGAGGACTAGCTTATATAGGAGTATAAATATTTATTCTTTCTTACCAGTACAGTTCTTGGAGAAGATGGCATCTCCGAAGAAGCCAGGAGCGCAAAGGTTGCAGGCGGCACCGGCTGTATTGTTGACGCACTTAAGGCAGTCGCCAGTGATGCTGTCGCAGGAGCTGGGGTCGTTCACATTGATGTTTCCAGAGCAGTTGCACGGTTTGCAGTAATCGCCTAAAATGGCAAATATTTTTAAATAACGTAATCATTTATGGTGCTTAAGTATATCTACCGTGGGTTTATGTGCAAGAATACTGCGATTAGGCACAAAACTAGTCAGACATACTCGAAATACACGTACAATGACGTCGTCAAACTTATCCTGGTTTTTGCGGAGCAAAGTACAGGTAGTTTTGAATTTCGTATTTCATTCATTAATGTTTATACACTGTAGATTTAAACGATGAAGAATTTACTTTTTTTCCATGGCTTTCGATTATGCAAGGGCATTGTTTGCGTAAAGTAGCACACTATGTTCTATAATACATATGAAGTATTTGTGATGTTTAGTGACGTTCACGTTTATTTACTGTATTAAATAATCTTATTGGTGAAAACTTACCAATTTGTTCTGGCACACCATAGTACCCAGCAGCGCAGAACTCACACCTCGCCCCTCCGTAACCTGGCTTGCACTGGCAGGAGATCAAGGATCCGTTCTCTCTCAAGTCACAACCGATCGCAAAGCTGTAAGTTATATCACCGTGTTAAGAGACAAAACCAGACGAACACAACAAAGAATCAGGGATGTTAGGTAGGTCCGTAACTGTAACCGAAACTATCGGGTATCCGATATAAGAAAATATCCATATCCGTAACTTAATCCAAAATAAGTTTCGGATAGGTTAAATTAGGTCTAATTGAGACACGATATGACTATAGTAACGTGTATTTTCATCGGCCGGGTGCAGACACACAAGCCGCGCACTGGTGACATAAATGAAACCATTATATTACCTATTTGTATTTTACTATTGAAATTCCTAAAAAATTATAACCTTAACCGAGATTATCTGAAACTAATGGATAATCAGAAATAATTTATCCATATCCAATCTGTATCCGAAATTTCATATCCATAACATCCCCGCAAAGGAACCTCCTCTCAATGGCCTGAATTAAGGCCAACTCTCCCACAGTTAGGCCCATGTCTAAGGACAAAGATAATGATAAGACTTACTTGTTCGATGCGTAGGGCAGAGGGCAGGCGCAGATGAGACAGTCGCGTGGAGTACCGCCCGATGCGTCACCATGGTAACCAGGAATACATTGCTCACAGTGATCACCCATTGTGTTATCGGTACATTCCTGAACGAAGAAAAATTTACTAGATTTATATGTATATTTATTTATGAAGAATAGAATGGTAACTGAGCAACAGTACAGACAGAAAGAGAGAGAGGGAGCGCAGAAAGTCTGTATAGACTAAAGTCAATACTTGAATTGGCTATATCGTTTCCTTAAAACAAATTATATTATTATAGATTTCAAAAATGGAATTTAAAAGCAACAGAAATAAACTAAATAATAAACAGGCATTATTAAACCAGAATTAAGATGCATAAGTATTAATGGTCTTTTACCAACAAATATGATCAAAACAGTGAATTTTCAGAAGTGACAAAAAGGCTTACCAAACAGACGCCCGTGTTGACGTCACATTCCCTGGAATGTCCGTTGCACTGGCAGGGTACACAGAAGCCAGAACTGAGTCGGTAGTATCCCTCAGCACATTGCTCGCAGGATAAGCCGCGGTATGCCTTGGGGCACTGACACTCCTCCACAGAAGACGCTCGCTTCGAGTACTCATCATACCCATCAACTCCAACGTCTAACGTCACTGCTATCAAGCTAAAGAATTATAGAATCGATTAGAATTTTGTTGTTTAAAGCTTTAACACATAAACCACCGAATTACTCACGTGACTTAACTCAAAATAGCTCAACTAGTTTCGAATCACATAGGGGCTCTTATTCATGAGTAAATTCACGTGAGTCGTCATGTTCAATAAATCAATTTAAGTATGACTTTCAAACAAAGATAATCTAGTCTTACTTCTGACCCGTGCTTCTGACCGACAGATATGACCGTAACGTTTAAAAATAAACAAGAAAGTTCGAAATAGTTTTTTCCACATTACACTCTAAGTTATCGTAACTTTACTTTAAGTGCAGATTCCATTACTGATAATCAAAAACCTTTTTAAACTTGACCAAATCTGTGATTGTTTTATAGTGCGGTTTTCTCCACAAGAAGAAATAATTGGTGTTGAATTTGCTTATTGTTTCGAATTGAAAAAACCATTTCTGGATATTGGCTTAAGTCATTTACCTAGTTTCAATGGACTGGTTCCAGTAGGTGGCTCTGATGTATATGCTGGTGACATTGACGATGGTGTTCATGAACTGTTCTCTTGTGACTGGTGTTCCGTCAGTGTTGCTGAACTCGTCTTCTGACAGTCTCACTGAGTGCATCCACGATACCTTGGAAGGTGGCTGTTCCACGCTGTTGTGAACTAAGTACCTAAGAAAACAGAGTTTAGTTAGTATTTATAAAATTATTATTATTATTACTACTCTTTTTATATAGCATTTAAAAACATAAATTACATTTTTAAATATTTCTTAAAAATAAATAATAAAATACATTTAAAAATATAGAAAATAGTGTCCCACCGGTGTCGTGAACAGGGTCCTAGCTACCGTCGGTCAGGGCTCCAGAGAAAGGAACCTCCTGACAATACGAGCCGTGTCCAGGAATACCACTTTCTGAATCAAGAATCAAGCCCTTGATCCAGCCACCTAACGAGAGCCTAAGGTGTAGGTCGTTATTGCTACTACTATTACGACACTAAATCCAAAAACTGACCCAAAACACTTTAATTCTTGTTACCGTCAACAAGAAGAATTCCTAAGATTCAATTTTGCCACGTTGTTAATGCAATGTTTATCTTTGATATAAAGAAATACAAGATGATGTGTCGTTTAACAAAGATATAGAACTACATAGGATTTTATCTAAGTTTATTTTGTTAGAGAAAGGATTTGATATCGGTAATTTTTGGTCCTCAATATTATCAAACATGAGTAGGCAGTAAATAAATAATGTCTGCACGGTTGGCGCGGTGGCCAGGGAACTGGTTGCCGCGCAACGTGCCGCGGTATCGATACCCGCTCTGAACAACTTTTTGTGTGATCCACACATTGTTGTTGCGGGTTTGGGTTTGATGTGTGTGTTAACGCACCCAAGCGGCTTATTACGAGAGAGGGACAATATTTTATTTTTGTTTAAAACCAAATTGCCTCTTACCCATCAGAACCTCCAAGGATGACATCGGGTGCAGCAATAGCTCCTCCACTGGGACCGGTCTCGTAGAATATTGAGTAAGTGAGGTACCCTCCGTATGAAGTCAGACGTTTACCTGTGTTAGTTTGTAAAAAGAAATGTTATAATATCGTTATAACTGGGTAGTTTCCTAGGTCAAAAATAAATTAATTCGACGTTTTATTACAATAAAATATTGAAAAATAACTATACTTTCATTCATCGATCGATCAATGCACCATTTTTTTTATATTTTTTTTAGCTATTTTTTAAGAAATAAGTAAGCTATTTGACGCAAAAATGTTCTGACGTCATAACTCAGTTTTTCATACAAAGTATCGTTTTTGACGTTTGGATAAAAGTATTGAATTTGACTAGTTGGAAACTGCCATATTGTGAGGTAGATCTACAAATTGACTGTTTCATCGGTAAATATGTAGGATTGTAAGTATGAGTAAATGAAAGAAAGAGAGTACATGTGTGTGAAAGAGTAAAAGGATAGAATATAATTTGAAAAATAAAACAAGATGGCGTTACGAAGGATTCGAGGTGTGTGCTCTGTGCACGGTTTTATTGGAAAAATAAAAGACTAACAAATCTGTTTGACTTCATTTTCTTTGCCGCCTCAATACTACAAATTTGGGCTTGCCTCGTCTCGGACAGTGCAAGGTTAGGTTTACAGTCTTCGAGAGTAAAGTGTTTAGAAAAGACGGAGTTGAGAAATCTGTTAAGATTCAAGATCTCCGCCCAGCTCTTTGGAAAAATAAGCACGATAAAATAAGAAACGATCCATATGAGCTTGAACAAGAAGCCACACAGATAATAAATGCGTTTGTAATAAGACCCTTTTTATGGAATAGTTGTCACCTATTCCATAAAAAAAGGTCTTGTCGAGCACGAGCGGTCTGAACGAGCAGACGGATCACCTGATGTTAAGTGATCAGCGCCGCCCCTGTAACACCAGAATACCAGGCGCGTTGCCAACCTTTGACTCAGTCAAAATTGATTTTAATTACCTAGATAATAATCTGGAGCTCCAAAGTACACGACCTTCTGCCCACTGTCGTCACCGATGAGGTCGGCAGTAATCACCGATTCGTTCACCGATATCGGGTTACCGCGCGGGAAGATGTTCAACGTCCTATTGGCTTCCACATTTACCAGGTACCAGTCGCTCATGCCGTCAATCTAAAATGTAATTTAAAATATTTTACTTTACTTTATACACACATATTTTTGTACATAGGCGGACTTAATGCCATTGGCATTATTTACCAGTCTGGCCTTAGGGTGATGCAGAAATGAGTTAAAACGGTGAGTGCTAGCAGCAAACTTTTTACATCAAATTTGAAGACAATAAAAAACTCAATATTATTATGTCATGCTTGTCAATATTTCTATACAATTCATTGAAAAAAAAAAATTAAAAAAAAAAAAAAAATCAAATAAAACAATTATTTGAAGAGAAGAGAATCATATTAGATGAGAATATACTTTTGACGTAATATGCTAAATATATTTTCAGTTATTTGACTGCACATTGGAACCAACCAACCGAGGAACCAGCCGCGCATCGTGACAGAAGTTCCATTTCACACGGAACGATACTTTTTGTGCACCACAAATTGCTGTAGTGTATGTATCATGGTATGTCCTTGGTGGCTGCCTTGGTGATTTCTCTCCACTTTCTCGTCCACCTAGTTGGTGAACGACCACGAGGAAACACAAGGGAGCTTATCCCTCCTCCTAAAAATACACCGTTACTTCTCTAAACCGTGTTGTACTTACGCCTGCCCAAGACAGATAAGAGCTGGTACACCTAGTGGTCTTCCCGAAGCAGTAGCACTTGGTACATCCATCAGGGTTCGAAGACTGAAGGTTGAAGTACTCCTCCACACAAGTGTCGCAGGCCTAAACCACAAAATAACATTAAATATTTGAACGCCTTTGTTCCTCAAGCAATAAGGTTGAATATTCTTTATAGAGCTGTGAAATGCTGAAAAGGGAATTTACTAGGAATAAGCATGATGCCACGATGCCTTGATGCAATGTTACCTAAACGTTATTACAAACTTTAATAAATTGTTTCTTATGTGAAAACTAAACTTATCTATCAAGTTAGGTATAGCTACAACTCATCAAAACACAGTCAATAGAGGTCAATACTAATGAAATTAAAAAAACCTGAGCAAAAACATAACAATTTTTCAAACATCGAACGCCAAGAAGTTTATTTACAAAATAAAGAAAGAATATTGGCACAATAAAACTGGTTTTACATTAAATTTTCTAGTCCATTCAGCCATCATTTGGCGTATATTTTATTTATATAATTAATATTTAGTCATGATAAAACAGAACATTTTCATTTTGAGGCACTAACCTGTCCAGTAACATATCGCTTGCAGTAGCACTGAGCAGTGCTTTGGTCGCAGACGTCATCAGTTGTGCCTTCTCTGTCACAGGTGCATGGCACACATTCCGGGAACGCATAATGTCCGGGCACGCAGTGGTCACAAGTACGGCCTATGACGTTATCACGACACCTAAAAAAAACGAGAAGTAAATTTTTCAAAGTCATTGTCAAAGTCAAAATATACCACTTTTGAACGTCAAATAAGTAAAGCTGAACTTTGTGTGTCAGTCTGTCGGGCTGTCCTCTAGTGAAGCTATTAGCTCGTTGCAAAGTGTTAGATTTCAAAGGAGGAGAACGAGCAAGATACTTCATGGTCACTCTTAAAAACTGAATGACTTCAAATATTACATTTTTTTAAATTTTAGGATAAATTATTAAGCTTTTTGACGCAAATGTACTAGGGCGTAGAAAAGTATCAATGAAACAATGAATTTATTTTTGCAAATAGACCATAAAACGGCACTTTTACACGTCAATTTATATATGAAAAACTAGATGAAGCCGGCAGTATCGTTTTTCACATTTGGATAAAAGTATTAAACTTGACAAGTTGGAGACCACAGTATTGTCAAGTAAGGTACAGTATCTAAGTAGAAAAATTATATCGTGGCTCGTGATGGCCAATTGAACGAGGAAAAAGAAGACAAATGTAACGTTTATATTCCAAATAAAAACAATACTTACGGGCAGTTACCACTGTCAGCTTCACACTGCAACTGGTTGCCAATAACTCCGAGAGGATTGCAGTTACAATCGTCACACCCTCGTTGCACATCGAAGTTGAAAGTGTAAGGCTTGCAGCGATCACAGTTTTCACCTTCTACATTCTTCGGACAAATGCACATACCTGGGCGAATAAAATGGTACATTGAAGAACAACGCATAAATCGCATAGACCATGTGTTAAAAAACGGATGAGTGAACTAGTATGATTTTTGTGTCACCTGACACCCGTCCTTTGGGGCTTTAACGGACACTGCACCGGTAGTTAGTTGTTTTTGAATTATTCATACACAATTTACCAGTATCACTTCCAAAGTTTTAGAAAACTAGCTACTGCCGCGCAGTTACACCCGCTGCTCAGCTCCTATTGGTCACAAGGTGACGTTTTATAGCCCATATCATTCAGGCAGGAACATTGTAGCTATGTATCAGTGAAAGAATTTTGGAAATTTAACCAGCAGTTCTAAAGATTACCCCCTAAGTACATACAAATTTACAATTACAAATTATACCTTATTATAATATAAGTAAAGATGAAATTCTACTCACCGTTATCATCACAAATTGCAGTTGATGGGCAGTGGCAAGGTTTACAATTGGGGAAGCCGTAGTATCCAGTGCGGCATGCACTACACGATCTTCCAATAACGTTGGGCTTGCAAGGACATTGTCCTCCGAAGGTATTACACTCCAGCTCCGTGGATCCCATGAAGTCACAGAAGCAAGCCAGGGCTCCACTGTTGTATTCAGCAGTGATAGAGAACATTGCGTCGCGGCAGAAACCTGGAAGTAAACTTATATGTTACCGGTAGCACAGTTCACGTTAAATGACTTACTGTTGCCTGTTTTAATTTGCGGTGAGCAACAAATCTAAAACAAACTGTGAATTATTTGTTCTCCAGAATTAACGAAAATCATTATCGAGTTGGCAATATGAGTCTCATAAGTCAACTCGTAATCAATTTTCTTGAATAAAAATGTCAGAGCGTCAGCCAATCTTGGTCGTCGTGGGCTGCTTCCGAAGAGTTTCACTTCGCACTCATTACTTTCTTTCGATCATACAGATTCATTGCACAAATAAAATGCTGTCTGATGGTGCAATTATGGCAAAAAATAAGGTGAATTAACATTTCGGCTGAGGAAATACATAGAGCTACGTAAAACTGACCTGTCTCATTGGATGGGACGTAGTAGTGGTTGTTAGCACACTTCTCAATAAATTCACGAGTGTAGTCGATGACGTTGGCTTCAGTCAGCGCGGCATCCACGAAGTCAGGAGCAGCGACGATCAGGACATAGTCGATCCAGAGTCCTTTGCTCTTGTTGCCCTGATGAATTTAGAGACAACGGAAAATTTGAAATTTCTATAGGTAATGTTTTTTTATATTTATAGTTCGGTGTAGTTCATGTTTTTAGTAGTGTTTCGATTTTGGATTATGACCTTCTTTTTGTAATGAAAATAAGAAGTCATGAATAAACAAAGCAAAAACGTGATTTTTTAAAACATAGCTTTTAAGTTACCAACTGTTTTCCAAAAAGAAAACTAGCAATATGTATTTGATAAAAGTTTGCATACCAGGAAAGTGATGGTGAAGTTATCGGAGATAGGGAAGCGGTTGTTGCCATCAGCTAGCTTAAGGAGCGACCGGCAACCGGTGCGCGACGGACAGTGCTGCACTTGCAACGTTGTGTCGAACTGCTGCGCGTCAGACTTCAAAACCACGTCGATTGTGCTTTCTGTAAAATAAAAGAAATAGTAAAGAAGGTTATGATAAAGAAACCCGTTACAAGTTGACCCAAAATATACGCCACATTGCGGTGGTATTTTGGCTATTTTGGGTAAACAATGAGCACACGGAACACTTGATGGTAAGTGATCGGCCTTTTAAGTATTAGAATGACAAGTTTTCATTGTTCTTCATTTTCCTCTAATGCATTATTTTATAATATATCTCATATAGAAATTAATTCGCTCTTTACCACAAGAGCTAAAGTTTATTCCTCTTAAATACCAAGGTAAATGTTGAAGATAAGCCCCGTTCATTCTTACCAGGATGGACTGGTTGGTAATAGTGCACTATGAACATGTAATCTCCAGGCACAAGTATCTTCCCCTCAATCTTCAGAGGGTCCACTTCAGGAGTTAGGAATACTACAGCAGTGGCATTGTCCAGGGTTGGAGGTCGGATGTCTCTATCCCCACCGGTACCAGATTCCGCTTCAACCTATGAAAAAAGCATTTGAATTACTTGATCAGCTTGTGACAGTCTAATGGTGGTATATGATCTTTCTCTATATAAAAACTGGCTCAGGATTTTCAGAGACTGCTACTTTCCTGGTTTCTGTCAAATAAGCAGACCCTCAGTCACCTCCTAAAACGCCCACAACTTTTATATACATCAAGCCATTATTCTTCTGAGTACATGTAGATATCCATATGATTTGAAGCGCAGTGTCTTTTACTATTCGTCTTTACTGACGAAAATACCACCCCGTTTCGTCTCCAATTCAAGGCATTAGTCCGCTTGCCCCGCAACCGGCTTGGCAATGGCAATGGTTTATACAGGCTTACATTATGATTAAATTGACTATTCCTCGAAGGCCACATTTATTTTTAAAGACAGAAGAATATGTTCTTTTTACCTTTTTAGAATCGACAGCGGCAGAGAAGTCAGCTGGTTCGCATTTGCCATTGCGTCTGAGGCAGTACGGGCGTGGAGTGATGTAATCCAAATGCCATTCAGACTCCGGAACAGCGACAATGGATTTGATTCCTACTAAAGTGTCCCGATCACCCTGTCATAACATTAAAACATAAAATACCGATATTCACAATGTAATGTCACCTACAAAGAAAACTGCCAAAATCTTGTGTTGGAGTTAATAGTCATTATCATTAGTTACTAAAAACACTCTAGAATTATAATAAGTTTACAAGAAACAAATGAAGATTAATTGGAAATAGTTAATTTGTATATAATAATAAAACAAAGTAATGCTAGTTGTTCTCCACAGGAATCTGCACTTTGGAACGAGCAAGTAGATTCACTAGTGGACATACCGATATCGATAGACTGACACACACGAAGTTGAACTTTTTGATATTTTTTTTGTTTAACCTTAAAAAGTGCCCGTACTGGTCTATTTGAAATAAATGATTTGACTTTGATTTAAAGTCAAGGTGGCCAAAATTGTTCAGTACAATTTTGAATCTAATTTCACTGAGTAAGTTAACAAGCCACGATTCTTAAATAAAGCAAAACTCTATCAGATCTGTAGTTTAAAACAAAAAAATCTTACCATCAAATAAATAACATTGTTCGCATCATGTATGTTAAAGGTTTGTATCTTGGAAAGGTCATCAACAACAGCTTGGCGACACGCTGCCGTGTAAGGGCAATTGTTGAGGTTCACGATTGCATTTGTTTCAGGCTGGTCGCCAGACTGGAACCGCACGGTTATCGGACCTCGAGGAACGAAGGAGTAACTGCCATTGTTGGCTTCGATCTCATTTGAGCTTTCCAAACTTCGGTTGATAGGCGTGACATACTCGATGATAAGGATATAGGCTCCAGGGGGGTCGATCTTCATGTTGTATTGAATCTCATCGTTGGTCAAGATCGGAATTGAGTCAGCTGATGCTTGTAGCTCGTTCAATTGCTGTGGAAAAATGTATTTATGTATAAACTTGACTAAAATGATGTCATTGTGGACTCTGTGTCTGCTGACCGTGCTTTCTTATCATTCAATTCGATATTAATTTAATATTCCGTACCTCCACATCGTCGATGTATCCACTGACTGATGTACTAAGTCCAGTGACGTCAGCAGTTGGTCTTCCAAACAGGCTGGGGTAAGCGAAGTGTCTGCACAGCTTCTTGTCGCCAATTACACATGGCTTGTCCACCAGTTTCGTCAGCACTGTCGCTTCGTAGTAAGCCTCGGGGATCAGGACGAAGTAGTCCTAGAACGAAAGATAGAATGTAATGTTAGAATGGACCATGTCATATGATATTAGATACTTTTTAAAAAGGAACTGTTATTAACTTTTCCGTCGTGGTAATTCAAGACATAATAGGAGAACAAGAGATATTATAAGTAAAAATGGTGTAGACTGGTTACATAAACAGAATTTGATTTTCAAAAACGGCACATTAATGCACACAAGAATATATTCTTGTGTATAGCGTATGATACACGTTAAAGTGAGATGGCATGATTCAATAATCGTTAATGAAAAAAGAGACAAATATTTGGTGGTAATAAGTGTGGCTAGTTAGCCACATCGTAATGTATCTACACCTTTTTACTTACAATATCATTAGTTTGATGAATTTAATAGTTGTGAAATTCGCTACTTGTCAGAATGACAGGATTATCTTAGGCCAAACTTCGACATATTTCTTATTTAAAACAATTACCTTATTCCTCTTTACAATGGGCATACTTAATATTGTCAACTAATCTTTGCCCAATTGTTGTTTTATAAAAATTAGCTACAACAACAGTAATTATTAGTATTATACTCACAATCATGATTTCCTTCGTTGTTTTGATGGTGATCATCCAGTTTCCAGGGTTCATGACGAAAGGTGATGGAGCAATGCCTTTCTCACCAGCCACTGTTACCAGTTGCGGTTGAATTGTTGGCCGAAGTGCCACATTGAATCTACAGATAAAAAACAATGTCATCATTAGAAAATTATTTAATAAAGGAATGGGAAGTTGTGGAATATCCTATACTTCTATACAAATCTATACCAATATTATAAAGAGGTAAATTTGTAAGTTTGTATGTTTGTAAGTTTGTATGTAGTGCGTAATCTTTGGAACCGCTGGTCAGATTTCCAAAATTCATTCACTGATAGATAGCTACAATATTCCTGAGTGCTATAGGCTATAAAACATCACGCTACGATTAAATGGAGCCGAGCTTCGGGTGAAAATGCGCGAGAGTAGCTAGTAACATAGAAAGTAATGAAATATCTAATATAGTAATGTGATGCTTCCTCTATTCTTTTGTCATGAGCCGAATGGTGTAGTTACTTACTTCTGTTGTATATCGACGACGCTGTCCGGTGTTATGACGATGCTGGCGAGGACTACATCTTGGAGTGGGTTTGCGTACTTTAGTACCATTCGGTACAGTGACGATTTCGGTATCATCACCCTGTTTGTCACCTCATTCTAAATGGAACAATAAAATTTAAACATTATAAAATCACTATTAATGCAACTTTAATCTGTATATGTATAAAAGAAGTTTGTGTTAGTTACACTGTTCATAAGTTAAAAACCGCTGAACCGATTTAGATGAAAATTGGTAGGGAGGTAGCTAAGAACTAGGAGATGGACATAGGGTAGAGTAGAGTAGGGTAGATAGGGTAGGTAGGGCAGGTAGTGTAGGGTAGGGTATGTTTGGTATACCTTACCTAACATACATATACGGGTTCCTACCCTACTTTATTTAACCAATACAGGTAGTATTGGTTAGATGAAGTAGGGTAGGAAGTGTTGGGTGAAAAAGTGTAGGTAGGTAACTAGGTTGGGTACTATACTAGTTTTTATATGAAATAACAATGCGTCCATGCTGACCGTGGCTTTACCATAAACATTTTTTTTTACCGACAGACTCCACACATCAACTACAGAAAAGTAAAGCAAAGTAAAGAACAAAGAAAGGTACCTGTAGCATTGAGAACACGACGTATCCTTTCCATGAGTAATTGGGGAAAACTTCATCAGAGTTCCTGTATCTGACCGGTCCTGACTGCGTGTAACCTTCTTCTACTTCGTACTGGAACTGGTGAAGAGTTGGGAAGTAATGGGCCCGTATCGGACGGTCACACCGTCGACCTTCAACCCTGGAGTGGCAGCGACACTGTCCCGTGGTCTTGTCACAATTGTTGTCGATTGAACCTCCGATGTCGCAGTCACATTCTGGATAAACACGACATGTTTGAGTGATGTTGTAGTATTTGTTCTCAGAGCAAATAAGTAATACGTAGTTGTGAAAAGATCAAGATCTTTTTGGGAGACGTTTTTAAAACATTTTTGGCGTCTAAGGTCAGATTCGAAAACTTTTGGTACGTACTTAATTGTGAAATCTTCGGAAATAACTATATACTAATTATAGGTAAATGAAGTTTTTTTGTGTTTACTCCAAATCATAATATTTGAAGAAGTGGAAAGAAGATTTAAACTCAAAAAATACATTTTGGAAATTCACCCAAAGATTATCTTTTCGTTAGACTTATTGCAGTTACTATAATGGCGGTCGAAATTTATTACGATCAACTTACCAGTACATCCAAATACGTTATTGGAGTCGAGTCTGTAGAATCCGTCCTGGCACTGCCCGCACTGGCGATCTCCAACATTCATTTTGCAAGTACATTGACCAGATCGGGTGTTACAAGTGCCCAGGCCACCAAGAGTACCAGCTAAATGGCAGTTACAGTCTGTGGAGAAGAAGTTTATTATAATCCTTATTGTATTAAAGTTTAAATCCATATTGCCATAATCAATCTGAATTTATCAGAACTCGTCGAAGGAGTATATTCATTAAGTGTTTCTTACCTTCGCATCCAAATGGATTATACTCTTGCAAGTTCCAGAATAAAGGCTTACAGTCGTTACAAATGCGGCCTTGTACACGGTCCTTACATTGACATAGTTCTCCAGCAGGCACTGAACCGCAACCTGTTCAAACACGTAATTTATGACATGAAATCAAAAAGCCTTGCGACTAAGGTAAATAGGGTTAATAATAATTTTATGAATGCAGGTAAACGAAACGTAGATTTATTCAAAGTCAAAATCATTTATTTCAACTAATCCATTAATACTTAGGTACCTTTAAAACGTCAAAATAGAATAGTAGTCTGTCAGTCTGTTCGTCAGTGAAGATCGGTGCTCGTTAAAAATTGTAGATTCAAATGGAGAAGAACGAGCAAGAAACTTTAACGTGTCTTTAAAAAAATAATAATATTTATTTTACAGTTTAACTAATATATATTTAGTCTAGATTATTGTATCTACCCATATGTGAGAACAATGTAGAGTTGTTAAAAAATCTATCATAAAATTTTAAATCCTTTATCATTTCAAAGTTTCAAACATGGCGCTCACATACGCATGTTGAGAGACAGCACACATTCATAATAGAGTCAGCCAACACTAGGCGGATTTTGGAATAGTAAATGGCTTCATCTAGTTTTTCACATATAATTTGACGTGTAAAAGTGCCGTTTTAAGGCCTATTTGCAAAAATAAATTCATTGTTTCATTGTTTCATTGTTTCATTGTATAAAAGCACAACTGATTTCAAATTTGGAAGGTTTCGTTAAAAATCGAGCTCGGGTACTTGAGTCAGTCTTTTTTTCTTTACCTGGCTTTATATACCTTCTTATTATTACCTCTTTGGTAATAATAATAAAATAGTTTACGTACCGGCAAAACTTGCAATAACACCTCTGGGGTCGCAGTTGCACTCCTCGCAGGCTGGGTAGTTGTAGTACTGTTCTTTGCACTTGTCACATTTAGTACCATCGAAATTAGGCTTGCAGTTGCATTGTCCGTTGTCGTCACATGTCGTTCCGATGGAGCCGGATATGTCACAATTGCAAGCTGTAGGGATAATAACAGACCAATGTACAAACAGACAATTGGTTATAACCTTTTATAAGTGATACTAAGGCTAGTGAAGACTGAAGCTGATTGTTAGAGAGCAATTAAAATGATGGATCCAGTCAGCTAGTCTTTTGCAGACTTCTTTGTTGAATAATTTCTATAAGAGTGTAGGTATAACGGTGGGTATGTGGCAAATGATAACATGTTTTGGTGTTGCTAAATTGGACTAGTAACAAAATAACTTTTGAAGGCACAAGGCTCACATCACGTCACATCACCAGCCTGTAAAGGCCCACTGCTGAGCAAAGGCCTCTTCTCACACGGAGAAGGTTTGAGCATTTATCACGCTTATTCACCGCGAATTGGCGGTATATACACATAACTTTTACTTAAAAATTATAAATCCAGGTTTTTCTACGATTGTTCCTTCCTTATATGCCAGTGGTGTTTAAATAATCATAGAAATTACATATCACTTGGAAAAGGTCGCAACAGTACTTGCCGGGTTTCGAACCCTCACGAATGAGAAGCGGGCGCCTGAAATGTATATATGTTCCTACTTATTGGAATTAAAAATGGTTGTATTCTACAATCTCAGAATTTGTTATGTATTCTGAGTCTACAATAAACTTACGCAGACATTCGGGGTACTTATAATACCCTGGTGAACATTGGTCGCACTGTTTGCCTCCGAAGTTGGCGAGACAGTTGCACTTCCCATCAGCTGAACAACTCGTTGAAGTCGACCCAGTGGGGTCGCAGTTGCAGGGTACGCAAAGACGTTCACGACCGCGCACATCCATGTAGAATCTTGAAAAACATTTTATAGTTTTAATGTAATTTAGGGCTGATTATCCAATGGTTAGATTAAGTTATGATGCTGTCGCATCAGAATGTTTGTATAAGATAGTGACAGCAACAATTTTCCTTAGATAACATTTATCTGATTATTGAAAAATTTGCCCTTAAAGGAATAAATTGTTGTCGTCGACTGCACGGTTCGCGCGGTAGCTGGACGAAGGCTGCACCGCAACATGTCGCGAGTCCGATTCCCGCACGGAACAACTCTTTGTGTGATCCATAAACTGTTGTTTCGGGTCTGGGTGTCATGTGTATGTGTATGTGAATTCGTATGTTTGTTACCGCTATCACGACACAGGAGAAAATCCTAGTGTGGGGCAGCCCACGGAGTAAGAACAAAGGGGCAGCCTTATATTAAAAAAAAACAGTAAGGTAACTTACCCATTCAAACACTGGTCACACCGAGCTCCTCCAAAGCCAGTTTTGCAAATACAAGCGCCGGTGACGTCATCACAAATGCTGGCCTCCGTTCCACTGACATCACAGTTGCAATCTATTGAACATTTCAACAATTTAATCCTAATCTAATCTTTGATTCATCACTATTATTACCCCATAACTGCCCACTGCTGAGTAAAGGCTTCTCACACGGAGAAGGTTTGAGCATTAATCACCACGCTTGTTCCAGGCGGGATGGCGAACAGGTTTGAACCGGCACCCTCATGCATGAGCAGCGTGGGAGAGCCATGCTGCGGCACGAAAGGGTCGGCTCGACCGATCCCTCCTCAATCCCTAAATCTCCAAATTCCTAATCCCTAAAAGGTCGGCAACGCACTCGTAACTCCTCCGTTGCTTGTGTCCATGGGCGGGACTGATTGCTGCCGACCTATTACATAAAAAAAAGCGGCGAAAGCCATCACGACGATAGTCTTTGAATGCACCTTTTAATGATTCAGATACCTAACTGATTTTTTTCTAGTGACTATTGTCCAAGCTTTTGCTTTTCCACGCTTGTTTGATAAAAAGTAGCCGATGTATTCTACATTATCTACATATCTATCTCTGAACCAAATTTCATAAGGTCCATGAAACACATGTCAATCTACCAAACTTTCACAATCATAATAATATTCGAGGTACAGGATAGTAGGACTTTAAAAATTCTCAATTGGACATCGCACTTCTGTGGTCTTCTCAGTTGAGTATAAGGGACATAGGACCTTAAAGTAAAGTAAATTAAGACTCACGTTTGCATGTTGGATAGTTGAAGTAACCAGCTTCGCACTGGTTACAAGTTCTACCGCTGTATTTGCTCTTGCATGTGCAGTTGCCGCTGTCCTTGTCACACACAGGAGACACCGAACCCACAGAGTTGCACTCACAATCTGGTTTGAAAGAGATAACACGATTAATCACTAAACGTAAAGACGCAGACGTATAATTAAAGTTCCCAATGCCAGAGTTATAAATCTACTTTATTTATCTACAAAAAGAATCACAACTTAAAAACTTTGATTGGTAGCGGTTGACCTTACTTATTTTGGGTATTTCATGATATAATCGTTTTGCTAATTTATTTTGTTATTAATAGCATAAGAATTAACTGATTTTGGAAATTGTAGGGGTATACAAATATAAATTAAAAAATCTAATATTGCTTTAAAAAGTAACACGTAATTAAAAAAAACGTGGCGAAGGGGGACTGATGCAAATATTTTATCATCTACTACATATTTATATAATTTTCTCTCGATTAAGTTATAACATTCCCTTTTAGTGCGCATTAATTTGAGACCCCAGTCGAGTATATTTGCAGACCTTCGGTTACCCTTCCCCACTCACTCCCCATAACGTCTAAACGGCTCAACCGATTTTCGTCAAACATGTCTAAGAACATTCGCACGTAAGTCACCTTTATTACAAAAAACTAAATTGAAATCGCTTCATCCGTTCAGGCTCCAGATTGCCACAGACAGACAGACACGTGAAAGTTATAACACCCCTCTTTTCCCGTCGGGGGTTAAAAATGATATGATGTTCCTTCCAATTTAAACATCATCATTAAAATAACACCTCTAGGGTCCAAGGGTCCACTGGGCTTAATACTTACTTTTACATTCCGGCGAATAGTATCCATCTGCGCAAATCTCACAGGATTTACCCGCGTAGTTGTATTTGCAGGGGCACTGTACAGAAAAATATTTAAATTAATTGTAGGCCTAACAATAAACAGTCGCTTGTGTGTATCCGAAACGATTCGGTCGGCATTTCTTCTCAGAGTAGTCAGATAGGAAATGCCGGCTTCATCTAGTTTTTCACATATAAATTGACGTGTAAAAGTGCCGTTTTATGGCCTATTTGCAAAAATAAATTCATTGTTTCATTGTTTCATTCAAACTTCAAATGTTGAAGAAAGGAGCAGTGGTCCTTTTTAAAAAGATAGTAATTGGCTCTTTATGTATTTCTGGTGGATTTTTTTCATTTTGCCATTGTAGATAAACCTTCGATAAATCAATTTAGAATTCATTTTCGACAGCTACAAAACTTACCAAGCCATCGACTGGAGTACATTGTTGTCCATCAGTTCCATTAAGATTGCAGGTGCAAGGTTTGCAGTTGGGGTAGTCGAAGTACCCATAGGCACAAGAGTCGCAGTTTGGTGGGTTGAACTCCACCCTGCATTCACACCGTCCCGTCTCCTCCTCACAGTTTCCGGTCGAGTAATGCAGGTCGCAATTACATGCTAAAATAAAAGCAACCGTTTACAACTATCTTCATGGTTGACTTTTGAGAGAAAATATTATCGTCTAATTCAATCAAAAATCTATTTTTATATTAAAATAAAACTAACAAAATTACAAATAGCGATTGGTCCACACGTATGACACTGCCTGATTAAACCGAAACCCCAATTTTTTTTTGTTAAAGTAAAAAAAAAATATCTTTTTTGTTTTAAAATAATAGTTGGAAAATCTATACTAGGTATTTGTGGGTTTGTACGTAGGGAATCTTTGCAACCGTTGGTTAGATTTCCAAAATTCTTTCACAATTTCAATGTTCTTGAATGCTATAGTTATGTTTGTGTCGTCTTTAGTTTTACTTGTTTGTTTGTTGTTTTTGCGTTAATAAATGTTATTTCTTACTTTTCTTCTTTCTTTCTCACTACGACCTATAGGAACCGAGTAGCGAGTGAAAGCGCGCGGCAGTAGCTAGTAGTTATATATTGTATATATATATTTCGTTTACATATCTTCGTTGTAATGTTATAACTCAACAATGTCTTTACTGATTTGAGGTTTGTATATAATAATATAGATACTCACGCTGGCATACATCAGTCTCATTCCAGCTCTTTCCATAAGGTCGGTAGAATGTCGGCACGCACTTGTTGCAGTTAATGCCTTGTGTGTTGTGCTGGCAGTTCTTGCACACTCCACCTCCCTCATACTTCCCGAAGATGTCAAGAGAAAGTCGCTGCTTGTCTACCTCGGGGTCATACTCACATTCGGTCGAGTGATTGTGGCAGTTACAAGCTGGAACAATGGAAAATGTTCAGTATCTACTTAATACAAAAAAAGGCCAAATATTGTTAAAAAATGAGATGTGGTACGAATATAATATGTAGGTATAAAAGCTCAGTTGTTACTGAGAAGATATACCAATGACGGAACTTCTCAGCAGCAGCACAATCTAAAGAGCAAGGGATCAATTACAGAATTTTTTATCAGTAATTAATGGATTTGCTTTTAGAAAAACTGCTAGTTATATAAATTTATTGATGACTTATGCACGGTAGGCGATCGCCGAACTTTGCCAATCGCAGTACTGTTAATTTGAATTATAACTGTATATAATAGCGAGAAACAACATTTTAAAATACACATACGTTCACACGCAAAACGGTCCCAGTGCTGGGAGATCCTCCATTTCTTCTGTTCGAATCCAGGGCAGCATTCAGCGCATTGGGGTCCACAAGTGTTGTGTTGGCAGACACACTCCAGAATGTTGGTGTTGGTCGCTGGGTCCGCTGGTTCGCAAGTATCCGCGTGACCATTGCACATACAACGACCACCAATGCTGATGTCTTTAATACTGTAGAAGTACTGTGGATAAAAAACTATTTGGTAAGTTCAGTCTAAACTACTAGGAACTGAAAGTGTTTGAAAGGGATCATATTGGTTGGTTAAATAGCCGATTTAAGTACAATATAAATTATAGGTACTTATTATTTACCCTTCATTGTTGTTTGAAGTAATAGACATAAATATGGATAAAAGAAGTTCACAGTCCTTGGTTCAAAGGAAAAATGTAGGATATTTGACTCAATACACATAATTATGAGTGTAGCATGCACAAGAAGTGTAAACAACTGTTTGTTTTGACGAAGAAATTGAAGCTGGGAGCGAAATCACTTGTTGTGAGTTAAATTCTCATGTGTTCACCGAACCGAATAAAAAATTGTACGAAAATATAAGGAACCGGCTTTGATATTTGTGTAATGGATCTCGTAAGACATACCGACTACATTTTTAAACTGCTACATTAAATTTTATATCATACATTTTATATATAATTTTGATTGTAACGAGATAAAATGCTCGTTACATTGGCTTAAAATCTATAAATCAAAAGAGAGAAGAAATCACAATCGAATGTTTGTCAAATGTAAGGTGAAAAATGTTATAATAATAGATTAGATATAAAAAAATATATATGTATAGGTAACACCAGACTTACCTATTAGATAAAAAAGACAAAATATACGTCCTTCTCTAACACGAAAGACAAGCTTTAACGTAAAAAACGAGGACTAAAAAATCAACACAAGAATTAATATTCGATCCTATAATTATTGACTCTGAAAAAAAAATATAGAAAACCAAATAAAAGTTTACCCGTCGTGTAACAGTAGGATCTTGTCGGGCGACAGACATGAGATGTCCACGCAAGTTCTTGGTTCTAAGCAAACGAAGCCGCACGTTAGTAGCCCTGGTCCATTCTTGGAGCACTGAGGAGTTGAAGTAGCTGTTTGCAGAGGGACGGTAGTTCAGCAATGATATAGGGATCTGGAAGAAAGTTACATACATTAATGATACAATTTGACTGCACGGTTAGCACGGTTGCGGGACAACTGGCTGCCGCGCAACATTTCGAGGGTTCGATTCCCGCACGGAACAACTCTTTGTGTGATCCATCCATAAAGGATTGGAATTGTCTGCAACGGTTCCCGTCCAGTTATGATTTATGTGTCTTCAAGGATAGAGTGATTAGGTCGTAATAAACTTGTGCAACCATCAGGTGGGATTGTAGTCAAGCACTGGTTTATGGTTAGAAGAAATAAAGATAGAAATATGCTGAAGAAAAAAATGTAATCAGTCTTAGCGTGATGTGTTTTGTACTTGAATGTTTATTAAAACACCCGTTTTACTGACCGAAATCATATTACGAGACCATGTTTTTTTCTTTGTAAATCAGAAGTAAATAGTTTTTTCTTTTACGCTAATGAAATCCATGGTGTTTCTTTTTTATTGATAGATAATAATTACGATAGTGGCTGATGAGAACATGGCTGCTTATCCTTATACTGACCTCACCACCTTCAAGGGGGACAATCTTCGAGTACTCCGTACTACAGATGACTGAATCATCTCTAGTGATGGGTTGAAGACTCTCCTTGCCGAAGTAACGTTCACAATCCCTGTAGGTAAGAAGGAATACGTATATTTAGTGAATACATTTTTTACTAGCTACCCTCGTGTGGTTTCACCGGTTGCTCGGCTCCATTTAATCGTAGCGTAATGTTTTATCACCTATAGCACTCAGGAATATTGTAGCTATCTATCAGTAAAAGAATTTTGGCAATCCGACCAGCGGTTCCAAAGTTTACCCCCTACATACGAACTTACAAACTTACAAACATACAAACTTACAAACTTACACCTCTTTATAACATGAGTATGTATAATAATTCTTTCAGCCGTTGACATTGCTTCATAAGAGTTTAAATTTTTATGAAGTCTGTCTGAATCTTTTTTAAACTGTGATCCAACGAGCCAGGAATGGATAATAACAATCCTGTTGATATGTTGATATGTAAATGTAACTATACTATGCCACCATTTATTTCTCTTATGGTTGTATGTGGGTGTGGCATGTTAAATGTTTACACACACTTTTCACCAGTTAGATATTATGTTATGATTCGCATTTAATATAGGTTTAAAGCTTCCTAATTATGATTTTTTTATATTCTAGTTTCTGTCATCGACTCATCCGCGTTACCCGGATGAAAAATAGCCTATGTATTTATAAATAATACTATTACTATTTATTAATACTATAATCTATCTCTGCCAAGTTTCATAAATGTCCATTCGCTTGTTTTTCTGTAAGAAAATACAAATATCTAACCATATCCATAAGTGTGAGAGAGCCATGCTTCGGCACGAATGGGTCGGCTCGACCGGAGTGATACCACGGCCTCACAGAAAACCGGCGTGAAACAACCACAGTGTTGTGTTTCGCCGTGTGAGTGAGGTTACCGGAGGCCCAATCCTTCGCCTTCCCTAATCCCTCCCCAGTCCCTAAATCTCCAAATCCCTAATCCCTAAAAGGTCGGCAGCGCACTCGTAACTCCTCCGTTGCGGGTGTCCATGGGCGGCGCTGATTGCTTACCATCAGGTAATCCGTCTGCTCGTTTGCCGACCTATTACATAAAAAAAAAATCTTACTAATATTATAAATGCGAAAGTTACGATGTTTGGTTCTTTGTTATTCAATAACGCCAAAACGGGTGAACTGATCTGGATGCAATTTGGCACAGGCATAGGATACACTCCGGAATAGGACATAGACCACTTTTTATCAACATACCACGCAAGCGAAGCCGCGGGCGGAAGATAGTGCATCTACGTATACTTACAAAGTTTCACTCTTACAGTATTTTTATGATTTAGTTCTATATCAAGTGAATAGGACGTATTACTTACTGAGGGGATTCTGAGAAGTATTGCCATGGCTTAAACGTCTTTCCGTAATCGGTAGACTTCTCCAGCATCCAGAGGTCAGGTCGTGGCGAGTTACCCATCTTCACGAACACGTATGCTACGTGGAATTCCTGAAAAAAAATAGAATCCACGTGAGAATTTCCTTTATAAAAGGTTTAATATGAAAACAAGTCCACAAATAGAAATACTTTACTTAATTGGATTTTGTATTAATATGAGTACATACAATAACGTATGTCGTGGTGACTCGGAGGTTAAGGAGCCCACTTCTCATGCATGCAAGTACCAATGTGACTTTTTCCGAGTTATAAGTACTTTCTATGATTATTTAGACAACACTGACACACGGCGAAGGTAATCATCGTGCGAAAACCTGGACTTATAATTTCTAATTATAAGTTTGAAATCGCCAACACGCATTGAGCAAGCGTGGTGATTAATGCTCTAACCTTCTCCGTGTTAGAAGAGGTCTTTGCTCAGCAGTGGGCACTTATGGGCTGATGATGAACATACTATAAGCCTTCTTTGAGTAGGGGAAACCTTCATATATATGTCTTTTCTCGCCCACAATGAGGCGAGAGAGAGACAGAGAGAGTGTCAGGCTCTTCCTGACTAAAAACAACCCTGTTCCTTTCAGTCCTGACCGAGGCCGCGACACCTTATTTGCGACATTGGGGCCCGTCTGTGGTGGTGTATCTCTTTGAGGCGCACACGTGGAACGTTACGGGCCGTTCGCGCGGGGTGACTATACATTAGTATTCTAATACATTTGTCACCACCTCTATTCTTACCGCGGGTATTGACAGAGACTACGCAGCAGTGTTCTGAATTAAATCTTATATGTTTCAACTGTGATCTCTAAGCGTCGTTTTTAATAGAAAAACCCATATTACAGCGTTGGTTCCTAAGTCAATCCCATGGGTTTTCGTATCATAAAGAATTTGGAAATTGAAATGACAACACAGGCTTAGACAGTTTCTGTCGTGTGCAATTTTTTTTGTGTAATAGAACAAAAACTTTTAACTTACGACAGTGCTATAATTTTACCTTTAAACTTTAATTTAATTGTGTTCAGAAATAAGTACCTAAGAGCGTGTCTTTACAATTTCTCAATGCTTAAAGGCCCGGCAATGCACTTGATCCTACAAAAGTTCTGCAAGTTTCCATGGATGACGTCGAGTGCATAAACTACCATTATGATATTCTGGCGGTTTGTTTGTCACTCTATGTATAGTGTATAATTGTTTTCCACACATCGAGAATAAACCTCGACAGTCTTGTGTGAAGTAGACAATAGAGAATCTACCTAAATAAGAATGGGAGAGCCATGTTTCGGCACGAATGGGTCGGCTTGACCGGAGTCATACTACGACCTCACAGAAAACCGGCGTTAAATAACTACAGCGTTGTGTTTTGACGTGTGAGTGAGGTTAGGCCCAATCATTCCAAATCCCTACTTATTCCTAAAATCTCCAAATCTCTAATCCCCAAAAGGTCAGCAACGCACTCGGCACTCCTCCGTCGTTGCGGGTGTCCTATGCTAGTCCTAAGAACCTTGGACCTTGGACCGCTAAGCAACATTTCATTAACACCTATTAGGTAAACTTAATCAAATCAAATCAAATCAAAATCATTTAATCCAACTAAACCATAAATAGGTACTTTTGAAACGTCAAAATAGAATAGTAGTCTGTCAGTCTGTTCGTCAGTGAAGCAAGGTGCTCGTTCCAAATTCTAGTTTCGAATGGAGGAGAACGAGCAAGAAACTCCATTTTTTTTTCTTAGATCCTATAACTGCACACCGCACTAATCTAACGATACACGTGTTACATCTACCACGTATTATTTTATAGTTCATCATAAAATTATACATTTTACGAGTTACCCGATCTATTTGTGATATAAAAATCATAATCGTTTTATGACCTCACAACCTCGCCCTTTGGGTGGCTACAGCTTTTATCACAGCACACTGTCGTCACCCACGCTTCACACATCCTCTGCGAGTCACGCGGACTGAGATAAGCTACTAACAATTATTAGAAAAATCAAATCATTATTATAGGCGACGATCTAAACTGTTCCCCATTTGGTTAATGTTTGCCAAGTATTTTTTATTTATGTGACGGCAAACGAGCGAATTACCTGAAGGTAAGCAATTAGCGCCGCCCATGGACACCTCCCGTAACAAAGGTAGAGTTA
Organism: Spodoptera exigua; assembly: GCA_902829305.4. Classification (NCBI taxonomy): domain Eukaryota; kingdom Metazoa; phylum Arthropoda; class Insecta; order Lepidoptera; family Noctuidae; genus Spodoptera; species Spodoptera exigua. Next base: position 2,644,954 of record LR824601.2, on the reverse strand, counting down.
CGAGTGCCGACCTTATGGGGATTTGGAATGCGGAGATTTTGGCATTAGGAGAGCAGAAGGATTGGGTATACATACAAATAGAACTTTTATTCTAAACCTAAGTTCAAAAACTGATATGATAATGATATTATGATATGATCATTTAGAGCCTTGAAAACAGCTACAAAACACAGCTGAATTTTGATGTACGGCAAAAGTGAAAGAAAGTTGATTCCATATTCAAATGCGCTTTGAAACTTCCTTCACATTCAGATTTATGAATTAGTTGCATCAGGCAAGACGAGATTACTCCACACTTGGCCTTTTTGGGCACACTATCTAAATACTTATGTAGTTTCTCTCATTAAAAATTACACGTTTTTACAACCATGCTTTCAACACGCACAAACCGTTTAAACATACCCTTCTCATACTTGAAATTATTAATGTCAATGACCTTGTTTATTTCTTTTGTATATAAGTAAAATCTAAACTGTTATAAAAAAAATGTCTTTTATGCTACTACACCAAAAATACGTCTGTTCAATTTGTTCGTCTGAGGGATAATATTCAAATCTAAGACAAAATTCATCTCAACTTATAGCAACTTTAAGTAACTCGTGTTCATTTCAGTTCACATATTTAACAGAAAGAAACAAACCCATTAACATAATTAATCAGGAATAGAAATCCAATACTAACAATGTACATATGTAGTTCCAAAGACCAGCTCTTATTAACTGACTTTTCAGATTTTTTAGTGGTAGATTTAAATTAAAATATAATAATTCACTATACGACTCAATTAATTACTATGAGTTAGTAACTATTAGCGAAAATTCGTCTCGCAAAGCCTTGAACAATCGTGTCGATGACTGCTCAAATCTTATCTATGAGAAGAGGCCTTTGCTCAGCAGTCGGCACTTATAGGCTGATGATGGGATGATCTAAACAACACAGATGCAGACTGGCAAATATACTATGAATACAGTCGCTAAATTTTGCAGGCAACACTAATGATGTCACTATGTCGTCACCGAGACATCGGCGTTGATATTATAACAATTACAATGTTTACTAAATTCTCAAAATATAATCAAAGACACGATGACCAAATCAATTACTGTTTTAATGCTGACCATAGAGTTGTGGCAGCATTCTGTGTAAAATCAAATTGTCAGCTTTTATTTTGTTAAAACTTAGTGTGAAAACAAAACATCCATAATTTGTTCTCACCTAAATAATTAAGTGCCTTTTTTAAATCTATTGCATCATTTTGAAAGAGACAGTTGAAATATTAACCTTCGTAGCAGAATCAAAACAGTTAGCTCAGCATACACAGATTAGAAATAGAATTCGCATTGCAAATCATATTACAACTTGTAAGAAGATAAATTCGCTTCATTTCTTCCCACCTAAGCATATCGTATTTATCATTCGCTAGGCAAAAGTCGCGGCAGCTAGGTAATCAAGTTACGCGTGGTCATCACTCGCAGAGTTGCATTAAACAAAACATTGCAACAGATAAGTCGACTGTAAAACATGCCTATCCGATACTTGTAAGTACTTTTATTCTAAGTTAATTATTAGATATCATATAAAGCTGATTTGTTCATTTGAGCTGTCTCTGAAACTAAATATGGTAGTCACTAGAATAAAAATATGATTCGGATTTTCTACGAGGTGGTAACTGTTGTCAATAGCTTCTTGCATTCGTATTAGGACACTGTAATGTATATGTAAGTGTAAATCTAGCAACTAATCCAGACAAACCTCTTTCTTTTTAGCATACACATGCATTAGATTATCGCACACACGCATACTGTTTACAGTAAAGTAGTAAATAAAGAAAACGTAGAACCGATGAAAATATTTCCAAAGCATTTTTATTAACATTTTCATGTACCTATACCTATTGACTGCAGGTAATAAGAGAGAAGTTAATTTGTCAATAGATGTTGTTAGATGCTCAACGTAAAAACTCATCACTCTCTATTTGACTGCAAGCAATATTGTTAATTAAATAATCGACTTGTGAAAAATATTTTAAAGTTTATCAACGCGGAAAATGGCAGGCTTCATGATACTAAAATGTGAATTCAAAGTACTTCGTAGCGGTAGGAACATTCGGCTAGGTACGTAAACTTGTTCTATAATTGTTTTATGTCCCAACAACGGTGAAACCGAGGTCAGTGAACTCACGAACGCCATGTTATTCCTGGATTGTCCTGAATCGCCTGCATTGGACATATGGCTCGTCTAATATTACGAAATTAGAAACAAAACTAGCATTTCCACTGCAAAAGGAATCTTCGTGTCGTAGTTTTAGATTTCAAATTTGTTCGGTTATAAAGGAATTTAGCTAAATATAATTGAGAAGGATTTTTCTTGGAGAAGCTTTATGTTAAGTTGGGAAAGTAACTTTGTCATTATATTTTTAGCTATGTTTACTTCAGAGTTGACACATTCTTATAAGATTATATTCCATTATACAATTATTCTAGATTATTGCTAAGCGTCAGAAGCAACCAAACTCTGTGCATTAAGAAATCAACTGGAGATTTAGTCCATAAGCATTCAAAATGTCAATAATATATATCCCCTAAATGATGACAAAATAATATTATAATGTAATAATTTTACAACACTGTGTCTGGGTTATGTAGATGATGTCACCACATCCGAGAATATATTTATGGGAACAAATTTATCTAGGAACACAGCGTATTTATTATGTATGGTATTATTTTCAAAATAACGTTTGTGATGCGTTCCATATGTTTCACAATCTTACAGATCGAGGTGTTACGATGTGGTCTTGTAATCTTTGAATATTAATATTTAGTTTTGTACTCCGTAATGTCTGTGTCTTTACGCCTATAGGGTTTGCTGCCCGGCCTTAAATTTAAGACCCAGACAAGGTAGGAGTTAAAATGATGTAGTTTTTGGAAGTAAGAGTCTGACACGAATCTGTCAAAAATTTTACGTTCAGTAAAATTTTTGAAAAAATCATTTTAGATCAAATGCAAAGATTTTTTAATAGAAATAAATTATTACATGCGAAGCAGTTCGGATTTACAAGGGGTCGTTCAACAACTGATGCCGGTGTTGAACTTCTTAATCATATTTACGACGCATGGGAGGACTCAAGCGACGCTTTGGGAATATTTTGTGATTTATCCAAGGCGTTCGATTGCGTGCTTCATGATACACTGATCAGGAAGCTTTCCCATTACGGAATTAGAGGTGCATCTCTGGACCTTCTTACCTCATACCTGAGTAATAGGGTTCAGAGAGTCGAAGTAAACGGAATGGTTTCTGCCGGGTCTGTTGTGAAGATGGGTGTTCCGCAGGGTTCTATTCTCGGCCCGTTTTTATTTCTTATCTATATTAATGACTTGCCTTACCTTGTAAGGGATAAACACGAGATAGTGCTGTTTGCTGATGATACCTCACTATTATTCAAACTCAGACGACGACAATCATTAATTGACAATGTAAACAGTGCTCTCTCAGAAATAGTTCACTGGTTTGGTGTGAATAACTTATTACTAAACGAAACTAAAACTAAATGTATTAAATTCACAACACCAAATGTTAAACAGATAAAAACCAGTGTGCTTGTCAAGGGCGAGGAGTTGAGTCCTGTAGATACAACTGTCTTTTTAGGTATAACCCTGGACGCTAAGCTCCAGTGGGGCCCACATATAGATGGCTTGTCGAAGAAGCTCAGTTCTGCAGCATATGCCGTTAAAAAAATTAGAAATTTAACAGATATAGATACAGCGCGGTTAGTTTATTTTGGTTATTTCCACAGCATCATGTCATACGGTATTTTGTTGTGGGGGAATGCTGCTGACATCCAGTCTATTTTTGTTCTGCAGAAAAGGGCTATTCGATCAATCTATAATCTTAGTCCGAGGCATTCGCTCAGAGAATTATTTAAGGAATCTAAAATAATGACAGTTGCCTCTCAATATATTTATGAAAATGTAATTCACGCTCATAAAAACAAAAGCTTATTTAAGAAATATAGTGATATACATAATATCAACACGAGGGGGAAAAACAAATATGTTGTGCCTGCCTCCAGGCTTCAGAAAATAAGTAGTTCGTTTAGGTGTCAATGTATACGCTTTTACAATAAAATTCCTAGCGATATTCAAAATTTGAGCCTCAATAAATTTAAAAGTGTAATAAAGGCTAAACTTTGCTGTAAAGCATTTTATAAAATAAAAGACTACTTAGAGGATAGTCAGGCTTGGGAATGAGCCGCTGTAATGTCTGCACAGGTCATGTTGACATGTTTGTAACATAAGTTACACTTTTATATACAATTTGACATTACGTTTATTTATTTTTTTTATACAATGACATGATCACATAGTATGACATTTTTATTTTTTATTTGACATTTTTTTTTATTTATTTGTTGACATTTTTATTATTTTATATTATTGTTAGTGTAAGGACCGTGTGAGACTTGTCGTGCTTTTTTATCACCAGTCATCTGCGTTCTGACAGTTTGAGTACTTGCGCGACCCACCCAAATGTTCTTTTGATCGGTATTGTTCGTCGGACAACTCAACAGCACTAGCTATATGGTTGCAAACTGACACTTGCGTGCCTGTCTTCAGAACGGGTCCACTTAAACTGGTGTGGTTCTTTCCTCAAAAGACCACTACAGAATGAACTTGCACGGTTCTCTCACATTATGTTATTTTATATTGTCTGGACTTGAAAAGAGACTGACCTCTGAGTTTGTTTCGGCATTTCTTCTCAGAGTAGTCAGATAGGAAATGCCGGCTTCATCTAGTTTTTCACATATAATTTGACGTGTAAAAGTGCCGTTTTAAGGCCTATTTGCAAAAATAAATTCATTGTTTCATTGTTTCATTGTTTCATTGACACTTTCTCTCGCATAATCCAGGATTGCTCAGGAGAGATATTAAATGTTTTTTTCACCTATAAAATAGTAGGACCGTTGTCTGATCTTACTAATATGCGAAAGTTACGATGTTTGGATGTTTGCTACTCAATCACGCCAAAACGACTGGACGGATCTGGATGAGTATTAGGCACAGGCGTAGGATATATTCCGGAATAGGGCATAGTCTATTTTTTATCAACATACGACGCAGGCGAAGTCGCCGGTGGAAGCTAGTTAAAAATAAACTCGAAAATGTTATCGTGACTTACCTGTCCAAGATCGATGGTGAGGTTGACTTCGTTGTACTTCATCCCCCTGGACAATGGCGGACTCTGCCACCAGGTCTCCGAGCTGTCCACCGCATACTCCGGGGGATGCTTCTTGGCTTCATTCGTAGCATCACAGATGTCACAAACCTGAGTAAAAGACCAAATATATAAGGATAAGATTTTTAAAGTAGTTTCAGGTTTACCAAACAAGAAAAAAGACAGCCATCGGAAATATTTAAAAATATTATTGACTGTTTTTTTCTTTGAGAGTCTGTTTTACTTTCGACGTTATGTGTATTGTGGCTACATTAATTAATTTGAATATAGAATACAATTTATATGAACTATAATTATGCCGCTTAAGCTTCTCGCAAACTTATAAAGGTGGTGAACCATGCACCTAGTTGCATACCGATAAAATAAGTATATCAAATCAGATACAGGATTGTTAATACTCATTTTATTAGGCAAATACACATTATTCTTAAAAAAAGTACTTAATTAAAGATAATATCAAGCTAGTTCGTACATTTCCATCTATACTGTTAGTTGATACATAGAAATAAAGATCTATTGAAGAAGAGGCTATTGTATCAAATGTATATAATATGCCAAAGGAATTTATTTTATATTTTACAAAACATGTGGCAATTATGCTGATCCGGAGGACTTCCTAGTCAGAAAGCTACTTTCAGACTGTATCAGGTTATTTGGTAACAGGTAAAGATAGCGGCCACATGCCGTGGTGGCCCGGAGGTTAAGGAGCCCGCTTTTTATGCATGAGGGTGGGGTTTCGAAACATGGCAAGTACCAATGTGACTTTTTCCGAGTTATATGTACTTTCTATGATTATTTAGACACCACTGACATACGGTGAAGGTAAACATCGTGAGGAAACCTGGACTTATAATTTCTGATTATGAGTTTGAAATCGCCAACCCGCATTGAGCAAGCGTGGTGATTAATGCTCTAACCTTCTCTGTGTGAGAAGAGGCATTTGCTCAGTAGTGGGCACTTATAGGCTGATGATGATGATGATGAAAGATAGGGGTAGATCATATTGGATGCATTGCGGCCATTCAGCTAAAATTGACGCTACTAAGTACAAGAATAAAAGCCTTATTATCACTTTCAAATAACGAGATGTTTTTAGAATTTATTTAAAGCCTTTCAACAAGTTGCCTTGGTAGCAGTCTTGTAATGCTTACCCGTCTTTATTCAAAAGGATTCAACGAGTAAATGAACTCATTCCTAGACAATTGACAAGATATGCGCTTGCGCGGTTTTATTGATTCTTTCCTAAGAGTGAAGGTTCCCTGATGGATTAGTGGTCAGCAAGCGGTTCGTGCTTGATTAGGTTCGAACCTCAAAAGGATATTTGATGACAAACTAAGTTTCTTGTTGTTTATGTGTGTATATTATAGTCAAAGTCAAAGTCAAAATCATTTATTCCAACTAAACCATAAATAGTAGTCTCTTCGTCGGTGAAGCTAGGTATACTGGCCAACTATCAGTTGGTTTTCAATCAATTATAAGAAGCATAAAATAACCCTTTACGACAAAATATTGATCACAGAACAGAAAAACCTTCACAATCAATAAAATAAATTTCGTTTTAAACATCTTCAAACTCCAAAAATTTTTTTTAAATCTAAATATTCATAGCATTATTACGAAATACCTAATTCCAAAAACCTTCAAACAAAACATCAACAGCAATTGGGACCTTTGTGTTTGTAAAAACAAAAGGAGCTTAGTTGAATAGGATGCGCGTGAGCATTTGGCCGCCATATGTCCGCAAAAACGCCACGAGATTTACTGATCTTTGTCGAATTTCTCCGAACCCGAAGAGCCCAAAGATCCCCGAAGTGGGATTTAGTTGCAAGAAATATTGCCCGCCTATTTACATTGTGTAGCTATGCAGTCATATGTTTGTAATTACTGATGACAGATTGTTTAGAACAATTTGTTTTGTTTAGACAAATGTTACAATGTCTTCTTGAGAGAGTGTTTTTGGTTCCTAGACAATGAGTAAAAGAGAAACTAGATGGGACAATGCAGTATGCTATGATAAGTAAGTAGTAATAAATAATTTGAGTTAGTTTTTATTAATGATTCCACGAAGAACGTGTCTTATTCACACGCAATTTTAGTACTTAAGTTTTTTTTGCTAAGTCTTAGAATAAATATCAAAACTGTAGTTGAAAAGAATCTAGAAGCATTACTGAATAGGTATCCATAATCCATGTAGAAAAAAAGAAACGTTTTGGTTTGTTGCTAAGCGCTAAACTCAAAAACGGCTGATTCTTTTTTTCTTTATTTCTTTCTTGTTAAAAGTCTTAAGCGACGGATCTAAAATATAAACTGTTATTGTTAGTAGCTTCGTTGTAAAGTTTTATTTGTCCTATTTCAAAATAGCAATGAGTTACCTAAATTAATACAGAAAATTTCGAAGTATTTCGTTTTAAAAGGCCAAACATATTAAATTGAAAGTACTTTAATTACAATCATATTGCACAGACTGTTGTGTTCGAGTTTATATAACAAGGAGCCCAAGTTTAAGTCCCTAAGCTAAGCGATCATAGCATTTTGCATATTTCTCAATAATATCACGTTGCTTAGTATTTATTATGCTTGTTATATATAAGCTACTAGACTCGCTTGATAAAAACCATATTTTGTTCACTTTTATCTACGCTTTTATGGATTAAATGGTAAAATGCCATATCCATACATATCATCACGCCACCGTCTACAATTTGGGCAAACAGAGACAATTGAATGCCAAAAGACACGACTTGGACATATCTCTTACGCTTGTTCTACATTCATCAATGTTTTAATGCATTAATACTACTTTTTTAAATCTTACAAACTAGTGCTTAACTGCAGTCCCACCTGATGGTAAGCAGTGATGCAATCGTTGATGGTAAGGCGCACTAGTTTATTAAATTAAGATCCTAACTCTAGCCTTGAAGAAACCTAAATTATAAGTGGACGGGATCATAAGCTTTTACTACTTACTTAAGAAGTTCATTAACTATCCAAACTAATATTATAAATGCGAAAGTAACTCAGTCTGTCTGTCTTTTCTTCACGCCTAAACTACTGAACCAATTTGTGTGAAATTTGGTGCAGTCATAGTTTGGAACGCGAGGAAGGACATAGGATAGTTTTTTAACCAAAAATCTGCAGGAAGTCGCTATTCCACGTGAACAAAGTCGCAAAGGGCATAAACTAGTTTTGTTATAACATTTCATTCATCACAGAGTCGTTATGAATCAATGTAAGTACAATAACCCAGTCAAAAATAAACGCGGTCCAACAGATAAATGGTTCAAAGTTTAGAAGATAAGGTTCACATTAACTACTGACGACCGTTACTTATCTTCGGCTAAATTAATCAAAAATGTGTTCCATCTCTCATTCGTGGCCTATTTGAGATTTTTATATTAATATTTTTATCTTTCTGCCGGCTATAGATGACAAACCAACTGTATAATACCGCCAACGTATCTTGGCGAGTCTGAAGTTAGCCGATTAGCTGCGCAGTACACAATTTTGTTCCTAAAAGATCCATTGAGCAGACAAACAGCTAACTTCAGACTCGCCAAGATACGTCGACCGTACTGTACTTGACGTTTTCTGCCTATTTTCGATTAAAAGCTGACCATGGCGGTCAAAAAGTTGAATGATTTCACGTCATCATTACTGACAGTATTTTTTTTCTTTCATTAAAACATTGCCCCTCACTAGGATTTTCTCCTGTATCGTGGATGCGATTACAAACATACACTTTCTCATAAAACAATTTGTGGATCACACAAATAGTTGTTGCGTGCGGGAATCGAACCCGCGAGACATTACGCGGCATCCAGTTGCAAAGCCACCGCGCCAAAAGTCATGTTTTTGTTTGTTGCACATTTGACAATTGTATTTAGTATTAGACGTTTAGTGTAGGAGTGTAGGTCCATACTCTTTATTAGTTGAGTTCTTAGTCACTAGGTGAGTCTATTTCTATTAAATAAATCCAATATTGCTTTGGTCGAGCTCAATACCCTTACAGACAGTCGCGTTTACGGCAATCAAGCAACAGGGGACAGTGAATACTTTTTAATAGATAAGAAATTTGTTCCAAGTAATCGATGTAGCATGTTTAGTTATTAGTTTTTTTATCGTGGGGTACCAACATCAGAAGACAATACCACCAAATATAAGACAGTATTCTATTACCATTTAGGTATATTCAGTAAGAATAGTACTGTCAATATGTATTAAAAAAAAGAAGAAAAATTTTTTTTTTTTTTTTTTTTGTAATTATTGTCGCCTAAAACACTAGTGAAACTTCAAGAAATAAACTTAATCATATTTTGTTTCCTATTAAGTATTATGATGCTGATTAATTTACCTAGATTCAGTATTAGGTACCAAGTAATAATTAACTAAAGAAGTATATAATACGCATTATCCATGTTCCCCTTGACTCCTTCTTTATCTTTTACGTAATTTCTTAAAATACATAGATCACATAACATCCATTTCACAAGAGCATCCTAGTTTACATAAGTTTTAAGAGCTTTTAACGCTGCCAGAGCATCGAACTCGTTATCAAACGGACGCTGGGGCAGCGGAACGCAGATAGCTTATCAGTGTCTTATCAGACGGTAGCTGCTTGTTCTACACTGAGTCCAATAATTATAATAAACTTTGTGAATTACATTATTTAGGGCGGGACAAGGGTCCAAATATAATTCAGGAAGCCTTGCATTAAAAAAAAGTTAAACATGTAATGGGAACTCTGTGTTACATTTATATGAATGTTCTCTTTAAAAATCTATATCTTCAATCGTAATCCTGGAGGCAAGCAATCGTAGACTTTTAGAAGCAGTATTAAGATGCTTTTTTCCTTGGTTTGTATAGAATTGCTTGACTAGACCTGCAGTGGTAGGAACACCATCGCGTTTGACCCACAAAGCATCCAATGTTGCAAGGATTATGTAGGAATTCTTTTCATAGGAAAAACTAATAATTTTGATTAACTGTTACCTAAGTTTCTAAAATCTTTTTAAGGTAATTTAACTTGATTCGCACTGCTATTTCGTGCGGATAAGCACTATAATCGCATGACCCTTCCACACTATAGCATTTAAAACTAAACTAACGCATGACACAATTAAAATGTAATTCAAAACTCAACAAAAGTTATAGAACGGACGAAATTTGTATCTTTAAAACAAAATAGGATTTCATCTTTGAAATATGAGATGCTTTAGGAACAATAATACGCTACAGTATATAAAAACTGACTGCACACACTTAAAGTCAGTTGTTAACAATACAATACTAAAAAACTCAACCTAACAACCAAATCAAATTATAACTCTCCAGACAAATCGGTAGTGTTACAATAAAAAGTGCATACACGATACACACTATAGCTTCTCTTCTATGTAAAGCACCATAGAACCGAAAAGTACTATCAATCTCAATCACACACAAAATATAAACAATCTCACCTGTCCTTGAATCACATGCTCATCATGGTCCGCGTTAGCTCCAACCAATTTACAGTACAATTCTGGTCCTTCATCTCCGCATGTAGCCGTGGCCGTAATCTTCTTTTTAGACGCTAAGTTAAAATATCTCGGTGTTAAAACTTCTGTGTGTACGAGGACCGTATGCATAAATATGAGGAACGTAATAAATGCGCCTGCGCCCGCCATGTTGCGCGGACGGCGGCCCGTCGCCGAATGCCGGGCTACGTGAACAGGGGTAGCGTTTTTTTCGTCAATGAATTAGCTAGGGATCTTATTTGAGCGGACGGCAGCTTTTTGTTGTCCAGCTCCAGTTGTATTAACATTTGTTATTTAAATGTAGGGTTTATGTTAAATACTGGTTTGAATATTCATTTAAAATTAAACGATATGGTGTGAATATTAATTAGTAATCATGTCGTTCTTGGTTTTCATCATAATTTGAAAGTAATATTACGACTTTATCAAAAATTTGAATAAAAAAAATCAAGCGTCGCATAAAAAAAATCCTTTTTTTATACATTTACTAGAAACCTGCCCCGGCTTAGCACGTGTGCAATGTTGATTCAAAATTTCTCAACTATTTAGTAGTTTCAATGAGAAGCATGCATCGGGATATAGGGACAGAGGAAGCGACCTTGTTGTATAGTAGTTAGTGATGATGTACCGACATTGTATTATACCATTTAAGCTTAGTAGACCTGATAAGTTACAGCAAGTCACTGGCGCTTTACTCCAACCGGTCAGCCAGCTGCCATGAGAGAGACCAAGCTAAGTCTTGAGCCAGGAAGTGTCTCGTAGTCGACTATTTTGACTGCACGGTTGGTGCGGTAACTGGCTGCCGTGCAACGTGTCGCGGGTTCGATTCCCACACGGAACAACTCTTTGTGTGATCCACAAGTTGTTGTTCCGGGTCTGGGTGTCTTGTGTGTGTGAAATTGTATGTTTGTAACAGCACTCACGACACAGGAGAAAGTCCTAATGTGGGGCAACGTTTTTTTAAAAAGAGAAAAGAAAAGAGAAAGAGTCTTTGTATCAAGATGATGATGATGATCATACACGATTTTGACCTTTATGAGTACAATTTTAAACTTACATTATATTAGTAATAATATAATGTAAGTTTAAAATTGTACTCATAAAGGACAAAATCGTGTTACTACTCATCTGTAGAGTCTCTTAGAATATAATTTACTATGTAGGTACAATCTACATTCGTACAATATGTTTACAAATATAAACATTACATTCTCAAAACAACCTTGGTATGATCATCATCATCATCTTGATACAAAGACTCTTTCTCTTTTCTTTTCTCTTTTTAAAAAAACGTTGCCCCACATTAGGACTTTCTCCTGTGTCGTGAGTGCTGTTACAAACATACAATTTCACACACACAAGACACCCAGACCCGGAACAACAACTTGTGGATCACACAAAGAGTTGTTCCGTGTGGGAATCGAACCCGCGACACGTTGCACGGCAGCCAGTTACCGCACCAACCGTGCAGTCAAAATAGTCGACTACGAGACACTTCCTGGCTCAAGACTTAGCTTGGTCTCTCTCATGGCAGCTGGCTGACCGGTTGGAGTAAAGCGCCAGTGACTTGCTGTAACTTATCAGGTATGAGTACAATTTTAAACTTACATTATATTAGTAATAATATAATGTAAGTTTAAAATTGTACTCATATGAACTCGTTAAGAAAATAATTGAAATTTTCTTCGTTTGCATAAGTCCTTATTTACAAGATGCCATCTTCTTCAACCCATAAAAGAGCAATAATTGAATTCAATTTAGGCGTGTTTTTCTTTTTAGACCATGCTGATGACAATTATTTTTTATGTTATAGAATGGCAGTCGAGTAGACAGATTACCTGTTGGTAAGCAATCAGCGCCGCTCATAGAAACCCGCAACAACGGAGGAGTTACGAGTGCGTTGCCGGACTTTTGGAGATTAGAGATTTGGAGATTTTAGGATTGGGGGAGAAGGATTGGGCCTTCAGTAACCCTACTTACACGGCAAAACACAACGCTGTGGTTGTTTCACGCCGGTTTTCTGTGAGGCCGTGGTTTCACGGTCACTAACTCCGTTCGAACCGTCCCATTCGTACCGAAACATGACTCTGCAACCCTTTATTATTTATTTATCTATTTATATGCTGAACTAGCGGCCCACCCCTGCTTCGCACGGGTTTAACTATCTCGCTATCAAAGGGTCACTTTTCCCAATTTTCCCCTCTACTTTTCGAATATTTTCTTTGATAAGAACCTTCTCCTGACAATAAGAAACATAACAAAATAAGAATTAGCAAAATTGGTCTAAGCGTTGTTGGGTTATGCGCTTACCAACACATTTTGCGATCCATTTTTATATATAAGATGAAAACCGCTGTATAAAATGCTAAAATAAGTTACTTTAGAATACATAACTTTATCGAATTTCTATAGGTACATTATCTAAGCACTGTTTATCTATTTTATAGTGATTAACAGATGGCGACAGAATTCGAGAGATCTTCTTCGTAAACCAACCCATTTACACTCTTCAAACACTCCTTCATAGAGAAGTTAACTCTGTCTGTCTGTCCCTATGCCTTAGACTTTCCCATAGCGCCACTCCTTTTCTTGCGGTAGGGAAATCATCAAATGACCTCTCGTCCTGGGTGGACAGGGGCTAAAACATAAAAACCATTTGACTGCCCGGTTGGCGTGGTGGCTGGGCAACTGGCTGCCGTGCTACGTGTCGCGTGAACAACACTGTGGGATCCACAAATTGTTGTTACGGGTCAGGGTGTGATATGTATGTGAAATTGTATGTTTGTAACCGCAGCCACGACACAGGAGAAAATCCTAGTGTGAGGCAACGTTTTTTAATGATTAAAGCTAATGTGACCAAAAAACACCCCGTTTCTTATATTCCCTCCGGTTGAACATCAGGCCTTTTTTGTGAGAGGAAACTCATCAAATGAATACTCCCGCTCAGAATCGGGCGGGACAGAGTGTCAGACTCTGACTAAAAATCCCCCGTTCCTTCTCCTGCTCTAGGCCGAGGCCACGGTTACTAATTGCGCTTACCCCGCAACGACATCAGCCCTGTAATCCCCATCCGTGAAGGTCTAATGAATGGCTCTTCCAGGTGTGCACGGAATGCGATGTGCTACACGGTTTGGGTCTGTTTGCTTTTGATCGAGCGGGAAACTATCCTTGCTCACAGCCCGGGGAAATCGCTTATAGCGACAGGAGATCGTCGCGAATCTCCGACGCCCAGAGGGTCACCTAACTTATTACTTATTTACTATCTTAATAGTTCAAATCGATAATATAGACTGTTTTTTCATGTATTTATTTCGATAAATGTGTAAATATTATAAAAATAAATGTATTAAAAAAATACAAAAAGTCAATATCAAAAATATAACACTCTCGACGTTCGCTGTCATAGTACCTACCATTGTCATACTGCTGATCCATTACTGGTAATAAGATTTACGTAGTGTACAATATATATAGATACCACTTTTCTGGACCCGTCTTTTCACTGTTTCGGATCGGATTCGAATCGGGCGTAGAGTGGTCGACGAGCTGACTAATGACGTAATGCATGAATTGAAGTGGATATGGTTATAAGAATGTTTGGCAACAATTTGGTCCGACTCTATTGGATAATAATTATTCAGATATAGTCGGTAGCTGCTCGAATTGCAATAACAAATTTATATCTGCTAACGGATATTTCTCTTTTGGTTTGTAGGATGATTAATACTCAATGAGTTTCATTTGACATATGGCAGAGTTATTTTAAATTATGTTGTGACCACCATATTTGAAACTATGCGGTACAATTAGTTTTCATAATGAATTGGGGTAGCATTATTGTCGCATACACCTTTCTAAAAATTTTAACGTGAAATCGCGAATTTTGTAGGCAGGCATATGCAAAGATGATTGTTCCTGTTTTAAAGTATTTAAAGAGAATAATGATGGGAGTTTTCAAGCCCGTTCTTTCCGTTCCGAATCTGCATTTTGAAACGTATCTGATGGACAATTCAACTTTCAACGTTTCAAAAGTGCCTTTTTTATTTAAAACAAATTCTTCAACTGGTTTGACACCTATTAGTGTACACACTTTACTTATTAAGAAATATGTTTGTAAATATATTTATAATAAGTAAAAAAAGGGATTTCTTGCAATAGTGTGTATTGTTGCAATAGTCAGTCGTGCACACACAGACGTGATATCTAGCATATAAGGAGATACTCCTGCTGAAGGGTGTCAAGGAAGCTTGCGGGCTTGTCACACAACCGTCAGTCATGTTATGCATACTTTTCTCAAGAGCTGTGAATCTTTGAGACGCGTAACTCTTCCCCGGCAGTGGCAGCATCGTTCGGCAACCCCTTTCGTCATAAACTTCGCCGACGTCAAGAAATCGCATGAAACAACCACCTAGAAATGTGAACGTAGGGTTAAGACAACTTCAACATTTTCCTTATCAAGTCTTTATTTGGTCATTTGTATTAAAACATCCAATCCGAAACATTCGAACTGGACTTTGATAAAGTTGAGGTGACATGATAACTAAGTAACTAAATGAAGTTTTATATAATTTAGCTTAGGGTAATTAACGTCTATGAACTTATTCGACTCTTACATGTACTATCACAGTGCACAGTAGTGCATATTACTTGTATGAGCTACATTAATTCATAAGGTAACAACAATAACCTTTGTAAAGTTTCCGTGGAGATACATCATATGAAGGCGCTCGTTTAATTCTGTTACTCCTTCTACGCCACACCGGCCCTGTACACACAACTTTGAGTTGTGACTTCAAATATTGATACCGGCGTTTAGTAGTATCAAAAATTTGGTGACACGTTGGTTCGTGCGGTATACCAGTAAGGTTTAACCCGCATTGGTAGCATTTCCTGTTTTTACCCTTCGGCAGGTTTTCGTTTCTAGGCTCCAGTTCTTCCGATTGTGTACCCGATTGTGTATTTTGTTCGATCTTTTCTTCATTCTTTAATTCTGTAGGTTCAGGTTGGGTAGTGGTTGCTAAAGTCGTTGTCTCTCTGATGGTAGTTTGTAATAGCTTGGTAGTCTCTACACTACTATTACGTAGGTAAGCGTAAGTTCTTGTATTCGCACCTTTGGTAACCGAGGATAATTGTATATCATCGTAATCTTCTGCCATTTCCTCAACCTCATTATCTGGCATACTTTTTTCTTTGTCTTTCATAGTACTTTTATCGCTTCCAATGACATAATTTTGGTCATCGTCATTATCGGCGTCCTTGATTTCAGTCTCATTTTCATCTATTGGCAGTAATCGTAATTGTGGGAAGTAAGTTGAAAATGTTTTTTTTCTTGTAACTTTCGATGTCAATCTTGGCGTGCTGGTTGTAATCAAAATGACTTTTGGCCATTCTTCTGCCGCATCATCAAAATGGTGCCAAAAATGTCTTTTTGTGGTTGTCGAAGTTTCTTGGCGTGGGGTTTCCTTGTAATTCTGAGGTTTGTTTATCGGAGGCCGCGTCCTTAAAAGTGTTCGGCTGTCTTGTGTAGTCGGCCCACTTGTATGGGTTGGTGCCCATAGGGTTTTGTGGCCTGGAATTGTTGATTGTGTTAATATTAGGTTTATAACGTATGACCATTTCTTTTAACGATACGAGCGTACGGTACTGATCATGTGCTAATTGAATCTGCTGCATAAAGGCCTTCCCCTTAAGTTGGTCATACTACCACACTCGTTAGGGGCATCGCAGCTGCCTATTTCTCGGTATCTGTTTGCAGTTTTAGGACGTACCCTAAATCTGACGTCTATTGAAATATACCAAAAGTTTATATTTTTCTTTAAGAATGTATCTATATTGTACTCTACCTCTATGGAAATATGTATATCTTCTTATTCTTCAATTATAAAGTAGAAAATTTTATGTTGTTCACCACTAATTTATCTGCCTTGCATACTTCTTCAATTTCAATTACGACTGATATCTCTATGACTGGACAGTAGGAGTACAGTAGTGGACCGAAACAACGGAATAATAATAATTACTTACTCTTTGTATTGTGGATGGGCATACTTTGCAGCTACAGCTTACAATTATATTTATCTACTTCTAAAGGAAGGGAGACAATTATTTCATTACCTCGATATGGTTCGTATCTGTAAATATTTTTAGGTAGCACATAGTCGGGGGTCGCTTCTGGTAAATGTTCCACAGGACTTTTGACTCGCGAAAGAAGAGACCATTCGATGTTAATGAAAATAAAGAAAAAGAAAATATTCACGCAACAATAACGATATAAAATATTTGTAAACATTATAAATATAAAAAAATGTAAAAGTATAAAAGTAAATATAAAAAATAAAAAAACTTATCGATCAAACATGATTGCCGTTTGGTCTTGAATAATCTATGGACAAAGAAGTAGCTAACTGTAGAGTATTTATTCTGAATTTTGTAAGTTTGTTAAAAAGTTATTATGTTTAAGAAAAGGGAGAAGATGAGCAATTGGAACAAATGGTAGTTAGTTGCCTACTACCACATCATCCACGTGTGCCGTAGGCACTTAGAAAACCAGAGCGACTCCTCTAAGCCAAGAATGTAGTCAATCTTTTGTTCTTCAATTACTAATTTTCGCATAGTCGTATAGTCATTTTATAAAATATCAAGAGATTTGGTCAATTACTTTATAAAAGTCTGCATAAAGATGCAAATGTACCCACTTTACTCCTAGGAACTGATTCAAAGGCTTCTTTAACTTCTATTTTTCTACTAGGTAAAAACTTTTTGACAAAATGTGACGTGTATAATATAAATCTATGGGAAAGCATCAAAGACGATCAAAGACTAACATTATTATGTAACTATGAGATATTGTCACCAGTTGTCATAGTCACTTTGACAACACAATGATATTATAATGAAGACATTTTGATATAATTTATAGCCTAATTTTTATAATGACCAATGTTTTTGATGCTTGTTTTTAATGCCGTAAATTTGATAATAATTTTGACATACTGTATACCTCAGCGGTCTGTTTTAATGGCTCGTGTCAAGAATCCTTACGTATATGTAGCAACCACTGATGTTATTATACTACCTGAAGATTACGAAATAGAATTCGCTAAACCAATCGCTACTATAGAAAGTGGCGCAGACAATCATTTTTATTACTACTCAGTACAAAGCACATTTCCCAGTAAAAGTACTCGTGCAAGATTCGATAGTGATGTAAGACAAACCAAGATGTTAATATCTAGTAAGAAGGAAAAAAATACTAATCGTGTAACAAAATCAAGAAAGAGCAGTATTCGAGGTACCAGTAAAAAGAGCATACGATACTCCTACAAAGTTGAAACGGACACGCAACAAATATATGACAAAATCGCATTTGAGCAATGGCCGGCGTTACATTTTTCAAATTATGATGAAATCACAAGCAGTACAGAAACTTTGACATCACCAAACATAGTAACCAGTTTCAGGTCTACGAAGACATGGAGAAGTCATTTTCCAACGAGGAGATCAGATACTAATGACTATAGTGATATACTCTTGTCTTTCCAGACAACCACGCAAGGTGGACGTAGGATTGAATATACAAATTATGCAAAGTATTCTAATACAGTACCAAAAAATAATGAATATGATAACATATTAATATATCGGCCAACAATCTCTTCGAAAATGAATGATAACATTCACGACGACAAAAGAAAAAAAATAAAATATTTAGAAAATTACAGAAATATTATGCATATACCGACTGTAACTGAAGCTCTAGATAGGTCATACTATTCAGAACTAGAATTATTTGAAAGTAAATATTCCTCATATAAAACTACACGTCATAAAAAACCGTATTCGATAGACAGTGTTGACGATGAAGTAATCCGGAAATCAGAGAGTAAGAAACCTTCCCGCTTAAAAATAGACAATTATAGAAGTAAAGTTGAAGAAAACTATCGAGAACCATCTGAAGAACTTTTTTATGACAAAAGAACTTATCCCAAGAAACAAACTAACAAAAAACTGTATTTAACAAAATCCAATGAATATGCTGAAGATTGGCAAGACTATGAAACCACTGCTCATCCTACTGAAAAGTATGTATTCAACGGACTTTATTTTGCAGATTCAGAAACAGGAAAGTTTGAAGAACCTGCTACAGAGTTAGCACAAAATCGAAAAACTTTACCTTCTGAAAAAAAACCTTATAAAGATAAGAAGTCTAGCAAAAGTTATTCTGTAGAACGTGAAAAAAATACACAAACTTTTAACGAGCTTTTCAGTTACCGAAAAACTATATCAACAGAAAATCATTTTAGGAAAAGTGGGTTTGAAGAAAGAAATAAGTTTGTCTCACCTAAATCAGACATTCCAAATTATAGAAAAACAAAGCCACCGATATACTTAAAATCAAATAAATCTAGAGAATTCTATGCTACAGATAGAGGGCACAGTGAAAATAATATACAAATAGAATTAGTTCCGTTTCAAGAAGATTCAAATTTAGAGAAGTTTTATAATACAAGCGATGATCGTTCAACTAAAACTCCGTACAAAATGACAAATTATAAGACTCCTTATTTCATAGAACTGGACGAGTTAAGAAGAGTTTATTCTACAAATAAACCGCATCAGGGAATAGTTTATTCTACAAACAGACTACACCAGAGCGGAGTTTATTCTACAAACACACCACACCAGAGCGAAGTTTATTCTACTCAGAGACAACACCAGATTCAAGTTTATTCTACTCAGAGACGACACCAGGGCGAAGCTTATTCTACTCAGAGACCACACCAAAGCGAAGTTTATTCTACTTATCGACCACACCAGGGCGAAGCTTATTCTACTCAGAGACCACATCAAAGCGAAGTTTATTCTACTTATCGACCACACCAGGGCGAAGCTTATTCTACTCAGAGACCACATCAAAGCGAAGTTTATTCTACTTATCGACCTCACCAGGGCGAAGTTTATTCTACTCAGAGACCACATCAAAGCGAAGTTTATTCTACTTATCGACCTCACCAGGGCGAAGTTTATTCTACTTATCGACCACACCAGGGCGAAGTTTATTCTAATGATAAACCACACTATGAAGGAGCTTACTCTACTAATAGGCCGCAACATGTAGCAGTGTATCCTTCCCATAGGCCATATCATGGAGAATCGTATTCGAATGTTAGATTACACTTTGAAGGTGGTGATTATTCCTCCGATAAGCCACACCCTGAAGAGGTTTCTTCAACCGATCGACCACACTATGAAGGAGCTTATTCCACTAATAGACCGCATCACGAAAAAGGTTATTCCACTGATAAGCCATTCAATGAACCATTTACCGAATACCAAAAACCTTATCCCATGCATATGAAAGATTATGACGAAAACCCTTCTGATATATTCCAAAGTTTTAAACCTGTTTCATCAGCTGATGTTCCTTTTCATATAAATTTGTTGGATCCCACTCCTACTATTTCAGCGGGTAATGAATCAACTTTTGATTCAATGTTTTTAATGTCAGTTATTGGAAATAAAACAAACAAATGTTATACATGCGGAATGAATGAAGTTGATTACAGCTCTGAAGAATGTTACAGGGTTTTTGAGCACCCGGAAAGAACACTCAGATATAAAATGCATTCTTTCAAGCAGAAATGTTCAGGTCAAACGTTTATCGGTGGCTGTTTCAAAAGGTTTCTAGATATTGGTCATTATTATATCGAAAGAGGATGTAGGCATTTTCCACCAGCGCACGGACTTAGTTTTGCTTCTAGTAGGTATGTAAGTATTGAACGCATGCTGCGTGGTAAATCAGAAGGATGCACGGTCAGTCCAGCTGCTACCCTTGTACCTTTCAGCAGACCCGCGTTGCTTTATGCTAGGTTTCATGTTTGTGTTTGTACTAAGAACTATTGTAATAATTCATCAATGGTATCAGGGAACCTTATGTTTTATTTTATTTGCATTTATTTCTATTTAAGTAATAAATGTTTTTATATAAGTATTATTTAAAGACAATTATCTGCTTTTGAAATCAATCAATCAGATATGTTTTCTAATTAATTTTAATAACACCATTATTTAAAATAAAAGCCTAAACATATATGTAAGTGTAGTGAGAGAAAATAAAGTTGAGAGTCATTGAGAGTGTCAGACTTAATGACCAAACATAACCGCGTGCAGAAAGCGACGCGCGCAGATCAGGTTCTGGTCGGACAGCAAGCTACCCTTGTCCACCGTACGCAGATCCGTGCTCGCTATCATCACGAACCTTAAATAACTGGTATGAACGGCGAATTCCTCAAGTGGTAGGAAAGAAAATAGATGCCATCGTACGTTACTGCAAATGAAACAAAATATAAAACTACAAAGTCGAAGGTTTATTCGAATGATTTCTACGTACTACAGCGAATATTGATATTTATGACCATCTTGCTTTTTGTCGTGTGACAGTTTGTTCTCACTTATGCTCTCAACACTACTCTGCCGACGGAGTGACTTAAGGTCAGAGGGCTTTTTCGGCTTGCTGTCATCGTTCACTTTCTGATCGCCTTTTTCATTATTGTCTTTGTGCGATAAAACCTCTTCATCACTTTCTGTTGTACTTATGGTTATTACTGGGATTACAGAACCTATTGAATCCGACTGTTTCGATTGGGTACTTGATTGTGATGTTTGTTTTTCATGAATTTTTTTACCATTGGTCTTTTCTTTGGGCACTTCTTTTACAATTTTGGGTTTTGTTGCTTCTTTTGCGTCTTGGATTTGCTTTTCGATCACAGCTTTTTTTTCTGTTCGGTCGTCAATTTTTTCCAGTTTTACTTTCAAACCTTTATTAAATATTTCATTAATTTTCTGTTTTTTGGGACCATCTGTTTTGAATTCAACGCTGTTTTTTACTTTCTTATCCGGTTTATGTATAAAAATATCTTTGATTTTTAAAACTTCTCTCGGTAGAGTTTCATGAAAGTCAGTGTCAGTTTCATCATCTACATTGTTCGGTGAGGGTGAAGGAAAATCGACCTCTGAAACGGCTTCTACATCACTTTTTTTATCAAGCGCCATGCCGACAATTTTAGCAAAAATGCCACCTGGAATCAATAATATTTGTTAAATTGTTAGTTCGTTGAATTGAAATTTAAAGAAAAATAAGACTTTATTTTTTAATAGTAACTGTCGTGAGTATTTAAATGAATGATGAGTAAAAAAAAATAAACCATATATCGTCCATATACAGTCGTGATGTCCTAGACTTCATACGCAATAAAAAGTCTACGTTTTGCAAAAACATTGCTACAGACACACACTTTAAAACTGTTACATTTTGACCCACCTACTGAATATTAATTAAGCTAATTGCCAGTTTTATAATAATATATATCTGACCCTGTGCTATTTAAAAATTGAAAATCCTAACGATTATTTAACTTGGCTGGTTTTTTTGAGGAAGAAACGTCATAGCTTTGGCGAGAGAGAGTGTTAGACTCTTGCCAACGTAAGGTCATGGCACACTATCCCAGCCCTGTGCAGGGTTTCTTCAACCCAGCAAGTAATTTGATATTCAAAATTGAGCATTAAGTTGAATCTCAATATGAAAAAACTAACGGTTGATGATTTCGCACGATGCATAGATATAAGGTGCTGTGCTGTTCTGTTGCGGTGCCGGTAGTATGTTATGACCTCAAAAATCACCCATTGCTTCCTCGGACCTACTTGGCTTTGCTCAGCTTCTTGGAGAAAGAACGCGGTGACTTTAGTCAGTAAGAGTCCCAACAGACAGACTGGCTCAGGAACTGTGCTTACGATATCTATCCAGCTTTGCTTAGAGAAAGAAAAGTGTGAGATTCACGATGTCAAGAAACTGTACAAACCTTTTTTCTTAGCAACTTTAATTGGTTCATTCATCTCTTCGGTCAAAGTTTTCCGATCATCGGAATCAATTGATTTGCTCATTGGTAAGGATGGCAATGCTTTCTTCCATCTAGCAAAAGGCGTATTGTCGATAGATGACGATCCACCTCTTCTCCTAGTGTCGGCTAGTTGGAACATCTTTCTACGTTCTTCAGTTCTTTCACGACGTAATTGTATCTGAAACGTATAAAGCTGTGAGTGGTGACCAAGTAGTTGCCTCAAATCTCAACACTCTAGTGTATTTTTTGGTTATTTTAAGTTGTACGAACTGGTATTAATAATTAACTATTCAGTAATAAAGTTTGGCTAAGAAACTATTAAGATACTCACTTTCAAATCATTGTTTGCTTCCCTTAAAGAGTTGGTCAGTGACGTTAAATAATATATTATCAATATTAGCAACACCAACAAAGGTATCACTATAGCGGGTGAGGCTATATACTCCAGTGCAAAACTCAAACTTTTCGGAAGTATTTTATAAATGTTGATTGTTAATATATAATAGATCTTGTCATATTCAGAAAAGGGTCCACAGTGCCATGATGGTTTTACCCAAACAATTGTGTATCCTACTGGTAATACACAAAGAAATAACATTGTTAATAATAGAGCTAGATAGAAGTTATTGCTTTTCGATACTCTGAAGACGACTTCGTGAGGTACATTGCACGTCATAACTGCCCAAGACCGCAGGTACATCATGATCATTAACTTGACAACATTCAACACAACGAGACCTGGCGAGAAGAACATCCCCATCCATACCATTCCCTGATTATTGATAAGGTGTAAAATATTCTCCGCAATTTTGAAGTCTCCATATTCTGGAAACTTCTTTTCAAGGTCCCAACACCAACAACGGTTCATGTAACGCACAAACAGTGCACGAAAAAAGTCTAGGAATAGTGTGCCAAGGAGAACGAAGACCTGGAAGAAAATTTAGCAATTATTTGATTTTGAAAATACCTAAAATTTGATACTTGAAGAAAGAAAAAATGTCTTACCAAATCCATCATAGTTAGTTTCACAAGTTCCTGCCCAAACATGGTTTCCCAGCAAAGTTTTAACAACTTTTTCTTTGTAGGTACTGATAAATTGTACATTTTCCTTTGATTGTCGTCGTAATACATCACATCGATAGCTGTGACGTTAGTACCATTCTTCACATCAGCCGCTGCATTAACATTTGATGGGCAGAGTTTAACATAACAAACTCTTTTTACTATGGTGCAGTTGGACATAAAGAATACTTGTTTCATATTTTTCCCATTACAGTTAATTGTACAATTGAATGTAAAGTCAGGACAAAAAGCGATCGTTGTGGGTGTTTTTGGCTTCACAGTTGTGGTCCTCGGTTCTGTAGTTACTTTGGTAGGGATGCTATAGTTTTTTACATTATTATTAACTTCCGTAGTCTTCTGATGTTGCGGTGAATATGAAGTAGAAGTTTCTATAACGTCGTTGTCTATAGAATATTTTAATGTACTTTGAGTAACATCTAAACTGGTTGTAGTATCTATAGAATACGTAGTAGAATCTACTATGTCATTTGTAGTGGAATCAAAATTTTTTTCTGTAGTGAAGTCAAACATATCTGTTGCTGTTTCGAGGAAGCTTAAAGTTGAATAGAATTCTGTATCAGCGAATGTAGTTTCAGTATCTGTAGTCGTATCTGTATTAATATTATCAATTACAGTAGAAGGTATTTCTGAACTCTTTGTACCAGTTGAAGTGTCAGTACTATAATTATCTACTGTGGTTGTGTAATCTAATGTATTAAAGTCCGTCACTGTACTCGAATAGATAAAATTTGTATAATCTTGTATTTCCGTGTCAGTTTCTGCTCCTGTAGTGCTTTCAGTATCATAAAATGTATATTCGTAATCATCTGGGTCCGATGTAGTTTCATTTACCTTTATTACATCTATTGGTTGTTGAATTCGTATATTTCTTAATCGTTCCAGTTCTTTAATCCCCAGAGAAATACTATCCAATGTGGTACTGTCAGTGTTTTCCAGATAATTTTCGGTGCTACTGCTTGTGGATTCAAATAATTCTTCGTCGCGTGGACGTCTTAAAAGTATTTTGGGGGCAATTTTCTTTGGAAATGATGCAGAACCTGTTTTTAGTATGATCCCATCTGATAATTTGATTGGTAATGTTATTTGTATATCACAAGGTCCACATGAGACTTTCTGTTCGATGCAAAAGTCTGGTAAAGTTGTAGTATAAGATTCACTAAGATTTAGAGTTTCATTTGGAATTATTGTAGCATTCAAACTCAATGTTGGTTTTAATAAATCTAGATCTTTGCTCATACCCTCAATCTTGCTGAATAAGGCGAATATGAGAGAATATAAATTTAGGAGATTTAATAGCATGATCCTGTAAGGGAGAGAAAATGTTTGATTAACCGAAATATAACAAGATTTTAATATTATCACAAGGAAATTGAAATATGTACCTTGCTAATTGCAGCCTCAATTGTTTTCTCGGGTGATAATGTTCTAAAAATCCTAGTAACTCAAAGAATACAGGAAAAGTTATAGAGATGACTGTTACAACAATAGTCGTTTCGTTCTCGCGCCACCAACTTCTTACTTTTAGGTTGTCATCAGAGCGAGACACGACTGTAACCACGGCATATGCCGACACTGCTAGCAGTATAACAACACATATGTTGACCAGAGCACGAAGTGATATTATGCGCCAGCTAAAAGAAGCAAAATTATTTTGGGGTTAGTACGGATGTGGACATTCACAATTCCCGTATTATTTTCACGTTCTGATGAAGTGTGGTACGAGAGTACCACCTCGGTACAGTAGCCAGTCGGTCCAAAACAACACTTGCGTTGTATTTCGTCGTGTGTGTGTGGTTACCGGAGCCCGAAACGTTACCTCTCCCCCTATTCTCAATTCCATCAAACCATAAATGCCACCCTCTTTTTGTGAGGTGAAAATCATCAAATGACTTCTACCGCCCAGGGCCAGGGCTGCTCTGGGCCGAGGCTTCGGTGCTCATTGGGGTTGCCCCGCAACCCCGGCTGAACATCAGCCCTACAGGGCCCAATTTGTGATAGTCTATTGGCTCTTTGAAGCGTGCGCTGAATGAACGCTACGCTCGGGTCTGGTTCTGGTCCGGCGGCGAGTTACCTTTACTCGCCGTCCGCAGACCCGCGCTTACGGTGGCCGGAGATCGTCTCTCCATCCTCGACACCTACTGCGGTGGCTGGGGCGTCAGGAGGAGGCTAGCTCCCTCACGCGGTCCGCCTCCTTCTTTGCTAGCATAACGCTTTACAGAAAGTAGAGACGGCTTCTCAGTTCGCGGTGAGGTAGCCGCCGCCGATTACTTCCCTGTGGACACGGCGGTGCTCAGCCCAAGCAGGGCACACCGCCACCTTACACTTATTACCAAATCACTACCCCTAGAGGCCGATAACGCACCTGCTCTGGTATCATTTATGTTATGGGTGGCAGTTTTTTTACCATCAGGTAATCCTCCTGCTGCATAAAAAAACAACATCACCCTTATTTTATTGATAATTACCAACTTTTTACTTCACATATCAAGATGATTTTCACACTTATGTGAATAAATATCTCTATTACCACTTAATAGGGTATGAAATTTAACCAGATATTTAAGGTTGTAAAAAATTCAAACAATGGGCTTACTTCCTTAAATCCTTTTTCTTTTCGGCTTCTTCAAGCAGTGCTTCTTTGAAACCCAATATTACTGAAGCTATACGATTATGTGCTGTTTCTGTATTACCGATCATGAAATCCCAACCGGTGAACAATTTCCACGAGAATATGCATTCGTCTTCTTTTTCAGACAGCTTTGACATTCGGGAATTCTCAGCCATCCTGCCAAGACATATTTTTAGGTTAAGCCTTTATCTACCTGTTTTCTTTTAGCTTCTTACGAGTAGAGGCCTAATGAAAAGTCGTCTCAAATAAAAGTCTCATATCGCGTTTATTAAATACCATCTCCTTGACATCGAGTTCTTTATTGATATAATGGGACCAATGACCTAATACTGGCTTTAATGGAAATATTTTTACGACAATCCTCAGAAACGGAGAATTCGATAATAATATTAATAATCATTTTTGCTTTTACTAAATATTTCATTTTTAGGCGTCTTGTAATCTCAGATTAGCGTAACATGCGAGAAACATGTTACGTATGCTCGTATGCTCCACCATAAACCACAATCGAAAATAAACTTACTTCCTGAGTATGGC
Source organism: Spodoptera exigua (assembly GCA_902829305.4). Classification (NCBI taxonomy): domain Eukaryota; kingdom Metazoa; phylum Arthropoda; class Insecta; order Lepidoptera; family Noctuidae; genus Spodoptera; species Spodoptera exigua. The sequence goes on along the minus strand of LR824601.2, from coordinate 2,618,057 downwards.
GACGAAGCTATAAATGTACACTGCGAGTCCTGTCAAGAAGTATGCAAGTGGCATGCGATACTGAGCTCTCTCTACATTGCTGTAGTACCCATAAAAGATCGGTGAGCATTTCAGAACTCCCTCGAATTCCCATAAAGTCAAAAGATTCGACGCATTTCGTTTCTCCTCGTCCATTATAATTTTTCTTTCACCATCTTGTTGTGGATTAGCTGTTAAATACTGAAGTTACACACAATTTGCATTATTATATTTTGTAAGTGTATAATTAGAATAGTAGCAATCTAATAATTAATACAAAGTAACATACATACCTCAGGCACTATAACAAAGACTAGCAATATGAATCCAATAACCAGGTTCACCCAGAACAGCCAACGCAGAAACGTGAAGTAGGAAGCGACCACGGAACCGAAGTGAGACTCAATCTCCTTGATCCTCAGCTCCCATGGGATCAGCAAGTTTGAAGTGTTGGCCGCCTCGCGTTTTATTTGCTGCCAGTACTACAAGAAGAAACATGATTTAAGCGAAAAAAATGTTTCGAGTGAGTATGACAGTCTTGTTGGTTCGATTGATCGCAAGTTGCGCTCTCTTGGGTACGTTTCCTATGTAAGGGATAGTATTCTCGACATTTTCGTTTATGATTACTATTACCAATAGCATGATGTAATATGTTACAAACAAGGAGTATGGTAGTTTAGCCGGTCTATGGCTACAGACATACCTATTATTATCCTACTTTTTTAACCCAGGACTTAGGTAATAAATAAAAAAAAACCCAGTATGTGTGTTTCATCAATCCGTTTAAGATTTAGGAGCCTTATTAAAAACTCACAGAATTTAATAGAATGTTGAATCTAGCGTAGATGTCTCGGGTGCTTTTAGACTGTGCCAGTCTCTCTTGCAGTTGTCCTTCATGACGCTTGATATACGCTTTGGCCTGAAAATGTTAATATTAATCAAACCGCCTTAACCAAGTTAAGTACAATAATTAGTCAACAATACAAAAGAATACGTGTAACGATATATTTAATTGGCTCGTTCAATTTGTACAATGTCTTTATTGTTACCTGATGAACAATCTTGAGTTTCCTCCTCATCCCAAGGGGTTGTTGCTTCACGGAGCCCAGCACTTCTTTGTGCAGATGAATGTTCTCGAATATTTGCTCCTGAGTCACCACTGCTAGCTGACCGTCGTCCATTGATATTGCTGTGCTGGATTTAAGGATAAGATGTCAAAGATGTTGCACATATTAAAGGTATATCTACCCTATGTTATTACTCGGAATGTCGAGAATCGTACAGCTTTAATTATATCGATAGAGAACGCGAATGTTTTTGCCTGTTGTATGAGAAGCTACGTGTATTTACGGCTTACAAATACAAATTCTCAACTCCTGTTTCCGAATCAAGTTGAGCAGGTATGGTCGTAATCAAATTTTGTATCCCTTTTCGATATTAATTTGACTCATATCCATTGCGTAACTGCGCCAAAAATAATAAAGTGACATTTTGAATTATATTTTATGTAATACTTCCCAAAACAAACCTTTAAAATATACTTACTCCCCAGAACTTGTAGTAAATACAGAAGACCTTCTTCTAGGTCTGTTCTCATCTGCAAGGAATGGCGAAGACGGACGCCTGGCTCTGCCCTTACGAGATCTCCTTACGCTTGCCCTTCGTTGGCGGAGTACTGCGCTTAGACTTGCTGAGTAGTCTTCGTCTTCGGAGCCATCTGGAACAGATTCCTCTCGTCAAGTTTTGTGGTCTCCCGAAGACCACATCACTGGCTTCTTACGTAAAAGGACTACAATCTTTTTAAGTTTTTAATCCAAGATCTGTGATTAGTATAATTTTTTCCCTTTAATTGTCTAAATATTACAGTTACACTGTTCACATAGTGGAACCAACCAAATAATACTTCTATTCATATTTATCTTTATCTTTATCTTTAATGTAACCAACAATCTGATTGTGGACTTAAAAATAATAATGTACTTTCTTGCTCTTTCTTTTTCATCACTTTGGAACGAGCAAATATCGTTACTAGGAACGCTAGTATTTACTTTTATCCTTAAATATTTAAGTTATAATTGAAATAAAAGATTTTACTTTGGCCTTGATCGCCTCCGAAAATTATTTAAAATAAAAATTAAAGTAAAACCTGGACATATAATTTGTAATACGTTTCAAATCGCCAACTCTTCTTGAGAATGAGTTTATTTATTTAATAGTTTATGTAAGCTTTATTTATTTATTTACACCCAGTTAGTTAGACAAGAAGAATAATATAATAATAAGGTACAAAGGTACAGATTATTTCTTCAGAAATATTTGTATGTGTGTATGTGTGTTGAGGAAGCTAGTAGGTATATTTTAAGACAAAACTGTACACGTAGTTGGTCTGTCTTATTCAACATTTGAATATAAGCTTAGTAACAAACTAGTAAACACAAATAGAAAAATAAATAAAAAATAAACAAAAATTTAAAAGAAGATAAGCATCAATTGAAAATAATCGAATATGAACTTCATTACTCACGTATTTAGAGTAGCGATTGAATTAGCACATTAACAAGTACATAGATACTATATAGCAAGAATCTTTATAACGTATCTTCGAACATAAAAGATATTTATTTCAGTAACGATAGGATAACAAAATAATGACAGCTTTCCAAATTATGACGTTTTGATTGATACGTTCAATTTCGATTAGGTTTGAAAATTTGGTTTTATAAAATAATTAAGTACCTACTCTTATATGACTGTTTTAAAAATAATTCTCTTTCTAAAGTATTTCGTACAGATTTATTTAAAGTACAGTGTAAGTACATGTATTAAATATGTGGGAAAGCCACACTACTGACCAGAGTGATACCACGGCCTCACAGAAATACGACGTGAAAGAACCACAGCGTTGTGTTTCGCCGGGTAAGTGAGGTTACCGGAGGCCCAATCGCTCCTCTCTTCCCATCTCTTCCCAATCCTCAAATATCCAAAACCCTTATTCCCAAAAAGCCAGCACCGCACTCGTAACTGCTGTGGACTTGCGGGTTTCCATGGGCGGCACTGATTGCTTACCATCAGGTAATCCATGTGCTTGTTTGCCGAATAAAAAAAAACAGAATTTATTTTTGCCTTTTTTTGTTTCTCTCTTCTTCAAAAGTCAACATTCGATGGATTTACCTACATGGATTACTATCCTTATTTACTGCAATCCGCACTTATAAATTCATCTCCGGAGGAATAACTTGTAACACATAATGATTGACTGATCGAACTTCGCTCACGGATCAACAGGTAAGACAAAATTGATGAATCCGTTAACTTTTAAGGAAAAAGGCACGTCACACTAAGTCTGGAATTCCAAAAACCGGTTTTATTCCAAATTTTGTTCCTTATACCCGACTAGGGAGAATAGGGACTGATCAAAATCTTAAAAATTTAACCAGAACAGCATCAAGCTTGTTTTGCAAAAATGAGCTTATGTTATGTAAAAATACTTTTTAGCTTTTTTTGTTTTTTTGTGACTAGTAGCTGACACGGTAGGTTAAACTAATAAACGTTTGCCAATCAATTTATGGCCAATCCTTCCCATTGTCCGAAGGAGGTCAAACGGGGATAATTGAAACAATGAATACATTCTTGCAAATGGCAGTGAACATCATGTGGCTGCTTTGAAGTAAAAAGCAAAGAAGTGTAACGTATGCAACTCACTTAGGTAACTACGTATATTACAACAAATTAATAGGTACTTAAATAATTTCATGAAATCACAAACATGTTAAAACAATACCTGTCGCAGAGCTATAAACGCTAGTGAACTTCTTAAAAAAAATATACTTATTTCGCATGTAGCGTAGAGCTTAAATAAATAAACACAGTACCTAAAGAATTAAACACCTTTGGCAATTATACCTCTTTTAATTGTTAAAATACCATCGCATTATACTATAAATATTTTAAAAGAAAAATCTAAACTTTCAATTAACCATAATATAATCTTACCTCCAGTATTTGGCGAAAACTTGACTTCATTGCTGACAGGTGTCTCGGAAGGTAGGTGGAACAGGTTGACGCCTGATGATGACATACTTCCAGGGTCAGCCCACGTCACCGACAACCGATCCACCGACGGCTGCGGAGACGACGGTGGGTGGTCACAGGAGGCCTACGAATACAATCAACTTTACCAAAAAAATAATGTTTTTTTAATAAAAATATGTAATTTATTTAATTCACTTCTTAATGTAGTTTATGATGTTCAAACTAGTAATCAATTATTGAACTCGTATTGACTTAACAATGACCATGTTTACTAAGTATTCTTAGTTAATAATTAACTTGTTTTCAAACTAATTGCGTTTTACAAGTACTAACTTAAGTTTGTGTTAATCCGACAACGGTTTTATGAAAGGGATAGTGATACTTTTATTTTGAGAATCGTTATTTATGTATTTTATTTTTAACAATAATGTTTTATTTAAAATATATTGTTCATTTTATTACCATTGTAATAATTCAAATTATTTTATTGTTGTTCGCGATGTAGGAACACCCCTTTATAACTCAGGGTTTTTATAACACACTGTATAATGTCATAATGAGAACAAGACAATTAAGTAGCCAATTATATTTTAATACCATTTCCTGGTAAACTTAATAGTTGTGGGTGTGTGCAAGTAAATTACATAAAATAAACTAATTCACGTTATTCTAATTAAACTTTTCATTACTTAGCAAAACGACCACAATCATTATCACTTAAATTCATGTCAGATTTTAATTACACTTAGTTTTAATTTAGCTCCTTCTACTCTAAGTAATCCGTTTTAGATTGCTGCTAAAATATTAAAAACACTTTTTGTCGCGAATGTACCTTTACGAGGTTCTTGATAAATCGAAGAAAAAAACATATTTTGGACGTTATGTTACAAGTTTAAACTTAGCACTGGTTTTATTATAAATATTAGGATTTATTTTTTATTATAAAAAAACAAAATATCTTTTATCCCATAAAAATTATTCACGAATAAAATGTTTAATTAAATTTACCGTGCACAAAATTCGAAGACTGAGTGATAGAACAGACGGAGTCAGATGTATTATTTAGACCAATAGGAGAAAGGTACTGCGGCGGATTATCGGGAAACGACTGACGCAAAGGTGGCCGCACACCGGCGACACTAAATACCACTATTTATGGTAAATGGACCTTCAGACACTGTGTCTCTATGTGTGCGTGTTTGACTCGAATGTAAAATAAAATATGGTACATGACAAAATAATTGACATAAAATTTTCTTATGAAATCTCTTTTTAAAAAAGTATTCCAATTTTCATTAAATACATTTTACGATATATTTATTACTTCGTATGTTTTTTCAATTTTTCGAGAAAAATAAATGTTTTTAGATGTGAAACGAGCATGACGTCACAATGCATAATCCCGTACCTACACAATTAATAGATCGTAGTACATTTTTCAAATTTGAAATACGAATTGTTTTGAATAGTTATAAAGAAACCAAATGTTTCAAACTTTCTATGCATAGCATATGGGGTCTTCCTGAAGCAAGGGACACACGAAACAAAGGACCATATCAAAAGAAAGTTATTTATACTTTAAAAACTTTGTTTACTGGTTGGTCGAGTCATGGTGTGTAAATAATCGTAGAAAGTACATATAAAAAGTCACTTGCCACTTACCAGGCTTTGGACCTGCACCACGGCGTTGATCTATACCAATATTACAAAGATTTAGAGTTTTTTGTTGTCTGTTTGAATGTGCTAATCTTTGGAAGTACTGCTTCGAATTGAACGTCCTTGTGTTGGTTAGTCTATTTATCAACAAAGGCTATAAAACATCACCTCCACCAACCACCACCAACCTCCACAAACCATCACCTACTGCTGGTGAATCCGGGCTAGAGTAGCTCGTTGTGAATACATGGATCTTTGTACCAGCTTATTCGGACTCATTGGAGAGGACCTTTTTAGTACCACTACAATGATTTTCAATATACATATAATATTTCGTATCAGTGTGCGTTGAGCTCTCCAATACTGAATTAATAAGGACTGTGCCTTGTTATTGTAAGGCGTGGCAATGCTGCTAAGTACAGACGTCGACAAAATTAATAGAATGCGTTTTATATTAAATAAGTAGAAGTATTTCTTCGTCATTCGTTTTCGTAAACCTTTACTGTAAATATTTTCTTAAAAATGCTGGTAAAAATGAAAATTAAGAATTGAAATTTCTGTCGTAGATGGCTTAAAAGTTTTAGATGTGTAGCATGTTTAAGAGGTTTTTAAAATCCAGTTTAAACGAAGTTTTGAGTACTTAAACATAAAAAAAAAACATTTATCCATTGTATAGCCTGATGGCGTGCAAGCAACAACTACAAATGTACATAATAATAACTAAATAAAAAACAAAAGAGTAATTTAATTAAAATGTCATGTCAGTTATTATCTTTAACACTTCTGTTGGCGTCTGTCCTCGATGATAAAGTTGTGTCCATCACGCACTAACAGCGTCCATAGTTAAGTGAACCAGAAATGCGAATAAAGAATTTATACTCAGACGAAATATTTTGTTATGAATATATAGAGTTATCTTAGATCCAAATCTCGGGTTTTGCTTAATTCTATTGAGGGTTTTTTTATTTAATAGGTCGGCAAACGAGCAGACGAATTACCTAATTACCTGATGGTAAGCAATCAGCGCCGCCCATGGACACTTATCCTTTTAATTTAGGGAAATTTAGGGATTGAGGAAGGATTGGGCCTCCGGGTACCTCACTCACACAGTGAAACACAACGCTGTGGTTGTTTCACGCAGGTTTTCTGTGAGGCCGTGGTATCACTCCGGTCGAGCTGACCCATTCGTCACTTTAAACCGTCTTCGAATGTCTAAATGTGACAAACCCCATTGTATTAGCTTCTACATAATTTATTCATTACTTGATATTATATTATAAATATCATCATTTTAAAAATACGACTGTAATTGTGGGATTGAAGATGTTACAATTTTACAGTTTTAGTACCTACGGGTAACTAAAGGTAAACAATCTTGTTAAGTATATCTTTTTATATTAATTAAAGGGAACGTATAAAAAAGTATAAAGATTATAATTTAATTCAGTTTATTAGCTAACATCGATTTGTTCAGGTAAATTCCTGATTGTAAACATTTCTTCATTAAATATTTAGACAACTTTTAGATGAAAAGACATGCGTAGATTGCTACCATTAAGTTAATTACTTAAATCGATAGACCATAAGTATTTTGAATCTATTATTATAAAAAAACACAATCTTCGTTTGTAAAAAATGTTTTGTTTTGTCGAAAATGGAATGCAAAGCTAGAACTACGCCCATCGGCCACAAATGGCCCGTGACGTGACATAACGCAGTCCATCTTGTAGTGCCAATGAGTGCCAGTGCCACACTGATTAACTATTCAGGGCTGGTACTTTAGTTTTTTTAATAAATGTAATTTTGTTTTTTTTTTTTTTTTTGTAAGGGTTTGAAATGACTAGCTTGACGAAATACTAGATTTTTTATAGTAATATTCTTAAAGCCGGTTAAGGAGGGTTTTTTTTTGTTTTAGGGCAGATTTTCCAATGGTTTAAAAGTTACCTAAGGAATAATTATCAATGTCAGAATGTTTGTATAAGACAGTGACATCAACAATTTTATTGCTCAGATAACATTTATATGACTATTGAAAAATCAACCCTTAATGCAATATTTTACATTTGCCTTTTCTTCGAAAGTCTTAGAAACACTGCGTAGCATTAAAGTTTAAAGATTTGTTTGGAATATCAACACTAAGATACTTCCATAACAATTAAACGATGATGGCTAGAGCTTTTATATCTATATCGCACAGAGATAAAACTTTCGTTTCATTTCATTTCATTTCGTTTCATAATTAGAATCAATTCTTGATACATTACGCGTTAAGCAACTATATAGGTCTAACTACATACAATACGCCATTTGTATTAAACTGTTCAAGTACATTTAATCTTTATTTTCGTCTTTAATAGCCGGTGACAATTAATTGCACTGCATGAGACAATTATTTTCTTCACGTTTATTCAATAAGACGTGATTTTTTTTTCAAAAAAGAACACACAATCTTATACTAAAAAATTGTGATAGCCCTGTCTGTTCATTCCATTATCTTGTGGCCGCCCTACCGTTTATATCACTCCGAATAATAATTAAGAAGTGATTTTTCACCAAAGATAGCCGTGATCGATATTGTTCTAATTTGTAGAAGCTTTTTTGATAATTTAATACCTTTTACGATTTATACAATCGTATATAGTTGCGTGTCGCGCCACCTTTTTAATAATTGCGCATAAATTATTAAATTAGCTCTTATTTCCTCGGTTGAGGAGTCTAAAATGCTACTATGGTGCAAGGATTAGTTAGGACCTGTTTCATCTTCACATAGCGAACTTAAGTAGTGTATTGTTAGTTCTTATGTACCACACTAGCTTCCGCCCGCAACTTCGCCCGCGTGGTATTGTTGATAAAAAGTAGCCTAGGTCCTATTTTGGAATGCATCCTATGCCTGTGCCAATTTGTATGGATCCGTCCAGCTGTTAAGGCGTGATCAAGTAAGGACTGGAGAAGAACCGGTGTCATTCTTAGTTATTAAGAGTCTGACACTTCTTCTTGTTTACCCACCCAGGGTGAAAAGAGTCTTTAGATTAGTTTTTCCCTTGAAATAAAGCATAAACAAGTAAAGTGCTGTAAATTGCTGTTTGGTGACAAAGTTTAGCGAAATATATGTATAAAAATCAAATTTTTCCATTAAAATATTGAGTTTACACGTTGAACGCCATGGGGACAACATGTGGGCCACTCTAGCGGAGGGTTTGCCCTCAACAGTAATCTGTCGGCAGTCAATGACTTAAGGTACCCTCATGACACCGCCAGTATGGAGTTTTAACTTACCTAAATTATTTTAAATCTATACTTATAAAGAGTAAAGTAAAATTTTTAAGTTTGTATGTTTGTAAGTTTGTATGTAGGGGGTAATCTTTGGAACAGCTGGTCGGATTGCCAAAATGCTTTCACTAATTTACACTGCTATAAAACATCACGCTACGATCAAATGGAGCCAAGCAGCGGGTGAAACCGCGCGAGTTGTAAATATTTCGTTATAAATTAAGAAGTCATTGTTTATTAATCAATTCAGTGGAGGCTAGGGTCTAGGTTCTAGGTTAATTAAAGGTATGTTTTTAATATATTCAAAAAGTATTGCTTAAGTATAAAACTTCTTTTAAAATCAGAACTTGATCGAAACGTCGAACACCACATTAACCGACAGCGGCGAGTATTACATTTCGTTAATTGGCTCTGTTTAGAGGTCGGGGTGTGCCCTGATTGTCTGTAATTACTCTTTGTATACCTTTCGCAGTAATGGCGACAGGTGCTAAATGTAGTTAGAATTTTGGTTGTTATTTGATTATGTACCTTATATGAACGTGGAAAGGTTACATGTTTTGCTTCCGTTTAATAAATCTAAAATATAATGCTTTGACTTGTAAAAATGAAAATCATGGTATTTTAGACTTTAACTTTAGCACAGTACAGATTGAAATTGTTCTAAAGACATTCTGATATCGAAGAATTACAAAAAAAAATCAATACAAAACTATAAGCAATGTAACAGAATAGCTGAACCTAAATATTACAGTTTTCTTTTATTATCATCCAATGCTTGACTTTTACTGCACACAAAAAGCGGCTGGCTGTAGATAGGCAACCGGCTGCCATGCAACGTGTAGCAAGTTCAATTCCGCAAGGACCACTTTTTGGTAAGCACAAGTTGTAGTTATGGGGTTAGGGTAAGTGGGTATGATGTGTTTGCGATTTTGTTCTGTTGAAAACACACCCGTGACAGGAAAAAAAGGTTCCGGTCATCATTTTTATTTTACTAAAAACAGAATCAATATACATTCATGCAGTTTGTTTAAAAAAAATCAGAAGTGCATATTTCATGACTCCCAAAAGAGTTTATCCAACCAAGTCGTTGTAAGACTAGAATTATACTCACCGTTAAAACAACTACAAATACGGATACTGGGCTCAAACTCAAGATGTTTACGAAGTATTCTAGAGTTCTATTAGCCACTTTCATTTCCCACGATCGAACCAGCTCAATGATTACGCGATATAAAGACGGAGTCATAGCTTAGATCCTGACTGCAATCAGTACTTACACGGTGCGTGGCATTCAGGGTGCTCTCCTCAAATAGCCAAATGGTATAAGCATATGGTATAGGCATAGGTTTATATTACGGCAAACGAGCACACGGATTACCTGATGGTAAGCAATCAGTGCCAGCAATTAGGCGGTAACCTCACTCACACGGCGCAACACAACGCTGTGGTTGTTTCACGCCGGTTTTCAGTGAGGCCTTGGTATTACTCCCGTCGAGCCGATTCATTCGCGCCGAGGCTTGGCTCTCCCACAATGAGAGAGCCAACAGACCAAAACAAACGTAAAAATGTACCGTGGGATCCGCCTGGAGCATGAGCAGGAGTAAGGGTGAGGTGTCAGTAAGACTCTGACACACACTCAGGTTGAAAGAAGTCGTGACTATCCCCTCTCAAAAAGAAGTACCGTACTTAGGTACGATAGGTACCAGCTTTTTTAAACTGGCTTATATCGTTATTTTACTACGATATTTACGACGATAGCAGATGCAAATAATAGGAATAGTGTATCTATACTTGTATTATAAAGAGGTAAAATTTGTAAGCTTGTAAGTTTGTATGTAGGGGGAATGTTTGGAACCGCTGGTCGTATTTTCAAACTTCTTTCATTAATAGATAGCTACAATGTTCCTGAGTGCTATAGGCTACAAAACATCACGCCACGAGTAAATGGAGCCAAACAGCGGGAGCACGCGAGAATGGCTAGTATTTTATAATTTAATGTTTTTTGCTACATTGAATTATCGTGTGATTCCTAAACCAAAAAACATTTTTTATACGATTGAATATACGATTTGATTAGTTTTTCATTCTCTGACTGCCGGACTAATCACATTTTTGTTTTTCATATCCTGACATCATATCTATTACGTACATACCTGAGGAGTGAGCTCCGATTTTGGGATTTCGATGACGACCCTCGGCCGGGGATCCAGTTTTAAGATGCCACGTTCTTTACTCTGCGCAAGAAAGAAATATATTTATACGCCAGTTACATACAATTATTTATCTAAAATAAAGTAAGTCGATAAAACAGGTTCCAAAACCGCTACAACCAAATCAACAAAATCAAAGATCTTATCTTCTATGGTTGCCAGTCTAGCGCAATAGTATATTGCGGCCTTGGCCTGGAGCAGAAGAAGGAGTGGATTTTAGTCAGTAAGAGTCACACACTCTTTCCCGCCCTACCTTTTTTTTGTCAGGGGAAAATCATCAAATGACTTCTCCCACCGGGTTAGGCGAGAGAGAGTGTCAGACTCTTACTGACTAAAACCCCGTTCCTTCTCCTGCTCTAGGCCGAGGCCGTGGTGACTTATTGCGCTTATCCCGCAACCCCGGCTGAACATCAGCCCTATAGGGCCCCGCCTGTTGGTCCATTGGCTCTTTGAGCCCCCCCCCCCTCCCCTCTACCTAAGGGAGAAAAGTGATTTTCACCAATCAAATAAATCTAAACTTTAAACTTCAATTTCAAAGTCTTATTATGAAATATTAATGTATTTTATTTAAAGCACAACACATTTCACAACATGCACAAATAATGTCAATGCCACCCTTGTACATAAGATAATTAGCAATGTACTATGTACTTGGTTAATCCAAATACGTTAATAACGTTTTGAATGAAAGAAAGAAAGAAAGAAAAATAATTTACTTAAATACTTTCTAGCCAACCTTAACATCTCGACAGCGGCTTACATTCAAGTAGTTAACACATAGAACTACTATAGAGATCAGTTCTTTTTTAAAAAGGCAGATGACCTTCCTAAATAATAATTGCAATTAAAAATTATAGAATTATCGATAGAGTTATTAAAGTATGTTATGAAACAGGTATCGTATCTTTCCCAGTTTTTTAATTAGCGAATCATATTTATTACTGGCGAAATTGTACACATTTTTTTATTTCTACAAACCTGTGAAATGAACCTTTTTCAAACAAGTAAATACCTAGAAAATACGCTAAGCAACAACACACCAACGAATTAGCATCTGGATAGTGTATAACAAATGACTACGTAAAAAAATAATATGAACCATTTAAAATTTTACTGCTGCTCCAAAAAAAAAATAGGCCTAAATCATACACAAGTCAATTAGGAAAAAAATGGCAAAATTCCATGAAGCCATAATGGCAAACTACAAATGAAAGCAGAATAATATATTACAAAAAAAAAGAAAGAAAATTTCATCTATGACTTATAAAGGAATCCCTTTTTACAAAGTAAAGTGTTAAAAGTACCTTCGCGTCCATTCTGGTCTGCTTTGCAGGAGGCAGCGACAGTTACTGCTGTAAAGGCTCCTGTTGTGGGTTGAACAGTCTGCCTGACGAAAGGGGTATACGTCGTTTTTACGAAATTATTTATTTTCATGTGTGTAGCAATGATAGTATATATTTTAATTAGTTGATCACCATAAAAAGGGCAGAATTAAATGTTTCGTATAAATAAATAGTACCTTTTATGTGTCATATTGTGTACAAAGGGTGGAATTCTATTTACTATACTTATTTAGGCATATATTATGGTGTTGTTCTTTTTAAAGACGTCGCCTAAGGGTCGAATTGGATTTGCTATCATCGAATGAATTTTTAATCATCGATCATTCGAATCTACAAATTGGAATGAGCACCTAGCTTCACTGACGAACAGACTGACAGACTAATTTTCTATTTTGACGTTTCCAAAGTACCTTTATTAAGGATTAGTTGGAATAAATGATTTTGACTTTGACTTTTCAAATAGAACAATAACACTATTTACCTTACAGATTACAAAGATATGTCTAATTTGTCATCTTTTGTCAGAACACATTCGTTGATTCATGTTTATCATTCAAATGAACTCACACAACTCAAAAATTACTGTTGTTACATAAATTTATGTCGGTTTTATGAGTGTCAATTCATTTTTAAATTTGTGAATGATTGTCGGGTTTGAGTATAATGTGTGTAAACAAAGTTGTATCAACATTTGCAGAAAAAAACAATGAAAGAAATAAGATATGATGGTGATCCTTCTTTGCGTCTGTACTTCTGTGTGGCTAAGAAAAACACTATGTGTTTCAAAGTGCCCACTGTTGAGCAAAGGTCTCTTCTCATACGGAGAAGTTCAGAGTATTAATCACCTCACCGCTTGCTCAATGGGGGTTGGTGATTTCAAACTTATAATTTATTAGAAATTATAAGTCCAGGTTTCCTCACGATGTTTACCTTCACCGTATGTCAGTGGTGTCTAAATTATAATAGTTAGTCTTATTCGTTCAATAATATTGAATCGTTGTTTTATTTTTCGCATATCTACTTAACAGTCTATGTGGTTAAGTAAGTATTTTGTTTTCAACGCAGTAATTTTACGTATAGGTAGCCTTTAAATTGTCCAGCTATCTGACGCCAACGGTCGTTGATTATGTTGATGTAATACAATAAAAATAAATGAGTACCTACTTTTTCGAAATCACAAAAACTAGTGTTACGCCACTTTCATAGCAGTCTTTCAGTAATTAATGGAAAACTCGCAAAGGTGGGCTGTTAAAAGGGGTGAGACAAACGGGTTGTTTTACATCACTCATCCACTGCTATAAAATAAAACGTCACTTGAATACAGACGTTAACTCCCCACGGTCACTTATTACTGATAACTATTTTAATTAACTAAGCAGTTCTTGTTTAGATTTATATCACGTGTCACTGAACTTTTTTGCTTGGTTTCATTGTGGATTAAAGTCAAAGCGAGGGCGGATACGAAACCTGGTAGGTACCGATATGTCATTTTCCAAGTTATAATTATTTCCATTCTTAGATTATTTAGACACCACTGAGATAAAGTGAAAGGAAACATCGTGAGGGAACCTGGACTTATATTTTCTAATTGTAAGTTTAAAACCGCCAATCCGCCTTGAGCATTGTGATTAACGTTCTAACCTTCTTTGAGTGAGAATTAGAGATTAGAAATTATTTAAGTAAATTATATGAACTTACTTTCATATTTTATAGTTATGTATGTGTTAAACACAGATTTTTATGTCATAACATAGTTTTAATATTTATGTAATAAAATTTTCTTTTTTGTCATGCTTAGTATATGTATAGCTAGGTTAGCTAGCTTCACTGACGAACAGACTGACAGACTACTGTTCTATTTTGACGTTTCAAAAGTATTTATTTGTGGTTTATTTGGAATAAATTATTTTGATTTGATTTAATTTCATGTATATTTTTGTTTTATGACCTGTCGTGGTAACTATGCTTATGATCCTCTATATGTAAATAATAGTCGAAGTAAACTATGCTATGGATGGGCGACTATAGGCTGTCATAACACTTGTCGACGCTTGTCACTGTGCTCGTAAAACATGACATGTCTTTTGACACGTGTTTTTCAACTTTGGATTGTTGTGACGGCTTTGTTTTTGGAGAAAAAGGTCATTGAAATCGAGACTATAGATATACTTTTTTTAAGGAGAGAAAATCATCCTGTGGCTTCTCTTGCGTTGGGTATGGCAAGAGGGAGTGTCAGACTCTTGCTGATTAAAAACCCTCGTTCCTTCTCCTGCTCCAGGCCGCGGCGGACATTACCTTATTGCGCTCGGCAACCATGGCTGAGACTAAAGATTTAGGGTGCTACAGTTGCTTTTGCTTGTATTTGTAAAGTTGTGTTGCTTTTTGGTTCTATAATAGTTATAGCTCTGTGATAGTTACCAGTTTTATATGAAATACAAGCTTAGGTTAAGCGCAATGAGTCACCGCGGCCTCGGCCCAGAGCAGGAGAAGAAACGGGTGGGTTTTTATTCAGTAAGAGTCTGACACTCTCTCTCGCCTAACCTTGAGCGGGAGAAGCCATTGGATGATTTCCCCTGACAAAAAAGGGCAAAACTTCAGTCGCGCTTTGTACCTACTCTTATATGCTGGTAAAAGTCATAATATTGGTAGGAAAGCAAATGATAACATTTGCTAGATAGTTATGACTTTATATTATATTATTTGGGACTTATGTCCCAATTAATTGACTACATAACTATCTGAGCAATATTATGCAAATATAATAATATGTATTTAAAATATATAACACCGTAAGTGCCATATTATTATAGTTAGCGATAACCCGAATGCCAACTGAGAATTTTCAGTAAAACAAATTAATAAAAATGATTACCAAATTTTCAAATCTATTGTACATATTTGAATTAAAATACAATAAATTACCCATATAAGAGAGTTGTTTAAGTATTAATTAGTAATAGCTGGTACCTACTACTGAACAGTAGTTTACCTGTCGTGTTTAAAAATAGCGCCACCTATTCGCAAACTACGGTAAAAAATTAACGCTGTTTTTCACGAGGGTTGAATTTGATTCGAATGTAATAGGGGTGGCAAAGTTCTTAGGTTCGTTGAAAAATCAATGAGATGGCGCTGTAATCCATTTACTTAGCTTTTTTTTGAGGGGTAAATAATCAAATGTCTTCTCTCGCCCAGGCTGAGGTGAGAGGGAGCATCACAATCTTACTGACTAAAGAACCCCCATTCCTTTTCCCGCTTCAGGCCGAGGCTCTAGTACCTCACTGCCATTGCTTGCCCCGCAACCCCGGCTGAACATCGGCCCTGTTGGGCCCTGTCTGTGTGTTCTATTGGCTGTTTAAAGCGCGTGCTTAACGCTACGCGCCGCACGCTCGTGTCAGGTTCAGGTCGAGCGGGGAGCTACCCTTGCTCGCCGTCCGCAGACCAGCGTTTATGGTGGCAGGAGATTGTCGCTCGAACCTTCACGCCTGGGACGTGAAGAGGATAGCACCGTCGTGCGGTCTGCCTCCCTCTTCACGAGCGTCACAGTTTCGCAGATAGAGGCACTATCTATGGCCTGCAATCACAGGCCTGGAGACACCTATACCTATTCAAAAAGTAAGGAAAGGTTTCAATGAAACGTTAACACACAAAGTCTTGTTACTTAAAAAAATCTCAATATGTGTAAAGTCCGCCGCCTTATCTCTATACACTGACTTTTGTACTCTGTACGTGAAGTGTGCCTTAAAGAAACTTCTCTACTTTTTTACTATGGGGGAACCATACTTCGGCATAAATGGGCAGTCTTTATTTGAGTGATACGACAGCTGCCACAGAAAACACAGTGACACAACGATGGTGTTGTGTTTCGTCATATAAGCAAAGACTAGGAGGCCCAGTCCTTTCCCATCCCTTGTCAGGCCCTGAATTATCCAATCCTCAAATCATTAAAGACTCATAAAAGTGCTCTAACAGCAGTTGTAACTTTTCCCGTGCTGCAAGTGCCCATAGGCGGCGCTGATCACTTACCATTATGTGAAGAGCCGGCTCATTTGGCGCCTTGTCGTATGTTTATACCAAAACTAGCTACTCTCGCGCGGTTTCACCCGCTGCTCGGCTCCACCTACGCTTACATCGTAGCGTGGTGCTTTATAGCCTATAGCACTAAGGAACATCGTAGCTAGTATCAGTGATAGAATTTTGGTTATCCGACCAGCGGTTCCAAAGATTACCCCCTACATACAAACTTAAAAATTTTACCTCTTTATAGTATTAGTATAGATAATATATAAATAGGAATCAAGTTCTGAGTTCCAACTAGCTGTGCAGTGCTAGTAAACGCATACAAAAAATCTATCATGGCGTCACTCTCTCAAACAAAGGCTGAACTTAAATAATGTCAGAGAGAGTTCTTTGACCTTTTATCAGTGTTACAGACACGATTTAAGAGCTTCCGTTAAATCTAAAATTAGGCAGATTTATCTTCGTTGGTGTGACGTCACACGCTCGACATGGCTGGGTTTTTAAAACATTTTTTTTTAAATATGTAATATCTTTGTTTTACTTTTAGATTTTATTTACATTGCTGCGTAATTACTTAAGCTTCATGCTTGCTTGAGGCATAAGCCATTTTAAGTTCTTGATTAGAAATTATAATTCCTGGATTTGTCTTAATGTTTTGCAGTACCGTATGTAAGTGTGTTATTATATTAGTCACGTTTTGAACCTTCATGCATGGTATCTAACAAACATACATAAACCTTTCTACAATGGTGTCAGTTACACTTTGTAAGGCATAGCCATTCATTAAATAAAAGTCAGACTGGTAGATTATGCCTACGGCATTAAGTTCGCCTATGTACAAAAGTGAGCATAAAGCTTAATAAATAAATAATTAAAATCACTCAATCACCAGCATCAGAACAGAAGAGACTTATTCATACTGATGACTGAAAACAGAAATGATGTCATGTGAATAAAAAAAACTAAAGATTTTAAAGTAAAGTACACCGAAATATATTTAATAATAACAACACGTGAACAATTGGTCTAATGTAAGAACAAAATCGCATATGGTCGACATCTGTCAGTGACGTTACTGTTGTACATAGATTACAATAGAGACATTAAAATGCACACTTTAACGACCTTCAGACAATATTCTGGTCTTTCTGAATATTCGATTCGTTAATAAAAACAAAAACATTTTTTTTAATTAATAGGGCTAAAGGAGTTACTACAAGTACTTGTAGTACATTTGTGAGTACACAACAAACTTTGTGAGTTTGTGACCTATGTCTATGATTAAGTGTGGGAGAGCCATGCTTCGGTAGGAATGGGCCGGCTCGACATCCTTCCCCTCCCCCGATCCCTCCCCAATCCCTGAATCTCGAAAACTCTAATCCCTAAAAGGAAACGCCTTCATAACTCCTCCGCTGCGGGTGTCCATGGGCGTGATTGCTTACCTATTACATAAAAAAAAAAAATTAGGCCTTGTAAACTGATAACGTAAGCATAATTTTGTAATCCGTACCTACTTTATTACTATTTTCTCTAAAATAATTAATTACATAGTAATAGATACATTTTTTTTATCACATTCATATTAACAGATATACAACCGTGTTACTTTTACGTCACCGAAATTATCAAATAGTTCTGTAGTACATGAACCTAAAGGTCACTGGAGGTCACTTATCAGTTTAGAAAAAGATAATATGCACAAAAAAATTATGCCGTACCGAATAACATTGTTATTTTAAACGGCTTGAATAGAAGTAGATGTAGGCACAGCGATTAGCTACCGACCAATCCAAACTTTTCTTTAGAAACTATATTCGAATTTCAAAATTAGTTCTAAAGAGTTTTTGTTTAAATACAATAAAAATGTAACAGCAATCTATATTTACTTAGCTAACAACAACGTTCAAATAGATCATCCTTCAGCCGGGGTAGCGGGGGTTGTCACATCGTTTATGAAACAATGAAACAGAATGCTTTTGAAAATGGCTTATTTAACAAGTCGGTGGCGACATCCAAAGTTAATATTATAAATGCGAAAGTAACTCTGTCTGTCTGTCTTTTCTTCTGAACCTATTTGTGTGAAATTTGGTACAGACATAGTTTGCAACTCGAGAAAGGACATAGGACAGTTTTTAAATAAAAAATCTGCAGGAAGTCACTATTCCACGCGAACAAAGTCGCGGGCAAAAGCTAGTATCTATATGATGCTAGATATTGAAGTATAATTGAATTGTTCTTGTATTCCGTATCTAAGTCAGTCACAATATGAACTGTTTATAAGAGAACTTTACGCCTCCTTTAGTAGCCAGAATCTTAGCGAGTTAGATATGATATGTATTTTGAAAGTTTCATAATTATTAATATGAAGTCCCTTATTATGTAATTGGCTGTATAATATGGTTGCTTGAGCTTCTTGTTCATTAGTTTAAACTAGTTGATACTTGGTGTTGTTTTTTTTGCCTTCATCTAGTTTTTTACATATAATTTTGACGTGTAAAAGTGCTGTTTTATTACCTATTTACAAAAATAAATTAATAGTTTCATTGTTTCATTGTCTTTCATTTAATTTTCAGTAAAAATTTAATGTTCAGTACATATGCTGTAAGTGATTTTATAAATATTTTCTTATCAAAATTACATCTAAAAGTCTGAAATGTTATGCCCAGTCAGTGTTTCTTACAAACGGGGAGAATATTTTTTTCAGCGATAAAATGCTAAAAAAGTTCGTAGATGCGTTAAAACCTAAAATTCGCTGTTAGTCAATGAGACAATCTAACTGATTGATAATATGAAATTACAGACTAAAACAATCAGCCTCTATCATAATTAATTTGAATTCAACATTTTTTTTGCTTACGCTAAACATTTGGTTCCGATCAAGCCGTAAGCCTTTGTGTGAAAGAGATAGAGCTCTATGTTAGAAGAGTGCGGTGATATGAATGACCTAATGCACTGGTACTCTTAAAGCGGCGAAGACTATTCATGTGTTTAAAACGAAATAGACAGACTAGGGAAACGGCATAGATTATGTAATTATTATCGGACATGACAGTCTGAGCATAGCTTAATATTCGACGTTTACAATCAATCACAATACAAACTATTCGATTTAAATAGATTTTTGGTAGAATTTCTTGTTACCTAGTTTTGGCTTCCGAGCAAAGAGTTGCGGATTTCCGAAATTCTTATAGTGTGTCCCGGGTCAGTGTGTCAATTGTACCTATATGAAATTATGTTTGTCTCACCTACGACATAGGAGAAAATTGTAGTCCAGCGAAACGTTTTTTTTTTAAACTGGTGTGAGTCAAGGACACATGAATGGAATGTTTTAGTGCACATAGGTATAAATGGTGGATATCTCACCCACACGTATGAACTTACGAAGCGGTTCGCCTCCAGTTTTATAATCAGAACCGCTAAGAGTGGAATTCTTTGCTGGTTTGCCGAAGGGTACCTGAATGTCTTCAAGGCTCGAATAAGCGAAAATGTTGCTTGTAGGTAGGCAGGATCCATCTTAGGTCACAAAAACCGCTTACCACCAGGTGTGATAGCGGCCAAACGCCTGCATATTACGAAATAAAAAATGTCATACTTAAGATTTCTCATTATATATGTTTAATGACATCATATATGTATAATGACAAATCTTATATATGACATTACTATGTATGTTATATCTGTAGTAGATATAAATAGAAACACTTGAAGTATACATAAGCTGTGAGCCTACCTTATAATAAATAAAAAAATAGTATTTACTAGTCTGGATAGTATGAATCATAAACAACTACAATTAGAAGGTAGCTTAGGTATTAAGTGTGGGAGAGCCATGCTTCGGCACGAATGGGTCGGCTCGACCGGAGTGATACCACGGCCTCACAGAAAACCGGCACAGAAAAACAGCGTTGTGTTTCGCCATGTGAGTGAGGTTACCGGAGGCCCAATCCTTCCCCTCTCCCAATCCCTCCTCAATCCCTAAATCTCCAAATCCCTAATCCCTAAAAGGTCGGCAACGCACTCGTAACTCCTCCGTTGCGAGTGTCCATGGGCGGCGCTGATTGCTTACCATCAGGTAATCCGTCTGCCGACCTATTATATATATATAAAAAAAAGCTAAGGAACATCCTTCCAAACAGAAGACAATGTTTATGGAATTACTTTTTACGATCAATGATAATCAGGAGGTAACTGAAGGGAAATGATTGACATAACATTCGGTAATAAATGCAATGCGTCATCGGTAGTTATTTATAGTTTTAATAACATAATATAATACACGAACACGGTAGTTAAACCTTTATTTACGTAACAGTTTCACGTTAGCCCTTTTCTATTTCGATATCTACCTATACTAATATTATAAATAGCTAAAATTTGTAAGTTTGTATGTAGGGGGTACTCTTTGGAACCGCTGGTCGGATTGCCAAAATTCTTTCACTGATAGATAGCTTCAATGTTCCTGAGTGCTATAGGCTATAAAACATCACGCTACGATTAAATGGAGCCGAGCAGCGGGTGAAACCGCGCGAGAATAGCTAGTTAGGATATATTAGTGGTATAGTATCTGTCTACTAGACATAATATAAAATCTCATAGACTAATTTCTTTTGTCGTTGCTTTCACAAATAAGCAGAGTGTTTGAAACTCACATAACTCGTACATTTTACATGGAAAAAATTAAAACAGAAACAATACGTTTATTCACAAAACATTGTTTTTAAGGGTCATTGGAGATGGAGATGACAAAGGCTTGCAAGGATAACTATGCAGTAAAGTTAAAATCGGGAACATCGGGACCTTTGCACGGTTTGCTGATTCCTTCCCCAACTGACCGCACATGTTGGCATTCTAACAAAAAACAAAAGGCGAACCTTTTCAGGTTTGCTCACAAAAAAAAATATCGACGGTATGAGGCCACGCTCTCTACGACTGCCCGGGACTCAAAGAATAGGGATTTTGTAGACAAGGTACAGTCTTACGATGGATGGAAAAATAATTGGTTATATTATTAGCTTTACTTTAAATTAGGGTTTACTAATAATAATTGACGAACTAAAAAAATTAGTACAAGAAGAGAGAATTCAACAAAACCATAGTTTCTTTTCCATTTTAAATAATTATAGAAATGTCTTTATTTCTCGCTCGACATCGAGAATGAATATTGTTTATAGTGACTTCTTACCACTGGAACACAAAATGCTGTGTTTCTTTAACGCCTTCAACGAGATAGTAAAGGACCACCTTTAATGGTGCTGTCGACCTCATAATAAAAGTTGATGATTACGCCTTTGTACTAATTGTTTCTAAATGCTCGTCATACTAAAGTTTCGAATTATGTACAACACCTACATCACAAAACAAATGAAACCTGCCTAGCAGATGGATTTACGGTGTTATTTTTTTCAACTAAAATACTACATGTCATTTGACTGGACGTATAATAATAAGTGCGCATACGGATAAACAGTATTATTATAACTTATAAATTTTAAACAAAGTTAATTCTGTAGCTAATACGCATAAACATTAATAAAAATATTATTTATAGGTAATCATTTAACTAACCTCATTAATTGGCACGCTTGTAGAAACATTGGGAGAAATAGAAAAAAAATTTAGAAAATAAATATATTATATAAATAATAAATTTTGAAAATTACAACGACAATAATTAACAAGAACGTCTTAAAAGAATTGCAAATGAACCCACACAAACAGCTTCCTCACAGAGGCAAACCGATCTGAAGCGTCGCGCCTACTTAATCTTTGGCCGAGTGTTGTGAAACCACCGCGCGTCACTCAGTGCTTGCTCGAAGCGCGCGAGCTCACGTCGCGTCGCGCTAAGATGGCGCCGGCCGCTTCACTATTTACCACATTTATATCCCTAATACTGTCCGCAACCGCACAGGATTACTACCACACGCCCCGAATTGGTTCGAAACAACTAGCTTCATGTTACAATAGTGAAGGAGTACCTCAAGTAAGTCGAACTTTTAGATAACACTTATTTTTTGTCTTATTTGTTCGGCTCCCGACCGTAACTGTATGTTTCGTTGTAGTGTTTGTGTTATTCTAAAGTTAAACTTTCAAAGGATTTCATTTTAGGTCTTACACTTCCCTATAATTGAGAGAAGATTGGTGGAGAAATATCTTGATCGAGACGATCGTGAGAACTTTTTGTTTACACGAGCTTTTGGTCTTCAGTATGAACTTAGTTGTAGTTGCTTGAGAGAAACTTTTGTTAGCGTGCTTACACGTTAAGTACTTTGAGCGAGTTATATTAGTAAAGAAGTTTACGCAATAGAAAACAGTACTTAAGATTGTTGTGTGAATGTTAAAAGTTTCTAACACGTTTCGTTGTGTGTACGGTGCAACCGCACATCGCAGCATTGCAAAAGCTCTATTCTAACGAAACATAAACATCGCTTTAGCATAAATTCTTCTTACACAAGAACTTATTTATTTTGAACCTAAGTTTGTACCTTTCGTCCCGACCACTCTCCATTCATGTCCCTATAAAAAGACCCCTTTTATTACGTACAACATTCTTACGGCTCAAGGGTGATAACACTCTTACTACACAGCGGCCTGTTATCAACATACTCTTGGATGCTGCGAGCCGTCCACTGATATGCCCTTAGTACCATAACGATACTCCAAAGCAAGATAACACAGTTATTGACATACATTTAAGAGCATCGTAAAAAGGGTAAAGGGAACATTGGTCTGCGAAAGCCATTGATTAAATTCTCAGAAGAGAGCAACCGGTTTCGTGGAGATCCAGACAATCTCTACGACAAAGCCGAAGTGTCCAACCCTTCAACAAAAACGGCGATAAAGCGCTTCAATATCATGAATGAATAAATTATAAATATAGATAAGCCATAAAATAACCCCTACAGTTGCTAGCTAGTATATTTTTGGAGATCGAAGGTTATCAAACAGAGTCGGCGGTACAGTATAGTAATGAGTTCGTTAGCTCTGTGCCTAATGTACCGTTATCTGTGCAAACGGAACAAGCTTATCGCATCCGTCATGCTTATATGAGTGTCTACATGTAAATTGTGTCATTATAAATAAAATTAATGCTACCCCTAGTGGGGTGTAAGTTGTTGGTGCTGCTTGGACATGAATGGCACGTATCCAGACTCTTGGAAATATGTTTATATTGAAAAAAAAACAATGATAATTATTGTAGGATGCCGTTTGTCTGAACTCTTGCCGTTCTGTCATTTTAACAATAGATTCCAAATAAACCGCAGAACCGCCGAAAATCAAGATTATTTTCAGTATACGTTTTGGTATATTCATTGTTTCTTTGTTGACAAAACTGTAAAGTAAAAATCCTTTAGATAAGTACCATCCAAAACTGGCAAACTGCTGAAAATCGTAAGCAAATTTATCACTTATACCTATATCCATAAGGGGTACTTTTGATACATACACATTACATCAATACACGTCCGTTAAGAGTTACTGAGTAACTGCCGATGAATTAGAAATTACATTAAATACAAAATTAAAATTCTACTATCTTGATTCATTGCGGAGTATTGGGAGACACAGAATATTTAAAATTCCCACCGAAATCACAATAATATTGCACAATGTATATAACTTATTGACTATATTTATGCAAGGTGAACCATTTTGTCTAGCGTGCATACTAGTCCCATGGAAACGTCTTGAGATATTGTTCTTAGTATTAAATTACACAAGCTTGTTATTCTGCGAAAGTGACAAGACTTGAATCTGTTTTATTACTGATGTGAATTATGATAGTAATAGTCTATAGTTCCATAACGAAAATTATGACGAACGGCCCGCCACAACTCCAAGAAGTTTGATAGACAGCTAGTCAAAAATCAAGCTTCAAGAATGTCGTGGTAGCCCGGAGGTTAGGTTAGGGTGATGTGTTAGATGAGGGTGTGGGTTCGAAACCTAGCAAGTACCAATGTGACGTTTTCCGAGTTATATGTACTTTCTATGATTATTTAGACACAAGTGACATACGGTGAAGGAAAACACCGTGAGGAAACCTGGACTTATAATTTCTAATTATAAGTTTGAAATCGCCAACCCACATTGAGCAAGCGTGGTGATTAATGTTCTAACCTTCTCCGTATGAGGCCTTTGCTCAGCAGTGGGCACTTATAGGCTGATGATGATGATGATGATGAAAAGATCAAGCTCTAGCCAAACACGAACTGATTTACACATTCAAGGACCTGTATGTAAAATTAAAAGCTTAATAAATTTAGAGAGCTAGAAATACAATAACTGCACCTAATGCATTCTGAAACACGGAACGAACTACGGAATGCAAAATAAATGTCCTTTGTTTTTGTCTGAAGACAATACGCCTTAGAAATTTATAGAAAGCTGTAGTTGTTTGTTCGAAAAAGGCTATTACTTATACTTGGAGCTTTGATATTTGCGATAAACGCCTGCATTATACGAATGACAAGCCATTTTGAAGGTAAATCGTTAGAAATTGTCATAATAAAAGATACCCTAAATAATACCCTTCTTGCACATAGTGCTGCAACTAGGATATCTTAAAATTAAGCAAGCTGAGATATTTTTTATTATAAAATTAGCTTCGATCCGCAAAAATTATCTATAATAAGAACCATCTCCTGATAATAACAAACTTTGATTTGACAAATTGCAATTTTTAAGGCAAAAACATACCATCATCGTCAGCCTGTTTACAACAGAAGAAGAACACATTACTAAAGAAAGACTCCTTAACTCGAGCTGGAGATTTTGAAAAGGATAGCACAAAATTTTGAAAGTTTTGGTGCTGAATATGTTCTTATTTAATTAAACATGTTCATTAAACATTAAACATGTTTTGATTTGGAATTGGAATACGTTGAAATAATAGAATTGGTAATGTGATCTAAAATATGGACAAAAGCTTTCTATAAACAAAGTTTTTAATGGAAACATATGAAACGATCGCACGGCTCGTTAGGTCGCGATATTGTATTGACAACAATAGAAAGTCATCGAAACAAAACGCGTATTATGCACCAGTCTTTGTCTAACATTACATCCAGAAAAGGAAAATACAAAATGAACTAGTCTCCTTTGAAATAGGTGTATTTTAAAATATGGTACAAAAGCTCAGAGTATCGTGCCATTCGATTTATGACAATTTAGAACATTAAGCGTCCGATTGCATTTTGATTGTATTTTATAAATCAAAACGGAATATTATTATCACGAGTATCTTAAAAAAAATCGCTTTTTTCAGCTTTACTACATGTGACAACGATATTTTATGGGAAAAATAAATACACCATTTGAAAATACCACGTGTTAACAAACTCCTTGTTGTAATTAAGTTAGTAAGTAACTTAGCCAAGGACTAAGTACTTATTTGTTTTCAATTATCAATTATATCAATCAAGCTCATGCTAATGTAATCTAATGCAACGCATTACGCACGCATATAAACAATATTAAAAATAACAACTGTCCTTGAAATTAAAGATCTTTAAAAATGTTGTTTTGGTCCATTTTTGTTTGTTTGTTTGATATTAAATCCAGTATTATGCATTAGTAAGAACGTAATAGATAAATGAAAAGAGACAGATGTGTAGTGAGTGTACCACAACACATGGTAGCAGCCGAAATAGTGCGTCTATATATAGCAACGGCTTAGGACATTCACCCGTACACCTTTCTTGCAATATGTCAGAATTTTGCGCTTACTATTACATCTATACGCGTAATTCTATCTAGAATACAAAGTTATATACACAGTTAACAGAATGTTACAATTCACCGCATGTTTTTGCTAGATAACGTTAGAAATCGTACTGTACACACAAGCCTTGACGCTTTTTGAAGAATAGAATTTTTTTATGGACCATTCCCGATGCTGGGGTTTTTTCTGGACTCACAAATTAGGTATAAAATAAAAACGCGTACATGTCCACACCTAGAACTCGATTATCTTAAGTAATAATTTCGAAAATAACAGTCATTATGTGTGAAAATCAAACAGTATCTGGAGCACTAGCTAAGCCCTAATTGTAGCGCTAACCAAAACCAAATCAAGCCACTCAAGGATTCTATTTGAAATTCTCTATTAAGAAGTTATTGTTCTTCTGTCGCTTAGACAAGAACACTCATTTCATCATCTGCCGAGCTGTGCCAAATGCTGAGCAAGCCTCTTTTCAAATGGAGACTGATTCGCCGTAAATCACCACGCTTGTTTAAGGCGGATTGGAGATTTAAATCATATACATATAAGTCCAGGACTACATCGTGTTACAATATTATGTCAGTCGTGTCTAAATAAACTTTGAAATTTCATAAATAGCTCTAAAAAGTCACATTGGAACTTGGTCGCAACCTCTGGGCTACCATAACATATCGCCTAACGATTCGACGATTGCAGTTTTTAGATATCTATTGCACAACATTCTGGAGTATGTCCCTATTGTATTTATTTAAACAACAACCACTAGATAATGTCTACTCAAGTTACATATCACTTAACACTTACTAATGTTGTTGTTTAATAAATAAGAAGTTCTTAGAAATCTTCCCAACTCTTATTCGCTGAAAGGAGAAGCTTAGATTTGCAGACGTCTGAATAAAAAGCTCCTTCAAACTGTCAAACATATTTATAATCAAGTTTGTTGCTTCAATATTTTCATTCGGTTACTTTCGAAGTATGTATTTTGATGGGAAAAGTATATAATTCTTAATGAATTTTGATTTCCAATTTTGTAGTACTGATAACAGGTGGATGATGTCAGTAGTTAATTTAAATCGCATGTGTTTGCTTTCAATTTTCATGATAGACGTAGGTAGGTTTGCTTACATTGTAGTTTGGAATATAAGAAGTATATATTCACAATGACCACTCTTGATAAGTGCTAAGTTTGAGGTAACGAATTAAAAATATATATCAAAACAGTTCTCCCACAAGTGTCGAATGATCTGATAGCCAAAAGAGCTTAAACATTAGCCAGAAACTTTTATGTTACGCTCTCTAGAATTTTCTGTATATAAAACTTGTAGAAAAGAATATCTCTTATGAGCAGTTGTTGCCCAAAAGATGTCCATGAAGAGTGCTTTAATAAAAAGGGCCTTCTAATTATCAGACGTTTATTCATTACTTTCTTTTCTAACCAACAGAGATGTATACCGGAGTTCGAGAATGCAGCCTTCATGGTTCAGATGGAAGCAACGAACACCTGTGGTGACAATGGCATGAAAGTCTACTGTATTCAGACTTCTTACGGAACCTCCACTAGGTATGTCATTATAGAAATGTAGATTAGAATTAATACACTACGTAATATAATGTGGGAACGCACGATACAAAACACTGCATCGAACGGTGACATATTATTTTTTGTCATTTCTTCGGGATAAATTACACTTGTGAATCTAGATGGACGGTATGGCATGTTTTAATATTTTGTTTATTATAATAGACGCAAAGATACAGACATAATGCAATGTGGCAAATATGGTCTCTTGGTTGTCTTAATGCAAATTGCTCGTCATTCTTCTCCAGAAGAATCTACACTTTCTTACGAACATATAGCTTCACGAACATTCACCAATGCATTACAACATTAAACATTTTTTGTTTAATGTTTGGTGGACATTCAAAAGTGCCTATAATGGTCTAATTGAAATAAATGATTTGACTATCTTTTTACTATGAAAATCGATTATTATATTATTTTGTCTTTATTGGGCTTATGTTACCTTTTCTTTCTTTAGGTCATGTGACAGCTGCCAGCCGGGACAGTTCTCAAGCTACTATCTGACTGATCTCCATTATGAACAGGACAACCAGACGTGGTGGCAATCGGAGACCATGAAGGAAGGGATCCAATATCCTAACCAGGTCAACTTGACACTGCACTTGGGTACGTGATTCAGTCATAAGCCTGTATTTTGTCCGTTCTTCATTATTTATCCATGTTTAGCCAACATTTAATAATGGTAGACCGTAGTCCAGTCTAAAGAACGCCTTGCCTTTGTTCATCAATTGACGTTTCTAGTTTCACGAGTAATGAGTTCATGTACTAACAATTGCAATCTGTTATCATCACATCAAAATCTAGGATAAAAGTCAATAGCACTCCTGCCTTCGCAGTAATTCTGCTTTGTACTTCTTTGAGGAAATAGAAACTAAGATACGTATTGTCATTTGTCAAGTTTGGAAGTCACTAGTAGGGGGATGTTAAAACGTTATTTTTACATTCTAGGTAAGGCCTATGACATTACTTACGTGAGGATTGTATTCTACTCGCCGAGACCTCAAAGTTTCGCCATCTACAAGAAAACATCAGAAGAAAGAGATTGGGAGCCCTTCCAATACTTCAGGTATATGTTGTGCATTCTTGTTACAATGAGCCAGCCTCTACATGCCGTTGGAGTAGCTTGTAAAATCTTTGGTTACTTTTATGAATTACAAAGAACAGTACCATAATATTATAAATTTTTTTGCAATTTTAGATTTGAATGTTTTAATTTTTAGGATATTTATTAACTTCTTATACCACATTAATTTCATTCGTACATTAATTTCCAAAGTGTCGTAATGGAGTAAGTATAGATTAAAGGCAGCATATTAAACTTTCATACATTCAGTGCCTCCTGCCGTGACACCTACGGAGTTCAAGAACAAAGGGCTGCAGAGTTAGGAGCAGAAACCCGTGCTCTTTGCACCAGTGAATACTCCGATATCTCGCCCCTATCTGGAGGAAACGTCCTCTTCTCCACTCTTGAAGGTCGGCCTTCAGCGTTCATTTTTGACAACAGTCCTGAGTTACAGGTAAGATGGCAGTCATAAGAACTTCCTATTCAACATAATTAAGACTCTATTCAGACGATAGACTCCTTTTTAACATTCCTTATCAGTCAAATGTTATACTTATTCCTTTTTTCTCTATTTACAAACTGTTAAGTACCTATATATTTATTTGGCTTATCACAAACAATTTTACCAGAAAAACAAACAAAAAAAATCCTAGCATTATTTTATTCTTTGACTGCTAAATAGACGGACAAAAATAAAAATGCTTATTTGTCTTCAGGAATGGGTAACTGCCACCGACCTTCGAATTTCCCTGGACCGTCTGAACACTTTTGGTGACGAGATCTTCGGAGATGTCCAAGTGTTGCAGTCTTATTGGTACGCTATCGCTGACGTGGCTGTGGGTGCAAGATGCAAGTGTAACGGTCACGCTTCTGTCTGCGAAACCCAAGAACTGCCTGATGGCACCAGAACTAGAGCTTGCAGGTAACTAAATCCAACCATTTTTAGATTTATAGCTGACGCGTTGGCTTGGCAACCAGCCGACATGCAATGTCACGGCTTAGATTCCCCCAAGGAACAATTCTTTGTGGCATTCCCTCGTATTGTGTCCAGAATTCTATATTTGTAAAAGATTGTAAGAAATCTAAGTGTGAGCAACGTAATTAGTATCTTAATGTGACAAACAGTTATGTGCATTTTGCTTTGCGATGTTCCTTTCGATGAAAATTTCTAGCGATTTCCCCCCATGCTTTTGTACCTATCTCTATAAAAATAAGGTTTAAATTATAACAAGCACAAACATTAGGATAGAGTTTCGGTTTCAATAGGCTTAGCCCCAGTAACATGGGGATTATAACATAGTAGCTGTTACAAGTAGGTGTTGCTCACATTACATTTAATCCCGAATTACCACACCTTTGTTCAATAACGTTATTTAGAAAGGATAAAATTTTGTATAATGTAAGCCCATTATTTAATAAATGGAAGGCAAAAGTCTTCCTCTCTCGATCCCCCACGATCGCCTCGATCCTTTCTCCTTAAAAGACCGGCAATGCTCTTATAACTCCATTAATGTTGCGGGTAATCAGTAAACACATAAACAGTTTGCTTATTTACCGCTTTAAAAATATGTAAACAAAGTTCTTTTAAATTTCAGATGTGAGCACAACACCGCTGGTCGGGAGTGTGAAAGATGTTTAGACTTCTACAATGACGCGCCTTGGGGCAGAGCCTCGCCGACCAACGTGCACGAATGCAAGGGTTAGTTCGACATACATTGCTTGCTTAGTTCACTGCGAATTGTTTTATCAATGCGAAAGTTCTTGTGAACCAGGATATGGATACGTGTTTTTGGAGATTTCGTTATTTATTTAACTGTTCTTGTCTTGATTTTTATCCATTATTCCTATTAGCAGTAAACTAATTCTAGCCACATCAACATAACTGAATTTATTGCGTCACTATGCTTTGCAATTTCATCGATGTCTTTTTTTGTATAAAATGACTTGGTATGGTGAGAAAAGTCATTTTTGAGTGTCAGACTCTCAAAGACTAAAAACCGTTCCTTTTGCGCTTAACCCGCGATCCCGGCGTTAACCTAAAAGGATTCATAAAAGCCCACACAAATAAACAATAACAAAAAAACAAACCATCTCGTTCATTATAATTTTTCGTCATTTGCTGTAAAAGTAAGGCCTAGCGATTGAAAAAAGAATACAAATTGATTGTGCTTATTTTCACATTCACATTTCCCAATTTCACATTGCCCAAGTTACATCACTTGTAATATGCGCAGATCTTAGAGATCGTAGCTGTATTTAAACATAAATTAAATACCTACATAACTTTGTATCCATCGGTTGTTAAAGATGTTTTGTCAAAGAAGGAATTTCCAAATCGAAAATGTGATGATTACCATGTGTAATCTTCACGCAAAAGCTAGCGCTTGCGACTAATATTGCAAAGAAACAATATTCGCTTATTAATTATTATCATTTTATCATATTCATCAAAATACTCAATTTTAATACGTTTTTTTTTTAAATTGACCTATATATAACGAAAGAAATGTGTAAGTAATTAAATCTGTGAACAACTGTGCGATTTTCGCGAAACATTGCCTCGCACCGCAAAACTTTTGGAATGATCTTTATAGGCGGCAGTATTTCCAAACCTATTCGACCTCCAATCTTTCGAGAAAAGAGCGAACTTCATAAGAATGCATTTAACATCAGGTGATCCGTCGGCTCGTTTGCCCCCAATTCCATAAAACGAAATAATCGAATTAGACGCGCTTAGATTTATTGTACCATCATGAAACTAGGCAATTGTATGCAGATTAGATTATTCTTTTTTATACGGTACTACTCCGTTTCTGAACGTTAGCTGAGCTATGCAGTGTATACAATGGTACACAAACCTTGGTTGAAGGTTGAAGTCAGCTTATTTAGAAGAGTCTTGTCCTAATTCAAGTGCATCACAGGGTACATCTTAGATTGCTATTATTAATTATGTCTTCTGAATGTTATTAGCTAGTTATTCAAAACCTATATTGACAAATAGTCCCTTTTTGCGGAGGGAAAATATCATTTAATGACTTCTGTCGAGAGGGAATGTCATACGCTTACTGACCAAAACTCCCCAGTTCCTTCTCCTGCTCCAGTTCGGGGCCGCGGTACCTAATTGCGCTTGGCCCACAGTCCCTTCTAACAAAAAATCCCTTGAGATACATTTTAAATTTGATTCCATGTTTATTTTCCATGAACACACAAGTGCCTTGTTGACTCTTGCCTTTTAATTGAACTGCTGAAACTTTTATCGGCCTAAAATAACTCCTACGACTGTCTATTAGGGTCTTATTCCAAAAGCATTACTAAATAAAAGTGTATGCCTATTGACTATGTGCAAAGCGAGTAGTGGCGGACAGATAACGACCGCAGCGCACAACACGGCAGAAATTGGAAACAAATGCGGATGATCAGCTGACAGTTTTTATTATTTTACTCATTTCACAGTAAACCTATTGAATAAATTGCACTTAAACAATGTCAACAATACTATTTTAATATTTGGTTTTATTTATATTTGTAAATTAAATTATAATGTTTAGATCAGAGGTTCCCAAACTTTTTTTTCTCATAGACCACTTTAAACATTTTGCTGCATCTGGTGGACCCCCTGCAGCTATTACATTTACTAACTTACTTCCAAAACCCGAAAAAAGTGTTTTGGAATGTAAATCTATGTAAATCTGTGTTGTGACTATTTTTCAATCAACTCTGAGTTTTCGAAATAAAAGGTCAGAATTTATATTGCTTTGATTATGCTGTGAGTTCAAGGCCAGTCTAAAAAGCGTCTTCATCCAACAGATTCCTACTTTACTTTTTTGTATTCTAAGATTGACTCACAGTATAAGAAACCAATAAGCTCCCACTTCGAAGTGATAAAAAGTAAAAATAAATATTTTCTTGTTTTGTAACTATTCAAACAAACAAAAAATACTACACTTTTAATATGTTGTTATAACAGTCTTAGTAGAATCAAATTTAACATCAAAAATAATAATCATTAGTATTTTAAAAACAGTCGCAATATGATCAAAATTTATAATTTAGATTACATTGCATTTCTTGCAATATAATCAAAATTTTGATATTAAAATTGATTGTCGACACTACAGTCGACACTTCTTAGATTCACTTTCTTTTTTGAAATTCCGGAAACAACTGAGTGATGTTTATCATTCGCATTCCTATTTATATTAGGGCAAAATCCAACAAGTTCATGCAAGTTCAGATACGACGAATCGGCGAGTCTTGACACGCTCTTTCTGAATATGGAATATGCAAGTTCTTACAAAAACAATTGCTGAGCTTCTTATAATTTTGTCTTCCTATATTCATAGGAGAAGTCAAGTCGGGTCACCTAATACATTTTTATAGACCCCCGTTAACGAGTTTTGGACCCCCATTCTTTTTCCACGCAAGCGTAGACCCCTGTCGGGCTCCCGTGGACCCCTGGGGGTCCACCTGGACCACTTTGGGAATCTATGGTTCAGATACATTGTTATTATTTGACAGCTTCCGCAAATGTTGTAAACGCTACGCGTCGCTGCCGTCGCGCACATAGCCAATAAATAGTTTTGCAGTCTAGTTAAAGAGTTTTTATTACCATGATCATTAAGGCTAAGCAAAATACTTGTAGTAGTTTCTCTACAAATATTTTTTGTTCAAACATATATATATTTTTTTATGTAATATCTCGGCAAACGAGCAGACGGATTACCTGATGGTAAGCAATCAGCGCCGCCCATGGACACTCGCAACGGAGGAGTTACGAGTGCGTTGCCGACCTTTTAGGGATTAGGGATTTAGAGATTTAGGGATTGAGGAGGGATTGGGGAAGGGGAAGGATTGGGCCTCCGGTAACCTCATCATATAGAGCAGCTGTTTCCATATTATACCTATAAAAATGATTGTGTTATCGTTATTTCTATATGACTTGGCCAATGCCTGATAAATGTTTCGTTACAGCTTGTAACTGCAATGGATTCTCCAACAAGTGTGAGTTCGACAAGGACTTGTATGAGCGCACGGGACACGGTGGTCGGTGCATCGACTGCGCAGAGAACAGAGATGGCGCCAACTGTGAGAGGTGCAAGGAAAACTTCTTCCAAGGATCTGGAGACATTTGCTTACCCTGCAACTGTAATCCTACTGGTAAGTCCACACGAGTTTATTAGGAAGAAGCAAGAAGTGTTAAAAACATTTTAATGCTACTTATCACTTTTTCGAAAAATGTTTTTCAATGATTTCCCATTTCAAATTTTTTTCTGTTGTTTTTTAGTAATAAGGGTTGCACACCCCTAATCATTTAGAACTAGGTATGAAAGAAAGCTAGTAGCCAATTCTCAGACTAATTAAATATGCATATAACATTTGACGAAAATCAGTAAAGCCATTTCGGAAGAAGTGACCTAAGGTAAACTAACACTGTGACTTGAGAATTTTATATATACGATGAATGAAGCCAATAAAATAAAGTTCCAAAGGACCATAAATGAACTTTAACCTTTGTAATGGTAGCTACGGCGTAATGAAATGGACGATACAAAATATTTTTTTGTTTAGGATCACGCAGCCTTCAGTGTAACGCGGAAGGCAAGTGTCAGTGCAAGCCTGGAGTGACGGGAGATAAGTGTGATGTCTGCGCACCGAACCACTACGAGTTCACAAACCAGGGCTGTAAGCCTTGTGGATGTAACGAGTCTGGTTCTTACGCCAACACACCACAATGTGACCCACAAACCGGCGTGTGTTTGTGCAAACAGAACGTGGAAGGAAGACGTTGTAGAGAGTGAGTATTGTGTATCTCTGTTATTAGACGTAGACCGTCAGGTATTTGTTTCTTTTATTTCAAATTTTAACCTTAATCCCTGTTAAGTTGAATTGAAAATCAATCGAAAAAGCAATATGGTAAAAAGTACTTACATACGTTTTTTTAGATGCTTTTTTCCTAGTTTGGTTTATTGTTTTAAAGTAATTTCTTTCATTTAATTAACCAAATTATCCTGAGCTGTGGCGTCATTGCCTGTGTCTTCTCCCACTCACTCCATTATTTACCATAATTCCGTTGTTTTGATTTGATTACGATTTTTTGAAAACTTTATATACAATAAGACTTATTATCAATTTCACGACAATTCAATATTCAAAACGATAATGCTAATTTATTAAACCTCATCTTCTAGGTGTAAACCAGGCTTCTTCAACCTGGATATCAGCAATGACTTTGGATGCACGCCATGCTTCTGTTTCGGACACTCCTCGCAGTGCAGCTCAGCTCCCAAGTACCAAGCGCACGAGACCAGCGCTCATTTCATAAGAGACGCTGAAAAGTGGATGGCAGAAGATGAACAGGAAAGACCAGCTAAGCTTCAGTTTAATGCCAACACTCAAAATATTGGTGAGTTAATTTATTAAAACGTTAATAAAAGACGAAGTAAAACTAATATCTTATCTTAGTAATAATTCTTTCTGTTGTAAATCGTGTTATCCCACAATTTGGTACCCTTGTATATTTTCTATCCGTGGTCCCAGCATATTAGTACGCTTGTAAATTTTCTATCTGTGGTCTTATAAAGTAGACCAGCACGTCGATTCTATAAAATTTGTTTGATTTTGAATCGTGTTCAAGTGCGAAGTGAGCGTCGAAGTGACGGAGAAATTAAATTTTAGAATGCCACTTTTAACGTCATTTCATGCTTTATCTTTCAAAATGATGCTGTCAACTTAGTTCAACTCGCAAGTGTAGCGCTAGTGTACTACTACTCACGGCGGATTCAGATTCGAAGTTTAGAATGAAGTCTTACAGAATCACACTGCAGTTCTTTAAGTCGACCGGAACCGGCTGTGTTCATAAATAATTAATAACAAACAGAGCCGTCATTTCTTTTCAGACTTTTGGAAATTTAATATTGCTAAATAGCGACCCACCGCAACTTCGCATGGGTACAATGCTGATACTAATTTTCTCCACTATTTAATGGATGTTTAAGAATTTGTCTTCAATCACTATTTCTAAAAACCGTTTGAATATCTACTGCGTAGTTTTAAAGATTTTAGCGTACGTACGTATGTAGGAATAGAGCAAGCGATCTTGCCTTAAACTATGTAGTGACAGTTCCTATATAATAAATATTTTTCCTTAGCCGTTGCATCACAATCATCGGAAACATTATACTTCATCGCTTCAAGTCAGTTCCTGGGTGATCAAAGACCTTCTTACAACCATGACTTGAAATTCTCACTGCGACTTGGTGAAGTTAGAGGTTACCCGTCGGCTACTGACATTATATTGGAAGGTCCACGATCCTCCGTATCAGTGAATATTTACGCACAAAACAACCCGGAACCTACCAATCAGGTACGTTGAACATTTCTTTGCTGAGCAGTTATCTTGTGTTAGCATTTGCGTACTTACTTCTTCATATATTTTATTAGTTGGAATTGTAATAAAAGCACTTGCGAATGTATTTTTATCCAAATTTAATTCAATTGCGTTGTGTTTTGTTTATATTGTTAGTCAACGATATGCTATTTGATAAAATATTTTATCATTTAACCAATGATTTTTAAGCAGTTGGTCATATTTCGTATTATCTAATAAATCAGTAAAATTTGTCTATGAACTAAACGTCTGACTGCCGACAAAACTATTGAAGGAATATTCTCAGCTAACAACGCGCAAAAGTCAGAGGTGACGCGACTGTTAACGTATTAATAAAAAGATCAATGTAAAAATTCACACATAACAGGCACGCATTTTATTACTATAAAAACGTTCAAAGCTTTGCGAACTCCATTCCATTACCCCCTCTCATAAATCAACGGTTGCAGGCTCAAGAATACACCTTCAGGCTCCACGAGGATCCTCGATACGGCTGGTCTCCAACCCTCTCAAACTTCGAGTTCATGTCCCTCCTCCAAAACCTGACGGCTATCAAGATCAGAGGAACCTATAACAAGCCTGGAGAGGGCTACCTGATGAACTTCAAGCTGGAAACTGCGAAGATTGGACGAGAGAAAGGATCAGCTCCAGCCAATTGGGTTGAAAAGTGTTCCTGTCCCAAGGCCTATGTTGGGGATTACTGTGAGGAGTGCGCACCTGGATTCAAACATGAACCAGCTAATGGAGGACCCTACTCGACTTGTATACCTTGTGACTGTAATGGACATGCCCATATTTGTGACACTGCTACTGGTGAGTTTTATTGTCATATTTCGAACCTTAAAGCAGATAAAAATAACCCACAAGTACATAACAGTGATTTTCCTTTCCTTTTCCTATCAAGCAAAAGCTGAAAGGTAAAGGCAATTCTGTGAAGAGGCAAAATAAAAAAACGGAACAAGGAGTGTCTAGGGCAATTTTGTTTCAAGTTATGGCGATCGCCACATTAATGATGTTCGGCGGATGATTGGCTTACACAACGTTAAACAACCAATCAGAGGTCTAAACAGAGTAACGTTTGAATCGCGTTGATGAAAAACGAACTCGCAATCAGAGTGCAGAAAACAATTCGATTCAAACAGTTTCCTTTATGAACGAATTGTTGAGGTCAATATCTTAACTAACCTGAAATAAGTACAAGAAGAAGTACGATAAACCCTTCATGCGGTTTTACCATCAAATGATTCCCGTTTACAAAATTTTAGTACAATATAACTTGAACATTTTGTGCATTACTTTTCAGGTTTTTGTATCTGTAAACACAACACCACGGGCAGCAACTGCGAGCTCTGTGCCAAGGGTTTCTATGGTAACGCAATCGCTGGAACCCCAGACGACTGCAAACCCTGCCCGTGTCCTAAAGACAGTGGATGTATCCAGCTCATGGATGGAAGCATCGTGTGTACTGACTGTCCTGAGGGCTATGCTGGTAAGAAATAAAGTTGCAATAGTCACTGAGCTGTAAAATCATAATACATAGAACAGTCTGAATGACTCTTTACCTAAACCTTATAACACAAAGGTTAAGTTTTAAAAAAATATTCCGACACGTAAAATATGAAACAATGAAACAATGAATTTATTTTTCCAAATAGGCCATAAAATGGCACTTTTACACGTCAATTTATATGTGAAAAACTAGATAACAATATCAATCCCAGCATTCACAAGACTAAAGTTGTAAGACCTCAAAATCGCCTTCACTCAATGAATAAAGAAATTATTTTACCATTTCAAAATGTAGGAAGAACTTTTAACTCTTCGTAGATGGAAAAAGAAGAAAACTACAAACAGAAAATTTTGTAATAGAGTTCTAAGCTTTTTTCTAAGATTCTTCTCTATTAGCTTGTAAAAAGTATTGACTATGTTTAAGATAAATACACATACGCTTGAATGTTTCAAGGTCATTGTTCTTAGTCACCAAAGAGTAATTAGTATAATGGATGCAACTTTAACTAAAACCGTACTTCCAGGACCAAAATGCGAAGTCTGTGCTGATGGTTACTTCGGAGACCCCACTGGACAGTTTGGACCCCCGAAACAATGTGAACTGTGCCAGTGTAATGGCAATGTAGATCCTAATGCTGTTGGCAACTGTAATAGAACAACTGGAGCTTGTCTCAAATGTATCTACAATACGGATGGTGAACATTGTGACAAGTGCTTAAGTGGTAAGTGGAATGGATAAACGAATCTTCCTTTTCTTGGTCTGGTTTAACATAGAAGTGCGTCCTATAAGGATGACAATGAGACCGGCTTTTCTAAATAGTAACGTATTATTTATTAAATCTGAAATGGGCAATGATTATTTTGTTTTACGTAAACGTTTGCTTACGTCCTTAAGATTTTATTTGTTGATTACAAACTAAGCTATAGCTGTAGCGATAGCTTAGTGACACACAAGTACAATAAATATTGAATTTAATATTAAGATATAAATAGATAAGCTGCAATAAATATCCGCAACACACGACAAAAATGGTAATTTCACCTCATTTTCGGCAAAGAAGTACTTTGCTTAATACAGAGATAAATTAGCCATTTCACATTCAAGGTTTCTTCGGCGACGCTTTGGATCCTAAGAAGAAGGGTGACTGCAAACCCTGCCAGTGTCATGAAGCTGGTACAGTGGAGAGTGCTGAGGGTCCTCCTCAGTGTGACGGCCTCACTGGCTTGTGTTCTTGTCATCCACACGTTATTGGAAGGAACTGTGATAAGTGTGAGGTAAGTTCTAAAAATTGCTTATTTTCGAGCATTTAAAACGTATTTATTAATTGATCCTTTAATACTGATAATTTATGTTGTTAAGCTGGGGTTGCGGGGTAAGCGCAATGAGGCATCGCGGCCTCGGTCTAAAGCAAGGTGAAAGTCACGTGTGGGTTAGCTATGCTTCGGCTAGAATAAAGTGATATCATGGCCTCACAGAAAACCGGCGTAAAACAACCACACCGTTGCGTTTCACCGTCTGAGTGAAGTTATCGGAGGCCCAATCCCAAAATCTCCAAATCCCTAATCCCTAAAAGTTCGACAATGTACTCGTAATGCCGTCCGCTCATGTGTCGTACTATATCTGACGAAAATATTTATCTTCAATTATACTTAAGGTATATAATCTTTGAACAGGACGGCTACTACAATATCAACTCAGGAACCGGTTGTGAGCCCTGCGAGTGTAACCTTGAGGGGTCGTTCAACAGCACCTGTGACCCCTACGACGGACAATGTTACTGCAAACCTGGCATTGATGGGTAAGAACATAAAAACAGAATCCATATATTTGGTCCTTTATTTAGATGATTCCTTCTTAACTACTACTACTACTTACTATCGGTACAGAGCGCCTAGTCCCAGTTTGCTTTACGTTAACACGTTCGAAACTCAACCGCTCGGCGATAAGTCCTCTCATTGGTTGGTTAGATATAACAACAAGCCAATCAGAGCGCCGATCGCTATAACGTTAAGCGAACTAGCACTAGGTCTTCAGTTAAAAAAATGAATCTGTGAAACGCAAAGACATGGCATTAAAGTCAATAAAGAACAATCCCAAGTAATATATTATTTAAAGTATAATAACTAGCAGACGCCTTGTCTTCTAAGCAAAAGTCACTGATTTCTCCCAATATCAGTGACGCAATAAAAGAAAAAGAGAAGTTTAAATCAAAGCTGCTTTTTCTGTCCTTATATCCCTATGTAGGTATGCTTAAATCTTTAAAAAATCGCAACGTATTTAAATACGGTACTGTTTATGAGCTAGAGTGATGGAAAAGGAAGGTTTGTAGATATGGTAATATCCATTAAGTTAGTACTCGTATCAGCCTTTGAATCCTGCGAAACTGGGGCGGGTGGGTAGTTATAAATAAAAGATTAACACCCGGTTTCTGAAAGGCTTGTCAACGCTAAAATTAACTAATCTCCTGTTAAATCTCTTGTCAAGTCATCTGATTGGTTGTTGATAATTCAGTCAACCAATCAGATAACTTGACAAGAGATTAAATTGATTTTAACATTGATCGGCCTTTCAGAAACCGGGGGTAAATTTAGTTGTTTTGTTCCAGTAAACACTGTGATCGCTGTCGTGCGTACCACTACGGGTTCTCAGCTGACGGTTGCAGAGACTGTGACTGTGACGAATGGGGATCCACAAACTACCAGTGTGACATGTCCGGACAGTGTTCCTGCCAAGAGAATGTCGAAGGACGACGCTGTGACAGGTGAGACTAGTAAACAAAGCAATGTGTAGAAGAAACCAATTTACCGCTTGACATTATAAACATCGATGACAATTATTGTCATCATAGCTCTAATTATTAGAGTTAAGAAGAACGAAATAACAAGAAGTGTATCTCCTCACTTATCTTTAAAATGTTTAAAAACTTTAGAAAACATGGAAAAGAACGCTAATATTTTTTTGGATCTGAATGAAATTGGTCACAGAAATAGATTATAGTCTTAAGGGATTTTTCAATGGTTAGATAAAAGTTACCTGGGGAATAATTATGATGCTGTCGCGTCACAATGCTTGTATAAGACAGTGACAGCAACAATTTTATTTCTCAGATTACAAAATCAGCCCTTCATGACACATGACTACTTTTTAACTTTGTTACAAAGGCAAAAGAAAGTATGTATATGTCACCGGAAAATAACAAGATCCGTAAGTTTATCAATTTACTAGGAAGTTTATAAACTTTCGTGAGATTCTAAACGGGAGATAAATTGTAATATTTTACGTCCACATTTTCGTAAATTTATCAATTTCCAACGTCATACGGTAAATTTATAAACTAACGAATATCTATTCGTAAGATTTTATATGGTTCGACCAATCACAGAAACTTTTATATAAACGATGTTTGAAATACGTAAAAAAACACACTGCTCTCTGATTGGTTAATGTTCATAGTGGCAATGCTTGTGTCCATAGACTTTGGAATAATCCGACTTGACAAACTATAAATTGGAAGCAATAATGCCTGGTTCCTCTCTGGCACGGATGTAGTGAGTTGAGTTTTTTATTATCAGTTTTAACAAGCTATTTAACGGTTACTTGCTAAAATACAGCTCCTTGGCCAGCTATGGCGGCCGTGAGGAAGGAGAAGTGACACGTGACAGCCAACTAATCAGATCGCGCGTAGCGTTTGCTTAATGCTTACTTATTATTTTACGAGTGAGTTCAGTAAGTATATCAATTTACGAAAATGTGAACATAAAATATTACAATTTATCTCCCGTTTAGAATCTTACGAAAGTTTATAAACTTCCTAGTAAATTGATAAACTTACGGATCTTGTTATTTTCCGGTGACATATATACGTAATTGTCAATAACCCGTGAAGAGTTATACTTAACTGAATAGAGAGGTTCAGCTATCAGTTCTGAACTTTTTGCGTTCTCTATCCCCTCAAATCACGGAGATTATGGCAAAACTATTATATGTAGATCTTTATAGCTCTGTAGTAAAATGTTTGTTCAGCTGTACAGTTGTAAAAAACGACTGGGTGGCCCGAAGGTCCGCCCATTTGATATGAATGACGAGATGGTTTCGAAACCTGGCAAGTGCCAATGTGACTTTTTCTGAGTTATATATGTACTTACTAAGTTGATAAGACACCACAGACATATAGTGTAGGAAAACATCGTGAGGAAACCCGGAATATTTTATTACTAATCATAATTTTAAAATCGCCAATCCACCCTGAGCAAACTTAGTAATGAATGCTCAAACCTTCTTCGTATAAGAAGAGGACTTTGCTCAGCAGTGGGGACTTATAGGCTGATTATGATGAGTTAATAGTCACGGGGTTTTGATGCTAATTCCTAAAACATTACAGGTGTATGGAGAACAAGAAACGTCGTGCCGATGGACAAGGCTGTGAGGACTGTCCTCCTTGCTACAACCTCGTTCTGGATGCCGTGAACCAACATAGAAGGGAGTTGAAAGAACTTGATGATGTGAGTAGATACACACTTATAAAATTTTATCGTTGAAAACGTTTGTTAAATTTCTTATTGTGTCCATCATCACATATACTTGCTAGCACGTCTTTCTTTCCTTTCAGGCATTTATAGCGTCATAGATATATGAACTATTCGATATTATCTCATATACTAATTAGTATATTTATATTCAATCGAATCTACATTAACTTTATAGATTTAGAATACTTAAGTAATAAAATTTTCTTTACAGATTCTAGCAAAGATATCGAAGTCTCCGACGGTAGTTGAGAATGCAGACTTCGACAATGAGCTGCAACAAGTGAGGGGTGACATCGAGCGGTTGGTGCAGGACGCTCAGGCCGAGTTAGGCAATGGACCTGGAGCAAGCCTTACCAACAACCTTGCTGAACTGGCAGAAAGACTCGCTGACGTCAGGTAAATTAGAAATCGCAAACGCTTATTTATTATTTAGGATCTTCAACAAACAAAGGGTATACCTACACAAATCATTGAAAAAACTAATAATAATGGATGACAACATTCCTTCGCTTTCGCCTTCGCTTACAGGAGACTACAGTATGCATATTGCATATTGTATGCATGTTGTAGTCTATACAAATTACAACTAAGCAAACACAATTAAAAGTTTAAGATATCTAATAAGAATAAGACAGATTCGGTAATATATATGAAACAAACTAAATACGTTTTCGAAACATAGATAAAAATCGAAACTTACTATGTATAAAGCCAGTAACTTCGTTCAATTTCACAGTATGATAGAACTCAGATCACCTAATAGGTATTTAAATAGGGTTGTCTAGATAAGTTGCGATTTCCTGGAACTGAATTAAGGAGGGGGCATTTTTGCGTGAAGACTGATCTAGAAGTTTAATGGTGCTACCGCTGTTTATGTGGTGTGGCATTTAATGGCTGGTACAACGGTGGAGATCCTTAAAGGTACAAAGCGATCACGAGTAAGGAAATGATTTTCTTCTCTCCCCAGGAACATGCTGTTCAAGATTGAAGACGAGAGCTATGATGGTAATGAAGCCGTTGAGAAGAGCAAGGGTAACGTCTCCAAAGCAGAAGATACCATCGAAGCTGCACAGAAGGAAATCAACGTAAGACATTAAAATTTATTTCTGTATATTAGTGACTAGCTTGCGCCTGCGGATTTGCAGGCTTATAGAAGTAATATATACCGGGATTAGCGCTAGCTCGACTCAAATACGCTAATCAGGTATAATGTATAGCCTATACCACTCACGAACTTGAAGTTATTTATCAGTAAAAGAATTTGGAAATACGACCAGCGGTTTCAACAATTACCCTTTACATACAAATTTAATAACTGATAAATAGAATACTTTTATCAACCAGCCAGTTGGCTGAATGATAAAAGATCCCGAGTCTAGTAGATATTGTTATCAGATTGAAACTCAACAATTATAATATAATAAATTCACGAGAGTGAACTTACTCGCTATATAAGTAGGTCCGAATTTCTGGATGGATCCTACTTTATAACATTTGTATCTGGAATTTCTAGAGTGCCCTGGAGTATATGGATGGCGAAGGAGCTGCAGCGTTATCTAAGGCTCGCAACAGGTCGGACCAATTCGGCAAACAATCAGTCGATATGTCAGCTCTTGCGAAGGAGTCTAGACTGCTAGCAGAAAAGTTGGAAAATGAAGCGAAGAACATTCGAGAAATAGCTGACAAAGCGTTCAACACATCTATAACAGCTAACAGAATTGCTAAAGATGGGATCACGAAGCAAGCTAACATTAGGTAAGAGGAATAAGTTTTTGTGTTATTGCTGCCTAGATATTTCTTCGTGTGAAAGCAGTTACAACAGCCTTAGAAGTCAATGTTGTTCAATCCTATATCCGTTATTCTTCAACACATAAAATGGCAAGATAGTTTCATTCTCCGTTATAATAGAATCGCTGGAAGTATTTTTATAGGATAGGTCGGCAAACGAGCAGGCGGTACCTGATGGTGAGCAATCAGCGCCGTCCATGGACACCCACAACACCAAAGGAGTTACTAGTGCGTTGCGTGCTTTTTGCGGACCAGTATTACGGATATTTTATTTACGGATTGGGCTTCCAGTAACCTCACCCACACGGCAAAACACAACGCTGTAATTATTTCACGCCGGTGTTCTGTGAGACTGATAATAATATCACTCTGGTCGAGCCGAAACATAAAATTACATGTAAAGAACACAGTGATATTTATTTGTAGTAAATAAAAAACAACTGACAAACTATATAATATTCTCTATTTCAGTAACGAAGTACAAATCTTGACAAACGAACTGAATGCAGCGTCAGGAAAGTTGAATAGTAT
This sequence comes from Spodoptera exigua, assembly GCA_902829305.4. Lineage (NCBI taxonomy): Eukaryota > Metazoa > Arthropoda > Insecta > Lepidoptera > Noctuidae > Spodoptera > Spodoptera exigua. The sequence goes on along the minus strand of LR824601.2, from coordinate 2,573,403 downwards.
GACTGAATTGGCTGACCAGGCACTCAAGAGAGCCAAGGATGTATACGATGAAGCTCTTGGATTATACGCCGAGGTGAACACGACACTGTTGCCAGATATCAAAATAAGTAAATTAAAGGAAACAGCTAGGGAAATGAACAAAACGGTAAGTTTCTTTAAGTCCTGTGTCTCTGTGTGGAATTTGTTAGTTTATATTTCTAGATAATATCCTCTCTTACTGTCACCGTCGGCGAGTAAGGGCAGCTCGCCGCCCGACCAGAACCAGGCCCGAGCGTACGGCGCGTAGCGTTCCGCGCGCGCCTCAAAGAGCCATTCGACCACCACAGACGGGGCCCTAAAGGGCTGATGTTCAGCCGGGGTTGCGGGGTAAGCGCAATGAGGTACCGCGACCTCAGCACAGAGCAGGAAAAGGAACAGGGGGGTTTTTAGTCAGTAAGAGTCTGACACTCCCTCCTGCCCGGCCCTGGGCGGGAGAAGTCATTTGATGATTTTCCCCTCACAAAAAAAAACCGTATAAAAATGTCTTTTCATTGGTTCAAAATAAAGCTATCAAAGAAAAATCTTTATCTATAAATGTCTATTCTTTATCTGTGTTTACAGTTTCATAAAACAAAAATGTTTTGTTAGAAAATGTAGACATTATTTTTCCAAAATTACAGATCGACGAGAAATCCGCTGAGTTGGAACGTTTGGTAGCAGACAATGAGAATACGTTGGAACAGCTAGAGAATGCCATAAAACAGGGTCGTGGTCTTCTAGACCAAGGACACGAAAGACAGGATGAGTTGAATGATCTTCTCGCGAAACTCGATGAGCTGCAGGAACAGGCCAGAAATGACGTAGAACTGACCAATCAAACGCTGAAAGACGCTAATGAAATCTACAAAACTTTGAAAGGTACATTTGAATATGTGCATTTTTAGACTAAGGACCAATTTGATATATCTAGATACTCAAATCCTTTCGCATGAGTAGGTCGAGTCCAGTTTTAAGATAATAAAAATATTGCTTAATTTTACTGGTTACTCATAAAATTGCTGGAGTATTTATTGTACAGCGTGGACTTCTCAAATTAATTCTGGAAGCCGACCATTAATGCAAACTCAGTTTATTTCTACTGACGTTTCTTATACTTATTAAAAAAACTACCTAAATGTATTTCATTGTAAGGCGGATCTTATAGCCTTATATATGTATAGTGTTAAGAGCAAATATTGCATTTACAATTATCCTACGCAATCTTATGAAGCAAAAAAACAACAATAGTAAGTTCAAATATAAAAAAATGTTCTTAATTTTCTCTTCAGAGTTCAGTGACCAGGTGACTGAATCGCGTCAGTTAGCGGAGCAAGCAGCTCTGGACGTGCCTGCGGTGCAAGCGAAGATTGCCGCGGCAGATGACAGCATTAACAGCATCACGGAACAACTGTACACTGCTAGTGACAAGGCCAAGGACGCTCGGGACTTGGCACAGAAGGCGCAGAAGGAATTTGCTGATAAAGCATCAGAAGTATGTTCTACTAAACTTTAATTTTAAATGTATTGAAAGGGCAAAAATCCGTTTTCTTTTATGTATTTTGTTGATGCAACCAAACAATAAAACGTCTGAGCATCATTATTCTTTACTAGCTTTTGCCCGCGACTTTGTGCCCATGGAATAGTGACTTACTGCAGATTTTTGGTTAAAAACTATCCCATGTCTGCTCTCGAGTTCCAAACGATGTCTGTTTACCAAATTTCATACAAATAGGTTCAGTAGTTTAGACGTGAAGAAAAGACAGATAGACAGAGTTACTAACGCATTTATAATATTAGTTTGGATCAGTTTTTAAACGAACAAAAACCTGTGTTTTTCTCAATTATTCACTATTGTTTAAAACATTGGTCTCACCTATCGCATCGTGCCTTAACAAAAATGTATGAAGTAATAATACCTTCATATTAATACTTTTCAGGCGGCGTTTGAAGTCAGGAAGAAATCTTCGGCATCTAGGTCTGAAGCGTCTAAACTTAGATTCGAAGCTGAGAAACTGTCCAGTGAGTAAAAATCTTATATCAAAATCTATTTCATTTAATGCTTGGTATGCGTAGTGACTCGGCAACCAATTGTGCACTTTGTTCTTTAGATATGAGGGTTTCTTCTAGAACAAATACTTATGTTAAGACCAAGGATAGAATTGGAAGAAAAGCTACGAATATACTTCTTTTATTTTTTGTAAAAAATGTTGCCATGTTGATTTTCTCGCGTACCTATCATATATGCGTATACAATCATACAAATTTACCTATACCAGCCACCCAGACTCGAAACAACAATTTGTGGATAATTCAAAATATTTTCCGTGCGGGAATCGAAACCGTGGCACGTTACACAGACACTGCGCCAACCGTGCAGTCGAATTATTTATAATTATAATAAGAAACTCTTAAATAGGAAGGTATCTTTTCAAATGTGCATCTGAGCATTACCCATAGATGTGATATTAATGTTAATAAATATAAAATATCTTCAAACAGCTCGAGTACAAGAAACTGCAACGCAAATTGGAAACTTAGAGAAAGAGGCTGCGGAGAACATGCAGCTTACCAGGGACGCTAAAATGAAGGTAAGGGCGCATTTAATTTGAAAGAAATATAGATATATTTCGTTCAGATTGGAAGCCATTTTATATCAAAAGAAACGTAATACCTTTTTTATGTAATAGGTCGGCAAACGAGCAGACGGATTACCTGATGGTAAGCAATCAGCGCCGCTAATGAAACGTAATACTTTTTTTATGTAATAGGTCGGCAAACGAGCAGACGGATTACCTGATGATAAGCAATCAGCGCCGCTCATGGACACCCGCAACGGAGGAGTTACGAGTGCTTTGCCGACCTTTTAGGGATTAGGGATTTGGAGATTAAGGGATTGGGGTGGGTTCGCGGGAGGGGTAAGTTTGGGCCTCCGGTAACCTCACTCACACGGCGAAACATAACGCTGTGATTGTTTCCCGCCGGTTTTCTGTGAGGCCGTGGTATCACTCCAATCGAGCCTACATATTTTCTGATCACCTTACCTACATACTCTATGGATAGTGTATTCTCAGAAACCATCGTCTTTTACTAAACTAAACTAGCTTCAAAGCCAAATTCTTATTGTAATATAAGTCAACACATTCTACAACTGCTTTTCTGATTAATCTTATATATTTTTACGGTTTCACAGATTTTTTTCTTTATGATAACTCATAATAATTTTAACATCAGGTTGGCCAAGCAAACACTGATGCCAGAGAGGCGGAGAAACAAGTGTCTAAAGGCCTGGAGGACTTGAAGGTCATCATGGATGAACTGCAGAACTTGCCCACGCTGGATGATCAGGCACTAGACCGGCTTCGTAAGTACAGTTGGACAAGAATGTTTTCGACCCTTGGGAAGTAGCAACCACGAACTTTCAATTCGATCAGATTTATGATGAAGTATAAGTTTTTTCAATCTTCCTTATTTGAAAACACGGGATTGCTTCGTAAATGTTCGTAAAGTCATTTCCCAGCTAAGTTCAGTATCGATAAGTCAACAACGTATTCTCGTATATTTGTTTTTTTTTTTAAACCGATAACGACTATCGATATAAAACATGGCCCAGTCTGCCTGGCTGGATACTTTAAAAAGCGTGCTGACCAAAAAGTATACCTACCTAATTATTGGTTTACAAAAATGTGCATTAATACTCGTTCAAGCTTATTATTTATTGTGTATCATAAAAGAGTACCTATATAGCGAGTTTGTCTCTTAAAACAACATTTTTTATTACAGAGGAGAGCTTGGACAAGGCGGAGAGTGACCTCATAGCGGTTGATTTGGATGGCAAGATCAAGAGTCTGACTGAAGCCAAGAATAACCATCAAAGGTACATGTCCTAACATTAAAATGAAACCTTTTCTGCGTTCACGATATCTAAACGTTTATTACCTAACTAGTCGACAAACCAATGTTTGTTAAGTTCTTATTTAATTGTGTTCTTTATTATTCGGACTCTCTTTATCCGACTTCCAAAAGGAGCATGTTGGTGTACTCGACCGTTCATAATATATGAAAACGTTACATATTTGTAGCTAAAATATCTGTGGCAAGTCTTATTAGTCTCAAATAATGTTTCAACGTTTAATTGCCAATTTTAATAAATAATTTTTGTAACAATCTAAAAAAACAGGTGGATGAAACAATACGAGGATGAGCACAGCCATCTTCGTTTGGAAGTAGACAATATCAAGGAGATTTTGGACCAGCTCCCAGAGGGCTGTTTCAAGAGGATCGTGTTGGAACCCACCGAAGGCCCCAGTCGAGCGGCCAGCTTCAGATAAACTGATAACTAGACAGAAGACTCCAACAACATGAAGTAAAAACGAGGAAACAAAGACAAAGGTTTGGTATCCTATATCTAGCTAAAAGTCGAAAATGTACTGAAATTTAACAATCTGTTTTCCGCCCTTAAGTTCTACCAATAAGCATGTCGTTGTATCGTAAGAGAATATGTGTTATGCTAGCTATAGAGGACTAATATGGGTTGTATTGTAGCATCGAAGCAATCTCGTTTGAATGAATAATATGGTCCTTACGATAATTCAACGCTTACAATACGACGTATCTTGCCATTCATTAGCACTGCCTGTATTTTAATTACACAAAACGTGTATTTTTTTATTATCAGTCATCTTTTATTTCTAATTTAAAATTACTCAGAGATAGAAAGAAATATGTCTACAAATATACTTAGGCACATTAATCCTTAAAGAAGACGCTGTCAAAGATAAAAAAAATATTTTAATAAAGACAAATGATAAGACATTTGTTTTAATTGTAACGGTTGAAATTTAGAAACCGATTTTAACGCAAAACCGTTGGATTAAGGTCCATTTTTGCTACTATTTAAACTTGAATTTGAATTGAAGAATTCTCTAAAGTTTTGTTCGATCTGGCTATTAAGGGTTAGAATCGGAAAGTCTGCATTATCAACAATTAGAATGATTCAATAACCATAAAAACAGATACTTTTAACTTTGATACATATTTATTGTCAACATACAGTGCCTTATTAGTTACTTTAGTAATATATAAAATAGTATAATAACATTAAAGATTTTTTATATTGACATTTCTAAATAAGATTAACATTTCCAATTTTCTCACTGCCTTAAACGTTGTATTTGTAAGAGAAAAATACATTAGGTAATTTATTAGTTGACGTAGCTAAAATCGTTACGTGAAACCTTTTTTTTTAAATACTTCCAGATTGCATTTACTAAAGTTGCATTTTCGTACTTAGATCTATATAGTGTGACAAGTGAAATACACAACTTCGGGAAAAATAGAGGACAATTTTGACAAAAGGAAGGGTTATACTTCTAGAAAAATAGTAGGTACGTTGAACTTATCCGTAACAGACAAATCTGTATTTTCTATTCCGTGAGACAGATAGATCTGTAATTTTTTCGTGTTCCTTTATTTTTTTCGATGGCTGTAGTTTATGAGGCTTCTCTATAATTAAAAGTTGTGCCATAATTAATATTTTTGGTACCTTTGTAAATAATAAACTAAACATAAGTAATACTTTTTGCCTAAGTCTTTTCAGATTTGGTTTTTTTTTATATAAAATTCCTTTTGAAGTTCGCCAAAGAATTGACGATATTATGTGTGTTAATTAGATATTTTTACTATAATTTTTATATGTTTCTGTACTGGAGGATAATTTTGTGAGTAATATAATTTGTATTGTAGCATTTATAGTATTTATTTGTAATAAAACTTGGACAAATATACACGTAGTTGTTTTATTCGAAATCATTTCTTTTTAAAATACATTTGACGACTGATCAGGTGAAGCAAGGTCTTTTTTTTTTGCGAGGGTCAACCATCAAATGGCTTGTCGCGCCCAGAGGAGGTAAGAGAGCCTTGGTTGCGGGGTAAGCGCAATGAGGCACTGCGACCTCGACCCAGAGCAGGAGAAGGAACGAGAGGTTTTTAGTCAGTAAGAGTCTGACACTCCCTCCTGCTCGACCCTGGGCGGGAGAAAACATTTGATGATTTTCCCCTCACAAAAAAAGGGGAGGTGAGAGGGAGTGACAGACGTTTACTGACTAAAAACCTTAAAATACTTCATCAACGACAACATTTGACTTATTGGATACATCCGTACTTGTGGGCTGTACTATAAAGGTTCTTAAAGGCGCGCGGAACACAACGCGCCTCGCCGTCCGCTTGGGTAGATTAACATAGTCTCCATTTCATATTCATATTCCTACAAAATTAGGATTTTTTATAAACTTCATGATCGCAAAGTAAGAGGCGGAATGCTAAAGAATAAATATACTTACCCCCGGTTTCCGAAAGGACGATCAATGTTAAAATCAATTTAATCTCTTGTCAAGTCATCTGATTGGTTGACTAAATTATCAACAACCAATCAAATGACTTGACAAGAGATTTAACAGGAGATTGGCTAATTTTATCGTTGACAAGCCTTTCAGAAACCGGGTGTTAATCTTGCCGGTTGATGCAAATATATAGGTATACTTATAACTTCACAATATATAATTGAGCATTATATTCATAATACTGTCATACAATTTTTTAACTTTTCGAAAACTTTTCTAAACGTATTAAATTAAAGCCCGATTATTATTATAAGCCTAATATATGTTTTATGTTGAATACAAAATCAGAATGGGAGCATCAAAAAGACATATACATGATAAAAGCTTAAGTACCGTGCTCATCCAGGGTTGGCACCACGCGGGAAATCAGGTTCCTATCGGGCCGGGAGTAGATAGTGCGCGCGGCCCTAAACGGATCGCGTATGTGTGACGTATGAGGGGCGTGAGTCTGTGTGCGTTAAGTTAGGGTGGTTATCCGTTGCGATTACGAAGGACAAATATAATATTTGATTTATAAAAAAGTATAAGTAAGATTTTCTTAGTATAATGTTACATAATGCTTTAACCTCGGTTTGGTCCTTGCTACAAATGTTTTGAGAAATAAATATACTAAAACATCGCAGAATAAAGTGTCGTGAGTTACTGATTCTAACGACATCAGCTTTCCTAGTAGTTTAATTGCAAGCAAGGTGTTCATAGTAGTGTCAAAGTAGAAAATATTGAATACCAATCACCATTCTTATTTTTTATCGTAAATTTCACAAAACACGAGCCGATTAGGTGACTACATCTTTTTTAAAGATACCGCGCAGTGGTCTTTTGTACACCCTTTAAATTAGGACCTCAAATATGCTTTCCGGCCGGTGGCGCGGAGAGTCGGGCAAAATACTTCTCACCATACGTATAGTGAAACGAACCTCTTTTCTTTCCACACTAGATTTTCTTGCGACACATAAACATACAAATTCACATACTTAAAACCCAGACCCGAAACAACAATTTGTGAATCACAAAAAGTGTTATTACGTGCGGGAATCGAGCCCGCGACACCTTGCACACTAGCCAGTTGCCTAGCTGCTGCTACATCGTGCTATCAAGCTTTTGGCAAACTTTAGCCTTGAGGTACTAAAACAACTTTACTCGAAGCTGCTCAAAGTTTCTACAAAACCTATTCTTGTCCTAAATCTAACCCTTATGGGACTGTTGGTGTCTATGGGTGACGCAGACTGCTTAACATCAGGCGATCCATCTGTTACGAGTAACTGCCTTATGCTATAAAAATCATAAGAGTATTTTGGAATCCCAATAAAGATTCCTAAAATGCCATTGAAGATTGCAAACACATGTCCTAGACTGTCGCAAATTTTGGAGGCCCTACTCGGCGAGTATGCAAACGCTAGCTCCCACGAGCAGCACAATTTATGTGGGGCATTCCCTTGAATTTTCTTTTGTTTTTTTTTCAAAAGTAACGCCACTCCTTGGCTTTGTAACCTCTAGGGTGTCAGTTACGTAGAAATGATTGAAAGAATACACGGTTTGGTACCGTAGAAAAGATAAGACTGTACTTTCTGGTGACGATTAAAGATTATTAAGGTAATAAAGGTTAGGTTGATACTATATTCAATAAAAAACACAATTAAAAAGCGCATACAATTTAATCGTAAGTCCTAGCAATAAATCGCAGACACAATTCAGTATTTTGTAAAACAGAAATAGACAAGTTTTTTACCAGCTCTGCTTCTTAAAGAAAAACGTTTGTGCTTGTTATAATTCGATCAACGGGGCAGTTAACCCATACTAGTTAGAATGTACTCATTTCATGCATTTGTGAACAGAAGATAGCTCGAAATAGTCCCTCACATGCCTCAAACGGTAATGTGACTCATTATGCACCATTTTCTTATTAATATCTTACAAACTGACCCGGCGCACTTTGAACCCATTAGTTAAGTCAATTGATCTATACAAAATGTATGGGAAAATGAATTTCCTTTTAGAACACTTTTACCTCAATTGGAAGAAATGAAATATCAAGAAAACTATATATATGTGTATGTATATGTATGTTCGCACATATTAATTCTTTTACATGTTGTAAAAAAAAAGTTCGTCGGTGTAGTTGTGCAGATAGTGCTCCGAGTAACTAAAGCGGGGCTGAATTAGTATTAAAAAATGGAGCCGCTAACAGCTGTTGTCACCACAAGTCATGAGGAAACAAGTCGGGAACAAAACAAATTTCCAACAATGAAATTAGCGAATATCTCACTGTCTGGGGGCGGCGAGTTACCGAAACACCGTAACTATACTAAAACTAAATAAGTGGCCGAAAAATGTTGTGACAACCAACCGGTTTTAACTGACCCCCAAATACAAGAACAATGATTCTCCGCACCCTTACATGTCGTTGGAAACAAAGAGGGCTCGGAAGTCCAGTTTACGTTGGTCGTTACAAGTGGAAAAACAAGGTGGTTAATCCGAAAACTTTCCTTAATTACGTTCGTAGGAAACTAATTCCCAGAACGAATTAAGTGCGAGCTGAATTTGGGTGAAATCCTGGATCAGATTATGAATGTAGGTCCCGGGCGAGGCGGGAGAGCGAGCCACTAACTTTTTGTTTTAAAAACTGCACTAAGGGGAGCGTTTGGTTAAACTATGAACAAGGAATAAGCAGTGGAATGGAAAAGGAAACAGACAGCGGACATTTTTGTTGGAACTCTAATAGAAATCTAAGAGGTAAATTATTTTAAACGAATAAAATACAATATTGCAATGAATCGAGCTTGTATCTCTTCATTGGTTACTCTTACCTCTTTTTTTTTTGAGGGGAAAATCATCAAATGACTTCTCCCGCCCAGGGCCGGGCGGGAGGGAGTGTCAGACTCTTACTGACTAAAAAGCCTCCTGTTCCTTCTCCTGCTTCGGGCCGAGGTCGCGGTGCCTCATTGCGCTTACCCTGCAACCCCGGTTACTCTTACCTTTTACTTCCTTATAATTAACTAGCTTTTGCAGCTAGTTAATTATAAGGACTTCGTTCACGTCGAATAGTGAGTTCGTTCTTCGACCGCGACTTCGTTCACGTCGAATAGTGAGTCCCTGCAGATTTTTGGTATAAAAACTATCCTGTGCCCTTTCTCAGGTTCCAAACTATAAATTTCAGTTTGGAACCTGAACGAAGTCCTTATAATGGAAATCGGTTCTGTAGTTTAGATTATTTTTTATATACAATTGCATATCGGAGGACGTAATGCTAAAAGCATTTTCTGCCAGTCATTCTTTTGGCAGTGCAGAGATGTGTGGTAGATGATATGCAGCAATTTAGGAAGTTATTGGACGTCGAGGTGTAAATCAATTCAAAGTTACATGCATAAAGATAATATATACATACCTATATAATTAGGATTTATTACATTAAACATATACTTTAATACACATTATATATATAAATACATAATCTACCCATACATACATATTATATTCGTTGATCAATGTACTGGAACTATGAGTACTGTATAAAGTCTAAGTTCTTTTTATTCATATAGTCTGCGAAGTGTCTAAATGCACTGTAAATGTGTGTGTGTATGTGTGTGAGTAAGCGGACAAGAACGTAATTGATCATGACTCGATATGGGCCAATCAAAAGATCAGAATCCATATACATGCTTAAAGATACTATAGGAATATATATATAATAATAAAAGAGGTCAACTTTAATTAAAATTGAAAACCTAATGAACTCTTAAATGTTTGATAAACGTTCAATTGAATAAAAACAAAAAAAAAAACTTTTCAATCTCAATTGGCAATAAAAAATGGCAAAATTAATTGCAAAAAAGATGGCGATTAAAAAACAGCCCGGAGTAATGAAACGGCGCGTAAATTTTCCAATTATGGCGGGCACCAACTTTGGTAGCGGTTATTCGGGTGGTTTCGAAAAAAAAATTAATTAGTCCTTCGCGCCCAGTCCCCCCGACTTCTAAGTAACTTAATGTCGTAAAAAGAAATTAGAATTTTTACTTCGGCGACTTAAGAAATAAAAATTCGTTGTCCCCATGTGGACTTATTTTCACTTGCGTCTAATTGGAGTTTACAGACGCGGGGAACTTTTTAATCTGTGGTTGTAACTTTTTTTTTAATAAGCAGAGGTAACAATTTTTTTATTGGTAGGGCACGCGATCGCTTGAGGGAATGTTTGCGCCCCATCCCCCATTAAAAACTATTTTGTTTATTTTGTACTTGTTAGCGAAATTAAAAAATGTGCATTATGACATGAAAACGTATGGAAGTTATTTTTAAATATAAAAATAGAGTTTAATTATGTACCACGTGTACTTATATCAACACGACTACGTTTATTTATTGGTTACTTTAGAATTCCATCATCGTACAATATAAATTGACTGTACAATTTAAATCAAGCCATTCTTGGACATAATACCTGATGTCGTTTTGTCACACAATTGATTGGCTAAGCGGATTCCAAGTGTAACAGCAGTAGGTGATACATTACAATACCTCTATTATTCCCCTCAATACAATTTGAATCGTAACTTCTTAGACATAGGGACTATTAAGAGAGAAAAGTTAAGTTTGTAGCTTGGCAGTCGCCCGCAAGCGTCGGTAGAATCACGGGCCAGCCTACTGAAGTATTCACATGAAAAAATCGTAATGAGGGCCCCTGATCAAACTTTTACGTGAATAAGGATGAGAACTAATTGTCTTTTAAGCGTATCGATATGGAAATGTAACTGTTAAAATAAAACAGATAAAATCAGTGAAACTGAACTTTATTCCAGAAAAATCGTTTTATTTCTGAGAATTGCATACAGAGAATGTTGTAGAACTGTGTAGAACAATAAATTGTGGAACACGTGACAGTTGTAACAACAGCTGTAACAATTGTTTAAAAAACTGTCTTATTTTCTTAAAGAAACAAATTTAGAGTCTGTTTTATAACACCTGATTGGTTTTTTGTTAGTTTAGTGGGTATTTTAAGATATTATATAGATACATATAGATAGAAGATATAATATAAAACAAAGTATTTCTCTGTCCCTATCTTTTTACGAAAGCTTAAACCTTTAAAACTACGCAACGTATTTTGATGCGACTTTTTTTACTGTGAAATTGAAGAGAAAAGTTAATATGTACTAACATTAATTCAATAGTGATGAAATTTAATATCTATCAGAGGGCGGGTCGCTAATTCATACACGTTATTCACATCTCATTTAAATTACGAAAAATTTAATAAAAAATGTGAAAGAAACGCCCTTAACCTCAAACCTTAGCGTAGCGTTAATAGTTTTATTAATATAAAAACTGATAAAGAAATCAATATACATACTATGTCTATTATAGTTGAGAACTATTTTAAAACTAGCTACTCCTGCGCGGTTTCACCCGCTGCTCGGCTCCATTTGATTGTAGCATGATGTTTTATAGCCTATAGCACTCGGGAACATTGTAGCTATATTAATAAGTGAAAGGATTTTGGGAATCCAACCAATAGTTCTAAAGATTACCCCGTACATACAAACATACAAACTTACAAATTTTATCTCTTTTTATTATTAGTAGGTATAGATTAACTGTCGACCCACCTCTAGTCCAAGTATCGACACTTACCTTCTCTAGCCTTGTCGGCGAAGCTTGAAACCGAGTGCAGCTCCCTGCAAGTCAGTTGGTACTCTCATGAATAAGGGCTTAACTGTATTTAAGTCACATTATTTCTATTTTCGTTTTAAAACACAGTTTGTACACAATCAGCGATGTAAATTTATTAGTAGGTACGTAGTTAAAATGGAGTTCTACTTATAATTTTCTTTTAGTCGATAAGCGGGCTTTGAAACTGATGTAATTTAGGAACTAATATTTTTGTGTAAGATAGTCAGGGACTTGCTATACCCGCATAGCTGGTGTTTTCATAAATTGACAAAGCATAAAAGTGCTTTTGCCCGACTTCTCCCGTATTCTTATATCTCTATAAAGAGTAACTCCAGTATTTTAAGCGTGGCAGAACCATACTTTGCCACGAACGGGTCGGCTCAACTGGATTGACATATCGGCCTCACAGTAAAACCGGCGTGAAATAACCACAGCGTTGTGTTTCGTCGTATGAGTGACCGAAGTATGGTTACCGAAGGCCCAATCCTTTCCCTACCCCAATCTCTAGACCCCCTTAACTCCAATCTAAACGCAACTTAACTCTTCCGTTGTTATGGGTATCCATGGGCGGCGCTGATTGCTTACCATCAGGTAATCCGTCGACTATTTTACCGTCTTATGACATAAAAATTTGCCAATGTTCGAAACCTGACAAGTACCAATGTGAGTTTTTCTGATTATATGTACTTTCTATGTTATTTAAACACCACTGCGGCGAAGGCAAACATCGTGAGGAAACCAGGTCTTAGAATTTCTAATTATAAGTTTAAAATCGCCAACCCACATTGAGCAAGCGTGGTGATTAATGCTCAAACCTTCTTTATGTGAGAAGAGGCCTGATGATGAATACATGACATGTTATATACGTGTGATCTTGTGCATTTTTGTACACTATGGATGGAAGCGTAAGCCTGCTAGTTTAAATTAGTAATTAACCAGAAAATGGCATATGGTGATCAGCTATACTATTCCATTAGATGTGAGAACTGACAGAGGACTTACATGCAAGGACTAGGCAGCAGACTTCTTTGACAAACCTATCTTAAACCACTGTTTACAGCCCATCAAGAGTGGAGAAAACACACAAATCTTTTGTAGCGTAGTCCATTGTGATTGATGATAGGAGATGGTTCTAATCATCATCATAAAGACGAGGAGATGTTCACTGCTGGCTAAAGGTCTCCACCTTAGTTCTCCATGAAGATCAACCACTCAACCATTGTGTAGCATGCGCACCAAAGCCGAAATAGCAGGGGTGGCGTTCTGCTACTAGCACGTCGATTCTATAAAATGTGTTTGATTTTGAATCGTGTTCGAGTGCGAAGTGAGCGTCGAAATGACGGGTAAATTAACTAGCCACTTTTAACGTCATTTCATACTTTATCTTTCAAAATGATGCTGTCAATTTAGTTCACTCGCAAGTGTAGCGCTAGTGTACTACTACTTACGGCGGATTCAGATTCGAAGTTTAGAATGAAGTCTTACAGAATCACACCCTAGGGAACACAACGATGACGATTATAAAAACGGTGTTCAAAACTCCACAGAATGTCAATAGCAAATACAGTGCATACGCTGGACTCTCCCAGTCACTCTGACTAAGTCGTGGGTCCACCTAGTAGCTGCCTTGACTACATCTTCTAGCCTGTGATCGCCACGACCTCTCACGAGTAGATAATGAAGATTATGAACTAGTGACACGAAAATTGTAACTATAGGTATACAGTTTTAAATTTTGCAGTAGCCTCAAAATTCATCAACTGCCAGTATTGTACGAGGACCGAGCTCTCAGCGCATTGTCTTGCGAGTCCGCCGTCCTGTTTATTCTGCTGCTGTATTAGTCGCTTTCATTTGTTTTCATATCTACCCACCAAACGTAATGCAGTCAACGATATAGCCATTTGTCTTGATGTAAACTTAAATTATTTCCTTAAGTATATTACTGTTAGTAAATATAAGTAAAAGATTTTAGATTTTAGTCATTCCTTTTTTAAATTGTAATAGTAAATATTATTTTGTAATTTTATTATAATTTTATTGTAATCGTAAATTGTTAACACAAACGTCTTCGATTAATGAATATTAAATAAGTCACCATACCAACCAAAACATGGCATTATTTTATTCTAGTAACGCTTAAAAATTACAAGGCTAAAAATGTGCCTAAAAATATAGTTTAATTTAAACGTAATATTCTAAAACTACTTTTGCAAAATGTCTTAACATAGCCATAAGAAAATAAGGTTTATCTTATAAAAAATCTAGAATTTTCTTCTCCATAACACAATCACAATCTTGAGAATGGGCTCAAACAACGCCCTATCAATTCAATTTAGAAAGCTAAGTAGTATACCTGGTACGGAACCCGTACTCACTACGCTATAAATAAATCAATTCAAAACCGCTTGGGGTGTCCACCTCGCCTGGGGAACTCTAAATTCTAGGAGGGTGTCACTAAATCACCAGTTATTGTTAAATGTAGGTAGGTAGCGAATGGTCGAAGGAATTTTACCGTTTTAGGTACTGTATAACGCCATTAATACACTTGGAAACAAAAGAGACCACTTGGACTGTGATTTAAAACGAAACTACACTACTACTTTCATATTGATTGTGAAGTCAAAATTATTTATTCCAAATAAACAATAAATATGCACTTTTTTAACGTCAAAATAGAATAGTTGTCTGTCATAGATTCGAAAGGAGAAGAACGAGCAAGAAAGTAGCATACATTATTTAGTAAACTTTATTGTACCCATCTATGAAAACAAGGCGTGGCTGGCAGTGGTTGGATGAGAAGAGCTGAACATCGAGCTCAGTGGCGTGCAATTGGGGAGGCCTATGTCCAGCAGTGGACGACAACAGGCTGATGATGATGAATGATTTGATTAATATTTTATGCATTTTTTATTGTTCATGCAACTATTATTTTATGTAAAACGTAGTATATAGTTTTGTGCGATTGCTCTAGGGTTACAATTAGAACAAAATGTTTGCGTAGGTAAGGTACATATACTTTTTTGCCATGTACCTATAGCACGAATCAAAAAATATTTTATGCTGTACCTATGATTGTCTTGAACACAAATAAACAGATTCTTTTTCTATTTTTGTTTGTCCAAATGTCCAATAGATACTAATGATGGCTAAATGAAATCATCTGAAACTCTTGGGTGTTAGGTTAATAAGAATAAAGTAAAATGAGGTATAGATTTTGTGAAATATGTAATAAAAGAGAAAAGAGGTCGTAGTAAGATGAAGTCTGATAAAGAATGAAAAAAAATATATTGGACCGACCCTTAGTGAGAAATAAAATTTTCCGCATTTCTGCAGACCCCCAAAACTTCGAAACCTTATTCCTAAATGGCCGACCACGTACAGGTTGCTCCTCTGGTGTGTCTGGTGGCCATAGGCGGTGGCCGATTGCTTACCATCAGGAAATTCCATAACCTGCCTGACTATCACTTAGCAAAAACGGACACAGCTATTGTTTAGCTTCAGTAACATGGGTAGATATGGGAAGAATACAGGTAAAGACAATAGGTACATTTTCAGTGTACATATCCTCTGTTCTATACGCATCCGTCTCTTTATCTCAGTGAACAGGCGACCTTTTTGTTGTTCAAGTCACAAAGTAACTTGTCATTTCATACTGTTGACTTCACCCACCTTTGGAGCAGCAATCATTTTAAAATCACTTTGTCGTCAAACAGAACCAATATTGGTGTAGCCAATGTGGTTCTCTGTTGCACAGATAACAGGCTGTGCTGGCTACAACATTGTTGCTTTGAAAATCAAAGGCGACGATAGTCGACTAAAGTGCACAGCCAAACGCAGTCATAGAATTGTACCTGAAATCCTAAGCTTGTGATTAAGATATCATTTTACTTTTTCTTTATTGTATAAGCCGGCAAACGAGCAGACGGATTACCACCAACACCAAAGGAGTTACGAGTGCGTTGCCGGCCTTTTGGGGATAGGGGTTGCGGATACAAGGATCGTGAAGGGATAGGGGAAGGGGCGAGATTAGGCCTTTGGTAACCTCACTCACATATTCTGTGAGGCCGTGATATCACTCCGGTCGAGCCGACCCATTCGTGCCGAAGCTTGGCTCTCCCACACATAACTAACCAATTATACTTAATTTATTTTATAATATTGTATCACGTCACATCATCAGCCTGTAAAAGCCCACTGCTGAGCAAAGGCCTCTTCTCACACGGAGAAAGTTTGAGCATTAATCACCACTGTTGCTCAACCGGATTCGCGATTTCACACTTATAATTAGAAATGTAAGTCGAGGTTTCCTTACGATGTTTTCCTGCACCGTGTGTCAGTGGTGTCTAAATTATAATTAGAATGTACATATCTATACCTAACTTGGAAAAAGTCACATTGGTTTGGTTCAGGTTACGAATCCTCAGGCCCAAGAAGCGCGCCTTAACCTCTGGGCCACCACGACCTACATGATATTTGTCTCAATACAAGCTAATCCTAACTTAGTTCGGAACTCGGTGCTAATCATTTAGGTTTTTTAAATCTCAGTGCTGAGTAAATTCTTGATATTTTGACCGCACGCCGAATTGGTTGTTGTTAATTATACACAATTCATTCTATGCTTACTGTCAGCCCCGAAATTGAAAATAATGGTGAAAATAAACCAAATATTCATATTTTATTAAAGAGTGTACTGTTACAAAAGTCATCAACCCCGGTTATATTAGCAATAAGACAATTCTATACTAATATTATTTTTTATGTTTAAGTCACATACATTTTCTCAATGTAAGCACAATTTGAACTACCATTCACTCACTTTAAATTCGGCAAACCGAATCTCTTCCGCATAACTGCAAAACAATCAACTCAGAACGACCCTTCAAATATCATCATAGTAACGCACTAAATCAAACCACGTTGACTCCTGGCCACCCCTCAAATATTCATAGCGTAATAAAGTGGTAGATACACCGGCGAATTACCCTGTTTGGGTGGGGCAAGCAAAGCAACCATTGTGTGAATTATTGTTACAGATAGATGACGTATGATGCTGGGCGCCGTGACTAAATAACAGCCACGCAGCTCGTACCTCGTTGGTTAGAATATCCTATCTCAAGTGCCTGACAATATAATTGTAGCATTAAAAGCATTTTCCTTATAATATATCCCAGCGAGGAAAAAAACAAAGTTAACCTGACGATTTTCTTCTTCGATTATTCGATTGGCCATCCTTTTTTGGACATTGGAGATTACTCTGAAGAATAAACACTAAAAATATTATAAATAAATTAAAAACATTTCAAAGTGACAACTTTGCGTAATCGATTAACTATGCCACATCCATTATCTTTAAGTGAGCACATTGAAGGCAGGTAACTATGGCGTTGTCATATCTATATATCTACATACACATAGAACATTTAGGTATGATAGGTACATACATAGTTATAGGCCACAAGAGCATGGTCTGTTGGAACTACGGGCACAATAGATGCAGGCTGTTTGTTCGTGATCAACCCCCTAATATCGAATGTATCGTGATCCATTGTAACACAAACATTATTTGGTTAATCTGCAGATGTTTACTCTACCGTCTAATTGGATGAACCACTGTTTGACATCCTCTGTTGTGGCCCCTGAATGCCTGAGGCCAATCATTAAGGGTAATTCTGTTGATTGAAGAAATGTGTAGTTAATATTGTAATTGAAAGGGGATGTTGGGTTCACGAATTTCATATTTTTCGTGACTTTTTTTCGAGATTTATACTTATTCGATTTTTATTTGAAATTTTTAATGCGAGATTTGTAAAATCAATAGATATACTTTTTTCTTGGCGAAAATTACAAAGGCAACCTACAAACCTACCTAGTTTAAAAAAAGAACGGATCAATCAGAAACCTTTGAAATGCAAATAAAATGTAAAAGATGAAACAGTTTCAAATGGATAGTAGTAATTAGTCAGGCAGGCCATACAATTAAGGGTTAAAATGTCGAAGCAAGTAAACTACAAAAACCACATTTCGTTACCCTCGAACCAATGAATGAGTATAAACAAGTGCTCAACGATATTTAAACTGGTTGTGCTCGGAATTAAGAGGAACAAACACGGTGTAGTTAAATGCTGCAGGCTCTTTGACTATACAATTTTAATGCAAACGTCGCACTCAACCTTATACATTTGCATTACAAGTTAGTAAACAACTTTATTAGTTTATTAACCGATTGCTTTGACTTTGTTCTGTTTGTTTAAAGGAGGGTGATGACAAAAAATTGATTGGATTTTTTTTATTTTTTATTTGGTTCTGCGGCAAATGACACCATTGCGATATTACAAATAGTTTGCAAGATTTTAGTCAGGAAGAGTCTGGATACTCTCTCATAAGATTTGAAGATAATAACCCTTAAAAAAATAAGGATTGTTTCACGCCAGTCTTTTGTTAGGCCAAGCCAGCCAAAATAACGTTACACCATAAATTTATCAGTCTTGACTAAAATAATATTTTTTATATGAAAATATTATCTGTATGTGCACCTCTGTATTCTAAATATGAAAAGGGGAACCGTGCGTTTAATGCGAACGTAGCCACGAGCACAAGCTAGTTTTAATATTTGTATTTATATTGATTAATTTTAAAGTAAATAATAATTTTTATTTTTCTATAGCAACGCGTCCGGGTGTCACAAATACTGATACTAAATTTTTCCACTATTTGATGAATGTTGTTATACAAATAAAACTTCCTCTTCAATCACACAATCTATCGAAAAACCGCATCAAAAACCGTTGCGTAGTTTGGAAGATTTAAGCATACATAGGGACAGGCAAAAGCATCTTTGTTTTATACTTTGTAGTGATAACAAAAACAATATTTGGTATCATTTCAGAAAAATAAAGTATAATTGTTTATAAACGTAGGTTTATACCTATAATCGGACGTCACAAAGCGTATTGTTCTAGTGAATCGAGTGGTATCCGAAATGGCTATGTAGGATATTACAGTGAATATCAATTTAATATTGACATCAGTCAGGCTCAAAGCACTTAATATAAAAATAATGAGAGACCTTTTAACAGAAAATACCATCTTGGTAACAAAACGCTCAAACAGCTTATTTTTTGGCCGACAAACTTTAATAATTTCTCCTAAAATTAAAATCTCTGGTATGTTTATTTCTCATAAAAATACGAAACTAAACCCAGCATTTAGATAAGTCAATCATCATCAGTCTATAAGTGCCTTCTGCTGAGCAAGGGCCTCTTTTCACACGTAGAGAAGGTTTGAGCAGTAACAACACGCTTGTTCAAAGCGGATGACCATTATTTCCAACTTATAATTTGCCATTTCGCACGATATTTTTCCATCTATCAGTGGTGACTAAATAATCCTAGTGACAACATAACATAATCCGGAATACGTCACATTGATATTACAAAGGTTTCGAATCCTTATTCGGTTATTTGTGTTTAGAATTGTTGAAAGCTTCTTGGGGCTTGCCAGTCGGTTATCCGTTATAGCCTCTCCAAGCCTAAGTGCATATAGGTATATAGTATAATTCGGCGCCGTCCGACAATAAAATGTATCGCCCAGGATCGTCTGGAAAGACGATACCCTTAGCAGGTAAACTATTGCGGCGTTCGAAAAAAAAACAACAATAAACAAATAATGACTACGTATAGAACTTGTTTAAGTGAATTTATTAATGGCATGTAAAAATGAAAAATGAATTTGTTGGCACATATAGTGTTTCATCTATACTTATAAAATAGGTACACCAATTTTTTCCTTATTTTTTCTGATTATAAGTCTATTAAGAGAGTTATGACTCTCTTAATGATATGATAATGATAATATGATATCATTATTAAAATGGCCGACATCTTGAGGAATGTGAATGTAACGTAGTTAAATCTTATCATAGTCTAGACTAGACATTCACAAGATTTATCGGCGTCAATCACAACCGACCGTCAAATCTGAAATGAGCGCTGATTGGTTAAAAACCACGTGGCTCGCGACGCCATCTTGTTTTGCAACGGGACATAACCTAAGTATGTTGTTATATCATTTATGTTTTAGTTAACTTCAAGCAATTTCCACAATTAGAGAGTAAATACAAAATTAAACATTTTCCTTGTATTTGTTATTGTAAGCACTTAAAATCTTACGTTTGATTTTATCTTCTTTTTCTCTTGTTTTCATCCGAAACTGATAGATTTACATTGAGTATATAAAAACGTTCTCTCATTTCTTAAAACTTTAGTTGGTGCTCTTAGCTGTACCAACATCCTATTAAGCAGGACGTATATTCGTACCAACGGTATTTCGAACCTAGCTAAATTTGACGTACTTCTTTAGGTTAGTTCAAGAGGTGGGATTTTTGCGTGATGCTAATTACCTATAAGTGATTATAGGTAATTAGCATGAGTGAGTTCAAAATGGGATCTTTCTACCTTCGTGGGTATGTTGAGGGTTAAAGTATTCCATTCCTCCATCATAAAGATAGTGCTACATATTGGGCACAACTCTTATTATCTACTACATATTTTGAATTCGATACTGTTTTTTTTTGGGACTAGCCCGCCGCAACCTTCCAAAGCCGTTGCAACTTCTGTAAGCCAGGATCTACAGTAGATACAACCATGAAAACACCGGAATACTGAAGTCCGGTGCATCCCAGGGACATGACTGACTGTCTTGGATCCCGCAAGGAAATAAATCAAAAGATATTATCAGAGGAAAAAAAGCTCGATAATTCTTATCAGAACTATTCGAATTTTAAATAATTCCAACATTTTAAGTCGTACCTACCTTAAAAAACCTACACAGAAAGAATAAAAGAAAGCCAAAACTAGACTCAGTATTTTGAAACTCACGTTGTACTGCAAGCACGTTGCGTTACGTGCCACAGAATTCCCCGGAGACAGGTGACGTATGGCGCGGCGCGGTTCTAACTCAGTCACGTTACGCCGGCATACCCAGCTACCGTTACATGATATTAACCGCACGTTCTTCCAGCCTACCGGTACAAACTACGTGGCTTGAACTTCCAAAAGAACATTATAAAGTTTTGTAAAAAACGAAGGAATTTTCGAACGTTAGGCTTGACTACGTTTTTTCTTATAGTTTAGAATTTATCTGTGCTAATTTACTAAGAATTGACGATTTATAACAAAGGAAGGATCTACTCTATTCGGCGTTCATAGACGTGAAAATGTCAGATAAAAGGCAGGCCTATTTGGGCCTCTTTTGGGTTTACCATCTCCTCTACATCTACCATCGAGATATGACACTAAAATTACAAGTTCCAAAGAGGTGGCCTTGAAATGCTAGGCGCTGAAAAATATTGCATATAATAAAACTATCTACTACCGTGCAGTGTCATTTACAACTCGGTTTCTATTAATCGTAGTGCGATATTTTATTGATTACAAGATGTTCAGTTAGAATAGGTATTTCCAGAGATAAGCAGGTCTTAACAATTATTTTAGTCTTTGAAAAAAAAATGTTTTATTTTAGTCGATCGTCTGGAAAGACGTGATTACTACAATGCACAATACATTTTTCAGTATATTCTTGATAGTAAAGTGAATTGCATATGGAAACATTTTTTATTTTATTATACTAGTTTTGTAAACCACAATGCAAAAAGCTTGCATTTTAAAAACTTTGCTATAATTACCATATTTGTTGTCTTTGTACTGAGAAATCTATTCGCAATTGTCTTAATACATTTTTTTAAGGCATACATATTATTTGTAAAAATGAAGTAAACTAAAAATGTTGACTACACTTGTAATTAAATTAGAATATTAAAACATGATCATATAAACTTTACTATTTAGGCTCATTCATCATCATCGTCATCAGCCTATAAGTGCCTACTGCTGCGAAAAGGCCTCTTCTCATAAGGATAAGGTTTGGACATTAATCTCCACGCTTACTCAAGGCGGATTGGCGATACAAAACTTTATAATTACCAATGATAAGTTCAGATGGCCTTCTTGGATGGATATTTCCCTTCATTGTCTGTCAAAATTACAATACTCAGTTACCATGAAAGCCGCAGCAATATCCTCAAAACCCAACCATTTCAAAGAGTTTGCAATGAATACAATTTTGGAACAAAGCATATCTGTGCCCATGTAATTTCAATACAAGCCTAGCAACACTAAGTATCAGGTTGATACAAAATAAGCACCAACATACCGGCGAAGAGCTCGCGAGCGGAGCGGTGAGGCGGGTGGAACGCTTTGAGCTAATCAACTGTCTGCGAGCGATTACCCTTGTCTTTACGACCTAGCCGGCGAAATTAGATGCAACATGGAGCCATGAAACTTTGAGTATAGTTCTTTTTATTATTTTTCAGGGTCGTTTTTTATGTCATAGATCGACAAACGAACAGACAGATTACTACGGACGGGCCCTGTAGGGCTGATGTTTAGCCGGGGTTGCGGGGCAAGCACAATGAGGCACCGTAGCCTAGAGCAGAAAAAGAAACAGCGGTTTTTTAGTCAGTAAGAGTCTGACACTCCCTCCCGCCCAACCCTGGGCGAGAGAAGTCATCTGATGATTTTCCTCTCACAAAAAAGAGCAGTGATCACCGCCCGATACTAGTACAAGTGCGTTCGAAAAACCTTAAAGTGGGGATTTAAGGATATGGGATTTGTGGATTGAGGGCGGGAAGAAGGGGTTAGTGGGGATTGGGCCACCGGTAACTTCACTCACACGGAGAAATTAGAGTACATTTAATGTTAAGTGTTTCTTATATTAATTAAGTGTGAAAACCTTACCTCTATTTTGTGAGACAGGGTGACCAACTCACAGTGCGCCTATGGACACTAGCAACTTTAACAGTGCGTAACCGGCCTTTTTGAAGTTTTGCGAATGGCAGAATATGGGGAGGGCAGGAATCATTGGGACTTAAACTTACTTACACGATGAATAACAATGCGTTGTTTTACAGTGTTTTGCGTTTTGCCCGAGGTATCACTTCCTATGTACCGATTGTACATTGATTGACTGTCATTAGTCTTTATCATCAGCCTTGTATGTCTACTGTTAGACAGTACGTCCATAGTAACCTGTAAAAAGATTGACTTTTTGGACGCAATAAACTTGTACAATTTTCAAAACAAATGAATTAGGTATGAATTTTCCTTCCTCAAGCGTAAAAAAATTATAAGACTCCTACGAACATTTTTATATATACGTATTATCTAACTTATTTACAGAAAATGTGGCATAAACTTTTCGCGACAAAGTAAATTATAGCGTTGAACGTACTACGAATTTCGTAGCACTACTACGGCGTAGCTTCGTAGCTCTCTGCCTTTCAAATGTTTTACATTACAACATTATATTTCCTTTGTTTGTATAAGCCGACTGTAATTATTTTTATAACACCCAAATATACGGCGTAGGATGAATTATTTAAATAATCGTATAAAATGGGTCTTGCGCAAATAGAAATATTTTCACTGGATATAGTGTTGTTTTCGAGGTAAAAAATAGATCCTATCTTTATTTCAGTTTTGCATGAGTAAACTTCGAAGTTTACTGGTCGAGCCGCAAGCATGGCTCTCCCACAATTTTCGAAAATTGTGGGAGAGCCATGCTTGCGGCTCGACCAGAGTGATACTACGACCTTACAGAAAACCGGCGTGAAACCACCACAGCGTTGTGTTTCGCCGTGCGAGTGAGATTACCGGAGGCCCATTACAAATATATTTGCTTTAGACTCAAAGTTCACATTACTATGACGAATAATGGCTTATGAGTAACTGATTACTAATATTTTTAAATTAAGCCTTAATTTTAAAATATTATGAATTGTGTTAAAAAACCTCTATGTCTACGTACTATTTCCATAAATCAAATGAAATTAAGATTAGCAAGGAGAAGAAACTGTCATATAACAATATATTACTTGAAGTTTGGATGAGCCATGCTTGAACCGGCTGGTTTGCTCGGAGTGATACCAGAGCCTCACAGCAAACCTGTCAAGCGACCACGGCTTTGAGCGAGAGAAAAAACAGAAAACGAAAGGTTCACAGAAAACCGAATTAAAAGGAGTTGCCGGATTACTAACGTTACGTTACGGATTACGACTCGGCTATGCGTCTGTAACTCCTTTGGTGTTGCGTGTGTCCATGGGTGGCGCCTATTTCTTACCATTTGGCGATGCGGCGACTCATATCTAAATTATTTGTCCTACTAGTCCTACTAGTAACATAAACTCGAAAGTTTGTAAGGATAGATGAATGGATGTTTATTTTTATTAAGTACTTGATTTCTTGCTTACGTACTACATAATGGATCTAAAAGATAGATTACAGTCTGTTCACAGACACATTTTTCTTCTCTTCAAATAATATCGTCTGATTTATTTCATTGCAGGTGTGGGTTTTAGAAAAAAACAGTCATTCAAGTCCCTGGGACGCGTTTGAGTTCAGTTTTTCGGTTTTTTATGGTTGTACCTACTGTACAATCTACCTACCAGGATTTGCAGCACTAAGAGAGGCCAAAGCGAGCTTGCTTGATTTAAAAAACCTGGTTGCAGAAGCAGCTGGAAAAAGCTAGAGCATTATTCATCAAATATAGATTCCGAATCGACAGCATTGCAGGCCAGCAGTGTCCTCTTCATCATCAGAATCGAACAGTGAAGAAACGAGATATAGGTGTCTTATCTTATTTTATTAGCTTAAGTTTCTGCACCGATTGGCATCAGACGTGTCGGCCATCACTGAAAATCAGCGACGCGACACTGTCTTGTCTAAGGTAGCTGCATATGCTGAGCTAGGGCCAATTAGCGTGCTTGGATGCATATTTTTCTCCTACCTCCTTGATTGTTTTGTGTCCTTTAAACGTCCTAGACGCGAATAAATACTTTTCGTTGTAGTGATTGTTTGTTAAAATATTTCTGGACTAAGAAATATTTAGCCAGTTTCACTGTATCCATGATATGCTCGTATTCCGTTATTGGTTGCAATTAACACCAATTGATATTGAATTTAATGCTCCTAGATACGCCAAAGCTTCATGAATGTAATATTAGGTACATATGATACGATATTTGGAATTCTCAGAAATATTACTGAGCTAGTTATTGTGTCTGATGTAATACGGCAATAGGCTTCCACGTTGTTACATGCAACTGATGATTGGCGTTTCGTGGGTATTATAATTAGTATGTGCATTGTGCAATTCCACATAATGATTCTTGTAATATTGTGATACAATTTCTACAGTATTTAAAATGTGACTTACAGCGAAATGTTTTTTATGTTGGTAGGTCGGTAGATGAATATTACGTAAGCAGTGCCGCCTATGGACACCCGCAACAACAGAGGTATTGGGGAAAAGCCTTTGGGGATTAGGAATTTTAAAATTGGATTTTGGAGGGATTGAGGGATCGGAAGGATTGGGCCTCCGGTAACCTGACAGACACGGCGAAACACAACGCTGATGTTGTTTCACGCCGATTTTCTTTGAGGCCGTGTTATTGCTCCGGTCGAGCCGACCCTTTAGTGCCGAAGCATGGCTTGAAAAAATTTAAACCTATCTTAGATCACGATATAGAAACATCATATCTCGTCATATTCTTTCCTATAACTTACGGTAAGTTCTATTACAATAATGTTAAGGTTTATTTTTAAGTACATGCAGCTTTACGTTTAAAGTCAGTAACTGAAAAACTTCACTGACGAACATACAACAACACTAACAACTACATATATTATTCTATCAAAACGTTTACCAAAATCATTGCAGCCGTTTCTGTGATCCTGTAAAAGTAACAATTTGTTTCAAAAATACAAATTTAATACTGTAAAAATTAAACTAAAAAAAAACATTTATGCAGAGACTAATAACCAGGTGTGCTTTCCACCCCAAAAATTTACAGGTGAAAGATATATTATACCAATTAGACCCAGGACAATAATCATTACGAATTAATAGTCATCAATAATTACCATCTGGAATTGAACCTTTTTTTTTTGTCAGGGGAAAATCATCCAATGACTTCTCCCGCCCCGGGCTGGGCGGGAGGGAGTGTCAGACACTTACTGACTAAAAACCCCCCGTTCCATCTCCTGCTCTGGGC
This sequence comes from Spodoptera exigua, assembly GCA_902829305.4. Taxonomy (NCBI): domain Eukaryota; kingdom Metazoa; phylum Arthropoda; class Insecta; order Lepidoptera; family Noctuidae; genus Spodoptera; species Spodoptera exigua. The sequence continues at coordinate 2,547,216 of LR824601.2, read as the reverse complement.
CGAGATCGCGGTGCCTCATTGCGCTTACCCCGCAACCATCTGGAATTGAACCTTAGATTGACATATTGAGTACTAGCTACTCTTGCGCGGTTTCACCCGCTGCTCGGCTCCATTTAATCGGAGCGTGATGTTTTATAGCCTACAGCACACAGGAATATTGTAGCTATCTATCAGTGAAATAATTTTGGAAATCCGATCAGCGGTTCCAAAGATTACCCACTACATACAAACTAACAAATTTTACCTCTTTATAATATTAGTATAGATTAGTGGATCAGTGACCTCAAACTCATTTTTGAACCTCGTTATCTTTCTCTGCTGGATATACCTTCTCACGAATGAACATTAGTCATATTATTAGGTAAACCTTGGAAAGTTTTCGGAGAGGAACACAAAGAACCCACTGCATCCCAATTTTGTGATCAAAAACACGTAGGTATGTACGTCCTTCTGGCTCAAGGTGCATTATGTACACAAATCTTAAACACAGAATACTGACGTGATATAACGCTTATGTTGTGTTGGCCACGTGTGTGCAGTAAGTGGAGGCAGAATTTCCCCCTTCTTCTCACAGAATAAGTTGTCTGATGATGGACAGACACAATTTTGTAAGAAGGTATTGAAACAATGAAACGATGAATTTATTTTTACAAATAGGCCATAAAATGGCACTTTTACACGTCAAATTACATGTGAAAAACTGAATGAAGCCAGGTTATTTAAACCTCAAATGATTAATGAAGTGGCTATTTTACATTTCTGAGAAGTCTCAGTGTTTCGCTTACCATTCCGAGGCATGCTTCAGAAGTGTGGGAAAGCCATGCTTCGGCACGAAAGGTTCAGCTCGGCCGGAATTATACCACGGCCTCACAGAAAACCGGTGTGAAACAACCACAGCGTTGTGTGTTTTGAGAGTGAGGTTACCGGAGGCCAAATTCTTTCCCTCTTCCAATCCCTAAATCTTCAAATCCCTAATCCTTGTGTCAATGGGCGGCGCCGATTGCTTACCATCGGGTAATCCGTCTGCTTGTTTGCCGACCTGTTACATAAAAAAAACCACCAGGTGAGCGGTTACTTTGTTCACCAATCTCTACCATAAAATTATGTGTTTCGCCCAATCCTTCCTACTAATTCACAAATTCCTGAACCCTAAAAGGCGAGATACGAACTCGTAACTCTTCGATATTTTGCGGGTGTTCATGTGTGGCACATACTAACAACGGAGCGGTTTCTTCGTTGACCGATCCATCCCATAAAAATGTTGTGTAATTTAGTGCAATACTTGAACCCCAAAAAGTCAGAAACGCACTAGAAACTTCTCGATGTTTTGCGATTGTCCAAGTGTGGCGCCAATCGCTGGTCACAGCCGCCGGTGACTTCCCCGAGGACTCGGCGGTGCTCAGCCCAAGTAGGGCACACCGCCACCGTATCCTCAGGGTGACAATGTTTAGGTGGCCCTGATGTCACGACATTATGACATAAATGTCGGCTGCGCGACGTCGCCACGATGCACGCGCTGCCTATGACTTCAAGTGACTTCTCCATGTGACTTTAACCTAGTAGAGTTTTTTTTTAGTTAATTCGCGTAAATCGCAACTTTTTAGTAGGTTTGCTATTATTTCTATGATATTTTGTATTTAAAAATGTTTCTACTTGGTCACCAATGATAGCACTGCACAACCAAAGAAAGAAAATTATCCCTATAATATGTCACCAGTTCTAGAGATAATTTTCTGACGTCACGTCTGTCGTGACGTTATTTTAATTTAATTTTAATTTAAAATAAATTTTAATTTAGCAAAGAAAAAAAACTGTTTCTAAGAATTAATTTTTAACATTTATTATTTTTATGCTACAATTTATATTTATTTATTTTTATATTAAATATTTGTTTATACTTAAACTTAAAATGTTTTTCTATGTGATTTTCCATAGGTCAAGTAGTCGATTGCGGTGGTTATAACTATGGCAATAAGTTCACCCCTATTTATATGGGAATAATAACATAACAAACTGGGAATTAGTTGGTATAAAACTGTAAATATTCAGGGATTGAAAAGTGAGAAGTTGTTCTATCTTGCTATTTATCGAAGATAGAACTTTCTTCGATAAATGGCAAGAACTAATATCCTTCGAGCAGGTTACATAAATATTTCTTAAGGAGCCAATGACTGTTGGGCTTGTAGTCTGGAGTGGAGACCACGTCTAGGCAACCGTATGTAGGGCGTCCTCCAGCTAGGTGAATTGACGTTATCCGTGGCGAGTAATTGAAGAGGCTTAGAGCAGTAGTGCAGGATTTGATTTTTTTATTATATAAAATGTTTGCCCTGACTATGATTTTCTCCTGTGTGGTAGGTGCGTTTACAAACATAATATTTCACATACAGAGCCACAATTTGTGGATCACACAAATTGTTCCATGCGGTAATCGAACTCGCGACACGTTGCGCGGCTGCCTGTTACCCAGCCACTACGCCAACCGTGCAAGTAAAGTCAAAGTTAGTCAGGAAATGGACTGACGATGTACCCTTGTATATAATGTATATGTATTGAATATTTAATGATTATGTTACATACACATGATAGTGCAATAAAACAACAGTATTTTTTACTAATATTTCTATTTTCAATTTATTGTTTATTGGTTTTCGAAATAAGATTGTCTTCTTTTTATTATTAATAATCATAATTAATTAAGAATTAATAATTGCAAGAGAAACTTTTTCTAATGTCTACTTAAATTATTACTGACTTAGTTACCGGAACTAATAGTAATAATAGTTACTTTCGGTTCTATTATTAATAATATTATTCTCATTTTTCTTTATTTACAAATTAAAAATAATTAATAAAAATACGTTTTTTTTTGTACTTTGTTTACGTCACTATTTGCAAAGGATTATTATTTAAATCGTTTATAAAATGTTACCTTATAATTATTCCAAAAATCTCTATGTTCAAACTAACTAACTTCATTCCCTTACTAGGTATAAAAGTAATTTACAGTTAATGTTATTTTTGCGACTTCAAATCGTAAATCTTAGTTCAAGTAGTAGTGCAAGTAGTGACGTAAGATATCGTACATCATTCAAAATTCCAATATTCAACAAAAATAATCCATATTTTCAAATAATTTAAAGTACAAATTTCATTAAGAATTAAAAGCTTGGTATTTTTACAATGGAATATCAAAAAAATGTTGTACATTTAACATCAATAAATAATTAAAAATAAATAGTTTTAAAACAATAAATAACTAAACTTTAATAATACTATGACTAGATTGTTAGGTTTAATATAAAGAAATACGTGTTCTTTCATTGTCCGTGGTAGATACCATAAATTCCTAGCAGTTATTCATATAATTACCGAGGTCTAAATTGCACGTTTCATTATTACTTAAGTCTTTTTATTAAATCTATATTTACAAAATATCTTTTAAAAATATTATTTATAATTCGCAAAATTTTTATGTTTTTTTTTTCGGGTTTTCTATTACTTAAGCTGCGGTGCAATACACCATTTTGGATCCATGCATTTACCAAACATAATTTGTAACAAAAGAGTTTTTATTCAATTTCAATATAATCGTCAATAGTTTGGCCGCGATTTAAATTTAGAATCATTGACGTTTCAAATAAAAATTTTGGCATCGAGCGACTCTTGTATACCAACTCTTAATTTATCTAATTAGTTCATTACAAAAGTTAGAAGTAACGCAGACAATCAGACATTTATGTATCGTCGTGCATGAATCCAATCGCGTTGTACTAATTCCTTCCGTTTAGTAACTATGTGTATTAAACTAACTCCTACAGGTTAATCGAAAGGTGATTTATTTACAAATGAATTGTTAACACTATTTTGGCTAAATGTCACTAATAACCTCTTAAACTAGAAATTGTGCCATCTCGTGAAAATGTCCATAATCGTACAAAATGAACAAATTAACAGAAAGTAAAAACAAATTATCATAATATAGTACAAAACCCTACCGAATATTATCTACAACTTAGGCTTGAAAATACAATTTCTTATAATTATTTTGTACAGTGTCAATATAATGAGAACAAAACGCCTAACAAATTTATCATTAAATATTTAAACATTAGACTGCGCGCAGGGCGGTGGCGGGTAGCGCCTGCGAGACCTCGATCACTTCTAAACAATGAGCAAAGTCAGGGAAATGAATACGTAACACTACATTTAAAAGGATGGTCACATCTCGCAAGCGACCGTCCGACCGAGCGCAGCGCGTCGCCCGTGCGACCGGACTCCGGACGTCCGGCTGTCTGGCGCGACTTCTGCGACTCGCAGCAATGAAGTTACTAATATTAAAACACAGAATATTGATTATTTGCAAGGCACATTCTCTTAAAAATCCTGAATTTCATTTTTTTTATTCATGTACATATTCGATGCTCCGAAAACATTGAAAAGACGGCGCGCACGAACTGAACGACTGAAGCGTCATCTACTCACTGTAATGATATGTATATAATCGATTATTATATACCCTGTGTCTCGAAAAATATATAAGAATCCGTGGAACGTGTATAGACAAACTTAAAAATGGTAAAATATCTACACTAAAGACTAAGTTGCTTGACTCAAAGGGAGTTTAAGAATGAGATCGGAATGAGATCCTTATTGCTGTGTGAGGGTTTGTCGGGGCGTGCCGGGGCGGGGCGCGCCGGAGCGGCGGTGCTCAGTAACCGTACCCGGGGCCCGGGTACAGCAGAGCCGCGCCGCCGCCCGCCGGTCAGTGCTGCGCTGCAAATTTCATCCGCTTTTGTTTCTGCCGCTGGTTGCAAAACCACACTCTCACTACGTTCTTCTTGAGGTCCAGCTTCTCCGCAATAGCAGTTATCTTCTCACCGGAGGGCCGCGGCTGGACCGCAAAATAAGCCTCCAGACTTCTCTTCTCCGGTGCGGCGATAGAAGTTCTCTTACGTTTCTTTTCACCAGCTGGTAGCACGCTCGGCGCATCGGGGTCCCGTCTTTTATTCTTGGCTTGCGCTTCTGCTTCTTCTAGCCACGCTTGCAGGATTGGTTTCAAAGCTATCATGTTGTTGTGACTTAGTGTAAGGCTCTCGAAGCGGCAGATTGTGCTCTGTGACAGAGCTCCTACGCCAGGAAGTTTCAGGTTTGCAAGTGCTTTGCCGACATCTGCTTGCGTGACACCTAGTTTAATTCTTCGTTGTTTAAATCTTTCAGCGAAGGCCTCAAGTTCGCGGGGGTCTGTATCGGTGTCAGGATGTAGCGCCGCCGCCGGGTGGCCAAGGTGGGCGGGCGGCGCGTGCGCAAGTCCTCCGGCGTGGTGGTGGTGGTTCATAACATGGTTCATCGCTCCGTAGCCGTGCAGCTGGTGGTGAGGAGGCGCTGCTTCTCCCATCGGCGCTAAGGTGGTCATCGATGAAGATGTGAGCGGATCGAGCATATCCAGCCCCTCCATGCCATGGTGACCCATCTGTGGACAGAAGCAGTCGTGAGTTCCATGTCAATATTTTAATGATTAAGAGGATTATGAGGGGCGTCGTCACCATTATACTCGTCCGCCGTATTAACTTCTGCATTCATGTTAAATCGTACGTTTTATTGTAAATAAAAGGAGGGTGCTCGGCGCAACAATGGTACTCGGGACGATATGGAAACATAAACAATCATTGTGCAGATTTGCACTCATTCTTTATGAGAGCAAACACTTGTTTTTTATAGATGGGGGCGAGTGTTGTGACGTTGATTGGGAGTGAGTGTTCAGCCAATATGCTTAAGTTGTTGACCGGCATTGTTGCCGAAATGAATGTTTGTCGTGTAGCCGTCGCATATGCGCTCGCTATAAATATTTCGATGCATCCCTTGTTGGGTAGGACGCTTTGATTTTTTATGACGAAACTTCTATTGTTAGGCGGCTAATCAAATGTTATTCATTGGCTGTTGTTGCTAAAGATTTATTAGTAATTCATGATACATTGTCTACGGGGCAAAACAACCGAATTTTGTTAAAGGTTACCTATTATTACGTATCATAGTGAAACTTACGAACGATTTGAGCAAAGGAATATTTTAAAAATTACTTCTTATAACTTAAGTAGGTAAACACGCAAGTACATACACTTAGTATAAGAACGTAGAGAGAGGTAAGATAACAACACTACACACATTCAAGATGTAGTATTTTAACAAAAAAATACCCCTTTGGTAAATTTATTTCTTTTTATCAGACAACACCTTCGAATTCCCCAAGACGGTTGCCTTAATCAATAATCCCCTACACGTGTTTTGCAACGGTGTGTAGGTACGTACGTACGTAAGGAAAAAAGTGCACTATCTATATCCAAGTCCAGGAGTTCATGTCTCCGTGTCTCCCAGGGGCGCACTAACTCACAATTAACGTTTCTCGCGTTATTGCAATGTTCTTGCACGATATGTGTATGTGTGTGTGTATTTTTACTGTATTCACTTTGACTTAGGTACTTTGGTATTTGGTTAGTTTTTTTATGTTATTTTGCTGTTTATCTATATTGTTTTTAGGTTCAGTTTTGTATCTCGTGTGTAATTTGTGAATGTTTAAATGTGTGTGGTAATATTTTCGAATCAAAGAATTTAATACACTCGTTTCAAACTCAGAACAACTCGTAAAACAAAAAGTATTACGACGAAAATTTTCAATGTAATCTTATCTCTCTTTCTTTCACAATCTTCTCTCTCCTTCATAATCTTCAAAAATGTACCAAGTTTAAGAAAATGCATTGTCCGAACCCAATTCTCAAGTGCAGATCTCTTAATTACTAAGTTGAGTTAATAGCGACCACAAAGTTAGAAGACGGTAGGTACCACTAAGTTAGGTAACTTAGTAAGTTACTCTAATGTCCTAAAGTTACGAGTAGATAGGAGCTGGGAACAAGAATTAGGTTCCTCTGTGACTACGTTTTAGGACATTGAAAAGTGCAGATGTCAGTCAAAAATATTTGCTGACCTAAAGTACCTCTTAGTACTTGTAATGTTGAATAGACTTTTATAGTGATTATAAGGTCGATAATTCCCATTTAGTTTTAATGTTGTTATTAATATCTATAAAAGAAGCGGTCCACAAAATATGATCAATTACGAGTTGATTGTTCAGTACTCCTTACACCACATCATCTGCCTATAAATGCCAACTGCTGAGCAACGGCCACTTTTCAAACAAAGAATGTTAGAGCATTAAGCACGCTTGCTAAAGGAGAATTTGCGATTTAAAATCGTATTATAATTAAAGCCAACCAACTGTTTGTATAAGGAATCTGTATATGAAAATGATTCAAAAAGAGTAACCATGGAGTTTCTTGCTCGTTCTTCTCCATCGGAATCTACACTTTGGACCGAGCAAATAGCTTCAATAAAAGTACTGACTGGCAGACTGACACTTTCTTCCTCCTTACTTCACAAATTTTGTTTGACGTTCAAAAGTGCCTGTAAGGATTTAATTGTAATAAATGATTTTTGACTTTTTCGCTTTTGAAAGTAATAAGTATCTACAGGCATTCTCGTGATGTTTTCCTTCACCATAAATCTTAATAAAATTAGAAAGTACATATAACTTGGCAAATTCATATTGGTACTTGCCAGGTTCCGACCTCTCCTTTTCATGCATGAGAAACGGGCACCTTAACCTCCACGATACGGTAGTACTTAACTAACGTTATTAAATGATATGTGAATAAAAAATTAATGAAGAGTATATAAATTCTTCAGTCTGATTGGCTATATCCATTCGAAAGCAAATCAAAGTTTCATATCAGGGAATATTTTAAAAGAAATAGAGGTAAGTACGTTTTTTAAATCATGGTAAGTGATCAACGGCGGCCATGGACTCCCGCGGCTATAAAAGCATCAGAGGCATGTTGCTCCCCTTTAAATAAGGATAAAATTTTGCTAACACATTTGAAATCGATATGTGTTTTCATAGATTAATTCCAACTATATATTATTAAAATAGGTAATAAATTACTACCAGGACTATAAAATTATCTACCATAAGCCTCAGTTCTTGGCACCCTTCATTTGAAATTCATAATTGTAGAATGTTAATTAAGCTTGGACCACGTTAGATGCACAGGTGCAACACACAGCTATAATTCTAGCGTATGCTTCCCCTCATATTTGATACACGCATGTAACAGGGGACACACACGTATGTCATTGTGTAGTGACGATACGCTTCATAACTTGGTTATTATATCGATATCGATGGTTTGAAGTTTAGTCGCTTAGTGTTTTAGTGTAAGATTGTAATGAGTGATTTGTATTTTTTTTATAACTTAGTGCCTTTTCATATTAGTGGAATATCGGTATCCGCACGGTGGCTGGCAGTGGTTGGATGAAAATAGCTGAATATCGAGCTCAGTGGCGTGCAATTGGGAAGTTCTATGTCCAGCAGTGGACGAAATCAGCGGGTGATGATGATGATGGATTGCGTTTTGAAAAGAGAACGCCTCTTCGGCGTCCCAAATTTGTAGGATCCGCGCAAGTAAGAAGATAGTATTTGCAAGAAATACATCTTGAATATAGTTGCAATCCGCAAACATGATAAGATCTCAAACATGTTAATCTATGTAGCATTTTTTTACAAAAACAGGCTCAAGGAAAATCTCTTTTAAAATTCAACAGATACTAAAAATGATTGAAGAAATCTATTGCGATCGCTATGAAATGAATTGTATTATTAACCTTTGGCACTATTTTACGAATGTCGTAGGAATTGTTTTTTCAAATAGGTCAGGGTATGATGACATCGAAAGGTCAGTACAATATTCGTGACCGGGCGCGCATGTCATATATCAAAAAATCCATGAATTTGAAAGAAACTCCGGACCGCATCAAAAATGCGGCGGGTAACTGTACGATAGACTGATGTAGGTATCACTGTTGTAGCATTTGTAACTTAATCTGAATGGCATGTTGGTCAAATTAATGCTAGGTAAACTACAAATGTGTATCCGCTTAGATTCGTCACTCGAACGAATCGTATTGAAGTCACAGTACAGTCAAAATCATAGTATAATAAAGTATATCGAAATTTATATGGCTTAGTTTCACATCATCAGGTTATAAATGCCCATTGCTGAGCAAATGCCTCATCTCACACGTAGAAGGTTTGAACATTAATCACTATTTATAAATTAGAAATTAAAAGTCCAGATTTCCTCACGATGTTTCTCTTCACCGTATGTCAGTGGTGTCTAAATAATCGTAGAATGTGCATATGTATAACTGGGAAAAACTCACATCTCACAGGCTCTTGGCAGGGTTTGAACTAAATACTAGGTGCATGAGAAACGGGCGCTTTAACCTCCAGACCACAACGACTTATGGCTTAGTTTACTATAGTCTTCATTTATAAATGTGTGTACATTTCGAATCTCCTCTTCAAAAGACAACAGAAATGATGGCGTGACTCTTATTACAGGTAACTTAAGAATATTTTTCTTAATTCTCGTAATAATGTGTACCCATAATTAACTTATCTATTCCTAGTTCTATTTGTCTTTGACCTTATAAATCTCAGTGGAGTGGCATTGTGCTAACTTTATACGGCACTACAACGATCTTGATTCCACGGAATTAGAATATTTTAATTTAAGTGACGACATTGAACAAGTAGGTCGGTCTTGAATAGACGACAAATTAGCTAGGTTTACCCCTACTTAAGTATTCTAAGACTAATGAAGACACCACTAGTTTAGATTATTTTAGCTTAAATGACCTAGGCTTTTCCCGAATTCATTTTATTTGCGAAGGTGTACAGTTTTGTTTAAGAATTCACGTGTAAAAATTTTCATATGTTATATTAGGTATATTTATTATTTTCATTTGTTATATACTTAGGTATTTAGAACGAGTGGTTTCTTTTACAAAAGAATTATTGAAAAACAGAAATTTAATATTATTTGGTTATCGATAGTTTGGCCCTCACTACACAATCCAATTGCAAGTGGATATTAAATAAATTATATTCCTTTAATAGTGATTTGTGTCGCTACATTATGATTGGGACAAGTGGCCAAATTTGTTCGACGGTACGGCCACAAAAACTCCGTAGTTAGATAAGCAGAGCGAGTGCATTTTTCTTTGTCGACATAATTATAATTATCAAAATAGCAATTTTTATTATTTGTATTAATTGAATATATTTGTTATAGAATTGTTGCTTTATATTATTGGTGTCTAAGTAGGTCATCTATCTATATCATATTCCTAAGTTGTAATATTTTTCTGCATCCACCGCATTCGTGTATACAAAACATACTTACTCCAAATTTAAAAAAATCAACGATTTGTCCCAGTAAAACTACCTATAAATATAGATATAGTAAATGAGAATGGTTACGCGTACTGAATACAAAAAAAAACTGTAATACATTAAATCATTTTGTGTTTTTAGAAGCGTTTTCTTATAATTTAATCAATAACTCTTACTTTATAGCCACACCGTCCCTATTTCCCACCCCATCGCTTGATAGACGGGCTTACAGCAAACTTCACACACTCTTCCTACCACGGAATAAAGTTGAATTTCTCTTGGCAACTGTCAAATACCACTTAACCTTTATTTTTATGACAGTAAGATTCAATTTTGGTCGGCAATATTTTCAGATTGGATACGATTACTATTGAATTGTATTTTGACTGTTTCGCCGGGTTTGCTTGTGGCGTTATTATGGAAGGGATGCCTTCCGGAAATGGGTAGGCAGTGGTCTAAGCGTAGCTATTTGTAATGCACCCGTCCCTGAGTGGTTTGGTACCTACTAAGCAAGTTCATTGAACTGCAATTTGGTTGCCTGAGAAAAGTCGGCAAAATAATCATAGAAAATTATAAGTTTCGTAGCACAGTCGTCAAAGGTAGAGAAATTTCTAACTGAATATTAAATTATTCTGTGAACTAAGTAAGCCTCTAATCACTAGCAGAGATATTCCTTATTCATTTGTTGATAAGGTCTCATTCTTCTTTCCAATGAAAGTACCCATGGAATTTTTGTTCATTGGTGAATCACTCAGTGCAATTGCTCAAAGGCAAGTTACTGTAGATTTGTGAAAACACCGAAACACTGAAGTCTTGCGCATCCCAGGGCTATGAATAACTGTATTGGATCCAATCAAAAATTAAATAATAAAAAATGATAAGGTCTTATTTCAGGAGAAGAAGACCGAAAAAGTTTTCATTTAGTTCGATGAATTTAATGTAGGAGGCCGTATATAACATAAGCACAAAAGACACTGTACAACTGGGAGGATCCCAGTCGCGACACACCACTTATCAAAAAATGGACTTAAAAAATAATGAGTCCAATGCATGGGAAAGCTAGCTAACTTAGTGCAAGGCGTCCCCAGCCAGGTGGACTGACGATACCCGAGTATTGGCTGGCTGTGGTTGGATGTGAAGAGCTGAACATGAAGCTCAGTGGCGTGCAATTGAAGAGGCCTTTAGTAAGCAGTGGACGAAAACAGGATGTTGTTGATGATGATGATAATTGTTGCTTAAGTCACAAGAAAATCATCGTTCATCACGTAAATCAATATGTATGTTCAAGTTCTCCTATTTTGAAATGTTAAGCTTGGTTGTGCTTCAAGAAACTTATGTCTAATAATACCTATGTAATATTTTTATTATTAATCCTTTAATATAAAAAGTATTTTTCAAACTCGCGTGTCAATGATATAGCGTGATGATACATGCCTTCATCAAAAATGGAATGATAAAGGTACAAAAATAAATTTGGATTTTTACCAATTGATATTTCCAGATTGCCTTTGCGTCAAATATACTCGTAAAGGGAAAAATAATTTTCTTTTCCTTATCAATAAGGTTCGGATTGATATATTTATTAGTAAATCTAATTTCAAATTACAAATTATTTTATCGGTTTTGTGTTGCGTTGTTGCGTCACTTGTGCAAGTTATTCTTTTGTTTACCGGACCTGCCGTTACTTGAAACTAGTCGAGTAAGCAGGTCATCGTAAGATTCCGTAAAATTGTTGGTTTATATGGAGTCTTATGAATGTGAAACATGTGAGGATGGTCTTGTTGGATTCGTGTCGGACGGTGGACGAAACTAGCTGTCGAACGTTAAAGTATAAAAACTGACACAAGTATAATACGTTTACCACGAGAGAGGTCTTAGTAGATATTAATAATATAAGGTCTCAATAGGTACAGTCTCTATATTACAATAAGTATACTTGAAAATAAGTCAAATTCAATATGTTTAATAATTGTATGAGACACTGTGTGTTGTGGAGTCATTTTGGGCCAGACCTGGTGGGCCCCGTCTGTGGTGGTCGCTATTGCCTCTATGAGGCGCGCGCGAACCGCCGTATGCACGCAAAGTTTTGCTTCTTTTAACCCCAGAAATATACAGTTTAAATTAAAAATGAATTGAAATAAAACTTATGACTTATCACAGCCTTGATCTTATCGCCAACGACATAGAAACTTCAACTTTATAGACACATATAAATGTATATTCTTCATAAAAAATTCTTTGCCTTGACGTCAATCCGTGCATTGGCTATCGGCCTAGTTGAATGTCTTCGGGTTATGTATGCCGACTTATTTATAGGCTAAAAGTGCACTAACCTAATATACTGACAACCGAAGACAAACCTACTGCAATCAGTAAATGGTTTTCAATCAATTCAATGAGTTTTCAACTTTAATAATAAATCTGTGGGATGTATAAATGTGTCGGCTCGACCGGAGTGATAGTCTCGCAGAAAACTGGCGTGAAACAACCACAGCGTTTGTTCGCCGTGTGGGTTAACGGAGGCCCAATCCTTCCCCTCCCTTAATTCGTCCCCAATCCCTAAGTCTCCAAATCCCAAAAGGTCGGCAACGCACTCGTAACTCCTCTGTTGCGAGTGTCAATGGGCTATGTTGATTGCTTACCATCAGGTCATCCGTCTGCTCTTTGCCGACCTGTTATCTATATAAAAAAACTATGACCATGGCAAGGCAACACAGGTGCCATGTTGACAAAAATTTCTCCACTATTAAAATAATGTTAATATACATCCTATTTTAAACCTTCTTCTGCAAACACCTATCTATCAAGACAACGTAGGTATCAAAATCCGTTGCGTAGTTTTTAAGATTTAGAAATTAATGTAAGTAAACACTAATCGGTAAATCTAAGATTTAAGAATACATAGGATTAAAGGGACAGAGAAAGCGACTTTGTTTTATACTATGTAATTATTATTAATCGAATGAAGTATGGAAAAGCTACAATTCAGAACCAAAGAACTGCCTGGACCGGAGTTGTACCACGGAATCATAGAAATCCGAGTGTCCATGGGTGGCGACGATGGCTTACCATGATGTGATTAACATGTTAATAAGGAAAGGAGAAACTTGTTCTACTAGTATCTCTATATACGTAATACTTTTAGCCCTGTCAAAGATATATTATGTTAAACCGAGCGATTTCCTTTGTGCCTCACACTGACCCGTCTAAAATAAACACTTCGAGGAAGTCTAACTTCATATAATTATGTGTAACAGTGAGGTCAATGTGCTGTTCTACATCTTTTGTCTCTTTCACATTAATATGGCGGATAGTTCTAATTCTAGCTTGGATTTACCTATTAGTGTTTATGTATATCGTGTAGATATTTGTCTCATAAATTGAAATTGGAACTTACAACAATTTATGTCATACATAATACATTCATTTTCTACTTGCGAATGAACTATATAATCTTAAGCCTTTCTCCAAAATAGTTTTAAATTTATGTGAATTTCGTAACAGACCGTCAAAGTTTGTTTCGGCTTTTCTTCTCAAATTATTTAAACAGGAAAGACGAACATCTTTTGATTTTTCTTACTATTATATGTACACTATTATACATAACACTATTATACCTATATATATGTAACAATGAAAAAACTTATTTTAAAAAACTTTGCCTCAAACAAAGTAGATGCGTTTACAAATCACACCCAGACCCTAGACCCGGATAGAAAATGCGACAAGTTGTTTTTTAGCGACCAACCAAGTGAAATTTCAATAACTAAACATTAAATTTATTAACATTAGATGAGGAAAAAATCTCACACATTAATAGTTTTTTTTTAATAAAATATAAAATCTACAAAATCTTTTCTTTGATATATTTGATCGAGCGGTTGCGCTTCTGACAATTCGAATCATAAAAGCATACAAGTTCATAGTTCAATAGTTTAGTGTAATAAAAACCATTTTTCCGCGACCTACACTTGAATACTAATTGTTTTATAAGTGCGGTCGACCTTCACTCGTCATTTTGTTTGCTACACCATTAAAAACCGTTAGCAGAGGTACACAAACCAATACTTAAAGGTAACACGTCAAATATATCAAATGGCTTAAGAAGTTGTTTGCATGTTTATTCTGTTGAAGAAAAAATGGCTCAATGAAACCGACTATGATAAATGACGGTAAGTGGGTGTAGGCGAATAAATGAGAAAGAAGAATGGAATGACCATTGTAATCAACAAACCTATTGGCTGTAGCTACATTATGTTGAAACTTTCTACATGTATGAAAATTGAATTGTTGTTTAGTTTGTCTTGTTTTATCTATTATTGTTATTTATAAAAATGAAGCGCAAATTGTGTTGGTAAGCGCGTAACTCAGCGTACGGCGCGTAGCGTTCCGCGCGCGCCTCAAAGAGCCAATAGACCACCACAGACGGGGCTCTATAGGGCTGATGTTCAGCCGGGGTTGCGGGTAAGCGCAATGAGGCACCGCGACCTCGGCCCAGAGCAGTAGAAGGAACAGGGGGGTTTTTAGTCTGTAAGAGGTTGACACTCCCTCCCGCCCGGCCCTGGGCGGGAGAAGTCATTTAATTTTGATGATTTTCTCCTCACAAAAAAAAGCGCGTAACTCAATAACGCCTGGGCCAATTCTAATGATTCTTTTTTTGTTATATGTGTTATTGTTAGGAGAAGGTTCTTATCAAAAAAAAAAGAAATGTAGAAGGGAGAGTTGGGTAAAAGTGACCCTTACATCGTAAGCGAGATGATGAGACCCGTGCGAAGCAGGGGCGAGCTGCTAGTTATTATCAATGAATTCGAAGCGTACTTCTACGCTAGTGATGATGAGGATTAGTTCAACAGTAGAGAAAGAGTATCCCCGTGATATTACAAATATTGTGATAAAATAATAATAAGTAATAATCCTCTGATGGCTATCAGTGCCACCCATGACATCAACTTCAGAACACCAAAAGAATTAAATGTGTGTCACCGGACTTTTGTAAGTTGTTCGCGATTTCAGGATCAGAGATCTGGGGTTGTGGATAAGGGAGAAGATTTGGGACTCCCGCCTCACTTACGCTTACTTATAAAAGTTTTTTCACACCGGTGTTCTGTGAGGCTGTGGTATCACTATAACTTCGTTCGAGCCGACTCAATCGTGCCGAAGCCTGTCTTTTCCACACTTAAATAAGTCAGGATTTAAATAGATCCCTGTTAGGATAAAATAATTGTTTCTTGACAAATCCTTTTCACAATTTGTGTATTAATCAGTACCATTTGCATACAGAACTATATCGAATAAATTTGCCCAAAGTCTTGCATTGTAGAACGCCTAGCTGTCTTTGCTTACGCTAAACGCAATGTGGAATGCAATAAAGTATTAAGTATTAAGTATTGAGTTAACACATTCTATATACACAAGGCTAGATCCTGAAACTTGTATTAGCTAATATTAAATTCTCTATTAATGTTTATGTCTGTTGTATTTTGATACAAATATAAAAAAATACTTGAGATTATTGATGGTGGAAGGCAAGAGCCTAGATTGTTCATGGAATTTGAACGGGTTGTAGGGAAGTTTGTAAAACACCTTTAAAAACAAAATGAACGTTAATTAGTAATATTACTACATTTCTTGTGGTAAGTGAGTATTCTGAAATTCCTACTACTATTTTATTGCGTTTTTTATTTTGTACGTTGGATTTTCTGGATGTCTTTCTTCCAGGATCGATGGACCCGTGCCATTGAACAGGTTCTTTCATGGTTCGCAATTTATCTATGATACTGTATCTATTTTTATTCATTTATTTTTAATATACGACTTTTTAGACCTCGTCTATGCACATGTCGGGCATTTTCGGGTTTGTTGTACATTATAGAAACGAGCCGCGTCATCGCCCCCACTTAGAAACTTGTGAGCAATGGACGACGAGCGCTCTCAAATCTACGGCACCCGCTTACCATCAGTAGGACTGCAAGCTTGATCACGACCATACCAACTGACATGACCCACTGGCTGCTGTGTAACCTGTCGTGAGTTCTTTTCCCGCACGGAACAACGATTTATGTGGTCGACAAATTGTGATTTCGGATATTGCGTAGGTATATTTGTAAACTCACCCACGAACATCTTAAACAACCACGGGGCAACTTAAAAAAAGAGTAGTACTAGCTAATAATTATTAAGAGAGAAAAAAAAACAACAACGATATTGAATAATTAGACTAAAACTAAATCAATGGATGAATACCATAAACAGAATAACAAACATCTATCTTCTATCTCTAAATCTATAAATTATTATATAAAAGAAAGTCGTGTTAGTTACACCAATTATAACTCGAGAACGGCTGAACCGATTTAGCTGAAAATTGGCAGGGAGGTAGTTTAGAGCCAGGAGAAGGACATAGGATAGAGTTGGTAGTGTAGGTTAGGTAGAGTAGGGTAGGTAGAGTAGGGTAGGTAGAGTAGGGTAGGTAGAGTAGGGTAGGTAGAGTAGGGTAGGTAGACTAGGGTAGGTAGAGTAGGGTAGGAAGAGTAGGGTAGGTAGAGTAGGGTAGTTATAGTAGGGTAGGTAAAGTAGGGTAGGTAGGGTAAGTAGACTAGGGTAGGTAGACAAATTACGGGAGCGACGCCGCGGGTAAGAGCTAATATATGTATAAAACTCAAAGGTGACTGATATAGTGATCTATCAACGCACAGCCCAAACTACTGGACAGATCGGACTGAAATTTGGCATGCAGGTAGATGTTATGACGTAGGCATCCGCTAAGAAAGGATTTTGATAAATTCCACCTCTAAGGGGATAAAATAGGGAATGAAAGTTGGTTGTGGGCCGAAATTAAAGATGGATGAAGACAAAAGTAAAGCCGCAAAAACTTTAATAATAATATTTCCTAACGCGAGCGAAGCCGCGGAGAAAAGCTAGTTCTTATATATATACACTCTTGTAAATTACATTTATATACATGGTAATAGATGAGATCTATCTTTTGACAGCACAGTTGAATCGTTGGCTGGGCTACAGGCTCCCGTGCAACGTGTCGCGAGTTCGATTCATTCACGGAAAACTCTTTATGTGTATTACAAGTTCAGGGTGTACGTGTGATTTATAGGTATGTGAAATTGTATGTTGTTAAACGCACTCAACATACAAGAGAAAATCCTAGTTTTAGACAAGTTTTGTTTGCTATCGTCAGAGACTAGATATCTTTTAGTGCTCAATCCAAGTTAGCGATGATTTTTGCAAGGTTGGATACGACGATTTCGAAGATCAGTAGCTCAAAGATTTGTTTAGAAGAGGCCCATGTTCACCGGATCATTTATTTCGTAAAGGTGCAAGAATAGTTTAATCTCTTCAAATTGTGATATACACCTATATATAATAGTTTAGTAATTATCTGTTTTGAATAAGGTTTGTGTATTTCAAAGTGGCCTATTATGTATAGCCTTATATAGTTATTTAATTTAGCATTTTGATTCCAAATTATATTTTCAATAAGACACAAAATCGTTTAGTACACTTTAAAGCAAAGCATGAATAGGTTCGCTGCATTATATGTGTATTGTCAATCGTTAATAATAATTTTGTATTACCTATTTCCACCAATAAATTATTTCATTTTCATTTTCTTTTGATAATTAATAGTAGTTAAAGTGGACAGAAATTTAAGTATTAAATCGGAAGAGCAATGAGGGCAGAAAATACAATGTTATATTCAGTTTTACCTTCTCCAAGGCTTCATATGTATAGAAGTGATCAATACATATTGGAATTAAAACTTTTAATTACTTCACTATAAGTATTCTTGGTTCATATGCTATGGTTTCACCTATTCTAGCTCAACTAAGGTTCTCTATTTTAGTTCATGATTGCAACATAGTATTGAGTTTTATAGTTTTAAAAATTATGATGTTTTATAAACAGACCCTTTACCCTTACACAGGGCTTTTTTCCTGTGTCGTGGATGCATTTACAAACATATAATTTCACATACACATCACACTCAGACCTGGAATAACAATCCAAGTCTGGGTGTGATGTAGGTATGTGAAATTCAAAAAGTTATTCCGTGCGGGAATCGAACCGGCCGAAATGTAGTCAAATTACATAGTATGTGATACATAAGGTATTGAAATATATCAAACAAAGTTTCACTTAATATAAAAAATATTAAAATATAATTTTACATCAACAGGCTCACTATAAAAAGAAATAACGAAAAAAATATACACAAAAAAAAATAAGCACTTACGATGAAACCAAACACAAATACGTCATCAAACTTATCTTTCGAACACGAAAAAAAAACAATGAAAAAAAAAAAACAATTTAGCCGTGCGTCCGGTGCCCAACGTTGCGTACCCTAAGCAATAAACCCTTCGCATTACATGGTCGATTTTTAAACAAAAGTACAAAAAAACTGTCATGAAGGTCCCTTGTGACCACAGTGACAATTGCGCAGTAAAATACTGAAGCTACCCTTGCCTTGTTTACCCTTTGTACAACTTCTACTTGTTGTTTAAACTCTAACGTTTGCAGCACGAAGAGGGTTATCTCCACTCTCATATCTTAGAGGGTTGCGTCGAACCCCTAGTGAACCAAGAATCCAGGAGAGAATATTTTTTTTTTTGTAAATTTAGGAAAGATATTCTATTTGTTACGGGTAATTTTTTATTGATTGCAGTTTTTTTTTCGAGAATTTGTTGAGTCATTTTGCCAAATAACATTTCATCGCTTAAAGCAGCAACGGTAACGAAGTTATTGAAGAGCATTGTTTACTGATTTTTAAGCATAGCCAAATCGCAGCAATACGCCATTTCCGAAATACAGGTAATGTAACGTTACCAAGATAAATTCTTTTTGCTTTACGTATTAGAAAATCGCATTCAACTATGAAGACGTCATTCAATTGCTTATCGATCCTAAATGCACTGTCCATTTGAATAAATACTGTGTTCATTTTTAATTGTAGGTATCATAGAACATAGATAGAACTCACCTTACAATAATAACGCCACAAGTAACAAATATATTGGACTTACGTGGCAGAGATGCAAATAAAAGAAAAAATGGTCCCAATCTACCCAATATCTTGCAGGGAGAAGTAGACTCGCCATCGTCTAAAGACGAACTGAAAGAAGAAGCCCTGTTCAACCTATTATACTATATTTAACACCCCATATTATACTTTCATGACGATATTCAAGGCGAACCACTTCGATACAATATTGCACCTAATTGCATAAGTCTTTAGGTGCGATTTTCTAGCTCAGAAGCTGATACCTTTAAGGTCAGAAGGTGTCTAGGGTGCTAGACGTGCCCTTAGTCTGTTATACATAATTAATATGAATCGGATGCCTTTAACTGCCTTTTTCGTAGTTAGCATCAGTAATTCCTAAGTAGCAAATGCTTTACACAAATTATTGAAAGCATACCAAATTAAGTTCCTCTTTCGTTTTGTTATAAAGAAGCACAAGCACGCAGAAGTAGAAGAATAGCTTTGTTCTAAAAGCACTAATCTGCTTTCAGAACATAGCTATATTCTCTTCTGTCTTGGTCTTAAACTTCCCGGAATCTCGTAAAAATGACTCAAGTACCATCTACACATCAAACAAAGACCTGACTAAAGAGTTCTTAGATTATCTTCTAACGTTATCTTCTTCAACTGCTTTGTGCAACCTGCTTACCAGGCGTTCACGCTTCACAAGTCCAGCAGAAGAGTCTTATGATAAAAATGGATGCAGAAGTGTATATGAAAAGTGCATAAGTAAAAAGTCTATTTGAATTGTTATGTTCCGTTCGAAGTTTTCGACTCTCACCTGTTAGTTTCATAACCAATGGAAATTTAAATTCGTGACTGTCTCCTGCTAGTCTTTGGGTCAGGAATTGGGACAGAGATTAATTCAAAAAGGTACAGGTTCTCTGGTCCCTGAAACATTCGCAGTCACCTACACCACGAGCAGACGAGCAGGTATTTTTTATGCCACAAGGCGACCATCGAGCAGACGATTCACCTGATGGTAAGCTATGGACCTATGGACCGGATGCATTTAGTGCATCAGGTTAAGGGTAAGTTGCCTTCTGGAGTGGGGGGGGATTCGGATCGGGGATGTAAAAGGGAGGCATTGAGACGCCGATAAGCTCCGGTAAAGACGATTACCAGCGTAACATCGACGTCATCGACGACATCTACTATACAAACGTTACGACTCCAGATTGCACGAACCGATTCTCACGGTTTTGCATGCTAGAAAATTCAGGATAAATTTCAAAAGAAAAGCGGGAAAATTCGAAGACGAAGCCATCTGGTGGCGACACTGAGTTCGCTGAGTTTGCTAGTTTAATATACTTATCATCCAAGTCGCAAGCTATAGCGTGACCAAAATAATAAGGGGTTCATTCATAAGCTAACTCATCCCTCGATTTCTTGCAAACATCAGTTGATCGTAACCCTGCGCCACTCTACAAGGTACCAAATACCCCCAAACAACTACATTTACAGATTAGTGACATGAAGGGACCCCAAACTGCTACCGTTTGGGTACCGTGGGCAATAAAGAACGCATTACGTGGGTTCCAACCCTCCAACGTAGGGGTTCAAGAAAAATTGCAAACACATTTGTAGTGTATATTTATCATGTTAACTGCATAAACGCGTTGTTTTATTTGTATTAGTGATATGATTGTAGTTATAGAGTTTGTTTTTCTATTCAGTGTCTGTTATTGTCTGAGTGGAACATGACTTTTTCTTGTGCACTGACGGTCTGAAGATGAGACGTAAAGAACACTTTACAATATCACTTGCGCAAATAGACAATCTCGAATGTCTCATTTACTAGTAGATCATCCCGGGACTTTTTGAATCTTATGATGTGATGCAATAAAATTTAATACCACTTGCACACGCTTGCGCTGCAAGCAAGTTGTTACTCACAAAAATGTACAGATGCCTAAAGAAACGCTACTGTCCGGTCTATGCCAAATATTTAGTTGCTAAATCGGCTTTTGTAACAACCACAAGAAAAAATAAAAGGACGTGCAAGTTTGAGGCTAATATAGAACGCTATAAGTGAAAAATTATGTCAGCCAGAGACCCTTCATGAACAAAATTCACTACTTTGTATAAAACAAAGTCGCCATCTCTGTCCGTACAGGCCTATGCAGATATGCTTAAATCTTAAAGACAACGAAATTTGATGGGGCTTTTTAAATAGATAGAGTGATTAGAGATGAAAATTTACATGTATAATAACATCCATTAAATCCTGGAGACATTTAGCACCAGCATTCCATCGGTGCGTAGAAGGGCAAGGACATGAAGGGCTGATTTTTCAATAGTCACATAAATGTTATGTGAGGAATAAAATTGTTGCTGTCATTGTCTTATACAAACATTCTGACGCGACAGCATCATAATTATTCCACAGATAAATTTTATCTAACCATTGAAAAATCAACCCAACGGACATAAATATGGACGTAAACTGTACGTGTATTCATTACGAATCCTTATTAAAGTCAAATATAAAATAATTTCCAATTGATACGATTTTCGATAATCAGAGGCGTTAAAGTAGTTACGAGAAATTAATTAAGTAAATTATTTAATGTGGTTGAGGAATTATATTGGTACATTCTCGTTTACCTCTTTATTTCCTGATTGATACTCAGTATTTATGGTTATTGTTTATGTTTTTTTTTGTATGGGATATAAGTTAGACAACACAAACATTATGAAACTGTTTAAAATACGATTCTTTAAGATACGAAACGGTTTGTCTGAATTTGACTATAACATTTTGATCGGGTTTCTTTAGATATATAATTATTTATACATATTGTAATCAAAAAGGTTTGTCTGCCATCAAGATCTCAAACAAATAATCAATTATTTTAAAGTTTTAGACACTGCATTATGTTTAATTATCTAAAGAAAAGAAAATACCTATTTGTTTTGAAATAGCGCGTGACGCCACTTCTAAATTACTTTCGTGCTATCTATACTTAGGATTGACGCAGTTTGTTATCCACAAATTCAAAACTTTAGTTCGTTTTTACCTCTCTAGTATTGTTTTATTGAACGAAAAGTTACTAAATTTATATCTAATATTTTTTCCTTATTTGACATATTGACTGAGGGCTGATTTTTCAATGGTTTAGATAAAAGTTATCTGGGGAATAATTATGATGCTGTCGCGTCAGAATGTTTGCATAAGACTTTATACACTTTAACTTTACAGACTTTAACATTATCTGACTTTCGAAAAATCAACCCTTAATATATTTTAATTTTCTTTTAAATCCTTTCCCTAAAAGAAGGTTAATACTAACTAACTAACATACCAACTAACCTACATGGTACATTTGACAAATGACACGTGATCCTATTTATCTTGGCATTTCAGATATTTCAAGTACCTATCTTTAAAACTGTATACCCTTTGTTCGTTCATTTTCCGTCAGAGCGGGAATCAAAAACTATTTTTCTTATAGCAAGAGATATTAATAAATAATTTATGAGATCAACATCTTCGTGTACAAACTAGAACCGACAACTGTCTTCTTTAAATAATAAAACTTTTTTATTTTCATTTCAACTTATTCTTGCTGTTTAGGTTAGTAGTAAATCGATCAGGAATTTTATTTTTATAAACTTTAAATGTTGAGAACTTTTAAATCTAATCGTCATGTCTTTATATGTCTTTAGTATTTCAGTGACCCTTCACTGGAAAATACATGCAATAAAACTTATTATTACTAAATATTTAATACCTTAGGTATTCCTTCTAAGCCTACCTTTGGGTGGTACAGGAACATAGTATAGCAGATATGTACTAAAATAAATTAATTTTAATGGTAAAGATGAAATGAAAACATATCGAACTAAGAAGATATTTTTTGATTATTTCCTAAATTAGTTTGGATTTTTATTTTAATATTTTATAATTAAGTAGGTAAATATTTTTATCTAAACTCGAATTTTAAGCCTATGCACGTTTTGTGTATAAATCATTAAATAAATAAACAATAAATTTAAAATTAGAACAATCACATTAAAGAACAAGATTACCTACATCTCACGAAAATTACTATAAACATTTACTCTAGAACATAAAAGCCCTAAGCTAACATTCAAAACGGGGTACAAAAAGATGATATCGTCAGTGTCGAGTAATAATGCAAACTGCATCAATAGAGAACAAAGCCGTACCCTATAGGTATATGATATCGTATAAACAAACCCATATGCCATTACAGAGTATAGTGCATAATATTAGTTCATTTTTATAGTACGGAGCCCATATTTCTTACCTCCGCGAACCCCTCGTGGTCCCTAGAGACGGGACCCAAAGATCTGGAGATTTCCTACACGCATATAGAAATGCACCTGTTATTGTTATTTATGTTTCTGCCTTGTTATTTTGTTAGAAATATAGTGGAAATGTTGATTTAATATATCCTTAGTTTTCTTTTTTTATGCTCTTGCTTTAATTTGTATT
This sequence comes from Spodoptera exigua, assembly GCA_902829305.4. Classification (NCBI taxonomy): domain Eukaryota; kingdom Metazoa; phylum Arthropoda; class Insecta; order Lepidoptera; family Noctuidae; genus Spodoptera; species Spodoptera exigua. The sequence continues at coordinate 2,523,435 of LR824601.2, read as the reverse complement.
GGTTGTGTTATATGTGATTTATGTTAGTGTCAGTCATGTTAGTTGACACTAATCACATATTAATATTAGTTTTTTTTTAATTTTATAAGGAGAAAGGGTTGTCTTGAGTATAGGCAATTAGACTGCACGGTTGGTGCGGTGGCTGGGCAACTGACACCGATTCCTGCACGGAACAACTCTTTGTGTTATCCACAAATTGTTGTTCTGAGTCTGGGTGTCATGTGTATGTGTAATTGTGTGTTTATAACCGTACCCACGATACAGGAGAAAATCCTAGTGTGGGGCAATGTTTAAAAAAAATAAAGAAAAACAGTCAAAGTCAATCTCATCTGTTCCAAATAAAACATAAATAGGTACTTTTAAAACGTCAAAATAGAATAATAGTCTCTCAGTCTGCTCGTCAGCGAAGCTAGGTGCTCGTCACAAACTGTATAAATCCTCAAATTCCTACTTTCATTATTACTGATTAAATTCCTTTCCTAGTCAAAATTAATACTAATTCATAACTAATTATTTTTATTTCCGACCCAAATTCCTAAATATTAAGCTACCTAACACCATTGAGCATACATTATATATTTGAAAACCGAAAATCCGTATGAAAAGCATGATGCAACTAATTATAGGTAATTATTTCGGACCCAAATACCCAAATATCAAGCTACCTAACATCATTGCCTATTATGTATATGTTTGAAAACCGAAAATCCCTATGAAAAGCATGATGCAACCCGGCCATACGAATCACCATAGACGTGGGTTACTTTATGATCCGAAGCAAGGCGCAGAGCGGTGGTATTTGCGAACAACTTCATAGACTTTACGATATCATCTCAATTTTATTGATGTTAAACTCAATTCCGTATGATATGTATGGATTTCCTTAGGGCGTCAAGTTATGAAGGGGTGTTTTTACAGTATTCAGATGCGTGTAGTGTACGAAATGATATATTTGTTAGGTTTGTAATAGAAAGCTTTATTGTTGTGGATATAAAGTTGAGATTACTTTAAGAGCATTTAAGTACACAAATACATTAAAATTACTTTTATTTGGGCTGTTATATAAGGTTTCATTTAGATACACAGTCCAACGGTAAAGGAAAATATTGTAACGTAACCTGGGCATCATAGAATAATAATAAATACAAAACCGCCTTTTGCAAGCGTGGAGATTAATGTTCAATCCTTTTCCGTGTGAGAATAGGCCTTTGATTATCAGTGAGCACTTATATACCTACAGACTGATGATGATTAAAAAAATAATATTCTAATATTGTTTTAAACATCTAATATTCTATTCATTTCAATTTAAAAAAATGCAGATTAAACCATTTAGTAGTCTTAATTATAACAAAATTATAATAACTTTAGTTATATAGATACTTTTTGAACCCAGACATTCATAGTGTATCTTTACTATTGTAATTCTTACATAAAAAAGTACAGAATCCTGAAAACTCAATAAATGAACACGGAAAACTGTATCTGCATGATTGTAATTCTTCTATATAGGTACGCTCAGAATCGTCAAACGTCATGAATACGGGAAAATGCATCTCCTTTATATTGATAGAAGCTCTAACTTCAAACATGTAATTAGTTAACACTAAGAAAGTAAGAAAAGGATGTTTATAGCGTGTATTATTTTTTCAATCACTAGTAAAGGCTACCAGTAAGCAACCGTTTAAGGCTGAATAGCGTAGGCACATTTCGAATGGACTGTTATTAGAACCATCATCATAAAACCCTTATGTTTATGTATTTACTGTGTATAATACTATTCATATATTTACTTTTACTATTCATATATTAGTATTTATGTAAGAATATAGAGTATGTATTGAGTATTTATTTTATTAACCATACCACCATATACCAGTATAATTATATTATTCTATATATATATAGATATTTATTTTAGTGTTCTTGTTGTATTTTTTAATCTTAATTTATCTTCTCAAAGTTCTCTTCTTGTTGCACCTACCATACTCTCTCTGCGGTAGTGAGAATGCCTACGGCATTAAGTCCGCCTATGTAATGTTTTGTTGCATAAAGTTTAAATAAATAAAGTATTCAAAACCAAAGCCGTTAAAGACAGTTCAGAGAACAGTTGAAACCTCTTTCCGAACATAAAAAAATCATTTTAAAATTGGAACAGGTCATAAGTAAAACAGTTCAGTCACCTTTAAAAGTTCCTTTCCAAACGAAAAAATCTTTGAAAATTAGAACAGCATAAGGTAGGTACGTTACCTGGTGTGGTCTTGCGTTATGTGGTGACGGGCCCCCTACTCCATGATGGTAGACCATGTCATGTTTGAGCTGAGGAAGTGGAGGCCCCGGTTGTGGTCCCGACTGGTGCTTGCTGATGTCCACCGCTGCCAACGCCTCCGCCCTGCTCAGTAGACCATCGTTCAGCCCACCAAATAGGTCACCCTGGTTAAAAAAGGCAAGATTTTAAGAACAAGAAGCCATTTTAGGTTGAAAAGTTGGTTCTTTAGACTTGACAAGGTATTCTGAGTGATAGAGGAAGGTCATTTTGGACTAAATTGGTTACACTAGATGAAGAAGCATGGAGAGAAGAAAGAACAGAAAATAAAAAGGACGTTATATAAAGGAACTTCATGCATAGTGGATTAAAAAAGTTAAAAAATCGGTTTTTCTTTTATGATCGCTTTTTATAGTGTAATAAAAGAAAGACATTTGAAAATATATTTTTTATTATAATCATAATTTTTAAAAACATGCTTTAATATTTAAGAAGTCAAGTATAATAAAAAAAAAAACACATTTTTCATGCTACAATTGGTAGATATTCAAACGCTTAAACTAAAAAGGAAAGACACAACACTACTTAATCTCAAGCACTTTTTATTCATTATAACTAATTATTAATTCAATGTGACATTTATTAAATTGTACAATACCATATTTAACGTAGGTATACGTAACGAAAATCAATTTTAAAGGTATAAAATATTGTCGTAACTTATCGATGACATGCTAACTAGAATAATAATCTGATTATCTTATAAATACTTCATGCATTGCTAAACATTTGTATTTACATAGCCAGTAAGCTATTAAACTATAAATTAAAAAGTAATTACCTACAATTTTAACGCAAGCATGCAAGGTATAAAGCCTAACTCCATATACTAGACTAGATAAATTGTTTACTCCTAATGGATTTTCATCTACTATATATTTTCAAAAATATCTACATACATAGTTCTTAACTACAGAGAAATTACAAGACACGACGAGAATGATATAGATACTAACCCATATAAATAAACACTTAAATATTTTATACGAAACCAACGAAATAATACTAAGCACACATAGGTACATCCTAATCAGCTATGCGTTAAAAAAACAGTCCCTTCATAATTACATTACACGAAAAATTAATTTCGTCACGGGATGACGAAAATTAACGCACACACAACGCAGTCCTTTACCGGCGCTAATTTGGAATGGTATATGTGGATCGTAAATACATAAATAAAATACAACTACCTTAGGTTGCCGCGGACAGGGGTTTTTCCCGGATTATTTTAAATAATTTATGAGAAATTCTGACCCATGAGTTAGTCCCAGACTTGTTATTTTACGCCGCGTTTACACCCGGATCCCGAGTCCGAACCGGACTTGAAATTCAATTGGTCAACGTAATTGATATTTGTTGAATCCCTACACCTACAGTACGGGATTAAATGCTTCGCTGATTGCAAATATGCGTATTTAAATAGAAGAGGTTCCGGCTAATCGTATTTATCTGTTGTTTTTGTGTTCATGGTTTCAATTGTATTGCTTTTAGATGTAATTTGGAGCAATGTTAGCATTATTGCTACTTTAATGTTATGAGAAGTAAAACTTAAATTAGGTTTAAGTTTACGACTACTAACGATTTGAGTATTTAATCAGAATAAACTACTTTATAAAAAATGAAAAAAATATTTATATTTTCAAAGACAAGATCCATTTCTATGTCGTTTATAAGTCCAGCTTGCAACTAGTCATCCGAGGCGAATGGATGCCTCGCTACTACCTAAGTAATAGGTACCACAAACACACAAATAATTGAGCATTTACTGCAATAAACCTACACTTAAAATCCCAATCTTGTAACCGCAGACAATTTACCTTAAAACCATTTAACATTAAAAAGTCTGAGCCCATTCCATAAGTCAAGCGCAAATGTGGCTTGAGGCTAGAGTCCCGATAGATGCCCGGTTCGCGGCCCGACTTCCAAGCAGGCAGTTTTATGGAGCCGGACCTCTTAAAACGCCACTAGTTCTCCGTTTTGCCAAAGCCAGCTCGTTTGGCACTGGCAAGCACGTCTGCTAGTTTTATTTGGCAGGCCCCCGGTGATTTTGTTTGCATTGGAATTTTGTGGGCTTAAATCGATTCGGTTTCTGTTCGCTCTCCGTGTTTTCGTGTTTTGATGCGATAATGGAATAGGCGGCGCACGAAGGGGAAAAGGCGACGATTTTTTAAGAAAAAAAAAAAGAAATTTGTAAGTAGTTGTTTTTCCTCGGTAGACATGTGAGGTGAAAGTTTTTTGTGTTTTGCGAATAAAAATGAGATGAAGATATTTTTGCAAAACATTCTGAAGAACGTTAATTAAATCAAGTACTGTTTTAGTGCCTTTAAAATTCAACATCAATGCCACTTAATAAAAAAAAAAGAAATATAATGACTGACACTAGGTGTAAGGTTGCCGTCATAAAAAAGCAATCAACCCTAAACAACGATGTGTCCAAAATTGGACATCGAAAATATAATCCGGAGCAATTGAGCGTGGGAATTGAAGGTTGTTGTGCTTGCCCTCAGTGAAGCCATTAGTTCGCATAACCCCTCATTGTAATTGCTAACAAGTGCCCACTTGATATACGAAGCGTCGCATAATTTGTCGCGGAGCACCAACGGCTGGGAAGGGTTAAGTGTCGCAGATAATAGAATTTTGTATTTTTTTTCATAATGCTGCATATATATAGGGATATCGAATGATAAGAAAAACCTTTTTGTGTAATTAAAACAGTGATTTTGAGTTTAGCATCGTGTAATTTTTGGTATGTTATGTTTCAAATTGAACAAAATTCATTTTCAAAAAACAGAGTCGATATACTATAGAAGCAAAATGTAAACGAATAATAATATCTATTTCCCTAAGAGAGCAAAAGTTAAATAAAATTCAAAGAACATGAAAACTCAAACAGAATCAACAAGAGTACAATCACCGACAAACTCAACAAAGACTAAGTTAGCAAACAAGATCAAGAATAACAAAAATGTTCTCTGACACAAAATAAATCGCCACTTTGTTCAACAAACTATCGAATGTCAAATACGACCTAAATAATAACGGCAGACATTTTAAATAGAGCAGACGAGGTATTAAAAGCTTATTCGTTTATGAACTGACTGGGAAACAGACAATGCAAATTGCTACAATAATATTTCGTATTTACATTTAGGATTGAAATGCAAATAGAAACTCTTTTAAGGAAATTTATGCTTCATCTTTATAATCAGTCATCGAGTTTAGTAATCAATCTCATTGCTCTTAAATTAATTAAAAAAAAGTTAATATAAAAAAAGTCTGTCCCTTTCTTTTATTTATTTTCCATGTTCTATTATTTAATTTTGTATTTAGAACATATTCCAAAAAAAAAATTCACTATTTAAACGAATCCTGTTCGAAATTCAATTACAATTATCGGTTCATCGAAAATAACTTTAGTCATTCGCTCGTTTATTCGATACTCACTCGATGGAGAAAATAAACTGATGAACTAGCATAAGTTAATCAATTAGATATAACATTCAAAGGGGAGTAAGCAGGGGTCCAGCTTAATTCAATTGTGCAGTCAGAGCCCTTGTCAAACAACAATTATTACTGTCATAGTTTAAATTGCGAATGTCATTGTAACAATAAAGTGCGAGGGATCTTCAATATTGTATCCGATGACGATTTGTTTTTTGTCATAGGAAACTTTAGAGAGAAGTTTGACGAGAATAATATTTTATACGTTCATTTTTTTTTTTCTAAAAAATACGTTATAATTATTTTTATATAATTGTTTTCAATATTCTCAATATCTTGGATTAATACTTTTTCGATTTTGTTGTGATTTTTTTTTCTGAATTTATTGAAAATAACGATTTTATCTCGTGAATCCAGTCACACGTTGCGCTTTGCTTCAAATAAGAGCCCTGTTTTGATTTGAAACTAGTCGAGACCTCCTCATTAAGACACGTGAGTAAGTCATCTCTTTCAATGGGTCTTGCGAAGGAACTATACAAAATAGAGTATTTGTTACCAAAATTTTTTTATTAGGTATAAACCATCTCTTTCCTTTTCCAAAGCATTGTCATTAAAATACACTATTTTCATACAAACTAAAAGTAGAACTAATACATTTATTATTGGTAATATCTACGTCAGAACTAATATATCTCTCTGAAAATACATCAGAGAGATGCAAACCCAACGAAACTTATCACTAAAAGCTGAAGGCATTAGTCCCGGTCTAATCCCTGCTATTATTACTCATCAGTCGCGCGTTTTAGGGTTGAACGGCGACATGATCCCGACTGACTGTATCAAATGTCACAGAGATACGGGGACCGGTCGATTAGGCCGCTAGTGAATTCGGCGACAGAACGGTTAGGAGCTAAATATGTCAACCTAACAAACAAGTAAACTAAAATTAGATTGGATTTGAATTAATGTAATCTTTCAGAAACGATATTTACTATTACGTTTATTATGTTGGCAAAAAGTGTTATTCATAGATATACTCGATGTTATTGACTCAATATCACGGAGGAATAAATAAAAATAAATGTATTTAAGGATATAATAATATTGTTTCCGTTCAATATGTCTGTGAAGCTTCATTGTTAAACACGCTGCTCGACCTCTAACTATTTATTGCAATATTAACTTTAAAACTTCCGCGATTAAACAATATTTTTATATTTCTACGTACCAGTAGTTTTAATTCGAAAAAAAAAACACTTTATAATATTATATTAGAATTGATTTTAAACGATATATAAATTTAAAATTATTAAATAATTTAAGAATTTTTTACTTTTATCTATGTTCACTCATTACAAAAATAGTTTGTAGAAAAACGTTCATTATTTATGTTCAACGCAGTTGTCGGCGACTGTACATCGGTTGCGTCTCAGATTATGCGTTGTGCACTTAGTACTGCAATTACTAGGGGAGACTGCGAGGGGTACGCAGACACGGTACCATCATAAAATATACAAATAATTTGTTAATTATAAATTATTATTCATGTAAATTGTATTTGAGTGTAATTTGCATTTGTCGCATATCAAAGGTGTAAATTGATTTAAATATCAACTTAAGTGACTGGGTGTGTAATGAGGTTGTCCTAGAAGCAGAACCTATTCAGGAATAGATTATTTTAACGGCAAAAGTTCCCGTATATATTTCTGTTTTCTCTAAGGAATTGTATTTTATTTAGCATATACTTTGTTGCACACGGGATCACAAATCTACAAAGAATAGGCTGTAATAGTTATGTACAACGGGCGATTTTAAAAGACAGGGTGATTATTTTCCGACGTCATTTTTATGTTATAATATAAAAAATAATAATTAATGGAGTTTCTTGCTCGTTCTTCTTCATTCGAATCTACTTTTTGGAACACCTAGCACCTAGCTTCACTGATATACTGACTGACACTATAACAATATTCTACTTTTGACGTTTCAAAAGAACCTATCATAAATATAAAGGACAAACACGTGACACGAAATTTTTACACATAAAGATGTGTTGTTGACAAATTATGCAAGGAGTAATCATGTCATTATCCAGACGAACAAGGTTGCTAAATAGGAACGTATCCACATGGCGAAATAAAATTCGCGCGCCAATATTTTCGCACCGCGTCGCGACAAATTGGCATTAAACCTACTTGATACTTTCCTAGGCTTTTTGGCTGTTATAGAATTATTATTGTGAATTAATAAGCTTTACAGTGCGGATAGCCGCTTAAACTTCTAAGTTGCTAACTAACATATTTTATACATTATACTTATATGGTTTAAATTAACATTTCACATGGTACAGTCATTGTCAAAATATCTGCATCTAACAACGATGTGAAGAAATACAAAACCTAATACATGAATATTGTATGTTGCCGACTACCTATTGCAAACGAGAAGGTTATTATTAATTCGACGTTATAATAGAAAAAAAGTCTTGTTTCTTGTGTGTACGTGTAGCCTTTAACATGCCATATCACGATATTTGGTAACGTAGTTACATTTATTTTCAATCTGTTCCACGAAAACTTAATCACAAAGTATGTTACGGTTCTTGATATACCTATAATTTTCTCTATGTCTGTCTATGTAGTTGGTATGTAGGTAACTATAGCGGTTTTTACCTTTCTTTTCTATTTTGTGAGTTTTTTTTTATGTAATAGGTCGGCAAACGAGCAGACGGATTACCTGATGGTAAGCAATTAGCGCCGCCCATGGAAACCCGCAACGGAGGAGTTACGAGTGGATTGGGCCTCCGGTAACCTCAATCACACGGCGAAACACAACGCTGAAATTGTTTCACGCTGGTCTTCTGTGAGGACGTGGTATCACTCCGGTCGAGCCGACCCATTCGTGCCGAAGCTTGGCTCTCCCACACTTTTTTGTGTCACTTTTTCTTTTTCACTGAGTTTGATTGATGATAGTAATAATGTTATATGTTTAATGCTGTGAGCTGGCCATGGAAAGTGGAGTATGCAGGGCTGGTTTTCAGCATTAGATAATTTAAAAAAAAGTATCAGGATTTTATTTAAATTGACTAAAGTAATGGAGATTCGGAGCTCAGAGTTCAATGTAGGGAATATTTACTATTGTAGGTAAGTTTCAATTTCAAATAATCATATCATCTATGGTCAATTATCAACAATATAACTGATAGTGAGCATTCGTAGTTTATTACTATCGATCATCAAATAGAACAAAGGTTCATTCACCCCATGCAATAATTTATTCTTTAGAAAACTTTATAAGACAAAGTTGAGCGTCCTTCTCGGAGATATGATGTTTTTTATCGTTTTTAATGAACTAAGAATTGTTGACTACTCCGTCGACAATTTTGTATCTTTTATATCCCTTTAAGTGGTTTAAAATGAAATGCATTTGTTAGGCACCTACTCTATCGTAATATTTATTTATTTTTATATGTCTTTCCTATATTTGATTCCTAGCTATTGGTTAGACTCCCTTGTGTCGTAAATGGTACGTTTGTTAACGCAAAACGCACCTTTCACATTTTCACATACACATCCAGACCCAGGAACAACAATTTGTGGATCACTCAAAGAGTTGTCTTAAACGAGAATCGAACTCGCAATAAGTTGCACGACAGCCACTTACCTAGCTACCGCGTCAATTATATGAACAATCGTATGGTTGTGTAATAAACCAACTAAGTAAATCGATAATAAGAACACGCTTTTAAAAATGTTTGTACATATAGGAACGGATAAATATTCACAAAAATTCTATTCAACATTGCTATTTCACGCGATCCTAGTCAAATACAAAAGATAGTCGAATATGAATATGAAATAAACGAATGCTAGAACTTCTCTTCACACCATTCGACAATACCGTATCAATGTGTGAGCGTTATTAAATAATAACCGAAGTGAAAATAAATTTAACACTACTGAAGATTCCCTTACCAGAATATAATATTTCAGTTTCAATATTCATAAGAACGAATGCGATTCAGGACCTCACAATTCACGAATTATTATAATATCCAGATATTCCACGTAAGTTCACTTGTCTGCCTATGCCCGTTATCATTAGATATTTTGATAAAGCGGGTTAAACTAATATACTTATACTATAGGTATATAAAGAGGCTTTTTTTAGGTTTGTATGTAGACGGTAATCTTTGTAACCGCTGGTCAGATTTCTAAAATACTTTCACTAACAAATAGCTACAATGTTCCTGAGTGCGTAATTTATTCGACCTGATGTACATTACTCTTATATGCGTGCGAAGTCGCAGGTTCAAGCTAGTAGTAACAAAGTAACAGGTAACATGATACCTATTACGCGTATTCTTGTTCTGTAAAAATCAGTTGTCAATACCTGTTCCAATAACAGATAACATTATACTTTTTAGTATATCTAATAAATATATTATCAAATATCTATGAAATAAAAGCTAGCACCTCCATAAGAAGCTATGGTTTGAATCAGGAAAAACTGTTATCGGTTATCAGAATGATACGTGTTAATTTTGCTTAAGATGATTAATAATACTGTTAATGCCTACTATGAGTTTAAAAGTGTAAGATTATTAATTCCGGATTATTATAACAATAATATATTTTAATACTAAATTTATTAAACATAGCGAACGTCACGTGAATTAATAATTGAGAAAAGCTCAACTAGTTTCAAGTTTCAGCGGGGCTCTTATCCATGAGCTACGTGTGCGTCGCGGCTACAACGCGCACCCAACACTAATATTGTTTTTTTGAACGCACTTACCTCCGAAACTACTTGTTTGAATTAAAGTATGCTTTTTATGATCGTTAGTCTATTTATCGATGAATGCTTACAGGCTATAAATCGTCATGTTACGATCAGCAGGAGCCGAGCAGCGGGTGAAACCGCGCGAGAAAAGCTAGTTACGTATAAGCTGACCTACTTTCGTATCTTTTTAATTCAGATGTATGATTATTTAAATATCTTCGATGATAACTTAGCTAATTTAAGACGAGTTTATGGAATAAAAATGTGAGACGGATTTAGATAAAAATTCTATCGAGGACGTAAAATTAATATACATTAAAGGCACAATATAAATGTCAAATAAAATAATGAAATATAATAATTTAATAGGATTAATCTGTAGGTACCTATTTCCTGTAGTACCTAAAGCTAGTTGCTTGAAATTTTGTATTACTTTTTAATCTGACATATATACCTATACGTATACGTACCTACTAACTAGAATAAACACATATGTATCAAGTCCATACAAATTGAGTTCGAAACTCAAACCTAACCATGACTATTAAATGAATTTGTCAACGGTTGAAAAACCTTTAAAGCACATTAAATTGTTAGTCACGTAAGTCAGACTAATTGTACTGAACCCAGTCTTCCATGGAACCGATTACAAAGAAACTTACCTACTTAACGAGCGTCTGTGTGACGTCATACCCGTAACAAATTGACGCCAAAGTCTAATCAACTCTCTATAAAACAAAATAAAGTACAAATCAGACTAGTTCTACTAGAGCATTAAGAGTTTCGAACTGCATTATCGATTCTACTGAAGAAAGAAAATTTTAAATGACATCTATTTACATAAATACATCAGCGAAATAAAATTTAATCGCTTGGCAAAAAAGAAATAAATAAAAACAGAATTATTCATACATATATGTACATCTTTGGCCAAAGATGAACGCAAGCTTATTCGCCAGGCATGTTACAGTGCAAACTCGAAATAAGGTATTAAGGAAACATTCTTGAGATGCGGAAATTTTGAATTTGGAACTTACGTTGTGCCGTGGTGACCATGAGTTGCACATCAACGATGCGTCTTCCAATATCCGACTCTGGAAAGAAAAATCTTCGTTCTTTTAAAAACACTTGTTTTTGCATGCACCAATCAACGAACACCGTTTATATTATTATTTCACAACCGGGTAACTATATTCCGGAATAATTCATGCAATTTCAAACGAAATAAATTACAAGGGAAGGATTTCCAACTGGCCAGTGTTTATTTTTTGCCATTTGTTATTTGCCGTAATGTTTAAATTAACAATAATAAACGTTTTATTTATTGAACGTTCCATTTTACGAATGTTTATTTAGTCGATATTTTTCAATAATAATAATATTGACATTTTATTCATGTCTTTATATTTTATTCGTATTATTATATTTGAATAAACGCGTGACTCCTTTTTAATTTTTAGTTTTGTGACTTTATTTTATTTAAGAAATGGTGTAGGTAATCAAGTGGTAATGTCACCTAACTCAATTGCCACGATGTTTTGTAGCCTAGAAAAAATATAGAAGCGTCTACAGTACCCTGAACTGCGTACAAAGAAAATTTATTGCCTTCGCTTAGGATTAGACTCACTCTACACGAGATTAAACGCGGTAGGTACCTAATAAACTAACAACAACCGTTAATCTGTTTTAAAAAGTAGGCGAATAATTTAAAAATAAAGTGAGAATATTTGAATTGAAAATATACGTAACTAAATATTAAATATTTCTGATATTTCGTTTCTTATAAGCATTGAAACAATGAATTTATTTCTGCCGATAGGCCATGAAACAACACTCTCACACGTCCAAATTATATGTAAAAAACTAGATGGTTGAATTTAATACTCGAACCAAAAGAGGCGCACTAATAAATTTACTAAGTATATATAATACTAAAACATACATATATAAGGCTTATATCATTATGTACAGTTCGGTGGTAAACGATTCCCAAAACCTTTAAGTTAACAGTCTAAAATGTTGACTCAATAGAAATTTGTAAGTTGTTTTATTCTCATTTGTTTTGATGTATTTCGATTTCAGACTGTCTCAGTTCTAACATAACTGAACCTAACATTATTATGGTAGCTTGGTTTTAAAGACAGTCCAGTTCACTCTTCAACTTACAGCTTAAACGAGAATTTCTACGATTCACACACGAATCACACGTCTTATCATTTAGGTCGTTCGATATGGTTTTAATTATTTATTTATCAGGAAGCATCAACATTAGTAGGTAGTTATAAAAAAAATACGCGTCGAAATGAGAACCTCCTCTCTTTTTGAAGTCGGTTAAAAATAGATAATACCTAATGCAAATATACACCATTCTTTTAGTCCTTTGCTTAGTTAATTAAAAAGAAATAAATCAACAGAGAAACAGTTAATCTATAGACTATAAAAGTAGTTATCGTGTCAATAAACAAATTGTGAAGTAGGTAAGAGTGTATTTCAATAAAATTCAAACAAATTAAAGAGTTTACAGTTTTCAGTTGAGTCTATCAATTGAATATGAAACAATGAAACAATGAATTTATTTTTGCAAATAGGCCATAAAACGGCACTTTACACGTCAAATTATATGTAAAAAACTAGATGAAGCCGGCATTTCCTATCTGACTACTCTGAGAAGAAATGCCGAAACCAACTCAGAGTTCAGTCTCTTTTCAAGTCATTTATATGAAATAGACATGCCTTCTAATAAAGTCCAATTTCCCGCGAAATCGACGTCGCATACAAAATTAAATATAAGACAACCGGGCAAATTACCAAGTTAAGCTCTACTTAAAATTTTATTCTAGTAACAGGCATGTTGCATTCGATACGTGGGTAATAGATGACTGTCGTTAACCGAACACGATAATCCTTAATTTGTCGCCCTTAACGATATGTTTGCTTTTTCTTCTAAATAATAATCAACTAGTTGTGTGGACTGAAGTGTCGGCTACGTTATTCATCAATATTGTTTTTTAACTCTATTTATAACGTGACAAAATGATCTAAATGGTGTTTTTTGTGTGTCAGACTCTTACTGACTAAAAACCCCCCTGTTCCTTCTTCTGCCTTGGTCCGAGGTCGCGGTACCTCATTGCGCTTACCCCGCAACCCCGGCTGAACATTAGCCCTATAGGACCCCGTCGCCGGAGATCATCTCTCGATCGATCTTTTTTTTTTCAGTAATAGGTCGGCAAACGAGCAGACTGATTACCTGATGGTAAGCAATCAGCGCCGCCCACGGACACTCGCAACGGAGGAGTTACGAGTGCGTTGCGATTGGGGAAGGGGAAGGATTGGGCCTTTGGTATCTTAATGGGTTTAGAGCTGATTTTTCAATAGAAAGATAATTGTTATCTGAGGAATAAAATTGTTGCTGTCACTGTCTTATACAAACATTCTGACGCGACAGCATTATAATTATTCCCCATGTAACTTTTACTAACCATTGAAAAATCAGCACTTAGACCGATAAAACTAGGACAAGAACATGTGCAAATACAAAGTAACTTCAAGAGATATTTAACCTTATAATTTTGCAATAAAGTTGAAATTTAACATAGGTATTGTTATTCTGTATCGCTAGAAGCCCTGTATTACAGAACCTGTAACCTGTATTTTATGCCAATTACATTGTGAATATCTTAGTGCGAATGCACTAAAGCTGCAATCAGCTTTGTAAATTTTATTCGAAATTATTGTACGAAGAAATGATAGTTGTAAATGACTGGTTTGGCGAAAAGACTTTTTGGATATTTTAACAGATAGTTGGAAATGTATTAGAAAATGTCCGTTCCGTTCTAGGGCAGTTTATATTTAAGTAGAATTAAAAGGTATATGAATTAGTGATCGATCAAATGCTATTTGTGATGCCTTTGCCTATGTATTAGGTAAATAAATATATTTTTGAACGCCTGCTTTTTATTCTGCATAGAATTAGCTGTCTTTCATCAACACTACATAGTATAAATCAAAGACGCTTTCTCTGTCCCTTTATCCCTATGTACATATGCGTAAATCTTTAAAACTACACAACGGATTTTGATGCCGTTTTTTTAATTGATAGAGTGATGAAGAAGGAGGTTTTTAAGAAGAAGCGGTCAAATTCGGTTTTCAATGCACCCATGCGAAGTCGGAGTGGAACACTTGTATAGATAATATCAAATTACTATTCCATTATGCACATTATTCTAAGTCGAATATAATTTATTTAGACTTTTGATAAATATAATTTATTTGACAGTACCTACCTATAGTTTAATTTTAGATTTTTTCCAGCAATTATTTCATAAACACGTATGTTTTATATTAAAACTCCAAATCTTGCGATTTCATACAAGATTCTTAGAAAAAATCATAATGACATTTCAAAAAATTGTGTTAATATTGACGTGGTAACTAGCTGTCTCGTTGGTAGCAAGGGCGACAAAAATTAACTTTTTTATGTATGTAAGTACTCACTATATGAACAATGCTAAAATGGTTTTCTCTCATAATAAGACATGAAAAATTGGACATATAAGTAACTTTAAATGTTCCTCACTGACTTTAAAATATGTTTAGTACATAATAGTGTTTCTAAATACTTAGACTGGATTCTATAAGCATAGAATTCCAAAATGAGGCTGCGAGAGAGATATAGAAGATATGGCTAAAGAAAAATATATTTGTTTTTGCATAGGTACATACTGATTATTGTATACATAAATTACACATAATACAAAGGCTTTATTCTCAATCAAGTGAAAGTATCAACAGAGGCTGTATCGCGAAATATGACCATCTACCACTTTGAGTGACATCTTCCTCCTGTACAAGGCCCTTAAATAATTAATACCCAGCCCTTTGCCTCGGCTGTTTAATGGCGTGACTAAATAAGGGAGGGCCGACCCTCCTCCCGCAACCCTCCGCTGAAAACTTTTAATACTGAACGTTTGTTTTAGGGCAATTTTGAGTGCAGGTCAAAAGAACATCAATAGATGGTTTTTGTTAAATATTTTTAGCCAAATAGCTTTTAGTCCTTGTTTCATCGACTTTGCGACAGACGGTGGGGATTTGGACCTTATTAATAGTGTGGTTACGGTGTACGTAAATTACTTTAAAGGCTTCGTATCTATAGAATGCGCGTTACGTATGTAATGTCTTATCCATAAAAGTAAATAACAATAAAGTACCCATAACGTTAACATCCAAATAAAACGATTTCACCAACGGCATAATAAAGCTTATAAACCAACATATTATGACGAAAGCAAATGACACGTTTAACTTCAAATATAAAATATAATAGTACCCACCGGTAGACGTACGCCACGTACACGTAAAATACCTAATTCCGACGTTAAAGGAGCCCATTACCTGAACGACATCTGCGATTTTTCACACGAAACAAAAAAATAGGTATCTCACGAAACTCATTCTACAATTACAGAAACATAATAGTCCCGGAGAATTCAATCTGACACGACAGAATGAGCCTTAAATTCAACGGACTTTAAGACAGACAGAGATGGAGATACTTAAGCTGTTGAAATCCAATATGAGCGAAGGAGACGACTATAAGATTATGATAATGATAAAAATGCCCGATGAGGGTGGCGGTACTTACGACCAATTTAAAGATATGTATTTAATGTTTGAAGCGGAGTTTTCGGGAGGGGTATAAGAGGGATTTGAATTGATAATTGGGGTGCACTCTATCGCATCGGTTTTTAGGGATTTTCCTATTCGCGTGTCGAGTGAGAACTTAGTTAGGCTTTTAGTCAGAAGCGAAGGGTTATTTTTCGAATTCCGTGTGCAGAGGCATTCGACGTGCTTAGTACATATGTCATGTTTTCACGGACGAGTTTTATACGTCGCTACGCTTTGACTGGAAACTGTAAAAAACCATGTATTTTTACTTAAAGGCTTTAGTGCCACTGCGTTATTTGGAAGTTGTGATAGAACTTACGAGTTGTCTACACAATAAGTTGTATCCATGACAAAAATGTTGTATATAAGTACTACACATAAGTATATAATACTCGCTTGTACATAAACGTTAGCAATAAAAACAGCTAACGACAAACATCGTAGCATAAACAAAGTCTATTCCATTGCCCTGTATACTGGAGCAACCATTTACTGAAATCAAATGCATACAGCGTTGTACGTTGTACATATCTATTATACCATCCCCGGTTAATGCGAGCGGGTAATCAGCAGGGAAGCTATAACAATAACGGTTAATGAGTTTCATTAGAGACGCGCCATTCACTCCGCGATATAGTCGTGGTTTCTGCGGATAAAGCTTGCCACTCTCGCCGCGTGAAAATGTAATTATTTTGAGTAGGTATAGCGTTTTTTTAGTCGCGCGTTTTTTTTTGTTAATTTTTTTTTTGAATATCGCAGTTTTGATTAAGTCAACTATGTGACAACATTGATGCAATTTTATTGTAAATTATGTTTGTTTTAGATTTAAAGGTATTAAGAATTAGATCGAAAATGCGTTAATTCTATATAAATAATTATTTTAAGCCAAGAGAATCTCCTTGTAAAATGTTGTATTATTTCTTGTGACTGAGAATATCAATAAAGATGGAAATCATAGTATCAAAGAGGGTTCCGATGTGGCCACTGAATATTTGATGCGACTGCTCTCAGCTATAAATTACGGGACGCAGTTGATATTGTTACTCACTCTTCAACTGCACCTTGGAGCTAAATTTAATTAAAGTTTATTCCGTATTATGAGATATAAACTTCGAAGGTTTTAGGATTAAAAAGATAATTACTTCTTATAACTAAAATGTACTAAAGTAGCTCCGAAATGTTGTTTTTCAAATTCAAATTGTACATACAAAAGCTCAAGTCTCGAGCTTGTTTGTTTTAAATATTTTAACGAAAATTTTCAACTAGTGGTATAGTAGTGTTGAGGTTTATACACAATGCTCAATAATTTATTTCATTCCGCTATGTGTTTCTTAGGTGATAGATTATAAATTATGAGATTGTCATAGACTAAGAGAAGAGAGCTTAATTACGTTTTATTTAATAACTATTAATGTAATCATTTTTTATTACTCATTTAAATATTCTTTGATGTTACAATACCATTTATTTAGCAAGAACTGTTTTAGTCCAAACTATTATAATATTATAAATGCGAAAGTAACTCTGACTGTCTGTCTTTTCTTCACGCCTAAACTATTGAACCGATTTCTATGTAATTTGGTACAGACATAGTTTGGCACTCGAGAAAAGACATAGGATAGTTTTATACCAAAAATTTGCAGGAGTCACTATTCCACGCGAACAAAGTCGCGGGCTAAAGCTAGTTTAACTATAAATAGGTGAAGAAAACGAATACACGAAAGACCTGAGAATGTAAATAAAGTAAATATAAAAGACAATATAGTAATATCCCTTCAAGATATGCACAATCGACTTAGTAGTTCCAACATTGTATGATTACACAGTTCGTTGTAATTACTACACTCACGTAAAAATAATTGTTCCCACAAATTAAGCTTATTACGTTACTCATTAGAAAGAAAACCATTAATCAGTTATTGGTAAAATTACCATAGATACTAGGAATTATTATGGAAAGTCATAATTTGCGGGATTGATATAATATTATGCAGGTCTATAATTAATATGATTTCTTTTAATACAGCTTTTACAATTGGTGACCCGGAGGTTAAGGCTCTCGTTTTACATTCATGAAGGTTTCAAAACCTGGCAAGTACCTACTTTGGTTATCTAGATACCGCTGACAAACGGTGAAGCGTTTGGTGAAAGATAGCATCGTGATGATTTTTAATTATAAGTTTAATATCACCAATCTGCCTTGAGCACGTGTGGTGATTAATGGTCAAACCTTCTGTAAGGTCTTTGATGAGCAGTTGGCACTTACAGGCTAATGATGATGATGATGATGATGATGATTGCTTTTAATTTAGTCATTAACAAATGTTGCTTCTACGAGATTTATTTAAGCCGCGACAAAATTCGAAAATCGAACAATCGAAATTCAAAGTTTAATAAATATATTATTCGGACGATAAAGAAAATCGAATTAGAAACAAAACAATACGATTCGCAAAGAAAATCGAATGCAATTTCTAGCAATCCCAAATTGCTACTAATCGAGTCCTGGTCGCATAATCGTCAATCGTAGAGTGAGTGTCCCGCTTTATTACACGAACACGTTACATTAGCGGTTGGCTGTAACAGTTAATGTAACTGTAATAGTTATTGTCAATGATGTTACTGGTTATATCTTCCACACTATTCTACTATGGAGGTTTTAGTGTTTTTTGGTACTATTAGCCGATTAGTGTGATTATATGCCGTGCCTTCATAGTATGTACTTACCAGTACCTATGTTAAAAGGTAATGGACATCTACATAAGCTAGCTCCACGATTAGCAGTTGTTTTTAAGGTTCAACCACCAAAAAGTTCTCAACATAGGTTAAATAGAAAGAGATGGAGAATGAGAGAAAGAGAAAGAGAGAGAGAGAGAGAGAGCTGTAAACAGAATTAAAATGGCGTACTTCAATATTATACCTACGTCTTCGAAAGAAATCAACATATAAAAAAGATTGTCCACAAAGTTTCCTATACTTACAAAGAACCTAAGTGCACGTAAAACCAAGATATTTTCATTACCGCTTCACTCTCTTAGTCCATTTAAAATATTAGTTATTCGGACCTATAAAATAAGCCTTAGTTTTCATCAAAGCGATGGCAGAGAGGTGCATTATAAAATGAAACTCAGTTTCTTGTATTTCCGATTTTTGTTTTTTTGTGATCGATTGTTAGTGCGATTGATTTGTTTATGACGTTCAGCGCTGTGATTGGCCCGCTTAAAGGTAACTAACCAATCAGGGAACTGATCTTTCGACCGGAGCATCGTAAAACAAACTCGCACTATAAACATTCAGATATGCATACAGTTTACACATACAAACTAAATATTTTAAAATAAACATATACACGCAACTGTTGCCAATGAAAAGCTAGGTAGCTAAATATTTCACCCCTTCGAAATGTTAATTTTACCTATACAGGTAATCGTTGAGTAGGGAGGTTTCCTCATGCAACGGCTTAAGCTCGAAGCTCGGCTCTTTAACGTAAATTTTCAAAATTGGAAATATTCCTTATAGTTCACAGGACTCAGGGATCAAATCCCATCTACATTTAAGCTTCAATTTTCAGTACAGTTCAGTGATTTATTAATAGACTATAGGGTCTTCTGTGGCCGAAATGCAACCAAAATACATTTGGGATATCATATCTTGCACTAGCAGCCCAGTACGGCTTCGCTTTCTCGATATTCTCTGTGAATGTATTGATTTTTTCACTTATACAAACATCGTCCTGACGATAAAGAAACTTACATATCAATCTGGGCAAAATCAAACTACACTAAAATTTTCTTAGACAACAGTTATGGGATCTACGATAATTTTGGTGGCCTGGCACTCTTCATAAAAACAAGTATTATTAAAATAATTACCTATAAAAATAATTATCTTATAAAAATAACAACCTATTATTCATGTTATTTATACTTTATACAAACAACTAATTTTAACGGAATAATATTAACCCATAGAGGCTACTTGTAAAAAGTTATAACTACTTACTTGAAGACCTCCATAATAAATTTATATTTACATCTTTACAGTATAAGTTCACTGAGATAACTGCAAGAAAGATATTTTTAACCAAACAAAAACCAGTTATAGTATCATCAACAGTTAAAAAAGATATTTCAAAATCGTCCACTCATACCAACGCAATAAAAAACAAAAACAACCCACTAAAAACACACAAACTAAAAAAAGTTACCTATAACAAATAAAACCTCTTTCTATTTATTGACATTGACATCGATTCGAATTTGGAACGCAGCGTTTTGCATTTAAGTTAACCCTTCAATGGCTTCGATTAATACGGGTTTACTAATTGACAACACTAAATAAACATTAATGTGGAATTGTCACTTGCATCGTGAAGGATAATTAAGTTTACGAATAAAAATAGTTTTAATACATATTTAATATGATGGCTTTTATTTCCCGATCTTTTGTAACACTTTTTAATAAGAGAATGAATTTGTAAACGGTTACATGTCGAAACTTCGAACTACAACGTTGAATAAATAGGATGACATGACTAAGATGACGCGAACTTTCCTTTTTCGAACCTCAAAAAATTGTGCATTACCAAGTGTAACTCAATTATTGCATGCACGTGGAAAACGTACAAAATCCACGTAATTACTAGAAAGTGTTGTTCTTCATTCAAGGATTGGCTTCGATTAGTTAGCGAGCCATATAATTATCATCGCCAAAGAACAGACAGAATGAAATCATTATACCATACAGGTAACACTTAGCTGTTACTGTCATGTCATTGTAATTATATATTTCACACCTACAAAGTCTATATCGACTAGAACCAATCAAGTATATGAGTCAATACCAAGAAAAATACTATGTTAAAATTTCGTTGAATATACAATAGTATCTGTAAATATTGTCGCAGTTTAAGCACTGAGCGGTAAAAAACAACAAAGCGACGCTTGGCGCTCGAGTGAGTCTAAGCCATTAAAGTCAGCACCCTGAAAGAACCCGCCACTACCTGCAAACTTTTCGTCCGTCCATTGTTAAAGAGGAATAAGTCAGAATATTGGACGCACATTTTTTAATTTAACAGAAACACTACAAATATTTGTCAAAGGCTAAAAAATACGTAAAACCCCATGAAAAGCTCTGAAAAAAATCACGTTCCTCTAGCATAACTAGGAGAAACAAGAGTAAGTTCGGCGCATGAAGCAATTCAGCGCATTTGGGCGGGTACGATCGATAGAAGGCGTGGCTTGGGACGCTGCGTGCCTCATCTGCGCTACCAGCTATAATTGATTGACACAAACGGACTGACAGCCAGACGCAACGTTCGGCTTTTTATTGTAGGAGCCACTGGATTTAATTTCTACGCAGTCTTTTTAGGGTTAATGCCTGGACAGGTGTGTTGTCACTTTGATTTATTTTATGTGTGTACCAATTTTTATTTATGTTTTTGTAATTCCATTGAATGTTTTTTTATTGTGTTGTATTTGTTTTAAATTGTTTAGTTATTTAATTGTAAGTAGGTGAATGAATGATGTGTTAATATTTTTTTATGTAAATAGACTTATTATTTGTCTTTTAATAAATAAAATATTTTAATAAATTACTTGTTGTTATATTTTATAAATTATTTGTTGACCTTGTAAAAATCAAGAAGCGGTAGAAGTGGCAACATATAAATAATCAGTATAGATGAAAAAAATATTGAAAAATATTTTATTCCTTATTTTTGCAAAAATACCTGGTTCCCTAGCTCGAAAGTCGTCGTTATGGCATCCTTTTTGACTATTTTGTTGTCAACTTAGTACCTAAGGCGCTGTAAAATTACTGGCACACAAAATATTCATGATTTAAAAACTATTTTTAGACGGTGAAACTTGTAGCTTTTCATTGTCTCCTTTGTTGGGATTTCATTATGTGCGCAACATTGTCAAACAGCAATGTAAACTTAAGTACATACTAGCAGTCGTTTGCCTCGCGACTGCGTCTGTCTACGCTCGCAAGCAAATGTTTACATTACATTGAACTAATTTTACATCGAGACACTTTCATGTTTAAGGAATATTATTTGAATTTTAAAACTGTTACAATATTACGTTTCGATGTTTATATGTCGCAGTCAACTAGCTTAATTAGCCCTAATAATCAACAGCCTGAATGACTTCTTCGTTGAGCTATTGTTTTTTTTAATTTTTTTTTTTATTTAATAGGTCGGCAAACTAGCAGACGGATTACCTGATGGTAAGCAATCAGCGCCGCCCATGGACACTCGCAACGGAGGAGTTACGAGTGCGTTGCCGACCTTTTAGGGATAAGGGATTTGGAGATTTAGGGATTGAGGAGGGATTGGGGAAGGGGAAGGATTGGGCCTCCGGTAACCTCACTCACACGGCGAAACACAACGCAGTGGTTATTTCACGCCGGTTTTCTGTGAGGCCGTGGTATCACTCCGGTCGAGCCGACCCATTCGTGCCGAAGCATGGCTCTCCCACACTTAATCATCATCATCTTAATCATTCATCAAATCCCAACCGAACGCCGACGTTTACGCACCTACATATTGTTCTTCTATTGTGTCTCGAATTATCATGATTGAAAGATTTGATTTGATTATGATCGTGATCAATATAGTAAGTAGGGTTTTATGGCCCAGAAAACATCATTATTTGATGATGAGTGGTCCTTTTTTACACCGAGAGCCAAATATAAAGAAACTGTAATTAACTTTATTTGCCACCGGTAACCTATCATATAATTTACCAGGCTAGCCAATGCCACTATTTGAGTCGAGCGATCAAAAATAATGACATCATATTTCGTGGAATCCTAACCGCACAATTTTTCAACCATACCTCATCCATTTTTCAAACAATTCGAAACTGCATGGCCTCGTCAATTTCAACCTTAATACTACTACAATGTTTAACAAGCAAACACGAACTCAAACGAAACAAAATACGAACCCCTTTCAAAAAAAGAACTAATATTTTATATGAAAAGATAACTCGGTACAATATTTTCATAAAACAATTTAATTAATGACAGTACGGCGGTGACCACCTGACCACCAAAAAATCATGACAGATGTGTGCCATCCATGGCAAGGGGTGATTATAATTGTATTGATAATTATCAAACGATAACTACCTGCAATACACTTGACATGTTTCGAGCACCGGAAGTCGGGGTGAATCCGGGTAGCGGTCACGTGACCGGCTGGCGGCCATCTTGTTTAACTACAAACTTCCGGTGCGGCCGCGCTGGTAAGCATTTGGATAGCCGCATATTGATTCTAACTTATTCAGTCTATATTCATTTTTATTTCTTTTTTTTGTTGGTTTGTGTATTTACCGTTTTAGTTAAATTTATCAGAAAATCAATTTTGTTTTAAATCCTTAAGCTTAGTTTTTAGCATTTTTGTTTCATATAATAAGTGTAATAGTGACATTTTATGGTTACGTACTTTTTTTCTTATTTATAACTAAATTTGGAAAGCAAATATCTACCAAATGAATTTGCTATCTAAAGTTTAATAGGTAAAAACCAAACCTAGTGCCACTAAAACTAAACATTTTAAGTCATAAATCTAATCAAGCAATCTTCTTTTAAAGTTAAATAAATAAAAACCATAATTTGAAAAACATGTAACAGGTCCAAGCATCCCCATTGAAATCTTATTCAACCACTCAGAAACCCCGTCACCCTACAAAACTGCAAATCCATAAAGCAACAAGAAAATAAACTTAAAAACCAAAACTTTTCAAAGATCTAAACTGGTTTAAACTAGTCACGCCAGTAACGGATGAGTCCGGATTAGGAAACCGAATCTTCTGACCGATTCGATCCCCCAACCCGACAGTTATGAAAAGACAGCGTTTGAGACAAAATATATATATGAAAGCCCGTAAGCCTCCTACAAAAACCTCAGTACGGTTTCAAAGAAAATATTTTCTTAGATACCGTACGAGTGTCGGGACAACCCTAAGTGTACAGTCAATAAAGGTAAAATCAATCTTACTGTGTAAATGATAAGGTTCAATATAGCTTGGAGGTTGAATGTTGGTTGTACACGTAAAAGTGTATTCGTGTAGGGGTTGTCAAAGCGGGTCTTGTCACCGACTATCAATATCAGCCCTAACTGATGTATGGGGTGGCAAATGCCTTAAATCGATATATTTCATTCAGCAGCTAGTTAGAAAAGTTTGGACAAGTTTATTGGTTCCATTGACAATCTGTCGACGCAGGTTAACTCGGTTGGAACGGGGACTTGATGCTTTTATATTATTAACGTATCTTATAGAATAAATCCAATATTCTACGCTAAAGAGATGTTAAAGAATTAGAGGGATAAATTTCTGATTAAAAAAAAAAAATTACCGATCATTTCTAAATTCAAAAGTTTTATAATCCCAGTTTCTTATTGGCTGGCGTGAAGGCTGAAATTATACGCTTATTACCAAGCAAAAGTGGGCTAAGTCCGATCACAAATAAACAAAAAAAACCTCATCCAACCCTTACAGCCTCAAATACGTCATACAGCTCTCAACCACAACCAAAAACCATTAATTAAAATTGTAAAAGCCGAAACCGCATTACAAAATAAATAAAAAAAATAAACAAACACACAGATTATAGATTGCAGAAATGCATGCAACCACTTCGACCGCTGTCGACTAGACTTATTAATACAGTTTCCGGTATCGCTTGTACCACCGGTTGTGGGGATCGGTAACGTCCGTGACCGCGCACGTTGCTAATAATCTAGTAGGAGCCATATCCGTGGTCAGGATCATCATACATACGTCATGGGAGCCAGTCATCACATATTAAACCGTGGTCTTTATACACCAAATATAATAGACGTCGTTTCAAACGTAAACATTTGGCGCTTTTGTAGATGGCGTGGATGTCGTAAATGAGAGAACTGTTGTAACATGTTTATTTGCCCACTTATAAAGATTTCTGGAACCAAAGGTGTAAGAGAAAGAGAGAGGTACATCTGAATTATTTTTAATTTTTCGATAATCGAATAACTTTTATGGACATAGCAAAAAGCAACTTGACTAAGGACGATTGAACTAATGTGACAAAGTTTCCTATAATATTGCTTGCCCACACAAAATAGACCCGAACAAAATGAGGAAAAGTTAGAAGATCAAAATACATCAGAATTCTTTAAAATTTCTTTTTGTTTTTTCTTTAAAGTCTGAAGAATTTTGTTTTTAATAAATTTTAGTTTCTTTATTTTATTATTTTCTTTTAATTATTACACGGCAAAATATAGCGACCAAATATTGTTTACCCAACACCATGATGTAATTAATACCTATGTTTTACAAATAAATTTGATTTGATTTGATTTTCTATACTATCGAGCCAAAGCAATTTCACTAAGGACGATTTAACTTATGTGACAGTTTCTTACATAAATTTTGTGGTTTACAGTGTGGCACTGCAGTGTTTTATTACTGCGTGTTGTAGTTATAACTTAATCTAAATTCAAATTTATTTACACTTTTTTAATCGTCACAAAGCGCTTTTAGAATATCTGGAATCTAACTCTAACTTAAGATTAATCTTTTACTCACTTGTGTCTGCTTATTTATTACATCTTAAGATGGTTTACATATTACATCTTAAGATGGTTTGAAAAAAATAATTTTAATTAATAACATTAAAACAAAACACAAATTCATTCTATAAAATCAGCGACTACATCGTGCGACTGAAATAAAACGCACTTGTCTGCCCTTAAAACACCTAACTTGGAATCGGTATACGATGCTACCGATCGCGTGCCACATTCAGGAAGGAAGAAACATCCAAACCAAGCCCACGCCACGTGTTCGTAATTGTAGTTCCGACAATTGTATCAAGGACCCACTCCAACAAATAGTAGGGGCACAAAAATGCCGTAATATCGTACAATTTATTTGTGCATTCATATCCTACAAATTATAGTTAAATATTTTATCGATTAATAAATTATAGTATTGCTTTTTTATTTTGAAGAAAAAAACTTGTGATGAGAATTCTTTTTCCAAAATATTGAATAAATGAAGAGGCCATTGTGTACTAAACTATTTTTTGTTTGTTAGGTTTAAAAGAACAAATGATCTTATTCTTTTATTTTGCGTATTTTTGTTGATTTCTTCAAAATGTTGGCTTCTTTTTTGTGAATAATTTAACTCTTGTTTCACTCTTTATTGCTTTACAAAAGTTACGAAAAACTTCAATCCAGAAATCCAAATTCATCTGATACATAGTGGCCATTAAGCCTCTATGGTCCAAGCCTTTAATATGCGAGTCTAGTTCTTAAAATACTATGTCGAACATAAGAAGACCTTAGAACCTTACTAAATCAAATAACCGTCTAAATCATACGTAATAAAATCTATTCAATAAAAATATTCGTCTATATCAAATATTCACTTACATGACACATCAGTCATTCGCGTCTTTGAAAACCTACCTACATCTACTTCTACACAAGTAAATGATTTCTGAAGAAAATGAAAGAAAAGAAAAAAGAGTTGGTTAAGTTCCTTGCAAAGAGTTCTCCTCCTTTTAATTTTATGGAGATAAAATCATCGAATGGCTTCTATCGCCCAGGGTATGGCGAGAGAGAGTGTCAGGCTCTTACTGACTATAAGACACCGGTTTCCCCTCCCGCTACCATTATGCTTTTGACCCGTGACACTGGCTAGTTATTACTTTTAAATCCAAACTAATATTATAAATGCAAAAGTAACTATGTCTGTCTGTCTTTTCTTCACAACTAAAATACTGAAGCGATTTCTGTGAAATTTGGTAAAGACATAGTTTGGAACTCTAGGCAGAACATAGGATAATTTTTATTCCAAAAAATTTCCGGAAGTCACTATTCCACCGTTATATATCGTTGTCTGTGGACCGTGGTATCACTCCGGTCGAAGAGTTATTTAATAATTACTTAACCAAGACCAATTACTTTTGGAAGGAAATCATAACTAAGGAACAGCTTAAGATTTTTAATCTGAGTACGGATGTTAGAGACATTTTCGAAACCCGAAATTCAGTTTAGAAGCTCCGCGGAAGTCACAAATCGATTACATTATTTCGTAATATGTTTATTCTTTAACTCAAGTTCATTTGTGTTGTTTGTTTACCGACTACGCTACGGTTATACGGTTTTACCTTGAGGAAAGTTGATCGACCTAAAATCAATACCGGTAATGCCCCCGAGACGTTACTTACGAAATCTCACAAAACGCAGAGATAGTTATGGTCTACTTAAATGAGTGAAGGTCTTTTTGGTCTTTTCGACTTTTCTCACTTTGCTTAGTTTTGAACAGTATCGGCTTGAGTTCCGTAAATTATTTGATTTAGGTTGTCGAACATTTGAAAGATAAATCGAATAGTTATTCATCATCTCCTTATTACGGTCGATTACTGTTGCGTCAGCAAAAACAGATGCACGTATTAAATAATTGGCATAATTGTGTATTCTGCTATCTATAAAGCGTTATGTATAATGATTAAAACCTCTTTAAGTATTGAAACCTCATTTTAAAATATGTTTTCCAATAAAAAAAAGATTAAAACAAATTATGAAACTTACTTCTTTCTTTATATATTTCATAACAAAATTGATATACAATCACAAAAGTTGGAACAAATTATTACGTATAAATTAAATTTTTATTTTTGATGTGTCACTGGTAAGTGAAACCACGATGTTAAATAAGTTTCTTACAAATTATATGAGGCACTTTGCAAAGGTCACTAAAGACCATTAACTTGCTAATAATTAAAGGACAAGTGTCGACCAATTCATTATATATTTAGTGCTTTAATTTAATCTGAATACGTCAATTGTTAAGGAAGCGTCCATACTGAAATAAAAGGTACCTTTGAAAATAATTGAACGTACGTACTCTCTATCTGATGGACCTACAATGAGCGGACGAACAACCTGATGATGAATGTTCTACGCCTTCGATAGATGCAATCTATACTAATAGTATAAAGAGGTAAATTTTGTATATAAGGATCTTTGGAACCGCTGGTCAGATTGCCAAAATTCTTTCACTGATATATAGCTACAATGTTCCTAAGTGGTATAGGCTATAAAACATCAAGCTACAATCAAATGGAGCCGAGCAGCGGGTGAAATCGCGCGAGAATAGCTAGTCACAAATACAATACATTAATAAAACTTAATCATACTTTCATATATTAACTTCATTATAGGTACCTCAGTATTTTGAAATAAGCGTCTATTTTGCATAGATAAAACATGACGACATAACGCTCTATTCAGTTCAAAATTCGAAAACGACTACTGGCTTTTTGAGGCGCGCGTGAAACGCTAAGTTCCGTACGCTTGGGTCTGGTTCTAGTCGGCCCTTACTTACTGTCCACAGATCCGCGATAATTTTACCCCTTTGAAAATGGCTCGTGCACTCTTGACGTCACCTTTTGGTGAATTAAATTCGAATTTATTAATTGGTCTACAAATGGAATTCTCCTAAAATAATGTGCAAATTTCATAATTCCTTGTAAAGCTATAAATATTATATTGAGGTTGCAACCTTCGTGCGCTACCTTATCAAATATCTACAATTTAGGTATAACCTTTAGCTATGTATCAATAATAAAGATGATTGCAAATAATTGCCCAATTAATTTAATTTCGATTCCCAGTATTTCAGCCTTAGTTTTGTTGGTTTAAATTATGAAACTGCTACAACGCGCAGAGTAGTAAGTCGAGGTAAAAAAACAATGGAATTAAAGATTTTCACCAAACAGTATAAGTGACCTAAGTAAGTAAGCATTCTGTCTTATACTTAGCATGTCCCTATATATATTAAACATGATATGAAAAAACGTTTTAAAAAATAAAATATTAGTACCTAATTGTACATTTCTAGATGAAAATGAAAAGTTTGGTTTGACTAAGACTAGGCAAAATTAAGGCGATTTAACAAAATAATAAGCCTTGACTTAGGTATTGAATTACAGAACAAATACATTTGTATGTAGCAAAATCCTATCGAAGTTTTCAATATACCCAAGTGCAGTATAAGAGTCCACAAAACAATCCCGCTCCAAAGCACAATCAAAACAAATAAAAGACCTGAAACCCGCACCACAATAATCTTTAAAGCAGAAAACCTAAGTGTATTAACTCTCCCACTCAACCAAGCACTAAAAACAAAAATAACTACCATTGCAAAATGGTCGTTATTTGAAACAATAACAGGGTTTATATTTCAAAGTGAGCGGTAGTGGCTGGCAGGCACGCCAAGGGAACTTTCAAAGTAGAAACAGACCTATAAAAGTTTGACCAATCAAGTAGACGTCTAACGGCAAATAACATTAAGGGGGCAACGTTCATGTGTGGCGAACTTTAAAACTTGAAGACATCGATTGTATAGGGTAATTGAAGAACAATCTATTTGGACTACCTTTATATAAAATCAAAGGAATGTTGGAAAACTCAAAGGTACTAAGACATATTTGAATAATGACAAATACTAATGCATTCAAATAGACTCTAGTCCAGGCACAACAAAGTGAGTTTGTGCATTGTCATAAACTATAAATTAGTTAGTTCATTTAGACTGAGTTAAAATGTCTCAGATAAACCTCCAGTAGCGTCATACACCGCTGACTGATGCGGCAATTTACGGATTAGGCCAACTTTTATATTTGTTGTAATGTCTCATTTTTCAAACTAAAAGTTCTAATTACTATGTTGTGTAAAGAGGTGTTGTCAAAAACGTACACTGTAGGTATGCCAAAATCAAATAGTAATTTCGTCACAACGATCCTTCATAACACCACAGATGGGGTTGCACTCCAGGGGTGTGATTCTTTAAGACTTCATTCTAAACTTCGAATCTGAATCCGCCGTGAGTAGTAGTACACTAGCGCTACACTTGCGAGTTGAACTAAATTGACAGCATCATTTTGAAAGGTAAAGTATGAAATGACGTTAAAAGTGGCATTCTAAAATTTAATTTACCCGTCATTTCGACGCTCACTTCGCACTCGAACACGATTCAAAATCAAACAAATTTTACAGAATCGACGTGCAGGTCCCTGCCCGGCAGGAGAAGGACAAAGGTGGTTTTAAGTCACTAAAATTGTAACACTCCATCGTAACCTTACCACACTTTAGGTGGAAAAATAAATTAAAGACTGTACCGTTTAAAAAAATTTTCTTTTTCTTTGCTCGCAGTTATGAAAAACACAAGCAATTTTCAAAAACTTTAGTAGAACACCTATAGAAAATACAAAAGGATTGCACGACGTACGGAACATATGACAATCGAAAATTAATTATAAAATTACAGTAATCGTAGAAAGCCGAACCCTTCTTTAGTACTTGGCAAACAGTCCTAATTGTTAGGTGTGCGTGACCACTCGTGGGATCCAACATATGCTACCACTAAGCCAACTATTATAATCACAACTATGGACGATAATTTGCCACTAGCCACGGTATATGCAATCGATATGACATGCTACACCTAATTTCTGGACAGGTATTTTGGAAAACTGTACTTCATACTACGTTAATTATTATTACACGTTTTGGATAATTTTCTGTAATATTCGAATAGATTTCCAAAAATAATCTGTCTCTTAGATTCAGATACATAATTTCTAATGACAGCCTGATACGATGAAAGAATATTAGTCCTACTAGCAGACAAAAAAACCGTAGCTGGGTTTTGACTGATTCTTGTTGTTTGTTTTGTTTAAGCAAAATGCAATTGTATGGAACCAATGCAATGCCTCAAGTAATTTTCGATTTTTGGAAAAATCAATATAACACTTTATTTCTAGTCTTTAGAAATATGGCAAACTTTTAACAAGCGCATAAAAACATCCTGCTGTAAGACAACGTTTTGTAGCAAAAAGTATGAATATAAAAAAAATGTCCTCGACCTTTTTATCTTTGGGAAACTTAAAAATAGAATACAAATTTCTTTAAATACACAAGACGTTTGATAAACTGATTACTTTCCATGCACCATGGCCTGAGGCATCGACATGTGACGATCGATGGTAGCGGTTAAAGAACGATGCGAGGTCACGATGTGGTGTGTTAGGCCCTTAACCCTTACACTACTTTATTGGACACTAGCTTTAGTTCGCCACTTTGCTCGCGTGGTATAGTGACTTCCAACAGATTATTGGTTTAAAAACTACCCTATGTCCTTTCTCAAGTTCCAAACAATGTCTGTACCAAAATGTACCAAAGTAGTTTAGGCGTTAAAAAAGACGGACAGACAGAGTTCCTTTCGCATTTATAATATTCGTTTGGATTTTACTATCTTTACGGTATGAAATTATAAATGAAACAAATTAAATTGACGATAGGTAGCTCAAATTTGCTAATTAAGCATACATCTTATTTAATATAAACACTTAATACTCCATCGTTGGCTACATCACTATTCAACGATCGAGTTAGTAGCTAAACCCCAAGTGTTTGAATACGGAGAACAAAAAAATAAAGATATATATATTTTTTTTTTGAAATATTAATAAATAACGTTTTATTCGTATAACTGTCGTATAAAAATTGTGCTGCGAAAGCTAGAAAAAAGTTAAAGGTTTATTTGTGTATTTTTTTTAGTGAGAAGTTACCTTTTAGCTATTGTTTAAAGGCAACACTATCGACTTACTTCTTTAAATCAAAAACCGTGAATACATATGTATGGGAATTAATGAAAACTGATTGTTTGGTTGATAAGACACAAAAACAAGTCGCGTCCCTTCAAATCGGTCAATGATTTGTTGAATTTAAAATAGTTTTTTAACCGTATTAATACTAAATGATGTAACGAGACTCTCTTATTTTGGATACAATGACTGACTGAAACTTACTTCTTAGTCACTCGACTACGATGATGACGTCATCAATCATAAACCATGCTTTGGCACTAACGTCAACCGTAGTGCGCATACGCCGGCGTTCGCTTGGGGTTTGATGATCCCTAACCCTTCAAAGGCCAGCAATTTACTAGTCAACTGTTTTAGGCTAACTGATAACAATCAGATATTTTTGTCAATATAAACCGGCGTTTAGAATTTGACCTCTGAAAGTTTAGTTTCAAAGTCGTCATTAATATCATGAAAGATCAATTATATTCTCAATCGATAAACATCTATGACATTGCAACTTGTCGATAAATCATATCAAGTTAGCGACAATTTACGTTCAATGCCAACGGTTGGCGTTTGTGGACTTAGCCTGAGTCAAGAACATGAACTGAAATTATATGCCTTGAGTCTTCAGCTGAAGGTCGCAATTAGTGTCGCAAGAGCAGGGATAATGTTTATTGGTCGTTGTTATTGTTGCTTTATAGGCAACAGGTTTAAAATGATTCCATTTTTTTTATTTAAGTTCAATATGGGACATAATTTGAAAAGTTTTTGGAAGGGTATACGCAGTGGCAGTTGTTTTATTTTTCTTATATCGTTATCACACTACACCATCAGCTTATAAGTGCCCACTGCTGAACCTGAGAAGGTTTGGCCATTAATCACCACAATACCTCAAGGCGGATTGGCGATTTAAAACTTAAAATTATAAGTCTGTGTTTTCTAAAAATGTTTTATTTTTTGATATTACCTCAATATTCCTTTTGTTGATCAACAAACAAATATTCAAGGCATTAAAGTAAAAAAAAAATTGAGAACACAGAGATATTTTACAATTGTCTTTGTACGACCAAAGAGCGAGAACTATACAAAAACGAAAGAAACAACTGATTTTAACTTTAGCTACATCTATGAAAATACTATAACTCAGACCCTATTGAATTACATAAATAAATCGGTGAAACCCTTCCACGCCCTTCAGGACGAGAACGAAACCTCGTAAAAATGGTGTGTCATAAAAATCCGTCATAAAAATATGTAGATACGTAAATATGCGGTCGCGGGGTCGACGCCATTCCCATATTGGATTTTGCTAGTTCTGATTATATATCGAATTAGGTACAAGAGGTACTTTTAAATCGGGAAATCTGCTATGGTTTTGATTTGAATTTGCTGAAATCTTTTGGCTGAATACGAAAGAATAGTGTAATAAAATGGGATGAAGAGCGTTTTCCAAAAACTTATATTAAAAGCTCTTTACACTATAGGCGTTATTACTGAGAAAAACGTCTTTAAGGTTTGAATTAAAAACACCATCACTAAAGCTATACACTGACGAACTGACTGACAGACGACTATTCTATTTTGACGTTTTAAAAGGTACCTATTTATTGTTCAGTTGAAATAAATGATTTTGACTTTGGCTTTGAATCCTTTTTCTTGCAAAACTTAATTGCAACCTCTTTAAGATGCATTGCCGCAGTCTCCCGGCACACTTATGAAGAAAAGAGTAATTTGCACCACACATATTCATAATAAGTTTTCGATATGTACTTTGCAACTATAGCTAGCTATACGGCGAGCTCAAGCGTTCCGTCAACTTTCACAGTTACCAAAACCTATTAAGTTCAAGACGTTAGTATTTTAATAAATGAGAGAACGTCACAGGCTCTTTGGCAACTTGAAATTAACTTTGTGCCCCAGGGACTTGTATGAAAGCCATGAATACGGTACGGTATGCGGCGCCATTGTTAACTGCCAACTATAACCAGTCTCCATGAACTTGCAACGAAACTTAGATTCTGTGGAGCTATTGTAAGACGACTGTTGGCTTATGATGGTGCGCAGTGACCCTCTATAGAAACGGAACGGAAATTCTGTTGGAGTTTACAAGATTTGTTCATTCAGCTCAGAGTCTACTACGCTGTTATAGTTTTCATTGGAGTTGGATTCTTGAAGGTTCTGTAAAATATATGTTTGATTAAAGATGTTTAAAACACACATAGCTTGGTTTGCAGGTCAAGCACACTATTGTACCGCGGCCTCGCCCTGGAGCAGGAGAATGAACGGTGTAGTTTTTAGTCAGAAAGAGTCTGACACTCCCTCTTGCCCTGGTAGAAACAGTAGGAGACATTTGATAATGTTCACCACTCAAAAATACGGCCTCTTTCTTATACAATACAATGCATTACTATTTTTCAAACATGAGATGGCACTGAGACCAACCTTAATACGTAACGGCATTATTTAAGTTCCTTCCTTCATAGCCAGACAATGAAAAACAGTTTAAGTTATTACTTAAACTGAGCCGCAAACTTTTTGAAGTCTTATTATACAGGTTAGTCTATTATAGTCTCACTGCCGGTTTCCGAAAGGCCGATCAATGTTAAAATCAATTTAATCTCTTGTCAAGTCATCTGATTGGTAGACTGTATTATCAACAACCAATCAGATGACTTGACAAGAAATTTAACAGGAGTTTAGTTAACTTTAACGTTGACAAGCCTTTCAGAACCCGGTTGTTAGTATATTATATAGGTTAAAACAGTTATGTAGTACAAATTGACTACAATAAGTGAAAGACAACTTTACCACCTTCATGTAATTTCCCTATAAACTTATTTAGCTTATAATTCATACAAAACACGTTTATATAATAATATGTCTGCTACGTAGCGGTTATTTAGACTTAGTGAAAAAGGCTTTTTATCAAGAGAGAAGTCCAATATAACCTTTTCGAACTACCTACTTATCTTATGCAGTAATGCAGCAACAATGAAATGGCTTAACGTACAATAGGATGTGTATAAGCTAGCATGAATATGATATAAGCCGATATCCTCTGAGTAATGTACACTAGTTAACATTAGTGATAACTATAGTACATAACCTAGAAATTTATACGCAATAATAAGGCCTTGCAGCTAAGTCTAATTCAAAGGCTAACCCGGCTGGCAGACAGTTCGCCAATGCTGACGTCATTTCACTAGGAATCACTAATGAAAGTGTGGTCACATTGACAGCGGTGCGCGGGCAGGTTTTGGCATCTGGGTAACTATTGGAAAAGTCATTAGTTTGGTTTGTCTAAGCCTATGACTGCTACGCGACCTAGGTTTATTTAATATGATTAAATAATCTTTTTTATTTTATTTATTTCGAATGTTTTTTTGGTAAGAATCTCGCTTCATTTGTTTTAAATTGTTACCTTTAATGTTGTGCAATAGATTAATAAAAGTAGGTACCTTAATCAACACCTAAACAGTCGTATTATAATTCACATTACGATTACATCGAATAATTATATAAGTAGTATCCTTGTAATTTATTCAAAATGATAAAATGCAAATGTCCTTCAGAATTTGTCAAATGTTTTATGTAAAATTACGAAATACCACACGTAGGTAAGAACGTGTCTTCAGGGATGAAAGCGTTGCCATGTCAAAGACCTTTTCAATTAACCTTGGAACAAACTTATGTGAACACTTGAAACAAAATGCGTTACCCACTACATCTCACGTCCAACGTTATTTAATATTTTACTCTATGTATAATTGTACTTTTAATTAAGGTAATTGTGAATGAAAAATAGTAATCTACATATAATTTCTTATAGACTAGCTAATCTCGCGCGGTTTCATCCGCTGCTCAGCTCCATTTGATCGTAGCGTGATGCTTTATAGCCTATAGCATTTAGAAACATTGTAGCTATCTATCATTGAAAGAATTTTGGCAATCCGACCAGCGGTTCCAAAGATTACCCCCTACATACAAACTTACAAATTTTACCTCTTTATAATATAATTTCTTTTAGATTACTAAACAAATGAAAGTTTTTTATCCTAATTAAATAAAATTCTTAGGTGTTACTATTAACTTTTTCGCTTCCAATTTAAGGATATTGTGCTCTCACGCGTCAAGCAATTTTTTCTTATGTCAACATAATATCCTTTTTTGAATTTTTTATTTTATTTTATTATTGCGCACGGATTATCGTAAAATGAACATTCAAACCTAACGTGTATCAACAAGCTCAGTTTCCCTCACAGCAATCGATGTAACTTCATCACAGTTAATCTGTGCATGATCCCACAAATCGCTCATCACATTCATCGTTCCCCGCTTACTGTCGCGACCTAAATCGTCAATGCATAAGTCTGCCTGACACGTAGCTTTGATATCAAACCTGACTGATGGGCCTGATGGCCGCGGCTCATCGCGTCTAGACAGCCTAATATAGAAACGCTTAAATATCTCGTCACGCGTGATGGTTTATTTAACGCGAATAAGGCTGATCGCAAACGGTGACGCCAAAGAGTATGTAACCACTACGTTTAAGAGACGGGACTCCCATACAAGCCAGTGGAATCAATTTACACGGCACTCTAATACCTACATTGCAATAAATAAAAGATGTCAGCCGTCAAAATCAATAGTACCAACCTAAAAGACCAAATAGTTCTGTGGTAGCTGTATACTAGGTTTAGTATCGATATCGATAATATTTATAGGGTAGAAATCGAGGTCATATTACTTTTTTAATTTTTAGTTTCGATCTTTAAGATAAAGTTCGGATTTGAAATAAAACATTGTGTTATATTAAAAACTAAAAAATATATTTTTGTAATAATATTCAAATTCATGTTATATACGGACGGTGTGTTAAGAACCTAACTAAAATTATTTAAATTAAGTGGACTCTAATACTTAATACATATATTGGTTCTATGGGCACATACACTAAATCTTCTTTGCCAACAACTTTCACCCGCTGCCGGCACCTGAAAAATGGAAAAAATCAAAATGGACAGTCCCTGACATGAATAACTCTAAATTGTGTAAACAGCTGGCGTTCCTTATATAATAAATGAATAAATTTTACGAATACAGTATACATACATTTTTATCTACGTTTAATCATTAATTTCTTAAAATCTACTGGGTTTGTCGTGTCACAACTTTGTTCAACAACATCTAATAACATCATTACTTCTTTGGTGTGGTCTGGAAAGTAAATCACTGTGGTCAAGAATAAATAAATCAAGGGATCTTTGGAGTTTAGCCCACACATAAGTCTGTGACTATCGATACTTGAGGTACATCACTAGTACACAATAAGTACATGAAAATCAATTTACATGTATTTGTAGCCTTTTATACTTAGAATTACATAAAATTATATCATTTAATGCTTACCGGTCCTCATCCAAAGGAAATTTCGCCATAAACATCCTTTTCTCGCCATTTTTACGACCGGATCGTCCTCCGCAGATTTCACAAGTTAGAAACCGTTTTTTTGGTGGCATTTTACTTGAACACGTAACTAGTCACAGCCGTATCACTAACCACTAATTAACTAAACAAATTATACGTAAATTTATGAAATTATGAAAATAACAACATACACTTACAAAAGCAACGACATTCAAAGTTTAAAACTTCAATTAAAATGGCCGACGGATTAGTGAAAGAAAGAGAACTGTACTGAGGGAGTGGGATGGCAATATCCGGCTACTTCCGTGTGCCATTATTTGCCGTGCTAAGCCCATACATTTTTATTTTTCTTCTAAGTTGCGCTAGGCTGGGTGACGCGTTTGTGATTGTTGAATAATATAGTCAGTTAATGTAGCTGTTTGTTATTAATGGTAAGTTGTTAGTACACGCGTGGTCCGTCAGATGGCGGTGTTATTAATACTACATTAAATATGCTTTGTTCTCAGTTGTCGTGTGAAAACGTGTGCTGTTCACATGCTTGTCTTTCAAACACTATGTTGGCGTCGTCTCAACCTTAACTACATTCGTCTATATGTTTTTGTTTTGTAAGAAAGACTATCAACAACCATTCTTTATCTTATTAGGGTGATTCATAATTTTAGTTTTTACTTTTTTTTGCATTTCGTTATAAGTGTCGCTACTGAGATAGTCAGGCGTAAACATATAGGGGGTCCAAATAATCAACAATCGTGATTTTAGTTCGAAAAATGTTTTAGAACCTGTTGCTGGAACTTAGATAATATTCTAGTCCCTGCATCAACCAGTATCTACAGTACACTTGGCCGTTAACATAACATTTTTAATTTATTTAATAAAAGAATACTGGTGTGGCTATAAAATGGTATATTAGTAGGACCTTGTCTTCAACACTTGTCCTGCAAACAGTAATCACGTGTGGCCATCTCACGCAACAGTGCTGGTTAAATATTAAAAGTGCAGTTAGCGAGAACAGTTAGTCGGTTATAGGCTACAGTTAGTTTAATTGAACGAAGCTTGCTAACTAGACGGCATGTGAGGTTTTTAATCCGCTGACTGGTTAAGGGTCGATGAGAGGTGGTTTTTCAACGAACTTACCTAACTATGTCAAAGTAACTGTTGATTTTCTGGATATAACTTTAAGTTAGGGAACATATACCTAAGATTGTTGAGTTTAAGATGGTAGGTACATAGACACTGAAACAGTAATATAGGCTACTTATTCCTTTGATAGACTGAACTTAGATAGACGAAGACGTATGTAAATGCTTCTAAACACATATATCCTTTTTTATAGGAGCAGATTAAGCGCTCGGATCATGAACAGTTATATTGCCAAAGAGTATTACTGGCTTAAAGAGAATCTAGATATTGGGGTTGAGATGGGGATGAATCTACAGCGAAAAATATAAATTGCATACTTTCTTTGAAGCTAAGGCTATCTCTTCTTAAGTATCTATTTATGTGAGTTTTTTTGTGGAAGGAAAATCATCCAATTGTTTGACTGAAGACTACATCATTCATTCTTCAAATGACTTACCGTGCCAAGGCACGGTAAGTCATTTGAATACCCAAGGGTAAGAGTGACAGACTCTTACTGGCTAAAGACTGACTCTTCTATGGCCGAGCTTTTCCGAGTCAGGCCGCGGCACATAATTGTGTTTGCAACCGACAGGATTATGTTATGTATATATTACATGTAATAGTGCAATTAATGTAGTACTTAGTATCCAGGGATTATTCGAGTGTCATGTATATACCTGTATATAAATCTATGTAGTATGTATATATGTATGTATACGCTCTTTGACTGATGCATTGCTTTGACAAATTAGCTGTCACGCTGTTTACGCAAACATGTCTGTTATAGCCACGGTATAAAGGTTGATTTTAGGTAAATGTTTTTGTCGTAAGTAGATGATTTTTGATTGAATTCTTTTTAGACATTTTTGTGAATTTTCAAGTCGGTGAAAAATCTACTTTGTCGTGTCGAATTAGAGATTCGGTTGCCTTTTTATTTTTATGTAAAAAAATATGGTATTATCGGATCAAATGGTAAACAAAATATTTTTAGGCAAAAACCCTGTGGTAATATTTGTAAATTGTACTTAGTAACATTTTATAGGAACTTATTATTATTTTTATTTTTTGAATATATTCTTTATATGTATAAACATACATTTTCAAATCGAAGGATAAAATGGAAAGAACATTTTCATTAATTATATATATTCGAAGAAAAGGGTTTACACTATCTACTTTAAATCTATTTCTAAAACTACGTAGGAATGAGGTCCCTACTACACTTTTTAAACATACTTATTTAAGCAAAATAATATTTCAAAACATAATTTAAAAGTAATACTGTAAATAGGTAGTTTTATTTGTAACATATTTTATTTTGTGATAGAAGAAAAATTTACTTTTTTTATTATAATACAAAGAGTCTACATAAGAAGGGTTTACTATATGTATGTACTTACATAAGTGTGTATATTCGCTTCCATGTTGACCTGGGGATTAAAGAAAAATAATCTGTATCAGGTGCTAGAACACTGGGCATTCCCTACTAAGAATTATGAACCTAATATACTATGTAGTAAGACTGCATTTGGAAAGCGATTTTATTTAAAGATTACATTTTAATAACATAATTTTAATTTTAATTTATTTTTGTAATTTTAGTTTATTGAATATGTTTTAAGTTCTTTTTACATTTTTGAATAGTACAAAATGTTTTGAATAGGTAATTTTAAATTAAATTTAAAACATATTTTTTAGTTTTACTTTGAAACTAAATAGAAACATAACTATAAGAAAACTTTAAAGTACATTATTTCATCTTTATATATGTCGAATTTTGTAAAGTAATGATAATTAAATTTAAAAATTCAAGTGTAATTCATTATTTATTGTATATGTATAATTATAGGTTTTTAAAAAACTGCGTATATTAAAGATATGCAAGGACTAGAAATTTTATAGGTACTAAGATAAATATATCTAAGTCAAAGTAACCCTATTAGTTCAGCTACCAATAGAGCTGATGTTCAACCAGGTCAGAAGAAAGAACTGAGTAGTTTTAAGTATGTAAGAGACCTTTCATCCCACTCAAGAACAAGGGTTATTTGAAAATTGTGGCCTCTCAAAGAAAAGCTACGCTATTAGAGTTCATATTTGTAATTTCTATTTTAAGTTGTAATTTATACCTATGAAAATAATACCTACACATATAACCTATATTTAATGATATCTATATGTATACATACCCTTGGACTTATACATAGGACCCCTGTACTTAGATAATCCGGTAGTTTTCAATTGGTCGAATCCAATACTTTTATTGAAATGTCAGAAATCATATTTCTATGAAATTTGGAAGAAATCACACCATTATGACCTCATTATGCCTCTAAGTCAAATTTTGTAGTATAAAAATTTCTGAAATAGTGCTAAAACCGTATTAAAATAATAATTCGTTGTGTCGAAAATTCTAAATACTTTATTCTCAACCTAGATAACTATCCAATTCTATTTATTTTTACTTTATA
The DNA here is from genome assembly GCA_902829305.4 of Spodoptera exigua. Lineage (NCBI taxonomy): Eukaryota > Metazoa > Arthropoda > Insecta > Lepidoptera > Noctuidae > Spodoptera > Spodoptera exigua. Next base: position 2,482,551 of record LR824601.2, on the reverse strand, counting down.
TATAGCAAGTACTGGGTAACAACGGTTATTTGAAAATATTAAGTACTAAATTCAAAGAACTCAATAACATTTTACCCGACCTTGGATTCGAAACCGGGACTCGATCAAAGAGTTAGCCTTTATAACCCATCAAATAAATACTCATCTATAATTTATAAAACGTCTTTCTCAAAAATACTTCCTCTTTCAATAAATGCCGTAGAGCTTACTTTCGTATCAACAATTTCTTGAAACTACTGTCTAAAACAACGGAACAGTTGATAGCAGTTGAAAGGAATGTCGACCTTAAAGACCTAAAGTCGATAAGCAACACAAAGGGAATCGTGTGTCAAGACTACACTGCAAGAACAAACTCTATGTTGAAATAATAGAGCTCACTTTAGTTTGCAATAGGTTTATCTTTTGAGGAAATGGATATAATTTTCGAGTGATATTGTTAATTGTAACTTATAACATTACGACGGATTTTGAATAGAAGGGTAGGCAGTGAGTGTAGAAACTTAGTAAAACGTCTATTTATACAATTTTTCAGTAAAATAGTTCTATTAGGGGTGTTAGGAGACGACTGAAAATGCGATAGTATCTCTGCCTGCCTGCCTGTCTTTTCTTCACGCCTAAACTACTGAACCGATTTCTGTGAAATTTGTTACAGACATAGTTTGAAACTCGAGAAAGGGCATAGAAGAATAGTTTTAAAAATCTGCAAGAAGTCACTAATTCACGCGAACGGAGTCGTGGACCAAAGCTAGTAGGCTATAAGACATCACGCTATGATCTGTAGTAGCCGGTAAAACCGCGCGAGACAAGCTAGTAAGGAAATAATTTATTGAATTTTATTTTTTCTAGACCCAACCTGAATGTCAATAAAATTAAAGATTCTGGAATTCAAAAACAAAATCAAACCGGGAACCCGATCTCTCTTTAACTTTTAGCTTGAATGGGAAATTTAGCCATCTATTTAACTACTAGTTATAGGTACATGCCGTTTGTTGGATGACTAATTCAAAAATTGGGCTGAAGAGGTATTTGCTCAGCAGTAAGCACTTATAGGCTGATGGAAATGAAGATGTTATTATATATTCGATCCATTAAATTATGGAGTCACAAGTCACAACTTAGTAATCTCAAACAAAATTCTTATTTTGTGATAGAACTATAGAGACACTGAATTTCTTCACAATTTAATTGTTTGATCTAATACATATAAAACTTCCTCTTCAACCACTCTACCCATTAAAAAAACGCATCAAAATCTGTTGCGTAGTTTTATAGATTTAAGCATACACATAGGGATATAGAGACAGAAAAAGCGACTTTATTTCATAGTAGGTACTTAAATAATGTTTAAAATAAAAAAAAAGAAATTGATATTGACTAGTAGTCGTCAGCAGCTTTATTCTGAATTCTTTGTGTAACCCATAAATGGATTTTCTGTGTTTTTTTTTTCTGTGTTTTTCTCTGGTCTGTATGTGATTTGACCGAGTGTCAAAATCCATGTTTGTAAATCCTGACGCACAGTTACCTTTGTACAGGATTTCTTTGTGAATAAAAATATTATTTGCCGTTGAAAACTCAGCTTATGTCAAAAGTAAAATATTTTGACTGTCTGCGCAAAAGGCTTAGCTGACACACGTAGGAAAAACGTTCACTTGCCGTATGTAGGTAATATCGAACTCTAGCTTTGTCAACCCGAATAGTAGATACAAAGAACAATATTTGAGAGTGTGAGTTTGTTTATTTTGAATAGTCTCTGAAACTACTAAACCTATGAGAGTAAACTAACATTGTTGTGAAGCTACGCGTACGCCGATGATCATAGTGAATAAAAGAACAATATAAAAAGTTAAAGATCCATACTAAAATTCCAATTCCGTAACAGAGATGCGAAAAAAATAGATAAATCAATAGAATAGAATTCTCAATAATATCTACAAAAAAGTCCGTAAGTGTATTTATTTGTCAACACAGAGATCATCTAGTGAGTAAAGTTAACGGAGGCCTAATTCTTTCCTTGCACCCGTCTCTCCTTAATCTCCGAAATCTCAATAATATTCAAAAGGCCGGTAACGCATTCGTAACTCCTCTGACGTTGCGAATGTCATTCAGTAAAGCTAGATCAAAACAGATTTGTCCAATTAAATTCATAAAAAATAAAAATGAGTAATTTATGCCTTTCCTATTATTAAGTACTACCTAACTAACTACACAACACTTGAATACAATATTATTAAATAGATTATATTTAAAATGTAATATAACGATGATTAAATTTTCTGTCTCACTCACCCTATTAAATAACATCCGAAATTAAAGGGACTAACTTAAAATCACAACACATAAAAAATATATATAAATTTTAGTATCTACACACCTATTTTTATAGCGAACTTCACAATGGTAGCTACACCAATAAGGTCATGTTATTTTTCTAATTACCCTAATAAGTACAACCATGGTTAATAACATAAATAGAACAGTCAAAAACTAAATTTACCTATATACTATAAAGTTATAAACAGCTACGTGCATGTCTATTGACCCCTCAACCGACATACAGGCATTTCTTACTAAACCTACTCATATTTAAATAAAATACTTAAAACAAACGCGACTAATAATATCTTTTTAAGACAAAATAATTTCCCCTTAAAAAGATAAATGAGGATAACGTTACATTTTCCTCTTTACCTCTACATCACTCGCGTTTCAGTTCATTGAACCTGTCTTAGTTACACTCAATAATATAAACAACTTCCAATAACAATAAAATCCAACGACTCTCTATGTATTACCTCACAACATCCCAATACCTCGGTACAATAAACTCGTTTACATATCTCAAAAGGCTAGGATTCAATAACTGCATTTTTTTATTATAAACATGCCTCCTTTACGACCATAGACGTACATAAGAATAACAATTGCTAGCGTTCCCTCGCCCGCGTTTTGTCCAAAGACGACCTTCAGAAACCTCAACCATCTCTTTCTTTCCCATTGTAAAACAGCTACACCCGTCTCACGTTACGTCGGCGCAAACATGAATAAAATAACACTGACTGCCGCTATCTGTCTCGCTCTTTTGTGGGGTTTTCGAACAAGTGGGAAAAGGACAGTAAGTTAGGGTAGAAATGCAATAAAACAGAGATGCCTACACGGGAGATTTGTGCCTATAGCGCGGTGGAGTCCGTTCCATGCGTGGATGTTTTATTTGCTTAAAGAGAAACGGTTCCGAAGTGTTAACTTCCATTTAATTTGATACAATTATGTTGTTTATTTGGTTGTTGGTAAAAACCTAGAGGTATTATCAATTTATGTTTCGGTTTTAAGTTATTAATGTCGGTTATAACGGTAATGTTCGAATGTTGAGCGTTTTATTTGTTGACTGAAGTTAATGTTTCCGCCGACCTTTGATGGAAATGGAACGAGGAAGCGTCATCAAGCGAGTAAATAACTTTCACCCACCACGTGGCATTACTCGGTACACAGCAAATGCTGGCGTAAAAATGATTCCTAGAATTACGCAAACATTTTTACAGCGTCAACATCAACGTATCTACATGTTTCAAACCTACAAGAGCTACCAATTTCATTTTATAAAATAAACTTGACCTTTTATGCATTCAGTAGATGCGTTATATTTTTCTGCTGCACCGTAGTGGGATTAAAGCTACTGAAAGGGTATCCAAGGATCCAACGTGAGTATGTTTGCCGATAATCTTGTAGGTAGTGTATGGAGGCGGAGATATCCTTAATATGGATGTGCAAATATTTCTGGTCTAGGTAAGAGTAGTTCGTAAAACAAAAATATTGAACAGATCCTGCACATTATGTAAAAGTATTATTTTTATTCTTTAGCAAAAAAAATAATTTTATTTAATATAATATTTTTTCTCTTTTGCACTTGGGTTACAGAATATTAATTTAGAGCTTATGTAAACCTACTGATGTGCCGGACGTAATTTTGTTAAGGTGACGCCCCTAATGAATAAAAACTTCTGTAACTGTCCGTCCGTCTGTTTGTCTGTCACCAGGCTTTTTTCTTGGGGGCAAAATTCATCAAGTGTCTTCCCCATCCCAACCCTAAGTGTGCCCCTGCTCTGGTCCGGGCTACAGTGCGCTAGCATTAAACGTCTGTCAAAATTCTTCATTTGATAAACCGTAATAACTAGATAGTTGTGGACCGAGGATGTCTTACATCTCCGACTCTTAAATTGCGACACCCATACAAGAACCGCAATTTTGGTACTACTTTAGAGCACGAGTCCGCCTCTCTAGGTTTAGCCTATTCATACACTTTGTATCAACGATTTCTTCATCGTCATCATCGTCAGCCTATAAGTGTCCACTGCTGAGCAATGGCCTCTTCTCACAAGGAGAAGGCTTGAGCATTAATCACCACGCTTGCTCAATGCGGGTTGGCGATTTCAAACTTACAATTAGAAATTATAAGTCCAGGTTTCCTCACGATGTTTTTGCCTTCATCGTTTGTCAGTGGTGTCTAAATAATCATAGAAAGTACATATAACTCGGAAAAAGTCACATTGGTACTTGCCAGGCTTCGAACCCACACCCTCATGCACGAGAAGCAGGCTCCTTAACCTCCGAGCCACCACGACCAATAAAGGCCAACGATTTCTTAAAAGAGAAAAATCTTACAAAACATAATTACCATCCATCACAGCCTGATAAAAAAGGAAACCTGCAGAACACAAGCTTCTATCTATTATTATTAAACGACAAAACTGGAAAAATCAAGTTCAAACTCGATTACGGCAGGTGTACGCGTGTAAGCTACAACGCAATCACGTCAAGCATTTGGTATAATCGAAGTATTGGACAATAACAGCTCGACTCGTGCAACTCACATAATGGTGAATCAATTTTGCGTCGCAATGGTAGTCACGCTACTCGAATGCCGTCACGTTAATGTACAAATCGATTTCAACTCGATGTCACAAATCGATTTCGATTTTAGTGCTCACCGATTTCCTTTGTTTTTTTAATATATTTAAGTGTTTTATTTGATGATTCCGGTGGCCCAAGTTTATAAGTTGCTGCTATTTAAATTAGTGTGCAAATATTACAAAAACACTTTTTATTTATATTAAAAATCAATTACCCACCCCGGCCTTGCCCAGGTGCCATGCTGATTCTAAATTTTTCCACTATTTAATTAATGTTATTATATACATCCTCATTATAACCAAACCTTCCTCTTTAATCACTCTATCAAATTATATTAAAAAAAAACCGCATCAAAATCCGTTGCGTAGTTTTAAAGATTTAAGATTGCATAGGGATATAGGGACAGAAAAAGCTTTGTTTTATATCATGTAGTGATGATAGGTGATCGATCAATTTTATCGTTAAGACATTCAACTCACAATTGTGGTACATACTCCTATACGTATTATATTCCATCTAAAAAGATGCCTCTAAACAAATCATCTTGTTTTTGCCCTTTATCATATTGCTAGCTTTTGCCCGCGACTTTATTCGCGTGGAGTAGTAACTTCCTGTAGATTTTTGGTTTAAAAACTACCCTGTGTCCTTTCTCGAGTTCCAACCTATGTCTGTAGGTACTAAATTTCACACATATAGGCTCAGTAGTTTAGGCGTGAAGAAAAGACAGAGTTACTTTCTCATTTATAATATTAGTTTGGATCTTTAGTTACGCTTTGCCGAGAACATCTGCTATTATGACTTTAAGGTTAATACGTCGTGGTAACCAGAGACAGATATATACACAAATTAAAATAAAATTAATGGCGAATCTAAACTATGGAAACCTCAAAACTAGGAGTAGAACAACCTACCGAAAAACTTCACGTATTTATAAAAAAGTTTCCATAAATACAAAACACAATAATAAACCTTAAAATAGAAGAAATAATTAATACAATCGAACGTACTGTTACAATGACCGAGTACCGATAGTGTAGTAATTGCACTCCGTACTATGCAATTGTTACAACCGGTTATTACACACACCTCGATTAATAAAGGAAGATTATAAACGCACCCTTTTGTTATGATAATATAAAACGCAGCAAGAAAATGTATACAGATCTTTTAAATTACAATGACGTATCAAAATAAGTCAAAATGTATTTTCATACTACGGTAGAAAGTCAAATTATAAATAATTGATTCTTTCTTGTATTGAAGCCATAATTAGTCTTGGTCTAGTACTGTAGTCTAAAAGATATTATGAAAATATTTGTATTTATGAAAAACAGAGAGTGTGTTTGAGATTTTTTATCGATATATAGAGTGTTGGCATTTGAAATAATGTTTCACTAAGGGCTGATTTTTCAATAGTAAAGTAAAAGTTATCTGGGGAATAATTATGATGCTGTCGCGACAGAATGTTTGTATAAGACAGTGACAGCAACAATTTTATTGCTCAGATAACATTTATCTAACTATTGAAAAGTCGGCTCTTAAACATATAGGTATTTTTTTATAATAAGCTTGTTAGTTAAGAAGTTGTAAGTATGAATAAAGCGGGAAACGTGATCGGGACAATTTTATTTAATACCTACTGTTTATCTATTTAGTGGTATCTTACACGATGAATACCTAACTACTATTATCATTGTTTTTATCGCTAAAGAACAGTACTTATATAAAAGAAGTAAAAGTTTAGAAACGGGAGCTAGCTATTTCATTCCTAGAAAAAACGAAATCTAGAAGTGACGTCATGCGATATAAATAACATCTGTCATTAGACAAAATCCCTTATTACAAGACAAAAAATGTAAGAACTGTAAATTGAATACACTTTTAACACTCTTAAAAATTTCGCAAGGGGAATTCCCCTTCAGAGATAACAGCCTAAGAAGGCTTTTTTCCCAATTATACCTGCATTAATTTGAAGTATACGTTTGACAAAGCATAAAAAATATGTCGGCTGTGTAACCTAGAAGGCACAACATCCACATTTTGACGATCACTTTAGGTATAGTAAAAAGCATAATCGCTTCCTCTGTCCCTATATCCCCATGTATGCGTAAATCTGTAAACCTACGCAACAGATTTTGATGAGATTTTTTTAATGGATAGAGTGATTCAAGAGGCAGGAATATGTGTCTGAAAACATCCATTAAATAGTGGAGAAATTTTGTATCGGCATCGCACCCATTTGAAGGCGCGGCGGATCGCTATTTAAGTTATAAAATACTATAAGACATTCAATACAAAATACAGTTCTTTGACTTGACCTGCACCGCAACTAGGTTTCCAACCACTCAACGTACAACGCCTTATCAAAAAGTTATAATAATCGTCATAAAATTCATCTCTACACTACCACAAACAAAATTGCTAAACGGCACAGGCATACGGCACACCGATATAACGTTCTAACGGCACTAGTGTTAATTTTAAAACCAGATTTATTCAATATTCACACGCGGTGAAATATTAATCCTTTATTACTTTAAAATGGCCAATTTTACTAATACTAATTGATTCCCATAACCGCATGTTTTATAATAAAATTTCGTCGATGCATCCGAAAGGGCGCGATTAACGATTCGAGTTAAATAGTCAACAAACAAATATATAATCAAAATTGTATGTTATATTAATTATAAATTTACAATGTCAATTTGCACAGTTTATTTATTTTGTCTTCATTAAATGTATATTTTATTTTTTAATACGTTTTGATGCTATAGTTAATCAAATTTATTTATTTCAGTATGGTAAAGTATAATTGTAGTATTCGTTTTTCGGAAAAAGACCGTCGTCATCCCATTACAAAGCAAATACTCCCCTAAACCCATAGCTTAGCATTTACAGTCAAACGAAATAGATTAATATAAATTTCAATGAAAACGGTCGAAGGTGCAGTCTTTAAAATTTTGTTGGAAAATATCACTTGACATATTTGACACATATTAAAAGGTAAATAAAAGCTTAAAGAGATATGTTTCAGTTAGTACAATTTCATTTAATGATTTTACGATATACAGAATGTGCGTTTTCCTTGATAATTTTCAGAAATGTATCATATTTGATATTTAAAAACGCATTCAAATCTATTGCGTAGTTTACATAAGGATATACGGACAGAGAAAGCGAATTTGTTTTATACTATCTATTGAAGTATCTAATGGCAATTTTATTATTTTACGTAAAATACAACTTGTATTCCTCAAACTCTTTGTCAATTTTTTTTTATAATTCTTAACTTGTTTTTGCTCATGGCGAAGGCTCAAACGTACAAGGCAATTTGTTAATTTAATCAGGTATATGTTAAGTAATATATGTATGTATAAGTTAGATTATATCATGACAAAATTTAAATGTCTATAAATAAAATCCAATAATATTAAAATGACATTTTAGAAGAATGAAATCGTGTTATAGTATTTGACGATTTCCTTCCATTTCTTTATTAGTAAGTAACAACAAACTTATTGTTTGCAATGTTAGAAAAACAAAACCAATCGACAATGTAATAAAGTATCAAAAAATTTGAAAAAAAAAGGAATTAAAAAAATGACGACGTCATCAAATTTACTTCACACCCCAATCCTGTCACACTAAGCGTGCTTATTTCATAATTTTATTTCAACCTAAAATATTAACAATCTTTCATAAAAAATATAGGTACATTCGTCGTTAAAAAATACCATTTAAACCTCATTTATACCTCAATAATTTGAACGCATATTAACATAAATTATTACTGGCAACATTTTTTAAATATAAACACCATTAAATGCGTTTTTATAAAAGGAACGCGCGAATATACGCATTTAGGTTAAGGAGCGAATCCGAGAAACCTAAATGCCGTTACAAAACTCTATAAACACTACAATTAATAAATATTTTGCAAAATATTACAGTTTTAAGATAAGTCGCGGACTACCCGTTCCTTAGACAGCTTGTTTTCATATTCTTGTTTGACAAACTCACGCGATTAAAAATCGTAGTTTTAAGTGTAGAGCGGTCAAGGCCTCGAAAAAGATAGACTAGTAATAAAGAAGGTGAATTAACCGTATTTTTAAAATAGGTAACACTGCGTAGTGTTGCAATATACTTTAAAAAAATCTACGAATGGATGTCCATCAATAGTTAAACGTATTAGTATTTATAATTAAATAGTTGTGGCTCACGTATAAACGTTTCGTTATTGTCATTGGATTCACTTTGTTTTTAAATAAAGGCATTTAATTAATTCCGCGTTCGATTGTATTTTCACTCGGTTTAAATAGTTTACCATAATAATATTATATAAGTCATATTTTGATATATAAGACATTTTTCGACCATTTCAGCTTTTATTAATTAATATTGTATTCAAATATTTTTTTAATTATTTATTATTTAATGACGCTTCTTCTTCTTGCTGTTTTTTTAGTCCACACTTATCATTAGAACTTTTTATGAAATATAAATTTAATTAACGAATTCAAAAGAAACTCCGAAATAAATTAACCTAAATGAAAATCGTCTCATTACGGAGCTGATGAAAATGTATCTGAAAGCTATTTCCGTAGGTACCAATTAGCGAGGTGTGAATTTTCAAAAAGCCGCCTCCCGCCGGCTGGAACCTGAAAAACTTCATTATAATTCACGCCAATCATAATTAATATAAGTGTTCGCTTGCATAGTTTTCAGCCGATAATACGCTTAATGACATGACAATCCGTAATGAATAAAGGATAAATGAACCAAAAAAAGTTTAAAGCCTCTATCAAATACATTTAAGCGTTCCGTTTAAATGCCGATAAGGTATTCAATTATTTAACGAGGATTAAGCCGCTTGCGATACGGTATTCTTAAATTCGTGAACCTATTAACATAATGTTTTTTTTCTTCATATTCAAGTATCCGAAGTCATATACAAATATTTTTTTCTGATATTAGTCCAATTTACCCCGCCTACGCGGACCGTCGGCCGTGCTACAGTGCTACGGCGCTACAGCCGACGCTACGGGCTACGTCGTAGCCGTCGGCCGCTTACCTAGTAGCGCGGCATTACAGTAATTTGTAAAGAAAATTGTAGCCCATTATATAAATTGTACTGAAGACCCGATGCAAATCGATGTGTCGTACTGAAGCTATTTATATCATTAGACTAATGCCTCTACTTTCCTTCAGTTGTAAAATTATTCGAACGTCAGGAATTCTTAAGGTAAAGTTATCCTGACCCCTTAAACGGCCGTTTAAGCTTAACAATCCTCTATTGGTTTTATTTTTAGTTTCTAGTTGCCGACGGGAAAATCTACACGTGTGTTACTTGCTCTAAGAACTCGATACAAACGTACCTACGAATGAATTTTTATACGGAAGAGAGGTTTTTTTGTACACACAAAATTAATTTTACTTTTTTTTATCTTAAAAGTAGTATATAGTTTTTAAAGTAATAAATAAATAATTTATATTAATAAATAAATCATTTATATTATATGGGACAGGCAAGCATACCTAACATTAATAATATTAATAGTAGTTATCATATGATACTGGTATACGAGTAATTTCACCATGTAGTTAATCCAAGCTAATAGACTGACATAACCGTTAATATAATACTAGGTGGCAGCAATCACAGTTGAATACATAATATACTATATACCACCTATATATAATGTACAATGATACATATAATCAAACTGAAGAATTAAAAACTCTTTTTTTTTTCTTTTATTTTAATAAATCCGAATTTCAACCGTTTAATTTTTCACAACTGCCGTTTTATTCAAAAGAAAAGAAAAAATCATTACCTAATATATAAACCTTTTTATAATAAAAAGGATTAAAAACTTATTTTACAGAAAACTTTTTTTAATATTTTTTTTAAATAAATTTATAGCGTTCTATTTTCAAGTTATTTAAAATTTATTGGACGTAAGTTGTTAAACAGTTTATGAGTGAGTGATAAAAGGATACTAGCCGACGGCGGCATTTCACTCTACGTTCGTCAGTCCCGGGAAAAACTATTTACTCGAAAATAGACCGTAAATACTACTATCAACGACTATATTACCAAAGACACCATTATTTTTTATTACGGCGAGAAATAAATAAAATTATTGTAATGTTGTTTCAAAAATATAATATAATTTTGGTGTCTAATTAATTGCCCTAGTGGCTTGATTGCAGTTTTTTTCGGCTATTTAAATTGAAAATGTGTTCACAATGATAATTTATTTAGGTATTAAAATTATTATTTTGTAGACTTTAAAAATGTTAACAAGCTATTATGACGACATCGAAATATTTGACTGGTAAATTAGGTGTCATGTCATTATTGTATTACTTGAATAATTTTTCACCGAAAACTAAACAAAACGAACACACGAACAATTTCGCTGACAAACAATCCCCCCATGGAGCTCCATGTAGTCGCTAAGGCAGGCGCTAGCGAGAATATAGTCACATCGCTTAGCAACAATATATACATATACATAATATGCTGAAAAAAAGTGGTTAGAACGTCCTGAAATATAAATAATATGTATCGAACGTAAAGAGCCTAGAGTTATTTGATTAAAGACGTCTCCGACCGCGCGAAGAATGTATTTATTTATAATGGCCGGTGGTGTTTTCGTCGAGACGCGGCCGAGTGCGCGACGTCAACAAGCGCGACGTACGCTCGCCGACCACGACAGGTCAGAGTGAAGGCTATTGTATAAAGTAGAGTACTCACGGACGGGTTGGGGACGCACCGCCGCGGGTCGGAACTCCGGTACGTGGGGCTGTACCGGCCCGGGAAGCACCCTGGTGGCGCCATGAGCCCCCCGCCGGATTTCATCTTATCCGGCGAGTACATCGCACATGACCCCCACGGGTCGTCCTCCAATTTCAGCACCTTTGAAGGTGAGTGATACTGCCGGTCGAAAATTTTGGCGATTTTTATCGTACTTTCGGGTGATAAAAATGGCGGCGGTGCCGCGACCGTCCGCTTCGCCGGGTAGTGACCGACTGAAGCAGGAAAGCGGTGACGTCACGGGCCACGCCCTCGCCCCTCCACTCGCCCCCGCCTACCGCCCCCCTCACCGTCTCACGCATGTTTACGTCGCCGGCGGCGGGTTCACGAATTACTGAATTATTTAATTGGTCCATTCACTTCTCCTGCTTGTTACCTTTTCACGCTTCTCTAAAAAGGTTGACGGATGGCCTGCGACGATCGACGCTGGCTAATTGCGCGACAATCGATACGCGAGGGACCGAGTTCTGGTCGGAGCCAGACTGACACCGCCGTGCTATACAGGTGCTGCGTACCCATACACACGTAAACGTAGTGGTGCCAGGCCGCGAACATGCGTGATGAAATTATAAACTACTACAAATTACTAAAATTTTTAATGATAAAGAATACGATGATGAACTTCCGTTCAAATTAATACCAATTAATACTTATAATACCAATAAATACACAAACTATACTAACTATAATATAAATTCGTATTAATTGGTGGTCACGGTAACTCCGCCATTGCCGGTCCCAAGCCCGGATGCAAAAGGAGGAGGGTTGGAGTGGTAGATGACGAAACCAACCGTAAAAGGTCAACGCCGAGCAGTGGGCGGCGGTCAAGTAACCCACCTCCGTGTCCACCCAGCGATCACGAAGCGGCCTCCAGTGACCGTGAGGGATTAAATTCCCCTCTAAAAGACTGACATGGAAGGACGCGGGACCCCACCATGTTTATATTCCCAAGAAAGCCACCTCATGATGAAAGGAAATAGATGTATTGTGTTGTCGGACGCCCCGGCTGACACCCGGCGCCACCCGGTATCCGGGCCGCGTGGTGTGAAATCTGCTACCGATGCTTCCCGGGAGATAGAGCACCAGGTCTCCCTAGGAAGAAATGCTACTGGTACTAAAATCTCATTACGTGCACATCATCGTATTGGAACCTGGAATGTAAACGGAATACTCCAGCCAGGAAAGCTGAGCATCGTTGACAATGAAAGAGAAAATCACAACATCTCTATACTGGGCATTAGTGAAACCCACCTTCGTGGACATGGCCATTTTACTACCACTACTGGAAATACTTTGTATTTCTCAGGAAGAGACGACTCTAGCAGGAATGGTGTTGCCATACTTTTGCCGTCCAAAATGAACAAGTTTGTCCTCGGATACAATCCCGTATCTGATCGAATCATCAGCATGAAGCTAAATACTAAACCATGCCTTCTTAATATCGTGCAAATTTACGCTCCTACAGCACAAGCTTCAGATGAGGATATCAATGAATTCTATGGGAACCTAGAGAAAACACTAGATAACATACCTAGCCGGCAGATCACAATCTTACTCGGCGACTGGAATGCAAAGGTTGGCAACACGGGGCTGGATCACACCATCGGAGACGCGATCGGCAAATATGGTCTAGGCATTGGAAATGAGCGTGGCCAAAAGCTCATCGAGTTTTGTATTGGTAGGAAGCTAAGTGTCATGAATACTTACTTTAAACATCACCATAGACGCCTCTACACCTGGAGATCTCCAGGCGATCGTTATAGAAATCAAATCGACTACATTATGATAAATACTCGCTGGAGATCTTCCATTACAAATGTGAAGACATTTCCAGGTGCCGAATGTGGTTCCGACCATATGCTGCTGGTCGCTTACCTATCACTGCGCCTAAAAGCGACGAAAACACACTCACGACCACCACCCACAACTTTGAACCCTATTGAGCGCCTACACTTCCAGAACGCGATCGAAGACAAACTCACTGAAAACCCAACACCTCCAACGTCTAACGCTGATACTCTCTGGATTGATCTGGAAAAGAGAATCCGTGAGTCTCTTTCTGAGATTGCATCGAAGCGAAAAAAGGACTGTAAGAAAACAGCTTGGATAACGGACCACACATGGGAACTCATCCAGAAAAGGAAGGATATGAAAGTGAGAGGGCTACAAAACCATGACGTAATGAAGGAATATTCTGACCTTTGCCGAGTCATAAAAAAAGAGTGCCGTCGGGACAAAAATACCTTCATTACTAATATATGTCGCGAAGTGGAAACCCATGCTATGAAACAACAGACATCAGATCTATTTAAGAAGGTCCGCCTATTAAGTAGACAATTCAAGCCCAAATCATGGGTCATCGAAGACATCGACGGGAGATCACTGCACGAGCTTGACGCAATAGCAGAGAGATGGCGCTGCTACTGTGAACATCTCTACAAGAAGCCCATCTCAATAGATCCTGAGATTACCCTACTAGACTGGCCTGTTCTGGACCTGGAACCCGACATTCTGCGGTCGGAGATTGTAGCAGCCATTGGAGCACTGAAAACTAAGAAAGCACCGGGTCCAGATCAAATAACAGCTGATGTGCTAAAAGCTCTAGGGGAAAAAGGTGTTGATACTTTGCACAATATCTGCAATCATGTATGGCGGAACGGTGAGTGGCCCAAGACTTGGACTCAGTCGATTATCCTTCCTTTACACAAGAAGGGTTCGACGAAAAAATGCGAGAATTATCGCACACTCGCCCTAATTTCACACGCTAGCAAAGTCCTGCTATACATTTTAAACAAACGGGTTCGTTATTACCTAGACTGGCAGATCCCACAAGAACAGGCCGGTTTTGTGAAGGGAAAAGGCACCCGTGAACAGATACTCAACATCAGGCAGATTGTGGAGAAATGTTATGAATTCGACACACCAGTCGTGATGTGCTTCGTCGACTATAGCAAGGCATTTGATTGTGTCAGTTGGAGCTGTCTCTGGAGAGTGTTATCGGAACTGGGTGTACCTCGCCATTTAACTGCACTTCTGCAGTCATTATACAGTAGCAGTCAAGGAATGGTGAGGATTGATGGGACAACATCCAAAACATTCAGTTTTGAAAAAGGAGTTCGGCAAGGCTGTATTCTCTCGCCCATTCTGTTCAATATATACGGCGAATACATAATGAGGCACACCTGTGATGACTGGGATGGTGGCATCGCCGTCGGCGGACAAAAAATTTGTAATCTGCGTTACGCAGATGATACCACTCTACTAGCGTCAGATGAAGCAGAAATGTTCGCCTTATTGAATAGAATGGAGCGCATCAGCGGAGAACTGGGACTCTCGATAAACAGATCCAAAACGAAGATCATGGTTGTAGATCGCTCAGGCAAGCTTGAGCTCACTGGGACACTTGATCTGGAAGTAGTTGACAGCTTTATATACCTGGGCTCAGGCATTAGCAACAATGGCTCTTGCGAATCAGAGATACGAAGAAGAATTGGGATGGCAAAAGGAGCCATGGCACAGCTTCAAAAAGTATGGAAGGACAAGAACATCTCGTTAAAAACAAAGAGCAATCTTGTGCGCACAGTGGTGTTCTCCATATTTTTGTATGGCGCAGAGACGTGGACCCTGAAGAAGGCCGATCGTGACCGCATTGATGCCTTCGAGATGTGGTGTTGGCGAAAAATGCTAGGGATTCCTTGGACGGCACACCGCACCAATGTATCGATCCTCCAGGAGCTTAAGATCCAGACAAGGCTCTCTTCCATATGCCTCCGCAGGATTCTGGAGTTTTTTGGACACACTGCCAGAAGGGGTAATGATAACTTGGAAAAGTTACTAATCACTGGTAAGGTGGAAGGAAAGAGACCTAGAGGCAGAAGTCCGATACGCTGGACGGATCAGATTCGCACCACTCTCAACACTACAGTCCACGATGCTCTCCACTCGGCGGCAGATAGAAATAGATGGCGGAGAGTAATACGCAGTACACTGCTTCCACGAGGTGGTCACGACCCTCAGCACTGAGGAAACCGACGCGAGGAGGAGGAGGTGGTCACGGTAGCAATTAGCCTGATTAATCTAGGTCGGTGAGTTCTCGAAAACCGCATGATGTTTCTGTGAAGTAAATGTTAGTAGGACCAGTTCGAGTTGATGGTTGGACCGGTACATTGTCAGGGTGCAGGGCCATGTGTGTCTATACTATAATGTGATGGCAGCCTGCTAGTCGCGTGGCGTTGTCGACAAGGTCATGCGGAGTTAATGCACTGCGATGCCATTTCAAACGTTCATACGTTTCAAGAATTACGCAGGCTATTTTCAAGTGACCTTTGCATTTGAAGAAGTTTTTATTTATAAATTTATACATTTCACATTGATATATGTACAGTCAAAATCGCTATGATGGTCGTATAGTTGAAAGCGCGGCTGCCGAGTAATAGTAGTAGTTTCAATACCCGAGTAGTAAATTTATTCCTTTCTTATTTAATTATTCGCTTCCATTCAATGTACCTTACGGTCTAAACCTTTGGAAGGCCTCCGAGAAGCCAAAGCCAAATTGTAGAGGCTCTTTGAATCTAGTTTGTCGTTTTTAAATAAATCACTCATAGTATAAACTACTATCTATGTATAAAACTATCAAAATACAAATGTTTTTGTCTTGCAGCTTCAAATGCGTGTTATTATAAAAGAAATAATCTATTTTTCATCAAAATGAGAATCAATAATAAAACCTTCGATTTAAACCACAAAAAAGGATTAAGAAAAAGATATTAGTATCTACATCACAATTGTTTTGTATACGTAATGTTCAAAACGGAATCGCATTACTTACTTTTTGGTGTTTCCGAATATTATTTATTGGTAAACCACATATAAAATTGGATGTCGAAAATTTAATTGAGTAACGTAGATAATAAATCGCGTTATGAACCAATCGAATTACATTCGATGTTTTACCAAACATGTTCATTTTAATTCTAGCCTATTTTATGAATAAGTTCACTGGCAAATTATTTATATTCCCTCGATTTGGTTTTATTTGCATGTATCACTGTATTTATTTATTTTATTTATTTACTTCAAGGGAGGCTTACAGACTAATAACATCTTATAGATAGTAACTAACTGTAGTTTTAACAAGTTGCTAATAACAAGCCCCCGCATATGGGTAAGCAAATATAAAAATATATTGAAGACTAGTACCTATTATATAAATATTTCATGCATCGAAGAAAGATTTGGCCATTAATCGCATTACTCGGAGTATTTATTTATTTTCGCTTCGTGCACAAGAAAATGTGCATAAGGTGGATTTGATGCTTTAAGCATTCTCTGCCAGTTTGACCTTTCGGTGATGCAAAGAAGAATACCAATGGCATATAGGTACAAGAAGCAAATAGGATATTTATTGAAAACGGCTGAAAAAGTATACGTATTATACAATAAATCTACATATATAATATCTATAATATATCTAGCAGTAAATAGTATTTACGGTTACTTAACCCTCACCAGTTGTTTTTCACAACAAAGTCGTTTGTAAAATACATATACTCGTAGTTTAAATCACATCATCAGCATATAGGTGCCCACTGCTGAGCAAAGGCCTCTTCACACTGAAAATGTTTAAGCATTAATCACCACGCTTGTACAAGGCAGTTTGGTGATTTCAAAATTGTAATTAGGTTAACTAAATTATAAGTTCAGATTTCCTCACGATGTTTTCTTTCGCCGTATGTCAGTGGTATCTCAATAATCATAGAAAGTAAAAGTCGTATTGGTACTTACCAGATTTATAACGCCACTATTCAGGCCTGAGAAGCGGGCGCCAACACAAGTTATCATTAGAAATCTTTCAGTAGTTAATGAACTAACTAAAAATGTTAGTTAAAAATACGTTGGCCACACCAACTACGCTGTGTCTACGTCGGTGCTACGGTGCTACGCGCATCGTAGCATACATGGTATTATGGTGTCGAAAGAGTGAACTTAGATAGAGAAAACTATGTTTCTAGTTTTTTTATAGGACAGAACGTCAAAGGAACTACCTCTTCACCAGATGGTAACCAATCAGCCTCATTCCTGGACTCCCAAAACATCAGAGGAATTACAAGTATGCCACAGGCCTTTTGACGGCTAGGGATTTAAGTAAATTAGATATAGGGATTCACAGTAGCTTCAAGACTTTCAAGACGGCCTTGCCTTAACCTGCAGGCCGCCACGATAATCCTTCCAACCAATAACTTCTTAAAGTAGAATTAAATTTCTCTTGAATAAAATTGATATGGGTAAAATAATATGGGTAAATTAATACTCTCAGATCTGAGCAAGATGCGAAATTACTATCGTCAAATAACTGACGGCTCTGGTCTTATCCTTATCCTAGTCTTTTGGGAGCTTACGTAATGTCAACCCTAAGCCTGACGTCATCAAGGCTAGATTCCTAGTATCGAGATACTAGACGGTTCGCTTGGAACTTGTTAGCTTTGTAACTTCCCAAGTTCATGTGGCAAGGTCTTGGACAACTGATAGAACTTCTTCAGTCTAGGCTTGGAAGTATCGGCTAATAAATTTCCCTCGAGTTTGTTTTTAAGCTACTTAAAAATTGCAGTTTGGAAGAACCCATTGATAGAAGGTATATTAAATATAAGATGTCTTGTTTAGTTGGTAAGTGATATTTATGTTTCGTTTCGTTGTGGCCAATGGTTATGTCTTTGGAATTTGACTGGCAAAAGATTGGATTTAAAAACATTTACCTACACACATTTACTAGTCTTTGCCCTTACTAGGACTATAAAATCAGCATCATTATTTCAATCAATCTGTGACCACTGCTTAGCAAAGGCCTCTTGTCACACGAAGAATAAATATGCATAATCATCACGCTTGCTCAAGGCAGGTTTTTTAACACGAAACACAGAATTGTTAGTCCAGGTGTCCTTACAATGTCTTCTTTATCGTTTGACACCAATGTTCTAAATATTCTTACAAAGTACGTAGAACTTGGATAACGTCACATTGGTACTTGCCAGACTTCTTTCTGCCTTCATGCTTAAGGCACCGCTTAATCCTGAAAACGACATTAATTTATTATCAGGTCCTAATCCACATTTGCAATATTGATTGCAATTGCATTGACTGATAAGATCTTGTAGGACCTGATTGAAAATAACCTTTGTTTTAGACGTTTAAAAACAAAACTAACATTTAAAAAAAAAACGGTCTCACTCCTCAAAAAAATATATTTGTTTGTTATAAATTATTTTTATAAAGTCTGAACAAGAAAGTCAATTCTTTATGATGGCATGTTCAGTTTATGGTCGCAAGAACAATATAATTCGACCTAAGATGTCAGTTGCCACCTATCATTCAAAATGGCTGACACGGAATAACCCACGATTCAACTTTAAACTTCAAAATCCAATTTGCGGTTAAGTTCAAGTTAAATGCCTTTCACGTGTTATATATAAGTTCACTTCTATGTATATTGTTTTCGTTTCTTGAATTCCATCAGAATACATGTGCTTTCTTCCATCGTCAGGTTACCCATGAGAATCTAGCAATAACTCAATCATTTAGCTAACGCAGAGCTAGATTTGCAAAAACTAATTACCACTAAACCTAGTATTTCATCAACTCGACAAAAAAAGAAGAATATGTTTATCATGTATTTGATACGAAACCCCAATTTAAAATCACTCCTATAAAATCAACGCGTTCTCTCTAAAGTGCATCACATCACTAATCGAGACACGTTAATAGCACAGTTCTATATACGTAAATCCACCCCTTTACATAAACTAAACACGATCTAAAATAGCTTTACTCTCATGACACAAGCCCGAACTCAAGCGATACTCATCCCATTTTATCACAATGCTCATAATTAGTGCTGGTGCATCAAACGCCCCAGTAATTACGCTCTCACCCGGCAGATGGCGGGAGTTTTAATTTTTCGATTTCGGACCAGCCTGTATAATGCATGAGGCTTTTATCGCCACCGCGGCTCCTTCGGGGATTCGTGGGTTTCAGGATAAGATATGAACTGTAGCGGTTTATAGCGTATTGGGGTTTATTATATTGACGTTAAACTAGATTAGTAAAGTAAGTCTATTGGTTGGATTAAACACCAATATAAAAACATCTACTTTTATGAGTCCACTGATAGTGCGATTTGTAAACAGGTGATACCTTTTTCTAATAAAACTCTATTAGCCTTATTAAATGTGTCAATAGGATAATGTCTCAAAATATTTTAATGCATGACTTTCTAAGGTATGTTTCATAAATTGAAAAAAAACACGTCGATTATCATCCCAAAAACACTGCAAAAATTACTCCAGGAATAAAAAACCTAATCCGCTACAACTCTTGAGTTATACTACACCCCATCACCGTACCCTTTTTAGGGTACCACAGATAGGCACGGAAGTACGACTGGACGATGTACTATGCCATACTTAGCCGCCCATTAACAATTCTATCGCGAATTAGAACTGTAATTAAGCGCTTTCTTTTTCACCGCATTCTTCTAAGTCACTTAATAGCCGGATAAAACCGCTATTTTTGTTTTTAATTCAGTTTAGTGTAGGCTAAAACAGTTTACACAGTACAGTTACATATACAGTTTACATTAGAGTGTACACATTTACGGAAATAGTGTTGGGCTTCCATTGTTTTGTTTAGATTTAGTTTCAAATAGTTAATAATATGTCAGTGTACTGTGTTGGGCTCCGAGTACTTAGTTATGTAACAATGCGGGATATTTCAACGCTTTTTGTCTCAAAGAAACAATCAGAACAACTATGGCATAGTTTTACTAGCTGTTTCTTTGAGAAAAAGTTAAATAATTTTACTTTTAATTATTATCATCTAGTCTATTCTCAGACATGACCATCATCATACATCAATAACCACTGCAACTTTTGCTCTTAAGCTTAAATCTATTGAGAAGTAAACATAAATGAATGGTCTTTTATCGGTACAAATTTGAATTATAAAGAAAATGTTTTACATCGCGAAGTGGAGAATTTTGACGGAGACTTTTTGTATTTCATCGTAAACAGCGCCAACCCTGAATTAAGCTATATATATTATGTATATATTTATACGTATGTATAACATGAACACCACATGTCCAGGGCAGTGAAAGGGTGAGCCGAGGTCTTTCCCTGGGGAACCAGGAGATACTCTAATGCTATATTCGTACGATGGCATTTTCGCCGATTTTGTTATAGGTATGAACTAAAAAAAATATGTTTTTTTACTATTTACACATACATATGTATTTAGTTTCACGTTAATACATCAGAATATGTTGAAATTTCGGAACCAATTTTAAGTGTGGGAGAGCCAGGCTTCGGCACGAATGGGTCGGCTCGACCGGAGTTATACCACGGCCTCACCGAATACCGACGTGAAACAACCACAGCGTTGTGTTTCGCCGTGTGAGTGAGGTTACCGGAGGCCCAATCCTTCCCCTCCCCTGATCCCTCCCAATCCCTAAATCTCCAAAACCCTAATCCCAAAAAGGTCGGCGACGCACTCGTAACTGTTCCGTTGCGGGTGTCCATGGGCGACGCTGATTGCTTACCATCAGATAATCCGTCTGCTCGTTTACCGCCCTATTCCATAAAAAAACGCAACATTGGTTCTTTGAATACAAAAATGATTTTAATAGGCGTCATTATAAAGATGATGAAGAGCACTTAGCAACAGCTAACAAATGTTTGCTGTTAGTGTAACAATCGGCAACCAAATCCTGTGATTTGCTTTCGATACCAAGTCCGATTATAATTAAATTTTCACTTTTAATTTTATCATTTTAATGTATTTCATTTGTATTTCTCACATTACTCATCAAAGGGTCAATGGTCAGCTTAGATAAACTTAGAGAGTAGAGAGAAATTTGTCGAATCACGATATCAGAAGGTTCTTGCTAATATTTTTATAAAAGAAATCTATTTGTTTCTAGTTCGACTTTTTAAACCTTCTTCGAAGAAAACATTTCATAACTGAAGTAGTAGTAGTAGTAGTTAAGTATTGGCGATCTAACGCACAACGTTTAATTTTTATATAGGAAAAGAATTCTATCATAGTACACATAATTTACTTATAATATGCATAAGTTTGTTTGCAATTCCGTTCCACATATCATTAAACTTAATACCAATTTTCCATTGCATTAACAAAACTGCAATTTATTACAAAAACCGACAATCTAAATACGGAAATGTTTGAACTCAGTAGCACAATGATACAATGAAATTCGCTGGTCATTTCTAACTGTCGGAATCTAGGCTTTGATACAAGCTTTGGGCTTCATTATCAACTAATTGACATCGAACCTATTTGTGTTAGCACTGATATAGAGCTCTGTAGTTCAGAGCAGTTCATCTCCACAAATACGATTCCAAAGTAATTTTGTGGCAACTGGCTATGTCATCCTATGAAATCAGTTGGTTTGATTGTGATAATAGTTTTTTTTTTTGTATTTTTTTTATGTGATAGGTCGGCAAACTACCTTATGGTAAGCAATCAGCGCCGCCCATGGACACCCGCAACGGAGGAGTTACGAGTGCGTTGCCGACCTTTTAGGGATTAGGGATTTGGAGATTTAGGGATTGGGGAAGGGTCCGGGAAGGGGAAGGATTGGGCCTCCGGTAACCTCACTCACACGGCGAAACACAACGCTGTGGTTATTTTCACGTCGGTTTTCTGTGAGGCCGTGGTATCACTCCTATCGAGCCGACCCATTCGTGCTGAAGCATGGCTCTCCCACACTTAAAATATAAACAATTTACTGCAAACATTACACGAATTTACAAAGAAGAGCAGGCTATTATGATTATAGAGTGAACAATGACAATTTTATGACACAAGGATTTATTTCAGAAATCCTTTGGAGTGATGACCTAGAAATGGGCAGTCTTGTATAAAAATAATAATAATAAACAATCATAATACCGAATTATGAGTACACAGTATATACAATTCCATAAAGCGGACATATCACAATGTACAGACCGGAATCGCTCTATTATCACTGTTACGTATTAACCATATAAACCAACCAACTGTATTTTATGGAAAATAGAAACAAATTATGTAGTTTTTTCTTATATACCTATACATACAAATATATGCATGTGCCTATTTTATATTTTAAATTGTAAGTTGCAGATACATGTCTAATTTGTTAGTTAATGGTATGCAAATTAAAACCTCTTTTCATATCGCATGCTGATAGCTTTTCGACCAGATGAAAGCTATTTGATAGAAGTGAACAAATTTTATAAAATCTTATTCATGTTGTATGATTGGTGTAAAATTTCTGTGTTTGTCGACAAAGATGTATTCATCAACAATATCATTAAGTATTACATAACAGAAAAAAGTTGAAACAGGAAAGGTTTGAACGAGACGAACAAGACAGTGGAGCGGGGGATTGCAGCTTCCGGCGGATGTGGTGGGGCGCCCCCACTCCCGCCGGAAGCAACCGAGCCCTTCCGACAAACGCAAAAGGTGGTACCGTCTGCAAATATCATTCGAAGCCTAGATATTACTTTTACTGTATAAGGGAATTCAGTTTTATTTACATTGACTTTTGGCATATTGCAACCTGTATATTTTAGTTAAAGGTGTATTAAATAAATAAGTTTTAATTTACACTGACTCGCGGTTTTGCCCACTTCTTTTATAGCTTACATTCACTTGGAATAGTATAGGTAGGTTCCAAATCAGTCGAGTAATTTCGTAACAAACAAAGAATCAAATATTTCCTGCTTATAATACATATAATGAGAATAAAATTCAAATTGTTTTGGAAATACATTGTTTGGAAGTACATAAATTACTGCAAAAATATTCACCTTTTTCATTTTACATAGCCTATAGGTTTTTCATAAAAGTATACTACATCATGTTATAATGTATTTAGTGGCGCACTGGAAGATTACAAACGTCTTCAACCTAAGATGGTTATCTGTGACCTCAACGGAACCTCAACTACAGGGAACTTGAGATACCTTTCTATGTAATTTAAAATGATCAATATTAATCAAAATGTTTGTCTAATATGTTATTTAGTCTAGGCACACTGAGGACGATTAAGGTTGCCACTGACACCCAAAAGACCACCACCAATAAGGAACCGCGGCCTTGGCCTGGAGCAGAAGAGGAACGGGGTGGTTTTTAGTCAGTAAGAGTGACTGACACTCCCTCTCGCCTTTCCCTAGGTGGAAGAAGATATTTGATGACTTTCCCCCCTCGAAAAAAGTACGACTAAAGTTGGCATAAACTATATTCTACTTAGGTCTGATTTTTCAATAGTCAAATAAATGTTATCTGAGTAATAAAATTGTTGCTGTCACTGTCTTATACAAACATTCTGACGCGACAGCATCATAATTATTCCCCAGATAACTTTTATTAAACCATTGAATAATTAGACCTTAGAATACAAATGTAACAGAACTTTTAAATAGGTTTTGTTACAGTTTTGCGTAAACCTCGTTTCCGTTATACAATGAAACATAACTACGATATTCGTCCATATCTATGCCACTAAAATTCTTTGCAAGTCCTTAATTGTATTTTAATTAAAAATGATACTTAACTTACAAGTACGTAGACTGGTTAAACAACATATAGACGAGGTTAGTTTTAGGATGGGGCATTCGCTAGCTAGCGTCCGTTCCCTACCTTAGAGAGCACATTAAACAGATGTGTGATAGACTGAATGGTAAATATAAGGCTTCGATAATCGTTACTATAAGTAATTTTTACAACAAATCTAACCAACACAAGGTCCATAGTATTGTAGGATATAAGAGTGTCAAACCTAGTACTAATTGGTTTTTCAAGTAAAAATCGCATAACCCCATAACACTGGAAATGACTACCGAGGAGATCAGCTAAAGTGAAAAGGAATAAGTTGATTTCAAAACAAAAATAAAAAAGCCGAACAGTTTTTTTGCACTGACGGTACACAGGCCGCGCTCTCGTACGGTCTGGGTAAAATATGTTATTCGCGTATCCCAATTAAAATCATAATTAACTCCGTATTAAAGCAAGCGCTAATCCCAATTATAGAGCTCGCCGGTTTTACCTGCGTATGTTGCGATGTTACACTGCAACGAAACATTTATTTAAATAAACATACTTATATAGGTACCTACTCCACGGATTTGAAAAACAACGCTTTCTATCCTGCAATGGGGCTTTCTGCCAATTACTTTTTTGAATTCCACGTAAACGCAAATCGCGAATATACCTTTTCAAGTTTACAAATATGTATTAGAATTAGGAATACATAGCTTTGCTTCACCTCACGAAAAAGGGTAAGTCTTTTTGGTAAAATGTATAAAATTCTCCATTAATGACTTCTTATCACAATTTTTTTTTTAAATTATGCCATTGCACCTTCACACTCGAACTATTTACTACATTCAAAGAACAGTATACAGTATGTTAGCCACAAATTTATACGTATTTTTAAATGTAGAAGATTCAAAATTCGAATATGAATCAGTTTCACATTCAACCAAAATAATATCACCAGATAGCTGCTACAAAACATCGCTTTCATTGGGTTTCGCCATGATACCAGGACAGTTCAATGACTTAAGTCAGCTTGCCAACCCATCTTGCATCCCCAAATCAACCGAAACTTAAATAATCTCTAAACAGTCACTTTTTGAAAGTCTCCTGGTGTTTCGAGTGTCTATGGGCGGTTGTCAATTGCTTATCATCAGACAATTCTGCATGTTTGGCGACTTCTATACATTGTTCGTCATCCTGATACCTGCCCTAATCACAGGTACTGATTGTGATCTTTTGTGACACTGAACTCAGGTTCACACATTGAACAGACAATCAGTCGAACGGTTGGACAAAAATATACTCACGTCCATATTTCACATCATCAGCCTATAAGTGCCCACTGCTGAACAAAGACCTCTTCTCACACGGAGAAACTTTGAGCATTTATCACCACGCTTGCTCAAGGCGGATTGGTGATTTCAAACTTATCATTCGAATTATAAGTCCAATTTACCTTACGATGTTTTCTTTCACCGTATGTCAGTGGTGTCTAAATAATCTTAGAAAGTACATTTAACTTGGAAAATTGGTACTTGCTAGGTTTCAAACCCACCGAAGCAAGCGCCTTAACCTCCGCGCCACCACGATATAACGTTCATATTTACGAACGTACTATTACCTAGTACTTCTACGCAACACAAAGAAATTCCAAGAACATTATCAACAAGAATTACACCAGAGAGACTCCGCTTAGGAAATAATAAATTCTATTTGATCGCAATCGATATTTGTCCCTAAAAAAATATATTTTCCCCTTTGCTATTTACATTCACGTGTTTTTTGTTACTTGCCTTCTATTCTAAATACATCGAGGGGTAACAATAAATGGAACACTTCTATCTAATGTCTGCCGTTAGAGTCACAAACCGGAACGATCCCGGATACGATTCGGATCCGGCACGTGGCAGTAACGACATGCCGACACCGCAATTGTGCTACAAAATTGTTTTAAATGATTGTATTAATTTTTAAGGGGCGACTTTTTTGGTTTTCCTTTTCCTATTCTGTGAAATCTTTGGGTATGTTGTTAAGTATTTTACTCGGTCTACGTAAAAGGGAACATGTTTAGCTATTATTATTTTATTTTTATGTTGAGAAATTCAAATTCAATAAGGTAATAAGATCACTCCAATCAAATAAAAAAATGGTAAAAAATATATAGGTTCAGAAACCACGATTTTTAATAAACCTTTATACACCATTCACCTCTTTAAATCGAAAAGGAAGAAACGATTGATCGATTCGATTGGCCTATTATGAAATTATATTTCGTTGATGTACTATTAAATTCATAACTTTACAAACCAGATTATAGTGGTAAGTTACATTGTGAGGTGCAAAAGCTGTACAATGTTACAATACTTCACTATGTAAAACTTTATTTTATCTACCACTTTCTTATTCATTCATTAAAAAAGATATAAAAACACAATTATATTCAAAAATATAAAAGTAGGAGCCAGCTGGCGGCGGAAACATGATCCACGATGTTAGTGGTTAGGGCTCAAAAGACAGAAACCTCCTCACAATATTTGCCGTCTTAAGGAGTATTGTTCATCTATGTCTCGTTCTTGATCTAACCGTCTAATGCTAGCCTATTAAAGTGGCTTTCGAGGCTAATGGAGGCTACTTGTTTATCATCTGTTTCTGGAATATCCGCATCGGTCATCATCGTGCAGCGAGCTGGTCGGTCCATCACCTGATGATTAATATTAAGTCTTAAAGGTAAAATAAGCTCTCCAGCTAAGTGGACTGACGACATCCGCAGGGTGGCTGGCAGTGGTTTGATGAGAAGAGACGAACATCGAACTCAGTGGCGTGCAATTGGGGAGGCCTATGTCCAGCAGTGGACGACAACAGGACGATGATGAAAGGTGAAATATATAGTTATTTTACTGCACAGTATAGCGTTTTTTTTAATGTATGTGATCAAAATTTTAACGCATGTAAGTTTGATCAGTTTTTATAGTACAACAAAATTAACCTGTTGAATATCAGTATATAACAGGGATTCACGTCTAAAAAACACAAAACAATAAGTGATCAATAAATTAATCAATTGGTTACATCAGTGACTTATGATAATCATATCTTAAACCGTGTAACGTTCTCTATTATAATTCGAGTCTCCCTAAGAGCAGGGGTGTCCGTCATATTTGATTATTTTTTGAGGTTCAAATGAGCATGTCCCTATTTGTATGATTATAGGACACGTGCCTAAGTCGGGGCGAGTCTTTACAACACAACCGGGACTGTTATGAAATTACTCGGCAGCTTTACGCACAATTTATGTATTGCTCTCCAAAGCAGGGTGGAAGATGGCTGGGAACTTCGCCATGGCGTTGAGGCTTATTTGCCGGAGGCCCGGGTTAAGCCCAATAAGGTGGGAACCTTATTCGGCTTAGAGCAAGAGAAGGAACGGGGTTTAGTCAGTCAACGGGGTTTTAGTCAGTCAGTCTCTGACACACTCTCTCACCCTGGGCGAGAGATGTTATATGACACCACAAAAAAGACTCATTTATACGCCTAGATTTTTTCATATAATTTTGACGCGTAAAAGTGCTGTTTTATTGCCTATTTACAAAATTAAATTCCGGTTTTCATTGTTTCATTGATACCACTGTCCTGAATATACAACAACAGTAATTGATTTTTGCTGTGTTTTTGATGTAATTTAGCCTCATCATACAATACGTACTGTTTAGAACATGCAATACAATTGCTTTAATTAACTGTATCATACGAGCGAGAGTCTTGCAACTTATAAACGGTGTTAGTTTATCTATTACAGTTCCTTTTTCTAAATCTGTCTTCATTAGTTGATAAACGGTTCTTAACAAAACTCTCTGATTATTTGAAGATTCATAGAAAAGGGAAAGAGTTTTGCTATCGTCAAAACAGGTTTAGTACCTACAGTGATTTCTTTACTAAACATGTTCAAACTAGATTTGTGGATTTTCTATTAAAACAGGTCAACTGTTAACTAATGTACTCGTATGTTTATGAAACTTTACAAAGTAAGTATAATATTTAAGTATTATTTTCACTCAAACTCAAATTATTTATTTCAATAAAACCTTTATAGGTACTTTTTTATTAAATTCCATCAACGCGCACATTCGATCGTTAAAATTAAGCACCAATTCTTAAATAGGTACATGAACTAATAAACACCAAAACGCGATACATTTCTAAATACCGGCTTCCATTTCATTCGTTCCTGATACAAAAATTCAAATATCGAAGGGCATAGAGGTGAGAACACAAAATTTTGGCCTTCACATAGCTCATGAAATAAAATGCCAAAGTGTCAGACATCTCCCTGGAGAGCAAGTGTCGTGAGTCACGCGTCTATCCAATAGATTAGATTATGCATTTTGAACGGACGAACCATATCGGTTTTATATATACGGCCTTTCTCTTTAACCCTACATCCAAATTTTAGTGTTTCCCACCCTACGGTGAGAGATGAGAATAATGTTTTTTTGAATAAATTTTGTTCTGAAGTAAAAGTATATGATAGATTTCCTATCTTAAAGTGCTGTTAGGTTTTTGGAGTTGTGTCCATCGTTCATTGGATTCCTTCTGAATTGTGCGATTGCATTTGACTAAATCGATACTTACACTTGAACATAAGAATGCTAAAATTATTGTATCCTACAAATGTGGACAATGACTGTATTGTTTTCAATATAATGGCTCACATCCGATAACAATTTTATAACATCACTTTAATTGCGTAATTTATAAGTGTAAGGTATCCACAAAGATCTCAATTCATGAGAAACGATGTAATTATTGTTTCCGTTAAAATTCTTGAATACAAATTTTAATTAAAGAAGTTTAACCGTCGTCGTTGTGGTTTTCCTTTATTGGGCTACAATTTCAAAGTTCATCTGATAGTTATAAAGTCGGTTTTTACGTTAACAATGTCGACAAAATTTCTTATTATTCTCAACAACAATCTTTGCTTGATTCGACAATGTTACCGTAAAATCAAAATTATACAATTTCACTTAAGTGGAACCGAACAAACTTTACCACGGGTCTAGTGTTGTGCCTAACTGTCGAACCGCTATCACCAATTAGTGAGGTGACATTAATTGTGATGTAAACTTCGGCAGTGGAGGGGGAAGTCTGAGGCACGCGTAAGCCACGCGCCCAAATTTTGGGGCTTTTACCCTACTCAACTCAACCAAATATCATAGAACTGCCCCACTTCTCTTACGTAACAAAAAACAAGGCGTCCGAGACGAAGTTTGGGAACATTGATAGACCAAGTTACATTGGAACTTTGTACTCGAACTTTAATGTAAGAGCACTTATCTGTTATTTCTTTATTGTTGTAATTTTCGGGGGCAGTTGAGTGCTTAAGACTGCATACATTTTAGCGTTGAACAAATTTTCGTTGATAGCCAACTTTGATGGCACGTTAAAGCATATTATGCTTTTAAATTGAAACGGAAAATGACTGAATTCAACTACATAGTCATATGGTTCGTCGGAAGTGTATTAAATTGTAGTATATTCCGGAGTGAGTGCGCGGCGGGTCATACAGGACGCCGCGATCGGTGTAATTTCACTGGGCTTACATTGTTGCAATCAGAATCGATGGGGTGTTAAAATTATAGATTTTGTGCGTACATTCAATGGTAACATGTAACGTAAGCCTTAATGAATTGTTTCGATAGTGATCGCGTTCAAATGATTATAGAGCACGTTTTTCCCGGTATTTCTTCAAAAACCGGGAGTTACGTGTTCGTTTCTGAATTACTTACCATTGTATGAAGTACGTTTTTTCCACAAATCGTCAAGTTTTCCAGAGGGTTAACCCCCTATGGTCTTATTATGTAATAATTTATTAAAAATCCTTATTATCCGTACCCAAGGAGCAGTGACAGCGTCATAGCCGGCGAAGAAAAATAGCCGGTAGCTTGATTATTGAATGAGGACCTAGTCTACGTTACCTGCCGTATTAAGTCATTAGTTCAACGATAATTTCATATCCTCGGGCTTTTGCGGGAAGAAGGTGGTCAAAACGTATTGGAAGCGCATTAGAAAGCCCAGAAATTGATTATTAACAATGAAACTGCACTAAAATTATGTGTAATAATTGAATTCTGGATTAGTAGCTGCTTTTTTTCTGGACGATCAACGGCGTGGGATCGAAACTTGCGCGCATTAAAATTCTAAACCGCTCACAAAGGAGACTACGGTATGAAGCACCGAATTGTTATCCTTGGGGTTTAATTATGTCTTTGTGGTACAAAAAAAGGAATATTTCATAGTCCTTGGGGAGGTCCTGAAAGGCGAGGTTATGACTTGAAGGTTGACTAACTGAATAAGTGGATAACTTGGCAAACTTGCCATGCTTGCGGCCAGAGTTCATTACACTCTTGCATATTAAAAGCCATTGATACGTGCTTCTTGGAAAGTTTTCAAGACACTTTTAGTTTAATTAAATTACAATTTTATACAAATTCGTTTGTTCGGTAACAAGAACAATTTGAAGAATTATTTATAATATTTTAATCCTATATATAGTATGCTAAATAGTATGCCTAACAAAGTGTATTGGAAAAAAGTATGAATATGAAGTCATTAAATCCAAGATTCTCAACGAATCTCCTTTTCACAAGATTGTACTTATTTAGTAAATCAACATCATCATCAGGCTATAAGTGCCCACTGTTAAACAAAGATCTCTTCTTACACGCAGTACTAATGGGCAACCTTCAAAGACATTACCTAGTTACAAGCATATTATAGATATATTTTGTTTGGAAGGCTAGAACTATACTAAGTAAATACTTTTTATTAAAATATTTAAGGTAAATTTCTTTTTTTTTCATATTTTTTTTTGCGGTTTATTAATTTTAAATAATGTGTTATAAATTACTTTTGCTGGCTAAAACCTATTTTATCGTCATCCATGACAAACTGTAAGTGTCTGTATGTAAATATCCGTTTGTTAAATGTAATGATGTTTATGATTCACCATAAAATGATTAAATAAATAAATAACTAAAGCTAAAAATACTAAGAGTGGATTGGCGCTTTCAAACCAATGATGAAATACGTCCAGATTTTCTCATTATACCTACACTTAGGTACGACATCAGTATTCTTTAGTGGTGTTTAGATGAGTTTATCAAAAGTAAGTTTATATAACTAGGAAAAAGTCACATTGGTACTTGCTAGGTTTACCAACACTGTCATGCATAAAAAGCCGGCACCTTAACTTTCGGACCATCAGGACTAATTAGTATTTAGTTAAACATTATATATTACAATAATATATGATAACTAGCTACTCTCGCGCGGTTTCACCCGCTGCTCAGCTCCGTTTGATCGTAGCGTGATGTTTTATATCCTATAGCACTCAGTAACATTGTAGCTATCTATCAGTAAAATAATTTTGGCAATCCGACCAGCGGTTCAAAAGATTACCCCCTACATAAAAACTTACAATTTTACCTCTTTATAATATTAGTATAGATAACTGGACAATCGCAGCCAACAAACCTGACATTACCAGTGATGATAGATCGACCATCGCACAATGATAATTGATATAACAATCCCACATGACGAGAATCTTATAAAAGTTGAAAAAGGTAAAGCAATTAAATATCTTGATTTAGCTCATGAGATTGTCGACATGTGGGATGTAGACTCAGTAATCATTGTGCCGATATTCGTGTCTGCCAATGGTCTCATGCCTAAAAGCCTCGATAAACACCTAAGCAGGCTTACTTTAGATGGTTGGGTCAAGAATCTGATGCAGAAAGCTGTACGATCTGTCCGGAGATTCCTTTCTCTGGAGCCCTGGCTTGGAACTCTCCCTTTAAAATGAAATATTTAAAAATGTAAGAAACAAGTGTAAAACTCAATAGGAGTAAGACCAAAAGAACCATGATAATTTTGCTAAAGATTGCTCCAACAAAACTATAAAAACACACCTTTACGAAAACATTCAATACTAAAATCACAAAACAGAACAGAAACCGAGAAACTTGACAATACGAAGATATGTGTAGTAAATAAATTAATAATTATGTGTGTGTGTGTGTAAATAAAAAAATATATAAATTATGGATCCCTCACACAGGTGCACGTTAATAAGCTTAAGTAGATGCAGTTTTTAACTGGATATGATATATAAGAAATAACATCTGTGAGATAATAAACTCTGTTTCTGTTTATCGAGAATTTAAATTCAGTTTTCTATAAAACAATAGTCCAAAATAAAAAAATATCTTCGAAAAAAGAAAACGTGTTTTTACAATAAAATTCGAAATATTATTCTCTACCCAAAAAAAGTGAACGGAAGGAGTTAAAATTTTCCGCAAAAGGCCGAAATAAAATAGAAATGAGTGTCCGAAAAATTTTACAACCGAAAAGTTGTGAAAAAAGAACAAAAACAAGTGAAAGGTTGGTTGTAATATGTGTCCAATCTTCATACCCAGGGCTGTTGCACACTCAGCGTTTTAGATATCTTTATATATAAAAATTTTGTGTCATGTGTTTGTCCGCGATGGACTCCTAAACTACTAAACCGATTTTAAATTTAATTTGCATTCCGTGTGCATTTTGATCCATCTTGAAAGATAGGATGGCTTACATCTCAATTCAAAGTCACAATATCATTTTATTGCAAATTATTTGTACTTATGTAATATAACAAGAACCTTAGCCACAGCAACGCGTGGCTGGGTCTGCTAGTAGTGTATAAAATACTTTTTTAGGGGAAGGGAGTTTCAAAGTCAAAGTCAAAGTCAAAATTATTTATTTCAATTAGACCCATACAGGCACTTTTGAACGTCAACACAACTTTAAAGATACAAAGTGTCAGTCTGTCGGTCAGTCCTCTTAGTGAAGCTATTCGCTCGTTCCAAAGTGTAGATTATATTTCAGACTGTTACTGACTAAAAACCCCCCAAATCTTGCTCCTGCTCTCGGCCGAGGCCGCGGTACCTTATTACGCTTACGTTACAACCCCGGCTGAGCAGCAGCCTTATAGGGCCCCATCTGTGATGGTATATCATAAATTGCACCTAAGTTAATAAACAATACAGGTAATGTAAAAAAATAACAAGTCAAGGTTACTCACAACTCATTGTTTAACTCATAAAAAATATTGAAAAAAGTTTAATGATGAGAAATTTGACTTTAACTATAAATAGTATAAGATTCTAGTGTGGGAGAGTCATGGTTCGGCACGAATGGGTCGGCCCGCCTGGAGCGATAACACGGCCTCGTAGAAAACCGGTCTTTTTTGTCAAGGGAAAATCATCAAATAACTTCTCCCGCCAAGGGTCAGGCGGGAGAGACTCTTACTGACTGAAAAAGTCCCCCGTTCCTTCTCCTGCTCTGGGCCGAGACCACAGAAAATTGGCCTGAAACAACCATAGCGTTGTGTTTTGCCGTATAAGGAGATCCATAGATGTAATACTTCTCCTCCCCCAATCACTAAATCTCCTTAACCCTAATCTCCAAAAGTTTGGCAACGCACTCGTAAGTCTTCCTTCGGGTGTTCAACTATCAATGGGCGGCTGATTGCTTACCATCGCAATCTTTCTGCTTGTTTGCTGTCATATCACAAAACAAGGTCTACATTGATATGACAATAAAAATCATTCTATGGCCATCGAATTTCATTTACGTGTTATTTATATGTATTTGACTTACATCAATCATCATTTGACAGCACGTTTGGTGCGGTGGCTGGGCAACTGGCTGCCGTGCAACGTGTCGCGGGTTCGATTCCCGCACGGAACAACACTTTGTGTGATCCACAAATTGTTGTTTCGGGTCTGGGTGTGATGTGTATGTGAATTTGAATGTTTGTAAAAGAACCCACGACACAGGAGAAAAACCTAGTGTGGGGCAACGTTTTTTTTAAAAAACAAAAAACAAAAAATATCCACATAGAAATAAAAATAATAAATTTATATAGAATATAATATTGAAATGTAAAAGACGCTTCAAAGTACGTCTGCTTTTTTATGGTTGGGTCAGACTCTTTCTGGCTAAAACATCACTGCACTGCACCCGTATATCAATACCCCAGCAGGACATCAGCTCTGTTTGACCCCATCTGTGTTGATATGACAGCTGAACATTAATATCTGGATTCAATATTCGAAAAACTTTATTTTATTTCTTCATGTACTTATTATGGGGTCTATATTTCCAGTCTTTCTCCTATTTTATGAGACATAAAACCAGTAATGTACCAAAATAAATATGTAATGTACCACACTAAATATAATTGTCACAATCGAAATTGTTCATTGAGCAGTTTCAATGCTTTGCATAAAGTAAAATGAATGAAATGAAATAATTACGGCTTATACCCGCGGCAGCCCTGCTCCTCGCTATAAAGTTGCCCCGCTGCCGCGCACCCGTTGCCCTGTGATTTCTTCTTGATATTTTATTTAGGAGATTAAGACTCTTTCTGTAGGTCGTTAGGCGGTTCCCTCCATTATGCCAGTTTATGATCCCATTCCGAACTGGCAGAGAGCACACTGCTGACGCATTCTTTGTTTCTTTTTCCTAACAAATTAGGAGGTAAAGTTTTGCTTGTAAATTGCAATGATATGCGAGTGTTTTGCCGGTAGCTACGCCAGGGAGAGAATTTCGTGAACTTGTGTGTAAGTGGTAGTAAAAAAGCGGACATTTTGAGAGTTTACTGGTCTTAGCTACTTTACTTACTTACACAATAATGTGTATAAGTTACAAGCTGTACAAACCTTGAATAGAAAAGTTTATTTTTGTATTTATGCAGCGGTTTGTTTAGATTTGAGGAACGATTCGTCCTTGAGATCTCCATGGATGTCGTTGTGAATTCAATTTTCTGCGCGTCTTTTTATTGTGACCTCGCTGCGTAGTAGTGAAACGTATTTTAAATAGAACACCCCAGCTTGAGTGTCTATAAAATGCAGAAGAAACAGAACAGCATTTCGGTATAGTTCATAAAATATGAATCGTAAATGTTTAATCAAATGAAGAACTCTGCCTTAAACTTCTGTGGAATCATCCAGCTTTCGTAGCCTAAGAAATGTATAAAGTTTCAAGTGCACAAATAAATATATGAATGAGGTTCTTACACTTATTGCACTTTTACCTAATCCACTTATGGCTGCATACAAGTACTGTTATTTAAATTTTAACGTGACCAGTATGTTTTATGTGAGATATTGCGCCGTCTAGTAGCCAGTGACAAATAACCGGCGCACGTGGCCGGTCGCGCCGCGTTATAACACGTAGAACAAGTTAAAAGAGGTCGGCTCACTTTATTAATACCAAATCTATTATTTCTATTTTAATTGGAAGTTATATTGTTTCCTTTACAATTCAGTAGAGGAATTTCTTTAGGCTATCTCGTCAAAAAGGAAACAATTAACTAATGAAAAGACAACCATAACTAGAAGAAACTTATTCATGAAAATTGATCAAAATTAATCATATTTGCAGTTTTGAGTAATGTCGAATGAATCTGCTGAATTCAGCCAAACTAACAAGCTGTCTCCTCTTTCAGAGAAACTGTCATCCTAACAAAAAAGAAAAGGTCCGAGCGTACAGCGCGTCGCGTTTACCGCGCGCCTGATAGAGACATTCGACCACCGCGGGTGGGGTCCAATAGAGCCAGGGTTGTAAATGCAGAGCAATTAATATACCGTGGCTTCGGCCCAAGAACAGGAGAAAGAAGTCGATTTGAGTCAGTAAGAAACTAACATTCTTCCTAACCTTCCTTCAGACATTTGATACTTCGGCACATAAGTAACTTTCTGTGAAGCATAGTGATACTACACAGTAGTATCTATACAAATTATCTTGCAACAATGATGGTGTTTTGGTCTTTCAAGTGAGTGAGTAACAGAGACCTAGTCTAGCCTACTTCCCCATCCTGAAGTCCCTATCGATCTCCAATATTAGGGCAACGCACTTATAACTCTTCTAGTTTCGCGCCTATCCATGTCCGGCGCTACTTACCTGCAGATAAGTGCTCCCATTTGCCGTATTAAACAATAAAAAACCCAAGCAAAAAAAATATAATATTTTTTTATACTTAGTTATCATTTGAGATTCTTTCATGACTTGTACCACAAAGCCAATGCACTTACTTCAATTCATATGAAGACACCAAACTAAGTAAATCCCTCTTACGTAAAAGAAATTCACTTTGATTTTCAATATTACCGAGAGATTACCGTCTCTTAGTTGTCTCGTCGAGTTTTTTACGAGAATTTCGAAGTAAACAATAAGCGAGACGAACGAAACCCGTTGGATACAGCTTGCGCTATAGATTATATTTATTTCATGACGTTTCATTGTGAAACAGAACTTGGTCTTAAGAGTCTAAAGGATGTTTGTATCGATTTGAAATGAGAGACTTGTTGGCGGTTTTACTAGTGACAGATTCTGCAACGTTTCTTAATGGAGACACATAAAATTATTCTCATATTTAATGTCTATGGCCGATATAATTGCGGTGATGAAATGGGCCTTTTTTTATTTTACGACTAAGTTTGCATTTAGTTTGACAGACTTTAGTTCTACAGATTCAGAAACCCAGATTGGTTCAGAGATTTGCATTGAACATTACCATGGGTCGATGTTATTTTTACAGAAAACTTTAACCCCCTTATTACAAAACAAGGTTTATCTTTAGTCCAGGTTTAAACCATTGAGTCGGGTTTTGAATTTTGAATCTTATTGTCATCTACCTTCAATTCGAAATACAAAAACTGGCTCATTGGTTTAGTCCTAGACTGAAGTAAAACCTTGTTTTTTAATAAGGCCGTAAGTGTTTTCTAAACATTACTCTTTATTGTATTTCGTACAGCATATCCTAACCTTCTACAATGACTAACAAATAACTGCTCAGACAAAGAAGTACCAAGTAATTTTATGCACTTGTTCTAAAGTAATTCGCGAGCATCGTGTCGTGTATCTTACAGCAAATATTGTTTTTATTTACTTACTAGAGACGTTGATCTTTCTCAACTATTAAAAGCAATTTTTTATACATATTAACAACCTTTCTTGTTAATCACCGTATCCATTAAAAACCGCTTTTAAAGATTTTAGCAAACAAGAGTTATAGGGACAGAGAAAGCGACTTAGTTTTCTACTATAAAATTAAACAAAGTTTTTAAAACATTAATAAACACACTACCTATTACAAAACAAATTTGTTCTATAAAATGTGTTAAGCGATAGTTATGGTTTCACAGCTGTTTATCTATTTACCGTTCTTGGTAACGTGGAAGTAATTGATGGTGGTCGCTGTACTGGTCAACTAGGTGTTTGACCACACACCACTGCCCTGTGATTAAGTGTTGGGTGGTAGTTACGGGGAGGGAGGGGATCAGTCACTATTCTTGGCTAAACTGTGTATTTTATTTATAGAAATGTTGTACTTACAAAGTAAAGTTTCTATGCAGTGTACTGCCAACTGCAAACGCCGAAGTCGTTAGCATATCGATTGATATGTCACATCCTTTATTCTTCGAACATTACATTAGCCCTATATTTGACGCTTGTTAAGTTTTAAGGTGGGAAAGTAGGTGAAATGGCTGTAAAAATACGCTGATTGATTTTAAATTCCACTTATTATTCCGTCATAATATCAGTTTTATTGTTTCACCATTTGGAGCTAGTCGAGCGTATATTGCTTAACACAGACATGTGTAAACAAAATTGTGACGTAATCAAAAAAAAATTAAGAAATATTGGACATCCAGTACTTTCTTCAGTTACTTTCACAACGCTGTGGTTGTTTCACGCCGGTTTTAAGTAAGGACGTGGTATGAATTTGGTTGACCCAACACATTCGTGCCGAAACATGCCTCTTCCACACTTAATATTGTACAAAATGCATGCTGGTAATTGCACGGATTGCACTAACATGCATATTGTATTAAAAATGTATATCAGTATAGAATTATATATACATACATTCTATTTATCAATTAATGGATTATCGGTAGCGTAGAATTATAACAGATT
Source organism: Spodoptera exigua (assembly GCA_902829305.4). NCBI lineage: Eukaryota > Metazoa > Arthropoda > Insecta > Lepidoptera > Noctuidae > Spodoptera > Spodoptera exigua. Next base: position 2,444,207 of record LR824601.2, on the reverse strand, counting down.
ATCAAATTAGGAATATGAATTATATAATGAATGCAATCGGGTGCGATAGGATTAAATTGTTATTGACGAGGTAATTGTTGAAGTATTTTTTTCTCAACTACTTAGAACTACTTTGCGATACTGAACCTAGAACAAGAAAAAGTCTAGATAATAGATTGAAGACAGCTGCCAAAAGCCAAAAATATCTAAAATGTCTATTTGTACATATTTTTTTTTGTTATGTTTTGTTTTAACAGATTTAAAGTGTGTATATAAATAAAAAAACAAATCATTCAGTCAAATAGTAGTTGGGATTACATACTGCACGGTTCAGGTGTAACACGTCGTGAGTTCTATTTCCAGGTCGAACAAAAGTGTTAATGGTCTCTTTTAAGTGAAAAGAAGAAGGTAGATGGGGTACAAAGGTGGCGCCGATTAATTACCATCCGTCTGTTCGTTTTCGTTCTTATCACATAAAGAAAATAATGTTGATATGATAGGCTCATGGGTTGTGTGCCTGATCGACGGTTAAGCAAGATGGGTTGGCGCCATATCACATAGTTCTGGCTAAAAAACACCATTATAGTTCTGTTACTTTGTTTTCGAACAATAGTGTCAGTTGATGTCAATTGCGCAAAACCGTTGGTGATCGCGAACAATGTGTCATCGAAGGTCGATGATTAGCAAAAAATTCCCCCCTCATGTGTGTACGGATAATAAAAATGAAATTAGACACACACCGCCCTACCGTTTTATAGGGCACAGGATAATAGAAGAAACTGGAATGGAAAAATATAAGTTTATGTGTGTATTAATTTTAAATTTATTATAATTTTTCGGCATTCATATTCAGAGTAGTCAAATAGGAAATGATCTAGATTTTTTTCTATAACCTTAATGTGTAACAAAAGTTCTGTTTTATTGCCTATAAATACAAAAATAATTTCGTTATTTCATTATTACATTTACATTACATTTTGTTATGAAATTTGAATGTCGAACAAAATACAGTGCAATGAGCAAATTGATTTAGATTCTAAGCTCATTGAATAAAAATTCACAATACAATAACATTCGACAAATTAATGTAGTACGTTGACTTTTCTATTCAATTAGTACCAACGCTTACGAATTTTTGATTTGAGTTCTTTCTATGTAGAATTATCAATTATTTAATTAGATTTATACACAACCTAAGTATTTTTCTTGCACGCGATTATTAAATAATGTCATCTTATGAGTATATCTACAACTAGTTTCACTGCGTTTTAGAGTCAAGTCGGACAAGTTTTTAGAACACAATCATACAATCTTTCTTATCCAAAATTTTCTAATCCAGAGGACCAACAAATGGCCATGCAGGTCGTGCAACTATTCACACATCTCACATCAAATTCGACAAAATTGCCAACGCAAAGAGAACTCTATCCCATTAACCTAAAACTCACACAATTTCCAAAAGTAATTTGCTGACATTTGGTAGGGTTATAGAAATAAGTTTTAGGGTGTATAATCGATTATGTTATGTTATATCTCGTTACGAGATGAGAGGGTGAGCAGAGGTCACGATTATTTGTTTTTGATCGTGTTAATTTTATGCTCTTAAATTTATCTGATCGAATTCTTTTAACCATTAGATCGTAATGCTGATACTGTGGGCGAAATTAAATTAAGTACCATAATTGTCTTGTAGTGCTTTTTTATTGTAAGAATGTTTTGTCCAGGGATTTATTAATTCTTAGAGGCTGTGTGACAATATCTGAAAGGTCTGTTATGTAGAAGGTAATTAGTATGAACTATGTGCTTCATAGTTTGGTCGGATACTTACGAGGTGGTGAAATAGGTGCATTGTGTATTATACATATTTTACACTTTACATGTTATAGAGCTATGTTTATATTTAAACTTAATCCCCCTTATTACAAAACAAGATTTATCTTTAGTCCAGGTTTAAACCATTGAGTCGGGTTTTGAATTTTGAATCTTATTGTCATCTACCTTTAATTCGAAATACAAAAACTGGCTCAATGGTTTAGTCCTAGACTAAAGTAAAACCTTGTTTTGTAATAAGGCCGAATTTGTCATCGGCCGGCATCCCGCCTGGTGGCTTGCAATGATGCGACCTACGATGGAGCACGCCTACCCATAAGCAACATAATAACTTGAACCTTGAAGATAAATACAATGTTATGTAAACTAAACTTTATTTTTTTACATTTTTTATAAAAGAAACTAAGTTAATAATAGATAATTGTGAAATACGATCAACTGCTACGCTATCCACAGACCGCAACTAAAAGCTGTTTCTTGCACGTGTTATTCAACCATATTCTTGTCTCTGTCTTTCCTATAAAAATACCTGTGTGCAATAGTAATAGAACATCAGATTATCAAAGTCACGTTCAATAGATAACAAGGATTCGATTTATTGTAAAAATAGGTGTCTTCAAAATTAGTTCTATACAAAATGTCTCAACATTGACTGGGCTACTATACTGGACTGGGCGTAAATAAAACTCAAATAATATCAGTTTAATTTGATCAAAAAGTTCAAACTCATTTCTAAGTTTGGAGGGAAAAATAAGATCATAGATCCCCTCAGTGTCTCGGTGATCCTCGCAAATACACTTACGTCACGCGTTGTTATGTCAAAATGTTGCCAGTAAGCCAATAACAGCCGATGATAAAGTTGCCAGATTGAAAAAGTATTTGCGGCTGTCTGGGATTTGATATGATCGAAATGAATCCAATTGAATGTAATTGAAATGTTTTTGCTATTTTTTATATCTTCGTTCTTATCTATAGTTTAAATTCCGCCTTTTAATATTATTTGTTGATATAGGTATTAAATTGTTTTTAATAGATTAATTCCAAAAAAATAGGTTATAAGTAAAAATCTAAGTACATATCATTCTGCTTGCGATCACTAATTTGTTGAAAACATCCAATAGAATCGTTGGATTTTAGGTATAGGTACAACTTTAAATGATCAATTTTATGTATCCAACGATTTCGGTGAAATAATACCTAAAAATGTTTTTATACATAGACCCACACAAGGAAGTTAATTTGTTTCTATATGTCCCAATTCAATTACACAAATCACGTACAGACCTAAAACAAGTGGTTTACCATAGAAATAAATATTCCAGAGAAGAAACGAAGCCACACTTTGCTCAGGACGCGCCCAAAACAGCAACCATATCATCATCATAAGGCTTTTTGAGTGTCCACTGCTGAGCAAAGGTCTCTTGTCACACGAAGAAGGTTTGCGCATTAAATCACCACACTTGCTCAAGGTAGACTGGCCAATTTAAACTTATAATTATAAATTATAAGCCCATGTTTGTTCACGACGTTTTCCTTCACTTTATGTCAGCGGTGTCTAAATAATCATAGAAAGTACGTATAACTCGGAAAAAGTCACATTGGTTCTTGCCAGGTTTCGAGCCCACACCCTCATGCTTGTGAAACGGGTGTCTTTACCTCTGGGCCACCACTACAATATCAACCGTTCCATCACGAATCTTGATTGAAGAGTATTATCTATAAAATTTATTTTTCTTCAAAAGAGGCACATCCTTCAAATCTTTCTGTTACAAACTCGTTCGTAAAAAATCAAATAAATAAATATACGTACGTACTCAAAGTGATGGATGGCTTAAAGGCCGCTTTCTGAGAGCATTTCACTGTATTTCTATGAAGTTGAAGTAAAATGAATATGTATAAAGAGATAAAAACCTATGAAAAATTGCAGTACTATTATCCCATTTTTTTCCTTAAAATTGTTTAAAGTAAAATCCTAACGTTTCATCCCAGGTTTAAGAAGGCATTAGCAGGCTTAAGAAGCCAGTCCTAATATGTTTAGGCTCATATTCACAGCATATACTATCATAACGTCAATACAATATAATGTAAAAATTTGCAAAGTACAGTCTGCCGGTCTACGATTCAGAATGCATTTCTTGACGATTTCGAGCCCAATCATAGGCAAAGACAAAAGTCTGACAATGAAATATCTGATATCTTTACTTAATAGCTATTACGAAAAAGTGCTGATGTATATCTGGGTAAAAATGTCCAAAAACTCGATACGCACAAACAGACGACGAACTCACGGCCCATACAATCCTTGTCCAAACACGGGGTCGCTGGGGAGCCCGGCTAGCCGAGTAGAACCCAACAGAGACCGCACCAGATCAAAGGCACCATAAAAATCCAACTAAGTACATTATTATACCCGTGAAATGCCTACATCTGTTGTTTTTTTCCTATTAGACACAAATAAGCATTGATCTACCGGTCACCCCTATTTAAGCAACCCTCTCATTTCTAACAACTGATTCCGAACTCTACGTACAAACTACAAAGTTGAAATTCGAATGACTATCTAATGCACATTTTTCCATCGCAATTTGCACTCTACTTAAAAAGAATTAAGAGCAATTTTTGGTGTAACAGTCGGATTGCATTGGGTCAAGTCGGTGCCGATTTAATTTCACTTGTGTCCCTGATCTGATTACGTTGTGTGCGAACGTGTGACGTTTCGCTTTTGCCTTTAGGCGGATGAGCGGCAGATTTACTTAAACCGATTGAAGATTGAAGCTTTAAATAACTTTTCATTATTTTCAAATAAATATTAAGGTTAGTTCGTGTACTACGGCGTGCGAGGCTACGATGTGCTACGACGTAGTACATTTACTACGCAGTACTACGACGAGAACAGAAAGGTTTCTGTATTAAATAAAATTATAGTATGAAATGTCAAGGTTAAAAAATAAGTATGTTATGTGAGTTATGAGTATTTGTGCGTACGTCAATAGCCTTGCTCCTAATATACGAAATAATTTAACTTTCACCTCGGCTTGTCCTTTACGAATGAAGAACAGTATTCCTAAACATATCCAAACACTAATTCTATTTTCCATCATTGTACCTTCTGCTGACAAGGTTCAGTTCGCTCTCACTCACGAGTGTCACTTTTGTACGTAACCCAGCATTAAGAAGACGCAGCTAAAACAGGGAAAACGCATTAGGTGTTTGGTGCACAAATACGATCTATAATTTATGAGGTTAACGCCACGTTCTCTTATATATTTATATAAAAATATTTAGACAGAGAATAAACGAAGAATGGAAAAGTAATGGTAATTCTAATAGCTGTCTAAAATATCATGATTCACCCTTCTTTTTACGTCAATGTATCACAAAACATGAAAAATGGAATACAGAATCTCTTTCAATGTAAATCTGGCTAACTATAGTATTGTTTACATTAATTTGCAAACGATCCAAAACCTGTTTAATGGATCCATATGTCCAGAAATGTACACCAAACTTCACCAACTTACGTTTTGTAATCAGTAAAAATACTAAACGTTCTTATGTCGGCGCAAAAAAGTTGAAATTCTTTTGCCAGTCAGTTTGTCGTCTACGTAAAATAGTTTGTTCGTTCTCCCTGCCATATTTCGATGTATTATTATGAGTATTATTTTTTTTATTTCGAGTTTTTGATCGGCGAGGGTTATTCATTCAAGTTGGGCCTCATTGTTTATTGTTCCGTGTGATATTTATGAAGTGCATCGTTGATTTTCATGGCTTTGTGCATCATTTGCTCTGATTTTTAAGTGAATATTCCTGTCGAGGGTTTAGCATTTAAAATGTAACGTTTTGTTTGACCACATCTTACTGCTTTGTAACTTATTAAATTTTATGTAAGTTTTTAATATTGACATTAGCTAAATAAACAGCAGTTTTATATTTTATTCCGAATAAATGAATCCACTGTTTTAAAGTATTCAAATATTTACCTTTTGTTAGTGCACTACCCAAAGGAATATCTTTCGGTGCTGTAAGAATGAAGCGTCATAAAATACGGTAAGCATTTCGGGGCTAAGTGCAGCAATTCATAGCATACTTGGATTGTTTCTAAGATTTACTAGCGCTATCTAAGTTCATGCAGAGCGCAGGGGAGCCGATCCTTGCCAATGTAATAACAATCAAATATTATGTTTGCATTCGCAAATTGGTATGTATTCCCTGCTAAGAATAGGGCCTCGTTCCTGGCCTGTGGCTGTTGGGGCATTGAGGATATAATACCTACGTATCATGCTGTATAGTTGTCTTTTAGGGAGCCTTGCGGAAAAAACATTCCATTATATTCTTGTACATACACATTAGAAGAATGTTTTTTTTTAATCATATAAACTAGTGCTTGTCTACAGTCCCAACTTATGGTAAGCAGTGGTGCAATCGTTGACAGTAAGTCGCACTAGTTTATTAAGAGCCTATTCACTCTATCCTTGAAGACACCTAAATCATAACTGGACGGAAATACCGTTGCAGGCAAGCTATTCCAATCAAATAGATATGCGTGGTATAAACGACAAAGCGAAACGCTTATAAAAAAGACGTTTGAGCAATAATTATAAAGATGGAATCATTAAGGTGATTAAAAAACAGATCCATTCATTTGCATTACCAAGAAACAATTTTAAGCAAAATTAACTCAATTTTGTAATCTCTGTTCATATTTAAAACAACATAACCTAAAAACTGCTTTTCCCGCCAAACGAAGCGCGCCATTGCGTTCGACATCCATTAAGGTTTTCCCTCAAAGATGGCGTCGAGTGGCAGTGCGACCGAGACAAATAACGTTCATTACACCGACTCGAGTTTGTATTAAAACAATCGTGCGGCTAACTAACTCATTATTGTTTGTAACGACGCAATTACACTTAATATAGAACGTCGGGGTAGGAAAGTTAGCAGGGTAGAAGCAGGAAGTACAACGTACATACAAGAGACTAAAAGAAATTGTGTAGGGTAAAAGAATAATGTTGGTTAGTTTTTCTATTGTGAATGATCACTTTCCTTTCGAAGGATAATGAAACTTCTAATAGCATGTATCGTCAATAAAGGTAAAAATGTAGATATTGTTCTTAGGTATACCAAATAAATAAGCTTTTTAACTAATTTATTTTTATTATCTTTTGTAACCAATGATCGGCGCAGTAGCAAAAGGTTGAATGTCTAAAGTAATAAAACCCTTTGTTTTTTAGTTCTAATTCATCTTTTATATGCATTATGGTACGCAAATATATGAAGATATTTTTAACAGTGATTTGGATTTGGTGATACAAATTTTAATTAAAAATACCAAGAATAACAATAAACACACAGAATCAAAACAAACAAAGCAATATGGCGTTACGTTTACAAGTGGAAGGCGAACTTATTTATATTTTTGCATTCTCTCGCCCTCATTCCGCGCAGAGGCGTATGATCGCGCTTGGGTTTCTTCGCTTTCAAATTAAATAAATAATGCATACAATTTGTGAGCAATAAAGTTTGCAAAGTGTAGGTGTGTCGGCGTAGTGCGCTGAATTTCGCGCGCCGACCCGCTGGGAACAATAACGGTTGGCGGTGGCGATAAGATTGCGCTCTCGGACCGAACCTAGCGAACGTACTTTTACGTGTCTAAGATACTCCTTGCGTGTATTTTGTTTATAACTACAAGTTGTATTCTGAAATGGTTGACATTTCTCAACATTTAGATCGTGGCTGGTGAACATTGATGTGGTTAGTATATTCTCACTAATGAAATATTTGTAGGTTTTTAAGTACATTTCCCGTATCGTATAAGTCAATCTCGTAATAGAAGATAGTACTGGGTAAATTTTTTCCTTTTACCTAATACCTTTGCCTCAATAATGCCACGTAGATTTTTATGTAACGTATCCTATTTTAGTATTCTAGTAATACTCGTAACTCAAGAGTATGAAACATGAAAAATCTCTTAAACAAAAACAAAATAAATCGTCAGCGCCGTCTTAGGACCCCGACAACCGTACGTAAAGGTGTATTCACATTGGCGTACACTGAAGCATTGTCATAGTTTCAAGCATGAACCCAAGTTTGAATAGCGGCGGTTCACTCCTATGTGGCTACTGCCTTTGTACTCCCGTTTACAATACATAAATAGTAAATATGTGCGCTTGTAAACAAGCTTATAGGAAAGTTTTATTACACTTACGGTCAAAGTGTAGACAATATTTTAGTTGTTAAAGAACGGACTGGTTTCAGGTCACATTTCTAGATTTAATCAAATGTTTCGACACTGGGTCCGGTTGTGTTTTGTTTTAGAAATATTGGAGATTTGTATTGGTTCATGTTTCCTTCGTTCCTTGGGTGTGTAGTTTTATCGTGGGCTTTAAAATATTATCATTTCGATCACAATATTAACTGATACTTCAAAATCTATGTATCAAATTCTCGCAACGAATAATAATGTTTTGTAAAAATAATCATTAACCTAATTTCCCAATAACTAGCGATAACTTAGTTTATAATATCATTTTCCGAAGTTTAAAGTTCACAGCAAAAGAGGTTTTATTCTACTTTTGTGTGTATCCTGTGGCGCACTGCGTCTGTTTCCCGTACACGTGTATTTACTTAAAAACAAAATATTTTTAATGTGGCAACAATTCGATAAAGTTTTTCTTTTGTAGATATAAACAACTAGGACTAAAAGTTTGCGACAAGTTTAGAGCAGCTTTGGCGAATATGAGGCTGAAAATTAATAATCTATACTTACTTATACATTATTTTTAAATAACAGTAAACTAGCTATTGCTTGCTACTCCGTTCGCGTGGAATAGTGACTTTCTGCAGATTTTTGTTATAAAATCGTTTCTCGAGTTCCAAACTATGTCTGTACTAAATTTCTCAGAAATCGGTTCAGTAGTTTAGGCGTGAAGAAAAGACAGACAGATAGAAAGAGTTACTTTCGCATTTATAATATTAGTATAGAAATAGTGATATCGATATAAACAATGAATAAAAGTGTGGGAGTTCGAATGAGTCGACTCATCTGGTTACGTTGGCTCATACGGACTTCATACCTCAAGCCCTTGGCTCATACCTTACAGAAATGCGTGTAATATCTCGTCGTATGAGTTAGGTTCCCGGACACAGCCGCCAGTCGAATCGCACTTCTGACTATGGTTATTTACCATGGCGACGCTTATTTACCATAAGGTGGCCCATATGTCCGTTCGACGCCCTTTCGACATACTCGTAGAAAAACTAATCTTCAATAAAAATGTTACCACCGCAATAGAAAACGTTAGTAAAAACACAACCAAACCAATCCAAAAATAACCAATCACATCAACAATTCTTACTAGATCTTGTTTACAAATAATGTGATGTACTTTATGTTGATGTTTACATATTTATTGCTATAAATAAATATGGTGGACTTCTCAGTTATGGCACGAACGTCGTATGGTAAGAAGGACGTCCTTTGAATATGTTATCGATCATATATCGGCCATCTCCGGTTAGCTAAAGACTTTATATGCTTTATGATATACATCGCCGGCTTGAACGAACTAGCAATTGTATTACCTATTGTAAGTATTACTTGTATAGGTTGCAGCTTATTAACTTTTTGACCGCCATGTGCTTGTCGATTATAACCGACAAGAAAACGTATATGCTTAATTAATGTTTGGTTGGTCCGATAGTCAACATTGGGAGTCAAAGGGTTAAGCATTCAATCTAAGTCGCCATCCGAGCGCCATTCGTCAAACAGCCATCAGATCTCACGGTTTCGCCCCCACAAAGGCTGATGTTCAGCTGGGTTTGCGAGTGCAAGCTCAATAGTGTTACGCAGCCCCAGGTCGGAGCAGGAACAGGCCGTTTAAACTCGGTAATAGTCTGACACTCTCGCCTCATCCAGGGCAGAAGAAGAATTTAGACGATTTGCTCATGCAATGGTTAGATTGCCTAACCATATGATGAATTTCTGATTTAGGAAAGTTGAAATGGTAGGTTAACTTGAGTTAGAACTGTGAAATACAGAGCACAAAAATTGAATTACAACATACAAACAATGAATTCTTCATTCTTTAAAATATAGTAGATATATAAATCAGATGCATATTTTCAGTTCAGTTTTTTTTTAAAACATTGTTCCACACTATGATTTTCTCCTGTGGCGTATGTTCAGTTTACAAACATACAACACATACACATGACACCCAGACCTGAAACAACCATTTGTGGATCACATAAAGAGTGATTCCGTGCGGGAAACCAACCATCGACACGTTGCACGCCACCCGGTTGATCAGCCACCGCGCCAACCGTGCAGTCGAGTCGACAAACATAACAATTCTATGTACGATACAAAAGCATTTCCCAGTTCCCGTCTACTTTCGTATAATTAAGCTGTGAAACAGAAAAACAAACTCCGGAGCAATGCCGACCGCACTTTGAATGACGAAGGTGCGAGCTATCTGAAAGGTTGACGCAAACGTTTTGCATTTACGAAAGACGGGTTAGGGTACATTTGAAATCAATTGGAGGTACCTATTTCATGAAATATTTTTTTTTTTAATGTAATTGGTCGGCAAACGAGCATACGGATTACCAGATGGTAAGCAATCAGCGCCGCCCATGGACACCCGCAACAGAGGAGTTACGAGTGCGTTGCCGACCTTTTAGGGATTAGGGAATTGGAGATTTAGAGATTGAGGAGGGATTGGGAGCGGGGAAGGATTGGGCCTCCGGTAACCTCACTCACACGGGAAAACACAACGCTGTGGTTGTTTCAAGCCGGTCTTCTGTGATGCCGTGGTATCACTCCGGTCGAGCCGACCCATTCGTGTCGAAGCATGGCTCTCCCACACTTTTCTACATAGGTACTGGTACATACTCATACTACAAATATTATAAATGCGAAAGTTTCTGTGAATGTATGGATGTATTTTTGTATATTCTTTCACGCAAAACGGCTGGATTGATTTGGTTGAAATTTGTATGTAGATATGTAGATTTTTATCAACATACCACGTGGTCGGCAGCACTTCGGCTAGTATGTAATACGTTAGGTATACAAACCGACAGAGATGTGTGAGCACTGTTTTGAGCTATGAGTATTATAATTCTTATTTTCTTGTGACATGAAAAAAAAGTGGATATCTAAATCCTCGTAATTCTTTGTAATTTTGAATAAATTTATCAGCTTACTTACATTAACTTGATTTATCTAATGTGTAATTATTTTATTTATTTATTTACTTATTTCAGTAGTTAATCCCCATTTCCTTGTTTATTTTTTTATTAAATGTTTGGTTTACTACTACATAGACCTACTGGTAGTTTGTGCTCTCCAAATATTTTTTAGATTTATATCAATTGTTTTTTCACCGTAAGTGAATTATGTATGTGACTCTTTATAACCAAAGAAGATATTTCTAAACCTTAAGCTAATTCTCATCAATCTATAAACTTAACATGTATTAAAGACTTCAAGGACTAAAACTCACGAAGTCTATTCTTATTATAAAGACGAATTATACAGATATCCATCCTCCAATTCCTCCAATTCTGTAATCACTAAATCCTTAAAAGATTGGCAATGCATTTCTAATCCCTCTGGTGTCGCGGGTGTAGGTACAACAGTAGCGCTGAGTGCTTACTATCAGTTAATCGGTCGACTATTTAACCACTGACTTCCATAAAAAGAACTAGATGAACTCCTCAGATGAACATTTAGACTTTTATCCACATTTTTTTCTTTTCAACCGCAGCTAAAAAAGAGAGGCAATGTACGAAAAACAAAAGTTTAACACGAATACATAAGTTACTAGATGCTTTGCGTTTTACGCACCCAAGCCACGTCTTGCTGGGGTGGCCAGATGACAAAATGTAGTATAAAATACAACGCACGAATACAGTTTGCATGTTTCATAAACCATCAGAAATATGTGTTTAGTGTTCCGTCGGTTTTGGCTTTAGAATTTTGTATTTTTCTTTTTTTTTCTCTCGCTCTACATACACAGCGAGTGTGGAGTGCAGTCTATTTCGAAAACATCCACAAAGTTTTCTGTCTATCTAAAAGGAATAAAAACTTTAATGGAGTTTAGGATTAAAACAGACTATTGTTTCGAAAGATTTTTTTCCAAAATCTGAGTGCTGTAGGGATTTTTCGATGCAATAGCGTGCCCAGATCAAGTGCACTCTTTCTATTTCGCCGCCATTTTAAATAAATAGTAGAATATGCTACTGTCAGTTAGACGCCGTATTTGGCAGTTTTTTTACAAGAAGCTTTTGGTGTTTTTGAGAAAAAATATGTTCAATATTTTTGGATCGTTTCGACTGCTAAAGCAACACTGATTTTGCATGCTTCTATCTAGAAAAGTAAAATCAGACTTCCATGCGATGGGGCCAAGGCTACTTAAGTAGTCAGTGTGAAGTCGTAATGCTAAATATCTGTCACAGTAAGTAATCAACATTGAAGTAGTACTTGAACTAAAAGTAAATTAAAGGTCCATAACATGATCTACTGACCAAACACTTTCTAGTAACAGGTAGAATAAACATCACATAAATACTTATAACATTATCATAACATAGCATCAACCCACAACCTCCTCTTAAAACAGAAACAAAGCAACATTAAAATTAACCCTTCCTCCAACAGATAGGTTCATAATAAATTCATTGCGAATGACCGAGACAGCGAAATTACATATAACAAACCCACAAAATTAACAATGAAAATAATGTTACATCTATTAATCCCCCAAACACCCTATTAACAAGGGCGGGATTCGTATTAAAATGATAAATGGTTCTAATCATCATTTCTTTCTAACCAGCCTGACTAGACCTCCAATCCCTCTCTCAACAAACGAAATACGAGTGTCCTTACATGGTGTTGAACACTCTCTGAGGTGTCAAACGAAAATGGTCCTTCTTCCCTAAGTTTGGCACACAGTGAGTTAACTTTTACAAATTACCGGAGCAATAGAGTGTGTTAGGCAGCTGAGAAAAGAGATGGATTGTTTTACTGATCTGCTTCCTCTTAAAATATTATGTTCATTTAAAGTTGGAGTTGAGATGGATGGTCGTCGGTGCTAAGTGCCAGGTAATTGAATGACGTCACATAAATTGAGTGGGATAGCTTCTTTCTTTTGTTTGAAGAGTTTGGATCATCTCGGTAAAGTTTTGACGTGGTCGATCCTTAATATATAAGTTTTTGTTTTGTCATTTGGCGGGTGTGTGTGTCTATAAGTCGCAGAATGTACGATTATAGTACTTCTTATTAAGTACTTAATTCCTCTTACATATCCCAATGTAGAACAATAACAGTAACAGTCTTTTAAAACTATATCGAAGTAGTTGCACCTCATTATAATCAGCTTTTTGATGTGCGGGTACCAATTATCATATAGAGAAGATATAAACATAAATCAACGTGCTTGGTCAAAGACCGATGGTTTCAAACTGATGATTAGGAATTACGAGTCCAAGTTTCCTCTAGATTTACGTACATATTCACTATCTATACGTATTATTAACCTAAAAAACAAGATGACGGCCTTAACCTGCGAGACATGACAATGATTTTTCGTGGCTTTGATAAATGCTATTAATATAAAATGTTCTCCGGTTTACAAGTTAAGCCTAGACTAGTACCTGAAGTCTTCAGCTCGGCAGCATCACAACAAAGCGGGAGGAAATTCAAGAGCATCCCTGGTGGTTTGATATTATTAAAATTAAAATTAGATTAAGCTTTTTCGTTTAGGACTCGTTGTTTTTGCCGTAATTATAAGGGGTTGAATATTTGGTGATTAACATGCCACCTAATTCGATAGCTTATGAAATATTAACGAACATTCCTCGACTAAACTTGGTTTTGTTACGTTTTTGATTGCAGTTCACTCGCCTTCATAATTGCCTTTGGGATAGGGTTGCGGAGAGAACACTATAGGATGTTGATTTTCTGTGAGCGGCAAAATTTTCCTTCTTGTACTTAGGTATGTTTGGATGTATTTTATTTTCTTATTAAATAGCAATGTTAAAGATGCCTTCATTTATAATTAGTTATTTCTAAGTGTTAAATAGGCATTCGGGTTTACCTAAATTGACAAGTAGTGTAAATATTTCAAACAACTCACTACGTGAAACGAAATGTCTTGCCATATGATTATTACTATTTTGTATGTCACACACACACACACACACACACTCCGCTGGGTTTCTCATTGACACACCATACACACAGTCAAACACAAAATGATATTTGATTGCACACTTAGTAGGTACACCCGAGCATTTGAGGCGCGCGCTGAACGCAACGCCACCACAAAAAGAGCCCTATAGGGCTAATGTTCAGCCGGGGCAAACGCAATAAGACACCGCGGCCTTGCACTTGAGCAGGAGATGAAACGGGGCGTTCTTGGTCAGTAAGAGTCTGCCACTCCCTGGGCGGGAAAACCAACTTGATGATTTACTCCTAACGAAAAAAAACCACACTTGCAGTTAGCCTTTTTATCGAAACGTTGAAAAAATGTCCTTGACTCCAGCTACGATGGTAGTAACTCTTAACAAAAGGACGGTATTATGCATCACCCTGTATGTTCCATGTTATTGTTATTGTGATTAAGGGCAGGAGTACCTACAGCCGTCGTGTCGTGACAGTTACCCTCAAACGTGCATTAATATTACAATGGCTACCACGTCCCGACAAGGTGGTAACTTGTCCGTTGTAACCCTGGCAGAGCCACCTCGGGAGCCATTCGACAACTTTCTTGGACGACACAGGTGAACTGAAACTCTTAAGTATTGTTTCAGGTGTTAATGCAGTTAGTTTGGACGCTGCCTACAATAAGCCATATTATCAAAGTACGAGTTTTAAGCTTCCAATCGTGGTGATTCGAGGCACAATTTATGTTCGCTTGGGGTTTGAGGAATTAAAACAATAAAAAAAGAAGTACTTACCTATGTTAAAATTATGAACAATTGACAGAAAAAGCTGTAAAATCGATCTTCATTTTGATTATTAGTTTCATTAATCGAAAAATAATACCCATGAAGTACTTAAGTAGATACTTTTCAAATCCCACATCCATGTTATTCATAATCTTATAATTTTGGTAGCCTTTCACCCGATGACGATAAGTATTCTTTATTCTTAGTACCTAAAAAAGTATTTATAATAACTAAAAGATTGGATGATTTGTCTATCCTAGTGTCAAGATCATTCATCTACAGTTTACAACACCACAATTACATAAAATTTCATAAAATTACATAAAATTTCGTGATGGAAAGGTGCCTGTCTCTTATTATTTATCTACACATACATTATTACTATTACTTAATCTTATATATAAAAATGGATCGCAAAATGTGTTGGTAAGCGCATAACTCAACAACGCCTGGACCAATTTTGCTGATTCTTTTTTTGTTGTGTTTGTTATTGTCAGGAGAAGGTTCTTATCTTTCTTTAAAGTGACCCTTTGATAGCGAGATAGTTGGACCCGTGCGAAGCGGGGGCAGGCCGCTAGTTCGTAAATAAGATCATCGGATCTTCATCGACACATTTCTTTTAGACACTGGACACAATTAACATGCCTATAAATAAAACAATCTACTAAAAGAAAGATATAGGTAGGTATATCGAACCAAAATTAAAATCCAATCAAATAGACCACTGTCAAATAGAAGTTACCAATCGATTCGTCACAGAAGATACATTACAGTGAATTATAAAATTAAATTAGTGCAGTGCGACCCCAACAAGTACCAACTAATCGGCATCCTATGGTCTCTATAAAATCAGATTAAGTTTCTGTGTGTTCGCCTTGGGGCCACTACGGGATGACACGGCTATAAATTACACTAGAACTGCCCAAATACACGCTCGCTGGACGTATCTACTTTTAGTCTTAAATTGGACTTGAAAATTGTTCAGTTTCAATGTAGTTTATTTTATAGGTTATATATATACAATATATATCAAGTTTATTAATGGGAATAATAATGTTGTCCTCAAAATTATTAAGAGTATTTTTAATTGTGGGCGTATTTGAATATGTAATCAATGACAAGTATAATTAACTTACGTATTATAAGTAGTTATAAAGTACATTATTTAGAGAATTTTATTTATAATGATTTTTTATCTTAATACCTACAAAAATGTTTCATTGTTATATTTTTATAAAAAAATCCCCATGGCACTTCCAGTAAGCTTTATCGAACTAATCCATCGCCTGCTCACATTTTTGCAGATTAAAAATGTAATTAATTTTTTTATAGCTTGCTCTATTGGCTTGTGCAAATGCTGTTATTTTTAGGTCGCGCACCGAAAGACCGTGGATTATGGGGTTTACACAACTTCTGATGCCATGATTAATTTACTTTTGATTTTGAAGGGTCAGTCACGTAATATAGGTACATCCATTGCGAGCAGGAAAAGGAACGAACTGGGTTTTTAGCCGTATGATTACGCGGATATTAACGCGAAAAATTATTAAAATAGGTACCTACTTTGGTCGCACAGATCGTGGTTGCAAGCACAATAAAAGTTAGTGGGTTTTAGTAAGTAGAAGTATGACAGTCCCTCTCCTCCGTATTAAAAAAATTGGTTTATTCCCTCTCCTGCTCCTCCCTCCTCTCTCCTTGTCTATTTTCTCTCCTTCTCTCGTCCCACCCAGGGCGAGAGAATGAGTGAAAATATTTCAATTTTCCTATTTTGTTGTCACGTTAAGTTACTTTAAGTTGCTTATTTTAATGGTATCTACCTACATTATGTTGCTTAGTCCAATCACTTAAGTGTAGGTACCTATGCTGCAGATAAAAGACCAGGTGCTGCAGGTAGAAGAGTGGGGAGTGAAGCAGTGGACCTCCATAAACTCCATTCGCACGACCAAACACAACGTAGGTAGGTAATTGTTGTTTCACGCCGGTGTTCCGTGAGGCCATGCATGGATTCTCGGCCTATTCATGCCGAAGTATGGCTCTCCTAAACTTAAAAACATAACACTCCTTTTTGGGCAGACGTGCAAAAATTACGTTTGTGCAGAGTATAAAACTTAAAATAGGTACGTTGCCATAGGAGTGTATCAAAGTTAATTAAGACAAGTAGCGCCATCTTCTTGTGAAAATGGGCACTAGCTACTCAATCTTCATAATATTTTTTCATGCGACATATTAGAAAGAATCAAATAGATACTTTAACAAATGTAGATAAAAATAAATATTTATTCCTCATTTCTAAGCGAAAATTAACAAGAGAATCGGAATCATCCAAATATTATGACCCAGGTACCTACCTACTAACCTTCTTAAACCTACTTCATCGGGGCATAAGTAGGTACCTACGTCACAGTTGTATGGAGGCTAATTCAATTCTGCCAATGGATTAAACTAATACTAACATTTCAACTAGGTTTATGAGTCGATATGTGGCGAATTTCCGACAAGAAACTCAACGACTTGGCTGGTTACTAATAATCTCTGTAATAAGTTGTGTCTTATATTTTTTAATTTACGTTCAAAAAAATAAATCATACAAGTAATTATAATAACATCTTCAGGAGCACTTGTGCGTAGCACTTGTAGGTTGCTCGATATTTTGAACAGTTGCAAGTTGCAACAGTGACTACAAGTGACATCTGTCTGATGAAATCACAAACACTGGACCCACTTGAAGGGTTGTTACATGTCGGGACTCTGGAGTAGGTACACAATTTCCGCACCGTTTAAGACATGTAGCGCCATCTGTGGACTTAATTGAGAAACTTTAGTGTCTATAATTTAAGGAGTAAAATCAAATTACTTTTAAAATACTTTCGTTTTATTTCAAATAAATTCTATACACATTTTTATGAGAAGTATATAAAACATCACAAACCACGAGTATTAGACCATCGTCCATAAATTCAATATTTTATTCATCTGGTAACATTCCAGGAAGCTTTCACAAAATGGCCGATAATCCTGTTGTGGTGTGATCTGACAAATTGAATTATTTATAATCCCTTCGCCACTATAGTTTCGTATGTTGTTGTTTTGAGTGCGTAATTGGTTTGCGTTGTGAACCAAAATGTATTTTAAATTCATAGCTTTAGTTTTCGCTGCTACCAGTGCTGTCTTTGTGTCTGTAAGTATGAGATAATATAATTATATTTTCTTGTCTTTCTAGTTGTTTTTCTTATGTTTGCGTGTAATACCTGCGCACTTGTGATAAATATCATTGATTTTGCCCTCTGAATTCAAAAGCTTGGTCTTCTTTGTTCAATTATCGATTTTATGGAGTCCTTTCATTTTGTAAGGAATATTTGCGACCCTTAATAGAATTAAAATCTTTTGATAAGTTTTAAACTCAACCATTAATCTCAATAAAATTACATCTCATATGGTTTTAATGCAGGAGCAAGGTAGTAACTAGTTAGCATCCCACCATGATACCAGGTAAAAATAATAAGTGACCAATCCAATCACCATTCTGTACTGCAGTGCTGTCTTTTCACTAGCCGAGTGTTTAAGGCATGGCCCAATATTAGATTCTATGTAATTAATAAAAAGCTTTACAATTTGCAAACCCTATAGTGCTGGGCTATGAATCTAAGCTATACTCGACAGACTAGACAGTTATACTTACAGAAACATTCACCCGATGTAGCAGTTATAAATTATATTATTAAAGTTATTTCAAAACTTATCTTTTCCTTCCGTAATACTGACCAATTTCTATTTCATCTCTTATAACTAAATAATACAACTCTTTCTCCTTTTCATTACAGGGCCACTCCTATGAAGATAATCGATGTAAATGTGTTTGCCCAAGCCCAGCTGCTGTCCTCAACAACACAGCTGGAGCTGATCGGAGCCCTTTCATGAAATCTGCCAATGTACCACCTAATAAATGGTAAGAAAACTATAAAGGATATTTTCCTTCTTGATTTATAACTAGTCGGGCAATCTGTCTTCTTCCAAATCTGAACACACTATCACATGATGGTTTTTTATCCAGTTGCACACCCTAATCTGTGTCATAGTGCCTTTTTTGTGGGAAAATACCAATTTCCTTCAATCTCCTGAGGTGGAGCAAGAAGGAGTGTCAGACTCATACTGACTAGGAAACATTCCACAACAGACTCAAATTCTGTTTTAATAAATGTATAGATGGCACATTCATTAAATAAAAAAGTATATGATAAGAAGAACATTTGATACACTGGGCGTTGTTATACTACATACTGATTAATTTTGTGAATGTTATTAAATGTAAACATATTCACCTTTTATTAAATGCTGTAAGAATACAAGTATTTATGAGAATTATAATATAATTAACAAAATTAACAATGATTTACAAAAGAATACTTTTAAGTGACATGAATGAGTTCTGAATTTTGTAGTTGGGAAATTGAGATATTTAAATATTAAATTGTTTTGCAGTTCTATAGTTACTATAGTCCTAATAGACCATGATCTCTAGCTTTGCCAATTTTGTCCAAGGGTAGTCAGGGAGGAAATGTCAACCTCATCTTAAAATGTTTACTTGGAAAACTATTACATAACTGCAAGTGGAAAATAATAAAATCTTGACTATGTAGTATGCTGCGCTGAGATTTCTTCAGAACCGTTCCGTTCAATTATATTGGATGATCAACTGAACACCTATTCAATGCCATTGCTATTGTAGTTTCAAAACGTTTATTCAATTTATGTGATTGCACCTTGAGCTTGCCATGCAATTGCTTCCTTTTTCTTGATGCCGCTGCGATATGCATTTCTTATGCGAATTTATTTTTTTCGCCTTTTTTGTTCTGCAGTACGATTTCTAAGTAGTTTTATTTACAAATTATTTTCATGTTCTACCAATCTTAAATAAAAAAATAGTTTTATATCATAATCTGTGTGGTTTTATGTCTTTTTACCTCAAAGTGGCACTGCATTAAAGCAGAACTGATTGCATATAATGATGTGAGAATGTTCTCCATCTTTTATGTTATGAGTCCCTAGTTATAAATCCTAATGCAATGCCAATATTACCAGGTTAAGTTACAGACTGTTATAGCACAAAAACCAAAATACCCAAAATAATTCGTAATACCAATAAACCAATAAAAACTAAAGATATTTGTAAAATTATTGAATGAAAATATTACCATCACATTTGTAAAAAATTGAATTAAATATTGTTATATTAATCCTGGAAATTATTAGGAGAGGTTTTTAACATGTTGATGGAAGTCTATTCTGTTATCTACATTCATTTTGGTGCTGCATTTAAAGCGAATAAATATTTTTTTAAAATGAGGCAATTTTAATTTGTATTCAACATTTGCTCTATTTTTATAAATACATTATTTAATTTAAATTAATGTCTTGTCCTTGTCAGTGTGTGAAAGATGTCTTCACTAAGCATAGCATAGGTTGATGTTAATGATGTCATTTTAAATAGCTTTTGCGAAAAATATTAAAGTAATATTGTATCTCTTTGTTTCAATGATCCAATTTGTTGATTATTATTATTAACATGAGTTACCCAATTTTTATTCCTAAAACACTTGATTATATTATTGTGTTTATTTGTCCCTGGGCAGCAACTGCGAATCCGTGATTCTGCCACGTGTAGCTGATCAGATCAAAGGTCGGGAGCAAGAGTTCTGTCCACGCTGTGAATGCAAGTACGAAAACAGGAATACTACTATCATCAAGGTATGTAAGCATGATAAGCATCCTTCAATGATTTGCATGTAGTAACTGAATCCAATTACTGAATCCAATGCTGGTCTTTCAACCATAAGCTGGTTGGCCTGGAAGTCATTCAGCAGTTAATGAGTGATTGCTTATGTGATGAGAATTTTTTATGTGATAAGACTGCAAACTGCTGACTGATTACCTGATGTTAAGCAATCAGCGCCGCCCATGGACACCCGCAACAGCGGAGGAGTTGCGAGGACTATGTTGCCAACCTTTTGGGGATTTGGAGATGGTAACCTCACTCACATGGCGAAACACAACGCTATGGTAGTTTCACGTCGGTTTTCAGTGAGGTATGGTATCACTCCGGTCGAGCCGACCCCTTCGTACCGAAGCATGGCTCTCCCACACAAATTTATTTCTCCTTACCTATGATAAGTGCCCAGCTGAGTTTGAACTCAACAAAGTATTAGTACTTGTTTTACAATGTCTCAACACTGTGTACTTGAATAATTTGAATATAGAAAGAACCTGATTAACGTAACATCCTCAGGAGATGTTGACTTGCCATCTTTCGAGGTGCATACGTGGTAGAATTAAAGCTATTTTTCCTTTTTTTTAAGTGATAGGTCGGCAAACGAGCACACGGATTACCTGATGGTAAGCAATCAGCGTCGCCCATGGACACCCGCAACGGAGGAGTTACGAGTGCGTTGCCGACCTTTTAGGGATTAGGGATTTGGAGATTGAGGGATTGGGGGAGGGGAAAGATTGAGCCTCCGGTAACCTCACTCACACGGCGAAACACAAGCTTTGTCCTGTAGGACACAGTTCATGCAGTTACTCGAAACGTTGCGTGACCTCGTCTACAGACTGGAAGCTATCTTCTTCAGATCAGGTTATATTTTTAGGCAAAACACATGACAGTGTAACTGAGATGACCCTCAGTCCCATACAAAAATACTGGTTAAGTACACCCAATGTGACTTTTTCCGAGTCACATGTATTTTCTATGAATTGATTATATAGACACCACTGACATACGTTGAAGAAAGACATTGTGAGGAAACCTGGACTTATAATTTCTAATTATAAGTTTGAAATCGCCAATCCGCCTTGAGCAAGCGTGGTGATTAATGCTCAAACCTCCGTTTGAGAAGAGGCCTTAGCTCATCAGTGGGCATTTGTAGACTGATTTTTATTTATTATTTTTTTTTTTAATAAGTAGGCAAACGAGCAGACGTATTACCTGATGGTAAGCAATCAACGCCGCCCATGGACACCCGCAACGGAGGAGTTACGAGTGCGTTGCCGACCTTTTAGGGATCAGGGATTTGGAGATTTAGG
The DNA here is from genome assembly GCA_902829305.4 of Spodoptera exigua. Taxonomy (NCBI): domain Eukaryota; kingdom Metazoa; phylum Arthropoda; class Insecta; order Lepidoptera; family Noctuidae; genus Spodoptera; species Spodoptera exigua. Next base: position 2,422,364 of record LR824601.2, on the reverse strand, counting down.
GATTGGGAAGGGTCCGGGAAGGGGAAGGATTGGGCCTCCGGTAACCTCACTCATACGGCGAAACACAACGCTGTGGTTGTTTCACGCCGGTTTTCTGTGAGGCCGTGGTATCACTCCGGTCGAGCCGACCCATTCGTGCTGAAGCATGGCTCTCCCACACTTAGATGATCGTGATGATGATGATTCAGTACACATAAGGACTGAATGGTTTGAAAAGTGGAGATTTTATATTTTTGAAACAGTCTGTAAAACACATTGTCTTTAGAAGATTAACGATAGAGTTTATTGTCCATTCTTTTCCATAGATGTCATTGGGCAACTAAATGGATCGAGATTTATCAAGTGTGTATCTATGTGCATTAAGTAATTTTAATAAAATTAAATGTTCTCTTTAGCCATTATTTAAAAACGTACTTACTTAATTAATTAATAGTTTATTTAAAGGGTTCGAAGATGACTTGTCCCTAGTATCGATACTCATTTATAATTAAATTGGCCTGCCTGGCCAAAGCATTTTGGAATTTTTGGACCACCAAAAATACTACAAAACTTTTACAAAATAAGTGAAAATGCAACATGACCTACTTATATACTTTTCTCAACAACAAATACTCATTCAAGTGTGTTATTATAAAAATTGCAGGTGGTAGTGATCATAGTGATATGGGTGATTATGCTGCTTGTGGTGTACATGGGCTTCCTTATCTGCCTCGACCCACTCATCAACAAACGCGCCAAGGCATCCTACCAAGAACACACCAATGAAGATGTAAGTTTTTATACCACCTTTTTGCACGGACAGCTACCGCTGTACTCAAAAATGACCTTTATATTGACCTACCTACCTACCTAGATATTGCGTGCTTTTTTGTTTGTGTGCCTGCTTGTCGTTATTCTTTCTTTCTTTCATATGCATCTTCCCATTAATCACATTGTCATTCGTTCAAACCAGAGATCATTTAATGGGGTAGTTCCTAGATCAAAAATGATTTAATTAGACGTTTCAATACAATATAATATTTGAAATAACTATACTTTTATTCATCGATACGCTTAATTTTAGATATTTTTAGCTAATTTTTATGAGATAAGTAAGTTATTTGACGAATACTATGGCCTTATAAATCAGTGTAATGAATATTGAATTTGATTAGTTGTAAACTACTATATTGTATTAGCGTTGTAAAAAAGTGATAGATAGATAAGACCAATATCCAGCCAACATGCTTGGATGTTAAATATTTAAGAATTTATCAATGAGGAAAATATTAAGCTGTATCTTAAATTAGATACCTAGTCTTGGCTACGCTATGCTAGGTCTCGCATAGTCACTTTCGCATTTCATATAAAAGAAAATCCCTATTGCCACTCATCATTGGACACTTCCTACGTACTATCAAATTTCATTAAGCAATGATTCTACGTGGGTCTTCAGTTGATGTATGTTCATCTAATGAAATTTAAATAATAATAGCTAAAAGATAGAAAATTACCTACTCGGTTGTAGGTTTAATTACTTAATCACAGAAAACGATGTCCAAAAATTGATTTAAAATCCAATTTGGTACATTCATTCAGAACAACGCTAGCAACATTTTCGGCGCTCTATTTTTAATTCGTAAAACAACATGCTATAGAAAAACTGCACAATAATACGTAGGAAGTGTCTGTCCATTAGACAGACAGTTTTAAATGTAAATGAGGCCTATGTTTCCTATCTTAGGCCTCGTTTATGGAGACGCGAAGCTTTGTGCGTCGCGTGAGACACACTCTTGAACGGTTTGCGGCGCGGACCGTGCGTCTGTGCAGGTTCCGGCGTGGGGCGGGCGTGGTCTCTTGCGTGCTTCGCTACGGCATACGCAACAGGATCCACAGCTGATTCCGCCGGGTAATCTATACACGGGTGACCATAATATAACCAAAATAACAACGTATTATGTAAAACACAAGAGTCACTTGGTTACTCGGTATGTGTGTGAACTGAGACGGCAATAAAATAGGTATTTGTGTCGTGTTCACAACTGTACTTACGCTCCAAAATCCGCTCTCACTCAAACAAAACGCGTCTCCATAAACATTGAACATTACCATTCTTTTCGTGTTACACTTCATTTTCATTGTGACCAAATTACTTACATTTCAATGTGACATCATACAGCTGCTGTCTTCTTTGAACATGTAACTTGTATTAGAAACATGGATTATTGATTCTGCAGGACGAGAGCACGCTCGGCGGGCCTTCACAGCAAATGGGAGCGCGTGGCAACGTTCTCAACAGGGTGACGCACCAGCAAGACAAGTGGAAGCGCCAAGTTCGTGAGCAGCGCCGCAACATCTACGACAGGCATACGATGCTGAACTAGGACTCGCTTCATACCTCATCCGTGGCGTAGCTATACTAAGGTAAATCTTTACCGGGGCCCCGGATTTTTAAAGTAGGTAGACAACTACCCGTATATATATGACTATGTCTATCAATTATGTAGTTTGCAGTTTCCAATGTGTCATGCTTGAAGGCGTGCTTCAGTTTTCTCTTTTATACAGTAATACTATTTTAGATATAGTTTGTCAAAACTTCTTCGATTGGTCACTTCTTTAAATTGTAAAATGTTATCAATATTTGAAAAATATCATAGTTCTTTACGTCCTGACAAGCATGATACAGACTATACCAAAATTGCAAACTAACATGATGAATTTAAAATCGGGGCCCTACTGCTGCGCCATCAATGGATGGAGGTAGGTGAAATACTTTTTGTATTTCAAATAATCACTTGCTTCGAGGACAGACCGACAGATGTAAGAAAGCTAAAGCAATATAAAACTCAGAAATATAATATTCAAAGCACATATACAAGAAAAAAATTTTGAAGCATTTTTTGACGTATACATTATACACACGTGTTATAGAGGTACAATGAAGACTTATTATTAAATGTTAGATCGAGTAGGAGTTTACTGATATATTTACTATTGATGTGGATTTATGCACACTGAAACTGTTTTGCACCATACAGTTACAAATAAACACTTTGAATTCTTTCTGTAATAGACAATTTTCACAGTAATTTATCTTAACAGGAACTAAGCAAGTGAATGTAACCATTTTCATTCATCTCTTCGAGTCTTCATAGTCAGTAAGGTTTAGTATAAGGTTTGCCAGCATATATAGCTTCGATGAGATACATGCTGATAAAGACTACCAAAATGAAAGACAAGAGTCTAAATAGTGAAAGTTTACATTAAATTAGTTGTATTATTATATTATATTTAAATTGTTATTTATGAGTCTTAAGACAGGCCTGGTTAGGCTACAGTGATCGATATTAATGTGGTAAATTTTTTAAAGGAAATTGGTCAATGTCTTCCATGGATTAAATACCAACATTCTTAGTAGGTATGCATTGTAAAAACCCACTGCCGTCGTTTCCCAAATTATATACATACACTTATTATATAATTTTGGCATCGCACGATTCATGTTCATATCTTTTAGCTATGTATTAAAATAAGCACTCATATTAATATGTATGTTTTCTATGTATTGTGTATATTTACATAAGTTATGAATGTTGAAGTTTTTGATATGTCTTTACTGCACCGTGACATACTATTAATTATTATATGTATAGCACTAATGATAACTTGCTTGTGATAGTAGGGTCATAGCGTGATAGTAAAAATAATGATTAATTTAAACAACTATTGTGATGTTCCGTGCATACACAGGTATCACTAACTCGCACCACAGACAACGATAATGCTAAAGATAGTAGAAACTGATATGACATGTCTGTCTGTCCTCGAAGCTTATATGCAACGTGTATACATAGAATAAGCATATAATATACATTCTTATAAAAAATAAGCCATCACGATCCCATATATAATTGTTAAGGATTTCTTTATAAAGAAAAATAACGAAACAACAAGCAATCATAACCAATACATTTACTGTAAAAATATAGAACTCGCATTCATTACATATTTGCAATTTATTCGAATATAATTATTACATCACGCTGGATTTTTGGTACTATATATAAAATAACGTAATTACAAAGAAATATTGCCACTTTTTAAATAATAATCTTTCAATTTTACCATACTTATCGTAGATGATTAAACAGTTTAAAATTTTTTAATACTTAATAATTCAATGTAATGTCACTTTTTATTATATTCGCACTAAATGGGAATTAGTTTAAGTATTATAAGAAAACATTAAAATGTAAAAAATAACTCACTTAAAAAAAAGTAACCACAGACAATTATGTTCCAAAAAGTTTTTAATAACTTTACTCAATCCTTAGCAACAATAGAATATTCTCATCTTAATTTATCTATACACAGTTCAATATAAATGTTACTAATCTTCCATCAAATTACACGTTATTTCATTTATTCTTATTTGTGTTATAATTATAGCCTTTTTGCTTCGCCGTAGTCCGGTAAAAAGACTAAAATATGACTAGATAATGTAACTAAAAGGGTAAATTAAAAGTATATGAGCCAATGTTAAAGACTAGACTTCGATGTTGCACTTAGAAAATTCTAGATGTTAGTAGCACCCAAAATATTACTAGTTAACATATATTTGTATGTGTCTCCATGTATTAGTAGATATGTTTACATTTAATTATGTCATACATAGTAATATTGCGAAGCTAAAGAAATCGTCTGTCTAAGCGCGTAATTGTTTTTTATAATGGGTAATACATTTATATACGGAAGGCTATCAAACATCACGCAATAGGATCTAAGCAACGGGTGAAACCGCGTGGAAGGAGTAAGTAGAATAAATACTGTTTTCGTAACAACACTTATATTATTAAAGAAAATTTGTAAATTACATCTCATTTTTTGGAATCGATTGGCATAGTTTAGGTCTTATGAAAATTACTCAAGATTCTAGATGTTTCAATGTAAAAACAATCATAATATTTAATCTATACTAAGTATTTTATTGAAAATAATGTACACACAGTGCGAAATTCCTTTAAAATGTATTATATCATTGAAAATAATAAAGTCATAATAAATTATTGATGTGTGCAATATATTTAACTAAAGTATTAAATGTTGTCAGCATCACACTAGACAAGATGTATTGATTTGTATAAATCGGTAATGTATAATATAAATGTTTGTCATGTATATTCTTACTTGAAAAATATACAAGTGGTATATTTTGCCATATTTTTTTCTACTTTTTTACTGCTAACTATATTCATAGATTATTGCAAAAAGAATACAATCGAGTTATTTATTGAAGTACAATCGACAATTTGGAAATATGATTCAGCTCAAGCTTATTTACAATTCCGTGGTAACGACCTTGTTACTTGTCCTATAACTGGATTTAATATGTTCTAGTGCTTCGACAGATTTCATTAACCCAAATATCCATGCGAGACCGTGTGTTTAAAACTTCGTACGAATTGCACTGTCTAGCTAGGCGGATTGTTTATTGTATTGACAATTTCATTATTGATGTGGTAGGTCACAATTTTTGTCGGTCGATTATACATTTGTTATTTAAATAGCATTCTAACTGGTTCTATTGCAATTTTAAAATTGCAGCGTCAATTCCATGAAGCTTAGACCTCTTATCTTTCGCTGTCAGTTGAAGTGACTAAAAAACCAAACTGACATTTAAAAAATAGTAAACATACTTTTTAATCGAGTTCGATCGAGACTTTTTAAGCCGACCTTTTACAATAGAAAGTTCATGAATTAATAGTATTTATTAAATAGCATGTTATTGTAAATCAATGTATGTAATAGTTAGCGATTAGCTTAAGTTTACCAGCATCACCAACAGGCCTTAGATGTAGAACATGTATTTAAAGTTTACAATGAAAATTTCTTTATTAGGTTTTCCAGAGCCATTCATTGATTACGTGAGCATGTTCACCACTCACTCACGTGAGACTATAAGCTTCAAAAGATTATAGACATCTTTCCTATGTGGTCACGAAAGATAATAAAACACCAATAATTATCTTGAACGTGAGTTTATTCTAAGCTACATTTACATCACAAATTTACAAAAAAAAAACCGTGCAATTTGTTACGATTTTCCAAATGGGAGGAGAGCACATGAGATAGGTGAGATTAATTATCGAAAATAATTTTAATACACCGTCGAATTAATTTTCTGATTACACAATAATAAAATCCTCCTACACGTAGGTTTTGGATTGAGTTAGGTCAAGAGTTCACGTAATTTATGTGTGGTTTTGCAGCATTTTGACGGAACATTGTACTTTCATGTTTCTTGCTTACCTACTTATTGCCTAAACAGAAGCCAATAAACTTGTTTGTATATATGGAAGTGTATTATTTGATAAGAAAATAAAGATTGACGGTAGCTATTGTAAATATAGTTTGAATGAAACCATACTATTAGAAAACATCCCTTGATACCTTTATTGATCTTTATTTTCGTATCAATGTTAAATATGAGATTATGAAAAGTTTCTGAAGTGTATGAAAAAGGATATATAAACGATAGCTGTGTTCCGTGAAAATGGATATATTTTATGTAACTTTCCAAGTTTTCCTATATCAAATTAATTGTATACAAATTCTGTATTCGTTTTGTTTAAAGTATGCAGTAATAGGTTGTCGCAGAGTCAGTCATTTATTGCTATTTCTTTTCGAATGTTTAGCTAAATTGTATTATTAAAATGAAATACTTACGCAAGACAACATGATGTATATTATTGCTCTGCGATCATGGATTATTCTTTTTTATTTTTAAATGTTTTTTGCGACATATATATCTTGTATGCTCCTCTACATCTATCGCAACTATCGTAGTGTAATAGGAATTAAATTATCATGTAAATATTTTAATATAATACGTGTTATCTCTTGATTATTTAAATAAATACTATTTAAATGGAGTCCTTATGTTTTTTAACCCTATTTTTGGATCTACTCAAAATGACAATTTACTGGTGTAATATAAAACCAAGTGATTTGTGTTATTGTTTTAAGATTCGTGAACTAAGTATGTACTTGAGAAACTGTTTCACAAATCACAAGCGTTGTTAGATATCTCTTATGACCGAACATTAGTTCTTTAGATGTGTTGCTTAGAAACTGAAAGTTACTAAATAAACCCTAAATATAATTTACTTACTAATATTAGCTATGTCAAAAACCTTTGCTTTGGAAATATTACAGCTTTTGTTTGTTCGTAATGGACATATGCTGAGCCTTGTAGGTTGTTAGGGTTCAATCATCATATGACTTCACCCGCACAGGGTTAGGCGAGAGGAATTGGAAATCTTCGACGCACGGAGTGTCGCCTACTCCGGCAGTTGACATATGACCTACCTACCTACACGAAATTTCTTTTATGTACGAGTACCTAACGAACTCTCCTACTCATTTAAAAAAGGTGAATATGACCAATTGAGCGCCGTATAAAGTCCAAGACTGTCAGAGCTTATAAGACCAATTCTATTATGATCACGGGAAAAATAATATTAGATTGGTACCTAACTGGTGAAGAGTGGAGTATTTGCTAGTACTACGCATTAAAAAAAAGTGATATAGTGACTTCAAAAAAAGCAGGCTTTAATCCAGTACTCTCAGTCTACTGTCTTCAGTGATTATGAGGACCGAGTTCTTGTAGCAATAACACCTTAGCCCTTTGTTTTTTCATTTAATTGTACATACAAAGGGGAAATTATTTAATTTTATCTTCTTCAAATTATATCTTCTGATTTAAATCGCGGGATCCAAGATACCTAGTTGTTCATGTGTCTGGGACCAGCTGGCGATTACTGTTTCGGTGGTTTCATCCTTCGTTGCATGGTTCTACTGTAGGTCCTGGCTTAAAGAAGTTGCAGCGGTTTTGGGAGGATGTGGCGGGCTGATCGGTGCTTAAATGCCATTTGGCTCATAATACTGTACAGTCTACCCATCTAGCAAAATGCTTACTTTCAGCTTTCAACAAATAAACAGACTATTCCAGTATTACCACCCCAAATTAAATGCCCTATATTTATATATCTAATTATAATGGACGTCGCCAGTAACAAGTAAATCGATGAAACTGCTATCAACTTTATAGATTTTGAAATTCTCTGGGTGGTGCGAGAGGGAGGCTCAGACCATTTTTCTCTTACAGAGTAAACCACATGTCTGATTAGTGCGGTATTTGGCAACTTTAATACCCTGCCAGAAGAATAATTACTGGTAATTAGTAATTAGATGAACTATAATGTTCCGACTGCAGCTTTTGCCGCAGCAGACACACTAATTGAACACTAATACCTTCCTTAAGAATCAGTCCTTCCACTGACAAAGGCGTCGAAAAATAAGTTCAGTAAATTTTACACAAACATTCGTAAACTACATATTTTTAGAACTTTTTCCCTTCTTTTGGTTTTTTCCTGCGTCGTGGGTTGCATTTACAAAAATAGCTACAAATTCACGACAGAAACCACTCAGACCCGAAATAACAATTTGTAAATCTCACAAAGTGTTGTTTGTGCGGGAATCCAACCCGCGACGCGTTGCTTAGGTGTTTTTTTTGTGAGGGGAAAATCATCAAATGACTTCTGCCGCCCCGGGCCGGGCGGGAGGGAGTGTCAGACTCTTACTGACTAAAAACCCCCCTGTTCCTTCTCCTGCTCTGGGCCGAAGTTGCGGTGCCTCATTGCGCTTACCCCGCCACCCCGGCTGAACATCAGCTCTATAGGGCCCCGTCTGTGGTGTATTGGCTCTTTGAGGCGCGCGCGGAACGCTACGCGCCGGCGTTGCTTAGGTGTTAGGTTCGTTTATAAGTCTTTAGATAACGATATTTACGTCGAACGTTCTCCGGCGTTCGTTGTAGGTAGTGAACCCGCCAAGTCGAGCACGAAGCAAGCTGTGCCGTACCTACCAACCTTTTCTGGATAACTTAATCTCTCTCGTTGACTGACTGCATCACGGGTCTTGTAGCATCAGTTGTGACTGGGTACTAAAATTTTCATTTCCTAGTCAACACCAAAATCTTAAACTCAACACCTAGTTCAGGTAATCTAAAGAAATTGTTGGACCTTGATTTTCGAAATTCTCTTATTAAACGTGAAGAAAATATATAGGTCTTTTTAGTGGAATACGTATTACTTTTATGTGGAACACAATAAAGATTATATATTAGTACAAGAAACGAGCGTCAGTAGACAGGTACCTACTCCTTCATAAAAGGCAGCAACGTGCCTGTGACTTCTCTGGTGTTGCAAGTGTGTATCATGGCGGCGATCCCTCAGGTGATCGATCTGCTCGTTTGCATACTATTCCATAAAAAAATCTTTTGAAGCAGGAAAGTCAGTTACATACATAAAAGGATTTTTTGAAGGTAGATATTCTAGGTGCTAGTATGAAATAAAACAACGTAGTTACACATCGAACATTTATTTTAATTTTATAATCAGAGATTCCGTACACATCTTCAAATACATACTTGCCAGAAATGTATTGTGTTGAAATTTCGCTGTTGCGAGAATATGTAATGTACCTTTTACCACATGATGTTCCACACTGACTAGAAATTTCGCAATTGCGAGAAAAATAAATCGCAGTTGGCTGCGTAGCTCGTCATAAATAGAATAGGTCAACAAAAATAAATATTGATACTCCAAGATACTAGAAAAATTTTGTATAAAATATAATACTTTGGGGGACGAAATGATTGTTAAAAAACCCTTAAAATAAAACAGAGTCAGTCTCTAATTATCACATCTCTGATGTTTTAAATCTACGTCCCAAAAATCGCCTTTTACTCCTTGTATGAATTACATTACATACAACTAGGTATATCGAATCTTTCCAGAAGAGACTGTAGGAAGGGATCAATTTTAGTAGTTGACTACTAAATCATTGAATGTCAGTCTTGTGTTTATTTTCTACTTCCTGAAAGGATCGACCAAGAATTACAATTAAACTTTAGTCGATCCCTATTGTCCTACAATATTGTCCCATACCATCTCACGACCTTACAGATTAAATAGACCACAAGGGCTCGTGTACACGAACGATAAAACATCAAAAATACTTAGTTTTAATATCTATTAGCTTGAAGCGTTTGTTGTGCACTTGAGTGCAGCGAAGCAATACAATACAATTATGTGATAAGGATGATGACAACTCGTCTTTATACTTTTGAAATTTCAAACTACTTATAGGTTTTTTCTTCATACCTAAATATTGTAAAGTTTATATGAAATTGCATGATAGGAGTGCATCAAATATGGTACTTATTTTCTTCCTTATTATTCGTTGTAAACTCAAACTTTTCTTATGTTGATCAGTGGAAATCATTACATTCAGACGAAGTCACCATCTCTCATACATTGCACGACATTTAGAAATTTTCAGAATGAACAGGGGCTGGCATTTGAACACGCATTAGGTATGTAGGTGACAGGCTTGCACCACATCTTGTACAGGGGTACCTTTTGCCCTCAGTACGATAACTAGCCCCATCAAGTATTGATAACATTTTATAACTGGTTCTGCAACGCGCAAGCGGTCCTATGGTAGGATTACAAACGTCCATAGGCTACGGTAACTGCTTTCTTTCAATTAGGCTTATAAAAACATAATTTATTCAGCCTTACTACTCTTTTTAGGCTCTGACGAGTGGCCATAAATTTGCTGTGATTGAAAAATATGATTGGACCAACTTGAATTTAAGTAATTAGGTATTTTTATTTATCGCTTAACATCAAAACATCTCTGTGTTTTTTACTCCAAAAATTCTTTTATAGCAACACTATTTCTTTCTTCTCGTAAATGACCGATTCGATTTGGCTACATCACTCTATTGTGTGAGTGGATCACTAGACTGGTATTATTTTTATGGCCGACTTGTCAAAGCCTGCCCTGTATTCCGCAGCCTTTAATCAATCTTAAGTTTATTAATTTTACTAATAGATAAGAGTTTCGAAAACATCTGGTACAATATAATGAACACCGTCGATTAGCTTAACCTGTACTGCTGGATGTAGGTAACCCTGACACCAGGCGTATACTAGAGTGTACCAGGGTACGTATTCAAAGGTGTTAAGAGGACAGAGCTCTTTCCGCAGACCACTGGGCTCTGCTGTTGTGTCCTACCTGGATCAAGTTAATTCTCCGAAACCCTTTCTTACTTATAAGAGTTGTACACGTTGCAAATAATAAACATGAATTCGAAGCCAACAATTAACATATACATTTGTATTGTGAATTTTTACATGACCTTAGGGATTCTGAAACAGATTCTGTAGATGTTTCCGTTAACTTTCGCTGCGAACCATAATGTGATTCTAGGTGAGCGGGCACTTTCTATAGAATTCAACGCTGTACTCGGATGGTCATTGATTTCAAGACATTCTTGATGACAAACTGCTTTCTTAATGTATCCGAAAACATTTTTTTCTCCATAAATATGAGTTAAGGAAACATGAAAAAATTCACAATGTAAACAAGCTTATATTTCTACCAATTTAAATGGTTTCACATTAAACATTCGCATTATAATTAATATACTCGCTTTGTCAAAGCGGGAATTTAAGTAACACACAACATTATCATATTCTATATTGACATGTTGCCATTTTTATATCACAGTCACATTCGAGCCTTTTACAACTACGTTTCGGTCACATTTCTTCTAGGAATAGTGAGTGACTGTTCTTAACAGACGTAGGTATTAGACCAAACTGTATCACATTCCTCATGTCAATACAAAATAAAATTTCATCAGAGATAGGGCAAGAACAATTATAATACTTTTAACGGTTATCGTCAAATCATTGTAAATATATTTATCGATATAAATGTACATACATTTTTGGGAAAAAGCATGAAGTAGTGAAAAGTAAGAGTACAGGTAAATGTAGCTCTTTTTAGTTTTAGGTTAGATAAACACTGATTCTGCATAAAATTAATCTGTTAAATTAAAAACCGATTTTAATAGTCTTTCGGTCGGTATCCTTGCTAACTACAAGAAATAATGTTGGCAATTTTTATGGTGGTCAAGAAGACTTGCTGACGTGCTGATTGATGGGAGACATCTGCAACGCTAAAAGAGTTACAAGTGCGTTGCCGGTATTTCTGGGCATAAGATTGAGAAAGATGAAATACCTCCGATAGCCAAGTCCTCGGTGAATCTAAACCGTTGTTTCACGCCAGTTGTATGTGTGTTGTGTCTTTCCCATGTGTATGACGCTTAACGAAAAAAGGCTACCTAAATCTAATTTGCAATCTACTGACAGATAGGTTATTAAAATCGGCCTTAAGTTCGTAATAATGTACAATGCACTGTTCGTTTAGCACATCATTTAAAAAAAATACTACATTCATTGAGAAATATTTCAAAATGTTTACTTTTTGTTAAAGACGAAACAATCGATTGAATATTATTTTAATCTTTGTTACATTTTGATACCTGACGCGATAGAAAATTCATCGTATCGTATCGTATCATACGCGTAGGTTCACATCTGCGGTAGGAACATGTATGGCAGCCTCAACAACAAAAAAGTGACGCTAATAACTTCTCATATTATTTCCTATACTTAGTCACTTACATTTTTTATTTACCTACCAGTCGTGAACATCGGCTGTGGAATCATTCACTCGGATGTGAATCTCAAAATCGTTACGGTCCAGTTTATTTTGCGCATAAATTCAATTGAAAGGCACTGAAACCAAATTTCACTCTGGATAACTTACTCTCAGCGCAAGGACTTTGCAGTTGGTCAACGAAATTTCAGAGATAATGATTAGCTTTACAGAACTCTCTGAAATCAACCAGCAGAGTAGCGAACGTTCTGAGGAAATTCGAGCCGTTGATGAAGCAGAAGTTCAAGTAATTCCGGGTTGCTCAATATGTATTGAACATTCACACCGGCTAGTTGCTAATGTAACTCTTCGGTTACACCAGCTCACAGCTACAGAACTGCCACAAGACTCAACAGAACGCGGGAAAGAGTTGGAAAATTGGATGTCAAACTGAACTTTCAGTGATCCCATCTGCTGAACCTTGTTGGTTCTGTGGCTAGTGGTCCAGTGGCCCCTAACGCGACTGCACAGTACGCGACCTCGCCCCATCCCCAGTTCGGACAAGGCATTCTGAGTTTTTCTATTTCCAAATTCTCTATAGTACCAAGAGACTGGGTTTATGAAGCATGGCGGTAACCATGCCCCATATTACAGGAGACTAATAAAAATGGCGGTATGTGGATATACTATACAACTGTACCCCGCTAGAGAAGGACAAGCGAGCGTGGCCGTGAGTGAGTCTAAATGTATTGCCCAGTTTTGTTGGTCCAGAGACGAGAATGCATCGGTTATGATAAAACGAAAATCTACCCGCAGTACTATAAGAAGCCAAATCTGAACTAGCGAAATAGTGCCAGCCTAGCATGGAGAAGTTTGTATGCTGAAAATTATACAAGAAGTCAGACCATGTACCCCTGTCAGTGAAACAGAAACTACGTTCTTCCATCTTATCAGACACATGCGATGACTATGATTAGTCCTAACCTGGATAGCTTAAAATTTGAAAAAAAAATTGAAAACTTCATAACTATATACTTCAATGAGAATTACCACTAACTTCTATCAGAATTCTTCTTTCACCCATTCACTCAACTTCAAATAATCTTACAAATACCTTAACACTTCTTTCATGCTCATCTGTTACACGTCTTTTATCATTCTTTCATTATTTTAAATATCAATTTTGCTTGGCTAATGCATAGCCCACACTAACGGGAAACTACGATTAATGGACGTTAATCGTAGTTGTAATTTGATCACTAAACAAATGATTGTAGGTTTATGTTACATATTTAATATCATCAATTATCGCGATAATTGTTGACATTTCCCGTTAGTGTGGGCCGAACATAACAAAACTTCAAACATATTCTGAATAATCATTCTTCACAATCTGACATCTCTTTTACACCTTAACCTTACCTTTCAAAATATCCTTTCCACTGTTTGTAAACCCTTGCATTCCTATCTTACTTAACTAATCATCTTCTTAATCTCGCTTTACCATCCACCCACAAGAAGTTGCTTACATACTCTTTCGCTCCATTTGAACTGTCTCCTCATACATTCCTCCAATGCAATACACTTGCATACTATCTTGTTTGAATTTGATCATGCTTCATCTCTAGCTCCTCCTCTTTCAGACCGCACCAATCATAATACAACATAAAAATTTTCATTGTATATTCGTTATTGATTTTGAATTTCATTTGATGGATTTTTCTAAACGTAAGAATGGGTGAGATGAACGTAAAAGAACAGAGAAACAGTGAATGGATCGCGTGATTGTGAATGAATGAAGAGTATGAAGAACATGGAAAAAAGGTCAACAGAAGAACAAGTACAAGTAACGTCAATGATAGATTATAATTGAACAGGATTGAAAATCAGTAGAAAAGAGGAGGACACTCTCAGAAATTAAGGATATAAAAGGAACAATACGGAAGAAGTTCGTGATTGGCTGAAGGGGTTACGCCTGATGGGATGTCATGGGAAAAGGACTGAGTGAGGGTCAAAAATGCAGAGTCTAAAAATTATTTTATAGTTGAGGTTCAGAGGTTCCTTGACTGATTAATGTGCAGATTCTAAAGATATTATTAGATAATAGATTTTTAGATTCTTGAACTTGTATTACATAAAAGTTTTACACATTTTCGCATTGGTAGAGTGAAATTGCACTTTTGACCCCAGACCGTACTTAGAATGGAAATTATTCCTAGAATACTTCCCAAAAAAGTATCAGTAGAATGACAGAAAAGTTAAAAATGTCTCAATTAACTCACAATATTATGGCGACATTTACTTTTAATTTTATTACAGTTTTCAATTTCGGAAAAATATGAAAATTCTTGTTTTAAATGAAGAAGAACAAGAAATAGGTTTTATTTTATTAATTTGACGATATATTAGAAGGTTATTTATTCCTGGTATGATTTATTTACGTTCAAAATCTAAAACTTGAAATTAATAAAAGAAAAATAATTATTATTGTGCATTATTTTAAAATTGCTTAACTAATGGCGCGAATTTCTGAAGCTATTTTTAACTGATAACGTTATTATAAAACTTTTTGGATATTTTCTGCAAATTATACAACAATTTTATCTTTCTTTTTACATTAAATACTTTTTGATATTAGTGATAAAGAGATAAGGCCGGTAAAGGTATAGCCCTACTAGAAGAAGGTTGTTCGCAAACTTCAACTGTCTAGAGGACATGGCAACAAGTTAAACAACAGTTTCAAGAGACCGGTTCGGTCAAAAGAAGACCTAAGAGATGACCGCTTTTTTGTGAGTCGTAAGTGAGCCTTGAAGAAGTAAGAGGAGTACAGTACGGCCGACGTATCCTGGCGAGTCTGAAGTTAGCCGTTTGTCTGCGCAATGGATATTTTTGGAACATAATTGTGTACTGCGGAGCTAATCGGCTAACTTCAGACTCGCCAAGATACGTTGGCGGTACTGTTGAAATTAATTTGTGGACGGTCAGGAGGAGGCTTTTGGCTGCCAATATCAGGAGTTGTCGCCTAGCTCAGTAGTTAACGCCCAAGAGTTAAACTACTCCGCGAGCACCGTGTTGTTCGACTTCAATTTGTCGAAACTGTGCTTCATGGACTTTGGAGGACTGGAATAAAGTATTGTTTTCTGATGAAGCTAGAATCTCTTTGTGTGAAGAGGACCGACGCCGGCGAGTGTAGCGAAGACCACAGGAACGCTATACGGAAGTGTGTTATTTCGAAGAAATCACTCTTTATGGCGGAGGCGTTATGCATATGCGATACGCACGGAGTTAGTTTTCATAGATAATGGAATATTAAATGCACCGGTAAATAATGGAAGCCCTGCACAACCCACATTGACTGCACTTGGGGAAGATTCTATTTTTATGGT
Source organism: Spodoptera exigua (assembly GCA_902829305.4). Lineage (NCBI taxonomy): Eukaryota > Metazoa > Arthropoda > Insecta > Lepidoptera > Noctuidae > Spodoptera > Spodoptera exigua. Next base: position 2,406,426 of record LR824601.2, on the reverse strand, counting down.
CGACAATGTTCTGGCGACATGGAAGCGTATACATACGAGAAGTTGGGATCCGTCGTTTAGATTGGCCTACTCGAAATCCTGCACTCAATCCTGTCAACGTCTGGGATGTTCTAAAGAAACGGTATACATATATTATCAGTGTTACCTGCTTCACAAAACATCAGGGAGCTAAAAATAGTCATTGCAGAAGATTGGGAACGTATTTTTCGAAATGTTATTAAAACATCGTGGAAAGCATGCCCAGAAGGATTCAAGCTAGGATTTTGGCAAGAGGAGGTCAGACTCGTTATTTGATTTATACATTTGTAACTGTATTTAAGTAATTAAAAATACTAAGAATTGTCTTTATTGCCCAACACCGCTTACAGTTTGGACGTGTAGGTACATCGGTTTTTTAAGAATTCATCGTTTTATTTTTTATTTGAATTCCCCGAATTCACTTTACGTGTATTAAGTTACACGATTATTAATATACAGACTACATACGTCAAATAAATGCAATTCATTTAATTAACTCAAATCGACCTTAGAACGTAAATTTCCTTAAGTGCCCGTTTTTTTGCAAAAGGTATACACATTAAAGATAATCAATGTGGAATGTGTTGGTGTTTTTTTGTTGTGTTTGTTATTGTCAGAAAATGTTTCTTTTCTTATTAACTTTTTTTTAAAAGACAGGAAAATTTTGAAATTTTTTTCTTCCGCCGTTAGCGAGGAAGTCAAACACCCGTGCAAAGCAGGGGCGGGCTAATTAACGATTATTAGTATTTTTTTAGCTTTAAAGTATTAAGGAAAAAATAAAATATTTTATTAAAAAAAACAAGAGACAAACACAGTGTAATGGAATGTAGAAATACATGGACATAATGGTGTGGGTGGGTTTCCCAAGTCCGTTTGAGATTCAAAGAAAGGAAGATAACTTTCTCTGTAATACATAGACCAGATGTAATAAGAATTTGATAATATTTACAAGGAAGGTGCAAGAAAACAATGATCCAAAAAATGAGCATGTAATGAGATAATTTTGTTTCCAAAAGTGCTAGTGCATAATTTCGTCTCGTTAGCCAATTGTGCTCTTTTTAACTCCAATTCGAAAGTGCGTGGTGAATGTTAGTGCCGGATAGTGCAAAGTTTACTGTCCTGTTGTAATACAGTGCCAAGCTAATGTTGAACTTTAGACAAAATTGCTGGCTGCTCGATCAACGATACAGACCATGTCAAAGTGCGGGGTGTAGGTATGAGGTGGGGGTATGAGAATGTGAGTTGAACTTGTGCAGCTACGTGAGGTAGACGATTACGATTTAACTTCTCTTGGTTGTAATGAAGAATTTACACGGAATTATTAAAAAATGAATTAATACAAAATTTATACTGATATCTACACTACTGGTTAAAATGATAAAGTCTCTAATTTAATTAATACTACAGATGTCGCTATCATCAACATTGCCTTTCGTTACCGTTAGGGATTTGAAATACTTAGGTAATTTTTAACGTAAGAAATTATATTGTTTTTTCACCTGACACTGGCTGTATACACCAGCCGTTAACGCTGCATCTCTTTCGTTCGACTCGTTTGGCATATAAAAATTAATTAATATATGTATAATGTATTTATTTCTATTTTGCATACGTAAAAAGAGTTACGTCAGGGGCATTAATAGCCGAGAAAAATGCTGATTTGATTCAGAGGTAAATAACTTTGCTACCTTCAAATCTTATTTATATTATTGTTATTTTCAGACTGGAAGCGTAGGACTCGGAAACCTCAATGCGACCAACAGCATTAGTGCCCACCCACTTTTTAAAAACATAAATAGACAACACATAATTATCATTATCAGAAATAAATGTAAATTAAAATTAGAAAATTTATTTTTTATTATTTTTTAATAAATTGGTATCGGTATACTGCCGCCTTGTTTTATTTGTTTGGTACCTACTGTTTTATTTTATTCTATACCTAACTTTATTGCAATTTTTGTGTTATTGCTATTTTGTTTATTTTTTTCATTCTATGTAAATCGTGTTGTATTTTATCTTTGGTGTTTTGTACGGCGTGTCTTGTGCTAGTAATATAATTTACTCTATATATTTTTCAAAAATCGTTTATCTGTCTATAGAATAGAATAGTCGTCTAGTTCAACAGTAACTAGAGGTTTATTCGAACTAGTTATTACCCGGTTTTCCGCGGGTGTTACTATAATGAAATAACATTATATTATTGCAAAAAACAAATTTCTGGTGTTAATTAGAATTGGTGCTACTGAACTGAATTGAATATACCTTTTAAATGAACTAACATGAAGTTATAGGGACAATTTTAGCACATGTGGTATACAAAAAGGTTCAATTTAGATATCTCAACCTCAATAATCCCGGATTCTCGGACTCGTACGGACTACCCGGATTCGTGCGGGTGTTATTTCCAGAATTCGCACGAGTATTCTTTCCCGGTTTTAAACGGGTGTTATTTGCCGGTTTTTGCACGGGTTTTATATCCCGGTTTCGTGCGGGTGTTGCGTTATTTCCCGAATTAACACGACTATAATTTCTCGGTAGCTCAAGGACGTGTGTATTTTGTCCATCCTCACTTACAAAACATCATAAGTCATTAGGAAGACTTTTTCCCCACAATAGGACGACAACGGCTAATACTAAATAATTATTGTTTTTATTTCCCGGCATCGTACGGGTTTTATCAGCCGTCTTCACATGGGTATATTTCCCGTGTTTGCACAGGTTTGAATTCCCGGTTTTGTGCGGGTGTTATAGCCCCAATTAACGACTTTAATTTCCCGGCTTCAAACGGGTGTTGTTTGTCGGTTTCCAACGAGTTTTTAATCCATCATATTTTTCCCGGCTTCGCTGCGTCTTTTATTTGCTAGACGCATGCGTGTCCCTAAGCCCTAGCCCTAAGTACTACATTCAAATTACAAGTAAAATCTAAGAATTTTTCGTGAATTTCCTAGATGAAATATAAATTATTTGACATTTGAATACAATTAATCATCATAATATAATGATTCATGCTTCCTTGGAAGATTCGACGACATGGATTTGAATTTTCAGCTTATTTTATTACGAAGTAATTTGTTACGATTTCTTAGTAGCGGTTTGTTAAACATTACATTGCAGAAATATATTGCATTTAACTAGTAGGAAACGCTTGGATCACAGTAACATTTATCAGAAACTTTTTTAAGTGAACCTTTGTTTATTCATCCTCATACAAATATGTAATTGCGCTGGTTATAGTGTGGTGAATTTTTGTGACTTGTCGTTAATGAATCGTCCTATTACTAAAAAAAACTTTTTATAAGTATAAAATACATGAAGACAGTGGTGCCAAGTTATATGTTCAAAAAAATGAGTATGTTATGATATAATTTTGTTTCCAAAAAGTATTTGTGCATAAATTTTGATATTTTGCCAATTGTGCTCTCTTTAATTCCAATTCAAGAGTAGGTGCTGGATGTAAGTGAATTAAAGTGCATGCTCGGATAGTACAAAGTTTACATTGTAAAGGTTCACGTTTTCCAGTCATCTCACTCTTGTTAGTACTGTCGTTCGCTGCCGCTTACTTTGCTCGGTTTCGTCGTAAATTTAATGGCTTTGCAAGCAGTTGAAGTTAATGTCTACCTGCGACATACTAAGGAAAGATTTCTCAGCTCAGCTCAGTTTAAATGTGCATTAAAGAGATTTACATAATACTATAATTTGTAGGAAAAAACTGAACAAAGAGTTGTAATAACTGAAGACTAGGAGACGAAACGAGATGAACCGAAGGAGTTCGAAATTAAGGCATTGAAGGTTGGAGTAGTAATATTTTTGCCTGGTGCCGCAAATACAATGTCGCCAAATGCGCTGGCAAAAGTAGGATTGAAAAAGTTGAAGAATGCGGCGTATTAATAGAAAGTCAGCCAAAGTCTAAGAACGAAACGGGCTGGTATGAGCCGAGCTGCGTGACAGTCAAATCCAAAGTGCATGATGTGGTTATAAGTATGAGTTGAACCTGTATGCTACGAGAAAAGGACAGTAAGAGGGTAGACTTCACAAGGTTGTAATGAGAATTTACACTGGTATTATTGAAAATTCATGAAAATGATAATCTAGTGATATTGTTCGAAATCGTATTTTTGCTACTAAAGTTATATGAAGATCAAATATAATGAGTAAGAAAGTCTAATAGAATTAACATGTATACAAACTACATGATAGAACATAAACGAGGCATACCACAACATGTGACACAGAATAGTTGTTTTTTTTTTAATTGATTAATTACTAGGGGCCAGCACTAGACTCCCGCGGGTGGTACCTAGGTCTCGGCTTATCACGGGTGTTTTCCCCCAGCTAAGCAATTGTGGTTTTCTTTCGAGCTAGGCACAAATGTTTTTTTTAAGTTTAGGTGATTGAGTAAGTGTGATCGAGTGTTCTTTAAATTAGTTATTTATGTATTTATTCGACGTTTTTTTTAATATTCTTTTCGCAATCAAGCGAGTGTTTTTTCATGACTAGGCACTAGTGTTTTTTCCTAGCCAAGCGCGAGTATTTTTTCCTAGCTATCCAGGTGTGTTTTTTCCCAGTTAAGCGGTGTTTGTTTCCCGGCTTAGCAAAGGTGTTGTTTTCCCAGGTACGCAAGCGTGAGAAAAAGCAAGTAAGAGATTATGTACCTAATCGACGTTTTTTAATACCTAAATAAGCGATTGTTTTTTTCCCAGCTAAGCATGAGTTTTGTTTCCTAGGCACTAGTGTTTTTTCCTAGCCAAGCACTAGCGTTTTTTCCTAGCTTAGCACCAGTGCTTTTTCAACCAAGTAGGAAGTAGTTTTTTTCCCCAGCAAAGCACGAGTTTTTTCCCCACCTAAGCACAAGTGTTTTTTCGCAGCTAAAGCTCGGGTGTTTTTCTTTTCAGTACTGTTGTTTTATCACATCTAAACACGAGTGTTTTCTTATTAAATATTTGATCAAGTTATTGAGTGTTATTTTAATTAGTTATTCATGTGATCCGTGTGTCTATTATGTTTTCCTAACCAGCACGAGTATCTTTTTCCGACTATTCAGGGGTGTTTTTTTCTAGTTAAGCATGGGTATTTGTTTCCGTGCTTAGCAAGGGTGTTCTTTTCCCAGCAACGCAATGATGTATGTATTTTCTAGCTAAGCAAGAGTTTGTTTTTCATCTCAGCAAGAATCTTTTTTGACAACTAAGCACGGATGTTTTTGATAACTAAGCACGGATGTTTTTGATAACTAAGCACGGATGTTTTTGATAACTAAGCACGGATGTTTTTGATAACTAAGCACGGATGTTTTTGATAACTAAGCACGGATGTTTTTTGGCAACTAAGCACGGGTATTTTTTCCAGCTATGCAAGGGCGTTTTTCTTCCAGCTAAACAAGCTAAGCATGGGTATTTCTTTTTTAGCTAAGCAGGGGTATTTATCCCCAGCTAAGCACGGAAGTTTTTACCCAGCTTAGTACGGGTGTTTTTTCCAGCTAAATACAGTTGTTTTTTTTTTGTTCGTGTGATTGAATAAGAGTGAGACAAAGTGTTTTTTTTTTTTGGTTACTTAATCATGTGATTAATTTTTTTCCTGCTTATCACCGCTTTTTTCCAGTGCAGAACTGTGCTTTTTCCAGCTAAGCAAGGATATTTTATTACCAACTAAGCAAAGGTATTTTGTCAGCTTAGCACCAGGGTTTTTTCTAACCAAGCAGTAGTGCCCAGTAGTCACAGTTAAACACGAGTGTTTCTTACCCAGCTAAGCACAAGTGTTTTCACCCATCTTAGCATGATTGTTTTACCCAGCTAAGCTCGAGTGTTATACCACATTTGGACACGAGTGTTTTTATTTTTATTAAGTATTTTAATCAATTTAGAAAAGGTTTAATGTTGTTTAAATTACTTAACTATTTATGTTTCTAAAATCTTTCCCCACCGTGCTTCTTCCCAGCTAGCGAGCACTAGTTTTTTTCTCCCAGCTAATTATGAATGTTTTTCTCTCAGCTCACCACGAGTGTATCTCAGATAACAAGTATCTTTTTTCCAGCTAAGCACGAGTATTTTTTCTAATTTCTGTGATCAAGTTTTAGGACGATCAAGTGTAGTTTTAATTATTTATTTATGTGTTCCATTTTACTCAAATTTTTTCCTTGCTAACCACGAGTGTTTTCCCAGCTAATCACGAGTTTTTTTTGCCACTTAAGTATGTTTTGTTTTTAGTGTTTTTTTTTCAGCTTGGTACGAGTGTTTTCCCTGCCAACTACAGGTATTTTTTCTTATTTGTGTGATCGAGTTAAAGAGAGGTCGAGTATTTATTTAATTACTTATTCCTGAGGTTCATGTTCGGCAAACACGAGTTCTATTTCCCAGCTAAGCGCGAGTGTTTTTCCCCACCTAAGCATGGAAGTTTTTTCTAAGCTTAGTACGGGTATTTTTGCCCAGCTACATGGAAAGAGTATTTTTTGTTTTTGTTCATGTGGTCGAATAAGGATGATACTTGAGTGTTTATTGGGTTATATGTCATCCATTATTCTATAAATTTTATTGCTGCAAATCACCATTGTTTTTCCCCAGCTAAGAACTTGTGTTTTTATCCCGGCTAAGCAAGGGTGTTATTCTCTCAAAAAGGCAAGTGTGTTTTTTCCCACTTTTAAAAGAGTTATTTATTATGTTTTCGGCTTACTCACGTAACTCGGCGACCGTCGCGCTGCTACTCGCCGAGTCGCGTGTCGCGGAATGCTGCTCATGAATATGGGCCTCTAGCATGGCTTGAAACTAGTCGAGTATCTCGTCAAATTATTACGTGAGTAAGCCGAAAACATAATAAATAATTTAGAATGTCTCACGAAAGTTATTTTAAAAGAGTGTTTTTGTCCCAGCTAAGCTAGGATATTTTCTTCTCAACTATTCCAGGGTATTTTTTCCAGCTTATCACAGTTTTTTTTCTAACCAAGCAGGAGTGTGTTTTCCCATTTTTTTCCAAAGCACGAGTAATTTTTCCTAGCTGAGTTCTAGTGTTTTTTCCCAGCTAAACACGTGTTTTTTTCTTATTTATTTGATCGAGTTAGAGAGTGATCGAGTGTTTTGGTTAATTATTCATTTTATTCACGTTCTTAATATTTTTTCACAGCTTAGCACGACTGTCTTTTCTCTACTATGCAAGGTTGTCTGTTCACCGGCATGACAAGGATGTTTGTTTCCAGATTGTTCATGGTATTTTTTCAGCTAAGCACGTGAGTTTTTCTCCCAGCTCACCACGAGTGTTTTTCCTCAGCTAAGTTCGAGTACTTTTTTCCTATTCATGAGATAGACTTATAGAGATCGAGTGTTGTTTTAAATACTTATTGATGTAATCCATATTATTAATTAACGTATTCGTTGCTAAGTACGAGTATTTTTCCAGCTAAGCACAAGTGTTTTTCTCCCTGTTGAGTACGAGTGTTTTTTCTTATTTATGTGATCGAGTTAGAGAGAGATCGGGTGTTGTTTTAATTAGTTATTCCTGTCATCCATGTTGCTAATATTTTTTCCTTGCTAAGCACGAGTATTTTTTCTCAGGTAATTACAAGTGTTTTTTCTTATTTATTTGATCGAGTTAGCGAGAGATCGAGTGTTGTTTAAATTAGTTACTTGTGATCCATGTTCCTAATATTTTTTTCCTTACTAAGCACAAGTGTTATATTCCTATGTATGTGTTCGAGTGTTGTTTTTGTTACTTGTTCATGTGATCCATGTTTCTATTATATTTTTTTCCTCGCTAAGTACGAGCATTTTTCACATACAAGCACAAATGTTTTTTTTAATGTATGTAATCGAGTTAGAGAGGAATTTAGTGTTGTTTGAATTACTTATTCATATGATCCATGTTTTCAAATTTGTTTTTTCTTTATTTTTTCTAGTCAAGGGCGAAGACTTGAGTCATGTAGATAAAATAGTTTTTTTGTAAATAATTATATTTACTTAGCATCTAGGGTTAACCCTATTGATAGGGTTGTCGAAAGAGACCAGATCTGCAGCAAATGCCGTTAATAAAATCAGAAATTCGACAGATGTAGATACAGCGCGGTTAGTTAATTTTTTGTTATTTCCTTAATATTTATTATTGAAAATAAATTATTTAATTAGGGTACCTCTCCTACATACCTAAGTAGGGAGTTTTTTTTATAGCCCAAAAGGCGTGGTATATTGTTCAATAAGTGTTTAAAAATGAGTAAGGGTTTTTTAAGATCATTTTTTTAAATTTTAATATTATTGGTTATCGGTTATCCCCTCCCCTCTACAAACTTTCGTACCATAAGGTTACAAAATATGAAAAAATAGGATTTTTTTTAACTTAATACACATTACCCGTCAGGATTGCCACCCAATTCTCTAAAAATTGGCGCTGTACCTTTTGCTGCTTACGTTTAATTGCAGTTTAAGATTTACAATAACGGTTAGGGATACTTCTTGTGACAGACGGAAAGCTACGGAACCCCACATTGAGCGTAGCTCGATACGGTTGTTTTGTTTCCAGCTAATCACAAGAGTTTTTTCCCAGCTAAGCCAGTGTGGTTTATTTCTAGCTAAGCAAGTGTGATAGTTTCCCACCTTGACAAGGCTGTTTTTTTCGGCTTAGCAATAGTGTTTATTTTCAGCTAAGCACGTGTATTTTTATTATTGTGATCGATTTATAGAGGTATAGAGTGTTGTTTTATTAACTTATTTTATGTGATTCATGTTTCTAATATTATAGCCAGCTAAGCACGGGTGTTTATCTTCCAGCTAAGCACGATTTTTCTTAAGTTATGAGACCAAGTTAGAAAAATCGAGTGTTGTTTTAGGTAAGTACTTATTCATGTAATTCTTGTTTCAATTTTTTTTTTCAACCTACGCTCGGTTGTTTTTTTTTTGCTTAGCAAAGGTGTTTACCCAGCTACGGGTGTTTTTCTTGGCTTTGTAAGAGAGCTATTCTGTAATATAATCCTCTTGTTTATATGAGTGTGAAATTTTTCGATATTTACATAATATTCGTAGGTAGAAATTAAATGACAGAAACTGAGATTATGCCTCTGGGATGTACGATAACGGTCCAATTTGAATCAACTTAAATAATAGAATGCCAGGCGGTCCCATATTGGTACTGGTTTTATTTCCAGCATTGATGTTATTATTAACCCTCTTTGAAATTGGATAAGAAAGTATTTATTTTACAATGGGTTAATTTATCAGTTTATTTAATATAAATTTATTTAAAACTGTTTTTAATGGATAAACGATTATTTATATTTTTAAAAGCTAAGTACACGACCGCATGCAAACAATGATATTATTATTTATTTTATGTTATTTGTAATATTTTATTGGTTAATTGGATTATTTATTTTGTGTTATTTATCAAGTGAGAATTATGATCATTTTATGTAATGTAAATAATTTCCAAAATATTTAAACGATGGTGGTGCTAGGTTTTGTGTTCCAAAAAATGAGCATGTAATGAGATAATTTTGTTTCCAAAAGTGCTAGTGCATAATTTCGTCTTGTTAGCCAATTGTGCTCTTTTTAACTCCAATTCGAAAGTGCGTGGTGGATGTTAGTGCCGGATAGTGCAAAGTTTACTGTCCTGTTGTAATACAGTGCCAAGCTAATGTTGAACTTTAGACAAACTTCCTAACTCCGTATGGAGAATTATGAAATCGAAAATTTCGATAAACTGCTCGATCAACGCTGCAGTCCATGTCGAAGTGCAGGGTATGTGTGTGAGGTGGGGCTATGAGAGTGTGAGTAAAACATGTGCAGCTACATGGAGGGGATGGTGTCAGGGGTAGACTTCACAAGGTTAATAAGAAAATTAACTTTGTTTTTATTCAACTTGTTTAGTTTTGGTTTATATTATCTTCAAAGAAATACGTTTGAGACCCTTTTATTGAACATTATATTTATTATTAAAAGTTTAAGACTAATAATTTAAGAAACATGCACAACATTTTTATATTTTCTTGCTTTAGGTAAATTGAATTCATTGGAAAACAAGCAATTCAGCGGAAGATTTTATTTAATCTGCCACACTGACTGATACAGCTTTGGGAAATATTTTTTTATTCAGCATCGCTTAGTATTTACTTCTAATTCAATGAAAATTTTTATATTGACGTCCCTAACGAAATGCGTTAATGCTAATCCCGATTGAAGTAAAACGCACCAATTATTACGCAAAGACCAGGTGAAGACTATCACTAGCCGGCTCGTGTATCTAATCAGGTGCAAGAACGAGAGCAAGCCAAGGAAGCGAGCTGGTTTCCGTTCCTCAAGGGACAAAAGTATGACCTATTGTATAATTTTCAACTGTCAAACTGTGCTCCAGCTGTGCTGATACTATTTCACTACTCCCCGACTAGCTTCCCACTACATACCGCTGATAGAAAACCGTAACATCATAACCGAGTCTCCTCCGCAACTAACAAAACTGTTCAACACTTTTAAACCCACACACAGGGCCTCGTCACGCTCCCCTTCCCTGACGAGGTGCACAGAAGTATAGTATTCACACATAACGCCCATGTTATTAGACTCTTGTAATAAGAGGCAAGACTACTGCCATACCCCAAAAACCCACCCTCTATGATACTATAAAAAATTTCGAAATTGAAAATCCCAGTCTGCGTTGCTCGACCTGGGGATGGAGTCCGAAGCCGCCCACTCTGTAGTCGCCTTTGAAGCCTCTAGACTAGAGCACAGAACAAACGAGGCACTAACAGATGCAATCACTGAAAATTCTAAGGGTTTGATTTCCCATTTTCCAACTTTTGTACCCGTGATCTGTTGAAGCACTGTGAACAGTCCAGGGCTGTGAACCCAGGGTAACCGAAAAGTTGCGACTAGCAGTTAATGTTCAATACATTTTAAGCTCCGAATTTACTGGAACTCCTGCCCTGGCAACGTCCAAACTTTCCTCATCTTCCCTGCCGGCAGATTTCAGATATGGAAAGAGCTCTGTATAGGAATTCGTTAGCTTTGACATTCCAATGACCCACAAAGAACCACAAAGTACTTGGCGAGAAGTATTTTACCCAGTTTGAAAAATTGGTTTATATGCCTTTCGATTGCACAAATGCGGAAAATATACCAGACAGTAATGAAGTTGAGATCTACAGCCCAGTGAGGGATCCCAAAGCGAGGTTCACTCTACGGGTAAATAAAAAATACAAATGAATAAGTGTAGGTAATAAAAAAGAAGTTATTCGTGTCACTTTTCGGATGTGGAAGCTACCAGACAGCCTCCTACTAGGGATTTAACCTGCCTGAGTGATGTATTATATTTGAACGAAAAAGATGATTTTTAGTATTGATATTTTAGTTTTAGGAATATAATATAAGGTCTTCACCCCTAAAATTGCCGTTTCTTAGGAAATACTTTTTTATGCACGTGGAATTGTACATTAGTATGAACCCTAATGGTATATGCATATACCATTTTACAAGCTTACTGCCCATGGAATCCCAGTGAAACCTTGAATGCAGTAAGTATACTCGATCTCATTTGGGAATAGTACAAGACTTTTATATTTGAAGTTACTAGAATTGTGATAAATCGTATTATCAAAAATATCGATTAAATTACCTAATGATAAAATTCACGTATTTTTACGAAATTTTATCATCATTACAATTCTATTTACTTCAAATATTAAAATTCACAGTGACTTCCCTAAATAAAATCGAGTATAATATGTTGACCGTGTGCTTGGTGTTGTTAATTGGCCGCTTGAAATCTTCTCAAATGAAAACTTTCAAGTAGCCAATCGCACATGGTCGAATAGTTCCCTTAGTCGCCTCTTACGACACCCACGGGAGAGTCAGGGGTGGTGGCATTCTTTTTGTGCCGGCACCACACGGCACCAGAAAAGACTAAGACCAGAGGGTCTACCAAGACGTGTTAAATCGTGAATCTTTCGGGCGAGAATGAGAGACGGAGCTATAGAAGGTGTACAGCTCCACCCCTTTTTCTCGCCCGAAAGATTCAATTTATGGTAAGCTTACAGATCACATCGATTGAGAGGTCTAAAGGAGCGCTCGTTTTTGGACGAACGGAGTTAAGGTTAACAGTTTTATAATAGAAGCGGACGAACCCTACAAAGGGTGAAGACCAAGACCTCCCTTTTTAAAAGGAGTATTTGACGTAATCACCACGATAAGCCACCACGACGAGCCACGATTGTGACAATCGTGGATCGCAATCGCAATCCATGGCAATCGTGGCTTAGGGATTTCAGTTAGCTCATCGACATTACAAAAGATACTGCTTGCCAATTACTCAATGTATGCTTACAGTGTTAAGACGTAGCCAGGTTCCAATAAATGCATATTTAATTATTAGAATAAGGTTTGAAAACACAATCCAGAAACAGCAATTTAATCCGTGAAGCCTTTTACATTATAAATACCTAAACTATTTTTCTGCGTCACAACTAAGTTGATTTCTTCCATTTTTTTCGATCCTATAAAAGAACACTTTTTTGATTGAAGAGAAAATCAATAATATCTTATTCCTTTCTCTCGTATTTTATGTGAATTGTAATTAATAATGTGCTTCCAAACGTGGATTATCTATATTATTTTTTCGGGGATTATTTAAACAAGAAAAATAATTGATACTGGTATTAATAAATAATGTTACACTTACCTGCATTCAAAAGCAGCTTTCACTACTTCATGCTCCTTGAATAGTTAATTGAAGCTAATTTTAAACTAAAAAATAAATTCAAAATACCTTGAAATCCCGGATAGACCCTGCACTTAGCAATACCTATACTGTCAATGTATTATAATTGTTAACTAATTAGTATTATAACTTAAACAAATTTATAGTACTTCGGCCGCATTCAGCAAGTTGCCGTTGTTAACGTGATCTATTTGTATATTTGAATCTGGCCTGCTTATATCATTTCAGTTGTTTGAACATTCGTACTATATACTGGTACGAAAAAAATTACCAATTCATTACGGTTCAAGCTAACCACAGGTTGGTGTACGGTTTCTTCAGCTATCAGCTTGCTTCTCTTCACTTGGTACCTCTCGCTCTATTGAAGCAGCTGACCACGAGCGCCTTCAGTTGTTTTTTATTCCTGTAGAAGAAAACCGATTTATAGCACCAATCGTGATGAAAATCTATAGACTGAGAGACAATGATTAGACCCTCTCTCGACTCTCTTCACGAAGTAGTATTAAAGTCAGAAAAATATCTTGGTATCTGCTAAAGATGTTTCTGGACGGAGAACCTGGTTGACTCGGACTCTCACCCAGGAATCGAACCTAAGACATTCTACGATTTTCATTGTTTTCCTGAATTATAAACGTCTTTCCATGTGTCCAGTAAATATCGCAAATTTGTAGATAGTTAGGTACTAAAATCCAACCAATACCTCCCATCATAACAACTTATAATACATTTCTTGCTACTTCAATAAATCTATTCTTCTTAATGAGATAGGTCGGCAAGCGAACGCAGACGGATTACCTGATGGTAAGCATTCGGCGCCGCCCGAAGACACCCATATTAAAAGTCGTTTACGAGTGCAATGCCGGATTAGACTCTTCGAGATTTCGGAATTAAGGAGGGGATGAATTGTATGTCCAGTAACCTTACTCAAACGACGAAATACAACATTATGGTTGTCGAGCCGTCCTATACGTGCCGGAGCTTGGCTCTCCCACGACACTCTTCGTGAGACAAAAATTTAAGTAATGCTGATCCCTCATCATCCTCATGTTTTGTTCTGTTATTGAAATTTCGATTGCGAATTTGACAATTAGTACTCACCAGATGGCGCTAGTGTAAAATAAGGAGCTGACAGACTTCACCGCTGGTGGATGGTAAATTGGCAAATTCCTTGGTCTTAAGCCAATTTTGTAAGTGATTTCAGGTAACTTGGTAATGTGTAGAAACAATACTTCAAAATTGTATGTTACATACAAAAAACTTGATTGCAATGCATCTGTACTAATTTTATGAAGATAAAATTTTTAAGTTTGTATGTAGGTTATCTTTGAAACTGCTGGTCGGATTTCCCAAATTCTTTCACTGATAGATAGCTACGATAGATACGCAAGCGGAAATAGTATGCTGATACCTATATATCTATTGTTTACGCAAACAAGTGATATTCAAGGGAAGAATGTCCCCCAGCTAAATATGGACTAATATTTGTTTCGTGATAACAGTTAATAAATTATAATCACGGAATTTGTTTCTTTATTTATTTTAATCCAGCGGCCCGCCCCTTCGCACGCCTGTACAACTACCTCTTTAACATCAAATGGGTACCTACTATTTCCCCACGGAGTAAGAACAATTTCCCAATATTCCCCTCAAGTTTTCTCAAAATTTTCTTTCATAAGAACCTCCTTCGGAACTCCGGCTTAACATCAGCCTTATACGGCGCCGTCTATGGTGGTATGGAAATCCAACCCTACTGTTAACGTTTGTGCCAATCAAAATAAATCACTGTGGAATAAAACTCAAGTAAACATAAAAAAAATATATTTCAATAGCATTAAATTAACATTTGGTCGACTCATGGACTACATGGGAAGAAAAATTTACATGCAATAATATATAAAAAAAAATAGATAAGTACTTATATCCTTTATTTTTAATATTTTTTCTCAAAATGAATTACAAAAGGTAACCAATAATAATAGATATAAGAAAAGAACATAAAATCATAATAACAGCGATAAAATTATTTTATAATTTACAATCATTCATGGATACTTATTTAACGCGGCGAGTTTGACGTTCGTGCTAAGACTAGTCAGTTTATTAGATGTAATTCCATATTTATATAAGCTTCGTTCAATAATAATTACATTTGTTTATTTATAGCTATCAAAAGGAGAATTGCTTGAGCCAATAGGCCCATGTGAAAGACAATGATTAAGGCTAATACACAGCGCTGCCGGAACAGGAGCATATGAAAAGGGTCTTTTAGAAAGAGAAAACGACCTAAGAATCTTCCGGGGAGAAAGAAGGACAGAGCTATAAAAGGTGTATAGCACCATCCCTCTTTCTCGCCCGGAAGATTCACGCTTTAACAAGAACAAGTCATGGTAGGCCTACTGGTCGTCCTGTGTAAGGCGAGCGGGAGTGTCAGACTCTTACTGACTAAAAACTCCCCGTTCTTCCTCCTGTTCTGGAGAGAGCTGGGACTGTGTTATCTCATTGCGCTTGCACATACATCTGATATGAAAATCATCACATGACTTTTATGTTCCAGAATATAGCGAAAGGGAGTGTTAGACTCCCTCTGATCTAAAACCACTCCGTTCCTTCCTGTTACGAGCTGGGACTGTAATATCTTATTACGCTTGCACCTACATCTGATGAAGTCGCGGTGCATCGTCTGCCCATCATACATATAAGTATTTAAGTTTGCGCGGGAGACAAGGCGCACAACTGATAGGTAATCCGCACCGCGTCTCAGTTAATGCCTAAGTGTGGCTAAGAGATATAAGTAGTACTCAGTAGGTGCCTACTTAGGAACAATAGGAATAATAAAAAAGTGTTAAGACCTGTTTGACCATTGTCAAACAGGTCTTAACACTTTTTCTTCTTTCTTCTAGATAGCTAATATAAAGGATTTGAATATGGAACGTAATTTGTATACGCTAAGAGCCAAAAAGTTTACCGGGCACCTACATACACGAGTATGTACAGGTGGTTTTATACATAAGCGCATCTCACTTTACGAATTGTATATGGAAGTCTCGCTCGCCGAGTTAAAACAGTACTTAACCAAGAACAGAAAAGTAAGTGCAGAAGTACATTGTGTATGCTGAAAAGCGGTTTATAAAGTGATTTCGAAAATCTCATCTTTCGTACCTCGTCGTCACTAAGCAAGAGGACATATTTGAGTGTGAACAAAAAAAAATTAATTTAAGAACTAAGTCTTTCACAAGAATTGCTGGCTACTTATGTAGTTCTTAAATACAGACTTGTTATCGACATCACTTTATTGAAAGTACAGTTAGCGACAAAAAATGTAAACAATAAAAATGCACAAAAATTAAGAAAAAAGAACATTTAAAACAATAATATTTTGTATCATTTTCATAATCATTACGATCATACTGATCATCAGCCAGCATAAGGCCATCCAATATTGGCTCAAATAATATAAAAATATATACATTAATTACTTAAACAAATGATACCTTAAATACAAGCGAAACAAAAGCAATCAAAGGCGATTTTAACGTAAGAACAAAACTTATCGACATTGAATAAAGTTATAAAAAAATAAAAAACATAATAGTGTTTATATGTCTTTTACAGTATTGGCTGAATAGTTGCCAAGAACGTTTATCCGGCACGAGTTTTCTTACAAACTTGCAAGTCAACAATCTTAGAAACTACTAAACCGGTATAATGAAAATTGGTACTTATACTCAGTACATAAAGGTCTGCAAAATTAATATATTACTTTTCCGAAGAAGAGTTAAGAATAATAACTATCGTGAGACATACTAAATTAACTAACAATCGCGGGTTACTCACGTGTATAAATTGAGAAAAGCTCTACTAGTTTCGAACCACAGAGGGGTTCGACTCGACGACGTCACCGCGTCCGCGCACGCTGCTCATGAGGAAGAACCATATTAAGTTTGTAGACCTTAATGTTAAACACGTGAGTAACCTGCGATTTTTAGTTAATTAATAATTAAAAAGGACAACTTTAAGTTTTCATATAAACTTGTGTATCCAACTCAGCTTACATAACTGCTCACAGTATTTCAAAAATATACTCTTATATGAGTTTTTAGATCTCAACATAAATGTTGCGCATGAGTATAAAGCAACAGGTTTAGTAGTTTCTATGATTTCGGAAAAAATAATTACAAAAATAATCTATAATTAATGTCAAGTATATTTACATAGGTATGTAATGTATTATGCTACTAAAATGACATAAAAAAGCAATTAAAACAAATAAAAAGGTACCATAAAAAATAATGACTCAAAACAAATCGTGTTAAGAAAATCAATAATTTTAATAAAACTGAATATTATCTTATAAAAAAAACTGTTTTAAGAAATGTAAACTTTGGTTTGAGTTTAAGGCGAAAGGCCTTACAAACAACTAGCTAGCTAACAGTCCAAATATGAGAAACAGGTTCACTATGTAAGTATACATAAAACGTAATTAAAAATGCCTATTATTATTTTTTGACATTTAAATGTAAATACCTACTAGGTATATGTCCTCGTTATAATACTTTTTCTGAAGTCACGTAAAAACCTACATTCTAATATTTTAGTACAAAACAGAAACTTTTAACTCAGTAGCTGCTTGTACCACGTAAAATTTGTGAAAAAAAAACCAATCGATTTGTCCAAAATTTTTCATGAATTTTTCTCTAGTACGCATCAACACAGTTTTGCTTGGGCCACACTAAAGGGAAATGCCATTAATTATCGCGATAATTGATGATATTTAAACAATGAAAAATATACCTTAACTTATTTACGATTATCGCGATAATTAATGGCATTTCCCGTTAGTGTAGCCCAAGCATTTGAAAGACTCTTGTCTTTGACACCGCCCACTCTATCTCTGTGCCCTGAAGACAGCTTCATAAAACGTAGCCCTAACCACACCTTTCCGCAGATCACAGCCCTAGTAAATCTCCTTCAGAAGCTTCTCTCGATGTACTAATTACTTAGTTGTCAGGATCGTCCCATAGTAATAAACTCGTCTGGAAGTAATTTATCTCTATTTTAGAAAATATTGTAAACGAGATAGCATTTCTATCTGCAGTTTACAATTTTTCCATAATTATAATTGAACCTCGTATTGTTAATGATAGAGGATCAGATTTTGTTAGTGGGGTAAGCAAAATGGGAAATAAGTTAATGGTAAAATTATTTATATCGTGTTAATTATAGGGATCGATTGCTCCGAAAAACTTAGTAATAAAATATTATCCTTCACCTGTAAGATGTAACGTAATAAATCCTTTGTATTTTCTATTTAATTGTTAATTGCACATCAATTTTGAATTCGTCATTTAAACTTAATTCTTCGTTGAATTTGATAATGATAGTAATATCTTAGTACAAAGGGGCTGATTTTTATAACTTTTTAGTTGTGTGTTTAATTACGTTACATCATCTTTCCTATAATTTATTAATATTTAATCGACTGCAAAATGAGATAAATGTAGTAGTGGACGAGGTAGGACTGGAATGATTCTTCTATAACCATAATCTAAAGGAATAACCAGAACCGCGAAGCCTTGTAAAAATTAAGGTAACTTAAGGAATTTCCCTATCACCAGTTATAAGCCATATCGAGCATTCGAACTACATTATACCTCATCATTCAATCCGAATTACTCTATACTCAAATTTTTAATTCAATTCAGAAAAATGAAACTTTCGTCGTGCAGCATAATAATGAAATGTGTGACACTACTGAGCAAAGGCTTTTCCTCATAAAAATAATTTATGAGATTTATCACCATACTCGGGGCAGATTGCCAATTTCCAACTTAGATTTTGTATGTCATTAATTTTTGTCACAATGTTCACCACACCACTGACATAGTGCAGGAAGCACTATGTCAGTGGTGTCTAAATGATCTTTAAAAGTACATACGACTGGCAATAAGTTTTGCCAGGTCGGAATCCGCACCTTTGCCGAGGGGTATCGTGTCGACCCAAGGTCGTAGTATTAGGCCACTACGACCGGGCCACTTTTCCACATGAAAGTTCAGTATTCTTGAGTATCACCATAATAATCACAGTCACATTTTACTGAATAGGATTAAAAGTCTAAGATAAGTTATTTTATTCAAATAGGTACTGACCTCTTCAGACGTCCGTTCTGTAGGTTGAGGAGTTTGCGTCGGTTCGGGCGTTCGAAAAATTGTTCGTTTGTGTCGCCACAAGACAATCTTGAGCATCCATATAGCGATGGTGTAAAGAATCAACACCATCACCGATATTATGATCATGAAGACCACTGCCTTTGAAAAAGAACATTGCAATTAGTTGAAGAGAAAAGATAACAATAAAATGGGAGCGACAAAAACATAACGTGATGCCGATGATACCTATATTAGTAGTATATGTATAGCCTGTAGTGGAGTGTAGTATAAAAATATCATTTATTGATCTAGCTTCATCTCAAACACATGAACACACACAAATGAAGTTATTAGATGATTTTACTCCCAAACATAGTCTCCAAACCCTCTTCAGACACAAAAAGCATTCTATGAGAACTACATGAAAGTTAAAAAAATTGATTTCGCTACTACATTATTCGGCGCTTTGGTTGAATTTCCAAATAAAAACAGCCTTTATGCATTCAAGATCATCTCTGTGCAAAATTTATAATTTTAGAAAACCTACAGCCCAACTCGGAGATTGCACCCGAGAATAGGAAGGTGTATATTTTTTCTAATAATTGGGCTTCACTTTATGAAGACTCTTAAAGTAAACTCAACAATGAATTACCAAACCAATCTCACCCCAATACTGGCATCCTCAGCCTCTCTGCACTTTGTATCCGATACGAAAGCATTGAAATAGAAATCATTATTTCAATATTTTGTTAAACTCATTAATAATTGTCTAATTTTACGAAAATACTAGATTTCTGTGCGGTTTGCCAGTTTCAAGTATCCAATTTAGTAGGAGTTACTTACCATTATAAAGCTGGTGTTTCGTGTCTGGTACACGCAATCGCACCTTGGACAAAACATGTATAACTTCCCCTCAAGCTCCTCCCTTATTAAAGGAAAGACAACGTCCTCGCAGTTGCTGTAGACAAATCGTACCTTATAGGACCAACAAATACACACATTGAATATTTTTTTAAGGGATGCGGTGGGGAATTCCTCCATTAATTTCGGCCTTGAGAGTCAAGCAAACAAGAGAGTGTCAGATTCTTACTGGCTAAATACCACCAAATTCCTTCACCTACTCCGAGCCGGGCATCATTGTGCTACTTTCTGTGGTGGTCTGATAGCTCTTTGAGGTACGCACGAAATGCGACGCTCCTCTCTTTGGGGACTGGTTCTGCACTTCTGCTAGGGCCACGAGCTACCCTTGCTGGCGAAAGGCGTTAATGATAATTAACGGTAGCGCAAGTGTCGCAAGTGTCTCTTGCGTCGGCTGGGGCATGTGGAGGATGCTTTTCTCACGCGCCTCTTTCTTCTTCATAAAAGGAATAGAATATTCTCCTTCATAGAAGGTGGAGTCCCTTCTGTCAGTCAGTGCCTCTCGCTCTGCATCGTGGCCTGGACCAAGGCCGGGCGCGAAAACTGCTCAATTTCCTAAGAAGACAGCTGAAATAGGCCACACCACCATACCCAACGGGTTATCCTGGCAGTGACGACACTAGAGCATTTTAGCTGACCGCATGGGGGAGATATCCTCCTCTTCACGCTCCAGCCGCCGCAGTAGGCGAAACTCCAGGCGTCGCGATTAAGAGACGATCTCCGGCCAACGTAAGCGCGGGTCTGCGGACGTGGAGAAAGCGTTACTCGCCGTGCGACCAGAATCACACCCGAGCGTACTGCGCGTAGCGTTCCGCGCGCGTCTCAGAGCCAATAGACCACCACAGAATTGGCCCTATAGGGCTGATGTCCAGCCGGGGTTGCGGAGCAAGCACCATGACTCACCGCATCCCCGGCCCAAGGCAGGAAAGGGAACGGGGCTGTTTTTAGTTAGTAAAATTCTGACACTCCTTCACTCCAGATCCTGACAAAAAATACCTCAGAACCTCTAACTCCATATAAGTTCATAGGTAGGTAGATATAGACTTACCATAGATTAGGAGGTACATTCCCAGTATAGATCTGTCGGGTGGACGATGTGTTAAGGACTGCAGCAGGGCTTGGGCACACGCATCGACAACGACGGTCCTCGAAGAATTGCGCCTACGAAAGAGAAACCCCCGCGTTATTGACAACATCTCAACGCACACTCACTTATGTTTGTCCTAGAAATAGACCGTCTCGCACGGGGGAGGTAGATACACCCCCAGGTAACGTCGCGACGTATCGATTAATAATACTCATATCTATTTATATTTTTTGATATCAAAATATATTCCGAGGTGAAACGTACAAAGGACCCGAACGCTGATTGATTGAGTCACTATGATTTAGCCGGAAGAAGCGAGACGCGAACAGGGCGTGGCTGCACGGCGCATCTGGGGCGCGCTGCACAGGTCATTAATATCTGCGCTATCGATTACTTCCGTAACAAAGGACCTCAACTAGAACGTTCCGAATTAGTTTATTTTTTTTATTTAACACTCCGAAAACACCTTTCCACCACATAACTAAACACTGAAGACGACAGTTATGCGCAAAAACTACTAAACGTAAATTTTACTGCACTCGGTATATCCTTATGCTAGAAACCTACGACACGGACGCTCTGACGGATGGCAAATTGAAGACTGAAGGGACGACGCCGCCCGGGACGCGTCGGGACGCTGTTGCACCCGACCCCGCACTCCCCTCACAGCCTCCTTGCAACCCCCGCAACTACCCCTTCCTACCCGCTGTCTTCCAAGCGAGGTCGCGGTTGATGCACGTACCCCGCGTCCCTCGCGATCCCCGCAGCTCCTCGAGCTATACCCGAGCCCTGGCAACCGCCCCCTTATGTATCATGGCTCAGCACAATGGGGCGCTACGCTCGCCTTATGTACTTGGCACCCTAATCCTATCGACCCTAGAATACCTCCACCTCCTACACGCATGATTTATGAGACTTGGGAGTCGTTGGTTTGCTTCAATTTACTTTATTTCATGAAAACACTGTTTCGTCGTTAGGTTTGGTTAGGGTTAGTAGCTAATTTTATATTTACTGTTCTTATGGGTACGTTCTAAAGCAACTGAAATTTATTTACGGTTTTATATAATAAAATAGGATTTTTATATAATAATAATAATAAAATGTTTATAGTAATAAATCCGCAAGGAAGTTTGTGGCGAGCTGATAGGCAGTGGCGACCCCACGAACCTGACTCCCGGGAGGTGTCTTGTTCTTCATCTCCGATTCGTCCTTGTGACGCAGGAGCTGGAGTGAACATTGATGAGGAACGAGCCTTACTACCTCATTCTTGCCTTAATTGGCTGGCTTGAGTAGAGATTCGCAAGAGTAGGAGTTGAAGTAGACTCGGGGGAAGGATGTATCTCAGTAAGGTGCTGGTAAGGATCTTTACCCTGGTGCTGGTAGGGTTGCAGTTTTGCCAGTGTTCGTGGCTTAGAAGCTAGGCTTCCACAAGCACATCATTGTCAAGCCTATTGGGATCGTGGGCCTTGGGACCAGACAACTCGCCTTAATATATGAATATCATAATTGTCGGCTCCCTACGACCTTAATAGGTCGTTTGCCTACATTGTTAGTTGACATCCTTTGTGGATATATGCCAATATGAGGCTTTTAACCACTAAAGGATCTGTTCAACGATGATCAAAGATTTTATGATAAAAATGTCAGGCTGTCGGTCAGCCATCTTAGTGAAGCTATTTGCTATCCCCTAAGTGTAGATCCCGATGGAGAAGAACAAGCAAGAAACTCCACGGTAAACTCTTTTTCAATCAGTTTTACAATAAGATTCTTTGTTACATTATTGAGTTTTATTGTGTAAGAACACAGAAACATTTATATTTATTCAAAGCGACGGAAATTTAAACAGTTCCGAGCTGACCAGTCCCAATTGACGGCGCACGATCACTAATATGACAAGTACACCAGCACCGCCCAACTCAACCATTTTATAGAGTATCAGTGATTCAGTATCTGCGTGAGCATAAGAATTCCAAGGGGTCAGAAATACCTACATTCTGTTAGTCTAATTTAATTCTAATTATAGGGTTGCAGGGCACTCACATTAACAAGCTTATCAAGTTTGACAAATTATAAGTAGCTTGATTGTTATATTACATGATTACTTTTTTATATGATATGACAGCAAACGAGCTACCAGATGGCTACCTGATGGTAGGCAATGCCACCCAAGGACACCCGCAACAACGGAAGAGTTATGAGCGCTTTGCCGACCTTTTAGAGATTAGGGGAGAGGAAGGATTGACGATGGTTCACGCTGGTTTTCTGTGAGGCTGTGGTATCATTCCGGTCGAGCCGACCCATTCGTGCCAAAGCATGGCTCTCTCGCACTTAACTAAGAATAGTTACGTTCAAGAAAGAATTCACTGAAACATTACTGATTTTCGTCTATTTGCATTTTAAATACTATCTATCAACCTACTTTTAATACGTACCCTAGAAATTCTTTATCTACATTTGCCAACCTGATATCAACACAAACAATGGCATTAGTAGGCACCTATAAGTATAAAAACTGCATTCATTCCGTTTTGTAACAGATAGATTCATTTGTGATATGACCTAGCAACAGTTGTAACTCATTGAATAACATCTGCACATTGACTGGCCACTTCCCCTCGCATTGTGAGAACAATTTAGCCCTGTTTGTTAAAACGGCGAGTTTGTTCCACGTCATAACCAGACCATCGTTTTAAAAGTTTAACCACTGTTATTACGTTCCTGCCATATGCACCCACTTGCTACGATTCTCCATGAAACTATCGATCAAGTATAATTATTATACTGAATCATTGGGAACTCTTTTTGGTAGTAATAATTATGGAAATATCTCGTTGTAATCCCCGGAACTACTGATCGATTTAAACAATTCATGTGTTTCCGTCCACTGCTAAACATTGCCCTCTCCAATTTCAAGGTCGGTCTCCCCTGCAGCACACATCTACCCCAATGGTGATCGGTTCCTAATTAATTCCTCCTTAATTTCATCCTTTGGGTTATATCGACAACTGAAGTTATATTTGTGACTTTAACAGCTCAAAACGGTTAACTGCAGGAGTAAGAGCCTCTTCTACATAACAGGAATTTGTAATAAATTCCACCAGGCGCATTAGCAAGGGAGGGGGTTGATTAGTTTATGTTTATCAGGGAGCTCTGTGGCTCATCCAGCGGCCGTTATTCGGTGGTGCGAGCGGTGAGACAGCAACAAGTAAAACACAATGGGGCGCGAAAACCAACGGCATCGTGAGACAACTGACGATCGATGAGTTAAAACGCCATTTTTATTTTTAGAACAACCTAAAAATATTAGTAGAACCAGCACTAAGCAAAGTCTATGTTTAATATGCAAGCCCTTAGTCTGCTGACGTCACCCGCGTGAAGAGCAGAGGAGGTGACAAATATATTCTACTCTGTCGTCACCACAAGGCACCTCCCTCCCGCCTATTTCGTCTAAAATGCTCTTAAACTTTATGGACTGTAAAGTTTGTGGTCTCACGTATGAATGGGCGGGTCAGTCGCCATGCTGTTTTATGATAATAGGTGGGCGGATCTATTGTTCAATTGATTAATCCACTTTCCTACACTTTTAGTTATCTAAAATTTGTTATTGTTTCATCGTATACATGTATATAGCTTACTATATTACAACAATAACTTCTAATGTTACAGTTGTTTTAAGATTTTGTTAATAGACTGATTTCTCACGATCGGTTTGAGCAAAAAATTCTTCGTTTTGGCAACTAATTAGCAATAAATTTTTCGCCCATTTCATATTGCCAGTTTTACGGACCTCTGCAGTACATAATTGCGCTCGCAACCTCGTCTGTTGTGCCGGGGTAAGCGCAATGGGGCACCGCGAGAAGGAACAGGGGGGTTTTTTGTCAGTAGGTAAGTGTCTGACACTCCCTCCCGCCGGGCCCTGGGCGGGAGAAGTCATTTGATGATTTTCACCTCACAAAAAAAATACCTCATCTGTTGTGGTTTCATGACTTTTTTAAGTAGTGTAAATTGTAAACAATTTCAATTTCAGACTTGTTTTTTCTCTATGTATAAATCGCAGACGACTGGTTTAATCATCAAACCCCAAGCGAACGCCGGCGCACCTATTGTTCTTTTACTGTCTCTGTAATTACTACGGTTGAAAGATTAAATAGCCATTTAAATAACGGACTGAATGACTAATCGTTTGATTGAATGTCCGAATTTCTAATACAGTTAAAGGTAATTCAATAATTATATTTGACGGCTTCCTAATCCCCCATGGCGCGACACACGACGAGACGAACGCCGCGTAGCCATGGTGAATAGATTGCCATGAAGATCGAGTTACTTAGCTACCAGAAATGTACTCCGATATCATTTATTTGGTAAACAGGTTCTGCCGTTAATTGAATAACATTAGATTTTATATAAGGTAGGTTACTTAACAAATAACAGTTGTATTTTTCAAAATAATCAATCATCATCAAGTACAAAGTAAAGTCTCTTAACCAAATTTATTATCGATAATGACTATCGATTTAGGAACAAAATAAGCACATGAGAGCTTTGTAAATGTCATCGATAAGTCGCCTGGCAAATCAACCTTCAATATTTCTCAGCTAGGGTGGGGCAAAAGGGGGCTTAGACTCTTACTACTGAATAAAATCACTCCGTTCATTATCCTGATCTGCGTTTGCCCCGCACTATTAGTAATGAATTATTGTTGTAAGGGTAAATCAACTAATATTTTTTCTCGGCAAGTGGGGATTTAGACTCTTACTGACTAAAATCACCCCGTACTTTCTCCTGCTTGAGGGCGAGGCGCTTTCCCCGCACTATCAGTAAGGCATAATAGTATTTAGCATCCATAAATATTGTATGGCAGAATGTTAACATTCTCGAATTTGCAACAGCGCGAGCGTCCTTAACACATATGGTAATTTTCAACTAACAACGAAATGTATGAAAGGACATTTTTCTATCAATTTTGTCATTTTTTATAATGTCCAATAGCTACTTATTTTTCTTTAATCGAGGAAATTAGCCAGTATTGTTGACACAATTACGATTGACATGTTTAATATTACGCGTTTACTATAATGTTTATTTAGAGGGACAGTAAAACCTAGTAAAACTTACGAAACCGACTGGTTTTTTTTAAATTATGTTTTACCGAATATTGACTGGGATATCGAATATTGAATTGACGAATACTTATTAACCTACTCTCTAACATTCCCGTCAGACTCACACTCTTTGCTTTATACAATACAAAATTCTTATAAATATATGTACAATCAGTGTTTGTTCAATTTTGTGTCAGAAACGAATCGCTGCTAAGTCGATCACAGTCAGGGCAGATAGCCCTAGAAACCCGGAATTTAAGCCTGCGAAGGGGAGACAGGGAGACGCACGTGGGGCCGCCCAACACGAGCCGCTTTTTTATAGCTTTAATTTCTGTTCAATTAGGCAATCACTCCGTCAATCAGTTATCATCGTGTAGTATAAGAGCCTATTAATCCGTGCCTATAAATGAATAAAAAGGGCCATCTGAAAACCAGTGCAAGTGCAGTGTAGCAAGGGGCTTTGCTACGCTATATATTTTTATTTTTGTGTAATGTTTATTTTTGAATGTTTTCTACATATGTATGTGTAGCTAAATAAATGGTTAAAATGGTTTAGAACCTCGCCTTAAAAATTATAGGTGTGATGTTATGTATTATAACGAAGGCCGACTAATTGTAAATATTAGATATAATACTTAGTTCTTAATAACGAATAGCATAGTAGATATAATACAGGAGTTAGGAAATCAAACAACATTTCTTTTTCAAACTATTTATTTACTGGGTGGCTTTTAAGAACGGGATTCAAGTATTGAAAAATAAATGACGGTTGAGTTTTATACTTTATTTAATCAATACAAAATGCACATAATATTTAATACATAAATAGAAGATAGAACAGTGAGGCAAGCTTAAAAAATGTTTTGAGCAATCACAATAAGTAGCATAAACAATATATCTGACCCATGAAGACGCACGACAAATCAATACACCAATATTTTACTTCAGTAAAGCGCTCCTGCGACACACCCATTTTAAAATACTATTTTACAAAGAATAGTCACTCACTCACGGGCTGATCACTTCTGAACAAAGGTCTTATTTAAACCCAAATGAACACACACAGATCCAACCAAAGAGAAATCCATCTTATCGTTAAAGGGCCGGTAACAATCCCCATAGATAATTAGCAGGTGGCTTGTAAGACGAACTCAAATTGATATAGATTCTGCAGTCCGTGTTACACTGGCCAGTCGCAGTACATATTCCGTTTAAACACAGTCAACGCTGAGAACAAGAAATGAGCTCGAATTTTCTTCGAGTCATGACGCTTAGTGCTTGCGTTCTGAATTTGAACAATATGGTTTCTTCAAACTCCCACTTCACGACCTGTGCCTCAAGTCCATCAGTCTTGTTTGACAAATTCTTGAATTCTTCCAATGATCTTGTTAATTTAATAAGCGTTGGTTGAAGACGACCATATTAAAAAATATTTTAACCATGTTTGCCTCAGCATTTTCAATCGTTTTGATGACCGTTTTCACATGTTCAGTTACTTCACATCCAGGCAGGACTCGACAGGAGACGATCAAGCGCTCTCTGATAAACCAGACTTATAACTGCCTGCTATGGATTTAGAAAGGACATCCAAACCCGTCTTATGTAGAGATAACTGCTGAGTGGAAAAGTAATCCCCCAGCCCAACTTTCAACAAAATCTAGGTATTTTTCTCTTCTTGAACAACCCCATTCCACACACGATAATTTGTAAAGATGGCCGCCACAGCCCCTTTACAGTGGATGCGTAACAAAGCAAAGGAATAACACCACAAAGATTACATCAGAAGATTAACGAATATATTTAACATAACATCACACCTAGTATTCTTATTGGAAGGTTTGAAGTTACACTTGTGCCGTCCCTACAGTTATCTAACCAGTTTTACTAGACCCTTGTAATGTAGGAGGGGGCGGGCCTATAAGCATTATCCGTGTGATAATCTAAACTCTTCCCCATAGTTCTACATGTATCAAACCTTATCAATAGTATATTGCAGCAATAGAGAAAACGCACAAATTGGTATTCGCTCGCAATTATTATAGTCTTAGATCGATCCATCGTTTAAACAATTCAAGTGAAAAACGCACAGCTTCTCTAACATTATCTGTAGTATTATAAAATGTAAATGAAGATTTAAAATGTTCATATCTAAACACTAGATTAAGTTAAATAGACGAAAATTGTAACATACAGTAAAAATATGACTCACCGCTTTCAGGCTCCTGGATGCAATGGAGGAAAGGAAGGCGGGGTCAATAATTAGTGTTAACATTAACAGCCGATCGATACAATAACAAACATTGAAGTTATAATAAACCCAATACTCATCATTTTACATAATACATATTGAAAATAAATTTTCTTACCTTTACTAACGCCATAGACATCAGTACGATTATAATTTTCGGATCCATTCTATTAATAATTTATTCTCGACTTCACCAAACACCGGAAACAATGACTGCAACAGCGGGGCGTGTCCACGGATAGTCGTCCAATGAAAATCTGAAATGGTACAAATCGTGTTCATGTAAGGTGCCTCGAATCAATACTCAAAACCGACTTCATCACGTTAGACGTAAGGTCCATAGTTGAACAACTCTATCAGTTGGTAGTAAAATCGGAAGCTGCAACGGAGAAGATTTATTGCCAGTAAATAAAAACAGTTGTACAATTTAAGAGAACGTTTCGACTATCCGTAATGTTTACAGAGCACTATTTCAATTAATAACAATAGATACAAAAGAAAAAGCTTAATACCCTCTTGTAGATCGTACGATTATTTCAAGGGAGATAATTGTGTCATACTTAAGTATCTATTAAAAACAAGAAAATCCTTTTAACAGTAACATGTTTCTAGGTACCGTATCTAGTATCGAATACGTGATATTTGTTGAAACAATGGAATCACGGGTAATATTGGTAACACACAATGATATTTTGGTACCGCATATATTTCCTGATTATTTTAAGTGCTTTTTGAACGAATCTGTTGTTGTTGATGTCGATGTGGTTCTTTCAACGCGGACCCCAAAGGGCCGCGAGAATTGAATATATTACAAAAGTTTATATACTTAAATAAATTACTATTATCCCTTCTGTCAATATACGCCACTTTATTTCTTGTTTTTAATCATTATTTAGGATTTAAAATATAAATCGAGCTGCTTATTTTTTGTGAGAGTTAGAACTTTGAAGTTTATAATTGATTTTTTGATCTCTTATTGAACTTGCTAGAGAATGAGACACACTGGGGCGGATTCGCTCTGAAGTTCGCTTTGATAAACATTTTGGCGGCAATTTTAGTATTTACTGACAGTTTGTTCTTTTTTAAACTTCAGGCATGTTTGCATAGTTTGTTTTCAATGTTCCAGTGTTATTAAACATGAAATAGTTTTTATATCGGCAAAAAGGTTTTATTAGATCCTCTACAGAACTATGATAATAGTGAGGTATTTTTATTGTATTACCTTTAAATATTTGTTCACAATGGGTTGCTACCCAATATTGTTATGTAAAGTATAACAGATGTTGAAAGATAAGGCAAATTGCCTATCATTAGAACCTAGGGCCCTATTGGCTAGGCATATTTCCCTCATCAGCTGACACAACGTTTATTTTTTTAAAGCTGTGTATAACTTTATAGTAGAAAATAATTAAAATGTGATTTAATTTTGCAAAAGGATAATATGATGGGGTTGTCATATCCGAGATAAAAACCCCAAAATTGTAGAATGAAAATAATAATAAGAAACACATTAGACCATAGATTTTCCATATTCTCCATGCAGGGTAGATAACTGGTTACAAGGTCTGGTCTATTAGAAAGTGTTCGCAACAGCAACGCGAACAGCAATGCGAGTTAAATATACCATAGTACATAATTTAGTCGGCTCTTACGACACCCACAGAGAGAGAGAGGAGGGAGGTAGAGAGATAGAGTGTGTGTGTGTGTGTGTGTGAGAGAGAGAGAGAGAGAGAGAGAGAGAGAGAGAGAGAGATTGCGTGTGTGTGTGTGTGAGGGAGAGAGAGAGAGAGAGAGAGAGAGAAAGAGAGAGAGTTGAGTGTGTGTATGAGAGAGAGTGGGGGGGTGGTAGGAAGGATCCAAACGGGGGAGTGATATTTAATATTATTTTACAACTAGTTTAACTAGAGACTAGGTATGACATATAACATAGCAACACTGGAATATTAACAAACTTTTATTATTATTTTGTTTTTTGTTTTGTGTCTACTGCGAAAAAAGCCATTGTCCTGTAACTAATAGCATTATTTTTCTCTAGTTCATGATTTACATGTCAATTACATAAATAAATTAATTAATTAATTTTATAGATGAGGTTAGGTTACCATTCATCTGAGAAGGAATGCCAAAAGTAATTCAGAAGTTAGTCACTTTTAAAGACAAAAACAAAATAATGATGTAGTCTATACTATGTGTGGTTAATTAAAAAAAACACCTACAAATAATATTCAAATAATCATTGCTTTCAGTAATTTTTAGGAAAGCATTCTTATTTGAGGTGGTAATATAACATCACATTCTAATATTTTCATTCTAAATTAATAGAAAGATTTTAATTATGACATGGTTAATTATCGCAATCCCTATCGCCTAGATTCCTGTAAAGTACAATAACCATCATTTTTTTTAAGTTTTCTATAGTATGCTATAGGAAAATGAGGAAAAATTAAAACTAAAAATGATAGCAATATAAAGCATACCAAAAAACCTATTTCATTTATTTCTGAACTGGTTTCTTATTACATATAAGTATGTTATTATTCATTTTATGATATCTGTGTATTTACATGGACTAGCTGCCACCTTCAGCATTCTAGTTGTGTGTTAAGAACAATTTTTGCCTGCAGCCTGCGTAAAACAAGTAAAGATAGCATACTAGAATGGATATATTGTGTGGACATGTTATAAACAGATGGAATTGGCTCTAGACTTAATCTAATTGATGGTAATGGAAAAGTGGAAATGTCAGACAAACACCAGCTAAAACCACCACACAACTGCCATGGAAGATATCATTTTTTAATTAATACCAAGCATTATTAAAGCAATTAGTATGTGTTAAATACTTTCCAAGCAACTTCCAATATAAATGGTGTTTCGCTCACCCCTATTCATGGGTTGAAATAGTTGTCAATACGTTTGCAACCTACATGCACTGTCACTACAATATGTTTACATTTGGCCCCATGTCAACAAATGTAATCAATGTAGTCGGAAATTAATTGATATCCCTCATTAATTGCTCATTTTTATTCAATTAAATCTTCATCATGTAATGTCGATATCTATTTAATTGATTGTCTCTGTCTGTAAACAAACTACCTGTTACATTTATATTCAAAACTTTTTTACTTATAAAAATAATAATGTTACGACATAAGACCGGCATACAAAAAAACCTTTTATACACATGTAACCTAACAAATTTCTGATAAATTAAGATATGCACCACGTATTCACATTGTTTTTGTGGTCCAAAAATTAGATCAATTGATCAAATCTAATCATGTCTGCCTTTCCGGTACAAAATTTACACAGAGAACTATCTGTTTCGTAATTATTTACTAGAGATTTGTTGTTTTCCGTAAAGTTACTAGGCAAGTTCACAAATTATATTAGTTTCTTAAATAATTTTTAATGCTTCTGTCTGCCGAATAAATTCATACTTTGTTGTTTTCAATCGGTTAACGACATTGTCAAGTGTCAATGTCAAACAAAAGACAACACTACACGATTGACGTTTCGGTATCGAGATAAAAGAGAATAGAATAGACAATCAATAGATAATTATTTGCCATAATACGTAGTATTTTCCAAAAAGGTGTACTTAAATGACCATTTCTACTACGTATTTTTATAATAAGTTTTCAGCTTCTTGTTGTTTATTAAAATAACATTTGCATTTCAATGAATAAAGTGTGCAATTATTATTATTTGTATGATATGAGCAGTTATATACTATAACAAAAAAGAAAAACATTAAAGATTATGTAATCTTAGTGAAAACAAATTAATTAAGACCATACGTCATACGTAATTCGCTAGTGTGCCCAGCGCCGTAAAAGCTGTCAGACGATTTTCTACTTCGTAACTAAATTGCAAAATTCTATCTAGTCTATGTACCACGGCTGCTGACCGATCATGTTTTGAAGTGGGTAGAAGCTATATGTGTTACTTTTGTGATGACTGTACGAGATATTTGTAAGGTATTGTTTAAAAAAATATTGTTTCGTAAGATTTTTATTACCTATTTTAATATGTACAAATAGTAAAGTGAGAATCATGGCGTATACTCCGACCACCAGACGACTGCCGAGGTGGCAATTTTCAGATGTCATAATTTTGTTCAGTGTCTAATTTTTACTTTAGACGCCTGCTTTTCGACCTTTATTTATAAATTTTGATCACTTTTGGTTCTTTTGAATATATTCTATATAAATAAACTAGTCTAACATTCACATTAAATATGACTAAACAGAAAAACGTCATGATTCTCGAAACGTTTCATTTTTCATTATCACCCTGAATTTTGCCGTTTTCGTGGTGTAATTTAATTGATAGTGTAAGACTATTTGTCTCTTCGTTTGTTATGCCATTTAGTTTTAAACCAGTATGCAGACAAGAATTTTATAACCCAATAAATTGTAGAACATTTTTTGGATGTGCATTCAAGAACACATTTTTAATAAAACCATTAAAGTTTTTCGTCCAATCAAAGTTTTTATCAATAATTGAGTCGTCCTCTAACAAGCATTTATAGGAATAAAATTATTTCTAAAACATTTTATAAAAACATTACATGCCTTATAAAAAGTATCATAATTTCTATTACACTGTCATGAAGATATATTATTGTTAAAAGAACAAATCAAATATTACAGTCCAATTTTTTAATGTAAAGAGGAAAGGTACATAGGTTCCATAGCATGTCAAGCTTGTAATTAAACAAAAAGAAATTGTTATTTATGTACATCAATACACTACTACTACCACTTGACATATCAAATCAGCTGATTGAATTAATTTATCTTTCTCCAAAGAGTTGACACCAGATTAGCAACAAAATCTAATATTACTAGTGCTGTTTAGGTAATAGGTGATTGCTAAATAGCAGCAACACCAATAAAAAAGTTATGATAAGAATTTTTAAAACAAAAACATACTGTTACTCAAGAATTCATTCATCAAAGTGAAAATATATAGTTAGGTATATCTCATCAAGTATTAAAAGCATAAGGTAAGCATTTTTTTTTAGTTTTACTAGACTAGTGTTTCTGTTATATTTTTATTTTGATAAGATCCATTGTCCAAGAAAAAATCATTGAACTTGGGTTAGATTTGAGGGCCTCTACTTTATAACAAATTGAAAATATATATTAAATTGATTTTGTTGTTGTTTTAGTAAATACTATTATGTATGTTTGTTATCACATTCACACCAAAACTGTTGAACCAATTCTGATGATTAATTATACCAGTGTTATGTGTTAAATGTCAATAATTTACTTTAATGACAATACTTAGTCATCAATCAAACTGAAATAATAATTATAAAATGAGTGAATGGGCAACTAATTAAATATTAGTTTGAATTATCTAGTCTACTAAATATATGTTTGGTTTGTTCCAATTTGTAGTTGCATTGAATTAAATTGTAGAATGAGGTAAAGTGTAAAAAAAAATTCTTGATAGGAATTTTGAAACTACTAGTAACTCTTCCTGGCTTTTTGGGCCTCCGTTAACCTCACTCACACGGCGAAACACAACTCTGGTTATTTCACACCGGTTTTCTGTGAGGATGTGGCATTACTCTGTTCGAGCCAACCCATTCGTTCCGAAGTATGGCCCTTCCACACTTTGTATTTGATATGGGTAAATTAAGGCCTTAAACTAATGCAATTAAATCAAAGCCTCAATCTATATATATGAAAGAAAGTTGTGTTAGTTAGACTCAAGAACGGCTGAACCAATTAGGCTGAAAATTTGTAGGGAGGTAGCTAAGAACTGGAAGAAGGACATAAGATAGGCTAGAATAGGTAGTGTAGGTTAGGTAGAGTACGGTAGATAGAATAGGGTAGGTAGAGTTGGGTAGGTAGAGTAGAGTATGGTGGGAAGAGTAGGGTAGGTAGTTAGCGGGTGAGAGCTAGTTTTGACATAAAAGTACCTATTTTGGTTTTACATGCGCACATACGTATATTAAGATGTAAATTTTTATTTTAATAGATTACTGAATCAACTCAATCAACTTTTTTTGATAAAATTTGTGCAAGTTATAAATTCATTGTACCTTTTTACTGAGACTCCAGAGAAGTATCTCACTAGTTTCATCAAATACATTAAAGTATGTAATCAAATAGTATACACTGGTAATATAACTGTTTTATGGACTTTTTTTATACAATACACATTTAAAACAAACCTAACCTCATATTACCCTATGCTATTATTTTTTTACCATAACCAAGCGAACTCCACTCTTTTCTAAAATTTCTAACTAAATGTTTCTTTGTTTGAAAAAGAAAACTGACAATTTTTGTCACAATTAATTTAAATTTTCTCACTTTTTAACCCTTGACTAGACTTTAGACTTTCATGAGTATTTCAAGAACAAACTTAACGAAGTCGCTCCAACAGTTTAACAAGCTGAACAGCCATTCATTTTTATAAAGGTTTAGTAACTGATTGATATTTTCCATTATTCAAAATTTAAGTTATAAAGAAAGCATTAGGCTTCGTAAAACTTTCCAATAATTTCTATTTTTAGTTCTTAGCAACACTTTATTTATCTCCAGTCACATTATATCATCATTGTTCTGTCACCATGTACATATGCAGATATTTTTTAAATTTTATCATCATCCATACCACATGCAAAGATTGCCTACACTCCTGATGGGTTTCAGTTTTTTTACATATACTTACTAAGTCTTTGTGTAACTTTATTAAATAAAAATGCTATTAACATATTGATTTCTTCGACTCAAGAATTAAAAGTGTTTTCCACCATTGATCAATGTAAGAGTATCATAATAGATATGTTTTGCATTCATATGAAGTTTATGTATATTCATAAAACAACAAAAAATAGGGCTAGCCGCTAGTATCTATGCTATTTTTTTGTAAGGAGAAAATCATCGAATGACTTCTCCCGGTCAGACTCTTACTGACCAATAACCCCCAAACCTTCCCCTGCTCTCAAAGACCTGGTACCATATAGTAAATCCCTGCTGAACAGCAGCCCTATAGGCCGTTGGCTCTTATATACTATGCACTAGCGAATTTATTCATCCATGTAAGCATTTAGTCATAATCATATGTTTTAATTCGTTTTGTGTGAGTCACCGGCTTACTACTTCCTTAATCACATAACATGTTATACTGTTTCATTATTTTCATAATTTATAGAATGTAATTGTGAAATTACATGTTATGTAAATTATGTTATTGTTTAAAAATATTACCTATTTTCTACTTTCAAATGGAATGGACCTTGCTGTGCTATGAAGTATGAATAACATGTAATGTATTATAATTTATAATAGATATTTTTACTTTTTTAACACACTTTTATAAAATCGCATCTCTAACAAACCGTGTAAGAAAATTTAAGATTCGGAATTACACATAATTCGAATTCTTGTATCATCTTGAAACTTGGTAATTACCTATATGGGACAATGCAATATCATGACACCACCTTGCTAGTTTGATGATGGGTTTGGAAGTTACCTTCCTACCTACTACTACTACCTACCTTAAACGCTAAACCTTGGACTGCATACTAACAAACATATCAAGTTTATTCTCATAAGGTATGACCATTTCTCATGTGACGACATGAAAAACGAGTTCTTAGTTTATAATTTGTCAAACTTCACCAAGTGTTCAACAACAGCTAAAAATAAAGTTTTAATCTTTTTTCTTTATTGTTACAAAGTGGTACAAAACATTGTTTATACTATTTTTGTGAAGAAATATCTGTTTATTTAATTTATGTTGTCTGTTATCTGTAATCTGACTAATGATTCAATGATCAAACAACGTCACTACTTTTGTTAGTACCTATGTACCTACTTGTAAAAACTAAAGTTTCGTAAAGATAAATAGCTCATTCAAATAAAAAGTATTTTAAAACATTAATGACTAGGTAGAAGAAGTATTCTTTGTCCTTTTTTCGTTTTTTGACTCAAGTTCGCCTCTATGGCAGTGGTTATAGAGGTGAAATTTTGATAAAGAACGGTTATGAGTGACTAAACTCTTTATATTAGGTATCGTTATACCCAATTTGACTTTGCCCGACTTGGTGTATCGGCTCAAAAAGAAGACTAATGACGTAAAATATTACACGACAACATCAAGTTTTTAATTCATAAAACAATAAATATACCATAAAACACAAATTAAATGTAGGCAGCACTTTTGTTTATTTTTAGATTTCGCGGTTTGTTCTCCATTAGCAAAATTTAAATTTGGGTAAAATGTGGCTGATGCCACTCTGCATGATTGCTTGCATGCACTTAGGTATCACTCATACTTATATCGTCCATTGAAGATAAGCCGCAAATTTTAACAGAATATAAACAGAAAATGCCTACCTATATTAACAATACTCTTTTCGTTCTGAAGAGGTACCTACAGAAACTTTGTAGCATCAGCAGATGGCTTGAAAGTAATTCAGATAAAAAGAGAGGTAACATCTGTTTTCTAGCAATACATAACCTGAAGGATATTAGGACTAGCTTTTACTCAAAATTATAAATAATAATACCTACATACTTAAAAATTATTACTTTTTAGGTATATTCCCACTATTGGTAAAAATCTTGATAAAATCATCACGCTGCGAAACCGTATTGAAGGCCCAAAAATTTATGAATTTGATTCATAAATTTTTGGGCCTTCAATACGGTTTTAAGAGGACCTTATCACTATCGGCACCTATAAAGAGGCTATATTTCGAAGTTGCAAAGCCTTGGGGCACATCTCTAGGGATCATCCCTACTATGACAAAATTAAAAACAATGTAATATCGTAAAATAACGCCGGTACTTTTCCTATAATGGTATATCCACGTGGTATATCCTATATCTTGAAACGAGCAATTTTTCAATATAAATATGTCTATAATTTGAAACTCCGCTACGGCTCAAACGATGCTCTTAAAATTTAGTATATGTGAAACCCTGTGCTTTAGGGTCGATAAATCAATCTTGCTAGACTGATCTAGCTTGATCAGGCTAAAGGTATTAGGAAAATTTTAAAAAGAAACCGAGCATTGCTCTTTAATACTGGTACTATGTATTATTAATTATAATATTATAATTATATTATATCTATACAAATAATTTCGTGGTAGAAGCGTAACTTCTTTGTAGTTGTTTTCTTACCATTACGAGGGTTTATGGTAATGACTCCATTGTCCGGTAATATGTCCAACCTGCGCGAGGTACTTACGTACCTGTGTGACGAGGAAACTTGACTAGTTTCAAGCTAAGCTAAGGGTTCATACTAATCTCTTACGAGACTTATTTCCGAAAACAAAGAAACCAATTTTTCCCCATATTACGTGGATTTAGTACATTTAGGGCTGATCGTTTTTATAGACACTAGGTTTTTTTTTTCATTTTGAAACTTCAATCTTAATTTTAAGTACTCTATTATCGAATTATCACCATGGCTCTGAACTCTGAACATTAGCCAATTAGAAAAAAAGGAAAAACGTGGAATAATGTTTCTTCACAAATTTACAGAGAAGCGTATAAAAATAATTACAAAATAGACGGAAAAGGTATTTGTCTTTAGAAAATTCCTTTGTGAGAACAAAGATAAGAAGATTATGAGATAGAAACGTTTGACGAATCACAGCGAATCCAATATTCCTGGAACTAATAAACTCAACGAGGGAGAACTATTTCCACGTAATATTGTTTTGTAGCTAATTTTAAAGGAAGAAAACAGCTAACTTAAGCCCCTTTTTCCCGATACCTTGTTTACGTTGCGAAGCTCGCCTGTAAAAATAAAGAATGTTAAGAATTTCAGATAAGTCAATCATTTTTATAAAAATATTACTTGGTTATATTTTATTTAGTAAACGACTTACCGCTATCGTAGCCGTACTGTATCAAATGAAACATTTGTGTATTGAAAATTAACTGCCTTAAAATGTTCAAGAAACGAGCGTACTTCTTCCTTAAAGGTCGGCAACGTGCCTGTGGTTCTTCTGCTGTTGCTTACGGACACCCGTCCATGGGCGACGCTGATCACTTTATTTGTTTACCCGTTTGCCTTAACACATACATACTTACATAAAAAAAGGATTGATAAGACTATTAATAATTATCGAATATTATTAACGCGGTCATTTAGTGCGTATAACGCCTCGAAGAAGCCAGGTGTGCTGAATAGATCGAGGGAATATTTCACTCGAGAGGCAACGCTTGCTACTTCATATAGCGCAGGTCCCTGATGTCTGTCCCACACCGTATAGTTGCTGAACTTTTTGAAACTGCTTGTTGTTTTGCCCCACGGTGCGTTTTCTATGGCTTACACCACAAGTAGAGCCTTCGAGAAATTGTTCGATTTCGCTGCCGCATCTTTTCGCCATCGACCCTCGCGACAACACTTTTTCATCTTCATCAAATTCATGGATGTCAGTCAGCATCTGTGCGATTTTCGCGAACTAATAAACTATTCCGTCTGGCTCGCTTATCGAAACTTTGGAATGATCATACGCTGGCCGTATTTCCGGACTGTACTTCAAATTTACAAGAAACGCTTCTGTAACCTCGGGTGTTCAGAGTGTTAATGGGTGGCGCGTAGCATCAGCTGATCGGACGGCTATTTTGTCTCCCATCCTTGTAAATAAAAGACGACATTTTGGTTTAAGGTCCATTATTATCCTCTTGATTTGACAATATTACTTTGTACGGAATAAACTAGCTAATCCCGCGTGGATACATCCGCTGATCAGTTCCTATTGGTCGTAGCGTGTTATTAATTTCATTCGTAGTGTAATACAGCACGTATTAAAATTATTCGATCACAATCAGAGATATAAGTGGGATTCCCAATTCAGATATTATCAGTGACTAAGCTTTGAGTCATAGGCTATTCATATTAGAATGCAGTATATCTATAGGTATCTAATAATATAAAAAATACTGAATGCGTTGGTAAACTCATAAGACAAGATCGACAGACGATCTTCGGACGGCGAGTAAGGGTAAGGGTGCTCGCCGCCCCACCAGAACCAGAACTAAGCGGACGGCGTGCGGGATAAGCGCAATGAGTCACCGCGGCGTCGGCCCAGAGCAGGAGAAGAAACAGGGAGTTTTAAGTCAGAGTCTGACACTCCCTCTGTCTAATTTTCCCCTCAAACAAAATAAAAAGCAAAAAAGGGCTAACTTAACACTCGCGACCCGTGTAAAATTTTATATATTTTGTATGTTTTTACACCTTAAAACCTTATTCTCTGAAAACTTGCAACAATTAAATAGTTTTTCAAATTGATCCAGTGGTTTCATCGCTAATTTAATGAAATCAAACAAGCAAAGGTGTAGATAAAAAGACCCATTTTGGCTCGTGGACAACCTGCCTCCCTATCTTTGAATCACCCACTTCAACACCTTCCGACCTACTGAGCTCTGCTATTGTACAGTTAGATATTAGTTTGTCTGTTCGTTGAATCTAGATAATTTCGTGGCGAGAAACTAATAACTATAAACTGTATTAAAGTTTTCCACGGCGCTAAAGCTTTCACGGTTCACGTCATTTCCATTGAAATAGACCGACATTGAGACGTTTCTATAATCCTTTAAATTCATGTACATTTTCATTTTGTCATGTATTTTTTATTTGGCATTTGATGACTAGTTATATAAGTTATTTATGAGTATGTATGTTTAATATTCAATCATAAATATGAGTACAATGTTTTGTAAAACAAATAAGATTATTTGTTCCGATACTAATAAAATCGTTCTTATAAATACATCAGACAAATTGAATTTGATCGGTCTGAGGGGAAAAGAGAAATAATATTACTAAACAGCTGGATAGGCAATGAAATGTTTATGTCTTATGTCCGTTTCTGTCTGGAGTGTTTCCGAGGCATTGCACTTTCAGAGAGAAGTTGTCTGAAGCAAAAGGCTTGAAGTGCCTTTATCTATTTTATGAATATTTTCATTTCATATCCCAGCACCGTTGGGTTATGTCTACGTTGTATTTTCTTTTAAAATTTATATTCCGTTTATACTTTCTTCTTCACATTACGTCATCGTAAGTGAAACGAAGTGTTGAGAAAAATATTTTAAACTAGCGGCCCGACCCCGCTTTGCACGGGTCCAATTAAGTATCTCGCTATCAAAGGGTCACTTTTTCCTAATCTTCTCCTCTAATTTTCTAATATTTTCTTTGATAAGAACCTTCTCCTGACAATAACGAACACAACAAAAAAAGAATCAGCAAAATTAGTCCAGGCGTTGTTGAGTTATGCGCTTACCAACACATTTTTCGATCCATTTTTATATATAAGATATTCACAAAAGCATTGCTATTTTAAAATCTTATATTCAATATATTTACACAGAAAAAATCCTTAATCTGATCTATAGTGCGGATAGTGATATCGGGTTTTCCTATTTCGATGTTCTATATAAGAATGGTTTTTGTGGCCCTTTTATGGCAATAGACTCGACCCTAATACTGATAAGTGATAATAACGTATTTTCCTCGCACCTTGACCTCTTTCTTTAAGGGAAGTCAAGTGCGAAGTGTTACATGTTTGCTGTACGTACTGAACGAAAGCTAGAAGGAAATTGCTGTAATATACGAAACTTACAAATATACAATACCGCACTAATATAGTAGTAAAACGCAATCTAGAAGGAATTGTTTAGTTTGAAATATGTTTTTAATAACCATTCAAACTATATTTTTATACCTTTAATAATGAGTAATATCTATTAAATTATTAATTAAGACCTCTAACATCATTTCAAACACCCAAACTAGGGATGCTACACTGTGAAAGCTGGCACGTTATAAATTTATATAAAAAAGGAAATAATCATATTTATTTTATTAATTGTTTGAACGCTACCTTTATCATAACATATTAAAAAAATAAGTGTATTTTAGCTGATTCAATAGCCAGATATGTAATAAAATTGTTGCTGTCACTGTCTTATACAAACATTCTGACGCGACAGCATTATGATTATTCCCCAGATAACTTTTACTAACCATTGAAAATCAAACAATAAAACTGTTATCGCAATAGATTTTTGTTTTTGATATTCCTAAAAAGGATTTGTATTTACTAGTTGGATATATTTTTGAACCTTATAGTATAGGAGGAGGCGGTTGTACCTGTATAATAGAAGTATAATCAATAGTTGCCTTTGAATCATTATGTTGTTTCAATCCATCTCATAATTAATTTTCAAGTACCTAATTTACCTTATAGATCAAAGTCTTTAATATTTCAATACATCGATACTGAATAGCCATACCATTGAATAGACAGAAATTTGTAAAGAAAATTTTGAATAAATATTTATTTTCACCTAGACGAAAGAAATATTAATTAAGATAAGCGACCCCTGCTCCAGAATCGCGAGTGTGCTGTTTTCCAATTTCTGAAAATATATCAAATACTTTTTACCTAAAGCCAATCAAAAGGTACCTGCTGCCTGTCTGTTGACAACATACTTTGTTTTTTTTTTGGATTATATACTTTTTAAAAGTTACTTTTTGTGTCGAGGTTTTTTTTAAACAAGTAACGTATGTAAATTTTGTTGCTTCTCCAATACGTTAAAGCTGTAAAAAAAAAAACATTTTTTTTAGGTATATCCAACTACTTAATCAAAAGACCAGCAATGTATGCGTTATTTGTACGGAACCCTCAGTGCGCGTTTTTTGTCAGTATTTTTATTACTGGATTTTTTCAACCTGTGGTTTCGCCATCGTGAATTTCGAAGGTTTCTCTCGAATCGGTTCCGTTCCTGTAGGAAAGATAATAGATACATTATTCTCGCTTTTTAGTTCAAATTGTGGTAAAATCGTTTAAAGCGGACCAGTTTTAATTATGGAGTAACAAACGTATAATTTATTCAATATTTACCTACATAGAAAATATCATGAAAATAAGTATTTTCTTCTACTAATCCAGGCGTGACGTTTCGTCGTAATAATTTAAAAGAAACTGACCTTATTATTTAGCAAGGCGAGTTCGTGGTGTCACGCATAGCGACATGCTTTTTACTGTAATGTCAACACTGGCGACTTTAATTTGTTAATTATTGTACCTTAATGTACCTCGTTTCATAAAAAGTACAGCTGTAGGTAATTTGAGAGCGTATTTTTTGGATATTAATTTGTTGTTAAGCCTAATTCTTGAAAACGGTCAATAAATTTCGAAAATATTTTTTTACTAATTCTATTCTAAGGATTGATTTAAAACAGCACTTTGGGAAAACATAGCTTCCTCTTAAAATTTTTAAATTTCATAGACAAATATAATAAGTATTTAAAAATTATATTTGTCTATGAAATTTAAGAATTTTAATATTTAAAAATGAGGTACTTACATAAAGTTATAATCTGATTGATGTATTCTGAGGTTGTATAAATTTCCCAGTATGAATGAAGAAGAAATCGATTTTAAATTTTTCTGTTTTGCCATAGGTAGTATCAATATGTTAAAACTTTAAAAGATACAAGGCAAGTTTATCATATTATTACAATACCCGATGCGAATTCATTGAGTATTGATTCATGGTAATGTATGAACTCGGGTATTTCCTAAAACTGTGACCACTGTGACATCCTTTTTCGATAATTGACGATACACAAGCCACCTTCTAAGGGTAATTTGAAGTGTGGGAGAACCATGCTTCGGCACAACCGGCAAAACCGGCGTGAAACAACCATAGCGTTGTGTTTCGTCGGACAATCCTTCCCCTCCCCCTAATCCTAATCTCAAATTCCCCAAAACTAATCTCCAAAAGGTCGGCAACGCACTTGTAAGTCTTAACGGAAGAGTTGGCGGCGTTGCTTGCTTACCATCAGGAAATCCATCTGCTGGTTTGCAAACAAAAATATTATTTCGTCTTCCTTTATAAGAAGCGTTTTCAGCTGCTAATGATGACGATGCTGATGTATGTGTTTTGTTTCAGAATGCCAATCCAGGCGCCTCAATGGACGGATTATTTGAACTGTCCAGTGTGCTGCCGCGAATTTGGCGCTCCGCCCCGCAGTCCCATTAGCCTTGGGTGCGGCCACACACTATGTAGACACTGCCTCAAACACTTACACAGAAAACAATGCCCGTTCGACCAGGTAAGCACATCAATATTTGATAAATAATAAAAGATTCGGTTTCCGCACGGAACATCTCTTTGTGCTTCACAGATTGTTGTTCCGAGTTTAGGTGTATTGTGAACTTGTATATTTCTAAATGCACTTACGATACAGGAGGAAATCTTAGGGTGGGGAAAAGTTTTTAAAGGTTTTAAAAGTATTGTATGTTATATGCTCTACTAGCATGTATTACAAAAACCACAAGTCCAACAAACAGTACAATCAACAGGGGTTTTATCAAATATATTATTAGGATTTTCGTTTACGAAGGCTACATTTGAATCCGGAGCTAACTTAACGAACGACTAACCTCACTAGTGAAATGTGATTTAACCCTCTACATAGAGGTCGTACGAGGAAAATCAAATTATTTCATTTAGGGACTCCGTTTGTAAGCAAAACAAATTAAAAGTATTGTCATTTCTTCAAAAAACGTTATCTTTTATCCAATATTGTATTAGTCTTATTTCTGTCTCAAACAATGAAGCAGCTATTGATGTATTTTATAAATTTTCCGCTGCCTATCAACTTTACCTTTTGTTTCTCCTTTTATGCTCAAGAAGCTTTGGTTTTATAAATAGGGTCTATCTTAAAACGTCTACGGTCTAAATTTCTTAAAAGTCTATACTGCCAAGTATACCCTGATCTATGAGTTTCAAATTTTTGTAATAAAATATTAAATGAACTGGCAACCATTGAATTTTAATAAATGTATAAGCTTGACATTTCGCGAATCTGAAAGATACTATATAGCCAGTTTGAAAAACCTATCTGCAGTTTTATTTCTACTTAAGAAATATTCTTACCAAGATATATTTTTGACGTGAACTCCATAAAAAAATGTGACAAATCTACCGACAGCTTCTCGATACATCTGCAAAAATCTCAATGATATTAAAACATACTGACCATAAGTTCAAGTAAGGACATTTCATGAATGTTTTATGTATAACTTCCAAGTAAACAACCTCCCAGCCGTTTTTAGATGCAGTCCGCTTCAAATTCTGTATAAATTAGGCAAAAGACGAACTCTTTACAGACAGACGCATGTA
Source organism: Spodoptera exigua (assembly GCA_902829305.4). Lineage (NCBI taxonomy): Eukaryota > Metazoa > Arthropoda > Insecta > Lepidoptera > Noctuidae > Spodoptera > Spodoptera exigua. The sequence goes on along the minus strand of LR824601.2, from coordinate 2,362,030 downwards.
AATCCATCTTATGGCGTCATTGGCCATCCTGTATCGTGATATTGGCCTTGGAATATGTCTTCCTTCATTTACAACTTATTGTGTGATCTTTAATCAAGGCGAAAAGGGAAAATGATCTGTAAATCCTACTAATAATTATTATAAATGCGAAAGTTTGATGGATGGATGCTTTACTCTTTCACGTAAAAAGTTCGAGAGATTTTAATGCAAATGGGACAGATTATAGACTGAAATAACGCATAGACTTCTGTACGCCCAGGTAAGGCTGCCAAATCTGCTGGCAGAAGCTATATATTATACTTTACTTAGATGTTAATGGGTAGAAACAAATGTTGTCAAATAGTTTACCTTTTACTCTTCATAATGTAAGGGCTATATTCGTATTTTTATGACGGTCATTCGCACCACGTGACGATCTATAATTATTATTACGCTTCTTAAAAATTGTTTTATTTCCAAAGGTCTCATGCCAAAGTTCATAAATAGCTCCATACAATATAGACGTTTAATTGTTTACGAAAAATTATTTCTTTTGTACCTGTCCCGAAAAGTTGCTGATAACTTATAAATACTCCTTTCTCGTTACCCATTTAGCATATACTTGTGCTATCCACGTGTTCGAGTATGCCAATTGAAGGGGAATGAGAGGGGTCTGCACGTGGAAGGACTCTGTTGCTTAATCCTGTTCTGAAACGATGTTAAAATATTCCCCTAGCGGTTCAGTATTTTTTTGGATTTCAACCAGTCAATAACATTCCTAATTAAGTATATTCTTGTTCCGGAACTTTCAGTCGGTTTCCGTGCCTGTATATTTAAGTATACTTATTTGAATTTAAGCGTCAAGGTTAATTTGTAGTAATCGATATTTTAAAGTCGTCCTCTGTCACGCACTGCCTAACCATGGATTGTCTACCTTTACATTACGTATATGTTTGGGCATGGATCCACACTTGGCTGATCAAGTTCTTCAGCAACCACCTCATGAATAGAATACTCTGCGTAAGTATATCATTTACCTCGTAACCCAATTGTTCCGAAATCAGCATGATGCGGTTGTACAGTCATACTCCGATATTTTACGATTAAAATTTGGTTCATACATAATTTTATTTCGTAATTATGTAGTTTCGTATACATATTAAAGGTATTGTGATTTGCCTTGTAATTATGTATAACGTTCAGCGTAATTGAAGGTATAAAATAAAGCCTAAAAATGTTTGCTAGGTGAGGCAAATTACATACTCCGTCTAGTTTATGTTTACTAAACAGGGAGCAGCCGACGCCTTCCCACGCGCTATAACACTGAAACCTAAAACTTACCCCAAACAACACTGTGTGACCTTGACAAAGGTAAACACGTCCAAAATCTGATAAAATATTCGAATACTCTGTGGACTTGCAATATTTAGAAGAAGTTACTCCCATTTTTTTTATTGATAAAATGAATTTCCAATATAAATATAGAGCTCAAGCAATATTGCAACAAGCTTAAAAAATAAATCCTATAAAGTACGCGGAGAGGTTATCAGATTAATTTTCTTGAGTTGATCAATGTTCTGATGAAGTTGAAGCATAAACCTGATTACCCGGGCAACAAAATTAGAACCGTGTGATGTACACAGAATTTATATTGGCTGGGTTTAACGTAAATATTGTGACAACCCCATGCATTAAATGTTCTAATATCTTGCTTAACAAGCACTGAAAGGTCATTTTACTGATTAAATCGAAATTTTCTTCACCCGAAAATCAAATACAATCTTAAAAAAAGCACATTTTAAGGCAGAGGAGCCGCTGGAAGAATTACTGTTTACCAACATTCAATACATGCATTTATAGTTGTGATGGTTATAAAGGCATATTAGGAAAAAAGCTTCAACGGAACTTTCTTTTTAACCCCCGACACAAAAAGAGGGGTGTTATAAGTTTGACGTGTCTGTCTGTCTGTGGCATCCTGGAGTCTGAACTGGTGAAGTGATTTCAATTTAGTTTCTTTTGTATTAAAGGTGACTTACGTGCTAGTGTTCTTAGTCATGTTTGACGAAAATCGGTTGAGCCGTTTAGAAGTAGTGGGGTCTCAAATGAAAGCGCACTGAAAGGGAATGTTGACGACTTTATCGAAGCAATGATATAAAAAGTATAAAATAAGAAAATAAATTAGACCCCCGACAAAATAGAAATATGTAGTTGATAATATAATGTAGGTATGGATCGGTCCCCAACGCCACGTTTTGTTTTAATTATTACTTTTTATAGGAAACATTTTTTTTATATGTCCGTATTCCATAATTGACAAGAGGCGGAGGATCTATTGAGATGAGTGATGAATTGGGTCAGCGCAGCGTCTTTAGATACTCAGTAGCGTGTCATTCAGCGATTTGTGCAGTATGGTTGTTGGACACGTTCTTTGTTGTCCATTTGAGATGTGTGTGCCGTGGTTGCTTTGGACCCAGGATTTATTCCAAGTAGCTAGAACTGTACGGTCTTCAATACTTTGCCCTTTCTCCAACTATGGGACGGCGGCGGCCTAAGAGGCGAGCACCCAAGAAAGACTTTGTGTGGAGTGATCATCTGCCTACTTTACTCGCTCGTTTGGATGTATGTACTCCTATTTGTTATAAAAAAAAACCCCATTCCGTCAAATGTGTCTTTCATGTTTGTTTAAATATAAATTTCTCTGTGTTGCTAAAGCAACATCGCAGTTATTAGCTTAATTAGAGAATTTTCCGCCCAACACGTGTTTCTATGTTAGTGTGAAAACATACAAATGTTCGGAATAACGCACGTGCGTCATAAGTATGGTTTTCGTCTGCGCCCTGTAATCTTTGCCCAATTTAGGGTAACCATGTTATCTATGAATTGTTAAGGGACCGCCCCTTGTTGATTTGATGATTATAACAATTTATTGCAAGCTTAAATTACACTATCTAATTTACGAAAAGAACGAAGTACTTTAATTTGTATTAGAAATATGATTTAAGATAAATATTACAAAGGTAAATATTAGACAGCTTACGTAAATATGTCTTATTTTTAATTTTTGGTAATTAATTAGTGGAGTGGAATTATAAGAGAGACGAACTTACGAACGAACTTTAGAACGAGTTGTATTCGTACGTATTCGATTGTTTACTACGACAAACAATCGCCGAAAGCGCGGTTCACTGAACCGATTAAGGGTTGGTACGACGGACTATGATTCCTGAGTTTTTCGAAGTAGCTCCATAGAGCTAGTGTCTGTTGTATTCCCTGGAGGTTCAGACAGAATGTATATAAACATAATATAATGTTCGTAGTGTAATAGTACTAACACCTCATAGTACGTTATGCTTTTTCACTATACCTTACCACCATCTAGAAGCTTATGTTTTGTTCAAACATATGGTCAAATCCGAGTCCTAATGATATTCAGCATTTGCGAATTCATCTTTGTGTTCCACTTTCGGCTAATTGCGCAGACAAAATACATTTTATCTTCATATTTTTACCTTTGTTTTCTTTCGTCTATCACGGCCAGCCCTTGCAAAACTTTCAACTTATAAAAAGTAACTTATTACCTATATAAGGTAATACGTGCCTTATATTATGTTTTATGATATCAAACTGACAGAGATCGCCTCATTGTGGAACGGTTGCACATAATAGGATCTCTTTAAGATCATTCACTTTTGAATCGTTAAACCGCAATATATTGTCGATTTCATACTTATACGTACATATATTTAGTTATAAATGCCGAAAAATAGCATATGATTAGTATCAACTTTTAAGTGTGGAGAGCCATGCTTCGGCACAAATGGGTCAGCTCGATCGAAGTAAGACCTTGGCCTCACAGAATACCCGCTTGTTTTCTAAAGGTGTAGTCACTGCTCCCGCTCTGCCTCTGTGTTAGGGAAGCCCTGTTGGAAGTCTTGCGGCGAAAGAGTGTCTAGACTCTCTAGACTTAAGAACTGCTACCCCATTCCTTCTCCTGCTTCAAGCCGGGCTGCGTCACATCATTGTACTTACATCGCTAGCTGGAAATCAGCCCTCGTGGGTCTGATTGTATTTTCCATGTAATAAGTGGCAGAAATTGTACAGGGATCACGGACCTGGTCTATAGTAAGTTTTTTGGGTGCGTAGCGCACGCAGGTTCTCATAATAGGCCCTGTGTTATCGGACGATCACAGATCTCAACGCATGTCCCTTATCTGCCAAAAGACATTTCTTAAACCCAGACTCGGTGCAACTGACATTGATTTTACTTTCTACTGCTATTATGACACCAGTGTTATTTAAAGTAGATTGTGAATCGTTTAGGAAACTGTTTATTAATTACATTTTCCTTAGAAGCGACTTGGTAATCCACAACTTTTACTTATAAGTGTAAAAAACAAATCTTTAAAAATACAGCTTTTTGTGCATATGCACCACATAATTTATTACCAAAAGTGTTTATTTGATCCCTACATCAATACGAATCGTGCTTATATCTCATGGATTGATATTTGACTGCTTGGGACTGGTCCAACTTCGATACGAACTAGGCGTATCTTTGTATGTCATCAAATGTTTTCAATGACCTTATTTGATATTAATTTCTCATATTAGTCGCAAATTTTAAAACGGTTTTACCCGTTTTGAACCCTCAATTCATATACCCTTCACAAGTAATTCTGTGTAAATACTCTAAGATGGGATTTTCGATTCAACATCACCAAATAACTCATGTGTGTGGTCATATTTATGTTCATCAATTACCATTGTCCTGAAAATGCGTTTCCAAACATGACTCTAAAACGGAAGTAGAATGGTTTGTTTTTAGTTATTGTGCTATTGAAGTCTACGACCATTCTTTTGCGAAATTCTTGTTTTGGCAGTCTCGGCCCTTTGGCTAGTAGTTTCCAAGAAGAAGTACAAGAAGAACGTCTACAGCGTTAGGAGTAAATGGTTGTGCATATAAAAGTGTGTATCATCTTCATTAATTATGTTAAAATAAACAAACTGTGCATATTAAGGATATATTGGTAATTATGCAGAACATCACGAAATTCAACTGCCTATTTTCGGCTATGCAGGTTTTCTATAGTTATTTTCTTAAACCTTACTTTATTTATACCTGAAACATTTTTGTACTGATTGAGTAAATTAAGTGCTATTCATCTTTATTTCACTTATCTTGATAATTGAAGTGCTACAATTTATTTTTAATTCATCAGATCAGTATGCCACAAAACATGTAAAGCCAACCCTATCTTTCGATCTCGACATTTGATCGCGGGATTCTCCATGCTTTCATTGTAATAAACTCTATCGACCCTCTGTTCAACGCTGGTTAATAAGAGTACCTAATTTATAAAACTCACCCAGCCGTTCAAGGGCTTTCAGTGCAGCACGGGGGGAATAGAACCATGTTTTTTTTGTTGCCACCCTGTCATTTAGTCTCTTGTTATTACCAAGTACAAATGCCAATCACATCGTATGTTGCAAATGTTTCTTCACATTATGCGTTACATAAAAGTAACTATGTATTTTCAACAATCAAAATCTTGTTAATATTAATTATAAATTTATAGTAAAATTACTTGGATTTAACGAGAATGCCAAAAACCGAACTAGATCAATAGATGATCTATCTGTTTTTACACGACTGCCCAAAAAATGTTTTTGATCTTTAAAGAAGTATCAAAAATTTCCACGTATTGTATTGTATTTCAAATAACCTTTGTTCAAAATTATAATTGTTTACAAACAAATACACAATATAATTAACGTCTGTCCCCACCTTAGCATGGTACGTCAAATGCTTTCATTTAGTCGACCCTCTTGCCATTATAACGAAGGGCTTATTATTTTGAAGGGCGAATCGGGATTTATTAAAGCCAGCTTCGTGTGTATGAGTGGTCACTAAGGGAGACTGTGTCTGCAACCTAATCATAGCTAAGTCAAAAAGTATCCCGTGTTTCACAAAGGGGAGATTTAATGGGGTTTCAGATGTCTGCGAATCAATAGCGTAGACCATAACACACGGATATAATAAACTAGTCGCAAATTATTTTAGATTTTTGACAACTCCAAAAAAAAAAAATAGTTATGTGTTTGTGCACAGATTGTGTTTTTCTGAAAACAATAGAATTTGCTTCTTAAGTACTGGTCTTATTGGCATGAAATCAAGATCTGATAACAGATTGCAGTTTGGCAATCCTCAAGTATAGTGGCGATTAACAATGTTTTTCGTATATGTTTTGCAATGTAATAAGATATGTGTGATTGGTTTTAGTCATCGTAACTGGTGAAGGGCGATACAAGTCCTTAATGGTTAGGAGTTAGAGATTTCATTGAATGGATCTCTGTCCGTAACTATTTCTTGAGCCCTCGGCAATAAAACGTGATGCAATAAGCACTAGGGTACTTTTAACTATCTGTAAGTCTGGAATGTGATCGTTCGTGTCACAGTGGGTTCATAATAACAAAAATTATACGTTTGGCACTAGCCTTTATATAAACCACTCGGGTTTTTAGTCTTTATTGTCCTGCAGGTTGAAGACAATCCTACCATCTTCAATGTGGCCTGGAGCATAAGCTTCGTCTTACATTTTTAAATAGTACCTCTTTATAACCCAATACTGTCTTTCAATTTTTTCGTTTCATAAACGTTTTAATAATAGAAGTATTCCCGTTACGTATACGATTACGAATGTTTTCTAATCGGCGATCACGTGTCGCTCAGACCGTACGGATGATTTTCCCCTCCCCTGTCAATGTGTGCGTGTGATGTAAATGCGACATGGAGTACCTACTCACAAATGATAGACGGACGGAAAATTAATCCATATACGAGGGCGAGCGAATAATAATACCTATGCTTCATAACTGAATACTCTTTTTAATAACCTTTTGTTGCGATTAATCTGATCGTGTGCATCAAATTATGTAAGCCTAAGCCCTTAATTATTCCTAATAACTACATACTTTGTAATCCGAAACAGGCGCGTGTTGGGGACGTTAATAAACGTAGGGTTATCCAGCATTCTATTATTATTACTGCAATGGGGCATTCAATGTAGTTTTTTAAAAGGGTCCTAGATATCCGTCGGATGGATCATCAGTAACAAATATCACATTGTTTCTTCTGTGCTGTAGGTGCGTTTATAAACATACAATTTCACATCCACATGACACCTAGGCCCGGTACAACAATTTGTGGATTACATAAAGAGTTGTTCCGTGGGGGATCGAACCCGCAACACATTGCGAGGCAGCTAGTTGCCCAGCCACCGTGCCAACCTTTGTTGGATCTAGAAGAGCCTTTGTCAGATAATTATTTTTATCAAAGTCAAAATCGTTTATTCCAACTAAACCAGAAAATCAAAATAGAATCATCTGTCAGACTTTATTTTCAACTAGCTACTCTCGCGCGGTTTCACCCTCTGCTCCGCTCCATTTAATCGTAGCGTGATCTTTTATAGCCCTCACTAATAGATAGTTACAATATTCCTCACTCAGGAATATTGTAACTATCTATTAGTGAAAGAATTTTGGAAATCCGACCAGCGACTCCAAAGATTACCCACTCCATACAAAATTACACTTTTTACCTCTGTATAATATTAGTATAGATAAATCAAAAAGAGCCAAGTTTAGTTCATAGTTCATACAACTCTTGCTAATGTCACCAATTTAAGACAAAGAACGATTTCAATATCTAGATATACTCGTCCAAAGCAAAATGTTGACTTAATCATTCTTATAGTAAATTTTTTCTCCCGCAGGCTGTGATCCAGGTCGATCCGGAAGAGTTGGTGGTGAATACGGCTCTACTCCAACTCGCCGGGTACACACCCCCGGCGCAGCCGTACCACCCACCTTCGATACAGGCGCTCCCCGATCATGACAAACAGGCTTACGACTGCATCGTCAAGTGCATGGAACACCTCGCTGTTTACCTCAAGTATTGCGGCAATGGTGAGTACCTATTTAACACATTCAGTGCCCCCGACGCGTATGTGCGTTTCCTCGCACGCACATACGCGTCGGGGGCACTGAATGTGTTAACCTTTTTTATGTCCATTTCCAGGGTAGTGGTAAGTGGTGTAAGGAAGGTGCTCAAGTGTGGTAGACACGTTTCGTTAGAGTTGCGTAGGAACTAAGGGCATTTACAGATAGCCAAACTGGCGGATTACTAATTATTAGTTTTTCACCATTAACTTTTAACATTTAGCAGCGGACTTTATCAACTCCATCGTAGATAGTTATAATCTTTTATTAAAATAATACGACTTTACAAATTCCTTTAAGTCGGTAAAGTGAAAATAAAAATTATAACACTAAATCAGTAATGTTTTGTTTAACAAATAATTGAACATACACAATGGGCACGATTTGTGTCTTCTAACTAAAAAGTCATCTTTAAGATAAATAGAATATAGATTTCAATCAAGGGGTTTCACATACCTACTAAACGAAGGCATATATATACATAAATATATATATATATATATATATATATATATATATATATATATATATATATATATATATATTTATGTATATATATATAAGTCTAACAATACTCTTCCTTGGTGGTACCGTTCATTAAGTTGCGTTATATTCTTTTATTATATCAATTCAATTATGTCTTATCGCTACAGAACATAAAATACTTTTATTGTAAACGTAAACAAGTTATTTCTATTAAAATATGTCATTTATCCACTAAAGAGTATAGTAAATTGTACGTATATACATATCTGAATATCCCAATATAAGTCCATCAAAATTCTCACTATATAAGGACATGGAGATCAAGGAGTTCCTCGCAAATAAATTAAAACTTTTTGTTACACCTCTAAGTAAATGTAGACAAACTCGTACTTTTGCTTATATTATACCTCTATGGACTTTGGTGGTAGCTTCTTAATACAGACGGCATTTAATAATTGTTCACTCACAATTAGCTAAAACTTAGGATTTTCGTATCAACTTATGCTGCTAGATAAAAGGATATTTTGAGTATTCAATTTAGTGTTGTGAAGTAAGCTAGAACTAATTTCCTTTTTCCCTGTCTTGCGCGTCTGGGATGATTAAATCTTTTATCTCGTTCCTACAATACGTACTGTAATCCGTACTTCCAGGAAAATTAATAAAATTGTAATGAATATGATGTTCGAGGCGTACTTAGTAGACTAGTATTATAATATTATTAAATGTAGTGTTTACGCTGTGTTTCGAACAGTCTACAGATTTAGGTAGGTCAAATGCTAGTGCAGAGCAACGTTTCTAGATCAATACCATAATCGGATCAGTTTGACGGTAACAGCATTTGGCCAAGACTTTCTGCCGCAGCGACATCGCCTAACTAGATTGGAATCATGTCGTCTACATGGTTATAAACCCATCCTCTTTGATTCATCACGTAAGCATTCTGCAAGCCTAGTGGTTTGCTCATGTTTTTTTTAAATTGTAGATACATCTCTTTATTATTCAAGATTTGCGCAAATAGCATGTTTTCATTCCTCAAGACAGGGATGGTGACGAGTCAGTGAGTCAGAACTATCATTTAGATGATGCACAGAAAAATATGACATGCTCAAGTTTTATCTTAGACCTTATTATAATATTTTCTTTCAAAGTTCTTGTTCTTACCTATTCCTATGTTTCTCGGTACTTTGTTTCTAGTAAAAGAATTTAAAATATTTATGGCGCTTAAGAAGAGTCTTGAAACTTAGACAACAAACTTTGTTCGGTACTTTGTGTTGCTATTTTTAACGCAGTTCCTATTTACAGAGCTCCCTCTAAAATTTTGCAGACGAAGGTAAGCTATTGAAACTAAAATAAGCGTGCATTCTTAAGCAAACTGCAAGTTTTTAACTTGGCTGAAAATACTCTTGCTAAACATCTTGTTTTACATTGTATTTTATCGTAGTTTTGATGGACATCTCGCGTTGTCTCTAACACAAAATATTCTAGACACCAAATAATTTATTTTTGTCCAAATGACCAATCAAGTTCTTATTCTTCCTGGAGTACCTTTATATAACGTGTCACCAATTTATGAGAATCGTAATCAATGTCTTGTTATGCCGTTGGACTTTCCCTAAATAAGTAATTACGTAATATAATAACTAAGTTGTATTGTCGAAGTCTGGGATGGACTGTTTTCGGCCGGGTGCAAGGGCAATAATGTACCTGCCCGGAGAACTAGAAGGACGGGTTGGTTTTTAGTCAGTTAAGTTTGACAATCTCTCTTACGCTGTGCAAGAAGACATCTGATTATTTTGCCTCCACAAACAAATACCGCGCTTGTTTGATCCTACAATAAGCAAATGACCTAAACTCGATATTATCAGCTCAAAGATTCAACTGCCAAGACCTGCGCTTAGTCCTTTACGCCGAATGATGCCATTCTTGTTTATGTTTTGTTTTCCAGCCAACAATAGTATGGCTGGTAGCCGGCTTTCTCGGCCCATGCAGAGGAAGCTGGTCATGTTGCTGCAGTGTGCCGTCACCGACGAGGAGGGGAGAGGCAGGGCGGCGCGAGCAGCGCGATCCCTTGGCGAAAGGACCGTCACCGAACTGATATTGCAACATCAGGTAACAATTTCTCTTCTTATATCCTCAACGTTATCCTTACCCTAATAATTTTAGATGTTAGTTTTCATAGTATGAAATGCCAACAGCCACGATTCTATATGTTGCTAAGGTTTTCTACGGCTAAAGTATTTCCTTTAAGTTTTTCCAGTGTCTAAATTCGTCGTAAGGGATTTTGCTTTTTATACCGCGTGTATTACTAATACAAACAATGTGGGACTTGACTGGCGAGAAGTAGAAATGTGCTACCGTGCTTAACAAAATTTCAACTGAAGGATTAAAATCATATTATGTTACACTTAAAGCATCTACAAATAGGAAGGGGTTATGGGTCCATCAAACTTTGAATAATCTGACATCCCTTCTCACTTTATGTTATGTACTATGAACCCACGGGGATTAGGATTATACGGAGCTGATTCTGAGTTGAACATGTTGATATGCCTTATAATTAATAATGGTACGGAGTCATAAATATATAAGTATGCCCTTTTCTACCATTTTAAGAATTTATAATAAGATTCATTATTAGGACTGTATTACTATACATGTATCTTTCTATACGTATATATTATTCGCTCAATTTTACACGTCGTTTTTGTAGTTAGTTTGATTTAGTCGACATCACTGTTGCTCTGATGAGATGGGCTTTATATAAAATCTAAATAGCCATTGTGTACCAGATAAATTTAAATTCTACTATGTACTACAAACGTTTGACAGGAACTTAAACGAAGTTGATGGAACAAAAAAACAAATAAAAATAGTTTTGCATCCGTACTTATGCATATATACCGAACTTCTTTAAGAAATCGTTATGAATAACAAATGTATGTGTACTTCGTCAATTAAAGATTTTATGTGTAGTTTTATCGTGTAATAAGTACTTATACTTTCAATAAATATCCTGCTTGTTTCTTGCCTATGCCATCGGTAATCTTCTCTGCATCACCCAAAAGACAGACTGGCAGAGAATGCTTAAACTATTTAGTCCACCTTATGTACATTTTCTTGTGTATGAAGCCATAATAAATAAAGACACATACATAGTAAATAAAGGCAGCTTTGTTTACGAAATAAACCAGTAAACAAAAAAGTTTACCACTACACACCACACTTAATATGCAAAACGTCTGCTACTCAAGTCTTATGACGCCCAAAACAAGTCAGACGTCCCTTGGTTCCAACTCAATTATGTACGGGCGATGGCAATTTGCGTCACAGTCTTAATGTGAATCCGTCACTATACATTACTGCTGCCAGAATAAACACAGACAATGATCGCGAAATGCATTCTTATTTATACAGAAATGTGCGTTAAAGTTTCATAAACTGATTTAAATATGTTTTGTTTTGAATAGAACTTTTTTGCATCCGAACAAGGGTGTCGTAGACATCATATCTGTAAAAACTTAGTCAAAAAAATTTATTTTACTATCCATATAAACTTTCCTCTTCAATCAATCATATTAGTGTCGCCCTGTTCTCACACAATAGTGTAAGAAAGAATCTGTATGTGAAATTGATTGAATAAAAGTAACCATGGAGTTTCTTACTCGTTCTTCTCCATCGGATTCTACACTTTGGAACGAGCTAATAGCTGTACTAATAGGACTGACCAATAGACTGTCAATTTTTAATCTTAAAGCTTTGTTTGAGTTTCAAAGGTGCCTAAAGCTGTAAGGGTATATTTGAAATGTTTTTGATTTTGAATTGTAATTGTGATTTGAATTTTAATACCCTGTAGAACCCGCAGCAGTTGAGCGCGAACCTGTGGGCGGCAGTGAGAGCGCGCGGCTGTCAGTTCCTCGGGCCGGCGATGCAAGAGGAAGTCCTCAAGCTGGTACTCCTGGCTCTCGAAGACGGTTCTGCATTATCCAGAAAGGTAAACACTAAGCCATACACATGTTTGTTGTATGATAGGTCAGTAAACTAGCAAACGGATAACCTCATGGTTAGCAATCAGCGCCGCCGCCTGTGGAGTACGAGTGCTTTGCCTACCTTTTGTAGGTAAGGGATTTGGAGATTTAGGGATAAGGAAAGGGGAAGAAATGGACCTCCGGTACCGCAATCACACGGTGAGACACAACACGGGCGATGTTTCACGCCGGATTTCTGTGAGGCCGTGGTATCACTCCGGTCGAGCTGACCCATTCGTGCCATGGCTCTCCCACATAATCTTAATTTGCCAAATAATCTATATATATAAAAATGAATCGTAAAATATGTTGGTAAACGCATAACTCAATAACGCCTGGACCAATTCTACTGATCCTTTTTTTGTTATGTGTGTGTCAGGAGAAAGTTCTTATGTAAGAAAATTTTAGAAAAGTAGAGGGGAGAGTTGGGTAATAGGGACCCTTTCATCGTAAGCGAGATGATGAGACCCGTGCCAAGCAGGGGCGAACTGCTAGTTTTTTAATAAATTTAAGAGAGTTGCATTTTAATTGTATTTATCTCTTTCAGGTGTTAGTGATGTTTGTTGTCCAAAGACTGGAGCCTCATTTTCCGCAGGCTTCTAAAACTAGCATAGGCCATGTCGTCCAGCTCCTTTACAGAGCTTCTTGCTTTAAGGTAAGTCCTAAGGTAAGTTAACATAAGTCATTTATGGGTACTTTCTCTTAATCAGTGTGTCTGGTTCAGTTGATAAGAACCAGCTTAACTTTATTGAATTTTCTTTGGATGGATGGATACTTGTTTTTTTTTATATGATTTGATCAAAACTATTGTAGTTATACTTAAACATAAGTCACAAAGCCCGTCCTTATTGAAATGGAATTACATTAACTAATATTTATAGATTGTAAATTTCACTTTCAAATATCAACTCTTAACTCAATCCTGAGACAAATACAAAATTCGTAGAAAATGCATTGGTGAGAGCTGCTACTAAGATATTGTAAATAGACTTAGTAGCATAATGACAATGTTACCTCCTTTTGATTTGTATATCATTTTTGAGATAAAGAAAGCATTTAGAAAGTCCTCTTTTCACTCTATACAAGGATTTTAAATTTGAAACAAAAAATCAAGCTACCCTAAACTTCCAAACACATGATGTATAAAGTGTGCAGGTGTTAGAATACAATAGACCTATTTCTTTTTTTTTTTTTACTTGCAATAAACCAGTGCTTGACTGCGATCCCTCCTGATTTCGCATACTTTTAATAGTTATTATTTACTAGATAAATTTAAATATAAAATCTTCCAACTAAATTTGTTGGATGGTTAAAATAAAGGACAGGTTCTTGTAGCCAAAAGCTAGGTAGGCTCAAGTCTAGAGGAAGTATTTCAAACATTTCTTTTTTTTCTCAGGTATCAAAACGCGAATGCGATTCATCTCTAATGCAATTAAAAGAAGAATTCCGAACGTACGAGTCGTTAAGACGCGAACACGACGCGCAGATAGTTCAAATTGCAACGGAGGCGGGGCTTAGAATAGCTCCCGACCAATGGAGTGCGCTGCTCTACGGAGACACCGCCCACAAAAGTCATATGCAAAGCATTATAGGTACGTTTGAACTAGAATATAATTATGTATAATAAAAATCGCCTTGTTATCTAAGAAATATAATTACCGTTCCAGTAGAGCGGCCAAGTAACAATGTGACCATTTCCCATTTATATGTACTTCCTAATGTTATTTATTCTAATTTTGAAATTGTCAATCTGCCTTAAACAAGCGTAGTGATTAATGCTCAAACCTTCTTCCGTGTGTAAAGAGGTCTTTGCTCAACAATGGCACTTAAAGATGACAGTTCCACATACCTTAATTTAATTTATAAGGCTTAAGTTTATATGAACATGGTAATCGACTCTTGTGCAACACTAGACGATTGCTCTACTGCGATTTCACCTGAAGACTTGATATTTTTGGCTGAATAAAAATGTGTAACCAAGGCCATTGATTTAACCTATGGCCTATCTCGTTAAGAAATTCACTAAATGTGATCAATCCTGGCATGTCTTTTTGTTTTATCTAAAAGTTGTCTAAAAAATCTATGTAGATGTGTTTACAATCAGATGTTTACTAATAAACTCTCTTGTATATTAATAGATATACCAATATTGTTTACGTTTAGTAAACCACCTAGATAGACCATAGTGCTTTTTTATTTATATAAGTAATGAACGTGTGTTTTCCATCTAAATATTATCTATATTTCAGACAAATTGCAAACGCCGCAATCGTTCGCCCAATCAGTCCAGGAGTTGTTCATAGCGTTGCAAAGAACTGGTGATCCGGCGCAACTCATAGTCATGAGTCTGCATCTCGATAGACTAGCGAATATCGACGCTAGCCCTGGTATTTATCAATTCATTTACACTATTTTCTAATACACTACTCGTACTAGAATATTTCAGGTATTTTTCGATGGATTTTCATTTTTTTAACAAAACAATAAATTTAAATATTTAATAAAAGTTTCTGACAGAAAAAAGGTCTAAGCTCGCACAATTGTTGTTTTATAAGATCGGGCGTAAACAATTTTTGTAGTCAGTGCGTTTTTTGGATTTTCGGTTCTATAATGTAAAGACAATAAAGTTGAAAATATAATAAAGAACTATATGTAACAGAAAACATGTAGTTCTAAGCTCGCACAATTGTTTTTTATGAGATCATTGATCGAACCGAAACCACAGTGCAAAGCGTTCCTTTCCGGTCTTACGGATTGATTGTCATGACGTCACGCCTAAGCAAATGTATAAGAGCAACCCTTAGTGATGACCAAGTAACTCCACGCATCTTAATTTAATTAGAATTTTATAATATACATGACACCTATATTTATGTGTTGTAGTTCAATCTTGGCTAAAAACAAGTCTACTTATGCCCAGTTTCCGAAAGCCCGATTAATGTTAAAATTAACCAACCAGGTGTCAAACCTCTTGAAGTCATTTGATTGGTTGTTGATAATTCAGTCAACCAATCAGATGACTTGACAAGAGATTAAATTGATTTTGTCATTAAACCAATACCTATATTAACTTAATATTTTTTTAATTTACGAGATCTCTACGAAATGTATTCTAGACGCGAAGAACCCATCTTGGCAGCAATTAGCTGAGGTGATGACGTCACTCAAAGAGGTCGTGGCCGGCCTCATACACTACTTGCAACAACAAGCCACCGGTCGGGATTCCAACCATAACCAGAAGCAACATCCTGTACCCGAACGGTGTTTGGATAATAATGCCAGTAAGTGCTTATCTACTATATAAAAATAAGTCGGGTTTTCCTTCGTGACGCTGTAACTCCAGAGCGCACGAACCGATTTCCACGGTGAGGTTTATAACAAAAAAAGTTCAGAAAAAATTTCAACAGAAAAAAGTTTTTTTCACATACAGCGCCACCTTTTTTAAATACACCTGGTGTGGACATCTTTTTCTTATTAGTCGTCTATGACTTCTGAACATAATACAGATACTGTTGGTTCTTTTCGCGATATGAGTATCTTTTAGATCGGCAGTATGGACTACATATATCTGAAAAACACATCAAGCTTTTAATAAATACATAATTTGGTAGTTTTCAACTAAACAAATTCAATATTTTTATTGATATCGCAACATTTGACGTTATAATGTGTTACGAAGACCGTGTACTTATTTTTTTTAAGTTAATTAATTAGTAAAAATAGTCACCTTAATTTTGACCTAGGAAAGTACTGTATTATTCTTCTTTTACACACTAACATATCTTCAGGTAATAGAGAATATGCAATTAGATAAATTTAACGGGCAAAATGGAACAAACCTGCTTATCTTTTCTCTTCAATTTAATTAATAATGTCTTTCAAAAAACTTCTTTATTGCCGACAAAACAAGTCACAACATGTTATAACTTGCGCAGGTCAAGGGTCACCTCAGACGGCGGCGTCGACGCCAACTCACAACAAATACAAAGTATCGATGTGCAGAGACGCGGCCACGCGTTCCTTCTGCCCTCGAGGGAACTCCTGTACCTTCGCCCACTCCGAGGAGGAAATGGAAAGGTAAACACTTAAATAGTCCCAGATAACTTCGTAGTGGGAAATTCATTTTTATTCATTTTCTTTTTAATGTTTTATACATGTATTTTCTTTTGTTTGAAATGGGCAATTGTGACCTCTATTTTGCCTGGTGGTCAACGAAAATGCGTTTACGATAGACCACGCCTGTCCATATCAAAAGTCAACTTCAATAAATACTGAAATGTAACTCGATTGTTGAACTTCATGTCACGCTATCTTTATCATTTCATGTCTTAAAATTAAGTCTCATTTGTCTGTTTGTTTATTACTCATCTATAGAACTACTTATAAAATTAAATACAAAAAAGTTTGCGATTGCGAATATATACTATATATACTAGTAGAACAGTGAATCCAATTTTCCTATCAGAAATTTTCCTTTGACTTTGTGAAAACTTATAGCATGATTTTCAACTTGACAAAGATGAAATTGTGAATAATTTAGGAGACATGGCAGTTCAAAAAGTGTGTTGTAAACATTTCTTTCTACCGTCGAGTCCTTTTAAGTAACTCTACGGGTGAATGTTTCTTTCTTGGATATCTATTAAGAAAAGTTACCACGACAAAGTTATAAACTAGACATGTATCTTAAAGCTCAGCTTGCGAATTATTTAATTTAGCACACAGCTTGCTTGCGTTCAGTATACCAAAGCGATATTTTTTTTTAATTTAATATGGCTATGCTTGCGATATTGTCAAAGATATATCTTCTTATAGGAACCATTGTTTCCACGTTATATTACAAATGTGAAAGTTTGTGTTATGTTGTTTCTCTCTTCGCTTTCATGCCAAAAGTAATAGAAGAATCTTAATCTAATTGGGCATACAACCAAAGCTGGCTTGTCCAGAAGTGTTTGTAATCATTATCGATACCTAAATGATAATCTAGCTCCTACTAGCTGCGCGAAACTTACACTTTATTGTCTCATACGACCTTATTACAAAACAAGGTTTTACTTTAGTCTAGGACTAAACCATTATGCCAGTTTTTGTATTTCGAATTGAAGGTAGATGACCTTTCTTTTCTGTTCTGTGTAGATGACAATAAGATTCAAAATTCAAAACCCAACTCAATGGTTTAAACCTGGACTAAAGATATTTTTTTTTTTAATAAGGGGGATAAGATAAAAAAGATAACAATAATACGTCAAATGATGTTCATTCGTCATAAATGCTTACCATTTGTTGTAGTGTCAACATTACAACATAAGTTTATAAAATACTAATATTGAATTAAGATGACTGTGCTCACTCTCACAACTTACTAATGATTAAAATAATACTAGCTCTCTCGCGCGGTTTCACCCTCTTTAGGCTCCATTTAATCGTAGCGTGTTAGCCTATAGCACTCAGGAACATTGTTACCCGTTACAAAGATTACCCCCTACATACAAACTTACAAATTCTACCTCTTTATAATATTAGTATAGATTGTTACATATGATTAAATATACATTTAATTTTATGATATTTTGTTTTGTGTCTAAGTATAAAATGATATTGCAGGTTTAGGATCAACGGCAATTTTCCGTATCCAATGATGCCAAATCAGACGTTGCTCCCCAACCAGCCAATTCCGATGCCGGGGCCCACGATGCCGATTGCGGCGCCGGGTGTACAGTACCCGCCCTTTCCCATGCCTCAACCACACTTAGAGGGCCATTTCAACGTGCAACGTAAGTCTATTGACGAAACAGAAATTTATCGATTTACGATCGAAAAATTAAGATTTCGATTTTGGATAAAAATGTACAATTAACCATTTTTATTTTCTTAATGCCAAGTGACAAAATTGGGTATTTTCCTGGGTCAAAAATAATTGGTTTTTTGACTTTTACAATATAATGATTTATTAAAATATAATTACACTTTTATTCCTTGATTTACTTAATATTAGATTTGTTGTACTTAACTTTTTAATGTCAATATCGATACAACAAAAAGTTGCTACAAATGTATTGGACAACTGGTTGCTATTAAAAAACGGGTACAATATTTTCAAATAGCTACTTACCTTTTATAACTACTCAATAATTTTATTTTGAGCAAATAAATACTACAGTAATTCGGCTACGTCACAAATATTCTAACATAAAGCTGTTACATACCCATATATAATAAATATAATATATATAATACAATATATAATAAATATAATACATAAATATAAATATATAATGAATATATAATAAACCTTTATTTGCAGCCATGCCGCCGGTAAACATGCCAGCTGACATGGAACACGTAAACGTGAACAATGGCCACCATGCGATGTAAGTATTATTATTGATATCAAGACTTAGTAAGAACACCTTGCCCCACAATATACAGAGACAGGTACAGAGAAAGCAACTTAACTTACTATGTAGTGAAGGAGGTCGTCGACCTGTCCTTGAAACTTCTATATAGCTTGATGAATTTTGTTAAGAATGCTTTGTTCATGTATTATTTTTTGCAATTTGAAGCTCGGCTTTGGATTGAAAGATTATTTCACAGAATTAAACAAACAGATAGTAACTTATAGCCACTCAAAAACACGAATACTAAAAGCAAGTTAATGTATATAGAAAAATAATTATATAACCCACTTTACAACAGTTACACACCGCATCCTATAATACTGGGCCAGGAGATTTTGATCCCTACGAATGGGGATCGTTTTTACCCGCGGTACAACGCACGGTTGCCCGAGGAACATCATGGTCCGGTGCAATACAGAACGTTCGTGCCACAGCCACCACCACAGAGCAATGTACACATGTACCCGCAACAAGAACCCCCCCAACCACCCAGGGATGATTTATTCACTCGTAAGTACATAAAGAAAACTTCTTCTGTGTGGGGAAAATCTTTAAATGACTCTTTCTTTTCTGTTCTCTCGCCCAAGGTGAGGTGAGAGGGAGTGTTAGACTCTTATTTACTATGAACTCCTCGTCCCTTCTCCTTCAGAAGGGAGAAGCCTTCTCCTTCTCTGAGTAAAGGTCGCGGTACCTTAACGCAGACAATCTTAAAGTACGTTTTGTATGTACACAAAAATTTTAAAGCACGCTTGTATGTTGAAATTGCCAAACCGCCTTGAGTGGTGATTAATGATCAAACTAACTCTAGAACATACATCATGTTGTGTGATTCCGTTAGGGTATCAATCTGTACTTAACCTATATACTGTTGTAATCACCATGCTTTGATTGTTACCTGTTGTAATTACCTTAATAAATAAATAAACCTTTTGCTCCTGTGAGAAGAGGCCTTAGCTCAGCTGTGGGCACTTATAGGCTGATGATGATGAATCATTTGAATACAACATTTTTTGGTAAAAAAAAAATAATAGCCCCTCGATAAATAATTGCTAGCATTAGTCTATATTTCCACATATATATGTATATTTCAGCTGGAATGCCAACAGAACTACTGCCTGAATACAGAGTGAATGCCAACACGTATGGACCTCGGCCCGACGCTGTGTGGGCTCCTAATCCTGGCGAGGTAAGTCCAATTAGCCCATCGAGCCATGAGCCATTGAGTCCAATTAGCCATTGGGGCTAGTTTCCTTGGTCCAAGATACTTTTATATAGAACTTTTCTATACAAAGTGTAAATTATTCAAAATTAAACCCTACTAATATTATAAATGCGAAAGCTAGTAAGTATATGCGTATGTATGTTTGTTATTATTTTTTTCGCAAAAACGGCTTAAGCGATTTGGTTGAAATTTGGTAGTTAGATAAATGATGTGGATTAACACATTGGCTCCTTTTTAGCAACATACCATGCGGGGAAAGCTGCAGGCAGTAGCTAATAATACGATGCAATCGAGAAAGCTCAATTGTCAAAAATTATGCCAGTTTTTCAGCCACTGCGTCCATATACATGGTACATTTTCTTGTATATTCTTCAGATGTTCAATTTCGGAGACATGCGGGCAGCGCTGCCGTCAGCCCCTCCATTAGCTCCTGAGGTAAATATCACTGATAGCCTATTGTAAAGATTGAGATTGTTTCTTGAATGTCTATTATACTATTTGATACTAAAATGGTACATGAAATAACTCGTACATTTTGCTTATGTTATTATTTAAGACACACAAACGTCTCAGGTTTGTTGTAGATTTTTGGTGGATCAAACTTAGCTAAAAAACTCTACTAATGAATATTAGAAATGTGATACATTTTGTGACACGAGGCGATGAAAAAGTTTATCGGATTAACGGTTCGTATTACAGCAGGTATTCACTCCGGCGCGCTCGTCGGTAATCCTCCCACTAGTCCGGTCGCGTCGCTCGTCACCAGTCGACGGTGCGGGGCCCCGGGCAGTGGGTGGACCCGTTTCGGGTCCCGGGACGATCCCGTGCCCTGCGCCACCGGAGCCCTTCGCCGCGCCGGCGCCCGTGCCTACAGTAACCAACGGTCCGACGGCCAGCCAGACAGTCGCGGCGAGTAGACTGGCGGTCGGCGCAAACCGGCTCCCTCGCGACAGGTCCACCGTCGCAGATCGCCTCAGTGCAGCCGCAAAAGCGTATCAAGCGACCGGGTCCGATGACGTAAGTACACCAGACGAGAACACTAACGACATGTAACTACTGACTAACAATGTTTTATGTATATATCATTGCCATCATCTTCATCCATACCATGCCGCAAGCGAGAGAACAAGTGAACTGTTACCATTTCAACGTAGTGTATGCCATATAGCAGTATGTCCTCTAGATGTTAACATTAGGTGCTGTATATACATTCGATAGCTATTTTATATCGGAACAGAACGAAGGGAGTAAGCATTACACAGTTTAACGAATATATATTTAATTAACAATTTCCAAACTCAGGCAGTTTACGTTTTCGTTTCGACTACATGTATATGGATGTGTCTAGATGTAGATAGACTAATATATTACTGTATTACACGGTACATGCATGATCCTTATAAACATAACACCTCTTTTTAGCCAGTCGTGTGAAAGTAACGATTGAAACGAAAACTTAAACTTTGTCCTTCATGCTTGGTCCCCAGTTCCAAGGAGAGGGCTCTAAGACCTCTTCCCACCCTGTCAATGTTTAAAAATATCAATGTTTATGAACATATTGTATCTAAATTCTAAGTATAAATATCTAGTCATTCATTATATAACAGTGATTGTGTCTAGTTCAGCTTAATGTTTCAAATAAACGCATCTCTCTATATGTTAATCTTTCATTGTTACGATGCCCCTCTTTTGTTTCAAGCTTTTATTTTATTTATTGGTTGAGGAGCGCTAATTGTCATTCATCTGGAGAGATCGGTGACTAAAACTCATAACCCTCACACCCTATGCACATATATAACATAAAGATACTTGGTACAGAGCTTCCCCAATTATATATTATCCATTCTATTTCAAAAGTAATAAAGTTGATATCCTTAAGAGTATGTATTATACATTATACTTGCAAACTAAACCACCAAACCGAGATCTTCCATACTAACAATAATCACACCTCTCTCTCATCACACGCTTATGCTAATCAAACATGCTTTAACAAAATCTATTGGTTATGGGATTTCGAAATGACTTCTTACAATTCTTCGTTTTCGTCAACGAATCGTGTATAACAAAAGAAGTCCACGAAACTGCACAAAAATATTAAATTCTTAAAAAAAAAACAACTTTTGTACAAAATACAGCATCAATGTAGAGAATGCTTGCCAGCTTTATCACATTTACTTCTAAATACGAATAGGTTATAGTGATAACCTATTCGTTTGGCATCCTATATAACATGTCTCATAGCCATCAGCATTTATTAACCACTCACAAACTCATATGAAAAAAAAACATATATTAAGTTGTTTTATCACAAACTGGGGTCAATATGAACGGACCCCTCAATCGGCAGGCACTCCTTGAAGAACAGGCGTAGTACCTTAAACGTATCACCCATTTTTTTATTCAGTAAATCCCTTGTAATAGTGACCTGAGTCTGTAAAGCCTTTTAAAC
Source organism: Spodoptera exigua (assembly GCA_902829305.4). Taxonomy (NCBI): domain Eukaryota; kingdom Metazoa; phylum Arthropoda; class Insecta; order Lepidoptera; family Noctuidae; genus Spodoptera; species Spodoptera exigua. The sequence goes on along the minus strand of LR824601.2, from coordinate 2,339,473 downwards.
AAGGCCCACAAGTAATAATCTGGCTACCCTAATCTCCGACTGCTTACACTAAGTTTTAGCCAAAAAAAGTTTGTTATTGATCATAGAATTTTACTGATTATTACTATTTGAATATCAAAAGTTAAAAGCATGAACACGGCACGTGGGTCTAAAAACATAATCAACATGACCTACGGTAGCGGTGGGTATGGCTTCAATAATTTTGTCTCGCAGTCACTGTACATTTTCGAAAAAGAGATTTGAGAGACAAAGACAGGCAATTCTATTAAAAAAACAATTAAGTTCTTATTTATACCCTGATCTATTGCACATGAGAGTTTCAGTGAAATCGATGCTGGAGTTCTCATGGATTTGAACTTTAAAGTTTTTAGAGACCTGCCGTGAAATATTTAGGGATTGTAAATCACCCTTCCAAAATGTTATACAAACTATATTATTTTCGACAATATCGTACAAAGAAAAAGTATCCAATCCCGTCAATAGAAAACCAAAGCTTTTAAAAAAATATAATTTAACAATAACTGAAATGTTTATTGTTTCTGTTGCAGCAAGAATTAGAGGCAGGCCTCCAAGCGCTTGAGCGCAGGATCGACACGGAGTTCAAGAGCGCAGACTAATGCCGAGTAAGCCACGCTGAAGTTTCCGGCAGAAACATATTAACTTACTATAAGCGGCGCGACGAGGATTATAATTTCGTTTTTTATATAGTTTTGAATCTTCAACACTTGAACGGTAGGAATAACAAACGTGCTTAGATTTTCCTGTACAGCGTGGATTTCAAGAAGTCGCTTAATCGTGGCGGTATGATTGGCTCTTAATGCGACTGTGTATGAAATTAAGTGTATATTATCACGATAATATAACAATAACTGTTTTGGTTAGGGCGTTATATAATATCTGCTGATCGATAAACGCTAAATATAGCCATACGCTGTACAGGCGAATTGTAATTATGAAGTGTGTAATGTCTCCCATATAATGGGCTTTCTTCGCCAAATCGGGTGGCAAACTCCTACCAAATGAAAATATCAAAATAAACCTCTCCGATTTGTCACTACGCGACAAACGAGACTCGTTATGAAAAGTTAGATTTATCCCCATGTACGTCCACATAATTTATCCACATTTTTTGTGGATTTATTTGTTAGAATTTGATTTTTTGTTTTTGTTATAATCGTGAGGTTCTTCCAAACATTTTGTTTTGTTAGGTTTACTGAATATCAAGTCGTAAATATTATCCATTCTAATTATTTCGTTAGAAATATAAACAATGGTTTCTACGTACACGCAAATACGGCGCAATATTGAAAGACGGATGATTATAATAACTTGATTTTACGCGATTAGAATCCTGTAACAGCCTCAGTACAAATAAAATTCTACCATATTTGTATAGCGTTAGGCTAGAAACTAGTTTGCTACAACGCTAGCGTTATTTGGATGAAAATATTAAAACTTGAACTGTTGCCGCATTGATTATTATTTGAGAAATGCGTTTATGAAATTGGAACTTATAAATGAATACAACGCTTTGCTGTGCGGCTATGTTGGTTGAGACAAACATATTGATTGCAAAAAGTGTCATGATTGAGCGAATTACATAACATTCGTTTTACTGAGATTCTAGTGGGACTTATTTCAAAGATCCAATATTGAAAACGTAGCCATAACGGCCTTATTATCGTATAGGCTGTCCATGATCGCATGCTATCAAAATATATTCACTTTTAGTGATAATTTGACATACCTCAGATTTTAAATATACATGTTGAATTATAATAATAAAGTTATACACACCCTGCTGAAATACTGAGCAATAAACACAAAACAAATACATTAAAGTAGATGTGTGTTTATACTGGCCAGTGTTTTCATTGGGTGCTAGTGTTATGTGATGGTAGTCCTTTAGTTCGGGTCGGGCTGAACCGTAAATACAGCTTTTTGACAATAACAGCAACCTTATTTGATCCTAATGCACTAGATGACGTTGATTAGTATTCCATTAATGCATTTTGGTCGCGGTGTAAATTCTATATAAAAATATGGATAAACCGCGCTGAAACTTAAGCATGAACTCCATGAATGAATTCAAATGATCGCAAGTTTTAATTGATCATATATTATGGTACATCAACACTTTAGTACCACAAGCGGACTGGGGATACAAGCGGAGTAGTTCAAATCCTCGCTTTAATTGCGCCATTCAACAATGACTCACAGAGTGACTCATGGAGTGTATTTGAGTGAGCAACTTAATTTCTATCAGTTGATACAACCGCTCCGCTTGTCTTATCTCCATTTCGCTTGTCGCGTCTCAGCTTCGCTTATATTATTTCCACTCCTCTAGCATCTTCCGGGCGAGAAAGAGGGATGAAGCTATAAAAGGTGTAAAGCTCCATCTCTCTTTCACGCCCGGAAGATTGACGTCATGGTAGGCCAACTGGTCTTGAAAAAAATAATATGAATTAAAACGGTTTTATTCTTAAGTGCAAGAATACAACTTATGTTTTCTTTATTTTGGTTGACTTGTTATATGTACTTTAATATTGGTCGTAATTGATTATATTCACGAATTCAAACGCGGATTTCAATGCTTAGTTCTTTTTTAATTAAATCCAATTAATTATTAAACAAATATTTAAAAAACTAGTAAATTAAACCGCGTTTTATAAATACGAAACCACATTTAAAACGAATATATGAGAAAAGGAACGAGTACAGAATATTGTAGACCAAAATGCACTTTATTATGAAAAAGTCGACGTCATCTATGCATGCTAGTCTCACCACTACTGAATAGTGATAGGTGCCTGTATCATACTATTCATGATAAACACAAAATACATTCTAAATGAAATCATAAAATAAATTGGTTGTCTGCATAAAGTCTCTTAGGTGACCCCAGAAATATTATAATAAATAATGTACAAATACAATTCTAAATCTACTCACAATTTGTATAAGTCGTTACCCTTTCTCAGTGGTGAGACCGTCTTTACTAAGACTATGCCACTTCATAAAAATTTAATTTCTATTAACTTTTATCAACAGCATATTTCTGACTATAGCACGCCCTGTCTCTAATAAAGTTGAGTACCAATCTCGATTCCTTTTACGCGATTTCCAACTATATAAATATGTACATACTCAAACGTTACTCAATTGTAAGTTGTTTACAACAATACTTCTCATTACAATAACGATTTTAAAGTAGGACTTATAATTGAGTAGCATTTCAGTATTCGGGCTTTAGAATACGTTGAATAGAAGTAAAATCGCTTAAGCCTTTGAATGCCGATGGAAAACTATTCAAGGCAAATCCGCCGCTACCATAGGTCATCAACCTATATATGAGTGATCCAAAATTCTACAGATCCTTTTTCAAGAGCACACAATCCGAATAATATTGTTTGTCACACAACTTTGAATTTGTAAACTTTTGTACAGCACTCCGATTCGGCTCACGATGGCTTTGGCTTGAGATTGGTTAATCCGTTTTCTGATGAATTTATTGTTAGCTTTCAATTTGCTCTATCATTGCAACAATTAATCTTCGCCTGCACACGCCATACTTCACATACGAGTGCGTTTGTGCGACCAAGTCGCATCAAAGCCGTTCTATCAGTCATTCGTCTTTCGTTGTTTCTCTATCGTACAGAAATAACAAAACTGACTGACAATACAAAGCTGATTTTATAAGGAAACCATTTTCGTAGGATACATTAAAATCGCTAGCTACTCCGGTAGGATTTATTGAGTAATTGACAATTCTATAATATTTACAGTGGACTTTTCTTTGTAAAAGTGACGTAATTGTTCCTGTATCAATGTTTTTGTTAGTAATAAAACAATTGACTGTCAATTTTGATATACTCTAAGGTTAACAATATAAATATCGGAAAGTAAAGGAACATTAAGTTTGATTTACGAAGCGTCTCTTTTTCAAGGTCAAATCCACTGCGAATGGAAGCAATTGATAAAATAAAAAGTATATTATGATAAATTATCGAATAAATATACAGATTATTAGAGTGGTATTTTAGATTTGTAAAAGTAAATATAAATAAGGTAATCAGAAAATGATTTCTGCATGCTGGTTTGTTAGTGAAAGACGATTAGAAATTTCGGCCGTTGCTTAAAATTTTTGTTACTTCTCCTTTTACAGTGACAAATGTAGGAGATCCTTAGAGAGTACTGCCCTCTATAGAGTTATTATCCGTTACTATTGACATAGCGCGTCGTAAACGCGGCCTAAACATATAATATGCGTGACAATATCGATACTGTTTGAAATTTCGTTTATATAACAATGATGTTAGAGATTTATAGAGCAGTTTGAAAGTAAAGGAGTTATTAGCGCCGTTTATTTGGTATGCGTTTAAAAATTAATATGATACTTATTGGTGACGTGGACACACACAGCCTGAACTGGCGACTAAAGTTACTGATACAAAACAGTCGCTAGTTATGGCCTGCAGTCTCATAATGGAAGTCTTACAAATCTATACAGCGTGAAGCGCTGTTGAAGCCCTTTATGATAACTTCCCAACTGTCTTCCGTTCTAGTAAGTTGCGCGCATGTGTCCTCGTCATCATCCTCAATTATTTAATCAGATAGCGTGGTTATTAGCTTAGGTGGTATTTTTTTCGATTATTATTTAATTCGCTTTGCTAGTGTGTTATGACACCTCAGTCACTATATGGATTTTAATTTAATGCTGTTAGTTACTAAGTGATGTCATTAAAACAGTTTAGGAATATGGAGAAATTGATTTTTCAAATGTAATCCGTACTAAAGTTATGATTGGAAAACGTGATATGCTATTATATAAAATATAACAAACTAGGATATGAATCGTATTGTTAGGCTCATATTCTATAGCTTGTGTTTATGTACTTTGAACCGATACCTAAAACCCGAATAAGATCTATGCCTTCTTATTCAAAGTGATAATAATGTAATTATATTATTATATTTCCCTCAGTCACCGTCATTATAAATCCACACGACACGTGTCCGTACAATCCTTGAACACACTTCACTTTTGACGTGATTCGAGTGACAAGTCAACAATATACATTGCTTTATTTGTTTTGTACATCCGCGTTGCCTGTACACGTTGACACGCGATGGATATCGTTGAGATGTCAATTTCATATCATTGGTGTGTTGGAAATGTTTGATACAATAGGGATGGTGACTTCATTTTAGTTATTTTTATTGGCATGATAGTTAATGAAATGTTTTACAAGCTTTCTTGCAATCAGTATGAATATTTTTTGTGACACGAGTTGATATATTTCATACGAGGGGATGTAGATATCACAACACTCTCTTAGAACTAAATATGTACAAACAATACAAGATTGTGTAAGAACACTTGTCTCAAACATTTGAATTATCTATCTGATGCATAGTGCGTTGTTTTTTCGTATCCCATCATCCCTGTTATAACCATCTAGCAAAGCTCGCTTCATAAAACTAATTAGTGTTAAATAAAAGAATACCGTTTTGATATCTAAGGCTGGTGATACATCTATTTATATTTTAGAAAAAAGTTAAAACAAAATATGTAAGGCTGTAATATAGATATAGCTGAGAGAAGCAACTCAACGCCCTATCATAGTGGTTTCTTTTATTTATTTTTTTCTTTGTAATTTATGTAACATTTGCAGCGACAGTTGTAGATGGAACTCTATGGCGCCGTTATACATTAGTCCATAGCTTTCCGGCATACAACTGTTTCTGAATATTAAGACTATTATGTCCTAGTGATTCCTTTGTGGTTCTCTAATTAGTTACAATTTAAATAAGTGCAATTTTGTAATTGCGTGCAATACGTGTTGGTGATGCGGGCCGACTGGCCTCTACCCCAGCTTGTGATGTATATTTGTGTAGCGCGCTGCCACGCTCGGGGCGGCCGGTGTCACGGCTCAGTCGGTTCGCGACGCGAATGCAGCAAAGGAGATCTATCGATTACAATTCACGATCTCTTTGCATTTACTTTATATGATTTATGATCATTGAAAACTATGGTTCGCTTGTAACTAATGTTTGTATAAAGGTGAATACCATATTTTGGTGTATTTTTTTTTCCTAGGAAAAGTCATTATTTATAAATAAAATGGTCTGTTTAAAGACTTGTAATAGAACTTGCGCACACAGTGCGATTTAGCGAATATATTTTTTTGTATAAAAAGATCACCTTTTTGCCTAGTTAAATAAATACTAACCTTTATGTTGAGTTTTTTTTGTTTTTTCTACACTTGACCCCTCATTGTGCCAACCACACGTCACGACTCACTCGTACAGCACGGCGACATCAAGCGAGCTTGTACACTGCTGTACTCGGTCAATGCATGGACAACACGAAACATTCAGTTTTGTGCAGCCAGCGTGTACAAGTGTCGCAATCCGTCCTCCCCGTCTCTACTAATGAGTAGTCGTAAACACATATCACATGCAACATTGTCCTGTCTGCGGAAACTACACCCTACTCTGCATTGCATAAGGTTCCAAATATTTTTTAATCACTACATGAAATTTTTTATTATTCACATAGCTATGCTTGGATATCCTTTTCAATTATGATTCACTACACATAGTACATTAGACTCACACAACACACTCGTACATGTTTTATTTATTTATGTTACGCAGTAGAGGTTTTGTTCAGTCATCTTGACATTTGGGGCTGTCGTCCCGGACCAGCGCGGGGTTGAGTCTTTCAGTCGTAATGTTATAGGTTAGTGGGGAACATTAGATTTAACGCCCATGCTATATTGTTCTTATACTTAAATATTTACAGATATATAGCAATTGTTAAATAATAATAATAATCCCTCGATCGTTTTGTGCTTTAAAAGCGTAGCTTGTATGTGTGAGTTGATCCACGTTATATTGTAGCGGTGTGCTACAATAATGTAAAGGTTTAGATTGTGGTGGGGGTTGAACCTAAAGTTTCCACTCCGTATTATTGAGGCTATACGCCCCGATAGTAAATGCATTGCTGCATTTGTTTAAGAATGCGTATACTTAGTCGGGTCATAAGTTCTGTCAAAACCTTATATTTTTAATTTTCGATTACTGGCCAGAAATTCTTCGACTTATTTTAAAAATAGAACTTTCGCGCTTGTAGAAAATAAAAAAGAAATTATTTTTTATTCATTTTTAAATATGGAGTGGTCGAATAAAGAAGACAGAATCGCGGTTATCGCGTTGCACCGCTGTGGTTACGCGCCAAAAGACATTTTCAATATTCTTCAAAATTTGAAAATAACGTTACGGTTTGTTTATCGTACTATCAAACGATACACCGAAGAGTCAAGCTTCGAAGATCGTAAGAGAAGCGGCCGACCTCGCACAGTTCGGACACATAAGGTCATCAAAGCAGTGAAGGCGCGAATCGAACGAAATCCCGTACGTAAACAAAAAATCCTAGCTCTGCAGATGGGGCTAAGCAGAACCACTGTTAAAAGAGTACTAAATGAAGACCTGGGACTACGAGCTTATCGTAAAAAGACAGGACATTTTTTGAACGAGCGTTTAAAAAAAATTAGGCTAGACAGATCCCGCGCTTTGCTACGACGGTACGCGGGAAAAAAATACCGCGAAATTCTTTTTTCGGATGAAAAAATTTTTACTATTGAAGAAAGTTTTAACAAACAAAATGATAAGGTGTATGCCCACAGCAGTGAAGAAGCAAGCGCGCGTATTGCGAGGGTCCAGCGTGGGCATTACCCTTCCTCATTCATGGTTTGGCTTGGAGTCTCATATTCAGGCGTAACTGAGGTGTTTTTCTGTGAAAAAGGTGTGAGAACTAGTGCCGAAGTTTATCAAAATACTGTCCTAACAAACATAGTGGAACCTCTTTCTCAGACAATGTTCAGGAACAGGCATTGGATATTCCAACAGGACTCTGCACCGGCTCATAAGGCACGAAGTACGCAAGACTGGTTGATCGCTCGTGGAATTGACTTCATCCGGCATGAAGACTGGCCCTCTTCTAGTCCAGATTTAAACCCACTGGACTACAAGATATGGCAATATTTGGAGGAAAAAGTCTGTGCTAAACCTCACCCGAATTTGGAGTCTCTCCGAGCATCTCTGGTTAAAGCAGCGGCAGACATAGATATGAATGTGGTGCGTGCAGCGATCGATGACTGGCCGCGTAGATTAAGGGCATGTGTTCAAAATGGGGGAGGGCATTTCGAATAATGTAAATAAAATTATATTGTACATTTAATGACCTTTCATTTCATATATAATTTTTAAATAATTGTCAAAAGGCGTATAAGTTATTACATCAAAAGTTTGTGACAGAACTTATGACCCGACTAAGTATATCCACTTCCCTACATATATCTTAAAAGCGCGTCGATAAATGAGTCTGTAATTTTATATAATATAAATGCCTAAACGTGTTATGTAATGTCTTCATGTTGCACGAATGTTTACAGTGATATATACAATATAATAATGTTTACAATTACATACAATAATAGTATTTTTATAGTTAAATAATATAATCGATCAAGTGGATGGAACTATACCTGTGCTGCCATCTGTCAGAATCATTACTTATGAAGAATGTTTCCTAGAAGTTGTGTCGTGCATTGTGAAGACATAGTAGTGGAGTTGGCTTAGAATTATAGTTCCCTAAATCGGAGATATGTACAAATATATGAATAATTTTGTATCGATACCGCTGCATGTAATGTAACAAGCAAAGGAAAGCGGGCGCGGGTCCAAGGTACCGGCGCGACTCGGCTCCGCTATACCTAAGCGTCTACCCTCGTCGGCGACATGCATGCAAGATATCTGTGATAAACAACTAGTTGTTCACGTAAAGTTCTGCACTAATTCGACTAGGATTAGATTCGGAAATCGATTCTCCTTTTTAGTGCGAACGAATAGTTTAGTCAACGAATCGATTACAACTGGGAGTGTATTAGTAATTAGTGATTTTGTGACGAGATTTTAATGAAATCAATAAAGTAATTGAATTTTTTCAAAATGATTATGTAATCCTTTGTCTTAGTCATTGGGATGTTTTGTACATTGTATAAGACTGTGTGTTTGTATGTCATGTGTTTTACGTTCACATCACCTTACCATGGATCTCAATACACAGCTTCATTAATTAAACGAGGAATATTGAATGGAATATTCCATTATATAATAAACATGGAATGTCCCAAATGTATTCCTATGTAGATATTATTCTTATGTTATAACAAAAGTGTTATAGTAGTATACGACCAATTTCTAAAATAATCATTAAAAAAATATTTAATTGTTAATTGGTTACATACTTAAGGAAATTTGAAGATTGGAACATATGACATACATCCACACAGAGAGGTCCGTTGTATATATGGATGTTAGATGTCGGTGTGGGTACTATTGGCGCTGCTAGGAGACCAGGGATGCAAAATTAGGTGCAAGAATGCTCAGCATAAGAATCTGCTGTACCAGTCTTAAGTCTGAATCTGAACAGTAACATTCGTAGCCAAATCTGTTACCACCACTGGTCGGTAACATAACTTCTAGTGAAGTACCTAAGTACTTCTAAATAAAAAACTACACAATTTAGGTACTATAACGATAGCTACCGACAGTACCGTATTATAAGTATTATTTTCTTAACAAGACATGACAGTTTTCATTAAGAAAAGTTAAGGCCGTGCTTTCTTATACTTAGTTCATACTGTATACATTGTTTTGGAGCCCGACAGTATATCTATTGGATTTCATTCATTTCTATGGAAGTACGGTGTTATATTTTGATGTTATATAGGAAGGTACCTATTTAAATCTCTTCCGCCTCAGCAGCGCCAATAAATACCGACTTATAGTTTATTTGTATAGGCAATGAATTGCCTGTAATTTTGTATCTTAGGCATTGCAATTTGGTTGCCTTGTAAAAGCTTAATTAGGGTTCCGCAGACAAGAACCGTAATGTTAGAAGTCGACGGAACCCAGCGTGCAAAAACACGCACGTCAAAATTATTTATATCATATAATTTGTGAAATAAACAGATTTGTGGTACTTATTCGTATTTTATTTCATTCCCTTTAGTAAGGCGGAACAGCAGCAGGGTGCAAGCGGACGAATATAAAATGTCATTTTTGTGTCTTAGAACAGACAGGATCTCTGTCTATATTATAATCAAAAATATCTAAAAAGCATGAGTCCGTATGGTATTCCGAAATACCGCTTACCGAAAGGACGGTTGGTTGTCCTATAACACCCTACTCCGACGGAATAGGGTGTGGGAAATTTTTTATTGGTAAATGAAAACTTTTTTGGCACTCTTCCATGTGTTATTTTATTATTAAATACCTATATTTTTAATAAGACTTCTACAAGAACTAAGGGTGTTGTCAAGCTGAACGAAAAACTATCCATTGGGCAAAAGAATTCCCCTACAACGAGTGCTATCGGCGAGAGATTCGTTCGTTTAACCAATCGTTATTGAAGGGTGTTTTCGGTGTAAACAATGTATCGGACATTGCCGAAGGATTCATTCGACTACCAACCGTCGATGAATAAATATTATCGGCGAATTATTTTTTCGTTCAACTATCCGTCGGAGTAGGGTGTTATCGGAAAACCGTCCTGTCGGTGAGCGGTATTTCGGAATACCATACGGAGGGAGCTCGAAAAGCATGAGGTATATATAACTAAACTCATTATTTATGTGATAGAACGGCAAACGAACAGACGGATTGTCTGATGATAAGCAATCGGCGCCGCCTATATACCCGAAGACCGGAAGAGTTACAACTGCGTTTTCAGTCTTTTGGGATATAGGTTTTGGAGATTTAAGGGTTTGGATAGGGGGAGATTTATTGGACCTCAATCACACGGTGAAACACGACGCTGTTACGCCAGTTATGTGTGAGGCCGTGGTAGCACTTTCGAGCCGAAGCGTGGCTCTCCCACACACACTACATTTTAGAAGGTAGGTACCATAATGTTCTGCATTTTCGCTTTTTCGTAACCACCTAAACTTGGTCGGCTTACCACGGTCATTCACTTCCTAATGACTTTAATAGTATTATCTCATTAATTATCCAATGTATTGAGCTGAAATTTTACTGATATACAACTGATCTAAACAACTAATCATTGACATAACATTCAGTTCATATATCCAATCCAGTGGCCAAAAAACACCGCGTGCATTAAGACCGTGCTCGTGAAGAACTGAATATCATCATAACTTGTTAAATACTTACGGGATACTAATGAAACTTCACATACATTTGAAGGCAGTTACAAGCTTTAAAATTACGTTTAAAGTAAGTCTTTAGACTTCTTATTGAGAGTGCTGGGGCCAGTTGAAGTGTTTTTCTATTTAATGAAAAAACCTTTAAAATATGCATTATTTTGGTTTTGTTATTGCACAACAAATTTAAACTAAGTCCTCGGAAGTCGTGTACAAAATATGATAAGAATCCGCTTAACCATTTCAAAGATCTAGCAAAACCAATAACGTTACCGCAGCAAAATCTCGAATAACTTCGCAACCGAAGAAAGAACAAATACAAAATAAGGCACAACATTTACTTTATCTAGACAACTAATTTTATAGCTAATATTTATTTAAATATTCCCATTAGAAAGAAACAGGTCTGGCTGTGGTAACGTTACGCCAGCAGGAAATGTTTTTGTGAAATAATTAAAAAACTATAAGCGCAACAAATTTAAAAATGTGCGCAACAATTACAGAAGCCGCACAACTAATTATCTATAAGATTCAAATGACCATTGTCGACAACATCTGGCCTGGGTAACGGACACCACTTAAGAAACTTCCGAACAAGGGAGTTATTGAACTTTTCGTATTTTCATTCACTGAAAGAAAGGCGTGACACCCGCCAGATTTGGAACAGCGATTGAGATGAAAGATTCATTTAAAATGTTTTAGCCTTGTACAAATGTGACATTAATATTAGAATAACTTCAGCTACTAAGATATTAGATACGTAGGTATGTAAACTTTACAGATGTCCAGATTCAGTCTTCGTCACCTTTATTTTTCACTAACACACTTACCACTAACACAGAAATAATAAAACACTGCTCATGCTAGATAAAATCAGTTTTATTTCAATAGCAGACTCCAAAATATTTAATAGTTGACGGAATTTACAGTTTACATCATGACATAGTGTAGAAGTTGTCACTAATTAAAAGGTTACAAATGTATTGGCTTATTACTTAGAGTCGCTCGTTATACTTCCTTACTTGCCATACATTACATTATATTTTCTCCAAATGATGTCATTATCGGTCAATATTTATTGAAACTTGACACAATATTAATGGCGAAAACTATTCGCATGTTAAATTGCCATCGAGAAGACATTTCATGAAAAAGATCATTCCCAAATCCTGTTATTAAGTTATTGCCTTAAAAAAGGACTGTTGGCTTTAAGTCTTAGAATTTCAGCAGATTTTTATATTAACAGGTAGTTGGATAAACACCACAGAATAAAATATATAGATTCGAGACAAATACTAAACGAGAATTCATTGTCACACTGAAAGTTAAGATAATGGCTTCACAAATTATGTTATTGGTATTCCGTGGCAATTTGAGAAGTCGAGTCATTTCAATATTTTTATATTTTAAGGAATATTTTCTCTGAAACATCATAAACATCTACTACATGTATTATATTATTAGGTAAATCTTAAGACAATATCAGTTTAACATTTATTATTTACAGACAATTGGCATTAACGCCACATTGTGAATATATATGTATATTATTATATGAGAATACAAGACTATGACACGAATACATATATTGTATATTTATATATTTTATTGGACGACTCTACAGACGTATAAGATATCTTCAAAATTTTTCAATTGTCCATGAGTGGGACCTCCGCAATACATAAATAGAAATTCAATATGATATGTAAAAATTACATTATATCTATTAAAACATTCATTAAGTATGATATTATATTGATATTCTCTACATAATACATTAATAAAAACATTGAGACTTTTTTATTGCATACCTGAGTACGTTTATCTAATATTAAAACATAATATTTGACTGTATTGAGCTGATCACTACATTCATATTTTTTTTACATAGAATAACTACTAAGTACCTATTTACCTATTGCTTAGAAGTTTGAAACACGAAAACATTTTGTTTATATAGAGAATAGAGGGTTTGGATAGTGATTCCATTATATATCATCAGTTTCAAACCTGACAAGGCTAACTATAGAAATGACTCCATTTTCTTAAACGTACCGTCGTCGATAGAACGGTGCAAACATCAATTACAATAATTCAATACAATTTATTATTCTAATTACACATTAAAATGAATAAGTTTTTATTATTTAGTATATAGTATGTTTTCATGTCGCTTCATTGGTGAAAAACCTTTGCCTTTCGTAATAGTAGTATCTATGTACCAGAATATGTATTCAAAAATTTTTATAGTTAACAATACGTCAATAACCTTTATATATTTGTTTAAGAATGCGTATATATCCACTTCCCTACATATATCTTAAAAGCGCGTCGATAAATGAGTCTGTAATTTTATATAATATAAATGCCTAAACGTGTTATGTAATGTCTTCATGTTGCACGAATGTTTACAGTGATATATACAATATAATAATGTTTACAATTACATACAATAATAGTATTTTTATAGTTAAATAATATAATCGATCAAGTGGATGGAACTATACCTGTGCTGCCATCTGTCAGAATCATTACTTATGAAGAATGTTTCCTAGAAGTTGTGTCGTGCATTGTGAAGACATAGTAGTGGAGTTGGCTTAGAATTATAGTTCCCTAAATCGGAGATATGTACAAATATATGAATAATTTTGTATCGATACCGCTGCATGTAATGTAACAAGCAAAGGAAAGCGGGCGCGGGTCCAAGGTACCGGCGCGACTCGGCTCCGCTATACCTAAGCGTCTACCCTCGTCGGCGACATGCATGCAAGATATCTGTGATAAACAACTAGTTGTTCACGTAAAGTTCTGCACTAATTCGACTAGGATTAGATTCGGAAATCGATTCTCCTTTTTAGTGCGAACGAATAGTTTAGTCAACGAATCGATTACAACTGGGAGTGTATTAGTAATTAGTGATTTTGTGACGAGATTTTAATGAAATCAATAAAGTAATTGAATTTTTTCAAAATGATTATGTAATCCTTTGTCTTAGTCATTGGGATGTTTTGTACATTGTATAAGACTGTGTGTTTGTATGTCATGTGTTTTACGTTCACATCACCTTACCATGGATCTCAATACACAGCTTCATTAATTAAACGAGGAATATTGAATGGAATATTCCATTATATAATAAACATGGAATGTCCCAAATGTATTCCTATGTAGATATTATTCTTATGTTATAACAAAAGTGTTATAGTAGTATACGACCAATTTCTAAAATAATCATTAAAAAAATATTTAATTGTTAATTGGTTACATACTTAAGGAAATTTGAAGATTGGAACATATGACATACATCCACACAGAGAGGTCCGTTGTATATATGGATGTTAGATGTCGATGTAGGTACTATTGGCGCTGCTAGGAGACCAGGGATGCAAAATTAGGTGCAAGAATGCTCAGCATAAGAATCTGCTGTACCAGTCTTAAGTCTGAATCTGAACAGTAACATTCGTAGCCAAATCTGTTACCACCACTGGTCGGTAACATAACTTCTAGTGAATTAGGTACTTCTAAATAAAAACTACACAATTTAGGTACTATAACGATAGCTACCGACAGTACCGTATTATAAGTATTATTTTCTTAACAAGACATGACAGTCTTCATTAAGTGTTAATTACCGAAGTAATCGATGACCTTGTGTAGCAACTAATAGGGTTGAAATTAAACCACGTATTTAGTGCTTGAACTGCTGGTTCGTATATTTGAACTATTGAACTACACAGATTTCAACTGCACTGGTCTGAGATGAACTATTTAACACTGCACTGGTTTGAACTGGTTTTGCACTGCACTGGTCTGAGATGAACTGTTTAACACTGCACTGGTTTGAACTGGCTTCTGAACTGAGTTTTGAACTGGGTTTTGAACTGGATACACAAATAAATTTTACATACTTATATGACTAGTTGTAACGAAACCATAGCTCGTTTTTAATTGCGGCAACGCCATCTAGTTATAAAATTTGAACTAAAATAAAATAAATATGAATATTATGGTTTCGTTACTCTTGTGGTTGGTTATTGTCATCAACATACCGCCCACCAAGGACATTATTGACAGAATGTCCTTCTCAATAACAATATTTCTTAACATAAAAATAACAATTTGAACTTAAGTACATTACTTATTATAGATTTAAATCAATCGGCTACTGGTAGAATGCACAGCCTGGAAGTGGGTCGTTTGATTGTGGATGATTTTGTTCTCAAAGTAACGACTCGAGTTAGATTATCTCTTCCAGGATGCTTTTCTATAATTCTACCCAATAACCAACGACTTGGTGGCAAATCATCCTCCTTTATTAAGACAATGTCTCCTATATTTGGTTCTGGAACCTTGTTAGACCACTTGTACCTATGCATCAGATTGGTTAAATACTCTTGGGACCAGCGTTTCCAAAATGACTGAAGCATTTTTTGAATATGTTGCCAACGAGTTAAGCTGCTAACAGTTGAATTTTCAAAACTAGCATCGGGTGCATGTACTATTGGTTCACCAATTAAAAAATGCGCGGGAGTCAAAGGTAATGGTGCACCGGGGTCAGTAGTATTTACAATACTTATTGGACGTGAATTTAAACATCCCTCTATTTGGGCGAGTAATGTGGCCAACTCTTCATAAGTAAGAGTGGAGTCACCAATTACTCGTTTGAGGTGGTATTTAGTGGATTTCACCCCTGCCTCCCATAATCCACCAAAATTCGGGCTGTGCGGGGGAATGAAATGCCATTCAGTTCCACTTGATGCCATGTGATCTGCTAACATCGCTTCATTGGACGCTAGCTGTTTTAGTTCTTTAGCAGCACCTACAAAGGTAGTGCCGTTATCGCTCCATATTTTGGAGCAATGGCCTCGTCTGCTGACAAACCGTCGGAATGCAGCTAAAAATGACTGTGTGCTCATATCACTAACCACTTCCAAATGTAAAGCGCGGGTAGACATACAAACAAAGAGGCAAATGTAGCCCTTATAAGAATGATGTCCGCGCCCTTTACTTGTCCTAATATTGACGGGTCCTGCATAGTCGACGCCACTATGTAAAAATGCTGATAAACACCTAATGCTTGGCAAAGAGCCCATTAGTTGGGTTTTGGTACTGGCTTTGTTTCTTACGCAGACGACACACCTACGTACATGGCCCTTTACTAGATTCTTGACACCTATTATCCAGTAAGCTGCTCGTAAATAGTTTGTCATTAACTGCGGACCGCCATGGAGCGTCTTTAAATGAGCATCTGCGACTATGAGTTTGGTCAGATGGGAAGAACCAGGTAGAACTATTGGGTGCTTGGTCTGTTCCTCTATTGAAGCCCTCTCAAGTCTACCTTGCACTCTAATTATGCCCTTCACATCTAAATAAGGACATAACGATTGAAGTTTGCTAGACTTCTTTTGTAAATAGCCCCTTTCCTTTAGTTGTAAATATTCTTCTTTATATACTTCCCTCTGTGTTTGTTTTATGCAACATTCTAGAGCGGACTCTATCTCAGTTTTTTGTAAATATTTATTACTTATACTACATTTTAAAAATCGTCGACAATACGCAATAACTTTGAGTAACTTTTGTAACGAAGAATACCGTTCAAAAATAGATAAGGTTTCAGGCACTACTGACACATGTATTTTAATGGATTCTTCCAAATTACTATGCAATTCAGTAGGTCTGTTGTACTCAATCATTTGATTACTGAGGAATGAAGGCCCACGAAACCATAATTGATGGTCTATTAATGCGCTAGGCAACAATCCTCTTGAGGCGCAGTCGGCAGGGTTGTCCTTAGTTTTCACATGAAACCACTGTGATGCCTTCATGGTTGACAGTATTTCTGAGGTGCGATTTGCTACAAATGTTTTCCACCTACTAGGGTGACTGTTCAGCCACGACAATACAACAGTGGAATCAGTCCAGGCCTTTACTCGTTCTATAGGAATACTGAGAACATCTGCTGCCTCAATCAATAATTTTGACAACAAGACTGCTCCACACAATTCTAGACGTGGTATGCTGACCTGCTTGACAGGAGCCACTCTAGTTCGTGCTACTAGCAACGAAACGTGTACTCCATCTACGGCATTTAGTACTCGCAAGTAAACAACTGCTGAGTACGCGATCTTGGAAGCGTCACTGAACCCATGAAGCTCCAACACATCCATAGATTTACTCCGAAGCCATCGAGGGATTCGAACCTTGGTAAGAAGTAACAGTTCTTCACGGTAAGTATTCCACTCTTGTACTAGTTCCTTACTTAATGCTTCATCCCAACTAACACCTGCAAGCCATAACCTCTGAATAAAAGCCTTTGCTAACACCACACTTGGTGCTAACCAGCCTAGAGGATCGAACAATCTGGCTATGTCAGATATAACTTGTCTTTTAGTTACAGGCGCTGTCGTCAGCGGAGAAAGATTCACGGTGTATTGGAAGCTATCATCGTCCCGGTTCCAGGTAAGACCTAGTATTTTTATTGTACTATCTAATTTGATCTCTAAATCCTTATTTTCTTCCTTTACAGGACCTGTTTGCTCTACTTCTCCTTCTGTTTCCTTTATTTGATCTATTATTTTCATAATTTCCGGATTGTTACTGTTCCATTTTTGCAGAATAAATCCTCCTTTTTTCAGTAACAAATTCATCTGTTTAAATATTTCTATGCCTTCTTGAACATTGTCACACCCGGTCATTAGGTCATCCATATAAAAACTATTCAATGTTATATCTGCCGCTAAAGGATAATTGTTTCTTTCATCATATGCGACTTGGTGAAGAGTCCTTACCGCTTGATATGGAGCTGAAGCGGTACCAAAAGTCACAGTGACCAGCTCATAATCTCTGATTGGCTTATCAGGGTTGTCTCGCCAAAGAATTCGTTGGTACATGGCGTCCTCCTCAGCGATTCTAATCTGCCGATACATTTTTATTATGTCGGCCACTAAACCAATCGAGTGTGTCCTCCACCTTAAAACCGTATGTCTTAGGTCCGCTTGTAGAGTTGGTCCGACCATCAGCGTATCATTCAGGGAAATACCTTTTTTATTTTTTTCAGAGGCATTAAATACCACCCGAACCTTTGTAGTTGTCTTGTCATCTCTTACTACGGCGTGGTGTGGTAAGTATACCGCTTGATCTTTTTTACTGTCCCCTTCCTTTACAGGTCGAAGATGTCCTAATTGTAAGTACTCGTTTATTACTCCTATATATTTCTCTTTTAAGCATGTGTCTTTACTCAATCTTTTTTCTAATGACTTGAGTCTCATTTCAGCAATATAACGCGAACCGCCACCCTTGCAAGCGGGGTCATCATCCCGAAATGGTAAGCGTACAATGTATCTCCCATCATCATCTCTTACTGTAGTTTGGGTATACAGCTCCTCACACCTTTGCTCTTCAGGATTTAATATCCTTTTTGAACTTGTTTGCTCTTCGATCTCCCAAAATTTTCTTAGAAGATTGTCCTCGTTAATATGTGCACAATTGACACTTATATTTTTAGGCAGATGCTGCATTTCCCCATCATTTAAATTAACTGCTACCCCAGAAAGGATCCACCCTAGAGCAGTGTTCTGAGCGATGAGAGTACCAGTTGGACTTTTCACGATGCCTTCCTTGAGGATAGAACCATAGGCATCCGCTCCCAAAAGAATATCAATTCTGTTGGGAGTAATGAAATTTGGATCCGCTAGAGATAAGCCATGGATACTGATCCAGTCAGTGCTTATATCTATGCTCTTTTCTGGTAAGTATGACGTGATCTTGGATAAAACATAGGCGTTTATTATTAATTGGAAATTGTCATCTATTGTAGATTTAATTGTCAGAGTAACCATATATTTTGCTGTAGTTGAACTATTATTCCCTAGGCCAGTAATAACACCACGAACAGGAATCTTTTTTAGTCTTAGCAATTGTACTGTGGCTTCAGTAATAAAACAAGCCTGAGACCCCTGATCAAGTAAGGCACGGACAGTTATAAACTGACCCGTCTTGGACTCTGCTTTGATTAGCGCAGTAGCCAACAAAACTTGGCTTGGCTTAGAGTTTTTGCCAGTGGATAAACAAGCAACTATCTGACTATCGTTAGTTGAATTACTATCGACAACAGAGGTAGTTGCAGCATCTGGGTTATCATTTTCTGTGTTGGCGGCTCTGATGAGATGTAACAAGGAATGATGCCGTTTTTTGCAAATCCTACACGACATTTGCTTTTTGCAATCGTAAATTGTATGGTTACTGCCTAAACAATTAAAACAAATTTTATTTTTTGCAACAAATTCACGTCTGTTCGGTACAGATTGTTTCGCGAATTTCTTACAGAAGCAAAGTTTATGCGACTCAGAACAGTATTCGCAACGAATGTCGGATGTCTTTGTCGCTAACATTACCTTTGGACTATGAGCGTGTGAAATATTACTGCCCTGGTGAGCTTTCTTTGGCTCTATAAACTCTAATGCACGGAACCGACCTTCGATATATTTCTTAAATTGTTCAAAGGTGGGCAACTCGTTGCTAGAGTCATTAGAAATGCTAAGTTCCCACTGTTTGCGCGTTTCATTATCAAGTTTGAAAGTTAAGATATGAATTATTATGACATCCCATGTGGTAACGTCAATTTTTAAATTTGTTAAAGCACTCAAACAATCAGTTGTTGTATCCAACAAATCTTTCAAACCTGACGCTGATTCTACAAGCAACCGTTTTTGACTGAATAATCTTTTCAAGATGCAATTAGTGAGATACTTTTTATTAGCATAACGCTTTTCTAGTTGCGACCAACATTGACTGTAGTTAGCATCTGTGATAGGTGTGTGCCTTATTAATTGTTCAGCTTCACCAGTAAGATGTCCTTTCAGATAATGAAGCTTTTGTACATTATCTAAGGAAGGATTATTATGAACTAAAGAGGTAAACAAATCATAAAATGTGGTCCATTCACTATATTTCCCCGAAAACGTGGGAATTGCAATTTTAGGTAGCTTAAAATATGAACATGTTGCCTTAGACATTGTGTTTGATTCGCTACCCTGTTGTGCTACAGATTCTTTAACATTTAATTTGTTTAATGTTGATTTCATAGCACATTTATAAGTAATGTAGGTATCTTCAGTAGTGTCATAGATATCCATAACCTTTTGACTGATATCTTCTAATTTGTAGGTTCTATAAAGTTGAGATTTGGTATCCTTGAAAGATGACCAATCTTTTTCTAATAATTCGAGTCTAGTTTCTATGTATTCAACAGTTAATCTGTCTTTAGGACTCTTCTTATAATTAGTGTATGCCCTTGTCATGACACTCTGAAGATCCTTCAAAACGTTTATATGACCTTCCATTTTTACAATCGCAATTTTCTAAGTTCTAAATTATTGAATAAATTTCACAAGTGTTTTTGACAAATTCAAGCGGATTTCGGGCATAGGTTCCCCGTTCCTTCGTTTTTATTGAAACTATTCTAAATCCTTAACTAATATGCACAAATTTCACTAAGTCTAAAATATATTTACAATTTCCTTAAGTTAAAATTGTCTTTGATATAAAGTTCAATTTTACTTGGCAAAGATTGTTTTGTGCTGCAATTATTATTTAAATTTTACTTACAATCTTTCACTTCACTCACTGAACACTGATGGCGATGATGGCGCCCTCTGCGGCGTCACTCGGAACTTCAAGGTAGGCTGCTGTCACTGCTACAGCTTGTTGGAGGACCTCTTGAAGAATGGACTGCGATGATTAATGTGGCGCCCTCTGCGGCCACTTGATGAACTCCGCGGCAACTGAGCTTGCCAGCTTGATGGGCGATGCTTCTGCCGGGTGCCCAGTACTCTTGCTGCAACAATCCACTGCGAGTACTTGAGCGTGTGCCACTGGCACGGAAGGTGAACTCAAAAATTCAGACAATACTGTGTCTGATCCGGCTCGAAGGACCAATGTTAATTACCGAAGTAATCGATGACCTTGTGTAGCAACTAATAGGGTTGAAATTAAACCACGTATTTAGTGCTTGAACTGCTGGTTCGTATATTTGAACTATTGAACTACACAGATTTCAACTGCACTGGTCTGAGATGAACTATTTAACACTGCACTGGTTTGAACTGGTTTTGCACTGCACTGGTCTGAGATGAACTGTTTAACACTGCACTGGTTTGAACTGGCTTCTGAACTGAGTTTTGAACTGGGTTTTGAACTGGATACACAAATAAATTTTACATACTTATATGACTAGTTGTAACGAAACCATAGCTCGTTTTTAATTGCGGCAACGCCATCTAGTTATAAAATTTGAACTAAAATAAAATAAATATGAATATTATGGTTTCGTTACTCTTGTGGTTGGTTATTGTCATCAACATTAAGAAAAGTTAAGGCCGTGCTTTCTTATACTTAGTTCATACTGTATACATTGTTTTGGAGCCCGACAGTATATCTATTTGGTTTTCATTCATTTCTATGGAGGTACGGTGTTATATTTTGATGTAATATAGGAAGGTACCTATTAAAATATCTCTGCCGCCTCAGCAGCGCCAATAAATACCGTCTTATAGTTAATTTGTATAGGCAATGAATTGCCTGTAATTTTGTATCTTAGGCATTGCAATTTGGTTGCCTTGTAAAAGCTTAATTAGGGTTCCGCAGACAAGAACCGTAATGTTAGAAGTCGACGGAACCCAGCGTGCAAAAACACGCACGTCAAAATTATTTATATCATATAATTTGTGAAATAAACAGATTTGTGGTACTTATTCGTATTTTATTTCATTCCCTTTAGTAAGGCGGAACAGCAGCAGGGTGCAAGCGGACGAATATAAAATGTCATTTTTGTGTCTTAGAACAGATCCTGTCTATATTATAATCAAAAATATCTTCAAATCATGAGCTCCGTATTGTATTCCGAAATACCGCTCACCGAAAGGGCGGTTGTCCTATAACACCCTACTCCGACGGAATAGGGTGTGGGAAATTTCTTATTGGTAAATGAAAACCTTTTTTTTGCCACTTTTCCATGTGTTATTTTATTATTAAGTACCTATATTTTTAATAAGACTTCTACAAGAACTAAGGGTGTTGTCAAGCTGAAAGAAAAACTATCCATTGGGCAAAAGAATTCCCCTACAACGAGTGCTATCGGCGAGAGATTCGTTCGTTTAACCAATCGTTATTGAAGGGTGTTTTCGGTGTAAACAATGTATCGGACATTGCCGAAGGATTCATTCGACTACCAACCGTCGATGAATAAATATTATCGGCGAATTATTTTTTCGTTCAACTTTCCGTCGGAGTAGGGTGTTATCGGAAAACCGTCCTGTCGGTGAGCGGTATTTCGGAATACCATACGGAGCGAGCTCGAAAAGCATGAGGTATATATAACTAAACTCATTATTTATGTGATAGAACGGCAAACGAACAGACGGATTGTCTGATGATAAGCAATCGGCGCCGCCTATATACCCGAAGACAGGAAGAGTTACAACTACGTTTTTAGTCTTTTGGGATATAGGTTTTGGAGATTTAAGGGTTTGGGGAGGGGGAGATTTATTTGACCTGAATCGCAGAAACACTACGCTGTTACGCCAGTGATATGTGAGGTCGTGGCAGCATTTCTTTCGAGCCGAAGCGTGGCTCTCCCACACATCATATTAACTAATTGCTTAAACACCCCTTAAAATACTCGAGCGCTGTCTGAAAAGTTTATACGAGGGATAAGTGGAAGTGACCTTGAGCTGGAGACCTTTGCCCTAATATTTGGAACTTGAACTTTTCGTATTTTCATTCACTGAAAGAAAGGCGTGACACCCGCCAGATTTGGAACAGCGATTGAGATTAAAGATTCATTTGAAATGTTTTTGCCTTGTAGAATAGCTTCAGCTACTAAGATATTAGATACGTAGGTATGTAAACTTTACAGATGTCCAGATTCAGTCTTCGTCACCTTTATTTTTCACTAACACACTTACCACTAACACAGAAATAATAAAACACTGCTCATGCTAGATAAAATCAGTTTTATTTCAATAGCAGACTCCAAAATATTTAATAGTTGACGGAATTTACAGTTTACATCATGACATAGTGTAGAAGTTGTCACTAATTAAAAGGTTACAAATGTATTGGCTTATTAGTTAGAGTCGCTCGTTATACTTCCTTCTTGCCATACATTACATTATATTTTCTCCAAATGACGTCATTATCGGTCAATATTTATTGAAACTTGACACAATATTAATGGCGAAAACTATTCGCATGTTAAATTGCCATCGAGAAGACATTTCATGAAAAAAATCATTCCCTAATCCTGTTTTAAGTTATTGCCTTAAAAAAGGACTGTTGGCATTAAGTCTTGGAACTTCAGCAGATTTTTATATTAACAGGTAGTTGGATAAACACCACAGAATAAAATATATAGATTCGAGACAAATACTAAACGAGAATTCATTGTCACACTGAAAGTTAAGAAAATGGCTTCACAAATACGTTAATGGTATTCTGTGGCAATTTGAGAAGTCATTTCAATATTTTTATATTGTAAGGAATATTTTCTCTGAAACATCATAAACATCTACTACATGTATTTTATTAAGTAAATCTTAAGACAATATCAGTTTAACATTTATTATTTACAGACAATTGGCATTTACGCCACATTGTGAATATATATGTATATTATTATATGAGAATACAAGACTATGACACGAATACATATATTGTATATTTATATATTTTATTGGACGACTCTACAGACGTATAAGATGTCTTCAATATTTTTCAATTGTCCATGAATGGGACCTCCGCAATACATAAATAGAAATTCAATATGATATGTAAAAATTACATTATATCTATTAAAACATTCATTAAGTATGATATTATATTGATATTCTCTACATAATACATTAATAAAAACATCGAGACTTTTTTATTGCATACCTGAGTACGTTTATCTAATATTAAAACATAATATTTGACTGTATTGAGCTGATCACTACATTCATATTTTTTTTACATAGAATAACTACTAAGTACCTATTTACCTATTGCTTAGAAGTTTGAAACACGAAAACATTTTGTTTATATAGAGAATAGAGGGTTTGGATAGTGATTCCATTATATATCATCAGTTTCAAACCTGACAAGGCTAACTATAGAAATGACTCCATTTTCTTAAACGTACCGTCGTCGATAGAACGTGCAAACATCAATTACAATAATTCAATACAATTTATTATTCTAATTACACATTAAAATGAATAAGTTTTTATTATTTAGTATATAGTATGTTTTCATGTCGCTTCATTGGTGAAAAACCTTTGCCTTTCGTAATAGTAGTATCTATGTACCAGAATATGTATTCAAAAATTTTTATAGTTAACAATACGTCAATAACCTTTATATCGAAAAATTCAATAATAGCTACAGTAACTCTATGTATATTATAAGTCAATCATAACAGGTTGATTTTTGCTAAACGTGTAGCTTTTATCCTACAGGCATACTGAAAACAGCTAAAAACATTCTGAGCTGAACGAATAATTATTTTTTAAAAACGATTGTGCAACCTTAAATGTAATTCTTAAGTAAACAATTTTAAACAATTATAATATAAAGTCGGAGGTAACAACGTTGTAAGTAAATTCGTAAGTTTTATTTTCACACGGTACTGTGCACTAGATGTTATGTTTAGTTCGTAAATTCAATAAATCGATACCAACATTAAATGACGTAAATATAGACCAGTTTAGAAAAGAACTTATTATACGAAATTTATTGTGTCCAAACTTATACTAACGAGAATGTGCAATTTATTTGACCGCAACTCTGGCCTCCAAGATACAGATTACTGATATTACACATAGCGTAGGGACCATTGATATTATATTCTAATCCTTAAACATATTAATGTGTACCTAACTGTAACAAGTGGACTAATAAATTTGTTATATTTTCAAAAATCCACTGCCATTTTTTTGGTTAATTTGTGTATTTTCAAAAATCTATTTTAGGTTTTAAATTAATAATTTGAAACGATTTCAAATTCAAGTATTTTGTATGTAGTATTATGGAGGGCCACGCGCTGAATTTATAAAGAATATATCAATAGAGCAACATGTCGCACAGAATCGGTCAACGGTACCTAATAGTTCAATACGGTTTGGGTGACAGCTACATTATTATATCCACAAAAACATTCATTAATACTACTGTATGTATGATATCAGTTAATAAATCGCTCTCAATACATTAAGGAGAGAATCTTTTTCATCAATACTTAAGTAATTTTTACTTGGTTCTACGATAAAACAGTACTTAAGTAATTTAATAATATAATATTGAAAAGACAATTAGTACACGTATTCATATGGAGTGCATTGACACAGAGACAACTTCAAATATAATACAAAGTGTATATGTACACACATACTATCAAATAGTAAAACGTGTATCCAAAATGACGTGATAATTATCAATGTATTTAAGTATACAAAGTGGGCTACTGCACTTTATAAGTACCTACTGTCATCACATCACATCAAATTCCTTATAGTGGGTATTCAATATAAGAATGTTAACATCAACATTCATTGACAGACTAATTCGTTTTCTCAAAATCGATAACATTGAATACGTACCAAAACACCTACGACACAGTCGTTTTATCGATTCACTTTTCGAAACAGCTCAAAAATGCTGAATAAATACTTACTCCAGCGGTACAATACATATAATAATAATAATAATAACATTTATTTCAAATCTACTGTCATAATATAACAAGAGGCATTCGTAGCCACAAAACAAAAATAACAATTTTAAATATCCAACACTTTCAATCCAAAAATATTACGTACCTAATGGTACATAAAGAATAATTTCCCTTTAGTTACCAATCACTATACATCGATACATAAAATATATCATGTTATTTTCTTGGCAGACTTAAGTCCGAAGTTTATTTACAATATAGAATAGATACCGAGTTCAAATATAGTCCTACACATTATATCAATACGGTTCAAAATCATTGAACAGTAATACTATTTGCTTGTAGCAAAAGTACAAATTGTATACAATTCGAAATGAAATCAAACGATATGTCGTATAGTTTATAATATAATATATTTATGTTTACAAGAGTTATTTATATACCAATTTAATTATCTGCACTTCTTACTAATAATTCTCAGCCCATTTAACAGGTGTTATAACAGTTTATTGGAAAACAATATTGCGTATATGGGGCGAGTTTAATAACGGAGTGCAGATAAATAAATTTCCACCCTGTACATAACTAACAACAGTGTATGACACGCACATTACTTATATTTACATCGGTACACAAACATTAGTAATTAATTCACTTATATCCAGCTCCCGTGTACCGAAATTATCAATAGTTAATACAATAAGAAACCAGTTCATTAAGATAGAGGTTTATTTATAAACATGTCAAAACGGCCGGACCGTAACATTTTTAGTTAGGACTAACGATATAATATAATATTTACACATTACAAAATTCCTCGAAGAAAGTGCATTTGCCAAAGAAAGGTCGTGTTCTTATATATAGTAAAGGTATAAGAAAATACGTTCTGTACGAGTCACAGAGATCGTTACATACATTGTTTTGTTCATAACTTACTTCCAGAATATTATGTTTGGCGCCAACATTGTATAATATTGGTAGCCATTTTGTAATTACCATCGTTGGCAGAAAGAGGAATCTTTCAAAAATAGATATTTTTTAAATATATTTAAAAGGTTTTCAAGCTCTGATTGTCAATCTTTGAGCTCATTTTAAGCATTCAGCATGCTTCTGAAATAATTTAAAGTAGTTATATTGTTAAATATGCATAGAACGACATTGATTATTTCTCACGGCTACTTTCACCTGACATCGAATCAAATACATCGTTATAGACACCAAGATCAAAATATTAACTCCTACTTACAACACATAACATGAAACTGAGTTCCGTGTGATAGCTACTGTTATGTATTTTCATTTAGCACAACGACTAAATATGATTACAAGTACAAGTCCGAGCATCCTGTGTATAGACAATAATTTATAAATAAGTTTGCTAGTTTGGTGTACTCATAATATTATTCCTACTACAATCGAGATCATGGATCAAGAAAATGTGTCGCCGACATACATCTACGAATGAACTTGTTTAAAACTTTTATACTTTTATAGTACCACTTCACATGAAAGACTATTGGTTAATTATCGTGACACATACAATAGATAGATATGAACACGAAGAATTCGAACAATTAAACACTTTATATCTAAAAGCTCTACGTTGTACGTTAATTATCTCCGGAATATTAAAACTGGCTGACACCTTGATACTAAGTACCCTACTGAAAGCATTAACTATAACAGTGAGTCCCTCCGATCAAACATCGACCACAAAGACAATCCATAGAAGATATCGAATCATTCCTGAATACAGCAGTATCGTCGCACGGCACTGCTCAGACACGGTTCACGCTGAACACCCACCATTTCTTTGACAAACGCCTCGTACCATCGTGGGAGACGTAACTTCACCGAGCGTTAGTGTTAGTATTGGAGTCGCTCTCGGGACCGTCGTGGTACTCGTGGAAACAGGGCACGATGCAGAGGTTAGTGCGGCACTCGGGGCAGTGGTACTGCGTCTTCCGCCGGAGGATCCTGCCGCACTCGTCGACGGTGTTCCAGCAGAAGTTGCAGCTGAGCGGCGGGCCCGAGCGCACGGCGGGCGTGTGGCTGGCGCGCTGCGTCTGCGACGCGTCGGACGCCGTGGACTCGAAGGAAGCGGACGCAGACGTGGCCGCCATCGCCGCGCTCGACGCGCTCGTTGCGCTGGTCGCGCTCACACTCGTGCTCGTCGAGGACTGTCGCTCGGTGGTCGACACCGCCCGGATCAACAATGAACCAACTTCTTGCTCCAGTCGAGGCTTCCGTGTTAGAGTAGCCTGTAAATTCATTATACAAACGTTATGGTGAGTTTGCTCTGCATTGAGTTGGGCAATATAAATTGATGATGATGTATTGGACCTGCATCTATAACTTCTTAGTGGAACGTTTTTATAACTGAAAAGTCGTAGTCGAATTTTTATAAATTATGGACAATATTAGAAATACATTTTTGTGGTATCTGCATAATCTTCGATTTCCGAAATTTTTCTCGTAGAATCGTAAAGATTAGATTTTTATTCAATATTCTCAAATCACCTCTCATTTTGTTTGTTGGTGAGAGATTACTTTTGGGTCCGAAGCAGCTAGGTTTTAACCGACTATGCGAAATAAAAATAGTCGTATCAGCGATGTTGTGATTATTTTATCTGCTTCATAGGTACAAAAATATAGATAGATGTTTACCTTAGAGGCACTGTACTGTGGGTAAGACTCGTGTTTCTGCAGCGTGGGCGCAGCTTTGGACACTGCGGGTGTCGGTGGGAGGGGTTCGGAGGTCTGCTTGCGTATGTTCTGCTCATCAGGCACGCGCGACTGTCGCTTGAAGTGCTTGGTCCGCCGGTGCCAACCGACGTCTGAGTTCACCGTGGCTGGAGCTATATCATTCCATACAGCAAAAAAGACAGTTTAAATAAAATAGAAACAAAGCTGTGAATCACTAAATCATAATATCTTTTGTTTGGTATATGGTATTATGTCGAGCTACAATAAGCGATAGCTATACAAGTATTTGAAGGCAAATAAAAGCAAATTGACTGCAAAGAGTAACCATGGATTTTATTGCTTGTTCTCCATACAATCTGTTGCTTTACTTTAATAATTAAATTATTTCTTATTTTCTCTAGGTGGGGCTAAAATAACTTGGTCTAAATTGATTTGTCACTTGTATAATTTAAACTAACCATGATAAATAAACAATGATAATAGAAATAAGACATTGATGTAATTTCTATAGTTAGATGCAGGACGTCTAATAGATGACAACACCCACAAATAAGCAGTTTTGGAAAGCTGGTTTATAGTTGCAATGAGTTAATAATGTATTATTATGTGTAGGACAACTCTATTTTGTGAAATTGATATAAATTAAGCATTGGTAGGGGTTAGCAGACTTGTGGGAGGAGATAAATTGAAATGATAATGGAAAAGTAAAGTAGTATTGTTAAGTAAATAATATAAAATAAGTACTGTATGACACAATAATTTTATTAAAGATTTTAATTTAAACTGTATTTCTGTTCACTGGTAAACTGTATATCGTGTATGTGGCTTCGGTATCCCTACATTCTTTCAGGTCCAAAATATCGGAATCTATTTAACAGATTTTAAGGAAAGTTAGTACTAAAGGTACCTTTATACCAAGGTCTAAAATGACTTTAATATAACGGATAATTTTCCATAACAAACTTTATCAGACCTTGTTTTAGCTAATCTAGTCTTAACTCTCTAAGTTCCTATATATACTTCAATCTTTAAAACTACGCAACGGTTTTTAAACGGTTCTCTTTGTGAGTGTGTGTTGAGTGATTGAAGGCGAGGTTTTAATTATATAATATTATCTATTAAATAGAGGAAAATTCCAGTGAGTTTAGTCAACATTAAAGTTATCTACAAGCCTAACATTGTTCCAGTTTAAAGTTCTACATTTTGTATTCTCAAATTCGATATATAAAACTTGACAAGGTATTACGGAGTTCGTGAGTTCAGCAAATCATTTATTAAAAGGATACATATGTTATATATACGTCACAAAGAAAGATAACTGCCTACAGGCTTGACATAAGATATTCAGAACTTGTATATTAATTTTATTAGGTAACAGAAATGCTATAAACGCTTAGTGATTCACCCATCCCATGAAGTCTTTGAGGAACACAAGTGGCTTCTATTATTTAGCAAGACATCTCCAGTCTAGACATTGGAGCCAATGTTATCGATATGGACCTCATAATTACTTGAAGAGGATTTATGAATCCCATAGGAGTAGGATAAAATTGAAAGAAATTAAGTACAAAATAATCAAAATTATTTATTATCTATTTTGGTATAGAACAGTTATTATTAGTGCTAAGCACAAAATTCACAAATTTTGCCAGTAAGTAGGTATATGAACAACCTTATTATTTCGACAATCGTGAACATTGACTTGGATTACTTCTATTATTTATTATTATTATAAAAATATTGCTTTCTGTCTGCATTATAAGGCATCAAATTATGAAATATATTGAGAATACGTGCAATACCGTAAACACAAGCGCATTGGTTGTTGTTTTAGTATTTGCCGTCATGTCCACGACTGTCGACTTGCCTACGATCCACAATCATTCAATATAGTAATATACATTTTAATATTACTGATTATAATTACTATTTCGAAAAACACTGGTACATAAAAATCAGTGTCTCGTGTGTGGGTGCAATTAGACAGAAGTTATCGATAAATAATAACTTAAATATTTGTTCGTTTCGAGCTAAAAAAAGGAATACTGATACATAACATAATGTGATGTAATTGGATAAACAAAAAATAAAAAAAAATATTCGTAGTAACGATTAGTTTAAAATAGCTGCTTTTTAATACTATTAGATTATAAATGAAATGAAACACATGATAAAGCTGTCTTCAAAAAAAGTCAAATGAAATCAAAAGAATTTCATTGATTTATTGTATTTGCGAACTCATAACTTAATATATAAATGTGTTGAGTTCAAATGCTTTCAACTAGCTCATCGAAGTGCCTTATTAATCTAATTAAAACTGGTATCATACGTAAATGTATTACCTAAAAATAATACTAGATCACCTTATCTAGGAACACCCACAAATGAGACTGTAACTAAATCATTTTTGTCATCTGGTAACACATATTTCACGGCCAATTACTTGTTGACCAACATAATACTTTAAAATCACCTTGAATGGCACTTAATTAATAAAGCAGAGAGAAAATCATAATAAATGCGAGAGCAGTTCCTTCTCTATAATCTGAACACTAAACGAAGAGGAAAAAACAGTTAACACAACAATACATCGACACTACGAGTAAAACACAGTTACAACATAACTTGATCCATTTAACTTGGATGCAGTTATTGGTAACTGCCCCAAGCAAGCACAGCAAGCACAGGCCCCTGAGTATTGAACACTTGGGTGTTCAATACTCAGGGACCTGTGCTTCCTAAAGGATTAGAAATGTATGGCGGTTCATTTTTAATGTATAATTAATTACCTAAATATTTTCATATCGAATACTGTTTGCATACATACTTATTATAAAAGCCCTAATTCCAGATTATAGAGTTCAGTATCATTATTAGAAAACATTTACTTTCCATTTCTGAGCAGTCTTTCGAGATACACGCTATTCAGAGCAACATTCAGGGATACATATTCAATTATATACATATTATATTTACAATTTGAATGACCTCCGAAACGAAGCAGCTATGTTGCCAGCTTAAACGAGAAAAACTTTCTAAATTATTTCAAAAATCAGTCAAAATCATTAAAAAAAATACAGAGATCGCAAACGCCGAAACTGGTTATTATCGTTGTAAATCTAGGCGAATATAAAAATATAATACTCCTTAATTTATTTAAAAAATAAAAAAGTAATACTTCTAAATGACGTTAGTAACAAGATCACGAATTGTACTCGCTTGCGGACCGACTGTCGTCATAAGCAACACGCCAGCTAACTGCCATCAAGTAAACAATAAACGAATCAAATTGAGCAAAGCGTTAGGGAACATTAAATTCGAGCACGAAAACTACAAGATTAATAAAATTTACATATATGAGAGGTGAGACCGTCCATCCATTACATCTTTCTTTATTCAATTCGGCGTCTCAACTTACCGTTACTGTACATAGAGCTCAAATTCACTTAATGTATTACTACTGATAATTCATAATAGATCATAATAAAATCACATTCATTATTCATAATTATGGCGACGTTAGGCTTAATACTAGAATAATGAGAAATGGGCGTAGTCATGTAGTATCTAAGTATCAAAAAGGCTGATAAACAAAAATGGGACATGATTAAATCTTACAACAATTTTATGACGCACGACAAGTTCCGCTCGCGAGACAACCTACATGTTACGTCACGGGCACCACTTATGCCTAACTAGTAACAGTAACTTACACTATAAATGCATAATGATCTAATACCTAATTATTTTACACGATAGAGATCTCTGGTAATATTGTTCCTGTTCGCGTGAGACGTGCTGTCACGCCAAGCGTACCTCGGCGCTTCATACCCGCACTACATGTAACGCAAACATCACGTACAAAAGATATGTGCAATTTTATCAGTCCAACGTAAATGCAAAAAGGTTCTGAACGTTTTCATGTATTATTATTATTACTACTGGCATCTCATATCACTGGCTGGTATTCAATATTAAAAATATAACCATCATCCGACATTAGTAATTGTAAAAATAAAAATCGATATATAAAATTGGTGTTTCATTGAAATTCGTATAATAAATGTTATACAACCGAAGTGGCGGTGTGTTTCTTCATCTTATGAAACCTGATTTATAAACAAAAATATAATGTAATAATACATTCTCCTAGTATATTCATCATACTAAATTAGTGGATGTACTTACACGATAAGTACGTAAAAATATCATTATCAAAATGTATTTTTAGGATATCTTGATCTATTATTATTGTACCTGCACACAACTGTTATGTATGCGTGAGTAGCAAAATCAAATAATGAAGAATAACCTTGAACATTGAAATTCCTTATAGCTATACTAGAAACTTTGATCATCATTTGAGGTTACGAATGCCTTAGCGGCTAAATGATTGTAATTATGTATTTTGTGTTACAACGAGTGACCTATCTACTGAGCACATGCGAACACAACCCTACTGAGAACTTCGCCCTCCCTATGGCTCGCCACGGCCAAGCCACACGTAACAGATACTTCTTTTTAATACTACCTTTGCCGACACACCACCACGTTTCCAAAATAATAGTATGAAAATCACACTATAGGTACTTTGATTTAGGTGACTACTGAACGAATTCATAAAACATACATATTATAATATATATACACATGATTCAAGTTACTTGTAAATATTACTTCAAGGAGACGACATAATAATTAGTTGCCTAATTCAATAGTTGCACCGTTCTTTTAACAATTTTACGGATCCGTACCCAACAGGTAAAAACGGAACTGTATCAACAAAATCTGCATTCTGTCACTTGGCTGTGTCTCAAGAAGTTTGTTGTAGACGGCACATTTTCCTTATACAAGAATACACTAACAATATTAAAAAGTTTTGTTGCTTTTCTATTGACGGACTTTGGTTTTTGAATTAAGTACTTTTACATAATATTTTACATCACGACTTCTATTTGTTAGACGTGCTGAATGCTGTA
This sequence comes from Spodoptera exigua, assembly GCA_902829305.4. Classification (NCBI taxonomy): domain Eukaryota; kingdom Metazoa; phylum Arthropoda; class Insecta; order Lepidoptera; family Noctuidae; genus Spodoptera; species Spodoptera exigua. Next base: position 2,305,847 of record LR824601.2, on the reverse strand, counting down.
AATAATTGCTACGTATTATTGTTGTGAGGATTGTCGTCCTTGAAGTTCCATTAGACAAAATCACCCAGTCTATCATTAAAATACTTATATATAGAGGTAGTTATTAATAAAATTGTGTGTAACCTGCCACTCAGAACTTACAAACTAAATCTTTGCATGCCTCTCAATGCCCTACCAACTTGTCAGTCACAATATCAGCCGAATCGCCGATTTAATCATATTTCCTACTTATCATAATATGCGTCAAGAATATGTGATGATATTACTAGCTTTGAATGTCAAAATAACTGTTGAACAACAAGAAGTGACGACGTGAGGGCATTGAACTTGCGCATTGGCGAACATCCATCCATGACGAGCCAGCTCAAGCAACTACAACGTTACCGTGGCACTTGGCGAAACTCGGCGAGTATCGATTCCTATTAACGCTAAACTAACAGTGGTAAGTGTGAATTTCCTTAAAACTAGTCGACTCACCATTATTTATATCCCTACACATTGACACAACTAGCTGCAAAAATATGTTTTGATATGGTCTAATACATCGATACGCACCTGTATCGTTACGCCAACTAATTCAAAGTACCGTAGGTTATCATTATTAATATTATTGCAAGAATAACGACGAACTTATTGAAACTGTGTATCCAGTGTTGCAACCAAAGCGGGAGTTACACAATAATAAATTCGCTATCACATTCGATCCGACGACTATACATAACACTACGGTTGTGCACTATATTAATTGTAAAAAACACTGGTTTACCGAACAGTTTATAACTTACGGTCCTATTGAGATCTACAAAATACGTTTTTCATGGCAATTCTACGGCTGTGGCGCTTACCCTATCAGGGGCATAAATAACGTATGATGCATCAATGCGTTCACTTATAGGTAATAGTTTTTATCTTAAGTCTCATGCCGTCCTTTATGAACCATTAAACCCTTTAGAACTCGAGCGTGTGTCGTTATTACACCAAAAAATGCGTAAAAGTCCGTTCCGCTACAAAATGGAAAACATTGCTTTAGTTTATTGCCTATTAATACAACGACACACCCCAGTTACAATACTGTTAACTTACAAATTCATATACCAGGGTACTCTGTCACGTGAACACTCCAATACATGCAGAATATTAAATCGATGCAACCATCTAAGTCACCCGAGATACATGAACAGTAAGTGAGGATCTGTAAGCCCACAGCCAAACCGATAGTAAGTACGTTACGTGTTCGAACTAATATTTACAACGCAAGATGCATGTACAAGTGCTCATAGCGCGGCGGCGCGAGGGCGGCATGCGGGGGCGAAGGCGCCATGTAGGGCTGGTGGTGCCCGTAGTCCGCGCCTTGCCACTCGTGTCACAACGAGTACGACTCGTCAGCTGACACGCCGCAGGCCGCGTTCTATTGCATTGAGTTGAAATTCACTCCCAAAATGTTGAGAGGCGAGTTGTGCGCCACGCCCTGCAAGGGGAAGCCGTGCGCGGCGTTAGACTCGATGAACCCGGGCGGCACCTGATGCTGCGGGCACACCAGCGCCATCTGCTGCTCCGGCAGTTGCTGTTCCTCCTTGTGCTCGGGCGGCGGAGTCGTGTGTTCGCGCTTGATCCTGCTCTTAATACTGGGCCTGTTATTCGGGTATCCTTTCTTCTTATACTCAAGCCATAAGGTCCTATTGTTAACGCCAAACATTCGAGCAGCCTTACAGAAACCTATTCCTCCGAAACGCACAGCCTCTAAAGCCCTCTGGAAGTTTTCTTCAGATTGTGGGTTGGTGGTTCGTCGTCGCTTGGGGGTGGGCGTGGGGTTGGGTTCCTGCGCGGCTTGCACGTCGACGCAGGAGGGGCCTGGCGAGGGACCAGCCACGCCGAGGCTCTGGCCGTAGTTGATGTCGCCGTCCATGTGCGGGTTGATCACATTATTGATGTACATGCCTGGGTCCTGCTGCAACGCGCCCGCTCCTAAGCACGCGTTTGTGTACCGCGGATACGAATGCTCCATCATAGTCCATTGGCCTCCTGGGAAGAGAGATAAATGTACGTATTTTAATAAAACTCTCTAGATACAGTGTAATATTTCTGAGTTAAAGTTTAAACAAACGGTTTCTCATTGATCTCCCTTCCCTGGAAAGTAAAACGTCGCCCGATATAACGATTATAAGTACGATGGGCTTCCTTTATGCTTTATGTATATTTTTGAGAAATTATGTTCTCTTGTGTTTAGCTACGTATGTATTATAGTCACACCAATATTGTGTGTTTATTTTATTGGTTAGGAGCACGTAATTGTTTGTTTTTAGTAAAATGTACCAGTGGACGTGCACGGGTGAGTACGGCCATGGTCCACGTGACACTGGTCGGTAATCAGAATCACTATCTACGTGTAGGACGGTGCATGCGCGTAGTACATACATAAAGCATAGAATAGAAGCAGATGATGATTGTTACGTTTTAGAGATGAATGAGAAACGGATGATGTTTAATACTTTTATTTTGAGAAATATTAGTATTTGATGCCTTTTATAAATAAATATTTATCTATATTTTAGCACCTCACCGTAGGTTCGGTGCAACATTACCGTATTCAATAACTTGAATTGCTAGTATATCGTTTTGCAAGTTATACCCAAGTTATACTATATATACTTGGATTATTAATTTGACAAAATCAAATTCGTATTAAGTAGTATTAAATAACGAAACGCATAGATAATTTGAACATATTGTACTGATTGAACATCATTTGTAGATCTTTGATGAGTCATAGGGCGTTCCCACACTGTTGTAACAAATCTAGACACATCTTAGTAAAGATGTTCTAAAATGAATAAATCCCTGAACCAACAGGCAGTGTGACCGCACTATTAATTTTCATAAATGTACTTTAGTTATATAAAGACATTTTGATCGAGAAAGATGATTTAAAACACAAAAAATATATAAGAAATAGGTATGACTAGCTCAGTACATGTTCCCAGACGTAATTATAATAGCGACAACGCATTGGGTTTGTAATAATTTATTTTATTAGATGAAGATTGAAAATACGTAATCGCTCAGCAGTCCAGTAATATGCGCTGAAGTTTATAGTTTATTATATCATGCTATACATTCCACTTAACGGTGATAGACAACAATAAGGCTGAAAATTGCAGATTGTCGAAGTATAAAGAGAGACGAGAGAGTTCTATAGAAACATCGCTAATACACGGTACCCAATGTTATTAAACATTGGAAATGTAAACGAACATCTAACAGGTAAAAGGACATTTGGACAACATTAAAAGCTACAACGAACCACATTTACTATTCGCAAAAAGTAAAAAAAGGGTAAATAAAATTAAATAAAGATGAATGAGTCAGAGTCGATGTGTGATGGCGATGTATGCAGTGGAAAGTTTTAGGATTGTAGGTGTCTGACATCTCACGGTTACAAGTCGATGGGGCTTGCAACCCCGAAGCAGTTTTCCATCCATGTGTTGCAAAGCTCTTGTGTGGGTACACAGTATATTGAATGAGAGCTATCGATTTTTCACTCACCAGGTGGCACCACTGGCGAGTATGGTCCTGTCAGCCCAATCACTGTCGCTGTCAAAAGTTTAGTTACCAATAGAATGACATTGGTCAACACACTATCGCCGTATAACATAGCCTAACTATTTTATCGATCCTAAATATCTTGGCATCATGTTAGAACAACAGCTAGTTGACGTTTTGTAACATATGAACACCCGAATTTATATATTTTTGATAAAACGATCGATATGCTACCAGTATAAATATTGTGTAGCGATATATTCTTATCCCGTACAAACCGACTCAAGTATTCGTCAACAAACTGTCAGATATTATTGTATTTATAAGGCATTTTATTACATGACTAAACACAAGTATTTTTTTTTATTAGTATTTCATTAATTAGGAATTTTAATGGGCTATACACGCGTTAATTGACATGAAAATTATGTGAGCCATCACACAGGGACAAAATTGTGATCGTTACCTTGTGGTATCGCTGTGGGAGTGTTCTCTAGTCCGATCTGCTCAACGTTGAGGTCTTGTTCCGTGGTCTGAAATCACGGGGAAATATAAAATGCATAAAAATAATAAAAACAATACTTATACAGGGATACACGAGTTCGAAATTCGTATTCTATAGTAATAACTACCTGTAAAATAATTATTTCAAAAACACAATAATTGACGTTATATCGCAAGTCCACCTAGGTTGCATAATAACTGGTGAAAAGTGGATAGTATTCAGTGAAATGCCTCGCAAATACTCAACCTTGGCTGAGTAAATGCACGATGTTATTTGAAACTCTCGATACACGTAAGGAGGCTTAGAAAGGCCTGTTATATTACAATTGTCACGCTCTTTTACGCTTGGATTGGTCGATTGAGGCGGTGTCTTGTCAAATAACGTGTGCGCTATTTGACAAGCCACCACAACCTGACCGTTCGAGTTGGGACAAAAAACTGAATAAGAACTTAATTTTTTTTGTATCTATGCTAAAATGGGTCCTAGCAGACTTATAACTATATATAAAACTAAAAAAAAAAGAAAATAAAAATGGATTTACTGACGTCGTCTACCTGTTGCGAGTTGTCGATGGTTCTGATTTCGTGGTATTCGCGCATGCGCCGTTGTTGTGGCACGCTGCTTAACGTGATCGCATCTACCGTCTGAGCGGCAACGTCAGCGCGGCCTTGTTCGTTTTCCACCACATTTAATGAAGTAGAACCACTCGAACTTTTCCTTCGCCTGAAATTTTAATACTCAAATAATTTAAAGAGATTTTGCCTTAACAACAAAACGTTTAAAGTTGGCATAAGTTTGGTTTGTTGGCAATTATGCGCATTGCCTTACTACGCCATTTGTCAGTTTTACAGCAAAAGTTACGGTTTCAGATTAGAATATAACATTCATTCAGGTATAAAATATGAGATCAACTGTATTCCAAGACTCGCTTCCAAGCAAGAAATTCTTGTTTGGTTATTGTTGACTAGTTAACTTGGTTTCATACCGTCTGCGCTTGTTAGAAGGAGAAGCAGCTGGAGATTGCCTCTGTGAGTCCATGGAGTCTCCCTGGTTTTGGAACTCAGCCGATGTGCCCTGGGATCGGGTCAGTGACGTAGAATCTGGCATTTCCGTCAAACCCTTTATTTTTAAAAGCTTGGCTGTGTCCAGGACCTAAAAAAAGAATTTTGAGTTACTTTTTTAATCATTTTTTCTTCTCATTTGTCAAGGGTCCTTGACATCCTAACGAGCTCGGTTTTGTTTTAATTTCATGATTACCTAAAAGTTTGATTTAAGTTTGTACGAGCTTGAGTTATATGAAATTGTTTTAAATGGTATTCTATTATTGGTAGTAGAATAAAATAAATATCACTTGAAGGCTAAATAAGAGCACCGGGTGACGACTTCACGAATGTATAGGGTAATCGATTGATGACAAATACTTGGTACATCTTACATCGTTGATAAAACCTTGCTCACCTTGGGTAACTGTTCTTCAGTCACGTTCACCTCCCCACAGTACATAAAATCGACCATGGTGCGCAGGTCGGCATACGTCACATCCTTCAGAATGACAATTGGATGTGGCGACGGATTATCAACGAAGAGCGACTGGAAGTAAAAACAATACAATTTGAAATTTAATTATTTTATGAAACATTGGAAGTTAAACTTATACCAGCTTCCGCCTGCGGCTTGGCCTGCGTGGTATGTTGATAAAAAGTAGCCTATATCCTATTCTAAAGTGTCTATCTTACACCTGTGCCATCCAGATCCGTCCAGACGTTTTGGCGTCCTTGAGTAACAAACATCCAAACATCATAACTTTCGCATTTAAAATATTAGTAAGAAGTAAGAAATAAATGCGTAATGTTTGGAAGGAAATATGTTTGCAACTCTTTAACACTAAAATTACTGAACAGATTTTTATGAAACTTGCCACAGTTGTAGATTGCGTCCTCTATATATACAGCATAGAGGTAGATGTTATCGGTTGAAGCCGCTATCAGAAGCTAGTATCTGGACAGGATTAGGCTAAATTCTATGTTGTAACTAATTCAACATACGTCAAAAATGGACTTCGGGACATTTTAACCTTTATGGCTAACATGAACAATTGTTTAGGTGTACTAACAGCTTTAAGCTGTCCGAAGTTTTATATAGAGGATGATTATGTTGTGTCTGTGCGTATGTTTCACCTTGTGATAAAAAATCTGAATAATATGTTAGTAATTATAAATAGTTGCACACGTCACAGGAAATCGTCATACAATCTGACCGAAAAGTGCAACAAAAATTGGAATATTAAAAGCAATTAATCAATGACTGTATTATTGTTTGTCATTATACTATTTTGGCATGTAACAAATCAATATAAAACAGTAATGAATTTATTATAGACACAAACTGTCCCATGATTGTCTACTAACGTAAAAACTTTTACTATTAGGAAAAAACGTGCCGACGCAATACTTTCGTATTAAAGCAAGCACTAGTGCAGAAGCTTTCCTAGGTTTCTCTTTGTTTAAATAAACATAGTGCTCTTTGAAAATTGCTACCCGTTTCTACAAGACCATATTCGAAGTTCTCCGAAGTGTTTGAGAGCTTTGCGACGACAGCGTATTCCATTTAAATTTTTCATAAGTATGAAACAATATACAATATCTGAATCTTTGTTGAATCCAAGAATAGATGATTCTGCTGAGAAGTAGGACAAGTGCTCAGGATTTGCTCTAGTGTAACTCCAGGGACGGGCAATCAAGTCTAAAGGTTTGATCTCCAGTGGTCCAATTGCAAATCAAAAGGAGCCCTTATATAGCAGATAGTTGCACATTTTCTTATGGCTTTTATAAACCTTTTTGTAATTGGACCTTTTTAACTGTTATTTACAGTTACGAGGACGATCTTGCAAATTACTAACGCTATTTCCATTATTGTGTTCGTTCACTTTCGCTTCAGAGTCTGACAAATTTTCTGACTTCCCAGTACTACTGGTCAGAGCCGATAAGTCTGGTGGACAATAGACTTTGTCAACTCGACATAGAGTGAGAGTTAGATTATATTAAATTATCTTTTTGGGCTAAAAGACTTATATATATTATCCATACGAGCTATGACATACTCACTTGGAAATAGGTACTGCAAGCAGATAAAACAACTTTATGTGCGAGCAGTTGCTTCCCATCAGCCGACAAAGTGACGTCCACGAGAGTTTGAGTATTCAATAAGGTCGTGAACATAGATATAAAGTTCGGCTGGTGGTTATTCCACCGTAGACTATACTGCTGCGACATGTTGGCGTCCTGGAACAAGGAAAAATAACAATATGATTGACTGCTAAATCATTACATTAAGGACATAAACTTGGACTTCTTAGTAGGAGAGGATTTTTAAAAAGATCAATCTTTAACAATTGCATTAAAGTTACGCAACTACTGAATAGGTACCGATGCGTGCAGTTTCGCAAGCTACGCAATGTCGGGCCTAACACAAGCAAGTATTAAATCTTCGCTTCCTCTAAAAATTGATTTAAAGTTAAGTATGTGTGTATCAAATTTTTCCCTACTAACACATGGCAGACGTAGTGCAGGGTTTATATAAAATGTTTTTCTTCACATAAATACATAAAACCACAAAGAAAATAAGAAGAAAATATCTGAATGGTTGCGTTTCCTATTCCAAAGTTTGACAGAAGACTTACTAAAACGTGAATTAATTTTGTGGCAGCTTTAGATAATGTTTGGAGAGGAATATTGTGCACGTAGAGTCGGAACAATAGGCAGGCTGCGCTCAGAGACAGCATTTGGAAAACCAATTACGGTCTGTCCAAGGATTGAATACATGAGGTATCCCACCGCCCGCATACGTCTGGACCATGAAACTTTTCCGAGTGTGAATCGTGGAACGGATACAATCGTGTAATTAAGACAAATTAAAAATAAGTTGGAGTCCATTTTAGTCTCTGCCTAGGTACTTATTTTTTTTATTTTGGTTATCAACTAATTTTAATTACAATGTCTCTTAGTTTGATTATAACCCTATGAAAAACACAAACACCACTCATACGGTGAAGGAAAACATCGTGAGAAAATCTGGACTTGTAATTTCTAATTGTAACTTTGAATCTCCAATCCGACTTGAGCAAGCGTGGTGATTAACGATCGAACCTTCTCCGTGTGAGAAGGGGCCTTTGCTCAGCAAAATTAAGAGTGGAATTGCTCAGCAGTGGGCATTTTAAAATCCTGATAATGTGATAATTAATTTTAAAAGGTTTTATACTTAGTTAAAAGTCTTTTTAGATACAAATAATTTACATTAAATCCTGACGATTCGAGTGCTTTTCAGCTTTTCAGCATTCGCAGTATACACTGAAGTGTCACACGGCCACAGCACACGGCTATTTAAAACTGACAAGTGTCCAAAACATCAGATTTAAAATAAATGAGAAAATATAAACGTAGGTAATAAAAGAGAATCACTTTTAAAGTTGAATTCAAGAATAAACTAAGCTGCATAGCAGAAAAATCTTACAAAGCAAATGAATGTCAGTTATCTAATTAAAGAAATTAGATGAAGTCCGAGCTACGTGGAACTTAACAAGCACGGAGCGTTGGTAATCAAACTGCAAGAAATTGCAAAGATACTCTATTTGCTATTTATTAAAAAAATTGTGTAAGTGAAATATTGAGCTTCGTTGATAAAAACGTATTAAACCATAAATCCTTCAATAATACTACTGAACTTAATTAAAACAATCGTGAATCATAAGTGGCATACGAGTAAAATCAGATTTTCGTAGGTTCAACTACCTACGAATCTGCCGCATATTTGCAAGGACCAAATGTCAATAGCATTGCTATGACAGAAAGGACCGTATAATTAACCTGCCAATCAACCAATTCGTAGGTGTACTTGTAGGAGAATTATGCACTTTGGATTTCATTCGACTCTTAATTTCCGATGCGTATAGTAGAAACTGGGTTTAAGTACCAGCATTGTAATGAATTGTACTGCAATTGAACTTATAAACCGGCAGACGAGATCATTTCGGTGGCATAAAACATTAAAAAAGAAGGTAAAAATATGTCAGACTTTTCGAATTTTATTTAACCCGTGAATATAAATTGAGGAAGTCACTGGTTTTACGAAACTGCCATCAATATTTATTTAGCACAAAACACAATACCTAACCGGAATAAGAAGAAGGTTATTCGATGAAAATCATGTATCGAGATTTCTATCTCAAGTTGCAAAATGAACGGCAACTGAATACGACAAAAATAAAGTTATTCAAATATGGTGAAATATGAAAGGTCTTTTTTGTAGCGAGGAATTTTAAATGTCTGCCAATCGCCCTGGGTGGGGTAATTGGGAGTGTCAGACTTTTCCTGACAAAAAAGTACACAGGGTGCTATCTCCTTCGCACGTTCTTGTCCTGCTCCGGTTCATTATTGCGATTTCACCCTCGGCAAATATGAAAATGTTGCGCAATAGTCGTACTGACTATTGCGCGACAGGTAATTGTTATGTCATAGTTTAAGGAGTTTTTATCCCTAGATCCCCTTATTTGGTTAGCACTACGTCATTTATTCTCGCACCCATTAAGTACCTACACTCGTATAAGGAGCCATCCACATGAATTTCATGACTTTTTTTGAGCCAAGTCCTTATCACAGATGGTCACATTTCAGAACCCCCCATAGTGTGGCGTCACATGTTTTGCAATTTCACATCGAAAAAGAATCAAATAGAAACAATAAAATCACGCGAGGTACGTTGTGTTTGGCGGCATTCGTCAAAGAGCTTTTCGGCGGTCAGCGCGTGTCATTAGAGCGTGTATGAACTGGTCAACAAAACAATCCTTAATCTGTGTATTGTTAGAGTTGAAAATATTGTTTAGTTTCATAAATACCTTTATAAATTTGATGATTTTGAAATGTGACGTTTCAAACTTTAGGGCCCTTCATCCCTTGTGACACCATTTTACATTTTGACGACCACCTCCCCCTTTACGTGTGACGTACTTTATGGATGACCCCTAAGCAAAAATCTTATCACATTTAAAATTGAGTTAACAGTTACCCCGATGCTTTGCGAGGGCAGTTTTGCCATTAGTCTGAACTTCGATAAATTCATAGGACGGGACCTACCACTTATAATAAGTACTGTAAGACAATAGGTCAGTACCGGTTAGTAAACTAAGTTAAGTGATTGCAGTCATTTATCTTCACAATTTATTGGTTCACGTGCATCGGTCGCAATACGTGTCCCTTTTAACTTGGCATAACATACCATGTGTAGTTACGTTGGCACGACCTACTTCAGCACTGTTCCCGGTAACTGAGCCTGAAACTATAGCTCAACTAACTTATGATGAAACATATTTATAGATTGACTTCTAAGTTATTTTTAATACCTGAATAACATTATTAAGTATTTTATGGTGGAGTTTCAGGATTTTTTTACTAGTTTAATTCTTCTAAGAACACGTGAAGATTAATTTTTGTGAGATCTTAGTATACGTACGTCGAAGTGACAGTTGCGTCGCTGGAATTTCGGGTTGACTATTAGGGATTAAAGGATTGGAGGATTGGGAATTAGATATTTATAGCAATTAAACTGCTGTTTCAGAGTTGTAAAACAAGGACGGGAGGCTCCAACCTCCCCCTCAGCAATCCTTAATCTCCAAAATCGTAGACGGCAACCAACTTGCAACTCCTTCGTTGTTACGTGTGTCCATGGGCGTCGCCGATTGCTTACCATCAGGTAATCTGCCTGCTCGTTCGCCGTTATACCACAAAAAAAAAGATTTACTGAAAAGCCAGTAACCCTATTGTAACTAAATAATTCAATTATCTGCCTGCTTATCTTTTCAGCTAAAGCTATTGTGAAGTGCTAAATATAGACTGGCATTCAGTGTAACGAGCAAACATTCAAAATGCATCCTTTGACTATTGTTGTAAATACGAAATAGATTAAGTGCTACGGTGTTACCTAGGTTTAGCGTAACAAATACCTACAAGAGCTGAGAACATGTTATCGGGGATTTCAATCAACATTGACCTATGCAAAAGCCTATGTTACTTCAACGCGTAACACAATAGTTTAAATGGTCTAGTCACTAATCCTCTATGGAAAACTGGGGCACATTCATATCTATAGATATATATACAAGGTTTATTTTAAAATCATTGGCAACATTGTAAGCATGTTTCATCAGAAAAATACTATTGTTATATGACTTTAAAATTCAACAGAATGTAATTAAACTTTCATACAACACCATTCAGTTTGTAATATATATGAATATTATATTATACGTTTCCAATCCCATTAAAATAGAAATAGACGATGGAAGACCGCCTGTGTAAAAGGAAGCGTTGGCTTACAGTATCTTTTTATTAAGAGCTGATTTTGAATAGTTAGACAAAAGTTATATGGGGAATAATTATGATGCTGTCGCGACAGAATGTTTGTATAAGACAGTGACAGCAACAATTTTATTCCTCAGATAACATTTATCTGACTATTGGTAAATCAGCCCTAAGTATGAAAACTTGTCGATCCAACATCTGATTACTCTTTTAATGTTATAAAACAGAACTTGTAGTTTAAATTAGCAGTAGAGTGTTATAAGAATTATATTAATCACACTACGACTTATTTTCCCCAGAGTAACGGGGATTGTCGTCAATTATATTTCTTCTACTAACAAACATTACCAGTTCAGAACATCGTGCTATTGCTAAAAATTAAAAAGTCGAATATACCAACTATCGAAAAAAGCATTTTCATTAAATAAAAAACATAGGTATTTATCAATGTTAATGCAGTCAAGATGCATCGTGGGTCCAATAATGCTAAAGGAAGTGGATGATTACAGTGTCGGTTCAACTAATGAGTCGCGTCCAGAAAGTGGTGCAGCAGTGAGAGGGGACTAACCAGGCCTGACAAATAACGCTTCGCAGTAACGGATCGACATTACAAGTTTTCTGACAGAATAATAATAATACTTAATACTAATACTTTAACACTATCGTTTGGCTTATATAAAATTTGCAGCAGCATAGCACAATATTTCAGGTTAAATATGCTTTGAAAGACAAATTCTGGATGGGACAAGACACCATGATATTTATATTAAAAAAGAAAAGAAACTCCTTCAACTAGCACTAAATTAACGGTCGCGGTTATGGTGTAAGTAATTGGTACAAAATTTTATAATTTGAAATTTTCATTAATGAAGTCAGAGAAAGTAGTCCTGATTCTAAAAAATCCACATTTAAAAACTAATAAATAAAATCTGCGAGAGGACTAATCGCATCCGTCACTTAGTTTAGTCCATAATAAGAAGAGTACGGTCTAGATATGTACCAGTCGGTCCTAATAGACTCAATGAATAGAGCCTTTGCGAGACAGAGCTTGTGTTCTTTCCATTTAATACCTAGCATTCACTGGTAGGAAGCAAAAAGGACGAAGTAAAGCACTGAACTGCAATGATATTTATAGCCGAATCGATATTTCTGAATTATAAAGCAGAAGTAGAAAGCAAATGATTTAATCATACGTAACACCCCGGCGCAGCGCTTTGGAGTCGTGATTGTGTGATTCTATTTTTACAAGAGGCAGGAAGCCTTTCAGATTCCCGGTTAGGTAAGCTTTTATTTAGAAAAGGTTTAAATTTCGAATAAGGCTTCCAATGAATAAAACTGAAGGTGTATTTTATAAAAATAAATTAATATTTCATCTCATGATTTTCTGACCACTAACGATAGAAAATTGCTAAGCCCTTCAATCTGCACGTTAAACGGCTCTTAAATGAGTCCGATTCCTTAGCCTGTATTTCATTGACTTTCAACTTTCTCACTAGGAGTTAGGGTTGTGTTTTGCGTAAAAACACTTAAGGCGTTTCACTGTTGCGTAGTAGGAAGCTCCATGTGAGTGACTGCTAACAGGGAGCTTAACAGTCTATATTGACGTTAACGTCTTTACATCGCTCTAAAAAGAATATACCTAGTTAATGAAAACGAACAGATTTTAAAATTACTATACGGGTTTTGAAAATATAAATAAAAACTTAAGTTCCAGCTTTCTCTTCACACGATATTTTCTTTTAACACTAAATAAGGTGTTTTAATAGAGACGAGATATAGATTGTTAGTTAATAAAATTGTTACATACTACAGGGCTGGTCGGATGGTGCGTCGCAAGCGCAAATGTAATGATGGGATATCGACAGCAATATTACAATATATAAGAAAAGATCGATAACATATTTGAATATAAAATATGTGTATGATTTGTACAGAACTGTGCACTTCGTCATAGAGAAGTGTGCTGTTTAAATCACAACTTTAATGTTATTAAAATACAAAACAAAAGAAGAGACCTAACTTTAAATAGTTAATTGATAGTTAATAGGTCTGTAAAAGCATTTTGATCAAGCGGGAGCAAAATTCTTAAAGCGAAGGAGGAATTTTTGCAGGGATTATATAAATGCTATTTTAAATACTGCAGAGTTGCACTTTTACGCCTTCAGTATGTTATTTGAATAAGAAGAAATATATTAAGCGATATCTTGTCTATGACTAGTTCGAAAGAAATTTCAAGATTAAAGATTCCCTTGAATAGGAGACTACAAGATGATAATTGGGTCTGTGGTAGGTGGGTAGGGGCGGAGTGACAACTTAAATAGATTTTCCAAACAGCAAGACCCGTAAAAAGGCTTGCAGAGCACATGACATCTTGAACTATGAGTAAGACTAATTAATAGTTAATAAGGAATTTACAGTATATAAGTGGGAATTTTGTATAAAATTGCTTATGTCAATAAGCAAAGATATTTTTAATAAATTAGCCTTGCATCGCCGCCTCCGCGGCTGGAACTTACGTGACAAACTTTTACAAACGCGAAACTTCGAACGTATTGACAACTCCAAAATTAAATTAGATACGTTGTAGGTAGTCCCTGTCTTAATTTTTAATTTAAAAGCCCCTTATTTGCCAATACACCACTATATCGAACATTCTGCGAAGGGTTACACATTAGAGTACTACAAGTATTACACATTTATTTAAGACTAACTAACTTTACGATTAAACTATTTGTTTTTATTCAGATCTCAAACTGTAATACAGATTTTTTGCAGTTGCAACTAAAAATACGGATACTAACATAAAAAAATTACTTAAACAGAACTCACCGGTACTTTTCTCAATTTTTGTCTTGAAGTTTCAACAGGCCGATTACTGGAAAACAAAAAACATTGAATGAGAATTTGTTTAAAATTTTACATTACAATTAAAACACATCATAAAAAAAAAATCCAAAAAAAAACAATAAAATTATTGTGAAATAAAATTTATTAACCCACATCAATTTAAGAAGGCAAGCACAAGAAAGCTACGTCCACCAATAATACAAATACTTTAAAAACCAAATTAATATAATACAAAAAATAAGTATCACAAATTCACAAAACAATAACATTTCGAATAAATAAGTACAATATTTTGTAGGGAGAAAATGGAATCTTGAATTCGCCTTGCATTTCACTGGTATAATGGAATCGCCAATATGTTTTCAGAATTTAATTCCCATATTTGTGGTAAGAGTTCGTTCGGTAAACTTTTGGTTGCAACAAAGTTAGTTCGGAACTAGTGCGCAACAGCAAATACAGTTTGGGTGTAGCCTAGCCAGCGCACAGCCACCCCTGGCCGCGTCCTCTGCGTCACTGGTAGCCACGGCACTACCCTTCGGTCAGCATATGTACAACTACAGTATGCACTTACAGGTACACTACAGGTAGAGGGTTTAAAAGGGAACATTGTTTCATTATTAAGCAACTTGAGTAAGTCGTTAAGCCTATTTCACTGCTTTCTATGTTAATAGGACCAATTTATTTTCAACTCCTTTCCCACTTTTTCTAGAAAATTTATCACAAAACTGAAATCAAAGCCTCGTAGTGTGATGTTTTCTTAATTAAATATTAACAATAATTATCGACTGGGTTGGCGCTGTCTGTTTTATGATTCTCGAACATAACAACCTATTGATTTTGATTATAAAACTGAACATATACTAATCATCACAGAGAAAAAATTCGGATAAGTATTTTTTTTTTATGTAATCAAGATATTAACTAAGAACTTGTATCGGACGCTACATTGAGTCAATAGCTTTGAATAAAGAATTATGAACCCTCCCTCATATTACTAGGATAAGTGTTCGCAATGCACAGTAATTCGCAGAGGTTAATACGCTAGCATTTGTCCTATAAGAAAAATTATTTTACAATTTCAAATAATAAATTAAATTATGGTGAACGACTTTGCCAGACGTAAATCCCTAGATTAAGACATTTATTCTAATAGCTGCAATATAAAAATGCTACGATTCCTAGAATATCTAACTACAAAACCAATTAATAATTAATTTGACTTGAAAAAGGCTGTCTGCGGAAAGACATTTATGCGGGAACGTTTAAACGAAATAACATGGTAGGCACTAGGTCGGCATCGTCGTCGCAGTGATTAGTGAATCTTTGTAAAAACGATGGAACCTATAACCTCAATATTACTTAATAATAGAAATATGACATGAACATCAATAATTAAATTGTTCCTTCAGTTAGATAATTAAAAAATAATAAAATATTTTTATTAAAAAAAGTCTTTAAGTACATTAAAATAATTTTAATTTGGGATTGGGCGATGATCGCTACGTAATTGCTCAGTATAGGATGTACAGAGACGTGACGGCACTCGAAAAATATTAAGAAAAAATACGTGTCTATGTAAAACGTTGCATCGTAATAACGCTTTACAAAGAAGCTGGAGTGTCAGATAGAAAACAATGGATGACATATAAAGAAATTGTGGAACTCATTAATAATTCCTCGGTTCCCTTTTCCGTTGCAACCTATACTTAATAATTAATGGACCCTTCTTACTTCCACTTGATTCACTTTAAACATTTTATTGATTCTTTTCTTGGGAACTTAGTCCAGTAACTGGCCTGGTTTCTTGAGTCCATTTAACGTCATTGTCACTTACACTTAATGTTTCAATAGAAGATTTTGTTAAGGTGTTGTTTTATATAGTGATATTTTACTGTAGCTAACTAAGCCAACGGTGATGTACAAATCATTGCTTCATACTAGCATTTTTATTGTTTCGTGGATACGTTAACAAGTATACAACTTATCTAGCAAATTCTAAAACAGCATCTTGATGAAGCGATTTTTGCAACATATTTTTGATAGAATTTCTTGATGTGTCGAGAAACCGAAAAGATGGGACGACTCAACAATCGCTTTCTTCCCCCCACTTGACCAATAACGAGACGCAAGGTGATGACAACCCGCTATTTCTTTATACGAATGGATTAAACAGATCAGTTTCGACCTTCAAGTCGGGCTTTTCATTTTGCTAAGTTATAATATGTGTCTGGAATTGCTCCCGGTGTTGTCGGTTGCGACAGATTCACTCCTATCACTATTGTACAATGTCCCTTTGGGAATCAACAGACGTGATATTATAAATTATGTAGTAAAATCAAGTGAAACTCTGTTAAAGCAATGTTTTCCAAACAATGATCTTATGAAACTGCCAACATAGACACAGCCAACCAGCTAACGGTGTAATGACAAAATTATTGAATTGGGATTTTCTTATTCTAGTCGTAAGTTGAAGAGTAGCCCATTAAAAACTGAGTTGCGCACATAATGCTGTGTTAGAAATGCCATCAGGTATCCTAAATGGTACAGCAATATTAAGCCTTTGTCTGCCGACAGAAAAATGTTGAAGGCAAATCCTCCGCTAACGGAGGTCACCGGTGACCCCCATGGCACTTAACGTGTTAAGTATGTATAAAATAGGTTAGGGCGTTTATTGTATACTCATTAATCTAATTGACCGCGACATAATCTATACTAATATTATAAAGAGGTGAAATTTGTATATAGGGAGTAATCTTTGAAACCGCTGGTCGGATTGAAAAAACTTTCATTGATAGATAGCTACAATGTTCCTGAGTGCTATAGGCTACGATCAAATGCAGCCGAGCAGCGGGTGCAACCGCGCGAGTAGCTAGTAATATATAAATTATATTATAGATCGCGATTTACACACAGGCAATCAAATAACTAGAAAATCTTAAATATTTAACCGTCACGTAAGTGAATGTTTACAAAACAATGATGATCTCATAATCTGTATAGATGCTAGCTTAATATGATACCAAACGTACATATTAAATTAATACAATTTCAACTTTATTGCTTTTACATAAAGACGAAAATCAATTAAATACGTTTTTCACAGTATGCCTGTGTAAGCGGTAGTTAGTCATCAAAAAGACACTTCTTCATATTGGCAACGGCTAAGGTTCAAGTTTAATATACTGTTTCGCTGACAGTTAATTAATGGAAGGTAAGACTGTCGAAATCAAATAGCCTGCTCTGTGATCAGGCAGAAATTACTGTTTTTTTATTTATTTTGATTTTCAAATTGTTTTATGACACAGTTTGGACTTATGTAACAGGCAAAAATATATTTTGACTACCTTCTCATATCAAGACAAAAGAAAGGGATGTGGAACTTCAAGTAATAATAATTAGACTTGTTGTCTCGAATCAAAGAAAGCTTCCATATTGCAAATGTTCAGCCAGGGTTGCGGGGTAAGCGCAATGAGGCACCGCGACCTCGGCACAGAGCAGGAGAAGGAACAGGGGGGTTTTTAGTCAGTAAGAGTCTGACACTCCTCGCCTCACCCGGGTCGAGAGAAGTCATTTATTGATTTTCCCCGCACGAAAAAAAAAGATTTTCCAACAAGACTAATGATTAATGTTAAACAGACTGTGATTGTCCTACATTTCGGCTTAAGCTACAATTTAAATTTTGTTAATTTTGTATTGGATGTTCCATTTACATATGTATATAGTCCTCCGACTATAAAACGTAACCTACCTTAAACCTACCTAAACCTACGTTATTAGTCAGTTAAAACTGACTAATAACGTAGGTTTAACCAGCCAGGCAGTAAATCAGGCCCTTGTAATATCAGGATAAAAGTCGTAATAAAATATAGTCTTTCTTACAATGTTTCGGGATCAGATTTGAGTCACCAGTTAACCACATATTCCTGAATAAGTAAAATATTCCGATCCTAGTAAAATATGCCAATACACTGTCATCTGCTATGAGCTAGGACTACACTAAGGGACTTAGTAACAATTTCCTAGTGTCGAGCCATACAGTTTTGTAATATCTATTAAAATTGAGAGACTTTTGTAAGATCGAAAGAAATTAATGGTTTAAGTAAAATGTAACAATGAATTTCTGTATGTACATATATTTAAAAACATAACTACAAATACAAACAACACTCTTTGCAGTTTAAATAGGCAATTGTCATGCACTTTCCATTCTTTAATATGCATGTTACATTCTCCAAACCTTGATTTATTTGAATTGATGAAATTAACCGGATCAAAAGGTGTAACTCATGTTCACACCACATTAATTTCTAAAATTATTGTTATAAATACAGAGATTGTTTGCTTTTTTTTTATTCTTTATTTGTTTAGGGACATTTATAAAGACTAGGTGTATCATCATATCCTAAATATATACATTCTACTCATATCAGGGCCATGAATCTAAACAGACTCTTCACATCATCGCTATTCAGTTTAGATAAAATGTTGTGGAATGTTCCTACTTCAAGTCTGTTGAACATCAAGACCCTAAACAAGTCATTTCTCTCAGGCTCATATCGAACACATTTCATCAATAAGTGGTGCAATCCTCAACAACTCCACACTGTACACAGTTGGGCAAATTCGCTTTCTTCATCATGAAAGCAAGAAATGATTGTTACCGAACAAGATAATAATCCAAAAACTAAAACTTTTAATTAAAGTGAAATAACTTAGTTTTTCAAACAAGATGTTTCCAAGGGCAATTTTGTTTCTATATTCGTAAATAGGCTTTTGCCTACTAATGTTACAGAATTACAAATCAATATAAGAATAGATATGTAAAAGCACATTAAAAAGAAAAATCTTCAGGCTTGTGTTATTCATGTGGATTGTGTGCTTATTGAAATAGTGCTTGTATCAATATTAGTATACTTTATACTAATAAAGCACTTTTGAAGTCATAATATAAGTGACTTGTGAGTCAGTTACTCCTCAAAAAGCTATTTGCTTGATGCAAAATGTAGATTTACATGGAAAAGGATAAGTAAGTAGCTCCATGATACCTAACTAATTTTCGATCAGTACCAATTCGTTCATGTAAGAACAATGTAATCTAATGTTGGAATGTTGTAATCAAGTGTAAAGAAAGCAACAGCATTCAAAAAAGTTTGAAAACCACCTACAGCAAAAGAAAAGTAACAGTTTTCATTATAATATTAACTAGCAAAAGTGCTTAATTAATAAATTAATAGTATATCTAACATTATAATTTTGAAAAGTTTGAAAGCACTCTATTCTCTGGAACTACTGGTTTCAAATGAACAATATTTTTTGTGTTGGATAGTTAATTTAAAGATGAAGGCTTCAAAACAACAAATCCAATATGAGATGAGCAGCAGCTGCAATGGAGCCGAAGTAGTTTCAAGACTGTTTTAGCATCATAACAATGCACTGAATATTTGGTTTTGGTTAATAAATGTAGAAAATCTGTGTTTGTCTTTTTGGCTTTATCCCATTGCCAATGAGTTTATAAAGTTGTATTTTTGCATTTGCAAATAATTAGGCAGGCCGGATAGTGATATAGATTGCTTTATCCTTATGACCACCCAAAAGCTGGTTTGTTATCAGTTGTGTGTTGTAAAGGTATTAGAAAGACAGAAGAGTTCAAAGTAGAAATCCTTGTAAAATGGTTGTTCTATTCCTTTCACAATTATAGGTATTTTTAAGTGGCTCTATTCTAGTCCTTACTCTATGATTAATTAACAATGTTATACTATTAAAATTATAGTTTTTAATAATAAAGTTATTTATCAGGGGCAATAACATTACCAAATAATGTTTGACGGGTATCACAACTTCAGACACAATTTCAGACATGTTCTAGTAACAGGCAGTTGTTCACAGCTTCATGCTAGGTGCCTGTGCAGCCACAACATAATGTACACTTTTTCATTAAAATACATACAAAATAACAGAAATAATTATACTTTGCTCAAAATGATATGTTACTTTAATTCTGAAACTCTTAGCATGGTTGAAATATTTAGTTTCATGGTTAAAAGACCATTATTGATGTTCATGATCAATTTTCAATTTGTTACTTTCCAGACTTCTATAATATCTCGGTAGTGTTTTAGTAACCATATCGGCAAAATGGTGTGCATAAAATTTAATTAATTTTTAAACTGTATCTATCAATTATTATTTTTTAGTTACAAAGCAGTAATAAGAAACAATATGAAATATAAGTGCATCAGTGATAAATTACTTAATTATATGGTTAATTTTTACTGCAGGTTGAGTTTTGGTGAGCTAATTTTGGCTTTTATGAATTATTTAAAAAAACAACTAAGTAATATGTACATCTTAGACTTAGTATATTGGTTGGTCTGTAGGCACTATCTAGAGGAGTTTATGGTGAGTGAAAAAAGAACCAGATTTTCATACTTTTTTCATCAAATGCTACACTTTGTTGACTTATGAAAATGATGAATGATCTTTTAAGTATAATTTACATTCATTATTGTCTCTTTAAAGATATGAAAGAAATAATCTAACAGCACTCCCTTACAATAACAATCATAGTTCGTTAGACATCAGTTTGCACAATGGACTCGTTTAACTTTAAAAATCATTGATATTTACCAACTCTCGCTTTGCTTTAAATATAAATAAAACCTCACTATCTTCCTTAAAACACGTTTGCACCCGCACAAAATAATCAAAGGCGTAAAAAAATAAAGCTTCGCACTGATAGACCACCCCGAAGATGACATCAATCAATAACAAAAGAAATATCGCGAGCGATGTTTGAATGGTAACAAATTGTTAACTCACCCATACTGCAGTTTATATTTTTGTTGTAACGACCCGTACCTGTGCACTTTTTGATAAAATTCCGTGTAAATAATTAACAATCTACCCACGCTAACAAAATATTCATCGGAACCCACGCCGATCTGTGTTGCTCGTTTAAAAAACACATCAGATTTTGGGCGGACGACAACTAGAAAACTGTCGAAAAAGTTAATTCAAAAATTATTTTGCCTAATCACTAATGATTGTTAAAATATTTACTTAAAATTTTTGTATTTATTTCACACAAAGTTAATAATATAAATAATTAATAATAAAATTTGAACGGTACTGCTATAGATAAGAATATTATTCTCTGATTTAATGATTAAAATTTTAAAACGTGGTATAATTTTTAAACTTACTTCAATATTTTCGATGGTTCAATGTTTTCTCTTTTCTTGGCATTCTTGTTTCAATATCCGATTGAAAATAATGATGAAAACCGGTGTTGCACGCCTAAAAATTCAATTACATCGTTCCGTACTACGCATTTAAAAGACCGACTCCAAACTTGTAAACAGATAGATCAACAAAGCCGTGGAACGCGTACGACTAATTTTAATTGCACGGATACACTTACGTACCAGTAGGAACGGAGCGTAGTGTAAAAACGTCAGTGACGTCATTGCTATGTCTTTTTGTCCTTGTAAATAAAACTTGAATTTTTAAATTTACGCTCGGAAAGCTGTCGCTGGGACAAAAATATAGAGTGTTTATTATTCAGCATATCAGGTAAAAATATGTTTACATTATTAAGATCAATATGTTTCATTGTTTATTTACAAATTAAAGTGCTGTTATAAAATATATTAAAACGCCTTATTTATGTAATTACTGGCGCGAATTGTCTAAGATGCTCTTATTACTGAGTGCAATGTATTTTTAGTATTTGTCTGTTCTCATTTGGAGTTTTTTTTTTGTTATTTTCTTGACCTTCAGTGTAAGGGAAGGTCATAGTGGTGTTTATATAATTTTGCGATGTTTTCTGTGGTCACTAACCAGTAGCGTGATCGCGTTCACAGTTGATTTTATATTGGTAAACAAGGGCAGGATCCTTGTTTATTATTATATTCAAAATATTCATTTAACCCTCTCGCTCGCTCACTATTTTTAGAGACATAATTTGGAAGTGGACTTTAGTATTGATGTGGGCGCCTGTTGCTTTACAGATGTAATATTTAAACAGCACACGCATTATCACATTAAACAGTTAAACAATAAGCTAACGTTTGTGACGTTTGTTTTCTCGGACTATTAAGGGTTAGTCCTGATTCCATCTGATTCATTGTATTGTATTTTCTAATTCCATGCAAAATGGCTTAATATTATCTAGGTCACTCGCTACCTTAATCTTGCATCCAAAAACAAAACAATGACAATTTTAACAAAACAAAAGACTACTTTGTAGCAATATACATATACTTACTAAGGTACTCCTCATGTACCTACATTAAGTAGGTAAGTAAGTATATCGAGTTATATCCTCTTTACTACGAAACTAGGTATACTCTGTCAACCCTGTGCCTATGTGGAAACATAGAGCAAAAATGTAGTCAATTTTTTGAGCGTAAAAAGTTTCGTATTTTTATACACTAGATATGCATCCAAACTGACTTATTTACAAACATTAAACAAAAACAAAAGAATGCAATGGAACACAACATTCGTGGTCAACATAAACCTTTTTTTCGTCTTTTTATTTATACAAGGTACCATTTAGACATTACACACATACACGATAAGCTTCCTCGATAAATTAACAATACTTAGATGTGATGAAGGGCCTACCTAAGCTGCGAAAGTAAGGGCGAGAGAACAAAGAATACCATTTCTCAATAAAAGGTCAACTCCTCAAAAGGGCTGGTCGGTAAATATTTCCTCAGAATAAAGTTTATTTACCGACGCACGGTTGTAATGCTGATAAGTACTAAATTTCACGCTATTTAATGTTATTATACAATTAAACACTTTATAAAAACAAAACCGCATCAAAATCCATTGCGTAGTTTTAAAATTTAAGTTTACATGGGGTTATGGGGTTATGGAGAGAAAGCGGCTATGTTTTACAGTATGTATATGTATTAATGGCACACTAGGACGTTTTCCTGTAGTAAAATTATATTAGTAAAATTATGATCATGAAATTTCTCATACAATTGACACTCGTACTAGGAACAACAATTTGTTAATCACAAGGAGTCGTTTCATGCGAGAATCGTACTCGCGACGCGAATCATTTTGCGAAAGCGGATTGCCCAGCTATACCTGCCTACACTACGCAAAGGGACATAAGTACAGGATAAAGTAGAAAGAATAACGTTAATACCAAAATCCACTTACAGTAATCAATTGTCTTATCACTGTTTATTGATTCATATTTACAAACAGTACAAAGCTAACAGTGGGAACATAACTGCTTAGAATAATTAGTTCCCTAATTACCTATGATTGATGATCTATATTGAGATACCTACATCCATTGGACACTAAGAAAATTTTCTTTGTTCTAAATGTTCTTTGTTCTAAGTGTGGGAGAGCCATGCTTCGGCACGAATTGGTTGGCTCGACCGGAGTGATACCACGGCCTCACAGAAAACCGGCGTGAAACAACCACAACGTTGTGTTTCGCCGTGTGAGTGAGGTTACCGGAGGCCCAATCCTTCCCCTACCCTAATCCCTTCCCAATTCCTAAATCCCCAAAAACCCAATCCTTAAAAGGTCGGCAACGCACTCGTAACTCCTTCTTCTTTGCCACAGAACAGAAAATTTTCTATTCCGTGTTTTTTGCCCATGGACACCCGTCCATGGGCGACGCCGATTGCTTACCATCAGGTAATCCGTCTGCTCGTTTGCCGTCCTATTACATAAAAAAAAATGTTTTCTGCAAATCCTAGAACCACCAAGCAAGGCCTTGCCTCAATTTTATTATCATACGATATTGTTACCATAACATAGCCATTTCATCAACTAACGAGGTAGACTACACAAATGAACATCGTTAACTAAAATGTTGCCACTTGCAAACAAGTCCCCAAAATCGTAGAACAATCCGTCACTCTAGAATTGTCTAAACAAGACATCAATTGAAATGTATTTGTCCCAATAGACCTCCTCGCGTAAATAAATAGAGTACAATGTTTGAACACGGTGCCGGTGTAAGTATGATACTCATACGTATTTTTATCCATACTAATAGTATAAATGCAAATGTAAGTCTGTCTGTCTGTCTGTCTTTTCTTCACACCTTAACTACTGAACCTATTCGTTTGAAATTCTTCCCCTCCCCTAATCCCTCCTAATTCCCAAAATCTCCAAATCCCTAATCCCCAAAAGGTCGGCAACGCACTCGTAACTACTCCTTCGTTGCGTGTGTCCATTTGCGGCGCTGATTGCTTACCATCAGGTAATCCGTTTACTCGTTTGACGACCTATCACATAAAAAAGTCACTAATCATGCCACGCGAACAAAGTCGCTGGCAAAAGCTAGTTATCAATAAAATACCACAGTTCGGTCGCGTGATTTAGCCGCACGTATATTTATTAATACGCGCTTGAGAACAGGACCAGCGTCTACCTATTGTTTAAAACGTGCAGACGTGCACGCTGTGCACCTTGTTGATATTTTCACTATATTTTGTCGTTGTTCTTAACTTCTTAGTAGTTCTTAGTCTGGTTTTGTCACAATAATATCACAATCGAATATCTATGCATTAAGTCAAACCCATTTAAGTTTAGCATATTAAGCCCTGAAGATGCAGAGGTCATTGTAGATCAAATAAATCAGTGTGTACCTACATGGGAGCACTTATATGTAAATGTTAGCAATTTTCGCAACAATTCGCGCCTTGTGTACGAGGCGGAAGGCGACTATTGACGCCAATTGTCGCATGCAATTTATTACTATTGCATATTGTAGCTGCCTATCACAATCAATCCATGCATCTTTCGAACGCGAACAACTGTAACCTTCCCACCGTAATATTAAATAAACACAGTCGGCCATCATGGTTTTCTTTGTTATTTGCGTTCTTTGTTAAAATCTCGTCGCTTCGTTAAATTAGTTCATTAAACTGTAAACAATGACAAACATACGGTGGAGGAAAATGAGTTTATACTCGTCGTACATCTACGAACTACCTACGTACAAATTTGTATGATTTCATCTGCGTTGTCACCTGCTTTAACTAAAGTTTATTTACATATTATAATTTCCAACTGCTTGAAACCAATAGAAGCAAAACTAAAAAGGTATGACAGGATCTCCATTTGCAGGTCAATATTTTGGCTCCTAGCCAATATGTTTTTACGTTGTATGTATGTACATTGTACAGTGTATATATGAAATTCTATGCAATTTTTTTTAGCAGATGGATTTTATTTCGTTTTTGGAAGGGATCGTATTGAATAGATAACTTGGAGCAGCTAAAATACCTATAGCGTCCAGGAATCATCATCAGCCTGTAGTCGTCCACTGCTGGACATAGGCCTCCCCAATTGCACGCCACTGAGCTCGATGTTCAGCTCTTCTCATCCAACCACTGCCAGCCACCTTGCGGATGTCGTCAGTCCACCTAGCTGGAGCGTCCAGGAAAGATATACATATAATTGGGAAAAATCGATTGTCATACTATTTCACTATTTAAAAATCAGAATCATTAGAAAATCAAATCGGGCTGGCTCAACCGAAGTGAAACCACGGCCTCACAGAAAACCGTCGTGAAATAACCACAGCGTTGTGTTTCGCCGTATGAGTGAGGTAACCGGAAGCCCAATCCCTCACCTCACCCATGCATTAAATATCCGAAAGACTTATCCCTTAAAGGCCGGCAACGCACTCATAACTACTCCCTTGGTGTCCATGGTTGCTTACTATTAGGCATAGCATAGTTGGCTTGTTTGCAGACTTATACCATACTAGCTACTCTCGCGCGGTTTCACCCGCTGCTCAGCGTGATGTTTTATAGCCTATAGTACTCAGGAACATTATAGCTTCGTATCAGTGAAAGAATTTTGGGAATCCGACCAGCATTCCCAAAATTCACACAACTCGAAATAAACCTACTTTCCTTCGCAAGAATCCTTGCCGGTAACTTGATATAATGGTCAGCGTCATGATGGCTGGACCAAACGAGACCCAGAGACCATGTGTGCTATATAATACCTATTTGCTACTATTTACTGCCTATAGTTAAATATTTGCTACCTTTTGTTAAAGATATTGATTAAAGACAATTAAACGAAGAACAACAAAAGACAATAAAACAATAAATCGTTTGGTCCGTTATCCTGGCGTTGACGATTAAAATAATG
Source organism: Spodoptera exigua (assembly GCA_902829305.4). Classification (NCBI taxonomy): domain Eukaryota; kingdom Metazoa; phylum Arthropoda; class Insecta; order Lepidoptera; family Noctuidae; genus Spodoptera; species Spodoptera exigua. The sequence goes on along the minus strand of LR824601.2, from coordinate 2,279,453 downwards.
TAATTTTTCTGTACCTAAGATAAAAAAACGCGATGTAGGGATAATGTATAATAATAACAAATACTTATTTCAGAAAACAAATGCAATAACCTTTTTTCTAAAAATAAGTCATTTCAGAACACTTGCTAGTTCAAAAAATGAGCATCGAATCGATGAGAAGCACAGCCAGCAGTCGCTTATGCGAAAATTGAGCTTAGATTTATAGTTGTCACTATTTACCTACCTGATGTTATTATACGCACAAATGTTCTTCTTTAATCACTCTATCTATAAAAAACCGCAACAAAATCCATTGCGTAATTTTTAGGATATAAGCAAACTTAGAGATGTAGGGACAGAGAAAGCGAAATTGTTTTTTATTATGTAGTGAAGACTAAATAAACTGCTTTTTCCTTGTTTCTCACTAAGCCTTGTAAAAATAAAAGATTTGTTACACCCTAAACCTTATCATCATCATCATCATCATCATCATCATCATCATCATCAGCCTATAAGTACCCACTGCTGATCAAAGGCCTCTTCTCATACGGAGAAGGTTAGAGCATTAATCACCACGCTTGCTCAATGCGGGTTGGCGATTTCAAACTTATAATTAGAAATTATAAGTCCAGGTTTCCTCACGATGTTTACCTTCACCGTGTGTCAGTGGTGTCTAAATAATCATAGAAAGTAGGTAAATATAACTCGGAAAAAGTCACATTGGTACTTGCCAGGTTTCGAACCCACACCCTCATGCATGAGAAGCGGGCGCCTTAACCTCCGGGCCACTACGACATGTTACCCTGAACCTACGTATAATAAATATCCGAGGAATTGAAGCCAATCATGACGGTGAAATAACCATCAGTGTCAATAGTGGAACATGTGATTCTGTAATGTGTGGGTATGTTATAAAATGCCTAACCCGCCATGTCACGCGTACTATTAATTACCTTCACGCATATTCTTGGTTTCCTTTGTGAGAGGAGCGTGAAATAGCAATGATTATTTAATCACCTATTAACTTATCACGTGTTAACAAATGGAAATAAACATTTCCATCGCTTTAGAAAAATATGTATTTGTATTCAACATTTGTAAGTGTAGAATACAATAAATAGAATCGATCGATAGAATGAAAAAGCTCACTTTAGAAGATATTGATAAATTAAATCTATATTTGCGTAGCCAGTGTACAATGCTTTGCTTTTACCTACAAAAAACTGCATCGTAAGAGACAGTGATTCAATAAAACTTGTGCGATATGGCATAACGTCCTCATTTGCCTGTTCCTCAGATTGTCAAATTCGATTGAAAAGGATGCTTCTAATGTGGTCTTTACAGTCAGATCGATGGATTAACAACTAGCACGTTTGAGGTGATACAATAATATTTTCACCTGCAGTACTACAGGGTTACAATCAAAAACTGTTTTATAAGGACAGCATTTTTAAACATAATCTATGTAGATGTAAAGGAAATTTCTGTTGTGCTTCTTGTTTACGCTTTTCATTGTTGTATGAAATGACACTTTAGCTACTGTTTTTGTTATCTCTTGTATCGATTTGTTTACGAAAAGATAGTGAGTTTTCCTAACTTCAGAACTGTATTCGTTCTCGGGTCGGGCGGACGTAGCGCGATAATTACGACTACTTGTCTTTATGAGACACTTTAATAAAATTTTAATTCAAGATAGTTATTTCAATTTGAAAACGTACGTGACGGGGTGGGTAAAGACAATTTGAAGTGCCGAACACTGAACAATTGTTATTGACTGTGCTCAAAATTTACGGTATGTAAATATTTTAACGAGTTGGTTTTGTTTGTTCGCAGATAATAAAATGAGTAAGCTGTGCAGACAAGTATCCATTGAGTCCCCCGGGCCGACTCTCAGGGAATGTGTGTTCAGTTTTGACGTGCCTGTCCCAGATGTTCCCATGTATGGCGCGAGGATCCGGGTGGTGTACGCCGGAGCCTGCTACAGGGCGAACAAGACTCGTTCTGCTTCAGTCTGCAGTACTTCCTCCATATCTTCCATAGGCAGCCTCTCCGGAGAAATGGAAAACTTTGGCATCCATACTCATGCTACTCCTGCTCATATAGGTCTGAGAGACGGCGCTCTGTTTCCTGGATACGAAGTCGCCGGTGTGGTAGATGCCATAGGTAAAGCTGCGGAAAGATTGGACGGAATCAAAGAAGGGTCGAGAATCGTTCTGTATCCCTACGATGGTGTACCTAATGGGTACGCGGAGTACATCGTTGTACCAGATTTTAAATGTTTAGTACCTATACCCGATGAGTTGCCACTGAGCGTGGCTGCCATGCTGCCCACTGGCGCCTTATTAGCCACGAACACGGTGGCTACGGCTGGAGAGTGTTTAAAGAAAGTACTGGATGGGCCAACGAAAAAAGAGACCACGACGGTTTTGATTGTTGGAACTGGTGGGTTGGCGTTGTGGGCACTTCGTATTGCCACACATTACTTTAAACATGCTTCGTATAACAATCGCATCGGGATATGCGTGGCTACCCTCAAAGACGAAGGATTTATTTTGGCAAAGGAATGTGAAGAGTGAGTATTACTCTCTATTTACTGTATTCATTCTGTTATCTGACAAGCTTCACTTCTCATTTCAGTATGTGGATGATACAACATATAAATATTTATGTTAGTATTTATACAAGGTTATTGAGGACGAATTAATATCCATGTGCAATGATTAAATTTTTGTCGTCAGCAATAGCTAGCGTTGAGACAACTCATGTACTCTAGTAGGTACCTACATAATTAAGAGCAATGATACTTGTCATTTTTTGGTGAAACGAAAGAATTCGTCATATTCTTCGGTTTTACTTTCTTAATGCTAGAGCTTCAACTCAAAACATCAAGTGAAAAGACATTGTTTGTTTTGTATATGCCAAACATGATGAATTTTCGCACGGTAACTATAGTGTTAAAGATATGTGACCACTTGAAGATGAGCGGAAAGAATAATCTCGATGCAAACTGCATTGTCAGTGCACAATAGGTGGATCGACTGAGCCAGATTGGTTTTATTAGATAATTAGCTTGTAGCCCGATCGCAGTCGCGAACTCTCTATTCAATATTCAACTCCCTAAACACAAATTATCTTAAGCTCTGCCTTCACTGCGTCGCTAACTGATGGCTATAAATATTGGAATCCAAGGAATACATGGAGGTACAAAGTTTGGTTATAAAACATTTTGGTACGATTCCACATAAGAAGTCTTTTACCGAGACCAGTATTTCCATCTTTTCCACACAAATTGTATTCTCATACCATTCTATCCTCTTCGTTAGAGAAAGTCATAGCTACACCATACAGCTTCGCATTATTTTTGGTGCAGAGTCAAAGTAGTGCAGTGGAACGAAGATGCATATGAAAAGCAGCTCATCGAAAGGACTACAGACGCGTGTGGTGGTCCTGTGGATGTGGTGCTCAACTTTGGTACCACTTCAAGGTCACTCCATAGATCGTTGCAATGTCTCGCTCAGGTATGTCCTAGTGTTGAAATAGCAAAAAAAAACAAATCTTTGTGATACTTATTGTTTTAGATATTTTAGAATATGTGACGGGAGGCTGTTTACTTTCGCTTTTAGCACCCAATATTATTTTAAACGAAACAGTTATCGTTATCATGATCACATAAGCTGCCTAAAGTTATTAATAATAATTCAGGTACTATCAGTGAAAACAACATGGGCTTACAATCCTACCTACTTTGATATAAAGAGGGTAATGATGGTCGGCCAGGATTACATTATTGTATTAATGGATATATTCCTGTAGGGTGGAGTGGTTCTAGTAACTGAAGATGTGGGAGAGAAGCTTTTGCCCAAATTCGCAAAGAAAGCTGAGGAGATGAACGTGCACATAGAAATTGTACCCAACGGATCCATAGAGCAGCTCAAAGAACTGGTCAGCCTTGTGGCTAGGGGTGAAGTGAGTATAACATTATAGCTATGTATATTTGCATTCCATTTGTGTCCTCTTTATAGTTTGACTCTAGTTAGTTTTTAGGTTTAATAATAGATTAATCTATACTAATATTATAAAGCTGGAGAGTTTGGTTGTTTGTTTGAACGCGCAAATCTCAGGAACTACTGATTTGAATTGGACAATTATTTTTGTGTTTAATACACCATTTATTGAGGAAGGCTATAAAACATCACGCCACGATCTGTAGGAGCCGAGCAGCGGGTGAAACTGCGCGAGAGTAGCTATTAAGAAATATTTCGGTAATTTTCATGTTAGGATTCGCATCGTATCCGTTATTTTATAAAAAACTAAAGCGAAAATTTAGTTTTTCCGCATATAATGTGCGATAATCCTTTCACATTTGCAACTGTGTACAGTGGCTTATGTACACTGCATTGATTGATTCACAAGGGGGCAATTCGGCGATTCTGTCCCTCAATGCAAGGTCCAATTTAGACCAATTTATCCAATTGCAGTGTTAGCTACCGATCATGATATATTTCACTGTCCACGGTGCATGTTGCCAGTGCAGCCGCTCCAGTGTTTCCATGCAGATCTCTTTCTGCTCTAGGTCCTCGTAAATCATCGGTGAAATAATTTAATGTGAGTTTTTTTTACAATCCTGCGTTCGATTCTTTATTTTATTTTATTAAATTTTTGCTGCTTTGCTACATGTGTCTATACCTATTTGTTTTTTTAGTTTCCTTTTTTTATTAATAGTTAAAATCTCTTTTGCCTATTTTTGCCGGTTCAGGGGTGTGACATTTTTTTTTATTTATTTAAGTACATACTGACATTTTACATAATGTTCTGTAATGTTAGTTCGGCAATGTTTTGTCTTCAATGGGTTTTGAACAAAACGTACATACATTGCTAAATTGGTATTGATAAATGGCAATCATCATAGACTGTTGGTTGAATAATGTAATTTATTGCCAATTTACGTCTATTGTATTGTTTTTCTTGGTATAAATGACTGTGCATTTATCCTGGTAATTTTCATATAATGCAAAACCAAAGTAATATATTAATACCGTGTTAAGTATCTGTTAATAAACATTGTTCTCGCGATTTCGAGTAATATTGCTATTTGCATCGAACAGAATTTTTACATAGACTTATCTTCATCAGCCTATTATGTTTGAATCCAGCGTATTACAAACTTTCGCATTTGTAATATTAGTAGTGAATGTCATTCTCTTTTCATATAGGTGTAATTGAATAATATACTGCGATAACTCACTTTAATTCTTCGTTTACAAGCGTGTTAATATACCATGTTATACAATTTTCGGGTCTTACAACTGATTAACCATTATATTATATAAAGCCCCGTTAAGCCGCAATGAACTAAGTTTCATTAAGGTTTGAAGGTAATAGGTATTAGTTTGGGATTACTGCCTGCTATAAATTATTTCATAGTTATGCTGTGCAAGACAGAAGGTTTCGTAAAAACGTACAAATGTCGCCAACCAATGTATGATGACGGTTCCGTTATAAATGTTTAAAGAGTGACGAACAAGTAGAATATTATGATTGATATAAATAATACTTAGTCGTAGTGTTGCAATTCAAATTATTCAATGATAAAACGTGTAAGGGGTATATACAATGGAATAGAAAAGTATGTACCTATTAGTTACTAAGAATCAATACACAATATACGCCACTACAACGTCCACCCTTTCAAACAACAGACTTGGCGTAGTATACAAAATTAATTTCTAGCTAAAATAGACCGAGTCCCCTTCTTCCAGTCAGGTTAGAGGAAACTTGATTCTGCAGTATCCTGTCATCCTCCCACTGGATGTGGTTAGTCCTGTCTAATACAATCGCAATGATGCCGTGACGTCACGTCGCGACATCACTCGAGACTCGGAGCCAATTGAAAAAATTACGCCTCGCTACACAAACGGTCAAGTTCGAAACCAGAATATAATTGCCGGTCAAGGATTTTGTCTCAAATTACATAACCTGAAATTCACGATAGAAATCACATAATATGACATCGTCTTAATGAATTTTATTTTTATTGTTTTAACATCTTTGATTGTAGTGCATCGGTCTGTTGAAGTCTACTAATTGTTCGAGGAAATGCACATTAAAATTGTAAAATATTGTGAACAGATCGAGCCCCCACCACACTCGGTGTTCCCAGCGGAGGAGGCGCAGGAGGTCGTCAGGAAGCTGTGCAACTCCGAGATCACAGGGAGGGCGATCCTTAAGTTTCATAACATCGACTAATCACCCACGACTACTGTCGAGACACTGAGACACGTAATATATTTGCTTAGATTAGACGGTACGACGTAGCACGTATAGTTTAGATCTGGAGATCGGACGCTGAGAGAGTCTGAGTCATTCTACTGCCCTGCTCGAGGGTGGGAAGTGCCCTCGGCCTGCTTTGGGCTGATCACCAGCCAGAACTAACCATCACTTCAGTAGCAAGTCAAGCACATGTTACTGTGATCGTCTCCACCCCAACAGCTAGAGGTGACGGTGGCAGTGGACACACTGACTACTGATTTTTTCATTAGAATTAAGTTACCGCTAACATTGGTTAGTTTTTATTGTAAGATCCTCCTAGTTATAGCTAAAACCAAAGTAATAAACAACTGTATATCATTGTCGGTCTTACTAAAACCAATTTTTTCATAATTACGCGAAAGTTACTGTTTTCTCTTTAACTTCTAAGACAGTTTACAACTGTCTTCTTGGTATGTCTATATGGATGTTGGTGTGAAACTACTTGAAACTTACGAGGGACGCAGGATTTTGAAGAAATTCGTCCTTAGCTTTATGCGAATTTTATTTTTCCTTACAATTATATACGCAAAGCGAATAACCTTCCGACCCCTAGCCTTTACTGCTGGCGTTTACGTCGGTATATCGTTGATCTTTCTAAACTGCTAAGCGGCCCTCTACTAGAATCAAAAACATCTAAACATATTATTGATATTATTCTTCTTTATAACACAAATATGACTTTCAAAAACCTTCTGTCAAAAATATGGAAGATAATTGTAAAGCGTATCAGCAGTGTCATTTAATTTGTTAGATCAAGATATTAGATATTGCCTGATGGCTGTCACTTGTAAAGCTTGTTCGGCTGTAGGACCGAGCGTCGCATGGTGGATATCAATTGCTGTGACACAGGACCCAGTCAACGGTACCACAGAAGTTTATTCTTTTCTAGAAATCGTTATTATAATACCGAATGACATAGAGCCTTTAGTGTAGAACTGTTTTGAAATTCGTGAACCTATCTGTTTAAATTGTTAGTTTTAGAATAAGTCTCGTATACTATTCAAAGTCTCTTATAAAAGTGATTTAATCTTTAGGGGAATGTCTTTATATAAAAACATGTATATCAAAACTAAAAATCTTGCGGCGCTAGGAACGGACACTTAAAATACAAATATTTAAATCATTTTTTGGTTATTACATTCAATTTATATCTTGCATACTGTACGGATTTGGTGAAATTCTTAACTCAAAACAGTTCTGGAGTGAAGTGCAATTCATAGATATCTGTATGTCATGAATATCTGCATCACTATATCTATGACAATATGTATGTGGTGGTTATCGAATTTTATCTAACGTTGGAGTGTGTAGCGTAGGTACTCTATCCGAATAGGATTTTGTTAGATATACTTTGATTTTGTTTGACCTAATCGATGATGAAGCACGCAGATATAACTCGCTGCACAACTGTCAAAAAGCCGTTCGTCAACGTCGATTTGGACAAAGACTAATTCCTTGTCCTGCGCCCGATACAAACACTACCAATATTTGAAATGCAAAACGTCATAATCAATAAAAGTCAGATACTAAATTTACATTGATGGTTCATGTTTTAGTGATGAAGGCACGTATTCGGATCAGGCGCAATTCACCAAAGATATACATAACGATACAAGTACCGAGGTCTTTGTTCTACCGGATACATTTAGGGCGCAGTTCCCAAGCACCTTTACTCGTCCTATTACGATTGTTTCGAGGGTTGTTTTCTCAAGTTCAAATGGGCGTTAGGACGCAGAAATCCATTTTGGCAGCTCTGCAAGTTTTAATAACTGCCTATCTGTCTTGGGGCATGATTTGTCAAAGGGCATTGACCCCATAGTTGATGGCTGTGCATCACCTAAGTAATGCCGCGTAACGTGTAACTATCGAGACATGCTCGTCCTGTCCTATCGCACAAACATAACATAATTAGTCTGAATGTTGGATCTCAAATCGGCTTTCAATATCTCCTATTTATATTTTCTGGTGATTATCGCTGTTCAGGGTATTAAGTAGTATATAGTATATTATTATAATAATTGTAGTGAGTAATTTGTTAGCGATTTATGTAATTTTAGTTTTTCGCAACTTCATGTGTATTAAATAAGAAAACATAGCACGATATATTTTCCCGTCTCTACACCTCATTTGCTCATTTCGTTTTTTTACTGATACATTATAGTATATTGTCATTAACTTTTTATTTTTCTTCCGTACACATAAATCAATTAAAGTAGCATTTTTTATAAGTAGTACTAACTAGTTAATCGATACGTTTAGTTTTTAATTTTCGCCATTTTACTTGCCTCTGTAGTTTTTAGTAAGTTTGGTTTTGGTAGTATTTTTTGTACAATTTATTAATGTCAATTAATATTTCGGTATACCTATAAATATCCGGGATCTTTATTACTTTGCGCAATTTTTCTTTCATTTTTGCGCACAATATTTTGCTGGTATAATTTCTAACCAACTGACGTTAATACATTGTACATGATTCAATTCGATTTATTTAGTACATGTGATACGTATAATTAACCTACGTGACATGAGCCGGGAGTGTGTCAATAGTGTCATAGTCAACTTACAATAAAAAAAGAACAAAAAAAAATTAAATAAAAAAAGGTCTGCTATTATCTCAAATGGTAACAATTCCATGCCATGTCAAAAATATCGCGTTAAATCGTGTCTACTAACATTTAATCGACAAGATCAATGAGATCAATTGATTCTACACGATACATTGAGATTGGGAATTGATCAATTGGCGACAAGCTTTGTAAAACACATATGTAAATTGGTTGATACACCTAGTTAAAAAATTTTAGGTACGTTATTACGGTAGTTTTCACAGCTTTAGACATTTAGAAAAGAAGTTTTCATAGTTTTAGATATTTTAGACTAGAGAAATGGTTGTAAAGTAGGTTTATTGATGTTGTCTAAAATTGATAGTAATAGTTTCTTTTTTAATAATACTGAAAAGAAAAAAAAACGCTAGTTTTAATGTGTATTGAAAATAATTGCGTAGTTGATAATAATGTGCGTCTGTAACAATCGAGTTTTTGCAACAATACCTCATTCCATAAATACATTTAACGCAGTATTTATCAACTCATTTTATGTCATTGTCCTTTGAACTTTTGAAACGGTATATTTACCTCAATAGACTTACAAATTGTTTGTTCCAGACGCAAGTCGGTCGCATGTATGAATATCAAATCCAAATTTATGTCAGATACAAACCTTAAAAACCATCCGCAACGACATATGAAAAATACACTAAAAATTTTATTTATTCGCAATAAAAATTGATTTTAGTCCCATAACTGGCGAGTGTGTTTGGATGCGTGGTATTTTCTAGTATCGAATGCCCGTGCTCTGCAATGGACGAGTAAAATTATTAAAATAGTATTGAGTCCTGTCCGAATTCCTTATTGGTTCTGTTATTCTTCATAGTCGACAACAGTGTCATTGTTGTGGCAAGCGGCAAAGGCAACTACGATGGTCATTCTCGTGACTGTCTGTGGTTACGGCGTACGAAGTTTGGTAGTTTGCACGTGCCTTTGTGTGCTTGCCGTAAAACACACGTGGTTATATTCTTCTTCCTCATTTATTATTTGCAGAGTGGTAGCCGAGGATTACAAAGAGTTTCCACCCTGTTGTTGACAATTAGTTTTCGGGCATCATCGGGCACAATTCTAATCTATTAGGAACTTAGGAAGCTCTACCTGACGCTAAAGCAAACAGAATCCGAGATCGTTGTGGCGCCAAATCTACCTACTTAATGGTGTATTTTAGTACGTCCATTGCAAGAGTATTATTTAGTTAGGTCACAAACTAATATAAGTTATTCTAAGACTCATTCAATTGTTCACTCCTACCCGGTATTATTTAAAATTGGTAACCATTATTTTTTATCATAAAATAATATTTTCGATAAAATAAATTGAAAAAAAAATAAACATATGTAAAATATGTTCTAACTTACGTAAAATAATTAAAATACACTTTTTCGCATATTATTTTTTATCTAAAAACCATAATGATAGTGTTGCAAGTATCAAAAATACTTCTATAATATTGATCAGTTTTCGCCGACACAAATGATCTCTAATTAATCATTTTTCATCCTAATTAAAGTCGATTGTATGCTCATTAATTCATTAACATAATTTCATTATGAATTATTTTATTTAATAAGTCACGCTATCTGGGTTTTATCGACTACTACAAGTAATTCGACTACATAAGAGACAACTCTATGGAAAAGAGCAAAATTCGAAACATACACCGCATAGTATTAACACAAGTATAACGGAGCTAACAAAGGATACTGATGTCCTGTCATAAAAGCTATAAAAATGCCGTTTTAAAGGAAAATAATTGGCAAACTATTGCAACAAGACAGATGTAAGTGAAGAAGACTAGAGCCCTCCCCGGTGAAGAGGATTTGTCAAACAAAACTAACTCTTACTAACATTTAGAAAATAAGTAACATATAACTGACACTACCATACTACCGTCATACTACTAACATATATATAAAACAGAAATGAAATAAAAAAAAAATAAAAAAGAAAACAAAAATATTTGAAATTTTATATTTCATTAAGACTTCAATTTTCTGGCCTATTCAAATTATATGATTAGTGTGTTATGTGCAATATTTTACAAAGAGGATCGAGTAACGAAATTTTCTCGATAGAACCTAGATTTTGTGTAAATTAAATTCATCGGTTAGGTACATTCGGTTACGGGTAAAAAACAACCGCGTTTAGTAATACATAGTAATTTTACGCCGCTTACCTCATTAATATAAGTAGGTACTCATTCATATAAGTACTAACACAGCTATCGGAAATCTGCGTCAATGAAAAGTCGATAATATGGACGACGACACGCTAATTTTAGCATCGTTATCAAGTAAGCAATGTGATATTGTAGTTTAGAAAGCTACGCTATGTATCGCGTGCGAGTTTAAGTAGTCCTGCTTGAAATATTGTTGTGTTGTTGACGCAAGTCAGAAGTAACGTAAAGGTTAACTTTAGTGATCCCGCAGATTTCAGACTAATCTATCAGCTAACATTGCATTTTTGACTTTGACATACTTACCATCCTTTTTCTTGTCCCGTAAAATCGTCTGTGCGATTCAAGTTTGCAGTCTGCGAGAACAATTTAATGCGAACAAGTTTTAAGTATAGAGTAAGTTATAAAATTGACTCTTAACAGCGATACTCATGTTTTCGTCGATTCCCCAATTTGAACTCAATATCATATTACAAATTGAGAAACTTTAAATTTTATTGAAAAGAATTATCCCACTTATAATTTCTGTCGTCACCAAATATTTGTGTAGGTAAGTGTTAGCACGTAACAATTAGCGTTTAAAACAAATAATAACTTTCTCATTTAGGTACTTCGAATGCTATTCATCCACGGATGTGAATTTCAGATGTGTCCTATCCAACAAAGCAAAAAAAAATTTTTTTTTGGTTTTGGTATAAAATACCTATCAGTTAATTGCAGGTTATATACAATTACCTAGGTACATATTTACTTACGACGTAAACGAATATCGATTTTATAGCGACATATATCTTTCTAATATTATTGTGAAGTGGAAGTAGTGTCGATAGCGTTAGAGGCATAGGTTAAAATTGTTTGCACGTCTTCTTCACGTACCGACAGAGATAAACTTGCATACATAGATTCAATGTCACAACATGATGTTACAAATAGGTTTACATAACGTTCATACATAGTAAACCAGCGAAAAACACTGATTCCCAACATCGCGTCTGCGTTTCTTTAAAAACACATTTCTTTTTTATGGAATTGAGCTTGCATAAATATTTATTTATATATTATAAACTGATTTCGTCACTCGATACGAATCTTTGCGTAGAAAATGTTTTCTTTATGTATTAAATGCATCATTCGACAATTTTCGGTCCAAAGATAGTAGTAGAAATTACATTTTTAACTTAAATGCTTTTGGTTCCACTTATTCGGAAAGGAAAAACGATATGGATACAGGAATCAGGATTCCATAGTTCTTATATTAGTGTATGTTAGTTTTAAGACGTATGTAAATATCTTTGTCTCATGATGAGCACTGCGGCAGCATTTTTAAGTAAATCCAAACAAGTAAAGTAATATTTTCTTCTTTGTAGCGTTATTTTGGCTGAATGCCATCGTCATTACTGATGTCTTCATGCTTGGCTCGATCTTGAGCATTCTTTGCCTCTCGTTGCCATTTCTTGGCTCTCGGGTTGTGGACAGCCGTTATTCAAGTAAGTACTGTCTGATCAGTCTCACAAACAAAAAAAGAACAATAATATCAGACCAGTCTGAACATGCGGGATGTATTCTGTTATTCATTAGAAAAATATAATCAAAAACCGACAGTTACTTATAACTTGTAATATGTTTTTTACCAATACCCATACTAGACATACCAGCAGTATTATATGAAAAATCCATGATTACGTTCGTACCCCTAGGTGTAGGCAGAGGCCTGAGTTGCGGTGATAAAGTTACCATCGATGTAGAAATTCATGTTCTACCCCAGGACATTGAATATGGAATAGTTCAGCAAATAGACCTCTTGTTAGCTGTGGCGAAACCGGGATGTAGCTAGCCAAGTACATTATAGAAAAACTTCCTTAAAGTTGAACAATTTCTTTTTGTCCGATCATCAGACATTTTTATTCACTATCAGAAAAAAATTCAGGATTATTTCAATTTAGTTTAACCTATTTGCATCCTGGTCGACGTACACTCAACAAGCATAGAGAACATTATACTTGCGCCTTTTCGCGAGCTATGAATACACGAAACTAAAAGTTTTGATCTTGTAAATTATTACGATGTCGACAATTTCCATACATGGTGCATTCGTTAACCAACCAAGTAATTGTATTCCTCAGTGGAAATACCTTCGGACCTTTTCTTTTCTTTTAAATTTCTAACTTTTGACTTGAATGCATAATGCAGCTGCAGTTCGCGAAAAGGCGACGTAATTACCGAAGCGATCATCAGTAGGTTTACTATTACGTAAGTTTTATCGAACTAAGATTATTTGAGGAATTGATTATTACTCGCCAAAGGTTTTTTGAAATTTGTACTTCCAACTGTTTGTAATTTAGCTAATCAAAATATATTTCTGTCCATGATAGCCAGAGAACCAGGGAAATAATTTCCCGCAGTTGTTAAAATAACCGTTTATATTCTATTCTTGTATTGGATTAATATAACTAGCTTTGTAGTAACAATATATGTAAACTTGTGATTCAATTATTGTAACCTTTTCATATACATATGCGACATGTATTGCAATTAATCGTATTTTTTTATATCTATATTCTACACAAAGTATGTTTGCATAATTACGTAGCTTTATTTAACTGTTAAGAACATATAACCGCTTTGTTTATCGCATAAATATTATGATTATTCTGTAGCACATGAAACATACGATTACACAAACAGACATCACAACTGTCTTGTTAATTATTAGAATGCATAATAAATATAGTGATTAAGATAAACATTGTAAATTAATTATAGATGACTTTAACGTAATCACGGAGTTAATTGGCACAACAAATTATATGTACAACTTATGTATAACAAGTGATATGTTACTATATTATATTATTGGATTATGTCTATGAAGATGTTATTTTTCGAAAAATGTATTATTATTGTTATTGAATATTGTTCAAAATTGTCGCTTCTAGTCAAAATTTTAATAATTTAAAAATTGGTTTGTAGATAAAATACACAAGGTATATGTATTACATGCATAGTATATTTATACGGTAGTAAGTTTGTAACAATAAGGTTATTCGTAAGTTGACAAATGTATGTCTGTATTGTAACGATATCTTTATGAAATAAAGTATGATTACGTTTATTAGAGTCTTGTTTTAATTTTCATTAGCATTGAGAGTACAGTGAGGTCCTTGCAATACATAGGATACTCGAAATAGCATTTCTAAGAAAAATGATTAAGCCGTATCCGGTTATTTCTTTCTTTCTTTATTTGGATTGGCCAAACAATTCCGTTGAATATGTTCCATTCAATTCTTGTTAGCATGTTAGCAGCGATGTCGTTCTTCAGTACCTGATATTTTTTAAGTTGCAATTGTCACTACAGTACTGAGTAAGGTATATAGAAAATCTTTCACTTCACATAACAGAAGGCCAGAAAGGTATATACTACGTTTGCCTAAACAAAATTGCTTTCCAAAAATATGTAAGTGCCTACTGCTGAACAAAGGCCTCTTCTTACATGGAGAACGTTTCGAGCGTAAATTACCACGCTTGCTCAAGGTGGATTGACCATATCAAACTTTAATTAGAAATCAAAGTTCGAAAAGCTAGGTACTTTAGCTAGTATACGTTTTGAACTCGCCTCCTTATGCATGAGAAGCAGGTGCTTAACCTTCGTGTCACCACGTTTCATCAAATAGGAAATACCTAGGTATGAATAATATCATTGCAAAATTAAGCTAGCACAAGGCCTGTAGCCAATACTACCAAGGACCCCCGTTTTACTTTTCCCACTATAGGCGCCTAACCTAACCTGACCATTTTCAAGTTCTCCCATCTGCTCTATACCATCTCCTACAGCACTGTCGGTCATCCGTAGTACCTACATACTTCTTGGTTTAAACAGAAGATTACGGTCCATGTTTACCCACAGGCGATCTTGTGTTTGGGCAGGGCGGGTGAGTGACAGATTGAGGCCGCGTTTAGGGATATATATGTGGCGCCGACTGATGAAAATCGTGCCGATCCTGCTCTTGCACAGAATCGGCCCGCGGTACATCCATACATCCGCAACCTACACTTGATATCGGCCCATCCCAGCTGTAGAATATATCAAGCTTAAAAAATGTTAATTAAGTACTTACGAAATATTTCAAACGAAAAACAAGACAGGCCTGTCTTGTTTTTCGTTTTAACCACATGATAAAATTAATAGACCAGACCTATTAACTAGCAGTTGACGAAAATGGCCTAACGAAAATAGAAGTAACTCTTGTTAGTTTATTACAATTTTACAATAACGAAGCACTTAAGTATTGACTTTCAGTCAACGAAATTCGGATAGATTAGCGCATAATTTGCCACCATTTTTCACGGCTTACTTTCTAGTTCCATATAAGTAATAGATGGTGGGCTAATTAACACGCACTGGGCGTAATTCCAGGTTTCGTGATTCTATATCTAAGAAAAACCGAGAAAGTCCTACTTTTAAGACTGCACGTCTGGAGCGGTGGCTGGGCAACTGGCTGCCGGGCAACGTGTCGCGGGTTCGACTCCCGCACGGAAGAACTCTTTGTGTGATCCACAATTGTTGTTCCGGGTCTGGGTGTCATGTGTATGTGAAATTGTATGTTTGTTTTTTTGCACCCACGATACCTACAGGAAAAATCCTAGTGTGGGGCAAAGATTTTAGAAATATTTGGCTTGGGAATTAAACGGAAGAAAACTGTGATCAACTTTGATTCTATTTGCAGATAAAAAATACTTATCAGAGATAGGTATTTGCCAACTTACTCGTGAACCTCACAAGATTTGTATAAAGAGCACGATACTTGCTCCATGATAAAAATCCATGTGGATGTAACAAGGATTATCAAAAGAAACGATTATCAGAAAGATATACATTTAATAGAAAAAAGTATTAAAAGTGCAAAATAAATATCAATAAGCACTACCTGTTGTGGTTGACAGCTCGTAAATGCTTAAATAGATGAAATAATTTTTTACTTGTCGTCTCATCAGGTTGTATTTCAGTAATGGTCGACTTGCCCACGGTCGTTCGTTCTCCCCAGATGTCGATCACAGACCTGATTTCTTGATTGATATGTGCATGGAGTACTAACACCACGTAGGAGGAGTCGATGCCACCGGTTTTGATCGCTGCACTAGCGCCACAAGATCGCATCGCCAAGTTGTCCACGTAGATATACTTGATCGTGTAATTAGGAAAGTAATTTTCATACACGTACATTTGGCCTTCATTTATCGATAGTGGTGGGTTTTCGACCACGGCAGAATCCATATGTTTGAGGTGGTACTCCCATTCTCCTAGCTCCAATGGAGCTTTTGGTTTTTTACAGAACATTTTTGCATCTGTGACGCTGACTAGCAGAACTATTAACAACAGGTCCATTGAAGAGCGTTTCACTAACGAGATTGACCTGAAATTGTATTTTTTTTGTCACCACCACCACCACCTGTGAATGGTTAGTTTAAACAATGGGCTGATAAGCACATTACGAACAGTGGCCAACTGGCGCACTTTGTTACATTTTTTTTAGACAACGCATGCAATTTTCATTAAGGTAAAAAGAAGACTAAAATTAAAAGTGGAATTATATTAGAGGTAATAGGTATGCAATTTAATAAAACACCAATACTCTCAAGGAAGTCTTATATTAAATATCGGTATAACTAGCTACAACTAACAATCAAAAAGTTAGCCAATGGCCCTGATAGTAATTTTCTGGGAATCCTGGTAACTGTATAAATTTAAGTGCTTACTACTTAACCGTTTTAATTAGAATAAGAAGTTACTACAAACACATGAAATACGGAGCAAAAATCAAGAAGTGTACCTAATGTAGACGTAACGGATAGGCATGGCACGCTTATTGGTCTCAATTGGTTTATCGAGTCAAAACTAAATAGTCTGCAATATGCATAGACGGATTCACGAAAGACTTGTCAATAAATACAAATCCCTAATCATATAAGTTTAGTTCTAGTTTTGGTAGAAGCCAAGAAGTTTCAGATGATGAAGTAGTAGATAATCTTGGTACTTTCAAGTAATTTAATAATGAGCAGTTTCTCCAAGAAACATGAAGGTGCGACCGACGACGGTACCAGTACTTATGCATTTTCAATAGTCGGTGGAATGTCGAAAATCACTTCCGACTGCGATGTTTTGCTCCTAAGTTGGAACTACCTACTGTGCTCAATTAGTGTGCTGTGGTCAGTCATTCATCAGCCATCGATAGGAATAGGTCGGCTCAATAGAAGTGACACTACGACATCATACAAAACTGCCGTAGAACAATGCTTACTCGTGCTTCGTTGTGTAAGTGACGTTACCGTAGGTCCAATACCTCACGTTTCTGATTCAGCGGGGTGATTCAGCCAGGGTGTCATCCCTTTGAGGACCACCTGTAGAACAAGGTGGAGCATACGGTGGGAAGTGTTCAGTGGCGATGATTTCTCGCGACCGGCCTTAGAAAAACTCTTCTTTCGCAGGAGGAGGGTGGAGCGCATCAAGGAACTATCATCTTCACGCCCCATTCGCCGCAGGAGTGGTCATTCCGAGCTTTGTCGGAGATGGTGCAACGATTTACCGTCGCCTTAACGGCGGTTTGTAAATGGCGAGCAAGGGTTAGCAAACCGCCCTACGAGACGAACGTTTGGCGCGTGGAGATGCGGGTGTAAGTGCAATACCATACCGGGACCCCAGCCTAAAGCAGGAAAAGGAACGGGGTTTTTATCAGTAAGCGCCTAACACTCCCACTTGGATGGGAGAAATAATTTGACGATTTTGTCAAGAAAGTATTAATTAATAAATTACTAGGCACTTATACAAATATATAGCTCCCCTTCGCTCGCCCACCTAAATTTCTAAATTCCCTAATCATTTAAACCCTAAGCCCCAAAACGCCAGCAACTTACTTGCAAATCCTCAGTTATTGCAGGTGTCCATGAGCGCGATCGATTGTGATCCACCTGCTCGTTTGCCGACTATAAAAAGCGGCTTATACGTGGGCTGCCGCCCGTCAAGTAATCTTTGGATTTGCCTAAGGTTGAACCGAGAGCCGGCCAAAGTGTTTCTAAAACCTGGCCAACACATATTCTATATCAGGGTAAGCAATTGTTAAAAATAAATCTGCTCCGTGAACCTACATACAGTTTTATTTATTATTTACGAAGGAGCAAGAATTTATGTTGGAAAGAAAGATATTTTAGCGAAAGAGGGGGTAGAAGTAAAAAAACTCAATCGCATTATGCCGATCGTGCCTGATTACGAATAAATACATTTTTATATGGGTATATGAACTCTCTTTCGGCGCGAATCTTATCCACCCTATTTTTCCGATATTTTAAACGATTTCGGGCCCCATCCCCAATGCTGTTTCCTTTAAAGCGAAGTAAAGATTTTGATTACAAACCGAATTAAAGAATTGCTCGTCGCTTTTTGGCTTCATAGGAGCCTATTTCCTCCGTAGTCCGGTGTGGTTGCTTGAAAAAAATATTATAACCAAAAACAGTATACAGTGGTAACACCCATGTCGTTGGTTAAGACACTCACTTTATAAAGAAGTAGTAGTTATAGAGTAAAAAGCTCAGAGCTTAATTAGATATTATTAAAGATATCAAAATCAGTCTGGTCTCAAATAGAAACGAAGACACAGACAGACAGAACACACTCAAATTAATCACTACATAGTATAAAACAAAGTCTCTTTCTCTGTCATTATATCCCTATGTATGCTTACATCCTTTAAACTACGCAACAGATTTTGATGCGGTTTTTTTTCAATAGATAGAGTGATTCAAAAAGAAGGTTTTACGGTAGCGGTAGCAAGTAAAGAAATGAAACAGCCTGTTCTTCCAACGGCAGGATTTATTGTAGACTTTAATAATGGTCCCATAATGCAAATGAAAACGTCGGAAAAGTACCTTAAAAATATAATTTACAATAATTCCATGTTATCACTAACATCTAATCGATTGATGATTGAGCGAGACTCCACAGACTTATCGAACGCGATTCAAGTTCTTTGGTGTACAGAATTTGCGAAAAAATGAAGTGAGTAAAAAAAACATCCCAAAGTAGAGTAACATACGTTAATATATTTTACATAATAATATCACTATTTTATAACACTAATAACACCAAACGTACAGCTTAGAATTGATGTCGCATTGCACTTCGTACGCGACGAGTTCCGTAAGCGAAATGTTTCATTTATACAATTATTAAAGACCACATTGCCTTAAACTAAGGCCATTTAATGGCAATTAATGTATTTTTTTTATTTATAATATAAATGTGTAAAACTACAAAATTTTACGCGTGGTGTCCGTTGCTTTTATAAAAATGTTATTGATACTTTTACCCTTCACCCGACATAAAAGTGAATGTACATAATATAATACTCTGTATGTATAAGAATCCAAATCTCACAATATAACAGAACACAATGTATTTTCAAATATAATTTTCACTAACCAATAATAACTTTAAGAACATTATTTGAATTTAAACTTAGATGCCAAATAACAAAAAAATAAAATTAAGTAAATCGCCAATAAAGCAAATACATACTACAAGTGATACTATATATCTATCAATAATAGAACAGAGAAATGAGATTTTTTGGAACTTTTTCTCAGTATTTATTTTGATACACCAAAGAAATTACAACAGGGGTTATGGCAAAAACATTTCAAACGACACGTATCTTTTTATTTACTTACATAATTAGAAATTTCCACAATTACTTGACGTAAAGAAAGCTTTTGATATTATATCGTGGTCCAAATGGATGTTTTGTGTTTAGTGTATTGCCATCTTCCCTATTATTTATTAATATTATCATTTAACTCGTGCAAATAAATTTACATATATGTATTTCGATTGCCGAATACATTTATAAAGTTTTTTTAGGGGGAGAAAAAGCACCATTACGTATTTCCACACGATAAAACCAAAATTAAAAAAATAGAAATAAAATAATATTGCAAAGTGGATAAGAAATTCTTAAGTTTTGTACATTTATTTAGAGTCGCGTCAACATCTCGCAGGCCAAAGTATTCTACTTGATATGTATGTAACAGTTAAGCAAAGGTGTTCGGTAAAAACGAACTGCAATCGCGGAACAGCATTTTTATTATTTATTTAGGTTAACAAGTAGAAAAAGCCGTTGGCTAGATTTATTTTACAAAAAATGAAATCAGTATAATAGGTACAATTAGTGATTCAAGTTGATACTTCATTTAACCAAACACCTCTGACTTATAATCTCGACTGAACACGTGCGTGTGCCCGTAGGAACCGCGACTTAAAATACGAGTAGAATTATACAAAAAAGAAAATACTTTTTTTTAAGAATTGACATTTTTTGCGATTATGAGCTCGACAAGCTTACTTAGACAACCGTTGTTACAAATCGTAGAATGTTCATGACAAATAATATACAACGCCAATGATATATTTTTTTAAGTAGGTTTAATAATTATACTCTTTGCAGACGATGTACTGCGTGAACTAATTTTCATTCAATCGTCCGCAGTGTGAGATTATCAAGTGCACATTTCTACGATTTGCCACAATCACATTTCGATCACACTAAAACTAACTCAGGACGGATCCTTCGATACTTACGGAACTCTGTTTAAAGGCACATAGATTCATGTAAACGAACTTCTTTATGTGTTGTGTTAAAATTAACTTATAGAACAAAATGGTTACTTATTTGAATAATGACAAATTATCTAATGGTTTTATTTTTTATTAGTTACCAGCCGGAAAAAGAGTTTTTATTCATACATAATCTTGTACAGGTTAAATAAATACAAAGCGTAAATCAGCTAGTGCAATACTTGTTCATTTAATAAGTTACTTTATTTATTACATTTGTTCTATAAGTAATTTTCGTTATTTTTTTGTAACGTGCTAACTGAAACCATCAGTGTGCAGGCTCTCGACGAAAACACATAATATTTTTCCTTTTGATTCCTATTACACTATATTGTTTAATACATAAGAGGCAAATAAAACCATATAAGAAAAAATAAAATATAGATTATATATAGAATAACAATAAAAAATATAACCCACGTGACGCGATAAGATTCAAAATGGAGATTCATTATTTCGAGTCGACAAGTTACTGGCGACTTTATTATGTAATTCAGTCAACAAAAATGCTGCAACCCATATTGAAAATAAATTGAAAAAAAAAAATTTTTTTTTTTTTGCTTTGTGTGAAGTACGATTTTTTTTTGTGTATACAATATAGACTGTAGAACGAAGCATTTTTGTATTGTATATGTACTTGTATATTACATACACACAAACTTATAATAGTAATCAGTAAGTATTTTCAAAAAGTCTGATGACAAGTGAATCACTACCTATAAGTACAAGATTTTGCCAATGGTTTTCAATGAATAAAAAACGACGAATTAAAAATCGATACTGCGTAACACCATCACATTGATTTTCTTATCTACGACAATAATATACCTAATTTTGTCGTGTTTTAGTTTACAAACTTTTTTATATCAATAACACAGGTCCAATCAAATGTATATTATTAATTTGTAACGAATGTATACATATATATCTAGGCATAATGAGAATGTATATGTAGGACCCTGTGACGGTTGTAAAATGTACATATTCAATAAAGGTTTTTTGCCCATAGTACATCATTTATTGCGGCGGCCATATTTTAAGAATTAATTTAATAAAAACCGCAAGTCACTTAAAAAGAAATCTCAAGAGATAAGGAATGATATCCACAAGTCTCTTCATTACAACATTGTCGTTCACAAAGAAAATCTAGCCACATAGATCCAGTAAACAAGTTGAAATACACAGATTAATTTTTAAATACATCTGGATTTTTATGACACTTTCAAACGCTTATTAGTTCAATTATAGTTTCCAACATAGGTTTACACAGCAACACTTTTTGTAATATATTATTTTTGATTTACTAAAATTAATAATGTTGTTTTTATTTACATAACATTAATACATAAACTTACCTTTAAGAAAAACGGAATCCAGTTTACTTCTTTGCTTGTATTTTAAATTGAAGTTTATAAATAGTATATAAGTACAGTATGTGTTAATGGTGTTGTATGGCCAACAAATCTGTATGGTGCCAGTAAGCACGTCGTGGGTGCGGGGATGTTTACATGTGGATGGTGGCGGCAGTGTAGCGCGCTTCACCGCGACGCCAGTTCCATTGGGACGGCCGGTACTGTAGAAACAAATTTTTTTTTTAACTTTCCGTTTGTGTTAGAATCACTATATAGAAAACTTTTAGTGAAAAAATAGACATCATAATCATCCAGACGACGTCAATTTAAAGTCATGGTTATTATTTGAGAAACATGGATTATATCTACGTAAACGTATTTTTTTTATGTCATAAGTCGGCAAACGTGCTTGCCCATTACCTGATGGTAAGCAATCATCGCCGTCCATGGACACTCGTAGTATCAAGAGTTACTACAATTACTAATTTCTACTAATATAAATAACTTATTAATTACCTTAATTAGCAGTTGTCCGCTTCGTGTGTGCGGGTTTTTGAATGCGTAGAATATCCACGAGATAGCCGCGCAGATCAGCGTGATAGAGAGGAAGGCGGCGACGGCTCCACCGAGGGGCGAGTGCGCTTCGACCGTGGGGGAAGCTTGCGCAGCCTGACCCGTTTGACCAGCGTTCGACTTCGGTGCGTCCGCTTCTGTTATTCATACAAGTTGAATTATTATTCTTTTTATTTATCATATAAACATATAAATCACATTTTTAAATATATCTTAAAAATAAATAATAAAAAAACATTTAAAAATATAAAAAATAGTGTCCCACCGGTATCGGGAATAGGGTCCTAGCTACCGGCGGTCAGGGCTCCAGAGAAAGGAATCTCCTGACAATACGAGCCGTGTCCAGGAGTACCGCTTTCTGAATCAAGCCCTTGATCCAGCCACCTAACGAGAGCCTCCTATGGTGTTGATCGATGCTGTTAGCTATTAAGCCATTGGCTGACACGACTATCGGTACAATGATAGCCAAATCCACTTCCCACATGAATTATTATTATTATTACCTAGACTGAACGCAAGCGCTACTGCCTAACAAGGGGTCTTTTGGACATATAGGTAGATTTCCGAGTCAAGCTAAGTATTATTTCAACATTTCAGTTTAGCGAAACAAGTAATGTATCTTGTCACACTAATTAGTGTGACTTATTAGTACACCACTAGAACTTCCGTCATTATCTCGTTATAATTATCATGGTCGACATTCTGCGGACTATTGACAAATTGTAAATCTGGTGTAGTGAGCTGCCCGACTGTGTACTTCGCTAAAACTCAAGAAACTAAGATCAAAGTGTTTTATTAATATTACATAGTATGAGAAGTAAAAGAAGAACTCAAAAGTCGAAGAAATTTGATGTAAGTAAGGCGGTCGCGAGAGTGGACCATCGAGTACCGAGCCATGCGGCGTGGGCGACCAAGATGGCGTCCAAGGCCTAAGTAGCGAGTTGAAATCCTAAATTACAAATTTCATCAGATTCCACAAATGCGGAGGCATGGAATCGTTGGTCGCAGCGTTTTAGATAAGTCACCCGAAAAGCGCAAGTAGTAATTCGTAATGTTTTTTAGCAATTCATATGTTAAAATATATATTTCTATTGTAAATAGGATCCAGATACTAAAATAATTTCAGTGTTCGTGTAAATCCGATTGTGTTATCTCGAAATCAGGTATTAGAACTTATTTAAGAATAAAAAATATACTAGCGTTGCAATTTAAAAAACGGAGCCAATGAGAATTATTATTATTTATGATATCTTTGAGAATAGGAAAAACTAGATTTTTATGTTCAAAAGTATAGTATTAACTTAAAACAGGTTGGGATGAAGAAGTCTTTTTTTGTCAGGAGAAAATCATCAAATGACTTCTCCCGTCCAGGGTAAGGCGAGAGAGTATGTCAGACTCTTACTGACTAAAAACCCCCGTTCCTTCTCCTGGTCTGGGCCGAGGCCGCGGTGACTCATTGCGCTTTACCCGCAACCACGGCTAGGATAAAGAAGGCTCACAATAATGTTCAATGAGAGGTACATACGTGTATTGACAACGGTGTCATGTCGGGCGCTTTGCTGGTCGGTGGTGTAGGCCGTGTTGCCGGTCCCTGGGACTCCGCTCGCGTCACTCGGAGCATCGATGCGAGTCGCCGCGCAACTTGTAGCGTTCACTATTGTAGTCTTCTCACATTCTGTTTAAAAAATTATAACAATTTTGATATAGATGTGACATTTCCATCATATTTAGTGTGGGTGACGCATTGCAGCGTCAACGAAAACTGCCAAGCCGTTATAGAACTTCATGGCGTCGCATCGCAAGAGCGGCGGTGGCGCAAGAGTCGACCGACACATGACCTCGACCACTCTGTCAAGAACACACGACTAAAAAGAGGCAGAGGTTGAGGTTCGACAATCAAAGATACCACGGTCTATCAGACGACGTGAAATAACGGTTGTCTTGTGTTTCACCAAGCGAGCGAGGTTAAAAAGCTCCCCCATTTCCAAACCCTAACTCGATAGTAAACAAAAGGCAGGAAACGTAGCTGTAACTTTTTTGGTGTTGCGGCTGTCTAAGCAGGCGGCGATCAGGTAAACCGCAGGCTTCATCGCCGAATTAGCCCATAAAAATATTGGATATTGAATGAAAAGAAAAGTGTTGTGGTGAAAGTTTGCATTACAATTATTATTTGCACTATCGGCAGAATGATGCGATTCAAAGAACGCCTAAGTTTTTCGCAGGATCTAACTAAGGATGGTGAGATAATAGGTAAAAATAAGCTTTGGACAGTAGTCATGAAAGCAATCACAAATACTGCCCAAGGGATGGCACTCATCAAAAACGCCAATAAGTTATAGCGGAGCATGTTTCTAACTTACTTCTCAACAGCCAATCCTGCTTGTTTCTGTCAGTTCCACTCGAACATTTTTGGATCTGCGGGCACCATGTGCACTGAAACAGAAATATGTGGTTATAGTTAATTAAAGACCGAATGAACCTTTTGCACATTTTCTTCGTGCATATAAAACTATTAAAATCTGCTCTACCACAAGATTTTCCACTTTGTGATTTCCAAATAAAGTTCAAATTGTTTAAGCATGAAGTGGACAGCAAAGTGGGTTATATTATAATCAAAATATGCTTTAGAGTTTAAAATAAGATCATTACTATGGGTATTGTTGTAATATCAATTAAAATAACATACTACTAAACACAACGCTACTATTAGTTAGTTTAGGTTGTTGCCAACACTATATTAAAAAGGTTGGTTAGTAGTAAATGCTGTTAAAAAGACAAACAAAAATTAGACAATGAAAAAAAGAAAAGACGGGATCTACCAATCGCAACCTTTCTGACTACATTGCACCAATCGATCGATTGATGACTCGTTTCTGCGTCCTTTGTAAGGGGGCACATCATCAGCCTATAAGTAACCTACTAGACCAGGTTCCATCGATAAACATAGAAAGTTCATATAACTCGGAAAAAGTCACGTTGGCAGTTGCTAAGTTTCGAATCCACGCAAGAAGGTGCGTATTCTAGAGAACCTTTACCTCCGATTATTAACCACGACATTATCGTAAGGGATCAAGAAGTAAGAACAGAGGATGAGAGGAGTATAAAAGGTGTATAGCTCCATCCCTCTTTCTCGCCCGAAAGATTCACGCTTACGTTATAAAATGCTTACCGTTATGCTAAACGCTTTGTTATAAAATGGCTAAGGCCTACTTACGTTGAAGCCAGTGTTATGGTTAAGGCAGGAGTCGCAGGTATCGTACTGCAGGCAGGTGGGCAGAGCTGTCATCTTCAGCACTGTGTTGTTTGTGATAAGATGGTCCTTGAAAGACACGCGGTGATACTCGTAGATCGTCTTGCGGCGGACATCTAAAAATAGAGTTCAAAATATTGAAAAAAATGTATGTCATATTTCTTGATATAAACACCAGGTAATAGTTTCATTAAACGTATCCTTTTGGTCAAGTATAATTATTATTATTAAATTGAAACTCAACTCGATAAAAATTATTAAGGGTTACAAAAAAGTTCGAGGTGTATTCACCCGGAAAGAGCGATTCCGTAGCACCTTTTAAAAACGGTATATACCAATATTGATAAACGTGTGCCTGTCTCTGCAATGTTTATGGATATGACGAAAACGTTCGATTATGTACACCATGAAACACTTTTAAATAAATTATATAGCTATGGTCTAAGGGGTAATGTCCATAAACTTCTGGAATCCTATCTTAATGACAGATATCAGGTAGTAGAAATAAATAATATTAATATCTCAAATAGTACCGAACAAAACCATAAATCCATGTCCAAAAAAGTAATATATGGAGTGCCACAAGGAACCGTGTTAGGTCCTCCGTTATTTTTGACCTACTTAAATGATCTGCCTAAAGTTACACTGCATCCAATGATACTTTTCGCTGATGATAGCACAGTTATATTTACTGGACAAAATATGAATACTTTTGAGAGAGAAATAAATTCCACACTCTGCAATATAATTCACTGGCTGACGAACAATAATTTAATAATTAATTTAGAAAAAACTAAACTTATGAATTTCGGGCGTAATACAGCAGACAACAACTTTATTAGTCATAATGGGACGAAAATTGAACTTGTCAACTGCATTAAATTTCTAGGGCTTTGGATTGATAAGGATTTGTCTTGGCAAACACACATAGATACAGTATGCAATAAAATTAATCAGTACTCATATGCTTTATATAAATTATCAAAAATAGTTCATCGATCAGTTCTTTTGACCGCATATCATTCTTATATCTCGGCAACACTGAGATATGCAGTCATTTATTGGGGCAATGCAACTAATAAGGATTTGGTGTTCAAGGCGCAAAAAAGATGTGTTCGAGCGATGGTTGGTATTCGTGTTTCAGATTCATGTAAACCATATTTCAAAGAATTAATAATATTGACCTTCCCTTCAATTTATATTTATGAAGTAGCTGTATTTATAAAAACAAATGAAAATCTATTTGAAAAACTTAAATCGAAAAGGCATAATTTAAAAATTTCTAATGTACCACATAAAACGGCTCTATTTAACAAAAGCTTCTTTGGCATGGCATCAAATATATATAACAAAATACCTATTAGCATTCTAGACACTAAGGAAATTGCAGTATTTAAAAATAAACTACGGACATTTTTAATTGATAAAGCGTACTACACGATCCAAGATTTCTTGAATTTTTGACCGCTTATTAGTTTTACTGTATTTTGACATAAAGTATTTTTTGTACGATTATGTATTAGTTTCACCGTATTTGACATGCATTAATATTGACCATGTGATAGTCTTCACTGTACTTTTACATTTATAATAACTTTTACCATTCTTAATAATTCCAAATTTTTTTTATGCCAATATAATTATTACTGTGCAATTATAAGTACCCACATAATTATTGTATGCCTATAAGGCAGGACATATTGATACTTTAATTTAATGTTAAGACCTGTAACTCACATATGCCCACAATAAAGGTGCTTTGACTTTGGCTTTGACTTTAACTATATTTGTATGACAGTTTAGAAAACTACTAACTAGACCTCGTTCAAACCAAATGTCGGTGAATGTTTGCATAGTAGTGTACATCATTTTGGAAGTGTTGTGGGCGTGGGTCATGCGGGCGAACAGCCACACAGGTATACAGACAGTCATGACGAAACTATAAGGATTCCTATTTTGCCATTAGGCTCTATGGAACCTTGAAAATTAATAAAGTACTTACTTAATTTAAAGTTATTTAACTTATAATGATTACTAGCTTTTGGCCGCGTTTTCGCCCGCGTGGTACGTTGATATAAAGTAGCCTATGTCCTATTCTGCAGTGTATACAATGCCTGTGCCAAATTTCATCCAGATCTGTCTAGTCGTTTTGGCGTGATTGAGTAACAAACATCCAGACATCGCAAATGAATCACAGTAGCGTAGTTGAATGTTGATGTGGTACTTACAGAAGACAATTTTGTCGGTGAGGTAAGCATCGCTGATACCGACTTTAACAGGGTGTTCAGTGTCATTGATTTCTTGCACGTCGATTGGGATATCTTTGTACGCGAAAATGATGTCACCGTTCTTGTATAGCGTCACAGCGAATGTAAACTTCTTCGATGTGTCCTCTTGGAGAGTGACGTTCTCCCAGAATGCTGAGAACTTTTCGCCTGAAAATATATTCAGATATGATAGACTTATCATTTTTATCACATCACAAGTGTCGACAGTAAATTGTTGACCTTTAAAGTCCCTAATATGATAATACTTGGTATTGAATGTTCAGTATAAATTCTTTAAAAAATCTGACATTACGAGTTATAACGCAAGACACATACTTAGAGGAAAAGTTTTCATTATTTATAAATAGTTAAATGCTATACTACATCGAAAATGTTACACGAAAAAAAAACTTAAGCTTGCGCGTCAGCTGATTGGAAATACAGTACAGAATTTCGCATAGGAAGCTGTCGAGTGTAGTAAAGTGTAGTAGATAAATAGGAACATACCATCATCATGTAGTTTAATTTTGCTGTCGTTGGTGAGCGTGGTGTCGAAGTTACCCATCAACGGGGCAATGTACTGCGTCGCTGCCAACCAGTTGTGGACATGTTCGCCCGTGTAGATGAAACCACCGGTTGCCACCGTCACGTTGCGTATGTTATGACCGTAGAATGGGAAATCAAAGCTGAGTTGTATCGACTGTAAATAATATAATTCCTATTGTAATAATTAATTATGCCTATCGTCGAGACTGGTGGACATGGTCGAAGGATCGGGAGGTGTAGAAGCGAGATGGGGAGATCTTTGCACAGCAGTGGAACATTACAGGCTATTAAAAAAAAGAAAATGTTGTAGTTATGTTCGTAAATAATATAAAGCCAAAACTTTAATATCACATCACACATTACACATCAACTGCCTATAAGTTCCCACTGCTGAGCAAAGACCTCTTCTCACATGGAGAAAGTTACAATTGCTTAAGGCGGATTGGCCATTTCAGAATTATAATTCGAAATTAAAAGTTCTCCCTTCATTCTTTGCGGTGAAGGAAATCATCGTGTCCACCAGTGATGTCTAAGTAACCATATAAAGTACATACAACTCGAAAAAAGTTACATTGGCACTCGCTAGGTTTCAAACCCGGCCGCGCCCTGAAAAGCGGGCGCCTTGACCTTACCCACCCTGACAATTTTGGTTTTGGCTAAACTTTAACAGGTACTTTTAAAATGTAAAAAAATAATAGTCATATACTAAAACTAGGTCCTCGGTATATAATGTAGTGATATGTATTGAGGAAAACAAGCTTCGAGTATATACTCCACAATACAATGGCACGGCTGATGGATGGTGCTTGTCCGCGATCTTGTTTTCATTAGGTTAGAATCAGCACTTTGGCTAGAATTTTCCACGAGGCTTTTATACGTAATAATTTATTTATAAAAGTATTCTGTGCCAAGGCTTGCATTACCTTAGTTTGTTAATAATTCAACGATAATCGATACACACCGTACCTAATTAAAGTTGCTTACAGACGTTTTACGGACAGGTATCACAGTGTTATAGAGATTAATCGAATAAAAATGTTACTCTGTAAATCTACCAAAATTAAATCAGAGTCAATATTTTTTTTAAGTGTACCGTTTTTTCGGCGTCGATATTTGAGTGAACGGTGACTTTGTTGTATCGCTATTTTGTACTCTAAATGCCCCTATATATTTGACGCTGAATGTACGTAATAAGTTGAGACAATCTTCTAGATTTATAATAACATCATCGCATACCGCTAGGCGAGAAAGTGGGCAAAGGCAGACCACAACAAAAATATAATACTTAATTCGGCTGATCAAAGAGGCCTTTATTCAGCAGTAGGTGTCTTATGAATGACCAGCTGCCACTGCGCGGTTTCACTCACTGTTAGGCTGTTATCGTAGCTTGATTATGTTAAGGCTATAAATGGACTCCAACACAAAAAGAATTGTTCAATTCAGCCAGTATTTTCGGACAAACAAACAATCAATATCTACAGCTTTATACTATTATTATAGATATTGTTTATTGATTTATTTGTTTATTTACGAGGTCGGATTTATTCAGTCCACCTAGGTATTTATAAAAACATAATTGTTTGGATGATTAATGCGGCCATAATGACGTGAACACTTACAGTGGCTCTCCTGTGTGAATTGCTGAGCACTTGGTGAACTTCTGCCTTGTCGATGGTGATGTTCGCCCAGTAATCCTTGAAAAAGGTCACGTTACCGATGAAGGTGCTATTGTAGAAGTCGTGGTGGTCCTAAAAAGTAAAAATTAACAATATTAAATCAATGACAATGTTTAAAGGCTCCATCTCTTTAACTTAACTAATTAACTACATATACATATAACTCTACATATATGTACATATGACTTACGTGATTTATAACTCTCTCTAAACTCAGTATTCATTATCAGGTTTAAAGCAACTTTACTCTCAATAAAAACATTATATAGTAAGGCTTACTTGAGAACTATAACAAAGACTTAAATAACCAAAAAAGCTATAAAGAAATCCCATCCAACGCACTTAATTTCTCAGATATATCTGATTTGTAATTAAGTGATGGCTAAGCTGAATTTTGAATGCACTTAATGAGTGTGGGCTTCTTATTGAGGGTGGGTGCTATTCCATAGAGCTCAAAAGGCCTAGTCAGGTTGAACTCAAATTTAAAAAATACTTTTTTATTCACATTGTAGACTGATAACTCTACAACTTTCTGAACTAAAATTGTCATTTTTGATATTTGTCCTACAGAATAGGTGTCAATGATTCTTATGAAATATTCAGACCAGCAGAGGGCCTACCATAACGTGTAAAGGCGAAAGGGATGGCGCTATACATCTTTGATAGCTCCATCCCTCTTTCTCGCCCGAAAGATTCACGCTACTGGAATGTTTACTTTGTATCATGATAGCTTATTAGTTTCGGCCGTTGAAGAAGGTGGATGGTCAAATTAATTTAAAAAGGGGAACGTCTAATAAAAGCTTAATTAATAGATATGCTAAGGAAAGTGTGTACTTAATAAGTTCACTGACTTTTTGTTACTTACAGAATTTAAAGTGTTTATATTTATTCTTAGTAGTATAACTCAGTATTTTGTGTCCTGTGTATATTTTTCTTTCTTTTTAATTATCAGGTTGCTACTGGATTTTTGTGGTTTCATATCATTAACATCATCCACAAGAACATTTGGTATTAGGGAAGGGGGAGAGGAGTAAAGGCGTCGATTTCTAGTAACCTCATTGCCACATTGAAACCCAACGAGGGCGAACCGGGCCATTGTTGTATATCAATTTGTATGTTTGTAAACGTAACACACCCCCGACACAAGAGGAAATACTAAAACGTTATTTTGTCGTTTGTATGAAACTTATTTTGTAAAGTAGAAGAACAAAAGCATTTGTTTACGATGTTAGTAATACAGACCCCGTATGAGGTAGTTGATTTATCAAAAATTATATGCCATGTACAAATGTAACAAAAATTATGTACTCACGTAGGTCAAGTTAGAAAGATTCTGCTCTGACACGATCCTTTCCGGTGTTTCTTTAAACACATCAGTGAAATCTGTGAAATAGCATAAGAAATATGTGAAAATTCATTATATAGATTACTAATTCTTACCCTACCCGACTCTACCTACCCTACTCTACCTAACTTACACTACCTACTCTATCCTATCCTATGTACTTCTCCCAGTTCTTAGCTACCTCCCTACGAATTTTTATCCAAATCGATTCAGCCGTTCTTGAGTTATAAATAGTGTAACTAACACGACTTTCTTTTATATATATAGATGTCATTTCGTCAGACAATTTAAGAGAAGTTATTAATCAACTTTGTGACATTGTGCGGGCTTGTATAGGAAGGGTCCTAGATCAATTAAGTTCATTAAGCTTTGTCTACGCGCTTATACGCAGCCAGTTTTATAGTTAATTATGACAATAGCAGCAATAGCTCCAATTCTTATCCTTAAGATAGACATATGGCATCGCGGACTTTTCTGTAGACCTATGTAAGATACACAATTAAATCACAAATTATTTTGTTATTCCTAAAAGTACTTTGTTTATTTTTTTTAAATAAAAAAATATTAATTATAATATTAAAAAATTAAAAGGTTTAGGCAGCGTTTTCGATAAAATTCCCAAATAATTATTTTCTTTCCGATATGTTCAACAAAAACCGTTATTTATATGGTTTCACCCCTGTTGATCGAGATAAAAGTAGTCTATGTGTGTATTCCAGGGTATCACCATTGTACATATATTATTTGCATGGTAAAAAACACAACGTTAGCGTTATTTGACTACTTTATTTGTGACACTGTTGTATTACAAATTAAAGAGAAGTAGGTACTTTTTTTCGTGATAAATACTATTTAGTGTCGTCGCTCCGCATAGTCTCTCACAAAATATATGGAATTGGAATTAAAATTAGACAATTAAAAATACCTCTTGGAAGAGACTGCAAAATGTAGGTAAGAAATTGGGACGAAATAGTGGGCAAAGGAAAAATCTAAGATAACATAACTGTAACCTTATTTTACCAACCTTGAAAACTTTAAGGCCCCTTGGCAAATTTACATAAACCTAACTAATACTATACAATAAAAACTATTCAACTGACTACGATTCAGCAATACGAATAAAACTAATGAAATCAAGTGAAGTCGTGCACAAATTCCATTTTTAAATATACACATTGAACTAGACCTCATTTAATTACACTAACTTTAGCAATGAGGTTTCATTAGCTATGAGTTCTAAACACGCGTGTCTTATGTCGCGTGTAATTCATTTTACATGCTCAATACACTTCGTAACCAATGTTAATTAGATACAGATTAGGCGTAAGTTTTAAAACTTTAAATAATGGCATACATATATATTTTTGTAACAGGCTTTAAACCATCTTAGTAACACACTCCACAAAATCCCATAGATTGAATAAATACCATATCATGTTGGCTCGTTGATTTCAGCGTTCTATCTACTTTCTTATAAACACTACCCGGTAAAAGAAAACATCATGAGGAAACCTGAAGGTACAATTAATTATAGACAAAACTTAGTTTGAAATCGCCAATTTCGCCTTGAGCGAGCGTGGTGACTAATCTCCTGTGAGAAGAGGCCTTTGCTCAGCATTGGGCAAATATTTGTCTGTTGTTAATGTGGAATAAATAAAAAAAGAACGCATTATTTCTAACGCCATAAGGTTCACAATGAGCAACGTACCTAACATAGTATTACCCTTCAAACATAATAAACAATAAACATGATAGCAGACAATACAAGGTATTGTGCTAATCTATCTCGATCCAATACGAATTGTTATAGCTATGTAGGTACTGACTACCGTTACAAATTTCTCAATTTTCCACATTGTCTATTGAAAGCCAAACGGATTTCACTTTTTATTAAGTTGTTGATGTAACTGAAATTGATACTCAGTTTATTTGAAATGAAATAATTTTTATTTTTTTATTTGCAAAACAGTATACAATATCAAAATTTAAAAAGTAAACTAAGTAGAGGAGCTTTTTAAAAATATACTATAAAGTCATGACAACTAAAACTAATATGAGAGAAGTTGTGCAAGTAAATTCTAGGGTGTCAGTTTACAATTATGCACTTAGCTTTATTATAATTACACCAACAAAAATAATATTTGGGTAGGTCGCACAAATACTTAAACTGTCAAAACGAAAATAGTCTGACAGGTTTTCATTTTCATGCATAATCAAAATGGATAATACCCATAACATTGTACTAAAATAACTTAAATAACAAAATAAACCTACCAATTTTTTTAAACTAACAATTACATATTCTTGTTTTCCAGTGGCTTTATTGGTGTAGATCTATATGAAAGTACACGATTCTCCTAGATTTGTTAATTTTAGTTGCACGTATTTACTATTAATAACATCTATTAAAATGTAGTTTATTATAAAACTAGTGGCCCGCCCCCGCTTCGCACGGGTCCAACCATCTCGCTATCAAAGGGTCACCTTTCCTAATCTTCCCCTCCACTTTTCCAATATTTTCTTTGATAAGAACCTTGTCCTGACAATAACAAACACAACAAAAAAAGAATTAACATAATTAGTCCAGGCGTTTTTGAGTTATGCGCTTACCAACACATTTTGCGAACCATTTTTATATTTATAAAATAATATTATATTACTGTTAATTTAAGAACATTTACGACAGTTCTAGCGGTCATACAAAACACTATTTTCAAATTCTCAATCATTACTTTGCAAGAAAATAAACAAGTAATTGATTGAAACACCTGATAACAGAACTATTCGCTACGTTATAATATTTAATAACCAACTTAAATACGCCTGAAAAGATTTCATAGATATTTTAAATTATTGAACAGAAAACGAGGTAGGTGTGCAAGAGTAAGAAGAGCTTAAGGCAATCTGCTTGTCCTATACTTAGTTAAAAATGATTCCACAAAGAGATAATCTATCGACATTCAATACTACTGAGAATATTATCGAATATACTAAACAAAAAAAATCTTAAGGAAAAATTAACAACTGCCGCTTTTTTCCTCAAGGTTTGAACGATTTGAAATTCTTGACAACGTAAAATCAATGTTATTGTAAGGAATCGAGCGATCAATGCTGAGTCACTGATGTCACGCGATTATTTTTTACCTTTACTGCTATTTAGCCAGGGTTGAGGGTGTTAGCGGAATAATGTACCAAGGCTCCGTCCAATCCGGAGCAGGAGAAGGAATGGAGAGAATTTTAGGCAGATTCTGACACTCTCGCCATATTCAGGGCGGGAGAAATCTGACTATTCGAGATTCAGTCATAATATTTAGTACTTACTGTCATCTGGCACGATAGGGTCGCTGACTTTCGGCATAGTATCAGTTAGGTTGATGGGCAAATTTGCCGTGAGGTTCACACGCAAAATTCCTGAGCCGTTAACACCTAGCAACGGGGTGTGCGTCACTGATGCTACGGGAGCTGGTGTTGCACCTGCGAAATGTAAAAAATAAACTTAAGTAAGTACATGTTTGTTACTACTTCATGTCCCTAAATAGTATATTCAAATGACTCGTGTTTTATAAGTATGTTCGTCACAAACAGTAGAAATAACATTAGTATATAGTGATAATATGCGTCACGCAATGGATTTTACGTCGCACTTTCCTTCACAAACAGCTCAGAAACATTTGATGGGAAAACCCACTTCTGTTTAGGTGCATTCATATCTGAGACGACCTGCCTGCGTGATTTTTTCTGTTCTGTGTGGTGAAAGTGGCGCATTCACCAGATAATATACCTTTTATTATCAAGCAACTTGTAACTTCGCTATCGATATTAGCAATAAAAACAGAGAAATTAGCTATTTTTTGGTGTTAACATGTGTATTTAAAAACTTGTGCACACAGCATATTAGCAAAGTATAATACAGGCATCTAAATCGCATGTGCAGAGGGATTAATAATAAGTTAACAACCAGGCAAGCATTCAATTCTGATTCTGATTATTTGTTTGTTCTTTTAGAAAACCATTCAATATTTGACTCAGAGTTGCATTGACAATATGTAATAACAAACCATTCCGTCGCTAATTTAGTTAATATAATCATCACTTTTAACAAAAACCTTCCTGACTACAAGGCACGACCTTGATTGTCTTAGCCTTTCTAAGAACACTCATAAAAGAACTAACTAAAAATAATAAACATCGTCTTATTTAAACGCAAAATATAGACACTACAATATACTTTCTTCATTTACTAAATTTGTTTTGAATACAGAGAAGTATTCATTCGTTTTATTGTAATGCCAGTTGACACGGCACAGAAGCTTTGATCAAAATAATATTTCGTGGAATAGTGTATTTGAATACGCCACTGCAAGTACGGGGTCGACCGGGAAGTACCATCCTCCGACAGAATACCAACGTAAATTCGTAATCCAATGTCACTTTCATTTGGCAAGTGAGACAATGTGTAAGCGTGTGTGTCTAAGTGTGGGAGAGCCATGCTTCGGCACGATTGGTCGGCTCGACCTGAGTGTGATACCACGGCCTCACAGAAAACCGGCGTGAAACAACCACAGCGTTGTATTTCGCCGTGTGAATGAGGTTACCAGTGGTTTAATTCTTCTCCGCCCCAATTTTCTCCTTTTATTTTCCAGGATTCTAGGACATAGCTTTATAACAATACCCAAAGCCAAACATTACTCAAACTTCACAATTATCACAATAATAATAATAGACCACAAATGAAAGTTATTCAACAATTCATTCAAACGGTCCTCATCCTCATTCCACTATAAAAGTTGTAACGCATGGTTTAACCGGTAGTGGAGACCTGCGCATATATATGTATTTACATTGACAATACAAAATTTAATTGTGATGTGGTAAGTCGTTTTCGAAAATAGTATTTAATTTAGAGAAATTATTCAAACTCGTCTAAGTTGTGAACTAGGAGGAAAGTGCAGTCAAATTTTGAATATGACAAAGGTAATTTACCATCCTGGGTAAGGATTAGGACTCCGGTAACCTCACTCACACAGCGATACACAAAGCTGTGGTTGTTTCACGCCGGTCTTTTGTGAGACGGTGATATCACTCACAAGTATTTTCACACGTCTACATCGAAAAAATGGTCGAAGGAATAAATTCAACGATTACCATACCTAGCATACCCTTACAAACTAGACAGACCTTCACAATAGTGCAGAAATATTGAGATTGGAAAAAATTGTAATTCCTTAAGTATATAATCGTGAATTTCTATTTTTAAAAGGTATTACAACTTTTCGCATTATTCACGAGTTTACGAAAAATATTGATGTGTTTATGTACCCCAACGCCATTCCGTCACGGTTCAACAGATGAAATTATGTATTTTAACCACAATGGCGTCGTAAACAAAAACAATAAGCTGTGATATCATAGTATTGTGTATCCTAAATAAGAGTTCAACATTGGGGCTGACAATAAAACAATTTCGTCAGGTCATTTCTTCTTTGTCCATTTATAATTCATTTTACAGCACAGTCGATTTCAACTAGATATGTTATTGAACTCAAAAATAAACATTGGTTGTGAGGTGATTTAGTTTTGCCAGCGCATATTATTATTTAAACAACATTGCACGATCAATTATCCATACTTAATATTTAAAAAATGCTTTCTGAACAATTTGCTTTGTACACCCGAATTCAGAAAGTTGAGACATTAAAACAACAAATAATAACATACATAACGCCATACAAAAATAATTGAAAAATGGGAATAATATTTATTTTAAAACTTTAGTAAAAACGAGACTTCGTCATTGACAAATCAGCCTAAATATATTTTACTCATTTATTTTTTGCCACCCGCAAAGTCTAGGGGATATTTCAAAACATCTTGTTTTAAATAATTGGTAACAACTCAACAACAACTTATACATTAATTTAAGGATTACACTCATTTTTTTATTACGGAATTATTTCATCAAACCCAAGTGAAAATCGGTGTTCGCGTACCTATTAATTGTTCTTCTATTGTGTTTCGAATTACCAAGATTGAAAGGTTATATTTGCGAAAATATTTTTATACATAAAAATATAATTGATATTGTTTTTTTTTTGTTATACCCCAACGTCGTTTTCAAATATTTTTTAGATGTAAATAGATGTAGGTACCTACTATAAACATTATATAGGAATACATTAACAGGCGTTTGTTAAACGAACGCATCTATCAAGTTACGGTTCACGTGGCACAACAATTGCGGATATTGTAGCAATAGAAAATCAGTTGAATGCATTGTTTAGACTTTTTTCCTTTGACGTCATCCAAGGCTAGCAGCAATGTTGACTTTTGTCTAGTCTACAATCAATATTTACTCAGAGAGGCATAAAGCTGTGATAAACAAGCATCTACTCAGATATACAAAGGGAAATAGCAATATTAATTTTTCAAGTGTAATTTTTACTAAGATTGTTTAGACACCACAAACAAACAGTGAAGAAAAGCACCATGAGGAACACTGACTTAAAACTTCTTAATGTAGGTTTGAAATCCATCAAGCCTTGAGCAAGCTTCGTGATGAATACTCAAACCTTTTATATGTACTGGTGTTTTACCAATCACCACAACAAAAGGTGAACCTATACTAATATTACAAAGATGTAAAATTTGTAAGTTTGTATGTAGGGGGAAATCTTTGAAACCGCTGGTCGGATTGCCAAAATTCTTTCACTGATAGATAACGACATTGTTCCCGAGTGCTATAGGCTATAAAACATCAGGCTACAATTAAATGGAGCCGAGCAGCGGGTGAAACCGCGCGAGAATAGTTAGTGTTGAAATAAACATAATATCTATATAATACTTTTAATTGTAATAATATGGACTTCAAAAACACTAGAGGAGTCACAGGTTTATATGAGTTTGTATATCAAATCCCATAACTATAACTATATGTACTTAGCTCGCTCTTTATGCGGCAAATGGCAAGCTAAACCTATTAAAGTGTCTTCCATGCTGCGTAACCTCATCACATCAGAGATGCTTTATAAGTATGGCTGAGCGTGATACGAATAGCAATCAGCTAATATCAATTCAAATTACCAGTCATTGCCTTGAGAATCAATTAGTGGTATATTCTCAATAAGATTAGGGAGGCAGAAAAATCAAAACAAAGGGCAGTTAAATTAATTTCGTAACGCGATAATATTGATGGACGAAAAACAATTTCAAACTATAAATATTAACTTAATAAATTGTTATAATTCAAACAATTTAAGATATCCCTTGATTCGTAAATTCTACGTCTTGCATTTGTTATTGTCTATAAATGAATCTTTGTACACTCATGAGAATTATTAATTTCACGAATAGGTCGGCTCGACCGGAGTGATACCACGGCCTCACAGAATACCAGCGTGAAACAACCCACAGTGAGGTTACCGGAGGCCCAATCCCTCCCCTTCCCCTATGCCTTCCCAATCCTTATATCCGCAACCCCTATCCCCAAGAGGCCGGCAACGCACTCGTAACTCCTTTGGTATTGCGGGTGTCCATGGGCGGCGCCGATTGCTTACCATCAGGTAATCCGTCTGCTCGTTTGCTGACTTATACCATAAAAAAAATCCAAAATAAATATAAGAGGGTTAGCCTCGAGGCAGTGTTTCGTGCAGTTGGGGTTGTGGGTTAAGCACAATAACGTATTCCGGCATGGAGAATGCGAAGGAACGGGGTGGGTTTTAGTTAGAAAGAGTCTGACACTTATTTCAAAGCCATTTGAGTCCCATCTCAAAAAAAACCCGTTGTTTATTGAATAATTGAATCTACTGCCAATGATGACACAGGAGACTTATAGCAAAAAAATTTTAAAAAATATTCTCAAAAGTGTACAAAGATTCATAGACAATAACAAATGCAAGACGTAGAATTAACGAGTTTAATTAATTGCTTAATAATGTATTTGTGTAACGAGTTCAATAAAATTAGTTTACTGCAAGCACGAAACAAGCGTAATGCACGCACAACTTTAAACAACTGCGAATCATCTATTTTAATATACATCAAAACGTAAATAAATTGAGGTAATATTTTATTTTTTATATATTGGGGAGCTTACGAGCAGACAGACATCCAGGGCGAACGATCAGTAGGTCCCCTGGATACCGAAACACAGAGGAGTAACAAAGGTCTCGTCAGCCATTTTATTGAGGAACAAGTTATTTCGTTGGCACTTAATAAACATAGATATCTTTAGAGTAAAATTGCCACAGGCGTTTAAATCCGTTGGTGTAACTACCGAAAAGTGACCTTTAGCTTGCTCGCATGGCGTTTATACATACCCACAATAATATGCTGATTTTTCATAGATTTGCCCATCCTCGAAAGAAAGGAATCTGGCGCAAGATTAAAACAATCATATCTAACCTTTATAAAACAGGCAATTAGTACTTTGTTCACAACTATTTGATATGAAATCAGGTGGCAGTAGAAACCAGTCTAAATAAGGCTTAATAGACGTGTACGCAAATAACTTGTTCATTAATGACAACGCGCAAGAGGCGTACGCGCAGGTCAAGTTGACAGTGTAATCCTAAATTGAACGTTATTAATGTGTGATCACACAATAGCTCATTTCATTCTTACCGTTTGTTAAAATGCTAGAGCAGAGCCAAATAGACGGTAAATATATATTTAAGGAAAAAGTGTGTCTTAGGAAGCTTCGACAGAAAACAAAGCTAAAATTTAAGAATAACACGGCACAAGGCTAAATATTAAATTATACAAAAAATACCTACATTATTGTGGTAATATCTGTATATGCACATATAAGCAAACAGCAAATTTTGTTAATTAATTTAAAGTACAGTGAGGACTCAGGTATCCACTATGTTTAATTTATGTACCGATATGTTACAATTGAATGGTTTATATTAATTAAAAC
The DNA here is from genome assembly GCA_902829305.4 of Spodoptera exigua. NCBI lineage: Eukaryota > Metazoa > Arthropoda > Insecta > Lepidoptera > Noctuidae > Spodoptera > Spodoptera exigua. The sequence goes on along the minus strand of LR824601.2, from coordinate 2,238,796 downwards.
AATTGAATTTGCACAAATGCAATTTTGTACTGTTGTCAATTAAAATTCAAATGGGTGTAAATTATTCACACTCCTGAATTCAGCCAGTCAATCATAATATCCTTAGATTAACAAGGTCTCTGTATGAAAAGTTAACAATGCATATGACTGACATGAAGGTTAAAAAAATGTAATGAAACATTCTATTTGCGTATAATTTATTTTGAGCGTGTTTTTGTACATACTTGTTAGCTCTTAACGTCGGTATACGTATTGTTACAGAATATCGGCAGCTGGCGTATACACCAACTATCGCATGTTGTAAGCAATTCACATCATGAATGATCTCAATTATAGTTCCAGTAACCATAATATGTATAGTATTACATGATACCTTATTGCGTTTTCATACTACCGTATCCTCGATAAACCGCGAAACATGATACTTATTAAGCCACTGAGATATATTGGCAAACGAATTCTTTGCAGCCTAGCCTCTAGATAAATTGCATGAACGCGATGACGGAGTCACTGACATTACATTTTGGCACTGGCAGTTTTATGAAATTTTAAGGCAATATTTACTCATATTTTTTATATATTTATTAACAGGTCAGTAGCACCAGTTTCAGACATAGGACTATATCTTGCAACGTTAACGTGTGTACGCATAAACTTATTCATCAATTAATGACTATGTGCGAATGCAATAATTAAATACACTCTTGTAGTTGAAAATAAGTCGTGTCATAGTTTCCTCTTACAAAACATAAAAAAGATTATGGCAGTGGACTCAAGCAAACCTGTATATTATGATGATGCTGATTAGGATGCTTCGACATTTACATGGCAATTTTTTAAATGTTGTGTTTAGCCAAATATCAAATAAAATCTTAGCAAAAAAAAAAAAAAATCATCTACCACAGGAAAAAACGCAACGCCTTACAATTAAACCGCAAGTAAGTTATTATTAAAAATATATATAGCGGACAGGTTTTGCTGTCGATGCGTTGTCCATGATCTCGTCTATCGAGGTCGTCATATACATATTGATGGGGTTGTACCCACCTAGAATACAGCCGGTTGCTGTTTTACAATGTGTAAAGTGATGTTATAATTAACAAAATGAGTTTCTTAGTATTAGAAGGAGTTTCTTGCACAGAACTATAATACTTATTGGGTTATTTCTTTATAGATGTTTAATATTAATGTGTCGAGATCCGTATAGTACTATATTAACCTATCAAAACCATAATCCGAAAATGTATAACTATAAAACGTGATAAATCAATGTTTAAACAACTTCATAAATCAATTAATTTAATCTCCAAGCATCGGAATTTTGGTCCATAATGGAGTGGGTGGAACAGGACGCCTGTGTCCGCTTGATGATTATTGTCTTAGTTCCCAATTTTTTATCTGAATGGTGGATTTTTTGTGCCATAGCAGTGACTATTACAGTTTCAATTTATCACAATTTCTTTTTAATCGTGGTAATCCGAGACACTATTTGATGTCTCAATTATAATAAAAGGCTGGGTTTGACGAATTCAAAGCTGGACTAGAGTTGGGATAGCACTGGTAATCTTTATCGACAGATACTATGTGAGAGGTCAAACTGGTTTTAGGGTTCTGCCAAGGCAAGCCGGGCTGAGCAATTTTTTATTCACTCTTATAACGTGAGACCAGAGCTTTAACAATACTTCAGTTAGCCAGATTCTAGCCTGCGTGCTGACTAGCTAAGATTATCTGAATTACCGAAATAATCAAATAAATAATACTTTATCTTGTATATATGCTTTTATCAAACCCTGTGCTCTGACTTACGGGTCAGAGCAGAACGTAGTTTAGGGAAAATCGCGATACTATCAACTGGCTACATCATGTTCAAACATTCATTTCAAATTAGGCATCCATCTTGTTTTGTAGTTTCATGATGACCAAAAATCGACAATAAACCAACCTGTTTACTAAAATACTCATACGTATGCGTATCTGACATGCCATTGACACAGTAATATTTTTGTTAACAACTAGCAATGTTATGTTATGAAAGAACATACCTAACAGTAGGATGTATGTGTTCCGGCGTATATTGTTCTTAAATGTTTAACAAACATTGCTCTTTCTTATATTTTCAATATCATTTTTGATAGCTCTACTTATAATGTTGTATTGATAGCGTGTTTTATCACTGCTTGTAGACTTGAACTAACTTCCAATGGTTTACCAGCTTTCAAACTTAAAGAGCAATGACAAATGAATGTAATACACGAATGAGGAACACAATTGTAACTTATTTAGCACATGCAGTAATAACTTGAAGCATGGTTACTCCCAAAAATAATGGATACGAACACGTAAAAAACAAAAATACTAATTTGAAAATGAAACCCTAACGATTTGGTATCATCATATTAAATGTGTAGATAGGTATTTGAGACTTCTTTATAAGGATATAGAATCGTTTCAAATGGGATTCGAATTAAAGGAAGACAAACAAAAGCTATTCACATTTAAACGTACTTCAAAATATTTATAATCGGAAGGCCAGCTGCCTACCGCGATGATGTAAGGGCTGATTTATTAAAAGTCAGATAAATGTTATCTTAGGAATAAAATTGTTGCTGTCACTGTCTTATACAAACATTCTGACGCGACAGCATCATAATTATGCCCCAGGTAAATTTAATCGAACCACTGAAAAATCAGCCCTAAGTTAACAAAGCAATTCAACGCCCAGCAACAAAGATCACATTTCGCTTTAGCTTATAAATATCGATAGTTTACAAACACAACAACGGTGATGACAAAAATACGACATAAATATAATTACTTTTGATATTACTAATATTGTACTCTGCACGAACAATGTAATACAGAAGCAATGAGATTTTATTTAGCATATTTTCATATAGATTGTAAGCATTGAAATATAATTATTATTTTATGAACACAAAGGAGCTAATTACTGTCTTTTTACATAATACATTTATTTTTATAAACAAGGTTTCTTGTTTTGGACAATAGACACATTTGGATATTAATATACAAATTGATATATTAAAGTAACAAAACATATTAAAATACAACGCCAGCATGACTTAGCAAGCTTGAAAGCAAGATAATTCGCTATTATGGAGCCGAATACGCCAAAACTTATACCATCTGTACAAATATCTATATAAAATATAATAATTATTCTTATACGACGAATGATAACTACTTATTATAGCCGTGACGTGCGCCATCTGCGTATGTGTGTGTGTAAATGAATAATTAAACATTGAGATGATTCAGTGGATGCGTCTCGAAAGATTGAATAGAAAAAAACATTTATTTAGCTTTGTATTAAGGTCCTATTTCCCGTTAAGAAAATCTCAAATCAAATTAAAATCATTATATTACTTATTTAACACGATGATCATTTCAAACATGTGCCGAATTAGGATCGTGATCGCAATAGATATTGAGCTGTGTCTAGTCTGATCACCACGAGACAAAGGAAAGGAGGAACTTGTAATTTATTTACAATTCTGTCATATAAAACATTTTGAAACACTAGGAGGTAGGGGTAAATTGGTACATTAATTGTATGTACATACTTATTAGGAATTTAAAGCATGGAGGGCTCTTCCCCTCAAGCCTTTCATTTTATAAATAGACGTCACGACTGTCTTCGATCAATAAATGCAGGGGTAAAAGAGAAAAATATATGTAGATCATTCCGACAACAACAAATTTTACGGGCCATTACATTCTCAGAACTAAACTTACTGGGTCGTAGGTTACAACCAGCCATGGTTATTAATGGCATAATGATGACATTGTTATAATGAACGCAACCTTTTAGAGATAAACGCTTGTTGGAACTCAACAACTAAACTTATTTATAATAACCGAATTCAGATAATGAGTAACACAGGTACTCGTAATAAAACGACGACGACGTTGAATGAATTTACTTTAGATAACATTGTAGATTTTGGACCATGTTACTTGATGTAATTAGATACTTTGTGTTAATTGTAATAAAAACTATTACAGAATACAATGTAAAGAACAGACATACACATTTATGTAGGTATTTTCAATATCTTTGAGTCCTGTAGTAAGTGTATTTAACTCGTATTTGGCATACTATGCCCGCCACAGAGGCTCGCGGTTCGCCTCGTTATGTACGGAATTCATAACAACTAGCGAAACGTGAGATATATATTTAACATGCACCTTGTCTGCCGCTGTCTGCATATTAGGAGAATATATGATGTGTGAAAAAGTGTTAACGCGGTGGAAGTTGGAAATGATACCAAGGCCACACAGAATACTGGCGTGACGCTTGCGTTGCATTTTGCAGTGGTAATTAAGTTACCTGGGGTTCTACACCTCTAATATTCCATCCTCGGATTGAAACCCACAGTGTGATGAGGTTTCTAGAGAAAGGGGTAGAGCACACCACACGCTACAAAAAATTAGCAAAATATGCCTCTCTATCTGTAAATATACCTAATTATATACTTTCCTCCGTAGATTACCTATTTGCATTCACATTTTGGCGAAAACATGAAGTAAATACGAGAATATTAAATAAATAAGGATCTAACTAGCTAATAAAATGATTGACACATCTCTAAGCAGTCCTGCCTCTATTCATCTCCTTAACCTTGCTACATGCCGCGAGCTCCATAAATCTACTTAATAAATACCGAAGCCCGAGTCGCATGCACTATTAAATTAAAGTTAATACAAAGAACACACGTAAACATGTTTTATCTACTTATGGACCTCGGTTTACACAACAATTTAAATAGATAAGTACATGTTTTTATTTTAGAATACGACATGTGTTTTAAATCATCGGCGTATGAATAATATTTCAGTAATTCATACCAATTTTTGTACCTGTCTTAAGAAATCTAGAGTTGGTTTACTTACTCTCAGTAGCATTGGCAGTTTTGTTGGATCCCGGTGTAGCATTGGACGATGTTGTGTTGCTCGTTGATGGCGCTGGATCTAGCTGCACGGAGGGAGGTGGTGTCTGTGTTAGGTTGGGCGGAGAACCCGCTGGTGAAGGCAAGGGCGGCGGAGGCACATCTCTACGCTGACGAAGACTGTGGTCGAAAGTCTCAATGTCATAGCGGAATGAACTCGAGCTTCCACTATCCAGAACATATTCTGGGTTCCATGCTGAAAAGAAAAAATACAAGACTTGTTATTGTACGTTTATTACAAGTTATGTTTGAGGTAGTAAGGACAATCAAAGATAAGATTCGGTAGGTAATACAGATGATGATGATGATGATGATGATGATGATATGATGAAAAATACAGAAACCTAACGAAGTCTTAGGAACTCATATTACTCAGTCGAATACAATAACAAATGAATATGTATTTATATAAATATGTAATTATAGTCAAAGAGCTCCATAAAGCAGAGGACTTATAAAATGATTCCAACATCATCCGTGTTCAACGCAACAACAATAAAATTGTAAGTGTGGGTCACAGAAAAGGCGTCAATTGCTATTATTGTACAGCGCATTGACAGTATTTGCTTTAATGAACAATTGCCTTCAATAAGCAGTGTAATAATGACTTAGATGCATGAGTCAAAGAGCAATTGTTTGTTTATTATATAGTCAATATGTACCAGGTGTCACGTTTGATAAACAAATAGCTGAGTGATATGTTTCTACCTTAGGCAAGTTTTTGTAATGAAACATAATTAGAGAAAACATTCTTTGTTACAACAAAAATATAACTGTTTTAGCTGTGATAGCTAAACTTGGTTTAAAAATACTTTACTGAATAAACCAGCTGATACATTGCGTCAGCGAATCCTAAATAAATTATTAACGCAATGGGCCATTTAATGCCATCTAGTAGAATATTCCTACATAACATAAAACAAAGTCGCCAACCGCCTTGTGTCGACTGTCGAGTATGCTTAGATCTTTAAAAGAAAGTGAGAGATTCTGGTGCGGTTTTTTAAAGAAATTTGTAATAGAATTATTCAAAAGAAATGTATAATTTATTAAGGTTTGGCGAGGTGATAAACTGTTTTGAATTAAATAATCTAATCTAGGAAAATTCCACATAGGCACGGGGTTCACAGAATGTTAAGATGTTGGACTAGGTACATAAACATATGTATACATCATACATACATATCACAATCTGTGATGTGCTTTTCAATTTGATAGGGCTTCACCTTGTCTTTTCACGCAATACAAGTAGATAGCAGTCGTTCAATTACTTATGTTGCTACAGTAATCTAGCCGTGTAAGTTTGACATCAATATTGACGTTTAATTTCCGCCAATAAGTGATACCACATGGAACCAATTGGGCAATCAGAGACAATCATCGATCCATTATAAACAATATATAGGTATAGCTATTCAACTCTGTAGTGCAGCTTTAGTATATAGGTATTATATAGAATCAAATTACGATTGCTATATTTCTCGAAGCTGGAAGTAGATCCAATTCTCGACTGTTTTTTACGGCGACAAATCCATGGTTCTAGATAGTAACAAAATGTGTATATGACCAGTTCTGACTGTATTGTAGTGAATTTAATCCGATATTTCGTGTGTATTACGAATATCAAACAAACAAATCAATGACAATCAAACAAATGAATCTATATGTATAAGGTTTAAAAGAAAGTTAATTCTGTGGCGGAACGAATTTTGCCAGGTCAGCTAGTTCTTTATAAAATACTTGTTTATACTTTAATTAATTAATGGCTTAGGGAAAATAAAGGTTCTCTGTACACCAAATAACCTAAGCGTTTAAATCATAAGTTATCTAGAGCTATAATTACTTATACGGATAAATCTACTGTTTCGATAACCCGTGGTTCATATATGTCATTGACCACTGTTATGATTACATTTCGCAGCCATAACACGTTGTAATTTGTCCCACAGTGAAAACTAGCACTATGCGTCAATTCACAATAGCTTATTTCCTGTCTTTTCAATTAAAAACGTGCGTTGTTGTTCGTACTGTTTAATTTGTAAGTAGCAAGCTCCCCACGTTTATTTGTCGTTAACATTACCAGCATTAAGTGGGTGTTAGTTCGCGCACGATGTTAACTGATGTCGCTACTTTCTTCTGATAGTAAATTTTATATTATTACTTTTGTTTTGCTCACATTATTTTATCTTTTGAATACGTCTATATGAATACGTTTATTGCGTCACAATTTGAAATACTATAACTAAAATTAAGTAAATCTATAGTAGGTTGAAAACAGACAAGAAAGGTTTCGAGACATTACGAAGTTTCATACCTGTCGTTTCATTTTAGAAATACTGCTATAAATAGCGACCTTTGATCCTTTATAACATCATTGTGTTGCTAAAGAATTCTTTGCTGCATTGCCCATTCATTTTATTTATTTTTAATCATTTGTTATGAAAACAAAACATGAAATTTTCCTTGTATAATATAAGAAACTGAATCATTAAATGAGTATAGACAATTATTGCTAAACACAAAGAACTTGACTGATAAGGCAGCAGCAAAAATATTTATTTAAAATTCCAAGCACAATGAATTAGCTAGCTCACAAGTATATTATTAATTAAGTTTCCAGTATGCATTATGACTAATCATGAGACATGAGCGCGCATGTCTAAATAGACTTGCGTTTATTGCTAGAGAACTTGTAAAATCTACATGCGAACATGATTTTTAAATTAAAATTAATGTTAAAAAAAAATAACATTTATTTTAATTTTATTGATTTAAATTATACTATTTATTTCCGAACAGGGAAGAATAGGATGGAAAACATTACTTATTATTTTAATACTTATTTATCAATCATTGACATGGACATCAGGACGCACTTGTGTACTTGCCCACTGTCTAATGAACGGCCCATCAATTTTATCTGCCAGTATAGCTAGTATACCGTTAGGTAGCTTGCGTATAATGGCAGTCATCTATTCTGGCTTCCGCAAACATTCCAGATGCGCTACACCATTTTTACGACGAGGTTATCCATATTTTGAGATATATCCTATATCTTCGTTAAAAAAGGCAGTATTACGTTTCCCTGTCATCTAAACTAAGTCAGTCAAAACTCATTTTTCAAATAAAGGATTCTGCTGCTATATTTCTGTTTACCTAACCTTTTTCCGATTAATTCCTCGATATTATAATTAACTCGCGAAATTCCCATCCATTTCACAATATGTGCGACGGTTGGTTTTAAGTTAAACTATAGAATATGAACGGCCGTATGACTCATCGAATGAGGAAAAATTGTGGTAAGTGTAAGCAGTGTTTCTGCATTACTACTCTAAGTAGATGGGTGGCATATGATTCACGATATAAAATTTAAGCATTAAGGCTACTACGAATCCATCATATTCAAATGAGGTTACGTAAAAGGACGTTTTGCAAAGAAATAAAAAAAGATCTATGTAAATTAAATAGAAAATCAGTATTGTGTGCTGGTTGTGATGAGATAGATTTTATCCAAAAATAATGAAGAAGTACAGCCCTCCCTTTTAATCACGGCGCACGATGAAACGTTGTCAATATGGTGAATCACCCGTCTTGGGTCTTTTAATTTATAATAAAATTATGTCGATATGCTATCAGACTCGTATAAAAACATGTTTTTCTCAAAGTGAACTCGTTTGACAACTTAGATAAGAAATCATTTGATATTTGGACTAAAAGACCAGGAATATTAAGTTTGCACCATAAGAGACGGATCTAGATAAAATGAAAAACTATACTTGTCTAGAGATATATGAATCATCACAGAAATAATGTCAATTTTAATTAAGTTGGGACATGAGACCAACATACTCCGGTTTAAATAATTGAATGGCCTTCGGGGATAATAGCAATACGAGTATAGGGACAGTAAATAGAGTAAATAATAGAGATACAATGTACCATTAAAAGGAGATTAAAGCCACGACTCGTGTTCATTGGTAACACATTAGGGTTATAGAAGTTTTGATACTTGCTGTTACATAAAACTGCCCATGAAATGATTACGACTATATAGTAAACTAGAAGAAAATATCGATACAGTAGGTAGGTGCAGTAAAACGGTCAACAAAACCGCTTCTGATTTACTGTATTCTTAATCACACATCCTACCAAAAAGCTAAGGCTCTCAAGGCTGTGATAGATCAACAAAAAAAAAATAGATGAAGCCGGTACTCCCTATCTGACAACTCTGAGAAGAAATGCCGAAACAAACTCAGAGGTCAGTCTCCTTTAAAGTTCAGACAAATACAAAAATAATGTGGAATGACATTATTAGTGGTCTTTTAGGATAAGAAACACAAACCCACACAACCACATAATTAACTATTAACTAGCCCCTAAAATCTACGTTGGCTTCTAAATTATTAACACGAACATCTGAATAAGGCCAGTCAGGCCACTAATTAATCAATACGTATATGAACTACTTTAAATATTACTCCGCATTGGTGCTTATTATTCATTATGTAATCTAATAAGTATGTGGCACCGTAAATTACAAGGCAAATTAGTTTATTAGGCATTTTGTCTTATTTTCACGTGGTAGTAATTGAAAGTTTTGTATATTGTAACCACTTATACTTTTTCCAAATGACATACATATACAAAGGTACAGTTATTCAATAAACACATTTTGTTTTCTTATCAGCACGTTATTATAAAACTGCACTCATTTTATGGAGTAAGGTGATTATTTAATCCAAAAATCAATTAGCATAGATTAAATTATATTATGACTAAAATAAAAAAATATCGATTACAATGTTCTGCGTTTTTGAAAGCAAAGAAAAAGTCACCATTGTTTGAATTGAAGTGTGGTCCCTTAAACAAGTGCAATGAACTTACGATCTTGCATCCTTAAAGTTAAAAAATTAAAGTAAAATCTAATGTAATACTCTGGCTTACCAGTTTAATTTGAATATCTAAATACATGTGACGTGGTAGTCAAAATTGTACTAGCTAAATCGGTACAGTCGCTGACGAGTAATGCAAAGCTACCACCGGTAAACCATTGGAATCGTTTTTTTAATACAGTCTTCAATTTTGTTTATCCTTTCAAACGTTGAACTTTGCCTTTTACGAGTGATGCAATATATACAAAATATTTCTTGTTTAATTTTGAACCGTTTAACCTGTTGGCCTGCCTAATACAAGACAAACAAAATGTCGCGTTTACAATTAACATCATATTTTTATTGCTGGGTTTTGATTTAAGATCCAGTACTTAATGGAATTTCGGCAATGGTATTAGTTGCCCTTAATGACCAGGACATCAATTTTTTGACGGAACAAAGGAAATCATTCTCCATGAAATTGGGGATAGTAGAGGAGAAAATGAAAGTGGGTGGGCGCTTCATGCAAAAGTGCAAGAAGAGTCCATAATTCTTCTCAACTTCGAGAAAAAGTAGAATTTTACCTTTGTGTGAAAGGTCAACAATGTGTTTACTATTGCAACTTTTAAGGTTTGGTCATTTGACTCCACAATCTGGTAAAGACAACAAACGACTAACATCGTGAAGCTTTTGAAGATTACCAGAAGCTGTTGTCTCTCCAGGCTTAGGAATGAAATAAACTCTTTGGATTATCACGTTAGTACTTAAAAATGCACGACATTTTGTGTGTGAAAATATCCACCTTATCCTAGACTAGACAATCGTCTTTTTTTGATCGTTCACGAACGCAACTATGCAGTTTAAACCGGATGTAAAAATTCCGTTTCAAGCGCAGGAGTTACAGGGTTTGGGGTGGATGATGACTGATAGACGCGAAATAATAAAAAAGATTATTGCATATTCGAACGGATTGGACAACACAATTTATTTGAGACATTTACATTTGCCATAACAAATCAAACCTTATGACATATGGAAATAAATATATCCCTTGGAATTAAAATAGTTTTTATTATATTATTCCATTTAAGTGATCTTCGCAAAGATACAGATTACTTTTTGATCAAGATTCGAAAACTGTTTTAAGAACTGATAGCTGGGTATTTCGTAGATATTTATTTTAGTAGCTTCGTCGTGTCATAATGAGTGTCACACCTCACCTAAATAATTAACGTTAGGTTAAGTGATATTAAATTATTAATTAATGTTATTAGTAAGATCAACACGTCTTAAATTGACTCTCGAATGCCTATTGCACGGTCAACTTAATTGATTTTTTGCTTTTAAATTACCGAACAACGCAAACGGTACAATCCGAAAGTAGGTCAGATGGCCCTTTTATTGATTCCTGACAAAAATAGCACGATAACGGTTGATTCGTATAAGCCGCAACATATTATAATTATTATTTAGTTGCTAGATAATTATGAATAATGTCTCATGATCAAATTCAATATGTGAGTTAGTCAATACTGAAGCAATACTTCTGTATGAGTTATTGAGTGAGTCTCACACAACTTGGAGTCTAGGTGGAAATAAGTCGCTTGATAGTCCGGTGAGATGATATTTATTGATACACTTAACTAACTCGTCGACTATATTATCAACTAAACTAATGATTGATGAGTACTGATGTATTTGAGTGTTGAACATGTACTGAATACAAATTGATTGCTATAATTATAAAGAAATGAATAAACTAAGAACTGCTGACATGAATCGCGCGTGCGTATGATGTACAGTCGCTGACTCGTACATATTCCCGGACGAGAGAGATGAGATGAATGATTAACAAATTTCTTATGCTAAACTTATAAAATTTCACCCAATTATAATTCATAACTTAAATCTATGCTTACAATTGATACTTAATCACTATCACTAGCTTTAGATTTAGTGAAAATAGGAGGCGTGTTCTTATGACGCTTCATACTACTTAGTATTCTAGAGAAGTTTGATAGTTCTACGGATTCTTGATTGTGTGGTAGTGGTGGCTCCCGTCTTGGTCGTGTCGCTGGCGTGCAGGAGGCGTTATCCTGTTGGTGCATAGCTGCTATCGGCACCGGCTGCGGTCGTTCGAAGTCCGACTGTAAGTTGGTGCTGCCCTTCCCACGACGACAATACCATCGAAATGTGAAGGCTAGCGCTGAAATTACTGCGCCCAACAATAGAATGTAGATGATGGCGTATTGATGAATATCATGGGTGGACATGTCAGGGAGGAGTGCCTTTTCGGACTTCATTTGATCTATCTGTTCCTTGATGTGTTGTAGTGAATCTTGCTCATCAATATAGGTAAGATTGACTTGTGGCACCGAAACGTTGATGATTTCGTTGATCGGCGCGATTATCTCAGGCAATGATTCAGCAGCAGTATTCATTTCCGAATACTGCATCTTATGTGAAAAGACAGTAAAATCTTGACCTTTGATTACACAATCGGAATTCAATGCTATAACGCCGGCCTTTGTTATTTGTGTTGCCGTAATTTGACGCTCACATATGATACGAATAGTACACTGGCCGCAACAGTGAAACAGGTATGTGTTTATTTTGTTTAATTCAATCCAATTGTTTCGGCATGCTGCAACGTCTGTAAGACACCTATCTGTGTACTTGTTTTTGACACATAAGCTGTCTTCGGATTTAAATTGAAAGACAGGTTTTCGGGATTGGCAAAGACGATTGTATTCTCCATTCTGAATACATTGTTGTATATCTTGCTTCGTCATAGTTAGGTATGTATCCTTACGTAAGTCAATGGCAATGTAATCTGAGACAGGAATGACGGTAATTGTTATGTTGTCTTGTTGTCCTGGGATTGGAATTAATTGATACAGATCGTATCTTTCTCTATTGACCAGTGGTATTCTGATTTCAAATATAAGATACTGCTTTGTCATTCTGGCTTTGACTCTCAGGAGAGGAAAAACTTTCGACAGTTCAGTTTGTGCGTTTTCTATTGGCAAAGAAAGTTCTCTTGATAATTGTCCCGAGATAATGCTAAGTTGGTCACGCAGCTGTCCTGGCGAGAGTACATGTGCATTGAGCATGCCATGGTGAATGTCTGTTATGGAGTCAATCAAAATGTCTTGTATTGACTTTAGTTTTGAGAGCATGTTTGTTGCTATTATGGTTGATAGAGCTAACTCATTCAGGACCTCTTGTTCTTGTAAGTTTTTACTTAACGTATTTGTGGCTTTTGTGAGATTGTTCAGGTGCTGGTGAATAACTTTGTGTTGGCGATTAATCGCAGATTCTGTTCTTTTTAGTAAATTGTACTCTGCTTCCACTACTGTTGTCTGGTTTTTCCATAAACGAGCCAGGTTTTTTTTCGTTTTCCTTAATAAGAGAAATGTCCTTTTCATATTTATCCGCAAATCGTTGATCTAACACGCCGAATAAGCTATTAGCTACGTAGCCTACACCGTCAATGAGGCCCCGTCGCTTGCGCATGCTTTCTTTAAAATGCTGACTGAGTAACATGGCGTCATAGTATTGTAGTTCGTCATATGAATGATTTAGTTGGAGAAGGATGATGTCACAAATTGCGTTGTTGGATCCTCTTTTGCATACGTTGTTTATTTGTTCCAGGTATTTATTGAACGTTGTTGACCCTTCCCAGTACGGATTCATATCGTAGTACACGATGAGTTTCCATTCATCTCGTATGAACTGCATATTCGATATTTTATCAAAATAAAGTGCTGTGTTTATTTTTGTCAAAGTATACGGTAATATTGATTGGTCCTGACTGAATGCTGTCGTAATGAAGAAAAACAAAGCGGTTATCGTTGTTATCAAATGCGATCTTAATCCAGGTCGGTTTGATCGAGGTTTCTTCGATTCGAAGTCTTGCTTGTCAGTCCTTTTATCTGAATGAGCGGGTAAGTGTGTGGTCTTTGATTCTGATACAAGCACAGATACTTTAATCACAGGGCGTTTTATGTTACCATTTTTGGTTTTTAGTGTGACGACTCTAGTTAAACCGTCACAACCAGGATGCGTTTCTATTACTCTTCCTAGAAGCCATCTTCCTGCTGGCAGGTTAGGTTCATGAATTATGACAACATCGCCAACCTTGACATTTTCATGAGGTACAAGCCACTTGCTTCTCGCAGAGAGTTGAGCTAGATATTCAGCTTGCCATCTACTCCAAATATCTTTAAAAATGTTTTGCGTCCTCTTCCATCTTGTCCTGTCATCATCTTCTGTATCCAATACCGTTAATATAGGACCACTGCTTAAGAAATGAGAAGGTGTCAAGTAGTTTAAGTCGTCTGGATCCTCCGTAACTGCGCATAGCGGGCGACTGTTGAGACATGCTTCGAGCTGGGCAAGCAAGGTACTGTATTCCTCGAACGTGAGTTTCTGCTCTCCTACAACGCGTCGAAGATGATGTTTCAGACTTTTTACAGCTGCTTCCCATAAACCCCCAGCGCTCGGCCACGATGGAGCATTAAAGTGCCATTGAATATCCATATTACTAATTTCAGAATAGAGCTCATCATTGAAAGTTCTACGTAGTTCTGCTAGTTCCTGTTGTAATGCTTTGTTGGCACCAACAAAGTTGGTACCATTGTCACTGTAGATGTGGCGTGGCTTGCCTCGACGTGCAGACATACGCTTTAAAGCAGCTAAGAATGATGTTGAGCTTAAATCTGATACAAGTTCGAGATGCACAGCTTTAGTAACCATGCACACGAACACTGCAATGTATCCTTTACTTGTTTTGCTTGTACGTCCTTTATTGTGTTTCACGTCAACATAGCCCGTGAAGTCGACCCCAGTATGGTGAAAAGGACGAGAAGGATTACATCGAGGTTCAGGTAAGTCACCCATCATTTGCTTTTGTTTAGTTGCTTTCTGCTTTTTGCAAGTAATGCACGTATGTAAGCGCTTTTTTACAGCTCTGTTTCCTCCTAGTATCCAATAACTCTGCCTGATGTACGCTAATGTTATCCGAGGCCCTGCATGAAACGTGTTGCTATGGGCTTGGTCTATGATTAAATCCGTAACACGGCTGTTATGTGGTATGATGCAAGGATGTTTCATGTCTTCGGAAATATTTGCATGTTTGAGTCTGCCACCAACTCTTAAAAGGTTATGTTTATCTAAAAATGGGTTAAGATTCAGTATTTTGCTATTCTTATGTATTTGTTCTCCCATTTTAAATTAGTAATTTCATCTGCAAACTCCATTTCTTGAGTGTTTTTTATAATCATATGTTTTGCTACTTTCAATTCCTCAGCATTTAAATATGCCGTCCGTGCGCTGTGTTGTCGACTGATACGTAACACCCATGCTAGTACTCGCGTGGCGCGCATCATATTGCTGTGTTTACGTAGTATGCTTTGTATGATGTCATCGCAATGAGGTGCATTCAAAGTCGTGACGTTGGTTTGTTTTGTTTTCTTTTCTTCTTCATTCGTAAAGTATACTTGATTGGATTTTATTGATGATTCGTCAAGTTCATGAAGAAATTGAGGACCGCTCCACCACAGTTGGTGTTGTTTAAGACCTTCTACTGTGATGCCACGGCTTGCACAGTCAGCTGGGTTATCTGCTGATTTTACGTAGTACCATTTGTCTGAAGTTATTGTTTTTGTGATTTGTTTCACTCTGTTTGCCACAAATGGTGTCCATCGATTAATGCCTCCTTGAATCCATCCAAGAACTGCAGTAGAGTCTGACCAACCAAAAATTCTGATTTCTCGTTCAGGGAGAGCTTGTTGGATTTTGTTTATAAGCGTTGCGAGTAATTGTGCTCCACTCAGTTCCAGTCGAGGCAAAGTAAGCTTTTTGTTGTCAGGCACAAGTCTTGTTTTTGCTGCAACAACTGTGATGTTATTTCTAATTTTGCAATACACGACACATGCGTAAGCTTTGATTGATGCATCACAAAAGCCGTGTAATTGAATAGTGTCGTGTTCTCCAATATGATACCATCTTTGAATTCTGAACTGGTCTATGTCGTGTAGTTCTGATCTGATTTTCTTCCATTCGATAATGATTTCATCTGGAAGCTGTTCATCCCATTGTATGTTAGATAACCATACCCGTTTAAACAAAAGTTTTAGCTTGATGGTAATTGGAGATAGCCATCCAAGCGGGTCAAATATCTTTGAGATATCTGACAAGAGTGAGCGTTTCGTGTCTTTTTCTGTTGGTTTTGGTTCGTTTAATTTCAATTCAAATGAAAATGTATCTTCTCTAGGATGCCATTTTAGACCAAGTGTTTTTGTTGATTCTGCGTGTTTGAAGTCAAACGAAGATTGATTTGAACACGCATTGCTGACATCTTGCAATAATTCTTCATTATTGGATGACCACTTGCGTAAGTTGAACCCTCCGGACCTGAGCAATTGGATCAAGTCTGACTGTAGTTTTTTCGCCGACGAGAGTGTGAAACTTCCGCTTACAAGATCATCCATGTAGAAGTCTTCTTTCAATGTGTTTGCTGCTTTGCTGTTGGGATATTTGTAGCCTTCATCCGTAGCCAACTGTTTCAATGTCATCATGGCTAAAAATGGAGCTGCTTTCATGCCATAAGTGACTGTGGCAAGTTGGTATTCACGTAATGATTGGTTTGGAGAGCTCCGCCACAATATTTTTTGGTAATTTTGATGATCTCGGCTGCAAAGTATCTGGCGATACATTTTTTCAATATCTGCTGTATACGCGTACTGATATTGTCGCCATCGTAAGATCAACGACATGAGATCTTGCTGTAAATTTGGACCCCGCTTCATGAGTTCATTCAACGTGTAGCCTGTAGATGTTTTTGCTGACGCGTTGAACACTACTCGAAGTGCAGTTGTTGTCGAATCGGCGCGATATACTCCATGGTGAGGTAAATAACAATTCGGTGTTGTATTACTAGTACACTCAATCATATGTTTTAGTTCTTTATACTCTTGTATAAAGTTGGTGTAGGTCTCAGCTAGCTGCGGTTGTTTGCTGAACTTCTTTTCAAGAGAACGAAACTGTGCCGATGCCATAGATTTAGACTCTCCCAACCTTTCTTGAAAGTTTGTTTGGAATGGTATTTTTACAATGTAGCGACCATCTTTGTTGCGAGTTGTCGTCTCTTTGTAATATTGTACGGCGTCTAAATCGTCTTGGGACATGGTTGAATTTTCTGCTATGTCTTCAATTAACCAAAATTTCTGAATGTCGTCTGTGTTATTGATTACGACATTGCAATGAAAGGTTTGCACGTTTCCGCATAAAATCCAGCCCAAGCGTGTTTGTTGTGCAACTGGAAGCGAATTATCTTGCCTGATGATACCCTCTTGAATTATGTTCGAGTATATCTCGGCTCCAAGCAGAATGTCTACCGGACGACTCACATAAAATTCTGGGTCTGCCAATGATATGTTTTCCAGAAATGTCCATGATTCTGGTTTTTTGAATGATTTATTGGGCAGTTTATTTACCAAATTGCGCATGATAAATACATTCGTGTCAAACGTGTAGTCATTGTGAATGGCGCTACACGTGATCGTTATGCTACCTTTGCAATTGTTTTCAGTAGCTCCGACGCCGAATATGACACCCTTGCATCGGCTGCGCGGCAATTTTAGCAACTGGGCTGCTCTTTCAGTTATCAGGGATGTCTGTGAACCCTGGTCAAGAAGAGCTCTTAACACTATCAGTGTCCCATCATATGCCTTTACTTTGATCAATACTGTTGTAAGCAATGTTTCTGATAGGTCTTCTTGAGATACATGATTGCTACTGCTGTTGGTAATTTTGCTTTTGCTGTCAGTAACTGAATTTTGATGTGCCGGTCGATGGTTTGATGTCTGTCCGTTCCCTTTACTATATGCGTCGTGAAGAAGGGTATTATGATCAGACTTGCAGACGCGGCATCTTTTACGTGACATACATTCGTTGCGATGTGCTTGTAGACAGTTTATGCATAAATTATATTTCGCAACTGCCTTCCGTTTAGCTTCGGGTTGTAATTCGAGAAATGTTTTACACGAAAATAATTTATGTTCTTGATTGCAATGTGGGCATTTTGTACTGCCCTCATTATCATTTACATGCGCATTCGATTTGAAATAATTATTCACGTTTTGATGATGTGTACTGAATGCTTTGTATGAATTGTGAAATTTCTTGTTGCTATGTACTGACTCTGGTTGATATGATGTTCTAGATGACTCCGGTTTGCGACGAGATGATTCCCATGATACAAACTTGCCTTCCAGAAAGTTAAGAAAATCTTGTATTTTTGGTAACTCGCGCGGGTCATCTAATGACTCTGAGTAGTCATTATGAGTGATGGGATCCAATTTTTGTGTCAATAAATGGACCACCAATGGGTCCCATGACGATGTATCAATGCCAAGGTTTTTAATTGCATTCAGGCATTCTTTAGTTGTATCATGCAGCCGTTTGACTGATGTTGCCGATAAGTTCTGGGTGTTGGGTACACTTAGTAATGCATTGACGTGCGAGGAAAATATTAATTTCTTGTTGTTGTACCGGTGATTGAGGATCTCCCAAGCTGTTTCATAATTGTCTGAGCTTATTGATAAATGATGAATAAGTTTTTCAGCTTCACCTTTAACTTTACTTTTCAGAAACTGCATTCTCTGGGCATTCGAGAGGGATGGATTGGAGTGAATCGTTTCGACGAATAAGTCTTTAAATGCCGTCCAATATAAATAACTTCCATTAAAGGTTGGAATCTCAATTTTCGGTGTAGACTTTTCTCGATGTGCAACTGACCACATTTTTGAGTTGATTTTGGTCTTCATTTCGTTGTAAATAATTTCGCAAGTATTGTATGACATCTCGTATTGTATGTCGGTATTATTGGGCAAACTATCAAGCTCCCAATAAAGCGTATCCACTGCTTTCCATCTTAATTCTAATACTTGTAAGGCATCTTCAAACTGCCATTTATCTTTAAGAACGTCCAAGTTGATATTAGACGCGTTTCTTTGAAAAGCTTTGATGTTGCTTCTTTGTTTGCGTAACATTTCGCTTACCTTGCTGCTGGTCTCGGGCTCTGGTACTTCTGGCACCTGTATTGTAAGCGGCGTGGTTCCTTTTCCATCGTCACCTTGTTCTTGAATGGGTTCTGACTCTGCTTTATGTGAAGTGGAGGGTGTTGGGTCATATGTCCACGCAGATGACTTCAACATTGGAGACACTGGTTTCTGGTCTAGGTTTAAATACTTCACTAAGTAGTCACGAGTGCTATTGTAGAATTCCTTAGTCTGCTCATAAGAATCTTGAGCAAAGTATGGATGAGTAAGATTTTCCCTCTCACTAATTTTTTCGTGATTGTTCTGGAACTCAGCCCAATACTTGTCGAGAAGGTCTATTTTCTTCTTAATATTTGTAGGTGTTTTGCGGCTAGGTCCGTCTTTTTTGAAGTTTGTCAAGACGTTGTTCATGGCTTGCATGATTTGATATTGAGTTTCAATAGCTCCCTCCATGTTGAAAGATAAGTATTGAATACTTCGAGTTCCTGAATATGCTTTTAACAATGTTGCTGCTGTGTTTCAATGAACTTTTGTGTTTGTTGCCGGTGTTTGATGACCTCAGGATCAGATATATTTTCTACTACGATATGTGCGCCTTCTCAATCTGACTGGGGCGATCCGCTTGTGGAAGACCAGTCAAACCGATTCGCTATCGTAGATAGAAGCACTCTGTCCCTGAGGATGTCGTTGGTTGAATCCGGCTCGAAGGACCATAAAGATGTATGAGTTATTGAGTGAGTCTCACACAACTTGGAGTCTAGGTGGAAATAAGTCGCTTGATAGTCCGGTGAGATGATATTTATTGATACACTTAACTAACTCGTCGACTATATTATCAACTAAACTAATGATTGATGAGTACTGATGTATTTGAGTGTTGAACATGTACTGAATACAAATTGATTGCTATAATTATAAAGAAATGAATAAACTAAGAACTGCTGACATGAATCGCGCGTGCGTATGATGTACAGTCGCTGACTCGTACAACTTCACTTTTTGATGTTGTTGGAAATTCTAACAAAAATATTTAAAGTTGAGTTATTGCACAAATGGAGGGTAAGCCGTTTGTTTTCCACTGAAATCTCGTAATCAGTCAACGATGCGAATTTCAATTGAAGAATAAGATTTTTACCCCTTATTACCCCCTCCCTCAATGACCCCTCAATTCTGTTAGTTTTTCCTTTTTAATGGTCAGTATCATAAAGACGAATGGTCGTACGAATATAGTTAAATTGAAATACATTGGAAAGTTTGCATTGCCATAAAAGTGGCAATGCTGCCAGTGTTCTCGTTTCCCAACGACTGACGTGGAAGAATTCTTTGTTACCTAAATCGGCCGGTTTAGAATCCTTTAATTTTAAGATATAAATACAATTATATCATATTTTTATTTGTATTTTTTTCGCATAGGTTAGTCGGATCAACATTTACATAACATTGTCATAAGGCCATAAAATTGTCTACATAATGATGATTTCACATTTATTAAATAAAAAATTGACAATTATAGAGGAGTAATTTTGCTTTTCAGGAAAAGTACACAAGTGCAACACTTGATCAGGTTTTGAATACATTAGCCAAGTTGCACTACAAATACAAAAATAGAATAAATAATTTGAATGGGGTCACAACGAAACAACAAAATGGATGTTTTTTCTACAAGTAAAAAAGAGCAA
The DNA here is from genome assembly GCA_902829305.4 of Spodoptera exigua. Taxonomy (NCBI): domain Eukaryota; kingdom Metazoa; phylum Arthropoda; class Insecta; order Lepidoptera; family Noctuidae; genus Spodoptera; species Spodoptera exigua. Next base: position 2,218,214 of record LR824601.2, on the reverse strand, counting down.
TAAACAAGAGATTGCTTGACGACACAGTTCTCAATAACAATGACGTATTTGATCTTACTGTTCTTCGTAAATAACGTAACGTGTGTTCTACGTATTAGAGTATGCAGAAGCACCAGATATCTAATGAAATTTCTTCACTTGCATACAACAATGAACATTGTCTGGTGTATCAAATTATTTTCAGAGAATAAAGTTAACGTCGTAACTAAGTATACTTTCAAGACTTATGTAATTTCAAAAAGTGTGCGGTACTTTTATTACGGTACCTAATAAGCTTATGTTCAATACAAATACATTAGTGCTCGTATTATAAGCAATACACATTAAAAATACTGATATGTGCACAGAAAAGCTGAATTGTAAACCAAAATATATTTCATTGCAATAAAATATTATGTGAAAAAACGTCGTCACTTTGGGACCGTTTCTAAACTAACATCGAGGGTGGGTTTATTAAGAAATACTCAGATTTTTAGCAAAACATTGCCTTAATTTGTATACAAAAAATCAGTTTTGTCAGTCATTACATTACATAGATACAATCAAATACGATTTTCATGTAGCTTACATCAATTCCTACCAATAGGATATGAGTACATAATTGGAAATAATTCAGGGCCTACTTATCATAAATGACTGTGACTACTCTGTCATACCTACTTAATACGACTTTTAAGTCATTCGAAAACAGCAACTTCAAAATATATTCTAGCACAATATCAAAACACGAGGATGAAATGCAACCTTGAGTTTACGAGCTCGTTACTACGTCATCGCAACTTGTTGGGCTATAAGAGACAAGAAGTCCTGATCTCCGTTCGTTGACCTCGGACCTGCATAAAAACTGCTATAAAAACAATATGGTTGGTATATTGATAAATGAAAATTAAATTGTGACCAAGTTTTATACCAGAAAAATTTGTATAGTAATTTTGAGTGTCGCATGTGAAGTGACGAAATAATTTGCGTGCGTAATTTTAGTTCCCTGCGACATAAATTAAATTGTTTGTTGTTATGTGATAAGTAAAAAAAAATACAAGAGACAGACAGTCAATAGTGTAACTAAATAACACCAAGGTTAATTTATAATACAATAAGGTTGTATTGTTTGTACAGACGCTTATAGCAGCTCTTGTACTTCTTAGCACAGGCTACCCTCTATTGTGGAAAAAAATAAAATTTAATACAATACATAAACCTAATGCTTAAATACATGTGCAGATATGTATATGTATAAATGTTTGAAGTTCTGTAGTCTAGGCAAATTGAAAAGTAATAGAGATGTGTCGGTGAACACTGGCCAACCATTAGAGTAATGGGTTACATGAACATCTGTTCATGCAACTCATAACAAAAACTTCTAACTGATATTTTTGATATGGATGACATTACATCCACCAAACAATTGTGGTGTAATCTTATTTTTCTTCTATTGTTGTTAGGTTAGTATCTAGTAATTTATTCACTGTCATAAAATAATTGATTGAATAAAAAATCTTGTAAAAGGATTCACACATTTTTTTTATCTTTGTCAAATTTGCTACTTTAGTATTGAAAAATTACATGACGACACATTTTTGTGTACAAGTTAATATGTTAGCTGTTCCGAAAATTATTTAAATTTATTTTATCTAAGTGAACTTATATTAATTAAGTAAAACAATAAAATATGTACATTATTTTTCTGGCTAACTTACTAACAGGCTAAACATCTTCATTCCAAGTTTTCCTAACCAGGTTGTTAGTACTGCCTAATAATAACAATGTTATTATATTATTTAATCAGACAGGCAGTAGAGACCACCGATATAGGCCTGTATCATGTTTATTTTATAACTATAAAACTGTCAATGATCTGATTAACATTTTGTGCTGATATTATGTCTTCTTTGGGCTACAATACAATTTATACTACCAATTTTCTCATTTAACTTAAAACACAAAAATCATGTCGTAGGTAGATGGTGGCCATAAATACTAAATAGATTAACTATTTTCTGCAAATTTTCAGGTTTCGAACCTTTATTTTGCTAATTAAATGGTGTGAAACAATATCTATATAATGTTTTGTCTACGAAACCACCATCGCGAAATAAATATTTAGGTACGTATAGATACGACCAATAAACGAAAGGGAATATAAAATGATGGAAAAGACAAAAAAATCGAATAATAAATCATTTTAAACAACAATAATGTTAAATGGTAATGTTAATACATGTCTATGTATATTTATTCAGATTCTGAGAAAACGAGATGATATTCACAGTTAACTACCAGTCTACCTCCGACTAATTTGCATTCAACTTACGAAAGCAACAAGTTGTTCAACAAAATCTTTCAATTTTTGAAATAAATATAGTAGCACAAATAATAAAAATCACGACGGATGACGTAGATGCTCAAAGATACCCAAACTTGATAATAAAAAAGCCAAGAAGTTTTCAAGGTTTTCTATGCCTCTTTCTTGGTCGGAGACGAACATGCAAAATAATGTCGTGGCCTACAAACTGTCTACCTTACCACAAAATAAGTTTCAAGTTTATGCAAGAAGCCGATTTCCTACAGAAAATATAGGTATTCGTACTCATTTATTTACAACAAAAGTTTAGATGTATGAGTAGCACTCAAAGTCTGAATTTATAATATGCATTGTTTTTATTACGTGGGCAGTAAAGTTGCGACATACCAATAGTAGACTGGCTAACAGCAAACACCAAAAGGAACACACTAGTTATATATTTAAAGTTCACACGCATTCGCAAGCGATCCATTTTCTCACAATATAATAAAATGGACGTTTATTTAATATTACAAAAATGTACGTCAGTCACGTCATTGAATAAAGCACTATGCCAAACTGAGTTGACTGGACTGACGGCGACGGAAGAGAATACAGACTTTTCCATTTGTTCAGTTTGTAATGTCGACGAATGAATGAGTATGAGCCGCCTGCCACAGACTAAAAAATTCTTAACCCTGTTATAAAGTCATAAAACTGCTTCTAATCTTACAAAAAAATAAAGATGATTAGAATAAATATAATTTAAGGACGTTTAAATATATCTTTACTTCATTATATTATATGTACATTAATTTTATGTAATTCAGATATTTGGGATCTTGATTTTTGTCGAATGAATTATACTACAAAACTAAATAAACCTTAAGTGATGTTCCATATTCCATCGCTTAGATAAATTTATATGGTCCCCAAAATGCCGGCAACGCACTCGTAACTCTTTTGGTGTTGCGGGTGTCCATGGGCGGCGCCTATTGCTTACCATCAGGTAATCCGTCTGCTCGTTTGCCGAATTATACCATAATTTGTTTTTTATTTAAGACCCGTTTTTTTACTGTTTCCTTTTGCATTCGTTTCCGACACAGTACAAAACAGGTCCTAGCCGAAACAAACATCAATCGCATTATTGAGTTAAAAGTTCTAATACTATTTGCAATTAAAAAGCCAGGCCTAAATATGGATAATGGGTTTTAAAACTATTTTATCTCACCAGATTTCGCATGATCGCGTTTGCCATAATTGGTTTTGTCACATCAGAATCTACACAAACTTAGACCTTGGTAAAACGTATATGAAATATGCGTGGCCACTCGGAATACTGGGACTTGCGATGTTTATACTTGATATTTGTAAGTGTCTTAAAAAAGGAGGAACTGTTAAAGGATGGAGGGGGATCAGATGCTTTCTTTTTCAGGGATGTAATCTTTGTTCTAAATTTCTAATCCATCGTGGGAGGTTCAGTCTCTAAGGTGGTATGTCCTATATGTTCATCGAAGAGTCTGAAATTTTACAAAAAAAAAGAGTAGGTACCTTTGAAATGACTTCATGACTTCTCCCGCCCAGGGTCGGGCAGGACGGAGTGTCTTACTGACTAATCCCCCGCCCTTTCCTCTCCATTCCTTCTCCTGCTCTGGGCTGAGGCCGCGGTGTTTCATGGCGCTTGAAAGAAGAAGAGGAAACACAAGTATCAAAACTTTAACCTTCCAATAAGGAACCTCACTAACATTAAAAGAACCAAAGGACACCAAACGTTTGATTATTCGCCCTCGGGGAAAGGCAAGGGTACTGTCAGACTCTTACTGACTAAAAACCAACCCGGTGTTCCTCCACTTACCAATGTGTCGTAGGGGTGGGTATCGCCGAAGCCTTCGTCGCAACGAAGCCCCGACGGGTATTGTCCGGCCAGATGGTTTGGCGGACCCCGTCACCCACTGCGGCCGTCACCCCGACCGCAGGACTTAACTATGAGGCGCGCGCGGAACACGGCGCCGCCGCCTCGATGCCTGCTGCTGGTCGGACGACAAGACGCCCCGAGTCTGTCGTTCGTAGGCCGCGCCCTACGGTGGCCGCAGGTCGGCAACCCTTCGACGTCTAATGCGTCTGCTGCGGGAGGGGAGAGAGGAGGCAGCCTCTCTCCCTTGCCGCCGCCTCCTTTGCGAGCATCACGGCCTCGCAGAAGTTAGCGACGGTACTCCACCCTGACTCACTCCCGACCATAGCAGACACTACAGCCGGAAGCGAAAGATTTCCCGCAGCACCTACGGCCACGACCAGGTCATGGCGCTGCTCGGCCCAAGCTGGGCACTCCGCCAAGGTATGCAGCGCCGTATCGTCCGGCAATCACCACAATGGTGGCAATGAGACGTCGGCTCCCGACCTATGCGACACAGGTACTTCCCGAAACACTTGTGTCCGGTAAGTACCTGCGTCGGCCGGAAGCTGAGGGCGCCGTTTCACCTATTGAGCCACTTTTCTAGAACGAGCCTTACCGCCTATATAGCGGCGTGCCCCGCCGTGGGTTGCGCTAAACGCGTCTGCCACTCCTGCCTGAGTCTGCCTGGCGGGCCTGGCGGAGTTCTGCCCTGCGTGCCTCAACCTGTAGAGGCACCAGGCGTTCGACCCGCTCGACTGCCTCCGCGCGCCACCAATAGAGCGACGCGAGGAGTTTTGCATCGAGGTCCCAGGGCGGAGATCCGGCTAGGAGGCTCGCTGCCTCAAAGGAGATCGTACGGTATCCCCTTATTATCCTGACGGCCATCGCGCGCTGTTTCCTTCGCAGCGTATAACGCCATCGACCGTACAACTCCCATGTAGAGCCTCCGGCAGGAGGAGATGAGATCTTCTGTTATTCGTCATCTCTGCTTATATTTGTTTAACTTATTCAATTAAATTAAGTCTGACTGTTATTTTATACATTATTTATAAATTTATTAATTCTAACTCCTACTAATATTTACATAAAACGTCTAAAAAAGTAAGCAAAGGCGATGATACCGACATCTAAGTCGAGCTTTGAGTATGTCTTACCAAAAAATGTACCTATCCAGAATTAATCAAAATTGGTTTAGCACGTCGGTATCCCTTACGTACTTTCCATTTTTGAGATTCCTACGAGACACCCTTATTTTGAGATTATATTATACTCGATTTTAGAGGATTTTGTTACCAGATTTGGAGATAAATATTTTTGAAAGTTGGTAACACTGAGTATATATTATGTCTGAATATTGGCTTAAAAAACTTGTATCCAGGCAATAAACTAAAAAAAAAATGACTAAATTTGTCTATTGTCATAATATTGATAATTATTGTATTGTCTATGATAAATAATTACTGTTGCAGTGAGATTTTTATTTTTCGTTTTATGTTTCGTGAAAGAAAGGAATATCGAATGACAATTACATTTTTAGTGATTGAATATTTAGGAACTTTAAAGTAAATTAATTGTTAGCGATAATTGTAATTATATTTAGCCGATAAAATGTCTGACGAAGAAAGATGGAATAATCGCAATAGAGGTAAGTTTACAGAAAACTTCTTAAAGCGAATTGACTTTATATTATGTTTCGTTATCTATATATATTGTATGCGAAAGTAACTATCCAATGCCAGTCGAGTCAAACTATTGTGTACTTATTAAAAACCCCCAATTTTAGCACCGTCTTGTCTTATTTTTTTATCATATCGTTATGTTTGTTCTGTATTCTGAGATCGTTATATCATCTATTGCCGAGAAAATGATAGTTTCTAACTCAATTTCTCTCTCTCTTTCTCATTCTCATAAGTCGAAACCAATTCTGACACTGACATTGAAATATGAATTAAATAATAATCTAATAAGAATATATTATCATGTATTTTAGTTAGTTTGTAACCAGACATGTAAAGACATGTCTTCTCTTACTGTTTTACTTGATGCTGGGATCCTATTGGTGTGTGTGATGCTAATGTTTTTAACCTACAACATCCCTCGATAAGTAAGCTGTATCCAAAATATTCAAAAAATGTGTAATTAAATCGTTTATTCTAAAGACAGTTTAGTGCATTGGAACTAACTGTTCAGCTTTCAATTTTTATTTTTTTATTCAGCATATAAACATATAAATTACATTTTTAAATATTTCTTAAAAATAAATAATAAAAAACATTTAAAAATATAAAAAATAGTGTCCCACCGGTATCGGGAACTGGGTCCAAGCTACCGGCGGTCAAGGATCCAGAGAAAGGAACCTCCTGACGATATGAGCTGTGTCCAGGAATACCACTTTCTGAATCAAGCCCTTGACCCAGCCACCTAACGAGAGCCTCCTAAGATGTTGGTCGAGGCTCTTGGCTATTAAGCCATTGGCTGACACGACTATCGGTACAATGATAGCTGAATCCACTTCCCACATGTCGGCAACCTCAAGAGCCAAGTCGATATACTTGATCAGTTTGTATTGTTATTGTATTATAGATTGTATTGTTTATGTTGTTTTGTTATCATTTGAAAAGACTGTTTTACATTGATTTGCGGGAGGGAGTGTCAGACTCTTACTATCTAAAAACCCCCCTGTTCCTTCTCCTGCTCTGAGCCGAGGTGGTGGTGCCTCATTGTGATTACCCCGCAACCCCGATATTAAGGATATCACTTTATGCATCTATATAATATGGGTTAAAAATATTTTATTTGTGATTGTTATTAGTAAGTTAAAATATTGAGTATCTAAAGTAGAATGAGAGAAGGGGTCCTTAAGAATTTTTCCTGTTTCTTTTACTAAATATAATGCTACACTGTTCTTACAATTGTAACAAAGAAAAGAGTAGTAACCATCGAGTTTCTTCCTCATTCTTCTCCTTTGGGATGAGGCTTTACTAAAAGCTTTACTGACACTTAAGCTTTGTTTGTAACTGTAATTGTAATAAATCTTAACTTTTTGGTTTTACCCGCTGAACTTCGTACTTGACATCTACAAATGTAGATGACATTGCTGTCCGTGGGTATAATCTGCTGTATGTGTTTACATCACTGAAGTCAAAAGGCTGATGAAAAAATATATATATTTATTTATTTAATAAAATGTTTAAATTAGTCCAACCTATCTCTACCCTCTTGAGCTCTTGATTCAGTCTATACTTAACTAAAAGTTTAATAAAAAATTTAAATAACAAATTTATTTTTAATTTTTTTTCTTGTTTTTCTTATGTACAATTTTATTTCTAAGTGACAGCAAAACTAAAATAAAAAAATGTATACTTCTTGGGTTTGAACTTTGACCTGAGGAACACCATATCGCGAGAGACCGCTATTGAATACGCCACAGCCGCTATATCAAGCCTCGCAAAATTAGCATATAATGCGTGAAATATTGCGAAAGGGAAAACTCGAATAAATGCTTTTCCCCAGACACGAGACTGAGCTAGATCGATTTCTCATCCCCGAAACCCCCACATATCAAATTTTAGCGAAATCGTTACAGCCGTTTCCGCTGGACTGATTTGGCAATGAAAACCACGAGTGCCACTAAAACGCAAACAGGAAAATTCATTTAAATTTGTAAAAAACAAGAGTAATTAATTACATACACGCTTATTAATATAATTTAAAATGATATTTAAAAACTAGCTAATCTCGCGCATTTGATCGTAGCGTGATTTTTTATAGCCTGTAGCACTCAGGAACATTGTAGCTATTTACCAGCAAAAGATTTTTGGCAATCCGACCAGGGTGCCAATTCTCGGCTTTAGAGATGGTGTCGAACTCGACAAAAAATTCGAATGACGTCATTCTTTCGACAAATTTTAAAAGTTGTTATTCTGAGCATGTCGAATCCGAGATTTGTCGAAGGCTAACGTTAGAGTTCATGTCGAGTGCTTCTGAGCAGTAGAGATGACATTTCGATTGTAGAGATACATCATTTCTGAGTGAATTCGTTGAGTTTTGGATTATAAAGTGTTTTCTTTTCTTTCGATTTTTAATTCTAAAATTCGTACTTCGATTTTTATTCTAAGTACTCGAAAATCGATACAGACTATTTAATTTGTTTATTGTGTTTCCTTGAAACGATGACATTCGCGAAATAACAATTCGGAAACTACATGAGTTGATTATCTTATCCATTTTCCACCATGGGAAAACCGCCTTATATTGTGGAGACCTCTACCATCCGGTCATGCGTTTCACTTCGTCGTTTATACCACGCACATCTAAGGATTGGAATAGGTTGTGTTGGTGGTTCAAGGCTAGAGTGAATAGGCTCTTAATAAACTAGTGTGCCTTACCAGCAACGATTGCATCACTGCTTACCATCAGGTGGGATTGCAGTCAAGCACTACTTTATAATTAATAATAACAAATTTAAAAAAAAAACAAAATATAATTTAATTATTTATATATTCTTAGAATTTTAATAAATTGTTATAAACTATTATAAAATTGGTTAATTTGTTATATGGAACCTTAATATTAATATAATATGCATGTGACTAAATTAATAAATTACAATATGGTAAACAACATTCATTAAATATATCTATACATTCGTGACCATATACACTATAAAAGTTATAATAATGAACTCTGTGAATGTGACTTACTGACTTGGATACTCTCAGGGGTAGCTAAACAACGAGGTATTCCTTAAAGTATCCAAATCTGTCAAATTTCTTGACCTTATTGAAACATCTTGATTATAAAATCAGACTAATTACACATACATAGTACAGTTTTTTGTCTTTAAACAATAATAATCTTAGAAAACTAACAAATAAACTTTACATCTACATAACAATAATGATGGCAGCAATATGAAAATAATTAACAATCATTTGTGCAGCAAAATCGTTGGACGCCAGTTGAAGTCACGCGGCGTTAGTTTTTGACCGACTTCCAAAAAAGGAGAAGGTTCTCAATTCGACCGTATATAAATGCTTTTTTTATGTTTGTTCGCCGACATCTCCGTTATTTATGAACCGATTTTGATAATTCTTTTTTTATTGGAAAGGGGATAGTCCCAGAATGGTCCCATGATAAGGAAATCAGGATCTGATGATGGAAGACCAGAGAAATCGAGGGGAACTTTCAAAAATTGTAGGGGCGAGTGGTTCTTTTGCATATGGTTTTAGTAGGCTTTTAACAAATTTACAACTTGCCGATGTTCGAACCCGACCTGATGATGGAGCCGGAAGACAGTCGAGGGATCTCCTTGACTATTTGGAGTAGTTGCCTTGTGTTTGGGCTTGAATGAGCGTTTTATAACAAAATCATTCATTCACTCATAACCTAACCTAACCTAACCTAAAACGGAACGTGTGATTCTCCATAATGGTAACATTATTTTCACTCGACTCGACATTTTGGTGACATTTATTTCTATTTTGACTGAGAATACGGAATCCTGCTCAATACGATGTTTTTTGGTAGAGGTAGAGATATTTTTGATAGACATATAGATAGACTTATAATCTCTAACTCGAGATAAATGTCGAAAATCGAGAATTGGCCCCCAGCGGTTTCAAAGATTACCCCCTACATAAAAACTTACTTTTGTACCTTGTTTACCTCTTTATGTAATATGTTAGATGGTACCGGAGTTAAAACACACAATTTGATTGATCTAAAAATAGAAATGTTTATTGTTACTACACAAATAAAAAATTCAAATAAATTAAGATGAAATTCTAAACAACCAACGCAATAATAAAAAAATCGACAATTAAAGGTTTCAACTACCAATATCTTTGTAGATCGACTATGTTACTTTAACTTATTCGACTTTTTTATATTATGAAATCTACTTATTTTAAACAAACATTTAATCATTATTTTATGCACGGAAAATTATTGATTTCTTTCTAATCCTTCATCTTGGTAGACAGAATTGTCTATGTCATCTAAAAGTACATTCATTCACTACACACAGTGTACAAAGGATACATGTGTATACTAAACACACCGAAAAAATAAGTCATATGAGAATACAGGGTGTAAGGGACAGCCTTCCGCAAACTGATAGGGTGGATTCAATATATCGTCTTAAGTTGACCGGTACATGAAATTATTTCAGGAACGTTATGGGAATCCAATTAAACCGATTTGTTTCATTACCGTACACGCAATGTATCGCTACCACCGCAAACGCACGCAGCGAACGGCAGCGCTTTTAGTATTATTACTTTACACTATGGGCAGCGCCGCGACCTTACCTTTCGGACAAAAGGTCGCGCTCGCGCCACGTTTTAATAACAATAAATTATTATTTACAAGATAGCCGCATTACTTACAAAAGACAATTTAATAATCGCGCTCGCGCCACGTTTTAATAACAATAAATTATTATTTAAAGATAGCCGCATTACTAACAAAAGAAAATCTAACAATCATAACATGGTAACTGATAAATGATAAAAAAAGAAAAATGCGTAGGTACCTTAGAATCGCTCCGGTTTCCGGCTCTGGAAAGCATTTGTGATGCGGTCTCGCATTTCGTACTCACTTGCACACGCACTCACAAACACTTTTTCTTTTACGTAACCCCACAAAAAGGGGTCCAAATGGTTTAGGTCTGGGGATCGTGCTGGCCACGGTTGCGGTCCAAACCTACCTAAACTACGTTTAAATAGGAAAGCACTGGTAAGTGGTAGCGTATCGTTACGTTAGCGAACCAATTCCAAAATCCACGTAGGTATTGGTCTTCCGGCGCCTTTTTGTCTGGGAACAATGGGCTGGTTTTCTAGCAAGCGTTGATAGTCACCAGTAATTATCCTGGAGTCTGATGGATGCCGACGGTCAGGATACCTACACTACTACAACACATTATCATCTCCCCATAATCACGCGCGCTAAACGTACCTAGGTAGTAATTTCGCACAATTTCAACAAAACTTCACTACACTACACTACATAACTAATAAAACTTAACAACACTACTTATAACAAAACTTTTAAGCCGAATGCGCGAGCGATCCGTCCCGACACACGCTCGCGGAACACAAACAGTAACATCGCAGCAAGGCACAATGGCGACTGCATGTGATGAGACACACACAAACATAAATCTGTTGTTGCCAATTACACGAAAATTACAAAATTTCGGGGTAAAAAATAAAAAATTATGCATGGTCGTAATTTATCATTCTGTTATTTTTTGTAGAGAAATGAATTGATTAAATCAATTTAATTCTAATTTCATTGTTTAGTTGATTTAGAAGAATAATAAAAGTGCAGTGTGATAGAAAGCTGTGCTTCCATTCCAGGGAGATTGTGTTTAATTTCTGGCTCGACTATCAATTTATGGCTATTGTGAAGCCATGTAAATCTGTAAGTAGTTTAAAAACTAGCCAGTAATCGCTTAAAAAGAGCAATCAATTAATAAATTAGGTAGTATTTGTAAATGCTTTAAAATTAAAACTAGACTAATCTTTATTTATTTTTTATTCAATTTATGTGCGCGACAAGATTTTCATTAATTGATTAATGAAAATCTCATCAATGTGATTATTAATGCAAAGGAGTTCTCAAGTTTTAGATAAATTTCGATAGTTCTAACATTTCCGTTTACAAAGGTAGAAAGGTAGAAGAGGTAACAAAAGTTAAAAGTTGGCAACACTGGTTCAATCGACAGAAAGGGACGCAGCTATTCTGTACGTTGGACGGGATCGTAGGTATACCTACGGTGGCGCGGCGATCGGCGCGGTGGGGCGCCGAGCCGCTGCGCCGTGACCGCGGTGCGGTGAGTTCAAACGACTCGCGCTAGGTAGAAATTGAACAGTTGATTTCATGCGTAGTTCTTTAGAGAATTCACACAACCATTGCGTATTTTTTTGTTTTAGCTGTGTTATTTACATTAATGTTATTCTTCATACAGAGAATGTAATTATACATTGAAATAGAGGTGTAGGAACTGAAAAAACGAAAAAAAAATTGAAAATTTTCCTGAAAGAATTTTCACTGGAATATGATTCAGAATAAGGAGCTGAATGCACCCTGTTAATTTGTGGAGGGCTGTCCCTTACACCCTGTATAGTATTGACTATAAACAATGTAATAATATTTGTTGTCTATGATACATTCCTTCATCTATAATTTCTCGTCTGTACAGGCGACTTTGTCGCCCAAGTGGGACGAACGGGAATTTACGGGAGTATACCTATAGCGCGACTCCATTTTAGAAAAAACTCGTGTGGGCGTGTCGGCTCTCAAATAGCCAACAAACGTTTTTTTTTTTTTTTTTTTTATATGTATTAAGTCGGCAAACGAGCAGACGGATTACCTGATGGTAAGCAATCAACGCCGCCCATGGACACCCGCAACGGAGGAGTTACGAGTGCGTTGCCGACCTTTTAGGGATTAGGTATTTGGAGATTTAGGGACTGGGGAAGGGTCCGGGAAGGGGAAGGATTGGGCCTCCGGTAACCTCACTCACACGGCGAAACACAACGTTGTGGTTGTTTCACGCCGGTTTTCTGTGAGGCCGTGGTATCACTCCGGTCGAGTCGACCCATTCGTGACGAAGCATGGCTCTCCCACACTTAAACTACTTCGCGTTCTTCGATGCCTTTCTAAGACAAAATTATTACGTCTACAATTCTACACATAGTATATCTATTTAGTTTAATAATAATCAAATTTAGTTCGATCTTCGCTAGTGTCAAAAATAAAGTTTCTTATTAGATATTTAATAAATTATTACTTAATATTTTTAGGATAGCCAAGTCTTAAAATTAACAGAACATAAGTCGAGTCTCATGAAATGTTTGCCCAACGAAGCTCGAAATAAGGTTGCGTTAACTTTACAAGAAATCTATACTTATAATAAATCTGTAGAAAGGCCAATTCTGTACATTAAATATATTTTCAAAATAACTACCAGGGGGTGATAAGTGATCGATACTGATGCCAAAAATGCAATCAGTTAAATTTTTGTCTGTCTGTCTGTCTGTATGTTCCTTATAGAAACAAAAAGTACTCAACTGATTTTAACAAAACTTCGTACAATTATTCTTTATACTCCTGGGCAGGTTATATGATACTTTTCATCATGCTACAAATAATAGGAGGAGAGCAGTGAAGGGAAATGTTGGGAAAACGGGAGAAGTTACTCCTTTATTAAAGTTTCCGTCGCCTGTGTAAGGGTTAAAGTTACATAGAAGTTATGCATGATTAAATATTCTAGATAAAATTATCCTAAAAAATATTGTACAGAATATGTCTATCTTTTATGGTTAACTCACAATAGCCCCTATAACTTCTGATAGCTTAGCAGTTCGGATAATAACCCATCGCGCTGTCGCATGTGAACATAAGGATTATTTTTGTGTAACGGTTGCCGCGCTAGATGCGACGCGGTACAAATCAAATATAATATAATAGGTTTTATGAAATATTTGTAATATTTACATAAAAATGATGATTAATAACACATTTCATGTATACTTCGATTTTGTTCTATTGGTATAGGCTGCTTTTTACCAGTACAGCACGCGGGCGAAGTTATAAGTAATAGAATAAGATTGCCAGGAACTTATATAATATGTTTTGGGGCACGCAATAATCCATAATTAGTCGGTTTCTGAGTTGTTTCAATGTGTTGTTGTAAGTTTTCCGAAAAATTCTGTGTTTGTTTTATTTTAATCCAATGCGTAAGTAAGCCTGGCTATCTGTCTGTCTCTCTTTCATCCACAAACTACTGAACCACTGACACATTCGAAAAACTCCTGATTTTTTTCCAAACGAATGTTTTTGCAGGGTTCCAATGCAACAAGTGAAAAAAAACGAAAAACGTACGTAAATTAACAACGTATTAATATTTTTAAAGTAAGTAACTTTGTTTTCAGAAGTATGCCAATAAACAGCAAAAAGAAAAGATTCATAGGTATAACGAGATGTTAAAAAGGGAAAACCCTGAGAAATATGAGGAACAGCGAAAAAGAAAAAAAGTTCTGAAATGATACAAGCTAAAGCATAATTAGAAAGAAAAGAGTGGAGAGATGATAAAAGGATAAGAAGACAACGTCAGCATGATATTAACAGACCGCCACCTATGCCCGAGCCTCAAAACAGAACAACAGAACAAGAACAGAAAATAGAAGTAAATAAAATTAAAAAGAAACTTCAATTGGCTCAAAAACAAAACCAACAAAAACAAGCTTTTATTTAAACGAGCTTTAAAAAAAACGAGGAAGAACATGAGGATATCAAATTTCAAATATTTCAATATAAGAGTTTACGGAGGCATCGATTGATAAACGATGATTTTTACAAATTGATTGTACAAAAAAATGTGATTGTATGTATAACAAATGTGAAAAATGCAAAAACAAAATACCAACATTTGCAGCAGATCAAGACATACATGTAACGGTTTATTGGAATCGGTGGGAACGCCAAGATTACACTTACACAAAAAAATGTGGAACCATCACACAAAAAAGTCTGTTCGAATAACCAAAACTGACATTGCTCAAAAAATAATAGACGATTGTAGCCGCGACATTGTAGCTTATAAGAAACACCACTACAACTATGTTCACCAACAAAAGGAATACCAAAGGTGGTTAATAATATGAAATCAACGGAATATTTGTGTGTGTATAATTTGTGATTTCTCTGAAAATTATCAGAGTAAACTAACAGAAGAAATACATTCCATGCACTTTGGTGCCTCGAAACCTCAGATCAGTCTCCATACGCCATGATTTATTTGAAAAATAAAACACAATCTTTTTGCACAATATCCGACAATCTCTCTCATCAACCTCCAGCAATATGGGCCCACTTGATTTCTATTTTACATACAGTTATTTAAAGAGATGTCGATATATAATTAAATATTCTTTCCTATCACGGGACCACTGGGTCCCGGGCCTTTGGTACGAGGGGCCGAAGCCAACTCACAGAGGCCCGTTGAACAGTTTTAATCTAAATGTGATGGAACATCAGCCGGCAATTATCCCTGTATGCACTATGAAAGTACACCCAAGGACAATCCTCGGTTGATGGAGGACTATTGCGAAATGTGGTAAAAATTTATAGGGTATGGGTTGCTATGGACTGGTGGATAACTATGGAGATACTATGGCCCCTGCCCCTGACCAATATTGATACATACGGATAAACAGGCAGGGGGTGACTGGCAAACTCAATTAATGGGCCCCCGGAAACGGCCGCTAGCATGTAGCGACAAGGGGGCAACATACGTTGAGCTGCATGGGGAAGGAGAGGCATCCCACGGCTATCAGAGCAATCCCGGAAGTACGGGTCAAGACCCCTACCAGCACCTTACTGAGATACAGCCTTCCCCCGAGTCTCCTTCAACTCCTACTCTTGCGAATCTCCACTCAAGCCAGCCAATTAAGGCAAGAATGAGGTGGGAGGGCTTGTTCTTCATCAGTGTCTTCACTCCAGCTCGTCACGAGGACTAACCAGAGGTGAAAAACAAGACACCTCCCGGGAGTCAGGTCCGTGGGGCCGGAACTGCCCAACAGCTCGCCACAAGCTGCCTTGCGGGCTAAGTAAATATTTATTATTAGTTTCATTGTTTTTTGAAGGAATGCAAACCAAGCTTAACAATTTTGTTACCGTCTGTTTTGTTACTTAACCCCTTTTTGTTTTGCAACATTTTGGAAGATTTTGTCGTAAAATTCTTACCTTTCAGTACTTATTCTTGGTTTTGGTTAACAATATTCTGAACATTTTCTTCATATGATATTGTTCAGTTTACATTTTACGCATGATAAACAATTATTGAATTGAAGACTGTGGTAACAAAACCGAGACAAAATTGTATTTTTAACTGTTTTCTAAAATATTTTGTAATTTGTTGATTCAATAAGTAATATAAAAAAGCTGTGTTTTTCGAATAAATATGACAAAGAACTAGAATCCGCCTTATTTTTATTTATTATTCGCTATAAAGTATGATAACAAAACTGACGTAAATTAATACCTACCCTTTACATTTTCACATTTTGACAAATAAATACTATTGCTACGTGAAATATTTATTATCCTTAATAAACTAGAGTATAAGTACGTTATTTCAGTTACTCTGAATAAAAAAAAAAAAA
This sequence comes from Spodoptera exigua, assembly GCA_902829305.4. Lineage (NCBI taxonomy): Eukaryota > Metazoa > Arthropoda > Insecta > Lepidoptera > Noctuidae > Spodoptera > Spodoptera exigua. The sequence goes on along the minus strand of LR824601.2, from coordinate 2,201,866 downwards.
ACGTCACAATTTTCATCAGTTGTACTAAATTTTTTGAAAGGAATAAAAGGAAAAGGAATATTTTTAAGAAAGTAGGTTTTATGTTAATGGCAATACAATTTGTTGTACGTCGAGAAATTGAAATTGAATATATATATTAATTTCAAATTTTAGTTGCCACTTTTCAATTTCTCAAAGGTATATATATATATATTATATATACCTTACTCATACGTCGTAGGGTTGCTTTACTTGTGTATTTCATTGGGTTGACCCTTCTGTTTGCTCAAAACCAGACGAAGCTAAACGCGCATGCGTCATATCGACCCCTCGATAAATGCGTCTAGCTCGGACCCCTCGTCTCACCCAGTTTCCGCCGGGTTACCAACCAAGTCGCTACTTTGTGTCACGATTCCGTATAATGGTGTAGATTTTCGTTCATATCGTGTTATCTAATAAACTGTTACTTAAAATCTGTTAACCATGCGTTCTCCTTTCGTATTTTACGCTGACTGCAAAGTCTGTGTGAACATTCGACTTATCGAGCTTCAGCAGGCGCAACAGGCAAGAGAAGCTCGAGAGAATCGTGTTGAAGATGATCATGAATATGATGACGAAAGTGACTACGAATATGACTATAACGACTATGCTAACTATGATGGTAAGACTTAGTTATGTTGTATAGGTGATATAATAAGTCCTTCCTTACCATAATTGCGCTTAAATTGAAAATAAAAACGTGTTTTTAACTTTTGGTTTATCTATATACATATTTTAGTAACGACGTGTTTTCTCAATATAATTATGTTAATTTGTCTAATTGACCTTTTGGAGAACAAAGACATCATAACAAAATGGCGATGCTTCTGCTGCGCAACTGCATATTATCGATCTAATGCAACGTTAGCAGAGAGGGGTGGAGGACGTTTGGTCCAAGTCAATGGTGGAACCATTGAATACATCCCCCCTCCAGAGACCGTCAAGGTGATAATAGTCTGGGAATTTTAACGCGACGTCCTGACCATGACGTTTTAATGACGTCATTCTTAGGAGAAGATGATTCTCGGTTATCTGCGTTAGGTGTGTAGTGAGTAGTGGTGTTGTTTAGTAACCAGTGTCATGTGTTATGTGGTGAATGTGATGTGGTGCCAGGGTCACGCAGTATGAAGGCCGGCTTGATGCGGTCTACAGGTACTGTTGCCTGTTTACCGTTCATTTCTCTTCGGTGGTGGTCTCAGATAGAGCTGAGTGGGACGGTCTTGGGAGGGAGGTGTGGCATGGTTCCCTTAGATACGTTGTCTTTATAGCGTTCAAGGAGTACAAAATGACCAGATAGTACCCAATAGACTGTCATCAACTCATCTCCCATTAAACATAAACCTGCTAGTTTTCCTTCTAGAAGACTCAAACTAGATCCATCTTGATAGAGGAATAATCGAGTGTATTGGGTAGTTTTGGATGTCACTACTCCATCTACTGCATAGTCTAATGTAAACAGTCACCTGGGGTGATGGTGATAGGGGGACTTCTGGATCTCTTTCGTAAACTAGAATTGTAATCAGTTATAAATCTGTTAGAGACAGGGTTGAAAATTGCCTTTTGAATCCACCTCGAATGTAAGAATGGATAATTTCCTGAAGTTGAATTCTTACTGACTGAGGATGGTGTTTGGTCTTGGAATGTTTACTGGATATAATCTAGGTCTCCGTCAGGGCCTCCTTTTGCGGGTTTGTGGACCGAAATTAAAATCACCTTATGTCATTTCATTAGAGGACCGATACGAAATTGATGTCTTCATTTGTGCAACTTCTAGCTTCTACAACAAAAACATCAACTTTTAGTTACTCAATTAATCGTGTTACATAATACAACATACAACATATATAATATATATGTAGGTGTAACACGATTAATACATATGATATTATCATATGTATATGTATTTTTGAATATTTTAAGGCACTTGCATAGGGTCATTGGATACCTGTGACGGGCTTAAAATGCAGACAAAGACTATTTATTTTATACTCTAGCTTGTTATTTTCAGTTCAAAGTACAAACACAACATAGAATTATATTAGGTACATAAGTTTGCAGCATAAGAAATGCGTAGCCTAATTAAAACTAGATATTTTTCTTGTAGGATAGTTCACTCCCTTAACAATGAGTAAATTGTTACGATTTTATATTTCAACCCCGCCCAACAGTTCCGGTAAGCATTTGCTATAAATCCCCTCTCTATCCATCCGTTGCCCATCCTCTTAAAGTACCTTGTTAGCTATCTATCTCTTTCTTCCTCACATAAACGGCTAAATAAATAGATCCGGGACAAGGGGAAGGCACCCTTTTCGCTCTCCCGGTACATGTACAGCTGCCACGGCGCTAACCAAAATGGCGTTTGCATTTAGGCTGCGCTATAAACGAAACGCTTCCTAAAGTTTATGCGCGTTGGTATTCTAGTGACTTAGAACATCTTACATTAAACGAATAGGTTTTAATTGGTTGTCATTTAGTTATATATTTTAGTGTCATAATGTAGGTCTTGATAATTGAGGGAATTGTTGTAACCGCAAAGATCAGCCAGCAATATGAAGTTCTATTTATTTTCACATAAATGTTAGTTCCGCTTCGACTACTTATTTAATATTGTGTATCTTACCTAATTACTTATTCAATATTAGCGTGAATTATGAAATTAAAAATATGGGTGACGGAAACAGTGAGCTTCCGCATTCTGTCGTCGACTAAACCATCGGTCGTCAATATCTTTAAATCAATCAGTCAATTCCTCCATGCTTAGCCCTTATTTGTGATACTCTGCATTATCCCAAGATACGTAATAATGTATTTTTTAGATGAGAATATTGAAAAAGCGCTGATCTACAATTAAACAATTTTCTCTGCTTTTGTACAATTGTTGAGCCGCTGTTTTTTATATTCTAGATATCTACGCATCGCCTACGCATTCAAGCTTTGAGGTTCTCGATCCGCATGACCCCACTTTGAGTCGTTTGGCTACCCTTCTGTTCAAACGAACAAATGAGTACTTGCAAGGGGAAATTGCTTCTGGAGGTGTATGTATTATCAATTGATATTTTGACTCGTTTGATTATGCTGATTAAAATAATTCATTAATTTTGTGTTTGTTTCTTAATTATTTTCGTGTTTTTAGGATCATTACATGTTGCTGGAAGAAATCAATCGTTTGGCCATTACCAAGTATACGGACTTGCGCAATCTCGCTGTGAACCTGAATCGGACTCTGATGGAATACAACGACCTCTGTAAGTAATAAACGATAGGTTTAATATAGACTGCGCAACATAATACCTAAATAATGTAAACTTCTTTGTTCGTACAGATGGCAACACCATCAAGCCGCTGCTTTCTCAAATTGACGATATTGACATCATGGTAGCCAGACTTGAGGAAAATGCTTATCGTTTGGATAGTTACACAAAGCAACTGAAGACCCGCATCAAAGAAATGTATGACGCGAAATGATAAGTACCAGAAATGTATCGAATTCTAAACCTAGTTCCAATGAATTAACAGGTAATGTTTTAAATTGTAGTTAAAAATTTATCAATGTGCTTGTAGATGATCTTGACTGTAGATGCCTGTTTTAAACTGTGTTGTTCGAGAGTCGTTTATAAAAACTAGAAATGTTCAAAAGTCCAATTGTCTTTATAATGATAACGCTTGATGATATTGCTTTCCTCTACAACGGTTCCGAACTAGAAGAGAGTTCTTTGTTTATTATAAGCATTTTTAAGATAATATAATGTTGTACTTTAAATACATATGTGCTATTATAGTTTTTCATTCTTACGATGTAATTATTAATTAGATTTTAATCAAAACATTGGACTGTGGTTTAGAATTCTGTATTTGTAATTTTACGAAATCATAAAATATGTATCTATTCGATGTGCAACAGAAGGCAAGGCTCTAGGATTGAAATGTTCAAAAAATTGAGAAGGATAAGATTCGGGTCTTTAATTTCGGTTGTCCGATCTATCCGATATGCTAGAGTATTTTAAGTGTTCTGATTATTTCATAGATTTTCAATATACAAGATTCTAGAGAAGGAAGTGGATTTTAAAAAGCGCTTTGTTTGAGCCGTTGTACATTCTCCACTTGTAGCTTCCTTACAGATGAATTCGTTTACGTTTTACGATGTAATTAGTGTTCATGACTTTTAAAAACATTTTGATGTATAAACTGTTACCAAATATATTTATTAAAGTACTATTTTCTTTGTCACACTTATTCTCAGTATCCACGAAAATAGAATTGCATTCTTGGGGCCTTATGTCTCATGTTGCTCGTCAACTCGTCGTGTTTTAGAGTAAATGTAATTCCATTATGTCTATTAGATTAAGGTACCAAATAAAAATATGAAAAGACAGAACCTACTTATTAAACTAAAATGTACATAAAAGAACTAAATAAATGTAAATATTTTGTTTCTAGCTGTATTTTATCACAAAGTACACTTACAATATTGTATGCATGTTCATAATACGGAGTTTATTAAAAATTTCTATTCGCCATCGTCTGGGGATAAAAATAATTGTATATTATGTAGTTTTCTTTCATTGCCGCTTAATTGCGTGGTATTAAAAATATATTTGTTACAGTAAAAGTAGTAAACGTCGAAGTGTCAAAAGGTCTAACCTTCAAAAAGCCTGCAATTGAAATGTTATCCCATCGGAGTTGTGGTTGCCCATGGCCGGCGCTGATTGCCTAGCATCAGGTGATACTTCTGTCCGTATGCCACAATACCGATAAAAAAAACGGAATATTGAGCGCTATCTAAGTACACCAATAAATCACTACGCATGTGTTAAATTTGTTCGTCAATGAATTTAGCTGCGTGCTCTTTTTCATATTTGGTTTTGTTATCTAAGAACAGCATTTGGTTCCAACTTTGCTGGTGAATGAATAGTAAGGATTATAAGTTTGACCCCACACGTAGGTTTTCTTCATTTCAGATAACAATGTCATATTTTTATCTATAAAATAGGTTTACTCGGTACCTAACCCCTAAGCCACAATGACTTTTATTAGTGTATAATAATTAAATAATGTTAATAGACATCTTTTAAAATCAAGTAGCAGATTTATTCTTAATTAATGCATATTTTGAATCTATATGGATAGTTGTAAAAAAAATCGAACCCTTGCCGGTTATATTCCATATTGGCTTAGATGTTTTAATACATTTAAAATTATATGTTCTTTAAAAATGCCTGTTTATTCTGAATTTTAAATTTAGCATATTGTTAAATATAACAAATATTTTAGGTAAATTTATGGTCTATTTGTGTCTATATATCCTGTATTTACCCAATAGATTTTGAAATATAAAGTTTTAAAATATTACAGTTAGTGATACAAAAGCACCTTTATATTAAATGTTTATTAGCATGATAGCTTTATAATCGTCAATGTGTAGTTTTGTCTGTAAGTAAGAAGGTCACGGTTTGTAGTAGTATATTAGTAGCTATTACTTATACGTAGACTCAAATATATCGAGGATGAAATCCGTAGCTATATTTCACCGATATTTATGTAAGGTTTCTCGTCACAAGACAAGCTGCAAAACGTGTAGGTTTAATAGGGAAAATAGGAGTAAAAACTTTTTAAATGTGTCTGTAGTCCTTTTGTCTACTAAGCTTTTGAAGCTGATTTTTTCAATTGGATATTTTATAGCTAGGGTATAAGGTGATATGGTTTGAAATGTTATTCTTTATAATACTATTTTGACCATCATCACAACTTTACGCACTCTTAGATTTATTCGTGTTTAAGCACATTAGTAGCGTTTTTAATAGAATTACTTACCATTCTTTAAGAGGTAGGAGGAACTAATTTTATATTGTTCCTTCCGTTAGGTGTGTAAGTATTAAATGTCTCATCATCCATCTCCATTATTTTCATCATCTCATGTACTCTAATACTTATCTTTTCCTTTTTTCTAAACTCATAAATTATATATTTATCCTACCTTTTACCTTTACAATTCATTGACAATTCCTGCAAATACATATTCACTGTTCGCACTATTTTTTTCCCCACGGCACCTTGTAGTAAAGATAGGCTTTACTACAAGCTGCAGGTTATAAGGTACTCAACTAATGCGTCACATCTGAAATTGATGACCCCGCTGAAAATTCTACTTTCAACTAGCGTACGCATGCGCTGTTACCTATTATCATTTTCTGTCGTTGTTAAATTGCATTGCTGCTGTTTCACTTAATTGGGAGGTGGTCCTAACCTAACCTGATTGTCTTTATATGTCGTTGGGTAGCCGCAAACTGGGTAGTATCACATTCCCATAGTAGAGCGGTATCCATCCAGTTCCGATGGCCTTCGTTTATTTTAATTCTAATGATTAAATCCTTCCATTCCTTCTTTCTTCCCTTCCCAATTTTGATGAATATTCCGTTCTATAAACCAATTTGAGGCTGTCTTTCACCGGAGCTCTGATATGGACGGGTCGTAAGACCCAGATCCAATCTGGGAACCAGATGCGCCACATTTGGCGGCACCCTACACTGACTTTAAGGGTTAAATAGAGGTAGATTATAGTGTGGAGTAACACATACTGCGAGTTAAGTCAAAATGACAGAAGCTAGTAAATATAGTGTATTCATATGCTACATACTTCATATTGTTCGCTTGTATTTTGTTGTTTGCATCATCGCTGTTAAATAATTAAATTTCTGTCCTTTAACTATACTTAAAGTAAAAAAGGTGATTTAAATTTTAATAAAATGTAGAATTGTGATTGTTGAAAAGAGTTTATAGATTTGACGTGATTGGTAATGAAATTTTTGGATTTGTAGTGTATCGATAAGTGACATTACACAAAATTTTCTATTTATTGCAGCGTCTTTTCTAGAAGTAGGTACTAGTTTAGGATTTATCAGTGTTTCTAGTTACAAGTCAATAAATAATATTTTTTTTATATTTGCAATAAATAATATTTTTTTTATATCATAATCCATTAAGTATTCTAGAACCAAATAAAATCATGTCTTCTTAATATTTCGTAGTTGTTTTAAATATTAACACAAAGCGCCTTGAGTGTCCTTTAATAACATAGGTAATAGTTTTTATAGAGGGACAATTTGAAATCTTTGTATCGATAAGAAAATATTTTTATGACCGCCATAGTACAAATATGGAAGAAGAAACTCTGTTAAACTTACTTCTCATCTTAAAAACATATAAGTGTCTATTAAGGTAATTAGTAACATTCGTTTATGAATATTAATATAATATCTACTTGATGCAAAACTTTTAAAACGTGATTAGTCGTTTAATTCAGCAATTCAGAGGTATGAGGAATGTATATAGCTATTTTGATATGATTTAGATTCAAATTGGAAATGTTTGTGTCATTTCCACGTTTCTGAACTTCGTTGATTTTACATGGGAAGTACCTACTTTATTATGATTATTAAATTACGAGTCTAACAGTTCTTTATCTGATAAATATTTGCTTTTGTCCCTATGTATTCAGATTACCAACTAAGAATATTTTCGCCGTTGTTTATTCAAAAGTCAAAAAATAATTTATTAGATACAATCAGACCTTTACAGGCACTTTTGAACGTCAAATTCATTGGAATTTAAGTTAAAACAATTTTTTGCGTTACCTTGTTTGGTTGTGTACAAGTCGGCTATTTATTTATTTTTATATTATCACATCGTTACATTCATTATCTATATTCAGATGTATTCTAGACAAAGTTATTCGCTTTCATAAAAAGTGTAGCTTTTAAACTGCTGTTGTATGGTAGAAGAGGTTATCATATGTCTTAATATTTATTTTAATTTGTAGTAAGCAAATTTACTCCGTACGTGTACTTTAAAATCTGCTGTAGTTTGTAAATACTGTTGTACAGTTCTTAGGAAAGATATATTTATATTTTTTTAAACTAACAATGTAATAAAGGCTCATTTATCTTAAATCAAGTGGAAAGGAGTTGGCCCTACAATTTCGAATAAGGTGTAGTTGTAAAGTGATGGCAGTAAGCAGCATATATTTTTATTATATAAAATAGCCTTTTATAAGAATAAGGCTGTATATTTTTGTACTCTTAATAAACGTCTATATTAATTAGACATTTCGAATGCTTATCGATGTGTACTTGATAACAATCAATAAATTCACCAAATACATTAGGGTTTTCACTATTTTTAGTGCTCATGCAATAACTTAAAATTGACACTTATAAGCTTACGTATTTCATAATAATGTAATTTTTAATTACTTTTCACGTTACTCGAAGGATAAATAAATGTCGTCATTAATTCGCTTAAATTTCTATCTATCTTATCATCTTTATATATAAAAATTTCGTGCCACGTGTTTGTCCGCGATGGACTCCTAAACTACTAAACCGATTTTAAATTTGATTTGCATTCCGTGTGCATTTTGATCCAACTTGAAAGATAGGATAGAACATCTCAATTTATAGTCACACTATTATTTACCTTAGCCACAGCAACGCGTGGATGGGTCTCCTAGTTTATAATATAATACAGGCTTGATAAGCAACTGCTATATTCTCCTTAAATAGTCTTAGAACTTAAATACTTAAAAATATAACTTATTGTAGCCGTTTACATCGCATTGTTTAGGAATAGTAATGTATGTCACGAAGTCAGCGTTACTGAAAATATTTTATCAAATGAAACATATAAATGGTCATAATATATTAATGAAATATGTATTTAGTCAAGTGTTATGTATCGGGCAGCCAACTACCAGTAGTTCAATCAACCGTGTCTATTACATCAGCTTACATTCAATAATATCGTTAATGAAATCCTTGATTTATGCTATTTAACATAGCAAATAGCTTAGATCGACGATGTTTCATTTCAGTTCATGGATGATGTTTTAAGACTTACGACATCATTGTTATATTTATGAAAATCTTTTAACCAGGTTCCAGGGACTAACCAGTATCAAAAAAGTTCAGTATGTTTTATTTATAAATATCAAGGTTTATGAAATAGAAAATTACTATTAACATTCAAATCATTGTGTGTTGGACCGAACGACGGTATCAAAGTAGTTTTAAGGTAAAACTTATAAAATATGGATGTCGTAATAGAAAAATGTGTATGTTGTAATAGATTTTCAAAATATGTGTGTTATTTAGATACGATTTGAATAATATGAATAATTAATACTTTCTTTATCATATAACATATATAATCATTTTAAGGTTGTTAAACATATTTGTATAATTATAATATTGTGCAAATTACTTTATCTTACTTGCTTTTGATGAATGGTAAATGCGAGACTCTAAACCCCTAAAGTCTAGTGACGGTAATCTATATTTTCAAATAAATATGCAAGTAAGTAGTCACTTCAATTAACTGATTACAATTATTAATGTAAGGAACATGTTCCAACCTATCATAAATCGTTCAGCGTACAAATTAATGTACCTTTTTGTATATCGACTATAGTGCTATTGGCATAAAGCCCTATACTATTAACATATTACATAATACATAGACTATTAACTTAGTACATATAGATAATAATTAACAAAATGAAAAACAGTAATAAGGTTATAGAAAAACAAATATTTTTCCGGTACACTGTTTACCTACTTAACAATTGGCATTAAATAAACAAATAATAATATTTACGGATTCTATTTGAAATAGCCGGTCTGTAATTATTATTATTACTTCTTTCGTTCATTGAAATGGAACCAGTCCATTTATTTAACAAATGATGGCTGCTATATTTGATCGTAAACGACACCGCGTTAATGTAACGTAGGTACCACAATTAAGACCGACAATCAGTCACTTATCGGCTTAACAACGAATCATTTATATCGATTGCATAATAATTATATTATTTATTAGTAGTTACTTACTTTAAAATATTGTATTTTTAACTTAGTTACGATGGTCTAGCTCCATTTCAATATATGCTACATTAGCGTAACGTACTCAATACATAATAAAAAAAGCGATGAGTTTCGTATATTTTAATTTTGAATTTGTCTATTGAATATATATTACAGAATATATAGGGTAAATATTAAATAACTTCTTTTCAATATTTTCTAGTTGATAAGGATATTTATTTAGTCAAGTCAAGTTTTCAAGCATTTAATTAGAGTCATTTGTTTGACTGATTTAAATGTATTTTATTCATTTATGGTAAATATAGTGTGTAGTCAGGTTCCGATAAATAAATAGACAAACTTGCACTCAAACTGATGTATTGTTAAAAAACCCTTAAACACTACTATAACACACGACAAGTTCAGAAGGCACAGTAGGAATGTATTCACAAGCACATGCACAGTATAAAGTTAGTGAAAGGATGAAACTGTAAGTATGATAGTCAGAACTTATTCGAAATTTACATAAAACCAATTGTAAAACATAACTAACAGAAATTCTCATCTAATTAGTGAGATAAAAGAAGATTGTAATTTTTCTCTTAAATAAAACGTCAATGTTAAATAGACAGTAAACCAGCCAGATAGTAGTATTAGGTACTGTGAAGTATATATGTAAGTTATTAAAATAAATTGTAAAGCAGCCTAGACCACCCCCCAGTGAGAGTCCAGAGACCGTCAAGGGCAATAAAAATCTGTAAATTCAACTCGCCTCCCAGAACGTGTGTTACTTGGTGGCACTTTCAATGGGGGTTCTTCCACCCGGTCAGATAAAATGAAGGCAGGCTTCAGTCTGTCAATGGACATGTATAATCTTACGCATCAATCACCTCGCTAAGATTTGGTGATCATTTACTACTTTTAGTGGTCGGATTAAATTTGAAGAGCAAGAATGAATGGTTTTGAAACATTTTATGGTGGTCATTATATTTAACCCTATTCTTTTAAAGGACACACTTTATATCCATTCTTCTGTCCTTGATTTGTGTAATAAACATGTTTCAGAAATAAAATATCTTAATTCGTGTCAAAGGTATTTTTATTTAATCAATTATTTAAGGATCTCATCTGCTGAAATCTACTGCCATGATAAAAAATGGATTATACAAAATGTTTTGTTTTTTTCGATTGACATACACATGACACAATATAGGTACCAGTCTTAGAAACAATTAATTGTCCAACGAAGACATCTTTATTCAGAATTTTAATTCGATTCCTGATTTGACATGACCTATTGTCATTTTGTGAAATAATGATACCACATATAACAGTGTAGTGATGAACTCAAAAATCGATAAACAATCAGGGAATCAGTTTCAGGAAGGCATTCAAAAAAATACGGCTACCGAATGGTCTAAATGCGTGTCCAATGTTGTCAAAGAAGAGGAAAAAAGGAGTAAGCTAGATATTTTAAATTGACAATTCATAATAAATGTTACAGAAAGTAACAGCGACAGCGATTGTGATGACGGCGACAATTTATAAAATTTCTATTTTATTTGTCATGCAAGGAGCATGACAAATAAAACAGAAATTTTATGATCATGATCACATTTTTTATTAATTTCACACACAATTACAAAAGAAAAGTCTCAGATCGTTAATGAATTGTCAAAACTAAATTATCGGTTCAAAAATATTTTATTTCCTGATAAACTTAGTTTACGAGAGTAAATTAAATTAAATTTATAAACGACAGGAATCAATTCAGAAGTATTCGATTTCCACATCGAATAATTTCGCAACGTCACTATTTATTACGTGTCACATCGTTGCAACACTGAAATTGACAAATCCAGAATGGAATTAAAATTCTGAGTATAGACAAGGAAAGAACATGGGTCTGAAAGTACCCAGTTTGTAGCAAGTTGAAATTGGTACCATTGGAAAGGTCTTTAAAAACGTAGATATTTTTTGTATGGCATTGGCAGTAACTTTGTAACTTATGTAGGAAAACAGATATTCGACGTTGAAAATACCAAAAATCCTAAATAAAATCGACCCACGTACGTAAATTTTTTTATTTAATCCATAAGTTGGGTTATCCATGCCATCCGTTAATCCATAAGTCGTAGAACATATGAACAGACGGAGGGCGGTATTCGCAACAACTCTACGGTAACTCAACAAGGCTACGTCAATACCATTTCCACAATTGACAGAAGAAGATGTCATTCTACTCAGTTTGGGCACATTACCATTTAAAGCTCGCTAGATCATATGTTGCCGAACATTTGCGAGGTGGAGATGGTATATGTAATATTGAGGTATCTTCGGGCCCTAGTATGTCGCAGCATAGGCTAGTAACAGAAAACTGCTAGTTAATTGGAGGCCGCATATTATCGAGGCACGTGTCAAATAAAAAATGTTACACACGGGGTTGCGGGGTAAGCGCAATAAGGCACCGTGACCTCAGCCCAGAGCAAGAGAAGGAACAGGGGATTTTTAGTCAATAAGAGTCTGACACTCCCTCCCGACCGGCCCTGGGCGGGAGAAGTCATTTGATGATTTTTCCCTCACAAAAAAACCGGTATCGGGAACAGGGTTCAAGCTACCGGTGGTCAGGGCTATAGAGAAAAGAACCTCCTGACAATACAAGCCGTATCCAGGAGTACCACTTTCTGAATCAAGCCCTTGATCCAGCCACCTAACGAGAGTCTCCTAAGAAGTTGGTCGAGGCTCTTGGCTCACACAAGGTTTTCGTCATGTAGGACGGCTATTTCAACAATCATTGCACGCCTCTCCCTCGGTCCACCACCACACTATCAGGCTTATTGGCCACAATAGTCCTGTCAGTGATGATAGACCGGTCCCAGTACAAAGTGATATGACCATTATCAAGAACTAGGTCGGGCTCATACTTGTAGTACGGCACTTCCGATTTCACAAGAGAGTATTTCAGAGCGAGCTGCTGATGATGTATGATCCTGGCTACACGATTATGCCTATGCAAGTACTCGCCATTATCTAGACGAGAGCAACCAGAGATTATGTGACGAATTGATTCTCCCGGACGGTGACATGCCTGACATATGTCAACCATAGCCTATACCTGAATTCTCCAGCATTGTGCTTAGAGGATTCAAGGCTAGGCAGAACCAAAGCGGACTCAAATTATCACCCTGGAATATACCTCGCTCGATCTTTACAGGTTTACTATTCCTTTGAATATGTCGACATCGCGGATAGCGAAGGACCATACTCCATTGCCTCATACAAGACATCAGGAAGGTGCGTAGTGTTGTATCAATTTTATACAATTCCAGCACACGCCTCCTGAGCCATGTATGAGGGATAGAGTCATAGGCCTTCTTGTAATCTATCCAACATGTCGACAGATCCTTTCGGGAACGTCGAAACTGTTGGCTAATGGTCATATCAATGAGGAGCAGCTCCTAAGTACCGCGGGACCCGCTCTTACATCCATTCTGAGCAGTTGACATAATGTTATGTTTGTCAATATGGTTATTAATTTTGATTCTCAGTATGGATGTAAGGACTTTATAGACCGTCGGTAGACACGTGATCGGCCTATAATTTTTGGGTTCCGCAGTACTACCTGATTTATGGAGCAGGTGGGTTTACTCCTGTTGTTAGAAACTGGGGCAGCGACCCTGACTCTAGGGCAGACTGGAGTTGAGTTGCTAAACGAGCGTGCGATCTTGTGAACCACTTGATCCAGAAATTGTGCAGTCCATCCGGCCCTGGAGATTTCCAGTTGGGCAACGGACGGACTGCACGAGCAACATCTTGGGTGCTGATGTTAATTGCCCCCATATGTGGTATTGGATCGCACGTGCGTTCGACCTCCCGAATCCAGTCACCCTCACTGTGACTGACAGGCACCGACCAGATACTACGCCAGAATGAACACATTGCGTCATCATCCGGTAGGCGCATGTCAGTCACACCTTGATCCGATCGCTAAAGCCAAGCTCTATACATCCATCTTTCATTACTCCGGAACATGCGATTCTGGGTGTATCGCTCCACCCGTCGCTTGTACCTTCGAATACGGTTTGCCCATGCATACACCTTCTGCTTCAGGAAGTCGATGCGCTCTGTGACCTGGGAAATATAGTCTCGGGGGCTGATGTCTGTCCCCGAGAATGCCCGTCTCACAAACTTATCGCGCATCACTCTAGGGCGAGTATTACCCTCCCTGAAGCTAATTAATTTGCCAATGAGTGCTCTCAGCAACACGACGATCGATCCTGCGCTACCAGGCCGGTACACAGCTGGTTTTGGTCGTGTGGCTACGTCACTGGCTGGGAGTTTGACGTGAGCCACACGACATGCCGGTACGGCCGCGCAGTACATCATCGAGTGTGTATAACCGAGGTCTTCGCAGTCATCAAAATAATTTGACAACTGCGAATCTAGAGCAGCCACTTACACACAGAACAGCGCTTTATTCTTGTTTTGCATGGGCAAACGAGGTAAGCGTGGTCTAAGTTCAGGTGACATGTAGCGATATTTCCGAATCGCACACTCCAAAGCACTCCTCATTTCGTTACTGCACTGGGTACTTACGTGTGCAACTGTGTCAGTGCTTTCCTCATCTGCGGCGGTACCGACAATACCGTGGTTCGACGGTGGCTCCATCGCTGGCACCACGGTCCGCGACGAGGAGGCACTGGCACGGCTACCCATTTCCATTCGCAGGCGATCAAGTAAAGTATCGTCCAGCATACGGTTACGCTGGATGATCCGCACCTGATCCGACGGTCGTTGAGCTGAAACGTTGACGGCTGGCTCAAGCACCTGAAACAGAGAGAACATCCGAACACGGTACGCGGTCAGGTTGTTTCCTCCCTCTGTAGCCCCATAGTATGCGCGCATGACGTTTTCGTTTATTGATTGCGTCCATCGCATGCGCTGCACACTTCCGCCAGTAGCTGGGACCCTATCAGAAGCCGGTGGGCCTCGAGGTCCTAAACCTCGTCGTCGTCGGTGTCCTCACCGGCGACGCGTAGGTGGTGGTGTCGTCGGCGGTGAGTAGTACTCGTCGCTGGAGCTCGACGCAGCTTCCACGGCCGGTGTCACATAACTCACGGTGAGCCTGGATCCCGGCGGAGGCGAGGCGGAGCTGAGCGACGAGGCCGGAGGTGGCGGGCGTGCACGGCTTGCTGCGGCTCTTATCAACATAGTCTCAGCAGACGTCCTTTTTTTTTCTCATTTTATCTATTGATCGTTCTGCACGTACCAATATGTAAAAGCATAATAACATCCATAAAATAGTGGAGAAATTTAATACCTATCAGCATTGCACCCATGCGAAGCTGGGGCGTATTATTTTTATTTAGTTTTTAGAAGCAATCTTTTCTTCCAACAGTTTCTACACAAACAATATATACAATTACGTAAGATCTCAGCTAAGTACATTCACCCCTCGTCTGGTGGTCCCCTTCTTGTAGATACTTCGACCCTGACCTTTCTTTAGTAATCGCACATTTCCCCCTCTCGACAGCTGTTTGCTCATACTTGGCCTTAACCTTGGCTTGCGTTTAAACTGTTTTGGGTATTTCAGTAGAAATAAGATAGTTTAAGTTTACGAAAAAGTTCAAAATATCCCTTCAAATAAATAATGAAAGATCTCAATAATTATCATTCATCAGAAAAAGCAGATCGTGTGTACTAAATACCAATGTAATTAATGTTTAATTACTTACTTTATTTTTTTTTGTAATTTATTATGTGTACCTATTAATACTACTGTTTTCTCTATTTGCATATATTATATTCATTATTGACATCAAGAAAGTACCGAGAACATATCAATAACACACAATTTATCCAAACAATACTTAGACTAACGAATAATCCAATTAACAAAACAATTTTTAAACGCAAACGGTTACAGTTGAGTTTTTGAAAAAAAGCAAAACAAATTCAATCCTAAATTATTTCTTAAAATGGTACGGATCGACGTGTCGGATACAGAAAGTTCGGTGGCTATCTTTCGCAGACTGGAATAAGGATTTTCAGTCACTATTTCACATTAGCTATGTTAAATCCGTGACTATCCCGTTTGTAAGTAGGTATAATGTAAAAATTTTAGTAGCACTGGTCATCAACATGATTGTAACTGCTATATCCATTCAAATACTGGAATCGATATATTTTAAAAGAAAATATTAAATAAAACCTTTGTCTTATGATTTATTATCTTTTATCGTTTTGCTTCCTCTCTTACATTTTTTTCTTTTCTACTGGTTGTACCAAGGGCGGATGCAGCTTTGGCGCTAAGAGGGGACACATTGTCGTGACAGAGACAAGAACTTTTAATTCAATTTGGTATTTATATTCGATAACTATAAATATAAATAAAAAGTGGTTATTTTTCAAATGCACGTCAGTACTTCATTCTGTAACCCTTAGCTAAAACAAATTAAGTACTTCAAGAGACAATCGGTCCTGGAGATCACTTATTATTGAATCTAGAAGAGGAATGCTTCGCAACTTTTAAGCGTCTTTAAAAAGCTGTCACTAGCGTCCACATTTTTTCCTATTTTGTAAAACACGTAAAGTATCATTGATAACGTTCGTAGATCTCTTTAAAAGCGAGTAGTTGAATGCAGTGTTCTACTAAAATAAAAATAAAATAAAATATAAAGTAAAGTAAACACCCCAATTATGGACTGTTTAAATATAGCACTTATAAAATATATAACAGAATCAACAATACAATGTTTTACATGGTTCACCAAACTCTTCGTCTCTTTTCGGTAACAATTCAAGTTAAATTTGTGTACTTTCGCATCTCTTTTACGTTGTAAAGGCCTCTTGTTTATTAATATATTACTCAAGTAATAATTTGACGAGATACTCGACTAGCATCATTGCAAAAACTTACCATTCCTGCTCGGAGGAGGAGTTGCACAACATATTATTAATGTCGTGTCATTATACTACATTATCACACAGATTCTTACTAAGTGTGGAAGTCAGAGATTCTCGTGACACTGGTGGTTAGTTCTATGAGCTTGTACATCTTCTTGGTTGGGTTCGACATGTTCTAAAACATCCTCATGTAAATCCAAATTAAAGTGCTAAGGAAAGCTCAGCGGTTGGCTGGAGGTGGATGGAATTGGTTCATTGGTTTGAAAATAAATCATAAAGTGTGGGAGTGCCGAGCTTCAGCACGAATGGGTCGGCTCGACTGCGTAAAACCACGGCCTGACAAAAAACCGACGTGAAACAACTACAGCGTTGTGTTTCGCCTTGTGAGTGAAGTTAACGGAGTCCAAATTCTTCCCCTCTCCCAATTCCTCCCCAATCACAAAATCTCCAAAACTCAAATCCCCAAAAGGTCGGCAACGCACTCGTAGCTCCTCTGTTGCAACGGCAGCGCTGATTCATTACCACCAGGTAATCCAGGAAATTAATGTTTGCTCGTTGGCTTATGACATAAAAAAAAATACTAAAATCATTGTAAAAATATTGGAACACAAATTGTGAATAATTGAGTATTAAACGAAAGACTAATTGACTACCTCACCAGAGGCTGGCACTGGCTCCAGTTTGGCGTTCACCAAATCCATCTCCCATTATAGACAGTATCTTTAGCTGTTATTTCAGTACTTGATTCCGATCACTGTGGTCAGTTCATTTCTTTAACAAAAGAAATAAATATACTATCAAAACAATTTATCACAGTTAATCCGAACACTAAAAGATTCTTTGATCTTTTGGACTCTCATGCGCCTTTGAGGGCTGTACGTGTCAGGCGTCCTCCGGCTCCTTGGATCACTCAGGGGGTTCGAATGGCTATGAGGCGTCGAAATAGGGCTTTCTGCAGGTATAAGAGGGATCGTAGTGAGGAGAACTGGGGATTGTACAGGATGGCGAGAAATCGGTGTAATCAGATGGTAAGAGCTGCCAAACGCCGATACATTTTTGATAATGTTCAGAATTCTTCACAGGCTGACGTATGGAAGTTCTTGAAAACTTTGGGCGTTTGTAAGACTTCATGCAGTGTTTTGCCTCCGAACCTTTCACTAAATGACCTTAACTTGCATTTTGCTACATCGTCCGGTTTGGCAGACGCCATTAAACTCCAAACCATTTCCGAAATAACTTCCAAGCCTATATCACTCCCTGATACTTTCTCATTTAGTCCCGTGACTGAACTTGAGATCCGACGAGTTTTTGCATCGGTTAAGTCCAGGCCGGTGGGCTGCGACGGGGTGGGCCGAACCATGATTTCCCTAATCATCGACTACTTCCTCCCCATTTTTACTCATATAATTAACTTTTCATTATTTAACGGTGTATTCCCCTCAATCTGGCAAAAAGCACATATTATTCCACTTCCTAAAATCCCTAATCCCTATCAGGCCAAAGATTTCAGACCCATTTCGATCCTCCCCTACCAATCAAAGATCCTCGAAGCAGTTGTTCACAAACAAATCTCCTCCTACATCTCAAAACACAAACTTCTGTCTTCTTTCCAATCTGGTTTTCGGCCCGGCCATAGCACCTCTACCGCCTTGCTGAAAGTCACTGAGGATGCGAGGTATGGTATGGGGGACTCGAGGTTAACTGTGTTGGTTTTAATCGATTTCTCCAACGCTTTCAATACGGTCGACCACGATGTCCTCCTAGCCATGCTAACTCAGTCTGGATTTTCGTTATCGTCTCGGGAGTGGTTCTCAGCTTATCTTCGTGGTCGCCAGCAGGCGGTTCGCGTTGGTCAGGAACACTCTGACTGGTGCGGGCTGACGGCTGGGGTACCGCAAGGCGGTATATTATCTCCTCTGTTGTTTTCTTTATTTATTAATTCTATCACTAGTCGTCTCACATGCTCTTATCATCTGTATGCCGATGACTTACAACTGTATGCTCAGGCTGGTGCAGCTGACTTGCGGATCTGTATTGAGCACCTTAACGCCAACTTGGTTACTATTGAAGATTGGTCCAAGAAGTATGGAGTCACTGTGAATGCTGGTAAGTGTCAGGCCATTGTGTTGGGTAGTTCCTCTTATTTAAACCGTTTGAATATTAAACACCTTGAGCCAATAATATTCAATAAAGTTGTCATACCGTTGTCTCCTTACGTAAAGAATTTGGGCCTATACCTGGATAGTAGCCTCAGCTGGAACCAACACGTTGCGCAGGTTAGTAAGAAAGTCACTGCTACGTTGCGATCTCTCTATCGATTCAAAAACTTTCTGCCCTCAAATACAAAAGTGCTACTGGTCCGGTCCCTTGTGCTTCCTGTGATTGATTATGCTGATGTTTGTTACTCTGACCTATCCCAAGACCTTCTGAATAAGTTAGATCGAATGCTCAACAACTGTATTCGGTTTATCTTCGGTCTTCGTAAATACGATCACATTTCTTCCTTTCGCGCTCAACTTAAATGGCTTCCTATCCGTGAGAGGAGATCTCTCAGATCTCTTTGCATGCTCTTCTCTATTCTAAACGATCCTTGTGCTCCTGAATACCTAAAGTCTTGTTTCCAGTTTCTGGGGAGTTCTCACAGCCGTAATCTCCGTTCAGCCGAAAATCTGATTCTTGAGATTCCATCCCACCGAACATCCTTCATTTCTAACTCCTTCACAGTCTATGTTATTAAGTTGTGGAATGCACTACCGCTTAATATAAAAAAGGCTCCAAATAAAATAACTTTCAAACGCTATGTTTATGAATTCTACTTAAAGTCACTACAACGCTGAGTCTCGGTCTTTATCTATTATATATTAGTATGTTTATTGTATATGTATTGTTGCAGAAATTATTTATGTAGTATATATTACTTATATTAACATATATTTAGGTAGTATTTAGAAGTAAATATTTTGAGTATCTATGTTGTAAAGTCTATGTATGTTATTTATTCCTTATAATAATTACACATGCCTATTTTATCGCCGATTTCCTATTTAACCCTAAGGTTGACTGGGAGAGAATGCCATATGGCATTAATGTCCGCCTTATGTACCATCACTTGTTTTGTGTACATTAAAGTTTAAATAAATAAATAAATAAAAATAAAAGACGCATTGAATTTTTCAAAGCTAAACTCAGCAACAAATTGCCTTTGTTGTTGAATTATAAGAATTCTAGCACTTTATATGATAAGTTTTTTAAAATGTACCTAACAGAGTTTAAGTCTACTTTTTCAGATAAAACTATACCAGCTAATAGCAATGCGTCTTTCGGTGATTGGGCAACCACTGGTATCTATAAGAGTAGAAAGCGCCTCTATGAGCTTTATAATGAGAGGACATATATTAACACTGTTGAATTCAGTGAATATGTAAAAAACTATTCTAAATTATTCAAAAAGGTTTGCTCTATTGCTAAATCATTATTCTTAAGCTCTAAGATAAAGAACAGTACCAATGTTATCAAAGACACTTGGAATATTATCAACAGTGAGGCAGGAAGGTCTAAAAAGAGAATAAATCAACATAGTCTTGTAATTGATAATAAGTTAATAAAAGCGGATGTAGAAATTGCAACTGCTTTTGAAAATTTCTTTTCCGACATTCCTGTATCCACTACTAAGTCACTGAATTCATCTCCCACTGTTGCAGAGTCTTTACTCAAAAAACATGTTGTAGCTTGCGATTCAGGGTTTTCCTTCGAGCACATAGATAACAAGGAAATTGTTAAAATCTTTAATACTTTGAATAACAAAAAGACTGCAGATCTATGGGGCAATTCTGTGTATATTACAAGCTCTGTAATAACTATTGTAGCACCTGTATTAGCTCAAATCTTTAATAACTGTATTGACTGTGGTGTGTTTCCTGATCTTATGAAATGTAGTAAAATAATTCCATTATTTAAATCAGGTAGTACTTCTGACCCCACTAACTTTAGACCTATTTCAGTGCTACCTACGTTCAGTAAAATTTTTGAAAAAATTATTTTAGATCAAATGCAAAGATTTTTTTTAATAGAAATAAATTATTACATGCGAAACAGTTCGGATTTACAAGGGGTCGTTCAACAACTGATGCCGGTGTTGAACTTCTTAATCACATTTACGACGCGTGGGAGGACTCAAGCGACGCTTTGGGAATATTTTGTGATTTATCCAAGGCGTTCGATTGTGTGCTTCATGATACACTGATCAGGAAGCTATCCCATTACGGAATAAGAGGTGCATCTCTGGACCTTCTTACCTCATACCTGAGTAATAGGGTTCAGAGAGTTGAAGTAAACGGAGTGGTTTCTGCCGGGTCTGTTGTGAAGATGGGTGTTCCGCAGGGTTCTATTCTCGGCCCGTTTTTATTTCTTATCTATATTAATGACTTGCCTTACCTTGTAAGGGATAAACACGAGATAGTGCTGTTTGCTGATGATACCTCACTATTATTCAAACTCAGACGACGACAATTAGTTATTGACAATGTAAACAGTGCTCTCTCAGAAATAGTTCACTGGTTTGGTGTTAATAACTTATTACTAAACGAAACTAAAACTAAATGTATTAAATTCACAACACCAAATGTTAAACAGGTAAAAACCAGTGTGCTTGTCAAGGGCGAGGAGTTGAGTCCTGTAGATACAACTGTCTTTTTAGGTATAACCCTGGACGCTAAGCTCCAGTGGGGCCCTCATATAGGTGGCTTGTCGAAGAAGCTCAGTTCTGCAGCATATGCCGTTAAAAAAATTAGAAATTTAACAGATGTAGATACAGCGCGGTTAGTTTATTTTAGTTATTTCCACAGCATCATGTCATACGGTATTTTGTTGTGGGGGAATGCTGCTGACATTCAGTCTATTTTTGTTCTGCAGAAAAGGGCTATTCGATCAATCTATAATCTTAGTCCGAGGCATTCGCTCAGAGAATTATTTAAGGAAACTAAGATAATGACGGTTGCCTCACAATATATTTATGAAAATGTAATTCACGCTCATAAAAACAAAAGCTTATTTAAGAAGCATAGTGATATACATAATATTAACACGAGGGGGAAAAACAAATATGTTGTCCCTGCCTCCAGGCTTCAGAAAATAACTAGTTCGTTTAGATGTCAATGTATACGCTTTTACAATAAAATTCCTAGCGATATTCAAAATTTGAGCCTCAATAAATTTAAAAGTGTAATAAAGGCTAAACTTTGCTGTAAAGCATTTTATAAAATAAAAGACTACTTAGAGGATAGTCAGGCATGGGAATGAGCCGCTGTAATGTCTGCACAGGTCATGTTGACATGTTTGTAACATAAGTTACAATTTTATATACAATTTGACATTACGTTTATTTTTTATTTTTTTGACATTTTTTTTTATTTATTTATTGACATTTTTATTATTTTATATTATTGTTAGTGTAAGGACCGTGTGAGACTTGCCGTGCTTTTTGATTACCAGTTATCTGCGTTCTGACAGTTTGAGTACTTGCGCGACCCACCCAAATGTTCTTTAGATCGGTATTGTTCGTCGGACAACTCAGCAGCACTAGCTATACTGGTTGCAAACTGACACTTGCGTGCCTGTCTTCAGAACGGGTCCACTTAAACTGGTGTGGTTCTTTCCTCAAAAGACCACTACAGAATGAACTTGCACGATTCTCTCACATTATGTTATTTTTACATTGTCTGGACTTGAAAAGAGACTGACCTCTGAGTTTGTTTCGGCATTTCTTCTCAGAGTAGTCAGATAGGAAATGCCGGCTTCATCTAGTTTTTCACATATAAATTGACGTGTAAAAGTGCCGTTTTATGGCCTATTTGCAAAAATAAATTCATTGTTTCATTGTTTCATTGTTATTGGGAGAGTCGGGGTTCCATAAATGAACCGCCACCAGTCGCAGAAGCTGATTGCCTAGCATCAGCATCCGATTTCTTTGCTAAATGTTTTCTATCAAACTGTGAGAATAAAATCATAAAGTGATATACCTATATTATTAATTAAATAATAAAACACTAGATACCTTTTTTAATTAATGAATTATTTTAGTGCAACCACCCATGAAATTGAGCAGATTTCACAATTCTTCCCACAGCCTCTTTGCTTAGGCATTTCTATCTTAACCTTCCGCGAGCTAGATCCCTATGCTCGTCCAAAAAATTGAGAAGGGTATCGATTTGGTCGGAAGTAGCCGAACCTAAGTACATTATGGTTTATGTGCAATGTTGGTGATTACTGCTGAGACGCATTGACACCCGAGCCGTGAGGTGGGTCGTAAGGAGCCGAGGCCGGTAGGGTTGTCAACATAACATCTAAGAAACTAACTTTCAGAAAAGTTTTCAAACAAAAAATCATAAGTCGACTTGTTGTGGTTATGATATTATGTGGACATTAGATGTAGATTATATAACCATT
The DNA here is from genome assembly GCA_902829305.4 of Spodoptera exigua. NCBI lineage: Eukaryota > Metazoa > Arthropoda > Insecta > Lepidoptera > Noctuidae > Spodoptera > Spodoptera exigua. Next base: position 2,178,641 of record LR824601.2, on the reverse strand, counting down.
TTTGGTCACAGCAAACCTTTCATGAAAGAGTACTCTTCAATTTAGTCAGTTAACAATAACTGTGAAAGGATGTTTTATAGAGTATCGATGATTGTATTTAGATTTGACTGCCCAGTTGGGTGGCCGGGGAGCTAGCTGGCTGTTGTGTAACGTGTCGAGAGTTCGATTCGATCAACGACAACTGATGGTCCATAAATTGTTGGTCCATCTCTGGGTGCAATGTACATGTACTTTTCTATGTTTTTGGCGTACCCACGACTATGTGTTGGGTAAAGTTAAATAAGGATAAATGCAAAATGTTTTTATGCATTTGATGGTCTTCACGATTTTAATAAAATTATGCATTTCGGTGTTGTTAAAGTGGTAGTTCCACTTTACGAATTGATCGCGCATGCGCCTATGAGGGACGCGTCGTCCCACAAGCCGTTCTATTACCGCGCCCCTCGGTAGTTGCCCTCCGTGAGTTTACTGCGACGATCGGTTCTTTTGTCCGAATTATTCCTATCTTGTAAGTGAATATTTATAAATAAATTAATATTTTTCAGGATATTTATTTCTTCTGTATTAACAATGTAAGTGAATCGGAAGTGTAGTAATTAAAAGTCGTCAATTTTAAGAAATGCCTAAGTAGTTTGTCTTTTATTGTATTTATTAGATGTTTATTTATGTCATACTGAAGTGGCAGTATCAATAAACTGTGTATTTATTTTAAAGGACTGTACAAACTTACAACGATTTTACTCACCGCTAAATCTTTCAACGCAGACTGTCGCCATTTTGAATAAATGGGATCCAGTGATCTTTATTTATAATTTTGTATGTTTTGTTTTAGTCACGACGGGTTCTACAACGTCAAAAGTGGGTGTTAGAAGGAGTGGCAGTTCTGCATTTATGATGGATCAAGCAAAGAGAATAGCTATACGAAAGGTACTGTTTATATACTTCAGAAAAATATGCTTACCTACTTAATGAAATTATAAGAAATATATTTATATTAATTTGTGTTCGCTATAGCTAAATAGATGTAATATTTTTAACGTTTCCTCACTCTAATATGTTCTCTCAACAGAAAATCACATGTACATGACACACAACACAAACATTTTCTGATATACAGAAAGCGTTATTTTAATTATGGCTCATAAGAGCTGAAGCTTAGCGGGCTAGAAATGTTTTTTTTTTCGATAGTTTAAATATGGCGTGGTAATGCATTTTTTTATTAATTTTTTGACTGCACGGTTGGCGCGGTGGCTGGGCAACTGGATGCCGCGCAACGTGTCGCGGGTTCGATTCCCGCACGGAACAACTTTCTGTGTGATCCACAAATTGTTGTTCCGTGTCTGGGTGTGATGTGTATGTGGAATTGTATGTTTGTAAACGCACCCACGACACAGGAGAAAATCCTAGTGTGGGGGGGGGGGTCATGGTTAATTTTTTTGAGGTGTTACAATGGCGAATTGTTAAGCATTGCTCTCAGATTGCGCGACTGTTATTAAAAACAACGATGTAGTAGCGGTTCAATAAATTGTTTGTGTCGTTCATTTTTGCCTGTAATGTGCGTTGTGGCATTTGCAATAGCATTATTGTTAGCCTATAGGTACACATACACTATACCGGCAAAGTTCTTGATAGCGTAGGTTTTCATCCTTTAATGTTTTTTTTTTTGGTGATGGGAAAATCATCAAAGGCCTTAGAGGAGGAGGGGACTAGAAGGGAGTGTCAGAATTTTACTGACTTAAAACCCCACCGTTGCTTTTCTTGCTCTGGGCCGAAGCCGCGCTGCCTCATTGCGCTTGCCCTGCAACACCGGCTGTTCATCAGCCTCATAGGGCTTCGTCTGTGGTGGTCTATTGGCTATGTTAAAGTTGGTATATGTTAACGTAATAAAAACGTCTCATTTAAGGAGCTGATAAAGCAGTTCCTGGCGGAGTTGGGGGGACAGATTGAACCGGAAGGAGACTTTGATGAAGAAATGGAATGTGAGTATAACTATCTGTTAGAAAAATATGCGGAAAGTGAGGGTCATCTGTAATGTTATCAGGGAGCGTTGAAAATAAGTCAATGTAGATTTTGATCAGGTCTTTCCAATTTTCCATTAAATTTTTTTACCATAATGCCCTACATGTGCCTCCTGTACATTAAATTTTTTTTAACTCGCAACATCAGAAAAGTTACAGATTCTTTGCTGGCTAACAACCTATAAAATTGACAATTAAATTACAAGTTAACTACTAACTGGACAGTTTGTGATGATTATAAAAAATATTTTTTTATTTGTCCATACTAATGTCTCGAACAATTTTTTGTTCCTTCGAACTTGTTTTTCTCAATATTAATATAGGAGAGCAATAATATAATAATAGTAAAAATGTATTTAATTGTTTGCCTACTTTGTGTTTTGATAGATCAATCTGCTTCACCGGTACAGCGAGAAGCTGATTCGACTGAGGCCAGGCAAGTTAGCGAATACATGAAGAAAATCAAATCCTTCTTCATTGAACATCGTAATACATCTGAGTTGCAAAACTTAAAACGCTCGAAATCGTCATCGTCATCCGAGGACGAAGAATATCCTCAGCCAACAGAAAGGCGAAAGAAGCGTAAAGCGGCCCTTCCTGCAGATGTCAAACCACGTCGCTTCTTAACTGCCAGGTCTACTATGCCCGTTATAGTCACGGAGTTAGACGATCGCCCACTCCCATCACGTTCGAACCAGTAAGTGAACAAAATATCGAGACGAAAGATGGGGTTCACACGAAATACATCTTTAATTTGTTGTTGTTAATTTAATTATACATATTCTTGATGCTATGCATTTAGTTTGAGAAGTAGCAAGATAACCGCCAGACATAATGATGTATTTATTGTCCGCCTAAAAGCAAGATAGAACTTGACCATATTTAAAAAGTTATGCGAAAACCCATGAGATCATTTTGTGAATAAAAATGATATAAACCTCATTGGGGGAGATCGTTTTCTGTTTTATCTTTCATCCTAAGTTTAATAAGAATTGATATGTTGTCATAGCAATATAAATGTATTAAATTGTATCATTGAATTTAAAATAATTTGAGGGAAAAGGAAAATTGTGTAAAATCACATAAGAAGAAGAAATATTGTGCATAAATGAGAGAAGGGTTAGGTAACTTAGGTACTATTTCATTCGAACATACGCATCATTGTAAGGAACCCTGTTAAGACTGAAGGTAGCTTAGATTTTTTTCTATATCATATACATTGCATACAAATTACAATTGAAATGTCTTCATCCGAATCAAATGTATCCATCATCACACCAACTTCTGGATCCTTTCCCCTAACCAATATGTCATCCGAGTACGCAATTGATCTTTGTTCCCCTTCCTGTTTCCTTCTTTTCCTGTCGTATGACAAATGTTCGTAGTCGAGCTCTTCGCACTCTAACCGTCTTTTACCCAGACTAACATTTCTTCCCTGGTGCTCCACTCTTTTGATTATATCGTCTAGTTGTCATACATGGTTGACTTGGTATTATATGAGATTGAAGAGTCTTTCACGGCTGTGTGTGATATCGAACGGTCACAATTCTATTTCCTTCGATTGCGGGGTGAAGTATTCTGTATCCCTCAAGTTCTCCGGACAGTAGTTTTGCGTTTGTTGTGTTCCTTAATGCCTTAGCTACTTTCATACAGCAAGTAACTATTGCGTTCGGGACTGTATAGGAAGATGCCTTTCTCTGCTCCCATATCAATCACCGTGCCATCAGGCAAGCAGTATGTTAGTGGCCCTTCTAAAGCGTGGGTCACTATTTGCAAACCAGTAGAGAAAACAGATAAAATGATAGTTTGTGTAAGCTGAGTTTATTAGTCTGTGCTAGCCCTTAGGACCTGGATTATGCTCCTAAAAACTTATTCACATTAAAGTTCTTCCATATAAAGTCTTTATTAGTTATCTTTTCTATCAGTGTATTCCTCAGATAATAATAGAATATCTCCTTAATGGTTTCCGTTAGGTTGAAACATCTGATCATTCTGTGGTTTCTACAAATGACGTCGTCTGCAAAAGATTTCAAATATGTTCTACTAATCTCAACACGGATTTTAAGGCAAGAGAATTCTTCAAGATGAATCTAAGGACAATTGGTAGCCGTGAAATATTCGGAATTGGGTTGATGCCGAAATAATAATATGTTTTGCAATCTACTTAAAAAGAGATATAAGGTCCCTCATGGTTGAAAATGTGCTGACTATTTCTATTAAATTTGTCCATTATACACATATCCCCATTAAATAAAAATTTTGGGTCAACGGGGAATAGTAAACAAAAAGTTCACTAATCCCCATCAATGGGGATCATCCAACAGGGAAAAGTGGAATAAGCCTTTCCCTCGCATATAGCTATACTTGAAGTTAACAATATAATTTCAAATTTTTATGGCTCTGGAAATACTCTTCTTAACTTTGAAACTTTCGCGTTCCATATTTACAACATACAATTACGCGGGTATTAACGTCAAGCCTACCAAGGTATTTAAATAATTATTATCTGCGTAATTACCTAATGTTGTAAATACTCTTCTTGCTAAAGATCGCAGCCTCTCTTCTCTCCCTTGGATCTGGACATTCTCATTGGACCTCTGCGGCGTTCTAGGATTGTTGGCCTTTCAAACAATGCCCTTGCCCACAAGAATTCTATTGACGCCGATGGATTTATTCATTCCAACATGGTATTGAATGGGATCTGTGAAATGCCGGACGACAAACATATTTCTTTCAATTCCTCAGCTGGTATTTGAGATTTCTTCTGCAATTATGCATGCTAGCAAGTACTTGGGTCTACCCATATTATATCTTCTTTGATACTGTCGATGGTATAATTTACTACAATATTGTTGTGTACTGTTGTATGTTTAAGTTGAATTTAGTTTTTGATACTACTCGTTGATAGTATTGGGCCTTTCTCTTGGATCCAGATAATTTAGAATAATCCTTACCTGCTTTGTAAGGAGCATATTATCTTCTAAAACAATCTGGATTTTGGCTCGCAGCTCGTTTACTGCACCAGTGAGAAGTCAGCGAAAAATATGTCTTAGATTGCTCCTGTCCTTAAGCTTTGTGGTATGTCCGCCAACAGTTTGTGTGTTCTCACCAAGCATCGTTGTAGCATGGGAGGTCCCCTCTTTACTCTAGACACACCCCATTGTGCCTTATAGTATTGAGCCACTGATTCATCAAGGCTGGAGAACAGAATGTCTGCCAATCTCTTCATCTTGTCATTGGGTTCCTTGCTTTGTTCAATCTACCAGTTTATTATATAAAATTTTGCCAGAACACGATTGTGTAAATAGGTGCCAATAAAGTGTATATAGTAAAGGTTTCGGGTCTTTTGTGTATCTTGTGCTTCTCTTGATAAGCTTAGTGTGGTACATTTTTCTCTTATTATGTCAAGGCTTCTTTGATTCAACTTTAATATCATCTCGGAGGCTTTTAACAATATGATTTTTTTTCTGCCATTTTTATCTTTCTCACCTGAATATATTTTTAAATATAAGGATCTATTCATACTGTATTTTATATAAATATATACAGTGTTGACTACTAACATGATCTATTCTTGTTAATGAAGTAAGCAACGGATTTTCTTATATAAAAAATCGTACCCATTGTTGCCAAGAAATTAGTTCAACATTTTATTCTGGCCTTAAGGCACTATAAATGAAATTTTTAAATTAAAAATAATATTTCAACAGCTTTTACAATTTCAGTAATATTAATGCCTAGTGTTATAAAACATCCACGTTGTTTCAGCAAAGCTAAAAAACATTTTTATATATAGATACAACAACGTGGACGTGTTATAAAACATATGTATACAATATGTTACTTTGACATTAATGAAACTAGTTTGAAATATGTATTGTAACTATGGGTACAATGTTATCTTAGAGAATCTAAAGAGAATGCGTCGTGTTACTAATCACGTTGTATGTAATATGTAATGACAGCGTACAAAACGCTGTAATTTCTTAAACAAAAGTATGTGTGGGACCCAATGAAATGTAGGGCTTAATATCATGGTGGTATAGGAGTTTCGCATTAGAAAGGCTGATTTTTTTAAATGGATTACATTAAGCGGATCATACTCTAAACACTAAAACGTATTTCTCTCTATTGCGATATGGATAATAATAAAAATAATTTTTTGGCTCGATGTCAATATGAAATGTCAAATTTTTTCTCTGCAAAATTTATAAAATTATAATAAATACAAATATATATAATACCAATAATAAACTAAATAAAAAAAAACCCTGTGTGGCAAAAACAACAACACAAACAGACAAAATGAAGAAAATTCCGTACAATAAGACAAAGAGAAAAAAGGTAATGACATAACTACATAAGAACTCGGAAGAAACAATCATGTTGACGAGAGCCGCAGCACGTCGTGCACGCCCACCACCTCCGGCCTCGTCGCTCAGCTCCGCCTCGCCGCCGCCGGAATCCAGCCCCACCGTGAGTGATGTGACACCGGCCGTGGCAGCTGCGTCGAGCTCCAGCGACGAGTATTACTCACCGCCGACGACACCACCACCTACGCGTCGCCGGGGAGGACGCCGGCCGCCGGCCCGCTTAGGACCTCGAGGCCCACCGGCTTCTGATAGGGTCCCAGCCGCCGGCGGAAGTGTGCAGCGCATGCGATGGACACAAGCAATAAATGAAAACGTCATGCGCGCATACTATGGGGCTACAGAGGGAGGAAACAACCTGACCGCGTACCGTGTTCGGATGCTCTCTCTGTTTCAGGTGCTTGAGCCAGCCGTCAACGTATCAGCTCAACGACTTTCGGATCAGGTGCGGGTCATCCAGCGTAACCGTATGCTGGACGATACTGTGCTTGATCGCCTTCAAACGGAAATGGGTAGCCGTGCCAGTGCCTCCTCGTCGCGGACTGTGGTGCCAGCGACTTTGCCACTGACCAGCCACGGTATTGTTAGTACCGTCGCTGATGAGGAAAGTACTGATACGGTTGCACACGTAAGTACCCAGTGCATTGATGAATTGAGGAGTGCTTTGGAATGTGCGATTCGGGAATATCGCTACATATCACCCGAACTCAGACCACGCTTGCCTCGTTTGCCCATGCATAACAAGAATAGAGCGCTGGTGGCTGCACTGGATTCGCAGTTATCTAATTATTTAGATGACTGCGAAGACCTCGGTGATACACACTCGATAATGTACTGCGCGGCCGTAGCGGCATGTCGTGTGGCTCACGTCAAATTCCCTACTAATGACGTAACCACACGGCCGAAACCAGCTGTACCGGCCTGGCAGCGCAGGATTGAGTGTCGTATTGCTGGGGCCAGAGCACTCATCGGCAAATTAATCTGCTTCAGGGAAGGCAATACCCGCCCCAGAGTGATGCGCTTTGTGAGACGGGCATTTTCGGGGACAGATATCAGCCCCCGAGACTATATGTCCCGCGTCACAGAGCGCATCGACTTTCTGAAGCAGAAGGTATATGCATGGGCAAACCGTATTCGGAGGTACAGGCGACGGGTGGAACGATATACCCAGAATCGCACATTCCGGAGTAATGAAAGGTGGGTGTATAGGACTTGGGAGCGACCGGATCATGGTGTGACTGATAGACGCCTCCCGGATGATGACGCCATGTGTTCATTCTGGCGCAGCATCTGGTCGGTACCTGTCAGTCACACTGAGGGTGACTGGATTCGGGATGTCGAACGCGCGTGCGATCCAATACCACAAATGGGGACAATTAACATCAGTCCCCAAGATGTTGCCCGTGCAGTCCGTCCGTTGCCTAACTGGAAATCTCCAGGGCCGGATGGACTGCACAATTTCTGGATTAAGTGGTTGACAAGGGCGCACGCTCGTTTAGCATCTCAATTCCAGTCTGCCGTAGAGTCAGGATCGCTCCCCAAGTTTCTAACGACAGGAGTAACCCACCTGCTCCATAAATCAGGTAGTACTGCGGAACCCAAAAATTATAGACCGATCACGTGTCTGCCGACGGTCTATAAAGTTCTTACATCCATACTGAGAAGTAAAATTAATAGTCATATTGACAAAAATAAAATCATGTCAACTGCTCAAAATGGATGTAAGAACGGATCCCGCGGTACTAAGGAGCTACTCCTCATTGATATGGCCATCAGCCAACAGGTTCGACGTTCCCGAAAGGATCTGTCGACATGTTGGATAGATTATAAGAAGGCCTATGACTCTATTCCTCATACATGGCTCATGAGGGTGTTGGAATTGTATAAAATTGATACAATACTACGCACCTTCCTGATGTCCTGTATGAGGCAATGGAGTACGGTCCTTCGCTATCCGGGATGTCGACATACCCAAAGGAACAGCGAACCTGTAAGGATCGAGCGTGGTATATTCCAGGGTGATAGTTTGAGTCCGCTTTGGTTCTGCCTAGCCTTGAATCCTCTAAGCACACTCCTAGAGAATTCAGGCCTAGGCTACCGGTTGAAGAGAGGTGGTCAGGTTATATCTCACCTCCTTTACATGGATGACTTGAAGCTTTTTGCCCCCAACAAACTGCAACTGATGGAGCTACTCAAGCTAACTGAAACTTTCAGTAGTGCCATCAGGATGGAGTTTGGTGTGGACAAATGTGCGATCATGCATGTAAAACGAGGGGAGGTTGTGGAATCTGTGGGAACTCAACTCACGGATTCCATAAACCTGAGGTCCCTCTCTCCAACAGAAACCTATAAGTATTTGGGTATGTCGGAAGCTTTAGGCATCAATGTCACTGACATGAAGCAATCGCTGAAGGAGCGTTTCTTTGGTCGCCTGAAGAAGGTATTTAATAGCTTTCTTTCAGGTGGAAACAAAGTGCGCGCCTTCAACGGTTGGGTCATGCCGGTATTGATGTACTCTTTCGGCGTACTCAAATGGTCTCAAACTGAACTGGACGCCCTGGATAGGCAAGTCCGAACAATGCTGACTGCATACCGAATGCATCACCCGCGGTCGTCGGTGATGAGACTGTATATCCCGCGGAAGTGTGGGGGTCGAGGCTTTTTAAATGCCAAGACCCTACACAACCGCGAGGTATGTAGTCTCAGGGAATATTTCCTAGCTGCCGACGTGGATATGCATCGAGATGTAGTGGCAGTGGACAAAGGTCTCACCCCGCTCTCCCTGGCTATCGAGAACTGGCGCAAACCCGTCGTACTTGACACTAACGCTCGCAGGGAAGTATGGCAGAGCAAGGAGCTTCATGGACGCTTTTTCCGAGCCCTACATGGACCGGATGTAGACCAGGTGGCGTCCGTAGCCTGGCTGCGTTTTGGTGACCTCTTTGGGGAAACCGAAGGGTTTGTCTGTGCAATTATGGACGAAGTTATCATGACGAATAACTACCGGAGATTTATTGTGAAGGACGGCACGGTTGACATCTGTCGGGCATGTCACCGTCCGGGAGAATCAATTCGTCACATAATCTCTGGCTGTTCTCGTCTAGCTAACGGCGAGTACTTGCACAGGCACAACCTTGTAGCCAGGATCATACATCAACAGCTTGCTCTGAAATACTCTCTTGTGGAATCGGAAGTGCCGTACTACAGGTATGAGCCCGACCCAGTCCTTGATAATGGTCATATCACCTTGTACTGGGACCGGTCTATCATCACTGACAGGACTATTGTGGCCAATAAGCCTGATATTGTGGTGGTGGACCGGAAGGAGAGGCGTGCAATGATTGTTGACATAGCCGTCCCACATGACGAGAACCTTGTGAAAGCCGAGAAAGATAAACTGATCAAGTATATCGACTTGGCTCGCGAGGTTGTCGACATGTGGGAAGTGGATTCAGCTATCATTGTACCGATAGTCGTGTCAGCCAATGGCTTAATAGCCAAGAGCCTCGACCAACATCTTAGGAGGCTCTCGTTAGGTGGCTGGATCAAGGGCTTGATTCAGAAAGTGGTACTCCTGGACACGGCTCGTATTGTCAGGAGGTTCCTTTCTCTGGAGCCCTGACCGCCGGTAGCTTGGACCCAGTTCCCGATACCGGTGGGACACTATTTTTTATATTTTTAAATGTTTTTTATTATTTATTTTTAAGAAATATTTAAAAATGTAATTTATATGTTTATATGCTAAATAAAAAAAAAAAATAATTTCTATAAATTACAATGGGTAATTGATTAGCATTTATAGCCAAGGTACATAGACTCCATTGGAATTGACGCAACACCTTGCTGGTGCTGGCTAACATCACAAAACTATGTCCCGTGATTTTATTTAAAATTTGTTCTTTTGTTATGAGTTCATTTTATAACACCGTCTATTACATGGAAGTGTTTTAAGTATTATTTCACTAGATACGCCAACATTACAGTATACTTGTAAGTCCAATGAGAGGATACTGTAAGAACCAACCTGATAAGGGACCCCTTCATCACCGACTGTACTTTTAAATTTTAAATATCTTTTCAGTTTTACACGCGTTGATTCGATGGGAATTGAAAGATAGTTTTTATTGTATGAAGACTGTTAAAAATGAAGCACAATTCAGTAATCTGTTCCGTCTTTCTTTAATTTCCCAAGTGAGTGCTTTTAATGGGTTTGAATTTTTAATCTTTTTTAGGCGGTAAGCCATACTTCAGCTATGACTTAAAAAACTTAGATTGTAGACCAGCATATCAGGTAATTTATTAGTACGTACTCTATATACAGTGGTTTTTATCTTTCGATGTGTGGTAATGTAAATAGTATTTAATAAAAATGCTAACTTCCCATTTTATCAAGACTGTTAAGCTAAGTAGCTAAGTAAACTAAAAAAACCTTTTTCGCAATCGTTAAGATGTTTTTGGCAGTAGCATATATGTATATATACCAATTATGTGAATGGCGATGATGATACATAAATGAATTTAATCAAAATGTATTAACATATGTATGTAGTTGATTGTTTAAGCACAACTAGTCAAATGATCATTGAAAAATACAATTAAACTTTTATATTAAGATTGATACACAAATACTACTGACAATCTAATGGTATAAAGATAATTATCTAATAAAAGATTAACATGTCGAAAAATATACAGGATGTCCGGTAAATAATGGATAACCTTGATGCCTTTAAGAACATTTCATGGCCATTCAGAAAATGTACAAGAAATAAATTTACGAAAAAATAAGTTTTTATAAAAAACTAGCAAATTAATTTAAATTAGACAAATTGTGTTAAGTATGTATTGTACGTGAATGTTGAAGGCCCTTTTTCTATTACCTCTAGCACCAGTTCTTCTACTTCAAGACATCATAACTTACGTACTACTTGTGATACTTTCCTTTTCGTTTTTTTTTCTGAATAACCATAAGATATACTAAAACGCATTTGAAGGTCATCTATTCTTTACCGGGCACCCTGTATATACATTGTGCATTTCGAAATAATGTTATTCCAATTATTTCTTTTCATATCTTGCCCTGATATTATGCTAAAATGTGTGTTTTCAAATACCAGTCCAAAAATTGTGTACGGCATAAGGGTATATACTTTAGGACTGATCACCCTCTTAGAGGGAATGCAGGGTTTTTATTGAATCCCTTAAGAGGGATTATTTTTTTATGGTTATTATATATCTTATCTATTTTTTATGTGTCATTAATGACTTCTCTTCGGTTCCTTTTATGTAAAATGTTTGAAATATTACAACAAATAACTAACCTCTTTTGTATTTATATAATAATGTACCTCGTATTAAAACTATCAAATAAAGCGGTTGTTTTATTGATTCAAGAATGATATAATTTAAATAAAAACTTCTCGTTTTTAGCTGCATAAATAAGTATTGTTTTTTCCTTTCAAAGTTTGTGAAACCACCAAAATGTTTTCTTCTCAAATATAATATTCTGATTAATTTTGTTGCGGCACCTCAAGATATTTAGTCCTTGGGACGAGCTGGATATCAGTGTTTCGGTGTTTTCATGGTTGAAACTACTGTAGATCTTGACTTACAGGAGTTGTAGCGGTTTTGGGAGGTTGTGGCGGGTTTGTCCCATAAAATTGTCAGAACCCTTTCATCATCAAGCAGACTTGTTTTCTGATGGTAAGCAATCGGTGCCGCCTACGGACAAGAGGAGTTACAAGCCTTAACGGATATGTGTTTCGTAGATTTGGGACTGGGGAGAGATTAGGAAAGGATTGGGCCTCCACTAGCTTCACTCTCACGGCAAGTGCACTCTGGTTGTTTTACGTCTGTTTTCTGTGAACCACTGGTTGTTTAGATTCTTTTTAACCTTATTGTATAATAGTTGTTATGTAGCTCAATGTGTTTAATAGGGAATGCAATGTGCTTTTAGAATTATACCAATCAAAAATATTTTTTGTTTTGGGGTAATTCGAACACCAGTCCGTCAAACTGTACTTTGTCATCCACGGGTCTCAATTCGGGTAAAAAATGCAGATATTAAAAAGAGGAGAATTGAAACAATGAAATTTTATTCAAAAAAATCTTTTACATGAAACATGGAAATAAAAATTACCGTTCCATAAATATATTCCTATAAGTTTAATTAGAGATAATATTTAATTACTAATGATTAATAAATACTTGAAATGCAACTCTTCCTAGCGATGACAATACCTTACGTTACATATGATTATATGCCAAAAGGCTTCATAGTCTCACCCTGTTCCCTTCCCTGTTCAGAGTGCTTAATCTTAAAAGACCAGCCAGTCAAGTCTTAACCATCTCACTTAGTCAGCTTTGCTTCAGTCAATGATAAAATAAATATGACACTTATTTATGTTGTTGTATCAGTTATAAATAACCTTTTGAATACCTATTACATATATGCTAAGTACAATCATCATTTACACTAGTTAGTAAAGGACTAAAATAGTTTATTATTATATTTTGTGTTATGACACATACACATGAGCTACATAGATTCCATAAATACAATATTCGATAGATGCCACAAATACATCGACAGATAACACTACAAAAGTGCCGAGACTTATTTTAGGATGGATTTAAGTTTCTGTTTGTGTAAAAGGGCAAATATATTAAGATTTATAAGTGGACACATATTTCGTTTCGTTTGAAATTTCTATGTAAAAGGCGATGTGAAAGCCTGAGGATTTTTAATATATACTCGTAATAAAATGCAATACAACTATATGTGTGGCTGACGATAGAACATTAGTAGACAATAAAGTAGATGAGAGTTGTGTAAAACACGATAAAAAACATCGCATTATTTATGTATACATATGTATAGTACATATTGTGTACATATCATTTAGACATCATAGAAAAATCAAGCGAATGTCTTATATTTTATTTTACTAATAACTGTCAAATATATTTTTTGGTATTAATAATAAAACTACTAGCAACAGCTAGCCACCCTTACTCAATCGGAGTTTCATACTGACTTGAGCAGGCAATGCTCCTAAACTACACAAAAAATATATTAATAAAACCATTTTTGGCAGGATAGGGAAGTTTGTTATTTAACATAGTTATCAGAATAAAAGTGAATTTGTTATAAAATCTTTAACTTGTTTTTTAAATTTCTTGACTGAACCAGGAAGGCTGGCATTTAGCGGAAGTTAGAACCGTACCGGGACCCAGAACCATGGCGAGAAGCGATACGAGCACCGTAGCTATAGCGGTTGTCCGAGCCGTTGCGAGAGTCGGTGCCGTAGCGGGGGTCGGAGCCGAACCGTGAACCATAGCGGGCACCGTAGCTGAAGCGGGAGCCGCGTCCGTAGGGGAAACCGATGCCATAGCTGTAGCGGGGACCAGAGAATCGTGTTGGGCATACGCCACGGCCGCGAGAGGGTGAACGAGCATTAATTTGGGTGCCGGCACCAGAACCAGAATCAGAAGCAGTACCAGCGGTCCCAGAAGCGGTACCGCCATCAGGCTCAGATCCGGATTTGGTGTTAGGTTCAATTAATTCAAACTCGTATTCTACCCGATTAGGTCTCTTCAATAGGTACATCATCTCAGCTAGATATGCCTCCATATGAGCATCATCTTTCATTTTCAAACGGATCATGTGGGTAAGTGTCTCGTAGCTGGAGTCTGGCGAGATGTATCGATCACCTGTAATCATCATAAGATCCTCTTTGTATAAACTAAACTTTTCAGAAGAAGGATATTAAATTGAGAATTGCTTATCCAACAATAAACAATACAAAAACCAGTCAGGTGTGTTTTAAGTGTCTTTTCAATTTTTGCTCATTAAAGTCAAGACAAAACACAATTATATTTGTTAGTTACAACAAAACTGCATCTCATCATAGGTAGGTCTATTGCATGTTATCAGCCACGTTTGCAATTGCTTAGAGAAATGTAAAGATTCCATCATAGAAAACGTTATAATCAATTTATTTCTAACTATTATTCGTGAAATCATAGTAATTACATATATGCTCTAGCAAAATTGATTTTTTGGCAATGGCGCACTCTTTCGCTATATACAGCTCGCCTACTCATAAGTAACCTATATATATCTCTGGCAATATAATATGTATGTATGTTATATATTATGCAAACAGTAGATAGAAAAATGAAATCCCGTAAAGCAAGCAATTTTCAAATAAAAGAAATGTTTTCAAATTCCCGGTCTCTATCATTTTTTTTGTATGACGTGGGAATCTGTGAGCTGTCATAAATTCTGAAGCTTGTTTAATTAAGACTAGGATTTCACTAATAACAGTTCCAGCAAAATATTTCACAAAATCGAAGAACCTTGGGCTCTGCCTGATGTAGTCAAGTTAATAAATGATACTTACGCAGCATTTGGATCTTTATAAGCGCCACAATTCTGTTGAGCACATCCTGCAAATAAGAGGGACAAAAAATTAGAACATGTTTCTGTTTATTAAGTGAAGGAGAGCTAAGCTTCGGAACAAATGGGTCGACTCGGCCGGAGTACCGGTAGACCAGTAACCACGGCTTCACAGAAAGTACAACCATGACCTAGCGTAAAACAACCACAATGTTGTATTTCGCCGTGTGAGTAAGGTTACCGGAGGCCCAATCTCACTCCTCACCCTATCCCATCTCCGAGAGATGATCTCCGGCCACCGTAAGCGCGGGTCTGCGGACGGCGAGTAAGGGTAGCTCGCCGCCCGACCAGAACCGGACCCGAGCGTACGGCGCGTAGCGTTCCGCGCGCGCCTCAAAGAGCCAATAGACCACCACAGTCGGGGCCCTAAAGGGCTGATGTTTAGCCGGGGCTGCGGGGTAAGCGCAATGAGGCACCGCGACCTCGGCCCACAGCAGGAGAAGGAACGGGGGGGTTTTTAGTCAGTAAGAGTCTGACACTCTCTCTCGCCTTACCCTGGGTGGGAGAAGTCATTGGATGATTTTCCCCTGACAAAAAAAAACCCTATCCCATCTCGATTCTTAAATACCTGAAACCTTGGTTGTTTGGCGAATGTAACGCTCACGCGCATTTTGTAGCGTCGTTTGTATATTAGACTACTCGAGAGTGATATGTGCGCTAGTATATTCGCATGGTTGCCCTGTGGACGCACTGCAATTTTTAACAGCCAGCTTGCTAGTTTAAAACGTAAAATAATATATACTTACGAAAACTTGAACGACGTCTACTTCGTAATAAGCCACTTTCTTGGGAAAGCGAAATTCTTCTGACTGGTCTACCGATGGTTGCCTTTTGTGGTCATGGAGAGTACAATGGCAATTGCATTGTGATTGGTCAGCCATCTGAAATAAATCACGACTATTAGACGTTTAAATAATATCCATATTGAGTCTGACATTTTTAAATTTGTTAATGAATTACTAGATTCTTATAATGCTATTGTTACGGATACGGGTGCAAGCATATTGCAGGACGCACCCGCCATTTTGAATACCACTATAAAATATATTCAAGTTAAAGTTAAAATAAATTCAATGAATGGTAATCCAATGCAATTTCCCCTCACATAACATTAATAGTTATGATATACAATTATAAATTCTCAGATAATATTGTTATTATACAATAGTTATTTCCTGTTTATCCATAACACACATTTTGGTGACATTTAAACTTTGTTCCATTTACATTCACACACAATGATCCTCTTTTAATTTTATGACCAAAACAGAAACAAATAATAAAACTTACTTTGTAAACAGACGCTTTAATACTATCAATCGATTACGACAACAGAAACGACTCTCAAGTATGCAGCGAGCAGTTAGACTGGGGAGGCGTCCTAAATCTAGTCCTCTCGATATTCAGTCAGTCGTCCTGTCGATAAAGCTACGCATGCGCTTACATTCTCAATCCTTTGTAAAAAATTGAAACTGCTGAAAGTCTTTATGATCTTAGTGTATGCATGAAAGATGATGAGTTGTTTTTTTTTACTATACTGACCTTGGCAGTCGGTCTTAATAAATTTTAAATCCATTACCTTTTTTTTTATGTAATAGATCGGCAAATGAGCAGACGGATTACCTGATGGTAAGTAATCAGCGCCGCCCATAGACACCCGCAACGGAGGATTTACGAGTGCGTTGCCGACCTTTTAGGGATTAGGGATTTGGAGATTTAGGGATTGAGGAGGGATTGGGGGTGGGGTAGGATTGGGCCCCCGGTAACCTCACTGACACAGCGAAACACAACGGTGTGGTTGTTTCACGCCGGTTTTCTGTGAGGCCGTGGAATCACTCCGGTCGAGCCGACCCATTCGTGCCGAAGCATGGCTCTCCCACACTTTTGTTGAATAAACACACCACAATCCTCCTTTTTAGGTGTACTCACATATTAAAAAGTTGGAATTAAGAATTCTAGATAAGAACTCCACTCCAACTGCGAAGAAAATTAATAATTACAGAATTGTAATCTGTCTTCTTGAAAAAATCTTTCAAGTAGCTATTCTTGAAAGATTTTTTGCTTATCAGAGTTTGCACTACACACGTTTGTGTAATGGTTTTAAAGGTTGCTATCGTAAAAATAGTAATTTCGTAAAGTACACAAAATAATCAAAAACAATACAAGTTTAATGATTTTTTACGGATGCCATCTGTTCATCACACGTACCGAATATGTCCTGGCTGACACTTACTCACTTACTGAACCTTCAAACTTTTTTCAACGGCAGAGGTCTTTCTAACTATGGTAAAACACATAAAACTATCTTTCCCAAATCCAGCTTTATTAAGGTGTTGATACCATCAATAATATCCTGCTTTCTAAACCTGTACTATCACCCATCAGTAAAACAACAGGCTGATGTCTTGTGATATGTCCCTGGGCTATTTTGTTGATCAACTCACAAAATTTTATGTTGTGGTAACAGTAGTTAGTTATACCACAATTATGATTTAGGCTGTTTGAAATAAGTGATCCAATACCTATGCCCATTGAGTCAGTAAATACACAAGTGTTATATTTAATTATTTCTTGTGTTATTTTAGGGACTTGATTCATAGGCTTCGGCTCTGGGGCATGGGAGCAGCTACATGACAGATTATTTGCAAGGGACCCATATCGTTCAGCACTGTATGTTACTAAATCTACAAGCTTGCCGGCTTCAACCATATTTTTATTAATTTCTAGTTGGGCCGACTCATACTTTTGGAACAAATCATTTATAAATATTTCTCTTTTTAGAAGTTGTTCTCGGAGAGCATTTATATCTACTTCACATAAGTCCCTACTTTGATCAATTTGGTTATTACAACATTTTAGTTCATGACTTAAAATAACTTTTTGTTTTCTTAGGTTTAATTTTGCTTCAAAAGATTTTGTCCCCTAATTGTTTTTTTTTATTTAAATTTTCTGATCGTTTTATTTAACCTAATATATTTTTTAATTTTATTATGACTATTGAGTACAGGGTGTGAGGGGATGGTATCATCACCAGTCAAATCTATGGTAATAGCCGGCTCACATATGTCACCAGACCCACCACCAATCAACTCATCATATAGACAGAGAGTATCACTTGACTGCACTAATTGTTTACTAGCCTCTAGTTTGTTAATTGTATTATGCGCTTCTCTGAGATCATGCTCAAGTTGTGATATGCGTGTCTGAGCATGTTCATGAGTCTCTGTACATTCCTTAAAAGCAGTAATTTCATTAAACAATCTAGTATGCTGGTCTAGCAGGTCTGTGTGACATACATGTAATTCGGCCAATTCATTCTTGAGTTTGGTATTCTTATTAATAATGTTCTTCACTTCCACTTCACTGTCGTCTCTCTCCTGCAGCAGTTGGTCACAAAGAAGTTTGGACGACTCCAGTTCCTGAAGCGCTGCCCTCAGTTTACTTTCCATTTCCTTTGCCCGGGTCATCATACTGTTAGGTATGTAGAAGTGAAACACTGAAATAAAGGAAAAAGGACAGCAAAAAGAAAGACAGGGAAATTGACAAAGAAGGGAATGAGTTATAGTGTCTAAAGTATGGGACGTAGACAAAGAAAATAAAAGAAACAATAAATAACTTCAAATTTAAATAATAGCTCAGTTCAAATTTTTTTTTAATATGTAGGTGGGAGCAAATGATTGGAATCTAATTCTTCCTTAAATAGTCATATACTTAAACATGGGCACAAATTAGGTTAATCAAAGTTAATAATACTGCTTAAGGGTATAATCTAAACTGATTCTACAGCACAATTAATAGCAACCTAGCATAGAATATTTAGTTTCTAAGTACCTAGTTACAAGTTTACCCACTTTGTGTTATATTCTACAATATACGACTTTCGGACGTTATACACAGGATTTTATGTAGTATTTTATTGGTTTTCCTATTATCATAATAATATGGTAAATACCATCAACGATTGCATCACTGCTTACCATCAGGTGGAATCGCAGTCAAGCACAGTCATCGCACAGGGATCGCAGTTTATTGCAAGTAAAAAAAATAACAGTAATTATCACATATACTCCCCTGGTTTAACGATTCAAATTAGTTGATATCTCCGTCCATTGACAGGTGCAACAACTTTTCGGTTTTGTGGCGGAAGTATTATTAATATTACAAGGCACACACTGCCTATAATAATTACGTATGTATTCTAACACAAATAAACGTATTTTAAACTTAAATATCACCTAAAACTAATTTTAAAATTAAATTAAAACTTGAGGTCGTTTTTTGACGACCGGCTTACAGTCCTTTGCGCCAAACATAGCCCAGGAAGAGCCTTTTGGCTTCTGAACGTTTTTCCTAAAGCAGGAGAAGGAACAGGGGAAAAAAGAGTCTGACACTCCCTCTCGCCCCTCCTGGGATCCGAGAGAAGTTATTTGTTGATTTTCCCCTCAAGAAAAAGAGAATAAAGTAAAATTACTATTCTCAAATCTTTATTTAGAATACGTTAAATCCTGATACAGTGTTATTTTGTACTTTCTTTAAATAAACCACGGTAAAAATAGTAAATCTATAAATCTATAGTATTATTTGTAATAAATTTGCAATGGAAGTTGAAATACAGATATGTTTTTCTGTTAATTATACGTTAGAACTAAATAAATTGTATTTATATGTGGAACATTCTAGAATAAACTTAAATCCGGTTTCTGAAAGGATTGTCAACGCTAAAATTAACTTATCTCCTGTTATAATGTAATTTCTGATTGGTTGTTGATTAGGTGTATATTGTAATATATTTTTTGTGAAATGCAGTTCCTATCAATAGACAGGGAACTTTTTTAAATCATATTTATCATTTTATACATAAAGTATTTATTGAGTATACGTAAAGAATGACGGTGACGGTGTAGTTTTTAGGTAGTTTCTTAAATAAAAACAATTAAAAGAATATCATGTTGTTGTTGAGCTTTACAGCTGCAGCAAGCTGCCGCTGTTGAATCTGGAGTTCCGTGAAACCCGGTGTAGCCTCTTGCAGCAGCGTCTTCAGTCTATCGAAGTATAGGTCCAATATCGCATCCTTTTCTTCATATTTCTTTAAAATTTCTTCAGTCATACTACCTCCATTTGGGCCGTATGGACTCGGGTTAGCCATCCTTTGCTCTGAAAACATTTATAATTAAGGTATAGAGGAATGGAAGCTCAATAGTTTATTTTCTATTTGGTGGACAAGTGACATACTCATGTACTCATAGTTGACTTGCGTGACGCGAATGATCTCATCCATCACCTCCTGAAAATATGAAACAGTAAACAATTTATAACTGAGTAACTTTATCTTGATTGTATCATAAAATAGTAGTAGGCCTGTTAGTTAGTATAGTAGTTAAATATAAAACAACCATAATATGGTAGTTGTAAAAATGATCAGATGCATTGGGCACCGAGCAATGCGTTCTAGTTAAGCGGTGACTGAACGCTCGTGCGCGAATCTGCATTGTAGTGTTGTGCAATTTCGACTGCCGCAACAAACATTACTGGTACTGTAAATAACGTACTTTATGAAAGAGAGCTTAAAAGTCTTAATTTGGTGTAGAAACAAAATTTTATTTCTATTTACATTAGTAATTTGCATTGTTTGTTGTAAATTTTACTTTGATTTTGGTTTCCTTATTTAGATCTTAAAATGTATTGTCTGTTGCAAGGATTTTTACTACTACTTGGATAGTGATTCAGCACGAACACAAAACTAAATGCCGCGCGACCTTCATGCTTTTTTAGTAAGGGGAAAATGATCAAATGACTTCTCCCGCCCAGGGTGAGGCGAGAGGGAGTGTTGGACTCTTACTGACTAAACCCCTTCTTTCTCCTGCTCTAGGCCGAGGCCGCAGTGCCTTATTTCGCTTGCACCGCGACCCCGGCTGAATATGCATACTGATTTTGATAACAAGTATGCGTTGCCCGCGACGCCGCGTGCTCCTGCGGCCCGCTGCCAGCTAGATCCCGAGACCGAGACCTTACACATTGGTATTTGAAATCGCTGTAGCTTCCATTAAGATAAACATAATGTATGATAACAGTGAATAATTCGCTAATAACGTATAGATGTTGCTAATTGCGATCTACTAAAATTATAATCAATTCGCAGGTAGGCAGTTTTATTGGCAAACTATAATAACAACAAAAGATTGATTTTTATTTAACTTTTATCTTTAAAAAAACGTTGCCCAACATTAGGATTTTCTCCTGTGTCGTGGGTGCGGTTACAAACATACAATTTCACATGCACATGACACACAGACCTGGAACAACAATTTGTGGATCACACAAAGGGTGCGGGAACAACCCTCTGATTAAACCGATTGTTATGAATGATGCGATGATTATGATATTATTATATATCTTAGATAAACCATATTTTTTTCTGCTTTAGTCAGAAGAAGATACCAAAATAAAATATTTGTAAAATTTTCAAATGCTATTGACGAATTACAGAATAATGCAAAAATGTCAGTGGAATAAGCTCTTTATAATAAGTTAATTGTTAACTCACGTTCGCATCAGCAGTTTCTAAATCGAACACCTTCTGCGTAGCTTCTTCCAGTTGGGGTTGCGGCGCTTCTGAGTCACTCATCTGAAAAAGGCCAAAAGATTTATGAAAAAACACTAAGTATTCGGGCTAATAAACTGGGATAATAGACGAGGTAATTTTCTTACTTCGTCTAGATATTGGAAGTTAAAGGTATCAATGGTTAAATTCTTAACGGATCAAAAGTTATAACTAATTTTGTTTTCTTTCAATCATTTGCCATTTTATGTAAAAATCCGATCACAAATAAAAACTACCGAAAGGTATTAGGCTAAGAACTCACGGAGCGATTTTGAACCGTGCCCGCCGCGGTAGCGGAACTGCGGTTTTATTTCCAAACTCACGAGACCGGTTATTTTCGCGGTTACACAGCCGCCGCGGTTGCGATCATCGCCCGCCACGTTTGCGGGCAATGATCGCAACCGCGGCGAGATTGCAAGACGGGCGGTTAACGATCAGTTGAGGTCCAGACCGCCATGGACACACACCAGAAACGAGCCGTTGCGTTATATTTACTTCACAGAAGAATTAAAAAAAAGAAGGCCCAAAAGGTTCTGGGTGCATCCACTGATTAAGGACAGAGATCGTTATGGATTATTTGTTATTCTTATTAGTGAATTAAAGAAGGACGAAGAAAAATTCTTTAATTATTTTCGAATGTCCGTATCTAGTTATTTAGAACTTTTAAGAAAAATGGAAACTGCTCTTCAAAAACAACATACTAATATGCGAGATCCTATATCACCGGAGGAAATGTTAGCAGTAACATTAAGGTAAGTCTGCTTATTTTAATAAAGCTAGTGGTAATATTGAAATCATTATATTTATTTACTCAAAATACACATCATCTGACAAATTGGACAAAATAGTATTTAGTGACGAGACTGATGGAAGATTTTGAGCACTTTGGGTATTGCTTTCAGGAGTAGACTGGTAAGAAGAGGAGGTACGATAGCCGCAATAGTTATTACTGTTATTCTCTTGATTGTAGTTGTGTGATGTATATTGATAAGATGAAAATGCTGGAAGATTATTATCAAGATTATCAATAATTTGTAAAACTGCTATTTGAAATTTTCTTGTTTTTGCTTCATCAAAATTTTGCAATGAAGGTAAAATTCCACGAAAAAATGACAAATGTCTATCTTCGCTTTGAGACAACAACTCTATTAATGCTTTGTCGGGGTCTTCCTTTTTTTTCTTTTTAGCAGCAGCTGTTTGAGAAGAGACTGGTGTAGGTGTAGCAAAATAATCCGACGTTGATGCAACAGTAGTAGTATTAGTAGTTTGTTGAGCTGTATCACTGTTTGTTAAGGTTGAGGAGGTATTTTCAATAGGCATTTTTTTTTTTCAAAAACTGTAACTGATCATTATATATGTACTTTTTGGTTTTTTTAGCTCCCGATCCAGATTTTGTTTCTGTTTCAACTTTTTTGTTGTTTTTCATCCAGCAATCTTTAATATTTTTCCATTTTTTAATTACCATGTTTCCTGAAAAACATATAATTAAGTAAATTTATTTATTTCAGATACCTAGC
Organism: Spodoptera exigua; assembly: GCA_902829305.4. Lineage (NCBI taxonomy): Eukaryota > Metazoa > Arthropoda > Insecta > Lepidoptera > Noctuidae > Spodoptera > Spodoptera exigua. Next base: position 2,155,674 of record LR824601.2, on the reverse strand, counting down.
AAGTGGGACCTCAATGAAAGATTTGCATTACACATTCAGAATTGGGCACACAACTATATCGACAATTATAAGAATAACATGTGAAAAATTATGGGAGGTGTTATTGCTTGAATGTTTTCCGGTAATCACTACAGAAGTTTTAGAAGAAATCAGCCAAAAATTTTACAAATTCGCAAACTTTCCTCACTGCGTCGGTGCAATAGACGGGAAACACATAAGAATAATCAAACCAGATAACAGTGCCTCAACTTACTACAATTATAAGGATTATTTTTCATTTGTGTTAATGGCTGTAGTTGATGCGGATTACTGCTTTGTTTTTGTAGACATCGGAGCCCCGGGAAGTAATGCTGATTCAACCATTTTCAAAAACACAACTTTTTGGAATGCGCTTAATAGCGATTCCATCAAACTTCCCAATGAAAAAATATTACCCGGATCTAATTTACCACCTGTGCCATATATATTCGTAGCCGATGAGGCGTTCGGGTTATATCAAAATATAATGCGACCTTATGGTGGTCAGTTTTTGAGTGTTCAAAAAAGGGTATTTAATTATCGCCTATCTAGAGCACGGAGATATGTAGAATGTGCATTTGGCATTTTAACAAACAAATGGCGAATATTTAATCGACCTTTAGATGTATCAATAACTTTATCAATTGATATTGTGAAGGCATGTTGCATACTTCACAATTTCGTAAGAAAACGAGACGGCCATCACACTACAGAAGAAGATTTTAGTCATAATCTTGAGAGTATACAGATAGCTCAATCAGTACGCAGCGGAAGACAAGCCAATAATATAAGAGATGTTTTTCAACAATATTTTATGAGTGACAGTGGAGCCTTAAGTTGGCAATTATCAAAAATTTAAGTTAATAAATTATTGTAGTTATAGGAAACCCGAGTCAATAAAGAAAAGAATGGTGCCGCTGACATTTATAAATAAATCTGTATAATACTAACCATATTCTTTTTTATTTCTCTCGTCCGAATTTGCAAAATCTTTATTTAAAATAGTACAGACTTCCTCCCATGCTTTGAGCGTCAAATTCTTGTATTTGTATTCTTCCAAACTCTTGTCCCATAGAACTTTCTTGTACTAAGGTAATTAAGAGATCTATTTCAATATCCATTTTTTTAGAATATTATACTTATTGTTTGTTGACAACGTCACGATGCCACGTGTTATAACAAGTGACTGATGCAAAAAGGCCGGATCTCTGTACCGCCTGCGCTCGCCCACCGATCGCAAAGCGCGCGGGTGCCACCCGCCGAGGCTGCGGGTAACCGCGGCCCGCGCGATTCTACTAGTTGCCCGCCGGTACAGCGGGAGCCGCATACAACCGCGTACACCGCGGGCGTAAAACGCGTCGTGAAATGTGCTTTAATTTTTTATATAAATATTTCAATTCTACAGAAACTGCGGGCCCGCAACCGCAGCGGACGCGGGCGAAAATCGCTCCGTGAGTTCTTAGCCTTAGGCTAGGTGTACGCGGTTGTATGCGGCTCCCGCTGTACGGGCGGGCAACTAGTAGAATCGCGCGGGCCGCGGTTACCCGCAGCCTCGGCGGGTAGCACCCGCGCGCTTTGCGATCGGTTGGCGAGAGACCGCGGGGGCCGGCGGGTCTTCTGTGAAGTAAATATAACGCAACGACTCATTTCTGGTGTGAGTCCATGGCGGTCTGGACCTCAACTGATCGTTAACCGCCCGTCTTGCAATCTTGCGATCATCGCCCGCCACGTTTGCGGGCGATGATCGCAACCGCGGCGGCTGTGTAACCGCGCAAATAACCGGTCTCGTGAGTTTGGAAGTAAAACCGCAGTTCCGCTACCGCGGCGGGCACGGTTCAAAATCGCTCCGTGAGTTCTTAGCCTTAATGTCACTAAGGACGTCGCGTTAGTAATTTACCAACTCGCCAAGTTTCAAAATTCGGTTTGCTGATAGAAACAACTTAGTTTCGCTTTGCAGACATTGGTTGTATATAATTTACAAATTACTGTATTGTAGCTGGCCTTTAAAAAATAATTATTTTGTTAATTTATGAGTGGAGTGATATAATTGGCTGTAAAACGTAAAATTATATTTTGTCATACCGAAAAGATAGGCAGTAGCGATCTTGTTAAATGTGGTGTGGTACTACTAAATATGAAAGCATTACGCCCCTTTGAGCGCCACATTTTCTCCCTTTTTACGTTTTTAATATAGTCATGAATCATAACAAAAATTAAAATTTTTATTTCATCAACTTATGCATGCATATTACAAAATACGACACTTGGCCTTTTAAGCAAAGTTATGCTTGTTTTAGGTTGATTCGCCATTCGAACGAGATAGATGAGGTCTATTATTCTATTATTCATATATATTATCTAAGTTTCTGGGAAATCGTCAATTAAAAATATAAAAAGGCAGTTTTGGTAATACTTATAACAATTACAAACAGATTTTAACTATTACCATCGATATCATAAATATCATCAATCCGAACAACAAGTAAGAGTTTTTATTTTATTGTTTACATGTTTTCAGGTAGTATAATTAAATGTATAATAAACTACGGTCACATTAAATAAACTTGTCGTCAACAATATATAAAACTAGCTCTTACCCGCGGCGTCGCCCTCGTCATTTGACTACCTACCTTACTCTACCTACCCTACTCTACCTACCCTACTGTACCTACCCTACTCTAACTAACCTACACTACCTACTCTTTCCTATGTCCTTCTTCTGGCTCTAAGCTACCTCCCTGCCAATTTTCAGCTAAATCGGTTCAGCCGTTCTTGAGTTATAAGATGAGTTATAAGTTGACTTTCTTTTGTATACATAGATTTCCCTATAGGTAATAGAAATCAAGGCGTGTTATGGCGAGAAAGATAGTAATTATCCTTTCTACACTACCTGCCCCTTCCCCTCACTAGCATCGCTACATTTTTTTTCTACCGGCTGGTCCCGCCCTTAATATTTCTTAAATAGGGTTCGCTTTTGGGTCATTTTTGAAAATTATTATTTATTTATTAGATTCACCAACAATTGTTACCCTTAGATACGATATGTATATATTGCATTGTTAATTTACAAAAGTGTAGCAATCACGTATGGAATCACAAAATGATTGTGCAATATACGGTAGAATTATATTATTGTTTCTTTTACCGTTATTATCTATTATCTTACTTGAATTATCTATATCTATACTTATAACTAGCTGTACCAGAAACTTCGTCCTGCCTCGAATATTTTTTTTTAATTAGGTCATATTCTCTGAAGTTTTAAACCTTCCTTGTATATCCAGCAACATTTCAAGACCACAATAAACCTTCAGCCTTTCTCGAGTTTAAGCGTGAGTAACGAACAGCAATTCATTTCTATATAAGAAATTATGCTGTTAAAATGTAGCTTATATGACAAGTTCGTAGATAAATCTGTAGAGAGGTCGATTCTGTACATAGAATATATTTTCAAAATAATATTTATTTTCAGGGGGGCGTGATAAGTAATCGATACTGATGCCAAAAATGTAATCTGTAAATTTTTTGTCTGTCAGTCTGTATGTTCCTTATAGGAACAAAAGCTACTCGACAGATTTTAACAAAACTTGGTACAATTATTCTTTATAATCCTGGGCAGGCTATAGGATACTTTTCATCACGGTACAATTAATAGAAGTAGAGTAGTGAAGGAAAATGTTGGGAAAACGTGAGAAATTCCTGTGCTCCATTTTATAAGTTTTCGTCGCGTGTACAGCCTTAGAAATACCAAATTTATACTTTAAATATGCTAAAAGCCATCGCGCCGTGGCACATGAACACTACTGAACACACACTTTTGGTACAGTAACTATGCTCGATGTGGCACCGTATATACGAGTATATAATAACACATAGGTTTTATTAGGTATTTACAATACTTACCTATGATATAATGTGTATGTTAGATCCATACCATTATATCTATAGACGGATGCACAGCAGAGACTTAGTAAGTTATAGGGTTTTTACCAATTAACCATAAATTGAGACGTGTAATAACTAATTTTATGGATAATTCGATTTTGTTATTTGTCTCATAGTCTGCTTTTTATTAAAACACCATGCATTCGAAGCCCTTGGTGAAAGCTAGGCTTTCAATAAAATGTTAAAAGTTTTGAAACTATTTTCTCTAGTTTCCAGTGATCTGTCAGATTTGCACGATGCTAAATTAAAATGTAAAAATCATGTATATACGGAACCAGAACCGAGCGTATGGGCATAGCGTTCCGTACCGTGGCCAACTTATGTTGCAGATAAGAAGTAAAAGAAAAGTTATCGCACAAAACATCCATCTTGCAAAATTTTACAAGCATAACCTACATGATACAAATAAAATTAACTGATTAGTACTCACGCTAGCATCGATCTTTTCCAACTCCGAGCCTGCGACCGGCAACTCGACCTGCACAGCATGTTCATGTTGCTGCGTCGACTCTGCATCGCTCATTTCGCTTATCTGAAAAACGAACATAAACTATGTAATTGTTTAATAAGTCCCGTAATTGATCGGGAGGCTTAAAATAGCTTCTTTTTTCATTCGACCATACATTGTAATTGTAACACATTCACATCACAAATACATTTTATAAACTTACACGGGCATCGACCTTTTCCAGTTCGGACATATTCACTGGTAGCTTGTATAGTAGTTTATAGTTAGTATTCTTGCTTTTAATTAGTTTGTCTGAAAAATTAAAGATGGTTAGTGATACTTTACAATCGACTGTTACTATATAAGTATTTTATACTAATAAAATTTAATAATCACTGATAGAACGGCCGCGGACGCAAGACACGACACCTGACACCAGATAATGGGGTTCGATCATGACCATTGCTAATATTGTATCAATCTATTTGCAAATATTATGTTAATAGGTAGATAATACATTACTTACATGTTTACAAATACACCTCTCGCCGTTTGTTACAGCTTTCGAATACTAACCATGCTAGATGGCCGGCTAGGAGAAACTAGGTAGTCGATAGTCTGACGCATGCGTGTTAAAATTATTTTAAATGCATTCGGTGATATCAGTATGCATACGGAATAAAACTCAAAATAGATGAACTTCTGAGCGGGGACCCTTCATTATCAGAATCAGCCATATTTTCAATAACTATAATGTGGTGTGCGTAAATGTAAAGTCGGCGAGAACAAAAGAATCACCAAAGTCACAATCAAAAGTTCTTTAATCGCACAAAGTACGAAACAGCTTACGAAATTCACTAAAATCTAGTTAATTCTAATTAGTTAGTTAAGTCTAGTTTTTCAAAACAAGTCATGTTCAACATGGCCGCGCTGACCATCGACACGACGCTCTGCCAGACTGACCTATGTCGAATCTCGTTCCGACGTATTTCTCAACCAATGGCGCTAGCAATGCGCCGTCAAACTTATTTTCGTTTTGATTGTTCTTATTTCAAGTTATTTAAAGTAAGTAACGAAAGAAGGATTTTTATTCTTCCCTTTTATTATATCAGACCTAAGTAAACACGTTTTTGGGCTATTTAAACGGCTAATTCGGTAACAAGAGTTTTGAACTCCCAATATTAAATCGTCGCATTTGCTCGTTCGAGACGAGTGGAGGCAGAGGTAGCCTAGTGATCGATACGCAGGCTGCAGCGAGGGGGTGTCACACTCACACAACTGTTCTACGCTCTTACTGAATAACGACATAAATGTACTTTTACAACGTTGTAATTACTTGAAATGAACATAATCATATTTATAACGAATTTATTTTTCTCCATAGTCTAATATAATAATAAAAGTTGCTAAGCAAGGATTGGATCGACATTTCTCAAGGAAAAATACTTTATTGAAAAAGAGTAATTTTAAAAGATTAATTAGGTTTAACAACCCTGTTCTGTCCCCAATACATTTTCTGCTACGAGTATTATAACTGTATTGACTGCTTTCTTCTCTTCTGCTGTGTAAAAGTGTTAACTATCCATATCTATTTCCATGTGCTTGTGTTATTTTTGCTGTGCCGTTTATTAATTTATCTGTATCGGACTGGGCAATAGAATAACGTATAATCTTAATATCTGAAAGTGTATAGTAATATAAATGAGGAGACATCCAATCACACGAACGAGACGTCCAAAGACATTCCAACTCAGATAGCTCGCCTCGCCGCGTTTCTGCCGCTAATAAGAGATCCATTAAGGAAGCCGCTGAGGACATTCAAAAACTAGTAAAGACGCTCCCTCTTCACCCGTCGCCACTGCCACTGCCAACCGCCACCCATGCCAACCTTGCTGATGAATTAAAGCAATTAAAAAAGGAACTGGTAGCTGAAATCCACCACACCATCAAAAACAGCATTAAAAATTCGAAACTAATAACCGCAGGCAACCTCAACTACAGAAGAACCTACGCATCAGCCACATCCACACAGCAACTTTCCTTGCCAGCACTACCCTCACTCCGTAAACCAGCTTTAATAATAGAATCCACCACCACCGTTCCAGATAGCAACTCACCAACATTTTCACCACCGCCCTCCATCAAGACCCTCGACCTGCTCAAACAACAAGTCACATTTAAAGACAGCAGCTTCGCACCAGCTTAAATAAAAACTTTAAACAAGGGCAGAGTTTATATTGAATTTGATTCTGTCCCTCAGAAGGAGGAGGTAAAACGTACTATCACCACCGCTAAAACCCTCCAAGCCACCGAACCCAGACGCCGCTTACCACTAGCCATCCTCAAAGGGATACACAAAGAGACGAAGCGCGACGAAATGGGCGCGGACCTGGCAGCCAAGGCCGCAGCGGATCTATCTACCTCACCCATTTTTCACAACTTTTCACTAAGCTATCCCAAAAGACTTGCTTAAATCGATAGCCACAATACAGCCGCCGAATCTTACATCAATAACCCTAAGGGAGCTACCATAAGAATATGGTGCTCCACTCTCAAACACATACACACACTCATCAACAAAACCGGCCACACCTTCGCCCTCACTCAACTTCTCACCAACCATGGCTATCATAAATCATACCTATACCGCTTCCATATCACCAACGATGACACATGCCCCTGTGACGGCACCTCAACACAGACATTCTTACACCTCTTAAGACACTGTCCACGATACATAAACACCCGCTTACACACGAACAACTATGTCACCATCACCAAATTGACCCATACAATCTTGAACAAATCACTTCCGAAGAACACACCACAAACACCTTCATGACACACCACGCATATATCGTAAATACCCTCACAAAATTCAATAACACTTAAACAACACTCATACATACTAGCACGTACACATTACACACATCAACTCATTTTAACACACTCAAACACAATCATTATTATTTTCTTTGTAAACAACCACCATTGCTCATATCAGTCTCATAATAAATTATGCCCCAATTCATGCCATATCTGTATCGAATAGCAGATAAGATTTGCGCATTGCGTCGCAATAAACTCCCTCTTGGGGAGGGTTTAACCCCAAGTGGATAAAAAAATATATATAATAAATATAGTAATAAAAAAACTCAGCAACTTGTTATATTTTAAGTCTCAAGTGGGATAATTAATTCACTGTTTTATTCACTGCCGCTCTTATAATATTTTGATAAGAATATATGTTTTTTAAACAATTTCCTTATACAAGTTGGACGTTCATAGTTCAGAGCATCAGTTTTCTTCATGTCTTGTAACAATACTTCGAGATGGTGAATGAATGATTCTGTCTTGTATTGTGATTAATGATCACCATCTCGAAGTATTGTTACATGTTTTGTGCTATAATTAATTAAGAAGGGACGCCACGATTTTTGCTCAGAAGGTACTTAAAAAGAAGGGATATAGCTTAGGGGATGGGCGACTATTGTGACCGCGGAAGAGGGCCAGACATCCAAACGTGAGCAGATAATCTACCTTCATGCCGTATATCAAGGGGGTGATAGACAAGATCGGATCCGTCCTTAGAAAATTTTCGATGACACACCTGAGGCCAAAGTGCATGATAAGGTGGGCACGGCGAAGGATATACTGCCGCTACAAAGCCCAGGCGTGGTAGTTCCTACATTGGGCAAACAAAGCGTTAAAGAACATATCGCCGCAGTCAAGAACCGATAGAGCAATAAATCAGCGGTAGCAGAACACCTGCTCCAGGCTAGTTCTAACCACTGGATAGAATTCCACCGATCACAAATCTCCACTGAAGCGAAGCGGTTCAAATAAACAAATGCCCAAACAATTTCAATCGGGAGGAACGGCTTTAAATTGTCGTGAACGTGGAATCCAGTAATTCGCAAAGCACAATCTCCATTTCCTTCGAAGTTAGTTAACGCATCTGTAGATACGGTTAGCGCAGGGTGTCGACGGCCTAATATGGTAAAAAAAATAAGGGGGTAGATGAAAATTTTTCGCCCGCATGCAGGGAGCTGTGACATCGCATCTTCAGTCTGCTGGCGACCAAGCCGCGTAATTATACGAGTATGTTGTAAATATGATTTGTGGAGGGGAAGGATTGGACGTCCGGTAACCTCACTCACACGGCCAAACACAACGCTGTGCTGTATCACACCGGTCGAGCCAAACCATTCGTGCCGAAGCAAGGCTCTCCCACACTTAACAATCACAGAATGTTAGATGTTCAAATCCCAAATATAGAAGATTTCCCAAAAGATGAAATAGTAGGAAATTTCAATCATAAAAATTGTTTGGAGATTTGCCCAAATATTTCTAATATCTCCTGCAATAGAGGCTCCACTTGAGAACAAGCCCGAGATGAGTATGTGTATATGGACTAATTGGCTTCGTTTGTAACCTGTGTGAACCTGGCACCCGACTTTGGAAAAATTGGTTTTTTTAATGGTTTTTCGAAAGATTTCGATTAGTAGTGGATAGTAGTGAAGCTATTTTCGTTAGCAGTAATACCAAAAAAAAATATATAGTTAAAAAATGTCATCCCCTGAAAATCAAAAAATTAGTTTTTTCCGGCTGTTTCTCATAGATAAACGTTAGTAGTGGATTGTAGTGCAATTTTATTCGTTTGTAGTAAAATAGAAGAAAAAAATCGTTTCGGAGTATTTTTTGAAAACGATTTTTATGACCTGAATACTGTTTCAAGGCATATACGATTACTACTAACGTTAGAATTGACTAAAAAGGGTTCGTAGAGGTTAGCAGTGAAAGAATTTTCGATAGTAGCAAAGGTACATGTTGACTAGAAGCGCTTAAGATGAGTCAAACTTGTTTCGGAGCGATATTTGCTGGATAAAATCTGTTTGAAGATAAATACGACTACTACAAACGTTGAAATTGACTAAAAAGGGTTCGTAGAGGTTAGCAGTGAAAGAATTTTCGATAGTACTAAGGTACATGTTAACTAGAAGCACTTGAGATGAGCCAAACTTGTTTCGGAGCGATATTTGCTGGATAAAATCTGTTTGAAGATAAATACGACTACTACAAATGTTAAAATTGACTAAAAAGGGTTCGTAGAGGTTAGCAGTGAAAGAATTTTCGATAGTAGAAAAGGTACATGTTGACTAGAAGCACTTGAGATGAGCCAAACTTGTTTCAGAGCGATGTTTGCTGGATAAAATCAGTTTGAAGATAAATACGACTACTACAAACGTAAAATTTGATTAAAAAGAGTTCGTAGAGGTTGGTAGCGAAAGAATTTTCGATAGTAGTAAAGGTACATGTTGACTAGAAGCACTTGAGATGACTAGACCCGCTGAGAACCCTTTTCAATAATTTCTGTCGTTTGTTGTAGTTGTATTTATCTTCAAACAGATTTTATCCAGGAAATATCGCTCCGAAACAAGTTTGGCTCATCTCAAGTGCTTCTAGTCAACATACACCTTTCTAGTATCGAAAATTCTTTCACTACGAACCGCTAAGAACCCTTTTCAATAATTTCTATCGTTTGTTGTAGTCGTATTTATCTTCAAACAGATTTTATCCAGGAAATATCGCTCCGAAACAAGTTTGGCTCATCTCAAGTGCTTCTAGTCAACATATACCTTACTAGTATCGAAAATTCTTTCACTACGAACCGCTAAGAACCCTTTTCAATAATTTCTATCGTTTGTAGTAGTCGTATTTATCTTCAAACAGATTTTATCCAGCAAATATCGCTCCGAAACAAGTTTGGCTCATCTCAAGTGCTTCTAGTCAGCATGTACCTTCACTACTATCGAAAATTCTTTCACTACGAACCTCTACGAACCCTTTTCAATAATTTCTATCGTTTGTAGTAGTCGTATTTATCTTCAAACAGATTTTATCCAGGAAATATCGCTCCGAAACAAGTTTGACTCATCTCAAGTGCTTCTAGTCAACATACACCTTTCTAGTATCGAAAATTCTTTCACTACGAACCGCTAAGAACCCTTTTCAATAATTTCTATCGTTTGTTGTAGTCGTATTTATCTTCAAACAGATTTTATCCAGGAAATATCGCTCCGAAACAAGTTTGGCTCATCTCAAGTGCTTCTAGTCAACATATACCTTACTAGTATCGAAAATTCTTTCACTACGAACCGCTAAGAACCCTTTTCAATAATTTCTATCGTTTGTAGTAGTCGTATTTATCTTCAAACAGATTTTATCCAGGAAATATCGCTCCGAAACAAGTTTGGCTCATCTCAAGTGCTTCTAGTCAACATATACCTTACTAGTATCGAAAATTCTTTCACTACGAACCGCTAAGAACCCTTTTCAATAATTTCTATCGTTTGTAGTAGTCGTATTTATCTTCAAACAGATTTTATCCAGGAAATATCGCTCCGAAACAAGTTTGGCTCATCTCAAGTGCTTCTAGTCAACATATACCTTACTAGTATCGAAAATTCTTTCACTACGAACCGCTAAGAACCCTTTTCAATAATTTCTATCGTTTGTAGTAGTCGTATTTATCTTCAAACAGATTTTATCCAGCAAATATCGCTCCGAAACAAGTTGGGCTTATCTCAAGTGCTTCTAGTCAACATGTACCTTTACTAGTATCGAAAATTCTTTCACTGCTAACCTCTACGAACCCTTTTGTAGTCAATTTCAACGTTTGTAGTAATCGTATATGCCTTGAAACAGTATTCAGGTCATAAAAATCGTTTTCAAAAAATACTCCGAAACGATTTTTTTTTTCTTCTATTTTACTACAAACGAATAAAATTGCACTACAATCCACTACTAACGTTTATGTATGAGAAACAGCCAGAAAAAACTAATTTTTAGATTTTCGGGGGATGGCATTTTTAAACTATTTTTTTTTTTGGTATTACTACTAACGAAAATAGCTTCACTACTATCCACTACTAATCGAAATCTTTCGAAAAACCATTAAAAACACCAATTTTTCCAAAGTCGGGTGCCAGGTTCACACAGGTTCGTTTGTAAGGCGAAACACTTTTGTTTCGGATTCCGCGAAAGGAAACGCCCGGGTGTCGTTATTTTGAGGACCACCCGTGGGACACAATGAAGCATACGGTGGCAGTCAGGAAAGTGATCACGAGCCCATGGTGTGGGGCGAGAGCAAATTGGAAGCCGTCTCCACTTTTTGGGAAGCAGTGGTGGTCGCAAAAGAGGAGGCGGAGCTCGTGAGGGATTTATCCTACTCTAATTTAGTTTGAAAAGACAGAATACTCACGCGTCTGCCTGTGTTTGACGGCTACCGCCCGTGTAACATTTTTAGTAAAAGGATAAAACATGGTTATGGTGGGGTTATCCCTAAGAGAAAGGTGGACAATGCTGTAGTACATTATTTCGATTCGGCCCATTAGGGTCGATATCAAACTGGAGTTGCATGTGCAAGCAAGCGCTGAAGTAGCGCTGCCCGTCTCGGAGTAGAAGAAGGACGGTGTGGTATTGATCAGTAAAAGTCCAACGTTCCTTCTTGCCTACCCAGGGCGAGAAAAGTCATTGAATAATATTGCCAATGAAAAAAATACATGGTTCCCTCTGCTTTATTTCAAACATACCTTTTTTTTGTCAGGGGAAAATCATCCAATGACTTCTCCCGCCCAGGGTAAGGCGAGAGAGAGTGTCAGACTCTTACTGACTAAAAACCCCCCGTTCCTTCTCCTGCTCTGGGCCGAGGTCGCGGTGCCTCATTGCGCTTACCCCGCAGCCCCGGCTAAACATCAGCCCTTTAGGGCCCCGACTGTGGTGGTCTATTGGCTCTTTGAGGCGCGCGCGGAACGCTACGCGCCGTACGCTCGGGTCCGGTTCTGGTCGGGCGGCGAGCTACCCTTACTCGCCGTCCGCAGACCCGCGCTTACGGGGGCCGGAGATCATCTCTCGATCCCCGACGTCCGGAATGTCACCTTCTGCGGCGGCTGGGGCGCGAGGAGGATAGTTCCCTCACGCGCTCCGCCTCCTCCTTTGCGAGCATAACTGCTTCGCAGAAGGAGGAGATAGCTTCCCAGTTCCTCTCACGCTGCACCATGGCCTCGATTAAGGCCGGGCGCGAGAGGTCGCCGCCGCCGATCACTTCCCTGAGAACACGGCGGTGCTCAGCCCAAGCAGGGCACTCCGCCACCGTATGCTCCACCGTGTCCTCCAGGTGATCCGCACAATGACGACACTCGGGCGTTTCCTCCCGCTGGATCCGAAACAGGAACCTACCAAAGCTGCCGTGCCCGGTAAGCACCTGCGTCAGGCGGAAGGTGAGGACGCCGTGGCGTCTCTCAAGCCACTCCTCAAAGAGGGGTCTTACAGCTGCATTTCAAACATACCTGACGAGCATATTTAACTCGATTCGTAAGTATTTTGTCAGTCTTACATATGTGCATTGTGTGTTCGGCATATCCTTGTACATTATTATATTAAGTGTGGGAGAGCCAAGCTTCGACACGAATGGGTCGGCTCGTCCGGAGTGATACCACGGCCTCACAAAAAAACGGTGTAAAACTACCACAGCGTTGTGTTTCGCCGTGTGAGTTAAGGTTAGAGAGGCTACCGGAGGCCCAATCCTTCCCCTCCCCCGATCCCTTCCAATCCTTAAGTCTCCACAACCCTAATCCCTAAAAGGCCGGCAATGCACTCGTAACTCCTCCGTTGCGGGCGTCCATGGGCGGCGCTGATTGCTTACCATCAGGTAATCCGTATGCTCGTTTGCCGATCAATTACATAAAAAAAGCATTATATTTAGCATCAGAGGTAAATCAGAAAATATCGATGTCGATATTTTCGCGATACGTATCTTTACTTCAAGACTGTCCATTTTAAACAATACATATGTATGACTGCCAGAACTTTCGATGTCGCTTTTGCGCAGTACCAAAGCAAGTGCAATACGCAGGCGCCAATTCGACCCGCATCTTCTTCCAGTCTACAAAACTCGCTCACTGAGATCTGCCGCCGGTCGTAGTGACGACTCTTATTGTAAATTATAGAAAAATACATTTGTTTTTGTGAAAATATTGAAAAACTAATTTCCAACACGTCCTCATAGTGTATTTCTGCTAAATAAAGATAGGTACGTCATTAAGAATTACTGATCATGCCTCATATAGCTGTGGTTTTGTGAAGTTTTTGTTGTGGACTTGTATAAGGAAGAAAAGTTAAAGAAGAAGAATGATGATCAAATTTATTATGTATTTTTCTCTTTACCTATTAATCAAGTGAATTGCGTTTTTGTAATACATGTGTTGTGATTCATTAAAAGACGAAAAATCAACAAAGGAGTTATTCGTATGAGAGAGACATAAGAACAAAGCCAACGCCCACCTGTAATACTCTTCTCGGTGTATGCATCGCGCATGACCTTATGATCGATTGACCGATTTTTTTGATTGCAGGTCCGCAGAAATTTGGAATAAAGTTCGCGTCCAGTCGGTTAAGCGACTTGTGTAGGGCTCAGCTAAGGTATGGTTTATTCTTTATTAGATTTGTTCGTTTTCATAACAGAATAACGAAAACAAAATAAAGGCTCGAAATCAAAAAACATTTTATAATGCGATCCAGTATGTAGCTATCGTTAATGTTTCCATTATTTATTTATATTTTTCAGATTATAATCTGAGATCGTCTGTGTCTGCAGTGGATTTATCTGTCTTATATTAGTAATCGTCATTGGGGTAAGTACTTTTATTTCATATTTGTCCTCTCTTGCAACTTGCATCTGTTTGTGACCGCTGAGCAATGTATTTATGTATATACATATATGTAAGAGTAGATAACCTTAGATAACACGACACAGTTTTAGGATTTTAGAATGTAAGTAATATTTTGATTCTTATTTTTCAGATCCTACAACGTTCCTTTTGTACAGTTCTTGTGTGGTTCCAGTTATACTCACTTGCTTTTCTGCTCACTCTACTCTTAAGTAAGTGCTCTAATATAATGTTGATGATTTTGAAGTATAGTTTATAGGAACCCTGTAATGTTTTTCTCGTTTTTAAATTCACTAAAAGTTTTAGGACGAAAATGATTATTCTTGTGTTTCTTAATAAAAATACAAAGGGTTTTGGCATCACTACCATTTTTCAATCATCTGCGTTCAGTGCTGATGTTATAAAGTACTTTACACTTAGTTTTCATAAAATTGTTTTTCAGAGTTCCCGGGTGTCTAGTGGATTAATATTTCAATCTTCCTGTGAATATAAACGGTAAGCACGTCATCCTAGTCGAACACTATTTTCTAACACACTTTCATTTTACTTCTGGGTTCTAGGCCATAACATACATGCACAGTCACTGGTAAAATTAATAAAAAAATACTTTTATTGTTTTTAAAGTCTTCTATAACTACTACTACTACCCTACATGATCCGGTCCAACTTAACTTGTAAACACTAGACTGCTATCAAACCATATTACATAACACCCTACAAATTACAAAACTTATATTATAGCATTTACTTAAAACAATTCTGTCCTGGTGGAGAGTTAAAATTCAATTCATTAGCGTAATTACCTATCAGAATGATACGATAAATAAGTTTAATTAATAATCCATTGAACAATAATGGAGAATCTGTATTTTTATTCTGCACAAATGAGTAATAATAAATTTTCATCATTACGGAGTTATTAACACAAGTAAAATAATAACGTTAATTTTGTCTAGTGAAACAAATGGACCATTAGACGGCAGTGTCTCACTTCAGGAAATAAGACAAATTGCATCAATGGATGGAGAAAGCATGGAAACGAATAGTAACAACAGCATGATAACCGAGCCTATGCATAGCCCTGGAAATGAAAGTATGGACACAGATACGTCAACGCGACAATGTAGTTTGAGAACATGTTGCAGTTCGAAATAGCCTCGGCATCGTTGCAGCTCAAGTAACTGCTCTAATCATGTTGAAGGAGATCAGCAGCCCACCAGGCGAAGAAGCAGTCGGAGCACACATACTTGTAGTAGAGTGCGCACGCGCAAAAATTGTAACAACCGAAGCAGACGCCGGGAGCGAAGTCACAGTAGTCAACGACAGCGATCGCGCAGTCGTATCAACCAAAGGCGGTATGTAAGTCGATGCAGGGACAGTCTTTGTATGCATAGTCGCTGCAGGCAAAGTCGGTCTGCACGCAATCATAGCGTCAGATGGCGAACACAATATCGGAACAAGCGCTGTAGAAGCCGCAACTGGCAAGGGTGGAGACATTATGGTCACAGTCAGCGCGCATGGAGTTATTGTAGCTGCAACCAGTGCGCGCGCAATAGAAGCCTCAGCCAAAGTACGCGTAGCCGCAGCCGTATACATAGTACGCGCAGTAGAAGCCACAGTGAAAGTACGGGCAGCAGAAGCCTTAGTCAAAACGAGCGCAATCAGAGCTTGCAAAGATATAGAGAGCGCGCAAACAGCGGGAGTAGCACCCAAAGTGCGCAGCATCGAAGTCGCAGCCAAATCACATGCAATTCAAGTCGCAGTCAAGGCATGCGCTTTCGAAACCGCAGCCAGAGCACGCGCAATAGAAGGAACTACCACCACGCGCGCAACTTAAGTGGCAGCCAAACTCCATACAAACGAAGATACAGCCGAAGCCCGCGCGGTCCAAATTGCAACCAAAGTACGCACAATCCAAGTAGCTGTCAAAATCGTAACTGCCCTGTTTGCTACCAAGGGACGCTCAATTCAAACACAGACAAGAGTACGTGTTTGCCAAGCACTAGTAAGGGCACGCGCAGTGAAAGCAGCTACAGTCAGGACACTTGCAGTACCAGTTATAGCGAAAGTACGTACAGTGCAAGCAGCAGAGAAAGCGCTCTCGGTACAAGCTGCAGAGATAGTCCAAGTAGCAGCGCACATAGTCAAAGTTGCAGCCAAAGTGAGAGCAGTTCAAATGAGACAGAAAACCCAAGCAGTCGAAGAAACATTTAAAGCACGTGCAGTCCAACCACCGAAGATAGCGCGTGCAGTGGAAGAAGAAAATCTCATGCTGACGACATATTTAGAGTAAATGCAGTTCAAGCCGTAGCTAGATCACTTTCGTATTAAAATTGGCCACGAATGTGTGCACAGTTAAAGAAACAGGGCGTCGTGCAATCAAAGCTACAGCAATTGGAAGTGTATTTGAAGTTATATTTAGGGTATAAACAGTAAGAGCAAGATTTCAAGTCTAAGTAACCCAAACTGTAGAGCGCCAAGCTACAGAAAGTACACGCATAATCGAAGTTGAAAGAGAGTGATAATGCTGTCAAAACTGCAAAGACCGCTTGTGCAATCAAAGCAACAGCCCATGCTTGTGCCATTGAATTTGCAGTCAGAGCACGTGCAATCCAGTTCACGAAGAGCGCACGCGCAGTTTAAGCTTAAAACGCCCACACCATTAAAGCTACAGAGGATACGTAGGCATTTAAAGCAGCCGCCAATGCAAAAGCTGCAGTAAAAGCATGTATAATCCATACAATTGGGAGTATACGCTTCGATTCACGATACATCGGCTGAGATCGCAAACCAAATTAAAGCAATAGAGAGAGCTTGCATATTTATTAAATAAGAACTAACCAATGCCCGCGCAGTCGAAAATATAGCAAGGATCACACACAAGCCAAGCGGCTGGAAGTGTAAATGCATTTAACGCCGCAGAACTCGCAATCGTAGTTGACGTAGTGGCTGGAGCATGCAAAAAACACATGGATTTCAAATGTATTTATTAGTTTGTTGTTTTCGAGACCCCATTGGTAAATAATCATCAATTCTAGTCCCGCTAAGTAATATTAATAAATTTTGCCCTTGTTTAAGATTAACACACCAAAAATTTGTGGATACACGAAGTGTTGTAGGTTACTCCACCATAAATGATAAAATAACAGTATAAAAGTACCTTCAAGAAAAATGACAGTTTTTACTTAGTTTCCAGTGAGGGTCACGAAACAACGATAAATATTTAAGGAATTGTGTGCAGATAATTAATTAATTAATATAGTCTAAATATCAATTGCTTAGTATTATGATTGTTTATAGAGCATAATTGTATATGTATGTTAAAAATAAGGGTAAATGGTATTTTATTTGAATTTTATGCAATGTTTCAGTATTTTATTTATCGAATAGTCTTTTTAGTAAAGTGGTGTCAAATGCGTCGGAAAAGTATTTCGGTCGGTTGTGATTTGTATGACATAATTTCGTATACTTTGTCGAGTTCATTAATACTATTAATGTTCTATTATAATTAGTATGATTTATCAAATTTGTGTCAATTTTCACCTTTTTGAGTCGTATACTATTTGACGATTGTATCATCAAATGAATGTAAATTATTTTAACTGCTTAGAAAGTCTCGAATTTTTGTGGTAATCTGTAACTATTCGTAATCGTATTAAATATAAGTAGGAGCAATCATCCGAATTGTATGTATGTAACTGTTTTTTAATTTGTACTATTTTTCATGTACTTTTTCCAGTAGATGCATTTTATAGTTGTTATTGATTTGAACCAGATGTCAAATTATTGTAGTGACTCACATCTAAAACTTGGCTCAGGTAAAGTATGTAATAATTACCTGTTCGTTTATGGAATTCCGTTTATTTTAAAAGATGTTTTGTTTGTACTTCGTCTAAGTGTAACTATTTACTACTACATATTTAGTGACAAGTGTTAGACTGTAAAAATGTACTCTATTTACTCTTTTGTGCGATTTAAGGCGTGGTAAGACAATTGTGTTGTAATTTTTTTTATTCTACCTTTATGAGAGTATTTGAAAAACTCGATATGTTAAGTTTGGTGGTTGCCCTTCTAATATGAGCATACTAGAAGGGCCAAACTTATATATCAGAATCTTAGCAAAATAAAAACCTGATATGTTTCAAAAAAATTATTATAGCGAATAGATGTAATGAAAATCATAAATGAATGGAAAATATGGATTGAATTGAGAATCATTTACTGTGTCTCAAACTAGTACTAAGTTAATTGATGATTTATTGGAAACGATCCACTACTTGTTGTATTTTTTTATCAATGTTATTAATGTTGTATTAGAAATTAATGTGAATTGTATGTGTTTCCTTTCTAAATTACCTTGAAATACTGAAAAACAATCTTAGTACCTGCCAATTTCTTAAATGAGTTTTCTCGATGACTCATATGAATGGCTGCTCCAAAAAAAAGAATAGAATAATGTTACATAATGTACATAAATACAAACGTACACGTAGTAACGGCACGATTTCTCTTTCCCTTTACCGGTGTGCAATTAAACGTTCATATAAATTAATTTATTATTTAGTTCGACAAGTGATTAATTAATACATTTACATTTATTATATTACATAAATATATTGTTTTCCACATATACAAAAAACTTATTTAAGTACTGACAACCTGGCAATTACAGTAGGACAATGATAGAATAAAACATATTGATAAGTAATTTTTGTTTGTAAATCAGAAGAATTCTTTGTAAATATGGGAGCTGTAGGGGATGAGAATTTGCCGTCTAGGCATAGAAGCCAGACATTTTTTTGTTACCTACATGACACACAGAAAGCATTTAAGTAATCAAAAAAAGTAATACTTTAGAGGTGACAGCGTCGAGGTGGAGACGGGCATCACAGCTGTAATAGCGTGATGTTATAAACCACTCATAAATGTAATAAAATACAGTGTCGTGTGTTCTTATTTTACGACCCTTATTCTTATATTATAATTACCGGGTGTAGACAGTAATAACGATTCCCAGTACTTATATAGATAGGTCCTCACACCTGAAGCTAGCGGTTTGTTGAGAGGTTCCTCTATGTTCGAGACCATCAATGTATACATCTATTTACTTTGCTAACAAACAAACTGTTAATTGATGCATGGTAATAATCTCGACCTAAACTCGAAGAGGTTTAAAATATGGGGTCGTAAAATTGTAATGAAATTAAACTACACAGCTTTACTAGATTTTGATTAAACGTCAGCTTTGCTTGTGTAGGCCCTACGACATAAACCGATTTAGTCAGAAACACCTAGCATCCATTTTTCTGCTAATATTTTGGCTTGTGCAATAACTACTGCGTTGGGTGAATGATTGCAAGTAAAGTGTTGGGTTCAACTCCCAGAACTGAATCTGATTTATAGCTAAAGGCTCGCAGTCTCTTGCACGGTACTCATAATCGAATAATATTGCTACAAAATCATCTAAGATGCATTTCTATTTCAAGGTTCATTTTGAGCCCTGACGAAATATACATATTTTATGCCATTGCAAAGCTATGCGAATGTTGTAAATTAACATTTATCAGTTATCAACATTTGAAATTTAACAATGAGCTCAAGAGTTGACTGGTTATTTCATAGGTACAATACGGGCTATGAGTTAAGCGACTAACTCAGAATAGTCGTATTGTGCAACGTAATAGTCGACGTTTGAGTCTAGAGTTGCTTTTGATATGATATTGATAATTTGTAGATATATCATTAAATCTGAGAGGAATATGTAGAGTATTAAAAAAAATAATAGAGGTAAGTATGTTAACGAAACTGGTAACGTGAAATGGGTCGACTGGGCTATGAAGTATAAGCCCAGTCGAACCGTTTTCAATATTTTCACCAAAGCGCGGGGTTTTATGAGCTAGAGATTCTCATACTAAATGTAGCATCCACTTTTCGCCAGTTGTGTTATCATTACCCACTGATCAATTATAAAGCCTATACAGTTAAAAATAAGTTAGTTGAAAGTTATTGGTAAGAGCAACTTTACGAGTTGAATAAGGTTTTCAATTTATTTAAAGGGCTTTGTCAGTTTGATACAATTGTTCGCGTAAAGAGAAGTGACCGTTTTAATATAAGAATGTGGATTGCTGGATGAATAAGAAAAAGCATTGCATTGAAAGCATTCGCTTTATAAAGTGATAAACGAAGTCCATTTGAAGATAATGGATGGGCAAATTCAAAAAGGACAAAAAATCCTAAATATACGTATGAAGAGTTTGATGAATGCCATCAAGCTGTTTAGTGAACGACTCCTGTATTGTAACATTTCATCGTTCCATGTAAATTCACAGTTTAACTGCTAGATAGCGCTGTAATCAGATTTCGTTATTATCAGATTAGTGAACCTGTTGAAAGAGTCTGTTTAATGTCGCACATGTAAGTTGTTATTATTATTATAATATTAAACTGTATTTATTATTAAATGATGTAAGGTATGACAATATAAAGAAATACAGTCGGACCTGTCTGTATCCGAACTTTGTAAAATGCACCCAGTAACACGCATGCGCTATCGATCGACCTGATTCAATAGAACCAGGCCGGACGTCTCTGTCGACTGCACTAGTCTGCCAGGCTCCGCTGTACCGATGTGAGCTTCCATTGACCTCTTGTCATCCTAATTATTTTCTTTTCGGTACCTGTCTTTCAACGTAAGTGTCATATAATATTGAGTCTATATTTATTTTTACCTGGTCTTTCAATTCGTTTCGTTATGAAGTTTTTGATTGAAGGACGTTTAACTACGACGCGCGTGTTCTTTATTGGTATACATTTAGACTTCTATTGAATTAATGAGCTAATATGTCGTTTAAATAACACATTTACAATAAATGATTAACTGAATTAAATGTTGCTTTCAGTTCAATGCACTTTAGTTCCTGAAGCTGCGGACCGATGCAACGCGCATGCGTTGTTGATTCTTCGGTTGGCGAAAATACGGCGCATCGAAAGGTAAGTCCTAGAATATTTTTTGTTCTTCCTTTTATTGCCAGGCACCAGCTAGCTTTTTGAGCTAGCTTTGTATAACTAACACATGTACATGTTAACGCCTTGATTAAGAGTTAGTCGTTAGTTTAAGAAATAAGAAAATAGTACATTAATGTTACAGCAATTGTACATTATTAGAAGAACTTAATTTTATTTTTAATACCTGTTGATTTAACGTGTATTTACTTGAAATTTACATGGAGCTGATGTGAACAGCATAAAGCGACGGTAAATGAATGTAAAAAATCGTAGCGCGAGTATCTCCATAAAGTTTAATGTCAATTCTTGCGTAGTACAACACGAAGAACCGCGACTCATCGCAATGCGCGTAGCTCTGACAAAACGTATTCGCCCTTCAGGCCGCGCCAGAAGTACAGGGAAGTGTGTAAGGTTAAAAATAGACGCAAACACTTTTTTCTACAAAAAATAGAAGCTTACAAGAAGTCACTACGAGTCTTACAAGAATTGTACAACAAACAAATGAAGCATTGAAACAAATGAAGCATAAAAAATGTCCTTTAAGTGTAGAAGAGCCAAGATTTGGCACGAATGGGTCGGCTCGATCAAAGTACGAATGACTGACACGACTATTCGTCCGGATACTGTATGAATAATTTTCAATTATTTGTCAGGATATTCCTCCTGGGTAATCGTTTTTAAATTGGTAAATAATTGGGTCCTTGATTAGTTATCTTCAATAACTTTGATAGAAGTTAGATCCTGAGTCGTAGATGCCAAATATTTCAACATTAAGCACTAAGTTTTTTTGGTGTTTACACTGTAATTCACATTCCAATTCGGAATTATTTATTAGCTTCATTTGTTTCTTCTTTTTCTGTGTTAACTTTTGTTTTCAACCAACAGAAGTCTTCTGAATGATAACGTTTATTTTTCTTATTTTTTTCAAAAATAGTACTATATTCTGTTATCATTTTTGTCATCATCTTTCTCTTTTATATTTTTTTTCTTCGAAACCAAATGTTCTAATCTTCCAAGTTCGTTAGGTAAGTCGCTTGTGTGTACAATTTATTCTTTATTAATTCTATCTGTTATAAAATCTGGGAAACCAGCAGCAATTATATCGATTAGTTTTCCTTCATCCACTGTTTTTCTAATTTCCTGTAACAGTTTTTCATATATAATAAAGCATACTCTAATAAAGATCCATACTGATATTTAAAAGATAAAGCATACTTGCTAATAGACCACCCTTTATTGGCATAGGTTTTTCAAACTAAATTAAATCATCATAGAGGAATACCACTGAATGCATTATTTTTCTAGAAATAATCTAAAGATTTCAATTTTGTCATCGTCATTTATTACATTAAACCCTGCACATTCTTTTACCAGCGGCACTTTTTCCATCTATTTTTTCAAGTACAAACCTCTCTGCTACCTTTGTAATACTTTGTAGGCATTCAATTAAAATTTTCTAACTTTTTTACTATAGAATCTTCTGAACACTTTGTAGTTGTTTCACTAGCTTATTTTTGGGTAGTTTCTTCCAGAAATTCGTCTAGGAAAATCATGTTACTATCTTCAACAACATATGTACAACAAATTAAAACCAATGATCTCAAACAAAAATGGAAAATAAATTTAATTTATCAAAATGTTAGAGGCTTGAACACAAAGTGATCATTTTTTAGACAAAATCTTTTAACGCTTGAGTGTGATATAGTCGCGGCTACTGCAACGTTTCTTACTGGCTCAGTGATAGACTCCGAACTAACTAATGATAACTGGAAAATACTACGTCGAGATCGTGTCAATGGCACTGGAGGTGGTGTTATTCTGCTTACACGACCCGGTGTCGGAGCTGTGAGACGTGTAGATCTGGAGACTTCGGATGGCGAGGATCTTTGGGCACAGATTATTACAGACTATGATACGATTTACGTATGTGTTATGTACACTATATTCATCCAAGAGCGTCTGAAGAAGTCTACATGCGGTGGTTCCAAAAAGTCGAATCAGTGATCAGTGATATTAAAGGTGCAGTTATTATTATTGGGGATTTAAATTTAAATCCTAAGTATGCTTCAGTTAGTATTTTAAGTTATTATTGTTATTTCTTCTCTGGAATTGTGGATTGTCTGAAAGGAATGAAATTGTTAATGCGTACGGAGGTAAACTTGATGTAGTGTTGATGTCGGATAGTATTGACCATGTAGATGTGCTTGAAATGAATTGCGGGGGCCTTGTTCCAAAGCGTGATAACTATCATCCCCCTTTGGATATATATTTTGAGCGTAATCATCAATTAACTCAACAAAATTCCGTAAAATCTAGTCCATGTAATGTTGACGTGCAAAAAGACTGGAACTTTGCCAAAGCAAATTTTGAACTAATGTATAAGCGTATCTCGGAAACATCGTGGCAGGAAATAGTTGGTGCTTGTAATGTTAACGAGGCTGTTGATTGTTTTTATAATTCTATTTACTCCATATACGATGAATGCGTCCCTAAAAAATTTAGATCTAGCAAACCCACAAGGAGGTATCCGGTATGGTACACCGCTGATCTAATTAAAAGTTTAAAGCAAAAAGCTGAATTGCATCGCCAATGGAAAGCCACACGAAATAACGAAATATACCTTCAGTTTTCTCGCCTTAGATCACAAGTTAAGAAAAGCATGTCAATTACTTACAAATACTATTTAAACCGCATTCAGCGTAAACTTAATCGTCATCCTGCAGCTTTTTGGCAGCACGTAAACAGTTTAAAAAGTAGAGGCGGTTTTGTACCTAAAGCTAGTTACAACGGGGTGGAATACGAAGGAAGTAATGCAGCACAGGCCTTTTCCAATTATTTTGATAGCGTATTTTTACCTGATGCACCCCTTCTTGATTGTAGGAAATTGCTTGAAAGTCAAAATTATACAGCGAATTTGGTTGACATTCGCGAGATAACCAGCAAGGATTTTGATACTGGCATTACTAATTTAAAACCAAATAGTGCTATCGGACCTGATAATATACCTGCATACATTATTAAGGGTTGTAAAGTGTTCTTGAAATCGCCACTTCTTCACATATTCAATTTGGCGTTAAACTCAGGGACATATCCTAAACGTTGGAAAATTTCGCGTGTGCAACCTATTCCCAAAACAAATGATCATACACTAGTAGAAAATTATAGACCCATCAAATTATAGGCCAAAATTGTTCGAATCTATGATACATAAACACATTAGTATGCAAATACAGCCTTTTCTATGTGATTCACAACATGGCTTCAGACTGAACCGTTCTGTGGATACTAACCTCTTGACATTGGTTGATCTTGTCTCGCAAAACTTAGATAGAAACATTCAGGTTGACGTTATTTACTTCGATTTCAAAAAGGCGTTTGACAGGGTTGATAATGATGTTCTATTGGGTAAATTATATGGAATGGGATTTTCTTCTAAACTTCTTGAGTTCTTTGCCAGTTACTTGCGTGATCGCCAACAGTACGTGAGGCATGGGCACTTTGTTTCACCTTCCTATCATACTCGGTCTGGCGTCAGTCAAGGTTCGGTTTTGGGACAAATGCTGTTTGGCCTAATGGTGAATGACTTGGAAGCATCTCTTAAATGTGCTAGGTGTTTGCTTTATGCGGATGACCTCAAACTGGTGTACGGAACATAGTGGACACAGAATCATTGCAGGGTGACATTGATTCCGTACTTAACTGGAGCATTAAAAATCACCTTAATTTCAATACGGCCAAATGCAATGTGATGTCTTTTACTAGAGCTCAGAAGCCTATACATGTGAACTATTATTTGGCAGGAGAAAGGATCGAACGTGTCTCCTCAGTAAAGGATTTGGGTGTATTGTTCGATTCTCGATCAACTTTTCATGACCACATAAGAACGGTTACTAGCGATTCTTATCGTAGGTGAGGATTTGCAATTCGCAATATGCGCGAATTTGATAACATAACAGCTATCAAACTGGTGTACATGACCCTGGTTAGAAGTAAGCTAGAATCTGCATCTCTAGTATGAAATCCGCATGAGGTTACTTACGCTCTCATGCTTGAAAAGGTCCAAAAAGCGTTTTTGAGATTTTTATACAGAAAACGGTTTGGCTATTACCCTTTTCTGTACCCCACTAAGTTTTTGTTGGGCATGTTGCGGTTTAACTCTCTTGAGGTGAGGCGTAATTATTTCTTAATGATTATGAGCTGTAAGACGCTGCGTGGTGAATCTGAATGTCCAGAGATAGTAGGCCAGGTGGTGCGGTGATCAGTACCCAGGCTGCTTACACACAACTCCGGCCGCGTCAACATGCCTTATTGGCTGTACCAGAGGCACGTACAGTGGCCCATGCAAATTCTCCGCTGGTCCGAGTTCTCACCATGCTCAATACTCTCCTGATGTCAGCGCCAGATTGTGATTTGTTTGCAATGAGATGGATAGATCTGTGTCGT
This sequence comes from Spodoptera exigua, assembly GCA_902829305.4. Classification (NCBI taxonomy): domain Eukaryota; kingdom Metazoa; phylum Arthropoda; class Insecta; order Lepidoptera; family Noctuidae; genus Spodoptera; species Spodoptera exigua. The sequence continues at coordinate 2,130,084 of LR824601.2, read as the reverse complement.
GAATGTCTTAGATATTGTCAGAGGATGGATGATAGGTAGGTTAACTATAATGTTTTTTTTTAGTTTAAGATTACTATGATCACCAATCTTGTTATTTAGTTGTATTAAGTACTTTTATTTTGTTTTTTAAATTTATATTGTTTTTCTTGTATTTAATCCTAATTAGTTTTTTTTTAAGTAGGTACCTAGATAATAATATTTATGTAAAATTAACAATACAACTTAATGGCGTAAGCCGTAATGTTGTATATGTAAATATTCTTAATAAATAAATGTATTTTGTATATCCTCTGTAAATTTTATCTAAATATTTCTAGAATGGTATCTTTTCATCAACGTATTTTTCACTTTCGTAAAGGATTTCGTCGCTTGGATCTGTTTGTGAAGTGAAATAGCTTGATGTTCTTTAGGACTAAGAAAGACTTTTCCATCTTCTGTTGTTATTGAGGTTACGGCCATGTTGTTTGACTTTCCATCTATTGATGGTTTTATAGTTCGTTCCATAATTAGAGACAACAATTTGACATCTGCAACTATCAAACTACAAAATAATGTGGCCAGATTTTTTAACATAGTGATGGGACGGAGTAGGATGTTTTAAAATACCGATACCGTTTTTTTTATAAATTACCCTGAACACAATAAAACGGTAATGTTTTTTTTTTATATTTAAGTCGAATCAATAAGAATAATTTAAAATAATAATGAGAAATGCGATAAAAGTTTATTTCATTTTAACTTATTTTGCGACAACACGCGTTTTAATTCACAGCCTGTTGTCAATCAGCATATATCATCTAGCGTTGTAACGTGTCTTGTCGAATCAGGAGCCGACCATGTGGTATTTAATGTTTTGCCGTATTTTTTTAAATTGATGGTACCTTGACTAATGTTCCTAGTTATTAATATTTAAAGCCAAAAAATACTTGAAGAATATCACAAAGAAATGAGCTCGGAGCAATATGAAGAGTGGTTGAAATGGATTTTCCCAATTAAAAGTAAACGCGGTGCTAGTAATCGACAATACTCCATACCACTCTAGAAAAGTTCGTATTCCATCCTAACAAGTTCCGATTGGCGAAAGAGGAAAATCCAAGACTGGCTAAAAAAACACATTATAGTTATTTAAGGAATCTATGCCATAAGCCGAACTGTTGGAGATTGCCCGGAAAGAGAAGAGTAATTTATGAATGATACGTCGTGGACGAGATAACTGCTACTGCCTCCTTACCATTGTGAGTTTAACCCGATTGAGTTAGTGTGGGCACAGGGGTACATACCTAATAAGCTTTTAAAATGCACAAGTCCAGAATTTAATTCATGAAGGACTTCGTGATGTGATCTCTCAGCGTTGGCGTGATTGTATCTCGCACGCCATTTAAGTGGAAGATGACATGTGTCATTATGGTGAAAATGTCATAGAAAGTTTTATTATATAAGTTGGTAGCGATTTCGATTAATCATTTTACTCTGACTCTTCTGTATCCGAAAAGTCGGAATAAAATGATTCATCGGAATCGCGTCTTAATCGAAATATAAATAATAAACAAATAAATAAGCCTTTACTCAGACCACATTTAACAATATTAACATATTTCACTTAATCTCACAATCTGACGAGTTGGTGACACCAACAACCTGGTCTGTTTGCCCAAATTTAGCAAAGGCCTCCTCCATTTCCCTCCATTCTGCTCTATTTTAAACTCTTTTTCTCCATATTATCCCTGCTATGGTTTTAATTTCGTCGTCCCACCTTCGATACTGTCTACCTTGGTTTCTTTTCTTATTCCTAGGGTACCAAAATAATATATTTTTATTCCACTTTTCGATACCTATGACTATGTGACCAGACCATTTCCACTTTAGTTTCCTTATTCGTATTGTAACATTCTCAATTTTCGTGCGTCTTCGGATATTTCCGAGCATTTTCTTATCCAGACCACTTCTTCCAATACGTCCACAGGCTCTCCTTCTTCAATCGTAATTTTTGAATCACTGAAGTTGAATACCGGAATGCGGTTGACATCAGATGACCCCACGACAGTTCTTGCCGGTAGCCATGAGTATACGTGTTCCGATTTATCAATCACAGCGCACCTTCGAGGTAAACTTCCTTCCCTCCTCCTAGGTAATGCAATTGGTATGAGAGTCTGTGATTTTGGTGCAAGAACAGTTCTTCTTAAACAGCAAACTTTTCCCAGGGTTCCACCCTTCATCGGAATTTCCTCGGTTCCACATAGTAATACTCCAGATTTTAAGTCGATGTTACACTGGTTGCAGGAAGTCAAGTCCCAGGATGCAGTCATCTAGAATTTTGGCCACAAAAATTTTGATTGTTACATGCAGTTTTCCACTTATCGGTATGCACTGGCCGGTAGCTGATTTCATTCGTAGGTCAACAATTGGTTTAAGGTGTTTCCTGATGTTTTGCCCGAGTAGCTGAACATTTATCACCATCCTTGAAGCTCCAGTATCTAATGTTAGCTGACTGTTTTTCCCATTTACTTGACCGTCTATCACCAGAGTATTTCCATCGTTAGTCTGCTTGATGTAGATTGTTGGGGTTGTTCCACTACCAGCCAGCGCCCACCCCGCAGCCCTGGCTGGATTTAAGTTTCCCTGCTGGTCAGAAGTTGAGACCGCCGCGTCCTGGCGGTTCATTTTCTTCGGGCAGTCGCTCTGCATGTGCCCACGCTCTCCGCATCCATAGCACATGAAGTTCCGACGGCCTGGAGGTACCTGCTCCGTTGTCGTCATTTCCCGCAGACGTAAGGTACAGTCAGCTCCAAAAGTCGATGAACAGAATCAACTTACCAAAACACCTGTTCACAATAAAACGCCATAAGTTATAGTCGCAACTAGGAAACAAAATAGCCTGTACACCAGAAATTTACAAAAGTCGTTACACACGACTATTTCAAAAGTATCTGTGCACTATAGTATTCCTAAAGTCGCTGTACACCTTCAATCCAAATGTCGCTGAACATCATTGTATCAAAAGTCACTAAACAGCGGTAAAGACAAAATTAGGTTAACAAAGTATATGTCGGCGCACTGGCCATCAGTGCATGTAAAACCTCTTTGTTATACGTCGATGTCAAACTTCACTGTCAACTGTCATAATTATTTCAAGTCCATAGCGAACACCGAGCTCTGGTGAGGCGGCCTTCTTGTAAAACAGGACAATTAGTGTTGGACCTTCGTAGAATACGCACGCGGCCACGTGTTCGGTGGACGTTAAGTTCAAATTCAACCTAATCTTAATTATCCTTAGTAATTGTTGTGATTGTAATATCAAGAGTTGTAAGAAGAGTGATTATAGCAACAGTTATTTTATTGAAATACTGTCTTCATGCCCAAGCGGGGCACACTTCCACCGTATATTCTACCGTGTCCTCCGGGCGATCTGTGCTAGGTGACACCCGAACGTTTTCTCCGAACAAGATAAGAAAGAAAACAGCGTTTATTTGTACTATTTTGGTGTTAAAGTGTATTTGTGTCGCATAATATACACACACAATTACAAGACAATTACAACATATTTGCAAAGTATGCTCTTGGTGGTGTTCCTCCTGGATTAGATGCTGAGACACTTATTCAAAACTATACCAACATACAAACTAATGAGATAAATATGCGTGCTCAAATACTTGCTAGACAACAGTCACAAGTAAAGGTGTCAATACCAGAAACATATGTGCCATCTTCTTCTGTGGGTATGCAGGCATCTTATTCAGTCCCTCCTAGACATGCTGCAGCTCCAAAAAAGTAATACCTTTTAATAATATTTGTATTTTATGGTAATTAATTAATTATGTTCTGTTATATTTTAATAGTGTTTATTTAAGGTTGTGGGTTGTTTAAGTTAGATATAGTCATTTATTAATAGTGTGTGTAGTTTATTTGTTTCTAAAAGGAAGCGACCTATACTAATTTGTCCAATATCAGAATTAATTATTTGATTGAATGAGTTAGGTAAGGATATTTCATATCATTAAATTTCAATTTCATTTCTTATAATAAAAAATACTAAGTACTAAAGACTTGGCTCTATGGGCCAAGTCTTTAGTACTTAGTAGTTCCCTTTGCCTACCAGAATTGGTGAAAAAACTGCTTACATTCTACGGTTGGCGCAATATCCGAAAATTTCTTCGCATGTTTAGTTGTTTTTTACACAAAATGAGTAATTTCAAACTATTTTTTTTTTAATTGTCACCACCGGAACTCGAGTATAATTGCACAAAATGCTTTGGAGAACATTTTACCGGAAAAGGTAAGAAGTCGCTACATATCTACATACAGCGAATTTATTGCGTGGAGAGAAGAGCAAATAGTTTTTCAGAAAATGTTATGTTGGCATACTCTTCGAACTCTCAGCAAAATTAAAACCTTCTACGTTATGGTCAAAGTTTTCGATGATAAAAAGTATGAAATTAAATGCTTTCTTAAAACGACAATCAGACGGTTTCACCAGTAAAAAGTCGAATATCGAATGACGTGGAAAGGTTTTTGAAAGAAGCTCTCGATGATTGTTATTTGACCACAAAGGTAATTTATTAATAAATATAATTATCTACATTTTTCTTAAGTGTTTAGTTTACAAAATCGCAAAATACAGTCAATACATTATTTATGAATCAAATCGTTTTTTGTAGGTTGCTCTGATTTTTGGCGCTTTGTTGGAGCTTACCGCAGAGAGGAGTTAGCCAATATTACTTTAAAAGATATTGAACCCCATGGGGAAATGTTATTTATCGAGATTCCAAACACAAGAAATAAGATACCGCGAAGCTTTGTTGTTGAAGGAGATTTTCTCACAATGGTGAAAATTTATATGAACCAGCGGTCCCAAAAAGGAAAATCCGACCGTTTTAGTCAAAATTTCCAAAAAGGGAAGTGTACAGCTCAAGTAACCGGCATAAACAAATTTGGTAATATGCTAAAAGAAATAGATACGTTTCTTGTTCTGCCGGATGCTGAGTGTTATACTGGGCACAGCTTTAGAAGGACCTCTGCTACATTATTGGCAGATTCTGCTGTTAGCCAATATAACGTCCTTAAAGCGACTAGGTGGTTGGAAATCGGACAGAGTTGCAGAAAGTTATATTGGTGATTCATTATACAACAAACAAGAAACTGGGAATAAGATCACACAATCCATTAATTTAAGGTCCAGTCTCCTTCACATGCTGAGAAGAACGTTCGTCCTATGAGTACCTTCGTTGATAATGATAATTCATCAGATCCAATTCCATCAACTAGCAAACGCCATTGTATGACAAATATACATGAACAATCAATCATACGAAATTAATAATAGATTGTCTCAAACAGTAAATGTGCAACCTAAAACTTACCCAGTTAGTATAAAAAACTGTAACAATTTCAATGTATACTTTCAGTCAACAAAGTATCGGGAATGAATGTTTTTTTTATGGTTCCAAATTCGAATTTTAATTTTTTTGTTGTTGTTAGATTGGCATAACTGTTTTCCATTTTGGCGCGGAATTTGAGTTGCATCTGTTATTTATATTAAAAACAGTGCTGTTTTTAGTTTTATAATATCTAGTGTGTATTGCGAATTTCATAATGGACAAAAACATCGAACAAAGAGTTTGTCTTAAATTTTGCATCGCCAATGAAATTTTGTGTTCGGAGGCACTCAAAATGCTACAGAAGGCTTACGGTGAATCGACTTTATCAAAAACACGTGCTTATGAGTGGTACAAAGCGTTCAAAAGCGGTCGAGATGTGATGAAAGATTTGCCTCGTTCTGGTAGGCCATCAACGTCTGCAACTGAAGCTAACATCGCAAAAGTGAAGGAAATAGTGACTGAAAATCCTCATTCAAGTTTGAGAGAGATGGCCGCCGAACTTTCTGTATCTCACGAGTCGATCCGTACCATTGTAACAAATAATTTGGGTATGAAACGTGTTGCCGCTCGGCTAGTCCCAAAAGACCTGAATTTTCTTCAAAAACTAAATCGCATGAAAGTCGCTGAGGACATGCTAGAACGAGTCAATACCGACCCAACATTCATGAAACGCATTGTTACTGGTGACGAGACGTGGGTTTACGAGTTTAACATGCAAACTAGTCAACAAGCTTCGGAATTGCGCCTTCCAACTGAACCAAAACCGAAAAAACCACGTCAAAGTCGATCAAAAGTCAAAGTCATGTTGACTGTTTTCTTTGACTATCGCGGTGTTGTGCACTCAGAATTCTTGCCCGAAGGTCAAACGGTATGCGGCGTTTAAGAGAACAAATTCGACGAAAAAGGCCAGAAATGTGGAAAGAAAATTCTTGGATTTTGCATCACGATAATGCGCCTTCGCACAAGGCCATCATTATAAACGATTTTTTGTCCAAACACTCAACAAACACCATCGAGCAGCCACCATATTCACCAGATATGACTCCAGCCGACTTCTTTCTTTTTCCCACACTCAAATTACCCCTTCGTGGCACCCGTTTTCAATCGTTAGAAGACATAAAGGAGAATTCGCGGCGAGCACTGAACTCAATTCCGGAAACAGCGTTTAAAAAAAGTTTTGATGATTGGATTATTCGTTGGCGTAAGTGTATCGTTTCTGAAGGAGCATACTTTGAAGGTGATAAAATAAATTTAGATGAATAACAAACATTTTGTGTATTATTGACTTTTTCGACTTTTTCCCGGTACTTTCTTGACAGAGTAGTATGTGAATTATAACTTTTATAAGAAATAAATGATGAGTTTATTGTGTTTTTATGATTTGATAATTGGCCCTGGAAGACATTAACAACCCACTGCTACGGGATAAACATGAGCAAAAATAAAAATATATAAATTAAACAACAAAAATTTTTAACAAACGGTATCAATTTATTGCTAAAAATACGAAAAACAAGGCGTGGGTCCTACGCCTACTTGGTGGCACTGTCACTGAAGAGCGTTTACAATAAATAAAAAATATGTGGGTAAGTACGAGACGTGGTTGGCGGTGTTGGTGGCGGCCACTTATATAGGGGAGGCATGAGGTTGAGGCGCGCCGGTTATGCGCATGCCGGTGCGTTTTTCTTATAAGAAAATGTGAAGAACGGTGCGTTTTTCTTATAAGCCTGGGACAGGCTTTGGGATGATCCGATTGCGCAGTGGCATGGGGCCAGGCCCATGATGATCCCCTTCTCCATGTCGCCACTACAAAGGGTGTTTTTCAATTCCGTACATGGTTCCTGAAACCGCCAAATAGGTAGGGTGTAGTCCACCGTTGTCCAAGAATATCCTGGTGACCACCGACCAAATCCTATCACAAGGCCCTACGGTCGGTTGATCCTTTACAATGGTGGAAAGTTAAAATAATAAAATAATTATCTCACAAAATAAAAGACTATAAAAAAATAAAAGGAGTATATTTAATTAACGAGAAACCCCATTATAGTAATGGTTTCAAGTTGTACGTAAAATGAAAAGAAATTATTGCGTTATAACCATCCCGTCCTGTCTTAAGCATAATGGTATGATTATAGTTAGAAGGAACTTAATACCAAATTACAATTGAAACCCCGAAATATAGGAATGTAACCGTTACTAACGGCACAATTCAAATTACAAATAAAACCGAAAATTAAAATACATGAATTTATAGTACCTAAGCTTGTAACGTTGTACACCTTAGGCTTGGGACTTACCTTAATTCAGTTAGTATTCATTCCTTTTTGCATTTCCAAATAACACATAATTGGATGTAATTTTAATTGTTTGTATTCACAATAATATTGTCTTTGTTGTTTTGCAAAGTGTCAAACCTCGCATAAAAGCGACGTTACGGTTGTCGGGAAATGTCAACGTCAGTTGTCATTTCACAGATTATAGATTCACCCAATCGATGATGAAATCAATGTGCGGTAGGATGATATATTTTTTGTCAATAATAGCGGGTACTAGTTTTAATTCTAGTTACTGATAGATAATCGCCCGCGGACAGTTAGCCTTGAGGTTAAATAATTAAAAAGGAGCAGATATGTGTCTCTGCTTCCTATAAATTGTCTATGAAACGCATTTTTCTTATAAGGCGGGTTTGAGCAGAATTTTTCCTTTTCTTCTGGAATCCTGATCGCCGACCTACATACGGACTGTGTTACTGCTTAATTATCGTAAAATCTATTTTTAGGCTTGTTATAAATTCAGTGTTCCCGTGGTTCCCTGCAAAGGAACCATGTACGGAATTAAAAAGCTCTCTCAGTAGCGACACTTATTGGCGATGGCGAGCGTCATGGGCCTGCCCCCGTGCCCTTGCGCTATAGCCGCCGCGTTGTCCCCGGACTGGGATAGACGCACCGGCATGCGCCTCAACCTCGCGCCCTAGTTAAGTGGCCACCACCAACACCGCCAACCACGTCTCGTACTTACCCACATATTTTTTATTTATTGTAAACGCTGTTTTTTTTAAACCGCGCTGTATATGCATCTGTTAAATTTCTAATTTTTTTAACGGCATATCGTGGGTTAAGAACTAGACTGGCGATAGACATAAATTAAAAAAAAAAAATTCACCATTCGCTTTTTCAATCCCTTTATTTTTATGTGCCGAAAAACTGGGACGATATCGTGTGTAGATTGCTTAGTACAATAATAACGTTTAAAAAGAAAAGAAGTTTGTTTATTGCCAAAAGGAAGTGTTTCTACTTACAATGATCTTGACATTATTTTGTTAATAAAGTTATGAACACAACGATCGTAACTATCGTATGCCTTAATTTTTTTCTTTCCAAATAAACATAAGGAACCGTTACTCCTTCGTCCGGTTCTTGTTTCGTCCGCTTCTGTAATTTTTCTCCGTGCCAAAAAAACGTAAGGGTGGGTTACGCTACTATGGCACAAAATAATTATAGTAATGCAGTCCATTATAATGTCAATAATAGTGTAAATGTTATATACGTTTTTTTGGCACATAATTAATCTTTGTTGGTCTAATTCTCGTTCCCGTCTTATACTACTGTTCGTTAATTTGACCCCAAAAGTTCAGGCCGGCCCAGCCGGTTTGCACTTGCTCGCAATTATTTAATACCCAGACTCCACGCATTATTTTTCAAATACCCTTTACCATATCAAATGAGATTGAATCATCTTTGTTCAAATACATGTTACAAAAAGCAGATGGAAAACCGATCCCTTTTATGTCCGGCACTTGCGCGAGTCAATGCCGAAACATGCATATTTTTGCCCTGTTGTTGTTTTGTGTGGTTTTTTGAATATCCCGGAAATAAATAAATAAATAAAAATATCTTGAACCTGGTCATCGAAGTTAAAAAAGTCAAAAGTTGATAATCATTTATTTCACAGATACTTTTGAATGTCAAAAAATTTTTAAAGATATTAAGTGTCAGTCTGTCGGTCAGTCCTCTTAAAGAAGCTGTTTGCTCGTTCCAAAGTTCCGATTGAGAAGAAATAGCAAGAAACTCCATGGTTACTCTTTTTAAATCAGTTTCACATAAATATTCTTTGATACATTATTTAATTGGTTTGATTATGTGAGAACAGTGTAACGCTAATACACAGAGAAACATAAAAAGAAAATAATCTTAAGGACAATAGACAGTCCGGAGCTGACCAGTCCCAATTGACGGCGCCCGTTCATGAACATGACACGTACACCAGCATCGCTCAACTCAACCATCATATAGGGAATCGAGCGATCCGGTGCACGTGCCACCACCAATGTGACCTTTGAGTGAGCATGATAACTCCAAGCTGACATAAGGACTGACCTTCTGCTAGTCTAACTAATTGTAATAAGTTACAGGCTTACAGGGCACTCACGTTTACAAATTTATCAATATATAATAAAAATAATAAAAATGGCATAGTTACAATTTTACTATAGAACTGGCTAAGAAAAGCGTACCAATTTTTGATCCTTCTAGTTACAACACTATTATTAGAACTGCGTCAAGAAGAAATCCTTACAAACTTCAAGAAATGGTACAGGATGATTTTTCTGATTTAATGAAACTAAAAACTGTTATGATTAAGAACTGTAAAATAGATACTGATAACGAGACTGTGAATTGGTTAAAAATCAAATGGGTTTAATATCGGGTGACCCATACCATATTTACTATTTTAAATATGACTTGGATAGTGAAAATAAAAAAAAGGTATTCAGAAGGGGCAGAAGAGCAATCTCTTCAAGAGTGATTTTGCAAAAAGATTATAGTGATCCAAATTCCAATAGCTATATCAGCAGAGAAGTACAACGATTTGCAAGAGCTGTGTCAATCTGGAATTATTCCTTCAACGTATCATGGTTTTTACAACAATTTGCAGGTTCACATTGACCATAAAAAGTTATTTTTGAGGAAATGGAGCCACGAATTATTAATTTTATAAAATTCTGTTTTATTATTTTTAAAGTCATTTTAATGGAAGTTCCGTTGCAATCTATACATTATTTAATTTAAGTGACAGCCAAAATGACGTATGTCAACCAATTTTAGAAAAATCATTTTTTTTTATCAAATGAAACCTTAATATTGACGAAAATTTTACAGTATTCTGTAGCCAATAAATAAAGCTTTATTTTAAGTAAATAACAGATATACAGATACTATAGATTTTGCCCTTACGCTACTCTAGTTCTTAACCCACGATATGCTGCAGAACTGGGCTTCTTCGACAAGCCATCTATATGTACGCTAAGCTCCAGTGGGACCCCACTGGAGCTTAGCGTCCAGGGTTATACCTTAAAAGACAGTCGTATCTACAAGACTCGACTCCTCGCCCTTGACAAGCACACTGGTTTTTTTTTATCTGTTGAACATTTGGTGTTGTGAATTTAATACATTTAGTTTTAGTTTCTTTTAGTAATAAGTTATTAACACCAAACCAGTGAACTATTTCTGAGAGAGCACTGTTTACATTGTCAATAACTGATTGTTGCCGTCTAAGTTTGAATAACAGAGATGTATCATCAGCAAATAGCACTATCTCGTGTTTATCACTTACAAGGTAAGGCAAGTCATTAATATAGGTAATAAATAAAAACGGGCCGAGAATAGAACCCTGCGGAACACCCATCTTCACAACAGACCCGGCAGAAACCACTACGTTTACTTCAACTCTCTGAACCCTATTACTCAGATATGAGGTAGCTAAGTGCGTGTTCAATGTTTTGCGGGGTAAAAAAGAAATCCATACTGTCTTTGTTGAGGGTGCTCGTCCTAAACAGAAAGTTAAAGTCTCTGCCCAAGGCAGAAGCTATTTGAAGTCCTGATAACTTACACACATATATGTATGCATTCTTTTGTAGGCATTAGGAAAAATAATTTGTGTTGGACTAATCAGTACATCTTTTGAATTGCTCGTTAGTAGAATTCATAAAGATATTGGTGCCATAAAATACTACTGCGTAACTACTAGCTTCCGGGAGCGTTTAAAGTAATAGCTCGTAAAATACACAAATCTAGTATAATTTATAACCGGACAAAGGGTCCGGTTATAAATTATACTAGAACATACGAACCAAAAGAATAAAAATTTTATATCGATAAGTTTTATGTATTGTGTAACAAAACCATCGCATTAGATGTAAACATGCTAGGATGTGTTAGTTTCAATAACATAAAGTTTAAACGTAGACGTCAAATACGTAATTACACGTTTTTGTTATTTTTTGTGTCTTTGGTGGAAAAAAGTTACAAAAATAATCACTGTGGAAAGTAATACATAGTGACATATGCATTAGAAATAATTTACGGTTCACGAAAGATGACTGATGAATTAAAATCCTGGCTTGGATTAAACAAAGATAATTAAGATACCATACATATATGTATAATACCATAAAATAACCATAATACCATATACATATATAATATCATAAGAACCATACATATATAATGTTATTGCATCTTCCCGATCCAGAAATTTCTTAATATCTAAAAATCAACGGATATCAGGAAATCAAACATCAAGACATCGTATTCACGTAATATACATACATAGATTAATCGCGCATTAGAGTCCTACCGTGTCATCCCGTAATGTTCTGGAAAAAAGCGCAGATGCTATGGCGGCCCATCGCGCACATCTCGAGCGTTGCAACGCGCAAGCGGTAACGATCGATCAGAGAGCCACACCCAGCACCTAGCCAGGGCTCGTCAGTCGCCGGTGGTTTGGAAAAGCGACCAATGCTGCCGCTCTGCTCTCGTCACTTTAGCTAATTTAGTACCGATATTACAGAGAAACTTGATTATCGGCGTGCTCCCACTGAAACACTTGGAACATACACAAATATAAAGGTAAGTGCAACCTTTTGATCATTTTCAAAAGTCGTTGAATATATAAGAAATAAATAGTTTTTAACACGCTTTTATGAACTCGAGTTTTATCGATTTATTTAGATTTATAGCGGAACCTTTGAGCAATATTTTTACCGGTTTTTAAAACGTCTGAATACAACTTGAAACTTTTCATACATCTCAAGATTTTTTATCGTTGCGCAATGCCTTAATGAAACGAACTTTGTTTATATAAACGTGTGCAGTTACATCATTTGTATGAGCAAGGGAAATCACGTGATTTCCAAATCTGCGAATGGTTCGCGCTGATCCGTGCAATATGCTATTCAGCAATTATCTGCTATCAGATTACGTGAAAATAGACCAAGATCCGGGCGCAAGTGCATCACCACAGACAAACACGATAATCAGTTACCGACAGAGTTGTTAGTAAATAGACAAAAAGACAGTCAGAACAAATTAAGAAACCAATTTCTGCTTGAACTACTAGTAGAAGGCTACAAGAAGCTGGTCTGAAAGGCTGTAAAGCGGATTGTGGGATCCCAACCATTAAATACGGCGGCGGCAGCAATATGCTCTGGGGTTGAATGACCGATTCTGGAGTTGGCAAATTGTCCAGTGCCAATAAAAAAAAAACAAGGAAGATTTAATACGCTGCTTTTGTCTAGAATGGAACTTAATTATTTCTGAAGACTACAAATTTAGTATAGGGTAGACCTACAAAATATTAATTTTCTATTAATAAATAGTATAAAATAATCCCAAATAAAATGTTTTATTTCAATATGTCACTCAGCTTAAAACTTAAATATGTCTCATGGGTGCTCAATACTTTTGTCCAGGGCTGTACATTATTCGAAATTAAATCTACCGGTATAGGGAAGATACAGTGGTGCGCATTCAACATCATAGCGATCATCAGTGTATCAGTGTATAAGTAACCACTGCTGAGCAAATACCACATTTAAGAAAGTAGTGCTTAAAGCATTAGTCTCCACGCTTGCTTGAGGCAGAAAGTACCGTGTCTAGACGTGAGCAATATAGTATATTTCATAAGTAGTATGGAATGGCTGTCATTGCAAAGTTCTGACAAATGTCTACCCGAGCCGAAGGCAAGGGTTGACAGTCCAAGTTGACAGCAGTTCCGGACGTGTACTGAACGACTATTTGACTGCCGACAGAAAACTGTTGAAGGCAAATCCTCCGCTAGCGTGTACCATACGGTGTCCCCCACGGGGTTCAACGTGTTAATACAGTTGCGAAAAAATTAAGCAATTTAATCAAATTATAAAAATACAATAAACTCAATTAAATCATTTATTTTTTATAAAAATGGCGCCATCCGTAGAATGTAAGCAGTTTTTTTCACCCATTCTGGTAAGCAAAGGGAAACTGCCCATACAGCCAAGTCTTTAGTATTTTTTATTACAAGAAATAAAATTGAAATTTAATGATATGAAATGAACTGAAACCTTACCTAACTCATTCAATCAAATAATTAATTCTGATATTGGACAAATTAGTATAGGTAGCTTCTTTTTAGAAAAATAAACCTATTTGCATGAATCCTAAAAACTTCATGGTAGTTTTTTAATAGAAATTATTTTGACAGTTGGGAAAGAAAACGCACGAGTTCGGGAAAGGCAAAAAAAAGGACGAGTGTGAAATAGCCCAGATCCCGAACGCTACACGTCCCTGCAATACGCCACTTTTTGAGTAACTGTATTAAAAAAAAACTACAAATTTTTCGATACGAATCCTTACCTAATCCAAAAAGTCGAGAATTAAGTACGTCACAAAATATTTGCACTAACTACACAGTCCATCAAAAAGATATTGAGTAAAAACTTTGCTCATAAAAAAATTAATAATCCATCCCATCTCTATTCCCTTCGTTCCAGGACATAATATATAAATGGGACGTCCATACTCCATGCTGAATATTTCCAACCCAATCGACATACTATATTGTTGCTTAGTTATCTTTCCTCTTGCGGGCTCTGACCCGCAATTCCTAAGCGTGGAAGGTCTAGGGTATCGCATAAAATAATATGGGTGAAATTAGGTATTGAATAAATGTAGTTTGTTCTACTGAGTACATAACACAAACTGGCATGTAAAACAATGCCACCTACAGTCAAGCCGTTGCACCGGTTTTGTGGGTAATTTTACTAAAATATATACTAATTTTAATAATAAATAAAAACTCTATGGCTCGATGTCATAAAGCCAGATCAATTTTTTTTCTCGCAGACATGTCTATAAAAGTGGTAACAAAATAAATATAAACGGATTATGGAAAGCAACACAACAGTAACAACAACATATGGAAAACAGCACAATAAATAGATAATATGAGAAAGAGAAAAAGGACGTCTGCTGAGACAATGTTTACGAGAGCCGCAGCACGCCGTGCACGCCCACCACCTCCGGCCTCGCCGCTCAGCTCCGCCTCGCCGCCGCCGGGATCCAGCCTCACCTTAAGTGATGTGACACCGGCCGTGGCAGATGCGTCGAGGTCGAGCGACGAGTTTTACTCACCGCCGACGACACCACCACCTACGCGTCGCCGCCGCGACGCAATCAATAAACGAACGGTTGCATTCGTAAGTACCCAGTGCAGTAACGAAATGAGGAGTGCTTTGGAGTGTGCGATTCGGGAATATCGCTACATGTCACCCGAACTCAAACCACGCTTACCTCGTTTGCCCATGCATAAGAAGAATAAAATGCTGGTGGCTGCTCTGGATTCGCAGTTGTCAAGTACAGGGCTTGGGAGCGATCGAACCAAGGTGTGACTGACACGGATGATGACGCCATGTGTTCATTTCTGGCGTAGCATCTGGTCAGTCTGCCTGTGCCTGTCAGTCACACTGAGGGTGACTGGATTCGGGAGGTCGAACGCGCGTGCTATCCCACACCACAAATGGGAACAATTAACATCAGCCTCTAAAATGTTGCTCGTGCAGTCCGTCCGTTGCCTAACTGGAAATTTCCAGGGCCGGATGGACTGCACAATTTCTGGATTAAATGGTTCACAAGACCGCAAGCTCGTTTAGCATCTCAACTCCTGTCTGCCCTAGAGTCAGAGTCGCTGCCGACTTTTTCGGTTTCTAACGACAGGAGTTACCTACCTGTTCCATAAATCAGGTAGTACTGCGGAACCCAAAAATTATAGACCGATTACGTACATATTTGACGACGGTCTATAAAGTTTTCTTACATCCATACTTAGAAGCAAAATTAATAGCCATATTGACAAAAATATCATTATGTCAACTGCTCAGAATGGATGTAAGAGCGGGTCCCGCGGTACTAAGGAGCTGCTCCTCATTGATATGACCATTAGCTAACAGGTTCGTTCTCGAAAGGATCTATCGACATGTTGGATAGATTATAAGAAGGCTTATGACTCTATCCCTCATACGTGGCTCATAAGGGTGCTGGAATTGTAAAAAAACTTATACATCACTACGCACCTTCCTAATGAGGCAATGGAGTACGGCCCTTCGCTATCCGCGATACGTATTCAAAGGAATAGTGAACCTGTAAGGATCGAGCGAGGTATGTTCCAGGGTGATAGTTTGAGTCCGCATTGGTTCTGCCTAGCTTTGAATCCTCTAAGCACATTGCTGGAGAGTTCAGGTATAGGCTACCGGTTGAGGAGAGGTGTTCAGGTTATATCTCACCTCCTTACATGAATGACTTGAAACTTTTTGCCCCCCACAAGCTGTAACTGATGGAGCTACTCAAGCTAACTGAAACCTTCAGTAGTGCAATCAGGATGGAGTTTGGTGTGGACAAATGGGCGGTCATGCGTGTCAAACGAAGGGAGATTGTGGAGTCTGTGGGCACTCAGCTCACGGAATCCATAAACCTGAGGCCCAACCGAAACCTATAAGTATTTGGGTATGTCGGAAGCATTAGGCATCAATGTCACTGACATGGAGCAATCGCTGAAGGAGCGTTTCGTTAACGCTCGCACGAATAGCTTTTTTTCAGACGGAAACATGGTGCGCGTCTTCAACGGTTGGGTCATGCCGGTATTGATGTACTCTTTCGGCGTACTCAAATGGTCTCAAACCGAACTTGACGCCCTGAATAGGCGGGTCCGAACAATGCTGACTGCATACCGAATGCATCACCCGCGATCGTCGGTGATGACTAGACTATATATCCCGCGGAAGTATGGGGGTCGAGGCTTTTTAAATGCCAAGACCCTACCGGTGGTACACTAATTTTTATATTTTTAAATGTTTTTTATTATATATTTTTAAGAAATATTTAAAAATGTTATTGATATTTTTATATGCTAAATAAAAAAAAAATACAGAAATAGCTTTGTGAAAATGGGACTAGTCGGGTTTATGTTGAAAAAGTTTATAAACCCGACTAGTCCCATTTTCACAAAGCTATTTCTGTATTTTTTTTTTTTTGCTGGTTATGTAGGATTGTATTAACTATGAAACAATGAAAAAATAAATTTATTTTTGAAAATGGGCCATAAAACGGCACCTTTACACTTCAAAATTATACAACAAATAACTACATGACGCCGGCATTTCTCTGACTATTCTGAGAAGAAATGCCGAATTAAACTCGTCGCCACGTCCACCTTTGTCCCTTGGTAGCGTTCCTATCGATTGGAGTACATCTGAATGTTATATACATATATGTAAAACATGCTGAGAGGGGTAAGGTTGATACAAGGGCTATTGCTTCAGGATCTATGGTAATTAGGCTTTACTTAAAAGTAATTGAGGAAATGCACTTGTATATGGCAAAAACTTTACCAGGTAGTACTATAAGTATAGGAGGGGAGGAGAAGAAAAAGAAGATTGTAAATAAGTTACAAATGTCTTCTCTGAAAGAAAGCTTTAAAACTTCTTATAGTTTACAAGGAACTGAAGACGCTTCAAAGTGGAATGAGTGTATGGATCCACTAATGTTTTGCATAGTCCATCAGTGTTGGGTAGATGAGAATGTTAGGATGATGAATGGCTTACCCAAACCGACTGAAGATGAAAAAGCCTTAATAAAGATATGCGTGATGGGCTTTTATTATCTATTAATAAAAAAAATAAATCTTGGTATGGGTTTCTTATTAGAGAGTGAAGATTTTTATAACAGAATAAAATGGAGTGAAATAAAAGAGGGTCAATTTAACATAAAAAATCCGAAATGGTTTGTCTTAATAAAAGATAAAATTGATTGTGATGATTACGTTGCAGCCTCTCCTGGTTTTCTAATGGGGATGTTGAATGCTTGTTCAACAACAATGGGGTTGACTGCAATTGGTGGCGTGACAGTTGAAAATACGATAATAAGAAGCCTAAGATCAAGTGATGATTCCATGACAGAATCATCAGAATCATGATTCAATTAGTAATTTGGTTAATCTTATTAGTTTAGTATATAGCGTGTATAGGTTATTTGGCATTAATCCTAGTAAGGAAAAGACCATGCTTTTTCCTGAAGGATATGGTGAATTTACATCTTGGTTCCAAGACGGTGAATTTGTAGGGCAATATGGGGTCGAAACAAGTTCCCTAAAACCAATAGGTGCTAACCCACAAGATGATTTTAATGCTATTCAGGCAAATACATTACAACTCATGAGAACACAAATAATCAACATGTTTGGGGCAATGGCAAGACTTGTTATAGGGATAAATAATGTAAGGAAACTATGGAATGTAAAGAAGCATGAATATAAAAATTTAAACGTCAGTGAGGGAATAAGATTTTTGGCTGATGGAGGGAAAAACCCATGGGTAATTGAAAATTTATCTGTTGATGAGGCAACATTGAGATATAAAAGAATTGAATCTGATGATGATAAAAAATATTTTCTCAGAATAATGAACCCGAACTATCCATTCTCGGAACCAAGTGAAGAAAAATTATTGTATAGTAAAGACATAGGCATATTAGTGGACTCTGATGACAACACACCTAGAAATGTTTTTTATTATATAAGGAAAACAAAAAGGACAAATAAAGACAAGAACTCGAAGAAAGAAGCTGAAAATGGTTAAATTAAATTTTTTAATGGTATTTCGTCAAACGAACTGTTAGGATGGCGATCCGTGGGTCCTTTTTGAAAAAAAAAACACTTGTTACTGCTAAAAGAATGTTTATTAAGAAAGGTTACACTACACAAGAACTGAACTCCCGACAAGGAATGTACAGTATGTACTGCGAAATGGCTATGACTGACTACTCTAGCACATGGAAAATGGCTTTTTATAATATCGGTGACAATATGGAAGCGGCGGGGTTTTCACCTAAGTCAGCATTTGATGCATTACAAAGTCGGTTTATAACATCTCCCCCCTTTAGACTGAGCTTTATTTAATTTATTAATTAAAAGCGAAGGAATATTAAAAAAGAATGTTCAATTAGTAAATAAAACTCAGGTTACAAAGTGTGTCTTAACTAATTACAAGACATGCTTAAGTTCTAAAACTTAATTAAGATAATATAGTAAACCCAAAATAACAATTATTAAACCCAAAATAGAAATTGAAACTTATATTTAAGATGAAAGTACCTAATATTAAAAGTTAGTGATATTTCTATTTGATTTCCTTAAGCCGGACAAGGCTTGATTACCAGAGTCTATGTTTGGAAAACTTTTTACAGATTTGTTATCATTTTCTAAATCATCAGAGATTTCAGTAAGTTCTATGGATGAGTGAACATTATTGTTTTTCTTCATTTGCTTGGTATTATAGCATTGGTTATAAATCTGAATACAACAAGAGGAATTTCTAAAACTGAAAAATTTGGTACACAGTTTATAAATAATAAAAATAATAATTGCTGATATCATAACATAAGTCAGCCCAGAATAATAATGACCGTATTTAACAATATGAGACTGATTTTTGCTATTGCGAATTTCGGTTTCTACGTTTTCCAATTTGTGTGAAGCCAATTTCAATGATTCTAAATCAATATTTGATAAGCTAATTGGGTTGATAGAATGAGTACTTTCAGTCAGAATATTATACTTGCAACAATCATCCAAGGTCAGATCAAAACTCAGAGTTATCTGACTCGGTACTGTAGACTTATACACATTTGATGGATGAAATTGCAATGTTTGAAAATATGCTATACAATTATTTTCTAAAGATAAAATTCCTGTTCCATGTAAAATATAATCAGTAATGTTATTGTTACATTTCAAAGTTAATTTATTAGGTTTAGATTGTACATAAATATATCTGTTGTTATTTAACTTTTGCCAAACATTTATAACACCATAAATAACCTTCGAGTCACAAATTTCAGGAAGTGATAAGGTCACTTCGGTTAATAACTTAGATTCACATGAGGGATTGTTAATCGTTGACAATATTGATAGTGAAGGACATAAAATATAATCACTATTGACGTGCTTACATTCACTTATGCTATCTAATAAAACGTAGGATAATCTGTCATCCGTTACTGCTACGAATAATTTTGAAGGACGAATTAAAACATAAGTTAAATATTGATTTGTATCGCTTGGGGTAGGTAGCGGTAAATTCTTGTACAGGTTGAACTTAATAGGAGACATTAATGGTACTTGTATGATAAACATTAGTTTGTTATTATAATAATATACAGTTAGTTTGGATAAGTCGATTATAGTGTGAATGTTTTGCAATGTTAGCGAAACCGGGAACTCGTTGGTTCTCTTTAGTTGACTGTTATTCGATAACTCATTGTATAATTTCTTGGGAGATATGACGTACGGGTGTAAAATATTAGCTTTAGCGAATAAAATTGAGTTAAGTACTGTGTCTAAAACATTCGAAATTGATAATAATGAGCCTTCAATAATATTAAACATAGAATTGATTTTTTCCAAATTCAATATGTTGTTATTTGTCCTAGAACTACTAGCAAATATATAGTTAAGCTTTTCAATTTGCCTATTTAATAAGATTTCATTATTGTTTAATTTCTGTATAGAAACATTAAAACTATTTATCGTAGAACGTACAACATGTATGTTATCTTTCATTAGAGAATAAATATGATGCTCATTTTGTTGACAAGCGCTAACAGCTTCATCATATTTTCTCGCGTCGTCAGCATCTAATGTACCGAAAAAGAATTTTAAAATTTCGCCTCCAAATTCAAGAGCGCGTTTTTGACGATTATCGGAAATAAGATGCGATAAAGATTCTAACTTAAGATTATTGGAATTAATAAGTATTTCTAAGGGGTTAATAGTATCCTTACACTCTAAATTAATGTTAGGTAAATTACGTGCTTTTTCGCAAAAAGTCGATATGTTTTCAATAGACTTTTCTATATTTTCCATATAAGGTCTAATATTAATCATGTCTACATATGTGATAACATTCCAGTTATCGGTTTGGAAATAAACTATTGATGTTGGATCAAAATAGATTCCTGCACTATGTTCTATTATTTCAATTGGCTCGGAGAAACTTGAACACACGAAACATCTGAAACAAGTGTTCACGCCGGTTTAATTTCGTTAACATGATATTTTACATGTTTTCTATTAACGCATAGAGTGACGTTATTTTTACCGTGTGTTTTTAAAATCTTAAATGGTCCCTTCCACACAGGGGACAGAGCCTTACGGAGCCTGTGATGGTGCTTTAAATAAACTAAATCACCAGTTTTGTATGTTTTTTCTCGGGCTGTCGAATCATAATATGTTTTTGAAGATTCTTTACTTTTATTCATATTTTCAATAGCTTTTTCGCGAGAGTATCTCATCCTATATTGTAAGGCACGAATATATTCTTGATAGGTAACGTTATCGTTCGACTCGTAAACACTACTAGGAATTGACGGCTTATAACCGTATAGAAGTTCGAAAGGTGAGAATTCGGTAGTGCAATGAGGGGTTGTATTATATGATAGAATCGCTGTTGCTAGATAGCAATGCCAGTCGTCCTGATTGTCATTAACAAAAGACCTTAAGTACTCCTTGAGAGTAGCATGGCTTCGTTCTAGTGCGCCATTTGTCTGAGGATGATATGGAGTAGAAAATAGACTTTTTATTTTAAGAATTTCAGTTAACTGCTTAAATAGATCTGACGTAAAGGTTGTACCTTGATCCGTCAACAACATTTTGGGAAAACCAAATAAAGAAAAGAAATGTACGAGGCTGCGTGCAACTTCATCAGTCGTACAGGTTATCATAGGATAGGCACATGAAAATTTTGTTAAATCATCCTGAAGCGTTAAAATATATTTAAATTTCTGAAGGCCTGCCTCGGGTAAAGGACCAACGATATCGAGGGCTAATCTTTCAAAGGGCCTAGTACTCGTTGATGTTATTACCATAGGTGCCTTATTTGATGCTCTTAAAGGTTTACTTACTTGGCATAACTTACAGTCTTTAACAAATCGTTCAATATCTGAACGCATTCCTTTCCAATAGTAGGAGGCTTTGATTCTACTTAACATGCGTTTAACGCCTGGGTGACCCGCTATAGTCGTCCCGTGGTTTTCTTTAAGAATATTACCGATCTCGGCAGGAGTTGGATAAAGTATTTGATTTTTATAAATATGGACCTCAATTTTAGTGCCATGAAAAATGTAAGATATTATATTATATATTTTAACGTAAACTAGTTTAGAAAATGGTTCGGAAAAATCAGGCAAAGCTAACTCCTTTTCATAATCATTTTTAGAAATAATATCATCACGTAATTTAAGTAGTAAGTTATAAATAGTTTTATAAGTTGTTTCATCGAAATGATGGACCTTAGTGTATAAGAAATAGAGTATCTTATTGTTTTTACAGACAACCGTTTGTAAGGTGTCAGGTTCGCGTTCGCCTGCGCGAAATTCCTGTGGGTTGTCAAGCAACGCTAATAATTGCTCAATATGCGGCATTGAGTTGTCTAGATCTAAAGAAACTGGACAGGCAATACACTTTTGTTTTGTTTTGTGTAAACTCTCGTTATGTTCTACGATTTTTGTGTCGCAGACCGGCATGGTTTTTGTGAACTGTTTTTTAAAGTATTCCTCATACGTAGTCGAGTTGATGTTGGAACTTCGGGTAGTCACAGCATTGACTGGATAACGCGATAGCGCATCAGCGTTACTATTAACTCGACCGGGTTTATACACAATCTCATACTCGTATTCTTCGAGTTTTAATCGCCATCTTAACAAACGTCCGCCCGGATCTTTAGCGTTAAATAACCACGTTAAAGGGCGATGATCAGTCACGATTTTAAATTTATAACCGTAAATATAAGGCCTAAATGTGTTAACGGCGAAAAGTATAGCAAGGAGTTCTTTCTCAGTTGTTGAATAATTACCTTCTTGTTTATTTAAGGTGCGGGACGCATATGCTATGGGCTTATCTTTGCCTATCTCACCCTGTGATAAAACTGCTCCGACGGCATAATTTGAAGAATCCGTCGTCACAATAAAAGGTTGAGAGAAATCAGGGTATTGTAATAGAGGAGCTGAGATGAGCTTTTCTTTAAGCATGCTGAAAGCTTGCTCTTGTTCGTGAGACCAATGAAAGTTAACATCCTTTTTTAGTAAAGATGTGAGAGGTTTAGTTATGTGAGAGAAATTCTCGATAAAGCGGCGGTAATAACCGGTTAATCCAAGGAAAGATTTCACATCTTTCGGGGTTTTCGGTGTGGGGAATTGAGATATGGCCTTTACCTTATCTGGATTAGGCGAAACACCGTTGTCCGTAATAATATGCCCTAAATAAGCCACTTCTCGTCTTAAAAATTCGCACTTATCAGGCTGTAATTTTAAGTTTGCCTCTCTAAATTTAGTAAATACAGATTCCAATTTCTGTATGTGAGTTTCAAGGTTATGTGAGTAAATAATGCAGTCATCAAGGTATATATAACAATGAAGACCTTGAAGTCCCGAGAGCACAATATTCATCATTCTTTGAAATGTCGCTGGAGCATTTTTGAGCCCGAACGGCATTCTTGTAAATTCAAATTGACCTGATATACTGTTGGTCGTTACGCTGAAGGCTGTTTTTTCTGTATCCTTGGGATGTAATAAGACCTGGTGGAACCCTGAAGATAAATCGAGGGTACTGAAATATTTTGAATGGCCTAATTGATCCAAGATGTCTGTTATAAGAGGAAGAGGATAAACCTCGGATACAGTAACGTCGTTCAAGCGTCGATAGTCAATTACAATCCGCCACTTTTGTTTACCTGATGCATCTATTTTTTTCGGAACCACCCACACAGGCGCATTCCAAGGAGATGTTGAGGGGCGAATAATGTTCTGGTCGAGCATTTTTGTAATTTGTTTTTCGACTTCATTTTTATGCACCTCAGGGAAACGATACGATTTGACGTGAATTGGGGGTGCGTCCCCAGTATTGATTGAATGTTTGATTACGTCTGTATGTGATAGGTTTTCGCTATCAAGATGAAATATATCCGTATATTTAGAAATGCAGTTCATCAAAGCCTTATGTTCTTGCGGATTTAAATGGGAACACCTTATTTGTTCAAGAACCCTTTTATGACGGTCAGTTTTTGAGAAATCTAATTGGTGAATAGATTCCTCATGAGTGTTATCTAAATTAGAAGGTAGTTAGTCAATTGGAGTTAACTTGACTTCGTAGTTATCAATTGGGACCTCATGTTCCGTGGTGTTTAGAATAGAGACATTAACTCTATTGTTAGGTTTTAAGCTCACTATACAGTTTGCTAAGAAAACACCGTCACGGATTTTATGATCTAAGATCAAACCTTCTTTTAGATTAGCAACCTCGGAGAGATTGGAAACGGGACACTCTATGACAGTTTCTGACCGCGGAGGTATAACATATGATGGCTTACTAAGGAAAATAGGTATTTTGTAATTTTCCAAATTAAGAGTATTGGTAGAGTAATGAATATCTATTTTAAAATGTTGGATAAAATTACTACCAATAATACCATCGTAATTTAAGTTGATCGCATCGTTGATGGTATGAAATAAATACTCAAACATTATCTTATTTTCCGACGAAATGCCATATTCAAAAATTAGTTTGATGGACCCAAGAGATTCGCAATATGAGTTATTATCGCTTAAACCTCTAAGTTTTATAATTTCGGGGCCCAACACTGGTTTATTAAGTAAACTCGAAAGTTTAACAATAGAAACTGAAGAACCAGTGTCAATTAAAAAGCATAAAGGCTTGTTATTATAATTTGTTTTAAGATAGACGTGAGGTAAGGAAACTTTACAATTTATGTTAAGCGTTTGCTCACGTATTAGAGAAAATGTGGGAACACATTGTTTAGAATTTTGCGTGTCCTTTTTTGGATTTGAAGGTTCCGGTAGACACGAAACCGTAACCTTATTTAGTTTAAATCATCGGAATTAACATCAATGTCTACTTGATGCACATTAGAGCGATTATTATTGTTATTCGGTGCATTTGCACCTGGTGGTGTAGAGTTGCTAGCATGTGAGTTCTTTGCCTTAAGTTTCCGACACTCGCTTATCAAATGACCGCGTTTTTTTGCAATATTTGCATGATTTCTCGGGGTCAAACTTGGAAGTAATAGTATTATGGGAATTATCTGATGAATCTACATGATGGAAATTTGGAGAAGACCGCTTATTTTTATAACATTCGGATGCGGTATGACCACTTTTGTTGCAATGTGTGCAATGTTTATTAGAGCGCGTGGTTAATTTCGATAAATTAAATATTTTCTCCTCCTCAACGGCATGCGTTATTGCTTCGGATAAAGATTTAGGATTCCTACACCGCACTATATGAGAGTAATTTGAGTTCAACCCTAACAAGAAAGTATTGAGAGCGAGATCCTCCATAGCGGCTAATCGACCTATAAGTTCTTTATCATTATCGCAGCTATAATGGATGTCTGATTGCAATCTTGTTAAACATGATTCAACACGCACAGCATACTGCATCGCGTCTTCAGAAGGCAATTGCTTACACTGTTGTAAATTAACTAATAAATGTGTGGAGTGTTTTTTCTCCCCAAAGGTAGTCTTAAGAAATTGTTTAATATCAGCCCAATCCTCAAATTTCTTTAAACAGGCTGCTAACTGAGCTTTGCCTTCTAATTGCGAGATGATATATTTACATAAAAAGTTCTGTTGTTCTGTAGTTGCTAAAGATATCGCACTCTCGCAGTTTGTTAAGAATGCGGGTAAATACTCGCGATCCCCGTTATAGGGTTTAATGAATTTAGTGAGAACATTGAGTGTGATTTTATCCGACATTTTATTAGTTTTATGTTTTACTGAAATTTTCTCCGATTCTGAACTGGATGAAGATGCGATTTCCTCAGATTCTTCTTTCTTTGGAGGCATTGAAATAATAATATGATTATTATTTATAACACTTACAGAACATCAGATAAAAACAAAGCATACACAGTAAAAAAAAAAAATTCGTTTTGTTTCAATAACACACGAGTGATTTTGAATATTTGGGAAACGGCACTTCACTTCACTAAAGCACTTTTATAATATTTGAAAAACTCACATTAGCAGATGAACAGCAGTCGCACACGTGAACATTCTGGAAAGGTGACGTCACGATGCACGCGGCGCTGGCGCCTGGCGACCCAGAGAGTCGTATTGCAGGCAGTTCCTGCACGTGGTGTGCTCAGAACACGTGGCTAATGATGGATGGAGAGACAGCCACAAATCCCATGCGAGAGATGTTGAAGCAGTACAGAGGTCTTGTGATAACCTGGTGATGCGGGCTCACACTCGAAAGTGGAGGCTGACCGTCGACCACGTGGTAGCAGATGTGTTCGGGGGTGATGCGGGCTCACGCTACACAGCGGAGGCTTATCGTCGATCACAGTAGCAGCAGTGCGGACTTAGGCGTTTTTAGGGAGCCTAAGGTTTACCGTCGACCACGACACAAAGGACTTTCGACCACGGACCAAACAATAATGGTGCAGACACGTGGAAATATTCGCGACGCCTACACCTTATGAATCCCAGTACTTAACGATTTTCCTGGGATCCCACTTCTGACACCAATTTGTTAGGATGGCGACCCGTGGGTCCTTTTTAAAAAAAAAACACTTGTTACTGCTAAAAGAATGTTTATTAAGAAAGGTTACACTACACAAGAACTGAACTCTCGACAAGGAATGTACAGTATGTACTGCGAAATGGCTATGACTGACTACTCTAGCACATGGAAAATGGCTTTTTATAATATCGGTGACAATATGGAAGCGGCGGGGTTTTCACCTAAGTCAGCATTTGATGCATTACAAAGTCGGTTTATAACAGAACGTAGCGGGGCGTTCGATAACCGCACTCTCTATTCTGCTGTTACCGTCACCTTTATGTAGTTGAATGAAACGTGAGATACGCTAGTGTCTTGCCTGTACCATGACATTCAAAGTCAAAATCATTAATTCCAACTAAACCATTAATAGGTACTTTTGAAACGTCAACAAAGAATAGTAGTCCAAATTGTAGTTTCAGGAAAAAACTTCATCGTTACTCTTTTTTTTCAGTTTCACTAATAATACGTTATTGTGCCCATATGTGAGAACAACGCAGAAAACCATTTGCTGAAAAAAGAACAAATGATTCCATGTTGTTGAAATTAAGTTGTTTAAACTATCTTTATTTATTTATATATATATATATATATGACGGGACGTCCTCTGTGGTCAGGTTGACATGTGCACTCCTATCATCATCCATCGTTGCAGAATTCAGAAATAAGGCTCCAGATAATTGTACAGCACACGTATATTCAATACCAATCTTAAATTATTTAAATAACAAGTCACACCGCAGATCTAATCGGATTGACAGGTTCTTCAGCTTCGCATTCGAAAGTGACCGTCCATAGATGCGCGAACGAACGCACCAATCATAGCTGAAGGATTGAGTAGTGAGTGAAGTCGCTGTCATACCGACAGTTACTCATAATACTAGTCTGAATAAAACCTTACAGGGCCATCTATTTTGAATACTTATAAACTAAAATTAGTTCAACGTGTTGTTAAGAGATGACGTAGTGAGCGTTTTGTTATTAACACTGCGACATATATTGTACATAGGTATTATTAAAAACTTAACAGAGCGGGCTTACAACTGTAGAGTGTACAATGGGCGGTCTTTAATGTTTTATATTTTTCTTATTTACTCTTTATACAGTATTTTGCCATGCTTATAGTATTTAGTATGATACGCTGAAAAAAATATGTAGATACAATAGAAAAGGTATTTTCATGCCGGTTGTCTGTGAGGCTGTGGCATGTGGCATGTCTCTGGTCGACCCGTTTATGCCGAAGCGTGGCTTTCCCATGGTTGCTCACATCTGTACACCTACAGCAGCATCTCTACTTAATTGACAAGAGTTTTTTTCTTGATACTCTGGATTCCATAGTAGGTTTTGTATGGCTACCAAAATTATTTCCCAAACCTTAAATATCCGAAACACTTACCCTTAAAAGGCCGGCAACGCACCCGTAACTTCATTGGTGTTGTGGGTATACATAGGCGGCGCCGACTGCTTACCATCAGGTAATCGACTTGCTTGTTTGCCGACTCATCCCATGGACAAACTTCTTCAGGGATAAATAAGTGTACCATCATTTGTGTATTATATATGTAACATGTAACTACACAAAATAATCATTTAATATTCGTTGACGTAAATAAAAAAACAAAATGGACGCTACCGGCGCGTCCGTCCATGGCATACAATCATACAGTTCTCGAGCGTTGTAACGCGCATGCGTCATCGATCTTATTATAGGTCCACGCCCAACGCCCCACCACGGCTCGCCTATGGGTCCGTGCAGCTATCGCTGCAGAAGCATCTTCTCAACAAATTGTCTAATAACTCCTGTCCAAAAGAAGACTATGTTCTTCTGTTTGAGCTGCTATACACAAAGTAATATTTGAATCTAATCCAATTAATGGCTCTTTAATTTGCCACCACTCATAAAGTTATAGAATCTATATGAATGGTATCTCCTGGCCAAATAGTTTTTCGCCACTAAATTATAATAATATATAAGGTGTTATAAAGTTTAGGAATGCGTAAACTGCGGCGCGGGTAGTCGGCAAAAGCGTTTTTTATATTTATATGCACCATTGAAATGTGCGTATAGTAAGCTCCGCCCACATAACCGGGCTTCGACCTTTCGGGTTTAATGTTACCAAATGTTTGTTGCAAACCAATATATCAACCTTGTAAATTATTATTCACTAGTTAGTCCAAAACGATATCATGCTCGTTGCATGTTCACGGCGCCGAGTGGTCATAGCGTGATGTTATATAGCCTAAACCTTTTTTTAATTTATCATAGGCAGGCGTTTGACCACCATCACCCCTTGTGGTAAGCGATGATGCAACTTTCGATGGAGCATGCCTACCCATAAGCAGCATATTCACTCGAGCCTTAAGACACCTAAGTAATTAGTTAGTACTGTAGTGGAAATTTTTAGATTTCTACTCCTTAGCGGTTCAGATTATAAAACTGGAGACGAACCGATTCGTGCGTGTGGCGTGGGTGAGTTTTGCTTACTGTTTGATAGTACGATGATGGAAAAGGCTAGGGGAAAACAAGGCGTGTAGCTCTCCCAAACATTTTCTGATTGCCTTTCAAAAATGTAACTATTCAAACAAAAAATAATTGCTCAATACAAGCCGTTAGCTTCGGATAATAGCACGATGAAACAAACAGAATCTTCAGCTTTATAATATTATTATAGATTTATTTATATCCAATTTTTGTACGCCATACAGCAAAGGACCAATTTGAAATAAAATATAAACAATGAGTGGTCTTGCCGCAAAATGTATCGCTATGTTGCAGAATGTGTAGGACTTGTGTAAAGTTTAAGTGAGGTGAGACAGGTACCATTTAAAAATGTGTAAAATTGTATACTATTGCAGCAACAATGAACAATGTCTTAATCACACAATTGTCTCTGGTCTCTAACCTGACACCCAGAACAATATCAGTTCGTTTGTAGAAACATTTTTTATGGTAATTTTCTGAAGTGCTGTTCTATGATAGACGTTAAATGATTTGATATAGAATGCTGAACGTAAACCGAACGATATTTTTCAACTTCCATCGTCCCGTGAACATTCGTGTGAGAGCACATTTTAATCAAATAAAGCGCGTAAGACAATCTTGAACGAGTGGCATTAGATTGTGTGTACTTTACTGCGTACTGTACATGTGTATATATCACAGATAAGATGTCTCACTTGCTAGTAAATTCGTGAACAGTATATTATCCCAAAACCTCTTCACAATAAAGTATAATAATAATATACGAGTTTTATTTACGGTCAATAAAAATGGCGGATACTGTTACCGTCTATGGCACAAATCTCGAGCGATGCATCGCGCAGGCGTTATCGATCGACCTGCACCGCGCCCAGGTCCCCGCCATGAACCACGACGCGTCAGTCGCCGGTGGTTCGGAGCAGCGATCGGTACTGACGCTGCAGTCTCGTTACCTTATCTTCTTTTATCTAAGCAGGAGACTGCCATGAAGCCATAGTACAGGTGAGTACTATATATAATTGTGTCTGAATGTTTTAGGGTGATTCCTCCGGTATTTCGACGTGATCGCGTTCATAATTTAACAGGGATCAGGAGTTAGTAAATGTGGCGCAGCTAGTTCACGCATTGCAATCCTTATATTGATCGGCACGACTGAGTTCTGCAATTAGTAGGCTCCACCCACATTGCCGAGCCCCAAGGTATCGGGTATATTGATGACGCATGCGCGTTGCACACAGATGCGATGCGTTGCCATGTTTTACATTTGAAAAAAATAAAATAAATATAGTAATAAGTAAGGATTTACGTATCAATCACCTTAATTTCAATTTTTAAAAAGTAATAATATTAGTTTTGCATTAACACGAGTTTGGACTAGATCAAAATCGGATTCTTCCAAATGAACTGGGTTGAAGTAGTTTTGGAGGCCAAATAAAAGGTTCAGCTTTGTTGAAAGGGCATTTTGTCTTAAATTATAGCATAGGCAATGTTATGTTCGCGTAGGTTTTTTCTTGTTCTTTGTTAATATTTTGTTGAAGTATGTCTAGAATAATCAAGAAGGCTCTTTGAAAACTGAACTGCATTTCGTATTTTATGTAATGTCATAAAACACTAATAACATCTGGATATCGTTCCCCTAGTTAATCTTTTTTTGAAGGAGAACAACCATCCAAATATTTCATCCGCTCTGTATAAGACAAGAAGGAGTGTAAGAAGGTTACTGAATAAATTTTCTGGACCTATTAGGTCTCAGAACGCGACGAATCAGAGGTCGTCAGATATTAATCTTCACGTGAAATGAAACCAAAGTACATTATACCAGCTGCTGTACACGCACGCATGCACGCACACACACAAACAAACACTGAGTAAACATATATTATTTCTAACCTTTTTCTTGCGTCATGTATTTATTGCTTAGCCTGAAAATTATCTCTGTGATATTGTGTCATAAGTATGTTACTCGCCAGAGCAAATGTTTATTTTGGTTGCATATTTATTTTATGAACATAATTTCGTCGTTGCTCTGCTGTACAATATAATGCTATTATGCGTTGCTTGCGAAAATGATTACACGTACCTTACCTACCGTTATTTACACTATTTAAATAAATTTATAATTTACCTTCATTACATACGTACTCAGAAAGTATTCTAGTTGCATGCATACGTACTATAAACTTAAAAGGACCTGCAACTGGATGAAACTAGTAAAAAATTACTAGCCGCAAAAGTCAGCTGTAGCTTGGCTACACCATATAACGAAACTACTAACTTGGGGCTCATAAATTGTACAATTTTATTTATACGTTGTTTTATATTTTGTTCGGGACAGTTACGACAACACAGCAAATCGTAGAGGACTCCAAGACCATCCGTTACTGGGTTATTCATTATGCTTAAAAATCCCTTCTGGATCCCTATTACGTTTCTTAACAATATTCCGACCCCATTTGTAAAAACTTATTCAATAATGACCCATTTGACCTCGTTCATCTCCAAGACTATTTTAGACCGTCTTCAAATCGTTTATTTTTGTTAACTTTATGTTATCTGATGGTATTTACTGATACATATTTTAATACATAAAATTGAAATTTTGTACAGGCCGTCTCTACCAGCACAAACGCTTGTGTTTAGACGGCATTATAATCTATACTAATATTATAAAGCTGAAGAGTTGGTTTGTTCGAACCCGCTAATCTCCAGAACAGCTAGTTCGAATTGAAAAAATATTTTTGTGTTTCTTAGTACATTTATCGAGGAAGGCTATCCAAACTAATATTATAAATGCGAAAGCAAATCTGTCTGTCTGTCTTTTATTCACGCCTAAACTACTGAACCGATTTCTGTGAAATTTGGTAGAGACATAGTTTGGAACTCGAGAAAGGACATAGGGTAGTTTTTGTAGCGAAAATCTACAGGAAGTCACTATTCCACGCGAACGGAGTCTACGAACTATGACTTGCACACTATTTAAATTAAATCTTAATACATTTTTATAAAGTGTAGAGTTCCTAAGTTACTTAAGAAACTATTAAAAATGCGTGGCTTGGTCCTTTTATTAGGATTCTTTACTTCAAAAGAATTAGATTGTTGTCTGTATTAAATTGAAGTAATCTTAGTAGCTGGCCTTTTTTGTTGTTTGTCTCCATATATCTACCGTACACATGCCCTTTTTTCTGTACCTAAGATCTACATCCTTAGATATAATCTGAAAGAAGAAGTACCAAAATGATTCATTTTTATATTATGAGTAGCGGACCATCCCCAAAATCCTTACATATCAAATTTCAGACCACACGCTTTTTCAAGCAATCAGAACCATCTGTAGGGCTGATTTGTGAATCTAAACCATCCAGGACGCCACTCAAACGAATACAGACAAAAACATTTAAATCGGTCAGGTCGTTTGGGAGGAGTTCATTACACATGCACAACAGTATTTTATATATAACGATAGCAAATACTCAAGTATATTGCCTGTAAGTATGCTCCCTTGGGATGTATCTTTATTTGCTGTATTTTTTTGCTATTAACTAAAAGATATAACCGTTTAAGGTGAAAATGTTCTATATTTTATAAATCTTTAAATTTTGTACAATATATAACAAAATTGCGAAAGCCTTAATTCTTTAGTAATTAAAATATTTTTTAACTAGCTTTGCTCGCGCGGTTTCACTCGCTGCTCGGTTCTTACAAATCGGAGCGTGATGTTTTATAGCCTGAAGCCTTCCTCGATAAATGTACTAACAAACACAAAAACAATTATTTTTTTCCCTGACAAAAAAAAGTATAGATAATGATCTCAGGACTCTGATATTTGGCAGATTGTCACAATAATTCGATAATGTATCAAATGTTTTTCACCCCTACGCGTTTCGGAAGAATGCAGTAACTACATTTTTGAGAATATAAACCAAATTGTGGGAAATAAAACCATTACATTTGTTAAGGCTCTTGTTATAATAATCCCAATATATTCTACGCCGAATGCTAAAGAGATTATATTGAAATGCAACACTCAGAAAAGCAAACAACACAAGGAAAAATGTCTCAACAAGACACTTTACCATCCACAAGTTCTTGGACAAACGAGGAGGCTAGCCTCTTCGCGTTCGACGACTTGTACGTCACAGCGTGCGTCGATGAAGGAAGCCAGACCAACGACGTTGAGCCGCAGCTCTACCTCCAAAGCTTGGAGACTAGAGTCGCAAAGGCCCTTGCGTCCTCAAAAGGTTTTACCGACCTAATCGAAATCGCAGAAGCATATGATGACGATAAAAAACTGAACATTAGGCTTAACACCACGCCTATTGCGTCAGACGAGTTCGATGCCCTGGTTACCGGGATAGAAAAGAAGGATGTCGCTACGATTGACACTGAATTCGGTGTCTTTGAAGTACCGATACCAACCACTTCTGCTATACCAAAGTACCAAAAGGTATTAAACTCAACCGCTGCAGCCGCTATCAAAACACTCCGTGACACGTCGCTTCTTATCGACAAACACGGAATGAATGTAGCAAAGCTGGTACAGCGAATTCAAAGCGTAAGTCATAGAGCCGTATCCAAATACTCAAAGTCTCTCGATCGAAAAGACGTTATGGAGTCCATCCTAAATGTCTTGATCGTGGAGCGAGTAAAGGAACGTCAACTCCAGACAATATGCAATCACTATAGCAAACCGGAAATGTGGGTAGATCCACTTTCATCCGGGCTATGGATCATCAACCCTGATGAGAATCATCCCGCTATTCTAGCGGCGAGACAAAGGAGGGTCACCTCCATCTATGAGTTGGACGATAATCTAACTCAAAGTCTGATCGCACTGTCATTCTCGCGAAAACCGAGAGAGACCGCAGCCGCCAAGCTGAATCTCTTCTCTCGCGTGAAAGGTAGTAAACGAGACGACATAAAAGCAGATCCAAAGAGAGTGCTGGCAACAGTGTTCTCCGAATCTGAATTAACGCAGGCAGAGATAAAAGCAATGATCTTTACCAAGCCAAAAGAACCTACGACCATGTGTCCTCACTGCGACGTCCCCGTCGAAATCGGTGGTGTCACATATCATAGGCAATGCCCCGTCATTGAATGGCTGATAAAGCATTTCTTTTTCAAATATGACTGCGAGCTCGAGGTATTGTCAACCCAACGGGTTGTCTTCCTCGACCACAATCAAAGAGTAATGTTAGAAACAATCCAGCGACATCACCGTACGCTCAATCAACCCTTTAAAATAAGGGGAGGAGCGAAGTACGCAGTTATGCAACGCGAAGGAGAATCTCTAAAGACTCTAACCTCACTATCTACTAATCCGCAGCACGTTCCAGGCACACCTGAGTGGCTGGAAAAACGTCGAAAGGAAGAAGAAGCCAAAAGGCATAGATAGATGTAGTGTAAATAAACAAATGACCGCGGCCACGGCGAGTAGCAACGAGGGTACAGTCATACATAGGTTTTAAGACTTTTCAATTATTTTGTATTCCATATAAAGTTAGCTTAGGAACCCACTAGGGAAAGTTCGGTTTGTTGAACGCGGGGTCACTTGGAACAAAGCATGATGAATTTAGGATCGCCATGTCTGAACACTCAGTAGATGTCATGGCGATCAATGAGACATGGCTGAGACCGGGTGAAGAGGGGCGTGCGCCTAGCGTCCCGGGTTACAGACTGAAGCACGTACCGCGGTCGACGTCTGTGCGGGGAGGACGGGGTGGGGGCGTCGGTTTTTACATAAAAACAGGTATTAAGGCAAGAGTGATGAAACACTCTGAACAATCGGATGTAGAGCAGATGTGGCTTCTTATAAACGTAAATGGTAGGAAGATCTTGGTGGGCACCGCTTACAGACCGCCATGGTTTGACTTGACTGGGTTCTTGGATGGAATAACTGACAGCGTCACTGCACTGGCCCCTTACGATTATGTTATTTTGTTAGGGGATTTTAATGTAAATCTGTTAATTAATGATTACAAGACTGCTACCTTGCTTGAATTTATAAATTACACACAAATGAACCAGGTAGTTCAGACGCCTACGCATTTCGTGGGGGATAGTGGTACCCTAATTGATATTATTTGTACAGACATAAAGGTACGGAATGTTATGGTAAATTACATCAGCGAGCTTGGAAGTCACTCTTTCATCACCTGTGAGGCAGTGATCAAGAAGGAGAAGGTCAAACCAAGAACTGTATCCTACAGACCACTACAGGACATATTAGTGGAACAGTTCTCAGCGGACTTGAAATCCATACCATGGGTGGGAATGACGAGGTCAAATGATGTCAACAACATAGTCACACAATTTACCAATGCTACTAATCAGCTATTTGACCTCCACGCACCCATGCGAACAAAAAGATTTAAAGACCTCCCTACTCCATGGATCACTGACAATATAAAGCTGATGTTTAAGTTAAGGAATGAGGCACGAGGTAAGTATTATAATTTAAAAAATAAGTCTAGTAACATAGATCAGGTGGAATCTGCCAAGAGATATTACACAGACCTCAAAAAACAGGCAATATTTGCTTTGGCCCGGGAGAAGGATGTTTATTTCTCCAGAGATATTAATAGACAGATAAAAAATCCAAAAGTACTATGGAGGAATTTAAAAGCCCACATCTTACCCGACCACAAGGATAGCTCACTCCCGGACCACTTCAATGACCCAAACAACATAAACAGGGCTTTTCTTGATGTTCCGGGGACATGTTGTGTATCGATATCTCAGCTGACATTCTTCGAGTTTAACAGTCACATGCCTCGTGGGACTCAGTTTGTGCTCAGGAGTGTTAGCGAAGCAGATGTTTTTAGGATATTGCAGGACCTTGGAACTAATGCAGCTGGCACTGATGGACTAAGTCTGGATATGCTGAAACTCACATTGCCATGCACGCTTCAGACTATCACTTCCATAGTAAACACATCTATTGAGACCAATACATTCCCTGATGCATGGAAGTGTGCTGTGGTGCGGCCTCTACCAAAAGTCAGCAGTCCAAACTCCTGCAAGGATCTTCGCCCCATCAGTATCCTGCCCTGCTTGTCAAAGGTCCTGGAGAGGGTAGTGTATACTCAAACCATCGAATACCTGGAAAATAACAATGTACTGCCAGATTTGCAATCTGGTTTCAGAAAGGGGCGTGGGACAGCAACTGCACTCGCTGATGTTATAGGAAACATTCTTGAGGCTCGTGATAGGGGGGAGGGGACGATTCTGGCTTTGCTTGATTTTTCTCGGGCTTTTGATGCTATAAACACCACATTACTGCTTTCCAAAATGGCATATTATGGATTTGCAGCGGAAACAGTGAAGTGGTTTGCTAGCTACTTGGAAAATAGGTCGCAATACGTTGAAATCCATAACCAGGATGGATCCGTCTTGTCCTCCTCCCCACTTCCTGTCTCGCGCGGAGTACCTCAGGGATCAATTTTGGGACCACTTCTTTATATTCTCTACAGTGCAGACATCGTAAAGTCATTTAAACACTGCAAGTATCACATGTATGCAGATGACATACAAATTTACATTTCTTGTAGGCCTGCGGACGTGCTACAGGCTGCACAAAACATGAATCACGATCTGCAGAGGGTTGCCACTTGGGCAGAGCATAACTCCCTGGTACTAAACCCAGCTAAGTCTAAGTACATGGTTCTGGGTAGTAAGAGGGCGGTTGGTGCCATGTTGTCAGTTGGGCCAGTTATAACAATTAAGGGAGATAACATTGAAAGGGTGAACACAGCTACCAACTTGGGTCTCACTATGGATCCAGAGCTACACTTTGAGAAGCACATTGTAAATTGCATGAGGAACTGTTTTTACAGACTTAAAATGCTCTACACATTTAGAAAACACTTGAGTGTAGCTCTGCGCAAACAGCTTGTGGATAGCCTGGTACTGTCGAAGTTAAATTACTGCGACACAGTCTATGGCCCGTGCTTGCTGGCAAGAACAAATACATTAATCCAGCGTATACAAAATGCTTGCATAAGGTACTGTGTTGACATACCAAGGAGAAGCCATGTCACCCCTTTTGCAAATCAACACAATATACTAAAAATGGAGGCTAGAAGACGACTACACATGGCAGGTCTGTTGTTTGGAGTCATAACTACTCAAAAACCACGGTACCTGTATGAGAAGTTAAATTGGAGGCAACATTCATATAAAAACCACATACGCTCTGCAACAAATCCACTATCTATCCCTCAACACAGAACTGCGGCCTTCAGGGGGAGTTTCAGGTATGCCGCGACTCACTGTTGGAATAACCTGCCACCACCGATGCGAGGCCTGAAAACAAAAAGCACTTTTTTACTGCATATGAAAAAATATTTACAAATCCTTCAGAACTCAACCTAACCTAACTCTCTTCAATATTTATTATTCTATTTATCTACATAAATTACAAAAATTAGTATATATTTCTAACCTTCACGGTCGCGGCCTTCCTGCAAGGGATACAGGTGTCCAACAGATATTGTCCGCGATTGCATCCTTCCCCCTGTTAGTACAGAACACGTGTTTCTGCAAATGACCTTTGGCTGCATGCTGGAAACAAGTTACAAGACACACATTTACAAATACACCTACACAGTACAATCAAACACGATATACGCTTTTGTTTCACGATCACATATTAATTTAAATAGCCTGTACTCACGCTGCTTTTCGCTTCAAAGTGTTCTGAATTATGGTGGAACGCCATCACGTCACCCAAGGATATGCTGAAAATCAGCGCTGTGGCACCAATCCCTTGTGGGTGGGGTCTCAGCAAATGCTGAGCATGTCCTTTTTTTGCGCTCGTACCACATTATACTGTTATGTTAGTAAGGAGGAAATTAGCAAATTATATTAATATATGTTTCTTGTTGTTAGTGAGATTGTTACAAACACAAAATGCTAATTGCTACTTTCTTGTCCATGTGGTCCACAGATTATAAAAAATACACGCGACATCACGCATAATGTTATACTCTGTGGACCATAGATGAAAGGTTTTGTTTTCTTTTTTTTTTGTTTGTTATTTTGTTATTAATTTTTTAAGTCTTTTAATTTTTATTTGTATCATTTAGTTTGAATTTTTAGTAATATTTTATTTTCTTCTTTTTTTTTGTATTTTTGTTTTGTTTTGTGTGTGTGCGCTTGCGCGAAAATAAATGTTTTTTCTTTCTTTCTTTCTTTCTTTCTTATATTCTGACAGTTTTAAATCCATGGAAACGCACACAGATTATTTAACTCAAAGAGTTCGTAACACTCTTGGCAAGAGGCACAGGAGGTCTAAAGTCCTCTAACTAAATCACTGCTTATACACTACTTATAGTATTCATCATCATCATCATCATCAGCCCTTAAGTGCCCACTGCTGAGCAAAGGCTTCTTCTCACACGGAGAAGGTTTGAGCATTAATCACCACGCTTGCTCAATGCGGGCTGGCTTTCACTGCCAGCTTATAATTAGAAATTATAAGTCCAGGTTTCCTCATAGTACTTATAGTATTCGTACGCTATATGTTAACACTTCGGTTGCATAACATAAACCTAAACACCTTACAAACAAAACAACAAACACAATTAAGGATAAAGCAGTATTACATTATTTAAATTGTACAGTCAGGCAAGTCAAATCGCAATCGCACTCAGTAACCATGACACTAGTTTTCTTACCTCGCTCTAACTGTACTTCTGAACGTATGAACGGATCCTTTATTTTATAACAATTTAGAGTTGGAAACACAAAAAAATCAATCCAGTAAAAATGGCAACCACTTCTGCTGAAACCTGTCTGAAGTGAAAGATGGACGATATATTAGTAGATCCCGATACCCTAAAGCAAATTGAAGATGCGAAATTACCAAAAATTTATTTTGAGTCCTGACAAGAAATTTTGCTGCATCAACTCTATTGTTCAGATGCATGTATATCCATTGTTTCATTGTTTTATGAACAATTGGTGAAAGTGGATTTTTCTAAGAAACCGGTTCAAGATGCTACAAGGATGGATGCGGATGATCTCCCACAAATAAAGTTGACTGACCCTCTAAACAACATTACTGTGGGAAACCACATTATTAGTATCATATTTACGATGCACAACGTATGTAGACAGGCTACCAAAAGATCTGATACAAATATGATTAAAAAGACGGAGAAGACTTCCTTCAAAATACATTATAGAGGAAACGATTACCCTATCTGTAATGATGTAGTAAAAGGAATTTGGTTAGATGTTTTAAAGAAGAACGGATTTACATATAAATATTTTGATGCTGGACATGAGGAAAACTGGTATGGGACCATGGGACCTATCTAGATATGTTTTTTGCATTCGCACTACGGGTGAATGAGTTACGATTGGGACACAACAACATGCCTTTAACTAAACAGGATGGCGTTCATAAGAGTTTTCCTGATGCAAAATATGGGCTATCTGATGCTCATCATGTTTTGTTGGAAGATGTTTCGTTCCCACCAGAGAGGCGTTATACATTATCGTTATGTAACGTATAGTTCAAAGTTTGGGACCAATTATTTTGAATGACACTGACCTGGTTGTGTATGCTCCGAAGTGAAGGAATTTATCGGAAAAAGTATGCAACTGCAGTAAAGCGAGCAATGTCTCATATACCTTGTATTGACGATATTATTGAATTGACTAAGAACCCTAAGCAGGCATCTGAGATCTCTAATCTTAAAACACTTGTGGCAATGTGAAACTACCCTAGTAACTACAGCTCGACAGGCCACTCGGATGTTTTTCCCTGTCACAATTTTCTCTGCTGTTTGGCGTTCACCTGAAGATAAAAAGAAGCTCTGTCCTTTCTTTGGCACAACTGGCGCTGAAGGCTGGTATATCTACAAATGTGCTTCTACAAAAAGAATGAAATACACGATTTGCGGTTCAATGCAAGAAGAGATGGCAGCACAGATTGTGTTTCATGGTATTTTTGGAACATACAAAGAGGACTTGTCTATTCTATCACAGATCACCAATGTAGCTGGTTCACTAGAGAGGAAATGGGTGGGTGCTTCAGGCAAGCAGGCAAAGGAAAATGTGACGCAAAAGTAGAACTTCCTATGGTGGAACATTATGCAAAGATGTCATGTGCGAACCAAACAGGACTTCTCTCAGGCGTCTACAATCAGGTGGTAACAGTACCCTGCTCTAGTGGGCAGCGCACACATCTTTTTGATTCCACTTTCTTTGAACACATCGAAAAGAAGCGCATTATTGGTAATACAAGAAAAGCACTTGCCCAGATAATAAACGTCCTAACAAGCACTTTGGAGGAACTACACCTACAATGGTTTTATTTCATACAATTTGGTTTATATTCTCAAAATAAGTGGCCACTGTGGTAAAATCGGTAATTTAACGGAATTTAATTTATAACATGGAAGAGTCTAAGCGTAAGAGAACCGAATTGCGTAAAAACCTCATAAAGGCCGCTGATGTTCTGGAAAATTCGCTGAAAGAGCGCCGCCAGGGCAATCAGGAAGAGGTCGCCTCCGTAGAGGGCTATTCTACTACTGCCGGCTCTCCGACTGCGCCAAAGAGCTGTTTGCTTGTGAGGTATCTATCCGCGACTTATGGTGTAGCCTAAAGGACTTCGACAAGAAATCGTTTGAGGCTCACCAGGAGAAGGCTTTCTTGTTTTCTTTTTCTTTTATAAGTCTTGAGAGATCTGATAGCTTTGATGCAGGAAAAGAGACAAGTACCGGTTAGTACGCAAGATGTATCGATGTTGTACGACAAACACATCTTCAAGCTCTCGACACACTGGGAAACTGAAACGATTTACCAACTGTAGATTGGCCCATGAACCATTAAGCAACATTATTTTTGACCCATTATCTTTTCGTCCAAAGGAGTTTACATTCACGAACGTTTCGCTCACATAATTCTTTGTCATTGAATGCTTAACCAACAGAATGGTTTGACCAATAACTTCTCACTCAAAGAACAATTGGCCCATGGACTGTTCCCCAAGAGAAGTGTACGTCAGTGAGTGTTTAAATAACCCCTAGAAGCAATAATAGCCCAGGGATACGACCGTTGGACTACCAAGTCATCGGTCGTAGGTTCCAACTAACCTACGTACAAAACAACGCAACTTTAACCAACAACTTGCCTAAAAAAATAATAAATATTTAAATAATTAATTATCTATTTCTTCATTTAGTCTTTGGCTTTATATAAGACGTTCTTTTATATTATTATTTTTACCTACAATATCCAATAATGTGGGTAGATTGAAACTTACTACTTGATTTATCATTTGTTTCTTTCATTGTCAACGTGTCCATAGGAGTGTCCGAGCGCATCGTTAATTAAAAGCATCTACCTATTTAATTAAAGTGCAATGAGTGCCCGTGAGTTCGTCAAGTCTAAACGCGGAAAAGATATCTTGGTATACAATGGTTATTGTTATCATTTACATAGCAAATGGGATACTAAGTACTATTGGCGTTTTGTGAATAGAACATCTAGTTGTAATGTGTTTATCTCTACTCTGTTCATTGATAATGCCACATAATTATGAACCCATGCACTTGCCTGATCCCGAAAAGCCTACTGTAATGAAATTAAAAAAAACAATATTAAAGAAAAAGCTAGCAGCTCAATGGATACTCCGTCACAGATTGCACAAAGACAACTACCGCCCCTTATATAGGTATACCTAAATAGGACGCCATAAGGATGATAGCACATCGCGAGAGAAGAAAAAATTTACCCATATTACCTAAAAGAGTACAAGATGTCAATATTCCCGTGGAATATACAAAAATAAATAACGAACAGTTTTTGATTGGACATTTTATTGAAAATAATCTTTGCGTACTGGTGTTTACCAACAAAAATAATTGCCGATTATTGATCAAGGCACTTTACTAGCTTAAGAACGGGACATTCGAATCTTGCCCCATCCCATTTACTCAGATCTTACAATTCACGCAGTAGTAGGCGCAATAGATGGGAATACATAAGATTGAGCCACTGGTATATGGACTACTATCCCACAAAACCGAAAAATGCTATAAAATATTTTTTGACATTGCTTGGAACAGGTACAGGAGCTACTGGTAAGGACAAGAA
Source organism: Spodoptera exigua (assembly GCA_902829305.4). Lineage (NCBI taxonomy): Eukaryota > Metazoa > Arthropoda > Insecta > Lepidoptera > Noctuidae > Spodoptera > Spodoptera exigua. The sequence continues at coordinate 2,088,183 of LR824601.2, read as the reverse complement.
CGAGCTGTCAAAACTAGTGGACTTCTTGAGATTAGAAATAGAGTCGGAAGAAAGGATACAACTAGCTCATGAGACAGGTCGATCAGCAAGTACTAGTTCTAGTAACGATCCGAATATTGCAGGTCCGTGTCCTGTCACGGTCGCCGCTTATTTTGAGAATAAAAGCCAAATTGTGGGAAATAAAATCATTACATTTGTTAAGGCTCTTGTTATATTCTGACAGTTTTAAATCCGTGGAAACGCACAAAGATTATTTCACTCAGAGTTCGTAACATACATTTTATTTATTTTTTTATTTTATTTATTTGGCTCAACAACGATACAATAACATGATACATCTAAGAGACTTATAAGCTAGTGTACTAATTTCTTATAGGTAAGCACATCATGCATAAATTACATAATTACATATACATTATCTATATATCTGTATTGTTGTAACTGCGCAGCGCTACGGCGCCCACTCTCTATGGTTTTATCGATCGACAGGCTGCACGTCCCACCCGACCTCGCCAGTCCAGGAGAAATATATTAATAAAATACAATGTTGCAAGTAAAAATTAAAGTTTAAAAAAATATATTTCAGTAGATCAAGGTGCTTTGCCAGACAAGTTGGTTTCAGTAAGCTTGTTTCAGCTCTCCGAACTTAGAGACTGAGCTAGCGCACTTGCTGCATAATAATAATGTAAAATGTACCTTCTAAGCAATAGTAAATAAATAAATAATAAATAAATAATTGGACAATATCAAAGGTCAATCCGTGCATCCACATAATCAAAATAAATAATTTATCACAATAAGGAATATTAGCAGTTAAGCCGTTAGGCTCCACTCTTGTTAAACCCAACACCTACGTGCGCGAAATCCAAAAATGCAACGGCGCTTGCTCATGTCGATGGATTCGTCATCTTAGCCTAGGGGTGTAGACAATCTCGCTCACATGATTCGAAGGGATAGCTACTATAATTTAGTGCAGTCAGTGTCTATATGCTTAGTTACAATTGACAGTGTTACAGTTCAATGCTTTTAGTATCCTTTCAGAAATTTTGATGTATTATAATTTAATCTCTTTCAAGCAAAGGATAGAGACGTACGTACAAAGGCGGCCTTATCGCTAAAAGCGATCACTACCAGGCAACCTTTAGGTAAACTAGTAGTATTGTTGTTATTATAATTTGTTTTAATATATAATTTTACGAGTAATTAAAAAACGAAACTTATAGTTGCATTTGCATTAAGTAGAATTGATTTCTACACTCTCCGTATGAAGAATTCAAATAACAGGTATGATGTTATATTGACACATAAACTAGCTCGCCCTTTATATCCGGGCTCACATAAAGTGCAACGGCGCATGTTCTTATCGATCGACCCGGTTAAACAGACGCACCCCGCTCCCCCTTTTCAACCGGCCACACCCTGCGCCCCCGTTTCAAACGTTCTCGCCCCGCGTACCGCTCTCAACCAGCCTCACCCCGCGCCCCGTCTCAACTGGCCTCGCCCCGGTTCGCAGCCGCTCTCGTCAGTCGCCAGGGGTTCGAGTAAGCGGTCGATCCTATCGTTTACGTCGGGGTTTATTTATTCATTTAGTGTTGCTTGTTTAATAGTGTTAAATATATGTGATCCTTCTATGAATTGTCGACGTGAGTATTTAGTTTTAATAAATCATAACTTTATTACACTCCAACTATGTCAAGATATCACGTCATCAGCCTATAAGTGCTCACATCATCAGCCTACAAGTGCCCCCTGCTGAGCAAATGCCACGCTTGTTCAAGGCAGATTGGAGATTTCACTTATAATTAGAAATTATAAGTTCCTCACGATGTTTTCCTTCACCGTATGTCAGTGATGTCTAAATAATCATAGAAAATACATGTTACTTGGAAAAATCCACATTGTTACTTGCCAGATTCCGAACATACCCTTATGTATTTAAAGCGGGTGCCTTAACCTCTGGTCAAAAATCAGACCTCCACATTTTAAAGTACATCTTTCTGTAAATTGTACGCTTTATGCGTAGTTAAAATTTATTTCAAATAAGTATTACATAGCAAATTGACTATTATTGTATTTTCCGATTGTTAAAATCCGCCCTTATATATTTACCATGCATGCCTAGATATTACCCATGCAACTTAAAGTGCAACAGCGCAGGCTCTTATCGATCGACCCGGTTATACAGAGCCGCACCCACGCACCCCCGCTCTTCCCCCCTCCCCCGTCTCAACCAGTCTCGCCCCGCGTCTCCAGCCGCTCCTCGCCAGTCGCCAGTGGTTTGAGTAAGCGATCGGTTGTGTCGTTTACGTCGCGTTTTTTTTTTATTCATTCAGTGCTCCTAGTCTTATAGTTTTCAAAGGAACAGTAGTCATTTGAGAAGGTGAGACAGATTCAAATCCTATTTCCTATTAAGTGTTAAAATCCACGTATAATTTGTAAGGGAAGGAAAGAAGATACAATTATTTATTTTGTAGATTGTCGTCTGTAAGTAGAGAGGACCGCATATTAATATTTTGTATCCAGAAGAAAAAACCAGGCGTTATATTAAATTGACGTTATTTTAGGATCCGCCCTAATATCCGGGCTTGCGCTCAATAGTGCAACGGCGCATGCGCTATTGACCGACCCGGTTAAACAGATTTTCTCTGCATCCCTGTACCATCCAACCTTGTCCCGGGCCGTAACTCGGGCTCTTGCCAGGGGATTAAATATGTCACGTTTTGTAATTTATTATAAATATATTTCTATATCTATAATTTTAAATTCTTTTCAGGAGATTCTTATTCTGTGACTTCATTTGTATTGTCTCATAAGTGTCTGTATAGTTTGTTAAATGTTTGCCTCATTCAAGAAGCCAGGTAATAAAGGGACAAGTGTAATGATAATTTACGTGATAATTTACGTAATTATTAGAATGTTTGTTTTTGTAGACATAATTTAATGTTCAATTGTTTGCAATAGAATTTAATTTTAAAGTGGGTATATACAATACTCGTTGGGATTATATCCAATTGATTTCGAATAGCACTTCAGTACAACGGATCCACATAACCACTGTTGCTTTGAGAGCTAGCTTTTGTCTACATTATTGTATAAATCTATATTCTATTATATGCCAAAAAAATTTTGATCATTTTTTTTTATAAAGTTTGGTTGATTAGTAAAACCGGTCAAAAGCATATCTGGCTACGCTCAGTGTAGGGTTCAGTTGTTTACCGTCTGTCACAATATATCCGCAATATGTCACAATATATGTATCCCCAACTTGAGACTTCTTTACATCGCAATTCAGCATAAATAACAAAAGTACAGCGTCATCTGTTACAGAATTGGGTTACTAATTTAGATACATACATTCAGAACAATATAACATAGTTAAAAATATTTGCGATGACTGTTAAATTTCAAAAAAGTATAAAAACTAAAACCCAACTACGACAAAAACCGACTCTGAAAAAGTATAAAACAAGATTTTCAGAATACCATTACCTAGTCTAGCCATAAATACTGTAACAAATAAAAAAAATATTTTTCTATTGCAAATAACATTTATTACTTTTACAGTATGTAAGTTTAATACATACATATAAAACAATTTAAAACATAAAAAATTTATTCGATGTGGTCTCCATTGGCTGCAATACAGTCCTTAAAACGTTGAGGCCAGTTATCAATAGAAGCACGCACTCTTTCCATGGGAAAATTCTTCACTGCCAATCGTATGGATTGTTTTAGGGAGTCCAAATTATCATGACGTTAAGAGCAAGCCCTACTCTCTAAAACTGACCATAAATCATAATCCAGTGGATTAAGATCGGGACTAGACGACGGCCAGTCTTTAGCTCTGATGAAGTCGGAAACGTTCGTTTCCAACCAAGACTGCGTGGACCGAGCTTTATAACCCGGCGCCGAGTCTTGCTGGAAGGACCATTGTTGGTTATTGAACATGGTGTTGTTAAGGGGCTTAACTACCTTCTCAAGAATGGTATTTTGATACACTTGTGCCGATGTTTTGATACCTTTTTCGCAAAAGTATAGCTAACACCCCACCAAACCATCACTGAAGTCGGATAATGCCCACGTTGCATTCTGTCGACTAATTGAGAATCTTCCTTAGAGCTTTGAGCATAAATACGGTCGTTTTGTTTGTTAAAATGTTGCTCAATTGTAAAAATTCTCTCATCCGTAAACAATTTTTTTCTGTGACCTCCCTTTGAGTACCGCTTCAGTAGTTGTTTAGATTTTATCACCCTACTAGCTTTTGCCCGCGACTTTGTTCACGTGGAAAAGTTACTTCCTGCAGATTTTTGGAATAAAAACTATCCTATGTCCTTTCTCGAGTTCCAAGCTTTGTCTGTACCAAATTTCACAGAAATCGGCTCAGTAGTTTAGGCGTGAAGAAAAGACAGACAGACAGACAGAAAGACAGACAGAAAGACAGACAAACAGAGTTACTTTCACATTTATAATATTATAGTTAGGATATTCTTTTTTAAATTATCATTTAAACAATGTCCAGTGCGTCTCTTATAGGCTGCAAGTCCTAAGTCGTCTTTTAAAATACGCGACATGGTTCTAGGTGCTATCTTCATCTCCCGAGATAAAATATTTTGCTTTCGGACAGGATTTCTTCGAATTCTTTCCCTTACTGCTTTGACCACCTTTTTCGTACGGACACTAAGTGGACGGCCAGATCTTTTTCTGTCACAAACAGAGGAGGTATCATTGTACCTATTAATAGCCCGGTACACAAAAATTTCACTAATGCCAAGCGTGTGGAGAGTTTTAAAAATTGCATTTGGCTCCATACCCACTTTGTGTAATGCAATCACAGCGATTATTCGGTTCTCTTTATCACCCCACTCCATTTTAATATCGCAAAATATTGAAATATTTGTTGGCGCCAAAATAAGAAAAATCAATGAAAAATTATATAAAAATGACAGATTCCAAATTCAAATGTAATATCTTGTTTATTTTTAATTGTAACAGTATTTATGGCCAGACTTTGCATATATGTACAAGTAAAGCGCTTTAAAATGATACCAACCACGGTATAATTAAATCAACTTTATTATTTTACTCTAGTTGTTTTGTCCGCTAGAGGACGCCATATTCGATTTTGTTATTTATCATATATAGCTACCAGCGGATAATTAAGACGTTTCTAATGATATGACATATGGCGATTTCTGATAAGTAGTTTAGAAGTTACGAGGGAACACACATACATACATAGCCTGTCAAAATCATAACCCGCGTTTTGCTTTGCCGTAGTCTGGTAAAAAATAGTTATTTTTTTTTGTACAATATTTCAAAACTGTTCAACCTATCAGAGTTCAATATATTTTTCCTAGAAAGTATTTATAATGTTCTACTTTGGAGTATTTTTTCATAATTTTAAAACTTATGGTTCAAAAGTTAGAAGTGGGGACGCATTTTTGTAAAATTATTGGAGAGCGATTATTTCCAAAACTATTAACATTATCAAAAAATTATCGAATTAAACCCTTAATCATTAGTAATTCTCGTTTACTACGGAACCCTAAAAAGTAAATTACTTATATGGAGCTTAATTTTATAAATGTTTTTTTCCAGAATTAAAGCTACTGTTGAAGTTGAAACTGGTTTTAGCCATAGAAATGTAATGAAGTCGATCTTACAAACAATACTACGTAGTGATGTGGGATATCATATTTTTTTTATTACTAATTCATTTCTGTCATCAAATTTAAATTGGGTCAGTTTAGCCCGCTAGTTTAGATTTTTATCCAATTCCTGAAAGGGTTTCAAGGCGGGATGTCATCAAATTGCTTCTCTCACGAGTTTCTCCCTACGTGGCGCGAGAGGGAATATCAGACTCTTACTGATTAAAAACAACCCCGTTCTTTTTTATGGTCCACGCTGCGTCCGGTACATAATTGCGCTTGACCCGCAACCCCGGTTGACTTTAGAACCCTTCGATGATTGTATTTATAAATATTTTTCATCTTTCCAGATGGCTCATGGCCTGCATTTAGGACACTCTTCACCTAAACAATTTTCAACTAAAGAGGAGTTTTCTCTTCCGTCGAATGATGTTGGGTACCAGTTCAATCTACTGTCGTCTTCACCTCAATCGTAAGTAGTCTTTGAATATTATCCTTTTGTAATGAAATTAAATATTTTTTTAGTATTTTTTATTTATAACTCAGTTATATTGAAATAAAGTCACTTTTTTCCCTGATTCTAACATCCATTGGTAAATTAATATAATTGAAATTCCATGGAGAAAATTATTCAGGCTATACAAAATTAATAGTTGCATATTTCTTTTCTAATTGATTCGAAATAACGTATTTTTATTTACAGTTACCAAAACTTCTGCTAACTCAACTGCATTCGCTTTCTCGAACCACCTGGCGACTCCCTAGGAATCGAAATATATCTGTGACGTAAGTATTTTTTTATCAGAGTCATATTTAAACTTTGGCATCATCTATTGAAACTAATGAATGACACAGTATTTTACTGGAAGAATGAAGCTGTTTAAGCCTACTAATATTACAAACAAAATGTGTAGACGGTTGAATGGATAGATGTTTGTTACTCTTTTGGGAAAAGTTTCTGATTGCATCTGAGTAAAATTTGGCCCACAGGTTGGCATATTATTAACTAAATAAAACAGGCAATTTTTATTCTGGTTAGTCTCATGCTTATCCATATTAGTTTTCAGACACTAGTAATCTTATATTTAAATTGTTTATTAAACTGCGCTATAGAGTTGCTTGCAAATTAAACTTCAGAAGAAAGGCTCCAAGATGGGTTGAGCAAATATTATTAGAATTATTGTGCTGAAACAGGGTGAAATAGAAATCGAAGGGTATTAGACGCAGAAGAGGGTTGAATATATGTATACTACAAAAAATCCCAACATTTATTCACCCCTCGAATTCTGTTCACCCCGTTTTACGGTATATGTCAGTTGATTTAGTTACTATTATGAGACTCATTACATAACTGTAATGGATGTAACACCATTATTTATCTATACAATATAGATTCAAACTATTTTCTTCATTGCTTGTTTCAGGTATCGACCCGCTAAAATCATGGAGCCTTCAATGTCGAATTAAATAAATGAAAATACAACAAAATAAAACCTATAAGAACCATTCAAAGATAATCCAAATAGAAGATTACCATCATTTTAGCACTTAATTACTTTTCCGTGAAAAAAATATGACTAACCAACGACAAGTGTCTCCAACTTACCTCGGCTAAGGACTGCTACACTAAAAATGGATCATCACTTCTATTATATCAAACAACGGAAGTGAATCACCACTTCTTATTGTGAGTAAACTGCGGTTTTCGCAAATTGAAAAGGAGAAAAAGACAAATATCTTCCAATGTTTATCGATACTCAGAGACAAACATAGTCTCTGCAAATAAATGAATCTCTTCTTGAGCACCTACCAGAAGATGTGGACACCGTTAACAAGAACACGCTGTAACATTTCCGGTCGAAAAAAAACAGACTGCGGTGGAAATGGCTCTCTTTCCAGTACTTCAAGAGCTAATATGTTAAAAATGAAAGTTTTAGGACAAAAACCCACCAACTTCGGAACCAACTCATTAATGTAATTTTGTACGAGTGGAGGAATGATCTATTGTTAACTACGCATTCAAAAACACAATGAAGGACAAATTATGTTTTTGTATGCGTAGTTTCAGATCCATTACAGATTATGAAGCGTACTTTTTATTGAACAACATACCAAAGGAAATCGAAAGAAAGGACATAATCCCAAGAATGGGTCGCTGTACCCAAAAAATAAATAAGAGTTAAATTTACGACTAGCGATCGGAATGGTTTACAATCAACATCTTATGCTGTAACTATTTCGGGAACAACATAAAACTCACCAGCGAAAAAAACCTAAATCGGCGAGAAACCCATATTTTACTTTTTGTTGAATTGTTACTTGTTAAATCGTTGTTTTGCCGTGTGTGACCCGGTTTATAGAATTGGTCCACCTCTCGCTGCCCAGGAGTGTCGTAAAAGGCGACTAAGGGTATAATAGAATGAAGATCACGATGCAGGTGGAAAAAAAGCAAGTGAACGATATTAATCACATGAATCACAAGGTCTTACATAAGACGAAGAACATCTTGATATCTTGGCGCACATACTTTAGAGTTGGTACGACGTGTTTGTGTATATGAGATTATGCGTGTCTAGAAAATCTATAGTTGGATCTAAAAGACGGTGCGACCTTGCCGCTGATTGCTAGAAAACATAGAACTTCGAAGTCAGAGGCTGGAGATATAAAAAACATCGCAGGTGCAGGTCAGTTATTCCTGAATAATGGTATTAACTTGGGATATTTGCAAACCTTAATGTCGCCTGCGGTATTTTACATAGATCTTGTTAGGTTTGTTTTAAAGGGCAACACCTTGGAAATGTTTTAAAATGTATAACCCGATCACGTTTAAAATAAAATAGTAATTTACTATCAGTAACATTAATAATCTATCAGCCTAGAAGGAAATTTTGGTAATGTTGATAAGAGGGATTCTCGTTATCTGAAAGTAATTTTTTATTGCAAAATAAATAATATTGAGTTAATTTTCAAAAAACTTCATTGTACAGACATATATTATTATGTGCACCAATGATTGGACAACATCCTAAAAAAAAACGTTTGGCGTGGTATTTCATTTTTGGGATGACGTTTGTGCTCGCTTCTCAACTACGAACGTAAAACAATGTAGCTTTTTACCATCAATACTACGCCAATTTATCATTATTATTCTAAATTTGACATTATGCGTGATCGGGTTGTGGAATGGTAACAAAACACCACAATTTGTTACGAGATTTAAATACTATTGCACGTTACGTGTTATGAATAAAAATATAAAAATGTTAAAATACCCAATAGTTAATTAAAAACATAGTATAGGTATAATGAGTGGAAAAAAATAGAAAAGCAAAAAAAAATATAAAAACGTGCACGCTGAACTGACCCCCTTCTTAGATCATGATTGTAAATTCACGGACGGTTGAGATGTGAGCCACCTGCGAGATTCCATTTTCTCAAAATCATGAAAATAAAACTTGTTATTGGTTGGTAATACCAAAATAGCCAAATTAAAGACTGTTTACTTCAAATTCCTATTGATGATCAAAATACGGAGTTATATAATTATTACGATTTTTTGAGTTTCTCACAAGTGCCTACCCCGCCACGTTTTTGGGCGCCTTATCCACATTAATTTCTAAGATTTTTAGCCACAATAAGAGCTAAGAAGGGTGGTTGTTTAATATATATTGTAGCCTGTATAACATCTAGGATGATGGTGATTATGCAATATTACGAAGAAGGCTTTTCGTTAAGAGTTAAATTGACCGTGGGGAAACAATTATAAATGTTCAGCGTGCAGGAAAAATTAAAAAAAAAGTTTCAGTGTTGTACTATTTTGGTTGCGAAAACTGAAAAAAAACACAAAAAAATATAAATGTTTATTTACGTTAAATGTTATTGTGCATCTCTGTATGTTTAAAAACATTGACAAAAAAAAACTACACAATCAGAAAATAACGATGATAAAAATTTCCAATCAATAAAAAAAATATAAAAATCCAAAAAGAAATACAAAAATAGTTAGTTTAATTGCTGTTATTGTTGTTTTCTATATGTAATGAGCGTGAATGTTTATTTTATTAATAAAACACTGTCAAAATAAAAAAAAAGTACGCGCATTCATGATACCTACTGAAAACGTTTTATGACTTCGTAAAGGTACAAATTAAATTATATTAACAGATTTTCATACTCATCTAGGAATTAAATTACAATGATCTCATCATAGATATAACCAGTCATCGGGCAAATTAATTATTCGAACACATAACTATAAATATTTGGACTTCCATTAATATTATAGTTCATAACGTAAAATCATATACATTATCCACATTTGACGTGTCCCATTCACGTCTCACGGGCCGTGCATTTTTCCGAATGTAGAAAAGTATTATAGCTTCTAATTATCAAGAATGTAAAATTGAAAAATAATCGTCAGCCCGAGAATAAAAATTCTTTGAAGAATTAAATTTTGCATCTTGTAACCATTTGATTAACAACTAATGACGATCATGCATTTGAAGGCGTAATTGTTAAAAGACTCTTGTACATCCAGTAAAATATATTAACACACATGAGATTGAAGACGATGTCAGATGTCGCACCAAATAAAGCGTCACTTCACTAAAGACAAATTTATCTCTAGTGTCAAATGTAATTACATAAAAGAAAATATAAAGTTTTGTATGCAATTACATACACCAATAAAGATAAATTAATCGTTTGATTACAATTTGTCACAAGATAAATTCAAAACAATTGGTGTAATTTATATGAATATTAGTGTAAATTTGCATTGTGTATGAATTATTTAACAATTATTCTCACGGAACAGGGACGGTGGAATACGGGACACACAAATTCATTCATTAATTGCTAGACACGAAACCTTGTGCTATATAAAAAGTTAAAATCTAGAAGTGACTTTCAAATTGCTAGGTGCATTTTTATGAGAACAGTGCAAGCAATATTGTTAAATTCTCATTTAGATTAACTTAGTGCAGTAATTAGGATATCCCGACACGTTATACCTCAAGATACACCTCACATTTGGTATACATGTTTATTGATATTATCTGTCGTGCAACGTAACGGATTTGTGCTTTGGAATGGGTTTTATGAAGTGTGGATTAACATTATTTAATCACCATTGTATAACGCAATTTTTATTAAATAATGCTAAATTAAAGGTGACATGTTTCAGTTATTATCTGTCTCATGATAGTAAATGGCTTACTGTCTAAGGTTGCATGACGTTTTGTAGGTTTTGAGGAACAGATCATAAACATGTATACTGCGTATTTTGTATGTATTAAGATGATTTGGGTATAGGAATGGGTTTAGAAGTGTTCGGACCACCATTATTTTAAGCAACATTGTTTAATACAAAGCTGCTTGAAAGAATGCTAATTATGACAGTGTCGTGTTGCAGTTAATATAACTTCAACATGGTAGCAGATGGCTGAATGATTAAGAATTGCATGACGTTTTGTAAGTGGGGATTAATTTATTATACAGAACAGGTCACAAACGCGTATGTACGAGTTTGTTGATATAAACAGTCGTGCAACGGCAAGGATTTAGGTAAAGGTTTTAAAGTGTTTGCACTAACATTATTATAAGCAACATTGTTTACGACATTGAATGCTGCTTAAAGTAATGCTAAATATGTCAGTGATGCAGTAATTATAACTGCATTATTATAGTAGATGGCTTAATGATCAAGGTTGCACGATGTTTCGTCGGTTTACTTTAAAACATAAAGTAGAAATAAATAATACAAAAAAAAAGATAAAAAAATAAAACGCAAAAAAAACAAAAAATATAAATTCCAAAAAAAGTAATAAAAAATAAAAAAATCTAAAAAAATACAAAAACTAGTAAAGTAACAAAAACAATTCAAAATGTATCAAAAATGTAAAAAAATATGGCTTAAGATTATTGTAAGTAAAAACATATATAAAAGAATATTGAAACTAAATTGAAATTTCAGCAAACAATTCGAATAATACCTCGATTACAAACTACCTCTGTGGCGCCAGTCTCCATGTTTGTCGGCAAGTAAGGCACTAGGTTCTGGAGTCATCACTGGTTGTTTTCAAAATGTTTGAGAGTCATCCTAATCTCGTATAGGCTGATGTCTGGGTAATCCTCGGTGAAGTGTCTGTAGTCAAGGTTCAGTTAGATTTTACTTCCTGAGCAATACTGACAAAAGTTTTCCGATTCGAGGAGTTTAACTGTCCGTAGAATGTCTCAAACCCTCTCTAAATCTCTGGTTTCAATGAATGTATACCACTTGTCTTCGGATAATGTTAAATGACATTGCTCAACAGATTAAATCGTACGAACATTTTAGTTTCTGATAAAACTCAATTGTGACCCTGAGTTTTGACATGTCCACTTCAAAATTTGCCATGTAACACATATCGGCTGAGGATTGTTCATCTCCATCTCAGTCTGATCTTTCAAAAGATTGACAATTTCATTCGCGTTTGCCTTTGAAGTTTAACATCACTGGAACGTTGGAAAGTATTCATGGGAAGTATATATGGTCTTATGGACTCGCAAATTACTTTCTTACGATTCAGTTTCGATATTACTTTTGGACGTTGCTCCTATAGTAATAGGAGGACGTGTTTTTTCAACACCGTGGAAGTACCCGATCAAGGGTGGATAGACTTTTAGATCGCATTTTCTGGGGGATCTGGAGCTTGGTATTCAATTTATTATTTAAACGCGAAGTTACTGATAGATAAGTTAACACCTTAGTCATGCTAGTACGTTGTTTGCAACCTCACCTCATAGTATAGGAGTTATAGTTCTATAATGTTTATTTTTTTAACACTAGAATTGCTAGAGTAGTTTAACATTTCTTTCTAAGCCACGGCCAAAAGTCATAATTTACATCTTATTGACTTACACCCGGTTTCCGAAAGGCCGATCAATGTTAAAATCAATTTAATCTCTTGTCAAGTCATCTGATTGGTTGACTGAATTATCAACAACCAATCAGATGACTTGACAAGAGATTTAACAGGAGATTAGTTAATTTTAGCGTTGACAAGCCTTTCAGAAACCGGGTGTTAATCTTGTACTTGGTATTAGAAGCACATGAGCAGATAAACAGAACAGAGACAAAGTTTCTTATTAACGTGTAATCCTATTGGTATATACATATTTATTTAAATCGAGCGACAAATTATAGATTCAATTTTTTTTACATATAACATAAATGCATATATCTCTTTTTACAATCTTTAATTGACAATATATTTCGTTTGTAAAACTGATACTTTTTATTAAAATATCGAAAATTTCTTAAAACCTAATTGCACATAAAATATTCCATAAAACAATATTATACTTTTGTTATTACCAAAAAATACTTATTTTAAATAACGTACTTACATAGTTACTACTTAAATAATACCTACGGCTTCTTGTTTGGACAATTGAGTCTCATTTTTGGAGACGGGGCGCATCTCGTCGGCGCTTTGTGCGTTTGACGTATATAATACTGCAGTAGTGGGTTTCAACATCGCTCGCACGACTGACACGCGCCGCGTCTCCATTGACAAGACCCAATTGTTTGCACGACGTGTGTATATCATATACGATTCTATAAAGGATATACATATATACCCCCCTAATCTCTGTTCTATTTATGTTCTAATGTGTTGGAACTTAGGTCCTAGACGGACAAACTGCTGTCATTATATCTGGAAGCTGTATAAGACATCGCTGTTCAAATGAAGTCCGTCTGTCTAGGGCCTCAGGATAAATATTGTTTGTAACCGACGTTACTGGTAGATTAGTAGTCAACGCTAGCTTGCAACCTCACCTCATAGTATAGGAGTTATGGTTCTAGAAGGTTTATTTTTTTAACGTACTAGAATTGCTAGAGTAGCTCAATTTTGAAGCAATCTAATTCAGTCGAATCGTTTTGGCTGAATCATAAAAGTGGCTCTAGAATTAAATACGGTAATTCTAAATTCGACGTTACTGATAGGTGAATTAAACACATTTTAGTCAATGCTAGCTGTTACAATTTCACCTCATAGTATAGGAGTTATGATTCTAGAGGGTTTATTTTTATAACTTACAAAAAATGTTAGTGTTAATCTGTTTGAAGATTAATATCTAGGTACTTGATATAAGGATCCGAAAATAATTTATTATAACAAAACAGCAGCAATACAATAGCTTAAACTGAAAATATTAAATAGAATTAATGATACGATATACAAAAAGCTTCAGTTTGTTACAAATCCAGTTCAACATCACAACTTCAAAATCAACTTCGGTCCGCATTTATTTATGAATAATTATTTTTAGAGGGAAATTTATCTTCATAGAAATATTAGTAAAAAAATACCACGACAGTCACAGAGAGACATAAAATACTTCGCTAGTCTTTAAAAAACTATACTATTAGACCCAATTAATCGATTTGAAAAAAAAAAACAATTTAAAATATTCACGTGGGAGGGCCATACTTTAGTGCTAATGAGGCTCAAACGTAGTACAATGGCCACACAGAAAAATGGCGAGATACAACGCTTTCGCAACGAGTGTGAGGATACTGGAGACCAAATTCCTCCCCTTTCCTTCCAAAAAACCGGCAACACACACTGCTTTAGTGACGTGTACCGGATCTTAAAAAATATAATTCGTGTTTTAAGTCATACTTTACAATTCAATTGCATTTTCTTTGAAATAAGTTAAAACTGCTGTCTTTTTGTATATCTATTATAAACATGGATGAACGTACAAAAACCTTTTTAAACATAAGTTTTTATAATATTTTAAATATATGTTATAGATCAAGTGATTAGTACATACTATCTGATTTAGAATTGATAATGTGTCATCAATTTTGGTACGCTCTGCGAGCATCAGCGTTAAATTTTAATTATACATGTGAAATGAGAATACAGTTGGTTTGCAAAAAATACTCACCGACTGAAAGTCTGTTGTCCTCTAATACGTCATTTTTGTAGGATGGCATCTCGCAGGTGGTTCTATAAGAGGACACGCGTTTTCTTTACCAGCCAGAAGTCTGACTAAAGATCAAAACCGATAACAACATCACCCTGAATGCCTTTGCCACGTGCCATTGTTTAGTGGAAGTGATTCTCACATAGGTAGGTAATATAATTGTTTATTGAATACGAACATGACTTCTGCCCACAGAAAGTACCTAATTGAATTAAAGGACTACTATATAAAACTGATTATAAAAAAATCCAACAATCGCTTTACAATATTACGCTGTGATAAATAATAAACTTTATAATTTTAATCAACATTCATCAACGATTAAATTAATTTGTTCGGCTAATTACGTGATCTATAACAAATTCAGTAATGTACAAAACGCAATATAAAATTCTAAAATCCTGCTAAAAATTGTTAGATAAACATGCACGCTCATTACAATAGAGGTAGATAGAAAACGTAGATAGATGTTATATAATCGTACTAAAGGGTATATATTTTTATAAATATCGCCGCTATAACAAACTCGTAATAGAATGAATGAAGAATGCTACGTAACAGAATTATAAAAGAATACTACAAGCAAGAACTAAGCATAAAGTGGTAAGGTCAGGCGTAAGTGCCAGGAAATGGATGGAAGAGACCGATATCGAAACACATTGCTGAAATAGAAGAGAAAGGTCACTTTTTTAACAAATAGGATGAAACATAAGGGGGCGGGCAATTTTTTGTTATGGCCGGTAGATGAAAGCGACGGTCGCTCGGTTGGAAAGAAACAGGAAAAGCTATATTATAATGGACCCCAAACTTTAAGTTGCAATTAGAAAAGAATAACATTTAAAATTGATATATTTTAGGGAATCCAAAGACCCTTCTCTTTCATGACAAAGAAACAGAGGAAACGAAATATCATCCATTCCGAAATACAAAGATGCATTCGTTTATAATCAGAACGTTCTGCCTTACCAAATAAATAATCATAATCAATTGACATGGAAATACATAATATACACTTTCTTTAGGCTGAACAGAATCAAAAATAGTTAAGCGTACTTACCATTCACGTTGATAAAAGACTTATTTGTTGTAAGTATTGTTACTCCAGATATATCATAAAAACCATTCATAAAACATATGTAAGTTGCCTTTCCTTTAATCATTAGTACCATTAGTAATAAAGGAAACGCAACAAAGTTTCATTATGATTCATCAATCATAAACAGAATCATGGACGAATTGGGCACTCCCATTTCTACCACTTTTAAACTCAGCGTATATCATCTTGTTTAATTCGATTTGAAGCTCACATGATAAACGTCGTGGACAGGTTCGATAACTAGCTTATGCGTAAGCATGCTCCATCGTCGTATCATCGTTTACCACCAGACGTGATAGCGGCACACAAATAAATGTTTAACGTAGCTGTTACAGAACATGTAAATAGCTAGTGAACTCGTTGTTCACTTCGTGCCTCGGAGAGCACGTTAAGCCGTCGGTCCCGGTTGTCGTACTAACACCTTCGACAGTCGTTACGGTAAAATTACACGTTCAATAAAATTGGTCTAATCAGAATTGTCATGAGTATTAGCCTTTAAGGGCTGTTTACAGTTACTTTTTGGCCAAGAAATATGATGTTAATTCTGGTTACGATCTACTGCCATCCTGAATCGGTTGGTTGAGGAGGTTACACTACACTAAAGAAGGTCGATGTCAAGAAAGTAGAAATGGACACCTACATTATTGCATTATTTTTGTTGAGTTTCACATGCACCATCAGGCTTAAAAGTCCATGAAAAGATTTCTATACTCGAATTTAAGAAAACATTGCTTGTAAAAGCCTTTACAATTAAATATTCAGTGGTTATAAGACTGGCGCGGATCCACCGTAGTTCAGCCGGGACCTATCATTACATTGTACTAAAATCCGCCATATTTGGTTTCGTGTTATACAAATATCTTTATTCATTTTATTTTTACAACTACATAGTGAAAAACGTATAGAATGGCAATCGTTTTCCTTTAAAGTTGTTATTTTGTAGATTTCCGTGTCTACTTTGCTGACATTGATAAGTGTGATCAACGCCAATCCGGTTTGGTCAGGCAACCTGCGTTAGAGGTATCTTTAAGGCTCGAACAGAGGAAAGTTGTATTCAACTGCTTCATGCCCGTGATGCTTGACTTTCTCCTATCATCTTATATGTTGTCGATTCTTCAAAGATCACCTGATAAATGCAGTCATTAAAGGAAGATGTCCTAAAGGGCTCTGGCTGAGCACGAAAATATGAGGAACATATAACAACAATGGTTGATAGGCGTCACAAATTCAGTGTGAACAATATCAACCAGGTTTAGTACATGCAAATTGCATTAGAGGTCTGCTATAGGAATCGACAATATAGAGTCTGTCAATACCTGTGCTCATACAAACACCTAAAACGGTTCATAACTGCAAAAAGAGCTTACAATATTCGTCGATTCTTCAAAGATCACTAAACAAATGCATTTGTGTTGAGTCCAATATAAAACTGTTCCTTATTAACAAGTAATAAGGAATATACTACTAATACTATAATCACTATTAATTGTTAATATAAAGATTTATTCAAAAAAGTGCCTTGGACTGCACTGTAATCTCGGTCCCGAATGCTACATTTCTGACATAAATATGTAGCAATCGTTACGAGCTACCATAAGCTCAGTACATTTAGTTCTCTCAGCGAATTAGACTAAAAGGGGTCTTTTAGTTTTATTCGCTTCGAAGATTGCAATAACCCGAAAAATGCAGTTTTCAGAGAAAACAGATGTCTAGTTAATTAATTGTTCTCATCTGTGCTTTAACGGGCACGTCAAGCCGTCGGTCTTGGTTCCCCAACTCGCTGGAGATCAAACCAGAGAATTTGATGAGTCCTATATTAAAATGCACCAAAAGAACAAACTAATTGCTAGTTTTTATGTTAATCCATCTCTCGGAGAATAAACTTGGTCCTGGTTATCCTAATGCTTGTGTCAAACGTTATGGGTACAACTTCGATCAATGAAATAGATCTAATTGAGAACATTATTCGTTATGCTTTGAGACTATTTGCAGTTACTTGACAATTTTCATGCCTAACGTGAAATACGTGCAACAAAGTTATATGAATCCTGCTGGAACTTAAATTGGTTGGGGTCAAACATACCGTAGCGTTTAACACTAAGTGTAACCACCATCTGATGGACTCGCACAAAGTAAAGCCGTCATGCTTAGTATTCGTTTATTTCCAGCGACAGTCGTTGACGGTTTCAAACCCGCAACACTTAGCTGTCTCCGTTCGACGACGACCGAAAAGTGGCATCTTCCAAAAGCAAATGAATAATCAATCATTAACGTTATTGATTTTTTTCATGTGTCTTGAAGATGACATTAAAATCGGTCGCGGCTGTTAATTTGGTATAGTAGCAGTCGTTACGAGCTACCAGAAGCTCAAGTCTATTTATTTGTATTAAATACCATCTTAATATCACTTTGAAGTTCAACATAGCTGTTACAGAATATGTAAATAGCTAGTGAACTCGGTGTTCACTTCGTGCCTCGGAGAGCACGTTAAGCCGTCGGTCCCGGTTGTCGTACTAACACCTTCGACAGTCGTTACGGTAAAATTACTTACACGTTCAATAAAATTGGTCTAATCAGAATTGTCATGAGTATTAGCCTTTAAGGGCTGTTTACAGTTACTTTTTGGCCAAGAAATATGATGTTAATTCTGGTTATGACCTACTGCCATCTTGAATCGGTTGGTTGAGGAGGTTACACTTACAGAAAGTCGATGTTAACAAAGTTAAAACAGACACTTATATTTTTGAGAGAAAAAAATACAAAATTAGTAAAAAAGAGAGTTAAACTAAATCTGCTCTTTGTTCAGTCTCTGTATGTAGATGTCTGTGTCAACTTTGGTGCCACCGATAAGTGTGATCAACGCCAATCCGGTCAGGTCAGGCAAACTGCGTTAGAGGTGTCTTAAAGACTCGAACCTAGTCATCTGGCGCTGCGTTTATATTCGCACGTGCGTCATTTATTAATGGGCTCGTACCCGCGACCCACACACCTGGCAATTCGTCGACTCTTTCAAGACTACCTGATAAATGCAGTCAACAGGAATATATAATTCCTAAGGAGTCGTTCAACAAACTAGCGCTACGGAAGGCATAATATAACCCGATTCCGGATGTTACATTTCGGGCATAATAAATGTAACGATCGTTTAGAGCTATCCACAAGCTCGTAGTTTTCTCTGCGGATGATACATGTGCATATATTGATGTTTTCTTGCTTTAATCGCTTCGAAGTACATCTGATAAGCGCATTTCCACAGAGAGGACAGATATCTAGTTAATTAATTGTTCTAGTCAAAGTAAATTAAAATATTGCGACTTAAAAGAATAAATTAATAACTAGTAAATATATTATGTCAATCAATGCCACGTGAAGTGTACTGACGCTACGAGTCTAACTATCTCATTCCTAATATTGGATCAGATAGAGATTCGGAGAGAAGGCACGCGTTGGACGGCTATGATTTAATGTGTGCAATACGAGATCCAAGCGCTGACCGCTGTACACTAGGTGTAACATACATCAATTCGGTTAGGAAAAGGCGATTAGAATAGCCACCAGATATCCAAAAGACATTCAGATTGTGTATTTTGAAAGATTTACTATTGGTGTAATCGCCGTCGAAAGCGGTATTTATCGCGATCGATCCAGCGCGAAGGATCAAACGTCTCAAGATCTCACTCATAGACACGATTCCAAACTAACCTACATTAAATTGATCTTGAACGATACCAAAAGCTGTCTATGG
Organism: Spodoptera exigua; assembly: GCA_902829305.4. Taxonomy (NCBI): domain Eukaryota; kingdom Metazoa; phylum Arthropoda; class Insecta; order Lepidoptera; family Noctuidae; genus Spodoptera; species Spodoptera exigua. The sequence continues at coordinate 2,068,712 of LR824601.2, read as the reverse complement.
GTTAGCAACAAGCATCGTAATATAACATCTAGTTACGATATATGTATTTAAATTAGAGATAAAAGGTTTTCTTCTACTATATTGTCACTTCATGTCTTTTTAAATCTTTATATGAAATATTCTGTGTGACTTTTTATTTTAACTTATTTTGCCAACAAAACTTAAAATTGATCTAATGTATTCATATTTTGGAAATCGCAATAACCGCTCTAGGGTGCAATTTACTATTCTTATTTATGCTAAGCATAATTAAAATAGTAAATTAGAATCTCAATCGTATAGATTATTTCTTTTTCATTTAATTTATTTTTTATCGTATAAAATGAAGTTGTTTCCTGGTTTCTGTGCTTAAGTCAAAAACATAACAAACGTCTTTTTCAAGACGATAGATTCTGTGTTTAAATTGTACTATTGTGTGATGTTTATTGTAGTTTTATTTATATTTACTTATAATAACTTCCTACTGTAACGATTAATATTAGCACTCTTTCTTATAGTTGTATTATTTTGTGTACTGAAATATATGTAAATCATTATTTTGAATTTTTATTACCAACTCCTAATATCCCTGTAATACCTGAACATAGAACAGAATACCATACATAAATGTCACAATACATTGTTATATAGTTAGAGATCACCAATATGTTTTAGTATTATATTTGCTGTAGAATACATCATTCTACATATGATTAACTAACTAACTAGTATCTGTCGTGAAGCATCTGGATTACGTTAAGACATCGTGTTATTTCGGAGCATATCGAATCGAAATTGATATGCGTTTCCTGGCAAAAATGCCAACAAGTGAATGAGTTATGTTATCAGTTCGCACTAAAAGGCTATTGGCATACATTTGACACATATTCATAGATATTCAGACAGCGTACTACCACTGAAAAGTCTAATGAAAAATCACAATTGTAACTCGGCATCCCAACGGTTTGTGTCCGACGCATGCGCATCCACGACTGCACAGTTGGTGCGGCGGCTGGGCAATTGGCTGCCGTGCAACGTGTCGCGGATTCGATTCCCGCACGGAACAATTCTTTATGCGATCCACAAATTGTTATTCCGGGTCTGGGTGTCATGTGTATGTGAAATTGTATGTTTGTAACCGCACCCACGACACAGGAGAAAATCTTTATGTCAGGAAACGTTTTTTTAAAAAACGAAAAAACAAGAAACGCCACCCTCCTTTTCCACTACCCCACCACTGACCGCTCGACGCTTGCGTAGGCGCGAAATGGAAGTGAGTCCCCGCGCCGGTGACCGCCTAACTAATAGTTGTAGGCGCCCAATGTGATGCGCCAGTATAATGGTAGGGGATGTGAAATAACGTTCGACATATGATCTACAGTGAGAACTGATTCACTATTGGTGATATATATTGAGACATTTTGAAAAGGAATCCTAACAATAATATTAACAATAGTTCAAAGTTCGCGGCACAAATACAGGGGCGCGTGCGTCACGGTCAACGGCGCGGGGCCTCTCCCGTTTCGCGCCTACGCAAGCGTCGAGCGGTCAGTGGCAGGGTAGTGGAAAAGGGGTGTGGCGTTGCCTATAACGCCACGCGCATGCCTCCGACACATAGTGTTCAGATGCCGAACCACACAATTCATTACTTATGGCGATATTTTTCGTAACCGAACACCAGAGCTCTGATACACTTGAACAGGGAGGTGATCGAAGTTTCATTGACCAAACCTAAAGGATGCTGCTTCCCCTTGCTTACTTGATGTGGTTGGTCGCAGTTATGGGCTATGCCTGAATTCAGAAAAGAAGTAAGTAAGTATCTGAAATGATAATTTTTTTTTATTTTTACTCCATTAAATGAGTAGACTTATTTTTCTTACGGCATCACCAGCTTGGTTGCAAATGCTTTGCTCACCTTTTGGGAAAAAGGGATTTTGGGGATTTAGGGATGGGGAGAGAGGAAAATAAGATTTTAGAACTTCTATATGGAGTTACTTAAAAAAATGTTAAAATCTTCGTGGGTTCACTTGTCGCCAGTGCTACTACCGGTTTGACTACTAGTAGGAACATCATCTATTATCATATATTAAAGTACCCTACTTATTTAGTTAAAAGTTGTTAGAAAAGAAAATATTGTATTAGAATAGAAAATTGCTAGTGTTACTACAATAAAATAAAAATTACAAAAACATAACGGACACGTCATTAGACGCCCTTTATTTTTAAACTTAAAAAAATGTTCTGGTAGCTTAAACCCTACAAAGGGGTGCGTTTAGTTCATGTGGATTTTTTAAACTATCTAAGTATGATTTTCGGCTAAACTAAAATCATATTTAGAGGATAGGCAGCTGAGAGTTCATGTAGGTGGTTATAACTCACAGGGCTCTGAGATAAGAATGGGCGTTCCACAGGGTTCAATATTGGGTCCGTTTCTCTTTTTAGTGTATGTTAATGACTTGCCATTTTTATTTAAAGCTGAGCCAAGTATGGTGCTGTTTGCTGATGATACATCATTAATTTTTAAAATAGGTCGACGTTCTAATAATTTTGACGAAGTAAACAGCTCCATTCATCAAGTTCATAATTGGTTTACAGTCAATAATTTAGCTTGCCCAACGTACACAGTAATGATTGTAGCATAATTTTAAATGGGCAAAAGTTAGAATTTGTCAACGAGACAGTGTTTCTAGGTATCACACTAGACAATAGACTTCAATGGGGTTCCCACATAAAGACGCTTTCGGGGAGACTAAGCTCTGCTGTTTTTGCAGTTAGACAGATAAGACAGCTCACAGACGTGAACACAGCAAGGCTTGTCTATTTTAGCTATTTTCACAGCATTATGTCATACGGAATTTTGCTGTGGGGTCGAGCTGCGGAAGTAGAATCAATATTTATTCTACAAAAGCGGGCTATCCGAGCGATATATAACTTGCCAAGTCGCGAATCTCTGAGAGAACTATTTAAAACGATAAATATCCTGACGGTGCCTTGTCAGTTTATATATGAAAATATTATGTATGTAAGGAAAAATTTGCAATTATTTGAAAAAAGAAGCGATAGACATAATTTTAATACAAGAGGCAAAGATAGGCTGGCTGTGCCACGATTCCGTCTGTCCAAGGTACAGAAATCCTTTATGGGGTTCTGTGTAAATTGTTACAATAAAATTCCAAGTACTGTATTGAATCTTAACGAACGAAAATTTAAAACTTATATTAAACGCGAATTGTGTAGACAGGCATACTACAAACTTTCAGATTATATTGAGGATAAGAATGCCTGGCAGCGTGTTGATTCGGCTCCACTGGACAATACTCAAATATAGTCAGCAGTTAGGTAAAATTCTCAAAAATAATGCATCCTTAATTTATATATCCAAAAGTTTATATAGAAGCACTCTTAAATATTGTGAGTACGCATATGTGAGCGCCATGTTCGAGACGACAAAGGAGTAAAATTTTATGATAGGTCCCCTCATTTGTTCTTTTTTTTTTAACAACTTGTCTCTGCATTGTTCTCACATAAGGGTACACTAATGTATACTATAAATGTTATATTATTGAAATTGTAAAACAATTTTTTTTTTAAAAAAAAGAGTAACGAATGGAGTTTCTTGCTCGTTCTTCTCCATTCGAATCTACAATTTGGAATGAGCACCTAGCTTCACTGACGAACAGACTGACAGACTACTTTTCTATTTTGACGTTTCAAAAGTACCTATTGATGGTTTAATTGGAATTAATGATTTTGACTTTGACTTTGACTTTGGCTAGTGGTAAAACGGGGCACACAGAATAGGCATTATGACCCGTTCTGAAAAACTATCCTATAATGTCTAAAAATATACATTAATTACAATCAATATCGTATTAAGTTTTAGTTAAGTTATAGTAGTGAAAGGACATTGATTTAAAATTCACACCAAAACGCAAGCCAGTTTCAAGGCGTGCATGGCTTGTAACGTCACGGTTGGGTAGTGGAAAACGTCAACACCGTTCATTTGTCGTGCTTTATCTGTCAAAGTCATAAAATTGATTATTTAAATTATTTTGAAATATTTAATCTCGAGGTAACTCAAAAATAAGAAATTTCGCTATGACCCCTTCAAATTAGAAGATGCAGAATTTATAAGAAATATAGATTTTCCAAAGTATATGTTACAGAAGTGGTAAGTTGAAAGGCAATTCAGCAATCTATAACAAATGTGTGTCTCTACTGTAAGAAGAGCCGCCGAATTTATTTACATGCCACGAACTCTACAAGAAAATTGCACGATAATAAAGGTCGGCGGAGATAGGGCTCAATATTACATTAATAGAAAGCGTGTATGTTCTATAAACGTGCAATTAGTATACGACTCTAAATTGCAAATAAGAGACATTGTTGCATATAGGAGGGTTAGCACACATGACCTCACTACGCCCTGCGATGGACTGTGAAGACGATGATGGGGTTGTTGATGTTTGTACCAACCCCCCGGTGCCTTCATCAGAAGTGGGATTTGATGGGAAACCATCTGATATTCCGAAAGTACGACCTGTAACTGACGCGGATAAAGAAGATTGGTGCCGCGTGACACGTCATAAGCAAACAGAGAGTCTTGCCGAAGCAAGACAGCTTCAACAATTCGCTTCGCCAGGAAGTTTCGACTCAACTTACGCAGCAACACTGAAAAGGGGCATGCAGTCATCTGTTTTTCATGCCACGTTTCTACTGCTTGCTTGGAGAAGAAGATCAGCTGTCATTTTAAGCGACCATAGATCTTCTAAAGGTGTGTTGGAGGTATCTACCAGTGAGAAAGTTCCTTTTCTTTGCGATAACGAGTCATCTTGTTCATTATCTGCATGGTCATATGATTGAACCAACGATTGTAGTTATAACGAGCAAGATAGTTCTTAAATTACTTAGAGATTAGTGATTTGATGGTTGAACCTAGTTTCATTTGGGTGACGTGAGTGTCTGTGAATATAGTTGTGAATTGGCGTAGCTGATCATTGGGGAGAATAGTGACGTCCGGTCTATGTCACGTGGTGTCTAGTCGAAGGGACGCACTGTGATCTGTACCCTTAGTATGAGTTTTGACAGCAAACGTTACGTCCTTTCGTAACGTTGATTTTCATTCATAAATTAGCAGCGCCCCTAGCGGAAACGAAAAGAAACTAAATTTGGCAGTACGAGTTGCACCAGCGTAAAATTTCTCGTAATCTTAAAAAGTTTTCGAGACATTTTGACAGTTCTCGCCAAATTGGCAGTACGAGTTACAATTTTGACAATTTTATGAAAGTAAAGCGATTCGTTCTCTCTCAAAGTTTACGTTTTACAACTCACCTAGTGGAACGTAGCGAATTGTTTTCGTGTGATTTTTAATTTTAATATTAAATGGCTGCGAGGAGTTATTTTGCCTGGAGGATGGTAGCAGAAGCTGTTGAAAATGATCGCCACGAAGAAGAGCGTCGAAACCTTCATTTGCGGCGAAAATTATTAAGTCCTCTCGAAATCTCGGACACCCACTTTATTCAGCGATACCGGCTGATTAAAGAGGCTTAAAAGTTTCTATGATTTAAGAAGTTATCAAAGAGTCTCATTAGAAACTAAGGTAAGTCAATTATATCATCTACATAAATAAAAAGGTAGTTAATGGCAATGGCAACAATGATTCATTAAAGACATTTTTAATTGGTTTTAGGTACTCGGCGCATTATTATTTTATGCCAACGGTGATTGATTACCAAAGGTTGGTTGGCATGGCTAATTGTTATTCGCAAGAAGCTATTAGCCGCTTTGTCCACCTAGTGACTGAAGCGCTCAACCACCCGAACATATTAAAAAACTTTGTGAAGTTCCCAGCGACGCGTGAAACTAAAGAACAAGTCAAACAAGGTAATTCGCAGTTTAAACTAACATCATATTCATGCTTTGAACACTTGCTAGGGGATAACTTGTTAATTAATAATGAATGTTTCTCTTTATAGTTTCTATAACATGTATGAAATGCCACACTTCAAAATTGTTAAGCCGAAGATGGAGATTGACCACTTATTTTACTGTCGCAAGTATTATCATTCAATTAATTATTTAATAAATATGGTTTGAATAAAACAATCTACACAATCAAAAGGTTCATAATTATAATGTATGCATAATGTGTCTTCTCTACCTTTAGGAGTCTTCAAGTAACTTTGCTTAATATTGTTTATAGAAAAGACATTATACTTTGTTGGAGTTCCTAATAGACTTTTAAATAAAATTTAAAAAGCCTTATAGTTTAAAGTAATGTCTATAAAATAAAAATGTTAATAAATTGATGAAATTAAATCATGATAATGATGATTTATTCTCTTTACACATAACACATTGTTTCTAGGTGTGCAATCACAGGGGCTAAATCATGAGTGTTAACCATAAGTATGTTGGTGCCAGCCATGATGCCTTTGTGTGGGATAACAGTCTAGTTAACCAGTACATGCAGACATTGTACCAAAGTGAAGAGTCTGTATGGCTGCTAGGTAAGTTTCTACATGTAAATAAAATAGGTTAAATATGTAATATGCTCATATTATCTGCTACTAACTAACTGTTAACTATAACTAAAGGTCACAGACACTATTGTAATTCTAGACATTTATTTCAAATGCAAACTTGTTGTATCTACAGGTGACTCTGGATACCCACAAAGACCGTGGCTGATGACTCCATACACTCAGCCAGACCCTGGTTCTGCTGCAGACACATACAACAAGGTACACAGCAGTGAAAGAGTTATAATTGAGAACACCTTCAGACGCCTGAAGAATAGGTGGAGGTGTGTGTGCAAGAACAGAGTTTTGCACTACAAACCCGAAGTGTGCATTATTGATAGTGGCTTTCTGTGTGCTGCATAACTTTTAATGTACCTGAAGCGGTTATGGAACCCACAGGTACCTTATCAACTTATTATCCCTTTATTTTCTTGTAAATCAATAAGTAGAATTTAAATGAAATCAATGTTTATAATTTCATTTTATGTATGATAATTTAAAGTCAATTTGTATAGGGAAAGCTGTTTTAATTACTACAAAATATAATAATAAATATAATCTCACAAGATTAATTTTCTAAAAGAAAATTTCTCATGTGAGTATAATTTATGCTACATACTTACTAAGTTTAAGCCTCCATGACAGAGGAAAGCTACTTAGAGAAAAAATGGTCCAACTAATACCACTAAAGTGACAATGTTACAATTTATTTTATATGTTTCATTCGATTATTTTTAAAAGCGTATTATTCCTCAGCAAATTTCATAGTTTGTGTTTTGTTTCCACAGGTCACGAAGCTTTCGCCAGGGTGGAGTCTATTCCGCAAGAATGCGTGATCGCGTAGCCAGTATAGTGCATATTGTCCGTTAATTTTATTTATTAATATACACATAAATAAAAACATTTGTTTTATTTCCTACATATTTATTGTATAAGTATTACATTCGTTAGCCTATTTCGCTTCTAAGAGAAATATAATCAGCAACACTCTAAAAATAAAGCTGTAATAAACAAGTTCCAGTGTCTTATAATTTAAAATCTAGTGTTAGCATGATAAAATGGTTAGTATAATTAATTAACAATTGACTACAACATTAGAAATGAAAACAGAATAAATGAAATAATAAATGTTATTTATTACTATAATAGAGGATAATAATAAAGACAAAATAAAGACAGTAACACATTTTTAAAGATAATGAAAAACCAAAGAATGAAACAACACAATATTTTTTAGATAAAAAACTTAACAAATAAATTATTTTTGGCTTAAATTCTTATAAAAAGAAATAAATAATAAACGGTAGGTGATTAATTAATAAATAACAATTGACACATTTTTAAATAATAAAATGTTGAGTACTAATTTTATTCCTATATAACCATTGCTGTCTCTATCAACTTCAAATAATTAAATACAATCTGCACATGCAAGAATAATTAGAATAACCAAGTAGTACCTAATACATCTATTTACCTTATCTACCATGCAATATCTTTAATTAGTTACTATTTAGTTAAAAATAAATTACAGCTAATATATATAAATATATAAAATAATTACCTAAATTATAATTGAGAAAATATCTATTAATAATAAATAAATAAATATAAAAATATTAATAATAAACAAAATTAAGACCCTTCACAACCGTGAGGTGTGCAATCTCAGGGAACATTTCCTGAAAGTGGACGAGGATATGCATCGAGAAGTAGTCACAGTGGACAAGGGATTCACACCACTATCCTTGGCTAAAGAGAACTGGTGCAAACCCGTAGTACTGAGCGTCAATGACCGCAAGGCGGTATGGAGTAGCAAGGAGCTCCACGGACGCTTCTTTCGGGCTCTCCACGGGCCCGATATAGATTTTCTAGCGTCCGTAGCTTGGCTACGATTCAGTAACCTCTTCGGAGAAACTGAAGGATTTGTATGTGCAATTATGGACGAAGTTATCCTCACGAATAACTACCGGAAATATATTATGAAGGATGGGACGGTTGACATATGTCGGGCATGTCATAGCTCCGGTGAATCCATCAGACATATTATTTCCGGCTGTGGTCGTTTGGCTAATGGCGAATACTTGCACAGACATAATCAGGTGGCCAAGATTATCCATCAGCAACTTGCTTTGAAATACCGGCTTGTTGAGTCTGAGGTCCCGTACTACAAGTATGTGCCCGACCCAGTTCTCGATAGACCATATCACATTGTACTGGGATCGGTCTATCATCACAGACAGGACTATTGTAGCCAATAAGCCTGACATAGTGGTGGTAGACCGACTAGCGCGTCGCACGACGATAATCGATGTTGCCATTCCTCATGACGAGAACCTCGTGAAAGCTGAGAAAGATAAACCAATTGAAATATCTTGACTTAGCTCACGAGGTTGTTGACATGTGGAATGTGGACTCGGCCATCGTTGTGCCGATAGTTGTGTCGGCAAACGGGTTAGTCCCCAAAAGCCTCGACAACCACCTTAAGAGGCTGACGTTAGGCGGATGGATCAAGGGCCTCATACAGAAGGCAGTCCTCCTTGAAACGGCACGTATTGTGAGGAGGTTCTTGTCTCTGGAGCCCTAACCGCCGGCAGCTTGGACCTTGCTCCCGCTGCCAGCTGGCTCCTACTTTTATATTTTTAAATATTATTTTATTTTATAGTAATATTTAAAAATGTAATTTTAGAGCGATTTTAATAAATATAAGTGTGAACAAAATTAATATAAATCTACTCATAAATAATATCTACTTCAATATCTAAATATAAGATTTACTCCTTAATTTCAATATTATGATTTTAAACAAAAAGCGCTTCATCCTCTCCTCTAAAAACTAACTTGCTGTGCTCGACACGGTCCATAATTGTTTCTCTGTAATTTACCTACCAGCCTTGTATACATTATGGAATGCAATAAAGTATTGAGTATTGAGATTGAATGTGATGAGGAAATAATAGACAAAAACAAAGACTGTAACAAATTTGCCAAAGAATAAACAAAACAAAATTTTGATGATAAAAAACCCAACAAATAAATTATTTTTTACTTAAAATATAGTGTTAGTAAGAAAAAATAAATGGCAATTAATTAATTAACAATTGACAAATTTTTAAATAATAAAATGTTAAGTTCTAATTTTATTTCTATAATAGATTACCATTGCTGTCTCTATCAACATCAAATAATTAAATACAATCTGCACATGCAAGAATGTGATGTGGATACAATACACAAAAACAAAGAAACTAACATATTTGCCAAAGAATGAAACAAAACAAAATTTTGATGATAAAAACCCAACAAATAAATTATTTTTGACTTAACATCTAGTGTTAGTAAGGAAAAATAAATGGTAAGTAATTAATAAACAGTTGACAATTTTTTAAATAATAAAATGTTACTATGTACTGTATTACCATTGCTTTCTCTATTAACATGATAAATTAATTAAATACAATCTACACATGCAAGAATGTGATGAGGATGTGATAGACAAAAACAAAGACAGCGACACAATTCCTAAATGATACTTATATATACAAATGAATAATTTATTTGTTAAGTTGTTTTGTTGTTGTGAATGTCCATCTGATTGGTTGGTAACTGGGCAGGTGTGGGTGACCGAGGCTGCAGTATTGGTGGTGGCACTTCCAACTCTACAAAGTTGGCAGCCAGTGCTGAAATTTCTTATAAATATAGCCTTAGGCACTTTGGAGCATCTAGTCAGAGTATTTGTAATATAGCCCAAATTATAAGAAACAACAAAATTAGTTTAAAAAGATTTTGAAATTGTTTTGACTTAATCATGCCATAACTATAAAATTCTAGCAAAATGTTATGTATGTGGTCTGTATATAATGTTAAAGTTTAAAGTTTGTAATGTCATATTTATGTATTAATGTACATATTATTATGTAGTATTTATCTATGTAATATGACTAAATATTCATAGAGCAAAGCTAAAGCTAATGTGTGCATTTCACAATTGAGTAATTTAATTACATATAAGCTTATTATGAGTAACACAAACATTACAAAAGCAATATTACCTGAGGCACAGGAACTATTTCATTTATTGAGACCATGCCTGTAGCAGCCTCGGGCCCCATCAGGCTGAGGACTCACTGCTCCAGGTTGGTGATGCAAACTTTTAAAGCTGGACCACCACCAGTTAGTATTTGTTTTTTAGGTCACTCCACACCTATTACGTGCAAAGAAAACATGCTTATTAACTATTAAAATACAATGGCAAATGTAAAGCAAGTAAATTATTAATCACAGATAACTCTTGTATAAGTAGCATTTAACATCGAAAACGTCTCGATTGAATGGATTAACTAAATGCTGGCTTTATGGGAAGCCTTTATAATAATATAATTTTGATTATTGTTGTACCTCTTTCCATTTGTCCACCGGTTTCGAACTTTCGGTGGGATCAATGTTAAGCACCTTAGCGAGCTCCTCCCACTTGGAGACGCCGCTAAGCCTGCCGTGAGGACCACCAGCAGGCTTTTTAAGGTCTCCATTTCTAAAATATATGTAAAATACACGAAAAATTAGAACTTGATGTTGAAGAATTAAAACTAGTATTAAGAAACATTCAATAACTTAAAAGATATGAATTAATACTTGCTTACCTTTCCATAAACTCCACCATCACTTAATATTGCGAGTAACTTGTCTTCGTACACATTTTTTAATGTTTTTTATTTAAAAATAGTACTAGTAATAGTCTTTTATCAAACTTGCTTGAAATGGCGGGACAATTACTTTTTCTTAGCTGTCAAAAGACCGAATGTATATCTATTTCACTCTTTTAGTCGAGAGTAAGAGAGAAAGACATATCAGTGTGAACATCGTACATTCGTTCGTAGTCTATGCTTCTCGTAATACGTTTTCGAGAGCTCGTTCGGTCCAAATTAGACACTCGTACTACCAACTTCTCGAAATCGCAATCTTTTTACGTCAGCTCGAAAACTTTCAACGTCTTGTCGCTGGGGAAACTCATACTAAGGGTACTGGTGAGCTCGAGCTGGTGAGATCGAAGGGATGATGTGGTCTTGCCGGTACATGTTGGCTGGTGGTTGAGGCGCGTACATCCGGTCCACGCACACCAATCGCTGAGGCTGTATGAGTGTGGTTTGGTAAAAGTTGTTTTGGAAGTAGGTACAACTGAAAATGATGATAATGTTACATCGATGTTGAGTGCAGTAACCAGGCGATGTTGAGATAGCGCATGTTAGTCAGGATGAACGAGCAGCGCGCTGTACACGTGAAATCTTTGTTCTGTTTCAGAACTACCTCACAACCTGGATCGCTCGAGGACGAGCGAATGTCAGTCCGGCCGTGTCGGAGCGTTGATTATATAAATTGAATTTTAAAGGAGGTTTTATCACAATTCATCGGACGAGGGTGCATTGAATTGTACTCTGGCGGAACGTCAAACTGACAGTTCTGCGTGCGCATTATGTTGGAGCGCTGTGACTGTCATAGGAGGCGGATCGCCGACGTCCGTTATTTTTGTAATTTATTCGGTCTAATTATAAAATCCTACGCCCTGCGATGGACTGTAAAGACGATGATGGGGTTGTTGATGTTTGTACCAACCCCCCGGTGCCTTCATATATATATTTTTCCTTCGAGAGTTATTAATTGAGGAAATAATAAAATATAATAATGAACATTGTCACAGTCCTGAACCAGAAGTAATAGATGACTTAAAATTGAGAGCTAGATTGAAAAGACGAGCGAAGCATAATATGAATTCAAGATATTCCTAGTGGAAGTGCCCCCTACTTACCCAGTATATGATGTTCCGACATTTCAAAAAAGCTCCATAATCTAGTCATTCCAGACAAATATAGTAATTTTCTACTGGCTCACTACAGTACTGTATTTTATTGTTTGGTACGTCAGAAAATATAAGACTTCTCCAGCTGTCACCATTTTGGATCCTAGATGGTACATTTCGTACCTGTCCAACACTTTTTTATCAAATTTATACGGTGCACGGATTAATTGGAGTGCACGATACCATGCAAAAGGTGGTACCATTGGTGTTTGGGCTCCTGTCTAACAAAAATGAGAGAATTTATTGTTTAATTTTTGAGCTTCTCAAGTCGCGAGCATCTCAGTTTGGAACCAATTTGCAACCTGATGTAGTAATTACTGACTTCGAGAAGGCGTCAATAAATGCGGTTAAACAAGTGTTTCCTAAAACTAAACACAAGTGTTGTTACTTCCATCTAACTCAAAATATTTGGAAGCATATCCAGTCTACTGGTCTCTCCAGACAATACTCAGAATCGACAACTTTCGCTCACAAAATGCGTCATTTGCCGCGTTAGCCTTTTTAAAGCCAGATGAGATACCTGAGGCTTTTGAAATACTAAAAGAAAAAGTATTACCCAAAGATGCAGTGAAAGTGACTGATTGGTTTTCCAAATACTACGTCAATGGTACTTATAAGAAAAGGACTACTCAAAAGAGTAGTCCTTTTCTAGGATTTCGAGGTTTTCCTCAAAACATTAAAGGCAAACTTGCAAAAAGTGCTTCCTTTGTTTCCGCCTAACATCTGGTCGGTAAATAGCTTCATAGGGACCACTGTTCCAATCACACAAAATGAGGTGGAATCATGGCACCACCGCTGGAACACCCTATTGGGCAGAAAGAAATGGAATTTATAGAAGACCATTGAAGAATTAAAGAAGGAACAAAAACATACAGAATTAATAGTTGAAAAATTAAATTCACAGTGTCAAGAAAGCAAAAGAGCAAAGAAAAAAGAAAATAGGGAAGAAAAAATTAAAAAATATTTGGATAAAAAGGAAACAATGGACTTAACCACATTTTTAGATGGTCTTGCATACTTGTGCTACTTTAAACGTTAATTGATTTTTTTAAAGTTTTTTTTAATGTTCGATTGTCATGGAATAACGATTGATTTGGTTATTTTACATAATTATGACTTTTTTTTCTCTATGTAGTTGATTGTTCTATGAATAAAGACTGTTTACGATGACTTTTAGAGGTTTAGTTATTCGAGATCGCACGGCTACTGTGTTCAGTTTTTAGTGGTAGCGTGCATTCTTTGTTAAGTGTTTCGAATAGGTGAATCAGAGATTCAGTTATTCGAGATCGCATGGCTACGGCGTTAAGTTTTTTGAGGTAGCGTGCATTCCTTGTTAAGTGTTGACGTGTTATTCGGTGTTACACTTTTCGAAGTCACTTTTCGAAGTCACGTATCACACTCGCCATCTGAGTGTGCAAATTATAAATAACACTAAATTTACTAAGGATCCTATATTACAAATAACTGACCATAATTCCATCGTTAAAGACCCTCATGAAATTGCCGAATCATTCAATAATTTCTTTATAGACCAAGTAAAAGACGTATCCAAAGAAAAATCTGAAGTAAATAACATGACTAAAATGAATAATAATCCTAACTCAATGTTTATGCCACCCGTGGTTCCACAAGATATAGCCAGAGCAATAAGAACAGTAAAAAACAAAAAAAGTCATGGCTACGACGGCATAACAACTTCTGAGGGCCTAGACAAGTGGCAAACGCTCGGAGTCGTTTCTATTCTACTGAAAATAAATGCTTGGGCGTTAGCGTTTTTCGATTGGTAGCCAAGTGTACAACCACTTGTCGAATGCTCCTTCTATTCGTATGTTTGAAAAAACATTAATTGTTCTTTATGGTTTGTCGTACCCTAATGTCAGTTTGACAATGGGTCGCCGCAAAACTATAGTTCGTTCCATAATTCGAGACAACAATTTGACAACTGCAAAAGTCAAACTACAAAATAATGTGGCCAGATTTTTTCACATAGTAATGGGCCCGAGTACGATGTTTTAAAATACCGATACCGTTTTTTTAATAAATTACCTTGAGCAGAATAAAACGACGTTGCGGAGATGTTTTTTATAGTTTAATCAAATCAATAACAATAATTTAAAATAAAAATGCGAAATCCAAGACTGGCTAAAAGAAAAATTCATAATATTAATGCTGAAAGCCGAACTGTTGGAGATTGCCCGGAAAGAGTGTCTCCTTACTATAGTGATTTTAATCCGATTGAGTTAGTATGGGCACGAGTAGGTACCAGGGCACGTAGCTAAAAATAATAAAATGCACGAACCCCAGAATTTAATTGATGAAAGACTTCGTAAAGTGACCCCTTAGCGTTGGCGTGATTGTGGAAGATGAGATGTGCCGTTTAGGTCATATAAGTGGAAATATCATAGAAAATTTTACTATAGAAGTTGAGAGAAAGAAGAAAGAGAAAGAAAGAAGTTGGTAGCAATTCCGATGAATCATTCTACTCAGACTCTTCTGAATCAGAAAAGTCGGAATAAAACGATTAATCCGAATCGCGCCTTTATCAAAATTAAAATGGCTGTAATTTATTTCTAATGACCCCAATTTTAGGCTTGTCTAAGGGCTGATTTTTCGATAGTCAGATACCTTTTACGCATGGAAAAACATGTCAGTCTGACTGACAGACATTTATTATAATTATAGAAGCCAATGCCAACGTATTTCTGGACTTTAATTATGTTTGACATTCTATCTGTCAAATTGATTTAAGGGAATGCCAAAGCTGACCATAGTTTTTTGTTAAATAATTATATCATACTAGCTACTCTCGCGCTGTTTCACCCGTTGTTCGGCTCCTACAGATCGTAGCGTGATGTTTTATAGCCTAAGCGCTCAGGAACATTGTAGCTATCTACCAGTGAAAGAATTTTGGAAATCCGACCAGCGGTTCCAAAGATTACCCCTACATGCAAACTTACAAACTTAGAAACATACAAACTAACAAATTTTACCTCTTTATATTGATATGATATATATATTGATATGATATACATATATATCATAATATCATATCAATGCTAATAGTTAATAGTTTTACTAATAATTTTCGGTCTTTCGGTCAATACCGGTCGCGGGACTTCACTATTTATGAAATGAAAAAACCCTGCAACACTCGAAATGTCAAATCGTTGTCTCTAATTATGGAACGAACTATAGAATAATTTTAAGTTGTGAAGTGATGAGTTTATGAAGTTTTTCAGTGAAATTATACATAGAATAGCAATTTTAAGACGGTGAGTACTGTAAGTAAGTATGATGTGATAATCTAAATTAAATTACTTTAGTTATGTATATATTTTCGGCATGTTTGTGTGTTTAATATTCTTGTTGAAATGGTTACTAGGAATAATATCATTTTTTACATGGAACCGATGTTTCGAGCTAGTCCAGAGCAATTCTTAAAACTTATAGATTTTATGGAAAGTTAATTCGTATCAATATTTAAATATTTTCACTTAAATTAAACTTAATATCAACAATGACGTGGTCAAGCTGCACAATCAACAAAGGAATATACCACTTAGGCAGTTTGTTTATTTTATGAGCGCGGCGATATCTCGAACCCCTAGACGAGTGTTCAAGGTCGGTTAAAGGGATATCAGCTGTGGCAGGATTTATCAAGTATGTTAAATTCGTGGTAGTATTCGAAAATCAGTAGATAACTGGGAAATGGCATGAATTAAAAATAATATCAGAGACCTCGTTAGCGATTTCGATAATGAAGACCCCAGTAAATAAAATATTTATATTTTTATGATCCACAAGTATTTGAATAATAAAGTTTTGACACAATGTTTTGTTAATTGCGATTTTTAGGTGTGAGCAGACTGGAAGACAAAACCTATAAAGAAATATTTCAAAATAAGGGAACACTCTTCTGGTGGTGGTGGGCCTAGTGGCAGCAGGGTCTCTTTAACTGAATTAGAAGAGAGAGTGGTTGCAGTTATTGGAGTGTCTGGTGTGGCAGGCCAAGCTGGCATCTGCTGGATTAAATGTAAGTATTTTATAAACTGGGACCACACTATCTTTTGTATCTAATATTGTAAAGCTTGTCAGGATCAGGTCATAAATTTAAATTTGATATTTATTACGTATTAATTGAACTATGTTGCATGTGATGAAGAAAGGTAGTCATATGGTAAACATAAAGCAAAATTCAGAAATACAAACATGTTATATTATTTTATTTCAGACCATTAAATGACTTGCACTTGGTACAGCACTAGTGAGATGCCATCAGCAGAAAGAGAGAGAAAGTCAAAACAGTAAGTTGACTGTAATAATTTTATTTGGTTTCAAACCAATCAATATTCCGAAAATATTTTGAAAGTAATAGATAGTTTCTTTAGACAACTGAAAGAATAATTATTGATTGAATATAATAAAGTAATGATAAAAAAATATTATAATTATTTTCAGTTGAATCCGCCCACCGCGGACAACTTTGGCGCCGGCTCGAGAGACAGCTACGCCACTGCCCTAGCACGCCTCTCTCTTTCCTTCTTCACCGCGAACTTTTCCGACAAGAAGGTCTAGACTGCAGGCGTCAGCCTCTTCGCGTTCGGCAGCCACACACCAAATCGTCGTCGTTCTTCTTTATAGTGGGCGCGCTGTGGATAGTTTTTTTTTAGTTTTACTGCATTTCTAGCAAACAACAAATTCTTAATTTATGTTCTGATAAGGTAATTAAATGTGGTAAATAAACACGGGAAAATATAGTGAAATTAAAAAACCTTCAATTTTATTAGTAATTGAAAATTGTACATTATCTTTACAATTTTTAAATTTACTTTCTAGACCTATATGAAATTAGTCCTGGCACAACCTTAATCACATGATAACGAAACCATATGTGAATGTCATCAAAGATGATGTGAATAGCATTCATTTTAAGTTTGAAATGTATGTAACAAAGTAATTATGTGCAGAAAAAGTAACCAAAAATAAAAAAGTTTTATTGATACACAATTTTTATTTCACCCTTAAATAAAAACGAAAATTTACATTAGTTATTACATACATGGAGTTCAAATCAAGATAATTTAAGAGTACAATGTAGTTGTCTTAAGCTATGCACCAAAGGATTATAACAAAATAAATAAAAATAAATAATAGTTGTCATTATGATTTAGTTCTCGCATGAATCAATCGCTTCGACTTGACTGGATGCCCATAAGTATTAAACAGAGTCATGTGTGGCCCCACCATATTTTCAATTCATATTAGTGAGTGTGAGTGCAGTCAATACATCATATGACACCCGGTAAATTAAATCTTCTTTGAAACCTAAATCCAACCCTAGTTCAAGTCAGGTACTGCACCAAACATTAAAATACTGCTGATTTTTATGAATTTTTTTAATATAATAACATTATATTTGTACTGTTATTTTGATTCGTTTAGGGATATTGTATATATTTTAATAAGATTATGGAATCTCTCTATAAATAAACACCGGTATTTCACTAATTTGCACTAAAAACTGACGAAATTTATTTCTTTAATGACCCCCAAGCCTTATTTCTTCATTATGCACCGCCTACAATAATCTAAGTGAGTGCATTTTTACAACTTTTATTAATTTAAACGAAACTTTTCACAAAAACGACTATCTGTATTTAACAGCTGTTTAAACAATCGCCATCTTGGGTAGCGTATCGTAGCGTTTTCTACAGGGTCCTAGCGTTCGCTTCGTAAGCGTACATTAGAAACGTTTACAGTCGAATTCGCTTGAGAAATATGCCACTTGGCTAGGCATTTGTATGGAGAGTATCGTATTACATTGTCGTTTCGTTTAATAGAATAGAATCTTCATACACTTGGCTACCAATTAGATGTTCGAAACGCTAGATCAAATTTCATGACGACAATTCATTCATAAACCATTCTATTCTACTGGCGTTTGTGCCACTTGTCTAGGCCCTCTGTAGCCCTAATTCCTGTATTTTCTATAGTTTTTGAAAAAAATATATACGAGGCAGTTTATGATTTCTTAAATAAAAATAAAATATTATGTGATGAACAAAAGGGGTTTAGAAAAAACAAAAATATTAATATGGCAATTTACGACCTACTCAATATTTAACTATTCTGTAATTTATCCAGAGGGCCTAGACAAGTGGCAAACGCTCGGAGTCGTTTCTATTCTACTGAAAATGAACGCTTGGGCGTTAGCGTTTTTCGATTGGTAGCCAAGTGTACAACCACTTGTCGAACGCTCATTCTATTCGTATGTTACAAAAAACATCAATTGTTCTTTATGGTTTGTCGTACGCTAATGTCAGTTTGACAATGGGTCGCCGCAAAACTAGGATATTTTTAAGTTGTAAAGTGATGAATTCATGAATTTTTTAAGTGAAATTATACATGGAATAGCCATTTTAAGACGGTGAGTACTGTAAATAAGTATGATGTAATAATCTAAATTAAATTATTTTACTTATGTATATATCGGCGTTATGTTTGTGTATTTAATATTGTGTTGAAATGGTTACTAGGAATAATATTATTTTTACATGGAACCGAGGTTTCGAGCTAGTCTAGAGCAATTCTTAATTATTTTAGATTTTATGGAAAGTTCATTCGTAAAATCGTATCAATATTTCAATATCTTCACTCAGATTAAACTTAATATCAACAATGTCGTGGTCAATCTGCACAATCAACAAAGGAATATACCACTTAGGCAGTTTGTTTATTTTATGAGCGCGGCGATATGTCGAAACCCTAGACGACTGTTCAAAGGTCAGTTAAAGGGATATCAGCTGTGGCAGGATTTATCGAGTATGTTAAATTCTTATGGTGGTAGAAGAATTTCGAAAATCCGTAGATAACTAGAAAATGGCATGAATTAAAAATAATATCAAAGTCCTTAGCGATTTCGATAATGACGACCTCAGTAAATTAAATATTTATATATATATATATTTTATGTATCTAAAATCTTTGGATAGTATAATTTAACACAATGCTTTTTATTAATTGTGATTTTTAGGTGTAGGCAAACTGGAAGACAAAAGTAAAACCAAATATTTTTAAATAAGGCAAAATTCTGGTGTTGGTGGGCCTAGCAGCAGGGTCTCTTTAACTGCATTAGAAGAGAGACTGGTTGCAGTTTTTGGAGTGTCTGCTGTGGCAGGCCAAGCTGGCATCTGCTGGATTCAATGTAAGTATTTTATAAACTGGGACCACACTGTATCTTTTGTATCTGATATTGTAAAACTTGTCAGGATCAGGTTATCAATTTGAATAGATATTTATTATATATTGATTGAACTATGTTCCATATGATGAAAAATGGTAGTCATATAGTAAACATAAAGCAAAATTCTAAGATATAAATAATAACAAATGATTTTATTTCAGACCATCAAATGACTTGCACTTGGTCCAGGCAGGAGGCAGCACTAGTGAAATACCTACCATATATAATATTACCCTAGAAGGAGAGAGAAAGTCCAGTAAGTTGATTGTAATAATTTTATTTGTTTCTAACCATATCAATATTCCATAAATATTATGAAAGCAATTCTGTCTTTAAGCAACTGAGATTAATTTCATTGAATATAATAAAGTAATGATAATAAAATATTATTTTCAGCTGATATAGGCAGTTAGCCCACCACGTACAACTTTGGCACCGGCTCGAGAGACAGCTACGCCACCATCCTAGTCCGCCTCTCTCCTTCCTTCTTCGCCGCGATTTTGTCCGGCAAGAAGCCTAGACTGCAGGCGTCAGCCTCTCCGCGTTCGGCAGCTACAACACCAAATCGTCGTTCTTAATTGTGGGCGCGTAGGAACAGGAGGATTAAATCCATTCGAAAGAACGACAAACGAATTTGTAAAAGTCGAGCTCCGCCGACGTGAATTCGAGGAGAGGCGTGACAGGTTCCTTCATGAACGAGAGTTGTTGTGTTGAGAGTTTTACTGCTACATGCACTACACTTAATCTAGCAATATAAGTATATCACTAAACTTGGTCCGTTTTATAACTATATCCCTAGTGAGATAGTAATGAATCGCTTTCGTATAACTATGTTCCAGTATATAATTATATCCCTAAGGATATAACTATATTATGGCTACATCTATCTTACTGCGACATATACACCGGTATTTCACTAATTTGCATTAAGAAATGACGAAATTTATTTCCTCAATGACGCCCAAGCCGTACGTACGGCTTGGACACCGCCCACAATAATATAAGTGCGTGCATTTGTGCAAATTTTATTAATTTAAACGAAATTGTTCACAAAAACAACTACCGGTATCTAACAGCTGTTTAAATAATCGCCATCTTGGGTAGTGTATCGTAGCGTTATCTACAGGGTCCTAGCGTTCGCTTCGTAAGCGTACATTAGAAACGTTTACAGTCGAATTCGCTTGTCAAATGTGCCACTTGGCTACGCATTTGTATGGAGAATATCGTATTACATTGTCGTTTCGTTTAATGGAATAAAATCGTGATACACTTGGCTACCAATTACACGTTCGAAACGATAGATCAAATTTCATGACGTCAATTCATTCATAAACCATTCTATTCTACTAGCGTTTGTGCCACTTGTCTAGGCCCTCAGTTACAGAATAGTTAAATATGGCGTACCCCAAGGGAGTGCGCTTGGCCCCTTACTATTTCTTTTATATATCAATGACTTGCCTCGCCAAATTAACCAATGTATGGTACTATTTGCGGATGACTGCACAGCAATAGTAAAATGCCAAAATAAACTTAATTATGAATCCGATATAAATAATACATTACAGAGCATAATAAATTGGCTAGATAGGAATAATTTAGTTATAAATATACAAAAAAAACAAAAGTAATGCACTTTCATCAGCGTCTAGTAGCTGAAGATTGTGATATAAAATATGAAGGACAAAAAGTAGATTAGACAAACATAACAAAATTCCTTGGCATTCTTATTGATAACAAACTAACTTGGAGACCGCATTCCGAGGATTTATGTAAAAGGTTAAGCAAGGCAGCGTACTTACTCTATAACCTAGCAAAAAAAGTAAATAATCGCACTGTACTTGAAGCTTATCATGGTCTGGTAGTTTCTGTTTTGAGATTTGGCGTAGTTTTCTGGGGCAACTGTACTGAGAGAGAGAGAGCATATTCAAAGCCCAAAAACGTTGCATAAGACCAATGACTAGCCTTAAAAATACCGACAGTTGTGTACATGTGTTCAAATCCCTAAAATTACTTACATTTCCATCTCTGTACATAATAGAAGTTGCAATATTTGTTAAAACAAACATGCACTTATTCACCCTAATGGACGATATAAGAACACGGCCGGGATTAGTTAGATCACAATATAAAAATCGAATGTTTACAGGTACATACAAAACAGCATTATTAATGAAAAGCCTTCTGACAATGGGCCCTGTCATCTATAATAAAATACCACAGGCTTACAAAGAACTAACTTTAGGTCTATTCAAAAAGAGGCTAACGTCACTACTTAGATAAATGCTATTACTCAATTCAAGATTTTCTGAATGACGATAGTCTATAATAATTTATTTATTTAATAATTTATGTACACACAAACAGCACAGAGGAAAATACATCAATAAAATAAGAGTACATAGGTAGTAGGTATAATAATGTCATATATATATATATATTTCTATTACAATTTAAGTATTGTTGCCTTTTAATAAATTTTTATTTGTTTGTATAGTACCTAATAACTTTAAAACTTTTCTTTTTCTTTTGCATGCCGTAAGGTAGAATGTGTTGGAACTATGTATAAATCTAACATCTTATTTTGTACCCATATTCTTTGCAAAATAAACGATTTGATTTGATTTGATTTAAATGCACAACATGCACAGTAATGTTATGATGAAACTTTTATCAGGACGAAGAGTCAATAATAGAAATAAGAATAACAAACACAGTTATAAAATATCATACACAGCAAAATTATGTCAATTAAAAGAAATGAATTAAAGAACAAATGTTTTAAATACTTTAATATACTTCATTGTATATATGATATTGGTCAGAATGCACACTGCAGACTGAGTCACATGTTCACACTGAAATAGATAATGCATTTTGCCTATACCTTTAATATTTTATGAATTAACTTTTTACAGACTGGAATATGCCAGGGACAAGCAGCGAGCCTTCAGTGTTCCCACCACTCCACAGTACCCATGAAGAAGCCAGCCGTTCACCGACACCACCAGTCACCAATACTCCTTTAGAAGAGGAATGCTGGAAGCCTCCACCAGCAAAAAAATCAAAAACTAATTTCATAAAATTGTGTTTAGAGAATGATAAGAAAGCTAGGGAGTTTGCTAGGGAGCGTGAGAAAATATATGATAATATGGAACGAGAGCGTTTGGAATTACGACGAGAAGAATTAAGAGTAAGAGAGATGGAGGTACGAGAGAGGGTAAGACAGAGAGATGCAGTGTTCCTTTTACAGGCTCAGTGGCTGAAACTTATGAAAGAGGCAATGAATGTTTTACAAAATTATATAGTTAAAAAAGACTATTACCGTCTTACTAGAAAAACATGTGTTGAACATGCGTTTTAACAAAAGCTCTACCACAAAAGAGCGTTTAACGGTGATTACGTGTTTAAACATCTCTAAAGTTAGACATAACTTTAGACACACGGAATATTCTGTTTTAAATTCTTACATTTGACATTTGTCAAGATAAAATGGATATCCTTGCCGTGCTGGATTTTATTGATGAAGAAGACCAAGAGGATATTGAATTACTGGAAAAAGTAACATTAGATTATGAGAAGGCGGCCATGAAAGGCATTCAAAATGTCTTCCCTAGCATCGACATAAAGTTGTGCTATTATACGAAATATATAATATATACTTATACGAAAGGCAAAAAACTCAATTCGCCTGTCAAAAAAAGACATGTAGCACGCTGTGCAGGCTTAGCCCGCTTACCTCCATCATATACAAAGAAGGGTTTTAAATACGTTATGGAAAAAAGCCCTAAAGGAGATGAAATTGAAAAGTTTAATAGCTACTTCAAGAAACAGTGGTTTGATCAGATTGATTTTTCAAAAGTTTGTTGCTGCAGCGATGAACATATCAGAACCACAAACCATCTTGAGGGATGGCATCCCAAAATAAATAGATACATTGGCCGTCGACAGCCCACACTCGCACAGGTGTTGGATGTTTTAAAAAATGAAGTGCAGATACTAGATGATATGTAAGTAGATCAAATAAGAGAAGCAAAAACTACATAGAAATTGATAACGAAATCAAGGCTACCATAAAACTGCTCAAGGAAGGAAAGATTACAGTAGGACACTGTATAGAAATAATTTCACCATTTTCTTTTTTTTTCTAATATACCAATTTAGGTTAAGTTTATTATTTATTGATAATAAAGAATAGATACAAATTATTAACTTTCTGTTTGAGTTTCGAACGAAGATCCAATTTTCTGTTTTGGAAATCAGTTTCGAAAACAGAATTATTATTCTTTATAGGAAACCAGGTTTCGTTATAAGAAAAATAATTCTGTTATGGAAACCGGTTTCCAAACCTTGGTTTCCAATCTGGCCGAAGGGAAAATTAGAGATATTGTGGCACGATGGAGAGGAAGCGTACATGATTCTCGAATATTCAACGAGAGTTTACTAAAACAAAGGTTTGAAAATGGAGAATTTCATGGCATATTGTGAGGTGTTAATCCTTCAAACAGCAGAGAGGAAGCCTATAATATTCCATATAAGAACCAGAAACTCAATAGAGAGGGGTTTTGGTTTGTGGAAACAGAGATTTCGATGTCTAAGTGAAAAGAACTGATTCAGATAAACGTCTTGTTAGACACATGCTAAATACGGTTTTGTGGTAGCGAAACTTAAACATGTGTTTATCTTTTTAGACGTGTCTAACTAAACACATGCTGGACTAGTGTTTAAATTATTTTTTGTAGTAAGACGGTTAATGTTTATATATATTATTTTAAATTACTTCATTTTGGAGATGATTAATAATAAAACACTTGGATCATCTGTGCAGTCTATTTATTCGCTCTACCAAAATATTTCATAAAGCCCGTCCCCTTATCAAATCATGGCTTCTTTCATTTTCTTGTCTCATATTGGAAGATGAGACATGAGACAAGTCTTGATGTTTAGCTGTTGCGGTTGTATCTTCTATGTGTGGCTCAGGCACATTGAAATTTATGGCCAAATTATGCAACACACAGCAACGGCCGGAACGGCTTGCTGTGTGTTGCATAATCTTGGCACATTTTTCTGGAGCACAATGTAGAGCGCGGTCTTTGCACAAACATCGCCAACGGTTTTTTAATCGTCCAAAGGTATTTTCGATAACAACCCTGGTCTTACTGTGCACCGCAGTATATTTGTGGCCCGGAGTTTCCTCTACCGCATCCAAAATAGGCGTCATTAGCCATGGACGCTGTGGGTATCCAGAATTACCTGTAAAAAATACTTATTAGATAACATAATTTATACTACCTAGCTACGTCCTCGCGGTTTCACCCGCTGCTCGACTCCTATAGATTTCATTTTAGCATAATAAGGTATCTACTACTAAAGTACTAACCTAACAACCACACTTGTTCATTGTTCTGGTGCAACTCCTGTAGATAGCTATTAGCTGCACTGTTTTCCCAAATGAATGCATCATGGGTGGCTCCTCCGTATTTAGCGTTAACATTTATAATACGGCAGTCAATGTCACAAATCTAAAATGAAATCAAAATTATTAGGTAATAAAATTTTCATCAATTAGCCACAAATACTTATTGTTTAGTAGCACTTACCATTTGCACGTTCAGAGAATGAAAATGTTTTCTGCAGTAAAATAAATGTTCCCTCTCCTTTTTTCCTCTCATTATACAAGAAGTGTAAAATCAATAAAAAAATCTCTGTAATAGCACAGGATTTAGAATAGCACCCAGTATAATATTGCTATAGACTAGTGAGTCTATGGGAAGCGTCCCATTACATAAAAGTAGATATCAAATAAGTGCTCCTTTGGGAATTAATAATATTCTATGTAGAAGGAACCTTCCAACCAATTATGACTGCTCATCCATTTTAGTACACTATTAACTGCCTAGGTATTTGCTTTATTGACAAGATTCTTACCTTAAGCTCAAGACTAGTCCTTAAACTTGCTTTCAAGTTAGTTTTCTGTCGGAGTTGGTCACAAAGGTACTTGAAAGCTTCTTTATTTAGGCGGTATCTATTTCTAAACTCCGTTTCATTGATATCCATCGGATTGGATATCTTTCGGAATTTAGATCGGCGCACGATTTCTCTAGAACAATCAGTTAATTCATATTATTTTCTTGAATACATATGCCTACATTAAGTGAACCATAACTTGAATGGGTACTTAGGTACTTACGAAGTTTCTCTTGGCTCTTCATCTTCAAGTAAAAAAGCCGTTATAATAGTGGTTCGTACAGCGGCGGTCTTTGCATTTTGAATGTAATAATGAATCCTCACAAACCTTATAATATAATTTTTTTTTCTTCTTCTATGGCAACCGAGTCTCCAATTTAATGTTGTCGATTATACTGCCAGTGTCAAGTAGTGACGGCAGATTATGAGCCCGTCGAATTTTAACTTTGTGGTAGTTTGTTGTTAGTAGCTGAAAGGACAACACATGGGTTAGTAAAACTATAGCTACCTAAACTAATTCTACGTTAATATTATAATAAAGATAAATGAGAGGACATACACAACTGACATATACGTATATACAATATTTATTACCTATTTATAATATTACACACCTTTACAGTTTTATACCATTTTCATTAATAAATTTAGATTTACAGATTAGATTTATAGAGATAGACATTTTATTAGATTATTCGAGTGAGTTAAGAGGGAATGGGAATTAATGGGAAGGGGAATTTGGATATTGGGGAGTTTTTTGTAGAGATCAAAGGATTGGGAGTTTACAGGGCAGGAAAAGAAAATATGGTCTAAAGCACCCTCATCAAGACCGCATTCACACAGCGAGCTGTCACGAACGCGGATCTTTTTGAGGAAGACCGGACTGCTGCAATGGCCGAGTCTGAGTCTGCACAAAGTTATAACAGTGTGACGGGGGACTTTGGCATATCTGCGAAACCAAGGTTTCCGCTGGATGTCAGGCTGGATATTGGCATAATAGGCACCTTTACGTTTGGAGGAATCCACCCACACTGCAGCCCAAGATTTGAAAAGCTTGTGCTTTGTGTCCGCTCGTATATCATACCCGTACACAACGTTATGTTGGTTTTCCACATTGTTTGAGGCCGCAAACTTTGCCAACTTATCCGCACATTCATTACCACATATGCCAGAGTGACCTGGGATCCAAGCGATTTCTATTTTTAGGCCATCTTCATGGCACGCAAAAAGTAAAGCTTTTATTTCTATAATTAGGCTACTATAGGTTCTGGAGTGGAGCTGGTCTTGGCCAAGAGCTTGAAGACTGCTTCTAGAGTCTGAGAATATAACCGAATTTCTCAGGTTGTGAGCTCTGATAAATTTTATGGACTCCAGAATAGCAGTACATTCACCAGTAAACACAGAAGCCTCAGAGGGATATTTGGCTAACAAAGCAATCCTTGAGTTCTGATAATATGCTGCTACTCCTGTGCATCCTTCAGGAGTCAGTTTAGAAGCATCTGTGTAGAAAAGATTCCAGCCACTCCAGAAATTGCTCAGTGCGCGTTTAAATTTCTTATTTGCGTTCACTGATGCTTTTGCAATGCCTAGTTCTAGGACAACGCTTGGCCTGAAGTGGATAACATGATATGTGGAAGAAAAGACCGGGAGTACAGGATATTGACTGATGGGTGCAGAGAGGTTTTTAAGTTCTCTGTATCTAACAATCACAGGAGGGACAGGTTTATTGTTCCAGTACGGAGAGGAATTATAGGACCAGTGTATCTGATCCAGGATCGGATGCGATGAAAGGGAAAGGACTTTCGAAACGAAACGGTCTGCTAGGTATTGTCTCCGAAGGTCGAGGGGGGGCTCTGCACATTCGACCTGTAGAGCATTTATAGGGGATGACTTCATAGCTAGGAACACAACACAAGGAGGAAAAGCTTTTCACCCTCTGCCAAACCGTTGCCACCGGTGTGGATGGGCTCAAAGAACTACAGAACCACCGCCATCCCTGTTTCTTCTTCCTTTTAAACAGCTTCCTTGACTTAGCCAATATCTGCTTGTAGGTTAGGAGATTTTCCAGGTTCATATCGTGGTTATATGTCTTTTCAGCCTCATTCCTAGCTCTTATCATAGCAGTGCATTCACTATCCCACTAAGGAGGGGAGGGGATTTTTCCTTTTGGAGTGTTTTTCTCCGAAAAGCAGTCCTTAGCTGTAGAAGCTATTACATCGGAAAACTGGGAGAAACACTCTAAAGCGTTCTCAGCGTTAACGGTGGGTAATGCAGAAATGCGAAGATCTAATAGTTTGGAATATTGGTCCCAATCGGCTGAGTTTAGCCGATATTTTAATAAGGGAGGGAGAGATATAACGGGGATGAGTTTAGATGGGCTCTTAATAATAATGGGATAGTGGTCACTACCATAGGTCATATCCAAACAACTCCAATTCAGCACACTAGCCACACCAGATGAGCAGAAAGTCAAGTCCACACAACTGTTTCTTTGACCAAATGCAGATCTACGGGTGGGGCTGCCATCATTAATGACGCATAAGTCGAGGTCATCCAACATGTCTACTAGGTCATGACCTATGCAGTCGCATATTTCAGACGCCCATCGAAAATTATGGCAATTGAAGTCGCCCATTACAAGTAATGGACCACTTACTGAACTTAATAAGTTTTTAATTGAAATGATATGACTACTGTGGGGGTGGGCAATATAAAAAATAAAAATGTTTATGTCCTCAGCCTTAACAGCGACAACATTTATGTCATCGCCAACGAAGGGTAGAGGGATCTGGGAGAAGGGTACTTTGTTATAAACTAACAAAGCACAACCTCCATAACAATCAGATCTGTCCTGTCTTACAACACTGAAACCTGGAATCCTGAAATTAATATTCGGTAGGAGCCAAGTCTCAGCATTGCCACAAATTTGTGGTTGATACTTATTAATTAGGTGGAGTAAGTGGGGGGGGGTTGTCCCTAGCGGTGTAGAATTGTCTACCGTTGATGCTTTTCGCTAGTTTCGGCGGGTTATTACGTGAGACAGGGAGGGAGCCTGCGGGTCTTTTTCTGTTTGATGCTGGATCAGAGTCCAATATTTAGAGGTCTAGGTTGTCATGGGGAAGAGTGACGGTTAGAATTGGCTTAATATCGGGGGCTTTATCAGGAGGGTCGGGGGGTTTTCTCCGCGTCCATCTTGGACAATGGAGACAAGTAAAAGAGAGAAACGATTAGTTAAAAATGTTAAAAATACCAATACCTTATTAAAAACGACACACAAACATACAAGAAAAACAACACAAAATGTTTCAATTCAGATCACTATGAATAAGATCACTAAAATTGACAACAATCGCAGTACCGATAAAAGCACGTGTGTACCCTTCACCACTACCGACGAAAGTCCATAGTGGGCATTATCCGACTTCAGTGATGGTTTGGTGGGGTGTGGCTCACATGGCTCAGTCACTCCTTCATAGCTAATGAAGGAGTGACTTTTATGTTTATTATGCCTTGTTGTACGATTTTCAACTGCAAAAAAGTAAGCAGAAAAAAAGATGTGTCTTGTGGTGGTGTATCGTATCATCTTTGAGTATTAACCTTTGTTAATTTTAAATATTTGATTTTAATGTAAATATCACATTTCATTACTTCAATGCAAACTATAAAGGGCCTTATTTTCATTACAATTAAGTTTAAATCTACTTGTTCGTTATGTGACGTTATATACAATACATTCCATCAGTTTCGACGCTACTCATTTAGGGATGGGACACATTCGTAAATAGGTTCGTGTCGATAATTTGTCATCATCATCGTTCAGAAAATTGATTTTTGTCAATTTTTGTGTATAATTCATAAATGTTTAACTAAGATTGCATAAACACATCAACGTTTTAACCACACACAGCGTGCATCCGTCTGTGGCAGGTGCGGGTGGTTAATCACCATTTTTATTTTATTATGTTGTACATGATTTTTATCACAGTTCCAAAAAGGAGAGTGACTCTCAATTCGACCGTACATGTTTTTTTTTTGTTCGTTCGTCTCCGTTATTTATGAACCGATTTTCTATTTTTGTTGGAAAGGAGATAAAACTTGTAGGAGCGCGTAGTGCTGTTATATGTTAACATCGAAATCTTTAATAATACATGGAGATATGCTGGTCCTGCTCCACAGGATAGCAAACCTACACCAAAATAAATAACGTTTCAGTGGATTTTGCTTGAACGGGACTTCTTCATTTTAGTGAAATTGCATTATATTGTATAACTATAACTTGATAAATTTGTAAATGTGAGTGTCCTGTAACCTATTACAATTGTTTAGACGAGCAGAATGTCGGTCCTTATAACAGCTTGGAGTTGTCATGCTCACTGAAGGGTCACGCCGGCGGTGGCATGGGCGCTGAATCGCTTAATTCCTTATATTATGGATGTGGTGTACGTGTCATGTTCGTGAACGGGCGCCTTCAGTTGGGACTGGTCAGCTCCAGACTGTCTATTGTCCTTAAGGTTACTTTATTTTCATATTTGAATAAATATTAGTGTTACACTGTTCTTACATAATTGAACCAACTGTTTGTAAAAGGATTTGTATGTGAAACTGATTTAAAAAGAGTAACCATGGAGTAGAGTAGAGTAGATTCTACACTTTGGAACGAGCAAATAGCTTCACTAAGAGGACTGACCGACAGACTGACACGATATCTTCAAAATTTTGTTTTGACGTTCAAAAGTGCCTGTAAAGGTCTAATTGGAATAAATGATTTTTGACTTTGATTTTGGACTTGACAATAACTTGACCATCTTCAAAATACATTAAATCTTCAAAAAGTTTTAAAAATTTCCTTTTTTTTCTATTAGAACCCATTTCATTACTGATCATTTGTAAGTATATCGTGTCGATAAATTATATCGCTCACACGAATACAATAATATCGATATATTGGGATACTCTGCCCTATCTGAGTAGCAAAATAGTAATGTCTATTGGTACAAGTGCATACAAATATGACATCTATTTCAAAGAAGTTAGCGTTTTGAATAGAATGAATTTGTTACAGCGCCATCTAGCATTGAGTGGCTGAACCCGTTTGTAAATTGTTTTATTTAAGTTTTTTACACGATAGACGCCTTTATTGATTGTGACATGTGAAATGATAACAACTTTCGCTCATTGTTATAAGACTCAATTTTTAACAACATTTAGAAGATGATTTGCTAAAGTTGCGTTTCAACTTTTTACCCAATTATATAGCTGTTTTTTATGTGTGTAATGGACAATTTGATTTGCGAATGTGTGATTTCGGCGACACTGGTTTTCCTTTGAAAGAGTGTAGGGGCACTTCTACTTAATTTTCTGTTCTGTGTAGTTAACTCCCTTAACAACACCATGTTCAATAACCAACATGGGCTGATTACATATAATTCACATATTTTTCTATACTACTTATCATTAGTTCATCAATTTAACTGTTGTTGAGATTACGTGCCACAAATACACATTAACACCAAAATAGTACAAATAATATAGGCGTAGTCACACGTTATACATACCTAACTACCGTACCAGTACCGTAAAGGCGTAGTCGTTGTCAAAGTGCTACACTTTGACAACGACTACGCCTTTCAGTATTCTGAAAATCTTGTTTTATACTTATTCAGCGTCGTTTTTTGTCGTAGTTGGCTTTTAGTTTTTTTGCAGGTCGATTTCAGAATCATGCCTTTTTCAAAAAAATTTGCTTGGCTTACCTACGTTTATGTTCTTTTTAACCGACTTCCAAAAAAGAAGGAGGTTTTCAATTCGATATATTCCCTTTATGTCGAGTCCCGTTACGTCGAGCCAAAAACCTTGTCTCGCTTCTATTACCTCTACGTCGAGTTTAGTTTTCTGTCCCGTTTCTATTCTCTTTATGTCGAGTTTATTTACCACGCTTTTATTACCGTCACGTCGAGTTTAATAATATCATATTTTAGAAGCACAGTCAGGGTCAAAATTAAATATATACTGCACTGCATTGCACTGCATTCTTATTAACCATCAAAGTATGCAATAATTTTTATTTATTTATTTATTTAATATCTTTATGCACAAAACAAATGTACAAAGGTGGGCTTAATGCCATGGGCATTCTCTGACAGCCAAACCTTTGGATGATGCAGAGATAAATATAAAGGTGCACAAAACAAGCATCATCAGAGATGTTATAAATACATATTATATACTGTAAATATACATACATATGCTTATATATATATACATACATACTATATATTACATATACAACAATAATATAATTACATATACTACTTAAAATTATACATATTTTGCTATTTGATGTCATGATCACGATACCTCTGCCAACCTCTTCAAAAGCAACTCCCGAACCTTTTGCTTGAACGCCCAACGATTCGACACCATCCTGACATCGAGGGGGAGCGCATTCCACAGAATAATAGATTGAATAAAAAAAGAAGAATGAAGAAATTTTGTGTGATGAGTTGGACATTGAAGAAGGCGGTTATTAGAAGAACGGAGATACTTGCTGTGGTTTGCGCATGTGTATTGGAAGTAAGGGGATAGATAAGTTGGCGAAGAAGGAGAATCAAGGAAAGAGAACAGAGTGGTTAGCGCCCTTTGCTCCCTGCGCTGGCGTATGGGCAACCACTTTAATTGCAGCCGATGTGCAGAAAACATGATCATATTTACGCAGGTTGAAGACGAAACGAATGCAGTTATTCAGAAGTCGGTCAAGTTTATTGAGGAGATCTGCATTCAGGTCATAATAACACACATCAGCGTAATCATTATGGGAAACAACAAGGCCTGCACCAGCATTGACTTGGTGATGGACGGGAGCAGGTTTTGGCGCGATAAAGTGCCCGCAACGAACCGGTCACCTTATTGCACACACTGGTGACATGTGCATGCCAGTTTAAGTTACTATCAATAAGTAAGCCGAGATCTTTGACGTCACTACTATATGGAATGATCGCACCGTCGAAAAGGACAGCCGGTAAAGATGCAACGTCCACTCTACTCAGAGAACGAGAGCTCCCAATGACAATCGCCTGACACTTATTGGGGTTAACCACAATGCCAAATCTTGCCGACCAGTTATTAATTGCTGCTAAGTCGTTATTGATTTTTGAGATGGCAACGGGGATATTATCGTAGTTAGCCTGACAGTATAGCTGCAAGTCGTCGGCGTACAGATGATGCGCACACTGAAGATTAGAAGTAATAGAATTTATAAAGATAGAAAATAAAAGAGGTGATAGTATACCGCCTTGAGGAACGCCAGCTTTTAGTTGTCGCCAATTTGATGTGGTGTCACCATGCTTGACCATCTGCTGACGCTCCTGAAGATAAGAGGAGAACCATTCCAGAGACTCGCCAGAGACTGTAAGATGGGATAGGATGGCCAAAAGGATGTCGTGACTGACCATATTGAACGCATTCGAGAAATCAACTAGCACCAGGACTGTGGCACTAGTACCCTCGAGGCCAGCTCTAATATCGCCAGTCACTTTAAGTAGGGCGGAAGTAGTACTGTGGCCTGGTCTGAAACCAGATTGAAGAGGGCTGATAAGCGAGTTCCGGTATATGAAATCGGAAAGTTGTTTATGGACACAGGCTTCAAGAACTTTGGATAGGAAAGGAAGTATGGATATTGGACGGAATTGAGACGGAAGAGTAGGACTGGAGACCTTTGGGAGAGGGCGAACAAAAGCTCTTCGCCAAAGGGAGGGGAAGGAGCCGGAAAAAAGGGAAAAATTAATGATGTGGGTTATAGCTGGTAGGAGGTGATCAAGAATAGTCACAATCATGTTTCGAGAAATGTTGTCACAACCTACCGCTTTGGATTTGATGGAAAGGATAATCTTACCAACCTCTGCCGAATCAACCGGAGCTAAGTGGAAAGGATTAGCAATATCAGGGCGCGTCAGATCAGAGATGAATCTTAGCGTGTTCTGTTTCACTAGAACGGTCCATGATTGGTACTGTAGCGAAATGCTTGTTGAGATCGTCTAGACACATTGTACTGGGAAGATCTGAATATTGCGTTTTGCCGATGCCTAGAGTTCTAAGGAACTTCCAGATATCGGCTGAAGAACAGGAAGAAATGCTTTCGAGAACGTGGCGGCGTTTAGCATTACGCACCATCTGGTTACACCTATTTCTCGCAAGTTTGAAGGCCGCCCAGTTTTCGTCAGTGCGATCCCTCCTGTGTTTGCGGAACGCCCGGTCCCTGCGGCGCATAGCCATCCTTATCCCAGGAGTCATCCATGGCGCCGGTGGCCGTTTCACCCTTAGTTTTCTAACAGGGGCGTGACGGTCATAAAGGCTGACCACATTCATGTTGAAAACCTCAACCTTTTCATCAACAGAAGTGGCTTCCATCAGAGGTCCCCAGTTGATCATCGATGCGTCCTCCTGCAATTTTGCTCCGTCCATCCGCGCAAAACAACGCCTATACAGGACCCTGGACCCCACCTTGGGTGGTTTAAAGATATAAGATAGGAAGATCAGGTCATGGTGAGAGAGACAGGTCAATAATGTGTGTATGTGTTTTTTTTAATAATCGAAATTATTATTATAGTCAGACTTTTAATTCGATTCCTGATTTGACATTGACCACTGTCATTTTGTGAAATAATGATACCACATATAACAGTGTAGTGATGAACACAAAAATCGATAACAATCAGTGAATCAGTTTCAGGAAGGCATTCAAAAAAATTACGGCTACCGAATGGTCTAAATGTGTATCCCATGTTTTCAAAGAAGAGGAAAAAATGAGTAAGCTAGATATGTTAATTGACAATAAATATCAAAGACACAATTCATAATAAATGTTACATAGAGTAACGGCGATAGCGATAGCGATGACGGCGACAATTTATAAAATGTCTGTTTTATTTGTCACGTTCCTTCATGATCACATTTTTTATTAATTTCACACACAATAACAAAGAAAAGTCTCAGATCGTTAATTAATTGTCAAAACTAAATTATCGGTTCAGAAATATTTTATTTCCTGATAAACTTAGTTTACGAGATTAAATTTATAAACGAGAGGAATCGATTCAGAAATATTCGATTTCCATATCGAATAATTTCGCAACGTCACTATTTATTACGTGTCATAACGTTGCAACACTGAAATTGTCAAATCTGGAATGGAATTAAAAGTTCGAGTATAGTGCATGATGAAAACGTACCTATCTTTAAAATGTTTTTTTTTATTATACGTACTAGATTTTAATGGACTTACCGAAATTCAATGACGCATTGGTGATTTTACATAAATTAAGTACAGTTTAAGACGTATTGTCGGTACTAAAATAATACGTAATTATGTACTTTAGTGCAACATAAGTTCGAATATAAGGAATTATCTTTACATATAAACATATAAATTACATTTTTAAATATTTCTTAATAATAAATAATAAAAAACATTTAAAAATATAAAAAATAGTGTCCCATCGGTTTCGGGAACAGGGTCCTAGCTACCGGCAGTTAGGGCTCCAGAGAAAGGAACCTCCTCACAATGCAAGCTGTGTCCAGGAGTAACAATTTCTGAATCAAGCCCTTGATCCAGCCACCTAATGAGAGCCATTGGCTGACACCACTATCGATACAATGATGGCCGAACTAAGGAATGACAATAAAAATAAGCCAATTATTGTTATGACCTTGTAGGCTGCGTTACAATTGATTTTAATAATTAACATATACATTCAGTCAACAAAGTATCGGGAATGAATGTTTTTTTATGGTTCCAAATTCGAATTTTTTTTTTTTTTGGTTGTTGTTAGATTGGCATAACTGTTTTCCATTTTGGCGCGGAATTTGAGTTGCATCTGTTATTTATATTAAAAGAGTGCTGTTTTTAGTTTTATAATATCTAGTGTGTATTGCGAATTTCATAATGGACAAAAACATCGAACAAAGAAATCGAACGTATTAAATTTTGCATCGCCAATGAAATTTCGTGTTCGGAGGCACTCAAAATGTTACAGAAGGCTTACGGTGAATCGACTTTATCAAAAACACGTGCTTGTGAATGGTACAAAGCGTTCAAAAGCGGTCGAGATGTGATGGAAGATTTGCCTCGTTCTGGTAGGCCATCAACGTCTGCAACTGAAGTTAACATCGCAAAAGTGAAGGAAATAGTGACTGAAAATCCTCATTCAAGTTTGAGAGAGATGGCCGCCGAACTTGGGTATGAAAGGTGTTGCCGCTCGGCTAGTCCCAAAAGACCTGAATTTTCTTCAAAAACTAAATCGCATGCAAGTCGCTGAGGACATGCTAAGAACGAGTCAATACCGACCCAACATTCATGAAACGCATTGTTACTGGTGACGAGACGTGGGTTTACGAGTTTGACATGCAAACTAGTCAACAAGCTTCGGAATGGCGCCTTCCAACTGAACCAAAACCGAAAAAACCACGTCAAAGTCGATCAAAAGACAAAGTCATGTTGACTGCTTTCTTTGACTATCGCGGTGTTGTGCATTCAGAATTCTTGCCCGAAGGTCAAACGGTAAATAAAGAATATTATTTGAGCGTTATGCGGCGTTTAAGAGAACAAATTCGACGAAAAAGGCCAGAAATGTGGAAAGAAAATTCTTGGATTTTGCATCACGATAATGCGCCTTCGCACAAGGCCATCATTGTAAACGATTTTTTGTCCAAACACTCAACAAACACCATCGAGCTGCCACCATATTCACCAGATATGGCTCCAGCCGACTTCTTTCTTTTTCCCACACTCAAATTACCCCTTCGTGGCACCCGTTTTCAATCGTTAGAAGACATAAAGGAGAATTCGCGGCGAGCACTGAACTCAATTCCGGAAACAGCGTTTAAAAAAAGTTTCGATGATTGGATTATTCGTTGGCGTAAGTGTATCGTTTCTGAAGGAGCATACTTTGAAGGTGATAAAATAAATTTAGATGAATAACAAACATTTTGTGTATTATTGACTTTTTCCCGGTACTTTCTTGACAGAGTAGTATACTTCACAGTAATACTACCCTCTGGCTGGTTTACTACTTTTTGACATTGACGTTTATTTAAATAGAATCATATGAAATTTTCTTTTATCTCAGGAATTACTTAATTATTCTTACATTTTCATCCTTCCACTAACTTTATACTGTGCCTATCTTTGTGCTTGTGTATATACCTATTGTGCCTTTTGAACTTATCGTGTGTTGCAGTGTGTAAGGACTTGTGAACAATATACCCTTTTAAACGTAAGTTGTCTACTTATTTATCGGACCGTCTACATATTATAATTATGTATAACCTTTACCTGTGCGTTTCAAACTTATTAATAAAAAGCATTAGAAATTCTTATTTAGACCACTATGTGCTTATTCTAAACTCATGAATTGAAAACCAAACATTATTTATTTTGAATGTATGTATTTTTATTTTATGAATTCCAGTAATAAGTATATATTTTGAATATATATATAATTCGACTGGAATGTATGGTGTGTATTCAAACTATCTGATACGTTTTTACGGCTAGTCCGCAACTCTAAATCAATTTAGAATTGATTGATTATTAATTTTTAATTCTAATTAGAAGTACTTAGTTATTTAGGTATCTTGTAAGTCTTTATGTGAAACGGTGACTTATTTACAGTATCACCAATATTTTAGGAAAGATTTTTTGTTTTTTCTAACAGATTTTATTCCTCTTTAGGATTACTTACTGAAGATCAATGATGGATTTAATTAAAATAATAAATATTTTGGAAGGCAACGAAATATGCGACGTTAATGCTGATGTAAACGATAGGAGTATACCGATTCCACCACCAGTACCTATCCAATACAAAATTCCAGAAAAGGATGATTCTAGCGAATCCTATGAGCTAGTAAATCTTGACCAACAAAATAAAAATAATCAAGGACCCGGCTGCAGCACATGTGGTAACTTTAAAATAGAAGAAAGACCTCAAGGCGGCAGTAACCAGTCAAATGAAGAACCTGGCTGCAGCACATGGAACAATTTTCACACGGATGAAAGACCTAAAGACGCTAGTAGCCAAAAAAATCAAGAACTAGGAAGCAGTTCATGCAGGACTACTGATAATCATTAAATTTTCGCCGAAAGCAAAAAAGGTGGTAAAATTTTATTGAAAGATGGCTACCGGTACCCCTTTAATAGAAAAAATAAATGTGGCTCTTCAATATGGTACTGCACTAAAAAAATTGTAAAGCTTCCTTAACTTTAGATGAAAAGGAAGCAAACATTCTAAGGATTGGAGCAACTGATCATGTTTGTTTGCCAGATTACAAAAAGGAAGAATTTGAAAAAAAAGTTTAATGAATGTAAAAATGACGTACGGACAGACTTGAAACCTATACCTACTATGTATGCTATGTCCATGTCGAGTTTAAAAGATAATAATGATTACGTTGACCAAGTTCGTAGCTTCAAAAGTGTGAAAAATGCACTCTACCCTTCAAGAAATAAGTTTTTAAATGTTAATAAGACAACATTCCAGAAATTAGAGTATGTCAAAATTTCACCAGTGCTCGCAAAAGATTTTCAGGTTGTAGAAAGTGATGGGGTAAATAAAATTTTAATATTCATGTTAAATGAGTGCAAAAATGCATTGCAATCCATGCATCTGTTCTTTGTTGATAGAACTTTTTTTTCGGTTGCCCGACCATTCTGTCAATTATATACTATACATTAACAATTATTTAACATTAGTAGTACCGTAGACAAAACCTTAATAGTGCCGATCATTTTTGTGTTATTACCTGACAAATGCCAATCGACCTATGTGCATATGTTTAAAATGATAAAAGATAACATTCCAGAATTCAAACCGAGAATAATTAAAATAGATTTTGAAATTGCAGCTATAAAAGCTATCAAGGAAGTTTTTCCATTAGTTGATATAAGCGGATGTTTTTTCCACTTCCATAAGGCGTTGTGGAAAAAAGGAAAAAAGGCCGGAATAGTGAATGTTGCCGGTGGAAAAAATATATTACCACAGCACATCTTCCCAAAAATTTAATCCCAGAAGCATGGGTGTTATTATTGGAAAGGTCACCGGAAGGCAATGAAGCTAAGTCATTTAACGAGTACGTAACGTCGCAGTGGATTAACAAAAATATTGATTTGTTCTGTTGTTACAACGAACGCCACATAACCACAAATCCAGTAGAGGGGTGGCATAACAGACTAAATAAAAAGCTTAGTAAGAGACCTCCGCTATATACTCTCATTAGCACACTTAGAGATGAGGCTAAAGAAGCTAGGTTTAAGATAGAACAAGTTAATGTCTATAACGACGACAACCAGAACCTAAGTAAAAAAAAATCATGGCTATTGATATAAGTATAAATAAAATAGTAGAAGATTTTACAACTGAAAAAATTGATTTATTTAATTGTCTTAACCGCCTATCAACTGTAAGATTTGATTGAAGTGATTATCTTTTAATCATTTAAATTATTTAAAGTTAAAAAATTCTTTAAATTATCGTTGTTGATTTAGGTTATATCATTGTA
Organism: Spodoptera exigua; assembly: GCA_902829305.4. NCBI lineage: Eukaryota > Metazoa > Arthropoda > Insecta > Lepidoptera > Noctuidae > Spodoptera > Spodoptera exigua. The sequence goes on along the minus strand of LR824601.2, from coordinate 2,029,600 downwards.
TTCAACTAGATATAAAACGCATATTTTACTAACGCCCGGTTCCTATAATTGACAAACGATCCGTTTTAGTTACGAATAGTAGTTTTATATACGGCTCGTAAGCTAAAACCGTTCCTATAAACAACGCCTCGTCGTGCAACTTACTGACGGCTTGCAACTAACGGATGGGAGGGTATCGGTAAGCATATTGTATGAAGATGACAGTCTATGGTGTTCCTATAAATATTTTAACCGTCGGTAGACGGTCAAGATGACTATTCGTAATGTCATTTGGTTACGTGCCGATGTCGGTCGGTTAGAGTAGAATTTTTAAAGTAAGTTCACTGATTTCGCTTTTAAATCTTATAATGTCGAGTTCAGATAGTGATAAAGAAGCATTTGATATTATATCAAAATCCAGTGAAACTGATTCAAAAGAAGATAATAATAGAGGTTACAAAATGGTTGGTAGGTTGCTGGATTCTTACGAATATCAAGTAAGATATCGACTCGATAAATAATCATCTGAGCAGTTACTTCATAATTTAATTAATTATCTGCAGCAAGAAATTAAATTACCAACTTATTTAGTTTTAGATGTTTCGAAGTGTGATAACGGCGATTTCCTTTGGTGGCTCTTACGAGCTCATGCTGTTATACCTAATAGTTACAGAAGTGCTCCATAACATTTGTTGTTCGTGACAAGTAATGTTGATAAAATGAAAAATTCTACGGTAAGATACACATTGATTGCAGAATATTTACCTATATAGGTAGTATATGTAGGTACAACAAGAAGAAGAAACCTTCTCCTTTTTGTTTATTGCAAAGAGTATGTAACCACTACGTTTATTGTCGTTACTTCAAAGGTTTATATATTTTTCAGTTTACACTAATGTATGATGATATCAAGATAAACAGCAGTAATGAACTGATAAATATTAGTTCTCTTATAAATGTTATAAAAATAATAAAACGAAAAAAACATAAATGTTTTATTTTACAACTGTTTGAAACATCCTAAATAGCACAAAAAACCAAACCATTTCAATGCCTCCATACCATTTAAATAAAAAAACGACATTTATTCAAACTTCAAACTAAATATTATTATTACAATCAGTATTGTCCTTATTGGCTCCTATTTCAATATCTTAAGCTAAATGACAGAGTTTTCTGTCGTTTTATCATAGTATCTTGCAATTAGCAAATAATGTTGGAGCCGTCCGTCACCTGGTTCATTTTAATTTATTTGGCTGTAATAAAGAAAGCTCATTAGCACATGTTTTCATGTTACAGTAATTCCATACACAATGAAAAGACAAATGGTGTCCAACTACATATGTATGTATAAGTCACATAATAATTATGCAATTATATTTTTACTTATTACATAATTAGAAATTGGACCTTTGTATGGGAGACACATAAACACTGTTAACATAGAATTATTTTTACTTTTGCTTTGCAGAAGCTTAGACATAGAGGTAATTTCTTATATACACGTGTTTTCCACTTTGTTGGCACAATATCCATTTTAAACAATAACTTCTATATAAGTCAGTTTCAAACGATGTCGTAGGCAATAACAAACACGTATCTTGTTATCAGTAAATTATAAATTGTAGATGAATCGAGATTGATTACACTGGTCAACACTGGTTTTGCCACACGAACTTTGATAGCTAATTATGTTTTATCAATCTACCCTCATTATTAAATCACAGTTGCCATATGTCAATTAGCCTCCTATTTGTTGTGATACGGTAATACTCATTAACTAGTACTACGGCAGTAAATTAACAGAAACGCTTACAAGTTAATCGTTATAAAAATATTTATCGTTGAATTTGAACACTTTTTTGGGATTTATTAACCCTGTGAGCATGTCAAGGAAGTGTATTAATGATCCTAACTGTTTTTGTTATGTCTGCGGAGAACTTACATTCAAAAAACAACGACGAAATTTTACAAATCTTGTGATGGAGTGTTATCACCAATGTTTTGGTTTTTCTGTCGCCCATCAAGACAAATCCTGGCCCCCTCATGTCTGTTGCATAACGTGTGTGAAAAATTTAACTGACTGGAAAAAAGGTGCACGACCTATGCCGTTTGCTGTACCCATGATATGGACTGAACAGCGAGATCACGTTTCAGATTGCTATTTTTGTCTCACTGACGTAAAAGGTATAAATTACAAGAAAAAAAACACAGTTATTTACCCTAATTTATCTCCGGCTATAAGACCAGTCTCTCATTGTAAAAAATTGCCAGAACTAATACCAGTTGCAACTACGTCTGTTGAGAACGACAATTCAGAACCGTCTACTTCAAGTGTAAGTGATGCAAAGATAAAAGAGGGTATTTTTATTGGCCCTCAAATTAGGGAGTTAATAAAAGATTCAAGATTTGAAGAAAACTTAAGCGATTTAGAAAAATCAGCATGGAAGTCTTTTAAAAATGTTGTTGCAAATTTTTTGGGTAACCACAAGAGTGACAGCTACAGAGAGTTGGTTAGCGAGCTGTTATTGTCATATCAAGCATTAGGTTGCAACATGTCACTTAAGATCCATTTTTTAGACTCGCACCTGGGTTTTTTCCTGACAATTTAGGGGCTGTCAGTGACGAGCACGGCTAGAGGTTCCATCAGGATATTTCTGATATGGAAAAGCGGTACCAGGGCAAATGGAGCCCAAATATGTTAGCAGATTACTGCTGGACAATTAAAAGGGACCAACCAGAAGCTAAATATTCAAGAAAATCTTAAATTTTCTAAGTCATTTATAAAAAAATAATCTTTTGATTTACGAGATCTGTATTTTTTCTTAATATTTTAAATTACTCAATAGAATAAAATCTTTGTCTAGCAATTTTTTTTAACTGTTTATTTTTTATTACAATCACCAATTAAAGTAAAAAATATCAAAAAAGTCCATGTGGCACGACAAAGTTGAAATTTTGTTGACCAGTGTTATTTGAAAATATATATTTGTTTAACGGATGTCAAACGTCAATGCCAACGCTCTTGACTATTATACAACGTTCCGTTTCTATGGTGTTAGCTGCATTCAATTTGTTTGGTAAGGGAAAAATGATCACGCAGATGCCTGCGATGTCATAGTTTTAGTTAATAAAACTAAAAGAATAATTTGTATGTAAATCCGACTTATTTTATCTTGAATTTTATGTTATCTTTAATTTCAATTTTACTTATAACGAAACGCTTATATGCTATAAAGAAAATGATTATAGGAACGGTATCTACGATTCGTATTCTGTAGTTGAAAAACGGATAGTAATGCGTATACAACGACGATTCGTTAAATAAAGGAACCGGGCATTAATCATTATTAAATTCTGGAATGTTATCTTTTATCATTTTAAACATTTGCACATAGGTCGATTGGCAATTGTCAGGTAACAGCACAAAAATGATCGGCACTATTAAGGTTTTGTCTGCGGTACTACCAATGTATAGTATATAATTGACAGAATGGTCGGGCAACCGAAAAAAAAAAGTTCCATCGACAAAGAACAGATCCATGGATTGCAATGCATTTTTGCACTCATTTAACATGAAAATTTTATTTACCCCATCACTTTCTACAACCAGGAAATCTTTTGCGAGCACTAGTGAAATATTGACATCCTCTAATTTCTGGAATGTTGTCTTATTAACATTCAAAAACTTATTTCTTGAACGGTAGAGTGCATTTTTCACACTTTTGAAGCCACGAACTTGGTCAACGTAATCATTATTATCTTTTAAACTCGACATGGACATAGCATACATAGTAGGTATAGGTTTCAAGTCTGTCCGTACGTCATTTTTACATTCATTAAACTTTTTTTCAAGTTCTTCCTTTTTGTAATCTGGCAAACAAACAAGATCAGTTGCTCCAATCCTTAGAATGTTTGCTTCCTTTTCATTTAAAATTAAGGAAGCTTTACAATTTTTTTTAGTGCAGTACCATATTGAAGATCCACATTTATTTTTTCTATTAATGCGGTACCGGTAGCCATCTTTCAATAAAATTTTACCATCTTTTTTGCTTTCGACGAAAATTAAATGATTATCAGTAGTCCTGCATGAAGTGCTTCTTAGTTCTTGATTTTTTTGGCTACTAGCGTCTTTAGGTCTTTCATCATTCTTTCATTGTGAGTACGCGTATATGCGCGCCATGTTCAAAACGACAAAGGATTAAAATTTTAATGATATATACCCTCATTTCTTCCTTTTCATTAACAATTTGTCTCTGAATTTTTCTCACATAGGGGTACAATAATTTATGAAAAGATTATTATTAGTGAATTGAAGAACAAATAATATTTTTTAAAAAGAGTAACGATATAGTTTCTTGCTCGTTCTTCTCCATTCGAATCTACAATTTGGAACGAGCACCTAGCTTCACTGACGAACAGATGATAGACTACTATTCCATTTTGACGTGATTTGATTTGATTCACTAATAGTAGTGATTATACTATTTAGATTGATGAAGTTATTTTACAAGAAGAATTATTTTTATTTTAAAACTATGCTGTTTAACATTTGCAGCAAAACTGATGATTATTCTTACTGTGATTTACATAATATGATTAGATTAAAAAAGGTTACATATAAGTAATAGAACAAATAATATATTTTATTTTAAACCATTGACTTTAAATTAACTCTCTGACTGTACCTGTTCACCAAACTCGACATAAAGACTTTCCAGAACAATAGACTTCCAGGCTCGACATAACGGGACACGACGAAAAGGGAATATATCCTCAATTCGACAGTATATATGCTTCTTTTTCTTTTTATGTTTGTTCGCCGATATCTCCGTTATTTATGAACCGATTTGATAATCCTTTTTTTGTTGGAAAGGAGACAGTCTCAGAATGGTCCCATGATAAGGAAATTAGGATCTGATGATGGAAAACCAGAGAAATCGAGGGCAACTTTGAAAAATTGTAAGGGCGAGTGGTGCTTTTGCATGTGGTTTTAGTAGGCTTTTGACAACGCTACAGCTTGCCGATGTTGGAACTCGACCTGATGATGGAGCCGGAAGACAGTCGAGGGATCTCCTTGACTATTTGGAGTAGTTGCCTTGTGATGTGCCAAGAGTGGTTTTGACTGTCATTAATGATGAGAACGATTGACAGCTCAGGGAACTTCTGAACGGTTTACAGTTACTACCTCGTGTTTGTACTTAATTCATTTATATCGATGAAAACTTTGCACCTTTTTGGATAACAATGAAGTTATGCAGTAAATTGTGATGATAGAGTTGGAAGACCGCCTTGGGATCTCTTTGACTATTTGGAGTAATTATGTGTTTGGACTTAATTCATTTATATTGATGAGAACTTTGCACCTATATGGATTATTTATAATGAAGGTGTGCAGTATACCTGATGATGGATTGACATTCGAGGGAATTCCTCAACGATTTACAGCACTGAAAGCTGAGTAAGAGCTGAGTAGTTGTTCTCAAGTAGCCGTCGTTGTCTTTCGAGAAGCATCCTAGCTTTCTGTACCTATCACTTAAAAGTAAACTAAAAAGCAAAAAATAAATTTACTTTGTTCAAAGTAATACATATTTTCTTTTAGTTAAATAGAAAATAATATTTAATAACTTTTTTATAATTTTGTCGGTGCCAAGTAAATTCTACATACCAAACAGTATTAGAAAAATATATTGATCGGTACCTACTAATCATCAAATTAGCAAGAGGTATGTAGGTAATATCTTTACACTATTATAGTTTTACTTGGCACCGACTTTAAGATTTTTTAGTTACTAAATATTATTTTTTATTTAACTAAATGAAAATATGTATTACTTTGAACAAAGTAAATTTATTTTTTGCTTTTTAGTTTACTTTTGAAGTCGTTTTATTTTTGTTAAAAATTATTTTATTATCAATTAGCACGAAGAAGGCTATTCGTTGTGTGCGCGATGAGAGCGCCCCTAGTGGCCGCAACTATTAAGGACTTCTCATCTGTCAAATCATGACAACTAGATGATAAGATATTTTTATGATAATGATTTTTGACTAGTTTTACAACGAAATTGAAAAAAATGGTGTGAGTTATACCTAGCGATTTTCTTTCTCGTGAAAAATTATGGATATTATAATATGTACGGGATTTGAATTATAAATTTCTTCACAGCAGCTACCCATTTTTGTTTTAGCTGCAATGTCCACTTTGACGTTGGAAACGAATAAAACTTGCACGAACTGTTTATCCCGTTGTTTTTTCAATTTACGACATTTACGACACAGCATGTACTATGACCCATACCGCAAAGTTTTACGTTTTTACTTAAAATTATAAAGGAAGTTATGAAAATAAAGCAATTTGACACATGACAGTCCAGAAATAATTCACATTTCTGCCATCTCGTGCGCTACGATCGATTTTGCCGTTCCCCACCACCCAATTCGCACATAGCGAATACAATAATAAACGACTTCCATAATATAACCAATTTTTGAGTTTTGAGTCTGGCTTGGGCTTTGGTTACAGCTTATGCTGTTCTTTACAGATAATGAAGAAAGAAGATATCCAGAGCGTCCTATAGGCAACTTGGGGGAAATCAATCATTCAGATTCCGATGAGCCTGTCAGAGGAAAAAAAAGAGTTCGAAGACAAAATGGGCTAAGAATATGTCAGAGGGAGAAAAAAATGGGCAAATCATATAAGGAAGCGAAAAAGAACTGCAGGCCAAGAATATAGCAACGTACGAGGTAATATTGTCCTGGCTGAAATATTTACACCAGTTGTATGCAACTGTAGGTTTAAATGTAGTGAACAGGTTCCACCTGAAAATCAAGAAGAAGAGAAAAACACGTAATGTTTTATTAGCTCACCTCATGGAATGCTCAAACAACATGTTTGTGCAGCGTCATTAAGACTTTAGAACCATAGTATCTAAGCATAGTATTGATTAGGTTAAGTTTGACTCCTATCGTTGATTTTCAACTTCCCCCAATTATAAGTTTGTTCTTTCCGTTCACGGGACCACAGGGTCCCGGACCTTTGGAAGGCATACGAGGAGCCGAGGAGCCGGCAATTATCCCTGTATGCACTATAAAAGTGCACCCAAGGTCAATCCCCGGTTGATGCAGGACTATTGTAAAATGTGGTAACAATTGATAGGGTTATGGGTATGGGTTGCTATGCACTAATGAATGAAAACTATGGAAATAAATGGCCCCTGCCCCTGACCAATATTGATACATACGGATAAACAGGCAGGGGGTGACTGGCAAACTCAATTAATGGGCCCCCGGAAACGGCCGCTTGCATGTAGCGACACGGGGGCAACATACATAGCTGCTTGGGGAAGGAGAGGCATCCCACGGCTATCAGAGCAATCCCGGAAGTACGGTCAAGACCCCTACCAGCATCTTACTGAGATACATCCTTCCCCCGAGTCTCCTTCAACTCCTACTCTTGCGAATCTCCACTCAAGCCAGCCAATTAAGGCAAGAATTATTGAAAAGAGGTAAATTTATAGGTGTCTTTATAAAGCTGGCAGGTGGCGTTTTGGTTGTCTTTGTCTTTCCTTTTCGTTCCTCCATTTTTGATTTGTATTAGCTGTTGTTTTTCTATTATAATAAAAGTGTTGAAAGAAATCTTATTCAAATTATTTGAAACCACTCAATACCTGAATAGGTTATGGGCCCAGGAGCGCAAGAATTGAATAAAGAGCAGTATAATAGAAATAAAGAATAACCGGCACGCGGAAAACCTTTGATAAATTTTTTCACTATGGAAGTCACGAATTCTATGAAAGTGGAAAAGTTAAACGGGAAGAACTTTAAGCAATGGAAGTTTCAGATTAAATGTGCTTTGCGAGCAAAAGGATTGGATTTAAATAACCCAAGACCTACTAATATTGAAGAGCTAGCTCAATGGAACAAACAAGATGGTATGGCTATGTTCATTTTAACATCTTCAATGGATCTTAACCAAATTTCTCTGATAGAAACATGCGAAACGGCGAAAGAAGTAATGAACAAATCAGAAGCTATTTACGAACACAAATCCGAGTTCAACAAAATGATAGTGCACGAACAGTTCTATCAATATACATATTGTTCAAATGATACAATGGCGCAGCATGTCTCAAAAGTTAATCCAAGTAATCAGACTATACAAAACTTAACATCACGTTTGATTGATGAAGAGGCAAGCTTAATGAATGATACCAATAGTGAGTCAGCATTAGTTATGTCAAAGAAAAACTCAAAGCAAGTTGGGCACAATGTGAAGTCAAGCAATTTTACAAACAATGCAAATCAAAGTCACAGGTTTGTTTGCTATAACTGTAACAATATTTGGTCATTTTGCAAGGGAATGTAGAGCACCTAAGAAATCTGTGTATAAGAAACAAGAGCAGCAAAATATGTTAGCATTTAGTGCAGAAAAGTATTCGTTATCTACGGGCGACGATGATGTGTAAATATTGGACAGCGGAGCATCCATGCACATGACATACAGGCGAGATTTTTTTTATAATTTTATTGAATATGACAACAAGTGTGACAGAACTGTCAAATTAGGAAACGAGAATATTAAAGTTTGTGGAGAAGGTTCAATATTAATTAAAAGAAAAAATAATGGCCAGTGGGAGGAGAGCATATTAGAGAATGTAATTTATGTTCCTGAGCTGCGAAGAAACCTTTTTTCTGAGGGTGCGCTAACCAGAAAAGGTCATATTATTGTGAAAAATAATTTACGTGCCCAAATAATGAAGAACAATTTGGTGGTTATGCATGCATATTTAAAAGACAATAATTTGTATGAATTAGAGATGAAAACAGTTATTCAAGAAAATTGTAACATCGTTCAAACTGATATTAAAGTATGGCATCAACGTCTAGGACACCTTAATGTTAAAGAACTTCAGAAAATGAGCAAAAATTGAACAATTCCTGTAACATTGACAGGTAATGATAATTTTATTTGTGAGGCTTGTCAATATGGCATGCAGGCAAGATTACCATTTCATAAGTCAACAAGGGGTCCAACACAGGCTGGTGATATAGTCTACAGCATAGATTCCCAAAGTGGTCCAGGTGGACCCCCAGGGGTCCACGGGAGCCCGACAGGGGTCTACGCTTGCGTGGAAAAAGAATGGGGGTCCACAACTCAATAACGGGGGTCTATAAAAATGTATTAGGTGACCCAACTTGACTTCTCCTATGAATATAGGGAGACAATAATATAGGCAGACATTATTGTAAGAAGCTTGACTTTTCCTATGAATATAGGATGACAAAATTATAAGAAGCTCAGCAATTGTTTTAGTTAGAACTTGCATATTCAGAAAGAGCGTGTCAAGACTCGCCGACTCCGCGCCGCCTACTCGCTTAGTTAAAGTTGTATCTAAACTTACATGAACTTGTTGGATTTTCCCTAATATAAATAGGAATGCGATTAATAAACATCACTCAGTTGTTTCCGGAATATCAAAAAAGAAAGTGTTCAAAAAAATGGATACGAAGCATTGCTGAATCTAAGAAAAAGTGTCGACAATACAGTGTTGATTATTTGAAATTTGGTTTTCTTCCATCAAATACAGACAAGCGATTGCCCATGTGTCTTTTATGCGACAAAGTCTTGGATCTTGATCTCAGATTACAATGGTAATTTGAGATAAATGTTAACATCAAAACTAATAATGATAATTATGTTAAAAACAGTCGCAATATTTCAATATCAAAATTTTGATTATATTACGACTGTTTTTAAAATACTAGTGATTACTAGTTTTGATGTTAAATTTTGATTCTACTAAGACTGTTATAACAACATAATTAAAAGTGTAGTCATTTTTGTATTTGGATAAATAGTTAAAAAACAGGAAAAATAAATATTTTTACTTTTTACCTACCACTCCGAAGTGGGAGCTTATTGGTTTCTTATACTGTGAGTCAATCTTTGAATCTTTGGATGAAGACGCTTTTTAGACTGACCTTGAACTCACAGCATAATCAAAGCAATATAAATTCTCACCTTTTTTTCGAAAACTCATAGTTGATTGAAAAAAAATAGACACAGATTTACATAGACATATACTTTTTCGGGTTTTGGAAGTTAAGTTAGTAAATGTAATAGCTGCAGGGGGTCCACCAGATCCAGCAAAATGTTTAAAGTGGTCTATGAGAAAAAAAAGTTTGGGAACCTCTGGTCTACAGTGACGTTTGCGGACCCATTGAGGAACCATCTGTGTCAAGTAAACGTTACTTCGTTTTATTTAAAGATAGTGCTACAGGTTATCGCCATGTGTATTTCCTGAAATGCAAGACTGAAGCACTAGAGTATTTCAAGAAATATAATGCTTTAGTAAATAATCAATTTCAACACGATGTGCGCATCCTACGCAGAGACAATGGTGGGGAATATGTAAACAACGATTTCAAAGAATACTTAGAAAGAAAAGGGATAGTTCATGAATGTACAGCTCCTTACACCCCGCAGCAAAATGGCAGGGCAGAGAGGGAATTACGTACAATAATGGAAAGTGCAAGGTTCCTTTAAACTTGTGGGCTGAGGCAGTAAGCTGTGCTGTCTATTTATTAAACAGGAGCTCATCTAGCCAAACTGTTGATATTTTACCCTATGAACTGTGGCATAATCAAAAACCAAATTTGTCACATATTAAGATTTTTGGATCTGTTGGGTATGTGCACATTCCTAAAGAAAGAAAAAAGAAATAAGATAAGAAAAGTACAAAAATGATACTAATGGGATATGAGCAAGAAAACTATAGAATGTATAATCAACGGACTAAAAGTATAGTTATCTCAAGGGATGTGAAGTTTGATGAGAACAGTAGTGTAATGGAACAAAAACAAAATTTTGTTGAAATCGACATTGATAAACTAAATGTAGATGACCAAAACAATGTGACTCCGGAAATTAATCCGTCACGAAGCTCAGATCAATATGAAACATCATCAGATGATAGTATGGAGAGTACAGAAGATCATGATGTGTCATATCATCCACCTAGAAACATAACTTTTGGTCAACCCATTGATCTGAATCTACGACCTCGAAGGAATAGAAACATAGAATTGAACCTGACAGAGATAGACATACCAAATACATATGAAGAAGCAATGACTGGCAATAATAGTCAGAATTGGAAGAAAGCTATAGAAGAGAAGCTGAGATCTCATGAAAACAACAATACATGGACAATAACTGAAAGAACAGAAAAGAAGCCTATTACATGCAAATGGGTATTTTGCATTAAGAAAAATGATGAGGAAATTGTTATTAATTTTCCATATAGGGAAGCAGTGGGAGCATTACTGTTTCTATCATCAGTATCTAGGCCAGACTCTGGCTATGCAGTGAATTTAGTAAGTAGGTATGTGTATAACCCTGCACCTATCCCTGTAAATGCTGTAAAACGAAAAATTCGTTATTTAATTAATACAAAGGATAGATCAATTGTTTATGATTGTAATTCTGAATTGGTTGGATATTCAGATTCTGACTTTGCAGGCGATTTAGACTAGAAAATCCACTACTGGATACATATTCTTAATGAATGGTGGACCTGTCACTTGGGCAAGTCATAAGCAAAATACAGTAGCATTGTCAACGACAGAGTGAGTATATGGCTGCGAGTGATGCAACCAAAGAAATATTGTGGCTAAAACAATTCTTACTAGATATAGGGTAAAACCAAGCATCTGTGACCTTGAACATTGATAATCAAAGTGCGATTAAATTAATACATAACCCAGTATTTCATAAGAGAAGTAAGCATAATGACATAAGGTATAATTTTATTAGGGAAAAGGTTGAAGATAAGGTAATTAATATTAAATATGTTGAAAGTTCTTGTCAATTAGCAGATTTTCTTACAAAAGCTTTACCACTTTGTAAGTTCGCTTGTATAAGAGATAATGTCTTAAAAGTGTAGTTTTATAATGTAGTGCATGTAAACATACAGCACATGGACACCTCATAAATTTAAGTGGGAGTATTGAAAAGAGGTAAATTTATAGGAGTCTTTATAAAGCTGGCAGGTGGCGTTTTGGTTGGTATTTGTTTTTCCTTTTCGTTCCTCCATTTTTGATTTGTATTAGCTGTTGTTTTTCTGTTATAATAAAAGTGTTGAAAGAAATCTTATTCAAATTATTTGAAACCACTCAATGCCTGAATAAGAATGAGGTAGGAGGGCTTGTTCATCAGAGTTCACTCCAGCTTGTCACGAGGACTAACCGGAGAGTGAAGATCAAGACACCTCCCGGGGGTCAGGTCCGTGGGGTCTTATAAGTATTAACCCTTAAATGAACCTTGTATCGATTTCGATACAACGAATTCTAATAGTTTTTCTCGGATTTTTATTTTAAGTACTGCGTAGGCTGAAGATTCATACATTTCTTTGCCTCATTCCCCAACAAAAAAAGTAAGTGTCAGGTGTCAATGTCACGAGGACTAACCGGAGAGTGAAGATCAAGACACCTCCCGGGGGTCAGGTCCGTGGGGTCTTATAAGTTTTATTTTTAATTTTTTTGTTCCACTTATTGTCTCATCTAATAAGCGCAATTCGACATGAAAAAAAAACTCAACAGCTCTACTTAACCATCAAGATGAGCAATATCAAAGCCAAATTTATCGAGTTCCTAGATGAGCACGGGAGAATTTGCTCTCGGATAAATTTAAACAGGATGTGAAATGATCACCATGCATTATCTAGTCAGTGGCCATACTTACCTACCTAACGGCACTGACTTCTCTTTTATAAGTCGAGAACAAAAAAAGAAGACATGACATCTATACACTAGAAGATTGGATGAAGCTCGTCCGAGACTGAAGAAAACAAAAACCTTTTACTGTGCAAGATATGAAAAATAAGTTTCTAGATTTTGAAAGCCTCGCAACACTATTCAAAGCTTATCAGGTTGTATTAAGAGAAGGCGCAAAAATTTCTAACATGCGAAAGATAAAGTTTTGTAAAGGTTCAAGTATACTTAGTTACAATGATGGGCTACACGGAAACATATGAAACTGTTGATTTGAAACCAAATGATATTGATTCTGAAACTTTCTTTTGTTACCTAAAGAATTATAAACCAGAAAAAGCCCCTGAAACTAGACTAATATCGTATCAAAAAATGCAAGATATAAGAAAAGCTCTATTGACCCTACCACATGTACCTAGAAGAGGCGGCAATCAGGAAGCACAAGATGATAATTTTTTGCCTGCTGTATTTGGTGATGATTTTTTAACACATCAAAGTGAAAACTTGCACAATTATCACTTTTTTTTTAATTTGTCAACTGCCATAGTGATCTAAGTCTTTTTTTTGTAAAACTTAGAATGTAACTAACATTCTAAGTTTTACAAAAAAAAAAAGAATTAATAAATAACTCATACTGATAAAAATTGTTATTTTGTTATTAAAATACATCATCATGTTAATGTAATTAAATGATAATATATACATGAAATAATGTAATAATGATTTACTATACTAACGTATATTACAGTTTGTTATTAGATAGCTAAATACTAATGCATAATTTACAATTAAATTTTTTTTTTAATTTATATTAACCCTTAAATGAACCTTGTATCGATTTCGATACAACGAATTCTAATAGTTTTTATCGGATTTTTATTTTAAGTACTGCGTAGGCTGAAGATTCATACATTTCTTTGCCTCATTCCCCAACAAAAAAAGTAAGTGTCAGGTGTCAATGTCATTTCTGTGGAATAATTTCCTTGTCTATGGTGTGGTAGCCTTGTCTATGGGATGTAAGAGGAACAATACCATCTTAGTGCCCCAGTCAACCTCACCTGCTCGCGGTGCATCCTGCTCACTAACGAACGAGGCTCTGGCGACCGACTCATGGAGGTATAACCATACAATGTAGGCGTAAACAAATTCAGCAGACTAGTGTCGGGCAGTAGCGTCACTAGTGCGAGGAGCTACGCCCTGCGATCACCACCCCGTCTGTCCAGCGTTTGGGCATTACCCCTAATGGCACGCCTAACATAACCGATCAACATAGTTGGCTTATCGAATTGTCAGTTTGTTTTCTAGATTTTACTGTTGGATATAGAAAAAAAAACTTCACCACTGTAAAAAAATGGATCTACAAAAGTGTCCCAAGAGTAAGTATTGTCCCAACGTCTGGATCATGTGGTTAAAATACAAGAAATATTATGTCTTCTTTCAATATTTTATTTTTTGTCAAGGACTTTTTTTCGCTAAAAGTTCAATGTTTTGTTTTCGGCACGCAATGACCAATGAGCGGTAAGCGTGTCGGATGTGCGAGAGGGGCGTATGTCAAGTATCAATCCGTCCCGTGTCACGTATCAGTCAGTCAGTTGACGATATTGACTATTGGAGTGACGACGTTTCGACGATTACCGATGTTAATCACGATATGACTCTGTATCACGCAGGTCTCGTAGTTGTTTACGTATGTACGTTATGGAGAAGTGGATGAAAAGAAACTCTGGAGGAACATCAAATGAGAAAAAAGATGCTGCTGAAGGTTCATCAAATCAAATTGTGAATAAATGTGCTCCAAAGAAATCAAAAACTTATCACATTCACCGAGAATGGGAATTGGACTAGAGCCTAGAACCTTCTAAAATTTTAATAATAAATATGTTGTATAATAAATAAGACACGTAAGTGAAAGTTTATTTAAGTATTTAATCTTTATGCAACATATAATTACATAAGCGGACTTCATGCCAAAAATACGTCATGCTTTTTGAATATTGATCTTCAGAATGTATATTTAATAAGAAAATTAATTTACAAATAATTTTATGTAGTAGTTTTATTCGAAACAAAATTATTTATTACAGGTATAGCATTGCTCGGGTATTTATTTGGAAGCGAACTCATTTATGCCCAATATGCCAAGTTTATGCTATTTATCACAAATATAAATAAAATATTAAATGAATGAATGAATGAAAACAATGTCTTTTTAAACAATATGTCTGCCGTGTGATATATATACCTCTAAATATGAAGTTGTGTGTTTAATGTTAAAATAAATGTAATAATGTAACTACGTAATAACATACTATTAAAAATGTAAATAACAACTTAGTGAAAAAACAACAATCATACTTGTAGGTAGTACCATACCGACCCACAATGTAGGTACTTAACATTACAACATACAAAAACACTTGGATTCAAAATACAGATTGTTTGTAATAATTTAATCGACAGGTAACTTTGCCCCTATAGGCAGAATCAACAAAATATACTTTTTAATTTTCAACGCTGGAGTATTTCGCAGACAAAATGCAAAGAACAAGATACAAACACTTAACATTTTACATCCCAGTTCTATCCATCAGACAAGCAACACAGCCAATAGCTTTTTTATTGCCACTCAAAAATGTTATCCTTCATAAAATTACGCAAAAAACAAGAACCTTTTTAGGGGCATACATATAAATATATAAATACCCAAACTACATATATTTTTCTTACAAATGGTAAATATAACAATGCTTTTTTTTTTAATAACGAGTATGAAGATATTGTATGGGCAAGGGCGTGATAATAAAAGTGAACAGGACGAGTTTAGTTTTTATGGTAAAGTTGTTGGTTGTTATTAATACTATCAAATTTGTTAAAGTGTCCTTTCCTAATGAAATTTCACCTTATAATAAGGGAATAACTGTTGATACAAATAAATACAACTCTTCAAAGTTCGAGCCAAACGTCACTTTAAAAATAGAAAATTGTCAGCCTCCTTATCTCCATTGATTTTATAACAATATTTATCAGCAAATATCCAATACTAATATTGTATTATGTTATTAGCACATATTATAAAGCAGCCTATTTTCTTTCTGATGGACACGCTTTTGCGTTAGACTATTTATCGGGAAGGCTACAGGTAGTAAAGCATGATGCTTTGACCAATAGGAGATGAGTAGAGTTCAAACCACGCAGGTCTTTATGTCTTTTGGTGTTGGGTTGCATGGTATTATTATGGTTTTAGGTCTTTATTACTACATAGAGCATGAATGACAGAGATATTGAGTAACTTTTATCTCAATTGGAAAATGGAGACATATCTGAGGATGAGGCAAACGTTGATGAAGATGCTCTAGATTATTATGACAATCTGAATGAACTACTCGAAGACGTAGAAGATGTGGAACAGGAAGTAGAAGAAGAACAAACAGACTTAAATACTAATCAAGACTGTGATCCCCCATTGGTATCTGAAGATTTGTCAGAAATTGAATCAAGGTCCACTAATTATACCCAAGTAAGAAATTAAATTTGGAAAAATAAAAACATGTAAATAACAACTTTAATTGTATTACAATTCTAATGTTGTTATAATATTTTTAATATAATTCTAATTATGTTATTGTAATAGATAGTTTCGTTCTTACTCTACTAGGTTATCATTTTATTTTTAAGAATGCTGGTTACCTGTAATTGGCGACTGTATAAGGCCAAAACCTAATGTTTCATTGTTTTATTTAATTTGCTATATACAGAAGCTGTTGGTGTACCTTTTTTAAATAAATAAATAAATAAACATGCCTATGGTCGATCGTTACAGCCTACCCACAACATATTTAGATTTATCCACTCCATACCAAGTTTTTTCTTACTTTTTTTGATCAAAAGCTACTGTAATTGATCGTTTTCTCAAATTTTTCCGACACCATCAACATATTAGAACTTCGTAAATACCTTGGCATCTTGATAACACTTCAGTATATCATTATCCTAGCATCAGATCTTATTGGGCACGTGCTGTACAATTACATCCGATTTCAGAGACAATGACGGACATATTCGAAAAGATTCGCCAAATAATACATTTTAACGATAATACCAACCACCTACCTCCTGACCATCTTGAGGAAGATCGATTACATAAAATACGTACAGTAGTAGACCATCTAAGTAATCGATTTATATCAGATCCATTTGAACATCGCCTTCATTAGATGAACGGATGTGCTCAAATAAAATTGGCCATTTTATGAAGCTTTATTTGCCGAAAATACCACACAAATGTGGATTTAAATTATACGTGCTATTGCCCAATGGGATATGCTTATAATTTTGAAATTTATTCAGGGACTTCTAATACCCAAGGACTACCCAATGAACCTGACTTAGGAGTAGTTTCGAACAGAGTCATACGTTTGCTTCGACCAGTACCGAGGAATGTAAATCATATAATATTTTTTGATATTTTTTACAGTCACTATTCCATTACTTGTACAAAGAAGGTATTTACTGCTTGGGTACAGTATAGAAGAATAGACTGGGTAAAACATGCAAACTGCCTGATAAAAAAGATCTTCTCAAGCCATCAGTGCCAAGAGGATCGTACGATGAAAATGTTACTGTATTTGATGGGGTTGAATTTTCGGCCACTAGCTGGAAAGATAATAAACAGGTTTTACGTTTTGCTCTCCACGTACGTGGGTTCAGAACCTGTAAACACAATAAAAAGATATGACAAACAGCAGAAGAAAAGCGTTGCCATATCTTGCCCAAATGCTATCCGCGAATACAACGCGGGTATGGGCGGTGTCGACACTATGGATAATTATTTGGGTCGATACAGAATCAGAATGAAATCCAAAAAATGGACAAATAGACTCTTTTATCACCTACTAGATAAATATTTGGATTCTGTGTAAAAAAGTTTTGTTGAAGAAGGGTGCGAATTCTTTAAAACTTGCCGACTACAGGACCGAACTAGCGGAAGCTTTGTGTATATATGGCAGCACATCGGAAAATAAAAGAGGTCGCCCAAGTTTGAATACTGCTGCAGGCCCTGTAAACAAGCAAAAGAGACCAAAGATAGGTGCCCAAATATTACCTCCTGATAGTGATGACGTACGCTTTGACGGTGTCGGGCATGAAAAAATCTTATGGTTCCAAAAGGAACCAGTGTAAATATGCCCAATGTATAAAAACTTACGTCAGTAATGTGTAAAAAATGCAATGTGTCACTCTGTGACAATAGAAATAATAATTGTTTTAGGGCTTTCCACACTTTCCACACTAATTATTTTTTGTTATTTTTTATGACCTAGCTGCAAGATTTATAAAAAATGATAACACTCTTTTTTAAATAAATAATATATTTTAAATATTGAAATGATTTTTTTTATTTTGCCAGTTTTTAGGGACCTCATTTCGTAATATATATTTTTTTTTATAAAAGTATAAAAAATCGTTAATCTAAGGCATTTTTGTCATATCAAGGATTTGACTGCCAACAAAAACTCTTGAAGGCTAATCCTCCGCTTGCGTCAGACACCATTTTCGGAGATGGCGTTCAATGTGTTAATAACGTTTGTTCAAAACGTAGTGTTTGCTAAATTTATGAATTTTCGAAAATAAATATTAGTAAAATCTTCAGTAAATTTTTTCTTCAAAGTGGCAGTCAAGCAGAACTTATTCGGACGTTCCTCAAAGATACTGTATTAGCGACATATCTAATTCTGGAGACTACAAAGACAATAATGATTATGAGATCTCCTATTTTTATATATAAAAATTAAAAAGGTCAAAGAAATATACAATTTCTAAGATTAAAAAGAAGTAAAAGGTTGGAAGCCAGGAGGTTGGGGTAAATGTCAATCTTTTACTTTAGACCAACTTTAGACGAAAGTTTGAAAATAAATATAACCCAAGACAATATCCAGGACAGAGAAAAGAAAAACAATACTGATGTAACAGACAGCATAATGAGTTTTAATTAAAATGTTAAATATACTTAATATGCCACTTGACTATTTTATTGAGTTACAGTGTATGAATGACCTATCTTCTTCAACCTTAAGATTTAACAACATCAATGTATTTCCAACAGCTTATACCCAAAATTTCAATTTGATTTTGTTTAATTAGTGAGACAATCAATAATAATTAATGTTTGGATGATGATGATTATGTGAAAGGATAGAATCTATCAAAAGCGCTGCAGGAACCTATATATCATTCAAATCCCAATTTAGGGATACATTTATATTTTTTATTGGATATAGCGTTTTTGAGAGGGAAATTATCAAATGACTCCGCCCGCCCTGGGTAGGGCGAGAAATGGAATAACAAATCTTACTGACATGAACCAACCCAATCCTTCCACTGCTCCTTGCATTATTCCGCTTGAAACCGCTACTCCGGCAGACATTACGAGAGAACAGATATTACCAAATATCGCAAAAAGCTCAGAAATAAATAATTAACAAGGAACACTTTTCCCCTATATTTGTCACTCAATTTAACCAGTCATAATATTTTTACATTTTGGGTATTTATAACCTTTTATCAACACGACAGTTTTCACTTTAGATTTGTGTAGATCATTGATGATTATCCCTCATCTTCTTCTTGCACTCTCGTCCCCTGGAAAGAACAATAAACATTATACAGCGAACATCCTTCACATAGCTACTGGGGTAAAATATCTAATCTAATATATAAAAGTCTCGTGTCACAGTTTTCGTTGCCATACTCCTCCGAAACGGCTTGACCGATTTTGATGAATTTTTTTGTGCTGATCTACACACAGTCTAATATATAATTCTTTGAATTCTAGACTAAGGATACCTTTTTTTAGGTAGGGGAAAATCATCCAATGACTTCTCCCGCCCAGGGTAAGGCGAGAGAGAATGTCAGACTGTTACTGACTAAAAAAACCCCCCGTTCCTTTTCCTGCTCTGAGCCGAGGTCGCGGTGGCTCATTGCGCTTACCCCGCAACTCAAGCTGTACATCAGCTCTATAGGGCCCCGTCTGTGGTGGTCTATTGGCCCATTGAGGCGCGCGCGGAACGCTACGCGCCGTACGCTCGACCCGCACTTACGGTGGCCGGAGATCATCTCTCGATCCCCGACGCCCGGAATGTCGTCTTCTGCGGCGGCTGGGGCGCGAGGAGGATAGATCCTTCACGCGCTCCGCCTCCTCCTTTGCGAGTATAACTGCTTCGCAGAAGGAGGAGATAGCTTCCCAGTTCCACTCGCTATGAACCATGGACTCGGTTAAGGCCGGGCGCGAGAGGTCGCCGCCGCCGATCACTTCCCAGAGAAAACGGCGGTGCTTAGCAAAAGCAGGGCACTCCGTCACCGTATGCTCCACCGTGTCCTCCAGGTGGTCTCACTCTGATTTGGCGCGGCAGAGGATCCTCGCCCCGGCGACGCGCGTCTACGCGCAAACCGAAGACGCGCGCGAGCGCCGTCCGCTTCCAGATCCACAATTCCAACCTCGAAGATGAGATAACCAAGAGCAAACTGCTCCTTTTAAACAGTAGGAAAGCACAATTAAAAGCCATCTCAAAGATGGAATGGGACTAAGGAAAGACGTCTTGATATTAAAGGTGACCGATCCAGATGACGTGCCATTCGTCGTCAAGGAGCAGCACAGTTTTGGGCAATAATCAATTAATTTGTCAATTGACTAAAATTTAATTTATTTTAATTGCTGTTAACTTAATCAGAATTGAACTGTTAATTCATCTTGCAATGAAATTCATTTTAGCAACGTGTTACAATGACAGCTCTTATAAAGTCAATTTTTAATTATTTAAGCATAAGAAAATTAATAAGTGGTTTAAATCCAATTTCTTTATTTTTCATCTACCTGCATACCAGAAGTTATAATCATCAATTTATTAGTTTCATCATACTGAACAAGTAAAGCTATTATTCACCGTTTTCTCTTGTTCTTTTCTTAATATCTTATAGATTATTTCATTTATACAAGCTACTTAGCTTATCTAGCTTACAAATTTCTCTGTCCATTAGCTGTTCTTTTTTTTCTCTTATATTTCAGAGCATCGTCCCTTCATACGTTTCAGTATGACTCGGTCTAAGGAGATGGAGATCAAACTGAGGGCGGCACTCAAAGAACTGGAGTCATCCAAGCACCTGTGCGGCCAACTGCTGCAGGAGCGTGACGACAGTGAAATTGAAGTTAAAAATATTGTTGACAAAAACACACAACTCAAATATGAATTAGCACAAAATATAATTCATAACTTAGAGGCCTCCAAAAAATCTGTGTTGTCGGTCAACACTCAAAGTTTGTATGAAGAATTTGTATGTAGTGAATCTGGTGACATCTGTGAACCAGCAATTACAATAGACTTAACCGGTGATGATACCATTACTGCTTGCCCTGTCCTGAATAGCCACAATAAAAAAATATATAAAACTAAGTAAAACAATAAAAAAACTCAAAAAGAAGCAAAATCTGTCTAAAAAGAATGTCTATTTAACATAAATTAAATCTATTTCAGGAACTTAAATCATTCAAAAGTGATTTAGAACAATGTAGGGTCATATATGACAAAGACATACAGGCTCTTCAACAAGAACTTTTACAACGTGAAATGTTCGTCAATGATATGTTCCAAAAATATGAATCTGCCCAATCACAACTCAACAAACACATGATTGAGACAGGAAAACTTGTGGATTTAGTAACTTTTAGTGCTGAGAGATATGAGTCTCTTGCAAATAACCTTTCATGTAGATGTGCCCTCACCCCACCCTTTGAGCCACAAGTTGTGCCAGGGCCACAAACAGCGAGTTAACCTGTTGTTACCTACAACGCTGGTGTGTTTACAGACTCAGTGGGTGCAGGTTTTGGGTCACTTATCGCTAATTGCCTTAAATACAGGGTAACAAATTACTGTTATCATAATATAAAATTTGGCCAAATGATAGAAAAAATATCACAGAAACAATTAACAGAAAATCAGCCAATAGTAATATTAATGGGCGATAGTACAGGGATAAACAAGCGGGATATAACTGATGGTATCAACACCTTATTGAGATTAAATACAGGGAAGATAGTATTATGTGCATTCCCATATGCTGACACTCTGTCAAAAATGCAAAATAGTAGAATTCATAATATAAACAATTTAATATTTTTTCTGACCTGCTGTCATAGTGACAAAGTAGTAATGAAGAAATGTTATGTTTTGAGGACGGCTGCCGACGACCAAAAATTTCCGAAATAATGCAGCTCGTGTTAGGGCACACCATGACCTGATGAGACGAGGTGGAATAGCTTATTGCCAGTAAATTTTCAAAGACAAAAAATTCTATTAAAGAAATTGAAATTGATTACATTCAAGAATATTTGATGTTTTATGCATTGTTTATAATATAACATATATGCATGTTTTAAGTGAGAATAACACCTATTATGAGATACTCCCGTGTCTAGTTGTGCTGAGAAAGCAATTTTTTTTTTTTTGCTGCAAAATGTTTTCCAGGAATTACTAATTTGGCTCTTATATTTCTCTCTCTCGGATAAAAATGTTTAAATCGTTATTGTCTATCTCATCATGTTTAATTAAAGGTACTGATTATTATTTGGATTGGTATTTTATTTTGTTGCCAACACATTTTACTATGGACGTGAAAGATGAACACTATTCTACTATCCGAAACCATGCAGGTTTTACTATATATACAAAATATAAAATTAACAAAACTGTTGGAAAATCATAAATTGTTAATTGTTACCAAATTGTAATTTTTAACAATTACATTTTATCAATTGTTTATCTCTAATTGTTCTTGCAATAAAATTTGCAAATTTTAGGCAGCATAGGCCATCTCATAACATTCTACCACTTTCATTTCATGAGGCGTATGTAAGATATGAAACTAACTATTAGTATTTCACGTTTCATGACGTAATATAAAATGGCAGCCTAATATGGCACTAAATGAAAATATGGGGGTAGATAAAGGTTCATCGCCCGAATGCAGAGAGCTGTGACATCGCATCCTCAGTCTGCTTGCGACCACGACCTGTGCAACCAGGTCAAAACTTCAAGCCTTCCAAGCCGTTTAAATAATTACTTTCCGCGTTTTAGTACCCGCGTAATTATATTATGTGAGATATTACACATTCCTGATCGCAGCTTGAGATCAAAATTGAAGGTGACTAATAACGCTGTTTCGGTAAGTAAGCCACTCGGCACTTGATGTATATATGAAAATATATTGCGTAATGGGCATTCGGATCAGCATACATAGAGAAACATACCTAAATGTTAAAGATTATAATTATTTACCTTCAATAATACTTACATAAGAAAAAGGAGTTGAAAAAGAGCAGTTCTGTACACTGTTGGAGATGCCTATCCACCATGAAGACACTCTTCATGTCGTAACACAATGGCATCAGTCAGCCATTTCGTAATTTAGTGTCAATCTTCTGAAAAACAAGAAATTAATGATTAGTCAATCCTATTAACAGTGGGTCTTAGTTTAAAAGTTAATAATCTTTATGCCGATGTTTTCCTTCACCTTAGGTGAAGGAAAACATCGTGAGGAAATCTGGACTTATGATTTCCGATTATAAAGGTCTCTCACAAGGCGAATTCGAATCGAAAAGGCGCCGCAATCCGCCTTTTCGATTAATGCTAAAACCTCAGTGTGAAAAAAGGCTTTTAGCAGTGAGCAGATATAGGCTGATGATGAAGTGAAATAGAAACATGGTATGATTTAGGTTGTGTTGGCTCAACTTTGCTTAAGTATATATACTTCTCCCAGCAGCACAGCCTTCATAAATAAGTGGGGTAAGTAACATTGTGGCATAATCAGTTTAGCATTATACCTAATACATATTATTATATGGACTCATGCCTAACATCAAGCATTACTTTAGCTTAAAATTAAATCAACATTCATACACAGGTAATACAATGCATGCTCAAAAATACCTGGTAAACAATACCCTACATCTTTTGTAAGCACACTTGAAATATGTGTATATGGATAAAAATAATTTCAAAGCTGAAAACTTGGTTGATATCAAACCATAACCAAATAACCATTAAGGTAAGCTAGCTGGTCTAGGCCGGCCTGTTTACCTTGATTAGACACGTGAAATATTACATGTGCTTCAACTTAAATATCATATTAATTTGAATAAGAGGCAAAACCGATCTAATGTATGAAAATGAAATTTGTTAGTCTCATTAAATACCGAATGGCTGGACCAATTTCACAACTTTTTGTGTTACATGAAAGTAGGAAAGGCTCAAAAGGTAACAAAACATTAAGTAATATTGAGACGGAACTTTGCCAGGTCTGCCTGTCAACCAATGGAGCTTGCAGATAGGGAAAGATTACTATATATTTCTCAACTTATCAATTAATAAAGAATAGTACAATATCAGCCATGATGCTCAATGTTTAGATACAGAATTGCTCTAAATTACAACACTAAATGTAATTTTTTATACTTATGCATATATACTAATATAGTGGAAAAAAACTTAATACTAGCTGTCGCATGTGGCTTCTCTAATGAGGTATGTTGATAAAAGCAACCTATTTGCTAAAGCAGGGCATCACAAAACAAATTTCAACAATAGGAATAATTATACCATAAATGATAATTAAACAAAATACTAGGTATGAAAGATTTCTGAAATTTTAGCACTTGTTAAAGTAGTAAAAAATGTACATACCTTATTTAAATAACTCGTCAGCATAATCCACCCCAAAACAAAACCAGCAAGCCGATGCTTCCATTTTGAAGAACTGGAAATCAACATAAAATTCTTTATTCTTAAATATCCTTAATCTGTCACCATCATTATCAGCCTATAAGTGAGCAATACAGAGCAAATTTGCAGATTACAAACAAAATAGTAATATATAGTAGTTCATGTTTCCACCAAAGATTCTTCCACAATATGTCAGTGAAGCCTAAGTAATCTGAGAAAGTAAATTGGTACTACAGTTTTAACACCACACCCTTCATACCTTAACCTCACATGACAATCAATGATAGATATTCTTATACCATAGGTAGCACTATATTTAATGGGTAAAACAACTAGATACTTTTTTGCATAGTTATCACTAAATAGTGAAATTTCTGATGTTGGTCATAGCGTGTTTTAATTAAGAAATCAGGTTCTACACAGCAGAAATGAAGTAGTAATTTGTGAATAAAATAGTGAAGAGTACACTTACACACAAAAATAAGTTAGAGTCAAAATAAAATTTTACCAACTATTACTCTATCTTGATTAAAGTCCTCATCATCATCTCTATGAATACTTATTGATTATTTTCTCAAATATAACAACAGTTTGAGACAATGTCTTGAGCAAACTGAACTGTTTTGACACTGAGCTATTGTTATTTTAGGTACTTCACTACTTTTTCTTTTTATATCAGGGGAAATCATTAAATCACTTCGACCGCCCGGGGCCTCTGGACGGAACGAAGTGTCAGACTCTTACTGACTCAAAACCCTTTCCTTCTTATACTCTAGGGCCGAGGCCGCGATGCCTCATAGCACTTACCCCGCAACCCCAGCTAGGTACTTATCATTCCTTAAGGTGTGAATATGATCAATGGATATGCAATTAGAGAAACAACATCTCATATAGCATTTTAGCTGCAACACTGAAACTTGCCAGTGTTTCAATGCTTGTTAAGAATATCCATTTTGTTCAATCTCCAAACATTATTAGGTACCTACTTACCATCTGGATAAGATTGGAGCGCACATCTTCGAGCATCGCGCCTGGCAGTTGGCTCTAGCAGGACTGAAGACTATTCTTTTTGCGGCCGGGACAGCTGTAAATTACAATAAATCTGTATAGTATATTTATATTATTTTATATAAAAATAATACGAATAAAAATATATAAATTCTAATATTACACCATCCAACCAGCATCAAATGTCAAACAGAAATTTTCTTTTTGAAAAATTTGTTTTTCAATTAGTGATGTACGCTATGTAAATCTGAAGCTGTTTGATTTCGATATCGACATTGTGATATCGTAACGGCTACTGCAAATCTTATCTCCATATTAAAAACCGGTGATTGTAATAAGATTTTTAACTTTAAAAAACGAATGATTGATATCTTAAATAGAAAAAAAACTATCGTATGTATAAAAAAAGCTTCAAGAACAGAAAAATGCTCTACAAAAAAACTTTAATAGTGAATAAATGAAAAATTATTCATATTTTGATTTATTTAAACATTAGAAAAATCACATAATACAATAAAAACACACAATACAAATTGGGAAACAGAATTCGGATCCAAGCAAAAGCTTATAAAAATTAATTACATTTAAATGGTGATATATCGAATTGGTGATTTCACGATTTTGCTTGTTTCAAGCACCTACCGTTGACTCTTCTTTGCATCGCCCAATGGTTGAACTTGCAAAAAATGCCTATGGTATTAAGTTCAATATTTCTGTACCTACATCAGAAATGTTTGTGTAGAAGCTAAAATAAAAAATAATTTAAAAATATCTAAATCTTGTAATGAAAATAAAAATATATATTCATAATACAAAACATAATAATATAATATCGATATTTTGAAAACCTTTCACTACCCAAGACACTTTCTTTACCATAGACGTAACCAGTTTTAACTTTGATTTGGATCATTGTCTTTTCATCAATCGTTACTAACTGATTAGATTAAGGGTAGCCTACAATATTTTTAAACATTGTCTTTACCTTACAGGCATACTGTTTTGTAATTATTTGTTTCAACCTCACTTTATTTTTCTTTTCACAATCTGCCTATAAACTATACGACATTGACAGAAATATACTTTGGTGTCGTGACAGACAAAACACTTAAAGTGTTTGTTTAAAAAAAATATAGCAATGAAATTGAATTTGAGGGATGTTATAGGTTCTACATCTCTAAAGTGCCACAAATATATATAATATGAATAGTTTTCATCAGTGTATGACCCACAGAAATAAACCAAAAAACATTGGTAGCAAACCTTTGACGAGGATCGTCCCATTTCTCATTCCGCCGCCTTGTTTGCAAGCATCTACTGCGTCACAGAAGGAGACGGCTACCCAGTTCAACATTGCCTTGACCAAGAGCATGGTATTGGGCACACGAGATTGTCGCTGTCGATCGCTTCCCTGGGTATAACTACCTACTCTTTATACGTCTGTGCTACAGCATAGTAGGTTATAGGTACACCATAATAAATGTATAATACCTATATTATCATTGTGGATCATGGGAATGGGACTGCTCGATTGCAGCTATGTCAAAACTTGACAAAAATTGACCTTGTTTTGGTTCGTAGAAAAAAGAGTAAAGAAGGTAGGTACCTACCTAAGTATAAAAAGTAAGTATGTTTCAGAGGTTTACTGCTTCTATTCAGGTTCTAGGTCCAAAATATATGTCTAGGTTATTCGCGTTTTTCCCAGGATTTTATTTATCAATCTCTGTGTCGCGGTAATTCGATCTAATAGAAGAACAATAGATGCGCGACCGTCCGCTTGGGGTTTGTTAAACTAAAACTTTAAATTATTAAATTGTTTTTTCAATTTAACCTTTAATTTCTTATCCTCGTTAGATGTAATGTATATTTTCAGTTCCGTGCCGAAAAAAATAGTTTAGTTCTATTTGATTGACTTTATCACTCAAACGTGTCGTTCAATGAATGGCGTGCTTCACTATAAATACCTACTTTAGAACTAACAGGCTGCAAACAAAGATTTAACCATTTACGAAAAGTTAAATTTGAATTTATATTATAGAATAGTTTGGCATTCGTTTTTTGTGCAGTTTTGACTTTGGAACCAATCCAGTAGGTGCTGAATTTAAGCTTTGAAGTGAAAGATCTATTTTTTAAGTAGCTTTATCCAATTTTAGAGTAAAAAAATGCGTGAATGTATATCTATACACGGTGGACAAGCTGGTGTGCAAATTGGTAATGCTTGCTGGGAACTGTACTGCCTAGAACATGGCATCCAGCCTGATGGGCAGATGCCCTCTGACAAGACCGTCGGTGGGGGCGATGACTCGTTCAATACATTCTTCAGTGAGACCGGTGCAGGCAAGCATGTACCTCGGGCAGTATTCATAGACCTCGAGCCTACCGTGGTAGATGAGGTGCGTACAGGAACTTATCGCCAATTATTCCACCCGGAACAGCTGATCACTGGAAAAGAAGATGCTGCCAATAATTATGCTCGAGGACACTACACAATCGGCAAAGAGATTGTGGACTTGGTACTTGACAGGGTACGGAAATTAGCAGACCAATGTACCGGTTTGCAAGGATTTCTAATTTTTCACTCTTTTGGAGGCGGTACCGGCTCAGGCTTTGCATCCCTGCTAATGGAACGACTATCCGTAGATTATGGTAAGAAATCCAAGTTAGAATTCGCAATCTACCCTGCCCCGCAGATCTCAACGGCCGTTGTAGAACCTTACAACTCAATTCTGACAACACATACAACATTGGAGCATTCTGATGCCGCCTTTATGGTGGACAATGAAGCTATCTACGATATTTGTAGAAGGAACTTGGACATTGAGAGACCTACTTATACTAATCTAAATCGTCTGATTGGTCAAATTGTATCCTCTATCACTGCCTCGTTGAGGTTTGACGGTGCCCTGAACGTGGATTTAACAGAATTCCAGACAAATTTGGTGCCTTACCCACGAATTCATTTCCCTCTTGTAACATATGCTCCTGTTATCTCCGCTGAAAAAGCTTACCACGAACAACTATCTGTAGCGGAGATAACTAATGCGTGCTTCGAACCTGCAAATCAGATGGTGAAATGCGATCCGAGACATGGCAAATACATGGCATGCTGCATGCTTTACCGCGGGGATGTAGTTCCAAAAGATGTTAACGCTGCTATTGGGACTATCAAGACAAAGAGAACGATTCAATTTGTGGATTGGTGTCCAACTGGCTTCAAAGTAGGTATCAATTATCAGCCTCCTACCGTTGTGCCCGGTGGTGACTTAGCTAAGGTTCAGCGCGCAGTCTGCATGTTGTCGAATACAACCGCCATTGCTGAAGCGTGGTCGCGTCTCAACCACAAGTTTGATCTTATGTATGCGAAGCGAGCGTTCGTCCATTGGTATGTCGGCGAAGGTATGGAAGAAGGAGAGTTCTCAGAGGCTCGTGAAGATCTTGCTGCACTCGAAAAGGATTATGAAGAAGTCGGTATGGATTCTGGAGAAGGCGAAGGAGAGGGCGGTGAAGAGTACTAATTATGAATTGGTAATGTTTTATTTTTAGGTCATATTCATTTTATTAGGTCTACAAAACATTTTTATTACTTATTTGGTCTGTTTAAGGAAAAAATATACAAGTGTTCGTATCGACGTATGTTTTTTCATTTGCATGGGAGCAATGTTAATGTTGTGTATCATTACTAACGTAACTTAAATACACATGATATTAATAAAGTCAGCCGATTTGCAACTGACTAAGCGTAGGCTTAGGTTTGGAAGCATTGAAGGAGATCGAGATGGGGTTAATAAATACCATTACCAATTTCGCTATAAGTTATAGAATTAATATATTGGCTGGTTAGTGTTCATACGAATTTGAGAATCGTAATCATCGTAGAGAACATCTTGATTAACTTAGTTTACGAGATTAAATTTATAAACGAGAGGAATCGATTCAGAAATATTCGATTTCCACATCGAATAATTTCGCAACGTCACTATTTAATACGTGTCATAACGTTGCAACACTGAAATTGTCAAATCTGGAATGGAATTAAAATTCCGAGTATAGACCTCATTTAATTACACTACTAAGTCCGAGTATAGGTGGTCTCACGAGGTGTATGGTGGGCAAAGAGCGTCTGTCGTCAACACTGTTGACGATCGGGGAAAAGTTTTGTTCGTTCAGTGTTGACGAACGCTACTTATTATTTCGAGTAATTCCTGTTCGGTAACACCTTTAGTTCCTGTCGTCAACACTGTTGACGATCGGGAAAAAAAAGCTTCGTTCGCAGTGTCCATGAATGCTAGTTTTTATTTTTAAAATATGGAAATAATAATAAAATATGTCATGGTATTTTAAAATGTTTTGATGGATTATGTTAGGGTGCGTCCACATTTGGCGAATGTGCCGCGAATGCGCAGCTCGCGAGAGCGAGCGGGCGGTGCGCTAATTATTAAATAATTCATAACTTACCCGCTCAGTTCGTTTCTGATTACTGGAGGCTAAGTGCGTGTTGTCATGGAGTGGACGGAGGAGAATTGTTTACGCCTTATTTAAACGTATAAAAGATATCCAGTGTTATGGGATCCTAAAGATAAATATTACTATAGAAAAAATCTAAAAAAATAGGCGAGAACTGAGTGCGCGCAGATCGTGCGAAATGTAAACGAGCCTTGCATGAGTTGCGCTAAAGAGGCGCACCAAACCATTGCAGTGATTGCACGCGCGCAGCTCGCGGGCAGGTCGCAGTCGGCTCGCGAGCTGCGCATTCGCGGCACATTCGCCAGATGTGGACGCACCCTTAGATATTTAAAACACAATTAGGTAACTAGAAAATATAAAAATGGCCTAAACATGTGCATAATAACCATTTTACACTTTGATAAGTAATGCAATTGTGACACTGATTTAACATAAATCAAATATAGTTGAGAAAGTGACTAATGAAAACTAAGTACACTATTATGTATCACAGATAATCATCTAATTTACACTAATTAAATTACGAAACTATAACCATAAACCTTAATATTTTTATATTAAGTACATAATAATAAAATAAACCTAAAATAATTTAAAACAGTAAAAATAAAATATTTGAGATAATCAAGTAAATAAAGAATTTTGTTGATTGATTATCTGTAAAATAAATGCTTAGGTATTTACAACGCTTTAATTATTATTGTAAAATAGTTGATTATCTGTGAGGCCGTGGTATCACTCCGGTCGAGCCGACCCATTCGTGCCGAAACTTGGCTCTCCCACACTTGGACCCCAAAAACAGAAATTATGTTCAAAAGGCAAAAATGCGCGATCAGCCTGGATACGGTAAAACGGGGTGAATAGAATTCGAAGGGTGATTAGAGATAGAAGAGGGGTGGATAGATATTAGGAAGTCACCCCTTTCGTGTATCTATTCACCCCTCAAATTCTATTCACCCCTTTCGTGTATCTATTCACCCCTCAAATTCTATTCATCCCGTTTTACATCGCAGTACCATCAAGTCTTGAAGAAGCTTTTTTTATTTAAGTGTGGGAAAGCCATGCTTCGGCACGAATGGGTCGGCTCGACCGGAATGATACCACGGCCTCATAGAAAACCGGCGTGAAACAACAACAGCGTTGTGTTTCGCAGTGTGAGACAGGTTACCGGAGGCCCAATCCTTCCCCTCCCCCAATCCCTAAATCTCCAAATCCCTAATCCCTAAAAGGTCGGCAACGCACTCGTAACTCCTCCGTTGCGAGTGTCCATGGGCGGCGCTGATTGCTTACCATCAGGTAATCCGTCTGCTCGTTTGCCGACCTATTAAATAATAAAAAAAAAAAGCTGTAAACAGTAAAAAATTGAGGCGCCACATTAAAAGTATTGTTATTTTCTTTTATTTTAGAACGATAATAGCAAAAATGTTTGACAATAATATGCAAATTAGCTACTTATTGACACAAAAACTTTTAATTAGTTTCAGGTAGCTCCTCAATTCAGATGTTTAGATTGAGGAGCCACTATTTCATTAAAATAACTATACTCGGAATTTTAATTAAATTCCAGATTTGATAATTTCGGTGTTGCAACGTTATGACACGTAATAAATAGTGACGTTGCGAAATTATTCGATATGGAAATCGAATATTTCTGAATCGATTCCTCTCGTTGATAAATTTACTCTCGTAAACTAAGCTTATCAGGAAATAAAATATTTCTGAACCGACAATTTAGTTTTGACAATTAATTAACGATCTGAGACTTTTCTTTTGTAATTGTGTGTGAAATTAATAAAAAATGTGATCGTTAAGGAACATGACAAATAAAACAGAAATTTTATTAATTGTCGCCGTCATCGCTATCGCTATCGCTGTTACTTTCAACATTTATTATGAATTGTGTCTGTGATTTTTATTGTCAATTAACATATCTAGCTTACTCATTTTTTCCTCTTCTTTGACAACATTTTTTTTTTTTTTTTTTTGTGAGGGGAAAATCATCAAATGACTTCTCCCGCCCAGGGCCGGGCAGGAGGGAGTGTCAGACTCTTACTGACTAAAAACCCCCCTGTTCCTTCTCCTGCTCTGTGCCGAGGTCGCGGTACCTCATTGCGCTTACCCCGCAACCCCGGCTGAACATCAGCCCTTTAGGGCCCCGTCTGTGGTGGTCTATTGGCTCTTTGAGTTCTTTGACAACATGTGATACACATTTAGACCATTCGGAAGCCGTAATTTTTTGAATGCCTTTCTGAAACTGATTCACTGGTTGTTTATCGATTTTTGTGTTCATCACTACACTGTTATATGTGGTATCATTATTTCACAAAATGACAGTAGGGTCATGTCAAATCAGGAATCGAATTAAAATTCTGACTACATACTCGGAATTTTAGTTAAATTCCAGATTTGAAGATTTCGGTGTTGCAACGTTATGGCACGTAATAAATAATGACGTTGCGTAATTTTTCGATATGGAAATCGAATATTTCTGAATCGATTCCTCTCGTTGATAAATTTACTCTCGTAAACTAAGTTTATCAGGAAATAAAATATTTCTGAACCGATAATTTAGTTTTGACAATTAATTAATGAATTAATCTGAGACTTTTGTAATTGTGTGTGAAATTAATTAAACATGTGATCATGAAGGAACGTGACATATAAAACAGACATTTTATAAATTGTCGCCGTGCTCGCTATCGCTATCGCTGTTACTTTATGAAACATTTATTATGAATTGTGTCTGTGATATTTATTGTCAATTAACATATCTAGCTTACTCATTTTCTCCTCTTCTTTGAAAAGATGGGATACACATTTAGACCATTCGGTAGCCGTAATTTTTTTAATGGTGGCCCGAAGGTTAAGGAGCCCGCTTCTCATGCATGAGGGTGTGGGTTCGAAACCTGGCAAGTACCAAGTACCTTTTGTGATATTGTTTTTACCTTGCTCAATGTATTTTTATTTTAACTTTATTTTATTATCTTGTTCATTTTGTGTCTTTTATGCGTCCCAAACGCGAATAAATACTTTTTCTTTCTTTCTTTCTTTCTTCTTTCTTTACCAATGTGACTTTTTCCGAGTTATATGTACTTTCTATGATTTTTTAGACACCACTGACATACGGTGAAGGTAAACATCGTGAGGAAACCTGGACTTATAATTTCTAATTATAAGTTTGAAATCACGAACCCGCATTGAGCAAGCGTGGTGATTAATGCTCTAACCTTCTCCGTGTAAGAAGAGGCCTTTGCTCAGCAGTGGCCACTTATAGGCTGATGATGATGAATTTTTTTAATGCCTTCCTGAATCTGATTCACTGATTGTTTATCGATTTTTGTATTCATCACTACACTGTTAGGTATATGTGGTATCATTTTTTCACAAAATGACAGTGGTCAATGTCAAATCAGGAATCGAATTAAAATTCTGACTATAGTGATATATTTGGCTGCTAAATCTACTATAGGCAGAATTTTAATTCGATTCCACATTTGACATTAAATACTGTCATTTTGTAAAATAATGATACCACATATACCTAACAGTGTAGTGATGAATACAAAAATCGATAAGCAACCGGTGTGTGTGTGCCAATTAAATACTAAATTATAGATTTTAAATTTAAATAAATACATAATTATTTATTAATTAGTAATCGCTGCTGTATTTTATAAAAAAAAATGATTTTATTTGCAAAACAAGACTTATAATAAAAGAGTTGAATTGTTTATCGTATCTTTCGGCTTCATTCTCCCAGTCGGACTGCTCGAATATGTTATTTCATTGCGAATCGATCTTTTGTTATTTTGTTGGGTTTTAAGTTAAGTGTTATTACGTTGTGTTTGTTGTTAATCATCATAATTTAGGGCATAGTGGTTGTTTTATGTGTAATGTAGTGATCTGGGGTCCCCCGTGCGAGTCGCGTTTCGACGGGACGTCTAACCATTGAACATCTCGTTAATTACTGCTTCAGTTGTTGCTATCGGAGGCGTTACTACTATTGGGGACGAGACGATATAGCCTAGTAGCGCCTTCTGCGTTGGCATATTCATCGGGGACTGGTATCTTACGGTACAGATGTCAGTCTCAGTTTGTGCGCTTTGATTATTAATATGTGACATATTAATAATCAAAGTTTTTGCGTTGTAAATAATCTACGAATACTCATTATATGTAATGTACGAATACATTTGTTATTTTTGCTTTAGTCTGAGATTAAGTAGTAGTTCTTTACAGATAAGTCTTATAAAATAAAACAGATTAATCTGTTTTAAAAAACAGAAAAAATAAAACAGATTAATCTGTTTTAAAAAACAGAAAAAATAAAACAGATTAATCTGTTTTATTTGTTATATCTTTTTGTTTATTTCACACACAAATTATAAAAGAAAAGTCTCAGATCGTTACTTAATCGTCAAAACTAAATTATCGGTTCAGAAATATTTAATTTCCTGATATATACTTAGTGTACGAGAGTAAAATTATAAACGAGAGGAATTGATCCGGAAATATTCGATTTTCATATCGAATAATTTCGCAACGTCACTATTTAGTACTTGTCATAACGCTGCAACACTGAAATTATCAAATCTGAAATGGAATTAAAATTCCGAGTATAGTAATATATTTTGCTGCAGAATCAAGAAATCGTGCTGCAAAACTGCTGCAATAATGAAGAAATCAGATTTGAAAAATCTGATGTGGCTCCACATCCTTACCGCCATTGTTTATTAGTAATTAATGACTTGTATAAAGGTAAACTTTTTATTAAGTTAGTCAATGTTGAACAAGCGACAAACCGAACTTGATTAGTAAGTTAAGGTATTGTTAATGTTACTGGTAGGTGAGCAATAATTCTTTAAAATTGGTTTGTGACATTATCATTAGTATCAGCAGTGAGCGGCTACACAGAATGCGACAGTACTATAGTTACAAATTAGTTTCGCTACTCCCCGCTACCGTTAATTTATTGACGCTATTCCCCACGAGATGGCGTTGGCTATGCATCTGTAGTTTCCTTACTGATACCGGTTGGTTAGCGCTGTGAGTGCATTTCTATCCAGTTAAGTGTATGGTTTATTGACTGACAGTCAATATTTATTGAAAGATATTGGCATATTTTTGGTGAAGTTTGGTCTGTTTTTATGAAAGCCAGAATTATAATAAAGTCGAAATCGCTTTTTCTGACGGTTAGGGCAACAAACGAGTAGATGGGGCAATAGGCTCGGGCCGTAGACAGACAGTCGTATGATTAGGGGAATTTATTGGTAAGCACAGTATTTTTTCAGGCATACCCAATACAATAATGTAGTTTGCAATCACACACAAGATGATTTGAATAAACTTAGGAAAACAAATTCCTAAACTTGTATAACTTTTAAAACACAAGCAACCGACACTTGAAACTAAAAATAAAAAAAAAAATATGGGATACAAAATTCTACAAAAATCTTGCGAATTTTAATGCCATTCAAATTCAAATTGCACGAGATGTATCCTATCGTTATGTATACTACTTTAAGGAAACGTTTAGTGCGAATGAAGGGTGCTTTTGAAAGCCAGTTTTTGGCTCCTCACGAACTGGTCGGGCACGTACAGCTTGAGGTGTCGCAACACTACCGGGTATCAGCAAATCCACGCTCCTGTGTGGCCTTTAGCACTTACGCCGCGAGTGTCAATTGGAGGAGTTGAGTCCTGTAGATACAGGTCTTTTTAGGTATAACCCTAGACGCTAAGCTTGAGTGGGCCCACATATAGATGGGTTGCCGAAAAAGCAGTATTGCAGCATATACCGTTAAAAATAGAAATTTAACAGTTAAATTTCAACAGTTAACTGTTAAATTTCATTCAGCACCCAGTACCACCCATAGATGCCCGCAACCTCAGAAGAGTTACAAATATGTTGGCGACGTTTTGGGGGGCTTACAGTGATATCACTTCGAAGTGGAATTTAACGCAAGCGTTTGACGCCTGTTTTCTGTGACATTTTTGGGTGAAGAGTCGGTCAGCGTTACTTTGGTCATTATCTCGCCCGATTGTAAGCGAAGATGTGGCATTTTCGCTTAAGCCTTCTATGCACTCGTGACTTGGAGAAATTGACATGGCAGATATGACAACAATTTATTATAATATCTGTGTTACGAACTTATCAACAATACTTTGTAGTAAATAACATGGAACTTACCAACTGATAATTAACTAACATATCCATGATTTGGGTGTCTACATTGACAATAAGCTTCAATTTAACGTTCATGTTGATAAAATTGCTTCTAAAGGTCTTAAAATGTTGGGACTTGTACTTCGTAAGTGAAAAAAAAAACAAAAATGCCTAAAATTGCAATATTTAACTCAATAGTCAGGTCAACCTTGAAGTATTGTAGTATACATATAGTTTGAACGCCATCCTATGACATAAATAAACGTCGTTTAGAGTCAGTATAAAAAAGATTTCTTCCGCTATACCAAACTACGGCTTAAATTTGAAAAACTTCAAACTTCTAAGTCTAGAATATATAAGAAATTAAATACTCACATTGATTGTCCACGGTTACAAAATCAAATAAATATAAACGTGCCTTACAAACTCGTTCGAAAGTCCAGATATTGGTTGTTTAGCGCTAAGAACTTTAAAACCAATCTGGGCCATTTTTCAACTTTAAATAGAATGCAGCTTCACTTTAGTCGTCTGCCAGACTCACCCTATGTAGATATCTACATCCTCATCATCATAATCATCAGCCTATAAGTACGCACTGCTGAGCAAAGGCCTATTCTAACACGGAGAAGGTTTGAGCATTAATAACCACGCTTGCTCAATGCGGGTAAGCGATTTCAAACTTATATTAGAAAATATAAGTCTAGGTTTCCTCACGAGTTTTTCAGTATGTCAGTGGTGTCTAGATAGTCATAGAAAGTATATATAACTCGAAAAAAAGTCACATTGGTACTTGCTAGGTTTCGAACCCGCACCCTCATGCATGAGAAGCGGGCTACTTAACCTCCGGGCTACCACGACATGTGTGACATGATTTCGTCCTAAGACTTACGAACCTTAAGGTGCTCTATGATACGTTGGTGAGAAGTTACTTAGAACACAGCGCGGTAATCTGGGTTCCTCATAACGTGAAAAACAATAATGAGTATAGAATACACTTATTTTAAACTTAATGTTGTTGAGTTACCCATTTTACCTGCTGATGTATCTTACGATAATTTGACCATTTTAAATAATAAATTGAGTTTACTTAATTATAACAGAACCGACTAAATGATGTAACAAAGAAATGTGTTGTAAAACTGATTGAAAAAGTGTAACCTTGGAGTTGCTTGTTCTGCATAGGAATCTACACTTTGGAACGAGCAAATAGCTTCACTAGAGGACAGACTGACACGCTTAGTGTTAAAGCTCTTGAAATACTTTTTTTCCTTTTTTTTAGGAAACCTGGACTTATATTTTATAAGTTTGAAATCGCTTACCCGCATTGAGCAAGCGTGGTTATTAATGCTCTTAACTTCTCCGTATGTAAAGAGGCCTTTGCTCAGCAGTGGGCACTTATAGGCTGATGATGAGGACGAAATCCAGGTTCCGTGCTCCTTTTTACAAATGTTAAGTATGTGCTCCCAAGAAGTAAGATCTGGAGTTAGAAGTACGCCTAGGTCTCGTATCTGAGCCTCGTCTACTTTATAATCGTTAGACTTTTTATGTGAGGGCAAAATCATCAAATGAATTGTCTCGCCCAGGGTGAGGCGAGAGGGAGAGACAACCTCTTACTGACAAAAACCTCCGTTCGTTCTCTTGGTTTTGGTCTGAGACCGTGATACCTTATTACGGTAACCCCACAAACTCGGCTTAACATTGGCCCAAGATGGTGGTTACCAACAGAACTACCTTCGTGCTCGTCGGCACCGTCCACTAGCCGTGCCCGCATGCCGTACCGTAGCCAGTGCATCATCCCCTATTCCCAGAGCGCTGTCCGCCCTTAATAGTCTCGTGGAGGCCTATCCCGACTGTGATGTATTTGTAGATAAATTTAATATTATTAGAGGTATATGTTTGAGTTTTTGTGAAAGTCTGAATGATTGGTTCCTATTTGTTTTTGTTTGTTTTAAGTTCATATTTTTATATTTCGTTTTTTCTTTTCCTTTATTATATCTGTGTTAATATTACTGGATCAAATCTGTGTTAACGTAAATAAATAAATAAATGGTATACGATGACAAGACGGATATCCTTTTCTTGACACTTCTTGTATATTTTAAGTAGAAAATGCATCCTTCGATTATGTTATAATCTTTCTTATTTTGTTGAGCACCTGCCCCGTAGAGTTATTTTCTGGTGAAAAGATCAATAATACAAGCAAGCAAAATAATTATATATGAAGTAGAATAAGTATTATAAAAAGGGATCGAACCTGTAACACGTCGCAAGGCGGCCAGTAACCCAGGTACAACGCTAACCAAACGTAGTTTCTGGCCAATATGGAGCAGTCTATATGACCTAGATTTTAGCGCGCTACTCTTTCCTGGAACTGTGAAATCAATTTCAGAACATTCTCCAATAACCGAGTGCAGGCTTTGTGATTGGCTGCTGGACTAACGAATGGCCAACCAATGTCCGTAGAATATTTAGTTTATTAAAGTTTCTTAATCCTCGCCCGTGCATTCAGAGTTCAAAGTAACAAACTTTTCAAGTATCCCAGTACTTGAGGGTTACCATTTATATTTTATACTGATCTGTTTTTGTGTCGCAGACATTTGTTTAAACAAAGGGATATGCAGAGATGTTATTATTTTGCTCTTAATATTTTCAAGTATCCACGAAATACTTCATGTAATTTACTAGATTCTGTCAGTAATTTGGCAATTCCAGAGAAACATGCCTCAATCACATCATTAGCCTAGAAGTGCCCACTGCTGGGTAAATTCCTCTTCTCACTAGGCGAAGGTTTGAGCATTAATCACCACGCTTGCGGATTGGCGATTTCAAACCTTTTTGAAGTAATTAGAAATTATAAGGGATTCCTCACGATGTTCTAAATAATCATAGAAAGTACATATAACTTGGAAAAAGTCACATTAATACTTGCCAGGTTTCGAACTCGTACACTCATGCATGAGAAGCGCCGCCTTAACCTCCGGGCCACTACGACATTAGTCCAAACATGCATGCATCCATCATCCACCCATCCATTCATCCAGCAATCCACCAAAAATGTTCTATTACTAGGATTTATGATTTGAACCAAATATATTGGAGATATACAATGGCCTAATTGGGCGTCAAGTAATCCCATTTTTTTTTTGTTAAGGGGAAATACGTCAAATGACTTCTCCTACCTAGGTTAAGGCGAAAGAGAGTGTCAGACTCTTACTGACTAAAACCACCCCGTCTCTGCTCCTGTTTTAGGTCGAGGCCTCGGCGCCACATTACGCTTATCCTGCAATCCCGGCTGAACATCAGCCCTGTAGGGTTCCGTCTGTGGTGAGGTAATCTGACTTCCAAAGTGAATTAGAACGCTAGCTTTGTTATAAGCCTGTCCAACGCCAAATTCTCAAAATCCTTATCCTGAGCCGGCCTGATTTATTTATTTATTACCAAAATACAACTATTATCACAGGAGTTTCCTAATACAATAGTGTAGTAACATTACAAAGAAATACATAACACACAAAATCAAAAACAATACAAAGAAACCTTACATATTAATTATAAAACAAAATTATATAAACTTTCCTATATTTAAACAACTTAATCTACCATGGAAGTTAAAGTTATATGCGGTCATAGTGCAGTGAAACAAATCTATTTGTTGCGACATGGCGTTGAGCGCACTGATGTTGCGGAGGTCCACGTGCATTGTGCAGCGCCGATTTGTGAATCAGGTGACGCGTCCGCTTATTTGCCGCCATACCATATACAAATGTGAATAGTCGTAAACATTGAATAACACGTGTTTTAAAAGTATAATTATATATATATAGTTTGTGGTATAGTTCGGCAATCAGACAGATTACCTGATGGTAAGCAATCTGCGCCGACCATGGACACACGCAACACCAAAGGAGTTACGATTGCGTTACCGACCTTTTATGGATAAGTGTTTCGGATATTTAAGGACTAGGAAGAGTTGGGGGAGGGAAAGGGATTGGGCCCCTCGATAACCTCACTCACACGGCGATACACAACGCTGTGGTTGTTTCACGCCGGTTTCTGTAAGGCCGTGGTATCAATCCGGGTTAGCCGACTCATTCGTGCCGAAGCTTGGTTACACTTATATTATTTTAAAAGTAGATACTAGTAGTTACACCAGATAATATAAACAAAATCTCATCAAGCTATGATGTAAAGTCAAACCACTTGTCATAGGTAAAGAGTTGATAGAAAATCCATTGTAATGTTGTAGGTTTACATTAATCCACATTTGTATTCTTTAAAGCCTCAGGTTGACCTGTTAATACAAGGCTAATCTCATTAACGTTGTGGAGTTAGGAGGAAAATCAACATTATTGGACACGGGCGAATCTCGATTGTTTATTATTAGATTATTATTTTCACACACATTTAATCTCGAAGCTTAAATTAAAATGTAATAAAATTATAAAATTAAGTTTAAAACAACAGACTTTATAACCTAACTGATCAGTAGAAAATCAGTAATTTTCTTTAGATATTATGTGTTATTTTTGTAATACAAGTTTAATTATTATTAATCTGGTCACGTCACGATATTATGTGTATGATAAAATATTATGTATCATATATTATGTAGTATACCTATATTTAATATTGGCCTGAAAATTGGTCATATGGTTGCCATGGTTACGATGCTATCCTCCCTGGCTACGTAGCTAGGCAGAAATAGTGCCGCGACATCGTTTCGTCGATATCAGTACCACCTCAAGTTTTAGCGCGAAATCCAATCATCATCGGACTAACTATTAAATAATTTTTAAAAATTTTAATTTAGTATTTGGAGTTTTATGGTCAGAGATATCGTGAAGATAGTCGTAGTGGGCCGGAGGTTAAGGCGCCCGAAGGGTTTGTTTCTTAGTTATTAATGTAAGTTTATCTGTTGTCCATTCATGAAGAAGGGTAAAAAAAATCAAGCTACGACCAACAGGAGTCGAGTAAAAACGAAATCATTCAAACACCCGATTTCCCGAAGCAATCGAAAGTAATTATTGTCAAAACTATTGACAGAGTACCTAATATGTGAACTATTGATAGTTACACTGGTGTCGAGGGTTCGATGTCTACAACTTTTGCTTTTTATGCTTACTTCTTTATAATTTATAGGATGGCAGATGAGCCAACGTTTCACTTGATGGTAAGCAGTCAGCGCCGCCCGTATACACCCGTGTGTAGCGAGTGCGTAGCCGACCATTTGGGGATAAGGGATTTGGAGATTTTGGGATTTCGGAGGGTTTAGGGTTTTAGGTCCGGTAACCGGTTGTGATTAGTAAAACACGGCAAAGTTCGACACCCATTCACGCCTAAGCATCTCACACTGAAAATAGCATTTTATGAAATAGGTACTAGCTATTTTCGCGCGGTTTCACCCGCTGCTCTGCTCCATTTAGCTGTAGCGTGATGTTTTATAGCCTATAGCACTCAGGAACATTTTAGGTATCTATCAGTGAAAGAATTTTGGGAATCCGACCAGCGGTTCCAAAGATTACCCCCTACATATAAACTTACAAACTTACAAATTTTTCCTCTTTATGATATTAGTAAAGATACATAGGGATGTAACCTAGTTGTGAGGATAGTATGAAATCGATATAAATATCATCATTTTGGCTAAAGGACGTCCATATGGAGGTCTATAATAATGGAAAATGATCTTTTAACATCAGGTATTTTAAAATTCGTAAGTATTTTTTATTATTATTTAATACTAAATATTTGAATTTGTACACATGACTTACAAGTAACTCTTGCACGACGTAAGGCATTTTCAAAAACTAATTATGAATCTGCCAAAACAAGATTAAAATATTTAGTTGTTTAGTTATTATATATATATTGAACAACATAAAGCGCGGTGTTTACAAACAAACATTCAACGAGAGTTTATCTAAAAGTGAACAGTTTCTCGAACATTCTAATTTTACCCGGCTTCACTATTTTTGTGCTCAGGAATTAATTCGATGATGCTAGTCTATTTCAGTGGGGTCACGTCCGCCGGAGAGCATAGTGGTTCACTTGTTGATTTAGCTGCACATTTTTCAAAAGTAAAAGTTGTTTCCAAGCCTAGTTATAGTATTTTTGTAACACGCAAATATTTATGTAGATTATTATTTTTTTTTTCAATAAATCATTTCAGGATTCAAGTTTATAAATACGTGTTACAATAATAATTAATCAAATGAATGTTTTGTAAATAAACACCAACAATCTAGAACTTATATTAAAAGTTTTAAACTTCCTGGAACGTAGACAATCTCTTTAAAGACCATTATCAACAATAAAGTGTCACGGGACATTTGTAAACAGCCAATGTTATAACAACAATCAACAAAAACGCACTTCCCTTGATAAAGTTTTACAAAATTCAAAAACATGTCGAACAATTCACTGAACTGCAACGTATTGCACAGATAGCACTGGATAGAATGAATACGCATGATAAGACACGTTCCCGCCACTAAAGTTTCCGCCTACATATCATACCTACAAACTTGATTAAAATTGAAACAGTGAGCTAATGTTTTACTTTGTGACTGGAGCAGTTAGAGTATAAATTACTGATGTACAGGATGCCGAAAAAGTTAGCACTCGACTTTTAAAGAGTTTAGTATCTTTCACGAAAGTTAGCACTAGTTAAAGAGTAGCGTAAGTGTGAGAGCGAGGCGGGGGCGAGCTCGCGTCTGCGCGGTGTGGCTAACGCGTGGTGAGTGAGACAGATATATTTTCGCGAGGCGGGCCGTCCGCGCCTGCCATTACTCAGGCCCCAGTCCTCTCAATAATACATTCTAATTCCACTTACACGTAAATGCATCCCGGTTAAAACGACAAGATATAACTTATAACATGTGTTGCGTTTGCCGTTTGAATGTCAAGCAGCCAACCTTTACTCAACTTGAACACGTAAGAATTTTTTGACTTTAAACTATCACATGTCAACTATGAAAAAGTAGTAATTTAAATGTCGATTACATAATAACTGATACCAAAATATATGTTATAATTACCAAGCTAAAATTGCTTTAAAATAGGTGAATTTATCTTTTACACTATAGTTTAATGAAAAACATTCATAACAAATTACAATCTGCTTCAATTTTAAAATGGCCACTTCGCAGTTGACCTTCTGTTTCAGAGTTGCGCGGCGGCGCAGTAAGGCTGCGCGTACGTTGCTTCGGCGAGCGTGACAGCCGCGCCGCCGCTCCCGCGCCTGTCGACTTCCTCGCGCGTTCTGCCCAAAAGCGCTCGCTCTATTTTCATTATGACGTCGATTTCGAACGTCATCATATAAATAAAGGGTGTCGTATGTCCGCGAGGGGTCGGATCCAGGCGCACCGCAGCGCACGCCCCGTCCTATCGATTGTTGCGCGCTTGTTCCGCGCTGCGCATTGTTCGGCAGCCGCCGGGTCGTCCGCACGCCGATCTAGTCATGCGCGAGTCCTCTTCGGTACCGCATCGACCGACAAGAGTCGAGTGGGATTAAACGCGCGAGTGTCGCGGCCGCGCTCGGCAGGCTCGCGATACACTCGCTCATTGACGCCCAGCGGCGCGCCGCCCGGACTCGCTCGCACCCCATGTGTATCCCACCCACTGTCCCATTGACCCCGATAGGCCGGCTGGAGATGTTCTGCAGTTAATCGCGACTTTGCTGCCCGCGCACACCGGCTGCACGCCGTGCGTCCTGCATACTGCCTACGACCAGGTATGTGCCATCATTTATGCAGGACTCGGCTGAGGCAGCGTGCATCCATCCTGTCCACTAATTTACGAGAAACCAGATAATTTACAATTAAGAATTTAAGTAAGT
Source organism: Spodoptera exigua (assembly GCA_902829305.4). NCBI lineage: Eukaryota > Metazoa > Arthropoda > Insecta > Lepidoptera > Noctuidae > Spodoptera > Spodoptera exigua. Next base: position 1,985,610 of record LR824601.2, on the reverse strand, counting down.
ACATACGTTCTTAAATTTTAACAGTCATCAGGGATCAGAGGCAATTAATAAAACATAACAATTAAATATATATATTTATATATATACATATGTATATTGTATAAATAAAAATAACATAAAAAACTACTTTTAAAAGTACATGTGTGTTAGGGTGATAAGGTCGTAATTCGTATGCGACTGTTTTGAATAAAACAACGTGCGTTCTATACAAAGGTGTATTGGACACTAACTTAAACTAAACTTAAACTATTGAATGAGCGGTGTCGCCGTGCTACGTACAGGGTACATCTAAATTGCTGATTGAATGAACATACCGCCCACCAAAAGGGCTTTAAGGCCTTTTCAAAATAATAAAACTTAAATCAATTAAAACATGACATAGTTGACTTAAAACAAACTTAATTTTTAGTAATTGAAACAAAACAAATTCTTACTTAACTGGATACATAACATATTAAAATTAATCTTTAGTATAAATCGGTAAAGCACATAAGTTTGATACTGATCTCCGAGACAGTTTGCCATTGTAGCGCACTGTATAAACTCTGGTTATTCCATCATGTCCGGGGTGTTTTTCCATAATTCGTGCCAACGCCCACTTGCTAGGTGGCATGTTTTCGCCTTTGAGAAGCACGATGTCGCCGACTTCGAACTCTGTTGCTCTCTTCAGCCATTTAGGTCTTTGGTTCAGTCGTGACAAGTACTCTGTTTGCCAGCGTTTCCAAAATCCTTGAACAAGTCTTTGGGTGTGTTGCCATCGGGATAATAGGTTTACGTTAGCAGTAATAAAGTTGCGATCGGGTACGGTAATTAGAGGCTCACCGACAAGAAAATGTCCTGGTGTAAGTACTTGTATATCTTCTATGAGATCAACATCTGTATTTATCGGGGTTAATGGGCGAGAATTAAGGCAGGCTTCAATTTGTGTAAGCACTGTAGTAAACTCTTCAAATGTTAAATTCCTAGTCAGTGTTTTTCGAAGATGTTGTTTGACGGACTTGACTCCAGCCTCCCAAAGTCCTCCAAAATTTGGGCTATATGGTGGTGTGAACCGCCATTGTGTTCCATCGTTAGCCAGTTGATCAGCTATTAAGCCGGGTAGTTCAAATCCTGCTTCCTTCCACATTGCATGTAATTCTTTGTTTGCTGCCACAAAATTAGTACCGTTATCGCTCCAGAGCTCATTACATCTTCCTCTTCTAGCGACGAAACGTTTAAATGCCGCGATGAACGCTTCGGGCGTCAGATCGCTCACAAGTTCCAAGTGTATCGATTTTACGGCCATACATATGAAGATGCAGATGTATGCCTTGCTGGTTTTAGATCCTCTTCCTTTCGAGTTCAACACGTATACAGGGCCAGCAAAGTCCACTCCACTTCGAGAAAAGGGACGCGAGAGGGTCACCCGACACTCAGGTAAGTCACCCATCATTTGTTTGTGGCTTGCAGCTCGCTGCCGCGCGCAGGTAAGACATTCATGTATGTGTTTTTTCACCAGTCTTTTGCAGCCAACAATCCAGTATCTGCTCATCAGGTAAGTGATCATGATATTTATTCCGCCATGCATTGTTTTCAGGTGTGCATCAGCGACTACTAGTGACACTAAGCCGTTTCTCTTGCCTAGTATCACGGGATGTCTCAGGTTCTCGTCAGCGTCTGCGTTTCTCAGTCTTCCGCCCACCCTAAGAATATTGTACTTGTCTACGAATGGGTTTAGTGACTTCAAAATGCTTGTGGTTTTTACGCTTCTCCTTTCTTTTATTCTTCTTATTTCATCTGAAAATTCGTCCTGTTGGGTGAATGTTATGCAAACGTCTAAGGCGTTTTGTATCTCCTCTGTTGTCATTTCTTGTCCCAATTTGTTGGGGTCTGTCTTCATTTTCAAAAATCTCTTGCAATATGCTATCACTCTAAGCAGTTCTGTAAGTGAATTGTATTCTTCAAATTTTATAAATTTCTCTTCTTCATTGACATTGACGTGGGACTGTATGATCTTCTTGCTTTCCAAATCTGTGGTTGATTTTGACGGTCTCGTATATTCAATGTTTTCGCTTGCAAGCCAAGTAGGTCCTCTCCACCATAATGTCTCATGTTGTAGTTTTGCTAAAGATGATCCTCTTGAAGCTATATCGGCTGGATTATGTGCTGACTGAACATGGAACCAGTGTGCGCTGCTTGTTTGCTCTAATATTTCAACCACACGATTCGCAACAAATGATTTCCATCGATTGGGTTCTCCAAAGAGCCATGCGAGGACTATAGTTGAGTCAGTCCATGCATATACATTACTTGACGGAATCCTCATAGCTTGACTCACGTTGGCTAGTAATTTGGCTAGTAGTGCTGCTCCGCTAAGTTCAAGACGTGGTAGTGAAATGGTCTTCACAGGAGCGACCTTCGTTTTTGAGGCGATGAGGTTTGTTTTTATCTCGCCATCTGTAGTTCGTACTCGACAATATACCACAGCTGCGTATGCCTTTTCAGATGCATCGCAGAATCCATGTAATGTTATTCGTTCTTTTTCAGTGCTAATTGTGTCCAGCCAACGTCTGATTCGTATTTCTGTTACATTTTCTAAATCTCTTCTTATACATTTCCATTCGTCTCTCAGTTCGCTGCTGATTTCTTGATCCCATCCAAGTCCTTCTAACCATAATCTTTGCACAAGAATTTTTGCTGTTACAATCACTGGTGATATCCATCCAAGTGGATCAAATAACTTCTGCAAATCTGATAGAATTGTTCTTTTTGTAATATTTGACGTTGTAGGTTCTAGTTGTAGTTGATAATTGAACTCGTCTCTTCCAAGATTCCATGATAGACCAAGTGCCTTGATGGTGCCATCTAGTTTAAGGTCTAGATTAGCTTTTGTAGTTATTCTGTTGGCGTCTAAAGATTTGAGAAAATCTGTATCGTTCGATGCCCATTTCTGAAGTTCGAAGCCTCCTCGTCTCAGAATAGTTATGATTTGCCTACTAACACGGATTGCTTGTGGTGTATCTTCAATCTTTCCGAATAAAATCCAGCCGAGGGTTGTTTTATGAGCACACGGTGACCCTGGCGGACCTTTGATTAGTTGGTTCTGTACAATTTGTGCATAAACATCGACACCCAGAAGCAGATCGATAGAACCTGGCTGGTAGAAGTTTGGATCAGCCAGAACTAGCCCTTCTAAGTGAGGCCAATGTTTGTTTGTATTTATTGTGCGGGACGGTATTTTAGTAGTCAGCGGTTTTGACATGACATATGTTCTTACCTTCAACCTGAATGCCTCAATTCTTGATTCGATACTGATCTGAACTACTTGTTTAATGTCTTGTTTTGTTGATCCCACACCGACGACTGTACCCTTGGTAGGATACCGCTTGGCCGTGAGTTGTTGTACAGCTCGCTCGCTTATAAAACTCGCTTGTGAGCCTTGGTCAATTAAAGCTCGCAGTGTCGTTGTATAGTTGTCTTCACTTCTCACTTTTACGATTGCAGTTGCTAGTAATGCAGTACTTTGATTACTCGAAACGTGTGACGTCAACAATGTAATATCTTCTTCTTCTTCTTTAGTCTTCTCCACGTTTGTATGTAAAGCCACTTCGGGTTGATTTGATTGTCTGTTCTCAGTGTTGCCCGTCGTGTTCCCATTTATATCGCCTTCTTTATTTTCGTGAAGTAATGTATGATGACGTCTTTTGCATATTCTACAGCTTGTTGGTATGCGACAATGTCTCACAGAGTGTCCGGGTGCAAGACAGTTGAAGCACAAATTGTTGTTTTTGATAAACTCACTTCTTTGTGATGGTGTCTGTTTTCCAAAGTCCTTACAGTGGCTAAGTGTGTGGGTTTCTTTACACATTTGACATACTTTATTATTATCCATCTTGGTTGCGGCGTGAAATGACTTTTCTCGAACATGCTCAGTACTTGTCTTTTGTTTTGTTGGTTCTGTAAGTTCCAACGTACGAAATCGGCATTCCAGAAATTTACGAAACACGTCCAGTGAAGGTAAGCTTTCAGGTTCTTGACAATTGCTGCTCACATAATTTTCCCAATCTTTGTGGGTTTCACTGTCCAGCTTTTGCACTATAACGAATATTATCAAAGGGTCCCAGTTATCAGTTTGCACGTTCATATTTTGAAATTGGTGTAAACATTCAAATGTTGTATCCAGTAACTTCTTTATAGAACTAGAATTTCCCACGGTGATTTTCTTAAGAGAGAAGAATCTTTTCATAATTGCGTCGACATTAATGCGTTTGTTCCCATACCTTCTTTTAAGAATATTCCATGCTTCTTCGTAGTTCGTATCTGACACTTGTATGTGTTTTAATAACGACGAGGCTTCTCCACTAAGACTTGTTTTCAAATAATGCAGTTTTTGTACATTACTTAACGCCGCGTTCTTATGTACAAGTGTGTTAAATAAATCATGAAACGATAACCACTCTTCATATTGTCCGCTATACGTAGGTAGTTGTATTTTCGGCAAAACCACTCGTGTTTGTTGAACATCACTAGGTATTGGCGATGAATCACTATATTTAACTGGTTGATTTACTAATAAATCCTTCAAGTCAGTAATCAAACTTAAATACAATTCTTCATGTTCAAAGTATTCTTCATTAACTATGTAGGGTATCTTATCACGTTTCTCCTTCGGTACGTTGCGTATTAAGTCACTATAAGTTTGTTTATATTCACTCCAGTAATCTTCTACACATTTCAAACGAGTTTCAACGTAATTTCGTGTTAATCTTGCCTTCGGACTCTTCTTAAGGTTGATTTGTGTCTTCTTCAACGTACTTGCAATGTTTTCCACAATATTTAAAGCTTTTTCAGTTTCTGTAGCCATTGTTCGCAGGTTAAAACTTTGATTGTAGCAAACGAATACGAAATAAATTTGTTATGAATGTAATTAGATCTTCCACTAAACAAGTCGAACACTCAGGTCGTCTTATCGCTTCGATCTCTTTGTTCTCGGGCGGCCGTCCGGGCGCTGGTATCTGGCTCGATTTTGGACCATATGTTAGGGTGATAAGGTCGTAATTCGTATGCGACTGTTTTGAATAAAACAACGTGCGTTCTATACAAAGGTGTATTGGACACTAACTTAAACTAAACTTAAACTATTGAATGAGCGGTGTCGCCGTGCTACGTACAGGGTACATCTAAATTGCTGATTGAATGAACAATGTGAGTTAGGTAGAAGTCCTCTGAAGTCCCTCTTAGTTATCCTGACACACTTCACCTATCCCAATAATCTAGAATTAAGGCTCTGCGAGGCTACTTTGCGATTTAAGCTCAGCATGTCAGTGTATAGCGAAGCGACTGCTAATGCATGTTTTATATCCGCAATAACACCGAAGACATCATGTGAATCATAAATGAACGATAGGAAATAGTCTTCAGGGGTTGATCCACAAAAAAGATATATAATGCACTTTACAGTACCGTGACAACCGATGATGCTAAGCGAAAGAATAAGAGCTGTGGGGTGCAAGAATCAGATCCACCTAGTAAGGTAATCGAACCGAATGACTGAATAAGTTAATATGATCCTCGCGCGTTGATGTCTTTTGTTAGAGAGATGTAACTGCCGCGTAAATAACAGATAGTAGTTAAAGTTCATATAATTCGAATTCGTGCTTAAAGAGGGGGTGTCGGGTGAAAGAAAGACTATAAACAGATAGGATAACTTCATTGGGCCTCTAACTTCGCTGGCGACTAACGACTAACATTCCAAGACGCGTAAATTAATCACCAGTTGACAAATAACGTGACGACGATACAGAACAACACTAATACCCACTTAACAGGGAACAAACATTTAGAAGCAATCATGAGATTGAATACCGTCACTAAAACATCTAGATGCTACTAAACAGATTTTATGATAGTTAAGCGAGAACAAACAGTTAGACCACCACCATCAGACTATCATAGTACTGTTGAAAAGGATGAGTCTCAAAATTCTCGTTAACAAAGGGATAAGGAATGTTAAACATGTTTACTATCAAGAGGAACATTGAAAACATCATCGATAGACAAGAATCCATATCTTCATATCCCAATTCACCAGTAAAGTAACATAAAAAAATAATAAATAGCACAGCTATAGAGAAATCGCCATTTTCTAGGTACGAAAACACTGAAAGTTTCAGACATAGATTTCGTCTATAAAACACACACTATCAAATTATAACAACAAATAATTATAGGAATAGGTATTCTAAAACACGTTTATTACGACTCCACAAGTATTCATTGTAAAAGTAGGAAATTAAGACTTTTACTCCATGTTAATGAAACATGCTCCAAAACGCCATTTTTTCCCGCGCAAAGTTCTTATTTGACAGAGATAACCATATCAACCAGATATTTTTTAAAACAACATTGTTAAAAGAAACCATACTTATTAACAGAGATAACCATATCTACCAGATAATTTTTAAAACAACTCTGTTAATAGAAACCATATTAACCGAATACATAGGAAATCCATGCAAAAGTAAGAAGTAACTGACTTCATTATTAAAACCATTTTTAAATGCGATGAGAAATACTTCATAGTGGGCTACTATATACTAAGAATTTCTAAAACATATTAATCTTAAATTTCTACGGACCAACAGTCACATAACAGTGTACAACTTATTTATAAACAACGGAAATGACCTATATATAAATAATAAATAAAAACAACAACAAAGGGTTACAAATATGAATACAAAATCATCATTAATATGAAGTGAATACTTCACAAAAAATATTATAATCGGAACAGAGAAATATCCTGAAATTAATGATCAAAATGAAACTCGATATCTTTGTTTGTTTATACACAACACCGAGCTTCACACTGGCCACTACGACATTTATTAATTGTTTACAAACATTGAGTATTTCTCGTGAAATTGAAGCATTAATATTTTCGGACAGCTGATGTGTGTAATATTTACGGTCATTGAATGATAAGCAACTGACATTCTGCTGAATGATGGCGACTGAAAACGCATTCAGTCAATACATCATAAATGAAAGTTCAAGTCAATGAGTGACATGATCTATACAGTTATAAGTAATGTTATTAATAACTTTTATTTCAAGTCGTTTATTGTTTGTAAACACAGGAAAATGTCTGATACGAGAACGTTTCGATGAAAGCCTTTTGTAAGGTTTCAGGCCAGCTGTGATTACAACGGTCCGTCCCACGTTGTTTTTTCACGTCACTCACAGTTTTTTAATACCGAATTCACTTTCATAGCGTTGACTTCGTACCGACGCGACCGTAAAACCTGTGAAAATAAATACCAGAAACATTTTTGGTCAGTTTTGACAAGCGCGAAAATATGAGGGTTTCACAGATTTATCGTAATTTTTTTTTGATTTCGATTCCGTTTCCTCACCTAAAACTTTTTATACAAAATGCTTTGCTACTTAGAAAAACATTATTCTATCATTACGTCACATCAATAATTATTTTACCATATTCAACTCCATTTGGGACATAGTATGTAATGATGGTCACCTGTAAGCAAGTCCTGTCTTCAAACCGATAGTTTTTTCGTTATAATGTATAAAACAATAAATCAAAACTAAAACAATTCAAAACCAAAATAGAAACTAAAATAGACCGTGTATTTCAGTGTTCATTATAACAAAACAGTATTTCTCTCTGTCGCTGCACTATCAGCATTCAACGAAATTCCGTTTCAATTTTGCCGTCAATTGGCTTAGTGGAAATATGGCTAGATTTCTAGGAACCCGCAGCGAGTTTAGCGACGGATTAAATTATCTACAACAGAGAGGTTCATTGTCAAGATCAGCGCATCTGATAGGAAACTAGGTCATTTGATAAATAAAATACAACACAGTGCCACGTGGTATATTTATTTATTTTTGACTTTAGTAAAAAATATTTAGTACAGTTCTCTGGACGGTGTTTAGTTATTTGATCATAGTTAAATACAAATGTTTGAGAGGACAATTATTAGACATGTTTAAACAATTTACATAAAATTACTGTTTTGGATTAATTAATTTTCTTTGGGCACACACGGCGTTCAATCACTACACAACATAAACAAAACAAGATTACATTTAAATAAGTTTGAGGCAAATAAAATTTCGTAGGGCGCTTAATCTTATGTAAGCTTATTACTAGCTTTTTAGGAACGTGAAAATTGGCCGGGTTTTTACTCCATACGATAGACATGCATAGTAATGGCAATACTTAATACTTAATTAAGGTCTTATTTTTCCTCATTCGTTTTTAACTTACATTATTTTTGTCTCGCTAATAATTCTCGGTCCCTTAAAAATCCCTTGTCTTTTGATTTTTTCTTGTCCGTGTTTGGTGTTGCATTGCCCTCTTATATAATGGAGGGGTATGACATGCTTTTATGTTTTAAAATACTTCTCTATCAACACTTTTATTAATTTCATAGGCTTTTGAATTAATTGATAATGAACGAACGTTGGCTCTGATTCATGTCATTTGTTGATAATATTTGAAATGAAATGTTTGGCTAACTGTAAAGAAATTGGGATGACATGATGTTTAGATGGCTCCACTACTGAACCGATTTGAAAGAAAAGTTATTTGTGAGAAGAAAGAAATCTTATTAATTCACATAAGGATAGCTAATTAGTTGTACATGTATGTTCTTGTGCATTTGTTGTTGTAGATGGTTTTAAAATAACAAATATAATTACGAAAATATCATGTTTATATTTTTGAAGTTGTTAAAAGCTATTTATCGTGGGAAAGGTTCGCGTGTGTAATGTCTTTCTTATAGTTTAGTAGCTGTAGATAGTAAAATCTGATATCATCACTTATTAGCACACACTGTATCACTAACAACATCCAAAAAACACTCAACACATTCAGTATCATTTTTATCTGGACCAGAGCCCACGTTGGGTATATATGGCAATGAGGTTGCAGACCAGGCAGCCAAGGCCGCAGCGGATCTATCCACCTCACCCATTTTTCACAACATTCCACTAAGCTATATCAAAAGACTTGCTAAAATCGATAGCTATAATACAGCCGCCGAATCTTACATCAATAACCCTAAGAGAGCCACCATAACAACTTGGTGCCCCACTCTCAAACACATACACACACTCATCAACAAAACTGGACACATCTTCGCTCTCACTCAACTTCTCACCAACCATGGCTATCATAAATCATACCTATACCGCTTCCATATCACCAACGATGACACATGCCCCTGTGACGGCACCTCAATACAGACATTCCTACACGTTGTCCACGTTGTCCACGATACATTCCTCTTAACACGTTGTCCACGATACATAAACCAAATCGACCCATACAATCTTGAACAAATCACTTCCGAAGAACACACCATAAACACCTTCATGACTCAACTCCCATACTCGTACATCGTAAATACCCTGAAAAATTTCAATAACACATAAAAAACACTCATACACACTAGCACACATACATCAACACACATTAACACACTCAAACACAATCATTATTATTTTCTTTGTAAACAAGCACCTTTTATGTTTTGTTGTTCCTTGTTTGTCCTGTTTATATCAGTCTCATAATTATGCCCCAATTCATGCCATATACTAAATCTGTATCAAATAGCAGATAATATTTGCGCATTGCGTCGCAATAAACTCCCTCTTGGGCCGGGTTTAACCCCGAGTGGATAAAAAAGCAGTCTTCAATAGTTAATAAATTCATAAAAGATTAAGAATTCACAATGAAAGTCCATTTGACCAAAGCTTCACACATTTTCAACCAACGCTTTTTGTCACATTTTCATTTGAAAAAAGTATAATAACTATAGACATATTTTATTTTCGTTTTTGTATTCTCACATAAACAATAATATTTTCACTAAAATTTCATAATTTTTCGGCTGATTTTATTGCTTTAAGTCTTTAATATATTAGCTAAACTTGTCAATTTTATAATTAGTACCTCGTTTTTTATACTCTTTGTTTGAATAAAATTAATCCATTTAGTCCGGTAGCCACGGAGTTAAAGCCCCCGTAATTCGTCATGATTAAGCTCAGGCAAGGCTGATGTCAAACAGTTTAGTGATGGTAATAGTAAAAATTGTAGATGTGAATATTATTGTTATTATATAGCTGAAATGATTTCTTATTACAATGTTTATATTATTTTAAATAACATTGAACTACTCACGTGTTTAATTGTGAAATTGATAACTATTCATAAATTAATCATAAATCGATTGAAAGTTTCTTTTAACTTATATTTGTTAGGTTAGTTTATCTAAAATAGTGGTTATTCTTCGAGCGCTAGTTTTTATGCAACACAAATTCTAAATATGACCTTATAATTATATGAAAAAAACTATAATTCAATTATTTTTCATTTGTTTCAAAACACACCTCTTTGGTTTAAACCTCCTTCATTACAAAATAGGCTAATTTACGAAGCCTGTGTTCTGTTAATTAATATTATACCTGTGGTCGATTATTTTCATTTTTATTCTGTTTCGAGTTACATGGAAAAAGGACGCGATCCCCTTCATTCGACTAATGAGTTTAATTGATATCGTTGTTGTGATAATTCCCCTTCATAGTCCACACTATGTGTGCATGGCCCGATATTGAGCATTTATATGCATGTCTGTATATGTGTTTGCATGTTTGTTACTAGTAAATTAATGTAGCACTATCAAAGATAATCTTGTAAGTATTATAATATATGCGAGTATAGAAAAATTGTGGATAACATTAAATATGTTCAATGATTACTTTAACATATTTTTTTTTGCGAGTTTTCTTTTATTTAAATGAAAATGATATGCAAACCAGCAAACATTGTAGTTTTATTTCATCTTCACAATATGAAGGCCCCCTAATACATCACTACATCATTAGGAACTACATATAAGTATCTGAAAAACAAGATGATTTATAAAGAGATTTCAATTTCGAAATTTGCCCTGATTACGGCATATAATCCGGCTCCTGTCCTTTCCTGACAAAAACTGCAATACAGAATTTTGACTAATTTTAAAGGCCGTAATATATCTCATATTCATATCTCATATTCATGTTACATGAACACGCACACGACACAAACTACCCTTGCAACGTAAATAAAGATACTGAAAGAGAAAGGAAACATTTTTGAGATACATTATTAAATGATGCCTAACAGATCATTACAGGTGGGGCCCAATAGGGCTCAACAGGGTCGATGCTCAGCCGGGGTTGCGGGCCAAATGCATAAAGATATCGCGGCCCTGGAGCAGGAGACGGGACGAGGGATTTTAGTCAATAAGAGTCGGTAGTGACCGACCTCGACCGACCAAGAGAGAGTGCCCTCTTGGCTCACCCTGGACAAGAGAAGTCATTTAATGATTATAACCAAGAAAAAGCAAACAAAAATGAATGTGATGCGAAAGACTGGACATTCGTAGTTCCTCAAATTTCCTAGCATAATAGTAAAGCACAACATCTATATGTGGGTAATGCAAACACCACCAGAAAATATCACGTGTTGTTAAAATACACAACTAATATTTGTTAAGAGTTAAAGTCAATTTCAGAGCATAAAGTTGACGATTCTGACTAGAATAATAATAAGCAGCATCATATCTTTAACAAATTCAATAGTATTACATAATTATAAGTGCAATATCATTTCACGTTTTTAAATTAGATTAAACTAGATCGTCCTGAATATCCAAAATTCCACACTTAAACCATTCATTTAATATTTGACCAACTGCCACGCACGCGTATTAAATAGAATGTCACTTATCGGCAAAATGTATCTCGATTAACCAGTTTAACACCTATCTTTATAATAATATAATTTTATTAATATTCCCCAATGACTGGCATGTTACACTGCACGTCTATTTATTAGTGGTTCACATTAATTGAATATTGGTGATTCAATTTTCGGCTTAAACCGTGAATTGGTTTTGAATCGAAATTGCATCTAGCGATTGCATTATACGTCGCGTTATTGCGAGGCTTGGTTACAGACTATGACGATTTATGTTTCGTATCTGAAACTGTTTCTTTTAATAATAGGTATTAATACGAGTTGATGAATTTGATGTATAGTAGTTAACTTAAAATGGTTAACAATAAAAAATCGTGTCGAATTAGTCTAAATGAACTTTAACTACCTTAAATAAGGTAAAACTTGAAAGAGATTTCAAATTAAAATGTAAATTTATATATAATAGTAAAGTTACAAAAAATTACAAACTTATTGCTTTTAAATTTAATTTGAGTGAATTCAATATGAAATACCTTGATGGCTTTAGGACGGTTAAAAATGAACATAATTGACTGAAAATAAAAGTCAATTTTGGCATCAAAAAGTTTATATTACTTTTAATGCGCAACAACGTATTTATCTAACATACGACGAAACTAAAAGTCTTTCAAGTTTGCCATTGGATTCAGACAACACTAAAACACAAATAATAAAGTTTCTTAAGATATAAGATATATTTTCAGTAGTTGCCCGCGGAATATTTAATAAAGGTTAAAATTATGAACACTTTAATAAAATATAAGTTTCCGTCTACTTAAAGAACTTCATAAGATACTTACCGTCACCACTTAGTTTAATAAGGAACTGGAGGCAAAGGAAGTTCTCATAATCATTCATATTCAGAAGCCATTTTCAAGCAGCTTTTGTTAAATAAGAATACGTGACGTTTCACGTTTTTGCGGATAATAAGTTTTACATTTTTAGACTGATCTTTTTTGGCTAAAGGCTAATGAATATTTTTTTACAGTTCTATATTATGTACATTATCATTTTATAGTTGTTCCTTGCTATTGTTAGCAGAAAAAAAACAGTCAAACCGTTTGATGGTATGCGGGCATACTGTAACGCAAATTCTCTGACAACACCACAATCATGTGAGTTTTCTTTACGCCGGTCATTTATACGCTTATGACGTTCGGCGCTTTGATTGGCCTGATTCAAGTTAGCCAATCAATCACAGGGTAAGATCAATTAGGCACCGCGGCCTAGGCCTAGAGTAGGAGTAGGAACGGGAGGGTTTTTAGTTAGCAAGAGTCTGACACTCCCACCGCCCGACACTGGGCGGGAAAAGTCACTAAAAGGTATAGCAGGCACATCAAGACAACAAACCGTTTTCGGGTAGGTGGGCTCTCCGAAAATTATGGCATTAACTTTGTTAATTTTTCAGATCTGACCGACCAATCAAATTAATATACAGATATAAAGATAAACATGTAAAAGATTGATAAAAGAGTATAAAAGTAAAAGTAAATAACGAATGAAATATTCAACAATTCAATTCTACTATTGGGGGTGGAGACAGCTCCAGCAAATCAGAGATCGTGAGTATTGGCCCAACCGCTCGTCTATAAATAGTGCAGCCAATACAATTTTGCTTTTCTATACACATCTGTGAAGGTAAATAACCATATTTATTCAATACCACGATAAGCTGAATCTATATACATATATGTACATGCCACTTTTCGCTGTAATGTCAATTACAATGAAGATTATTAGAGTAAAGAGGATCATAACTGTCCTGTTGGTCAACTTTTGGCAAGTGTTATTGGCGAACCGAACCAAAGACGTGTCGGGTTCGATTGCTGAGTCGGACAAAGTTTAAATGGTATTTTTCGGCTGTCCGATAACTCTTCATACCTTATAAGCTAAGTGTCTAGAATTTAGCTAATTAAAGCAGACGGTCTTAAAACAAAACATGGGCTTTCTTTAGTCTAAGACTATACCATCAAGGGGTTACCTATTTCATAGCACCCAAAACAAGAACAGGTAAAAAGTGAGTGTATCATGAAACCTTTCATATTTCCATAGACACGCACAACCAATGTGTCAATTAGATTTGTGTTCAAAATATCTGCCGTAACATAATATCGCTGACATAATTAAGTTCCCACACTGACAATCAAATGATTACCTATCAAGATTAATTAATTGATAGTACAAGTGTGTCCAGGCTTCCGTGAAATTATTATAATGAAGTAGTTGGTAATATTGTCTTCATTATATGCTAATACTGTGTTCTTGTATTATGCATGCTAATTTTATGTGTAAACGCCACAACTGATATTACATACAATTTGAGACGTTTCCCACACCTAGGCATAAATTGAGGGTTACTTGAGAAATCTTTTTATTTAGGTAATTTTAGCTAAAAAAATATTATGTATATATTGGTAACATGTAAATAAATATATATGAATAAAGTTCCAATTAATATAAATAATTACAATTTTTTTTTGTAATTTCGCGGTTAAATAAAAGTAGATATATTTTTCTTTATATATATTTTATTTATCGTGTACTATGAGTATACATAGAATTGAATTTAGAACGATAGTGAATGAGCATTAAAAAATTAAAATATTTTCGATCAAATTTGTTTGTTCTTTGTAGTCGATCCATGCGCTTGACTTTCATAAATGCCATTTGTTCATTTAACTGATCATATTCACAAAGCTTTATGCTCATGAAGACCTACAAATTAATCTCTATGTATCTATACCAGTATTATAAGGAGCTAAAATTTTTAAGTTTCTTTGTAGAGGGTAATGCTAGGAACCGGTGGTCGGGTTTTCAAAATTATTTTATTGATATATAGCTACAATGTTCCTGAGGGCTATAGCTATAAAACATCACTCTACGACCAATAGGAAGTGAGCAGTGGGTTAAACCGCGGGGCAAAAAGCTAGTAGATTATAATGAACAGGAAACATAAAATACACCTAGCTTGTAGGGACAAAGGAACACATCTACTAGACTCGACGTGTGAAAACCACCTAACTATGCATACGTCACTTCCCGTTCCAGTCACTTTGTGTTTAAGCTGCGAGTACACTCGGAAACTGGAACACGGGCTAGCTATTGTTCGATATTTAAATATTCTTTTTACTTTTTTCTCTAGCTGTTTTTTGTCTCATTAAAACCGAACTTTAAAAATTGACAATTTCACTGCTAAGCGTGGGATATTTTTCGAAACTGAAAACTAAGTCCAGGAATGTTACGGGTTGTTTTCTTTTCTAGGCCTGCTTATGTATGACACATATTATCCATGATAAAAGTGACAAAAGTAGGATAGGTCTTTAGAAACGACAATAGTAAAAGTATTTGTAAATTGAAACAAAATTATTTTTTTTATGAGTAGCCTAACGTACAGGGAGTAAATAAAAGTAAAAAATTAAATAATTACTTAATTGTGCAATTTCAAGTGTGTGAGAACCATGCTTCGGCGCGAATGGTTCGGCTCGGTCGGAGTACCACTGCCTCACAGAAAACCGGCGTGACACAAACATAGCGTTGTGTTTCATCGTATGACTTATGTTACCGAAGGCCGAAGGTATCGCATCAAAAACAAAAGATATCAACGACGCACTCACATTAATAAAATGAGAAATGCTCTACTAGTTTCTACTAGCTCTACGTTTTACTGCACGTCGATTTATAAACTTTGTTTGATCTTGTGAGAGTGTGAAGTGAGCTTCATAGTGACGGGGAAATTACATTACAAAATGCCACTTTTAACATCACCTCATACTTTATCTATCAAAATATTGCTGTCAAATTAGTCAACTCGCAAGTGTAGGGCTAGAATACAGGCTCACAGCGGAGTTAGAATGAAGTCTTACAGAATCACACTGCTGCTCGAGGTTCAGCTCTTCTCATCTAGCTACTGCCAGCCATCCTCCTGCCAGACATCGTCAGTCGACCTCGCCGGAGAGCGCCCTACACTACGTTTGCCTAGGCGTGATCTCCCCTCTAGAACACGTTCCCCAATGGTCAAATATCAAAGATTTTTTTAATAAACTAGAGGCTTGGTACACGTTTCACTACGTTATAAACGAAGAACAACTCAATAGATTTTATGCAAACTACATTTAAATCATTTAGCCTAAACATTTGGTGAAGATAGGTGAACCCGTTCAGAGTTATAAAATGACAACAAAAAGTGTATATAAGTATAAACTTTACACACATTAGAGATGGGCAGTAGAAAAACTCAAAGTATAACAAGACCTTAACAAACACCTCAAATATAACATAGTTCAAGGACAGACTCGATTTAATATATATTATACCACATCATCAGCCTAAAAGTGCTTACTGCTGAGCTAAGGTCTGTAGGTATTCTCGCGCGGAGAAAGTTTGAGTATTAATCACCACGCTTTCTTAAGGCAGTTTGACGATTAAAACTTATTATTAGAAATTATATGTCCATGTTTCCTCACGATGTTTTTCTTCACCGTGTCTTAATAACTATAGAGATTGCCTATAACTTAGGAAAAGTAAAAAGAAACCTCTGGGCTACCACGACGATGAATGATATCTTTATAATATATGGAAGAAATTCTTCAATTGGCTTTCTTTAGTAATCAAAACTACAAAATTTTCGACGTTACGGAAACTTCCAATAAAGTGGTCTATAGTCGAAGGAAATTATTTATTGCATTTCGAAATGCAGTGACGTTCACAAATAGAGATCCGACAACGGAACGTCAAAAGGAAATAATCCTGTATAGAATCAGCCGGCAATCTTACATCGGAAATTGGTTGGTTGAAGTCGTGCATCAGGTTTTCAGATAAAAATATCTGAATTGGAATAAGATCAGACTATTAGAGATTCCCCAACACCAGAAGGTTGGTTGAATAGATTAAATCTTTTAAAAATCGATATTTTTATTTTTGACTGTAAAAAATATATATATTGATGACACGCTCTAAACGTTACAAAGCTTTCAAGCAAAACAATATTTGTATAAAAGAAATAGACAAAAGAAAAACAGACACGTGGAACTAAAATAAAACTTTAATAGAATTCCTTGTTTCGGTATTAAAAAAGTGACCTAAATTATGATGAAGTATGAAAAGTCATACAACAAAAACTTTTGTCAGTGAAATATGTTATCTATGATGTTAGCAATAGGGTCCTACAATCGTTGGTAAAGTTGAGAATAACGCTGAATTATTCAAGACAGTAGACTACTTTTGCAAACACTACACTTGTCCCATGGGTTTTGTAAGACCCGACTAAGGGAATACACGTCTTCTAGCATCGCTTTTTGTCTTTTATAGTGGAATACTGACCACTTTTGTATAGGAGTCCAGTCTCGAAGCCAAGCCACGATTTGATCATGTGACCATGATTACTCACATAGGTATCACTACTGAAACGGTAAGAAGGAGTAATTAAGATAAAAGTCACCTTTAGTACGGAAACGTAACATTTAATTTAGATAAAATAGAACTAGACATTCGAAGTTTCAAAGCTAAACGAGTATTTTATACACAGAAAGACAAACAAAAGAATTTTATCATAAGATTTTTATTATAACTTTCGTGAGACATACTAAAAACGTAACGACGCGGCGACTGTCGCGCTGCTACTGGCAGCTGTAGGAGTGCGACAGTCGCCGCGTCGCGTGTCGCGGAATGCTGCTCATGAATATGGGCCTCTAGCATGGCTTGAAACTAGTCGAGTATCTTGTCAAAACAAATCCAGTGAGTAAGCCGAAAACAAAATAATTAATAAGATTTTGTTTCAATTGTAAACATAATATTCGACTAATATCTTGGTCTAAAGTTAAAGTTAAAAACATTAATTCCAACGTTGCCATTAACAGGGACTTTTCAAACGTCAAAATAGAATAATTGACTGTCATTCAGTTCTCATTCCTAAATGTAGATACGACGACCAAGAAACTACTCTACTCCAAGCCACTCTAAAAGGAATCCAAAGAGTTCAATTGTCACTGGTAACCCTTTCAATAGTTAAAAAACAATTACTCTACTAATCTGATTTAATTATAAATTTAGTTTCGGAAAATAGTGTGAACTGTATCTTAATGGGCATTCTAAGAGGATCTTCAACATATACTTATGTAGTGACTCCTATATTATAATAATATATTTTAGATACCTAATGTTTACTATGATAGATTTCAGGCATATAAATATGAGATAGCTTTATTACTTAAAAACAACGATTTTACTTCTGACCAATGACGTCACTGCTTGTAGTTCTATAAAAAATGAATACAAATTATCGTTTTAGAATATGGTTGGGGAAGCTAGAAAGTATATACAAAAATACATAATACATAAAGCGTTGCTCTTAATCCAGTTTCTTTATTTAATACTTATATGATATAATCGATTAAATTTTGACATAAATATTTTAAAATCTTGGAATGTTACTCGTTAGAGATCGATTTGTTTATTCTTAATTTGAAAATAGATAAGGTAATAACGTCAATTTTATTTGTTCAACAGGTAACAAACTTACATCTGAGTTACGGATGACATGTGAGTTTTAATTAGTTTTTAAGAGCATAATAATCCTATACAATCGATAATAGAATCGATCGACTTGTCAGACATTGTTGACAAAAAACAAGTAATATTATAAAAAAAATACACTTCAGTAACATCCGCTTCATATTTTTTTTCAATGGTTGCTTTGGTACACTTCGTTGAGGGGCTCATTGAGGAGGTTCTATACGTAATTTGTCTGCAATTTTATATAATTGTCATTACACACTTTTTACTATGTCTATGTATATTAGTAGGTATATACCTTTCTATTGACGGCTTCACTCGTAAGAAATTTGAAAACTTTTTTTCTATTAGGTTGCTATCCGGTAGGAATATCAATAAAGTAGTTACAAGTCCGAAACTAGCTTTCAAATAAACAACATTTATTTTAATCAGTTTAGTATATTTTGAGCCTTTTCAATGCAAACTGACGTATAATCAAATATTTCCTCTTCGTAATATTTATAAGGATTAAAACAAAGTAAATACTGCAAATAGTAGAAGTAACATATATCAAAGCGTTTTAGTTAATTCCCAAAATCTACGTTTTTTTAATTCTTATAGACTGAAATGTAGCTTCTGCACGATACAGTGTCGCGGAGGCGTCATATACAATATACATATATTGTTCAGTATCCAGTTTATGTATTGGAAGACTTGAATGCAATTTCAAGGCAGAAAGCTTCATAGAGAAACGTGAAGCCAGCTCCACTGGCTGCCAATGATGCTTGCACAGAGCATTCGAAATTAGAATGTCAACACATTCCCCTTCGTATGTGAATACTCAAGCAAATGAATAGAGCCCGCTTGAGGCCGTAATTCCTAGTATATAGAAGTGAATATATATATTGATACTGTTGTATAGCGATCATTGGTAAATGGAAAAAATATTGTCATCTCTTTTTATTGTATTCCATATTTAGATTAAACATTTTATATAAATTACTGTCACGACCTGATAGAAGAACGAACGAACATTTAAAATAGGGTATATATGATATAGTAATGGCCATATAACTATCTAAGCTATCTTATCCCTCTATCTTCCCAGTCAGTAAGTAAACAAATAAGTAATATTAAACTCTGTGGTCAAAATCTTGAACAGTACGGTAGTTTGAACGAAATAGAGTCAACTAAAAATCGCGAGTTACTCACGTGTATACCTGATATCGAGAAAAGCTCTACTAGTTTCGAACCACGATGTCGCGTCCACGCACGCTGCTCATGAGGAAGAACCCCTCTGTGGATCGAAACTAGTAGAGCTTTTCTCGATATTATACACGTGAGTAACCCGCGATTTCTAGTCAATTTAGTATGTCTCACGATAGTTATTATGAAAACAAATAAAGTCAGTACAATTTGTCATAAAACCAATATACTCCCAGATATGTATAAAACCACTCCAAATAAAACATATAGTGAGATTAAAAGAGAAATTGTGGTGAAAGGTTTAGAAATAAACAGCAGTGGAAAAAGTGTCACTGCAGGAGGTTAAACGAAACTTAATCGTGTGCCAATCATGGTGAACCATGCGACCGCTCGCTTTGTTAGACTCAATGCACGAGCACAAAGCTATTGGATTTTTACAACACAATGATAATATGATCCTTTTATGTGGTGGACAAGGGTTAAAATCGTTTACTTTTGTTCATCTTTGCCACCTGTTACTGTAAATTGTTTTTCACTTGCAATAATACGAGATAATAAGAAACGATTAAATTGTAATTTTTTTCTATATTAAGCTTGGACTATCGTGAAACATACTAAATTTAGTCCAGTCAACTAGGTGACAAAAATTACTGTTTCCAGTCAGAACATAAGCGTTATGTTATTTTAAGTGGCTTTTAATTCAATATATATATGTAAGCTATTGATACACCTAATCCAATTTAATTCAATATAACCCGTAATTGTTTGAGTGTACTCTGAAGTTGGCGAACCAAATAAATTATTAAAAATAATAAAATAAGTCCCGCGATCACTTGAGATTAGTAGAGCTATTCATATGTTAATTCACGTCATTTCAAATAAATTCAATGTAAAATTCGCTTGTTATGCCCATTAAAAAGACATATTTTATAAAAGACAAACTAATTTCAGTTTATCAATTCTGTTTAACTCCAAAAAGGACATTTTGTTTTTAATTACAAAAGTGTGACTGTTAGCTCACCTGTTCCACTTAAAAAATGAGTAATTACCATTTTGTTACGAAGCAATTAGTGGAGAATGTAAAGTGGCCACAACTCTAAAGAGCTAATAAATTAGTCTTACTTGGGATAGCGGACTTACTCCTAGAAATAAGATGTAAATATCTTCAAAGAGGTTGAAGTTTTAAGGTGCCATGAGAAATTGCAGTCAAGTTAATAATTCTCAGCACTAGAGCAGATTACATTGGAATTTATTAGATTTAAGCAAATACTTTCAAGATAGGATAACTTTTTCTTTGAGTTTAAATGTTAACTTAAATAGTCTGCGCACCACCATTTTCGATCGTGAGAATACATACTAGAATTTCTTTAAATCAATGTGAATTTTTAAGAGAATTCCATATTATGTAGTAGATAATCGATCTTAATTTCAAAGGTTGACATTAGGTGATTAATATTGTCCTAATTTAAAATAAAGTTTTACAAATAAAAAGTTTATTTCATCGTTTCATTTTCATATGAATGTGCAATCAATTGTGATTTGAACGTCTATCTCTATAAAGTCGCATAAAATCCAACGTTGTCAACGTATGACAGAAAAAAGGGTAATCGTTTTTCCAAATGACTTCATTCATAACGTAATTATGTCAGTCATGATCTTTATATGACAGTAAAAAAGGCCTTTTCAATAAATACTTTATTCTGAACCATTCGTGAGTTGGAGACCCTTTTCTATCATTTTCTTACTTTTTAGAATAACATAAACAGTTATATTTACTAATAAAATAAATCTGAAAGACTTAGTCATTCGTTCGACAGGTCTCTTTGAACCGCACGGTTGAACGCGCTGAAGACAAAGGCAAGATTTGAAAACAAAACTTATTTTTGTTTTCGTTAACCCATATCTAAATCTGACAAAAAGAAATAAAATATTTATTTAGTATGAGAGCGAGGTTACTCAATAAATCTGTAGTTGATTTATTGGATTACTACAGATAGTAAATATTATTATTTTCTATAAACAGATACAGAAACGAATACATTTAACAACTGACAGTTTAAGATGTATAATAATATGTATACGTTTGCTTGCTAAATATAATTGAGCTGTTAATCTCTTCATTGTTAGTCTCCAGTACGAATGGTGGATAATTAGTTAGCACTACAATTTCACAGCCAACAAAAACTAAAACCTTTTCACGTTTACATTTCAGCAACAATATTCTTCGTTATATTAAAAAAAAATTAAAAAGTTGAGGGCAAATTTTTCGATTTATTCCCGGATAAAAAAGGCTCGTCAATTGCACTAGCTCATAAGTATAATAAATATAATATATAATTTTATTACACCTATATTACATTTGATTATGTGGCCTTCGATTCTTTTTACTTTAGTTTTCCGAGTCAGATTCCAATTATATATATTTCCTAAATATCCAGGTTAACTGGTTGACAAAGTCTTGTTAGTTAAAAATAAATCAGTATTTTAGTTCGTTTCAGGCCACAGCAGATACGTGTAACTAATTAAAGACGGCCCCATTCGGTTCAGACGACTTATATGTCTTGCATCCGAGACAAGTTACTCAAATCTAAAAGCGAAGTATGCATATAGAATATATTTTTAGTATCACAATTAATTCTATTCGCGATGAATTGGGTCACAGGTTTTAAATTTTGTATATTTATCTGTAGGAGACACTAGCAATAGAATTCAAGGGAGGGGGGAATAAATACTAGAATAATATCCCAACATCTATTCATACCTCTTCTGTACTAATTCATCTTACGAGTTCAGAGGGCCTACTGTGATGTGTTAAAGCGTGAATCTTTTGGGCAAGAAAAAGGGATGGAGTTATAAAAGGTGTATAGCTCCATACCTCTTTCTCCTCTTCGTGGTAGACCTACTGTTCACCCCTTTTTACGGTGTAGGTTTACCATGACATCCAGTAACCAGGCGTTAGTTGTTATGAACAGCTGTCATCCTACTGAATCTGAGTTTGAGTTAGAAATAGTGCATCCAATATAATAATGCGCTGAGGATGCAGGACTACCTTTGATGTAGCGCAGCTTGGAATTTTTGCCTAAACCGGAGTAGATGACTTTCTATGATGTGGTGATTGAGGCACAGTCCTAAAAGAATAGTATCTATACTGGCAGATAAAATTGATGGGCTGTTTATTAGACATGTGCGTCCTGTTGCCTATGTTAATAATTGATCAATATTAACGAATGTTTTTTACCTAACATTACAAATAACAAACACTAATACATGGATCTTTGCTCTGATATAAAGAAATTGATTAAAAATAAAAAAATATGACGACTAAATATACATATTTTATTATGCGATTGCCTGGTTGTCTTAGCTCTAGCCAGGGGATCGATTACAGCACAGGATAATTACTTTTATCCACAGAAGTATAACCACAACATACCTTTTTAGGTAAACTAACAAATAAAGTCAAAGTTTTTTATAGGAGACATAATTTTATAATAACCACTAGTTTTATTAGAAGCGTAATTAAAATAAAAGTGTGTATGTCCAAGCACACGGATCGTAATGTCAAACGGAGTGTGGTAAATCGAAACAATAATCTTGTCATTCTCGATCACAGCACTAACGTTATAACAGTATGGCAAGTTTAGCCAAACATCAATGGACAAAGGTAGGTAGGGTGCTCGATTATCAAGAGCCGCAAACTAATCGATCCGGCTCCCGCAAATCTTCAGTGTGATCGTTCATTAAATACTGCATGCGATACGCCATTCGTGGAAGTGGTTGAAACAGATTAATGGTTGAACCTAACTCAATAATAATTGGACCTGGATTCCGTATCGAGAACACTCGTGTTACTGGTCTGGTTTCGAGAACCTGTGAGTCGGAACGAGCATAACTAACCAAATGTGAGGTCGTTAGTGTGATTTCAATTGTGGTTTATAAATTCAAATCATAACAGTTTAATTATTGCTTTGGTTCGAAATTGATTTGTTGCGTTGCAATTAATATTTATTAGTTTAATTGTAACTAATTGTAGCTCAGTAATAGAGCTTAACAGTTTATTTTTGGGTTTGTGGATAAATCTTACTGACATTTTTTTAATCGGCCGAACTGTTGGTATTGTAAAACAGTCCTTAGAAAACAATGAATTAAAACTTATTTTTCCGAATTCAACATTAGATCTATAGAGTACGAACTTTCTATTGAAATAGTAAAAAAAAAACTATAGATGGATGGAAATAATTGAGTTTAATATTTCCAATTAAAGCTCGAAATAGCATTCGTTTCGTACAGCGTACATTTTTATTTTGCCACACGGCTAGCCACTTCTAAAGCATACAGTGCAAGGATTTTTTATTGAAAAAACTTTCCCTTTGCAGCGAATGTCGGGGAAATATTAAAGTTTGCGTTTGAAACTGGCTCGCTGCGTTGCCCGTTAGACGCCGCGCCGCATGAAATGTAATTAATTAACTTAAATTGGAGCGCAATGGAGAAATACTCGTGAAAAATCTGCATCACAAACTGACTTTGTATCGCTGTTTCGACATTACAAAGTTTCCTTTGTGGATTTCACGGAATGTTAGGCAGACATTGTGTTCAAGAAACTTCGTATCAACACCTAAACTTATTTTTATTGTGATATTCGCTTTTTGTGAAACTGTGTTACTTTCAAGAGGTAAAATGTTATTGACTTCAAATATCCAAGTTGAGATGTTTAAGAAAAATGAGTGTAGTAAGTAGGTCATGTTAAACAATACATTAATAAAAGGTTTAATTAGTTATGCTAATACGTAAAATAATGTTTGAATTAGAAAGTTGCAATTTATAGTTCAAACTAAACTAAAAAGATATGTTACGTAGGTTTAAGGACACCCGAATAAAACAATGGAAGGTTGCCTCCCGACCAGCTCATACTTTATTTAACAGCCATTCAATTCATCCAGTTTTGATCGATACGTCATCGGCTTTCAACAGCCTCTACTCGGGTATGCGATTGATAAAAAAAGTCACGACTCTCGAATACACTTTGCTGTCAAAGCGCACTCACAAAGGGCTGGCGTCGAAGCCTTTTTAATTCGAACAATTCGATTGCCGGACATATCGATAAAAACGTCGATAGTCGTATTCGATTATATCAGGGCCTTTTTTATCAACTTGTTTTTCACGTTCGCGGGTGCGATGAATTATTCCAAAAGTTTCGTGAAAAAGAAGTTTATGTTTGCCTCGATTTTCATATTGGAATTTTCAGTGTGCTAGTGGTAAATGCGTAAATGAAAATTGCAAAACATTTACAACCACGGGGCCGATTTATTATTTATTTTAAAAGCATTCAGCAGTTCAATGCTTTTATATTTTCTTTCTTGTGCAACTCAATAGCATGAAATCGAAATGTAAAAGCTGATTATGGTTGTTTTATATTCGAGTTAATTCGTTAATATTTATGGAGGCATTGAAGTTATGTGTATATACACACATACAATACATACATAACATTCGATTCGAAGCTTCGATTAATATAGCCAGTATATAAAGAGCATTATTTTAAAAAGTTCAAAGTTGAATTTCAAATGACAATAGATATATGTACATCTAGTTTGCATCGTGACATCTCCCAGAGTCCCCGCTCAATCACAGTCTTAAACAGCCATCGATATTTGCATAGCAAATCGTTTCCATCGTTGCATTATGCATTTCAAATATCAAATGAATTGTAAATGAGTTGCTTATATAATGGGAACGAGTTTGCCTATTGGGATTTGAACATTACAAGCATAATGGAACTGCAACTAACCTTTTGTATAAGTGAATGAAGGTTAGTGCGTTGTATATTTATGCATGTTCTCTACGTCGTATGGGCTGGACTCTTACTGGATAGTTAGTGGTTTTTAAGATGGTTATGCCATAGCATCTACATATGTCACAGTCACATTGTATAATGCGCCGTACTACATAACATCTAGATGTTATCAAACACAGCACCATTTTGGAATGTGGCTTCAACTATTAGCCGCTATTATAAAGCGAAAGATTACCCGTCTCTTTGACAGTTTCCACTGCGTATTTGCTGGGGCGCTTGGCGGCCGCTCCCGCGGCGTCCAAGACGGCCCGGCTTATAAGTATTTCTTATAACTATAAGGCAGCCCGTTGTATACTTCGACGAGCTACTTAGATAATTTATGTAAGATTAGAACGGTGATCCTTAACAAATAAAACATGTCAAAGATGCGGCTAATCTCTTGCTTTATTACATTACGGCTAGACGTGTTAAATGAAGTATGGCACCGAAAAAGACACGGCAGTTTTTTTCAGCCGCATTCAATCCGTTGAATCGCTGTATTTCAAATCGACCCTGTTTTTTTTTAAATACTAGCTCTAATGTAATACATCGCATTACACAATTCGATAACGATATTTATGTCAGGGGGGTTGGATATAGCAGTTTTAAAAGAAATAGGTTCTTCAGAAAGCTCTGCTGCCGACGGCTACGAACTTCATGTACTTATTAATCAGACTACCCAGTCATATAGTACATTTGTTAGTAACAATTCAAATAACAGTTACCAATAAAAATACTCAATATTTTATAGGAACTTAACAGGTTGACATTCTATTCTATTCTATTTACGCAAGTAATATATATGTCTATGATTTTATAAGAATAGTTGTGGCAAAACATATCTTTGTATATTCTGTATATGTTGTACTACATAATCATCTCTACTAAAGAGATAATGTTTTCGAAATAAAATTTCATCTAGTAACATTTTAAATGTGACCTTTAAAATCTTTTGAAAAGTCGTCCTTTAGAAATAGATGTTCGCGAGTCGGCCCGCTGAAACTTTCAGTATGATCAACTGAGCTCACCGTGACGCGAAAAGGCGAAATGTATGTCTAAGAAATGAGATTGCACATACGTACGCACATATGTGGTATACATTGAAATACGTGGTACATTATTAATGTGTGAAGTTCAAAAGATGTTTCAAGTGAAATATTTAAAGGAAAGCCTTTGAATATTATAATATACGGTTCCTTTTGAATTTGTAATGAGGAGTAAATGTGCAACTGACGGTAACGTTTGTTAAATAAATGAACAAGTGCTTTCTTTAGTTACGTATAAATTGTCCAGGAATAGTGATTGCAATACATTCGTCCCTTTTAGCATATAAAAGTAACACCAATTCGTAGAAATAAAAGTAAATCGCAAATATTGTAGCGCCGTAACATTGCAAACAGAGGAAAACTCTCATTCAATTAATAAGTTCTAAATTGCTGTTACTGTTACTGAGATACCGCGAAAAAAAATAAACAAAGTAAACAAGGAAATCTGAACTCAATGACCGGAAATAGCAAACGAAAACTTTTAATTGAAAAAGTAGAAATAAGAACATTTGTTTTTAATTATGTGTCAAAAGATTGGTTCGGGTTCCTATGGTCGTACACTGTAAAAGAAGCCGTGTTGCGGCCGACTAGAGTACTTTTTTGAAGAACTACACATTTGACAGAAACCATACCATAACGTTCTTCGAAACTTAATCATAAACTCTCTTAAACTGCGGAAAATCATGGCTGCCTATAATACCGAAAAACCTCTAATCTAAATGAAACCAAAAAAGAAAACAATTTTATTGTTGATTTTGGATCACCCCTGTTGAAGATATTGGGGCAACAAAGAATAGAACGATCGAGCTGCTTATTAAAGTAATGTTTTTTTAATATGATTTACCTATTTTCTGAATTCTGTCCATAAAAGTTTGTACCAAAACATATGAAAGCCATTCAGCCTACGTATTTATAAACATGCTATGTTATAAAGGAGACTTAAATTACTAAAAAATGTATTGAAATACCGGATTTTCGATTTCGCTTTTCGTTCATAGTTTCTATTTGGAATATGAAAATTGCATTCGTCAGTAGCGTTGTTAAAAACGCAAAACTGTATTCCTATTTTGTCTCGATACCTGCGTTTAATTTGTTCGAACGTTGCAATATAAATATTTGACGGTGTATTGCCAGAGGCGTGCTTTGGTTTTTGTTTATTAGTTTGCCACCACCACTGTATTAGAGCAAATATTTTTTTTCGCTTTTAACTTTTGCCGAGTTTAAATATAAACGTTTGGTGCCGTGAATGTTAGCGTTTTGTGATTTATTGGCAAAGAAAATACTCATACGTACAAAAAATACTTTCCATCAGTGGTACATTATGAGTGTGTGTTATAAATAAAGGAGGTCCATGCTGCGGCACGAATGGATTGATACCACGGCCTCTAGAAAACCAGCATGAAACAACCTTAGCGTTGTATTTGGTCGTGTGAGTGAGGTTACTGGAGATGTAATCCATCCCCAATCCCTAAATTTCCACAACCCTTATCCCCAAATGGTCGGCAACATACTCGTAACTCTTCCGTTGTCCACGGCGTGCTTGTTAACCATTCTATTACATGAAAGAAAATGTATGAGTGGGTAGTGCAAAATAACTCCAGTGATGGCGGGATGGCGGGGCACACGATCGTGTAGTGAGGGTTCCCCGCGCACCGCCCAGTCCCCGTACTATCGAGCTTGTGGGCTACCCTTTACCCCTTTTACCATCGTTGTTGACTGTTTAGCAGAAAACTTCAGCTACCTTGCAATAAATACTGTTCACAACCGCTCTAAGTTCAATAGAGTGATTGTTTTCAAAAAGTTTGCACGGTTGGCGCGGTGGTTAGGCAACCTGCTGTCGCGCAACGTGTCGTTGGTTCGATTTCCGCACGAAACAACTCTATGTGTGATTCATAAAACGTTGTTTTTAAACATTTTAATTAATAAGAATTTCTTATTTCTTTCAGTGACTTGTCCATTATAAGCGCGGGCTTAACTGGAACTGAACTAGATTTTAATAGTGTTTCGTGTGTTTTTATAACACTTATTAACAGTACAAGGTCAAGTTACGTTGTCAGGGATCCTATA
Organism: Spodoptera exigua; assembly: GCA_902829305.4. Classification (NCBI taxonomy): domain Eukaryota; kingdom Metazoa; phylum Arthropoda; class Insecta; order Lepidoptera; family Noctuidae; genus Spodoptera; species Spodoptera exigua. Next base: position 1,957,178 of record LR824601.2, on the reverse strand, counting down.
TCCTCTATTCTTTTCCTAAGGTAAACGCCACGGAAAAAGTAGTCATTAGTCGATTAGGGGCCTTTTTCACATTATAAGGACATCGATAGGTCCTCCAAATATCTAAAAAGTAACAAATATATTTTAATAAGAAACATAATATGTATAAGCTATGCCAATAAGATAAGTTTATCGGATGATTATAATATGGTGTACAAGGCCCAAATTGTCCCTTAATAATATATCAGAAGTATTACCTTTAGTATACCGGAATAAAATATATGAATAATGTGATAGCCTAATAAAGCAACAGCCCAAAGATTCTTATATAATAATTTAAATTATTAAAGTCGTTATAATATTTTTCAGTCGGATTTGGATCGGCCTTTTAGGGAACGAAGTTTAATTTCCAACACTAATTCTGCATAACAGTGGAGCAAGTTTTAGCAGTTAATCGTTGAATAACTAAGATGACTCGCGCTTGCAGTTATTGTTCACAGTTTCGAGTGCCATTGTGAACGCTTTGAAACATTTCTAGCGAATGGAGCAGCTTTACCGCTCTTAAGTCCAATTTCATTACGAAATAAGTATTGTTGGAGGACAAGTTGTGACTTACAAGAATACAATTTTATCATATTTGTGATATTTTATTTAAGATTTAATGTACAATATGAATATTATATTTTAAACATTAACGAAGTCCGCCGGACCCGTTTTAAAACTAATGAATTCCCCACAAACTCTGAACACATTCATTAGCAGTATTTTCCTCGACGCATTAAATATTATATCGGCGTCGCTCCAGTGATCCCCCAGGCGTGAGCTGAATGTGTGCTCACTACTAACACAGTTTGCGGACGTCGGTAATACTGGGGTACGTGATACGGTGCCACTCGTGCTGACAAATTAAAACATACCTAAACTAACAGCTCCTAGAATTCAAACTCCTGTGGCTAGTATTGAAAATAGTATCACAGAAAGTTTTCATTGAAATTTGAGTTTTGCGTTTATATCGTTAAGGTTTAATATGCTTTGTTAGGAATAAGTTGCGCTAAGTTGAATACGGTACTATTCGGAACCGTGGGGTGAGAGAAGTCTTATAGAAAATCGATGGCAACAATTCCCGGTGCGTTGCCGCTTTCCTGTGACGCGTGCCTCTCTCGCGGATCATGAGATCGCGTCCAATTTCCATTTAAGTCATCTTCAAACACGCTGAGAAGATTCCAATTGGTGAAGGAATAGCTTGGTGCTATTTGAATATGGATGCTTGGATACAAATTGAATCGCGTCGACACGGAATCGATTGTTTGTAGAAAAGTCAAACGGCTTTATAGCAACATAACTGTCACGATTCCGTTTCCAAAAGAGCTTAGCGAACATCCCAGGCTATGGCTTTGTGTACAGATTGTTATTTTTGGCAATTCAATAACTAACACTCCAGTATCAATACTTACTCGGATACATTTTTTCTTTTTTTATGGCTTTTGCTCTTAGATATCACACGTGTCATAAAACGAAAACATTTTTTCTGTATCAAACTAGAAGCGAAGCTAAATAGTAATAAGACGTGGGATGGAAAAACATACATATATTTATAAAACGGTTGCAATATTTGCTAGGAAATAAATGTGCAATTTCAAAGCGAGATATGAAGTTTAATGTAAACAGAATTTCGTTGAACGCTAACAAACCTCAAGCTAAAGTTAAAGTGCTATTTCCGAACATACATTTTCGTAAATAGTTGCCTTACGTAATGGTAGTCACATACGCTTTAGGTGGCGAGTGACCTGTTTACCTGCGTACTTCGACCGACCTGCTAAATCTTTAGACATGCAAACTTAACGAGATTGTGCAAACCAAAGTTCCGACGTTCAAACTTAGATAAGATATGAATGAAGAACATATATGGCTTCCTTTGTTCTTACTACGTCTTCTGGAAACAATAGATCAAGGTGAAATGTTCTTTATTTCAACGAGTTAATATCGCAAATTACTTGTTGTATTTTGTAAACGATTTACGTACAAACATAGCTACGTATTGAATAAAATGTCAGCTACACTACTGGCTTTCTATTACCAATACAATTAATGGAGAACAAAGCACGTTAAACATTTATTACTGAATTCGTGCGTTCCGTAATTTTTATTACTGCGTATTCGGCATTCTCAATCGTAGCACAGTTTGTGCCCGGTATAAATAAGGCAGGAGGGTCGTCCCCTATTATTACAAGGGACGAATAACTTCGTTATAGAAAAATAGACCTAATAATTTATAGATCAAAGTACGTTTCAAAGTGCAGATGTCTTTGGAATGAAAAAAAAACGGGGCTTGTGCCAATGGTTCACATTGGAGGCATTCAATATGAACCTAGTTCGGTTTAACTTGACCTAATTCTGTCACCGTTAAATTATCTACTTGATCAATATTGTCGGTTCAAGATCAAAGTCACAACTTGTGCCTTCAAGATTATACGGAAAGCCGCTTACAAAGTTATGATAGACTTGTCGCTGTGAGGAACTAGCTACCTTCATGTTTGTGTACTGCAAGACTATCAGAGCTTTCCTGTTGATCAGATTAAATTATTTAATACCTAAACTTTATACCTAGTAACGTGTTATTTTGATCGGGTATTTTATTATTTTTTAATTAAGTAGATGATGCACTTTCGTTTACGTTATACGTTATTGAAACTTAACCGTAAATCTTTTGCAATAAAGGCGCAAATCCATCTTTTGTATATGTATCTAAATAATACCTATATATACATATAGAATGCCTTAACAAAACAAATCTGCTTAAATCAAACAGAAGCCAATATGACATACTATGACACAGAACTGCATAATATGTAAGCTCTAATAGATTCCACCAAGCAAGTTTATACAAACAGCTGATAGTATGGATTAATAATAATATTGAATGTATTCACAACGTTGCCATTCATCCCAAAATGCATATAAGACGATTATAACAAACCGATTCATTAGCTCCCCAGAATAGAACATCGGCATTTGAATTTCACAATGTTAATTAGTAAGTACCTTGCGTTCCGTAAATCGTAACCTGAATAGGGAATTGAGGATTGTGGAGATTAAAAAGTATTTTCGTGAATTTCTTAAAAAATATAAATAGGATAGACCGGCAAAAGAACAGGAAGATTGCCTGATTGACGCAATACCTAAGGAGTTTACAAGTGCTTTGGCCGACTTTCAGTAGTTTTAAGGTATTCGAGGAGTGGAGATTGCGCGTGGTACAAAGAGGAAGAGCAGGTTTAAGCCACTTAGAGAGATACTTCAGGTAGATTTTTTTTATATTTGTCAAATCAGTCAATATTTCTATTTATGATAGAATACTGTCGATGTCGTTCGACGTTTCTAACATATTTCGTACCTATAAAATAATATCGAAATTCTAAATATTTTCTCAGCATTTTTACGTTAGTATAATTCGTCATAATTATTAATTGACAGCCAATCCGACTTTTTTACAGTTGGTAAATGGGATTATTGAGGTTTCTTATGTCTTGTGCCAGTGTGAGAATCAGAGACATCCACTCAATCCAAATAAACGAATGTCTCAAAAGATTGATCTTATAACATTGTACTTACTAACCTCATACATCATTCCATTAAATATTTCATTCGTAAATAAAAATATGAATAATAAAACACGAAATAAAACAATTGAAATGACAGTCAATGTGACGCATTTCAATATGAAATATGAGAACAATTTCGATCGCGAATTCATCGGTTGTACGAGTGTAGTGCATCGCGTCGCCTTTCAAGCGATTGACCGCATTTAAAATATAAAATGTTAAACTATGTCTGTTTGTGATGTTATGCAATCGAGTAGGGAGAACTTCATATAAAATGTATTGTAACCATATGGAGAATTAAAGTCAATACATTACGCGTTGATTACAAAAAAGGAATTACACGAGCCGTCGTTCGATTTTTTTTAATACACCATATGGTAATAACGCTCCGTCAATACTACATGGAAAGTACTAGAAACACAGGCGCACATTAAATGTCTCCTTCCAGTGTAATCTATTAAAGTACGGGAACGTTGGAACATGATATATCGTGCTCAGAAGTCGTAAAAACAAATTAAATGCTGTCGCCATTTTGTTTGACATGAAAACCTATATAAATATAAATGTATTCCGACCCGTTCGGTGACATTATTCGATATTTAGATCTAATGTTTGTTAATAAAAAATATTTTCATTTGGTCGTATAGTTGAAGTTTTACAGAAAAAGTTTCCAATTCAAAAAAGAATACGTTTGTCTATAGACAAATCTGTTAATCAATGATGATAATGAATCGAATAGGCTACAGGCAAGGAATAATTATGATATAAAAGTTTATTGAGTCCATATAATCAGTAGCAACTGATTCCTTTACCTAATAAGAATTGGGTCGTCACGGTAACCGAAGGACTCTTTGTAATAATTCCATTACACAATATTTAAGTAAGTACATAACATCGTTTCTATGTATTCCAAGCGGTTAGTTTGTAACATAGTTTTCAATCACACATCATCAGCTTATAAGTGAGTGCCCACAGCTGAACAAAGGCCTCCCGGAGAAGATTTCAGCTCTAACCACCTCGTTTACTCAAGGCAGATTGGTGATGAATGCTTCAAACTGATTCGGGATTTCTAAATGAGTATTAGAAATTATATTTTTTTAGTGAGTTCGTTAGTGATTTCTAAATACACTTAGAAAGTACATATCACTTAGAAAAAGTAAAATAGGTACTTTCCAGGGTTCGCACGCTCACGAATTGAAGGCGGGCATTTCACGATCTCAGTTTTCAATACTATTAGCAAATTACGCGATATGTATGTTGATATAAAAGCTATCGTTTCTATTCATCGAAATATATACGAACGGAGAACTAAAGTCTGCACGAAATCACTACAAATGACTACGAAACTAAAATAAACCCCGCACTAGGAGTGAGGGGGTCTGAGATGTCCTTCATATGTTCTTCCGGTCCGCTAGGTTAGAATCGCGGGCAAATATCTAGTCGCCCGCCGTATACTCGTGTGTCCCTTCTTACGAAGTTACTCAGGCGTAATAATTTAATACAATACAATAGTTTACCCTGATATTTTTAGTGGACATTTAATCTATCTAAAACAGATTTTTTTTCGTTTTAGGTAGGTACTCAATGTCTTACACATAATGGTAGTTGAAAGAGATTACCTGCCGACTAATCAGATAAGTGAGTTTAAGGTTGAATATCGTAAAAGGCTACGTTACCAAAACTTACGCGCCCTCTTGCGGTAACTAAGTGCACATTTGAGTTTGATTTTAAACTTGGGGTCGGTTTGTGTCGAAGTTGCGTGTGGCGTCAGCGCGCATGCGCTTTACCCGGGTGATTGACAACGCATGTCCTTGACGCATTCGGGGAATCTGACGACGAAAGAGCAAGACTCTCGTACTCGAATATAATGTGCTACGACACTTGAAACTTGTATCAGATTACCGTTTATAGGATAGTGAACTTTATTTACTTAAGAATAACTCGTTAAATCTGTTCATATTCCTACCAAAACCTACATCACACTCAGCACATCTCTAATATACAAAGTAAACGAATAATTTTTATATATTTATAATAAATACACAAAAAAGAAAAATACAACTTTTTAAATTATGTAAAGTAGGCACGATGTTTTGAGGACGGTAATTACCTTGCGACCGGAATCTGTAGCTTATCCCTACGAAATTAGGTCGGTATTAAGTTGTTGCTATGGGCAGCGGATGATCGCTTTAAACGAATACCTACTTTAAAAAAGTAATTAAAATATACTGTTGATTTCATAAAGTCCATTTATTACTAAGTGATATTAAAAAATATAGGTAAGTATGTATTTGAAATGAAAGGCATAATTATTATTAAAAAATGTTGGTTTTTCAGTTTTGTTGTCGTAGCTTACCTTAAGGATGGATGCCATTTTTTTTCTTGCTTGATAAACACGTAGGTCGTCGTTTCGGGAATCCAAGCATTTCTGTTATTCCGGCCAGCCAGACCAGATCGATAATGTCGTAACACGCGGTATGCGTTGTATAGGGCAGGTCCATATAACTACACACACACATACGTATGTCGGCACTCATTCAGATAAGTTAAATGGCTTATCTTATGTCTAATATATTTTTTGCATTGGTAACCTAATTAAAACACCAAAGCTTATTTTTAACTCCAATAGGGCGTTCAGCCGGGGTTGCGGAGGCACCGCGGCCTCGGGCTAGAGCAGCAGAAGGAAGGAGGAGCGGGGGGGGGGGAAGTAACAGTCTGAAGAAGCGTAGATGTTTTACCATCACAAAGAGGTCAATTTTTAACGGATTTTAGGAGTATCACATTCATTCATCCGCTTTTTTAACCCCCGACGCAAAAAGAGGGGTATTATAAGTTTGACGTGTCTGTCTGTCTGTCTGCCTGTCTGTCTGTGGCATCCTGGAGCCTGAACAGCTGAAGCGATTCCAATTTAGTTTTTTTTGTATTAAAGGTGACTTACGTGCGAGTGTTCTTAGACATGTTCAACGAAAATCGGTTGAGCCGTTTAGAAGTTATGGGGGGGGGGGTAAGTGGGGAAGGGTATCCGAAGATCTGCAAATATACTCGAGTGGGGTCTCAAATGAAAGCGCACTGAAAGGGAATGTTGATGACTTAATCGAGAGAAAGTGATATAAAATACCTATAAAAAGTAAAATAAATAAAATTAAAGGAATATTAGATTTTTTGTCGGGGGTTTTTAAAATTTAAAATTTATAATTATTATGCATATTATGGCAATTTCCAGTACGAGTATTTATTAGATATATTAAGTTTAGTCCATTTCTGATGGAGATAACACATTAAAGATATTCCAAGGAACTCAAGTTTAAGTGATGTATATTTATGTCTTTTAGTAAGTAGAAAAATCAGAACATTTCATACGTATTGTTGTCACATGACTTTGTCTGGATGATAAGTGCATAATTAAAGCCGAAAAAGAATGTTTACAAAGATAAAAATAATATATACAGAAGCTACAATTGCATCCTGCTGCGCCCAGTCACTTACTTATACATGTAATGATCAGAGGACGGATCGAAGTACCTTTGTAAATATGTCTACAATCGGTACTTTTTAAGTGTGGGAGAGCCATGATTCGGCACGAATGGGTCGGCTCGACCGGAGTTATACCATGGCCCCACAGAAAACCATTCGTCGGCAACGCATTCGTAACTCCTTCTTTGTTGCGGGTGTCCATGGGCGACGCTGATTGCTTACCATCAGGTAATCCGTCTGCTCGTTTGCCGTGCTATCACATAAAAAAAAATCACACTATGAATATCATTTTATCACGGGAATCATAGACTAATCACAAATAAAACCATACAAAAAATGTACAGTGAACAAAAATAGTTAGTAACAAATTGTCGACAATTTGATTCTATTTCCGACGTCAGTAGGGGATCTCATATTATGCATTTGCCTACGCTTCGCCTTTGACAAACGAAGTGAAAAAATACATGTACGCGCAAATGGTTCATACATAGGTACGTACATATATGGTATGTATGTTCGTGCAAACTTGATACCTGACGGCACTCGATCTATTTGCGTAACGTGTTTGAATTTTCTCTCTACAAATATTTATTACTAACGCTCCAATATTTTTGTATTAGACTTTCTGAGATGTTTTTCAAGTTTCTTTGAAGTGTCCTCTCATTTTGATTACGACTTTTAATAGTATGTATTGAGTGCTCAAGGCTCGGTGGTATTACTGGGAATTTTCTAATCGATAAAGTTGGGATTGAACGTGAGATTGGACGACTAGGCGACTGTCACACTTTTGTCCATTCGATTATATCAACAACTCTGATTAAAGGTTGTATGTAGTCATCATGATATCGTCTTGTGATGACGGCAGAGTTCTCCACTCCTCTTCTTGCTGTAGGGTCCGATGAAGCCGTTGAAGGAACCACAAATTTGACACAGATTTCGAAACCGCCACTCTACTACAAAACCATTCGACACCGAAATGGTAAACCATTTTTATTATATTTCATAAAATTATGAACTCTCAGACAGTAAGTAGGTAATAATGTATATTTTAGTAAATATACATTTTCTTTATATTCTCAAAGAGATTCCTTAGTACTCTGTTACTTTGTTTTTAAAATGTGGCGTAATTTAAATAGTAGGGGATTTTTATGAATTTTATAAAATTCCTCCTAACATGCTTATTTTTGAAATGCATTGCGCTTTGTAGTTCCCAGAACAGAGACTCAGACTCTCAGAATGTAGTATAGAATTTGTTCGTCGGTGGATTAGTATGTCCTTACGAACATACTGTTCAGCTTTATTAAATTCATAAGAACAGACATATGAAAACAGAGTCCCGGAATCCAGTTATTAGGTCTAGGAACAAGAAATTGCGTAATAATACGTTAGATTACAAAGAACATGGTTATATAAATACCAGGCGACATTATGTACGTATTACACGTACGTCGGTCGGCGAAACAAAGAAAGAAATTGGTACAAAAAGTTAAATAAAAACAACAGCTGTTGTTTACAAAAAGTACTTAATACTTTTTAATTGGACGTTTACCATGAAACAACTAGCATCAACAGTTTTCCGTCCAATGAAGCTTGATATTATTTTTATGATATTGGTAAAAGGATTGACTGAGAGTGGTAAGTACAAATTGATTGGCACTCGGAGCAAATATACTGTGAACACTATCAATAAAGCATGATTTTCCAACTACTGCCCCTGCAATGTTACTTCGATGCGATCTAAATTAAAAAAAATAAATGGTGCTTCATTTATTCGATCACTGAATGGAAACGCGCTCCCTATAATGGAGGATGTTTGCCGCTACAGGCGGTGTAATGGAATAAATTGCTTTACTTTTTATTTCTCGATAAACGATCCCGTTGTGAGTGAAATAGCTTTGTAATTTGACGTTATAGAAAAAGGACATACTTGGTTTATGTGATGTTTGGAATGTTGTATAGCTAATGGAACATAAGGAGTTAAGATGTTTTAAACATTAGATTAGAAATACATGTACGGTTAGAAAAAATCGACATCATCGACAGGTATAAAAACAATGTATGAGATACAAGCCCAATGTTAGGTTTTTTCAAATCCGCGTCTTACAGTGTGTGGGTACCTGTACAATTTGATTCCCCTTTGTCCTTTCCACCATCATACAGCCATACTATGGCCAAAGCGTCACCATTTCATGGTGGATATCCCACTCGCACTTCCACGAAGTAATCTGCATCCAGTTCTTTTCATAAGAACTGCTAGGTGTCGATATTTTGGCAAAGTATGTTTTTTCCTAAGTATACCTTCAAGGCCCGAGTGAAAAGGTTCCTTGTAGTAGACATGTTAAATCGTAGGTCACCTTTTTGCTTTCCTCCAAGCGATGCAAGGAAAAATACTATTCTTAGCGATATGTGACCTCCATTTAAAAACCTTTTTATTCCATTAGCTTTCAGTTGTCCGACTCTATTAATTATGTAATTTTGTTATCTAACATTCTAGTTTGACCATTTATCATACAAACAAATATAAGTTAAATCCAGTCAATGTCCAATTTGCGAACATATATCAATATACAATAAGACTAGAACTACATACCCAATAAATTTTTACAATATTGAACTTTAGAACCCATAACAACAAAGTTTATTTTAGAACTACATGAAACTTATTGGAAATCTTATAGAACAAATTTATTTCAGAGAGAACTGCACTGTAGCTTATTGGGTTGAGGTTCAATTTCGCAAAGTTTGTAAATGCGAGATAGTCTTCGAGTCTTGAAGCAGTTCTATAGTCCGTTGATATCGAAGCGGATGCAATATAAACTGTAAAAAGAACTAGGACGTGTTTCTGAGAGTGGGACATCTTTCAGTCCGTATGCAAGGAAATAATTGGACCTAATTTATCCTTCATAAATAATTACTTCCTCTTGTTCATTAACATAATGTACGCATACATCAATAATATACGTCCCTATAATAAAAGTACAATAAACACGTACCTTCAATACCTACATTCGCATCCCACAGTGTAACTGTGTTAGTCGATGCAATTACGACCGAGTGACATCGTGTTAACCATTCGCCAACGAATTGAATTAAGTCCATATGAGCGAATGCAACGGAGCTTGTGACACAGTTATAGTGACCAACTAACTTAGAGATACGTCAGTTACATTCAGTCTGAAATACCTAGAAGTATGTAGTCGGAAATATTTTATTCAGATTTGTCAAGAACAACGTGACTTGTAAAATATGCATACTAAAATGGCACAAATATTGATTAAATACCGGCCAAATGTGAATTAACATCACGCAGGCAGGATTTTTAATAATTAGGGCGGCCAGCGAACAGTCAGATAACCTGGTAGTACGCAATCAGCGCCGCCTATGGACACAGGCAACAACGGAGGTGTTACGAGTGCGTTACTGACCTATTGGGGATTATGGAATTGGAGATTTTGGGATTGGGGGAGAGGAAGGATCCGGGGCCTCCGGTAACCGGTACTAACATGGCGAAACACAACGCTGTGGTTCGTTCAAGCTGGTTTTCTGTGAGGCCATGGTATCGCTCCGGTCGATCCGACCCATTTGTGCCAAAACGGACCACTTACCGCGTGTCAATAAACAAACTTTAAAATAACATTTACCAGCTATAGTATAAACATGTTACTTCATATAACATCGTTTCAGGCAACTAAAAAAATCTTTTTTAAATTCAGTTCGAAAACAAAATGTTTATTTTTAATTTCGATGAAAACCGCATGAGTTTGTATAGCGTGAATTTTTGGATTGTAAACACAAGTTTCAATGAAAAAATATTATTTTTTATTATAATTAATATTGACGCACCGAAATAGTCTGGAATCGCTATGGATTTTTTATTTGAATGTGTATAAAAATCTTTCAAACAATGAAATTAGAACGCTATAACCAATAAATCTGAATTTTAGCTATTATTGTAAAATAACAAATACATACAATAATTATTTTTATAAATTAAGTCGGACACTTTAGTGGAAAGCTCGTAAAAACTATCATTTAACTTCAAACTGTCGACACAGCAAACCCGATTTGTTAAAACTGCACGGTACATCAAAAACGATCAGTGAGACAGGTACATTCGAAACCTGTTTGATTGATATGCCCAGAGCTGCTATCTTCGACCTGTCGGGCGTGCGTCATTTATAAAGATCTCTGAACACCGAATGCCGGCGGGACTAGTCAAACATTAATAGGTTTTCAACTCGATAGATAGCAAACTGTGAACATATCGATTCGACAACTAAACTTTGTCTAGTCGACTGAAGGTTGAAAATGAGTTTTCGAAACGTGCCATTTGTTTTGATTAGTTTTTATTCCATTCATTCATTTATCGGTCCGTTCGTTTGTTTTTTAATTCACACCATTTCTCTGAACCAATATTTTTTAATGCGACCTCGTTGTAATGTTTTTGTTCAAATAAATGCTTTAATGTTTGTTATCGGCTATTTTTATTGAATTTCTTTTATTGCAACCAGGAATTTAGTTTTATATTTCATAATAATTACGGTAAGATGTTTTATCGTACTGTTTACTGTACGCACTTGTGATGAGGATAGGATTGGTTGACGGTGATATATTTAGAAAAGAACATGTACCTAAGTTGGTAAACATGTGGAAATATTGTTAAGGAATATATTACAACTAAGGCATAACTTTATAAGCTAACTATAAGTATGACGGATATCGAACAAAGTTTACCCACGTGAGAGCAGAGGTGCACGCTGAGAGCGCTCTTTCAAAAGAACTCTTTCTCACAATGATGCATATTCCTAAGTTCAAGGAAACTTTTGCCTCCCAAGTGCCTTCAGGGAAATTAGTTTTATAAAGCAGGTAAGTAGTACAAAAGTAGCGTATGTACTTTAATATATTTAGATGAATATGTCATTACTAGAACTAGGACTTTGAAACTCTGATTCTGGATCAATGATTCCTTAGCCCGTGCTAACCGCAGTCGTGCATTACCTTATTAAAAGTCTTGGAAAAGGAAGATTAATGCAGTGAGATTCTATTAAAATTATTAAGAATAACATATTTCGTCATCGCACTATTTTATTATAAACCCGAAATTAATATGGTGTGGGCGACGCGCTAGTATCTATAATTATCCATACTATAATTATATAAATATATTTTATAGTATTTTAAGTTATTTTAACCATCCTGAACTTGACGATCCATATTTCTGTTACATTTATACATAGTATGCTATTCCTGTTACAGTCTTACTCAAAGGTTGACTGTAAGAACCTTCGTCACCTTTAGCGATAAGACCGCTCATTGTAAACAACATTTTTGTAAGTGGTATTGTATTAACATGTGGTATACAATATCGTATATATTATTAATAACTAGAAATAAATATATAATTTTTACCAGTTAAACTATGTCTGGGTTCTGCATAAAAAACTTTGCAAAGCATATACCCGCTACTCGAACCTAAGCCCAGTTGCAACTGATATCAAATATTTGCAGTCGCAGACAGGCATATCCGTAAAATACTATTTCTATAAAATATATTTGGAGCAGCAAAACCTACCTAGAACAAAGTGGGTCGCGCTCATGTAAAACTGACACTTTTTTTGTGGTGGGAATATCATTAAACGATGTTTCTCGCTTAGGGTATGGCAGGGGGAGTGACAGACTCTTACTGAATAAAACCCCCGTTCCTTATTGCGCATGACATAATAAAAATACTTTATGAGAACAATCAGTGACCGCCTGAGAAAGTAATCTAAAATATTAATAAATGCAAACGTTTCATTTCACTATTGAGAATAAAAAACAATCTCATCCGGCCATTACGGCTGGCGTACATCTATCTATCGTTTCCGAAAACAACCATTTCGATTCATTTATCAAAAACGAAATTCCGAGCTTTTATCTCATAGCTGGCTTTTGGCCCAAACATTTGATCGGTAGTATTTCGTGAAACTGCAATTTCACCTTAATAAAATAAACCAAAAACTACACGCCCGCATTCACCGGAGAACGTCTAACAAACAATGGTGGCACAGATTCTAAAAATTTCGTCGTTTTGCTTTATTGAAGCTTTTACTGACACTATTAAGGTTCACTATTCAATATTCGGAAACACAGTTAGTTATTACAATCTGAGCTGGCCGCAGCGCATTTTTCGTGAATATATATATGAAGCATTGTCCGGTCACTGAAAACGGTTTCAGGTGCACGGCGTGGCAGAAATAGAAAAAAAAACGTCCAACCATTTTGTTAGAGTGGTTCGAGAAATTGAAATAAATATGAATTGTTGAACGAGATCGTCGAGGTTAAAGCACAGATTTTAATTCAATGTTCTTTATCTATATGTATCTTTTCAATTTCATATGGCAATATAAACATTTTTTCTTTTAATATTATATATGTAATAACGACAGCAATAGACTTGCTCTTGAAGCAATTATTCAAAGTATCCTGAGGTATATTTGTGTTACATTGGTTTTGGTATCCAGATTAATTAGCCTTTGAACACACTGAAATACTAAAAGCGATTGAAACGGTGCATGAAATACGTTACGCCTTTGCCTGTCACGGCAGCGTAAAATGAACCAGCTGCGTTATCGTACCGAGCAAACTGGCTGCTCACACAGGAGCGCAGTTAGTTAATAAGTGATGATTAAATGCGCCGCCGGCCCACTATAAGTCTCGCCGTCAAATTGTGATTGATCAAAGCTCTTTGATATGTGCTCAACGAACTTCCAGTACAATTTCACTACCTTTGCTAGTATGCAACACATGTTGTCAAACTATGTTTTCAACATGGAAATGGATTCAAATTGAAAATAATCGACACATTGCATTGATTTTGCACACATTTTATAATATATAATAACGAGAATGATAAACTTTTTTATCTAAGTACCTAGACATTCGCTTGATATATCCTATTTAATGAAGTTAATAATCTTAAGAGTGATGGCGAAGTTTGTTTGTATGCACTGAGAACGACCTCCTAGAAATACGAGGTACCTATTAATTAAAATTGAAAATAATACCGTCACGTGTATTATCCCCGAAGGCGGGAGGTAGCACTGCAAGGGATGTAGTAATATCGTCCATTTAGCTAAGTGTGACCTATTACCATATTAATATACAATCACATACCCCATGCCATTAATGAGAAATGTTATAAAAATAACAATAACACTTTGAATTGATTCTGAGATCCCTTGCTCAGCAGTCACACTAGTTAACACTCGACCAATGACGCAGTTGTTAAAAATAATAATAATAATAACAAAAATTGCTTTAAAATCCTATCTTAAACCTTAACACAAAAGTCTTGAAAATGGTTTAGTCCGTGCCTCAGGCAACGCGCTAGACCTTTGTGCTCAGATTTTATTATTTTTCTCATACATTTTCCGCACAAAATGGCTTAAGGCTTCGACTGTAATGAAATGGAGTATCAGCTACGAGCACAAAGGGTTTAACATGAGATAAGTGCGGCCAACGAGACAAACAATGGATGGCGCACTACATCGTAACTTCGTTCAAGAGTTTAATCTGCCTGCACAGTTAACCTGATGTGGAAATATCTTTTTATAGAGTTAACGTACGTTGCACAGCCAACAACAAACTTAGCTTACAGAATAAAATTGAAAATGTTTGATTATTTTATTATCCTTATGGATTTTGTTTTATTGTTCAATTAAAATTGTTCTAAATTACTTTACACTACGAGCGTACTTTGATATCGGCGAACGGGATTTTAATTTTGTTAAGACGGGAAACCGAATACAAGCCTACAGCTGTGCTTTTTCAGACAGGGCTAAAGGTTGAAACTAAATGAAAAAAAATACGTTATGTAAAAAGTATATGTCGAAAACTAAGTGCGGATGCTTCTATTGTTCCGCGGTACATGCGCTTAACCGCGAGTGGGAAAAATAGTTATGTGATCGAAGCCTAATTAATATTAGTTATTTACAAATTTAATTTATGTGAAATAGCCTATTTCAATTTTTAAATGAATACCCTTTAGTAAGCATGATGATGGAAAGACTGGTATTATAATCTGGTTGCACGCAAACTTTTCGTAGCTGCTACGCCGTAGTCATTATGACGTAGTAGTTGTAGCAGCGTAGCGGTGACATCAGCTACGTCGTAATCTTTGGCATATTGTAAAGTAGGCCTCAATTTTTTATTGTTTTGATGACAATCTATTTAGGTACTCCTATGTGAGTTTGAGTTCCTTTGTGCAAAAATCATAGCTGAATATCGTTTCGTAAAATAAGATTGAAATGATCAGTTGTTATGCAGTTGTTTAGTGACTATGTTTGGTTGCCACATTCTCAAAAAACAGTTCAAAATGGTTAAAATGAAATGAACCACGTTTCCAAGTATAAGAGTTGTAGCCACATATATATTTAAAAAATGATGTCGCCCGAGATTCTTGATACAAATAATTATAAAAATTTGTTGTACTCTTTTAAGTTATTAAACAACGTTAGTCATTCCTTTGAATTCCACCTGTATACTATACAGTGCCTAGGAAACATTATTTAAGAACATTTTGCAGGCAATATTTCTAAAGTAGAGGGAATTAAAAGGACTTTTTAAATGTCATTTTACCAAACTGTAGCTACTTTGTTTCTTATATATGAGTTTATGACTTGTATTTAATAATAAACGTAGTGTATGTTAGTCGAGTATCATACCCATGTAAATGAAAATGAAAGTCTACAGCTAAAACGAGAGAAACATACTTGATCTAAATTCGTTAAAACATAAAACTTCACAGACTTATCAAGAATACGTAATAATATATAAAGTCTTAAAAATATATCCTGAAAATATTAAAATGTATTTTATACAGCAATGATACGCGCTTTGAGAGGAAAATAATAAATAGAAGGTTGTTTACAAGGTCTGAGGCTTAGATCTCTTGTTTGAATATCCCCTTTACCAGCGGCTTATGACGTGGGAAATTATCCTCTCCTTGTGCATCAATATGCACGTTTGATATTCCTTGGAAAACTGTTTACAAAGAGTTTCTTCATCAATAGCGAGTACAAAGGAAAAGCGTTCGATGTTCGGATTTTTAATCGGATGTCGTCAGGGTAACTGAGCCTTTGAGGCCTTTGAGCACCAACTGTCTGTACGCATCGTTTTTAATGCTTTAAAGAATATTTTCTTTTACAATATCTGAGAACGGGTAGAAGTAATTACGAAAGATTTTCTTTATAAATGTTTCTCACAAATTACATGATGTATGTTTTCCAGTATTTTGAATGGGATCCCATTTATTTATCTACCGTCTAATATGTCATATTTTACGTTTTTCCTTATAGATTTACAGTTCAATCTTGACTACTATAAAACTGTAAAAGAAAACAATGTTAGAAAACCTTTTTTATTATAAGTTTGACATGGCAAATGCTGCTTGAGCAAACGTGGTGATTAAGGTTCAAACGTGTAAAAAGAGCCTTTTAGCTCAACAGTGGGCATTTATAGGCTATAAATGAATAAAATTAATAAGATATTTTTTCAATAGCCGTTATCAAAGTATTCATTTTTACCGCAAGTAATGTTACATGGGCGATATTAATACCTAGAACATCCACAATTTGCGCACATCATAAGCCTCTTATGTTCCATTTGATACCAAGTAATGTATTTATAAAATATATAATTAATTATCTGTGTGATCACTGTACCTGTTTTGTTGGCCGGTTTACTAATTACATATCTACTAATTAAACGATTATTGCCCGCGGCACTCGTGCTTTGGAGTTCGTTTATCGTATTATTATTATTTTGACTGTACCTATATTAAATAAGTACTTGATAACGTTATCTCTTATTATTTGTAGATATTTTATTAGACGCTGATATAATAATGTACACGCTAGCTTGGCCCAGAAGATTCTAGGTTGAAATCGTGAAATAGGCTTGGAAATGATAATATTATAATTCTTTTGTTACACATTTTTGCTTAAACATATCTTTTGATATTTTGTTTCTTTTTTCTTTTATTATTTCATTTTCCTTGGTAGGAAAATCATTTCAAACCTATGTTTACACTCAATGTGTTCTTCAATCATTTATGTAAACCAAGACACTGTTTCAGAGACTCCTGAGATCATAGACTAAATAAACAAAACTTTAATAAACCAGGTCCCATCATCACACACAGGTGGGTTGAAGTGCGAAGTCCTAGGAAAATATAAACGACAAAAAACAGAATCTGTTTTCACACAAATATTTGTTTTGGGAAATAAGAAGATCAAGTGTTTGGCAAGGAAAGTATCACGGGTTTTTGATGTAGAAATACTCAGCGATAGGATGTAATCTTGAATTATCTTAAATAAAAAATGTGGCAGAGCCATGCTTCGGCACGAATGGGTCGGTACGACGAGATTGATACCACGACCTCAAAGAAAACTGGCGTGAAACGACACAGCGTTGTGTTTCGCTGTGTGAGTGAGGTCAACGGAGGCCCAATCCTTCCACTCCCCCAATCCCAAAATCTCCAAATTCCTTATCCCCGAAAGGTTCGGCAACGCACTCGTAACTCCTCTGTTGTTGCAGGTGTCCATGGGCGGCTATGATTGCTTACCATCAGGTTATCTCTCTGCTCGTTTGCCGTACTTATATAAGGAGTAGGTTTACTATACAATAATGTGAGGAAAATACTGTCAAACCTATCGTACTTAGAGTTTCATCTGAATGATCTTTTTTTTTAAAATTCTCAAACCAATTTTCAATAAATTTAGAATGTCTTGCGCTGATATAAATTGGACAGTTTGACTACAAAATCTCTAGTTACAAGTGACAGCGGGAGACTTATGCGTGAGCAGCGTGCCCATCCAGGCAACGCGACGTCGCGCAGCCGACATCAGTAGTTGTACACTCGTCAGAATTACCATGAATGAATCTAACCTATCCATATGTTTTACTTGATAGTCAATCATTCTGCATTTGTTGTTAACTTTAACACTAACCAAAATCTACGGACGCAATTTCATTTATGAAGCTGCTTCAGACAGCTAGCTGAAGGGTGGAAGGTAATATCTGCCTATAGATTTGTGATGTTTTTTTCTTGTTCATCAGACGATTGCCTCTGTATTTCATTCAATAAATTCCCAATAAAAATTTCATTAGTCGATTATTACTCATGATCGAGTCAATCATTAACAATTTCATTAATCGGTTATAATAAAATGCACTAGAAACAATGTAACTGAAAAATATAGGTTATTTATTAAAAAATAATTACAAATAGCTAAATAAATTAATTTTCTCTTCAACATTTTTAAAGGATTGTTTCTCTAGTTATTATTTTCTCTCTAATTAATTTATTCTACTATGAGCATTGGAGAATCGTTTATATCATATTATTCTACGTTTTAATTCCAGTTTATTTTAACTTGATGGTTAATGGCACGGATTTTATTAGAATGTGTTTGATTGGAAATACGGCAGAGTAAATATTGATGAAAGAGCAGACTTTACAATATTTACCGTCGTTCATGATGTGTGTGTATGTGTGTGTTGGTATGTGTACGAGCAGTGATCAAGCACCCTGTATGTGATTGACGATTCGCAAAGTAATTTTATATTTAGTTTATACAAATACTTGTGTGAGCGATAGCAGGCTTTTGAAGTCGTGTTCATTACTCCGAATGTTGCCTGTACGATGGAAATATAAAATCCTATATAATATATATGTGTATATATAGCGTATAGATAGCGAATCACCTTCTCTTTGAAATAAGCCTAAAATTGTTTGTTTTTCGTGTTAAACGGTGATTGGATATATTTCCAGCACTGTGCAAACGTGTTGATGGATTACACTCGAACCCAATACGTAACCGAGTTCCTAGAACAATAATGTTCTGCCGAATATCTCTTTATCTTTGTTTGTTATCACTGATCCTTTTGTACATATGTACAGAGAGTACTTCAACAAGATCGAGACAATTGCTAAAGATTTCGTGGAACAACTAAACTTGTAATTGCTGAATCTAAAATAAACAAGCTTATATATTAAGTACAGCGCCAGATGGACGCTAATTTATCTAACGCCCTTAATCCCTTCGTCGAATACAGCGTCACGCGCAAACATCTTCTATTCTCGTTCACTCATTAATTCATAAGTCATCCGCATTTTCTTCATCACCCTATATTATTTCCATCACCTTCACTTTGTTTCTAGAATCATGAACTCGCTCATCTTAAAGTTTTGCAAAAAGCACCTTTATTTATTTGTTCA
The DNA here is from genome assembly GCA_902829305.4 of Spodoptera exigua. NCBI lineage: Eukaryota > Metazoa > Arthropoda > Insecta > Lepidoptera > Noctuidae > Spodoptera > Spodoptera exigua. Next base: position 1,937,864 of record LR824601.2, on the reverse strand, counting down.
CAAAGCTCCCTCGCTCATATTCTGAATGAGGAAACACAGAGTTGATATTCTGAATGAGAAAAAGACTTGATATTTCTTTATGAGTTTTCTTTCACAAATTGAAAGAGCTTGTTTTATTATGTCTAAATAATAGTGCAAGCGTCATTTTTACACAGAAGCGCAGCGGGACTTCGTTATCAGACAACGTACTGCGCTTTTCAGCGCTGCTGTAAAAGTGAATTGCACCTTACTTATGAAAAAGCCTTTTCAACTTAAGAAAATGAATACTAGCCTAGTCTTCATAAAAACTACAGGTACAATCTAAGTAATAACCCTACATTGCTCAAACGACGTTGGAGAACGAAAGCTAAGAAATTGCATTTTTATTTTATTACACGAACGGGACGCTGCGTAATATCAATGCCTAAGGTTACTCCGCCTACGTAACACGTTTACTTCTTACCCGTGGCCTTTGCAAACTGAGTCGCAACCAGATTCAATTAAATATGTGAGTACATTTTGAAATACACAGTAAATGTATTTTTAGCGAATGTCAAAATGGCGATACGGTTTTCTACGTGACTACGAATATTAATACTACAGTCTTTTGTGATTTGAGCAAGATTTTTACAGGTGGTCGACAGTCTAAACGAGTGTTCTCCCCTAGTATGTTGCCAGACCTCTTCACTCGCAAATGAGCAGTACTTTTGAGAGGGTTTTCAAATGAATGAAATGTACATACATAAAAATAATACTTTGACATTTCAACGCGAAAATTTCGTGCCTTGAGTTGGAGGACTTGTTGGCTTTGGTGTCTGCATTAGGCAAATAAAAAAGAAGATTGAAATTGTACGAAATGTGTAAATGTTTTTGGATGTTTTAAATATCTATATGATGTATATAGACTAAGATTTTATCTCTGTGTGTACATATGTAGAACGGATACATTCGTAAAGAATATTTTAATACAAAGTTCGAATTTGAATTTAGTTTTATAAAGAATAACGGTTATCTAGAATATCAGTTACGCTACAAACTAAACTTTAAAGCAAACTATAAGTTCCGATATTCCTGCAAAGAAACTACTATAAGTAGAGTCGACTAACCCCAGCAGCAGGCTGGCTTTCTTTAAAACATATTCTATATTTAAAACGTGACATTAAACTCTGTAAAACGAACACCGGTGTCACGTAACTTGCGTAGGGAGTGCAACTTCAGCCAAGTTTTATTAAAACTATATTTTTAAAAGTTTTATAAATATGTGAGTTTCTCGTGCAAATCTCTAAGATGCTGCAGTTTTAGTATTTTTTTTGTACCTAAGATTTATTTACATTGCGAAGCAATCAAAGAGTTTGACGTCACAGGTTTTGCTTTGGTTGGTTTCTATGAAACTTTGTTCGATGTGCATCACAATAAAAATAATTACTTAAAAGATGAAAGCAATGGGAATTAAAACTAGTATGTAGGTATACAAAACTTATGACAAAACCCAAAACCACTCGTATACTTTTTAAAAAGTCCGTGTCGATGTTAATCCTTCACACGACTCTAAAACTACAAAAATGTTCAATCAAAAAGCCAACCAACCAACTGTGTGAAGGTAAAAAAACCAATATTGGTACCAATAGAATTCAGATACCGAGTCACTTGTATCAAAAGTCAATCGAGCAGCGCTCGCCATTTAGTTTGTTTCGCGACACACCTCTACAATTTTACAACGAAACAAACAGTCGGCCAGTTTGTTAGGTTTTCTATGAATACGCCGCCATAATGCAGTGCGGCTGTCGGCACGCGATCGGTAATAACATACCAAGGCTTGTATTAATAAACTACTGACGTTATGGATTAGGAGGAAAATCCTTAGTATTGCCGTCAATTTATTTTTTCATTGTATGCGACGTCTAGCTTTAAACTGTTGGGTAATTGGATTGGTTCACTCGAAACAATTAAATAAGTACGGATTATGATGTTGATTTTAATTAATCACTTTGTTTATTTCTTTATTTGATAAAATATTTATAAAAATAAATCTCAAGTCGCAGAAATCTTTTATTCTCTGAAAGAAAAGTATAAACGGTATAAGTATTTCAAATCCTTGAAGAAAAGTAATAACGAACAACTAAATCCGATAGCTTCGTGACTCAAAGGACAAGCTAAAAGCATTTCATTCCTTTCACGGTAGAGCGAAGGTTCTCGGAAGCTTCCACTCAGTGTCAGCAGTACCTAAAGGAGCACCGGCTCACGCCTGCGACCCACTCCGGTTCATTCAATGCAACCTTTATCCTCTATTGCAATTTCAATGTCACACCAAGTTCACGAGAAAACGAAAGTGTTTAAGGAGATATTCTTGGAATTCAGTTCACGAGTATTTAGCTCAAAGGTGTCGCTTTTCAGCCGGTAGAAAATGGAGCTCGTAAATAAACAAGAGAATATTTTCTTAGAGAAAGTTGTTGATAAAGACATTGTTTGGACGACGATGTCCGCTTTGTGAAATGGTTTGTTGCTATGATTAGGGATTAAGTAAGATTCATAAAGTTAGAAAATATTTATTTTTATACAACACTTTTACTCGTCAACGTGAAAATGAAGTTACACAATTGGATGACACTGAGGAGGAATCCCCGAAAAAACTAAATATAAACCAGCATATTATATTGTATGGTTTCTGTCTTAACATATAGACTTAGTAGTATTGTTAAATGTAAGGTTACATACTGTTTTTGCTACTTTCACTTAAGTCCGGTACCTAATGAGACTAGTCACAAGATGAAGCCCTTCAGCAAAACTCGAAGTATTGTTTTTGTTCATGTAAGTACTCATATACATACATACACGTGCAAAAACAAATAACGTAGTGAACCAGAACAGGTGCATGGTCTGCTCATCATGTAGCTTCGATCCGTTATTTTATCGAGTTTTGCAAGCTTCTAAAGCTTTGTTGATGTTAATATCGGTACAAGTTTTCCACCAGCTGTGAATCCTGTTACTAAATCCCTCCAATTGATTTGTTTCAAAACTGCGTCTGATATTATCCATTAACCATTAAATAATGGCGAAAGGTGACTACTGATCCATATCATACTATCAACTATTCAATTAGAAGACTAGATTAATTTAAGCCAACCCCAGCCACGGCGTCAAATCGACGCTATAAATTAGAAATCATTGTCATGTCAAACGATATTTCCGACACGTTACGGCTAAATTCTAGCTTTCCAATAATCCTAGATGAATTTGCAATGCAAATTTAGCCGTTGGTCGTTGCATTAGGGTTGAATTTGGGCTATTGTAATAGTCAGTGGTACGTATTTGCGCGCTGTATTAAACACACATCCACAAAGTGATGGTATTTGTGCGGGCACTGTGACCTGGGAATTCAGTATTGCAGCCAATCTGTCGTACTGGCTTATCTGTCTGGGCGAGATAAATGTGTGTGTGTAGTGTATTTGCATGCACTTTATTCTGCTCCTTACGTGTATCTCCTTAGCAATTTATGCTGAACACGGCGAAGAGCTTAGTCGTTAACTGAAACACGTTTACTTACACAGCCCACTTATCACTTATCTTACCAAGCTAAGCCTGTTATGTTTATCCTATCTAGTTTCTTTGTACTTTAGTTAGTAGTCATTTTGAACTTTAACATACCGATTTTTGTTTAATTTAGTAAAAATCTTGCACTTAATAACCTCAATGAGGAATTAGCTTTTGAGTTAATCTTAAAGTTACCTAAGTGAATTAAAATAAAAGTTTCAGGTAAAAGTGCAGTAAGAACATTAACCTTTCGAAATAACGGTTTCGTTTCCGTATAAAGTTCCAACATAACATATGTACAATTATTACCTGCTTTTCGATTCTGCGGATAAAGTACAATTCTTTTAGGCTAACCAATTTCATATTTTATGGAAACATTTTAATATTAAAGTCTTGAACGGATCGCATTGCGGTGAATTTTGAAAGTATATTTTACGCTGGGTAAGTGAGCAGAGAGGGACTGGCTGCCGACCTTTATTTTGCAAGGTACAACGTTCTTATATGTTTACTAGCTTTTGACCGCGACTCCATTCGCGTGTAAGTGGCTTCCTACAGATTTTTGATATAAATACTATCCCATGTTCTTTCTCGATTTCCAAACTATGTCTGTACCAAATTTCACAAAAACTGGTTCAATAGTTTAGGCGTGAAGAAGAGACAGGCAGACAGACAGAGGCACTTTCGCATTTATAATATTAGTTAGGATTATTCTCGATCGAATCAGGAATTATCAACAAATACTCGTTTAAAAATATAAAGCTGATTTTCATACGAGCATTATTCGTATTTCAATATGCTATAGTTCCAGGCAGGCAATACAGTCAGGCCACGCCCGGAGCAGGAGAACGGAGGGATTTTTAGTCAGTAAGAGTCTGACATCCCCTCTTGCCACACTGAAAGCGAGAAAAGTAAATGTTTCTTCTGAATAAAAATGTATTTATGCTTAGCACCTATAACTAATATACGTCATAAGTTGATAAATATTGGGTATTTTATAACAGCATACCAAAATAACTACAAAATAAAAACTTAACACGACTTAAACCAAGACCTGTTTTCTAAATATGCAACTAAAACAACCACGTCTACATTATTTAAATCTTGCAACACAGACACACATGGGCTCGCGACACACTATTATGTGCAGTAATCAGTGCTGCCATCCTTCACGGTGGATTACCCTTCTCGTTAGTGTAGGCCTGAGTTGCACCTGATCTAGTTAACGCTGACGGGTCTAGTTATTACTGAGACTAATTTAAATAGAACTAGGCTAATGCTAGACATGTCATTTGTGTTCAGTCACGGAATTATTATAGGTATTTCCCTTCCCAGTTCATTATATGGCAAATAAGTATGGAAAAGCTTCGGCACGAATGGGTCGGCTTTACATCTCCAAATTCCTTATACGCAAAAAGTTTCGTAACGTACTCGTAAATCCTCCGTTGTTGCGATTGTCCATGAGCGGCGCTGATTGCTTACCATCAAGTAATCCGTTCCTACTATCACTTAAAAAAAAATTCTGTTTTTTTTTCTGGGTTTGCTAAAAGTATTTTTGCGACTACTTTATCAAATTTTTGAAGACAGAAATTAAAGAGCGTCTCTATTACAATCATTGCATACTTGTATAGCTTTAATCACACTAACGTAGCTTGTCATACAAGTGTAAATGTCTCTAGATAAGTTAGTAAAGTTATCTTCAACCTAGAAAAAAAAGAGCAGGCTTTCTATACAAATCATGTTCCTTCGTCTACTAACAGATTCTCGACACAATCTCTAACCCCACCTTTAACCTGCAACATACATTCCGTAATGAATACAAAATGACCGAACTAACAAAAAATTCGATTTCCATGCATTTTTAGAGCGAAATCCGTAACGATCATTTGGTGAGTGTACTGTCGAGGTCGAGTCGAGGTTACGGCTGCATATACCACAATAAACGCTTAACCTTACATTAACCTATTTTCGTACTAAGCAGCTCGATACCAAACATTTTGTGAACATAAATGCCCCACTTATACGTAAGGGGTTATGCCTTAATTAGACCGGAAAAATGTTCGGTAATGACGGTAGTTTTAGAGTCGTTCAGTGATTGGTGGGTATCGACTCGATTGCCAGTAGTTCGGTAACCGATAATCGATTATCGTACTTGATTTTTATGAGTAATGGCACTATATTCTGAATGTAGGTCAACACAATCAAAAGTTTAAGATTTATTACCTATTATAAGCGTTACCACGTGACAATATGGTTCAATTGAAGATTATAAAAATGTACAGGACATATTATTATTAAACTACAACATACGGTGGTTCCTGAAATTGTGCTTGCGTCTGACTGGCTCGTCTATGAATTTTCTCGTTTGCTTTCTGAACGTTCGTATCCAATCTTATGCCATCAAATCCAGCTATAAATAGACAGAAGCTTTCAAAATAATGGAACTAAATAAACCATATCTGCAAGTCGAAACAAATACAACAAAAAGTTAGTGCACAGATAACGTTCCGAATACTCTTTTACAATGCGAAGAAGCGGCACTCGATATGACCCAGTTCTTGCAAAAGTTGTACGAACTCGATATAAAGTCTGAGTATTGAAAAAGTATGTCGCTGCCCGCTAACAATATTGGCAAAGAACTTAACACATCTGTACATTCTCATTATTATACAATTCCTCCAAGTCCAAATCTATCCAAGTCCTTCAATAATATAAAATGCAGTTATATATTTCTTCAAAAGACATACGGTAATTGCATACTTCGTTACCACGGCCGTGAGTCAAGTAATATGGATCCCTCACACAATCTTGGTAACTACGTACCTATGTGAACAGTTTCAGTATACAGATGGGAAATTTTTGCTGGAGTTAAATGAAACTAGCAAGACAAGACACAAATTTTCATATAAAACTATGACAATATGTCATATTTTATCTTATAAGTACTTAAAACTGGCCAAACCGACACTACACTTTAGCATTGGTCATCGACAATTTGGCAGCAACATGGCCCGTTTATGTGACTGTGTTGGAGCGTGATGTAGAAAACTTGCGTTTGGTATCGGCATCCAGAATGCACTGAAAACTATACCGTAATATAATATACATATGATACTTATTCACGTGTTAACAAAATTTGGTAAAGCGATCTTTTTCGGTTTGTTAGAATGACTAAAAACAGTTTTTCCCTGGCGTGTGAAACCGTTTTCTTCCCTCGCACCTTTCTTGTATGTCCACCCTTACTTAACATGCACGAGACGCACAATTTCTCAAGGCTCGCGAATGGTCACCTGGCTTTAAAGTAACAATAAATACTATGTTGTTATCTTATTAAGTATTATTGAATGACGTTGCTAACTAGGCACAGGTGTAGCTTCTCATTATTATGTGATCCGTCGAAGTTTTTATAAACTCCTATAATTCTATCGTTCGATTTTATTACCCTTGTCGTTTTTTATCACCGGTAAACGGTCCGTCCGTGACTGTCAATGCAACATGAAGGTATGCAATTTGTAGTTCCATTCAGGGAGTTAATTGTATGTTATTATTGCCGTTCTTTTTTCACAGTGACTAATAGAGAGGGTTGGTATGGTTGCATTTTTAATGGAAAGTTGTAACCATTAACCGATTTGAGTGAAATATGGTAACATTAAAATACATTTTTCATATCTCGTATGGTTACCGATACTCATTGTTTTTGTCGATACTTTTTATTGAATCTTACCAAATATTACTTACTTACGATATATACACCACACTGAAGCACTAATTAATATTTCAGACACACCAACCTTCCACTTCCAAGAACTTTAGTATAATGATATATTTCAAAAGGGGAATGCAAACAAAAGCAATTATGACAATTTCAAGAAACGATTCTAGTTCTTTGATTGCAGTAAAATGTCCGTGATTTTCTTCGGGCGCGTCAGTCACGTGTTGTTTCACACAATCATGCTGCCCTCTAATAACACTGTTGTGGACAAACAGACAGTTTCAAGGCAGAATAATGTCATAGTTGCAATGCCATGATGACGGTTGACGGCTCACTATATGACATAGACTCCGTTTAAATCAGGATTCTGGCCCTGTCTTAAGACATTTCTATTTTTACGAAAAAGAACCATACATGTATACCACTACACTTACAACACCATAAAAGGTAGATATTATATTCATGATGCACATATTAAATTATTGCATTCAACGAAACAAACTTACCTAACAATAATAATTTCATACGCGGTCCCATAAATTTCATTGTCCAAAAACTAAATTGAGCAAAGGACATTAATAATTACAAACTCTTTGATGCAACATGTTGGCACAAAATAACTGCCAAACTGCAGCTTAAAATCCCTCTGTACATGTTGACCAATTAAAACCCCAGTTCCTGGAGTCAGGTTACTAACGGCATAATACTAGTACTTACTGTGAACCTGCCCAGCAGCATAATGAAAACTTCTAAGCGCGTTTGAGACCTAATAAATTTGGTCTGCAACTCTGCAAGCAAACTTTTGCAGTAATACCCTTTAGAACTAGCATTATGTAAGCCCTCTGCCAGCCGTCCAATGATATTAGTGCACAGTTTGCGACAAGTCCTTCGTTTAAGTTTCGAGTCGTTTAGATAGTGTTCGGAAGTCTGGAGCAACGGTGATTGGATGCGAAATTGCGAAGCTGAGGTTTAAATTTTGAAAGGTTTGCATGGTTTTTGTAGGGCTTTGCTTTGTTACTTGCCTCGGTCTTTCAATATTGTCATGGGAAGATTTCAGCAAAAAAAAAATTACTATAAACGAAGGTGATTTGAAACCTTACTCTTTAAAAAGAAAGATGTTCGAAACCAACCAAATTTTTTGGAGTCATCAGAATGGAAGAACAAATCTCAGCCTTATTAACATATTTAATACAACACATATTCCTTTCTACTCCTTTATCAGAAAAGTGGGATGTTCTATTATTAATAAAGCTGTCTTTCTTCCTATTTATAACTGTTCAAAGCTATAACATAAGAAAGAGAATTTGTCTTGTCAAGTTGAGAGAACAATAGTAGAAAATAATTATGTGTGGAACGCACACGTAATGATTATGCAAACCGAATGCAGGCCGCGTCGAAACACGGCCGCTTGCATGCAACGTGTTTAGGGGAGCTACGCAAATCGAAAGCTAGGTTTTACAATAAAAAACTAGTATTATGTGCCTTCAAATATGATGTAAGTACCTATACTCTTTACAGATAATAATGATTCGGCTACATACATAAAGAATGCAGAGTAAAGCTAATAGTTACATATGTTCTTTCTGTTCTCTGTCACTCATATACAGAGACACCAGATGAAATCAAACACCATTCCACTGATTAAATCCAAAAAGTATCGTATTCAGCGCAGTGCGAGTATTGATTTGTACTGAGCGGCGTGTGAACACCAGTAAATAATGCAATGTAGCACTCAGCACACACTCACGTTCCGCAGCATTCAGTGGAACGCGACAATTCAATGTTTACGACAATCAAAATTAATCTCTACGAACAATGCAGATAGAAATTTCTCAACAATAAAGCCGGTGTTAGATGTCAAATAGTTCTCAAACCCGCAAACAACATTGATATCTATCGTCGGTGTACATTGAAATAACTTAGCGAGAAACGTGATGTTATCCAATAGTTTTCAAGACCGCAAAGAAACGAAGTTGATCTCTATCGCCGACGAAGCCGCGGAAATATTTCAACTGAGAGAACTGAGAACTGAACGTTCAAATACCTGTAAAAGGCTATATTTATCTCAGCTTCGGCGGCAGAAAATCAAAAATTCTTCTAGAACATATTTGACAGCGAATATCTATAACTTGTTGAGCTAATGGCTGCTACTACACTGGCCATGAATAAACTATTACCTGCATCGAGATCTGTTAACTTTGATTTTAATATTTGAGAGAGCGCGAGTGGTTTATAAAATGAAATGAAATATGAATGAACGATGTGCCCATTCGCTGAACTTTGATTCAAAAATATTCCTTTTGTTCATTTCAGTTTGGTGACAGGAAAACCTTCGAGAGCTTGCAGACACAAACGCTAATAATAACCTACTTAAATAGATGAAAGCATTCGCCTCTTGACGTTGTATTTTTCTGACAGAAACGAATTATTCAGTTTCTATAAGCCAATTATATGAGAAGCAACGGCGCGTGCAGATATTTTAATTACTCATTTAAAATTAAATTACTTTCGTACCACAGTTAATGTATTTCTCACGCAAATTGACAGTACTGTTTTATTGAGTAAGTATGCCATTTTCTGTAGCTCTTTCTGTTTATTGATTTCACTTGAATTCAACCCGTTCTTTGAGTAAAATTATTCAACAATTTTCGAGTCCACTACTAAAATACGTCTCTTTGCAATTTTCATATTCCTTCTGCATAATTAAAATACATTTTCATTATATTCATAGTCTTCTTAAAGCAGCAAAAAATTAAAAGCGAAAAATGAAAACATCGTTTATAAAATAATGAATAAATACAAACAATTATTTGCGCGTCACTGTTGTGTAAAGAAATTAATTACACCGCATTTAAAAGAACGAAGAAAACCAATTACGCTAATAATAGCTTATTAATTATTTTCTAGCATCAACAGATTCTGTGGCTCTTTCCTGTGGACTTAAATTATAAAATTTGTTCCGTATCCTATGGCTATGTTATGGTGCACTTACGCGTTAGCAGAAACTGGTGCCTTTTGTAACCAAAATGGATGGAGTTTAAGTAATTACTTTCTGTTGTTAGAAAAACAATGCATATCTTGTTCTTGTAAAGGTCTGAAAATAAGGTCTCTTGCTAATAGAACTAATTGGATTAGACTTTAGTGAATGTGATGATCAGAATGACAACAATTCGAAAACAACTTTATCGCAGTAAAAACTCTATTTATTACAATTATAACAATTTCGTTGCTACACGTTTGAATGCAAGCAACTAGAAGCAAAATTAACGGCAACCGAGCGACTTCAAGTAATTTATGTTCTGGCAAGAATTGTGCAGCAGATCTGCATATTACATTAATATAAACGCACATAAAACAAAATGGAACTTATACGGCTGCGAGGAAAGCTTGCATCAAGCGCTTAATGTTATTGCGAGCGTAATCCAGAACTACCACGAATGTTTGAACGTATGGATGAGAACTTATCAAATAGGCAATAATCCTTTGACCTATTTTCTGGACAATTAGTGCTTAATTGTTCACAATTCCATCTTCATTGAACTGATGACAATAGTTTTCAATGTAAATGATTTTAGCGATCGTGTCGAATTATCAAAATGGAATGCCGCGCACCACTTTTTAATTGTCAGCTTTGTGTTTTATATGATGTGTCAAAAATGTTTGACCTTATTTAAATTCGAGGCGCATTGCTTTCCGAGCACATCCAACATGTTATTTCATGTTTTTCAGTGAAATAAAGATTACATTTCGACATTCTTCTACAGCTATTTTGTTCCTCTTAAATTGTTATTTCTTGCTATAAGTACACAAGATTGTAACTGTGCGAAGTCTCACTTATTATATTTATCCTTGTAACTGCAATGAGATAAAAACATTTATAAAAGCGAAGGAGATAACTTTTAAGGTCTCTACAATCCGCAGTTGATAATAAGCTGTAGAGAGAAATTGCTTCGTGATTTTCTTTTTATTTCCCTCGTGGACGGATGTGCCGTAACAGATAGTTCTTCCGAAGACTTTTACAGAAGAATTTAAACAATGCACGCTGACATTTCATTTCATTTCAATAGATTTTTATATCAGAACAAACACAGCTATTGGAACTCTATTGTCCCTTAGATCTCACAACAATACTATTATAACAATGGGACACTCGTTCAGAGCGAGCGCATTGATATTTCGCCTGTATTTTAAGCATTATTCTAACCTTTGTGATATATATTAGAAAAGTTAAAGACTACGTACGTTTATTAAAAGCAAGATTGTTTTTTAATGGATTCTGAAGCGCACAAATATTTTGCATCCAAGCTATATCGGTGCGTCGGCTGTGAATAAACGCATTAAGGTGCAGGAATCCGAGGCAGTCAGTGCATTGCTAGAGGAACATGACAATATATTGAAATACCGATACGAATAGCGTAAAATGTCAGCAGATCAAAGCAAAGGAACCTATCAGTTGCAGAACTATTTTGAAATGAATATTTACCTTTAAAGGAGTATCTCTTAGAGTACATTCGAAGATACATAGACTGGAAGGTTATTAGAAACATTTCTCGAAGCATTTCAGCTAATGCTTTGCTATATCACAGTGATTTTGTGTTTGAAGTCGAAACCAATGGATTAATTAAATTTTGTTATTGAAATGTCGAATACACGGAAAATTATTTCGAGCTTAGAATTTCAACGTTAGTCTAGAAATACTAATTATGGTATTAGTAGTTTAGTTGAAAGATATTTTTCTACAAAACACGGTTTTCATTTTAAACATATCAGTATAAGAAACTCAGTATTTTTTTGTGGAAAAGTACCAATAATCTTTTAATATTTTTAAAAACTTTCGCGTTTATAATATTAGATGAATAACAAACCGCAGGCCGCACTATTCTAACCACGACTACGGTTTTAAAATGTTTTATCGGAAAAATTAGTGGCGACTGAAAAATATGGATTGAAAAACATTCCCCAGTTCTGTTTTATAGAACAACCACTAACTATTGTGGTCTGGACTTGAGCACAAAAGCAACAAAAATGGATTGATTTTTTTTATTTTAAACATTGAATTGGTCAGAAATTGTATTGCAGCGCCATGGAATGAAAAGGTCCAACTAGCTGGCTCCCTCTTTTTGAATTGTGCTGAAAAGTAGGTTGCGCTTTCAGTCTCGAATTAGGTACCTAGTGTAGTCTGATTTACACACTTGAAATGAATTTACATTGCCGGAGAATGAAGTGCATATTACTGTTGCTATGCACTATATTCTCCCTGCATTTTAATGAATTTTGATTTCTGTTAATACTTTCTTTGAAATGCCTTTTTTATGCGGACTTTTGTAGTATATAAGAATTTTCCTGAATATTTTATGGAAGACGATTAATCAGTAAATCATTAATTTCTTTTTGACCTATTATTAAACAAATGAAAGAAGCTATGAAACATAACATACCTGACAAATGACGCTTATTACTTTACGTCTATGAACACACTTAAATACAGAAATAATTGTATTTTAAGTATTATAAAATGTACAGCGGGATCGAGTGCAATAACGTTCCGCGGCTCGCGGTTCGGACCAGGAGATTTTTCTCCCGAACCGAACTGTATTGTTTTTAGTCAATAAGAATCTGACATTCCCTGCCTCCTTTTTTTTGTGAGGGAAAAATCATCAAATGACTTCTCCTGCCCAGGGTCGGGCGGGAGGGAGTGTCAGACTCTTATTGACTAAAAAGCCCCTGTTCCTTCTCCTGCTCTGGGCCGAGGTCGCGGTGCCTCATTGCGCTTACCCCGCAACCCCGGCTGAATTCCCTGCCTCCTAGAGTGGGAAAAAATGCAGAGTGACTTACGTCCTTAAAAAATCTCATGAAATACAAACAAAAAGTTTCAAAATATATTTACACGTACCTTATATTACCATATATTGGCTTTAGAAACATTGAACATATGTATTTATACATTGCATTATAATATATCTATACACGAGCTACTTTATATAGAAATTGTATATTTACAGTTGGCTGTGTATAACTAACAAGGTATTACTATAATGAGACCTTAATTGCTGCAACTCCCAGTGGGAGGTGATAAAGTCGGCGATCTCTTAATAACACTTAATAAGTTAATGTTTAATTAGTACACACTAGAGAATAAACGGAGAACAAAATGGCCGCCAGAGTTTAAGAAATATTCTTTTAAAAATCGGTAACTTATTTTGATTTTATTATTTTGAATTTAAATAGTTGTTTAGTGAGGTCAGAGGAATTAAAAGAGTAACTAACTTACAAAAGAGAGATCCAAATGATGTTAACATCGGGTTAATAAGTAGCCTAAGCTACAGTTTGAAAATATGATACCCGAAGGAGAATTTAAAAAGAATATAAAAACAAGTTCCGTACTTCTATGGCTGTTCAAGGCACACAAATAAGGAATATTTCGTCTTTGTAATAAACATTCGGATTGATATCAGCGACTTCTTATTTCTTCAACGTGTAGTCGTAATTCTTGAGAAAAATACATCTACGTAGTAGAGGCTTAGTAACTTTTTCGTACATAATTTAAATCCTAATAAAATAGTTTAAAGTGTAGGGTGACCTAAAATGTTAGTCAAGCAAGTAAATTGAGGTCGCATATGAGCTTCAGGCCCTCAGATAATCATTTATTAGGTGCTAACGTACGGTTTAAGATTTACATCAAGTTTGTATCTAAATTGGGAAGTCATGGGTCAGGTACTGAATTAGTTAGTTCAAGTATGTTCCCTATATTACAGTGAGATTAGAAACGCTTCCAAGTAAAAAGGTTGAAGTTGGTTGAATAAAATGTTTTGGTACGTCTTATTTGTAATCTAGAATTTGTATGAATTATTTTTCTAAGGTCACGAACCTTTCCTCTACAACACAATAAAATCAGTTAAATTATAGAACGCCCCGATGGTACTGTAAAATGCTTAACAAAATAAACTAATTGCTATTCGCAAAATAAAACTAAAAATACATTTTCCATTTTCAAATTATTCAAGTGGCAAACGAACCAAACTGTGCCGAGGTAACAAAGTTATTGGCGTAGCGCTATACCGCAAGCGCCACAGCCTGCAAAAATTGCAGTAGTACAACTAACGTATGTCTCATGTTTTTCTTGTGTAGGCGGGAGAGCACGGAAATTGGTCTGTGGTTGTGTTCACAACTTGTGCTAACTCATTCGAGATGCAACTGGCTCACTTTGTATTTCATGTTCCCACTACCACTCGTAGATACTAAGTGGCAAAGTTTCTGTCGAACTGAGTATCACGTCGCCCTAAATAGAAACATCTTTGCTGATTAGATGGACCATTGTACTGGTGGATTCAATAAATCTGGTTTCATTTGTTAGTTCGGCGACAATACAAAGATTGTATTTTTCGTACTTTCTGGCCAATTAATTATCGGAATGGCAAAACAACAAATATTTTCGTTTTGCTCTGTTCACTCGCAGTTAATTTGATTACGACCACAATGTAGTTTTAACCACATACTATCTGTCTGTGTGGCTGCGGTTGCATGTACGCATTGTTCGCCTCATTAACATAATTTTAGGCTGAGCGAGGACAGGCCGCGGCCCTTTTATAAAACAAATGTTAAATGTTAGCTCTCGTACCTTTTTTATTTGCTCGTGATAAAGTACATTTGCCGCGTTAAGGTGGCCGGTTGACGTCAGCTAAAGATTGTATCGCCCGCCAGTGCAGTCTCCGGCTAACTGTATCTCACCGGGAATCTATTCATGGCGGTCAGAAGATGGTAAATAGTCTGCTCCGGCTACGGACACAGAATTCTTTATGAGTTTACCACAGCGGGACTGGCTGTAATAGGTTTTTTCCGAGTGTTCCGCAGTAAATTATTTTGTCCCGGTATGCTGATAATAATTTCGCGAAAAGGTATTTTTTATTACAAATGTAATCCGGATTTACTCGGCGTCCCGAACACATTTTAATGAACCCGCGTTGCACTTTTGCCTAGTCCAAGCTTAACATATAAAAATCTCTCAAAGCGTAAATCGAAAGGTATTAAAATCAGATTCAGATATGCTGGGTCGCAGGCGGGGAAAGTTGGGACCGCGGATGACGCATGCGCGCGCCCGGCGAGAGATTCCAATTAGTAGACCGCTCGGCATTCGCATCGCATCTCGGGCTCGCGGTCGGCGGGTGACTCGCTCCCGCTCTCGGCTGTGTTGCGCTGCGCGGTTATTCCACTCGCCTCCTCACTGTCCGTCGGTACTTGTCGGCTCGCTGTCATATATTTTCCTGTCGAAGCGCGCTCTCCTTTTCATCTTTTTATTGTTGATTGGTGAGTTTCATACCATTTCTTGAATTGTGAAGGCTTTTATGATGTATTATTTTATTTTGTTTTTTTTTTCGAATAAATGTTTTTATTACTTTGCGGTTTTATTTTACCACGAAGACAAAAGTAGAAGAACTACAAATGTTTTTTTTTTATTTCTGTTCCTTTTATTTAATGGATTAATTTTTTAATTCATTAATCTGCATTTGCTGATTTCTTGGTTTTGGAATACCTTTAATTTTTCTCAAAATGGTTGTTCCTTTTTGTGTATTTTATCTTATTATTTATGATACAATCCTTCGAAATGTGAATGAACAATGTTTTGCCGAGCAAATTTTTGCTAAAGCTATATTTTGGACTTCAGGGGATTTTTTCACTGTACCTAATATTACTAATAATACTGGAACCATCGAAGAATATTTTAAAACATATTTAGCTGAACTGAGTTTAATAAATTCAGACTTTTAAATATTAATCTGTGAGGATAATATTAACCTGTGTTAGCCAAGAGTTTCGCGATGTTCTTTTATTTTTATAATTGCGATTCTAGCAAAAGCCATTTGATTTTATAGTTGGTTCTATTATTTGTTTTTTATGTCTGTGTTATCTAGCTATGATAAAGTTATTTCTCTTATCAATTCTCACACAAACCGGTAAAATCTTTGAAAAAAAAAAATACTACATGGTTTCTGAATAAGCATCTTGATTAAGAATCGTAATTAGTTGTATGAAATGGCACAAAACATTTATCTGGATTAAAATACAAAATTTTAGTATTTCGATATTAAACTTAATTAATACAGGTTGGGAATTAGGGAGTTAGTTGCAATTCGTTGACGTGCGGGCGGCACTAATTGGAGCATCCAAAATTAGTCTGAGCAAATAATTTTCGGTACCTCTTGCAGTGCCAGCGTGCCACATTGATTGAATGTTGTGGGCTACTTAATGAAAATTGAAATAAACCTGATTTCCCATTCTAATTGGAGTTTAGAATTGTCGTTTTACGTACATGAAAACTTTGAATGGTTATGCAATATCTTTATTTTACTGTTTAAAAATTATAGGGTTCATTACAGTGTATCTATTTTTTTATTGACGCATTTTCTTGCGAACATTTTACCCATTCAGTGGTCGAATAATAAAAAAGTTGAAGGCTCTAGTGTTTGCTGGTCATTTAATCAAGTGCTGTGTTTTGCTGAGCGCTCTGTGGCCGCCTGGCCGCGTTGTTAGAGAATGCAAATATTAGTGTACGCTAATTAAAATTTAAGTTAACAGTAGGTAGGCACTTGTGAAATTTTGAATCAAATTTCGTTTTTTAACTATGAAAATGTTTATTCTTTTTCAATTTACCTTCTACCAGATCAATTAAGGGTGACATAGAATCGAATTTGAAAAAATCTTAGAGTTTAGCATGATACAACTACAGTGTTAAACTATTTTCGCAAAATTAGTTTTTTCAGTTCAGTTTGTGCGGCAACTTTATTAAATATCAATCTATAACATAAAACCTGTTTTCCGAAACAGGCAACATTGCATATTGGCATTAAATTACTAAAAAAAATCGTTCTCTGAAAACGAAAACAGGTTTATTGGAACACTTTTTTTAAAAGCTTTTAATCAAATGCTATTATAATATGAAATATTCGCGAAAAAGCAATTAATTGAAGTGCACAGCGTAGGTATGTGTACTGTCCCGGTATTTTATTTATGTTCAAATTTAATCCAAAATCATTTTGTTGGTATTTATTTGACAAAAACAAATACCAAGTAAAATTTTACTTGCATTGATACAATTGAAAAAGCGCTTTGTTTGAATCCAGTATAACGAGCTATTCCGTGTAGCGTGTTTTATTTTCTATTTAAAAATGGAAGCGCTATGAAATAGAGTTGCGATTGTTTTAACTGAATAAATAATAGACAAAATATTATATAGGCACAATAACAGGACGGTCATTGTTTTATTATATGTATAGGATTTATTGTTTTTTAATAGAAGACATATCTAGCGTGCATGTAACAAAAAATAATGTAATAGTGCTCGAAGTTTATGCGCAAGTCGTATATATTTCGATATACAACAGCATACTATGACACTATCTTCACTTCAGGGTAATCTAAAGTCACCTGATAAGACTTATTAAGCCTTGCATCAACCTGACTCCTCGCTTCAGCTCATGTAATTACTGCATCTCCATGTTAAAATTTCCATCATGGCGGCCAATCTCAATTAAGTTAATTACACTGAAGTAATTATTGTGCACAATTAAGTGCACCAACAAAGGTGCCCTTATCTGAACACGGGCCTCAGTCCAATCGGACACCGATACTGATAGCCGGTGGTTGTATGCATTTAATGTATGTTGACGTACACTCGGTTCTAATTACAATTAGGATGTCAATCTCCCATTATGCTTGTTGAATAGTCAAAGGCTATTCAATCCAATATGTTTAGAATGGACATATTGTCTTAATTAATTGCTTTATTAATTGATTATTGTTTAATAGAACCATTCAAATAGATAATAATTAGTTCTCATGATACTGTGCCCGTATTAACTTTTTTAATATCTTTGTCAATAGATTGGAATGAATGCTAGTTTTTTTTTCTATTATTTTTAAACGAGATACAAACTTTTTAATATTGTAGGGAATATTTTTTTAAAGCTTAGCTTCTTGTCGTAATTATAGCTCTCAGGTGCAGGTTAATTCTAGTGGCTCTTTATAAATAGATATTGTGGTAAAAATAAGTATAACTAGGCTGTAAGGTATCGCGGCTGACTGTTCACGGTGCGACATATGTATATTTAAATACCGCTCAGGGAGGCTATTTATAATACGTCGGTAGCATGAGATCGACACAGGCTTTTAGACTCGTGTGATATTAAACACGTGTCTGATAGTTATAAATGGTTTTTAAATATCTTGCTTGGTAACAAATATCTTTAATAGCTCACTTATTCCGTCGCTAACCTAATTCACCGTTTTTAATAATATTAGTAGTAATATATATTCTAGTTCTAAATTATTCTTGCTTTAGTCATTATAATCTACGAATGCATAGCATGCACACACAAAATACATACGTATATATATATAACTGCTATTCATACGGTAGCAATTTCTCGAAATTAAAATTTCGGAGTCTATTCAGAAATGCGTCGAGAAAACGCCAAACAGAATGTCGCTCAGACATCTCGCCGTGCGATTGTTTTCGGCGACGCAAAAACGTACATTGAATAGGAAACCTACGTCATTAGTCGAGAAAAAATATGGTCACGTTATTAAAATTTACTTTTTTCAAAATTCATTTTATAAATGTTAAGTACTCTAAGCTTTTTAATGAAAAGGTATATATCATCATCATCATCAGCCTATGGGTGCCCACTGCTGAGCAAAGGCCTCTTCCCATCCGGAGAAGGTTAGAGTATTAATTCACCACGCTTGCTCAATGTGGATTGGCGATTTCAAACTTTTTTTATTAAGAAATTATAAGTCCAAGTTTTCTCACGATGTTTACCTTTACCGTATGTCAGTGGTGTCTAAATAATCATAGAAAGTACATATAACTCGGAAAAAGTCACATTGGTGCTTGCCAGGTTTCGAACCCACACACTCATGCATGAGAAGCGGGCTCCTTAACATCTGGGCCACCACGACGTTTAAAAGAGAAGTATACTCACTCGTTACCTATTAATTTGTTGCGAAAATTTAGTAGGTACCACAGCGGATTTGACATTCGCTTAACAACACATCGGAATGAAATAACTGAAATGAATGTCGGGAGCACAAACGAATGAAATTTCGCCTTCAAAGCATCGTGATCACTTAATGAGCTTAAACGCTAATAGCTCTGTGTCAAAATAAAAATACATCGAACGTTTCTACTCCACTTTTTAACATTATTTTCTCTTTTAAAGATGGAAAATTACATGAACGTATGGTTTCATACAAATCGCTTTTGAATAGTATTTATCTTCGTAATAGGCTTCGACGTTAATGAGAAAATTTGTGAAAAGAAGTAGTTGGTGGCTCTTTCTTTATATTTGGAAACCCTGGTAACTGACTTTTTTCATTAGAAACTTAGAATAATAACACCATTAGCAACAGTATCAGCTTTTTCGTGTCGATAAATTCTTAGATTTTTCGGCGTTCCGTGCAAACCATAGATTATACCAGAACAAAAATATTTATCTATTATGAATTGCATAATCTGCAGCAGAAAGATCAATGTAGTTAGACACGTAAAGGGTTATTATATAATTATGCAACCGGATATGTTCACAAAATTAGTATTAACACAATACGATATCTGTAATCGGATTATCTATCACTTAATTAACATAATAATGACAACGGCCATCAATCCCCGACACACGCATCCGTAAATAAGCTTTAATTAACAAATTGCACTAATACAAACAATACTATCATACGTAGTAAATTACTAAGTAAATTTTGTTGACAATGCAAAAAAATAAAAAAAAAGGATAAAGGAACTACTATCCGCAATATTGCTCGCAGATTCGCTCAGCTTTTTTCTAATCCGACTCCTAGACTGGCACTGACAATAAAAACAAAGTCTTACTGCATCGTACTAGAACACAAAGTGAAATAAAAATGAATGTGCCTAACAAATGCACATTGACTGCAAATTAACCAAAACTAGAATTGGATTATCGTCATACCATTTACGCGACGTCGGACTTTGAAATACGGCCCTGGTAACCGAGTAAGTAAGCGTGCAACAATCCCGGAATTCTATACATTACGTACCTTTTGGTTTCTGTTAGAGTGCATTAAATCCGGCCCTGGATATTGGACCGCTTTCTATGTACGTGTTATTCAATTTACTACGAAACGCAACGCCTTTGTGCTGACTTCGGGTCAATAGGATTGCAAAGGATTATCGAGGCATCTTTGACTGGAGCTTGGATGTTTCTTTTAGCTTCAACAACTGGGATATATAAGGCAATACGTTTTGATATTGAACAAAGAAAGTCTGCGCTGCACAATATTGATGTTCTCGTTAACTGAAAGATAAACATACTCCGTGTTCTTAGGGCTGATTTTTCGATAGTCAGATAAATGTTATATGAGTTATAAAATTGTTGCTGTCACTGTCTTATAAAAATATTCTGACGCGACAGCATCATAATTATACCCAGATTATTTTTATCTAACCATTGAAAAATCAGCCCTTAGATTTACAAAATGTAATCAAATATATACGGTTGAGTATGGGCGTCAAGATGTAGTAGGTAGTAGGTTTTTATCACCAAGGTTTATAAGTCTCTGGTACTATTAAACTGAGTCCCAGAGAGCCTACACGTAGTCAGTATTGAACGCTCGCTGCAAATTGCAGTCCCAATGGACTATGCTAGTGTAGAAACAGACAATCCACACACGTACGTCCGCATTCCAGTCTTGGACTATGAAATCAGTAGCCCTCAGCTGGCTTTATACAAACCTGATCTACTTCAACCACTCTCCATCAAAAATTTCAGTGAGAAACAAGCACTTATACATAATTAATATTATCTGTATTCGTCTTGATATATTCTCAGTAATTTTCCTTTCATTGAAATATAAGTTACTTATATTGGTCTTTTGAAAATCAGTTTAAATGTTACAACTTTTAGTTCCCCACACGCTATCCCGAATCAAATTTCAATCCTTGTTTGAGAAGATTTAATTTCAACGCGAATTGAAACTAGTGAACAGTTTTTAGAAAAGTTTTGCGAACGCAGTGAAATTTCTATTTGTGTGACGCAATCACGTCTCGAACAAACTCCGCCTAAGTAACAACGTTTGAATGTGGGATATTTTTATTTCATTGGTATGTGAGTGGAGAAAATGTGCGTATTTAAATAGCAGATGTTTTGTTGAATTTGTGGGACAGGGGCGGTGACCAATCAGAGCGTTGACGGGTATGCCTGCATTAATCAGTGCAGACTGCATCGCTTCCGCAGTTTGCATCCTACCTAAGATATATAAGACTTCCTTAGAATGACCGCGTCGGACCGTATAACTTGAATTTTAATTAAAACCTGATTGCATCGTCGATCCAAGCACAATCTTAATGGGAACTCCGCTATCCTGTAGTTATAACAAGCTTCTAAGTTTGAAGTTCCACAACGGCCAATAACGAATTGAATAGTGTATATGATATTGATTGGAGATATGATAGCTGAGACTTGAGTGGCTCGCTCGATCCCGACTCGGAAATGTGTACTTGCCGTGGTGCCGCCGGCCACGGCGATATATACATACATATCGACATGGCTGGTATATATATATCTGAATTGCAGATCAATCTGATGCTACCTATTCACGGTATTCTGACTATGCTATTTAGATCGTGTGTGGCGATAGGGTCAGCAATAGAATAATACCCGACGCTACATCTACGAAGCAGTGCAAATAATATTGGTCTGCGAATAGATTTTAATTTCAAAAGAGTATATTTGTATTCCCGCTTTGTGTAGGACTCATAATTAAATTAATAGTATGTATTGTATTGTTTCAGACCACAATGTCGCCGGTTAGACTGACATCAGTCGTAGTCAAATGACAATAACTAGATTAAAGGTAATTTTTTTTTTACTTTTAACTGAAGTAGTTCGTATAGCCGCTACACTTGGAATACACGGACTTAGATGAAATGCATGACTGATTTGTAATAACTACACTTACCTATATAATTATAATACAATATATTTTATGTAGATATTAATTTTGTGAACAACAACTTAGCTTTACACTTTGTTTTCGCCTTTTGTGTTTTGTGGCATGGTTGGAGCTATGATTACTGTTTGCGGGTTCGATTCCCGTACACTGTACTTTGCTATGTGTACTTACATACACTAGCGATACCCATTAACGTTACGTTAATAACCGGACAGTTTGATCCTGATGTTTGTTGCATGTGTCTGCACTGTGAGCGTTATCTAATGGCGCCGTATGTCCGTTTGTCTGTCTGTCAGTGTCGGGAGCGCTCATGAGACAGTCGTGTCATCGTTTGCTGGAACATCAACACCCGGGAGGGGAGGAACCCCCTCTGTACTCACCCATAGACCAAATTTCAGGTAAAATCATTATGTAGCATCCGTATTATCCGTACCAGGGTTTCAAACGAGAAAGTTCTACCATCTTAACTAAAATCAATTGAAAATGAATAATACATTCAACAAAATGTGCGCTACGAGTTACTTTTCAGAAATGGAAACATTATCTCTAATTTGAAAGTGACTGTCACATTTGAAAACGAAAAATCCAATCTGTTTTATTAACATCTCAGAGAAAAACGAAAGTATAATAATATTTAATGATAATATAAAATTTTATTTCTATCGACAGTAAACTAATTTTGAAGTTATTAAGATGAAAGGGCGCTTCGTTGCGAGGCCCTGGTACTGGTTTAGATTTCTTTAGTCAGATTGAAATTAGCAGCTAACTTGTCGGTAGTAGGCCAAGGATCGTAGGCCAAACAAAGCATGGAGCCGAGACTAGTTTCACTGGGAACTAATCCATTGCCCGCCTCACCACGCAAAGTTAAAATAGCTCTCACCACTCCGCCAATACTTCACGTGGAAGCGAGAAAAACTTGCATTCACCTGAATTAGTTCTTCATGAAACGCAATTTGTGGAACACTGTTTGAACGAAACTTTGAACAATCAAATTTCAACCCTGATATATTTTTAGTAGAGTTGAGATTTCATATTGCAATGGTAAACTGGTTACATTCATTTGTTTTATAATCTACGGGCACGACAGATTTTTATTTGCATATATTTGTATATGTAAGTTTTAACTCAGTAATAGCTCGTCAATTTTATTTTCCAATCCGTGGTCGGAAAATCTCACATTCTTTGATTCTTTGTTTGTGTGAAATGCATTAATGTTTTATACTTTTGCTATAAAATAAAATAAAAGCATTTTTTATGAAACCTTTCATTCACACCTCATGCTTTTAACATTTATTTCTCTTGTTTTCAATTTACAAAGTGCTAACGGAATTTTATATTAAAAATGGAAGTTCATTTTATTTGAAATAAGGTTAATTGGTTCAACTATGGAGCCTTTAATAACTGGATAA
This sequence comes from Spodoptera exigua, assembly GCA_902829305.4. Lineage (NCBI taxonomy): Eukaryota > Metazoa > Arthropoda > Insecta > Lepidoptera > Noctuidae > Spodoptera > Spodoptera exigua. The sequence continues at coordinate 1,914,251 of LR824601.2, read as the reverse complement.
TCAGAAGATTAGCTTTTTATGAAGATAAAAAGTATAATACCTACGCTACGAATATTTATTCTTGGGTTGGTCGCTCGGTTAAAAAGTAAACCGCTACGAAACTTCGCCTTACTTAGGACAAGTTAGCCGCTAACTAGAAACGCTGATAAAACCAACTATTAGCTCGAGCATTAATACTTACTACGATACGGTTTTAACTTTTTACTAAGAAAGCGCTTAAGTATATTTATAGGAACGTGTCGACAATTATGTATTTCCAATACGTATTCGATATTTGTTTTGCATTATTTACACTGATCGGGTTGAACTATGTTTGCACATTGTCTGATTTGAAAATGGAATTTATTCCTTTCTGTTATTTAGGTAAGTATCTAAATAATAAAAACGAATAAATTCCATTTATAATTATTATAGTATATTATTTATTTACTAATATCATGACTGAGGCAAATCAGTTGCATTGCATCTTTGATAAATGTTACACCTCTGCCTACACTTTCTGAAAATAAATGCATTATGTTATATCATAACAAACAACAATGAGGGATTTCAGCTAATTAACAATTATTTGTTGATTTACCTAACAAACCCTAGTATTCAAACAAGTTTAACATTTAAATATTAATTAAGTACAATATTATAACATTTGCAATCAAATAATGTAATAAAATTAATTTATGAAACCGCAATATTTTATTACAACGGAAGTTCCACAGTTTTAGTTTGAAACCTAGCTTTTCCTATTACTAACCACATAATTTATTCAATAGCAAATATTAATTAATATATCCTGTATTAGTCAAATAATACAATTACTAAATAAACGAAAATGTACTGCCGATTTTACTGAATAAATAATAATGTACTAATACATAATTCTACTAATTTATTCATTATTCATACATGTTTGCGTTTTTGTATGCATATACATATATTTATATAGCTACCATTAGTTCCATCAATTTCGTACAAAATTAGAATTTACATGAGAGAAATGAATAAAGAGAAAGTCAATAAATTATGAAAATACAAGATCCAAAAGAACTCTGTGTTAATCAAAATAAACTATGGTTTTCGACTAAACACATTTTTATAGAGGAAAACCTTTCTAGCAGACTAGGAGCGGTATGTTTCATACCTTATTATAACAATCCTGGCGATCACGAAAAAGAATACACCAAATTGTCTGAGTACACCAGTTTGATAGTTCCGATACTAAATTTATATGTATGTACATAGGTTATTTATTATGTTTTCGGCTTACTCACGTAATAATTTGACGAGATACTCGACTAGTTTCAAGCCATGCTAGAGGCCCATATTCATGAGCAGCATTCCGCGACACGCGACTCGGCGACCGTCGCGCTGCTCGTAGCTAGTATCTCGTCAAATTATTACGTGAGTAAGCCGAAAACATAATAAATAATTTAGAATGTCTCACGAAAGTTATAATAAAAATATGTACATAGGTTTTTCAAAACAAGTAATATAAGGATTAACTTTCACAATTATTTACGTAATTTCAAAATTATTAATTCAAATTATAGTTTTATCAGCGTTACTCTGGTAATATTTATCTTTTTTAGAATATAATGTGTTAGTTAAAATCAAACAATAGTGTTGCTATCACTCTGATATCGATGAAAAATGATTAGAGTACTCAACATTATCGATATCGACGTAACAGCACTAGTGTTTGATTATCAAATCTGTGTAGATACATTGCACGCTTTGTCATTTATTCTTTTACATTTTATAACATGTTCTATGTACGTAACTATGTACACCATTATCTAAACTCACGATCTATAAAACTTATTGTTTTATTGAAGCACTGTTATTCATAGTCTTAACGCTTCTCTGTTCTCTCTCAATACTATGCGATCATTGGTCCATCCTCGCAGTTTTTACTTACGTTCGATCGAACAACCAATGGCACGCATACAGTACCCCAATTTGTTTTAATAACATACTTTCACGTGTCAACTAAACGTAAAGTATATTGATTCGTATTTAACTCTATTGAAATAGAGTTCATTTACTAGGAGCGCATAACTATTGTCACATACCTTAACAAGATTGTAAGTCTATGGGATGAATGTGTCCGCTATTTCTAGAATACAGAACGTGGGTAGCATTGTATCGAAAATTCGAAACCAAACAATCCAATGGAATTATGCCCACAAGTACGTTCACAGAAATCCGTATTCACGATGCCATTCAAACAATTTAACAAGCATTAAATCAGAATAATCGAAATGTCAGCATCCATCATTATTAGTTTTAAAAGTTAATCATTAAAATATTTTCATCATTAAAATACCATACGAAATAATTTATTTACTCAAAATTTCAATATTATTAATGTTTGTTTACACATAAAATTACTCATTGGAGTGTAAAAATGCCGTAATGCTGTTACCCAGAATTCGTACATACTGCAATATTCAAAATAAATAAATGTAAAGGCGTTCCCAGTAATAAAATTAAATGAAAATAATAATTCATAAAGTACCTGTGTACATTTTACGCAAATATTGTTTTTTACCAAAAATAAATAAAGATTAATTTTGTTCTCTGATCCGAAAGCTTTTATATAAATACAAAATGGAAGCATGAAATATTCATGTGGTACTTGAAAGGAAAATATTTATGGCATTGCATTTCAAGTAAATATTATTTTATGATGGAGTGAAATTAATTACGCAAAATAATAAAGAGTTGAAACATAAATGGGAAAATGATGTTGATTAACCCTCGAGGCAAAATGAACATTATCTAAAGACATTATCCCGCATTGCTTTTAATATTATTAACTGTCAATATATGTTCACACAAATGTCATTTACTTTTCAATTTATAATTCTATCTGTTTATTTACCTAAAACTGGGCTTGTTTGAAGAGGTTTATTTACACTCATTTATGGACCTCATTTCTCTGAAATAGACAATATACATTGGTGTACTGTAGGCAACGAAGTTATTTCATTCGTATTAAACAAAAATATACATTATTAAATGATAACGGAAAACACGGTGCTAACTCAAGTTTCACTAGAAGGTAAACGCACAAAAACTGAGCATTTACAGCACACAAAATAGCTCAAACTTCCACAAAGCTGATATGTACATACGCAGGGAAAGTTGGCCCGCTTGTTACCGCGCTTCGACATGGTACATGCTAGAGTTTCAATACACTTTGATCATAATGGTGACAGTGATGTCTACTTGTTAAAACTTGTTTGTTAGTTGTTAAAAGTTATGCAGTTTGCATTCAAGCTCCCTTTAGCAGTAATAGACCAACTGTTGGTCTTTTAATTAGCCGCGTATGTTCACAATGTCGTTCTAGTAACGTGTGTATTATATAAAGCTGTCGTTTTTTTTCCTACTACCTGTGAAACAATGCTTTACTTTGGTCAAAGGAAAGCGTTAAAATCCAATATAGGATAACAAAGCAGGCTCTTTTAACTGTAGCGGTGCAATGTGAGAAACATTTCAACGTTTCGTCGTTTTAATTCCAGATTCTTGTTTCACTCGCATTGAAAACCAACACTGGTCCAGTGTTTTCAATCTTTTTATTGCTTACTAGCTCTTACCCGCGGCGTCGCTCCCGTCATTTGACTATCTACCCTACTCTACCTACCCTACTCTATCTACCCTACTCTACCTATCCTACTCTACCTACTCTACCTACCCTACTCTACCTACCCTAATCTACCTACCCTACTCTACCTACCTTACTCTACCTACCCTACACTACCTACCCTACACTATCTACCCTACTCTCCCTAACCTATTCCACCTACTCTATCCTATGTCCTTCTCCTGGCTCTAAACTACCTCCCTGCCAATTTTCAGCTAAATCGGTTCAGCCGTTCTTGAGTTATAAGTGGAGTAACTAACACGACTCTTTTTTATATATATAGATATTGAAATATTCTCAAATTGAGTACCTAAAGAAAACGTTAGAAGTTACGAAATCACTTACCCTTCATTGTACAGTATTTAGGAAGACAATATCGTCACAAGTTTAGTTGCAAAAGCTTAGAAAATGAATGCAAGTTTACCTTTGGACCTTGCAAAGGCAAACATTAATAAAGTCTCATCGTCGATGTCTCATACATAAACCGAATTTCGCTCTAATAGTTTTTGTTTCAAAGTTGAAAGTCCTTTGTGATTTTATGAGGCAATATTGTATCTATTTGGAACGCCTAGCCTTTTTCTTTTCAATATTAATGGGTGCGGCAATATGAAGATTTAATGAAGATTCATTTCGTGGTAACAGATAGGAGAAATGTTATAATAATAACATTTACGTACGTAAAGCTTTTACATAAAATTAATTAATATTTGAAATATAATTATAAACATTTGCATCCGCTATCTCGGCTGAAAGTCTCTAGCTAGATATATGTTATGTATATCATGCAATCTTTTTGTGACAGTATCTATTCATACATGTTACATTACGCGGATTGTAAATACTTATATATTAATTGAAGGAGCAGATCTGTATTAAGAATTTCATCTCTTAATCGGCTATTGTTCTAATAAAACACTACGGGAGAGTGAGGTTGGAAATTGGTAGTAGTCGTTCAGTTCAGTCGTCACTACATCTGTCCGTTTGGGTAAAACTGTGTATCTTCAAAAAATGTATCAAAGTTACCGAGTACGCCCATATTGCATCTGGCCCTTTGTCGCGATTGGTTCCGTTGTATGCACTATCAGACGCGCCACCGTTTATTCTTGGAAAAAAGTCCAGCCCGCCTTCCTGCCTATCACGTTAAAGTAACTCCCAACGTTTTTCCATCTAACATTTTATTGGACGAATGGCTTATTTCAGTTGTTACGAGACATCGCGATTGGTTGAGCAGATTAAAAAATGTTGTTTCTATACTATTTTTTTTTTCTGAGAATCTTCTCCTGTGTCGTATACATCACAACCATATCTGAAACAAAAATTTGTGCATCACACAAATTGTTCCATTCGAGAATCGTACCCTCTGTCAATTGTTATAAAGTCTGTTATACACAAGCAGGAGTATCAACAAGAGAGCGGTCAACGAATCCGTAGAGCATTTAAATTGATACTAAAAAAAACGTGATTGAAGATCTTCAGCTCATGTAACCTTGATGATATCTTCCTGTATATATCTATTCTCTTTTTAAACATGTATTTGGTAGCGTATTTCATGACTGTAGTGAATGATTTTTCAAGTGTAGAATTAAAAAAAAATTTAGTTTTACCTAGTACATGGACTTTAAGGTCACTTTAACGGCATCTACATACTATGAACCTTGTCTACATAAGAAGGGCTTCTCCTAACCTCTGCTTATGGCAGATGAATAATGAAAACAAATGCTAAACAAAAGTAAAGCCGAAAACTAAAAAAAATACCTAATTAATAATAATATTTTTTACCGCGAGCGAAGCCTCGGGCAAAAACTAGTAAATGTATAAGTACGTATTGTCTCAAGTAAGCTACGAATCTCTCAGACATGTTGAGTACGTTTATAAGAAGATAAAATAATGAGAGGCTCATAATATACTAAAATAGCAACTTTGAGCACCCTCACGCAGGTAAATTTTATTCCAAAAATTCCTAAGCTTCGACAGCTAAAAAACAAAACACTTGAGATATATTCAAGTTGTTTAATAACTTTCATATTGTAATAATACGTGAAGAAAATGAAATATAAATTACACAAAAGGCACTACATGATAAAAAATAGATCTATTTTAAAGTTGTTATGTTGTTATGTCCTACTTCCAGATAGATTGATTTAGTCAGAGAGATGATGGGAGTCTTGAACAAAATTAATAGTACTTAGGTAAAAACCTGTTTTTAAAACACATAGGCTTATTTGATAAATACTCTGTAGTTCTGATACTTCTAACTATCGAAGAGAATTTCGCATCAACAACTTACTCATACATATATCTTATTAATAGGTACTCAAATATTTACGTAGAAAGCTTCTAAATTTATCTCTAAATTTTCCATGAAAGCCGTCATTAAATCGAAAAGTTAAAATAGCAACGTTATCACCACTAAAACATGATGTATCAGCCGAAAACGGATTCATCAAAATCGATTCACAATTAGCGAAGTAATCGCCTAACAACAATATAATCGAATCGAGATATTGTTCCCTTTGTTGCCGAGTAAAAATATAAATTTTCCGAGATATAAGACACTTATATTATATTTTTCGACAGTCGCAAAAAAATTAATACCTCTCAATCATCATTTTCCACTCATTTGATACTCAATAAGCCGATTAAGTGTAATTTCAGCAAGGGAAATATTTTCTTCCATCATTATTAACTTGATAATCCTTCCATATTACCCAATTAGTATTAATTGGCCAATCGATTATTAAAAGCCGTCCTTGTTAAAGAAGATTTAAGCATCGAAAATTTTATTTATGATTTTCGACAGTCTTTGCTTTGTACCGTTATAATCTCTGAAAGGGACGTGGCCGTGGAGATACAAAACAGTAATAATATATACACAGGACTCCTTTCAACGCTCCAAGCCTGTAAACCCGGCTCTAGAGCTTAACTTGCAACATACAATACATTCGATTTATAATGAACGTGATATGTTCCTCATATTTATCAAAAAAAAAAAAAATATATATATTACAAAAGTCTAGTTACAATAATTGGAGGTTAAAGCGTGTGAATGCGCGTTCGAAACCTAGCAAGTACGTATTGGCATTTTTTCCAGTTCTATTTACTTTCTTAGGTTGTAACCTGTAAGTATTAGTTTGAAATAGCCAATCCGATTTGAGCAATCGTGGTGAATAATGCTCGTACATATTATTATTCGTGTGGGAAGAGGCGTATACTCAGCAGTGGACACTTAATATAGGCAGGTGATGATGATGACTTGTAACCATTACTTAAACTTAAGTTATTTAAAAAAAAAACAAAGAGAACTCGATCCCATCCACTTTTGGACATTCCACAAAGACACGGCACTCGCTTTATGGAATGGGGAAATAGTATGAATGCCGCTGCAACTGAAAGCTTTAAATAATTATGCAGACTCCAATACATTACATTAATTCTATGGAAATTCGACGATACTGTAAGGTATATAAAGTCGAAAGTCGATTGAGGTTGATAGTCTGGTTGATGGAGAGATCGCCCGACTTATGTAGTTTCTCTAGCTTTCAGGATATGTTACACGTAGGTAATAGTGATACTACTATATATTACTGTGCTAATACACACATATTATATGAATCGTAATACAGTCTTGAATAGTCTCAAACTAATTCCTTTTTGACACTAAAACAGCAGTACAAGTGCAATTTTATATTGTTCTGTAATGACACAGCAATAAGCTCGATTTTAGCTCTCTATATAACTATAGGACCGGCATTAAAGACATGAGTAATCGTCGTTGACTGTAAGATCATTTAGGAAAGAACTTTTTTATTATGGCCCAACTTAACATTAAGAGTAAAAATATTAAATTCAATATTAAATAGTACTAATATTCTAAGGATAATATAAATCCATGAAAGACATAGAAAATCAAAAATAGTAAATAGATAAAAAAGAATATCTCGAAAGGTTTTTCGCAAATCAAAATCATACTCAAAACGAAACTACACTGAAAGTTGCAAGAAAAAACATAAATCTACCGTCCATTTCACGAAACACCTAAAGCCGCATTCATTTTAAACTTAATACTATTTTCAAACCTAACACTAAGCGACATTTGTTTGTAAACGAATACATAGTACTAGAAAATGTAGGACCAGCTCCACGTCCTGCAACTAACAGATTCGCTTTCATTTTTCAGAAATAGAAAGGCTCTCTTATATTCGTGTAAATAGGTAGCGAATACATTGCATTGTTGTCGAGAGATCGAATATGCATGACGGATAGTTGAACCAATCTGTCGCTTCTTCTGACATGACGTCGACGCCACACTGAAGGGCGATCGTATTGCCAAACCTCCGTAGAAAAGTTCGACACGTTTCATTTTTCAAATTTTGGAGTTTACACTTAACCTATTTTTAAGTATTGATGATTGATTGAATCATAAATTTTGTATGGCACGAATACCTATAAATAAGTGTCCTTAACCTCCTATTTAAGTCAGTATTATAACCACAAATCATTACAATATATAATGAAAATCGTCAGACAAATTGCGCAGCGTGTAGTCACTATAAATGTCCCATTCATAAATAGCTAGTAAAGTATCTGTTGTAAGCATTGATGTAGTGGTGTTCCATGAATGAAACTTGTGTGTGAGTGCCTGTATCAGAAATTCCAGATTTAAACCATTCACTTTGAGAGAACTGCGAGAATAGTGTAGTTATTTTGCTCGGCGCCCGTCAATGAAATGTGTTCCTGGAAATGCAGCACATAGTACGGAGTGAAATAGAAACTTTGAAACATTCACACGTGCTTTTATACAAACTAAATTTAATGCTTTAAGCTGTTTGTGTAATTATGGAAATAAAGAGTCGGAAAATTCAAAGTATCTAATCGTGATTTCTTCTTCTACATGACCTTTAACATGTTTTTCGTCAAACCATTGTGTCATTTGATCATGTTTGGTGTTGTAGTGTTGTCACGTGCATGTAAAGTGTCTGTCACGTCCTATCACACATTTCTTCGGATTCTGTCACATTTCGGAACTCACGCTGTCTCTGTTGTAAATTCATTTGTGTTTTCATTCATTGGCTCGCGTTCTAATAATAACGTGCAGTTTTCTCGCTATGTTGCAGGAAAATTTCACGGTACAAATGTAGCTTTTTAAATAATCTAAACTTCACAGGAACCTAACAAAACGTGTACGTAAACTATAAAATAAATCAAATATAAAACTGCAATCATTAATCCACAACTAAAATTAATAAAATGTCTTTCGCGCTAAATTCATAAGGTGCTAAACGTATATTTTTATTTTGTTTAAACATTTTATTTGTCTAAATTAAAACACCTTCATTTTATGAATAAAAATTCGACCTTAATTTCTCATTTCCATACCAGTTTGTGGGCATCGCTGAACATCAAAATTGATTAGGGACCCTGTCGTGGCCATTGAAGCTAATTGGCAAGCGGTGTAAGGTTCGATGCTGAGTAGGTACTCGTAGCACCAACCGTTCAAAATTATGAGCCACGCATCCTTTCGGTTTTCAAAATTCCAAACCACAAACTCTGCGGCAATGATACAGAACCAATCAGGATAGGAATGATGAAACGAATCGGGAAGTTAGTTATGTAAAAAATAAAATAAACAAGTAGTTTTGACGCAGTGGTACCAGACCATGTGGGCCGGGAGGCCGGAGGCAAGCTGACACGATATGCGACGACGGAGGAAGACGAGACCACACTCAGGGAGCTACTACTTAGGTACGTGACCATAGCGACAATACCGGATAGCTTTCCGCCTTTAATACTGGCTTCATTTGCATACGATCATAAGGATCTCTCTATGTGTCGATGTGTCTTCTACATTTTGTTTCACCTTGGCTTAGCATCCTATCTCGTATAACAGATATGACGATGCGTTGACGAGTCGACTCGCGGTGGCTGAATCATTCACAGTTCCTATCATAACATCGGACCATGGCACCGTGGTTAGCATCTATGGCCACGACCTTGTTTGTCTCTCGCTACCCGGAACACATTGCGTGCTTAGCACTTGCCTCAGACATTAACCTTGGGATAGGACGGGGTTATGCTTGCATGGGTGTGGTTGTAACGTTTCAATGTAGTGTTTCAATCAAGTCTTTCCATAGATATTAGAAGGCAAATAATAGACTGTCTTAAAAGAGGTGTCATTTCACGTGTTTCCAAGAACAGTGTATAAAGTCTTAGAAGTGATATATTAAACTTGACTCACTGCATTCATCCTTTGTCTGTGTTCACCTTTCACCTTAAAATTTTTGGTAATAAATTATTAAATAAATAACATTACTTTATTTTGATTAGCACAATGACATTTATAATTCACACGAAACACTAAATACGCATAAAGAATTCTCGTTTCAAAACTTATTAAAATTCCATTCTGTAAATCAAACACATTTTGATTTATTAATTATGTTTTTTGTATTCAAAACTACATTATAGTATCGTAGATGGAATTTAGAAAGACGTTGAAACCTTAAAAAAGTCTTATTACTTATTTTACTTTTTCGATAGACGATTTAATAGATTTGACGAATAAAATGTGTGTTGTGACTCGTAATGAAGCACTCGTGTGCGGTTATTTGATATCTTTGTTAACAAACAATGTGACTTTTATAAATACTAATGTGATAACAATAATAATTTACTCATACATCCCACATAGTGTCGCGGCCGGCTGACCTTTCTCGCTTCTTTACGACAAAACAAAAGCATTGTTTACTAAACATGTGATTATCTCACGGGTATTATGTCCACAACTTTATTTAGATCAGTTACAACTTTCAGTGATTTATGTCATGTGTAATTATTAGTGGGAAGCTATTAAATTAATGATCGTAGATAGAAGAATTAGTTTAATGTAATCTAAAGGGGTTAGTAATTCAGTAATTCTGTACAGTTTGATTTGTTGTATCGGCGGGGAAGGTCGAGTTGGCTTAGAGTCAGTAGGGGATGCGCAGGCTGGTGTGACTAACATTGACTTTGGCTGTAGCCTACAGAGACAGGTGAGCATAATGAGCATGAATCTATCCGCCAAACTGGATGACCTGCAACGAGGGGACCGTCAGTTGGAGACGACGGTGGCGCTCTGCGAGATCCGCACGCAGCTCCAGGAGTTGACCAAGAGCGTCGAGTCATGCCAGAGTGAGGTCTCCGAGGTGAGTCACCACTCTACTCTGTACTTCTCTTTCAGGTTATTTCACACTGGAGCCCATTTTTATTTATTATTCGTAATGTGTCGTATGTTTAAACATACTAATGTGTGGATAATACCTAGCGCGTTTACAATTTTGTTCTTATTAATACGATGTAATTTTGTTTTCAACGAACCACCAACACAGCAAAGTTTAAGATATGTTTCTTTATCTTTAAACTTAAAAACATTATTATGTACAGTGCTGTACAGGTTGATTTTTATTTAAACTCTGTTCTCAACATGTTTACACGTACAAGAACGTAAATAAACTTTGTAACATAAACAAGTTTACCAAAGAATGTAACAACGTAAAGTCGGAGTGACGTCATTAGCGAAGTTTATACTACAAGCCTATGTCGAGTAAAACAGGTATACAATAAATTCTCAATATTCGAGATCAAAATTATCTCTACATGTATTAATATCTTCCAAAACAAAATATGACAAAAGAAAATAAATCAGGACTACATAATAGCTCTTTGATGGGTAAACAATTTAGTAACAATTACGTGTGATACAATACTAGAGAGTGGTGTCTGGCGTACGGCGATACCGAGTGAGTAGACAGGGACCTTGAAAGTGAGACTGTGTGACGCGCGACCGCGGCGTGGCGTACGATACATACCGTACCAGCCAGACAGCCTGACGGGACCAGACAACCGGGCAGACACCGCAGACGTACGAATAGGGTCATGCGTACGACAGGGAAGAGTTACCCTTCAGGTGTAGGCCGCGATAAGCCTCTTTATGTCCAATTCAATACCTTTTGTTTATCGACTTAAATTTCGTATGAAAAGGTTTTTGTTTTCTATTTTCATGGAAACGTGATTATAGATAATGTTATTTATGTAACTTCATGTCTCTTAACATTTATGAATAGGTATATGATGGGTTCATTGCAAGTCCGGTGGTACCATGATTTATTCTGTGCGAAGACTTTTTGACTATCTGGTTTGTTATTAATCTAGAGAAAACACAATTTAAATTTAGAGTGGACTATATACCTCCGAAAGTATATTTAAAACACTTTCGATTTCCATGATACTCGTTATACCAATAACAGCGTTTTAAAAGGCTTTGAAGTTGTGTTAACTAGAACTTCATTATTATTATTAAAATCTAATTACAAATGGCATACAAATTCAATGCAAAAATATATGAAAAGAGCAAATTATACTGTACGTCAATGACAGGGGTATTTAATGAAGGCACTACAATAAAGATAATTACTTGTTAATTAGAATGCACTGTACAATAAATGACGACCAATCACCGACCGTGTTTTGAAGCATTTAAATTGAAATTCATGATGGCCGATAAACTGTTTAACGATTTTTGTTTAGTTTGTTGGATTACGTGACGTGGTACCGTTCATTATTACTTTTTTATTTATATCTGAGACTAGAAAATTCTTACCGAATTGAATGTTAAAATGTATTTGGTTGTCTTTCTTTGTTGTAGCTATGAGGCTTAGTAATATGATGTTGTATCAGAACATTGTGAGGATAGGATTCTGGAGATGTTTTAAGCTGCATACTTATTTTCGTGTATTTATAGATTTACTTTAAATTTATTATTGAAATGTTTTTGACAAAATATACTTTAATGACTCAAGTTTAGGAGCTATTTTGCTCTACTATTTTAGTAGCGTAGCTTAGATATCTCGTTACCTGTTTTACTACCGGGTTAGTCCCGAACACAATGTTGATAGCGGGATATAGAACTTTGGATGCGGTGAACAAACGTTCACTAAACAATAAAACTCTCAGCACAGTGAAACTATCTGCTGTAAAAACCGAATAGCCTTTCGTTGTCAACACGAGTCGCAATATATATTATACTGTGGTACATATATGTATGTCGTATTCTGTGCTTTATGCAAGATGCATTGTTCATTCGAGTTCGCCAAAATTGATTCTGTTTTCCTCCCCGGTGCTGGATTCCTCTGTTTTATTTAAATAAATACTTCATATTTTTTCTATCTTTTGCAAAATAATGTACTTAGTTTACAGAGTACTGTATTGCTAGATAATGCAACTTATCCAATTTCTATCGATACAAAAAATGTAGGTAGTAATGTATAAATGTAAAAATGTCATAACTTGTGATTTAGATCAGACAATACCATTTCTTTTCCTAATAACAAACATATATTATATTGTTGGAAACTCGTTGAAATGGGTTCCGAAAAGTGCATAATAGACGAGCCTTGACACACATAGCCAAGGTTATATTCAAAACTATACAGCGACCACAAAGCCGCCACTAAATGAAATTCCCGTCGCACGATGCAGGTTACAATGTCACGACTGACCAAAGTGAATTTTAAATGAAGCAAAATTATAGTCTTTTGTTCCGGTAATTCAGTTCTATTTCATAAAATGATATTCTGTTCAAAGGCTGCAATTATCGTTCAAATTAATTATACGGCAGGTAACCTAATTCCTATGACAAAAAGCTGGTTTTCGATCTGCAATTTTGTGGCATTTCATCAATGATGCAGTGCCTAGTAATTACATGGAGCTCGTTATTTTAATTAAAGGATGAAGTGTCTACTTTGTTATTGACATTTTAATGCGAAATGGTCAGGCAAGTTAGGTCAAATATTTTAGAAACTAATCAATAAACTTAAAGTAAATATTAATATTCTGAATATCATCTGCACAGATTGTGATTTAAACAGTCAATAATAGGGATAAACTCGATACCATAAGTCTCCGATATTTTTTGAGTTCTTTTACAAGTTAATCGTAGTATCCCATGCTACGAACGCTACGTCGTACTACGAAGCGCTACGATTAGCTACGAAATGCTACGAATGGTTAGGCAATAATACACGATACAGTTTCCAGGTAGTCACTGAGCTAAAATGTAAATGTGAGAAGTGTATTGAGTTAACATAATTTTTATACTTTATTTTAATGTTGTTTTATGATTATTGCTATAATTTCTGAGAAACCAATTACCATTTTTATGCTATTAAGGTCCCATTAAATAAATAAATGAATTTCATCAAAATTTTAACATTTAATATTATAATGTTTCAAATAGACACACACGCAATAAGAATTCAGTAATACTTAGTATTGACCCAATTTGTTGCACGTTACCCGAGGTATGAACAAAAGCAAAATGTATTCCAATGATAACACATTCTATACTTTAAAGTTACTTTTTTCCGAAGAAAAACTCATAATTCATTTAAAATATGTAACGAAACAGTTAAAGATACAATTCAAAAGAACAAAAAAATATGCTGGAAAATTTACGTCAGAACATCGCAACCTTTTTAATTTAAATACAAAGCAAATAATGTAAAAAAGACTAAACTAATAAAAATATTGAGCAAATAATTTTCCACGAAAGAAACTTTCAACTTGGAGTGGCATTATATTATAAAATAGAAGTTAGAACCGCTGAAACTCAAAATGGTAGAGACTTCGTAAGCATCTTAAAAATTAAAGATCAATTGGTCCCGACACTTTGTAAGCGCCTTATAGAATCTCAACAATATACGGTACAGTTTTCTTATAAATTCAGTTAGAAGCGAAAAAATACAAGTCAGAGATTCCCAGTAAATAAATGTGCTGTTTGTATTTACTCATTCGTCAATACAGGGTGACTTTGGACTCAAACCGTTAGGTGATAGAGTCCACATTTCCACATTGAAATCATTGCCGGACACGGTAATAGTATGAACTTGCAGTGTTACGTAACAACTGTTAGAATTTGTTTATTTTTAAAAGAGCCTTTGCATGTTCTTCATTGGAATCCACACTTTGAAAGGGCAACTACGCTCACCTTTCTCACTTGCTGACAGTTTGAACGTGCCTATAAACGGTGTAATTGAACCGAAGGCATCGGCTAAAAGGAAATTCTTTCAATGTGGCCGCTAAATGTGTTTATCAGTATTTTACTGGAAAGTGGAAGTTTTTATTTGTGCTACGGAATGTTCGTGGGTAAAATAAAGTCTTATTATTATTGAATTACTTGAATGATATCATTTTTGGAACACTTATTTTTATCAACTCATGAAAAATACAGAAATATTTTAAACTGTTTACTCTCACGCGGTTTTACTCGCTGCTCGGTTCCATGTTGTTGAGCACTCAGGAACATTGTAGTAGCTATCTATCAGTGAAAGAATTTTGGCAATCCGACCAGCGGTTCCAAAGATTACCCCCAACCTACAAACTTACAAACATACAAACTTACAAATTTTACCTCTTTATAATATTAGTACAGATTGAAAAATGCATAATTACAAACGCGTATTCATTGTATGCGAATTAAGTGGAAAGTGAATTTTCAATTAATTTACATCCAATGTCGTGAGTGAACAATAGTGCGCCGTACATGCTTTGATCGGTCGACAGCCCGCTTCAGCCTTTGTCCATCCATGGTCCATAACGTGATGGAAGCAAAACAATGGGCCAGAAAATGTCAAGCTGTGCTGTATGGAACCTGACTGGCAATGGCTTCTGACAGCAGAATGGCAGGAAGATTGGGCTTTTAGTTGTCGTAGTCTTTGAGCGTAGGCTCCACACTAATTGCATAGCTAGTCCTTTTGTGCCACCACCTTTGAGGAAATCCATTTCCGAATTCTATAGGTCTCAATCCTACAATTATAAGGTAAAGGATTAAGACTAAGTTGCGGAGTGATTAGTCATTACGGGGCGAATTATCATTTAGATGATTAATTTAACATTAACAAAAACTACGTTTAATTAATGTTTTGTAAGATAAAATCCATAAGTTGACATTATAATGTAACTCTTCCAGTTTAATTGAATTATCAATAAACACAATTAAAATATCTCATAATAACCAGTTTAAAATGAAGTGGCCCGTTAATTAAGTTAATTACACATAAGTGCTCGCAGTTCCGTAATTAAATTGGTAGCGGTTAGGTCAAGGGAAGCATCGAGAGAGTCTGGTATAACCGAATACAGGTCATTGGAAGAGAGATACCAAAGCCGAATTAATTATTTTCATTTACATGAAAAGCACATTTTAAAATAGTCGTCATCATTACCATGCCCACAGCTGATCTAAAACATCTGCTCATAAGAGAATTGGCGATTAATCGCTTCCTCAAGATGGTTATTAGATTTATGAATAGAGTTCCATATTTTGTTCCAACGTTTATCTTCACCGTATGCAGTATAGTAGTATCTTAATGATCTAAGGAAGTTCATAGATGCTACCCATGTATCAGAAGTGGGACTTCCTCCAGATCTCAACGACATTCAATTGATAATTACTCTTAAAAAAATCTCAATTATATTTTTCTTCCTAATTATCTTAATAGCTTCGTATTTCAGAGTTAAGATTACCACAAAAAATAATGAGATCAGACAAATACTGTCACAACAATCGTTTGCGATAAATAAAACAACGGATAGTCCTCAAAAATACCTCTTTCCACATCCAGATGCACAACAATCAATGATATTAAGTGTGCTTGTTCAAAAAATGTTTATTCACCCACTATTGCGTAGTACTTCAATATTTCGATTTTAATTAACGTTCAATTTTATATCGAGTGACCGGTAACTGCACAGCAACTCAACGCAACCTCTCATTAGTGGGTCGATTTATTAATGAGTTTGTACAATTATTGAGTACAAAATAGATTACTATATTTGACCTTTTTATAAAGGGGTTTTGTATACGAAATTCCTGAGAGGAATGCTGATGTAGTCTTTTCTCGAAAGACCATTACATAATCAATTTGCAATTTGCATTTTCCTTTACGTTGATATTTTTCTTTAGGTTATTGCTCCTTTTTGAGGTTGTTTTGTCTCTTATTGTTAGAGTAGTCAAATGCTAAATACCTGATAAAATTAAAAAAAAAACTTAGAACTTCGACATGGTAAATTTCTGTTAACTATTTTAAAAAAAATCATTAGCCTCGGTTCAATATTTTATCACGGCTCCCAATCGAAATAATTTTTTTATGCATTTAACAGTGCTTCTTATAAAAAGAAGTTAATTGCAATTAAGTTCTTTTATTTTTCCGTAGGATATAATAGGAATAATTAATATACTAATATTATAAATGTGAAAGCTTGTAAAAATGTATGGATGTATGTAATTTGTTATTTTTCTGATTTGGTTAATGTAGTGTAGTGTAGATAACAAGAATAAAAATAATGGATAAAATAAAATAGAACCCTGGATTAACACATAGGCTTTTTATCAACAAAACACGCGAGTGAAGCTGCGTGCGGATGCTAGTAAAATATAAATAAATAAACGAAATTTATTGGACTCAGAGTGTGAAGACAAAAACGTCAAATTTAAAATAAGAATGAAGTAAATAACGGAGGTAGTTTTGGGTGGGCGTTAAAATGTTTGTCTCGTCGCGCAACTATGTAAGCGCAGTTTATAGTTAGTGACGTTTTATCAACAGAGTTGCTTACAGCGCTGAGGTTCCTGGAATTTGATTTGCGGAGGTTGTGTTTACAAACAGTGCACCTTTATGTAAAGCTTTCAGTACTTGTATGCTATTGGTGTACATCTCGTCCATCTGACACGCCCACTAGTAGTTTATTCATCTATGTAGTATATAATGTTTAACTTTATTTACTACAGTTTATCTCAGTATTCGAGGAAAGATATATAATGTGTTTTCGCAGGTTTTTAACGTAAAAATTGGAGAAATGTGAACTATTACGTGGATCCCTTGCCACTCGACGGTCTATAGATTTGTTTTTCCTGACAATAAGACCAAAAATAAATCAATACTAATAAAAGACAGTTTCCAAAAGTGAAATTTTAAATCATCCAACTACTTTGTATTAATAACTAACTACAAACGCACGACTTTTCGACTGCACGGTTGGTGCGGTGGCTGGGCAGCTGGCTGCCGTGCAACGTGTCGGGGGTTCGATTCCCGCACGGAACAACTCTTTGTGTGACCCACAAATTGTTGTTCCGGGTCTGGGTGTCATGTGCATGTAAAATTGTATGTTTGTAACCGCACCCACAACATGTTAACGCAAAGTCTTTTAACTATGTTATAAGTATACGAACACGAACAATATTTTTCGCTTTGGCATTCGATATGCAAAAATTGGAATTCAAATAGGCAGTTAGGTAGTTTAGTTCTCATATGATTGCTTGCATACAGACTTGCGGGACCGTCCCATAAATAGTTCGATGATTGTACAATCGTTCAGTTGAGGTATTGCGTCGCGTGTTTCGTGCGCTGTGCATGTCACGGGGGAGCCCGCGCCGTGCTTCTAAAATGCCATTTGATTTATTTCCATATCGTACTGTTTGAATGCTACTATTTATTCATAGTAATACCTAAAGCGTACATTTTAAATTACTACCTTCTTGCTGATAATACACACAATGTTATATACTTTGTTTGTTTATAACTGCCTTCTCAAGGCTGATAAAGGATATTGTCACTGTGAAAAAATTTACTGAAATATGGTTTAAATAAGTAAATGTAACGGACAGCCTGGGCTGGTCGTTGCCTTAAGCTTATCAATCAGCTGATATTTCGTGAGTAGGGCTAAAATTCGAGTAAATGAAAAACAACACTAAAAGAAACCTCAAAATTGTACTCATTATTATTATTATATTTGAGTCGGTATTCCGATAACCCTTCCAACTGGAAGGCAAATCGTAGTGCTGCGCAAAGGGAGTTATTTTTAATTCATGCTAATAATTGATTTTGAAATAAATTTGTGCTAATGTCAGTGTCGCCGTTTTAATATGTCGAATCGATTCATTTGTGTAATTGTGACACTTGACACTGATTATAATGTTGACTAACTTCCGCTTGCGGCTTCGCACGCGTATGAAAGTAAATTTCGGGAATTATTGCGTAAGTGCTTAACTGTTTAACTTAACGGTGTTTCGAATGTAGAAAACACTAATCTACACATGTTGTTTTGGCCTAACAATATATTTTTCAATATACATATACGCTATTAGTCGTGGTGGCCCGGAGGTTAAGGAGCCCGTTTGTCATGCATGAGTGTGTGGGTTCGAAACCTGGCAAGTGGGCGATTCTTCACATCAATTAAAAAAAATTTAATGATGTCATTATCCTCAACCGAAAATTAACGAGTCTGCTGATTAAAACACAGATAATTATTTTATTAAATTAAATCTCACCACTGCTTACAAGCAACCGATTAAAAATATTGTATAAAATAAATTACTAAGATGCTCAAAAACCTGGGAGGATAATGACTTGTTAAATAAAAGTTAAGGTTTTTTGGAGAATCACCCAAGTACCAATGTGACTTTTGCCTGGAAACCTGGACTTATAATTTCTAATTATAAGTTTGAAATCGCCAACCCGCATTGAGCAAGCGTGGTGATTAATGCTCTAACCTTCTCCGTATGAGAAGAGGCCTTTGCTCAGCAGTGAGCACTTATAGGCCGATGATGATGATGATATACGCTATTATAGTTAAATTGACGATTAACCAATCGATTGATGCGTTAACTGTTCGAGATAATGTGGTTACGGGCCTGTCTAACCACTAGCTATCAGTTCCATTGTTGTGGCTAACCAACATCAATAATAGCGAGTCTGTGTCTAAGCTTATGTGGCTTAATTGGTAATTAATTGACACTAGGCGAAAGTGAGATTGAAACTTATTGAGTGCACACTACACGCTCTAGTTAAAATTAAACTTTGGAGAGAAATTGATTTAAAATAAAACGGTGACATTGACCTCGTTCTGCTAGTATTAAGACGATTATAAGCTAATGATGAACTACAGCATTGTGTTTCGCCGTGTGAGTGAGGTTCATCATCATCAGCCTATAAGTGCCCACTGCTGAGCAAAGGCCTCTTCTCATACGGAGAAGGTTAGAGCATTGATCACCACGCTTGCTCAATGCGGGTTGGCGATTTCAAACTTATATTAGAAATTATAAGTCCAGGTTTCCTCACGATGTTTACCTTCACCGTATGTCAGTGGTGTCTAAATAATCATAGAAAGTACATATAACTCGGAAAAAGTCACATTGGTACTTGCCAGGTTTCGAACCCACGCTCTCATGCACGAGAAGCGGTCTCCTTAACCTCCGGGTCACCACGACACTAGTGACACGTGAGTGAGGTTACCGGAGGCCCAATCCTTCCCCTAATCTTCAAAACCCTAATCCCTAAAAGGTCGGCAACGCACTTGTAACTCCTCCGTTGCGTGTCTCCATGGGCGACGCTGATTTGTTTACCATCAGGTAATCCGTGTGCTCGTTTTGAAATAATTTTGACGTTTATGTATGTTACTTTATGGCCTACTTACGAATCTAAATAAATAATGTTATCTTACAAACAATGAATTACAAATAGAATCCTCACGTATCGTTCAATACATCAGTTGGATGTTATTCCAGACATCCCTTTCACTAAACCTAAAATACGTAAAACTCAGTCACTCAACCTCAATAAATAAACACTAACAAACGTTTCAAAGTGAATGACATCATTAGAAAACGTAGTACATGTTGTTTAAAGAACACAAATAAACCGATTGTGAAGAGAGTCTTTGAATAAATAAAACTAATTTGTTAATCTAACAGCCGACGCTGGCCGTCGATACGTTCAGTTGAAACGATTACATAAGGCCGCGTGCTAGCCAGTGACAGCTACATTTACCACATTTATAAAGTCAATCGTTTGTGTATTTTGTCAAATGAAACACGATTGATTGTATGCATTTTTAAACTTTAAACGTATTTACATTGCTTTGTTTACGTCTTAACTTAACATAACCCTTTTTTATAAAAAACTTAAGAATGACTGCCAAACATATATGTATGTTTATAAACTAGCGAGAAATACTTATACATATTCAAATATTACAAACCTGTCAAGAAAGAGGTTAAGTTTTTAATGCTTATATTCATTATATTAATAAAAAATAATTTGTTTTAATAGCATGGGAAAGTTATAATAGAATAGTGCATTGATCAAGTATAGGTTGAACATCGTTCCATTGTTATAGTCTTACAATCCCACGGGACAATCCGACACAGCCGGAGAGAGTTTAGAAACGAGTATCACTTGTTTCAAGGCCCGGGAGACGTTTGTTTACAGCTGTGTAGAAATGTAGGAAAACCGTGTACCATGCAGCCCAGCTCAGGGATTTGTGAAGTCTATTCAAATTACTCTTTATCAACGGTCTTCATGGTGGTTCTTCATTCTATTTGTTTTAGGAAAATGACTAAGTTGTAACTTGTGTTGTTGTAATTAATAATTTGTGAATGTTTGCCGATAATTTTTGGGTGATTAAAATCTTACATAGCTCGCATCTTTGTTGGCGTTCATTCGTTAGGATATTAAATAAATTCACTACTAACAACTAGTAATATTGTCTATGAAACCCAATTTCTCATTTAAATACTGGGTTTGTTAAACGACGGTAAAAATCAACGAGATGAAAACTGGAAAGATAAGTCTGTCACTATACGTGAGAACTTGTAATTGGCTTTCCGTAGTTTATGTTGGCTTCTATTTTTAGTTAGATTATGCTGTAAGTCCTCCAGAGTGTAATAAATAAATAAATAAATAAATAAAACTAGGACCAGTACAATATTTCCGTCTATGAAGATAATTATCAGATCAGGTGGAAGCATTAACAAAGTACCTATATTTTTGATTTAATTTCTGAGGAAGATGATATTAAGCCATTTAAATTTTTGGTACAGTTCTGGCTATAAATAAAGATTATTCGCAGGTGAAACGTGACATGGTCGCCATCAAGCAAGAGTTGGACACGGTGCAGCAAGTGAAGGAAGAAATCGAAGAGTTGCGTGAATACGTCGACCGGCTCGAGGAACACTCCCAGCGAAGGAAACTCAGACTGCTTGAACAGGTACGAAACACAAACATCATTAACCAAACCCAACACGTAAAACTGCGTATCCCTACAGACAGTACACACACCGATACTAACTCCGGCCGCTTGACTCTCAAGCACCTCTAAATGAGGTTTCTTTAAGGAAATAAAACAATCGCTCTCCGCTTTCGAGCCTAAAAGTAACTAACCGCGTCAAAACTCAACATGTCATCCAAGAAGGTTAAGCGAGCTAAACGATAATTTCATAAAACATTAGTCTGTAGTGGGTACGCACTCATTACCGACATGTTATTAGTTTCAAATTATATTTTATAGTGAAAGCCTTGAAAAATACTTCTATAACAAAGTAGACTACGCTTAGGCTTTTATTTATTTAGGCCGGCCTTAGTAGAGAATGACAATAGCTTTTAAAGCAGATGAAATAAATTAGCAAAAAAACGAGAGAAGACAAGGACAGCGCGACCAGGTACTTAGATGTAATAGAAAAATAATTTATTATACTTCTTGTTATGTACTTAGTTATTAGGTTATTTTCCTTTTTAAATGTATTAAATTAATTTTATTTTTATTATTTTAGAACTGTACAAAGGCTTACTCTTTACATTAATCATGCATGAATATTTAATTAACATTTATAATGGAAGACACACGGTTAAGGCCGAGAAGGAAGGAATGGTAATGATAGGATGAGAAGGGATGGAACCGCTTTGTTCGGAGGGAGGAACTACAAGGCAGGCAGACGGTCAGGCCGCAGAGGTAGGTAACTCATGATGAATTGGATACCAACAGGTTCAAGACATCAGAAGAGCAGCAAAGTACGCCACTACTAGTTGCCTGAAAGTAGACCCACCAGCAGTAAGTGAGGTCATGATGTTCTACACATATAGTAGATGCAAGACATCGTGTAGAATACACAAGGTTCCAAAGCCGAAGACAGTTCGCAAAAGCTGTTTTCCGTTGAAGGTTGGTATCACAGTCTTGTAGAACCAACATGTTCAGATCAAACAAGTCTTCAGATTTCAGGAGTTCGTTACATAATTCAAAACAATTGCTTCTGAAATGAAAATTGGCGTAAAATTGATCATTGCACATGGCAATAAAGTGTAGAAATCATTAAGAGATATGAAACAGTACAAATCATCATTCATTACAATTCCGTCCATCCGCATAGGTTGATCGAACACGTGGGGTGCGCATACTTTAACGTGATTAACCAAACACGAGGCCCCAACGCAATCAGTTTCCTCTAAAAGCATAAAAACGTGTCTCCCATTTTTCCAACAAATATATTATTCCAAGTTTATTTTAATGTTCAAACAAGTTACAAGGAAAAGAGAGAAGTCTATTTCAGTTTATGTAATTATTCTTTGCTTCGCGACCGAAGGCAATTAGATTTTTCCCCGACGCTTTGTACAGTCCTGTCAATATTTGTTTTGTAGACAGTATTAGGTACTGCCAGTCCATTTAATCCTAACAATTTGTCTTGATAAAACTACATATTTTATTGAAATGTGGAAATTTCATTATTTTCTACGCTTTCAAAGTATTGTAGTGCTTTTTTATTTGTTTATTAGCCTGTAGCGTGTTTGTGTGAGAATTAGAACTAGTTGATGTGTGGGCTTCTTAGTTACTGGGCTTGATAATTGTTGGTACGCAAAAATCAAATACTAGATGTTGAGTTAACCTACCGATCAAACAGTTCGAAGTAATATGCTACAGTGGTTGCCCCGTATGTTTGTCTGTAATTATTTCCTTTAAGTTACGTGTTTGTGTATTCATTACTATTATAGTTTTATAAGTTGACTTTGCCGTATGCTTAGTATTGTCAGATATACATTTTAACGACTAAATTATTCAAAATTGGCTTACGTCGCAGAATGTGTTATTGTTTTCATCAAACTACATCTGTCTGTTATATGTGTGCGTTGAATGAATGTTACGAGAAGTGCCTTTGTTCCAGGGCCTTACCTTCTTCCTGTCGTACGCAATCCTCGCTGCGGTCCTGGGAATGCTGCAGTTCGGGTACAACACTGGTGTCATCAACGCTCC
Source organism: Spodoptera exigua (assembly GCA_902829305.4). NCBI lineage: Eukaryota > Metazoa > Arthropoda > Insecta > Lepidoptera > Noctuidae > Spodoptera > Spodoptera exigua. Next base: position 1,890,502 of record LR824601.2, on the reverse strand, counting down.
TGGCAAGGTAAGATTCTTTATAGTAGTTTTTAATCCCGCAACAATGTGCCGTGTTTCATACAAACTGAAATAAGCACATTTTAATATCCAACGTCGAATTGATGTCAGCACTATAAGTCACAATACACAAGCACTGGGGCATTCACTAACAAACAACATAGTCAGTGTTACGTGAAATCATAAAGAGATTTATTTACAAAACAAAATTCTTATATCTCCTTCTTATAGCGAAGAAGCCCTGAAACTTTCATTTCTCAAGTTATCTCAAAACAAACAACAAAAACAATCCAGACGAACTGAGAAAGCCGCAGCCTTCATTATTTTCAAGCACCGATATTGTAAAAGGCATCATCTCAATACAGCGAATTGCATTTCTCCGATATCGTTCATTAAAATTTCAATTGAAATGCAAAATTCAATAGAAGATCGAGAAATTGTATACATCTAGGAATAAAGGGGAGAAATGAGAGACGAGAAATCGATGCATCTGAATCATCTAACTTGATAAGTGAGGAGCTGGAAAGTCAATTAAGTAATGAAACAGCCGTCCGCGGGACTAGACAAGTTTACCGAAGCGATGTGCCGACATTGGATTCTCCGACTTGTAAAGTAAATGCACACAAACTTGAGGACGGGCGACGATGCAACCAACGAGTTACTTAAAGGCCCGGGTAAATCAATTAGGGGAACCGTCTCGATAGCAAACACAAATTATTTAGCTATCTGAAGGGGAGCGTCCAGGTGTAGACTGCAGGTTTATTGAAGTTAAATCGAGTGATAATTTGTTGACTGGAATAGTTTGTTGAAGCATCGCTTCGTTGGTCGATTACTTTCCAGTTCAACTGTTAGGTTTTCTAATTGATTTCAAATCCTATCATTGCATCTCAATAAAATACAATGGATTAGTAGTTTTTTCTATGAATATTTTTTATTATACATAATAAAGTTATAGTAAAAAAAAGCTTTAATATTAAAACCACGAATGGCCTGGTGGTCTATCTGTTCAATCGGATTATTACGTTTTTAGCAAATTAACACGACTTGACACTTAGGTAATTCAGAATTCTTATTCTTTCAACCATAACATACGCTAGGTAGCTTTGGCTACTAACAAAATATATGTATATTGTATATATTTATTCATACTTGTATATGCAAGTACTCAAGTAACTCATAGTTCAAACAGTTCATAGAAGCCGGCTTACAGTCACGACTCGTAAAGTAATATGTGCCATTGCTATATTGGAAACCAATTAACTGATTACCAGTTAGAGGAAACTCCATACACTAACCTGAATACTTCATTAAGATGTCGAGGTGTAGAACTGCGTGCGACGGCCAAGTATTAATATGGAACGATTCTAAAGACTTCTGTAACTATGAAAATTAAGTCACATAATATACGTGTACTCCCTGTACAGATACATATCATTCATGACAACTCTATTAATGCTCATCCAAAATATCGATGAAATACGACATCCTTGGTACTCGGTAGAGCTTTAATGTGGGAAACCAAGCCAAGGTTCGGCACGACGAGTCGGCTCGACCGAAGTGATACCACGGTCTCACAGAAAACTGGCGTACAACAACTCTTCCCAAACCTTAAATATCCGAAACCCGTATCCCTAACGACTTATCTCCAGCCAAAGGCTGACAACGCTCTTGTAAATTCTTTGGTGTTGCGGGTATCCATAGGCGACGCCGTTTGTTTACCATCAGCTAATACGTCTGTTTGTTTGCCGATCTATAAAATAAAAAAGTTATTCGAGCATAAGCGTGGGAGAGCCATGCTTCGGAACGAATGGGTCGGCTCGACCGGAGTGATACCACGGCCTCACAGAAGACCGGCGTGAAACAACCACAGGGTTGTTTCGCCGTGTGCGTGAGGTTACCAGAGGCCCAATCCTTCCCCGCCCCCAATCCCTCCTCAATCCCTAAATCTCCAAATCCCTAATCCCTAAAAGGTCGGCAACCCACGTAAATCCTCCTTCATAGGTGGCGCTGATTGCTTACCATCAGGTAATCCGTCAGCTCGTTTGCCGACCAATTACATAAAAAAATATATTATGGCCTTTTCCACCAAATAAGTCCATATGTATAATTTAAACTTCAATTTTAACATTTAAGTGGTCAAATGGCGTTAACAAAAATGTTTTCTTTGCTCCATATCAGAACATCGCAAACTTCATGAAGGATGTGTACAAGAACCGGTATGGCATGGATCTCCAAGACGACACCGTGAACAGGCTTTACTCTATAGCAGTCAGTATCTTTGCTATTGGTGGCATGCTGGGCGGATTCTCGGGCGGTATGATCGCAAACAGGTTCGGAAGGTGAGTAAAACCACTTTGACTTGAATGAATTTGAATGTTTTTTTTATTATGAGACTTTTATGTCGTTTATAGTGTGAAGGACAGTATGTCACTCCATATGACAAAAGCATTGGATATCGTGCCTCAAACTAAATCAATGCAAAAATGTATCTAAGCCTTCTTTCTACAAACATGTTACAAATCTATCACAGAGACCAGTAATCGAATTCTCTTTTATTTAAAGTTTTAAAATCTAAAGATGTCTATCGTTTTTAAGCTAACGTATTATTAATGTGCACCAAAACTGTTACGTTGAAAAATTCCTGTCGTATTCTTAATAAGGTCTCAATCCGGTTTTAGGAAATTTCGTCATGAATTATTATTAATTATTACTAATAATCGTGTAAATATTAGTTAGTCCCCAAAAGCCTCAACAACCACCTTAAGAGGCTGACGTTAGGCGGATGGATCAAGGGCCTCATACAGAAGGCAATCCTCCTTGAAACGGCACGTATTGTGAGGAGGTTCCTGTCTCTGGAGCCCTAACCACCGGTAGCTTGGACCTTACTCCCGCTGAGAGTGATTGATTAGAGTGATTTTAATAAATATATGTAAATATTATTATTCGTACTTGAAATATGAAGGAAACATAATGTTGTATGCTTGGTAACAAAAGTATTATTACATGAGTATTAAAACAAGCATTATGATAAAGTAAATGCAAAAGTTTTGGTTATAACTTGCTACCAGTTTGCGGTAAACTTTGAAACTCAAACAAGCTCAAACTCTCAGAAAAAACAGTTCAAATGAATTGAAATTAAAACATAATTATTGAATTTTGTGTTTTAAGTTTATTAAGTTTTAGTCACGAATTTGTGTGCTCATAGCAGAGAGGGGGAGATGAAGATGGAAATATTTTCAAAATCCTTTATGAGATCCCCTTGTCGTAACTTCGTAAAGGTTTCTAATAACCTTTCTAAACCCAAGTAAAAGCAGTTCGTATGCTAAATATCAATTTTCCACAACTATATCAAATTATGATTTATCAACCAATCACATCTTCAAAAATCTATCACACTTTAGCAACAATACAGTTTTCTGTACATTAATTGATTGTTAATGACTATTTATAGGTATATAAACGACATATTTATTCCGGGAAGTTCATCTACACTCAAATCCAACTCGACCATATAAGAATGATTAATTCCGAGTAATGAAAGTGTACAGTGACGTCACAGTTAATAATGACAGCCCTCATTGTTTACCTTTGATCGTTTGCCCGTAATACCATTCGACGCTGGGCAATCATAATAATTGCTACATTGTTCTTGTCCAAAAGTACACACTTACTGAGTAATTGTGTCTTTACAAAAATGAGAGTTTTTGTATAAAAACCGATGACCATATATCATAGAATGTTCCCGATAACTAATATTTGCTAATCCAAAAGTAAGATGTTTATAAATATACTCTTAAGAATTGTTTAGAATTAATCGCATAAAGTGATATCAGTCGAAATAAACGGAAGGATAATATATAGATATATATTTCATTTGGTTCATAGAGAAATTGTTAATGTATTGTTTTTCCTTTCAGTGGCAAAGTGTGTGATATGCTATATTCTGTTAGTTCTTTTAGTCCATCACCTAAATAAATAGAGAAATAATAATTATTTTGATTAACCTCAAATAGCTTTATAATTTCTCTTTAATTATAAAATTATATTTAATAAATTTTGTTTGTTCTAGGAAAGGGGGCTTACTGCTAAACAACATTCTTGGGATCAGCGGCGCGAGTCTGATGGGGTTCACGAAAATATCACACTGCTACGAACTCCTCATATTCGGCAGGTTCATCATAGGAGTCAATTGTGGTAAGTGTCACCTTGTACGAATAAAAATTTTAACCCGCACTGTCAACGCAAGCAAAGCGATGAAATAGACTTGAAGTTTGACAAAGTTACATTATTTTAGGTCCCGAAAGTTGCTTGAAATTGGTCTAGTTGTCGCGAGAAGTTACGTGCGCGAATTGTGTTAAAAAGTTAATTATGCATAACATCCGAAAATAGCTATTTTACAAAAAAAGTTAAAAATATTTTTGCATTCGCAGGGACATATTTTTTTCAAAAGATTATTTCTTAGTAAGAACGGATCTCGTCTCGTAGTAAAGAAACTTTAACAAGGATGTGCTCGTAATATCGAATACCGTCCATTTCGAAAGCATACCAACTGAAGCGTACAACACATTTTATATATTTGAAATCCAAGATCTCGCTTCTCGAAGCTTTTCAAAGTTGAAATCTTAGTTCCGTAGTAAATTTATGACAACAAGGCAGGTAGAGCTTGCGTATTACTTGAATGTTAAAAATGAATATGCATAGATTTGAATACAGCTAAAGGAAGTTTTTATTTATAGTTTTCTGATATGTAGCCACAAGCTACAAGTAACAGCTAAATTGATTACAACAAATTTGTTTTATGAAAACTATTTTTACATTTACAGTTAAGTAACCAAGCTATTTTCAATTTTCCAACATTGCAATAAAGTTAATTATATTAAAATTGTTTCCTAGGGTTAAACACATCATTAGTGCCAATGTACATATCGGAGATAGCTCCTCTAAACTTGCGTGGGGGTTTGGGGACGGTCAACCAGCTGGCCGTCACCGTGGGACTACTTCTCTCACAAGTCCTGGGCATCGAACAGATCCTCGGCACCGACGAAGGCTGGCCTATCTTACTTGGTAAGTTCATCTTTCGTGCTATGTTTTTTTGGTAGCAACTTAACTTTGGAGTCGTCTGGTGGTGAATTATAAACTAGAACTAAGTTCACCCCACGACAGCAAAGATATTACAAGTGTACCGGTCCATGCAGAAAGTTGGTTAAATTTACCATCACCGCCAATGTTCATTGGAAATGAGGACGTCATTTCAGAATACGTCATTATGTTTTCAATTCCACTGAAGGATTAAGACAAAATGCTCGTTATTAAAATTAAAACACACCAGTTGTGTCAATAGTGTACATTAACATGATTAAATATACCAAAAAATAAATAAAAACCTTGATTTAGTAGTGCCACACTTGTAACTACTCAAATACTTAACTACAACGTCACGAAAATATTCTTAATAATTTGGCAATAAGCCCCGCCCCCTCTAAAATTACTTAATCGTTCAACAAAATTTAAATAACGTTACAATGAGAATGAAGCTTAAATCGTAAAAGAAATCACAAATAAACGCCCAGACAGGAAAATGTCATCCAATAATGTTGCAGATAAAATATTCAACGCTATCTATTACGGAAATGCACGTCATAGAAAGTTCTTATTGGACAGCAAAAGATATACAAACATAAACCGGACGTGTAATGCTAGCGCTGCATGTAGTGACCTAGAGGCGGGACGGTGGGCGGCGAACGCCCCGTCCACCTTACATTTCTACTATAAAGGCTATATATTGAAAATACTCTATTGGAAACTGCATAAACGTAGAATCAAAGATTTCAACGAGCGCTACAAATTTTATAACGCATAGAATACAATGACGGTTATCATTTCAACATGATCTTTCCATTTCTTTTTTTTACATGTGATTAATATAAGACTTATAATTAATTTAAACGAATCTCACCAATACACATTATTATTATTTCAAGATATAATATGATTAGAATGAAAATAATCCAGAAATAAAATTTCAATCATATTGAAGTGCAAGCCATTTTACTAACTTAATTCATTCGCAAGCCTCCAACTTAAATGTTCACAGACAGAGTTCAAAAGACAAACTTTAGAATTAAAATGGGAATTGCATTTAAACTTTGAGCTAGTAAAACAAGATGAATCCAGGTCTTCCCATTACACCTAGCCCTTGAAAGTATAAAATGAAAGGCTGGAGTAATTAGAGATGAAAAGAAAAGTGAGAGTGCACAAGATGGAGGACACGGCCGGTGTAGGATTAAAAGTTAGCGACAAGTTACAAGTTAGCAGTTGACAGAAACGACACTAAAGCTTAGAGCACAGTTTAACTTTAGCTTTAGTGATATTTTCATTACGCAAGGCATCTGAACTTAGTGACAAATTAGTTCTATTAACGGTGTCATGACAGGTCAGGATAGCTAATAATCTGACTATTGGTATATTTAGGTTTGGCGATCTGCCCAGCAATACTGCAACTATTATTACTGCCAGCGTGTCCAGAGTCACCACGATATCTACTAATCACCCGCCAGTGGGAGGAGGAGGCTCGACGAGCTCTAAGACGACTACGGGCCAGTAATCAGGTATGCATAATTATTTTCGATGTCTTATTTGAATATTTTCTTGGTATAACTCTAACCTATCCTATCTAGGTTGAAGAAGATATCGAAGAAATGCGTGCAGAGGAACGGGCGCAGCAAGCAGAAGCATCAATCTCAATGCGGGAGCTTCTGTGTTCTCCAACGCTACGCGCTCCATTACTCATTGGCGTCGTTATGCAGTTATCCCAGCAGCTCAGTGGCATCAACGCAGTAAGTGGTTTAGACATACGATTTATACTTAAGCGATATTCTAGACTTATCATAGTCTCTTTTATTTATTCATGGTATCAAATTAATTAATATTTATATGTATGAAACAGTCCAAATTCTATCATTCTATTGTCATCCCAGGTGTTCTACTATTCCACCTCGCTGTTTACCTCTTCGGGCCTGACGGACGAATCTGCAAAATTCGCTACAATGGGTATCGGAGCCATCATGGTCGGCATGACCCTAGTTTCACTGCCACTCATGGACCGCACTGGAAGACGGACGCTGCATCTCTACGGCCTCGGGGGAATGTTCATCTTCTCTATTTTCATCACCATTTCATTTCTAATAAAGGTGTGTCATATAAAATTGTGGTTGGTAACACAATTCCATTTCAAGTCAAAATAAGGATATTAATCAGATTCTACACATTCCAAAGTTAAGGGTTTAAAAGTCTACAGCAAGTAACTTTTGACCAAGATAAAAATTGACATGGAATAAATATTAAATACTGCCAAATTATAAAATTACCATTGATGACGATTTTTTCGGTTCATGTCTTGTCTGTACAAAAATTTCCAAAATAATTCAGTGAACAAAAGTGTTATATTTAATTTATTAATTTAAGTTAGAATAAGTAGGGCCAGTGTTGCACTTGTGACGTTGGCCCCAAATGTGTTCCTTGTGAGACGCCGCTTTGTAACTCAGAGTCATTGTAATAACTACCTAATGTGTTTACAAAAATTTGTATAATAATGTTTATCGTAGATTTGGACAAGGAACACGTTTAAATATTGCTTTGGCACGCTTTCTCATCGCTTTCTTCACCTTCTATCTATACGACTCTTCTATTACAAATACTTCATTGACTACTTTCTGTCATACCCCAATTGGTTGCTCGATCTCTTCCAAATCAATTTATTAAATTAATAATTTTCTTTTATTTCTTACTTATTGACTATTCTATCTCTTCTGGTATATCTATTGAATGAGACGATTTGCATGACGCAATCTGAATTATATAGTAAACTTAAAAGAAAAACTAACGTTTGTATAAACAACGATATAAAATGTTAAATAAAAATAGTAGATTTTATGTTAACCTGCTAAATCAGGCTCAGATTCGTAACAAATTATTTTAATTGTTTTTATCGCAGATTTTTATAACAAATTGCAATCAAACAAATCGATTCAGTACTCAGGCGAAGAAGTATAAACACTAAGATTTAAGTCATAAGAGTTAATTCTTTTATTTCAACGATTTGGATTATGCCATTCAACTCGTCTATTCTCAAATAGAATGTAGAGTTAAATTTTATAATAATATTAAAACTAAATTTTCTTGACAAGAATTCAATTTCTATATTTAATTAGTTTGTAGTATCATTTTTCCCTTTTAGTGTAGACACTTTTGCATGCACCCCATCTTTAATCCCTGGTTTATTTCTCACACACTGTCATTTGCTTCATCGGGTATATATGTCTCCAATGGTCTTAACGCCTGTTACTGTTTTCAGCAATTCATTGTCATCAACATCCGTTGTTGACAGTGGTTTGCTCAAGGTAGCGGGATTTAACAATCATTGAGACATATATACTCGTCGCTTCGCTAGCCCTCCCCCCTCTTCGACTTTCCTGTTTCCGAAACCGGACTCTCGGTAGGAAAGCATTGTAAATAATGGGAATAAATTCTCAAATATAAATGTTAGGAACATCACTCACAAAGCACTAAACACTATTTTTGTTGGCCACAAAAATGTGGCAGAAATTCACGGGGAGCTCAGCGCACGCGTTTTTAAATGAAGCGAAATTTATAATCACACGAACACTGCTCAAAAGCAGGATGGCACTTATCACCAGCATTCGCAGTACATACGATAGATGGACGACACTACGCTACCAGCACTCAACTACTGAGTCAGAACTCCACGCATCGCGCGGAGCACGGACGGACACACGGACAGACTAGTGTGTGATGTGCATTTATGTTTGTGGTTTATTTCATCATCCGGTCGGCGACGGGAAAGGACACCATTGCTATCCCCTGATAGGAGTTCTTCGGCTATGTGCAGGAAATGATCGATTGGATGAGCTACTTGTCCGTGGTGTCGACGCTGAGTTTCGTGGTGTTCTTCGCGGTGGGTCCTGGCTCCATTCCCTGGCTCATCACTGCCGAGCTGTTCTCGCAGGGCCCTCGCCCTAGCGCGATGGCTATCGCTGTATTAGTTAATTGGATGGCCAATTTCGTTGTCGGAATCGGCTTTCCTAGCATGAAGGTAGGTCACTGTTTGTGTGTTTGCCCAACAATGTGTGTAGGATTCCAATTGCCATCCGTTAATTAATATTGATACAGGCACTCTGATCTTCTAATTACGGTCAGTCATATTTGCTGTCAATATTGATTCCAATCAAGTAATAACGAAATTGAGGATCGGGCCTAATCCGTGGGCAAACAGATTACTACGTATTCCTTAAATTTTGGTTAACAATGACCGACAAAATGTAATGTTTAATATTATATTTCTTGTTGCGCCCAATATTAACTATTTTTGTTTTGCAGGCACTACTGGAAAACTATACATTCCTGCCTTTTAGTGTATTCCTTGCAATTTTTTGGATATTTACGTATAAAAAAGTTCCTGAAACAAAAAATAAGACCTTCGAAGAGATTTTGGCACTGTTCCGGAATTCCAACGGGAGGTAAGAGACGGCGTCTGTTTGATTGATATGTTTTGATTATAAGGCACTGACTGTGTCCTACCATTTACATGACACATGATTCATGATTTTCCTTATTATCACGACACGGCACGAAACCAGACTGGTGCTGGTCATTCATGAGCACGCGATGCACGTGATGTTTGTATAGCATTATGTACATACCACTGGAACGAACGGTGTTACCCTTTGTTACCGAGAGGGCTGCTGAACTACGCCCGACCCACTGTGTCACGTGTTTCAGATCTAACTATGTTTTACATGTCACATTCATTACTTACACTTTCAGTAAAAACGGGCAAAATAAAAAATCAATAGTCTCTTAATAGAGAGGAATGTCGTTTCGGATTCCAGAATAAAATTTCGAATTTTATTTCGTAATAGATTCGTGGTAATGATTCGTGTTTTCGAGATACCTTTTGCGTGTAGAGTCTAAAACAAAAGAACACTAACGAAAATTATATGAGAACAAGTCATATAGCCTCGACAATAATAAATAAATAATAGATCAAAACACTACCGAAGCTAAAACAAATGTGTCTGTCATCATAAAGAATGATGATCAAGTAAATGTTAGAAGAATGAAAATCATGAAAACATGGGGGTATTAAAATAATCGGTCAAAGGGGATGATTGGAGACTGTGTGCAGGGACAGTTTTCGCGACAGCCGCCTCTACGGGAGTATGATGAACTGCGTGAACGCGTTGGAACAGCAGCTGCCACCCCCGCCTCCCCCCGCCCCCGTTGACGAGAAACACGATTCGCGTAAGTACCACGCTTTATAACACCGCATTCACATCACCATGACGCCTACATTTGCATAGCAAGGAGAAGCCATAAATGGAGTGAACATTCCCGTTTTATAGACATTCCGCGACTGCAACGCTATCTTTACGACTTTCATCAGTCTGAAGTTGCATTTTTATTAAAGCACAACAATTTTCGTGTATGTCCTCCATTTCTTATCTTCTCAAAGGTATTATATTTAAAGTATAAGTAATTAAAATTTTACAATTTAATAATTAGTCGTAAATTAATTAAGATACAATAGACCTATAGCTTTATTATACTGTTACCAATACTGAACTAAAATTCATTTGAATAAATTTTGACACGATACGGAACACTTCATTGGACAAGCTTGTGTACTTCACAGTCATCGATGTACATACATATGCATATGTATACCTGTGTTGGCATGTTCTGTTGGAAAAATAATGTGTTGATGTCGGTACTCCAAACGAGGCAATTTCGATAATGAGTTGTATTATATTATGAGTTGTATTTAGTAAAACGTGTGAGAGACGATTCGTTCGTTCGTCTTTGATCAGATAGAATTGCCTTGTAGGATGCCTGTGCTCAGCTTGCAAGCCTTTTGCATTTGCAATTTTTTACCTATGCTATGATGTTTCTTCAATGCTTACAATTTCTATAGTACTTCCCCTTACCCTTTATAACAATGTTTTTTTTATTAGTAACAATAATTTCTTCTAAAGTCCTATGTTTTAATTTGAAAGTTTTCTTGACCTTCGTAGGTTAATTGTATATGTATGTTATGTTTGTTAATTCTAGACTTCTTGGTGTGGGCAAAGCTATGTGTTCTGTCAGACTGGATGTGTTATTTTATGAAAATTTATATAATGGGGCTACCTCAAGTGATTTGGCAATGATTTCAGTGGTGCTACGTAATTATGTATATATAATGAGTTTCCTTTATTAGCGAAGTTATAACCCGTTAATACCTTAATCATATCTACCCTAATTTTTTTCAGTTCAACAGTGTTAGCATTAGTTTCACTCGCTATTTCTTTAGAAAAAAGTCCAGGCTAAGGTCGAGATTTGTAGCCACCTACTTAAGTTTTGTCAGTTAATTTGAGGTATCCCTGTGTGTTTATATGAACTGGATAATATAACACATTTTTCTATGATAGGGTGTTCACATTGTGCCGACAACACGTCACATTGGCCCGCTGATATATCGGCAGACTTCAAAATTTCACTGAAAAGAAACAGCCGCTGAGAAGAAATGGAATAGGTTATTAACTTATATCTAGGATAAACTTGGGTTAAGTACCATCATTGCTCATTGAGCCTAATCAGGTATTATTGGCGAGGAACAAGCCAGACGAGCCCTCAGCTGTCATACAAACGTTCTGACCTGTTCTTTCGCCGTCATGCTGTTATTTATTAAACAAAATTCAATCAGCTTGCTAGATTAGGTCGAAGAGTCCTACATCGTATCTTTAGCTACTATAAGATTATTGATGTCCTAAAACTATCACTTAAGTGGTTCAATAGTAAAATTGATAAAAGTTCAGGTTTAAAAGCGGATACTAGAATTGGACTGGTACTTGAATCATTTTCTGAAAGTGTCTAGGATGTATAAGTGCTGACAGCATACTAAGCTCACAACAAGGAATTCCTAGTAGAACCTTGATGAGTTATGATAGCGTGAATGTTGTTAAGTTGGAGTAGTGAGACGCGACGGTCCTGGTGATAACCGAGCTATGCATTTCAGTATCGGAGCAGTCTTCGGGTGGGGGGGAGGCGGGCCGGCCGCCGCCGCCGCTGCCTCCGCCGAGGTTCCCTGCCACAGGCAATGTCTGACAATGGGAGACCGCTGCGAGGGCGCCGCTAGTCGCCCCAATCAAGGCCGCCGCCAGCTTCTTGTTTCATGGGCTCAGACGTCAGGCCGGCGGCCGTGCCACCATTACTACCACACAACAAATGTTCTAAATCGATGTGATTAGGTATAAATCGAAACTAGTAAATAAGTCACGGCGTAAATTAAACATACATAGTTCTTTAGTCGTCATTTTATGACATAATTTATGAAAAAAAAATGCATAGGTACCCTGTAAAGTGCCATCGTTTCTTGTACCCATTTTAATTAGATCTTCTCATGATGAATTTTATCGAGTACTTGGGGTTCGGTAATTACGGTCTACAGATAATAGCTTCCGATACCTATTTATAAATTTACTGATAAGAATGTTGCGACGGCGCGCAGGAGGTTCAATATAAAATAGTAGATTTTATCGAGTACTTGGGAGCGAGCTGGTCAGACGTGGCGGGAGGGCGCGCGTGTCTCTGGCTGGCTGCGTGCACTGCTCTAACCCGACTTATCCTACGTAGAGTCAAACACTTAAAATGGGTACGGTGACTGTACTTGTGCTGACGTTCCACGTGACTCGTGACGTCACGAACATGTATAGAGACATGTAAATACATGCTGTGACTTTATTGTATTGTTGATTTTTATTAAATTTATCTAAATATATATTAATTATATTATTTTACAAAAGTTTTTATTATCTTTTTACTCATAAATTATTGTTATATACAAATGAATATGAAGTCATATCCAGATGACAGATATTATTAGTTAATATGACAGATGTAATAGAGAGATATTATTGATCAGTGACAGAAGAGATTGCACTAGTTTGCATTCGGGAATTGATTACGATAAAAGTGACATATGTATGTCTGTACGTGTCATAGCAAACGATAACCTGATATACACAATGTTCTGTTGGATTCTAATTATGTTGACATTCTTTTGTAGCATAAGAGATAATAAGAGAAATTATTATCTTTTTAATTGATGAATAAAATGAATAGCGTTATAGTAAGTTATACAATTTTGTGGAGACTTTAATAATGTAATGCTTTTAACTTATACGCCCCTAGAAAGAGAAAAATTAATTACTTATTAGTTAGGTTTCAGTAGTTACTACAGGGTTATAGTCAATTTGTGCGTCCGTGCGTTCGTATACTGCTCAATTCAATATTATTAAGACTAAGATGATCTTTAGTGTGTCGTGATTGGTGCAGTAAGCACGGCCTAATATTAAAAATGTGTGTTGTACGTCGCTGACGATGACTGCTATCATTTAACGCAATAATTGGCTCAAATGATTTGTCATCTCGTGTATGTGTGGTCTCGAGTAGGTCGCGTTGACGCGCGGCTATCGCAAAACTCGCAGTCGAGGGATATTAAGTAAATCGATAGATTTTAGGGTGTCTTACACGGACGCGCGGCGCCCGCCTCAATCCCGCGCGGTCGCGGCCGTGTCACACATCCCGCGATCGTCTTAATTCTAAATTAACTATAAGACTAAAATATTTTCCAAATAAAATAATAAGAAATAATAATAAAAAAATATAATTGTACAATTTGCAACAATAATGTCATTTTTAATTTATAAGCAATAAGTAGATGGGAATGTAACTTTTAATTGGTGTAGCATTCGACATTTTTGTATTGTAATAAGTCACAGTAGATTTTTTGTAAGTTATATTTTTATGGATAAATGTTATTATTGTGTTAGTGGGCGGCACGCGATGAGATCGGTGCTGCCGGCGGTAGGGCCAACGGGTCACAAATTATTGTCGCTAGACCTCATAGCGGATGCTATTGGCGATAGCAATAGAGACTGTGTCTCGAAATCAAATAGTATAAAATAAATTAGACTTAAAGCAACGTTTATTGGTTGTTCCGATATTTCGGTGTTATTATAGTTTTACGGTCGAAAGCCCGAAGATTGTTCGAAACCGAAGTCCGCGCAAAGTTAGCACAAGTTTGTACTAAACAACGCACAAACGAGGTTTCAGTTTACATACGCATATGGAAAGAAGCAAGCGTACTGATTTGTAATTAATTTTTGTAATTTACTATTTTATATAATTTAGGTTACATTTGGTGTAATTATGTAACATCGCCATTATGCCGTGTCACATTAGACTGAGAAGTACATTAAAGGGACGTAAATTTAATTTATGATTGAAATAATAAAGTCAATAAATAATAAACAATTCAATAATTATTCGTAAATGTAACATTACCGTCGAATTAAAGTTAATGTATCGTTACCGATCAGTGCGCATCACATTACTTTAGTTACATTTCTGAAGGCTGTGATCTTTGTGAATGTGCACTCAATAATGACAGTATCATTAGGTAAGTTTACACTCAATGACCCGTGCGACCATGGAATATGTTTCCGTTTATCTTCGGGCAAGCGATAGCGAGTAACTTGTAAATAAATTTAATATAAGTACAAATCTGTACAAGATTCAGTCGAGCCAATGCGACGGTCGCAAGAACTTTACCATTTTGGATACCTAATAAATTCTGTTACATTTTCAAATAATATATTGCGTTGACTCTTGATAAATAGACAGAGTTGTAATACATTGTTGAACATTCAAATATTTAATATGAGTTGATTTGTCTTTAGTAAGAATTATCGTTGTACCTAAGATATATATATAGATCGATGTATAGTCAAATTATTATAGACGAATATTAGTTTCGGTACAAGCTTATATGATTATTTATATCGTATTGCGAAGAATTAGATAAAATCGAAGTGGTAAGCATTGGATCGATTGAACTTAAAGCCCATTACTATTATAACCAATCTAAATAACTTTTGTATTATTGTAAAAGGCATTGTCTAATAGAACTTGAGACGTACGAATTGACGAATAAATACCCTGGTAAAAGATATTATTCAAACTGTGTAGTGTTGATCTTAATGCATTGTAAGCGTCAGCTAGTTCTTGTAATATTGACAGGCCTCCGCAAAGTCGGCGTTGGCATAAATTATTTCATAAACCTTACAAAGAGACTATACTACAAAGGATTAAATACAATACGATGAGAAAAAGACTGCAACATGGCTGTAATTTTCCTGCAATTTGAACTGAGACGTTTCGATGTATTAGATTTTAAAACCTCCCAGAGATACCCCTACATCCTTAATAAGTATTACGTAACAATCAAAATTGTAACATGTTCCGCTGTTCGAAATTGGTAACATGTTTCACTTTCAGTACTGTAATGTCTTATGAAATAAATTACGCCAGGGCCGCACTGCAAACAATAAAGCGTTGGATTAGTATGCACTCACAAACATTTCGTCCGTAGGTACTTTAAGATATTTTGTACAATGTAAAGAGTAGTTAGCAACTCGATCCGGAACAGAGTTTTACAACGGGATATGATTGATTTTGGAATTGATTTTTAAAGTTGGTTATATACATTATATTATTATCATCTACACACGATATTATTAATTGTTAAGGGATCGATATTATCGGGTTGATTCGATGGGAATATAGAAAGCACTAGAGATGTCCAGTTGCTAATGACTCTTTTGTGAGTTTCTCATTTTACTGCAGATATTTTCAACTACGAATGTAGTAATATTATTGAGTGATGGACGTTTCAGTTAGTGTAACTGGTATTTTGATATTGATCTCGAACCAATACCGCGTTAGAAGATTTAGAGTGATAGGGATATTTTTTTATATTGGTGTATGTGTCTGTAGTGGGGTGACGAGCTGTGGAGCATATTGTCCAAGTTGGTTGTAATGTAATGGGCGCCCGACCACAACAAGTGTGTGTGTAAAGTAGGTGGTTCTGTCTCGTGGCGACGATCGACGTACGGACGTACAGATCAACGAACGCTAGTATATGCCCTGTTACTTTCTAAAAAGCACTCTCCGCAATTTATGCCACTATTAAATATCTGATGCGTTTGAGTTTCAATAAAAGGAGGATACTCCGAACTTGTACAAAATAAACTTGTAAAATTTTATTGGAACTACTTGTTATAAAAACATCAAAAAATATACAAAAAAAATATATTTCTGTCGTTTTCTTTCATACATCCTAATCTTACCATACACATGCTAACACAAAAGTAAGATATGAGAAACTATCAATTAGAAAAAATAACCTACACTGCCAGAAAATACACTATTAAAAAAAAATCATACATACTTTAAAGTACTTCAGTTGAAGTCTAAATTCCTTTAACATACACGCATACACCCATATACATAACCATTAACTTACATTCAAGACTAATTTTAATCGAAGCCTTGGAGAAAGTTTTTTAACAAAATCACCTTACCAGAAGAAGAAGAAGAAGCCTAACGCGACCTAAGCGAAACCTATCAGTGAATTTTAATTAATTTTAGTGAGCGATTGGATGCTTTGTCCATAAGTTACATGAACAACGTGTTCACAAGATAGAACGATTAAAAACCTAATAAAACCTTAGTCGACCGAATAACCAAACCAGATTTCATACAGTACTATCTTATACTGAAGACAAATAATAACTTCACCTTATGAACTAAAGAGTTTTCAGTGTATTTTACTCACGAAGAAATGTAGGCGTAGTTAGCATAAATGATATTTATTCTATGAATCATCCCTCAAACCTGTTGGGGAACACCTGTTGTCCTGCTCTAGCAGATTCTCTCGCTCTCCGCTGATTGGCCCGTGTCACCGAACTTGACCCGCACTGCTTCACTCGTATTTTCTATTAAACTAGATAAAATAGTTTCGTAATTTTACTGAATGAAAGCGCTCTGTATACTTTTAGAATATAGGTAGTTTCTGTTCATACATTTCTTATTGGCGATGGTTGTGAGAGCTACTGGAGGATGAGGACTTTATTGAGGGGGGGATGGTCATCAAATGACTTCTGAGAAGAGAGGGAGTGTCAGACTCTTGCTGACTAAAAACCATCGCGTTCCTTCTCCTGCCCTAGGCTGGGATACATTATAGCGTTTGCCTAGCCAACCCAGGCTGACGAGGATGAGGGCTTGGCTTCAATATTCGACTCAAACAAAGTTATTAATGAAACAGTGTGCTAGGTTTTACTCTAAGTTGGTCGTTCACTATCGAAATCACGAGGACAACGAACGAAAATACATATACTATTCTGAAGGAACCTTCTTGAATGTATGCAGTGTTGGTATCTGGTGTACTTCTGGATTCTTTCTCGACAACTGCTTGACCAGTGGATGCCACTCTTAAAGTAAGTTTGGTGAGTTATCTATGAAACAACGTGTAAAATTTGGGTTCGATTCCCGGTAAGGTTGGAGATATGGTATTCTTGGTGAAAAAATCTGATCCTAAGTACTTACTTTAACTTAACGATGACCAAATGCAAAGCCGTAATTTTTCTTTAATATAAGATAAGGTCTTGGTGATTTAATGAGTAATGGGGAATTAAGTTCTAAGGACCATAGTCGATCTTGGGGAGAATTTCGGAACTCAGTAATTCGGTCACTCGGTCACACTACTTTTGATACAGTAAAGCTGTGATTTCGTACGCGCATAAAATCCCGCTTATTCCCGATAATATATAATTTGAAAGTGTCCCGTATGACTAAGTGTCTCTGTGACCTAGTGACCGAATGCCTTAGTGACTGACACATAGCCGAAACTATTGGTGAGTAGAAAACTAAGAGAAGAAGAAAGAGTAGAGAAAACTTTAGGAAAATGTTAAGAGATCCAGTATTTTACGTTTCGAAGAATGAAATAAAAAATAAAGAATAATGTATAGTTCTGCTTTAATTATAATTAAAGAAGTATTTCAATGTAGGGACGAATACAATTAAAAAACCCTTCTAATTTACTTACTTCTATAAACTGAGACAATACGGTCGATGACTATGCAACGGAATTCATCAGCTTATAAGCTCGCTCTGTTATGTAAAGGCTTCATCTCAAACGGCGAAGGTTTGAGAACTTGTACTTATATAAAAATTATCAGGTTTTCCTCGCCACTTGTCCCTTGACTGTTTATAAGTGGTGTCTTAATATATTTAAAGGGTAAATATAAATCGGAGAAAGTCACGTGTATTAGAAGCGAGTGTCTTAAATTCCGGGCCACCACGACGTTGAATTCAGTACTTTTATTGAAATTTAAACGCCAACTTATTATGACCTCATATTTGTACATCAAAAAACATACTTATTTTGCCAAACGAGCAAACGGATTACCTGATAGTAGGCAATCAGGATTAGGAGATTTTGGGGTTTGGGAGAGGAAAGATTGGGTCTCCGGTAGCCTTACTCGTACGGCGAAACACATTGCTCTATTTCTTTTACGCCGGTTTTCTGTTAGGCCGTGGCATTACTCTTAGCATGGTTCTTCAACATTTAGCTCACACACGCAGGTTAGCTTTAATGTTATTAGTTAATTATTTGTCTGTATAATATGCTCTCAAATGAGGCACGAACTGCGTTTAAAAGCAAAAGATCAAATCCTGGATTAAGTGACGCTGGTTTTCTTTCAAGAAGATAAGATAGGAGAATATTTCAAAAAAATAACTGTATCGTGCAATCATTTCATAAAAACATGATTGAAATAGTTTAAAGAAAATTTTAATTCATAAATTTTTGACTGACGAACTACCCTTGGGCTTCTAATCATAGGACCACATTTTTGTGTTGGTTTAACTTCACTGTTTTAGTGGTTTTTTAGATTGTAAAACCTGGCTTTCATTGACTTCTACTCCCAGTACTAGACTCGAAATTCTGCCTGTACAAACAAAAACTTGCAATATCTCCCCGCCTGGCATGAAGGGACAAACTTGGAGATCGCAGCATAAAAGGTTCAGGTTGACCAGAAAATCAATTGTTCATTATTGCCCTGTTTATCAAGTATTTGGTCAGTCGACTATTCTTATATTATACCCTCGTATAGAATAGAAAAGGTGGTAAATGCATTTATACTTACTTAAAAAAAAGAAGAGGATCAAATTGACACTAATATATTTGGCTCGCAGATTTTAAAATGTACAAGTTACCCTAGATAGGTTTAGAAAAATTAACAGGAATGAGACAGTACTATTTCCATCTTTATTACTCTTGGCATATTCCCAAATAGGTTGGGGCCGATCGTAGCTCAGCTGTAGTGACAGGCCGGAGTTGTATGTACGATTGTACGTATGCCTCGAGGGTGCGACCTGCAGTTCACTTAGTCCAGAAACAATAAAAAAATTAAGATAAATCTCCTCAAATAACCTATTCTTGCAAGTTGTAGTAACTTCTTTGGTAATACGAGTATCCATGGGCAAAATTGATTGCTTCCCACCAAGTAATCGGTCTGCCTGTTTGCCAACCTTATGACATGAAAAAATATGAATCTAGAAATAAAGCTTTTTAATTAATGTAATAAGTCTTGCTGACTAAAACCCCGTTCCTTCTCCTGCTGTTAGCCGCGGCCACGGTGACTCATTGCGCTTAACCCGCAACCCCGGCTGAATATCAGCTCTATTGGCTCTTTGAGGCACGCGCGGAACGCTACACGCCGTCCGCTCGGGCCTTGATCTGGTCGGGCGTCGGGCAATCCTTACTCGCCGTCGCGTCCGCAGACCCGCGCTTGCGGTGGCGGGATATCGTATCTCGATCACCGACGTCCCGAGGGTCACCTACTGCAGCAGCTAGGGCGAGGAAGATAGTTCCCTCACGTGCTCCGCGCGCCGCCACCGCCGATTACTTCCCCGAGGACATGGCGGTAATCAGCCCAAGCAGGGTACACCGCCGCCGTATGCTCCACCGTGTTCTCTGGGTGGTCCTCACAATGACGACAATCGGGCGTTTCCTCCCGCCGGATCTGAAACAGGAACCTACCAAAGCTGCCGTGCTTGGTAAGCACCTGCGTCAGGCCGAAGGTGAGGTCGCCGTGGCGTCTCACAAGCCGCTCCTCAAAGAGGGGTCTTACCGCTTCTATAAGAGCATGCCCGATAATTTACCAGTCTGACCTTTGTATATATGATAAAATGTCTAAGTATTAGTAGCGTTTAAAAAGATCCATTCCTGGGTTAGGCTAAGTGACGCTGGTTTTTTACGCAAACCTATATCCGCAATCTCCTGTTACATGAAACTAGGGAATTGTATATGTTCATTGTATACATTATGTATATCTTGCAAATTATTGAAGGTCTATAATTTTTAAAAAGCTTGTCCCGACGTAAGTGGTTTTTTCATGTGTTAGGTCGACAAACGAGTAGGTACCTGATAGTAAGCAATCAGCGCCGCCCCTAGACACCCGTAACAACAGAGGAGTTACGAGTTCGTTGTAGCACTTCTTCTTCTGCTTCTTATTGCTCGTGCACCTGCAACCCCAGCTGAATCTCTGCCTATCCTTAAGATAATTAAAAGGTAAGATGTATTCGATCAGTATTTAAGAGATAGACATTGACAAAGTTATTATCTTAAAATAAACAATTTAACGAATCAGATAAAAGCATGTCAAAGAATCATAAACAAGATGTAATATACCATGTTACGACAACATACAGAATTTAAGAGGCATGACATTGACATTGACTTATTGAGAATTTCCCGTAAAACCTATTCGGCATTATAGTATTCGGTGTACTAGGTTACATAAAGTGTGTGAAAGCTCGATGACTTTTTAAATTCCTAACATAGATCATAACATGTCAATGACACAAGTTGTCAAAGAACTTACTCCTTTAACCAACCCTAGAAAGCCTTGGAATTCGAAAATTCCTAGAAGAAAGAAAATCCTGGCGTGTCACGTTGAGTGAAAATGCTGGCGCTGAAGCCGAAACTGGTGACAGGTCTTGATGGAGAACTTCTGAGAATATCTGGTAAAGGAAGACTGGTAGAGAATGCTCAATGCCTAGTCCGCCCTATGTATACACAATGTATTATGCACGAACAAATAAGGTAATAAATAAACAAAATATCCTTTGTCTCATCAAAGAAAAGTTACTTTTGTACTTAAGTCGTAGACGAAATTTCATTTTTTTTTAAATGAAATATTTGAAACTGACACTTAGAACACTTTTGAAACTGAAACTGGACTAAATGAAAAAAAAACCTGTCTACATGACTGCCCTGTGATCATTAGATCTCTGGTCTCTGTAATTAGGAAGTAACGTATTGTAATCACAACAGTTTTGTTTCTACCAAAAGCCAATGAATGCTGGTCGCGAGTTATCGTTCGACGTGGAGGATTAAAGGGGAGGCCTTTGTTCAGCAGTGGACGTTTTCAGGCTGATGATGATGATGATGATGATGATAATCATCAATCATCATCATCATCATCAACCAAACTAATCAGTTCTTTCTTCAAACTTAACTACTAATAAAACACCACTGCTGCAGTGAAGTGGGTATAGCTTACACCCAATTCCGCATATTATATAACAACCTATTATATAACAACGAAATGGTCTAAATAAGTCCGATTGTATACACCTCGTATAGTCCACAAAACAACAAAAAATTGTCGTTAGAAAAAATAATATAAAAATTAAAATATTATTTCTTATAAACCGAGAAAATAATTAAAATGAGGACGCTTGAGCGAATATAACCACATCTTAGTCCAGAAATTCGGGCGTAAAAAGTGCTATTTTTTCTGCCAATAAAAGGTATTACTTATATTTTTCATCATAAATCATAATTTCAAATATAAAAGAGCATCATTCATTATAAAAATCCATTAGAAGTGCTAAAACAAAAAAGTTGCAAACAAGTTTTTGCACTCGCGATGCACGTTGCTTTTGTTATGCAGAACTTGTATCGAATACCAAACTTGGTGAACTTAACGACACGTGCATTATTCCGAGGTCACCCGAACTTGAAAGAGATGGCCGTATCGAAGTAACAAAGATAGCACCAGACCTCGTGGCCACTCGTAAAGTTACGCCGCAGAGTACGCCGCCCTCTCTTTCGTTTCGTATCTCGCCGTTTCAGTTGGAGGGTGGAGCTGACCCATTACATAAAGTTTATACATAATAAACGGTCACGCCTGAAAACCCTGAAACCAGATCAAGGCTGCGACGCGCAACCGATGGGTACCCAACACCATCTATTGACGAACAAGGCGAACTAAAAGTTTTTAAAGTCACAAAATACCTATTATAACTGTGTTTTTTCAGTACAAAACTATGAGGAACTGTTTTTTGATTTTTTATTAAACTTTATAAATACTTTTCTTGAAGTTTTATTCAGAAATTTGGCTAATTTATCGTAATTTCTACAGCTTTAGTGCGGCTACTCGACACCAGACGACGCTTATTTTGCAGTTTTGCTACTGGACACTAGATGGCTCTGTAAAAATGACTTAATTCAGAATTTGGCCTTGTTCCTCCTTGTCTAAAAAAGTATCTGATGTATTAAATCAAAGTTCGTAATGCTTGGAATTGGGATACAGCATAAAAACAAAGAAAATAAATATGTTAAATTCTAAAAATGTTCTGGGTGAATGTAGGACAAAATATGTCGGGGTTGTGTGATAGTGAGAATACCTGCTGTGTGTATCTGGCGGTAAACAAGGTTTATCGTAATTATAGCGTGCGTATTGCGTGGGTAGGAGCACCGCAGACGGCGCGGCAGGCGGCTAGCGTAACGCTACACTTACCCTTCACACGACACGCGTACATACACACAAAGATACAACATATAGTATATCTCTATTCATGCGGGGGTCGTGCCAAGCCTGGGATAAGGTGTGAATGCACTGCATTACGTTGATGTACTTTTACGAGGTCGCCGCGCAGTCTCGCATGAAACTAGGTACGATGCGCCAAACTAGGCTACTAAAAAAATGTTTTATCAGCTGCAAAGGGTTGATAGGGACGCATGTTTTATTACGAGGCAGACGTTTATTATTAATATTTAAATTACGATTATTACAGGCTATTTTTATGAGTGTATACTGGTTGTAATTTTCGGAATAGGTATGACTCTCTAAAAAACATAATAATATAAAAAAATATAATTCGCGCTACGATATTAGCTAGTCGTAGTGGCTCAAACGGTAAGACACCCGCTTCTCAATCATGATTTTTCATGATTGAGAAGATTGATTCTTGCACCCAAGAATCAATGTTGGATGTGCCTAGTGACATGCTAGTGCTTTCCCCCCTTGAGGCCAGCAACTCAAATTCTGAAGATTTAGTGAGCTAGTTTGTTTGGGATAGCTTAGCTCTTAGTATTTCACCAGCTGTTTTGACTTCTACCTTGGCCGTGCTGAAGACAAGTACCGCCTGGATATTAATAATTTCTAAGTTTATTTAGACACCACTGGGATACGGTGAAGAAAAACATCGTGGGGCAACTTCTAGTCATAATTGTTAACTATAATAAGTTTGAAATCGTCAATCCGGCTTGAGCAAGCGTTGAGATAAATGCTGAGAAAAAAAAAACCAAGAACCTCTGTGAGAAAAGGTCTGTGTTCGGCAGTAGTTAGGCACTTGATGACTATTATAACATATTTGTCGGCCTCATCTATATTTTGTGGTATATTTTCGGTGATAGGTCTAACTAAATATTAAATCTAAGCCTTTCCTTGGTAACTTTGCTTTGGAAGCGCTAGGAACGGCTCAACTTACGAAGTATTTAAGGCTCGATAACTTGAATATTGAAACCACATCACTATCAAATATCTATATTACCCCATCGATAGATAGAAATGCGCAAATTGAATGCGATGATAGAGTTACGTGTAATATTAAGAAAAAATTACAACCAGTCTGTGAATCACCGAAAGTGAAAAATGCAGTATATTTTACGAGTTCCCGGGAGAGCTTACCATCCACCTGGCACAATTCGTGATTATTATAGTTTTGTAGTTGGCACGGAGTCCTAGCCAGAACTGACTAGGTAAATCTCAGTCATTCAAATTTAAAAATCTATCAGGTGAACTTTAATACTTATATTTTTTACATACTAATAAAAAAAAAACATTTAATCCCACTTCAATTAATACAGTTGCACTTGTAACACTACTATCAAACTCTTAATCTAACCAAGAACACAACACGAAACGACACAACGTGAAAACCGAACAAAAATCTTCTCGTTCAAATATTCCATCGCACACTTCGTTAAAATATTAACACGTAAAACGTCCTGCGGGACGACGTATGACCGACACAAAATGAACGAAATAAATCCTTCACTTACCTTGTTCATTTACCTCGTGGCAGTTAAAGCTATAAAGTCTCCTGCCTCCGTCAGCTTATAGTCTCAATTCGTCTGCACTTCGCAACACTAAGCTCCCTCCAGGCAGAACACAATCCCCCAAGGCAAAAAGGGAATCACGAGCAACGTTAATTATAGGAAATAATAAAACAAAACAAAGTCAAAGCTCCATAAATGCAATTTCATTTTAATGACAATCCTACAGGACAATTTCTCGTTGTAAATTTACTCTTTTGAAATTGTTTTTTATGATATTGGATGGAGGGTGGCTGGGGCGCTAAGTGTATTACGCTGTCAATAGAAAATGGCTGTTTGTGATTTTTTTGCTTTATTCCATTCGCGGTTTGGCATGATGCAGTGATATGACCTATGAACTTCGTATGACTCTAACGTATTATTTTTTGTTATTGTTTTGTTCGGTTATGCTACGTGGGCGTTTATGGAAGTCGAGTGAAGTGAAATTTGGTTGAAATTTCTTTTCTTCTATACGTATGTTTTGGAGTTTATTTTCAATGTTTAGTTGATTGATTAGAGTCATAAACGCAATGAAATCTTAAACAAAAATCTATAAACATGAATGTATGTGGCAACAAACTGCTTAATTACTTATTAGGCCTAAAAATCACCTCAGCAACCTCAGCAAAAGTAGAGAAAGATACACGGACAGATGTTTTTTTTTGGATAAGTCGGCAAACTAATAAGCTATTATGGTAATGGTAACTGGATACCTGATGGTAAGCAATCGGCGCCCATCAACACCCGCAACACCGAAGGAGTTTTTTTATGGTTTAAGTCGGCAAACGAGCAGACGGATAACCTAATGGTAAGCAATCGGAGCCGCCCATGGACACCAACAATAGCCACCGCACCAACACCAAAGGAGTTACGCGTGCGTTGCCGACCTTTTGGGGATAGGGGTTGCGGATATAAGGATCGGGAAGGGATAGGGGAAGGGACGGGATTAGGCCTCCTGGTATCTCTCTCACACGGCGAAACACTACGCTGTACCTAGTTGCTTCACGCCTCCTTTTTTATGAGGCCGTGGTATCATTCCGGCCGAGCCGATTAATTCATGCCGATGTATAGCACTCCCACGCTTATTTTATCATTGTTCATTTTTGCCTTACGAGAGCTGATTGTGTGGGTGTTGAGAGTGAATTAATCTTATAGAACAGTTCTCATCCAGTCATATTCAGTATATTTTTTCTGAAATACCAATTAAATAAAATGTACCACACTATTAAAAATAAATGACATTATTTTTTTAATGGAGATTCATCTAGTACTTTCATAGTCACTCGATAAACTTATTAGAAAAGTATTATTAATTATTATTTAAAGATTTTTTTCCAGTATATTATAATAAATACTTTTACAACATTTTATTTATTAAAAAACGTTGCACTTCAATTCACAAACCCGCAGCAACAATATAAACAAGTGGCTCGAGCGTGAATCGAACTCGCGTAGCGTTTCACGCAGCCGGTTGTCCAGCCAACGCGCGAACTGTACAGTCTTATGGAAAGTTGAACTAAATTAATGAAGAAAGTATCCACTCTTTTTTTATTTTATTCAAAAGCATTGCTAGGGTTTTCTCCTGTGTCATGGGTGTGTTTTCAAACATATAACTTCACGTACACTTACATCCAGACCCGGAACAATAATTTGTGGAACACAGGAAAAGTTGTTCCGTGCGAGAATCGAATCCGCGACACGTTGCACGACAACCAGTGGCCCAGCCCCCATGCCAACCGTGTCATCAACTTTCATTGCTCAATAATCCATGAAAATGCTGCTAATACTGCCTTTGAAGAAAACCGGTTGCACGTATGTACACCTAACTTATTAGTGAGACTATACAGTCGTTATCATCATAATCATCAGCCCACGAGAATCCATAATCTATGAAAGTCAAAAGTCAAAAGTCAAAATTATTTATTTCAATTAGACCCATACAGGCACTTTTGAACGTCAACACAACTTTGCCCCTCCTACCTCAGCAAAAGTAGAGATCAATATAATTGCATGTTACTTGGTCGGTTGGAGATGGCAGTTAAGCTCTAGCAGTCAAAGTTCAGTATCTTTTTTATAGAATAAAAGGCCTACAAGCACACGGTGATCAGGTGGCACTGATGGTAAGCGATCAGCGCCGCTCATGGACATTTGTGACAATACATGAGTCACAAGACGTGTTGCCAGCCTTTTAAAATGGAGTACGCATGTTTCTTGAAGATTTGAAGCTCATATCGGTTTGTTAATACCACGCCACAGAAAGGTCAGTCCAAAGTTTTGGTGCGCGAGGCAGAAAGTTTCTTAGTAAAGAAAAGAAACAGATGTTTGGTTATTTTTAAAACAATTATCGATTCTGCACGCAAAAACGTTGCTGCATAGTTGTTACAGCATCCGATAGAAGGTGGTGGTAGATGCACCTATTTAAAAATAAAAAATAAAACTTTTCATATGGAATACATGGTAAGCCATCCGCGCCTCCTTTGGACCCCTAACAACCAGAGAAAGAAGAGTGCATTGCCAGAAAACAAAAATAATTCCATTTACATTTCAAAAGAAAAATATATTGCTGTCTGTTATCACAGGCTGTTAAATTCATGCGTACATGCTTCTTCATGCTCCGTACCAATTAAGACAAAACGACTGACACGATAATATTGATACATAAATTATCAGCTAAACTACGAAACATGTATTTTTATTATATTATTGTAATCACAAAAGTCCTCATCATCGAAACAAATGAATAATTTGTAATCGATAAATTGTTGTGATAATAAGCTTTCAGCTTCAACACTAATCCTGCAGGATAGAACAAATGAAACAGTGAATTTATTTTGCAAATGCGAAAAATAAAACGACTCTTATACACGACAAAATTATAATTGTGAAAAACTAGATAAAGCGCCGGTTTTCTATATGTCAATCTTAAGTCCAGGCGATGTGAAAAAATATAGTGACGGGCTCATTTAATCAAAACTAACATACATAAAGCCATTTAAATAATACTGTAACTTTTTAACAATACACTATTGACTACACTCATATAGTAGGTATCAATGGGATGGATGCGTAAGCGCATCAAACACTTATCTTTACATCACATACACATCATGTTTACATCATATTCCGTAAAAAATATTGCAAATAGTACAAATGACCAACGTCCGTCAACCTTATGTAATGTTTAATCGATTCGATTGTAGTGTGATTCCTTACGCGCGGCAACAGGTTCCGTCCCCGTTATGGTACAGCAGCAATGATGTAATCATGCTACCAAGTAATTTTGTACCTTTATGTACGAAAAAGAATTTCGAAAATCGGTTCGATTCGATCTCTCTCAAGATCACTCTAAATTAAATTTAATTAAAACTCAAATCACATATTTTATTATAGTACGACCAATGTTTTAACCAGGGAAAAATAATTGATTAATCTGGAATTACTAAAATCGTTTTGAAATACAAAATTTTCATTTCTTTTAAATTTCAAAATGCTTCGATTTTGAAATTTTTTTCACGAGTAGAAAACTAAACCTTCAGGAAGCAACATGGTTAAACTGTTTATTCTGTATTGTCACGGGAACAGATCCCAGATACGCGCGGATTGCAGGCGGCGCAACGACCTACGCAAGGACAAGCTACGTGATGAGGTCATGAGACTCATAGTTTGTAGTTTAACTAAGTCAACAAAAAACACACGTGAAAAATTTTGAAAAATTTTTCACGTTAAGAAATCTAAAAATACAGGGAGTATTTTGGTTTATCAATTTATTAATTATCATTGCAGGAACCGAAACCAGATGCGCACGGATTGCAGGCGGCGCTGCGAGCTTCTCATGTTTATACGGAATGTACTGAGTTCACGTGACTCGTAATTCGTAGTTTCACTACACCAACTCAAAATGCACCGATTTTCAAAATTCTTTCACGCGGAGATAGCTAAAAATACATCAAATAACTTGATTTAACAATTTATTCAGTTCCATAATGGAAACCGAAACCAGATACGCGCAGATTGCAGGCGGCGCAACGACCTACGCGAGGGTACGCTAGGTGCTGAGTTGATGTGAGTCATAGTTTGTAGTTTCACTAAATCAACTAAAAATGCACCGATTTTCAAAATTCTTTCACATGGAGAAATCTAAAAATACGTGGAGTATTTTTGTTTAACAATTTATTCAGTATAATTACGGGAACAAAACCCAGGTACGCGCGGATTACAGGCGGCGCAACGACCTACACAAGGGTACGCTACGTGCTGAGGACACGTGACTCATAGTCGTAGTTTCACTAAATCAACTCAAAATGCACCGATTTTCAAAATTCTTTCACGTGGAGAAGGCTATAAATACGTGGAACAACTGTATTTAACAATTTATTCAGTTCCATAATGGAAACCTAAACCAGATACGCGCAGATTGCAGGCGGCGCAACGACCTACGCAAGGACACGCTACGTGCCGATGACACGTGACTCGTAGTTCGTAGTTCCACTAAATCAACTCAAAATGCACCGATTTTCAAAATTCTTTCTTGTGGAGAAAGCTAAAAATTCAGGTAGTATTTTAGTTTAACAAGTTATTCAGTATCATAATGGGAACAGAACCCAGATACGCGCGGATTGCAGGCGGCGCAACGACCTACGCAAGGTCACGCTACGTGCTAAAGTCATTTGACTCGTAGTTCGTAGTTTCAGTAAATCAACTCAAAATGCACCGATTTTCAAAATTCTTTCTTGTGGAGAAAGCTAAAAATACATGGAACAACTTGATTTAACATTTTTTTTAGTTCCATAATGGAAACTGAAACCAGATGCGCGCGGATTGCATGCGGCGCTGCGAGCTTCTCATGTTTTAACGCTACGTACTGATTTCACGTGACTCGTAGTCCGTAGTTTCACTAAATAAACTTAAAATGCACCGATTTTCAAAATTCTTTCACGCGGAGAAAGCTAAAAATACATCAAATAACTTGATTTAACAATTTATTCAGTTCCATAATGGAAACCTAAACCAGATACGCGCAGATTGCAGGCGGCGCAACGACCTACACAAGGACACGCTACGTGCTAAAGTCATTTGACTCGTAGTTCGTAGTTTCACTAAATCAACACAAAATGCACCGATTTTTAAAATTCTTTCACCAGTAGAAAGCTAAAACTACACGGAATATCTTGATTTAACAATTTATTCAGTATCATTACGGGAACAGAAACCAGATACGCGCAGATTGCAGGCGGCGCAACGACCTACGCAAGGACAAGCTACGTGATGAGGTCATGAAACTCGTAGTTCGTAGTTTCACTAAATCAACTCAAAATGCACCGATTTTTAAAATTCTTTCACCAGTAGAAAGCTAAAACTACACGGAATATCTTGATTTAACAATTTATTCAGTATCATTACGGGAACAGAAACCAGATACGCGCAGATTGCAGGCGGCGCAACGACCTACGCAAGGACAAGCTACGTGATGAGGTCATGAAACTCGTAGTTCGTAGTTTCACTAAATCAACCCAAAATGCACCGATTTTCAAAATTCTTTCACGTGGAGAAAGCTAAAAATACATGGAATAACTCGATTCAACAATTTATTCAGTTCCATAATGGAAACAGAAACCAGATACGCGTGGATTGCAGGCGGCGCAAAGACCTACGCAAGGACACGCTACGTGATGAGTGCACGTGACTCATAGTCCTTTGTTTTACTAAATCAACTAAAAATGCACCGATTTTCAAAATTCGTTCACGTGGAGAAAGCTTATAAATAAACAACATGGTTACACTATTTTTTGTATTGGGGTAGGAACAAAACACAGATGCGCGCTAATTGTAGCCGGCGCAACGACAATACAACGTGTATACGCTATGTGATGCGGTGAAGTGACTCATAATTCGTAGTTTCACTAAACAAACCAAAAATACTCCGATTTTCAAAATTCTTTCACGGGTAAGAAGCTAAAAATACAGTCAGTAACATGGTTATTCTGATTAATCTGTATTCTGGTGGGAAGAACATCCAGATACGCGTGGACTGCAGGTGGAGCAACGAACTACGCGAGTGGACGCTACGTGCCGAGGTCACGTGACTCGTAGTGCGTAGTTTCACTAAACAAACTCTAAATACTCCGATTTTCAAAATTCTTTAACGCGTAAGAAGCTAAAAATACAGGCAGTAACATGGTTATACTGATTAACCTGTATTCTAATGGGAAGAACATCTAGATACGCGCGGATTGTAGGTGGAGCAACGACCTACACGAGTGGACGCTACGTGCCGAGGTCACGTGACTCGTAGTTCGTAGTTTCACTAAACCCACTCAAAATGCTCCGATTTTCAAAATTCTTTCACGGGTAAGAAGCTAAAAGTACAGGCAGTAACATGGTTATTCTGATTATCCTGTATTCTGATGGGAAGAACATCTAGATACGCGCGGATTGCAGGTGGAGCAATGACCTACGCGAGTGGAAGCTACGTGCCGAGGTCACGTGACTCGTAGTTCGTAGTTTCACTAAACCCACTCAAAATGCTCCGATTTTCAAAATTCTTTCACGGGTAAGAAGCTAAAAATACAGGCAGTAACATGGTTATTCTAATTAATCTGTATTCTGATGGTAAGAAAATCCAGATACGCGCGGATTGCAGACGGAGCAATGACTTACGCGAGGATACGCTACGTGCTGAGGTCACGTGACTCGTAGTTCGTAGTTTCACTAAATCAACTCAAAATGCTCCGATTTTCAAAAGTCTTTCACGTGGTTTAGACTAAAAATTCGTGCAGTAGCATGGTAATATTATTTATTAAGTATCGTTACGGGAACAGAACCTGGACGCACGGTTTCGCAGGTAGCTTGTTGCCACAAGCGTATTTGCTACATGCCGAGGTCACGTGACTCGTAGCTTTTAAAGACATCACGTATGTTTGTGAAGTAGTGTTAGCAATTTAATTTAAAGTAGATTTCTTTACAGCAGTAAGTATTTTGCCTTGTACTAAACAGGGTGCCTAATTCCTTTCAATCCTAATAAAAACATAAGTTTCAATTATTTTTGACCGACTCCGTGCTAGGTAGATTAAGGAAAACGTTTTTCTTAATTTAGATATTTTTGCTGTTTGTATTAGTAAACTAACTCAAATTGCTCCAGGTTTCAAAAATTTTTCACGTGGAGAAACCTAAAAATGTAGGAATTAACGTGATTCACTAATTTATTCTGCATCGTCATGGGAATAAAACTCAGATACGCGCGGAATTGCAGGCGCAGCAAACAACGCGCGTGTATACGCTACATGCTGAGGTCACGTGACTCGTAGTTCGTAGTTTCACTAAACAAACTCAAAATGCTCCGATTTTCAAAATTCTTCCACGAATAGAAAGCTTAAAATACAAGGAGTACCTTGGTTTAACAATTGGTTCTGTATCGTTACGGGAACAGAACCCAGATACGCGCCGATTGCAGGCAGAGCATTGACCTCCGCGGGGATACGCTACGTGTCGACGTCACGTGACTCGCAGTCCGTAGTTTCACTAAACAAACTCAAAATGCTCCGATTTTCAATTTGTTTTTCACGTGGCGAGAGCTAAGAATTTAGCAGTGACATAGTAATATTATTTATTCAGTATAGTTACGGGAACAGAACTCAGACGCGTGGGGCAACAAGCTGCGGGCGAGGATACCTACGCTACGTGCTGAGGTCACGTGACTCGTAGTTAGTAGTTTCACTAAACGAACTCAAAATGCTCCAATTTTCAAAATTCTTTCACGGGTAAGAAGCTTAAAATACAGGCAGTATCGCGGTTATACTAATTTATCTGTATTGTGATAGAAAGAAGATCTAGATACGCGCGGATTGCAGGTCGAGCAACGACCTACGCGAGTGGACGCTACGTGCCGAGGTCACGAGACTCGTTGTTCGTAGTTTCACTAAACGAACTCAAAATACTCCGATTTTCGAAATTCTTCCACGAGTAGATAGCTAAAAATACAAGGAGTACCTTGGTTTAACAATTGGTTCTGTATCGTTACGGGAACAGAACCCAGGTACGCGCCGATTGCAGGCGGAGCAATGACCTACGCGAGGATACGCTACGTGCCGAGGTCACGTGACTCGTAGTCCGTAGCTTCACTAAACCAAATGAAAATGCTCCGATTTTCAAAATTCTTTCACGCGGTGAGAGCTAGAAATTCATGTAGTAACATACGAATATTATTTTTCAGTATCGTTACAGGAACAGAACCCAGACGCGCGGAGTTCCAGGTGGGGCAAGAAACTGCGCGCGAGGATTCGCTACGAGCTGATGTCACGTTAGCAGGTTCAGATCGCTGTCAACTGCACAAGTATTTTACTGAAAGATACGGATGGCCCGAATAGTCAGAAGTTAAAATTCTAATATATTTTTTTAACAAGTATGAATATTCTTTTTGTTCCGTTCTAAAAAAGATGAAAACCTCTTTTTGTTTATATGAACTATTTTTATCTGTTTTATTATTATTGTATTACAAGCCTAATGGTCTTGAAGTTAAACAGAATTAAACTATTAAAAAAAAGGATTCATTCGTTAATTGAAGTCAAAATACCAATAGTGTACACGGCGATAAAGGTAAATAAATTTGAAGACACAACAATATAGACATGTGTTACGTTAACTATATTTTTCTGGCATTTTTTACATATTTATTGGCATTGGAATAGGGAGGTCCAACGGCTCTTGCTTCGTCTTGGATTGAAGTTGTGACGCAGTTGCCTTGTTCCAACCATTGATATAGGACACGACTTGTCCGTCGAATCTGTCGTCAGTCTTGGTGATATTATTCTAGAAGGTAGAAAATATTTTGTGTTGGTTAAAAAGAAAATCGACACTTACACCCGGTTTCTGAAAGGCTTGTCAACGCTAAAATTAACTAATCTCCTGTTAAATCTCTTGTCAAGTCGCTCTAATCTCATTGGTTGTTGATAATTCAGTCAACCAATCAGATGGCTTGACAAGAGATTAAATTGATTTTAACATTGATCGGCCTTTCGGAAACCGGGGGTTAGCCTTTCATTTAAATAGATAAAACCTTTGATTAAGTAACTTATAATAAGTATAAGTAAAAAACATTTTCATTTAATGTACTATATAAAAAAAAGTTCGGTCGGTCGTTGGAAAGGTCTCGGGCTCCGTGAGGTTTATAGAAAAGAAAATTCAGGAAAAATTTAACAAGAAAGCGGGAAATCCTTTTTTTCACATACACATCCAAATTTATGTAATACATCTGTAGGCGAAACGGAGTTTGCCGAGTTTGCTAGTAACTTATGTATATAACAACTTGGTTGACAAATGTGCTGACGCGTTATCTGATGGCAAGCAGTCGGCGCCACCCATGGATACAAACAAAACCAGGAGTTATAAGTGCATTGCCGGCCTTTTGGAGATTAGGGTTCCGAAGATTTAGAGATTGAGAAGAGATGCGGGGATGTGGTTATAGGGACAGTCACACAGCGAAGTAAAACGCTGTAGTATATTTCACCCTGATATAGCACCGGTCGAGCCGACCTATATGTGCCGAAGCTTGGTTATCCCACACGTCTTGTTAAACAAGTTACTTCTACATACTCTCAGACTTCTTTTATATTTTCATAACTATAAACTATAACTGATTTCTATGACTTTTGTTTGGCTACTGGAGAAGCGGGCCCTTTAGCCTTCGAGTCACTTATATTATTTCATGATTATTGTGTATAACATTACGAATTCTAACGTAATTTTTACATTCTTAACAGCTAGATATAGCAGCAATTAGTAATGACTATTATACTGGACAATAAGACATATATTACACTAACCTTTTTAATCGCTGAATAGTTATGTATACAGCTAAAGATAAGTGGACCATAGTTTTAGTCACAATAGTAAGAAACACGAAAAAATTCGCTATTAGGAAACATATGAGGATGAAAATGTCTTTCAATGTACAACTGAAGTAATTGTCGCTGTGTATATTAAATCCTCTGAATGGGCAGTACCTGCAACAACCACGATATCTATATTAGTTTTATAAACCTGAAGGACATGTTTGTTCTGGCTGTTGATAAAAATAAAATCTATCATTCATCCAAAGATACCATGGCTCAGCAATCGCTCTTAACATCAAGGCGTATCAATAATATTGTTTAACGACATCTACACATTTGCCAATGAACTACTAAGCTTACTCGGTTTCAAGAGCATGAAGAACAAGTAGTACCTGTGAGGACTGAAAGATGGCACTTTATGAAACAATAGTACTACCGACTGAATATGAAATAATAATGATACTATAATAAAAATACATCATCACCTCAAATTGAATATAGCACAAGAATCGTAAAAATTTTCCATAAATTGTGCAAAACAGTTGGGTCCATCTTTGACAGTATCATCCAGTATCTGACTAAAACTGCGGCTATGTGTCAACAATACACTGCTATGTTTATTAAAATTTGCTCCATATCTTGAACGTAGGACCTTGAACTGAAATTCGTTCAGCCTGTCTGTCGTCCAACTTGGATACCAGCATGGCATCCTTGTACCTTTTTAATATTGATTTCAGTACAAGTTTCATTACTGTTTTGAGTTTGTTGTTGTTGTTGTTGTTTATGTTTATATGGTAGGTATGTTGCGAATTTGAAGCAGGATTTGTTCAAAAATCGGAACAAATCCTATCAATTTCGCAGTTTTGTATGTAACGTGAATCTTATATGAAAGACTTTCCCTAAACGCTTTGCCAAAATTTAATAAGTATGGCGTGCTGTGACAATTTGATCCGAGGCAGAGAGTATTCTGTTCTCTATGGTAAGTTGTTACGTACTTACTCTTTGGTCATCTCTTGGTATCAGTTTAATGAAAAAAGTCAAATTACGGTTTGCTCTTTAAATAATCGATTAAACACGTTGAATTTGAATTGAATATTATGATGTCGGACCGACAGCATATTGTCTTGTGAATGTAGCTTTTTTGATGGTGGTACAGCATTAAATTCCTTCTCTCGCTCTGGATGAGACTATATAGTAGACTGTAAGAATTTAACTGACTTAATACCATGCCGTTCCTTCTCCTGCTTCGAGCTTGAGCCACAGTTCATTGTTGTGTTTTGCACCCGCGACCCAGCTGCTGTCACTGTGACTGATATCATTATTTGACCACAGTCTGTTTAGGAGTAATTTCGTCAAATATTAATTATCAATCCTCAGAATACAGAGTATCAATCCTAATTCACATTCCACATAAAACCTTTATATGAAATTAAAAAGTATAAAAGACATGACTCATGTCTTCTGTCATACCTATACATAAATTGGAAAACATGGCATAAACTATTTTTGTGTTACTAAAACTAAATAACAATAGTTTTTTGAGTTACCAGAGAATTATTCGCAATAATGACGACTCTTCCAAAGGGATACATAAGATAGTAAATAGATATTATTTAGACCTATTGAGGTATGTGATGAAATTAAAAGTGTACTTGTGTGAGGAGGCATCTGAACGTGATATTTGTTAAATAATATCCTGAATGTATTTGCTGAATAAACTTTAGTATATTTAGCGCTTACCAAAATTTTAATCTAATCCTAAATTCAAAAAAAATCTACCTTTCATCAGCATTCATTCTTGTAATTCAAGTTCCAGTAGATGCTCAAGTTATGAGTGATATTTTTAACACTTCTACAGCGTGCTGTAGATTTCTGAGAAACATTGAAGGCAGTATAGAAACACTCGAAGACTATACGGATTCCCTTACATTTACATTGTTGATAAATATCAATAGCAACTATTTACTTGGGTATTCATTTTCAGATGTCTGCTTCGTCATGGAAAGCTCCACCCACAGCAGTTTAGATCCAGTTCTATTCGTTCAAAGCGAGTCGTCGATATCCTTAACCTCCAGTTCAGAAGAAAGCTTGGTTAATATTAAAGTAATATCTTATTTGGATAGCAATTACCATATAACTAGTTCGAAGCATTATTTATACTGCTATGTACCTGATGGACGTGGTAGTGAACTATCAAATGGAGTGCCAGAACAATCTGCTAATGTTGCCAACTCCGATGGTGAAGAAATAAGGCATGTTCCATTTCATTTTACTCACATTTCAACTTTGCTTGTTTGAGTATAAGTGATTAATCTCCCATAGAACATATTATTATCTGATTACTCGACAAGAGTGTATCGCACAATCTAAGTTTACATTTTCAGTAAAACAAGGACTATTTGTTTTTAAGTTTATCCCTACATCATCAATTTGTCTTGAATCATCGCAATAATAAATTCAATTACATTTTAGCACTAGAAATTCGTCAGTAAGCATAGAGAACAACACGAGCGAATATACCGATTCGGAGGACCATGCTCTTAGAACAATACATAGATTAAAAAACGAGGATGGATATATTATATACAGACTGACTCAACAGAATCAAACCGAAACCTATAATAGTAAACGACGAGAGAGACAAAAAAACAAAGAACCAGTCATTGTCATTAATAATCTAGATGGCAAACATGATATAGAAGCAATGGTAAATCAAATTCTAGCACAACAAGAACTCTCCAATGCTTCGTCGCTATTCGTGGTTGTACCGACATCAGAAGAAAATATTCCCAATCCCATGATAGCACCTCCCCGGTCCACAGTTTGTGTTCAGTTATCAGAACACCGTCACAGTAATTGGAACGAAAATGATGAGATTGATGAATTGGGTAGGCATCTTTTTGAATGGCGTGTAGTTATTGAATATTAGAATTTAAATTGCCAGACATATTTCGAATCTGAAAATTCCAATACTAGCTAGCCAATCAGGTATTTTGTGGAGTTGAATAGAAACTAGTGGATGGGTTATTCGATTGTAAGGAAAGTGCCTTAATGCCAGAACAATTACAAGTGTTTTTATAAAACAAATGTGTTGGGCCTCATCATGAAGCTAGTTTTTTTTTTCTTAAGTAATTCTACGGATAAATACTTTGAAAATCTCGTCATAGTAACGTTACATAGTAACGTAGGGTTTAAATACTTATATAATCTAAAAACGAATTAAATATATTGCAGATTTAGTTCCACCACACACACGCGGACTGAAAATATCAACAAAAGGCAAAAAATTTTGTTTAGAAGGTTTAACAGAGACGTTGTCATCTCTCAATGACGAGGAAACTAAAAAGGGTAAACGACGAAAGTTTTTTAAAATGTTCCATAAGCATGAAAAAAAAGAAAAAGTAAGAGAGACAGAAAATGAAACAAACGCGGGGGAAGGAAAAGAAGGAGTAATAGATAAAAGAGAAAAGGCAACGAAGAACAAACTTTGTCAAATAACTACTCCTATGGAAATGTTTCGAAAAATTCAAAGAAGTATAAGTGATGAGACTACTGCCATCGATCAAGGAGGCGGCGTTTCTACTGAGAACAAACCCAGCAAAGACTCCAAACAAGGTTGTGTAGAATCATCGAATGTTGTGTCTGAATTAATCACTCCTCTACTAGTTAACCAAGGTAGCGTATGAAAAATGAATAAATTCAGTAAGATTGATAATACAAAAAAAAAACTCTTTCTAATTGTGTCTCATTATAAAAAATCCTGCCATATTTCATTCTGCGAAAATGAGATGAATTTCGTATAATAGATTTCTCAATAACTGCATAAAATATTACATTCATATGAACGTGGCTTGAAACTAGACGCCTTTCGCGTCAAACTTACAAGAACAAGGTAATTCAAAGGTAGATGGTTCGGATTTGGCGCTGTTTGACTCAGTTGTGCGATTTTGGCCTTTTATGGACCTTTGTTGCTTCTTACTTTTCACGCTTTCTTTGATTTCTTCTTTTGATGTCTCAATAAAACAAATACAGATAAAAGTTTTTATTTAAACCTATAGTTATAATATTTATTGCATTTCTTTTAGGTCTGAAATGCGATAGACACCGAAGAAGGCCATTAATGATAAGCGTCACTCAACAGGCATCAATCATGTCTATAGGCCACAGGTCCGCAGTATCTCCGTGTCATATTTCTGGAGGCAGTATCAGCGGAGGACGCCGTAACGCTATGCAATTGGATAAAATTCCAATAAAACTGATCTGTCCTCCAGCGGAAAATCCAAACGACACTACCGAGGCCCCAGAGACAGGGGGTAATTGTCAATGCTGCCCCGAGAAATTACAGCAAATGCTAGAACAAGCACTCGCCCAAAAAACTAAAAATGTGACGTCCACAGGATGTGGTGGTAATTTGTTTTATAATAATTATTTGCGATAGAATTTAGTTTCAAAGATATTTCAAAGTAAAGTTTATCTTTTCACCTGAAAGAAAGCCGAAGTGAAACAGAGTTTTAATGCTTTTTGAGTCAGCTTATTTACTGGAGAAACAATTTCTAAATCACAAATCCCGATCTCCAATTTGAAATTCCTTGAAGATGTTGGAGTAATGCGGATTACTTACCATCAAGTGATCTATCTGCCCGTTTGTCAACCTATCCTGTAAATAATAAGAATGTAAAATATTAATAACAATTATAATGTTTATGTAAACTGTTTGTACGTTTATTAGGTGACGCTATCTGTAAAAACCACCCAGAATCAGAGTTGGAAGAAGATTCAAACACGGGTTGTACGTGTAGTGGTAAAAGAAAACGAATATCATGCCCATGTGAATTATTTCCGCTGCCAATATCCAAAACTACTGATGGTCCAAAGACAGGGACTAGATCATTGAGCTGCCAGTGCTGTGATTGTGGTGAATCTAAATTAAAATTTTGTCCAGGAGATAAAAACTTGGGCAAGTGTACAATGGAAGTAGTAGGACCTGCAGGTGGAGTTTCACTAATTGAATCAGACGGAACTTATACCCAAGCAGGTATGATTCAAGCCGAGGCTGGAACTGGCACCGATATACCCCTTAAGGAATGTGTATGCGAGGAGAAACGTAAAAGAAGGAATTGTGAATATCCTTGTGAATGTCCTCCCCCGGAACCCGAACCAGAACCAGAGCCAGAACCCGAGCCTGAAATTACGCTTGCACCGAAGACTGAGCCTGAAATTGTGATTTTGACCCCGCCTGGAATTGTGATTGTACCAGACCCTGAGCCGGAACAATTAAGTGAGATCGATCCAGCAATCGCAGAAAAAATTAAATTGAAACAAAAGTCTGATGAAACACATGCACATTCTGGATTCACATTCTTTAAGAAGAAACCACCACCACCAGCACCACCAGCTTCTGCTCAGGAGCCACCAGAAATACAACTAACACTAGAAGAGGCTGTCAGGTACTATGCTACTTTAAAGCCAGAGATAATACAGGATTTTATCCCTCCTCCAATAATTATTCGCGAAAAAGCTGATTTTAAAGAGTGTAAATGTGATGAACGCAAGAAAAAAAAGAAAAAGAAGCAAATCATATGTGAATGCCCCTTTGTTGAACCCGAGCCCCCACCTCCGCCACCAGAACCAGAGCAAGAAGCAGTAACCGAACTAGAACCTAGACCAGGCCTAAAACCATTGGTAGTACCACGACCAAAGTCGTTGGCTGAGGAAACTCCAAACAGTGAGGATCCTACTTCTAACCAAGGAGATGGTCCCAGCGGAGGAATCAAACTGGCAATATTTGGCAAAGGTTCTGGGTCTAGGGGTCTCAGTGATTTATATTGTTTCGAAAAAATGGCATCAGACAAAGAAAATTCAGACAAAAAATCCTAAAAATTGTTACATTTTATTATTAATCAATGTATACATATCAAGTTTCTTTTACTTTTGTAAATATATTATTAGTTTTATAGTTTAAAGAAGAACTGGCCACAAACGTGACGTTTGAATACTGGATACAAAAAAAGTGTAGTGCTGTAGCTACATACAGCAAATGTGTATGATTTCATTTATACTAAGAGTTCTACATATTTGTGTTTTTTCGAGAACCTCTTCAATGAGACAGTCTGATGAAAAAATTATATGCATACATCAGTTTGCATTCCTTCCTTCCTTTATGTTTCATATAATTTTCATTATAAGTGTAATCCCTAAACTTTTCTCTGAGAGATTCGCGACGACCTAAGTTATAGATAGCTCTGGCGGTACGCTTTTGCAAGATAAAGATAGACTCAACTTCGGATGCCTGTTCTAACAACAGAATTCCATTCGACATAATGCTGTGACAGTAGCTATATAATACACTAGTCTTGCCGTGCCTACGTCGGTTAGCTGACGGATCTTCCAGACAGCATAAGCTGCAGAGCTCGTCCTGCTAGAGACCTGACGTGGGGGGCCCATTGCAACATGTCATCTACAGTTATCCCCAGGAAAGTAGTCTCTTTTACAAATTCAATAGTAGACGACAAGTTGCAATGGGTTCAAGAACAGCATGTTACAAATTATTGCATAGTTTTGAGGATTATTGCATACTTGTCCAAAGTGATCCAACGAAGTCATAGGGAAGAGGGGGTTAGTCATGCTTCGGCACGAGTGGGTCTGCTCCACCGGAGTGATACCACGGTCTCACCGAAAAAAACCGGCATGAAACACCCACAGGTTTGTGTTTATGAGTGAGGTTACCGGTGGCTCGATTCTTCCCCTTTCCCTTCCTAATCCTTAAATCTCAAAATCTGTATCACCAAAAGATTGGCAACGCACTCGTAACTCCTCTATTGTTGCAAATAACCTTGGGTGGCGTTGATTGCTTACCTTCAGTTAATTCGTCCACTCGTTTGCCAACTTATTACATAATAATAAATTAATCAAATTAGTTTGTGTAACTCATCTGTTGTTGCGAATGTCCTTGGGTGGCGCTGATTGCTTACCATCAGGGAATCCGAAGGATAGTCGTCGTCTTATCAAATAAAACAAAGCATTCATCATCTTCGTGAAACCTTTATTCAGAAATATGTTTATAATTATAACAATAATTTGCTATTAACGATTTGAAATACATACGCAATAGATATGTGTAAATATGTGAAGGTAAACTTACTATACTAAACTTAAATATAATTACATTAGTAATGACTAGTAGAGTACACGATAACCCTTAGACGTACGTTGATACCTTTCATATAACGGTACCTTGTGGAAATGGAAACAATTAGATTAGAATATAATACTTACAGAGTACCTTCTTGTGGAAGTTGAAGGCCTAAACAACTTTTAATTTTTCCTATACACCATCCTAAACCCACAATGATCCAGATCTTCATACCTATTTTTAATACAGCATTAAAGCACCAAACCTATATTTACTTCTAACAAGGAATGACCATACCATACACTTATAGGCCCAAGTCAGTCATTGTATCAGCCTTCAGCATTAAGACCATCGTCCGATCTACGCCCATCATTCAGAAAAGGTCTTTCAAAAGCAGTCTTCCGTTCTCTTTCTTCCCTCC
This sequence comes from Spodoptera exigua, assembly GCA_902829305.4. Lineage (NCBI taxonomy): Eukaryota > Metazoa > Arthropoda > Insecta > Lepidoptera > Noctuidae > Spodoptera > Spodoptera exigua. Next base: position 1,848,776 of record LR824601.2, on the reverse strand, counting down.
TTAATAAGGACACATAAACCGACAGAACGACTACAGGTAAACATTTACTTAAATCTAAAATTTATTAGGTGCGTAGACCTAGGACCGCGGAGTACTGGCTTGACCGAAGTTATATCACGGCCTCGCACAAAACTGGCGTGAAATAATGGTAGGGTAGGGCTGTATCATGTCGTAGGAGAAGTTATCAGCGCCGTTTGCAAACGACACGCGAGCTCGATTACTGCCCTACATCTGCTACGAAAATTGTATTATTTAATTTCTTGATATGACTAGATCTGTTCAGCGATTGTCTGACTGAAGCGTCATGGACATCAGACTCGATTTCGTTTATTGGCATCATCAGTTGTCTTGAATGATGGATTTAAACGAAGTAGGACTGCTGGCTAGTAACGCAGTCGTCATCGTCGTGAGGGCAGCCTATTATAACGCGACACGTAGGTACTGTAGGCGAGCAGAATGGCTGGAAAAGAAACACTCAATATTACTGTCATTATTAGGTTTCAGTTGATGAAGTAAAACTAACGCCTTTCAATCAATCCGTGGAATCAAGTGGAACTCTTATGGAGTGTAAGCAGGACAGAAAATAGCTAAAGGTTAACATCTCCAATGAGTAACAATAATACATATAACATACCATAGTATTTGACATGTTGGAACATGACGCCATTGGATTTGCGGTAACGTTCGTTGACTCGAAGCACCTGTCCTCCTTTGTAATATCTGGTTCTCGGTGAAAACATCCTAAAAACAAAACATTCAACGAAAATATATAATATAATTAACATTAAATGAAAGAGTAGACTTGAATAAGAATTGGCTATTTTGCAAGTACAGATGGCGCTGATGTCGAATGAGGTCTTTTAGTACAACAACATGATTGAATACGCTAGACATCTTGTTGCATCTATTACACTACTGATAATTAGCGACTCAACATACCGTTTGCGTCCCGAGGAACTAAATCAGGGTTAGAATCTTCACGATCCCGTTTAGCACAGACCAGCTTAGCTCCTAACGTGATGGCTGCCGCCGTAATGCTGAGCGTCACTATTCCAGCCAGTGTCTCGATGTAAGGCACCCACTTGTAAACAATATCGTTACTCATTTCTACTGCAAAGAAGAAAACAAATAAAAAGCTTACACACTACATACTTGAAAAAGGTACACATACATTGTACCGAAATATGAATTTAATGTATACTAATTTTTAGATGCTAAAATAGTAAATTTCGCGAATTGATTTGTCGGGATGCACATAAGAAGGAAGGAGTATTTTTATTGGATCTCCTAATAAAAGATCATATTGATGATATACTTATATCTTCTAAAATAGTAAGAGCATGAATATTAAATTCCTAGATTAACACGACAGGTCTTGTAATATTAGTTACATACGTTCTATCTTCTCCTCAGATATAGCAGTACTGTAAGATTTCAGTCCTATTTTCATTTGTTGGCTTCTACCCCTCGTATTTGCCGCGTAATAGATCGCAGTAAAATTCTGATGGCCTGGTAGGTTCTTGAAATGGTACTTTCCAACAACATCCGAAACGTTCCGCAGCAGTCTGCCAGATTCATCGTATAGTTCGAAATACAACTTTTGGGGTCGCCCCCCATCCCATCCTGGATGCAAAATAAAATAATGTTATTTTAACTCGATACACGGTCAAAAATAAAAGGACTAAATAAAGACATGCACGTGCAATGGCTAGAAGTAATAAGACCTACTTATTCGATTTTTAAATCAAACAATAATAATATGTTATTGAGTTTTCCTTTTAAAGTACCGACGACCGAGAGTCGAGATCATTCAGTTTTGGTTTATATGAAAACATTATTAGCAGGAACTGTTAGTTAGTCATTTAGTAAGCACGCAAATACCCTTTTAGGTAATAAATGTAGTGATCGCAAGTCCATTACTTGCGATCACCACATTTATTACCTAAAAGGGTATTTTATTATTTGAGTAATACCTAGATTTAAAGAAATCAAAGTCAAAAGAACCATTCCCAATAGTAATGGCCCAGAACGCATGTCTATACTAATATTATAAAGAGGTAAAATTTGTAAGTTTGTATGTAGCGGGTAATCTTTGGAACCGCTGGTCGGATTGCCAAAATTGTTTCACTGATAAATAGCTACAATGTTCCTGAGTGCTATAGGCTATAAAACATCACACTATGACTGGAGCCGAGCAGCGGGAGCGGAGAGTAGCTAATGTTAGATAAACACAGGTTTGTTTTTCAACTGGAGTTGCAGGTTTTCTTTTTTGTGAAAACAAAATAATCAAATGGTTCTCTCGCCCGGGTAATGCGACGGGCAGAGTCATAATTAATTATTATTAATTACTCACTGGTTGCAAGTGCAATAATGCACCGCAGACCCATTTTGGAGCATGTCAAAAAATGGGTTGGTTATGAGACAGTAAGGGTCCGACACTAACTTTCGTCCGACACTTACTTTAGTTTCAGAGAGATCTACTAGTTTAATTTCTTTGAGCACGTTGTAACATGAATTTATAATGGTTTTCTCAGTTAATTGACGCAATTCAATCGATATTTTCATTAAATTTAGGGTCAATATAATTCGAGGAGTGAATAGTCGCTGAAAAAGGGCTTAGATACCAAAATAATATGCCACCATCTATTTGCTCCTTTTTCTGTATACATTCATCCATCCAGTTCTATTCACCCTGTTTTACGATAAGTCAAGAAAATATCTAACCAAGTCGGCAGTGGACGGCCACGTGGTTGGGTACGGTGCGTTGGACATCACATTCAGGTGACTCGGGCGGGCCGCCAGCAGTTATATTAAATACACAAGGGTTCTTCTGTTCCCCAAACGCGTTGGTAGCACGGCACTGCAGAAGACCAATGTCGCCATCACGAGAAAGCCAGGTCAGGCTCGAAGAATATCGGTTTCGATACGAAGATATCCTCTGAAACAAATGAAGATCATTTTTATTCTTTTTAATTTACTACTAGAAATGTTTCTTGGGTCTTCACATCTGCATCTCATCGTGGATAATCATAAAAACAAGAAAAAATAAAAAATTATCGATGAATTAATAAACATGCATTATAAAGGTTAATTTAGTCCACATTTTTATTTTATTGGGTCAACAGCAAAACTCAAACCACGATAAAGTTGCTGTATCAATTATTAGTTTTGGAATTCCTCCTTATTTAGAAGCTGGTTATTAGTGGCTCATGATCCTGGAGCTACCTGAACGGCTCCTCCTCATATATTGGAAGAGTTTCAAAGATGTCATCCTTTACGAACAAGAATAAAGTTAAACAATGATTCTTAGGTTAACTTATTTATGTCTTTCGTTTTTACTAACCGTTCCGCTTGTATAGAGAGTTTTCGAGTCCTCAAAAGTCCATGTGAACTGCAGTGGCTCGGGGGATGCGTCCACAATGCAATGGACCGTCTCAGCCTCACGTAGCACTGCACCTACCCTCTCTACGCGTCCTGTTTGACAGGTGGGCCGATCTGAAAAAATATAAGCGAATGCTAATTCTACCTAAATATAAGATACTAAAGAGTACAATAGCTAAAGTATAATCCAGAGACTAGGCAGAACCACTTTCACAGATTACAGCCTCACAGATTAGCTTGAAACAATGCTTTCCTCCGCAACACCAAAATACAATTCTTAAATCCCTAGCACCCCACAAATAGCCGACAACGCAACTGCCTCGGTGCTGCGGATGTGATCAGGTGATGCGTCCATTTGCCGACCCATTTCAAATGTAAAGCCAAATTACAGCTACACCAAATTAGCGGAAATGTGATATGAATACTCACATCCAACATTAATGACGACTTTGTCCTGGAAGAGTTCCGAAGGCATGTGGGAGTTGTGAGCTCGGCAGGTTAGTTCGTAGTGCGATTCTTGGAGTGAAGGTGACAAGGTTAGTGTCGACACCGTGTAATTCCCTTCGTTCACCTCCTAGAATAACAATCTTTCGTAAGAAAAAAATGTCTTCTTATACAAGCACTGCGTAGAAATCAAACTGATACCTGAAGATAATTTATTTATTTTTTGTTTTTGTGAATAGAGGTAATACTTAAGTATTTTACATATTCGTCGATTAATATGACCCATTGTGGACACTAAAGCCTTATAAAAAATTTCATCATCATCATTTGAAGCCAAAAAATATCAACTTGTTTTTTAATTTTAAATTTACCTTATGTGAGGTTGGTCTTAACAATGTGTCGCCTAGATGCCAACTGATGGAAGGCGCAGGGACACATCCAATTACAACGCAATCGACTAAACGAGGAATTCCTGCCTCGAAGCCGTAGTTCTCGTCTAAGCGAATTTGAACACTGAGCGGAGCCACTGGGAAAATAAATACAAAATCAATAAGATGTTTAAACATCGACGGCCTTATTACAAAACAACCATTGGGTCAGTTTTTGTATTTCGAATTTAATTTAGGTTAGAGTAAGATTCAAAATGCAAAACCTGACTCAATGGTATAAACCTAGACTAAAGATAATTCTTCTTTGTAATAAGGGTGCAGATGTTTTAATATTGGACAGAATTGAAAGTCGCACCCAAAACACAGGAAAAATAATAATTAACTGTTCATGTATAAAAACTGTCGTAAGACATACTAAATAAATTGGAAATAACAACTTACTCATTGAATTGAATTAACTGAGAAAAGCTATTATCAAGTCACAACGGAAACTTTATTCAAAGGCTTGCGCGACTGTTAAATATATCACGTGACTGCTCTCTCTCTCTCAGCTCTGCAAAATTATAAATACCTAAGAAACCCGCTGTTCAGACTTTCAAGAGTATAACGTACTATTCTTTTTTCGTAACTGACCGGCAAACGAGCAGACGTATTTGGAGATTTTGATATTGGGGAGAGATTGGAGGAGGAAAAGGATTGGGCCTCCGGTAACCTCACTCACACGGCGAAACACAACCTTGTGGTTGTTTCACGCCAGTTTTCTGTATTTACGTTTACTTTTTTAAACTCACTTCTTGGTGTTGTGAGTATCTCTGGACGGAGATGATCTACTACATTTAGGTAACATTTAGCTCTTTTGTCACAAATTCCATAAACAATAATTGTAATAAAGGTATATTTCTATACGTACAATACATCTTTATAACGATGCTTTTAATCAATGGCTCTGAGACATCGGAGTTCTGGGCTAAGCATTCGTAATGCGAGTCTGCATCCGATCGTGTGAGGTTGTACAGGTGTATGTCAGCGCGCACCACATCAGTCCTCGTCAGGTGGGTTCTCTCCATCATCACGCCGTTGCGCCGCCAATATACTTCGATCTCAGGATCTTCTATAAAGTACATGTGTATAATTTACATCTATATATGTATATAAAAATCAATGCCACTTTTCGTTGTAATGTTATAACTCAACAATGCCTTTACTGGTTTGGCTAATTTTGATCTTGAACTATTCGTGGAAGTCCAGGAAAAATTTAAAAGGTCAGAAAACTTAAGTTAATTTTGAAGCGAAACGAAGCTTTCCAGGTCAGCTAGTTCATATATACAATGTCACATTTTATTTTTTATTTAATTGTGATGTAATTCTAGATAGTGAAAAACCCCGGCAAAAATTGTTTAAGGACACAATTACTCTACTTATTCCAGAAAGTATTTTGTAATTGTTAGGCAACTGATTGCTATGTGATGTGCCGCGGGAGGGATTCCCGCACGTAACAAGACTGTGTGATCTACAGATTGTTGTTTCGGGTCTGAGCAGCTTGTGTATTTTAAATCGTATGTTTGTAAATGTACTAACAACACAGGATAAAATACAAATGTGGAGCAAATGCAAAAATATTTAACAAAAATAAGTACTTCAACAAAATAAATTTAAAAAGAAATATGACAAAAGCAATTATGATACATACTACTTTGTACTCGACACGATAGGGTTAAGTCCGAGCCAACACTGAGTGGACCCACGGTTACACCTTTCACTTCTTCATCGTCATTGTATACCGTCGGTATTCCTGGAGAATCTGTGAATAAGTGAAAAGAAAACAATAAATTTTATTAACTTACAAAATAATTTTGTGGTATTAAGGAGGCTGCTGGCCCAATCTTTCCCCTCCCCCAACCCCTAAATCTCCAAACCCCTAATACCCAAAAGGTTGACAATGCACTCGGAACTCCTCAGTTTTTGCGGGTCCCCAATGGCGGGCTTTGATTGCTTACCTACAGGTATTCTGTCAGCTCGTTTGATTTGAACTGGTCTCATCATTGAGTGCTGATCATGATTGTATTGTATTGCATAGATTAAAAAAACATTAAGTATGACTAATTATTATTACATAAAAGTCACACTAACTGTAAGCTTCTCAATATAAGCAAATTCTGACTTACCAATGACTCGAAGTTCGATCAGATGGTCAACTGAGGGTGACGTTTGATAGTGCACCCGGCACCTGTACAGTCCGCCATCACGATTTGTAACCTTCTTCACCAGCAGAGCAGTCTGGTCGCGACAGGATCCAGGGTTGCAAGATGTCTCCACAATACGGTCAGGGTTCATGAGGCTTAAAGAAAAGTGAGTGACTTTAGAAAAGATATCGTTAAATTTTGATGACTGCACGGTTGGCGTTGTGACTGGGCAACTGGCTCCCGCGCAACGTGTCAAGGGTTCGATTCCCGCACGGAACAACTCATTGTGTGACCCACAGATTGTTCTCGGGGTCTCGATGAGATGTGTATGTGAAATTGTACTTTTGTAAATACACCCATGACACCGGAGAAAAGGGTGGTGCAGCTCAAGGCTTTAAAAAAAATTGGAGCAGGATAGGATACCAACTTGACTTTACACTCGGCGCCTCAACATCTTAGTCGGATAAAATGTTATTGAGAATTTTAGAACGACCAGTTCTAGGCGGCAGAAATCTTATTCAGGACTGCGATGTTTTAAAAAGAATTTATTACCAACAGCGTTTTAATTTGAAAAAGCAACACTATACAGTCAAACAATAAACTTACCTATGTTCGTACTCTTCATTAGGGAAGCGGTAAAGGAAATCACGATCGTCCTTCAACCATAAAACGTATGAGCTAGGGCCATCAAGAAATACTGTCCCCTGGCCACACGGCAGCCGCGCCTCTCGGCCCCGAATTGCACGAAGGACCACAATATCTAAAAACAATTAAACACTTTTAACATACCTATAGAAACACTTACCAAATGTTGCAGTTAACCACAAAGGTTCTAAAGGATTCTGAAACATGGTACAGGCTCAAAACCTTCCGCCTTTTGCGGGTTAAGCGCAATGAGTCTCCACGGCCTCGGCCCAGACCAAGAGAAGGAACAGGGGTTTTAGTCAGTAAGAGTCTGACACTTCCTCTCGCCTTAGTCGCCTTAATCATCAAATGACACTTCTCATTTGATGATTTTCGCCTAACAAAAAAAGGCTCGAAAGCTGATATCTAAATATCACTGTACCGCGCCTCATTTGATAATTCAGAACGCAGATTTTAACGTTATAGTCGACTAAGCAACTATAGCGTTAATTTACACAAGTTTAAGACGCAAAGATTCACATTTTCGTCTATTAATAATTAGAAAATCATTCAAAATCATTCACGAAAATGTCCTTTCATTCACATCTTCTCCATGACACGTATCACAGAACAAATTGTAGACTTGTTGAAAACTTGTTAAGTATATAGTGATTTTATTTGGTAGAAAAACCTTACCAGTTTCCTGGCCATTGATTGGCCATGCCAAACATGCTGTGAGAAGAACAAAGATCAGCATCTGAAGCAAAAGGAAACACACATGAATACCTGCATTACTAACATAAAAACATATGTCTGTATGTATATTTGGCTACGATGAATACGATACCTCATCTCTTAATCCCCGTAGGGATAACCAAAAATGTTAATAGAGAAGATTTAATCTTTATCCAAACACAAGTGCAATCATTGTTCTGAAGTTTATACTGTAGAATTTGCAAATGCATAGGCAAAAACGCAAAGCATAAAATGTTGCTTAAAAATCAAATATTTTGTTGAATTTCGCAATAGGCGAGAACTTAATTAGTCAATATGTTAAATGTTTTGATTGTACATACAACATTCCTTCTGAAGTCACACCAACACACTTTAATCACGATTTTGTATGACTCATACAAATAAACAAAAAAATTAACAAAACGCATAGCCCTATCTACATACTAACACCATCATAAATCGAACTCTCGTCGCTAAAGACTCCCCCAACTTTCTAATCCAATGGTTTAGCCAAAGAAGGGGTCGAGAGGTCAAGTTACGATGGGGTGTAGTTTCAGTCGCACACGCAACTTCCCAGGGGGTGACTCACTCACGAGTCAGGGCGCATTGTGTCGTAAAACGGTCATAATAAACTAAACAACTCGGATTTGTAAGACTTTTTTTAATGAACATGTGTAAGTACAGTCAGAATCAAAAAACTGAAAACGGTTTAATGGATATAACACGCGTTTGAAGAGGAAAATTATTATCATTAATAGCATAAGAAAGTAATTGGTATTTACAGACTTATTCTACTACAAGCTGATTTTTCAATGTTTAGATAAAAGTTACCTTGGGAATAATTATGATGATGTGCAACAATTTTATTCCTCAGATATCATTCATTAAGCCCTAAAGCGGTTTAAGCTAGAATCAACTTTAAAACCATCAAAATCATGCAATTACTTAAGTAGTAAGTACATCATCATCATCATCAGCCTATAAGTGCTCACTGCTGAGCAAAGCCTCTTCTCAGACGTAGAAAGTTAGAGCATTAATCACCTCGCTTGCTAAAAGCAGATTGGCGATTTCAAACGTATAATTAGAAATTACTAGTCTATAGTGCGTTAATTAACTTAGAAGGTATACATGACTTGCTAAGGTCACATTGGTTCTTTCTAGGTCTCAAGCAGATTTTAGTAGCACGAACTTATAAATCACTAGCTTTTGCCCGCAACTTCGTACACGTTGAATTGTGACATCATGAAGATTTTTGGTATAAAAATTATCCTACGTCCTTTCTCGAGTTCCAAACTATGTCTGTACCAAATTTCACAGAAATCGGTTCAGTAGTTTAGGCGGGAAGAAAAGACAGCCAAACCGAGTTACTTTCGCGTTTGTAATATTAGTGTTGCTTTAATTGTATTATTTAAATTAATGGTATAAAATCAACGCTGAAAATCCTTTTATCAGGTAAATTCAAATACGTAAATTTTCAACGTAAATTGAATAGAGCTGTGAATGCAGTCATATTATCGAAAATAAATTAAAACTACGCAGAAAATGTTAAACCAATTTGTTATGACCCAAATTTTTGTATCCCACTGTACATACGTATTATTGTAGCCTTATTTCACTTTTCATTCACGATTTTGTTCAATTAGAACAGGAACAGGAAAGTGGTAAAAGTAAACGTGGACAAAATACAAAATAAAACTTACAAACAATAACGACGCGGCGAGTATAGTAATAGGGGTTAATGACTTATTTTTATTTTATTTTAGATGAATATAAAATATTAGACTTGTGTTTTCCTTTCTACAAACAAAACAATTGCTCTCAATTATACATAATATGTAGGTATGTGTGTATATAACTATATAGATTTGAAATGTGTTGTGACGTCACGATTATTATCTACTGTTAAACTTATTTTTTATTTTTTTATTGTTTTCATATTATAAATGAGGACACAAATTCAAAACCTGGTATGATTTTTCAAAACTCCAGGAAAGGCAACGAGTCTTTGAAAAAACACCTACTAAACTGCTTTCTACTACCCGCCTGCTCGCGATTAAGTTACTTGTTGGAGTAGGTCGGCAAAAGAGCTGACGGATTATCTGATGGCAAGCAATCGGCGCCGCCCATGGGCACCCGCAACGCCAAAGGAGTTACTAGTGCGTTGCCGATCTTAAGTATAAGGGTTTCGGATATTGAAGGACTGGGAAGGAATGGGAGGAGAGGAGGGGGCGTGGTTGGGCCTCTAGTAATAGCCTCATGTGCCTACCATTCGTGCCGAAGCTTGGATCTTCCACGCTTATTTAGTGGTGTCCAGCCAGTCCAACAGTGGCCGGCCACAGTCTGTCAACGTTGATGCAAAGTGTCCAGCGAACAAATTCCTCATTAACATAATCAACGGTGAACTCTACACCGTAAAATCTGAATAATTAAATTTCAGCTCTATGCTGCTAGTTAGAGGACATGGAAGTCGACCTAAATTGAACAACTATTGTCTGATTTCAGTGAATATATTCCGAAATAATAAGGTTCAAATTAGGATGTCGAAATATTCGCTTCATTTATTTGAAGCTAATCAGCCAGCCTTTGTCAATATGTGTGTCACCTCGCGTTTAGTTAGGGATTCAATATTGTTTCCAATATGGGTTTACTTTTTAATTTTTTAGGAAGGAAAATCTTCAAATCTTTTCTCTCGCCCTACCCTACGGTGTTCAGCTGGGGTTGCGGGGTAAGCGCAATGAGGCACCGCGACCTCGGCCAAGAGCAGGAGAAGGAACAGGGTTATTAATCAGTAAGAGTCTGACACTCTCTCCCGCCCGGCCCTGGGCGGGAGCAGTCATTTGATGATTTTCCACTCACAAAAAAACCCTATGGTGTTAAACGATTGTAAAAGTGTTAAACGTCCATCTAAACGGGAAAATGATTATGGATAAATGGCGTACATTTGATAATATACCCCTTCCCAAAAATCCCGCAACCCTGAGCGATTACCGATTAACAAATAGGCCACAAATTTTAACATATACAATATACATAGACAATACAATTAAATGCTTTAAAATACAATACTCTTATCAAAATCCAAAAATCACCACATTTTTAAATAAATAAAATACTTAATAATTATTTTTATTTGCTTAAAAATAATCGAAAATATATCTGCATATTAAGAAATCAAGGAAATGTTAAATGTATATTTTGAAATATTTTATTATTTTTTGACTGAAGAAAGTACTCTATTGAATTTATAAACCAATGTTTGAATTTAATTGGGAATCTAATTAGGAATTCTTAAATATCTTACAAATAGTCTAGACCTCAGATATCCTAGAGGGTATAAGACGGGAGCCACATTGCTAACTAAAATTGACAAGCGTAAATATATTTAGCTGAGCTCGGCTTCTCCAAGCTGAGACTTCACTTACATTTCCAATACTACCTAATGGCCTAGAGTGCACTAAAAATACCTCACAACAAAATACTGAATAAGAATAATGTAATAAATAATTTTATGGCTATTAACGACAAGAGTAAATTGCGTTTATTTTTAAGGTAGGTAATTTAGACCAATCACTAGCCCCTTGGTGAACTGATTTTCTCCATTATCAGGAATATACATATTTATGTGGTATATATACTCCACAAACTGGAACAAACATTTGTGAATCACACAAAGGATTGTTCCTGAGTGGCGAATCGAATCCGCGACCCAGGAATTGCGTAGCTGCCGGCCGCTTAACCACTGCGCCAGCCGTTCAAGTTCGAATATACATATTATTATGTTTAGTTAGAAACAGTCGCCAAAACTTAAACTTACTTAACTTAGTACAAAATAATATAAATCTTAAAAAAAAACTAATTATATAATTTCTATTGAGATAATGTTTTTTAAAAAATGATGAAGCTTCTATGTAGAATTTGGATTTGAATGTTATAATTTAACAATAAATTACTTTCGCGGCGGCGGGTGGCGCTGAATTTAATTTTGGCCGTAATAAAAAGAATACTTACATTAAACATTTTTAATAAAAAAAATTTTTTTATAAAAACATTTAAGTTATGTGACTCAAAATTCTTTTCGAATTTGAAACTCAAAAATCGAATGTCGAATGAGAATACAACTTTAAAAAAATATAATATTAATCGAAAAAAAGAATAATAAAATTGTACTCACAAAAGGTTTCATATCAGCTATATTTCTATTGATACGATTAAAAATTTATTTTTAAGTGTGCACGTCTCACTGCGTTGGGAACTTTTGACGGAATAAAGTTTGCAGCTCACCTCACCGACGGACAGCCAGGTAATACAGGGGCGGGGGACGAAATCGTAGGGTGGGACAACCCTATACACCTCTCGTCGCGCCCTGCAACTTTTAATATGATGGTTCAGTACCAAATATGAAAATACACTTTTTTTTAACTTTAAAACCAACATCTTTTTAGCTTCTTAAGAAACACCGTCAAATATAATAAAATAAAAAATAAAAGCATTTGAGAAAAAAAATTAGTCATCGCGTTTAGTTCTAGGAGCGGTTATGCGTTAAGAGTTTCCATAGAAAATTTAATTCCAAAATCTTAGAAACTCTACTTAGCTAATCTCGCGCGGCTTCGACCGCTGCTTGGGTCCTTCAGATCTTGACGTTTTATAGCTTTCAACGATAAATGGACTAAAAAACACAACACTAAGTGTTAAACTTGAACCAGTAGTTCCGGAGATCAGAGCGTCCAAACAAACAAACACACAGCTTTATGCTTTATTTAGCACTGTCAGTGTCTAAAAACTCGATGAAGAACTTTTCGAAGAAAGAAAAAGAATTTGATTGTACTTTGAGTATTTTACCTGTGTTTATTTTTAAGAATAAGTCGGCAAACGATCATTCTTTTTATCTGGTAGTGAGCAATTGACGTCGACCATGGAAAAGCGGTATACAAGAGAAGTTACGAGTGCGTTGCCAGCCTTTAAGGGCTTAGGATTTCGAAAATTTTGAAGCCGCGGTTTCAAAGTATAGCTCTCTCACACTTGAAAATGTGTATTTTATGTTGAAATAATGTATTTTTTCTAGGTTTATCTATGTGTAAATTAATACGTATCAATTTGTGGGATTGTGTTCTAGCTTCGCACGAGCCCTATATTTCTATGTAAATAATGCATTTAAAACATATTTTGGTACACAATGGTACTACAAAAGCCTCCCAAGCTCAATTGTGACACTTTTAAGAGGAACAGAAATGTTCGGATTTGAATTTTTAGCCCGGAAATAAACCACCGCGCACACAGTCGAGCATACATTCATTCAAATACTAAACCATACACTGGCTTTATTATACCGCAGGTAAACGATTATAGTATTTATTAAAAGGTACCAAAACAGTATTTTCATTAAATTATTAGGAGCCGTCCATCGTTTTTCGACAAACAAACGTGTGATATGAGCCACCAGTGTTAAAAGGTCTTTGGTTGCGTTCAATTCTACCACGCTCGGGGATCAGGACAAAGTAGTGAAACTAAGGTTCCCCCTCACTATATCGCAAGTTCATTAAAACCCTTTTAATGAAATGTGCATACGTGCAATTACAATTTGGAAGACTTGTAGGAGTTGAGTGTTCTAAGTGGATTACATGCAAGGGAGCGAGGAACAAAGAAATGCGTAGTTTTTTTAACGCGAAACGAATTTTTGTAGTGAAGTACTGATTGTTTGGGTGCCTTTATAATTTTGTTGACGTAGGTGAACGTTAGTGCACGCTCGGGTGATAACAAGCGCCAGCGCGATAAACCACTGCTTTGAAAGTCTGTTGAAATTGAGCCTTCATTTGTGGCAGTGCATCAACCTGTATCACACCAACATTTGAAAGCAGTGTCTTTGTTATATCCAATACATAATACTCTCATGCGGTTTCACCCGTTTCTCGGCCCCTACAAATAGTAGCGTGATTGTTTATCTATATCTATACTAATATTATAAAGAGGTAAAATTTTATGTTTGTAAAGTTTTTATTTTTGTAAGTTTGTATGTAGGGGGTAATCTTTGGAACTGCTGGTCGGATTGCCAAAATTATTTCACTGATAGATAGCTACAATGTTCCCGAGTCCTAAAGGCAATAAAAAATCACGCTACCATCAAATGAAGCTGAGCAGCGGGTGAAACCGCGCGAGAATAGCTAGTAGCCTATATAGCCATCCGAATATAAAAGAACTACAGAAGAACACAATTCGAACCAGTGTTCTGGAGATTTGCGCGTTGAAACAAACAGACTTTATAGCTTTATAATATTACTATAGATAGATAATATATTATACGCTTTGGTGTGTACTTTCGCTCGCCTTACTGAACAGTACTAAGTAACCATTTCAGATAGTCGAGTATTCTTTCAGCGACAAAACTAGTTTATAAAATTGACGTAAAAACAGGTCCTGAGTCATAGAAATATCCGCGCAGGCGATCAAAATTCGAGCGATAAATGTTATTATATGTACTAACGCGACGCGGTTGCGACAGTAAATCCGCGTAAATATTATCAGGTATTAAAATTTTGCTCGACTTTCACGTTTAAAAATGAGTTATGTTATTGGAGCATTATGTAGTTTGAACAAAAAACAATATTTATTTAAAATTATAAACCTACCAATATTTTCTTCTAAGATCCGGTCGATTTCAGTGCCAGTGTATCTTTCTACTAGGCAAGTAATATAGTGCATAAATGTGTCCTTGAACACCGGTGCCCTCCCTGTTCCAACAATCTGATAATCTTACTAAATTGCAAAATGACACGAACCAAGCGAGGACAGTTGCTGGACGAAAATCTGTACGTGCTTTCTGAGGTTTGAGAACAAAAACACAGCCGATTTTCGTCACTCCTAACTAATGACTATTAATTTATGGATAGAACGAAGTGATACCAAGGGCTTACCGGGATAACGGGGAAAGTGAAACAAAGCCTGCAGTGTATTTAATCGTGTAGGCTCTTTACCAGATGACAAAACATGACCCGATCTCACTACTGACCATCAAAAAACAGAAAAATTTATCCCTGAAGTAAAAACAAGTATTCACAACTATACTAATATATTCATTTGAAACGTAAAGTTTTTGATACCGATGTAATTTTTTATTTAATAAATAGGTCGGCAAGCGAGCAGGTGGATTACCTGATGGTAAGCAATCAACACCGCCCTGGACACCCACAACGGAGAAATTACCAGTGCGTTGCCGACCTTTTAGGGATTAGGGATTTGGAGATTTAGGGGTTGAGGAGGGATTGAGGGAGGGGAAGGATTGGGCCTCCGGTAACCTCACTCACAGGGGGAAACACAACGCTGCGGTTATTTCACGCAGGGTTTCTGTGAGGCCGTGGTATCACTCCAGTCGAGCCGCCCCATTCGTGACGAAGCATGGCTCTCCCACACTTAAATTTATATAATTATTTAATAATGTATATATTATCATGTACTCTCTGTCCTTAGTTTTTCTTGTGAAGGTCGCAACTCGCGCCCACGGCTTAACTTTGCACCCTTTCACAATGAACAATAGGTGTAATTGATACCTTATCTATTGTATTAAATATTCTCCTTCCATTATATCTTTAGAGTGTAACTTTCCTTTTCTTAAAAGCATTGAAAGATAACAAAAGCTTTTTTCATATATGTATAAATATAATTAATTAATGTTTAGGTTTATTCAAAGGCGTCATTTCATATATAAACACATGTATTATTCTTATTGTACTTATGATATTATCGGTCATCAGCCGGGGTTGCGGGGTAAGCGCAATGAGGCAATGCTATCTCGGCCCAGAGCAGGAGAAGGAACAGGGGGTTTTTAGTCAGTAAGAGTCTGACAATCCCTCCCGCCCGGCCCTGGCCGGGAGAAGGCATTTGATGATTTTCCCCTCACAAAAAAAAAATCGGTCATAAATGTGTCCAATCTCGGAAACGTGTAACAACTATTTGTTTACCTATGGTACCACAATAAATAATTTTGAAAGCACGTTTGGCGCGGTGGCTGTACAATTGACGGCCTCGCAACGTGTCGCAAGTTCGACTGTCTCACGGAACAACTCTTTGTGTGATCCACAAATTGTTGTTCCGGGTCTGGGTGTGATGTGTATGTGAAATTGTATGTTTGTAAACGCACCCAAAAAAGGGCCATAAAGTTTTGTAAAAAAAAATTGTATTCGTATTTAGTTATTGTCATGAATTCTACGTTTTCGGATATGAATTTAAAAGAAAATACTATTTAAAACAGCTGATGAGATCTTGTCGCAGGCAGAAAATATAGAATTCATAATTAATACCGATGTAATTGCCTGCCAAGTGACCAGCTGCAAAGCTGGTGATTTCGGGGTTAGACTCGCGTACGACAACTTAAACTTAATGCCCCGTATAAGGATGTGATGTTTTTTTCTGTGTAAGCTATTGATGTCGCTACATTTCGATTTAACAACTTTATTTCCACGAAATAATTCGCACAAAACACGTACTGTAAACAATATCTAAACTAAAAATGTATAATTTTGTGCCCGGTTATAATTGACTATCAATACATTTGAAACTGTTCAGTATCCTCAATGCAATTACATTTAAGTTGATGTAATAAAGTTCTTAAACCACTACATTATTTATTTATTACAGCTTATCATTTATGTTACGTTGTTATTTATACTCGGTAAACTTTTGAGATTAAAGTATCGTGACTTGTATACTTTTTCTAGTAGAAAGTTACTGATGCTTTCCTCAGTTACTCACCGCTGTTGTTTTAAATAAAAAGTTATAATTTTGTTGATATTCATATTTGTTTAGGCGGTTAACTGCCACCTGAGCAAAAACTAGTGAGGACTCAACTTTTCGGATTATAACTTAATCTTAAATGCTTCTATGTGTACCTCTAGGTAAGGATAAGAGCGACCCCTATCCATCGTACTGGGATGTAGTTTAAAAAACCATTTAAACAAATCTATGCCCTTTTTCCGTGTGATTTTATAACACCAAAACCTATTATAGGTTCACCTATGCAAACCAAATATTTAGGATTTGTTTGGACTATTAAATAAAAAATAAAAGTGTCAACTTTACACAATTTTGTTGGAACAGTTCTTCATTTATTACGTTGAATAGCACGCACCAGGCGGCTAGTATTAATACGAATAGTCTTTTAAGAATTATGATACAAGTCAGCTAGTTATCTTTACCATTCAATCAGTTTGCATTGTCACCACATCTAATCAAAAGTATCAAAAGATGCAATTACATAATTACATCAAAAAAACATCAATAGAACAGACATATATTATTAGGTCAACGCATGTCAATGTAAAATCGATTTAATTACGACAGCGGTAAGGTATGAAGTTTAAAATTAAGGGTAGGTTGTTAACGATAGGGGTGCATTAAACGAGGTGTACGAGTGAGTCATCAAAATGAATCACGAAATAACTAGAACGAATGTTCGTTATTTGATGATAAAACATGGTTTTTTTCATATCTTAGTCATTAATTTTGTTAATTATGTAGTTCTAGTTTTTACATAGAGAAGATAAAAAGCAGAAGAGAAGGAAGGAACACTTAGAAGCTGGAGTTCACCAACCAGCGCCAATACTTGTACCATGTACGGTCTGCATCATCGTTATCAGCCTATAATGTTCAACAGCTGAGCAAATACAGCTTCAAGGAAGAATAAGCACTAATTAATCACAACGTTTAATCAAGCCAGGTTGGTTGCAAACTAGAATGCACCAGCAGACACATTTGTTTAATTTCTTAAGGGAGACGTCGATGCTCGTCGATTTTTTATATTAATGACCGATTTATCATTCTGCAAATGAAATGAAAAACTTAGTTTATTAATTTTGATCGTTTATCCGTAAGATAAGATTCAACAGGCACCAGACCGCTTTTATACAAATTTGAACCTTTAAAACTTGATTCTAACGAATAATATTAATTGAAAATTGTATGACAAGGGCACGGACCGTGGAGATTGTAAACTGGGACGCATGATGAAGCAAGTCTATATGAAATCATTATTTAACTAACGAAGCCTTAAGTTGTACTTACGTAAGTATGTTATAATAACACATTTAATAAAAACAATGTTGCATATAAAATATGAACCATAGACATACGACATAATATCTTCGCGAATAATCTAACAAAAATACAAGATACAGTCTGTAACAAAATTATAAGAGCCCAACTAATGTCGCGCGGCTTCACCCACTGCTCGACTCCATTTGATCGTAGTGCGATGTTTTATAGCCAATAACACAGAGGAATATTGTACCTATTTATCAGTGAAAGAATTTCGACAATCCGACCAGCGGTTCTAAAGATTACTCCCTACATACAAACTTAAAATACCTCTTTATATTAGTATAGATCAGGCACATAAAATTAAAACTTAAATCTTAAACCTAGAATAAAAAAACAAATCTTAATAAAAGCATCAATTTAATTATACGTGCTTGCATGATTGATAGATATTTTTAATTAATTTGACAGATATTTTCGTATGCATGTCCTGCAGAGCTCTCGGAAATAATGATTAAAGGTGGAACTCGTGTTCGGATACCAAAACCGGGGTTACCAAATGTTCTAAGGGTTACAATGGTGGGTCAACGAACCGTTGCATTCGAACTCTGACCTCTTTTGCGGACATAGTAGGACAATGTTATTTGGAGAGAAAAAAAAGCATTTAATATATCGAAAACAACTTTTTGCAGTCCTGGCATAACTTATTTTGCAAAGGAATGACAGGAATGTAGATTATGACTATGATTATTTTACACTGCATTATTTTGGCATATTAAATCTTCTATTGTGTCTCGAATTACCACAATTAAAAGGTTATGTCTAAGAATGTTTTAATTATTTTAGTTCCATTCTGTATTAAAATTATGACACACTTGTAAAATCTTTATATATAATTCTGCTGTAGGTACGTTTTTTTTTTTTTTTTTTTGTGAGGGGAAAATCATCAAATGACTTCTCCCGCCCAGGGCCGGGCAGGAGGGAGTGTCAGACTCTTACTGACTAAAACCCCCCTGTTCCTTCTCCTGCTCTGTGCCGAGGTCGCGGTACCTCATTGCGCTTACCCCGCAACCCCGGCTGAACATCAGCCCTTTAGGGCCCCGTCTGTGGTGGTCTATTGGCTCTTTGAGGCGCGCGCGGAACGCTACGCGCCGTACGCTCGGGCCTGGTTCTGGTCGGGCGGCGAGCTGCCCTTACTCGCCGACCGCAGGCCCGTACTTACGGTGGCCGGAGATCGTCCCTCGATCCCCGACGCCCGTAGTGTCGCCAGTTGCGGCTGCTGGGGCGTGAGGAGGAGGATTGCTCCCTCACGCGGGCCGCCTCTCTCTTTGCGAGCATGACTGCTTCACAAAAGGAGGAGACCGCGTCCCAGTTCCTCTCACTCCGCACCATGGCCTCGACTAAGGCCGGGCGCGAGAGGTCGCCGCCGCCGATCACTTCCCTGAGGATACGGCGGTGCTCAGCCCAGGCAGGGCATACCGCTACCGTATGCTCCACCGTATCCTCTAGGTGGTCCTCACAATGACGACACTCGGGCGTTTCCTCCCGCTGAATCTGAAACAGGAACCTACCGAAGCTGCCGTGCCCGGTAAGCACCTGCGTCAGACGGAAGGTGAGGACGCCGTGGCGTCTCTTAAGCCACTCCTCAAAGAGGGGTCTTACCGCTGCTATGGTAGCGTGCCCGGCCCTCGGTTGCGACAGTCGTTGTCTCCACTCTGCCATGAGATCTCGCCGGAGCTCATTCCGCCACGCACTTATTTGGCGCGGCAGAGGATCTTCGCCCCGGCGGCGACGCGCGTCTGCGCGCAAACTGTAGACGCGCGCGAGCGCCTTCGCTTCTAGATCCCACGGCGGTGATCCGGCAAGGAGGTTCGCCGCCTCCCCGGAGATCGTGCGATACCCGCGGATTACTCGTATAGCCATGACCCTCTGGGACGCGACCAGCGTACGAGCCGGCCGCCGCTTCAAGTCCGGCGCCCACACAGGGGCACCGTAGAGGGCCATGGATCGCACAATCCCCATATACAACCTCCGGCAGGAGGCGTTTGGCCCCCCGAGTGCTGTAGGTACGTGTGTATGAAATTGAACTCCTCCAATGTTTTTTTCTGTATGCGTTTAAGTGGCGTCCTGGATGGCTTAGATTTATAAATCAGCCCGGCAGATGGCACTGATTGCTTGATAAAGCATGTGCTATCTAACGATTTCGCTGAAATTTGATATGTCGGGATTTTTGGGGATATGGTCCGCTAGTTTTTTTTTTAAATCTTTGTTTTATTAAAAGGGGTTGGGTCCGCTAGTTATAATAAATATTACTAAAATAATAATCATTTGTGATAAAAATTAATACTCTTTGAATACACCAAAGAGTATACAAATAAAATTCTCCTATATTTATGTGCTATCAAGTGTTATTTGTCATGTAATGACTTAAACGTGGTTAAAAAATCATGATCATTATAAAAAAATATGAAAACATATAAAATGCAATATTCCACATAGTACCAAAATAACACAACATTGGTGGTTAAAATTCGCCGATGTGATATAAACAAAATATATAGAAACTGGACATGAAAGGTACGGACTAATATTGTGTCTGTGACTACACAAATACATATCACATTACACTTTTCATTAAACTTTGTTGATTTTTATACGTTTATATTAAACGCTTTATGAAAAATCAATTAATTTTATAAAGAAAGAAACATTTACAATACCATTTTTCGTGTCGTTACGTAAAGCCCAGATTACAAACCATGTAATATTTCTATTATTTCACTCGAAACTGTCGTCTCCACAAATTGCAACAAAGTATAATTATCAGAATACACCTCCTTCACCACTACATAAATTTAATTTTATACATAAGTAACTTTAAAATGTCTATTTTTTACTATATACCCCTAACTAGTTCCAGTGCTAACGATAAGTTCAAATAGAAAAGAATCAATAATTTTACAAGTTACAAGCGATGATCATACTTGAAATGGATTTGTTGCAGCAAATTCTGACAAAAAATACTCCGAATTAATAACGAAGATTAAAGATGATCCCGTGAAGTATATACCATAATTTAGTTATGGTTAATTGAGCAACATATTTGGATATAAACAGAGTAAATGTTGGACTCCATTCAGAATTAAATGGAAGCAGTGGTACAAAATGAAACCAACTGAGTGTTTATACTTTAACAAGAAGCTGCAAAATCAAGCAACTCATTTTGAAGAAGATCTCATTCGTGGTATTGAAAACGTTTCCGTTTTATTATGTAAACGTATAAAGCATACGAAAATAAAAACCCATATCTATCCGAAAGATCGTAATGACATCCTCGTTCATGTTTTAAGGCTTGGTATACCAAATTATAAAATACCAACAAGGCTTCACTCTAGTGCAAGTATGCTCCTTCTAAATAGAATGACACCAGCTTGTAGAGAAAACACTAGCTTTGAGCCTGACTCAAAAAACACGGATCATCTTTTTAGTAGGCAATCTATCGAAAATTACAATTACAAATGCCTCTTAAGAAATTCACTAAACCCGATCATCGCAGGTAATAAACAATGGAAAATATACCAATGTCATCACAGCATTGCAGCATTGCAAGAAAATTGCTGTTGTTGTTGTAGTTCGGATGTATTATTCATCGGCATACAAAATCGTTACGATTGTTTAAACAAGAAAAAATGTGATAACAGTCATTTATACCATGTAGGGTCGAAACATGGAGAAACAAGCAAATCACTCGTAGATACAATGGCGAAACAAAAAAGAGAGCTGGTAAAGGAAGAAAACAAAAATATTTTAAGGAATAAAGTCAAAGAGCCTTCACCTGAAAGTAAAACAGCATTAGAACAAATAGGAAAACGTGAAGTCAAAGCTGATGTTGTCATGTCTCAAGCAATAAATCATATTGCAGAAAAGCTTAAGGAAAACCAATGTCATAATCTAATAACTACTGATACCCCTGAAGACAGAAAAGATCCTCAAAAAAAGCTGGTACTGAAGAATAGCGCTGCATTAGCTATATCACAACTCAGTCATTTGATAACTTCACCTGAAGAAGAAAAAACGTCTAAATCAAAGGAATACCTGCTTCTTCCACATAACAAAATACCAATAGAACGTATCTATATAGAAGATGTTTGTGTTGACCGACACTTAACACCTGCATCTATAAATAAAGTAAAACATTATAAATACAGTGGACTATTAAAACTAACTGAAGCAGAGGCATCACAAGAGAGACAACATTTTTTAAAAAGGTTACACGGATTGCCCGTGTCCTTATGGAAAACTCAAAGATCCAGTGAGAACGCTTTTACAAATAAAATTAAGCCTTGGGTTGCCTCGCCTCAGTTTCAAGCGAGACATAATGTATATTTTATTATGGCTTACACTGGTAGTAAAAGGCAGGCGGTTAAAGCAGAAAGCGTTAAATCAACGTCAAAGCAAAAAGTAAAAAATACAAAAGCCGCTAATTTAGTTCTTCATAGAAACACGGCTCCACAAGTGAAAAGAAAAACTACTTCAGAAGTAAAGCTACCAGATAAAGTTCACACCAAACTGAATCTTTCATCAGAACCTACAACATCTGCTATGAGAGATGAACATGCAAAATCTACTGAACTTAGTGTACTACGGCCAGTAGAATACGAATTATTTCAAAAAAAATCTTTTAAAAGTCTAACGGATGTAGCTACTCCTCTGTCAAAAAGGAGCGTGACGCACAAATCCGCGAAAAGAACGTCGGAGAAGGGGATTTCAGTTATAGTAAAAGGAAAGAAAACATCAAATATTCCATCCGGAAAATCAAAAAAACTTATGGCAACTGGACATGAACACACGACACACCTTATGACAAAACAAAACCAACAAAGAAAGTTTGATACTGGTTATCCCAGCGTAAAGAAATCTGGCAAAACAGCAGTAACAAAAAAGTTAAAGAAAACAAAAGCAACTTTAATTTTAACACCAAGACAGAATGAAAAAGTATTTTTTAGCAGATCAACTGCTGGGCATCTACCGTCGAGCGCAAATAAACTCCCTTCTTTAAAAACACCATTAAAACAACTACAAAAAACTAAAACTGTTGGTATAGTAATGTCTTTTAGTAGGAAAACTTCATCAATGAAAGAAAACAATGGTGACAATGTGATAGTTGCAGCATTAGAAGCACCAGATTCAGGGCTACGACAAGAACCAAAAGCTTCATCTTCAAAAAGTACTAAAAAGTTATGTAAAGTTCCAAAGTCTGATTATGTAATACCACTTGAAAAAAAAAGTCCTGAACAAAATATTTTTCGAAGTTTGGCAGACCATAGATTACCTCTATCTACAAGAAGAACTTCCAGAGAGAAAGTGCTGTTTGTAAAAATAAAGGCTCGGAAAAAATACAAAGTTCCACCTAAGAAAATTAAAAGAGTAGCTGGCTTGCTAACATCTGTAAAGGATCAAACATCGGCACTATCGGAAAATATTATTGGAGGTAAAGTCGAAGCTGGAACGCCTTTATCAGAAAGCAAAGTATCTTTTGAGAATCTCTTATTAAACAAAACAAGAACTCACTTAAGTATGCCATATCCA
Source organism: Spodoptera exigua (assembly GCA_902829305.4). Classification (NCBI taxonomy): domain Eukaryota; kingdom Metazoa; phylum Arthropoda; class Insecta; order Lepidoptera; family Noctuidae; genus Spodoptera; species Spodoptera exigua. The sequence goes on along the minus strand of LR824601.2, from coordinate 1,825,408 downwards.
AAAACATCACGTGAAAAAACAAATTTGCAAAAACTTTCAACACATCTTGGAGGCAAATTTGAGAAAGACTTTGAAACAGGTTTTCTGCCTTTGCCAACATCATCTAAAAAAAATGAAAATAACAAATATGTAATAGTAACAAAATCTCTTGAAAAACGAATAGGAACTGAAGATATGCATATCCCTGTGAAGACAACTTATGAACGAGGCTGCGATTGTAACAAAAAGAAAATCAAGTTTAAAAATAGTTACATTAAAATTATAGTTGCATCTCCAGACATATCATCCACCGACTGTTTTAATTCGGGAGTTAACACTAAAGCCTTCGTGAACAATAGAGGCATTCGATTTATTGTTGGGTCAGCTATTGGCGTACCTCTTTATTCAAGAGCGGCATTAGTTAAAGAATTACTTGATGACATTTATTTTAAATATGGAAGTTTTACTACAAATAAAGCAGGCAACAAAATTTTATATAAACACATAAACAATGGTCGGCTATGTTCCAATAGTGATCTTAAAGTCCATAAGAATGTAGCGCAAGCTACTAGTAACACGATATTCTGTACATACAAGACCACAAGTGATGATGGCACACACTGTATATATACTGCAACTCATACATCCAGTGATATTATCAATAATTCAGATATACAAAAGACATCTGATGAAGAAGAGGAAGAGGATCCATCCGAATATCTGAAAAAAGATATTTTTAGATTGTCAAGTAACATTTACCAAGAATCGTTTCCCAAAGAAACTTATTCATCAAAAAGCATGTCCCGTAACAAATCTGAATCCTTAATTCTATTAAGTAATAGCTCTACATTAAGTTTATCGACTTCTCAAGGGAGTTGGAATACATCAAGTCTGCTAACTACGGAAAGTGGTAGCTCTTCAAATCATTCTACCCATTATTTTAATTGCCAACTATCCAACGACCTTTTCAGTAATCCTAATTCTGATTCAAACACTGATGACTCAAACTACTCTCCGTATGAAGTTCAAACAGAAGAAAGGTAATTTTATGTAAAAATTATACCTAAGCCGGCTTTGAGCTTATACCCATTCCCAGACTTAATCAAATTTTACCATAGTTATGGTATACCATATTTTACGGTATGGGTCTGTTTCACCACCACAGAATATAAATGTATGATTGTGTTAACTAGCTACTCTCGTACGGTTTCACCCGCTGCTCGGCTTCATGTAAGCGTAGAATGCTGTTTTATAGCCTATAGTACTCAGGAACATTGTAGCTATATAGATATAACTGCGGATGAAAATTCATATCACCTGTCATCAGCCTATAAGTGCCCTTTTCTGAACAAAGGCCTTACACAGAGAAGTTTTGAGCAATAATCCCACGCTTACTAGAAATTTTAAGTCTATTTTTTCTTTGCTGTTGCGTATATTAATCAAATAATTGCTTTAAACGCTGCTGTTTTTTAAAATTATAATTTCTTTAGACGCGAGTAAAACCGTATGCGGAAGCCTTTTTTTATAAGAAGGTAATTGGATTGGATGATTAGAGCTGAAGATCGAACCCAGTGGCGAGCAATTGGAGAGGCCTAAGTTCGGCAGTGAACGCTTATATAAATTAATTGGATTTTTTAATGAGTTGGCTATATTCCATGTGTAAAATGTAATGATGTCATCACACAAAATTTCACATCTATAAAGAAGAAGAAAGTATTTGATTCCATAGGAAAAGAAATAAAAAATTAATATAAATTAGTCTAATATTTGTTGTATGCATGTTTTTAAATAAATGTTAAACCGTTTATATCATATAGAGTATCTTACTCCTTAACAGTAAAGTCATTTCATAAAAACGTGCTCAGCTAAGAGAAAACGGCACAAGATTATTGATCTCTCCAAATAAAAGTTTAAAACATCTTGAAAAGGTTTTGAATAAAGTTTTTTAACCAAATATTTATTTATTTGCAGTATCGACGCCTCAGACGAATCTGTATTATGCAACGAGTATCTAGATGTCATACCAACACACGTTTACCAGATTTTCAGAATGTCCGGGAATGAAGCAAATCCATTACTTGAAAAGAAATGTAAACACAAGCAAAGAACTAGAAATGGAGAACCTATCGTGGTCATAAACCATTTAAATAGTGAGCGTGACATAACAACTATAGTTGATGAACTACTGGCAAAAAATGATTTCTCTGACGTCTCTTCTATATTTGTACTTGTGCCTTCTGAAGACAACGATGCCGATGGTTCTACAGATTTCCTCAAGTCCTGTACAACGATAAGCGAAAATCAAATTCTATATAGAGGTGGTAATATTAACAACTATGTAGACTTCGGTGAGTCATTTTATCTAAATATTATCAAGTAATGAACATGACTTCTGAATCTTTGACTAGAAGCGTCTACGACATCTGAGTAATACTTTGAAATGTACGAAATTTTGAATAAATAAATATTTAATCTAGAACCGGGAACGTCCAACAAAAGGATAAAAATCAACTCTGTATGGAACTGAAACAGTTTATTGAAGATAATAAGATTTCCCTTTGCACCTTCTTTCATTTGTACAAATCAAATCTATAGTCTATACATTCACTCTTTACTTTTATTTATTATACTTATCACTGTATTATCGGAATTCTCAGTATATACAGCTTTGTAAAATGAATCCGCTCTACTTCGACTGGCATTATTTATATTTTTTTAATATTTCCTTCATCTTATAGTTCCTAATCCTATTACGTCAAAAAAAATAATGGCCCAGAAGACATTACTTTGTATGTATTATAGTATCGAAAGGGGGGTAGTCAAAATAACCGTCTTTCATGCGTCAGCAGCTTCTTGGGTGAGCTGAAACGTTGACGACGAAGAGTTTGCTTAATTTCAGGGAATGTACTTTGAGTAAAATCGTAGGGTGTTTGTCAGGGCTGCGAGATGCATGATGTAATATGTACATTTTGGGTGCTCAAATACATCTTTGTTCGGTGGGAGGTGTGCGCACACGCATTATCATAGTATAATAAATATAAATAGTATAAAATATATCATATGTCGAACTACAGGTCGCCACTCGAACCTATTCGCTCCTGGTAACATCCCCTGTTAGTTCGCGACGCCGTCGTTCACCTTGAGCTTGCTAATATGGTGTATTTTAGGTTTTTCAAGCATTTTAATTTAGTCCTATAGTATTGTAATGGTTAAGAAATCGTGGAATCTTTATACATTTATGAACATAATATAAATGGTATTATAACAACACTAAATACATTTAAAGATCTGCAACGAAGAATATCGTCCACAACACATGGATTAAAAATTTCTGTTAAAGGACAGAAATTCCTTATGGAAAATTTGCCGACGACTGTGCTATCTTTTCATAACAAGGAGACTATGTTTGATTCTTTAAATGTCTGGAAATTAGCAAAAAGACGTAAAAATAAATTATGTCAGATCACTACGCCATCACCAAATGACAAATGTGCAAACACGGATAAAGACATGGTGAATACGGAGACGACTGTGAACCTGCCTTACTGTTGTTGTTTAAATCACCATAAATGCTCTCAATACTGCACTTATGATCCAAACAAACTTGAAAAAAATGAAACAAATGATACAAATGAAACACATGAAACGTATAGACGAAATGAAATGAATGAACCGTATCCAAGAAATGAACCGTATCCAATAAATGATCCGTATCCAAGAAATGATCCGTATCCAAGAAATGATCCGTATCCAAGAAATGATACGTATCAAACAAATGACATTAATGAACCGTATGAAACATATGCAAGAAATGAAATGTGGAATCAAGTCGCACCGCTTCTTGTCAATCACGGTAATTTTTTTCCCAATTTTAGCCTTTAGAGCTCCCAACTGATAAAGAGTATACTTTACCCGATATCAGTTGGGAGCTCTAACTTCGAAATTGTTGACGAATATGTATACCTGGGACAAGTGATCCAGCTAGGTAGGTCCAATTTCGAGAAGGAGGTCAATCGTTGAATCCAACTTGGATGGGCAGCGTTCGGGAAACTACGCAACATCTTCTCATCCAACATACCTCGGTACCTTAAGACGAAAGTCTATAATTAATGTGTGTTACCAGCGATGATCTATGGAACTGAAACGTGGTCTCTTACTGTGGGCCTTATAAAGAAGCTCAAGGTCGCTCAGCGCGCTATGGAAAGGGCTATGCTCGGAATTTCTTTGCGAGACCGAATAAAAAACGAGGATGTCCGCAAACGAACAAAGGTGTCCGACATAGCCCAACGGATTAGTCAGTTGAAGTGGCAATGGGCAGGGCACATAGCGCGTAGAACCGACGGCCGCTGGGGCAGAAAGGTTCTCGTGTGGAGGCCACGTACCGGCAAGCGCAGCGTAGGACGTCCACCCGCAAGGTGGACAGACGACCTGATTAAGGTCGCAGGATAGAGGCTGGATGCAGGTCGCTTCCAACCGGCCTATCTGGAAGTCACTGCTGAACATAGGGACTGTATAACATATATACCCCCAATGGGAGGCCTATGTTCAGCAGTGAACGTCCTGTGGCTGATGATGATACTCTTTATAGTTATTGCGTGCTAATGCAAAATATATAGTTTTAATGGCCAAGGCGCAATGCTAATCCCGTGTAAATTATATCACTGTTTGCACATTCAATACTTTGCCGCATCTCAAATTTGCTAAAAGTAATACTTTTCGAAAGCTTGAACAAATAGCAAAATCTGTTCCCAACTTGTGCCCTTGTGCCATATTTTTTTTATATTATAGAAATGACTTGAAATTTTACTACTCTCTCTATCGTGGTAAGAAGCAATGATGCTGCCTAAAAATGTTGCACGTCTACCTATCAGCAAGAAAGTCATTCAAGCCTTGATGATAAAATCTTCCAGGTTATGGTATTCAGACTTGCAAATAATTCCACTCCTGAGCACTTCTAGTAAAGAACCTTGGTGTTAATACTGATTTGGTCCGTTTAGCAGCGATTAATGGCTACTCGAAATGACCAACCCTTGAAGTCTGCTAGTTGAAATTTTGTGTGTGCCCTATATTTGTGTTATTTTTATCTTTGCAGGTATGAACGATGACCCATATTACTTACCAAAATTAAAATCACCAAAGAGATCAACCACGACACTAACTTTGTTTCGGGCTCAAGACGCGCCGTGTAATACACCCCCATGTAGTAATCTGCCGCTGCAAAATAAGCTACCGCTATGTGATACACCACCCTGTAGTAAATTGCAGTCGCAAAAGCAGTTACCACTAAAATCTAACAATATACCGCCGTGTCAGAATAAACCGTCGTGTTTGTGCAATGGGGCGAGTACTACATGTCCAGAGCCACCAGTGAAACCGTGTGACTGTACAGCAGAAAAGTTAAAAGAACTAATAGAGCAAGCGGTCGGTACAGGAGCGACGCGGCATAAAAAGCCGCTTTGCCGCAGAGAGTGTAGAGAAACGGATACACAGACACGTAAACGCCCATCTCGTACTGCTGCAGATACAGCAGTATCTACTAAAAAGAAAGGTAAGGATACATATAATTAAATAGGGTTGTTGAAATCATTTTTTGCCTGTTTTTATTAATATTTGCAAGCACGATGTCTATAAGTTGGCGAAGCTATTGTGAGACTGAATGTTATAATGTATACAAGACGTTGCAGAAACGTGGTCGGTCTTTATGTATCAAGTATACATTGTTTTACGGGTAGGGAATTATACGTCATTGAGTTAGTTATGGTGTTTGTGAATATCATACAATCCCGACAACGCAATACGAGGAGTTGGTGTTATTCTGTATTTTTATTAATAAACATTTGTTTTTACAGGAAAAGATGGAGACTGTCTTACATGTCAACATCCCCCTACGGTCGACGAATGCGGTTGTGATGATAAGAAGAATCCAATAAAACTCAAACCAGTCTGCCCATGCCAAGCATATCCGAGAGCACGACCAAGAAAACCGATAGCACAACACTGCACTGAGTCGGGACCAAAATCAAGACCCACAAAGGTCCCAAGTTCATATCTTGCGGTACCTCCTAAAACAACTACAAGTGCTAGCTCATCCATCACAAGTCGCTTAATTCCAGTCCGTCAACCAGCACTAACCCAGATAATAGGTCCAGCAGGAGAGTCAATGGAAATTGAAGCTGGAAAAATTTACAATCAGGCAGGAAATAAACAAATTAAATTAATCTCCACAATCGGTACTTCAACCGATCACGATTTGGATTACAAATGCAAAACTGAAAAGAAAACAAAGAACGTCACATGTGAATGTCCAGAAGAAGAATTTGAACGCGAACCAAAGCCAGAACCAATATTAAGTCCAATGCCAGAGCCAGAGACAAACCAATTTGAATGGGTTGACTTAAGGGAAATAAAAAAAATGAAATCTGATTTAACTCATAGAATTTCAGGATTTACAATGCACAAAAAACGACAACAAGCTCCAACAGATGAAGAAAGCTCAATTGATGACGCCATAAAATATTATGCAGCTATGTACCCAGAGCTATTTCAGCGTATCCTTAAACAACAACTATTAGAGCAACAATCACCACCACCTCCATCATCATCATTAGCAACGACGGTCGAAAAGCCTTGGGAAAAAAAGATAAAAGTCTCAAAAAAACCAAATACGAAAGTCTACTGCGAGTGGCCTGAAGGAGTCGCAATACTGCCTTTGCGATCAGCTGAAGCATTACCTCCCTGTCGTCTAGAAGAGACGTCGCCCTTTTCAATAACTTTTTCATCCCGCTCAGAATCTACATTAGCAGAAAGTCAATACAACAAAGGTCCGGTTAAATGTTTGAAGTATAAAATATCAAGCAAAGGTACCAGGTCGCCGGGGCTGGCAGATATGTATTTGTTCGATTTGCTCCATAACTCATTTACGACTTGGTGACTACTTCAGCCGCAACAGCCAGTACTTGGTTTTATATTGATATCTTGAGTAACTATGTATTGCTATTGTTTTGTATTTTTTATTTAAATCAGCTGTTTTATTTGGTAGTAATTAAAAATCTATGAGTTAAGTGTGGTTCTTATTTCAGTGGTCACAATTTTCTGAGATTTCGCTACCGTTTTTGAATAGTATTATCATTTCTCACTTTGCAATTCTAGAAAACTTTTAGTGGCCGTGCATAAGAGGAGGTCCCTATAAATTGAATACCGAATCAAAAGAGCAACTGACTGCATGACTCCTGCGATATAGCATTGAAGTAGAGTTCGATTCCTGCACGGAACAAATATTTTAATAATTCCTAAATCGTAATCCAGGATCATGATGGATTTAAATTGTTATTTAAAAACGCACTCACAATGCATTAACGAAACCGTATTGTGGGAGATGTTCTCAAAGAAAAGTTATGTCTCATTATATGCTTTGGTTACTGTCTCATTGGTTATAATCAATCATCATCAGCCCTGAATTGTGTCTTCTGATTTATTTCATTGCGGGATTCAATACCGTCATTAAATCCCTAGGACGCGCTGAACTTCAGTGTTTCGGTGACTATCTCACAATGCCGTTGACTCGAGGCTTGTCTAAATTTCAGACAGGTCCGTCATCTGCCCAATTCACAGGGGCCTTTAGCCCTGAGACCGTTCCTGTAGAATATCGAGAAGGGTTGACTGCTACGCGCCGACCTCGCTTCCGACCGGCTTCAGCGTGGTCTGACAATAGGCTGGTAGCGAAAAATCACACAGGGTAATGACTGAACCGGCACTGTTTTGCTTCACAGTATGTGGTGTACAAGTGGTGACTAAATAATCCATCGACTTATTAATACTAAGCACGACTAAGTGTCTACAACTCCATTAAATAAGCTTAGGAAACTCAGAAAAAGTCACTCGCTCCCACACTAGCCAAATTTCCTCACCGACCGCATTATGAAAATATTTGCTCAGACTTAAATTTTATTCCCGAGTAGTGGTATTGCTGAGTCTTGACTCAAATGCTGTAAATTGAGTCACCCAATATAACTCTCCTCGACGTTGTCGATACTGTCATCATGTTTCTATAGCTGCCCTTCGAGGAAATCTACGTTTATTCTCTGTTACCTGGGCGTAATACTAGCAAAAGTGTGTTTCAGATTCGATTAACATGTTATTAAAAATTATTTCATTAAATTTTCCCTACGAATAGAGGAAACTACTATGTTTTTAGTCGATAATAACCTGACTGACGTCTAAATTTATGCGAACCCATACGAAGCACTACCGTAAAATGCTGTAACATTGCCTTTATAGCTCAACATTGCCTAAATTCAAAAAAGTTAAATTATTGCCTTAACTTAACTATTTAATTTTGTTGATTTTTTGCTAAGTAATTATACAAGTTCCTACTTTTCTGATAGTTTTATTTCAAAATAATTAGATTTTTTAGTTTTTATACAATATTGTTTTGAAGAAGTTTCTTCATAAAATTGTTTTCTTAAAACTTATATAGGTACTAAGATGTTTTCACAAGTTTATGGAAAACTATTAGTTGATCTCACTAATATAAAATTCTTTGTTGATTTTATGTAAAACTATTTGTGTCCTCTCTGCAGGCTGCTGTTGTAATTTTTATTATACGTAATAGGTACCTACCAACATTAATTATTTTTTAAATGTTAACCTACCTACCTTTTTGTTTTCCTGTGAAAAAAATTTATTAGAATTTAAGTACCATTTGATTTCTTAAAAATATATTTAAAAATTAAGAAAAAATGATGCATTTCCTTTGGGGCAGCCCTGCACCGAACTCAGTTTTGTATGGGAGTTTTAGAGAAACCTGCACAACTTTGCCTAGCATTGTAAAAAAAAAAAATTCTTGTGCTATTCAAGATTCAGTTAAGTCTGGCGTGCAAAAGCACTTTATGGCAATATGGGTGTCAAATCCGTTACCAAAATACCAATTCATTTATAAAGATATTAAGACAGGCAATGTTGTAGATTTAACCTCAACTTTGCCTACGTTTTCAAAGCATTTTTTGTGCTTTAAAGGTGTTTTTTTACTATTAGCAAATGTATTCCTATAGCTTAAAGTCCAATATTGTACAGTAATTGGAAAAACATACGACTTTCTTAACGATTAAAGATTCATCGAAGAAAAACGTCAAAATCCGTGTAAAGTTGCAGCATTTTACCAGTATTTAAATTTTGCATCTATTTCAATAGATGATTTTTTTATGTAGATCTAATCCAACTTACTAAGCACTATTAATGGTAGCACTTTACCCCTTTATTTACTTACTCTTTGGAGTTGGCCAGCACCATAATATCACCTTGCTGACAACTAAATCTGTCACAGATAAATTTCAAATGACAGTTGCATGAACTATTGTTCGTACTTATGGTTATTGGAAAAATATTTGGCCAAATTTTAACGCTTTGAAGCCTTTTGATAACAGTTTTACGGCTATATTAGGATATGGTAGGTCGTCTGTAAACTATAGTAATTCGTCCTACTCTACCTGAAATTTCTGTTACGGTTGTTTGTATCTTAATTTATATCATTTACATGATACGTAATGTTTTGTTACAAAAGTAACACAATATTTTAGAAGAATTTGTTAAAAACGTTTAGATTTTAATAACATATTTACTGAGCAGTTTCACGCGTGTTTTACCACCTTGCATGTGTTTTAGTTCCCATAAAACTTATGTGACACAAATTACTTTCTATAATCTAATATATCTGCTACATAGTGTTTATCCAGACATGTATAATAGGTCCTAAGCACTTCCGAAATTCTGTTTATTTACTACGAAACTTTACAAGTTGTGTCGAGTCAGTTACAACGGCTGCAACACAGCAACCTTTAACGTTGCTATCATGGCATTGTAGATATATATGTATATATATTATGGATATTTATCCAAATACTTTTAGTATATCTATATACTAAGCTTATCGTTTTGCAAAAAATATGGCCAAATTTACTCCATTCCATTGTTACATTACTATTTGATCCTTTAATATCCTTCATTTTGTTTCAGGCTTTACACTAAATTTATTAAAAGAAGAAGGATATAAACAACAATTAAGTGTATGTTAAAGTGACCCATAACAATCGCACAAAATTCCATAGTATGTTTAATGGGTTACTGATGTAAAACTGAAATAAATAAATAATTAAAACCTACGTTAGTTTAAAATCCCTGGAGATTGCAGACTATATTTCCTAAATGAAAAATACAATGAAAAATTCATATAATAAAAACTGTGAAAATACTCAAAGAAAAGTTATGAACGCAACAAAGGAATCCCGTCAATCTTACATTAAAAATGTAGGCATTCATGTAAATAGAACAAAATCAAAAAATCTTCAATATGACACTATAAATAATCAGAATCAATACTCGACAATTCAAAACAACAGACTCGTATTTCCATTATCCAAGTTCAAAGATACAAATGAACAGGGTCCACTAACTAGACATTCAAGTATGCCAGAAATAAAAAAACATAAAAAAACAGCTCGAAAAGGTCAAACAAACACACTAAAAAAATTCCAGCGTAGTCCGTTGGCATCAAAATTAATCATCAATAAAGTGTCTTTGCATCGATACAACAAATATCTGAAAGTCCGCAACTACCCTAGTCAAACTAAATGGAAAGTGTATATGTGTGAATTGCGCACTCCCTCAGGCAACAATGATTGTTCTTGTAAGTCTGATGCTGTGTTAGAAGTAATTAAGGATATGTATACACGTTTCAGAAACAAACGTTACACTTACGCAGTACAAACTAATCTGCAAAAAACTGAAAGAAACAAAATATCGGAAAAATCGTCGCATAATAAAATACTATCAGAAAAAGAGAATATTTTGAGTGACAAGCCTACGTTGAAACAATCGTCGTCAGAAAGAACACCACCACTCAAGAATTTCTTAAATAGAACTAGAAAGCAGCCAAGATTGTCAACAGAACCAAGATCAAGTTCTAAAAACACTAAAATGTATAAGTCAGACGCACCCGGTATTGTAATACCTGTGATAAAAAAATCTGAGCTTATAACAGCCCCAAGAGCTTTAGATGCTCCTGAAGAAGTAATGTCGTCAGAAGAGGCGCTCACTAATAATTTTCTAAATAATGCTCAGATTTCTTCAAAAATACCTTTGAAAATGCTTCGTAAAATAAGGAGAACAGGACTTATAGAAACCCCGCTTGAAGGAAAAACTCCAGAACAAAAAGAAAAAATATTACGTTGCCTTATAGGGCATAATTTTCACCTGCCCGATGGTAAAACGTCATCTGAAATAAAGATGATAGATAAAATTCGTAAAGAAGTTGGTTTACCTATACAACCCAAAACGCAAACTATAAATATATATAATAAGTCCATAGCTGCCGCTAATACTGGCCTTTTGCAGCCATTGGCAGGGAAATCACCCAAAGATAAAGTGAACACTCGTCAAGGACTAGGTAAATTAAAAATTCCGTCAGCGGAAGGTAGGACACCATCAACAAAAGTATTAGAAACTAAAATATCAGATAAGCCTAGAAAGACAAAAGCTGCAGATTTGCTGACACCGATTAGGGGAAAAACTGGTGAAAAAAAACATAAAATTTTATGGATTCAAACCGCATCAGAAGTAAGATTTATTGAGGTGCATGATGACCTTAATTTACCTGTTGAACCTAACACAAACAAAGCTATCAGAAAAAAACACGACCAAGCAACTAGAACAGGACTGCTTTCACCGCTCGAAAGAAAAACAATGGAGGAAAAAAGAAAACAATTGCAAGGTTCAAACAATATGGGTACACAGTTACCTAAAGGCAGACCACCTTCAGAGAAAAAATATATGTCCACAGCACCAATCCAAGCAGGTCATTTAGTAAACTCAAAAAAGAAGCGTAAACCTAAATCTAATGGATTATTTACGATTCTTGAAGGAAAAACTTCAGCGCAAAAAGTGAAATTATTAAAAGGACTTGCAATGCATAATATTCCTTTGCCTGAAGCCAAAACACAGTCTCAAAAAAGATTAATTGATAAGGTACGAGCTCGGCTACCTCCCTTGACTAAGGCACTTGCAATGAAAGAAAGACTTGTAAAAGCGACTGAAGCTGGTTTACTCGATTCGCTTGTTGGAAAAACACAAGCCGAAAAAGAAAAAGTTCTATCCAAATTAACAGAGCTGGGCATACCACACCCTGAAGATCGCACGTCATCGGAAAAAATATTAATACAGAAAACAAAAGAAAAAATAAAGAAAATAAAATTAGAAAATCCCATGTCATCGTCAATGGAAAGAGAATATACTAAAAAATCTGTTGAAACAATGCATATAACAAAATTCACATCGAAATTTCAATGTGGTGTAGATTCCAAAGGCTTTTTAACAAAATTTGAAAGATCAAAACCTGAAGTAAAACCTATTTTCCAAAAATTATCAACACCTAATATCGTTAATAAACTGTCGATAGAGGATTTAGACCAAAATAGTAATAACGATTACTTAATACTTTCTAAATTAAAAAAAATGAGAAAAGCAAAAGCTACTAATCTTTTTTCAAATCTAGCTGGAAAAACAATATCTCGAAAAGCAGAAATGCTAAAAAGTATTGTTGAAAATGGTTTGCCATTACCTGAAGGTAAAACAGCTTCCGAAAAACAGTTAATAAGGAGATTCAAGATACGGGCGAATGCTCACCCGAAAGCAAAATTAGAAAGTATTGAGAAGAAAAAAGAGAGAAAAGCCTTTGGCCTTTTAACTTCAAAGAAAGTGATGAAAAATGATCAAACTGTTGAGTGCGACAACATTCATATAAAAACCATTACCCCTGAATTTCAAATTCCTCGTGAACGTACTCCAAATATGAGAATAAGAGATACGTGTGCAAGTGCTATTGATAAAGCAACACATTCAATCGTCACTAGTAATCGGGTGTTGCTTGAAGATACAATGACCAGAGTTCACCACAGCGATCCCGGGTCTGATTATTTCGGTAGCTTCAGTAAATCTCCAAAGTCTTGGTATAAAGAGACGATTTCCAGTAATTCTGGTATAAATTTAAGAGCTAAACTATCCTCGGCGGTAATCGAACATCATCAACAGAATAGATCAACACAACATTTTGAAGGGAATAACAATACATCAGAAAGAAGAGAGCCCAGTTCAGAAAACTTTAAATCCACGGATGGTGCTTATAAAGGTCCTAGATCACAATCTGCAGCTAACACGTTGGACTCTATTGTAGTTATAAAGAGTGAAACTTCGTTATCTTTTAACTCCAGTTCAAGTAATAGCTTAGGCACAGCCTGTAAGACATCAGATATGGGCAGCAGCATCACATCTTATTCCTCAAATTACTCGAGTTTTCAATCAACTGTCGAAGTCTTGGGTGTAACTTCATTAGAAGAACTTACGACAAGGTAACTTTAAATTCAAAAGTTTAATAGTAGTCCAGTCATTTAGTCGTAAAACTGGTAGTACATGACTGGTATGAATCAAGAGACGATCTCCGGCCACCGTAAGCGTGGGTCTGTGGAGGGCGAGTAAGGGTAGCTCGCCGCCCGACCAGAACCAGACCCGAGCGTACGGCGCGTAGCGTTCCGCGCGCGCCTCAAAGAGCCAATAGACCACCACAGACAGATTTTATATAAATATTTATATTTTTGCGATGCCCAGTTTTAGTGGTTAGAGAATTTTCATTGTTCCACGCCAGTTTCCTGTGAGGTAGAGGTTATCACTCCGGTCAAGGTGACCCTATCTTGCCGAAAATATAACTTGACATAAATTTAAAAAAAATGTACTTCTCAAGTAACCATTAAGCTATTTAATACTTTATCTCCCATAGTAAATAGACTAAGTTACATAATACTAGCTTCTACCCGCGACTTTGTTCGCGTGGAATAGTGACTTTTGGTTTAAAATCTATCCTTTAACCTTTCTCGAGTTCCAAACTATGTCTGTACCAAATTTCACACAAATAGGTTCAGTAGTTTAGGCATGAAGAAAAAACAGACAGACAGAGAGGCAGACACAGAGTTACTTTCGCATTTATAATATTAGTTTGGATTTAGTTGTAACCCCATTTTTTCCAAAACACGTAAATAAAGTCACAGCATCACCGTACTACACCATCAGCAATGTATGTTTGTACAATCCAATACTTGTTTCGTTCTAAAATCCATTTTATTATTTGTTCACAGCTTTAACACCAAGCTAAAAACGCTACCGGGAACGGAGAGCAAAAATCAATTAAATGCAACAGAACGTGAAGGTGTGCAAGAATTTACAATCTTAAGAATTTCACAAGCAAATCTTCAACTCAAAAATGACGAGAGAAAAACGAATAATTCAACAGAACAACTCCTTAATGAGGTGGTCATGGACGAGTTTCCAAGTGAACTTGATGTATCAAAATTAATGGACAAAATTATGACGAAAAAGCGTTTTCACGGTGTATCATCAATATTTATAGTGGTGCCAACGTCCGATGATGATGAAGCCCAAAACTCAAGGAGGAGGTTAAATTCAACTACAAGTTTTCTATCGAGTGCATCTCCTTCGTTATCAAAAAGTACTAATTACGTAAATAAAGGTAAGACTACTTTGTAAAACTTATGTAGATAAAAGATGTAAGTTTCACATATTATCTGTAGTCAACTTTATAACAAATACTAAACATTATACATGTTTTAGATCCACAGAGATTAACTTCAAATTCAAAACGAGTTTTAAAAGTATGTAGAAAATCAAAACGATTTTATATGCGAGAGTTATCATCTTCTAACGAATCACAAAATGCATACCAAAATGAATCTCGAGGAGTTCTTAAATATGTCAAGAAAACTAAAAACGAGATAAGAAGAATTGCCACACCAAATAAAAAGCTAAGCATGTTAAAAAATACAAAGCAAGGAATAGCAATTGATACGACAGAGGATAGACCATGTTGTTGCCAGACTAAAACTGCAGATGTGATACAAACAAAAATGGACATACCTTATGATCCATACCCATCGAATGTTATATCTAGACCTCTTTTTCTGAAAGGTAAGGTTTTTTAAAATGGCCTTGTAAATTTAAATAAATGTAATGTGACCAAATTAATGAAGTGTTAATTTTTTATATTTTAGATAAATACTCTGACTGGCTTCGTTCTCTAAGCAAGCGTAAAGACTCAGCTGTTATGTCCGTAGCCGCTTGTCAGATGCATCAGTTCAGTTATAATGAACAACCTCCTAGCCCGACACCTTGTCCTGTACATGGCTCCTATGCATGGCATAACCCTCAATATTCTCAAAATTCCAATCCACAAGAAACACCTAAACCTGATACAGATGTAACTTGTACCTGTTCTGAAAATCAAACTCAATCACGTCAATCAGCGCAATCGAAACAATCCTTTCAACCATATCAATCAACACAACCATACCAATCAAGTCATCCATACCAATCAAGACAACCGTACCAACCAATGCAACCACAGCAATCCATTCAACCCTACCAACCAACTCAACCACTCCATCCAGCTACACCGTACCCATCAACCCAACCACGTCAATCGGCACATTCACACCAAGCACTTCAACCATACCAATCAACACCACCACCACCACAACCGCACCAATCAACACAACCATACCAATCAACTCAACCACGACAATCAGCTCATTCGCACCATTCATTTCAACCATATCAATCAACACAACCACACCAGACAACGCAACCATACCAGGTAACCCAGCCGCACCAATCAACTCAACCACGACAGCCAGCTCATTCGCACCATTCATTTCAACCATACCAATCAACACAACCACAACAAACAACACAACCGCACCAAGCAACGCAACCACACCAATTAACTCAATCACGACAATCAGCTCATTCACATCATTCATTCCAACCATACCAATCAACACAACCACATCATTCAACGCAACCATACCAGATAAACCAACCACGCCAATCAGCTCATTCACCCCACTTATCTCAACCGTACCAATCTACACAACCGCACCAACCCACGCAACCATACCAATCAACTCAACCTCGACCGTCAGCTCATTCACACCATTCATTTCCACCATACCAATCTGCACAACCACACCAGACAACGCAACCATACCAGGTAACCCAGCCGCACCAATCAGTTCATCCACCTCACTCATTGCAACCGCCTCAATCACCACAACCATACCAAGCTGCCCAACCACGTCAGTCAACCCATTCGCACCACTCAATTCACCCATATCAATCAACGCAGCCATACCAATCAAACCAACCACGCCAGGCAACCCATTCACACCACTCAATTCACCCATATCAAGCAACGCATCCATACCAATCAACCCAACCACGCCAGTCAACCCATTCACACCACTCAATTCACCCATATCAATCAACGCAGCCATACCAATCAAACCAACCACGCCAACCAACCCATTCACACCACTCAATTCACCCATATCAATCAACACAACCATACCAATCAACACAACCACGCCAATCCATGCATCCATACCAAACAACCCAGCCACGCCAATCAGCTCATCCACCTCACTCATTGCAACCGCCCCAATTGACACAACCTTACCAAGCTGCCCAACCACGCCAATCAGCCCATTCACACCACTCATTTCAACCATACCAATCAACACAGCCACATCAAACACCGCAACCATACCAATCAGCTCCTACAAGCCAGCCTACTCAACCATACCGGTCATCACAGCCCCACCAACCAACTCAACCACGCCAGTCGGCTCCACCTTATCAATCAACCCAACCACGTCAATCGCCTCATTCGCACCAACCGTTTCATCCATACCAATCAGCACAACCATACCAGTCGACGCAACCACATCATTCAACACAACCATACCAAATAACACCACCGTGCCAATCGTCACAACCATACCAATCACCTCATCCCTGCCAATCAACATGTCAATCAAACCAACCATGCCAATCGAGCCATTCATATCCATCAACCGACCCGTGCCTATCAAACCAACCATACCAATCGACACAACCATATCAACAAGCTCAACCATACCAACCGCCTGCACAATACCAACCGTCCCATCAACCATATCCTAACCAACCTTACTCACCTTACCAACAATACCAACCAATGCGATCAAGCAAATCATACCAACCAACCAGAACAGGCCAACCATACTACACCCCACAACACGATTACGATGACAGCACGGTGCATAGACGTCGTACAAGTAGAGTAAGAATATCAGAGGGCCACGCCGAAATGGGAAAAAAACCTGGTTAGTAATTAATCATTTTTATTACTTCTTATTTAAACTATTGTTTCAAATCTTCAAATTAGTCTTTCATAAGAACTTTCTTCTGACTATAACAAACACAACATAAACCGGCAAAGTTGATCCAGTCATTGTTGGGATATGCGATTAAAAATACTTATGTATATAAATTTATATATATATAATAATTATATAAAGGTTTATTTAAAGTCAACAATATCAATACAGAATTGTTTCCAATGCGATGATTAAACCAAAATCGACAGCTACAAATAAAAATCTAGGAACTTCTAAGGCTATCTTCAGGTGAATTTTAATGATGACATGGTTTTAATATACCATTAACAACTAGACGCGTGACACACATAAGATTTCTTAAATCGCCCACGAAGACACTGGCTTCACCCCAAATGTTTCATACCTATTACGATAAAATGTTGCCAAAACTGAACAGTATTCGCTGACTCTATATGTATAAAAGGTATGAACTACTCCTGTACATTTTTAAAGCTTCACATTATTTGATAGTTTAAATGATCAATAAATCAAGTTTTTGATTGTTATTGATTTCGAAGCTGTTGTGTTTGACACAAACACTACATCCGTATTGTTTTGAAAATTTGTATAGTATTTTTTATCGACTCAGCAATTGAGAATATTTTAGTTGAATTAACTAGTGAAAACATACTGCAGGTTTGTGGTAGGAATTGATATTTAGCTTTTTTAATATAAAGTAGTATATTTGTATACATACAAAACCTTTGATTCTATCAAATACTAGCCACTGGTGGGTATTACCAATCGAAGGATGAAAGCACGACGCCCATAGAATATGCTATGGAATGGAATTTGTCCAATAGTGAAACCAGTGAAATATTAAAAAAAAATCTTTTTTAAATTATCAATTAATCATATCCTGGACTGAAATTTATGAGGCAACCCATATGGAATATAATTATTGGCAAATGAAATTAATTATAAAATATGTTTCATCAAATAAACATCTCATTTTATATCGGGATCTTAGACTAATCCAGATGTTTCAAAATAATAGATCAAAACCACGTGTATGTAGTATATTCACTTATTTATTTTAAACTACCAAATTTGTAAAAGAATATACTATACTGATAGATTGATAAACGGGAGGTTCGACTTGGGTAATAATAAAAAAATCGGCGGTGTAACGGTAGGGTAGTTACGTGAAATCATGCTATGGAAAGTTATATAATATTTCACTACATTATGTGTTGAAGAAAGAACATTATTAGAGCAGAGATAAAAACGTTGTAAAAAGTATGTTATTAAGCTAAAATTAATATGTCTGAAACACATATAATGATGCTGGTGACAGATTAACGTGTGGGTCCACAAGTGACCAAAATCATCTAAGTGATCTAAGATTCCGGGCCAAGTCGGTGGTGATGGCAACGGCTTGGTATGCGGTTACAACGAAATGCCGAAAACACCAAATCACTCCAGCTACGTACAGTGGGCGCACGAATAGCTAGTTTAACGTGTAATGTGATATGTTCTTTGGTTATGTTAACTCCGAAGCTAGGAAGATACTGTTGTTGCTATGAGTCCGGCCATCTCATGTACAGGTTTCGCAGTTTTGGTCTCTCTCGATCAGCGTTATTGAGGTCTCTAATAAGCTTGCACTAATGTATGTTACTACAGCATAAAGATTAAGTATACGATCTTGCCTGGACATACTCAAATGATGAGGTAAAAAAATATTCGAAGACATTTCCAAATCAAATCAAATTCTTTATTTCTAGTAGACCACAACAGGCACTTTTGAACGTCAAGCAAAAAATATATCATAAGGTTTAACTTTATATGTGTCAGTCTGTCCATCTCCTCTAGTGCAGCTATTTGCTCGTTCCAAAGTGTATGGAGAAGAACGAGCAAGAAACTCCATGGTTACTCTTTTTCAATCACTTTTCACAATGCATTGTTACATAATTTAGATAGTTCCAAGAGCCCACCTACCACCCATAGGGGATAATATCTACATTGTCATGGGAAACTTTAATGCTATCATATTAGCGAGGAATATGTAGTCGAACCACACAGAAGTGGAAGCAGGAACCATAGAGAACAATTACTTGGCTACCACAGAGAAAGAGATACTCATGCTTCGGACGCGGCTCATTTCATACGTTTCGATAAGGTATTCGTACTAACTAAAATAAGCTGGCGGCCGCTTCAGCAGAAGCAGCGGCTGCGTGCCCATACCTGCTTGGATTCTACATTGATTTTATATAGACTTCAAGTTCCCAACATGGAGACTGACAGTGAGCGTATTTACTAATTTTGTAAAGAGACGCTGCGTGCGCGAGCCCGCATACTCAGTTGGATGTGCAAAGTTGCAGTTACGCGCAAACTGCTCATAAATAAAAACAGGATTGTGACTTGAACTTATAAAGTTTTCTCTTTCTTATCTTTAAACAGCAATAATTGTAAACATTACTTAGAATAAATTAATGATATAAAATAATGAAAAAACCATTGCTTATCATACCGACTTCCAATCTATCAATACAAAGTGCATGCAAATAGAAATGAATGTATTCTCTTTTGATTTTTAGATAAAATAATTTTTCTCCCTTTCCTTTAAGGAATGACTAACATATACTAACGTATATTTGCTTTTATCAAAATCGTGGCTATTTAGAATTCACAAAAAAATTAATTCATCTTTACTTTAATTATAAAACATACCTTTAATTATAAAAGAATACAGGATGCACTTCGGTTTTGAAAGAAAAGCGAAAAAGAGCAAATTCTCGTCTTGGCAACATTTTACACAATTTTATGTGGGTGGCTGTGTGTTACTGTTGCATAACGTAGAATGAAGATCGTCATACCTCAAAAGATGTGCAAGAGTGAAAGCCAAAACTATTAGAGATTTCTACGTTTATGTAAATACAAAGTTGCTCTTCTGGCAATAACGAATGCTAACTGTACATAAATAAACTATTTCAGATTCAAAGCTGCAGTTAAGAAAAGATCAAAAGTACTCACTATTTAAAGGGAAATCAAAGAGTTTACCAGCTAAATCTATTGGAACAACACCGAGCTTGAAGGGCTCAAAAGTCCAATTAATTAAGGAACAAGAAAAAGGTTTTAAAGGCAAAGCTAAAAAAACATTAACTCGTATGTCTAATATATTTAAAAAGTCTCAAGATATGGGTGACTCTGTCACTACAACAGAATGCAAATGTCATTCAAATAATGCTCACAAATCACGCAAAGTGAGTTACGAAGATGAGGTTATAAACAGTAAAAAAAAGTCTAAAGATACCACAAGCCAAAGAAAAAATTCCGTTCAACTGGACTCAAATACTAAAAGTCCCACACAAAATACTCCAGCGATTGCCAGTGATCGAAAAACTTCAAAGAAATCAAAAGGTCAATCGATTTCAATAACTGATAAAAAGAGTCCAAAACCTACTTCTAGAAGCAAAACGGAAGCTACTAACCTCCAACCTGGAGTTGACCAAAGTACTTCAATATGTCCTAAATATCCGTCAACCGCAGAATCTGAATGTACAAATCCAAGATGTAATCCTAAACTACGTAGACTTCCTTGTTCAGTTCCAATATGCAACCCAAAAGATTCAATAACGCCTAAAGTTGATAATGAAACTATTCCTAAATTGGAAAGCGGATCTTCTGATAAAACGATATCAGATGAAGTTGATTCTGAAGTTGGCAAAACAACTTCATTTAGTCGTAAAGATTCGTCAAGCCCGAAAACTGACAGTCAAGGTAGAAAATCAGAACTTGGAACTGATATTGGACTACCTGAAAAAATCTCACCTGGTGTAATTGGTGAAAAATCCATTTCAATTCCTAAAGAAATCTCAGGCTTGAAAACTGAAAATGGAAGTATTAAATCTAAGCTTGGAACTGATATTAGACTACCTGAAAAAATCTCACCTGATGTAATTGGTGAAAAATCGATTTCAATTCCTAAAGAAATCTCAGGCTTGAAAACCGAAAGTGGAAGTATTAAACCTAAGCTTGGAGCTGATATTAGACTACCTGACAAAATCTCACCTGATGTAATTGGTGAAAAATCCATTTCAATTCCTAAAGAAATCTCAGGCTTGAAAACCGAAAATGGAAGTACTAAACCTAAGCTTGGAACTGATATTGGACTACCTGACAAAATCTCATCTGATCTGATTGATGAAAAATCCATTTCAATTCCTAAAAAAATCTCAGGTTTCAAAATTGATAACAAAGATATTAAACGTAAGCTTAAAACTGATATTGAACTTCCTGACAAAACTTCTCCAACTGTAGTTGGTGAAAAAGCTATTTCGATTTCTAAAGACCTATTGGAATTGAAAACTGAAAATGAAATTATTAAACCTAACCTTGAAAGTAAAGTTGAAAATGCTGACAAAATCTCGCCAGCTGCAGTTGGTGTAAAAACTATTTTGAGCCCTGAAGATTCGTCAGACCAGAAAACTGATAGTCAAGATACAAAACTTACCCCTGAAACAGAAATTGGATCCTCTGACAAAAGTCCCCCTGTTGGAGTTGGTGAACAAACTATTTCGAGCCCTAAAGATTCGTTAGAACCGAAAATTGACCGTCAAGATACAAAACCTGCCCCTGAAACAGAAACAGAACCCTCTGAAAAAACGCTTGATAAAAAACAAACGGATAAGAAAGATAAAACTCCAGGTGATAAGAAGGATTTAAAGAGCCCAATGGATCAATTTAGCCCTAAAATTGATGGCGAAATCCCACCAGCACCTGGGCAGAAAGCTTCTAAAAGCAAAACTCGAAAAAGCTCTCCTAAAATACCCCCACAGATACCGCTTACGCCAATAATACAAAATCCCGTTCTTAAACTCAGTTGCGGATGGATTGATTATAAAAAACTGATGAAATTGAGATCAGAAATGTCTATCGAAACATCAGGGTTCAAAGCATGTAAAAGAAGACCTAAACCGCCACCAGTAGACCGTTCAGTGGAATTAGATTTTGAAGAAGCTATCAAGTACTATACAACTAAAAATCCGCATTTATTTGCTGATTTGATACAGCAGAGCTTAGCAGGAACTGTTTACGCCGAAGAGGAGAAGGAAAAACAAGAAGCTGAAGATAAAAATGATCAACCTGTGCTTTCGAGAAGAGAAAAGGCAAAGAGTGTGTTTAAAAAATTGTTACCAAAACCCAAGCCACCAATGGAACTAGAACCACCAATTGAACAAATACAGGAATTGTGCGAATGTCCTCACGGGCGCATACCTCCACCTATAGGATATGACCCTCTAGCTGCTATTCCTCCCAATGAACTAGCTAAATTGTATCCAAAGGGCTTAAAACTTAGCGTTGGTGGTAAAGGTTCTCTTTCACCTGGGTTGCCTCGTATCCTCGTATGATATGACACACTAATCCTTCATAGAATGCTAACTAAGGAAGTAATATGTTGGTTTATTATTTACGACAATATTTTCAAAAATATATATTACTCATTGTAATATTCAAGCAATGATCGTTTAAATGTTTTGTAATAAATGTTCTGTTCTCGTTATTTTTATTGATTTGTAAACCCTATATTAAATGTTTTTTTTCTGATTATTGTTTTTATGATAAAGATAGATATTTTGTAAGAGGATTTGACTACCTACTAGTTGCGTTAAGTTGGCTTCTCACTTGGATATTTTGACATTAGTTCTACGGTCAGAACGGTAGAAAAGTTCAGTGAAAGCGCCATAAATATAATAAGCCTTCTTAAAATCAAAGTTACACACCGTGCTTTAAGTGCCCTTGCTAAAAAAGACCCCTTCTCACAATTATGTAGAAGGAATGCCATTATCAATATGCATGCCCAAAGTGAATTGACGATTTTAAACTTACAGTTAGAAATAATATCTCCAGCTTTCCTTATATTTTCCTACGCCGTGTGACAGTGGTGCCTGAGTATAATAGAAAGTAGAAACAACCCGGAAAAAGGCACTGGTACTTGCCTTGTTTTGTGCCGGTATATATTAAAATCCAGGCTACTAAGATATCCTAGAAATTAAATCTCTGTCTAAAGGGCAGAACAACATGCCGCTCCGTAAACGAGGCCTACATGTAACAATCACTTTAAAAACCTGTACACTATCATTTGTTGATTTCCCTACACAAAAAGATTGGGTTTCCTTTACATAAATGTTTTTACCTTGTATTACCCGGTATTGCCTTTTTATTTTGATGATATTACCCTAATTACTCAAATGATAAACTGACCAATATCCTTTTATTATTAAAAACAGGGAAGGGAGGGAAGACATCTATTTATTCCTTATTATATAATATTTGTTATCTTTCACGTAACAAGTAAATATAGGATTTAATGAAAATTGACAAAGATATTACCTGGAATTACTCATAGGTTTTACCTATTACATATTTTATTTAAACAATGAAAGGAAAAATTAGAATTGATAACTCAGTATGTTATTGCCTGCCCATTTCTAAACAATTCATAGTCTCTTTTCAGTAAGGACCCTTATTCGTTGGAATACCGTATTTCACAACTATTCATAGTGAATCTAGCTAAGATTCCATTCTGCGTCGGATAAAAATTCTTAACAGATAATTTTAATCAAAACTACTTCCAATATTTTTTCCGAATTCTTAAATTTTGTCGTGCGTAATCCTCATACTTTGAGGGTACGAGGATTGCAGTAGTTGTCTACATTCTTGTTCCCGCACTCTTCAACATTTTTATGTTTCTCATTGGGTAGTGGATACCTTCCCAAGCGACAGATGTTCCACGAAAAATACTGATATACAACCAATCTGGTTAAAACTAATTACCGCCCAAAAGTTCAAAACTAATTAGGAAAGCCCAGGAAAATGACAAAAGGTAAGTAAAATCATTGATAAAAGGTGTTGAAGATATCATTAATGCGTTTAGTTTTGCTTTTATAACCGTAATACATGCTGGTTTGGGCGATGTGCGGAATGGACGATAAGACGGAAGCTAAAAAAAAGTGATTATCATTGTATATTACACACTACAATATAACCCTATATTTACTTTTACATAAACTTTTAAGCTTTCTCAAAGTCTACCCGGGGTCTCTATTTTACTCCTAAGACCATTTGCGTAGCTACCTACCTGGGGTGTGTGCTACAATAGGCGCAGTACGAATGAGAGCTTTCTTAAGGTTAACGTCAATCAGTAAAATTTTTGTCTGTCTGTCTGTCTGTCTGTATGTTCCTTATAGAAATAAAATCTACCACCTTATAGAAATAGAAACTTGGTACAATTATTCTTTATACTCCATCACGCTACAATTAATAGGAGCAGAGCAGGGAAGGGAAATGTTGGGAAAAAGGGAGAACTTACTCCCTTTTTTAAGTTTCCGTCGTGTGTGTAGCCTTCATAGTTAAAGTTACATAGAAATGATGTAGCACGGAAATATTCTACATAATTAAAATTATTTAAAAAAATTGTATTACAGCATATTCTATCTTTTATGAATAACTCACAATAGCACGTGTAACTCCTGATAGCTTAGCAGTTCGGATAATAAGCCATTGCGCCGTCGCACGTTAACACTGAATCATGCTATAAGGATTATTTTTGTGTAACGGTTGCACCGCGCGAAGCGACGCGGTTTTTAAAATATAATAAAACATAAACTTATGAAATATTTATAGTACTTAATAATTAGTTAGATCCGTACAAATCTATCTATGGACGGACGGATAGCGGAGACTTAATAAGTAATAGGGTTTTTACCCATTGGAGATGTACTAGTAACTATAAAAATGAGATAATTAATAACAAATTTTATGTACAACTTCTTCGATTTTGTTCTATTGCTGTAGGCTGCTTTGTTGTGTTGATTACATAGCACTCGGGCGAAGCCGCTGGGGGGGGCTAGTATGAAAATAATTGAATGATTGTGTTGGGCTGTAATGTAATGTTTGAGAACAAAGAATTACTTATAGTAAATAAATAATTTCCGTAGGAGGTTTTGCCATACTCATTATTGGCAAAAAGGTGTTTTACACAGCGATAACGTAATAGGCACGTAGTTTTTTAAAAAATCCGTCGTTCTGGCGCAGTTTTAGAGATTCATGTAAGGAGCTATACAAATAAGTACTACTATTAAGTCTTCCTGCGGCCCAAACTTGGGTACGCTTCGCCCGGGACACACGCAGTGGACGGCTGAAGCAGCGCCACCGCATCAGCTGGGCAACAACTTCGGTCACAGTATAGTGAGCGGACGCCTATGTTAAGCTCATTAGATGGCGTCGACATTGAATACGCTATCGTTTCGTTATGATCTGATAATTAATAAAAGAGATTACTTTTTAGAGTTAATACTATTGAACAATCAAAATCAATAAAGTTCTGGTTTTATTTAACTTCAATACCCATTTCATCATACATATTCTTATTCTTATTTTCTTATTTAAAAAAAAAGTTGCCCCACATTAGGATTTTCTCCTGTGTCGTGGGTGCCTTTACAAACATACAATTTTCACATGCACATCACACCTAGACCCGGAACAACAATCTGTGGATCACACAAAGAGTTGTTCCATGCGGGAATCGAACCTGCGACACGTTGCGCGGCTGCCTGTTGCGCAGCCACCGCGCTAACCGTGCAGTCAAATTTTAATTCTTCAACCCTTAAATAAACGGACTCATTATTTCGGCGTTTTCATGGTTGTATTTCTGAAAACTCTGCATAAAAGAGTTGTAGAGATTTAGAAAGGATGCGGCGGACATAATTTTTTTAAAATGCCATAATTGTTAATAGTTCTACAAGCCAACATCGCTACACTTATATGGTTGAACTGAAATTGATGTTTTTAACAAAAATTCACTTGTTACAGCTCAATTCAAAAAATTCATTAAAGATTTAATACGTAGTCCTGACGTCGAATGTGGCTGCTATGACGAGATTCCGCTGACTGAAGGACGCAAAGATTTGCTACGAAGTTCAGATGTGGAATGTGGCTGCTATGACGAGATTCCACTGACTCAAGAAAGACAATGGTTGAAAAATTTACAGAAGCCTAAATTTTTATCAAATCTGAAAAGTGATAGTAAGAACCAGAAAAACCTAAAAACCGAAATCAAAACTGCAGCTGACCCTGGTGTTATTTGTCTATGCGACACAGATGGTGAATTTTCTAAGACAAGTCCAAATGATGATGTAATTTGTGAGTGCAATGAAGTTGAGGAAAACAGTATAATACTTAAAACCACTGAAGATTCCGAAACCGAAAAGATTTTGACAGAGCGTACTTCAAAAAAACCGGGATTATTGATGAGTGATCGTCAACAAACCAAGCAACCATTAGACGCAGAAAACATGCGAAACATACGAAACATACCAATGCCGCCGCAGGCACCGCCTGTTTCAATAGAAGAAACTAGCGTACGTAGGCTTACTTGCGATTGGATCGATTACAAAAAGCTGATGAAAATAAGATCAGAAATGTCTATCGAAACATCAGGGTTTAAGGCGTGTAAAAGAAAACCGAAACCACCGCCAGTAGACCGATCAGTGGAATTAAACTTTGAAGAAGCAGTTGTATACTACACAAGCAAGAATCCGCATCTATTCCGTGATTTGGTGCAGCAGAGCTTACAAGACCCGATTGACAATAATGATAAAATTAACAAACAAAGTGAAGGAAAGAAGGGACTGTCTAGGACAAGGAGAATATTTAGTAAATTCAAACCAAAAGCAAAGCAAAGTGAACCAGTGCCACCGCCCAAGGAATATTATAAAGAATTCTGCGAATGCCCTTACGGATGTATTCCACCACCTACAGGATATATTCCTGTTATGCCTCCCAAAGAACTAGCTAAATTATATCCAAAAGGTTTTAAACTTCACCTTGGTGGTAAAGGCTCTCTTTCACGAGGGCTCGCTGACATCATGTTTTGATATGACAAAATTTACAAAATTACTGGGTACATGTCTTAATGTCATGTGTTAGTGAAAATAGTTGATCAATAGTCAGAACCTACGAATACTAAATTATCTGAGCTTTTACATTAAACCAATTAAAAAATCTTTTGGTATGCCTATTTCTGGTGGAACCTATCATTTAAGGTGTTATTATCATTCGGTATAATAGTTTTTTTTGGAACTCTCCTTGTTACATTTGATTAGTCGAGTGGTCACTAGGGCAACTGCCAAACAAGTGATCTCAGGTTAATTTATGTCTAGAATATAATAATAGGGTCGGATTTAGGACGGTGTGGAAGTACCGGGGGGGGGGATGCCCTGCCCAGGACGGGGGGGTGCCCTGCTGATCAAGTGAAGGCAGGCACCATCCGCCCGGACAATGCTGGCAAGCCGGCCGATCACCGGGTTGGGGGCAAAGCCTGCTCCCCCCCCCCCCCACCAAGCCCAGAGGCAAAGGTAGGCCCTTAGCCACCTCCACCGCCCCCGCCGTCGTAGTCGCCACCACTCCTGAGACTGCTGCCGTCGCCGCTGCCGTCAGAGAGGATGTCGTGATGGATACCCAATAATGGCTCCATTACGCCTCCTCCAGGCGAACATCAACCTGGGGAGTAGGATGGTCGAACACTGGGCCCTGGAGACAGGCTTAGTCGTGTTGAACCGGGGTTCTGTCCCCACGTGCGTGCGGATGCGGGGCGAGTCGGTGGTGGACATTTCGTTTGCCAGCCCCACTCTGTCATCGCGCATTAACGACTGGCGTGTCATGGAGGAGGTGGAGACGTTTTCCGATCACAGGTATATCCGGTTCAACGTTTCCACCGAGTCCGCAGACCCGCCAGTCAGACAGGTCCCCTGTGGCCCACGTTGGGCGCTGAGGCAGCTAGTTTGGGAGCTGTTCCTTGAAGCCGCTGTCGTGCAGGCTTGGGTGATACCAACGGCCAGGCCTGCCGACGATAACGAGGAGGCGAGGTGGCTCCAGGACGCCATGTCCAGGATGTGCGACGTGGCGATGCCCCGGATCCGGCCGGGCAAACGCAAGCGCCAGGTGTATTGGTGGTCGCAGGAGCTGGCTGCTCTGCGCGGTGAGTGCACCGCCGCACGACGCCGTTACACCAGGCACCGCAGGCTCCGTATCCGCCCTCTGGACGCTGAAACCAGAGAGCCGGGGCTATACCAGGAGTACAGGGTGGCGAAAGCCACCCTCAGGGTGGAAATCGGCTTCTGCAGAGGACGCTCCACGGTGGACCCCATCATGCGCGTGAGGGACCTCACGACGGGGACTGCATTGGCCAGGGGTGCGAGTCGTCGTGGCGGTGTCTCTGGACTGGATATCGCCAACGCCATCAACTCGTTGCCCTGGAGCTGCATTCTAGAGGCACTCCGGTATCACCGGGTGCCTGCCTATCTCCGTCGTGTAGTCGAGGCTTACTTGACGCACAGATGCGTCATGTAACCCGGTCACCGGGGCGTGTGGAATCGGCGAGAGGTGTCGCGCGGTGTCCCACAGGGATCGGTCCTGGGACCTCTCCTGTGGAACATCGGGTACGATTGGGTGCTACGCACCGACCTCCCGAGCGGCGTCAGCATTGTCTTTTATGCTGACGACACGTTGGTACTGGCGAATGGGAGGTCACATCAGGCGGCGGCCGACCTGATGTCACAAACGGTCGCGACAGTCGTTGCAAGGATCCGGCAGTTGGGACTCGAGGTGGCGCTTCACAAGTCCGAGGCCATGTGTGATTATGGCCGTCAGAACGCGCCACCTCTAGTTGGGTCCCAAATAACGGCAGGAAGAGTTACCATCGGCGTCGAGTCGGCGATGATCCTATTTGATGATGATACCTGTTTCGGATCCAACGGAAGGAAACGCCCGAGTGACGTCATTGTGAGGACCACCTAGAGGATACGGTGGAGCATACGGTGGCGGTATGGCTGGGCTGAGCACCGCCGTGTCCTCAGGCCTTGATCGAGGCCATGGTTCTTAGCGAGAGGAACTGGGAAGCTATCTCCTCCTTCTGCGAAGCAGTTATGCTCGCAAAGAAGTAGGCTGAACGCGCAAGGGAACTATCCTCCTCGCGCCCCAGCCGCCGCAGAAGGCGACATTCTGGGCGTCGGGGATCGAGAGATGATCTCCGGCCACCGTAAGCGCGGGTCTGCGGACGGCGAGTAAGGGTAGCTCGCCATCCGACCAGAACCGGACTCGAGCGTACGGCGCGTAGCGTTCCGCGCGCCTCGAAGAGCCAATAGACCACCACAGACGGGGCCCCATTGGGCTGACGTTCAGCTGGGGTTGCGGGGTAAGCGCAATGAGGCACTGCGACCTCGGCCTGGAGCAGGAGTAGGAACAGGGGGGGTTTTAGTCATTAAGAGTCTGACACTATGAGCGGGAGAAGACATTTGATGATTTTCCCATCACAAAAAAAAATAACAAAAAAAGGGTCTGATATGGTAATGAGATTATCGAAGGTCTTGTTATATCCCTTCCAAACCCTAATTCCCCAATCAACATCTAAAGGTCGAAACGCTACGTGCGTTTCGACCTTTAGATGTTATTGTGATTATACGCCTCTGGTGTTGCCAATGCCCATGGGCAGCACCGATTGCTTACCATCAGGATATGCTCGTTGCTGCTGCTGGTTGACCAATTTTTAAGACAAATTCGATTGACCCTTTCAAATATAATTCAACAATAAAATAAGGGTTAAGTATTCTAAGGAGTTTTGTTCATACTTACCCGAAAACATCCTATCTCTCTTTAAACCGGAAACCAGAATCAATTATCATAAAATTAATCAAATCTATAGTTCGTTCCATAATTAGAGACAACAATTTGACAACAGCAAATGTCAAAGTACAAAATAATGTGGCCAGATTTTTTAACATAGTGATGGGCCCGAGTACGATGTTTTAAATAAAATACCGATACTGTTTTTTTATAAAATACCCTGATCAAAATAAAACAGAGAATTAATAATAATAGTAACTGGCTAAAAGAAAAATAAATAACATTCTATTTGAGGAACTTATGCTGAAAGCAGAGCTGTTGGAGATTTCCCGGAAAGAGAAGAGTGATTATGAACGATACGTCGTGGACTAGTGGCTGCTAAAAGGGGGGTCACTATTTTACGGTTGCCTCCTTACCATTGTGATTTTAACCCGACTGAGTTAGCATGGGCACAGGAAGGTACCAGGGAAAGTAGTTAAAAATAATAAAGCTTTTAAATTGCACGAAGTCCAGAATTTAATTTCGGTCTTTCGGTCAATACCGGTCGCGGGACTTCACTATTTATGAAATGGAAAAAACTTGCAACACTCGAAATGTCAAATCGTTGTCTGTAATGATGGAACGAACTATAGTCAATTATTATAGAATCCTTGCTTCCGCCCTCGGCTTCGCCCGCTATGTTAATAAAGAGCTACCTATGCGCTAATCCAGAAAATCGTCTCATCGTATTTACAAACTAAATTTTAACTAAATTGGTCGAGTCGTTTTTGCTTTAAAGAATAACAAACATACATACTTACATATATTCTCACAAACATTCACATTTATAGTAGTATAGTAGGATTCATTCAAAATTAGAAATACATAGATTTAACGGTAATCCATACAAACTTTGTCCCCACATTTGAACAATCTGGAGGCCAGACATGAAGTTTAAAAAAAACTTACACATGTAAATCCAGATTCCCATTTCATCCATAAAAACATACAATACATAAACACAAAATTAAAAGAACACAATTTATTTTTACAAATGGAGTTACCAATAAATATTATGTAAGTACTAAACATAATTCCTATAATAAGGGATCTTATCCATAACGATCTCAACACTGAACAGTTTACAAATAAATCGTACTGTAAAATAGGAATAATTTAGTTTTTTAAAATGCACGTGTAGAGGATTTGATGTTCGCCATGATACGTAGCTATCAGAATATTAAATCATCTGCAACTAGGATTCGGATTACCCGGTGTTGCACCACCAAACACACCAATCGTCAACTTAAATCCTTCGGGATACCAAAATTCTGGGTCTAGGTCCGCTTCTGCCGCCCTATCTGTGTAAACTACGTCTTCTAATGGAATAATATCCTGTATATTATCAAGCTCTTTTTCTTCGTTTGCCGTAAAGGAATCTTTTATCTTTTTTAAGACACCTAAAAGCCGTTTCCCTAGTATTCTCTCAAGATATCTTAAAATTTTGTCTTCATACTCCTTACGTTTTTGTGCTTCTTTCTCTAGTCTTTCTAATTCCTGCTTCATTTCATCTAAATACTCTTGCCTCTTTTTCTCTTCCTGTGCCCGCCGGTAACGTTCCTGTATCATCAACTCCCGGAACCTATCTGGATTGAGCATAGCAAAATACCTAATAGCTTGAGCGAAATCTAATTCTATTTCTGGTTCCGGTGGTTTCGGCGGCAGTCTTTTTGTTTTAGATGCTTTGAACCCTGAACTTGTCAAAGTCAATTCTGATCGAATTTTTAAAAGTGCCTCAGTATCTTTTATCCACGCACAACTAGGGCCGATTGTTTCATAAACTTGCCCTTCAGGAAGATATTCAGGTGGAAGTTCAACAATTTGAATTCGTGGTTCAAGTTCAGGTTTAGGTTCAGGCTCTGGCTCGGGTTCTGGTACTGGTTTGGGTTCTGGTGCAGGCTCTTCAGGAGCGCAAGAGGGCGGAGCCTCCTTTGGATCAATTAACGTTACAGATTTCTTTTTACATTTTGTATATTTTCTACAAAAACATTGCATACATTCACACGATGCGCAGTTGGGATTACATACACAAATACCCCTTTGAGCTGAAAGAAATAGTATTAATTTTATGACTTTTTAAGTTCGTTCTTTTCACGTTTGAAGTCGGAGCTAACAAGCATAATCAGCCATTTAATGGATTACGAAATAGCTAACTCGTTATTTCAGCCAATCATACAGCTAAGAAAATTACTTGGACTACTTTTTTATCATTAAAGAAGTCATCTTCTCTACCGCCTTGGGTGCGAGGGAGAATCTAACTGACTAAAAACTTCCCTGGCAATATGGCCTATTTCACATTATCAATCTATCTGATACGTGATTGATAATTGTGTCTGAGTATCAGTTTCGGGCAAGTAATTTTAAGTATTCTCATACGAAGACACAATACCATGAAATATGTTGAAGCCTAATTAAACATTGGAAAACAAGACCTTACACACGATAAAAATGTGATGAACAAAATGACATATATAAATATATGATATATATAAATAAAATTATTTACACAGTGTTATCATTCCACATTGACAGTTGGGTAAGCATTTACACAAACCAGGTATATATGTCTGTGAACTTGGTTTACATTCACAAGAACATTCTGGAGGCTCTGCAAGAAATAAAAATAAATAATCATAAAATTACGAAAAATTAATTATTCTAAGACAGACTTTGACCTTTTAAAGGACTTATAAAAATAACTATTCTACTACAAACTCAGCATGTCAGCATGAATTATAATATATTTAAAACTACAGAACACACGACACATTAATTTGGTTAGATATGTATAGGAGGATACGAGGTAATGGTTATGTCTAACGAACTGTCTCTTTTGTTTTATTTTCAATAAGCACAAGTTCGAGTGTTTTTCATGGCACTATGCGGTTGTTAACTTTTAGACTTTTGACTTTTTTGGATAGGAAAGATTAGTTCTCCAGTAACCTCACTTATACGGTGTGGTTATTTCACGCCGGTTTTCGTGAGGCTGTGGTATCATGTGGTATGGTAGTCGAGCCAACCGATTCGTGCAGAAGCATAACTCTCCCACACTTTGATTTCTATTTTTGTTATTAGAAACTTTTGTCCAAGCAATTCCATGTTATATTTTTGTGATTCAAAGACGTTTGCTCGTTTCGCCAGCGTAGCGCAAGAAGTCCACACACGAATTAGACAGATGACCTAAGTATACATAGAGTACAAAAGCTAAGTAAAATAAGGTTTGTACTTGACATTGACAATGTGCAAGCTAAGCATTGGCAAAATGGTTTGCATTCACACATCTTTTTCGGGGTACACGGAGGGGAATATTTAACTTCACTCCCTTCTGGTCCTGCAAGCAACATAATTCATTTTAAAACTATGTTTAAACTTTCATTTTGATATACTCGTACCTACTACATACCTATCTATCTACACATACGCAGCGTGATTTGCTATTATGGTAAAATGTCATAAAAGATTACATAAGTATTTAAGAATAAATCACTCTATAGTGCAGTTAGTTAGTAGTTTATTGAACTAACTGATTATTAGACGCTGTAGAGTATCACTAACTAAATGATTATGAGATAATATAATATTGTAAGAAACGCCTTGGCTCAAAGAGCAGGCGTAACGACTCTCTGAATTTGTGTTGTAAGAGCTACATTACAAACAAAATAAAACTAATGATTTAAAGACATAAATAATAAAAAGTTGTACTTTTCGGGTTTAACGATTTGCATTCTACGCATTTGCAAAGTGGTTCGCATTTACAGAATATTGGATTCTTCCATACATGTGGCTCTGACCCAGTTTTAGAAACACTTTCTCTTGCACTAGGCGCTATTGCTGTAAAAAAATTAACAATATTTGTTTATTCATTATATTAACAATGATACCTACACAAGTTTTATTTATACATTGCAACACAATTGCTTACCAACTACTTCATCACTTGGGTAACATGGAACCGATGCCTTCCTCCTCGAAAGAGATTTACCCATATTGGCAAAGAATTTTGATATCCTTGCGGTTACACATGGTTCAGTTTGACAACATACATTTTTTCTCGGTTCATTTATAATGTTTTGTAGTTTTGCAAGTTCCCAACAAG
Organism: Spodoptera exigua; assembly: GCA_902829305.4. NCBI lineage: Eukaryota > Metazoa > Arthropoda > Insecta > Lepidoptera > Noctuidae > Spodoptera > Spodoptera exigua. The sequence goes on along the minus strand of LR824601.2, from coordinate 1,791,358 downwards.
GATCCGAATTTTTCAATTTATTAATACACTTTTTTTTCTTTACTGGTTTCGGTATTCGTGTACAATCGTCACTACATTTAGGTGGTTTAGGTACCGCACCTTTGTCCACTAAATCTTTACAGACGCAACCTTTGTATTTCTTGCATTTCTTTTTTTTCTTCGTATCGTCTGTCGGGTCGGCAGGACAAAATCTTAGTTCGAGGCGAAATATATCTGAACCCATCACATCTGTCACAGTACCAACGTTGTGAAACGGCTTCTTTGGACAACAACCATCAGGATATGATATGGGATGACTATGTTCACCGCAAGGACAAGTGACATAGAATTTGGTGGAATTACAACAATTATGTTCTTTTATAAGACAACAACATGAGTCAATATTCTTGCCACACAGTACTCTCCTGTACTCACAAATTTTTCGCGCATGTATTATTGCTGGCCCTCTCAAATCCGTGGCCATACCCCTAGACCATGTCCATGGCGTGGGTCCTGGCCGTGGTCCTCCATACCGGTAGTGCTCAATACAGGCACAACCATTTCCTTCTATCACAGCACAACCACATTTTCGTTTTATTGGTTTTGTACATATTATTTTCTTTTTACTACATTCTGAAGCAAAAAGAAAACGTTTTTGTATAATAACTTCATGATAAATAAATGTATTGTAAATTACGACATTGTCGCGGTGAGGGTGAACGCTGCTCATGAAGGGAATCGTGTTGTGATCGGTTGGTTATACGAAAGGATAGTTAGACTTTGACATCATTTAAAAAAATATGACCAAGAATTGGACAAATTGAATAGTGCTCATTTTTGCACAATAATTACTTTTGTTTTCTCTTTGATTAACAAAACCGTCGAGTAGCACATTTTACCTTGAATTCTCGATTGCGGTCTGAGTCAGGTAACATTTTGTTAGATTTTAGAAAGAATATTTCACTCAATTTTTATCACGATGGAACTTAAACGTAACTAGTGAGAAAAATATGGAAGCACGACTCTGCTACTAACATTATTTTGATAATATGAGGTGTGTTAATTCTTTAAAAGATTTGCGACCATTAGGCCTTCCGCTGATTGTGACTTTTGTGAACGTGAATTTTATTCCTGTCGCCTACTGTCACTCATGATGCATTCTATGAAACTGTTTGTGATTGGCAAAGCGGACACATTTGTGTAATAGATATAAAATGAAATAAACAGGAAAGAGAAAAAACCCTAATGAGCAAACTTCTACATTATTTTATAGATCGGCTATTAGTCACTGTATTGTTGTCACCGCAATGAATGCCTTCTTCTATATCTTAGTTGCATTCAACTTAAGGACAAAAATTCGCGACGCTGAAAATCACAATCAGTGGTGGGCTTACAGAATAATTTTAAAGTTTGAATTACTTGCCAAGCGATGGGATCTTGCATTTCATTGCACTGGCAGTACCGAGACACGCGTCTTTTGTCTTACGTGTTTCTCGGCGGGGACACGGCTTTTCACAGACATCTGAGTCGTCTGAAGATTCTGATTCGTCACTCGAAGTTTCGCTACAACTCATGCGTTCGTTTATTGGTTTACATAGATCTTCCATACTATCACAAACTCTCTTTTTTTTCTTTATAATACCCCTTCTCTCCAGGGTACTGCTGATGCTCTCTTGTATAGCTTTTGGAATCCCAGATTTGCTTATAACACCTTTAATGCCCTGCTTAATGCTATTTATTCCACCTTCAGCAATTCTAACACTTCGCTTCGTCGTTTTATTATTTTTCTCTCTTTCATCACTAGTGCTGCTGCAGCTGCTGCTGGAGCTTTGTCTCCTTCGAGCTTTACGCCTGGAACATCGATTCAAAGATCTTCTCCTTCGCATATTGTCCAAACTACCGCTGTAACTACGATCTACAGTTACTTTGGCAGCTTGATATGAACCTAAGTCGAAACCGGTTGAGTTACACTGACATGGCTTTGGAATATAATTATATTTATTCAAACGTTCATTTATTGAAACTGAAGATGGTCTCCGATATTTGCGTTTACACCTGCGACGTATGGAAGATCGGCCATGACTTGATATGCAAGGCACAAGTGGTAGAGCAGGGGTGTTAGTCTTAAATATTTTGTCCATGTTAGAGTAACGACACCATTTCGGTCTCTTATCTGTAATATTAAGAATACGGGTTAAGCCAAAAAGAAATAAAATCGTAATTTAACTTTTAACATATCTAATCTAATAACATATCTATCAAAACATACTATATGTATACGTTTATCTGAGAAAGTAAGTAAGCTCTGTTATATCATATTCGTAAAATAACATGCAAAGCTATATATGTATTTTTTGAGGGAAAACCAAATTTTTGGTGGACTGAACCAAACATCTAATTTAAAAAATATGGCAAATCTAAAATTCTACTAATTCTACTAGTGGTATTTGAACATTAGACCAACAAGTCACATCTAATAAAATATTTCTTTACTGCCTTGTTGGCCTAACACCTAGCCGGATAGATGTCATGTCTATCGACCTAGATGTCATTTGTTATGTTAGCATTACCTATTAGATATAGGACTTTCGAAAAATTCAATTTAATAATCAATCTGTTATTTATCGGTCTGTTCTGTTGTTGTGTTCACGCATGATGCCGTGGCCATGGAAAATAGGATTCATTTTTATTTATACTTTGCACAAGCAATTATAAATTAGGAAATGGTACCTTTTAGTAACAGTGGTGCGACTAGTCTTGATATATTTCCAACATAACAATCCCTTGAAGTGGCGCTTTCTATGACGTAAGTTGTGGAAGAGATTTTGGGATGACAGCAGCATGGCCTGTCTAGTGTTGTGTCTACCGCTACCGCTCTAAAACTCGCTACATAATTTCCACGACTCTTAGTTGTTGTAACAAACTGACAACATTTATTTCTCATCTTCATGTTAACATATTTCAAAACACGTAGAGAATCTTTTTGTACAGCTTTCTCCGTATCTCTTGTTGTAGACAATACTTCTTGCATGTAAAACTTTTTACCCTTTCCACACACCTGGGGCTCGTGGATGGGGGAGGTCGCAGTCATCGTATCTAAAATAAATAATTTGCTTTATTAATGATCCATGTAATTCTTATTAATAAAAGAAACGTTTTCTTTAAGGTAAAATCACAATACACACAACAAAGCTCGATGTGTAACTCTGTTTTTTATATGCCACTAGCTTTTGCCCGCAACTTTGTTCGCATGGACTTCATGCAAGTCTTTGTTTTCAAAACTACCCTATGTCCTTTCTCGAGTTCCAAAGTATGTCTGTACCAAATTTTGCACAAATAAGATCAGTAGTTCAGGCGTGAAGAAAAGACAGACAGACAGGCAGACAGAGTTTACTTTCGCATTTATAATACTAAGTTTGGATTGCATGCAATGCCATTTTAGTACTAATCGTAATGAATATCTAGAACCTTTATCTGTTCTTTACGATTAATAGACAAGTCGAATTTGTAAATAGAAGCAATTGTTAGGGAGTGACACTGATTTTCGACAAATTTTGTATATGAAACAGTTTTAAGTTGTAAAAACAATACAAAACTACTAAACATACTAAAAAACTCACCAGATTTTGCTACCAGCGGTGTGTCCATTGAACAAGCGCTAGTCGAGTCGACAACTTTAATACATTCCTTATCAGATGTTGGGACTACTACGAATAGTGAGGAAGCCTCAGTGAAGCGTTTCCTTGCAAGTACTTTATCTAGTAGCTTCGAAATGTTAATTTTTTTTGAAAAGCGATTAATTACAATAATATTTCCTGTAACTCCACGCGGCCTTGTAAAATTAGTACTTTTATTAACAAAACGATTTTTTTCCTCGGACAGTCTAAAAACAGCATATTCAAGCTGTGGATTTATTGCACAAATATTTTTTTTCTTCTTGTCTTCATATTGATTGATGAACTCTTCGCTGCAGCTAAGAAAAAAACCATAAATACATATCAAATTACTTCATTACAATATGCCTATTAAGTGCAGTCCCGTGCTTATAGCTTAAAAAACTGTAATATATATTTTGAACTTATATGAACATATTCCCACAATTTATTGTTGTCTTTGGGACAATTCTCATAAACCATTTAAATTCTTTTTTCCGAGTTCAGATCGCATTTTATTAATTTATTTTGTCATAGGATTGGGCGCGTTTTTTTCTCCTTCAAAATAATGTTTCATGCAAAAAATGCATGTTTTCAAATACTTACAAATTATCTGGACTGGCCGACTATTACTACATGTAAAATATTATATATTACAAAAGATCAGCATAAAGTTGATCATTTCTTTATTATTATTCTAGTAGTACGATGAATTAATTACATATATTTTATAAAAAAATAAGTAATAAAAATATTTTTGATCCAGCAGACAAAATATGTGTATAAATTTTGTTGGTCATGTTGTATATGTATTATAAGACTTAAAATGTACCTATTTAAATAAATAAATAATTAACTTACCTCGTTGATCTGATGTCTTCACAGGATGGGGTGCCGGAATAATCTGTAGAATCGAAAGTGACGTCGCTGCTTAAATCTGACGTCACAGATATTGTTTCCATACTGTTACTGCCACTTGTGCCTAAACTTAAAGAAGTCTCACTATTTATCACTAAAATGGATACAGAACTGCCTGATTTTGATTCAGATTTCAATCTTCTAACATTTTTTTCATTTCGAGCTGTTTTTTGAAGATGCTTCTTATGTACCTTTAGTCCAACGCATTTTTTTGCACGCCTGTAGCATGGTGTTTTGCTACTTCCATTGCCACAAGAATTACATGGATCATTAATAAAGCAAATACTTTTGGAGACATTAAAACATTTTGAATAGGCTCTGTCTACGTCGCAACTGTAAGGTTTTGAAGATAATCCATTCTGCATTATCTGATTTATATTTTCTCTCAAAATTGATGGAGCACCTGCAGCACTACCAACGATAATTTTTATTCCCTTACTGTCGACAAAATATCCCCTCTTGCCGCCTGGGTTGCATTCTCCAGGGCAACCACAAAAATCAGGTACATTCGGAAAGTCCATTCTAAATTCAGTGTGATTGTCTTTAAATTTTATTTTCCTTTTGTCACAACCGCATCCGCGTTCACACATTGTTGTGTTAATAACGGCTTGATAATTTTGAGATAGTCTCATTCGTGGTTTATTTTTTGTCTCATAAGACTTTTTCTTCGACCTACCGTTTTTAAATCGCATCATTTTAGTCAGCCAATTGGAATCATTTTTAATTTTTTTTATTAACTCTTTTTCAGATAGTGTTTTACCTTCAGGTAGAGGTAAACTATATTTAGCCAGGCCTTTTAATATTCTTACTTTCTCCGCATGTGGTTTTCCAGTTATTGTTGAGAAAAGACCTTCAGCCCTTGCTTTTAGGATTACTGACTTATGACTTGACTGTTTTCTCACTGGGGGTATTCCCATTTCTGCTTTAACAGTGTGAATCAAAGACTTTTCTGAAGGCGTTTTGCCTTCTGGTAGGGGTACACCGGCTATAACTAAACTTTTCACTATTTTCTTTTTCTCGGCTTTAGACTTTCCTTCCAATGGTTTCAATAATTGACTGCGTTTAAGAGCGATGACGTGCATTTTTTCTGGTGATTCTTGTGATGGTTTCTTAATAGGCAACATTTCATCAAATGATGTTTTTTTTGACTTATCTGCAGATGTACCGGCAGCAATCAAAGCGTGCAATATCTTTTTTTTCTCTTCAGGGGTTTTTCCTTCAAGTAGCTTGATTATTCCAGCAGTTCGATCTGTTCGGATCTTTACTTCCAGGTCTTTTGGTTTTCTGTTGTTTTCTGGAAAGGGTAATCCTGCATCCTTTAGTCGTTTCAATATAATTTCTTTTTCTGTTGGAGTCATGGTTTCCAGAGCTGTACTCACCGAAGATGTATTTTGTTTAAGTGCCAAAACTGGTTTATTTTTAATCCTATCAATTAAATATTTTTCGGACACTGTTCTAGGTTCTGGTAATGGAAGACCGGCTGTAACTAAGTCTTTCAATATTTTTTCTTTCTGTTCAGGAGATTTTCCTTGTAGTGGTGTTAATAATCCAGAAGATTGCCTATGTCTCATTTTTTCTAACACTATTTTATGTTTAGATATGGAGTGGTCAACTAATCTGTTCATAAGATCTTTTTTTAATAGAGTTTCACCTTCTGGAATTGGATCGCCTGCACTTATAGCATTGTTCATCTTATTTGGTGGTTTTCCTTCAAGAATCGTTGTATTACTAGCATTCATTAAGGCTTTATCTTCAATTTCAGGTAAAGTTTCAGGGTCCGGAGGTAGACCTAAATTATTTCGAACTGTTTCGATTAATTTTTTTTCAGATTCTGTTCTCCCTACAGGTAGAGGTAAGTCGTTCTTCACTAGACTCCTTAGAAGTTTTTCTCTGTGTTTTAGATATTTTCTATGTGATGGTGTTAAATCTTTTGCCAATTTAGCATCTTGCAATGTGTCTACAGGTTCTTTAACTTTGATTAATACTTCTTTTGTTGAAGTTTTTTTATCCAATGGTATAACAGACTTTCTTGAAGGTTTACCAAATAAATTTAGAGCCAGCCCAGGAAAGTCTATTTTTGATTGCGTTTGGTCGCCTTGAGGAGGAATACCGTGCGTAGCTGATTGTCTGCTTTTTCTTTTGGCTTCGCTTTTTCTTTTCGACCGTGTCAATAAACTGGCGAATTTTTCAGACGGTCTGTCATTATTTGTTCGCATTTCATCTTGCAACTTTTGGTCACCACAAAGTATACAACTACAATTAAGGCAATTTTTCTTTTTGTAACAACTATACAGACCCTTCATTACTTGAAAAATAGCATCAGAATCACAAGAACAACAACATTTGTTATCTGGACCAGTCACTTGACATCTGTATATGTTGCATATACTTTTATTTGGATTGTTAAAAGGGCCTAGAGCCCTATTAAATGGACGCTCGAACACCATGTTAACAACCCACTTTGATTGAAAAAGGTTGCTCTTGTATTTGTTTTCCTTGTTTACTGCATAACTCTTACACGATTTTCTACAATCATTTCTTTTATGCAGGCTAGAGTGTCGCCTCACATTTTTTTGTTTCTTGAACCTATATAATCTTGATGTATGATAAATGAAACTTGGTTGTGGATTAGTTTTTATTTGTTTGTAGTTTTTCTTATAGACAGTAATGTTTAAATCTTTAACGAAACATGACTCCTTTCTTTCGTTAGAATAACGTAGTTCATCTTTCTGGTCATAGGAACTCATGGTTTTGGAATCCAACATTTTTAAATATTTACATTACATATTTAAGTAATTATTGAATTTAAATTATTAATTGTGTAAATATATCATAATATAAATTATGATATGTTTTTCCTGTTGTTCCCCTCGTAATCATAACTCAATGTATCTTTTTTATTAATGGAATCTAATCTGTAAAAAAATACAATACGAATTACCTATTTACGATCATATTTTGTCATAACTGAAATAGGTTTTCTGTACCAAAATGCTTAAATTTATAGTACAATGGGGTATATACCTATATCCTAGTAGCCTTTTAAGGGGTAGGATTATCCTCTGCGCTTTCCAACGATATCTATGGTGCACTCTAGCCACTGTTAGAAAAGATACTCAAGGGCCAACAGAGACAAGCTATCTCTCATTTAAAACAGTCATGATATTAGCCCAAAAAGAACTTCACGTTATATTGAAGTACTCGATTAGTCAGATTCAATAGCCCAAGATACTGCTGGAGTAATAGGCTTCCTCTACAAAACAAGGTTAGCCATAATCTGATCAGATTAGCAATTCGCAAGGTTTTGGTTCATTGGAGAGCACTGCTGCCCGAACTGAACAAACTGACTTATACCTCTCAAACTTATACACTAGCGGGAACAAGCATGTACCTGTGATAAACGGGTTCAAAAACATTTCTTTTATAAAACTGTAGTCTTTAGAAGTCATAAATGGTTATTTTGTTTAAATACATCTAGTTTTTTTTATGTTTTATTAATATTTTTTTATAAAATCGATAACAACGTTTAGACAATGATTGTCACATTTCTGTCATTTGATATTTCAAAGTTAAGAGCTTTTAATTATCTATGTTGGTATAATAAGTTTAGCAATGTATCTAGCACCTCTATTCTCTGTCTACGATCTATATAGCAAGATCTGCCCTGCCCCGTAGATACGTTTTGAAGAATTAACCTAAACAATAGATAGTATTTAAAATCAAGAAACAAGCTATTATTAAACACAAGCGTAATTTCTGAAGAATATCTAAACATATTATAATGTACGTTTGGCAAAGATGATAATAATAATAAGGCCGTTTGGTCTCGATTCTTTTAATTTAAACGACAAATGAGTCTTCACTTTTTTTCATCACCGATTTGTTTCGGAACGTTTCGTCTCTTGGTTAAGAACACGAAGGTGGTCATCATACAGTAACTGACTGACTGATAGAAGAGTCTGGACTCGGAAAAGGAACTCTTTGGATCGTCAGCCAGTAGTTAGGAGCCGTGGCATCACTCTAGCCAGTTGTTAAAAAGACTATTAAACAAACCATTTATTTCAACCTCAGAATACAGTTCAACACACCTAATTTATTAACTTGTGCGCCTTACCATCAACGATTGCATCACTGCTTACCATCAGGTGGGATCGCAGTCAAGCACTAGTTTATTACAAGTAAAAAAAAACCTGTATCTCGAGGTTTTCACCAAACTTTGGCTCTGCCCCAAATTTTTGTTATTTCGGTGGCTACTTTGATTGGACTATATTTTGTTATAACTCAGCTCATTGAATATAATTATAGTATCGACTAAGAATTTGCTTAGTCAAGGGACTCGTATGAATTGGGCATAACTGAACTGCGGTATACTCACTACATGTATGGCGAACTATGTGTTTTAAAGGCGGCAAACGAGCAGACGAATGATGGTAAGCAGTCAGCGCTGCCCATGGATATGATTTAGGGAAGAGAAGGATTGGACCTCACTCACACGGCGAAACTTAACGCTGTTATTGTTTCACGCTGGTTTTCTGTGCGGCCCTGGTACTACCTACTTGGGTCAAGCCGACTCATTGGTGCGGGTGCGGAAGCGCGGCACGGCTCTCACACACTTGCATAATATTGATATCTAGGTACTGCGGCTTCTAAGTCACCAAACCAGATTTCCAGATTTATTAGGAAAGGTCAGGCCGGAGGAGCAAGTTCGGTTAGAGTGTCGGTTCGAGAGACAGAATCGCTGGAATTCGTGTTTGACTTTTAAAGTCGGTGACCATTTCCGTTGCGATTACGAAACCATCCCTGAAAATTCGTCGTTTCTCAAACATAAAGGCTTTTTCATACTTTTAAATCGTCATTGCATTTTATAAACGGTAACGCCTTTACAGATTTGAATCTTTTCAATCGCCATATTCTAACCTACCCATAATATATTTAATAAGAACTAAATTAGTAACACACACAAAAAATTGAAATAAACAAGTTTGTTTTTTCTTTGTTGTACCTAATATCTACCTACTTGTCATTTTTCGGCATGTTTCGAACAGTTAAGGCAGAGAATTCTCGCCCAGAGCTCTAGTAGTGCTAAAACCGATACACAGAATTTAACTACGTAATAGGGCTTAACAAAACCCCTTTATATTTTACCACTTGTAATGTAATTTTGGGGGATTAATTAGGATGGCTCGGCCAGACAAAACACCGCCTGCGTTGCCATTGGCCTGCGTTGTAATTGAGGCTACGGGTCGTTTATAAACAATCCTTCGAAATTCCGCAATACCAATAATATTTTGAAGGAGTGTGATACTACGTAGGTACACTCCTTCACAGAGTAGCTCTTGGAAGAAAAATTCATAAAGATATATTATAGGATATTAGTAAAAACACACTTGGCAGAACACATATTTATTACTTGACGTTCTCTTGTCAACTCAAAAAAAGAAAATTCAAAATACTATCATAAAATGCATAGAGATTAAAAAAAAAGGTCGCAATACTCTTGCTCTAACACTCCTCCTTAATCTCATGCATATGATATGTACACACACATCTTTACTTTATACACGCAATCCCATACCATTCACACACCACTCATACTTGCCTCTGGGGAGAGCCTTGGTCAGAGCATCTGCTACCATCTTATCTGTTTCCCGATACTCCAATTTTATAGCTCCCGACTCAACAGCATTGCGTATAAAATGATATCTCACATCAACATGTTTTGTACGTTGGTGATGTACAGGATTATATAGCAATTGCTGACTGGCTGTCTGAGAAAATCCGAATTGTTTCTTCCTGTTTACCAGTCATCTCTGCAATCAGCCTTTTGAGAAAGACAGCTTCTTTTGCAGCTTCTGATAGCGACACGTATTCTGCTTCGGCTGTGCTCATAGCCACCGTTCGTTGTTTCGTGCTTTGCCAAGAAACTGCACCTCCTTGAATAAGGAACACGGAACCTGAATATGAACGTCGATCAGCGTCTCCTGCATAATCGGCATCCGCGTAACCAACAACAACTTCTGGGTATTTTTGTTTGTTGTATGTCAACCCAAGCGTCTTGCTTCCTTTCAGGTAACGGAGGATTCGCTTTGCTACAATCCAATGTTGTTCCTCATAGCATTCATTGAACTGGCTAAGATAATTAACCACATGAGCAATGTCAGGCCTTGTACATACTGCTACATACATGAGCGAACCTATCAGTGCTCGATATGGAATTCTCTCATCTGGTCTCCTTCCATGTGTAGGCTTCTCTAGCCGTTGACCGGGTACTGCTGGTGTAACTACTGGTTTGCAGTCTTCCATATTAAATGCCTTCAGGAGTCCATCAATATACTTCTCCTGATGCAGTTTAATTTTGTTGACATCTTGAACAATATTAATTCCCAGCATTAACTCAGCTTTGCCGAGATCTTTCATATCAAATCTAGACTTCAACTCTTCTTTGAATTTGAACATCTCTTGCTTATTGTTCCAAAATATCAAAATGTCATCTACATACACAGCAATAATCATTATGTTTCCATTCTGTGACCGGGTGTAAACGCATGGCTCATTTTCAGATCTTCTGAACTTCAGTCTTATAAGTTCAGAGTGAAGCTTTGCGTTCCACGCTCGTGGCGCTTGTTTCAGTCCATACAAAGATTTTTTTAGAAGACAGACATAATTCTCCTTGCCCTTACCTCGAACCCCTCTGGTTGCTTCATATAGACGATTTCATTTAAGTCTCCATTCAAAAATGCCGTTTTAACGTCCATTTGATCTATGCCTAACTCTAAACGGGCGGCTAAGGCTATTAAGACTCTTAATGAGCTATGTCTGACTACAGGCGAAAAAGTTTCAAAGTAGTCGACTCCTCTCCGTTGGCTGAATCCTCTTGCTACAAGTCGTGCCTTATAACGAGTCTTTCCCCCCGCCTCTTCTTTAATTCGAAATAACCATTTCGAATCAACAATGTTGCACGACTTTGGCTGCTTCACCAACGTCCAAGTTTTATTCTTCTCGAGGGCTCTCAGCTCCTCCTCAATTGCGGCTTTCCATTTGTCTCCATCTTCTCTAGATAATGCATCCTGAACAGTTAAAGGGTCTGGCGATGCCTTGACTGCTTGGTAAGTTACAAAATCTGGATATGCTTTTGGTATTCTTTCTCGAAGCGGATATCTTCTATCTGATGGCCCATTGTCATTTACTGGTAGCTCTCTACCTTCTTCTACAAGACCATCCTCAGGATCTGCTTCATTCCCCTCGTCAGATGATTCCCAAACCTCATCTTCAACCTCAACATTCTCAAGAGCTGGATTTCCAGGTTCTTCAGGAATTTCTGGCTCTTCATGATGAGTTGAAACTCTATCATACTCAACCGTAACATCCGTCAGCGGTAGCGGGACGGCTTGATTAACGGGAGCAGGTAGCTGTACTTTTGAGTTTTCAAAAAATATAACATCTCTACCTCTGTGCAACACTCCTGTCGTAGGGTTAATAAGGCGATAACCGTTTTCGCCATATCCAACATGGACTAACTCTGTGCCCTTAGGATCCCATTTTGTGCGCTTCTGATCTGGAACATGAAGATAAGCTTTACATCCAAACACTCTGAGATGGCTTAAGTTCACTTTTCTTCCAGTCCAAGCTTCTTCGGGCGTTTTGTTTCTCAAGGCTTTAGTTGGAGACCTATTTTTTAAATACACGGCGGTGTTGACTGCCTCTGCCCACAATTTTCTGCCTAAACCAGCTTCTTCTAACATTGTCCTGGCTTTTTCAGTGATAGTTCTGTTAGCTCGCTCAGCAACTCCGTTTTGTTCGGGTGTATACTCTATTGTCAGTTGGTGACAGATCCCTTTTGCTTTACAGAACTCATCCATACGCTTATTGACAAACTCTTTGCCATTATCAGACCTGATAATTTTAAATTTCTTTCCAGTTTGACGTTCAGTAAGTTTTACGAATTCGGCAAACTTCTCAAAGACCTCTCCTTTACTTTTCAAGAAATATACAAATGTTTTTCTAGTGAAATCATCAATGAATGTGAGAAAATATCGTGAGCCTCCGTACGACTTCTCTCTCATGGGTCCGCACACGTTTGTGTGGACTAACCCTAAGACCTCACTTGCCCTAGTGGCACCAGTTTTCTTGAAAGGGTTCTTGGTCTGTTTTCCTACTGCACACGCTTCGCACTCTAGCTTAGAAGCAGTATTAGAAAAACTTACCCCATCTGCCATTTTGTTTTTAAGTAACATTAGGTTCCGTACCCCTAGATGTCCCATTCGCCTATGCCACAATATTATTTCGTCAGCAGCGGTTGAAGCTAGACCTACTTCCTGTGAACAATACTGTATTTTATAGACACCGTTATTTGCAGTACCTTCATACAAGGTCTCCCCGGAAACCTTACATCCATCTGCTTTGATTATCTTAAAGCCAGATTTCTCAAATACAACTACAAGGTTTTTATTTACAATTGTGCTAACACTGAGTAAATTTGTAGCTAAGTTAGGTACATACAAAACATTATTAATTGAGACGTCCATATCCTCGTTGACTACATTACCAATTGCTTCACCAACCACAGTTTCTCCATTTGCACAAGCTATTACAATTGATTTGTCTAATTTCTTAAAGTCTTTAAGCCAATCTCTCCGATTTGTCATGTGGTTAGAAGCTCCGGAGTCGAGAATCCATTCTCCATGTCCTTGTGCTGCTGTTGCTAACGCTAATGAGGTTAAGGCATCCTTCTTTTGAATAGGGTTTTTCGGACAATCCTTAGCCTTATGGTTCTCTTTGCATATGAAGCACTTAACGACACGTGATCTACTCATATTCTTGTGTGACTTATCTTTCTGACTTTTATTTTTAGCTTGTAATGCGGTTGTCACGGTACTAGGACTTGCTTGATAAGTATCCTCCATCTGAAGTAATTTCGTTTTGACGTAATCTGTAGTCAATTCTATGTTTGTGTTTTCTATTGCTAACCTCATGGGTTGGAAAGTCTCTGTCAACCCCTGTAGCATCAACGCTGCAAGTAATTCATCATCTACCTTTTTGCCCAGATCACGTAGCTGTTGCGCTACTGTCATTATGGCAGTTATGTAGTCTCTGATTGAAGAAAATTGCTCTAGTTTCAGGCTCACCAACTTTGTAAGAAGTCTGCATCGATTATTCAGGCCCTTGTCTTCAAAGGCAGTCTTCAGGGCATCCCATGCCGCTTTTGCAGTCTTCGATTCACGTACGTGTATCAAACAATGTGGTTTAATCATTAAACAGATTTTTGCCCTCGCTTTCTGATCTCTTTTAGAGCCGGAAACATCACTAGCAGCTGGTGTTGTTTGAGTGTATTCCCACAAGTCTTCATGAATTAGATAAAGTTCCATCATGAACTTCCATGTATTATAATCAGTACTACCATCAAGTTTCTCTATTGCTGGTAAACTCATACTTACTCCTTGGGATGGATACGATTGTGATTGTATATGCGTACCATTGCCGCTGCTCCCAGAGTTATTCATGATCGTACTTTCTATTTCCGCTGGTGATCATAACCTGAAGGAGTGTGATACTACGTAGGTACACTCCTTCACAGAGTAGCTCTTGGAAGAAAAATTCATAAAGATATATTATAGGATATTAGTAAAAACACACTTGGCAGAACACATATTTATTACTTGACGTTCTCTTGTCAACTCAAAAAAAGAAAATTCAAAATACTATCATAAAATGCATAGAGATTAAAAAAAAAGGTCGCAATACTCTTGCTCTAACATATTTTTTTTTCGACCGGACTATTAAGCCCTCTTCATTTTGTATGGTTTGTTATTTTGTTATACAACTCAACATATAAAATGAATAAGCGCCATCTATCGTCATCTCATCACACCACCTAAAACACAACTGCACAAGGTTCTTAAACCACAGACAATCTACATCATGTTAACATGTCATTACACAATAATAATACTTATTAATAATAATATGGTACATTATTAATAATATGTATGTTTTTTAATTAACGATAAAATCACCAGAAACATCCCCTTGATCTTTAAATTTGAGAAAGTTAACTTATTTATAATAATCAATAATAAATATTCTTCTTAGTCGATTGAAATAAAAATAAGCTTAAGTGAAAGGTTTAGCTTTTTGTAATTTATATGTTTTATTTCAGTTGTTTAATATTATATAATATTAAATATATAATGTAAATAATTATAAAAATATCAATAAAAATACTTAAAAAAATATTGACTAATGGTTTGAACGAAGTAAATGTCATAATCTCGTTCATTCCCGTCTCTAAAAACATGGCGAGTAGCATAATGACTGGCTCATTCACTCACTTCAAATCTTTGCCAACACTAGTAGACTAATAACTTTGCCGTGCTTAGCTTGTGACAGACATTTTTGAATATTATTTTTAAACAATTGTTTCTGCTTCAATATGAGTAAGTACAGCTATTTTTAACAATAATGTATTATGTTTGTGCTGATTACATTCTCTTTTATTTATAAAATGTAAATATTGAGACGTAAGATAAATATTGCACGTGTCGGCACGTATTACCTACTGTGTCTTTTCTTCGAAGTTGGAAAATTATGTTTAAATGCCCTTTAAAAGAAATAAATGGGTATTTATTGAACAGTGTACTTATAATTGGCTGTTGTGGTGTAGAATGGTTTGATTATAATTGAGATCTGTGAACATTTCTTTTTTTATAATGTATCATAACGGTTTTCTTTTTCATTGTTATATGGATGATGCGCTAAGGTACCTACTTAACGGACGCTGTTGTAAACTTATGTCTGCTGCCGAAACGCGAATACTGACTCGATTACGTTTATCATAGACAATTAAATACAATAATAAAGTTTTTGTAAATATCGCGCGTAATTTAACTCGTATGTTTAATTAAGCCGAAGTAAGTACATACATACAGATTAATAAGTTACCTACGAAAATAAACTCTATTATTTACTATGTAAACTAAATAGGTAGCATTTTAAATCAATCATAGTATACGATTGTATAAAAACTATTTGTAAATATTTCTTTTATGGAAACTATGAATATTACCTATGAAAAGTCGAACCTTCGACTACAAATAAAATGACTTGAAATCTAGTAATTCTTCCCTTTGTCATAATTATTTTGAAACTCAATAATTATGTTACTAGCTTGTGAAAACTACAACAAAAGTTGTATTGTGTGTTTACATGGGTTGAAGTGAATACATTAACAGCATAAAAGTACCATTAACTTATGATTGCTCTTTTTTTCATGTATTTATTTTATTGTATTGATAACTTATACTTTTTGAGTACTTGTTCCATATTTTTGTCTAATTTTCCAGTTTTTACATCAAAACATCATTATTCAGCAAAAAAGACGCAACTAAATACAAATATATAATATATATAAATATATCTTATATATACAAATATAAATGTGTATTAATACATTAACCTTAAATCAGTTGAGATTTAAGGTGATGATCATCATTCACTATTTATTTATATACTTACAGAGAAACATAACTTTCAAAATATTCAACTTATATTGATTGAAAAAGTTGTCAATATTCAAAATAAATATTAAATGCGAAAGTAAGTCTGTATGTCTCTTCATCGCGCCTGAACTACTGAACCTATTTGTGTGAAATTTGGTACAGACATAGTTTGGAACTCAAGAAAAGACATAGAATAGTTTTTAAACCAATAATCTGCAGGAAGTCACTATTCCAAGGATAGTTTTTAAACCAATAATCTGCAGAAAGTCACTATTCCACGCAAACAATGTCGTGGGCAAAAGCTAGTTATCGATAACTTTTCTTGCATTTTTTTTATATATATGGCAACAAGCTCCTGTGTGCATAATATCTTAAAACTATGTTAATCATTTTCTCTTGCTATGCGATGCTAAGCGTATTTATCAATAATAAGTTGCCCCAGCAATTTTAAATTGATCTTTACCTATGGAACAACTACTTTTGCAATATAAATATTCTCAATTTTTTTTATAATTTGATAGGTAAAGATTTAATATTACGCGTACAGTTTAAAAAAATCTTTCATAACCACTCAGTCTTATTTAATAATAACATTAAAAAGCTGAATTATGTTTTTGCTGTCTGTAACTAAGTTTCTCTTAGCTAAACTGACATGTTTATATAAAAAATTACATCTACACTTTAAAATGAAATCTACTTTTAATGACAGACAAAGGAATGAAATATCATTCCTTTTGCTTTCAAATTGATTTGCCCAATTACTTGAAATTTATGTATTTACTTATTACATCTGATTATGTGTCAGTTGGTTAAATAGAAACTTTATCAAATACTACTCAGTTTCATAATAATTGCTGTCTTTATGTAGGGCAACTTAAAAACTTACTATAACTATACTATTATTTCAACAAGTAAGATTTGAGCATTGAATAAGCTTAGACTAAGTATCACTACACAAAATGTATAATAGCTTCGGCTTAACATTCTTTAAATGTTCCCATTCTGACTTCCAAGTCCAGGTCATCAATTACAGAACTTAATAAAACTACTACTTATTTATTCTAGTCTAAAAACTAAATTAAGCATACTTTAAAAATATTTTTCAAGTAGTGTACTTGATCTTATTTACTTTTTTTTGTCTCTCTAACCTCTGTTTCGAGAAAATCGCGTAGGAAGACAGCAGTAACAAGATTTATTTGCTGATTATTCTAAATTAATAGATATGATAAAATATGCCTAGTCTGTGTTCCTGGTTTGAGACGATAGTGTCGCCATATAAAAAAAAATAGTGTGCATTTGAAAAGAAAGAAGGTATTGACTGAGTTAGTGGGAAAAATCCTAATTCATTATATCATTATTATGTGCATGAATACACATATGATTTAATATTTTAATCTCTTTACGTGCCTACCAATGCGAACTTCTATATGTATACAAGGGGACTAGATTGCCTTTTTTTTTCGTTTATACATACTTACAAATTTTGTCATCCATATAACAATGTTGAAGGAAAATTCGTTTAATTATCTTGGCAATTGCGGAACTTATTTAAACGCTAATCTATAATCTTTTATACTCTAAATCACCTAAATGTGCCAACTAAGTGTGGGAGAGCCATGCTTCGGCACGAATGGGTCGGCTTGACCGGAGTGATACCACGGCCTCACAGAAAACCGGCGTGAAACAACCACAGCATTGTGTTTCGCCGTGTGAGTGAGGTTACCGGAGGCCCAATCCTTCTCCACCCCCATTCCCTTCTCAATCTCCAAATCTAGGGATTTGGAGATTGGGTCCCTAAAAGGTCGGAAACGCACTCGTAACTCCTCCGTTGCGGGTGTCCATGGGCGGCGCTGATTACTTACCGTCAGGTAATCCGTCAGCTCGTTTGCCGATCTATTATTACATAAAAAAAAACTAAAATAACAACCAAAACCGAAACATATTAATTAAAATCTGTATAAGATAAAGGACAAGACAAGACATCTTTTAGTTTTAAACAACAATTTTGTAAGAACAAACATCACGCCTTGTAAGCATCGGCAACTAACGGTAAGGGAAATGGTCCCGTGAACTAGTAGAGCGCGAGTCATAAACCGAGTGCCTAGTGCTAGTTTGCTTTACGTTAAAGCGATTGAAACGTTACCGCATTTAGCCCTCTGATTGATCCGTTTACTTGCAGCAGGCCAATCAATGCTGAACGTCATAAAAGTGTTAATCGTGTGCCTGTAAACCACCCAATTAGAGGTCCATAAGCGGTATCGGTTGTGTTAACATAAAAAAAAACCCTCGCTAGGCATTCTTCTATACCAATAACCAGAAGAGTTCCAACCGCAAGTTGTCGCTACACAGCAGTTGCGACTAATGTTTTTTATAAGTAGCTAATAAATTATAAACCTCATATCAAAATCTTTGAATTAGAACCGATTCTTTACATCACTTTTTCTAGTTTTCCGTCAAACCCTATATTAATTCACAGATTTTGGAATAAGATCGATCGTGTTATTATAATTTTCAAACAAATCTATGATTTAATTCTGCCAGCGACGATTTATTTTTCCTAAATCCTTTGGTAGGATGAGCCGCTGAAAATTTCCATATTTAAAAATAAAATAACGGTTTACAGCGCGCTCGCGAACAAAGGTCATCATACTTACAGACACGGCCTATACTATGCAAAGAACTTAAGTTAGCACCAAGTCGAATTCATAATTCATCGTTTTGTTTGACCAATGAAACAAGAGCTTTCTGCCTTATTTTTAAGATTCGGTTTTTCTTAAACAAAAGATTTTTCTAAGAAAACTTTATATACTAGGCAGTGTTAGGGTAAGATGTCGATGGTCCCACATTATGCTAGTCGACTGTCATTATTTTCGAAGCGGAACGAAGAACAGAAAACCGCAAACAAAAATAATTACACGTGTTCAACAAGCCGCAGGATCGATTTTCATATATTTGAGTGGGTTCCCTTAATGCATGCAGTACAAAGTACTGCATAACCTACCGGAGTGTTACAGCAATTCGTTACTGAAATGCCTGCATTTTTACGCTATCGAATAAACCATCAATGAGTTCTTTTAGTAATAAGTAGGATTGTTTTTATTTAACTCTGACCATAAAATTTGTCGACTGTATAAATGAATATCCTCGATTCTGATTTTGAAAAAAAAACCCTGTCTATCTAATTGTCTCTCAATTTGGGCGGTAGCCGCGTATTTTCGTTCTATTGTTACACCATCATCGCCCCATGAACTTCTGTAAAGCAACCACACTTATGGGAAGACAGACTAGAATATAATTATAAAAACCACCTCGATACCGTGGCACATGTCGACTGTGTTACTTAGAGCAATATGTACCTACCTCCTGCCCTATACATTTCTGTCTACTTAACTCTTACTAAAATTTAATTAAAAATAAACCACATCGTTCACGTAAAGAGTTTTGAAACTTTTCAATAGTTGTTGGGTTTCTGTAAAGGAACTACTGCAACAGTTGCTATTCATTTTATATTTGTAAGGGTACCTTTTTACTACGTACTTAATTGTTGAAGAAATATAATTATATTTCTCTCTTACTAGAGAACTCTCGTAAAATGTTCCTTCGTTTTGGATCGTAATGAAATCGTTTTAGCTAGTCGCTAGTCTTTATACTTTTCGCGAAAATCGTTAGACCTTATACTTTTTAAACCACCTTAAAGTAGATTCAATTCAAGTTCCATGTTCGTGAGCTGAAATTCTTCATTTGTATCACCTTTTTCAATTTGTTACCGTCGCCTATCCACACCAATACAATGTAGGTATCTACTAAGATATCTGTATAATGTTTACCTTCGCATACACATTATTGAAATATGAATATTACAATGTAACTGAGGGAATTGCCTGTTTTGAATTGTACAGGTTTGTAATGACATCTATATCGAATTTCTTTTATTAGCTAGAATACGATTCCCTCTGCAAACATATTGTTAGAATTTGCGTCGTTCTTATGGTATTTATCTTTGCTTCTACATATATTTTGTGTTTATACATCTCAAATCAATATATCACGACCCTAAATCGAATATTTTAAAGTTTTAGTGTAAAACAACGTGGTCATTGTCATACTGCCAAGCATAGACGTTATGACATGGGTGAGCGGGTTGGACTCATAGGTCCATGTTTATAAGGCGGGTTCCCTCTGTATGTATTACGCCTTATCTGTCATTTTCGGCGCCTATGTGAAGAATACAGTTTTAGCACAACACAATATTGTCCGTTAGATAATTAGATATACGTTACAAAAAAATCTTCCCTTATTATTATGTTTTCGCCTTACTCACGTAATAAGCCGAAAACATAATAAGTAATTAATTTAAAATGTCTCACGAAAGTTATAATAAAAACTCCCTGTTGCATCGTTTTATCCAACAGGTATGTAAGTTATCAAAGAACAATATACCTACGCGCTTGTATTAAAAACTTATTAAAATAAATTTTCCTTTGACTCTAGCCGTTACTGCACAAAGTTATGTCGACGTAAACTGATTCAAAGGAAGGAATAACGTTGCACACTTGCACGTGATGAATAAAAATACAAAATAATTATTCAATTTCTTTGAGCGGGGAATCACAGCACATGATCTCTATCGCCCTAGAGGGAGTGTCAGCTCTTATGACTAACCCCTCCCCCACCCCCCACCCCCCACCCCATTCCTTCTTCCTTCTCCTGCTCCAAGTCGAGGCCGTCGTACATTATTGCGCTGGATCCGCAATCCCGGCTGAAGTCTTGTGAGGGCTAGCTATATCACATGTTATAAAATCTAAGCCGCATATGCTATTACTCAAAATAGCTCTGCATTTACAAGCTACACTTGTGATGCGTTCTTGCTGAGTAGTAATTATCAGTCGTGCTACGAAGGTCTGGGGATAATCTAGACATGGATCACCTATCAACGACGCAAGTGGACACCGGTAAAACTGGATGAGTTTAAATTTTACGTTGTAGGTTTAATGTGTGGGAGAGTCAAGCTTCAGCACGAATGGGTCGACTCGACCGGAGTGATACCACAGCCTCACAGAAACCGGCGTGAAACAACCACAGTGTTGTGTTTCGCCGTGTGACTCCTCTCAATCCTTAAATATCCGAAACCTTTTTCTCATAAAAAACGCCGAAAACGCACTCGTAAGTCTTTTGGTGTTGCCGTTGCCGGCGTCCTGGGGCGGCTCTGATTGCTTGCCATCAGGTAATCCTTCTACGTGTTTGCCATAAAAAAGGCTCTTTGGGGGGTGATTAGGCCTCCAGTAACCCCACTCACGAAGTAAAACACGCTGGCTCGGGACAGGTCGACCCATTCGTGCGCAAGCAAGCACGGAGGTAAAGTGCACCGTGCTTGTGATCGCTAGCGTGACAATATGTCACTTACAAGCAATTGCGACCAATTGGCCGAGTACATTGTTAATCGGTCCGTGTAAAGCAGTGCACTGCACCTATGATATATTGTTAGATGCTTACACTTGATACAATTGCAATACAATGCAATAAACATGTCGAGTTGCGTACAAGTCAAGGCTATGTCATATCCTCATTTTCCTGATCTCACACAAAGATGCGAAAGTATACATCCTGGCCTATGTAGATCTTATATGTTGTTTTGACAAAAGACGACAACAATAATAACCTTTATCTTCTTTGACAAGAACACAAAAGTGCACATAATAAATGAGACGATCTTTGTGCTAGTTTACAATGTTATCTTGAAATCAAAATGCACGTCCCAGAAACCTTCTGTAACATCGGATGTCACTGAAATACATCTTTAGTTCGAATCTGATGCTAAGATCAGTGACGAGCAAATTTAAACCAACTAACTTATAATGGGTTGCCAAGCTTGCATAGAGGAAATCGTATTCGCCGTTACGAGAACTCAATAAATCAATGAAATTGAGAAAGCGTATAGCAACATTCTGTTTAAACAGACAGGGAGCATCTATTTATAGTAACCTTTGTTTTTTAACAAAGAAAAATATGTACCGAATATCTTCTAAATTATTAGCCGTCAGGTATCTATCTCACCGTCCCTGTCTGTCTTAGGTGTAATGTAGCGATAGAAATACTTCTTAAGTCGAGAGGCTTTTGAGTATATTTAAATAGACTATTGATCTGTCGGCACGGGGTTCTTTATTGAATATGTCTATTATTTTGTTATGATTTGATGAAGCCGACGGCGATCGGACTTAGACTGTTGTCACCGAGACCTAGCTGCGATGTTCGATACTCACATATAAGGATATATGCAATATAACCAAGGGGTTTGCAAAGGCTCACGCTAATTTATAACAGGTCATCGACCACCAATATTAAAAATGACACTTTTGCTTTGTTAGCCTTTGTTATTATGAACATTTAAAAAGCTTCGTCCTCTGATTTCATGTTTTTTATCTTATAAAACTAAAGTTTGCATACAGTGAGATGTGATACGAAACTTCAATGCCAACTCCAACAATTTAATTAATGCAAGGAACAGGACGTGGCCCCCACCCTAGCTTCTCCGTATAAGTAATCGCGTTAAGTGTTTGCGTACCGGCCAGGGCACTGCATGCAAAACGAATTAAGCGTATGATAACGATATTCGGTAGCGAATTTTGCCCTGTGCTTGTTCTTCACAAAATGTACAATTGTAATTAACGTGTGACGTCTCGTAGGATTAAAACGCTGCACTGCGTACTTTGAATTTCAATAAAACTTTGTGCTTTTGCTCAGTTTTCGTTGTTGAATATTGCACAGTCGCAGTAAAACTTTTGTTATTCAAATGGAAATGGAATTAAGCCAGTGCTAGTTACAATGACATATATGAAACAAATATTGTACCTGAAACCTGGTCTGTTATGTTCGTGTTCAAAAAATGTCTAATACCGACTGTTGACAACGTTTATAGTTTGTTGTCCACATATGTATTGTTTAGTTTACAAACAAACAAATTACAAATGCGAAGGCCGGATGACGTCATGCATTAGGATTATCAATTGTGGCATAATTTTCGTATTATAATATCGTTAACCATGACAACGCTTTTGCAACCCTTACAGAGCCCTAGTGTGACTCGTATCTAAAGGGGTCTACCCTGAACAGTTATTATACATCCAAACTAATATTATAAATGCGAAAGTAACTCTGTCTGTCTATATGTGTAGATACAACCTGTCTTTTTAGGTATAACCCTGGACGCTAAGCTCCAGTGGGGCCCACATATAGATGGCTTGTCGAAGAAGCTAAGTTCTGCAGCATATGCCGTTAAAAATATTAGAAATTTAACAGATGTAGATACAGCGCGGTTAGTTTATTTTAGTTATTTCCACAGCATCATGTCATACGGTATTTTGTTGTGGGGGAATGCTGCTGACATTCAGTCTATTTTTGTTCTGCAGAAAAGGGCTATTCGATCAATCTATAATCTTAGTCCGAGGCATTCGCTCAGAGAATTATTTAAGGAAACTAAGATAATGACGGTTGCCTCACAATATATTTATGAAAATGTAATTCACGCTCATAAAAACAAAAGCTTATTTAAGAAGCATAGTGATATACATAATATTAACACGAGGGGGAAAAACAAATATGTTGTCCCCGCCTCCAGGCTTCAGAAAATAAGTAGTTCGTTTAGATGTCAATGTATACGCTTTTACATATTAATTAATTAATTTTTAGATATTCAAAATTTGAGCCTCAATAATTTTAAAAGTGTAATAAAGGCTAAACTTTACTGTAAAGCATTTTATAAAATAAAAGACTACTTAGAAGATAGTCAGGCTTGGGAATGAGCCGCTGTAACTTCTGCACAGGTCATGTTGACATGTTTGTAACATAAGTTACGCTTTTTATATACAATTTGACATTACGTTTATTTTTTTAACAATGACATTATCACCTATTGTGACATTTTTATTTTTATTTGACATTTTTTATTTTATTTATTATTTTTATAATTATTTATTGACATTATTATTATTTTCTATTATTGTTAGTGTAAGGACCGTGTGAGACTTGCCGCGCTTTTGGACTACCAGTTATCTGCGTTCTGACAGTTTGAGTACTTGCGTGACCCAACCAAATGTTCTTTAGATCGGTATTGTTCGTCGGACAACTCAGCAGCACTTGCTATGCTGGTTGCAAACTGACACTTGCGTGCCTGTCTTCAGAACGGGTCCACTTAAACTGGTGTGGTTCTTTCATCAAAAGACCACTACAGAATGAACTTGCACGGTTCTCTCACATTATGTTATTTTTACATTGTCTGGACTTGAAAAGAGACTGACCTCTGAGTTTGTTTCGGAATTTCTTCTCAGAGTAGTCAGATAGGAAATGCCGGCTTCATCTAGTTTTTTACATATAAATTGACGTGTAAAAGTGCCGTTTTATGGCCTATTTGCAAAAATAAATTCATTGTTTCATTGTTTCATTGTTTATCTGTCTTTTCTTCACGCCTAAACTACTGAACCTATTTCTGTGAAATTTGGTACAGACATAGTTTGGAACTCGAAAAAGGACAAAGGATAGTTTTTATACCAAAAATCTGCAGTAAGTCACTACTCCACGCAAACGGAGTCGCGGGCAAAAGCTGAATAACGCAAACATCACAATTTTTACTTTGATTAAGTGGCTTGGTGTTATTTTTTTACATTGGTACCGTCACCCATTAAGTCGCTCTTGTGACCACATTAATTTATACAAAACACACATACAATTTATTTGAGTTAACAATTGTAATTTATTTCAGTACCCAGAGGCAGTATGACAAAGGACGGCAAGCCGTTACCATACCGACACGCGGGGCCGCGGAACAGCCGTCACAACAAGCACAAGAAGCCCAAGAAGCAAGTGTCTGAAGACGAGGAGAGCGAAGAATCCCCCGTGGAGGATCAGCCCCAGGAAGAACAGCAACGCAGCCCGTCACCCATGCAAGAAGAACCCACTGTGCGGTTACCTGAAGTAAGATCTCGTTCTTATCAACAAAACTTGAACACAGACAATTTATTGTTTTAGGTATCGACTTAAGAGTTGAGTGAAAAGTTTAGACCACATTTAACAATATTAACATATTTCACTTAATCTAAAAATCTGACGAGTTGGTAACACCAACAACCTGGTCTGTTTTCCTAAATTTGGTAAAGGCCTCCTCCATCATTCATAAAATTTTGCAACTATTGGAGCTTGGTAAATAATGATTTAAACAATTTAATTCCTGAGAATTCTGCAAAACTTAGCAACCTAATTATTCTTATCTGAGCTGCAAAATAGGCTATTTGATATCCCTAACTAGACACTTGCGATACGTTGCGCAAAATGTTATGCTTATCAAAAGCTGTACCTAAACCCTATGACCTATGATTTAACTAGTACGTCTTAAAAACAAGACTAATTTAGTAGTTTGTTCATACAGGAGGTACTGAAAGCCCTGTATAAGACACCGGGCGTGCTGATGATCGCCGGTCTGGTGTCGTGGGACCTCGTCGCGCGCCGGGACAACAACCCAACAAAGAGAACGCATCCCAATCTTTACACCTTCCACAAATTTACTGACCGCAAGGTAACGCCAACCTTTATTAATTTTCTCTGAGATTGAATTAAGTGTAGATTGTGGGCAGATCTCATTTATCGAAGAACCGATGACCGTTAGAGTAGACGTGTTCTAGAGTGGAGACCACATCTAGGCGAACGTAGTGTAGGGCGCCCTCCAGCTAGGTGAACTAACGATATCCGCAGGGTGGCTGGCAGTGGTTAGATGAGAAGAGCTGAACGTAGGGCGCAACTGTCTAGAAGTGGACGAAATCAGGCTGATGATGCTTTAGATTGTTCTACCTGGATGGGATGGTAGTTGAAGAGTATTTTAATTTAATTTGACCACTGCAACAAAGGATTTTATATGTGTGGACAATTGTAAACCAACTTCAAAAGTCAGATTTGATCTGGCTGCATTAGCATTATCTGTGCTTCATCTTTCTATTGCTAATAATGATAGAGCAATTGTGGCGGATTGACGATACTTAAGGTTATGCCATGCCATTTGAAAGCATTTCAGTACTTATTATTGAAGAAGAATCCGACAGTTTCCAACCAGTCTAATTCAATACTTCTATGGAAATGTCAAGATCAGTTCCTTTCTATGAATTTTGTATGTACACGCAACATAATATGACGTCAGACTTCAAATATTATTATTTCGAAAAAATCTTATCTTACAAATCGAAAGTATTGTATTTTAATAATTCTCTGTAATGAATAGCCAAAATAATTAATAGTTGACCCAGGAAACTTGCAGTAAATACAAAGATGTAGATCAAAATTATGTGTATATGTAATTAAGATTTATTATGTATTATGTATTATTATGTATTTTTTTATGCAAACTATATAATTGATGTTATGCTGAGCTGAAACACATTAGGTGTATATTTAAAAAATTATTTATCATACATATAGAACCAAGTTAATAATATAGTAACATTTAATATTGCAGTACCGGTTCATTGCCAGTAGCTGTTCTGCTGGCCACTCGGTGCTGGTGGATGAACATGGAGAGGTTTACACTTTTGGTTAGTATGAAGACTACCATCATTAGTCAACCAATACCTTCAAAGTGTAAGGAGAATTACAAAACCCATCTGTAAATGGGGGACGCCTTTGTTTGCCCTAATTAGTCTTGTCTTAACTATAACTCTCAAAAAGAGGAATGAAGGAGATCTCTAAGCTTGGCAGGCAGATAAGGGATTGTAGATTATAAGGATCCATTTATCAGTAAATGCTGTTGTCTGATCTCTGTTACATACATATGAAGTTCATTCTACTGCGTCAGTGTAGGGACACTGCATCTTTGTATATTTACACATATATTAATGATAAACAAAAGTTCTTACAGTGGTCTTAATGCCATATTGCATTCTCTTCCAAAACTAGAGTTTAGTGGAAAATCAGCGCAACTAGACTTGTTAAAAGATACAATATCAATTAAACAAGTGAAACAGATATTGTGAATATGTATACATAATTGTATGGACCACTTTCTTAATGATTAATTTGTTTTGGTACCAGGTCGCAATACTTGCGGTCAGCTTGGGTTTGGAGACACTGTGACACGTAACGTACCTGAGCCGGTCCCCGCCCTGCGCGGGAAGAACATCATCCACGCTGCCGTTGGACGACACCACACGCTTTTCGTTACAGGTAATTTTTTAACCTTAAGGTAAGCTCAATCTTCCCCCAAGAGCCCATTGCTTATTGATCGTAAGGTATATCTGGTATAGATTTTAACCTTAATTTGTTTTTATTTTGTTTAGGAAAAGCTAAACCGTGCAGTCAAATGCCTATAGCATTCCTTAGTATTTATTAAGAAAACTAAGGAATGCTATAGAACTACTGGTTATGCTATTTAATTGTTTCATAAATTCATTTCAATTAATTAAATTCTTATTACAGACACGGGTACTGTGTACGCTTGCGGTGACAACAAATGCGGCCAGTGCGGCATCGGGAACACTACGCCGCAAGTGTTGAAACCTACACGAGTGCGCTACAGGCAAGTATCTTATTTATTCAGCTATTTAGGTATGTCGTATGGTTTGATACTAGAGAGCCATGCTTCGGCTCGAATGGGTCGGCTCAACCGGAGTGATATGGCCACGCTGCGTACCTCTTCCATTGTAACGGGTGTCCATGGGCGGCGCTGATTGCTTACCATCAGGCAATCCGTCGGCTCATTCGCCGTCCTATCACATTAAAACAACGTCTGATGTGTAATCCTAGTTTTCCAAGGCACACGCCATGGGATACACCAGGTTGCATTATTTGAATTTTTGTTTATTTACTCTAAATCTTGGCTTGCAGGATTTACAGTCAAGTTGAAACACTTATTTGTCACTATGGGCTTGTAGCTGCACTAACTGACCGATCTGAAAGCATTGGGGAGGATGTTTGAAAGTGAATTTGTTGTGGCTAATATGGCTTATGATTGCAGTGGTGCTCCAGTTGTGAAGGTGGGCTGTGGAGCTGAGTTCTCCATGATTCTGGACTGTAACGGAGCCTTGCACTCCTTTGGACTGCCTGAGTATGGCCAGCTTGGTAAGACAATACAGTGGTTGATTCTAAATAACCAAACCTTCCATGTGAATTTGTAATTCAGCACTCCCTCATACTGCAGATCATGCACTGCAGTCCTTTATGGAGTTTGGCGCTGTTGTTTATTTACGAAACGTATTGACATGCTTAGAAATACACCACAATTAAAGACTTTAGTCTAGGTATTACCGATAAAACAAAAGGTACATTTACCTACTCAGGAATCTTACCTAAACCCCACTAGCCACTATAGTCTAGTGTTAGACCAAAGTAAATATTATATAATATAGGACCTTTATTATAAATAATCATAATAATTTTTAATACAGGTCACAACACCGACGGCAAATACTTCGTGACCTCAACGAAGCTGTCGTTCCACTTCGAGACGGTTCCGAAGCACGTGGCCCACTTCTTCGAGAAGACTAAGGAAGGTCACATCAACATCGTCAAGGATGTAGAGATCGTCGACTTCTCCTGCGGAAACAATCACACTGTAAGTTTCAAGTTATGTGACAAAGGTCGCAGGAAGACGCCGGATGCCGCTCATTTCCAGTTGGTCCATTTGAAAGTGCTTTTTCAGCAGTTTACCTCATGTGGCATCTGTCATCAAGTTATCAATTCCAAATCTACACAGCTAATTTTTAAACTTTCGCGTTTCATGTTTACGACGTAATATAATTACGCGGGTATTAACGCGAAAAAGAATTATTTAAATACCTTGGTAGGCTTGTCTGCTTGCGACCACGATCTGTGCAACCAGGTCGAAACGTCTACAATAATACAATCGAAAAGTCTGTGATGGTATCTCTTACGTTTCGATTGTATATAATATATATGAGCTAAATTCAAAAGTTTATTTTATCATTGTTGTTCTAATAGAAAAAATAACAGAAAAAAACTAATATTTCAGTAGAATTGACACTATTATATTTTTTGTTCCAGGTGGCAATAGACTCGAGGAAGCGTGCCTACAGCTGGGGTTTCGGCGGGTTTGGACGACTGGGTCACGCCGAGCAGAAAGACGAAAGTGTCCCGCGTATGATCAAATACTTTGATTCGCAGTCGCGCGGCGTACGTTCTGTGCACTGCGGCGGCACCTACAGTCTCGCTGTTAATGAACATGGTAATATTCATAAATAGTTTTATGTTTACACAACGCCTTGTAGCTATCGTGACACAATCTTACTAATATTATTTAAGTTAAGATGTTTGGATGTTTGTTACTCAATCACGCCAAAACGGCTGGACGGATCTGGATGAAACTTGGCACAGGCATTGGATTCACATAGGCTACTTTTTGTCAACATACCACACGGGCGGAAGCTAATTTATTTATAAAATGCTTGCCAACATCTTCTATATACAGGTTTTTATGAGAAATATAACATCAGGCCTAAGTTTTGTACAGTAGCCAAATGTCAGTTGCCTGTTGTCCTATAGGATTTCCAACATTCTTTAAATACGAATTGAAAACAAATAAAATGTAATAATCTAACATTATGGGATGGGGTTACTTAAGTGAATGAAAATGAAATGGGTTTCCTAAAGAAAGCTCTAACTCTTGTTCATGAGCGGCGCGCAATTTTGTAAAAAAACCTAGACGACAAATAA
This sequence comes from Spodoptera exigua, assembly GCA_902829305.4. Taxonomy (NCBI): domain Eukaryota; kingdom Metazoa; phylum Arthropoda; class Insecta; order Lepidoptera; family Noctuidae; genus Spodoptera; species Spodoptera exigua. The sequence continues at coordinate 1,761,609 of LR824601.2, read as the reverse complement.
GGATTTACAAAATTCAAGAAATTTCATTAAATAATTGAAAGTATTGATTTAGTTAGTTACCTGGTGTAACCAACAAAATAGGTACTTTCACAGAAGAAGGCACCACTACTTTAGTTTCAACTACGATCTTATCTTCTTATATATAAAAATGGATCGCAAAATGTGTTGGTAAGCGCATAACTCAACAACGCCTGGACCAATTTTGCTAATTCTTTTTTGTTGTCTTTGTTATTGTCAGGAGAAGGTTTTTATCAAAGATAATATTAGAAACGTAGAAGGGAAAATTGGGAAAAAGTGACCCCTTGATAGCGAGATAGTTGGACCCGTGCGAAGCGGGGGCGGACTGCTAGTACAAGATATAAATCATCCTACATAAACTGTCTCTTGCTAATACATTAATGAATTTATTTATATACACTTTGTCGCTCACATTGTGTAAATCGGAAAATAATAAGAGGCCATTATATAAAGTGAATAATGGGCATTCTTACGGTTCTTATACACAGGTCTATTTCTTACATAGAAACTTTGCATATATATTTTATGAAACCTAGGAATGGGCAGTCTAGTGTAATAAATTTTAAATTAATCTTTTTTTAGTTTTCTCTTATGATACAGTATATACTGTTATTGTTGACAGGCGGACTTTTCCTGTTCGGGCAGACTAAGCGTACTGGCGAAGCGAACATGTACCCAAAACCAGTTCAGGACCTCAGTGGTAAGACTTTGGATTTGTTTAATATAAATGCTAACTCGACCGATTTGTTTTCTAACTAGAAAAACAGCTATGCATGTCGTATTATAAGTAATAAAAAAATATTATTTTCATCAATATTAAATTGACAGGATGGTTGTGTAGTTGAGACTTTTGCTATATACTTTTGCATAACTGTCTGCAAGTTAGTATTGACACAACTTTCTTGGAATAATATTTATATTTACTATATTTGAGTTTTGTTAACATCATCGGCCTAAGTCCATGTTTGACAATATGCCAACTACAACCATAAGCACTGTTGCCTGGGCCCAGAGCAGGAGAAGGAACATGAAGGACACTGAGCTGGAGAAATCATTGAATTATTTTCCCCACAGAAAAAACTACATAAGTATGTACTGCAACATTAACTTGTGAATATCCTCAGGTTGGAATATCCGCAGTGTTGGCACCAGCAATACTTCGATCGTGATCGCAGCGGACGATTCGCTCGTTGCCTGGGGCGTGTCACCCACCTATGGGGAACTGGTAAGAGCTCAGTTTAATTCAAACACTATTTATATTTTTATTGCAGTAACTGGGAATTTTGCTATCACGCAGTTAGTTAGTTTCAAATTCAAGTCTGTATGATCTACAAGTGATTTATCCAAATCTGGTTGTGATGATCACGGAATTTGTGAAAATGTTTTTATGTTTTCTGTTTTGGCTAGCTATGAGATTGATTCCTTTACTTGAAAATTCAAATAAAAGTTCTCAAGTTAAAAAGTGAAGAGATTATACCTAGTGCAGTTCTACGATGAGCTGACACCTAATAACATCTGATCCATGCGAAGAAGCAGCATAAACTGAAGTCCATTTAACAATGTCTACACGGATCTGGAAATATTACCGTCAATATAAATGATATTATTCTAAGTAACATAACATTATCACTTTAACACTAAAAAGAAGCGCTAACAATTACAGGGCACAGGCGACATCAATAAGTCGTCGGCGCGCCCCAAGGAGGTGACCCGCATGGAAGGGCTGAACATCACTCAAGTCACTATGGGGTACTCACACACTCTGCTCCTCTGTGATGACGCTGGCGAGGAGGTCAAGGCCAAGCTAGCCTCCATGCCTACCTTCAATCCCTAACTGCCTCAACTTCACAAACACAGAACAAACCCCACTAAGGGACGACATTTAATGTAATTATCTAACTGTCCACAAGCTATGAACAATTTTCTATAATAATTATCATTGATAAGCATTTAAATTTCAAGTATTGTTACCTAAGCATGCCTTTCCTGTATTAAAATTAGAAATAATGTCGCCTCTTAGTCTTTACGGGCTGTTTTTGTTGAGATTGGGACACATTCTCTGATTTCTAAAACCCGGTAAACATAATTATGGAACCTGTCTTTCCCATTCTCAACAAACATGCTACCCACACGTTACAATAGCCGGCCTATTGAAATTTGATCGTAATTTATAGTTTCCAAGTCGATTATAATTGTTGTCCAGTAGGTATCATAATTTCTAACTAGTAAGATTTGTATGTTTTATAATTTTGTAATGGTGTTAGTTGCAATTCAATTTGAACTTTGAATTTATCTATAATGAACGATTTCCTGACATGTTACTTAGAATCCAAGTAAGATGTTGTCAAAATTTTCCCTCTTTTAGATAATTGACTGCATATGTTATAGTTGAAATGTTTAAATTGTACACTAGTTAACGTCTGTTTTCCGATGGTCGAACGATCTGCTTTGATTGCTGACAAAATTAAAATTAGTTTTATAGATAAACTACAACAGTTTTTGGGAAATTATTGGTACTTGACAGCATTTGAGAAATTCATTGCTCTTTTCGAAAAGACAAAATTTTAAATTTGCCAAGTGTTTCGTATAGGACTGTGTGTTGTGACATCATGTTGTTTAACGTGACAAATCATATTTTTTTCTTGGAAATTAGGTAAAACAAGAATACTAAGTAAATCGGAAAATCAATCAGTGATAGTTTGATTATTTTAAAACAATCAATGTATTAAATTTGAGTGTATTGCAAAAATTTAATATGTTTTGACTGAGTACTCAATTGATACGACAGCTCATTGCATTGATTGTACAGGAATTTATAAAGATCTTTTTGAGAATTTAGACTTTTAGAGTCCCCAAGCCCAGTGCAATTTCACCTACAGAGACCAACTCTAGGCAGATCATTCGCCGCGGGTAAACACCTAAATTGTAAGCCCATGTCACTTGTTTTCTCTACTGTTACTTTAAATATATGATAACTTATATTCCGGTTTCCTGTACGTCTGTAGTAATATTGTTATAGTAGAACTTTGCTGTTTTGTGATTAATACAACTGATATTATACCTCAAAGTGAACTAATAAGGGTCACTCTCGTTCTTAATTCTATATTTCTGACGTATTTGGAAATTATTCAGTTTCAGCTTTTTATTCTTGTTTAAGTATAAACCTTGCGCCCATTGCTGACAAAATCACTAATACCCAGTTATAAATATTGTTGACTGCGCTATACGTCAGTTAGTAACGTCATTCGTCGTTCATTTGATCGTCAAAGTCCAAGTGCTGATTTATCCATCGAATTATGTTTGACTGTAAATTAAGGTCTTTTTGATTTTTAATTACTTTATATTATAATAATTAGTAAATACGGTTTTAATATAAGTTTTAATTTGCATTGCTCAGTATTTACTGTCGCAAAAGAAGTTAAAGTAGGTTTTAAAATGTGCGTAGTTGCCTCAGTAAGGAAGTAGCTTCCAGAAAGTCGGTGGGACTTACAAGGGTAGTAAGTTTTATGCTACAAATTACAATAAACACATTCATTGATTATCAGTCTCACGTGGCGCTACTTTTATACTGGTGCAATGCACGTGGTTTTTAAAATGTAATTTTAATAAATTAATTATTGTGTATAGATGTCGAACCTATACGAATTTCGTGAGACATTCAAACTTATGATTGTTTTTTTACCTCGGTTGGAATAAATTGCTAAATTCACAGCACAAAAACACATTTGAACAAATTGCTTTAAGTAAGCCTAGACAAATTCAATTTAAATTCTATATTTACATATCTTGCTGCATACTCATCCACAACTTTAAGTGTTGAATGACCAATTTATTCCAACCATTGGTTTTATTGTTCCTTTGACAACATTATAACCCTGATGTATATTTGTATATGCACTCAGTTTATGTTGTCGAAGGACTGAAAAGGTGTTTATAGTTTGTCAACATTCGTGCACCGTCAGATATCTCGCAGGGAATATAGGAGCACGCCAAACTGTAAATAACTTTTTCGCAAAGTTTATACACTGTGATTGACAATAGACACATTACCAGTTTTTGTTAAACCAGTCTCGCGGAATTTGTGCCGGTCATTGAGAAAGTGCATCAGTAGGGAACTAAACATTTTATATGGCAGGTACATAAGTATACAGTATAGTCAAGGTTTAAACGGGATATTTTTGTAAATTGAGCCTATAATAAAATAACTTAGCATTACTATGCATAATAGATTGTAAGCAGCTAAATGTAGCTAGCTTCATAACTTTTTAATAATTATTTTAATTGATCTCTAACTTCTTTTCTATCAGTGAGTTAGTACAAGGAATAAAATAGTTTTTTTTTTTAATTTCAGTATTTCGAAAGTACCTTTTGATACTTGAGATAACTATGTGCCGTAAAGAAGAAAAGTATAATGCAAAATCTTATTCATAACTTCTGCTATTTCCAATCTTTCTGTTAACTTGGCTATACTAATACATCGAATGACAACTTACACTGATTTTAATTATCTCATGACGTCACTCAGTTCATTACCCAGCCCTGTTGAAGTACTGAAGTGGGGTCACTACACTACTTAACTTTTAGTTTTTATTTTGAAATAGTATGACGCTCCCACTAGATATTTCCATATGGTATTCTGTACACTTTCTCAGTACCGCCGCGGCTAACGCCCACCTCACTTCGATCATTCTAGTATACGATTAAGAATAATAACAATTTAATGAAGACACAATTATAGAACAACTTGTTCGCCAGATTTTCTACTTTATGATTCTTTAGGATAAGCATAGATGTAACTGGTCGTACTTATTTAATGTTTATAAGTGTAGGTGTATGTTCACATTCCCTCTGCCGGGCCCCATCTCGTTGGACTTTTATTTCCACGTAACTTATCGGGCCACTGGTGACTATAGACTGAATTTTACTGAAAGCTAGTTTAACGAACAATATTGTCATATGATTCATACCTCGAAGCCACACCACAATCTACAAATGTCTATTCTCGCACTGAACCAAGCAATGTAAAATTCGCGGCGAGGACGCAACTATTCGATGCTCACTAATCGCCTGCTCTTATCTAATAACTTAAGGTTGTTATAAAATATTATGTTCAGAGGAATAACAATCTCATTTCCGGTCAGGACTAACGGGTACAAAGTATTTGTCATAATGTAACCTTGCCAACTGTAACATTTGATAAATAAACTTTTTTTTCAATGTATGCCATTGTTTTTTATACCCAATAGTGTTTCGTCAATTGGTAGTACCCAGTAGTACCTTATATATAATAATAGTATGATGCTAGGCACGTAACTAGCCAAATTTTCTTCGACGTGTTCATAAGGTGCTAAGTGCCAACCATGTTATTTATAATTTTATCCCACAAAGCACTTTTTTATTGAATAATATTGTTTTAAAACTAAAGTATTTCGACTTCATAACACAATAAGAAATATATTTAAGGTGGGCATGAAGGACTAACTAATCTCGCGCGGTTTCAACCCCTGCTCGGCTCCTACAATAGCGTGATATATGATAGCCATTTAGGCTGGTAAATAACCATTTTTCTTGGTTAATTAGGTTATTGGCTGTTGTGCAACGTGTCGCGGGTTCGACTCCCGCACGGAACAACGCTGTGTGATCCACAAATTGTTATTATGGGTCTGGGTGTCTTGTGTATGTTTGTAAACGCACCCACGACACAGGAGAAAATCCTAGTGTGGGATCCGTTTATTCAGAGCATAGTGTACCAAAGTGACCGTTACAACCCTGGGGGGTAACTTTTTCGGATCCAGGGGGATGAAACAACCAGGTATCGTCGGAACATAGGCTGGCGGTGTGCCCTGAGCACCAAGTATCCTCAGGAAAGTGATCAGCGACGGCGACCTATCACGTCCGGTCTAAATAGAAGTTATCACCTCTTTTTGCAAAGCAGTCATGTTTGCAAAGGAGGCGGAGCGCATGAGGGAACTATCCTGCATTAATCATGTTTAGCCTTGCACGCCACCCTGCCAGTTAAAGTGCAAACTTGATTTGAGGGTTGTTAGTTTTAAACTGTCTTAGAAATAGCCTTCTATTGCAGAATATAAATGACGTGAAATAGGTACTACAAAGTAAGTAATAGGAACATGTATGCATCCCAATCAATTCCCCCTGGGATTAGAAGCTTGGCGTTAATATGCTTATTTATATGTGAGACCCAGTATCCACGAGATTTTTCGAAAGCACACGCATTTGAAGCTTCAATAGATCGGCCATCACAGGACACCAAAAAACATTTACCTGCCTACAATAATGTAATCTATAGTTCATTCCATAATTAGAGACAACAATTTGACAACAGCAAATGTCAAACTACAAAATAATGTGGCCAGATTTTTTAACATAGTGATGGGCCCGATTACGATGTTTTAAATAAAATACTGTTTCTTTATAAAATACCCTGAGCAAAATAAAACAACGTTGCGGTGATGTTTTTATAGTTTAGTGGAATTAATAAAAATAATTTTATATAAAAATGCCAAATCCAAGACTGGCTAAAAGAAAAACATTATATGTATTTGAGGAACCTATGCTGAAAGCCGAGCTGTTGGAGATTTCCCGGAAATAGAAGAGTAATTATGAACGATACGTCGTGAACTGATAGCTGCTTAAAGGTGGGTCACTATTTTACGGTTGCCTCCTTACCATTGTGATTTTAACCCGACTGAGTTAGTACGGGCACAGTAAGGTACCAGCGAAAGTATCTAAAAATAATAAAGCTTTTTAAATGCAAGAAGTCCAGAATTTAATTTCGGTCTTTCGGTCAATACCGGTCGCGGGACTTCACTATTTATGAAATGGAAAAATCTTGCAACACTCGAAATGTCAAATCGTTGTCTCTAATTATGGAACGAACTATATGCTCATTTTTATGTGGCGAGAGGGAATGTCACTCTTACTGACTAAAACCAATCAGTCTCCTACTCCTTGTCTAGGTCGCGGTAGGTACTATTGCGCTCGCACTCGCAGTCCCGAGGTCTAGAATAAATAAAAAGTTCACAATTAAGCATAATCGATTTTTAAAAAGAGGCTGCAACTGTATCATGTATTGTATTAATTCAGGTCGGAGGTATAGTACTAATTTGAGTAGAAAGGAATAAAACAACATATTTTGATTACTCACAGTAAGTTATATTAAGAAAAAATGTTATACAAAGTTTCAAGGTATTGACTTACAACTTACAGTTACATCTTAGTGATATAAATATAAGTAAGAAGCGTTAACAAAACATAATTCGAGAAAGTATTCTAATATCACATCACAATTTCAGTTCTGTGTTCTTATGGAAAACACATAAATCTGTTTTTGTATGCTATTCGATAAACTTTAGTTTGCCGCCAAAGAATTTTTTAAATCCTTTTTGCTTTTCTCCGAGCACCATGTTATGTAATAAACAAAATAACAAAATACTATATTTTATACTTGACATAGATACAGATGGCGTATGAGGTTAACGAGACCCATACAGTGTCAGTCTTCCTTGATCATTTGTGCTTTTAATGTATTGTCTTAAACCTAAATACAAAATCTGAATTTTTATATGTTTAGATATATCTTTTTAAACATCTTATGTTTTGCTTGTTTTAGCTTCCTTGTGATAAGTAAGGTTCAGTGAGGTTTAACAGAAATCAAATACAAAATATTATCATTTCTATGACCTTTAGCCACTTTGAGCAGAACTTGCAAATTAATCATAAGTGAACAATAGCAAATCAACTGAAAAATAATAATAGGTAACTTATATCTAAAGTAGCTACAGACTTTTCCCCTTTTGAAATGTTAGTATACAGACATAATATATTACAATGGAATCAGCAAGTAACTTCGATAAAAAGACTACAAAAGTTGTGACTTACACTTACAGCTGCTTTAATCCTTATAAACTAGATACTAGAAATGCCTTAAAAAAGTTACATAGATATACTACGCTATAATTATTATTTGTTAACCTGACCTAAGTGCGATGGCTGAAATAAACAAAATATAAGGGAAGCGCCGCGATACATGGATATACAACTTATAAGATTAATTTAGAAGCAAAAAGCGTCAATATATAATGCACTTAGTTGCTTACTTGTAAAGTGAAGCATGGGTTAAATTATAACAAAGGCATCTCGGTGACGGCCGTCGTTCTTATTAAATCTACAAAATTGCCCTACCTCCCTACGAGTTCCATTCATTTTGCTGTACCTACAGTTACATATAGTTTGAATAGAATTTGTGAGACTCTTGTTTGTCAGCTCAAGGTTTACTCATAGACATAGAGCCAACCTCGTACAGCTGATGTGAATAGTTCGTCAATAAACAATTCGGATACCAGTGATCAGGAGCACAAAGATAATCTCGTGAGAATAGTAGGTAGAGCAGAAGCATTTTCAAACGGTATGTTAAGTTCGCTTATGGGGTAAGCGACAATAATCATTTAATGAGCAAATAAACATTAATTACAAATTATCCTATGACCATTGTCTTAATAGATCATTTCACTTGACCTCATTAAATTATTAAACGAATAAAGCATAGGTTTGAAAGGAACACGAATAACAACATTAATATGGCCAGATAATGTTTTTTAGAGTTGATTGGGAAAACAAAATGAACCAGCTAAAGGCAAAACCAAATAATTTTCGAATAAAAATCAACCACGAACTAATTTCAACAAAAAATGAACATTATTCTTTCTAAACTTAGAAAATACTAATTAATCCATTTAAATTGATATAGTTATTATAAAATCAATTTAACTTGGGCACATTTATTTTAAGTAAATCAAATTAAAAAAGTATTACATGTTTAATTTTCTCTTCTAAATCTTACCATAAAGAGAGAAAAGTTGTTTTTCGCTGATCCCTTCAAATCTTCTGTTACAATATTTATATTCATTTACAGGGTGTAAATATAACGGAATGTAAGTTACAAAAACTATTGAACACATTAGATCTGCTCTTTGAAGAGATTGTAAGGTTTGCTTTAGATATTATTAGTTGTTAATCGCGGTACACTTCTGTTGTTGTAAGAGTGGTAATGGATTAAAGACCATCCAGCACATATGGCTAAGTCAGCCACCGCAAACATGAAGAGCTTACATACTACAATTTGACCTATATGACTGTACGGTGCCTTGGTGCTTGTCTATCCTATCAATTGGATAAGATTATCAACTTATTATTAAAGCACACATCTTTTCCCGGTTTTAGGACGTGGCACACCACCTGCTACAAAACTAGTTTCAGCGCATTCGACAATAGTGTAACTTGGTTTGTAGTCGTGTATACAGCCGTATAGGTCAAAGTATAACCCACACCGTAAATCCCAAACAAAAGAAATTAAAAATATAACCAACACCATAAACCCCAAACAAAAGAATACATAGAAAAATGAATTAGCTTACATAATAAGGCGGAATGGTTGGTACGACTGTTTTTAATATTATTTAACTTATTACTAACTTAAGGAAATTAAACTAAATGAGACTGATGTCTCAAAGTAATAGGCGGTTTAAGACGTACGAAATTGCAACACACATACTTAAAATTAAGTACACACACACACAACAAAACTATTCCCTTTTCACAGTGGACCGTTAATGTTTGTAGTATGGGCTGTATTAATAAAATAAAAACAATAAACTTAATGTCTAACACGTAGTTTGCTTGCCTTCGACCACATATTCGTATAGTAATACACGATCGAATACAAAGCAAAAGGAAGCGTATCTAAGTTCACGCAACTTTTTTTAATAAAAAAATTTGAACTAAAAATAAATTAGAAAAGTAATGCACTTCTGCTTAAAGTTATCAGTGATTTGTGTAACACTGAATATAAAGGAACCAGCGTCTATAAAGACGTTTTTAAATCTAACTTATTCTAATTCTTTGTTAAGGTAAAGAGTAACCTGCATCTTCTGATGTCTTTCTATATCTAACTAAACCTAGGCCCTTTCAGAGGAATAGGGTCAACCTGCTGCCAATATAACGAGAAGGAGTATTTACTACGAGCTAGTCTTAATACTAATGCATAATTCTAAATCTATAAAAAACTGGAACATAAGATCACTCAGTAACGCTCTTATGAATAATAAAAAATGTACTAACCTAAACAAAAAGAATGATTTTGTAATATCAAGTGAAGTGTTACTGCAGTTGGAGAACTAAAAATAATACAAGTTTACTAGCTAGCTAAGCTTTTGTCGAACTATGGTTGTTGTCACTCATTATGTATATGGAAGAATTATTTACATGAAGGGAGGAAGGATTTGACGGACGAGCTATTGGAAATCAGCTCGATTGTAACTACATGCACACCCTAATATATTCAAGCGTCAAACTCACCCACACAGTACTTAATTGAAACTTATATCCTAAACACTTCCAATAATCTAATCATGTCTTGGAAGTGTTACATCATATCCTAAATACTTATTATATCGAATTTAGTAATTTTAGTACTTTCCATTCGACCTCTTCGACGCTGTTAAGCGGACGATGGCACGAATTATGGCAAATTTCAAATCAAGACCGAAAACGAACTAATCCTTATTCACAAAACCTATCTCTCTAATACGACATCGACACAACTACAAACGCTATACTACCCCTATTGAGATTAGATCATATATAATCAGCTCGCTCGTGCCAATAATATTAACACGCGTAGGCCAAAATAAAGCTATATTCCAAAAATGACCCACAATTCTAAATCACTAGGGATCAGATTAGGAACTTGAAAAAAATATAATTCCTTTCGAACGTTAATTACTCTTAATCCTATAATATCCAAGTAAGGTCCCTCGCAATTAATTTTAAATGCAATAATTTATTTGGGTTTAACTTATTTCTATGAAAACTGCAAATAGTTAAGAGGTGGTTCGCCTATGGTCCACTATTCATTTTCGCCAGCGATCAACGGGCATTTGATGTAGAATTATATTTACGACGATGATAATGATGGTGATGACTACGGTAATAAACTATGATACTATGAGAATTGATTCATTACAAAGAACGTGCACGTTTAATTAAAAATATTTGATCAAGCCATGACAGTTGTATGTGCAATAACATGTGTATTTTAAATGAAATGTAACAAATTGGTTTTAGAAATAATATTAACCTAAACCTAATATTTAGTTTTAGCCTTAAACTAAGATATGAAAAATTACACAAGATTTTAAAAATCTAATTATACCTTAGAGGGTCTTAAAAAATTAGACGTTTTGGTCTTTTGTAAGACAAGTTTTTACGATCATCAGTCTTTTTGTTTCTAAAATTCGAATCAATCAAAGAAGCAATTTAAAAATAGTAGGTACCTGTTTTGCATTGAAAAGGTAGATTCTTCGAAAAGTTTGATGCCTAGAATTTTTAAATTGGTATATTGAGAGTTAAGAAAGTATTTGGATGGCCAAACATATTAATTTTGTCATTCCAAGGAAACTAATAATGTATAAGGTATGTGTCTAGGTCCATGTACCTTACCATCCTGCCAGGATTCAAATGAACATATAACTGCTATAAGTAGTGTACAATTGTACATTGTCTTTGGCACAACTTGTCAAGTCCTTTTACAAACATTGTTTCGATGGTAGGTTATATATAAATCACTTTATAGGTATTCATTATTAAAGAGATTCTTTGCTGCTCAGCTTCAGCTTTTATCTGTGAATATTTTTTATCTATCCAAATATATAAATGTGCCACCGAGGACAAGGGAGCTTGATCATTTTTCTTCACAGATAATCTAATGTTAAATACGCTTATTAAAAGCATGTTAAAGAAATACCATTTTAATATGTTTTGAGTAGTTTAAATGCCTAATGAATAAAGTAAAGCAGTGACAACTGTATTTTCTGTTTTGGGGAATATCGATCACGCAGTATCTCTTAAAGACTGCTGCCGTTGCCACTAGTTACCCAAACTGTTTATAGATGAAACTGAAATGCCCCAGATGTAGTGACTGTTTAAAAATAACTACTAAGGTTGCGTACTTATTGTAACATTACAAGGTATGCTTTATAGCGAACACGAAAATAGAAGATCAAAATTCAACATAATCGTGAACTGATTGTTCAATTGGTTAATAACTGATATTATTTTTTGAAACATATAATCATACTAATTGATTGTAAAATTAAGATCCCTATGAGAAATTCCACAATATTTACGAATGTTACCGTTAGCGTATACTGTAAATAAATCAACAATTGACGCCTATACCAACAAAATTGTCTAACTAGGTATTATCGATTCCAAAGACATTAATGCAAATATTACATCACATTAATGTAATTACTTATATGAAATACAACAATTAAGTATACCTCCCATAAAATCTTGTTGTTGATGTGTTGCTAAATGCGCTAAAAGTCGCTGAACAGACCACCCGGCGGTAAACTGATATGCTAGAAGTTCTTTACAGATTTCTGGGATGAGGATTGGGCAGCCAGCAACCCCATCACGGTTATCGGTGAGGCCGTGGTATTGCTCCAGTCGAGCCGGCCGATTCATGCCTCTCCTATATAAAGTGATGGTGAATTGATACGGATATTAAATTAAACTATAAATTATCTATCTACAAATAAGAATAGGGTGTTCAACATTTAGGGATAATCAGGAATATGTGTAACAGATCTTATTGAAAGATTTATTCTATGTAATATTTACTTAAATTTTGTTTAATCTATATGATGTCAGATACCCCATTCATATACATTAGCTCACTACCTATCTATGTACTTAGTAATAATTTTACGTTGGTCGGATGTTGTTGGGGTTGAATTGAGATTGCATGTAATTTTGGAATGAAGAATAATCATTGGATGGAACTAGTTTCTCGGGTCAGAAAGTTTTATTACAATTTTGATGTGTTAATAACTGATGGAATGGCAATGTATTACATGCACAATTTCGATTTTCTATTTAAATACATCTTAGAGAACAAAGGACAACTTATATAGTAGGTCACCAGTGCATGTGAAATGAAAACTCTTAAACTTTTTATAAGGCACACTGCGGTTTTAAAACGACCTAGTCAAATACTTATAAATAATTCTAAAAGAAATGTTACAACACGGGTAAGTTATTTTGTGGCTAAATCGATGCAGATAGTAATCTTAAAATAGTAACTTCAGTCTCGTATTGTAATTTTCAAAAAGTAAAGATTTTGCAAATAACAATTTGGAGAAAAATTGGTTGAAAGTTCGACAAAGAGCACCCCAACAACATACGATAACAATTTTGCCTATTAAATATTTCTCAAATAGTATAACAACAATAAAATTTGTAATTTACAAACGCTAGTAACATTCGTAAACAAACATGTTAAAAGCTTTCTGAAAGACTGATTTTTAAAGTACCTACAAATTTTTAAAAATACTTTTAAGATAAAAACTAAAGTTGAGCTCAAAGAAAAAGGCCATAGAGTACAGTTGGGCCGGTGCACCATTGATGTTCATGGGAAGCGCTGATCACATTGCGCTTAGCGGTCAGTCTCAAACACGTATTCATCAGTAAACTAAGTCATGTTGCCTACTAAATATGGAATTTGAACACAAGAATTTGTGTCTTAAGTCAATGTCTAGTGGTAAAGTTTTACTGAAACGAAGTTATTTGAGACAAGCCGCTGGTGGTGCTGACTGATTGCATCAGTGGGACGGGTTCGTTACTGAAAAGTCTCACTGATGGGCGATGGGGTCGTCACATCCCTACGCCGGAATCTTCAAAATTTTACGGTTTATTTCTCATATAATAGTATTAGGTGAACAACAACTTGTGATCAGTTTTTTTATATATAATATGCACGGTTTACGTAACTATTCTTAATGTATAGTGAAAAGAAGAAATGTCAAGATTGAGATTTATGGTATTTCAATAACGTGCTTTTCAAAGTGATTTTTTGTGGCTTAACGTGCTTTTTTAGTATTTCAATAAGTTGCTTTTCAAAAAACAATTATAAACTGTAGTTAATCATCGGAGTCTGAAGGGGCTGACTCCTCGCCATTTTCGATACGTCTTTTCATATCATCGTTGACATGATTTAGTTCTTCTATAGTTACCTTCGTAATGATCTGAACGTCCTCAGTAATCGGCATCTTCTTAACGTTTAGTATATTTAGTGCGTGTTCTAAACACAAATATGAGTTACGCACTAAACCGGTTACCTGTATGCAAAAAATATCGGTAATGAATAGTAAATCCAATAATTCGAATACAAGGACTGACAAGAGTAAAGGACTTACCTTAGAGAAGAACAGTGTAGCTCTACAGTATTCACATTCTTCTTGTATGAATGTTCTATTTCGTCTTCTGCGACGACCAGTATTTTTTGGCTTAGGTATATCAGGCTACAACAATGAAAGAACATTGTATAAACTTTACTTACAAATCAAATGGCAACAGAATCTGTGCCACAAAGTTATCAATCAATCAGTGCGGGAATGGCGCATCTGGGAATATTTTGAATTACCTGGTGCACAATTTTCATGCCTCTTTCTTGCAAGATTAACCTGTTTGTGATCTCATCTCTCAGGACTTTATCGAACACTGGCTGGGCAGCCCTAAGAGTGGCCCTATCCACACCACTCGCTTTGCCTATTCGCAATAGCAGTTCTTCAAGCGAAAACATTGTAGGTTCACAACTTTCACGAGCCTCCTGCAATCAATTAATTAATAAAAGCATTTTTTCAAAAGCTTTCTTAAGATAAAATCACTAAATGAGGGAATAGGATAAATAAATTGACGGATGGGCGAAAAGAAAAGACAAAACAATTTAATATCACTTAAATAATGAATTTGCAGATGTCCTTACTTTTATTGCACAAGTTGTAAAATCACCTTTAATCATTATTACACATGTTATTAAAGATTGCATGGAGTACTAACCTTAAATACTTCATAGACGGTGTGCAGCCAAGTAACTGGTGCGAAATAAATGCTCTCTGATTCAGAATAGCCCGTGTTTATGGAAGACGTGTAGCAGTGTGGAAAGGCCAATATTATCTCGTTATCTTCTTGTACGACGCGAGTGACCGACACATTGTATTCTCGCAGAAGCTGTGGCGGTATCATAGCTATATCCGTTGAGAGCCACAAAGATTTTTTTTGACAAAAAGAAGGACAGAGAGTGTTAACTGCCTTTCTGAAGTTATCAGTTTGTTTGGATGGAATCGCATACCTGAAAAATATGTAATAAAAAATCGAAAACAATTCATCGAATTATAAATAATCGTATTACAATTCATCGAATTACAATTAAACTAATTATAATTCATCGAATTATAATTCACTGAATTACATAATCAAATGTAATCAAAGTAATGATAATAAATCTAGAAATTAATGAGAACAAAGAGTTACCAGATCCTTGGATCCCCTTTATATAACATATCCAACCACGGCAGAGTGTGGGGGTCCATGTAAAAGCAGTTTGTTGAGAAAGCCATCCCTAGGTTCAAAGTGGGTGCTGTTAAGCCGGATACGGCACCCAAAAAACGGAGAACGTTTTCTTTATTCTGGCTAATATCCTGAAATAAATAAGAAATATGAAGTTAATATGACTATTGTTGGACATTTAATTTATCAAAAATTATTCAGTAAGTAGCGTGCAGACTGAAATTACAGTCGGTTTGTAGCAATAAGGCATTATGTTGCAACATACGACTTTAATACAAAAATTGGTATTAAATTAAGTATTTGACTAATGGTTGATTTTTCAATGGTTAGCTAAGTTAATAATTATGATGCTGTCGCGTCAGCATGTTTGTATAAGACAATGACAGCAACAATTTTATTTCTCTGACAAAATGTATCTGACTATTGAAAAATCACCCATAAATAGTATTATTTGTTGAACATGGTTAATAAAGAAGTGCTTTGTAATAGGTACCTTCAAGGTTAAGGTACGGCTACTTCCTCGTGATGGGTCCGAGCCAGTATCAATAGCAGCAGTGTGGACACATATGTGCTCGTTGCCTTGAACTACGTAGCGCCAGTACAACTCTTCTTTTTCTTCTAGACTCATAGGATTATTCTCTCGCGAATAACCATAAACTATATTATATGCATACTCGCTGATCTGCAAAGATAGGTATAGTTTTAGAATATGACATCAGAATTTATGCTATTTAATATTTTATTAAAATGAATTAATAGAAAGTTGAGAGGATGTTAGTTAAAGTAAAGTCAAAAATATTAAATACATGAATCGAAAACGTAAACAATAAATAAATAAATAACCTCTTTAAATCTAGTGTAGTTCATGATTGGGCCTCGCACAATGCAATCTTCTGCTTCTTTGACAACAGCCATTGCAGGAGACTGTTCTTCTGGTTCTTCTTCAGTATCAGTTAACCCCAACATACGTCTCTGTGCGCGCAAAGGGTTCAGTGCGCGGTCCAACAGCCTCTGATTTTTCTTAGACCACGCCTTTTCGACAATCCCAAAGAGCTCCCGTCGTTCGTCTATAAAATAAAAGCGATTCAAGGTATCAAATATTATGGCCGTAGGAAAACAATAACAACAGAAGATATTAAAAGATACTAGAGTGGTGATTAAAAGGCAACTCGGTAGCTGACCAACTAAATTAAGAATAAAATTTATAGCAATGGCAACCAACCTTACCAAACATACTTTGACATGCAAACTTACTTGGCGCAAGAGAATCATAGGGTAGAAGGTACTTCACATAAAGTTGGTCCAGTCTCCTCAGAAAGCTTACATTCCTAGGGAAATTCATGTCGCGTCCAACTCTCAGCCAACGTTTCTTATTGAGTACAAGTTCCAGTCCCCCGTGTCGTTGCACGAGATGGTATAACTTCGGCATATTAATTTCCATACCCCTAACCTGTAATAAAATACTTGACTAACTTACTTACTACAATAAATAAGACTAGCTTTATGAAAAAAAATGCCTTGAGTTATAAAAAAAAACATTATTTTAGAATGTCAATTTACCATCGGTGTGCGACAAGGAATTCCATTTGCACGCGATGCACAAAACTTTATGCAAGCCAACTCTCTCATGGCTGTGCCCCATCGGTTGAACATACGTGAAATGTATTGCTTTGCAACATCAAATCTTATTCCTTCACAACTCTGACATTTCGGCTTCCATCCTGGAGGTGGAATTATTTTACAGATACCGAATTCATATGCTTGGTCCCAAATCTTCATAAAATACTCCATAGGATTCTGTAATAATAAATCATAATCTAAGTTTATCAAAATATTTGTAAATATATTTAGTCTTTACTTCACATAGATAAACTTATTCAGACATCGTAGAACAAGCTGCAAAACAAACAAAACTTACTTTGAACTCTTCTTTCGTGGGTCTAAATACTGGACCTTCTTGCAAAACGCCACCTACAGGATGCATCTGTAGGATAGCATCCGCACTAGATTCGTTCAAGTCTTCAGCACTAATCCGTTCATCTCTTTCCCTGCGGTCGTAGTCATCATCCTCTTCATCATCGTCGGAATTGGCGTCATTGTCGGCGTCGTCGCCTTCTTCGTACACATTATTCAGCATGTGGCGCTCAACAACCTGACTCTGAACCGCAGCTCGAGGCACCTGAACGTTAGCTTGGGGTACCTGAACGTTACGGTGTACCTCAACAGGATGTGCACGTCCAGGCTCATTTACACGGTCCGGTCTGGACAATATGCCCTGAACTCTTTCAACAGAGTGAGGTGCATCATCTATCTGAGCTTGATCAAAATTTAAAATTTCACCAGGTAAACTGATAGTTAGTGTATTTATTAGTTGGTCTAATAAGTGCTCCTTCTCTTCAAGCAAGAAATCCTCATTATTTTTACGTGCGTCATTCTTAGGAATTAGGCAAGCCGACAAAAGTTGTTTTCCGTGGACCTCGTGTATTCGGAGTTTCATCATGAGACGCGGATGTTTCGGAAACAGGTCGAGATATACGTGTCCAGTGTCTTCTTCTGGGGACTTCGGTTCATTATCATACTCATCATCATTTTCTGGCTCAGATTCTGCGGTCGCTTGATTATTTGTTCCAGTTAAATCTAATCGATGAAGTAGTTTCGATAATTTTATTAGTTTATCTATTCTTAAACACGCAACACATGTGGCACAGCGAGTGTCCATTTCTTCCTTAGTTGCATTAATGACTTGTTGCACAGTACCCCACTTAGCAGCGACGCAAGGAAGTACAGAAAGGCCTGCTAAAATTTGTATGTCTTGTTGCTCGACGCTCTGGCCCCTATACAATAAAAAAAAAACGTTTATAGAATAATGTGATATATTTTATAGCAGCAAAGAAATTTACAGCTCGTACTTACCTGGAAATTCGAGGATTCCGTAATACTCTCTTATGTATACCACTAGGTCCCGCAACTGGTTCTGAGGTTAACCTTTGTAACCCACTGGGTCCCGCCACAGGGGCTGGTTTCATTCTTTGTAAACCACTGGGTCCCGCCACTGGTTCCAACGTTAACCTTTGTAACCCACTGGGCCCTACTACTGGTTCCGATGCTAACCTTTGTAGCGCACTAGAACCCGCTACAGGCTCGAACGTTTTTCTTTGCAGTCCACTAGGTCCAGGCTCTGTCGAATGCCTTTGTAACCCACTAGGTCCCGCCACGGGCTCTAACGTCCGCTGTAACCCACTTGGTCCAGCAACAGGTTCTGCTGATTGGTTTTGTAACCGTTTCGGTATTAGTGAACCAGAAGGGGGTGGAACATACGGTTCTAATATAATCTTCTTAGTACTACTCGGGCCAGGAAGTAATGCTTCTAAAACAGGACCATAAAAACAACTATCAAAATACTGTATAATACATACAAATTAAATAACATAATGATAGACTTCTTAATCTGCTATAAACAGACTAAAATAACGGCTGTAATGTTTTCATATTAAAATTTGTACTTGCCTGAACTGAGAAGGTCACAAACATGGTTTCGTTTCTTTGGTGATTTCTTATTCGCCTTGTTATTCTGAGCGTAATACGTCAATGGTCGATTATCATCGACTGAGAATTCTGACGATGAGTGTGGTTTAGAAGATTCAGTTTTCTTTTTATTTGAAGTTACGTTTTTACCTCTTAATGTGTGTATCTTTCTAGCAGTAGTTGCGCAGAGCCTACCGTTACTTAAACGTCGTTTGCGCAAAGACATAATATGTGTTTTTTGCGCATTTTTATCTGCCGCCTTTTGCAATGACCTCAGGACAGAAGCTAATGAATTTTCGTCATTAATACGTGGCTGTTTTGCCTTATTCCTAGATCCCTTGCTGACGCCGTTACCTTTAGCACTGGATCCTTTGCCTTTATTGACTTTACACTTAGTATTGTCTTTGCTTTTACTAATGACTTTGCCTTTAATGCTAACTTTTCCTTTTGTATTATTTTTACTTTTAGTACTATGTTCCTTAAATAGTTCTTTATTCTTTCCGCTAGACTCTTTTCCCGTACAGGAAGACTCTTTGCCATCCGCAGCGACTTCTTTGTTTGAATTATGTTTTTCATTAGGCTGAAGTCTTTTGTCATTCGTTTCAGATTTAATCAAATTTATTAAAGTAGGTTCATCTACACGAGGACTAGTTTCATTATTAACTTTAACTGTATTGCCATTTGTGCAGCATTTTACTGTGTCATCATTATCAAAATCTACATCCTCAGGACCAGACTCAATGCTTATAGGGCTTTCTTCAAACCTTAGTTGCATATCTGCATTGGATTCATTGTCCCCAGAGAAGGCATCATCAGCATCGTCCATAAGAAATTCATGCGGCTTTGTGAATATTTCAGAAACAAGCGACTTATCAGTAGTGTCGCCATTTGTCTGGAGTGTCGGTGGGGTAATTTCCTTTTCTTGGCGCGTCACGTCTTTGCAGGGATTTGTTTCACGGAGCCTCTCCACAACCACTACAGGTTGCAAGTGTGTATGAAGACCTGAAATGTAAGTGTTAGTACAATTATAATAATAAACACATTTTTTTTACTCAACTATAGTGACAGCACAATATATTATGTAAAATAAACATAATTTACAACACAAAACTAGCTACTGTCTACACAACTTAGCTACACAAAAGTAAATTGTTATTTATTGTCGGGCCAGCTATATCTACACTAGGAAAACAATATTAAGAAATAATAATACGTAACTACTACTAAGTTTCAGTAGATAATCTTTAGCGGTAAAATTGTATGTCAACAAAATAGTAAAAATATAAAAATCTTAGTGTACAGTGCATAATAAAAATATAGTATCGTATCTTTAAGCTTGACACGGTGAGCGTGGTATGAAAAACAGCTTTTAAGAGATCCATTAGCTGCGCGCGTTGTGTCACGCAGTGTCCCTCATGATAATGAGCCCTAAGGTTAGCTAGAAACTAGCCGAATCCCTCGTAAAACAGTTTAACAGTAGTAATTTGACAAGTTATCAAGTAACAATCATTTTATGTTTTTAATTTTAAATGCACAGCAATAATAAGAAAAATTATATTCGAAAATACATGAAAACCTGTCATCAGCTCTTTTTTCTATTATAATGGAAATATCCCTTACTAAATAACAGAACTATGAAATTGGGATTAAGTACTGTCCATATCAAATCACATAGTTTCATTTGAAAAAACAATAACAAGAAAATCTTTCCTAAAGTCGCCATTAGTTTCATAGTTAGTGTTTTGTTTTAAACACAACAGATTTCATTATCCTTAAATTAATTGCATTATAAATTAAAATTAGCGTCATTATGGAGCGACGTAGTGACAAAGCAAAGCAACATCAAAGACGTTTACTGAGTGCACCCTACAAACGTACACATTATACGTTATTGGTTTGCCCGCTTTCTGTCTGGAACTTATAGCCTGAAAATTTATCCCGCGTTCGCCCGAATTAGAGGCACTTGTATAAGTGTATGGAACTCAATGTACGGCTGAATTAGCAGCAGCTTTCGACGTCAGCAGCAAAACAATATTGGTCCACTACGTCAACTTGGCAACACGTTGTGTGGTACATCATTGGCCTCACCTACGCAATGATTGGCAACGCGAGTACGCGTCGAGATGTGCCTACTCTCGTGCGTACTAACGCGAATGTAATTTTTCACAGCTCCTTACCAAACGGGACGAGCAAGTAGGTACCTCAGAAAACCAAAATTTTGGTTATAAATATATATGCTATTAAACTACAGCAATTATTGTGTGTAAATAGTGCATACCTAAAAACCCACATTTACCAAGAATTTTGTTAGTTGTTAATTTGCGCCTAAAGTCAAAGTCCACCACCTTTGCTTACACTTGTTTTAAAGTCACAAGATTGAGGAAACGCGTTAAAACGCTACTAAGTTAAAAAATGTAAGCTACATGACGTTAACGTTTATAAGTCAAAGCAATTCATCGAATTACAATTCATCAAATTTTTATCAAATTACAATTCATCAATTTACAATTCCTAAAACACATTTTATTAAAAAATAAATCGCCGAACACATTCAGACGGGATGATGTGTGTGTGTGTGTGTGTGTGTGTGTGTGTGTGTGTGTGTGTGTGTGTGTGTGTGTGTGTGTGTGTGTGTGTGTGTGTGTGCGTGTGCGCGCGCGCGTGTGTGTGTATGTGTGCAAGCGTTTCTGTGTATGTTTGTATTTGTGTTTCTACACACCGTCCACGATGCACAGCACCTACCTTACTATTTCTTACACACCATTTGACATGCACAGAATTCATTAATACATATTTTATACAATTCTATTGAATCTCCGTATAATTTAATTACTTAGGAGTATTTTTTTTCTAGCACGTGTCATTCGACGAATTATTATTCGATCAATTGTTTTTTTCGAGGAATTGTTTTCGACAAATTATTTTTCGAGGATTTACCGTTCGAAGTATTGTCGTTCGGCGAATTATCGAGCATGCGCAATAAGACACCACGGCACCGGTCTAGAGCAGGAGAAAGAACGGGGGGTTTTTAATCAGTAAGAGACACTTTCTCCTGCCTCTCCCTGGGCGGGAGAAAGTCATTTGATGATTTTCCTCTTACAAAAAAGAGATTTACTTACGATATGTCAGTGACTTCTAAATAATCATAGAAAGTACATATAACTCAGTAAAAGTCACATTGGTACTTGCCAGGTTGCGAATCAGCGCCCTCATGCATAAGAAGGGCCCTAACCTCCGGGCCACCACGACATTTTCTTGCGTGGAGATTAATGCTCAAACTTCTCCGTGTGACAAGAGGCCTTTGCTGTGGGGTGGGCCCTGGCACTGTGCCGATGATGTGTATGTATTTTAAAAACAAATTTTTAGACTACATGGCTACTATATGATGATATACTTAAATTATTATCCTAAATAGGAATATAATTTACTTATATAATTCTATGGCTCTCGGCTCTCATGGCTGAACCTATGGAAACTGCTACAAATACCGACAATGCAGTAAATAAATGTATGATAAATAAAATAAATACATGTGATTATTCCTTAATTTTCAAGTACAAGTCTAACTTAGTGCAGACATTAAATCTTTTGAACAAAAAAAACCGACTTCAAAAAGTAAACTAAAAAGCAAAAAAAATAATTTTCTTTATACAAAGTAATACGTGTTTTCATTTAGGTAAATAGAAAATAATATTAATAACTATTTTTATAATCTTAAAGTCGGTGCCGTCCGTTCAGGAGTTCCCTGAGCTGTCCTTTGTTCTCATCATCAGACCACTAATGACAGTTACTACCAGTCTTGGTGTAAATTGCTGAACAAGACGAATTATTGAAGCCCAAACACAAGGCAATTACTCCAATAGACAAGGAGATCCCTCAACTGTCTTCCGGCTTCATCAGGTCGAGTTCAACCATTGGCAAGTTGACGTAAATACCTGAATAACTTCAGAAAATATATGAATCATGCCGACTGTCCCTATAAAATTTGAAAGGCCCCTCGATTTTCCTGTGTTTCCATCATCAGATCCTGACCTGGTGAATATGGGATCACCTGGAAATCATACAGTACTGAACAAAAAAAAATACCAAATTCGTCCAGGCACCTTCGAGTAATCGGTTAACATACATAAAAAAAAAGATAACGACGAATTGAGAAACTCCTACTTTTTGAAGTCGGATAACAAGGTACAAGGTTGGACAAACATGGTTAATCTTCACTTGAAAGAAAAATCCTACGGACAAACACATATAAGTATAACCTGACATATAAACTACATATTATTACCAATTTACATTCACCTAAGCGACAATATTCTAACAAGAATCAAAATGGGCCTAAATTATTATGTACAACACTGTTTGTAAATGAAAAATCTTATTTAACATTTAGCATGCAATAATATCTACCAGAAAAATGTGAACATTGACGCGCAAGTATTCAGAGTTGGAAATGAAAAGAAAAACAAACACTAAGATGTACATATAAACTTAACCTACCAAATCTATGAAGAGCAATGTTCCTCTTGAGTCCCGAAGCATTAAAAACTATAAAAAAAAAAATAAGCAGAACCCAATGTTAACTGTTTAACCGTAAAAATTGGCAACATAAGAGAAAAAACAAAAGACGTACAAAAATAAAAAATACATATATTATTGTTATGTTATGTTATATTTGTTAGGACAATTGGAAAAGGCTGTATTATCATTGTTATTGATGTTGTGCAGTAATTTAAAAACGAATAAAAGCGTGCATTAAACACTGTTTGCCACCAGTAGTGTTATTTCAATTTCAAATAATTGAAAACTATGTGTTTACGTGTTTTACTCAAACTTTCGCCAGTCAAGTTCGGAAAAGTATAATTCATATTTTATAAAACTTTATTAATTACAAAAAAAGTGTTATCTAGTCTGATATTTTGCATCAGTGTCAATATAACAAAACAATACCTTTATCTCTGGTATTTAAAAAAAATATTGTTTGAATTCCTAATGTTATTTCACCTATATTTATAAGGTATAATTATATAATTATAATAATTATATTATATATTACTATAATTGTAAGGTAATGAATTGAGAACCTCCTCCTTTATTTGAAGTCAACAAGGTCAACAACAAGTCAAACAACAATGTTATTTCACCTTTACTATCGAAGGTAAATAATAAATGATTGTTAAAAGTGTAGCGATAGATGCCGAATGTGCATTAATTATCAAAGACTTGATAGAGGACATTTGACTGACTGTGTTATCACACACACTAGTCATTAGGAAAATGGTCACTGTCATCATTATCAGCCTATAAGTGTCCACTGCTGAGCAAAGGCCTCTCTCTTCTCACACGGTTCTCTCAAGGTATGAGCATTTATCACATTGCTTGCTCAATGCAGGTTGGCGATTTCAAACTAATAATTAGATTTTATAAGTCCAGGTTTCCTCACGATGTTTACCTTGACCGTACGTCAGTGGTGTCTAAATAATTATAGAACGTACATATAACTCGGAAAAAGTCACATTGTTACTAGCCAGGTTTTGAACCCGCACCCTCATGCATGAGAAGCGGGCGCTTTAACCTCCGGGCCACCACGACAAAATGGTGAAAATGTGATAATATGGCAGTCTTTGAAATTAACTATGTACGTGCAGTGCATTTTCGACAATCGCTATTAGCAATATGAACAAATACTAAGTGATTGAGTACCGACCCTGGAGTGAGACCACATCTAATAGACTCGTTGCGGTCATGTTATTGATTGTGACATTTCGCGCGTCCTGAGCGGCATCGCGTCTGTGGTCAACGGCTGCCACCGCTGCTGCATTTGGAGGTACATAAGCGCCCTGTGCAAACTTTCGCTGCGCTTGTACACGACGCGAACGCGGCCTGAAATAATTCAATATAAATTACTTATTTTTAATTTGAAGAGAAAGTATATATTATGTAGTGATACATTATATTGTATTTAAGGTATAATACATATGCTTGTCAATAATATTCAACGATTCGCTTAATCTAAAAACCAATGAAGTATAATCTTTGCAAGTGCCGCACAGCTGGGAAATCAATGTTTTTGTTCTGATCTGGTTGACAATTTGCGCCGCGAAGCCGTCCTAGGATAATGAATAGAAGTCAAATATTAATAGTATTTCCATTGTCCTTGGGTGCACTTTTATAGTGCATACAGGGATAATTGCCGGCTGATGTCCCATCACATTTAGATTAAAATTGTTCAACGGGCCTCTGCGAGTTGGCTTCGGCTCCTCGTACGCCTTCCAAAGGTCCGGGAGCCTGTGGTCCCGTGAAAGGAAAGAACATACTAAACTTGAAATATATTGAGGTAAACCGTGATTTCAAGTAAGTGAACGAGACATACCAGGTCTTGAAGCATTATAGGGAACACCGTCAATTAAACGGGTTGGACGTTTGAAATTCTTAATTTTGGAGTACAAAATGAACCTACCTTCTTTCTCTTTAGTATTGTGTAAGAACTTTACCATACTATTATGAGAGTCTTTTGGCAACTCTCACAGGAATGCGAAAACAATAATTGTTTTATGTGCCTTAGAAGTACCTCTACGTCTATCAAAAAGTTTGAAAATAAATATTATGAACCAGCTAATTTCGCGCGGTTTCACCCGCTGCTACGGACGTTAGCGTGATGTTTTATAGACTATTACCTCCCTCGATAAATGGACTAACAAACACAAAAAGAATTGTTCAAATCGAAACAGTAGTTTCGGAGATTATCAAACAAACAAACTCTTACGCTTTATAAAATTAAATAAATAATATAGATTAGCAAAATAATATGGCAATCCCAAACACCAATATTAAAAAATCAATTGAAATTTTTGCACCAATAAGATTCGTGTAGCTATTATTGATGAGGCGGCATCGCCCCTCCTGCGCCCCAAGATCAATATGGCTAGACGGGAGGCACTATACCTAGCTATGGTACCGATCAAACTAGGGGACAAATGAATGAGGGGGAACTGATGCAACCTAGCCCGCTGTATCTAAGCAGCTCGAATCAAGTAAGAGAAAGGGAGAAGGCTCCTTGTTTTAGGCAGGATGCAAAGGATTTGTATATCAATTAATTGGTCAGTAATTAGTAATCTGGTAACAACTAGCTGCGTTCGGTAGAGCGACGGTATCTTCGCCCCTAATTTGAGCTGGTTCTAAGTCCAAACTTGCAATTTTTATTTCATAAGAGCCTTCTCCAGATTGTCAATATATATTTAAGAAATCCATACAACCGAAAGTGTGATTTAAAAAAACTCTTTCATAGGTGAAGAAGTCATCTAGGATGCATGTAACCTCCACAGCATTCTGTATTAGGTACTTGTTATTGTATATTACTTATGTAATCAATCGTTTCAACTTGTAAGAACGTCAAGTTCGGGTTTTTTTTTACACGTGGTAATCGTACCTTTGCATCAAAATTCATCTTTACGACTTTATCTTTTGATTCAATTTAATTTATCATATCACTAGTGGCCTGTTCGGGATTAACTCTGATGGACATAAGATTTTCTAAATTAATGATAACTTTATGGAAAAATTAAGAATTTCTAATTCAAATAAATTCAAATTTACATTTTAGAATTACAGTCAACGAGTGATTTAGTTTACCTTTATTATGATTGTGTTTCGTTTATTAGGGACACGAATCAAAACAACAGGTTTTGAAAAAAAAAAACAAGTGCCGTTCGCAAAAATTCAACAGTTGTAAAGCATATAGGTACTTAACTAAAATTAGTTTAATTCTTCGATTTAAAGCACTTTACAAATATGTTTTCTATTTCCTTCCAAAGACACAAAAAGCAAAGAAGAATACTATTTAAACTCCAAAGTTGCAAATAAAAATTAATAACAATTTATAATAAAATATTTCACCATATTTAGATTTTTTGTGGATTTCATCTCTTTTTTGGTCAATAATTTAATATTAAACTTGGTTTTTTCATTCTTATTTTTAATTATGCTCGTAACATTGTTGAAATAAGACTCATTAATAACAATAATAAAACTTATTATAGTAACAGGCTAGCACGTTGTCAATACAAAATTTTGTATAGATCAATACAAATTTCACACATTCTATTTAAGTATTATATGTTTTAGAACCGTGTAAATGTTTTGTTTCAATTTATTTAGCTATAACTACCAAAAGTTTTTAAATGTGCACTTACTTCATTGCCGATGTTTTAAATCACTATTAAACTAAAAACACACGCGAGTTTCCCGTTCGGCAACACTGCCAACATAGCCAAAACCGGCAGTGTTGCCGAACGGTGCCAGACTGAAACCCCCGCGGGATACGCTACGCGCTTTTATATGATAGAGACAAATATACTGCAATCCCCACCCTACACCCGTCGCAATTACTCCCTATGCACACTACAGTATTTACCGTCGTTGCAGGGAGCCTGGGATGAGTTGTTGCTAGGCTCCCTTTTATGGCAGGGGGCCTCTCCCTACAGGGGTAACAATTAGCGTGTTTTGGATATCAATTTCGGCCAGACCACCATGTATGTGTATACAGGACGGTATTAAAATCGTAAGCAAAATTTAAGTTAAGGTTCTGCTAATCATGTTAAGAAAAGGCAATATATATACTCAGAATACAGAACAAACTCTGTATTCTGAGTATATATATAAAGCAAATCGAAATTCATCCGATCCAGCTAGATCCAGCTAGGTAGGTCCAATTTCGAGAAGGAGGTCAATCGTCGAATCCAACTTGGATGGGCAGCGTTCGGGAAACTACGCAACATCTTCTCGTCCAACTTACCTCAGTGCCTTAAGACGAAAGTCTATAATCAATGTGTGTTACCAGCGATGACCTATGGAACTGAAACGTGGTCTCTTACTGTGGGCCTTATAAAGAAGCTCAAGGTCGCTCAGCGCGCTATGGAGAGGGCTATGCTCGGAGTTTCTTTGCGAGACCGTATAAAAAACGAGGATGTCCGCAAACGAACAAAGGTTTCCGACATAGCCCAGCGGATTAGTAAGTTGAAGTGGCAATGGGCAGGGCACATAGCGCGTAGAACCGACGGCCGCTGGGGCAGAAAGGTTCTCGAGTGGCGGCCACGTACCGGCAAGCGCAGCGTAGGACGTCCACCCGCAAGGTGGACAGACGACCTGATTAAGGTCGCAGGAAGCCGCTGGATGCAGGTCGCTTCCAACCGGCCTATCTGGAAGTCAATGGGGGAGGCCTATGTTCAGCAGTGGACGTCCTGTGGCTGATATGATGATGATGATGATGAAATCAAAATTATTATTCGAAATCCTAATATTTAGAATTTGTCGCCTACACAAACTCAAACAAACTAAAGTATGTGCAAGCAGACATGCCATTATGGAATACAAAAATTTGAAGCACTTTCGCCAAAAGTAGATAGTTAAGTTAAAAAACGTGGTCTGCAGGTATAAATGCCGACCCCCTGTCCGAGATTTATAGGAGGGTAGGCAATTGATTCATTGTGTCTGAAGGGGGTGGCGTCCCCAGGCCGCCAGTCCATATAATATCTCCAATTTGGGTAGGCAGGCTTTGGGTCTCCCTGAACTGCATAGTGTGTATTATACATATGGTTGTATACTGTCGACGTCTGGAGTATTGCAAGTCGTGAGCTATTCGTGCATAGTAGAGATAAAGTAAGTTCTACCAAATAGGTGTAACTAATACGTTTGAAAAATGAAATACTTATCAATATTTAATTGTCGATTAATTTATTTTACACTGAGGACACTATTATTAAATGATTATAGATTGATTGCATAGCTAGACTGTTTGGATGGGGATTTTTTATGTAAAAGGTCAGCAAACGAACATGATTGGATCTGATGGTAAGCAACCGGCGCCGCCCATGGACACCCGCAACACCAGAGAAGTAAGTTGTAGGTGCGTTGCCTAACTTTTGGGGATTAGTGATTCAGAAATTTAGGGATTGGAAGAGGGGAAGAAGGATTGGGCCTCCGATCGAGCTGATCCATTTGTGCCGAAATATGGCTCTCATCACACTTATCGGCATAGCTTAGTTAATATTACGACTACCAGTTTTGAACAAAATGAGGAACTAATTTATATTTTCTGTACCTACACAGGTAAACAAATTCACATCCTGCATAAAAATCCTGACTTCATTACTATTGACGAGATATAAGTACGTATAGATAGATAGAAGTCAGGATATTTTATACAACCAGTTGTTTGAAAATCTTATTTTCCATATGGATCAGACCCCTTCAGCAAGAATAAAGGTAACTTCATTAAATCGCGTCAAGAAGAAAAAGAAACTATACTATTTTATATCTCACATAATGAAATGCTCAAACATATTATTTATTTTCTACTGAACAAGCCATAATAAGAGTACAAAATGGGGACAAGCCAAAATAATTGCTGTGTGTTTAATACTACCTACTCTTGAAGCTCATAAAAAAAAAATTTGAATTCTAGCCAATATATAATGAGACAATCGCATTGCAATTAAAAGCCATTTAATTAAAAACTATTGCAAAACAGTTATTTAAAACATTTAATTTATAATCATATAATAGTCATGGGGCATTAGACAGATATTTTTAGAACATGAAATAATACACTACTTCGTGTTATTCCCATAGTCCTTCGAAAATTCTTAATTTCTTATTACAAAACATTTATCAGATTATGCAGATTCTAATGTGACTCATTTCCTGTACATAATATTGTCACTATTATAGTAATTTTGAATATATGAAATGGTTTTGTGTTCTTCTCGTGGGATGACAACCTAGCCTTCATCCTCTTCCAAAATATAAGTTTGCCAACGAAATCAAAGTTCCATCCATATTGTATACCATAAAGTAATATTCTTAATATAATCAAATAACAATCTCACTACATGCAGGCTAACTTTAAGTGTGGATAAGCCATGCTTCGGCACGAATGGGTCATCTCAACCGAGGTGATACCACGGCCTCACAAAAAACAACCACAGCGTTTTGTTTAGGCGTATGAGTGAAGTTACTGAAGGCCCAATCCTCTCCATTCGTGTTAACTCCTCCGTCGTTGCAGATGTCCATGGGCGGCGCTGATTGCTTACCATCAGGTAATCTGTTTGCTCGTTTGCCAACCTATAACGTAACACCTATAATAAAAAAAGCCTGACTATTTCGGCTAGTGGTAGCCAAAAATCAAAGGCAATAAATACTGGAATTCCGAATATATTGTAATTATATGTACAAGATGAGTTCTGATCTTGTTTCCCAATGATTCTAAAATATTTATTTTTACTATTATGAATACCTGGATACTAAAGCACTCATACACTTGAGTTACCACTCATTAATTCATCAGACCCCAAGACACATCTCTTGTTTACTATCATCATATCTTATTACACATGTAATGCACATATGTACACTATATTTTTTAATAAAATCTTACTTTACACAGCAACCATAAAAAAACTAATATTTGTGGAGCTATCATGAATCTATCTCAATATCAGAACCATATAAATTGATTTCATTACAAATATTAAGATATTTATTATCAAAACCAATAATTGATGTTAAGATACTACTTAATTACCAAAACTAATAATTAATCTCCAAAAAACGTGTGAATATTTATAAACCATACCTCATTACTTAAATTTCTATTTCATATTTGAAGGTGTAATTTTTTTTTTATTTTTGTGGGTAGACTTAAATTATTATGATTTATTAATTCATCTTTCTAGTGTTTGTTTAAGTATATGATTTATAAACTAATAATAGTTAAGCAATGTGCACACTCCAGCATCTATTATGTTTTATCTAATTATAATTAAATTACATTGTTCAATTACAAGTTCCTATGCTTAAAAAGTCACTTGAGTAATAGTAGTGAGTGAGCTCTACAATCATAAACTTTTCTTTATTACTATTAGTGCACATTTTAGCGTGTATTTTCAAATATTTCAAATGACTTCTCCGAGTTCCTTAGTCGGAGACATCTTTAAGCGAGCCACCGTGGTCTGAACAGGTTATTTCTTCCGAGATTGTAGAATAGTGCCTCCTTTATTTGAATAATTTAATCTTCATAATCTATAATTTCTAGGTTTTTATCAGAAAAATAATTAAGAAATATGTGTCTAAGACAGAGTTGTAAAAGAAAGTTTCATTTAAAATGTTCAAAAAAGGGGATTTTGATTTGATTTTATGATAAAAATTATAGTATAGTAAAGGTGAGACCTTCTTTTGATGAAGATTTCCTGAAAATTGCTAGGGTACATAAAAATATTTGTTGATGTGATAGGGTAGGTAGTGAATAAATTGTTGCTACCCATAACTTACCTTTTTTATATATTGTAAATCGAATTTCACGGTATGTTAAACATACTTTTTTCGTCAAAACTTCTCAATCAAATACGAATATTACAGTATTTTAATACACTACTTAAATATATCACCAACCCGTTTTTGGGTACCACCTATTCTAAAATATAGTGGGTAGAAACGTTTTACAAGAAATATGGCGGTCATAGGTAATAAACGAAATAGATATAATAATCTGTGAACCATTGAAAACTACATAATAGTTGCTAGACCAAATGAAATACACATATAAGATTTAATTTTAACATATTTTAATCATTACCTAAATAAATTCAACAATCGCCTCATTTTATTAGTACTACCCGCAATTAAACATAATTAGTGCAATCCACACTAAACGCAATCCGTGATCATCGAAAATCAAAATACTCCAAAACAAACGCACGCGTAGCATTTTAATTGATTACCAAAACAAAACAAAAACAACCGCCGGTGTTATTCTGGCGGGTAAATTTACTGTTCCACGAAGAAAAGATCAAATTGGTTTTAAAATCGCATACCATTAACAAAAAACGAATTAATATAATAATAACATCTACCATATGCAGTTTTAATTAAATCAAAACTTTGAAATATAATATTATAAAAATACAAAATGGCAGAGGCGTCACATAAAATGTATAAAATAATCTTAAGAAATCGCTAGGATGGTCGCTGCAAATGCTAGAGAATTAAAGAACTACGGACATAAATTGACTTACGCGCTCATGTTTACAAGTATTTTCCTTTCTTTCTTGGATTTGTAAATAATATATGGACGCGCCGCCGACAACTGCGCTGACACTTACAAACGTCCTCTCTCCCTCCTCCTCCTATGATAAATTAGCAACAAATAGCAAAAATAGTCCTTAAACTGTTGCCACCGTCGACATTATCATTTTTTTTATTTGCAACATTATTTATTCTCTTGTCTCTGGTATACTGGAAATCAACATAGACATGTACAGAATTAACAGACCAAACATAAGCTTAAAATTGTGGAGTTATTTACAGCTTGCCAAGTTGCCAAGAGAGTTTAATGCGATGACGTTTGGAACTACGATACGTTTGTGGTGGCAACACTATTAAAACGTAAACAACGGCTAGTTTCAGTGCTTAAATAAAACCTTTGAGTTATTTCACTATTTTATACATTATTTCGCAACGATTAATGTTTACTTTTTATTGGCGATGCAAAGATTATCAGCACGCCTCTAGCGGCGAAATTTAGAAACTGTCTAAGAATGACACTGTTTGTTTATTAGTGCTTATATTCTCTTTGGTTTATTATGTTAGATTATTCAGATGGATCACGATTCTCAACGGAAACCTGTTGCTAATAAAATTAGAAATACGAAATATTGTTGCGTTCCTCAATATAGTACTTACGGAGATAAGGGAATAAGTTTTCATTTATCCCCAAATAATAAAGTTATGAAAAAGAATGGAAGACTGCTTTAAGAATACGCAAGTCAATTTCACCATTAATGAGAGTTTGTTCTCATAATTTTCAAGCATTAAACTTTTTCCAAACAGAAAGTATAATGTTTTAATTAGGTACATTATTTTACTTCAATTATACTTATATGTATTTCATAAGTTACTCATTTAGTTTAAGTACACTAAGGCGAGTTTCACGGCAGATAACGAGATTATGGTTATTTATTTATTTCTTCTTCATACAAGCGGTGTGAATGGCGGACTTAATGCCTTAAGGCATTCTCTAACAGTCAACCATAGGGCAGTGCAGAGAATTTTTGCGGTTGGTGCGAAGCAAGGACACAGAGTCCTAGAACAGGATGAAAGGGGAAAGAAAAAGGAAGAAACAAACACGATTCTTTACACATAAATAAATAGATATGCATAAAATAAGTTAACGAATACAATAAATAATACATGTTAAGTATGGATATATTGAAACATGCATACTATAATATACAGATATACATATACATATATACATACATACATAATATTATCTAGATGGGAAAAAACATGTCGAGACTAGTTACCACATCTGTTTTGTGTCTGCCAATCCTTAAATAAATGCTCGTGGACTTTTAACTTGAACGAGTAGCGATTTGTTGCCATTCTGATT
Source organism: Spodoptera exigua (assembly GCA_902829305.4). Classification (NCBI taxonomy): domain Eukaryota; kingdom Metazoa; phylum Arthropoda; class Insecta; order Lepidoptera; family Noctuidae; genus Spodoptera; species Spodoptera exigua. The sequence continues at coordinate 1,728,194 of LR824601.2, read as the reverse complement.
TCCTTCGGAAGCGTATTCCATAGAAGAACAGCTTGGATGAAGAAAGAAGAATGGAAGAAGTCAGTGCGATGGGTGAGACACTGAAGGTGTCGATTGTGGGAAGACCGAAGAAATTTTGAATGGTTTGCGCAAGTATATTGAAAGTTTAGAGGTATGAGGAACAGGGTGGAAAGTTCCTCATCCTCCATTGAAAAGGGAGGATCCTCCGACCAGGCGAGGTGTTCGTGCCTGGCGGGCTACTGCCCGACGGTTGTTGTCGGGATATCTGTATGGGTGCTAATTGTGTTGATAACTCTTATAGCGCGATGTAGACTCTTGCTCGTGATTGGTGCTGTTGTTTATGTAGTGCGCTAGATGTCGCTACATCACTCCCCTCCGAGACCGGAGGTCGTTAGTAGGTTGAGTCGTCTGAATGTCTTGTCTTGTCGAGCCAGTTGATGGTTCCAGTGCGTGGGAACCGCTGCCGCCTAGTTCACGGTGAGTCGGAACTGTCTGCGGGGATGCCCCAGTGAGTCGGGGTGTTGCAGTGCTGAAGAGTGGCTGGCTGCTGCGTCGACCAGGAGAGGAAGTACGTCTCTGCTTGCTGACCGGCCGGTGCAGTATGCTGTGCCGAAGTTGCTGATGAGGCTGTAGGTGCTGACCAGGAATGCGCGTCGGCTGCATGCTGGTGGTCAGGGAACCCGTTGTAGCCGTGGAAGCTGGCTGACTGTAGACTCGCTGCTTGAAAGCTTGAGGAAGTGCTGACGTCATGGCTATGACGTAGTTGCACGAAAGGCTGCATTGATGTTCATATGTTCGGGGTCACCAGTTTGGAGGTATGATGATGATCACGTCGGCAGGATTGCGTCGATAATATCACGTCGGGGTCACCAGTTTAGAGGTATGAGGAACAGGGTGGAAAGTTCCTCATCCTCCATTGAAAAGGGAGGATCCTCCGACCAGGCGAGGTGTTCGTGCCTGGCGGGCTACTGCCCGACGGTTGTTGTCGGGATATCTGTATGGGTGCTAATTGTGTTGATAACTCTTATAGCGCGATGTAGACTCTTGCTCGTGATTGGTGCTGTTGTTTATGTAGTGCGCTAGATGTCGCTACAAAAGTAAGGGGCGAGGTAGCTAGGCGAAGAAGGAGAATCAAGGTAAGAGAATAAAGTTGTAAGTGCCCTCTGTTGCACCAGGTTATTGTTCCAGGTTCTAAAAGGCACAAGTTGTTTCCTTATGTCGTACCGTCTCAGAATATTCTTCAAATAAGCTCCGATAAAGAAGTACCATTTGAAAAAAGCACTCAAATACAGTTTCTTCCTATGTGGTAAGAGGATAGATCAGCTTTAAAGCAATTAACCCTGTAGATTTACTCAGTAGTGATTAGGTATTTATTTATTTTACGGGTATTAATTCAATTGAACTTTTAGAAACATCGACTATTGACAGAAAAATTATTGTCTTAGGGCTGATATATCAAACCCTTTTTTGTTTTGGTGTCGGGTTGGAAAATCCTCATGGAGACCCATCCCCTCGGGGAAGGGCGAAGGGTACTGTCAGACTCTTACTGACTAAAAACCAACCCGGTGTTCCTCCACTTACCCATGTGTCGGAGGGGCGGGTATCGCCGAAGCATTCGTCGCAACCCCCCGACGGGTGTTGGCCCGCCAGATGGTAAGGCGGGCCCCGTCACCCACTGCGGCCGTCACCCCGACCGCAGGACTCCACTATGAGGCGCGCGCGGAACACGGCGCCGCCCCCTCGAGGCCTGCTGCTGGTCGGACGACAAGACGCCCCGAGTCTGTCGTCCGCAGGCCGCGCCCTACGGTGGCTGCAGGTCGGCCACCCTACGACGTCTAGTGCGTCTGCTGCGGGAGGGAAGAGAGGAGGCAGCCTCTCTCTCCCTTTCCGCCGCCTCCTTTGCGAGCATCACGGCCTCGCAGAAGGTAGCGACGGTACTCCACCCTGATTCGCTCCCGACCATAGTAGACACTACAGCCGGAAGCGAGAGATTTCCCGCAGCACCTACGGCCGCGACCAGGTCACGACGCTGCTCGGCCCAAGCTGGGCATTCCGCCAAGGTATGCAGCGCCGTATCGTCGCGGCAATCACCACAATGGTGGCACTGAGACGTCGGCTCCCGACCTATGCGACACAGGTACTTCCCGAAACACCCGTGTCCGGTAAGCACCTACGTCAGCCGGAAGCTGAGGGCGCCGTGGCTCCTATTGAGCCACTGCTCTAGAACGGGCCTTACCGCCTCTATAGCGGCGTGCCCCGCCGTGGGTTGCGCTAAGCGCGTCTGCCACTCCGCAATTAAGGTCTGGCGGAGTTCTGCCCTGCGTGCCTCAACCTGTCGAGGCACCAGGCGCTCGCCCCGCTCGACTGCCTCCGCGCGCCACCAATAGAGCGACGCGAGGAGTTTTGCGTCGAGGTCCCAGGGCGGGGATCCGGCTAGGAGGCTCGCTGCCTCAAAGGAGATCGTACGGTATCCCCTGATTATCCTGACGGCCATCGCGCGCTGTGGCCTTCGAAGCGCGGCGATGTTGCGGGCCGTCAGGGCGTCCGCCCATACTGGCGCAGCGTATAACGCCATCGACCGTACGACCCCCATGTAGAGCCTCCGGCAGGAGGAGATGGGCCCCCCCCTGGTTGGGCAGCAAGCGCGACAGCGCAGCAGCGGCGCCCATCAACCGGGGGGCGAGCCGTGTAAAGTGCGGCCCGAAATTCCACCGACTGTCGAGAACGAGTCCGAGGTACTTCATCGTGGACTCAACAGCGATGGAAACCCCTCCTACTATAATGCTGGATCCTTGAGGCGGCCTCATCCTCGGCCCATGAAAACACAGGGCCTCCGATTTGTGCAATGCCACCTCTAAGCCCAGCCGCCGGATCCTACCCACGACGTGCGCGACACCAGCCGTCGCGCGTATGGTCGCCTGCCGGTACGACTTTCCACGCGCTGTAACTAGCGTATCGTCGTCGTAACAAATGACGCCGACTCCGTGGAGTAGCGCACCGCGCAGAGCCCAGTCGTAGCCAACGTTCCACAAGAGCGGACCCAACACCGATCCCTGCGAAACGCCGCACGACGTCTCTCGCCGACCCCATCCTTCTCGACCCGGGTACACCACCGACTTGTCCGACAAATAAGCACCGACAATGCGTTGGAGGTAGCGTGGCACCCCGTGATACCGGAGTGCCTCTCGGATGGTACTCCAGGCCAGGGTAAGGTGTTGAAAGCGTTAGCGATGTCGAGCGACACCGCCAAGACCACCTCACCCCGGGCGACTGCCTCCTCCGCCAGGACCTTTACGCGCATGATAGCGTCCACCGTGGAGCGCCCCTGGCGAAAACCATATTGGTTGTCCGCCAAATCCGGCCCCACCCTGGTCATGTGCTGGACGAGGCGGCCGGCGATGATTCGCTCGAAGATCTTACACACCTCGTCCAGCAACACGATCGGCCTGTACGCAGACGGGGAGTCTGCGGGGCGCCCCGCCTTTTTGAGCAAGACCAGCTTTCCGGTCTTCCACCGGCTTGGGAACTGGCCCCGCTCCAAACATGCGCTTAAGAGCCCCGCTAGTCGGGGCCAGAGAGCTTTCATAGCCAGGACCCATGCACGGCCTGGAATGCCGTCGGGCCCTGGGGCGGTGTTCTTGATGCGACCCACCGCCACTCTCAACTCTACCCGGGTCACTTCGGGCACGTTTTCGTCAGTCTCGTCTTCCGCGTTGGGCGAAGTACGAGGCGGAACCATAGCCGGTGGTGTGTGCTCCGGTCTCGACGGAAACAACGCACACACCACCTCCTCCAGCAGCTGTGGCTGGAGACTCCGGGATAGTGGGGGGCCCATTGGCGCAATTTGCCCCGTACCATGAGGTAGGGGCGTCCCCAAGGATCTCGGTCCAGAGTCCTCAACAGCTCTACGTTGGCCTGGGCCTTTGCCCGGACAATGGCCAGCTGGAGGGCGCTTTTCTATAGCGCGCCTCTCTATAGCGGTTGTATAGTTCCGCCTCTTCCTGTTCGGCCGCAGCTGTAAAGGGGCTGCGGCATCTTCTTCGGTACCTTGCGTACTGGCGCCGCACCCGTACACAAGTGGTGCGTAATTGCGCAATCGAGTGCGACCACCAGTAGACTTGGCGCCTGGATGGTAGCGGCCGGACTCGGGGCATGCCAGCGTCGCAGATGTGCGACATGCTCTCCCGGAACCACTCCGCCTCCTCGTCGATGTTGGTTGGCCTGTCTGGAGAGTCCAACCAGGCCTTGACGATAGAGGCCTCCAAGAGAGCCTCCTTGTCCAACCGCTTTAACGCCCAACGCGGACCGTCTCCAACGCCCACCGGGGTCGCTTGGATCGGCCCAACCGAGGTGTGAGCAGAGACGCTGAATCGAATATATCGGTGGTCAGACAGCGTCTCTACCTCCTCCAACACGTGCCAGTCCAGGACAGTGCGTGCGAGAGCGGGGCTAGCGAAAGATAAGTCCACTATAGATCCACCTCGCTGCCGCACGCACGTCTGCACGGAACCCCGGTTTAGGAGAAGCAGGCCCTGCTCGACCGCCCACTCCTCCACTAACTCGCCCCGCGCATTCGTACACGGCGAACCCCAAGCCGTAGATTTGGCATTGAAGTCCCCAAGGACTATCACGGGACGAGGATGACTACGACTGACAATCGTGCCCAACTCCAATATCAAATCCTCCATGTCGGCGAGAGAAAGGCTGGGGGGGAAATACACCCCCACGACCATGATATTTCCCCAAACTGCCGCAACATAGCCCCGCCCTCGGGTGACGGCCTCGAAGGGCAGGGTGTCGCCGGCAGACCTCAAAATAAGTGCTACCGAGCGGTTTGTGTCGCACACCCAGTCATCCCTGGGTGGCACAAAATACGGCTCGGATACAACTGCCACATCAATCGACCACTGCACCATGCTCTGAAGCAAGAGATCATGAGCCCTGGCGCAGTGGTTTATGTTGGCTTGAAGGAGACGATGTAGGGCCATTATTGGGTTTCCATTGCCGTTGCCTCCTTCCCAGCCCTCGGCGGATATTCTGCCGCAGCTGGCGGGTGAACCGGCTGCGAGGAGCTGGTTGCCTGCTGTGCCATACTAGCTGGCGGATGAGCCAGCGTTCTCCTGGCATTCTTCTTGGGCCTTGCGCAGGCCTTAGACCCAGTGTGATGATTGGCTGGCTTGCCAGATGCCGCACAGATAACGCAGTGCGGCGTGGCAGTGCAAGTGCCAGCCTTGTGACCGGGCTGACCGCAGCGGAAGCACAGTTGGCTGCGGTCTACTCCCGCGGTGCACCGTGCTCCCGCATGTCCTCCTTCTAAGCAGCGGTAGCACCGATACGGCTTGGGCTCTAGGAGCAAGACCTGCGCCGAGACCCAACCAACCAGAAGCCGCTTGTCTTTTAACTTTTTAGCCGCCGCTACGGGACAGCTGACCAGAACCGTCCCGAGACCGGAGACACCCCGGCGTATCGTACCCGTCTTCACTTGCTCCGGCGGGCATCCTCCGGCCTTAGAGATGGCAGCGGTGACCTCCTCCTGTGTGACGGAATCGTCCAGGCCCGATATACGCAGGTCTGCGCATTTAGTCGGCCTGGACACTTTTACGTCTTCAGGGCCTAGAGACGCCCTAAGTCTATCAGCAAGGGCGTCTGCTATGGGACCGCTGGTAGCTCCCGATACCTCCAGTAGGCGACCGCCGGTGGCAGTTGTCTTGCAACGAAGGCCCGTTATGCCGAGATCACTCAACGAGATCGCGCGTCATTTCCTGACGGATCAGGCGCGTCAACTCCGCCTCCTGCGACGGCAACTGTGGTTGTTGTGGCGTTATTGTAGGCGGAAGGCCCACCTCCCGCCTAAGTTGCTCGCGCCGAAAGTTGGCCATTTCTTCCTTAAGCTCCTCGTGCTCCTTGCGGAGCTCCGCCATTTGTGATGCGAGCTTTTTGTTTTGGGCCCGCAGCAAGGTCGTCTCTTCGGCTGTCGTGCGAGTCATAAGTAACTGCGCAATCTCCATGATGGAGGCCGTGGCTTCTTTGAGTGCTTTCTTGCTGCAGCCGCTAAGGCCCTTCGAGACCTTGCTCACCCGTCTTATGGCTGCAACCGCGTCAGCCAATCTTTGGTTTAAGTCGGAGGCAGGGAGCTCTTCTGCCTCTACTCCTAGATCCAAGACGACAGATGACGATTCCGACAGGCGAGTGACTCTCCCTTCCGTCACCCGTTTTGTTAGAGCCGCAATCTGCCGCTCGTCCTCCTCCAGCTTGTCAGCACTTGCTGCGGCTCTCATTGCAGCCGCAGCCTCACGCCTGGATAGGCCGATACCAGCATATTTGCCGGTAGTAGCAGGCCTACCTCTCCCTGCTTTTTTGGCACCGACCTTGGGGGCCGGCACCGCTGTGTCGCTTAGGGCCGATTCCGACCCTGAGATCGCACTCTCTCTCGGGCGTTTACGTAAGCGTTTCGAGTTAACGCTTACGGCACTCGCCACACTCATGTGACTAGACGCACTGTCCGAGTCCGACAGCACGCCCATTGGCTCAACTAGTACCAGAGGTACTTTGTCTCTCACTTCGTCATTTTTTATTTGGTTTTGTAGGTTCTCCATAGTGTTCCCACGAGTATAAAGCAAAGAAATGTCAACCCCGGGCAGAGGCTTAAGTACCCGGGTAAGCCTACATACTGCTGGGGGCGGCAGGTACCAGCAGGTGGGAGCGCTAACGACCGTACACCCAACGGCCATTCATCCCCTCGCCGCGCTCCCAAAACTTGGGATTGGGTGGTTTTTTATCTTAGAGGTGTCCTTCCTCTGGGGCCGGGCGGTAAAGCCAAGCCCCCCGACGGCGGCATTAAGACATGCCTCCGTCCGCTGTCCGGCCAACCCGAATCAGCGGACCCGCCGAAAGGTTTTGTTCCTCAATGAATGAGGAGACAAACGAACCCCGCATTGACGCGCCTGCGCCTAAGAGGGTGTGGTCACGTCCTCACCAAATCGAATAAGACGACGGGGCAGGAGTGACCCCTCCTGCAGAAGTTAGCTCCGGACAATAATACTCCTCTTACGCGGAGTGATTATTGTCCGTACCCGGGGTGCACCGGTCCAACGACTGCTCTTCCCCCGGACGTATCCACAAGGGACCAGCAGCCGCCGAACGCACGGGGAGGTCTTCTGCACGCACCCCTGATATATCAAACCCTAAGCGACTGCCGATTGTCTCGAATTATCACGATTGAAATGTAAAATGTTTGAAGGATGATATAGTTGGTTTAGGGCTGATTTTTCAATGGTTAGATAAAAGTTATCAGGGGAATACTTAGGATGCTGTCGCGTCAGAATGTTTGTATAAGACAGTGACAGCAACAATTTTATTCCTCAGATAACATTTACCTGACTATGGAAAAATCAGCCCTTAAACAGCAAAATGCCACTTAAATCTGATTTTTATTTATAATTTATTATTTCCCAGACGTTAATTGTTAGGAAAACTTTCAAAGTGCCGTTCTTAGACAGCTTTACAATTTTGACACTAAAAGTAGCGCTTTTAGTGTTAAAATTGTTGTTAGAATCTTTGCAAAGAGTGATAGAGCCTGTTCTGTGGATAGAGCAGTGATATAAAATATCAATTTTTCAGAAGACATGTAACCGAATCTGAAGCGAATACAATTTTGTCTCAAATTGATAATGTTACTTAACTGGCTTACTTAATAAAATAAGTTACTTAACTTGATACGTGTCAATACCACCACTGGGACTCCGGATTTCCGCGACGATACGGCGTTGCATACGTTGTCGGAGTGCCCAGTAGACCAGCGCCGTGATTTGGTCGCGACCTTAGGTGCTGCGTGATATCTCTTACTTGCTGCTGCGTGTATTCTCTACCATGACCAGGAGCGAGTCCGGATGGAGTGCCGTCACTACCTTTTGCGAGGCCGTGATGCTCGCAAAGGAGGCGGTGGAAAGGGAGAGAGAGACTGCCTCCTCTCTCCCATCCCGTATCCCATAGCCGACCTGCGGCCACATTACGGCCCAGCCTGTGAAAAGAAACTCGGGGCGTCGTCGCTACGTATTTGTCGTCCAACCAGAAGCAGGCCTTCAGGCGGCAGCGCCGTGTTCCGCGCGCCTCACAGTGTAGTGCTGCGGTCGGGGTGACGGCCGTAGTGGGTTACGTGGCCCGCCTGACTATGTGGGAATCAATACCCGTCGGGGGGGTTGCAACGAATGCTTCGGCAATAACCGCTCCTCTGACACAAGGGTAGATGGAGGAACATCGGATTGGCTTTTAGTCAGTAAGAGTAGTTCGTCCTATACCGAGAGCGGTCGGTCTCCATGAAGCAGCATTTAATTTTTCCACACTGATTTTTTCCATGCTGTACATTAGAAAGAAGTCATGTACAGACCGGAAATAAGATCAATAATAAGTAAAGTAGTAGTTGTAATTGATGGATATGAATTATGAATTATGATGTATTTTAGTAGTTTTAATTCTAAAAAATCTATTTTTGTTGTTTGAAACATAAGACAATATTTTTGTTTGTGGCTAAAAAAATTGATGAAGCGATTTACTAGGTATTTTCCTATAACTATATTTATAAAGAGTTTAAAGAGTTTATAGGATGAAGCTACTCTTATTGATGCGTATACATATTATATAGTTCTAAAGTACCTACCTAGGCTGCTCTGATGAAGAACACTTCAGTAATATGTTGCTTAAAGTAAATACAAACTGTTTGTCATAATCTCGGGTTGAGGTAAACGGCAATCATCATGAAACTAATGAGTATATAAAAAAGTTTATTTGATAAAGTTGTTTCTTATCATGAGTACAATCACGTGTTTATATTGGTCACTAATTACCAGTCACTCTATATACATTCCATCATTCTATGCCCTTTTTCTACGTTGTAAGTTTGTTCTGTATTCTGAGGTTGTAACATCTTTAATGGCATCTCGTACTTTTGCGCATATTATCATGTACAAATTTTACATGTCTGTACAATCCATCTATAATATACGTAGGTATTACAAGATATGAATAAAATACAAATAAGTTGCTGGGCCTCGGATCTCTGAAATAGCTGTAATTATATTGGTCGAGTCGTGTATATCAATGTTTTTATTATTCTGACGGCTTATTATCTATCAGTTTTAAGAAAATCACAGCCTAAACACTGAGTACTTCATAGGCAATGAAGAATACGAAGTACAAGAAGTTAGTTAGATAGGGTTGGGTATTTTCCTTTTTTTCAACTTGATTCCTGATGACACAGACGTATAAGAGAAGCAGACAAAACATTAATTAATATTTATAGATATTTGAATAGCCAACATTCTCTATCCTTGATGTATTGCTATGATATGATACGCCACGCGTTGGTGAAATTAGTTCTTAAAGTCTGGCATAAAATTATTAATACTAGACTTCTTGGTAAGTTGGTACAAGCAGTACTAAAATAATGGTTTAAAATAGGTGGGTATACGTAACTTTGATAGCAGTTTGTACTCTGTTCCACCGTTTTCGTTGTCTATGATTATTGATGTCGTAACCAAAGAACCATGTCCATGTAATCAACTGCATCGAAATCGAAAAAAAGTAACGTCAGTAGCAATGGTCGTGATCGCTACGAAGGGGAGTGTTTTTAATTTCTAGTGATTTTCAGGTCAGTATAGTTGTAATATACAACGGTTTGATTAAATCGTGTATTATTTTAACCATACAATAAGTGTGAAAGTATCCGAATGGTGTATCAATGATTTCCTTGCGATGTACATTGTGTATTTATTTCTGACCGGGTTATTTAGAAATAAAGTGTCGAGTTCCTAAAACGAATTACACATTTGAAGACAAAATTTGAGGTAAGGAAGTTTGAGTTATAATGACGATGTGGTTACGATATCTTGAAAAATCTGTAAAATGTGTTAAACGTAGGAAACGGCGAAAGATATTTATTTTTCTAAATTTACTCCCCGCGTACATTCACCTGTCGTATGTGTAACACTTTCTGTAGTCTGTACTCTGTTTCGGTTGTCCTGAATACAAATTTAGATATTACTATCTATGATTAATATCGTTATTTCTCCTAATATTCTTTGGAGTGAACAGTAGGTACAATTTGCTTCTTCTATTGGTGGTATTACTAATATTATTTGTTAAAAAGTTGTCATAGTTATTTTGGTTAGACTTCTTTCAATAAATAACTGTAATAATTGCACATATCATTACATGGGAATATGTATAAATGCACAATTACAACTAGTATTCTTTAAAACAACACTTACATACAAAAGTGCAATACACATTTTAAGAGTATGATGACTTTAAGCTTATTTGAGATATAACTATAGTATTGTGTTAAAATGTATCTAAACAATATAACCCATGTATAATAATACATTGATTATGGTCACAAAAGTTTTAAAGTGACTGTAATTGACTCACTGCATAAATTTCATCTGATAAACAGTTAAATGTATAACTTACATAGTTTACACAAAATTAAAAGTATAAAAACTAAGACACAATATCAATTTTGCCATTTTAATTCCACTGTTTATCATCTAGTCCAACTGTGCCTCCTGTAAGACATAGATTGTGGTACGCTCCATATTCTAGCGAGCAGAAATATAACATATATGATCAAAAGAAAAATACACCTTACGGTATTGTTTTAAGTTTTCCATTTGAAAACCCTTACTGAGCATTGAGTAACCAATAAATGATGATGAGTGTAGTGAAAGGTGAAACTAAAGTATTGTAATGTTTATTTATAATTGTAAGTGGAGTTGTAAAAGCAGTCAAGTAAAACTGCTTTTTGCCAGTTCTTTAAATAATCTTCCACCCCAAATTTACAGGGCAATACAAGTATAATGCTTAGCTAAATATAATTAAGCCTGACTTCAAACCAAAATGCGGAACCTTCCCCTCCCCCAAACCCTAAATCTCAAAAACCCGAAAATTATGGCGGCACACTTGTCACTCCTCCATTGCTGTGGGTGTCTATGGTCAGTGCTGATCGCTTACCTTCATGTAATCAGCCTGCTTGTTTCCAAGCCTATTAAATAAAAAAGTATTATATTTCTATCTTCAATTCCGAGTATCTAGAGTGCAGCTATAGCAACATTGTCAAAACAGTGTTTTGTTATTAGCACCATTGGGTGGCATTGCAATTTTTTTCCCATTTACACTCTTGTTTCTGCCAACTTCTTTGTTGACTGAAAGATATTATAAAAGCTAGTTCTCTTTGTATCATAACTATGAACTACTGGATAAAAATAAGGATAAGTAAATAAAAATATCATCCTCGAGCGGTCTGCTGCTGAATAAAGGCTTCCTCAATTACTTACCTTTATGAGATTATCTTTCTATTTAATATTAACCAGATATATCAAGAAATCTAAAAGGAATTTGATATGCTGAAGCATCCTCTAACCACAACCATTTTGCCTGGTTTATAATAAAAAAATGGATTAAACATGTCTCATACTATAAAAGCAATGAAATATTCATTCTGAAATATTTCTTTTCATTTTGAAAAGAAATATTTCAGAATGAATATTTCAAAATCCCTATCACTAACAAACATATAATTGTAATAATATTATATAATATTTGACTTCACGGTTGGTGCGGTAGCTGGGCAAGTGGCCGCCGTGCAACATGCGACACAGGAAAAAATCCTAGTGTGGTTTTAAGAAAAGACAAAACGAAACGAAATCCTTTGAAAGCTAAATAAAAGCACGAATGTGGCTTGATAATTTACTTTGTTACTAGAAAAACCTATAAACATGGTGACAGACAGTAGTAGCGAGGCTAGCAATGACAACAAACATCAATTTCAATGAAGTTTGTACAAAGACGGAATATTCTTTCCTTCTTCCATTTGCCATCTGCGGTCAGACTATAGGCAAGTTAGTTCTTAAAACAAAATGATGTGGTAGACCAGACTGTTGTCTCTCGGGAGATTTTTCTTCAACCTGTTCATAAGCACCACAGTGTGGCATAACAGTTTAACTAGAGGATTCAGAGGCAAAGTTAAGCTTTCCTGGATTTGCGTTTACGTATCACTCAATATTACAGGTCACTGATGGCATATTCAGAGGGTCGTAGATTTCGCCTTTAATTTATTTATGAAAGGGTTTCTGGTCCTGGTAGGGTTATAATTTTCTATACCTATGTTTAATTTCAATTTTTATGTTGTGTTAGTTGCACTGTTTATAACTCAAGAATGGCTGAACAAATCTCATTGAGATTGGTGGATGTAGTTCAGCACCAGAAGAACATAGGATAGGGTAGAGAAGGTAGTGTAGGGTAAGGACGGTAGGGTAGGGTCGGTAGGTAGTATACATAGGTGACTAAGTATGTATATATATTTATTATTATTAAACATACACACTACCATTACAGTACTTATTGCCCAACAATAGTAGTGTTTACGGTTATTAATACACAAATACACATCAGACATAGGGTAGTGTAGGATGGATATCAAATACTTTTACATTTTATCTGGTTATAAACAATACAAAAGATTTTTCATATTGTATTTTGTCATCCTATGGAAACTGGAACAAGTAGTATTATCCAAGTTCTTTGTATGTATTTTTCCAGATATTGCCTTCTAGTTTGTAGGTATGTTGACTACGTAGGTATGCTGGCCCAATCTCGGAAAAAAATAAAATGATTTACTACTGTTATATTCCTTTATTTTCCTTTAGATAACTTCATCTACAGTTCATATTTACTGGTAACAAATGGTGTAAGCCTGGCGTTATATCTCTGCTGTGATTCTCAATACACATTGTTCTCAATATCGCAAGGGGTTTGGCAGCGGTTCAAGTGTTACCCGTCCACAGTCCGCGCAGTTGCACATAAAATATCATATTTTTGTTTGAGATGCCTAATGTTGTTCTAAACAAGAAAGAGTTCATTGAACTGTACTTTACTTTAAAAAAATGAGATGAAGTTGCTAACCTCGTGGATTTATTAGAGCTTTCTCTATTTCGTACTATTCTATTTTTAAAGGATAGCTACAGATCTTACTTAATTTTTTTTGTAAGATGATCAATTATTAGAATTGTTATACGTGGACGAAATATTACTAAGTCCATTGGTCCCATTGAACGCGGTTTTGGCTAACGCTATGTGACGATTTGCTTTGCCAGCAAACCCTCGATCTATTTCTGATTTAATCGATTAGATTTATTCTCAAAGACCGAGAGGCATGGTAGACTTTCTTAACATTCTTTCAATCGATGATTTTTACGCACACTGCGTGGGATTATATTCCATGCAATACCGATGAATTCATGTAAACAAGCTATCCATTGGACTGTTTTTTTTAGCTACGAATAATGTTTCAAAGATAAATTCAAATTTGCAATTTATCTATGCCAATGTACCAGAAGTTTTTGTAGAAAGGTCGTTTTATTAATAATAGCTTAGTAAAACACAGGAATCACAAAAACAATCTTTCCCTTTTATTCTGCGTCCATTTATAATACCTCTTATTACTAGGTACTGCTATCCTTGACATCCTGAGGATATGATAGTTTAACCAACTTACAGACACGAATCAAACGAGGCGAAACGCACTGATTATTTCGGATAGATTACATATTGAGAAGTAAGTTGAGTTTCGATAATTTATATGTACATATAAAAATGGATCGCAAAATGTGTTGGTAAGCGCATAACTCAACAACGCCTGGACCAATTTTGCTATTTTTTTTGTTGTGTTTGTTATTGTCAGGAGAAGATTCTTATCAAAGAAAATATTAGAAAAGTAGGGGGGAAGATTAGGGAACCTTTGATAGCGAGATAGTTGGATCCCGTGCGAAGCGGGGGCGGGCCGCTAGTTCGTTGTATAATAGAGATATCCTCAAGTTACAGAGTTATATTTTGTCACCAGATGCAAAAAGCCATTTACGATATTTTGTTAATTTATAAATAAAAATATACCCTATGATCTGAAACTAAATTACCTAATTTTTCCAAAGTCCTGGAGACGTTACGCTGCAGCTATTTGCCGAGGCGACTATGCCAATCTAGCAGTCGAGTTCTGCATGTATTCGATGATGACTGACAGCAAGGTTGATATCAAACAAGGTTGATAAGAAAACGCGGGAAGGAAAATGGCGTCCTCCCCGCGGTTTCTGTGTTTCCTTTCTCATTTGATCTTCTCATAAGAGAATCTAACATGAGTTAAATTCAGATACACGAATAACAAGAGTTCGATAGTCCCGACCATGACTCAATAGGTAGCCTTGACGTCCAATGTCTGTTCAACATCGAACATTATGGTGTTTTCACTACTGTCAGCTATAGGCTCGGCTCAAGGGCGAACACATTCGAAGAAGGTCACTGAACACATTCCATGAAATTCGTTAGCAAGGGAAATTGTAATGAATGTTAACTTATTAATGCTTGTTGTACAGCTAGTTGCTAGCTACGTGTTGCATATTATCTGCTTTATTTTTTGTAGGTGGTCTACATATAAACACACGTTCAGTAAAGTATTGTTACCAAATTTTCTGTTACATCATATGTAGCGTCCCACGCTATTGTGCTGGGTTCTATGAGTATGAGAAGTAGGACCTGTGCTTAATCCGAAAAGTGATTAAGCACAGGTGATGTTTTTATGATATTTTGGAAATTGTAAAATGCGGTTGTGTTTTTTCGATAAATTGTGCGTAAGCCCAAAGCCCGAAGACGCATCTCAAACCAGACAGGGTGCACTCGAAATTGCACATTTCCTCTTTATTGAACGGTGCCAAGTACTTGGAGTGGCAAGTTAATGAGAAAATTGCCGCGACGCTTCAGAGTTAGCACTTTATTCAATAATCCGTAATCATATTGTTCAGGCAACGAGCCCCTGTGCTACTTGTTAGAAACGGGTGTGAAACTGTGAACCGAGTATTTCGCTCCCATGCAATTCTTTCTCCTGGCCTACTCCCAACTAGGTTGGCGTTGGCACTCTGAACAGTTTTAGCTGAATGTCAGTGTGTCAAGAGAAACGGAAGCCTCGACATTTTTGGTTAGGCTTACAAGCGGTCTTGTTCCTGAGCTGTAATATTAGTCCCAAATATTTATTGAACATGAGGAGCCAAAAAACTGCGACGACTTCTTGAAATCCGTGTGAGGTTGTAGTGTTCTGTTACATTCTCAGACACGTTAGTGTTTTACTCTTATCTTATTTCATTTTTTCTCTTCTGTGGCCAAGTATACATGCAACATCTTACGTATATTCATAGTATGTAATATAAGACTAGGTTATACCTGCTTAACTTTGTTTTAGCTACCCGTTATGCACGAACGGCTAAACTATCAGTCAAACACGTACGTGTATGACCTCCATTAGAGTGCAATTGAAGACATGTTAAAATACCACCCAGTCCATACATTTAACCACGTTTAACCGATGGGTTTTTTTAAATGTCTAGTTCAGCACCCGTACTGTTGAGAACGTTTAAGCCATTCATGGAACTTGATTACTGGTTTATTAGAGCGAGTTTATTATACATACAAACATACATACGCTTTATTAACCGCATATGGTACAAGTTGCCGCTGCTGTCCTTCCTCGTTAAACCACGATCATATGAACGCATTCTTTGTTTGATTATTATAAGACGCCTTGTGAATAAAATCGTTATCTTCGTCTTCAATCTATTATAAAGCCTTTTTGTGTAATTCTGGTTAAGCTTAGCTTACAATGTTTTAGTGTTTATTTGGGATAATCCGGTATACTTGATCCATGAGTTTTCCATTAACTTTTATCAATTACTTAACTCATTTATCGATAGGGTAATTCTGTGAATAATGCCAGTTCTTAGTATGTTCAGAGCTAACGAAATAGCCTACACTTTTAGGGAGCTTCTTTAAAGCATCAATAATTTCGTGTAGCGTCGAAAGCTATCGGTAGCTGATTGTAATTCCAAATGGATCGTGTCTTACTTTCCTTGCCCTTGGGTTTAACAACTCCTATGAATTCTGAATATCTAAAACACGTGAAAGTGTACTAAGGTTTAAAGAGTATGTAAGTATCTTCTAAAGCGCCATTTAAACTTTACGATCGTTTTTATTTGGCATCGTTTACTGGTTACTGCCATTGCATATTTCAAATAAAATGTTTGTAGGTAGAAATAAACATAGTAAAAGACTTTCCAATTTGCAGTCCCATTTAATTGGTTAAGCCGATTTGAGTTTATAATATTAGTATAATCTAGCTTTGTAAAGTAAAATGTATTGAACATTAGTGGAAGTCCGATATGGAGGAGATAACACCTTATAACTATCTTCATCCTGTTTAGAAAGCAATGGCTTAATAGCAGTAACTGCATAATAATTAGTCGTCGTCGTGTTATCAACAGCCGAGAAAGTGCTGGATGACTGAAGTTTACGAGTCGCGGTGACAAGTTATTTGAACAGCGTCCTACAATTTCGTAGCAGTGGGTTATTTGACTTAACTATTTGGCTCACTCGGTGACCTTAATAGCTTAGTGCCAGTTTGTCTGCGTGCAGTAGGTTTGGTCCCTGCATTAATGGAGTTTTGTCGTCAGTCATGTACTATCGTAATACGTGTTATTTTGTCTTTAAACACGTCGTATGTAAATGTATCGCCAGAATTTGGATGAGTTTTACACCGAAGCGTTAGTGAGTCGTCGTTTCGTAGATAAGAAACCTGAGTTCTTCTGTATTTGATGACACCTGTTTACGTTTTCACCTACTTACTGTAGCTATGATGTGGTGTTAACATTGACACAATAGTTTTATGAGTACATCCATCGTAAGTGTCAGTCAGAGATCAATGACAGAAAAGTTAGAAAGTAAAAAATGTAACAAAAGCGTGATGCCATCTCATGATTTACGATTATAGGTTGAAAACAAGTACCAGTTTCTTTATATAAACTTTTTAAGAGGGTGCTAATATTGTTTTCTTTTCTCTGATTGCTAGTGTTCTTAAGGTTAGTTCCATAACATTTATTGCTCTAACGGCTGATTTTTCAATAGTCAGATAAATGTTATCTGAGGAATAAAATTGTTGCTGTCACTGTCTTATACAAACATTCTGACGCGACAGCATCATAATTATTCCCCAGGCAATTTTTATCTAACGCCAGCCCTTATCCTTTACTTACTTAAAATCTAGGTGCATACATAGTTTTAGCCCGGCAGTATGGCCCTTCCATTTCTTATTACTTTAGACCCCTAACACTTCTTTCTAGATATTCTTGATTGTAGTAAATATGTTTGGTGAAAATAGATATTTTGTATGCGCCTAAAAGAAAATCGTCCAAGTTACATCAGGTATTACGGTAGAACCGATTATGTAGGAAGTTTAGCAACACTATTTAATTGCTCGTTCCTAGCTTCGATAATTTAAGTCGCGCTCTATAAGAGCGACTATATAGGAAGAAGACTATTACAAGGGATAGCCCTTGTAATAACATCTTGCCAGCCCCTATAACATAGTAAGCCCAGAATTTTTATATAAAAACAAATTGTGAAGCAAATCTGCTAGCTACATGTGCTATGTGCTCGTAGGTACTTGTGTCTAAATAAAACCGTTGTTTATGTTTTCCATATTCAAACTTACGAATATCTCGATGTGCTTCGTCCTGGTATTAGAAGCAGCTCACATAGCAAGCTTAATGAAGTATATTTAGTGCGTACTGAAGTAAAATCATTGGTAATCGGTTTTGTGTTTTACGCGGGGACTTTCATTCAATGACTGCTCCTGCCTTGTGCTGGGCGAGAGTGAGTGTCAAACTCTTATTGAATAAATACTATCCAGATCCTTCTGCTGCGAGCACACACATCACGACTGAACATCGGCCAGGCAAAAGTTGTTGGCTACCAACATTTATTGAAAAATATCTTTTAATTTACGTGAATCACCATAACTGCCCTGTTATGTCTTCATCTAGTTAGTTTTATAACGTCGCTTTGACGCCATCCCAATCACTGTTAACACGAAATTACTGGTGGAAATTAGTTAGCGACGAGTTTATTACTTAATAGTACAATTAGTACATTTTAGGTCAACGATACCCCGAACCTACAACCCTATTTATAGTTGTTAGTTTTGAACATAGTTTATTATCTTACATACAGATAGTCACTATAAATGTACAAAAAAAATTAAAAACAATAACATTGAATAAATCGGATCTGTTTTGAAGTAGACCGACCGATACTTGATATTTGGATGAAAGCCAAGAAAATTGAAGATAAATAAATTTGAATCCTATATCAATTTCTGATTGCTGACTGATTTATTAGAGATGTTTATTATATTCCAATGATAGCTGTTTGTCCTCATTATAAACGTCACGGTTTCTAGATTATTATGTAAATCATTGATCAGTTTTACTACGTACAAATATTGTTACTTAAACAACGATAATCGTTGCTAGTTCCGTACATAAATTATTTTATTGAATCTAGGAAGTACAATTTTTTGTTATAAAACATGATATTTGGATACGTGATATATTCGCAAATAGATGTAAGTACGTGGGAAGTGTGGGTTCGTGAATCATTTTAACACTCACTCTCGTATTCGCTACCGCTTCGTCTATTTAAAGACAGTGAAACACGAATTGTAGAAATAAATATATTTAAAGCATATTGCAATTGTATAAAGTCACCTTAATATCTTTTTAGGGCTCTTTGTTCTCAACGAGCATGATTAGTAAGTTTTTTTATGATATTATTAGTCACCATTTAATGAAGTAAACAGTGCTCCCGTGTGGGGATTGTAAAGAATATAAATAGACCACTTTGATGACCCCACGCGACTGAGCGGTACCAATTATATTCAGTATTAATATCTGCTTTAACTATGAAACTATTAGATACAAGATTACGTATCGATCTGATAAGACATTGTATAAATAATTTATCTATATCTAAAAATTAGGACAGTTTTGTTTTGTGCCAATATTTCGGTGTTTTTCTTATCTGTATTACTCGTAGTGTATGTAGAACAAAACAGTTGTTGGACTATTTATAAAGACGGAACCAATTTTAACATAAAAAGCGATATTATTTAATTATTAGATTTATTATACTAGTATTAAGTAAATAAACAAAATGTTTTACACATTGATCGAAACATGAACTGAAAAAATTGGTAGCGTGATGTATGTTAAAAAAGAAATACCGTATAATAGGATTTTCTCCTGTGTCCTGGGTGCGTTTACAAACATACAATTTTACATACACATCACACTCAGACCCGGAACAAGAATTTGTGGATCACAAAAAGAGTTGTTCCTTGCGAGAATCTCCAACCACCTCGCCAACCCAATAAACAATATCATCAGCTTGTGCAGTTGTGACATTGCCCGGTTCCCATTATCTCTATTCTCTAATGCGTGGCAGGCTTGTCGGAGAGCGGTTTTTTAAAAGGTTCAGGATAGCCAGAAAGAGCTGTTGTCTCTGTCAAATGTTAAAACATTCGGATCCGAAAGCCACGGGAAGAGGAAAATTACGTTCTTTTCTGCTACCACACACGGATAAATGTTTGAATAATAGCTTGTGTGAAAAGTAACTACCTTCACGGTGCACTGTGCAGTCGAGTACAGACCGTAACAAACACTTTCTAATACTAATGAATATGTCATAACCGACTTGTTAACGTTCAATTAACGTTTTTGTGATCGCCTCCGTCTTAGTCTTAGGCTAATTTGCTGGTCTCTTGTATCAGGATCTTAATCAATTCAGTTCCAATTAACAAGATATCATGTTCAATCTGGATTATTATTCTGACGTTTACATCTTTCGGTTTAATAATATAATCCTTATTAAACATCTCTTTAGACCCCGGTTCGATAAATACGTTAGTATGTAGCTATATATACCTACACAGGGTAGATACCTAATATTAAACCGTGGGACGGAGTCCTTTGTAACGAACTTACAGTCGACAAGTTCAAGTTAGCATTTTTTTAAATTTCTGTATTACTATGAGTTATGGTGAAAGCTACGCATTTTATAGATTTACATATAATTTTATTCGATTGGCTAGTAAACGCACTTGTAATCCGCGCCCAACACGCCATATTTGAATTTAAATGTGGGAAATTCCTCACGATTCTCGTATCAATCGGCCATGTTAGGTGTAATGAGAAATGGCGATATAGTTCTTAGAACTATTGTCAGACTAAACACCTTGTGCATGTGATGTCAACGTTTTAATAAAGCTTTGTATGCAATAACTTACTTAGTGATGTTGACATTTTGTTATACTTCATTAGTCTTAAACCTTCTTTTGAAAGAAATAAAACTTCTTTTTCGACATTCTTTAGTTTAGGACGAAATTTGTACGACCTTGTATTGTTTGCTTGCTATCATAAAAAAACTGAATTAAGTAAATAGTCATAATTTTGAGTTTGTATCCTTAAATTTTCATCTGATATGGGTCTTACATCCATAAATAGTTCGTCACTTCCAGTGGGTTGAGATAATGCGAAGACATTGACTCACTCTCGTCCGGTGCACACATTCAAATACTTCCATCCGACATGTAATACTTAAGCGTTTTGCTGTTCCACTGGCCACCTTATAGGCCTCGTCGCCGTGGACCTGACCAAAGAAAGAAGCCAACATGTCCATGTGACTACTATAGCAAACGCTAAAGGAAACGTGTAATTATCTCAATATGAATTTAATGAGCAAAACAGGATATTGTATAAAATTGTTCTATGATCATTTTATGATAATGATCTCTCTTCATTTACTTACCTAAGTATTATAATAACTAGACTTGGTCATTTAGCTGGGCAGGATGATCAACGTAATTAACGGGGCAATTAATTTATACACTAAACCTAGTAAGGAATAATGCTATATTAAATCTGTTGTAATTGTAAACTGTGATGAGTATTACGTTACGAATCCTTTGTTTACTACTTATTCTAGTGCATCAGAAGAAGGTCTTCTTTATTCTTCGCTTCAGGAGGTCGAGTCATTAGACTTGTGCATTAATACGTATCATTGTCTCTTTAATTCGATAAGTAGTTGCTTATTTATTTATTTATTTAATTATTTATGCACATCACACATACAGTAAATAGAGAACAAATACAGAGACAGAGGTACATAGGTACTGCATATTCCTATATGCTTAGTGATCATTACTGATTTATTTTTATTAGCTTGATCTATAACTTTGTGCTGACTTCATTGGTGACGATGCAAGGGATATCGCCCACTCAAGGTGCCAGCAAACAGTGCTACTTCGTGTCGAGACGTCGTGTCTCCTCCGTGACCGATTCCGAGTAGGCGGTCGCCGATACGATGACGTCATGTGATTATTTCGATACCACGATTAGATAGGACGCCAAAAAACCTAAAGGGTATATCGGTCAGTCATTGCGAATACCTCTTGGCGTTGTATGCACGGGGTGAAGAATGGCATCCCTTAATGTGCTCGCGTTTCAATGGCACACGTCATCATACAATAGTGTATGACAAAGCACTCGCGTCTAGTAGTGATTGCTCTATAGTCATCATTATTGACGATACCACCGCTTTATTGTTCTGTACGCGCTCTCCTCTTTAGTATTTACGGGCTCGCAATCCGTTTCACTCAGTTGGCTTTACGTCGCGCTCGGGATGATGACTCGATGTTTTTCTTGTTTTAATTATTAATTCCATGTTTTGCTAACACAATCTTTTATCACTTATGGTGTACGACTTTTTTTGAATAACAACGTGGATAGAAACTAAAAGTGGTTGTTACTGATTGAAAATGTAATTTTAAATTTGACTCGATTCGGTTTTCGTTGTTAAGACCCAAATGCAACGTAACGCAAACCATCTCACCATCGGTCTTCTCTAATGATGGTTATCGTAGATTAACATTCAATTACTCTTCTTACGTAACAAAGTAACTTTCCTTCCTCTTACCTGCAATACTTTCTTAAAATTTACACTTTGTAATAAATGTATACATGTTAATTGGTCTCAAAAAAACTCTAATTAGAATATTTCGAATGCAAATACACAGCATATTGCACATCACATAGAACATAACAAACGAAAATGAAACTAATTACAGTATTGGAGAGTTTAATTTGGAGTGTATAATTGTCCGTCTAATAAGCCCAGCGTAACGGTCGGCGCACATTATACGCTTAATTACTGCGTTTTGCATAATCAAATTAATATAAAAATTCACTCACCTGCCTCGTTGCTTTGGTGGTCAAGCGCGGCTGCTAAGCACGAGATGTAGGGTTCGCTCGCCGGGTTATTCACGGCATGAAATCCATTTTGAAGCACCTAATGAAGCTTTCTCTAGTATTTATCTATCAAGGAAAGATATCATCCGAAACCAAATTTGTTGGCGAGTATTTTTCACTTTCTTAGAGTATGAGTACGTACACATGTACACACTTGCTGGGTGGTGGGAATGTTTTTGTTTACAAAAACAAAGAATCTCCGAGCAATTAATTTCAACATAAATGATTCATCAATAACCTTTATTCTTAGAATAGGAACAACGAGTCTCAGATTAAAGATGCTTGCGCAAATTACGTGCCACATTTAGTTCAAAATTGGCCACACAATTTGCGCGGAACGGTGCCATGACTAACACATAGTATATACACAGATAAGAGGTACAACACATAACAATATTTTGTATTGTCTCATTTAACACACACCACTTTGATATTTACAAAGTATTTTTAGGGTATTGAAGAAGTTGATAAACACCAAACATATTGTATGTTTAGAAAGCAACTATTGTCCTAGTGACAAGATATCTTTATAGTATTAAGAATGAACAATTATTATTAAGAAAAAAGGGTAATTATCTGAACAAAAAGTTTTAATATTACAACAATGTTTAATTAGTATGAAAATTGGCTTCAAACTAATATTTTATTAATTTAATATGTCTCACGAATACACAAAAATAAAGCCAGTTGATAATGTAACATCCTGATTAACAGTTTACACCATTTACACACCTTATTGATTAGTACTTCCCATAGCGTCTAGAATCCCGTTATCCATTAGAATAGTAAAATGAATTTAAATAACAAGTCAAAAGCCTCTCCCTGAGTGGAATTGCAAAGGAGTTCGTCGTACCGACTAGCAGATAGTGTTTAGTATGTGCATCATCTTAAGTGTGTTGACCCATAAAGGGAGCAGAGGGCTAGGTGTATTGTTTCAATTACTGTATCCGCGCGGAGGTCGTGATGTCGATGACATACTGCGTTCTTGTATAACTCTCCGTGAGAGAGCCCCTGATAAACTGTGCCGCCTGACAACGTATATTGTTCAATAACTGGATTTGACATGTCAATTGAGTTGAATTCATTAAGCTTCGTCTAGCCTGTAAGTGGATTTGCACAATTCTCATCGGCAACAGCAGGCGCGAATGTTGTTTCTGTTACTACTCCTTGGTGCGTATTATTATTAGAAGATTTATTTTCGGACATTCGTATGATGCTTCAAAATACTTTTAAGAAATGTGTTTGTTGACACCATTATCTGGTCATTGTGAAGTTTAAAAATTTTAATTAGCGAATATAATCTACGATGTACCATTTAGTCGTCCTTTCTTCCGTCTTTTCCTCCAAGCTGATAAATATCAACATTTTGTGGGGTACACCTTACGCGTCGTAGTTCCGTGTTTTGTTTTGGCACGTTGTGTTCTTGGTGCTACAAATAGAAAGCGTGATTTCGTGGCTGAATGAGAAGCTAGGTTCACTGATATTAGACGTAGTTCACATTTCCACACCTAGATTATACTACGTAGGTGTTTTAAAGTTATGCAGGTATTAATAGTGTTAAGAATTTCTGACGATCTCGACCTCGTTTCTGGGGCTTTAATTACTTCGAAGTTTTTAGTGCGGGATTATATCTTTGCTGCGTGAAAAAGCCGGCTTTTACTTTCGTTTATTTAGGATTGGATTATCTTTACTTTTGTGTTAATTTTATGTTAATCTTTAGTGTTTATATGGTTGAAAATGTAGCATATTTAGCAGAAAGTTTAATTAAAAGTATAAAATTGAGAAGCTAATTCTTTTATACGCAAAAAGTTAGCGCTCTATACCTAACGAGCTTCGCGCGGTATGATAAATAATGGTCTGCACTTCTCGACATGACTGACGAGGTCTCACCAAGCTTTGCAAAACGCTGCACCGCAGCCAACGAGAGCTCCGTAGTCCGTCGAATAACAAGCTGCTCTTGAATATATCTGCAGTGGTCTCGTGAAATCATTAAAATAGTTTTCAGGGTCATATCAATCTTCCATGTACATATATTAATAAACCCTTCTTGTACGTACTGATTTTTATTTCCTACAAATTATAATAACATTGAAGAGTATTTTACTTACTATCATTAGTAAGCTGCAATATAATCAATTTCTGAATCACACGAGTCTGTACTGAAATTCACCATGAGTAGTATCTTGAATTCTTAAAGTTCTAATAAGTTTTCTATGCAAACTACCGCTTATTCATGGGCACGTTTTCATCGTATCTTTTAATCACCTTGTACCTCGTGGCGGTCATCATTTTTGCCAATGGTCATTCTGGGTTGAATGCATAGTGCATAGCAAGTGTACATTCATCTGCCTGATAATTATATGCACTACACCTACAAGTAATTCACTGGAAATGCATGTCATTGGCATGCATATCCGGATATCACGCATATTCGATTAACATGCCATTTTGTTTGTTTTCCTATGATAAGTCAATTATTGTTTTATATCGTTTATTGAAGGACAATTACCAACAGAACGAAACGAAATAAACCCAGTAACCATTCCGTGCATACAAGTATCCCATTTGTAGATTCTGTATTGGCCGTCAGTTTTTTTTTAATCGTGTTGATTGAATGGGCTAGAGATCCCAGAGAGTGGTGTGGGTTAGAATGTTTCATTTGCGTCCCGCGCCGTTCAGCGACGGCAGGTCAAGCGGAATGTACCAGGCTATATGGATGCGCTGCAGCATCACATCTACAGGTCGTTGATATGTGAATGAACCCACCACATTACGGTGCACTTTGCACTATTATGAGCAACTAATATGCTCATAATAACTAATTATAGCCCATGCGTCCGCTTGCGTATTACTCATGATACAATTATATAGGTACAACGTAAGTGCGTTGATATACGTGATAGATTGCGTTAGTGCACAGTTCGCTCCGTTATCGTCAAGTCGTGTCTGAACCGCGAAGGGTGATGTAGTTAGTGCATCAAGACTTCGCGGTATCGGTTGCCTTTGTCAAGTGACGTTTGGACTTGTGCTTCTTGTTGCGGAAAATATTAAATTAGACTGAATTTTAACACATAAATATAATTAATAAATCGTTTATAGAGGCGTGATGTTTGGTGATTTAAAAAAAAATAATATTTGACTTTTTATTAATAAAATAAAACAATACGTTTTACTGTTTGGATTTTTTGTCAGAAAGAAGGATTTTGTGTATTGATATTTAGGTGAGTGAACTGTCATATTGTTTTAAACGTGATATTAATAATGTAGGCATAAGCCCTTGAAGGGGTTGCCTGGCGTAAACGAAGGGAGGTAGGCGGGAAATAAAACGAATTCTTACGCAGACGCATTTATAGGGCCTTTCGTATGTAAGTGTAATAATGCTGAGTTGGTATTGTTGATACTAAGTTTATAAGACGGCGTGTGCTCATATTCTCATTGATAAGTGGCTGGGGAGTGTGGGAGCATCCACGTGCATTGCGTGCGTCAGCTTGTGCTATCGTACCGTTTCAAATTCATTTCCCCTAAATCATGGAAGGAAAGAAAGGATGAATCTTTGAACATATACATTATAATATCATGTTTGTGATATGCAACGTTTTCTAGTCCTCTAGGTTATTAATGAATATCATACCATTAGCTCGTAATAAGGTATCGCGGCCTCGGCCTGGAGCAGGATAAGAAACGGGGCGGTTTTTAGTCAGAGTCTGACACTCCCTCTCGCCATACACTGAACGAAAGAAGTCGTTTGATGATTTCCCTCCATAAGAAAAGCTGTAAAATTAAACACTACCAAAATGTGATATTCAATGTAACTTCATAAAAATAAGCTTTTACCATAAAGGTATGAGTTATTTATGATTTGAAAAAGATTTTATCATATTCATAGTCCACTGTACAACTTCTAACTGGACTTAGTTCAGTCTTTAGGTTGGAAAACTGGCCGTAATAAAATGATTTCCGGGCGTATTTAAAATGAGACGGTTTTTGGAAATTGATGTGCTTTTGTCCAAATTTCTATAATAATCGCAGAACTAGTTTTGCGCTAGACTTGAAGCACACCTTAGGCAGCGAATAGACGCTCAAGTATTACGACGACAGTGAAGTCTAATCTCTCAGGCTCTCTTTGATTCATGTTTTTCTTGTAAGAATTCATTAAAACTTTGATGTTAAATTGATTATTTTCTATTGCAGCCCCTTCAAGATGAATAGGGGCGTCCGCGTCGAGCCGACGCCGCCAGAATGCGCGCTGGCGGCCGAGATGTTCGACCACTTCTGCTCGGCGGGCACCATGAAGCAGATCCTCGCGCTACACAGGGAGATCTGCAACACGCTCAACCTCAAACCCAACAGACTGCCAGACTTCTACCCGAAACTCAAGGTGAGTTGAGACATCTCGTATGACCTTTAATTAGAAGATTTGTATATTTGCTGTATGCCTAATGCAGTAAGGAAGGTTTTGGCTATTATAGGATGATGATGAGAGATAGAACTCTGTCAAAATATCATGGTGTGAACTTGACTAGGCATGACTTGAGTTTGGAAACTCTAACATACCACTGCGATCTGTATCAGGTAGAATGCTTATATGTAAAGAAGATGCGGACTTAACGAACAATTAGTATTATTTTAGGTTTTTACACTAAACACTGAAAACGTATGACGTTAAAGGTTGGGCTTACCCAAATTGGTGAACCTATAGTACATACAAAATACAGTGGTGCCGTATAGTATCGTCCCGTTTACTTAAATTTTAATACACAATTTTCCCCTTATTTATAACGATTGTCCTGATATTTCTCTCGCTTCATCTCAATTTCGTGGTATTTCAATGAATCAATCGTAATATTTTAGGTTTGATAGTCAGTATCATATCTATAAATCTTCGATTTCGGGTGTAGTGTGTGATTACGAGTGGATCTCCATAACCGGTAGCTTTTATCTATGTTTGTAAAAGTAGATTAGTAAATTTTAAGAAGTAGATTTTAAGAAGTCCATCAAAAATGAATGAGTAGTCTTTGTAGCTGCGTTCGCAGCTCGAAACGACTGGATCAAAATTTATTATTTTTATTCTAACTTCTATTGAAATTAAATTAAAATTTCCATATTTGCGTCACCAAGTTGGTTTGTTATAAATTAATTACTTAAAAAAGTGTTTTCAAACAATTACTTAATCAAAGTAAAAGCTAGGTGTGCCTAAATTATCGCGGGCTTTTGTTGATATAAATCTTTCTGGGATTATTCTATTTTATGATTACTCGGGTGACGTAGTGACTGGGCTATCGACTGTTACATTCCGAAGTACGGATTCGATTCTCGGCGCAATTTCAGAGGGATGCACTTTTATTAATTTATTTATGGCTTCATACGCAAGAAAATGTTCACAAGGTTTTTTTCTAAAAACCCCGGCTAAACATAAGCTCTATATGGTATGTGAGAGAGCGCGAAAGCGCGAGAGCGCGCGGAACGCAGCGGTCTGGTTCTTTTCGGGTGACGAGTTACACTCGCCGTCCGCAGAACCGCGCTTACGGTTACAGGAGATCGTCTCTCAATCCACGACGCCCGGAGTGTTGCCTACTGAGCGTTGCGTGAGGAGGAGGATAGCTCCCCCACGCGCTCCGCTTCCTTCTTTGCGAGCATAAATGCTTCGCAGAAAGAGGAGACGGCTTCCCAGTTCCTTTCGCTCCGCACAATGGCCTCGACTAAGGCCGGGCGCGAGAGTGCATGGTGGTGCTCAGCCCAAGCAGGACACACCGCCACGGGATGCTCCAGCGGGTTGTCTGGGTGGTCCTCATAAATATACATAGGGTGGACTTAATGCATTGAGTATTCTCTATCAGTCTGACCTGTGTGTAGTGCAGAGAAGAATAACTTTTTAAGTGTTGCTAGAGTCCGATGACAGATCTGATTACCCCCTCCTCTGGCCGCACCAAGGCGTGATAATGACACCCTACAAAAAAAAACTTTTTATCTATCTGGAACTCATTGCGAGGTATACATGCATGATGCATGTATAGCGGTGGATATCTTGTAGCTTGATGAAACATTTCCGCACTGCAAAAAATAAGTAAAAGTCAATATTATGCATGTCGAAATACAGTCAGTATAAGTAAATTTAAGTTAAAATTAATTACAGTGTACTTGTGCCATTTCCGTGACTATTTCAATTTAACCGGAATTAAAGCAAACACCTGAATTTCAATACACACATCATAATTAAACACCTCTAACTGCCAACGAAACTTCAACCTTATTCCTTACTATCACAGTTTAATGTTTATCTTGAAGCCGGTTTCCATTTCGCATTGCACTTTTAACTTAGAAAGTGATATTTTTATAATATTGTAGACGAAAGTTTACCAGACCGCGACGTTTGCGAAGCGTGTAGTCAGTTTGGTATATCGTAGGTACCGGTCACACTGCTTTCCATTGCGGTACAGCCAGGGGCCAACAGATAGTGTTACTTGCGTACTTTGATGAGATAATGTGGACGCATAAATTGCAGTCGAAGCCGTCTTAGTAAATCGCTATTTGTACCTGACCTTGTTTAGTTGTATACGAATATTAATTGTCTAACAAGCCGATAACGATGTTTTAACATCCAAATAGTATGCTCGTCTCTTATTTTCATTAATCGGAATCTCACTAATTTTATAATTGCGAAAGTTACGATGTTTGGATGTTTGTTACTCAATTACGTCAAAACGGCTGGACGGATCTGGATGAAATTTGGCACAGGCATAGGATACTCTCCGGAATAGGAACTTTCCAATTTTTATCAACATACCACGCGGGCAAAGCCGCGTTCGGAAGCTAGTATGAAATATTTTTACGTCTGCTATAGTAGCAAACAGATCTCAAAGCCGTGGTTACCCCGAATACAACGTGGAAGCGGCACGATTCCACGTGACACACCAATTTAACACTTAGTACGTAGAATTTTATCTAGAACGACCGTATTTCGATGGCATCGAGCCAAAACGAATGCAACTCACCGCTCGCCCGACACCCTGGAATTCGGATATTGTACCGGGAAATGGAGAAACGACGCAAAACAAACTTTACGGCGGCTAAGACCTTAAAGCTAGCTCTCAGAATGCAGGTGTTCAAAGGGAAACGGCTAACAGAATAATCTCTGTCAATCAACCCCGACCTTGAAGTGCCGTGATTTCTGCAGGAAATTTCTAAAGTTTTTGCAACTTGCAATATCTATGGAAGTAAAATAATATCTTTACTGTTATACGTACATTACCTATAAGCCATTTGATCGATGACGATAATGTGTTTTCGTGTGAAGAAAATGTAGGTTCCAATAATTAAAAATTTTTTTGTCCTTACAGAACATTAACTGTATTGTAAGGATAAAATAATAGTTGTTACACGCGGGAGTCGAAACTGAAAAATGTTGTACGGCAGCCGGTTATCCAGCCACTGCGTCATCGCATATTCACGCAAATTCCTTATGTATGATAAGATATACAAAAATGGTTTTAAGAATAATAGGGACATAATAAACATTACTTAGATTTTTTTTTATGTGAAAGCAAACCAGCACACGGATTACCTGATGGTAAGCAATCAGCGTCGCCCATGGACACCCGCAACGACGGAGGAGTTACGAGTGTGTTGTCGACCTTTTAGGGATTTGGAGATTTTAGGAAAGGGAACGGATTTGGGTAGGGGAAAGATTGGGCCTCCGTTAACCTCACTCACACGGCGAAACACAACTCTTTGGTTATTTCACGCCGGTATTCTGTGAGGCCGTGGTATCACTCCGGTCGAGCCGAGCCATTCGTGCCGAATCATTCTTCTTATATGTGTTAAGCTAACGGACGAAACGCAGTTAAATAGTTCTTACATGGATATAGTTAATTAACTCATTTTATTGGTACTTAAATGCATCTGAAATTGACCATTTCTTCCTGCCTATGTCTAATATTTTCACTCAGATCGGTGAAGCGAGAAAACGAAGACGTTTCCGAAAGTTTTACCGCCATAATTTGAAATGAAACGCTGGCCACTGCATTAAGTGCTTATTAGACCCTGAAGTAATGACGCTAAATGGAAGTGACTTTGAGCAATTCAGAAAATGTAATAATACTTATTCAATTGGCTGGCTGATTCTCTCTTCAATTTATTTCTCCAATAGAAAAGTTGACCATTTAATGGTGACAAATAATTATATAATTTTCATAGCATCTTATTCATACTGCAATAAAGTCTGTTTTTGATACAATCGGACTAAGGTAAGATCTCACAAATGTCTTTATTTAATTCCAAGTACGAAGTAGTTTGCCCCTAAGGTCAAACATCTTAATCCAGTAACACGTAGCCGGCCAAATGATAATACAATGACCTGTAATTACAATAAAACCAAAATTTCGACACCGGAGGAATGAAAAATAAAAACAAAACAAAAGAATTCGCGTGTGGGCGGCATGTTGTTAACTTCTGACACAAAAACTTGAAGCCATTATTAGATGTTTGGTGTAAACAAAACTGGTAGGTGTTCAGTTAGTATTTTATTAGATCGGATAAATAGTGGATGTTATTTAGGACTTACATACATTCCTAGTTCTCATCGATTGGTAGATTTATTCGTTGATTTATCGGAACAACACTATTATACAGAGTTAGGAATCATTTATCCCGCCAATGTTATCAAGGTTAAACGAAATACTTAGGCATCATTTTGAATTATTTTTCTGAAGAAGTTTATTTAGTACAACGTCGCTGGGTCACCTGTTTTGTTCTGTATTTTCAAATTGGATTATTCAATTCCATGGTTTCTATATTGTTCATTCAGCATTTTATAACTCAAATCAAATATTAAAGAAACAAATATGGTTTACCGCCGTAATCACAATTGTTATGAGGATATCTAACCCCTTAGATCAATAATAGTAACCAAGTCTTAGGAATACATAGGTTATCATTGAATATCTCTGGATATGGTGATTATAGTTTTTTTCTACGTCACATAAAAAATCATTTACCGTATCATTCAATCCAAAAAGATTTCGCGTCTATCTAAACTTATTAGGATAAATTAACTGATAGGTGAGTGATCGTTGATACTAGTTGATACCGTATGTGTGCCCAACCTCGCAACTTAAGAGAGCGTGAAGATAAGATCCAGATAACATAAACAATGTCAAGTGCTTATCTTTCTGAGGAAGTTACACTTTAGTTGGGTAACTGCCGTTCTAGACATCGTTTGTGTAGATACTTAGACTCTTTGGGGACTAGATAATACAGTTATAAATAATACTATCAAATATCTTGAAAGGAGCATTTTTATATGTGTATGTAATATGTATACACATTCCATTTTGGAAACGGCTTCAAAATTTTCTAAAATGATCTAATTAACAAAAAAGTACCGAGCAGAGCCTGGTCATCAACCCTGTTATTTATTACCACTGATGTGGATCGTTGTAAATGTTTACAAAAAGCAGCTTCTTCAGTCTGATTTTGCCTATGTTTAATCGCACCTGATTGTACATAATATGCACAGCACGTTTAATCAGATGCCTGTAATTCCTACCACTTACCCCGTTTATTCCAGTTGAAATGTAAACCACGAACATGCGTCAGAATCGGTTTTATCTCCGCGTTCTGTTGCGCTCCTCAATCTGTTATCGAAATCTAGAAATAAGTCTTGCGTCCGCAATTATGTGGGCTTAGCTTAGGAATGTTCTTGTATATTTTGAGACGCCGCTCCACAGCCAGCTTGTATTTCCTTACTATTCCTAACCAAAATAACTGCATTATTCAAAACTTAAATTGATGTAAAATGTCTTGTCGGCGAACGAATAAAGCGATATTACTTCCGTGCACTTTCAATGCATAATACTGCGGCACTGGTACCGTTATAGTAAATTGGTATTGTGTTTAATGTTCCTCAATGTTCAAACAACTTAATTTTATCGAAGGTCTGACTACCAACACGATATCAATTTGCATTTGAAATGTACGTAGACTACGTAGGCTGAGCCATTATGCATGTACCATATTGTGAGTCTATTTGAAAACTGGTTGCCAAAACATATAGTAGGTAGGTTTGTCCAGAGCATTATATCAAAGTGCTGGTCCAAAAGTGATTTGTATTCAACATGTGGTCTTCGAAGATACATGGTCTTGTCGCCAAAGGGTTGGGTACGTTCGGATGATTGATTGTACGCTGCTGTATCTACCATCGATCATCTCAACTGCGTCAGTGCAAACATTAAAGTATAGCAACTTCCTTACAACGTTTCTATCACGACAAACAATATTTTAAACAAGAAAACCTGAACATTCGTTTTAATATTTATTTCCTTTGCCTTCCTTAGCCTTTGGAAGTCAAAAACTTTGGAAAATATACCTTAATCCTTGTAGTTAAAGTTCTTCCATCGTCTTCTAGATAGCGGGTCATAGCCCATATGCGTTCATGCAATGCCCCCTTGCTAACGTCACTTACCTTATTATATTCAAATGGTTCTCTGCCTAACCGTGAATGTTTGTATGCTAATCAATTGCTTTGCGAATATATTGATGCCCTTTATGCACTTGTGTCTATACTTGCAAATGAAGCGAAGTGTCAACGGGAAGGAGCTGAGGTTCTATGTTATTGTTTACTATATGGTGTGAAGATAATACAAAAATATCATTAGGTATCTCCTAGTGATATTATTTAACCTTATTATATACATGAATCTAGGAAATATATTTGATATTTGTTAATGTTCAATTTTAGTTTTTAAACAAATATCTAATTGTTACTCAATCAGTTAAATACAAAAATTTGCTGAGCGAACTGGCTTGCGTGGTTGAATGAGTTTATGAATGAATCTATTCACCGATCTTAATAAATTGATCAAAACATGTTCTTGCCCCCATTGGCCATATTGGTTCCAAGTTTACACCCACGCGTATTGTTGATATTTTGCTTGTACCAGCTGCGATTGTTTATCGTAATCGCTTTTGCGAATTTCTCGAAAACTGTCTATGTACTAATTTATAGTAATGCTATCGCTAATTACTGGCTTATCTCTAAGATAACCTGCTGATAACAGTTAAATGATTTAGCTCGCAAATATGGGCGACTTTTTGACGTTGGCGCTGCATAATGATGTCATTGGTCACATTGATGACTATTCCTTAATGTACAAATTGTTTTATTTAAGGTGTGCTCAATACTTACGGTTTCTACTATAAAGTATAATATATTGCGCGCTACTAAATTCTTTGTTCTTTGTTCGAGGTTCCATATATTGTCCGAGTTGTGTGTCTGCATACTTTTATTGCTTTACGTGCAAATTCCTCAGGTGGTCCATAATAATATGATGATGACGACTGACATGGGGTATGTAGGGTATGATGCACATACCCTATATTAGTTGTAGAGTATTCAATTTTTATAATATACATAGCTGTGCACATACCTTACACAAAAGATAATTCCCCATTTATACACTCGCGAGATTCAGTTTTATTTATACACATGAATACTCCTCTGTCGGTTCAATGATTGACAGCGTGTTCAGATTTCAATTCCCAGGCATGCTAAAATGACTATGGCGTAAGGGGCTTAATTTTAAAAAAATATATGCTCGGTTAGGTCTTGTTATTCCAATTGACTGGCTCGTTTTGTGCACAAAGGGCTGGACATTATCTCCGGACTTTGCATGACGCATCTGCAAAGCGCATCTGCGCAGCCTTGTATAGAGCAACCCTTGTAAAAAGACCAGTTGCGAAAATAATAAAACTGCGGACCAGTAAAGGGTATAAATAGTAAACAGTTGGTACATTGAGAAACTGTTCAGCTTGCGCGATAATGTGTGTATTAACAAAATTAATTCTCCCGTTGTACTCGTATACGACAGTCATACTCGTAAAATAAAGTTATTGCACATAAATTGTAGTGTTACCACTTTAATATAGTCCAACTATCTGAATACATTAATTATATTATATTTAACAAGATGTTTATTATATTCGGAATGTTGATAGGTTTTTTGTACCCGAATAAATTATTTCGTATAGTTGGCATTGTTCTCGGTAGCTGGACACTGGATGGGTGGCCATTTATTGAACAATTCTTTTTATTTTGGGCGGCAAGTGACGATTGTTTACACGACTCATTAAATTAATTAGTCATTCAATGTTTTGAAACATGAGGACATGTCTCGTTTTTTGGTTTCTTTGAATACAGATACTTAGAAAAATGTTTAGGATACCTAACATTGTAACAAAAGACTCATAAAGCTCTCATAATAACGAGTATCTTGTGTCCATATTCCTGCGTTCACTTTCGCGGAAGAAAAGCCTTAAACATCCGCGATCGTTGCAACTTGTCATTTACAAATCACATCAATATTTACGTCGTCAGCTGTCCGAAACAAGTGTACGTATTTGGTAAGGACCGGAAGATAGAGGTCCAAATATAATTGGTTCGATTTAATTCACAACAAAGGACTTCCGGCCTGAGTTCCGGACACTACAACTATAAATTCCATTGTTGACTTACTTTTGGATGCGACCTCGTGTGTGACAAAGTCTTTGAAAAATAAAAGAATTGTAAAATTATCATAGTTAAGAGTTATACAACGTGAGAACTGCTTGTTTGGTACTCAATCTGTTATAATGCCGGCGACTTGTGGGGTTCTTGAATGCATGTCATTCATATCAAAGTCACTATCAATTCTGATTAACGGTAGTCGTCATAATTAGTAATTATAAGACAGGTAGCACTTGATGTTTGACTGATAAGCGATTCATGGTTCTTCGAAACAAGGAGTAATATCGTTAGCGATTTTACCATATTGTTCTACAATGCGGAAAAGATGACAAAAACTTGAAAATTATCCACTTCTCTCGGTTGCATTAAGAATGACAGTGTTAAACTATAGGTACCATAATATTATAAAGTAAAATTTGTAAACTTGTATGTAGCGGGTAATATTTGGAACCCACATTAGATTTCCAAAAGCTACAATGTTACTGAGTGTTGAGGCTGTAAATTATACTTATATGTATTGTTTTGCATATTTTATTCGAGCTTTAAATGCTGCTGCTTCTAAAATCCCGGTATTATATTACTTTTATTCGCATGCGAAGTCGTGGGCGGAATCTAGTATGAAAATAAAAAAAAACAATCTAGTCCGTCCGGTAAATACTAAAATATAATATTATACACGTATTTTTTATTTTGTATTTATAATTAAAATGACACTTAAATAAAACAACTTTAAGTTGAGAAATAGAGGTCGTTATGAACACTCAGTTTAAAACGTACGAAGGTCACACGTTGGGGTTGCAGGAAAGAAACAGGGTGATGGTTTTTAGTCAGTAAGAGTTTCACACTCTAGCAGGGTGGGATAAGATGTTTGATGATTTACCCCCATGGAATAAAAACCATTAGGTTTTACTTTAGTAATAATAATAACTTGTGCTTTTGGTTTAGTTTAGTTTTTGGTTTGGTTTTGGATTTGAAAGAATATTGACGGCTGTAAGTGATATATTTTCCAAGATTATACATACTTTATGTTATGCAAATAACCTTATGTTTAATGACATACATCATTGTTAATAATACAACCACTAGACCTTTACAGCGTCGGTATTCTCCAATTACTTTTAGGTTGGCAGGTAGGTAGGTATATGGCCACCGGTACATCTTGACGGCCAAGGAAGAATAAATCCATGAATGAAACAAGATAATATTACTCGCTTTACAAATTGTTCCTTAATTGATGGCTCGGCCTTCTGTTGTGTTTTACGCGGACAACGCGTGTGCTAGCGCCATCTATCGATAGAGCGAGTAAACTGAAAGTTGGTTTTGCCAAGTCTAACGTAACGTGTAATAAAAATAAGCAAAATAAAAATAATACAATGTTATTAAGCTAATTCTCCATTTATGGAGTACGACAAAATTTATAAAAATCTTAGTATTTTTTTTGACCTTCGATAATACTTTTGCCTTTTGAAATATTACAGATTAGTTTATTGTTTATGATGAAGGGACTCAAATAAACCTTTTATTCTTTTTATAAAAAGAAATATATATGATGATGATGTTTCTCTGGGAGAAGACAAGAAGAAAAGGACAGGAACCTAAAGGTTTGCCTAGTTGAGAATGCCTCATCATCATGCCTGGCATTAGGCGTACTTAACGTACAATATTTTTGTGCACGAATTATAAAACAAATAAATAAATAACATAAGATAAATGGCACTTTAAAGTGAAGATAATCTTTGTTTACATTTCTTTGTCTCTTTAAAGCCGACTGCGTAAATGCGTATCGATTGAAAATCGTCTGGCTACTGGGGGGAAAACCGAACATCCTGTATCTATGTGTATGAAAAACAGGGGGACCACGTCCTCAAATTACATCCCCCTGTCTAGCCGTCGGGGAAGCCCGCCGGCCATCGTACTGCGCAGTTACTATAGGCTCCAACGTAGATCTAGGCTACCCTCCTAGGGTGGCGGAGAGGGAACAGACCCTCTTTGATCTTGAATTTTACCTCAAAAAGCAATTACTGGGTATTAATAACGTTTGTTTGTATTTGTATCCTTACCTTAAACGTTTTTTCAGAACTTTAAACCTACTTTAACGTAAACAGGATAACAGAAATGCGTAATAATTATCTTGTCTTATGTGATACGAAATCGTGAATATTGATATGTAAACTTGTTAGAACTTGCTTCATAATAATAAATATACAGTGTGTACCTAACAACCTGATCCGAACCGATTAGAAAATCGCAGAAATAATTTTTACTTCTCCTGCAAAATGATCAATCAGCGGTTGCAATTTGAATGGGGAATTAAATTTATTTTTGAGATTATAATTTGTTTTTGAGATAAAAAGCTATTGCAATTGAGCACCAAAATCGGTTCCTTCTTATGCCCCTCGTTTAAACTACTTAACACACTGTATAAACCGAATTATGTAGCACCTGGTGTTACGTATTGTTATGTTGGCTTAATATTAGGCAACGTGAGATATGACTACCGGCCTCGTAAGGTTCACACTTGACTGGGCATCAGAACTCCCTTTTCCCGGGTTGCGCAAGGACCTGTGTTATATGTAAACATGACAATATTTATTGTATGACGTTCACATATTGTTTTATTATATGTGTCTTGTATTTCTACGAGTAGTATTTAGAACCTTGACCCATATACGAGTGAAAATGTTCGCTTCATGCATGCGTAAAGGCATAAGGTTTTTCATGTCCTCTTTGTGAGGGCAGAATGTGCCATACCCATTACGACAAAAGACTCGGACATAAATTAGGGATACTTAAATGTATGGTTCATAAAGGAAATTGTTTTTAAATGAATATCAATTCTCTTCCCCAGGCGAAACTAGCAAGTTCATGGAAAGCGCAAGCGTTATTCAAGAAATTCGATGCCCGAGCCAACCACAAAGTGTACGCGAAGGGCAGAGCGTGTGTCTCAGGCAAGGTGCTCATCATCGGTGCAGGACCTTGCGGCCTGCGAGCAGCAATAGAATGTCAGCTCCTTGGTGCCAAAGTTGTAAGTACCATATCATTTACTTCAATATAAAAAAAAATTAGCTATGTTGATAAAAAATAGCCTATGTCCTATTCCGGAGTGTATCCTATGCCTGGCCCAATTTTGGCGGGATTGAGTAACAAACATCCAAACATCGTAACTTTCGCATTTATAATATTAATAAGATGGCATCGGCGAACGAGCAATCTTTTCAACTGATAACCTGATGGTTGGTTAGCAATCGGCGACGTCCATAGATCCCCGAAACACCAGAACTGTTGTAAGCGCGTCGCCGTCCATTTGGAGTGTGGGGTGAGGGGAGGATTTGGAGGCCATGTCACCCCTCTCCGCACTCACTCCACTTCACTCACATGGCACACAAAGAAAGCGTTGTTGCACTCCGGTTTTGTGTTGCACTCTAGTGTTACTCTAGTAGACGCGTTCCATTGCTGTGTGGTTTTCCAATTTTGAACAAAAGAAGAAAACACAGCGTTCTATCGTATTCATTCCCTGAAGGGTCAGGCAGTGTTTTTGGAATCATCTAGCGGTCATAAAACATTAAATATAAATACGTGTTTTTGAAAATGTGGAAAAAGAATAATAGTTTATCTTTCTGTTCAGTTAAGCTAGGTGCTAGGTCTATTTATATGTATCAAATTTGTAACTGTAAAGATACGTATGTATTCGTCGCGTTTGGGTAAAATAACTCAATTTAATACCTACAAAGACAGTACATAATTAACTTCCCACTTTGCCTTCATGATTGTTTTGTGGTTCAGAGTAAGAGGGCTGTATTTTGTCTGAAATAACGTGAGGGGACATCATGGGTGTCCCTTCACGTCATTTCCAGGGTGATTTCTTACCTACCTACCTTTTAATAATTTTATTTTCAATTGAATTATATGAAATACATGGGTATATCGCATCATTTACTATTGACTTTTTACGACTTCTACCGCTGTTCCTCTTCTTAATGGGAAAAAATATTTTAACGTTAGAGTTTTTCCCTCACGTTAGTGAACGATAAGCGTCGCAAATTAAAAGAAAAATATATGTTTATGCGCCAACCTGATTTATTAACTATTTTATGTAAGAAATTATGTACAAAAAATTGTTAACTGCATTGAGTATCAATATAAATCATAAAAACGAGCACACAGAATGCTGACAAACTAATTACAAATGTGATCCGATAAAAAAGTGACAGCATCCTTCCGTCCTACTACAGTTAATAAAATAATTACCTTATTCTACATACATGGATCTTATGGAACAAATGAAATTAGTTGTAACGCAAACCTCTTTACTTGTTCCGTATACATTGATTATTTGGTTTTCTTGATCTCATTTGTTTGTAGTATGGTATCCCTATAGTATTCGACACGGAACTTATTAATTTCTGCGTGTAGGACAAGACTTACCTAACTAGAGCTAACTTATTATAAACTTTAACGATCCAAGGCCGTGGATCCTAAACGCCTTGTTTTAGTTAACGCACTAGATAAAACCCCGGTTCCCAAGCTCCATGGGTATGAATTATTAAATTGTCTAACGACATAACGTTAACATAAGGTACTATTCCCATGAGAAAAAGCTCTTATGTTTTTTCTACACATGTGGTTCTTCATGAAACCTTACTAATGTGACCATACAACTTGCTTGAAGGCTCGTTGGCTGCATCATCGCGAACCACCAGGGGAGATTGTGGCTAAAACATCGAATGCTTAAATTGCAAATGCAAATTATTCGTATCCATAAAAAATACGCGCTTTAACGTTGACGCTTTGAACTTTTTATTGCATTATATTTTTCTCATATTGTTAAACTAGTAACATCGGTGACGGAACGGTGTGGTTACATACACACATACATACTGACATAGTAATATTTATATCACACCAACAAGCCATGACTATCAGGATTCAGAAACCTATATGGGTTTGATGGGTTCTGTGTGACTTGTATATGCCCATACCTACCCATATAGTATGGAATCTACAAAATATTTGATAATTTGATGTTGTTACCAGGTCGTGATAGAGAAACGTGACAGAATGTCTAGGAACAACGTGCTGCACTTATGGCCGTTCGTGATCCAAGATCTGAGGGCGCTCGGTGCGAAGAAGTTCTTCGGCAAGTTCTGCGCCGGCTCCATAGACCACATCAGTATCAGGCAGCTACAGTGTATACTTATGAAGGTAATTATTGTTTTGTACGAGTGCTACTGCTGTTTCTTTCGCCAGCAAACGAGCTTGTGGATTACCCAGATGGTAAACAATCGTTACCGGCGTTTGGAGAAAAGATGTTAAGGTATTCTGTGAGGCCGTGGTATCACTTCGGTCGAGCCAGCCCTTTCGTGCCGAAGTATGGCTCTTCTACACTTAAAACCTTGTTGATTAAAGATACAACGGTATCATTATCTTATTTGGTACAGCAGTTCGTGAGTTTTGCGCTTAGCAATCATTTAATAAAGTTATGTTTTACTATTGTTTTAGGTGGCGTTGCTACTAGGAGTAGAGTTACACGAAGGAGTCAGTTTCGAAGAATTATTAGAGCCTAGGGTTGCCGAGAATTCAGAAAGTAAGTGTTTGCTTTTAATCAGCGAGTACACTATAAAAGGTTACACAGAAGGAAGAAATATATTTTGTTCAACATGAGGAATTGTATTAAATTTCACCACAATTTAAAATTTAGTCTCTAATTAAATAGAAATAAAATAATCAAACTAAAAATATAATAATACTAAGAACAAGCTTACAACATGTCTATCCTATATAGCGGGAGCATGGAGCTGCAACATTCAAAACTATCGCGCACCGCGGCCTTGGCCTAGAGCAGGAGAAGGAACGGAGGGTTTATAGTTCATTTCGTATCTTCTTTTCTATCGAAAGGCTTACAACCTAAACAGACATGTAACCCGCAACGGTCTAAGGCCTACGGCCAATAAAAGCGCTGTTCAAGTCAGACCACATTAAGAGTCTGTAACTCCCTCTTGCCACCAACTCACCATAGCGGTGGCAGAAGTAATTTGATGATATTCCGCTAAAAAAATGGTAGCCATATTACTGACAAGTATTATTTTTTATACAGCACTGGGTTGGAGAGCGCGCGTCTTGCCATCAGACCACGTGGTATCGCAGTACGAGTTTGACGTGCTCCTCGGAGCCGACGGCAAGAGGAATACGCTGCATGGGTTCAAACGCAAGGAGTTTAGGGGGAAGCTGGCTATGGCCATCACCGCCAACTTCATCAACAGGCATACGGAGCAGGAAGCATCGGTTTGTAGCATTTATGAAATACTAGCTTCCGCCCGCGGTTCCGCCCACATGGTATGTTGATAAAAAGTAGCCTGTGTCCTATTCCGGAGTGTATCCTATGCCGGTTCCAAATTTCATCCAGATCCGTCCAGCCGTTTTGGCGTGATTCAGTAACAGACATCGTTACTTTCCCATTTCTAATATAAGTAAAATAGAAATATGTGTACCTACACAATAAATACTTTCCATTTATTTATGAAAATTTCACAACTACCACACAATTAATCATTTGTCAAACACCATATTATATAACTGCTTGTCTCAAGGACCACTTGAGTACCGCGGTTCTGAGAAAGACCTAGCAGAAGTATTACATTGTAAAATATAGCGTTTACGGAATGGAATGATTTACAATAAATAGAAAAACTGTATGCAGCTGTAGTTGTTAGAGGATTAGGATATTTAAACCTATCACAAACAACCAAAGTTGCTATTTACTTTAAAAAAGACAGGAATAAAATTAATTTCGTCACTACCAGGCACGATATACGAAATTACATTATTTATTTATTTAAAATTACATACAAAATTAAAATTGCAAGTAAACAAGATCAATAATAATAAACCAGATATTATTGCGACATAAAGTGTGAGCCTCGCTTCGGCACGAATGTGTCGGCTCGACCGGAGTATTACCATGGCCTTACACAAAACCGGCGTGAAACAATTACAGCGTTGTCTTTTGTTGTTGCCGTATAAGTGAGGTTACCGGAGGCCCAATCCTTCTCCCTCTTCCCTAATCCCCAAATCTCCAAAACCCTAATCCCTAAAATAATAGTAATGGATTCGTTACTCCTCTATTGTCACATAGGCGGCGCCGATTGCTTACCATCAGGTAATCCGTCTGCTGGTTTGTCGCCCATTCTTTCTCTTTTCCTTTCTGTATTACTAACTACACAACTTATTTTAGTAATAAATATACCTATAGCGACATACATACCTACATTCTATGGCATAACCACCACACCTTATATTACCCGATCACCATTACCGAACTATAAGTACACTATAAGTACTAACTTCTTAAAGAATCAGATTATCGTTATCATACCTTCGTGAGCAACAAACCAATACCTTCGTTTTTTACTTTCTGTTACGAGAAACAATGAAAAAACAGAAAACGTCTCTTTCGAGACGAGTTTCTGTCAGAAAGCGAAACGTTCTCAACGTCTTTTTAAAGGCGGCTTGAATGTAGGTATGTCGCTATACACCTATTGACAGAAACATAATTATCTTAACGCAGGTACCAGAAATCAGCGGTGTCGCGTTCATATTCAACCAGAAGTTCTTCAAAGAGCTGTACGAAGTGACGGGCATCGATCTGGAGAACATTGTGTACTATAAGGACGACACGCATTACTTCGTTATGACTGCCAAGAAGCACAGCCTGCTCGACAAAGGGGTGCTACTCAATGTAAGTTTATTTATTTATTTTAATATAAGCACACCAGCAATCATCATCATCATCAGCCTATAAGTGCCCACTGCTGTGCAAAGGCCTCTTCTCATACGGAGAAGGTTAGAGCATTAATCACCACGCTTGCTCAATGCGGGTTGTCGATTTCAAACTTATAATTAGAAATTATAAGTCCAAGTTTCCTTACGATGTTTATTTTCACCGTATGTCAGTGTCAGTGGTGTCTAAATAATCATAGAAAGTACATATAACTCGGAAAAGTCACATTGGTACTTGCCAGGTTTCGAACCCACCCTCATGCATGAGAAGCGGGCTCCTTAACCTCCGGGCCACCACGACATTTTTAACAGCAATACAATCATCAAATGTTATACAAAAACTCAACAATAAAACAATTGAATGTACAAATAATTGTGCAAATTACAGATGTGCATGACATGAAACCTTTTCGAGACTTTTATACAATAACAACTAAGCTAAATTCTAATATATATTAAAGTAATAAAGATAGGCACTATTTACTTTATTTTTTAATCCACAGATTAGGAAATAAGTATCAATAAGGAATAGATTTTTTTTTTCAAATAAATCGAAGCGTTTACGCAAATAGGTATTGATATATTTTTGGTTACACACCTAACAGATTTGTTTGTTTCTATAGTTTATATTTGTAAGCAGACAGGCAGCTTTTGTTTTGTAGACAGAGGTGTAATAGAAACTTTTGCTACTTTTTTATGTAACCTAGTCGTAGCCGGCACAATAAAAATAAACCTTATTGTTTATTCTGAAGATTAAAAGTAGCAATTTCACACTAACATAAAAATCTTTCTCTTAAAAAAATCTTATTGACGTGAGCCCTGTCTTCTCCGTTAATACATAAATCAATATGAGTCCCGACATGACTTCAACAAACTACTAGAGCTTAATTCTCTTAGGTACGTCGTTATCACCAATAAATTTAGAATGTCTCACGATATTTACTAAAAAATAATCTTTGTTCGGCAGGATTATAATGAAGTATCACGTCTGTTGAGCGTGGAGAACGTAGACCGCGCAGCTTTGATGCGGTACGCGCAAGAAGCGGCGCGGTTCTCAACGGACGGCCGCCTTCCGCTGCGGGACTTCGCCCTCAACCACTACGGAGAGCCTGACGTTGCGCTCTTTGACTTCACCTCTATGTACGCCGCTGAAAACGCCAGCATGGTGAGCTCATCTATATTGCTTTTACGAAGCAAGTTATTCAAGTAGTCAATACGACATGCCACTTTTAATATTGAGTAGGAACATAGTAATCCATTGAAAGTAAAAAAAAATACAGACTATACTATAACTTATGATAATTTTCTAAATTACTTCAGAAGAGTCAGAGAGATCAGTTTTCCTATGACCAGAGACTATAGACTAAAAATGACGTTTCTTTTTTTGGACTTTTCGCTGATATTATTTTAGAGCAAGTGTAAGTGTAACTCAACAAATAATACAAAAAGAAGGCTTTATTATTCAATCGTGAATAATAGTAATTAAATATTCATATATCAAACAGTATA
This sequence comes from Spodoptera exigua, assembly GCA_902829305.4. Lineage (NCBI taxonomy): Eukaryota > Metazoa > Arthropoda > Insecta > Lepidoptera > Noctuidae > Spodoptera > Spodoptera exigua. The sequence continues at coordinate 1,684,178 of LR824601.2, read as the reverse complement.
TACCTTACTAATCTCCGTAAGTCACGAATTTCTAGAAATTGATATACAACAATGAATGTCTTTGCGCAGGTATACGAGCGTCACGGTCGGCGCTTGTTGTGCCAACTGGTTGGAGACAGTTTGCTCGAGCCGTTTTGGCCGACTGGCTCGGGTTGTGCTCGAGGTTTCCTGTCGGCGCTAGACGCTGCCTGGGCCGTCAGAGCGTGGGGCCAGACTCCAGCACCGCATCCACTCGAAGTTATAGCCGAAAGAGAGTCTATCTATAGACTTCTAGGTAAGTCGCAATAAAAAAACTTTACCATTGTCATATATAATTAATATGATAAATTCCGCAGTGTTCGGTTAGAACCGACCAGCAATTTTTACTTCAATTTCAATCATCAATTTTTACTTCAAATATTCGACCAAAAAAACAAACCTTTTTAAATATACCCCTTTATCCAATACATCCACGTGCCAATCTATTGAATAGTCAGTGTACAATATCTGAATTATATTCAAACTTATTCATTCCTACAATGAGCCTGGATTAGGTTTCGTAAAAAAGGATTAATAATAATTCTAGTAACACAGCTTCAGCGAGCATCTGCTAATATGCGATAGCTTTGCAATGGAATACTAATGAGAGAGATTAGCGTGCTGGCCAGCGGTCCCCTATGTATCTATATAAAATAATAAAACCGAATCTATGTACTTACATGAAAATTAATAATGGTCCGCGAAATATTTCCATATTGTTAAAACACCCGTCATACGTTCCATGGTCACTCTTTGATCTCATTCACTGTTGCAAATAATGCGCAGCTTCCCCTTTGACAAGTGAATCAGATTGATATGGCATGTACTTAGTGCTTTTGTAAAACTCCCGAGCTCCCCTAGTCCAGGGGCAATGTTGTGATGAATAATGGAGCCGAGGGCTTTTATTTGAGCGAGTACACGTGGCGTGTTCTCTTTGAACTATGTATGTATGTATATTTATAAAGACCCGTTATTCCAATTACAAGGATCAAAATCTAGATATGTTTGAACCTTTGTTTTCTATTCCCTCTAAAGTAGTCTTTTACTCAGTTGGTCGAAAGCATTCTAACTGTTACTGATCTTTAAAAAATGTATTTTGAATTTTAAGTAAGCAATATTATTTGTTAAATGTAAGAGAACGCTGAAACTTGTGTATATTACAACATACATATATAAACATGAAATATATTTAAATATAAATAAAAATCTTTTTCCACAATTTAGGGTAAAATCCCCTCGAACTAATATGAATCAAACATTTAACACACAAATACGTCCCAGCTGCCAATCAAAATCAAAAGTTTAAGAGATAAAGAGAGATAGTTTATTTTTCATCCCTTATAATGATTATAGATTCTAGATTAAAAGCGTTCTCTTGTCTGATTATTCAAAATCATGTGCATTACATACTGCGTTTGATTGATCCACCTGTCGCCCATCACCCACCGTCTCCCCTTGCCACCTCCAACCTCTAGACTGCCACCAAAGCCCACAACCTCCCCCCTTCGCCCTAGTAATCCCCCCTTCACTCCCGCCGCCCTCCACCCACGCCCTACAACCCTCTAACATCCTTCTCCCAATGTAATTAAGTCCTTTGACGAGCTCAGCTTCTCTCGTACCTTAATATCTATGGTCTATCGTTTTAGGTGGCTAACTAAAGGTAAACCATTTTGGGTATGTCTTTTAATATTTGACAAAGAAGTCGTATAGAATGCTTCCAAAGAATATTTCAATGTAATTTATTGAAATCAATTTAGGTAAATACCTCATTGTAAATATTTTTACATGCTTTTAGATAGAATGACATGCCAGCATTGTTTACATTAAGTTAATTTCCTAAACCGTTAGACCATTGATGTACCAAAACACTGTCGAAAGTGTTTCCTAAATATGATATTGGTATTAACTGTACCAAGCAGTTCATTTATTGAATTAAAAATCTCAAATAATGTAAATCAATTCGAAAGAATTCGTGAACAGTATGAAAATATAGCCCATTTCACAAACTTAAGGTCGTATCGGTATTTGATGTAAATCATCATCATCATCCAATTTTCCCTCTCTGTAATTAATGTAAAACTAATGTGATATGGCTTTTATAAGGAAATAATAAATATAAAAATCTTTAATAAAGTCCAACCCGATTTGTGCCGATACTGGGTTGGTGTTCATGGGAATACTCCTTATAAAACAAAATAAAGTAGTTGATCTAGTTGATAGATTCATGTAGAGGTTTTCTTAGGATTTATTGTAAGTTCCTAGACATATGAAAAAAAAATAGTATTTTTCAAAAATCGAAATGTAAAATTCATACTAACAACAGACACTTCCGACAGTCTCTGTATTTATAAACAGTCCTTGTATCACCCTGTATTGACAGTCTTCAATGTGTGGAGCACGCTACTCACACAGAGACACAACTAGCTTTCAATGTGGTGGTGGTGGTGGGAGGGGGGTTGGGTGGCACGCACACAGCGACTAAACCACCCTTTTTATCCATGTACTACGGTCAGTTACAACCTTATGTATGAGGAGATTTGCCGCGTTCATTCAACACACATTCCATATCTCATGCTTTTGATTCGGAACTCTTTGACGGATTTGCTATTCGTCAGAACAAAATAGGCTCTTATTAATTTAATTTAAAGTCGGATTTTATTTGACGGGTGAGCTGTTTGATTTTAAAACTGATTGTGAATCTTTAAATTCAGGAAGATAGTTCAGTTGTATTCTGTGAACTTCTTGTGTAATTGACTGAGTTTAGGGATTTTCTTTTCTTGGGTGTTCGACGTTGAATTTTGTACATACATATTTTGTTTCGTAATTTTGTATTTTACACAATAATATGTTTTGGTGGTTAACACTCTTTTTGAATTATGCGTATTTACCTAAAATAATGAAAATTGCTTGTTTCAAAATACATTTTGGTCTTATTTTATTAATTAGGTAAAAAAAATACAATTGAATCATGTTACTTATTTTTTTCAAAATATTATTTAAAATGACCTTAGAAATCATAGTACCTACTTAGAAAGTTACCATGTATATCAATGCAATAGAAATTAGAACGTGATAGTATTTAAAAAGTTGTAGAACAATATTTTTAGACGAATTATTTTTTTACCATTGGGCTCAGTGTTAGTGGCCAGTATCTACAAAATTATTCTATATATGACTATACAATACTTACAATTTCCGTATTATAGAGTATGCAAGGAGATTGCCACTTGAATCACGAGATAAGGGGTGGCACAAAGGAAATTACTTATTTCAAACACAAAGCTATTTTTTGTCTCATTCTTATGGACTGGAAATAAAGTCTATATTACGTACTTTAAATAGTTAGAAAGTTACTACGTTAGCAAAATATTTTATCATTATTTTTATTCATGCGCATGCTTAAGTTTTAAAGTTTTTTCACTTTATTAGGTTTTTCGTTATTTATTTATTTATTATTACTTAGAAGGTACATTTTACATTATAAAAAGTATAAAATGTCCAACAAAACTGTATACACAGTTTGTCTGTTGGATCAGACGGAGGTACGGCACTTTCATTGTATTTTTAACGGTGACTATATCTGGTGACTCTTCCTTACCGCAATGGATAAGGCATAAGACTTACCTAATAGTAGAAAAAAATACGGGTAAGACTTAATGGTAGAAAATAAATATGGGTTGACGCACACTATTCATAGATAATGAAAAATATAGTTGTAAGTTAAGCTTCAGCTCAATTGAAAGTTTCATAACTCATAATTCTATAGCCAGTTAGCTTAGAAAGCTTTTTGATTTTTTTTATTACTACATTTTTACCCGCGGTTTAAGACTATGATGTATGGTAAAATTAAAGTAATTTAAGTGCACGCATATGTATTTCGTTCGGTAGCGCCATCTGTTATCACTGAGTTAAACTATCTTACCCATGCGAGGCTTTACATTGCAACAAAACCTCATTCAATGTTAAATTTTCTAGTTTAAAAGTGTAAAATGGATAATGTATAGTGTGAAGTGGATAATGTTTCAACCAATCAACTTTATCACACTGCACTCAGTACATTTCCAAAAAAAAAAAAACATAAATCTTTCTTCCAGCTCAAACGACTCCGGAGAATCTGCACCGTGACTTCGGTGCGTACACACTAGACCCGGGTACGCGCTACCCGAACTTGAACCGGGCAGCGGTGACGCCGCACCGCGTCACTTCCTTTTACGACTCCGATGAACCGTTACCATTGGATGCCGCACCCACTGCCAGGAAGAGACGGAGAGGTGAGTATTTTTAAGTGTATAATGAGTAATAATAGGAAGGTATAATACATATTTAGAAATTATTATTCCAAAATAATGTGGTTAATTTAAACTTCCATATTAACATATCAGCCACAATGCCTTTCAAATCATTAGGTTGGAAATCTACGTTATCAAAAACGAAATCGATTGTGGTACAAAATTCATAGAAAAATTAAAGAAGTAATTTATGAACAGAAGCAGAAGTGTCGGAGGAAGCGTTGGTGTCGTGGGTGGCGTGGTCGGAGCCGGGTATCAGGGCGGCGTCGAGTCCTGCGGCCCTCACTGAGCTACTGCGCCGCTACAGACCAGACTTGCTCCCCTCCACAACTGTTCCCAGAGCCGTCTACCATATCCTACAACAGGAGTTTGGTGAGAACTTAAACAGTGATTAGGTTCCAGTATCCGTTAACAACAAGCACAGAGTTACAAACTTCTGTCACTTTTTTCCGAACCGACACGACCTTGAAACATTCAAAAAAAAAAAAAAAAAACGATCGTACTCCTTTTTAAAAGGCCGGCAACGCACCGGTGACTCCGCTGGTGTCCATAGGCGCTGCAGATCACTTACAATCAGGTGATCAGTCTTTTCGTTTGCCTCCTATACCATAAAAAGAGGAAAGAAGGGTGAAGAAGCTTGGGAGAAAAATCTCTGTAAATCTTTAAGTCAGTAAAGGAATGCAATTATATTCTATCAAACCGAATTATTTGGAAATACAACTTCTTCTTCAACTTAAACCTGTCAATCGAAACTAAACCTAAAACGTACTTTAATAAAGTTACTATTCCCTATTCCAGGCATAGCCCCGTTCTCATCAGGCGGTTCGTTAAGAGACGTGCCCGATGCAAAGCTTCGTTCGTACTTGACGCGCGTGTACAACGCGTTCAAAGGGGAAGTGCCGCACGTCCACCATGAGACCGATGTCTTTGATCAGGTAATAGTTGTCACACATATGTACATTAGTGACAAAACTCGAGATTAGATAGATAAAGTTGCGTACTATTTAATAATAAATCTTTACCTTTGAAATTTTTAAAGAGAATAAGTTGTATGAATCTAGTGTCATTCATGTCAGATGCTAATGTCGCCAGTTTGTAAGGCTATGAATATGATAGATGGTTTATTGGATGGATGGATGGGTGTGAAAGAAAGGAACATTAGCAAAGAATTATCATAAAATAAAAAATGAAATGTTATTTGAATAGGGGATATTTACACAGCCGTCAGACGGTCCTCCTTTTCGCCCGGCGTTCGACGTTGTACATTTTCTATTTTGTCGCATATACCGAGTCGAGTGGTTTAGCGTTCGTTTAAATTTAATATTAACGAGTACTACTATAATTTGTTTTTTATTTAATACAGTCATGATATTATTGAGTTTACTAAGGATGTTCTCTCTAACAGAGAGAAAATGAAGTAACTATATATTTATTATTACTTTTTACTCTTAAAAAAAGAAATATTCAGTGTATTTAACGCAAAGCGCGATGAGGTTTTAACAATCTTAAGTGTTAGTTAGTGAAATGTTCCTACAAAATAAAATAATACTGCCATATTTGTTTATTATAATTTAGACTAAGAAAAATAATAAAGTACTTTCCGTTTTCTTTTGATTTTATTATATAAACAAAACACACTATACATTTTATATATTAAAACTCTCCTTCACAAATTTAAGTACCTATACTCGCCGCTTAATGGATCTTTAAACTAATTTACAAAATTTACCTCCACAAAACAAAGCTATAGTACTTACTCTGTCATTTTCTTCACACTAGAATTACAGTAGACTAACGCTTACCTTATACATACAATGTTATATAATGTACCGCTGTATGTTGCTAGATCAAACAGAGCATGCAGAAAGAGAAACACGTTCGCAACATAGAACACCCTGTATCTGTATACACAAGTAAGTGCAACTCTTTGTTATTTACAACTATTCAGCCATTTGTAGCTGTAGTTCAAGGCGGCCTGCCACGCTAACATTACCATTGTTACTCAATACTCCCAATGTCAAGGTTAAGTACCAAATATATACCCATGTACTCAGTTACAACCTGCAGTTGCTATTTATCTTTCTGCCAATCAATTCATCTTAGCGAATCCAGTTTATTAATTTGTGATTACTTGTCCCATAGACGCGGCCGACGCCGACAAATCACACTCGAGCTACAGAAAGAAACGGCGCTCGGTACGTCCCCAACAAGTAAGTAACGATCCCGCCGAGTACATTCGCAAAAAGATCGGCAAACTAGACCTTAACGACATCACACAGCTCGCGCGCCTCATTGAGGGCCACGACGCCGTCACCGACACTGACACACAGACAGACAAACAGAAAGAACTACAGGAACAAATATTGGCGCTCCTCGACCCCGAGGAGTCGCCCGACCCCAAGGTTCTCAGGCAATCTCTAGCGCAGCTCCTGCAGGGCTCCACTAAGACCAGGGTTCAGGAACCAACACAATTAGCGCATTTCTTCCAAGAAGAAGTTGCTAAACCCGTGAAGCCATCGCGGAGGCTGAAGGGCCTCGACATCAACAGCATGCGGATACCAGATTACTCAATGTTTGATGATTCTCCCGACACGGATGCCACGGTCGTCAAAGTGGAAGCTAAGAAGACTTTCAGCAGGTCGCTGTCGACGGAGAGCGCCAAAAAACCACAATATCCGTCTTCTTCGTCTATTGACGGTGCGGGGAAGTTTGCTAGGTCTTCTGAGAGCCCGTTACCGCAGAAAGGTAGGAGACTGTCAGATGTTGTAAACACTAGTAGAATTAGGCATTCCCAGAGTCCAGAAGTTAAGGTACCTTATAAGAGATCGAACTCGATAGGCGCATCTGAAATAGCCAACACTAAGCGAATCGCTCAGTTGTTCGAGGGCCACAAGAGGCGACATACACCTAGCCCGGAGTCCAGATCTATCCGTTCAGGCTCAACTACAAACCCTGAGATGGCCCTACGCTTACAACGTATGACAGAAATCATTGAAGGCAAGCGACGAGACACTCCGTCTCCAGACAGACGGGACAAAAAAGAATGTATCGGAACCCCGGAGATGGCAGTGCGGCGCCAGAGGGTGGTTGACCTCATCAAGCAGGGGCAAGGATTGGGCCAGGAACATAAGCAGCGGCAGCCTCCAGATATACCACAACGACGAAACAGCGACGAGATGGCGTTTAGAATGCAGAGAGCGTCTGATATGATGCAGAAAAGAAGTGCCGAGTCGAAGAGGCCTAAGACAGGGCGGCGTAAGGCCGCGCGGGAGATAACAAAACAGCGTTTTGAGAAAAGTCTACAGATGTTAGCGGCAGAGCGTCGCCTGGACTTCGCGCCCTCAGCCGACCTGGAGAATGACTACGGGTTGCAGCAGTACCGCGCTAGTGCGCCGGACTTCGACGAGAGAGTCAAGAAGTTGGAGAAGAAGCTGCAGCACTATGTGAGGCGATTGCCGTTGTGTGTCGCATGGAATGATCCGTTTGGCGGGAGAGGGGGCGGGCCGCGAGCGGTTGAGAGCCTACTGTACTTACTTAACATGAAATTTTATCGAAACTATACTTTTGACTACACTCGCTGTAGGTGAGGCAGTAATGTAGACACTCAACCGCTCCGTCTCTGTCCAATGGAAATGATAACTCGCACGTTTTCCAACAGAACATCGATGGAAGATGAAACGATACAAACTTAACGTTTTATACTTACTATACGTAGACGTGTGTGCATGTTAAGGTATTATTGTACTAGCGTCGCGATTTCTAATAACGCGTGATTCTTCATTCATCCTTTAACCAAACCACTGTTTGTGAGCGTCAACATAGTTTCTTTAAAGTAATGGTTGATGGAAGAAAATAATTCATTCCAACATCGCTCATTTCTGTCAATAATGTCGGTATTAAAAAAAACTGAGGGCCACCATGATGTGACGTAGGTTAAAGAGGGATGGAGCTATACACCTTTAATAGCTACATCTCTGTTTCTCGCCCGAAAGATTCACACTTCAACACTTCATGGTAGGCCTACTGGTCTGTAACCGTTACTCGAAATGTAGAAAACGCTAGTTATATAGTACCTAGGAGTTACATTAACATTTCACATGTGTTCCAAGTTTTCACCGTGTTTAACTAACTACGATGTGTTTCATAAAACTAATTTGTAAATTCTTCACAAGCCTAAGGAATTTGAAAACAATCATACATTTTTAAATTCCAAAGGCCTTACAAAATTATTTTCAAGTGTGTATAACTTAGGTGTGTCCTAATTCTTATAATGGTAGCAATAATACTTCTTTATATTGCGCAGTGTCAATTTTTAATCTGTTTCTGAAAAGTTAACTTAATTTAGTCACCATCTAGCAAATAACTTTACATATAAAATGCACTTTATATGAACTATCCCAGTTGAATTTTAAAGTTTTTACCCCTTAGTGGTGAAACCTTTAACAAATATGTCATACTAATCACACAGTCAATCGCCTATATCTCTAAATGTATCTCCAGGAGGAAGGTCGTATCGTCGGCGGCGGTGGAAGAACCGCAGGCGGCGGTGCCAGAGTCGCCCGTTTAGCTGCAGAGCTCAGCGGTACCTCAACAAACACAACCACACCCCGCCCTTCATCCAAACCCAAGGACTTGATGCGATCTGTCGGCAAAATAGAGAGGGATGATTGGAACATGAAGGAAATTGAACGGAAGATCATGGAGAACAGACTCGGCAGGCCCGAGCCTAAAACCGCTGAACGAGTGCCTAAGTGGGATCGAGAACAGGTTAGTTTCGTTGTTTAACTAAGGGCTGATTTTTCAATCGGCAGATAACTGTTATTTGAGGAATAAAATTGTTGCTGTCACTGTCTTATACAAACATTCTGACGCGACAGTATCATAATTACTCCCCAGATAACTTTTATTTTCCCCATTGAAAAATCAGCCCTAAGTGTAATAAAGCTAACAGAGCTGAAAATATAGTATTTGTATAGTAACTGTATTGAGACTTCTTCTCGAGATCTTTGCGTTAAGTATAATTTGTTATATTTTGCTATCAGTTTCTGGGAAGGCAGCGCAAGTTAAAAGAGGGTGAAGGCAACGAAGAGAAATGGGTAGAGATCGACGAAACGTTACACAAACTCGACCAGAAACTCAAGGACTCCGGCAGACCTGACCAGGGAACGAAGAAGGTATGTAGTTAACTTAATATATTTTAACGCTGGAGATATCCAACATTTGTTAGGTCTGTACAAAAATCAAATTGCGAGTTAACTGCGTGATAAGAGCCGTTCATACAAAAAAAAAAGTATTAACATAAACAGAAATTCTTACACATATCAGCATTGTGAGTAAAACTTGTGAATTTGTGTATAGATAAGATACTTAAAATACATCTTTGTCAATTTTCTCTTTCCTTGCAGGTTGCGAATTTGGCGACCAAGTTCGTCAAGAAACAACCTGAAGCCGAAATGTCGAAGACTCCGCCGAAAGAAACATCGAAAGAAGACGTACGTATTTTATAAGGATTTATTTACTTTTAGTGTACAGACGTTACTTTATAATTATCTTGTAATTATCTTGTATTTCAATAGTGTCAGTTTCTTGTGTTAACAGTAAAGAGTTGTTGTATTTTCCGCTCAAATATTATGTCCTTTGGTCAAAAGTATTGTCAGACAATATTCTACACAAGCGGCTTCGCCTGTCGCCAGTTTGTTCTTCCAAGCTATAGTAACTTATCTTTTTAAGTTTATTATACTTAATGCAAAATACTTGAACATAACTTCCTTATATTACATATTACATCAGTCGAAGAAGAGTTGGCGCGGCCCTGCTTTCACGGGCATGCAGTGTGCAGCGTGTGGTACTCGCGTGTTCGCGGCAGAGGGCGTCACTGCCGACGGGCTGCATCTCCACCGCGCCTGCTTCCGATGCGCCGTCTGCAAGACTGTGCTTAGACCCGGGTTAGTAACACTATATCGACATTCACATACTCCAAATAACCACTATCTACTCAGAGTGGAGAATCAAGCCCTTTTTTGTGAGAGGAAAAATCATTAAATGGCTTCTCCCACCCTGTGTGGGGCGGAAAGAAGTGTCGCACGCATACTGACTAATAACCTCTCTGTTCCTGTTTTTGCTGTTGGATTTCTTAGCAGTGTCTTATTATGCTTACCCCGCAACCCGGTTGAACATCAGCCCTAAAGGGCCTTTCTGTGGTGGTCTATTGGCTCTTTGAGGCTCGCGCGGAACGCTTCGCGTCGTACGCTCGGGTCCGGTTCCGGTCGGGTGGATCGTCTCTCGATTAAGAGTCAAGCCCTTAACCTAATATTGTTGTTGCAGTAACTACACAATGGAGCGCTACGGTAGCCGGCTAGTCTGTCTCCGGCACTCCGGAGTGAGTGTACCTGATGCCGTGGCCGCAGTGACTGCCCTCGCGAACGCTCGCAGTCATCCTCCCCCTCCTACTCCTGAGAGGATTAGTCTGGAACTATCTGATAGTGGTGCTAGAGAGATCGATGAGGATGAATGGACTGATAGAAACTTCTTGGCGTCTGAGACCTCGTGCGCTGGGGGACTAAGGTATGGTATTGTTTGCTATTCAATGTATTGTTTTTGTTCTGATTTTTGCGGATACAGGATATGGCTTGGATAATTTGAACTGTTAGGTTGTAGAAGTTTGTTATCTAATCGTTGCAATTATCCGATTACAACGTATGTATAGGGCAGCATTCATATTTTAAACGCAAAATCCATACACTATTTTATATATTGTGATAACGGCAAGTTAACGAATTTGCGCAGATTTTTTAAAGAACTCGAAAGAACCGTTTTTGTTCGTTACATATTTGAATGTTCCCAATGATTTCGACCGTAATGTACCGAATTTTTAAGTTTACAATTCAAGATCTTAAATATGTGAGTTACACAAACAAAAAATATTTCAACATAATTCAAATGAAATATGTTATGTATGTCGGAAGGGTCATGAATGCGGGATCTCTCTTCTCTTGGACTCCGAGTGGACATCTACATAGAAAACTGTCAGTCTATTCGTGTTCAGTGATTGCGATCATTATAGTTTCAGTCATCAGTTTTGTGATTTTGGTATACAGTTTGATATTATAGCAGTGTAAGTGAATTCATGTTTTGGTGTACTTGATTAATATTGTGTGTGTAAAAGAGTTAATGACCTCTCAGTGTGTTATATGTTCGAAATTCATCTAGTTCAAAGTGTTGACGTGTAAACGTGTTAGTTTGTACGAAAATAAACAATCACATCATTTCGATGTTTTTTTTACTATAACCTATACATACCTCAGCGTATATGTGTGACGAAGACGGTTTTAGCCATTAACACTTTCATTATAACTACGACTTTCACAATAATATCTCGGATGCCGCCTACATTTTTTCGCACATTTTAGGCCGCTATCCCATGGCCGACGACGCGGCGTTAACATCGAGTGAGCGCTAGTAAACCGCTTAGTGGGATAGCGGCCTTACGTTGAACTCGCCGGGTCGAGTCCACGGCGCTGGAATACAGTTCACGTGGACTCTCTGTGCGAGTCGGTGGCACTGAATATGTTAAACACCTACCCTCATTTTCTTATATGTATATATATTATGCAGTGACGAGGAGGAGTCCAGTTCGGACGAGTACACGGACGCGGGCGACAGCGACAATGGAGTGGCCGCCTCCCCCGAACCTCAAGTGGCCGCCCCCCGACCCGCGCATTCTGAACTATACTTCTCCGACGACTCCTTCGGCTATGACGACTATTCGGATGATGGTAAGTTGTCTACAGATTTGGAACCTTAATTCCATGCTTTTAGGGTTTGTTTAAGTATAAACTAAGATATTTTTTCTGTGGATTCTTTCCCATAAAACCTTAGTCTCAATATTAGGGAAATAAAAGGAATGTTAGATCGTATGTTGAAGTTCGCGCGTAAATCGCAGTTCTTTGTAGTCTAAACGGAAACCTTTTGTTCATAAGAAGATCTGTAGGAATAAACAGTGCAATCTTTTTGTTTCATATTTAGTTGTAAGCTTCTTACAATACCATCAATTTGTATATTATTATATCTAGGAGCGGAATCATCAGGCAACGAGTCCTGTTCTCGCATGCGAGCGGCGCGCGAGGCTCGGCGGCGCGAGGTCCCGGCGGACGCGCGGCCCCCGACCGACAGCAGCGAGGTACCGCGCTGCAGCGTCGCCTAGTTGCGGTGTAGGGAGGTGCGGTACCCGACCCACCGCCGCCCCAATACATGCCTATTAAATTATCCCACATCAATACTATCTTTTGTGTGTAGTTTAGTCAGTATTTCTAGACCATTTTTCAACAATACACGTCTTTGGAAAGCGCCTTTAAAGCCTTCAACATAAGGTTCAGTTAGAATACGCGACTTCTTTCTTTTCATAGAACATTTGATTTTATCAACACTTCGCAACGTATGCATTTTTAGCAGGGATTAAACCCGCACGGCAGATTCACTTGCTAATTCCGTGTTATTTAAACGCGACCCGAGGTATTCTCCAGGTATAGGTGATTTTTATATAGAACAGTTTCTCCTTGTTTATTCGTCCATCTTACTGCATTTTCGCGATTTAAGTCATTACATTTTGTGACAAGTCTGTTTTCAAAATGAGGCGTGAATTCACATTGAACGACTATTTATTCGAAATTAGTGTAATAATGGCAATAGGCCGTTGTACGTATACCTTAGGCCTCTCTTAGATCACCATAGGCCTGTCCTAGGTCATCATAGGTCTGTCCTAGGCCCGTCGTGACGTTAGTGCATGCGTCATGTCATCATCATTATACTACGCTAGATAACAGGGGCGGCGGCAGCGGCGCGGTAAGCGTGTAGTTGTCCACACTAACTTCCGTCTGCGACTTACTGTTTTATTCTGTTGCTTATGTTGAATCAATTAAAATATGTAGTACACAGATACAAGGATATATTAGGGTTAGCACTGCCACATCTTTCTAAGCAATATTTGAGAGTAAATGATACATTTGGTAAGGTAAGTAAACCAAAATAGAGATTGATGAATGTAGAAGAAGCGAAAGAAGTATGCTTATATTCAACAGGAACTTTTAGGAAGATATTTACATGTATTTATGCGTGTCGCGTCTCAAGGACGCTTTGTGGATCCACATAAAATAAATTCGGGAAGATAAGTACTTCTATTATATTACTTGTATTCTTAGCCATGATGGAAGGTAACCGACCTCTCTAGACGATGGTTCAAAATGGAACATCATTGCATGTAATGGCAGCAATATTAACAAATCAGTAATGGTGATAGGTATAGGTTTGATAGCAATGTCATTCTGCGATTATTCTTTACTTCTGTCTTTCAGAGTAAGATATTACACCCATAACAGAAACTGTTACACACCAATCAATTTCAATACTTTATTCGAACTGACAAAATCGACAGTAAACAAAGAGTCAAACTTTAAAGAGTCGAAATAGTACTACTCCTGTACTCTGAACCATTTATTGTTTACTTAATTATGGTCACGTGCCCTCAGCCCTGAACAGGAGAAAGAACGGGGGGGTTTATATTCAGTAAGAGTCCGACACTCCTCTCGTCCCTACTAAAAAAGTCATGTCTTATACCAAATTGGCTTTTTTAATGATATTTTACTAGCTATTCTCGCGCGGTTTCACCCTGTGCTCGGCTCCATTTGGTCGTAGCGTGATGTCTATCAGTTATAGAATTTTGGCAATCCGACATGCGGTGCCAAAGATTACCCCCTAATATTAGTATAGAATAAAATATTCTTGCCAATTAGGGCAAGTCATGCGATGAATTTCTCATAAAAAACCCTTAGAAATAGTAATAAATGTTTTTTCACTATTTCTAAGGGTTCGCTATATCGCTATGGAATAGTCATTTAATGTCTCTGAGGTCATCAGTTAGACCTTGTACTATGTTTGATGTTAGACAGGTTGAAGTCGATCGGATCTATAGAATGCGTTATATATGCAGATTGTGCGTACATATTTTGTTTTATAATACATCTTAAGATAATTATCTCATAAAGGAAAGATAACAAAATAAAACAGTAAAGTCTTAAAAATCGATGGCGTTTTTAATTGTGTTGTTTCTGTATTAATAATAATATATTAATTCATTTATGTACTTTATATTAATATTCGTCATTATAATATTGTGTTTATCAGCTTCATAACTATAAGATGTGTATTATAGCTCTATATGTATATATTATATATATTTCATAAATATGTGTAAATATTGTTTTTGTATTGTTGTTTTTGAGCTGGTTTTATTTATTATATATATTATATTATGGTTTATTTTGTGTCGCTTGAAAGGTATTTGACTGATATTATTATTATCTTTGGGGGATGTCATTATAATTCAGTTACTTGCGCTTCATTAGAGTACAATACTTTTTATACGACGATTATATTTGCCTTTCAAAGTTTCAATAAAATAAAGTTTAGTAAAATATCCAATAATAAATGACTTCCCAATAATAAAGTGTTCTAAAAAATCTTATTTGTAAGTTCAAATATGATCAATTTTAATATCTCAATAAGTTTAGAATGTCAAATACAGTTCAGCGAGTGTTGCTATATGTATATAGTTATGTATAGAGGTAGTGACGCACTGGTAGCGACTAGTGACGCCACGTGTACCGCCATCACGGACGGTAAGTTAGTGTGGTTTGTGCGCACCTTTCTACGCACCACTCGGGACGCTCGCTTCTATGCTGTGTCGGACTGCTGACACTCGAACACCGTACTAACCGAGCTTGCACACAGGTGGAATCTGAGGAGGAGAGCGAGTCCAGCGACGAGGAAGTGTCCTCGGCCACCGAGGTGTCGACGGACAGCGAGTTCGCGCGGGAGGAGGTAGCGCCTGCGCCCTCCCCGCCCGCTATACTAGTGACCGAGGCCACGCCCCCCGCGCCTCCGCCCCCACAGGAGTACCCGCTCAGCCGCACCCGCTCGGCCGGCGGACTCGCCACCAAACGCGCTCTGGAACTCAAACGACGGTACCTGCTCGGGGAGCCCTCGCCCCCAGCCGTCAGGAAGTCGGACTCCACCTCCCAAATAGACACCAAGTTTGAAGCCTTTAGATCTACCATTACAGAGTTCCAGAAAATGTTACACCCTGCACCCGCACCCACTCAGCAGCCTCAACCACAGAAACCAGTAGTAACCTTCCAGCTATCGACTGAGGATAAGAAGTCACAGCCGATGCCTGACATTATTAAGAACCTTGTCGCCGATGCACCAGTCGATCTGCTCACCAAAGTAGATGCACCTCTCATCAAAGATTGGAGGTCAGAATCGACGAAGGATGAGAAGGATCCGGACTTGGATTCAGACTCGTTGTCTGAGGATGACTCGTCCCACACAGAGACGGCTCCCAATCAGTCGGTGCCTCGTCTCGAGGTGCACGACGAGGGCGGAGAGCTGATACAGCTGGACAGTCTCATGTTAATCAATAACAGCACCGAGGACGAGAAGGCGTCTGGCACAGCCACTGCGACCGGCACTACTATCGTCGCGGCGGCTGAGTCAGAGTCTTCAGAGTCTGGTCGCGACGCCACCACTCTGGCGCTCACGGAGACAGAACTCTCCGACTGGGCGGCTGAAAGTGCAGTCTTAGATGACTGTGGCTTCGACGACAAGAAGGAAAGAAAGCGGAGTAAGAACCCTAGAACTTTAAGCGGACCTAAACTAGTGCACGACGCCAAAAACATCGCCGCGGTCGCGTCCCACGTATGTGGGAGGAGCAGTCCTGTCGAGGCAGTCGTCTATTCTAACGCCTTAGAACACTTCGAGTTTGCTGACGAAGGAGATCAAGACCCCTCACTAGAGACTCCCGTCACTCCGAAGAACGAGGGTTACATGGAACTAGTTGACAATGACTACGATGCCTATTCGCCGGGCAACGACCGCTCTATGAACTTTATCGAGAGGAGTTTTTCTGAAACCGTTTTCAAGCCAGCCAGCCAAGAAAACAGCTACAGACAGAACTTATGTCCTATTGATTTGGATGACATAGAAGATATCGATGCAGATACGGAACCTTTAGACTTGAAGTCTCCGCAACTGCTGAAATCGGTCGAGAATGATGTTAGTGAGAAATCCAATAGCGACAGCTTGCCGAAAAGTGAAAGTATACACAAAAGTGATAGCTTACATAAAAGTGACAGCTTACAGAAAACTGACAGTTTACTGAAAACGGATAGCTTGCTGAAAACTGATAGCTTACTAAAGACTGACACGATGAGTATGCAGAGAAGTGACAGTATTTTCAAAAGTGAGAGTGTACAAGTAGATAATAGTTCAGAACCGAAGATAGAAAATAAAATAGAAACATTAAGTTTATCAGAAATATCGCCGCCATTAGAGAAAGACAAAGTTGTGGACACGGAGCCATCCGAGGTGTCACCGCCACTAGTACCTGATACTCCTAAGGTGAAGCTCCCGATGAGTATTCCGTTCTCGGGGCCGTGCACCATTCGGCTGTACTCGCCCGCCATCTGTCGGTCGGCCAGCGAGACGTTCAACAGGTCCACGTCTAGGAGCACGGACTCACCGACGCGGAGCTTCGAGTTATCTGTGTCAATCAACCTGAGCTCGGGCTCACTGTCGCCAGTGAGTCCCGTGCCTGCCCGTGACACGACTGATAAGGTACAGCAGATTAAGAGGGAACAAGAGGAGCAGACAGAGGTTGTGAGGAGATTGGTGCTGGAGAGGTTGGGAAGCGTGCCTAAAGCTAGCCGGAAGTCGGTGAAGCGATCGCGGGCGTCACCGGCTGCGGTGCCGCCCCCCGTCCCTCCCCCACCGATACTGCCGGCTCCGCCCACGCCGCCTCCACCCCGCCCCGCACCTCCTCTTATGCCTTTGCCCGTGACGTCTTCCTTCTCAGATCCCGAGCTAGCTCGTGAGAGGAGAAGCAAGAGCATCATGAAAAGCATTTCAAATTACCTGAACCGGAGGCTGGGACCTCGACATAAGGTAGGCACCTCTATTCGACATTATTATTCTGCATTAAAGAATGTTAGCTCTAGGCCTGCCACGGTTATTGATTGACGTCTTAAAAAAACATTTCTATTAATAAAGACATCAAACATTGGCCATGGCTGTTTACAACATCATATTCACATTTTTATTTATCAGAACATTGCGTAAACTTGAACATGCATAGATTACATATACGAACATATCCTCATGTCATGTAAGACTGCATTTTGAACAATGTGTATAACTTTATAGCACAGTCGACATACATAATTTTTTCAAACATTTTACAAGCAAACAGTTTTCAAATTAACGTCACCCTCATAGTGATGGTTTTTACTTGTACGACTAAAATTGGAAACAAAAACATACTTATACTATTTTATTTCTTTTTAAGTTCTACTTAGTTTTTTCGTACGATTAAAAATCCTAACTTGGAAGAACCATACCATTGATTTGATAATAATAGTGTACGAAGTAGTGTCAGCAGAAATGTGAATATTGTATAAAATAAAGTAGTCGTACTGTCCGGGGTTGGGAGTAACATTTAGTAAGGGTGTCCACGATTTGGCAATATAACAGAGACACGGAAGAGGAAATAACTTGTTTTGGGCACACTGATTTTTTGTGATGGATTTTGGTTAGAATGGAGGGTTATCCTGCAACACCCTAAATCATAGATACCAAACATTGTATCTACATATATCGAGAGAAGATTGTTCTTAGCTCAAACTGTGTTTGATTTTCCCTTCTAACTTAAGTCCAGCACACGTAATAATAATAATATCAAAATTTCGACGCAGTCGGACACCTGAGTAGACTAACACCAGTTGAATTTTCAGTCGTACTCGGACCCGGATCTCCAGTGGCACGTAAGCAAATTACAATACAGTGTCGTGAGTCGCATGCTACAGTCTGTCGCACCGACTTGATCGTGAATGTGCGCTCGCCTTTATATGTGGCGTTGGATCTCGATGTAATGCATGTCCCGTGACGGTCAGGGTTGGTGTCCAATAATATTTATATATGTGTATTTTATGGGTTCTATCAATCAACCTGTGCAAGGCTACTATCTTTTCGCTTTACAGATGTTGCTACTGTAGCTTGAGACCTGTTTGTTTGAATTTGTGCTGTACGAATGGGTCGGCTCGACCCGAGTGATACAACGGCCTCACAAAAAACCGTAAAAGAACCGATTCGTTATCTTTCGCCGTGTGATAAGGTTATCGGAGGCCCAATCCCTGCCTCTTTCCCAATCCTTAAATATCAGAAACCCTTATCCTCAAAAGGCCGGCAATGCACTCGTAATTCTTTTGGTGTTGCCAGTGTCCATGAGAGGCGCTGATTATTTACCATAAGGTAATCAGTCAGCTCGTATAAAAAAATCACGGTAGCTGTCCATAAGTTCGATACTAGTTAATTTTCTAATGGTCTAACTAAACCCCACACTATATTAGCGACGTCTGATAAGCAGAAAAACGGTAGCCCACCCAATCTGAATGTAATTTTTTAATAAGGGTTTTGTGCCCTTGGTCATAGGAAGATACTGTGATGAGGTGTTACTTTGATCCAACGTCATCATTTCGTTCCGCATTTGTCTGTTCCATGAATGTCTTACGCTTTATCTGTCACTGTTTTTATTTTACAAACTACAGCATGTTGCCGTTTTGATCATATACCGTGAAACGGCATGAATAGAATTTGAGGGGTGAATAAATATTGGCGAATTTTCCTTGTATCTTTTCACCCCTCTTCTGTGTCTATTCACCCCTCGAATTCTATTCAACCCGTTTTACGTTACATGTATTTTAAGAAAACAATTGGTAATCCCAGGGGAATTTTTATACGAGACATTAAAATTAGAAATTAAATAAAGTACTGATTTGGTAATATGTGTAGTTACTACCGTGTAAGGGTACCGTGCAAATTGTTATTAAAAATAATAG
The DNA here is from genome assembly GCA_902829305.4 of Spodoptera exigua. Classification (NCBI taxonomy): domain Eukaryota; kingdom Metazoa; phylum Arthropoda; class Insecta; order Lepidoptera; family Noctuidae; genus Spodoptera; species Spodoptera exigua. The sequence continues at coordinate 1,664,926 of LR824601.2, read as the reverse complement.
AAAAAAAAAACAATTGTTAATATAACAGCAAACTTTGCTCTGTATATTTTGTGCGGTACAAACAAATTTTGATAATTTTCAATTTAATTATATATGATCACAACGGTGTGCATGTTCTTTTCTTACGCTAATTTTCAACGTAGCGGTTTTTGTGTATTTAATGTAAATGAATGTGCATGGTAGCTGGTAACTTAGTTTTAATGTACACCTACATAATACTACAATAAATAACCGACATATTTACTGGTTGTACTCTAGTACACATAATTTTTTCGTGTCTATACTCTAGAACAACGAATTTTTATTGGTTGTTCTAATAAAAGTACAATCATTATAAATTATTTGTTTTTTATTATATCAATAAAACTAATATTTCTTTTACTTATACCTCATGTACGGTACATTAAAATATAGTTACACGAATGTACATAATATGTTAAGCCAGCGTCGCATGTATCAATGCTTCTCGCAATTTCTATGAAAATATATACCCAGTGCATTTTCTATGGGTTTACTTTTCAAGTAACATACGTAAGCTATTTTTGTCCTTATTTCTTCTGTGTAAGGATTAAAATGACTGAATTGTTAAGGTAGGTTTTGATTTCAACTATAACAAATATTGAACATTTCACTCTATTCTGTCAATCTTTACACACCAACTACAACGTACATATGCATATACACATTGAAGAGAAATCCAATTTATACCAACACCTGAAGTAATAATAACACAATGAAAATAGTGCCTTCAGTTAACTGTATATAAAGTTCAGTTTAACTAATTTCAACGTATTCTCTACTTTACTTCACTTAGAACTAAATAATAATAATACAAAGGAAATAATACCTTCACCATGGTTAATAATAGAGTTCAAAGTTCACTTTACGTCTAATATTTATAAGGCTGAGTGTTCACCGCACGATGTTTGTGTTAAAGGAGCCGCAAATACTGTCGAACGCTCACAAGTCCACGGGGGCTTTACAAGAAGCTCCCCCAGTGCCCCCACCACCGGCCAGTTACTGTCCGCCAGTGGAACACCGCCCCACGCATAGAGTAGCAGGTTCGTGTACACTTACCTTATAATTTCTGTTCATATTTTCAATTAAAAGTGTCGCTTCGTCGCATTGAGTATGTACTACTAACTATTAGGAGTTCAAACAGTAATTTTGTCACCATGAAGTATGCGTATTTTCATTTAAAAAGTTTCATAATCTAATCGTTAAATTGGGTGATTTCCTCGATCAAAAAGTTCGTAAAAAATACTTTAATTAAATGATTTTTTGCACTCAATTTATCAAATTTAATTTATTACGTCACAACGTTAATATGTAGAAAATTTCTAAGAAAGTAATAAAATTATAATTTAAAATGAAAGTATTGAGTTTGACTTGAGGAAGGTACCCAATTCGATGTTAGTAAGTGCATTGTGTCGTGTAGTTGCATATTAATGTGTTGCAGCTCAGAATAGATTTAGATTCTAGTCAGTTCTAGTGCATCACCATAGCCTCATAGTGGCCACATAATTTCTACATTTCGACCAGGCGCGGATCCAATTAGCAACATTCTTTTCATGTTTTTGGAATTACAAAACCTTTAGGTAACCGGTACATCAGACATTAGTTCACGTTGGCCACGCTAGCCGAGGATTAGCCCTCAACAGTTATCTGTCGACAGTCAATGACTTAAACAAATATATGAATTAATGAAATCTTGGATCCGCGCCTGCCAGCTTGGCATTATAAAACCAGCATAAAAGCGAACCATGTAACATCATTCCACGGTCATCGTAACCCACTAACAGCAGGGCCGAGTAGCAGCGCGGTTGATGTCGACGAGAGAGACGCCATGCAGCTCTGGTTCGAGGCGAGATGGGCTCGCCTCGTGGCACAGCGCCGTGCGCGAGAGGAACCGCGTGACGAACCCACTGCTCGACGCCTAGCGCGGCTCGAACGACGATTGACACGACCTCTGTCTGGTAAATTGTATAATTTTTATCAAAATGTTTTTTGACGAAAACGTAAGTATTAGTGTTAGTTGTCATGCTATCATTGGCATCTTCATATGTAGTCAGTAGTTTGTCCATTGCGAAACGAAATAGTAACCATTTTGCCACGGGCTTTGCTTTTTAATTTATGTGTGGTTAATTTCATTTTAAAGCAATTTAAAATCAAATGTCAAAACATATTCGGTGTCGCCCCCGTGTTTATGTTGTTTCAAAATTCGATAAAGATTTTTAATATTTATTCTTATAACCGAACCAGACCATAATTTCAGTTTTCTTACCTACTATTAGATACTTCTAATATTTTTATGTAGGAAAAAAGATTATTGATTGATTGTAGGAAAACAATTGATTGATGGTGTATTTAACGTTTCAGCGGAGCAGCAGGCGGCGACGGTAGCGGAACTAGTGCAGGTCTCCGCTCAGAGAGACGCACACCAAGCCCTCATGGCGGCCGATAGGTACATGCATTTATTAAAAAAAATAGCAATAGCCTTTGACGGCTTTAAAAACACCAGTAATGAGACATCCAACTTCAATTTGCACTACCGTAGACAGATTTTGTTTAAAATTAACGTCAGTACTATTGTGTTACCCCAGGTAAAAAGTGGCCGTTGTCTTAATAATTTATTACATACATATGTTATAAAAAGGTAGACATAAAATTTCGAATTTAAATTGAAGAAGGCTATATTATTATGTACTTTTTTACTTACATGTTCTCGTAGTATTATGTTGTTTGCTGTAGTAATATTTACAGCTTTTTAAAGATTTTTGTCCACTATTCACATTTGACGAAACAATTGTATACGCCGATCTATTCTGACTGAACATTCGGGATATGAATTATACTGATTTGCTCTTTGAGAGTTGAACTGCTCTGAACGCAGACGTGAGAATTGCAAGGCGAAATCCATAGCGAGTGTTGGGAGCTCTTTGTTTACATAATATAATCTATGTGTTTGTTATTCACTTCGCGGTTCTCACGGATATTTATAAATATTATACATGTTTTTATAATAACTATCGTGAGACATACTAAATTAAATAAAAATCGCGGGTTACTCACGTGTATATATTGAGAAAAGCTCTACTAGTTTCGAACCACAGGTGGGTTCTTCCTCATAAGCAGTTTGCGCGGACGCGGCGACGTCGCGCAGCCGACTGACGACGCGCGAGATAGCTTTTCTCAATTACACCCGTGAATAACCCGCGATGTTTAGTTAATATTATACATGTTTTAATTCATAATATATTGACTTCATATTCTAAACTAACCAATTGAACTATCGTTTTCAGGAGGCGAAGTGCCGGCGGCAGTGTTGGCGATTAAACCGCTAATTAAGCATCGCTTAGCGTTAATCTTTGTGATCACTACATATACACACTAAACGTGAAATTAACATTATAAAATAAACGCAATAATAAAGAACTACAAATCAGTAGAATATTATACACCTTTCATATAAAAAATGTTAATTTCCAGTTTATTATATTCATCGTTACTGATATATTTATTTGATCATTAAATCACGGAATAAAAGTACCTACATTAGTATATAGAATATAGGAATATAAAGTATCTACGTTATTATATCCGTTCGTTTCTCTTTTTGTTAAGTATCTGGACATTGCTGATGTGTTAGGGACGAAACAGTAAAAATATAATTCACAGGTATGCTAAATTCAACCTTATTGTGGTTTGTGTTTGAATGATTTTGCGGTGCTGAGTACAGATGTTTTATCACGTTAGGTTTTTTAGAAGATACGCGTGGCAATGTAGTTGTGATTTAGTATTGTGGGCGCTGATCATCTACCTTCAGGTAATCTGTCGGCTTTTTGCCTCGCTAATTTGCAAAAAAGCAAACTTTTGTTTAACCTATGAATTAGAATCTGTTTAATCTCTGATTGATTTTCGACATTTATCATATAATAATGTAAAATAAGCATAAGCCATATATTGCACAAAATTATTATTTTCTTTCAACATTGCCCGTTGACCTAGATGATTAAATTCTTCTTTATTATTATTTTAAGATAGCTATCTACCTATTGACTAACATAACATGCTAGTTATATTACAAATATGTTTTAAATAACCGTTATAAATGGTAACTAAGTTCAATAATAATTGCCATTCTAAAAAACCTCACGTGGTATACATTTTTCAATAAAGAAATCAGTGAAATGTTAAAAGCATACCTGTGTTTTCAGTTGCATTAGTCTGTAGCTTGACTAACCAATCAAATCACTGTACAATTATACTTTGGTATAATACAAACCATACAGGAATAACAAAATCATGTATTATACAACATTATCTTTCTTTAACTTTTTCTCTAGTTTAGGAGAAAATATATTAAAGAAAATCAACCGTGGCGCTCGTTCAAATATACAAACAAGGCCTATATAGATTTTTTTGATATTTTCAACTTTTATAGATTTGTACATTAAGTCGAAAATCCAATCCAGATTGATGGAATCGGCTGATCGGTCGGCCATGGGTATTCTGAGCTTTATTTTTTTATATGTTTATCAACAATGGTCTGAAGCCTCGAGCGTCAACGGCAAACGGTCACAAATCATGTATTCCTTCGTATTTATTTTACAATTAACAATTTTATACATTATCGTATAGTTAAATTACTTGGAATTAAGTTTTTTTTATTAGTAAAATGAATATAGATAGAGTATATATGTAAAAATGCCCGCGTGGGTGCAAACAGTGTGCTAGATACGCCAAATGTGTTAAGTACATGAAGATATTTTTTTATTGTATACCTAGTTACAGCTAAGTACGTAGGTATAGATTGGACATCTATAAACGCTCTTTAGCACATAGTAAAATTACTATGAACATTTTTTTATATGTGTGTCTCTGTCACACAGTTGCCTTTTGCAAGTGTTAGACAAAGATAGCTAGATTCCCAGTGTTGTTGCTTCCAAATAATATTTTTAAACTAAACATCACACGCGAGATTTTTAGGTTTAATAGCTAACTGGGCGTTTATATATGTAGTGTTGATATATGAAGCTGTTTATTGTCTATTACTATCTCGCTTACTCTCAATTCGTGTATTGAAAGTTACGAAGCTACCGTAAAGTCGGTTTTCTGCTGGCAATCATAAATAGGCCCGTTAAGGGTATACTGAGCTGTGAAGGAAAAATGGTAAATCAGAGATCAAGATGAACTGGTTATTTAGTACAATAATATAACCAGGGTTAACCTTTTTCATGGGAAAATGATATTTGTTTGCAAACAAATTTTTGTATACAAGTACTTACACATAAACGTTGTTGTTAAAGACGCTTTTCCTTCGCATTTACCGTATTCCGTCGTGAGATGTTCCGTTTTGGCAAAGCTAAACTCGCTATGCTGGTTCAAATTCAAAATGTAAAATTGTTCTATAGCGTAAGCGTTGTATCTTAATATTATATTGTCATATTTATCATATTATAAGTATTTTGTACTATACAGTATATTTAAGAATAAAAAATACGCCATCACAATTTTTGCCACAGATTGGTCCGTCGAAGTGTTATCGTTTGCTGCATAATATATATTAAATTGAGTTAAATATGTACAGTTGTTATAGTGACTAAGTAATTCATTGGATAAAAAGCACTCAACCGTTAAACGCTTTAATAAATTAGGTAAATATCACTAGTACAATTGCACGTTTGCATTACAGCTAGGTGAGTATGTAGTATTAGATAACTAGTAGAATCGTCTGCATTAACACCCAGTGCTATGAAACCTAATGACATTCTTTAGTAGACCATTTGGCCAAGATAATAAAAAAATCTAACAACAATAGTGAACCATGTCATCCTGCAATAGGATTTATTTGGCTCTGGCATAACCATATGACAAATTGCATAAATAAATAAATAAAGATCTATGTATGTCTGTGATTTGTACTGATATGTGGCGAAATTCACTTCAAGGTATCATAATTCCGGGGTTGCGGGGTAAGCTCAATGAGTCACCGCGGCCTCGGCCTAGAGCAGGAGAAAGAACAGGGGGATTTTTAGTCAGCAAGAGTCTGACACTCCCTCCCGCTCCACTCTGGGCGGGAGAAGGGATGTGAGGATAATCCCTTCAAAAAAAAAAATTGTATCATTTTTGAATACTGAGAAATAGGGTTAATAGAATTCGAGGGCTGAATTAACGCAGAAGAGGGGTTAATAGATACTAGGAAAATTCTTCAAGATCTATTCACCCCTTTTTGTAAATCTGTCCATACCTCGAATTGTATTCATTCTGTTTTACGGTAGTTTTAAATCGAATACCATTTAGTTCATAGCACTGGTCTGTTAGTATGCAGACCGAAGCCAGACACAATCATATAGTCCTGTGTATACAGTCAAAAGGTTAATAGGGTTATTTACACAACAAGCAATAACAATTCTAAATAATATAAGATACACAATATTTACTAGGAAAGATACAAGCTATTTACAAATAATTATTTACTATACAATGTACGTATTTGTAAATATTACACGTGTTAGCTGTAATCGTAGTAAGGTTATGATAAATATGACAATCGCTTTGTTTTAGGTCGGCTTCCGTCGTTGTTAAAGTTCATAGTTGCGTACCACCCGGGGTACTATCAAGATACGTTCTAAAAACAGCTTTATTGATACCTAGAATACGGTTGAAATCACGGTGGGTGTCGGACTTTTTAATCGTATCGTTGTCGCGTTCGCGTATGTATTAAGTATTGTAATTCCCCATAGTATTGGTATTCTGTGGACATCTTCAACAGGTCCTACTTACTCGGATTCTCTTCTCTTGTGTGGAGAAATGAGTTAGAGTTAGTAGATAAATACTAAAAAAGACTTAAAAACTGTGGCCTAAAAGATTTATGTTTTTTAAGCGAAGTCAGAGTGTTCCCAAAATCATTATTCTGAGCTAGGTGTGTATAAAATTAATACCACAGAAGCAATAAACATTTGAAACATAGTACAATCAAAAAAAAAAAGATGGTCGTATCTATAAGTCTTTCTCCACACAAGTTTATAACTAACCTAAGCAAAAGAACTTATTAATAAGTAGTAGTGATTTTTCAATATAATATATATTTCATAATATCTTTGTAGGTATATTTTTATATATGTAATGAAACAGACACGTGTTTAAAATGAGTTTTCGAATGCTGATACTACACTGTCGTGTCACGCATCCTTTCAATTGAAACATGTAATTTTTATTCTTATAAATATTGTTATAAAATTGAAAATTGAATGTACGACCGCAATGGCGTTCCATTCGCTATGTATCATATATATTTTTTTACCTACTAGTAAATTAGTCTTCCTAAAAGTTTTTCTTTTTTATTTCTATTTGGCCAACTTCATGATATTCCCGATTTCTTTAATGGATTATCAGCGGTATGACTTTGTAATACAATTTAAAATGTATTGGAGTGACCAGGACTTGCAGGAATTAGGTAACTAAATTGCGTCTTACAGCCTCTTGTTATAAAGTTGTTAATCTATTAACGAAATTTCTAACTCGCAATGCCAAAAGATTGGTCTTAGTATTGTTATGTTAGTGATTCGTTCTTCGTTAATAGCGGCCTTATAAGTATGAACTACAAATATTCTTCATATTGTCTATTATACACTGTCATTGTTCAGTCGCGCGAATTAATTTGTAAAAATACAATATAAGCACTATTTCTCTATAAAAAGTTACAAGTGTTTAGTTGTTGCACTTTAAAAAAAAGTCCTCTGCTCAACAAACCCTCTCATCTTTCGTGCATAAGTCTCTCCATAGTAACCACTATGTACATCAACAGCTGGTTAGTGCCTATTTGAAACTTGGTTATAGTTATCTTATTCTCTTTACGTTAAGGACTATAATTGCTTGGTTTATATCAATTTATAATAGCCCGACTGAACTGTGCTGTCTTTGAAAATAAAAAAAGAACTTATATTTCTTTTTGGTGCCTTCTTTTATTGCTTTCTATTTTTTACATATTTTCTCTTTTTTATATTTTATTACGTTGATTTGTATCTTTTAAGCAATTAGGATCTTAACACTGATTTGTTATAGCATTTTGAGATTTAAACCATGTGTCAGATGTCAATTTTGTTACACATAAAACAGTTTATTCATACTAAAATAAGACTATGAAACTACATGTCACAGCTGGACGCAGTTGTTTTCAAATCACAAATGCAATACACATAATAATACTTATTAAAATGCAATGTTTTTTGTTATTCAGTATTATAAATCTTGCATTTTATAATAATTATGTACAAAGATATCATTTTACTTGATATTCTCACTCGCAGTGCCTCATTAATGCATACATAATGATTATAAAACAAAATAATTGTATAGGTATTATGTAGAAACAAAGAAAATCTAAGTTCAAAAGAACATTGTGAATTGGTTGTGGAATTTGCGACTTTATGAGACGTTCTATAAGGTCGAATTTGCTTTTGACTCGATAATGTATAATAAGCTTGTACGTAGCGTGGTTATCGTATTGTCTTTCGCTGATCTCTAAAACGTACTAAGATTCGACTGGAGAATATGTAAATAGAACCTTAAAGTTACATGCATTAAGTTCGAGATGAATTGTACTGTAGTACTCGCTTTGGCTTATTCATCAATGTGTATATACATACATTTTTGTCTCGAATTATCATATATTTATGTAAATTACAAAATACAATCAACACAAGATCATTTGTTTAAACTTTTATAAACACTATATTTACCGAATTATTTAAACTACAGCTGTCTTTGTCTCTCTTTAAATATTCTTATATAAGTGAAAAAGATGGCATGCTTTCTTCATACTTTTACGTGACAAATTTAAGCTGCTCTTTATTAAGAGATTGTAATTATTGTTTTAGTTTAGTAATAATAATATTATGTTAAGCTTTAATTTGCATTACGTTACGGTTGACGCACTTCCAATGCATCTACGTGTTTAAAATTATTTGCAATTTAAGAGTTATCATTTTGTGTTCACTAGATGGCGTTAGTGAGACTTTAAGTCTGATTGATCCATCGTAAAAGTAAAAAAATGTTTATGACATGGATTAAAATACAGCGTTTTAGTAGCGTCTCTACTAAACGAGGACTTATGAAGTGACGTCGTTTCTGTGCTTTGTTTTACACGATGGCTGACTTGATAAATTACAAACTCTGAAAATGAAAAGTTTATATGCTTTCTCTTCTTTATCAGCAAATTTTATTAACTGATCTAAATTTAAAAATTCTCAATTTAAAGAGTGCCAAGTGAGTTTTCTTTACGTTAAGGCGATCGATACTCTTATGTCGATCGGTGCTCTGATTGGCTGGCTCCAAGTAAACCAACCAATCAGAGGGCTAATCGCGACAACCGTATGATCGCAGTATCGTAAAAGTAACTTACTCTCAGGTTTTGAATTTGGATCGGTACTCATTTCAGCTGTAAATCTATTACGTTAAGTCATAAAACCAGTTGCAAAGTTTAATTGTGTCGTAAGTTGAAGTGGTATATTGAATAGCAATAGCAGTTGCCTTGGAAATTGTTTAGTTATAGCGTTACACCAATTAGATCTATATTAAAGTTGAGATTATATCCAAACAAGGATTGAACACAAAGCAATGTACCTCCTTTTGTATGCGTAGTTAATTTCAGAAACTAATAAAGAAGTAATATATATGTCCGTTGTTTATTTTATCCCGTGTTCGGTTCGGTTCGGTTCCTATCGGCCGTGCTTGGTGTTTTGAAGCCTTTACTTTCTTAGTAAATGACCTGTTCAACACTTACAGATTTTTGATGAATAATGATTTTGTACAAGAAACAAACAGCCTGTTTAAGTTCATCACATATCGTACACATCATCAGTCCACTACTGTGCAAAGGCCTCTTCTCACACGGAAAAGATTATTATGAGCATTAATAACCACGCTTGCTCAAGGCAGATTGGCGATTTCAAACTTAAGTCCAAGTTTTCTCACGATGTTTTGCTTCAATCTAATTTCTGTGGTGTCATAATTAACTTAGAAAGTGCATATGACTCGGAAGAAGTCGCATGGGTACTAGCAAGGTTTCACAAACCGACCTCCTCATGCATGAGCATATGACAAGCGGATGCTTAAGGGTCAGTTTGCCGGGGTTGCGGGGCAATGAGTCACCGCGGCTTCGAACCAAGACAGGTGAAGGAACTGGGTGTTTTTTAGTTAGTAAGAGACACTCCCTCCCGGCCGGCCCTCTAGTCAAAGGTTAATTTACACCATAAATCAGTGCAAATTTCACCAATGGTGTCGACTGCCAAAGCAGTTTAGGGACTAGGGGACGACCAATAGACGGTCATGGGCTGCTGATGTGTGTGCTTTTCGTCTTCAATTTTTAACTAATAATGGACTAGATTACATTTTCGTCATCATTATACCTTTTGGTAAGTAACCAAAAGTGGAAAGGTAAAAATAAAACAAAACCAGTTCAGTTATCACAAAGTTTAATACTAGTATGATTCGGATTTATAATAATTTCGATTTCGATTAAATTTGCAGGATACAATGCTAATACATTCCTAGATAAACATTCTTACTCGACTGGCTTCGTACGAAACATTGTACGGGAGCCTTGTCAACAGGGTTTTACAAATAAATACGTAATACGAGAATAAATTATCTTTTCATTCATAAATTCAATAACTTCCAATCAGTCTGACAGTTTTAACTAATCCAACCAGAAACCAACCGCTAACATGTAACGGATTTTGAGGGAACTACAGTTATAAATATGTATAAAATGTTTTTCTGTATAGTCTAGTTAGACGACCAAAAACGATTACAGCGCCATATGACAGAACGTTTTACTATTCCAATAAGTCAGTTTCGTTGAATAAAATTCGATGTTTTGAGCAATTATGTAAACGTTTGTGTTAAATAATATTTACATACATGTTTAAAACTAATTACATTGTTTAATTAACATTAATTATAATAATATCCAACCTGTGAACTTCCTACCTATGTCTGCCTCTGTAATGGCACATTAGATTACTCTTTTCGTTGTAAGCACGCGCCAATGACGACTTGTACTTGACACATATCAGCATTGTCGTAATTTTAATATTACTTTGTACCATACATGTAGATTTTGTATTAAGATTCATTTTTAAAGAAACAAGTGTCTTAGTAATTTATGCACACATGAGCGTAGTTTCACACTTGAAAGAAAACTTATCTAGGTCCAAAGATGCCACAACACAATATCAATCATAATATTTTTTTATACTCACAGATTTTTACAAGCTACTTAAATAACATAAACTAACAAAAATTGAAATATAACAGAGGGAAATTACAGCAGCTAACAATGATTATCTTCAATCTTATCTTACAGACACCTACATACCTAGCTAATATAACTATGTACAAATCTCTATAATTGCTTACTAACTACGTAATAAATTTGAAATATGAAATAATACAATATTTATGATAACATTAAGAAAAGATCAAGGTAATCATAGTCCAAGCAGGAAAGATATACGATACGACACTTAGTAGGTACATGTACCTGTACAAACTAGTGTGATAGATTAAACTAGCTCCCGCCCGCGGCTTCGTGTTTAGGAAAACACACGCTTATTCCCAATCTTCAAACTAGCCCCCTTCACTTTTGTAATCTTCTTTGCAGAACCAACAAACTCTGATACTTTCGCGTAGTAACGGGAATATAAAATTGCTAACATTTGAACGTTGTTTGGGGCTAGAATGCTAATATGTTATTGAATATAACAAAACGTTAAACGAATCTAAGATTACGATTATAAATATGTCTCTATACACAAATATTAATTAAAAGTGGTTACAAGCAATGCTATTTGGTACATTCTGTTTACGTCGAGACTGCCTATGCCTAGCCCTAAATTAATTCCACTCTTCATCAAATAAATAATTCAATAGTAACTGGCTACTGGATAGAGTACGAAATTGTCTAATTTTTGTTAACATTTCCGAGCTATCTTTGGAAACCAATGGGCGACAATCTACAGAACTGTATTGTGTAAGTCGTCTCGCCTAGATAATGTAAGTTTTACAAAGTGGTTGTAAATCTTACATTATTGTGCGACGATGTACAATTGTACACACTTTACCGAACCTAGTCACAAGTTTCAACGTCCAATAAGTCTGACGATTAGGCAGTCTTGTTTAGTATCTAGGTTTATGGTTGTGGGGTGGGCGATGCGGGGAGTGCCAGTCAGGGTGGCGGGGCTCGCGGTGGTGGTGGTGGTGGTGGTGGCGGCGCTTGTCGCGCGCGTGGTGCGCCGGGTACACGTCCGACACGACCAGCTCGGAGCCGTCCTTGGGCGCCTCGCGCTCGTGCCGGCGGTGCGCGTGCTTGGCCCCGGCCGCCTCGTGCAGCTCCTCCCACGCCTGCCGGTAGTACCGGTTCAGCCCGCTCCGGGACTCCGACGACGATGAGTCCAGTGAGCCCACCGTGTTGCAGTCAGGCGACACGTGGTGTCTGTACCGCTTGCAATCGTTCTGCTTCCTGCTAATCATTGCATTTTATTAGAATACAATACATTGTTTTAAATCATTACTAAAACGGGAATTTAAAACGGGGTGTTAATTTCAATTAACGATACCGGTTATCGTATCATATGTTAGAAGTCTTAAATAAAAAAATAATAAGGGCTAGGACACATTGGAAGTTTGCACAATACAAAAGTACCGAGTAGTAAAACACAGTTGAGATTATATGTACATGACGGTGCTTGGTGTGGGTTGTGTGTGAAATAGTAAATAAGTTGTGTCGATTGGCGTCAAGCAATCCTGCCGGGTGCGTGACGGTTGAGCGCCGAAACGGTGAGACGTGTGAGTTTTATAAGCGATGTTTGAGGAGAGTAACTCCCCGAGTTCCAAGGTTCCTCTATCTGACTGGGTGTAAAGCTGTGAACTGGTTGGTCTAACACATAAAGTACACGTTGGTTGCAGTGTGACATATGGAATTGTACCCTCATAGTGATTTCAAAGGCGCGTGCTATCCGAATCCCTGTGCGTGTAGCGATGACATGGTGGTTGGTTAACACAACAGACATAGGTACAATGGGATGCAATGAACCACTATTGTTAATTTAAAGGTTTTCAAATTTAATGACAAGTGTAAGTAGCCGCGGGTGGTCAACCACGATGTCAACGTAGTACCTTAAACAAACGCACTGGCTATAAAGGGTTGGAGAAGTGTCCGGCACGATGCGTGTGGCGGTGAGTTCGGGCGAACTCGCGCCTGCCGACTTGCTGGTCGGGGAACGGGAGGGCCAAGAGCGTGTACCACCGGGAGGGGAGCTCGCGGACCGCCGGCGGTGGCCGCTTTGGCCCTCCGCTGGTGTACCAATCACTTATGTAGTGTGTCGCTTTAACCTGCAGCTTTTGCTCGCTCGACGATGGGCGAGGGTGTGACCTACTGTAAGCGTGATGCACCTACATACCAGTACTAGGTAGGTACTGCTAACTGCATGCCATTCTCAGTACTATTACACAGTGAACGTTAACTTGTGAGGCAGGTATTGGTTGTTCATAATGGGGTTGTGTATCTGTGTGCCATAATTGATTTTGGGATTCTCGTTTTATACGAGATGTCAGAATTAGTTTTCCTTTTATTAAAACTCAAACATATAATTGGCAAAGTAAATATAAAAAAAATGATAATTTTTAAAATGGAAAATTGTTTCGCTCTCTTACGAAGCTCTTATCTGAGGTCCACATATAAATGATGGGCATTTTATTGGCTGTAGTGTTCTTTACTTACCTCGACCATAAACAGCTACTACACCATTTTTGGTAATTTACCTAATGTTAAGGTACTACCTGACTGGGTCTGCTTCATGTTATTCAACAAAGGAATTAACGTTTAGATACTATTAATGCTAGTACTACTGTTATATAACAGGGACCAAACCGAGCTAACATTCTGAAGCTTTTTCGTTCACCTCTACGTCATCTAAATACATGGCTCTTGTTCTGCTTACCTTCGGACGAGGATTACTATTGTGGTGATGATGGCTATGAGGAAGACGAGTGCTCCAAAAGCCCCAAGAGCGACGACAGCGCCAATGTTTAACCTGGCGCCCACTGGGTCGCGACGCTCGCCGTCTACCGGCTGAGGTACGTTCACACGTGGTGTCTGCTCGGCTCTGATGTTGTTACCGCTGCCCACGATCTGCCGATTAAGGTTAAATGTAGCTGCTGTAGCTTTGTGTACATAGGAGTAGGAGAAGATATAATAATTATTGTGAGTCTAGATCAAACGCCTGAGGGAAGACCTTTGGTATCAAAACCTTCAATATTCTTATAGGTATTTGCAAACTCAAGACACAGTTACTTTTCACACACATATCATAATTATGCTCATATTTATCTACCTGGTTTTCCCTTGGATGGCTCGCTACAATGATGTGAGGTATGTGACTGGTGGGAGAGTCTTGATTATCTGGTACTGTGGTCTTCCTTTCTGGAGGTCGTTCGTATGTTCTTGTGGTTGGTCGGTCTGTGGTCGGTTTTGGCCGGAGTCTGCGTGGTGGCTCCGACGTTGCGGTGGCAAATGGTGTTGGGGAGGACAATGGGCGAGGAGAAGTCCGTGGTCTCGTTGGGAGGACAATGCGAGGGCTGGTGGGAGTGGGAGGGGGTGGAGCCGCAGTAGTAGTTATTGGTGCCGTGCTCGTTGTCACTGGAGTCGTTGTCGAACGTTCCTCCACTGTAAACAAATAATCACGTTACTATACCACTAATATTTTCTTAATTATATAAGGAAACTAAAATACCCTCACGGATGTAGAACGATGTGGTCACAAAGAAAGAAATTTAAATGTAGACGCAGGTAGCATTTTGTTTTAGCGTTGCTAAATAAATCTCTTAGCGATAACCAAGACTTGTGTAAGTAACGGACGAAATTGGTCCATAAATATTTTTGAAGTTTCAGTATATAGTAGGAAAAAGTATTTTCAGTAGCTTACATTGGCAGTTAGGCGCTGGTTTGTCCCAAAGACCGGTGGCTAGACAGGCTATGCGTTTGGCTCCGACCAGCTTGAACCCTCTACCGCACGTGTACTCGGCCACTGAGCCGAAAACTGAGGTGTTGTGGCTGATATACACTCGACCGTTAGCAATTTGAGGAGGATCCTCGCACTGGACCACTGGAAAAACAATATTACAGTTTTATAACAATGAAGTCATATTTTTTGAGTTCTGGTTGGGAGCACCTAGCTTCACTGACGAACAGACTGTTCTATTTCGACGTTTCAAAAGTACTTTTTTATGGTTTAGTTGAAATAAATGATTTTGATTTGATTTGATTCACGCTTGCCGCTTGGTTGCTGGTCGCAACTATGGATTTTATAATTTTGGGTGTATTATTAAAATTTTATAGTAGTAGCACCGAGAATGGAATTGCACACAATGTGTTAGGTTTATTCCCTATCACAAGGGACACAATGGAATGGGTAAAATGAGGTTCCTCACTGACATAATTTCATTCTTATTATTATTAATTTGTATTTCATAAACAGTTTTAATTCACAATGTGCCGGATAGAAGATCGACACTGATATTGAATCAAAAGTAATTAGTTTCTTTAAGGACTAACCGTCACATCTGGGTGGTGGCCCGTTCCACCTCTCGTCGATGTCACACACGAGCCTCGACCTGCCCACCATTTCGTAACCAGGCTCGCAGTCGTACTGAACGTGTGATAGATAGGAGATGGACCCGTTGATCAGCTCGTACGATCCGTGAGGGATCTCCGCTGGGAAGCCGCACTCGATACCTGTGACATGACGAATTTTTATTATTTCCTAATCATAACTGTTGTAAACCTCATCAAAATCATTGTGATCATCGACCAGTTTCTATAATCATCAATATCATCGGTAGATAACCAATGTCCGTCCATTTTTGGACAACCGGGACAGAGCTCTCCAATAAACACGTCATAGAGTTCGATAGGTACTTGTTTGAGCGAGTTAAATCGATGATAACTTAATAGTAATTAAACTATTCAATTTTTCATGAGTTTTTTTCACTGTTTGTTATGTAACTTGAGATTGTTCTTAATGTATAGCCAATAAAACACTGTGGCTCTCCTTTAAATTCATAATAAGAACTGTTGAAGAGTGAACAACAGTGCCTATCGTTGTTAAAGATACATTTATATTGAAGGAAAACCGCTTTGGTGGTCGGCTCGACCGGAGTGATACCACAGCCTTACAAAAAACCTGCGTGAAACAACCACAGCGTTGTGTTTTGCCGTGTGAGTGAGGTATCCATAAGCCCAATACTTCCCCTCCCCCTATCCCTCCCCAATCTATAAGTATCCGTAATTCTAGTTCGCAAAAGGCTGGCAACGCATTCTTGTGATGATTGATGACTTTGGTGTTACTGCGTGGTCAACCGTCTATGGGTGGCACCGATTGCTTACCACCAGCTAATCCAAATGCTCGTTAAAAACTTCAAACTTTGACCACAAAACACTATGGAACTGCTTATCTCACTTACGTTTGCAAACTGGTGGGAATTCGTCGTAGAAACCAGTATCAAGGCATGTCCTGACTGTGGGTCCTACAAGAAGATGTCCATCATCACACGAATACTCCACGGAGGCTCCCACTTCGAAGCTGTCTGCCGACATGGTAGAGTTCGGAGGCTGTTCAGGACGACCACAAGCTTTCGGTTCTGGAGACAAGGAAATTGAGGACTATCAGTGAAATGAACCAGAGATAGGCAAGAGTAAAGATGTTGAAGTACTGATTGAATAGGTCCTTTAGACTGGGGTTGATGTTTTTTTTTTAATTGATAATGGTATTGTATTTTATTTTATAAACCAAGAACTGCAATAGAAGAACGCAATTACTACTGGTTGTTTTTCTCTTTCTTGACCACACGATTGAGAAACGAGAACATATTATGGATTACTTACTAAATATTAACTTAAAACGGAATAAAAAGGGGCCGTAGTTATAAATAAATATGCAGTAAAAACATTCGCAAGTATCAAACCAGCAAGGCCTATACACATGTTACCATAGCAGAGCAGTAGAAATTGAGTTTGCATGGAAAGGCAAATATCTTAACACAATAAACAATAGAAAAATTCGCAATCGCAAAGACACATAACATCTAGAAGCCTTTAAAACTCCAACGTCACAAGTACGTTAAAGCTGCAGAAGCATAATAGACTTACGGTGTTGGCAGATGTAGTTCAATCTTGCTTGGCATTCGGTGTCGGCCCAGAGCCAGCCCTTGCTGCCGTCGAAGCGGGCACATCCTTCACCGCCACCTGGAGCGTTCCAGAAGGAAACTGTGACGTCATTTCCATTCACCCACTTCCAGTTAGCGGGGTCCTGTGGGTCTCTCACTGCTCCCATCCAGTACTGGCTGCTACTGTCACTTCTGGAAAGGAAAGATGCCTGTGCTTATTTGCTACTTTTATAGTTTGAGACAGTAAAAGGCATTTAAGTGAATCATTTATATCGCACATCGGGCTATTTAGAGATTGTGATTCTGATACATTAGTCACCGGTCTTTGGCGTCAGACACATTTTTTTTCTTTTTATAAGCTTTAACTAATAAAGTATACTTAAATACATTTTAACGCTAGCATCATATCCGATTGTAAACAGTCGCATAGCGCACATAATTTAAGTAGCATTAAATTAGCATAAAAATGTATTTCACACATCGCAACAGCTTTAAACTAATTTATCCTTATGTGCGTGGGTGTCTCTCAATAGGGCTAAAATATGACCTGTGGAAGGTCACATACCCTCACTTTCACTTTCAGTGGCGTTTTAATGCGTAAGAAAAAAAAGCAATGTTTTTTACATTTGATTCTGTTATATCGTATATAGTCTCCAATAGAAGACCATGGCATTCTTCAACGGCGAACAGCTCAATTTTTCCTTTCGTTTATTTTTTTGAGAAATTATTAGACGTTGCCAACGGAGTAAGAACTTTTATCAAAGATAACTCGATATTCCTATTTGTTTGATACGAGTCGATTTTCATGGTATTAAATTGAGCAGTCTCTATCAACTACATCATCAGCCTATAAGTGCCCACTGCTGTGCAAAGGCCTCTTCTCATACGGAGAAGGTTGGAGTATTGATCACCACGCTTGCTTAATGCGGGTTGGCGATTTGAAACTTATAATTAGAAATTATAAGTCCAGGTTTCCTCACGATGTTTACCTTCACCGTATGTCAGTGGTGTCTAAATAATCATAGAAAGTACATATAACTCGGAAAAAGTCGCTATGGTACTTGCCAGGTTTCGAATCCATCGCGCCTGAACGCGCGTCATGTACGAAAACCTTAACCTCCGGGCCACCACGACATTCGATTGTTCAGGATCAACTCGATATTCCTATTTGTTTGATTCGAGTGGATTTTCATGGTACTAATTTTAGTAGTCTCTATTATCTACGCGTACATGTGTTGGTAAAACAAACACCGACGGTGGACAGAGGCGGATTAGTTGAGCATGGGGCCCAAAGCAATTTTTTCTTTATATTGTGAATCATTGGATGTATGAATCAAACTTAAAGTGACGTCAGGGAAGTGATTTGAGGTTATATCCAATCGTTTTACCTGTAAGGATACCTAGAATAAATCTACCTTTGATAAATCTTAAGCATATCCCTAAATCACTAAGACGGTACACATTATTTATCAAAATGAAAACAACTAACTAAGTTAAAGATATATTTGGTTACGCGGGGCCTGCTTTTGCGTGGGACCCGTAGCATATTGTATGTGGTTAATCCGGCACTGTCGGGGGACTGCCTCCATATAAGGAGGGTTAGGAGATGAGGAGTGCACCCAGCACTGCAATGGTGTTTGTATTACTGGTGTATTCAGATACGTTATCTTAAGAAGGGTAAGACCTGATATTTCATCATCATCATCAGCCTATAAGTGCCCACTGCTGAGCAAAGGCCTCTTCTCACACGGAGAAGGTTTGAGCATTAATCACCACGCTTGCTCAATGCGGGTTGGCGATTTCAAACTTATAATTAGAAATTATAAGTCCAGGTTTCCTCACGATGTTTACCTTCACCGTATGTCAGTGGTGTCTAAATAATCATAGAAAGTACATATAACTCGGAAAAAGTCACATTGGTACTTGCCAGGTTTCGAACCCGCACCTTCATGCATGAGAAGCGGGCGCCTTAACCTCCGGGCCACCACGACCGACCTGATATTTACGTGTATGTATAAACTAAAAATAGGGCCTCGTTGTTTTTCACAGTAAATCGTCGATAAATACCTAGGTGATTGAAATAAATTTTAAAATATAAGTAGGTACCAGAATATTAAATTTCGTCAGAACATAATTGACGTCGTGGCACTATTTATCCATACATAGCCACCAAGTGCTACATATTATACCGTAAGTCCGTAACCATGGCAACTTTGTGACGAATATTAAGGCCGATATTGTTAGGTTTACGTACGTAACAATATCGGGCTCGGGCTCGGGTCTGGTTCTGGTCGGGCAAAGCTAACCTTGGTCTGCTCGCCGTTCGTAGAACCGCGCTTACAGAGCCGGAGATCGTCTCTCGATCCCCAACGCCCAGAGTGTCGCCTACTGCAGTGGCTGGGCCGTGAGCAGGATAGTTCTCTCTCGTGCTCTGCCTTCTCCTTTGCGAGCATGACTACTTCGCAGAAAGAGAACACGGCTTTACAGTTCCTCTTGCTCTGCACCCACATAATGGCCTCGACTAAGGTCGGACGTGAGAGGTTTCGAAACGACTGGCTTATCAATATGATGCTTTCAAACTATACGAACTTTAGGTACGTGAGTTAGGTACGAATGTTGACGGGGGATGCCACCCCACATTGGGCGATAAAGGGGTGAGAAGTGCACCCGCGCTGCATCTGTGTGCCGTGTATTGAAACTTATAGGCTAAGAGCTCATACTTTAAAATAAATAATATCTTAATATGCAATGTAGCTCTCACAAAGTTGGACTGTACGGTCGGTATGGTGGCTGGGCTGACTGTCGGGCAACGAGTCGCGGGTTCGTTTACCGCACGGTACAACTTTTTATGTGATCCACAAATTGTTGTTCCGAGTCTGGGTGTAATGTGTATGTGAAATTGTATATTTGTACCCATGACACAGGAGAAATCTTGTCAAATATATTTCAAATTGGAATTATTGTATCTTTACAACCTACTACGGGCCAAAAGCACATATTTATAATATGTTTTATATTAAATCAAAATAAACTCAGTCAAAATAGGGAACGGCAAATAATTTTTATTTAAAATATAAGATAAGAAAAGATCGAAAATTGTGAGCTCTTGGAGTATTTATTATTAAATTCTCACCCCACTCCCTCTTCACAAAGCTCTCATGTATCAATCCCCCAACGGGGGGATTCGTGGGGTGTAGGGGGGTTTTGGGGAGATAAATGTTCGAGAATGTTCTATCAGAGGCTACAAACATTTTTATAATAAGTACCTACATTTATTTCTGAAGAAAAAATTGTTTGATGTTTTCGTCGAATGTAGGCGTCCAGTGGGCTTGATGGCTAAGCTAATTTATTTCAAAGAAACAAACGGTTACAAAAAGATAACATTTTTAATTTGTTTATATTTTCGGTGCCTGCCTGCCTCATTCATTGGCGTGTTCCCGTAAATCGGACACAAGTACTTAAGCAATATTCATATTGATTAAGAAAATTTGTATATTTTGTTTCTTCAAACCTGGCAAAGTATCTTCAAAGATACATAAATAGGTCAAAAGTCAAAGTCAAAAATCATTTATTTCAATTAGACCCATACAGGCACTTTTGAACGTCAACACAACTTTAAAGATACAAAGTGTCAGTCTGTCGGTCAGTCCTCTTAGTGAAGCTATTCGCTCGTTCCAAAGTGTAGATTCCGATGGAGAAGAACGAGCAAGAAACTTCATGGTTACTCTTTTAAAATCAGTGTCACATAAACATTCTTTGATACATTATTTAGTTAGTTTGAATATGTGAGAACAGTGTAACGCGTGTATACAGAGAAACATAAAAAGAAAATAACCTTAAGGACAATAGACAGTCCGGAGCTGACCAGTCCCAATTGACGGCGCCCGTTCACGAGCATGACACGTACACCAGCATCGCCCAACTCAACCATAATATAGGGAATCGAGCGATCCAGTGACCGTGCCACCGCCAATGTGACCTTTGAGTGAGCATGACAACTCCAAGCTGACATAAGGACCGACATTCTGCTAGTCTAACTAATTTTAATAGGTTACAGGGCACTCACATTTACAAATTTATCAAGTTTAACAATAAAAATAGCATGGTTACAAATTTACAAAATCTAAGAACTTCCGTTCAAGCAAAGATCCACTGGAACATTATTTATATTCGTGTAGGTATACTATCCTGTGGAGCATTATAGTATTACTAGTAGTATTCATTAAAATTTAAACAGATGTATTAAATTTTTTTATTAGGATAAGGAAAACTGACGTGGCATCCACTTTATTGCCTTACCCATAATATAACCCATTCACACGGAATAATAAAAGCTCATGGTACTTTAACAATTACGAAAAGAAATTTATTGAGTAGCGTTGTGATTAAGTGTGTCCCAAAAAAGAGGAAACTACCTACTATTATTGTGAAATACAAAATTACGTGTTAAATTTAGTATTCTGCACGAGCAATAACAATGAAATTGTAAATAATCATTAATCAAATAATAATTATACGTTTGTATGAATTGGAAGAAAGTGAATATAAGGATTATAGATAGAATCCAAGTCTATTAAGTTTAGCGAATTGCCCAATATTACTTTGCCCGACCCGAGAGTTGAAACCGAGGCTCGGCAGGCATATTTGTGACTAACCAAAGAGCTGGTCAACCAAAATTTACTTCGTAAGTATGTACCTAATTTATATTTTCATGAAACATTATATTTTTTTTATTTCTACGTCCAAATGTTTTTAATCTCAGCATTACAGTAAATAATATCAACAGAAATAACGGACACTGATTTGATTGAATGTGAGCGCAAACGTGGGGGTAACTGGGGGCTTATTGGGGGTGCCAGGGGGTCTATTTGGGGTAGCGGTGGGTCTGTGGGGTCGGGTGCAGGGTGCAATTATCTAGTATTCAAAAGCAGACGAGAGGTAAAAGCAAATAGCGTCCCTCACAGGCAAAGGATAATTGAAATGTTAGCAGTAAGCTGTGCGTACATATGTACTAGTCGCCTGGACGGTGTTATGCAAGTCACGGTAAACAAACATTCAGGAAATAAAAATAATCCTCGATCCTGTTATTGTTTGTAAAATCGAAGAACGAGACTAGACATCAGGGAATAGGTACTAAGAGGGATATGCCATAAGAAGCGTTGCGTTGCGTGAGGGTTCGGAGTAGATATGTAAATCGGTGGTCAAAGAGGTGGTTTGTGAGGTAAAATCTCTCAAGCGCTAGAGTTCCTCGGACTCAAAAATCTATACGATTTAAAGCTCCTGTTTTTAAAAGAAATGATAAATCTAGCTATGACTGAAGGTTACATGTTGGATACCGTTATGATGTTATTGTTTAACAATTACAACCTACCAATTGCAGTTTGCTTAAATCATTCAATAACAACTAGTGAACCTTCAATTGTCTGGTAAAAAATGTATTCAATTCTTTTAAGGGTGTTGTTCCACATCGCTTTTCTAAAACCTAGGTATTGATGATGAAATATAGAATAAGTTTGTCCCATCTAAATACAAAAATTTACAGACATAGTCATACATTTTAAATTAAGTTAAGTATAATAATAATAAGGAACCCAAAATTGACCGATATCCATCAATTTATTTATTTTTTTTGGAACTTACTACAAAACATTTAACCACATTTAACAAATAATTTTCTTACTGGTTTGCTGTATAACACCATCCATCGATATTGGATTGCAATCTGTGCACTTTCTCTTTGAGAGACTCCAGGGGTCCTGGTATATAGGTATTAATTAAATCCTTCGATGTTTTGCACATATAGGTATGTACTTGTATGATGTATTCGATTTCCTTCCTAGTCTGTGTTTACATTTAAAAATATATAAATATATAATACACATATGAACATTGGAATGTAGATTTTTGTAATATAAGAAATAATGAGGTAGGTACTTAATTTCTGATAAATTAATCGTTAGTGAATACGTGTCCTATTTGGTCATGTGATTACAAAAGTTTAGGATTCGAGTAAAGAGATTGTAGTAAAATATAAACTAAACGTTGTTTAATAAATCTTATTTCGATAAAACACAGGTACGAAAATGTTAAAAATTGTATTGAACAACCAAATTAGTTTTTTTTTAAGAAAATAGTTTGTACTACTCGCTTGCAGATGGCGCTATGAAAGTGTCCGATTTAATTGAATCGTTTTATTGGCCAGTTTACTAAATAGTTTTTTTTAATGATGTATTTACGCCGATTGTTTAAACAAACTAGTTCGACGTAATATCAAATAATATAAAAAAAAAACTATAGTTAGTCTACCCCTCAATAGATGGCGCTTAAAAGGCTTTTCATGAATCTGTTAACTGTTCTATCTATCATATTTGTTCAATAATTTTATGGCTATTACTCGTAATTATTATAGTATATGTAGGTTGGTGTAATTTTGAGAGGCTTATTTCAGCGGTAGATGGAAACGATCTAGTGATGGTGATGATGCAAAACAGCTGAGAAATATATGATGGCATCCGTTAGTTGATTACAGAGCTACGGATGAGTTCTTTGACGAATAAGTGAACTGCTTGAATTTTTTTTCCCTACTATTTATGGTCGGCAAACGAGCAGCCGGAGCAATCAGCTTCTTCGTTCTTTCAAGAAAGGGAAAGAGAAGAACAGTTATTAGTAGAAAAGGGCAGTTTTTTTTGGTTTATAGCGCCGCCCATGGTCCGCAATGGACACCCGCAACAACGGAAAAACTACAAGTGTGTTGCCGACCTTTTAGGGATTTCGGGATTGTAGAGTGTTGTTGATTTGTGGTTGTTTCACGCCACGATGTCGTGGTATCACACGGCTTCACAGAAAACCCTCATCCAACCACTGCCAGCCACCCTACGGATATCGTCAGTCCAGCTAGATGAAGGCCACCCTACACTACTTTTGCCTGTTGACTCATTTAAAAAGTGATTTGATTGAGCCAACTTTAACAACCGCCTACAGCTAAGTGAATACCAAATTAAAGTCTTAAATGTTATGTTTACGTAATGACAGTACAGACATGCGGCAAGTAAACACAGACGTGGCACCGTTACTGCACAGTGAGTGAGCACGCGCCCTATAATCGCTGCGGTTCAGCCGGCGCCACACACTTCCTACAAAGCAATATGCATTTTATAATACTAGGTACTTATGTACCACTCATGTGTGACTAGCCTTAGGTAAGCGGCTAGTCTACGTGTTGATGTTACTCTCCGGGTCCTTGATTGGTCATCCTAAGTTTTTTTTAATATAAATTGAATATATTTATGGATTCATTCAATTTTTATTCAGAATAATGTTACAATTTTTGATCTTTACTAACAATTGCTGTGCTTGCTGTTTTAAAAAACAGTAACGATGTACTTTCTTGCTCGTTGTTCTAGCTTAGCCAATTAACTACTAGCCTGGATGGCTAGCCATTTGACTAATAGGCTGATTTTCTCGTCAAGGCCGTTAGTTGAAGGGCGAAGGGATTCCCATGTTAACCCGAGTTGCTACCGGAGTGGTAGATGAAAACTCAGAAAAAAATATAGAATCGCCATAAAAAATAAACACCTACCAGAATCACGTATACATGATAGGTCGTTAAATAAATAATGAAAATGGTTGTGACAATCCTTTGCTAAGATATCGTATTCATTTAGCGTGGGGTGCTGCATCGATCCACAGTAATTGCGCAGATGGACTAACATAATAAAATGTTCTCTTGTTATTTTTATCCGCAAAGAAGATCTTCAGACAGTCCTCATTAGGACCCTCGAACAAGAATAACTATTTGGATTCCCGTGTCCTTTCATGTTTACATACGTGTGGGAGGCCGGCCGATCTTGGGGGCTTAGCACCAGTAACTAGAAAAATAATGATTAGACGTCGTTGCTATAGCAACGGTCACTTTATTTTTAGCATCGAGTCTTGAGCCCACTACAGTATCGATGGTTATCGATTACATTATACACAGTATTGTAACGTGGTAACGAGTATCAAATGAAAAAATTGCAAAAATGAGCAAGCCTTTCTTCAGGCCTTATCATAATGTACAGTTGTCTGCAGTTAGCTCATACATGGATCATATAACAACTGCTAGTGGGTCAGCTAAAAGCCGCTGATGGCAATAACTGTGAGGACTCTCGGAACTCGTGGCTATACCACAAACCTTTCTCCGCTATTTAAAATGATCAACGTAAACCGTACGTACGTGTAACGTTCGACATAAAAACCGTATCGGATCGTAGCCGGCGTGCGGCGCGCGGCTCGTACGGGACCCAGCCCGTTGTCTTAATATACTCGTTTGGCGACCGTTACACGACTTAGAGAATGTTTAGCAGTGGCACTGGACTGCCCACTACCAGCTACTCCTTGCCCACTTTCTTCTACCTGGTTTTTATAAACTTGTCTATTAGCATGTCAAGGTTGAAGCGAGCTTTGAACTTGTATAAACATCAATTTTGCACGGAACGTTAACAATCGTTAGATTTCCAGGTTATAGTGTATAGATTAGCTGTAAAGTAAAAAGCTGACGCATGATAAACAACATTATATGAATATTCAGTCGCAGTGCCGCTGGTACGAGAAATACTAAGCAAACTCACCGGTGTCGGCGCCACAGCTCCCAGCTGATGAATCCTTGCAGGGCGGGGTTGCTCTCATCCACCAGGGTTCCACCCCTTGAGCGGCAGAATCCTAGAGCATCTCTGAACGACGCTGGCTGCCGGTCGTAAAATATGTAGCATTTTCCATTGTAAGTCGCCGTACTGCCGGGTGGTTGATCCCGAAACTGAGGGCATCTCTCGATCGGCAACGCCTGGTCCGTATACACGAAAGCTTCGCAGATAGAAAGCTGAGACGGTGTTGACGCTTCCAAGTGCACACTGACGAATGCTCCAGGCATCGGAGGGTTGCAGGGAAGGAAGAGTGGCTGGCCTTCTTCTATGAATCCAGTGAAGCGGTTGCAGATCGGGTTGGTGCCGAGGTCAGGCCTGTTGTTACCCACTCGGACCACGATCACTGGCTTGTTGGCACCTGGAAATATTCAATATGTTTGAACACCCTTAAATATTCAATGTGTATGTTTGAGCAGGGTCAGGATACATGATTTTAGTGTAGGGTTGATGGTGATCATATTCCATGGTAAGACGACTGACTTAGATAAACAAAATACAATAAAACCTAACAAAGTTTGGGACAATTTAGTAAACTAAACTAGGGAAGTAGGAAATAGTAAGGATTTTATAATTCTAGAGAGTTACCGTGGTGTTTGTGCAGTGATGACACAATAATAAACATGGACCGCCGTCGTGTGTCACAAATGGATGCAACAATAAAATTGTTCAAAACATTTGGAAATTGGACCTGTGTTGTGAAACTTTAGTGTTTCTAGCTTTCACCGGGTTTAGCTACACAAACTATTCTTTTTGATTGATTTATTGGCTTCTGATCTTTAAGATAATTATAGTCTTCGCCTTCTTTTTTATATTAAACTTCCTAAGTCTCCGGTGTGTTCAGTCTTAGCGTTGTCCTTCCTTGGGACTTGGGGAAGGTTACAATATTACTTATCCAAAAATACCATGATATTATTCAAATGAAAGAAACTTTGAAAGTTTTATAACATTTCTTTTATCGACAATGTAGTGACAAGTTATTACAGAATTAAATGCGGTTTGCGGTCGACGCTTTCCAACAATCATTTAATATGAGACAACCCTTAACTCTATTATTATGAACCTATGTATTGACGAGTCGACAGGCACCGCCGGGCTCAAATAACTAGTCTCAGGGGAAAGTTATCTAACTAAATTGTAGGAAAGTTGCCGAGCTAAGATATTGCGAATAATCATTTGATAAGTGGCAGCTTAAGATGGTTCCACGGTTTGATTTCGTAAGCGTGTTTAGTGTCGATGATTTACTGGAATTTCGTTCATCAAAAAGTAGTTATATCTTCAATTACATCTCACTCAAGTAGTTTTTAAAATTTCTCATTATTATGTATGTTATTCTCTTTGATTTACATCTACTGAATTGTGACAGAAAACTCTTTGACATCATGACGTCAATGGATGGTTGTCAAACGTTGCCTAGAGATTGTAAATTTCGTCGTGAATTGTCAACACGAGTTGGTGTAATCGGTAAGGCGTGTGGATTACACCACAGAGACCCCGAGTTCGAGTCCCGCCGTAAACATGAAGTTTTTTAGTTGATGGAAGTTTTGTCGAACTTTCTGGAATATTTGAGTGAAAGTGATGAAAAATTAAGGAGCGAGAAGGAGAATAAATAAAAATGAATAACGAAATTATTGGAAGGTTCTGGAGGCATGACGATCAAAAAGAATAACGAAATTGAATGTTCTAGAACCTGACCGGGGGTATATAAGCGGAACTGCGGCTCACCGCTGGCAGTTGAGTTCTAAGTCTAAAGCGATTCGGAAGAAAAGGAAGAAGTGAGAAAGAAGAAAAGTGAGTGAAATAGTGAAGTGCAGTGAAATAGTGAAGTACAGTCAGTTAAGTGAGTTAAGTCAGCGTGAACGGCAAAGTTGTGTCAGTCGGCCGGACTCTGCTGGAGAGGAACGCCGATAACTTAACTCCGTGGACGCTGTAACTTAAGTGCAATAGAAAGTCTGAAAACCGGTATTAGTGTTTCATTTCATCTAATCCCGTAACCCAAGCCCGCATAGTCAGGAACGTGACGGCAGGCACGTAACATTTGGTGTCAGAAGTGGGATTGGAGAAAAATGCCGCTAGTGCCGCAGGACGTAAGAGGAGTGAGTACCCGTGCAATGTCACAAGCGCAGCGAGTGAGGGAAGATGGTGCTGCAGCTCAAACCAGCGATGCAGAAGCCAAGCCTGTGCAGGTGGATCTTCTGCTACAGCTGCAGCAAATGATGGTAGAGCAAGCGCGCCGCCAAGAAGAACAACTACGGGAGCTGAAAGAAGATCAAGCTCGTCGCCAAGAGGAGCAAGCTCGTCGCCAAGAGGAGCAAGCACGCTGTCAGGCAGAACAGCTACGGGAGCAAGCACGCTGTCAGGCAGAACAGCTTCGGGAGCAAGCACGCTGTCAGGCGGAGCAGCTACGGGAGCTGAAAGAAGATCAAGCTCGTCGCCAAGAGGAGCAAGCGCGTCGCTTGGAAGACATGCATAAAGATTTCACGAAGGGACTGCAAAAGGCTGTCGAACGGGTACAAGAAGTGGAGGAAGGGTTAGGCAAGTTGGAACATCGCGTCATGGCGATAGAGGAGAGAGTGGAAGAAGAGATCGCCAAAATCAAGCAGGAAGTGACAAGCCCAAGCCCTTTGAAGAGCCGAAGCCGTCTTGCAGCCGTTTTTGACGCCCCACATGTGGCCTCAAGCGCAACGAAAGGGCTCAAGATTCCCCATTACGACGGAACAACATCCTGGACCGCGTTCAAGCTACAGTTTGAGACACTTATGGAGGCTTATGGTTGGACTCAGAAGGAAGCACAGTCAGCCCTCACCCTGGCCCTCCGTGATCAAGCGCTCTCAGTGCTGGAAGCTATCGGCGCAAGTGGGGATCTCAGCTTTAGTGCCCTCCTCGACGCACTTGAAGCACGTTTTGGAGACAGCCACCTCGAGCACGTGTATAGAGCGCAATTAAAAGAGCGTACTCAGCGTGCTAATGAGAGCCTACAGCAATGGTCCGTGGAAATCGAGAAACTTGTACGTCGAGCTTTCCGGTCGACTCCGTCAATGATTGAAGGCACGCTTCTCCAAGCGTTCATTGACGGTATTCGGGACCCAGAAGTACGAGCTGCTGTTCATCTGGGCCATCACAAGATCATGAAAGAAGCTCTGGCCCATGCATTGGAAGTGGAAGCCGTGCGTAGCAACTCCCGTACCTTACGTCTGCGGGAAATGACGACAACGGAGCAGGTACCTCCACGCCGTCGGAACTTCATGTGCTATGGATGTGGAGAGCGTGGGCACATACGGAGCGACTGCCCGAAGAAGATGAACCGCAAGGACGCGGCGGTCTCAACTTCTGACCAGCAGGGAAACTTAAACCCAGCCAGGGCTGCGGGGTGGGCGCCGGCTGGTAGTGGAACAACCCCAACAATCTACATCAAGCAAACCAACGATGGAAATACTCTGGTGATAGACGGTCAAGTAAATGGGAAAAACAGTCAGCTAACATTAGATACTGGAGCTTCAAGGACGGTGATAAATGTTCGGCTGCTCGAGCACAACATCAGGAAACACCTTAAACCAATTGTTGGCCTACAAATGAAATCAGCTACCGGCCAGTGCATACCGATAAGTGGAAAACTGCATGTAACAATCAAAATTGGGGAACGTGTTTATCGACATGAGGTTATTGTGGCCAAAATTCTGGATGACTGCATCCTGGGACTTGACTTCCTGCAAGGGCACCAGTGTAACATCGACTTAAAATCTGGAGTATTACTATGTGGAACTGAGGAAATTCCGATGAAGGGTGGAACCCTGGGAAAAGTTTGCTGTTTAAGAAGAACTGTTCTTGCACCAAAATCACAGACTCTCGTACCAATTGCATTACCTAGGAGGAGGGAAGGAAGTTTACCTCGAAGGTGCGCTGTGATTGATAAATCGGAACACGTAAACTCATGGCTACCGGCAAGAACTGTCGTGGGGTCATCTGATGTTAACCGCATTCCGGTATTCAACTTCAGTGATTCAGAAATTACGATTGAAGAAGGAGAGCCTGTGGGCGTATTGGAAGAAGTGGCCTGGATAAGAAAATGCTCGGAAAATGTTGTGAAGAAGGACAGTACGGGAATAGACTTTGTAACGAAAATCTTAGACGAAAACAAAAGTCTGACAAAAGTGGAGACTATGAAAGCTAGAAATTTACTTCTTCGATTCTCTGATGTGTTTTCAAGAAGCGATGGTGATATTGGCCGAACTGGTTTGGTGAAGCATAAAATAAACACAGGTGATACAATGCCAATTCGTCAAAGGCCCAGACGTATACCATTCGCTCGTGAGAAAGAGGTTGAAGAAATGATTGACGATATGAGGAAAAATGACGTGATAGAGCCCTCTTCTAGCCCTTGGTGTTCACCTGTCGTGCTTGTCAAGAAGAAAGATGGTTCAACGAGGTTTTGTGTAGACTATCGACGATTGAATGATGTAACCAAGAAGGATAGCTACCCGTTACCAAGAATCGATGACACACTTGACACACTGAGTGGCATGAAATGGTTTTCAACGCTCGATCTGAAAAGCGGCTATTGGCAGGTGGATTTGGATCCCAAGGACAAGGAAAAGACCGCATTCTCAACTGGGAAGGGACTCTGGCAATTTAAGGTGATGCCATTTGGATTATGCAATGCACCGGCAACCTTTGAGCGTTTGATGGAACAGGTGCTGGTGGGACTGCTGGGCGAAACCTGCCTAGTTTACCTCGATGACATCATCATTGTTGGACGGGATTTTGACGATCATCTAAGGAAATTGGAAAAGGTACTCGACAAGCTGCGTGGAGCAAATTTAAAGTTGAGTCCAAAGAAATGCTCTTTCTTCAAGCGCGAAGTGAATTATCTAGGACATGTTATTTCTGAGAGAGGAATTGAGACTGATCCAGCCAAGACTGTCGCTGTTAAGGAATGGCCAACACCTAAAGACAAAACGCAAGTTCGGGCATTTCTTGGATTGTGCTCGTATTATCGGCGGTTTGTGAAAGGATTCTCGGACATTGCCAAGCCTTTGCATCGATTGACAGAGGAGAAACGTGCCTTTATCTGGGACGAGGATTGTGAGCAAGCCTTTCGAGACCTAAAAGAACGGCTTTGTAACACACCAATTCTCGGATACCCCAGCGCGAAAGGAATATTCGTAGTTGATACGGATGCCAGCAATATTGGAATAGGAGGTGTCCTTTCACAACGCGATGGTGAGCAGGAGAAGGTTATTGCTTACTTCAGCAAGTCACTATCGAAGCCGGAGAGGAATTATTGCGTGACCAGGAGGGAATTACTGGCCGTAGTCAAAACCCTGCACCATTTCAAGAAGTATTTACTGGGACGGAAATTTTTGATCAGAACTGATCACGCTGCTTTGAAATGGCTGCTTCAGTTTAAGGATCCCGAAGGCCAAGTAGCCAGATGGTTGGAACAACTTCAGGAATTTGACTTTGAAATCGAACATCGCGGCGGAAGAATTCATGGCAACGCAGATGCATTATCGAGACGCCCATGCGTGGAGGATTGCAAGCATTGTGCCAAGAAGGAAATTGCTTTTCTTAAGGTGATAAGGACTGATACTGTTGACGAGGCATGGGGAGATGATGCAATGAAATTAGAACAGGAAAGAGATTCAGATATCAAACCAATACTGGAGTGGCTACGAAGTGGTAACAAGCCAAGTTGGAGTGACGTCGCCCAATATAGCGCAGTAACGAAAGGTTTATGGGCACAGTGGAAAAGCCTTACGCTGCATAATGGACTTCTGTGCAGAAAATGGGAATCAACAAACGGCAAGGACGAGCATTTGCAATTGGTGGTACCTCGTTCAAAAATAAGGGATGTATTAAAAGCGTTCCATGATGGATCTTCTGGAGGACATTTGGGGATTAGGAGGACTTTGGTGAAGATCAAGGAGAGGTTTTATTGGTTGCATTGCAAATATGACGTCGAAGATTGGTGCCGGAAATGCACTAGTTGTGCAGCTGTCAAGGGTCCACAAACAAGGAGCAGGGGGGCGATGAAAATCTACAATGTTGGTATGCCTTGGGAGAGAATAGCCTTAGACATCGCTGGACCATTTCCAATCACTGATTCGGGCAATCGCTACGTTTTAGTGGTTATGGATTATTTTACAAAATGGCCGGAGGTCTTTGCTATACCGAATCAAGAGGCAGTAACTGTAGCAACGAAGTTGGTAAACGAGGTATTCACCCGATTCGGAGTGCCCTTGGAGATGCACAGTGATCAAGGACGGAACTTTGAATCCCAAGTTTTCCAGGAAACTTGTAAACTTTTGGGGATCCATAAGACTCGAACGACCCCTTATCATCCACAGTCAGATGGAATGGTCGAACGCTTCAACCAAACATTGGAGCGACACTTAGCAAAGGTGGTTGACAGCCATCAGAGAGATTGGGACACTTACATACCTCTCTTCTTGCTTGCCTATCGGACTGCTGTACATGAAAGTACCGCAAAGACGCCTGCATTTGCAAATTTTGGAAGGGAATTGAGATTACCGGCAGATCTTGTATCGGGCTGTCCACCTGGTGATTCTCGCACCGAGTTTAGCGATTACATAAGCGAGTTAAGGGCAAAAATGTTGGACATTTATGAGCAGATCAGGGAGGCCGGTCTTCAAGCTAGTGATCGCGCAAAGACGCGCTATGATCGACGAGCCAATTCTGTTGGGTTTGAAGAGGGGTCATTGGTCTGGCTTCATAATCCAGTCAGAAGGAAGGGAAAATCTCCAAAGCTGCAACCGAGTTGGGAAGGTCCTTACGAGATAGTCACGAAGATCAATGACATTACTTACAGAATTCGGAAGTCTTCAAGGAGCCCTTTGAAAGTTGTCCATATAGACAGGTTGGCGAGGTATTACGGCAGCAACGATGCTCGGGACGAGCGAATCTAAGAGGGGGGCAGTGTGACAGAAAACTCTTTGACATCATGACGTCAATGGATGGTTGTCAAACGTTGCCTAGAGATTGTAAATTTCGTCGTGAATTGTCAACACGAGTTGGTGTAATCGGTAAGGCGTGTGGATTACACCACAGAGACCCCGAGTTCGAGTCCCGCCGTAAACATGAAGTTTTTTAGTTGATGGAAGTTTTGTCGAACTTTCTGGAATATTTGAGTGAAAGTGATGAAAAATTAAGGAGCGAGAAGGAGAATAAATAAAAATGAATAACGAAATTATTGGAAGGTTCTGGAGGCATGACGATCAAAAAGAATAACGAAATTGAATGTTCTAGAACCTGACCGGGGGTATATAAGCGGAACTGCGGCTCACCGCTGGCAGTTGAGTTCTAAGTCTAAAGCGATTCGGAAGAAAAGGAAGAAGTGAGAAAGAAGAAAAGTGAGTGAAATAGTGAAGTGCAGTGAAATAGTGAAGTACAGTCAGTTAAGTGAGTTAAGTCAGCGTGAACGGCAAAGTTGTGTCAGTCGGCCGGACTCTGCTGGAGAGGAACGCCGATAACTTAACTCCGTGGACGCTGTAACTTAAGTGCAATAGAAAGTCTGAAAACCGGTATTAGTGTTTCATTTCATCTAATCCCGTAACCCAAGCCCGCATAGTCAGGAACGTGACGGCAGGCACGTAACAGAATGCATGCTATACTTAGACACTGAATGTCAAACTTACTTGGGCTCGGACTAAATTTCTGATCAAAAGAGTCTTCATTTTTAATAACCAAGTATTCCTATACCAAGACAGTGCCCTTTACTAAATCTTCGATTTCTCTTTTAGCATTAACTCCTTTCACTGTACCATGAGAACAACCGATGGAAACTTAGTTCATGACCTTGTATTTGCAGAACCTGCGACACAAAGGGCCAGCCAAATAATTATATCTAAGTACGTATCTTTTTTTAAAGTCGAAAAAGCGGTACTCCGACATCTTGGTCAACAATTCGTTGTATAACATTGTAATGAGAGGGGAATTAACTGATTTCTAGAAAGCGTCACGTAATTCCGGCCCATCAAAAATGGACAGAACGGAAAATTGCATGTAATTGAAAAAATAACACCTCTCTTTAGGCCAGGTGTTTTGGTTCGATTTCCTATTTGATTATCTATTGCTGGACGACGTAACAAGATTGCTATATTTATAAAGTACCTAAATTCAACTGACTGCATGGTTGGCGCTATGGCTGGGCAACTGGCTGTCGCGGGTTCGATTCCCGCACGGAACAACTCTTTGTGTAATCCACAAATTGTTGTTCTGGGTCTGGGTGTGATTTGTATGTGAAATTGTTTGTTTGAAAACGCCCTCACGGCACAGGAGAAAATCCTAATGTGCGGGAATGTTTATAAAGAAAACTGATAGTATCTTTAAGTAAAAAAAAATGTTAGTAATTTAAGTAGATAGTCTTGAGAAAGAATCGGATCGGAGAGGAGAATGGCTTACGCCTGAACGCATACAAGACCTCCGGTACGAGGTACAGGTGTACGTAGACTGTTCCCTACTTACGCTGACAATAAACCTAACATAATGTTTTTGTCGTGTGGAAACCCGTAAACATCTTGTCTAGAAAAAGAGTTTGGTATGTCGGAGCTTTATCGACTAAAACTACTTAATCCATCCTTAAAGCTATAACAGAAGGTTAGGGAGGGAAAGGTTAAGGATAAAGGATTTGAGTGCTTCAATAAACGAAATTATCATACAGTTACAACCAAAACACTGCTAAATGAAACCACCATATAACTTCTTTTTTTATGTAGGTTGGCAAACGAGCAGACCGATTAACTGATGGTAAGCAATCAGCACCGCCCATGAACAATCGTAGTTCCAAAGGCAAAGGTAAAACTACAAGTGCGTTGCCTACCTCTTGTAAGTTATTAGGGACTTAAGGATAGAGGGATTTGAAGATTGAGGATGGGCAAAGGGGGGAAGAATTGTTTTTTTTTGTGAGGGGATAACCATCAAATGACTTCTTTCGCCCAAGGTCGGGCGGGAGGGAGTGTCAGACTCTTACTAACTAAAACCCCCCGTTCTTTCTCCTGGTCTGAGCCGAGGTCGCGGTGCCTTATTGCGCTTACCCCGCAACCCCGGCTGAACGTCAGCTCTATAGGTCCCCGTCTGTGGTGGTTCACTGGCTCTATGAAGCGCACGCGGAACGCACGTTCGGGTCTGGTTCTGGTCGGGCGGCAAGCTACCCTTACTCGCCGTCCGCAGACCCGCGCTTACGGTAGCCGGAGATCGTCTCTTGGGGAAGCATTAGGTATCCGGTAACCTCACTCACATAGTGAAACAGAACGTAAGTGTTGATTCAAGCCGGTTTGAAACTTCTTCTAATGAAACTCATATTGATGCCCATTAAGGTAGTAAACGGACAGTGCATTAGCTTTCGTAACACGAATCTCCGGTTAAAGATAACCACAAGGTTACAAGCGACTTACAATAAGAAGATAATCTTAATTTTAACGTCCTTTTGATTGCACCGAAGTTCCGTGAGAAGTCGGAAGAACATTGTTTTCCAACAATTCTTTACTTGTCCGTGA
The DNA here is from genome assembly GCA_902829305.4 of Spodoptera exigua. Lineage (NCBI taxonomy): Eukaryota > Metazoa > Arthropoda > Insecta > Lepidoptera > Noctuidae > Spodoptera > Spodoptera exigua. The sequence goes on along the minus strand of LR824601.2, from coordinate 1,629,504 downwards.
TTCGTCGTAAAGTTTGTTGGAATCTTGTATATCCGTATTTAAGTATAGATTTTTTTATTGAATGCTTTGACATTTAAGGAATGGGTCGACCCAACCAGAGTGGTACTAAGGCCTCAGAGAAAACCGACGTGATACCACCACAGCGTCGTGTTTCGCCGTGTGATTGAGGTGGCCCAATTTTTTCTCCCCCCCCCCCCTGCACATCTAATAATAATCTATTTGTAACATCTGTTATAACTATATTATGCAAATATATAAATATTGATTTGAATCAATAGTGGCCCAGCGCAATATAATAAGCACCGCGTCGCATCAAGTTTTTATGAATCCACAACGCATATGCCTAAGTTCTTCGCAGAGGAGCCCTAAATGGAATTCTTAAGTAAAACAAACTATTTTAGAAACATTTTCCAGACCTTAGTAGCAAGATTCTAAGGTCACACATGTCAACAAATTCAACTGGGTAAATGTACACGACGGTTGATTAAGTTCGTTTAGCACTTCGCGTACCAAATAAGTGTGCCAGTTGCCAGCGCCAGCGCATCTCAATGGGATATCAAACAAGTTTGTCGCCGAGAAATGCACAACTAGCGGAGAAGGAAAGTCCGTTGTAATATTCATGATGTATGTAGACTTGTAGATAGTGTACAACAATAATACAACTACTCCGCTTTGAAAGTAACATAGTGGATTTATTATATAGCTTGGCTTATACCGTACTGTGGTCTATCATCTAAAAAGAAACAACGTATTTTCTTTTATGCATGCTGTGGCGTCCTGTAAGTGATCGAGTAGAGAAAGATACGCCTTCGTAATAATATTGTTCTAGTGTAATATTGAGATCCTAAATACATAATACAAAATAAATGAATAATGTTGGTATTGCTTTTTATATTAAAGAGGTCGTATATAGAATACATATAAACAAAGATAATTTAAATTTATTATTTATCATCGTTTTTGGTAAATACTTGATTGTAAATTATTTAGATAAAAGGGCATGCCATGATTGTTTACATTAAATCAGTTACCCAAACCGATAGACCACAGAACGGACCAAAACAAGCAATACAAAACTCCACTGGGTTAGTTGCAAAGCGAAGTTGTCACCTGGTGGAAATAATGTCGATGACGACCGAACTATATTTATCAGGCTAGAAAACACAGAAGTAAAGTAAGTTGTAATAATTGTGAAATCTTACCACAACACTGTTTCCCGAAGTCCAGCCTGACGAGCTGCACCATGTAGGGTTCCAGAAGGTTGACGTACCACCACGGTACTCGTTCAGCCTTCGTCAGGGTGCAGGTCTCCGCATTGAAGGAGGCAGCTGTACTCCCGTCCAGAGCTCGTTGGGGAACTCCACCGTCTTCTGTCGAAGCCTGCATCGGAGCCTTGCCTGCAGCCACGTTTAAGACTGTAAAAGATAAAAACGTGTTATTAGAATCTTATGCATTTGTAATCAAGGAATTCTAAGGTCGAGGAGGACGTCTACAGGCTACCAATAGGGTCGAAGTGCGGGCGATATTACGTAGAAGCACTAGCATCTATACTGGACTGAAGACAATTAGAACTTCTATGTATCTAGAAACGGCGTCAGCTTATCATACGGTAAATAAATGGCTTTGTCATAATAACACTCAAGCAAGTTAGGACCGCTTTTTTGGGCCTACAGTAAATGGCCTATAAGTATTTTTGTATAAAACGGTATTAGAAGCAAAAGCGGCATATAACTAGAATAGCGGTTTTAGAGACATATACTTCTGTGTATTTTGTTTAATGTTAGTATGTATAACACAAATGTTTAAGTATTGTAATAAATATTGAGTTCCCTTTGTGTGAATAAACGTGGTTTTTGAATTCTATAGATGTTTTAGAGAATCTCTTATTGGCAATGATATTCTTTCCCGATCGGGTCACCTGGGGTTGCAAGCTCAAAAAAGTATTGCGGCCTCGGCCTGGACCAGTAGAAGGAATGAGGTAGTTTTTATTCAGTAAGAGTTTAACAATCTGGCTTAATCTAGAGTATTCTAGAGAAGGCATTTCATGATTCCCATAAAAAGGCCTGATCAGCCAAGTATTGAACTTTTTGGTCACAGATTAGGTCTTTTTTACGGGTCCCATTAGTTGGCCCCATACATTTTCCTAGTGTCAAGCAGATGAATAGTAAATTTTTGATAATTACTAGAGTAATTGGATCTTTTTAATTAACATTTTGGTCCTATCCGTTATGTAAGTATTTAATTTTTGTGCTTATTCACGTAGTGTCTTACGTCAAATAGTTGTAAATATTATTAAGTGTCGTTTTAGCTTTCTTTCCAGATTATAAAGCATTTGGGACAAATAAAAAAAAAATCTACGCCACCTGGTGAAAAAAAAGTAGCTGTTATGACGTAGCTCGTCATTCGGCTGACCGCGTCACTCGGTGTCAGTGACAAGTAACGGAACTAGGGCTGCGCGGATTAAATTAACATGTCTCGAGCTAGTGATGCGCTGACGATGTTGATAACTGTCGATAATTGCTAGCCAACGACTCACGTCGCAACGGTACTTTTTTGAACGATATTATATTATTTCTATATTCAGTTTTTATTGGGATTTTTTTTTAATTGACTGAACCAATTTATTGTTGAACTGTGAACATGAATTCCTGTTCCCGCCTCGTCTATTTACCGTTCTTTTACCTACTTTCGCAAACAAAACTTTATTGATCCCGAGACTCTAAAAGGCTATCTATGTATATCTAATTATAGCTGCATAGCAGGCACCGATAATTACCCTACTACAACAAAAAGACGTACTTAAAACCTTAAATAATTTCAGTTATACAAAAATAGGTTTAGATTGTTAATTCATTGCCTTAATTCATTCGATATTGTCCAATGTATGGCACTGGGGCACAAACCTAAGTCCCGAACCGTCGAGATGGAAAGTGCGCACCCAACCGGAACACTACGAAAAACTTACACGCCGAACACGAACACTTTGAACGTTACACAATTTTATTTTAATAAATAAAATTTATTTACACAATTTAATTTTAATAAATAAAATTTATTTACACAATTTAATTTTAATAAATAAAATTTATTTACACAATTTTATTTTAATAAATAAAATTGTGTTGGTTAAGCTTCAATTTGAAATAGTAAAAAATAAATTGATTGTGACATTTGGAATACATTTTACCTAATTAATTTATTTCCGTTATAATAAATTCGTTACTTGTAAAATTTCGTAAAGCTAATTTTCAAACAATATGAATTATAAACAACCTGTTGTCATAAAACTCCGAGGAAATTGTCGATTTTGACAATTCGAAAAAGATATTGAGTTCAAATGGACGACGGGGTTTTATACTGCCTGGATAACGAATCGCGTTGACTATACCAAAATGTTTTTAAAATAAGGATGATAATAATCGGATTAATGGAAGTTCCATGGGCTGCTTTTTTATAACATAAAAAAACTAAACAACCTACTGTTTAACGTATCGTCAAACGGTAAAACTCACATTAGATATAATATTATAATCCAAAAACAATAATAAAACAAACTCAACTCATTAACAAAAAAAAACAATTGATAAAAAAGATCGAATAAGTGTCAGTCCAATTTATTTCGCGTTAGCAATAAAATGGGCTACACTTTGCAATCAAGTCCACGGTTTTTGCGGTCACACTTACAACGCGGACGAACTTAATAATTTTACGAATTTATTTTTGTTAAAAACTTATTTTGTGTACTAAAGTTTTTAGGCCACGCCGCGTGGTTGTGGAATGTTAATATTTAAATAAAGACTACAGAAATAAATTACTGTAAATGGATATTATTATGACAGCTTAGATTTATAAAAACCAACTTTAAAAGTCAAGATTCTATTCAACCTCTCTAACAATTTAGGTATATTGAGGTTCTTGACCCGCTACCTGTCACCGTCATTCGACCATCTTATTTGTCAGGTTTTTATTTCCTGGTTCAGAATTACTTTAGAAATCGAAAGCTAAAGACGTCCACGTGGTAACAAATAACAATGCGATGAGACGAACACAAACATATTCGGGGTAATGTGCTTTAAATTGTCTACAGAAAGGGACAGTTTGACAAATGTGATTGTTGAGACATTTGCACTTTCGACAGAGCCAGCGTTTGTCACGGACGTGCGTTATAAGGTTAAAGACGATTGTCGCTTAATTTACACTGTGTCGTCTGATTGCCGCTGTGTCACTGCGGGGCAAAGGTTGAGGTGCGCAAGCGCCGGTAACGTTGATTTTCGCAATGAGAATGTTGGTTTTCTTTTCTCGTAACAACAGGGCGCGGGTTAGATTTTGGGAACAATTAGTTGAGCTTTTTTTTAAGTTTCCCTACATTAGGATTTTCTCCTGTATCGTGGGTGCGGTTACAAACATATAATTTCACATACACAAGACACAGTGTTCACAGTTGTTCCGTGCGGGATCGAAACCGCGACACGTTGCACGACAGCCAGTTGCCCAGCCATCGCACCAACCGTGCTGTATTGCCCAGTTTCCTAATCACTAGTATACTCTTTCGTGTGTGTTTAAGACTATTATGTAGGAAATTGATACGGCATTCTTAGTACTAACCACTTAAGCAAGAATTTCAAAAGACACATCCGAAGTTGGCATGGCCCCAACACATAGTTTGTTTCATCAAAAAGGAAGTCGCCTGTTACGATCGTCGTGAGATGAAGACTCACAATGGTGTAACACGTACTTAATGCTTTATTATTGTCCGTGCTAATTAAAATAAAATACTTACTTATTTTTTTAAATCTCACGTGGATTTCTTGCAATTGTTAATTTGGGTTCCGAAGGGGAAAATAAACTATTGATTTCGAAGTTTCAATACAATACATTGATTCTTTGACACACTTAGGTTTTCGATATTCTAATTAATTTTAACGAATAAGTACGCTTTTATGCTATTTAATACAAACTCCTTTAAAGAATATGATAGTACAGACGGAAATATTCTTATTGATACACTTTAAATAACCTTTTTGATTAAATTTCTTTAAAATAGATCTTTTGAGGCTTAGGTTAAGTCAGTAATATAAATATTGTCTCATTGCCGTGTTAATAACTGTGTTAATTGAAGCTGTGAGAAAAATTTAAATGAGTTTACAAAAGTGACTTTATAACGAAACAATAAAATTGAAATACTATTAATAGAATTTGGTTTATGGAGTGGTGTATTTCGACGTGCTTTAGTGCATGTAGGTACAGTTTGGGTCTTGCCGGGCAGAGGAGAGCTCTGCCGGGACCGTTAGTGACAACTGGCGGCACACTTCTGTTCGAGCCGTTACTTGTAGGGCTGTCTGTCCGCGGTGACAAATTCACTCTGTGATCTAACAAACCAGTAAGTTTTGGTTAAAGAGATGTTTTAATTGTGTCAAGATTAAGAAAGGTATTCTCATAGTTGAATAGAAGATGAGATGAGTCATACGGACTTAGTTTGTGTGTCTAAATATATACATATTTTCTAGCCTATCTACAGAAATAAGTATAGGTATATCATCTGTTTAAAAAAACCGTAAACATTCGTATGAAAGGTCATTACCTAACCATTACTAAAAAGAAGTGGCCACTCAATATAGTATTAAGAGGCACACAACCATAACCAAAGTTCATTAATCTATATAATTAGAGTCACTTTATTCCATCACAAGTTTCCCGCTACTTTCGCCAGCCCTGGTTGCGCGTGCGCCGCTGTGTTTACTACGAACGGTTCGCGTCAATGGCGGTATACTCGTTTTGTTCCACTTTGCTCGTGTCTTACACTCTCGCCGCACTGGCCATCTGTTCTAACGCTAAGACAGGCGTAAATTGGGAATTAATTTTGTACACACTTTTAGGTTTTGTTTGCCGTTCGCCATCTGTAATCATTAATCTTGTTCGTTCGATGATTTTACTTCATCTCGTTCTTCTTTATCTAACACTGACACATTGAAAACCTATGTGTGTTTCTAAAGATTTCGTTTCTAAGTGTTGCCAAGATTTTTTTTTGTATTTCTGTCTCTATATTTATTTCTATGTTCTGTGTAGTATATAATATCCTTACCTTCTGATTATCTTTTGTTTCATTGTCATTCTCCTCTTTAAATAATGCGGAGTTGTCATAGCATTACTTAATAAGAGTCATTATTGAATTTTTATAAATTTGTCAGCGTAATACCTTCATATAGTAATTTTTTTTATGATTGATTATTACAGTTGTTTTTGACTGATAGGTAGGACTTGATAGGTATTCTTTTCCGTTAATTGTTTATTTCCATTAGAATAGGGCAAAGTTTTTAAAACGGGCGGTGTCTTTTAAAGTATAAAGCGTATAAGGCTTTCAATTACAAAGAAAATTCTTTCAAACTAATTGTCAAATAAAAGCAGGGCAGATCTACTTAGTATTTGAAAAAACAATATTTAGTTTACCTTATAAGTGAAATAGGTTAAATAACAATAATAAGACACTGGTGACACTTAAATTGACACAGTTCCAACTGATTATCACTCGATTTGTATGCACATCGCGCCCATGACTCACCTGTGACCCCAAAGCCATAGTTATGGGGTCTATAACCTACAAAGCACCAGTGATTAATATTCGACAGTGTTGCCAAAGAAAAATATGCGTATTTTTTCCGTATAGTGATAATGATGAGTGGTTCTCGTTTTAATTGTTGCGTGGGCGCATAACACGTCGTAACGGTATGTTTTATTTGAACGGTTTGTTAAATAACCCCGTTTGTGATATATATTTTTTTTATAAAACGTTTCCCTACATTTGGATTTTCTCTTGTATCGTAGATTGGACACACACACAATTTTACATAAACATCACACTTAGACCTCGAACAATAATTTGTGGATCACACAAAGATTTGTTCCGTGCGGAAATCGAACCCGCGATACTTTGCGCGGAAGCCAGTTGGCCAACCACCGCGCCAAACGTGCATTAATTTATATTTTTGGTTAATTTTTTTGGCCCAGTCTGTTGTTTTTGTAGTCACGTGTGAAGGCAGATGCCGATAACTAAACGGTTATACGGGGTGGGTGACAGTGAGGCGGATTTAATTACAAATATTTTCAAAAATATTAGAAAATATCGTCTCAACATAGTAGAAACTTTTTTATACGAATAAAATCAATTAACTTTGGCTGCCTAGCGAATTTGTTGCGTTAAGTCGTGGTGGTGGCCCAGAGGTTAAAGCGCTTGCTTCTCATGTATGAGGGTGCGGGTTCGAAACCTGGCAAGTACCAATGTGATTTTTTTCAAGTTACATGTACTTTCTATGATTAATTAGACACCAGTGACAAACGGTGAATTATAAGTTTGAAATCGCCAATCCGCCTTGAGCAAGCGTGGTGGTTAATGCTCAAACCTTCTCCGTGTGAGAAGAGGCCTATGCTTAGCAGTGGGCACATGTAGGCTGATGATATGATTTGTGTGTCTAACGAATGCCTAAGACCCTATCTGTTGATATTGTTATACACTTTTTTTTATTGGTCTGGGCTGACAAAACTTTTAATTTGCATTTAATGCATTAAAATTCCGAATTAAAATAAAAAACTATTTATTATACACAAGACAGGCGCAATACGCATCTTCCATATTTAATCAAAGCTAGATTGGGACAATGGGAGGTCGATACTACGACCGTCCGAGGGACAATAGAGACTTGGCGTGTCATTCAATGCTAATGACACGCCTCGTAAGTATCGTGACGAACTCTTTTGTCAGTAATGCTGTCTATTAAATGTAATTGAAGCGAATTGAAAATTTATATTTAATTTCTTAGATTAATTAGGGACTTATTTTTCAATAATGGATAAATGTTATCTGAGGAGTAAAATTTTTGCTGTCACTGTCTTATACAAACATTCTGACGCGACAGCATCATGATTATTGCCCAACTATCTTTTATCTAACCATTGAAAAATCAGCCCCTGGGGTGTAATTTTTCCATTGTTATCTTATCGGCGGTAGCAGGACGCAAATGTTAATTCATGGATAGTCATGACTATGTCCTCGCTTTGGCTTTACCTTTTACTTCTCCGCGTTACAATAGTCTTTTCTTTATATAAACAAGTCACAAACATCTGAGGTAAACAAACCTTGCAAGTAAAAGCTTCAAGGAAACCTGTGGAAAATTTTATTAACAGTTCTGAAAGCAATGAACTTTGTATTTTCATATAGAAAACAAATGGCCACACCCTACCGTTGACCAATCAGAGCGCACCACGTGTCGCACACGAACGCAAACTATGCATGTGTGCAATAATTTTGCAGTATTTCAGCGTGGGTGGTTTCACACCTGTACACTTTCCAGGACTCGTTGCAATGTGTGCATTTCGCCGACCAATGAGATCGCGTCACGAGTCGCACACGAATGCAAATTACGTTTGTGTGCAATATTTTTACAGCCTTATAACGTGGGTGGTCGAACACACCTGTGAATTTTCACAGGATTCCTTGCAATGTGTGCATTTTATAGACCAATGAAAGGCTGCCATGTCGATAGGACATATGTGTTTGTGTGAGTGCAGTATCGATCCCTGTTCGCCGAAGGCTGTGTACAACGTAATAACTGAAATCCTTCAACTCTAGTTTCTCGTATTTTCAATATATTGTATATGAGAAGCGTAGTTTTAATGTAGCTATTATAACCAATACCTAAGCTGACTGAAGGGAAAAACAAACTGTACCATGCAAACTCACGTCCCTCCGTTATTACCTCTTTCGATACTCTCTGACTTTTCAAGCTGTTACTAATGAAAATTTAATTTGAAAACTTATTACTTATTGTCAACATGTTATCTTGAATCACTGAACAACTGACTTATAATAAATAAATAAGCAATAAATATCACATTTTACAAAAGATTTCGACCACTTCAACTTTGTTTTTGGTTCTTGTTTATGATAATTACGCTTACAGTTTAATCCTCATCGTCAACAACTCATGACAGTTCACTTTTAAACCTCAGATTGTCAAACAAAAGCGGCCTTAATACCTAGAAAACAAGGTTTTACTTTAGCCTAGGCTGTTTCACCATTGAGTTTTTGTATTTAGATTTTAAGGTATGTGAAAATAAGATTCAAAATTCAAAACCCGATTCAATGGTTTTAACCCTAAACTATTGATAAATCTTGTTTTGTAATGGGGGAAGGAGTTTTGTTCTATGACAATTGGATTGTTGGGCGTTGTCATTCGTATACGTCGGTTTTCCAATAAATTCCTAAGATCCGGGGTTGCGGGGTAGGCGCAACGGGGTATCGTGGCCTCGGCTCAGAACAAGAGAAGGAACGGGGAGGGGGGGGAGGTTCGTCAGTAAGAGTGTCTGACACTACCTCTCGCCCTGAGCTGGAGAAGCCATTTGATGATTTTCCATTGACAAAAAAAAACTAATATGCGTTAGGTGAATTGGAATTCGCAGTTTCAAACTAAGGAGTTTCGTTCAGCAAACTCGAAAATCACAAACAAATGAAGTATCAAGCGCAAGAAGAGACTTTCCTCAAAAGAAAAACGCTTCATTATATCCATAATAAAAGCTCAATCAAAAACGTAATTATGATATTAGAATCGTCTCACTGACTCACTATACAGAGAAAACGTTTTGAAAACAAAACAACAACAACGACGAAGAAATAACATGGCATTCCATTGGTAGGCCACAAGCTATCTATGAGCCATGGGCGGTATAATTGAATGGTACAGATGAGCATAACATAACGGTACTAGGAACATTCACAATAATAAGTGGTAGATAGCACCAGTACTTGAGCTGCAGGTGTCTGAAACTAGAGCGGTGGGCCTCCGTCACTAGTACAGCCTGTCAGGTTGATCGATTGTGATTGACGCTTGTACACACGCCGTTATGTTAATGTGTAAACGGTTCAAAATTGTGTACTAGTTATTATTAATATTTTTTATGACATAAGTCGGTAAACGAGCAGACAGATAGCAAAGGAGTTCCTCCTACGACTAGGGATTTAATCCCTAAAAGCAACAAGAGACCAGCAACGCAAATAGGGGATTTAAGAATTGAGGATGGGGGGAGGGGGAAAAATTGTGCCTAACCTCACTCCTACAGCGAAACACAACGTAAGTGTTGCTTCACGGTGGTTTTCTGTGAGGCCGTGGTATCACTCCTTTCGAGCCAGCCCATTCGTGCCGAAGCATGGCTCTCCCACACTAAGTATGGACATGTAGTTATGATAGGTACATTAATGCTTGTAAGTGGTCATTGATGACTACTGTACTGATATTATTATGGGACTATGCACTTTCTGTGACTTAAATGTGATCGCAAAGATTGCAAAGCGTAGCCGAGGTTGAGGCAGCAAGCGTAATAATGAACCACGACCCCCTGGAGTAGAAGAAGGAACGGAGTATTTTTTAGACAATACGAGTCAGACACTCCAGCTCGCCCCATTATCAGCCTATAAGTGCCCACTGCGTTAATCACCCCGCTTGCTAAAGGCGGATTGGCAATTTCAAATTTAAAATTAGAAATTTAAGTCCAGGTTTCTTACAATATGTTCCTTTATCATTTATCAGTGGTGTCTCAATAATCTTAGAAATTACACATGACTCGGAAAAGGTCGTATTAGTACTTGCCAGGTTTCGAACCTGCACCCTCATGCATGAGAAGCGGGCGCCTAAACCTCTGGGTCACCACGACGACGAATGGATGAAGTTACCCCCTTAAAAAGCGTTCGTAATATTGCCATACTCATCTCTGTTAAAAGAGGTCTTACTTCAGTTGATGAAGAGAAAGACTCTTGAAGTTTTCATTCACGAATTTTGAAATTATAATATTAATCTCCCAAGTCCCAAGTTGGCTAATTTACTACGGGCCCTATCTCCACGTAGAAGAATACCACTTCATCTACAAGGTTGGCATGCGGGTTGGAGATAGGTGTTTAAAATTTTCACTATTTAAAATTGTGTCATCTAAAAGTTTAACCACGACATGAGTAAGCATAAGCGTTTCTTTATTTCACCGAGGAAAGTTACCGTTCTGTTTATCAGTCAAAGGTGACTGCTAGGTTTGCTAATCCAATATTTATATCGTATCTATGTACAGAGAAACATTTACATATAATATAAAAATGAACTTTTTAAATAGAAATAATAATAAAACATGTTTTATATTGTATAACAAATGTTACGCTTGTTCACCAACCCTGAACTAGAGATGTACGCGCCGCCGCGTTGCCGATGCTACCACGTTGCAGTGCACCGCAAGGGTTGTCACTTTACATAGAAAATAAGCAATTTCTTTATATAGGCGTCTCACCTGGCCTTATCTGATATGCTAATTAGATCTAATTCTCCCACACTAACCATACTGAATGTACATTCGCAATACGTTTAATAAGTACTTCAAAAATGCATAAGTTCAAATTGCCTCTTGCAATAACCGCATGAGAACTGTAGTTTCTAAGCGTCTGGTCATAGATTTTGGTATTGGTTGGATATAAAAAATCAAATTATACAAGCAAATTCTACCAAGGACGACAAAAAGATATTAATGGCTACATAACGCTAAAAAAGCCTTCAAGCAAGGACCTGTGACAACAACAATAAGTACGTCACACTCTACCACTCCAGAGAAAACTTAATGTGATGTTACGTTTTTTCTAGAAGTGCTAGTAAAATGATCGCAACAATGCACAATACGTTAAATCAAATTACAATACAGTACACCCCTGCTCGGTACCCATGACCGACTTTTACTTTCTTCGTGAAAACACTTCACATGGCTGTGAATGGCATCTAAAAAGCGGAAGATTCTTTGTCATACACTCCCACAACTCTCAAAGAAAGTATACTCTATGCCCTTTGTGATTTTTATTCTATTATTCCATTGAAATATATACGATTTCGTCACGTTTTTTTCGTTCATTATGATTATTTTAAATGTTCCCCTCTTACATTGTTGATTGTGTTGAATTATAGTTATTTAAATTTATTATTTGTGTTCTCTACTCACCACAAAAGGGAATGCCATCAGGAGTCCATTTTCCGTTAGCTCCACAGGCTCTCCTAGTGGGTCCGAGGAGTTCAAATCCTCGTTCACACTCGTAGGATGCGATAGTGCCCTCGGTCAAGGTCTCGTCAGAGAAGGTCACTCTCGAATGCGCAGGCGCACCGGGGAAGTGACACGTCGCTGATAGCCCTGTAAAGAAAATTAAAAGATGAATAACATGACGATAAATCTCACTGAAAGAATAAAATTAACAATCCATAATAATTCCATTGATTACAACTTGACACAATTCCAATCTAAACAACATCTTATTTCGAACGAATGGTGCAAAAAACGTATATCAACATGACTGATTGAAAAAAGGTGCTATATCATTCTATCAACTGAGTCGACGCATAGAGGAAAATGATCCGTCATCGTGGTCCAGTGAACGTTCTACATTCTCTATTGGTTCTGTCATGTCATCACGTGCAATATCAGATGTGGATGTAAATATTAAGTTCATTTTTACTGCAGAACCTCCCTGAATACTTGGATATGATCTAGCAACTGTACCTATTGGGTCAATATGACCTTTCAAGTTTGTAATTTCTCAGAATAGTGTGTACTTTAGTGCTTTAAGCTAAGGTTGATTCATTGGTACTGTTTTCGTTCTTCCTGACTCAATATTAACTCGGTTGGAGTAGGTGGAAATTTGGCTGAGGTCTATTTAACATGAATCAAAAAAATTATTGTATATATTTATAGTTTTATAATTCCAATTTCTCAAAGACTTGTTCATGTTCATCTCTAGACTATATTGTTTGAGGTAGGAAGTAGCCCTTTTTTGGAATGATATTTTATGAGTTCCGTTTCTTTTAACAGCTTAGTTTATACAAAATGGATGAACCTCCCGAGGAATTGTCAAGAACGCCTAACAAAGAGAGGATACCCATCCTGTCGTTGAGGCTAGTAAGCGTCATTCTTCTGGTAGCGGTATTGACGATGCACGTCCGATCCGTGAGGGTGTTTCGCTGGGAGCAATCAGTGACAGGAGGAGTGCTAGTCACATACTGCCTGGCGATGACCGGCTTGGCCATGTGCGCAGGGGCAGACATCTATGATGGCAAGGCATTGCAGGTACAGAAAATAACTCTTTCGTATTTTTCAATTTCAAGCGACTTGGCTTACAGAAAAATTAGACAATAGACACCAACCAGTTGGGGTTGTTTAATGTAAATTACATGTTATTTTAAAATATGACATAAATACATTTTAAGAGCAATAATTTGAATTTATAAACCATTTAAATTCGAAATTAATGTGTCTAGAAAGCCTTTCAAAGCGCAATCAAATATATAAATGACGTAACTCCTTGCAGGCGTACATATGCAGCACTGGATCAGCTTTGCTTTTGGTCAACGCCAGCGCCATCTGGCATCGCTGGCGCCACTCTGGCGAACTAACACACGCGGTAGCTGAACTCCTGCTTGCCCTTGGACTGCCACTTCGACGTCACATCATGATTAAGGTGTTTTTGAGCGCAGCAGCCGCGATATGTCTGATGTTGGACTTAGCTTTACTCCCAATCATGTCATTTATAAACAAAGGATCCGAAAAATATGTTCTTAGTTGTTTTTCTGGTTTGCCCTTTCCAATTTCCCAGTCGAAGCCAGTTAAGGCTTTGTAGAGTAAAAACCCTTTATCTGATTAAGTTCTTCTTAGCTTTGGGTTAGGCATCACACATGTGTTAGTTTTCTAAAGATAAAGTTAGTTCATTACGACCCCCGCAGAGTTATGTAAGTAATGCGTGCGTTTCGTACTGCATTAAATAAAAGTTTTACTACATAATGTTAAAGTATAGTACCTCTACACATAATACCTGCGTTAATCCTATCTTATATAACGTTTACTGATTGACAAATCATGTTCGTTTTAAGTCCCCTCGCCACAATATCTTCAACGTGGTAGAACATTTGTTTATGTTGTGGATTCGAAAGCTCGACATAGTAGATTGTGACGAATTACATCGTCGTGTTTGTCCGTGAAGCATTACAAATAGTGATCTTAAGTTGGCGAAAGCGAACTAATTCGATCACGAGCCATATTTTTAAGAAAATAGAGTACGTCGAGTTCCTATAACTTATATTATCAATGGTTGTTATTTTGCTCGTTTTCCAGTTACAGCGAGGCGTACCTCGTTAGTTACATTAGAATGATTTTGATCGGAGAACGCTACTACTTGTATCTGCCATATACGTACCACAATCGACAAAATACAATCTTGTCGATACGGGGTTGCGGGGCAAGCGCCACATTGTAACGCGGCTACGGCATATAAGAGGAGAATGAACGGGGTAGTTTTTAGTATGAGTAAAGAAGCTTGATATTATTTACTCCACTCAAGAAAAAAAAGCTAATCGATAATAGTTGGTTATAAATAAACGCAAACGATGAACAGTCTATCGATTGAATTCTTAACAAGGCACCTCCAAACTTTCTTTTTTCTAATATTTATGTTATTGAGGTAATTTTCTGTCTGACTGTCTAATTTTATTGGTGGGCGTATCGCCGACTGTTGAAGATGCAGTCACTGGAACTGTTTCTGATCTGAGGTTTTAGATTTCAATGGAGTAAGTCCATTATCTGAAAATAAGCAAATTTAATAATGTTCCAGATCGGGAAAATTTTTGTTAGTTTTTCCACCATTGGGTTGCGCTTGGTGTACTAAGAACGTGTCGAAAGGCTAAGGTAGGGTGAGGTAGGGTATGGTAGGGTATGATAGGGTATGGTAGGGAATGGAAGGGAATGGAAAGGTGTGGTAGGGTATGGTAGGGTACGGTACCTAGCAGTACCTAGGGTAATTTAAGGTATGGTAAGGTATGGTAGAGAAAGGTATGGTAAGGTAGTTACAATTTCGACGTCTATTTGGAGGTAGAAACAGAAAAAGGTATCAGATATAATCAGATATAATACAGTAATACATCATCATCTTAATCTACATAGAGAAATGTGTGATAATCTCACTGTTAAAATCTCATTGACTGATAATTACAAAATATTGATTTTACTTCAAGTTAAGCCTCTATATATTTTAAGGAAAATGCTGTGTCGTTTGTGGATCTAATCGATAGTGATTGGCTATAGAGTTGTTGTAGCTATCGACTATGGGTGCGGTTCATAGATTGATGGTTTTATGACACCACTGCAACTTTCTTTTATAATATTATTTTACAACTGTTGCAGATTTCAATTTTTTAATAATTGTTTATATTACATGTTTATATAGTATATTAATCACTGAACAGATAAGTTAATGTGACATATGTATAAACATTGAGATTGACAAACTTTTTATTAGTTAGGTTATTAGTTCCATGTAAAAATGGGGGTATGGTAAATCTTTTACTGTTTGCCAACCGGAAAATTTTTGAATCTCCGTACTGGAATACCGATAAAATGTACAACGAATATAGCTCCTCCTTCCAGAATCTTTCGCATTATTTCAAGCATTTTATAGTAGCTTTTGCCCAAGACTTCGTTCGCGTGGAATAGTCACTTCCTGCAAATTTTTGGTATAAAAAGTATGTCCTTTCTCGAGTTCCAAGCTCTTTCCAACCTAATTTCACAGAAATCGGTTCGGTAGTTTAGGCGTGAAGAAAATACAGACAGACAGAGTTACTTTCGCATTTATAATGTTATATAGTTTGGATTAATTCTGCATATCATTTGAAGATTTAATAACTACTTATTTATTTGTTAAATAACAAATTTACATCAGAATCAGTTTCGTAATTTTTTTGGTATATTCCGCTTCAGTGCAATTTAACTGCTTTGTATAAAAAGTATATCCATTTAAAGAAATACAATCGTCATTTTTACTACCACACAGCCTTGTCAACATCATAATTGCAATCGAGATACAAAGATTTAAAAAGCGATGTAACAAAACAACATAATACGGTCTACCGTGGCTTGACACGAATACTTGTTGGCAGCAAGTTAGGAAGTGTAAAATTAACGGCAGATCATGATAATGAAGAAACAGTTGTCTCCTAAACTATTAGCTTGATTAAGAAAGCGTGAGCGACCTACCGGTATGCTCCGAGAGCTAGCTGCCACGGAAAATGATCTTTCTTTAGCAACGACCACGCGTGTCACACTGCAGTATTATTGGCACTCGGATTCAAGATAACCTACATGTCCTTCGCATTAAGAAAATTACACTAGTTCTTTAATTGATTTCACAAAAAAAGTAGAAAATTGACAAATAGATTTTTCATCATTTCATTGCTTAGTTAACATAGTTCTGTGTTGCTTCTGGCCCTGAAGGGTTAAATGTTTCTGTCATGAATCTGCAAAATTTTAAATTTACACCATTATTTTATATCCCAAATGCCCAAGGTCACATGTTTGAACGGAAAAGGAAAGAGCAAACGCCATGCTTGCTCCGGCAGATTTTCGACTTTAGGTCTTATTGGGAAGCAAAGAGTGTCAGATTCCATGTTCGAATTTAAACCTATTTGAGTAATATATTCATAACGCAACGACACGATATTATATGAATGAAACAGTGAGTTATTTTATCAAGATCATAATTATCATCAGCCTGTACATACTCGTATATAGGTATGCCACTGAAACACTGAAGAACAGAAAATGCTTCTTCGCACACGATAAAGGTATGAGCACTATAAAAAACACGCTTCCTCAAGGCGATTTCCAATAATGTGAGGGTGTACATATAACGCGGAAAAGTCGGAAAACTCAGTTGGAAAAGTCGCAGCTTTTGCCAGGTTTGAATTTGCGCCCTCATACGCAGGATAGGCGAGACTGTAACCTCGTTACTAATAAAAACACTATAAATAATTTACAACAGAAATTAGTCTAATTAAAAAATCTAATTATTATTATTATAAGGATGCCCAAACGCAAATACTAAAAATGTAATAAATAAATAAAATAAAAAATAATAAAAACGCGAAAGAATGTTGCTCAATAAGTAAATATAATAAATAAAATATTTAAATGTGTATATTATAAACGCGAGGCGCATTCTTAGCGACAAGGTCACCGCGGCGCCTTTCTCAAAAACTTTCTACCTCGCGGCTGAACGAAAATCTCAGTGGGTCACATCGCAGGTGGGGTCATCGACACCGTGACTCATCGAGATTAGATCATTTACGTCTCTACAGGAGATCGGACGTGTGTTCTGTACATTTTGCGATAGTGCTCTTGGAAAATATATTACTTATAATAAACATTTTGGATGCAAGCTGCTATCTGTACCATGTCCCTTTCATTAATAAGAGACGACGTCTCGCTAATTGTATAAGCACACTAAAAAAATTCTTAGAATATTCTTAATTCCAAATTTTTCCTGTACATTATTTTCTGCAAAAACTTCAAGAATATTTTGTGAATAAATTATGGGAAAATTAAACGTGTCATGATTTTCTTCGCCCTTTTGGAGGTGTACCTAAGACTATTTTCAACTATTTGCATTTAATTTTAAACCATTGCACTTTCCTTAATTTGCAAATGGATCAAGCTTTTGGTCTTTGAAGAGATTCACAGTGGAATCGGCACCACACGACCTTAATCATCGCCTATAAGATTCTAATATACGCTAACGATCAATCAACCAGTCACATTCCTAAATAAGGTAACCTGTCATAGTTATAATTTTTAAGCCAACTAAATACATTATACTATACATTGCCTGAGTAAGCAATCAGCACCGGTTCCGGCTGTTGTAAGTTGTTAGGGATATGAGGATAGGGGATTTGGAGATTCATAATGGGGGAGGGGAACGATTGGGCTACCAGCCGCCGACGCAATTAGCTAACTCAAACAGCAAAATACAACGCAACATTTGTTTCACGCCGATTCTGTGAGGCCGTGGTATCACTTCGTGCGGGTCCATAACAGCCCTAGACTATATAAACGATCATAATACATATATTTAAACGCCACGACAGGTGAGCAACTCATAATGCAGCACTCGTTAAAAAAGAATAAATACCTACTTGATAAATTTTCTGTCATCATCATCAGACGTTTATAACTTATTTAGTCTACGAGGACAAACTCGCAGCCACTTCGCAGCGACTTCAGGTCTAAAAAATGGCAATGAACTTTTTTTCTTTCTGCAAACAATTAGTAAAAAAATCAGCCCTATTCGCTTGGTCGATCAGTCCACATTCAGTAATTTTCACGCTATCAGACTATTATAAGAAATGCTATACCTATATATTCTTTAAATTAAGCGTTATTGCGATCGATTTGAGTCACAATATACTTAAATTTTTAGCAACTAACTAGTATTGAACATAATAGCAACGAATTTTTTTCAATTTCGCCAAATTTACATCGTTATTTTTCTAAGGCCTTTTCACCAACAAGTAGGTACACAAATCTTTTAGTAAGCACACTGAAATTAATTTTCCTTTGACTGGTCCGGCTTCTGAAACTTTCTACTTCGAAACAAAAATAATATATTTCTTTTTAAATAACTTCTCTTGAAATAATAAAATAACATTGTTTTGCAGTTTTTTCTTCTCAAATAACTTTCATTACCTTTGAAGCCGAAAATTAAGTTGTTTACAGTCTTGTAGAAGTTTTTTGAAATTGTTCAACAAAGATAGATTGTATGAATATTGAAGCTTATCTTTCTTATCTTTTATTATGTAATTGCGTATCACAAGGAAGTGTGCGGTTCTTTTACTATCGGTCGTTCACCCTGATGCTGTAGTCTGTTAGAGACCAACATAGTAACGGTCTTAAAACCTCAATGTTGTTTGAAATTAACATTTTAAGGTAACATTTTGAGGTTTTTTTTTCTTTTTTAACAAGGGTAAAAATATGGCTAAACTCTAGTGTGAAAAAATCTAATCTTATATATAAAAATGGATCGCAAAATGTGTTGGTAAGCGCATAACTCAATAACGCCTGGACCAATTTTGCTCATTCTTTTTTTGTTGTTTATGTTATTGTCATGAGCAGGTTCTTATCAAAGAAAATATTAGATAAGTAGAGGGGGGAAGTTTAGGAAAAAGTGAAAAGCGAGATAGTTGGACCCGTGCGAAGCGGGGGCGGGCCGCTAGTTAATCTATACTAATATTAAATCGACAACATTCACGGATATAGCGCATCCAAAAAAAGTTTTTGTATTATATACCTACATGAAAGCACTGAACTAAAATGAACCTTTCCGTACAGCAACAAATTGATGCCGAGTCATAAACGTATTAAACATTCATGTTTCTTCATTATTAGTTCTAGTTTTCTCCCGGACGGACCAGGCACGCATATTTTACGAGGTATAAACTTAGAGTACCTAATGGTTACACTCCTGAGAACAACTTGGTTTCTCTCAGGTTACGACCACGTGACCTAACCCTGCCCTACCACGGACCGGTCGCAATGACCCGGTTATATGCACAGTTAATTTTAATATGCTTTTAGGTTGAATTCAAATGTGCGTTTTATATTTATATGTATATCCAACCATATCGTTGTAAATTATAAGTTTTTCTTTAATGCTCACATTTAGAACCATATCGAGCGTTTTTAAGGCCCATATGACGAACTGTATGCATACAGAACAAAAGGTAATCAAGAATCAGGATGGATGATTGGATGAATGCTATTATCTTAAACATCTAAATAGATACGATAAGTAAATGGTGTTGCCATAAAAATATTTATTTAGGATTTTTACACGTGGTCATCGTGATATTGATGACTCGCCCATGACACCACAGTGTAGCAGGGCAGCATGAAAACCGAGTACCAACAAGAACGCTTCCGTACGCCTTCTGAGAAAACTTTCATAGCATGAGTAAGATAATCTTGACGCAATCCCATCAGCAATGTGAAAGCTTCGCGTTTCACACAGCATTCACAACCTTACGACTCAGCAATTAGAGTCGGAATTCCATATTTTTTAATGTTACGCGGTGTTATGAGAAACTTTAGATTTTCCCAATGAAGTCATTCGGGTCGAATCGGCCGGGTTTAGCCGATTTTACTGAGATAGGGTTGATTGTTTGCCTCTAAATGAGTTTCAAGTGTTGAGTGGTATTGCAATTTTCTACCTTTGCATTATAATAAATTTATTAAGGTACTAAACTCCGTCAATTTGAAACCATACTTAGTTATTTGTTTCCATTCGTATTAATTTATTATATTTACATTTTCTTCTGTATACACTTTTACTCGTAAAGTATGACAATATGAGCAACATAAGTTGTATTGTAACAATTAATTTCAATAAAAAAAAAACAGTTGTAAAGTAATTATGTGTGCCATTGTACCGTCTTTGGGGTATAATAAATACATAAATGTTTTGTTCATTATGAATGAATAAAAAGACGAATCAAGTGATTCATGAATGAAATGTTGTGAGACATTTTTTCGTTTTCAACATTAGTGTGAATCATTTGGCGAAAGTAACTAAGAAATAAGTTCCGCCTCAATTTCTTGGCAAAGAGGATTTATTGCTTAGGAAATGCCTAACTTAAAACGTATACATTTCGGAATGTAATCAAGATGAGAGTGTGGGAACACAGATACCAAGCTACATAAAATTGCTTAATTCTGAACTTAATTGTGATACAATTAAGATTATAGTTTGTTGAATAATTTAGTATATCGTGTGCTTGTACTGAAATGTTTTGTCTAAATCTTCTGTAGAATAGGATATTAATTCATAGATTTGCTCAATTTAAGTGTAGGCTGCGCGATGTCGCCGCGTCCGCGCACGCTGCTCATGAGGAAGAACCCCGCTGTGGTTCGAAACTAGTAGAGCTTTTCTCAATATTTACACGTGAGTAACCCGCGATTTTTAGTTAATTTGCTCAATTTAATTGGCTGAATTTATCAATATACAGCTGGAAGAGGTCTTCAAGGATTCTTTAAAGGTTGTGTATGGCCGACATCTTGTCGAACAAAAGAAGGAACAGGGTGGTAGTTAGTCTGTAAGAGAATAACACTCTCTCTCGCCACCCCAGGCGGGAGAAGTCAGTGACGATTTTCTCTGGTCATAAAAGGATGGTTATACCAGAATTAGTATTGAAATTAAATTAAATCTATTTTTTTTTTTTTGTAAACATGCTGTGTTCTATCGGTTAACTAGGTAGAAGTAGGCAAACAATCTTGGCATGTGTTTTTATCTAAAAAACTCGCTACTCTCGCGCGGTTTCACCCGCTGCTCGGCTCCATTTAATCGTAGCGTGATGTTTTATAGCCTATAGCACTCGGGAACATTGTAGCTATCTATCAGCGAAAGAATTTTGGCAATCCGACCAGAGCAGTTCCAAAGATTACCCCCTACATACAAACTTACAAATTTTATAGTTTCAAGTAATGTATGTAAAAATGTTTACAATTTACCTATATCGATGTTAGTTACACAAGTAATCTTTGTGTGAATTTTATACACCCTCTTTAAAGACATGCCAACATTGTTTACCTTTGGTTAACTAGAACTTGAATGAAAAGACGAATTGGTAACGTGAACTTAAATACACCCGGGTGTAACTGGCATTTCTTATCTAACTACCTCAAGAAGAAGTGGCGAACAAACTCGACCCAATGTTATAGTGCCAGAAGAATGCTTCGCGAAAGTGTTAATTAAAACTTGATATGATCAATATTTATACATAAATGATGGAGTATATAAAAGTAAGAGTTACTAATAAGTTTCTAGATTAATAGTTTAAAGAAAAATTGTTTTGATCTGTTATATATTGACACGCTACCATTGTGTAAGCGATTGGAGACACGCTTCAAATAATATATGGGGCCAATAGTTATATATAACGATGGGATGGGGACTTATTCTCTTTCTTTGTACATACGTGCAACCAGGGGCGGATGAACTTCACCGTTTTAGGGTGCTTACATAGGCCCTGTAAATATAAAGGGCCTTCGCTAAGAAAAATACGTATCACGTGTATCTAGATTTTCATCTAGTTTTTCACATATAATTTAACGTGTAAAAGTGCCGTTTTATGGTCTGTATGCAAAAATAAATTCATTGTTTCATTGTTTCAAATATTTTAGCAAAAAGAAGAAGACAAATAATTTTGAAATGATCAACGATATATAATACGGAAACTTTTTCTTTAATAGGAATAAATAAAATAAACTTGTGTTGCTTTGTTACCAAAGAAACGACTTTAAAAGTTTATTTCTTCACAATATTAATTATTCTATTTTAACATATATTTATTTTTTATAATTTTTTAACAGAAAACAATTACATAAATGACTTGTCAAAATATTTCTTCTTTTTAACATGAACTAAACCACGGAGGTTTATTATCATCACATTAACATAAAAACTCTATAGACATAAAAAAGAAAATAATAACAACATTAAAATAATAATTAAATCCTAAAGAAAAAGTGATATATATTTTTCTTTACATCTCCCCCCCTTCGAGTAAGAAAATTTTCAGAGATAAATTTTCTTTAAAGGCTCCTTCACTTCTTACTTATCCTTGTTTTATTGGTATAGGGATAAGTTTTGTGACATGAAAAAAGTTTGATTCTGTTTTCTTGTGTCCTGTGTCAATCCTATAAATTGATTTTGAAACCTGTTCAATGATTCGAAAGGGTCCAATTTTCAGCTCTTCTAATTTTTTCCTATTTAGCTTATTACCATTTTCCACATACACCATATCTCCAACGTTGAATTCATGGCATCTCCTATTTTTATCAAATATTGTTTTGTTATAGTTATGTGATTTTATTGTATTCTCAAGTGCTATTGTCCTATCCCTGATCCAGTTAATATGTGTATTATCTTTCTTCAATTCTTCTGGCAAAACTGTAACATCTATACCATATAAAAGATAACTTGGTGAAAAACCAGTAACTGAGTGAATAGTTTGATTGTATTTTTTTACACATTCATGCGCTATTGTTGTCCAGGCTTTCTTATTTCCATCTTCATTAACTTTGCATCTGATTTTATTGACTAATGTCTGGTTTAGCCTTTCATTCAAACCATTAGAGAAAGGTGAGTTCACTGCAGTAAATACTACAGTAATTTGTTTGTCTTTTAGAAATTTCTTGAATTCTTTCGCATTAATACCTGGATATTGATCTGTGAGTAGTATATCTATTTCGTCAGATTCTGATACATTGTTGACTAGTTTAATAAAATCATTTGCATTCTGAGTTTTTGACGTTGATATAAATGCGTATCTAGTGAAATGATCTACCAACAAGTGCAAGTATTTTTTTGTAGATCTTGAACCTCCAAAACCCCCAACTGTGTCTATGGATACTATTTCAAATGGTTTTGTGGCTGGCCCCAGATGAGACATAAGTCCAAATTTGTGTTTCCCCCTTGATTTATTCTTGATACAAATATCACACTCAATACATATTTTTTTAATATTTTTTGTTAAATTCCTTGCTGTGTATAGAGGACTTATTGTCTTTTGCAATTGTTTTATTCCAATATGACAAAGGTTTTCATGAACCATTTTTAAAAATTTGATACTGAATTCTTCTGACAAAATTATTTTTTCTCTGTTTCTAACTTTTTTATAATATATATCCTGTTTATTTATCATTCTTTCTTTATTATTTTGTATTTCTTCATTTTTATTCTGATCTCTTAAAATTTCTTCGAGATTTACTAAGTTTACAATCTTTAATTGTTCATTTGTATTTTCATTGGATTCCAACACAGGGTTTCTACTCAGGCAATCCGATTCCAAATTTTCCTTTCCTGGAGTATATCTAATAACAAAGTTATATTGGGACAAATAATAAGTTAAATCACCTAATTCTTCATCGGGTCTTGATTTCAAATTCAAGTTTTCTAACGGTTTATGGTCCGAATAAACTGTAAATGATCTGCCTATCAACCAATACTGCCAATACTGTATAGCTTCTTTTATAGCTAGGCATTCCAAGTATATTGCTTTTTTCTTCTTTTGAGACTCATTGAGTTTTTTAGAAAAGTAAGCCACAGGTTTTTCTTTTCCATCAGGTTGAATTTGTTTTAAAATTGCGCCAACACCTTCTATAGATGCATCGGTGTATATTTTGATAGGTAAATCTTTATCAAAAATAGCAAGCACTGGTTGCGAGCATAAGAGAGCTTTTATTTTCTCAAACGCATTTTGGCATTCTTCAGACCAAATAAATGGTTGATTTTTTCTTAATAACTTATGCAATGGATCTAATATTATTGCACTCCTTGGTATGTATTCATTATAAAAATTTATTTTTCCTAGAAATTGTCTTATATTTTTCTGCGTCTTCGGGGTAGGAAAATTTCTTATGGAAATGAGATTATCTTTAATTGGTTTAATAGAATTATTCCCAATTATATGACCGAGGTATTTTACAGAGTTTGATGCAAACGTGCACTTTTTAAATTTTAACCTGAAACCTTCACGTTTGATTGCTTCTAAAAGCTGTGTTAGGTGAATAATATGTTGATCGAAGGACTGACTGAATATTAAAATATCGTCAATGAAATTCACAGCGAAATCTGTAAGTTTGTTCTTTCTTAGCACATTACTTAATATCCGTTGGAAAATAGCTGGTGCAGTTTTCAGTCCAAATGGCAAACAAGTCCATTGAAAATGACCATCTTGAGTGACAAATCCTGTTTTATTTCTGTCTTCTATTCGCAGGGGAATAGACCAGAATGCAGAATTTATATCCAGAGTTGAATAAAAATTGCAATTCCTTGTTTTAGTCACTAAGTCTTCTATTAAAGGAAATGGTTGAGCTTCTGGTACTATTATTTTATTCAAATCTCTGAAATCAATGCATAATCTGGATTTTTTATTTTCTTCTTTTTTAAATGCTAGTGTCACCGGCGCAGCAAACGGACTGTATGATTCTTCTATTAATTTATTATCTAAAAGTTTTCCTACTTGTTCTTCTATTTCTTTTTTATCATCTATTGAACATTTATAAGGTCGTTTACTGCAATATTTGTCCAGTAATAAATCTATTCTAGCTTCATATCCTTTGACGGTTCCCACATCGTATTTATGTTTTGCGAAAATTGAACTATATTTATTAATAAGTTTATCTATTTCTATTTTTTGATAACTATTTAGATGATTAGTTTCAATTTTGAATTGCTCATCTTGTACATGTTCATTAAAATTAATCTTTATCTCTTTTATATTTTCTCTTTTTTTCTCCTTAGCATTAGGAGTTATTATATCCATAGAAATTTCTTCCAATTCTTTATTTCTTTTTCCTGTTGTACCAATTGTACTTGGTTTTATATTTGTAACAATTTCTTTTACTGTTTCTGTTTCTAAATTATACTTCTGTGTGATTTCTAAATTTTCATTTTGAATTAACTTGAACTTTTTTATCATGTCTAATCCAATTAAGAAATCATATTTGAAATTTTGTTCATCTATAATGTACACTTCAACATTATTTTCTATTTCAAATATTTTAATTTTCAAGTTTGTCAAACCACTCGCCTTTTTAACACCATTAATAGTCATTAAGCTTGCTTCATTCAAACTGTTTCTTTTTCCGTTTAGTTTTAACAGCTTCGAATTTATTAACGAAACATTTGATCCGGAATCATAAACTCCATAAATTTCCAAAGTATCATTTATGAGTAGTTTAACGTTTATTAATGGTGTCACTATTAGTTTTTTTGTTCGGCTTCATTTAATTGGGCTTCTATAACAGAATTGTTTACATGTCTAATGTTTTTTACTTTTGGTTTCTCTTCTTCTTTTGTTCTATACCAACAAGCGGACTCGGGATGGTAGCGAATTCCTTTATTTAATTTTTCACAAATTTTGCATGAGTTTTTTTCCTCATTTCTATCATTTATATTGTATCCCTTTGAATTTCCTGAATGTTTTCTATAAAATGAATAACTTCTTTTATTTACCAAATATTCAAATTTTCTCACCTCATTAAAAAGATCTACTGTGTCTTTTAACGTCTCTCGGTCAATTCTATTTAGCACGTGTTCTGGCAGGCCCACCGCAATTAAATCTATTATCGTACCTGTATCAATTGAATTTCTCATTTCTAATAACATTTTCTCTTTTTTTATAGCATAATCCAACAACAAACCGTCTCTATATTTGAAGGATAAAGCATAACTAATTTGGGTCCACCCTTTGTTTGTAAATGTCTCACAAAATATATTTTTCCATGTTGTCCAATCTGAATCAATTGTATATTTTATGATCATCGAATTATACCAATCGGTACAGCACTTATCCATGAACAATCTGAGTGCTTCAATTTTTTTGTCATCTTCTGTTATACTGAAGCGTGTGCATTCTTTCTCAAAAGTGTCTATCCACCGATTTGCATTAGGATTTTTGCTAGTAAATTTTTCAATCAAAAACTTCTCAGTGATTTGCTTAAGATTTTGCTGTTTAGACTCCTGTGTATTTTGAACTAGTTGTTCGAATAATTTCTCGAACACACCTGTTTGTGTATCTTGTGCAACTGCAGTTTTCACTTGTACTTCTTCCAAATATTGGTCTTCGAATTGCAAATTTTCATCTTCATCTAAATAGGTTTTCTTTAAGTCTCCGTTCATAGATATCCAAACTCTTCGAGTCTGGTATCTTTTCTTCAAGCTGTTTTTAACTTTATTGAAGACTGTGGTTCTTATCAGTTCCTTGTGGTGACTCACAGATTGAAGCTCTTCTGGTAGGGCATATACTTTTCCTCCAATTGTCGCTATTGAGGTTAAACAACAAATGCTTGATTTTCCATCACTTGCAGGAAGTACGGTGAATTCAAAGCAAAGTTTTTCCATTTTTACATATCTCGTTATAAACAAAAAAGTCGTTTTATAATACGGAAACTTTTTCTTTAATAGGAATAAATAAAATAAACTTGTGTTGCTTTGTTACCAAAGAAACGACTTTAAAAGTTTATTTCTTCACAATATTAATTATTCTATTTTAACATATATTTATTTTTTATAATTTTTTAACAGAAAACAATTACATAAATGACTTGTCAAAATATTTCTTCTTTTTAACATGAACTAAACCACGGAGGTTTATTATCATCACATTAACATAAAAACTCTATAGACATAAAAAAGAAAATAATAACAACATTAAAATAATAATTAAATCCTAAAGAAAAAGTGATATATATTTTTCTTTATAAACATAACTAACTATATATATATTTTTTATTTATTTATTCAACAAATTAGCTACATACTATTGATACAGCAATTTTGATATTTTTTTGGTACTTAACAAAATACGATTCGGTTTCCTTTTAAAAGAGGTGAATTATCAAATATCTTCGTCCATCTTGGGTAAGTCTTAGACTGACCCAGGAATGTTAGACTCTTACTGACTAAAAACCATCCCGCTCCTTCTCCCTTCCGGGTCGAGGAAGCGGTTCATCATATCATTTCTACCTGCAACTTCGACAGGTCGTCTGCCCTAAACCGACCCAAATGATTCCTTTATAACGTCTTCTAGTATAGTAAGTTAGATTGCATGTGTGTTTGTTTGTGATTGATTTTTAAAAAAATCACTTTAATTTAATCGACCATAATAAATATGTAGTGAATAGTTATAGAAGACTAAGTTAATTAGGTTGTAAGCTGTCGGCCAATTGTCGCTGTTGTTGCTCATGATTCTGAGGCCTGGTGTAGCTTGAAACGATTCGAGTACTGCGTTGATCCATGACGTGACTTACGTGAGTAAGTAGGTAATATAAGTAACTTTTTTCTAATATGTCTGACGATACTCATTAGATAGAAACCATTTTAGATATTAGAACACAGGTAAAAACATCCCACCAATTAATATCAATTTTGTCATCAATTACACAGTTTACAAGAAAGAATACTCACTAATTAAGGATAATTTTATGAATGGACTATTTAATTAAACAGAGACAAACGAAATTAAGCTCTATTGATCTAAATATAAACTTCAAAAGCCACTAAGATATCTGAAGAAATTGTACTTAACATAAGCCGTCCCATTTAAATAAATTCCGAAATCCGTAATAAGTGAGGTGTTGGCTAGCAGGCGGGGCCGCATTCTTGGACCGTTATGAGTCCAATGCGCAGTTAGTTGGTTTGTAATCAGGTCGGCGGCTAGCTAAAGCGCCGGTGGAGACCGCGTCACGCGATCGATTTGTGTTACGTGGACTGCTTGACAGGTGTTACCGAGGTATCGATTCCGGTACCATAAACGCATAAATGATAAACGATAGATCGATGAGTAATTTACAGTTTTACGCTTCAAGTTTTTACATGTACCTGTGAATGTATGTAATTTGACGTCCAACTGTGTATTTTTTTCAGTATTAGGTACTCATTTAGAAGATTTTTTAAGAGGACACCTCGAGTGCCGCATTGATTTCAAAAAAATACTTTAAGAAATATAATACGCATTTTATATGATTTATTTATTACTCTTACGGTTATAATAAATTTATTATTATTTTTTACATACATACGATGTAAATGTAATATTTTTTGCTGATTTCTTTGTAACAATCTCCGAAACGGCATGACCAATTTAGTGTGAATTTGTGTATTCTATAGATCGCTAGAAAAAAAGTGGTTTAAAACCTATTCGTTGGTTTAAAAATGGAACAACTTGGATTAAATTTGAAACTATATACATAAATATGTGGATAAAGTAAGCCAGTCACCCGCCAATCAGGGGCGGACGTTGGCGGTTATTCTAATATCAAGCTGTAATGTTTTTTGCGGAAATCAATTGGCGTTCAGTGGCTGGATATTGCGACTCTGTAATTCACTGCAGTTTCCCTATATTTACCTCGGTTTTCCCAAAGTAACCTCATAAATACGGAACTATAAGGCAATGGAGGCAATTGTACCCCGGAACTGAAAATGGTTATGTCAGCAAGCTACAAGTAATATTGTTGAGTAAATACTTGGTTTGCGGTTCCTATAAAATTATAACGAAGTTTATTATAGACCAAGAGGCATGGATTTTTTTATATTATTTAACAGAGTATATAAATTTTAAACGCAACTGATTAGGTGGGATAAAGGCGCCTAGCTTTTTGGGGCCAAAGGTGGAAGGATTTGGATTTTTATCCCAATAAAACCACCCTGGTGGCCAATTTCACTTTTTAAACACTAGAAGTCTAGACCAAAATAAATTGTTAACATAAAAACATAAAGTACGCAGACACGGATGCCAAAAACATTTTTAATTTCTTTCCCAAATCTAGCATTCTTTCTGTTAACAATGAGTTTCTCATAACGGACTGTAGATGTCGTCACGAGTTACAAAATAACAGATAACCAAAGTTAATTAGGGTTAGTTCAAACGGATCCCTCATAACTGATCCCCCTAGCGTAATTATTATTAATAGTTTCTTAACGGATCCACCTTGTATTTTGAATTTCTTAACCGATCCCCCTGCATTCTACAAAAGGTAAATAGTCAGAACAAAAAGGTTTGTTTGTTTAAAAATCAACTTTATTTATAATAATTTGTATATTATCATTAAAATATCACAATCAGTTTTCAAATCACAGAATGTAAAGTACAATAGTAAAAAATATAACAATCACAAAATTAACAATTTAAGGCATCATTTAAAAAAAAACATGGTACCTACTTAAATAATTTTTCATAGTTAGCAACAGCAACACAAGCAACAGCTTGTCGGAATAAAAAAAATTTGAAATACCTACTATAGTATTTAAATAATATTTCTACAAGTAAATATTTGAAGTACTTAGTAACTTAGATAATATAAAACAAGAAAAAAAAATCGGAAAAATAAAATGTGATTAAAAAATTGGAAAATGTTCAGATAAGTTTAGATTAAGAGTAGGTACTACCTGCACCTAATCATAATCTAAATTTTTCCAAGCAATGACCAACCGTAATTTGCTCTGCCAAAAGTTGGTTGGTTACATGTTCATACCATTTGTCTGCAGCAACGTCTTTGGGTAAACGTCGTTTTGAATTTGGCATATCGAAATTAACCTGATTAATCTTGACGCATTGTAAATTTGCGTCGTCTTTTAACACTTTCAAAACTTGGTACAAGTTGGGATGACTCGGAAGACAACTATTCAGTTTTTTGTGCCATGCTTCGACAGCGTTGGTTGTGCGGTGGCGTTGATTATGAGCACACCAAATGTCTACAAAAGCTTCGTCTTCTAACCACTGTGTCACCATGTAGTCGTTGAATTCTTGTATTTCTTTTGAATCAGGACCGTCTTCCATTATATAGCACCAACCGTCTGAGATAAATTGTCGCGGTAGCAATGGTAGTAAAGCAGAGAGTGCCACATGTCTACGAAGTCGCTTTTGTTTAGTTAAATTTAACGATTTGGCTTTCTTCCATACATTATGGGTAAAATGAAAATAACACCCTTTTACTTCGACTGAGGGGAAGACTGTTGTTATTGCGTTCATTGCTGCCTTTTCAAAATCTGTCATGTATTTCACTGGTTTCCATTCTGGGATATGGTCTTTTATTACCCGAAAAAGAATTGTATAGGCTTCTTCGCTTTTTCTGTCAAGTAATGCGTACATAATAGGTACTATTCGCGTATGTTCTTCATCGCTCCCAAGATCACCATGGATGGTATAAAGTTGGACAAATGGTTTTGGACAGCTCTGGAAAGTCCCATCACTCAAAAAAAAATTTACATTTTTTATGTTTTTCAGAACTTCAGAGTGACCAAAAAACAATTATTCTGATATTGGTAGACTCGTCATAGTAATCCGCTAAAACAAAATCTTTAAACTGCAATGGTATTGTTACTTCTTCGGGCTGTTTACATTGTATTTTTGAAACACCAGCTTCTTTATTTCTTGCGTAATACAATGTGGTTTTAATATTTTCGAATGTTGGAAGCGCTTTTAAGAGATTCATGCCTGAATCGTTAAATTCTGTCACAAGGTCATTATAAATTTTGGTTACTGGTGAAAAATTTGAGGATACAACTTTTTCTCGGCATTCATGTAGCTTTAGAGCTATTTCATTATTAATTTCATTGGGCTCGCATTGATGATTTGTTTCTTTTATGATCTTGTTTTCCTAAAATAACGATAAAATAAATTAGATCAATCTGAGGATTTTTAAAGAGCAGGATACCCACTGACCGCATAATTACCTACCTAAACCATCACACAGTAAAAACAAAAAAAAAACACTTACCTTAATATTTATATATCCTTGGCATTTTTTGCGCCAATTAATGCATCTCCACGTTGAACATCCACTTTTATAATCTGTCTTCTTGGAGTATTGGTGACCGGCTCTCAACAAAACTATGCCACCATTCCTTTTTATAAATGTTAACTCTCCAGAGTTGTTGGCAGAAGTCGACGGCTGACTATTATCTTGTGACATTCTAAAAGCAATAAAGTTATAGTAATTTAATTCATCCTGTGCAATAGTCTTATATCTTAAAAGTCTGCTACGCTAACATCTAACTTATCAAAAATAACTAAAATTTCTCTTTTTTTTTTAAGCTTATTATACAGTATCGAGAAAAGTTATTTTGCAATAGGAGATGAAGTGGTCGCTTATGTGAAATTCTATTTAGATTATAGTAATTAGGCACCATACGGCCGCCTAATTACTATAATATAAGCAATTGTTACTTATTTCATGTTAATGAATACTAAATAAAGAAAAAATAAAAGAAGGACATTCATGCACCTCTACACATACAAGGATAGTAAAAAAGTACTTACCTACTTATCTAGTTAACACTTTATATAAAATTATATTTCTCGGCGATTGTTTTACAAAAAAGCAAAGTGAAGACACTAATACACAATTATACACAGAGATAACCCCTCACTCAGGGTAAATCGGAGTACTATGATTGAGCTAATTACAAACATGTGAACCGAGTCATAAGCCATTTTTATCTGATCTCTCGCTCCCACTTATAGATATATCCGAACTCTCGCTTGCACTTCTAGTGTTGTGTGACAACAATAAATAAGGGATTTGTCGGTAGTCAATAACAGGTAATTAAGAGAAACGTTAAGGAAATAATGCATCCGAGCGGCATCCTTTTATCGATAACGAGCTGTGTGGCATTGTCACAACTATAATTATGAATAACTGCTAGAAATGCCCTCGGACACTCGTCGCTGATTGGTTGTGCCGCGCCACCACATTTCGCAGGTAAAAAAATGTTACCAAGGTTTCAAGGTCATATCCAGTAATGTCACTATTTCATCAATTTATTTAAAATAAGTTAGCAATATAAGTGGTAGAGCCTTAATTGCCAATATTGTTATATTTCACAGGTACCTTAATATAGGTACCTACTTATAATTAATTTAGTGATCTACCAACAAATAAAAACTTAGATATAGTTACATTTTGTTTCTGACTTGTAATTGGTAGGTGGATCCGTTAGGAATCGATTTTTAATATTTAATTCTGATCCTGCTTCAAGGGGGATCGGTTAGGAATAAAAAGTAATATTAAATAATACTGATCCTTCAGGAGGATCAGATGAAGGCGGATCCGTTCGAACTAACTCGTTAATTATGTTCGCACTTTCACTTTGCATCCTAACGAAAATTACTTTTGCTCGCGTGGTCCGCCAATGAGGGGGGGGCGCTAGTAGCAAAATGACGTATAAGATTCTTTATAATTTTTAATTAAGAGTTTGTGCCCGCTTACTCGTATGCAGTCAACCGTGAGCGAATAGTATTTTGACCTTCGTAGCGTCTTTATTACTTACGCAATAAAGCTGTATTTATCCTAACATGGAGACAAACATTCATGTATTTTTTTAAAATGATCATCACTTGGAAATGTTGGTAAGTGCTAAATGTTAGTATTTTATATAAGTAATTTTAGTCAGCTCTTACGGATTCAAACCACGACCTCAAATAAAAAAAACAATTGTAAAACAACGGTTACTTTGTCTTCCATGTCATAGAAGTTAAGTTAATTTCTCCTAAATCAAGGAATCCTCAAATTCCTATAAGCTGGCAATGCATTTGTCTCTACTATGGACACCCTATGGGTGGCGCCGACTGCCTACTATCAGGTAATGCCGACCCTCATTTACCGTCCTATCACATAAAAAAACTGATCTCTAATTCACCTGACAACAGTGCAAAATGACAGACCCTTTTATAGAAAGGTTTATTGTCCAGCGATTTACTGTTGTCGCCTGTACGTAGTGACCAGGATAATATATTAAAACATAATTATAGACATACGACGTCGGACGACTATAATAAATCATCCAGAAAAATCGGACATGATGTTTACGTAAACAAAAGCTTATTAGAGAACGTTACAATAATATAACATTTCATCGAACCATACCTCAATAATTGGCCATTACTTTTTCTATGAAAATAACAGTAAACAAGCACCTGTTTGGGTATTAATAATTTCTTTATTTCGTCGCCGGTGGCAACTGGTGTAACTTAGGACCACCCACTTCGATTCTGCCACCCTCAGTCTCGAATTCCCGCGAATTCTTATATAAACATTCAACAATAGTTGTTTACGAAACAATATAAGTTGGTTAGCAACAGTAAACACGTGACCCGTATCACAACAGCTCGTTAGAAAAATTGGAGAGGATTTTTTGCCGTAAGTGCCTAATAATTAGGCATAAAATTGCCCAAACAAGTCTGATCCCTTTGAAGAGTTCTTGAGAAGCAATGTTATTGTATACATGTGAAGTGTTTTGTTAGAAATGGATAGGTGAACTAGGTCAATCAATACCAAGAGTGGTACTATACATTGTTGCTAAGCTCAAGTCGGTATCTTGTGGTGGATACAGTGTGATTCCTTTGATCCCTTTGGGGCCTTTGATGTCACCACATTATTGAGTAAGAGGCTCTCTCACCAATAGCCATATGGTCTGCTTCTAGGGAATTTTGTCATGTCCCAAACGTAGACAAATATGTACTTAAGTGCGCAGCTGAGTTAACTTCTCAGTGGGATAGCTTGTGAAAATGCGATTCAAGATTATTCTTGAATGGAACTTAGTCTATCGGCTAACCTGACCAGATTTTTTGAGGTTGCAACTAAGAATTTTTCCCAACTTCACAATTATAGCTCCAAAGTTTTTATTATATGTAATACGAGGCAAACGAGCAGACGGATCACCTGATGTTAAGAGTTTAGCGTCGCCCATAGACACCTACAACACCAGAGAAGCAACAAGCGCGTTGTCGGTTCTTTAAAAAGGATTACGCACATTTCTTAAAGGTTTTTTTTTGTGAGGGGAAAATCATCAAATGACTTCTCCTGCCCAGGGTCGGGCGGGAGGGAGTGTCAGACTCTTACTGGCTAAAAACCCCCCTGTTCCTTCTCCTGCTCTGGGCCGAAGTCGCGGTGCCTCATTGCGCTTACCCCGCAACCCCGGCTGAACATCAGCCCTATGGGGCTCCGTCTGAAGGTCGTATCGGTTCGGAAATACCCCCGCCGAAAGACCATTACAAAGATTTGTTGAACTAAACCCTTTTAACATTTAACAAGTAATGAAGCCATAATTCTAGATGCTCATTTTCCGTTGAACAACCTTATAAACATGAAGCTATCACGCTCAGCAACAGGTACACGTTCCGTTGTAAAAATGTTTGCAGAATAGGGTTTGTTTTGGCAAATTCAACCGTAACTTTTTCATATTAAAGTTTCGTTTCTTTTGATCCTTTTTTTCTATTGAGGGAAAGTTCTGAAGTCTAATTGTTGAGTCCTATAAGTCACGGTGGGATTTATAGCATTGCTATTTTAAGGATACAGTCGATGACTAATAAAAAGACCTAAGACAAAGTTTGGAAGTTTTCTTTACACAAAAATGGCGGTTGTTATTGGTCACAGACTATTATTTTTCCTACTTTCTAATTTAAATTCATATGGGATAAGTCGGCACAAGAGCAGACGCATTACCTGATAGTAAGCAATCAGCGTCGCCTATGGAACACCAAAGGAGTTATGAGTGCGTTGCCGACCTTTTGGAGCTATAAGGGTTGCGAATATTCAAGGATTGGGAAGAGAGAGGGGAGGAGGAGAGACTTGGCCTCCGTTAACCTCACTCACACGGCGAAACACAACGCTGTACACCACACAAATTTAATAATGGTATCTGGACTGACATTGATTACTTCGAAGCCATTTCCACAAGAAATCTCGATATACATATAATTTTAAAACAAAGAAGTGAGGACGCGTTTAAGCCTTAATTAGAGATAGATACTAGTTGATTCTGAAATTTTTTTAATTGTTCTCTAGATGGTCTGCAAAGACATATTTTGCAGTCTCAAATGTAATTTAAGTACTCCAGCATTGCAATGATAAAACATAACAATTTTATTGAGGCAAAGAATTTTTGAGGCTCGGGTACCTAAATCGGCATAGTGGCGAAAAATGTTCATATGAAGCTATTATATGATATACTTGATAGAGAAGACAGTAGATAATTTTTTTATACTAGACAAAATAATTTCGAATTTACGAGAACAAATGAAGGGCGTGGCGCTAAGCTACATCTTATATATAAAAATGGATCGCAAAATGTGTTGGTAAGCGCATAACTCAACAACGCCTGGACCAATTTGCTAATTCTTTTTTTGTTGTGTTTGTTATTGTCAGGAGAAGGTTCTTATCAAAAAAAATATGGGAAAAGTAGAGGGGAAGATTAGGAAAATGTCACACTTTGATAGCAATTAGTTGGACCCGTGCGAAGTGGGGGCGGGCCGCTAGTATACATATAATAACGAATCAATACATTTTAGGTAATAATAAACTTTTGCACATAAATGATGGCCAAAGACCGAATAAGACAAAAAATAGTAATTTGGATTACCATATTGATTAAAGATGTAGTATATGAGTTACAAGAACAAAGGAAGGGCGTGGCATGGCAACAAGGCTTGAGTTATTTTCTTTAACAAAAATGGCTCTGGCTTATAGACCAAAAGTGTTTTAAACCCTTGGAAAGACTCATTAGGTTACGTATCTCCCTTCAACAACAATTATGAACCATATTTCGGAAACAAAGATACTTGGGCGGGTAGACCACGTGTTGGTACAACATTTTTTTTATTTTTAAATTAGAATTTGACTTCAACTATGTACTTTTGCCAAGGAAAGATACGAGTAAACGAGTATATTAATTGTTAAATTAAAATATTTTAGAAGTTATAAAATCAAACAAATGGTGGTTGCAGTCGCATGAATGATCTTTAAAAGATGCTTCTTCTACAGAAGGAGTCTACTTTAGTACGTACGTAGTACGCTGAGAGATGACTAAAGAAAGATTGCTTTTCCAAATCAAAGTATTTTAGAAAATCAAGCAAGCACAAGGAAAATTTTCTACAGAGACGTGACCTATACAGAAAAGTCGCATGATTATGATTTTATATGTCAAGGTTTAGCTGTATTAAAATCCGAAGACAAAAATGAGGCATTTATAATCTACTGTTTCCCAAAGAAGTGATTAAAAATTACATTATTTTAGACAAAGGAAATCCAGGATAGGGACTAAAACAAGGTCCTAAAATAGGCGATCGATAAAATTGCAACTGCGCGGTGCAGACTGCAAGGAGGCGATAGCGGCGAGGTATCCTAGGTGCGGCTAGGTTACATGTCATGCGCACTAGAGCTGCTCTAAGGGTTGCAGCAGACGAGCCAGACGTGACAGCTACAAATGTCGCCGCTAGAAGCCAAAATGGTTACAAAGATAGCTGAAGCGTGCGACTGCGACTTGTCGCTAGTGCACATTTTTTGCGTTTAGTTACTACTCCTACCTTTTCACATAGTAGCAGCATCATCATGGAATTTGATGAAGAAGAGTTTGTTTGTGTTTAGGTGTAATATACAGAAAATATTTCAGTAACTGTACAAGAAACCTGTGGCCGATCGCTCGTCTGTCTCGGTACTAA
Source organism: Spodoptera exigua (assembly GCA_902829305.4). Lineage (NCBI taxonomy): Eukaryota > Metazoa > Arthropoda > Insecta > Lepidoptera > Noctuidae > Spodoptera > Spodoptera exigua. The sequence continues at coordinate 1,592,623 of LR824601.2, read as the reverse complement.
TCGATAATGTCCTGGCTGCCATGTTCCATTTGCAGTTCCAGGACAAGCTTCCCCGTCCGTCCACCCCCGCAGCCGCCTGTGGAAAATTTCATAACGCGAACTTTCTAGAAAGCTGCAAAATATTTTATTCCCTTTTCGACGGTTCGTAACATTATTGTATGAGGGTGAGGGTATTTTAGTAAGGATGAAGATAGCTATTGGTATTTACATGGAGTAATTATTGCTTGTCTTATCAATACACCATCGAGTGCCTACAAACAATCTTATAAGAAAAACCTTAGACGTGTTTCAAACTTCAACCGAATCTACGACTCTGTACTGGAGCCAACTGTCAATCAGTAACTGCATAGGTACATGCCTTCTCAGAATCAGTGAATACCTACCCCAGGATGTCATAAGAGCCGTATAAGAGATTATTCTACTAACAGATCAGAGCAGCACCTCCTTTGATAAACCTGAAAAATTTGAAATGCGAGCTCCTAACCTCTTTTTAAATGTGGAGAATGGGAAAAGATCAGAGGTTTAAAGCAAGCCCATCATAGTACAGCAGAGAATAGTCGTTGTCAATAAATCTAATCGAAGAATGTAAAACATTGCGGTACTTAATTAAGTAATATAAAATTACATTAATATATAATTTATTCTGAATAGTATGCAATACTTTTTAATGTTACCGCCCGCGTCCCCTTAGTTGTAGGGGTGCGCCAAGGGCTACGTGATGGGTCCAAAAAATTTACTGGCTAATTAATTATCCATACTCTTTCATACTAGAGATTTTGAACCTATTAATATATTTTTATGATTAGTGAGACCAGAAGTTTGAATGGTAGAGAAAACAGTTCGTGTGTTTAAAAACAGGATGTGTTCCAAATATAATCAAATATAATAAACACGCAAATATGAACGCCTCTTCATAGATACATTTTGAGGTGAGTGCTATATAAGAGGTTCGTTAGTTACGTCGTTTTATCCCGCAAAGCAGAAGGCGTACTCACTAATACTACTCTTCGGCAATTATTGGTTTTGTTTCACCATGCGGGCGGTTTTTCGAAAACTCCCGATAATCTCAAGCTTTGGAAATGTTACATGTGTAACATAACAAGCAAAGGATTACATTGAAATATAACAGTTAAAGTTTACATTAACTATTCCAGGGTTGTTGGTGAAGCGCAACGTTGCCTTGGCATTACCTAATATTTCAACAGTTTACCGTTTTCTAAGGGAAGTTGCACAAACTAGGTCCGCCGCCGCCGCCACTTCTGACACTCGATCGCGATACGTGGTTACGCTCCTATTATGATTAGTGATAGCACAAGTCGTGGGTGCACTACATAACCTACATACATACCTACATACCATAGGTATCTGGTTACACATAACGGTAATAGACATATATAGAAAACTTATAATTTATTTCTTCTGGACCTTAACAGGCGATCAGATATGTTTGTTTTGTTTACAACCATCATCATCAGCCTTACCTAAAACTGCTGAAAGGCCTCTTCTCATACAGAGAAGGCTCTCGAGATTTAAGCTTAAAAGTTTGATTGGAATGCTTAAATGAAATGTAGGATTGGAACCCGCCTGTGTACCGCCAGGTCCTCAGGGAAGCGATCTGTGCCGGCGACCTCATACGCCCGGCCTTAGTCGAGACCATAGAGTGGAGCGAGAGGGACTGGGAGCATCCCCTCTTTCTGCGAAGCTAACTGCTTTGAAAGAACCTTGCAAAGAAGGAGACGGAGTGCATGAGGGAGCTATCCTCCTCCTCACGTCCCAACCACTGCGGTAGGCAACACTCCGGGCGTTGGGGATCGAGACACAATTTCCGGTCACTGTAAGGGTGGACCAGACCCGTGCGTGAGGCGCGTTGCGTTACGCGCGAGCCTCAAAGATCCCATAGACCTCCACAGACGGAGCCCTATAGGGTTGATGATTGTATGCTATTTTTCGTTGCAAGTAATACATTTAAAAACTTAAACAAAAGACAGTTTCTCATCATAAAATCATCATCATCCTGTAACTTTCTCAAAGACATTCCCTTGTCACGAAATTGTCATAATCTAAACTAATGATAAGAAACTGCATCGAAATCCCTAAAACAATTTAGAAGTAGGCAACACAAAATTTACAACGTAACGACCATATCATTTGGAGAAAGGTAAATACACATTTACCTACAAACTGCAATAACACAGGTCATAAACATAATGAAAATATGTAGCAAAACTATCTCGAACTGGTAGCCATTGAGCTGATTACACTCTTACTTTACCTGCACGTAGATAAAGTGTAACAAAACATTCATAAACACCGTCTTATAGCTGAGCTAGTGAAAGTTCCGAGGAAGCACGTACGGGGTCAAATTGGCACGTTGACACCTCGCCAAGAATTTCAGACGGACTTCAAAACATGCCAACGCTGCAGACAGAACACAAAATTCCATTTCATCTAAGTTCCCACTTGTATAGTGAATGAAGCCCATGGTATCATACAGTATACAATGGCAAAGTGCTCAGGCTCAGTCAGAGGGTAGAATGCGCCACATGCGTATTTCCCAACCGACACGACCTTCAAACCTTCAAGAAACAAGCGTACTTCTTTTTAAAAGGCTAGTCTTTGATTCCTGTGGTGCCGCAGGTTTCATCACTTATCATCAGGTGATACGTATGCTCCTTTGCCTCTTATTCCATAAGAAAACCAGTCTCCAGGTTAATATGACTTAAAATTTAAGACAAACCAAAAAAGAGTTTCCTCGTGACACACTTAGAAAGTCTATAAATCGCATAATATTCTTACTTCTAGTTAATGAAACTTTTGTGATTGTTGTTAAGATTAGTTTTTTTGTTTATTTGGGGCATTCGAGGAATTACTATTAAATACATTTACTAATTTGTTACTTTTTCTTAAAAAATATGTAACAAAAATACGATTACTTTGTTACAGCACTCAGGTTTAACGAAATCAGTCACTAAAACGTAACAAAATATAAAAGAATGTGACATAAATGAATCCTAGAATCAAATATGCAACAGACATTTTTAACAAGATCGCTACAATTACCCAACACACGTCTGCAATGTCTCCAATGAAGTAATAATGCATTTCCAAATACTTGCAACCACCAACGTGATGCGCTCACAAACAACAATTTACGCAACAAAATGGAATTCTCAGTTATCTGCATAATGTATAAACTAAATATTACACCATCGTCATCTCTGTAGGAAACGGAATGCGTAGTATCGCATCATTTTTTGTCGTCATCAAGGCGAAGGCATCCGGGAACCTCGAGAGTAAAAAAAATCACATTCTTGTCGGGATACACTGCGTTAGTATAATCGATCCTTTATCATTGTCCGTTTTTATAAACGTGTCTATTAGCGTTTGTGATGTTACCTTCACAATGGAATCTTGGATTCTTTGTAGGATTTTGTATCTACCTTCTAATAATACTTGCAACTGTGTGACAATCTTTTGTCAAATATAACACAGAGCAGCTAGTTTTCGCTTGTTGGTGTGGGTCGCATGTGATATAAGCCTAATGCTTCTCGTTAATAAGTTGCTAAGCAACTATGTAACTTTTGTATTGTTAAAATAGAATACATTTTGCTCGTCAATTGAGTTTTCAACTAACAAGAAAATTAGATGAACCTAAACTTACATACAACATGAACAAGAATCCAAAGCTTATCGTAAGTCACTAAATCACTATGTACTACTGTAGTTTTGAAACACACTATTACATTTCTTAACGTTCTCTTTGACGTTCAAAAGTGCCTGTAAAGGTCTAATTGGAATAAATGATTTTTGACTTTTTTTTTTAACTTTTACTTGAATTTGCAAGCAACGAACGAGAGTAATTAGACCCAACTGACCCGTGCAAATTATCCTTAATTTTACTTAAAGACTATCAAAACTGAGCTAACACTGTTTATAAGGAATCCAGAGAACGAAAATGAATTTGATATACTTAATGTGTTTCTATCTTTCATAACTATTTTAATGGTTATAATTAAAATAGTAAACTTTTAAATCCTCAATTCGCACCAGAATAACAGAATTCATTTTAGGAAGGATCAATTCAAAACGGCGTTCAAAAATATGCGTTACAAATAAAATGATATAATACAATTTTTTGGACAGGATTCTAAAAATACTGATATTATTCCTGCGTTCGTTTCGGTCGCAACGGGTCAGTTGCCATCACCGGAAGTGAGGGTTTCGTGCACTTCCGTCACCAGCCCGTAACTTGGGGAGGCCTGCACTTGTGCATAATAATATGTAAAGTTAACAGAAATTTAGTTTTTTCGTAAAAATGTTGCATTTGACGTCGTATTTAGTTTGAAAGATATTCATTTCTCTAAACTAAATTAAATATAAAGTTTATCTGACCCTCAATTTCGAATAGTGTTTGGTCATATTTAGCAACGATGGGTTTTTAAATCGCCATAAAACTGAAGTTTTGAATAAAATGTAGGTTTATCAAAACAAGAATCAGAATCATTTAACGCCGCATGATGACATAGCGATAAATTAATTATGCAGAAAAAAGATTGAAACACTCAATTAAATAAACACAGTCAAATTCACTATAGTAACAACCAGAGCATAATTTTAAAATTAAACACTAACAACGAACACTTTGTCAACTTAACTGTCATCCGGAAAATATTAGTTAGCGTACTGTTAAACAGTGACGGGCAGTTACTTACACACACTCATACATACAAACTGCTTCATGCTCTAGTTCACGACGACGTAAGGTTAAAAAAGATAGCAGTTAAACATATTGATAACCCTATGAATCTTGATAGACACGGTGTAGAACCCGGTTATAATTCTGACAGAATTACTGCAGTAGAATTGATTTTTAAATTGGTACATTTGTCAAACGAATTTGTAGTAGCTGTCAACACAATTGCTGAAGTTAGACAAGAGCCTATACTACCGTTGTAGGTAAGTACCTAACGATAATCGTCTCTGTGATAGTAATATAAGTAAATATATTAAAAATCTAATAGATGGGCTTTGTTTCAAGTCATTTTGGAACAGTTGGTTAATTAAATATTTTCACTTGACTTTATCAGCTCCATCAGTTCTTTAAATGCTGAGCAAAGGCCTTTTTTTATGCGGAAGGTTTTTAATATTTAACAATAATAATCCAAACTATCCAAACTAAGTAATATTATATATCCGAAAGTAACTCTGTCTATCTGTCTGTATTTTCTTCACGCTTAAACTACTGAAAATATTTGCTTAAAATTTGGTACAGACATAGTTTGGAACTCGAAAAACTTAAGATAATTTTAAACCAAAAATCTGCAGGAAGTCACTAATCTACGCGAACCATTTCATGGGCAAAAGCTAGTTCTAAGTATAAGTTAAAAAATATTTAACTTATACTTAACATCGTTCGGAAACCAAGAATATTAAGTCGATGTTTTTCTTCATCATATATCAGTAGTATCTAAATAAACTTAAAAAGAGCATGTTACTCGAAAATGGTACATATGTATTTGCCAGATTCAGATCCCCAGAAACGGGTGAGAATAAAAATTTATTTAGGTTAAAAATGGAAAGACATTTTATCATTTCACCGTCTTTATTTTGTAATAGTGCTTAAAGATGTAGTTCGCTGTGCGCAGAGAAACTTAGATTTGAACGCATGCCATTTAAAATAAAGTACGTAAATGTATGTATTTTATGACTTGGGAAAGGCCTTTGACACAAGGTGCTCAATCAGTTAACTTCATAGAGATGACGTTTGAAGCAATGTTTGTCTCATCTTATTCTACAAAGTAGTAACCAATAGAGTAGTTAAAGGCAATTTTAATTTCACATGTTTTTAGTACAGCAGTAAAGTACCACCCACTAGCTTTATAGTGGTTTTAGTTATATTCGATATTTTCGGCATTATTAACCGGGCCGCCTTTAGTCAATTTATTTTCTATTGTATCTTATTACTAATTTAAATATGTATACATTTTTAAATTGAATTATATATATATTTCTGATATATTTACATAAAACGGTAATTTATTAATTATTAGGAAATAAAATCTTAGCAGTTGTGATCTTATTTATTGTGAAATTTTTTAATATCTGTCCTTGATCTTCTCCCGTATTCTCTACATTGTATAGACTGATGCATTAGCATTCTTGGTGATTGGAATGTTATTGCAACTTTTCTCTACAGCTTCTAATCCTACATTTCTCTAAATTTTTTATTATAATCTGTCTTTTAGAATTCCGTCACGATCTCATAGCAACATAAAAGTGTATGTTTTAAAATATCTGGATAGACGTTATGTACCATGTAAGTTTGAATATCGAACATAATTTGAATGAACCACAAGCCATATAAGTTAATCAGATTTTTCTATGAATGTGTTGAAACAGGCGCTTAGAATTTTATCCCATTTGAATTCTCTATGACTGCATTTTCAAATTTCTTGATTCTAATGGCGTCATCATTGTTGGTTTCCAGTCGACTTATCCCAAAGTCACGAGCATTACGTGTGCACAATTTGTCTCGGCTCACCTCACCTAATGAACGGTTATCACTCACGTCTTGTAAATCTCGTCGCTCAACAGTGACGCGTGCTTCTATAGCGGGAGATTTCTTGTTTACATCTACATAATGGGGCAAAACAACGTAACTCGGAGAAGGGAACTAGGTTAGTGTAGCTCTTTTGCATCCATTGCTTTTGATGTGGTTAAGACTTCAGACCATCATCAAAGCATTCTCGACCTGAACGTCGAAACTTTTGAACAATTTTCTTTCTCTTTGAGTCTCACATGTTAATCCATAATGCTCCTAATCCGAATGAAATGAATATATATTAAAAGTCGTGTTCGTTCCTACATTCAAAACATTTCCATTAATATCTACCAGTTCAAGAAATTCATATTTCTTCACCTTAGTTAAAACTCTTCTGAATTTATATCAAGCTTAAAAATATTTCATCACTGGGATCAGAGAATCTTAGGTGTTTTCCTGAAGAAGCTAATAAAGTCTTTTCCGTCGATGACGTTCAAGTTTGGACTAACCTAACCTAACTTGACCATCGTAAGACAAACTCCAGTTTCAGATTGAATTATCTTACTTACTTATAAACGTGAAAGTTTGTAAGTACATGGACACGATGGGTGTTTGTTATTCTTTCTAGTAAAACTACTGGCTGGATTTTAATGAAAAACGGCAAAGAGATAGATTAGCACAAGTTGAGTTTGAAAGTATCCTAATACCGCGGGCCAAGCCGCTAAGAGTAGCTAGTTTTCTATATATATATATCAATTTCGTGATGTAATAAATCAAACTATAATTATACCGAGTTAAGTATTCCATGAGTATTCCAATATTTGTACCACCCTTAATTTTAATCTTGAATTTTAATTGTTGCTATTATTTGCTTTAATCTGAAATAATTGAAATACAAACGCGATATTCTCATTTCTCTCAGACACAATCTTAGCAATTTAAAAGAGAGATGCGAACAATATTTGACCTACATTACTCGGAAACGAAAGACGGAAAGAAAGCAGACTTTACACCTATATAGAAATAAACAATTTTAACAAAAATCGTTTGCAAATAAACTTAACTCTTTTAATTCCCAGAAAGAAAACAGGCTTCGAAAATATCGTCTACTATGTCTTTCCTTTCGCAGAATGTTAGACGATGAGATGTTTGAAAAGATATACTTAAACTAGATGTGAAATAAACTGTATGGCAATTACCGCATAAGTAGGCAATTTCACTCAATAACAGATTGTACTAACAGTAGAAAACTCGAGATGAAAACTGAGCCTAGCGCAATCATCAAACCCACGTCCCATGAAGTTTGAGATACAAACCGCAGACAGTCACCTGTGACAGGCATCATGGTGACCTCAATATCCATAGAAAATTACCCCACATTCATCATCAACCGAGCAGAAAACTATTGCAAATAACAACCAAATACAAACAATACTATAACTAAGAAGAACACACAAAAAAGTAGAGAAATCTCATCATCTCTCTTCCCAAGAAAGTAGTACAGTGAGCGCTGTGGATGAAGTGATAGTGAAAGACACCAACCTTGAATGAGGGACAGGATAACACAGATATACAAAACATCCATTCTGATAGTTCACACTGAAATGATAAAATTAAACACTCGCGGCGTTTTCGTGGGGCGCGCGGTCATGGCGCGTGCAGCGTGGCCAACTGTCTGAAAGCGACTGAGTGAGCGTCGCGACAACAGGTGCGCGCGCGCAGGCAGGTACTTTCTTCGCCCTCTTGTGTGGAGCTTTCGCGCGCTGAATAACCAATTTCTGGCGCTCCAGGGTATACCATACGTGTTTTGAAAGACAAAATAATTAGGTTAGTAGGTGTAACTTGGCATTCTAATTACGATGGATTAGTTGGTTCAAATGGCGTTAGTCGCGTTGGTGCCTTTGATGTATATTCATAGCTGTATCGGCAATTATTGTCTGTTATGTGGGCTGTTGATGACGTCACACGATGCTTTACACTTCTGCCGATGTTACATTTCAATAGAAGATAATTACAATGATATACTGCTATATCATATTTTGCCTCAGTCATGTTTGGCTTTGTAACCTCACAATGAGATTTTGGTGTTTCTTTTCATATTGTAACGGTATTTTTTTGATAGTAATTATTGTTGGTATTTCTATAAGAGTTTTGTTGTTAGTGAAGGTAGCCGTTGTCTTTTAGAAGCCCGTAAGTGTCATTTGTGGATGCTCGAATTCAAGTCGTTTAAAATCAGTATATTATATATATTATATACAGTTTCCTGCCGCTACGTGAATTACTAGTGCGACTACGCGCAATGTTATCATTTTGCTCCCAGTGCTTACACTTCTGTCAGATTTCAGTTCAGATTCAGATAATGTCATCGTCTTTTTGGAAGTATTTAGATTTATTATATGACACAGGAAAGCCGACGAATAACCCCCAATAGACATCTGTAATTTCAAAGCCTTTGATAGCGAAAGAAGAAACAGAGGGTTGATTAGGGAAATTAGTAAGAAAGGTTTGGTTAGGGAAAGAAAAAAGAAAGGGTTAAGGAAAGAAGCAAAGTTAAAATTAGCAGATTAGAAATTCGAGGATTCAGTATCCCCTCCCCTCAAACACAACTTCTTCTTCCATTGTGAGACCCATTCGTTCCAAAGCATGGCTCATCCACATTAAAGGATTTCATCTTATTTCTTACTAGCTTCTCTCGCGCGGTTTCACCCCCTGCTCCTAAAGATTCTAGCGTCATGTTTTATAGCCTATAGCACTCAGAAACATTGTAGCTATCTATCAGTGAAAGAATTTTGGAAATCCGGCCAGCTGTTCCAAACATTACCTACATACAAACTTACAAATTTTACCTCTTTATAATATTAGTATAGGTCTACTACTGATGAATAGAATAAGTAAGTAGATGTTTATAAATGAAACAAAATAGTGTTTAATATCAAAAGTGTTTTATTGTTCACAGAACACTTAACTAGCTCATTAACCCACAATCAGTTCTGTATCAAAATTTCTTTAAAATAGAAACCAAATTGAAACGAGATTCGATATTAATTCACTTTCTCAAGAGAATCGATTCGACAGAGTTGCGTAACTAGAGATCGTGATGGCGGCCGTTTGAGCTCCTATTATTCAGAAGTGGAATATCATCACGCTAGTCCTTGTGGATGAGCAGAAAGTGAAAATACTATAAAAGTGGCTACACACCTAAATACACCTGCACCATGGTCTTATGGGATTGTAGTTTTGCTTGTACAAAAGTCAGCACAAGTCAAGTCAGAAAGACTGTTTTTGTATCTATCATGAGAAGTACCAAAATTTTTGCTAATAACATTTTGCTTACCTTCACAAAGATCTATGACATTTATTTAAGTAAACGTAAGAATGTGAACGCTACATGAATAAGGGTCCAATCCTCACTCGAAACTAGAAGAGGGTTTCACAGTTATTTCACGTAAGTCTTCATGTTCATTAAAACTGTTTTTATGCAGTGGTAGAATTGTGGACAGAGTTCCGTACCAACGTGTCCATACTTCAAGAATTGGGTATCACACAGCGTTTATCTGCCTCAGTACAGTCACGCATTTTACAGTACTTCGGACATGTCTCTAGACGGGATAGCGATTCCATAGAGCGCCTGGTCGTTCAGGGAAAGGTGGAAGGGACAAGACCACGCGGAAGATCACCTATGCGTTGGACCGACCAGGTTAAATCGGTAGTAGGAACGCGTGTATCTGACTGCACCAGACAGTCTGCCAACAGGGAGAGATGGCGGGAGATCGGGCGGAGAGCTGTGTCCTCCTCTACCACCGATGCAGATGCCTCTACGTGACCACGACCGCTCTGCCAAGAGCGAAACGACAGAGAAGAATTGTCTTCTTTTGTTTTATCTGCCTTCGTCTCTTTTGGAACACGCAAGCCACATTTTCAGATAACCTATGCAACTCCTGTGTCATAGGTTCTACAATAGCACATAGAAACATAACAAAAAAGTAAATAAAAAATTGTTTAGTTTGAGAAATTTTCTCATATGGTCATTTTATTGTGCAGAACACATTAAAATTTTTGGTCTAATTTGATATTTGATTGGAAATTCTTCAATTTTTGTTTGTAGGAAATAATGAATAATAAAAGATACAAAAGGACTGAAACTTTATAGCAATAGTTTTCCTGGACAAGGAAAGTTATACCAAAGTCAGTTCACGACTCGGATGAACAATGTGGCAGTTCGTTTACCTACTTACATTAGATAGACATCTTAACAATGATAGTGTTCCATTCGTAGCACGTACCTACGCCTGCAACTTCTGTAATCCTAAGAAAATCTTTGCTCATATTTCAAGTGGGTCTTCCCAAGTAAGTGCCGTGAAAGCCCTGTGGAAATTTCTATATTTCATAACTTTGTTTTTGCATACCGATTGAGCAAAACTAGTTTAAATGCAACGTCTGATATGTTGGTATTAAGAACTATTATGGTTGTTGTTTCGATCGACGTTTTGTAGAGGCTATATATAGGTTGTATATAGATTCTTCTGTTCTTAATAAGCCTTGGCCTGCAGCCATTTTGTAAGTTGTTAATTTCCGATATATTGTTGGTATCTTAATATGTGCTTTATTTATATGTATTTACTTCATATTTTTATTATACCTGCATCTAATAAAATACAAACATTTGGGTAGGATGAATGATAATATGTTCACCATATCAACTATTCCAAAATATTATCTCTTCATTTTTAACTATATTTCCAGACATATTTGGACTGACAGAACCTAACGCGCCAGAGACGCCATCTAGTGTTAATTGTCATTTATTTGTTTATAAATCGTTTGTTGGTTACTTGGTTGGTTGGCTGTTTATTCAATAGTTGTTTTGATTATTATTTCGCGCAACAAAACAATATCTACATAGTTCAAGTTAATTGGTTCATTCGGAATCGGAAAACCATTGCATCTGCTACCTTATTGTTGATTTTGTTAAAGTTGCTTCACTGTGTCTGATTGTTTTACAGAAATCTTAATTAATATTATCAAAATCCTTAATATTACTCAATTTATTTTTTGTTTGAGTTTATAATGTGATTAAAAATTTTGCAGGATTCATTTGTCAAGACTAGACTTGTTGGTATATTGATCGCTAGCGCATCCATCAAGAGGCTTCGGAATCTGTCAATCTCGGATCGCCCATGATTATTGGGTGTTTTCGAAATATTTTAGTAATGGTCTTTGCTCCAAGAACAGACTATACGCATATAGCATCGTTGCATGTAATAGGTCGGCAAACCTACTGACGGCTTAGCTGATGGTCAGCAATCAGCGCCGCCCAACAGAGTAGTTACGGGTGCGTTGCAGACCTTTTGGGGATTAGGGATTTGGAGATTTAGGTATTGGGGGAGGGGAAGGATTGGGCCTCCCGGTAACCTCACTCACACGGCGAAACGCAACGCTGTGGTTGTTTCACGCCAGTTTTCTGTGAGGCCGTGTTTTCACTTCGGATGAGCCGACCCGAAGCATGGCTCTCCCACACTAAGCTTCGCCCTTTAGTAATTGGTGTTAGGGTCCTCTGAATATTCTTTATTTTCCATTTAAATGACACTTGTTTGGAAGGAGCCCTGCTTGTCTATAGACCAATGAACTCCTCGCAAGTATCATGATGGCAGTCATTAAGAAAATGTTAGTTCTAAAGTGGTAAAGTGCAACCTGATTGGAATTCTAATCGTTGTTTAACCTTTATCATCGACACACCAAAAATGTTTAAAGTAAAAGTAATGGTTTCCGGCACTGAAAGGATTTAGAAATGGCTTGAGTCACCCACTTTTAAATGTAGGTGTTTCTAATATTAAATATGAATGGTATGTAAGTATGTTCGTCTTCTCTATCTTTATTTTAATTTTTTTATGTGGTAAATCAACAAACGAGCGAACGGAGTACCTGATGGAAAGCAAACAGCGCCTCCCATGGACACCCGTAACAATGGAGGAGTTACGAGTGGTGCGTTGCCATTTTAGGGATGGTGTTTGGGGGTTTATGGATTGTGTTGCCACCTCACTCACACGGCGAAACACACGGTTCATGCCGATTTTCATGGAGGCCGTGCTATCACTCCGGTCGAGCCATTAGTGTTGAAGCATGGCACTTCCTCACTTAAAATTAAAATACTACTATAAAATTTCATTGCGGGAACTTAGATAAATTATGGAACGCAGCGGATATTTTTCATGTATTTTTTTTTACTTATGAAGAGAGGCGATGGAGTTTTGTTTTTTTTACAGATTACGCCTAACTTTAAAATTGATGTGTAAAAGTGCTTTAGTATTGTTACGTGCCTGACGTCACGTTCCTGACTATGCGGGCTTGGGTTACGGGATTGGATGAAATGAAACACTAATACCGGTTTTCAGACTTTCTATTGCACTTAAGTTACAGCGTCCACGGAGTTAAGTTATCGGCGTTCCTCTCCAGCAGAGTCCGGCCGACTGACACAACTTTGCCGTTCACGCTGACTTAACTCACTTAACTGACTGCACTTCACTATTTCACTGCACTTCACTATTTCACTCACTTTTCTTCTTTCTCACTTCTTCCTTTTCTTCCGAATCGCTTTAGACTTAGAACTCAACTGCCAGCGGTGAGCCGCAGTTCCGGTTATATACCCCCGGTCAGGTTCTAGAACATTCAATTTCGTTATTCTTTTTGATCGTCATGCCTCCAGAACCTTCCAATAATTTCGTTATTCATTTTTATTTATTCTCCTTCTCGCTCCTTAATTTTTCATTACTTTCACTCAAATATTCCAGAAAGTTCGACAAAACTTCCATCAACTAAAAAACTTCATGTTTACGGCGGGACTCGAACTCGGGGTCTCTGTGGTGTAATCCACACGCCTTACCGATTACACCAACTCGTGTTGACAATTCACGACGAAATTTACAATCTCTAGGCAACGTTTGACAACCATCCATTGACGTCATGATGTCAAAGAGTTTTCTGTCACACTGCCCCCCTCTTAGATTCGCTCGTCCCGAGCATCGTTGCTGCCGTAATACCTCGCCAACCTGTCTATATGGACAACTTTCAAAGGGCTCCTTGAAGACTTCCGAATTCTGTAAGTAATGTCATTGATCTTCGTGACTATCTCGTAAGGACCTTCCCAACTCGGTTGCAGCTTTGGAGATTTTCCCTTCCTTCTGACTGGATTATGAAGCCAGACCAATGACCCCTCTTCAAACCCAACAGAATTGGCTCGTCGATCATAGCGCGTCTTTGCGCGATCACTAGCTTGAAGACCGGCCTCCCTGATCTGCTCATAAATGTCCAACATTTTTGCCCTTAACTCGCTTATGTAATCGCTAAACTCGGTGCGAGAGTCACCAGGTGGACAGCCCGATACAAGATCTGCCGGTAATCTCAATTCCCTTCCAAAATTTGCAAATGCAGGCGTCTTTGCGGTACTTTCATGTACAGCAGTCCGATAGGCAAGCAAGAAGAGAGGTATGTAAGTGTCCCAATCTCTCTGATGGCTGTCAACCACCTTTGCTAAGTGTCGCTCCAATGTTTGGTTGAAGCGTTCGACCATTCCATCTGACTGTGGATGATAAGGGGTCGTTCGAGTCTTATGGATTCCCAAAAGTTTACAAGTTTCCTGGAAAACTTGGGATTCAAAGTTCCGTCCTTGATCACTGTGCATCTCCAAGGGCACTCCGAATCGGGTGAATACCTCGTTTACCAACTTCGTGGCTACAGTTACTGCCTCTTGATTCGGTATGGCAAAGACCTCCGGCCATTTTGTAAAATAATCCATAACCACTAAAACGTAGCGATTGCCCGAATCAGTGATTGGAAATGGTCCAGCGATGTCTAAGGCTATTCTCTCCCAAGGCATACCAACATTGTAGATTTTCATCGCCCCTCTGCTTCTTGTTTGTGGACCCTTGACAGCTGCACAACTAGTGCATTTCCGGCACCAATCTTCGACGTCATATTTGCAATGCAACCAATAAAACCTCTCCTTGATCTTCACCAAAGTCCTCCTAATTCCCAAATGTCCTCCAGAAGATCCATCATGGAACGCTTTTAATACATCCCTTATTTTTGAACGAGGCACCACCAATTGCAAATGCTCGTCCTTGCCGTTTGTTGATTCCCATTTCCTGCACAGAAGTCCGTTATGCAGCGTAAGGCTTTTCCACTGTGCCCATAAACCTTTCGTTACCGCGCTATATTGGGCGACGTCACTCCAACTTGGCTTGTTACCACTTCGTACCCACTCCAGTATTGGTTTAATATCTGCATCTCTTTCCTGTTCTAATTTCATCGCATCATCTCCCCATGCCTCGTCAACAGTATCAGTCCTTATCACCTTAAGAAAAGCAGTTTCCTTCTTGGCACAATGCTTGCAATCTTCCACGCATGGGCGTCTCGATAATGCATCTGCGTTGCCATGAATTCTTCCGCCGCGATGTTCGATTTCAAAGTCAAATTCCTGAAGTTGTTCCAACCATCTGGCTACTTGGCCTTCGGGATCCTTAAACTGAAGCAGCCATTTCAAAGCAGCGTGATCAGTTCTGATCAAAAATTTCCGTCCCAGTAAATACTTCTTGAAATGGTGCAGAGTTTTGACTACGGCCAGCAATTCCCTCCTGGTCACGCAATAATTCCTCTCCGGCTTGGATAGTGACTTGCTGAAGTAAGCAATAACCTTCTCCTGCTCACCATCGCGTTGTGAAAGGACACCTCCTATTCCAATATTGCTGGCATCCGTATCAACTACGAATATTCCTTTCGCGCTGGGGTATCCGAGAATTGGTGTGTTACAAAGCCGTTCTCTTAGTTCTCGAAAGGCTTGCTCACAATCCTCGTCCCAGATAAAGGCACGTTTCTCCTCTGTCAATCGATGCAATGGCTTGGCAATGTCCGAGAATCCTTTCACAAACCGCCGATAATACGAGCACAATCCAAGAAATGCCCGAACTTGCGTTTTGTCTTTAGGTGTTGGCCATTCCTTAACAGCGACAGTCTTGGCTGGATCAGTCTCAATTCCTCTCTCAGAAATAACATGTCCTAGATAATTTATTTATTTATTTATTTATTTACTTCATGCACAATTTATTTGTACATAAGGCGGACTTAATGCATTGAGCATTCTCTACCAGTCGACCTTTGGGTGATGCAGAGAGTCCAGTAGTAGATGCAAGAAGCAAGCGAAATAGAATAGTATAACATAGGTTTATATAAACATACATAAAGTACATAGAACTATACTTATATATATTATAAAACACATACTACTTAATATACTTACACATATAAATACATATATACATATATATATACATAAATGTAGTCGTGATCACGATGACTCCCTAACCCTCCTCAGAAGAAGCTCCCGAACTCTCTGCTTGAATGTCAGCCGACTAGTCACAGTCCTGACATCGGGGGGTAGCGCATTCCACAGAAGAATAGCCTGAACAAAAAAGGAGGAGTGAAGAAATTTTGAGTGATGAGTTGGGCAGTTGAGGAGACGATTATTAGATGAGCGAAGATATTTACTATGGTTTGCGCAGGTGTATTGGAAATAAGGGGACAGATAGGTAGGTAGGCAAGGTGAGTTGAGAAAGGAAAATAGAGTGGTAAGCGCCCTTTGCTCCCTGCGCTGGCGAATGGGCAACCACTTTAATTGCAACCGATGTGCAGAAACATGATCATATTTGCGCAGGTTGAAAACGAAACGAATGCAGTTATTCAGAAGTCGGTCAAGTTTATTGAGGAGATCTGCATTCAGGTCATAGTAACAAACATCAGCATAATCTATTATAGGGAACAACAAGGCCTGCACAAGCATCGACTTGGTGACGGACGGAAGCAAGTTTTTCACGCGATAAAGGGCCCGCAGCGAACCGGTCACTTTTTTGCACACGCTAGTGACTTGTGTATTCCAGTTTAAATTCTTGTCAATGTGTAAGCCTAGGTCTTTAACGTCACTGCTGAAAGGAACGATCGCACCGTCGAAAAGGACAGCTGGCAGAGATGCACTGTCAACCCTAGATAGAGATCGAGAGCTACCGATGACAATAGCTTGGCACTTGTTCGGGTTTACCGCAATGCCAAACCGTACAGACCAGTTCTTGATGGTAGTTAAATCATCGTTTAGTTTTGAGATGGCATTGGGCAAGCTGTCTAAGCCAGCCTGACAGTATAGCTGCAAGTCGTCTGCATACAGATGGTATGATTCACTGATGGTATAATTCACTTCGCGCTTGAAGAAAGAGCATTTTTTTGGACTCAACTTTAAATTTGCTCCACGCAGCTTGTCGAGTACCTTTTCCAATTTCCTTAGATGATCGTCAAAATCCCGTCCAACAATGATGATGTCATCGAGGTAAACTAGGCAGGTTTCGCCCAGCAGTCCCACCAGCACCTGTTCCATCAAACGCTCAAAGGTTGCCGGTGCATTGCATAATCCAAATGGCATCACCTTAAATTGCCAGAGTCCCTTCCCAGTTGAGAATGCGGTCTTTTCCTTGTCCTTGGGATCCAAATCCACCTGCCAATAGCCGCTTTTCAGATCGAGCGTTGAAAACCATTTCATGCCACTCAGTGTGTCAAGTGTGTCATCGATTCTTGGTAACGGGTAGCTATCCTTCTTGGTTACATCATTCAATCGTCGATAGTCTACGCAAAACCTCGTTGAACCATCTTTCTTCTTGACAAGCACGACAGGTGAACACCAAGGGCTAGAAGAGGGCTCTATCACGTCATTTTTCCTCATATCGTCAATCATTTCTTCAACCTCTTTCTCACGAGCGAATGGTATACGTCTGGGCCTTTGACGAATTGGCATTGTATCACCTGTGTTTATTTTATGCTTCACCAAACCAGTTCGGCCAATATCACCATCGCTTCTTGAAAACACATCAGAGAATCGAAGAAGTAAATTTCTAGCTTTCATAGTCTCCACTTTTGTCAGACTTTTGTTTTCGTCTAAGATTTTCGTTACAAAGTCTATTCCCGTACTGTCCTTCTTCACAAGATT
This sequence comes from Spodoptera exigua, assembly GCA_902829305.4. Taxonomy (NCBI): domain Eukaryota; kingdom Metazoa; phylum Arthropoda; class Insecta; order Lepidoptera; family Noctuidae; genus Spodoptera; species Spodoptera exigua. The sequence continues at coordinate 1,575,059 of LR824601.2, read as the reverse complement.
TTCCGAGCATTTTCTTATCCAGGCCACTTCTTCCAATACGCCCACAGGCTCTCCTTCTTCAATCGTAATTTCTGAATCACTGAAGTTGAATACCGGAATGCGGTTAACATCAGATGACCCCACGACAGTTCTTGCCGGTAGCCATGAGTTTACGTGTTCCGATTTATCAATCACAGCGCACCTTCGAGGTAAACTTCCTTCCCTCCTCCTAGGTAATGCAATTGGTACGAGAGTCTGTGATTTTGGTGCAAGAACAGTTCTTCTTAAACAGCAAACTTTTCCCAGGGTTCCACCCTTCATCGGAATTTCCTCAGTTCCACATAGTAATACTCCAGATTTTAGGTCGATGTTACACTGGTGCCCTTGCAGGAAGTCAAGTCCCAGGATGCAGTCATCCAGAATTTTGGCCACAATAACCTCATGTCGATAAACACGTTCCCCAATTTTGATTGTTACATGCAGTTTTCCACTTATCGGTATGCACTGGCCGGTAGCTGATTTCATTTGTAGGCCAACAATTGGTTTAAGGTGTTTCCTGATGTTGTGCTCGAGCAGCCGAACATTTATCACCGTCCTTGAAGCTCCAGTATCTAATGTTAGCTGACTGTTTTTCCCATTTACTTGACCGTCTATCACCAGAGTATTTCCATCGTTGGTTTGCTTGATGTAGATTGTTGGGGTTGTTCCACTACCAGCCGGCGCCCACCCCGCAGCCCTGGCTGGAATTAAGTTTCCCTGCTGGTCAGAAGTTGAGACCGCCGCGTCCTTGCGGTTCATCTTCTTCGGGCAGTCGCTCCGTATGTGCCCACGCTCTCCACATCCATAGCACATGAAGTTCCGACGGCGTGGAGGTACCTGCTCCGTTGTCGTCATTTCCCGCAGACGTAAGGTACGGGAGTTGCCACGCACGGCTTCCACTTCCAATGCATGGGCCAGAGCTTCTTTCATGATCTTGTGATGGCCCAGATGAACAGCAGCTCGTACTTCTGGGTCCCGAATACCGTCAATGAACGCTTGGAGAAGCGTGCCTTCAATCATTGACGGAGTCGACCGGAAAGCTCGACGTACAAGTTTCTCGATTTCCACGGACCATTGCTGTAGGCTCTCATTAGCACGCTGAGTACGCTCTTTTAATTGCGCTCTGTACACGTGCTCGAGGTGGCTGTCTCCAAAACGTGCTTCAAGTGCGTCGAGGAGGGCACTAAAGCTGAGATCCCCACTTGCGCCGATAGCTTCCAGCACTGAGAGCGCTTGATCACGGAGGGCCAGGGTAAGGGCTGACTGTGCTTCCTTCTGAGTCCAACCATAAGCCTCCATAAGTGTCTCAAACTGTAGCTTGAACGCAGTCCAGGATGTTGTTCCGTCGTAATGGGGAATCTTGAGCCCTTTCGTTGCGCTTAAGGCCGCATTTGGGGCGTCAAAAACGGCTGCAAGACGGCTTCGGCTCTTCAAAGGGCTTGGGTTTGTCACTTCCTGCTTGATTTTGGAGATCTCTTCTTCCAGTCTCTCCTCTATCGCCATGACGCGAAGTTTCAACTTGCCTAACCCTTCCTCCACTTCTTGTACCCGTTCGACAGCCTTTTGCAGTCCCTTCGTGAAATCTTTATGCATGTCCTCCAAGCGACGCGCTTGCTCCTCTTGGCGACGAGCTTGATCTTCTTTCAGCTCCCGCAGCTGTTCTGACTGACAGCGTGCTTGCTCTTCTTGGCGGCGCGCTTGCTCTTCTTGGCGGCGCGCTTGCTCTTCTTGGCGGCGCGCTTGCTCTTCTTGGCGGCGCGCTTGATCTTCTTTCAGCTCCCGCAGCTGTTCTGCCTGACAGCGTGCTTGCTCTTCTTGGCGGCGCGCTTGATCTTCTTTCAGCTCACGCAGCTGTTCTGCCATCATTTGCCGCAGCTGTAGCAGAAGATCCATCTGCACAGGCTTGGCTTCTGCATCGCTGGTCTGAGCTGCAGCACCCTCTTCCCTCACACGCTGCGCTTCTGACATAGCACGGGTACTCACTCCTCTTACGTCCTGCGGCACTAGCGGCATTTTTCTCCAATCCCACTTCTGACACCAAATGTTACGTGCCTGACGTCACGTTCCTGACTATGCGGGCTTGGGTTACGGGATTGGATGAAATGAAACACTAATACCGGTTTTCAGACTTTCTATTGCACTTAAGTTACAGCGTCCACGGAGTTAAGTTATCGGCGTTCCTCTCCAGCAGAGTCCGGCCGACTGACACAACTTTGCCGTTCACGCTGACTTAACTCACTTAACTGACTGCACTTCACTATTTCACTCACTTTTCTTCTTTCTCACTTCTTCCTTTTCTTCCGAATCGCTTTAGACTTAGAACTCAACTGCCAGCGGTGAGCCGCAGTTCCGGTTATATACCCCCGGTCAGGTTCTAGAACATTCAATTTCGTTATTCTTTTTGATCGTCATGCCTCCAGAACCTTCCAATAATTTCGTTATTCATTTTTATTTATTCTCCTTCTCGCTCCTTAATTTTTTCATTACTTTCACTCAAATATTCCAGAAAGTTCGACAAAACTTCCATCAACTAAAAAACTTCATGTTTACGGCGGGACTCGAACTCGGGGTCTCTGTGGTGTAATCCACACGCCTTACCGATTACACCAACTCGTGTTGACAATTCACGACGAAATTTACAATCTCTAGGCAACGTTTGACAACCATCCATTGACGTCATGATGTCAAAGAGTTTTCTGTCACAGTATTATGGTGTCCCTGCGAACATCTAACAACTTAAAGCAGCTGTTCGTCAGCTATTCTAGCGGATCGATCAGTACCTTCGATTCACATCTCATCATCCAGCTTATAAGTGCTAACTGTTAAGCAAAGGCCTCTTTTCACACGGAGGTTTGAGCATTAATCACCACGCTTACTCAAGGCGGATTGGTGATTTCTAACTTATAATTAGAAATTATACGTTCAGGTTTCCTCACGATGTTTTCCTTTACCCTATGTCAGTAAGGTCTTAATAATCATTGAAAATACATAACTCGGAAAAAGTTTAAACCGGCGGCCTGAAACAACCACACTGTTATGTTTCGCCGTGTGAGTGTGGTTACCGGAGGCCCAATCCTTCCCATCTCCCAATCTCTAAACTTCTAAATCCCTAATCCCTAAAAGGCCGGAAACGCACTCGTAACTCCTCTGTTGCTGCGGGTGTCCATGGGCGGCGCTAATTGCTTACCATCAGGTAATCTGTGAAAAAAATGTTATTTGACTAAAGGTTCAATTTTCAATCGTATGCATTCATACTTAATATGCGCACGACCGAAGCCTTCGTTAGCTATTGGAAAATTATTTTTGTACATCAAATAATAAATAAACTTCAAAGGTAACAATGGCTATATCAAGAAAAGCCAGACTGCAAAGCTAGCTATAGCCAAAGCGTAAAAGGCTGACAACAGTTCATCAAACCATTAGGGACCATAAACTGTTCTGGCATGGACCCAACAAATATACATTTACGTTTTACACACTCCTTAAACAAAGGCCATACGGTTCATTTTAGCTTAAATTATCTGAACAATCCTTTAGCTACCCTCGATACCTGAACGGACTCGCTGCATTTTACGTTTAATCCTTTATTATAAGTGCAATAAAGTTCATTTTATTGACTTCCAAATTCACATGTTCTAACTTATTTATGCTGTGATATCGATCTTTATTGCTATGACTTAAAGTGCATAATGGCTAAAACTGACTGTTGAATAAAGTTGGTTGTGGTGTAGTTTCCTATCGTGATTTGAGGTGTTGGAATGCAAGAAGCACTTTCCCTTATCCTTATTATGGGATGGGTCCGTTTTGGTGCATGGTATCCATAAGCGGCTTAAGTAGCTCCAAGACCATAAAATTTTAAAAAGGGCTTCTCACTTTCTAAACATTTTTTATAACGACTTATTGGGAATTTACCACCAATAATCTGAAATGTGCTTTATGCATATGCGACTTGCTATTCAGTAAAGTCCAAGCCGGCAAACGAGCAGACGGATTACCTGATGGTAAGCAATTGGCGTCGCCCATGGACACCCGCAACAAAGAAGGAGTTACGAGTGCGTTGCCGACCTTTTAAGGATTGGGATTTTGGGATTGGGAAGGCATTGGGGTAGGGGAAGGATTGGGCCTCCGGTAACCTCACTCACACGGCGAAACACAACGTTGTGGTAGTTTCACGCCGGTTTTCTGTGAGGCCGTGGTATCACTCCGGCCGAGCCGATCAATTCGTGGCGAAGCATGGCTCTCCCACACTCAAGGGTTAAAATGATATCTGAATACCTACGTACCATTTGTTATTATGGATACCTACTTATGATATAAATTATGTATGATGTTCTTCAAGCTACGTTTATTGATACAGACAAACAGTTGCAACAGTCGCGCATACGGTATGTAGGTAACTTTTGTGTGTCTATAGTTTCAGTTATATTTCTAACTTTATGATACATAGGTAAGAGTTTAGGGATCCCAATTTCCCATCATGGTAGCGACCAACGTAAGCGGGTAGACCGACCCCATATATTTTTAGTTTAGAATATTTTTTCTATAGCAAAGACATCTCAACAAGCGAAGAAAGACCCTTCGTAGATACGATATTATGTCAATAGTTTCATATTATGCCACTTTCATTCCCACATTTAATTAATAGAAAAATGTAGCCGTTTTCTGAGCGCTAGCTTTGCGCTCAACCACGCCATCTACGTACTTTTCGACAGCTAGGTACATTACGGCACACCGGGGCACAACCGCGGGACGCATGCGCGAGTCTGTCTCCTTTGCTTTTTCCTGCCTCCGCGTGAACGTGTTACGTTCTTGTTCCTCAATTGGAAGCTAGAACCTTCTCCAAACAAAGACGTGTGGGAGTCTGCATGGATATAATAAAGAAAGAATCTTAGCAACTTTTCGGGAAGAGAAGACCTTGGGATAAATGAGTTGAGTATTTCTGTTGCGAAAGACATATAAAAATTTTTCAAATAGAGCTTGTGTTTAATAATTAGCCTTCTACTCGATTCTACATCAGCAGCTTGCGAATTTTAACAAAAACTCAAATAAAAAATTTAAATGCAGATACATAATCTAGCTAGGTAGGTAGTTTTGTTCAAAGTTTAAGAGGGTATGTAAATACTGCAGAGCGCTACCAAACGGCACAAATATGCTTGCGACATCTGGTATTTTTGATTATTTCATTTAAAACATGTTATTTAAAACATAGTGGCATGCCGTCCCGTCCACGTCCTTTACGTCCTTACTGGTACCACCCGAAGGACACGGTAGAGCATTCTGTGGCGGTGGGTCTGCCTATGCCATGTTGCAGAGCGAGGACTTGGAAGGAATTGGGAAGCCGTTTACTTCTTTTGCGAAGCAGTTATGCTGGCAAAGAAGAAGGTAAAGCCTGTGATGATCATTTTTCTGATTCTTCTTAAGCCCTAGCCGCCTCAAAAGGCGATGAGACAGCTAAACTTGTGCCTAGAAGCCGCAAATTTACTGACATTCAATCCTGTGTTCTTTTTTTTTTGAAAAAACTAGTATGAGAATAATTTTGAGCCCAGTAAATGATAGTTAAAGTAATATACACCTACAAAATTGATAGTTTCATTTCCATGGCAAAATTTACGTTGACAGCGTGTAGTGAATGTTACGAAAACAAACAATAGTGGTATTTACTTGTTGGTAGGTAGTCTCTAAAGAAATCGTCTTGTTGAGTAAGAATATTAACTGCTACGGCATATTTATACGGTAAAATTGCTGGCTTGGTCCTCGTTTTCATTTGTTCTAGCTCAGACGAGCGTGTTCCCGCATAAACATCTAGACCACCTACATAGTGTTCGGTAGTCATTCACCTTACTTTTCTCTGATTGGATTAGAATTTTCCGGGAAGATTGCAAGCGCTGCCTTCTACTTATACTCCTTAGTTTCGTTTATCAATTAAATGAACATATATCTAGGGCCGACTCGTTTGGTATTCATTCCAAAAGTATTCTCTACCTAAATTTTACGTAAGCATTCGGCTTCATACACAACTGATTTAGATCTTTTCATATGCCAAAGAAGAACAGGCTGTGGTGTGTTTTTTTATCAGTAAGAGTCTTGACAATCCATATCATTAGCTGATTTCTCCTCCAAAAAATAGGCGTCTTTGAGCAAGCCGCTGCCGAATTAAGTAGGAAAAATACTATTTAGATTTTAGAAGTTACAGAAAGCCCAATGTCTTCTAGTGCCGGGTGACAAGTCGACTCCTTTCCTATAATATAATAATATAATAATATTCATGCGAATACCAACACCTAAAAGGATAAAAGGAGCACACCCACAGTTATGTAGTGTTCAGGTGCTGGCTGCATAGGGATAGACCGATGGGACATTCATGATAGAGGCGTGGCAACCGGACGGTGTGACGGCGCCGGCGCATGTGTCCTGCGGGGAACTGCGCCCGAGCAAAGATTATACCACCTACATATATTATAGGAGAAAAATCATCCAAAATGCCAGGTTTATAGTATTTATAACTAGCATATATACCTACTGTAAAACTTTATATGAAAGTCGGGTACTTACGTAGGTGGCGCTCTGTAACATTAACATACCCTCTTACACAGAACAAAGGGGAGCTAGTACTTCCAGGGTTCAGGTAGTAGATACCTAATTCGCAAGCTACAGCAAAAATAATTATATAATTTAAGAGTGTCAATTATCTCACGGATCCTTCTCTTCAGAAAGAAAACTGACTCAGGTACCCCAAGGTCTACTCCAGCTGTACAAAAAGTCTGAATGTTCCTTTACTCAGATGCATACCACCAATATACGGATTCGTCTTTGCTCGAAGAAGAGATTGCTAAAAGCTTCCAATTAAGACAAACGGTAGGTAAAAACGTCAGGGCGGTGGCAGTAGAGAGCAGAAGGGTAGAGAGCCGGGAGTGCGGGAGGGGGCATAGTTGAACAAAGAAAATATGGTGCAACATGTATTTGAGTGGATCGATGCTGCTGGGGCGCGTGGGCGCGGAGTGCGTGGGCTGGCGCATGCGGGTCGCGGTGGTGCCAAAGAGGGTGAGGAAATGACCGAGAGGTGCAGTTGCAACCCCCTTCTAGAACGTTCCACCCTAAATTGGAACCCCCACTTTTCAGAGAACAAAGGAGATCATACAGCATGTGGATGGAGACCTATTCCACGTTATAAGAAAATTACTAATATTTATTCAGATTTCCAGTCTCTTCCCTCAGTCTTTCCTGGTTTCTATGACAGTATAGTAAATGAAATGATTTTTGTGCTTTTACTCCAACGGGAATTTATTTATGGCTGTTTCATTACTCCCAATATAGATAATTGTAACAACCAACACAATTAATATCGAATTTACAATATTTAAATAATAAATAGCAATTACCACTAGTGATTTCGAATCATGTTGTATAATTTGAGTTAAGTAAACGGTTTGTTTTAAGAGATTTTCTAAATTAACAATTGTGTTTAAATTTTTAAGGAGCGACAGCAACGCCATCTGTTATCGTCTTGAGAGTACAAAAATTCTCATACTTAGTATTTTCTTGGTTTTGGAGATTCTACGCAGTGTTTTTTTATAAGTAGTGGTACCTGCTTAGGTAACACCAAAATTCTATTTGATAAATAATTTATTTTTGTAATAACTTTCAGATAGGTTTTGTTTCTCTAGTTTGATTTCATCATAAAATTTTTGCTTCTTCAGATTCTGTAGATAGGTAATGTGTTTATTAAAATGATTACTTATTGTATATTTTTACTTATATTTATTTTTTAACTAATCATCAGAAAGATTTTTGTGTGTTATGTACTTGTTGTATTTAAAAACGTGATAGTAATTTTTAATTTACCCGCGTTTTCTAACGTCAAATAGCGGCGAAGACTTTTCCCTCAAGTTATCCATATTTTGACATAAGCACAATACACATTGCCATGTTTTGATTTTGACGCAACGTTTCGTTAACCACTACTTTTGTTTTTCTTTTGCTGTCAAAATATAGACGAAGAAGAATTTTACATAGAACGACAGAAATTATTGTAAAATATCTTATAATGCCTTGTTGGGTGTGGCGGTAGGGTGGTGGGTGGTAGAACATTCTAGTATATATTTTCTGTGCTCTACTTATAGGATAGCGTCCTCTCTATGACCTGGACACGCCTCTGCAGACCCGGCCGAGCATGCGTACTACGAATAACCTATGCGTAGAACGGAACGGCCCTGTATCGCGCAGCCGTCAAATCAATATTTGTGTATAGATATACCCAATACAGCTGACTGCAGATCCTCGCAGCCGGGCCTTCGAAGCCTCAGTCCTCATCGGGCGCGCCAGCCAGCCGGTCGTTGGCTCCCGTAGCTCCCGTGAGCTCCCAGTGGCTGATTTTTCTAAGTCCATTATCAACTTAGTGCTGTGACTGAAGATGTCCTCAGGGATGTACTATTATCGGCTTGCAAATATTATAAAAACCTGATCTATAATGGAGCGCGATGGCTTGCCAGAAGATCCTGCGAAACAATGGGAAGTTCTTCTGTGTATCATCGCCTTCGAAGAAAAGAAGATAGACCGCAGACCAGATGGTGCAATAGAGGCCCTAGCTTACTTTTACAACCACAAGGGAATAAGGTACGTACATTTTTATATTATTTATCTTCAACGCAATTACTCTGGAGGCGATCGATAGCAGCTCGCGCAGGTCATCTGGGATCTAGACTACCTAAATAGTGCATAAGTTAGTTTAAGAGGAGGATGCTGCCTGTTGCTGATGACCACTGTCCCGCTGCGAAGAAATAATCTGTTGCTTCTGCAAACATCTGAAGTTCTTATGGCGAAAGTTTGTTTATCTACTGTGTATATTTATTATTATGTTTATTGGCTGGAGTTATTATTATTTAATGAATACTGATAAATTGTGCAAGCGAATTTATTTTATTATTATAGTCTGGGTTCGACTCCCAACTGTTAGTACATTGGCTGTTTCAACTCATATTTTTTTAAGTGAATTGAGAAATATTAAATTTCCCTTTTTATTTAAATAATTCTGCTAGCGATTATCTTTTGGTATATTTGAGGTCTTGTGTCTCATGTGTACAACTAAGTCTTCTTGATCTCAGATTGTATAAATAACAGACATCTGTTTGGACAAAATGTTATTTTACTGAATATATATGAGACTGTCTCATAGAAAAGATTCAACTCATAAATTAATTCATCAGCGCTCAGCTTAAAACCTTAACTCGATAACATTATTAATAATTTCAATTTGAATTTCATCTTGTAACAACTAAAGAAGGCAAAACTTTTTAAGTAATTAAATATTATACATTTGCTTCTTTTCAAAAAATTCACACACGTCTTGGATTTGTCCAAACTGCATAAAAATATTTAAACTTGTCTTCTCCGATAAGGGACTTATAATTTAAAATGTTTGTAAAATTAATAATTTTCCAAACTAGAAGTGATAGTAAATTTCTAAAAATGAAATACCTGTAACTGATTTAGTCCATGTGGGAAAAAAACATTAAGTAACTAACTACTAGTTTTAAGCTCACATCTTTTCTTATAAAATTCAAATTCTCATGCCTATTAAAAACTAGAATTTTGCAATATTATATGATCTTGGCATTAGCATTTGTAATAATTTTAGCAGTTGAAAATTTAATAAACCTTTAGACTTTTATAATTTTTTGTCTTGGACAAGGCCAAAATGCGAAAAATAAATCTAAGCTTGCTGTTTGCCTGCTACTTCTTTTCCCGTATGGGATGTTATGTCCTGTAAAATAGGAATTTGTATTTTTCTTTCAACACTACTTTTGATAGTAAATATCCAATAATAAAATATTGAACTAAACTGAACTATCTTACTGAACTGTCCTTGTAAAGAAGAATAACTAATTAATCAATTTCTAGTTATGAGTTCACAACTCATAACTATTTCACATTTCACTGAAACATATGAAATAAAAAAATATTCAAAATGCAAAAATAAATCTAACTTATCTTGGTCTATTGTGTCAATTTATGCACATGCACTTGTAGTATGACAGTGTGGTTGAGCATATGACATGAGCAAGTGCATGTAAAAGTTCATAATGTTAGATATGGCATATGCACATGCTCCTACGCTCTGACAGTGTGATAGTGCATATGAACATGTGCAAGAAAATACTAACTCCTTGATCAAATTTGAACATGTTGTAATCATGATCAGTTAGGGTATTGTATGCACATGCATTGTGTATTGCATTTTATATGACTGTTTATGCACATGCACAGGCACATGTGGTAAGAAAACAGTGTGACATTGCATATGAACATGTGCAAGTGCACACTAACTACTTGATAAAATTTAAACATGGTAATGTTTATAATGGTAATGACAGATGGTATATGCACATGCTTCTTTTATAGCTATATTACATTTCATATAACAGTGCACATGCACATGCACTTGTAGTAAATATGTGTGATAGTGCATATGAGAATGTGCAAGTGCACACTACCTCTTTGATAAAATTTGAACACGTTCAAATCATAATGTTAATGACAGATAATATATTTGCAGATGCATATAAAATTAAAATATGTTAAAGTCCGTATTAAGGTAACATGTGTATCCTATAATAATATGCCAAATCATATGGCAGTTTATGTACATGCACATGCACATTATAACTATGTGATGGCGCATGTGAACAACTGCAAGTGCACACTCACTCCTTTATAAAAATTTGACATTTTATAGTTCGTAATAACAGATTAGGATTAGGTGTATGCACATGTTTATCCAATAATACTGCTAATTTGCCAATATCATATGGCAGTTTATACACATGCACATGCACTTGTAGTATGACAGTGTGATAGTGCATATAAACATATGCAAATGCACACTCACTTTTTGATGTAATTTAAGGATGTTGAAGTTCTTAATGACAGATTAGGTGTATGCACATGTTTATCCTTTAATAGTATGCCATTTCATATGGCAGTTTATGCACATGCACATGCACTTGTAGAATAACAGTGTGATAGTGCATATGAACATTTGCAAATGCACACTCACTTTTTGATGCATTTTAAGCTTGTTGAAGTTCATAATGACAGATTATGTGTATGCACATGTTTATCCTTTAATAGTATACCATTTCATATGGCAGTTTATGCACATGCACATGCACTTGTAGTATAACAGTGTGATAGTGCATATGAACATTTGCAAATGCACACTCACTTCTTGATGCAATTTAAGCATGTTGAAGTTCATAATGACAGATTAGGTGTATGCACATGTTTATCCTTTAATAGTATGCCATTTCATATGGCAATTTATGCACATGCACATGCACTTGTAGTATAACAGTGTGATAGTGCATATGAACATTTGCAAATGCACATGTTTATCCTATAATAGTATGCCATTTCATATGGCAGTTTATGCACATGCACTTGTAGTATGACAGCGTGTAGTGCATATGAGCATTTGCAAATGCACACTCAAATTTTGATGAAGTTTAAGCATGTTAAAGTTCATAATGACAGATTAGGTGTATGCACATGTTTATCCTTTAATGTGTTTAGACTTCACGTGCACATGCACATACACTTGTAGTATGACAATGTGATAGTGCATACGCAAATGCGCAAGTGCGCACTCACTTCTGGATAAAATTTAAACGTGTTAAAGTTCTAAATGACAGATTAGGTATATGCATATGGATATCTTATAATACTTTGCCCTTTCGTAAGATAATTTATACAAATATACTTATAGTATCACAGTGTTATAGCGCATATATTATGAAAATGTGCAAGTGCACACTTGCTCCTCAATCAAATGTTTATAATGATCGACTATATGTACACTACACATTATATTACCTATTACAATGTAACAGTTTATGCACATGCACATTATACAGTATGATAGTGTGAAAATTTACGAATACACTCACACACTATCATAAATATTATTTTATGTCACTTTATACACATGCACATCCTATAAGAGTAAGACAGTGTGATCATGCGCATCTACACATGTGCAACCTGGTACACCTGGTCACAGTTCATGTGTCAGCATAGGGACTTGCACAATCGATGATTAATGGACATAAAAAAAAGAATAAAACCTATCTAAGATAAAAAATATGTACTAAAAATAGACTCTCTCAAAGTACCCTGCGAAAGATAATAAATTTCTTCGTCTTAATTTTAATTAAACTTTACTATATCTTCATGCTAGCCTAGTCTCGCTGATATCCCATTAAACAATATAATTTACTGGCGCCTTATGTACTTTCGTCTATCATGTGTGCTTTAAAATATAAATAAGTATAATGTATCATCATCAGTGACAAATGCTAGCTACGATGGAATTTCTTGAATTCTTCATCCAGAGAAGCCAATGAAATAAAATTATTTTGCAAAAACGGGCTTCATTTACATGGATAATTTTTAATTGTTGACAGGCACATCTTCACGGAATGGATCAACCAGATGAAGTTGAGCTATGACAAGCAAATGTCTGAAGATGACACGGCCAGGAAGAATGATGAGATGGCATTGTTGTGGAGGCAGCGAGGAAACATTAAGTTCAGAGCGGAAATGTTTGAAGAGAGCCAGAAGTTGTACACTAAGAGTGTGCTCTTTGCTAGAAAAGATGGGCCTTTGTACTCAGTGGCCCTAGCTAATCGATCCGCTGCATCCCTTCGACTCAGACGCTATAAGGTACGTCATCATTATCGATTGGTCACTATGGTCACTATGATCAAAGTGCTTCGTTAATGTTTTTAACTGGTACTGATAACTAAAAGGCATAGCCTCGTAGTTATTATTTTGTTTTAATGTTTACTAAAGTAATGGTCCTCCACGCAGGAGAGTTTGAGAGATGTCCAACGCGCTCTGAACCACCAATACCCGCCAGATCTCCAACACAAACTGTACCTGCGCCGCGCTGAGTGCTTCCTAGAAATGGGCCAAAGACAAAACTGCATCGAAGCTATGAAACAGGCAGTTAGGCACAATGAGAGGATAAAACTCAAGGGCATTTCTAAAGGTGAATAATTAAACCTAATTAAAACCGAGATTTTTATTCCAGAGGTAGTAATTGGGTCACCTGGTGGTACGCAATCGGCCCATGTTGGCATCCCAGCACTGTCAGACTACTAAAGAAGTTAAGATAGATTGACCTAGATACCGAATAAAAAAAAACAAACAAATTTTTGTTCTCAACAGATCGCAATAATGTCCAATGGTTTGTCTATCTTAAGGTATTCGGTACGTTTGGTAGTGGCTGGATACTGGCTGCGGTTACGTATGGGCTTTTCATTCCAGCATTTTTTGGGACGTCGGGTAACCTCTGGAACTCTCCGCTTATCTCCCTCTTCCGGCAAAACACAAACCCAGAAATATTTCAAGCCGGTTTTTCATAGGGTGGCAAACGAACAAACAGATCAATTTATGCGCAATCGGACAACTTGGCAAAAAGTGAGGAGTTGACGACCAACATAAAAAACAATACCAAAACACTATTCTAATATTTGTTATTGTTCACAGCGGAATTCGACAAATCGTACCGTTTGCTGGAAGAGAAAATAGTAAAATTGAAGCACGATGCGCCCTCCGACGAGCTACACTTACCGGAGTTGTACCTCGGAGAGAATCCAGAGTTCAGAAACGCCTGCGGAGCTGTTGAATTAGTGTAAGTACCTAGAATATACTATTAAATGCTAGCGAATTACCAAATATTTTATGACTGTCATTAGAAATTATAAAATTACGACAGGAATGTACAGTTTGTTAAGTATCTTTACCTATTTGAACATTTTTATAGGATCTTTTTTTTTGTATTTGTGAAGTGAAAAGGGGTGTGTTAGTTGATTACGTTACCTTTAACTTTCAGAGTAGTCAGGTAGGAAATGTGATCCTCTAGATTTTTTTACATACAAAATTTCAACCACTCCGGGCCATCCGTTTTTGCGTGAAAGAATAACAAACATACATCCATATATTCTCACAAACCTTCATATTTATTATATTAGTGGGATAAATCTTTACCTGCTTAAAAAGGAATCAACCAGGTATCAACAAGTTTCACGAAAATTGGGCAAGATCAAGCAGCTACCTTTGCTGAATATCTAAGCACAGTTTTCAAGCTTTTTCCGGAGAAAATTCCAGACCAAAGCACTTAAATAACAAAATATCTTGAGAAGTCAATACGGGCTACGATCGCTCCTAAAAAACCTCACCAAAAAAGGCATTATGGCAATAGTAAAAATTTTTTATGCTAACGATTGTCTCATTTCCCCGGGTAATGGAAGATAGCACAAATAATCATTATACTCAAACCAAGAAAACGCCATACAGCCCTATAATGTATTGGTAATAGCGGAGCTGTTCGAAAGAATCATCTTGAACAGGATGAAGAAATACCTTGAAAATATCATACCAAGTCATCAATTTGGCTTCAGAGAGGACCACAAAACAATTAAACTAGTGCACCGAATAGTCGATGTCATAGGTACATCACTGAAGAAACAAGAGTTTTATTCAGCTATATTTTTGGATACAAGTCAAGCATTCGATAAATATGCCATATTTTATTTTCTATCACGGTTTACTATATAAAATTAAAAAGACATTTACTTCCACATTCACTAAAAAGGTTTACTTCATTTGATGATTTAAAAACTGCTGACGAGACTTCTGAGGGATAAACTCAGGAGTACCGCAGGGTAGTATCCTTGGACCCACTCTGTATACTATATTTACTTCTGACCTTCCCCCAATGGACAAGACCATAGTAGCAACGTATGCAGATCACACAACAGTAGTGTCCACCCACAGAAATTGTGACACAGCATCCAGTCAACTTAAAATATTACTTTGAAATATCGAGAATAAAGGCCAAGAAATATGTGCCCACCACTCAAGTTATTTAAAGAGCAAATTTCCCAGGAGGATCACGCTAAATACCTGAAAATGCATTTGGACAGAAGCTTAACATGCCGAAAACACAGCATATATTGGACATTTGGAAGACAGCCGCAACTTGGCGAGAGCAGCAAACTGTTTAAAAATCTAATGATTATAAATCTATCCTGAAGCCAATATGGACTAACGGGATCAAATTGTGGGGAATTGTAAGCAATAGCAATATTGACATACTCGAAAGATTCAAAACCAAAGCTCTGAGGGTAATACTAAATATTCTATAAGGGAGGCCGCTAGATGGCGCTATCTAGCAAAGACGCGAAAAAGTACTCCTTAGTTTTTTTAAATACTATACCGTACACAGTTGAAATTGTAAACTAATATTGTTAGCAAAGTGACTATAACGGACGGATATAAGCACAACTCTTATTTACCTAGATAATTCAGTGGTGTTGGTGCAACATTAAAAATAATAAAGTGAAACTCAAATTTCATTATATAAGTAGCTAATATTAAAGCAGCGATGTAAGAAAACAATTAAACAAGCAGTGCAGCTGAGATTGTAATATAAGGAGATAATAATATATAGACAGACAGAGATTCATATAAGGAACCAGAACAATATACAAATATATTTGCCCCAAAAAATATTTAACCCCAAGAAAAAGTGATTTTCACCTGAAAACCAGTTGTCTTTCTCCGGTTATGGAATACTCAGTCAAAGCGCACATCAATTTTAAGTATAGGCAGTGAGAGATCTTTGATAAACTATCAGGTTGTAAGGAAATCTCTAAAAAGTATACAAGCATCTACATCTTCGAAATTGCAACAAAAGAAAATCGTTAATTCTCGTCCGAACAATTCGATTACAAGTAGTAATAGAGTAAACACCATATTATCTATAGCTCAGAATACATTTCCATGTTCTAATATTTGCCACTTTATGTCAACGAACTGTGGAATTAAACAATTACTTTGTAACTTGAAACTTAAACTACACTAAACTGGAGCATTGCTTAATTTTTATAGAAGACTGAGCAAACTGTTAATCATTATGAGATTTTCTGATCAAACCACAAGAAAATATATGTATAGCTTTGCACTATTTCACAGCAACATATGACCTTAGTCAAAGTAATTTTGCTAAATTTGCTGATGGCATTAGTAGCATGAATTTGTTTTAAAATCTGTCGCGATTCACAGCGAGTTGATATTATTTTATAAGCTCTTTTTTCATTAATTTGAATAATAATAGCTTCAGACGTAAATTAACATACATATCAAAGGGTACAAAATCCATTATTATCTTAATTATTATTATTAAACAAAGTTAATCAACTAAGTTATTTATAATACTCGAAATTACTAAGGAAATTTGTTGCTAATTATCGTAGCAATCTTAAGTACATTGCTAATTCTAAAAATAAAGGCAAAGCCGCATGTGGTATAGTTAAATGTCATGTAGGTAAAATTGATACTAGTGCAGAATGTATTAAGAAGATTATCGATGGTGATAGCCTAGTATCCACAGGGTCGGAGACAGACAATTTATTTAATGATTTCTTCTTAGATATAGTGAATAACACACAAATTAGCTTATATAATGTGGCAACTAATTCAAGTAGTATATTTTTTAACTCCCACGAATTCAAATGAAGTTTTTAATACAATTAATTCGTTCGTAGGAGACGACGATGTTAATTCAATCTTGTTGAAAACTGTAGCTAGGTATATCGCTGTAACCTTTAGCATATGTACGTACTTCATCTTTCTCTAGAACAAGGTTTTTTTCTGAGAAACTAAAATTGCCAATAAGAAAACCTCTACAGAATAAGGAAACCTCCACATATAAAAAGGATCAAAGCTCGATTGAAACAACTACAGACCTACATAATATTGCTCTTACGTATTTGTGTATTAGAGCGGATAATGTATACTTAAAAGAGTCTTGAATTTCTTAGATAAATCTGTCATTTTAGCCAAGGAGCAGTATAGGTATACTAAGATAGATTCATATCTCTGCTTTGAATTTATTTTTGTGACACTTTATGTCCATAAGGTGGCGCTGATCGCAAATGGTTAGTACCCGGGATACGGACTAGATGGCGTATATGATTCTGTTCCCCACTTTAATTTTATTGGCATAGGTCAAAACTTAAGAAAACAAAAAACAACAAATATAAATAAACCTTTATTTTTTGTGCTTCAACAAGTAATTTATGCCATTGCTTTAATATGTTCATCCTTCTCAAAATCAAATAACCTTCTAGTCAAAATTCTATTTTCACCAACTGCGGATAATTAGTTTGATTGAAACAGCATTAATTAATTTAATAAAATGAGCTTTGTTTGAATCATAATTAATCATAGTATAATAAGTATAACATGCACAATTCAACAAGAATTTTGTCTTTTACATTATGCGGTTCAGGAAATAAACGCAAGCGTGCAACATAACATTTCAGAACTTTTTACTTGTAAAAAACGTTCGTAGTTAGCTGTTCAATTTCGATTTGAGTTATTGCGAATTGTAGGTAGGTACTTACCTAATTTATAGGAACGACAATAAGCTGAGGCCGCAGCCCTGCCGCATGTATGCATACCGCGCTTGTGCATCATATACTAAAAAATAAATGATATTCTTATTCTTATCCATAATATATTTGAAAATAAATATATTTTATTTAACCAGAGCAGACCGATAAGTCATAGAAATGATCTGGCCCCGGAACTTGGTATAATAGACTTAAGAGACAAGGTGTCGCTAATCTCCCTAAAAGATTTGCTTGCCTAGCGTAATCAGATAAAGCTAGACTCTTTAACTACCCAATAAACTCCAGATACAGCATTAATTAATTATCAGAAAAAGGGATGGCTTATTGTTGAATAACAGATTGACATAAAAACAGGACAACATAAAAAAAGAAATTAGTGGAATTAATAAAATATTGGCGTGTAGAAATGCTGTTTTACGGCCATGGCATAATAAATTGTTTAACTGTCTAAAACAAATGTAAATCTTAAAGCAGTATGCAACGTATCTTCTTTTACTATTCGTGCTACTTCACCATAATTTTACAAATGTATCTCTTTTAGTGTGATTTTTAATGATACATCGATTCGATGCTTTGTAACTTTGATAAATATAGGCCATATTATGGGTGTATTAGGCAGATATTTGACACATGTGAGATTTTAGGGCGACTTACCGACTAAATGAAGTTTATGCAGAAAGTTTACTCTTTGCATCTGGTATCCGCAATTTGTTTTTCGAGGACTAATGGCATGGTTATGGTTAAGACCATACTTCTTGCAAAGGTACAAAACCAAAAGGTCTCGAATGTGGCCTAACCATGGAAATAGATAGGATAAAAAAGTTTTAACCCAAAGAAAACAAAATTATACATGATGACACTCTAAAGCGATATATGTTTGTCCGGACTCCAAATAAGGTGGTTAGCTGTGACTTAGAGAACCTTCAACATTTTCTTAACTGCATCACAAAGTGCAAAACCTAGAAAACTAGAAATTTAAGAAGGAAGTGTTTCACTTCGTGCTCGTGTAATACTTCGTTCTTAAATTTGCTGGTTTTATACATCTTGGACGAAGCCGTGGACAGAGTGGGTGAAGTGAAGAATGCTGTCCTGAACATTAATGCCTTGGCAAATTGTCCTATTACCAAAGCATCACTGTTCGGGACAGCAGCATAACCCTGAAGAGTCCATTTGATTGTTAACTGGAGAGGGAAGGTGTGTAGTGTTGCGCCGTGCACCGACCTGCCCCCCTTGCAGTGGAGTTCTCACTTAGTCGTCAGCACTGCCACCGCAGGGGCGGCGGGCCGGACAGTCATCGAGTCGTCGAGCCGTCGAGCCGTCGAGCCGTCGAGCCGTCGAGCCGTCGAGCCGTCGAGTCGTCTTAGAAGACACCTGTGAAGATTCTGCAATAGATAATAAGTAAATATTTTACATAAAACAACTTGACTGCACGATTGGCGCGGTGGCTAGGCAACTAGCTGCCGCGCAACGTGTCACGGGTCCGATTCCCGCGCGGAACAACTCTGCGTGATCCATAAATTGTTTTGTTATTATGTTTTAAAGTTTTAGATAGTAACTATCGCATTTTCCCGAGCGTTTGTTTCATACACTTGCAGAAAATTGACTATTTATTTATAAGTAAGTATAGAAAACTTAGTCTGTTAAGCTATCCAGCAAAAAAAACTGGCACCTGAGGAAAATTACGTTGTAAGGTCGATTTGAGTTAATTAAATGAAATCTATTTCTTTGACGTAGTCTGTATACTTATAACCGTATAAATTATATGAGTGAACTGAATTCGGGCAATTAAAAGAAAAATTATCGATGGATTCTTTTATAAATAGTGATCGGCTACAAATACATTTTTTTACGTTTTTAATAAAATATGTTACAAATATAAAAACCTTACCAAAATCTCAGCTTGAATCCTTCTGGACATGCTTTCCACTATGTTTTAATAAAGTTTTGAAGAATAAGTTACCACTATTCTGCAATGACTCTTTTTAGCTCCCTGGTGTTTTGTGGAGCAGGTTGCACTGATCTTACCCATCTCCGTAGAACAACCCAGACATGCTAAATGGATTAAGGTCCAGACTTCGAGCTAGCCAATCTAAACGACGGATCCCAACCCTAACACCCGGTTTCTGAAAGGCTTGTCAACGGTAAAATTAACTAATCTCCTGTTAAATCTATTGTCAAGTTATTTGATTGGTTGTTGATAATTCAGTTAACCAATCAGATGACTTGACAAGAGAAAATTAATTTTAACATTGATCGGCCTTTGGGAAACCGGGTGTCAATCTTGCATGTACGCTTCCACGTCGCCAGAACGGTACGAGCGAACATTGTCTCCATAAAAATGGAATCTTTTCCAAGCGCAGTAAATGGTTGGTTGTCACCATGTGTGTTGCCATTTGCATTTAATGATCCGTACACTCCGTCGATTATTGCTACCTAAAACATAGCAGAGCCTCCGCCATAAGGAGTGATTTCTTCGAAACACACTTGCGCATAGCATTCTCGTGGTGTTCGCAGCACTCGCCGGCGTCGATTCTTTCCACGCAAAGAGATTCTAGCTGCATAAAACAATCATATTTTATTCCATAAATCCTCCATAGTCCATGAAGCACAATTCCGAGCAACGCGGTGCTCACGGAATAATTTAGGGCCCCGAGGTGGGGCTGTAACTCCTAATATTGGCATCCAAAAGCTTCCTCCTGGCCGTTCACAAGCGAAGTTCTACTCCTGTTACTTCTTCAGGTCTAGACTTGACACCTAACGATTCCGCAACCGTAACTCACCAAAAAGTGCTCATCTCTTGATTATGTGCATCGTTTTCTTCCCAAACCGGGTCTTCTTTTTACCGAACCGGTCTCTTGATACCGTTGCCAGGTCCAAGCTGCTGAGACATGTAAGTTTGGTAACAACCCTCTTCAAGTAGGGCTACAAATTTACCCGCCCTTATCACTTTGTCACTCATGTCAAAAAGTCGTATTTAATATAAAAATTAAGTTTAAATTCTTTGATTTACAGGAAATACCCAAAAAGTTTTGAAATATCCGTAATCAGCTAAAAATTGTTTGAATTCGCGCCATTACTGAAGCAATTTTAGAATAATCCACAAGTATCATTATTTTTAAATGTTGACCATGAAGAATCATGCCAGGCTTCAAATAACATGCCGTCAAATTAATAAAACCTATTTCTTGTTCTTCTTCACTGAAGTAGAGAAGAAAAAAATCTCAAGTGCACGTTTTTTTTGCAAACTAGTTTATAATATATCTCAAAACCAAATTTTGTCATAATCCTTTATTGAGTGAAGTGAAGTGAAGCAAACGTGTGAAGCTAGCTGTTTATATCTAGATAATTATTTATTTGTAGGATATATAACATTGTGTTTACCTGCATAGCGTGATTCGATACCATGCCTAAATTACCCTATTTGCAAACAACAACTACTCCTGAATTCTAATTGAATAACCATGTTGATCAAAATCAGTGTGTCTACATAACGTATTTATTGTATTTAATTTCAGATGTGTTAATATTTCAGTTTCAACATTTACAACGTTTTATACATACCTACCTAATAAGCGATAACATAGTGCTGTGTTTTTTAATTTAATTTATTTTTTAATATACCAAAGTTAAGGTAGCTATACAACTGGCTGCCGCGCAACGTATCGGGTTCGATTCACGCATGGAACAACTCTTTGTGTGATCAACAAATTGTTGTTTTGGGTCTGGGTGTGATGTTTATGTGGTATTCTATGCTTGTAAAAGCACCCACGATACAGGAAAAACCATAGTATGAAACACGTTTATATAAATTATAAAATAATTTCGTATTAATCATACTCATTGATTTTAGCAATTGCCGGTTCGATATCCTCATCCTCATCAAACAATTTCATTGATTCACAAATTGATGTCTCGTGTGGTGTTTATATTCTCTTTACATGTTTCTAATATTTTATGCATAAATTGTTTTAGAGTTAATGTAAATGCTGTTTTGGCCGAGGCCGCGGTGCCTTATTGTGCTTACCCTGCAACCCTGGCAAACTATCCATGAAATCGGGTTCGATTTACGCACGGAATAACTCTTTGTACGATCCACAAATTGTTGTTTTGGGTCTGGGTGTGATGTTTATGTGGTATTCTATGTTTGTAAAAGCACCCACGATACAGGAAAAACCATAGTATGAAACACGTTTATATAAATTATAAAATAATTTCGTATTAATCATACTCATTGATTTTAGCAATTGCCGGTTCGATATCCTCGTCTAACAATGTCATTGATTCATAAATTGAGGTCTCTTGTGGTGCTTATATTGTCTTTACATGTTTCTAATATTTTACGCATAAATTGTTTTAGGGTAAATGTAAATGCTGTTTTGGGCCGAGGCCGCGGTGCCTTATTGCGGTTACCCCGCAACCCTGGCAAACTATCCCTCAATTCGGGTTCGATTTACGCACGGAATAACTCTTTGTGTGATGTTGTTTTGGGTCTGGGCGTGATGTTTATGTGGTATTCTATGTTTGTAAAAGCACCCACGATACAGGATAAATTCTAGTATGAAACACGTTTATATAAATTATAAAATAATTTCGTATTAATCATACTCATTGATTTTAACAATTGCCGGTTCGATATCCTCATCTAACAATGTCATTGATTCACAAATTGATGTCTCGTGTGGTGCTTATATTGTCTTTACATGTTTCTAATATTTTATGCATAAATTGTTTTAGGGTAAATGTAAATGCTGTTTTGGGCCGAGGCCGCGGTGCCTTATTGTGCTTACCCTGCAACCCTGGCAAACTATCCCTGAATTCGGGTTCGATTTACGCACGGAATAACTCTTTGTGTGATCCACAAATTGTTGTTTTGGGTCTGGGTGTGATGGTTATGTGGTATTCTATGTTTGTAAAAGCGCCCACGATACAGGAAAAACCATAGTATGGAATACAATTATAAAATAATTTCGTATTAATCATACTCATTGATTTTAACAATTGCCGGTTTGATTCCCGCATGGGACCATTTCTTTGATTCACAAACTGATGTCTCGTGTGGTGTATATATTGTCTTTACATGTTTCTAATATTTTACGCATAAATTGTTTTAAGGTAAATGTAAATGCTGTTTTGGCCCGAGGCCGCGGTGCCTTATTGTGCTTACCCCGCAACCCTGGCAAACTATCCATGAATTCGGGTTCGATTTACGCACGGAATAACTCTTTGTGTGATCCACAAATTGTTGTTTTGGGTCTGGGTGTGATGTTTATGTGGTATTCTTTGTTTGTAAAAGCACCCACGATACAGGAAAACCCATAGTATGGGATACAATTTTAAAACAATTTCGTATTAATCATACTTATTGATTTTAAGTATTGCCGGTTCGATTCCCGCATGGGACCATTTCTTTGATTCACAAACTGATGTCTCGTGTGGTGTTTATAAAATATTGTGTTTGCATGTTTCTAATATTTTATGCGTAAATTGTTTTAGGGTAAATGTAGAGTTAGTATAATTATGGAGTTTCTTGTCCGTTCTTTTAAAAAAACATGTCTGATTTAGAGTGTCATCTAAATTGTAAATTGTAGATATAGGTTGAGCCTTTTGCTAAGCTTCAGGCATATTATTTCCCAACCACGTGCTAGAATGATAGTTAAAAAAGATAGTCCCGTACACGGTTTTACCTGTACTGCCCTCCTTAACAATTTTTTTTACGTAACAAAAAAAAATATTCAAATAAGTAGCTTGTAATAGATTAGTCCGTTCAAAAAATTATGAAAAAACGTGTAATTTTTAATATATTAGCATGCATATCCCATGGGGAATAATTATGTCCCCATAGACAGGATAGATAGGATCCGTCTTTGTCTATGTTCCAGATAACTGCTGTTATAAAGCCAGCGTGGAATGCTCGTAGTTCCGAGTTCCGATGTTCCAAAACAGACCGCTTTAATCACTCTTTAATTTATTATTAAATGCCCAATGAGTCGGGTATAGCAGTGCAGAGTCATACTCTGTTCTGTCTGATGTTACATAAGACATACAATAACAATCGGGGGCGTTTGCCATATTAAAATAAAATAAAAAAAAATGTGTTTCAAAACGCACCCACGATACAGGAGAAAATTCAAGTGAGGGGCAGGGGTTTTATTTTAAAGTTATTAAATATAATGATACCCATTGATTCTAACAATATTCCCGATTCGATTCCCGCATGATTCATAAATTGATGTGTCTCGTATCGTGTTTACGTTGTTTGCACGTGTCTTTTATTTCTAATATATTACGCATGAATTGTGTAAGAGAAATTGTAGAGTTAGAATGTGGAGTTTCTTGACCGTTGTAAATTGTAGATAGAGGTCTTGCTAAGCCCCAGACATAATATAACACTTCTTTCCTAATAACATAAAATTTCACAAAGAGAGTGCGTGCAGACATGCAGATATGCTGCGTGCTTTTCCACCAATCTTAAAGTTTTCATTCAACTCAATAATGTAAAGTCGATATTTAATTGGTCCTTCTAAAGTCACTGTAAGGGGTAACAATTGTACAATAAGATTCTGCTAGTTATTGTTTAATTCAAGTTTATATCAAACATGAATTACATTTAATATCAGATAAACAGAAATGTCATTTTCACGTACTTAGTTCTTAGTAATCCAAGTTGTAAGTTCGATATAAATTAACCTGTTTGCGTACAATAGAAACTACCCCTCTTTTTGTCAGGGGAAAATCATCAAATGACTTCTCCCGCCCAGGTTAAAGCGAGAGAGAGTGTCAGACTCTTACTGACTAAAGACCCACCATTCCTTCTCCTGTTTTGGGCCGAGGCCGCGCCTCTGAATTCGGGTTCGATTCACACACCGAACAACTCTTTGTGTGATCCACAAATTGTTGTTTTGGGTCTGGGTGTGATGCTTATGAAGTGTGGGAGAGATATATAATTGTGATTTTTACGTACTTCGTTCATAGTAGTCCAATGAAGAGTGTATATAGTTCCAGCGTTTTCCGCTAGAAGCGCTAGTGAGAGTTAAGTTATATATACATATAAGTACTAGCTTTCGCCCCGCGGTTTCGTATGTATAAAAACATGTATCTGGGGATTTTAAAAATAGTAATGTTCAAAGTGATACCTCGACTAAAATAGGTTAATCAATTGCAATTTATAGTCTTAATAACATTCAGGATCATTGAAGCTTTCTACCAGTGAAAGAATTTTGGAAATCCGATCAGCGAACTGTTCCAAGGATAGAGAGAGATAAGACGCACAAACTCACAAATTTTACCTCTTTAAAATTTTAGTAATTTCATACGAGTCATCTCCACAAAATTGGTGCAGAGGTTGGGCAACTGGCTGCCGCGCAACGTGTAGCGGGTTCGATTTACGCACGGAACAACTCTTTGTGTGATCCACAAATTGTTGTTTTGGGTCTTGGTGCAATATTTATGTCAAATTCTATGTTTGTACTCGACACAGAAGAAAATCCTAGTGTAAAGAAACTTTTTTCATAGATACTCATTGATTTTAACGATTGGCGGTTCGATTCCCGCATGGAACAATTTCATTACCTAGGTATATGATTCACAGCTGTCTCGTGTCGTGTTTAAGTTGTCTTCACATGGTTTTTTTCGCCATGTCTGTTTGTTTGTTCAAACACAAACAAACAACAGACAGATGAGCTTATTATAATTAGAAAGATCAGACAGACTAGATTTTACATCATGAAATTATTCTCAGTGAGCACTAGAAAGCTGAAATTTGGCATCAATAAAAATTAATTTGGCATCAATCACGCCGACAAAGTGGGAAAATTTTTTATTGTGTTACCAGGGGTTTACACAATAAAACATACACGTAAACAGGGAGTGATTTATTTCGCATCAACCCTTACGTGCGGTCATTGTTATTAATACGAAATAAAATAATTCATAAATACTTTATTTCGTATTTGATAAAGTGGGAAGTTCTTTTTGTGTTTGAGTAAATTATATTGTGGTTTTAATTTTTTAACTTCTACGGGGTTACATGGTTGTAGATTGTAGACATGGGTCGGTTTAGGCAAAATCAGATCCTGTTCCACCTTATCCTAGTCTTGAAAAATAATTTATCCATCTACCTAATCCTAATATTTATTCAATACCCAATTTCATCCATATTATTTTATGCGACACCTAAACCTCCACGCTTTCGAAGTGCTGACCCGTAACGAAAAAATCCTAGTCGAAAATATTCAGTACATTTTCCACCAGCGGCTTCGCCTACGATGTTGATAAAAAATCGCCTTTGTCCTATTCCGGAGTGTATCCTATGCGTCCTCCTGACCGTCCACAAGCTAACTTCTACGCCTCTTACGCCTTGAAAGGTCAAGGCTCTTTGACGCCTTTCTATTCCACAACGCTAGTCATCTCTTGGTTCTGTCCATCATTTTTTCCCTGGAACTGGAACCGGTCTCTTGATAATTTTGCCAAGTCCTCTGGACAGTTGAACGACTGACATTTAGCCACTGAGACATGTAAGTTTGCGAACAACCTTCTTCAAATAGGGCTATAATTTTACCAGCCCATATCACTCATATCAAATACTTAGTGGTATTTAATGTAAAAAGAAAGATTAAATTGTTTGATTTGTAGAAAATATCCAAAAAGTTTTAAAATATCGTAATCAGTTATAAATTGTTTCAGAAATTCGCGCCATTAGTAAAGCAATTTTAGAATAATCCACAATAATAATTATTTACTTTTATAAATTTCAAATTACAAATTTGGAACGTAAAAAAGCATGTCAGGACAGGATGCTTCAAATATCGAATTAATAAAACCTATTTCTTGTTCTTCTTCATTGAAGTAGAGAAAAAAATCTAAAGTGGCCATTTTTTTGTAAAAGTGTTTGTTCTCATTATTTTTTCATTAACATGTACAATAGTTGATAATGTAACTTTCATAAATACTTAATGTGTAACAAGAGGACTTACAAATTTATTTCCTATTTCTAACGGAGAAGGTGGTAATAATATAATCCACTACATACCTATGTATTGGAAATTTAAAACTTAAAATTAAAAATTACTGATTTCGTCACGATATGCCTGAATAATCTTAGAAAGTACATATAACTCTGAAAACGACACATTGGTCTGGTCGCGAACCCGCACCTGAAGATGGTGGGTGGTTGGCTAGGCCGCCTCAGACTTACATTAGCTTAGTAAGAGAAATTGGGATAGTGAGATGGATGATGCCCGATCGATAATGTTTTGAAAACAAATGAAATATTCATATTAAAACTTTTGTCATGTTGGTGGTGCTCAGTTGATGGCCAGTTATGCTTACACAAGTTCCATGGAATATAAAATTGGTACATAAGAGAGACACTGCAAGACTTACAGAGATGAACAGTACTCAAATTAAAAATTATTTGTAAAATTAATTGTTGTTTTTTTCTATGATAACTTTTGTTAATATGGGGCACGCTTATTGGAAAGCTGCAAGCTATTGAAAAGTTCGATCCTTTTCACATCCACGGGGACTTGTTAGCATAGCGGCTATGCAAATTGCTACTGCAAGACGTGGGTTCGATTCCCACACGAAGCAAGTCCTTTTCTGATAATTTCAAAAATCGAAAATTAGGTAATGTAGGGCTCGTCTGGCTAATATTAAAATATTTGTAAAGTAAAGTACTATTTTTGCCTAACTTCAGGGTATTGGAAAGTTCGAGCCTTTTCACCACCTGCGGTTATGTTGTAGATCCCTGACTCGAGTGTGACGAGCATGTGATATCATGTATTTATGAAACGCAGCCATGACCCAGTACAACTGGCTATGTTTATGAGTCCTGGCGAATGGGCGGCTCCAGACTCCGCACTGAGATTTTTTCGAAAATCGCTAATGATTCACTGCACGAAACCGGCATAGAAACCGAGATTTCAGCAGTCACACTAACGACCACTATTCAATATAAAATTAAACAATAATATTTTATTATAAATACAGTTGAATATCTACTAAAACAATTTGCCTTCTGTAATGAAATCAAATAATAAGTATTTATTACATGTACAAGAAAAACAAAGTAGTACTTGAAAACCAATATTTTGAAATTAATCTAGACGAGCTAGAAAGGCTGGCAACACAGTTTAGGTGCAAGGTGCTGATATAATTGTGATCCCCGGATCCGCCCCAACTTGTTGGTTTTCAGCTAAAATCCTTTCACCTAGCCGGGTCGCTACAGCCCTTCACTAGGGTAATTGTAACCATCTAAAAGTTAATTTCTTAATTAAAATTGATTTCGAGTAGCAGGAAACCGAAACAGCCCCATAATTGACAATATGAGTAATAAAACATCTTTTTCTTTGCCTGTAAAATAATTTTAGCAGTTATTCTCTCCTTGTACCACTGTGACTGAGAATTTCAAAAAGAGCAATCTACTTCTGAGCATTTCCAATGTGACAATATTTAAATGCTGTGATGCGTACGTGGTCAATTGTTCTTTCCTTGATCTCCTATATTGATTAATCTTTTAAAATAATCTAAAAGTATGGTCTCACTCGCTCATTTTTTATTTTTTAAATTTGGATGTTTACATTTGAACTCGACTTTCGATTTTACAGTCCCTTTTAAAGTTAATATTATTGATCAGAAGAACTCAAATCCCTAACATCCCCCGAAAGGCTGGCAACACAGTTTAGGTGCAAGGTGCTGATATAATTGTGATCTCCGGATCCGCCCCAACTTGTTGGTTTTCAGCTAAAATCCCTGCATCTAAATGGGTCGCTTCAGCCCTTCACTAGAGTCACCGCGAAGTTATGAGTGTAGTCTAGCTGAAGTACTAACTAACTGTAAACCTCTAAAAGTTAATTTGTTAATAAAAATTGTAATTTTAATTAAAATAAAGTACTTTGGAACTCAAAATGTGTTTTATTTATAACTGCCCAGTCGCTCAGTCTTACATTTCGTGGTGGAAATTCGCGAAAAGTATTTTTTTTTCTAAAAGTCTAGCTATTTCCGGTCTAACTACTCTGAGAAAAAATCACTTAAATAAAATTTGAATTTATAGTCCCTTTTAATATGTATTTTTAATCCCTAACATCCCACGAAAGGCTGGCAACACAGTTTAGTCTCAGGGTGCTGATATAATTGTGATCCTCGGATCCGCCCCAACTTGTTGGTTTTCAGCTAAAATCCCTGGACCTAACTGGGTCGCTATTGCCTTTCAAAAGTACGTAGTAATATTTTGTTCTAGAACGCGTACACATCCCTTAAAAGAATCCGTAAAAAATCCAAAAAAAAAGAAAGAAGCTTAGGTTTGAAGAACGTTAAATGCTAGGGTCTTAGGTGGGGCCTATGTCTGTCAACTCTATTTTGAAGCGAGATCAGACATGGACTCCACTTCGGATTCCAGCGACACATGCAGAAATGAAGAAAACGGAGCGAAGCCGAAAGAAACATGAAGCGAAATTACCAGACAGAAAAATGCACATCCCTGCTGCTGCTTCTACAATAACACTAATCACAGGGTAGATGTCCTCTTGCAAATTATGGTGTATAAATTCTTAAATATACAAATACATTTGCGAGTGGGCATCGGAGGCACATACCATCTTTAACCCATCGACCTGCCTCCCTTATGGTGGGGTGCTCACTTAGTCGTCAGCATTGCCACCGTGGGGGCTGGCGGGCCGAACAGTCATCGATTCGTCCAAGCGTGTATATGTATGTGAAGATTTCCCGTAATTGAGAAAATTTCTCCTTACAATAATTTGTTTGTTCATTGCATTTGCGAAGATGATTGTATGTTTGATAAGGAAACTTGAGAAACAAAATCAGATTTGCAAGCCTGTCTTAAGCTTTTTTCGAGTATCCATACAGTTTATCTTGTGTCATGATAGGATTATCAAACATATTTTCAACTTACAATTTGTCCACAGACGAAATGAGGAGTTCGGGCGTCATGTGCTGGTGAAGGAACCGGTGAAGAGAGGCGATGTTATATTCGCTGAGGAACCATTCGCCTCCGTCAAACTGCCGGATAAGGACTTGCCGCATCCCTACTACTGCGACTACTGTTGCAGCAGCGATCCGGCTATGATTGGGTAAGTTTTAACTAATTGCATTCGAAAAGCAGATAGATATTTATCGTTGAATTTTACTAGGAAGTCATTCGTCTCGTGGTTTTAGGTGCAGCGACTGTTCCCGCGTGGTATACTGCGACGAAGCTTGCCACTATCTCGGCAAAAACTTTTACCACCGTTGGGAATGTATTGGAGTAAGAGCTAACATATTCCCTATTATAGGGATCGCTCATTTGGCCTTTAGGTAAGGTTTTTTTAACCCAGTTTGGACTTTATGGACTGCAAGTGCGTGAAGAGACAAATGGTGATTTCGTGTTAACGCACGTGATTACCACGACGTGTATAATTGTTGGGATGTTTCCACAGTCACAAATAAAGTACGAGTAGTTGACTTTTGAATACACTGTTTGTACACGTAGTCAAAATTTCATTAGTAATTTATGTGATTATAAATTAAGAATGTGACTATTGGCAAACAAAAAAATAACCTTATAGACGCAAAAAGAATATAAGCATTACAATATCATAAAAATATGAAATTGGACAAGTTGGAAACATCCCATTCCATGATTTCTAGATGTAACACAGTTATTGTTTTTAGGGTTATGTTAAAATACGCCCACAAGGGCTTCCCTCGGCTGCCGGAGTCAGCCGGCACGCCGACCACGGCTGCCGCATTGATTGCGGAGTACAGCAAAGTGGACAACATCAACATCTACAAGAAGGAAACAGAGTCTTTCTACCGTATGTTCAACCTTTCGTCGAACCTGGGCAGTTCGGCGAATACTGATAACATACAGTACGCCCTAGTGAGTAGAGTATTCTAACATTTTAAAAGTGTATTTAATGGATATAGTAAGTGTTTCTGATGGGCATCTTCCCTTTCAGTCGTCCACCATGCTGACCCTGTATCTTGAACAAAATACAAATTTCTTTGAGTATTTCCCGGCTAGAGTTGGGTATCCCCTACCCATGAATGAAATGAAGCTATTGTGCGCGGCCTTGATATTCCGTAGCTTGGGCCAGCTAATCAGTAACGCACACACGGTCATGGAATTAAATACTGGTCAAAATCCTAATATGCCAAGTGAGTATCTGAAGTGATTTTCTCAGTATGAACTTTTTATTAAGGCAATTGCGAAATTTGGTGCCTAATTTGTCATACCTTTTCTTTTACGCCGCAGTACCGTGTACGTCCAGCCCCTGGCGTCGAATCGGAACGGGGATATATCCCAGCGCTTCGATGATGAATCACTCTTGTGAACCGAATATCACAAACGTGTAAGGCTTTATTATTGTTAACTATAAAAATAGATCTTTTTACAGAGCGGCATTAAAACATGTTATTTCCGCGTACAGGTTCTACAAAAATCACCTTTTCGTTAAAGTGATTCGTGAGTTGCCCAAAGGGGGTGAAGTTCTCAATTGCTACGGTCCTCACTACGCAAGAGCCTCCACCGATGACCGACGAGAAGCCCTCCGCATCCAGTACGGCTTCCACTGCATGTGTCCTGCCTGCGTTGACGAATCCAGAAAAGACTTCGTCGTGAGTACCGAGCCCTATATTTGCCATTCAATAGTTAGGTAGTTAGTACTATCTGTAACTTTGAACCCTTAACTCCACTTGTTTAGACATTGAACTTAAACTGTTAAAAATAATTTTACTAGCCACTGGTAGTTCTAGCTGTTCCTACTTGTTGGTCACTCGTAGGTAAAGATTACTGACAGTATAGTAGTCGATCTGTGTCACAGACTCCGCTCCATTCAATGTTGTATTTCTGCCCCCTTCAATATCACGTTGTCCCTCCCTCAGTCGCTGTTTTCGGCGTACGCATGCTCGTCATGCAAAGGTCCTGTTACTTGGGAAGGGACGAGAATGTGTTGCCACCAGTGTCCCAATGAGTTCCCGCTGCAAAGAGCCCAGAATGCTGCTGAAACTGCTGATGCAATGCACGCAATAGGTACTGTACTCATCTAAACATTACCGACATCCGAAACACGCCTGGTCTCTCTCGTCCACTGTGCTCAAACACAGGGAGGAAAATCGAACGACCTGAAAGTCGCAGCCAACAGTAAAGCGTCCATGTCCGTCTTTCATATTTATTGCTTATACCCAAATACCCAATTTTATATTTATAGCTTTTACTCCAGTTTTATATTACTGTCATGCTGTAAAAATGGCTATATTTTGGTCCGCCACGTGTTCTACTAACGCTGGGCTGGGCGTGTTTGTTAATGTTACTTACACAAAACTACACCATGATTGGTCAGCCTGGAAAAGCCTACACCGACTCGGCACCCAGACTTGCACATGAAGTCAGTTTTCCTATAAATCACTTTAAACAAATTCTAAACGTGGTTATCTACTGGGTCACGAAGCAATTGGTGTGGTCACTTTCTGGTTTTTTTTATTATCTATTGACCCTGACTGGGCAACGGCTTTTAGTACAGCTATCAATTGTTTGCCCAATAGTTTTTAAGGTTTTAAGATAACTTTTATATATCGGAACATATAAGAGAGAAGGTGAGCAATGACCCGTAGACAAAAAAACATTAGCCTGTCTAGCCATGTCCAAGGTAAACTTCAAATCGATGATGACCCTAAGAATTAAAAATCTACCTAACAAGGAAGATGTCATCGTTTAGATATGTACATATGTATAAAATCTTATTGACCTGTGTAGGACATTCTCAAGATAGAAGCTTCTAATTCAATTTCAGGATTTGATCCCGGAGTTGAAATAGATAATTCCGTAAACACGTTGACTGTGGATAGTGCTCATTTGTAACAGCGGACGAGATACAAATTATGTAGTTGTGATTTTGTATGTAGATGACATGATTGGCACTGTTAAACACCGTCCGGCACCGATACGCATCGCAAAAACATTGTCAGAAAATGAAGGAAAATATTGGTTGTGATTGGACAGGCGTCGGTGCCGGCGCCGCCGTTTGCAAATGAGTTTGGAACAAGCCGGCCGACTTGAACGAAGTCATGTCGCGGGCTTTCTGCATTCATCGTGTTGATGTTCATGTGTTGGCAATCTGTTCAGTCTGATACAATTTCTACTCTCTTATATGTTCTGCGTTAGTTAACTGCAAGCGGTGCCATACGGAACTCAAGATTCCAGACATTATTAACGCGTTCACCCGAAGTCACGAATTTGTGCACCAAGGTATGGTATCAATGTAGTGTAAACGTGAATGTCTTCCCATTTTCCTGTTGCAACTGCTGTTGACCGCGCACCAAGGTACCAGGTACTAGGGGGAGGTGCCGAGACCTGGTACCAAAGAACTTTGTACCTATGTTCTCCCGTGCCTTTTCCTCCTTTACTGGTAAACGGCCGGTATCTTACGATCTGCTTACATTTCATATTTAGTTGATTATTTTAGAAGTATTTTCGGTAATATGTGTTGTTTAATCATTTGTTTAGTTCTAGATCATATTGTGATTTTAGTTTCATTGTTATCACGGTCAATATTTCGAAGCTGTATTTAGATTTCAGTTCAGTGTTTTGTCTATTTAATTTTAAACATACGCCAGCTCTACGCTTTGTAGATAGAAGCACTATCTACTTTTCTGTTGAATGTCGTGTCAGGAGCTAGAAGGTCTACAGATCTGACAATTCAGACGCATACTTAGTGGGTTACTAAAACAAACTTTGTACAAATCTGTAGACACCTTCGTGCAAATCATGTTCAATTTATTCTGAAATATAAATCAAATCGAAAGTTTCCCCGATTATTTTTTTTTAATGGAATAATAGTAAAAATTATTAAATGTCAATCATACCTAGAGGAAAAAAAGCACAGTTTTAATAAAAACCTCCATTTTGAAAGTCATTTAAACACAAAA
Source organism: Spodoptera exigua (assembly GCA_902829305.4). Taxonomy (NCBI): domain Eukaryota; kingdom Metazoa; phylum Arthropoda; class Insecta; order Lepidoptera; family Noctuidae; genus Spodoptera; species Spodoptera exigua. Next base: position 1,541,643 of record LR824601.2, on the reverse strand, counting down.
TCTACTTTGGAATACAGTACCTTTTTTAAATTGCATTAGAGTCTGAATTTCTTAAGCAATGATATGCAGTATTAACGTTTACCCTTGATAATGAGTTGTGTGTTCGTATAGCGATGCGCGCTCGAACAAAAGAGGAGCGTTGTGACCGAATGGTTCGGTCCTACAGGCTGATGCAGCAGGTCTTGTATCGCCATCATAATATACTGAGAAAGGCGTCAGACGATCTGGCCATGCTATACGCCGCTATAGGTGAGTCATCTCGCAAACTGTACCATTTTTATGTGATAGTAATTTTTATAACTGATGGTAAGCAGTGAACATCCGAAAGGATCACTAGCGTGTTTCCGAGCGTTTGATGGTTATGTATATTACGCATTTGAAGATTTTAAATTGGGAATATGAAAGGAGGATTGGTCCTCCAACCACTTCACCGATATGGCGAAATGACAAGCTTCAGAAAAGACAACCTTATCGCTTATAATTTAGCATGCCTTTTTGACGCGTTTCGTTTTTCATTAGAATCAAAAGTACCGGTTCGACTCCAGCAATTCTTACTTACGAATTGTTGTTTTGAATCTAGATGTGCCGTGTATTTATGAACTTGTTTGTTTGAAAACGTATCCTCCCCACTCAACACTCAAATATCCTAGGGAGAGGCACCGATTTTCTTTATCTCTCTCTGTCTCTCTATCTCTCTAAATCGTTTTAAATTTCGTCATTAGTCTGAGAATGTTGAAAATTGATGTCATTCAAGGTTTCTGTTAATAACCAATAGTTTTTAAATTTTTAATTTACCATCTAATACATTGACATTGTTTCAGGCGAGTACACAAAAAGCATTGATCTGATAAAGCAAAACATTCAAAGTTTCGAATACCAGTTCGGATCATTCAGCGTTGAGGTACGTTTCGAGTATTTCGAACTCTATCATTAAGTACTAAGACTTAAATTTGTACAATTTGCTAGATTAAAAAAATTGCGAGGTGTAAATATTTTTAGTTGATATTGTACACAGGTAACCAATGAGATAAGGAAGATGGCGAACCTAATGTTGGGACGTATAATGAAGTATTTGGACAATCCAGAATTAGAGTAAGTATTCATAATTTTAATAAGGTTAAATTCTACTTGTGTAAGTGCACTGCAATTGTAACTCTGTGCATAGTTGGCTTCCGTACAATGCGACGAGATTGATTTATTGTTCATTTCCTGTGCGCTTGTGTAATCACAATTGATTAACTAGATCCCTTTTACGATCCCTATGCAAGTATAGATAATATATGCTCACAGTCTACCCGCACCCACCCTAAACGACAAGATAGAATTTGGCGATATTTGTAGCGGAACTTTTTGTTGTACAGTGAACGCCAGCCAATGCCTATAAAGGATTGGATCCGCGAGACGTTAAAGATTGCTAAGAAAGCAACGCAACTAATGGAGCTGAACTTCGGTACGTGGCAGCCGATGTACAGAGCCCTCAAAGACAACGAGGATGTGCTGGAGAACATGCTAGCTGGCCCGCGGTTCCACGATCACCCTGAGTGCTTCAACCATCGCCTGCAGAACCTCAACCTCATTTAGCGAGCTAAGTGCACGTTTATTTAAGAAGGTGAAATAAGCCTTCGAACCTGGGATACACAAATTTACTCAAAAATACACTAAACTAAATTGTAATATGAAGAAATCTAATTTAGTGGTGTTTCCCAGGTCCAAATTTTATTCGGACTTTTCGACGTGAAATTTTGTAAAACCCTATAATAATCATGTGTATATAATGTGCGTTCTGTGTGTAAAAACAAATTAAGATAAATGTGATTGTGAGATGGAACACAAAAAAGACCATTGGTTCGTAGGATTATATGGATCTTGATGTAGTGCGTACTTGGTGTGCCGTAATTATGTTTATTTGATCACCGCTTTCTAAATAAATTTAGTAAAACTATTGTCGATTACCTTGATAGGACTTTGAAAACTAAATTGCACAAACATTTGTGACAATTTTCTTCACGCGTTCGTAAGATCTCCAATTGAGAATAGCTAAATAATATAGTCGCGAAAACCAAACAACCACACTTTTTTACAAAGGGAAATTCTCTCCAACAACAAGTTTATAAAATAACAAATAATGTTCCCATCCTTCACACCAGCACACATCATTAGCCTATAGGCGCCCGACTGCCCATTGCTCAGCATAGGCGTCTTCTTACTACGTGGAAAGGATTGAGCATCAATCATCACGCTTGTGTTTTCGCTTTCCAACTTATAATTAGAAATTATAAGTCTTGTTTCCCTTCACCGTATGTCAGTGTCACATTGGTACTTGACAAATTCTCAATCCTCACCTTTATGCTTGAGAAGCCGGCGCCATAACCTGCTGGCCACCGTGACATATAGACCTCCATCTTACCTTCATTAAAAATAATCAGTCATGGCATGCCTTATAAACATTTTGTAGGTAAGTGATCATATGATTTGTATTGTGCTTGGTTGACATCAAAATGGCAGTTGTAAAGAGTGACAAACTGGTCTGAGTGGCATTATCTATTTAGTCTCGCTGGGTAGAACTTGTAGCTGGATGATCATTTCGTTGGGTTTGGCATCAATAAACCTGTCTGATCTTGAACTGATCAAAATTTCAGATCAATAAATAAAATTTCTTTAATTCTCAACAACCTATTTCAGTCTTCGCTAATTTGATTGAAGAAATATGCGAAATTGTGATTTGAGCAGGTTTGCTATCAGCTGCAGTATAAATAAGTTGCCTCCGCAGACAGTGAACGATTTCGTGTATTAAGCTATCCACAGACTTTTAACTTGTAACTGACTGAAGCCTAAAAAAACTTGTAAAGCGCAGATGCCCCAATTCATTATGTCCCTGCCAACTAACCCCTTTCACCATTGTCTTCGACTTTTATAAGTCTACTTCCTCCAGTGGTAGAGCACAGCTGTAGGCACTCGTTGTCTTAGCTCGAACATGGGCATGCTCGACCGGGGTAGTACCACGCTCTCACAGAAGATCGACGGGACACATCGACCTTCAAGTTGTGTTTCGTTCGGTGAGTGAAGAGTTCCGGCGCCCACATCTTCCCCCACCCTCATTTCACACCCTCCCATTCCATCAGCATCGTCTTCGATTTTATAATCTACTTCCCCTACTGATGCAAAGGCCCTCCGTCTTCCCTCATCTTCGACCATCTTTTTTCTTCTACTAGGGCACTCATTGTTTTAGCTCGTAAATGGTCACACTCGACCGGCGTAGTACCACCGTGCTCTCACAGAAGATTGTCGTGACATAGCAACCTTAAGTTGCTTTGTTTCATTCACTGTGTGACGTTTTTCGACGCTCACTTCTTCCCTTACTCCAATTTACCCCTACTAACTCCATTATCATCGTCTTCGATTATCCATTTTACTACCTCCAGTAGTAGTGCACAGCTGTAGTCACTCGTTGTCTTAGCTCGTAATTGGGCTCGCTCAACCGAAGTTGTATTACACTTTCACCGGACATCATCAGGACATAGTGACTTTCAAGTTGTTGGGATTCGTTTGGTGAGCGACGAATTTCAGTGCCTACATCTTTCCCGCACTCTGACTTCCCTTTACCCAATTATACAAACTTTCACAAGTCTACTTCCTCTAGTGGTAGAGCACAGCTGTAGACACTCTTTGTCTCAGCTCGAACATGGGCACGCTCGACCGGGGTAGTACCACGCTCTCACAGAAGACCGATGGGACACAGCGACGTTCAGTTGCTATGTTTCGTTCGGTGAGTGATGAGTTCCGGAGCCCACTTCTTCCCCTACCCCCATTTCACTCGTCACTATATTTTTAATGGTTAGTTTTGACTAGTCCACTTCCTCTACTTACAAGGCACAGCTGTAGGATCTCGTTGTCTTACACAACCGACGGAAAAAGCTACCTTCATGTTGCTGTGTTTCGTACGGCGAGTGACGAGTTCCGACACCCACAGTTGCCTACACTTTGGCTTCCCTTTACTAAATATATCTTCTTTCACAAGTTTGCTTCTTCTATTGGTAGGTCACAGCTGAGGGATCTCGTTGTCTAAGCTATCGACGGGAAATAGCGGCATTTCAAGTTGCTGTGTTTCCTTCGGTGAGTGACGAGTTCCGCGCCTTCATATTCCCCATTCTTCTACCTCATTTCCTCCACGTCACCAATGTTTATCATTGTTATTCAACTTTTACAAGTATACTTCCATCTAATAGTAAGACACTACTAAAGGATCTCTTTGTCTTCGACAATTCTTCTTTTCTTGAGTGACGAGTTCCGACACCAATATCCACATCTTCCTCGAGCCTGGCTTCCCTTTACCCAATTATCAATTGTACTCTCCTTTCACGAGTTTGCTTCAGCACACCTATAGGTAGGTATTCTATGTCTCAACTCGTAAACGGGCACGCTCGACCGGGGTAGTACCACGCTCTCACAGAAGACCGACGGGCAATAGTGGCGTCTAGTTGCTATGTTTCGTTCGGTGAGTGACGAGTTCCGGCGCCCACATTTTTCTCTATCCCCACTTCATTCCCCCATCCAATTCCTCATACTTTGTTACTGTCTTTTATAGTCTACTTTCACTAGTGGTAGAGCACAGCTGTAGGCACTTGTTGTCTCAGCTCGTAAGTGGGCACGTTCGACTAGGGTAGTCGCACGCTCTCACAGGAAGTCTTGTGAGACCGCGTGGTATGGTATGTTATCTTCTATGCATGAAGAGTTCCGACGCTAAAACTGTCTTTTCTCTTATGCCATCTTATAACTAATATTTCTCTTGAATCAACTAAATCTTACCCATTTCTACGACATTCCAGAAATGACTCGACATATCTCTGTCAGCCGTGAAGGTTTTGAATTGTGACTAATCGACTATCAACTTAAGTCAAAGATGCACTGCATATCTTGAAAAAACTAATACGGGTGCTGATACAGTTCGTGAGGTCTTCGTCACTTTATTGAGACAGGAAATTAAAATTATTTTCACATGACACGCTCCACGTATTAGTATTTCCTAAGGTATGAGTACTGGAAATAATTGTTATGGAGAATGTAGTTCTCAGTGTAAAGGGATTACGACTAAATGTTAATATTGCTTGAATCCTGTTTCTTCCGCCCTCTGAGGTGAGGTGTACCTAGTCAATTGCATCTCATAAAGAGGCACTTTCCCCTGAGTAGTACCACGCTCTCACAGAAGACCGGCGGGAAATAGCGGCGTCTAGTTGCTGTTTCGTTCGATGAGTGACGAGTTTTTTCACTTTCTGTATTTTATCTACCATTCTGCACCATTGACTTCGATTTTCATATGGCTACTTCCTCCAGTGGTAGAGCACAGCTGTAGGCACTCGTTGCCTCAGCTCGAACATGGGCACGCTCGACCGGGGTAGTACCACGCTCTCACAGAAGACCGATGGGACACAGTGACCTCTTCGTTGCTGCGTTTCGTTCGGTGAGTGACGAGTTCCGGCGCCCACTTTTTTGTTTTCCCCTTTTTGTTACTTTATTGCACTACCCCCCTCCCCCCTTGCACAAATTTCTTCGACTTTAATAAGTCTTTTTTCTCTTCTGCTAGAGTGCTAGTGTGCGTTATTGCCTTACCTTAAAAATGGCAAAGATCTGACGGAATAATACTAAGCTCTCACTCAAGGTTGATGTGAAATAGCGTTATCTGGTTGTTGTGTTACATTCAGTGAGTGATGAGTTCCGGAGTCCACTCTATTCTCTTCTTCTAATTGTCGCTCCTTCCCTCCCTCTATTTCACAGTTCCCTTAACTTTTGCACCGCTGTAGGTACTTTCACCTTCACTCGCTAGTATTAGGCCTGGCTTAAGTACTGTCACGCTCTCACACCCAATCAACTGGAAATACCAATATCTAGTTGTGTTACGCTATATGAGAAATAAGTTCTATGTAACTTGGTCTTTTTCTTCTTCCCGTCACCCCGCCTATCATTCACGTGTTACATCATAACACCAATGACGGGGTGATAAACGTTCTTCGATGTAAACAGTCTTAACATCTTTTTTATCATCATTAATACTACTTACATCTAGCTTCAACTCCATCATCCATCTGTCAGATTCTGTCGTCCATTACTGTCGGATTGAAATTAATGTTAATGCTGATGTCTTTTCTTGCTAATGTCTTCTTTCACAACAATTCAGTATATCTGTCCCTTCTCTGATAATTCTAATTCCCCATCCCGCTGTCCCCAGTCCCCACCGTTTTTCGCAATCCTAAAATATCCTGTAATGACTTCCATTTTCATAATTTGTTTTTATCTAGTGGTAGAGCACAGCTATAGATACTCGTTGTCTTAGCTCAAACCAGGGCACGCTCGACCGGGGTAGTACCACGCTCTCACAGAAGACCGATGGGACACATCGACCACCAAGTTGTTGAGTTTTGTTCGGTGAGTGATGAGTTCCGGCGCCCACGTCTTCCCCTTCCCCTACGTCTTCCGTCCACCTACTCCATCTTTCCTGCCCCATTTCACCCCGCCTCTTATTTCCATTTTATTCACTATCTTCAAAAAACTAGTTTCTCTACTAAAAAATGAAATTAAATTTGACTTAAGGATGTTGTTGGAGAGCGTTCAATTTTAGAAATTGTAAACGTTAAAAATTATGAAGATCTAATCGGTTACCTAAAACGTTGTAGAGACGAAATGTATAAGAACAAGGTTTACAATATAAATACAATTATATAAAACAGCTACATACTTACCTGAGATAAATGTGACAAAATAGACTAAAAGTGGAGCTTGTTTGGCAATTCCTAAAGGCAAATATGCTGTATATGTAAAGATCTTGTGCAGCTCTAATGTCCCAAACACAATTCTTTCCCTAAACTTCATCCTGCAACTATGTACATGTGCTTAACCTCTCTTATTCGGCTTTTATTAGTCTACTTCCTCTAGTGGTAGAGCACAGCTGTAGGCACTCGTTGTCTCAGCTCGAACATGGGCACGCTCGACCGGGGTAGTACCACGCTCTCACAGAAGATCGACGGGGCATAGCAACCTTCAAGTTGCCGAGTTACGTTCGGTGAGTGAAGAGCTCCGACGCCCACTTTTTCCATAAAGCCAATTCATCTCTTCTCACTCCAATTCATAAATGTCTTCGATATTTATCATTCTGCTTTCTCTAGTGGTAAAACACAGTATCCCTAATTCTTCTTCCCCGTCCCCATGTTTTCATCGTCGCTATCGACTTTCAAAAATACACTTTCTCTTATAGTAAGTCACAGCTGTGGGATCTCGTTGTCTTAGAAGACTGGCGCGAAATAGCGACCTTCAAGTTGCTGTGTTTCGTCAGGCGAGTGACGAGTTCCGAGGCCCATATCTTACCCCCAACTGAGCTTCACTTCTAATCACAGGTTTGCTTCCTCTAGTGGTAGAGCACAGCTGTAGGATCTCGTTGTCGTAGCTACGCGATCGATGGGAGATAGCAACCTTCAAGTTGCTCTTTTTCTTTCGATGAGTGACGAGTTCCAGCCTTTATGTCTCCCCCGTCTCATTTCAGCCCCTCTTCATCATTGTCTTAAATTTTCATAATCTACTTCCTCTAGTGGTAGAGCACAGCTGTAGGCACTCGTTGTCTCAGCTCGAACATGGGCACGCTCGACCGGGGTAGTACCACGCTCTCACAGAAGATCGACGGAACACAGTGACCTCTTCGTTGCTGTGTTTCGTTCGGTGAGTGACGAGTTCCGAAGCCCACACTTTCCCCTATCCCCACTTCAATCCCCCTCCCCGTACCTCATTCATTATCTTCGACTTTTATTGTCGGCTTCCTCTAGTGGTAGAGCACAGCTATGGGCACTCGTTGGCTTAGCACGTATTCGGGCACGCTCGACCGGGGTAGTACCACGCTCTCACAGAAGTCCGGCGAGACACAGCGACCTTTAAGTCGTTGTGTTTAGTTCGGTGAGTGAAGAGTTCCGGCGCCCACTTCTCTTCCTTCTCCTCCCACTACTTCATCTATGAATGTATCTGAATCTTTCCTTTAACAAATTCACAATATACTGTTGAAATGAATAGTCTTTGAAAATTTTTCTCAAGTGACGTCATTGCTAGGTTATTTATTTCTGTGTGCATGTGTAACTGATCGAATATCAAATGTAGACGTTTCGGCTTGTCCAGATAGATACGACAATTCTTTGAGACAAAAGGCATACCGGACAGGGACCTTTCTGTTCTCCTGTTCGAGGTAATTTAAGGGTTCTCAGAAGCAAGTAACACGTACCAACCATACAAAGCGGTGATCAAATGTTATGTACCGTAATTCTAAGTCATTATACTCCATAATCGTTTATGCTAACCGAATATGTAAGACCCGTATGTACTACATAGTTTTAAGATCCTTTGAGGCTGTCAGTGAAAAAAAGTAAAAAAAGTGAAGTCAAGGTATTTACATTATTTTCAAAAAAGTCGTTGTTATGGAACTGATTTCGTAATAAGTTGTGAAGCGCAAAAAAATGTAAGGATGCTCTAATTTTCGTAATAACATTGTCATCAAATTAATTATGGTTCTATACTGACAGCTTGCTACAACGTGACTCCGTCACTTGTAATATTTAAGCAGTATTTATTAACTCACATAATTTCTAAGATAAGTGTTTTATAAATGTGTAGCTATATGTAAACGTCTTCAGTCATTTCACGATCCCATTTATTCATGCGACAATCCTTAAAGCTAAGCACATTTCTGATACATATAAACATCTTTATAATTATTTATGATTTGTGTATGTGAACATCTAGATGTGCCCTACGCACTTACAGGCGAATGAATACGTGTGCTGATACTCGATAATAGTTTTAAAAATTTGCTAAAAACATACCAACGCAAAACGCATTCATTAAACTGAGAGTGCGAGTACTGGTGACAACAATTTGTGGATATAGAGAGAACATTTTTTTTTATTTATAAGTTATTTAATTTCATTCATTCATAGAATCATGTCATTGTCACTCGATTTGTAACGGTATGTTCTCTCAAGATATTCGTAGTATGTTTTTTTTTTTGTAATTTCTTATTGCTAATTAAAACGAGTCTATTTGATACGTAATGTAAGCGTCATCATACATTATCCGTTACTTATTGTCTTACTGTAATCAGTGTGGATCTCTTTGCTTAGTAAGCAGACTGCAGTCGGTCTAATAAAAACTCTGCGCTCTTTCTCTATTTAATCCTTCGGGGCATCTGCTTTGACAGCGAAAAGATGAGGTGTATCGAATTTTGCGAGACAACATCCCTCTTTGATCGCAATGAAATTTAAAAATGTTAAATATTGTGAGTGATGGAGGATTAGTATCTCATGTTAACTTGTTATTTTAGAATGCACCAGGCAGATGCTCTAAGATAAACATTGAAAACTAACCAGCGGCCTGTTCGTAAAACACTGCCATGTTTAACGAATTTTATTTTAAATTTCCTTTTCTCCTCGTTCTGCAGTCTGCTTGCTCTACAGTGAGTAATTAATTATGTCTAACATATTCTATGCACTCGTAAATGTCGTAAAATATGTCGCAGGTAGTTTGAAAGTAATTTAGGTACTCGTGGATAGTACTTATACAACGGGCAGTGAAGGCTTAACTAAGCCCGTAGTTACCATCAAAGTTAACCGGTCTATCCACAGTATTTTAATTAGATAACTTAAGGATGTCATTTTTAAATTTGTTCCTTTTGATTATAATTTAGTTCCTTCTCTTTGATTTTGAGTAGGATATGTGGTTCGGATGTTCAGAAGTTGCAGCTGGTGACTTTTGTCTTCTGAACTGCGGTAGTTGCGACGGTAAGTCGCCAAAAAGAAGTAGATACATGGGTGTGTAGCATTTTCTAGTGATGAAGTTCACTATACCGTTGTCACACTGCACGATAGGCTGACTAACCTGAAGTTGTATCTTAAAGTAAACTGTAATCGGAGCGCTTACTAGAGTGCACTGTGTCAGTTATCTTATAGAACTTCCAAAGGATGGTCGTTACAGTCTTCGAGCAGGAACTTCGGTTCTGGTGGGCGGGATTCACTTGTCTATCTTTCTAATCTAAATCTTTCTGAACTGTCACTTCGGAATTATATGAATTTAGGTACTGTAATTTGATTGAAAGCCGACTACATCTTTAGGCAAAATCGCTTGTGAGTGACAGATTCATATTTTCTATTTATTATTTACAAAACTATTCTTCTTTCGACGTCCGTGTGCGTAGCATCAAAAACTTCTTCATCGTATTCCTCTATTATAAACTTCATAGTAAGGTTGGATTTTGCTGGAGTTTGCTAGACTAGTGCTAGTTATTGACTTGCCATTGCTCGCGCATTACTAATCGACTAGATCCTGATAGAACTACTTCATTAACCCCACACAAGGCTTGACAATTACTCAAATTCGATTAATCCTATACATCTTAGTGTGGACACGATCATTAGGTACTGAACATCACTTGCGTAGTGCTATAGACACGACACGTACGTACTTAACATCACTTGCGTAGTGCTATAGAGACGACACCTAGGTAGTAAGCGTCATTTGCGTATTGCTATGGACACGTCTCGTAGGTACTTAACATCACTTGCGTAGAGCTATGGGCGCGACACGTAGGTACTGAATATCACTTGCGTAGTGCTATGGAGACGACACCTAGATAGTAAGCGTCAATTGCGTATTGCTATGGACATGACATGTAGGTAGTAGACATCACTGACGTAGTGCTATGGATATGACACGTTGGTATTGAACATCATGCCACATAAACATCTATTAAAACGTAACTTCACAGTGAAGTTGGTCCCGCCCCGTACTGGACTTTTTACTTACATGGGACGAAACAACTCATTTTATAACAACTTCACCGGAACGGGACTTACAGTGCTGTGTCAGTTATTTAAGGAATTCAAATCTATTGGTGGCTTTTTTTGGTTGTGCCAGCGGTGACGTACCGATTCTCTAAATGACAGTAAGAGGCGAGAGAGTAATGCTTGAAAATGCATTAGAGTGGCATCATAATGCGTCTTATGAGACGAGTCAGACGAGGTAGTAATTTGTAACCTGATTACGTAACATCAATTGAGTAATTTAACTGTCTTGACTCAATTATTTTTTCTTCCTTTCTTTAATTATAAATCACGCGACAAAATGATTATCTTATACGACGTAACCTCACAGTGAACTCTGTCCCGTTACGTACCGGACACAAGACATTTCTAACATCATGTAACACCTACTCACGGTACGGGACTTAGTGTGCTGTGTCCGTTATTTAAGGACTTTTGAACGATGTTCGCAAGTGACAAATTCTATTATATTTTATAATTTCATTCAATTGTGCTGTGGGCAATACTACGTTCGCAGTTCATGTATGCACCATCACTTGCGTAGTGCTATGGATACACGTAGGTAGTAGGCGTTATGACATTATATGGCGGAGAAGTTGCTTAAAAAGGCAGGAGGCTTTATAAGACGAGGTAGTAATTTTAAAAGCCACATTACGAAACTATTTGGCCTTGATTTAGCTGTCTGTATTCTATTTTTTCATATTTTTATTGTTTGAAATGACGCGACAAAATGATCTTATACGACGTAACCTCACAGTGAACTCTGTCCCGTTACGTACTGGACACGAGACGTACCATTACGTCATTTAACACCTACTTACGGTACGGGACTTAGTGTGCTGTGTCCGTTATTTAAGGACTTTTGAACAATGTGCGTAAGTGATAAGTTCAATGTTTTCCTCTATATTTTAATTTAAAATTCTATATTTACGGAAAAACTGAGCATTCCTTATTGTGATACTATTGACAGAATATTTATAAACTAATGCCTAGTTGCGTAGTGCTATGGACACGTCACGTAGGTACAAAACATCACTAGCGTAGTGCTATAGACACGACATATACGTACGAAACATCACTTGCGTAGTGCGATGGGCTGGATAGTAATGGTTTCTGTGCACGCGACACATAATAGCCACACAGACATCTATAGGAACGTAACCTCACAGTAAAGTCAGTCCCGCCAAGGACTTCTCACATTAGACAAAGCAACTCGACTTTTTACTTTCACCACGGAACGGAACTTACAGTGCTGTGTCAGTTATTTAAGGAATTTAAAATCAGTGATGGCTTATTAATTGTGCTAGCGGTAACTTATTCTGTAAAGACATTAAATGGCGGGAGTGTTATTCGAAAACGTGGGAAAGTGGATTTTAAACGAGGTAGTAATTTTTTGATGTGGTAACTGATAACTCAACTATATTCTATACTTTTTTCTTCTTTTCGTTAATTTTGAACTACGCGACAAAATGATTAGATCTTGTACGACGTAACCTCACAGTGCTCTCTGTCCCGTTACGTACCGGACACAAGACGTACCATTACGTCATCTAACACCAACTCACGGTACGGGACTTAGTGTGCTGTGTCCGTTACTTAAGGACTTTTGAATGATGTTCGCAAGTGATAAGTTCGATTTTCGATCTATCTCTAATTTACAATTCTATTTTCATGGAGATACATACACAATTCCTCATTATTAGGCATCTCTTGCGTAGTGCTATAGACACAACACAAGGGTAATATTAATAACTTAACTGAACCATATAAACCACACAATCATTTTTAGGAACGTAACTTCACAGTGGGGTCGGTCTCGCCACGTACTGGACTATTCACATTAGACAAAGAAACCCATCTTTTTATACATCTCTTCATGTAGTGGGACTTACAGTGCTGTGTCAGTTATTTAAGGACTTATGAATTGGCGGTTAATTTATTCACAAAAATACCTCATCATCTAAACGTAGGAGAAACTAGCAACATGCTGAAGGCGGAAGAGAAGGTTAATAATACAGAATTTTTGATATGTAAGGCAAAGAAGTATGTAGGTAAGTACCTAGTAACGAAATGGAAAATTAAGTCACCATTTTGCCCTCCATACAGTTTCTTTTTTATTAATTTTGAATGACGCGATCAAAAATTTAAATCTTGTATGACGTAACCTCACAGTGAACTCTGTCCCGTTACGTACTAGACACGAGACGTACCATTACGTCATTTAACACCAACCCACGGTACGGGACTTGGTGTGCTGTGTCCGTTATTTAGGGACTTTTGAATGATGTTCGCAAGTGTTAAATTCGATTTTCCTTTAATTTTAATTTACAATACTAATTCCACTGAGATACTGCGGATTCAAACACTACAGACACAATACATATGTACGAGGCATCACTTTATAGTGCTATAGACGTACCCGGTTGCTAGGGACACGACTCCTAGGTACTAGGTGTCAGTTGCGTAGTGCTATAGACATGACACGTAGGTACTAAACATCACTTGCGTAGTGCTATAGATATGACAGATAGGTACTAGACACATATGAACCACCCAAACATCTTTTGGAACTTAACCTCACAGTAAGGTCGGTCCCGCCGCGTACTGGACTATTTACAATGGACTAAGCAACTTGTCTCTGAACAACTCACCGCGGAACGGGACTTACAGTGCTGTGTCAGTTATTAAAGGACTTAAAATCTAAAGGTGGTTTACGTGCAGTGCTATAGGTCTTATTCTATTTATGAGTATAGTCACGAGGTAGTTTTAAACTAGTCCAGCTATGACGGGACAAAAACGTGTATGCTGCTTTAAAAAGGTCACTAAAGTAGTAAGGTGCTTTCCACTTTGCCATTTCTCTCCTTCCTTCTCAACCATCATCACCCTTGAACTTTCCACTCGGATTATATCTCAGATCTAGTTGGACGTAACTTCATAGTGAACTCTCTACTGTAAGTGAAGTGTTGTTAAGAACAACAGTATTTTCGTCAAAACGTCTCAATCGGGGGAGGTATGCTTCAGCACATGAGATTGGTCGACTGGATTGATTCCATTGATCTCATAAAAAGTTGGGTTACCGCAGGCCCAACCCACCCAAAGGTCGGCAATACTCTTACACAACACAACAACACTGGTGGGGCGGGTGTCCATGGACTGCGTTGATTGCTTACCATCTATTCTGTATGTCCGTTTACCGATCTATCCGAAACTGTGACATTATTTTACATGAGACAACCGTCAAGTACGCTTCCTCTATACTCCTTGGCACTCCCTGTTTGTAGGCAACCTCCATCTGATGATAATCCATTAACATCTACTATATTATCTAGTTGAGACTGATAGGGTTACTTACTTATAGAGATATACGTAATTTAAGACCTGTATGTATATTATAACGCTATGTCTAAGATCACTGCCAGTAATTACTTTGTTATAATGCGAATATTCTTTAACGGTTATTAAACACAAAGGTTTTGTGAGTTCGCAGGTTTACATCTGCTTGGGCGGCGACAACTGCAGCTGGTATCGAAGAACTGTTATTATAAAAAACGAAATATACTAATTGAGTGGCTATACAACCTCGGCCACTCTTGATTCCCACTTTAAAATGTTTGGTTATTTAAGAAAGACAACCGGTAAAATAGGGGACCACAGAGTCTCTTTTATTTTTCTTTTGTTACTTAAAAAAAGTTTATTTTAATTTAGGTTTTGAAAATAGTAGGTATACTATGTTTAGGTATAGGGCAAGTAATAGGTAGGTTATTGTGCGGTTATTGTTAGGTTAACGGTTTTTGAACATAAAGGTGTTTGTAAGTTTACAGGCAGGAACAACATCTGCATGCGCGGCGGCGAGAACATCAGCAGTAAGTACCATCATCGGCTACCGATAGCTATACGGGAATGAGGGCAATGTATAACGTTTCCAAATTATTTCATCATCTATCAATTATTTAATTAGGAATACCCAATAACTACCTCACACAATATCTTCTATGTAATTTTAACACTGATCTTGGAAGGGAGCGATAAGATGTAACAATATCTTAGTGTCGGAAGAATGAGGTTATGACCTGTACAAGATCTGAGATCTGATCGAGTGGAGCGCGGGCTTTCCTATCATGCCTTTCCTTCTTTCCTTTCCAATCTAAATCTTTCTTCTAAATCGTCACTAGGTCGGCAAGGCTGCATTGTCTCGAGGATGATTCTCATCATTCTTGGTTTAGACATTGATAGGAGCAGGTTCACACAGGAAGGTCTTAACTATCAGGCTGAGTAGGCTAAAGTGGCGTTCTATATCTCAAAACTATCCTTACTTCATTAAATCTATCATTATTTTAACTATGTAATTTTATCTTCTATGTAATTTTAACACTGATCTTGGAAGGGAGCGATAAGATGTAACAATATCTTAGTGTCGGAAGAATGAGGTTATGACCTGTACAAGATCTGAGATCTGATCGAGTGGAGCGCGGGCTTTCCTATCATGCCTTTCCTTCTTTCCTTTCCAATCTAAATCTTTCTTCTAAATCGTCACTAGGTCGGCAAGGCTGCATTGTCTCGAGGATGATTCTCATCATTCTTGGTTTAGACATTGATAGGAGCAGGTTCACACAGGAAGGTCTTAACTATCAGGCTGAGTAGGCTAAAGTGGCGTTCTATATCTCAAAACTATCCTTACTTCATTAAATCTATCATTATTTTAACTACTTATTATTCTAACCTAGTTATAAGATTAGTTATAGTTATGTATGTAAGTGAGTATGGAAGTGATTTAATTGTTTGGAAGTGGAACAAATGGTGATCGGAATGTATCGATGCTGAGTGAAAGGAAGCATTCAGATGAAGGGCGGGGGATATAAAGTAGGGATAAACATCCCAAAAATGTTTCGAAAATTGCCGGTCAACGTACGTTTTGTAAGCAGTGTAATCAGTATCATTGGAAATTGTCTCTAAGGATAGTAGCGTGTTGAAAACTTACCTCAAGTGTAAGAGAGATGAATGAACGTCCATTAAAAAGTATGCAAGTTGAAGAATGACAGTTTATTTGACATTTTTTTAGAAGTTTATAGCGTTCGTTGGAAACCTTGTAAATGGGCTCTTGTTAAACTTAGGTATATTATTGTTGTTATATTTAAGTGAAGTATGAGTTATTAACTATATTATTTTTATCAAGTCAGTTGGAAACCTCCAGAAGTGGGCTCATGTTATTGTTAGCATTAGATATATGACAAAATCAAATTACCTTGCGACATAAATCAGTGTTGTGTGTAAACATAATAATGTAAGTCGGTGTCTAGTTTGTAGCATTGTGTACCTATTCGCTTAAGTAAACGCTTCGAAAATGTATCTCTTGGTTTTTTATTTATATCTTTAAACCTTAATTAAATAATAAAATTAAGCCTGAACTATACACACACGATGTATCAAAATTTAATTTAACTAAATACAAGTATATACAGCAGAAGAAGTGATTTATAAATGAATTATGCAGTTATTTTATTGGCAACATTGGAATGTTCTCATACTTAGTAGGTACTGAGGAGTTCGAAAATTGAATGAACAGATTGAATTTCCCAAAATTATGATATACTTAAGTACCAAAAAGACGAGAAACTTCCTCACTTTTCTGATGGTAATAAACTAATGATTGTGAAGAGCTTGGTTCGAAGCCAGGCTCTAGAATGTTATTAGTGTAATAAATTCTGAAACTCATACGTTATTTTTGTGTTGACAGGAGGAGAAAGGAATGCGAACACAAAATATTAATTGAAGCGGCATGGGTCCTGCATAACTCAGTGGACAGATAGTTAGATATGCCAATCAGGCCGGTGATTCTACACATTTTTTTTCAGAAATGACCTCAAAGTCAATCAGCGCTATACTTACAACTACTTGTACTATTATATATAAGATTTCCATCTCATGTTTTCTATGATATGTTAAAAGTGTGGCTGCTTAGCAACAAGTCCTGGTCTCCATATTGTGCTTGGCAGCCGAAATCCCTTTGTTTTCGTAGGTTATTTAAAAGGTTCTCGAATTATTTACTATTTTATAAAGATACTAATCCTATTATGACAGAAACGTCGGCCTGACTCACAAGGACAAAAGTTTTTGTTTAAAAAAGACTTAATACAAATTGTCTTGTTTTCTTTAGGTAGCAACTGCAGGCGTCAGCAGCTTATAGCCCCAAGACATCCACCACTGAGCTTCTGCCTCACCCAATGACTTCCACTTCTATCGAACTGAAAGTCATTGGTCGAGGCCGGAGATTACAAAATCATCAGGGCACATCGAGCGAAACGCAGTCCATTGCTACTTAATGTCTTAAAGTTGAATCTGTCTTGTTTCCTTTGGATACCATATAGGGGCAATAGCAGCGTAGTGGCCCCAGCAGCTGAGCAGTGCTGGGCACATCAATACAACTACCACATCGGCCAGTTGGAAGGGCACCAAACTACACCAAGATTTCACATTCAAAAGCCAACATATTTTTATTTTAATATGAGAAAACTAAAATGTAACTGTCTCGACAATAGTGTACCTGATTTATAAATACACTGTAAACTTACTTTGAATAAATGCTACTAATATATTATTATATGTGAAGTTTTATTGTTAATCAAATATCTTGTCGTCCTTTCTTAGCGAGAGGAAAATCATCAAATGACTTCTTCCGCCCAGGATCGGGCGGGAGGGAGTATCAGACTCTAAAACCCCTCCGCTCCTTCTCCTGCTCTGGGCCGTGGCCTCGATCCCTCATTGCGCTTACGACAATACGACTTACGCTTCGACCCCGGCTGGATATCAGCCCTATAGGTCCCCGTCTATGATGGTCACGCCGCAACACGGAAACGCAACACGCCGTACTCTCGGGTCTGGTTCTGGTCGGGCGACAAGCCACCCTTACTCGCCGACCGCAGACCCGCGCTTACGGTGGCCATAGATCGTTTCTCACTGGCCGGAAATCATCAGTAAGTACCTACATTGCAACTTTGCAAGTCACCGTTGGTCAATTAGAAAATCTGAAAGTCTTGCAGTTAAAAATCATAATTAGGTAAAAATATTTAATTATTTCAATGTGTGTCTAGACTGCACGTAACTGTTTGGCGAGAAAACTCGACTAGGGCCACGCTAGGGCCATTGAACAAGACACAAACGGACGGAGCGGATCCCTAAAAAATAACATTTTCGCTCATACACGAACATAGAAGCAGACTATTTCTATCTCTCACTAAGTGAGAGAATGTATGGCGATAAATAAAATTCTTAGAGCTAACCTAGCAACTTGAAATTTTATGTGATAGGTGGCAAACGAGCGAACTTGTTACCTCATGGTAAGCAATCAGCGCTACTCATGGACACCCGCACCAACGGAAAAGTTACGAGTGCGTTGCCGACCTTTTGAGGATTAGTGATTGGGGAGCGGAACCCACAGAGTACATTTTATATAACTGTGGGAACCTTCCCAATATATATGATAGGACGTCTGGTAACTTCACTCACACGGCGAAACACAACCCTGTGGTTGTTTCACGTCAGTTTTCTATGAGGCCGTGGTATCACTCCAGTCGAGCCGACCCGTTCTTGCCGAAGCATGGCTCTCCCACACTTAATGTAGGTACAACAAATCTTTTGTAAAGTCGAGGCTTTCTTTATTTTAGGTTCAATGAATTAATAGAGGAAAGTTCGAGGGTGAGTAGTAGGTGGGTGATTCTTCACATCAATTAAAAAAAATTTAACAAGTCATTATCCTCCCAGGTCTTTAAGCATCTTAGTAATTTATTTTATACAATATTTTTAATCGGTTGCTTGTAAGCAGTGGTGAGATTTAATTTAATAAAATAATTATCTGTGTTTTAATCAGCAGACTCGTTAATTTTCGGTTGAGGATAATGACATTATTAATTTTTTTTTAATTGATGTGAAGAATCACCACCTGCTTAGCCAGAGTCCCGGTGACTTTTTTAAATTCTTAGTTTAATCTGCTTCGTTGGTGATCGAACAAAACAAAATTTAGAGTGTCTAGTTAGAATCTAATTAGGTATGTATTTATTATGGACGAATTGGATCTCATAAACGTTTTTGTGGTTTTAATAACCATAAGTAAATACAATGAGTTGGTTGGCGAGAGGCAGTGTCAGACTATAACTGAGTAAAAAACACAGAACACGTACAAAAAGAAGATGCTGTAGAGTTTCCTAATGGAACTTTTAGACGCTTGCCGAGACTCGACAAACGCCCACAAGCTCCAAGCCTTTACAAAATGCCAACATGTAAATACGTCGCAAAGGCTTGTCACCTTTGACACCGGACCGGATCGCCGACAAGCTGTTGCAAGCTAATGAAAACCACGCCAAACACCCTATTTATGCGCTTGGAGCTCGTGAAAGTTTGCCAAGTCACGGCAAGCGTGTAAACGTAGGCACCATAAAAACCAACGCTTGACAAAATTTGCAAGGTACGTGGCTACCCGCCAAATTGCGGCGTAACCACCACGCATTTTTTTATTTATTGCCGCCCATTTTTGGCCCTCTGTCAGGTAATAGCAAAACTACTTACTTCTTCCGTAGATTTGACGTTGTAGTAGCGTTACTATGTGACACTAGATGTCACAAGTGTAGGATGTAACAGGGTCGTACTCTGAATTTCCAGTGAGTTGTATTTTTCTTATATCTAAATTATGAAGTACTTATCATCAAATTACTTCTCTCACCTAGAGTATGACAAGAGGGAGTGTCAGACGCTTACTGACTAAAAACCACTCTGTTCCTTCAGCTGATTGAAATATAAGATAAGTAGCCATATTAGGAATATTTTTGCTGACGAACCCTGTCTTTCTTAGAAAGGGACTGAATGTAACGAAAACTATAACAAAAACTGGTGAAAACTAGGTATTGCCAAGACCTCTGCCAATTCCATTGGCAAGTGAAATGCGTATGTTTTTAAAACTAAGAATGTAGGTAGGTACACTAGACTGCAATCAAATGTATCTACCTATTTCACTGCTAATAAGAAATACTAGATACTTTACTAGCTACTCTCACGGGGTTTTACCCGCTACTCGCCTCCATTTATGTAATTGTAGTGTGATGTTTTATAGCCTACAGCACTCAAGAACATTGTAACTATCTATCAAAGAAAGAATTTTGGCAATCCCACCAGCTGTTCCAAAGATTACCCCCTATAAACAAACTTACAAATTTTACCTCATTATAATATTAGTATAGATTGCCTGTAGGTTACATAAGATTAGACTTAATAATAAAGGTCTTTGTTTATAGAATATTTGAAATTATACCTATATGTAAAAAAAAGAAATCAAAATTAACATTTAATATTCATTTATTGGATTGATACAGTGAGACAATAAATACAGTATTATGGTGCAGACACTGAAAATTTACCGATGAAAACACGTTTCCATTTAAAATCAAAACTATTTTCTACTCAACTGAAAATTTTCTAAATAAACTCTTCTATGTTCTAATAAAATAAACACATGTTATTATAACATTAACAATTAACATTATTTAAAATTTTCAAACATTGATTTTTGAGTAAAATGCAATTCGGATTCCTAGTTTTTTTTTCTAATCTCGCGTATATATTTATACATTCATGGAGAAAAATATTTCTTATATACTACCTACATATTATTTATTTAACTACATCTATCTACATTAAAATATAGTAAAATTCAGAACTAAAAAATGAATGAATGTTTGAATTGGAGTCTGTAGTGATAGGTACCTACAATGATTGTGACTTGTATATATAGAATTCAAAACACATTTCCTACAGTAAAATATAGCAAATGTTTCTAATCTTTAAAAGTTTCTAACCGGCTGAGCTATGAGGATATTTTTAGACATTTTGTTACTGGAGATGGTACGACACTACTGCAACAAAAATAAAAGGTAATATCGTGTTTCTATTAATACGTGATCTCAATCAAATATTTAATTTGGTTATCTGTCTGCGAGCAACCACCCTGACCTCCCCACGCACTGTCACAGTAGAGCTGCCTACGAAGCTTGGGCCGCTGTGCGTTTTCGTGACACATAAGTTTTTCTACATTTAGAAGGTTCAATCTGAAAATTTAAAATTCATAATTATAACAAATTGTGTTATTAAAATGGCCTCCTGTTTCGTCCTCGAATATGGATACAAAGACAAATATTAAGTAACCGCAAATATTAAGCAATTCCGAACGCAGTAGTTTTTTTGCAATAAAAGCAACGTATCTACGACCGAAATACTAATTTCGCTCTTTACATAGAAACAATGTGACTGCCCCGTGTTCGTAATTATTCTGCCTTTCCCAACTTAATTTCGAAATCTTAATGCTCTTCTAAATGAACTAGACTACGTATTTCCTTTAGCCAGTAACCTAAAACTAGCAGGCCAGGTGGCAGTTTTTGGAGGGTCTAAGTATGACGTGATGATTCATATAATTTTTACGAACCAAGCAATCAGTATAGAGGTTAAATTATACTAAACATCAATCATTAACGTATGGCTTACGCACGCAACTATGTGACGGCTAAAATTAGACTAGTTTCCCTTCTTTATGAGTAGCACCCAACAGTAACAATGAAACAATGAATTTATTTTTGCAAATAGGCCATAAAACGGCACTTTTACACGTCAAATTATATGTGAAAACTAAATGAAACCGGCTTCATGTATCTTATCAGTACTCTGAGAAGAAATGCCGAAACAAACTCAGAGGTCAGTCTCTTTTCAAGTCCAGTAACGCAAATAAGCCATAAAAAATAATAAATTTGATGTCCCAGGAATTGATAGAATTTAGGTATTATTTGGGATCCTGCCCTAGGAAGTAACGTTGCAGTACGCACCTCGGGTATCGGCGAGTCAACCAGCGTCGACCGTAGAACCGAAGATAACCGACCAATATCACCATGTCGCGCAATTCGTCCGTTGCTCTAAAATACCTACACGTGTTAGTTACACAGAAATAACCTAAAACAGGAAGAAACTAAGGTAGAACCTCAACTGCTTTAGTCCGGCTATCGGTCCTTCGGGCCGTACTCGCCGAATGGTACTCGTCTTTGATGAAGTTTTCTGCAAGCCCCCGGGGTCTAGGGATGCGCTCAAGCTGAGAAAACCGGCATAAGAATGGTTTGAAATCTTCTAATTGCTATCACGATTTTACGGTCTACTCGCTACTGTAAGCTTATGAGTACTTGTAAGGTTATAGTATCATGTCTAAAAGTTGCAGGAGCTTCCTTGTCCCATAAGGTAAAACAGCTTATTTAAATGTTTGCTACTATCATGAATCTTTTCCTAGTACAAAAATGTTACTAGTGTACTTCGTTTTACATTGGAGAGGAATGAAAATTGTTTCTGAATGTAATGTTCGTCTAGTTATGTAGTAAAATCAATGAGTTTTCAAGTAGCAATAGTTACAAAAGCTGAGAGGAATACAGCCGTGTAGCGAGTGCCATGACTATTTATGCTAAGCTGACAGAAGACACCAAATGATAACATTGCGCCGACATCAAATGATTCAATCAACATAGATCATTCCAAACTAATTATTGATGATAAATAAAGTTCAAGTGAAAAATAAAACAAGAAATAAGTTGTGATTTGCCATTTATCCAAGTTTTTTTTACAATAAATTGAACAACTATACAACGATCTTTTTGGGCTTTAGGAAGCGTGATGAAAATAAACGAAATTATGGTACAAAACATGTGGTAAGTGAAAATAATAAACAAACTCGTCTAAAGCCAAAATTAATATACAAAAGTTGTTCAAAGTCGGTCCGGGGTAGGGCGGTAGCTGGCGACATGTGGGGAGAGCTGGTGACTGCCCGCACCCACGGAACTTCAAGTGCTAGCCAACTACCATCATACTCCAGGGTATCCATCTCTTCATCTTATATTACCTAAAACTATAGTTAAGTATAAACTAATAACATTTTTAAAGATTTTCAGAGCAGTTTACTCTTTTATTTAGGTCATAATTTATAAAGAAAACGCCTTTGAATTCATTATTTGGCCATCGAGTAAAAGTGTAAACTAGACACAATTTCATTACTAACGAGATAATTCAATATCTTTCTTTAACACAAGATTACCGACACAATTAATTATCTACTTATAGTGATTCTTCCATAATTATGAGCACGAGTTGAGTGTTTGAGCGCACTGTGGAGCCCCAGGGCACTAATACTGGGGATGAAGGAGCTCAGACAACGCGTCGCCCGCAACGTGCTCAACCAGTCACTGTGTATAACATTAGCAGACACGAGAAGCTAGCGCCTCCCTGCACTATTCGAGCAGTGCGCGCCTCCAACTACAAATAGATCGTTGCCGCGGTCGTCAACTTACATGCAACTCTACGCCCAACACTTCAGTACAAAAAATATTTATTTAATATATCTCATTTTTCATCGTTAGCTTCTCGTGCCTTACTATAATTTTTTACTTCCGTATTCGTACGGAATGTATGTTCAAGGGTTTTTTAAATAAGTTCCAACTGTACATATACAGAGACAACGAAAGTGCGCAACTACAAGTTAGGATTGCGGGTAAGTACGAGGCAGGCAGCGAAGCAACAACATCCTGTATTGTTGTACGGCAACCAAATGAACAAAGACACACATAAAGCAAAAACACGGGCACGGTACCGCGCAATTCTTCAGTTTCACATAGTGAGTACAAATTAAATTATAACAAGGTAAATGTTACATAAAACTAGTTACGTACTTTCGTTAGACCTCAAAATTCTATAATAATAAATCGATTGTTATATATTATTTGGTACAATCGACGCATATAACAGTTTACCGGCATGGCGTCTAGACTGACCAACAAGTGAGAACGAGATAATTTAAAACTCTAAAGTCATGTGTGAGATCCCTCTCTGACACTTAGGCAGGTACTAAGGAGGCTAGTACATCAATAAATTACAAGATAAAGCTAAAACTATATGGCTCGTCCCTTTGATGACGAGACACGATTCAATAAACATTTACAAACGTCTACTTAATAAAAATCTAAAATCATTCATTCGCACAGCCCTGGTCACTGTGTCGCGAAGCATAAACACACACAAAGCGAACACCAAGAGAACCCTCGTTAAAGCACTTATATTAAACACATTCACGAGACGCACGTCATGTCTTCACGTTAAGCTAATACAATGGACTGAATGCAACCTGCTTGTATTAACCTTATTTATGTATAACACTTGTCCTTGTCCTGCCGAGTTTGTGTATTAAAACATCGAGTCGACATAATATAAAATGTGTCGAAGTAAATAATCTGTGAGTTGTTAGTTTGAAACATGGACAGATTTATCAAACAAGGTTCTTAACGATATCAGTAAAATAATTATCCTATATCGTTTTTATGATTTTTTTAATATGGTTATAAAAACTCGAACAAAGCTAGTGTCATTCATAAGTAACATGGACAATAAAATATATTCAAAATACAAGTCGTAGTAAATAAATTAGTAGTAAATACTACGCCTCCCATTGCCGATAACTTAAAACTGTAGAAATAATAAATATTTTAGTTACAAGATGGACTATAGTCCATCGGCCATGCCGGTAACCTGTACGACATTGATACAACACTAAACTAAACGCAAAACTACTTTATCAGTATAATCTTCATCTTCCCCGTCCTCATCCTCCTCCTGGAAATAGTTAAATGGAAATAAAAATAAAAAAATCAAAATACAAACAAAGCGAGAGACACACAGAAAAACGTCATTCCAAAGAGAAATAGAACAGTCATTTAAATAAAGAAACGTGGTACGTTCAGGGTGAACAGAGGGGTGCCAGCTAATACTACTGATAACGGTTCATAAAGAAAAATAGACAAAACATCAATTACCTAAGCATTGCATGTTATTTTTTAATCTCCTAGATCAGTCCTCTACTTTTTCCCCACCTACTGCATGTCTAATATATAATATAGTCCACATGTTTATGAAATTAACTAAATGTGATCTTTGCATAACTTTTTCTTTTCTACAAGTATTTTCAACACATTCTGTTACTTAATTTAAGCTAATTTTCAAATTGCTATATTAGTTTATTCACCCCAACAATAAGCGTAAAAGATTGTAATTATAGGACCAGACATTATATTATTTATAGGCTGTTTGTTACTCTTTTGCATAAAAAAATAAGAATGAATAAAAAGATTTTTTTCCTTTTAGTTAATCAATGAAAACATGGAACTAAAATGGCAGTAGAGACCAACTAAAAAAGCATCGAAACAATGAAGCTCGATGCAAAATGGTGACATTTATCCTATATCTAAATAATTAATTCAGTATTTTGATGACGAAATATCTCAAAATTAAATGTGAAAATTGGACTGTAAAAGAACACAGTCACTTCTTGTAATAAATAATTTGGTATTAACACATTCAGTGCCCCCGACGCGTATGTGCGTGCGAGGAAACGCACATACGCGTCGGGGGCACTGAATGTGTTAACTGCCGAATCATTCGCATCTAAGAATAACTCCTGGAAACTAGAATATTTACTTGATTCTATAATAAATAGGCCTAGAGAGAAATCAACTGACGATTTCATAGTCGTATCGTAAAAAATTATGTGAAGGTTGTGTAAAAATGTTCTTCACTTCCTAACATGTTGTGTTGAAACTAATAACGGTATGTAGATGTATCACAACACTGCAATACATTGTTTGTGTATTGTTATAAATTGTTTTTTTATCAGAATAGTCTTGAAACATAGAATCATATCTATACAATTTCTGAGCAGCTAAAACCTGGATGATTTGTTTGAGAAAACTGATCCTATTACTATAACTAAAATGACAAGTATAGTCCTTTACTTACATGAGGAATAAATATAAGGAATTTGAGGTTAAAGTTGGGTTAATAAGGTTGTTGGTAAATATTCTGAACAGTACTTACATCGAATCCAAAGCATGTGTCTACTTCTTTTTCAAGTTTAATGCTCCGTTCAGCCACTGGGTCTTTGACAGTAAAAGTCCTCTGTGTCTCTTCTTCCTCTTCCTCCTCTTCTTCCTCTTCCTCTTCTCCTGAAAGAGTTGGTTATAAAATGAGTATGAAACATGGCAGAGAATGTTGACTCTAGTATTAATAATATTTCAATTCAATCAAATATTTTAAAAAACATTACAATTTCACGCAATAATTTGTTTTATTCGTATTTTTCCTAGGCAAAAATAAAAAATAAATGTCATAAGAAAAAAACAGATTTTGCCCAACATAGTAAAAGCAGATATGACACTGTCACAAACCTTGTTCATCTTCATCCAAATAGTCTGGGGCAACGACAGCAACTTGTTGCTCTGTGCCGTCCTCCAGCTGAATGACTTCGAGCACCACATACTGCTGGCCGTCCCCATCAGCCACCGTCACAAGCTCGCCTCGCTTCAGCTCATTATTACTCAAACCCAGCTTCATCATCTCTGCTGTATCCGAGGAATCGACCACACGGATATCCTGGAAATGCCAACTTGGTATGTTAGTTCGTGTTTAGAATGTGTAAACGTGTTTTATTGACAAAAAAAAATCGCATTAAAATTACTATTATGCTTGCTGATAGAGTTCATAATATGAAAAAACATAGTATGCATGGCACAATATTCAATACAAAAAGTATATTGTAACAGGTATAATCATTCGTAGAGCATTTCGAAACAACATCGCAACTGCAATCAATTGTTAAATTATATATTTGTCAAGTAAAACAGCTATTAATGTGTTTACTAAAATATGACTGAATGAAAATTTATGAAGCCATTTATTAAAAAAAAATAGAAGTCAAGTCAGCAGCAGAGCAAAGTTGCAAAACAGCAGTAATGAGAATAAACTAAAACTAAACAAAAGCTAAAAAAAATTAAGGGGCACCATCGCATTGTGTGGCAAAGGAAACAAAAAGGAAATTAGCGCAAAGATAGCACAATCAAAATAAAATGTAGTTTTAGGAGCAATAGCATTTTCACATTATGTATTAAGAATGAGAGCATTTTGAAACATTATTACATTGACCACTGCAGCCGTTGTAGTCAAGATACTGAATTAATATTTTTTCGCTCAAAGCTACGCCCAACTCGTGAATCGAACACACAGTTTGGCTATTCCTTCGCAGAGCTGACTTGTAACCAATAATTTAAGAATTTCTGATAAGGCGGTTATTACTCTATATCATAAAAATCATAAAAAAAGAATTCCCTGTTTCGCGGCCATTAACATGAATGATAAACTCAAAAACTACTACTAATCGTATTTTTATATGGTTTGTACACTGTAATAGTGATTCCTGAACCTTCCGAACAGAAGCGCAATTGTAGCACACTTTTACCAGTTTATTTGTATAATATAGGTTTAAAACACGAAGCACATATCGCAGCACTAAATTATTTCGCTGAGCAGCTGTTTTGTTATAGATTAGCTACACAAAATAATTGGAATGACCAAATCGCCAAGTACACATTTTTAATACTTTAGTAAATCGCATAGCCATTATACGCCAGCTAGAGCTATTGAGTTATACTTGAGTTGACAGTTGAGCTTTACTTCATGAGCAGAATGTAAGGCAACCTTATAAAAACGAATTGAAAGCTACAAACTATATAAATATTTATATAAATTAGAACCAAGTAAGTAAAAATAATGCAAAAACTGACCAGATTAGTTTTACTTTTTAGTTTCACCAGTCAAACTAAAAATCTATTATTTCAGGCTGAATCATTTGCCATGATATTTTGTTTTTCTATTCTATATTAATTTGTTCTAAGTTGAGTCGTTTGCGCTTGTAATAAGCGCCGCAAAGCATAACATAGAAATAAACCCACCCTCATAGGTTCCTCTTCAATAAACTTGACCTTCCTTTGCCGGCCGATCTTGAGGGCGAGAGCGCGCTCATGATGACCAGAATCTGGGTCATGGATAGCCAGGTGACGAATCAAATTGCCTTTGTGTGCGAACATGCGCTTGCACTCGTGGCACGTGTGCGTCTTTTCTTTAGGAGGCTTCGGCACGTAGTTGGGATTGTGATAGAGGTTCTGATGGCGACGAAGCAATTGCTTTTGCCTGTAACATGATTAATTCATTAATGAGTACATTTAATATTGTGATAAACAAATAAAAATGTAAGTAATGTCTTAGTGTGTTTTCATAGAATTTCGAATGTCTTTATTACTGACCTGAAAGATTGATCGCAGAGGTCACAAAGGAACGGCTTCTCATCAGTATGCTTCAGCATGTGAGACTTCAGATGGCGCAGTGTAGTAGACGCGTAGGGGCAAATGTCACACTTGAAGCACTTTTCGCCCTCATGAGTCTATCCGACAAAGACAAAATACATTTATTTACAAATAAATTTTGTTATATCTTGCTTTTACTTTATAACGCCGTATTGATTACTTGTATAAGGGGAAATCTGTTAGGTTTTCCCTTTTTCCATTCTTTGTAAACGACATCTATTTTAATACGAGGGCTACCAAATATTTTTACGCTACGAAAATACAGACTTACCTTATTGTGCACTTTGCAAGAGTATCGGTCTGGGAAGGACTTCCCGCAGCGCCGGCACTTGAGCGGTTTGTCCGATGTATGTAGCTTCTGTACATGAATCCGCAGGTCTGTTTTACGCCCGCATTTTGCCGGGCACAACTCGCACGAGTACATTGGCTTCTCAGCAACTGGGAAAGAACAAATAAATATCTAAACGTCTTTAAACACTTTAATAAAACATATTTACAACTTTACCATTACAACAACATTAGCCAGATTTTGAACTTTTTATGCATTTTTCTCAAGGGGCTATACAGCAACAGCGATTCTTAAGGAAGATTTAAATGTACAAATTCTAAAAGTTTTGCTTTTTTCTCTAGCAAGTGAATCGTGAGTACAATTAGGGTACTAACCATTGTGAATGAGCCGGTGAGCCTTCAGTGAGTTGGACTGAGTGAAGCACATATTGCAGTGCTCACACTTGTAAGGTTTCTCCCCAGTATGCGTACGAAGATGGCGCTTCAACTTGAACGTGTCTGGAGACGCGTACGTGCAATGTGGACACTGTAAATACAAAAAATAGCTGTTCAGTTATAAGTAAAAAAACACATGATAAATTCATGTTTTAACATACAACAGAATAGTCTAGAATTAACACCCGATTTCCGAAAGGCCGATCAATGTTAAAATCAATTTAATCTCTTGTCAAGTCAGACTTAGTTAATTTTAGCGTTATTAACGCCTTTCAGAAACTGTGTGTAAGTATGCTAGCGATGAGCTATGAATAAGATCAAGAAAGTAACGGGCGGGCAGCAGTAGGTACTTTCTAATAAACCCGAACCCTTGACCCCATCTGGCAGCATATAGATACAATCCCTGTTACACAGAAGAGTAAATTATTTTATGTCCCGTTTTTGGAGGAAGCCATGTAAACTGTCATAGGCTAACTACCGGACAAGAATTGTGGTCAGTTTACCTGGTACGGCCGCTCGCCAGTGTGACAGCGGACGTGGCGCCGTAGCTTCGATAGCTCGACGGACGCATAGTCACATTCCGAGCACTTGTGCGGTTTCTCATGGGTGTGCTTGTAGCGCACGTGTCTCACCAGCTCACCTGAGAAAGCAACACTACTATTAACCACAATTTCTTTGTCAAAATTACTTTCAAATTACAACAATAAGAAATGATTGACCAACTTTATAAGCTAATGAAGACACCTCAACTTTATATGTACACATACATTTTTTTGCTGGTCCCAATACAATATCAACAAATTTAGTTGAATTTACAATGCTTTTGAACCAAGTACTTTTATATTACATATGTTTCAACTCACCAGAGGTAGTGAAGGGGCTATTACAGTACTTGCAGACGTGAGGCTTGATGCCATTGTGCATGTTGACATGGTTCTGCAGAGAGGCGATCGTCTTGAAGCCACGTTCGCACACGCTGCACTTGTGGGGGCGGTCCTCAGAGTGAGATTTCATGTGTCGGAGTAACAGGTAACTAAACGAACAACGAAAAATTATATTTAGTACTGACATTCTTGTAAAACAAAAATAAATATGATGGCCTTTAGTTACTTAATACAAATACCGATTTTTCCGAATCTTTTTTTTTTAATCATGTAGTAAGGGATAAGAATACCACCTTTGGTGAAGCCATTACTTATTAATTAAATGTTTTCCAGTGACTTACATCAATATTACACTAACTAGAAAGAATCTTATATAATTACCGTCGATGACTAGTATAGGAGCAAAAATTGCAAGTAAAGTGTGGTCTAAGGGTCTTGGTCCGTTTTTGTGCTGGTTTGGGGGCTGCTGTGGAGCCCTCTGCCATCTCCTCGTCTTCACCTTCCGATGCCTCCTCTCCTGCTTCTTCTTCTTCGAAGTTGTAGACGTCTTCGTTGCCTTTCTCCTCCTCCGTCTAATTGATAATATAATTTGAGATACAGTGTAATCCTTTAGAATGACTTCGCATATAACAATCAACAGTATTTACTGAAGCAGTGTAGGTATACATGTATTTGATTTTAGAGTATTTCCAGTGTGGCAATACAGTTAACCCTTATTATTACTTTGACCTCCTTCATTACATAAATAGCAAAAAAGTTACCAAATAACATTAGCAATATTACGCATTGAGTAAAAATATAAGCGGTGAGGTTATGTAATATTTGCAACATAGTTATACAAATTAGTGTATTTGTTAGTTTGAACTTTTCCAAATAGTGATGATAAGGGTATAAGGGTGTATAAGTTGATGATTCACTATAAACTAATTAATAAATTAGTTTATAGTGAATATATTGTTAGTATGTATTTAGCAATAATTTATATGTAGTAAGTTAACATTTAACATTAGAGTACCCTAATAAGTTGAGCGTAAGACTGATCCACTATTTTCACCATTTTAAGTAAAATTTTAATTCAGTTATCATAATTATTTTTATTTAATCTATGGGCTACGGAAGTGCACTTTAAAACAATTATCCAAAAAATATAGCCATATCTATAACAATCTCATAAACACAGTTAAGAGTAAATGTTAAAAACCCGGCACATACAAATGCAAAATACATATATGAAGATATAAATCAATATTAAAAATAGTTATTGTGATGGAACTATACTGTGAACAGAATTTGTTGAATCTCTCTTGAGTAAGCAGAGTGAACAATGTTGAAAAGAGCCCTCGGCCA
The DNA here is from genome assembly GCA_902829305.4 of Spodoptera exigua. Taxonomy (NCBI): domain Eukaryota; kingdom Metazoa; phylum Arthropoda; class Insecta; order Lepidoptera; family Noctuidae; genus Spodoptera; species Spodoptera exigua. Next base: position 1,510,593 of record LR824601.2, on the reverse strand, counting down.
AGTTTTTATAATTATTAAAAAGATTACTTTCTTTTTATTCAGTCTCAGGCTACTTATAGGACAGCCCAGAAATGAGGGTGTTAGTTACAAATGTGCATCCTACCTGTACTGGTACCTTGAGATCAATGTTGACAACAGCCTTCTCCTCCTGCACGACCAGCACATAGCTGACCTCTCCATTGTTTTCCGAGGGTACGAAGGTAACAGTCTGGAAAGTGTCTCCAGGGTCAGCCATAATTGCATCTGATGTTTCAGCAGTCTGATGAAGTTTTAATTTGTTTTACAAATTTTACTGTAGTCATACTGCTGCCATCTTATGATTAACTGCCAGGTTAAAATTTCTCTATTTCTTTGTAATCTATTTTATTATACATCTCTTCAGTCAATTCACTATTTTCTATTTTATGTCATAGGATCTTCAATATTTGACAACTATTAATTGTACAAACACTACTTTAAATAGCAGGATGTTACCAGTTTATTATATATTGCTTGACATCTTACACTCGACTTGTATTAAAAAATCGTGTTTGTTGGAAATAAAATTAAATAAAAGTTATTCAACAAAGCTGATTTATGGGCACTAAAATTGGTATTGCTATTAGTTAATATGACAGCTTAGTGGTATTGGCATCAAAACGCTAACTATACAAATAGAACCTCACCAAAAAGATCACATGCCTATACATACTTCCATAAAAAACTGTCATGTATGCAAATAATATATGGTTAAGTCTACTAAAAACCAATTGTGTATGAATAGTGTCTTTTTCAATCTCATTTACGCAAAAGTATTAAAGAATTCAATGTGGAGTTATCAGAATTAAAGCAATTTGCCATGAGTCGACCCCGAGGTTTTTTCACCTACCTACACCCCCAGTATACGACAATGCGCGCAGCGATCGATTAAATTGTCTCCCGGCCACCCACCCTCTTTGGATATAGCGAATGATTATTACTATGCTATTTTTAATCCAATAAAATTTTATATCAAAGCATTACATTTTTTACAACTAAAGTGATAACCGACTTCACGTTACACCGTCTAGTGACCCAAATAAGTAATTTACACAACAAGCATTTTTGACACACAAACGTTCATTTTGCGAATTATTAGGTAGGTACAATTGCCTTTATATTTTAATATTAAGTATTGGGAATTTTACCTCAACACTTTCTATAATGGTAAAACAATCGTGTGTACCCATTTTCTCGTATGCTAGTCTAAAATATACCTAATACCGCCAGTAAGTTACAGAGGCTACTAAGCCCACAATCATCAAATCCTTCAAAAGACTGGAAGGCCCCTTGTAACATTATTTTTTTTAGAAAAAATACAAGTTCTAGAATTCTTTTTAATACCTCATCCTGGTTGACTGCCGGTGTGTTCATGACCAGAGCTTGGCCATCGACCGTCGACTGATAGTAGTATTTGCCATCTTCGTCCACAAAATACTCTACCATTCCAGAAGACAGACCTTTCTCATCAGTAGCATTTACTGTAAAAATTAAAGTGCATTGTTTTTACATATGAATTATGTTTTCTGTAAAAAGTTTAATTGTCTCTAGACTTGTGTCTTTAACGAAGTTTCATATTACCATGTCGAGGTCGTGAGAAAAACAAGAGTTGGAAATGAGTGGCTTTTAGTCAGTAATGAGTATGTAGCTTTATCCATGGCTGGGAGTCATTTGTTGATTTTACACCCAATTCAGGTCTTTTTAATTTATAGACCTTAGAAACAAGGTCGTATGCCATTTCTCTAACTAACCTGCGATGACTGTAGCAGCAGTTCCTGGATTCAAGTAAGTTTGAAGCAAAGCTTGCTGCTTCTTATCCTTTTTGTCAGGAGGTGGCATTGTGGATTCGTTTTCCGCCAAATTCCTTTGATTTGTTTGTTCAGCTAAATCCTGGTGAACCACGCACTCCTGAAATATTTTGGGTATCCTTAAGTGTTATATATAAATAAAACTATCGCACCTACACTGCCTTCATATGCTATGCTCTGTTACCTAAATATGTGTGAAACAAGTGGCATAAAAGGATCCATATCAAGCCGAGTTTTGAGATACCTTATATGCTACAGAAACGGTTGGCCAAAGGTGTAAATAAAAGAACTCAGTTGTCTAATTGTCTTAGCACATCTGAGTTATGTTTTACGGTTTTTATTTATTTATTTATTAAAAATCAAATTACAATTTATATTAAATTTTCATGTTGTTAGTAAAAATCTTAACTTATTGTTAGTAAATAGGACAACTGAAATAACTTTGGGGTCATATGAAATCTACTGCTAGGAGTTGTGTGCTGGTATAAATACTTACGCTTTCTTGTTTGTCGTGTGTGACGTTATCTTTCTTTGTTGATTCGTGGCGAACCAGGTACTGGTTCAATACGCTTTCTTGTTCGTTATCTTTATTATTAGAATCGTGGCGAGCCAGGTATTTGTCAACTAAGCTCTCTTCGTTTTTCTTAACAATTTTATGTTTGTTTGTAGTTAATCGGGGAATAGCAATAGCTTTCTTTGCTGAGTCGTGACGAACCATGTATTTGTCAATCAGGTTCTCTTGTACGACGTTTTGTAAATTGGAAGAAGCCTGTTCAATCGAGTAAGATGTGGCAGGTGAATCGTTGTGACCTGAGTACTTGTCTAGTACGCTCTCTTTCCCAACGTTATCATTCTTTGCAGAATAATGCCGGACCAAGTACTTGTCTATTGGGTCCTCTTGACTGATGATATCTTTGTTTGCAGAGTCGTGGTGGGCCTCTCGTACCACTGTACTCTGCTTACTATTTTTGTATTTCTTGGACTTATCTTTCTTTGTAGAGTTGTGACGAATTAAGTACTTGTCTATCAGGTCCTCATGACCAATATCGTTTTTCTCTGCACGGTCGTGCTGCACCAAGTACTTGTCCAATGGGTCTTCTTGTCCCGCGTAATTTTTCTTTCCAGATTCGTGATGTGACACGTTCTCGTTTATTGTGCTCTTTTGTTTGAAGTTATCTTTCTTCCCAGGATCGTGAAGAAGGTACCTGTCTATTGAGTCCCTTTGATCGTCGTTATCTTTCTTTACCGAATCATAAGGAACCACAAATTCGTTTGTTATAGTCTCGTCGTTTCCCGTCCTCCGAGTAAAGTGACAATCCAAATACTTGTCTATTAACTCTTCCCGTACGGGTTTGTCTTTCTTAGCAGAACTGTAATGGAACAAATACTTGTCTAACAGTTCCTTTTGTCCAAAGTTATCGTTCTTCGCAAAGTCGTGTTGTGCCACGTACTGGTTCACCAGACTCTTTTGGTCAATGTTATGTTTCTTAGTGGAATGGTGATCAGCCCGCAGCTTGCGTAGTGCGTTTTCCTGGTCAATGTTATCCAGAGACGAACGACGAATCAAGAACTTGTCTAACAGGTTCTCGTAACCAACACTATTTTGCTCGTCAGAATCATGCTGCACCAAGGGCTTATTTAATATGTCCTCTGGTCTGGAGTTATCTTTCTTAGCAGAATCGTGACGAATCAGGCAGTTGTTAACAGAGTTCTTCTGTCCAATTTTTTGTTTCTTTACAATGTCTCCCTGTACTGAGTACTGGCCCAGTGGGTCTTCTTGTCCTTCGTAAGTTTTTTTTGCAGAATCGTAGCGAATTAGTTGCTTATCAAACAGATCCTCCTGTCGGACGTCTTTTGTAGATTTTGTCAACAAGTTTTCTTGGATATCTTGCCCAAGTTTACGTTTACTCGCAGAATCGTGACGAATCAGGTATTTGTTTATATCGTGGTCGACGTTATTTTGGTTCAAAGGATCTTGGCAAACCAGATGCTTTTGTATCGGACTTTCTTGGTTTCCTTGATTAACGTTAGTTTGGTTCGCAGAAGCCTGGCGAACCAAATACTTTTGTATCAAATCACCTTGGTTGTCTCGTCTGTTGTTTTGTTGGTTCGCAGAATCTTGGCGAACCGGTTGCTTTTGTATCAGGCTCTCCCGATGATATTGGTTGACATTGTCTTGGTTCGCAAAATCGCAACGTTCAAGAAACTTCTGGGTAAGGTCCTGATTATCTTTAGGACTTTGGTTAATCAGATTTCCGTTACCGTCTTTAATAATAGCCTGCTGCTGATTATTTTGTTGTATATTATTGTTTGAAAAATATTGCTTTGACTGGCGACAATCTTGTATCAAATTTTCATGATCATCTTGATTGAAGTTTCCTTCATTCGTGGAATATTGACTAGCCAGTCTCTCCTTACTGGGCGGTGCCTTTTGATCCACTACGCGGGCTGGTGCTATTACAATATTTTGGTGTATTTTAATAACAGGCTTCGTTCTGGGACGTCTTATGTACCATGGGTCTGGATCTGTGATGATCTTCCTATGAGGGCCAATAAAATATGACCTAGTAGTAAAGTTCTTTCGGTAGTTTGGTGTCACCTGACCTGCCACACTGCCTGGACATACCAAGCTTTCCCGGCTCGCCGGATGCACCTGAATAGTCGCACCCTCGCCTCTAAGGGCAGAGGATGGAAATAGGTGTATGTATCCGAAATTATTAGGGTTTACCTGACCGATAAGGCTGGCTTGATTTTCTTCTTTCTTTTTAGGTTCTATCTTTATTTCGCAAACCAGGCCCTCAGGCCAGACTAAAACAAGGAGCATACATGTTACAAATAAATAACTCTCGATAATATTTGTCTACATGTGGTAAGATTTATGGAGAACACAATAGTGTTGAAGTTCACTTAAAATAAGTATTTTTCACGTCAAACGCTATGGACTGACGCTAGCAGATTCCTCCATGGTTAACTGTGGGTCTCTTAGTTAATTAACAAATCAGAACTCTAGTAGGTACCTTTAGATTCTATAAACAACCACTGTTTATGTTGGTCAATGGCCAGAAGAAGACAGTTAAAATGATTTTATAATTACTATCTAGTACACAGTTGTTCATACACACTTACATCTTCTGTTGTCTAATACAGCACTTTTAGAAAATATTTGTCATTCATGTCTATTTATTTCAGGCATAATTTGCTTGATCACTTTCAATAATATTGTGCAAATAACTTATTCCCAATTACTCACACAATCACAGCAAGCAACAAGTGTTCTGGTTTGCTTAACGTTTTATTTCTTTAGTTACATACAGAACCAATTAAATAATGAACAGTTTAAATCATAACATTGCAAATGAACCTCCCTTCTCTAAAAACCAAATTAATTATACATATAGGTCAACAATGATAACCATCCTATAGTACTAAACCCAGCTTATTGTTATGAGAAAAACTAAATAAATAAATAAATATAAGCAGAGATAATGTTGACAACCCACCTTATGTAAAAATGCTACATCATTATTCCTTATCACTACACAATCACCTTAAAAAATAACCACACTGAAAATAATGTATTCCTGATACAATTATGTTTTAGGTTATCCTATTGTTGATTTCCATCAGATTTATCTTAGTATGCACCTCTCCACTTATACCACAATACATATATTTGCATACATTTAAATTTCAGACTAAGGCAGAACTATTGTGCATTGAGTTTGTAATAAGTATTGATTTTGAGTCAACAAATAAACATAATAATTTATCTGATATTGAAGAAGCAAAGATAAAAGAGATTTTTAAGTTAAGAAAGCAATAAAAGAGGTTTTACACTTGTTTTCCAAAAATAACTTGATATTTAGTAATTTAAAATATCACGCTTACCTATCGCCGTGTCGGACATATCTACACAGGCGGCCAGTATCGCGCCCACAGCGACACTGGCTAGTATTAATACATAGAACAACACAGCGGTTGAGGGGAGATAACCGGGACCCCATTATTTCATCTCAAATTAAAGGGTTAACTTATTTGCTATATTTGTTTGAAAGTTCAGTACTTTCATTTAAATCCCACCTTCTGATTGGTTGTAACATTTAGGGAGAAACTAGAATGAATGAAGGCTGACAAAGGGTGGTTCAAGGTCGCATCAAAGGTAAATTATTTGCAATGTTGTAGCTTCACTCAAATTATCTTTTAAAGGGGTGGATATTCAACATAAATCTTAAATTAAATTTTAATAACTTCATCTATGTAACCACTTGAATCTATTAACAAGTAATAATTCAAAAAGTAGTTAGGAATTGTATGGGACATGTTGAAAAATTACCAATGAAATAAAGGTTCAAACATTCAATGTGATATGGTTATTTCTTAGATATCATAATTGAGATATATTTGAGACACTAAACAATTTTATTGGTAAGTAAACATTAGGTATGCAAAAACATTTTGTTTCTTTTTTTGAAAAGACCATGTATTTGTTTAATTATATTATTATGTACCAATTTATATGATTTTTAAAAATATAAGTATTTATATTATTAATTGAATAATTAACTATAAAGATAATGTCAACATTTGTTACTGGAGAGCACGGAGATAGATTTCTCCTTCCAAAACACCCTTAAAGATAGATTTGTTTGATATGGTATAATGTATAATAATTTGCCTACTTGTTGAACTGTATGTAAGAAAAATGTTTTAAACAATCATTACCTGTAATAAACCAATTTTTATACCAATTGTTTTGCAGAAGTGCAGGGTGAGTCCAGTAAACAATCTGTTGTTGATTTGTTTTTCTTACTTTGCTTACATTCTAATAAATATGTTGATTGTATATTAACGTTTCATCTTTTCTTTAGGCCAATGGTATTTAAATTACTTAAGACATCTGTGTGCATGTATTTTTTTGCCAATTTGATAAACTTACAGTAGTGTCATGACTGCTTTGTTTTAGTATGTCATACTTTGGAGATTACCATACAGCAAGATACATTAAACAGCTTCCAAAACATTAGTTTACAATCATCTGATTAAAGTAGTAAGTAAAACTTTAATAAACCAAATGATTGCTTTCTCCGTTGGAATAGAAACCTACATACATCGAAGTCTTATGTTTCTCGCACTATCAGTCCGCCATTTTATCAACGTGTTTAGAAGTTTTCGATATTAATTTCCATTCTTTAACATTTGCTTGTTATCTAACTAAAAAACATAACAAAATATACAATTACGAGCAATTTACCGCCACAGACAGATTGGAAACGAAAAGATAGACGGCGCTAGCGTCAGTCAATACTCAAGACACGGCTTTACAGGGAAATTACACCTTTTCACATATTAATATCGTCACTAACACCAATTCAATCCATAAGTTTTCTGGAATTTATTTTATCACGAATTCAATGTGCAGTAGTTCACAATAGTAACAGCAAAATGTTAAAATTTACCTGTATCTTAGTTGAGCTTCTATATTTTCTCAATGAGGGCGTTTCAATCAATTCGTTTTCCTCCTACAGTGCGATAGTGACGCCAAAATGGCGGCCGCGAGAACTACAAACTTCTAATGCCGAATTCAGGTCCTATGAAAACTAGCGCCAAATGTTGCCATGATAAAATTATATTTACTGTATCGCAAAACTAGGTGGCGGTGTTAAAAATTGAGTTTTATAAAGACATAAACATATTTATAATTGTTGCACAATTTGTGTTTTTTGAATAAAATAGGTATAGTATAGGTAAAGAATGTTCAAAGTTACACTTCAAACACTAAACGAAGCATTACTTTGTGTAATACAGATAGCAAAAAATTGTGAGCCCAATACACAATTAGGTATATGTAAAAAAAAAAGTCGAACAGAGCCGTACTAAGGTCGGTAATATAGATTGAAGGATGTAGGTATTACCTATAGTACTATTTACATGTCTTTTATTTAGAGCACCAACATGTTAAAATATGGTTCAATAATTTATTTTGAACTTTAAATTGAAATCAATTTATACATAGTAAGCATTCTACGTCATACCAAATTAGACTTATAATCTATACTAATTTTATAAAGCTGAAGAGTTTGTTGAACGCTCTATTATCCAGAACTACTGGTTCGAATTGAACAATTCTTTTGTGTTCGTTAGTCCAGTTATCGAGGAAGGCCATAGGCTAAAATAACATCACGCTACGATCTAAAGTCATAATGTGAAAGAACTGTGAAAGTTCATTCTGTAGTGATTTTTTGAGGAAAGAACCACACCAGTTTAACTGGACCCGTTTCTAATTTGTAAAAAAACTAAACATGAATAAAGATTGAACTACAATTTACTCTTTAAGTCACAATTTAAAACAAAACATTCTTTGTGCTATTAAAAATAAACGTGTATCACGTCCTTTATTCTAGTACCTACCTTAGTTCGGTCCTGTACAATTTTTTTTTTTGTGTTTTGTCAGAATTTTTAGCTTGTGTTTGGTCTGCTACTGCCTTTTACGTCTATCTGTACTTTGAATAAACTTTCGTTGGTTGCCAACGTCAAAAAACGAGTAGCTTGTGCGAAGGTTTGTTGAAACTTTTGGCAACACTGAAACTTGATTTAGGATGACATTTGAAAGAAATGACAACAGGAGTGACAATGTCAATTAATTTGTCAAATACTGAAACGGAAATTACGGAAATGATGGAAAGAGATAGTTTACTTGTATAGTACCTAAATAAAATGTTTTACATTTGTTCGTTCTAGGTATTATGATTAAATATTTCTTCAAAATCATAAAATATTTTAACGAAATCTTAAACCAACTGTGTGAAATCGTTTGCCAATAGACAAATACTTTACTTTTAGTTTTGACAACTACATGTATGTACTTAAAAATGCAACTATAGATTTATTCACATCATGGAACATGGAATGTGAACCCCAAACTGGTTTATAGTCGTTGGAAATTATTGATTTTCACTAGAATACCTACTCTGCACCCCCTGCACCCTTTCATGCACCGGGCGTCTTCATTACTCCGCGCACCTCACTTCCCTGCATCAGCCCGCCGCCCGGCCCTCCCTTAGCTCGCGCCGGTTACCCGGGCTCAGTCTATTTCTTTATCCGACCGAGCCTGGTGTACTGTTGGGTGAAAATATTTATTTTTATTTCTCAAAATGGCAGAAGGTGAATCGAAAGAGAAAACACCATATGTTAACGAAACATTGCCGGAGCGATTTTGCGACTGCTGGGAAAGTGAGGACGAGGATGAGCCGGGCGACCCAGACTGTGGCTGTGGTGAGGAACGCGAAGTTGTTGATTGGCGCTGGAAATTGCCGCGAAAGTCTCCCAGGTGGGCTGACTTGTTCGAAGATCAGAAGCTTGTCGTGTTCCATCCCTTGTTCAGTTCTGGATCTGCTACCGTCAGGGGAAATATTGTGTTAAAGCGCAATTTTAACTATTACTGGGAAGTGAAGATGATGACCCATCCTTATGGGACAGATGTAATGGTGGGTGTTGGTACCCGAAATGTTCCAGAGTCTGTCCGTGACTACACATCCTGTATTGGGAATAGTCATGATTCTTATGGCCTGTCATACACAGGAGCCATTTGCCAGAACAAAGAAATAGTTGATGATTGCCCTGGATTTTGCAAGGGTACTATTATAGGAGTCATGGTGGACATGTTTCGTGGCACTTTAGAGTTTTATCTCAACCGTGAGCCACAGGGGCTTACATTCACTGATCTGCTTCGTCATAAGACATTGTACCCCATGGTGAGCTCAACAGCTGCATTGTCAGCCTTAAGACTGACATATGCTTCATCTTGGGAGTCCTCCCTGTTGGTCAACGCTGCAAGGATGCTTGCTACTTCCGAGTCAGGATTGAAGTTTTTGGAGAACATGCCACCAGGTCTAGTTTCAACTATGGATGAACACTTCTGGATTGTAATGCAGAGCGCTGGCAAAGTGGAGCCCCGCCCAGTCCGAAAGCGGGTCAGGGATCGTAGAAGATTCTAGGATCCGCCCACAAATGGCGTTGTTCCGGTTATGCCAATAACGCCATTTGTGATCAGTGAGAAATTGAAACTTATCCATGATAACAACAAAACCGGAGTAAGTCCCACAATGTATGAAAACATGGTTTTGCACGAAGTGCTAGGGCTAGGAAACTTATTTCCTGCCTGAAGAATCACAGTGGTGGCTGGGGTAGTGTTGTGTTGTGATCTTCAGTGATAGCCAATTGGAAAGGAAAGACTGTTTAGTAGATATTAAATACATGACTGTCTATTTATTAAATTTATCTTTATGATGGAAGCAAAAGTAGCTCAATGGTTTCATTAAAAATAATGTACCATTGCCTTACTGGAGGTGACCTCTCCCTTTACATGTTTTTTGAATTGGGGAGGTGGAGGTCTGCTAGTTGTGTGCAAATTATCTAGTTATACTTCCTTTCAAAGGCATTATTGTAACATCTTTGCATTCAGCTAGTAGTCTAGATTTTTTTAAAAGTATTGGTGTCTATATTAATACTCTCAGTAATTAATCTTCCTATACTGATTTTTATCAATTATATCAGTACTATGTAATGATATTTCAAAGCCTATAATAATTGATATATGTTCAAATCTGGCCTGTTCAACTTATTGATGAGTTGAACTGGAATCTTGGTACTTAATGGGTTTTTATATCAAAGACCCTTAATGCTAATGTTTGTACTTAATCAAGTTATATTTAATGAGGAAAATATAGTCAAGATGTTTTAGTCAGGTGATATACTTACGATTGAGAATACTAAGAATAATGATTGTACTCATCACATGCTAATTGTTAGCTTCTAGTTTTCAAATAATTCAATACACATAATCAATGTCTAATTTAATGTTATTGCGAATAAGGCTAATTATGTACCTATTGGATTTTTAGTGTAAGATTCAACTAATTTATGCAATGTTTGTTACCATTAGGGAACACATTTGGAGTTACTCAAAATATATCAAATTGAAACAAGACAAAAGATTGCCCGGGCAGAGGACATGCTGGAATTTTATGATATTATATTATTAAATTACATTAGTATAATTACCTATGTGTAGCTATTAGGGAAACACTTTTTCTTATCTACAGAGAAATGTATTGGCATTCCTCAAAATATTAATCAATTGTTGTGTAAGCTGCCATTAGGGCATGCAGTTATATATTCATAGGTGTAATTCTGATGATGGAAATGGATTGAATTGTGAGGAATAATGGCATAAGAATGTGTTCCCACTTTCCCAGTGTGGTGGACAGAAGGTATGGGATGGTAACTTCAACTTGTATGAAGATTGTTAAGGCTGGTTTATTAAATATTACATTTCAATTGGTGTTGTACTCAATGTAGTAGTTCATCAATGTAATTATGTAGATGTAGGCAATAGCCCAATGTCTGATTTGGTTGCCTAAAGTTGCCTGATCCATTGACCTATTGCAACAAACCTAAGCAGGTTTGCGGAAACTCTAGTAATGTTCTACAAGCATCATTGCTAGCATTTCGATTTTCAATATTATGATCATTATGTAATTGGTGTTCTCAAAGTATTAATAAAGGCTCCGTGAAAAATATTTATTGTCTAGTCTTCATTTGTTAAGTCCTGTGCTCATGGAGTGGTAGGCGGAAGCCGCCGTATTAAATATAATGCCAATAACTTTCTTAGCTACGTTTACGTTTTGCCATCTAGAGTGAAATTATTTCTGGGAATTTTAAAAAGTCATACAGTATTTGTAATACGTAAGTATACAAATCTGGACTACGTAAGTCCATAGTAATGATGGGGGTTTAGCAAACATTGATACCACATTGATACCTACCCTAATGATTTGAAGTCACCTACAAACGTAGTGCTTATATTCTCTTTGTCACCCACGCTTTACAGTCCAGCGAGTTTTGTTGCGACGTGATGGTGGTTCTTTTTTTAAGTGTGGAAAGCCATGCTTGGCACGAGTGTGCCGGCTTAACTGGAGAGAAACCACGGCATTTATGATGTGTTTCGCCGTGTGAATGAGGTTATTGGAGGCCCAATCCTCTCCTCTCCTCAATCCACAAATCCCCTATCCTATAATCCCTAATAACATATAAGAGGTCGGCAACGCACTTGTAGTGACTCCTTTGGTATTTCGAGTGTCCATGGGCGGAGCTGATTGCTTACCACCAGGTAATCCGTCATCTCGTTTGCTTATGACAGAAAAAATGTGATAGGACGGCAATGAGTAAACGGTTACCTGATAGTAAGCAATCACAGCCAATGGAATGGATACTCGCAATAACGGAGGAGTTACAAGTGCGTTGCCAACCCGGATTGGGGGAGGGGAAGAATTTGTCCTTCGGTAACCTCACTCGCTTGGTGAAAAACAACATTGTGGATGTTCTAAGCGAGTTTTCTGTGAGGCTGTGCGTAGTATCTTTCCGGTCGAGTCGAGCCGATCTATTCGTGCCGAAGCCAATGATGTATAAAACTATAGATACGTTGTCCGCGCTCTAAAATGACAACATGAAATGAAGGCAATTGACAACATCGCGCTTAGTTACGCACCAACCTGCCGCGCGACGCTACGTTTGTTTTTAATTTATATCGTGTGTGTAAACCTGTGCGAAACATAAAGCAAGCATGTCGTCGTGTGTGTTCAGACGATGTACAAATTATACTCCAAAAGTTAAAGACAAAAATGTGCCATTTCATGCGTAAGTTCACCAAACAACCTATTTTTTTTTATTTTATTTTTTTCGACGCCGGCGCCCGCCATCTTATGGCGGCCGGCGCATGAAGGTATAGTCACGTGCCGTCGTCATAACTGAAGATGTATATTTATCTCCCTCTAGCAAAGGCATTCCACTATACGATGTCATATTTTCTTTCCCTTTCTTTACTCGTAGAATTAGTTATCTAGTATTTTCGCCGTTTTTAAGCGCCGCGATGTTGGTTCATGACGTGTCTATATATAATACGTCATTGGCCGAAGCATGGGCACACTTCTATATCTGAACTGATCGATAATGGAGTCAGTTAAAAAATAGTAAGTAGGTATAAAATAAATAGGCTTCCACTGTGGAGCTGACCTGGTTTGCATATAACGCGTGCTCGCTCGTTATGGTGGTGGTGGCAGAGTGGTCACGGAATGCCCTAGCTGCCTACAAGAAGACGAAGGGAATGTGCCGTAACGATCGTGCCAAAAACTGTGATTCTGAATGTTTTGATGTAGTTTTTTACGTTGAGAACATAATGTTTTGATATTAGGTTCTTGTGGGAACGACGGATGGGCCCTCTTTAACTAGAGTAATACCAGGGCTTCACAGAAAACCGGTGTGCCGGTAAAACAGGCTCATTCGTGCCCAAGTATAATTATTAGCTCTCCTTACACTCCATTGTATATTTCGTATCCTGTTTGTTTGTCAATCTAAGGTACACAAGTAAAAGAATAAAACTAGGTACCTACTTTACTAAAATAGTTTTTGAAAGGAACTAACCAATTCCTAATAAGATAAAAAATGGTAATCGTGTAGGTAGATATACATCTTTCAATGTCTACCATTGTATGCGACTTTTACAAATGGAAATCATGAATTATCTATTGTTAGGGACCTACCTAGTGTCTAGAGTATTTTGGTCTAGATTTAATTTGTAACAATGTAGGTAGGTACATATTTAGGTTATGACCACGCTTTGAGTTTGATGTAGAACAATAATTTAATTGCCTACGTATAGGTATAGGTATCTAAGTATAAATATGTAGGTACAACCTTGCCAGTCCTTTTAAAATAGATTGGTAAATATTATTTGTATGTATTTAATTTGTAATTTTGTGAACAGCGCCATCTGTGACATTCATGCGTATGATGCATACCCACAGTGCATACCTATCATAACCTGGAACAGAAGGAAAGTTACAAGTCCGCTGTCGATATATGTTGATCTGTGCTAGCCTTACTAGCCATGCCACCGGCTGGAGCTTCTGGGTGATGTGGGTTCGAGTTCGGCATAATGGGTTTTATGCGGCAGATTGCTAATTATACCTATAGTAGGTAGGTATCTATGCACTATATAGAATGTAAGTACCTACATAGCATTAGATATGTATTTCAAACAAGTCAATACAATTTTGCTTAGATTGGTGTCCGAAGTAGAAGAACAGTTTAGTAATAAGTAGGTAGGTAAGTAGTTTATCTTCCACTACTTATAGGTACAGTATGTTTGAATTAACTTGTTATGACATTTACACGAGACGCGCTAGTGAGAACAAGTATAACAAACTGACAAATAAAAAAAATTGCTAGGTAAGTATTAATATCTTTTTTTACCTAATAAATTGCTTTTATTGGTATCTAAATTTTTTTGCATGCAATACGTCGGCAAACGAGCAGACGGATTACCTGATGGTAAGCAATCAGCGCCGCCCATGGACACCCGCAACGGAGGAGTTACGAGTGCGTTGTCGACCTTTTAGGGATTAGGGATAGGGGGAGGAGAAGGATTGGGCCTCCAGTAACCTCACTCACACGGCGAAACACAACGCTGTGGTTGTTTCACGCCGGTTTTCTGTGAGGCCGTGGTATCACTCCGGTTGAGCCGACCCATTCGTGCCGAAGAATGGCTCTCCCACACTTTAACATATCATATTATCGCCTTCATGAACAGGTAGTTAAAAATGATCTTACCACCCGGTTTTCATTGGCTAAGTTAAGTCAAGAAAAAAGTGAGCATACTTTTCTATAGGTACTAATATTATAAAAAGGTAAAATTTGTAAGTTTGTATGTTTGTATGTAGGTGGTAGGTAATCTTTGGAACCGCTGGTCGCATTACCAAAATTCTCTCACTGATAGATAGCTACAATGTTCCTGAGTACTATAGGCTTAAAACATCACGCTACGATTAAATAGAATCGAGCAGCGGGTGAAACCGCGCGAGAGTAGCTAGTATTCGATAAATGATATGATTTTCGTAGTTTCCCAGTTCATTTTCATGAAAGTAAGTAGGTACTTAATCTATTGGATTTGACTACTCTCAAGTACCTACCTAATTCAAACCTCCCGTAGGGTATGGTGGAACAAACGGTGGCGGTGTGCCTTACTTAGGGTGCAGTTCCATTGAGGCGGAGCGGAGAAGAGCTGTGCCGCGATTCACCAATCACATGGCTTGAAATCCATCAACATATCTAGAGATGTGGATTTTAGGCTGAGCACCGCCGTGTCATCAGAGGGCAGTGATCGGCGGCGGCGACCTCTCGCGTCCGGCTCTAGTCAAGGCCATGGTCGGAGCGACAGGAACCGTGAAGCTTCTGATGAAGATCTTGTATCTACCTATCTTCTTTACGCTACAGCCATCGCAGGAAGAGACAATCTGTGCCTGAGCAAGAGTGTTCAGGGTGGGCACAGAAATGGCAATGGGCCTCTGAGCACCTGGTGGCCATGATCACACGAAGATTATTCTCTAACAGCATTAGTTAAGGCTATGCTGGGAGAGAAAGACAATTTCAGAAAAGTGAGTCTACTCATAGGCGCCAAGACACTTGCTTCTGCATGTTGCTTGCATCTGGCGATGGCAGATTGCAGCAGGTTAAATTTTGAGGCCATGTGCGCATGGAGCGACGTCACTAGGCACACACCCAGTAACCTCAGGGATGACGAAGGCTCGTGCCGCTTTGTACAACGAGGGATGTTCTGGCCTGTCCTAGGACCTGGTGTCCTTAAGGTACAGGTGGTTCTAGCGAAGTTCTAAGTAGAAACCTTACACTCCCTAGTCTTTCGCCCCAGAGAGCTAAGGCTTTTGAAGGTTCCCCCTAAACAAAATAAAGTTACCTACCTGCTTCTCTTCTCAACTAAGGATATCCCTTCTCTCACATCCGTCAGATAGATCACCAGCGGTTGGTTTATGCGTAAGGAGAGGAGGCAATAATTTAACAAAAAGATATTTATTTTATACGTTCATTTATTTTTTAAATCATAAGACAATAAATATTGTCAAACACAGCAGTTTGAAAACAAAATCATTTTTTATCACAGTAAAACTTAATTTTAATTAATTAATAATTCTAGTAACAACTAATAGACACGTTGACTTTTAAATTGAGCAAAGTTTGTAAGTACTAGGAAAACTATTTATTTAAAAATAAAAATACAAAAAGTAGTCTCTGTCAAAAGTTGTCCAACTTAGTTCTTTCCTTCGCTGTGGCGCTAGTGTGTTAGTTAAACACTTTTTTATTTACATTTACATTAGTTCCAATTTTGTCCACCCGCACATATAAGTTGGTACTTTGAAGACCTTGTAACTAATTTTAGTTTTTGTACAGTTAGGAACAAGTAATAGGAAGATACAGCCATAAAGTCAACGTGAATATTGGCGCAAAGCTTACATAGATGCATCAGAAAATATTTTGACTACAATATTTCCGATCTACACTTGAACACAATGAAAAACTCAGTTTAGACTGCCCAAATAAAATATTTTTTAACCAATGATGTGACTATAGGTACTAGCCCGTTTCGATAACCAAATTATTTTCTGACGCACCAAAGCGTAACCAAAACGATTATTTAGAAATCTAAAACTTAAATTTAAAATATCTGAACACCTTAGCACATTAATTAAGATAAATACAAAATAACTAATAAAATGTCTTTAAAAATCATAATTTTAGTTCCTTTTAGGGACGTCGTCGACGTAAACAAATATTTTATAAGCCACTCACACACTACAGTGTAACATTAAGTACCTGTATAAAGCAAGCAATATCAGCCGGGGTTGTCGGATAAGCGCAATAAGAAGGCACCGCGGCCTCGGCCCGGAGCAGGAAAGGAACGGGGGGTTTAGTCAGCAAGAGTCGGAAGACCCTCGGAACTCATTTGATGACTGTCCCCGAAAAAAAGAGGGAGAAAGCATTATTAGAGAGCAATGAGGAATGTAGGTACCTACTGCTATTTCAAAAGTCTAACATTTAACAATTAAGTACTGTATAGATAGATTGAGTTGGGGATCTCGATACTTATTACGTAAGTCGGGATTGCGGGTCAAGCGCAATAAGGTACGACGGCCTCAGCCTGAGCAGGTGAAGGAACGCGGGGTTTTTAGTACCTAAGCAAGAATCTGACTTTCCTTCTCGCCATATCATAAGCGAGAGAAGACAAATTATGGGTTTCATGGCGACCCAAAAGAAATCTAGATAATTGTATCCATGTCATCATTTTCTTCTCTTACTGACATGTTTGTATGTATCTAACATTAATAGTTTCACAAACTGATAAGTACTGATACTTTACTTATACCTAATAGAGCAATATTTGGTAAGAGTTGAAAGCAAATTGTTGAAAATGATTGTAATAACAACTAGTGACTTAAGGGCTAAGTTAAAGAGATGTATAATAAAAACTAAAAGAAAACTGTTGTACTATTATAGCACTCAAAATGAGGGATCGAATCTATTTCAACAGCACACAAGAAAACAAATAAATTGTAATAAGTAAGTAGAGAGATAAACTAATGGAGAAGCTGAGCACACATTGAAATAACACCTACATAATAATATAATATTTAAGCGAATGTAAAAATGTGTGTGTGTGTGTATTACATACACTAAAGCTATATACACGGCAATAACACAAAAACATTATGTAACTATTTTTTTTCTGTTTTTAATTATCAAGTCTACTGAGTTGGTTACCTACTACAACATTAGTCGTTGACTACCCTTATATTTTTTCAAAACGGACTTCTTTGACTTTCTTCTTGTTACGATTGTATAGGTACTTTAATTTTAAGCTGTTAGGAATAAAATAACTTTTTGTCAAAATTTACGTATTTTTTGTTTTTTTTTTTAAACGTTACTACCGATGTGCGAATCATTAATGTAGGTACCTTCATCAACAAAATGAATTGTTTTAGGTACCTACGTAGTAATATGAGTCCAAGTTATTTCGATGAACCATATTTGCATCAAATCCCGACGCTAAACATTATTTAGTACGTAGGTAATAACACAAAATAAAAAAAACGTAATATAATAATAAACGATAAAGTAAAAAGTACAATTAATTATAAATTTGTGTTACCTACGCAGCGGAACGGAATGTTACCTAATCAAATAACAAGATTAACACTTTTTTAAATATTTTCAGTTAGGTATACTAAATTCGAATTGTTCAAGGATTATAAGTAAGTTTACTTAAATAAGTTATTAACAAAACATTCTTACAATTAATACGAAACAATAACTTTTGACGAGTTTTAATATAAAACAAGAATTTCCTACACAACACATCCTATAAAACAATCTTACTTAAATAGGTACTTACTTATTGCAGGCACGAAAACATAATTTACCTGTGTAATTTATTGTGGAGACTTGTAATACCTAATCAGATAATATTAATATATTCATTTTTATTAACAACGCAAACAATAAAAAGCTGCAATATGGATGGCACAGAACAATTTGTTGTGATTATAATGTAAAAACAATGACAGACCAATTTTTCATATAAACTGGAATAACTAAGTATGTAAAACAAGCAAATCTCGAACATAGTTTCAATAGCTTAAGAATCGACACATCGCATTGCGCACAGCAGACTCAATTGACATCGCTGCGGCACAAACATCTTTAAATCGCAAACTGGCAACACACAATCGCAGTCAAGTCAATAATTCTGCGGAGCAATGAGATATGTCTTACCAACACGCGGCCTCTGGCGGGGCTTCCAAACAAAACACCAATCAAAACAATGGTTCAACTTTGGAATGAAAAAATCAGTCTCAATTTAAGTAAAGTAATTTAAGAGAGAGTGCATTCAGGCAGGCTGGGGGCGGCGCAGGTGTGTCCGCATGTGGCGGGTGATCATGTCGCGGCGACACGCGGCGTACGGGCACGACGGGCAGCGGTACGGCTTCTCGCCCGTGTGCGTGCGCTGGTGAGTGGCCAAATGGTCGGAGCGCGAGAACACCTGTCCGCACGACGCGCACGAGTACGGCTTGACCCCGCTGTGTAGGCGCGCGTGCCGAGTCAGCATGTCCGACCTGGCGAACTTGCGGTAACAAACCTCGCATTCGTAGGCGCGCACGCCCTCTGGCTTGCTGCGATGCCGTGACGCGATGTGTTTCACCAGGCGGTCGTAGATGGAGAATTCCTGGCCACAGGCGTGGCAACTGAATATCCCCGTGCCCTCGCGAGGCGACTTGAGGCTGAGGTCCAAGGGAGCTTCGTTATGCTCTGTTTGCGGAGTGTCATGCACGAGCCAAGATGGAGTGGGGTAGTTGTTATTATTATTCAGCTGGACTGCCAGCTTATCGAGCAGGCGTGACAGCCGGTGCTTCTTGTGCTCGTAGATTGGCGTGTGCACGGGCGGCACTGGCTCCATGCTACCTGCACGCATGGGTCGCACGCTGGGGCCCGCGCCCGACACCCCCAGTGCAGCTGTTTGCCAACCTGCACAAAAGAAACATAAATGAATGAAAGTGCTAGTAATTTATACATTTTTATCTCTCTACACTTCGATTTTGAATTTGTCAGTGTAGTTGGCCCCAGAATGTCATTCAAATAAGCGTTTGCGTTAATAAAAATATGGCAACCTATATCTAATAAATAAAAAACGTCGTATGTTTCCTTGCACGCTATGATTACGATGTCTAGTTTCAGTCACGGAGATAGACATTAGCGATAAAATTGCCCTTTTATTTAAGTATGAAGTTACCGGTCTAGCTTAATTTGACGGAGGTGTAATAATGAGTTAGGTACCTTATTCAAAAAAATTAAAGAAAGGTTCCAATTTCCTATAGTGGTTAAAGAAGATCTATTCTGACCTCTATTAGCAGCCGATCTCATCATGTAAGTATATATGTTTAGAGTCCTCTACTAAATGGCATTGCCGCCAATGATGCATTATGTTAGTTCCATCCGAATTATAGACAATGGTTTGATTTGAACGCAATTCTAATCAAGAAATAGCCGGAATGCCTTTGTTGTGCAGACTGTACAGGTTTACAACAATAGCATAGGAGTACTTAATTCTGTAATAAGGTAGATTGCGTCCAGTATGTGTTTGAATGCTTAAAGTAAAATATTTTTAAAATTAATCTTGTTTAATTAATGATCTTTTTCATTGAATTATGGGGTACTTTTCTCTGTCAAAAATAAATTATACCTGACCTGAAAGCAACTTTTTTTGGGTCGTAACATATTGATTGGAAAAATAAAATAATCTACGAATTAATTGCATAATTATTACCTTATCCATGAAACAAGCTGACTTATACGTTACGGCATGGGCAGGTGATATTTTTTAAGCGTCATTTAAAAGCACGCAAACACCAATATCACAGCCATATGCAACTTTGACGCATCTGTCTTTGTACAAATGTATGAATCTTATCCCCGTTCTTCTATTGGTACTTGCTTAGAAATTTTAGACCAATCACGTGGCCCACAAGTGTCATAAAGGGACCCCAGGAAAAGGGAACGAGTGTATAACAGTTTTTTTCCACATTTTTTTTGTTGTAGGAGGCGTAATACTATATACATAGCTGTTTGGGAGGAGCTACTTCAAAATTTTTTTTGGATCATCCATTTTTTTTCTTTTACGTTTTTGCTACCACCCTCCCAGCTTACTTAACCAAATGAAATTTTAAGACTCCTGTGTAGTCCTGGATAGTTTTTAAACAAAAACATTATTTTTAACGCTCTACGTAAATTTTCACGTAATTTAATTAATTAAGGTAGCCTTTTATGCTTGGGCAGCAGATGCAAATGAATTTGTGGCGATAACAGAGTTGTATTAAAATATTCTTTGAAATATTAAAGAAACGGTTGACAACTTTTTTTTTAAGTTTTTTTCTCTACTGTCTTATTATAAAAACTGACAAACTTATTCGTTTAGGTCAAATTATATTTTATTATTCGGTCAAATAATAAAAAGGCAATAAATTATTAAAACAGTTAGTTGAATAGAAGTAAGAAAAGGATCTCCCAACGTGTTTTTCGTTCGCTCAATCGTCCAGATACCGGTTCACTTGAAATGTCATAATGATGATTGATTTATTTATCTACGGTCACGAACAATTAATTTCCCATAAAAAGGTGGTTAAAACAGCAATTATCCGCTTAAATAATTTTTTTTTCGTTAACTGGTTCTTGTGTCTTAAAACTTATAGAAACGGTTTAAAACACACAATTTTCGTCTTTTATATAAGACTTGACATTTTGTCTACTGAAATGTATGAGGAATATAATCATTAATATTACCCAAATCTATAAAAAATATGATGTAGGTACTTTTCTATAGACTTCCGCGCCATTTGTAGTGTTTCAGTACTTTTATGAGAAATCCAAACAGAAATTAGTAGAAAACAAACAAAACTACACCGATTATGAACCTTAATGTTATAATTATACTTCTTAAGCTTTTAAATAGGTATGTGACAGTAAGTGGCCAAAATAAATAACCGATATAATCACCGATCGTTATTTTGAAATTGAATAAAAAATGATACGACTACCAATAAGTACTTTTAAGCAGTAGTAGTAAGGAATCAGATTTGCCAACTTTTTGTGGATTTTCCCTTGTACGAAGTATTTATTTTTATGTTCGAGAAAAATATCTAAGTGATCAAGATGTACTTAATATTTTTCTTGGTCAATCTTATCTTTTATTACTAATGATCATACTTAAGTACTTTTAACTTAAAAGAAAGGCTACCGTGCACACATGTTCTGCAATTTAAATCCCCTGACCTTTGCCTACCCTGGGGTCTGTAACAGTTGTGCGGTTTAAGTTAAGTTACGCGAACCGAGGTCGTTTTGTTGATGGGTGGACTTATTTCTCGAATGCTTTAGTCTATTTATGGTAAGATTTGACACATTTTTCGTGTAATAAAAACTTTTTAATACTTTTCTTTGACTAGGTATCCCGGCTCAAAAATTGTACCAATGTTTTTTGCAACCACATTTTTTTTTCTTGGATTTTAGAGATGAGAGTGAAGAGATGAATATTAAAAGGAATGTTCTTAATGATGTATTATTTAGTTCTAAGTATTAGGATGGGTTTTACACCAGGCAGTAATCGCTTTTCCGTGTGACGATTTTGAAGTATCGGAAATATAGTCTAATACATTTTGATTCAGGGTTTATATTCACGTGAAGTGATTTTGTTATGTAATGACGGTAAAAATAACTTATTTACATTATATACGAACCTGTAATTATGTCAGTTATAGTACGTTTTGCAACATGTCAGTGATATATATTTAGACCCGGAGACACATAATATTATTTTATTTTACACTTGCAAGAATTACAATTACTGTAATTACCGCGCTAGTGTAAGTGTTACCCACACTGCTGCGATCTGCTATTAGGTGCACACTTGTAATGACATACTCTGTGCTCCGCCACTATTACAGAAATCACATGTCGCTCTAATTTGAAAGTTTTAATGTTTACGTTTACGATTTCATACTTTACCAAGCATTTTGTACTATTATTTTCTATTCTGATGTAGATCTGTATGATTAAAATAATCAAATCACAGATGCGAACCCACAAAAATAATATTTTTTCTTAAAGAATTACAATTAAGGGACGCTATGCGCCGGTTCATGTGGAATTCATTTAAATTCTTATGGGACTATTATCAAACTTTGTTTGTTTAACAAATATTCTACGAAACGCACTCGGGAACCTCTCACATGCGTACATTACAATATATCTGCTGCATAGAACAAAAACACGAAGGAATATCCAGTCATGTATTAAAACAGTTATTATACTACCGGTTACTAGCCACACATACCTGGTCTAATAACAAATATACGTACATATCTCAAGAAGTCTCGGATGCAGTTTCCAAAGTTGAAAATCAGATGCATCTATCCAGAAAGGGCAATGTGAATCAATCCTTTAGTGTGTATTTTTTGATGCACTTAGTTTTAGCACGAGAGGTGCGTGAGTGAACGGTACGTAAGGTCGTCGGGTCGTGCGACCGGTCTAACCGCCCCCGCGCTCGCAAACATCAAACATTCACACGCGACACACGTCCGTCTCGGTGCACGTACGGCGGCCAACTGCCGCTCCCGGCCCCCGCAACTGCGCGCGCGCTGCCGCGAAAACATTGCGATGCATCCACGCAAACGCATGCGCGTACGTACCGACACATCCGTTAACTAATAAACATATTAGTCGTGATTAATACGCCGCAGGCATGCACCGGTCAGCTATGAATTTGTTGAGTTCAGCTGCTGATGGGATCAAACTTTGTCATAAGGTGGTTGTAATCTGTTGGAGGTTGATAAATAAGTTGCCGAAGCTGCAGAGGCTGATAGAATTCCCAACACCACCAACAATGACTCACGAAGAACTTATGTCCGTTGACTCATCGGTCTATTAGAGGGTCAACATTTTCTTCGACGTTCAACTTAGTCGGTACCTAGTAAAGTACTCCTAAGGCAAAACTACTTAATATTGCTTAACACCATGCATATAATAATATACGAATAAACAGGACCTCGAGTTCAAAAGCCACCCCAGCATCGAGCGCAGCACTAACGAGGAAGTAAACATCGACTTGTCACACCTAACTGAGTAGAAAATTGTCTCAATAAAAAGTTAAAAGTTTGCGATGAATTTTCCGAAATAAAGGAGTATGAGCTGTAAGCATTGAAAAGGTCGCGAACATTTTTGAAATTTAAAAACAATTTAATGTACGTTTGAATTTTATCCTTTGCATGTAAGGTGTCCGAAATGTCCAGTTGGCGTGATATTATATGAAAAACCCCTTTGAACATCACTGCCCTTTTTCGTTTCAATAAACTGCAATGTCCAGAGTCGAACATTTTGAAATGAGTTCGTAGAAAGTTTCTGTATTAAATACACGACAAATACGCGGAATTAAAAAGGCTTATAATAAAAATGTATTTTACAAGTAACACAAGCGTTTCATCGTTTGCTTTTTTATCCTTTCTTTTATCAATTACGCAAAGTTCCTTTAAACCCTATTATTCGGCTTTGAGCCGTATTTTCTTGTTGGTCTCTTGGGTAAAGTTTATACAGACAATATTTATGGGCACCTAATTAATTTTATGATTATTTGCGAGGCGATCATACACTACCCCATTCTTGAGTCCAAGATAACAATCAATTTGGCAATTTTATTTGATAGTCCTCGAATGAAATACCTTGTTTAGATTACTTTCCAACCATCCACAATCATTCTGTGCAAAGAATATGGCAACACAAATTCTCCAGAATTGTTTGTTTGGTTTAAAATCAGAAGAGGTTTGCTTTCCGACTGTTAAACCAACGGACTGTGGTACTGCATCTGATTGTTTGACAATGCGGATTGGTGAATGTTTCCAATCGTGCCAGTAACATAAAGGAAAAGAAAAAACTAATACAAGGTTCGTAATTCAATTAAGTAGTTTAGTATCTTAACATTGTTTCCTAGCTTTTAGCCTATTTTTGAAAGGTTCTTGTTCACATCTTGTCTTGGTGGATAAAACGCTAAATGGTAAGCGCATTTTGCCAATTCTTTATTATTGTTCTTAAAAGAAAATATTAGAAAAATAGACCTTTTGTTGTTAGCGAGATAGTTAGACCCGTGCGAAGTGAGGGCGGCCGCTAGTAATGTACAAATGTACCTAAATAAAACACATTTTTATAATACACACGTTTAAGCCCCCAAATACACAGTATCGCGCGACCGCATCCTATCAGTTTTTGATCAACTGCATTTCTTTTCACAAATAAATAAAAAACTTTTTGGGCAATAAACGCTGTATCCGACAGACCAATGTTTGCACTGCCAGTATTTTTACTGCCATAAAATATATTTTCATTTAGTTGGCAACATTGGCTGACGCACAGGGTTTTAATTTCTTTTCTAGCCTCCAGGCTTGCAGGTTCCGTTTCCTGTCCGAATATTTATATACAGAATACATATACAGTAATTACATATGTACATTTTGGACTTTTGAGTGTTAAAACGAATCTAGAAATGTTGGTTGGAACAAAGGGTTGTTCCATACAGGAATCGAACACGCGACACGTTGCGTTGTAGTCGGTTGTCTAGCCATCATCAAAGTGGGTGTTTCTTTAATAAAGTAAGCTTTGCCTGCGTTGTTGAGGAGCGATTTGACGTCGAGATCTCTCTAACTCGACAAATGAGAGAACCAAGTACCCACTTGAAATAGAAATATTGTATTTATAAGAAAATAAATAATTCCTAGAACAAAACATTATACAATGGAAGAGCCTTTAAGGTCTTATAATTAGGTCCAATTGGAATGTGACTCTTGCCCTCTTGGATATACAGAATTTGGTGCGATACAAAGCCAGTTAGGATCTTATGTTGACCTACACAGAGTTTATTATCATTTCTATATAATGTTGTGGTTAGCCCACCTACTAGCTTGTAAAATTATTTGAAAAAGAGGTTTTATTGTAAAATTATATTATAACTAAAACAGAATTAAGAATATTTTCAGAACCTGTCGCAGACAGCGGAATATAACATTTCTAGGAGTTGTTTTAGCTTTTTTTGTTTGAGCCGCCGCTTTCGTGCTTAAGCATGACTCTTCCAAAAATCACATCATCAGCCTGTCAGTGCCCACTGCTGAGCAAAGCAAGACGCTTGCTCAAGGCGGATTGGCAATTTCAAACTTGTAATTACAGTACAGATTTCCTCACGATGTTATCCTTTGCCGTATATCAGTGGTGTCTACATAAATCATATAATAGGAAGTAGGTATATATAATTCTGAAGAAGACAAATTGTACTTTCTAGGTTTCGAAACCACACTCTCAGGTATAAAAAGCAGGTGCCTTAACTTCTGGTATCCGAATAAACTCTCCACAACTTATTTTTTTTATAGAATCACAGTATTACAGTCGTTATTCCACTCAGAAGCACTAGTTAAACGAGGTTCCTGGCCAATTACGTATGTTGCGTCCCATCATTATCAAGATTCCAAGTTTCTCAAAATGGTTGCCGATAGCTACTTCATTCGTGAATGAAGAAAAACTAGAGAGATCCTTTTGAAAGTTTTTTTTTATGAAAGTGCATCTTACATTTTTTCCTGGTTTTTGTATTCTATTAGCGACCGGCCCCGGATTTGCACGGGTGCAAAGCTGATACTAAATGTCTTCACTATTTAAAAGATGTTATTACACATATACACCTTCCTCTTCAAGTCTCTCTATCTATTAAAGAAATCGCATCAAAAACTGTTGCGTAATTGTAAAGACTTATTTTATACTATGTAGTACCTAATATTCCCTAAACGATATTTTTTATACCTCTGTATTTTTATTACATCTACTCCTAGTTAATAGGGGTATTTTTGGATTCTTTTCGAAGTTGGTGGTGTGCTATTGGAAAATGTCCAAAAGTGGACGGAATCAGGCTGAGGCTCGGTAACGAATGATGAAACACTGTTTCGTATGGATTTTAATTATTGGCTTTTCGGCAGAAGAGTCGTTAATTTTTTTTTGGTTAACGGCTCACTAGCGCCATTTTATGCGGCATAGAGAGAGCTGTATATGAAGTTCGCGGGCAGTGACAGTTGAGTATAATATTTTTAAAAAGAGAACGTTGCTTTGTGGCTTTACTGGCGTGGTCAAAGTAAAAAATTGCACCTACTAATAAAAAAAAAATTGCGACTGAAAATACGTCGACGTGTAAGAATGACAAAAAACAGTTACTACGGCATTTTTATTCCTATAGATTAAAAAAATAAAGTTTTTATACATAATAATATTAATGACAAAATATAAATATATTTAGTACCAATGTCTCTTCTTGTACACGTACGAAAATCGTACACGCGTCGCATAATACTTTTTCTCGGAAAATTTAACATTAAGTTAAAAATATTACAAAGGAAATTACTGCTAAAAGAATAAGTACACGTAGGTATGTACCTATCAATAATTATTATAATAC
This sequence comes from Spodoptera exigua, assembly GCA_902829305.4. Lineage (NCBI taxonomy): Eukaryota > Metazoa > Arthropoda > Insecta > Lepidoptera > Noctuidae > Spodoptera > Spodoptera exigua. The sequence goes on along the minus strand of LR824601.2, from coordinate 1,483,836 downwards.
ATATAGGTAGGTATCTACGAATAAGTAGATAATACAACTTTAATTAATATACATTTAGGTATCTGCAAACCGAACTATATGAATTCAATATTATTTTGTTACGAATAAATTATTAATTAGAAGCGTTTTGCATAGTTTTACGTTCATACATTTACCACAAAATACCATTATAAGTACCTATTGGTCGTTTATGAATTTAATCCGATTAACATACCATTATGACTGATAGTTTTCCTGCAACTAGGTATTATTATGTAGTATGTTTTAGTAAAATGTGTTGTAACGGTTTAAAATAGAAAATTAAATTAGTATTTGTGTACTCGGAATGATAATGGACACACTAATATAAAACAAATAAATTCTTAAAATAAACAAAAAAAAAGAAATAAATAATTCTAGAAGCAACGGACTGATGTGGCGCCCATCGTCGCGACAAAGTTTGAAGTTCGAACAAAAGTTTTCCCGCGCTCTGTCGCGTGACGTCTCAACCGTTTCTTATGACGAATTCAACAAGTGATCGGAATAGGCCGAATAGAAATAATATCACTGCCATAAAAACAAGCCAAAAGAAACATATACACTTAGGTATAACTATGAAGATCGCCTCTTACACCATATAAAAAAAATTGGATACTTATGAAAAAAAAATGTAATACTATTTGGATAAAATATCATTACTATTTTCACACTAGCATAGCTTGTTTTTAATTAAGGTTTTTTTCTATTAATTCCTACACTTCAACAACTCCCGTTGAACGTTTTTTTTTAATATCCGATAACACAATTCCACAATTACTAGTAAAATTCTAAGTAAAAAAACACTAATATAAATCACGTATGTACACAGTAAAAACAGAAACACCCACGAAAAAACAAATATTTCGAAATATAAAACTCACTTTTTGTGATGCGTCCAAACTTCACACAGTCTTGCCGTTCGATTTTAACAGAGGAAAACATATTGAAATAAATAGAAGAATTCAAACAATCTTGACAAATAAACATCGGATTCCAAAAATCCGAGTAACTTTCAGAACTGCGAATGCAGCGCCGGAGGTCGGGAGATGCGTCTCCCTTGAAAACGCGCTCGCGAATGGGCCCCGGGTCCGAAATCACTGCACGGGACCCGACGAGAAAAATAATATTTAATTCTTTCTTAAGATGTAGGGAATGGACAGATGTGCTCGCGTGTGTGGGAAAGCAAGGGGTGATTGGGGCTCGCTCGTGAATGAGTAGGTGTCGCCTATCTTGACTGCGACCCTCCCTCTATGGAAATGTAATTATAAGCATTGTTTGCTTAGATTTCTTTGTTCTTGCCTGAGGAATTTTTTACAATGTATCTTACGTAAGCTACGTCTTAATTTAATGGTATTTTATTTAGGCAAATATTATTGAAAAAAGCTTGTTGTGAAATTAATATTTAAATTATGTATTATTTAAGTTTTATTTTTATATTAATTTATTTAATTCTAGTTGTTGTAAATGCACGGGAGTAAATAAAATAATTAATATCGATAATACTCGTATCAAAATTATATACCTAATTATATAATTAATTACATATTTGAAGTAATAAAACAATAAAATATATTTTTTTATTGACGACTGCAGTAAATAGATTCTAATTACGAAGAAAAAAAAACTATAATAAGAATCAATCCTTGAGAAATAACGAACATGAAGATACATTTTTTTCTGATCTAGCTTTTCAGATTTTAGCAATAGCTTAGGTTTTGAGAAATGTATGTTTGGAAGATTCACTTATTACTTGATTGTAATTTAGTTTTATTAATTGCAAGGTCGAGTAGCCTTATTTCATTGAGATCCAATCAGTGTTTTTTACAAGAAAGATTTTACAATTATCTATTCACAGGTACTAACAACCTTTCGCGTTTATAATATTAGCAGTAAAACCTCCTTTATGCATGTATGTGCACACATGTCTTGAAAATTTATTTCTAGCTCAAAGCAACATACCAGTTCGAATATGTTTCTGCTATGTGAACCTATTGTGTTGACGATACAAAGACATGAGTCCTTCACAAATACTGAGCTATAGGCATTGGGTGATGCGTCCTTACAAATAGAAGGCGAATTCTAGATCTTAAGACTGTTTTGTAGCTATTCACTTTGACTGAAACTCTTTATTAACGTCATGGGTTAGTATTACTTAACGAAAATGTAAAACATGGGCAATTATTAATAAGCGTAGGAGAGCCATGTTTCGGTCGACTTGGAGTGATAAAACCGGCGGGAAACAACCGTTGAAAAAACGTTGTGTTTCGCCATGTGAATGAGGTAACCGGGGGCCTAATCCTAAAACTCCAAAACCATAATTCCCAAAAGGTCGTCGACGCACTCGTAACACTTCCGTTGTTGCGGGTGTCCTTGGGCGGCGCTGATTGCTTACCATATGATTGCTCCGCACTCACACGGTGAGACACAACGCTATGGTTGTTTCTTGTCGGTTTTCTATGAGGCCGTGGTATCACTCAGGTCGAGCCGACCTATTCGTGCCGAAGCTTGGTTCTCCTTACACTTAAATAAAGCTAAAACCAGAATAAAACGTTATATTTTTTTTTATTGCTTGGCCGGTTTTATTTATACCTGTGGCACCCACGTGTTGAGCATCGTTTTCAAAAAGTGCTGCAAGATGTTGATTTCCTTTAAAATTGTAGCATAAAAATAGGTGTGATAGGGTGGATATGTTCTTAGAAAAGTCGGTTAACAAACCAGTTATATTTCCTTAAATTTTCCTTTATTTTGTGCACCGATATTTTGCAGGGCAGCCGTCAACACATCTTCTTAAATACGTGGTTGCGTCATAAAAATACGGTAAATAAATAAAATACGGTAAAACTTATAAAAGCCACTTGTGAATTATTAATTTTGTAGAAAAACGGGTGGAACTTATTTATTAATAACTAGCTTACTCTCGCGCGGTTTCACCCGCTGCTCAGATCCTACAGATCGTAGCGTGATGTTTTATAGCCTATAGCACTCCGGAATATTGTAGCTATTTATCAGTGAAAGAATTTTGGTAATCTGGCCAGCGGTTCCTACGATTACCATTACTACTATACAAACTTACCAACTTACAAATTTTACCTCTTTATAATATTAGTATATGTAGATTAGTTTCAACTCGCCGAATTATCTTGAACAAGTTTCGTGGTTAGTAAGCAATCCAAGATTGGTCTTTTAGTGAGAATTAGTCTTTGTGCATCAGAGAGACAGTTTGAAGTTGGATATACCTAGTTTGATATTTATTCCACCTGTATTTAAATAGTCAATTTCATTGGGTTATCAGCTTTATAAGGCAACGTTTGCTAAACAGTAATTGGGTTCGCTGTGGTTGGATTTGGTATGGATATTATTTCAAATAAGACCACAAGAGAAAGTCAAGGATTTTTTATGTATGTCAGTAAGAAAAGAATTAATATTATTAACTTAAGCCGTATATCGGAACATGTAATAATCGATATCTACCTCACATCACTAAACAAACCCTTATCGGTCGGCAATGCACTCGTAACTTGTTTTGGTGTTGCGGGTATTCATTGGTGGCGATGCTTGCTCGTTTCGTGAGCAGACAGACCCCCAGCTCGTTTGGCGATCTATCCCTAAAATAATAATAAGCATTATTTTGTAATTTTATTTAACACAGCAACTACTTCCCAAGTTTTCTTTTTTTTTATTTACAATCTCACACTAGGATTTCTCCTGTATCGTGGGTGCAAAAAGTCAAAAAGTCAAAAATCATTTATTCCAATTACTTAGACATTTATAGGCACTTTTGAACGTCAAACAAAAATTTTGAAGCTATAGTGTCAGTCTGTCGGTCAGTCCTCTTAGTGAAGCTATTTGCTCGTTCCAAAGTGTAGATTCCGATGGAGAAGAACGAGCAAGAAACTCCATGGTGCGGTCACAAACATACAATTTCACGTGCACATGACACCCAGACTAGGAACAACCATTTGTGGATCACACAAAGAGTTGTTCCGTGCGGGAATCGAACCCGCGACACGTTGCACGGCAGCCAGTTGCCCGACCAACGCTCAAACCGTGCAGTCAAAAAATATTTATATTATTTTTATTTATCTAGGATCTTGGTCGAGCCATCATAATTCTTCCAAATCAAACTTGAGCTACGCGCTGCGTAGCAACTCGTAGTAAGTGCTACGAAATTATTATATTACGCTTTTGAGTATTTATTTACGAAGATCGATTTGAATGTATCTTGTATATACATTTTATTGTTGAAATTTGACATACTTTTAAGATCACGCACCTACATATATCTTGATGCTTCTTGCGACCCTTACCGGGTCATCTATCCATTGCGTGGGTGGATAATGTCAAATCCCGCGTAATGATTATTGGATAAAAAATGGCAAACGTGGAAGTCATTTGTAGAGACAAATGATTAATAGAGAATGTCTTTTGACTATAAATTGATTGTAACGAACCTTCCAACTACGGTGTGAGCAAGACTGAAACTTAGATGCTACATCCATTTTTGTTGATGATGGTACCGATAATAGATACCATTTTTGAATAATACATTTATATGGTATCTGTAGACATTTATAAGTTCAATGCCAGCGAATTAAGGCCATAAAAATTGTTTATCAATAAAAGCCACATGTATTCTAATTAAAACTAGTTTTTGCCCGGACTCCGTTCACGTGGAATAGTTTCTGCAGTTTTTTGTTTTTTTATAAAAACTATCCTACGTCCTTTCTCGGGTTCCTAACTATGTTTGTACCAAATTTCACAAAAATCGGTTCAGTAGTTTAGGCGTGAAGAAAAGACAGACAGACAGACAGACTTTCGTGTTTATAATATTGTGACAGAAAACTCTTTGACATCATGACGTCAATGGATGGATGTCAAACGTTGCCTAGAGATTGTAAATTTCGTCGTGAATTGTCAATACGAGTTGGTGTAATTGGTAAGGCGTGTGGATTACACCACAGAGACCCCGAGTTCGAGTCCCGCCGTAAACATGAAGTTTTTTAGTTGATGGAAGTTTTGTCGAACTTTCTGGAATTATTTGTGTGAAAGAGATGAAAAATTAAAGAGTGAGAAGGAGAATAAATAAAAATGAATAGCGAAATTATTGGAAGGTTCTGGAGGCATGACGATCAAAAAGAATAACGAAATTAAATGTTCCAGAACCTGACCGGGGGTATATAAGCAGAACTGCGGCTCACCGCTGGCAGTTGAGTTCTAAGTCTAAAGCGATTCGGAAGAAAAGGAAGAAGTGAAAAAGAAGAAAAGTGAGTGAAATAGTGAAGTGCAGTGAAATAGTGAAGTGCAGTCACTTAAGTGAGTTAAGTCAGTGTGAACGGCAAAGTTGTGTCAGTCGGCCGGACTCTGCTGGAGAGGAACGCCGATAACTTAACTCCGTGGACGCTGTAACTTAAGTGCAATAGAAAGTCTGAAAACCGGCATTAGTGTTTCATTTCATCCAATCCCGTAACTCAAGCCCGCATAGTCAGGAACGTGACGTCAGGCTCGTAACATTTGGTGTCAGAAGTGGGATTGGAGAAAAATGCCGCTAGTGCCGCAGGACGTAAGAGGAGTGAGTACCCGTTCAATGTCAGAAGCGCAGCGTGTGAGGGAAGAGGGTGCTGCAGCTCGAACCAGCGATGCAGAAGCCAAGCCTGTGCAGGTGGATCTTCTGCTACAGCTGCAGCAAATGATGGCAGAGCAAGCGCGCCGCCAAGAAGAGCAAGCGCGCCGCCAAGAAGAGCAAGCGCGCCGCCAAGAAGAGCAAGCGCGCTGTCAGGCAGAACAGCTGCGGGAGCTTAAAGAAGAGCAAGCGCGCCGCCAAGAAGAGCAAGCGCGCCGCCAAGAAGAGCAAGCACGCTGTCAGGCAGAACAGCTTCGGGAGCTGAAAGAAGATCAAGCTCGTCGCCAAGAGGATCAAGCTCGCCGCCAAGAGGAGCAAGCGCGTCGCTTGGAAGAGATGCATAAGGATTTCACGAAGGGACTGCAAAAGGCTGTCGAACGGGTACAAGAAGTGGAGGAAGGGTTAGGCAAGTTGGAACATCGCGTCAAGGCGATAGAGGAGAGAGTGGAAGAAGAGATCTCCAAAATCAAGCAGGAAGTGACAAGCCTAAGCCCTTTGAAGAGCCGAAGCCGTCTTGCAGCCGTTTTTGAAGCCCCGAATGCGGCTTCAAGTGCAACGAAAGGGCTTAAGATTCCCCATTACGACGGAATAACATCCTGGACCGCGTTCAAGCTACAGTTTGAGACACTTATGGAGGCTTATGGTTGGACTCAGAAGGAAGCACAGTCAGCCCTTATCCTGGCCCTCCGTGATCAAGCGCTCTCAGTGCTGGAAGCTATCGGCGCAAGTGGGGATCTCAGCTTTAGTGCCCTCCTCGACGCACTTGAGGCACGTTTTGGAGACAGCCACCTCGAGCACGTGTACAGAGCGCAATTAAAAGAGCGTACTCAGCGTGCTAATGAGGGCCTACAGCAATGGTCCGTGGAAATCGAGAAACTTGTGCGTCGAGCTTTCCGGTCGACTCCGTCAATGATTGAAGGCACGCTTCTCCAAGCGTTCATTGACGGTATTCGGGACCCCGAAGTACGAGCCGCTGTTCATCTGGGCCATCACAAGAACATGAAAGAAGCTCTGGCCCATGCATTGGAAGTGGAAGCCGTGCGTGGTAACTCCCGTACCTTACGTCTGCGGGAAATGACGACAACGGAGCAGGTACCTCCACGCCGTCGGAACTTCATGTGCTATGGATGTGGAGAGCGTGGGCACATACGGAGCGACTGCCCGAAGAAGATGAACCGCCAGGACGCGGCGGTCTCAACTTCTGACCAGCAGGGAAACTTAAATCCAGCCAGGGCTGCGGGGTGGGCGCTGGCTGGTAGTGGAACAACCCCAACAATCTACATCAAGCAAACCAACGATGGAAATACTCTGGTGATAGACGGTCAAGTAAATGGGAAAAACAGTCAGCTAACATTAGATACTGGAGCTTCAAGGACGGTGATAAATGTTCGGCTGCTCGAGCAAAACATCAGGAAACACCTTAAACCAATTGTTGGCCTACAAATGAAATCAGCTACCGGCCAGTGCATACCGATAAGTGGAAAACTGCATGTAACAATCAAAATTGGGGAACGTGTTTATCGACATGAGGTTATTGTGGCCAAAATTCTGGATGACTGCATCCTGGGACTTGACTTCCTGCAAGGGCACCAGTGTAACATCGACTTAAAATCTGGAGTTTTACTATGTGGAACTGAGGAAATTCCGATGAAGGGTGGAACCCTGGGAAAAGTTTGCTGTTTAAGAAGAACTGTTCTTGCACCAAAATCACAGACTCTCGTACCAATCGCATTACCTAGGAGGAAGGAAGGAAGTTTACCTCGAAGGTGCGCTGTGATTGATAAATCGGAACACGTAAGCTCATGGCTACCGGCAAGAACTGTCGTGGGGTCATCTGATGTCAACCGCATTCCGGTATTCAACTTCAGTGATTCAAAAATTACGATTGAAGAAGGAGAGCCTGTGGGCGTATTGGAAGAAGTGGCCTGGATAAGAAAATGCTCGGAGAATCTTGTGAAGAAGGACAGTACGGGAATTGACTTTGTAACGAAAATCTTAGACGAAAACAAAAGTCTGACAAAAGTGGAGACTATGAAAGCTAGAAATTTACTTCTTCGATTCTCTGATGTGTTTTCAAGAAGCGATGGTGATATTGGCCGAACTGGTTTGGTGAAGCATAAAATAAACACAGGTGATACAATGCCAATTCGTCAAAGGCCCAGACGCATACCATTCGCTCGTGAGAAAGAGGTTGAAGAAATGATTGACGATATGAGGAAAAATGACGTGATAGAGCCCTCTTCTAGCCCTTGGTGTTCACCTGTCGTGCTTGTCAAGAAGAAAGATGGTTCAACGAGGTTTTGCGTAGACTATCGACGATTGAATGATGTAACCAAGAAGGATAGCTACCCGTTACCAAGAATCGATGACACACTTGACACATTGAGTGGCATGAAATGGTTTTCAACGCTCGATCTGAAAAGCGGCTATTGGCAGGTGGATTTGGATCCCAAGGACAAGGAAAAGACCGCATTCTCAACTGGGAAGGGACTCTGGCAATTTAAGGTGATGCCATTTGGATTATGCAATGCACCGGCAACTTTTGAGCGTTTGATGGAACAGGTGCTGGCGGGACTGCTGGGCGAAACCTGCCTAGTTTACCTCGATGACATCATCATTGTTGGACGGGATTTTGACGATCATCTAAGGAAATTGGAAAAGGTACTCGACAAGCTGCGTGGAGCAAATTTAAAGTTGAGTCCAAAGAAATGCTCTTTCTTCAAGCGCGAAGTGAATTATCTAGGTCATGTTATTTCTGAGAGAGGAATTGAGACTGATCCAGCCAAGACTGTCGCTGTCAAGGAATGGCCAACACCTAAAGACAAAACGCAAGTTCGGGCATTTCTTGGATTGTGCTCGTATTATCGGCGGTTTGTGAAAGGATTCTCGGACATTGCCAAGCCATTGCATCGATTGACAGAGGATAAACGTGCCTTTGTTTGGGACGAGGATTGTGAGCAAGCCTTTCGAGAACTAAAAGAACGGCTTTGTAACACACCAATTCTCGGATATCCCAGCGCGAAAGGAATATTCGTAGTTGATACGGATGCCAGCAATATTGGAATAGGAGGTGTCCTTTCACAACGCGATGGTGAGCAGGAGAAGGTTATTGCTTACTTCAGCAAGTCACTATCCAAGCCAGAGAGGAATTATTGCGTGACCAGGAGGGAATTGCTGGCCGTAGTCAAAACCCTGCACCATTTCAAGAAGTATTTACTGGGACGGAAATTTTTGATCAGAACTGATCACGCTGCTTTGAAATGGCTGCTTCAGTTTAAGGATCCCGAAGGCCAAGTAGCCAGATGGCTGGAACAACTTCAGGAATTTGACTTTGAAATCGAACATCGCGGCGGAAGAATTCATGGCAACGCAGATGCATTATCGAGACGCCCATGCGTGGAAGATTGCAAACATTGTGCTAAGAAGGAAACTGCTTTTCTTAAGGTGATAAGGACTGATACTGTTGACGAGGCATGGGGAAATGATGCGATGAAATTAGAACAGGAAAGAGATGCAGATATTAAACCAATACTGGAGTGGCTACGAAGTGGTAACAAGCCAAGTTGGAGTGACGTCGCCCAATATAGCGCGGTAACGAAAGGTTTATGGGCACAGTGGAAAAGCCTTACGCTGCATAACGGACTTCTGTGCAGGAAATGGGAATCAACAAACGGCAAGGACGAGCATTTGCAATTGGTGGTGCCTCGTTCAAAAATAAGGGATATATTAAAAGCGTTCCATGATGGATCTTCTGGAGGACATTTGGGAATTAGGAGGACTTTGGTGAAGATCAAGGAGAGGTTTTACTGGTTGCATTGCAAATATGACGTCGAAGATTGGTGCCGGAAATGCACTAGTTGTGCAGCTGTCAAGGGTCCACAAACAAGGAGCAGGGGGGCGATGAAAATCTACAATGTTGGTATGCCTTGGGAAAGAATAGCCTTAGACATCGCTGGACCATTTCCAATCACTGATTCGGGCAATCGCTACGTTTTAGTGGTTATGGATTATTTTACAAAATGGCCGGAGGTCTTTGCCATACCGAATCAAGAGGCAGTAACTGTAGCCACGAAGTTGGTAAACGAGGTATTCACCCGATTCGGAGTGCCCTTGGAGATGCACAGTGATCAAGGACGGAACTTTGAATCCCAAGTTTTCCAGGAAACTTGTAAACTTTTGGGAATCCATAAGACTCGAACGACCCCTTATCATCCACAGTCAGATGGAATGGTCGAACGCTTCAACCAAACATTGGAGCGACACTTAGCAAAGGTGGTTGACAGCCATCAGAGAGATTGGGACACTTACATACCTCTCTTCTTGCTTGCCTATCGGACTGCTGTACATGAAAGTACCGCAAAGACGCCTGCATTTGCAAATTTTGGAAGGGAATTGAGATTACCGGCAGATCTTGTGTCGGGCTGTCCACCTGGTGACTCTCGCACCGAGTTTAGCGATTACATAAGCGAGTTAAGGGCAAAAATGTTGGACATTTATGAGCAGATCAGGGAGGCCGGTCTTCAAGCTAGTGATCGCGCAAAGACGCGCTATGATCGACGAGCCAATTCTGTTGGGTTTGAAGAGGGGTCATTGGTCTGGCTTCATAATCCAGTCAGAAGGAAGGGAAAATCTCCAAAGCTGCAACCGAGTTGGGAAGGTCCTTACGAGATAGTCACGAAGATCAATGACATTACTTACAGAATTCGGAAGTCTTCAAGGAGCCCTTTGAAAGTTGTCCATATAGACAGGTTGGCGAGGTATTACGGCAGCAACGATGCTCGGGACGAGCGAATCTAAGAGGGGGGCAGTGTGACAGAAAACTCTTTGACATCATGACGTCAATGGATGGTTGTCAAACGTTGCCTAGAGATTGTAAATTTCGTCGTGAATTGTCAATACGAGTTGGTGTAATTGGTAAGGCGTGTGGATTACACCACAGAGACCCCGAGTTCGAGTCCCGCCGTAAACATGAAGTTTTTTAGTTGATGGAAGTTTTGTCGAACTTTCTGGAATTATTTGTGTGAAAGAGATGAAAAATTAAAGAGTGAGAAGGAGAATAAATAAAAATGAATAGCGAAATTATTGGAAGGTTCTGGAGGCATGACGATCAAAAAGAATAACGAAATTGAATGTTCCAGAACCTGACCGGGGGTATATAAGCAGAACTGCGGCTCACCGCTGGCAGTTGAGTTCTAAGTCTAAAGCGATTCGGAAGAAAAGGAAGAAGTGAAAAAGAAGAAAAGTGAGTGAAATAGTGAAGTGCAGTGAAATAGTGAAGTGCAGTCACTTAAGTGAGTTAAGTCAGTGTGAACGGCAAAGTTGTGTCAGTCGGCCGGACTCTGCTGGAGAGGAACGCCGATAACTTAACTCCGTGGACGCTGTAACTTAAGTGCAATAGAAAGTCTGAAAACCGGCATTAGTGTTTCATTTCATCCAATCCCGTAACTCAAGCCCGCATAGTCAGGAACGTGACGTCAGGCTCGTAACAATATTACTTTGGATTAAAACGCGTTGAGCATAAAGCAGTTAAGGGAAAATAACAATAGTCTGCATTCTAAATGTTGGTTATACTAGACGAGAGTTTATTAAATTATAAGAAAAAAACATGTGCTCAATTATTTTATTCCTTTCACTTCATTTTATTTGCCACCGAGCCTTTTAATCATCATCATCATCATCATCAGCCTATAAGTGCCCACTGCTGAGCAAAAGCCTCACACAGAGAAGGTTTGAGCATTAATCACCACGCTTGCTCAATGCGGGTTGGCGATTTCAAACTTATAATTAAAAATTATAAGTCCAGGTTTCGTCGCGATGTTTACCTTCACCGTATGTCAGAGGTGTCTAAATAATCATAGAAAGTACGTATAACTCGGAAAAAGTCACACACATTAGTACTTTCCAGGTTTCGAACCCACATGCTTGAAAAGCGGGCGCCGTAACCTCGGGGCCACCACCACGAGTCATTTAATATCATCGGTAATAAAATCCTTATTTCTTAAATGGCTTCGCGACGTCACGTCGCCGCGCACGCTGGATAAGTCCCGCTGTGACTTGAAACTAGTTGAGCCTTTTTTCAGTTCATTAACGTGAGTAAGTCGATGATTTCAATAAATTTTGTGTCTCATCATAATTACTACTTATACTTATTTTATGTACCAGAAGCTGTGCACTTATGAACTGAATTTATTACGACTTATTGTGAAAGTTCATCTATCGATACAGGAAACCCAATTACATATAGATACCCATTTCTATGGCTTATGTAATGCATGCTTGCTTTGACCAGTAATCGATGTTTTAGTTTTGGTGACCTGACCTGATGGTAAACAATCGGCGCCGCACATGCGCATTCGCTATATCAAAAGAGTTACGATAACGTTGCCGATTTTTTAAGGGTAAGGATTTCTAATATGAAAGAATTGGGAAGGGATTGGGCCTGCGATAAACTAACTCACATGGCGAAATACAACGCTGTGCCGGTTTTCTGTGAGACCGTGGTATCACTCCGGTCGAGCCGACCCATTCGGGCCAAGCCTCCTACGCATTTTCACAAACAATAGATTTTAAACTTTTCTGCAAAATAAATAAAGTTAAAAATAAACTTAAAAAATATATAAGTAGTCTTTGATAGGGGCTGATTAGGTATTCTCGGTATTCTTCGAAGTTACTCTTTGTAACTTTATTTTTTACTCAGAAAATATATTTCTTTTGTGAGACAGCAATTTCCGTGGAACCTCTTTTAGTATGTTAAGTACTCTTTGTATTTAGTCAAAGGCCATTCCAGGTGAGTTATAACGTTGCATCACAATAAATACCAAACCATATTTCTAAAATTATGAACATGGCTTTCATGTTTTTCTTGAAACTATGCGATGCTTTGTTCTTCGCAGGATAAGGACCTAAGATGACAGGATGGAAACAGACTAGGAGTAATTTCATTGAAATTTTCACCTGAATTCCTCATTCTGTGTTTAGGTCTCGCAGTGGCTGCGACTACGCTACGTAGCGCTACGAGCTACGCGCGCTACGTGCTACGACGCGTTTCCATTACTTCATGAACTCTAACTTTTTTATTGAACTATTTGTTAACGAAATGGAAATGACAGATAAATATAACTTGTGTTATACAATATGATTTCATGATATAAGATGAGATTTTTGTCTGATTGTGTATATATTTAAAGGTCAACACCAACCTGGAAACGAAGAGCGAATTGAATGCACTTTATTATTTTACTAAAGTTGTATCAACATCGAGACCTATAAATCAAGGTAGACCCTCACTTGGGTAACACCCACCGTTACCCAAGCATCAAGTACCAACCCTGGAATGTAACAAAATGGGCAAGCAACAGGTTGTCGCCCATTTTAACCCAGTAACCTACAGCGTTTGTCGTTGCTATTGGTTGAACGATACTTACAAGGCTTTATGTATCAACGTATAGAAAGGGATTAAGAAAGGCGCCAATTTTATTGCTGTTTAAGATGTCCTATTGGTCGCGTGGTTGCTGAATAGGTTGAGTAAAAGATATTCGTTTGTTCTGTTTGGGTAAAGTGTTAATTACAATTTGTCTTGAATAGCCTATTCAGATTTCTGAGATTATGATCCATACCAATGAAACATCATCATCACCAGCCGATAAGCGCCTATTGCTGAAAAGGATTCTCACACAGAGACGGTTTAAGAATTAATCCCAATGATTGCATATAGCGGATTGATCATTCGCAATAGAAATCATAGTCACAAGTTTCACATGGGTGAGAAGCAGGCGCCTCAGGCTCCAGGTTATAAGGATTTTTAAATGAAAAGAAGAGCTAAAATGTTTCTCTTTTATACATACTGAAATTATTGATATTTTACTATATATTTGCCACTATCCGTTATTTTCTGATTATCACAATCATATAGAGAGATCACGTAGATAGAGATGTCACGTTCAATATATCTTTCGCTTTCTATCCCTTAAAGGTCACTATACAAATACCAATACTGTAGTTTCAAACAAGTGCAATTCAATACTTCTTTTGTAATGTCAAAGACGTCATAATGTTTTTGTTAATTTTTTTTATAAAGTCATTTAATAATTATATTTTAATTGTTTATTTTACTGAAAAGTCGAAATAATTTAATTTTGATATGAAATACTACCCAATTATCTACATAGAAACTATGAAGCTTCCCGCATGGGGCGCTTTCATTATACCTCGGTTTAGGGAACAATTCGGCAACTGCAGTCCTTTACAAGTTCAAGCAAACTTTAACGAGTAAGTGCCTACGCGGCAACGGTCTCAGTTGAAGTTATCGTAGGAAGGCCCAATAAATAGAATAACCATGTGGCAATCCGATGTTCTAGGATATCTATACATGAAAAAAGAGAGAATTTTGGCACGAAACAAGGGCTTGATTAAATTACCATATTATGATTTTTGTACTTATGCATTAGGACAAAGAAGGGTATATTGAATTTGTGTGCATTCCTACCTACCTCTCTTATTTACGAAGGTAAAATGCAGAACGTTCGGACAAGCGTTGTCACCGTATCGGAAACATTCGGCTTAGTTCGGCCTCAGCTAATATATGAATGAAGCCTTCTTGGTAAGGAAAGTCCGCGCGGTACTAAAGTCTATTCTCGTAGAAAGATGCAGGTAAATAATGTATCTATGTAAAACGCTAGCTTTTTAGCTTTTTATACGTGAAAGAATTATGGAAATTGCATTATTTTAAGCTAATCCAGGGAAATTATAATATATGTATACTTATAGAAATATCAGTATTTTTTTATTATTTTTGTCATAAAAATCGTAAGGTTTACTCGTTAATAGGATAACCCCTTCGATTTTCATATCGAAGCCTAGGAGGCCGAGGGTAATTGAAGAATTCGAGCTATTACATAGCAATAAAACTACCTACTCAGATACAAAAATAATTTTAATAACAGCAGTAACCAAGTGCACTTCGTAGTACAAGCGATAGAAATCCATCAAATCTCTAAGCATTGCCTAAGTGTGTAGTACATTTGACGCACGCTCCTGGATGCGATCCAGAGGGAAAAACTGGTACTGGGTTAAGATAAACACATTATTCCATACCCGAACCAGATCAGCCTTATAAAAGTCGATAATCTTGAAGAATAATAGAATAGATATTTGCATTATGCTCTCATTATCGGAGGGCCGTTCAAATGTGTCGCCAGTATGTTTTTCCAACTTTTCAACATTAATAGATAGGTATACTTACTTCTTTCACATAGCATACTTACTTCATTTTAAGACATATGCTATGTGGATGGTTTATCCCGTTGTCCTATGTCAGCCTCAAACCACGCGCAAGACCTAAACTAGGTCACAGGCAACTCTTATGTGTAAAAGAAAAACAAAGTACTATCTATTCTTTGGGGAAGACAGGGGTCATGGCAAGCACATTAATATTGCAATACCCAATTTATTCCGAATGAGATACACCATTTTTCGGTTGTAGATTTTGAGCAAAATTCAGACTATTTAGCTGCTGCCGCGCCAAATTAGTGCGTGGTGGAATGAGATCCGGCAAGATCCCATCGCTGAGTGGAAGCAACGACTGTCGCAACCGAGGGCCGGGCACGCTCCTATAGCAGCGGTAAGACCACTCTTTGAGGAGTGGCTTGAGAGACGCCACGGCGTCCTCACCTTCCGCCTGACGTAGGTGCTTACAGGGCACGGCAGCTTCGGTACGTAGGGACGTAGCGGGAGCAATGATTTACCTCTTTCAGACTCGGAACTGGGAACGGGATGATTTAAAAAAAAAACTAAAAAGTAAAACTACCACTCTCTATTATCCTACAAAGGGCGGGAGAAGTCAATCCATGGTCATCTATTTTATTAATTAATTAGAAATAAATAATAAAAACAAATATCTAGAAAATTACTTTGAATGCATTTCTAATCATTTCATAATGATGGAAGTAATATTTCAATAAATGTTCATAATAATTATACTTTGTTTTGATAGTTTCAAGTAGCGTGAATGATCCCATCGGGAGTTTTCGGAAGCTTTCGGAAGGGTTTGGAATACGGTGGCCTCCTTGATGTGTTTAGGCTGACTGCGCGGTTTTTGAACCATCTTCCCATAATTAATTTTTAAGCTTTCTATACGTGAAAGAATTTTAAAAATCTAAGATTTTTTACTTGTTTTACTAGATCGCCATTAAAAAAAATATTGTTTTCTGTTTTTTTAGGTTAAAGTTTTTAAGTGAAAATTTAAACAGTGCATGTTTCAATTTATTGTTTTCGCGTTATTTGTAACCGAGGAATAAATACTGTTTGTTTTCACAAATAATAATTAATTGGAAGAATGCACGAAATATAAGGAACGGGAACAGAAGAAAACGTGATTAGTGGAGAAATTTACTGTACGCCACATACAATTATATAAATATGAAACGATTTAAAAAAATATTTTCAAATTTTACAATAAATACTCAACTATGTATTTCTGTCAAGTTTAAGTTTCCTCTACTAAACAAACTGAAAACTTAACCGATTTTCAAAATTCTTTCACACACAGAAAGCTGCGTAATCACAGAATACAGTGTAGTATATGACATTGTAATTATTTATAAGCCGTGGCATTTGAGGACCGAACGATTTTTGGTGAAAGCTGCTGTAGCCTTTGTTTTCCGAACTTAGCCGAAGTATTACGAAGGCGCCCACTATACCTGATGACGTATGTAGAAAGCCGTGTAGGTACTCGTGTGACGGTAGAAAAGCCACATTAGTCAAATTCAAAAATGACTTTTTTAATATGTACTATTTATAGTACCTTGAGATTTCGTAATACGTGTAATTCTCTACACATCAATGTTCTTGGAGTAAGCGCAGTGGACGGCGAGTAAGAGTAGCTCGCGGCCAACACAGACGGGGAACGCTGATGCTCAGCGGGGTTGCAGAGTAAGCGCAATGAGGCACCGCGTCCTCAGCCCAGAGCAGGAGAAGGAACGGGTGGGTTTTTTATCAATGAGAGGCTGATACTCCCTCCCGCCTAACCCTGGGCGGGAAAAGTCATTTGATGATTTTCCTCTCACAAAAAGAACCTTAACATTAAAGATTATTATTTCAGTGCTACAATGAATTAAAGTAGAAAATATTATCGTCACATTCATTTCACTAGATTAACTCAAAAACAAGCGATTTCCAAAATTCTTTTACATGGAAATAGGTAAAAATTGAGAGCATTAAATAACTTGGTGATTGATCTGACAGCACTGGAGGAGGAAAACCTAAGTCCGCGCGGTCAGCATGAACGACGACGTGGGTGGTACAGAAGTCAGCGTGTCCCGATGTGAGCCGAAAGAGTTCAAATGGAAGCTATAAGACCCTTCTTAGCTTCCAATAGAAATTCATAGAAGGAAATATTCGACTAATGACCATGCATATTGAGGCATTCTTTATAACTTAACTTATTATTTTTTTTTAAAGATCTTTGCCACGCTCTGTCATTTTCTCCTGTGACGAGGCTGCGTTTACAAATACATAATTTCACATACACATTACACCCAGACCCGGACGGACCAACAAATTGTGGATAAAATGGTTTTCATTATTGACTGCACGGGTGGCAAGGTGGCTGGACAACGGGAGTACGATTTCCGCGCGGAACACGGTCTGGGTG
The DNA here is from genome assembly GCA_902829305.4 of Spodoptera exigua. Classification (NCBI taxonomy): domain Eukaryota; kingdom Metazoa; phylum Arthropoda; class Insecta; order Lepidoptera; family Noctuidae; genus Spodoptera; species Spodoptera exigua. The sequence goes on along the minus strand of LR824601.2, from coordinate 1,466,548 downwards.
TGATGTGTATTCAGCGAACAGACGTAATGGAAACGAAGCCTTTTCCAAAAACATCTTTTTGATTGTTTTTTTTTCTCCTAGCACTTATCTGAGTATATTTTTATACGATAAACCTGACCTAATTTGTTACCCTATTCTGCGTTAATTTGTAGATAGTATTATTTAGTAAGTACCTATGTGATCTGCTTATTCCATTCCATTGCGCCCTCGTTTTCTCGTGCAGTTCCTGTAACTGCTGCATCATGCATGTAATTATTAACAACGAAAACTTATCCAGCGCGTCATTAAAATGGTTTCCTTTGGATAGATGTAATTTTTTTTTAGTTTGTCCCTGCTACCGTGTTTTTACTGTGTCATCCTTAGAATAATTATCTCCTTAAGTTGCTAAAAAGAATGCTTTTGGCAATAAAAAGTTAAATAATTATAGTATATAAATAATAAACAGCCCTCCACATATGTTTACAAGAAAAAAAGTTGGGACTTGTTTTCAGGAAATCTAAACAAGAACTATGTAGGTCACGAATCCTTCCTCGATATAGACTATATTCTACAATACCTAGTAGTATAGGCATCACAGTCGTGAACGTTCCAAAGTCGACAGTGGCGCCAACTAGTAGGGGCAGTGGTAATATTGTTTATGGGCGAGGCTTTTGGGGCAACGTCGGTAAAACAGAATGCAGACTGCATCCACACCGTCACTGCGCATGCAGGCCATGCGCACTGAAAGTTTCAGTTATCGACTAATGACCAAGGCTATATTTGTTTTATGCGCTTTTCCATCGAACTCGAAGCTTCGATGAAATACTTTGTATGAATAGGTATTGCTTGTTTAATATTTCAGGCTTCAGGATTGGTATTGATTTTTCAGCTAGCGGACTTCATGGTGAAATGTGATCTTGTATTGGATTTTTTATCTAGGTTCTAAGCATCGTTTTCTTGCGTCAAAGACCAACATTATCGAACTAATTCCTTTTTTTAATCTTTAAATTAATGACAAAGAACTGTCGTGTCTTTTGGTCAAGTTGTCGTTTGCGCGACTGCAGAAAAATTGAGTTCTTAATCATGTCCTAATAAAGATGGAGCGTAATGTGCATCAGGTATTTTCAGCTGTTTAGTAGGCGTCCTCGTCTTATTTCGACTAAATTCGGAACACTTCGGCTTCGGTCGGTATCTATAGCACCCTCTACTAATATTATTGTGATCAGCTGACAATACCCGCGCGGATTTGGGTTGTTTTGCCATATTAGGTTCGAATAAAACTGTTAGCCATATTTATCACAGATTTTTTAGCCTTCGATACATGAAAAATTTTCTAAATCGGTGCATATTGAGATAATCTAGTAAAAGATATTTCTTTAAAGAAGCATAATATAGTTTTTTTGTCAGTAATTTTATAATTTATTTGTACATGCGTTTAAATAAATAATTTGTGTTTGTGTTTACTTAGATATGATATCCAACAATAAAAGATTGAATCCGATACCTCGTATTTGGCATTTGCACTTGCAAGTTCTCACCCTACCGCCAAACATTCAAAAATCACATTACCTCTTCAGCCGGGGTTGCGTTGCGGGGAAGCGCAATATGGTACCTATCGGCCTCGGCCTGGGCCAGGAGAAGTCATTTGATATTTTTTCCTCCTGAAAAAAAGCTCTTGTTATAAGGGTTTAAAGACTAATTCATTTATCTCCATGTTTTTTTCACTGTAACCAAATTTAATATTTTGTTTTGTTATAATTTGCATACAAATGAAAATACAAAATAAAAAAAATCGAGAAAGAAAATACAAACTAAAAAGGCAATTAAAAAACCGTAAGGAAATACACACCAAACAATACCACTTACGTTCACGAGCATTAATATCCAAAAAAAATACGAATCCATAACACTATTGACAACAATAGATATCTTGGCAAAGCATCCGAAGATACTCTCTATCATAACGGGAGTAAGCCACGCGCCCCCCAAAAAACTTCAAAACAGCTGTGACGTCACCGTACAGTCAGTTTTTGTGCTACATTCAATTAGCGACACCTTTAAGAGGGTGGCAAGACCAGGTGGTACAACCATACAACGGTATCGTGAGAAAGTTGCGCGTGGGACACACGGCCGAGGCGGGCGGCGAGCTTACTTACTATTATTATTTTACTTTCCTCCCTTTGTTGTGTATTACTTGTTCCTTGAATAGCAGTACTTTTATTGTACTTCGATTGCGATTTCTGAGGGTGGCGTAATAATTAATTGTTGTTGTGGAAGATGCTAGGGCTGATTTCAAACTTGAGAGTTTTATCTGTCGATTTTATGGTGTGACTCAATGCGTCATTATTTTTAGTCATGTTAAACTGTATTAAGAAAAATAAGATTGGCTCAAACAGTTACCACTATTAAAAAATCTGGTCTACTAAACTGTAGATTTTGAAATCTTTAAAACACTAAACTTTATACTCTTAATATTTTTTTCATATAACTAATAATAACTGTGTCTTGTGTGTATTATTAGTTAAGTTATACAAGATAAAAACATGTCTAACCCTTGTTTTATGTATGTGCATCCTTCTTAGCTTACTTTAAATATTCTGGAACGTGTATGAGAATTTTGATGGCATTGTCATTGTATTGTATAACTAATTACTCGTACTATAGTGAACAAAGTTAAATGTCGGTTTCCGTTTACTGCTCGGATGCTCCCATACCCCGCCATTGAGGTCAATCTTCAGTTTTCCTCGTCCAACTATTTGCCAACCACTCGACTCGGGTTGGTCTTTAGCCAGTAAGAGTCTGACACTTCCTCTCCTTCCCTCCTCGCATTCTATGTCTCTATCGCGAGCGATGGTAGTCATTTTGAAATTTTTAAACCTAAAAAAAAACTGGGCAGCGCATTTCACCATATACTCATTTAATTTAATAAAATTACCTACACATGTTGTTCATTATTCTTGTCAATATGTATCGACTAAGTTCAGAAGTTCCGATACAAGATTCGACACGAGCCCAAATTTTTTTCGCATTTTTGCTTAAGTATTTTATAGGCTTTTGGGATTTTTTGTCTGGATGTGTGCAAGGATCTGTAAAACGTGGTTTTTTTTCATGCTGTTGGCGTAGTATAGACTGTTGGATGAGTCCAAATGGGTTTATTTTTTTGGTAATATGTTTAGCAGGTAAAGTGGTATGGTAATTATTTATTAATGTTTGACAAACAAATAATGATAGCAATGTTTGAAACTGAAAACAATCTTCACTCGAACATATATTTTTTTTTTGAAAACCTCTTTCTTTATTTTATTGGACTTACAACGCTTGCTTATAATTACTCCTTTATTTTAAGAAGTTCATTCTCTTATAGTTAAATGCTAAGCAACGGCCGCTGCTCATATGTAGAAAGTATGAGCATTAATCACCCCGCCTCAATTTGGCTTAGAACTTGGCATGTTTGATCACCGTTTTTTTGTGTGCCCAGTCTATTACAGCACCTACAGGTCACGTTAGGATACTACCTATACAGTATCTATTCTATTAAACCACACAGTTAAATGATTATTTGAAGGCATGAAATATAAAAGTATTTTTATTTCACTGTCAACAAAACCCTATTCTGCTAAGGATGGAGCGCACATGACATCCTTCCTTAGTTCCTCGATGAGGTACCTGCTCGGCATATTTCTATTTCCCATAAAAATCTTTGCATATTCATACACTCTTGAATAAGCTTTCTCCAGTAAAGAGAATTTAACATTACTTAGAACTTAAAGCAAATTTATGTCACGAACAGATAATTATACTGAAGCCCGAATACACCCAACATTAGTAATCTAACACAGTAACCGCCACGTAGGTTACAAGTGACCTACAAAGGCTCAAGTTTGATTGTGAGTTTTTTTTTTGTTAATACACAATACACATTTTTTGTCGGGACATCGATCAAGCTGCGGCACGAATGGGTCGGCTCGACCGGAGTGACACCACGGCCTCACAGAATACCGACGTGAAACAACCAAAAGAGTTGTGTTTCGCCGTGTGAGTGAGGTTACCGGAGGCCCAATCCTTCCCCTCCCCCGATCCATCCCAATCCCTAAATCTCCAAAACCCTAAAAGGTCAGCAATGCACTCGTAACTCCTCCGTTGCGGGTGTCCGTTGCGTGTTGCGGGTGTGCGGGGCGGCGCTGATTGTTTGCCATCAGTTAATCGGTCTTACCGTTTGCCGAACTTTTCAATAGAAAAAAACAACGATTTCCGCAAATTACGGTAATGACAGAAAGGTGAGACACGGTGGTAGGAAAATATGAAGGGAAGCCTAATCTTCACCTAAATGCTATCCGTTACGTCAAAGTTTTTAAAAATAAAAATACCCGTCACTCGTGTATTTCAAGTATGGAACACATACACAACCGCTGAACAATTTACAAAATTATTTAAATATAGAATTGCAGATATACTGGTCCAAACATGTACTAACATGTACCTCAATAATCACACACACACACACACACACTTAATCGTGATAAAAATATTGGGGAGGTGAGCTTAATGCGTAGTTTCAATAGGGCGGCCATTTTAACATCGGTAGCCAAATTACGCAATTTCTCCATCGTCGTCGTCGGAGTTCACCCCTCAAGTTGTCGCATATTATTACAGGGCGGAGTGCGTACGCGCAGGTGTTGCCTACGTGAGAACGCACTCCCCTAGCTAGGGAGCTAGAGGGAGTAAGTTCGATTCCCACGCCGCACCGTTAACTATCGCCAGCTTAAGTCAAGGTATTTCTTTGTTTAGTTTGTAGGGTCTGAGGTGGTCACCTACAATACCGTTAGAATAATAATAAAACAATTTGTCAATGCACCCTCTGTTAATACAAGTAATCTGATTAGGTTGTTCGATAGTGATGTTGAAATTATGGACATTTCGATTCCTTTGTTTATTTAGGGTTGATTTTTCAATAATCAGATTGATGTTTTTTATCAGCCTTTATCGTCCTTCTGCAGGGCAAAGGCCTCCCTATCCTTCCTTCACTTAACTCTGTATAAAGCTTTTTGCGGCTAATCCTCGTTGAAGACATCAAGTTCATCCCGCCGTCTCCTTCTGAACCTGCCTCGGTGTCTGTTAGCGTTGTGTGGGCTCCATTTGGTAATAGATTTTGCCCACTGCTCGTCTGACATGCGGCAAACATGTTAAGCCCAGTTCCACGGACGCTTGCGGCTTTGTGACCAACGTTTTGAAGCGCAGTACGGTATTCCTTGTGTTGTCCGTTAATCGAACTCCTAAGATACTGCGCTCCATGGCTCGCTGTCAAACTTTGAGTGTGGACTTCTGATGTTTTATCAAAGACCGGGTCTGAGCGCCGTAGGTGAGCGAGGATGGGCAGATAAATGTTATATGAGGAATAAAACTGTTGCTGTCACTGTCTTATACAAACATTCTGACGCGACAGCATCATAATTATGAATAAATTGTTGCTGTCACTGTCTTATAAAAACATTCTGACGCGACAGCATCATTATTATTCCCCACGTAACTTTAACCTAGTAGTCCTCAAAGTGATAAATGTCAGTAACGATGGAAAATAAATTATTGTTTAATAATTTCATTATGTTTTTAGTGGTTGGGTGACAATGTGCCTAGTCAGAGTCATTTAATGGATAGATAATTAATCCAGTGTTAGTGATTGTTTCGGTACAAAATTATGACTTAGGAATAGTTTACATCATACCACAAGGCTATAAGTGAAAATTCTCTACTCGGACGGAGTGGTTGCAGGTTGGAAACTTGGCAAGTATTAGCTTAACTTTTTTATATATAAAGAGCCTAGCTATTCTCGGTTTCATCCGATGCTCGATTCCATTTGATCGTAGTTTTACAGCCGATAACACTGAGGAACTTTGTAGCTATCTATCAGTGAAAGAATTTTGGCGATCCGACTGGCGGTTCCAAAGATAACCCCCTATTACTACTATTATGTATAGGTAAAAGAATTTCTCATTTAATGGTATGTATTAAGCAAGTAGGTATACTTTCAAAAAATACCTGTTAAATTTAAGAAGGGTTTGGGAACACACGTGTTTGCAAAACTAAACCCCTTTGTTTACTGAGACTAATGAAAGAAGAAATTCAAGTTTTATTACTGGCGATATAAAGTCCAAGTTACAATAAAAACATTGTTTATTGTAATTTTGTTTTATTGTTATTATTATAATGGAAATAAGTTCATAAAGGTTTAGCTTTTTAATGGGGTAGGTCGGACGAACGAGCAAACGGATTACCTAATGGTAAGCAATCAGCGTCGCCCATGGACACGCAACGAAAAAATTATGTTTGTACTAAATTTCACAGAAATCAGTTCAGTATTTTAGGTGCAAAGAAAAGACAGACAGACTGACAGAGTTATTTTCGCATTTATAACATTAGTATAGATAAGCTATATACCCTGTTTTGGATACGATAGGAATAACTGACATATGACCTCCTTAATTTAAATAATGAGAAGAAAAGTAACCTTTGTTTTTAAATAACATTGATTAATATAACTGGTCGTTCGTTTACAATCATACACATTAGGCCAAACCCGGAAAAGCCACTTGAGGATCGCACACTAGTTGCACATTGACTGCACTAGCCGTGCAGTAGAAATAAATAACATTTAAGTTACTCTTACCACTCACCAGTGATGTCAGAAGATTAGTTCTACACTCTTTTTTAATTTCTAATCTCTGAATCGAATCACACTACAGATAAATCGAATAACAACGATAAATATTATTTCCTTCACAAATAATTTCGGAAGTAAATCGTTAATAAGGAATAATGTAGGTCATCAAGGACAACCGGTTTGAAACCTTTCGTCGTCTCAGTGAGGTAAGCCCAATATCCAATCTCCCTAACCGAAATCTACAAATCGCATCCCATTAGCAAAACATGGAATGCCACCAAGTATGGCAATGAGATTTTTATGCCCGCTTCCCGAAAGTCCGATCAATGTTAAAATCAACTAACTAGGTGTCAAATATCTTGTCAAGTCATGTGATTCATGTGATTCATTGACAACCAATCAGATGACTTGACAAGAGATTAAATTGAGTTTAACATTGATCGGCCTTTCGGAAACTGTCTTTACCTATTGTCGTGCCTTTGCGACCATTTGGTAGATTACACTCTGAAATATCTATTTAAATTGGGTATACCATCCTACCTGTCTAAGACAGCATTTCTAAAAGCTGACCCATCTACCATCCAGTAACAATGAAGGGTAAACCATCAAAGTCCAATGACCTCTCCTGTTAAGTTGTAACTTTTTGTGTGTGTGCGCAAATATTTGTACCCAGTGAGCATGATAAAGACTCCCTATGTACATGTTTCTGTACACGTCATAAACCAGTGGCCATGCGGAAAATGTGTATATCTATATGTATATATGTTTATTTGGTTTTTTTATTGCCTTATTGCATTTTAAGTTATCTGCTCATTATATTTGATAGTTTGGATGAAACAGTTTTTGGTGATGGTAGCTTATCAGCGGGAGCGGCAGTACCTAAGACTTGCAGGACAGTGGCTATCAGTAGTAGTCGTGGGTTGACATTCGGTGTTGAGGACTTGTCAGAATTGACATTGTCAAGTTATTAGTTGCTTGTTAGTTTTGGTAGTTGTAGGGATCGGATGACAAACATAGTAAGTATGACGATGTCTAACATTTATTTTTTTAGTAGGTACATGCACGCAAAATGTAGCTAGGGGTGGAGGTATCCTTTTGATAAGTGTCAGGAACATTGGATTGGAAAGGGGCATTAAATTCTTCGCGCGGTTTGACCCACTGCTCAGCTCCATTTGATCGTAGCGTGATGTTTTACAGTAGCTATCTATATCAGTGAAATAATTTTGGCAATCCAATCAGCGGTTCCAAAGATTACCCCCTACATACAAACTTACAAATTTTATCTCTTTATAATATTAGTATAGATAGTATTAGATAAACCTGATAGTTTGTAATTATGGACGGAGGGATGGATGTTTGTTAATCTTTTAAGGAAAAACTACAGAACGGATCTGAATGTCATATTTATTCTAGAATAATATATAGGCTACTTTTAATTTTTTCCGTTATAATAATGCTCCGAGGATGCTCTTGGGACTATCTGGAATGTTTGCGGAAGCCAGATTAGATTACTTCTATGCAATTATAAGTAACCGATGTGCATCCATGATACGGCGATTTAGGTCTTCAGTCAGCTGTACTGGCAGACCAAATTGATGGGCCGTTCATCAGTCACTGGGCAAGTAGACATGTGCGTCCTAATGTCCATGTTAGATAATAATTGATAATATTAAAAGATTAACTAATGTTTTCTACCTAATAAGTATTAGAAAATATTAGTGACAAAAAAGTACATAGAGTGTTGTGTTTCGCCGTGTGAGTGAGGTTACCGAAGGCCCAATCCTTCCCTTCCCCCAATCCCTCCTCAATCCCTGAGTCTCCAAATCCCTTATCCCTAATATCGGTAACGCACTCGTAACTCCTCCGTTGCGGGTGTCCATGGGCGGCGCTGATTGCTTACCATCCGTAATCCGTCGGTAATCCGTCTGCTCGTTAGCCGAACTATAACATAAAAAAAAATACATTCGTCTATATATCGCGGTGTCGTGGGCAGAAATTCCAAGTCGGTCATTTACATGCAAGTAGAAATAAATATTTCAGTTTTGCTTATCTCAAGCGTCGCGCGCTAAGCGCCGCGCCGTCGTCACGTCGTATCGTGGGAAAAATTGCGCAGTGTCAACAAAATTGACAAGGTACACTAGTTCAGGAAAATGCGACTTTATACCCTTGTCATAAAACGATAATTTGTTAAAGAAATTGACGGACTGAAAAGCCTACGTCAGGGATGGCGAACCTTTTCATATCGTCTGGTTTTTTTTGGAATGCAATATTTGGATATGAATTTAGGTATTAATAAATTATTTCGACTAGATACCTACTTATTATCAGAATCAACAAAGCTCATGGACGGATCTATATAAAGACCAAACTGACCAAAGATCACTATAAAATTTGTGATCAGTTATGTACCCGGAATATTGTGTTGCGTTCTATCGATATCGTGCCAATGGTTTATTATCCCTAGCCTACATATCAAAGAGTAGGTAGCACAAGTACATAATGATGTTGTCGATATCTTGTCAATGTTGTTTCTGCAAACAGTACTACACAATATTATGATATCTTTATGTAATAATTTGATAAGCTCCTGTCTATTTGATGTCTCAGGAAAGGGATATGGCGGCTTTTGGTAGACGCGTTTCTTTATATAAGTTTCGAAAAAGGTGCGTAAGTTATACGGCAGCTTCGGAAGGTCGCTGTTTCGGATCCGATGGAAAGAGACGCCCGAGTCTCGTCATTGTGAGGACCACCCAGAGGACAACGTGGAGCCTACGGTGGCGGTGTGCCTTGCTTGGGCTGAAAAAAATCGCTGTGTCCTCAGGGAAGTGATCGGCGGCGTCAACTTCTCGCGCCTGGCCTTAGTCGAGACCAAAGGAACTGGGAAGCCTTCTCTTCTTTCTGTGAAGCAGTTATACTCGCAAAGAAGGAGGCAGCCCTCCTTACGCCCCAGCCGCCGCAGTAGGCGACACTCTTGAGTTCGGGGATCGAGAGACCAGAACCAGACCCGAGCATACGGTGCGTAGCGTTCTGCGTGCGTCTCAAGGGGCCAATAGGCCCTTTAGGGCAGATATTCAGCCGGGGCTGCTGGAGAAGGAACGGGGGTATTTTAGTCAGCAAGAGTCTGACACTCCCTTCCGCCCGACCTTGGGCGATAGAAATAACTGGATGATTTTCCCCTCACAAAAAACAAAAAGCTATCGTTTTTGGAATAATTTTGTTTAAGTATGTAACTGCTAAACTAGAGCGGCAAATTAATGTGAAGTCTTATATAATTTTCAGTTTATTTTATGAGAAGATTACAGCATCAGTCTAGTTAGGTATTTGTACCTTCACATGTTAATAAAAAGAACTTCTCGACCCGTCAATTGGTCCAGGTATACACATCTTCTCACAGATAACATGTCGCATTGAATGACAGTGGATTGCCCCGTTTTTTTCTCCACTTGAGCGAATAATATGAAAACAATGAAATACAACGGTGAAAGTTGCAAGACCAGCTACACTTAGGATCCACGGTTCAGATAAAAAATCTAGTTATGGCAAAAGAAACCTATAGAACTTATCAAGGACAACAGGTATTTAAAGAAGCGAATTAAATGAAGAAAACCGTTATTCGAATTATTTTCAATACTGCCCCTCTAACGCGGCGGGGGCCACATAGACAAAATTCCAAATTTAAAATGGGGTGCACAATCGCGTCAGTAATTCAGTGTTACTATTATTAATAAAAAAATATTACCTCTTACACGCGCCGTTTTGTACACCTGCAGGTAACTGTAGTTGGAGTACGGTAAGCTATGTGTTTTTTTACTTCGTGGGCCTCACGGTTGAAAGGAACGATAGTGAGAGGGTTTCTATTTCATTTATTGTTGTTCAAAAAGGATGGGTTATTTATGTCTGCTTGTGTTTTGTACACAAAATATTACGATGCCACTTGTCATGACATTATTACCAATATTGTTTTTTTTTTAAATGGAGTAGAAAGTTTATTTTATTATCTAGTGAGTGTACCCATTCATTAGGAATAATTAATTTTCTTTGTTTTTTATAAATAGGTCATAGGATCTTAATGTATAAATGCTCTTATAGTAGGTACCTAAGTAGTAGGAAAATGGTATAGCGTTGGTAAAGCTGATAATAAACAACTCTTACTTCACGTGAGATATCTTGAAGGACAATGCTTCGGACAAACACTAACAGAATCTCGTATTAACTTTGTGTACAATCACGCACAATGCGAATATCATTCCACCTACACAGTGCGTTTATAAACATCGTTTCATTTAGTCGTTTTAACTACCGCAGTTATTTTCAGGGTTTTCAGAATGTTTTACAAGGCATACTCTGAATTGCTATTGTGTATTGAAGTAACAATCAAGGATGACAATTTTTTAATTTACAACCTGCTTTAAATACAATACTTACCTAACATATGACTAAATATACTATTGTAAAAGTTAATCGTAAAATCTATTAAGTAACTAAGAAGTTAAAAAGGAGCGGTGTGATTTCATTCATTTGATGCCTCCTCAAAAAACTTTAATTAGGCAGGTTGTTGATAATCAATAAAATAAAATTTTCTAGTTATTAACTTTTACAATGCACTCTTATAGATTTGTAAAAAATAATACTCGTCAAAAGTATTAGGTGTGACTTGTGATATGTATTTGCACCTTTAACCCCTCCGGTGGAAATATATTGGTTTAGTTAATTATTAATATTTTAGACACAGTTTTTATAACAAAACTATCTAAGTACATTTCTACCAGCCCTAAACACGGAGTAGGGTACTTTTTGCACTTATTAACGCGTCTGCGGCGGATCTAAACATAAACGGCGCATGCCTGTCCGTCGGCTACTATGGTTATGATACTATTTGTAGTAATTTATCTAAGTATTTTAATAGAAGATTTGACTTTCCAGTACAGAATATCAGTAAAAATAACTAGGTAGCAATATAGTGATTTGTAATTAGATTTATTCTTTATGTGGTTGGTTGTAGTCGCTAGCTTTTGTTGTTGTAGGTAGTTGCAAGCCCAGGAATAGGTACCTACTGCGTTGAGAAAAATGTTAATGAGTTTATTGTTTTCTGTAGTAACACGTTGCTCAGAATGGCGTCCAATGTGGTACTTTTGGTCAGCGTGACGTTATTTTATAGTTATATACATTAAATAAGTTTAGAAAAGTAGGTATTTTTTATGAGGGTTAAATCATCGAATGACTTCCCTCGCTCAGGGTGAGCCGAGAGAGGGAGAGAGAGTGAGTGTCAGACTCTTACTGACTAAATCCCCCCGTTGCTTCTCCTGCTCTATGCCGTGGCCGCAGTACTTTATAGCGCTCGGTTCGAGATTTTTTGTCTTTTGTAGTGTGGATAGATACTAACAGCTTAACAGCGACCATACCACCCAACGGGCACGCTGTTATAGCATTGGTAAGACCCCTCTTTGAAGAGTGGCTTAGGAGACGCCACGGCGCGAGGAAACATCCGAGTAGCGTCATTGTGAGGACTCACCCAGAGGAAACGGTGGCAGTGTGCCCTGTTTGGGCTGAGGACCGCCGTGTAATCAGGGAAGTGATCGGCGGGAGCGACTAAAGGACTTAGGGCACGATGAATCGCGCCATCTGATCGGTGCTTTACATTAAAATTTAATAAAGGTTTAATACAACTGACAAGGATGTACAGGAAGTTCTGCTATGCCAACTATTTACTTCCTTGATCATTGCTCTGTTACCCACAATTCTGGGAGATCCGAGCGTGAAATGTTAATCAATAATTAATTAAAGCGCAAAGCACCAATAAGCCCACCAATAAACATGATAAACGCTTTTTGTTAAATTAATTGTAACACTTACATACTTCTAACATGTGAAAATTACCTTTAATTTACAAGTATTTTAACTTATTATAACTTAAGTAAAAAAGTAGGTACTTAAATATTTTGTTTATTATTTTTTTTGTGAGATTTTTTCTGTTTGCCGCCATCTATTGGTTTCAAGGAATGGCTGGTCACGGTGCTCACTTAACGCCATCTAGTGGTTCTTTAGTTTATAACTATGTCAAGTAATGCATGTCATCTAAAATGTAGGTTTACTTATTCTGAACTTAAATGTTTTTTCATAATCTCCCTCTTAATAAATATCAAGTTTGCTATTCAGTTGTATTATTTTGTTTTTACTTATATTTAAGACAAGATGAATTATTTTTTTATTAAAAGTGAAACACGTAGACGTATTTGTTCGCTACAATATCAATGAAATTTATATTTATTTCTGTAATATTAGTTATCGCATGGAATTAGACATAGTCCAAATAAACCCGCTTGAACTTATAAATTGGTAGATAATGTGCGAATAGTTGCAAATTTTCCTTCCGTACCAGCCACACTGGGTGTACTGTCATGTCAAACTAAACGTCACGTTGACGCAGAATTAATCAGTCATTCATTGTCAAATAGTTTACAAGATGGTAGCGTGAGTTCGCTGCATCTCTGCTCTTTATTGATTTTCCACTACCTGAGTGCACAATTCCACTTTTCAAATTAATTACTTTGTAAAAAATAATCTTAAAGCTACTCCACGATGTCTGTAAAAGTGTTCGAAGCCAGGGAGCACTGCAAGGCGGCTGAAAAATTGTGAGTATACAGTAATTAAGTTAATATTTTTAATGTAGGGTATATGTTCACCACTTTTAAAGTGTGCTGTTTTTTTAATTATACTAAAACTTGCTATAGAATTTAGTCATTCGCACAGCTAAATCGTGAGCGAACCTCGTTTCAAACTAATTGCTTTTTTTGGCATTAGAAACTTACTTTGAAAACTGCATTTTCTCATTACTCTTACATTACTTTTAAATTATTTTGTTATCATGAAGACAAAATAAAAAATAATAAGTCTGTCTTCATTCTTATTTTTATTATAATTGGGATTTTCTGGAAGGCTTTCTAATAATGGAAAAAAAAATTATAACTTTCAAAATTGCATTAAAGTACCTATCATTAACTTTTTAATACTGTCCTATTTTACCTTCCTACCTACATAATAAAAATAATTTACATAAATGTAATAAAAGATTTATATAGATTAATAGTTAAAGAGGAACCTATTATTTTGAATTCTTGTACTATTACCCACTACTAGAAAAAAAAAATTGATGGAGAGACTTCAGTTTCACAGTCAAGTTAAAATTATATGGTGGAATGTATTAAAATATCTACAAGCAAAGAGAGAAAGTTATAAAACTTTTTGAAATTAGAATCTTTTTACATCTTTTTTGAACAACCTCTTTTTATTGCACTTTACCAATGCTAGCGTTTTAATTTTTTTTTTGTTGAGGGTCATAGTTTCCTCAACCAATTAATTTGTATCATAGATTCTAAAGTATGATGACAGGTTTCTCGATTCTTGAACTTGAACAAAGAAGTTTTATACATTTTCGCATTGGTAAATTGCAATTGCTGTTTTGACCCTCGACTATACATACATTTTTATTTTTTTATCTGTTTCACATCACATAGGTAAGCAGCTCATGTTCGAGAGGCCTTTGTGTGTCTCCCATGCATACATTTTCACGCACACACATTAAGGAACATTTCACAATCACCTCATTACCCGTTGGTATTCTAATAAGTATAAAATTATAATAATGAAATAAAACTTTTTGGATTTCAAGAAAATAATTTTAATAGTAAGGTAGAATATTGTATCTTCATTTCTTTCTACCCTCATTATAAGTAGTTATTTTGTTAACTTAAGTATTGAACATAGATTTGTATATGTCCAATAATGATCGTAACACATAATAGATATGATGGCACATTAAGTAGATTATTTTAATCAACAAAAACACAAATAATGTGCTGAACTTTTACTTAAACGAAATAAAAAAATAAAGATCTTTAATCAACATTAATATAGAGTACATTTTTCATTGTCATTCTCCGTTCAGATGCATTAGTGTGTGTTCTTTGTCATCACCATTGTCATGACACATGTTTGATTATGTTTTAGTGCATGTTCATTCGCTTTTTAGTCATATTAGTGTCTTGTATAGTAGAAATTAAAGTACTGATTATTCGAAGGTCTTGGGAGATACCTACCCACATTATTATTTTTTAATTTTTTTTCTAGTGAAATAATACTTACATCAATAAATTGTTTTTTTTTATCTGTATGTTTTATTTATATTATGCTTATATGTAATATTCGTAGTGGGTAGACATGATATGTGCAAAAGAGTAATTCTAATTTGAGGTTTATTGTCCAAGAGAGTGACCATGCTTATATCTAGTTTATAATATGCAGTGTTTGCAGAGCATTCAATATATTTTTCATAATTTTTACGATTTTTGTGCTCAACAATTAATAAAATTCCTCCTTTCGAATTATCGAAATCTACAATTTTCTATTTATTTTACAAGACTATGAAGTGAAGTCACTGATATTGCGTCGAATACCATACTTATCTTTTATATTAGGCAGAAAATATATCAATAAAGTAGTATAAAGTATACACTTCAATAATCCGTTCTATATATTATTACATTATATATATGTTTTTGTTTATTTATTTAGCCGCAAGGAGGCTATAACCACAATACATGTTAACCAGGTTTTTAAAAATAAACATTCACGAATCCATTGCAGAGTTAAATATCAATCAGATAGTACCTATTTGGACATACATATGAGTAAAAATTATAGATAACCAGAACTTTTTTCACTAAAAAAACTTTAAAATGACACATGACCAGATAGTTGACTATTGGAATCCACTATTGGATACAGTAGACCTGATAGTTCACTATTTGAATTGATTGAGATTCTAGTAAATAACTAGTTCCTTAAGAGTTTTCGCTATGGGATGCACAGGCCCCTTGCGACGGCCAATGAAGTGTAGAGATAAATGGAATTATTTATCAAAACTTTTCCGCTTTTCGTCTGCTAGCAAAAATATAGGGTAAAATAAAATAAAGCAACGAATTGTAGGCCCTTTTGATTATTGGATTTGAAATTTAAATTGGTTGATTGGTTAGAATTCTAGTCTTGGCTTCTGCTAGCGTACAATATTTGATTATTTATCATTGCGTTGATAAAATAGGTACTCCTGTTGCATCATTCAGTTTGCGATAAATACAAAAACACACTGAACACTTTTTCAAAGAGGAACATTTTTTAAGGATTGTTCAGTTCTTTGTAATTATTTGGTTATCGCTTTTTTATGACACCATGTCTTTGCAAGCGCAATTTATGCTAGCGTTGGTAGGATAGAAAAACTTAAGTAAAACGTATTTATCACTGATGCTAAATAAGATGTATATTAATGATTATGTTTAACGGCTTGTTTGCGTAACTGTTTGAAGAAGAACTTGGCTAGTTATAAGCCACTCTAGGGGCAGTAGCAATTCGGCCCGAAGTAAAGTTTAGAATGCAGCGATTCAATTATCTTCTGTTTGCTCCTAAAACATATATATCTAAGTATACCAATTTTAAGTGCCAAGTAAATATGGAACGCGAGGTTCTCGACCATACTCTGGATGGACTAATTTAAAATCAGGCACAAAACTTAAAAATCTACTAAAATTTTAGAAGTAATAGAATATCGATAACTTCTTCTATCTTATCTTCCTACTCAGGAACCCCAGATTGGAATCTGTAAAGCTACGGCAAGCTTTAAATTTTTAATAATAAACCCACACCCATAGTCTTATCCCTTGTTTCCATTATCCGCAATAGTCCTACACTAACCGGAGACTGTCCTTGGGTGCATTTCCATAGTGCATACAGGGATAGTCGCCGGTTAGTGTCCCATTTCATTTAGATTAAAGTTGTCTAAAGGGCCTCTGCGCAGTTGGCTCCGGCCCCTCGTACGCCTTCCAAATGACCGGCACCCTGTGGTCCCGTGATTGGTAAAGACATACAAATAATAATAATAATAATAATAATATATTTATTTGCATAAAATGTGGTACAAGAGTTGGTTTAATATATGTTTTAGAGCTAGACACATTCCGCAGTTATAAAACAGCATGCAAATGTTCAAGTAAAATGCACATTATTGTTTTACATCATTACAATACATTGGTACAAAACGTTCGACATCTTACAGTAAAATACAGAAACACAAAAGTAAAATACAGGTAGGTAAATAACAATTACAATGCATTCCTAAAATGGTAAGACTGAGAAGAATACTTTTTTAGGAACTCATCAACCGAATAAAAACATTCTTCTATCAACCAATTTTTTAGAGTCTTGCAGAACTTCTGATAGGGCAGATCGACTATGTTCTGAGGCAGTGAGTTATAAATTAAAGGCGCCATGTACACACAACTTCGTCTACACATCTCAAGTCGCGGAGCAGGCATTTTTAAATACGAATGAGTGACTTTGCGCTTGTTTGTATTGTTTTTATTTTTAAATAATTTAATATTGGACTTTACAAATTTAGCCACTTTAATCATAAAGGTGTCTTCTAAGTTTTGTTAAGACTGCTCTGAGCCTGGAGCGTAAGCGTCTGTTGAGCTTAATGAGCGGGCCGGCCCTCATGAGCAGTATTGCGTGACACAAAACGGGGTGAATGCCGCGCAGATGACTAGTAGTGAAATCGAAAGGCCGTATCCCAAACTGAGAAGAAGAGTTGTTCATATTTAATGTAACAGAGAACGATCCCATTCCCAATTCATAACTATTATTGGGAATTTCGGATATTGGAAAACGTTTGATTTATTTGCACGGCAGTCGTATTAGGAACAAGTTGCTCCACAACTACAATAGACCAGCTATACTTTTTTCATAAATTATTAGGAAACTATTTTTGGAAATTGACAGTTTTAATAACGTTTCTTTTGTTATTAATATAAAATCAAAGGCAACTTATATCAATGTTTGGTTGACCTACAGCTTCGACAGGTGACGTGAGTTGGAAAATTCTTTTATGAGTGTACCCATTGTGTGTCTAATGGAAAAAGTAACATAATCTTCAATAGGGTTGTTGACAAGTCAAGTTCAATACTTTGTTTCTAATATCAGTTGATTTCAAGGTGAATACGTGACCTTTCCGTTTACAAAGGGATCTTTTATAAATCACAACAGTTCTCTTCTTCTTCGAAAGGTTAAAGAAAAGTGTTCTTATTATTAGACATTATCCGCCGTACCCAAAGTCAAATGATTGCTTAAACAGTTATTTAGTCTTTCTTTTTCCAATAACAAATGCTAAGGACTGATTCTATAATCAGCTTATTCGTATATATCCATCCACTGCTAGACATAGGCCTCTCCAATACAACGTCACTGAAGTCGAGGTTCAGCTTTTCTCATCCAACCACAGTAAGTCCACTTAGCTAAAGGGCGCACGTAGTTCCAGTTAATAAGGCTCCTTTGCTTATAATCCTACAAGTAGCCAGCAATTATCAAATATATTAAAATACAAAGGCAAAGGTCGAAATCCTAATATCCTGACACACACACTTACAGTCTAGATAAGACACCTTTCTCCCACAGTAAATAAAATAATCAATCATCAATCTGTGAAATGTTATGAAATATTTTTTTTTATTATTATCTTTAACTTAAAAAGCCAATCGTAAAATGCGACGTTAACTTACCTTCTTTAAAAATACTGCTTAGAGGGCTGATTTTTCAATAGTCAGACAAATGTTATCTGAGGCATAATATTGTTGTTGTCACTGTCTTATACAAACGTTCTGACGCGACAGCATCATAATTTTTCCCAGATAACTTTTATCTTACCATTGAAAAATCAGCCCTTAAGGCTATTTTCCAGGATCTAGTAATTGTGGCTTTGCTTTTAATGTTTAGAAGCTCAAAGAATGCACAGCGAATGTTTCATGCTATCCGTGGCCAATGTTTTTATGTTGCTATCCGTTTATTATAACGACGTTGCGAGTTTTGAAATTATAATCAGTGTGTATTAAAAGTAGATAAACGTCGTCTGTTTAGATTTTACTGTGTCCTAAACTAAATTCAACTCATTATTGTGTGTAAAAATAAATTATTATTGCCGTTTTTCGTCACTACTTCTTCCGTTTTTTAACTTATGCCAATACTTATCCAAATTAAATGAAAATGTGTTTTCAAACATCCAATTGGCACATACATATCATAACCAGATCCTGAACAACAATTTGTGTATCACACAAAGTATTGTTCCGAGTGGGATTCGAAACCGCGACACGATGGACGGTAGCCTATTGCCCAGTCAGCGGGTCGCGCGTCAATATTTGTCAAATTAATTAGTAATAACTATCAGAAAATGGTTATAAAACTTTAGTTCCAGAAGAAACATTTCTGTTTTTGCATGCAATGATGGGTTGAAAAATGTATGATCCTCCTTATTACTTCTTATAATAACTTATACGTTTGTTCAAATAGCCTCAAGACTTCCCTTCTCCGCTGGAAGCCGGATTACGATTCTGCAGCCGATGAATACAGCCAAGCAGGTATGTGGAATTTTCTAGAACAGTATCCAGTTCTTTTGGTCTTACATTGCTTAGCATAGACGTCATATCATCATCATTATCTAACCTTCGACTGGTAGTTTTCTGATGTCATTATAAGTATTAGACAAATGTCGCTTCTCAAATTGAGAAGGAAAGCACACTTGCTCAAGGCAGATTAGCGATTCGAAACTAATTATTTGAATCATCGATTTCCCATGATATTTGTCTTTACCGTATGCCAATTAGTTTTTTATGGCATTTGGCAAACAATCGGTGCCGCCCATGGACACCCACAATACCAAAGGAGGTACGTTTGCGGCCTTACGACTCCGTTGCCGGCCTTTTGGGGATAAGGTTGAGGGGATTCAGAAGAAATGGGGGAAATAGGAGGGATTGGAAATAAGTGTCATAAGAATAATTACACTTATTTAAGTGAAGACAAGAAATAAAAACTGTAACTAAGTATATTATTTCCCACACTTATGTATTCTACTTTCCAATTGGCATTTTATGACTGACACTTACTTGTCAATTAAAGGTCAAGTTAGCCGTTCCTTATTTGTTGCAATAGGAACCCGGATTTCATACAATGCTTTCACTAAATAGCCTATGAAAAGAGAAAATGCCTTTAAAAAACTCAAAAAAATTTCAACCTTCCTCAGGCACACTTGTAAAATCGATTATTATAATTATAGTAAGATTATTTAATCTCTCTCTGATATTTTTGTTAGTTGTCTAATAATGATTAGGGTTTAAAGCAAGGCTTTATCCTAAGCTAATGGTTTTTCATTCAATTAATTTTTATTTATA
The DNA here is from genome assembly GCA_902829305.4 of Spodoptera exigua. Taxonomy (NCBI): domain Eukaryota; kingdom Metazoa; phylum Arthropoda; class Insecta; order Lepidoptera; family Noctuidae; genus Spodoptera; species Spodoptera exigua. The sequence goes on along the minus strand of LR824601.2, from coordinate 1,446,643 downwards.
TTACCATATTTTATTCTATCTCGTCTGTAATGAATCATTCAAACTCTTATAACGGAAGACAAAGAGTGCCCTATAATAAAAAAAAAAACTAGAAGCAATAATGCAGTAAACGAGCGTAAACAATATTCATCCGATTCTGGTATAACCTCAACGCCTATCAATCTTAAAACGGGCCTCGATATAAATAGCAACAAATAAACAAACATATTTGCGATGAATGATAGATGGGATGAGTTCTATAAGAAATTTGTTGAACTTCATCGCTTGCAAACAATACCTTCTTTATAATATTTCTTAGAAAAATAATTCGCGCGCCTTGTCTTGAACTGTTAAAGTTATTCTCTTTTGGTTCTCCTGTTTTTAGGGATTTTTCTAGGTGTAGACTAAGAATCTGAGAGAACATCAGTAGTTTGTTGATTTAGTAAGATAATAACTGATGTGATTCCTATTTCAACATGGCAAAAAGCCATTTTTCGCACTTAAAATCATATTCTTAATATATTTAGGACTGATTTTTCAATGGTGAGATAAAAGTTACCTGAGGAATACTATAATGCTGTCGCGTCATAATGTTTGTATAAGACAGTGACAGCAACAATTTTGTTCCTTAGATAACATTTATCTGACTATTGAAAAACCAGCTCTTTATGTGTTGTCTCATAAATGTGCTATATTTTTTTTTTGTTTTAGTGCATACCTTTTTTACATGTTAGGTTAGGCTTAGGCTTCCAGAGCAGGAGAAGGAACGGGGGGGTTTTTAGTCAGTAAGAGTCTGACACTCTCTCTCGCCTTACCCTGGGCGGGAGAAGTCATTGGATGATTTTCCCCTGACAAAAAAAAAAAAAAAAAGGTTAGGCTTAGGCTTAGGTTATGTGAACCTGTCTGTTCGAAATTTTGATTGTCCCGATGATGCAGGTTAGCATCTAGTTAAAATTTGGAAGAACTGGAAATGTTGTGATTAAGAAAGAAATAGCCTTACTGACTGAGGACTGTGTAGTCCTCTGAGGATATGTAATAGACAAAGCTTGGATTTATTATTTTTAATTTTTCGTCGACTACGCCTTGCGAGAAGTTTATTAATGTAATAGGTGTATAGCAATTGAGTCGGCTCGACCGGAGTGATACCACGGCCTCCCAGAAAACCAGCGTGAAACAACCATAGCGTTGTTTTTCGCCGTGTTAGTGAGATTAGCGGACCCCAATCCCTAAATGACCTTCGTTGTTGCCGGTCCATGGGCGGTGTTGATTGCTTACCATCAGATAATCTGTCTGCTCGTTTGCCATCCTGTCACATTAAACAGGTACTTTAGGATAGGTATGTCCATTTGGTAGAAATAGGGGCAAATCAGTATCGATCAAATTTTGGTAATTTTGTTGTTCTTATAATTAGGCATACTAGTATAACCACCGCACAACAATAGCACCACATCAAGTGTATTTGTTAATCACAATTAAAAAAGTATATATTATATATAAGTAGAAGTTTTACGTGGAAACACAAATGAACGCTGTTTGTTCAAAGCCTATTTTGTTGCAGCTCAGTGCTATCGCATTGCTCGTGATGCAGCCAACTCTAAGGACTGCCATCTGAAAGCTTCGGAGTGTTACAAGAAGAACAACGCGTTCTTCCACGCTGCCAAGGCCCTTGAAAACGCCGTCCTCGTCTGCAAAGATACAGCAACTCCTCAGGAGGTAAGTCTTTACTCCTAATATATTTTTATGCAGGACCTGTTTTAGCGTCTTCATAGACTTATGCTGCTATCCTACTTATATTATAAATGTGAAAGTTTGTATGTATGTATGTATGTATGTATGTTTTATTACCTACTCTGTCATGCAAAAACGGCAGCACCGATTTGGTTGAATTTGGTACATAGATTCCCTGGATAAACACATAGGTTGCTTTTTATCAACATACCACGCGATCGAAGCCGCGACTGTGACATATACACGAGTTACGTTTTATATTCGAATGTATCCGGTACATAGCGACTATCCAGGCATTGGTCCATAGTCTTTACGTCTACCAGAAATATTGTAATTAACTATAAAATACGGCAAAGGTTACTTGCACGAGGGACTTTATTCTCACAATTGGTTCTGTTTATATTGATCGTAAATTAGGTAGGATTTTTTATTAGCTAACCTCCTCAAAATGGTTTTAGACAGTCATCCAAAAAGACTGTGTCTTCGGATATAAATCAATAATACACATATTGATTGTAATATTAGTAAAAGCTGGCCCAGAAATACGTTAAATTCGTAAAACTTTTGCGTTGATGTGGTATGGCCAGATCAAGTTTCTCGTATTAGTTGCTACGCAGTGTTTTGGGAGGGCGCAGTGGGAGTTCTGTATAGAAATAACTAGAATTAGTTAATTGAAGCCTTTATTCACAAGAGAGAAGAGCGGAAAAATCGTTATTAGACCGCAGACAGGCATGAATGATGCTATTGGCCGATTAAAGAGGTGTCTTACCGCTGCTCTAACAGCGAGCCCGCCTCCATTCGTTGACACCGTTGTTGCTTTCACTCCGCCATGTGATCGCACCGGAGCTCATTCCACCAAACACTATTCTGGCAAGGCAGCGAAGTTTTGTCTAAACGATACGTACCTCCATGCAAAGTATCGACCCGCGCGATCATCTTTGCCTCCAGATCCCATGGCGGTCAAGCGCAATAAGGCACCGCGGCCTCGGCCTAGAGCTGGAGCAGAAACGGTCGGTTTTTACGCAGTGTGTGACACCCCACCCGAAATCATTTGATGATTTGCCACTCACAAAAAAGATCTCATTTAGGTGATACGGCAATAGCCATGCGTTTTCAGTGCGATACCCATGATTTATGCGTAGAACCTTATGACCCTCTGAAACGCGAACAGCGCATGAACTAGCCGCCGTCTTAATTTCGCGCCCCGTACGAGACAGACCTTCTAGAGGTTGTATTTGAGTATCGGGCCAGAAAATAACATCTTAAGCCTAAGTAAGAACCATGTTTGAACGGACAGGGGCTGCGCTCAAACGGCTCCAACTTAGGTTCTAGCTTGGTTAAAACTACTATTTCATGGTTCTACCACTGACATCTAATACTTGAAAACTAAACTTAAATTTATATCTGAACATCGAGCTCAGTGGCGTGCAATTGGGAGGCCTATGTCCAGCATTGGACGACATCAGGCTGATGATGATGATGAAACTATAATTTTAAGGTATTTAAATTTGTCTGCGTGGATTAGCGCGAATATGAATGATGCTAACAACTTGTGGACATACCTAAAAATCTCCGTTGCGATTACCATTTATTTACAATTCTTCTGGCCCACCTTGTATAGTAATTTTTCAATTTAGTGATAATGTAGAAACTTCTCTAGGTATACCCATACCCAGAGAAATTTCTACATTATGATGTTGATTTTTATAACTCTTAATTTCTTGCTTAGAACTTATCCATGCTTAGGAACGAATGGGTGGCGTCGACCGGATTAATACCAAGGCTTTATTGGAAATCGGCGTGAAATAACCCTTGTGTTCGGTTTTGCCGTGGAGGTGTTGTTATCGGGTCCTATCCCCCGTTCTCAAAGGTCTGCAACTTGTCTTTCTTCTGGATATGAAGTTGTTCTTTAAAATGTTGTTCTTTTCTGTGGGGAAGGGGGTAGGGGGCATGGGAGGTTAGACAAATACGGATATCTTTAAAATCTCAAAAGTACCTAACTTTATTGCTGCTGAAGAACGTACTATATTGAACATAATATACAATACCTTTATAATGATTTTTACATCCCGAAATATTAGCTAGCCATAGGCAGAACTAGCTGTGCATATTTTTAAACCTTTTGCTCTTAAGTCCATGAACATCACGTACTAACGAGAGATAGGGAGCGATGCACTCATAAGTTTAATCACACCTTATGCGCCTAGCTGTATGTCCGCAAAATACAAGCAAACAAGAAATTACATAGAAAATAAGGATCAATAATGATATAACTATTTATATTGTGTTGTTTATTGTTATTGAAGACCGAAACTGGAAGTAGCTGCCCCATACTAATGTTACAGCTACAATACAAGTCCGTGCATACGACATGCGTCATGGTTTTAGTACCATGGGTACGATTCGGTCTCAAAAAGAGGGTATCAACAACACCTACCTTCCATCACATCATACCACCTATGTCATCAAGTACCATAAAAAAGGGTGAGTCTACTACCAAATACTGAAAAATTCAGGATTTCTTCCGTTATGGAAAAAAACGAAAAAACTAAAACATTGGTGCCTTCTGCGTCTTTGCGTGCGTCAACTTATATGTCCTTTCAATCTACGAGCATGGGTGAAGAGACAGATGTAGATTAAAGTTAAAGAGGTTTGTCGGATGCCAATTTCGTTTACGTTATCCCTGCTTACCCCTTTGAAACACAGTTGTGTAAGTATCAACATGAACCACCCTTAACATTGCAAAACTGAACTATGAACAGGTAATCACTAGGAGGAGTAGGCGATCGTTTTAGCGACGAGCCCTTCGAATCATTGTCTGCCCTGTTATCTCGGACCCGCTGGACTCTGGCACTGCTTAGGGTTGTAACCTCGCTGTGTTCTCTATCGCATATACCTACCACGGGGAGTGTTCTGAGGAATTATTATAAATATTTTCGCCATCGTCCTACGCGAAAATATTTTTATCCCCATATGGTTGGCAGTGGATTTTCGCGAAAGTTTCTGCCCCGCACAAAAACTTTGAAATGATCTGTCAGCGGCGGTGTTTCGGAACTGATATGGCCTTCAAACATTCAAGACACAAGAGTACTCCTTGAAGACGGTAACGCGCCTATGACTCCTCTGGTGTTGCAGGTGTTTGGTGGTTGTTGATGTGTGCTTACCATCAGGTGATCAGTCTGCTCATTTGCACTCTTTACCATAAAAAAGTTAAAAGGTCTTGCTTTGTTGAACCGTGAGAGGTTCACCAGGGTCCCTATAAAGTGACTACTAGTCGACTCCCATGACGCTTTCGGAAAAGCAGGGGCAGCTTAAATATAATGCTGCTTTGACTTCACTTCAAGACAATTCGGCAAAACTTTAATATACTGAATCCTACGAATAGCTATTTAGTGTTGATGGACGATTTTTTACTCCTTTATGTAAAATCTAGTGAAAGGAACAGAATGAAATGTGAAACATATATACTTATAAGATATGCCTATTAGCTACTTTTCATCCTGTTACTGCTAAGACGATGTCAAAAAACAGTAGTAAATATATAAATTCCGAACTCATTTTGCGAAGCGTAGGTCGACCATATTAGTTCTATTATTGACATTATGAAACGTAATAACGATAGCGAGCAAATAAAGTAAAAAAGAATAATATAATTGATTTTCCGCCAACGATTTCATATGAAAAACTACCTTGACGACATGAAGCAAGTAAGTCGTGTATAAATAGGACCATTAGCGAAGTTATTGACAATATACTCCTAACGAGGGAGCTTATTATCGAAGTTCAACGATTACTGAGATATCTTCGGTACGGTTCACTGAATTTCAATTTTATCTGCACCCGTCTGCGCTCAACAAGCCCTTCGGAAATATTTTTAATGAGAGTGTTATAAAATTCCTAGAAAATTCTCTAAGAAAGGATGTTAAGAACTATGAGTACCCTGCCCACGCTGTCTGCAGGCTTCAATTCGTTTATGAAATGAAAACTATTTTTTAGTTTGATAAGTACATTTAATTTATATAAGAGTTTTATTGATTTATTAGTTGTTTTCCTGATATCTAAACTCAGTTGCTCTGTGTGCCTTTAAGGGTCGCAGAATTGTTAAGATGTAAAATACAAGTGTTTTGGTTGAGTCAGCGAGTCCCATAAGTTGGTGTCTTCAAGCAAATGTTAAAGTTTAAACAAGTTTGATTTAATTGTAATTTTGTGAAGTAGAATCTTGCAACTTTTACCTTTAACCGATTGATATAAAGTTTTACTTTAGACTTTTAGGATGCAATAAGTTGATAAGTACCTAGACAAAACCAATACTTTTATTGAAATGTCAAAAAACAAAACAAAATGTTTCTAACAAGGAACGTCTGGAGTCACCGCATTTTTGCGTCAAATATCATACCTATCCTAAATAGTTTGAATAAAAAAAATAGAATGGATATATTAAATGAATGTAGGATTTATATTTGGATATTTTATTGTATTCAAAAGTCATGATAAGATACAAGATACATATTTTTCACCAAATTACCATCGTAATCAAGCATTCCCTTGGCATATACACAAATATTTACATACGCTTTGCTATCGATACAAAATCAACGAAATACATAAAGGAAATTAACTGTCCCGTTGGTTTCCTCAAACACGTGTAGACGATGTTTATTTACTGCTGCCGATTTGTCACACGCTGGGACGTTGAGTACATAACAAATAGTGTACGTGTGTACATAACACACAGATGTGCATATGGGATTTCGAAGGTCAAGTTGCTGCACCCCTGCATTTCAATTTATTTAAATAAAGGGGACATTTGCATTGAGATTACGCCAGCGTCCTCATGGCGGCATCTGACCAGACCGAAACAAAAAAGTCAAAAAAAAGTCAAAAATCATTTATTCCAATTAGACCTTTACAGGCACTTCTGAACGTCAAACAAAATTTAAAATAAAAAATAGTGTCAGTCTGTCGGTCAGTCCTCTTAGTGAAGCTATTTGCTCGTTCCAAAGTGTAGATTTCGATGGAGAAGAACGAGCAAGAAACTCCATGGTTACTCTTTTTAAATCAGTTTCACATACAGATTCCTTTTACAAACAGTTGGTTCAATTATGTGAGAACAGTGTAACACTAATATTTATTCAAATATAAAAATAAAGTAACCTTAAGGACAATAGACAGTCTGGAGCTGACCAGTCCCAACTGACGGCGCTCGTTCACGAGCATGACACGTACACCAGCATCGCCCAACTCAACCATATTATAGGGAATTAAGCGATCCAGTGCCCATGCCACCGCCAGTGTGACCTTTCAGTGAGCATGACAACTCCAAGCTGTTATAAGGACCGACATTCTGCTAGTCTAACCAATTATAATAGGTTACAGGGCACTCACATTTACAAATTTATCAAGTTATAGTTATACAATATACTGCAATTTCACTAAAATGAAGAAGTCCCGTTCAAGCAAAATCCATTGGAACGTTATTTATTTTGGTGTACGTTTGCTATCCTGTGGAGCAGGACCAGCATGTCTCCAAGCATCTTTATCTACAATGTAACCATTCAGTGTGTAGTATGCTTTTCTACATAAAGTTTTCTTTACACATAATTTAAAATTTCTTTCATTTAATTGTTGTATTTCGCCTGGGATTTTGTTATCACATTTAACACAGAATCCCATGAACGACTTATGTACCTTTGCCAATCTAAATAATGGCTGACATAATCTATCTCTATGTCTAGTTTGATAATTATGTCTATCTGACACCTTATCGAATATTTTTAAGTTTTTCCTAACATACATAATGTTTTCATAAATAAACTGACATGGCACGGTCATAATATTGATCTCTCTAAACTTTTCTCTAAGAGACTCACGACGCTTTAGATTATAAATAGCTCTGATGGCACGCTTTTGCAAGACAAAGATAGACCCAATGTCAGCAGCCTGTCCCCACAACAAGATGCCATACGACATAATGCTATGAAAGTAGCTGAAGTACACCAGTCTTGCAGTGTCCACATCTGTTAGCTGTCGGATCTTCCAGACAGCAAATGCTGCAGAGCTCAACCGTCCTGCCAGAGATGTGATATGGGGCCCCCATTGTAGTTTGTCATCTATGGTTATACCCAGAAAAGTAGTTTGTTTTACAAATTCCAATTTATTACCGTTTAATAATATGTCACATTCGGTACTTTTAACATTTGGCAAACTGAATCGTATACATTTAGTCTTTTTGTCGTTTAGGACTAAATTATTAATTGTAAACCAATTATGAACCTTCGTTATAGCATTATTTACGTCGTCATAATTATCTGTCCGTCTATTTATTTTAAAAATCAACGATGTGTCATCAGCAAATAATACCATTCCCGGTTCACGTTGAAATAAATGAGGTAAATCATTTATGTACACTAAAAACAGGAAAGGACCTTACACATGTCTGTGTTATTTTTGCGATATTATGTTCTTGATGAAATTTAACAGCCAGACAGTTATTTCAGCGTTTTAATTAATTTCAAATAAGTTCAAAAGCAAGCGCTATTGTCATTTTATCTTCCCGTATAGATGGTTATCCTTTGACGGAAGGGTGAGTTTTGCAAATAAATATCTTGTTTATAAAGTTGGAACTATGTACATATTACATACGTAATTTTATATGTATGTAATATACGTAGTTGTTTATTTGATGCGTGCAGTTATCGATCGTGGCATACGGCGCACCACCCAGGTAGGGTGGTTCGCCAGGACATTCTGTCTCCCGACAATTTAACTTGATTTTCCAAGAGAAGTCTTGGAAAATCAAATAAATAAAATTTCAATATTTCGAGTGTTTTCTAAGTAATTGTTATTATGTCTATCACTTGACGTCTACGGTCCTCATAACAATATATGGTTACACGTGTCTTGTACATAGGTTGAGTACCTGTTTGTCAGCCAAAAGGTATTTCGCAAAATTGCTAGAAATAATATGTTGTTGTTTTTTACTTATTTTCTGTGTAGGTATATGTCTGGATAGTTGATTATTTTCTTGTATTTGAGTGATGGGCCGCTTTCAATTGGATGGACTCCTGATAAGGGTGTTGATAGACATGCTGCCTCTTCAATGCCAACAGTATAATTCGAGTAATAGATTTATGTTGAAGCTGAGTAGAGTGAGCAAGTATTAGAACAGAATATAAGAGAAAAATACAACAGGTACTTGTTTGAACAATAATAACGAGAGACAATAATTCCCACAAAATAACTGAAGCAAGTATCTGCCTATAGGTACATGAAATATTTAGGCGAAAGCAAACTTTGTAACAGTTAACAAACAAAATTAATCTTGTTTGTAATTCTACTTTCATACCTTTTTTCAATACGAATTCCGATGTTTAATGTTTATGCAAAATTGTTTTTACAAATGCTTTTTCCTTTTACTAAAATAGCTTCGATACATTTGTATAAAACAAAGTATAAAATGTTGTCGTTCGTCCTGTTCCTGCCTCCCTTCCTCCCTGAGGGTGGTGTAGGCAGATCGGTAAGGGGGTTGGAACCTGAGGACAGTCGACTCTGATATTAGTTACTAATTGGCTATGCATCAATGATAGACTAGAGAAGTACAGACTGCAAAGAGCAACGCCGACGCGACGCGTGACGTATGTAGAGAACTATAATTATTTCCAATTAAGTCCAACTTTTGAAATGAACGTCCTTTATTGTCTGTGGGGTTAGGTTAGTACAAGTATCAAACATATAAGCTCTGTTGTCTTGATCGGTCGACGCAGTTGCAGAGTCCATTTGCAACTGTGTCGAGATGTAGCCTCGCTATGTGTTCACATAGTCAGTTGGCAGTGAAGAACTGTGCTATTTTCACAAAACTTCCTGCCTTGCACAGCGAAACTTTGGAATGATCTTTCGCCGGCAGTATTTCCGAACCGTATCAGTTCGACCTACAAATCTGCAAGAAATGCGCTTATTCCTTCTTAACCTTTCAATCGAGGCATTTAGAGACACACTGTAAGAGACATAGGTGCGCGAATGTCGGCGTTCGCTTGGGGGTTAGTGAATTAATTGACTAGCGTGACTGTCACTCCTCTAGTGTTGTCGATGTCCATGGGCGGCGCTGACCACTCAGACCTCAGATCATCTGATGGTATTAGTTGAGCAGTCTTCTCGTTTGCGCCCTATTATATAAAAAGTATGATGTAGCACTTGTTTGCCATTTAAGTCATGAACTCTAAGTAATAGAAAGACCCTCTATAACTCTTAAAACTGTTAACTGAAAATAATTGGCGATAACAGAAAAATCCAATTATTCTTGTCCAATCCGGTCCTACATACATCGTTATATACTTAGGACCTTACTCCTTTCTATAAACGAGGCATTATAAACGCCTACACATTGAGTTACGCAGTCCATCGGAATAATAACCCTTAGTGATATTTTACCTTTAATTCGGTGTTATAGGCTTAACGTTAAAAGCGAGGCCTCTCCCGCAAATCTGGGGTTTGGGCTCACGTCACCGACGCGTCAATTTCAATAAACCAAACAGAACAAAGCTTGTTTCATTTGTCGCGACTACCCTTATCCTCTGATTCTACCTTTGATTTATTAGTTTGTGAATTTTATAGTGGATTTTAATAGTAAAACGGTCAGTTCAACTATATATTAATATTTTCATAAGGTTTTTGTCAGATTTTACAGTTTTGTGGGTGGATGTTGTATTAGTGGTTACTTTGTCCGCATATATTTATTTTATGTTAATAAGTCTTATCTGACCCCGTGGTGGCCAGGAGGTTAAGACGCCCGCTTCTCATGTACCCCTCGTATATACAGGTTCGAAACCTAGCAAAGACCGTTGTGACTTTCCGATTATTCTATGATTATTTAGGCTAGCAGCCTAACCGGCTAGGTATAATATCACGCCGTCCTGATCTATCAAATGTAGTCTTTATCAATACACTTGTTGCCTACAAGGCGAACGAAATTGCCTGCCGCGCGACGACGCAACTTCTACGTCGCATCAGCGCGCCCTCAACGCAACACAAACGCGACGCTGACGCCAACGCTAGTAAAACTAGTGGGATAGCAGCCTTAGTTTCCCTTGCATAAAAACGCATCTTGAACGTACTATATTTGCCACCGGCTCATAAATTTGTATATAAATGTTATAATAGTCTCATGTAAATGAAGTGAGTCTCAATGCGCGCAAATATCGAAATCTTTGAGATTTCGATATAGCCGGAGACTTCGTATTCTTGACAGCACAGGTAATCAAAATCCTCACTATGTCCGTTTTTATCCAGAAAATTGGCAATTCTACATGCGCCATGAGTTAGTGCCATATAATAAGCATTATTAAATACTCCATTCCATTGAAAAAAATTCGAACCAATCATATCTCGTACATCTTTCTGATCTGAAATCGAGGCTGGGAGATCTCTTTCTCTGAAACTTATTGCTTCATAACATATTAATATTAGTTTGGACAGATAAAGATTAATATGAAGTATGAGCGTTTAGTAGACATATGGATTAACACACGCTATAATGACTAAAGTTGCTAAAAGTATTGCGTAGTTGTTCATAAGTAAGTTGATTTATTTACCGTCATATTTAGAGAGAGAGCGGTGGCGTTTTAGCACCGCGTTCAAAAGGACCATAGATCGAGCAAAGCGTTAAAAAGGACCATAGATCGCCCATGTGGTCCTTTTGTACGCAGGGTGCGAAAATTAAAGGGAGATAAACAGACAGTCCTGCTAGTCCCAACTTTTTTTAGGCATATGTTGAAGTGCTATTTTCGAAATGAAAAGAGTTAGGTAAGCACTATTACTCCGAACAGAAAATAATCCTACAGTAATAATTCGCGTCCAGACGGATTGTATACCTATACACAAATAAGGTGTTGCCTAACATGCTCCCCGGCGTTGCCATGGTTACGGAGGACGCGCGCTAATTAAGAGATATTTTCGTATATTTTGTTCAACTGCTCATTATTAGATTCTGTTATGATATATTATATGTTTGGATCTTTCCGATTCTCAAATTTCTGTTATAATATTATTTTCGTCGTATTTGTTAAGCCCACCAACTAAAAAACATAAGTATGTATTTTCTACGAAATGTTTTTTTGCGTTATTTTTGCAATATTGAATGTCATAGGTCAAATTAATGGTCGAAATTCGAAAAGATTCGTAAGGTCTCATTCCCGTATCAATAAAAGCATAATAGATTTTGTCGGTTGTCCTAAAACTGTATCGGCCTTTTTATAAAACAAGGTTTTACTTTAGTCTAGGTCTAAACCATTGAGCCAGTTTTTGTATTTAGAATTGAAGGTAGATGACAATAAGATTCAAAATTCAAAACCCGACTCAATGGTTTAAACCTGGACTAAATATAAATCTTGTTTTGAAAAGAGGGGAATACGTTTTACCGCAATGTCTGAAATTATTTCTAACAATAGGCTAATTATAATAGGCCTTTTAACATTATTGGTAAATAATTAGTATGGCGTTGTCTATCTATTTAAAAAAACGTACACTCAATTCTCTCGGGGCTAAGTAGGCGTCACGACTTGTAATAAATTAAAAAGAGAACAATTTAAATATTATAGGTAAGCCCTACCCTAGACCATCTTTCAAATAAAATTTAAACTTTAACACAAAAAATATAAAGTTGACAATCTAATAATGAGAGAGTGTTATGTAAAACGGTTTGTCGATGAACTTTATTTTAATCCTTCACCTATTGAATAATGTCAACTCAATGTGGAGGAGTTATGCCCTTACAAAGTTCATTAATAATGAACACATGTCATAAACATTATACACAATCTGACGTGTTGTCAGAACCGCCCACGTCCCGAAGGTGAAACAAAGGATTTGTTAAAGGGGTGTCGTGGGGCCACCCGACTGTGGGCTTATCTCGCAGACCGTTAGTGACCATATTACACGTGCAATACTCATATGTGTCATGACGCCAGTTTTTACGCAATATTTTTTTTGTGTCGTAATCACTTGACGTTTATGACGTATGTAGATTCCGATAGATATAATTTGAAAACATAATCTGACAATTGTTGGGGTTCTCAGCTTCAGTTATCGACTAAAAACGTCTAACTTCTTGTTTTTGAGCTTTTCTGTTTTCTATTCTTTGTGAATGGTAATGATTGCTATTTTTCAGCAACAGGTTTGAGCTGTTGCTCTCTTCTCGTGTTAGGAACAAAATTAAATCGTCTACTAAATATTTTTTAGGTTTTACCGCTGTTTATGGACTTAAGTGCGATTTATATTGGTTTCGAATTTAATATCTGAAGCCCATTTTAAGAGAGTTTTTTAACTTATCTGTTTGTTTATTAATGGACTTGTACATACATTTTTACGCCGGTTATAACAGCTTCGGGTATTATAACTTTAGGTGATACACGAACCACATATCTGTATAGGACGACCTGGGTACTTTTATTAGACATAGAATACCGGCGAGAAACGACTCTTGCACTGTTTCCATCCCCACGTCCGAATACACAAATCCTTCACAGGGAACACGACCACAAAGCGTCTTTAACACAATTGTAAGTCCTTTGGAGTTGGATCTGTTCTTGGGCGGCCGATTGCTCACTATGACCTGATAGGGATAGGGATAGGGCGCGAAACTACATATGGATCAGGTGTTCCATAAAACAACTATTGGTATGAGTCAGGGCAGTGATAGCTGTGCGCTCAAAACTTGGAAGGTAACTACAACCTCTTATTTTCTATTCCGTGCTCTTAACAATAACGAGTCCTATATTTTTATTCATTAATTTATCAACAAAGTTTTTATTATATTTCCGTCCGATCCTCACAGTGTTTTGATATTTTGGTCGCTACTTACATATAATTCCTATTGTTGCTGCTTGAAATTCGCTTGACTGATTTACAAACACAATAAACCTATTGTAAGAGGGTTTCGAGTGTAACAATAATTTTGTTTGTATGTTCAAGGAGCGTGTAGGTCTTCCTATTTTATTGTTGCGTTGACCTATTGTTGCTAGGGGCCAGTCCAAAATGATCTTTCGTTTTTTTCAGTTGTATAATTTGATTGGTTAATTTTTAAATTTGATTCGAACTGCGATTTTGATTAATGGAAGGTAGTTAGAAAATTTATCGGCCAATACCATAAACATGTGTGCGTAATTAGGTAAAGTGTAGGCTATAGACCAAACGAAACTACCCCATTATCGGACGTTGGTCGTCGGCGTGCATATGTAGGTAGATAGGTATCTCTATCATTGAGCCTATCTATGTATATAACTTTTTAAACGTTACAAACTTTGAGTACCTGTATGGTGGTTGTCAACCATCGGAAACTTAGTTTGTACTTGTTGTTATTCATTGAAAGGGACTACTTAGTACTTAAAGAAGATACAAAATCGTGGTTAGTGGTCTTGGCAGTTGACCGGTTGTGTAGTTTAAACTTAATGTAAAATTTCGACAAATAAACTAATAACATATGAAATCTTTGATCAGTTCACGGTTCATCGCACTTACGTTCAGTGAGGTTAACATAAATTCTGAGTTCAGTCACGTCAAGCCAATGTTTCGTGATACAATGTGAACAAAGGCAACGTCTTCTGTTCAAGTGAGCGTGACATTACTCGTTTTGACTTGTTGATCACACGACGTTGTTTAAGATCATTGGTGTGTGGTTCCAATGTCATACGATTTTTTTACTTTTCATATTTTTGATGTAGCCTATCAAAGACGTAATGACGTCTCCTGAACGTGATTTAAAAAAAAAAACTATGTATATGATTTCCATGATATGATAATATGAACGTCGTCGGCAGAAGTTAATCTTTGTACTAGTACTATTTTAATATAGTACTTTCCTTACATCAGGCAGAGCGTAGGCACTGTAGGGACAGAGTCTGCAACTTGAAGCGGGGTCATAAATAGCCATTTTCTTTTTGAATTTTTGGACCGGATAGTAGACAGATCAGATAGATCACCTGGTCGCAAGCCACCCGCTATACCAGAGAAGCAACAAGTGCGTTGTTGGGGGAGGGGGACGGGCTAAGGGGATTAGGTATCCTGTAGCTTCACTCGCCCAACGTGGTAGATTGATGCTCCTTGCACATGCGTAGCTCGTAAATAAGGAAGGGCGGGATATTGATTTGTTGAAATATATATATAGAGATTGATAGTGAAGCGTATCACGCATGCGCGTCAAGCTCTGACGCGGGCTGTCTACAAGGGCGGGCTGGGGATAGCGTCCGTGGGTGACGGACGCACCGCTTGTAAGCTGCACATTTTTATTGAGTGCAGCATTCATTTAAAGTGTAATTAAATTAAAAGTTAAATAATATAGTGTTACGGTAAAGTAGCCACTTATTAATAGGGTTATTGCGTTCGCGAAGTGATTGTAAGTGTGGTGCCCCCTCGGTGACTGGCGCGAAGGGTGTTTCACTGCCTATCTCGGGAAATAATAGGCACTAAGTGATGTGTTGTTTTATTTTGATACGCGTTACGATGTTTGTTGTTTTGGTTTGCTGTTAAGGTTCAGAATTTTAACGTACCATGCTAACTTTTCAAAAGTCTGAAGTTGCCAGTGTTTTCACCGACCTGTGATACAATGGCAGATGTCGCTACCGTCGCTTGCGCTACTGGCGACATCTATAAATGATATTTGAATAATGGAAACTTTACTTTCATTACAGATTCACTTTTAACATGTACTTGTTGAATTTGTGCAATTTTTTATTGTGGTTTAAATAAAACGAAAGCGTATTCAAAGTAAAACGGCATTCTAATGTTGGGTCCTTAGAATGGAGCGAATATTTTATTAAATTTCTTTTTTCTTTTCAGTTGCACAAATTGGCGTTGGAGTCAGGGGAGCTGTACCAACAACACGGTTCGGGTGACAGTGCTGCGAGCGTACTCGGCAAGACAGCAAAGATCATAGAAGAAGCATCTCCTGAACTAGCCGTGGAGTTATTCCAAATGGCGGCTGATGCGTCTGCTGTAAGTACATCACCAAATAAAACAGATATATTACTCTACATACCTAACTGTTTGGAATAATTGTGGCTGAGTTTCGGGGAAAATTGTTGCAGACTGCTCATTCTAAAAACGTGTGTATTTTTGTCACTCTTTCGCGATTTTCTGCCGTTAGCATTTCGCTGCGACATTATAAATTTGTATTTTTTTATTTGATGTTTGTGCTGCCGTTATTTAAATATATGATCGGCCAAGCGAATGTGATGCTATAAGCCAGAATATCACATTTTTACCGCTGGTTTGGACAATTCGATTACAGGTGAAAATTTGAGTAATCGCCTAAGACTGAACTCGTTGCAATATAGAATATTATTATTTGAATTAAGTGCTCAGTCCAAAGCCTAATAAGCTGAGTTATTATGAATGCACAAAAAAACTGACACTTATTTGAGACAATTTGGTTATTTCTACAGAGTTGCATTCGTACTTTTTAAGGTTTTTCAAGATTATCTGTTACCTTTGACTTGGCAGATTGCACATACACCAGCATTTGAACATATGTATACAAATGCTTCATTATTTCCGAATTTTACATACTCTAAAATAATAAAGTTTATAATATGTCATATATTTTAATCTACCCACACTGTTATTAGAACGTGTAGTCTGCACACAGGGCCGGATCTGTGCAGCGAGGCAGGCCTTCGTCTGTAATCCAAATGACTGACATGAGATGAAAAAAAAATATTATTACGCGGTAACTTAAAGGAGCCAAATTTATCGGAAGAAATACATATTTTTATTTGATAACAGCGCGAAAAATCTGATAGTTCTCTAATTTTACTTTATTTTTCTTGTAAACATACTAGGGTAGTGTTTCCCAAAATATGGACTGTGAATTCTCACTGTCTCAAATCTTCTGTAAGTATACTTTAAGATCCTTAACAAGCATTCAAGGTCACAGTTTTGGAAAGAGAACGGGGTACCCTTTTATTCTGTTAGGCCCTTCACTCCTATCCCTCCTTCCTCCCCTTAATTGGCACATCGTTAGTTTCTTTTGGCCTCGTGTCCAGCAGCATGCAAGGGCAAGAGAGAAGAAAAGAAATAAAATTTCCTGATCATTAATTGTGTTTTATTTCCCCGTATATTCAATGTCCATAGGCAAGGCTTGTATTTTTGAATTTTGATAAAATATATTACCTTGGTACTTGGTACAACTTACTGAATTTAGGCAAAAGGGTACTTCGTCTCTAAGACTTGTTTCATTGGTCTAAGCTTGTTAATGATGAATCGTTTAGTCTGTCAGGACTATTGTTTACACAGATTGGGATGAATCCCTGACCGATCTGTATAGCATACAGCTTTTAATATAGCGAAGAATATTTTATTTAAAAAAATGTGACTGAAAATCTGTAGCATTTTTGAATGACTCATTCATCGAGTGGTAAAAATGCAGTGACTGTTGCTAGGGCTACTCAGACTATTACTTTTTTGATAGCCAATAAGCAGACATATCTACTTATTCTCTTATAGTAAACAATCGGTTCCTCCATGGACATCTGCGACACCGGATGAGTTACAAGTGCGTTTTCTTCCCTTTGGGGCTTACACACCTACAGCGAAATGCAAGATAAGCGTTGTTATATGCTTTTTCCTATCAGACCTTGGTATCATTCCACTAAACCAGCCTTTTCGCGCCGGAGCATGGCTCTCTCGTAAAGAAAAAGTCTGTAAAAAGTGGATATTGGATTGTTTTATATTTATGTAAAGTACAATGCACATGCAATCGCATCATCAAATGATTTCTCTCGCCCAGGGTGGGGCCGTACCTTCTGCTTCAGGAGGGGGCCGCCGTAAATTAATACATACCCAGTCCACACCAGACAGATCAACTTTTTTAAATAGGATTTGCTCTAATTACCAACCTATTTATTGAATTTAGGTTGTAATTATTTTATATAGAGTGGGTATGATCTGGTTCTGTTAGAAAAATACGGTTGATGTTCTTCTTTTTGTGCTCGCTACGGGTACATATTTGTTAATTTTTTGGCTGCTCCCCTCTTTTGATGATTGTTTTATTTCTTATATTTATATTTCCTTTTTTACTTAGGACGTTGTCTCCATAAAAAGTAATAATAAGAAAATTTAATTTCTATAAATTCTAAAACTATTTATTACATTCAGAGCAATTATGTTTTACAAATAATTCTTCATTTACTTAAAATATACCAAATTAATTGAAATAATCGGAAATAAAACTGTATACATAAAAAAAGCTTTTTAAGAAATGCTTGACTGGTTTCGAGTCTCACCAGGATTCATATTCGTGAGCAGTGCGTGCGGCGTTGTGATATCAGCCATTGTAGAAATATTATAACTGAAATAATATGAGCTATTCTACTTTAAATATTGGACTTATTGAAGCAGTATTATAACAAGAAAACAGAAAAAAATGATATTATTCAGATCCAGAGACCCAGATCATACAAATGTTATCTGGCAGTTTATTAGGTCTCAAAACTGGATTTTTTTAGCAGGACGATGGTTTTAGTAATGTTTCTGCAGTCGTGCATGCATGATTTACAAAAATCGTTTTTTTTTTGTAAGTATCCATATAGTTTTTATTTGCACTTAAATTATTTATTTTTAACTATATATCTTTTTAAATACAAGTTTTCTTCTTTGTTTTATAGTTAGATTTAGTTTTTTTTTATATTTTTGCGATATTTTGATATGTTCTTGGTAACCAAAATGAACGAGACTATTTTAAATATTGTTTAATGTTTGGTCATTTGTAAAGCATTGATTAATTAAAGTAATAGTTTAATTATTAATAAAAGAAATTGCAGTTGTTATAAAGGTGCTTGCTTACATGAGGTGCTTTATAAATTACTCTTTGATATCGTTTGTGATATTATTGAATGATCAGCGAGTTTTTTAAAAGTTGGTTGGTAGTAAGTGCGAGTATTGAGAAAAGTGTGTTATAAATACCTGGTCATAGTAAACCATTTTAGTAAGTAGCGTCGACGTGCCAATTTTATGGGAGCTACCCAATAACTATTTGGGTAGCTTTAAATTGCTTTTAAATTTTATGCCTTACTGTCTTGTATTACGAGCCTGTTTTGATACATTACAAATTTTCTATCTAGACAGTATGGCATACAATATATTCGGTCTTCGTTTCATTACCGCACACGGCCAGTTAATATGCTGTTTTTTTGTAGGCGAGGCAGCTTAGAAATGCACAACGCAAAAATTTTGTCATCAACGGTTTCTCAGAAAGTAGTCCGTCTTTGGGATGGACATCAACGGTAACTGCCGACTGGCAATGGTATGCAAACTGTATGAACCATTCTAGAGGAACACGCCTTTCTGAAAGAACCTGGCGCAAGGTGAAAGTTTTAAAATATTTTAAATTATAAATTATGATTATTAATATAAATACTTTAATATTTATAATAAACTTATCTAATAGTATTGTATCATTCATTTTTGTTGTAGTACTGGGGCCGTATTAACACGAAACATATAATTAAGTTTGTCGATGATTTTTACAAGAACTGTACTGCTTGCGATGATCCGGCCTTCGAGATGTGTATCAAGGTGCGTACGTATATTGTCACATACTTGTAATTATGTTATACAGCTAAGAATACAGTAAGTTTGAAAAAACTAATTCCTGCTTTTCAATTTGCCCTTAACATACTACTTAACATATAGCATGTATACAAACTTTATTTTAACTATCTACCGACCGTGGCTACCATGTTGTTGTCATTTGTCGTAGGTGGAGTCCTTGTACAGAGACAACATAAGGTCTCGGTCGGAGCACGTGTGGGACTCGGCGACAGCTTCTACATCCCGACCAAGGATACCACCAACGGCGACGGCAACGACGTCACAGCAAGCTGATGAAATGATGCACCAAGCCCTGAGAGGTCGCGTTCAGGCTGTTCAAAATGAACATGACAGGGAGACAGCTGCCATAGATAGAGAACTAAAACGATTAGATGAAGATCTGGACCGTAGGCTTAAAGCTCTTCATGATCAATTCACGCAGGTGTCAGAAACAGAAAGGCCCGAAGAGGTCACAGAGCCAGATGTACCTCCCGAAATTCCGGAATTATTGCCAAATGAAACGAGCGTTGTGGCTCTGGATCCTCAGCCAGGACCCTCTACGTCCCAGGCAGGGTTCTCCTTGGCCCAACCAGATGAGGTATTGGCAAATCTTCAGGTTATACTTCACGATGAAAATGCTATGGATAGTGGTGTTTCGGATAATCCGGGACCAAGTTTTGCAAACCATCCAAGGCAGAACTTTTTTGAGGAATTCCAGAGACGATTGTCACAAGATTTGAACATACAGCTAACTGTGCCGGAGATTTTGTTAAATTTTGGAAACCCTCCTGATCAAAGGGTTTTGGATGACTTTATTAGGCGCGTAGAAGAAGGCGCGAGCTCAGGGCTAACTCAGGCCGATCAAACAGGCTCAGACCACCGTCCGAGGCGGACCTTTATCGATGAATTTCAGAGATAAATTCTGATTTGATTGTTTTTAATCAGAATTTGCCAAAAGCGTCTGAACATAGATGATGTTCGGATTTCTTCAAAATATGCCAAAGATGTATTTCTTATACAATAATTGTGAGTCCTCGTTGAAGAAAGTCTTCGTTCGAAGTCTTACTTTATGGTCTAGAGAATTTGCATACTGTCATACCGTATGACCGTAGTAAAATTCTTATTTCTGTGAAATTTAAAAAGGCATATATTACATTTTAAAATATATTAAAAAAAGTAGTGACATTAAATGTTAAGGTTTAGATTCCTGTATGTTGGAGCCAAAGGCCCATAAAATAAAATTTCGGAAAAAAATTAAGAGCTTCGTGTCAAAACATATTTGTGATTGACTCTAGGTGTAATATTTTTGTTCAATGATCTCAGTGTATTGTATCGGTATTTACGAGTTAAATAAGATAATATGTAAGCGCTAATCTAGTTTGTTAGGTTATTCTAATGTCTTCAACAAGTGTAATCATTCTCAAACATTCTTGTCAGTACTTGCTTCGGCAGTACATATACTAAACATTCTTGTCAAGTAGATAGTACTTCTGTATTACTATTACTATTAATATTGTGTCATTATATGGTCAGTAGTGTATATCACCGTTTCGTTATTTCCCCGCACCATTCATATGCACCAAGGGATTTGCAATGCGATAGCTTGAAAAACACACCATTTTAGGACCACATCTATAATGAATCCAACTCATATAATGTTGCCAATAAGACTAGTAAATTGAAAGTCGATAAATTCACTTAATATTAAATATATTTGCTTAGAATATTGTTTATGATTATAAGGCTTGTTAAACTAGATTGTAGTATTTTCTCGTGAAATTCGGACCCAGAACGACATTGTGTGGATCACACAAAATAAAAAACTGTGTTAAAAAAGAAACCACTCACAATTACTGTGTCAACTACACATCAATAGAGCACAGATTACCATTAAATAAAGAAGTTCTAGGTCATCCCATTTCTGTAATATCTACGACTTAAAATGCTCTTGATTAAAAGCCAGTAACAGTGCAGAAGTCGTATATTTTTTAACAGGAGGATAATCTGTCGATATCGGGAGTTTCTTATATTACTGCATTAATAAATGTCAAGTCGATAACATTGAGTCTATCAACCTTAAAACTTATCAAATTAACGGAGTTCCTTTGTGTCCAAATATTAAATTGCACAAAGAACTCAGCTTACTTCCAGTTTTTTTTCGCATATGAATTTGTTATACTAGGTTTGTTGATAAACCATTCAAACTTTTGGGTCAAATTTCACCTGTGGTTCAGTGTTAAGCCTTTATGTAACACCATATTATTATGAGTATCAGTAGTTACCATATATCCACACTAGGTGTAGAAGTCGACATAAGTGAGTAGCTATGTCGTCCATCCATCCATTAATAGATTTTAGCTTTTATTGCAAAGAAATATCGATTAAAATCGATCAAAGAATATTACGACTTAGCAACTCAACAACACATACACAAAAACTCTATGTTGGATATAATAATGTACAGAACACAGAAGAATTTGAGTCGGTGCTTCGTTGTGCTCCAAGGCTGTAATGTTAGGTCAACAAAGGTAGGTCTTTTGACACTGGTGCTGAACATCTGCGACATTACAACTGTTCAGTTCCAATGTTTTTTTAGGGACCTCGGTTGTCCCAGGAGACAAGAGGTTCAAGAATGATTTGCGCTAGCTAGACCTTGCTATGTCAGGACGGGATAAGTCTTTCGTCCGCCGGTGGTGATTCATGCTACACCGCGCTGTTGTCCTCTGCCTGGCAGGCTCCCGTGTGCACAATGTTTTTAGAATTTATATTAGAATGTACCGGCGCCGCACCCTGCCGGAGTCAGGAAATAATATGCGCCGGTACCTACTTCAACGCTGAGGCATGGACAACCATGAATTACTTCCGTGATATAAACGTATACCAATATTTCATCGTCTTATCCCATCCGTGCTGCGGACATTGCACAGCTCAGACACAGCACGGTTTATCAGCCTTAAGGGTGCAGTTACATTGAGGCGGAGCGGAGCAGAGCGTTTGAAATCCACATGCGAGATAGATACACATTAGAGATGTGGATTTCAAGCCACGTGATTGGTGAATCGCGGCACAGCTCTTCTCCGCTCTGCTCCGCTCCGCCTCAATGGAACTGCACCCTTATTATGATAATATATGTTTTATTACACAAAACTGTCGATTTCTGACTGTAAGGCTATTCGGTTTATCGTCAGAATAGCTTTCTGTACTTCATGTAAAAATAATAATGAAAGAAACTGACTCATTTTGGTGTAATAGATACCCGGTAGCAAGAATAACAACCTAAAATAGTCTAGAGTTACTCGTCCTTGGGTTAGTAAAACTAAACATTTAACAAATGTAAATTAAAAGCTGCACGATCGCAAACAACCAAATTTGAAATCACTTATAAAAAGGAATCCACTCTTCTTACAAAAAGCAATGACTTCCATCCACATTGTGGACTAACTTGATAAAGGTCATAGAAAGCCGCTGGACGCAAGTCACTTCCAATCAGCTTTGGCGATGATGAAAAATAGCGATTGTTATTTCAGTAAAGTGTATGAGAAAAAGTTATTAACATAACTTTGTTAAGACCTTTATATAGAAGCTACGCTTACCTTGTAAATTTTTTATACAATGCTTATTGCAGTATATTATATTATTTACACACAAATATTTTTCTATTGCAGAAAGCACAGAGTTTTACAAAACGCGTAGCTATTAGTTCGTAAAATGTACCTACGTCAATATCTTGGGCTGATAGGTAAAATGAAATCGAAGGAATAAGTTTCCAGAAACTTCGTTCAATACCCGAATCGTTAATATTAATTGAAAGTTTTAAGTGATTCCCGGGAACTGAATTGTGGGCTTCACAGTCAGAAATTGAAAAATTTGTTATAAAAGGGTAATCAGAGATGAATTATTTGGCTTTGCAGAGCTATTTATATTTCTATTTCTAGCCTGATATCTAGGTCAGTAAAGAGGATATGAATGGCATCATCATAACCATAACAGAATTTGGTGATTTTCTAGGTCAACAATAAATTATTTTACTTTTAAGATGAAATATTAAAATATAGTCATACTTTCATTCATTGATTTGGCTTTCATACCTTAGTTTTGGACTTTTTCTAGTGAAATTGTTAAAAATATATATTATTATGTACTTATGCTCTTTGACCTACCGACGTTATGACGTTACATCTTACGAATACATACAAAATTCATAGAAGTCTCGTTTTTGACATTTTAATAAAAGTATTGAATTTGACTAGTTGGAAATTATCGAATTAGCTGATGACTTAAATACTTTGAACTAAAATCATCAGGAGCATACAAGGTTTAGGTTTGAGCGTTAATCACCACCCTTACCTACTCATGGCGGATAGCCGATATCAAACTTATACTTGAAAAAATTGTAAGTCCAGGTTTCTTGAAAATGTTTTCCTTCACCGTCTGGCAGTGGTGTCTAAATATCTAAATCACTTAAAGAGAAGATATCACTGGGAAGAAATCACATGGGTTCTTGCCTGGTTTAGAACCCGCACCGCTCTCTCTGATTTGTAGAAAATTTGGTTTTTTTTACATTTCGGAGAAATGTCAGAACAACACTATTCTGACCGGCAATACACCAAACAGCCAGACTTTATTTAAATTAGGCTTGTTACTCTTCTCTCTTTACTAACGTGGGCTTTGCATTGTTCATCCTCTTAGTTGCCTACATTCTTGTAGATTAATCGAATTGTCTTTATTTTAATGCAGAGACAAAGCTTAATAAATTGAGTTATGAATGCAAGGTATTGAAATGTTTGTATAAAAGACCCTTTGCAAGGCATAATAAATGGAACTGTGTAGACGAATGTTGGGCGGATGCATATACCTAAGGACAATATGATAGAGATGTATGAAAGGAAAGAACATCAGTAACCCTACTGATTGATTACACCCAGGTTGTAACAAATTGGTAAAGAACTAATCCTCAGTAACTTGAAGGGAAACGTTTAGCTTAGCAAATCAGGAGTAGGTAGGGGAAGGGGGGGGTAGGGGGAAATACCCATGGAAATATTCTACTAACTGCTACTTAGTTAGATGTATATGGCTTAGCTAAATTGGCTGATCATAACCCCTTCCACGATACCTAAAGTTTTCTTCTATTAGGCTCAATTTAGGTTGCATCCATTTCATTCAAAGCGTAATGGACCCTATACCGAAAGGACTAACGTAGGCACCGAATGAATAATGCCTTATAATCTACCGCGTTGACAAACGACCGTAAATGCCGTTGGTAGTACATTTAAAATGAATCTTACACTAGTCGTGTAAAGATTAAAATGTTATGCACCGTTGCGTGCAACATGTGTCCGTATGGTACAGGGGATTTGAGATGTAGCTTTATTGATTTTAGATGTCATCCAATAATATGTCGGGGTGAAGGGGAGTACTAAGAATTACTTATCCCTTTCTACACCATTTTCCCCCTTGTTTATTAATATGAAGTTCCTCCTTATACCACACGTCCTGGAATTTCCTTGAGTAAGGCAGTAAGCTTAAAATCCAGTGCGAAAAAACAACAAAAGAAAAAAATATATCCTTAACATTTTTCGTGGCTCAATTTTTACGAAGAAAGTATATTTTTTTTGTAATCCCGTTTCAAAAATGCGTCGGTACTTATTAAAAGTATGCTTGGTGAGAGTTATGGAATGTTCGCAAAGAAATTCGCATTTTGAAATTTAATTAAGTAATGTTAAATATTTGTCCTAATTTTTCTGGCTTGCTCGTTGTGATTGGTAGGGTTTTTCAAAATGTTTGCGCCATGTTTGGCGACTCGGACAAGAGGTCGAGGAAATGACAACGTGGTTTAAGCGCACAGTAAGCCATTGTTGAACAGAACTTCACTTGTTCTGTAATGGTGATAATTTTTTACCATCTACTTCATCCGTTGAAATATTTTTTTCTATAGCCAAATGATAGGTTTAATAGAAGAATGAGAGAAGGATAAATGCAAAAGTTCCTTTATTATGACGTATGTGCGTTGTTTCTTTGGCTGACATGGAGAGGAATGACGATTTGAGCGAAATTATGGGATGCACCATTAAAAATAAAATTATCAAGATTTTATTAATCTTAAAGCTAAAAACTTTCGATATCAATCTAATACCCACTGTGATGTTAAGAACACTTAATAAATGTGTAAGTAATTATACTAATTATATTTTACATTCCGGTTAATAATAAGAATGTAAAATGTATAAAAAAGGTTATGCTTGTTTATCCGGCTGTATGCACGCAAAGATGCAGTGTTAGGAGTAGGGGGTAGGGGGTTGGGTGGGTTTATGGGAATTGAGGGGCGCGGGAGGGAATGCACGACCGGCAGCTTGGCCCCCGGGAATTCAGTTGCTGTGGAACATTGCGCGGGACAGAATCGCGCGTTGTGCTTGCACGAATGCAACAATGAGTTAGTCTTGCGCGCTCTTAAAGTTCTCCAGCTATGTGTAGTGTTTATAATATACCCAACATAATGATATGGTCAGACGCGATGAGCGGGAAGTTGAGATCATTGGAGCACTGAAGCGGCTTCGGACTGATGATGATGACTGTATATGAAGCTAGACTGATGATGGAACTGAGCTGAACCGACAAACGATTCTAAACCTGCTGAAACTTCATCACTGCTACATAAGCTACGCCATCATTATTTATTACAATTTTACCATCATAGCTTACATGACCATCCTTAAAATTTGTGTACCAGGGTTGCTTAAGAAAAGGTGTCTCTTAGATCTAAAGACGCTTTCACTTATAAGTAGTTTTAAAAGAACAATTATCGTTTCAGCTGTATGGTTGGCGAGCGAGCGTAAAGCGGTTCAGAGAACATATTTACCCGCGAAGTATCAACAAAAAATTAAAGCTAAACCTTTACAAAATTTAATTGATGAAGGAATTAGTCCCAAGATGCTTTTTGAAGACTAGAATTAGTACAGGGCATTTTTTTGGCTTCATCCGTGTAATAATAGTGTGAAATAATACATATATTTCTTTGTGTAGTTTTGTAAATAAATTTTAAATCAACGAATTTATTGGTACTTAGTCTTATAAAAATATTAATAAGGTGCAATGTTTTGAAACACAAGCACTAATACTGAGTTTTAGATTGATATATGTAGGAAGGGATATGTAACTAGTTAGAGTCATTGCTTAACTTAAAATGGGACGATTCATTGATGGATTTATGTTTATACTGAAACCATTGTTCATTTGTTTTATGCCTGCCCGAAATGAATATTATTAACCCGCGATAAAATGCTCTATTTTTCAACGAAAGAAACAAATTATTTATATTTTAATGTTACAAAACTTTACCTAAAAAAATTATTCAGTAACTTTTTTATATTGTTGATGAATATTCTTTTTATTTTTTTATTAAACCGCTGTATATTTTGGCGGCTGCATTATTTTAGCAGTATTAAGAAGGTGTGTTTAATTTCCTTTTGAATAAAAACTGGAAATGTTTATTTCCCTACAGTATACTATTTGGGAGATTTATGTACAATTGATATTTGTTAAAAGTATGACTCTGCTTTGGACCTGATATTATATTCATCATTATTTTTGTTACAGCATTATATTTTTGTCATGATATAGATGAACAGCCTAACAGAATACCAACTTGCGAAACTTGCAAGAAACGTTGCAAATATTGTTCAGATATGTTTCGTCATCATAACACCACAGATTGGGTGCTAAAATCATTGGATCGCTTTCATCTAAACTAAAATTATGTCAGTGTTTTTAATGACATATTAAATTAATCCTATCGGACATTCCATTTAAAAGAAATCATTAGATAATAATAATTAACAATGTTATTACCGCAACGCAAGCATTTCACACCGTTTTCAGTCAGACCCTGATGTCACTACAGTTGAACCGACCTTTTTCATAATTTCACAAAAGAAAACAAGACAAAAATATTACATTCTGCCTAAACTTACTACGACAAAGATCCAGATGAAGACAGCAATTTAAATAAGGCAGCGTTACAGGTTATAGTTGCGATTGAAAACCACTCAGTGATTAGGTTCAGGAACGGAAAATAAATCACCAATGGGGGAAAATATGCGATTAGTTTTAAGATCCCTGTAAGTTAAATTATTAAATGTGTAGCAATGAAATCTGAAGGACACTTTCAAATCATATATTAAATGTTAACCTTTATTATCAACCTGGTAACATTTAGTAATCAAATGTATATAAAATAATAGAATGGTATTAAAATTATCTTTGTCAGTTCAAGCCAGCTCTGTTACAATGCTAACGGACCCTAAGGAATACTTTTGTGAGGTGTGCTGGGGAAGATGTGTCCATCAAAATAATCCTGATTGAAGCGGATATTTACCTAATCTTAGTTTACCTAGCCAAATTCAAATTCGTATGTTGTACTCACAATAAATACCAAATAAATCTTTATAGATATGAAAATAAATGTTAGAATCCTTTGTCTCGACTTTCCCAATCAATGTTTGTGTTTTAGATTAAAGGTTTGAATAAAGATCTCCTGTATACCTAGTTCAAGATTTTAGTTGATAATATAACATTTTAATAAATAAATATATAACGGAGGAGTATTAAATATATCTCTTTTTCAGCTTTAGATTATATTATTATTGTTATATTAATTTATATAATTAATTATGTAAAATAAATATTTTATATGTTGTGTATATTTATTTCCCCGTCTTGGAGGTAAGGTAAGGTTTTGCCATGGGAGAAATAAACGGTTACTAACAATTATGTTGTTTCTCCCCTTAGACGGAGAGCAGTCAGCATCAGGGTTCAGAGTACATCAGCAAAGCGTCCCGCATCCTCGTCAAGCTGCAACGGTAATTACCAATCATTATTTTTCATAGAAAAGCTCTATGGTTCCCATAAACCTTTAAAAAGAGTTTTGTTTCTTGCCTGTTTGAATTGTAAATTTGAAATTACCAAATTACCAATCCGGCAAGCAGTGTCTAAAACACTGCTTAACTAAAAAATATAACCTGGATGCTTTCTAGGCTCAAGTGAATAAGTTGCGTATGGGTAGGCGTGCTCCATCGTAGGTCGCATCATTGCTTTTCATTTTCTTTATAAAAAGGTCTTTTATACAGTCACCGACTGAAAACAATGATCTTGGGGATTTTATATCTAGATCGAGCAATTTTTGAGGTTTTAAAAGTACTTACACTTTTTATATGTGATACGTCTGCAAACGAGCAGACGGATTACCTGATGGCAAGCAATTAACGCCGCCCATGGACAACAGCAAAAACAGAGGAGTTACGAGTGCTTTGCCGGCCTTTTGGGGAGGGGAGGGATTGCCTTCGGTACGTAGCCACCACTCACAAGGCGAAAACAATGCTGTTGTTGTTTCACGCCGATTTTCTGTGAGGCCGTGGTATCACTCCAGTCGAGCCTAGCCATTCGTGCCGAAGCTCGGCTCTCCCACACTTATAGTTAAATATGGTTAATGTTAAACTGTTTTTTTAAGTTGTGTTCGTTGAATTTAAATGTGAATTTAACTGATTGCAGCTATGACCAGGCGGTGGACAGTCTGCGGCGGGAGATCGGCTTCCACCAGGAGGCTGGCAATATGGGAGCTATTGGAAGACTCACCGTTGCTATCGTCCTCGTTCAGCTCGCCAGGGGAGATGCCGTCGCCGCTGAGAAAGCGTACAAGGTCGGTCACATGTATTCTGTTGGATAAGCTGATGGTAAGCTTTTTGCAGAATCCATTGACACCTGCAACACCAAAACTTTCAGTTATAGGTAACCTTAAGTAGGATTGGGTTTCCGCTACTCATACCGCAAAATACCGCGTCAGCGCTGGATCACGCCATTTTTCTATAAGGCGCTAATGGGCCGGCGCGATCAATTCGTGCCGAAGTATCGTTCCCGTAATTTTTAAAATTCTCTTGAGATATAAATGTACCTTGCTTTTTACTTAATCTATATTGCAATATAAAATGAAGTTATTATCCTTAATTGAGTGGTTCTACTTTAAAGTGAGTAAAAGTATTGAGTTTCTCATGTCTTCATTCTAATTGTTATTCTGTTTATGGCAAAAGTCTTCTACAAAACCGGTTGTTGTAACTTAGTTGAAGTACATCACAATAGATATAATGCTAGCCCAGAATTGCGTTTTGTCCTGTTTACCTCGTAACTATGATACAAAATTTTCGTGTCACAATGTTAGTCACCTTTTCTTTTTCTTTAAATAAAACGTTGCCCCACTTTAGGATTTTCTCCTGTGTTGTGGGAGCGTTTACAAACATACAATGTCACATGCACATGACACCCAGACCCGAAACAACAATTTGTGGATCACACAAAGTGTTGTTCCGTGCGGGAATCGAACCCGCGACACGTTGCACGGCAGCCAGTTGCCCAGCCACCGCACCACCTGTGCAGTCACCTTATTCCTACGAAACGGCTTTACTGATTTTAACCAAACTTTATATGCATATTTAGTATGCCTGAGAATTGGATACTGGCTCTTTTTTATGTTCCCCTAAGTTATAAATCTATACTAATATTATAAAAAGGTAAAATTTGTAAGTTTGTATGTAGGAGGTGATCTTTGAAAGGATTAGTCGGTTTGCCAAAATGATTTCACTGATAGATAGCTACAATGTTCCTGAGTGCTATAGGCTATAAAAGATCACGCTACGATTAAATGGAGCCGAGCAGCGGGTGAAACCGCGCTAGAAGTAGCTAATAATTTATATGGCAAAGCAAAGTTTGCCTTGACAGCTAGTAGGTAGTTTATTAGTATAAAACTTTACTAATTTAACTACGTGTTACAGGAATGGGGCAGCAACTGCGAGGTGGCGGAGATGCAGACATTGGAACAGATCCTCCAGGCTTATGATGAAGAGGACAGGGAGTCAGCGAAGCGGGCGTTGGCCAGCCCCTTCATACGGAATATGGACGTTGAGTACGCCAGGCTGGCCGCCATGGTACCACTACCAGAAGCCATGGAGCCAGCCCCGAGAGCCACTGTCGTGGAGAACGCAGCCCCGTCCTACGTCAGTCCCAACGCACATTCCAGTTCTACCACCACTGCGGTATGTTGATAAAGAATGAGTTTTTTTTTTTATGTAATAGGTCGGCAAACGAGCAGACGGATTACCTGATGGTAAGCAATCAGCGCCGCCCATGGACACCCGCAACGGAGGAGTTACCAGTGCATTGCCGACCTTTTAGGGATTAGGGATTTGGAGATTTAGGAACTGGGGAGGGATTGGGAAGGGGAAGGATTGAGTCTCCGATAACCTCACTTACACGGCGAAACACAACACTGTGGTTGTTTCACGCTGGTTTTCTGTGAGACCGTGGTATCACTCCGGTCGAGCTGACCCATTCGTGCCGAAGCATGGCTCTCCCACACTTAAAAGAAGGAACAAATTAATACGTTATCAGAAAGGGACGAAAGCGTGATTGACAATTTCAGTATAACTAGGTGCTTTCAAACTTATAATTAGAAATTATAAGTCCAGGTTTCGTTGTGATGTTTCTCTTCACCGTTTGTCAGTATTGTCTTTATGTACCTACTTAAAATGTATATGTAACTAAGAAAAGTTTCAGGTTTCGGGTTTTGATTCGACCTCATGCATAAGAAGCGAGAGCCTTTACCACCGCGGCACCGTGTTGAACATATGAATAATCTAGATTATTTTTGAATTTTTTATAACGTTGTTCTGAGTTGGATTTTTCGTCGTATTGTCGTGGTTTACACACACATTTCAGACCCGGATAACAAATTTATTATGGACTTATTTAATTGTTTTATGTGGGAATCGAATCGAATCCCAGTTTGCTAGTTTTTGCGTTACTGAATGTTGGTGCGGTGGTTGCGAGCGCAGCTGCTGAACGGGAAGTTTTAGGTTTAAAGTTATGATATTTTTTTTAATTTTGAAAATTAGAAAAATTGCGACTTGTCTTGGGGTTCTATATTAAATATTATTGTATATTTGA
Organism: Spodoptera exigua; assembly: GCA_902829305.4. Taxonomy (NCBI): domain Eukaryota; kingdom Metazoa; phylum Arthropoda; class Insecta; order Lepidoptera; family Noctuidae; genus Spodoptera; species Spodoptera exigua. The sequence continues at coordinate 1,415,371 of LR824601.2, read as the reverse complement.
GGTGAAGTAATGTTTTTTATATTTTTTGTTAGAGTTTCTATGATTTAAATAGTTTTTGGTACAGTTTTTTTTAAAATCACATTGTTTTATAGAGTTTAAGTATGGGGCTCTCACAGTGAAGAAATTTGGTTCTTATTTGAAGTTAATGTAGGGTATTTGATACATTTGTATTGTTTACTGGTTACAAAAATTGCTAATGTTTGAAAATGGATGGGAGATGTTTAAAGTTGTCTTACAACAAGTTAAATCTGCATAAAAAATGTACAATATTTAAAATCAATGAATGAAGTTAATTCTGAATTTTGAATGTATTGAAAAGTTTGAAAATATGTTTTTTTGTCAGTTTATGAGAATTTCTTTGATGATTCTAATGAGGATTTAATTTTTATTTAGGAGCAATTTCTTTTTTTTTCAACTTCAAGACCAAATAGATCTTGAAGTTGAATATTGCAATAGTTTGGAACTAGTTAAATTCTATACTTTTAAGTAAACTTCAAAAATGATATATTTCTATGAATTTTGTATGAAACACTAACACCCGGTTTCTGAAAGGCTTGTCAACGGTAAAATTAACTAATCTCCTGTTAAATCTCTTGTCAAGTCATCTGATTGGTTGTTGATAATTCAGTCAACCAATCAGATGACTTGACAAGAGATTAAATTGATTTTAACATTGATCGGCCTTCCGGAAACCGGGTGTAAGTCTTAAAAACTAGCTTACGTATTTCTTAAAAATTAGTTAAAAAAGTATTTAAATTTATAATCGATGAATGAAAGTATAGTTATTTTTCAATACTTTAATGTACCTATAGAAACGTCGAACTAAATTATTTTTGACCTAGGAAATTACCCAATTATAGCATAAAGTCGTGAGAAGGCATTGTCTTGATAGGTTGGTGACTTGAATTGTTAGTGATGCTTTTTCATGAGATTTGTATGAAACACTGAGTTATATAATTACTGAGGCAAATAGCGTACTTATTTCTTTAAAATTGGTTAAATAATACATAATGTTAAATTCAGTGTATCGATTGATCGATGAATAAAAGTAGATATAGTCGAAACGTCGAATTAATTTACATTTGACCTAGAAAACTATCTAATTATAATATATCGTGTAAGGTCGAGGGAAAGCTTTGTTTTGATAGGTCGGTGACATTGTATTGAGCATAGTTATGCTTGCTGCCAGGTCATGTAGTACCCTTGCATCCTGCTCGGTCGTGGAGTGTTCGGTTCTGAAGCCGTACAATTCTTCGTGTGGTACGAGGTGTGAGCGCATGTGCAACAACAGCAGTTTCTCGAACGGTTTTGACATTGCACCGGGCAGTGTGATGGGGCAGATAGCTCTCGGCTGCAGCGTGTTTTTCCCTTGCTCGAATATCACGATAACCCTGCCGAAATACCACACCATACAGAAAGTGTCCGATGCGGAAGATGCCATCGAACGCCGCTTCAGCGTCAGGATTCTTTGCGCCCCTAGAAGGCGGAGGAAGAAAGGCTTCATTGGGCATTCCGTCCTGACCGAATGTTTTGCAGTTAGCCTAGATATCTACCTTCAAACATCCTTATTAGTGTCAGGATTCCCTCGCGACTGTAGATGAGTCAAAATACCTTCAAACAACCCCCCTTCATTGTCAAAATTCCTCACAACTGTAGATTGCTAGGTTTATTTCGTTGGGTATTCCGTCCAAACGAGTGTTTTACACAGTTAAACTCGGTGAACCATGCGTCAAAAGTTAAATGTTTTTATCTCTCCAGAGCGTTGATAAATCACCTTAGAATCAACCAGATGAAAAAGCCCAATCAAACATATATTTTTTTAAATGCATAATCAATTCATTACCACATCTCAGTTACGTCACAAACGAACGCGAATAAGACAGATCTAAAACATTATCATATTACATAATTAAATAATTATTTAAAATGATAATGAAATGTACAACTCTCTCTCAATGTCATTCGTACTAAAAATTATAATAATTGCTATCCATGTTAACCTCATATTGAAAATAACACCATTAAATAATGTGAATAAAAATAATACATAAAATCTAAATAAAGAGCCAAATAATAAACGAACAAAAAAGAAAATATAATTAACTTATTATTTCTTTCGGAAATTATACAGACCGGTGTTGTTTATTTTATGTAAAAAATAAATGTTGCTTATTTATTTTACTGAGTATATTTTTAAGTTTCTTTTTATACATATTTTGAAATAAAAATGTGATATTCATTATTGATATTAAAATGAAATCCATAAAAGAACTAAATTTTATAAAAAACAATACCACTTCCACAATTGCATACACATAACACTACAATAAACATTAACTATTTAATATTTAACATTTTTACTACAAAAAATAAAATAAATATAAAAAATACTTGTGACAGTCAAATTACATTAATACATATATAAAAATTTCACTTAAAATGTATTACTTCAACATAATTGATATTTTCTGTTAGGTACAAAAAATATAATTTAAATAATTAATATAACAATGATTATGAAAGAAAATATTAATTATAATAATTTAAGTTACTACATGCACATAAAATCTCAATAACTTTTAATTACTTTAATCGAAAATCAAACACAGAACCCCCTGCTCAATAATGATGCACCACACCACTAAACTATAGGCACATTAAAATTATATTCAAAATAATAAAATTAAAAATAAATGACTACAGTAAATAATTATATTAAATTAACTTTTGGTACGGTAGTTTGCGCAGTGGCTGCTGCGCAACGTGTCCCAGGTTTGATTCCCGCAAGAGGCTAAGAAGTGTGATCCACAGACTGTTGTTCCAAGTCCTGATATCATATACATGTCCTGACAATAGGAGCGCGAACGCGTTTGCTTGGGATTTGATGAATTAGACCACAAAAAATGTTTAAATGTATATAAAACTAGTATCTCTCGCGCAGTCACCCGCTACTCGGCTCCATTTGACCGTAGCGTGATGTTTTATAGCCTATAGCACTCGGGAACATTGTAGCTATCTATCAGTGAAAGAATTTTGGCAACCAGACCAGCGGTTCCAAAGATTACCCCCTACATATAAACTTACAAATTTTACCTCTTTATAATATTAGTATAGACAAGACCATTTCTCTTAATTTCAGGAGGTGTGCGGAGTTGAGGAGTCTCCATACGCTCCGGTGACGTATGCTCCTAAGAAACCAGCTGAGGACGAAGACGGGCTCTGCTAAGCTGCCGTCACCGCGTTCGTGTTTACAAAGATGATGGTGATAGCGTGATAATAATGATATATGTATAACCTTAAAAATGAACTTAAAACCTGAAGGTACAAGGCGGTTTTTAGATCAGCGCATGACTTTAGAATTGACTCATATTTATCATAATTTGGTAAATATGTCTTTTTATCCCTTTTAGAAATGTAAGGCGTGATATGTAGATTAAAAATTCGTAACCACAAAATATTACATTTCTTATCTTTATTGTGCCAATTTCATTATGAAGACCGCACTTTTAAAAGGCACACTTCCTATCTGTAGATCTGTGTCTATGGGTTACTCGGCTATATAAACAAGGAAGCAATACGTTTGCTTTTTTCTCCATCTATAGAAAAAGAGGTAACTCATACTATGAAGTGTAAATTTACTATCAGTAAAAAACGAATTATTAATAAAAAAAATAATGAAATCAAGTCGTTCAATATATATTTTATGTTTTTTATGTCTAAAATCGCGCTATCACCAACTTATATAGCTAATAACCGCTTTGTATGTTATATTGTAAACATTTAATTATATGCTTCTCACCTATATCACTATCAAACAATCACTGCAATGTCATCCTGCCACCGCACTGCACATCTTTACGTCGGGGCTAAACTTGGTATGTAAGTGACTTCTAACACCCTTTAAAAGGCCAAATTTTTAAACCTATAACATCACTTTTGAGACTTAAAAATGGGCATTTTTGAAGCCTAGAACTCAACACAGTCCTTTTATTTTAAGCTGAGGTCTAAATAAGACCATTTCTTGAAATAAAGGCCTCAAAAAACATACTTCTTAAAAGCCCAGGTTTCAAAAATGACCATTACTTGAAGTCTAGATCTCAAAAAGGCCATTTCTTATTTTTTCATAGGTGATACCTTCAATCTTAAACCCTTCCCTGTCCATAAATTGTATGAATAAAAAAAATGTGACTGAGCAAATGCAATACAGAACTGTACGTGAATGCGTGCAGTTTATTGAAATAAAAAGCAATGGAAAGCGGGAGCTTTAAACTAGTTTTAAAGTATCGCTGTTTTGTTGAGAGGTTCGTAAAGTAATGAATCGAAGTTAATTGTTAAATATAACTTTTGAGAATTGTAAACTTATTAATTAATGTAAATGTATTTGGTATCGCGTGGCGACAGTGTCAAAATGGCTGGTGATATTGGGAGCCATGTTCTATCAACGATCACTTAACTGCACTTTCGTGCAAGAACAATTTACACCATAATTACTAAGTACATTTGGAGATAATAACATAAAGGAATCAAAAGTAGTCAGTACAGTACAGTTCTTAAAAAGTCCTCAAACTCAATCAATAAATTCGCTACTCATTTTGAACCTGTTTTTACGTGAAACTACCGAAATAATTAAATAAAAAATAAAATCAAATTGGCATTGAATCGAATAGTAAAGTACACAGGACAAGATCATTCGATCGCAAATATTAAAAATAACTTTTAAAAAGCATCGTTCGCGCTGTAATATTATTTGGAGAGTTTAAAGCATGTGTGCATCAAACATTTCAGATTGCCTCTAAATATCAGTCAAAATAAGCGCGAGCGACATAATATGTAGCATATATTCAGTATAGTAGTAAATTGTAAAGAAACCAACGAAATGGGGACTACCGTTTTTTCCACTCACCTCTAAGTCTCTAGTCTTTTCGTCCAATAAGCAAATCCTGGACGTTCCACTTTTAACAGCTACGCCGATTGAAGAAATTAGCCACTATAGATAAGCGCCATCTAGTGTTAAAAAACGGTAACACCCATTTAATAAAAGATTTGTTATAAAAATTTAATGATAAATGAAATTAGTGATGGAACGTTGTTAAGAATTCTTCAAATCGCTTCGCTTCTTGCATTCCTATTGATATTTCGTCAATTGATACTTCGCAACGATAATTCTTCTATTTTTTCTATCGATAAAGGAAATAGGGACGTTGTACAACTCTAATATTATATAAGAGTCATATTTATTATAGCAGCTTGAATATCTGTTAAATTTATAGCAAATTCATATAAAAGTCTAATGTGTGTTACAAAAAATCTTGTTGTATTATGTCGAAGGAAGAGTCATATAATAAAATACTGTAATATTGTATGTCATAATCGGTAATATAATTATATCAAAACATTATTATATTAAATAGTAAGATATAATCATTATCTATTAAATAAGCCGAGCGGAGCAGAGAGAAATAACAGTACAAAACTGTTATTTTGGTAGAATTGGTCGAATATATTAAAAAAAAGAATATTGTTATAGAAAGTCATTAATTATTATTTTATTATGTTTATATCTAGACAGTGTATGATACTTTATTACGCTTCTTGACGAAAATATATGGTGGCGCAACCTTCAATCTTAATATAGACAAATCATGAAAAAAATATGAATGAAATTAGAGTTATTAAACAGATAATTGAAAAAAAAAACTATTTAATATCCGAAATAAGAGAAAACAGTGTGAATAAAGAAAATAAAATTAGTAAATTAAATCAATAGAAATAACATGCAGCATTTTAGTACATGAAGTGCTATTTACTTATTTTTTATTCATATAAAATGTGTTTATATGAAATTTTGACATAATTTGACGAAAATTGGATAGATTTGATTGGTCTAAAACCTGCTTATATTTAATGTGTTATGAATTTTATTCTTTATTGCTTTTAAGTCACATTTCGCTTGCATTTAGTTATTGATATTAAAAAGAATTGTACGCATTTGAACGATTTGTGTTTGTGTGCACTTGGAAAATTGATGAATGATTTTGTTTGTGTTGCTTCTACATGTCGATGTCTAATAACTTAAAGTCTTATGTATATTGTAATAAAACTGATTTCTGTATGACACCTTATATCTATTACAACGTGATTGTAAAAATATTCTATAATGTACAGGTTGTTCATTGTTGTCTTGGCGAGTTAGAAGGAAAGGTTTGAAGGCGACCAATCGAACATCCTGTATGAAGTATATTTTGTATAGTGCGATCTCCAATTTAGTTTACTCGCGATTGTAAATGCCCTTAATGATTTTAGTTCCAACTTCCATTTGATAATATTACTATATCTACAATTTTTCCCTACCTGTAGGCCTAATACTTATTCTATAAACCGACCTATTTTAAGGGATATACTGATAATACATTAGAGTAACTGTTATAAAACCAAGAGCCATATTTTTTCAAAAATATTTTTCTATAATGATGGCTATCGGATTTTTGCTCAACAGATGGCGCGAGTGTAGATCTTCGTCTTTTCGTCCAATAGGAATTGAGCTAGCATCACGCCATTGGACGTGCAATTTTGAATAACATCTGTGATTGGATAGTCTGGTGTTTAAAAATACAATAGCCGTCATTGACCACACGATTCTATATTCTCGTACTGTCAACGTTTTACTGTATTGAGTCTTGTGTGATAGGTACAGTTTGCGGTGAAGATGTCCATCTAGCGTTTGCCCTTAAAGGCAGCTAATTTAACGTTGACTATACCCTCACATAACTTAGTGATACGAATCCCTTAAATTTGTCGTGTTAAAGCAGTGCTATTCTATCGCAAAATTAGTATCGTGTGTTTCATGTAACGTATTTAAAAAAAGAAATTTTTACATGCCGTTTTGCGCGCGTCGTGGTTCAGTCAACCTCTGTCAATTTCATCAACGCACATAATTTTTTATCAAAATTTTTATTGTAATTAAATGTTGAAATTAATAGCTATAATAAGAATTAACAGATATGTACCTACCTTTTAGACCCCAAATCTAGATAATAGATTGTTGCGATTTTAACATGATTAAAAAAAGTTGAAATTTTTGATAGTTTATAAAAGTTACACCCACAATTCGTTGTCGAAGTGTTTTTTTACGCATTTCTTAGGTAATAAGATCGCATTACATGGAACACACGATACACATAAGCTTCTATTGATATTTATAGTGTAAGTATATACAACATATTGTTATATCAAATCAACGTAGTGAGATCTAGTGATATAACTATATAAGTGTTAGCGCGTCAACTAATTATATATTATTATTTAACATTAGATATTACAAGCTCAAGACCCGTTGAGATTTGCTTGTTTATTTATTCAAATTCTCATAAGTTTTTTCATGATATACCTAAGTGGTTATTTTCACCGTTGTATAGTTTCTTACATTTTTTGTATATATATGTTGGGCTTAGTTAATTCAGTTAGTGTTGAATTGAGATATTAAATTTATTGTTGGAGAGTATAGAGTATTGTTATTGAATGCTCTGTCGATTAGAGACATATGACCTCTTTGGAAAATGTTTCAAATTTTATCAATTTATGGACTACATAATGATATTTTGACGTTTTCAAATTATATTCTCAAAAGTTATTAGCCGAGTCGTATTAGCGTTACCGTATTGCATAGGACTCTAAAAATAGCAAATATTTAAATAAAGAATTCCTTTTTCAAATTATTTCTTTACGCCTTTGACTTGTCGCGAACGCGGTTTGACTTAAACCTTATTTTGTGTTATAGGGAAGTTTTTGTTCTCAATGCGTATAATGACGATGGTGTTAGTCTGTAAATGTACTTAAGACTCAATCATTGTCTTTCCTAATCGACAGTGTATAGGATTAAGTCGTTTATTAACTACGAAATTACGAGAGGTGAAAAATAAATTACGAACGTTTATAACCAACTTAAGAGCGGTTCCGCACTACGTCTGATCCGAATCCGTGAAAATGTGGTCCGTTATAGCCTTAGAACAGTTCCATGGTACTTATATCTGTCAGCTGGTATCTCTTCGTTGCATTATTAAAGAATGCCAATTCATCTGATGTTTTATATAACGAAAACATATTTACCTATTTCGGTCCAAATTTTGGCGGGTCGTTAGTGCGTATACATGCCTACATATATCTGAATTCTGTCCGTGTTCGTAGTGCGGAAGAGCTCTGAGAATGTAAATTCAAACAGAAATGAATAATATTATGAGTGTTTAGTCGTGTGTAAATTAAGATTTGTCGACGGGGCTTCCACACGTTGCCAGGGAGGCGGGAAGTCTGGTAATTTAATATTAAAAATTATATATATAAACGCACAATTTATATGTATGTTGCTGTTTAGACCTTATGCTGTTTTCAATAACGACTATTTTACCGTACTTTTTTTAAATGAATGATATTTCTCGTAATTTCGTAGGAAACGTCCAAAAAGACATGTTTTCTTATAAGTATTAATGTAAGATTGTTTGGTATGAATTAAATAAATGTAAAATTTAATCGATCTAAATGCAGTTTTATTTATGTACCTAGACAATGAAATGAAACATTTTGACGCTTAGGTTGTATTTTTTCACGGTGCTATTTGTTATCCATGGTCAATTTGTAACGCATGTAGAAATTAAATAGACAACAGCATATAAATTAGGTAAGCGTGTAAATTATTATTATAACTTAACATTTTCAATGCATATATTAAAAGAAATTATCTCTAACAGAAGAATGGAAATAACGTTGATCTAGAGAGACGGGCTTTGTCAACACATCTTTACTAACCGATCTTTTTATTTGGGATGCAAATAAAACGATGAATGAAGATGTTTTATTTTGTCGCACAGTGTCTTATGTTTCTTACATTTTTCTTTCCGAAACACTGCAGGAAGATATTCCATCTAGGAATATGTAGTACTTACCTATGCACCTCTTTTTTATGTATTTGTTTTCCTATTTAGGTACTGTATGTGCATGAATAATAAATAAAAATAAACAAAAATTAACCAATTTTTCAGGAAAAGGAGTCATTTAGAATACAGCAAATGTAAACAAAGAATAAATTTATTGCGTACAACAAAATTTTCCACCATTGAAAAAATAGGTTTATTATTAAAAAAAAAACAAAATGGGCCTCTGTATGTATTTATTTTAGCGTAAAATAATTTCGGTTTTATATAGGTAGCCAACTAAACTAGTATTTTTTTTTATTTTACAATCACTAGACACTTATCTAAAATTTCCTTACTACGAGATCCTGTACAACAAGACTATATCATTTTACCTTAGGATTTACATGGAAGAAACCTATTATAGAAGACAGAAATTACGGGTGTAAGTATAGTAGGAAAATTCAGTAACGATGAAACGGGGTAAATACAATTCGAGGTGTCAAAAGATACCTACTACTAAAATTCGCCAATATCTATACATCCCTTTTGTGTATCTCTATTCACCCTAGTTTATGGTGAAATGTCCCTATTGATAAAAATATTTCATTCTTGATATCAGGTATGGTTCAAACAAGCTGTCGCATTACCTAATAGTAGATATGTGATTAGCATAATCCACGAACACCAGAGAAGTTACAATTGCTTTACTGGCATTTTAGGAATAAGGTGCTTTGGAGATTTAGGGATTGGGGAGGAAAGGAAAGGGTAGATAATTGACTCAACACACGTGTTGTATCATGATGTTTGTTTACGTCGACGTATTAGTAGACTGATTGAGTTCTTATAAAGTGGCTAACGCACCGTTCTTCAATGTAAATACTAAGCTAAAATAATATTTCAACAATACAAAATATACCTTGAGATTTTTGCTATTAGGTATCTACAGAGGTATACAGGCAAGGAGTATCACTGCGTCAATTAGGTGCTGTTACTGTTCAGCTACTTCAAAAACAATTCAAGAATAATGCTTATTTTCGAATTTGGGACCATATGTTTATGGCATTAGTGTTTTTTTGAGGAGGGATGTCATCGTATGTATTCTTCCGCATTAGGTGAGGCGAGAGTGAGAGTCAGATTGTTATTGATTGATAACCACCTGTAGATACATTATCGCGCTTGACCTGTAACCCCGTCTGAACATCAGCTTCATTGGGCGTTTATAGATGTATTTAAGTAAGCTGATTGTCCAATACGTAAGTTGTTAATTAATGACTTGAATTTAGCAAGCATTATATTTTTGGTAATACTTTATGCCTCGTGCTCTGGTGGCGAAGCAATCTTATTGGCAAGAGAGACATTTTCTCTATAAGTTGTTTTCAATAAAAATACAAATACATCCTTTTTTAATATTAGCTAAACACTTTTTAGTTGCCCATAGACAATACTCCTTATCTCCATACTCTGTGCATCTAAGTTTCTATTGTACGTATTTTTTTACATTCTGAACCAGTTTAATGTAATCCAGGAAATTATTGGTACACACAAAACGATTCGAGATACCATTCAATCTATAGTACTATTCTTATAGTCATATTAAATAAAAAATATGAGCTGACACAAAAATAGATCAGTATAAAAAACCAATACCTACAAATTGCATAGGAGTGTAAGCAAATAATGTTCTTAATGAAATTAAGGCTCAAATAATAATTATACAAAATCGCAGTTATACAAGTAAAGTTTACACTATACTAACTAATTTCATGATTATAACTATTGAACTGATTATAGTTAGTTGTTACAAAATTAGACAGAATGAATTATTTTTTATTTTTATCACTGAGCTTGATCTTGAACTCTTCGCGTCTAAATAGCACTGCCAGAACGAATATCTGAATTAAGGTAGCTGGACATTTTTATTTCCAAGTTCAGATTTAGGGCTGTTTTGTCAATAGGCAGATAAATGTTATCTGCTGTCACTGTCTATACAAACATTCTGACGCGAGAGAAACATAATTATTCCCCAGGTAACTTTTATCTAACCATTGAAAAATCAGCTCTTAGAACATTTATTCCGATACAATGGAAAAATAGGTAGGTCATTTGAAAAATTAATATTTTTCGTGACTTTGATTACTAAAGAATATCACTATATATAATGCTATAACACAAATAACGTATACAAATTTTGTTAGTCAAATATTTACATAATAGGTGCGTGTAATTAAATATATTACGATTTTGTTCCAAATTCAGAAGAGTAAATAAGACAGGGAAACAAACACTGGATGATACTTTGCCTAGTATGACAATTTAGCATTCTATTATATTGGCTCGTGACCTTTTTTACATGATAAATGTGGGGTGTGAAAGCTTAGGTACATTGAAAGAGATAATTGGGTAGTTTCCTAGGTCAAAAATAAATTAATTCGACGTTTCAATACCACAAAATATCGAAAAACAACTACACTTTAATTCATCAATCAATCGATACACTAAGTTTTAGATTTTTCTAGCTAATTATTAAGAAATAAGTAAGCTACTTGACGCAAAAATGTTATGACGTCATAACTCAGTTTTTCATACAAATTTCATAGAAAAGTATCGTTTTTGACGTTTAGATAAAAATATTGAATTTGACTAGTTGGAAACTACCGTATTACTGAGAAACAAAAGACATAAATATAATTTTGCTAATGACACTAACAATGGGACAGTTTGTATGTCTTCTCAAAAAGGGGTATAAAGTTAAGCCTCGGCTTAAATTGACAAATATTTCTCGCGCTGTAACGCTGTCTTATATAATACAAATAAAGTATTAAATCAAGTGACATAACAAATGTAAACCATAATATATCTTGATGATAACTTAAAACCTGAAATCGTCACTTTATCTTTGACCAATATTCATTACCTCTCCATGTAAGGGGTATTTGTTTAAAATAATTATACAAAAAGTATCAAAATCTTGATTCTTGGCGCTGACTTTTAAGTAGATATACAAATCAAATAATTTAGAAAAGTTGAATGAAATTCATAAACCTCTCGCATCCCGTCTTCCAATAACTATTGTGTTGCTCCTTATAATAGTTTAGGTACTTTATTTCTTTATAACCTAGAATCGATTTCAATTTCCAGCCAAGTTTTAGTTTCCCTTTGACCTCCAAAGTACAGTCAGTTGTGATATATTTAATGTAAAAAATCGAATTGTAAGTTAACATAAGTAAGTAAGCGACTGGAAGTAGAGATGGCCACTTTAATGTTAGGAGCCACGCAGTCATACATATACACACTAGCTTTAGTGTCATGGCTGACCCATGTGTTTAAGCAAGAACTCTAAACAATATAAAAATCTACTGTCTTTATGTGACTAACAAATTAGAAGTTTTAGGCATTTATCAAACATGGGTTGAAAGTGAGCTAGTTTCACTGGCTTTTATATAAAAATCCTGATCAGCCCTAGGAGCCGAGTGTTTTAGGGCCCAAGAGCTGAGATCGCAATAACGGATTATTTTCATTAACGCTGCTGGTCCTGGACTTCTGGTCCATCACAGATTTTCAAATCAAATGTAGCACAATATTTAGTAATAGGAACTTAAAGATCTTGTGATTAAGCACGCATGCCATTGGCATGAAAATCAATTGTTGGGCAATATTGAAGATCAACTAACTTGTGGACAGTCGAATTACGAGTGGCTTTTGAGGGCTTCCGCCGAATCTCACCTAATTTCAATTTCACTTTTTTGTTGTTAACTAGGAACAAATATATTAATCTGTGATCATATACACAAAATTAAATAAGAACGAATGTTTGTCATTTTGTTTTGTTACCAAACAAAGTTTGCGTACAAACAGAATGGAAATTACTTTTGAAATTCAACTAGGTGACATTTACAGCCGTCATGTATGATGTAACTCACGTGTAATTCAACTAACATCTTTGGACTTTGATTTTGATAATAAATCGGAAGGGAGAGAGGATGTAAAGTAAATCTCACAATATTACACAAAGGCCATGTAAATGCCTCTTTATTTTGAACAAAATAAATATTCACGCAAAAAATATCACTCATAAATAAGGATATACTAATAAATTTTTAGGAATGATCTTTTCGCACTGGGTCTTAGTCAAGGTCATCCATCAATAAATCATTAACGCAATAGTAATATAGGATCGCATGATGTCAGACACATTTTTCTATTACAACTTTCGCGAGACATTACATTGATTAATTATGTTTAACGGCTCTCGTGGCTGGTTCGGGAGATACATAGGTATATTTATGGACATCATCTCTTCAAACAGTTACACGAGCAGCAAATAAAAAAATGGGTTTGTTTTTTAAAACTACTCCTATAGCCAAAATTAATCTCACACTAAGACTTTGGATTGAGATCAATATTGTTGTTAGTTCCTTTAAAAAATCTTCCAAACTAGAAATTTGGAAATAAGACTGGATATTAATTTTGGCTGTTAGAGTAGTTCTATGAGAAATGTTCGGTCTCAACTAGCTAATAATATAGTGTTTTTAAATATACTTTCAGATACATACTTTGATTTCGTTTCATACGGCGTAAACGATTTATTCATAGTCAACTTTCGCTAAAACTGAAGGATACTTGTACTACAGGAACATATACACACATATTCTTGTGTTCAACACTACACTTGATATAATACTCAATGTACATAATTTACTGGTAAAAAGATGAGCTTCTGTCTTTAGATCTATATACTGCTATACCTACCTACCTATAGGTATGTACTGGGGTTGCTTCTCACTTACTATCATTGAAACTGTAACTGCTTTTTATTCCCTGAATGAAGAATTCGGTAGAAGTATATGTAACACCAGTTGTGCTGCCAGTTTTTTTTTCCATAATAGGTCATGTGTCATCCTAATAACATTCTATTACGTCTCGCTTGTCCAGATGAAGCACATAACGAATGTTCTGAAAGCATTAACACTTTTTTCTATAAGGAATTAATACATACATTTGACATAAAACTGAATAATACATAGAAAACTTGAAGACACAAATGTACTCTATGTATAAAGTGTTAAGACGTTTTTTGTATTCATTGGGCAATTTTATGCAGGGAACAAGTTCCCCTCAGACCTGTCACTCATAATTCAAACATTCAATCTATTTTTACCTTCATCTTACCTTGAAACATGGTTATATAAAACTGTAAATGTTTCAATGGAATTTTCCTGAAGGAAAATTTAGTATGTGAGGAGTACCTTGTAAAACTAGAACTAAGCTGCCTATATCTATACATATATATAAAATCTATGATTGTAGAGTTTTGTGGCTGAACACCGTGTGAATGTATGGGGCCACCATCGGAGGAACAGAGGATGTGGACTCCGGAGGCTGTTCTTTCTCCTTATTATTCTTAGTCTTCCTGAATTGGAAGCCATTTTTCCTGAGGATCTTCCTCAAGGTTTCCCTAGATCCTTTGAAATTAATCTCTTCTTTCAAGATCTGCAAGAGTTTGTTGATAGTTGGCACTTCTTTCTTGAATGCATAGAACTCATGGATCTTTCTGCGGATGACCTGAAGATCGTATTCGTCTACTTCTATCTTGCCCTTGGTTCTGACACGTTTTTTGGGAGTTTTCTTCAACGTTTCAGGGTCCAGTAAGCCCTGCTCAACCAGCCTCGCCTCTTTCACTATATTCAGCACAGTGCGTTCCGATACACCTGAAATTATAGAGCTTTTCTGTTGAATATGTTGTAATAATTATATTTATGTTTGCAACAAAAATCACCTAACAATGTTTCTGCGATTTTTTCTACGATTAGTCAAAGATAAGATCTGCAAGGCACAATGTACAATGTACTATTGTGCCTTGCAGATCTTAGTAACATATGTTATGTCGTTGGGGCATTTTTATAGCTTTTCGCTATCTTTTTATATCACAAACAAACGCACATTTTGTCCTAATACATAGGATACACCAATTTAGAGCAAATAGTGAAACTAAAATTAGTGCTGGTTGCGAGAATCGAACAAGCAAGCAGCAAGTTACCAAGTTGTGACAATCATACAATCATTTTATATTTCATTTGATTAAATTGACATGTCATTACTGAGTTAAAGTAAGATTCGCAGTAGCGTAAATAAATAATTTATTAATAATTATGTAAAAAAAAACGAACATGTCAAAAATAGTATGTAAGTATGTCTCGCAAAATAGTCGCAATGCCGTGTAATAATAAATTGGATTTCAATATTGTTGTAAATTATAATTAGGCTGCAGCTTGATTAACGCAACGAGTAGTTGCAACCGCAGTAGTTGCAATAATGCAAAGTGTTAGGGTACATAATCAAAACCTAGGCTGACTAAGGCAAAGCATAAAATTTAGATTATTTGTAACAGCATGGAGATACATGATGCATTGTATTTGGCTGGTCATGAAGGGCATAATCATGATTTTAATTTTCGAAATTATCTAGATGTCATATGGCATTGAATCATATATCTCATAAATATTGGTAATGTGAAAGTGGAGATCTTTGTTATGTTTTGCAAAAACTACTTGACCAATCAGCATGAATGTTTAATTTACAAACATTTTTGAAGTATCACAGGATACTGTAAATGTATATATTTCACATTAAGTTTCATCTATACTCATAAGAAAGCAGGTAAAAAGGAAGTATTGCATACAAATTTGTTCTTTGGCTGTGGATTTGGCATGTAATTATATTACATTTGAAAAAGCAGTAATTCGCAAACATAATTCAGTAAAAAGCTGATCTTTGTATCACAAAGAGATTATTTATCAAAATCTATACATAATGCATTCAAAAAATACAATGTAAATATATTCGCTAGCTCATATTAGTCTTAATAGACTACTTTGAAATTTAAAATAACCTTTATCGTGAAGCATATCAAGTGCTAAGTTGGGTACAATAGCGGGGCAGAGGGTAACTAATATGGTAACAATGGAGTATCTTAAGTTTGCATTGAATCATTTAGCTTACAATGTAAATTGCAGTGAGCAAATAATAGCCAAACAATGTGAGCATCTCTATGTGGCATTCGCTGGAAGCAGATCTAAATCTAGATAGAGTAAAACATCATAAATTATATATTGTGTGTTTCGTATTTTCTATTGTATTGTGTCTCATATGGCTGGAGTCAGGAGGTTAAATGACATCTATTATGTTTGAGATAAGATTCAAGAATAGATCTGATATTCTTAAAGATTTCAGATAAGCATATTGCTTAGGTCTTTGTAATAACATTTTGATAGTTATATGAATTATTAAAAAAAAGGAATACCCCTTTAGTTAAGGATGAACAAAACCTCTTTGATTTAGAAATTCTTAAATACGATTAATATTACTTTGGATTCAGAAACAATTAATATTGATCTGATAAATTCCAGCTTAGTTATTATATATGGGTTGTGTTAAACTAGATATTTAATTAAAAATAATAATGTGCGAATGCTGTCGATAATATATCGGCAGCATTCGCACATTATTATTTTATTTATAATAAAGAACTTCATAAATATAAAGTTATTGAGTAACCATTAGCTAACAAAGACACGAATAGTAAAAGGCTTGGCACATCAGTTCATAGTCAAATACATTCGCAATGTGAAGCCAATTACAAAAACAATATATAAACATAAAATTTGATACCTAAATATTTAATAATAAAAATGTTAAATTTCTTAAAAAATCATAAAATACAAATTTACAAACCTGTAGCGGCGGAAACCCGAACATACACTTTACTTAGCGGTATTATTGGTACTTGCATCCGTTTTTCCTCATCCATAAACTCCTTTACTTTCAATATTATCTCCCGAACCTCACTCGTAATATTTTTCGGCATTTTGCAATACGACTGTTGTGGTTTCTCAAAACAAAAACACTACAAGAAGCCTCGCACCACTTTTTGACTTTTGTCAGCGTGACGTTTTATTTGACATGGCCGCCATTGGACAATATGGCCGATCGACTTATTTAGTTCGGATACGTTCATGTTATTTTATAAGATTTTATATTTGCGTATTAATGTAAGAACCAAGTCTCCAGTGTCTCTTAAAGTTATATTCAGCACCTAATTACGTAATTACGTTTTTTTTTTATTTTAAATATGTATTTTGATAAATATAGCTTCAAATTTCGTTCTAAAAGTACCCACTGCAATAATTATCGCAACTATTACCAAAAGATGGCGCGCACTGTCAGTGCAGTTGCATTGCATGTTATTCGTAAGCCAATAAAAACTTGAGTAGGTAAAGTTATTAGTCTTTTTGAGTATTATTGAAGCTATCTAGATAAGTAATACTAAATAGAATAACTTTATTGGTCTACTCTTTTGCCTCTATATCACATACTACTTTTGTTTGATTTTTGAATAAGGGAAACCTTTATTTTATACTTGTCTTTATTTTGTTCTACATTCCGCTACTGGTAAAATAAAATTTTTTGGACACTAGTGTTGTTGGTTGATTCATTCAGAGCAAAATTTTTATATGAAACTATATTATTATGTCGCGCCTTGAGAGCACAGATAGGTACCTACCTAATCCTATAATGATAGTTATAACTTTACATACCTGACTCCCGTAAAATACCCAAATTAGTCACTGGATTCGATGAATAAATTTTACTGTAATAGGTGTTTTATGACTATGTACTTATACATTTTTATGTGTGTATCAATAAAAATAACAAAACAAAAACATTACTTGTATTTTAACACTATTTTACAAAAAAAAAACCTGCTGCTGGTTACTTCAACCTAGACTACTTCAATGGGAGAGCGGTAAAGTAACAGCTGAGGTGTTAGTCAGGCGAATAGTAGTAGGCTTACGAGCCCTTAAAAATGTGGGCCTAGGCCCACATTTTTACGGGCTCTCATAACATGTGCTGTAACTGTGAAAATTGCCTACTCCGTCAGGTAGTCAGTCAGTTCGTCAGTTCTAATATAAGGTACCTGGCTTAAGAATTGTACGATACATGATAAAAAATAAAATATTCTAGTACTAGTGATTAAAATCTTTGTGTAATGATATAGATACTTTTTGTACTCACACAACGTTCATTTTACTAAAGTATTAAAATAGTTAATATTACTCTACGACGACTTTCTTAATATTTCAATAAATTATGTCAATTCAATCCATCATTTTCTCGTGTCACTAAATTTCTCATTGAGAGATTTAACGGGGTGGTGTAAAAATCTTCGTGATTCCATTGGATTAAGATATGTTTCAATTTAATCAAGGTATGGATTCATATCATTACCATAAGTGCATCATTATACCAGAAAAGGATGTTTTGGACGTTGATATCGTAGGAACAGGTCAGTTATCAAGCTTCAGACGATGGTGGAACGATCTTTTTCTGCTTTCGTACGACTGTGACAGATCCAAGGGATTCTACACAAGTTCTAATGCACTTAGAATCGAAAGATACAGGCAGTTCCGTAAGCACAAAAAATGCATACATCCTCTGAGTAAATTCAGGTAATGGAAGCCCTAAATCTGATTAAAACATTAAGTCCTACTCATTTATGTGATTCCTTATAAACATGCGATACAACTATTTCAGATACTACTGGGATTTCATAATACTCTACGTGTTCGTTGCTAACAAATTTATTACACGATTAACTGCCAATTTTCTCTATGACGAGTTATCAATTTCGTTTTTCTATTGTGGTGCATTTTTGGACTTCATTATCATCGTAGGCTTGTACGTGGACATGATTACTGGATTCATTGACACCGAAAGTAGAAAAGTTGTCTTAAATAGAAAAAAATCCTTTCTAAATTTCTGTGAAAAGAAATTGTTTTTCCACGTATCGTCAGCACTTCCTTTGCACTGGTTCTTGTTCCTGAGATATGGAGAGAAGGTTAACTGTGGTCCGTGTAAGTGTAACAAATTCATCTGCGCGCTTAAGATCATCGGTGTCTTCGGCTTATTCCGAGTGATGGAGTCCTCCACCTGCTGGTGCCACAGGCGGTACCCTAAGGTCATGGAGAGTATCTGCAAATTTCTTAGGATCGCAACAGTCACAATTGTCACTCTGATTCAGTTGACTGAAATGAGCGACGTCTTTTCGTTACTGCTGTATTTTCATAATGATTATGTAGATGAAGATTCCATGTTAAGCTTTAGAGCTGGATTAAAATATGGTTGGAACGTCGATAACTTTATATTTTTTATGTTTGATATCGGCAAAATGCTGAAGCCATTAACTCGAATAACGCAGATTAACGCAACCGTGGAGCGCTTCGTTATAGATAAATTATTTTCATTCTTGGGTTTTACTATAACGTATATTTTATATGCATGGGCTATGGTTGAGTGCTTCTCTTTCCTCACACTCGTGATATCTGCAGAAAGCCAAAGGATGAATTCGAAGAAGAAGACTATGAACGTTTTAAAAAGTCTCCAAGTGTCAGATGAATTGGCATTGAAAGTGTCTGAATATTTCAAATATAAGTCATCGTCGCTAAAGTTGACTGAAGCTCGGAATGGACTCTATGCAGTGCTGCCACAGATGTTGAAGAACGAAATAAACTTGAGTTGTTACTTTAATATTATACTGCGAATTCCATTGTTCACTCAGTGGCCGATACCGGTATTAGAACAGCTGACTATTATGCTGAAGAGAAAAGAGTATTTGAAGAGCGATATGGTGACTGTAGTAAGTATAACTATCTCTAAGATGGATAGCGAAAGCAAATGACGATATTCAAATACATCAACTTAATCCAAGAACTACTCGTTTATTATTATATACTCGTAATTTAGTAAGATCCACCATTGTCATAATAAGTCTATATAAATTATACCTGAATTGAGTGCAGCATACGGAAAACGCTTACCCTGTAATCTCTGTCTTCTTTTATTTGTTATCTGTTTCAGGCTAAAGTGTCAGGTGATGGTCTGATGATAGTCCACGATGGAGTGCTGGCGGTCTACTCACACAAAAATAAGGAACTAGGTCACCTGATCGATGGGGATTATTTCGGAGCTCTGTCGCTAGTCACTGACAAAGAAGTTTACATGACCTATGTGGTTGCTGTGACAAATACTACTGTAAGATTTTGAAAGAAATGTGTACTACACGTCCGAATGTTACTCATATCACCACCGAAAGCCCATGACGATTAATTGCTGGAATTTAGGCCTTCGCTGCGTCAGAGGGATTGCCTTAATGCTATATGTGAGGCAGACGGGCAAGGTATAGCAAGGTTTAAAAGATTAAGATTTATTTAAGAGCGTTGCTGTCTAGCGTCGCCTAGTTGAATGTGTAGTTCCTTATCCTTATGACATAACAGGCGGGTAGAGCTAATGATAAGAGTGTAGCTAGCGCCGTATCTACAGCATAAATTATTCGGGGCAACGAAGATCCCGAAGGGCGTCACCAAAATAATGAAAATCTTCCTGTTTAAGTATTGTAGTATGTTGTAACTGTTTTAACTGCACCAGTGACAAAAATCGTTTATATGGAATTTCTATTGGACTTGCCGTTTGTAGGTTGACATTAACCTACATCGGTTCACTGGGATAATTCCTATTATTTTCACAATAATCGTTGTACTTACTTAGGATATGATGATGAAATTTCTTGAAGGTCCCCGAACTCGGTAACTTTTATACCTGCTGGGTGCAACGAAAGTGGAAGAAGCCTTAAAAGGCTGGCAACGTACCTGTGACCCCTCTGGTGTTGCAGGTGTCCATGGGCGGCGCCGATCGCTTACCATCAGGTGATCCGTCTACTGGTTTGCCTCCTATTCCATAAATAAACAGATTTTTTCTGGATAGTCACGCCTACATATTTATAAGAAAATAACGTACCTACGTTATTTTCTTTATAGATTCTCTTTCTGGGTAAGATGGAGTTTAGAATGTTCATGAAGGATCACCCACAGCTTTTTTATGGTTTTGAGATGGATTTGAAGAAGAGGTACAAGGATCGAGCTCGTAATCAAGATTACGAAACGTTGGACGGTTCAGTACGATCATAGTTATTATGTAGGTATAAAATAATAGTAGCATAAACTTACTTTTATGTTAAATTAAGAGGTATTATTGTATTGGTTGTAGTTTTTTTCCTGACGTCACAGTCCAGGATGCTAGTGCTTATGGTTTTAATTATTTGTAGGATTTAACAGTTTATTTATTAAGTGATGTTTAAAAATGGTAGTTTTTATGTTACTAATATGTGTGAACAGAACTGACCACCTCTTTGTTGTAGTGGTTTTGTTATAACTTGTAGTATAATTAATAAGAATTTGATTTAACAAGCGTATAGTTTATTAAACATTTGTGTGATATTGCAGCTGATATTAACATTAAAGATATTGGGTATAAAAAACGTGTTTTTATTCTAATAGAAACAGGTCGTTAAAAAAGAGGATTTTCTTCTGTGCCGTGAGTGCGTTTATAAACATACAATGCCACATACACAAGTCACCCAGACCCGGAAGAGCACTTTGTGGGTCACACAAATAGTTGTTCCGTGCGGGAATCGAATCCGCGACACGTTGCACGGCAGCCAGTTGCGCAGCCACCGCACCAACCGTGCAGTCACTTTATTTGGTTTTTGAAATAAAAACAGCACATTTTTGCAAAATACTTGCACTTTATTATTTTGACAGTTTTTGAATAAAACTTTGCGAAACTGTCTGATCGTTTGGACTCGGAGAGCATAGAAGCTGGTGTAGAAACCCTTTCATTTTTCTCACGCGTAGGACAGGAGAAACAGGTTTCGTTCCATGGTTCTGCTGTGATGACTGTGTACTTATTAGAAATTCGTAACTGTTCTCTAAAATCAATAAGTGAGGCCCAATCCTTCGTCCCATCCTCAATCCTCAATTAAAGGATAGGGGTATCCTGAAATCCTGATTAAGTATGGGAGAGCCATGCTTCGGCACGAATGGGTCGGCTCGACCGGAGTGATACCACGGCCTCACAGAAGACCGGCGTGAAACAACCACAGCGTTGTGTTTCGCCGTGTGAGTGAGGTTACCGGAGGCCCAATCCTTCACCACCCCCAATCCCTCTTCAATCCCTAAATCTCCAAATCCCTAATCCCTAAAAGGTCGGCAACGCACTCGTAACTTCTCCGTTGCGGGTGTCCATGGGCGGCGCTGATTGCTTACCATCAGGTAATCCGTCTGCTCGTTTGCCGACCAATTACATTAAAAAAAATAACACCCAAAAGAGGTCGGCATCGCACAGTAACTCCTTTGATATTACGACTGTCCATGTTTTTTTCGTCAGGGAAAAATCATCAAATGACTTCTCCCGTCCAGGGTAAAACGAGAGAGTGTGTCGGACTCTTACCGACTAAAAACTCGGTCTGTGGTGGTCTATGCACCGCTGATTGCTTGCCTCCAGGTAATCGGTCTGCTCGTTTGCCGATCTATGGCAAAAAAGTTGCACAATAAAAATAATTTGTATAAGTACTAGGATTTACGATGGGTGTCCAACAAAGACGTCGTCCATACATAATACATCGTGTCAGGCTGTCGTTGGTACGAAGAGAATTGTATTTTCATCTAATTTCATTATAATGCGCATTTGCAATGTAGAAATGGTCACCTGATATACGTGACTCCATGTTTAGTAAGGCAATTGTACGTATTTACGTAATAATGTTACGGAACCATGTTCAAGGTACCGCGATTTTTGTGAGGAATAAAGATCGACGGGCGAGCATGGTCGGGCTAGGTTTTGTTAATAAGCGGCAGCGGAATTATAAGCGGTAGCGGGAATTGAGTGTACTATTTTTTCTTGCTATTAAGAAAACAAAGGACATGGCCAATTTTTGTATGGGCGTTTGCATAGTTATTGAATTCAAGGTACATCAATGATTTTTGGTGTTTACATTCGTGAATATTGTTAAATTAAATTGCAAAAAATAAAACACATGAAGAACTCGTAATTACAACACACAAGACGAAAATAGTTTCACTAAACCTTAAATCGAAATAAGATTTGCTTTTAAAAACCTTAAGGCGTTTGAATTATTTATTTATTTATTAAATAAAACAACAAAATAGGTATAAATATTAATGGTTTATTTATTAAGGAGAATAAATAAAATAAAACTACGTAATAATTCACTTTTATATTTTTATTTTACAGTGTATTTTATTATGTTTGTGTATATGGAATGTTCGTTTCTGTATGGGCGTTGGCATAGTTACTGAATTCAAGGATCATCAATGATTTTTGAGGTGTTACATTCGTGAACATTGTTACTTAAATTGCGATAAAGAAAACACATGAAGAATTTGACATTACAACACACTAGACGATAATAATTTCACTAACCTTTTGTCAGATTACTGGCAATAAGCAAAAATAGGATTTGCTATTAAAAACCATAAGGCGTATTATTTATTTATAAAATAAAACAAAAGAATAGCTATTAATTAATAATGATTTATTTATTGGAAAATAAATAAAATAAAACTACGTAATAATTCATTTTTCTATTTTTATTTTACAGTGTATTTTATAATGTTTGTGTATATGGATTGTACATTTACATGCATTACTTTTACATTTTTTTAATAATAATTGTCAGGTCTGGAGAGGCTAAAAACTACGTAATAATTCATATTTATATTTTTATTTTACAGTGAATTAATTATGTGTGTGTACGTGGAATGTACTTTTTTGGCCATGTCCTTTACTTAGTGATCTGTCTGGTGACAGGATGTTACTAGCTTTGAATAATTACTTACACATAGAACGGTAATTCTCTCCAAAATGGTCCGTCAAAAGTGAAGTAATATTCAAATGTATGTGGGCGTAAGATACTTATATTTAAGGTTGCTAAAACGCACACAGAAAAAAATATGCTACCGTTACATTAAATGTTCCCTATTAGTGGAGTAATTGAATCTTTTACAAGTTTAGCTAGTATATTTCAGTGACGATGTATGTAAGAACGTATTACAAGGCCCTATTGTTATCGATGAAGTAAAATTAATTCTTTCAGTCTCGTCATCAAAGTAACAGGGAGCCAAACTCATATAGCTACATTTCATTTTGTCTGAATTTCTGGAATGTGGTTAGGTCTATTACTGACTTTACGCTCATTCGAAAAGACAAACACTTCCTATACGAAACTCAAAACAACTTCAAAAACCTTATTCATAATGTTATACAAAATACATACCTCGCTCTTTTCGTGTGGCAGTCCACACCCGAACATGTCAGAAGCTATTATCTTCATCAGCCCACATCATTGCGTTGCGGTCCCTTGATCTCATTATATCATTCAGATCATCATATCTGCTTGACAGCTGTTTTACGGAAATGTAAGCATAACTACTTTTAGGAAAAACAGGTTCATTTACAGTCACTTACATTCCATAATCGACCTTAGCATGAGGACGCAAGTGCTGTTTTGTTAGTGCAACGGCTGCAACCTCGTTTGATATGCTGGGTCGGTCACATACGGTTCGATTTTGCGAACTACATATATTGTATTGTGTGATCGGCTTTTCACTAAAATAACGTGCTATGATTTTAAGTTTTATCTGTATAACAGTTTTTGGAAATCGATTGTGACTTGTGTGAAAACAATAAAAGATAGCAGTTCTTTACTTATAATTTAGTGGTTGTATAATTAAAATAATGTTTCTTTAAAGGACACAATTTCTTTAACAGACCTGTGATTTTCTTCCATATATAATTATACCAAAAAAATGAATGTACTAACATTTTTGTTATTACATAAAAAATGTGCTATTAAATAATTGTATTATCATTTCGTTCATTTAAAAATACTGTAAGAATGAAACTTTACCCTTACCTAAATTTCTTTTCTAAATTTCTTTAATAAACACAAAATTTTCGATAAAAAATCCACATACCTCTCGTAATTCTTACAGCCGGCGACAAGAGGAAAAAATTTAAAGATTTCAAAATTGTCTCGAACAAGAATTTATCGAGAGCGCCTCCCACGCTTCGATATTTTTTTTTGGGCGAATTCTTCGGGGATTAATTATAATAAATTATTATTTAACATTTTCATTGTTTGGAATCTTTAGAAGCCCTCTATAAATTCCTTAACGATTGATACGCTTAGGTTGCCAATAAAGGAGGTTATCTCATACGGCTTAAGTAGGTACATGGTGTTGTTCTGTATCTACAGGGTGTGTGTCACAAATAGTGGTGCAGACTTAAGTGTTTCATATAACAGATATTCGTCAACGTATCTAACATTTTGTTGTTTTTAATGAACTTGCTACCTTTCATTGTGAACTTGGCTGCAGATTTCACAAAATATATTTTCTTTTGCTGCTGCTGCTAATGTATACTGTATCGATAAACAGAAAAAAACGGAAACTAATAGGTCACCTTTTTATTTGAGGGGGAAAGATCATCAAATTACTTCTCTTGCGTCTCCCGTTTCTTCTCTTGCCCTAGGCCGAGGCTGCCGTACCTTATTGACCTTGATCCGCAACACCAGCTAAACATCGGCCCTGTTGGGCTCCATCTGTTGTGAACTGTAGGCTCCTTGAGGCGCGGACGAAATGCTACGCGCCGTACGCTCTACTTGGGTTCTGATCGGGTAGCGGCCTACCCTTGCTCGCCAACTGGAGATCGTCACTCGATTCCCAGGAGTGTCACCTACTGCAGCGGATCACCTGCGAGTAAGATTGACGTATAGTTGGCTGCTATAAGTACCTACATCATCAGCCTATAAATACCTATTGCTGAGAAAAGGCCTCTTCTCACACGGAGAAGGTTTGAGCATAAATCACCACGTTTGCTCAAGGCGGATTGCCGATTTTCAATTTATAAATAGATGAGTAGGTACCTATATTTTTCAAATTTAAATGTGTAGAGAAATGTAACATTGTCTAGCTACCACGTCTACCTTCATAAGGTACTTATAGCCTAGTAATAGGCAGACAAATGATCGGGCTTTGTTCCCATTCAGTAGCTAAGTACTAACACGTGTGTGAGGCCAACTAAAGTGAACCATGCTTCGTTACGAATGGGTCAGCGTGACCGAATTGATACCAAGTCTCACAGAAAACCGGCGTAAAACAACCACAGCGTTGTTTCGCCGTGTGAGTTATCGGAGGCCCAATCCTTTCCCTTCCAAATCCCTCCCCAATCCCAAAATCTGGAAAGCTCTAATCTCCTAAAGGTAGGCAATGTACTCGCAACTCCTCCGTTGTTGCGCCCAAGGGCGGCGCTGATTGCTTACCATCAAATAATCCTAAAGCTTGTTAGCCGTCTTCTCACATCTCAAAAATGTGTTTTAAAATGTTGAAAAAAATCTCTCTACAATCGGACGTGTCATCATGTATTATGTCCACTATGGAATGCTGGGCATACAGTGTCGGATGCAAATTGATTTCTAAATGCAAGGAGAGGTGTCAGCCGCATTGCTAAGTGTTAGAAATCTGTTTATTACTCGATTGGACGCCCGAATGTCTAGCTTAATCAAACCAAGGATTTTATTTGTTCTAATTATATGTTGAGGAGTAATTTTGGTATTTTAGGTCATAAACTGTAATCTGTACCTGTATGTAGGTATCTATACATCAAACATATAATATATACTTATATATAACAGCTATCTATACATACATTTCAATAGAATTGGAGTGTCTATTAATTGTAATATTGAAATTACCGACTTTGACAATTATCTACATGCTTATGTGAATGTACAGTGGTTACAGTTTGTGCTAAACGATGGGCTTATTGTAGGAGCCTGTATGGTGCTCAATAATAACAACTTTTACATGGGACCAATATCCAAATCTCAAAACAAAAATAAACTTATTTCCCCATACAAATTGCAACAGCAGATTAACCATATTATATGGCGAAGTAGTTTTTTTAGATTTCCATATTGTTCTTATGAATCTTATGGAAAATGTTGTTTTATTAATATGTCCCTTGTTTGACCAAACACACTTCATACACAATACCTAATAACACTTCACAACACGCACACATAATTTTTGTCTGTACGAATGTTCATTCCAGATAATTTAGACTAAGTAATGAAATCAAAGTAAGTAATAAAATCTGCTGAATCATAATCACATGCGATTAGAGTCAACATGACAAATATTTCGACAATCGTTAATTCAAATTATGAAATGTTACGAACGGTGCAGACGCGTCGAAACTACACGTCGGATCCGATTACTGTGCCAGTAATCCTACTTGTGTAACTAGTAACCTTCTTCTTTA
Source organism: Spodoptera exigua (assembly GCA_902829305.4). Lineage (NCBI taxonomy): Eukaryota > Metazoa > Arthropoda > Insecta > Lepidoptera > Noctuidae > Spodoptera > Spodoptera exigua. The sequence goes on along the minus strand of LR824601.2, from coordinate 1,388,231 downwards.
ATCCACATTTATTTACAGGATGTAACTAGTAACCTGAATTTCATTCATACTATGATAAAAGTTAAAAGTTTCAATGACTTACGTACTTTTTATCTGCTGTTGGCATATTAGCAGTGTTTTAAGTCTGGCGGCTAACCAGGACAAGTACGAGAAGATCACGTCTACCGCTGTCTACCCGTACTTTTGGCACACACTGTATTTTGTAGGATAAAAAAAATGTACAGGATACGTTAATAACTTTTAAATTTTCGCGTTTCATATTTTATAACATATACCCTTTCGTATTAACGCGAAAAATAATTGCAACCAGGTCGAAAGGTCGAAATTTTTCGCGTTAATAAACGCGTAGTTATATGTTGTAAACTTGTTAATGAACATGATGTTTGGGAAGCCGATACAAAGTTTAAAGAAGACGATTTCATATTTAGAATATAATGAAGGTTCCTGAGAATAATCGTAATGCGAAAACAGGAAACCTTATAATGTTCTTACATAATATACGTCTGAGGAACAAAGCTAGACTCCTACCCATAGACTTATATTTATATGTCTTTCTGTGCTCCTACCATTACGGCGCGTAGCGTTCCGCGCGCGCCTCAAAGAGCCATTCGACCACCACAGACGGGGCCCTAAAGGGCTGATGTTCAGCCGGGGTTGCGGGGTAAGCGCAATGAGGTACCGCGACCTCGGCACAGAGCAGGAGAAGGAACGGGGGTTTTTAGTCGATAAGTCTTGTACTGCCCACCCGACCCTGGGCAGGAGAAGTAATTTGATGATTTTCCCCTCACAAAAAAGGATTTGGTGACAAAAAGTTGTATGCATTTCTAAAGCCATTAAATAAAAAAAAGTAGCTTATCACTTGCGGGTTTCAAATTTAGATAGCAGCCGATTCCTATACATAAGTACTGCATAAATAATTTTATAAGTTTTGCGGTTCGAATTAAAAAAGCTTTTGCTTGATAGTCCATTTACCGATGAAAGCTATAAACTATAAAACATCACGCTATGACCAATAGTAGCCAAGAAGCCGGGGTTACAGCGTGCAAAATAGCACGCACCTATAGCTGGCGAAAAGGGTTTTTCCATTTTCTCCTTCGGGGATCAAAACGCGTGGTGTTATTGTTATAATGTATATCATACCTTAATTCGCTATACCGCTAGGCATATCTTTGGCTAATATCTGTAATCTCCAAAATTGCGAGATGTACACGCAATCGGGTACTTTTCTATTGCCCGAGGTCGTCCTTACTCAGGCCAACGACTCAATAATTAAAGGTAACGAAATAATTACACTACACTAACAATATTGCAAGCAAAACTGGCCTACATTAGAATTTATAGGTATACAATTTTAATGATTAACATAATGTCACATCCTAAATCCTCCCAATGTAGGCATTTTTTCCGAATTTAGGAAGAATGCACTATGCTACTATACTTTTGCCTAGATTTCTAACTTCCTATTATTGCTGTACATTACAAAAATATAACCTAATCACTATTGATAAGAACCTTATACTTATTTCAAACAAACCAGCTCCGCTAATTAAATAATCGTGATTTTTTTTATATGTATTCATTTTATGTAAATGCGTATATGATCATTATTACAGAAACAATCTCGTCGATTTACAAACGTGATTTATAAACGACCTCCTCAATTAGCGGCTTCCAGAAAGTTCCAATTATTAAATCATTTCTTTACAAAAACATGTTACACAAAGCTTACGTTTCATAATGGCGGACAGTGGCCGGTGCGTAAGATCGTACGCTGCGTACGAGAGTGCAACCTTGCTACCATTACGCAATTCCGGAATACCTCTCACAGAACATCGATGCTAGTTTACTTTATGTGTGGCAAGTATCTTTGCGCTCCTGTCCGATTCTGTGTTCCTGGTACTTTTTTGGTTTTTGAATGAAATTTAGGTTAAGATTGAAACGATACCGAGGTACTTACACAAGTTACAGTAAATGAAAAAAAAGCATTTTCAGTCATTGAAAAAAGATCTACCACATCGACTGTCTTCCGGAATACCTCCAACAGAACGTCGATGCTAACACATTATGTAAGTACTTACATTATTCGTGGCGAGGATATTAACGCTCCTTTTCGATTCTGTATTCCTGGTACTTTTTGGAGCAGAAGTTAATGTATGTTAAACGAGTTTTTTTTGGTTTTTGCATTAAGTGTGGTTGAATGATTCAAGACATTAAGAAAATGAGATCCCTTGGAGAGTTACCTTTTCAGAATAAAAAGAACTTACCCTACTTACCTACTGAGACGGTCCTCCGGAATAGCTCGCACTCACTATCGGTGCAAGTAAACTTTACTTATAGCAGCATATTATAGATATCTTTACGGCCCGGTTTGATTCTGCGTTCCTGGTGCTTTTTGAAGCAAAAGTATCAACAAAATATTTTTTTAGTTAAATAAATATTAAGTACCTAGGTAAAACATTAAGGACACCAAAGAAATGAGATAAAATAACAGCAAACAAAATAATTTTTAATCGCTTAATTTTGAAAAAAATATGCTGTGACCTCCGGACTATGTCTCACACAATATCGATGTTGGCATTTTTATGTAGGGCAAAAGTATCTTGACGTTCCTCTTTGATCCTGTGGTCCTAGTACTTTTTGGAGCAGAATTTTGTGTTTGTCTATGAATCTAAATGTAGTTTTCTCCACAGCTGAAGATTGTATGTAGCAAGGTACAGACAATCGAAAGTGGACTTTACTCTGCTGCAGTGTTGGTATGGGAGCTGGGCAACTAGCTACAGAGACACGTGTCGCAGGTTGCCCACCACGGAACAGCTTATTACTTGATACGCAAATTGTTGTTCCTGGTTTTTTTGGAGGGGCGAAAATCTTCATCTCTTCTCTCGCCTAGGGTGAGGCGATAGGGACCATGTGAGCATAGGTAATGTAAAGCATATAACCTAAGTGGATGTACATGCACACACACACACACACACAAACAATGACATAATAGTTACGTATATCGGTCAATTGCAGACATAGCTAGACTGTAATAATATCTCTAGAGGTAACATGTGCTCAGTGGCGCAAGTGTGGTCACAGATAGTTTAGTGTCATACTCCAATGATTGACATTCGATTACCAGTTATTGACTGGCCCAGTTCACTTGATGGACCAGATAAACTGGTTGTGAAATTTTATTTTGTTTTAATAAATTTCTTGTTGGTTAGTTATGGCTTATTACATGTAGATACTATATTCCACAAATTACCTAGTGATTATTAAGGAATTAGTGAATATATATAATTTGCGAAAGCATATTTATGTTGTTAATAATTTTACTATACAGACGTAACCGCTAAACAACAATTTCTATATACTTAGAAGTTGTAATTTTTTTTATATTGTCAAATCAATAAATCAATACTTACCATGCTTTGGCAGTACGGCACGAATGGACCGGCTCGACCGGAGTGATACTACGGTCTCAACAAAGACCGGCGTCAAACAACCATATCATTGTGTTTCGTGTGAATGAGGTTGCCGGATGCGATCTTTGCTCTACTGCAACCCCTAAATCTCCAAAATAATCCCCAAAAGGTCAACAACGAACTCGTAACTTCTCCGTTGCGGGTGTCTAAGGGCGGTGCTGATTGGTTACCATAAGACATGAGGTTTGCCGTCCTATTAAATAAAAAAATGTTTTTATTTTAATAATTCATTGTTACAATAATTGAAAAGCCAAAATAATTAATTTGGACATGGTGAAATGTCCAATTGGCGTATTAATGAGCGGTGTATGCCCATTGTCCTTGCTCATCCAAAGCAATCAATTTGAATCATCACAGTACTGGCCCTTTCGTCATTTTTACTACGAACTAAGTTACAATAAAACAAACGTTTTCCCCGAACGTTCCTAGAATAAAAATGAATTAACTAACAGTTACGTCATCGTTCGACGTGACTTCGGAAATCAAGACATTTCTTATTCAATGTCAGAATTATCTGACATGTATGTCCAATAGTCACAAACGTGACTGCTAAGCATGGGTCTCGAAAATATTAATTTGATGTCTATACGCAGAACTGTTTTTTTTTTTCAAATAAATTTGATCAATTCCCATTACCTACTTTGACATTTTTTGCATACACACTCAAAAACCAAATAAAATAATTTATAGAATCAGTCAGATACTTGGCAGAAATGCATGACATTAAATGTTATGAAAAATATTTAGTTTTTAATTCCGCGACCAAAATCCATGCTTGTTGCAGGATGCAATCCCACTCTTATGCAATCATGCATGATTGATGAAACCAAAATAAACCTTATTACTAGCATTTACTGCAATCAGGAATCGAACCCGAGACTCCGAACAAACGGCCACTGGATCAACGAGGCAGGCTAGTCATAAAAAAATCACTATAAACATTGATATGGCAACCATTTTTTTTCATACGGCTCGATCAGTAGCGGTCATTAACCCATATTTTGAGTGGAATGTTACCGGCCCATAATTGCACAGTCAGTCGGTCAGTCAGGATATTACAAGTCGAGCCAAATAAACATCGTACCCGTGACCTTTGAGTGGTCGTGTCGTGACGAAACGAATTCGTTTCAAAACATCGCATTCATCATTTTTGTATTGCAATTTGTAACTAGTAAGTGTTGTTTAGGTAATAAATGAAATTCGTATAATTTTTTATTATTATATACATATATAATAATAAAAAACTAACTACATAGTTACAGCCATAATTACATGTCCTTATCTATTTAAATCCTCCATGGTATAGGCATAGATGCGAGTCTTGAAATATAGATAAAGATTTAACATGTATGTGTAACAAAAGACATAATGCAAGTTTGAAAAAACAATAATATGGATGGATGAATGGAATACTCTATTTATTTCGCCAATTATTTTTAAGTTCTGTTTTATTAAGGTTGGCAAAAACCCTTTTTGTTATTGCGTTATAGTATTCTTACTACACCTTATATCGGAAAACCAAAGTAAGTAATTAAAAACAAACCATATAGGAATCAACTCAGGGGCCGAACCTCCGATTCCTTGCGCAGCTCAGTTTACGACCAATCAAACGAGCCTAATTGATACAATGTAGATACTTAAGTGTTGGATAATTTGTGTTAACTGGTAGTTAGTGAAACTACTGCGAGCTGAGAGCTGGCAGACTGTTCTAGAGTTTTAGGTTATGTAACAAAACCTGTATTCAGTGTAGATGAGGCGTTTGAAATTGCCGGCACCGGGTGCACTGCAGCATTGATCAATGTGCTCTTTCTTGTGTACAAGCAATTATAATATTACATCGTGAAATTTATTTTACATGGTTCGGAGGTAAACATAAAACAGCCGATGTCACACTTAATTAGTGGCCAAAAACACGAAAATAATCCTTTACAAGGCAAAAAAAAATCCAGGATTTCCCAAACGGCCAGGATATGGAACGGGACTAACTGACTAAACCCCTCCCGGGTTTAGTCAGTAAGAGTCTGACACTCTCTCTCGCTTTACCCTTGGCGAGAGAAGTCATTTAACGATTTTTTCCTGACCAAAACAAAAACCGAGCTTTTAATAATCAGGCGTGTTTGTAACTAATTAACGTGCAGAGAACTTGCAAGATAAAGTAAAAAAACATAGTATGTGTTGTAGTTTGAGTTACCTACTGGTAGCCGACTATACTTTATTGTAATTAAAAAATTTTGTTCAATACTAAGATATGACACAACAAGTACTAAGAAAAATACAGAAATAAATAAACTATTTCTTAGTACCAATTTTGTTCAGGAAACAGCATTGGGTTTATCACTTCATAGTATAAAACAATGTCGCTTTCTTTGTCTCTATATCCCTACGTATGTTTAAATCTTTAAAACTACGCAACGGATTATGTTTACTAAAAACTAATAGTGGCTTTAATTCATTTTCTATGTTTGGTTTCTTCATTATTCATCATAAAGTAGTACTTTAAAACTTATCGATTACATGCCAGCTTGTCTGACTTCGCTCTTCGAAAAGTCTGCAAAGTTTCATAAACATTTCAAAGGCTTCATCTTTCTCTGATTTCATTTTTATTCGGTACAAAAGCGTCTGGTTGTGATGTTTCGTCTGCGTTATAAATATACTGGTTACCGTCTTCATCAGTTAATTCAATGTGTGATATGTGTCATTTGAATGGGAAAATTATATTAGGACTTGTTTTTTTCAGATAATCGTATAGAAAAATAGAGCCAAAAAGTGGTGGATCTATTTTTGAAATTTTTACTCATTGTTAGAGTTATTTTTTCAAATTGTGACTTCTTTTATGTTGTCATAAAATGAAATGGTTGTGAATCTGGATTGATTTTAAGGTATAGGGAAAGGAGGTGGTTTTATACGCATGTTAGAGGTATTCAATAAACGTTCTCGAAGCTAAAGGCGGGAAATATATCTAATAAAAAAATATTATATAATAATATTTATTTAAAATATATATAATAGAATTTTAAAATATTATAAAATAATATTTTTTAAATATAATAATATTTTACTGTGTGTGTGATGTGCATAAATAATAATAAAAAAAAATATCATATTGAATAATTTGAATATCTGCCCCGACGTACCCTAGTTATTAACAGTGAATGTAAAAATGAATAAATTATTAAATTGAATGCACCGCTAGCCAGCTTTAACAATTTGTTTAGAATTATGAAATAAGATTGCAAATCTGACACAGTTAGCAAAATAATAAATAATATTTATCAATCACAAAATACTGTCTCGTCGATCAAGTGGTCAAGTAGGTATGTGGAACACATTTCTTTTACATTCTCTTCATTATCATCGCACTTTGACAGTTGTCCAGCTCTCTCTCTCTCTCTCTCTCTCTCTCTCTCTCTTCTCTCTCTCTCTCTCTCTATGTTCTTATTTTTGGGCTCGACACTTCCGTTCCAGCCTCTCGTTCTCAACCGAATCTTTGACTTGGGATGATTCCCGACCGGATTTATTCTGATCTAGCATTTGTAACAAAACTCCTTGCTGAAGTGCGGTCGATAATGTAAAGTCAAGTCTTTAAAAATTGCGTCGGTACCCACTTTTTTGGTGTGCATGTATGGCGCTGATCACTTTAAGCCAGGTGGTATCAATATATATGACATGAAAAACGGCTGTGAGCCGACTTTACGTGGGGGAGGGTGAATAAAATTTATTCATGAAGTTGGATGAGATGAAGTGTCAACCTCATACTGTCCAAAAACCACCCCGTTTCTTTTCCTACCATAGCCATATCACCTGAGCACTATCCGAAGTGGCTTTTAGAAGCGGGCTCGGAACGAGATGCTTCTGACCGCTGACGGCTTGAGTCTGGTTCTGATCGGGCGGCAAATTAGCCTTGCTCATCGTCTGCAAACCCGCCCCACTGTTCGCAGACCAGTGCTAAATATATTCTGCGGTCAATATCATGAGTGTAAAACGCATAAGAATGATTAATAAATATATTTTGGTGCGAACGAAAGTCATGACCGAGGTCATTCGTAAAGACCCAAAATTGCAAATGAGTTACACACACATACAAATCTACGTAATGCAGTTTTTTGAATCGAGCGGTTACATCATAACTTTGAGTCTAGTTTTATTGATCATTGCTATTTAATTATTCATTCTTAGTACTAGAACTTGAATATATTTTTTAAAGGCTAGCATATTTTTTGGTTTAAGTGCGACTGTCGAAAATAATTTCAACATTTTTTTTTAGTACTTACGGTATCTGAGCAGTCTGATAACCTGTTGACTAGTGAGAAGGTACGAGTGCGTTGCTGATGTTTTGGGGATAAGGGTTTCGGAGATTCGGAAGGGATTGGGGGATGAGAAGGATTGGACCTCCAGTAACATCACTAACACGGCGAAATAAAACGTTGGGGCGGTTACATGCTAGTACTCTGTGAGGCCGTGGCATCACTCCGGTAGAGCCAACCCGTTCATCATCAAGGCGTTCTCTCTATCTATATAGGCTTTGTACAACATTTGGATAGCCCTATCACATTCAGTTTTGGCTATAAGAATTTTACGTAGGTATAATAAGTTCTTCCACCTATCACTTTGAGAAATAACTGTTATGCCATACCTAGTGTTAAGTATCTTTATAGTATGTTATTAAAACGTAATTTTTTGGCACGCATTGACGTAACGAATTGCAAGAGTAATAAAATATTTTACGTTCGAGAAATATAATATAACAGGGACGTACGTACGTATCTACTTACTAAACAAGTACGCGTAATTAGGCAATAGTATTTAATACATACATTCACTTTCATAAAAAAAGAATGTTGTTTTGTATAACATAAGTGTGATATCATTTGATATCTGTTTATACTGAATAAATGATACATCTGTGACAGAATGCCATTCCAAATTTAAATTTGCAATAACGAAATATTTAATTATTTTTATTGTGTTTTCTATTTTTATTTGTATTTAAATGTAGGTAATTTTGAACATTTCATTTTGAATTTAATTTATGAAAGGATTCTAATCCAAATTTAAATTTGAAATCACTTTTTATTAACGTTTATTTTTTTGATTTTAATTGCAATAGAAGTACCTACATAGTTCGTATATAAAGTCACATTGGTTGCCAGATTTTGACCCATGCATGCATTTGAAGCGGGGGCTTTAACCTCCGGGCTGCCAGGACAATGTGCAATCAGACTATGTTATACATTGCTCATAATGTGGATAAGGTTGTTTATGCGCGAAATATAACGCATCTTGCTAAAGCCATGTATGTCGCGCCGTCGTCGCGCAACGTTTCTTCCTTGTGTGCTCAAACATGGCTTAAGAGATTCCCACATATTAAGATCATAAAAACCATAATCACACTTTCGTCCAAATAGCCAGTTAGAAGGTTAAAATAAATACCTAATCAAATAGCAATAAGTGAGCCAGATAAAAGATACATTATAACGATGAATCGGCAATTTTTAGTCCTCATTACAGATCTTAAGTGACGTAAGGCGTTCGTGTGTACTCGAGTTTTTGGACGCCAAGTTAAAGTTCGAGAGATTAGGAATGTAGGAAGACCTTTATTAATTTTAGAGGCGGTACGGTACATAAGTCATTTATGAAGGGATGAAATCCTGTAATGACTTGGATGAGGCAAGACGGAATATCAGACTGTTACTGACTAAAAACCATTCCTTCCCTCCCCCTTGTGCATGGTGCGTATACATTTCAGTTGGTAATATGGTACAGTACTAAAAGTTTTTTGTTGAGAAGTTGCAATAATGTAGTTCTACCTCAAAAATCAAGCATGAAAAGTTGTGGGTGTAGATCCGAGCTCGCGATACATTGCGCAGACGCTTGTTGCCCACTCACACCTGTCCCAATCGTTCAGTCGTCAATTCTTAATATGTACGTGTTTTAAGTGTGGGAGGAATGTGTCGACTCGACCCACAGAAAACCGGCGTGGAAGAATCACAGCGTTGGGTTTCGCCGTATGAGTGAGGTAACTGGAGGCCCAATCCATTCCCACCCCCAAATCCTCAAAACTCTAATCCCCAAAAGATCGGTAACGCACTCGTAACTCCTCCATTGTTGCGGGTGTCTATGGGCGGCTCTGATTGCTCCTCCGGTAATCTCACTAACACGCTGAGGTTGTTTCATGCCGGTTTTCTGTGAGGCCGTGGTATCACTCCGTTCGAGCCAACTCATTCGTGCTGAAGCATGGCTCTTCCACACTTACCTATACATATATACTTTTGATTATTTACTTTCAAAGTGCAATACAATAAAAAGCAATTTGATTACTTTTTATAGAGTTCCTTATTTTCCCCTTTTAATAAAATTATATAAATAGTTCAATTAGATAATATCTAAGTACTAATTAGTTGAAGTTAAATAAGAATGACGTCATAACTATAAAATCTGAACAAATAAAGTTGGGGCGTAACGAATTATTTAATCAACATTTTTCAAACTAAACAATAATTATTTCCGTTTTATTATCTTCGTAAAATATTTATGTATGCAATTATTTTTATACTACATATAGTACGGCCGTCGTATCTTGGCGAGTCTGAACTTAGCCGATTAGCTACGCAGTATACAATTTTGTTCCTAAAAGATCCATTGCTCAGACAAACGGCTAACTTCAGACTCGCCAAGATACGTCGCGTCGGTCGTATAGTACCTACTGTTATTTTTTAATACGGGAAGTGTTTGATTAAAAATATGAAGTAAGTAATTGAGTTTTTGATTTGAAAGTTTTATTTTACTTCACGGATACAGAAATGAGCTGATATCCATGATACGTTATTATTTAACAATGCCATTAATTCACTTTCAAATTTTAAAAAGTAACATTTCTACCTAATATCTTTTGGGTTGGCGTGCATCGAAGTTCGAGGATAAAAATAATTTGATGACGTCACAAACCGTTACATCATGTAAGTGAAGTTGGCGCCCAGATTTATATGGATAGATAACCCCAACATGTACATAAGGATGGGGGATTGGATGGAGAGTAGGTACATGTCTTCTATCCAATCCTATCCAGCCCTTATAGCGAGCAGGGTTAGCTAGCTGCGTAACCAAAACCAGGCCCGAACGTGCGGTGCATAATGTTCAGCGCGCGCCACAAAGAGCCACTAGACCACCGTATATGGGGAAGAACAGGGCTAGTCTTCAGCCGGAGTTGCGGACAGAAGGAGGAGAAACGGAAATGGAGTGATTTTCCAGAGTCTTCTTTCCGTAGGTCCTTTTACCCCACCCAGGAAGAGTGTTATCAGTTTTCCCACTATTTTATTCATACAGTCACATCAACAGGGACAGTCCAATGATGGACGGTGGGCCGTCGTCTACATAAAATGATTTTTCCGTATTCACTTACACGCAATCACTTGGCAAGAGAGATGGAAATAACAGCAAAACAAAAACAAAAGAAGGTTCAAGATTATTTATCACAGTACTGTTGCCTAGTCTTTGTGAAATTTGCAGTCAATGAGTCGGCTCTTACATTATCCGCTTGAAGACTAGCGGTGGGTACAAATGGGAGAATAAAGAGACGATGAATCTAATTTTGGATGCAGCACCAAATAGTCTAGATGAAGCAGAACTACTCTGAGAAGAATGTACAACACAAACTCAGCTTTCGCAGTTTGTTTTAAAGTCCAAATATAAATAATGAACTTTCAATCATGGTAATTCGAGTCAGAATAAACGAAGAACAATAGTTGCACACACGCCGGCGTTCGCTTGTAGTTGGATGAATTAGACTAAATGTTCTTTTCTGCTGTCATAAAAATGCGTGGTTTGGAAATTAAAAAGCTAGTGTCCATGTAAATACTATTCACTAATTACGTACGAAATAAGCAATGCGAATAAATGGCATGTGGTATCCACGCATCGCGGGCATTTCGGCCAGATAACTATCTCGGACTGCAATAAATAACATTTATTTAGGACTACAACAGTGAAATCGTAACGAAACGAAAACGAAACGAAATGTCGATTATATCACAAAAAATGCACTAACTTATTACTGACTGACCATTAAGTTCTACTAATTACTTAAGTATACTTATCATATTTTTGTGTCCCAGGGATAGGACTCATCCAGTATGTTACTGTTTTTTTCATACTAGAACACAATTTCAATTTGTTTTTAAAAGTGAAGTTTCCTTTATTTTATGAGAGTTAATCGAAATGGCTGGCTGATGGGGAGGAAAACCATCACTTGATGGCAAGTAATCTGCGCCACCCATAAACTCTGCTATTGAATAGGACTCACGAGTGCATTTCTTTAGAGACTTGCCGATTGCAGATCTGGGGATTAGGCGTGTTTTCGCCTTTAATACATTCAATGTTCATGTCTTCTTACACCTTGGTGTACAAATAATAATTAAAGTTTTTATTGTATACCAGTCATGTTTTATCGAAATTGACTCGTTTCTCACGGATGTAAGAACCACATACGCAAATCAATAAAAGTTATTATAGTTGTTATATAGGTACACAATTGTTTGCAATTTCCTTGTATCAATAAAATTAATTAAAAAGAAACACATTTTTAATCTTAGCGCTACCACACTCGAATTTTCTCCTCCACACCCAGACCCGGAATCAAAGTCAAAGTCAAAGTCAAAATTATTTATTTCAATTAGACCCATACAGGCACTTTTGAACGTCAACACAACTTTAAAGATACAAAGTGTCAGTCTGTCGGTCAGTCCTCTTAGTGAAGCTATTCGCTCGTTCCAAAGTGTAGATTCCGATGGAGAAGAACGAGCAAGAAACTCCATGGTTACTCTTTTAAAATCAGTGTCACATAAACATTCTTTGATACATTATTTAGTTAGTTTGAATATGTGAGAACAGTGTAACGCGTGTATACAGAGAAACATAAAAAGAAAATAACCTTAAGGACAATAACAGAACAAAAATCAAAGTACAACACACACGAAATTAAATTTTATTTAAATTGCACAAAGACTTGTTTCGTTCAAAATTCCATGTAACTAGGTATATCACTGATGATGAGTTTTACTATAGTAAGCATGAAACCCAAATTGCACAAACCCGGAATCTTCACCTTTTACGGCTTTTATAAAATACCCCGAAGCACAGTGATGCAATTAGGTAACTTATGTTAGCCATTATTTTACATCGTCCTTTCTGCTTACGCTAAAAGGGCAAAAGATCGTAATGATTATGTACAAACGACAGCGCATCAAAGTACCCCTTTTTGTCCCATATCTCCACTCGATTTCCAACTTTATTCGTGATGTACTTAGCTTGAAATTGCATTGAAGAGACTTGGCAAATTGGGATAGGTTTAGCTGCTGTTGTCTGTATATAAAACCTGTCTTCAGTGTGCTTAAACGTTACCAGGTCAGCAGGAAGCGTGGAACATCAAGGCGGTACCGTTTTAAACTGATATTATGAAATGTCTGCGTTACATTTTCGAAACGCCAAAATGGACAGCGCCATTTTTGAGGTAATGTAGGTCACGTTTTTGGGAAACCGGATTAGTCGAGTTTTAACTGTGTACGACTACATGTTACATCAAAATTTAAATTTCTAGTGTACTAAGTGCAGTTTCATATTTCGTGTGTTTTTCTGCGTATAACACCTATCAAATCTTTTGCAATATAAGTTAACTATTTTTTTTATTTTTTTTTGTTTAATAAACTACTTACTTAGCACCCTCCTCTCACCTTTAGGTCACGACCGTAATGATTTTGACCTGCAGCAATTTTTAAAATTGTATTTTATTAACAAGATATTAACTGCAACTCTCATTGTTTTCTCCCTAGTGAGACCGGGAAATCTAAATTTTGGCCATTCAACCAACTAACTACGATACCGAAAAGATTGTATCGTCATAATATTCTTGAGTCGAAGTCAAAGACAAAGACGAAGTCAAAGACAAGAAAATCATTTACTCCAATTCAACCATAAACAGGTACTTTTGAAACGACAAAATAGAATAGTAGTCTATCAGTCTGTTCTACAGTGAAGCTAAATATTCTAGTTCATAGTACATAGCCTACCACATCCTAATATTTTTTTAAAGATAATATGGGCCCTCGACCTGTTACCCAATGTGAGCGTAAACAGTCAGGAGTCAGGATAGAAGAACCATTTCAAGAAGGTACATTAGTTGTCGAACCAGCAGTGTGACTCTGTAAGACTTTCATTCTCTCTTTCAAGACGTTCATTCTAAACTTAGAATTTGAATCCGCTGTGAGTAGTAGGTACAATAGCGGTAAGCCTACGATTTTCCACACAAAAAAAAACATATTTGCATCTTGCGGCAACTTGGCAATAAAAGTTCTTTAAAATGTAACTACATCATTTATTCCAAATAATCACGGAAATAATCCGTAAATAATAAAATGGGTACTTTTAAAACGTCGAATAATATTATAATAGTTCGTCAGTCATCGTCAATGCAGGTAGATGCTTTAGAGAAAGTACGTCAGTGAAGAAAGAAACAACATTTAAAACATTGAGAAATGTAACCCAAAATCGCTTAGCAGTGTGCAATTTTGATACAATTATTTATTTCTTAAATAATGCATAAATTATAGATAAGCGTAATAGATTTCTGATCACAAACGCTGAAGTAACTGTTGACATTTTAGACGCTAAAGTAAAAGGTCGTTGGTGGTGATAGACTATCATTTGACAATATTACGTTTAATAAGTATAACGTTAAGTTTTCGATGTAGGAGAACAATGAAGGCCTCACAGAAAACAGGCGTGAAACAACCACAGCGTTGTGTTTCATCATGTGAGTGAAGTTACCGGCAAATTAGGTACGGCGGCAAACGAAGAGATTGAAGGATTACTTGTTGGTAAGCAATCAGCGCCGCCCATGGACAACCATTGCATGTACGTTGTCAGCCTTTTGGAGGTAAACAGTTTTGGAGATTTAGCCTCAAGTGGACTGAAAAACGCTGAGGTTGTTTTACGCTGGTTTTCAGTGAAGCCGTGATATCACTGCAGGCGAGACTCAACACGCAAATCGTTTCTTAAAATTATTCGTATAAGATTTTTATTTAGACTTAGAACTTACTTTTAGTTTTAGTCAATATTTTATTGACACTCATTATGTCTACGACTGTATCCAGCCAGTATGATTAAACTCCTTTGAATCTCAACATACAACGTTCGATACTTAAATATACCTCAAATAGCTTCGTAAGTGAAAGTGAAATCAATTGATAGTCTGTTGCCGTACCTTGTACACTTAGTATAGGAACTTTTAAAGACTACAAAATACTCGCGAATTTTGCGAAAATCGATTATCGATTTGGAATACCGGAATCGACCTCGTGACACACTGAATGCAGGAACCTGTAATATAAAGAGCCCATTGCTATTTGTGTAACAGGTTAAGGTCAGGCAGTGGTAGCCCGGAGGTTAAGGCGCCCGTTTCCCATGCATGAGGGTTTCGGTGAAGGAAAACATCGTGAAAACACACGGCCTTATAATTTCTGATTATAAGTTTGAAATCGTCAATCACCCTAAAGCAAGCGTGGTAGTTAGTGCTCAAACTTTATCTGTGTGAAGAAGCCTTTGCTCAGCAGTGGGCACTTATAGCCTGATGATGGAATAGGGATATGGTTTCAACCATACTTATAATACAACCATATTAGAATACAGAAACCAATAAATTAGATTTTATTCTGAGCAAAGAAGGAGGTTACTGCGCTGTTGGCGGAGTGACTAACCTGTTGCTAGGCAACAAGTCGCGCGTTTGCGAGCCAGAAAATGCAAGTACGACACTGGCTATTATAAGCTCATGATTATATTGATTAAGCATTGTGGTCAAACGCTCATTGATTTTTATAATCCACTTATCTATGATTGTCATTTTATTTTATTACGTTGCCCCATTTTAGGGTTTTAACTGTGTCGCGGGGTAAACATACAATTTCAGAAAAGACCCGGGATTCGGGAAGTCACGGAACAACAATTTGTGGATCACACAAAGAGTTGTTCCGTGCGACACCTTGCACGGCAGCCAGTTGCCCAGCCACCGCACCAACCGTGCAGTCAATCGATTCCCCTGAAAGTGTAGATCGACATAAATAAAACTAAAACGTTACTTCAACATTAAAATTTGATCGGGTACCTGATAGCGGAGCAAGTGCAATAATGGCATAAGAAGGAACATATTAGTTTTAGTCAGTAAGAGTCTGAGAGAGAGAGAGAGAGAGGGAGAGAGAGAGAGAGGGAGAGAGAGAGAGAGAGAGAGAGAGAGAGAGAGAGAGAGAGAGAGAGAGAGAGAGAGAGAGAGAGAGAGAGAGAGAGAGAGAGAGAGTTAGAGAGAGAGAGAGAGAGTTTCGAAAGACTTTCTGGAATACATTTAAAGATTTTGTCCCAACAAAAAATATCGAGCTACTCGTTTAAAAACATTGCGTGCAATCTTCCGACTATGTAATTTATTACTAAGTGTCAATCATAAATGGCTCTTAATTGATGTCTAAGGTGTTTGTTACATAAGTAGGAATATAATATATTATGTACCTAAAGACATACATATGAATCTAGATACACTTTAAAACGAGCAAATAAGTTTACTAAAGATCTGAGCGGCAGACTAACACTTAATATTTAACTAGCTTCCGCCCGCGCCTTCATCCACGTCGTATTATGATAAAAAGTATCCCATGTCCTATTCCGGAGGGTATCCTATGCCTGTGCCAAATTTCATCTAGATCCGTCCAGTTGTTTTGGCGTGGTTGAGTAACAAACATCTAAACATGGTTACTTTCGCACTTATTATATTTATTTTGTATAGTGGTCTAATTGAAATAAATGATTTTACTATCTATAACTTTTTGAATACAGCAAAAATATCATCTAGGCAAACAAAGTTAAATATTTGAAGTACAGAACCACTTTGTCTGTGTAATCCAAAGCGTAGTCTATAAATTTGAGTTGAATCTAATGAATGATGCATAGGTTTGGAAGGCTGGTGACACCTAGTCTCGGGCTGCAGTGTCCATGGTAATCAGTTGCTACTGATGCAATGCATAAGGAAACGATGCATTCTTTAGTGTAAAGGAGGTTTTAATTTGTTTTGCTAATGTAAGTTGTAGGGATGGATTTAAATTCTATTTAATTCCAGTTAAGAAATTACTAATGTTTTGATAATTATAGACTTCTGAGTGTAGGAGAGGAGAATATGATGTCTTTTAAGTAGGCACTGTTTATGTAATGTTTACTAACGAACAATTTTAATTGTACCTACTATAAATTCAGTACAACTAGCAACCAGCCGCCCACTCGAACCGACCAGTAACAGAACCAAAAGCCCAACGCGTCGCGTTCTCGCCACTCCAATAGCCATCAGACTACCACTGATGGGACCAACTTGAGCCGATTTCCAGTCAGGGTTGCAACTGCAAGTATTGAAGCCAAGGCCAAGCTAAGCCAAGCCTTGCTTGGAACAGTAGAAGAATAAGGGGTGGGTTTTAAATAGAAAGATCTGATCTGTCTTATCCTCTTGCCCTAACTTAGAGCCAAAAGTAGTGTGTAATTACTTAATAGTCAATTAATACTTCAGTCAGACTACTTCAATCTACGCGGAGTTCATAAATACCAAACGAGCATCATCATCAGCTTAATAAAATTATTAAATTCTTAAAAATCTAAATAAGCAATGATCGTTACTTAAAAATATCTCGTGTGGAATTTTGAAAATATATTTCCTAATTTGAACTAGACTTACGTTATAGAAGAAACTCTTGCGCATAACGTCACGGTTCTAGATCCAGTCGGCTATATTGCCTTGTCTGAGATAATGAATTTATAAATTTTATTATAAATTATTTAAGAAATTATAATATTTGCACTTCTGTTCTTTCTCTTTCTTCCCGGCATGATTTTTTGCTTAAAAATTATGAACATCTAATAATATAATAATTTTTTTGCAAATAAACCTAGGTGCTTTTTTAATGCAAATGATTTATTATTATCGTTACATAAAGTTTAATTTGCAATAAAATGATTTATTTCTTCTTTTTCTATTTAGTCATATTATATTTTATTCCACTCAAATAAATATCTAGGTAAATAACGAATTTGTTACGTAAAGACATATAAATAAAGCCGTTTTCGTGTTGCATCGGATCCGACTGCATCTCGATATATCAATTTGTGTTACATATTGTGTCATTTTTACTGTCTGGTATTGAGGATCTGGGAACTGTAAACGATACACTTTCGCAATAACGAATAGACTGACAGACAAGTCACTCTGAAGTTCCTAGGGGCGATTTAAGTATTAATTTAAAATCATAGACTTTTACATTCAAAATTAAATTAGGCAGACGAAATTGACTACCCATGCGGTTGGCGCGGTGGCTGGGCAACTGGTTGCAGCGCAACGTGTCGCGGGTCCGATTCCCGCACGGAACCTACAAAATTATGGTCCCAGATTTGATCCACAAATTGTTGTCCCAGGTCTCTGGGTGTGATGTCTATGTTTAATGGTATGTTTGTAAACGCACCCACGGCACAGGCAAAAAACTCAAGGTTAGAAAAACAAAAGAACATTTATTTGCTTCTTTGAGAAATGACACAATGATGATACTCTGTCCATCATCATCAGCATCAGCCTACAATTTTCCACTGCTAAATAAGGCCTCTTCTCACACGTTCTCCGTGTGCGTGTGAGAAGACACCTTTGGCTAACAGCAGCAGCAGTGGTTTGAGCATTAATCATCACCAAGTAATTAGCTTAAATTTGAAATTATAATGCCAAGTTCCTTAGGGCGTGTGTATATAAATATATAATAAACTAGCTACTCTCGCGCGGTTTCACCCGCTGCGTGGTTCCATTTAATCGTAGCGTGATGTTTTATAGCCTATAGCACTCAGGAACATTGTAGCTATCAGTGAAAGAATTTTTGAAATCCGACCAGCGGTTCCCTACATACAAACTTACAAACATAAAAACTTACAAATTTTACCTCTTTATAATATTAGTACAGACTAAGAGGGTAGGTACATATATTTCGCTAGAACTCACATTGGCACTTGTCAGCCTTCGAAACTGTATGCATAAAAAGCAGGGCACTAAAACATTAATATTCTGTTGTCTTGTACAAATTACCTGTCTCATTGTTGGAGCGGTTGTCAAGTAGAGCATCGTCTAACGCATCGGCTCAACCGGAGTTATACCGCAGGCTTACAGAAAACCGGCGCGAAATAACCACAGCCTTAGGTTTCGCGCTGTGGCTTCCCGTACCCCCATCCCTACACCTACGATCCCGAAAAGACCGACAATGCATTCGTAACTCCTCTAGCGTTGCGGAGGCCCTGGGCGGCATTGCTTACCTTCAGGTAATATGACAGCTTGATTGCTTTACTATAATATAAAAAAATACCTATAGAAATAGGCTCATCCACTGTGACCATGACTATCGTGTTATGTGACGGCAAAGGAGAGTACCTACATTTAAATTTAGTTACCCTAATCTTCCCGTGGGTGTCAGAATACTTTAAAGAGATCCTATTATAATTGCGACCAGGAACGCAAACCTTTATGCATATAAAGCAGGGCCTGGAACAGTAACTGACTATCAGGAACAGGTACCTGTCAATTATGCTGGTTAATGAAACTCGGAGTCACTCAAATTACGTTAATCCCGAAGTCACAATAGTAATAGTATCAATTGTACACTATTACTCAGAACTGTCATGTCGCCTATCGCTTTAACGAAGCTCACAGAACTGCAACTATCAATTTACTCAATTTAGAGAAAGTACTATTTTCCTAACGATCCAGGAAATAAAATAATCCCTACTTATAATGCTGGCAATACACAACATAAGCCAATGAGGTGGAATGACACAGCTAATAAATTACGTTTAAAAGAAAATTAAAAAAGAACACAAAAAAGGATTGACTATTAGGGTAATAAAAACAAACACATTCGCTCACAGCTTACTGTATTCGCAGTTGCAATAAAAAACATATAAAATATAGATAAATAAATTAATAATGTATCACATAATAATGTTAGGTGCATCATATATAAGTAATCGAACCTACAAAGTTACGAGTTTATTAAAAATTATGTAGATATTTTGTAGGCACATAATAATTATTACATGAATAGTAAAAATTAGACAGATATTGGAAAACCATATAATACTTTTACACATAATTTTTTATTACATATGCACTTACATAAATGAAAATTAATAAAACTTACACATGTTCTACACTGAAAATATCTTAAACATCTAAACTATGATAATGAGCGGTACGAACTCAAGTTGTAGTTACATTTCAAATAAAAAAAAAATAACTCAAAGGAATCAACGGCAAAATAGACCCAAAAACACTTGTCACACATTTAACCTCACTTTGTCACTTCAAAAAATATAGAACTAAAGAACCGAGTGACTGTTCTCGATAGCCCACCCCACCTGTGGCTACTCCACTTGATTGTAAAGTGGCCTTTCTACGAGCAATCTCCACGAATGTGCTACCTTTCTAAATTCGCCGGGTAAAACGGGCTAGTAGGGATGGACTAAGGGGCAAGATTATGCAATTCTTGGACTTGCAAACCAACGAGTATATAAGCTTGTGGTGCGCTCAGAGGAGTAGAAAGTAAGCCAGTCTTGACAGGCAAAGTGTAATACGGAATCAGTCCAGCTAACCAAGCAAGATGTACGCGAAACTCGCTGTGAGTTCACAAAAAATAATTTAATAATTTATTTTATTATAAAAAAAATTACAGTTTCTTTTTCCGTCAAAAATTGTTTCCAACATTTTTATGCGCAGTGTTTTGTGATAAAAGTGTTTCGCTATTTAATTGTTGGGTTTTGTGAAAAATTTATGGCGGGAAACATTTACTAAATGCACATTTGAATGAGATTCAGTGTTTTTGAGAGATAATTTATATTTTTTACATCTTTGTGCAGTAGATGTTTAAGTTTGTTATTCATATTTCCCTACACCGCTATCAGATCTTTTCTAACTTATGGAAAATTATTTTCTTTGACAGCTTTTCTCCCTCCTGGTAGCCGTCGTCGTTGCTTCTCCAACCCCCGGCGGTGGCGGACAGTGAGTACATTTTACAAAATTAATTTCTTAGTAATTTTGTAGTGCAGGGTAAAATACCAGACGATATTATCGCGATGTTTCTATTCAAATAGAAAGAAACATTTTAAGTTTTAAAGTCAAATCTCATTCCAAAGAACTTACGTACTGTGTTTGTTTACTAAGTCGTTTTTATTATAAAAAAAACTCTCATTCATTCCGATACTTAAGTGGCAAAAAAGAACCACAAACGACCATACTATTACGATCATTGTCAATACAAAACAAATAAAAAATGCAAGCAATTTGAACAATAAACATGATGCAACGAAATTCAAGTTCAAAGACAAACGTAATAGAAAAAAAGAAAATTATGGTTCTTTTTTCAAAAAAAGTCGTTCATTCATCATTCGAATTTAGAATCAGTTCGGCTATTGTTATAAGTTGTGAAATGTTCAAGGCTGTGACGTAATGAGACGAGACTTTTTTATCGTTTTTATAAAGAGCGTATTAGTGAATGTAGTCGAGAATATTAACGTACCGTTAGATATAGCAAAAAAAGTTAGCATAATTACTTGTGGGCGTAAACGTCAGCTTACTAGTTGCCAGTCATTTATTTTTGTTTTTTTTTTTAGACTTGCAAATGTGGCTTAAATAGTAACATAGGTAAAGTTTGCGATTAGGATCGAAAATTAAAACATCCGAATAGGTTAGTTCTTTTATAAAAACAATTAAGGGTATCTAAATGAATTACATAACATAATAGATTTACTGTGCTCCTTTGCTTACCCAAACAAGGATATTGGCAGGTCCAATCATTAATCAGATTGCGTAGCGGGGAAATTAGTCATGCTGCATTTGATGTAATTAACCCAGTTGGGAAAAGGCCAAGAGAAAGAATTATTCAATTCAATTCGTAATTTCTATTATAAGTACATCATTGTTGTAGTGTTAGTTCGGTGTTCGGTTGTAGACCATCTTTACAAAATACCATTGAAGATCGTAAGGGTTAGGTTCATCAAAGGGAGTTGTTCTCCTATCTACCTATGAGACCCGCAGGAAGAAAACATTCTGTGCGGGTTGTACCGAACGATTGACGATGAATTCAACTCTTTATTTCTTATTTTTGAGGGTTGACTTTATTGTATAAGTTTTCCTACACTGAGTAAGCCGTCAGGCTCTAACTGACTGAACTATACCCCTTCCTTTTTCTCTTATTGAGCTTGCACGCGCAACCCTGGATTGTGCCTATCCTATTCTATATCCAGTATCTTTAATAGATAGTAGCTGTTATAATAAAAAAATTCTTGTCACATGCTATCACCACCATCTTCGTCGACACCTGTTGTCAGAACTCAGGAGTTATACTCGTGCTAAAGATACCAATTACTAACCTTCAAAGAACAGATTTAAAGCAAGAAAAATAATTCTAAGAATAACTTATTTGTATCTAATGAGACATATTCAACATAAAATCTCATCTTTGTACATATTAACAATACGAGTCTCGTCAAAATAGGTATGAGTTGTAAATTATTTGTCGATATCAACACAGTAAGGTCGTGTTTTCTCTGCGCAATGTGTTAGATATTTATCAATTTGTCATACGGAAACTTTATTCGTTTCGTGGAAATGTGAGCTTTGTTGTTTTATAGAAAAGGTATTACATAGGAATATGGAAATTGTTAAAAAAAAAATATATGATGCAAATGTTGAGATTTGCATAGAAAAAATATATGGCTTAGTTAGTCAGGAGACATTACCAATACTATTAAATCGAAGAAAATTTTACCGATATAAAATAGAACCTTAAAACTAATTTTATTTAACAAACATTAAACTGAAAGTCTTTGTAATAAAGTTGAAAATATTATGCTCAAGAAACTTGACAATTGATTGACGTGCCTTTGTCATGTTGGGACGTTTCTCTGCATACCTACTGTCATTAGGTTATTAAGTTTTATAAAATTCAAGTAGCTTGAACATTTCTGTGCAGTGAACACGAGTCATAAAAAATTCGTCATTTAAAATACTTTTAGTGACGTAGTGACTTTTTGTGGAGGGAAAATAGAAATGACTACTCCCACCCCGGGTACCGCTAAAGGGAGAGTCAGACTCTTATTGACTAAGACTCCCCCTGTTCCTTCTCCTGATCCAGGCCGATGTTGCGGTATCTTATTGAGCTTGACCCGCGACCTCGGCTAAGTATTGGGATCCATCTGTGGTAGTCTATTGGCTATTGGCGTCGTGCTTACGCTAATGATTGTTACATACCGCGTCACAGGTTCCATTCTCGCTCAAAACAAGTGTCCAAAAATTGTTTTTTCGTGTCTATGAGTGACAATTAATCGTTAATAATTTGGTGAATCCAAATGGCCGTTTTTTCAAAAGAACCATTAAGTACCTATAAAAGACTAATTACCTACCTACAAGATATTGACCGGAGCCGAGTATAAGGCTGGCCTAACCCACCAAGTGGATAATGTAACGTGATGACGTAATCAAGGAATCAACACATCTGTTCATTGAGCGATCGATAAATAATCTCATTATGTACTCTTGTGTCATAGTTATGTAATGAGACAGTAATTAGGGAAGGTTACTGTTTCCGCGTTGGCTGACGAATCTTTTATACCGAATTATTTCTTTTTGCGTACGAAAATTTTCGTGGTAATCTTTTCTTAAAATGTCATTAGTACACATTTGATATACTGAATTAATTATTATATATATATCTAGGTACATATAGTCTGCAACACGCTGCTGCAGTTTTTTTAGTCTGTATCCGCATGTAGGCAATAAATAAAATACGTCTAGTGATGACGATGATGTCTGTTTTTAAATACTTGAACTAGATTTGAAGTGTCCGTGTAATAGTCTACAATCTTGAGTGCATTACAAGAATCTGCATTCAAGACTCGGGTCAGACACGCTAATAATTTCCGGTTAGATAGAAATAGAATTTGATGGACTGCTTATGCAAAGGTCAAGATTATAAATAGATATTTCTTTTGATATTCACTTCATAATTTCAGTTTCGATTGTTTTACTTGGGTAAGCTTTAAATAAACATACATATATGTCTAGCTGTATCTACATTAATAGCTTAAGCTGTTGATCTGTTAGGTTTGATAATGTAAGCGCAACGATGTACCCCGGGTCGGCAAGGAACGGGAGAAAGGGGTAGTTTTTATCCAAAAAAGGTTTGATTCAAGTCATTTGATTTCCCTGCCATAACGTACCTGTTATCAATATCGCGATTAATGAGTTAAAGCTGAGTGTTCAAAAATCATCCGATGATAATATCCTCTCCGAGGCTCCCACTTTGTTACATATTCTTACTGACTAAAAATCAGCCCGCTTCACCTTCTGTTTTGGACAGGGCGCCATTAGTTTACATTAATTGGAAATCATCCGTACTGTCTTATAATCCAGTCAACGAAAACTAAACATAAATTTAACTTCAATTACTTAGACAATACGTTTTTAAAGCACACATATAAATGAATAGGAAACGTATGTTGTGTGTATTGTATTTAAATAGCTAGGCTTTCATTTATCGGCGTCCAATAAATATTACCTAGAGAGAAATGTAAACAGTTCCGCACGGAAATGTAACGGGAGTGGGTTGTATGTCTAACAGTAGGCTGAATCATATCTATATTGGTTAGTGTTAGTATTATAAAGCTGAAGAGTTTCTTTGAACGCGCTGAACTCCGAAACTACTGTTTATAATTTTAAAATGTTGTGTTAGATAGTCCAATTATCGAGAATAGTGAGAATTATACACTTTTAAAATCATGCTACGACCTATGGGAACAGCTGGTGAAATCGCTCGAGTCTACCTAGCAATTCAAGTCTATATTCTCTAGTCTAGTCTTTCTTATAGCCCACAGCGATATTACTAGTACCAGTCCTCTCCACATAATATACCTTAAGATCCATGCTCAGAAAGAGGTGAGGAGTTTTAAAAGTTTGTATTTCAAAGCCAAAGCATTTATATCAATTAATTCATAAAAAAGTCTTTATTGGATTATACGTTAGTCTTTCCACAAGTAAAACTAAGTATACGTCCCAAAATATATTACAAATTCCATCGTTACACTTTAAAAATAATGTTTACACAGATATAACGTCATATAACTAGAAGGTGCAAAGTTACCGAGCATATCTCTTTCTATCACTTTATAGACTGGCTAGTCTAGTGTCTAGTGCAGTTATGTAAGCCAGTCGAGACTTTGGCCGAAGCCTTTTATATCGCTTCTTGTTAAAATAATAACAACTAAGTATTTGTTATAAAGTGCAAGAAATCTAAAGATGGGGTATATAAATTTCTTTCTTTTAGATCTATCGGGAAAATATTTCTTAACGCTATTGAAATACATCGCAATTTTCAATAATGCATTTGTAAGCACGACAATATCCTCCTGATTTTTTACTTCTATTAAGAATAAATATTTGCTAAAGTACTATTTTGGTGTATAGATTATATAAAAAACCTTTTATATTCAAATGTACATATCTGTCTTGTACATAGAAGCAATTCAGTTATTGTGAAACAACCCCTTAAAGGAAGTATGATATAATTAAAAACCTTTTGCCACGAAATTAATATGGCCACACAGTCACAGAAATTTAAACATCAATAATACGCTTTTGAAACCTAAGGGCTACCGAGTAATCAGATTAAATTTAAATAAAAGGCCAACCGACAATTTTAATTATAGTGCGTTTAAATCTACCATGCACTTACATCTGTACGGTTTCAGATTCCCTTTTCATGCATCGATAGACTGTTGTCGAAACCTTTTAGTATTCTTTGCAAATTATTATCAAACTAAGGAGGTTGTTTTTTGGTTGGATGCGGTAATCTCCCGAACGACTGGTACGAATTGTGAATAAATATTTCGAATTGAATAAATATTTTCATCCGTTTGTCGAGGCTATAGGGTAAAATATCACATAACAATCATGGTCAGCCAAGCATTGGATGAAATTTATTGTACGTACTCTTAACAGAAAATATTTGTTTGTCAGTCCAGTTGACTATAAGAACAGTTACTACAAAAAAATACAATTTCATTTGTTTCTCCATTTCTAAAATGACAAATGGAAATTCTTCATAACGTAATTGACAGAAATATTCGAAACTCAAAGCGAACGAAGTCGCAGCAAGCAAGCTAGTGTCCGGTTAAATAAACTTGCAATACAAGCCCGCCACCCGTCTGCGTCCGTCTTTTGTTCCTGCACAAAGAGGCGTGGAATGTAAAGGGCACAGAATCGCTTTGCAGTTATTTTAATTAAATTCGACGCTGCCTGGGTTGTTTTCAAACGTCTCCTTTTGAAAAGGACCTTATTTATCTTTTTTAATCGTATACAGTAATTTTTCAATTAATTTTGTTTATTTCACTACACATTATTTAATAGACTATCAACCTAAATCGTATTTTATCTATTAGACAGCTGAAAATAGTTGGAATCATGACCTTATTCTTGTATGTATTTGAGTTTGAAAAAACACATCAAATCTTGATGCAACGAAAACTTTTCCGTCTAAATACAAAGCTGCTTTAACCATAAGTAATTATATAAAAATCTCTCATACTTTACAATTAATTTTATAATGTAAGTTCTCAGTACCATCTCAGTCAAAGACATCTGCACTGTTTTCATTTGAAATCCAATTAATGGACATTCAATGCAATGTCAATTTGTTTTCAATTAGAACTTGTAAATAAATAGGTTCTTTGCTGTAATAATGCAAACGGCGTTGCAAGATAAGTATTATGTTACTGGCAACAGTTCGTAGGAACTAGGGCGCGGTTGCCCTGATAGCGATTAGCGATAAGCGATATTTGAAATCTGATTTGAAACTCGAGATATTTTACCTTTTACCTTTTTGTAATAAAGTTCAAAATAAAACAGCAAAGTCAAGTCAATATCTTTTATCAAAATGAGATAAAGTAAAGTGATCCCGTAAGGTGTATTTCCGTAATCGTTAGCATTACTAAACACGTCAAAATTCTACAACACATAAACCACACATTGCCATAAAACGTCACAATGAGTTGCGTATGTAGTTTATATAAAATGCAAGGTCAGAACCGTACTGATCTGTTCCGACCACAACACTTGCATTAAGAGCAATGGCATGGTTAACTTCTTGACAAAATATGTCCACACAATTTTTGCAATCTAAAAACTACAGTGCGGCCGACGTATCTTGGCGAGTCTGAAGTTAGCCGTTTGTCTGCGCAATGGATCTTTTAGGAACAAACTTGTGTACTGAGCAGCTTATCGGTTAACTTTAGATTCGCCAAGATACGTAGGCATTGTACCTTAAGCAGGCATGATAATCAGGATGAAAGACTAGACAGGAAAGATAATCAATGTATAGTTCTTTCTAGAAGCGATGCTAAGAAGAGTAAGGACAAAACGCTTTCGTTGACACTGGCGCCCCACCTCAACGTACACCCTCTATTTAATTGAGAACGCAATGCAAAACCAAGATGGCTTCCAACCGTCAATATTAGTTACAGACAGTTGATAGTTTTTGAAAATTCAATTAAAAAACTGGAATCGTCAGGCTTCGAGGCACGTTTCCAGTATTCCAATTAGTTTTTATAAAATTGAAAAGCTACTGCAACTTTTATTTCGAAACAACACATACGTGTAAAAATAGGGACACAGTAACTAAACTTTATTTTTACAAAAAGGAAATTTTTTAATGATTTTTAATGTAATCGGGTATTTTTTTTTTGTTTTCGAGAGTGTTTTGTTCACTTTTGTAGAAGTTCATGCTGCAAAGGTCAATCATGGCCTAAAAATCGCCTGTGTGTGTTATATCATCTAACTACCCTAAGAATTCCTGCTCTTCTACACAAAAAGAATTATTCAATTGGATTCAGTAGTTTTGGAGATTAAAGCGTTCAAGCAAACAAAAAAGGCTTTATAATATTAGTATAATACAGTAATAATAAATAGTTGGTTATATTGCTTATCCAATTAGACGATTACTGTTTGTGTACAATTAATGGTGTTACTACACTGTGGCGGACTCAGATGTAATTGTTATGCATATTACGCCACGCTCTGTTGTTACTGCTGTAATATCTTATTTCGTTTTGTTCTGTTTCAAATCAAGATATGAAATAAACGCTATTGTTATTGTTATGAATATTTTTGAAGAATGTAAGAGATTATATGGTTTGATCCGATTACGCTAGTTGGGCATGAGATATGCTGTTCTATTTGTAACTACATAATATGTCAAAGAAATTTCAGTCATAACCAGTGTTGGATAGTATTTTACTTCAAAGGGCTAGTTCCTAACACACAGCAAAAAGTTGTAGCTTGAGCTTATATAATACGTGGAAAATTCTAAGGAATAAAAACCGTAGATTACTTAGGCAGTGGAATGTTGCAATGTTTTATTAATAGTGAAATTACAAAACAGCACATAAAATTTTATAATAACCTGCTTTAAAGCCAAGAGATCACTTACTCAAGTCCCCTAGCGATTTGCAATAAAGTCGTAATAAACCCAGATGCACATTTACGTCATAGGTACGGGCAAAGTCGTCGCACCCCAATTACGGGTTGCATAATAAATTGTGCGTTTCTCTCGCATCATCCACTTACTACAAGTATAGGGAAAGTGAGCGATTTGTAAGCACCAAAGACATCGCGCGTGCGATTTGTTAATCTGTCGCATCGTGAATTAATTTTGATGTCGCAACGACTTTTTTCGTGTGAATTTTATGCCGCTCGTGTGTCGTGGACTTTACTTGTTCGGAATTAGATTTCAGTGTTTATTTTGTGTTTTGACAAGGTATTTTATGGATTTAGTACGGCACGTTCTTTTGTTACTTGGGCAGAATATTTGTACCGTACATTGCTGTTTTTCAACTGGCTAAGGATTGCTTGGGTGACATATAATGGAACTTTATCCATTTTAAAACTTATCATCTACAAATATGTTCAATGCACCCTAAAGTGGTGGCCATATTAGCCTATACTAGGGCTTAAAATTTTAGTTACATCAGACCTCAATTAATCAGATAGTTCATAATTGAATTTTAATTACACGGTACTTATTAGGGTATCGGACGAAAGATAATTAAATATGGTAATCCGATTTCTAATTATTAACAAAGGGCTGTTGTAATGCGGGTGTTATATCTAGTTCCAGTTCATAGCTATCATATTTGTTAAGCCAATTGCAATTTTAAAAGCACATTAATCAGCCGGGGCTAAAATGCAAGCGCAATTATAAACATCGCGGTCCCAGCTGGGAACAGGAAAAGGAACGGGGTGGGTTTTTAGCCAGTAAGAGTCTGACACTTCCGCTAGTACTATCTAAGAGGAGAGCGACTTTAAAAGAATTTTTGTCTGCCGTCTATAATTGACTTGCATCTAAATACGTTAGAGAAAGGGTATCGCATTAATTTCATAAGCCATGTATGCCATTAAATCATTAAATGTGCTATATGTGTATCACTCAACCACTCTTTTATACGAACTAAAGTCCTGCCTCCACTTAATTCAAACCTGTTCTTTCTTCTACCACGATTCTAACCCAACAATTTCCAATTACAGCCACAAGCACGTCACCATCCACGTGCCATACAAGGTGCACACCATCCACCACCACCACGTCTCCAAAGTCCATGTGCCAGTACACGTGCCGGTCGTGAAAGAAGTCCCGGTGATCAAGGAGGTGCCTGTCATCCAGCACGTCCCTGTCCCAGTGTACAAACACGTGCCGGTCCCCGTGGT
Source organism: Spodoptera exigua (assembly GCA_902829305.4). Taxonomy (NCBI): domain Eukaryota; kingdom Metazoa; phylum Arthropoda; class Insecta; order Lepidoptera; family Noctuidae; genus Spodoptera; species Spodoptera exigua. The sequence continues at coordinate 1,358,906 of LR824601.2, read as the reverse complement.
GAAGCACGTCGAGGTTGAGAAGAAGGTGTACCTGCCAGTGCATGAGGAACATCATGGGTGGGAGAGCGAGTCGTTGTCGCACGGCTGGAACTGATGGACTTCACTTGTTTTAGTTTAAGGTTTGTGATGTGATCTTTTTTTTTTTGTAATAGGTCAGCAAACGGTCAAAGAGATTACCTGATGGTAAGCAATCAGCGCCGCCCATGGACACCCGCAACAGAGCAGTTACGAGTGCGTTGATAGGTTGAGGGGAAGGATTGGGCCTCCAATACCCTCACAAGGCGAAACACAACACTGTGGCTATTTCACGCCGGTTTTCTGTGAGGCCGTGGTATCACTCCGGTCGAGCAGACCCATTCTTGCCAAAGCATGACTCTCCCATACTTATTGCATGTTCTTCAATTCTATGCTCGACTATTAATAGATAAGAAATTCCAAAGACTTAAACACTGAAGATAGAGTCTAAAATTACTTTAATAATCATACCATAGTGTTTAAAATGGCTTATCACACTCGAGTTGTTAAAAATCAAAGATCTATACTAGTGTAATTAAGGTGTATAATCGTTTGGAAACATACTAATTAATCCAATCCTTTTGTCTCCAGGATTCTTAGGATAAGAAACCACACATCGTAATAAACAGGAGTTGCCGCCAAGATTACGAAGTCACACGAAGTCATTCCGATCTTTCCCGAAGTTTACCGAATCCAATTGAGAGAAAAAGGAATTTATATTAGGCATACAATACAATATGTGACGTCACTTTATATTACAGGGCCAAGTAAGAAATAAATGTTACAAAATCCAAGTAATATTTGACTTGACAACAATTCGAGAAATTTTATCATCATTATTATACCTAAGCTTGTGATCTATGACGGAAAATCATTAAAATTTATAACGGTTAAATTTGTCACAAACAACTCAGATCTAAGTCACAAGGCGTCTATAACGTAACTGAGTGCGTATGCTAAATATATTTTCTCTCATTGATGACTATAACCGATTGTAAACTGTTTAAAATGTTTGCCATCCCTCATTTTCTTGTAACTTCATTAACAATTAAAACTTGTACATAGTTGTAACAATATTATTAAGATAATCTCAAACAAAATTGTGTCAGATAAACAAACAGAGCCTGTGTTCCATAAAGTTACCATAGATGTTAACCATTCTATTATGTAAGAACCAAAGAGAATAAAAATGATGTGTTTTAGTTTTTTTTTACCGAAAATATGTTTTTTATTGAACACCCTGAGTATTAATTACAATGTCATGGTTGCGCATAGTTTCTCTCGATTTTTTGAATGATAGTCGGTTTTTTATGGTCTTCCTTGATGGATGGACTATGTAACATAAAAAGATTTTTTTATGTTATATACTCGTATAGACTACACACAACACACTTGCAACATCGAAAAAGTTGTTGTCGAGTGCGTTGCCGGGTTTTATTTAAGAATTGGAAAGGGATGGGGAGAGACTGTACAAATTATTCTTCTTCAGTTACATTAAAATGCCAGAGCATTCAGTGTTTTGTTATAAATGTCAAAAATACTGAAGCCAGAAAACACTTCACTACCTTAATACAGTTTCCTAACAAGATGGACGGTCTTACTTAGCTTACAAACATTGACAAGACGAAAATCATGTCCAAATTCCCATGCCGAGACTTTACTCATTATTTTACGACACGATTACCTCGATGTTGTAAACTATTACACTTATCTATAACAAATAATCCAGCGAGGTAGGTTTTTGCTGTAAGGACAATGTTGATGAAGCGGTCGTCCAAAGAATCTAAATTAACAATGGCAAAGTGACAAAATATTCCACATTGCCTAAAGATCAAGATGTGGATCAGTGTGTATTGGCAGTGATGACCAGCAGTACTAAGGCGTGGTCCCTGACATCAGGCCCCCTGGTAAAATACAAAGTCTGTGTCCATGGAGAGAGATGGTAGCTAATTTGTGCGACATATGTAAATTTACCAAAAAAAGTCCAAGCTGAAGCAAAATGAGACATATTATGAAATCAATTGAAGACACAAACATTTCACCCGGACAAAACTATTAATATTTATTTAAAGTAAACAAAGTATTTTACAATTCAAACTAAGACTAACTTCAGAATAGTATAATGCATTATACTTACAATCGGACATACAATATTTATAAAAACGCTACATGACTCTCCCGTTACTGACAAAACACTAAGACGCGTCAACATTACAACACCCAAATATTTATTTATAATAAATGTGCAATTCTCTGAACGTATAACAAATTATTTCGTACGAGGTGAAAGCAAATACACTGGTCATCTGGGCTTTGTAGACAGTTACTGTCCACCCCCTGTAGAGTCCTTTAAACCCTTCTGTTTTATAAGCATATACCAGACATTCCAATAATTTATTGCATCTGATCATTTCCTGAGCTTGAGTCGGTGTTTTGTATTTTTGGCTTGGCCTGTGAGTCTGAAACAATTAATAAGTTAATTCACGGAGGTTTAGGTTCCAGATTCTCATGCATGAATGTTCAAAACCTTGTGTGTGACTTTTTCCGAGTTATATATACATTATATGATTATTAAGACTCCACTGACATACATAGTAAAGTGAAGGAAAACATCGTGAGGAAAATTGACTATAGTTTCTAAGTTTCCAATCCGCCTTGAGCAAGCATGGTGATTAATGCTCAAATCTTCCCCGTGGGAGAAGAGGGTTTTGCTCAGCAGTGGGCACTTAAGGCTGATGATGATAAAGTTTATTTATATCATTTAGTAACAGGCCTCTTTTTACCATGCTTATAGAAACTCTAATGACTCTTAATTGGCCAGTTGGAAGACACCTTCGTATTATATATATACGAAGAAGGCCAATTTAATTAAATTATGGATTCTTTCGTACAATTGTGATAAATTGACAACAGAATAAAAGCCCAATACATTACTAGACAGGGGAAATGAACTGGGCGAATACGCTCGGCCAGTGAATCATACATCATAATCAAGTTTTCTACCGACAAACAGCTATTTTCTTGCATTACTAGAAACTATTAGATATTTTTTACTCGACCAGGAACCAATGATATAACTCCTATACTTAGATGTAACGATACACCGACAGTCACACAAACATTATATTTAGTTAGCGAAACTGACGGACATCCGGACTTCCTCAGCGTGGCAATTGTTAGCTGTTGAATGACAGTTATTACATCTTTACTACAGTTAACTGGCTAAAATACTGGTTAGAGTTAGCACCGTTTGAAAAGTAGTCGTTCCCGTGAATGCGAGAGCTATGGCCAGTTCTGCTGCCCGGGTCACACAAATGTATATTCCTTGAGTGTAAAAATATTATTACCTTACGAAGTTTGATATTGTATTATCGCTGACGCTTTGGTTTAGGTCTTTGATGTGATACTGGCTAATACTTGACTTTGTTTAAAATAAAAAATAACGATGATACACTATTTATCATAATCATCGTAACATACATCAACTTATCATTGGTTACGAAATTGCATTACGAAGATAGCCGGTCATCCTTAAATTTTTTGATCGACGATCCAGATTCAGCGGAGATGATGTCAAATTCTCATGATAATAATTGATGATGTAAAAGAAACTCATGATAAACTGTATTCAGAAGAAAATATGGGGATTATAACAATAATGCTGAATGAAGCTGTACACAAAACTTACAGAAAATTGCAATCTTCGTTTTGCTAAATCCAATGGATATGTGACTGACTTCGCGATGAATCCAGCGGTGGACCCAGCCACACTACTAGCCAGTACAATGTTCTGGGGTTTATACTTGTTGCCCTTACTGCACTCGTTGGGAGGGCATACAGTAAAAAAACTAAGGATTAAAGGTTGCACGAAATTAAATACTGCAAATGAAATCCCCGCTTGTGGTCCCATCTGCAAAAGACAAATTTAAATCCAAAGATTTTTTATACTAGTGGTCCCGATTCTCATGGCAATGTTAAAAGAACGTGAAGTACTAACGCCCGGTTTCTGAAAGGCTTGTCAACGCTAAAATTAACAAATCTCCAGTTAAATCTCTTGTCAAGTCATCTGATTGGTTGTTGATAATTCAGTCAACCTATCAGATGACTTGACAAGTGATTAAATTGATTTTAATATTGATTGGCCTTTCGGAAACCGGGTGTAAGTCAACCTTATCTCACCTGTAGTAACGAAGCACTTAAGCCTTCATAGAAAGCTGTTATTCCCCCATACCTATACACTGCTTGTGCTCCCTTAAATACACTACTGTACTGATCTTTCACCACCATCTGACGAACCCGGATCACTTCCAGAGGTATCACCAGGCAAGTAGAAAAACAACCAGCAAGGGTGCCGCAAAGAAAATGTTCGATGGGCCTATAACAGAAGTGAAACAGTAAGTAATGAGCTGCAATGTAGCTTGTGCTGTTCCCAAATACAGTGGCGTGAGTTATTAGTATTTATACGAATTAGTGAATTTATATGTACAACTATTTTTATTAATACACCTTTGTTTGATTATCTTAATGGCAATAGGATCAGCTTATTAAGTAAGCTATATTTTTTTTGTCTATCCTGGTAATGTCTTAAATCTAATTAAGAATATGAAGGTAACTTTTTCAAAGACCCCTTTTATTATTTTAATGGCAACATGTAACTTACTGACGTAATTGCATTTCTGTTGTTACAGGCAGAATAACTTATATTTCGATAGGTTTCTGTCATCAATAGCTTTTGGCAGTGTCATTTATTATTAATAGCAAAATTTTCTAAAGAATGCTCAGAACTTACTTAGTTTTTTGTGCTATAGGTAACGATGAAGTCCACTTTGTAGCTAGCTCATACATAAAGAACTGGCTGCTTACTGCAAGCACCGAATGTACCTTAAATGTGAACATAATATGTACGTGAAAATGATATAATAAATAATCTAAGGAAACTCTAAAATTTAAAAAAGAATATGTAATTAGCGGACCATTTGACATGCAACATTTTGCTGTTTAAATCGATGATTACCACTTATGTCTATCACACTAAATCACTACTAACAAGTTGCTGTACTGTTCCTTTATAGGTATTCATAAGCTTCTAATAGACTACAAGCCGTCAAGACACGGCTAGATACTTATAATACACATCAAATATTTTGTTTAATACATAGTTCTTGAGAATGTAATTGTTACAAAATAAAGTATAACATATATAATGTTTGGAAATGTTGGGCTTTACATTACCTGCCCCAATACGTGACCGTGCCAAAAGGCTCTGATACCCTCTTCCCAGAAAATCCTCCTCGCTACTCGGTACACCACGTGCCTCTGTTTTGGTTTCCTGAGCAGTTGTGACCGTAGTTTGATCACGTCCATTGGCTGAGTTATACATTTTGTCATCACTCCTGAAAGGCATCCAGCTAACAATTTTTCTTGAGACGTCATGGAATCATTTTTGTCATACCCAACCATATTACGTGTAACATGATGACCGGGTCCAGGGTTTTCTGATTATAGTGTTCATCATGTCACTGACACATTGTATACATGCAAATTACAGTTTACATTTGACAGTAATAAATGTCATGACATAGACATTTGTATGTTTGTATTCATACCGTTTTGGTATCGAGGTCCGTAGTCTGTCTCAACGAAGTAGATTGTACTATGGTTTTTCTTGGAATTAATTATTTAAATATTAATGGGACTTGGTAAAAATGATGTAAGTTGCTATAAATGACGATTTCGAAATTATTAGCTGATAATAACAATAAATATACTGACTCTGAATGCACGGTTGGCGCGGTGGCTCAGCAAACGGCTGGCGTGCAAACTATCACAGGTTTGATTGCCTTGTGTGATCCATAAATTGTTGTTATGGGTCTGGGTGTTATTTATATGTGAAGTTGTACCTATATTTTACTCAGGACGATTTTAAACTGGACTATTTTTAGTGTCTTCTGCACATAAGAAGCTTTGTTAAAAGTCGTTTACCAGGCCACTTTAGATTTTTTTTAAATCTATTTTGTTTTCAGGTCTTATGGACTGTGATTTCTACCGGTTTGTTTGGGTCCTAATAAGAGTATCTTGTATATTAATATTCGGCGACATCAGCTTAATCAGTGATATCTCGGGAAGTTCTTGCATGTCAAAGAAAGATGTTTACAATGGGCAAGTTCATTAAAGAGCTCCTCATAGTTATTCGCTTACTTTCCAGCCTCCGCAGGAGACATGCCTTTTATCTTATCGCGCGACCATCTCCGGCCACTGTAAGCGCGGGTCTGAGTTTAATAGGCAAGAACAGTAAACAGACAATATTATTAATTAGAAAAATTTTTACTCTTGCAACAAACTTTACAGAAAAAAAAAGTAAGAAAATTCTTACCAGCTAAGTATAAAATTTATATTTTAAATTGAACCTTTGTGCTTATGAATACAGGAACAACAGTTCCCAAACACATCGCCACCGTTTCAATGATAATCATAAAATCAATACAAATGATAAATGGTGTCACAAATAACTCGATAGTAGTTATTATGAACTATAATCTAATGAATTAATAGGTTCTGATTATTATTTCAGTTTACCTAGGTTTAAGTGTTTTAGGATTGATTGGGCACGATTAGTTTATATGTATTTTTTATATGAGTAAAACAGAATAGATAATAAAATATATTGGCCTTTATACTGTTCTCACTTGTATCGTAACTTCTGGCTAATAGAGTTCATATTTGACAGACACTATGCAAAAGCAGTTAAGTATTAAAAAGCTGAACCCTTAATATTTAAATCCCAGATACACCTGAGTTTATGAGCTCACAGATCTTTAAGTGGAGAGCCACGTTTTGGCACATTTGTGCCGAAACATGGCTCGGCTTGATCGGAGAGATACCACAGCCTCATCTATACTAATATTTTAATAGTATAGTAGGGGGTAATCTTTGGAACCGCTGGTCGGATTGCCAAAATTATTTCACCGATAGATAGCTACAATGTTCCTGAATGCTATAGGCTATAAAACATCATGCTACGATCAAATGGAGCCGAACAGCGGTTGAAACCGCTTGAGATTAGCTAGTAGAAAATAAGAAACAACCACAGCACTGTAGATCACTGTGTGATTGAGGTTACCTAATGTCAAATCCTTCCCCTCTTCACATCCCAAAATCTCCAAATCCTAAATTCTAACTCGTAAATTCTTTGGTGTTGTGGGTGTCCAAGGATTGCGCCGATCACTTATTATCAGGTAATCTGCCCATTTGTTTGTCAAGTTTTTTTGTAAGTAAGATATTTAGGTATTAATCTGAGGTATTAATATGGAACTTCCTAGCAAAATGTTGCCAAAACATTACAATGATCGTACATTGAAACAAAAAACTTGAACAAAAAAGCTTAACAATGAAAACATTAAAATGAATTTTAATTCACTATATTTATTTGCTTTCAATAGAACCACCTCGATAAGAAGTGATAATCAATCAATCAATGGAGTTCGTGTTTGTGATAACATTATCAAAGGACAATAAAAACAGTGGCCCATAACAAATATTACAGGACGAGTGAAATTACTTAGAACTACTTAAAGTGTGGGACAGCCATGCTTCGGCACGAATGGGTCGGCTCGACCGGAGTGATACCACGGCCTCACAGAAAACCGGCGTGAAACAACCACAGCGTTGTGTTTCGCCGTGTGAGTGAGGTTACCGGAGGCCCAATCCTTCCCCACCCCCAATCCCTCCTCAATCCCTAAATCTCCAAATCCCCACCCACTCCTCCTTTGGGAGTGTCCATGGGCGGCGCTGATTACTTACCATCAGGTAATCCGTCTGCTCGTTTGCCGACCTATCACATAAAAAAAAAGAACTAGAAGTGCTAACGGGTATTAACGTGTAAAGTTAATTTATAAATATCTTGGAAGGCTTGACGTTTCGACCTGGTTGCATAGGTCGTGGTCGCAAGCATACTCAGAACTAACAATATTTAGAACTGACGATAAATAACAAAATTATTGTTAGTAGGTCGCGATTGCAAGGACAATGTCGATTCGGAAATGTATGAGAGGAAATTTGCGCTGTACTTAATTGTTTAGTATAAAGATACAAGCCCTATACAACAGAGGTTATAGACACAAATAACGTTAAAACTGGTAATAACTGCCAAATAAAATGCATTTGCTCATTTTTAAAATTCTATTTCGCTGCATGTCTCATAAGCTTCGTCATGCCATACCTTGTTTGTGGAAGAAAATTGTCCGATGACTTCTAACCAGATTATTACTGACTAAAAAACCCCCCGTCCCTCCTTCCAGGCCAAGACCGCGATGCCTAATTGCATCTTAGGCATAATTTGTTTTTAATTTTGTTTATTAAATTTTTTTGTTAGTAGACATTTTTCTTGTCCCTTGTTTCAGTGAAATGGTAAATTGAAAGTCCAGAGGGAAGTTATAAACTAAATTAAAATTACATTATTATCTACACAGCCTTACAAAGCGGAGCTTCTACTTTATGTCTAGGTAAAACATATTTTTAAATTAAATTTTGTAAACTAAAGTTTTAATTTTGTATAAAAGCGAATTTTAAGTATCGTAAAGAGTTTTATGTATGCTGGGCATTTTTTCTAAAGATGTTCTTTTCTCTTTGGAGAGTTTATTAAGAGTTTTTAATTAAATTCAATTTAAAATGGTTAGTTGTGGAAAATGTGCATTTTTCATAAAGTAAACGCTTCCCTAATTTATTATTTTAACTACGTAGTGAATGGAATATGCCCTTACATGTATATACTCAGGTAGGCAACAAGGGTAAAAACTGTTTGGCCCGAGGCAGTAATTTGATTTCTGTCAAAACGTATTAAAAAGGCAAAACTGAACGTATTTGGCTCAGAGGCTATTGCATCAGATAATAGCATTTGCCAACCAGGCTCACCCCACACTCACAAAATTGAAAAATTCACGCTAGAAATATGTTTCAAAATTTTTGGCATTAAGACGCTTACGGCCACGCTATGGCGACCCTTCCGCTTGGCTCCCCACATTCCATTATTTGTTTAAAATAATTAACAAAACAAAATATTCGAACCGGCCTATTATTCCTGCCAAAGATAGCAAAGCAAATTGTGAACAAGAAAATAGTATATTTTGGTATATAAATGTTATAAGAAGGGTCGAAAATCATGTGACAAAGCAAGTGAATAACGTAATGTGGGTTGAATGGACACGATCACGGAAAAGGTGTGAAAATTATTTGACAATATATACACTCAGACAGGAAAGGAGTTTATGAGTATTTTGATATTATGAATTTAAAAATGTTACAGGTTGTAGAACACAGAGAAAATGGGGACGACTTTATAAAAGCTTCTAAGAAAAAAAAAGCAGACTCCTAATAAAGAATAAACCATACTGAGAAATTACAACGCAGACGCTGTTCAGGCACGCTGTTAAAGCAGCGGTAAGACCCCCCTTTGAGGAGTAGCTTGAGACACGCCACGGCGTCCTCACCTTCTGCCTGATGCAGGTGCTTACCGGGCACGGCAACGCTGGTAGGTTCCTGTTTCAGGTCCTGAACAGGGAAACATTGACGCGGTGGCTGGGCAACCAGCTGCCGTGCAATGTCGCCGGATCGGTTCCTTACGGAACTATTCTTTGTGTAAATTACAAATTGAAGTTCCGAGTCTGGGTGTCATGTGTATGTGAAATAGTAAGTTTAAATTGGAACCCGCGATATAGTGGAATATCCTTAGGTACCTATAGGGGACAACGTTAGGTTTATAGTCATTTTAGCATAGTTTTTCATGTCTTATAATATTATTATTATTGATTCTTGTTACACGGTTACTATTATAACTATCACGAGAACTTTTCCCAACTCAAAGAACAACTTTTGGTAAGTTAATATGGAAAAACCAATAACAGAACAACGTTCATTGTTTTGCAATCATTAGAAAACTAAACGCAGCCATTGATACGTCATCATTTTAATTAACCGTCACACAATCGAAAATACAATTTAGTTAGATAAGACAAGGTCTAGTTTCGATCGTATGGCCGCCTCATCGTGGAGTGACATCGCTATCGTTTCGGCGAGTTCACCATTGTGAACTACTGCCCCATACCGCACGCCTGTCGCTTTAATATAAGTTTTATTATGAACGAGCCTCCTGTTGTCAATGGCCCTAAGGAGTCGAACAAGGTAAGATTTTTCATTATTTTTAAATAAATCAATTAAAAATTTTGCAAGGCGGACATATTTTTATTTGGTTACTGACCAAGGTGGTTTTATGACTAGACTAGACCTATATGGTTGAATTATTATCATGCTTGGCTTTGATCTCTCAAAACTTTCCCCCTAACTATACTTTAAGTTTTACTAGTAATACCTATACAGTTTTAAGTTAAAATGCTTAATTCGGTCGAATAAGGTTGATTTCTAAATCAAAATAGTGTGTTGTGTAGTTGTTTAGAAATAATCTTCAAGGAAAGCAATTGATGTATTGAAAAAAGCAACACCATTATCTGCCTGTTTTAGATTTATTGTAATGATATAAATATTATAAAATACTTTTTATTTGACACGTATTTTGCAGTTGACCCTAAAGAAGCTACTGTTGCCAAAGACAACATTTTTTTTTGACCGCATCTTGTTTTCCCTGTAGAAGTTGAAATATATTTCCTACATGACTTGTTTTTTACGCACTTATGTTGTTTTGGTAACCCGAAAGTTTTTGTACCCTCTTTTCATGGGAGATCGACCTGACAGGTACCAATATAACTTGCAATTTACATGTACTTTCTTAGTTTATTTAGCCACCACTAACATAAGCTGAACAAAAACATCTTAAGGAACTCTAGGTTCATAATTTTAAATTTGAAATCTCCAAACTTCCTTGAGAAAACGTGGTGATTAATGCTAAAAACCTTCTCTGCGTGAGAAGAGGCTTTTGCTCAGCAATGGACACTTATAGGCTGATGATGTGTGACTTGTGTATAACACGATAACATGCAAGTGCACTTTCTGCACCCTCGCTGCCGTAATGTAATTACATGACAGATGGGCACGACCGGAGAGGAACACTGGAACTAGGTAGTGATGCCTCAGATTTTAGGCCAATTCCTTTTTACTTGAAATTTTATTATCTTTTTTTTACCTTTACATAACACTACGATTTTCTGCTGTGTCGTGGGTGCGTTTTACAAACAATACAATTTCACATTAAACACACCTAGACCCGGAACAACAATTTGTGTATAACTCAAAGAATTGTTCCGTGCAGGAATCGCGACACGTTGCACGGTAGACTGTTGCCCAGCCACCGCGCCAACAGTGCAGTCGAGTTTATGTTAGCAGTCCTGGTTTATATCGCAGATAATGTATTTCCCGCTGCTAAGAGGGCACTCTTAACATTCATTTGTAATGTATCTTACCAGAAGAGCATCATTTCTCTCTACAATTCCCTTATCAAGTCCTGGAGCAGGCAGGAGAAGGAACGGGAGGTTTTTGGTCAGCAAGAGTTTGACACTACCTCTCGCTTCACCTTGACCGATAGAAGGCGTTTGATGGAAGTTGAGATCTAACGAATCAGACATTGCTGTTCTGATGACGTTAATCAATGCACTAATGCTTAATTGATAAATATAATCTGCTAAAGCGACTGATTTTCTATTTTTATGTAGATGCTTACTGCTGTGCCAATGATGTCATTATTGATGATAATTATTTTCCTAAACAAAAATGCTTTTGTCATGATTTTCGCGTTAGCCTGCTTCTTCACTTTCCTATAAAGTAATCGATAGAGTTATGTAACATATATGTATTCTATACAAATTACGTTATATATAATGTACACGACACTGATTTACAAGGCTTAAATACCTACATAGAAATGTCTTTTATCTGGTAAATTTATTTGTTTTTACATGAAGTGGCAACAGACCATTGACACAAAATTTATTTAGTAAATAATAGTCCTACACTTTTGCCAGTATTTGAAAAACGCATTTAGTAACTTCATTACTATATGTACTCTGCGACTAAAAGCCAATAACAATTTGTGTTCAGTCTAGTTAAGAGCTTAAAATAAGTTAATATCTTTGGTGCACGTGCACTTAAATCGAAGGGGAATCAACGCACTTCCCTGATAGTCAATTACGAACGCATCGCACGTACATAAGGACCAATATCGTGTGCACCATAATTAGTTCCGACCCAGGAAAGGTAAAGTGACCTTGGGCTATTTAAACTGCTACTAGGCTTAATGCTGATGAGTTTTTTGGCAGGGCAGTGGCCGAAATGAATAACTGATGTATTGAATAACTGAGAAATTATTAGGATTTCTCCTTTTGCATTGCTTGTATTGTTATTTGTTCCATAAAGTCTAAATCCATTACGTGTACTGCTCTGCGTCTGATATCATAACCATAACCTGTTAGTGTCCACAACTTATTGGGTTTGTCTGCTAAAGATGGTGATTGCCCTAATCTCTCTGTCTGACAAATGGTCTAGAAATCCTAGTTTAACATGGTCAGCTTTATCAAAGAATGCTGCTGCCTGATCTCTTTTAAAGGACTAGTCGCATATGTGTGTTACTTGTTGAAATACTTTTGTCATTATTTGTTATTTATATTTTTTTATCTTAGTCAGCATTTTCGCCTCTTACAAGACCAAAACTACATTTATATGTTCTTTCTGGATATCATAGAAATACCATTTATATCCACAAAAGTGTTGAATTACACCTAGCTTCACTGACGAACACACTGACAGACTACTACTTTTCTATTTTGACGTTTCAAAAGTACCTATTTATGGTTTAGTAGGAATAAATGATTTTGACTTTGACTTTGAATGTCACCTTCTTTCTACCAATGAATTTCATATTGTAAAAATGAGACTGGAATACGGCTATAAAATTGTCATCAGCATAGCTGCAAAAAGGTCTTTGTTGAACATAAGCCGCATCGACGTATCCAGTGTAAAGAGTAGGCCACTAACAATAAAGTCTTGCTAGTAAATATTATTTAATAAACAAAGTACATAATCCCTTCAGCTATTGTTTCGGCAAACGATATTGAGTGTAATTTAGTAATTATATTGCTATAAGGACTTAGCCTAATTGCGGCCAAACTATTAATCCATTAGCTTGATTGATAGTCCTATATGGGAAAGTCACCTTGGCTTCCTTGAACTACCGAATATAATACCCATCACGTATTTGTAAATGGGTATCCATGGTCAAGTTTTAAATTGTGTTCTCTAACCCGCCAAAGATTAAGATTATGACCATCGACTACCAATAATAAAAACCTATATCATACAAATTAATCTTTTTATGTGCTAAGCGCAAATCTCTAGAATAGCTAAATCAATTTCGACAAATCTTTTTGTCGTGTTATTAGGTGAAGGATTTTATGGAAGGATTTTAAAACTCTACAGATGAAAATTAATTGCCATGGCGATTCGCAAAACCAATAATTGATAATGGGTACACCTGTGCGAAGCAAGTGCCATAGCATCATTTAAGTACTGACAGAAGATGATGGCATAACGTAAACTTTTTACTTAGGCCTTTGAACAAGGCCTTTAAACGTAAAATTTTAACAACAATCTGATGGATTGCATTTCAAATTTTTCTACAATTCCTTGCTTCAACAATGTACTCTAACTACAAAGGTATGCATGACTACATTTTACTGAACACTAAATTCGAAAATAATGCATGTAATCTCGTGTAGGTACTCAAAAGATAAAGTATGCAAAAATATAATGAAAATTCTCAATATCGCAATATTAATAGTTAAACTACAAACAAGGGCAAAGATTATGAATTTTTGCAGACACGACAAACGACCTTGAACATTGTGCCTACGTATATGCAAAAAAGGGCCATCTCACTGGCTGGCTCTGCACAACTTTTTGCAAATATATAGGTATATTGATTCTCTATTACGATTACCATCTCCGAATTAACTATTGTATGATTTTTATGTAGTGTTGTGATTCAGAAGATTGATATGCTTATTTAGATACATTTACACTATCAACATTAGCAGGAAAACTTAATCTGCTAAAAGGACTCAAGTTGCTATTATATACAACCTACTATTGATGGGCTTCGATTTAAGTAATGACAAGCGGCCTGGACCAGGTTATGATTTTTAGTCTGTAAGAGTCTGGTACAACGATTTAACTCATAAACTGACTTCCGAAATTAAACTCCTCCTGCCATGCCGTTGTCGTTTGATGATTTGTCAGCCAAACAAAGTATTTAATATAACTGATAAAATTCTACGATTTGTACCCACTACCTCCTTGAGTTCACTCAAAAGGATGTCATAAAATTATTTTTAGCATCAACAAAATCCTTCCAAAACATGTCGCTAACTGTGGAGACCGTTTGGTACTCCGTAACCAAAAATGCCGCCAAAAATTGATCCGCCATTTTTGTTGAGCCATAATGGCGTGTCGAACAAACGAGTTATGGCCACTGATAGCTATTTGTATTGTCCAGTCGAACTAGCACAAGGAAGGATCAGCACAATGGGTTTACTTGTAATTATGGCATACGCTTTTGGTAAGGGTTTAAAGTTGATTAATATTTATGGTAGTAGGAGTCTTTTTTACGTGTTGATGATCTTCAAGCCGCCTGCAAGGTGTAGGGATCTTGGTAAACTGCTTAAAGTTTACGGGCTCATGCTTTAGTAGTGGGTTGTCAGGGACTCTTGATTAGTTTTTGGCAACAATTATAGTATACGTTATGTTTATAACAAAAAAATAAGACATTTCATTTTAAGTAATAAAACAAAGTAATGGTTGTAAGAACCATACTACATTTTTACCTATACTTTATTGTATGTTTTATGAAGTTGTGTAGAAAATCAACAGATACTATCACCTAATGGTAGGTACTGGCGCCACCGATGAACAGTATGGATATATCACATAAACCGCTTCACTCAATGTTAAACGCCTATAAAAATAGGAAGAGCAATACTCTGGTTATGAGATTTCTGATTTTGAGATTTGACTAACAGGTTGTCATGTATTGTTCCGATTTGGTCTACTAAGAGGCCCCGTGTCGCTTACAGGTGAGATGGTGGTCACGGGGGAGGTTAAAGTTTAGTAAGGTAAAAATCCCACCTTCTCTTGTCTTTTTCCCCTAGGCGCATTTTGGACGTTACGCCTCGTAAACAAAAAAAGGTTGTCATAATGTCTTCATTCTTCGAAGAGTATTTGAAGAATTGAATCTATTTACTTACTTTTCTTCAGTAAAGTCATGTTTATTCCCATGTAATGGTAGGTATATATG
Source organism: Spodoptera exigua (assembly GCA_902829305.4). Classification (NCBI taxonomy): domain Eukaryota; kingdom Metazoa; phylum Arthropoda; class Insecta; order Lepidoptera; family Noctuidae; genus Spodoptera; species Spodoptera exigua. The sequence goes on along the minus strand of LR824601.2, from coordinate 1,343,602 downwards.
GCAGTGACACGAGATGGCGGATTTGAAACCTGGCTAGTACCATGGTTTTTAGAAATTTTATGAGGAGAACTACACTTATAATTTTATTTCTAATTAGAAGTTTGAAATCTTAATTCTGAATTGAGTAAGCGTGGTGATTAATTTAATGCTCATGAAACTGCTTGCGATGTGTTACATTTCTACATACAATGTTTAACTTAAATATTTTTATATTCCAGGTACTTACTTCAAGAAATTCCACGGTTAAGGCGAGGACACCCGAACCGCGGTCGCCACGACTGCTACCTCCCATCTATGGAGATGCTGCTAGTTCTTCTGGTAACAAACTCTCATACCATTTCAAATATACGCATAGACACGTAGATTTACAATTTCTAACTACCTACATGTTTGAAATCGCCAATCGATCGTGAGCCAGTGTCGTAATTATTGTACTTTAATTCTCAGTATCAGAATTTAATAACGACGAGATAGAGAGGTACATTAATTCGCAACAAGACAAATGTAATTAATTCGTCGTTTCTCAACAACTCAGGACGCACCTTACCAACTTACCGACCTCCAAAAGAGGAACAGAGCTGGTCGCGGTTCCACAGCGGCTGCAGGCAGAGACACTCCATCTACTTAGACTGGAGTTCTGTCAAGACGGAGAAGAAATATACAGGTAGATACTTACACAACGGGTGTCACAAAACAGGTCTAGAAAATTCAAACAGAATTTTGATGAGTCTTAATATAAATTGTATATTGTTAAGTGCATAAGCTATCATAAAATTACTGGCACAACGCGTCATATTTTCACGCTGCAAAAATCCTCCGTTACAAACGTGGCGCTTCTGTCGTTTTTAGAATCTCTGCGAGCGAAACAATTTAGTGCAAATATCTTTCAGTTATTGCAAATATTTCATGGAAAGATAATTGAAGTATTTTCCAATGAAAATGTTGTTTTTACTAATAGTAGAGGAGCTCAGGAAGGAAAATCGACAGTTACTCAGTACACTGACGAGATTACTTAGTACACTGTTGTATACACAGTTACAAAAACTGTATTAACGGATCTACACAAGAAAATTAAAAAGGGTAATTAAAAAAAACATTTAGAAAATATTACTTACGTATTAAAGCACTATACTATGTCAAAATAAGAGCGAGTAAGATGTGAAAAACAGAACAGAGACAGAGAACGTTAACTTTACAAAGACTCACTTTGAAGAAAGCCACGAGAACAAATAGAAAGGAATTTAATGTCCTGGGCTCCCTTACTATTCAGTTAGTAAAATGTAGTCAGCTGTAAAAAGTTGAGAGCTAATATGCAATGAAAATATGTTTCAGTACACACACAATTGGTTGGAACTAATTTGATTATAGATGGACATAAAATTGTTAAGCCTCTTTGAAATTTTATGAAACTGCAATTTTATTTTAAAGAGATATCTGCCTTTCTTGCTTGTATTTGTGTTACTTGCTTATAAAGAGGAACGATTACAAATTTTATTAGTCTTCAGAGAGTATCAAGTTAAGAAGCATATTATGTACCATTCGTAACGATATACGCTTTATACAGTATTAAACTACGCGAGTGGATTCTTTTGAATTTCGATACTTAACCGAATACTTAGTCAACTAATGTTTATTAGTAAGCTAAAAACTTCCTCTCCTCCATTCCATATATTCAAAGTGAACGCGTTTGTTACTACATGAGTTACAATAGCGTTCATTTGCTGGTATTGCAAATACGTAGATGTGCACTGTATTCATAAAATAAATGCTATCAAACCTGCAGTAGTGTAGGTATATACCTAAACAAAACTGTTGCATAGACAGTAAGTCATAGCGGTACAATTTGTATGCGTACGCAGTTCAGAGTAAACCGTGTAATGAACTAGTTGTTCCGTTGTGACATTCCCCCTCTATCCCTGTGCACTAGATCATTACAGAACCCGAATTGAATTTGCCAGGCATCTTTTATTAATAATTATACGTTTACAAATCATCATTTTACGAAAGGTAATTGTGGGATATCTGTATCCAGACTTAATTAGTTAATTTTTAGTTTATTGATTGCTGTTTTGGTGTACAGGGAGTATGCCTAAGCGGAACAAGGCGAGGTCCGTAACTTCTTTTAAAGGTTAGTATAAACAAAATGGTCACGAAACATTTAAATGTAGACGTATACCAACTTAAATAAAAACAATTGCAAGGAGTTTTGTCATGTGAGTTAGGTCACCTGAGCAATCCTTTTGCCTCCATGCCAGCCGGGGTTGCGGGGCAAGCGCAATGAGGCACGGCCTCGGCCCAGAGCAAGAAATGAAACGGAGGGAGGGGAGGTATTGTATTGGTGACACTCCCTTATTGAGAAGTCATTTGATGTTGTCTCTCTATTACTAACGCGATAGTTTCTAATTATGAAAGGGAGCTTGTTACTTTTTCACGTAAAAACTACTAAAAGGAATGTTTGCATAAAGAAAGATATTTTTAAATAATACATATATAGGTCAATTTTTACCCTGGATTAAAATAATTTTATGACGGTGAGGTTGGAAAAACATAAGGTAATTTAATTTCATAAATTGATTGACAGATGCGGAAGAACAGGATGTGGCAGATTACTTAAACAAGAATAAAGATTTCCTTGAGGCTTACGTCACGGAGCGAGTTCCAGCTGATATCATTCAGAAATGGCTGCAGAAGAAGACGAGAAGGAATTATGTAAGCACTTCGAATTATTTAGATTTTTTATCATAGAATTGGCCTTTCAGTAACCAAAGAATACGAGAATACAATTATTTGTCAGTACCACCACTATTCACGCAGCTATGTCGCAAAAGCTGCGTAAAAGCATTTTTGATTGGTAGGGCTATCCGATAAACCTGAACTACGAATATGTCCAATCTACCTGCTCAGCGATTATGCCTGCTCATATAAAATTTGTTGTTGTTGTGGAATATAGATATATCTTATTTCTTATGTTTCTTATTTCATAACATTTGTGCTAAGTATAAATTTATTTACAGATTACTCCTTCGACATACAGTCACAGACAAATGATGTCATTCAAGAAAACAGAGGAGTTTAATAAGAAGGAAATATTTTCGGTAAGAAGTTCTACTCTTTGCAGTTAAAGAACTATGAAAAAATGTTTTTTTGAGAAATCAAATGTAAAATCTTTAGTTACATTTAACTGGAGAAGAACAATGCTTGTATTGCTGCAGTTGTACATACTTACGTAAATGTCAAAATATTTATTTTTTTGTTTAGGACCTTCTAAGAGTTCTCAAAGACGACCCTAACGAGCACTCAGTACTCTGGGAGCTGGCCAACTACATCACCAGCTCAGTTGGTGTGGACGCACATCGAGTGTACAAGCTGTACCCTGATCATCCAAGTTTCGTTCAATTCTTCGTCGTCGATCTTAAGGTGATTGTGACTGGTCTTAGATACTAATATGAACTGAATTTGGTCCCTTGATAGACGTAGCGTATTCTGACCGCATGTTAATTGATACGGTTGCAGTATGTGAGCACGTTGACGTTCAAACAAGCTCAGACCTAAAGCGTATTGCATGACAAGTTTATTGTCATAACAATGCCTGGACCGTGTCGTAATGATACGCTACGATAATACGTCCGTCGTGTAACGGTATTAATTAGAACAACGGTGTATTGTGTATATCAATGACAGGAGACCCCTAAAATCAAATCCATTGTTATATATTACATATTTATGTTAGCCTAAGTATCACGTCTGTGATGATGCTTGTTTTGTGCACCTTCAAAGTTGTCTCTGCATCACCCAAAGATTTGGCTGTTAAAGAATGCCCATGGCATTAAGCCCACCTTTGTACATTTTTTTTGTGCATAAAGATATTCAATAAATAAATAAATAAATGTATGGCTTTGAGTGTGGGAGAGCCGAGCTTCGACAGGAATTAGCTGGCTCGACAGGCCTTATACAAAACCGGCGTGAAGCAATACTTACGTTGTGTTTTGCCAAGTGAGTGTATGCCGGAGGCCCAATCTTGCCCCGAATCCTCTATCCTCAAATCCCCTATCCGTTAATCCCTAACAATACAAGAGAGGCCGGCAACGCACTCGTAGTTACTTCTTTGGTGTTGCGACTGCCTGTGGGTGGCGCCGATTGCTTACCATCACGTGATTTGCGTGCTCCTGACTTATGACATAAAAAAGATAATGTACATGTAATTTGCTTTTCATTTCAGCCTTCTAGAGACGTTATAAGGAGCTTAGTCAGAGCATACGCTGATCAAGTACATCTGGTGCTCGAAGTGGCAAAGAGTGGAGTGTGTCGTCGAGTATCCAGACTTGATGACGCTACCAAATTCCCGGAGACGCCTGTCGCTTTGTTTAAGTCCATGGGAAAAAATGTGGTAAGTGTAAAACAACCACAGCGTTGTATTTCGCAGTGTGAGTGAGGTTAACAGACGGCCATTCTTCCCCGATCACTATCACACAGAGTCACACACTAAGCCACCATATGCCAGCCAAATGAGGCACCATAATACCATCTAAGGCTAATAAATCTTTAACACTTTAATTACAGAAACAAGCCAACCACGTGATGTACCAGCCAATCCTCACGAAGAATGGAAAGACAGCATATGTGATAGAAATGTGGAGGGTCAAGGACCGGTTCAAGGAGGTTGATGAGGAGATCAGCTCAAATTTTCTGGTGTTAGGCAGTCTGGCGCTCCATTACTGCAACCTCTACCTGGACAAGAAGAGAGAGAGGAATATGTCCGACTTTCTTTTGGATGTCGTTAAGTATGTTAGTTGTAGCGAAATAATGTATCTAGTTATAGCCTCACATAAGTTATTGGTATGTTAGATTATAAAATCGACATCAAGATTTGGATTTCATAAAATATGTACAAAGAATCACGGCACTAGGCTTATTAAAAGTCAGACATATTATACATCATAGCATACAATCATTGGTATTGACATCCTGAAAAGCTTCATGTTATCTGCAAGTTCATTAGTAAATGGCTGGCGGGAAGATCTATTTTTAATCCCTCGATCAAAGAGGTTGAACAGACGAATAAATATTTTAGTCAGTTTAATTTTAATCGAAGTGATAGTTTCAGCATGGATTGGAACGCAAAATAGTAATTATAAACATTATAACCATTTTTGTTTCATAATTATTTAGACATCTCTTTTTCTTTGGAAATATTTTCTAACATTTATTTTATTTTAGTAATTAAAAAAAACAAACAGATTTAATTTCAGTTATCTGTAAAAAACAATGTTTTTCAGAGCAATATTTGAAGAAATGGTTTCTTTGGACCAGCTGATTAAAAGAATCTTGGAATTTGCCCAACGTCTAGTCAATGCTGATCGAGCATCTCTGTTCCTCGTTGACTATAGGAACTTCGAACTGGTTTCCACGGTTTTTGATCTAAAATTTGAGCCAGGACACGACAGAGATATGGAAAAGAAAGAAATCAGAATGCCTATTAATAGAGGGATAGCTGGTCATGTAGCGTTGTCGGGGGAGACCATGAATATACCTGATGCCTATTCTGACTATAGATTTAACAGGTAAGTTATTGCACATTGATATGTGTCGTAGTGGCCCGGAGGTTAAGGAGCCCGCTTCTCATGCATGAGGGTGTTGGTTCGAAACCTGGCAAGTACCAATGTGACTTTTTCGAGTAATATGTACTTTCTATGATTATTTAGACACTACTGACATACGATGAAGGTAAACATCGTGAGGAAACCTGGACTTATAATTTATAAATTGAGCAAGCGTGGTGATTAATGTTCTAACCTTCTCCGTATGAGAAGAGGCCTTTGCTCAGCAGTGGGCACTTACAGGCTGATGATGATGATATTGCACTCAAAATAAAGGAGTAACATACATTTTTACAGTTAAAGAACTCATAATCATGAGCATAATTTCAGGGAGGTCGACGAAGCTACTGGATACAAGACAATAAGCATCCTATGTATGCCGATCAAAGTCGAAGGTAGAGTCATAGGAGTTGTCCAGATGGTGAACAAGCGAAACGATGACAATTTCGGTCATGAAGACGAAGTGTCATTTGAAATATTCTCCACGTTTTTCGGACTGGCACTCCACCACGCCAGACTTTACGATAGAATCATGAGGAAAGAACAGAAGTACCGGGTAGCTCTTGAAGTCCTAAGCTACCATAACACTTGTAAAGAGAATGAAGTTACTGCCATGTTGAGTGACAAGGAGCCCATCAAAGTAGACTTGGACGATTTTTATCTGGACCCTTTCAGATTCAATGAGTTTGAAAAATGCAAATGCGTTATCAAGATGTTTAGCGTTCTTTTCGATCTGGCTAGTTTTGATATTAGCACGTTAACCAGATTTGTGTTGACAGTTAAGAAGAATTATAGAACGGTGCCGTACCATAACTTTGACCACGGTTGGACTGTTGCCCATTCCATGTATGTGATACTGAAGAATGATTTTAGAAAGCGATTTGATTATAAAATGGTAAGTATACTTTTCTATGTAGGTTTTTGTAGTTTTGGATCATCTGCAACTGATGTAGTGTTTTCTCTTTAGCGTTTAGCTCTCTTTGTGGCCTGTCTGTGTCACGATTTGGACCATCGAGGCTACACCAATAAGTATATGAGTGAAATAGCTTCTCCTCTCGCGGCCATGTACACCACGTCGACACTGGAACACCATCATTTTAACATCACTGTCACCATATTGCAGCAGGTAATATCATAATTCATTATTGCTCAAACACGATCAAAGGTCGAAATATTGATTTTAACATTTTGAATAATAATTTGCGTTGAACCAATGGAAATTATTTTTGAAATCCTTGCGAATTGCTGCTTACATTGAAACAAAACAAAATTAAATGTGTCGCCCATTTTGTCAGTTTTGTATTCGCTATTTGCTTTACCCTTATATATATTACTGGTTTTGGGTATGAATGTTAATTCGTAATAAAATATTTTACATACACGAAAGGCCTTATTATGACAATATATTTGAAAAGGTAATACCGAAGTACGAAACCAGAAGTAATATGTGATCCTCTATTATTATTCAGTGTACAAAGGCAGCAGGCTACAAACATTATGTATATTATGATAAAGTAAACCTGTATTATAAGTTCAGACAAAAGCATTATACTAAACAGAAGACGTTTAGCGAAAGAGTATTTTAAATTATTGTCATACACGTTTTATTTCGTAATTGTAGGTAACAGGATTTTTTTTCTACTGAAAAAATACTTTTGCTTACTTTGTATAAAATTCCTGTTTAAGATAAATATTTTTCCAAGTAAATAATTTTTGGTAATAGGAATTTGTAAATGGAATGTCTAGAAATTCTACCTGCGAAAAATTATAAATTAAAACCCGTGATTAAAACGTAAGTGAGTTGACAAAATTGTTTATCCATCTTTTAGATCTCCAAAATATTTATTCTGTAATTTCGTCCATAAATGTGATACTAACAATGATATTAAATGACTTTTTTTATTCCAAAACAAACAATCCGCAAGGAATAACTTATTTTCTTTTTTTCCTTTTAAGCGTATTGTGTTTTCAAAGCCATGATCCAATTCTAAATAATTCTAATAGTCTACAAAGGTCAGAGATGAGAATGCATATAATAGTTTTACTTTTCCATAGCATAAGTTTTTGGTTTCTATCATGCACTTTCATATTTAAGCACTTATGTACATACATGCTCTGCTATGTAAGTGAAGTTACAATTGAGTTACAAGCGGTGCATATGTTTCGGGTGGCCCTGAATAGCGTTGGCTGGCCGGTTGCTTAGAAGCTAGCTAAAAAATAGAAATGTGTCAAAATCCGTTTCCTTGCAGGATGGTCACAACATATTCTCTCACATCTCAAGCGAGGACTACAAAGAAGTACTAGGTTACATAAGACATTGCATCTTAGCAACAGATCTTGCAGCATTCTTCCCTAATCTGGCGAAGATCAAGCAGCTTCACGAAGGTGATACTCCTCAGTTCAACTGGGATCTTCACAGTCATAGGTGAGGAACCAATGACTGTCAAAAAAACTAACTTTAAATTTTATTACGTTTTTGTTTTTTTCTGTACGAAATGATTTTGTCCGAAACATCTTACTTTTTAAACGCCCAGTAGGCAAACTTAGATACATTCATTCAACGGGCATTTTTTTATAAATTGCTTAGTTGTTGAAGTGATAAATTAAAATAAGTTATAGATTTTAATCATTCTTGAATAGGGAATTAGCTATGGCGATATCAATGACGGCGGCAGACCTATCAGCTTCAGCAAAACCTTGGGACATTCAGATCAAGACTGTGAAGGTGATTTTTGAGGAGTTCTACGATCAGGGAGACAAGGAGAGAGCTGCAGGGAGGGAACCGATACCGATGATGGACAGAAATAAGCCTGATGAACAACCTTCTAGCCAGGTATACTTTACTTAGAGAATGCAATCATTATCGACAATTTATAGTTAACACACCCATCCATTCCATAATCGTCTTAATGTAATTGCTGACTAAGATCGGTCAACTGCTCGTTGCATCCAACCAACAGAAAGCAATTTAAGGTATTGCCCTTTTACTTATCTAGTGGCCTATGCTACAGCACGTAGACGTCATCAAAATAATGGTCATCATTTCTGGAATTATTGTAAAGATGTACCATTTTTACCATCAAACTATACCTAGTTTAAGATGACCTCGCCCACTTTATTAATTTACCGAGATTAGTTAGAAAAGTAATTATACCATTTTATGGTGGGTACATAAGTAAATGATTATACTTTTCGCATATTCTGTCCCATGAATCTATATCTATGGACGTTTGGATTGAAGCTTCTGTGAGATCAGTAAAAATAGAAATCATAAAAAAACAAAGTAAAAAAGAGCCCACCATCCCACAGGTGGACACATGATCCGCTACCAACTAGCAAACATGTAGGCAATTATTTAGAAATCAGATCCATAACAAATCTATTTATGACAACTAAAAGAAAAAGAAAATATATGTAAAAGTTCCTAAAAAAGCAAACATGTTTTTGTAATGTAATATTGGCAATTGTTATCGCAGAAAAACATTACTAATTAGACACTAGAGCCGGGAGCTAAAACATAATACTCTGTGCCAATAAAAATAATATGTAATCTCTAGTAAAAAAACAAGGGTACACGATAGTTTCACGAGAACGTATATGTCTAAACATTGTTGGGCCATGAAACTAGTATGTTATCGACGTCATCAGCATGAGCCCATAGGTACCCTGATGAGCAAACGCCTCTTCTTATACCGAGAACATTTGAGCACTAATCAGCAGGCTTGCTCAAGGAAGTTGTTGCAAAATTGTTGTTGTCACTGTCTTACATAAACATTTTGACGCAACAGCATCATAATTATTCCTCAGGTAACTTTATGCTTACCATTGAAAAATCAACCTCTAACAGCCAGTCCGTTTGACAGCTAGAAATTCTTTCGCTCCAGATGATGAGGAACATAATCATAGTCCTTACTGATTATTTCATGAAGATAAAAAGCTTACGAAATCGCGTTTTTGGACGTTACAACTAACATTCTATATTTGGTCGTCTGAGGGCGGACGAAAGAAAACAATAAAAGAAAAACTAACAAAACAACCAATTAATATCTTTATGAAACCAAAACAATTTATTTTGGCAATAATCAACAAACATGAAACCCAAAACGATGGAAACGTTCAGTAATTGGCTGTTTATACTTATACGAAATTAATACTGTCCGTAACTATAACAGAGAAAAACAGCGAAGACTATGTTCGTATCGAAAGAGAAAATTTCTTAAGTTTTCCAGAAAAAGAAAATATTATATTAAATTTAGTTGTAAATGAAACAAAGACTACAGATTAAGAAGAGAAGTGAGTTTATTATACACAAATCTTGGAGTCCAATTTTCAAATCTTGAGAATGTTTCTATTACCAGTTGCAAATAATAATTTTATTTATTTTTTTACTCTGTATGTTATGTCTGCTAGAGGACGCCATTAAATTTTGTGAAAACACATATAGCCTATAACCAGCGGACAATTATGACGTTTCTAATGATATGTCATTTGTCGAATTCTGATTAATTAATTCTGATTAATTATTTGGAATCTCAAACGTTACTACACTTAATTTGAAAAGACATCTTTATCATACACAGCGCGCTACATAACTCAACATACTAACCCAGCTATCTCCCCTTGTCTATGCCTGACTAAATAAGGCATGTAGTGCATAGTTTCCACATAACAATCACCTGCCAATTTCTCTGTACCGGGATGCGTACAATTAATTTCCAATTACCTTCCTCTAAGATAGGCCGTATGCCATTTGATCCACCCATGTTAATCACAATAATATTCCGTGTACGTGTGTCTGTCTGTTTGTTCTCCAAGCTTTCGCTTCTACTTAAATATTTTTAGAATACCGAACATATCCCAAAATTACCATTTTTCTTTCAAATGTGGCACATTCAATAAACATGATTATTTTTCTTGCTGTAAGTGCATGGTCATAATTAATTTATGAATAAGATACACGATATATAATTTTTACCATAAATTTCTTGGCCTCACAGAAACTCGAAGTGAAACAACCACAGCGTTATGTTTCGCCTTGTGAGTAAGGTCACCGGAGGCCCAAATATTTCCTGACTCAGCATCCGTCTCCAATCAAAAATGGGCCCTATTCTCAAAAGGCCGACATAGCAAAGCAGAGGTGCAACTCTTCTAGCAGTCATTGCTTACCATCAGATAATCTATCTGACCATTTGAAACCGTATCCCATACAATGAAAAAAAAACATTTGCTCATTTGTTTTCTTTTGTTTGGAAGGAGTGAAATGTGACGTCAAATCGCGAGTATCTACTAGTATCCTATTAGGTAATTGGAGTATCCTTGATTACTGGCCCTCACCATACCGATCACTCGCCATGTAGAAACGTTAATTGATTTCTATGTTAACCTGACATGTAGTTAGCCGCGGCCATTCTGCTTGTAATTGAACATGATCGAACATTGAATTGTGATGTTAGCTTATGGAAATGTTGGCGTTGTTATTGTTGTTGTTAGAAAGTCTTTAAAACTTTGCATACTTTTAGCCTATTCACTACTTGTAAAATTTAATGGAGGGCTGGAGGTTAAGCTCCCGCTTCTCAGACATGAGAAACCTAGCAAGTACCAATGTGAATTTTTCCGAGTTATAGGTATGTACTTTCTATGATTGTTTAGACACCATTGACAAACGGTGAAGGAAAACATCGTGAGGAATCCTGGACTTATCATTTCTAATTATATGTTTGAAATCGCTAATCAGGCTTGAGTAAGCGTGGTGCTTAATGCTCAAGCTGTCTCTGTGTGAAAAAAGGCCTTTGCTCAGCAGTGGGCACTTATAGGCTGGTGGATGGAAAACATTCTGATGCCCAAATTAAATCATTGCGCAGTCATATTCCGTCAAGAGAGCACGCCAAAATTTATATCGCTTCACAAATGCATCTTCTTGAAAAAATGCGTCTGAGGGTAAAGTGACACTTTTTAACGCCTACACCTTATTGACCATTACCTTATTGAGAAATCTAAAAACACTACAAAGAGATACAATTTCCATATGAATTTATCGCTGTCCAAAAGTGTCGGTTTTAACTTGTATCAAGAGATGGCGCTGCTGGCTGGCTTCAATGAAATGTTGTAGTCGCCGATAGTCGTAATTTCAGTATACATCGGTAATGTTTTACCATCCTTTTATTATATTTGCGGCTATATAGTCACTGTAAAACGGGCCAGTAAAGGCAGACTGAGAAGTTTTAAATTATATCAATCCCTTTAAACATTTTACTTATTCGCAGCTTTGCTTGGGTCATGAAAATAAATGTAATATATATAATTATGTATACTTTCCTTCAACTTTAACTCTAAAGCTTCTCACACTGTTTTGGACGCAAAACCCAAGCAAAAATTTTCAAATTTTTGACGGAACTTTAAAATAAAAGTTTTTTTTTAATACAATGAATCCTAATCATTTCATAATAATTTATTTCATACTTACAAATATATCGATACGCGCCTCTCCCATTTGGCTAGGCAGAGACAGAAACACGGTATTTACATACTTCTGTAACTTCTTCTACCTACATAATTGTTTCTTAGTGCGGAGCCCCAGTCACACACAAAGCACACTTTGAGAATTACTGCTCTAGAGCGAATATCATACATCAAACAAAAAATCAAACACTAAAGGTGACAGGGAGACAAACAAACAAACTTTTGGATTTACATTATTAACGAGGATATTAATACACATTGGTTATTATGCACACCGAGATGCGAACAGAATCATTCCATTAGCACTTACTAATTGAAACACCATATTCAGTAATCCTTTAAGCCATCAATCCGAAGCCTTAGTGCCCTGCTGATTGAGTACCACCTACACCCACCCCAAAATTGAACGTTGAAAATACTGAGTTGTGGTTTTTCAAAGGGTAGAGTCCGTTTGGACGGTTTTTTCACTTTGACGAAGGCGAAAAATTTGTACAGTGACCGGTGCGTTTCATTTGGTTTTTTTTCTTTCTCGCTTCTGTATTACAAATAGCAAATCTGCGAAATAATAATGTTTTTTAGTGGATTCTACATACGTTTGCTAGTTTCCGATTAGCGGATACTATGTGTTCTATCGGAGCGTTTCATTATGTAATTATGAAATTGTTTGCGTATTTTTTTATTTATTTGAACAAAACATAGTTGCATGTTCATGAATAAACACAGATATAATAAATATACTACATTGTAAACATGCAACCAACACAGTAATTCACAGATTAACAAAAATAAAAACATACTTAATAGAATTTTTAGAACCATTTTATTTTATACAGTATTTTATGAACACACAACCTTCAATGCCTTGGCTATAAATGCAGATAAAAGTAACGAGTGCACTCTCAATAATAATTTATTCAGATAGCGTAGCCGCTTCGCTACTTTTTGGATTTACTTTGCATGTTTTTTTTTACCTCTGTCTACCTCCAATATAAGAGGCTTAAGTTTCATAGTGGTACAACATGATGAATATTTCGTTATTTCCAATATCATATTTTGTTATAATCAGTTGATGATGTTTTCCCTTTGAGGGTATGGGACTATAATCCCTAGAGTATTCCGTAATGCGGTCTGCCGATAAACACTATTTTAATGGTTTAAATTAACAATTTGTGTTTTGAGCGGTCGTAATACAGTAGGTATGCATTGTTGGAACAAGCATGACGTGTTATCATAGCCATAATTAGTATAGAATAAGGACTATTAGTACATGATTTAGTTTAGTATCTCTCCTACATATACTTTATTTGTTTCCCAGGTTGGTTTCCTCAGTCAAATCTGCGTGGCTTGCTACAGTATGTTGTACAGAATCCTTCCAAATACGCGACCTATGTATGCGATGGCTTTAAAGAACTTAGAGAGATGGAAGGCACGAGCTGAAAGAATAAAAAGAAAGCAGTCCAAACTAGAAGCTGAAGTTGAATCCAATACTGATGAGGATTCTGAACCTACTGGGATTGTGGATAAAGTAGAAGAAAATGTACCTAAGCTTAAAATAAAAGAAGAAGCAGTTTCAGTTGTAGATGTTATGCACGAGTCTGTATCTTGGGAAGAAGATGAAGAAGAAATAATTGAGAATGAGATTCCAAAGAGCGGAATATGGAAAGACATTAACGGAGTTACGTGGATTGATGAAGAAGGGGTTGTTGTTAGAGAGAGTGTTTTAAAAGCTATTGTCAATAAGGAAAATGGTGAGGAACAATGAATGTTAGATTAACTAGTAGTCTTAGAATATATGTAGTACTAGTATTGATGTGCAATAAATTCTGTATTCACAATGAAAATTAGAGTTTTATTATACACAAATATTAGTTTTCTCATATTAATAACCACATTGCAGTTGATCAGAAGTCCGTACTGCGTCAAAAATTTAATATTATTTCAGTCTAATGAAAATTATTAAAATATGAAAATTTTCAATAGTGTTATTAATTATTGATAGCTAGTGTACATTTAATTTTAATTGTTATTGTAGTGAATTTTAAATTGAAGTTCTACAGGTAAAAAAATGTTTTATATTTAGTTACTACTTTAATTAAGGAAAAGTTAACGACCACCTTCTCCCTTCACTGTCCACTGCAAAAACTTGGCCTTCCGTCACAGATAATACCTTCATCAACATTCAACCTTTTTCACAAAAACTCATAAAAATTATATATTGCACCAAAAGGTTCTCATTAAAACCTGCAATGTTTTATATGTGTATTATTTCGTAGTAAGTTCGTACCCTGGTGGGGGAGTTCACCCCTTTCTGCCCCACCTGTAATCCCCCCGTAAAAGGGGAAAGAGTTGAACTTTCGTAAAATCGAACTGTTGATGTGTTTTTACTTCAAATTGTGAAAATAAAATTGTTTGCGTTGATTAATTTTCTGATCGTAATTAAAACCCTTCGAATGCAGTGTAGTGAATTTCATTTTATGTTTGTTATTGATCTTAAATATGAAAAGTATTGTTAATGTAAAAGAGTAATCTATACTAATATTATAAATAGGTAAAATTTGTAAGTTTGAATGTAGGGGGTTATCTTTGGAACCGCTGGTCGTATTGCCAAAATTATTTCACTGATAGATAGCTACAATGTTCCTGAGTGCTATAGGCTATAAAAAAATCTATAAAAAACGCTACGATAAAATGGAGCCGAGCAGCGGGTGAAACCGCGCGAGAGTAGCCAATATTTTAAATAGGTATGTAATATAGTTCGGTTGTAGTGGTGTAATTGTGTCATTTTCAGTTTGATGACCACTTTTCACAGATTTATATTAAGAAAGTGTAAGTTTATATTTGCTTACGCCTTCCTTCAACGTATGTCAAGATATCTAAAAAATCTTAAAAATATAACTCGGAAGGAATCCTATTGGAATAGGACCGCCTTTTTTTTTAAAGAAAGGATGTCGGCAATCGGTTAAGTATTAAAAAGTTCGGCACCACCTGGAAATTGCTAATATTGCCTAAAATAACCCGACCAGTGAGTGAGTGAGTGAGAGTAACCCGATGAGTGAATGTGAAGATGAGAAAAAAAAAACACATAACCGTAATATTATTATTATTATAGCAATATTGTTTTACTTGTAAAACATACTTTAGAACATTATTTAAAATTGTAGTCTAAAATAATAATAGCCTAAGTTCTTGTAACTGCTATCATTTATCGTAGTATATAAATTTACATTATAACATTTTTATTGTACATAAAATATATTATTAAAATTTAAAAGTGGGCAGTTTACGTGGCAGGGAAGCGTGTCACTCCACCCTTGGCGATGTCACGGCCTCTCTTGTCATAGAATGACATCAGGAAGCTGAAAGTATAGAAATAGTATTATGAATACATATATGTATTTGTCCAAAATGTTTGATATACATTTTTGAAATTTTGTATCGCAGCAGTAGTTTCTCGTCGGAGAGACCTGGTGGCAATAGTGGGGCGGTCGACTCTGGCTATTCTAGCTACTTGGCAACGCCGCCAGTCGGTCGCCAAGTGAATTAGCCGTCATAGATCTCAGTATGAACTAGTTGGCAACGTCGCAGGCCACGTCGCCATACCATCTCGGTGAGGTATGGCCCATAGATAAAAAAGCCTCTCAGTAAATCCAGCGTGTAACTAGACAAAGACAACGTGGTGTTTATCCTCCTTCAAAACTTCGCCAACGCTTTCTTTTAACTGTCCCTACGAGTGTTGCAAGTTTTAATGGGCTACACTAATGAGCTACTTAACATCAAAGTCGGACTTAATATCACTTAAATTGGATTGGATGGATATTTTTGATAACCATAATACATAGAGGAAATTTACGAAACCTTATTCAAAAATCTATAACAAAATGTCACATGACATGAAAGTAAATATTCCAGATGACTTAAATATCAAGTGATAATAGCAATAGAGTAACCGTATATAGGTTTCCAATTGTTCATAGTGTACATTAGGAAATCTGCGTTTCATCGATAATGTCGTAAGCCTGACGTACTATCAAAGGATATATTCCCTTTGTGATAGACAAAGCTTATTTCCAAAATATCCGAATGCACTATATTAGTACCATGTTGATTGGAAGTTGAAACGATCGAATTATGTTTGGTGACGTCACAATACAATACAAACGTACAAACGAGCAAAAGGATTGATTGTACCTGATGGTAAGCAATCAGAATCAGCGATCAATCTGGCCATGGATAGGCAACATCAAACGAGTGCGTTGCCGGCCTTTTAGGGATAAGGGTTTTGGATATTTAAAAATTGGGAAGGGATAGGGGGAGGTGGAGGGATTGGGCCACTGGTGACCTTACTCACACAACTAAGACAACGCTGTGGTTGTTTAACGCTGGTTGTTGCCACTACTATTTTTCTGGCTAAGAATCGAATAAGGAAATTGTGATGTATGTCTTATATTTAGGTTAAGTGGGTGGTAGTAAATTATTTTGTTATATATAAGATTGTCTCCACCGAAACTATATGTCGAACGTTTAGAACAGTACTTCCTTGTAAACGACATAAAAGCCGAATTACATGTGCCAACATTAATAACCGTGATGGGAGCCGAGAGCTACGAGTTGCCCGTCAATCTGTGTACACTGAATAAACCGAAATTGAAGACATTTGAACAGTTATCAGAAATAATGGGCAAACATTTACAACCGAAACCAAGTGAACTCGCTGAGAGATACAAGTTCAGGCATAGGAAACAGAAAGACGGTGAAACCATATCCGAGTATGTGGCGGTACTTAAGAAAATGTCGAAGACCTGTGAGTTCGAAAGTTGGCTGGAGGAAAGCTTGAGAGATCAATTGGTGTGCGGAATAGCAAGCGAGAATATTAGGCAACGGTTATTCGCAGAGTCGAAAAGGCTCATTGCCCCAGTAGACTGTTAGGGTTGACGATTTTTGTTGTTGATTAAGCCATAGCCATAGATTGGATGTTTGATATTTTCGAAGCGGTAACCTTACACAGCACAAGCACCTAACACAGCAGAAACGTTTTCGACAAACCCTTCAAAAAACTGGAAGAAAATAGTTCTGAGTAGGAAACTATTTGTCACAAAGAAATGTTATATCTGTATGTTTTAAGCCCGGTTTCCACTACGAAAGGGTAATGTGCGCAAAATGGTTTTTACTGAAATAGGTTTGCGTTTCCACCAACGAAGAGTTGGTCATTTGATTTCCACTGCAAAAGGAAACTGAGATAGAGAAATGAGCGGACTGAGCTAGTCGGTGCAGGCCTTGCGCAGCGGACTCTTTTCAATTTCTTTTTACTCGCTCAATCCGCCCCGCTCACCACTTTCTGTGTGGAAACGCTAACATGTAAATTGTAATTGCGAGTTAAGCGGAGTCCGTAAGTACTCCGCTCCGCTCCCTAGAACTGAGCGAGCTCATTTCTACTCTTTCTACACGCTCGGCTCTTTCCGTCCGACTATTTGTTGGTGGAAATACAAGTTTGCAGTTTGCGTTTGCGAGTTTAACGAAGTCATTAATGGGTCCGTTCCGCTCGCGGTGGAAACCGGGCTTAATTCCGTCTTGTCATGCTAACAATTTTATGATTTGTAATGCCGATATAGGTATGTTATTTTTTATAACAGCAGCCTTTGGGTAGAAATTTGTTTACACCGCTTATGAACCAAGTCTATCGTTGAAATTGGAGTAAGGTATTTTGTAATTAGTGCCTATGAGAGCGCGTGAATGCATTTCAAATACCTATTTGAGTGTGCCCGTTTTGTTGAGAATGCTTTGACGTGAAATTCAAAACCACTACGTTCATATTGACTGGAATCTATGATCACATTTTTGAGGCGTGGCTGTACGCGTAACCATGTGTTTTGAGTAATGCTTCATGCTCAGCCGATGTGCATATTAATTATGGTAACAGCACATGAAGTGTGCTTAGGCAGTGTGGCATCGAGTGCACTTGTCAAAATGTTCCAGATTTTCCCGTCTGGTCATTTCGAAGCGTTCAAATATTGGCAATATTTGTGTGGTAATCACGATGAAATTAATTGTGTAATTAAACACGTTAGCTACGCTGGAATGTTTAATAATATTGTTTACATTAGTGTGAATGGTGACAAATAAATGTGCGGTTACAGATTCAGGGATTTAGTGATGTTGTTTGTGTATCCAAGAATTTAAGCGTTCAATTCATTCGATGGCTTTTTTTTACATTATACTGTTCCTACCATGAATTAATTTAAAAACGCAAGTCATTCTTATCTACTAATTGACTGTCTATTCGCTTTTATAAAGGCCTCACGGATCCCAGGGAACCAGAATCTCTACGTTTGATGCAAAATGTGAAACAACTACAGTGTTTGTTTCACCGTGTGATTGAGGTAACCAGAGGTCCAATTCTTCCCATTTCCCCCCAAATCCCAAAAATGCCGGCAACGGACTCATAACTCCTTTGGTGGTAAGAGTGTCTACAGGTGGCGCTGATTGCTTACCATCAGGTAATCCGTAGGCTCGTTTCCCGACTTATTACATAAAAAAGGCAACTACTTACTGATCTCTGGCAATCCCAAGTTCCTTCTCAATGAAATCAGTGACTTCCTTAGCAATGACTCGGTTTTCTTCCACTCCTAAGTTGCCAATGGACTCCAGGGTAGCCAATGCGCTGGGGGACGTGGAATTGCCTCCAAAGGACAACGAACAGTCACTTGACACCATGCAGATGAAAAGCTGTGAAAAGAGGACATCATTTCATCATCATCATCATCATCATCAGTTGCAAATGATTGATATGACTTTGGTGTCGATTTTGAACTCGACATTGATTTGAATTCAATAGTGGTAATTTACTTCTTTAGTGGTAATTTTTTTTTTTATGTAATAGGTCGGCAAACGAGCAGATTGATTACCTGATGGTAAGCAATCAGCGCCGCCCATGGACACTCGAAACGGAGGAGTTACGAGTGCGTTGCCGACCTTTTAGGGATTGGGGAAGGGGAAGGATTGGGCCTCCGGTAACCTCACTCACACGGCGAAACACAACGCAGTGGTTATTTCACGCCGGTTTTCTGTGAGGCCGTGGTATCACTCCGGTCGAGACGACTCATTCGTGCCGAAGCATGGCTCTCCCACACTTAATTTCTTTCGTCATTTCATTTTTTGTATCGATGTAGTATGTTTACCCTGATTAGGTATAATTATGAATTAGTCGCATTTGCTAAGGTTTTATGTTAAAAGATGAATTTCAACTAATACATTAGTAAAGTAAAAGATATTTAAATTAAAGATTGCTTTACTAATTTATTTTGCAGCCTTACCTGAAACATTTTGTCTATAACTTAAGTATTATTTTCTAAGTAGCGAGATTCTTTGGCAATTAATAAAAAAAACGTTTGATATTTTTTAATAAATTACACAGTTCTCTCTTATCCTTAAGCAAATTGTCGAAACGGAAAACTATAAAGAAAATTTTAACAATTCGTAAGAAATATCTGGACTATTAGGTAATTCTATGTAAATATATATTTACATTGTACATAGAAACTTTTTTGATTGTGTACCTTAATAAATATTGTTTTTAAAGTGTACCACCTGTAGTATTATTATTGCTGCTGATAACAAGAATTGTTATATAATATAAAACAGTAATATAATTATGTAAATAATGTTTTCGCATGTTTATCGATTGCGCAATGTTTTAAAAGTATTGATATGTAGTTTTTTTTAATATTTATATCTAGAGATAAACAAAACTGTTCATATGTAAATTGGTTATTATTTTCTTGCAAAGTTGCATCTCGTCCTATATTTCAGCAATACAGAACCACATATTTTATATCTTTTTAGTTAATACAGTACTTAATATGTAATCTGTATGCGTTACACAATATATTTACTTAGCTAAGACTAATTAATACAAATAAAAACTTCTCTTTTGGTTTCAAAGTATAAAATATTAACATAAAAATACTATCGAAATTCGTTCACAACATTTGCGCTTAGCAACCAATACAAAACAACATTTAAATAAAAATAGACTATCGCCGTAAAGATTTTAGGTCTAAAATTGTAAATTACTTACGTGTTCAGGCTTCTTCACTGTTCGGGACAGGACAGGAAGAATTTTGTTGACAAAGTCAGCGGGAATTTTGCTCTTAGGCAAATTAGTAAATATTTTTAAGATCGGCATTTTTAAACGAGTTGTAGCTCCGAGTATGAACAAGTTACTGACACAAAACACACAGAGTTATAATATATATTAACTATTACTGTTATCAATGTTACTTCAAGTGCACACCTTATCAGTAATATTTTATTTACTGCTTAGTTTTAGGGATCGGCTGATGTTATCGTGTTTTGGAAGTTTACTTGTCATGAGCCAAGATTGTTGATAATTTCATTTATCTAATGTTATTCGTATGAGGCTTGACTCGTTTTGGTTATCTTTAGATTTCAATAACTGTTTTTTTATATTGCAACTAATCATTATTGAATTGTAATTAGTTTCAGATATGACGTGTGGCGTATTAAAATTCATAATGATTGGCTGACTGCTTAAAAATGAGTACAATACCGCCAACGTATTTTGGCGAGTCTGAAGTTAGCCGATTAGCTGCGCAGTACACAATTTTGTTCCTAAAAGACAACATGCTTCGGCTCGACCGGAGTGATCACGGCCTCATAAAAAAACAACCACAGCGTTGTGTTTCGCCGTGTGAGTGAGGTTATCGAAGGCCCAATACTTTCCCTCTCCCAATCCCTAAATCTCCAATTCCTTACTAGCCAAAAAGTAGTCAACGCACTCGAAACTCTTCTGTTGCGGGTGATTGCTTACCATCAGGTAATCCATCTCGCTCGTTTGCCGACATATTACAGGTTGAGAACAAAGTGGGAACAAAACTTTTGCATAGTCTGAAGTGTCTAGACGAGATCTCGCCCTTCGGTATCCGGCTTAGCACGGTAGCATTTCTTATTTTTTTTTATGTAATAGCTCGGCAAACGAGCAGACGGATTACCTGATGGTAAGCAATCAGCGCTGTCCATGGACACTCGCAACGGAGGAGTTACGAGTGCGTTGCCGACCTTTTAGGGATTAGGGATTTGGAGATTTAGGGATTGAGGAGGGATTGCGGAAGCGGAAGGATTGGGCCTCCGGTAGCCTCACTCACACGGCGAAACACAACGCAGTGGTTATTTCACGCCGGTTTTCTGTGAGGCCGTGGTATCACTCCGGTCGAGCCGACCTATTCGTGCCGACGCATGTCTCTCCCACACTTAAGAATATAACTTCAGTCAACTGTTGCTATACTTAAAACATTATAATACATGTTCAGTGTTGACTGAGTAGGTTTTTCTATGGGATAGGTCGGCTAACAAGCTGATTTAAGTAATCGGTGTATCTCGTTCATTCACTGGCCTTTCGGATGTCAGAGATTTGAGGATTTGGAGAGTTGGGGTTGGCCTAACCTCATACTCAAAGAAAAATACAACGCTAGTGTAAAGGCACGCCAGTTTTCTGTGATCCGTTGTATCACTTCTTTGAACCCGACGAGCAATTTTTCTCGTCGAGTTTGTCTGCAATAACCATAACATATTATTTTTACATAAAAAAATAATTAAATAAAACAGCATAAAGTATTTATTCTAGAAATAAAATACGGAGGACCGTCTCTATCTTTAGTTACATTACCTTGATTGAGACCAATTTGCTTTTACTAAAATATGATTAACTATATATGAAATAGCGCTTAATCATGTAAATTGAAAAACTATACTTCAACATTTTTCAAACACAGAACAAGTTTAGCCTTTTTCACACAACATAGTTGCTTAGTCAAACAAACGTTCCAAACTAAAGTCTAGAGAATGAGGAAACTCAAACAGGGTAGAGCAGGACCAATTAACAAATTAGAGCCTAATTGCAGGGGCAATTAAGTTCTGATTTCTTGCACCAGTGATCTGCACATTCATTATTAACTCACTTACTTAAGCTTAGTACTGCCGCAGGGCATAGACGGGAGGCTAGAGGGCGTTGGCGTCGAATTAAATCGCAACATGCCCCGTAACAAAGAAGGATACGTCCTCGGGGTGTGTTTTGTAACTGCATCCTGTAGGATACATGACTAGTACGGAAATTAGCATTTAATTTAGTCCTTTAGTAAACAAAGACTTAGGGCTGATTTTTCAAAGGTTAGATAAAAGTTATCTGCGAAATAATTATGTTGTTGTCGCATCAGAATTTTAGTATAAGACAGTGACAGCAACAGTTTTATTCTTCATAATAATATAACATTTATCTGACTATTTAAAAATCAGCCCTTACAAGAATATTTATACTCATATTTTGTGTTGCATTTAAAAATAAAAATAAGTTTTTTATACAATAATTTTTCCATCATAATTATTATTTAATTGAGTCAACGTCGTAGATGCATAAACTGATACTTTTCTATGCTCAAACTCGGGATATCATAAATTAAAAAAAAATACTTATTTCTTAATAATCTATGAATGAATGAAATCTGTAATTTTTAAAGAGAGAAGAGTAGGTGAAATATGTATATAAGTATTATTTAAATGAGGATATAACCCGAGTCATTTCTTGGGAAATGTGGTTGTCTATTAAATGTCAGTTTACTCTTAATAGCACATTGACTTATTGCTTATTGATTATATGAATGGAGTTGACTGCATGTAAGTAGTAGACTGATGATAGGTGTAACCTGGCCGAAATATCAGTCAAAAAAACAAACAAATTGTGTGCGCGTTAAACACCCTTAAAAAGTAAAGTATTAAAAATCATTATTTCCCTAAACACTTAATGAAGCTAACATAACAACTACCAAAGACTTTATTGATTGAATAATATATTATTCGATGCACTTCCATACCGTCCGCGCCAATTCGATAATTAAATGGGCAAAGTTTGGCTGACCGTATCTTCAAGCAAAGTTTGAAAGTCACATGGAGTTCTCAATCAACAGTCAATACATCTACAGTGTAAATTTCAGTTTAAAATTTAGTTATGGCAGATAGCATCTGTGTTACTATGAGTTCAAAGCAAAGTTTTTGTCAAAACTCGATCACAGTTGCCAATATGTTTATTTTATGTTATAAAAGTTACGTCATCGCTAGAGACGAGGAGAGGAGATTTTGATTCTAATTTTGAGAATCGACAGTCATTTGTTCATCGATTATTGGTTTAAACCTAGGTAGAGATATATGGTCTGTCGCTTTTGATTATTTGTTGGAGTTGCCCAGAGTTAGTGTCCGTTGAAGGGTCCATAACTTCTATAGGCATAATTAATTAGATCTTATTCATAAAATCGTGTCCTGTTTAGACGAGATGGATAAAATTCGACTTATGCGTCGATGGTCACGATGTGTGCAGTTAGGTACGTAGTAAATAGGTGAAAAATCAATTTCCTAAACCCAAAAGGCCAGTAGTGCACTTGTAGAATGTGGGTGGCGTCGATAGCTTACAATTAGTTGTCGTTCATCCATCTACTCGCTTGCTATCCCTATCCTACAAAATATATTGAGATGATTTTTCAATGACTGAAAACGAAAAAATATACTTCAAGTCAATTTCAGCGTTCTTTGAAACATAAGCTTTGTATTTCGGTACTCGTTATGTTGAAACACTAAAGTATCCCACTTGAAAGCTGGACTTTCTGAGTTTCCAGTGAAAAAACAATAAAGTTAATATTTTTTAACAATTCTCGGAAAAATACTCAAAAGATACAGCGCGTTTCCAAATGGTTTCCAATGAAAATTCCATGTACACTACTTGTGTAACTGCTTTTTAATATTGTATTTTAAATAGAATAATTTTAAAATTAAATTTTTATTGTAATCGTGATATAGATATTTTTAACAACTGACCGCAAATACTTTTAAGAAAAAAAAACAAAAAAGTTTGAATTTTAAAGTTAGAAAAACCCAACAAAAAGGCTAAGTTTTTTTGCACGAACCGAGTAATGGTGATATTCGAAAACTAAATATGTATAAAATATTTAAAATATCATTATATGTTTTTTTTAACCGATTAACATAGAAATGTTGTAAAAATGAGTCTTTTGAAAAACTTTGTTAGTTTACGTGTTAATAAAAGACATGACAGTGAAAACAATAAAAAAAATATAACACACATAAAAGAAATGACACTATTTTATTACCTTCACGACCAACGACATTAAAATTAAGTATGTTACTACGTCGTGGTGGCCCGGAGGTTAAGGCGCCCGCTTCTCATGCATGAGGGTGCGGGTTCGAAACCTGGCAAGTACCAATGTGACTTTTTCCGAGTTATATGTACTTTCTATGATTATTTAGACACCACTGACATACGGTGAAGGTAAACATCGTGAGGAAACCTGGACTTATAATTTCTAATTATAAGTTTGAAATCACCAACCCGCATTGAGCAATCGTGGTGATTAATGCTCTAACCTTCTCCGTGTGAGAAGAGGCCTTTGCTCACCAGTGGGCACTTATAGGCTGATGATGATGATGATGTTACTACGTAAAAAAACTCCAAGTGAAACTCTTTTCAAGTCACCAAGTGGAATTTTTAATTCAAAACCTAGGTTTCAAAATAAATTTTAGCGTGTTCTGAACGATTTATTTGTAAAGCTTTCTAACTCAATTTAGGGTTGTCACCGCTCCCCTAGCACTTGCGTTCGACGGATCCCTCAAATCAATGTAATTATGAGAGGGCTAGATTCCCGTCAACATGGATTTACACGTAGGAAATACAGGTACCAAAACTTTGTCAGAGTAAGTAAATTAGATCGTTAGTATTAAAAATTTATGAAAAAATAATATTCTGCATCTATGATGAGAAACACGGCTTTGTTCGTTCCATTCGTTCAATTTATAATTAGCAGCCTGTAAGTACCCACTGTAGAGCAAAGGCCTTTTCTCCCACGAAGAAGGTTTGAGCATTAATCACCACGCTTGTTCATGGCGGATTGGCGATGACAGTAATTAGAAATTATAAGTTCATGTTTCCTCACCATTTTCCTTGACCGTAAATCAGTGATGTCTATCATAGAAAGTACACATATCTTGGAAGTAGTCATATTGGTACTTGCTAGGTTTCGAAACCGCATCTTCAACCATGAGAAGCGGGCTCCTTAACCTGCTAAAATATCTTGAAATAACTATATCACACAGATTTCTAAGTGCAAAGCACCATAATATCGTTTCCCATACCAAACAATACACCAGCACATGAATGGACAACTATTTGCCTTTCTTAGTTAGTTTTGATTTAGAACTCTACCTAGTTTGGAATAAAGTTGAACTTTGTAGATGAACGCTAGTGTTTTCAGGATTGAATATAAATTACGATGGCATAGCAACAAGTCCCTCTCAATGCACCCTAAACCGGGATGATATGACCAACGTAATGCTGTATGCATTTGGTTTCATAGTGTTTACGGCTTTCTCGCGTTCTCGGCTAAAACAGTGATGGCTAATTTTGCACATTAATATACGGCGGCGCGGCCTAATAAATTGGCTTTCGGTTTTTGAAAAGTTGTGCTCGGGTGGCACACGAGGATTGGGATCACCTGGTGGTATGCTATTTACATTGTCTATAACACCCGCAACGCTGGAGAAATTGCGAATGCGTTGCTAGCGTTTTGGGGATATGGGACTTGGACATGACGGAATTGGAGGATAGAGCCTTTGGTAACCAGAAGTTTAAGTTAGTATTTTTTTTTTGAGGTGAAAATCCCGTTCTTTCTCCTGCTCCAGGTCTTTCTGCGGTTTTTCATAAATATAATATGTTTCCAAAGTTAAAATGAAGTTGTAAAATAGAAACATGAATAGACTGACGACTTAGAGCTATTTGTGGCAGTATTACTAGGTACACTAATATTGTAATCTATTTACCAGTAGGTTGATATTGAGCAACCCTTATACGCAAGTCAAGCTATTGTCCTAGAACGGAAGCATAAAGTGACCGAGGTCCACGTCTTTGTCCACTACGTAATCTCGATCACACCTCGCTTCAGCTAGACAACACTATTGTTTAGCAAACAAGCTGCTCCACAAATGCTTGCGGTCAGCAAATACTATAACGATCTCCTCCAAAGTACTATACCGTCTTCCTAAGACAAACGGTTCGACGGTTGGCCTTCCTACAGTTGACAATCACAGGAAGACCTTAATTCGACCTAAGCACAAGCACGTAGGATCGATATTGTAACGCTACTTGCAAGCACAAAGCTTTGCGATACCAACAAGACAGCCCTTTGTCATCGTCGTAAGCCGATCGAGATATTGACGTAAAATAATTGAGGGTCGTCAATTCAATAGCTATTTTGACGTTCTCTGTAACGTCAAAGGTAACCAGAGCTGGGTTGCAAATTGCATCGTTCCTCTTGTCTTCAGACCCACCTGATGTATGGAAAGGACTACTCTAATTTAGTAGGCCATCCGATTTAATGTCGCTTACTGTTGATGACATTTTGTGATGTTCTTAGTAACCGCAGGAGGTCTAGTTATTGCTTTTGAACGAGCAGTAATGGCAATCAGGTTGTTTACAGACTTTGTATGCGTAAAATAGGAATGCAAATTGAAATTCAAAAGAAACTATTTGAACGGTTTTTATCAATTTAAGCCAATTTTGATCTAAGCCCTTCTCAGATCTTCTGAGTTCTTAAAGCCCATTCTCCCCTAAAGCTGTCAAACAAAATCATGAACACGCGCATAACAGTATTAACGTGCACGTGTACTTGATAAATGACTGACCAGCGCAGTTTCCAATTAGTAACCATCACAAGCGTATACAACAAAGAACGTATCGCAGAAAATTACCGCGATGCGTTTCATTTGGACGTCAGAGGGAGAGCTTAAATAAACAATAATTGGAACTAGTATTTTGGACAGGTGAAATTTCAATAGGAAAATTCCCCCCGGGCTTGATATGGCGGGTACAGACTCAATCAAACTTCCTATCTCCCTAAATGCATACCGTCGCATGGCAACACCCTAAAGCCGCTCTCCGGGGTGGCTGATTCATGTACCTACAATCATGCCTAGAATTTTCTCTGCATGGACGCCAATTAGAAATACGGATCCCGTGTAAGTTCCATATTAGCTTTGTATGCTCTTCATATTTGCAACGAGCTGTTTAAGCTACTTATATCGTGGATTTCGCTAATTGAGAGATTGGAGCAATTCATTCGTGAGCCTCTGGCAATGTGCACTTTGATTTCATCAAATGAAATGGCATCGAAGATTAATAGCGCATCCCTCATTCATTTTTGTCAGATACTGAACAGATATTACTGTTGCAAAAATAGTTTGCTTGATTTAAAAGGTTGTGTTATAAACTGCTTGTAATAAGTTTTCATTACATTATTTTAAGCGTGATTTTTTCCATTCTATTGTGTCATTACTTTTCTGTTGCTACTCAGATTTTCTTTCTTATCAAGCAAAGGCTCCTTACGTCAAGTGCAAGGTAAAACCGGTAGTAAGCAAACCAAACATGATTTTCATTATTATCATTATACCTTTTATAAATAGTTACGTAGTGACAAGATATTGTATCGTTGGACTATGACAAACAGATTTCGATTTACGCTGCTTACTCGCGTACGACTGAATTCTCACGTAGCTTCGGAAAATTTGGTGGAGGCTATTTTTGAAAACTTCAATAGTACGAGGTGGATTCTGGTTATGTTTTTGTTTGCCTATATTGACATGGCTAGGGAACACGGATGTTACTTTAAAAGCGAGCATAGTTATTTTGCATGCACCTTTTTGGGTAACCAATTGTATTTTCTGTTCCTTAGGTTGGATATATCAATTCTATAGAATTATTTTCGTCATTGACAAATAGATGGCACTACTTACATTGACCCTTTCTCTCTACAAGTATGTAATAACAAGTATAATTTATTCTATTTTTGTAAATACGTCATACCCTTGATTGGAACCACGTCATAGTTAATTTTACATCAGGGAGGTCTTTTGTTGGTACAAAATGGGATAGAATTACCTTTAAATAAAGGTACAAGATGACATCATCCTGTTGTGTGTAGGAGGTATGATCTCATCTCTCCCTGTATGTTACAAGCTCATTATGTGGTTACTAAAGATTTGCTTATGGGAATATTCTGTTCATAAAATGTTTGTCAATAATTTTAAGGTATTTTTTCTTGAAGGGGGGAATCTTCCTATGTTTTCTTCCGCCCAGGATGTGATGAGAGGGAGTGTCAGACTCTAGCTGACTAAACCATCATATTATTATAATCATCTCCTGCTTTAGGCCGAAGCCGCTTGCCCCGCAAACTCGGCTGAACATCGGCCCTAGGGCCTTATCTGTGATGGTCTATTAACTCTTTGAGGTGCCCACGGAACACTACGCGCTACACGCTCGCGTCTTGCTCTAGTGGTTCGGCGAGCTATCTTGGCTCGCTGACCGCAGGCCCTTGCTAACGGTGACCAGAGATAGTCGATCGATTCCCAATCCGCAAACTTTTAGGCATTGTACCTAAACTGTAAGGCGGACAAAAACGGCGTTCTCTTACAAATAAAAATAAAAAGATAAAAATGCAACGCCTACTTTTCACATTAACACTTAAAGTTGTTTGGACACTAAATACAATCATCAATCATCATTCTGTACACTTGAAACATTAAACAATACCTAAGGACTTGAATGCATTGAACAAACAAAGGTAATTACAGACTATACTTGTTCGTTGCACTGTAAGTATACCTTTGTTAACCCTTCACAATACCGTTAACACGCGACCGCCGTATCATTATAGTGCAAATAATTAATAACCGTGGTCGGATAAAATGAAGAATGGCTTCATATACCTTTTATTCCCCAAGGGGTAGTCACATGCATAGTGACATCAATGAAGAGTAATTAGTAATGCATATTCGAAAAAAACTTTGTCTCGAGCGCAATGACATACCACGGTACTCCACGGGCTGGGTTGGAGTAGGAATAGGGAAGTGGTGGGTTTTAGTCAGTAAGTGTGGGACAGCAGAGTGATACTTCGGCCTCAAAGAAAACCGGCGTGACACAACCACAGCGTTGTATTTCGCGCTGTGAGTGAGGTTACCGGAGGTCAAATCCTTCCCCTACCCCAATCCCACCCTAATTCCTAAATCTCCAAATCCCTAGTCCTTAAAAGGTCGGCAACGCACTCGTAACTCATCCGTTGCGGCTCAATCCTAAAAAATCTAACCCTCAAAAGGCACATTTGTAGATCCTCAAAGTTCCCCAGATGTCAATGAGTGGCGCCAATTGCTTACCATCAAGTGACCCGTCAGCTCGTTCACAGCAGTCCCCTTAAGATATTGCTTTGATGGAACTGGAACTGAATTGTGCCAGATAATTAAAGAACAAATATAGACTAAATGGTTGAAGAATTTCATTAAATTAATGTTGGACATGCATTTTAATAGATATACATTTATTCTTATAACCTTAGTTCATTAATATTGAAATAACATTTGCGAACCGCTCTCATTGCCAAGCCCTTTTCAATATAATATTAGTAAGTTTTGTGAATAGTACCTACATACACAAAGCATTCGCGTTTCTCATTAGTCCTCGTAATTAAATTCGCAATACAAAATAATATTTTGATTATTTTGAATGGACACTCGATTTTGAATTGATATTATTGAGTTATTACTAGGGTATTGACATATATTGAAATATATTAAGTACCGAATAATGTCCCCATAATCACTTACCGATATTATTTTGAAGCCCATTTACAGAAATAGGTAATAGTCCCATATGGAAAAATATTTCACCTCGGAACACATGAATAAAAAACTGGAGACTTATTCGACAAGGGTTTTTCTTCTGCCATCGCACTTTTATATCGATTTTATCGCGTCAAATCGCGTCAATTAGCGATTAATGCCCAGTCCTTCTCCGCATATGAAGAAA
This sequence comes from Spodoptera exigua, assembly GCA_902829305.4. NCBI lineage: Eukaryota > Metazoa > Arthropoda > Insecta > Lepidoptera > Noctuidae > Spodoptera > Spodoptera exigua. Next base: position 1,313,620 of record LR824601.2, on the reverse strand, counting down.
CCGGGTTACGGCATAGCTACAGATGGTTTAATTGTGTGAGATGCTTCAACGAGTGGGCTGGCTCGACCTGAGCCATGTGAAACAACTTGCGTTGTCTTTCGTTACGGAAGGCGCAATCCTCCCCCTTCCCCCATTTCTTTACCCCAAAAAGCCGACAAAACACACGTAACTTATCTGTTGTTGTGTTTGTCCACAATTTGACGTCAATCGCTTAACATCAGGTGATCTAGGTGCTCGTTTACCGTCCTATAAGACAAAAATAATCGTTAGCAATTTGAAAGAAGCTATTTTCATTTTTAAGCAGGTCTTTTTTTTACTTGCAATAAACTAGTGCTTGACTGCGATCCCACCTGGTGGTAAGCAGTGATGCAATCGTTGATGGTAAGGCGCACTAGCCTATTCACTCTAGCCTTGAAGACACCTACATTATATTCGGGCGGAAAGACTGCAGCCGACAAACTGTCCCAATCCCTCGATGTACGCGGTATAAATGACGAGGCAAAACGCTTAGACCGGGCCGCAGGTGTCTCAGCAAGGTAAGGGTGGATACTTGCCGTACGCCGGGATGTCCGAAGGTGAAATTGGGATGGCGGAATCAAATCGTGCAATTCCTGTGCACACTCTCCAAAATGCATCCTGTAGAAAAATTTCCGAGGCAAGGTCAGCGCTGAAAACCAGCGCTGTTATCTCGTGCCTGCGTGCGCGAGGCACGGCATTTATGCTGAGCGCTGTCCCTTTTTCGCAAGGTGACGCAACTGCAGCGTATTTAAGTGTTTATATGTTTGTTTGTTGCTATTGCGTCTTTTGCGTTAATAAATGGTTTTTCTTTCTTTCTTTCTTCTTCTTCAAAATGGCTGGCTACTCTACGCCTGTGCTCGAGAATTTGAAGATTGGACCCAACCAAATCTGGATCACCAATCAGCCTCTTTGCACGCTCTTCCACTGAATCCAAAGCCGCTAGGTGGCATTTTATAGCACCAGCCCATATGTGGCTGCAGTACTCCACACACGATCGGACCTGTGCTTTGGACAACATTAGAAGCTGACTCGGTGTGAAGTACCGTCGGACTTTTGCAAGAACGCGGAGTTTTCTAGCAGCTACCTCGGCCTTGGACTCAATGAACCGTGAGCTGAAGGCGGTCGGTGCTCTCCAGGGATACATCCCGAAAAACAGGAGCCAAGGTGAACGGGCTCCTTTTGGCGGTGAATAGATAGCCTGTGTTTTGGTGGCGTTGAATGCTACCAGATTAGCTCTGCCCCACTTAGAAACTGCCTGAAGTGAGACATTCGTACGCTTTACCATAGCCTCCCTTTCAGACTGGATTAGCTCCTTACTAGCCCGAGCACTGGGCAGGTACCTCTCTACAACTGTGCTATCGTCTGCATACCCAAAGATACCAAGCACTAGCAGATCGTTAATGTGGAGCAGAAATAGAGTTGCAGAGAGAACAGACCCCTGAGGAACAACGGCATTAGTCGAAATAGGCTCTGTTGTAGGTAGCTGAGGTCTTTTGTTATGTAAGCAAAATAGTTAATAACATTTATTTACGCGGGTATTAACGCGGAAAATTATTATTTGATTTCCGCGTTAATACCCGCGTAAATATATGTCGTTAATAATATGAACGCGAAAGTTTAAAAGTTAGTATAGCAAAATAGTTGTTTAACTGTTTGTAAGCTTTATATTAATGATGCAAGAAAGTATGTATAGTTGTAAAATAATAAAAGAGAACTCAAAATCAAAGATATCATTTTGTTACCAACTAGAATAGATACTATACTTATTACTTTTGGATGATAACAAATATCTTCTAGCGTCGATTGTTCTTGTAAAAAATATGGCTTCTGATAGTAAATATTATCGAAAGCGGTTATAACAGGATTTTAAACCATGACCTAGCAATATTGTTGAAACTTTCCTTTAGTTTTTTTCGTCAAACGAGCATACGGCTTACTGGATGATAAGCAATCGACGTCGCCTATGGACACCGGCAACACCAAAGTAGTTACGATTACATTGCTGGCCTTTTGGGATTAGGGTGCCAGAGATTTAGAGGTTGAAGAGGGAAGGGAAGGATTTGTGCCTCCAGTAACCTCCCTTACACGGTGAACACAAAGCTGTGGTGGTTTCACGCCGTTTTCGTAAAATACTTCGTACACTATTGTTACTATGCTATCACACATGTAGTATGGTTTATTATATATTTCGTTTTGTAATAAGATGGAGTTTTTTTCTTCCTATTGTTGTTATTTTGTGTATTTGTCATGACAGACTATTTTATTAGTTTTATTAGCTCATGTTTGCATAGTTTTATTAGTTCAGTAGTCATTATCAACAACATTACCATTCGTGAACGTCTTCTGCACGACTTTGTGCGAGTTGTGACGTATCGTGACACACTTGAAGCAATTTCATATATTTGAGAGCACGCCATACACTTTTGTATGCTATATATTGGTAAACGAGCAGACGGATTACCTGATGACAAGCAATCCACCTACAGACACCTACAACATTGAGGAGTTACCTATTCAGCTTAGGGATTTCAGAATTGGGGAATCAGGGGATTGGGGATTAAAGGGGAATATGGTGAACGGTAAACTTTGACACGCAAAAAAAAATGGTTTCAGGAGCTATGCATATTATGCTCTAAGTACATAACAAGCTATGGGTTAGAAATATTCTAAGTCTTATTGAGGACTTTAAAGTCACCTATTTCCGAATAGTCCATGCGTACAAAATAGCATAATGTGTGTATACTTACATACCTTTACATACCTTGTTTATCATACATTAAGATAATATTATAATCAACTTGAAGTGTCCACTTTACTATGATATTGTTTGTTCAACGTTATTTGTATTAGAAAACAAATAAAGATCAAATACATTTCACTGCTATCACTGAAGTGTTTTAGCAAACTAAATCTCATCTTATCATAGCCCATTATATGCCTACAAACACATAATATTCCAAAAGGACAAAATAGATTCTGTATTACGAAAGTGATGATAAAAAAATGAAAACGATGGCGCAATTTTTTACACGCGTTTAAGGAAAACAGTGTGAGATAACCTGGACTTATAATTTCAATTATAAGTTTGAAATCGCCAATCCACCTTGAACAAGATTGACTTGATGATTGATACTCAATCTTTCACCATGTGGAAAGAGACCTCCAATCAGTACTGGAAATTCACAAGCTCATGAGGATAGGTAATAATAATATCCAACGTGAGAAGTAAGAGTTGTAGATATAAAAATAAAATTTTGTCTCATCATTAATTACGATTTAATGTAATTATGGTCAGTTGTAATCTATTATAGGTACTATGAAATTTAACAAATAATTTGTGTAATATTGTGAAAATTGCTAGTCACGCATCATATTTATCACTTTAATCTTTTCATTTTGTTTGCGTGATCAATTTTCAAATATTATTTCAGGCTAAAAATCCACGACAAAAAATCAATTATCTCTATTCCACGTTGTCTGTGCTCTGGTTTGAAGTTAATTGGATAAAAATATCTAAAACACTTGTAAAATCAATTTGCGGTTTTCATTTATGGATTTGACGGATGTCAATCGACAGCTTGTTCAAATCGTTCATCTATTTGACTCACAGATTTGACTATATAACTATCGACAGCATCACATTATGAGTATAATAAACAGATTTTGTTTTCCAAACTTAACTTTCCATGCTTTAAGTTACTTGAGTACGGTATCATTTTCATTCTGTATATTATCATTTTACTGCACATGAGTTCTTACTTCTTCTTTTATTCTCACGTTAATGTGTTCTTCAATTTGTATCAATCAAACCATTTCTTTTTCATTTTATGTTGATGCTCACGCTCTCATATCTTTTTCTTCTCCATCCACAATCATTAACTTGACTTTAATCCTTCCTCTTTAATAGCAGTCACCATTGATTTTACCATCATCTATTAATGTAATCATACGATCGAATACCTTCATTATTCTGGCACGTTCATTTCCTGTTCATTGATCTTAAAATGTTAAAGGATCAACAAATACATGGCGACTGGCGTCTATACTTCAAGACGACTCCCCAATTTAGGGAGATTTGCTGAAAATAGAAAGGTCTCTAACTTCCCCGTATTGACATTGGCTTCTCCAGTATGTCAAGGTTATAACTTAAGGGATAAATATTCCAATGTTAGGGTCGTCAAGTTCAAGGGAGAAACCGATCAATTCCCCATTCTGTTTCATGTTAGCAACTTCTTTTTGTAATGTATTACGATGTCATTGTGAAATTTGGATGTATTTTTTTTTTGGATAATTTAAATTGTGACTGTATTTAGAACTATATTTATAATACTAGCTTTGGCCCGCGACTTTCTTTGCATGGAACAGTCACTTCCTGCAGATTTTTGGTTTAAAAACTATCCTATGTCCTTTCTCGAGTTCCAAACTAGGACTGTACCAAAGACACAAATACATTCAGTAGTTTAGGCGTGAATAAAAGACAGACAGAACGAGTTATTTTCGCATTTTAATATTAGTTCGGATCACGTAAATATTTACCAAACATAGTTAACATACACAATTTTGATGTAGGTAAGTACACATAAACTTTTATCTTTCCTGTAAGGTTAGAATGCTACAGGCTAAATAGAAATGTTGTGGTATTACTAAACAATACCTAGGTAGTAGTTATAAATTAAAAGAAAGAGAAAACAAATAATGAAGGTTTAATCCTTCCCGAATTCCTAAATCCCTCATCCCCCATAAGGCCGGCAACGCACCTATAATTCGTCTGAATGTTTGCCATCGGGTGCTTCATCTACTCGTAAGCCTATCACATAACGATGAAGCGTTTAAAATTCGGTTACCTTATAAGAAAAGTACTTTGCATTCACATCCACTTAAAATGGAATCAGGAATCTCACCATATTTGCGTAAACATAAAGTAATAAATACATCGTGACTGAGTGTAAACTACATTTCGCCTTGTGTTACAAGTTGCAACAAGATAGTTATCTTAAATTATGTAAGATCGTAAGTATGGCTGGATTGTGGACCGTTTTGCAACTGATTCATTGTTCTAGTGACAACTGGTGATTTCCCAAAAGCAATTACTTTTGTCAATACTTTATTGGTTGCGTGATCTACAGAGAGAGGATTCAGGATACATTTGCAGTATTTTATTTTTGTAGAACTATGGTCAATTAGTAGGTGTACCTATGCTTTTAGTGGACTTAATGCCATGGGTTTTCTCTTCCAACCAAAAAGTTTTCTATTATTATTGGCATCTAAAAATACATCAGTAACTAGCTTCTCTCTCGCGGTTTCACCCGCACGTTCATTTGATCATAGCGTGATGTTTTATAGCCTATAGCACTCAGAAACATTGTAGCTATCTATCAGTGAAAGAATTTTGGCAAACCGACCAGCGGTTCATAAGTTTGAAATCGCCAACCCGCATTGAACAAGTGTGGTGATTAATGTTCAAACCTTCTCCGTATGAGAAGAGGCCTTTGCTCAGCAGTGGGCACTTACAGGCTGAGGATGATGATGATGATGATGACCAGCGGTTCCAAAGATTACCCCTACATACAAACTTACAAATTTTACCTCTTTATAATATTAGTATAGATTGAATCACTAATCAAAATAGCATTTAATGATGCAATTAAATTATGATATTGGTATATGATAGAAAGAAAATAAATTTATTCACGTCAGTGACTATGAGAAACTGAAATTATATTAAAAACTGAAAATAAACGACAACAAAATGAAAACAAGGTACCTACACAACGGGAAATATCGTCACACCTACGTAAAACGGCCCTAACTCAGGATATTGCAGACACCCTTTACGGGACAAAGCCTCAGCGCTGATTTTCATCGAAAGCCGAAATATAATTATTATTAAGATTTTTCTAAATGCATGTTTTGGATAACATAAAAAAAAATGTTTAGATATTTTCTAGTACGCAGTTTTTGTGGTTTTCTTGCAATATATATATGTACATATACATATATGAAGTCATTCGTTCTACTCTTGTCTAGTATATAGCTAATTTCAACAATTCTAACACACAGAGCCTGCACAATCGGCTAATAGTCTTTTATTTCATTTTATCCCTGGACTGGCACTTTTAGACGTCAATTCCGTATTGTCTATCAGTCTGTCTATTAGTTAGGCGTTCTCGTTGCAAACCGAAGTAACGAAATTAGACCGGTAGACCGAGATCCTATACGTCCATCACGTGTTTTTAATTTTTATTCAATATTTTTTTCTTACGTGTCTGATTTTGTTATGAAAGTTCAAATTCTTTACAGTGTATTCAACCTTATTATTAAGGCGAGTTTGTTTAATTTTAAATAAAAAAAAATTAATTATAAGTCAGTCAATGCCTTGTTATAGGCACAGTACCTATGCTACAAGTTTTTGGCTAAAAAGCATTAACATGCGCTAACAACTGTGGAAGAGCCAAGCTTCGGCACGAACGAAAACGCACGGCCTCACAGAAAACCGGCGTGAAACTACCACAGCATTGTATTTCGCCGTGTGAGTGAGGTAAGTGGTGGCCCAATCCTTCCCCTCCCCTAATCTCTAATTCCCAAATCTTCAAAAGGTCCGCAACGCACTTGTAACTCCTCTGTTGCGGGTTTCCATGGACAGCGCTGATTGCTTACCATCAGGTAATCCGTCTGCTCTTTTGGCGATCTATTACATAAAAAAATGTATGTTCATTGTTCTATCAATGTTTACCCAACAATAAGTGAACGCGAAAATATCTTCAATCACTTACGTATTTGTTTAATAAATGCGATGGAAAATAACTAAATACAATAGGCTTATCTATAAAAATAACAAATATCACGTAGATATTTATAGTTCTGTCCATCTCTAGATTAGATATGGTAAGATTACACCAAGTTATTTTTACTAACGCTAAATTGAAATTTATTTAAATTTTATCTGTAGGCAGTTCTAGTATTTACGATACTAGCGACTACTAGCGGTGCAAGACTGATACTAAATTGCTCGACTATTTAATGGATGTTATTTATTATACATATAAAACTTCCTCTTCAATCACTCTATTTATTATTAAATAAATACCACATCAAATTCCGTTGGGTAGTTGAAAAGATTAGGCTTAAGGCATATATGTATACATAAGAGAAAGCTACTTTTATACTGTGTGTCAGTCTGTCAGTCCTCTAGTGATGCTATTTGCTTGTGCCAAAGTATAGCAGTCTTATGAGGAAGAGAGCAAGAAACTCCATGGTTACTATTTTCAATCAGTTTCTCAATTCATTTCTTTGTTACATCATCTAGTCGGTGGCATTATGTGAGAACAGTGTGACATATGTTGATATTTTGCCAAATAATCTGAAAAAGAAAATAACCTCAAGGACGAACCCCTTATTTAGACAGTCGTGACTTGACCAGTCCCAGTTGATTACTTTCGCATTAAAAATATTAATATGTGGTTATTCAGCATCAGAGTCCCTAAGTCCATGCTAGCTATTAAGAATATTAAAATACAGATTATACCTCAATGATACTTGTTTTCATTCAATCAACGTGACTCCCTTTGATGGAGAGAGTGGACGCAATTCATTTGATGGGTACTTGTGTACCGAACGATCAATAAATCAGCGACGCATAGTCTTTGATGGAACCCTTTTTGAAATATTAATAATACACTGGACATGAGGGGTTCTGTGCTAGACGCCTAAGTTCAATACGAGGGGGATCCGTCCCCCAAAAAAGGGTCCAACTCTTTGTACTAAACAAATAGTAAAACACATGATGCAATATTACGTCGTCGTGCGCTTTGCTTTGTGTATTTTGACAGGCGCTTTATTATTTTTAATAGGTATCTCTACCTAGGTACCTATAGGTAAGTTTCTGTCGTGTTGACCGGGAAAGCATCAATGTAACATTTGTAGGTGCTTTCTACGTTATTAGGTAATTTATACACGCTTTACCTACCTACCTAGCTAAAGAACACTGCGTAAGAAACCTGGACTAATAATTTCTAATGATGAACTTCATATTATGAGAAAAACCCTTTGGTTAGCAGTGGATACTTATAGGCTAACATACAGTAGTACCTAAATGTAAATAATGAAAATATACATTGTTGATATGTGTGTTATTTATTTACGTAGGTACCTGTAACCACGACCAAAACTATGAGGTCTGTAAATAATCCCGCGAACTAGTCGATTAATTGCAAAATTGAATGGAAAATTATTGCGGTTTTATAGGTTATGTTTAATAACCACTGGTTATTTAGCCGTCATCGTGTGTTTTGACAATATTATTGTAATAAATTTTACGATTTCATGATGATTATTTAGTTAAAACTGAACTACAACCAATTTACGCATTTGTAAAATAACAGTGTAGGTTATCTACTGCATATAATAAAGGATTCCGTTACCAAAACTTGAAAGTACTTTTTTGTTTTACTTTTTAAGATGTTATAAAACCTTTTTCTTTTTAATGACGTTGCCCCACACTAGAATTTTCTCCTGTGTCATGGGGAGCGTTTACAAGCTAACAATTTCACATGCACATCACACCCAGACCCGGAACAACAATCTGTGGATCCGAAAAAGAGTTGTTCCGTGCGGGAATCGAACCCGCGACACGTTGCGCGGGTCCGCGCCTACCGTGCAGTCGTCACAATCTAAATTAATGTTAACATTACTCAGTTATTTGTAATCAAATCCTAACTGATTTGATTCCAGTAATATAGTTATATAATTGATTCATAAAAAATATAAAATGTATGTGTAATAACATTTTATATTTTACCTAAAGTATTAATAGTTTTTATTATTCATTTTATATTTTTTAACTATCTATAAATAAATGACATAAGTACTATACAAGAAATCAGGGTTCTTTGTCTTTCGAAGCTCGACTCCAATCAATGTTTGTTCTTCGATACTCGTCTGCAGTAAAATCAATGTTTGACACAACCAACCTCCATGTAAGATTAGCCAGTGTATTTAAGAAGTTAGGAACTTCTGAAAACGGGTCACTGGCGTTACTGGCCTATCTACTCGAACTGGGATTTTTAATGAAAGGAGAATGTTCAACTATGTTTATATCTTGTTCATTATTTTTTAAGATATTCTATAACATAAAAATTAATAGCAAAATGTATTAGTAAGTGCATAACAAAACAACGCCTGGATCAATTCTGGCAATTCTTTTTTCGTTGTAGTTATTATTGTTTGAAGAACGTTTTTATCAAAAAAAGAATATACTAAAAAAGTGTAGTAGAAAATTGGGAAAACGACTTTTTTGTTGTTAGCGATATAGTACCTGATTGGACCCGTGTGAAGCGGGGGTAAACCGCTAGTTGATTAGGTATACAGGCAGGTTAAACACAGCTACTTAATTTTTTTAACCGCATCATTAATAATGCAAATTAACTTCATGATAACCAGTTCGGGTTTCGACCCGGATTGTCAACCGAAAGTGCAATTTTGTGTCTTAAGCAGGCTGTCACGTATTATACACGGCGTGGTACACCTGTTTACGCTTGCTTTCTCGACCTATCCAGGGCTTTCGATCTGGTTTCCTATGAGGGGTTGTGGAAAAAATTGGAGAAATCAAATTTACCATTTGAAATAATAAACATTTTGAAATTTTGGTATGGAAATCAGAGCAACTATGTGCGATGGGCCGGGGCTTTGTCTCGTGCATATAGGTTGGAGTGCGGGGTGAGACAGGGGGGGTTGAGTTCACCTACGCTGTTCAACCTGTATGTGAACGGGCTGATTGACGAGTTGAGTAGCATTAGGGTCGGCTGTTTTATTGATGGTGTCTGTGTTAATAACATTAGTTACGCGGATGACATGGTGCTGCTGAGCGCGTCAATCTGTGGCCTTAGAAAACTTGTGCAGAAGTGTGAAGAGTATGCAAAGTCACATGGACTTATTTACAACTGCAAAAAGTCGGAAATTATGGTATTTGAGGCTGGGGGTAAAAGTCCTGAAAGTACACCACCTGTATTTCTTAATAAAGTGCCTTTAAACAGAGTTCATAGGTTTAAATATCTGGGTCATATATTGACACCCGACCTCAAGGACGATAAAGACATTGAACGTGAGCGGAGAGCGTTGTCCGTTAGGGCAAACATGATAGCTCGCAGGTTTGCAAGATGTTCACTTGAAGTCAAGCTCACCCTTTTTAGGGCTTACTGTACCAACTTTTATACATGCAGCCTGTGGGCTAGATTTGCGCAGAGGTCGTACAGCGCTCTCCGTGTTCAATATAATAACGCGTTTAGGGTGCTGGTGGGGCTGCCCCGCTTCTGTAGCGCATCAGGGATGTTTGCAGATGCACACATAGACTGTTTTTATGCAACAATGCGCAAAAGGTGTGCTTCCCTGGTGAGCAGGGTGCGGGCCAGCTCCAACAGTATCCTGAACATGGTTGCAAGCAGGCTGGACTGCATATACATGGGACGATGTAATGCCATTTCCCATGGATTAATGTAGGATGTATCTGAAAAAAAGAAAACAGTTGTGACTACTAACATAGATGTAAGTTTTACTAACATTTTGTGAGTCCTGGTTACTTTAAAATAAATGATTTATTATTATATTATTATTATTAATTTTTTCACCTGTCGTTGTCTGCCAACTTAAAATAAATAAAAAACTTTTAAAACAAAAAAGTATCAGTATTCACATATGTTGTCTGTGAAAACATCACAGATTATATCATTTCATTAGACTAGAGAACAATGGCGGATAATTAATGTTTTAATTACTTAGGTATTAAAATGATTTGTGATTATGTTTAGGTGATATACGAAGACAGGTCGTTTAGGCTTCCTATTGTATAATAATTAGTGTTTGTCTTTAATTAAGTTTAATATAAGAAGATTTTATTGTAATCACGTCAGCAGGCTTGAAGCCAGCTAAGTTATGGTTAATAAAACAATTACTGTAAACACCGGCCTTACTGCCAAGCGTAGAAAAAAGGCATGGCAAACTCTTTTTATATAGAGTCGGCCTTTTTCTGGGATACTCCGGTAATAGACTGCACTGTGTGGGAGGGCCAAGCTTCGGCACGAATGGGTCGGCTCGATTGGAGTGATATCTGCCACAGCCTCACAGAAAACCGGCGTGATACGATTACCTACAGCATTGTGTTTCTCCGTGTGAGTGAGGCTACCGGAGGCCCAAATCATTCCGTCCCCCATTCCTGTCCCAATCCAAAAATCAGATCCGCAAAAGGTCGGCAACGCACTCGTAATTCTTCCATTATTGGCGGCCTTTCCTTCGGCGTTGATTGCTTTCCATCAGGTAAAGCATTAAAGTCTTTGTCGGTCATTTTTTACGTCGTAAAACTACCTATGTGATCAATAAATTGCTCGCTATCCGACCTATCATCTGTCACATAAAAAATAAAGAAAAGGCAACAGTTAACTTACACAACACATGTCGTTTCTACAAACAATGTTTCTTTTGTTCAAACCGATCCTCTCCTTTCCTCATTAAAATGAAATATGAAGTCAGTAAGATTCGGATAGGTACTCTCTCTTGCCCCAACTGGTAGAAGCCATTGCATGATTTTCCACTCCTCGGTCACACTGAAATGGGACCATTTCATTGTTTTGAAAACGGGTGCCGGAAAAAGTGCGATTCTCGAAAGGAAAATCTGTTTCAATTCTGCCGTACACAATTTGGCTGGGTCCTTACAACTATGATGTGAGAGTAATAGACAAACATATAATATAATATAATCTATATCTTCTTGTATCAATAGAATCCTCTTATCCTCCCGACCGTTTACCTTCAATAAGATGTCTAGACGGTGTTCGTGTGACGAGTGGCGCGTTATACACAGACTATTCAGATCGCCAGACGATATTTATTTATAACTTTCACCAGTTACGCGTTAAATATGACTATAATATTATTTTGAATACAGACGCAAGTCCTGCTAGTCTTATAAAAGCTACCTTTTTTACACATCTATGTGTATTTGTTATAATTATATTCTAACACGCAAAATCTTTTGCGAAATAATTTGTCATTTAAATAGTAGGTTCTTAATCTATCAGGGTACTTACTCTCGCCAGATCCTGGGCGAAAGATGTAATTTTATGACGTTTAATCCCCAAAGAATAAAAAAGTGTATCGCTGGCTAAGGTGATGTTTGAAGCCAGTTACAATGTACATAAAATACATAACAATGAGAACACCCCTGGTCACTCCAAAGCCTGGGCGACTGAACTTTAATAACAAGCTCTGAGAATGTTAGCAGTTTACAAACACCCCCTATACACGTTCCCAAGCGCCCTCTACAGGTACACGTTTCTGAATAGAATTACTCGCGGTCTTCTAATTTCAAAATATTTGCCGTTTGAAAATTTAGAGGGAAGAGTGCAGGTGTGTTCTCAATAGAGGATTTTGCAATGTCCGCCATATTATTTTCACTTTGTGTAACGATGTGTTGAGCTTTGTACAGTTGAAATCGTAAGGACAATGTGTTTTGTTTTGATTGTTAATTGAAATAGGTATTAATCGTGTTTTGTTTATTATATGATTAAATTTTCTATTCATGTAAATGAAATTATGATTTATGTTTGGTTAATAATTTCTCTTCTCTCTTGTTAGAGTTGTCGCTATGAAATTCAAAAAGTATCCAGTTTAATTTGTTTATTTAAAGGTAAGTAAATTTTTACTGTAATTTATTATAAGGAGCTGTAAGTGATTCTTCTGTTTACACTGAGACTGTATGTATCACCGGGACTGCGGGGCGGTATGAGGCACCGCGACCTCGGCACAGTACAGGAGAAGGAACGGGGGTTTTTAGTCAGTAAGAGTCTGACTCTGCCTCCCGCGCCTCAATCTGGGTGGGAGAAGGCATTTGATGATTTTCCACTCACAAAAAAAAAACAAGAAAAAAATTATGAAAAATTCCTTTTTAAATCAAGAAATCGCAACAAAAGATTAAAAAAATATTTCTAATAAAATCAATGATAAAATACACATGTAAAATTAATAACCTCACATTTTGCATTATAATGAACAAACTCTCTATCACAATATCTAGAAATCTTTGTATTTTGTTAGCACTTTCACTGGATGATTCCTTCCTGGTTACCGTCTCGCTACAGCTGTTGTGTAAAAGCAGGATTTCCTATGAAACCAGTTGACTTGCTTGACCTATGACCCGCAGCTTAACGTGAGAGACGATTCGCATTCGAGAATGTTCTATCTATAGGAATATTACTACGACCTTACTGAATGCAGCGTGAATCAATACATGTGTTGTGTTATGTCGTATGTGTGAGGTTTCTAGTGAACCAATCATCATCATCACCCACTACTGAGTAAAGGGATCTTCTCACACGGAGCAGTTATCACCACGCTTGCTCAAGACGGCTTGGCGATTAAAACTTATAATTTCAAATTATAACTTCAGGTTTTCTCACGATGTTTTCCTTCGCCGTATGCAAGGGTTGTCTAAATAATCTTAAAAATGTAAGTACACAGCTCGGAAATAGCCACGCTAGTACTGGTCAGGTTTCAAGCCCTTATATGAGAAGCGGACAATTGAACCTTCGGGCCTAATGATATTATAAGAAATAAGATGTAGATAGGCTACAAGTGATACATTAAAATGTATTATGGTAGGTCATTAGCCACACTTTTTTAAGTTTTGTCTCTTTTTCACTTCGCAATTATTGAATCATGCCATCTCACTTTGACGTGTAAACATACGAATTGTCAATGTGTGTATCAGTGTGTCATTTTTGAAAATCGAATTTTGTTAAGGTAATCTATCTACACCATTTTAATATCTTTGGGCCACCACGACATCACGACCGGATTCCACCGACCCAATCGCCCCTCCCTAAAATGCCGACGACACATTTGTGGTAATATTTGATAATAATATCGTGCCTCTGGTGTTTTGACTATCCATGGGCGGGGCTGGCAACTGACCACCAAGTGAAAAGCTCGGTTGCCACCCCACCTCATAAAAATGTTACTGTTCATCTTACAAAGGTGGTTACTGAAAGGTGTCTGGGGATCGGATTAGTTCCCTGTCTGTCTGGTTTCATGCACCTTTAGTCTGCATCGCAAAAGGGATCAACCGAATTGTGTGAATATTGTCTGTGTTTGCGTAAACGTGGCTGAAGTATCGTTTAAATTATAATTAGTGACGTTTTTTTATGTTAGGTATCTTGTCGAGGAATTTTATAAGTTGGTAATTGTTTGATTCTATAGTCCGCCTTAAAGAATTGTGTCCGAAAACACCTACGATTTACGATATCAGTAATGTCGATAAAACTTTTATGATGTTAAAAATATGTATAAAGATAGGTTAAGAAGTTCTTATAATGTGAGTGACCTATGATTGGCAACTAGGCACTTAGTAGAAAAAGAAAAATAATATTATATCGGAATATTCGAATAGAGAACTCTTTTTCAATAAAACGAGAGCTCATTAGTAAATGATAGCAATTCAATAGTCATTATTTCAATATTAAAATATATTCTTAAGTAGCAATGTTATATACGAGATAGATACTCTTTCCTGAATTATTTTCTTCACAATTACCAGAGAAAATGAATGTTTAATATCACTCGTTCCCATTGAGCAGTAAGTAGACAATTACCTCTTATTTTTATCTCATTTTGTTATTATATCAAGGACCGGGAATATATGTTTTATATTGTTTCCATGTTCGTTTTCCTCAAGCACCCGCTAAGCGGCTTTCACGTAGGTAGAGTTTCAATAGCATCATTAATTTGATTGTTTATTTTTCTACGCGTAATTGTTTTGTTATTTAGGTCCAAAAGAAATAAGTTATCATTTATTGAAATATATATAAAGGTGAACCAAATTACTTACTTTTTTGTGGAGTTAGGGCAAATGACCCGACGAATAAGAAGGTAGTTAGATCAATCAGAACCACCCACGACATGATTAGAGGAGTCACAATTATATTACAAACAAAGAATCCTTGAAGAAAAACGTTTCAATCAAACAAATCAAATAACCTTAAGACGAGGTATATTTTATTTCTAAGGGAAACGAAGTCTAAGGATTACGAGGTGCCAATCTGAGAAGTTATTGAACACACTTAAATTAGCTATTGGATCGTCGAAGTGGAAATCAAGGCGACGACGTTACGTCCCCTTCCTGACTTTAGTCTGGGAGTCGATTTATTTTATTTTCTTACTAAGCGATCGCTTTGAAAATGACGGTAATACCATTGAGCGAATTTTATTTCAACAAGTTCGAAGTAGCGCGTCACACGGACTGTTTTCTGTCGCTGCGATTTCGTTGCGTGATTTTTAATATAATTAGGTAGTGTTGGAGAGTCATATTGCACGAATAAATTGACTTGACTGGATCGATACCACGGACACAGCCCTGTGGCTGTTCTTGCCGCGTTTCCGAGTGAGGTTACCGGAGGCCCAAACCTCTCCCTATCCAATCCCTTCCCAATCCTTAAATCTCCGCAACCCTATTATCTAGAAGGCCGGCAACGCTCTTGTAACTCATCTGGCGTTTTGTACTATGGGCGGCGCTGATTATTTGCCATCATTATAACTATAACATTAAAAGAGTTAATTATTAAAAATGAAGGTTAATTTTAGAATATTTTGTCGCTGTAACCGCTCTCACTATTTGTTATGGAAAATACATTTGCTTTTTTTGACAAATATTTTGACGAAAAAAATTACACAAGGAAATTAAGGATGCAGAAGAACTAATTTCATTTAAGATTTTAAAACCATCATATGATAAGTATAAAATAGTTCTCGATTTTTTCCACAACGATTTGACTCCTATCGCAGCGGCTGTGGTCGTGTGAAAAAGCTTAACTTAGACGAGCCTTTAGTATTCGGTTTCGATACACCTTTCAATTATGAATCCAGACGAATTAGTAACCTTAGCGGATATGGTTTACTGACTACCAGATACAATATTATTTCAACAGGGTACCGTAAGTTAGTGGCGTTTTTATTAACGTTAACTTTAATGTTTGCGTTATTGTTGGGTTAGGTTTTGATTCGGAAGTATTGTGGTTCAGCCTTGTTTTGATGGGGCTTAAGGCTGATTTTTGAATAGGTAATTATAGTAATTTTGAAGTATTTTAAGTGGATAAAAAAAATATTTCTAATTTTGTGTCTGTCCAGCTTGGGATAATAAAGTTTAAAGAATGTGACCGAAGAAAGAACGGAATAGAAATAAGAAGAAATTCCTGTCAATATTTCTTTTTTTATATATTTTTCCATATATTTCAAACTCGTAGAAAATACACGACTACCTGAAGTTTTTAAATCACATTTTTTTATTTTTTTTATATATGCGTTATTTCTATGTGGTGTTAACATTTTTATATTATGCTGTTATCTATAATTACTTATTTGGTTTATAAACAAGAGACATTGAGGTGATAGTCTGTTCAAGTGTGTTCACATTTTATCCATCTTCGACTTTCACACTAAAAAACATCAGCTCTATAGGGCCCCGTCTGTGGTGGTCTATTGCTCTTTGAGGCGCGCGTGGACCGCTACGCGCCGTACGCTCGGGTCTGGTTCTGTTTGGGCGGCGAGCTGCCCTTACTCGCCGACTGCAGACCCGCGCTTACGGTGGCCGGAGACCGTCCCTTGATCCCCGACGCAAAATCTTCTATATATGGAGATATCCAATGGAACCGAACTTACAACCTTGTCATGTTAAATTGCACATACGGTAATCGATAAACAAGGACGAATTTCCCAACGACGACAGTTAGATTGATTCAATAATCTCTTCTATTTGAACAGTGACTCGGCAAATTATTTGCAATAAGTAAATACAAACGTTTTTTGTGTAAAAGCTAGTTTATCGTATAATTGAGAAAGCCTATTTGGCATTAGGAATTGCCGAACGAAATAGGCAATGTTTTTTAACGAATTGCGCCACTGCGGGGACAATTTTATATCCCTAATTATAGGAGATTTTTGTTCTTTGATTGAAATTATTCAAAATGTATATTAAAAGTAGATGAATAGATGAAAAGAGAATGATAGCAGAAAAGGGGTTTAAGTTAAGATGAATTTTGGTAGTGGATGGAGAAAAAAGAAGACTTATAAGACTTTATCCTCGCTATGCATTTTATTATACCACGAGGAATGCTAGGAAGAATTTGTAAGTTTTGATACGCACAACATTTTTTTCTATCGACTCACACTATGGTTTGTTAGCAAAAACTTTGCGAAACTTTCTGGCTGAAACAAAACTGTGGAATGTTCTGGCGGTGGTATTTCCGAATCAATACATTAATAAACACTACAAAATTTCTTTTTTAAAAAAACACTTTATAAGCAACCGTACAAATAATGATATAATTAACCTTTCAGCCTTCAACCAAAAATATAAAAATAACCCTAAAAAGGACATTACTTCGTAATAAGCATTATTTATTTTTAAGAATTATCAGAAGTTCACTTTGTAATTCAATAACTTCCACGTTTTATGTGACACCAATTCATTTACATTCCCATAAAGAAAGGATTTAAGTGCAAACAAATAAACTTCGATAAAAAGTTCCGACTAATTTGTTGACTTCAGATATGCAATGGTTACGAAATTAAATGTTTATAAATATCTGTAAAAATAATTATGACACGAGTAAATTTAAATTTAAGTTTGGGAGAACACTTCATTGCCACGAATGGGTCGGCTCAACCGGAGTTATAACACGGCTTCACAGAAAACTGGCGTGAAACAACCACAGCGTTGTGTTTCGCCGTGTGATTGAGGTTACCAGAGGCCCAATCCTTCCTCTCTCCCAATCCCTCCTCAATCTCCAAATCCCTAATCCCTAAAAGGTCGGCAACGCATTCATAACCCCTTCGTTGTAGGCGGCGCTGATTGCTTACCATCAGGTAATCCATCAGGAATCTTTTTCCGCCATCCCCATCACTCAAAACTTTGCTTGGAAACAGCAACATCAACTCCTTTGGTGTGGTATGTATCCATGATCGATATCGATTGCTTATCATCAGGTAACATTGACTAATACCAAAACATACCAAATCCAGTCTAGAGGAATTAGGCTTTTGATAGATCAGCTCAGCTTATCACGCAATTCTCCAAACTTTAACAACTAATTCTTAAATTTTATTCTTCCGATAAGCTGGCAGCGTATTTTCAACTCCTCTAATGTGGTATCGGTGTGGTGTGGTATCGATTCGGCGATGTCGATTGCATAACAACAGGTGACACGTCTGTTCCAATAAAATATCGTGATGAAATAATGGGACCACCGCGGCACCGGACCGAATCATTAACCACCAATTAACATAGAGGTGTGATGGTCTGACGGTCCCCATTAAAACAGCCATTCATAAAAATGATTTAAAATTACATTTGATACGAAATAAAGTGCATTTTTGCTTAAAATTTTAATTAATTCACTTCATTATGACCTTGGCTGGATTAATTATGCGTGAAGATAATTCGATATTAATCGGATTGGTTCGGGAAAGTTCGGGATTTTTGAACTGAGTGCCTTATTTTTAATGAAATAAAGCTTATGAAGGAGGTCGTTGTCGAATGACGAGGAGATGTTTATACGTTAAGTAACTTATAATTATTATCAACATGGATATTTATTAATTGAAAGGAAATTAGCGAAAATACCTGTATTAAAATACACAAACTGTTTTACGAAAATATTTCTCTTTCTTTATTTATCTAACGGGACGGTGTGAGGCACATATTGGCCTCCTTTTTTCACACCACTACACTTAAGCCACGGCCTTGTCAAGAGTGAAGGGACTGAAAAGAAGATTATTTCAATTGTAAATCTTTTCTTAAAAAGGTAGACATTTTATTGTATTCCACCCATTATCCACTGAAGTAAGGATTGCCCAGAGGTTAAAGCTCTCACTTCACATGCTAGGTTCCAAATCTGGCTAGTACCAATGTGACATTTTCAAGTTAAATGTACTTTCTATGGGGATTTAGACACAATCAGTGAAGACTTCAAACTGATATTAATTTGTTATTATAAGTTTGAAATATGCAATCCGGCTGGAGCAAGCGTCGTTACTAAAGCCCAAACCTTGTTTGTGTAAGAAGAGATCTATAAAACTTAGAAGAAACACTACCTCAAAACTCTTAACGTTTATTTTTCATTAGCGATGACATTTTATTTTAATTAAGTGCGAATGGGTAACTTTCTGCGTCTGGAGTCTGCGATTTCACCCCAAGGCTAGGGGGATGGGGTATCTACGACCCTCTCAATTCCAGACCCTCTGTCTGAGAGGGATCCGGAGCCACTTATTTAGAAAACTTATTAAGCACTAATTTGCGTTACAAGAGTACTGAGCGACATATCGATACGAGTTCGAACAAATCGATATCGTCCGCTGGCAAGCTGCTTTTCACATGAAATAGAGAAAATGGAACTACAAGCGATTATGAATCTTCTCGACACCTTTTTTAGAACAACTTAACTATGTTTTGTATAATTGAAGAACCTATAAAGAAGTAAAGTAGGTATGAAGTGCAACAAGATGAGAGCACTCCTGTTAAAATGCTTCAAGTGGTATTCGAACTAAGAGTTTTACGATAAAATGCAACGCTGCCACTTGAATATACTTATTACCTAGCTTACCTATCTGCATGGGAGAAGTTGTATTTCATGATATAAAATATATTTAATGTTTAATTATTTTTTTCTTTCAAAATATTTTCTCTTGTGTTTGTAGACAGAGACACAAAGAGTAGTGGAAATTCAACCCTCGACAGTTGTTACAAAGTTGTTAAGCGGTCGGTTGCCCAGCCACCGCATAAACTGATCAATGACGTTAACCAAAAAGGTATACCTACGATAGGACAATGTTTATCACATCGTTGTCAAAAAGCTATCCTGCATGTGTAGCTTCTTTTAAGTTTTGTTTTCCAAGACCGATTTGGTCACAATTTGTTTATAAATAGCTATAATGTATAGGGATACAAAATCTCTTTTCGGTACGGGAAACAAAAAGATCACCCTGTTTGCAAAGGGCGTAAGTGATCCTAATTAAGCAAGCTGTGGACCTTGTCGGAGCACTTCTAAACCTTGGTTAGTTCAGCAGCAGAAGATTTGTCGCAGAATCGTAGCAATCATACTAGTTTCTCAGGTCACCCGGAACAAGTAAAGCTACTTCCGTCATTTGATCTGCTATGTCTGAGTATGATATGTAGATGCGATAGTACTTACACGACCATGTTTTTAAATCGGACTTCTCCAAGTTCAGGTTGATAATAGCTAATCCGTCTTCCAATACAAGGGGCATTCCAATAGTAGTTTGCTAAATGAGTTTTAACTAAATAGGTTATTTACGGTGTTTTCTGCAGGGTACTAAAAATTAAGATTTTAATAAATATAATTTAAGTTTGGGAGAGCCAAGCTTCGGCACTAACGGGTCGGCTCGACCATATTGATACATCAGCCTCACTGGAAACCAGCGTGAACCAACCGAAGAGTGGTGTTTCGCCGTGTGAGTGACCGGAGACCCATTCTTTTCCATCCCCAATCCCTATATCTCCAAAATCGTAATCCCAACAGGTTGGCAATTGCACTCGTAACTTCTTCTAGAACACCCGAAAACTCGCTTGCCGTCCTATCGCATAAATAAAAAAAACAATTAAAACTTTTTTTGCTTTGCAATGAATTTTATTAGAAATCATTGTCCTAAATATTGAATTTGTCTGCGTTTAAATTTTTCATTACTTATAGTTAATTTGCTTCTGAAGCTTCTAGTCTGTCGTACCTGTCAAAATTCTCTCAACGTCTCTCAGATTTTTTGCTACGAACTTTCAATCTATCGAATTAAATTTTGAGTACTTACCAATTACTCGTCGTACAAGTTCTATTAGTTTCTTAGACTTCATAAGAAGTGATTGAAGAAAAATGTTTTAATGTACTTTGGTGGAATCAAAGAAAAATTAACCTTTGACTTTATACGGGTTCATATTATTATGATTGGTATTGTGGGTTCAATGAACCGATGTTGTTTACCTTGGAGATTTATTTTCTTAAGCTTCTGTGTTGTTGTGTTGCTTTGTGGGATTTGGAATTTTGGACTATTTTCTCAGTATGGGTGTAGTAGGTTAATAATATACTCATCTTGCCCTTTATTGTCTAATGAGTAGGTCGTTTTATGCATTCTCGATGTCCTAATGCACAGACGTAAATAAACTTTGTAATATCTTTCGTAAGACCGTAAAGTTGATTACTAAGTAGGGACTCATCTTTTGCACATTGATTGCAATTTTATAAATATCTACAGTAGCATATGGTCCGAAATCGTGTGTGACCATATCATTCCTATAACAAAATAACCGCCTAACGCCTCAAAATCAACATATTTCTCAAAGTGTTCTCGAAATTGTTAACGTTTTCGACGCTTTATCTTTCACTTGTATTTTTAGATCAAAATTAGCCCAATCGTTTACATTTAAGAAGTTTTCCAGCCAGACTTACGACTGCCTTCTCAGTTTCGAAATTCCCATCTTAAATTATTCGAATACTAGATTTAGCGGGTTAGGTCATTAGGCTTGGCTTTTTATTACATGACACTATTACATAACCGTTAAAAATATTTATTCAATCTTTACCTTAGGCTAAATGAAGCAAGATTACTTTGGTATGATAGTTGCGTGGGAGTTTCATTTAGGGCAACTCTCCACCAATTGTAATTGTCACGACCCCACGTGAATACAGCCCATAAAACTATCCTATTTTTGCAAATATATGTAATCCACTTTCATCGCAATCCTTATTTATCAAGGTTGAAATTTCTAATTGTTATCGTGGATAGGTTGATGTGCATGTATACCGAATCTTACTGTCGCCCGTGGGCTAGATCATGTTTCGAGATCATGATCTCAACTCTCTGATACCCTATGATGAACTTTCAACTTCCTACTTTCAATTCACATGGATGTCAGTACTTTGTTTCGTTCGTATTTACTTATAGCTACTCTCGCGCGGTTTCACCCGCTGCTTCATTTAATCGTAGCGTGATGTTTTATAGCCTATAGCACTCAGGAATATTGTAGCTATTTATCAGTCAAAGAATTTTGGCAATCCGATCAGCGGTTCCAAAGATTACCCCCTACATACAAACTTACAAATTTTACCTCTTTATAATATTAGTATAGATGTACTTTTGTTAAATTTTGTATAGTAGTTCAATGGTCGCAAGCATGCTATAGTAATATTGAGCCTTACAATTTTATTATTATTATCAAATACTGCAACAGAAGTTTTTTTATAGATGAAATCTATAAACAAAATCAATAAGAGCTTCTTGCATCTACCATTTAGTTCTGCTTTTCTCTGCATTACCCAAAGGACATACTGCTAGATAAAGGCCATTAAACCTACTTACTGTATAAAATAACTGCGTAACATTGCCTATCATGAAGCCTAAGTTTCTAAAATTGGGTTCCAAAATGAGCCTATAGGCTGGTCTTTTATTTATTATGTGGAACGAATTGTTTAAGTAGTCGATGTGTTATGAGTAAACAAATATGTCTTTTAAGTGTGTAAATTGATAAATTGTATTGGGATATTAAGTGAGTGACTCTTTTTCTTAAAAATAAAATGAGTTTTATACTTCTGTATTACTAGGGATCAAATTAGCTTTTTTTACAAAGATATGTGTGTATATGGCTAGTTGATTAAGTGTGTACTTCTTTCTGTCTCTATAAGGAGATAAAAAATGAAACTAGATCTCATTATTCATAACTCGTGTATTACTAAAACTTAAAAACAAAACAAACTTGTACTTTTCAGCGACCGAGAACGAACTTGTGTCTCGGTTGTCCTTTTAACCGATCGAACTAACATTGCAATGTCCGAAAAGTAATGATTTTTGGTTTATGTTCCACAATAAGGGGAATATTTTAAAAAATGGTAACTATTTAAAATTCAGGACATTACACGTTAATCCAATACAACTCTTATCTGCTGATCAAAATTGCATAATCTGTCAAAATTAATTGAGAAGTTTACATATTTGGCTCCACTATTTCAAAACAACGATTAGAACAATTAAAATCAGCAAAAAAGACAAATAAAAACATGTCTTTGAACAGACATAACAAAATAACTAAAGCCTCTTTTACCACTTTCTGAAGTAATACAAACGGTAAACAAATCTGTATGGAAGTTGTATACTATATGAACGCAGTTGATATTGTTTCGAGAGTGTTAAACTTAGATGTATACATGAGTGAATCGGCCATGGGATCAGGCCCATTGTCGGCCACAAACAATAGACTCAAGAGGAGGAAGTGAACTGCGTTAAAATGTATGAAACTATTACGTAAAACTCACTTCCTAAGGCGCACGCAAAGCTAAACACATTTCGCAGTCGCAATTTTGGAAAAGAAAATATTTCTGACACTCGCCGGAAAGCATTCACCTTCGCGTACGCCCCGCACTTACACAAATAAAAATATTTACAAAAATTGGTACTTGACGGTAACAAATAGTTAACAAATGACTAAAAAATATGTACAAGGAAGATTTTTACCTAATCTTAGTCCCATCCGTGGTGTTCTTCGTGATGCTCTTCGTGGTGGATTGGTACCCACACCTTCTGCCACACTGGTTTCCATACCTTCTTCCACGCTGGCACTTCAATGGACTTCCATACAGGTACCTGAACCTGCTTCCATTTCTCTACCCATATTTTCTTCTGTACTGGTACCCAGACCTCTTTCTTGACTGTCTTCCAGATTTGTACTTTCTCTTCTACCCACTCTTGTTTCTTCTCGGTGACCCACGCTTGTTTCTTCTCAGTTCTCCAGATCTGCTTCCACTCTTCTTTCCATTCTAGCTTCTTCTCAGTTACCCACACTTGTTTGTGCTCTGTCTTCCAGACCTTCTTCCATACGGGCTTCCAGATCATCTTCTTTCTCCAGAGGTCGTGGCTAGTGTATTCCCAACCGTGGTCATCCTTGCCGAGGTACTTCTCTCCGGGTACGCCTTCTTTCACCCATTCAGGGACGTGGATTTGTTTCCATTCAGGTACCTGTACTTCCTTAGTGTGAGGGACTTGGATTTCTTTCCAAACTGGTTTCCATACTTTTTTCCAGTCTGGAACCTGAACTTCCTTCCAGATGGGTACCTGCACTTCCTTCCAGATTGGTTTCTGGACTACTTTCCACGCAGGCACTTGCTCTTCTTTCCATTGTTGTACTTTTTCTGTTTTCCATGCTGGTACTTTTTCTTTTTTCCATTCAGTTTTCCAGACCAGTTTCTTTTCTGTTTTCCAGATTTGTTTCCAGTCTTCCTTCCATACGAGTTTCTTCTTCCACACTCCCTCCGGTGGTGGAGAGTGCCAACCTCCAGGGGAGCGTTTATCACGAGATAACTCAGTGTCCTTGGCCGTCTCCTGGATAGGCACGGCTAGTGATGTGGCGCATGCCAACACCACCCATATCTGGAACAAACAAAGCGGTATTTAATTACAAAATAGCTTCACTTTCCCACAATTAAGATTGAAGAGTCGTATTTAAACGGTCGATGTATTTTTACCGGTTTCACTTTTACGGAATTAATTTAAACTCTTTTATTGTGTTGCATGTGTTATGTAAGGTATCTAACTGTAAAGACTCATTTGGCATTCTATTTATATTCACAGCAAGCAATAGAAAACAATATTTAATGCTAATCATAGGTGAAAAAAATACGCACACAAAAATATTTATTAATTGCTTTGATAGCGTTTTATGTTAATGCTTTTTTATGTTATTGGTAACTTTAGAAATCGGTATTGTGCTTTCATAAGTGCGTCCGCGCATCCGACATGAATGATACTTTGTTACGTATGGACGTAGGTAAATGTTATTTAACGAGGCTCGGGTCAATTATTCGGATTACGACTATTACCAGATCACATAACGGGTCATTAAATATTTATTTTCTTATGTTTTAATTAATATTAAAATCAAATTAACAGATCGATCACTGAATATTTTTATACGCGATAATTTTGCCAATAGTTACTTTTTATTTTTTTGGACTAATATAAAATATTTACAGTTACGTTTAAATTATTAGATATCGTTATAAAATTCTAAATTCAATTTTAAAATCACCAATTCGATTTAATAAAATACTGAAATCGCGATTTTTTTATTTATACTTTCCGTCGAACACTTTTAGCGAATATTCGAGAGTCACTTGTTTTTATATTTTTGTTTTTTTTTTTTAATATCACGATAAATGGTCACTTCACACACTGCACCCACCGTAATAGTCAGCGTCCTCATTTTGGTATGATGCCCGCCGCGACTGACGATGGTGCGTCCGCGCAGGTTTTTATTAACGGGCCCCTCTCTCACTCCTGCGACCGTGATACGGCAAAGCTTAGCGTTGTAGGAGAGGGTTGGGTTTCTATCTCAAGACGAGGTGTGCGTGCAATTATTATTGTTTTGATTTTCTTATCATGCGACTAACGGCTCGCGCGAATTTTTTATTTCTTGTTCCTTCTTTTTACTTGCGAATTTTTTGTTTGTATTTATTTTTAAGTGTTTGGTTTACTTAGTGTTTTTCGGCCTACAGATGTTTTTATCTTTTTGGATTTTTTTAAGGATTTTGTTTTAAGACGATTGCAAATTATTAAGAAAACTACTCTTTAGTTTAAAAAAAATACTTTCGTGCTGTTTTCGTTTTCATTGGTCATTGTTACGCAAAAATGAACATAATTTATACAAATCACAGTTTGTAAAATAAAAAAATATTTAAGTTATTTTAGCAATAGTGAAAGTACTGTTTTTAGTTCATGAAAAATTGTTTGTTGATGGTAATTTAGTAAAGAAATCAAACGACCTTCATTGATGTGAGTCGTGACCAAATTTACTTGTGAATCATGAGATGAACACACACACACACACAGTTCATAAATATCTAGCAAAAATGTTCTTTATAATAATAGTTACAAAGATGGTTTATGTCAGTTCTCTATAATATTTATGCCAAAGACAGGGTGTGTGGTGAAGTGACATAATTAATGCTAATATGTGTAAAATTATGAAGTGTTCTGTGGAGACATTGAGTTTACAGTCGACTTACAATCGGATCGATAATGGTGTTGGTTATGTACGGTGTAGTTAAAGGCGAGGCGTGTGCAAGAATTTAGTACTTACAAAGAAAAACGCACTTTGAAAGCTATTTGTATATCTTTGTATAAGGTCTTGTTAACAATGTTATTAATTTTAGTGCCATTCAATCACAATTGATTTCAACTTTTTATCTTACAATTATATAGATACCCATTTTGGTAAAACTAAAACAACTTTTAGTATCATTTGGTCTATTTTGTTTTCTATAAACTTATGAGGGAAAATTGAGAAATAATCTTTCACATACGGCCTTATTAAAAAAAAAGTTTTTCTTTAGTCCTAAACCATTGAGCCAATTTTTGTAGGCTCAAAATTCAAAACCTGATTCAAAAGTCTAGACTACAGATACATCTTGTTTTGTAATAAGTGAGATATAGTTTAGTATGAGAACGTAAGGCGAAACCACAGCGTACAATTGAAGCTTGTAAGTTATAAGCTATCACTCAACTTAGGTTAGAATCGATGTTTCGTCGACTTATACATTTATTTCTTCTTCATCTTAATCTAGTTTCGTAAATAGTATTTGTGGTTTCAAGTTGTGCATATGTATTTTGATTTAGTTTACGATATACTTGATCTTTATTACATCATCTCTGTTGGGTTGACTGTTTAGAATTTTGATATATCTATTCTTATATTATAAAGCTGTAGAATTTGATTGTTTGAACGCGTTTAGCATGGAACAATATAATATATAATAGAACAATTCGTTTTGTGTTCGATAGTCCATTTATCGAAGGCTTTATATAGGTTATAAAAGATCACGCTACGATCAGTAGGAGCCTAGCAGAGCTGTGAGCAACTAGTGTTGTATAAAACGATACGACCACTAAAATTTAAGAAACTAGCGTACTCCTTCTTTGAAGACTGGTAACGCAACTGACTCCTCTGGTGCTTTTTTTGTCAGAGGAAAATCATCAAATTACTTCTCCCGCCCAGGGTAAGCAGAGAGAGTGTCAGACTCTTACTGTCTAAAAATGCCCCCGTTCTTTCTCCTGCTTCGGGCCGAGGCCGCAGTAACTCATTGCGCTTAACCCGCAACCCCGGCTGAACATCAGCCCTATAGGGCCTCGTCTGTGGTGGTCTATAGGCTCTTTGAGGCGCGCGCGGAACGCTACGCGCCGTACGCTCGGGTCTGGTTCTGGTCGGGTGGCAAGCTACACTTACTCGCCGTCCGCAGACCCGCGCTTACGGTGGCCGGAGATCATCTCTCGGACTCCTCTGGTGGCACTTGTCACTTACCATCTCTGGTACTGATGCAGCTTGTTTTCTTCCTATTCCATAAAACACAATAAAGTGATAACTTATATTGTTCATCCATTTAATTGTTAGTGTTTCGGTAAGTTACTGTTAGTATTGGAAGATTTGTTGAGTACAATTATTTGTGTCTTCAGTTTTCGATGCGATCCTTAGTTTGAGTAAGTTAAAGATTGATTAGGTTATTTAATTTTGTTTGTAACTCAGTATTATCACTTTGGTCGTGATTGTATTAGTGACAGGAACATTATAATTTTTTTTTGTTAGTTAACCTTTTACTATTGAATAGATCTAGTAAAGGAGATCTATGGTCCAACGTTGACCTTAATAATGACCTAGCTATAATATACGGGTCAAAAAGCAAATAGACTAAGCCAATATTTTTTATTACTACATCGTGCAAGGTGCATGTTCTTTTTATTCGTTAGTTCTGATTGATCTCCACATCAATATTTTAGATTTTAATAATTAAAGTTCGGATAAAACAAATATGTATAACGTAATATGGATCTCTATTTAATAACTTCGTATACAAGGCTCTAAGTCAAATGGCAAATGTATGAATTATTCAAGTATTTTGTAAGTAATCAGCGTAAAAATGGCTAATCGATTTTCGTCCACTTTGAATTCGCTTTCTATCACATGATTCGTTTGCAATATTGTTTTACGTAATGGTTTTAATTCATACAATCTTTAAATGTGTGTGTACCTATGTAAACTGAGGATTCTAATGTGCGAATGCTTAGTGCAACATTGGGGTGGTTCTCTTAAGGTGAGAAAATGATCACCAAACTATTTCCTGTACTGGTTGAGGCAAAAGGGAGAGTCAGACTCTTACTGACTAAAGTGGAACGGACTATCCGCCGCAACGCCTTCTCCAAGCTAGGCCGTAGTAACTTATTACACTTTACCCATAATAACATTCGGGCACGCTACTATAGCAGCGGTAAGAACCCACTTTGAGGAGTGGCTTGAGAGACGCCACGGCGTCCTCACCTTCCGCCTGACGCAGGTGCTTACCGGACACGGCAGCTTCGGTAGGTTCCTGTTTCGGATCCAGCGGGAGGAAACACCCGAGTGTCGTCATTGTGAGGACCACCTAGAGGATACGGTGGAGCATACGGTAGCGGTATGCCCTGCCTGGGCTGAGCACCGCCGTATTCTCAGGGAAGTGATCGGCGGCGGCGACCTCTCGCGCCCGGCCTTAGTCGAGGCCATGGTGCGGAGTGAGAGGAACTGGGGCGCCGTCTCCTCCTTTTGTGAAGCAGTCATGCTCGTAAAGAGAGAGGCGGCCCGCGTGAGGGAGCAATCTTCCTCCTCACGCCCCAGACGCCGCAACTGGCGTCACTACGGGCGTCGGGGATCGAGGGACGTTCTCCGGCCACCGTAAGCACGGGTCTGCGGTCGGCGAGTAAGGGTAGCTCGCCGCCCGACCAGAACCAGGCCCGAGCGTACGGCGCGTAGCGTTCCGCGCGCGCCTCAAAGAGCCAATAGACCACCACCGACGGGGCCCTAGAGGGCTGATGTTCAGCCAGGGTTGCGGGGTAAGCGCAATGAGGCACCGCGACCTCGGCACAGAGCAGGAGAAGTAGGAACAGGGGGGTTTTTAGTCAGTAAGAGTCTGACACTCCCTCCCGCCCGGCCCTGGGCGGGAGAAGACATTTGATGATTTTCCCCTCACAAAAAAACCATAATAACATTACAATGTTAATTGAAAATACTTAATTATTTTAACATAAGTTTATTTACTTTAATTTTTAAAAATCTATTACGCTTCATTGATTGTTTGTAAACATTAATTTTTTTAAAAAAAAACGTTGCCCCACACTAGCGTTTTCTAATGTGTCGTGGGTGCGTTTTAAAGCATACAATTCCACATAGACATCACACCCAGACGCGGAATAACAATTCGTTGATTACACAAAGAGTTTGTTCTATGCGCGAATCGAACGCGTGACACGCTGTCCGGCAGCTAGTTGCACAGCCACCGCGCTATTCGTGCATTCAACCGTGGTTTATTTTGTTGCGGAATGCAAGACGGTGTATGTCCACGGGCGTTCCGAACTTTAGTATTTCGATTGTAAGCTTCAGAGTTTATTGTTTGGTCCTGGAAAAACTTAAGGCCAAGCAAAATGCAGTAGACCTGTTGCTTTAAAAAATATACTCAATACCTATTTATCTTTGTTAAAACTTTCGACAATATTAATTGTCATGATTATAATTGCAAGATATTCACTGCGTGGCGAAGGCCTCACTCAAGGACTTTTAAATCGGTAGCGGCTGGCTGCGACCTTATCATTCCGTTCGATATATTGATTGGAAATATTGTAGCAGCCATCTGATTACATTTTATACTGAACGTTGATTTAAATAAAACCTTTTTTAAGATCATTAATACGTTTTTTATCATGAGTAAGGGTAGCTCACCGCCCGACCAGAACCAGACGCGCGTACGGCGTGTAGCGTTCCGCGCTCAAAGAGCCAATAGAATACTACGGACGGGGCCCTATAGGGCTGATATTCAGCTGGGGCTGTGGGGTAAGCGCAATGAGGCACCGCGACCTTGGTCTAGAGCAGGATAAGGAACGGGGGTTAGTTAGTAAGAGTCTGACACACTCTCTCTCTCTGCTTACCCTGGGCGGGAGAAGTCATTTGATGATGTTACTCTCGCCTAAAACCCATTACTGTCAGGAGTCCAAAATTATTATATCGGTATCTGTATTCTAAGCTTTGGGGGGTTCTGCTTGTCTCCTTTGTAACTGAGTATAGGTCCTCCATGTTCATGACTTCTAAGTTTAGTGGGTATAAAAAACTGAATGACTTTTCTTGCCCTGAGTAAGTGAGAGAGGGTGTCAAATTTTTACGAAAAACAACTGAATTACTTCTCCAGATTGGGATCACGGTACATTATTCCGCTTAACCCGCGGATCCGTATATCCAAATAGGTTTTATAAATCTTTTAGCTTTTTTTTTTAATTCTTTTGCTATCGCTTATAACGAATTATTTGCTAAAAACACACACCTTTTAGACATCCCTAAGTTAAGTGGTTTCATAGCCTAATTGGCGACTGATCCACGATCGACGTTTTTTGCCTAAGTAGGTACTTATGGACGTACTAGATTCCCATACACACAAAAGGGTCAGTAGTTAGCCAGCTAATCTAGCAGCATTGTTTGGAGATCAAAGATCACATTGTACACCGTATTGTATATGCAAGTACATCATTGTCTAGAGAATGAAGTGATTGATCTAAGTTCATTTAGTTATACAATCTACGATCAAAAGAACATACTATGTATGAGGCGTCATAATATGTTGGTGGAATGGTACAGTGGACGGCTTACCCGAGTGGAAAACAGCCAGTAGCGTTTCAATTATGGAATCAATATCTAAGTGATCACAAAATCCATTGCAAAGCTAATCATCTATCAACATCAGCGTATAAGTGCCCACTGCTGAGCAAAGGCTCCATCTCACGGGAGAAGGTTTGACTAGGTTTGCTGGTGTCCAAAGACGGCGCTGATTGCCTAAAATCAGGTAATCCGACAGCTCGTCTGCCGAGCTGTCACATAATCATCACGCTTGGTCAAGGCAGATTTGTGACTTCAAGCTTATAATAAGCAATCGCAAATAATTGTCTCCGCTTAATATATATTGCTAGAGTAACAAAAATAATTAAGAGTGTTGTGCAATAAGTTGATATTTTCAATTGCTCGTTACTGGAATTCATTAGGCGACGTAACTAACTCCTGATGTTGTTAGTTC
The DNA here is from genome assembly GCA_902829305.4 of Spodoptera exigua. Lineage (NCBI taxonomy): Eukaryota > Metazoa > Arthropoda > Insecta > Lepidoptera > Noctuidae > Spodoptera > Spodoptera exigua. Next base: position 1,282,430 of record LR824601.2, on the reverse strand, counting down.
TATTCATTGATACGTGCATTTAATTAATATTCCTGTTTTGTAATATTAACTAAGTATTCCTTTATTTCCTATATTTTATTGTCAGGAAAAGGTTCTTATCAATTAAAATATTAGAAAAGTAGAGGGGAAGATTAGGAAAAAGTGACCCTTTGATAGCGACAGGGGCAACTATCCCCCGTGCGAAGCGGGGGCGGGCCGCTAGTTGATTAATAAAGATGACTATTTCAACATCACCACCTACAAAATGTGGGAGAGCCATGCTCAGGCACGAATAGGGCACCCCTAATCCCTAAATTTCCAAAACTCTGCCCAGATCTTGAATCGCTTTCCACTATGAGGAGGGAAACGCATTAGTTACTCACCCGGTGTTGCGTGTGCACAAGGGCGGTGTCGATGGCTTACCAAGAAGTGGTCCATCTGCTCGATTGCACATACATAAACCTTAAAACAAACAAATACAGATGAAGAGAGAAGTAAAAGTATTCAAAGGGGCAAGCACAGAGGATCAGTATGAATGAATCCTAAATAAGAGTCAACATGTGACTTGAAAGTAGTTGAGCTTTTCTTAATCAATTCAAGTGAGTAAGCGGTTATTTTGCGTATATATTATTCTCTATTTCACACTTTTTCCAAGCACATATTTGCATGCTTACTATCGACAGAAATGTGGTATATGTATGTTGCCAATCAATAATAATATTCATTTATGCACAGCTTATTTGTACGTAAAGCTGCTAATTGCTTGCGCGACAAGTTGGTAAACTGTGTGTGTAACTATTAAACGTGTATTAACAATTCTATGGGAATATATTAACCAAGTTATAGGTAGATATTGCACATAACTGCATAAAATGTCATTTTTTATACTATATAGAAAATGAATTCAAATATTTAAGTTGAATGTTGAATAATTGGGTGGTAACAAATAATAGAATTCAGAAATTTCCACAATTCTCTGAAATAAGTCAAGAAAAACAACAAATTATAGATATTTTTATGGCGTAAATCGCCAACGCGTGTGCGATATGGTAGCAAGCAATCGATGCCGTCCATGGACAGTTGCAACACTAGAATCTCAATTCTTTTACCGGTCTTTAGCAGTTAGAAAAAATATGAATCAGAGGATTATAGAATTCAAGGGAGAAATAGTTTAGCCGTAAGAATAAAAAATTAAAAATGTTTTCTTTTAAGCAAGTTACTTGTAACTTTAGAATGAACACGCATTCCAAGAGCTAGTAGTTTAAAAGTCTACTACTAAGCCCAAACTCAACTAAGCAATGATCTAAACATTAATTTACGTCTTAGCACTAAAGAAGCCTAGCAATATTTACTTTAGGCATACCAGGCTAAGATAACATACCTACCTCCTTGAATATTTTAAATAAAAACCCATATGCAATCAGTCTTTATGTCATGTCATAAAACGTATTATTCCATGTAAGAATACGTAGAAATACCGTTAGTTATACCTGTAGCCAAGAGCTGAAATCCAAACAATAACAACACCTAATCTTCAAAAAAGTGTTGTAAGAACTATCCGGGGCTGTGGGCACAATCGTGATAATGTACCGTGGTTCTAAGCAGGAGAGGGAACGGCGTGATTTTTAGTCAGTAAGCATCGGTCAGACAGAGGTACACAGTCATTCACTCCCTCCACAACCGAGGACAGAAGAGGTCTTCTGACCATTTCCCCCCTTGGATAACCACAACTTTTACATTGCAAGTCAAAGACAACGTCAAAGTAAATATCATTTAGTCCAACTTAACTATAAATCTACGTACTCTTGAAAAGTCGAAATAGAAGAAGCGAGACCGGACCACAGCATTCTTTGGGAAACGAATCTGAAACTTAAACACGCTTATAAGGTCTCTTTAGAAAAAATAGTGTTTTAAAAAGATAGGTTAAATACTTATATAGTAGCAATTTTAAATAATTCATAAAAAATATTATTCAAAAATGTCAACCATTAAAATTTTAACGCATCACCGACACGAGAGAAAATTATAGGCTTAAAAATGGTATTTAAGTTTAAAAGACCAGATACCTACTACGCGCTCAAAGCCACCGCAAAGTTTAACTGCCTCATTAAACACTTATTAATACCTTTTTAATGAGCAATAAAATTAAAAGAGAATATTTTTGGAGTTCAATAATTACTATTTACTTTGATGCACAGCAGAATATTTTCTGCTTCAGTTTACCGACAAGGCACTGTTTGTTCGCTTTATTTTCGCATTACCAATCAAAAGTAAGCTGAAACTAACTTTAAACTCTAGTCAAACAGACAGACCGTCGGACGATTTACACAGACGGAGGAAATAAGTCAATAAAATAAATACATGAAATACATGGATGTCAAGTATGGTCTAGATGTGACATGAATAAGTCTCTCCGGGCCTTGTGTATTAAAAAAAAATATTAGACGTACAAACGCTTGCGGTGATTACAATTTTATTCTGACACATTATATCGCCTGTTTGCATGTATAAAGTACTTAAATTACGGAATAATCATTCATGATCATTCAGCGGAACAATTTCCAACTCGGTACCTACAACCGTTTAAAAAACGAGAGATCTCCTTCTAAAAGGCCAGAAACGCATCTGTGATTCCTCTGGTGTCCATGGGCAGCGCTGAACTCTTGCCATTCGGTGACCTATCAACTAATTGCTTCCTATTCCATAAAAAATAATTTAATTAGATTAATAAGGCATTTTTATTTTACAACACTCACAAAACCAGAGGAGTTACGAGCGCATTGTCTCCTTAAGGATTAAGGATGGAAAACATAGGATTAGAAATAAGTGGGGAGGATTGTCTTCGGTAACCTCATTGACATGGCGAAAACACACAAAGGATGTTTCGCTACAATTTTCTTGAAACAATGATATAATTCCGGTCAAGCCGGCCTATTGGCGACCAAGCAAGTCACTCACACTTTTAAATCTACTTATCTAAATCATTTTGAATTGATATTGACGGCGGTAATCACGACGTATCAATTATTTTATTAAAAAGGTATCACTTAACGACTACTGTTAGTTTAAAAAAACACATAACGTCAATCTTAATTTAAATGCTGACGATAACTAACCATAATCGCTTTGTGAAAAAAAACAAAACCTATCATGGGTTTCTTTTTTTTGACGTAACATTTTATTATGTACGAGTTTAAATACAGTAAAAGACTCGCCAGCTGATTAGAGTAACTCAAATATTCTTTCTTCAATACTTGGCAAATTTTTATCAGCGTGACCGATGAGGATGATATCAAATAGTCCCAACTTTATTTTCTAAACTATTGTTTGTAAATAAACTAAGAAGTCTACATACAATTTTTTAGCAATTCAAAGTCAAAGTAAAATCATTGATTTCTATTAGACGAATTAAAAGCACGTATAAGCATCAACAAGATTTTAAAATACAAAAGTGTCGGTCTGTCGGTCAGTCCTCTATTGAGGCTATTCGCTAGTTTTAAAATGCAGATTTCTACGTAGAAAAATGAGCAAGAAACCTCATGGTTCCCCTTTTTAATCTTTTCCACATCTCTTGCCTTACCTGGGAAACAAAATAAGACTTGAAGTATCCAGCACTAAGTTCAAGTATCCTTGGTAAAACCTCTGGTACACTGCATGAGTAAATAATTCCCAGTAATTACCGCTATATTACTTATGTAATATGGTTGTCAATCGTGTGGCAAGTAGAAGGGTCACTTAGGTACATCTGTCCCGTGTTAACAACGAGATCCGTTTTCAAAGAGAAAATTGTCGATCGACAACTTTATATTTACTCTATAAAATTCTTCTGTTAATGTTAGAAGAATTTATCAAAGGAATAATTAATTAAGTTCTTAATAAAGTCGTGGATTGTTTGTTTTGATTTAAATGAATTGGAGTTGATTCAAGATTTTAAAGGTACGATACAATTGCAATTGTTGGAATTTGAAACCATTTTGTAGGTATTATCTGTGAGAAGTAGGTACTTAAGAAATTTGATTACTTTCACTATTACTATTCATACTTACACTTGATATACTAGGGCAAAGGAAAGAAGAAGAGAAATTGTATAAATATATTTTTACCATCATAAAACTCCTAATCCTCAAATCAATAACTCCCTAAAGGCTGGTAACATAACTCTTTTAGTGTTGCGTGTCATTAGTGTTGTGTGTGAAAAGAAACAAACATAGACAGAGTAATTTGGAGAGCACAAAATTCTTCCTCTTCACGCTCTTGGTGGCAGTGTTTTTGGTTCTTTACGATCCAAAATATAACGTTAAGAAATTCAAGGTAAGAACTGGTTATCCTATACATCCACAAACAAATTCTGATAGAAATATGAATTTCAAACTAATTTAAGACATGATATGCTTGTTGGAGCTCCACTTCGTCGAAGTAAGCAATATTTTGCAGTGCATCAAACATCTTACTAACTAAGTAATAAAGACTGAGAACACCAAAATTAAGTGCCACAAGCGCTTTGAAATAATTACAAAACCACAAGCGTAAAATTAAGAAGTTATTACAATACAAATTAGTGATATAATAAACATAAGGTAAGGTAGAAACTCATAATGAAAATTTCATTTCTTACACTATAACAATATAAATTTAAATCGCAAATCGGCTTACGTAAAACGATAAAATGATCAGTATACCAGTACAAACAGACCAACTAATCAATCATTTTAATCTAATGAATTAAGTTTTGCCAATTCGTGTAACTCCATGTTTATTGGTTATTAACGGGATGATATTCGTCATCATTTACGCTGATTGCATTTGAAAATCATTTGACGATTTATTCACTATCGATAATTGATAGGGGGACGTTTTCAATTTATTGCATATGCATCTACTTATGTACGTAGTTAATAAGGCTGTGGTTTTATTAATTTAGGTGATATTTGTATCTTTGTAGTTTGTGTGTTTGCCTGTTCGGTGGTACATTTGCTATTTTGTCGGCGTGGTTTTATATAGTGGTCGCCATTACGATTTGCTATTTAATTTTATGTAATTTTATGTTTACTGGGCCCATAATATGATTATTAGAATGATGTAGTATCTAGAGCAGTAAGTACATTATGGTATTAAGAAATAATTTGCGCAAATACTATCTGAATTTTTAAGAGTCTCCAAAGCTTTATGAGGATCCAAAACATTTATCCCAACATTTTTACACGCGAGTTTCTCGTAGCAAGGTTCTCGTTCCAAAGCGTTGATTCGAGTGGAGAAGAACGATCAAAAATATCTGTAAGTCAGGAGTGTAAAGTTTAATTTAATTGAAGTTAAATATATAGCTGACCTGATTGGTTTTATTACAAAATAAAAACTATCATTGGCTTAACGCAGACTTATATACAGAACTATGTGACTACGTGATTACAATACCTACTTCTTTCTTTCTTTCTTAATGCGAAAGTAACTCTGTCTGTCTTTTCTTCACGCCTAAAACTATTGAACCGATTTCTGTGAAATTTTGTACAGACATAGTTTGGAACTCGAGAAAGGAAGTAGGATAGTTTTTATACCAAAAATCTGCAGAAAGTCACTGTTTCACGCGAACCATTTTGTTTAACCGAGAAATACCTAAGCGTTTCTTGAATAATAGTATACAACAAAACATCTACCAACCGAGTCTAGTCCTGTAGAAACGTCAACACATCGATTGTATAACTTCATGGAAGGACTGATTAAATTATTCCATACATTTCACCATTCGCGCCATTGTCCAAGGCGATGGTTACTTAAAAATGAATTATTCAGGACAAGCGCGCGGCATCTCTTTAGTTCTAAATAGTCCTATTACAAAACGACATTGTTTGAATTGAATACATAACAATTTGTACGTTTGAACTTGGCCTACTTTTAACACGTGGTTGAAATAGGACAGCTACTTGTACAACTTTAGCGGACAGTGAAATTGACTTAAGACGTCATAGATAAGGTTTTATTCTGCTGAGCTGTCTTCCTGAATCTATATTATTTAAACTACGGAACGAAATATGTTCAAAGTTACCAAGCAGAGACGAATGCAGAAAAGTGTAGGACTGACCCGAGCGTACGGCGCGTAGCGTACCGCGCGCGCCTCAAAGAGCCAATAGATCACCACAGACGGGGCCCTATAGGGCTGATGTTTAGCCAGGGTTGCGGGGTAAGCGCAATGAGGCACCGCGGCCTCGGCCCAGAGCAGGAGAAGGAACGGGGGTTTAGTCAGTGAGAGTCTGACACTCTCTCCCGCCTTACCCTGGGCGGGAGAAGTCTATTGATGATTTTCCCCTGACAAAAAAAAATAAAAGTGTAGGAGAACTGTATGAATAGGCTGGCTCGATCGGAATGATACCACTGACTAGATAACCAGCGTGAAACAAACAAAGCGTTGTTTTTTGCCTTGTGAGTAAAGTTACCTGAGGCTCAATCTTTCCCCAACCCTAATCCCTAACTCTCCAAAACCTTAATCCGGCCGGTTACGCACTTCTAAATCCACTTTCGTTACACGAATCTATGGGCTGCGATAATTGCTTACCATCAGGTATTGAATCAGCTCGTTTGCCGAACATTAAAATAAAAAAAGTTCACAAAAATTTGGCGTGTTTATGATTCTTTTTATGGTCATCGAACTGATTTCTTATCCACATTCCGATTCTAAAAAATCTATGTGTATTTGCTTAAAAACTTGATCACTAAAATTCGAAACCAATGTTCACCGCACTATCAATAACAAAATTCACATCGATTCAAATTCTACCAAATTATTAATTGAAATAATTAGCGGTGATAGTGATTGTGCATGTTTAGTAGACCCTAAACAAAATACGGGCATACACCTGTTAGGCATACTAGCCCGAAACAATATACACATGTAACAATAACTTGTGGGCGCTACACAAATACTCTCAGTAAGTGCACTGAACTGCAATCTATTAAATAATTAATACGTAGTACTTAATAACTAATGCAATATTTGAATTCGCTCGCATCTAAATAATAATTGCTTCACAAGGCTTCACATTTCTAACTGTATCAGTGTCTAGTAGTTATTCTTGTTGCCATGGTGACGGGAACTGGTATACCATTCTTAAATACAGGCCATGAAGTGTACAGGATGAATTTGTTGATGTATCAACTTAAATAAATAAAATTTTTGTTAAGAGGCACTCAAAAATAATAAGTGCAATGTTGGTCTTTTTGGGTTGTTTGGGCATTTAGGGTTTGATGTGGGGGGAGGGGGAGAGGTAGGGAGTAGGGTTGGCCCCCGGTAAAGCAAGCGTTGCTTTATTCTGGTTGCACCCGTAATTGAGAATAAATTCAGAAACATAACAACTTATTTAATCATATTGCACTCAATGGGAAGCCCATACTCTTTTACTGTTGTCGGTGTACGCCATCGCCATGGACTGGATATTAAATGGGAACAGAACCAATACAAATGAAATTTGTATTGCTTTGTACAAGAGAAATGTAACTTCGGAGCTTTGAGACCCGAATATACGAATTCATGTTCTGTTACTACCAGGTTTGCCAGGATGAATGGGTGTCCTTGTATAAGTACTATCTGTGTGTCTTTCTCTATACTGCCTACCATTTTATGCTTTCATTAGGATTGGGAAGGGGGGAAGGGATGGGGTGGGTAGGGGAGAGATTGGGACCCCGGCATCAACACAACGCTGTGGTTGTTTCACACCGGTTTTCTGTGAGGCCGTGGTATCACTCCGGTCGAGCCGGCCCATTCGTGTCGAAGCTTGGCTCTCCTACACTTAAATTCATATGTTAACAGGCTTTGTACAACTATTAATGAATGCACATAATATATAGTTGCTTGTATACCTAAGTATATTACGCTCAATGTTTTGTAATTGCAATATATTATATTTTAGTCATTAATGCTATTCCGTTGCACGTCGCAAAGGTATTAATTATGGAAACTGAATAGGTGCCCATTCAATCATAGGAGGAATTTTATTCGAAACTTAAATTAAATTTTGTGTACTTACGTTTGTTTTGATTCTAGACGGTAGTCCACGAGAGTGTGCAGTCTACGACTTTCAACCTAATATTCTTAGTACTAAACAAGACCCATTTTTTTATATTAATAAGTATAAATAAACATTGTTCATGCCCATGCCTGTTTTTACATATTTTGGGAAATTGACCGTTTTTGTTACACCAGTTAGTTTAGCTTAGTATTTTGGCCTAAACATGAAAAGGATGGAAAATCATTTATTGCTAATCGATTATCAACCCTATATGCGTTCTGTTTCTTGCATTAAAATTTCAATTTTGACTGATGTAACCATATCACCTTGCTTAGCTCAGAGTTTATATTTTTATTCATATAAGTTAGCTCACATAATGGATTAATAATCTAATATACATATTTCTTTCACTAGACCAGACATTACCGTATAAGGTGATTTAGACGATGCATAATGCAATAGTTATATCAATAAAATAATACGTAACTCAAAATAAATTATATCAGTACTTACTTCAACACGAATACAAATTCAAAATCAAAGCATTCATTTCAAAGTAGCGACTCGCCCCAACTTCAAAAGGGTGCAATACTGATATAAAATGGCACTACTACTTAATGGATGTTACTTATACATATAAACCTTATACTTCAATCGCTCACACCCGGTTTCCGAAAGGTCGATCAACGTTAAAATCAATTTAATCACTTGTCAAGTCATCTGATTGGTTTCTTAAGCCTTTCAGAAACCGGGTGTCAGTCTACTAAAAACACACCAATATCGGTTGAGGAGTTTTAAAGATAAAATTTAGAATTTTGATGACAATCCTATAAAAAGGCACTTTAGAAACAACTTAAAACCGATTTAAATCTATAATGCATCGCACATTCGGGTAAAAGATATTTACATAATAATATAACAATAAATATCACCGTAATATCTGATGTGCAAGAAATCTAGCTTAAAATCTCCCAAAAACATGTTTCCATTTGAATAATTCGTGACTAGCGTGCTATATTAATAATAACTTACAAATGATCGAAGTGTTTGAGCCAAAACAAGTACGGTCACGTAATCGAATTAATAACACATGTAAAACAATGGGACGAGCGTTAGTTTTAGAGAAAGTGAGTAATTACCTACGTGCACTTCGAGTTGAGGTCGTGTAGCGGTCGTGAGTTTGCGTCTGTTCCTATAAAATGAGATTGTAAAGAATGGTAATGGTATGTGTTTAATTAATTTGAAGAAGGTTTAATATCGTGTCATATGACATCTTCACTCCATAGTCTATACTAATATTATAAAGAGGTAAAATTTGTAAGTTTGTTTGTAAGGGGTTATCTTTGGAACCACTGGTCGGAATCCCAAAATTCTTTCATTAATTGATAGCTACAATGTTTTCGAGTGCTATAGGCTATAGAACATCACGCTACAATCAAATGGAGCCGAGCAGTGGAAGAAACCGCGCGGGAGTAGCTAGTATAAAACAAAGTCAGTTTCTCTGTCTCTTTATCCTTATGTATGCAAATCTTTAAAACAAGCTACCAATTTTCATACGATCTTTAACAGATAGAGTGATTGTAGAGGAAGGTTTTGGTGTACAATACCATCCATGAAATAGTGGAAAATTTCAGTGCAAGTACCAGCATTACAGCCGTGCATAGGCGGTACGGGTCACTATGTCATTGTGTACATAAAGAACTTATGAGAGTTTGTTTTATCGTATTGTTTGTGATTGTGTTTATTAAAAACTTTGTTAACTATAAACAAAAAAAATTTTCTATCTGTTAAATAACGTCTATACATTTCATTTAGATTTTAACGCTTACAGAGACATAAGTGGCGTCTTTCCCAATTGTTCCGCAATTCAGTCAGTGATTCTACACTAATCAACCGGCTGTGTCGTGGATGGCCGTATGAGTCGTGGTGGCCCGCAGGTTAAGCAATCCAAAGCATTTTCGAATATTTGTTATGAATTATTTAATATTGCTACTATTTAAGTATTTAACCTATCTTTTTAAAACACTATTTTTTTCTGTGTCGTGGTGGCCCGGAGGTTAAGGAGCCCGCTTCTCATGCATGAGGGTGTGGGTTCGAAACCTGGCAAGTACCGATTTGACTTTTGCCGAGTTATAAGTACTTTAAGATTATTAAGACACCGCTGACATACGGTGAAGGTAAACATCGTGAGGAAACCTGGACATATAATGTCTAATTATAAGTTTGAAATCGCCAACCCGCATTGAGCAAGCGTGGTGTTTAATGCTCTAACCTTCTCCGTGTGAGAAGAGGCCTTTGCTCAGCAGTGAGCACTTATAGACTGATGATGATGAACCGGCTCAACCGGAGTGATAACACATCATCTCAAAAAACCGGCGTGGAAAAACGCTTGCATTGCAAGGCTCAATTTTCCTTACCGGTGGCATCATCCACAAGCAATCAATAAATCTTAGGCCTGATGTTGACCAGGTCCTTTGCTGTATCCTATCCCATAAAATATAATTCTATTAGGTGCATTCAAACAAGCATAATATATATTCCTGTTGTTTTTTTATTAATATGATACAGATTTTTTTTGAGGGGAAAATCATCAATTGACTTCTCCCGCCCACGGCCGGGTTGGAGCAAGTGTCAGATTCTTACTGACTAAAAACCCATGTTCCTTCTCCTGATCTCGGCCGAGGTCGCGGTGCCTCATTGCGCTTACCCCGCAGCCCCGGCTAAACATCAGCCCTATAGGGTCCCGTCTGTGGTGGTCTATTGGTAGCGCGCGCGCGCCTCAAAGAGCGCTCGGGAATTTGATACTGATGATGCATTAATTTACTTGTATTAAGAGTTCAGTATACATATTAAGTGGCAGTTGTAATAATAAGTATTTAAATCCACATTTTTTTAACGTGCCCTTTATTTTTAATTCCTAGAATGAAATAGAATCATAATCTGATACTATAGCACCAATTTCAGTAAACACTGCAATCAATTTATATAATTATTCAAAATCAATATACTTAATAATATTCTGTTGAAAGTGTTACATCACAAAAATTTGGATGCACTCAGACACAAAAACGACTTTTTATTAGAAACGATACGTCGGGACCATTAGCATAGCACACTGACACAGTTCTATTGATGCACAGACAGACTATACTGATTTTTATAGATATATTGATCAAGTCTAGTCTTCAGTAGGGTTAGAAGTTATAGTAACAAAGTACCTAAATTCGAGTTGAAGTGATTAAAAATAAAAAAGCCCGTTACATTTTTTTTTTAATTTGGTTCTACACATTCGTTTTGGCCTTTTTCGTGGTTGTGTTTTATGCAATTGCATATACACATCACACCCTGACTCGGAACAACAATTTATGGATCCTATAAGACATATTGTTCCGAACTGGAATTGACCGATATGCCGATTGTCCAGGCCTCGCGCTAACTGTAAAGTCTATTTGTTTAGGACAAATGTCGTAGTAGACTGCTGAATGCAGTTCGCTTCCCACAAGCTAATCTGAAAGACATTAGGAGAGAACTGTTCATAAGTAAGAAGTCTTAATTTTTTATTGAAAATAACGACTACGAGGGCACTACCCTTTATTGACTGCATGGTTGGTACGGTGGCTGGGCAACTGGCTGCCGTGCAACGTATCGCGGGTTCGATTCCCGCACGGAACACAGCCAGCTGCCCAGCCACCACACCACCGTGCAATCAGTTGTACGTGCGTGCACTTATAATATCATTGACTATATTAATATTATCCATCTGTATCAAGATGTTTCACAAAAACTTCATAAGTGCTCGTCGTAGTTGGTATTAAAATAAGATAACAGACTCCTTTTCGGAATATAATTCCTCAACAGCCGTTTTATTTATATGTATTAGTAAGATTATTTTAAGAAGAAATTACGACAAAGCTCTCAATACAAAGCATTCCTTATCCAATTTACAACTAATTTCAGAAATTACCTTCAAGTAAACTACAAAGACTGTAATTGAAAAACTCATGTGAAGGAACGGATATTAAAATCTCAAAAGCACTGCTTTAGCCTCAGAACTACAATATTACTAGAATAACCATATTATATCAGACACAGCGTTGCAATTTTCTATTGTTGTCATGTCTTGTAATATACCTTGCACGGTAACAAAGAGAACCTTATATCAGAAGATTTGGTTAGAAAAGTATAGAACCTCCCGTCATAGGAGATATTACACTGAAGCAAAATTCTTGAAAAATAAAGGGTTAGCTTACAACGTTCACGTCTGTTAGATGAAAATCTATTGAGTTTTTGATAGACGCCGGAAAAAAACGGATACCTATTGTCTTCATAAAGCAAGTAGATGGAATAAAAGAACCCGAAGAACTTTATAAAATACCACAGGGAAACTTAACAAAGACAAAGAGACTGGAGCTTAATGAAAAAAATAAAATGGTAGGAGAGAAGGAAAAAGAACTTATTGACTCCATCGTAACTAACTTGAAATAAGTGCAGGAAGAATAAGAAATCTGGAATGTCCAAAATATTTCACCCTACATAACTTGGTATATCATTGATGAGGAGCTGATTTGGTGATACATATAGATACGGCTTCGAAGAAACTATAAATTAAATATTAGCATTTACTCGAATTGCTAATAAAGCCATAAATATTGTCACCAAAGATTTGGTCATCTCAATCAATTTGTCAGTATAACTGGTTAGCTAGCCTTTTTGAGCAAAGCAAAGAGCTCTTCTCATACGGAGAAGTTACAGGTTAATAACCATTCTTTTTCAAGGCATATTGGTGATCTTAAACTCATAATTAGAATTTTCACGTCCAGATTTCTTCACGATTAATACTTTGTATTTCAGTGATCTTTAAATAAACCTTGAAAGTGAATACAACTTGGAAATGGTCACATTTGATCAAAATGTCATTCCTGGTCACGATGACAATTTTATATCACGTTACTATATGGTATTTATATTTCAAATAAACTTTCCAACGTCTTCCGCGATCACTAATGCTGTTCGGATGCAATCGTGTTGCATAATTAGATATAATATATTATGCTTCATTTATTATGAGATGCAGTTCATTAATTTGTGTCTGACATTTCCTATGTGTTGGTTTTCTTGTTGCAGTTGACATTTCTTCTGCTGGTTTGGGTGCGAGAGCGGTGTGACTAGGACGACTCTTTTGCTTATAATAATAGTAATTCTGTTCCTACTATTGAGGATACACAAGAATTGCAAATTCTAGTCTTATTTGTTTATGATAATCGAGATTATTGCATTTGAAATTGTTCAGGTCAATCAGTTTTTTATATAAATTATGAGGTATCAAACAATACCTATTATTACTATCAGAAATAAATATTTTACAAGGCCTGGCTGTAGGTACGACAACTGAAAAAAAAATCATATAATTTCGAATTTTGTCATTTCTGCAATAATAATTTGTACGCATATATAAAGAAGCATGGAAGAACGCTCATGGTGAAAGTTTACTTCAAATGATAGCTGGATTCCTTCCTTAGTATAAGTTACGTGTAATGGACATAATGGCTTGATGGTCTAATAGATTTACAGCTAATATTGTCCAGTGCCACGATCGTGGGTCAAAAGTTAAAATCAGATGGTCTGGCTAAAATGCTCTACGGCTGTTATATCATCATCACAAATTGGGTAGTTTCCTAGGTCAAAAATAAATTATTTAGATAAATAACAGTATCTAGAAAAATAACTATACTTTAATTCATCGATCGATCGAAACACTAAATTCTAGATATTATATTAGCTAATTTCGTCGAAAGACATCATAACTCAGTGTTTCATACAAATTTCATAGAAAAGTATCGTTTTTGACATTTGGATAAAAGTATTGAATTTGACTAGTTGGAAACCACCGTAGTCTCGAACAATTTTGGACGTAAGCTTCTCAAACATTGCTTCACGGAACTCGATGTTCAGCTCATAGTGATCAGCAAACGTTGTCTGCACGGGAGAACAAAACTTTACACAGTAACCTTTTTAATACCATACATAGTATTCACTATGTTTCGCTTTTCTATTTCGATAAAAGTATTGAATTCGACCAGTAACCATTACACACAACATGGTGGAAAATTTGTTGAATCATGTCTCAATGAGCTGGCTATCATAGAATAGTCAGATTCAGTTCCTCTATTAGCAGATGAGCTAAATGAGGATTGAAAAGGCTACCGCGTACTCATAAACCACTCTTGCTTTTACGTAAAGCGTAGCTTAAGTTCATGCCCCGGCTAGTTATGCATTCTATACGCATGCTTCTTCTCTATATCGTGCATCTCGATCTGAGAATATTTATTGAAGATTAAAATCAACTTGTTTGTTTGTCTACAATTACATAACATTATGGCTGTTGACCAGTGGTGCAAGCATTAAATAAAATACAAATTTTAAACAATTATTTTATAACATATATGCGCATCTACTACTAACTAGTAGTTTTTGCTATGTCCGGGCGGGTCTGTACTATATAATGGATAAATAGGTACCAAAACAAAGAGGCAACAACGTAATGAAATTAAAAAAATAAAGATACGTTATACATATTACTTTTTTAAATGCTTTATTTTCTGATTTTTAAGTCCACGGACGAGGCTGGTTGTTGACCAGGTAGTACTCACCTGTATTATAAAAACACATCTCTATTATAAAACAAACATTATAAACTCGTACAAGGTGTTTAAAGGCTATGCAAGTGTTGATTAGAAACAAATGAAAGTGTGTGCCGACAAAATTTTGAGTCACCTGTCTGATTCAGGGCGCAAGCGTGAGTAACAAAAAATCTGTTAGTCAAATCAACCTTCGTGTACATTAAGGTGTTGTATTGCGCTAAATTTCGTTTAATTTCACTTGCTTAATTAGTGGCCATTATTGCGTAGGAGTTCGTAATGACATCCGCATTAGATAATCCTTTTTGCGCTCAAAGTACTCAGTAGTATGAATGAAGATTATGTTCTATTATTTTATGAAGGTACCAAGGAGGTTTTATAACTAATGACTATTAACGGTGTGTTTTTTAAAGGTATAAACCTCGGTGTCTTCGAATCCAAGTAAATTGCTTGTTTATGATCCGACGAGCTCCATCGTAAGCTGGTATAAAAGACAGATAATCGCCAATTACAAATTTAAAATAAATGAAACGTTCGAGCGAATTTCAAATCTTCACGATAAAGCTACGAAATAAGTGTCAATTAATATTTTCGTTTAAAGTTAAACAATAAGTAATCTAAAGAAGATAAATTTAAAACAAAATCAATTTTCCATAAAACGCCTCTCTCGCAGCAAAGCATTGAGCAGTCTGTTCGTCACATAATTTGAGAATATTATCTCTATCATGAACGTAACATTATGTTAGACATTAGTTTGATAGTTACATCAGCTGCAGTTTACTATACGGACATCACGATGTTTAGTTGAATTAAGTCGTGCATGCCTTAGTTAGATCATAGCTTACAACAGTTGTAGGGTTAGGAAAGATGTGTTTGGGAAAACAGTTTGTCTTATTCTAAAAATGTAGACAAGGATTTAGAAATTTCTATGCTAGGTATCAATTTCTGTTGTGATATATCACAAAGGAATTTAAACGTGCGAAAATCGTACCTTTTTGGACACCTGCCAAAATTACATATTATTTTATTAGACACGATTTTTGTATTTTATCCATTAATGAATCTTAAATCAATATTTTATAGAATAGAGAGACCGCCTCAATCTCCCAAAATAGCTGCAACACCAAAGGATCTGCAATAAATACAACCTTAAAAACACCGAAATATTGAAGTCTGGCAAAAATTTGTATGTGCAAAATTTAAGTCTCGCTTCTAACCACCTGTCATCCTGTCGTAGGTCAGTGTGTACTTTTAATTAGCGTGCGCAAGCGCAACACAGTCGTCATACTACGTGGCAGTGATTCATATCAGTGGCCGGTTAGCACGAAACCTCGTTGACGTGATCATCATCACTGATTGATGTTGCCACAGTCATTATCATCATTATTATGTTTATGTATGTATGTACTAGTTATAGCAGCCATATTATACTCGGTTGTACTTCCTTTTAGCGTCCTAGAGCCTCTCTTTTCAAAGGCTGCTACCAAATCTACTGATATTACTTTGCTGCTTAATTGTATTTTTCTTTTTAAAATTTAATATACTTATTGTACCTTCGGTTTTGTATCAGCGGATTAAGGTTAGCCTTAAGCCTGTGTGAGATATTTTATCCAATTAGAATATATTTTAATAGTAATGTATATAAAGGAATTACTACTACTTCATTTGTGTCCTTTGGGTTTCCATTGATTCTGCTTACTCTAACACTTAGAAGATACCAGACCAGCAGAAGGTACGGGTAGTTTTTTAGTTAGCATCAGTGTAATAATAGGGACTCCCCATCATCGCCTCACATTATGGCGGGTGAATCGTTGGATGAATTTGAATCTTAAAACTATTAGTTAATAAAGTTTGAAATGGACCAAGAAGTAAAGAAGGCGCTATACTTACCAAAAATCTTGAAATTTATTTGCATAGCTCATTAATGAATGCAGTTTTAACTTCAACTTTAGTCACCCGTCATTCTACTATGACATAACGTAACGAGCAATTTATATTGCACCTGGTAACTGCGTAAATATTCAAAGTGTCCCGGAAAACACTTAAGTGGGCTTTCTGGCTATCTATACTCCGGTGTCACGTCACCAGTAAGTATAGTATATTATACAATGATAGGCAGTATGTGCTAGTCAGTTTCTACGACAGTTTTTGCAAAGGTCTTGTCTGCTTGTGGTCAACTGGTATCGGGTTTAACAACATTGTACTTTTTAATTCCATTTTTTTTTTCTTAAGTTCATGATTTTTGAGTTCATTTTGTTTTTAATCTAATGATGGTTCAACACAATGATTTATTGAAAATGAAAGTGTTTGTGTAGTCCAAAACAATGGAATATTTTAAGATTTGTGCTCTGCTGTTGTTTTCCAATGATCATAGAAATGTATTGTAAGAAATGGAATTTCAATGAGAAAATACTTCAATATTAGTTTTTAATTAAAAGGTTTTAAAATATTAGTTCCTACACTGCTTTTAAGTCTAGAAAATTGCGAATGGAATAGAAAGGATATTAAAGCTATTTGTTTTCAATCAACGATTCAATTCTGCGATACGATTTTTAATTTAGTCAGCTTATTATATTTTTTCTACAACACTAGTAATTTTTCTGTTTTGTTAGCATTTTATTTAAGACTATTATTACATAGAACTTAAATGGAACGTGACAATTTTATAATTAAAAGTATAAAGTCGATTGTAACTACAATCGACTTTTTTAATAATGAACGGTAATGGTATGATGCACCCATGACGTATTATTGCATCTCCTGTGCATAAACAATACGCTGTTAAGTCAAACTGAAATAAAATTGAGGAGACAATAAAACTTAATATATCCTTACAACGCAATCATTGAAATCCAGCCTCAAGACTAATTTGGAAGAACTACAAAAAACTGAGTATCATAGAGGTAAAACGTTACACAATATAATAAAGATTGCAAAGAGCCACTGAACCCTCATCACTACAACCGACGATTAAGTCATACAGGAAGGCTAAGACAAATAATTAACAACAGAGGACTGGAATCGTATAAATCGCCAAGATATGCCGACGCCAGAATATGTTTCATAATGAAAACATAATTTTTAGAAAATAAATTGACAAAGGTAAGATAAACTCACGAAAGACCTTGATAAAATCATTGACCTTAACAAAAACTACAAACAAATCTAAAATGATGAATGTCATAACTAATAGAAATGTATTTTCCATCAGCAATTTATGTAAAGTATCACTTATTAACGCCATCAATTTGTTTTGAACAGCGTCGTTATGGCTTAATGTCCATAAGGTTGTAAGTTCAACGCCCACTAAGTTATGGTGACATGGCGCCGAATTTGAATAAAGTGAACGATCGTGGGTGGCTGTGGGCTCTCTTGTTAGTTCGACTACTGTTGTTCGGTATTTCGAAATTTCGAATGATAATGGTATCGATAAAAATTGATTCATCACCTTAGATGCAGCTTGGAGGTATTACGTTGTTCTCTAAGAAACGAACGCTTTAGTAATCTTCAAGTTAGTAGATCGTGTCTCTCTTCAAATATTTTTCATTGATGTTTGTGTGAGCTTTGTGTTTTTTCTACTAAATTGCTTGCACGGATTTCGATTAATCAGAGACGCCAGTTAGTCAGACTCCATTGAATTTGTCCCGTATTGGGAATCTTACCTGACCTGACCTGAAGGGAAGAGAAGAGAAGAGAGAGTGACAATATTTAATCTAATCTGGCTTCATCAGAGATGTATTGTTTATCATGTACTCAGTATCTAAAAGTATTTTTTATTCTTCATCTCATTAAACTTCAATCTTAATTGTTTCTTTGTCTTTCTCAAATTGATGATAAGATTACCCCGAAGCCTATTCTACAATTCGAATACCGTTATTTTGATAATTTATGATGACGCTGTAGACACATTACACACACTGTGACAGGTCCATTTTTCTTCGCAAACAATATCATTGTAGATGTAAAGATTACAAGATTTATCCATTGAGTTGAACTAGACTGTATATTTAACGATGTGGTGATGATATTTTATTATGATAGAAAGTTATAATACGGATTAGGTACAGATTCAAGGAAGTATTTAGAAAGTTAAATAGAAATGACATCAATGGAGGTGATCTGACAGAGAACTGAAGCTATCCACATCACTTTTATGCCATATTGAGAATTAGCGAACTGAAGTGTCAGTGGGCTGACTAGATTAGTCGGAAACCTTGTGACAATTTTTATTTACTAATCGCTTGGGGCCAGGTCAAGAGAGAGTGTCAGACTCTTACTGACTAAGAATCACCCCGTTCCTTCTCCTGCGATGTGCCGAGGTACACTGCAGTTGCGCTTGTAACCCTGTTGGCCGTTGCGTTAGACTTCTTCTGTAGGGCCTTTATTTAACTAAGGCCGTAGATGTATTCTATAAGATATCTATACTGAAAGGTTAAAAGTAAGTTTGTATGTAGGAGAAAATCTATTAAGCGGTTGGTCGGATTTCCCAAATTCTTTCACTGATAGATAGCTACAATGTTTCTGAATGCTTCAGGCTATAAAATATCACAAAACGCAATGAAACCTTGTTCAGTAACTATTCTAATGTATTATACGAATTATAACAACTACATCAGTTGCACATAACGGGCATCGTAAGACATCTTTGTTTGGTGTTTTATGGTAAATTTCTTTCCAACTTGTCTAATAAGACCCCAAAAAGGTCTCTCATAACAATCTACTTCTGCACCATTGTGCGTTTGTTACGCTCACGCTTTTACCGTAAAAGGCATAAGCAGAACACCCAACTAAAGTAAAACGAGTCATAAAATACCAATGATAAAGTCATAATATATTTTGTATTGATGTGTTTTGTTTTCTTTTTTGTAGTTTCTATGGATTGTGTCAAGGTTGTGTTGTGCGTAAGCAGTTAAACATTTCGTGATACAATAACTTTATAATACGTAAGTCGGAACATTTTTATGATGAGATACGCAAAATGAATGAAATAACATAATATGTAAAAGTTCTGTTCTGATATGGAAATAGGCTTCTTCATTTCATGTACCTCTAATTTGGTCACAACTGTCTCGTCTCAACCATTCCCTTAACCACACGCTGTGCAAAACTTTATACCCACAGTCATAATCAAAATTTTCTCATTCCTAATTTTATAATTTCATACCCACAAAATCAGTTATACACTCTCTCAAAGTTTCCACTAAACCCTATAAATGAAATTATCCGTCTAGATTTAATAAAGGCATATTCACAATCCATGCTCTTAATATTTCGCTACAGTCCTATTTCGACGGCAGGAGGGTTAAACGCACGACAACGACGCGACGCGCGACGGAGCGATATATCTGTCGCGTCGCGTCGCGCGCACCCCGCGCGTGTATTAGTCGTGGAAGGGTCGCGAGACCGTACGTACGCCGCAGTGGACGTGCGGCTTAGTATCGATTATTTTTTCCCTTTGTTGGACCTTTGGGTTATGTAGTACATTAGCTCTCTAAATGGGATTTTTATCTTAATTTTCGATGGCCTTGAATTAGGTTATCGTGTCTCCAAACCACCTCCCATTGTTCAATATTGGTCGTTATTATGGGCAGATAGATGGGCCGATTCCTTTTCAATGTTTTTATTATTATATTTTCCATTCTATCCGTTTGTTTGGGGACCGTAAAATCAGATTTTGGAATATTAAATAATTTCAATAAAATTTCCGTGTAAGGGCGTATCCTTGGCAGAGGTGCTAGGGAGGGGTGTTCGGGAAGGTTATTCGACGAAAGTTGACCTCATTTTTGGGTAGGAGGACAGAATGGTAACGCTGGGTGTTGGGAGGGTCCTCGCTCAGCCAATCGCTACGCCTGTATCTCCATATTCTCACTCCATTCCCCGAAACAAGGATTCAGATCAATAAAAATATTTTTTAGAACAATTGGTTTGGTATGCTATATGCTATATAAATCTCCCATATTCATATTCACCAAACATTCAGGGTTGAATAAACTTTTACAAAAGACTCTTGTTTGTTATTAGAATTGTAATTTCCATGGATCGGCTCACACTAAAATGGAATCAATTCACACCTTTATTTATTCGTAACAAAATATTCATATACTAAAGGCATCAACGATCTTCTCTTTCCAATCCAATGTTTTCAATAGCTATAGATAAAAGAGTACAACAGATTAACTAAACATCACAGTATTAGGTACTGAATTTTTATTTTACCATTCATCACCAATCATCCTATAAAATGAAACTAGACAAATATTTTATTTTTGTTCTTGTTCGACCATCCCAGATTATTTTGAGCAAGGAAATAAAATTGATCAAAAATAAAAATAAAATCACAGCTTAAATTGCAATCCTAATTGCGTAGTCTCTTGTTTGCAAACTACACAGTTCATACAAGGACGTTCACAGAGCATTAATTCTGAACAAGCAAATTCATACCCACTGACCAATGTTTCAGAGATCAATTTACAATATACCGAACTAAAATTGGTTGATCTATAAAGTTGTTTAAAGGGCAATCAAAAGGGGAACATTCGTATAGGGTTTAAATTTAAGCCCTTCGATAGACAGACTCGTTTTAGGTTAGATTTTTACTAAATGCTTTTGAAAACCCCCTTTCAAAGGATTACTAATATAATCCACAGTATCCACAGTTTCAATGTAAAAATACATAACGTACTAGGCTTAACAGTCTACATTCAGTTCCTGCATAAAGTGGAAGATTATGGTTCATTTGTGTATTCATAGGACTGAATGAAAATGGAGATAAGAGTGTTGTTAAAAGCACCAAGCTCCCCGGTGAAGTAGAGGTAGTTTGTGATGGAAAAATTGTTGATTTGGAGCTAATTTTAAAGTGATGTCTATGATGAAAGGAGCTGGAAACACAGTACATGCAGTTATTCATTGAATTACTTATTAATTTTCTTGTTTCCTTTGTCATTCTTCTTCGTTCTCTCTCCTACAAATTAATATATATTCTAATATTTTTACCTTAGTCATCAACATTATTGGGAAATTTGGGAATATAATCGGCGCTGACGGGAAGGACCTCTATCTGTCTATCTGGAGTACAGCTATCACCTCAACCTGTCAATCAGGAATACATTGTGTCTGGAATATGACTATTATTTTTCTCCAAATACAAAAGGATTTTTATGGCACGCCAGACGTCCTTGTCATTATCTGAGGTAGAGTCCATATTGTGCCGTAAATACACGTCTAGTAATTACAGGGCAAGGCTGCGATCGATGGGGCTAGACGAAACTCCGGCCCTTAGAAACATGAGAATAAAATGCGTAGATAAATATGGAGAAGGTAATTTGTAAAAGGGGGATATGAAAGGAAATATAAATGAGGCAAAATTGAAGATTATGACAAAATTACCAGGCAATATTGGAGAAAATGATATTCTGCTCGCTTTCAATAAACTTTCTCTTTATACCTTCATTATATTTGATCCAATCGTCCTTGAGCAAACATGGTGATTTATGCTCAAAATTTCACCGTCTGGAAAGAAGCTTTTGCTGAGCAATGGACCCTCGATGGCTGATATTGACGATATTTGAACTATTATAAAACATTGTAAGAAATAATTTATCTCTCACACTGTACCTAATCGAACTTAACCAATTCCTCCAAAAGTCTTGACCACTTTTTTAGTAAAATGAATGGTATTATTTCTAGGCGTGTGATATTCGTTATAGAGTATTCATTACTGACCTGACAAACGACTTACAACTTAAAATCGTTTTGCGGACTTACCATAGTAACTATTTGTAAGACACAGGGGTTCCGCAAGGCGCGCCAATGTCACCACTTAAGTCCTTAAGGAATATTTCTAAAAAAGGTTTTAAAGGTTATCACCGGAACTGCTGATTAACAAATTAATAGACGTTAGGACCAGAAGGTGGTTAAATGATGAGACATTAATAAATAAATCAGACTAAAATTTTAAATTAAGAATGCTTTTACAAATCTGGCAGTGGGCATGGATGCTGATTATTTAGGTAGCCAATGGATACTCAAGTGGCATATTTATATGGTTGGCTATAGGCATATGTTTCTTCATTCAGACCGTTATGTGTAAAGAAGAAATAAATAAATATTTTTGATTTATTTTTGACCTTGTAAATAATACAGTTAAGTGTTTAATGATTTTGCTTATCATCATAGATACAACGTGATCCTATCATCTGCGGTACCCTTTAAAGTCATTCCGAGGGACACTTAACCACTTTTTATGATTTACCGCCGACATTCGACAAGCCTTCAACTTTCTCTAACTCTTCGGTATAATGGTATCTACTTGTAGATTCGAAGTAATGATGAATGGCCGCTGACTGCCATACTATGTGTTTTTCTTTCAACTTTACCTCCTGTGAACAGAAAGGTTATTGTTTAAAGATACTTCCATTAATATTATTAGATGACAGTTTACGACTGTTCGCTTGTTTTCTTTGACTATGTGGTACGTTAAGACAATTTTATGAGATTACTAGAAGTCTTTGTAGTAGTTTTGCAGTTTTGCTATTCATTTGTGGTTTTAGGCTTTGGTTTGCTGTTTGAGTGAACTGGTCTTCACAACAAGTGATAATTTAAACATTTTATAGTTCGAAAAAACAATATTCTTAGATATTTATCTAACGATATATTTCAAGCAATCATAGTAGGTAACTAAATTGTAATATTTGACAAAAAAATTGAGGATTTATTTAAAAATATACGAAAAAACTGAAGATCGAACTCAGTACAATACACGTAGTGCAAGTTAAGAAAGATCGTTTAGAAGCAGATGGAAAGATCTGATCTGGATCTACTTAAATAAGAGTTATTTCTGCTCACACTGACGAGACTGAATCTTTTTTTCTCACTCGTTCCACGATAGTCCAAGTCAAATGCAGCAATGAGGATTTCAAATAGGGCTTTCACGGATTGTGAAATAATTAAAAAATACTGAGAGTTGCATTAGTATTTCAGGCGTAAAGTATTATGTGAGGCGACAAGGTGGGGCGTTCGGGAATAACCCTCTATACATTCGAATACTATCTTAGATACTTAAAAACGCAGATGACGATACCGAAGAACAAGATCCAGACAAATGATGCAACATTATGAGCAAATTCTAAAATCTTTATTTCTAGACAGCATTGCGAATAATTTATTCAAAAATCTAGGTAAAGATGACATTAGAAATGTCCTTGTATAATATGCGAGTACATTAGGCTGATATTTATATAAATACAAAACTAAGTTCGTAAACTAGTTTTTTTTCATTTCTAGCTCATGTACCAAAATGTCTTGGTCTGTTTTTAACTATATCTGTTTGGTCATTGCGGGTCAAGTAACACTGGACCTTTGTACAGGTTTTAAGTCTGATTCTAGGTAGATAAGTAATTGATGTATTGTTTTCTTTGTGACCTAGATTTGTATCGATGTTATAAATGTTTGTTTTTTGGGTACAGGGTGATTTTATTATTTTAATTTCTTTAGAACTATTTTTCTACACGTCTTTGTGATCAGGAAACAACAAACTAAAGCATACTAATGTTTTATGGCATCAAATCAAAGGTCTACAACAAAACACGATAGTACAAAAATAATATAATTGCACAAAAATAATTCCTAAATATTCTACAGACACACAGGCGTTGCGTAAATCTCACTTTCTGATAGCATCAATTTCACCAGCAAAATTATCATAATAATAATAATTATGGTTAATATATTATATAAAAATACTATGTAAATGGATAATTTGACCAAATTGTTGGTCGGTTAAATAACATGGGCGTTTCGCGTCGTTATTATCTGTGTCATAGAGTACATTTTGGTTTGATATTTCGTTTAGAGTTTAGCGGGTCAAGCAGTAATTATAGAAATCTAGTTAAATCAGAAGAATCATCAGAATATTCGTGATTTATTTAGCTGGAGTTACTTTCATTTCTTATTGAGTTCATGGCTATACACGTATTTTAGTGATTCCATAGAGTTCCATTGCAGTTTTTGTTCTTATGAATGCAATGCTGTGTTATGAAATCAAAGTGTATGAACTTTCATTAATTACCCAACCTAATATCTTTCGGGTATCCTTATAGTAGAGTAGAGTTATATGAGATAGAACAGCAGACAGACGGATTACCTGATGGTAAGCATCCAGCGCCGCCCATGAACGTCCGCAATAATAGAGGAGTTACGAGTGCGTTGCCGTCCTTTGGGGATTAGGGTTTTGAGATTTAGGGATTAGGGAAGGAATTGGAGCAGAGGAAGGATATTAACCGCACTCACACGGCGAAACACAACTCTGTGGTTGTTTCACGCCGGTTCCCCGTGAGGCTATGGTATTTTATATTATGGCATGGTATTTATCATGGCTACAGTATTTCAGCCGATTCATTCATGCTGAAGCATGGCCCTGCCACACTTAATACATCACAATGAAAACCAAACTCCAAGAAGAATTTTATGAGGTCATTTTTTCCCCGTTGTCGTATAGCCTATTATGTCACACTGTAAAGATAACATAACGTATTAACATGGGATTATAAAAGAAAACTTAAGTGAGATTATTCCAAACAACATAATAAATTTAGTAAGTATTCCTTTTACTCAACTGTCGCTCAAAACACTCCTTACTCATGAACCTATCAATAACAAATGCCAGTATCATAAACAAACACGCCCATAAACTTTCGCCTCGTAAAACAGACGTCTCATAGCACTAATTGATCACCATAATACGGATATTGGATCACCTCTCTGTAAGTACTACTAGCCAACGGAAAATCACAATAATTGCTCTCTGCCCGCCACCACCGCAAGCAATAGACACGAGTACTTCAACTCGTTACAGAGGAAAGGTTTAACAAACTGACAAAAAACCACATTAAACTTACATAACACATTGGTGAACTCTGTTCCATGGTTTAATTATATTTTACTAGTTGGTACACCTGGCTTCGCATGGGTTTGCGACCATGATAAAGTACACACGAACTTCTGGCATAGGAAAAGTATTGTTTTACTGGATAAGATATTAAATTCGGTAATGTAACTGATACAAATGATCTTTATGTAAATTCATGATCAAATTCAGAAATATTTTATCCTGTCCAAAATTAATTTATTACTCAAAATGTATCTGTATGTGTACTACAAGATTTTACAAAGAGTACACTCATTCTTAATCAAAACAAAAATGCATTCAAATTATATCCAGTCGTTTAGCAGTAAATGACAGACAAACAAGCGGACACTTATACACGCACTTTACGATATTAACATTGTACATACGTAGTTGCATAACGGTATCAAATTTTATGAGATGTGCGTACGCAACTATTTCCCCATGATTTGTATCATAAGTTTACAATTATGGTGTTGGGTGAGGTGCCTTATATTTTGTTATGGTATAACACTTATTAACAAGAGCGATGTTGCTCGGTTACGTCGTTGCGTCATAGTGGGAATATTTCACGAAAGGTCGTTAGAATTGAACTCGGAAGTTTAAAAGGTTAGGAGAGGTGTATGGTGAAGAAAAGAGATTCTATTTGGATAACAGAAATTTTGGTAGGAGGATAAAGTCTCGAAGACATAGATTTGAGGAAAACCAGAAAGAAGTAGATAAAAAATTATGTCTGATATCCTTAATATTTCTGCAGGCAAGGTTTCTTAATGCTTCATAATGGTTACTTCCTTCTTCGGGTGTGAAGAGGTTTTGTTCGGTAGAGAGACTGATGACATAAATAGGCGAAGCGCAGAACTGATCGAATGTTTGGGAAGTTTTGAAGTACGAAAAAAATAATTGCTAAGAATTCAGTTTTCTGCTATAGTTTTTGCTGTGTGAGTAACTGTTAATATTTTTTTATTTAGTAACAGACACAAGCCGTTCGATTTAATACCAAGTACAATATTCATCGACAGGTATCATGACTTGCGTTAGGTTTCACCGTGTGAGTGAGATTACCGGTAGAACGGTCCACTAATCCATAACCAGAAAACAAAATTATAATCTCCCTAACCCCCAAAGGCTATCAACTTGAGGCTCCTCTTTTGTTGCGTGATCGCTATGAATACTCGCAGATTGTCTTCTTCCCACTACAAGATTTAATTTTTCTCTGTGACGTGAAGAATTTGTAGGTATTCCACACGATGCCATAAAAAAGGACAATTCTTTTAAACCCTAGTCTTAGAATCACACACACACACACAGTTCATAATTTTACGTCAACATTTTCCGTACTACCTACTTCTTACTATACAATTATCGATCAATAAACTGCACCATTTGTAGTCAGCAGTGTTTATAGTTTCTCTTTTAAGAGTCCCATTCATATCTTTCTATTTATGCTGCCACCGCATACAAAGTACCCGAGTTACTTGCAAGTATTAGTATCGGCATACAACCGAGTTAACTATTACGTGTGGTTTGTTCTAGCAAGTATTCTGACATAATATTTTGCGTGTCTGTTGCTACTATTGTTTAGTACGGTTAGCCCAGTTCCTTGATCTTTAAAAACAGATGTGCTTGTAATTTTCTTCTCAACCCTCAAACATAGTTAACATCTAACTATAGCTTCATTTTTGCTCTGGGTGCGGTGAGAGGAACTGTTAGACTCTTACTGACTAAGTTCCAATCCGTTCCTTCTCTTGCTGGCTAGAGCTGTGGATTATTGCCATTTATTTCTGCTGAAACTCCTACGGTGGGTGCCGTAGGAACCGTCTAAGAGATTACACATTAGGGATTCAGCTGCAGTACCCTAAACCTTTTAACCTGTTGAGAGAAGAGATTTTTATAGAAATCCACATACATATTATATCATGTACGGAAAACCAATAATCCAGCGGTGGATTGTCACAAGATGTCGATGTGTAAATACACTAAAATTATGGGTTAGTTTAGCTTGTGGTTTATTGCAGTAGGTGTTCTGACATCATTCTTGCCCGACTGTTGTGGTTAGAATGGGTTGAAGCATCGGGTCAATTGAGCTTGACAACCACAATTTATCGAAAGTTTAAAAATTTAGGAAAGTAGGAAATATCGTCCTCTCTGCAGTCGTTTTGCTATTTTAATATTGACTTCTGCTAGTTAGAAAACTGCAAACGCAATTAAGGGCTCCTTAAAAATGGATATCTAATCTGAAGCCTCAAAATTAATTTCAATAGGACCAATACTGTGTGTACATGACGAATGCAGTACAAACTTGGTTGCAGAACTAGAAATTCAAAACTACATATGACACATTTAATAATTACAATTGTATGCTTCGTGTATTCAGCGACAAACGAGTACCTAAAATGTCATTTCCTATTATGTAACTTACTAGAACTACAATCTGTTATGTCCGAAGAATAAAGAGAATAATAAGACAACAATTTACTAGCAGGTGTGCCACATGTATCTGCTTGCTGCCTATCCCTTGAACATTATGTTAAGCCTATACCTATTAGGCACGCCTTTATTACCGACGAACTTACAACATGACTGACCAAATGTAGCATATAGCTGTTCTGTACACCAGTGAGTTTCTTTATAATTTGAGCTGTGTTATTTTTAGTGTAAAGCCGAAAATCAAACATAAATTATTGTCGAATTGGATATAGGATAAAATTCTGGCGTCTATCCATACTTTCAAGTTTGACGGTCCCTATTTTAGCATTTTAAGGAATGTTTTTATTGTTATTTTTTTATTAGATTCACGATTTTAACATAAATACGTTATCTAGTGGATAATTTCTAATCTAAAAGTTTGTCAGGTTAATCTGTCTGGGTCATATGATGAGAGCTTGTGTGTAGTTTTGCAAACTACTTCTTGTTTTGGCTGCAGTATTTAGAATAATTATGAAACTTTATGTTAAGCTGAGAACGAATCGTAGACTGACATAACGTCTTACTTGTTAGTTGGATAAACCAATACTCTTTTAAGATATACCTTAGCCGCTATAGCGATGGCTGGAAGTTAACATTAAGATAAATGAATTTCGACCCACTTCGTTGATATTATATTCCAAGGTGGTTACGATGACGATAATGTTTTTGGGCTCAAAACTCTACTTTAGATGTTGATGGTGACCACCAGGATGCTTATGTTTTATATTGAAATTCTTAATTTACCAAGGGGTCTTTACCTTTTTCGTACAATTTCCTGTTTGGTTTACAATAGGGTACCTACTTGAAAACGAGGCAATATAATACTCTCTCAGAAAACCAACCGTGTGAGTGGCTGGCGTTTACCGTTCCCTTTCCTACCTGCCCCTGATCCCATAACCCCAAATTCTCAATCCTCGAACGACGCCCAAAAGGCCGGTAACAGATTTGTCACTTCTATGGTGTTGCGGTTATCCATGATTGCGGCCTAGATTGGTTATAACCAGATGACCCGTCTGTTCTTTAGCGTCGCTATCCCATAAAAAGGGACAATTAAAATTGTTCGCCTCTGTTTATCCTATCCATTAATTGACTTTTATAGCAAACCGTCGATTCTTCAACTAAACAAGACATACTCTTGTATGGTTATAGTTATGTTCGAACTAAGAGAAAGGGCTATAGGTTATGGTGTGTTGCTCCGTCAATCTGTACAATGCGAGTACTTAAACACTTCACTGTTGGGCAAGGCAAGCCTTCTAACTCAATAATGTTAGTCATTTCTTAACATGATTATTATGTTACATTACATTTAGGTAAGTATATGGGTAGATTTTAATATAAAATACATAAATGTCATACAGCTGTATTTAATCAAAGCTGTACAAAAACTATTTATAGTTACTAAAGGTTTTTGTAAAAATAACATTTTTGAAATTAGAAGTCGATAGATGATTTACGTCAGCCTGCTTGGGGCGATAGGGTTTGCCAGACTCTTACTGAATCGTTTCTTTTCCAGCTCTGAGCCGGGGTCGTTTTACATCATTTCTCTGCCATTGCAACCCTTTTTTGAGGACAGAATTTAAAGATTTTAAAATAGCTTTTTTCGCCCTAAGCTGGGCAAGAGGTAGTGTGATACTTTTACTTGCAAAAAACTCCAGGTTGGAGCTGCAATACAATACTGCTTTTGACAAGCAACCTCAGCTGAATATTATGCCTATTGGGCCCTATCTGTAATGCAACTTGGAATTAAAACGATAAAAACATCGACCTTATGTATAACAGCAATCAGTCAAATTTTCCACAACTCCTTTCTCTTTCCACGAACAGCGATATTTTCGAGCAAGAAATCGTCCCTGACACATTCATCCATCACATATAAACAAAATAGTCAACTAGCGTTAATAAATACATCTACAAACTTTAAAGCCTGTGCAAAAACATGCCATTGAACTTCATAGATTGGAACATCTTACACTCCTTACAAGACTTTGTGCTAATCATCATAATTGTTACAAAATATAAACTTAGGTATCACGTCCACAGCTTCTTTATTCGTCAAAATAATAGCGATACGATTATTTTGAGTTTATGTAACTAGTTGCGGTTTGTATCTATATTCGGTTAGTAAGTCCAAAAAAATATTCTGTGGTTTCTTCAAGTGATTACGGCTTGATTTGTCTCAAGTTCGCACTTAGCCTGGTATTTATTTATGAGTTGAGATGATGCGAAAATAATATTACAACAGACACTGCTTAGTCTATTTATTGTATGTAAAATGTTTTCTTGCAAGTCATGACTGTGTCGATTAAATTGCCTTTTCTTTTATCTTTATTTCTCTTTTTTGTTCTATTCTTATCATCATCAGAAAATATCCACATTTCCTCGTGAAATTACGAGTTTCCTCTTCATAATGAGCGTTTTCCATAATCTCCACTTTTGTATCTCTTTTCATCTGCATGTGAGTTATAGAAGCATAAGCATGATGGAAGATATGAAGAAGATGGAAAGAGACAGAAGTAATCTGCTTGGTCTTTACTTAATGTGTATTACTCCTATCTGTACTTCGTTCCTTTTGTAATAATATGCTGAAAATATTATTGGAAAAAGTTTTTTGAGAGCTTCTTCTGCCTTCAAAATTATAATTTTTTCAAAACTTTTACTTATTCAAAAAAGCGTTTTGAGCAAATTAGGTAAAATTGATATTTTAATTTTCTTTAAATCTTGATGTTCAAGTATGATAACAAAAATTAAATTAATATTTACAACGACCATTGGAAATACAGCCTAACAGTGACTTGCAGTATTGAAGAGCTAGCCTATGAAGCAACTAACATCGGTTGCTGACATCGCTTCTTGTGAATCAAGTACATTCTTACTTAATTGCCGGCTGTATTCCGGTCAACAGTATTTATTTGAATTTTTAGAATGTTCAATGTAAGTTAAGTAACTTAATTTTTAACACATGACTTGTTCACAATTAGTTATATCGATTTGTTTATTAAGATGCTTGTGATGTAATGATTGTGGGTTACGTTAATTTGTATTAAGACCTTTTTGAGGGAGGAAAACATCAAGTGACTTCTAGAAAATTATTCTTGTAGAGAGAGTGTAAAGTGTGTCTCTTATAGACTAAAAACAATCTCGTTCCTTCTCATGCGCTATAACTGAATTAAGTTGTAGTAAAGTTAATACTCTCAAATAGAAGACATAGAATGCTAAAAAGTTTTTTGTCATTTGTGCCAATATTGATATAGTGCTTTAAATAAATGAGTGCTTTTGATTGAAGAACCTAAGTGTTGTACCTCGCTAGCTGCTATTGTTTGCATAATATGATAATATTTATATCTCACGATTCATGCGTTTGTTAGGTTTTGGGATAAGAATGATTAACATGATAAAATGGTGATTTTCAGTATAATTTTGCATTGATTTAGTTTAGCTTCCAATTAGAAAAATTAAGGGGAAAGAAAGATAAAATATTTGTAAATAGCTAACAATAAAGGCAAAGTTACTATATCACCAATACAATATTCTGAGTGAGTTAATAAATAACTATAATGATTTTCCTGGTTACTGCAACGGGTAGCTGTTTTGGTACCCCGAGCCTCACCTTCCTCATTCGAAAATGTTGGTCAGCGTTTTCTTAACACCTATTGTGCTATTATTTGAATAACATTTGCTATTAAAAGAAACATAATATGGCCCTTAGCCGGATATTGATTTCTGTCTATTTTGGGATACATTTGTTACATACAGTTTTGTGAACCAATTAAAATAAGTTTTGTACTTTATTACTCTAATATACTTTACTAGCGACCCGCATAAATTTCTCGTCTATTTAATAGATGTTATTATACCTATAAACTTTTCTCTTAAGTAATTCAGTATTTTTAAAGATTCAAGCATACATATAGAGGCAGACAAACCCAGCTTCCCAACTATATGCAGTATCACTGGATCACAATGAAATATTTATAAAATTAATTACATTAAGTAACTTGGTATGCAAGATAATATAAAATATTTTACGCACCTAACTAATGTTGTGCAAAACCGCAATGATTCATGTAATGTCATCATCGACCAGTGTACTCAGATGTGCAAGTCATTGTCCACTGTTTATTGTTTCATCATAAACATAGCAATACACACGTCTTTCCTGATGTCATCAACAGATAGTAGAAAGAATGCCTTTTCAAACTTAGAGGTCTAAATCCCCGGAAAAAGGTAAATTATTACCTATCTTGAACCCTGCGCCTTGGCAATAATGTCTACCTTGTTGATCGAAGACTCCTATTACAGATAGCAGCACGTCAAGCCACTAGCCTTGCATTTCAACTCTCTTGAGTATTGGATAGCCTTCAGCCTTCGCATGGAATTCAGGCAGATTTTGAGCATTGATCGGTTCCCGTATGGAACAAAATTTTTTGTGATCTACAAATATTTGTAAATTTTTTACAAGCCTCAGGGAACCATGGTGTTCTCCCATAGTTTTAAAATGTATATACATACGTAGATACTCGTATATGTTTTATAACACCACGACAATTTCCCCGTCTACTAAGACACGGTGAAGAAGCGATTAAAGGTTTTTTAGCCTAATCTAAATAAAAGGTAAGACTTTTGCTTGAAGGAAACATTTTTAAGTTTTGTTTTTATTATAGATTGATGACACCAGTAACACCAGCGACGTTAAGAGTACGTTTCTAGCCTTGAGGCTGGGTTTAAGGATTTGAGATGGGGTGAGCAGGAGGATTGCGCATGACAAGACAAGACAAGAAATATCAACGCCACCAATAAACATTCACAACATCAGAAAAATTACAAGTGCATGGCCGTCAATCGGATATTTTTGAAAATTTATGAAATACCTCGGAAATTTGATTGAACTTTATTTTTTATTGGAAAAAAGGTCAGTCATTCAAACCTAATAAAAGATTAGTAATAGAAAGTTTTATTATCTCTGTACTTTGATCATTACCAGTAATTACTATATTTATTTATGTAATAGGCGATTGGTAGTCCAAAGTTCAAGATGTGAGAACTGACAAGAAAGTTTCACTATAGAATTTTATTACATCGGTCTATGACACAGAGTCCAAAGTCCAAGTGACGTAAAATTTGAACTTTGACCGTTACATTCGCGAAATGAACAGCATTTAATCGCACTCGATAATAGACGTTAAATGAAATGTTAAAGGGTTCTGTTTAGATGCTGCGTTGAGTTTTTACGTAATTATTTTTTTGCTGTGTTCTAGATTTTTTTGCGTTGCGTATCCAAAATAGGAATGTGGCTGTTAGAGCACCCTGTTATGAAAACACCATTGTTCTACCAACATCAAAACTATCACAAAACCTGATTGTGCATAGGTAAAGAAAAACATACTTTATTACTTGAATAATAAGTCCATTCTTCTTTTGTCCACTGACACTAAAGAAAACTTAATTAATAAGGCTAGTGATCCTGCACTTTACCTCAGACGTCGTTTAAAAGATTCCATTTTTAAATAATTTTGTGGTAACAGAAAATATTTATACAAAGGTAGATGTCACCAATTAATAAGAAAACAAAATAATGGAATCAAAATTTATAGGATCACAATCAAAGAAGCAAAACATCAGACAATACTTATCTACAAAACTTGAGACATCGTAAGAAAAACTGACTTCTTAGTTCATATGCCCTTAATTACACTGGCACTCATACTTTTTGAGGCGGAACATGAGCCTTGTATGACATATGGATGGATTTCCTCATATGGGTCGCTAGTGGCCCACGGTACCGCCCATTGCTTTGCTTGTATTAAAGATATTTATTGAGAATCTTCCATGTTGTCACATCGTATCAGATCGTTGGAAAATCCATGTCACAAAGATTCGCTTAGACTGTTACAGGCATTATGGAACGTGAACTCTTTGAACACTATTTAAGTGGATTTGGAAGCAGCAATAAACATGGTATAAACATGGGTTTTTTATGGGAAAGGTCGGCCAACAAGCTGACCGATTACCTGGTCAGGTAGTAAGCAATTGGCGCCGCACATGGATACCTACAACACCAAGGAAGTTACGAGCGCATTGCCGGCCTTTTGGGGATAAGGGTTTGGATATTTAATGATTAAAAAAGGAGAGGGGGAGATAATGGGCCTCCGGTAACATCACTCAAATGGCGACACACAACGCTGTGGTTGTTTTACGGCGGTTTTCGGTAAGGCCGTGGCCGTATCACTCTTAACTAAAAATATTGAAGCTATAGAAAGAAAAAACAGTTTTCAATTACACATCTGCATCTACAGCATCTCTACTACAACTACTATCAAAAATGCAACATTTGCCTTCTTACAAACTACAAAATAATATGCTGTCAAAAAACAAAGCATTTTTAATAATGAAATATCTATAAAACGTTGAAACTTGCGTTAACAATAGTAAAATTATTAGTAAAACCATCTTTGACTTATCAAAACAATGTTGGTCAACGAAAACGACATTCCGTAAGAAATTCCTTATACGCTAATCATGTTGGTAATCATTTCCAATCCAGTTAGCCTTCACAATCCTTAGAGAAAACGTATCTTCTAAGAAATTTTATCATCGTATTATTACTATGAAGTTTCCAAACTGCTATCTCCAATCATATCATGTATGATGATGAAAATGATATCATGACATCTCCCGTCATAAGTCCTGTGTTACTGATGAAAACAGCCTTGTTCTTTCTCCTGCTTCGGACCCGGACTGCGGTACATCTTTGCACCTTGTACTCACAACCCTGGCAGAAAATGTACGTAGTAGAGTCATAGTGGGAGACAAGCTGGTGATGAATAATGTCTACTAACTTCAAAGTGTACAAAAATCTTTTTAATTCTCTATCGTCACAACCACGGTAAGAGTAATGTTGGTCTTACGAAAGATTTGTCAGTGAAAAAGAAAAAGATATTTGTCATTTCATTTTATGTTAATAATAACAGCTATGCCATAAAAACCAATATTTTGACTCATAAAGTTTAATAATGATTTTTCGACGAGCCGAAAGTTTAAAGTTTAAGTCATGGTTTGTGGTTTGATATTAACAATCATGAAAGAATAAGGGTCATATCACTAGTTAGCTATAGTATTCGGGAAACTCATCACAACATGAGGTGCTTCATAATTTTGCAACGTAATATTCATGTATAGAAAAGTATGCCAGGTCTCGTGCAATGTCTTATTAGAGATCCGTTGTCTTATAAACAAGACCTTTACTTCAATTTCTTTTAACATGTTGTAGATTTTAACTGAGAATCGAGTTCGTTATTAATTTGATCTCTTTGACTTAGAAAAGATTTGAAAAATCATTGCATAATAATATACACCATTTCTTAAAATGGAAAATGTAATTTCGTTAGTAATGGATTGCAGTTTCTCTCAATACTAAATTTATTTTTGCGTTCAAAAATGAATATATGTCTGTTTATTTTAACTGGTGGGGTGTTGTAAGTAAGGATACAACTTTGGACCCTGTCAGGCACATTATGGAATACTTATACTATTGTGACAGAAAACTCTTTGACATCATGACGTCAATGGATGGTTGTCAAACGTTGCCTAGAGATTGTAAATTTCGTCGTGAATTGTCAACACGAGTTGGTGTAATCGGTAAGGCGTGTGGATTACACCACAGAGACCCCGAGTTCGAGTCTCGCCGTAAACATGAAGTTTTTTAGTTGATAGAAGTTTTGTCGAACTTTCTGGAATATTTGAGTGAAAGTAATGAAAAATTAAGGAGCGAGAAGGAGAATAAATAAAAATGAATAACGAAATTATTGGAAGGTTCTGGAGGCATGACGATCAAAAAGAATAACGAAATTGAATGTTCTAGAACCTGACCGGGGGTATATAAGCGGAACTGCGGCTCACCGCTGGCAGTTGAGTTCTAAGTCCAAAGCGATTCGGAAGAAAAGGAAGAAGTGAAAAGAAGAAAAGTGAGTGAAATAGTGAAGTACAGTGAAATAGTGAAGTGCAGTCAGTTAAGTGAGTTAAGTCAGCGTGAACAGTGAACGGCAAAGTTGTGTCAGTCGGCCGGACTCTGCTGGAGAGGAACGCCAATAACTTATCCGTATCCGTGGACGCTGTCACTTAAGTGCAATAGAAAGTCTGAAAACCGGTATTAGTGTTTAATTTCATCCAATCCCGTAACCCAAGCCCGCATAGTTAGGAACGTGACGTCAGGCACGTAACATTTGGTGTCAGAAGTGGGATTGGAGAAAAATGCCGCTAGTGCCGCAGGACGTAAGAGGAGTGAGTACCCGTGCTATGTCAGAAGCGCAGCGTGTGAGGGAAGAGGGTGCTGCAGCTCAGACCAGCAATGCAGAAGCCAAGCCTGTGCAGATGGATCTTCTGCTACAGCTGCGGCAAATGATGGCAGAACAGCTGCGTGAGCTGAAAGAAGATCAAGCGCGCCGCCAAGAAGAGCAAGCACGCTGTCAGGCAGAACAGCTGCGGGAGCTGAAAGAAGATCAAGCGCGCCGCCAAGAAGAGCAAGCGCGCCGCCAAGAAGAGCAAGCGCGCCGCCAAGAAGAGCAAGCACGCTGTCAGTCAGAACAGCTGCGGGAGCTGAAAGATGATCAAGCTCGTCGCCAAGAGGAGCAAGTGCGTCGCTTGGAAGACATGCATAAAGATTTCACGAAGGGACTGCAAAAGGCTGTCAAACGGGTACAAGAAGTGGAGGAAGGTTTAGGCAAGTTGGAACATCGCGTCATGGCGATAGAGGAGAGATTGGAAGAAGAGATCTCCAAAATCAAGCAGGAAGTGACAAACCCAAGCCCTTTGAAGAGCCGAAGCCGTCTTGCAGCCGTTTTTGACGCCCCAAATGCGGCCTTAAGCGCAACGAAAGGGCTCAAGATTCCCCATTACGACGGAACAACATCCTGGACCGCGTTCAAGCTACAGTTTGAGACACTTATGGAGGCTTATGGTTGGACTCAGAAGGAAGCACAGTCAGCCCTCACCCTGGCCCTCCGTGATCAAGCGCTCTCAGTGCTGGAAGCTATCGGCGCAAGTGGGGATCTCAGCTTTAGTGCCCTCCTCAACGCACTTGAGGCACGTTTTGGAGACAGCCACCTCGAGCACGTATACAGAGCGCAATTAAAAGAGCGTACTCAGCGTGCTAATGAGAGCCTACAGCAATGGTCCGTGGAAATCGAGAAACTTGTGCGTCGAGCTTTCCGGTCGACTCCGTCAATGATTGAAGGCACGCTTCTCCAAGCGTTCATTGACGGTATTCGGGACCCCGAAGTACGAGCTGCTGTTCATCTGGGCCATCACAAGAACATGAAAGAAGCTCTGGCCCATGCATTGGAAGTGGAAGCCGTGCGTGGCAACTCCCGTACCTTACGTCTGCGGGAAATGACGACAACGGAGCAGGTACCTCCACGCCGTCGGAATTTCATGTGCTATGGATGTGGAGAGCGTGGGCACATACGGAGCGACTGCCCGAAGAAGATGAACCGCCAGGACGCGGCGGTCTCAACTTCTGACCAGCAGGGAAACTTAAATCCAGCCAGGGCTGCGGGGTGGGCGCTGGCTGGTAGTGGAACAACCCCAACAATCTACATCAAGCAAACCAACGATGGCAATACTCTGGTGATAGACGGTCAAGTAAATGGGAAAAACAGTCAGCTAACATTAGATACTGGAGCTTCAAGGACGGTGATAAATGTTCGGCTGCTCGAGCAAAACATCAGGAAACACCTTAAACCAATTGTTGGCCTACAAATGAAATCAGCTACCGGCCAGTGCATACCGATAAGTGGAAAACTGCATGTAACAATCAAAATTGGGGAACGTGTTTATCGACATGAGGTTATTGTGGCCAAAATTCTGGATGACTGCATCCTGGGACTTGACGTCCTGCAAGGGCACCAGTGTAACATCGACCTAAAATCTGGAGTTTTACTATGTGGAACTGAGGAAATTCCGATGAAGGGTGGAACCCTGGGAAAAGTTTGCTGTTTAAGAAGAACTGTTCTTGCACCAAAATCACAGACTCTCGTACCAATCGCATTACCTAGGAGGAAGGAAGGAAGTTTACCTCGAAGGTGCGCTGTGATAGATAAATCGGAACACGTAAGCTCATGGCTACCGGCAAGAACTGTCGTGGGGTCATCTGATGTCAACTGCATTCCAGTATTCAACTTCAGTGATTCAAAAATTACGATTGAAGAAGGAGAGCCTGTGGGCGTATTGGAAGAAGTGGCCTGGATAAGAAAATGCTCGGAGAATCTTGTGAAGAAGGACAGTACGGGAATAGACTTTGTAACGAAAATCTTAGACGAAAACAAAAGTCTGACAAAAGTGGAGACTATGAAAGCTAGAAATTTACTTCTTCGATTCTCTGATGTGTTTTCAAGAAGCGATGGTGATATTGGCCGAACTGGTTTGGTGAAGCATAAAATAAACACAGGTGATACAATGCCAATTCGTCAAAGGCCCAGACGCATACCATTCGCTCGCGAGAAAGAGGTTGAAGAAATGATTGACGATATGAGGAAAAATGACGTGATAGAGCCCTCTTCTAGCCCTTGGTGTTCACCTGTCGTGCTTGTCAAGAAGAAAGATGGTTCAACGAGGTTTTGCGTAGACTATCGACGATTGAATGATGTAACCAAGAAGGATAGCTACCCGTTACCAAGAATCGATGACACACTTGACACACTGAGTGGCATGAAATGGTTTTCAACGCTCGATCTGAAAAGCGGCTATTGGCAGGTGGATTTGGATCCCAAGGACAAGGAAAAGACCGCATTCTCAACTGGGAAGGGACTCAGGCAATTTAAGGTGATGCCATTTGGATTATGCAATGCACCGGCAACCTTTGAGCGTTTGATGGAACAGGTGCTGGCGGGACTGCTGGGCGAAACCTGCCTAGTTTACCTCGATGACATCATCATTGTTGGACGGGATTTTGACGATCATCTAAGGAAATTGGAAAAGGTACTCGATAAGCTGCGTGGAGCAAATTTAAAGTTGAGTCCAAAGAAATGCTCTTTCTTCAAGCGCGAAGTGAATTATCTAGGACATGTTATTTCTGAGAGAGGAATTGAGACTGATCCAGCCAAGACTGCCGCTGTTAAGGAATGGCCAACACCTAAAGACAAAACGCAAGTTCGGGCATTTCTTGGATTGTGCTCGTATTATCGGCGGTTTGTGAAAGGATTCTCGGATATTGCCAAGCCTTTGCATCGATTGACAGAGGAGAAACGTGCCTTTATCTGGGACGAGGATTGTGAGCAAGCCTTTCGAGAACTAAAAGAACGGCTTTGTAACACACCAATTCTCGGATACCCCAGCGCGAAAGGAATATTCGTAGTTGATACGGATGCCAGCAATATTGGAATAGGAGGTGTCCTTTCACAACGCGATGGTGAGCAGGAGAAGGTTATTGCTTACTTCAGCAAGTCACTATCCAAGCCGGAGAAGAATTATTGCGTGACCAGGAGGGAATTGCTGGCCGTAGTCAAAACTCTGCACCATTTCAAGAAGTATTTACTGGGACGGAAATTTTTGATCAGAA
Source organism: Spodoptera exigua (assembly GCA_902829305.4). Classification (NCBI taxonomy): domain Eukaryota; kingdom Metazoa; phylum Arthropoda; class Insecta; order Lepidoptera; family Noctuidae; genus Spodoptera; species Spodoptera exigua. The sequence goes on along the minus strand of LR824601.2, from coordinate 1,242,896 downwards.
CTGATCACGCTGCTTTGAAATGGCTGCTTCAGTTTAAGGATCCCGAAGGCCAAGTAGCCAGATGGTTGGAACAACTTCAGGAATTTGACTTTGAAATCGAACATCGCGGCGGAAGAATTCATGGCAACGCAGATGCATTATCGAGACGCCCATGCGTGGAAGATTGCAAGCATTGTGCCAAGAAGGAAATTGCTTTTCTTAAGGTGATAAGGACTGATACTGTTGACGAGGCATGGGGAGATGATGCAATGAAATTAGAACAGGAAAGAGATGCGGATATCAAACCAATACTGGAGTGGCTACGAAGTGGTAACAAGCCAAGTTGGAGTGACGTCGCCCAATATAGCGCGGTAACGAAAGGTTTATGGGCACAGTGGAAAAGCCTTACGCTGCATAACGGACTTCTGTGCAGGAAATGGGAATCAACAAACGGCAAGGACGAGCATTTGCAATTGGTGGTGCCTCGTACAAAAATAAGGGATGTATTAAAAGCGTTCCATGATGGATCTTCTGGAGGACATTTGGGAATTAGGAGGACTTTGGTGAAGATCAAGGAGAGGTTTTATTGGTTGCATTGCAAATATGACGTCGAAGATTGGTGCCGGAAATGCACTAGTTGTGCAGCTGTCAAGGGTCCACAAACAAGAAGCAGGGGGGCGATGAAAATCTACAATGTTGGTATGCCTTGGGAGAGAATAGCCTTAGACATCGCTGGACCATTTCCAATCACTGATTCGGGCAATCGCTACGTTTTAGTGGTTATGGATTATTTTACAAAATGGCCGGAGGTCTTTGCCATACCGAATCAAGAGGCAGTAACTGTAGCCACGAAGTTGGTAAACGAGGTATTCACCCGATTCGGAGTGCCCTTGGAGATGCACAGTGATCAAGGACGGAACTTTGAATCCCAAGTTTTCCAGGAAACTTGTAAACTTTTGGGAATCCATAAGACTCGAACGACCCCTTATCATCCACAGTCAGATGGAATGGTCGAACGCTTCAACCAAACATTGGAGCGACACTTAGCAAAGGTGGTTGACAGCCATCAGAGAGATTGGGACACTTACATACCTCTCTTCTTGCTTGCCTATCGGACTGCTGTACATGAAAGTACCGCAAAGACGCCTGCATTTGCAAATTTTGGAAGGGAATTGAGATTACCGGCAGATCTTGTATCGGGCTGTCCACCTGGTGACTCTCGCACCGAGTTTAGCGATTACATAAGCGAGTTAAGGGCAAAAATGTTGGACATTTATGAGCAGATCAGGGAGGCCGGTCTTCAAGCTAGTGATCGCGCAAAGACGCGCTATGATCGACGAGCCAATTCTGTTGGGTTTGAAGAGGGGTCATTGGTCTGGCTTCATAATCCAGTCAGAAGGAAGGGAAAATCTCCAAAGCTGCAACCGAGTTGGGAAGGTCCTTACGAGATAGTCACGAAGATCAATGACATTACTTACAGAATTCGGAAGTCTTCAAGGAGCCCTTTGAAAGTTGTCCATATAGACAGGTTGGCGAGGTATTACGGCAGCAACGATGCTCGGGACGAGCGAATCTAAGAGGGGGGCAGTGTGACAGAAAACTCTTTGACATCATGACGTCAATGGATGGTTGTCAAACGTTGCCTAGAGATTGTAAATTTCGTCGTGAATTGTCAACACGAGTTGGTGTAATCGGTAAGGCGTGTGGATTACACCACAGAGACCCCGAGTTCGAGTCTCGCCGTAAACATGAAGTTTTTTAGTTGATAGAAGTTTTGTCGAACTTTCTGGAATATTTGAGTGAAAGTAATGAAAAATTAAGGAGCGAGAAGGAGAATAAATAAAAATGAATAACGAAATTATTGGAAGGTTCTGGAGGCATGACGATCAAAAAGAATAACGAAATTGAATGTTCTAGAACCTGACCGGGGGTATATAAGCGGAACTGCGGCTCACCGCTGGCAGTTGAGTTCTAAGTCCAAAGCGATTCGGAAGAAAAGGAAGAAGTGAAAAGAAGAAAAGTGAGTGAAATAGTGAAGTACAGTGAAATAGTGAAGTGCAGTCAGTTAAGTGAGTTAAGTCAGCGTGAACAGTGAACGGCAAAGTTGTGTCAGTCGGCCGGACTCTGCTGGAGAGGAACGCCAATAACTTATCCGTATCCGTGGACGCTGTCACTTAAGTGCAATAGAAAGTCTGAAAACCGGTATTAGTGTTTAATTTCATCCAATCCCGTAACCCAAGCCCGCATAGTTAGGAACGTGACGTCAGGCACGTAACACTATTATTCTGGATCTCGGACACAAGATATTGGTCCATAAATGAAGAACACAATAATCCTTTATATGTATTAGTCACGTTTTCAGTTTGTGTATCAAACTCTTTTAGGTACTGGTAAAAGTTTGACATACCTACCTTTTTATTTTAACTTTTTTAACACAAAAACAAGTTATGATCGTGAAGTGTAAATACTACAAACTAGAAACCGTAAAATTATAGAAAAAAAATTGCTAAAAAGAGATTCGTAAAAATGCTTCAAAAAATGTCTAATGTATTCTACGGAATCCGTCACGAAATAATAAGGTAAGCCTAATATTAAAAAAACTCTTTTCATTCAAAGTACTTGTCCAACATGAAGCAATAGTTTATTAGTAATATGTTCAGTTTGTTTGTTTGTTCATGTGGCATCTTGTACCAAGACATGTTGTGTGATTACGAGTACATGTGCAATCATATCGTCTTAAATCCACGTACCTTCAAATATCTTCGTAGATATTTTTGAATGAGGGACTTTTGTGTCTCTTGTGGTTATAAGTCTAACAGCCTATGTGTGTTTACTTAAAAATCCAAAGTTATTCTTTTACAGACAGTGACGTAATCAAATATTGTCCAAAGGTACGGTTTAGAAAATTCCACGTTTGAAATTTTGAGCGATGTACAGAAACCTGCAGAGTTATAGCGCTTGAAGCAAATAGTAAATTGCAAGGTTCGCCTTTTTTGGCTGGGTTACCTAGTACCAACAACTACTTTTTGTATTTTCTTTTTTATTTCACAACAAGGTTTCCATTTGTCAACCGTGTGGCCTGTTATCGTCTGCCAGAGGTGATACGCATATACGCAACGTGGAAACGCTATCCTATCCCCCATAATGATGTTACTGCGCGACTAACAGAATAACTGGAAAAAATGTTTGTTGAATACACGGCGCGCCACGATCATTTTTTGGCAAACTTTTACGAGAGTTTTTTTAATGGAATAGATCGGTAAATGTGCAGACGGATTACCTGATGGTAAGCAATCAGCGCCGCCCATAGACACCCGCAATACCAAAAGAGTTACGAGTGCTTTGCTGGTCTTTTAGGGATAACGGTTTCAGTTATTTAAGGATTGGGAAGGGATGGGGGATTGGGCCTCCGGAAACCCAACGCTGTGGTAGTTTCACGCCGGTTTTCTGTGAGGCTTGGTATCACTCCGGTTGAGCCGACCCATCCGTGTCGAAACTTGGCTCTCCCACACTTATTGGTATATGGATTTAGAGTTAGGTTATATGAACTAAAATTGATAAATAATTATTTCGGACTTTAAATTTCGATAATTAATTTACATACTAGCGTCAGTCGAAAACGCACTCGCAATTCCTCTTGTGCTGCGGGTATCCATGGAGGGTACCAACAGGTAATCCGTGATTATAAAAAAATGTTAGATTTTCAATAAATGACTGTGCGTATCAATAGATCAGACAGATCTGCTTTTAATTACTTACAACATAGAGATATCAAACATAAACAAATCCCTTCACTTTTTTTAAAGGTTTCACGCATTTGTGTTGCAATATATTGCCAAAGTTGATTTATTTATACACACACGTACTTGTACATACATGTTTACTTACCTAACCGTTTGTAGAACGAGCAAGTTCACTTGACAGCAAATGGTCACTGTCAGACAATTTGGCACATAAGTATTATAAGATTAATATCTGTACAGGTCAAATAAACAGTGAGTTGAAGTCAATCATGATGTATTCTAGAAACTGTTTCTAAGAGTATTATGTAAGTTGTAATATTTATTTACTATTGTTTTTAAGTCGTTTATAGGAGAACAATATTTTCTCCTTATACCTTCTTGATTTTGCCGATGAGCTATTATTATTACGCAATATATAGGTAATATTTTTGAAATGTTTAGTACGTACAAAGCATATTATTTTATAATTCATAAATAGAACTAAAAATAAATTGATTTTAAAATGTTTGGAGTTTAAAAGAAGACAGAGGGCTGATGTTCAACCGGGTACGCGCAACGAGGCACTGCGATCTTGGCCCAGAGCAGGAGAAGGAACGGGGGGGTTTTTAGTCGGTAAGAGTTTGACAATCCCTCCCGCCCCATCTTGTAGGGCACAAAAAAAAGGGATGAGACAGAGCTAACTACCCTAAGATTGAAAAAGGCAGGTTCTTCCGACCAGGACTTGAGACGAGGAGTAGTCTAGCAGGAAACTTCCCAACAGTTCTTTGTAGTTTAATTATATTTATTTCATCTTATACCGGTAATCTTCTCTGCATCACCCAAAGGCCGTACTGGTAGAGAATGCGCAATGCATTAGCCCCCACCTTAGGCACATTATCTTGTGTATGAAGCTAGCTGAACATAGCTAGTAAATAAATAACTATGTTAATCACTCCCAGTAAAAGAGGGCTTGACACTAGCCTAATATGTTCCCACTGCTGAACAAAGGGCTCTTTTCACACGAAACAGAGATGAGCGACAAAGATCTATAGAATGGTAGTACACAGTCAAATGGATCAAAACTAGATTTAAATGGATACAGGTGCAAATGTAAATTAAAATAATATTTTGAAAGTGCACTTAGTGATCCGATTACACATTTAATCCCAAGCTTTCAAACACTGCAATATGCAGCTGAAATTCGGAATTACTCATGCGTAGGTATAAACATAATTATTATTACTTAAATCATTGTTCGGACTGTAAATTAAAGGCAAGCCATTCATTGTATAAATTTAATGAATGTGTGTGTAATCCTTCTAGTTAATATGATATCTAGACTAAAAGGTTTTACCACAAACTTACAACAATCTACCTCATAAACATTTTTTTTTCTAAAGTTTGATTCGGTTAGCTGGCAAACGAGCAAACGGATTATCTGATGTTAAGTACCCGAAACAGCGCTGTCCATGGAGATCCGCAATATCAGAGGAGTTACGAGTACGTTTTTACTTATATTACTCTTTCTTTTTATATTGTATTACCATGTTTTTTGTTTTCGTGTTTAAACACTTCTTTGTTCTGTGTCTTATGTGCGTCCTAGACGCGAATAAATACTTTTCTTTCTTTCTACGTTGCCGACCTTTTGTGGATTAAGTATTTGCAGATTTAGGGATTGGGGAGGGGATGGATGAGGATGACAACTCGTGGTCGTTACACGCCGGGTTTCTGTGCGGCCGTTGTATGGCTCCAGTCGAGCCGACCTATTCGTGTCGAAGTATGGCTCTCACACTTTTAAACTTCACAAATTAATAATCTATTTCTTTTTGAAATCACAGACGACTTGTTATCATAAAATTTTCAAAGCAAGCGTCCCTATCACATCTCCGACAAAATCAAGCAACCATTATGTCACATTGAATAATCGCATACTTCATTAATTACACGCTACACGTACTTCTATTATATAACGTTAAACGCAATAACACCCTGGTTACAAGAACTGGCCTGTAAAGTAAGGTCACACAATCTGTAACAAAAAATGTGACTGTTACACTTTCTCCGTATAACTTGTCATTTCATGTTATGGTTTGTCATGTCACGACATTTGGGTGGGCACTGATTTATGTGCTCGACTTAATAGTTGGACTGTTAATAAGTAACTGACTCTGTTTGTAGCAATTAAAATATTTTTTTTTTTTATGTAATTGGTCGGCAAACGAGCAGACGGATTACCTGATGGTAAGCAATCAGCGCCGCCCATGGACACCCGCAACGGAGGAGTTACGAGTGCGTTGCTAACCTTTTAGGGATTAGGGATATGGAGATTTAGGGATTCAGGAGGGGTTGGGGGCGGGGAAGGATTGAGCCTCCGGTAACCTCACTCACTCAGAGAGAGACCCATGCTTCGGCACGAATGGGTCGGCTCGACCGAAGTGAAACCACGGCCCCACAGAAGACCGGCGTGAAACAACCTGGAGGCCCAATCCTTCCCTTATCCCTAAAAGGTCGGCAACGCACTCGTAACTCATCCGTTGCGGGTGTACATGGGCGGCGCTGATTGCTTACCATCAGGTAATCCGTCTGCTCGTTTGCCGACCAATTACATAAAAAAAACTTTAGATACATATAAAATTAAAATAAAGAATAAAACTGCTGGATAACATAACATACATTTTCTCTCTTACATACTCTATTTCTACACAGGGCGTAAGAAATCAATCAACGATCAGTACCCCTTACCCCACCACGTTTAAGAAAGGGTAATTTCTATCAGCTATTTAAGTTTGAAGAGAATCCCAATGTTATAGTTATGTTTACATAAGCAACTAGTAGACTATAATTACATGTAGTGTGTATACCGCAACAATATACAAATACTTTGTGTTTATCTCAAAAAAGTGTCCAGTGTACTCGTATGTATGTACTTGTGTATCAATGTTTAACTTTAAAGTAACACCTGGCCGCTAAACGAATGTCGATAAACATCGATGACGGCGCAGTATCAGTTCGAAAGCAAATTATTAGTTTGTTTTTATTACTAATTTATTTCATCAAACCTCAAACAAACGCCGGCGTTCGCACACCTAATTGTTCTTCCGTATATTGTCACTTTTAGAAACCTATATCTAATAATACTGAGTAATTGAGTATGTATGAGTTTTTTGATGGTAGCCCCATTTTATTTTATATTATATCAAATAAGCATAATGGTTGTGAGTTTCTCCGATTAATAGTGCTATTGTTATGACAAATTCGGAGACTATAGGCTAAAATATTTTTACAAATATTGTAATATATCTATATATATTACAATATCTATTAGTATACAATACAATATCTATAAGTATAGTAACAGATATAAATATCTGTTAGAAAATATTCAAAAAAGTCATTTTTTGAATATTTTCTAGCAGATATTTTAATGACATTGCAAAACACGTGTTTAATGTTAACTAATATTAATATACATCGGCATCATATTTATAACAATTAAAACGTTGAATGGACAACCGGCTGCAGTGTTACATATCGCGTGTTCGATTCCCGCACGGATCAACTCTATGCTGCACTAATTGTTATATCATGTCTGAGCGTGATGTGTTTAAGACATTTTATGTTTTTTAACGCACCTACGACACAGAGAATGCTTTTATTGTAAAAATATAAAATATTTACTTAAAAAACTACCTACAAATAAAATGTCTTTTTTAATTTTACTAACCGCGAAATTACACAAAGCCTTTTTGCGTCACAGACTGCTCATATCCAATATCTTTGATCAGACAGTGAATTGACGTGGATTGGCAGTTAAAGGCTGCTACTGAAACTTTCAGAGCCTATGAAACGATTGACCATTTCACAACGACATACAGTATGACGCATACTCTATATGACATCTGACGTCTGACGTCACGTCAAGTGATACAGGGTGTGGTTTCTTTTGTAATGTTACAGTACTTGAAAAGCCTGTTCGTTGCGATCGTGGCAACATTTTTTGACAATTTTTGTTTGATATAACGAAAGGTCATGTCTTTTTTTATGTCAAAGAAAATGTTGATATGTTCTTGTCAAAGCATAATTCAGTTTGTTTATTTAATTTCAAAAGATAATGTTCGTTCTATTTCGTTTGTACAAATTTATGTTATTACTATTTTTTTTCAACGGCTTCACTTGCAGTACCTGGTGTAAAAGTAGCCTAGGTATGTGATAGTTCTATCTCTATGCCCAGTTTTATTTAGATTCGTACAGTAATTTTTGATCTGAAAGAGTAAAAACCTTCGCGTTTAAACTGGCAAAAAAAAGGGCTGTTGCTGGTGCGCTTGTCGAATGACACGAATGTCGTGGTGGCCTGGAGGTTAAGGAGCCCGCTTCTAATGTCGTGGTGGCCTGGAGGTTAAGGAGCCCGCTTCTCATGCATGAGGGTGTGGGTTCGAAACCTGGCAAGTACCAATGTGACTTTTTCCGAGTTATATGTACTTTCTATGATTATTTTGACACCACTGATATACGGTGAAGGTAAACATCGTGAGGAAACCTACTGGACTTATAATTTCTAATTGTAAGTTTGAAATCGCCAACCCGCATTGAGCAAGCGTGGTGATTAATGCTCAAACCTTCTCCGTGTGAGAAGAGGCCTTTGCTCAGCAGTGGGCTCTTATAGGCTGATGATGATGATGATGATGATGGTGCGCTTAATTTAAAAATGTGATGTTGTAAGAAAATTAAATAGAAATAGAGGTCTACTAACTTACCCTATAAAGGTAAACACAATTTCAAAACCCTCATTAAACTAGGATAGGTTGTAACAATAACTTTGAAATGACAATACCTGAGTTGGTCCCTAAAGCCCTAACACCTAACTTCGTTACAAACCTTGTTAGCTGGACAGTTTCCACAAGGACTCCGACCACTGGCCGGTACACGGGAAAATTACCTTACAAATAGTTTTACCATATAGTAGCATATTTAGTTTGTCTGGTAACCAAGGGAATGAGAAGGTAGTTTTCAAAAGTTTATTATTTGTCTACTGTATTGAGACACTGACAATAAGCCCCAAGAGGAATACGGTAGTTTCCAACTAGTCAAATTCAATACTTTTATCCAAACGTCAAAAACGATACTTTTCTATGAAATTTGTATGAAAAACTAAGCTATGACGTCTAAACAGTTTTGCGTCAAATAGCTTACTTATTTCTTAGTAATTAGCTAAAAAATTCTAAAACTTAGTGTATCGATCGATCGATGAATAAAAAAGTATAGTTATTTTTCAATATTTTATTGTATTAATAATTAATAACGTCGAATTAATTTATTTTTGACCTAGGAAACTACGCAATCGTATGTATCCTTAAATATAATATGTGAATAATAAATAGGATTGGAAATTTTGTAGATCCTCCTTGTAACTAAAGTTAAAGAGACGTTAAAATAAACAATCTAATTATTTAGGTTCATGCACACGACGCTGCCGCACCGTAACCACACTCCGGAATTGAGAAAAAGGTCGGTGGTTTTTAGTCAGTAAGAGTCTGACAGTCCCGCTCGCCACCCAGGGAGAAGAAATTTGATGCCATCACACCGCTACCGCTCCGCTGCCGCACCGCCAGGGTACCGCGTATACGTTCACTACCGCATCCCACTTTATTTTTAGTAGCTATTGCCTACTACATATTGCTAGGTGAAGTAGAAGACAAAGAAGCAACTACTTCTTAACAACTTACTATGTTTTGAAAACAACTGTATAAGGGTAGATAAAAACTGCTCTTATGTGCGTCTGTAAAACCGTATCAATCCGAAATCCATAGGTCTTTGAAGTAATAAATGAAAACAGAGTCAAAGCAAATATTGCACGACTGGCCAGTCCTTTTAATCGGTGGAGTACGTCCACAGAATGGTAGGAACTCGAGATTTTGCAAAAAAGAAAAATGACCATAAATTCATTCCAGTCCTACCTTTATCCCTAAACATGATATTGGAATTGGAATAGTTCAAAGAGTATTTGCTTTTGATATGAAAGAGAATATTGACTTTTCACCATTCACAAAGCGATAGGAAATATTTTTTGTCAAACGTCTGTTGTTTGTTCGTATAGAAAACTCTTTTATTTTTTAGGATCCGTTTACAAAGCTCTGTAAGTCTCGAGTGTTATTAAAAACGTCATGAATCGCCATCGCCCGAAGCAATACGAATTTTTCCATAGCAGGTTTGGTTCAAAAAAGTTCAATAAAAGGTACCGATGCTAACGTATAGGTTACTAAAACAGGGGTTGAAAAATAAAACTTTCCAAATATTCTATTAAAGGGAAGGAAGGTATTCGGATTTTGAAATCTTGGCGGTCGCTTTGTTGTAAACGGTAACATTAAAAAAAAAAAGAAAAAGCTGTTTATATTTAATCTTCATCAACAGACTCATGGCTAATATTGACAAGTCTCTAATTGAGATGACTGTTTTAAAGTGTACTGCATACCATTAACACCTAGCAGTACCCACTAAACAAACAAGTGGTCGCAATTTACTTTTGCTAGTATTTTTGTTGACTCAACTTACTGAGTCGTGGACAGCCCTACACACATACTGAATACAACGACGGCTGCGCTGAGATACCTTAGCGGTTCATACTGATTTGTCTCGCGACTTAATGCAAGACCTAGATGATATGTTACGCGATAAAAAACCGTCGCGATTCTGCCGCAGTGCAGTTGGAGCCTAAAATAGATTTCAAGTAAAAAGTGTTGCATTTATTTATTTAAATAGAACGACAGAAGCCAATTACACTATTTTAACATTTGTAAACCACATTAAACTGTTAGAACAAACAAGATAAACATATATTATAACAAATAATATTATAACAAATTAATTAAACATGCACTTTACTCAATTCAGCCACGTATTCCTCTCACAAAACTTCAAACACTATGACAGTGTCGTCTTCCAGTCATCCACAAACACATCGAGATCAGTGTTTGAGTTCAGGAAAGCGTTAATAGCCGCTAATGTCCGAGGAATAGGTGAGTTGGAGTGAGCAATAGTTCGTATAATGCATAAATCGTCGCAGAGAAATAAGGTTTTAAAGATTATGGATCATTTACATACACTAATTACTGTTCCCGGTCCGGGTGAGATGTGTATGTGAAGTTGTATGTATGTGAACGCATCCACGATACAGGAGAAAAATCCCAGTCTGGGGCAACGTTTAAAAATTATCTTGTGGCTCTAATGGCATATTTGAAAATAATATTTGTATAGGCATTTTTCGAATAGTTTTGAGATAGTTATTGAGAAGTCTATCGCCAAGGTTTCTGGTAGCTTAATAAATGCTTCATACCCCTCCTAGATTAGAACCCTCGACCTTGCACTTTCTGTCGCACGCGTATGTTGCAAGACGCAGCTGCACTTTTTACAATACAAAAAAAAATAATTTAGGGTCAGTTATAATAATGCATATTACAATCACTTTCGCGCCCTCTTTTATAACAAAACGAGACGTAAAAGAGTGCTGCCCTTTATTTGGTTTGTTGTGACCTTGAAACACACGTAATACTCTCACTGAACTGGTTTTATAAGAAATGACCCACACACACATTCACTATGTAAAAGTAATGCACTGGTTTTAAGCTGTGTTATACTTCGTGTAGTAGTGCTTCGTACAAACAACTGTGTTTGTAATTTTTTTTTTAAGATATGGGGCCAACGAGCAATTGGAACACCTGATGCTATGCGATGACCGCTTCATAAGAAAACTCCAGATTAGACATAAGTTTCCATTATTATAAAAATAAGTACCTACTTTATCTGTTCTTAAATATTAAACGTATCAGCTAAATTTAAATTACTGTGACTAAAAATTTTTTTAAAGGCATCTGAGCTCCCGTATTCATAGTCAACTAAATGATACTCAACCCAGTCCTTGGCAATTTTTTTCCGAACAAAATACTCAATCACTTTGGTATAATCTAGAAAATTCTCTAAACAAAAACCACACTACACATGTATTTTAACCGCTCTTATACCTTCATCTTGTATGCGCGTCTGAGTCATAGTTTGCCAACCTTTATCTCAAGTTATTTGTCTTAACTTGATCTCAACAGGCGGTCAAATCTTCCCATTAATAGTGTCAAGGTACCACGCTGCTTTTCACTGGCTTTATCTGTATATTAGCATGTTTGTGCATTCGTTTGTCGGTACGTTTACTTTTGTTTTTTAATCTTTTGGTTTGTCAAGTCTAGTAGTTTGATCAATGGACCGAATAATTTTCAGAGTATCTGTTTTCTTTTATTAAATTTTAATTGTTATTAGCATCACATCTATTCTTATCAGATCTTGGCGTTCAAAAGTGCCCACTGTGGCCTAATTGAAATAAATGATTTTTGACTTTTGGCTTTTGATCTTAACGTAACGTGATTTTATAGAGAAAGTGAAATGGGAACTTGAATGTTTTTGAATATCATCGTTGTCTTCCTCGTATCATACAAATATCACACATACAATAGATTTTTTTTCAATAATATATGTATATCAAGATTTGCATCCACTCAGTCAGCACAAATCTGACCCTACTTAGTTTCTTATACTTATGAGTAAGGTTAAAAAGCAAGCAGAGTCGCGTTCACTAATCAGTTTTCTACAAAGGGTCATAAACAAATTCAATATTTAAATGACAAACATTTGTCTATGCTACTGTGAGTATACTTCACGCCGCGACTTTGGTTCACACTTTGAGAAGGTCATTGCGATCAAATAAAGTACGTGTTGGTGTTTCACACTTCTATTTTTTATGTTTATTGATTTAGAGAAAGGATTAAGGGAAAATACTAATGTTTTTGTTTCAATAATAGTTTCTAGCATACCCGAAAATAGTTATTTTGTGGATTTATTATAACTAATAGTTAACTCACGTGACTGAGAACTGATTGGCGCTAGTGGAAGTTTCAGAGCGTTACAGACTAAAAACTTACCCGTTCCTTTTCTTGCTTAAGGACAAAGAGTCTGTTTGACAAATTCTGTATCTACACTAAGTAGCACATAAATTTGAATATAGAACGCAAAGGAGATGTATAAGCCCTTCATTTTAGAAAACTACAATATATATACTAAACTCTAAGTACTCCACGAAACTACACCAAACAGCGTCTTCTGATGCAAGCAATTTTAAAGACCGCTCTTCTCACCCATTATTTTGTGTAGGCCGCAACCGAACACTAGGAACTAGATATTGCATGGCCATGTTGTAACTCAGCTTAAGTTACGCGATGTTTAAGTAATGCCTTATAAACAACATTATGCGGAGACCGCCTGGTCTGGTCCACATTATTATCATCGTTGTAATGGTTCTGGGAACTTCTGTGTTTTTCTTCGCGACAGGTTGTCATTAGTCCGGAAATATCCATAACTGCATTATAGGCGTCTTTTTATATGTTTAAGAGTTGATTTTTCAATATTCAGATAAAATATGGTATTTGAGGAATAAAATTGTTGCAGTTACTGTCATATACAAACATTCGGACGCGACAACATCATAATTTTGCCCCAGATAACTTTTAATCTATCCCTAAAAGAATTAAAAAAATAGCTCTAAGTGGGTTAGTTTTGCCGTAATCTCCACGCTTGGCTCGCAGAATGTAGATAGCAGTCCAAAAAGATCAGGTTTAAGATAGCAGTTTTAATAGACCTTTGTCAAATGTTTCTGAAAAAAAAGATCGTGGCCTCACATTTGAATTTTCTCCTGAGTCCGGGGTGCGGTTGGACACCTAACAATCCACCCAGACCCGAAACAACATTTTGTGAACCGCACAAAGCGTGTTGTGTACATTGGCATTTTTTTACGATTATGGCGTGTTATTGTAAGTTTCCATAAGTAAATAACATGCTCAATAAAGATGGTATCTGTGAGGTTATTGAACTGATGTTAATATTTTTTAGTACGTTTCTCAGTAGCTAACGTTACAATAGAATATAACTCAATCGCATAAAGAATTTAAAATTATTATATTTATTATATTTTTTTTTATTTTGTTTTCGAGAATCTAGTGTTCTTGTCGTATCGATTAAAAGATTACAAAAGTATTAAGTATCAACTGTATATAAGTTGATACCTAATACTTTTGTAATCTTTTAGCATCCATACCTACTTTTAACATTTGAAAAACCCAACATAAAACAAAAAAGAGACTATCCAAAATTATCATTATAAAGCTTAATCATTCTGTTTCTTTGGAAAAAATCTAGCGTAGTCAAGCCTCCTGCAAGGTGGACCGATGACATCGTCAGAGTCGCGAGGAGCCAATGGATGCAGGTGGCGACTTGTCGTTCGACGTGGCGGACTAAGGGGGACGCCTTTGTTCAGCAGTGGACGTCTTCCGGCTGATGATGATGATCCATGGGCTGTATGGGTTGCTGACAGGTCACGATCCACCAAGGGTCATGACCATGGCTTAGTCTGTATGACAGGTTATTGTCTTAGCGTATCACAAAAAAATATATGACCAAAAAGAAGCCGAACGCTGGGTAAAACCGTAGTCTATTATAACTGAACACATTGTTTATGTAAACACGCTAGAAATTAACATAATCCTTTGACGTAGTTATAACTTAATTTGCATAAGTTATGCTTACGTCGATAACAAACAATATTTAGTAAGAATGTTCCCTAAAATGTGTCGGCGTGGGAGGACAATTATCTTCTCCACTGATCGCTTTCAACATGTCAGTTTGTATGTGCAAATATTTAGATTTCTGTATTGATTTCTCAAGGACTCTTTGCTATAAGCATCTTTGTGTGTTTTAGCTTTCAAATCTTCTCCTATATTGCCTGTTGGTTTATCAGTATCTGCGCTTGAATTTATGTTTCCAAAATCGACGCAAGATCATTTATAAAAATCCTAATTTGAAACTTTATGAATAACCAAAATTTTACATAAGACGGACTTAATGCAAAGAACGTTCTCTTTCAGTCTTCCTTAGAGTGATGCAGAGACAATCCAGGGGTAGATGCAAGAAAAAAGCTAGATATACGTACCTGTTTTGACTATACTGTTAACGTAGATAAACATATATAAAATGCACAGATATATATATCATTATCCTGATACCTTAAAGTGTATATTTACAATTCAACATGCAATATTTCACTTTGCATCTAAATGCGACCGTTCTAAGCATTGCGGAATATTTTATCCTTAAGTAAAATTTACTTATGCATATTACAATAGACTTCATATCACTGTCAAAAAGCACAGTCTTTAAATGCAAGCCCATTAAAAATATTCGCATTTGCTAATTTCTATACTCACATACAAGCCTTCTAGTGTCCATTCGGCACCGCCTCTCGCAAGCATAATACCTCTAAACAGATTATTATGTGGTCCGCGACCCATTGTTGCGTACGAGCGCGCGCCAAACAATTAACTTAGCATATCATTCTCAACCACTTTCACGTGATCTCAAGAATTTGACACACCTAGCCGACTAGTTTTGTAAGAAAAACATTATGCTGGCAGAGAATATTCATAGTATTCAATGTATTATAGGTTACCTGTAGTCTGTCTAATACGGTATTTTTTATAATGCCTAGGCGTCGCCAAACTTATCTCGATGGCTACGATGCGTTTAATAAAGGTCAAGTCAAAAGTGGATGCACTCTTTTGAGTGCCATTCATTTTGAATTTTACAGATAATTACCTACTTACACATCTCCTAATTTGTTAACTAAGCTAAGTTCCTACAAGTTAAGTATTTTTAGCAGATTATTAATTATTCTAAACAACATTCTTAACGTCTTGTGTTAACTGGGAAATGTTTAAAACACCAGTATCATACTTTGTCGGCAACATTTATAATTTGAATATAAAATTATTAAGACGTAATACGCTTAGATATGTGGCGCCAGAATTTGATATAATGTGTTATTAGTTAACATCGAAGAGTGTGTAAAGTTTATGAGCAAACGGGCAATTATTTACAAAGAATTTTTTCATTTTTGGTAAATGATAATACTACTGATGTTATAAACGATGAATAAGTGTTTTTGACTCTTTTAAAAGAAATCTACTTAAGGGACATAGATTCTTGCCAATCCACCACCAGCAAGCGTGGTGACTAATGTTCTAAAATATTCTTTATGTAAGCATGTGAATGTCGGACTAAATAACAACGCCATTATTTATTCTCCAGATCCAGGTCGGATTTGTGGTATCTTGCTGCGCTTGATCCGCAAACCTAGCTCTTTAATATAACCTCTATGCCACTCTAATATTTTATTAGCCTATAGCCTTTCTTCATAACCGCATATTACATGTAGATAGAGCGAAAAAAATCGTTTAATTCAAACTAGTGAATGAAGAACATTATCCCGTTAAAACAAACTCTTCAGCTTTAGATTATCTATACTTATATAGATAATAACCCTTTAAGGGACTAAAGGACGTTGTCATTAGTTCGATATACAATATGATGGTGCTATTTAAAGATGAGAGAGAGAATAATGGTGTACCTTTATTAGGACGATCAATGGTGATGTCTAGACTTCGTTCTGAGGTCATGTCAAAGGTAAAAGTAGACCTTATTCTATTGTTTTGTTTATCCGATTTTGTTATTTGGGAAAATCTTTATTAAGAGCTTCACTAAGAGGACTGACCGACAGACTGACACTATATCTTCAAAATTTTGTTTGACGTTCAAAGGTTGTAAGGGTCTAATTGGAATAAATGTTTTTTTACTTTGACTTTGACTTTAAGTATTAAATATATTAGGATGACGATAGGTACTAAATTCAAGTTGGGATTGCTGTTGGATTTGGTGTTATTGTTGCTGTTACTTATACAATATAATTTTCGTTATTTTTTATGTTATAGGTCGTCAAACAAGCCGTCGAATTACCTGATAGTAAGCAATCAGCGCCGCTCATGAACACCCGCACAAAAAAAGAATTTGCGAGCGCTTTGCCAATCTTTTGGGGATAAGGGAATTGGGAGATTTAAGGATTGGGGAGGGATTTGGAGAGGGGAAGGATTGGGCCTCCGGTAACCTCACTCACACGGCGAAACACAATGATGTGGCCGTGGTATCACTCCGGTCGGACCGACCCATTCGCGCCGAAGCATGGCTCTCCCACACTGATTTTCTACTAAACCCTAGTTTGGATGTCCATTAAGTCCACCTTTGGTTTACATTATCAATTTGTGTGGTTTAAAAAATGGATTGTCTGGGATTAAAAGTCCTTGATTTAGTAGTACACATAACAACACAAAGCGGGTCATCAAAAAAAAAAAAAACATAAAAATAATGACAGAAACTACTTAAATCTTGTAGTAGGATCATTTACCTGGAGTTGCGTCGCACTACCGACCCCAAAACTCACGTAGCGTGAAGACAATCATTTACACGTCCATGTAGTAACATTTTAAGATAAGAAGGTGTCAATAAATCTTCTTGCATCGCGCTTACACCATGCACTACTTTTATTTTAGGCATTTTTGTCTAATTTTGAAGTCGAGTAGATGTCGCTGCTGCGTTTAAAGGTCATCTCAGTCTAAGACTGAATTTGCAGGTTAAGCGCGATGAGGCACCGCGGCCACTTAAAGCAGGAGATGGAACGAGGGGATTTTTTAGTCATTATGAGTTTGATTCTCTCTCTGGCCTTACTCGGGAGAAGTCTTTTGATGATTTCCCCCTACCAAAAAAAAGTCAAAGACTGAATCGTAGGCATTCATGTGAGTGAGATAGATAGATAGATAGATAGAGAGAGAGAGAGAGAAAGAGAAAGAGAGAGAGAGAGAGAGAATAAAAGAGCGATAGAGGAATAGTTCTCGAGTCTATTACAAAAAAGATAACGTAGGTAATTCTACTGATAAAAGGGTACTTTGAAATGTTCATAATATCAAACGCGTAGGCGAAATGTCTATTCAAGTAAAGAGAACCGAATCAAAGCAAGATGATCGATGAACTCGTGATGTCTTTGCTCTTTGAGCATTCAGAAGGAATAATGACACGATACTGACATGACTTAGAAAGCCGTGATAGACGTTTTCTGGGAACTTCACCGCATTTTTTGACAATTCTACATGCTCAAAAGAAATAAGAGATTATCTTAAGTATGATAAGTTTTTGCCCCGATAGTTTTACAAGCCAAATGAAACTGTGTAACAATAAACTTTTGGTCGAAAATTAAACATTTTTAGATATATATATTCATCTCAGACTTAAGGAAAATGCGTGACACCATTACTCGTAAGATCTTTTGCAAAATATAACTCAATTATTCAAATCACTATATAATAAATTAACAAATATCGTAACTTTAATATAATTAACAGTCAATAAAAGGACAAACAGACATTCTTTAATGATGTCGACACAGTAATTTGATACTAGCGACGAAGCGCCGCCATCGATTTTTATATTTTAATTAATATGTTAATTTTATTCTTTACTAACAAAAAAATATAATTTTATTACTTTTCTTATGATTCTTATTAGAGTTCCGTTTGTGTTTAGGGGGAGCCACAAAAAAAAAATAAGTTTAAGAATTTATATAATAATTTATTGCAGTAGAGTACAAATCTGTAGTTTTTTTGTATTGTATGCGTATGTGAGCGTCATTTTGGAGACGATAAAGGATTTAAAATTTAATGATAGATCCCATCATTTGTTCTTTTTTTAACAACTTGTCTCTGCATTTTTCTCACATATACACAAGAATGTATACTAAATTATGTATTGGTGAAATTGTAGAATATCTTTGTTTAAACAATAACGAAGGAGTTTCTTTCTCGTTCTTCTCCATTCGTATATACATCGTTTCGTAATCGTACATACAATCTGGACCGAGCACCTAGCTACACCAACGAACAGACAAACAGACTTCTCTTTTATGACGTTTCAAAAGTACCTATTAATGGTTTAGTTGGAATAAATGATTTTGACTACAGTGGTATAAACTAACCCCATTACAAATTAAGGTTAAAAAAAATGGTAACCTTTAAAGATACTCTTACAAAATCTTTAAATCCTGTTTCCAAATTGGCATTATTTTATCAATGTATTAATAATCTTTTAACTGATAAAATGTTAACCAATTGTCGCGATATCATCCGCAAATCAACGCGTATCTTCTCCCGCTCCAGATGAGGCGAGAATGGTATATTACTGATTATAACTTAATTAGATATTTTTTTGTGAACCTTCTATTTTTCAATGTTAAAAAACTGATACGGAACTCGCTCGTTCAATATAAATTAACTCAGCTACTTGTGCTCAATTGATGAAATTTAGAGAATTAATTTATTAACAATAAAAACTGCTTAAATTTTTCTTAACGTTTGTGTACATAACTGATTGACAAAGGTTCAAGAGGTCTCGGTTTCGATCGCTGATTAGCAGAATTCTAATTACGATTTTGTATCTTTGACAAAAAATATTAAGTATTTGAGTATTGGTTCTCCTGTGGTATCCATGTACAAGGTATAACTTAACAATAACAATAGGAAATGCATCAAGCGGGGATTGTCCTTGGATGCACTTTCTTAGTGTATACAGGGATAATACCCGAGAGCCTCTGCGGGTTGGTTCCTCGTGACCCTACGAGGAACCGAAGCAAAGGTCCAGGACCCTATGCTCCCGTGAATGAAAAGGACAAAAGAACACAATAATATTAAAACAGCGTAAACTCTTTAAACGACGGACCGTTGCAAAAATTTGATTATTTGAAGCTTAATATAGCTTAATAATATAAAGCTTATTACTATTCAGTAGATACAAAAGAGTCGGCGAGACTATTATACAGAAACTTGATTTTTATAATTAGGGTCGATCTGGATACAATGGTAGAATTTGTCGTGGATATAATATGAATAGGGATAAAATTGACAAGCCCAAACACGAGTATTTCGTAAACGAACCCCAATGACCTTGAAACACCATAAGACTCAAAGGACAAGACGAAAATCGTGAACAAAGTCGTTTGAAAGAAGACGTGGAGGGTAAGACGTTGATATGGTAAAATAAACTTTATGATGAAGGTCATAAATTGATTAGTTGAACGGAAATTGATGTAAACGATAATATAGGTAGAGGTGGGGTTGGTTATGGTTGATATGAGCTTGTACAATTTTTCTGTTGCTCTTGAATTTTGAGTTTTTCTGTATTGCTTTCGGTATCTTCAGTTAATTCAGTGATTTAAGTTGTTAGTGATCAGATTGTTTGTGCTGTTATCCTTTAGACATTCTCGTTGCATATTCATACTTTGCTGTGTTACAGGATTTAACGCGCAGGTACGCACAAGCGCTTGTTATTTTTGAAACTAGAAGGGCTTTCCTCTTTTTATACACGTTATTAAGTCTTTATTTTAAGTAGATATGTAGAAAATACTGAAATATGCTAGTAGCTTAGCTTTGGCACGAATGGGTCGGCTCGACCGAAATGATACCACGGCCTCACAGAAAACCGGTGTGAAACAGCCACAGCGTTGTGTTTTGCCCTGTGAATGAGGTTACTGGGAGGCCCAATCCCTCCCGCTACGCCATCCGTTCCCAATCCTTAAATATCTAAAACCCTTATCCCTCAAAGGCCGGTGTTGTCCTATGGACACCCCCATGGGCGGCGCTGATTGCTTACCTTATGGTAATACCTTTGCTCGTTTGCCGACCTATAACATAAAAAAAAAACTACATTATCATAGTTTACTTCAATAAATCACATCCTTATTATCCTTCGGAACGGACTTTTCAAAAATTCGCAGTCACGACATTCTTGGGATATAATGTATGCACACATTTACATTTTCCATACATAATATTAACTTTTGAACGACCCAGATAATACACATACTATTTAGAATACAATAAAATATAATATAACAATAAATATTCTATAACTATTTGGGATTCCACACAATAGAATTGAAAGTATTTTTATAGTTAGTGTTTTACAATTTGAAACTTTAAACTAATAAAAGATAAAGTTTATTTTACAACTACTTCATGGATATAAGTCTTCATCCATAACTTTAGACTATTTGTTACCTTCTTGGCTAGACATTAAAGATGAGTTTTGTGTAAATTTTTTCACAAGGAATGTGGTAAACAAGTGAAATATAATTTTATGGAGCGATAAAATTTATCTTTTGATTGAGATAAAGATGTTAGTTGCTTAAGATCACACCAGTTCAAGGCATTAGCCAATTTATATAGCACTCAATAACTAAAAAGACAAAATACTTGTGTTTCAATTACCTACCCGTCAAAATAAAAATGTCGTAATAAATCAGTTTGTTAGTGAAGGTAAATATTTATTACAAATTGTTGATTTGTGTTAAGAAATCGAGCCAGTCGAGCTAGCCTTTTCGTACCATTACATGGCTGTCTCACACTTAAAAGCTTAAGAAAGCGAAAGCTGAAAGATATTGTACTCCAACTAAATCTTCAGATTAAAACATTAAAACCAAACCCAAAAGCCAACAAATTTATTTAAATTGAATGTTTTTCACCCAGATTTACTACATCCGATAATTAATTAAAAAAATATACATTGGTTACTTTTAGGAATGACATCAGAGTATACTTTCTGTTAAAATATTAAATTACTAAGGAGTGGAGTTAAATTAATTCATAATATTGTAAATGGTAAGTTATTCTCTCATAATTGACTGGCTGAGACTTACATTCTAAATACCGAAGTTAAAAGTAAAAACTCAATGGAAATAATGTTATTTCAATGATTTAGTTCGGGATTCGGATACTAGTTTCAGCGGGATAGTAAAGTATATTTTTTCTTAAACCAAAAAGGTAAAAGGTTACTAGTAGGATTGGTTCATAAATTGTTTGTTCGTAATGGTTATGAAAACAATACATTTACATGTCCCAAAGCTGATTTTCAACTTAAAC
This sequence comes from Spodoptera exigua, assembly GCA_902829305.4. Taxonomy (NCBI): domain Eukaryota; kingdom Metazoa; phylum Arthropoda; class Insecta; order Lepidoptera; family Noctuidae; genus Spodoptera; species Spodoptera exigua. The sequence goes on along the minus strand of LR824601.2, from coordinate 1,221,313 downwards.
ATTTTTTTTATTTAATATGTCGGCAAACAAGCAGACGGATTACCTCATGGTAAGCAATCAGCGCCGCCCATGGACACCCGTAACGGAGGAGTTACGAGTGCGTTGCCGACCTTTTAGGGATTAGGGATTTGGAGATTAAGGGATTGAGGAGGGATTGGGGGAGGGGAAGGATTGGGCCTCCGGTAACCTCACTCACACGGCGAAACACAACGCTGTGGTTGTTTCACGCCGGTTTTTTGTGAGGCCGTGGTATCACTCTGGTCGAGCCGACCCATTCGTGCCGAAGCATGACTCTCCCACACTTAAAAACTTAGTTAGTTTGAAAATGAAATTTAAATATTCAAGTATTTATCTTCATAATCCCGGAACACCACACTGTACATAGCGGAACATGTAAATAAAAATAAAATGGTAGAACAATACACAAGTGGCCTTGTGTGTCTGACTCATTAAAGGCTAGTATTGTTTTACGCGTGCTAAAAAAGACGTTCGTGTTGTCTTTTTCTTTTATAGTGTAAGTTTGAAAAGAATTCAAGTCTTTATTAATTATTTTTATTTTATTTTATGTTTTATACAATATCGTGGTTTTATTAAATTTGTAATGTTTCTAAGTGATTATTGACTAGTTTCAAGTCACAACGGGACTCTTATTCATGAACAGCGTGCGCGTCACGGCGACATAACACAGCCGACTGACCGTCAGCAAGTCGATATTTTCAATAAAAAATTTTATGTGATTTATTAAATGCGATTAATATTAGCGTTTCTATAATTAAATAATAAAAAAATATTTTCGTTGATAAATCGAATTAATAAATAAGGTAAATTACAAAATCACCATGGTCATCGTATCAGTAGCAACCCAACTGAATGACGCCCACGTTTGCACTCCAACCTTTCCTACACTCCATCAACATTTCAAGGCTGACCTTTCCAAAACATATTTAAAAAAATCACTATAAAACTCATATATTATAACACCATATAATTATGATGACATATTTACAGAGAGTCGACAGAAACATAAGCTTTAACTTATATATGTAACTATCTAGCTATCGATCAGTAATTAATTCAAACTTTACAAGTTAATCGATTTCGTGATAAATCTTCGGAGTAAAGGTTGAATAACAAAATGACTAATCGATTCAAATTTATATGAACCTCATGGTGGCCCTGTATACATGAATTTCATTAAATATTAAAACAGACTTATATGCATTAACATGATTATTTATTACTAAAATCTGAATAAAGATTAAACGGATTTTGCAAATATTTGTCATAATAATTAAATTGATGTATCTTTATGGAGATAATCTTGTGCTCGTTTATTGATTAAAATATTATTTTTAGCTATTTTTATATTCTTATTGAGGTCGTTAGAGTAATTTTGTATCCCTGGAAGGTTGATTAGGGAAAATTGCCTTATCATAAAGAAACAGATTTCTTGCCCATCTTATTTTTATCCTTTATCAATATGAAAGATAAAATTATGATGCTCCAATTTTGTCACAAACGTATTTTTTTTGTCTGGGATAATCATCAAGTCCGCCCAGGGAGGCGAGTGAGAGTGTCAGACTCTTACCGACTAGAAACACCCACGTTCCTTCTCCTATTCTGGGCCGAGGCCGCCGTGCCACATTGCGTTTACCCCGTAACCCCGGCTACGTGGTAAGCGCAATGTAGCAAAAAAATCGGTACGGTATGTACGGGGTAAAAAATCGCGCCTATAAGAAGCGATGCGTAAAACAGGTAGCGGCTTTATGTAAAACATTGTGTCGATCTTACGATACATGAGATAATGCCAGATTAACGGATACTGGACGGAATGAAGACGTCTACCTGTCGGGAGCCTTCACTGCCTAGTAGGTACCTATGCGCAGTCACCGTAACGATACCAGTTTTTAACACGATAAGTACGAAATTAAGTGTTGAGTTGAATAATTGGATGTGCAAAAGCGATGTATGACGTGCCTTTGATTGAACTATTTACTAAATTGTAATGTTTTTATAATAACAGGATATTACTGATTTTAATTTATAAGTAATTTTTTTTTTTAAGATTAAATTATACGTACTCAGACTGTTCTTCTCATACATACATTAATGAAAGTTTAAATGATCCTTAGTAACGGTTTTGGCAAGGCATTTCAATGATTACATGTACTGTGCCGTTTCAATCAATATCGATTTATCATTCTGAAATATTGACTTTACGACCATCTTAACTTACGAAATCTTAAGCCACTAATTTTTTGGAAAATTTGAAAAATCCAAACTTGTATACTTAATACAGAATAAACTGTATACTTATTTAGGTATTCATGTTTTTGGAATGCATGGCCATAGTTTTCTTTGACACTTTCAATGTCATGGGGGGGAACATGTAGGCCACGCTAGCGGAGGATTTGCCCTCAACAGTAATCTGTTGGCAGTCAATGACTTAAATGACTTAAGCTATAGGTACGACGATCAAAATACATATTATGTACTTACCATGCACTACCCTGCCAACCGTGTAAATTACAAAATCAAGTCAGCTCCTATCACAATAATGTCCAAATCACATTTGTCACAATATGAACCTTGATAGAACCCAATAAAACATGTGACTAGACTGAATAACTTTAAAGAATCCCCGCTAGTATGGATATGGCGAAATAATGGGTTTTACCTTAACATTGCTTGAAACTTCTCAATGACACGAGCAAGGACCAGCTGACATCGTAATCGATGTCATTACTAGGTAATATCACGTCACAAATGTTACAATATAATGTAACATTACACGTAGTTTTTACGTTAAAGTTTTTATTTAAATATGCATTCTTGTACAGATATGAATGTTGTCAAAAATGGGCTGTCTTGGTTGCGAACGTAAGCGTAACGATATACCAAATGCGACTCAAAATAAGAGCAGGAATGTCGTGGCGGCCCGGGGGTTAAGGAGCCCGCTTCTCATGCATGAGGATGTGGGTTCGAAACCTGGCAAGTACCAATGTGACTTTTTCGAGTTATATATACTTTCTATGTTTATTTAGACACCACTGACATACGATGAAGATAAACATCGTCAGGAAACCTGAACTTATAATTTCTAATTATAAGTTTGAAATCGCCAACCCGCATTGAGTGAGTGGTGATTAATGCTTTAACCTTCTCCATATGAGAAGAGGCCTTTGCTGTGCAGTGGGCACTTATTGGCTGATGATGATGAAGAAAGAGTCCGATAGATACTTCTTCTATCGCTTTATACAGGACGGGAAATATTAGATGAGAGGTATTCCAGAAAAAAACTATTCCCTGTCAATCGGTGCATCCCCGAAAAGCGTTAATGTGTTTTTTATATTACGTGATAGTAATTTTATAAAAACAAATGAAATAAGATATACATATTTCATTTTTTTCTAGGCAAAGTTGACAAATCATAAAAACATTTTATTTCTGTTGAAGACATATTAGTAGCGGATACTTTATTTATACTTCAACAAAGCTGTAATGTATTTTAAACAAAAATACATTCACAAATAATCGACACATTTTAAGACCTATTATCATTTACGCTTGTAAATTAAGTAAATAAAGCTCTACTTTTTATATAACTTTTAATAATAATCTAACCAGCATTAAAGCAAAAATATTAAACGAACTCAAATAAGCTAAATAAAAACTATTCTAACATACCTCTGTTAGGGTTGAACTTTCATCAACAGCATGAAAAATAAACAAAAAAACATCACGTCGACTCATTTAAACCAGACGATATTTGTAAAGTCTTTGAGGTATTTAAATTAATATTTACACAGTAGGAATACCGGCACATCAAGCTATTCCAATCTGAAAACCATGATTCTTGTTTTTTCAACCTTAACTCAAAGTTATAAGGTTGAAAATATTTACAGGTAAGGGTAGCTTAGCTTGCGTGTACATGCACAGACTTATTTTAAATGATTCTATCTAGGTTTTATATATTATTTTGGCTCCCTTTGACATGCGCTCCACATTAATAAGTTGCCTTTGAGATGAATTCATCAAGTAAATGAGAATGCATATATCAGAGCGTGTTTTATTTGCAGCGAAATACGAGTAAATACACCAAATTATTGTAGGCCTGTAAAGTTAGTCAAAAAGAATTTTTTTGAAAAACGAACATGAAAATAAATTCAATTAGTTTGACATGCACTGGAATCGAAATTTCTAATTATAAATTTCAAAATTGCCATTATTTTTAAAAGTGTTGATTAATATCCAAGCTTTCTCCGTGTGAGAAGAAGATCTTGCGATGACGATGATAGTCGAAAGATTCGACCATTCTCCGAAAATGTTTACCGAAATTTTATATTAATCCCATATAATATTAATGGCATTATAATACTGCATATCTAGACTCCTTTAACGAAGCATTGAAAAATTCCACTCCTCAACAGATAAGTATAACTCATCTCTATCGAATCAATGCGTTGATCGCATTGATTCGATAGAGATGAGTTAAAATTCAGCAACATAAAAATCAACAATATCTTCAATAAAAAAAATCTATCTAACGACCTCGCAACTGACATAGAATTGCATACAACTTTACTATAGGTAATAACGGCCCATTGAAAGTCTGGGAGACCTATACGGCAGTTAACTGAAGGCCGTGTGGTTGTCCCTCATTGCGAAGTCTAACCCATGAAATGACCATAAAATTAACGATACACCACTAAACCATGTCGCAAGCCACACATGTATGCACAATTTCAATACAGCACCCGTCTTCTTGCATAATCTGCATCTTTTCCTGATGGGGATCGGTTTATGCTCGTTGGAATTTTAAACGTACCTAATTTGGATAAAAAGACTGTCAAATACTCTACTCTACTCTCAAATTGTAGGTCTACTATATTTATTTTGTTTATATACTCTTTATCGTACTCCATCAAAATATACAAAGAACTATATCCTACTATGAAACTAATTAAAGTGTGGGAGAGCCATGCTTCGGCACGAATCGGTCGGCTTGACCGGACTGACACCACGGCCTCACAGAATACCGGCGTGAAACAAACAGTGTTTTATTGTGTTTCGCCGTTTCATTGAGGTTACCGGAGGTCCAATCCTTGTTCACTTTCCCACTTTTTGGGGATTAAGGTTTCGGAGTCTATATCTCCGAAACCCTATTCCCCTAAAAGTCCGGCACGGCATTCGTAACTCATCTGGTCAACGTAACTCACGTAAGTCGTAACTCGTCTGGTCCAAGGGCGGCGCCGATTGCTTAGTATCCGTCAGACAGACGATTATTAGGAAAATTATTTGATGTCTCCAAAAATCTGATAGACATCATGTTGCTATCGTTACGCTCATCAAACATCCATTCATATAAATAAAACAGTTTCTATGTTTACTAAAGCCAAAGGATGACTGACCTTCAAAGAGATAGATGCTTGTTAATATTGGTGGATCGTCAATAAAGACTGATGGTTCTGCATATTATTAGTTACTATCTCCATGTGATGTTTTATTAGGTTTTGTTATACTAGAGGAGGACTTAGCATGTTTATTAAGATCATACTTTTTTGACACCACTCTAGTTTACTTCAAAAGGGAAAAGTAAATAAATCAACTAAGTCATATACTTGTGAAACTTCAAACTCTCTATCAATTATAAACTCTAACATCACGCCATAATAGTCTAGTTTTCTTTGAAAAAGAAGCCGTAACCAAACAGTATCATCCTTTAATATCATTATCAATATCATATATATATATACAATATAGTATATTAATCGTCGTCTCCGCCATTTTTCGTCTGGAGGCCAAAACGTTTTAGTCTAGACTATTCAGATACCTTCATTATTAAGGTTCTTGTCTGTTGTCTTTTTGTATCGATGTCAATCGATAAGCTGGCCTGGATAACCTGGTAACCTGTTGTTAGTTCGCTAATACCCTTGATATGTCAGTTGTATCTACGGGATCATTTCTATAAGTAGCAAAAATATTTTCTAACATCGAATCCTTTGTTTTAATAGGCAACGTCTCATAAAGGAGTCTCCATGAGCTTTTCTTATATTTATAGCAGTTATTTTTATTAAAACTTGTGGATTTTGTGAGGTGTAAAAATCATCAAAATGTCTTTTGTCGCCCGAGGTGGAGTTTCGTGTGCAGAGGGAGTGTCGGACTCTTGCTGACTAAAAATATCCCCGATCATATCCTGCTTCAGGCCGAGGCCACTCAGCCAGGGATGCAGGGCAAGCAATGAGCCTCCATAGCTTCGACCCAGAGCAGGAGAAGGAACTGGGGGCTTTTTAGTCAGTAAGAATCTGACACTCCCTTCCACCCGACCCTGGGTTGGAGAAGTCATTTACGACACGACATATAATTGCGTTTGATCTGCAACCCTGGCTGAACTATCTTAACAAACTAGGAATAAATTTTTAAACAACCTTTAGCGGATCTTTTGGCCACCTTGAGGATAAAAATTATGTCAGTAATGTTATCATTAGACATCCAATCAATAATGTTTACATAAGTATGTAAGTGGTATTGCTTTAAATCTTATCTACTCGAAATTCTAATACAAAACGAATATAAAATATTACGCAAAACAGTTAGAAAAACATTTGATCAGTAAATAAGTCGATGAGAACTCTTAAAGATATAGTTTGACGCTTATGTTTTTGGTATTAAGGTATTAATTCGTTTGATTATCTTTTGGTTTGTTGACTCAAAAATTGCAAGGACGTTACGAAACTATTTTTATGTGATCTCATTGGATGATAGTGGATTTTCGGTACCGTATATTTAAAATTAGATTGTGAATACAGACGTTATTATATTTTCAATCCTTTGTTCCCTCCAGAAGCACTTACTCTGTTTTGATTCATGATATTAGATGACATAACACAATTCTTAAGTATAAAGTTGGAAATTGTAAAAATAATTTGTTTACTTGGAGCAAGCATAGAAATTTAGTTTGTCAACTTTTCAATGTCACTTGTTGACAAACGGCCATCAAAATTAATGCAAATCTAACGAAGGATTGCTTAGAAAAACATCAATTCATAAATTGTGACAAAAGTTATCCCATTTGAAATGCCAAGGGACACAAATAAATATAATCACTACATAGTATAAAGCAAAGTAGCTATCTCCATCTGTATATCCTTCTGGGCGCTTTAATCTTTAAAACTACGCAACGAATTTTGATGCGGTTATTTTAATAGAGAGAGGTACATTCATTATTGAATAGTGAAGAAATTTAGTACCAACACGGGCCGCTAGTACAAATATAAATCAACAAGAATCAATTTGCTATTTGATTCCTGATAGCAAATTAGCAATACAAAGGCATCTTACCTTCCGCTTACTAGGAGTTGTAAGGCACCTAATATAGCCACATGTTTACCTACTCTCATCAAACTCGTCTGGCTCAACTCGAGTTATGTAGTTGGCCAATTGCTACGCCTATAATGACATAGCAATCATAGAAACCAGGGTGTACCGTCCAATTGATTGAAACTTCATTAAAAACTTGTTTACAAAGTACAAGAAATACTTTTACCAAATATTTAATTGGTGTTGCTTAACAGACGTTATATGAAGATCTTGTTTTACTTCGTTCCTACACGTAATCGTTGCAAATTTTTGTCGATTTCTCGATAGTAGATGTCTGTAGAAATCAGGAATGTGATTGGTACCATGTCCATTTTTAGACAGTTATGTTGTAGAATGGAGATAGCTAGCAGCGGAAATGTATTTTGTTGGTGATGTGGTTGGTGAGATATGTTTTGTCAAGTTAGAAGGATTGCCAAAGTTGCGATTTGTATAGAGGCCGGTTTGGAGCAAAAGAAGAAACGGGGTGGGTTTTAGTCAGTAAGGTGGCCCGATTCCTCCCCATCTCCACATACCTTAAATATCCAAAAATGTATCCCCAAAAGGCCGGCAAAGCAATCGTGACTCCTTCGGTGTTATGGATATCCATAGGCGGCGCCGATTGCTTTCCATCAGGCAATGCGTCTGTTCGTTTGCTGGCCTATACCATAAAAAAGAGTCTGACACTTACAGTTGAATATGTTGTTGATAATTATTCTCCCTTCAAAGTAATAGGGATTATTAATAGAGATTCAGTAGGGCAGCGTAATGAAGATGATGATAGTAGTTTATCCAACAGTGATGGATCTATGTCCGTGACATATAGTTGTCTATTAACTTTGAAGCTTCAGTTATTCAATTAATTCACCTCCAACTTTGCTTTAACAAAATGAAACCAAAAGCCGAACAGGAAACTAAATTCAATGCGAAACAGCGAAATCAATTTGCAACTTGTTTAAAAAGTAATGAAAAAAGTAAAACAGAAATTGGTTGAATAGAAAATTAACATGTCCGGCTGTGTGTGGGGACTCAGTGGGGACAAAGTTGGCAGTCCAAACTTTGGTAACAAAATCTGTAAACGACGGCGATGCAGGAATAATAAAAATGGCAGCACGTCGCACTGCTTCCCTTTGCACGAAAAGGTCATACAGGTAATTTTCGATATTTTCAACTCCGTATAATTATGAGTGGCAGGCTTCACGCCTTTCATTTTTCGGTTTTTAACCCTCAAAGTGCTTTCGCTCTTTTGAATGGGTTCGTGTTAACAAAGTGACGTTCGTTATTTTTTTTACGTGTTGTTTTTGACGTGTGTTGATAAAAATGCTTTTAATATTGGAGTAGCGTAATAATTACAAGCGTACATGTCCGTGACAATTTGTTAAGGGAAAATTAATTATTAATTTACGATGAAATCTCTCCTTATTGTTACGTGCCTGACGTCACGTTCCTGGCTATGCGGGCTTGGGTTACGGGATTGGATGAAATGAAACACTAATACCGGTTTTCAGACTTTCTATTGCACTTAAGTTACAGCGTCCACGGAGTTAAGTTATCGGCGTTCTTCTCCAGCAGAGTCCGGCCGACTGACACAACTTTGCCGTTCACGCTGACTTAACTCACTTAACTGACTGCACTTCACTATTTCACTGCACTTCACTATTTCACTCACTTTTCTTCTTTTCCACTTCTTCCTTTTCTTCCGAATCGCTTTAGACTTAGAACTCAACTGCCAGCGGTGAGCCGCAGTTCCGCTTATATACCCCCGGTCAGGTTCTGGAACATTCAATTTCGTTATTCTTTTTGATCGTCATGCCTCCAGAACCTTCCAATAATTTCGTTATTCATTTTTATTTATTCTCCTTCTCGCTCTTTAATTTTTCATTTCTGTCACACAAATAATTCCAGAAAGTTCGACAAAACTTCCATCAACTAAAAAACTTCATGTTTACGGCGGGACTCGAACTCGGGGTCTCTGTGGTGTAATCCACACGCCTTACCGATTACACCAACTCATGTTGACAATTCACGACGAAATTTACAATCTCTAGGCAACGTTTGACAACCATCCATTGACGTCATGATGTCAAAGAGTTTGAGCCACTTTTCCGTCACACTGCCCCCCTCTTAGATTCGCTCGTCCCGAGCATCGTTGCTGCCGTAATACCTCGCCAACCTGTCTATATGGACAACTTTCAAAGGGCTCCTTGAAGTCTTCCGAATTCTGTAAGTAATGTCATTGATCTTCGTGACTATCTCATAAGGACCTTCCCAACTCGGTTGCAGCTTCGGAGATTTTCCCTTCCTTCTGACTGGATTATGAAGCCAGACCAATGACCCCTCTTCAAACCCAACAGAATTGGCTCGTCGATCATAGCGCGTCTTTGCGCGATCACTAGCTTGAAGACCGGCCTCCCTGATCTGCTCATAAATGTCCAACATTTTTGCCCTTAACTCGCTTATGTAATCGCTAAACTCGGTGCGAGAGTCGCCAGGTGGACAGCCCGATACCAGATCTGCCGGTAATCTCAATTCCCTTCCAAAATTTGCAAATGCAGGCGTCTTTGCGGTACTTTCATGTACAGCAGTCCGATAGGCAAGCAAGAAGAGAGGTATGTAAGTGTCCCAATCTCTCTGATGGCTATCAACCACCTTTGCTAAGTGTCGCTCCAATGTTTGGTTGAAACGTTCGACCATTCCATCTGACTGTGGATGATAAGGGGTCGTTCGAGTCTTATGGATTCCCAAAAGTTTACAAGTTTCCTGAAAAACTTGGGATTCAAAGTTCCGTCCTTGATCACTGTGCATCTCCAAGGGCACTCCGAATCGGGTGAATACCTCGTTTACCAACTTCGTGGCTACAGTTACTGCCTCTTGATTCGGTATGGCAAAGACCTCCGGCCATTTTGTAAAATAATCCATAACCACTAAAACGTAGCGATTGCCCGAATCAGTGATTGGAAATGGTCCAGCGATGTCTAAGGCTATTCTCTCCCAAGGCATACCAACATTGTAGATTTTCATCGCCCCTCTGCTTCTTGTTTGTGGACCCTTGACAGCTGCACAACTAGTGCATTTCCGGCACCAATCTTCGACGTCATATTTGCAATGCAACCAATAAAACCTCTCCTTGATCTTCACCAAAGTCCTCCTAATTCCCAAATGTCCTCCAGAAGATCCATCATGGAACGCTTTTAATACATCCCTTATTTTTGAACGAGGTACCACCAATTGCAAATGCTCGTCCTTGCCGTTTGTTGATTCCCATTTCCTGCACAGAAGTCCGTTATGCAGCGTAAGGCTTTTCCACTGTGCCCATAAACCTTTTGTTACCGCGCTATATTGGGCGACGTCACTCCAACTTGGCTTGTTACCACTTCGTAGCCACTCCAGTATTGGTTTAATATCTGCATCTCTTTCCTGTTCTAATTTCATCGCATCATCTCCCCATGCCTCGTCAACAGTATCAGTCCTTATCACCTTAAGAAAAGCAGTTTCCTTTTTGGAACAATGCTTGCAATCTTCCACGCATGGGCGTCTCGATAATGCATCTGCGTTGCCATGAATTCTTCCTCCGCGATGTTCGATTTCAAAGTCAAATTCCTGAAGTTGTTCCAACCATCTGGCTACTTGACCTTCAGGATCCTTAAACTGAAGCAGCCATTTCAAAGCAGCGTGATCAGTTCTAATCAAAAATTTCCGTCCCAGTAAATACTTCTTGAAATGGTGCAGAGTTTTGACTACGGCCAGCAATTCCCTCCTGGTCACGCAATAATTCCTCTCGGGCTTGGATAGTGACTTGCTGAAGTAAGCAATAACCTTCTCCTGCTCACCATCGCGTTGTGAAAGGACACCTCCTATTCCAATATTGCTGGCATCCGTATCTACTACGAATATTCCTTTCGCGCTGGGGTATCCGAGAATTGGTGTGTTACAAAGCCGTTCTTTTAGTTCTCGAAAGGCTTGCTCACAATCCTCGTCCCAGATAAAGGCACGTTTCTCCTCTGTCAATCGATGCAAAGGCTTGGCAATGTCCGAGAATCCTTTCACAAACCGCCGATAATACGAGCACAACCCAAGAAATGCCCGAACTTGCGTTTTGTCTTTAGGTGTGGGCCACTCCTTAACAGCGGCAGTCTTGGCTGGATCAGTCTCAATTCCTCTCTCAGAAATAACATGTCCTAGATAATTCACTTCGCGCTTGAAGAAAGAGCATTTCTTTGGACTTAACTTTAAATTTGCTCCACGCAGCTTTTCCAGTACATTTTCCAATTTAACTCTGCCATTGCCGGTCCCAAGCCCGGATGAGAAAAGAGGAGGGTTGGCTACCAATGACGAAACTACCCAACATCTGAGTTAGCCGTAAAAATCGTCAACGCCGAGCCATGGGCGGCGGTCAAATAACCCATAAAGTTGGCTATCGGTAACCATGAGTGACTAAATATCCTCAGAAAAAAAAAACCGAGGGCAGGTGCCTGGGAAACATCTGCTACAAACCTCCCACTCTCTTTTAATGAAATTATGGAAGATAAAGAATGCGATTTGTCATGCGATCCGGCTAACCCCCGGCGCCATGAGGTACCCGGGCCTCATGGTGTGAAATCTGTTACCGAAGACTGCGTAGGGGTAGGTAACCAGGCTCCTACACCAGTGAATACTACTGGAAAACGACTTGTACAACAGATATTCCATCCTAGCCTGTTTGTCAGAACGAGAAGTTCGTCGCTGGGAAGCACTTCCCAGTTAGAAGCTATAACTACAATGCCGGAGAACCCGGAAGCGCCAATACCAAAACCACCAGATTGGCAAAGAGTTCCTGAAAGCAGAAATCACAAAAGAAAAAGACAAAAACTTCAGTCTCCATCACCAGAAAAAATCACGACAAGCAATAGGTACAGCAGTTTGCCACTAGACCCGAAGGAAACTGTAAAAAGACAGCAGATAAAGACCTACTAAACCTCCACCCATAATATTATATGGCGTTGAAGACGTAAATAAACTTATTGAACTGTTACAAACCGCAGCAGATAAGGACCACTTTACAATAAAAATCGTCAGCAGAAACCAACTGAGAGTAACATGTGTAGACACAGCAATATATAAAAATGTCATTACTCTAGTCCGAAATAAAGGCCTCATAGGACATACCTTTAACTTAAAAGAGCAACGCTGTTACAGAGTAGTCATAAAAAATCTACACTATACAACTCCACATAGTGCAATAATGGAAGCCATTGAAAACACCGGGAACAAAGTCTATGGTGAAATTATAAATTCTAAATTTGGACCAGACAAAAAACCCACCTCCACATTTTTTGTCAACATTGAACCAGGACCTAACAACTCGGCAGTTAAAGATATTAAACACATCCATCATCAATCAGTAATAGTTGAAGATCCAAAAAAGAAAACCACATTGCCACAATGTCAAAGGTGCCAACAATACGGTCATTCCAAAAATTATTGTATGAGACCTTACCGATGTGTTAAGTGCGCCCAGGGACACAAAACCGCAGATTGCCCAAAGAAAGACCGTAACACACCAGCACAGTGCGCTCTCTGTCAAGGAGCACATCCGGCCAATTATAAAGGATGTGAAGTATACAAAGAGATTTTGGAAAGACGTATGGCAAGAAACCCAATAGTCAAGGATAAGACACGAGAAATGCCAAATAAAACTGCTCCGACACATACTAGACCAAATATTAAAGAAACACAAGGACAACAGCTCTACTCAGACATATTAAAGAAGGGAAAACCCGAGCCAACACCATCAACTAGCTTAAATAGCAAAATAGAAGAATTACTTATCAAACAGTCGGAAAAATTCGACATTATCTTACAACAAATGAGCACTCTTATGAACCTCATAGTGACCCTAGTTGAAAAAATATCGAAATGACTGCCCTGAGAGTAGGCACCTGGAACATCAATGGCCTTGCTCCAAATAAGACTGAATTAGAACTTTTGATTAACCATAATCAACTTGATGTTATTTTGATCTCTGAGGCACACTGCACGGATAAAAGTAGAGTCAATATCAAGGGGTGCAACACGTACATTACAAATCATCCTGATGGAACTAGTCATGCGGGAACGGCCGTTGTAATCAGAAACTCCATCAAACACCAAGTGCTTCCAGAATTTAGGACAAATCATATCCAAGCTACGACAATTGCAGTGGAAAGCAACTGTGGACAGCTTAACCTATCTTCAATATATTGTCCACCAAGACATACAATTAGTGCATCAGACTTTACTGAATACTTCTCAACATTAGGTAGAAGATTTGTGGCCGGAGGTGACTGGAACGCCAAAAATACTTACTGGGGATCAAGGTTAACAACAACTAGAGGCAGGCAACTAAAACTAAGCCTAGATGAAAACAAACTCAATTGTATCTCATCAGGAGAACCAACTTACTGGCCTGCAGATCCGCATAAAAAACCAGATCTGTTGGATTTCTTCGTGACCAAAGGACTCTCGACAAAATACATGAAGGCTGAATCATGCCTAGATAGTAGCTCTGATCACACTCCTGTTTTTCTCACAGTTAGTACGACTGTTATTAGCTACGAAAGGCCTGATGCATTGTGTAGTGGTCTTACTGATTGGGAAGGCTTTAGAGAATACATAGACGACAGTATTGAGTTGCAAGCCTCCTTAAAAACACAAGATGAAATAGATGAAGCAACTCAATACATTACTAACCTTATTCAGAAAGCCAGCTGGATTAACACCCCAAAAAAGGATACAATTGGCAAAGTGCTTGGGAATGTGCCTCTTGAGATCAAACTCAAAATATTAGATAAGAGAAGGTTACGTCGAATATGGCATCAAACTAGACACAAAAGTGATAAAACTGCTCTCAATAAAGCGATTAAAGAATTAAAAACCTTGATAGATGACCTCAATAATGCCACACTGCAAAATAAACTAGAAAATCTATCTAGCACAAAATCGACAGAATACTCACTCTGGAAATTTACAAAGGCACTACGCCGACCGCAACAATATAAATGCCCCATTAGAACTCCGTCTGGCTGGACAAAGACAAGTAAAGATAAGGCCAATTTGCTTGCAAAACATCTAGCCGCTGTCTTTACACCTAATGAAGGCAACAATGCGGAGTTTGAAAACGAAGTTGAATGTACACTGCAGCAGGACCTACAACTATCCCTTCCACCTAAGCCAGTTACTGTTGGAGAACTGAAGAGGACCATAAACGGACTACAAAACAAAAAAGCCCCTGGTTTTGATCTCATCACAAAAGAAGTAATTGTGCAACTTCCCAAGAAGGCACTGGTTTTCTTGGTTGTCCTTTTCAATGGAATACTTCGTACACAGTATTTTCCTAGATTATGGAAGGTATCCATAGTGACAATGATCCCGAAGCCAGGAAAGCCACCTGAAGACGCTACATCGTATAGACCAATAAGCCTCTTGCCTGTCCTGTCCAAGGTGTTTGAGAGGATCCTACTGAGCAGAATATCACCCATACTTAACGAAAACCTAGTAATACCCAAACACCAATTTGGATTCAGACAACAGCACTCTACGGTGGAACAAGTGCATCGGGTGTGTGATAAGATAAGAGAGTCCTTTGAAAAAAAGGAATACTGCTCCGCTGTATTTTTGGATATTCAAGCTGCCTTCGATAAAGTATGGCATAAAGGCCTTCTATATAAACTAAAAAAGTATCTTCCGCATAGTTACTACCTACTGATGGAGTCATACCTCACTAATAGGATTTTTCAAGTAAGAGAGGATGGAGAACTTTCAACCATACAAGACATCATGGCGGGAGTTCCACAGGGATCAGTCCTTGGCCCTGTGCTATATTCCATCTACACTGCTGACCTTCCGGAAACAGAAGGCGTAACAACGGCTACATTTGCTGACGATACTGCAGTTCTCGCAAGTAGCAGGGACCCAATCGCAGCATCTGCCGCCTTACAAAATAGCCTAGACAAGGTACATGAATGGATTCAAAACTGGAGAATCAAAGCAAGTACTACAAAATCTGTACATGTAACATTTACTCTGAGGAGGGGCAACTGTGCTCCAGTAAAATTGGGCGACAGTATCCTGCCACAATGTGACTCGGTCCGATATCTTGGTATGCATTTAGATAGACGGCTGACTTGGAAAAAGCATATCAAATTGAAGCGAGACGAGCTAAACATTCGATTCCGGAACATCTACTGGCTGATGGCACGTAACTCAAAACTGGCAATAGACAACAAGCTGTTGATTTATAAAATGATCCTGAAGCCAATTTGGACATATGGCGCACAACTGTGGGGAAGTGCTAGCAACTCCAATATACAAATAGTCCAAAGGCTGCAAAATGGAATCTTAAGGACAATTTCAAATGCACCATGGTTCATTACCAACACAGAGATCCACGAAGCACTGAACGTAGGAACTGTTAAGGAAGAGTTAAAACTAACAGGGACTAAATACAAAACACGTCTGGAAAACCATCCAAATAACCTAGCTTCCGCGTTAGCAACTGTCACCTACACTAAACGACTGAAACGCCATGATATTCAACATCTTGGTGACCGGTGGTGAAGGATGAGGGGTCTCCTGCTGAGGGGCTCCCTACACATGTGAATCATCAAAGAACAAATCTGCTTATAGTTTGTGACTGATCGCAGATTAGCACGGAAAAAAAAAAAAAAAAAAAAAAAAAAAAATTTTCCAATTTCCTTAGATGATCGTCAAAATCCCGTCCAACAATGATGATGTCATCGAGGTAAACTAGGCAGGTTTCGCCCAGCAGTCCCGCCAGCACCTGTTCCATCAAACGCTCAAAGGTTGCCGGGGCATTGCATAATCCAAATGGCATCACCTTAAATTGCCAGAGTCCCTTCCCAGTTGAGAATGCGGTCTTTTCCTTGTCCTTGGGATCCAAGTCCACCTGCCAATAGCCGCTTTTCAGATCGAGCGTTGAAAACCATTTCATGCCACTCAGTGTGTCAAGTGTGTCATCGATTCTTGGTAACGGGTAGCTATCCTTCTTGGTTACATCGTTTAATCGTCGATAGTCTACGCAAAACCTCGTTGAACCATCTTTCTTCTTGACAAGCACGACAGGTGAACACCAAGGGCTAGAAGAGGGCTCTATCACGTCATTTTTCCTCATGTCGTCAATCATTTGTTCAACCTCTTTCTCACGAGCGAATGGTATACGTCTGGGCCTTTGACGAATTGGCATTGTATCACCTGTGTTTATTTTATGCTTCACCAAACCAGTTCGGCCAATATCACCATCGCTTCTTGAAAACACATCAGAGAATCGAAGGAGTAAATTTCTAGCTTTCATAGTCTCCACTTTTGTCAGACTTTTGTTTTCGTCTAAGATTTTCGTTACAAAGTCTATTCCCGTACTGTCCTTCTTCACAAGATTCTCCGAGCATTTTCTTATCCAGGCCACTTCTTCCAAAACGCCCACAGGCTCTCCTTCTTCAATCGTAATTTTTGAATCACTGAAGTTGAATACCGGAATGCGGTTGACATCAGATGACCCCACGACAGTCCTTGCCGGTAGCCATGAGTTTACGTGTTCCGATTTATCAATCACAGCGCACCTTCGAGGTAAACTTCCTTCACTCCTCCTAGGTAATGCGATTGGTACGAGAGTCTGTGATTTTGGTTCAAGAACAGTTCTTCTTAAACAGCAAACTTTTCCCAGGGTTCCACCCTTCATCGGAATTTCCTCAGTTCCACATAGTAATACTCCAGATTTTAAGTCGATGTTACACTGGTGCCCTTGCAGGAAGTCAAGTCCCAGGATGCAGTCATCCAGAATTTTGGCCACAATAACCTCATGTCGATAAACACGTTCCCCAATTTTGATTGTTACGTGCAGTTTTCCACTTATCGGTATGCACTGGCCGGTAGCTGATTTCATTCGTAGGCCAACAATTGGTTTAACGTGTTTCCTGATGTTTTGCCCGAGCAGCCGAACATTTATCACCGTCCTTGAAGCTCCAGTATCTAATGTTAGCTGACTGTTTTTCCCATTTACTTGACCGTCTATCACCAGAGTATTTCCATCGTTAGTTTGCTTGATGTAGATTGTTGGGGTTATTCCACTACCGGCCAGCGCCCACCCCGCAGCCCTGGCTGGAATTAGTTTCCCTGCTGGTCAGAAGTTGAGACCGCCGCGTCCTGGCGGTTCACCTTCTTCGGGCAGTTGCTCCGCATGTGCCCACGCTCTCCGCATCCATAGCACATGAAGTTCCGACGGCGTGGAGGTACCTGCTCCGTAGTCGTCATTTCCCGCAGACATAAGGTACGGGAGTTACCACGCACAGCTTCCACTTCCAATGCATGGGCCAGAGCTTCTTTCATGTTCTTGTGATGGCCCAGATGAACAGCAGCTCGTACTTCGGGGTCCCGAATACCGTCAATGAACGCTTGGAGAAGCGTGCCTTCAATCATTGACGGAGTCGACCGGAAAGCTCGACGCACAAGTTTCTCGATTTCCACGGACCATTGCTGTAGGCTCTCATTAGCACGCTGAGTACGCTCTTTTAATTGCGCTCTGTACACGTGCTCGAGGTGGCTGTCTCCAAAACGTGCCTCAAGTGCGTCGAGGAGGGCACTTAAGCTGAGATCCCCACTTGCGCCGATAGCTTCCAGCACTGAGAGCGCTTGATCACGGAGGGCCAGGGTGAGGGCTGACTGTGCTTCCTTCTGAGTCCAACCATAAGCCTCCATAAGTGTCTCAAACTGTAGCTTGAACGCGTTCCAGGATGTTGTTCCGTCGTAATGGGGAATCTTGAGCCCTTTCGTTGCGCTTGAGGCCACATTTGGGGCGTCAAAAACGGCTGCAAGACGGCTTCGGCTCTTCAAAGGGCTTGGGCTTGTCACTTCCTGCTTGATTTTGGAGATCTCTTCTTTCACTCTCTCCTCTATCGCCATGACGCGATGTTCCAACTTGCCTAACCCTTTCTCCACTTCTTGTACCCGTTCGACAGCCTTTTGCAGTCCCTTCGTGAAATCCTTATGCATCTCTTCCAAGCGACGCGCTTGCTCCTCTTGGCGGCGAGCTTGATCCTCTTGGCGACGAGCTTGATCTTCTTTCAGCTCCCGTAGCTGTTCCGCCTGACAGCGTGCTTGCTCTTCTTGGCGGCGCGCTTGCTCTTCTTGGCGGCGCGCTTGCTCTTCTTTCAGCTCCCGCAGCTGTTCTGCCTGACAGCGCGCTTGCTCTTCTTGGCGGCGCGCTTGCTCTGCCATCATTTGCTGCAGCTGTAGCAGAAGATCCACCTGCACAGGCTTGGCTTCTGCATCGCTGGTTTGAGCTGCAGCACCCTCTTCCCTCACACGCTGCGCTTCTGACATTGCACGGGTACTCACTCCTCTTACGTCCTGCGGCACTAGCGGCATTTTTCTCCAATCCCACTTCTGACACCAAATGTTACGTGCCTGACGTCACGTTCCTGGCTATGCGGGCTTGGGTTACGGGATTGGATGAAATGAAACACTAATACCGGTTTTCAGACTTTCTATTGCACTTAAGTTACAGCGTCCACGGAGTTAAGTTATCGGCGTTCTTCTCCAGCAGAGTCCGGCCGACTGACACAACTTTGCCGTTCACGCTGACTTAACTCACTTAACTGACTGCACTTCACTATTTCACTGCACTTCACTATTTCACTCACTTTTCTTCTTTTCCACTTCTTCCTTTTCTTCCGAATCGCTTTAGACTTAGAACTCAACTGCCAGCGGTGAGCCGCAGTTCCGCTTATATACCCCCGGTCAGGTTCTGGAACATTCAATTTCGTTATTCTTTTTGATCGTCATGCCTCCAGAACCTTCCAATAATTTCGTTATTCATTTTTATTTATTCTCCTTCTCGCTCTTTAATTTTTCATTTCTGTCACACAAATAATTCCAGAAAGTTCGACAAAACTTCCATCAACTAAAAAACTTCATGTTTACGGCGGGACTCGAACTCGGGGTCTCTGTGGTGTAATCCACACGCCTTACCGATTACACCAACTCATGTTGACAATTCACGACGAAATTTACAATCTCTAGGCAACGTTTGACAACCATCCATTGACGTCATGATGTCAAAGAGTTTGAGCCACTTTTCCGTCACATTATTGTTTTGGAAAGGCGTCTTGGGTTGCCATTCTTAACAGTGTTTCAATCAGTAGATATTGTAGTATCGACCTTCAGCTTTTCACATATAACGATTGACAATTATTATTTTGGGAATGATTAATTTTACTTTGAGTTTTTAATATATTCTAAAGTTCCAAATACAATATCAAACGTCTATTGAAATACTTATAAGTGATTCTCGAAGCTGAAAATAATGACATTTTATAGACACAAAAAATTGAGTCCAATTTGGCGGGCAATTTTTTTTAAATCGTTTGATTAATATTTTGGTTAACCACAGGAATGTTATTATTACTAATGCTCATATGACTTTCATAATTTTTAACCATAATTTATATAGATTCGTTTTCGGCGGCTGGAGATGCTGCCTGTGTTGCGTTTGTTTTATTTGCGTTTTAAGTGATGCTCATCCTTTATGTTGTAGCTCAAACTGACCTTAACTGGTTCTGTGATGATTTCTTATTACCCTTTACTCCACCCTGTGTGTCTTTTGTTATGAAAAAGAGGTCCATTGTCTATAGTCGTAAAAGAGGTCGGAACGCAGTGTAGCGACCTACGTTTGCTGACGGCGAGACGATTACGGTGGTCCAAGATGTTTTTTTTTATTCCCGATACCCGGAGCATCTAATGAGAAGGCTATGGCGTGACTAGGATTGTTGCCTTATGCGCTCCGCCATTCTTTAGCTAGTATGGCTACCCTTCATGAGGAATAGACTAGGTTCTAAATTCTTCTCAACTAAGGACGAGCTCGAGAGATCACCTCCGCCGATCGCTTTTTTGATGGGACAGCGATGCTCAGACCAAAGAGGGCACACTGCCAATTACCTGTGTCCTGTAGTCGCTCCTCAAAGAATGGTCTTACCGCGGGCACAACAGTGGGCCCAAAGCTAATGAAACTTTAAATGTAATTTTCATTCCTAGACTTTATACAATATCGTAACTGTGCATTCTACGTAAAAGCAATAAATTATGCAGCGACATAATTTTAATTAATTAGAACCTTCGTTACAGGTGCATATTTCCCAGACCCAATTATTGGCTTTTTAATTACTCAGTATTTATTGAGTACTTTTATTATAGAGAACTGTATCTTATGAAGCTTAATATAGTTGTGAAAGCCTACAATTAATAATGGAGGTTACTAGACCTATTGACACCAGTATAGAGGAAGAAAGAAGAAGAACATAGAAGAGGAAACCTCGTAAGGAAACCTTGAACGTGTTATAATTTTGATTTTGTTTTTAGCAGTGAGCAGCATTATCAGATAGACTAGTGATGGCGCAAATCATTAAACGACTCCCTCCCTGAGTGGTGCAAGATAGTGTTAGATTTTACTCTGCCGTGGCTGTGGTACATATTTTGTTTGGACACGCAACCCCGGCTAATGATGAATATAGCATCATGATACTAAGCTGTCAATTGGGACTTGTAGCGTTTCCCGTGCACCCCTTATATCGGCAGTTTACTGATGTGCCCCTTGTCCCTAGGAATTACGTCACGGTTTTACATAAATAAGACCGTCTCCTGGACCTGCCGCCTGTCGTCTGACTGAGTGGATTGCCGAGTACCGCGCATACCGGACTGCGCCTGAACAGAGCTTACCTGACTACGCCTGGAGGGCTACGCCAGGGAAATGTGGAAGGCTTGACAAGTGCGCTAAGACCTAGGCAGAACCCTTAACTTTTATTAATATACCTTTACATTTTTTTATCTAAACCTAGTTTAATTTTTTGTAGACGTCCTTTCTACGTGACAGACTGATCAGTTCTGAATCGTTTTAATTGTTGACTTTATATTCTTAATACAACAGCACTTCATAGCACCCAAAATTTTATTTATTTGCGTTTTAAATGGCACATTTATGGATATTATTATACCTACTCTATATTCTTCTGTCGTCTTTGTATTTTTGTACGAACTAGGTTTCCAATTATTGCTCTGATAAACCAGTTTTTGTGATAGAGTTCATTGAACCAGTCTTTTGTCTCGTACCTACGGTATTCTGTACAATTTACAAAAGTATTAAGTTATTGTAACTAGCTATATTATATCTATTTTAATCTGTAAATATGAATTCATCGCCGTTATAACTGCTAGGATTCAGTGCGTCACAGATTTTTGATTCCCCTAACAACAAACTCTTAGCGTGGCCCACAATTTGTAGTATGTGTCTCAGTGCGATGTGTCAAAAATCATAGTAGGTACGGATCGTAGACTAAAAAAACTTATTTCAAAAAATAGCATGTTTAGCATAGACGTAATTACTCCGTAAGTTGTGAATTAGGTAATAGTAGCGAATTTATTTTCAACTAGCTGTGCCCGCGACTTCGTTCGCGTGGTTGTCGAAAACAAAACAACATCGTTTAGATAACAGTAGGCTATACACACAAACTCCATTCAAGAAAGAATTTTTTTTTGCTTTTTAAGATCCTGACTGTAGTATATATTTATTTAGTAATATTAGTATAGCTGATTACGTTAATGCTTCCCTATATACCATATTAGCGGTGGAATTACCTGGAGCATTTACAAAAAGGTTGTTTGGGTTGCTAACACGTGATAGAGACACATAGAGTCCGCCGTGTGAAAAACAATCAAAAGTGGGGGTCACTTTTGATTGTTTTTCACACGGCAAATCATGGGGTAAAAGACCCCTACAGGGAATTGCACATTTATTGCGTTGGAGACTTGTTTCTCTCAGCCGTGTACCATTACAAACTTTTGGAGGACTTAAATTTCTGAGTAGACTGATTGTACCAACTTCAAATAAATTTTGTGTGCTGGAACACCTGGTGTCATTAGAGAGTCTAAAAACTCTACCGGATAGTGGGTGGCATCTCCTTCTTCCAAAACCGTGTTAAAAGATGAATATTCCCTACTTTCTCCAGAAACGTGTACCAATATTTGAGAATTGATTGCTGTTGCTTGGTCATTGCGCGGTGCCAAAGTAGCTCGTTGGCATAGCCAAGCAGCGTTATGGTTCGAGATCTCTGATGGATCTCCGTATACAGAAGAAATGAGTTCTTGCTGTGAGGCAACAGAAGAACACAGGCTCTCGACTAAAGTTACTTTACCATCTTTTTGAGTCGTGTATGTACCATTACCAATTTGAAGTAGTAAATTTGAGAAGACCTGCGCGTTTGCGTCACCTCCCAAATATGCTCACATATTAAAGCTCAAATTGGATGATATGATACTACGCCATAAAAAAGAGCTCTTTAAACATGCACCTATTTCATCGGCCCTCGTTCCTCTGGGTATTATAGGGAGTGTCTGCCTAAAGTCTCCACAGAATAGCACCATTAAGCCCATCGGTCGGTCATTTTGTCTTATATCTCGCAACGTTCTATCTACAGCTTCCATAACTTTATCACTATTGCGAGAGATGTTGCAAACAGGGTATTCTGTGCGCTCCAAGTCGATTGGTATTTTAAGTGTTTTATTTGCAGTTTTTTCTCCTGGTAATAAAGTGGCTGCAATTCCTGAGGAGGCCACCGCAAGGGCAATTTTGTTTTGGCTCCTTATTTGAGCCAAGATAATTTTGGTGAGGAAAGTTTTACCTGTTCCACCAGGTGCATCTAAAAATAATATTTCTACTAAAGAATTTTCTACACTACAGCATACTCTATCGAATATTTGACGCTGTTCTGACGTCATATTTGAACAGCCATTTAGCCCTATTTCTGCTAACTCCTAAGGGTTGTAATTTATTTCCGATGTACACTCCCTATTTATTGGTTCCCCACCAGCTGTCGGCGTTGGCAAGCCGTATTGACTAAGAAGGTTCCCTCCTATACTTATAACTATATCTTGTATAGCTAGCAAAGACTTATTATGGCAGTTTTCCCGTACTTGGTCAGAAGTTTCTTTATTACTATTTTCCTGTCTGAAAAAAACTTCGGCAAACGCGTCTTTATATTTTTGCCACAACTGCCCAGCGTCCGATAGGCCACAAAATGTCAATAAAACAAACAAATGACGAAGACGATGTGGACTATCGCTGACGCATGCTTCGGCTAAAGCATTATCCCAATGCTGATCTCCATTTAATAAAGGCCGTGCGTGGCAGCCTGAAATGAGGGATATTCTATATCGTCCACTTTGCGGAGATCAGTAAAAGAAGTAGGCCTTCGCACTATGTGAAGAAGAAGGCATAAATAATAACACTCTGCATTATTTGGGTGCACCGCGTATACTCTTCCAATCACGTATTCTTTAAAAATGCCGGGCTCACCTTCTACAGCAGTTCCACGTCTCCTGCGTTTAAAAACACCTTGCTGCTTGTTGTAAGTATAATAACGTGGCACTTCATTTTACAACAGAGACTTGGCGAAATTGTCTCTTTCGCAAAGGCGAAAAAATGCGAGCAAGGTGGTTTGTCTCGGGTTATGTCATGTTTTAAATCGGATCTGCACTATGGTCTGGAAATTCTGCACTTATGACACTGTCTATACGATTTTTTTCTCCCAGCCACAAAAGAATGTGCGCATGGGGTAAACCACGCTTTTGCCACTCGACGCTATACATGAAACACAGAGTTGAACCGAAAACTTTCTCCTTTGTAAGTAGATTTATCAAAACGTCATAATTAATCTTATACAGAAAATGACGTATTTGTACAACGCCATCTATCGAATAAAGATATCAACTATCAACATTAGTTCTGTTTTTTGTCTCAAGGTGTCGTTGCAAGTACTATGCGGAAATGCGTGTTGTTTTACTTCTTGAACTCACTAAATTAATCATATCTTCTGATAGAGTGAACCGATTTCGATGAAACAAAAACTAAGTTATACCTCAAGTTGTGTACAACTTTTGTATATAAGCATTGTCTACATTGAATTCGTATATTTTACGTGATGCGCGCACAAACAAACATATAAACAGACAAACAGACAAACAGACAAACAGACAAACAGACAAACAGACAAAAATGTCAAAAATTACGAAAATGGGTTCGGTTAGTTATCCTTTAACACGCTGGCTATATTTTTTGTCAATTTTTTCAATGTACAAAAATTATTTTTCTACAGATTTATTATATGTAATAGATGAGACGGAAAAACCTTATCATCCTAAAACACTATAAATATTTACTTTTAACGATCGCAGGTTGCAGTATAAAATAATATTTATTTTACTATTATTCATTTTTCACCTTCACTTTGCCTCCTCAAGCTTCAGCACAGTAAAGATTCATGGACGCAATTAACTAATTAAGAACGCAAAATTGTTAAGCAATAAATTCAACTCTTATTTAACTAGCAATTCACATAATTCGAAAATCAAGTGAATCGCATAAAAATGACGATTTATTTACTAAAAATATTCGCGAAGAGTGTTATTGGCTGTGCGGGCATGCGATTTGCTTTCGTTGCGCAAACGCACGTGATGGCACTTACGCCATTTTGCACATCACCATTGACCACATCCTCGTCATACAAATTGATGTTAAGCGTATGTTTGTACGCGAGCAGCAAAGGAAACTGGAAGATAATGTAAAAGAGATTTAAACTATTAGCAGCCACTTCAGTAGGAAGTTAACGATCTCACTGTGATTGTGACATAAACTTTGTGGAAAGGCATCGATTCAAATTCTTTTTTTTTATAACCTGGGTCGGCAAAAGGACAGCGGGATCACTTGATGGCAAGCATTCGGCGCCGCCTACGGACGCCCACAACACTAAAAGTGCATTGCCGGCCTTTTGGGATCAGGGTTTCGGATATTTAAGGATTCGGCAGGGCAGGGGAAGGATTGGGCCTCCGGTAACCTCACTCATACGGCAAAACACAATGCTGTGTTTGATGCCTTTCTGCTGTACGGCCGTGGTATAACTCCGATCGAGCTGACCTATTTGTGCCGAAGCTTGGCTCTCCCACACTTACTGTTCTGTGTGTGTCATCTGCCCATTGATAGTTTTGGTGTTATTAAAATGGCCTAAGTATGTTCAAAATCACTCGGTTGGTTGACTGATCAATGTAGTTTACACAACAATGTTTAATTATCAACTATCCAAGAGACTATTTTAGGCCTTTAGTAAAATGTGGCAAAATTTTACTATACATAGCTGTTCTGTTTTAATAATAAATGGAGTTGAAAATGTTAAGGCTAGGCGGCTAAATGTGGTCCAAAGTTGGCTACGAGTACTGTTAATTGATTTTGGTATCTGAAGTCAATTTTAGCTCGACCGACTTAGTATTAGACAAAGTTTTCAAACTAAACTTCTTGGAGTTTAGCTCATACAAATTGTAAGTTCAGATGCCTAAGTTAAGTTAAATATACGAATGGTTTAATGGAACTGCTGTTAGAAGCATACTACTTTTCATATAATTATTTGCAAAAATTCAGTTTAACCATCCGCACAATTCTTTCGTCTCTACAGCGATTGTACATGGGTAGATACTGAAATTAGCTAGGGGGCCAGGCGTTTTTGTTGTAAGTAGGGCCCCAACCTTATTTTATGCGTGAGGGAAAATACACTTAAGTTGTTTAGAATCACCCAATTAAATGGTCAGTAAAATAATTACGTTTATTGTAAGATAAAATTTATTCACAAGAATAAACACAGCAAAATTTCCACGCAAAAACGGCATCTATTTGAACTTTGAGTGCAACGCAACCGCACTTAAGGCAAGGTATAACCTTAGTGGACGTGACGGACGAGGCGAGGCGATGTCGTAAGGCGAAACGCAGGTTATCACTGAACATCACTACAAACATTTCCCAGTTGCGTCACTGATGCAAAACTAATGGGCATTCTTTCTTTTTAAGTGTAGGCCTCCAATTTAAGCGATACTGACATAACATTACGAAATTACCACAGTACGCGGCTTCTAATGCACTCAAATTTTGGTGTAAGATGTGTTTGTTTGAGCAGTCATATCATGGCAATAGGATAAACATAACTACATATCCCTTAAAAATTTTGTAAGTTTTTTTCATATTAAAACATCTTTTTTTGTGTCCTTACGAGTAATTCTTTGAGTCTATCGTCAAACAAGACGCTTTATTATACATTTATTCATTGATATAACAAGTGCGGGAGAGCCATGCTTTGGAATTGGTCCGGTCTACCGAAGTGATAGAAGAGACCGAAGTCTCAAAAAACTCTATCTTTCCTCTGGTATGTCGCCTCTCTATAAGGCTCATATTGCTTGCCAGAGGGTAATCAGACAGCTCATATCTCAAAAAAGATATGGAAAAATGTTGTTCCAGACTTTTACTCACTTTTACTTTTTGCCCTTGCACCAGTTATACATTGGCAATAAGCGCCCCAATCTTTGGTGGCCTAGTGGATTATTTATAATCGATTTCTATTATTTACTAGCTATCCTCGCGCGGTTTCACCCAGTTTCATTTGATTGTAGCGTGACCTTTTATAGCCTATAGCACTCAGGAACATTGTACCTATCTATCAGTGAAAGAATTTTGGCAATCCGACCCGCGGTTCTAAAGATTACCCCTTACTTACAAACTTACAAAGTTACAAATTTGACCTTTTTATAATATTATATAGTATAGATTCACGTATCCCACTATAATAAGGATTTATCCAGAAGAAAGCCATATTAATTCAAATAGCGAGCATTCCATTGCATTAGTTACGTCACATAATAATATGCGTCAACGCTCATCTGTGGTGAAACTCGCTACTCTGTATACAAGACAGCTAATTGAAATCGAACAATGTACTCTATTATAATGGCAGTATTGACACAATTCCTCTGTTTACAATTCTGTGAGAATTCCCTCAAAACTTACATAAATAGACGTGAGACACTAAGCACTTTCGGTTTTGTACTCAACAGATGGCGTTAATGCAGCATTTGGTCCTGTTGGTCTGACAACTCTTCAAATTGATTTTGCTAATAGGTCAAAATTTTATTGCTTGAGCCATTGGTGGCGAGTTCATTGACGTCATATTTTACTAGATGACAATGCATTATTATGCTTTATTTTTTTTATTTCTCAGCATTAGCTGCAGCGACTCTCGCTAGCTCGATTACCGCAATTACAATATTTCTTCAAACGCAATAATCAACCGGAGCTAACACGTCCTTTTGGGTACTGTTCACCCTACATACAAAGATAGCGTTAACATACAATACGTAACGTAAATAGGGCCGCCAGGCGCCCCCGTTAACCCGAGAGATCACCTCAATGCACGACCCGGCCATCGAACCCGCGACCTTTGCAAAGAAAGTCGTTTTACGTAACCAATGCGAGTCGCAGCCGCACGATTTGTAGAATTCAATATTCATCCGAATATAAAGCCCTATAACTCAGAAAATACTAAACAGAGTTAAATACAATATTGTAAGAAAAAAAATATATTTCATCAACTTTAATTTGGTTAAAGTTACGTCAAAATAGGTGCAGCCGTTTAGGAGATGTGAGTGTTTTGAAAATTTTAATTTATGGATTGCACCGTGCTAGATTGTGTCCGTGGCATTAAGTTCACTCATTATAATTTATCTGTCTGATTGTCTGTCGTATTGATGATATAACTGTCTCTGAATTTGAGAACAAAGCCTTGTTTCTTATTCCGCAACTAGTTGTATTTTTATTTGCTAAATATTTCAACATTTCGCACACACTAAAATAATTAATTTATGTTTCAGAATGGAGCAAAGAGACATATTTAGGTTTGTGATGGATGTTTTGCAATGTTATAACTAGAAAACCAGTAGGATGAGAAGTTCGAAGTCTTAGTTGTCTCAAGATTAGGGTGGAATCTGTCTAAGATGTGGAAAGAATATAAGACACGATAGCTAGCATTAATTATTGAGTAGGTAAGTTACAGATTATAATTTGATTATCCGTCCAAATATTTAAAAACATTTTATAAACCTTAACTTCTAAAAAATATTTTTATCTAAGAAAGTCTTTGTATTAGAAATCACTACACACACTTAAACACCGTTTACAACCAATACCCAAACAATTTATTATCTCCAAACAAAACACCATAAGATTCATCATTATCTGTCAACCAGTTTTCGAGTTACGCACACTGATTAAACATAAACATACAAAACAGTCATAAAAAAACTACAGATCATTAATCACACAAGGTCGTTGAGGTTTGACTGCCTGTTAATAACTTATTATGCTAAATAGCCAACGCTCAAAAAAAAAAGAAATGCATCTGCATTGCAAGGAGTTTCATAATAACGAGTTTTTATGTACGACTATGGCACTAACTGGCTGGAAAATTGGGTGTGGGATTGTAAAATTTTGAAATAGAAATAAATATAATATACAATAACTGAATAGCCTCATAAATTTGAATACAGAATGTAATATACAATTATGTTCTGTGCGTTGTGTGCTTCATAAGTTTATCGGGAAGTTATTTGAAAGTGATGAAGTAAGCAGCTGTTGATGTCATTAATCATTAGTTTTTCTTGATCTTGAGTTATAACTTGATCAACATTTGCCCCAATTTTACCAGGAAGTGTCGCGTCGTAACAACCACTTAATAGAGACTGGACAAAAAATACCTGATAAATCTAAGCTTTATAAACTACAGTATTTAACACCACGGTCGAAGTACGTCGTAACGTCGTACGACGGTCGTCGTACTTTATATGATATGGTCAACGTCTTTTTGTAGAGTTTAATAGTTTAAGAAGGGACAACTACTATAATAGTGAACCATTTATTTTTTTGTGTCCGACACCTATCCGTCGTCGCTCTGATCACCCCATGGAAAGCAATCAACGCCGTCCATAGCCAACTGCAACTCAAAAAGCCTTACAGGTTCGTTGCCGGCCTTTTGTAGGTTGTTAGGGATTTGAGAATTAGTGATTTGAGGATCACGATTAGAGAAAAGAGGTTGAGGAAGAATGAGAAATACAATAAAAAACAAAAGAAGAAAAACAGTTGAAAAAGCATGTATTTCCCACATTTACTTATGTAAATAACAAAGAAATTACCTATTATTACCGAAAACAAATACACGTCAATATAATTAATAAGACATACTTAAATAGTATGTGTACATAAGTATTCCTCATTATACACTTTGTTTTTAAATAAATCGTTTTGCACATCTCGAGTATAATCGCATTTTTTAATCGATTAGAAATCTTCGCTCGGTCACTCGTCACTTATTTCCTACTTCGTTAAGTTCCCACCATTATCTTCGAGCCACAGATTAATGGGTAATTATTGCAGACGTGACAGTTTACTTAAAAAGACTTGACTGACTTACCTAGTCAAATATTAATTTAAATTTTATATTTTAGGAGAAACTTTTTCCTGTTACTGTGGCGAACAATAAATGGATTTGATTTGATTTATTGATTGAATCCTTTGTCATTTTAGTATTTGATAAAGTTAGCGACGCAGCTAAGACTATTATGTAAATGAAGTGCAAATTTTTCCACAATAGCTATTATAAAAAAAGGGTAGCAATGTAAAGGCTATGCGACATGAATATCATTTTGCTGAGGAAGATGATGAATGGAAATTTATAAGAATGAAATAAAAAAATAAATAAAAAAAAAAACAAACATAAATATATATAACTTACTTGCCTATATAACCTTAGTCTTAGTCAACAAAAATAAGTAACATAGCCGATAAGAGCTTCCTCTCTCCTATCCCACTTACTTTGCTGTGCCCGACAGGGTCCATATGAACTATTTATAAGTACTACCACCTAAGAATACATGTGGAAAGCAATAAAGTATTGAGTATTGAGTATTGAGTATTGAGTAAAAACAACCGAGCTGATTCCAAACACCTTATTTAATTAAGAGTAGGTATATACTCTTTCTTGTACACCATAGATAACGAAAATGAAAGAAGTCAGAACCGCTCCAACACTAGTTTCACTAACAAACACACTGAAAGACTACTATTCGGTTGTGACGTTTTAAAAGTACCTATTTATAGTTTAGATAAAACAAATTATTTTGACTTTTGACTTTGAAAACATATTTATAAGCCAGGATCAACATTAGAGCATAGAATTACTGAACTCAACTTTACTCAAAGACAAAGCAATGGACGGCCCTACAAACTAAATAATTTCTCCAACAAGAAATGTGTACCCATGCCACTACTGAAGACCGGAAATGACTAATAATATCATGTCTACCAACGTAATCTTTGTCCTACGCGTGGGAACCCGACGTACTTGAACTTACTTACTTTCGATTGTGTATCTCTCGACAAAGATGTGAAATTGTAACTCCCATCTTCAAACTAAACCATTGTTCATGGGTAACTATAGTTATTAGTTGTGTAGAGTAGTGGTTCGTTTGAGAATGATGGCCGTTGCCCGTAGCCAAATGTTAATGTACTTAAGGGCTTTCCGTAATGGTAGTTTGTGATAGCGTAACACTGTGATTTGCAAAGGGCGACTGATGTGATAGGCCTTAATGTTGGACGAGTGAAAGGGACTGTATAAGTACGAATATAGTGTAATCATAAAAATCGTTGCAAGCCCACAGAATATGCAAACGTGAGGTGTCGGAGTTACCAGCAACACGAATACAACTTCCAGAATGTTCTAAGAAATAATGTAATAGAATTTGCTCCCAGAAAAAGTCATCGTTCCTCACCTCGAGCTTGGAACAATTGAATTGAGAACAATGACGAGGTCTAGATCTTACACTTCTAGCTTGCTTTAATTGGCTGGCATTCAGTTACTAGAGCCATGTTATAATTTCCAGTGTCAAAAAATAAGGTATGAGAACAACATTAATATTTCAGTTAGGTAAAAGTTTCCTTTATTTGTATGTTGACGTCACAGAATACGTCAAAACTATCACTCTTCCCGCGAGTCTTAAGTGCCGGCTGCCGAACGAGCATTTACGTTTGGTGGGACATTTTATACACTACAATAAACTTACATATCTTAAAACTGGTGATAAGTATGATGATAAGGACAATTTCTTTTATGTCGAGGTTCTCTCTTTAAGATCCATAGTCCAATAGTAACTCATATAATTTTGATGTTAATTATGAATTTTATAAATAAACGCTAGAGAAATAAATAAAGTTTATGTCTAGTACCTAATTGATTTTAATATTAGGTCTATAAGAATAAGTAAGGTAAAATAATAGTAAGAATTAGAAAGGATAATGTGCTTTATTTTGAATTGTAATTCTTATGAGATCCAGTTGTTTGAGTCTTTGTGTATTTTAAAAAAGAGAAGGGGATAGGTATTATGAAATTAGGAAACCAGATAATTAGTTACAAGCATTTATTCATGTATTTTATAAACTCCCTTGTATAAAAAGCTAGTAGGAACACACTACACAATTTTAACAATACATCTAAATTTTAATTAATATAACAGTTCCAACAATAACAGGAAATACATAAAATGACATTATTTTATGCTGATTTCAAACCGTGAGACCTTACAAATTAATTACAAATCGCCCAATTGTTGCAGAAGTACTGGCAAAGTTTTCCTGAATGTTTATAAGAACCGTTAATAGTATAAATAAATATTAACTACGACTTATACCTAAAATAAATTATGTGTAAATTAACTTATGATAACAATATCCTATACGAACTAACCCGA
The DNA here is from genome assembly GCA_902829305.4 of Spodoptera exigua. Taxonomy (NCBI): domain Eukaryota; kingdom Metazoa; phylum Arthropoda; class Insecta; order Lepidoptera; family Noctuidae; genus Spodoptera; species Spodoptera exigua. Next base: position 1,189,267 of record LR824601.2, on the reverse strand, counting down.
CATAGCTTACGATTAACATAATACTTATGGCACCACTTGAAATTAATTTTTCAATTTGACTAGACAAATCGATTTTATCTCAGAAACAAAACTGTTATTACACTAGAAATATAATACATTATTGAACGAAAATACTAAAGTTCATAGTTATGGCACCCGTTTAAGAGTACTCGTGGTCCCACGCTTGTTTGCGGCGGTAGAATCTGGTCATCGGTGTGGTGCAGGTCATCGTCCCGTCCGGGTTGCTGAACGTCTCCCTGGTAACGTTCAGGCAGTACTCCACGCACGCGCACCCAATGGACAGCAGCTTGTCATCCGCCTCAGCAGCCCAGGATATCAACGCCACTTCGCACCTCTCCTTATCTTCTGCGAAGTCATAGTCATGTCTGACTTCCATCGCCACTCTTATTTTCGGACTATCTCGGCGGGACCAAATTTGGTCCATGAGGTGCCGCAGAAATTTCAGCTTTTCCGGCACCTGAATCTTCACTGGGAACCCATATTCCATGATTATGGAATCAAAGTTCTTGTATAAGCAGTTTTTGGAGTGATCCATTATCGGACGCAGGATCGTGAATCGTGTTTCTGTATCCGTGATACAAAGTATTTCGTAGTCATCTGGGTTAGATATGGTTTCCAGATGTCCCACATTGATGATGCTTATGCGCCATTCCCCAACTCCCTTCCTGAGGGGAGTCTCAAACTCTTCAGACGAATCTGAAGCGAGACTCACGGCGCATTTCAAGCATTGCTCTATCACTAGCTCTATGATGTATTGTGATATAGCGTATCTTAATTTAAATTTTTCATAAATTTTGTTAGCTGAAGCATGGTCGTTTTTCAAGTGCTCCACCATCACATAGTCGTAAATGTCGTCATCAGCAATGACTTCGACGAGGACGTCAACTTTAGAACTGTTCACTTCTAAATTACCCTTAACGAGTAATTTAAATATTCCATCTTCTTTCCGTACGACATATGGACTTAATTGTGGTTTCTTGTCAATGATGTCAGTTATCATTAAATCAATTTCAGCCCTTGTTCTGAAGTGTTCGCTTTGTTTGTCGGTTTCTTGAAGTCTTATAAGGAATCTCTCCTTGCCTTCAAAGTAGGCCCCGGATCTCGTGAATCTTGGCGCGGAGCGCGCCATATTTCTGAGTTGTGCTTGCAGACGAGAGGGCGGCTTGAACTCTCCAGCCGCACTGAGGGCGGGAACAGCGACGGCCAGGGATGTAGTCAAACGCGGGGGCGTTGCGGGGATGGCGCGGGGCGCGGGATTCAGGGTGCTAGTTAAGGCCGCGTTCACACTAGCAACTTACATAATTTATATTACTTTTTACAAGGGTTAGAAGAAAGTTTCACAGTAAAAACAATATCATTACTTAACAACAACACTTGAAAAATTAATATTTTAAACACATTTTTTTTTATCTTTGAGTTAACGCTAATGATTATACTCATTTATAATTGCAATTTGTGAATCATCATTAATCTTAACTGATAAGGTATTTTGTAAAACCTGATAGTAAATTATATATTTCTAAAATATCCTTTATTACTTTATATAATATTATTTTTGTTAAAAAGGAAATAATATTATATTCTAATCTAATCTAAACATACGTACCTTGTGTACGCAGCCTTAGGATTTCTTTACGCGCATGCTTAGTAAGGAACCAAAAGTATTTATTGAGACAATCTTGTAAATATATATTTATTTGTACTTATCGATTCAAACATATTATTATTTTCATACTTTACTGGGCTAGACATAAAGAAGAAAGAACATAGTAACAAAATGTTAAGTAAATAAAATTGTTGTAAATTTACTTTGAGTTATATACTCACTAAAACATAATATTCGTACGCCGTGACGTGGTTTTGAAGTTCACGAGACACTGGCCACTCGAAAATGTAACATTCCTAATAATAATAAGATTGATAATCCCTAAATTAACATCCAAAGAATCAGGTTAAAAGTATGTATTTTTTTTATCTTCCATTTTCAAAGTTAATCATAAAAGGTTGTACCTTTTCTTACATCGAACTCTAAAGTCAAAAATGTACATGACAATGTAGTTCAATATAGCACATTTTTCTTATATTTTTATGTAAAAACTAACTACTCCCGCGTGGTTTCACTCGCTGCTCGGCTCCATTTGATCGTAGCGTGATTTTTTTATAGCCTATAGCACTCTGGAACATTGTGGCTATCTTTCAGTGATACAAAGAATTTTAGAAATCCGACCAGTGGTTCCAAAATTGCCCACTACATACAAACTTAAAAATGTTACCTCTTTATAATATTAGTATAGATTCAACGTTTTCGGAAATATTGTTCATCTTTATATGTATATAAAAATGGATCGCAAAATGTGTCGGTAAGCGCATAACTTCACCAATTTTGCTAATTCTTTTTTTTGTTGTGTTTATTATATTGTCGGGAGAAGGTTCTTATCAAAGAAAATATTGGAAAAGTAGAGGGGAAGATTAGGAAAAAGTAACCCTTTGATAGCGAGATAGTCGGACCCTTGCGAAGCGGGGGCGGGCCGCTAGTTTATTATACTATAAGTATTAAAAGTAATATAAGTTATTTAAAATTGTGCATAGGTAGGTACCATGAGGCAGATTTTATAAGGATCAAACGTTTTTAAATACCTAATAGTATTAATTACCTATAACATTATAAACATTAGTAATTCTATTCTAGTCTATTCTTTTCACGGTACATTACTTAAAGGTTGAAAAGACATGTTCCTTCAAGGACAGGTTGTAGGTGTATACAGCTCAAATATCATTAAGTATTTGCGTCATAGATCCCTGTAATGGACGAGCTATTATCCCAACTACAAAAGGATTCCATTAGAAAAATGTCATGAAGAAAATGCGTGTATAAAGTTACATTTTAAAGTATAGTGTAGGTAGATTGTGATTTTGTGATAACAATTACATTATATGTATATATATAATGGTAAACTTTATTTGTTTCATAAGGAATTATAACATTTTGGTTCTGTCACGTTGAATTTTAATATTTCATTTCATGTATTTAGATCCTGCAATTTTTTTCGTTACGGTGTAAGTTTCACAAAAAATATGTTCAGCATTTTAAAGGAAGCCTTCTAAAGTTCGTCTTTTTATTGTACTATGTAAATTATGTACTTGTAATCACACTTTTAGAATTCGATTTCATATTGAACTTAGTCTTCGAATTTTGATAGCTCAATTTGAGAGAAATGAATAGGTGAGAGAAATAAATGCTGCTTGACGAGTAACCATGGACTTTCATGCTCGTTGTTCTCCATCGGAATATACACTTTGGAACGAGGAAATAGCTTAACTAAGAGGACTGATCGACTGATTGACACTTTATATCTATCGTTAAAATTTCGTTGACGTTCGTTTTGACGCAAAAATATTAATATGTGAAAACTCGCTATTTCATTAATATCACAGAAAATTTTGTTTTTGGACAGTTAGAAAGAGGTATTGACTACATATGGCTACTTACAAAGTAATCCAATACCAACTATTGTTTACACACTTAATAGTGCAATTACTATAGGACTTGAGTAGCTTGTTTCTTTTGTCGAGCAGGTTATCCAAATATGTTTCAAATATATACAGGTCATAAAAATCACAGTCCAATTTGACGGTCACTCAATGAAGATTTATAACAATCCCCATATATTCATGTTCCTTTAACAAAATAATTTTCTCATAAACATTAATAATACAGGAAGGAGACGTTTTTTTCTTGCTAAAAGTATCTTTGTACAAACGTAATAAACGCTCGTCACTGCATCCCAAACAATGGCTCATCAGAGCGATGACCTTAAAAACTACACAAACTTTTTGTTAACGTCAAATTATAATCGCAGAAGGCATATTTAGAAATTCAATACTTAAGTTCATAGTTTTAATTTTTTAACAATATATAGCTTTTTTCATTAGCAATATCCGTCTGTGTGTGTCTCAAGCAATTGGACATTTAATTTTCTTTGTGTTGATATTGAAACAAATATACTAAATTATTTGCTAACTCGTATCACCTATAAACCATTTATCTTTCCAATAATAACTTGGAATTGAATTGAAATCTCTGACTAAAAGAAGGTACTATATCACATTTCCTCGTAAGTAAAAAAAAACTTAAAAAATACATATAGGTATAGTTTGGTACAGCAAAACAAATAAATACTAACCTAACATGATCAATAAAGTAAAAATGGAGTCCGTTGCGTTGATTTCAATTAGGGTACTACCCTAGAGGGTGCACTTAATCCGTGTCCCTTTTAAATGAATGAAAGAAGGCGTGGCTTATGTCGAAAAATCATCATGGCCGCTATAGCTATACTTCTGCTTTATGAGTTACATAGCGGTGTTAATCTTCTATAAAAAAAACGGTTTGTTATGTGTTGTAAGATGTATGATAAGCCGATTTTTTTGTATTTGATTTATACGTTTCACTGTTTCCAGGTTTGGACTAGTTATTGTGCGATTTTATAAAAGGTAGATGTTCTAACTAACGCTCGGATGAAACATGTTTAGATAAAGGCAGGTTCTTACTAGGAAATTCGAGAGCCATGCCAAAGAGCAGATGTCACGTACAAATTTTCCTGACGACACCGAACAAAGATGCGAGGTTGATGACACATTGCCACCCAGACATACCCAAATCTCCATAGGGGTCTTCCTCTATTTACACCGCATTCTACAAAACAGGTTTTTGATAAAATTAATTTCAAGAATTGTTATTTGTTACCCTAACTATCAAACCAAGATGGTATGGCTTTATTTCACTGTCGGGGACATCGTCTTTCATTGAAATTGGTCGGAAAACGAGCAGACGAATCAGCTGGTGGTATCTATGTATTCTGTGCCGCCCATGGAGTCCCGCAACACCAAAAGACTAATAAATGTGCTACCGCACTTTTGTGTATTATTAAGGATTTGAGGCTTATATATGATGGAGGGAGGGCTCTGGACTTCCATTGAACTCGAATCACATGGCAAAAATCATTTTGTGTACATTCTCATTCTGAGAAACCGCAGTACTATTCCGGTCGAGCTGTCCCATTCGTGCCAAAGCAGGGTTATCTCACACAGAATTCACTTTATAATTTTATTTTACTAATGTTCTGTAAGGAACAAGTAATTCTGATTATAAGGTAGGTACATGTTCGTTCTGGTTAGAGTTGCTTGCTTGCTTAAGCTAGGAATCGAGGCCAGGTTCCTGTAAATTACATTTACTTAAGGAAATCTAAGTAGGAGAACAGTAAATAAGCGCAATGTTAATAGTATTGTTGCGTCCTTGATTTTAACGAGAATTTTGTCTTCTGTAGTTGCATAGGCAAAACAACAAACTAGGTATACACCATAAGATAATCCGTCAGATCGTTTGCTGATATTCGCCATCCTAAAAAATCTTACAAACACTACATGTCACGCTAGCGTGATATCAATTTTATTAGTTCTGCTTTAAAACATATTTTTAGTCACACACTCTCGTGCTTAAGAGAACTCAAAGAATGAGCCCAAACTCAACATGTTTACCAAGTTCGCAATCTGTTCCGTCATCTACATCCACATTGCATCAACAGACCAGTGCGGAGGTACCTAATCAACATATACCTAAGCTTTTTTGGACCGCACGGTTGGTGCGGTGGCTGGGCAACTGGCTGCCGTGCAACGTGTCGCGGTTTCGATTCCCGCACGGAATAACTCTTCGTGTGACCCAAAAATTGTTGTTTCGGGTCTGGGTGTCATGTGCATGTGAAATTGAATGTTTGTAACCCGCACAGGAGAAAATCCAAGTGTGGGGCAACGTTTTTTTTTAGAAAAGAAAATAAATAAAAAAATAAGATGCTTCATGTTATTCAAGTAAAAAAATATATAATACCTAAGGTAATAACCATAAATAAGGTCTTACTGATTTCACAGAAAAACTGCGAAGTTTGTGTACAAATCATCGTTTTCTTTTTTCATAAAAGTGTACAAATGAATGTATAGAATTTTCCACGTGGAGGTAGTTAATTATGTAGTTAATGTAAGAAACGAGATCTGGAGCACTTTGTAATTCTAAATAATTGCAAGCAATTGCCATGTTACGTTCTACTAGGAAATAAACACAATCAGTAATAATATTTATCATTATGCTTCTTGTGTATTTAGGTACTGATGATAACTTACCTAATTACTAAACCTAACATACAATTAGGTAACCTACAACCTAACCTTTAACTTTAAACTTTGTATTCGATCGAAAATGATCACATTGAATGCGCTTAAAATAATTACGATAAAATTTGGCCCAGTTAATCATATAGGTACCTGTCAGGCTTAGAAATAGCACCCTCATGCAACCACGATATCGAGACACCACAGAACTTAAATAACTTTAAAATAATACGAATAATTATAATTATTATCTGGAGGGCGCGGTTTCGAAGCCTGACAGGCACCAATATGACTTGTCCGAGTTATATATGATTTCTATGATTATTTAGACACCACTGACATACGACGAGGCACAGCAGAATGAGGAAACCTGAATAATTATAGTTACTAATTATAAGTATGAAATCGTCTTTGCTTAGCTGAGGACGATGACTTCTTTTCTGACTACTTTGAATAGAAATATCGAAACCAAACAATAAAAGCAGTATTTGTTAAAGTTCTGAATAAGCAATTTATAGCTTTATACAAGTTCATTGTGAGAATAAATAAAAATATACGAACAACAAAATATTAATATCGGTAATTATCGGTAATTTCTGATACGAAATAATTATCATATTCATAATTTCGTATTAAAAAGTAATATATTAAAGTCCATATATTGAATACAATATTTGGGCGGTAGCTGTAACGCAGCTTAATTACAACCGCTACACATTTATTATTTAGTAAAATATTTTTCGTAAAATTAAAGTTTCATTAAAACTCCTCAAATCGAGTCATTTAGCTTTTTATATTATTTATAATAGGTTTCGTAGGAGAGGAATACTTCGGCACAAATAGTCCAGGTCGACCGACGTGGTACAACGACCTCACAGAAAAACCTCAAGAAACATATCCATAGATAACATCTCATAAGAGGTATAATGTCATCACCATCATCAGCCTATAAGTGCCCACTACTAAGCAAAGGACTCTTCTCACACGGAGAAGAGGCCTTTGCTTAAGCATTAATCACCACGCTTGCTCACTGCGGGCTTTAGAAATTATAAGTCCAGGTTTCCTCACGATGTTTACCTTATATGTCAGTGGTGTCTAAATAATCATAGAAAGTAGTACTTGCCAGGTTTCGAACCTACACCCTCATGCATGAGAAGCGGGCTCATTAACCGCCGGGCTACCACGATATTGACACCATAATGTACTATTACTTAAGTACCTTAATTTTAGATAGATGCAGATATATTAGACACATGTAGAGGTTACATCGGGCGACGAAAAAATGAATTTAGGTATCAAGAAATTGAAATTGTAAGGACCTACTTACAGCAAATAAAAATATCTTTACCTTTCAAAAGCAAAAGATTGCCAGTTAGCGACGAAAGAAAATTAAAATTGTATAAAAAAAATGGTAAAACCAATTGAGTTCCTTAGAAAGAGGTCTGTAGCCGCATTTAAAAGTCATCTTTTCAATCATTGACGGCTCCGAACACGGGTTAGAAATGAAAACTTCTATTCAGACAACTACTAAGCCTGATCATTTCCGTCAGTGCATTTCTTATTGAAGTTGAATTTACTGTGATTTCGCTAAGCAATTATTTCTCTTGACAATGAGATTCTCATGATTCGGAAGACTGTTAGAAGGAAATGACTAATTAGTTGTTAGTCTTTAGTAATTGGACACGTTTTTAGACGATTCTCTGTCATTCCCGCATTCTTTATATATTTATTTACATACTTACCTACGTACAGAAACATTGCAAAAATCACAACCATTTCCTTAAACATTTTTTTTGCGTCATCTTACTCCAATAAGCAACCTAGTAAGGTATTTTACCTTGTGTTCTTATCACACCATTCACGTCATCAGTTTATACCTGAATACCAACTGATGATCAAGATCCTCTTCTTGGATGGAGAATGTTTAAGCGTTAATCACAACGCTTGCTCGAGGTGGTTTAGGAATTTTAAACTTAGTATAATTAGAAATTATATGTCAAAGTTCCCTGACAATGTATTCCTTCGGTGTATGACAGTGGTCTCTAAATAATCTTAGAAACAGTATTATTATTTATATATCTCCACCCATCAATGAGTATGGGACTATTAAAAGAGATGATTCACACAAAATTATTTATTACATTACTAAAATAAATGTTGAAGTATGTTGTAACCGATGTTGTAAAATTGTTTGAAACTAAGAAATCAATCATGTTGTATTTTTCCATATTCTTTTAATTGATGTGATAAAAATAACTTTCCGTTAACTGGTTGAAGGCCTCGGTTTCACGGTACGGTATATTATATATGTTCAAGAAGATCTTTTTTAAATATATGCAGTCATATGTTAATTTTAAGTGAGGTAGGTTTGTTATTTTCATTGTGTTGGTAGTCTTGTAAGCGAAGTATAAAGTTTTTGGGACTTTTTTCTTAGATGGAGGATTTCAATAATTAAGAATCTGTTTTTTAGCCAATGCAAACATTTTGGGTGGCTTTCTTGTTATTACGCAATAACAAAGACTAACTAAATCAGGAACATTCCTCGTAATACCATCAAAAACATAGTTATTTATTAAATAGAAAAAATTAACTCCATTGGCCGTAGCATGACATAATCTTGGAATGCAATCTCTAAACAAAACAATGTTGGAACAATGTTTCTCTATCAAATATTTGGCAAACATTACCATTGCTACTTTTCTTCACAAATTATATTTTTATTCAAGATGGGACGAGCAATGGACATTGTCCATGAGTAGTAATCGGCGAACATTTGGCACGGAGGTCGTGTGCATACATATTGTAGATTGATGGAATAATACCGGCAGTGAAAGTCATATTCGAAATCAATTAGAATTATTTTATGGTATATGTAATATTTGAATCGGTATTGATCGATTGTGGGAATATCGATGTTTATTTTTAGATTCTTTTATTGCATATACCTTGTCTGATATTCGGGTTTGTAGGTCTAACTGAGGCAATATTTATATCATGGTTTATGTATTTTTCGTAGTAAGTTTTTATTAGGTATCCCATTTTATATATATTTTTTTTGTTAGTAAAATTTTATAGTAATTTTTATTGTGATATTTGGTCGTAGAATTATCTCATCGCTAACCTAGTCTGTCTCATTAAAGTCGAGAATCGTTCTTTTGAAACACACTTCTGATGACGAAGCATGACTAGCAGTTTCTAGAGGACCAAATTCTTCTATCGTTATTGTACCAAAATGTTATATTATACTTACTGCAAATTACACCAAAGTCCGTTTAAAATTTGATGTAGTTGCAAATGTTAATAGCATTTTGGGAGTCTGTCAAACGAGCAGAACTGGAGTCGTCTCTATCAACATCTGTATTGCTGTTATTTTAGTTTGCTGCCATGTAATGGCAGCCTATGTAGATACAACATTGAAAAAATACTTTTTGATTGTTTGTTTGTTTGAATCATTCAGTACCGCGATCGTACGGCACGTTACGTTCCACGAGCGCCTCAGAGAGGCAATTTACAATCACCGACGGTGCCGTATAGGGCCCATGTTCAGCCGAGGATGCAGGCCAAACGCAACATGGTACTGCAGCTGCGGTCTAAAGCAGGTGAAGGAACGGAGTATTTTTCAGTCAGTCAGTAATAGTCTGACATTCTCTCTCGCCATACCTTAGATGAGAAGTCATTTAATGACCTTCCAACATAAAAAAAATACAGAACAGCACGTCGATTCTATAAAATTTGTTTGATTTTCAATCTTGTTCGAGTGCGAAGTGAGTGTCGAAGTGACGGGGTAATTAAATTTTAGAATGCCACTTTTAACGTCATCTCATACTTTATCTATCAAAATGTTAAAATTTAGTTCAACTCGCAAGTGTAGCGCTAGTGTACTACTACTCACAGCGGATTCAGATTCGAAGTTTAGAATGAAGTCTTACAGAATCACACCCCAGTACGTAGAAGCAATATGGAATCTTAAAATCCCTTGACGCCTACAGTGAAAATAATACACGATCCCACATTGTTTTTTTGACCATAAATATTACTTATTTGTCTTAATCAACAAGTTATTTTCACCAATGACGTAGGTATAAGAAAAGAAAAACAGGTATCATATTAACTAATTAGTTGATTATAGTTTTCAAAACATCGTTAGATTTGTTTACATGTTTATAAGAACATGATACGATCATGTTTTTTCTCGTCCCAAAAATATCAGTTATTTGGTCAAATTATTTCTAAGTTATAAATACCATTGACATTTAGAAAAGAAAAACACAGATATCGTTTACTAATTAGTTGACATTAATTCGCGAAATATCTTCTTAATGTTTACACAATAAAAAGAACGCGATACCACAATGTTTTTTCTTCTCCCACAAATACCTGATATTTGTTTTCATAATTGCTAAGTTATTACTGAATAGAAGTGATATTTAGAGAAAAAAAACAAAGGTATCATATTATTATGAACTAATTATTGGCAATTGTTTGTAGTTTCCCCACCTACCTTTCTTTACCCAATTAATGTAATAAATAACCAGTGGTAAATAAGAATATTGGTTTTCAAAATAAAGCTGTAATGTTATATTATTGTTTGTATAACAATGGTCTAAATATGTTATGTTTTTGTAAAGGTTTGGTTTCAATTAAGATCATGTTGGACATGTGGGTGGTCAGTCAATTTGTTGCACGATTTGTTTGACGATCAGTTGTAACTGAAGATACAAGCTAAATTATTAATAACCTAACTAGTATCGATGAATCTTTTTGTGTTATTTATATACTTTTTACGATTGTTTAAACATCACTGACTAAATTACGGTGAAGGAAAACATCACGAGGAAACCTCAACTTATAATATCCAAATATAATGTTTAAATTGCCAATGCACCTTAAAAAGGGTGGTAGTTTAAAAGAAGAGCCTTTGCTTAGCTCAGTGGCCTCGTATAGGCTGGTAATATTAGGTACCTCATTTAGGAACAATCGGCGTGTTGCGCGGCGCGTCATCCGATCCGTCATACATTGCTCATAATATTGTGTTTACGCGGACAAATGCATTACGCGCCGTGCGACACCCTGCGTGTGTGTAGAAGAGTTTCATATTGAAGCTGAACATGGTAAAAATACATACGGCACAGCAGATCTAGACGTAATACCATAGCAAAATTAAAATATTAAAATCTTAATCACTATCGTTTTAGATCTTACTTCTTACTAAATTATAAATGCGAAACGATACGAACGATTACGATGTTTGGATATTTGTTACTCAATCATGCCGAAACGGCTGGACGGATCTGGATGTTATCACAGGCATTGGATACACTCCGGAATAGGACATAGGCTACTTTTTTTCAACATACCATGCAGGCGATGCCGCGAATGGAACCTCGTGCTTTATATTTACTGATTTAACATACCACACTTAATTTTTCAGTCTGAAGACCATCCTTTTTCTAGGCAAGTTGTCACAAATATTTGCGGTGTGCTGTCCTGACACCCGATCGCGTGTAATTTCCGAAGTCCAATTCCGGAAGTGTACCGCTCGACATCTGTTTTTCCAATTTCAACCTTTGACATCGTGTAACCTATTTTTCAAATTTAATGAAAGATGGAAAATGTGGGCTTTGGTCAGTTTATTTTTAATTAAGAGAATTTTTTATTTGGACTGTAGTTATGAGTTTTTTTTATTATATTGCGGGTGTTCTACGGATAATATTTTTCTCTGTCTACGTAATAAGTTGTTACTTACGTCATCGTATTTTGGTTTCAAATAGCTTACCTATTTCTGAAAAATATATCGAAAATTCATTGTATAGCCCCAAGAAGCCAACATTCTGGGTTTTTTGCTTCATTGTATCGCCAGATCGATGAATAGTAGATTTTTTTTAAATATTTCATTGCATTGAAAAGTCGAATTAATTTATTTTTGACCTACGGAATTACCGAATTGAATACACGAGTTATTTTATGGTTCTATGGCATAATATGGAAATATGAATCTATTTTTAATATTTTATTGAAATGAAAATTCAAATTCAAGGACAAGTACTCAATTTTTTGACGTGACGTCGGCAAACGAGCATGCGGATTACCTGATAGTCAGCAGTCATGCTGTCGACCTTTTGGGGATAAAAGTTAAAGGGTAAACGGAGATTTAGATATGGGGGAGGGGAATGATTGGGCCGCCGGTAACCTGACTCACACGCCGAAACACAAGGCTGTAATTTTGTGTATCACATCGGTTTTCTGTGAGGCCGTGGTATCACTCCGATCTAGCTGACGCATTCGTGCCGAAGCATGGCTCTCTCACACTTAAAGTTCTAGATAGAGTCTAGAACTTTAAACACACTACTGGCACGTTGAAAAATCAACAAAATCAATCATAGCTTTTGTAACTTCCTTAAAAGGGCAGACAGAATTAATTGTTAGGCAATTCTTGGAGACTGTCATAGTGTTAGGATAAAGTTGAAAGGACAACTTTACACATATGGTGTGGCGTAACCTTTTATCCCGGGTCAGCGTTACATTACCAACTAAGGGAATACTAACACTTATAGGAAGCGAGAGGTCGCGTGATGTAACACTGATCATATCGCCAGTACAGGTATTCACACAAGTGTTGAGTGAATTAGTGTCTGTTGGAAGATTTTTATTATTGCCATTTCGTCTTTGTGGCCTTGTCCCATAGCAGTATTTAAGTTTGACTACCATTATGAAATTTTAAATCTGGGCCCGTTACAGTTTTAAAAGAACTTCTAAATTTTCATCGTTGTGTTTCGCCGAGTGCTACCCAATCCTCCTGTAAACCTAATCCTCCTCCTATTCCAAATTCTCATATTCCAAAGCCGGTCTATGCTCTTGTTACTCTTCTGGTACGGCGGGCGTCAATGGGCGTCATCGAATGCTTACATCAGGTTTTCATGCTCGTTAAAAAGTTTAGCTAAGTAGTCGACCTCTTTTGATAGGACCATTATAAGTTAAGACTAAGGAGTTAGTAATGTGTTTGTATTTATAATATACTTCAGGTCAAAGACTTTTTTATGTAATAAGTCGGCGAACGGGCAGACGGATTACCTAATGGTAAGCAATCAGCGCCGCCCATGGACACCGGAGAAGTTACGAGTGCGTTACCGACCTTTTAGGGATTAGGGATTTGGAGATTAAGGAATTGAGGAGAGATTGGGGGAGGAAATGGATTGGGCTTCCATTTTTTGTCCATTCCATTTTTTGTCAAGTCATCAATGCTTTTTGTCAGTAAACGTGACAATTTTCCAAAATCTGTCACAAATACCTAATAGCTACTCAGCACCCTCTACTTACGAACCTTTGGCTACTAATTGTTTAACCTGTAAATCAAATGAAGGATCCCTTTATTCAATTAACAAAAATGCTACAGCCAATTTCCAACTGTCAAAAAAATGCACAGTAACTCGAATCTGCAACTTAATAGTTTCTGTCATACACGATACACGGACGTCATTTAGGCAAAAATTAATTAAAATGTAATTAACATATGAATTTTGGCAGTCGGCAAGTTGCAGTTGAGTTTTTAATTACTTGTAATTAATAAAGTGTGCACTACAGACGTTCAATCAAGCTTGCCCTCGCAGAACCTGTGATTGAATGGTACTGAATGATACATATCCTTATTTAATTTAAATGGATATTAATTTTATGATAAGGTACTCTTGGTATAAAAAACTGGATATTTTAAGTGTAAATAACATATTTGCGGGGTAAAAACTTTATGTAGGTACACTTAAAAATACTTAATTTGTGTGATTGTATCACACAATTTATTACGAAGAAATTGTGAGTAATAAAACTTTTTTTTTTTATCACCCGTAATTAGACTCGAAATTCGAAACAGACACTTAAGGTGCCTAAATTTGAAATGTAATTGAAAATATTTATTTTACTTGATCGATGTTTTTTTCCTTATCCAGAGGTATATTGTCAAATGTATTAAAAGGAAATGTCAGACTATTTGTGATGAAAAACCAGCCTGTCCGTTCTTTGTTCCGCGCCGGTGCCGCGGTACCTACATCATTTCGCTTGCATCCGCTATCTCGAGTAATACAATCCTCGGACATTAACCTCTTATTGATTTTGTTTATAAAATGCACTATCTATCACACTCAGAGTTATTCAATGGTAATTCAATCTTCAACAATTATTTTTGAAACAAAATTGTGACTAAGGAACAGTTTAAGTAATCATTAAATGTCTTTGAGTATCACAACAACATACCGTTCTGCTAATACACAATAACCCATGACTAACAAATGAATACACACTTTATTAAACAAACTTCTAACACAAAAATAAATCGTACTCTGTGCTGTATTATAAAAAAGTAAACAAAACACTCGAACACTTGTGGAGATAAGTGTACAGCTGTAATCTTAACACCGTCGATGAGGAGAAATTGTGCGAATGTCGTGAATGGAATCAACATTACATGCCGTGGCTTGTGGGACAAGTAGCGAGGCTGGGCGAACTGTCTTAAGCTGAATGATATGTGTGACGCACAAAGCAGATCGGCGATGAAAATATACCGATGACGTTGACGATTCTACATTGCGAAAGTCAAGTTTAACACGGAGAAGACACTATCACCTTAATTAGTAATATTACCGGTGGATACTTCCATATTCCTTAGGGAACTATTCTCTCTTTTTTCTCAATGTATGAGAAACACTTTAAGTACTTATAATCTTTCGCTAAATATTGGTGTTCTGACTTCATGGAGCTCACTCAATAATGACATGAAGAATTCAATTGTGAAAATGGTTGAACAAAAGTTTCTCGCTTGTTTTTCTCCATAGGAAAATGAAAAATTGGGAATTGGAAAATTTATACTTTTGAACGAGCAAATGGCTGCACTGGTAAGTCAAAGATAGATTTTGACTTATATGATATGAGGTATTTTAGCTCCTCTAGTATTTCTCGTTATAGGGTAATCCGCTTGTATGTTGGCGCCTTATCCATGAGATAATATTAAAGTGGAATGTGTCGACGATTTACAGATTTTTAAAAGAGAAAAGGGAAGGCCTATTTGACCAACAGCTAATTTAAAATTGATTAATTATAATAAAGATCTAATGAAAAAAAATTACCTAATCGAAAAAACATAAGAGTTTAGAAAATAAAAGTTTAATAAGACTCAACGTAATAAGTTATTAAATATCCTAATAATGATATGTTAATTAATTAGCAAGCCACAAAGTAAAATAATTTGTTCCCAGGACGATTTCCTTTTCTTTTCTTTCCTTTCCTTTCCTTTCTACCGAGGACTTAAGCATATCTTACAATAACTAAATAATTAAATTAAATAAATGTTTTACTAACACAATATTATAAACTAATTTAAATAACTAAACTAAAAAAGAAAAACTTCCAAAACCCGCTCCGTCTTACAAATTGCACATAAAAAATATATTCCTTGATGCGTACTTACGTAATGCATTCAAGATTCTAAGTCGTATTTACGCAATGGACGGCGCACACCTTTTATTATAAGTATGAGATGAGATCGGGCGGACCACCGGATCAGCATCGCTGATTAACGTCCACACTATCACGTAATCGCGAAATCTGAACTTAACAAGTAATTACATTGTGATAATAAGTTCAGCTGTGGACAAAAATAGGCTGTTGATGATGACAAAACAATTAATCCTGCTAAAACTGTAAAAATGTTTCACAACATATGTAAAAGAATAAGGAATGATATTGAATCAGAACGAATAGAACAGTCTTGTTGTCTTGGTATGGCCATGTGAAAAGGAGGGATGAAACGCATGTTACAAAAAAAGCCATGAGTATAAATGTGGATGGATGGAGAGGGAAACCAAAAAAAATATGTATGAATTGTATGAGAAATGATATGGAAGACAGAGGAGTCAGTGATAGCGTGACGGGTGACAGGACAGAATGGAATAAAAAAAATCACACACACACTTCTAATAAAACGGGACAAAGGCAGGAAGATGATGACTCAAGAAAGAAAGAAAAAAAGAACGAACATAAAAAACAAAAACATATGTCAAATATAAAGTTATAAGAGGAAGTCACAGAATAGTAAGGCTACGTTTAATACATGATCATAGTAGTGTAGATGCATGACCCAAAGGCTTCGTTGAAAAGGGCCTCTTGTCAACATATGCCTTCTGTCAGCGAGCAGCAAAAAGCAAGAACAAAACATAACAGAAAAATGAGATGGACATATAATTCTCTCTTATATAGAGAGACTACTTGACTTGAATTTGCTTAACAAAACAAATGCTAACTCATGAAGTAAAAAGAAAGTTTTAAGGCACAGAGTATTATGTTTCGTATTAATCTACATTTTAGAGCAACTGGCTTATTTAAACTCCTTGCACGTACGTCAAGAAATGTGTGTGGGACTAACATACATTTTAATAAATTGATCGTTTACAACGATTAAGCTTAAGTGAAAGACTTTAAAGAAAATATTGCTTTGAAGAAAATTTTATTCTGCCAAGCGGCGTGTGTGGCTATCATTAATTATAATAAAATTGAGAGTAAAAGTCAAAGGCCTTTTATCCGACTTCAAGAATATAAAACAATGCAACGATAACAAACAAAACAAAATTGTTTCGTTACTAAAAAAAAAAACGTTTCATTTAACTTATTTGTTCTAAGATTTCCTTCGTTAGTAGGTATAATGACAATACGGTAACATAATAGAATGGTAGAAACAAAAGAAAAACGAGAAGCGTTATAAATGTAATTCAAAAGTTCCGAAGCTTCCAAAGTCAAAGGCTACATGAAAGAAATGACGCTTTGTAAAAAAACTGTGTTGTAATTGTAAAGCGACTACTAAGGCCATCTATATATTTTCTCAGGTAAACTAATGCTTCACATCTCTTGGCAGTTTTATCAGTGTAATGAGTTCTTTAGAATAATTTGACGATTCTTAGCCGTTGACGCCCCAAAATTGAATGCAGGCTATTTAAGCGCATTACAGATAAAAGAAACGGCTTCATAGTTAAAAAAAGGTTTCATAATGTTGTTACTTTTAATTTTCTAGTTAAGTTAATACTGGAGTTAGATGTATATTGGTTGATGATATTTTAAATTCAGAAAAGAGAATTACTTACGACCTTTTAACAATATCTTTTCTACCACATTTGATTATCGGGTACTTAAATAAGTCGGTGAAATTCTAAACTAAATAACATACTTTAGCTGTAGTTTAAATTTTAAGGCTACACAACTTGCCATCGCAATTTTTCATTATTTTATTTAATAATACCATTTCACAAACCCTAAGTACAGGCCACTGTAGAAGCTACCTACTAAATAATTTAACACACAATTATTTTTTCTTTTTTGAAAATAATCTTTACTGTGAACCAATAGCTAGGTTAGATCCGCTTACACGCATGTTCAATGCAGATGCAGTTAACAGATTTTTATTCAATTTTCTCCGTCAAAGGGTGAAACTTTTTGAATACGGGATTAGCTCCCTGTACGTCCTCTCTATCCATAAACTGTTCGCGGAAGCAAAGAGTTATTTTGCATATGGTATATTGAAATCATTCATTAATCTATGCTACTTTGGTAGATATTTAAAGGATCCCTTTTTAAGGGACTGTGAAACATAAAGCTAAGCACATGGACTTCAAAATTAAATGTATTTAATGAGTGGTACAAATTTATTGTTAGGGGAAATGAGACGATGTTTAATATTAGAGTTTTGTATTGTTTGTTTTTTTAAAAGACGGTGCCCCACTCTAGCATTTTCTCCTGTGTCATGGGTGTGTTTACAAACATACAATTTCACACACGTAACTCCCAGACCCAAAGTAACAATTTGTGGATCACATAAAGCGTTGTTCCGTGCGGGTATCGAACCCGCGACACGTCGCACGGCAGCCAGTTGTCCAGCCACCGCGTCAACCGTGCAGTCAAAGCCAAAGAGTCTTCTTTGTCGTCTTTTTGAATCACAGTCTAGAGAAGAAAAACCTAATGAATAGATTTTTGGAATACTGAATCAATATCTATTCAAATCAATTTTTCTGAAGAAACTCAATATAAAAATTAGCAATAAACCCTACACTCAATAACCAAGTATTGGAACCAATAATAAAATAAATGCTGAATACGAAATCAGGTAACGGGGGCAATGACACATAATCATTTCAATTGAAACAGTATATTTGAAACTGCTCTTACTGAAACTATCATTTGAGAGATCTGATTATTACATATTAGCGGTGAACCTGAAAAAGTAAAATTTGTCAAAGTCAAAGTCAAAGTCAAAATCATTTATTCCAACTAAACCATAAATAGGTACTTTTGAAACGTCAAAATAGAGAAGTAGTCTGTCAGTCTGTTCGTCAGTGAAGCTAGGTGCTGTAAATATGTATACCTATTAATTTATAAATCGTGCAAGCATTGCGAAGACTTCTCAAATTTGTTCAACACTGTTATGAGACATGAAAGCCTGGCGATGGATATAGAAGCCTTTTTAGAACCATGAACACGGAGGTCGGAGGAGTAAATTAGTAGACAATATTTTTCATAAAATAATTTAATTCATGCAATAAAAACTCCTTTTCATCCTTTGAGAGAACAGGGAAAAGACTTTTTAGTTTTAATTAACAAAAAAGGACCTTTATTCATGAAAAGCGTGTACGTGCGTCGTGACCACATTGTACTTGACAAACAATTACTGACTTTTTTTGTTTATTATAACCATTTTTTAAACTTTATAAAGTAACTGTACTTTATTTCCAGCATTATTACAAACACAAGTTAAAACAAGTTTAAAACACCTATAGATTGTACAAAGGGGGGGGGGGTGTTATAACACATGGTAATTTCGTCCAGACAACCTTAGGATGGAAATTGGGCACTATTTATTTATAATTTTCCTTTTTTAAACAAAACTTTGCCCCACATTAGGACTTTTTCGTGTGTCGTAACTTATCGCACTTATTATTACCCTGTCATTGCTCCATTATATGTAAAAGAATGAGCAAAAAGTTTTATCAACTCGTATTTTTCCTTTGTAGGCACCCATATTTAAAAAAACTCAATGCCTTTTATGCCTTTTTAAATTTGACCTGCTATTACGGTCTCATTGGTTAACAGTTTATTATTTTGATTACAATTTTCATGAGGCGACATCACAAATTCTATATCATACTAGTCAAGTTTGTGCCTGATTAATATGGTTAGAAAATCTCTACGTATAAAAGTAGCCCGATACGTATGATCATGATCACCTCGCCTAGTCAGAGGATCCTAATTTTCCGATCATCGGAAACTTTAATATCTGTTCTCAAAATTTTATAAAACTTGTATTGTACTCATACATAGTCAAAACAATATAACAAAAGGATAACTCTAATAAAAATTGATTTAGACAAGTCGCATCAAGAAGAGTCAAGAAGTTCATTTCGTTTCAAATCTGATAATGTACATGTTTGTAACATTCCAAAAACGGTTTGTCTATCATTTACCTGCGGGTGTTTCACGCCCACATGATTTGCAAGAGAGACTTTGTGTTTGTGACGTCCACCCGTTTGCATTTGCAAACCCAAAGCGAATTTGAGCATTGTTGAAAGTGATCGAACTAAACAGATCTATTGGAGGCTTAGTAGGGATTTGTTAATATGCAGTTTCAAATTTATCGAGCTAATAGATTAACATTAGTGAAATAACTAAAGTGAGATATACAACGTTTATTGATTATTAGAAAAGCATAAAATTTAAGTGTAGGAGAACTATGCTTCGATTCAATTGGTCTTGACCAACTGGAGTGATACCACGATGAGACATTACAGAAAATTGACGTGAGATAACGCTATCATTCTATTTAACTGTGGATAGGCCCACTCCTTGTCCCTCCAATTCCTAAACATCCAATTTGGCGAATTGGATGTGCACGAAGCACCGTGAACAAAGGAGTATGAGTAATAGTAAATTTTGCTATGGTCCATCATTTAATCGAAAATAACTAATACAATTTAATAATAACAATTTATACACGCTATCATTCACCCCCTTATTACAAAACAAGGTTTATCTTTAGTCCAGGTTTAAAACATTGAGTCGGGTTTTGAATTTTGAATCTTATTGTCATCTACCTTCAATTCGAAATACGAAAACTGGCTCGATGGTTTAGTCCTAGACTAAAGTAAAACCTTGTTTTGTTATAAGGCCGTTACAGTTCATTTTCTTCAACTCTAAACTTCCCATTAGGAGCTTAGCCCCAGGAGAACATCTATCCTAGTATTGTCGGCTGTTTTGAACCTTGCATTCATACAATTAAATTTAAACCTGACTTAGCGAAATTTGCGAAGCGTTAATTAGTGAGAATATTGTATGAGTTATGCAGAATCAAATGTGGAAATAATTTTGTCTGCATTTGGCATTTTGCAAAGTAACAGACAGGTGAGTTCGCCGAAAGAACGAATTGAAGGCAAGATAATGCAAGGTAAATATTATAATAGAGCTTTTCATTTAAAGAAGCCCGAGGAAATCCTTAATCTTTATTAAAGATAAAGATTAAGATTTCCTCGGGATATGGTAAGTGTACATGTATGTATGTATTCTTCTTGTTAAGTCATCATATACCTACATAAATATGAAACAAGCTTATTAATATAGTTAAATAAACACAATCAAATCTCTTTTTTTTCTAGCAAGGCTAATATACAATAAAGTGCGATAATAGCACGCTTAAGGTCATGTTAATTTTAAACGTCTTTTTGTAATCTTTCTTCTTTTTTGTTTTGTTTTTGTAAAACGTTTCCCCACAGTAGGATTTTCTCCTGTGTCGTGGGGGCGGTTACAAACATACAATTTCACATACACATGACACCCAGACCCGGAACAACAATTTGTGGATCACACAAAGAGTTGTTCCGTGCGGGAAGCAAACTCGCGACACGTTGCACGGCAGCCAGCAAAACATGTCAATGATATCCTCCATGAACTATCCTGGGGTTTCAATTCCTCTGTGAGTTTGCCATTTTGTAAAATAATCTTGATTACCACGTGGTCTGGTTGGCTATGTCCAGTAATTACAAACTAGAGGGTTTACATTGCACCACCATTCATTCTATTTACACTGTCCCGATTCGTGTGGAGGGAGGGGGGAGTTTGGGGTTGCTTTCATCTCACAGTGCTTTCAAATAAATTTGCGTTTTATTAGTATTTTAATATGATTGAATGTCGCTTTTATTTATTAATCTCTTTTGGTTTATATACTATTTTCAATGAGCGTCCTAGAGTTTTGACTGACTCTTTTAATTGCTAAAAGAGGAGAGTTGTTAACAAGCTTCCATCCTTTCAATTACACTTTTTTGTTTCGTCATACACAAACTTTGACTTTTTAATTGGCTTTAGAAACAATAACAAAAAACTGAACACAGTTAGTTCAAGGGTTATTGCGGTTCTCCCTCCATAGTTCACAAAAAAAGAAAAAATACGGTTCGTCCAAACAGAATACTGTTGTCCTTTTTTGCGCACTAAATAATAGGTCCAATCTAACTGAACGCAACGTTATTTGATCGCTGTATTGTCTATGGGCTGCTCCCTAGATCATTAGTACCAACCCTCCGGCACCAAAACACTGTATTTTAATTTGACTAACATGCCGAACTTTTTCCATACCGTCTACCGTAAAAAATGTTAGGCTGCTATTTGCAATCATTTTTTTTTTTCAAAATTCACCCCTTTTATAGGGATTGAATGGCCGCTTCGCCATATAGACATATTTTTGTTTGTGTCTGGCTAGTGCTTTGTAATTTCCAATTTTTGTGATCACATGTCAAGAGTATGTTGATTGTCGATGAAATAGAGCTTCATTTGTTTTAACTGCTGAATTTTATGTTTTGATTGAAATGCAATGAGTACTTCAAATATGCACACAATTAAAATTAATTACTGGATTCGTCAAGACATGAAATCGGTTAGTATTGAAAACAATGTCCAATTCAGTTCGACTGAAAAAGTGATTTTTATAATGTGCCAGATCGGTAAAGGCGCAGATAAGATTAGATTACCTTTGGTAGGCAATTGGAGAGGAGTTACGTTTGCGTTTCCCGCCTTTGGAGGATAAAATTTTTGGAAGTTTAAGGGGAGGGAAAATATAGGGCATCTACCAAACTGACTCACACGGAGAAACATAACGATGTGGTCCTGGCAAAAGGCTTTAAATTGAAGCAAATACCTGAAAATACTGAATGTCGTGAATCTCTCGAATCTCGATTTCCGTTCTATTTACGAAATTTGTTCGTTGAATTTTGAACTTTATGAATAAAGCATTTGACTTCGTTCAGTATGCACTTTGTCAAATACGTTTGCCATAACGTTGACTACGATTGCAGAATAAACCAAGGATGGATTTTCCCAAATGCGTCCTTGTCGTTTGTGCTCTTACGCTTTTCCTTGCCCCAGTCTTAACTAGGTCAGGATTAAATTCCTTTTTAGGATATAAAAATGATATTTTGATTTTTGAATCCAATAAAGTTTTAAACAGGATTATTATAATTTTTTTTTAGTTCAACAGTCTTAACCTAATGAAAATTTGAACCATGGTGTATGAGACTCCCTTCAACGACCAATCATACATGGTGTTCATATTTTACAAGCGTTAAATAACATAAATTATTATGTCTACAAAAAGCATGTTAATACAATACCCAAGAACCATGAACCATCGGCACGTAAACAGCAATTAAGTGAACTGATCATAATAATATTTCCATAGCCATCATTACAACAGTTTTTATTATAAATAATGATCTTTTTCTTTGACAGTACCTTTAATTAACACCCGCTATAGTCATATAGTTATGTAATTGGAATCCATTATTGTTTCCCATTAATATCTGACCGCGGGCGATGTCGGGTAGAATAACTAGTTTACTTTGCACTTTCGCTGATTATTCTTGGGATCTCCGTATCGTCTGTCATTGTTCGGTTACAATTGAAAAATTAAAGAGAGAAAGACATGATTGATTGTAGAACTTTAAAAACAACATTGGCATAAAAATTATAATCTGGCCCGGTGGTTGCAGCGTAAAACTTACTTCTCATCATGCGTAAGCGATTGTGTTTGGAATTGCCACTGCGTCTTGAACTATCGTGGTGATCAGTGATGAAATGGATCAATCTTCTTGAGCCAGCGTTGTGAACACTGCTCTTATTTTTCCCATAAGAAAAGAGGCCTTTATTCAGCGGTAAGCACCTAGAGGTTGGTAATGTGTAATGTGATACATATCTAAGAAAAAAATTATTTGTTAACCCTGACTCCTATGTCCATATTACAAAATAATGAATGCTTATTTATAAATGAAAATTTTCATTACTAAGCACCAGAAAATTTACCTATAAAGGAAAATATGTATAAACGTTATACATCTTAAAGTTTTATTTATTACTTAAGGTTTTTTAATTAATAAGTAAATTATTAAGAAGTTTACTGTTGAAAACAAACTTCCTCTTGTTTCCTCTCATTTATTGCAGTTAAGCCATAGAAAACACTGATTCATTTCAGGCGTGTCTAGGTGACTAGTTAACGATGTGTGCTAATTGAATTCTTTAAAGCGGACATACATTTCAAAAAAAAAAATATACACACTTACTGAGAATGGAATATTCATGGAAATAAAATCTCGAATAGTAGTTGAGAGGGTAAGAGCAGCCTTATTAAGCTTAAATTATCCTTCTTCCTCAGATGTAATACCGAATACCTTCAGTGCAGTATCGCTATCTACGAGTACCTGGTCATCTATTTAAGAGGCTTACCAAGCTACATCTTCATCGAGATTATTGCAAGAAGCCTTACCTTGGCGTCTCCAACCTTGTTCACAGACTTAGTTATTAAAACCTGAAACATTATTAATATCTATCTTTAAGATGTTGTATTTTGTAGATGCCTCTTTTTATTTAGAATGACGAGTATTTAAAATCTACCAAATACGAAATAGCCATTTTTAATGCTAGTATTATGTTTTTATGCGAAGCTCCGGCAAACCAACAGACCCATTACCTGATGGTAAGCAGTCACAACACACATGGAAATCCTCAAGAGTTACAAGTGTGTTGTTGACATTAAAGATAAAATTTGGGAATTCAAAGATTCGGCCTCCAGTAACTTCACTCATACAGCGAAATACTGTACGCCTGTTTTCTATGAGGTTGTAGTATTACTCCGGTCGAGCCAGCTAATTCGTGCCGAAGCTTGGCTCTCCTACGCTTTTTTTCAATTTGTATTTTTCTAATTTCTATTTGTTTATTTTCATGAAGTTATCTATTCCCGGTGTGGACGTATCGAGTAAATCGACAATTTCTATTCTACAAACTTAATAGCTTGATTTTTATGATTTAAAAATATGTGTATAATAATTTATACCTAATGCACTTATATCAAATTATATTGTAATTTGTACTCAATCATCTACCTTTCATCATCATCATCATCATCAGCCCATACGTGCCCACTGCTGAGCAAAGGCCTCTTCTCCTTTTCATTAAGTGTATCAACAGTTACAAAAACATTACCGAATCAGGAACTCCAAGTACCATGAAAGGTACAATTATTACAAATACTACCATATGGCCTATGCCCTTCTCAGTGACAATAAGACAACAATCTTGTCCATCTACAAAGAATTACATAACATCTTGCGAAAGGGCAGTGAGTTCGAAACTCGAGCGAAACAATGCATGGGATGAGCTTAATTATGGGGCTTGTGTTACGTGTGAACATTATTATGAACTATGTTTATAGAAATATATTGTTTTATGTAATCTTTTGGTTGTGAAGTTGCTTTATAATTATCTTTAATGGTCGTTATTAAGAGTAGAGTGTAATATATTAAGAATAGAATATAATTATTATCATCATCATCATCATCGTCAATGTCCAGCTTGTTTCTCATTCAATGTGCTCCTGCCACCCTGCGCATATAGTCAGTACACCTACTTGGACGGCGCCCTAAACAACGTTTTATCTATTAATAGTTATATGTATATTTATATTTTACTTTTTTATTAAAATTTAGTCTTTGGTTAAGTTTTGTTTACTTTGTTACTCTTTCTCTTTCTTTTGTTTTTACTTTCTCACACACATTGTCTTGCCTCGCTAACATTTTTCCTATGGAAGGACTGCAGGAAGATATTCATAATAGGAATATGCACTATGCAGTACCTATGTAGGTTCCTCTGTTACTGTATTAGTTTTCCTATTTACTGTATGTAAATATAAATATATAATAAATATATTTTATTAAGCAAAATAAATATTTATCGCTAGCCTAAGAATATTTTATGTCATCTTCATCAGCCGGTTCCTTTTCATTTAAGTAAATCTATAAATATTTTAAAATATTTTTCATTTTACAAGGCATTGAATGAAAATATTCCATCTTCACACAGAGCAAGTCTTCACGACACCCAACAATATGCGTCTCTGCATACTTCACGAGCATTGAATGCGTCGTCACAATGCACACGAAAATATGCACATTTTTAAATTTTAGACCATTTTAGCGAACGATTGAAAGCCAACGGAAGCTGAATACTTTATTATAATATTTCGACATAGGTAAATGTTAAAAATGGAAACATTTGTCCGTTAGTTGTGAGTTCAAAACCTGGCAAATGCCAAAGTAACTTTTTCCGAGTTATACATTTGCAATTTCTAAGTGTATTTCGTTGAGGTAAACGTGTTCTAGAGTAGAGACTACGCCTAGGCAAAAGTAGTGTTGGGCACCCCCCAGCTAGGTGAACTGACGACATTCGCAAGGTGGCTGGTAGTGGTTGGATGAGAAGAGCTGAACACCGAGCTCAGTAGTTTGCAATTGGGTTGGTCTATGTCCAGCAGTGGATGACATCAGGCTGATGATGATGATGAAGACAATGAAGTGTATTTCGACGCTACTAACATACGGTGGAAGAAAATATCGTGAAGAAACATGGAGTTATAATTTCAAATAATTTTGCCTCAAACAAGGCCTCTGCTCCTTGTTTGAGAGGATTCTTCTCACAAGGTGATGAAATTTGATGTGACAATCATCATCATCATCATCATCATCATTATCAGCCTATAAGTGCCCACTGCTGAGAAAAGGCCTCTTCTCATACGGAAGAAGGTTAGAGCATTAATCACCACGCTTGCTCAATGCGGGTTGGTGATTTAAAACTTATAATTAGAAATTGTAAGTCTAGATTTCCTCACGATGAACCTTTACCGTATGTCAGTGGTGTCTAAATAATCATATACTTATAACTTGGAAAAAGTCACATTGGTACTTGCCAGGTTTCGGTTTTGTCGGCTTGAGAAGCGGGCTCCTTAATCTCCGGGCTACCACGACGTAATGACAAACGATGTGACAATAATCCAACGGAAAGAGGATTGAAACTGATATTCCGACACCTTCTATTTCTTTTTACATTTTATTTTGTATAATGTAACATAGACCTCGTGTTTTAACTAACTGAAATATCCGAGGACTCTGTCATGAATTAATAAAGTTATATTTACACCCCCGTGGTTGGGGTTACATAGTTGCCTGAGGTTTCCTCGCTAGGGTTTGTTTGGTTTATTAAAATTTGTAAATTCGTGGAACGTTCATTAAACATGGAACTTTGGCAACCGCCATTTTTAATTTTTAGTTAAAATAGCTAGCTGATAATATAATGTACGCAGAAGGATAGAGAAGAATTCACGCTTAACGAAAATCAATACCCAAAAAAATATTATTACAATTTACTCTTGCTTAGACTAATCATATTGCTAAGAAAGTGAACTGAAAACGATGAAAACTAAAAAAAACTTCCATGATTAAACTGAAACAGCATTCAAACAAACCGCCCTGCTGAATCACTCACTCACTAATATTAATCAAACTTCACCTGTTGATCCTACACTGCAAGGTAGCTGAAATCAGATCCTATACAGTACCTAATATTATATATTCAGTTCTCGACCTTCACGTAGAAAATGCTCAAAAAGTAAGTAATCCCTTTTTGTGGTGTGCATGATGATATATGATGTGTTTGTAGAATATACTCTCAGTGAAAAACTTGTTCCTCCACATCTACATGTGCTAGAGTGTAAAATTGGCACGGCGTTTTTATTTGCGGTGAGGGATGGAGTAGTCAGAAAATTTGATCGACGCAGCAACGGGAATACTGGTCGACTAGATTAGTCTTTTATTTTTTGTTACATCGACGTGCCTTCGCCCGCACCACCCACCGACGTCCCCTCATATTCAGAATCAATACCCCTTTCATCAATCTCCTGTACTTTTCCAGTAAATATTAGATTACCTTTCTAGACTTACAAATAATACCATGTCTACTTCAAGACCCCATTAGCTAATGGCTGTTCTCCTTGATTGACATCTTCAATGAAATTCAGTCACTCACACAAAAGCTACATTATCTAATATCTAGCCTTAACATAAACCTTAGCTGACTATAATGGGGAATTGACAGCATCCATTATGGATAGAAAGGGTTACTTAGTACCGTGAAAGCTCTTGCAGTCCCCATTAGCTTATAATATTGCCAACAATACGTTGTAACTTGATCGAGAGGATTTTCAAAGAAGACTTTTAGGGCTTTAAAGATACTCCTAAGAGTTTATTAGGAGAAAGAATAGGATTAAATTTCCTTTTGTATACTGTTGTGGAAGCCATCTTCAGATTGACGTCACATACCCTAACAATATGAGACAAACTTATGATTCTTGTCAACTTTATTACCTGTTGTAAATAAAACTCCTTACATTGTTTTATTAATCGGGACATTCGGGTTACTTTCAATACCGGAGGTTGGCTTCTTGTTTTTTTTACAGACTCTCTTAAAGAGCAAAGGCTTGAAGGAGATATTAGTTGGAAACATTTAAGATGATTATAAAAATATCCTATTTATAAATCTATTTTAATTTCTTCAATTCCTGTTCTATTAAACTTTTAAATAAACATATTGATGCTACATAAACTCAGTCTCTCAGTTGGTACAGGCGGCGCATTTTGTGAGCAGACAGTTTCGCGGGCCGCGGTACGTCGCGTGTACTATCCGTCTGGCGCAATTATATTAGCGTCCCGATCAATTCGTCTGGCGGGAGTCTGGCCCACCACCCTTGTGATGTACCGGTGAGGAAACCCTTCAGATTTTGCAATGTTTCCGCTTTCACATCGTCGTTTTACAACTTGGCTTCGTCTGCCTAGGTATGCACAATTTTGTCGGTTCGCTTCGATACAAAACATCGCCGACCTTCCATTCTGTAAATATCTCGATCTGTTGAACGCGTGCCAATTAAAAACGATAAATTCTTTCCTCAGTGCTACTATGTGTGGAATTGTAAAGAAATGTTGTCGGTACATTTTATTGCCATTTCATTGATGTAAAATTCTTGTTTATTTTTTTGGAGGATTTGTTGATCTGTTACTGTATTGTTAAGAGATGGTGGCGGTGGTGGTGTTGGATGGTGTTACATTCATGTGTTACGACAATTTTGGGTCTATTTAATGGGATATATCGGCAAACTAACAGGATCAGTTGATTGTAACCAGTCGACACCTGCAACATCTAGGAGTTACAAGTACCTTACTTTATAATTTTTAAAAGTGTTAGTGTTTCAAAGACATCGCACAAAGCCGTGTAATCACGTCGAACAATCACCATAAAAATGTGTTTCTTAGTGATCTGAAAAGTCGATTATAGTCGAAACTTTAGAATAGTCTTTCACATGTTACCTTTCATGAAAACCTAGTGATTTACTAAAGTACCGTTAATACTCGTAAAGTACAAAGAAAAAACAAAAATACATAGAACCATCTCCGCAAGCAATGTTGAAGTTGCCACGGACCTACTTTTAATACACACCTATCAAACGGCCACGAAACACTGTAACTTGAACTTTTTGCTTTTCTTAGAAGGCCTTTGTGCTTTTTTTTAATGGCTTTTTCAATATTGTTAGTTACACATCAGTTTTAAGCACAGTGATATTTAATTAAAAACTTATAATGAAAATTGGAATGTCAACCTATAAAGTAGATTTTGTTATAGACTTCTTTGGTGCTGATGATAATAAAATCAAACCTAAGATTGAAAACTGAATCCATATAACACAAAATCCAAACTCAGATCCAGCTAGGGTTCATACATCAACAAAATATTCAGTTCCAAGTTAGATTACATTGCAACAAAACCACAACGAAACCTCGACTCACACACTTTGTGATACGGTCGAAAATTCGTTCCGAATATAACTTTATTTTGTTTGAAACAAAACTCATTCGGCATCAAATCAACTTTGTAGGGATGCGTTTTTGAGAAGGTCCATCAAATGACCTAGGTAGGTTGGGGAGAGACAGACCATCAGCCTTTTACCGACTAAAACCCACCCCATTTTTTCTTCTCCTCCAAACTGGGGTCTTACTGACTAAAAACCCCCCTGTTCCTTCTCCTGCTCTGTCTCCAAACTGGGGCCATGGTTCATATTTATGCTTGAAACACCTTTTTTTGTCAGGGGAAAATCATCTAATGACTTCTCCCGCCCAGGGTAAAGCGAGAGAGAGTGTCAGACTCTTACTGACTAAAAACCCCCCCCGTTCCTTCTCCTGCTCTGGGCCGAGGTCGCGGTGTCTCATTGCGCTTACCCCGCAACCCCGGCTGAACATCAGCCCTATAGGGCCCCGTCTAATGGTGGTCTATTAGCTCTCTGAGGCGCGCGTGGAATGATGCTTGCAACCCCGCGCGATCTCTGGCAACTGGCTGCCGCGTAACGTATCGCGGTTTCGATTCACGCACGGAACAAGTCTTTGAGTGATTCACAAATTGTTATTCCGGGTCTGGGTGTCATGTGTATGTCAAATTGTATGCTTGTAAACGCACCCACGATACAGGAGAAAACAGTAGCGTGGGGCAAAGTTTAAAAAAAAAACATCCGTCCTTGATTGTATCAGACCACCAGGCTCTTTGAGTAACTTGTGTTGAAATTGTAAATTGCCAATTTCAAAGAAACAAAAAAGAAAAATAGACGTGGTTTTGATACATACCAAAATCCATCTACAGGTGCACAGCTTTGTCCGGGAATTTCAGGAACTTAGCTCTCTGTTGAAGGGTGGCCTCCCGTTGCAACATGATATTGGGAGGAGGGGGAGGTCCACCCACCTCCATACGTGATCAAACATGTCGGTAGCACTAGGTGTCTACTTTCAGTCCCGATTCTATAACAAGTTCAACATGTATGGAAGATGTTTCTTCAATAAACACGGATGTTTGTTTGTTTTTGGGATTGTTAGTTTTTAAGTCAACGACTTTTTGCTGTTTTTTTTTTGTTTCTAAACGTGTTTGAGAGCTGCGTGAGAACGATTCACATAATAGACTAAACATTATCTTCTTGTAAGTACTCCAAATTTAATTTAATGCTGATTTAGAAATCCCCGATCCCCAAATACTTTTACGCCCATTTTTCTATTCCTTAACCCTGAAAAGCTGGCAACGCACTTGTAACTCTTCGATGCTGCAGTGTTGTAGGTATTTATGGGTGGTGCCGATAGTTTACCATCAGGTAGGCTGTCTACTCGTTTTCAGACTTATCATCATCATCATCAGCCTATAAGTGCCCACTGCTGAGCAAAGGCCTCTTCTCTTCAATTTTTATGACTACCTAATTAATATTGTTATCAGATTAACTAAAAATTAATTTAAAAAATAGTATCATATTGCTTGTTTTGAATTGAATAAAACTAAATAACTTTGGAATAAAAACCTAATTAATATTGTTATCAGATTAACTAAAAATTAATTTAAAAAATAGTATCATATTGCTTGTTTTGAATTGAATAAAACTAAATAACTTTGGAATAAAACGCTGTAAATTGATATAAATGTATATTTATAGCCACATTTATACATTTGAGTGATCAGTAGATATGTATTTACAGTAAAGTCAACTATATTTATTTACTTTACACACACATACAAAAAAATGAATATTTTTTCAACTATCCAGACTTAGTAGTGTAGTACTGTAATATAACTCTGATAATATGAGCTTCAACCTTTTTTAATTAAATACGCCTGATACAAAACCACGAGCAAATATTACTCACAGAAACATATTGCATTGCAAATTCATGGTGGATGGTAAGTAAACACCGTGAAAGTTACCAAAGGATAATTAATTTTGGCTTTTTGTAACGTTGTACCTATCAGACACAGATTGATCGAGAATCCGACGTAATAATATTCCTTTGTACAAATACCAGTAAAAGGAACAGTTTTTGGTAATATTTGTATGAGTATTTCATATTTCTCCATATTTATATTAAAATATATTTAATTGGATGGTGGTCAAAGGAATATGTTTACGAAGTGTATTTAGTATCGTAAATCGTTTATGCCTGCAGTTCAGATTCTAAAACTTGAATTTCTATGCACTTAGTTGAATATCGATATTTGTGTAAAAGACATGCTTCGGCGCGACAGGACTGATATCACGGCCTCACAGAATACCAGTGTGAAACAATACTTACGTTGTAGTTCGGAGTGTACCTAAGTCAGGTTCCTCAAATCCCCTATCCTTAAACCCTTAATAAAATAACTCACAAAAGGCCGGCTACGTTCTTCTAGTAACTTTGGCATTACGAGTATCCCCGGGCGGCACCAATTGCTTACTCCCAGTAAATTCGTTACCTAGTTCGCAAACCGAATCCATAAAAAATCACCTGCTATGGCTACCTATAGCATCAACTAACAAATTTCTCATAAACATACATATTAATAATAAACTTAGCTTCAATTGTAATAGTTTCATGAGTGAGAGATAAGCATGTCTGCCAATTTTAAGATAGGAAATGATGAAGCACCAAAACGCCTGCCAAAAGCTTTACAGCAACAAGACTTAGTAAGATTATTGCGAATCGTTTTCCACTAGGCGCTCTTAGCAATCACATCATTAAATCCATCAACGTATGAATAAGTCACCCCTGATGGGCAACCACACTGCAGTTCCAAATTTAACTGTCTGCCATAATGTTGAAAGGTTGATATTTGAGTGGCAGAACCTACCAAAATGAAGCGCATTAAGGACGTGTTATTTGCATTAACAGGTGTCATAATGTACTGGGTTTATTATGCTTTTTATTAAAAAGATTATTTTTATCACAGTATTTATTGTACTTGATATGTAAGCGTAAATAGTTTTGTACAACCCAATGAAGCTTGTTGCAACCCTAATGAAAAATATTGCGCAAGTTATAGAGCGGCCTTGCATCGTGATTACGTTACAACCCTACAACGTCGGCGTATTGTCGATATTCCCGGGAACTTTATCGAGGCATGATCACATCGCCCAAGCTGCACAATTGCACGTGTAAAAAGAAACCTTATATGTATTGAGTTAATAGGCTATTTCGCACGATAGTACTCCAATATACAGGATGTTTGTATGATGTTATTCGATGCAAATGTTGTGCCATATTGATAAATTTTGGTTGAAAATTTCAAGAGTTATCAACCAGAAAATAAAATATTTTTCATAATAATTTTCATTTTCGTTTATATTGCATTTGAAAGGTGATCTTTATTCGTCATATTGCCTACTTGTGTGCCTAAACA
Source organism: Spodoptera exigua (assembly GCA_902829305.4). Taxonomy (NCBI): domain Eukaryota; kingdom Metazoa; phylum Arthropoda; class Insecta; order Lepidoptera; family Noctuidae; genus Spodoptera; species Spodoptera exigua. Next base: position 1,156,465 of record LR824601.2, on the reverse strand, counting down.
TCAATATAGTAAGGACACCAAATAGAAGAAAATAAAATTGTATTCAATTTTAAATAATCCAAAATTACTTTTATATCGTGTTAAATTTCTTTTTACTCGACAAACGCTTGACATAACTGAACCAGAAATTCCAATGTTTTTATAAAGTAAAGTGCTATTTTTTTCTTTAAAAATAAACGTAATAAAATGCTTTAGAAAAATGGCGTTGAAAATTTAGAATACTCGAGATGCTTTCCTTAACGTTTTTCTAACAACTATTTTCATTACTCCATTATTTAAACGGAATACCGATCCTAGGTCCGTCTTAATAAAATTTAAAGGAAAATGAGGAGGAATTTTCTTATAAAAGCTGATCTTTCAATAGAAAACCGAGTGGACAATTAGTAGACATCGATATCATATTGGAGGAAGCTTCTCAATGGCACTTCTTCCACTCACTGACGATCTGTTTCCTAGTCCAATAAATTGTTGGAAGCCGAGTAGATTTATAGGAAAATGCACTAAATTATTATTAAATATCTCGTAATATTGCATTTCTATATTTTTCAACTAGACGTTTTATTAGGAAAACCAATGTTCGAACGATAAATGCAAGTTTTCAATCGAGTGCAATTTATTGAGTTAAGGTACTTTCGTAAATATTCTTGAGACAGAATGCCTCATCTAACCTGTTTTGGATAGTAACGTTTTTTGTAATTAGGAGTAGGTACTCTAGTTTCGATGAAAGTGAACAACTATCATCATCATCATCAGCCTATAAGTGCCCACTGCTGAGCAAAGGCCAGAGAAGGTTTGAGCATTAATCACCACGCTTGCTCAATGCGGGTTGGCGATTTCAAACTTGTAATAAGTCCAGGTTTCCTCACGATGTTTACCTTCACCGCATGTCAGTGGTGTCTAAATAATCATAGAAAGTACATGTAACTAGGAAAAGGTCACATTGGTACTTGCCCGGTGAACAACAAAATACGGTAAGTTTGTATGGTGCAGTGAATACTTATTTATTTGTACTTTTGTAGTTTGAAGAAAATTTACTGCATAAAGTCCACCCAGGCTCAGCTCACTCGGGTCGTGTAATTGATCAGTTATAAACAGTTTTAGCTAAAGAACACATTACAAATTAACTTAAAACCAAAGTACATTATGTAAGTATATGATTTTTAAATTATTATTCATTTAATTTAACATAATCTATCAAATCCTTCATACTCAAAATTGAATCCTATTATTGATAATCACTGTATTTATCCAACCTGAAAATTTAGGCACTATAGGCGATTATAGGTACGTATAATGAATTATTAATTTTGTAATTAATATTTTGATTAAACGGTTGCCTGTTTAATTGGAATCTATTTTGTAATGGACAAATTAGTTAAATTTATCAGACCTTTGGTATTTAATTTAATTTTAGTAACCAGAAACGAAAATATTAATAGTTGAGTACATTTTTATCGTGTACCTACTCGAAGTTCAAAATTTTCTTTTTTTAATGTCACCGGTTTTCAAATTAGCGCCGCCCATTGAAACTCGTAATACCAAAGGAGTTGCTACCAGTGGATTATTAGGGATTTAATGGTAGGGGATTTGAAGATTGAGGATGAGGAAGGATTGGTTGTCCGATAGTTTCACTCACACGGCGAAACACAAAGTTGGTGATGCTCTGGTCGAGCATAGCTATTCGTGCCGAAGCATGGCCCTCCCCAAACTGTAGACTGAGTTTTTTAAGTAGAGTTGCATTATCTGAAGTTCATTTCTAGGTAGCCCATAACGTTCTCGATAACTTTTTGTATTCTAATGCGGATAATTTGGTATTTCCCAACTAGACAAATTAAGGGTTTCGGAGATTTGGGGATTTAGGAACTTTACTTACACGGCGAAACTTAATGCTGTGATTAATTTACGCCAATTTTAGGATCACTGAGAAGGAGCCGACCCGTTTAAGCTTGGCTCTCTTACAGAATTGTTGTTGAAGTCGTCAGTTTGCTGTTAATTTTGAATGAATTTTTGGGTATATATTAAACTAGGAGGGTATTGGTATTCTCTTTTTTGTGATGTAAAAATCATTAAATGTCTTCTCCCACCCCTTGTGTCAGACTCTTACTGACTATAACCCGCCCGTTCCTTCTCTTGCTCTGGGACGAGGTCATGATGGCTCATTGTGCTTACCCAGCAATCCCAGCAGGAAGCCAATGGTGCTGGGACTCCTTTTTTTGGAGGGCAGGGGGGGGATAGGATAATCGTCAAATGACTTCTTCTTACGTGAAGCGAGAGTGTCAGACCCTTACTGACTAAAAGCCTTTATAAAAAAAGCACTTATAAGCGGGAAATGTAAAACTTAAAAATAAAACGAATTCAGATGATATTTATTTTACTCAATAGGAACGCAGTAAATAAAAAACACAGTACCTAGTGAATAGAAAAACTATTAATCTGTTCTGTTCATACAAAATATGTTAACATTTTAGTTAGATTGAACTATTATTTTGGTATTTCATTGTTTCGTGTCTAGGTATATTTGATTTTATTTCGTTTCGATAAAATTTCATTTGAAAAGCGTTTTGTATAGGTTTTTGAGTACGACTAGTTTTTTGTACATGTCAGCCGGTGTGATTGAACATTTGTTTTTAACATTTTGAATACTTTAACAATAGTTTCAATGACTGTTTTTAGTCACTGTTTTAGTTTGTCACAATTGTTTTTTTTATGTTACAATACAGTGTGTTAGTATTTGAAGCTTAACAATGATTAGTGATAAAAACATCTGGTCGAGTGATTCTAAATAATATTTTGTTTAATACTTCTGTTTTATTGTTTGTATGTATGTCGTGGTGGACCGGAGGTTAAGGAGCCCGCTTTTGGGTTCGAAACCTTTTTTTTATGTAATGGGTCGGCAAACGAGCAGACGGATTACCTGATGGTAAGCAATCAGCGCCGCCCATGGACGGAAGAGAGTGCGTTGCCGACCTTTTAGGGATTGGGGATTTGGAGATTTTGGGAATGGGGAGGGATTGGGGTAGGGGAAGGATTGGGCCTCCGGTAACCTCACTCACGCGGCGAAACACAACGCTGTGGTTATTTCACGCCGGTTTTCTGTAAGGCCGTGGTATCACTCCGGTCGAGCCGACCCATTCGTGCCGAAGCATGGCTCTCCCACACTTTAGCACGGCTCTCCCACACTTGGAAAGTACCAATGTGGCTTTTTCCGAGTTATATGTACTTTCTATGATTATTTAGAAACCACGGACATACGGTGAAGATAAACATCGTGAGGAAACCTGGACTTATAATGTCTAATTATAAGTTTGAAAATGCCAACCCGCATTGAGCAAGTGTCGTGTGAGAAGAGGCCTTTGCTCAGCTTTGGGCACTTATAGGCTGATGATGATGATTGTTTGTATAGGTCGTGGGTAACGTTTTATGGTTTTGGTCTTATTCCAAAATATTATTACCTTATTACTGAAGTACTCAAATGAATGCATACTTAAATATTAGCATACACGATCAGGATTCTGGGTTAAGCGCAATAAGGTACCCCGGCTTCGTCCGTTGGTTTTTAGTCAGTTAGAGTCTGACACTTTCTCTATTCTAAACTAGAGCGTAAGAAGACGTTCGATGATTTTCTGATTTTTTCACTTAAAAAACACGAAGCTATATTTAAACTAACTCACTTGTCTTTTGTTGTTAAATGTGGTTAACAACAATATGAATAACAAAGCTTACTGTTCGAGCGCCTGATGATATCTACAAAGCATCAACTTGCGCTTCTCTCGAAAGCTATAATTTTATTATGAAGAATTTGACTAAAGACCCAGCTTGATATGCTTAACTCGTGTAGTATCATCCAATTATTTTTGATGTTATAAGTCGGCAAATGAGCATACGGATTACCTGATGGTAAGCAATCAGAACCGCCCATGGACAACCGCAACAACAGAGCAGCTACGAGTGCGTGGCTGACCTTTTGGGGATTGGGGATTTGGTGATTTAGGGATTGAGGAGGGATTAATGGAGGGAATGGATTGGGCCTCCGGTAACCTCACTCATACGGCAAAACACAACGCTGTGGTTGTTTCGCGCCGGTTTTCTGTGAGGCCGTGGTATCACTCCGGTCGAGCCGACCCATTCGTGCCGAAGCATAGCTCTCCCATATTTGGTAATTCATTAAAACCATGTTCGAGTATTTTTCCTGGAGATAATCCACCATGAACCCTGGTGCCGCACACTTACACATATTTATTTAGAATTCATTTGCAATTCTTAAAATAAATTTAATAAATAAATAACAATTAAATTTAATCATCTGCAGCATATCTCCACATTAGCTGCTAACCGAGCCGTCTATCATAATTACGCCGCAGACTCCGAGGCAGAGACCAATGACGTGTGGAGTGCACTCTCTTTATTAAGATTGAAACTAATTTATTGTTCATGGAACGCTTTAAAAGCAATTCATTACAAAACTGTGAAGTTTTACATTAATTAAAGTATTAATAGCAACATTAAAACTGTTGTAATGTTAGTTACAAGGCATATTAGGCTTCGAGACTTTGGGCAGGCACTACAGGCCAGAAAAGCTACAACTTCGTTGCCGGGATTAGGGGTTTGGGGTTTAAGAATGCGAGCAGGAGAGAACCAGAAGTGTAACAACGGTTTTTTATTATGAAATTACTCTGATCAAGATTGCTCATTCGGTCACAAGAATGGATGCTGGCTTTCCCTTAGATTATTTTTATAATTTCATTCTATCAAATAAATAAAACAAACAATAGCAACATAAAGATGGTTAATAAATAATATAATATTTTTTAATAATTAAGCATTTACCGGAACTTTTTAACAATTTCATATTTGTTGGATATTGTAATTAAATATTTATATTTGTATAGTATTAATTATGATAATTATTTGATTGTTTTTTAATGATAATTATAAAACAAAACTAAATATACATATATTATATAACACTGAAAACTGTAATGAAATATGAATATTTCTTTCTTAAAGGTAATTATAAATATTATTTTGTTGTGTTTTAACTAACAATTGGGAACCCAAGTTTTTCATAGGGAAATCGTCGAATTTCTCCTCCTGTCCTGGCCCTCGCAAGATGGCGAGAAGGCTCCAAACCTTCTGCCCCAAACTGGGACAGGGTACTTGAGATATTTTTAAGAATGCGGGTCCGAGACCTGACAAACGCCAATGTGTTTTTTCTAATTAATATGAAACTTTCTAACTGTATTTAGACCATCGACAAATAGGGAAGGAAAACATCGTAAGGAAACCTAGATTAGAATTTCTAATTAGAACTTTGAAATCACCAATCCGCCTTGAGGAAGCGTGATGTTCAATGCTAAACCTTCGCTGTTTGAAAAGAGGCTATTTCTCGGCAATAATCACTTTTAAACTGATGATGATGACTGTAATAGTACCTAATCATCCTTGACAACCGATTTATCAGTATTACCGTATTAAATATCTGATGAGAATTGAACGATAACCCAACACATACGTACTCTAGAGTTCAGTAAATTTGATTAGCTTCAAACCGTCCACGAGAAATGGCGGTAACATGTCCATTAGCTTTGCATTTGGATTTAGATCTGTCTACGGAATAGAAACTGTCACAGCTCATGCAACATGTTAAAGGACGTTGACAAAACTAATTTGTCCCACTGAACATAGTCTGATTGTAATTTTGCCAGGTTGATGTGCAACTAATGATTTGTAAGGACTGTTCAGGTTCACCTTCGTTTTATTTTTTATTTAATAGGTCTGCAAACGAGCAGACGCATTACCTGATGGTAAGCAATCAGCGCCGCTCATGGACACTCGCAACGGAGGAGTTACGAGTGCGTTGACGACCTTCTAGGGATTAGGAATTTGGAGATTTAGGGATTTAGGAGGGATTGGGAGAGGGGAAGGATTGGGCCTTCGGTAACCTCACTCACATGGCGAAACACAACGCTGTGGTTATTTTACGCCGGTTTTCTGTGAGGCCGTGGTATCACTCCGGTCGGGCCAACCAATTCGTGCCGAAGCATGGCTCTCCCACACTTAAAATTCGTTGTTATTCGTATTCGATTTGCTATTATAACCCTGATCAGACCACCACAAATGGCGTGTACTGATGCCAAATGATTTCTAGCCAGTGTAACAGCCCTGGCTCGAAGAAAGAGAAAGCACGGGGTGGTTTTTATTCTGTAAAACGCTGATGCTCTCTTTCGCCCCAACATATGGTAAAGAAAGTCATCTGGCCATTACCTATCTTAAACTGACGTATGAGGTAAAGCGCGGTTTACCCGTAGTTGCTGTTAGCGGATTTAGCTAATAGCTATTACACAGCCACCGCCTATTAAGCTAGGTGATAAGATGAATACTAATTGGAAACACAACAGTAGGCTTTCTCGACACGTGGATCACTATCATCAAACTAATCGAAATAATATTCTAATATTATAGAATCTAGAGGCAGTTTACTCATGTTATAATACTTGTGGTCTTTTTCTTGTTTTTCATAAAGGTATTTTTAATAACCACGAAGAAGAAAGCAGGGTAAGGAGTACTGAATTAACTAGATTGTTTTGTAAAGAAAAATATGAGCCCTAAAAATATGTAAACACGGTCGAGACTCCCCGAAATCACGAAAATCAAAGTAAACCTAATAAAGAAGAAAAAGAAAACAAGAATAAAAGTGATATAACAACAATAATTATTTGCTTTTTTCACTTTGAAGCTCCCATTTCAATCAATAAATATGAACAATGAACACCAAAGAACATTGTAGTTACAAATGAGACCACTAAGCCTGCAGGGGTTGCAGCCATCATCATGGGAAATGAATATTGAAATAATTACATTATCAAAAATCAATGTCAAAATAGCATTGGGCTTTGCAGTTTTCGTAAACATGACATTAATAGTGACGCTTTGGACTTTGATAACGTTAAATAAACTCGTAACCAGAGCTAACATTTACAATATGTTAGTAACGTTTCGAGGATTGAAATACATAATAAGTATCCGTTGATTGTATAAGCATAAAATGAAGTGCTAAAATTCATCATATTCCTCGGACAGACGAAACTGAAACCTTTAAGAAGTATTCCTTAGCGACATCTACATTTAAATTTAGTGAAATAAAAAAGTCAACAAACTTTGTTGTCATAGCAACGCCTAATATATCTTATCTTTTGTCCGACAGAGGTCACTGGCTGTCTTGCCTGCGAATAAACGAGTACCTATACTTTAGACTGATATTTTTAATTTTGCTATAAAATTTAACAAAATGGTTTGAACAATCGATTTCTACACAGAGAATAGAAGACTTCATAAATTTGTTGGTTTTGTAACTGTTTATACTTATCAATCAAATCTATTGGAGCTTTTATTGTATGTATATATTATACGGTTGCATGGGATAGGCTGGTGATATGTGCAAAAATGTCCACATATCAAATCCGTTCAAACTTACTGTAGCCTGCTGAGAATGCACACCACCGTTTCTTTTCATATGATTTATTTCCTGTGTGTGTTATGAATTATTAATTAAAACAAATTTTTAAACATGTACTGTTTAATTGACTGTCTTTCAATAATTGGCAGTCTGCAATACGAGCAGTCTGCCCATCATATACTCTGGGAGTGTAGTCTCTGGCAATACGAACGTAACAATGACAATACGGACCTTGTGGAATGTAGAACTAATTTCCGTGCGTTTAGGCGTTTTTGCCATACCTATTACTGGAAACAACTATAGCAGCTCACACATAGGTCCTATTACAATAACAATACAAAAATTTTGATATTATTAAAATTTAAAAGTCCCACAAAAAAAAATTGACAGTCTCATTAAATTGTTACTTATAAATCCATACGTTTCGCGCGTGCTTAACTGATACCACTTTTGTCACAAACTTGATGCGTGAGGTTTCTCGCCCTGGGTGAGGCGGCTATTAGTATCAGACTTTTACTGACTAAAAACAATCTCGAGGCATCTCTCTTCCGGGCCAAGAGCGCGGTACAATTACGCGTTAAATCCCAGCTGGACAACGGTTGGTCAGTCTGAGTCCTGGGCTCCAACTGTGGTTGGCTGACGGCAAGAGTCAATAAGTAAAGCTGTGTCGCCTAAATATACGTAGTTAGACACGAGGCTATCTCACGTATCCTTAAAACTAGGCAGTTCATATTTACAGGTATATTATTATGTTTTTCTTCTTTAATGTATTTCTCACCATAAAGTTTATTTGCGAAGATTAAGGAGCCCGCTTCTCATGCGTGATAATGTTTTGAAACCTAACAAGTACCAATGTGACTTTTTCCGAGTTATATGTACTTACTATGATTATTTTGACACCGCTGACTCTAAATATAAGTTTTAAATCGCCAATCCGCCTTGAGCAAGGGTGGTGATTAATGCTCAAACCTACTCTGTCTAAGAAGAGGCCTTTGCTTAAGCTATTTGTTAATAAAGATCTTTTCGTGATTTCTAAAGACGGTATAAAATCACAATCAAAATTATAAGATGAAATAGTTACTTAGAAGATAATGCAATCAGAAGTTATTGCCAGAACAATTAACAGGAGCAAAAATGATATCCCAGACAAAAAAACTTGAAAATAGCCTAGGGTGCTCAGGGCGGACTGAGGAGGAAGTCACAATACAAAATAGAAAATTTAAAAACTGATACGTACTTCTGTTATTAGCAAATTGTCTGGCATTCAACATGGATTTTTTCTCATTCTTTAGAAGTCAGAATTTTTTCGTAGATATTGAAATAATCACTGACAAAATTAAAGTACATAAAAAGTTTTTCGTTGAAATTTTATTTAAAGTTTTGAAAAGCATAGTCTCCAATTTCTTAAGAACTAGTAACTGCACGGTTACAATTCCAAATTGTCCTAATATTGCAAAAATATGCATTTTGATTAAATCGTAAATCTGATTGGAAAAGAGAGAGGAGAGTTTTTTATTCGTTCTTCTCCAATGAGAAAACACTCAGGATACTTTGCTTACTGCTACTCCATTTGCATGTGTATACTACATGTGTATATATTATAGACATGTCCAGATAAACGTCTAGAAGTAGAACAGTTATATAGATATGTCTTTCTAGACATTTCGCCTGTCGTTATTCGAACTTAAAAGTCAAATTTTCCCCCCAGTGGATTCATAACAACTATTCTATAGTTCGTTTACTTATCACGTACCATCATCAGATCAGGATCTGACCTGAGTTGAATTCCGTGCGCCTCATAGAGTTAAGAACCACAGATGGTGCTCATGGGGCTGATGTTCAGCGGGAGTTACGGGTCCAGCACAAGTTCCCCGGCCGAAGCAGAAGAAGGGACAATTTAGTTTTTAGCCAGGAAAAGTCTGACACTTTCTCTCGCCCCATCAAGAACACGAAAAATGACTAGTAAATTTTTATCCCTTCAAAAAAAAAAGACTGAGTAGTACTCTAATGTAGCCTTTAAGAAAAATGCCTTTGGCATCAAGTCTGCCATTATGAAGCTGTATGCAAAAAGTATTTAAATAAATAAATAAATAAAACTTTAACGAAAAATATGATTGGAAAAATAATTTCTGCATCAATAAATGTGTTTTCAATTTATTATAATTTAAATTGCCTTAAATTTATCGTGCTTCCAAGAAATTGCGTTTCATTTAATATGAAGTAGTTCATTCCTTCTTATTTTAGCCAGAAAGCGTCTTACTACGAAACCTTGGAAGGAACTAAATTATCTTTGAAATTCAAAAGGTATTGATTTTCTTATTGGAAATGATTTTAAATTAAAATATGGTTAGTTAGGTAAAATACTTTAAAAATAAGTCATAAATACAAAAGCTGAGTCTAGATAAGAATCTTGTTTTCAGATTAAAATTTCAGATATATTTGTATTGTAAATTTTACATTTAAATGTTAAAGTGTATGAAACAACAACAAAACACTCAAAGGCTAAGGTTTCCTTATTATTATGTTTTCAGATCCAACTTTCAGATACACAACATTGTAAATCCTTCGTTTCAATGCAACTCTGTAACATGTTATGAAATAATGTTTTTAAAAACATCATCAACATCAGTCAATATGACCCTTTGGTGCTTACAAATGGAGATAAAAATAATTTCCTATAATCTCCAGTGTTAAAAAATTAAAATAATTAATTAATTTCTGAAAAACGCACATGTATTTTATGTCCTTTTACACACACACGTAAATCTTATATATAAAAAAAATCTAAGTGATGCCGTCATTTCCAAACTGACTATTTTAAGAAAAAATGCCGAAACAAACTCGGAGATCAGTCTCTCTTAAATTTCAGACAATGCTAAATAATATGTGAATTGAAGAGCATAGTCTACCTTATTAGAAGAAAGTACTTTGGGACTGTTACTAGGCTGACTGTCAAAAAATAACCATTAGTTGTGACTTATGCATTCTACTTTTTATAGGTATTTTATTTATTTACACTTCTTGCACAACGTACAATGGCGGACTTAACGCCTTAGGCGTTCTCTGCCAGTCTACAGTCTAAAGGTATAGTTCAAGCTCAGTGATTGGGCTTCCTTTAGGTGGAATAACGGCATTGTCAGAGAAGCAAGAAGCAAATGGATGCTAAAAAAAGTTGGAGATCGACGTGATGACTAAGAGGGATGTTATTTAGAATCTTGGCTGATGATGATGATGATAATTACGTAGTTCTAGTCATATGCTCCGGCAAAGGTGTTTTAAGTATGGAAGAGTCATATTTCGGCCTAAATGTATCGCTTTGAGAGCCTTAAATCCCTTAAAGTAAGCAACAAATGATTGGCAACATTAAAACTAATTCAGTGACTAATTTTGTGTCGTCATGTTTTTTCCAAGTGTACAAGTGTAGTTTTCTTTCGACACACGTCGTCTTTAAAATATATTTCTTCTGACAATATACGATTATATTTTCGGCACAACCATTACCGTCATTTTAAACTGTTGTTAAAGGATACAATGTACAAAAGATGTACTACGATCACGCGTGTAGCGCAAAATCAACATAGTTTTGATAATACAGGAAAAACAGAATCGACCAGATGCATTACAAAAAAAGATAAATTCGGTATATTAAATAACGTGTACACAAGAAGAAAACAAGACAGAAAAGAACTTTCCAATTCGTGTATATAATAAATTGCACGATCCACCGAAAACGTTACCCACATTCTCACCTAGGGGCTCATGCATAAATTATAACTTAAATGGCACTTATTTTAAAAAGCATATTATAGATAACATTTGAAATCTTAAAAAACACACTTCATTTCGTAGTAATAACATTCTTATTAAACGTGACAAAACATAAAACTGATTTTTCACAATTTTTTTCGTCTACGGTCACCTCTCTCAATTATTTTTCTTCTCAGTATTTAATGTTATTAGTTTAAGATTTAATTTTCTGTTTTTTAAAGAGTCTATTAACTATAATATGAGATGGATAACGTTTTAAGTGACAATTATTACTCTTAACTAGTTTTTAAATCGCCTGAACTTTTGCCGACGGCAAATATACATACGGCGCTATGAGGTTCGAACACATACGAGGGAAAATCGAGAAAAAATATAACTATATAGAAAATTCGAACCAAAAATAAGAAATAAATCTGATTTATAAAAGATTAATATACATTTTAACATGTTTTTATTAGTATTTACTGAGATAAACAAGTAACTTAGCCATTTCCGTTCAAACTTCCTTGCATTTATATTACTTAAGTTTAAATGTACTAAAAACTGAGTATACGATAACCATTTCTCACAAAACAATTATGTAGGGCTCTGTTATACCTTGATGAATAAATTATTACAAAATAAATACTTCCAAGATTATTTCTTTTTGTCTAGGCCCATCTATTTTGAAGTTGCTTTGCAAGTATAAAATTATTGTCCTAAAATTACAATTCACTCCAAATAAAATCTACTTACTCCAAATAAATGTTGATGGTACAGCAAATGTTGAACAATTAATCAGTGTCCTTTAACCAGTGATATTTTATTCAATTTGGTTCTTTACCACAAACATCGAAACAAATTACAAGTGCAAATTCCCGTCCTTTTTGATCCTGGTTATATCGAAGGGTTTCATTTCAGTGGCCCTAAGAAACAAATGCTTTGTTTTCCACCAACAATCACGTTTTTCAGTCGACAAATAATAAAGATGGAAAATTGTACGAAGCTAATTCAGTAACAAAAGAACTGCCCTCATTAAAAAGCATTTCTTTCAACTTGAGACGGAAGAAGCACTCCTAGTGCAACAATTAAAAGAAATAAGAAACTAGAAATAACTCCGAATGACTTCCTTTTGTTTCATCCCGTTTATAGCGACTTGGTTACCGAACGCCGCTGAAATAACGAAGAAACTTCAAAAGGCTTCAGGTTCAATATAACTTGTAGCAGCAACAGGTAGCTCGCCTCTCATAAAACAAAAAAATCAAGAAAAGAAAGTGATTAAATCATATTTTTGCACAACGTGACCTCCTCTCTTCGTTATAGTTGTGGGAATCAAGCTGGGAAACCTGAAATTGCTAGAAATGTGGTTTTTCGTAATAGTTTTCGCAGTCTCGTGCTGATGCGACGTACGTCTGTGCTCTACAAAAGCCCGTGCGACACTGACCCTCATCCCCCGCGCTGGTTCCACTTCAGTTTGACATAATCGTGGCGCTGCCATGTTGCTCCGCTTGAAAATGCCTTTCTTGGCCTGTTGAATTCAGTTTAGTGTGGTTTTTCACTTTCAGGACGTGTTACGAAACCCACATCAGTGAGTATTGCATTTATTTTTTCTAATTTTCCTGCCTTTGTTCTCGCTTTACCATTGCTTTGTTGTTTTATTGTGTTTGGCTGGCAAAATCACTTTGCCGCTCTGATTTTGACAATTATTCCATCAGGCTCGATATTTTCATTAAATCCTGACTTAGTTTTAATGTTTGCTTTCTATTTCAACGTTTGTACGTCTGATTTTCTTCGTTAAATGTGATTTTAAGAGCAATGTTTTGATTTTGAGGTTATGTTGAACGTTCATTGACCCAGTTTTGGGGTGGTTGCCTCACCCCCCGAATGCGCGATTTCGTGCCAGTAGCAAAAACAACTTGTAAGATTCGGTAAACCAGACACGTTCGTTTTAGAATGAAAACTCTTTAGCTACGGGGGAAATAGTTGAAAAGTTTGGTGGAACTTGAAAATAAATAAAAAATGTACTTCATTGGTTCCAAAATTTTGAGATGACTTGTTAAAGCTAGTTTAGAAATTAGCAAAACCATGTTTTACTCGTGATTAATTATAATTATATATTAATCGTTATTTGTATTTTGTATTGGTATCATTTTATGATATTTTTCTTGTAATTTGACTATTACATGATTTCCTATGTGTAAATATTTCCAATAATATAATTAATTCTTATAATTCTAAAATAAAATACATAAAAGTAACCAGTTTAAATAAAACTTATGATTATTTATCTATATTTCTATTCAATTAACACGTTACAAAAGTTACAACGAATAGTTTAGAAAAACTAAACTAGTTTTTTGATAATATCCTCATTAACCATGATCTTTACACGAAATCTTATAATTGTATACCATAATTACTTCAGAATAATAATAAAATATCTAGATTTCTTTGAATTGAATTTGACTTACCATTTTTGCTAGGTTTTTGGCATCTAAAAGTTTGTTTCATTTCTCAATTTATTCTTGAAACACATATTCACGCATTCGCCATTTAAAAATAATTGATTATGTAAACTTGTTTTTGAAAATTATCAATGACTTTAACAACACACACACAAATAAACAAAAAAAGTTATAAAAATATTTCTTTAACAGTCTTATTCATACGAATTTTCGTTACTTTAATAATTTTATATTCACGCACACATCGATGCCGTCGGCAAATTTTATAACAAAATTAAGTAAAACAATAAAACTTTGATAAAACTATGTTTTAACAATATTTCTTTTTCATTTTTCTTTTCTTGAGTTTTATAACCATTTGACACCCATAAATACTTTTTAAATACTTTATTTAAGCGAAACGAAACAAATAGTGTGTCGAATGTGCTTTTGATTTTTTTTCGTAAATGTCATTATAAAAATTAATAAAAAGACACTGTATTTACGTGAAACAATTAAATATGACGACCAAATAATAATTTATCTCAATAATATGTTTTATTATATTTTTTAAAGACATGTTTCAGTTGCCGACGGCACCGTGACTTTCACGAAACTTTGTTAAAACTTCCGATTTGTTCGCCGAAACTTCGTAAATTTTTACACAATTGTATTATATTATTCCAACTTTAGGAAAAACTTATTTTAACACGGTTTTCACGTTGTTACACTGACTTAGTCGCCAGGAGACTAAGTCCATAACTGTGATTTCGCCGTAAATTTTCCGAATCAAAACAAATTTTCCGAATATGTTTTAATTTTCTGCTGCATTATTGCAATTTAAACGTTTTTTGAAAAAATTCAAAGTTTTTCGCAAATTTGTAAGATTTACTAAATTTTGTTCATAAGGTTCAATTTCCCGTAAAGCTTGAGAATGGGCGTTTTCAGGGGTTGGGGTGTGTGGGGGGAGGGAAGAGCAGGATGGCAAGCATCCCGAATTTTCCCCGAAGTTGCGAACTTCATCACTGAAAATGTAACTTTAAAAATTTAATTTCCCTCATTTTACATCATATCTCGTGTTTTGTTACCGTAAGGTGGAAACATGTAATTATTTTCATAATATTTATCATTTTTCTTTGACACGAAATGACTTTATTACAAAGTTATTGAATAAAACTTTGAGCAGGTTAGAAGATTCTAGAAAAAGGATAGAACGGGATGGGAGAACTTTTGCCCTTCTCATATTTCCCGAACACCACCATCCCCTTGCACAATAATCCTACTGCGCATTGCGCAGATTCCAGCCCACTCCCGGTCAGTATAAAAAGACCAACAAGGGTGAGGTAAGCTCACAGGATCGTCGGACCTCGTACTAGCAAGACGTTTCTGCCACGGTCGGCAAAACAGTATTCGCCTGTACCTCGCGGCGAGAGGCCGCACCGCGCTCCTCCGCATTTCTCTGCTCTTTTCTTTTCATACAAAATTATTCCATTTTTTATAAAAAAAAATAAAATAAAAATCCGGGTTAATTTCGCGTAAAAAATGAAGTTTCCAGCCTGGTGGTAGCAGAATTAAAAGTAAGTGAACTTCTCATTTCTAGTTTACTGCTTGTTACTGTTTCTTTATTTCTTTTTAATTTTTTGATTTGGCATTTCTTGCTTCTGTTTCGACGGTTTTAATTATTAAATGCGAAAATATATTTTTATCGTTATTTTTTGCATTGTATTATTTGTTTTATTTTTTTTTATTTCTGCGACGTTCAGTTATTTAATTTTGTTATTTTTTTTATTATTTGCGAAGTTTTGTACATTATTTGTAAGTCATCGCCGATTTGGGAATCGTGAAATTATATTTTCCATGAAGCGAAAACTTTCGGTCAGGGGAATAAAACTCTACTGTACCGGTATTAACTTTTTTGCTAGCACAAAAACTATGTCCGCGAATGATCAGCAAAGCGACTATTTAATTTAAGGCGCTTGCACATTTTTCCTCATAAAATTACATTTTTTACAAGGAAAATTAAACGTTTGAGTTAAAAAAAAATATATTATGAATTTTCTAAGATAAATAAAAACGGTTGTTTTTCCGAAGCCTGTTTAAAAAAATATATAAAAGCTAGCGAAAATAATATGGTCAACAATTTTATAAGAAAAATTATAATTATGTAAGTCGGATTAAAATTCAAATAACAAAATCCGACATACGGAAGTGATATATTATATAAAAAATTAACTCCGATAAAAAAATGGTTCGAAAAAATATTTTGTTGTTGGAAACTATTCGTTTTTCGTATTTCGCTACGCGGAACGCGATTACATGCTCGGTAACTTAGTTTACAGCGCTCGTTCGCGACCGGCCAGACTCAGCGCACCGAGAACTCTGGCTTAACTCACCCGGTTTTTCCACCCTAACTTCCCCACGACGATCTCGGGATTGCTCGGCATAAATGAAATGAGCTTTAGCCGTTTAGTAAAAGAGTATATTTTTCAATAAGTGTTTCCGGAAATTACTTGAAATATTAGCTACATTTTCTTAATTGCGATTCCTTTTTTTATTTCGTTTTAGCCTTCTACATATTTGTATTGAACGAGAAATAAAAAATATTACGACAGTAGTCGGAGTAATATTTTAAGTCTTAAAATTGCGTATATTGCCATCAAAAATTGTTAATATTAATTTTACTGACTCGTGGCAAAATTATGTGCGAAATCACACAAGTCAAGTTCGAATAAAAAAACTTTTAGCGAGTTTGGTTTTCTTGAGAGATGTACCTATGTCTCTTTTTACTATATTTTTTATAGCAATTTCGACTTTCAGTGAGATAGGAAAAAAATGCTTAAAATTCCGTCGGTTCGAATCCGACAAGTAAAAGTTGGATAGAAGTCCAAAATTATTTTTGGTTGGATTTTAAGGTATTTTTTGTACTTTCAAAACTATGGAAAGTCCGATGTATTTTAAAATACTGTGGTTTAATTCTCGCTCGACAAAAATGGGTTGTGGGAATGTGATTTTAAATAAATTTTAAACGTTACGGGTTCGTATTCCGCGTTAAAATTTTCGGTATATGTCCTGATTATTTTACATAAAAAAAAAATATTCCCGCTAAGTAAAGACTTTACTTAGGAACATGTTGGTTTTACTGACTTAATATTTTTTATTTATTGCGATTTTGCATTTGATATAAAAATACATGTTTTATAAAATATTGTGGTTTAAAATGACGTGTTTAAGCGACTGAAATCGATATTTATATTTCTTTCATCCAATTAATGCGTTTGGGTATGATTTTTAGTCCATTAATAGTTTTAAACACGAATCTTAAGAGAGATTCATTTTAAGAGTTTCATAACAAGCGTCAAAATGTAAAGTTTCTAAATATTCACTTGAAAAAAATAATTGCAACCAACGTTTTAATAGTATCCAGATTGAATTCTTATTAAAGAATAAAATCCCGTCAAAGAATAATTTTCCTAAGGAAAGTCAATCAAAAAATATTAAATTGATTTTTGAAATGAGCACTTGGTGCTCATGTAACAACTGAAATGCACATGTACATTTTCAGCACTTGCGCTTGTATGGGTGTGCATGTTCATACCCTGTGGATTATCTATGCAAGTTAGCTGCATTCTTTACTTTTACATGCGTTGCATGCATTATGCATACATTACGTTTATAATGTTAATGATTATTTTTTTAATAAAACTTAATTATTTCTTTTTCAATTAAAAAAGTTTAAACTCGAAAAAAAATTTTTTTTTTTGGTATTATTGTAAGTACTTTTCGGTGACTCTTAATTTGTACTACTTAAAACACGCAAAAGAAATTGACTTTCCAAATATTAGACATTTGCCTAGTAGTAAAATAATTTGTCATCGACTTCGAAAAAAATATTTTGACTTTGACTGTTATTAGTGATTTTGAATTTGACTTTAATCAAAGACTCACTTTGAGTTTGACTTTGATTTAATAATTCAAAAGTGACTTTGATTGTATAATTTTGATTTGAATCAAATAGTTCGGGTTTGAATTTCTTTAAGACTTTGGTTAAATCGTCAATTTGAGTTTACTCTGATCCAATACTCAATTTGAGTTTGACTTTTGATCAAATAATTTGTCTTTGATTTTGATCAATTAACTTATTTTTGTCTTTGATTTTGATGAAATAATTTGCCTCTGACTTGTCCTGAAATATTAAGTTTTGTTTTTTAGTCAAATAATTTATCCTTGATTATGATCAAATAATTTGTCTTTGATTTTGATCAAATAATTTGTCTTTGATTTTGATCAAATAATTTGTCTTTGGTTTTGATCAAATAATTTGTCTTTGGTTTTGATCAAATAATTTGTCTTTAACTTTGATCAGTTGACATGTTTTTGACTTTGATTAAGTACTTTGACTGTGACTTTATAATATGTCTTTGACTCTGATAAAATAATAGTCTTTGACTTTGATCAAAAAAATGTTTTTAAGTTTGATCAATTAACTTGTTGATTATGATTAAATAATTTTACTGTGACTTTATAATTGGTCTTTGACTGTGATAAAATAATTCGTCGTTGACTTTATTCAATTGATTTGTCTTTAAATTTTGATAAAAGTAATTTGACTTTGACTTTGATCAACTTCATTGTCTTTGACTTTGATCAAATTTTTTTAGTTTGATCAATAAACTTGTGTTTGACTTTGATTTAATAATTTGACTGAGACTTTATAATTTGTCTTTGACTGTTATAAAATAATGTGTCTTTGATTGTGATAATTATTAAGTTTTGTCTTTAATCAAATAATTTATCCTTGATTTTGATTAAATTATTTGTCTTCGATTTTGATCAAATAATTTGTCTTTGATTTTGATCAAATCATTTGTCTTTGACTTTGATCAATTGACATGTTTTTGACTTTGATTAAATACTTTGACTGTGACTTTATAATTTGCTTTGACTCTGATACAATAATGTGTCTTTGACTTTGATCAAACAATTTGTCTTTGACTTTGATCAATTGACTTGTTTTTCACTTTGATTAAATACTTTGACTTTGATCAAATAATTTCATTGGTCTTTAAATTATATTTAACAAAATCACCTTGATAGGATAAGAGGGTATATATAACTCTTATATCATCAAAATCAAATAATTTATTTCAATTAGACGATAGTCAGGCACGTTTGAACTATGACGAGATAAAAATTGACGGCCAATTTAAGAAATATGATCAATTAGCATCGATTGATTCAAAGTGTCTGTCTGTGTGGACATTTAGTAGGTAATATGAGCACAAACCGCTGTTTAGCTCATGTTTTGAACTCGAGCAATTCGATTCGATAAACATAGCGTACTCGTTTGAATCGATGAGATCTAACTCGCTAATGTAATTCGATAGAAATCGAAGTTAGACTTTTTGTAAAAAAAAATACCATAAGTACATAAAGATTTTTTTGCGCGCGGCGCTGCCCATGGATACTTAAACCAAAGAAGTTACGAGTGCGATGCTGGACTTTTGGGGATTGCGGATATTTATTAATGATTGGGAAGGGATAGGGGAGGGGCAGGAATTGGGCCTTACTCACACGGCGAAAGACAACGCTGTGGTTGTTCCACGCTGGTTTTTTGCGAGGCCGTGGTGTCAATCCGGTCGAGCCGACCCAATGTGCCGAAGCATGGCTCTCCTACACTTAAAGATTCAAATATAAAAAAATGCAGTTCATTTCCAATAATTACACTAAGGAAACGCACCGCTTAGTTGGAAATTGGAAATGTTTAACCTCATCCCTTTTGAATTCGGTTAAAAAGCGATTTACGAATATAATCTCATTTGATTAGTACCTATAACATACATATAAGTACGCGTTGAACTTATGTAGCACCTACTCTAAACATAAAGGTGCATATTCAAATTTATCTGACACATAATATGAGACAGACCCTTAATCCTTAGTCCACGCAAGGAAGTAGAATACCCAAATTGCCTTCGGGATGAATACTGACATGAACATATGAGTCAACATTTTCCCAGTTTGTCTCTAATATGGTTTGGCTGATAGCACTAAGAATTTTAACCAAATCACAAAAGGCCGGCAATGCACTTGTAAAACCGTTGCGGGTCTCAATAGGCAGTACCATTCGCTTATCACCAGGTGCAAAGTCTGTTTGTTTGCTAATCCCATACAACAAAAACAAACAAAATAATCCTTAATGACCAATGTCTTGAATCTATTAAAGAATGAATATAGAAGAGAATGTTTGCGCATTATTCCCAGTGTCAATCGATACTGTAGCAATTATAACTCGTTACTATACAAGTGTAAACAGGTGACACCTTTGTCGGTCACCACTACTCGAGACACCGCTCATCAACAAACTATACTAACAAATCACTGCAATACATTATAAACTCAGTAACAAGATATCAAAGTTGATAATCCATCGAAAATTATATATTATTTAATACTATTCAGTTCTGTAGTTCCAATACTTTCGGTAGTTATTTAAAAAAAAAATCTCAGGTACATTTTTTGTCAATGGAATCCTTTGTCTTTAAAAGTTTTTATACTGAGTCAATCAAATTAAAAAAATGTTATTCTTCCTCATTTTTATTCACATCTTTGAGTGTTCATATAAGTAAATAATGAAAAATGTAATAGAAAATGTTTTGAGACACATTTTATTACCTTTATTGTTCAATTGTACCAATACACACCCACCTCCTTTGGGAAAATAACAATGACGCAACGCTACTAACTTGTACATACCTATACATAAAATAACATAGTCAGTCTATAAGTGCCCACTGCTAAGCAAAGGTCTTTTCTCACATGGAAAACGCAGGAGCATTAACTGCCTGCCGCTCAAGGCAGAATTCTTATTTCAAACTTATAACTAGAAATTATAAAGTCCAGATTTCCTCACGATGTTTTCCTTCAAGTTTTGTCACTGGTGTCTAAAAAGACACATGCGTACAACAAACATAATATTAATGTTTTCTTAACGTTCGAAAATCTGTCAATTCTCTGTCATATTTTACGGCCCACTGAATTGGTAGATGCCATATGACGTAACTGTTACAAAGACTCTCTCGTCCCCTTTAATCAATCCACCTTCATGAATCCGGCTCCAAAATCCTATTATTACAAACCTTCCCTTCTACAATAATATTATATCAAAAATGGTTAATATCTACCGTAACCAGGAAAAAAACAAGAAATATTAATAGAAATGAATAAACCTATTTTTCTTTTGTGCGTCTAATGATGGATAATGCCGTCAAATTCTTAAAGAGCCTTTGATCCCGTCCCACTCAATTTGCAATACAATATCAGTAAATTATAACGAATAAAAATATGTGAATCGATGTATAGAGAAGGCCACGCGTGCCCTAATTAAATTCCCTAGAGAAATCATAGGAAAACTATGACCCCTAACGAAATAATATCATGATTAAGTATTTAAGTAACCCGCATACCTATAATAACTCGCATTACGGTCATACAAACATATTTGGGCCATTACTAATAAGGTTTATTTTCGTTTGTCGCTTTCGAAGTAAATATTTCTAATACTTATGGTTTAATAAGTACATTTCAGTCGAACATCTATAACTTTGTTCTGTATAGGTGTCCTTACCTCATTATTCCCGGTAGGAACCATTACTCACAGACATAACGACTCTATGATCAAATGGCAAAGAATAGTTAATCATAATAATTAAATAGATAGCAAGGTGCAACGAGGCTACATTCCCATGCATTGTCGACCATTGTTAATATAAATAACTTAGCAAGTAGCTGTGCGAATTAAGTGACGTGACTACATAGAAATTCTCTTTTTTAAATAAAAAAAGTTATTCAATTTAGTATCTGTTGGTAGTCAAATATGTCAATGCCACAGACAAGTAATTTCAGACCAAAAATTCATAATATGGTTGGAATTAAATGTTCGCAAAGAATGTTTTAAAAACAAGGAAAAATTAAATATATCAGTTACTTACGTACTTTCACAAAAGCCTTATGAAAACGTCCGAGTTCCCTTTGATAAACACGAACTAAGGAATAATGTGTTCAAATTAAAAAGTATTGGGAATCGAAGCCGGGAACTGTCCAACTTTCTGATGACTTCTTCGAGTTTGTTAAAATTGAATAAAGACTCTGCAATTGAAGGATTTGAGAGGATCGAGCTGCAGATTCGATTTCCTTTTCTTCCGTAATGGTCCTTTTGAATTGCGTAATTGGGTATTTTCGTCTGTAAAAAATATTTTTATCGTAATCCTAAAATTTCTCTGAACCCGCAAAAGGCCAGCAACTTGGTACTGCCTTGGTTTATGGGTTATGGTAGATTGTTTTTCATCAGGTCTTCATAAGCCCTAGTTTGCCGAACTATCTTCGTAGAAAACAATGTCATTGACAATTTATATTTTTCGAAGATGGTTTTTATGTACAGAACATACTAATTAGATTTTGTGATAATTGGGGAATCATGGGATTGTTTGGCCTCCGGTTTTTTAAATCACGCAGCGAATTACAACGTTGTTTTACGCCGGTTTTTTTTAAGCCGTAGATAATACCGGACCAGCTTATCCTTGCCGAAGCCTGGCTCGACCACACGTTCATTGTTTGTAGTTAAAAATAATAAATCATTTTTTAATCCTATCCTTAACATGTTTCAGTTCGAATTACCTCCTATTTTAAACAAAAAACGGTAACTATTTGAAAGACCAAGCGTTATAGCTTGTAAGATCAATATTCTACTTTATAACAGGGTAGCAGGTTTGAAATTCGTTTGAGGAAATTGAAAATTAGAGTTTGTATTGAATTTGCACGAATAAATGTTATTATCTAAGTACTTAATACGTTGCTACAATTAGTAGGTATGTTTCCTTGATTTCTCGTATGTACTATCACTATCACTTATCTATAACTTTTGTCACATAATAATCGTTTACGAAACGTCTACTGCTGAGTAGGTATATTTCGACGGTAACATATTTATTCTAAAAAAATGTAATTTGAAAACCAATCGAATGTACCAACCTTTGCTAAATTTTCTAGTTAACATTCCACATAGTCAATATCAAATGACTTGTACCTACCAATTAATCCATACAGCGACAACTTTGAACATCAAAAAGATTTTTCAATCAATCACTCTGACTTTGAAGCTGACTGCATTATTCATACAAGAAAATGAATACCTCAGTGCCATTTTACGAACAAACAAGCTTAACCTATAATTAACCTGTCAATAGCTATCATATGAAGACCACATCATATCAACCTACACCACTATTCAATACATTTTCAACTTAAATTTATTTTAATTAAAGTCGAGAGTATGTTACAGTTAACTGGAGTAACTTGATGTGACGTTGATAGCTAAATATTTAACAAAGCATACCTTATTGTCAAAGGGTTCCAAGTAAAGGTGGGTGTTCTTGCCTTAGTATATAATCGCAGATTTCCCCTTAAGAGTAATGAGTGAAATAATTATTTCGACATGTCAAAGAAAGGATTAAATAATGTCTATTTAAAAAACAATGTTTTCGATAATAATTTGCCCACAGTACGGAACAGTAGCGTGTACCTGACGCTAATGTATTATTTCGGATAGTATCCGCGACCTATTTTCACACGAAGAAGTAATGATCATTAACTACCACTCTTGTTCAATGTGGATGGGCGATTTCAATTTTATAATTCGAAACTATAAGTTCAAATTTCTTCCTGAGATTACGTTTAAATTCAAACAGTTATATTAGTACTAGCTGGTTTTCAACATCGCGTCCCGGGGAGCGTGAAAATTCAAAAGCATATAGTGGACCTAACAGACCACTACGTATGGTGCCCAATAGGGCTGATGTTCAGCCGGGGTTACGGTTCAAGTGCAATTATATACCACGACCCTGGCCAGCAGCAGGTGAATGAATGGCTGTAGTCATTAAGAGTCTAACACTGCCTCTTGCTCAAAATACAAAATTACTCTCAATGTCACCACCACTGCTAGGCTTACAACTTGTTTTATCACTATTTATAAATTAAGTAAATATATATTTAATAGAACACAATTTAAATGGACTTTATTCATTATGTGATAAGTAATTTTATTTATAAATTCTAATGTATCGATTGTATCGACCGAGAGTGTTTTCGTCATCCCAAATTAATTTAGTAGAGTCGCAGGCGCAGCGAAATGACAAACATTACTTCGGATGGCTTGTTTCGTAACGCCATTGTTACTCAGGTGTCGAAGCATTGTTTAAATTGATCACTTACTACCTTGTTATGTATAATATTACATTGTCTGATTAACATTAGCTAAATTAATAATATACATTGACATTCAAACTAGGCGTGTTATTCAATATTTGTTCAACTACACTAAACGAATTTTATAATATTTTGGCTCTCTATCCGGTGAATTGTTCGTGTAATGTCAGGCTAAGTGTGTTATTGTTTCGGCGTATAATTTTGTGCACCTATCTGAACACTGGAATAAAGTAAGTAATTAATTTTAACACAAAAATATAGGACGTCATAGAATAAAATCGCGTAGTAAAGCATTATATAGTTACATGTAGAATGTAATAAGTTGACAAAATAACAAATTTAACACGTACTAAGTCTGCAAAAAAGGAGAATTTAAATATTATCATGGAATATACCCACTTAATATCAAAGGAACAATACAATACCAAAACCTTACAACATACATACTTTGACAGTTGTATAATATTAGTCTACTGTTCGAGTATTATCCATTTCTACATAAAAGCGATTTCTAGATCAGAACATAAAATCTATCTAATCTGAACCATTCTTTAGGTGTTTTTTTAATGATGCCATTCTGGTCATTTATGTCGGCTTGATCGGAGTGATGTGACATGGCCTTAGAGAAAACAGTACAAGTGAAGTTACGACATCCCAAAAACCGGTTGACAATGCACTTGTAACTTCTTTGGTGCAGCAGGTGTTCAGGAGCAACGGCGATTGCTTAACATCAGGAGATGCGTCTGTCGATGTGTTTGCCGACTTATCCCATAAAATGTACTTTTTACCCTTTTTTATGAGATGAAAATCATCAAAAGACTTCTTTCGTGATGCGACAGGGAGTTTAAGACTTATACTGACTATACCTCCCTTATTCTTTCTCCTGTTTAAGGTCGAGGCCACGGTATTTTGTTATCGGCCCAATAGGGCCCTATCTATGTTGGTCTATTAGTTATTTGAGGCGCGTGTGTTACGCTACGCGCCTTACGCTCAAGACTATAAATGACGTCCTGTGAACCAAATGCAGGCGCCATCTCAGGTGTACAAAGATTAAATTTTGATTCAATAATTATGCTATAACCAGTCGCGGTTGCGTTACGATGTTGATATCAAAGTCTTAAGACGATAACTATTCCTTATATTTGCTTTTAAACCCTGAATTAACTACGATACAAATACAAGTTACTTAACATAATTTTCTAAAATAATTTAAGTAGATGTAGTATATACATTTTATAGAAAAATTATAAGAGCAAAAAATGTGATTGATATGATGTAATTGATGTGATATGTTAACAACTTTGAAGGTGCAAAATATTTTTGGTTAAAGAAAGTATAACAAAATTTAAAAAGGTAATTTAGTATTTTGGAAGATGACGACGCATATAACGTAACCATACAAATATGTATGTAATCTCTTACACATAAAGTACGATCAGTCACCTAGTCACTAAGCTTCCATCACATTCGTACAACCGGGTATACGAGCTCACTGATCGAGGGTCTTTGCTCCTCCTAGCTTTAATTCTGAAGTTAAGCAAGCAGCGATCTTACAATTTAAAAAAAAACATCTCACTATTTTTGCTACTTAATATTCCAAGTCCAATTTAAATATTTTGCCAAAATCTAAAGCTAAAATATTTTTATAAATCCCTTCTTTAAGCAATTTTCATGACAAAATTTTGATTCATAAAGAGTAGAACGACAGAAAATAATAATACCATAGTACCTTCTTTATTATAATCGTGATAAATAATCTTTATACATCTAGAACTCAAAGTTAGTCATATGACATCCCTCTATATTGTCCATAACTAACCTAACCATATACGTAAACATTTATACACTCGGAAAGCGTACAAAACAATTTTAAGGAAAAAATTGAAATTGGAAGTGCATTGCCATGTTGTCGGAGTCAATGAATTTTTGAACACAACGTCTAGACGTCTTCCAAGGGGTCTGGGAGACTGGCCGACCGAAGAATTAAAGGGGATCGAACAATGATCCGCGATTTGCTGAGGACAATTTGTGAATATTATATACATAATATAAAGCAAGAAAAAAAGATATGTTGAGAAATATATGTATTTTTATGGATTTATAAAAGTTTTAAATTAGTTTTGAACAGAGTAAAGTTTGATAGTCTCGACTAAATTACGTATATGTGTAAAGTAACCCAGCACAGATGGAATTGTAGCAAATTTTGTATGGAGTTTATCAAAAATATTCTATTTCTTGAAAGCATTTTGGAAAAAGTCGAAAAGGCCGGAGTTTAAAGGGTCTCCCCAAATCGAAGGGTCGAAGCCAGACAAGTATCTATGTGGCTGTTTCAGAGTTGTAAGTACTTTCTAAGATTATTTATAGAGTGAAGGAAATCTTGCATATAGTGAAGGATTATTCGTAAAGAAATCATGACTTATAATTTCCAATTACAAGTTTGAATTCACCAATTCGCCACGGGGATTAATTCTCTTCGGTTTTAGAAGAGGCCTTGGTTAGCTGTAGGCTGTTATAGGCTGATGATGAAAATAAAGCAGTTCTTAAAAAAAATTAGGACGATTTGTAGGATCTTTGTTTATAAAAAAATATCTGTTATGTATTAGTTTAGTCTTGTTAGGCGAGACTTTATAAGTATGGGAAGGGCATCCGAGTAATAATATCGTTTTTTGTTTAGAAATATTATCTTCGCATGTTCTAACATGATGTGTAAAAACTTTAGGTAGGGTAAGGTATATATATAATTATAATTTATAATTTGAATTTTTATATTAAACTATCATACCAAAACATTGCATACCGTGCATTATAGTCTTCGATATCGGGTTTATCGGGAAAACGAGAAGACGGATTACCTGATGGTAAGCGATCGGCGCCGCCCATGGACACCCGCAGCACCAGAGAAGGCACAGGTGCGTTGCCAGCCTTTTAAGAAAGATTACGTTCATTCTTGAAGGTTTGAAGGTCGTATCGGTTCGGGAATACGCCGGAAGACCATTCCAAAGTTTTGCTGTGTGGGGCAGAAAGTTTTGCGTGAATCGCACAGTTGTTGACTACCAACCATCTATGTGATGGAGATGAAAATGCTTTCGCGTAGAACGTAGGCGACAAGATGCGGCGGGGATCAAACAAAACAATTCCTCAGAACACTCCCCGTGATAACGCCTCAGAACACTTCTTTCGTGATAAATGCGAATTATAAGGGATGACGTTATGTTTCTTTTCTGTTTTCATAAGAAGATGGCTCAAGTTCAATAGCCTGATCAAGCGCTACGCTATTGGATTTCAAAGTCATATCATTTATCCCAATTAGTTCAACAAGGGACTTGTGAATGACAATAAAAGTTGGTATATCTGTCCTTGTGTTTTTAGTAGGTACACATGTTTGCGTTATTTTTTTGGTTTGTGTTGTCAATAAACATATGTGTGTTATTTATTGACAAAAATAAACACTTTTTTTTTGTCAGGGGAAAATCATCCAGTGACTTCTCCCGCCTTACCCTGTAAGGCGAGAGAGAGTGTCAGACTCGTCAGACTCTTACTGACTTAAAATCTCCCCGTTCCTTCTCCTGCTCTGAGCCGATTTCGCGGTGCCTCATTGCGTTTACCCCGCAGCCCCGGCTGAAAATAAATACTTAAGGCTTTATATGAGTTGTACCGGGATTTTGTTTCTGTAATGTTAATGTTTATTTTTAAATCATAAACCCTGACGTATTATTTTTTGTCAATAAATAAACCATAGGTTTTGTTATTATTAACTCCAATTATGTACGAATTCACAAAAAAATTAAGAATTAAGATTTCAAACTTAAAAATTTTGATATAATTATATAATAAAATGGATTCTAGATTTTCTAACTCTAAAATGACCTTAAAATGTATTCTTTAAAACGAATCTTAACTATTTAAGTGCATTAGAACCATTGATCGGTCACAATTAGATATAATTCTAGCTTGAAAACCAACGACTGCACCGTCATTAGTCTATGAATAATATAAAGGCTTCAGTCATCAATATTTCAGGATTTTCAGACAGCTGCCGCTGAAACATGTAACGGCATTGTTAATTAAACGTCTGAAATAATTACCTACCCTTATTTTTTACTCTTGCTTACATATATTTTTACTTTTAATCTATACTAATATTATAAAGAGGTAACATTTGTAAGTTTATATGTAGGGGGTAATCTTTGGAACCACTGGTCGGATTGCCAAAATTCTTTCACTAGTAGATACATACGTCTTTATAATATTAGTATAGACTAAATCATGACGTCACACGATATTTCTAAATAATATATCAACAAACGCTTCTGATGAAATTCTTCCTAAGTTTAAAATAATACACAATTTAGTAATCAAAAAGGATAAATAAATAGCTTCTACAGAAAACAAAAAACGTAGAATTGGAATTGAACTATATAATTATGATAATAACAAAACAGTACAGTTCATATTTGCACTGGGCCTCATTATTTTCGATAAGGTTGGTTTTTGTTTGCACGCAGTCCCACGTTGACGTGCAATTTAATTTGTTTACTGTGAAAATATCTGTTTTATTGAAACCCCTTTGTTTGGTCGGCGAAGTGTTGAGCAAATAATTTTGTTATACTCTTGTTACTAGTGAATATGATTTGTGGAGCTAGGAGTCCACACTTTGATTATAAGGTCGAGAATTCAAAAGATCTTCCAGTGAAACTTTGACTGGTGACAAAATGATTAGATCTATGGTTTTCTACAACACTAGTGATTATGACAAATATCACTAATATCAACATTATCCACTAACAATACTAAAATTATTTTAAATCTATTCAAACTTGGTATTAAGTTAGAATTTCTTCAACACATCACTTATCTACGTATCACTGGAGATTGGACCTTGTTAAAAATGATATTAAAGTGGCAATTTCTTTGTTGCAGATTCAAAATGGTTCTGCCGAATAAAGTGAGTCGCGCGCTCAGTGGACGGTTGCTCGCTCCGAGGAAGAAAATAGCAGCGTGTCTACTCCTGTTACTGATTGGCGTCTTCACTTACATAGTTGTTTCCTCCGCATCCAGTAAGTCTTGGAATTATTATTATGGAATAGAATTTAATATTCAAATGGAATTTGAACCGAAACTCCTGATGGTGAGCAATCATTTTCGCTCACCGACATCCGCTACGCCGCACAGGCGTCATAAGCCTTATTTCGGGCTTAAGTTCAACCAATTTTACTTAGTACACCAAATGTTGTTTCAACAGGTTCTTTAAAAAAGTAATTAAAAGAATAGAAATATATCCTTAGTCTTAGGCTGTCTAGTCGCTGTCTTGAATCTTTTATTTTTCTAAAATAATCATGACAAAGACTGGACCGCTGTTGCCCAGCCATGCATCGCATCAACTTGTTAGTTCCACTGCTGAATGTCCTTCTTCATTGATTTCTAGATAAAGCCTACAAATGATTCGTCAATGATTTTGATTACGTTATAAAAGTTATCATACGGCAGTATTAGAACGGTGGATCCAGTCCACCACGCCGGTTTGCCACGCACTGATCGGACGAATATAATTAGATTA
Source organism: Spodoptera exigua (assembly GCA_902829305.4). Classification (NCBI taxonomy): domain Eukaryota; kingdom Metazoa; phylum Arthropoda; class Insecta; order Lepidoptera; family Noctuidae; genus Spodoptera; species Spodoptera exigua. The sequence goes on along the minus strand of LR824601.2, from coordinate 1,127,001 downwards.
TTATCTATGCATTGCCATACAGCTGTATCTGTCACGAAATTATAGTTTGCCTTCGCACATTTTTTAGTGAATAGATTTTTAATTTGATTTGATTACAAAGGTAAAAACATTTTGTTCTAGAATTAAATCAGAGTCAATAAATATATGGAAGGCCTTCATAAAATAATTTAAACAAAGGATTGTCGTTTGAGCCCATTTTTAGGTAAATAATAAACTTGTAACTCAATTTACATAGCAATTAAGTCATATCCACGCACATTTTATTTATCAGTTACACTTGCAATATAACAATACGTTATAAGTAGCCATATTTTATGGCTGGCCATTGAAAGAAAATAAAAACTGTAATTCAAAATTCGAATGACACTTGGCCACCAAGATTTATTGTATTGGGGGGCCAAAAAGACAAAAAACAGTATCAAACCGTTTTCCCTTCGTCTTTCAAAAAAGACACGTGTCCATATCCGGTCTTTCTGGTATAAAATAACAAACCAACAAATCCAAGTTGAATTGAAAATGAGCCTTATAAATATGTCTGTTCAGTTTAATCTAGAACAACGGTTAAGTATGTGCATTTTGTATTAGGGTTTATGAACTACGCAATATCCTCTTTTTAACATAACTTTGTGACTTAAGTCACATTCACTGGGATAGGCTAGCCATATAGGTTAGCAGTGGACGTCTTTTTCATGACGTAACAGCTTTCGCCTGCGGCTTAGCCTTCACTGTATATAGATAAAAAGCAGCCTATATGTAATCCGTCCAATCACTTATTATCATACCAAATATTGATCAAATCGGTCCAGCCGTTTTTGCATGAAAGGATAACAAACTTACATTCACATATTCTCACAAACTTTCAAATGTATAATATTCATTACTAGGATAGAGCGAAGGAGTATAAAGTAAGAGGCCAATCACCTCTACCAAAATTGAGTGTTTTCAAAAACAATACGTTCTTCTTGAAGGTGGTCTCCTGGCTAAATCGTGATGATTTTGTTTTTAACTTGGTTTTGTTCTGGTAGCCCGCAGGATAAAGATGCATTTCGAAACCTGGGATGGACCTATAGTGACTCTTTCCGGGTTAAATGTACTTTCTAATATACTTAGATTTTTACGTTTGAAATTGCCAATCCGCTTGACCTACCGTGGCTATTATAGATCATACCTTCTGAGTGTAAGAAGAGGCTTTTGCTCAGCAATGAACTCTTATTATCTATTTATGTGTGAGTTCAAAAAAGTACTATGGCTGTACAAACATATTTTAAATTAAGTTCTAACTAACAATCACGATAAAAAAGTCAATAACACTTTCTTCTACCCGGGTATTAAAATCAGGACCTCGTTAGAGCAGACGAGGAAAAAATAACCACCTTAATGTGTGTATTTTTGCCATAAAGTGCATGTTCTTTGTGCAGAAATTATAGAGAATTTTTTAGCCTTGTTGGAAGGCAAAGCGTAACGTATGGGGTGGCTCTGTATAATGATGAGTTGTTAATATAATTACACAACATGTATACTGTTTACAACAACTTAATTGGTGGTTGCTTTATTAATTAGACCTCGTACTCCTTTTTTCATTTTATAACTACGAGCTTGTATATTTACATTGCATCAAGACCTCTAATTTCAATTACGTCAGAGAAGTTGATGAGTGGAGTCTCCTAACACAAGCAAATGTTTTGCTTAAAAGGAGGTTTCCAACAATAATATGTGTGTCAAATGCCAATTGGGTAGTTTCCTTGGTCAAAAATAAATTAATTCGACATTTCAATACAATAACATATTGAAAGATTACACTTACAATAACATAGTGAATTTTAGATACTTTTTAGCAAATTTTTAAGAAATAAGTAAACTATTTGACGCTAAAATACTATGACATCAAAACTCAGCGTTTCATACAAATTTCATAGAAAAGTATCGTTTTTGACATTTGGATAAAAGTATTGAATTTGACTAGTTGGAAACTACCGTATTGTAATTGAATTAAACTTTTTTATTTCCTTTGGTTTTTCAAACTGCGTAAACAAGATAAGTGTCTTTGTTGACATGTTTTAAAACTCTTTGTAGTCTCTCAAACAAATAGTTGTGCACATATTCTAAACCAGTGTAACTGATACAGTGATTTCAAGTGAATATGGTTCAAAGGTCGAGTAAAATTTTCTGATCTGCAATCTGGATTGCAGATAATAAAAACAAGGCTTAAACTACATCCGAGCACATTGTGATAATGCTAATATGATAATTCTTGCAATAAAGGTCTTGCATACAAAAGCCTTTTCGAAAATATTTCCAATTTACATCACACTTATTGTTGGAAATGCAACTTTGTTACGAGGGAACAAAAGATGATTTTCGAAGACACGTTCTGTTTTTCAACTTCATGACCTGACCTATATGTGTCTCATACGATTCTTCTTAACAGTAACGGGTATAAAGTCTATGAATGTGTGTTAATATTAATCTGATAAGGAAATATTTTTGTGTTATTTGTAAAGAAAATCTTACTTCTCTTGATTTTACTGTGTATTATGATTGATTGTTATCATTATCGAATTACTGGTACTTACCTTGTTAATGCCTACGCATTCATGTTTTCCTGGTACCTAGTAGATCTCCCTAGTTACCTCTAGAAATCAAAATAAAGTAACTTTATTTATTAATACTTCATTATTAGTATTGAAATTCATCTCTAATTGTGAAAAAACAGTCAAGTTTTTTGTTAATAAAAAAAAAAAAAAAATTTTCCATTTGAACCAGCAGTTCTAGGGATTAGTTCGTTCAAAGAAACAGACAAACAAAAGCTCTTCGGCTTTATAATATCAATTTAGGTCAGCCACATTTTTACTATTGTCCAGTACATGTTACAGAAGAATGGAGACTCCTTAAACAGCCTTGGACCGATGCTTATGAAACAAATTTTTCTATTTGTATATTTCATCTAGTTTTCTATATTCGAATCAATTTACTCAGTATTCATGATTGATATTTTTCACTTTTGTTCACTTATGATTGTTGGAAAAGATTTTAAAAGACGGTTTAAATTCTAAATTTGGAATTAGTTCATAATGAACAAAAATAAATAAATAAACAATTCGAGCTGACCAGTACCCGAACAGATGCAAAACACCACTTTAAGATTAGTTAAATCAATTTAAGGATATAAAGGTGTACCTTGAGAAGTCAGAATAGAATATTTAACAATGACAGATTGTCCAAATTTAAGTGAAGCAGTTGAATTATTAAATAAGCCTTCCAAAATCGCTTATAAAATTATTATTGGATTGTCCATTTCGTTCCCTATTAGAAATGACATCTTACCCAACGTTCTACCAGAAATTGCAATGGCTCGATCCACACTCTAAAATTGGACGTCGGCGGCTAATTGGAAATTACATTACTTATTGATGGAATGGAAGCGTTTCCAGTGTCGTTCTAAGTGGTGAGTCTTTGCAGGACAACCCTCCGATTCAGGGATTAAATGATTAACAACCGAATGCTGTGTATTATTATTATTATGTGCTCTACTTTATATAATAAGTGAACTAGTTTAGTGCTTCTTTTATGGAATAGTTCGACAAACGAGCAGAAGTGATAACACCAGAGTCTGGTTGCAGGAGCGTTGTGCGTTCTAGCCTTTTAGGGATTGGGGAGCCAGTGGTATCACTCCGGTCAAGGTGGCTTTTCCACACTTAGAGCTCAACTTTCACAAAAAATATAATTTATTTTATCATCATACCAGGAACTTAAACGCAGTTCACAAGCAGAGTCAACATACCAAACAGGATCGTGTGTAAACCGTACAGAATTTCCATTCTCATACATAAAGCTAAGTATGGAACCTGAACAATTTGAAGACCTTAATCGCGCACTACATTAGAGTGACAAATTTGTGCGAAATATTCCATCACAGGCATCCCACAAACAGAAGCACGGACAAAGCAATTTTGTACACAAATATTTGAAACATTTACGTCGACTACAGTCGATTGAAGCTTGGAAGCGTTGTCATGTCAAAATATGATAGCGACTCAGCCATTCGCTGCTCGAAAATCTGAGCCAGCTTCGGGAAAATTCATCTCGTTCAAATTGATTTGGCTAACTTGACTAGATAGCTATCAACCATGCGGTGAACGCGGGAACGTCCTGTATATTAAAACCCTATTTGCGTATGATGGCTCCTAGGTTAGATCGGTTTATGTTAGGTGAACTCGGGTTTGATGATAGGCGTATTACTCAAAAAATAACAAATGAATTGCATTTGTTATTGTATCACATAGGTGTTTATCGATTATCAATAATAGAACTGGAATCGATGTACAACATACGATAATCTATGAAATTATTTAACCAGCCAAAATCGTTCTGTATAATTTTTCTCTTTTCATATATATTTTATTATGTACGCATAAGAGATAAAAAGTTTTGGGAGCTATGCAAGCTAAGAAACTTCGCATTAACAGCAAAGCTATCACATCACTAACCTAAGCGGGAAATAAATTAAAATGCAGTTTATTTTTCTCAGTACTTTACATGAGTGGCGATAGCCCTTAATCTGCATAATTTAATCAGTCTATCAAAGTGCGGTTCGCCTGAAGATGTCTTAGTTCCGTGACGTCACATTTAGTTCGATACGATACATGTCGGAAAAGTAACGGGGGTTAAAAATAAACTAGGGTCAAGCCTGATGCACATTAAAAGCCATAAAATATGTAAGATATTTATTTGTCTTCAATCTAGTGGACACAAAAACTTTTAAACGTTTTTATGCTTAATGCCGTAATTGATAAAGACAGAGTAGGATATTTTAAAGCAACGGCGGTCTACTACGGCCGATCTCGGAGCAGGAAAAATCTGACATTACCCAAAATACCAAAAAATCTCACCCTACCTAGGGTAGGTAGCACAAAGGCTGATAATACAACGTCAAAAAAAATTAGTAGGTAGATAGGTAGGATCAATCAAACTCTAAATCACACAAAGAGGAAGAATTTTTAAAATTATTGTGAAAATTGTTTTTATTCTTGTCATAAAACTTAAATTCTAGCACAGAGGTTAATTACTTTAAGCTCTCCAAAAACCCGATAATCTTCTAAACTCGATGTGAAATAAATAATACTCGCCGTTTACAGCGAAAACTACAAGCATAATGTGTAGTTCGAATATGTTTGTCCATCCACTCGTTAACATGAAGTGACAAGCGGCAAGTTCCGCTAATATATCAATATATCATTATCTGTGTGCATGTGTCATAGTATCAATATAATATAATATACATAGTTTATACAGATAGTCGGTCCCATAAAAAATTCCCATCGATGTTAACTCCGTTAGATATCAACTATTACAACCTTTGGTATATTGAGTATACATTTTTTTTATAGAAATTTTGCCCCACTATAGGATTTTTTCCTGTGTCTTAAGTACGGTTACAAACATAGTAATACAATTTCACATACACATGACACCCAGACCCGGGACAACAATTTGTGGATCACACAAAGAGTCGTTCCGTACGGGAATCGAACCCGCAACACGTTGCACGGCAGCCAGTTGCCCAGCCACCGCACTAACCGTGCAGTCATACATTATTATATCCTACATAAAAGTAGAAACAAAGTAATCCTTTTGAGCTTAATCCGACAAAAGATATTGTATATGATTGACAGGTTATAAAGATAATAAAAATGTTTTTGTTTTCCAAACAAAACTGCGAGTCTGGTAAATACAATAGGTATTTTTTATAGCCTATTATGCGTCCCACTGCTGGGCAAAGGCCTCCCCTTTTTCCTTCCAAACTTCTCAGTCTAGAGCGATCTCCGGCCAAGTTTGCCCCGCGATCATGATCAGATCGTCACACCACCTTCGCCGTGGTCGACCTCCTTCAGGTGTCCAGTGAGTGACAACCTTCGCCCATCTGTCCGGGTGCACTCGTGCGACGTGGCCAGCCCATTCCCACTTCAGCCTGGCTGTTTTTTCTCCGACATCTGCTATTTGAATTATGGAGCATAATATTTAAAAATAATCACATTCATTAACTGATTTCAATATACAATAATTATTTTATTTTTCAAGCAATTTCCCAGAAACCTGACGTGAAAATACATAATCTCGTATAAAATTCAAATCTAAATTGTAAATAGGTATTGAAAATTCGAAATGACTAGTTGTCCCAATGTGAAAGTCTGTTTGTTTGTCTGTCTTCAATAGATCGGTTTTGTAATATGATAATTATTTTTGTGTTTTAGACAGTTAAGAGTCTGGAATTTAGTGTAGGTAAACTTCTGATATTAACTTTGCGGGAAAAGCCGCAAGAAAAATCTAAATATACAAATATTATAACATACGAGTTCTAGCGTTATTTAAAGTAATGACTTGTTGTTAAGCTCGTTGAGTTTACGAGAATTTTATTCTCGTATATGTATGTATTAATATGTAGTAAACATTAAACTATAAAAGATCAATATTGTGTCTAGACAATTTGTGTCTAGGTAAACCTGAGACGTAAAGGTTACGGCTTTTTGGTAAAGTGATCAATGAAGCAATGAATTTATTTTTGCAAATGGGCCAAAACTGCACTTTTACACGTCAAATTTTATGAAGCCGGCATTTCCTATCTGACTACGCTGAGAAGAAACGCCGAAACAAACTCAGAGGTCTCTCTTTTTAAAGTCCAGATGACATAATATATGTGGGACCGGTGTACAAAGGGCTTAGGGTAAAATAGAAACGGGGATTATTTCGGATTTTCTAAAAATTATCAGGAGTTTAGTATATTCCCTGCATCCTGCAAATTGCCTGATATATGTGTCACATTACACTTTTGCTCAACCCTGCCTGACGATGACGTCACGATGCTATAGACATAGGTACAGAATACATAGGGCTTTGCAAATTTCAATTTTGATACCAAATTTGTTGTGCCTGATTACTTAAAAAACGTAATTAACCCTTTAATCATGGTAATTTGAGACAGACAGTAGAAGAACAAGGTGATCAAACGCCAGCGTTCGCATGGGGTTTGACGAATTAAGTAACGTATCTAAGGTGTATTTTAAATTCGTATCTTATCAGTTGTAGATAGTGTTTACGCTATCAGGTTTAAAACAGTATCTGCACTAGTAAGACTGCAGCGATCGTGGCATAGTTTCTGCCATCGACCTATATTGCTATTGGGAATTATGTCACTAGGACTTGGTAATAAGACCTATTTCTTTATTTACCATTGTTTTGTTGTTACTTTCGTTGATACCACATAAATTATTCTGAATGTAATTAAAAACTTTAAAAAAGACGGTAAAGATAAGCCAATTTTCTAAAAATCCTTAATCGAAAGAATTGATAAATTTACTACAGTCATTTATGTTACTAACTTTAATATCAAGAAGGCTAGGATACGATATGGCGTATACGATACAGCATGATGAACTATTTCAAACGATGGTTCATAACTGGAGTGCTACTTATAAATTGACCGAAGAAAAATTTTCAATTGAATAGTGACGATAAAATTACCCTTAACAATTTAAGTGAGCAATTTTATACAACTTTTATTATTGCTTGCAGAATTTCATGGTATTTTCTTTATTTTTACGATGAATTGGTAATATTTAAATGAACAAAGTGAATAAGAAAATGAATAAGTGTGGGAGAGCCATGCTTCGGCACGAATGGGTGCCGACCCATTCGTGCCGAAGCATGGCTCTCGACCGGAGCGACACCACGGCCTCACAGAAAACCGGCGTGAAACAACCACAGCGTTGTGTTTCGCCGTGTGAGTGAGGTTACCGGAGGCTTAATCCTTCCCCTCCACCAATCCGTCCTCAATCCCTAAATCTCCAAATCCCTAATCCCTAAAAGGTTGCCAACACACTCGTAACTCCTCTGTTGCGGGTGTCCATGGGCGGCGCTGATTGCTTACCATCAGGTAAACCGTCTAAACATACATAAAAAAAAGAACAGACATAGGTTCATGCATTCTGAATTCACAATTACGTTGTGTTGAGCCACAATTTACAATTACATAATTCTTATCTCGATGTTAATTACGATTTCTGTGTTTACCTGTTTTTACATATTAAACTTACTGAAACCTAATTACAACACATAAGCGTAGACTGCAAAAAAGCATGAAAGGTTTTTTATATTTGTTTGGAAATAAATCACAACAGACGTCTCAAATAACTACATAGACAGCAAAAAAGTTGAACTACAATCACTATGTATACCAGGCGAAACTATTACTATATTTTTCTCACTTGGGTTTACCAGACAGTCAACACAGACGCAGACATTTTGAAAAAAGAAAGAGAACAGAGAAGCCCTTTGAATCGATTTTGTCGCGATGCACAGTTGAGGCACAGATGCACGTAATACTATCCCGATCTCTCATGACATTTTAAACTTTACAGTTAGGTGTTAAAGTTGAAAAATGTTCGATAGGCTGTGACATCTTCATGTGCAGTTTAAGTCAGTGCATACATTTTACTCACATTTGAAATTGTCTATTCGTATGAACTTTGCTTTCATTGAATATTTAAGAGTATGTCCGGGAATAGAAAATCAATGTGTAAATGATTTACTTCGATAGTTATTTATTTCTGTGGAAGTCCTAGTTCTGTTTATAAAATTAGAGACTACCTTATGATTCATGTATACTTAATACGATTAGGTAGATATAAAGGTCTTGCACAATCATTAGACTTATATTGCAGGTAGGCTGAAGCATTATTTGGATTTAGTTGTTTTAGTGTACCATAGACTTTGTCATTATAACAAAATTCGGCGTGGAGGAGGAATTATATTATTTGCTTTTAACGAATAAATCATTGTAAAATATTAAAACTTTTTTATACTTTCGGATTAAAGGTATTGTGACAAATTCTCTAGCTCAGGAAAGCGAATTAGAACAATGCATTCGTTGTGTTTTTAGACGCGGTAATAAGGTTACCGCACGAATCATCTTTTAAATAATAGCTTCTCAATATTTTATGTCAAAACTCCTTTGACGATTGAAAATGCCCTAATAAGCTTTGTAACTACAAAGTATATATACGTATATATAAAAATGGAATATACCATTTAATGAGAAATTTCAAAATTGATTTCTTTATGTTTAGTTTAATTTATCTTTAAAACTACGCAATGGGTTTTCTTGCTGATTTTTTATTAGATAGAGTGATTAAAGAGGAAGGTTTGTAATATATAATGACATCATAACAGTGGAGAAAATTACCTATGCGATGCTTAGGCGGATCGCTAGTTTAAGTAATAACATATATTAATTTAAATTAAAAATAGTTTTTAATAACATGATCTTTTACTTGGAATTGGAAAGTCATAGAGCATATCCGTTTAGTCATGTTAAACATTATTTTAGTTATTTTTTTTCTTTCGCAGCTCGGCTTGAACGAGAGGAGCGGATGGAGGAGCTATTGGCGAACATGAAGAATCATCTAGAATACCTGGATTCACAGTACAGGGGGAAACAAGAAGCGGTCATAACATTACAGGTTATTATGGACTTTATTGCGTTTTTTACAGTCTAATTTAGTTTGTATATATGTAGGCAATGGCCTAATAACCGATGACCGATGGAGTAAACGTGTTCTAGAGTGGAGACCACGTCTAGGCAAACGTAGTGTAGGGCGCCCTCCAGCTAGGTGGACTGACGACATCCGCAGGGTGGCTGGCAGTGGTTGGATGAGAAGAGCTGAACATCGAGCTCAGTGGCGTGCAATTGGGGAGGCCTATGTCCAGCAGTGGACGACAACAGGCTGATGATGATGATGATGATGATGATATGTAGGCAATGGTAGATAAGAACACTGTAATGTTGCGATTATAGTTTGATATTAAAGTCATTATCATTTTAAATTCAAAATCGGAGTCAGTGAACAATATTGGCAGGTTCTGTACGTAAAACCGTCATATTAGGTCAAAGTCAAAGTCAAAGACAGAGTCAAAGTTAAAAATAAAAATTATTACCAAACCAATACACCTTTGAAAAACTTAAAATACAATAAAACTCCGTTAGTCTGTTTGTCAGTGAAGCTAGGTGTTAAATGTAATCAATATAATAAATCAATTATATAATTGTGGTTTCCAAGTACTGCAACTCACGTTGTCTGTAAAAAAAAAACAACTTTCATAACTTGGCTGCAAACTTTCAGTTTACGAAACAGATTTTCTACATTTGGGATTCAATAAATTCTATAAGAGACTAGCTACTCTCGCGCGGTTTCACCCGCCGCTCTTCTCTATTTAATCGTAGCTTGATGTTTTATAACCTAGAGCTCTCAGGAACATTGTAGCTATCTATCAGTGAAAGCATTTTGGTAATCCGACCAGCGGTTCCAAAGATTACCCCCTGCATACAAACTTACAAATTATAATATTAGTATAGATTACGTGTCTTAATGCCAGGTTTGTTTTTTGCATTATTTCAAGGAATAGTATATATAGTATTACTTAAAAGTTATCCAGAATACCAATACCTATTGTTTATCTTTTTTGAGCGATCGCAGGCTTTATAGCCGATCACGGTGCCTTGGATTAGATTACCGTCTTTTTTTTCATTTTAGCATTATTGGTACATTCTATAGTTGAAAAACTATTGTTTAAAGTTTGACGTTTTTTAATAATTATGTTCATGTCTTTTGTATAGGCGAAGATGTTTTCCGGCCGTGGTAACAGTTCTCAAAATACGCTGCACGAGGTCTCTTTGGCGCCACTGTCACCCGCAGTTCAACTTCTACTAAAGAACATGACAGGTAATTTTGTCATCTAAAATTTTTATTATAAGGTCCTAATTCCTCTAACCTGCAAATATTGTGAGACACACATTATCAATATCATAATCATAATCGAAATATTTTTTTTCTGTCATTCAAAAATTACTTCGCCTAGACTTAGGACCTTATAAGTCTAAGGTTTAATAGATTGACCCAAAAACTACTTTATTTTCTACGCAACAAGATACATTTCAGGCGATAGTCATCTTACTAATGTATAATTTGATGAATCCTTAATAATTTTATGAGTGTATTGAATTATCAAGTCAGTTGAACTAATATAATATATAGCATTTTCATAGCTTATTTAAAATAATGAATTTGCTCACGATACTAAATTGAAAATAGTTGTGCTATTTTCAAGAAAGTAGGGTTTCACGCAACCAACTCACTGAAAATGGTATCTTACTAGTAAGATTACCTTTGTGTATTGATTCTTAAATTTATTAAGTTTAACGCTTATAATTAACAAAAATGAGATTATAGATTTGCTATGTATGTGCTTTTTGTTATAATCATACAATCAGTCCTTGATGGGATAATAGTTCTTATTGGTACAACTAGATTGTAGTTTTTTAGTCCTTAAACTCAAGCTATGGCGAATTTTCTTCATGTTCTGCATTTTTATTATGTATCTTGTCGGTTTCACTAATACACCAATGTTACGAGTAAGAAGGTTAGATAATATTATGTTATTAAACCTACGTGTTTTAAGAACAAAAGTAATGAACCAACAAACATTCTTATGTTTTTAAATACAACTCAGTACCTGGGAATGTTAAAAACACTTCCAATACTCATAGATAAAAGTATTTGTTTTAATAAATTCTAATAGAAAAACCAATATTCCTCTTCGAGTATTTCTAGAAAAGAAAACGTGAATGGATCCGTACTAAAAGGTACGCAAACATCTTTATAATTCCAAGGAGTATTGATATTTTTTTTAACGAATAATATTTAAAAACTTAAAGGTTCACCTTTGACGATTCGAGTGAATTCCACTCTTTAAAAAAAAATACTTGACAAGACTTGTGTTTCATCTCCTGTAAAGTATTGACGATGTTGGTATAGTGACACATGCTACACATGATTATAGGCCCTGGCGTGACTCGAAATTAGTCAAATCACCTCGTCGAATGTTTTCGTACAACTAATTTATTAATATAGTGAACATAGCTAATCAAACTACATATTTAGCACAAACAGAAATTTAATCTAATGCGTCTGCGAATTTTGTAAAACACTACATTGTAAGTCCTTGAATAAACAACTACCTAACCTTTTTGCTAGATCTGTAACACTAAGTTCAATTCAATAAAATATAGACCAGACTGCAGTCTAGACACGTTTATCTGACCTAGATTTAATATTTATTCAGACATCGGGAGCGTTACATGCTAAAGCTGTATTGATTAAGATTGATAGGAATTACAATGCGACTGACACATTTAGTACTTATGTATGTAGAGCTCGTAAGTAAAATGTGCAAGGCGATATTTTGTAATTTTATATTCACTTGCAAAAGTATTGAAACACTACTTTGTTCAAAATGTTATAAGCTACGCTTCGCGTAAATTAAACTTTGTATGAATTCCCTTAAATTTTTATCAGTGATGGTATTATGAGTACTATGTGGCATTTTATGTGTCCCGGAGTTTAAGGCACTTATAAGTTTGTATCACCAATCCACCTTTAGTTACTGATCAAACCTTCTTTGTGTGAGATGACGCCTTTGTTCAGCATTGAGCACTTATAGACTGGGCTTTTTTATGGGATACGTCGGCAAACGAGCAAATTGATAACCTGATGGTAAGCAATCAGCGCCGCTCTTGAACGCTCGCAACACCAAGTGCGTTGCCGCAATTATGAGGATAAAGAATTTTTGATTGAAGCATTGGGTCTCTGTTATCCTCACTGATACACCGAAGCACAACGCTGTGTGTTTCAAGCCAGTTTTTTGTGACGCTGTAGTATCAGCCGAGCCAATCCTTGGGGGTTCTCCCACGCTTAAAATGGCAATGATGATGATGATGATTACATGGTTATAGACCTGATGCATGGCCGTAGTTAAGCCAGGAAAAGGTCAACCTATTGCCATACATCAGGTATAATATTAATTACAAAATATTCTATTACTTAAGAATGCTATTGCGACTGACACAAAATGCAACGTAAAGCGAAAGTTTGACTGACTAACTGTTTCAGCTATGCGTCAGATAATGCCGAGCCTAGATTAGTTGAAGCTTAGCTACCTTATTTAACTAAGCATAGAATATAAAATACTAATGCTACTCCTTTCATTTATAATCCAAAAAACCCTAGTACGCCTTTAATTCCTCTGATGTTAAGATTTGAGTGGGGGCAGATCTTTCTGCGAAATAGTGGTGGGAGTGCCGACCGTCAAGCGTGATAAAGAAAGCTACTTGATGGTGACTCTAACGGTGAGGGATTATTTATTTATTACAATTTTTAGTTTTAATACTAGGTTAAGTTTATGATGGCAATAAAATAAAATGTCTTCGAATACCACAACATGAACAATAGCGACTTTTATTTCTTCCCTTTTACATCTGTTAAAGCAAATAGCCGTTTGTTAACCTTACCTACTACTTTATAACCGACAGAACATCGAAATAGAATATCACTGCCAGTGCCATATTAGTATATAAGGTAGTAAAATTGTACAAAATAGTCTTTAAGTATTAGCCGTACATTTGAATTGTGAACAAGTTGCAAGCGTCAGGCCTGCGGACACGTGGCCTGATCTGCGCCACGCTAAGTATATCATGGCCAAACGACGACGAGTGGTACACATAGGGTGGCATAGGCTGGTATGTAACCCCTGCAGCATGGGGGGTTAGCTGGTGATGGCACTGCCAGACACACTGTGTGAGCCGGTGCAGGGGTAAACCTTGCGCCCACAGGAGTGATCTGTTCTTTGCTACCTTCAGCGTGACCACGGATTTATGTCTTCGGGCTTGACATCATGTTTGACAACTTCTCAAATGTACGGAGAGTAAATATCCACGTTAGTTGAAACCAGTGAATCTAAATGGTTTATCTGGTTACCAAACGTGGGTACATTTTAGTTTTAAGTTATAAAAATCCCATCGTTGTAGGTGAGATTTTTATAAGATAGATATAAGTCATGTTGTAAATATATTTTTAAGGTCCGAAACCCCATTGTTTTAGATGGGGTATCTTAGATATAAGTTGTGTATAATTGTAATAAATAAATAATCCCATTAGCATCTCGTCACCGAGCTGAGCCCCGCCGATGTCAACAACACCCTCATCGTGGTCATGATTGGGGAAACGGAGCTAGACTACGTGCTGCAAGTTGCAAGGCAGATTGAAACAATGTGAGTACAAGTCTATCTAAATGTTTAATCTAGACAAATAGTTACGTTTTTTAAATACTTTGATTTATTGAGATTGCGGGATTTATTTACATCTTAACGCAACTGAATTCCCGCACTTGGAAATTGATAGCTTAGACAGTTAAAACTCAAATAGACTTCTTGCTTTCAATCCCACAACGACGCAATAGCTTGATTAAGGATTCAATTAACACTCGTCAACTATGTCGAACTGTAGATACAATTTTTTTTAAATAAATTCAGTAACTAACTAGTAAACGATAGAAAATATACGGAGCTATAACAATTTGAGCTTTGCTAATTTTATCTTCCATAATATTAATGAACTGAGACTTTCATATTTGTATTAGTTTTCAAACTTTAACATATTGCCAGGTCTTATACAGAGAAGTTATTTTTAGTATTATTATTTTCATATATTTTTTTCTGTACAGGTTTCCAAACCAGGTGGATAGTGGCTTGATCGAGGTCATATCACCACGGGAATCGTACTACCCTGACTTCGACAAACTCCCTATCACTCTGGGAGATTCTCGTAAACGTATCAAATGGCGCTCAAAACAGAATCTGGATAACATTTTCCTGATGGCATACGCCCAATCGAAGGGCACATTTTATCTAATGCTAGAAGATGACATAATTGCCAAGAAAAACTACATCCAGGTGAGTGCATTCAGAGAGTCAATCTTTTTTAATGATTAAAATTTTATCCAATTTCTTCTCCCGCCCTGAGTGAGGCGTGTAGGATTCTGACACGCCTCACTCACGTCACACGTCAGTGAGGCGTGTCAGTCACGTCAGTCACACACTGACTTAAAAAATCTGTAAAAATTAAAATATGATTTACTTGGTAGTCCGCGTGGATACATTCGGTGATAGCAGTTTTTTGCCTTACCATTTGTCTTATAAATCCTAAATAGACTTACAACCGCAACTCATCATCTTCCTGCCCTTGTCCCGTTTTATTTGGGGTCGGTTTTTTTCTTCCATTCTGTCCTGTCACTCGTCACGCTATCGCTAACTCCTCTGTCTTCCATATCACTTCTCACACAATCCATCCATATTTTCTTTGGTCTCCCCCTGCCTCTCCATCCATCCACATTTATACACATGACTTTTTTTGTTACATGCTTTTCATCCTTCCTTTTCACATGGCCATACCAAGACAAACGGTTCCCTTTCAACTTTTCAGTCACTGGCACCACTTTCAAACCTATAAGCAAACAACGTGAATGTAGCAAAACAACAGACTGTTTTTAAAATCTGAGTTACAAAGTAAATCTTTAACTCTGTCATACCATGCAAGAGAAGATTGTTTTAATCCATAGATTGCTTTTTTTTAATTTCAATAACTTTCCCCCACTTTTGTTCTCAAAACCATCAGGTAATGCCATGTAAATACTCTCTTTCAAAAAACCATTTAAAAAAGCTGTAGTTACATCTAAGTGATCAATACTCATACCTAACTTAACACTGAGAGCAAACAATAATCTAAGTGTGGAATGTCTTACAACTGGAGAGAAAGTATCTGTATAGTCAATGCCTGGTTTTTGGGAAAAACCTTTAGCCACAAGTCTAGCCCGGAACCGCACATTATTGTCCACATCAAACTTTTTATTGAGCACCCACCTGCACTTCACTGTCGTAACATCACCTGGATCATTCAACTTACAACCGCAACTAATAATAAATAAAATGTAAAGTTTGGAGTCATTAACTAACACTAGAAATTGTTACATATTTGGATTCTCTCAAAGAAAAACAAATAGATGCGAGGTTTTGTATTTATAGAGAACCTTTACTTACACAATATTCTATATGTATTTTAAACTTGAAGGTAGCTCTTCAAAATCAAAAAAAGATGTACTCAGAAATTGAGGTATGCAGCAGTTCTGAAGATATAATTAATATTCGAAGTTCCCTGAAGTCTATCTATTTCATTGCAATCTCATTTCCCTTTAACTCCTGTAAAAATTACACGGAAATTGAAATGGTAACAGGGCCAGATTGAAACTAAATGAGTTGGTTATTTAGTGATACTTTTTTGCTCAATGTAATTTTATATTTTAATAAAATGTTTATCAAGAATGAAGAAAAAGTACTTGATTGTGAGATTGGCTGGCGCTTAGGTATTTCTTGACGTGTCAGCTTCGTTGTTGTTGTTTTTGGATAAGTAAAACGACAAAAAGAGTTATCCAATTTACAATAATTAAAACTGGTAGATTAAATCTTTATCAGCTTACTCGCGTAACTGTTTGACGAGGGCCTCAACAAGTTTCAAGCCACACAAGGGGCTCATATTCGTGAACAGCATCGCGCGACGCAGTCAACTTCGCTCAGCCAACTCTGTTATAATTAATTTAACATATCTCACCAAGCGTAAATGATAGTTGGTTTAATTTCCACTTACTAATAGTTTTCCATTGTTTTCTTTCCCCAGACGATAAAAAAGTTCACAGCCACAACCACCGTCTCCAATCCGAACTGGATCTTCATCGAATTCTGTCATGTCGGGGGCATTGGAAAACTTTTTCGGTCCGCGGAGCTCATAAAATTCATCAGTTACGCCCAGATTTTCTACAACAACCTCCCTATCGACTGGCTCTTAGAAAGTTACTTAGCTGACCGTGTGTGCAACCTGGAAAAGGCCGGCGTAAGTTATTGTTCTCTATTAAAATTTCTGTGCTTGAATTGCTTTTACTTTGAAAAGACTGCTTTAAGTCTGTTAATACTCTGATCTTCTGAAGCATTTTGTTTTCTGTGCTTAGAACCGTATGGCTAATAACTTAAGAGTTGACTTTGACGCTTAAGTTGGTAACAATACGGGATATTAATATCCAGATCACCTACAAAACCAGAGATCTTCACATCTCCGTTTTGTGAACCACATGGGTACATTTATTTATTAACAATGTCGTACATAGTATTGTTTTTGAGCTGTCAATTATATTATTAGTTATCTGTGTTTACTTTATACAAATTGTAAAATGCTTGCTATTTATAATTATATTGTTTGACACAACTTAAAATTCGAACTCAAATACTGAATTTACTCTGTCTGTATTCATATACATGTTATTGCGTGATCCACACCTTTTCATAGTTAAATAAAATTTTCTTTCTAAATTTCCAGAAAAACTGCGGCGCGGCCAAGGAGAAAATCAGGCCGAAATTTAAACCTTCACTTTTCCAACACATTGGGCTCTATTCTTCATTGAAGGGGAAAATGCATAAAATTGGGGTAAGCGTTATTATTGTAATATTATTTGTAGCTATTGTAAAATAATATATTCTCTATTGCAAGCAGTTTTCTTAAACAGGCACATTGCATGAACCTTAGTTATTTCATAACTGCATACGAGCATCCGAATTACCTGATGGTGAGCAATCGGCGCCGCCCATGGCATGGACATGCAATACCGGAGGCGTTACTGGCCTTTTGAGGATTTCGGAGATTCAGGGATAGGGGGAGGGAAAGAAAGATTGGGCCATAGTTAACCTCAGTTTCGTGGCAAAACACAAAGCTGTGATTGTTTCACGCCGGTTTGCTGCGAGGCCGGTCGAACCATACACATTTTTTGTTTGGTAAAACGCGCTTATGTGAATCCACATGTGAGTAGCTAGTATGCGTACATGACATTGTTGGTTTGAACAAGTTTCTACTTGTGGTGATATACTATACAATTTCAAATCGTACGCAGAGTAAATATGTATGTACATATATCCCGTTTATAGTATCCTAATAAAACAGTTAAGATTTATTAGTCAGCACTTTGTGTCAGACTGATTTCCTGTCTCAGTTTAGAAGATGTCGAGTTTGAGAATAAAATAATATTGTGCCAATACCAATGTATGTCGTACGCCCTACGTAAATGTGCTTAACCGCTTTAACACAACGTAGTGTACCAGAGACTATTTCCTTACCGATAAGCAAACCAACAGGCTCTACTTATGCTTCATCTTGACCGACACTAACCAGTATACCGATGTCAGCGTCAAAATAAACACGCACAATCTAATTTTGGGAAACTGATGACGGTGTACCGGTGCTGACAAAATCAGTCTGATATTAAAGGGCTGTGTGAAGGCAAACGTGGATACATTTAAATAATAAATCAATAATGATCACAGTAGGAACGATGATAAGGTCTAAAATGCAACGTTTTAAACTTTCCAGGATGCAAAATTCCGAACAGTACCTAAATTCTTCCCTCACACCGACAACCCTCCACTGCGGACGATAAAAACTGACATCATTGAACATAGTGTCCATACCCTACAGAAGGCTTACGCAGGTCGCACTTTCTTTTGGGGTCTGAAACCAAAGAAAGGGAGCTTTGTAGAATTCTGGTTCGAGAAGCCTATTGTTATGACACAGTAAGTACTCAAACTTTTTTAGTATATAAATTTATAATATTATGTACTTCTTTATATTTATTGTTTTTTGACACTCATTTTCATTTCATCTTTGTTTATTTTATTTTTCGGTTTAACTATCGTCCATGAGTCACTTTCAACGAAAATCAGCTCTTGGAAAAGTTGAGGTCGAGGCTCCTTCTAATCGGGCAAGACAACGACCATTAGCTTTTTGGTTCTTTTGTTTTCTATTGTTATTTCTCTCTCTACACGACTTTTTTTATTTTATACCGACTTTTTGTTTTATTCCTATCTCAATCGTGATATTGTGCCCGTGATGATTAGCTTCGCACCACATATACATGACAACGACACATGTGTACAACATGATGAAACAAATAATCGCTCCATCTGAAATCATAACAAAATAAAATAAACCCACAACTGCGCCTTTTAGATAATTCATGAGCAATTTGTTTTTCAGCTATGTCTTCCGCAGTGGCAACCCTGATCACACGATGGACTTATTCTACAACACAACATTAGAAGTCTTACCCGCCCACAATCATAGTAATTTTACTGTGATTGGTGCCTTTGATGAGTTTGGTCTTGCTGAAGGAAATCTCTCCATGGGTCCGATTATTGCCATCCGCCTGAGTGTGCAACGCAACAGCCGATTTTGGGTCATTCTAAGCGAGGTAGGTTGTATTAGATATTTTTTTGCTGACTAACTATGACAAGACCGATGTGTCCCATTTTCTATCAGAAACTACTCCAGATTCCAGATGTTGCTGAAATCTTTTAAAATTCCCAAAAAGTGTTTTATAATATTAACCCAATCCAAATGATCTAGGCTCAAAGTCTTCTCAGCTGTATAACAGACTTTCCATATTATGATAAAATTTAATCTCGCCATCTTTCAATGCAACTATATGGTCTTATTTGTCCCTGACCTTGACTAAACTCTTTCGATGTGACAGATATAACCGTTCAGTCGACGGATTAGATGATTTGACATTCAAATAGTCTAGACACGATATTAACTGTGATATCGGAGACATTAGCATACACAGCGTCAAGATATTAATATGCAATTGTTTTACAATTGTGGAGAATTTTTAACATCGCATTTGACACACATTTTGTTTACCTACGCGTTTTAAGATGCCAGTTTAAATGCAATACAAGGTTTCCTTTTCATAATTTGTAAATTTATTATAAAAATAGGCATCGATACCTCGATTAAAAAAAAACTCAACCTTCAGCGTAGCAACCAATACTTACTAGCTGTTTTCAAATTCCAGATCGAGTTAAGAGTTAGCCCAGCTCCAGAATCCAGGTGACAGATAACGAACTCATCTTGGGACCGCATCCTGCGTAACCTGATTAGAGCACCGATGATGTGAGGGCGGTACAAGGTAGGAGCGGCCTATGTTTAACCAGACTAGGATATAATACTTATTGTAACCGTTTATGTGTACCGAAATTTGTTGTAATCTCATGTTACCGAATCAAAAGATTACCAGTAGAAATTCAGCTAATACTTTGGACATGGTACTTAGGAACATCCGTCGTGAATTGCAATTTGCAGTTACACCATTCTAAACTGTCATGGGCGCCAAAGATGTTACGTTGGGTTTATATTTTAATAATTCTTTAATCGTATTTATTCGATTCTTGAAAATAGTTTTAGTTAGTATTTGATAAAAATCGATCGTCTTCCATGGTCGTGAGTGTAACATAATGTTACGCTTTCGTTGTTAGGATAGTAACCATCAACAAAATGAACATCCTTGTAAAAAACTCCTGTTAATCCTCTTTGCCACTCTCAGTTAAATACATTCATAGTTTTAAATTGGCGACCATTTTTCTGTACATTTACTTTATGGGGGAACTTAGTTGTTCCATTCAAGAGCGTTTATCCCAGTTCTACTACACCAACACAAAACAAGTGACACTTTGATGGTAATTTATAAGGATAAATTCAAGTCTCCCTTTACTAAAATTGTGAATGCCAATTATATTTAGAACCGTATTTAATCTTAGATTAATATTAATTTTCCGGACTTCAATAACTATTACATTTTCAACTGTATACAATAGATTTTCTCATCAAATTTTTGACACTTAATACAGTAAATAAATAACTTGAATAATTCTTAGAGTTACATCAAACCACCTCTACTATAGGGACATAAGGACCATCGTACCTTGGAATCATTATAAGATCATGGAGATCGAGAGAAATAACTAGTAATTAGTTATAATTATTATTATTAAATGTATAAAAGCAAAGACACAAAAGTGAGTGCCATAGAGTAGAGGATTTGATGTCGCGCCGCCGAGCGCTCAGTGTACAGATTGTTGGTTTTGAACCGAGTTGGTATCAAGTTCCTAGCCTGAATGTTGCTACGCGAATAATGATAATTCCGCGCTGAAAGAGTATCTACATAATCTGGTTTTGTTACTCTCTTAAACGGAATCCTTGCTTTGTAACATCTTTGCCAATTACCTGACAACTGAATGTGACTCTTATAACGACAGTTACAGGAGCTGGTTCATCCAATTTGCTTAATTCAGAATGGTTGAAAAAAATATCCTGTACATTCAATATAATATGTATACTATCACGGTAGCAGCGACACTCTAATTCCTGCATTTTTATTACACTTTATCTGGAATTTCCAATCAGGCCCAAATTTAAATGAAAAGGAATTCACCGGGAACCACCATTGGTCCAAAAAAGTGTGTGCCTCCAATATTGCTGAACCCCATACATTCGATTGTAATATTTGTTTGGATGTAGTGCCTTATACACATTGTATTAGGTATGGTTCGATTTTTCAATGCTTCAATCACGTTTTGCAGGTGCGTCTAGTTTCATTGGCGAAAACGACATACTTAATAGAGATTTGCTGTTTTTTTAAATATTTGGAAAACAACCAAAATACAGTTTTACAACGATTGCATGTTAGAAATTTCTTATCGATTTATTATCGAAAATTCTCTTAATAATTGAATACTTATATTCCAGTTTTAAATAATCATAATCACTTTGACCTCGTTCTTAGAGTTTTTGGCATTGAAATTTAACGTACAGTACGTGTGGGTAGGGCGGGTGGTGAGGTATAGGAAAATCGAACCTTAACACACTGTATACAAGGTCTATTGTCACGTCGTTTCGGAGTCTAAAAGCATTCAGTTCGATCAGCTGGCAAAATCTCAGATCTTCTCCTTTTTGGTAACAGGTGAAGAGGATTTAATATAATGTTGTTAAGTTTCCAAAGAATCAAGTTACATTTTTATTACGACGTTGTTTTTCGATTTGTTGCTCCACTGCTGTATTATCACCTTTTTGTGAATACGGACAATACAATACTGTAGCGTCGGCCGTGTCTTGATTTCAGAATGTTTAAAAGAGTTGGTCGGTATTTGAAGAGCTTATATTTCGTATAGTTATTTGTAATATGTTAGTTTACATTCGTCATACAACGAAAATTATTATTATGATCTGTAATAATTATATTATGTACTAGGTCTTGTATGAGTTTACTGGTTCTGTTTGATGCGTGAATGTGGAGGAATGAATGTGATCTCAATAGAACCTAATACATACATATTATAACGCAATAGATTCCATAACATACACTTAACCATACACAATTAAAATTACTATATAACTACTTACCTATATGAAAAAAGTGTAGTTAAGCAATTACCTATTCTATTAAACAAGCATTTAGTATCAAAATTGCCTAGGTCATAACACCATTAGTTTTCAATTGTAAATGTATAAATAATTAATGTACATATTACAAAATAAAATTATAACTAATAAAAAAACGATACCAAAAAAATCCCAAAAAAATTAAAGTAAAAAAAATATTAGAAAATTAAGAATGTACGAAATATTAACTACTTAAGTTATTATTTTGGAAATGTAAATACGCGCCAAATTGAAAGTGATATTAGGATTAATACACATTAATCATAATAAATGAGAAGTTTGTCTTCTTCAACTCATCAATATCATAAATCATTTAGTAGTAATTCTTTCATTCATTCTAATAATATAGAAGTAATAGTATAGTATCGCTTATAATAAAGTAAAATCAAATTGAAAAAATAATATATTATATTTTTATAAAAAAATACAAAATGATAAAAAAAAAATTAAGTGCTTTATATTTTTATATAACTTAGCTTTACAATCATTCGTAATTAAATATATCTCGTTGTCTTTAAATTTAAATTATACTACGTAGGTACTAAGTGATAAATGATTTTAACTTATAAACTAATATTGAGATCTTAGAGAGCAATAGTTTGACCAGCAAAAGGCTTTCTTGACCGGAATAACACCACCCATAAAACGCAATATTTCATTATTTTCGATAGATTTTGCTGAATTTCGTGTGATTGACTTTACCAAAATGCCAAAACCTTAAAATGCTAAAACCACAAAAGGTAGGCAATGCTCTTTCAGTTCATTTGCTATAGCGAGTATCCACGATCGCGTGATCCGATTGCTTTGCGGTTTGCAAAATCCAATTTAATTATGTAATAATTTATTATTTTATCTAACATTTGTTAGATAAAATAAGGGCCATTAAGGGCTGATTTTAGTTAGTCAGATAAATGTTAACTGAGGAATAAAATTGTTGCTGTCACTGTCTTATACAAACATTCTGACGCGACAGCATCATAATTGTTCCCCAGATAACTTTAAACTATTCATTGAAAAATCAGCCATAAGTCAAAAAATGAAAAGAAACAAACAAAAACACATTTTACATTATATAAAACACGGAAAATAAATAGACAAAAAAAAATTCATGAGAAACTTACACAAAAAAAAATACATTTACACATACATAATTATATATATTGTGTTAATTTAACCACATCCCTTTATGTTACTCTTTCCGGATATTTTATTCGAACTTTAAAACAATATTAATTGCTGTCATCTTTTGGATAACATCTTATTGGATATTAAAGTAGTATAAGGGTGGAATTATATTAAAACTAATGTAATTAGGCAAAGTGACCCCGTAGCGCATATTTCTTTAGCTGTAAATAAATAAAAAATCGTATACTTAGGAACAATTATTTATAAAAATACATTATAATTAAAGTATTATTAAAAAAGGGATCGCTCTCGTAATGTCCTGAAAATAATACTCTACAAATAAAATATTATCATGCATTTCACGCCAGAAGAAATTAACCAGAAGAATTTGTATTTCCAAATTTAAAATTATAAGGGCTGTCTTTTCAATAGCCAGATAAATTTTCTCTGAGGAATAAAATTGTTGCTGTCACTGTCTTACACAAGCATTCTGACGCGATAGCATCATAATTATTCCTCAGTTAACTTTTATCTAACTATTAAAAAATCAGCTCTAAGAAAAAATATAATTTCAATAACGTACAATAATAAAGGAACAGAGATAGCCCTGTCCCTTTTCACTTCAGTCAAACTACAAATATGAATTATTTTCAAAATCATGATACTCTATCTACATATAATTCTATATTCCATGTTCTTATAACATTGTAAAAGTATTGGATAACAAGTTCTTTTACGGGTAATTTTCAAATCATATCATATCATCAATTTATTCCTTCATTCATCTCATTGCTCATTAATGTAGTATCTTTATAACTTTCATATTTACTCGTAAATGATAATTATTATTAAAAAAATCTGTCGAAATTGCTCTCATAATAATTATAATCTGTCAAAAAAACTAAGTAAGTATTTAAGTATTACATAAGTATGTAAATAAATTAATAAATAATAAAAAATATCGAAGAGAAATAATGACAGGGAAAATTTAATAATTGTATATAAATAATACATATATTTTAAATTATTTGTATTGTATAGCTTTCTTATTATATGGCATTGAATAGGTAAATAAGCTTTAATAAAATAAAAAAATGGCTAATATATATATATATATAAATCATGACGTCACGTATTTGTCTTATACCATCACCTAGTCACGAACGTTCCAAATCGCGTTGAACATTCATATAAAAACACGGTTTTGTCATAGCATAGAAATTAGAATATTATATTACTTCTGTTATTCTATATTACGAAGAAGGTGAGGTTAACAAGGACACAATAATCTATCATTCCCCATTAAAATATTCTCATAATAACATAATTATACTTAATTTTTTAAACAATACAATTGAACCTCTAATGTTGCTGCCTGTTTTCACGTAATTAGTCAGATTCAGCTCGATTGCCGTTCTATAGCCCTAAAAATAATTAAAGGAAACATTACCAGCTTCGTATGTATGCTGCCCTGCTAAATTCGCTCTCTTAGCTAGAAAAAAGAGCAATAAAAAAACAACAATAGAGTATGCAAAATAGACCCTAACTACTTTAAATTAAAATTTAGTATTGCTTGTTATGCAGTTTTTTATTTATATATTGTATAACTATTGCACTTTTTCTATTGACGCTTTCTAAACCGGGTTACATTTTACAATATTTTTTATATAATTTATTTATTACATAGATTCAATGATAGATCGATTTTAACATCATGAGTTAAGTTTATTAAAAAAATACTTTTTTTTTGTATGCAAACTAGTGTATGTTATTAATTATATATTAAATAGTGACATAAGAAATTTATTGGAAATAACGATTGACTCAGGCGTGATTTTTAATAAATTTACCAACTGGCTGCTTTTACGTAAATAATTAAAATTATTACTTAAAAAATATTAAAAAAATGAAAAAAAAACATCCATATTTTTAAACATAATTTAAATTAATTTAGTGGTATTTCGAGAGCTATTCGATGACTTTAAAGTTTTATCCATGAGAGATTACGGCGTAGGAATGTGACGACCCCATCGCCCGTTGGTGTAAGTTATAAACTGTTCCACCAGCGCAAATAGTCATGATCATTCTAAAACACTATTTTAACATAAGAAATAAGTACGTTTGACTGGTATAATACACTGGCGCCTTAGAAAATAAACACAAGAAAACGTTTTCAATCCATAATAAAATATTACCCGAACTAGAAATCGTATTCAAAATTTCTTGTCTCGCTAACTCGTTTCAACCCGTTCTTAGACCCACTAGGTAGTCAGGAAATGGCAAAAACACCAAATCTCGCGTGCCATCATCACATTGTGAACCGTAAATATGTCTTAATGAAATCCTTTGAAACGCAGGTAACAGGCATAGGTGCCACTGAGCCCTGTGTGTTATAATAATCTGTATGTGACACCAAAAAAATAAATGAAAAGCCAGGTTTTTGAAGCCGATTTAAATTTAGTTTTTAAAATTAAAACAAAGAACGTATATAAATATAGAAATCTGTTTACTTTTCTGAAACAAAAGTGATATTGAATTTATCGAATTAATTTAGTTGGTTATTTACGGGCTAACTAATCGTCCTCTTTTTACACATTTAATTATTACGTAAGATATACTATAATTCGGTTATATTCTAAATAAGTCGTTGTTAAACTTCTGCTTAACTAAGAATGCATTAGTTGGCACTGCCATTTTTTTTGTGAGTGGATAATCATCAAATGACTTCTCCCACCCATATTGTCACTCATGCTGACTAAAAACCCCCCTGTTCCTTCTCCTGCTCTGGGCCGAGGTCCCGGTGCCTCATTGCAAGTTGGCACTGCCCTGAAGTTGCTAGAAAGTAATGTCTGTCATAAATATTTCTATTAAAATGTTTATATAGAAGATACTTCAATCTTATTTTATTATTGTTATATGTTATTTTTGTATTGATGTGTGATGTGAACAGCTGTCAAGAAACTTTCAAATTTAATTATTATTGAGTAAGTGCTAAAAAATTCTAAGAAAATGTCGTTTATGTCCATTTTATTCAACAGAATTGCCAGTTCGCGAAGTCTGTTAGAAAAAGATAATTTAAAAAGAAATGGTTAAATTTTCCACTCTGTTAAGAGGGTGGTTTTTTCTTAGCGATTACTTTCCAACAACCACGAGTCTAAAAATCTCTAAAATATCTCTAAAAATTAAATAGATATGGATGGGAGCTGACTTCAATACGCAGCAGCGTGCTAGCAGTAAAAAATTATAAGAATGTGGAAAAAAGTAGGAGAATACGGCTGACAAGAAACTTCTGTAGTAAACTACAACTTATACAATATTGACTCGACATGTGTAGTCAATTTCTTAAAGATATTTCAAATAGAAACAAAACAAATAGAAAAAAATACAAACAAACAACAACCTTAAGAGACTTTTTAAGGATGTACAGTGTATTGACATCCTCTGAAATATTCATTTTACAGAGAGGTTGAGAATAACTTACAAGAAACATTTTAAAACATTTAATACCCTGGTAAACGGGTAGCCTTTTCTTAGCAATATTGTGTCCTGAAATGTTGTGTCAGATATTCTGGTCTATTCTGTTATTAAAATTGAGCAATAATCTGAATAGACCTCAAAAGGACGGTTTTTTATGTGTACCATGAAAAAATGACAACCGGCATCCATTATCAAAAATATTTATTTTTATTATCTGGCTGCGAGCAACCACCAAGAAATAATTTAAATGTAAACTGCGAATATATCAAATAACCTGCCAATTGTTAGCATTATGGCAACTATCCCCACCCTGGTAAGAAGGTGGTCTTTTCTTCATAATGAGTCTTTTACAGTTTTCATTGCAAGACAGTATTCAATGTCCACGAGTCAGGAGACTCTACAATGACTTTTATACACATGTACATATGCAACGCTTTGACATTCTGTTAAATGTTCGTTTGAGAAAGAGGCATAGCACAACTATCAAGAAACGTTTTTAATATTAATTGAGATAATCACAATGCTTACCAAGCATTATTGCATATTTCCACACCCTGATAAATGGGTGGTCTTTTCTTCATAATGAGTCTATCACAGTTTTCATTGTAGGACAGTTTACCACATCCACGAGTCAGAAACTTCTACAATGTTTTTTATACATATATTTTCATTTGCTCCTGTGCAAAGTTACTTGGGGTCATTGTAAGTTTGTAAAATAAGTTCTTGTTATTGATTCGTCTATATTCGGTGATG
Organism: Spodoptera exigua; assembly: GCA_902829305.4. Classification (NCBI taxonomy): domain Eukaryota; kingdom Metazoa; phylum Arthropoda; class Insecta; order Lepidoptera; family Noctuidae; genus Spodoptera; species Spodoptera exigua. Next base: position 1,099,387 of record LR824601.2, on the reverse strand, counting down.
ATAACTCTTTCACTTGATTAAGCAAGTGCCTATTTCTACCAAACGTTCTTCTGGACTTGGTATACTCTCAGTTGGACCCGGGTACGTCCTAAAACTGCGGCCACGTTACAAAGAGGGATGGACACTTTATGACATGGGATGGGTATTATATAAAATGTAGGCTGCATGCTGGTCCTGACCCAACGTTTTTGGTGGTGTAACGAAAAAGGTTTCACATCAGATTTATGTAACTGGTTGCAAACACTAAACTAGCTTCTTTTGAAGTACAGTGTATTGACATCCTCTGAAATATTCATTTTATGGACAGGTTGAGAACAATTTGCAAGAAACGTTTTAAATATTAATTGAGATTTTCAAATCACTTGCCAAGTGCTGGCATGATGTAACATTGCCAAGCCCTGGTAAATGGGTAGCCTATTCTTAGCAATGAGTCTATCTCAGATTTTAAATTAGTCTGAAAATTCTAAATGGATTAATTCTGTGCCTCATTCTTCTTCTGAGTGTCCAAGCCGCATTCTATCACTGTCTAAAAGAATGTGTAACCAATTTGTTACACGTATATGACTTTTTAATATTGCTATGTACCTGGCTGAGAACGGCTGTCAAGAAACTCTCAAAACTAAATTATTATTACTTAAAGGTTAAGATGGTCCTCATAAAGGCTAGAGGCATTTGCCAAGCGCTGGCTTTATGTAACATTTTCACATCTTTGTAAATAGGTAGCCTTTTCTGAGCTATCGTTATTATGATGGCTACTTTCCCCTGCTTCCTTAAAGGGTGGTCTTTTCTTAGCAATGAGTAAGACAGATTCAATTGACTGCGGATCAGATTTTCTACAATGTCTTTGATAAACTTATTTTTCATTTGCCCCCAAGCCACGTTAATTGGGGTCGGTGGATTATTATTAGAACTTGTTATCCATTAGTCTGAGCAACACACTTGGTTAAGCAAGTACCCAATTCTACCAAGTGTCTCTCAGGACGTAGTTTACTTCCAGTTGGACCCGGGTATGTCTTGAAACTGCGACCATACCATAGACAGCAGTATTGCACTGTTCAGATACTTTCTATAAACCAGTGTGAAGACGGGTGTCAAAAACCTTTATTCGAATTAATTACGCTGTGACGTCAATGTTCACTGGTTACTTTGATCCCTTCCCAGCATGTAGGCCGAATGCTTGCACGGAACGGATTCGGAAAAGACATGTTTTACATAACTGGCTGCAATTTCCAAACTAGAAACTTGACATACGCAACAAATTGACATTCTGTTACATATTCGTTTGAGAAAGAGGCATAGGACAACTATCAAGAAACGTTTTTAATATTAATTGAGATAATCACAATGCTTACCAAGCATTATTGCATATTTCCACACCCTGGTAAATGGGTGGTATTTTCTTCATAATGAGTCTATCACAGTTTTCATTGTAGGACAGTTTCCCACATCCACGAGTCAGAAACTTCTACAATGTCTTTTATACATATATTTTCATTTGCCCCTGTGCAAAGTTACTTGGGGTCATTGTAAGTTTGTAAAATAAGTTCTTGTTATTCATTCGTCTATATTCGGCGATGATAACTTTTACACTTGATTAAGCAAGTGCCTATTTCTACCAAACGTTCTTCTGGACTTGGTATAATTCCAGTTGGACCCGGGTATGTCCTAAAACTACGTCCTTACGCGCAAGGATGGAATGGGAATTATATATGTAGACTGCGTGCTGGTCCTTAACAAAAGTTGTTGGTGGTGTAACGAATTAGGTTTCACATCAGTTTCATATTACTCGTTGCAAACGCCAAGCTAGAAACTTTTTAAGGATGTACAGTGTATTGACATCCTCTGAAATATTCATTTTAAAAAGAAGTTGAGAACAACATTCAAGAAACGTTTTAAATATTCTATAATATAATTAAATCACTTAATGTTAATTTAGCGGTGAGTTTGTTACAGTCTTCATGGTAAGTTTTCAATGTCATAGCATTATGGCAACTTTCCTGTCTCTGGTACGAAGGTGGTCTTTTCTTCACGATGAGTCTATCATAGTCTTCATTGATAGACAGTTTCCAATGTCTGTGAGTATAGAATCTCTACAATGTCTTTTATACATATATGTATAAGCAACGGTTTGACATTCTCTTAAATATTCAATTTATAAAAAGGCCATGGACAACTATCAAGAAACGTTTAAAATATTAATGGAGATAATCACTATGCCTACCCAGCATTATTGCACATTTCCATACCCTGAAAAAAGGGTGGTCTTTTCATAACGATGATTCTATCATATTATTAATTGTAGGACAGTTTCCAATTTCCAGGTGTCAAAAACTTCTACAATGTCTTTTATACATATATTTTCATTTGCACCTGTGCAAAGTTACTTAAGGTCATTGAAAGTTTGTAAAATAAGTTCTTGTTATTCATTCGTCTATATTCGGCGATGATAACTCTTTCACTTGATTAAGCAAGTGCCTATTTCTACCAAACGTTCTTCTGGACCTGGTATACTCTCAGTTGGACCCGGGTACGTCCTAAAACTGCGGCCACGTTACAAAGAGGGATGCACATTTTATGACATGGGATGGGAATTATATAAAATGTAGGCTTCATGATGGTCCTAACCTAACGTTGTTGGTGGTGTAACGAATAAGATGTCACATCACTTTTATGTAACTGGTTGCAAACACCAAACCAGACATTTTTTTAAGGATGTTCAATGTATTTACATCCTCCGAAACTCATTTTCTAAATAAGTTGAGAACAACATTCAAGAAACGTTTTAAATATTCTATAATATAATTAAATCACTTGGTCTTAACTTAGCAGTGAGTTTGCTACCGTCTTCATGGTAAGTTTTCAATGTCATAGCATTATGGCAACTTTCCTCTCTCTGGTACGAAGGTGGTCTTTTCTTCATGATGAGTCTATCAGTCTTCATTGACAGACAGTTTCCAATGTATGTTAGTAAGGAAACTCTACAATGTCCTTCATATATGTATAAGCAACGGTTTGACATTCTCTTAAATATTAAATTTATAAAAATGCTATGGACAACTATCAAGAAACGTTTAAAATAATAATTGGGACAACCACAATGCATACCAAGCATTATTGCACATTTCCACAACCTGGTAAATGGCTGTAGTTCTCTTTACAAAGAGTATATTACAGTCTTCATTTCAAAACAGTTTCCAATGTCCACGAATCAGGAAACTCTACAACGTCTTCTAGACATAATGTTTTGATTTCCGCCAGTGCCAAGTTACTTAAGGTCGTTGTAGGTTTGTCTAATTAAGTTCTTGTTATTCATTCGTCTATATTCGGCAATGTTTCCACTTTCACTTGATTAAGCAGTGCCTATTTCTACCAAACGTTCTTCTGGACTTAATTATAATCCTAGTTGGACCCGGGTACGTCCTTAAACTGCGTCCCTTAACGGAGTTATGGACATATTATGACATGGGATGGGAATTATACATAAATGTAGGCTGCATGCTGGTCCTAACCTAACGTTGCTGGTGGTGTAACGAATAAGATGTCACATTAGTTTCATAAAACTGGTTGCAAATACCAAACCAGACATTTTTTAAGGATGTGCAATGTATTAACATCGTCTGAAATATTCATTTTATAAAGAAGTTGAGAACAACATTCAAGAAACGTTTTAAATATTCTATAAGTATTATAATTAAATTACGTGGTCTTCACTTAGCAGTGAGTTTGTTACAGTGTTCATGGCAACTTTGCTGTCTCTGATACGAAGGTGGTCTTTTCTTCACGATGAGTCTATCATAGTCTTCATTGATAGATAGTTTCCAATGTCTGTGAGTAAGGAAACTCTACAATGTCTTTTATACATATTATTATATGTATACGCAACGGTTTGACAATCTCTTAAATATTCATTTTGTAAAGAGGCTATGGACCACTATCAAGAAACTTTTAAAATATTAATTGAGATAATCACAATGCTTACCATGCATTATTGCATATTTCCACACCCTGGTAAATGGGTGGTCTTTTCTTCATAATGAGTCTATCATAGTTTTCATTGTAGGATAGTTTCCAATTTCCAGGTGTCAAAAACTTCTACAATGTCTTTTATACATATATTTTCATTTACCCTTGTGCTGAGTTACTTGGGGTCGTTGTAAGTTTGTATAATTAAGTTCTTGTTATTCATTCGTCTATATTCGGCGGTGATTCCACTTTCACTTGATAACGCAAGTGCCTATTTCTACCAAACGTTCTTCTGGACTTGGTATAATTCCAGTTGGACCCGGGTATGTCCTAAAACTACGTCCTTACGCGCAAGGATGGAATGGGAATTATATATGTAGACTGCGTGCTGGTCCTTAACAAAAGTTGTTGGTGGTGTAACGAATTAGGTTTCACATCAGTTTCATATTACTCGTTGCAAACGCCAAGCTAGAAACTTTTTAAGGATGTACAGTGTATTGACATCCTCTGAAATATTCATTTTAAAAAGAAGTTGAGAACAACATTCAAGAAACGTTTTAAATATTCTATAATATAATTAAATCACTTAATGTTAATTTAGCGGTGAGTTTGTTACAGTCTTCATGGTAAGTTTTCAATGTCATAGCATTATGGCAACTTTCCTGTCTCTGGTACGAAGGTGGTCTTTTCTTCACGATGAGTCTATCATAGTCTTCATTGATAGACAGTTTCCAATGTCTGTGAGTATAGAATCTCTACAATGTCTTTTATACATATATGTATAAGCAACGGTTTGACATTCTCTTAAATATTCAATTTATAAAAAGGCCATGGACAACTATCAAGAAACGTTTAAAATATTAATGGAGATAATCACTATGCCTACCCAGCATTATTGCACATTTCCATACCCTGAAAAAAGGGTGGTCTTTTCATAACGATGATTCTATCATATTATTAATTGTAGGACAGTTTCCAATTTCCAGGTGTCAAAAACTTCTACAATGTCTTTTATACATATATTTTCATTTGCACCTGTGCAAAGTTACTTAAGGTCATTGAAAGTTTGTAAAATAAGTTCTTGTTATTCATTCGTCTATATTCGGCGATGATAACTCTTTCACTTGATTAAGCAAGTGCCTATTTCTACCAAACGTTCTTCTGGACCTGGTATACTCTCAGTTGGACCCGGGTACGTCCTAAAACTGCGGCCACGTTACAAAGAGGGATGCACATTTTATGACATGGGATGGGAATTATATAAAATGTAGGCTTCATGATGGTCCTAACCTAACGTTGTTGGTGGTGTAACGAATAAGATGTCACATCACTTTTATGTAACTGGTTGCAAACACCAAACCAGACATTTTTTTAAGGATGTTCAATGTATTTACATCCTCCGAAACTCATTTTCTAAATAAGTTGAGAACAACATTCAAGAAACGTTTTAAATATTCTATAATATAATTAAATCACTTGGTCTTAACTTAGCAGTGAGTTTGCTACAGTCTTCATGGTAAGTTTTCAATGTCATAGCATTATGGCAACTTTCCTCTCTCTGGTACGAAGGTGGTCTTTTCTTCATGATGAGACTATCAGTCTTCATTGACAGACAGTTTCCAATGTATGTTAGTAAGGAAACTCTACAATGTCCTTCATATATGTATAAGCAACGGTTTGACATTCTCTTAAATATTAAATTTATAAAAATGCTATGGACAACTATCAAGAAACGTTTAAAATAATAATTGGGACAACCACAATGCATACCAAGCATTATTGCACATTTCCACAACCTGGTAAATGGCTGTAGTTCTCTTTACAAAGAGTATATTACAGTCTTCATTTCAAAACAGTTTCCAATGTCCACGAATCAGGAAACTCTACAACGTCTTCTAGACATAATGTTTTGATTTCCGCCAGTGCCAAGTTACTTAAGGTCGTTGTAGGTTTGTCTAATTAAGTTCTTGTTATTCATTCGTCTATATTCGGCAATGTTTCCACTTTCACTTGATTAAGCAGTGCCTATTTCTACCAAACGTTCTTCTGGACTTAATTATAATCCTAGTTGGACCCGGGTACGTCCTTAAACTGCGTCCCTTAACGGAGTTATGGACATATTATGACATGGGATGGGAATTATACATAAATGTAGGCTGCATGCTGGTCCTAACCTAACGTTGCTGGTGGTGTAACGAATAAGATGTCACATTAGTTTCATAAAACTGGTTGCAAATACCAAACCAGACATTTTTTAAGGATGTGCAATGTATTAACATCGTCTGAAATATTCATTTTATAAAGAAGTTGAGAACAACATTCAAGAAACGTTTTAAATATTCTATAAGTATTATAATTAAATTACGTGGTCTTCACTTAGCAGTGAGTTTGTTACAGTGTTCATGGCAACTTTGCTGTCTCTGATACGAAGGTGGTCTTTTCTTCACGATGAGTCTATCATAGTCTTCATTGATAGATAGTTTCCAATGTCTGTGAGTAAGGAAACTCTACAATGTCTTTTATACATATTATTATATGTATACGCAACGGTTTGACAATCTCTTAAATATTCATTTTGTAAAGAGGCTATGGACCACTATCAAGAAACTTTTAAAATATTAATTGAGATAATCACAATGCTTACCATGCATTATTGCATATTTCCACACCCTGGTAAATGGGTGGTCTTTTCTTCATAATGAGTCTATCATAGTTTTCATTGTAGGATAGTTTCCAATTTCCAGGTGTCAAAAACTTCTACAATGTCTTTTATACATATATTTTCATTTACCCTTGTGCTGAGTTACTTGGGGTCGTTGTAAGTTTGTATAATTAAGTTCTTGTTATTCATTCGTCTATATTCGGCGGTGATTCCACTTTCACTTGATAACGCAAGAGCCTATTTCTACCAAACGTTCTTCTGGACTTGGTATACTCCCAGTTGGACCCGGGTACGTCCTAAAACTGCGGCCACGTTACAAAGAGGGATGGACATTTTATGACATGGGATGGGAATTATATAAAATGTAGGCTGCATGCTGGTCCTGACCCAACGTTTTTGGTGGTGTAACGAAAAAGGTTTTACATCAGATTTATGTAACTGGTTGCAAACACCAAACCAGACATTTTTTAAGGATGTACAATTTATTAACATCCTCTGAAACTCATTTTATAAAGAAGTTGAGAACAACATTCAAGAAACGTTTTAAATATTCTATAATATAATTAAATCACCTGGTCTTAACTTAGCAGTGAGTTTGTTACAGTCTTCATGGTAAGTTTTCAATGTCTTGGCATTATGGCAACTTTACCCAATCTGGTAAGAAAGTCGTCTTTTCTTCACAATGAGTCTAATATAGTCTTCATTGACAGACAGTTTCCAATGTCTGTGAGTAAGGAAACTCTACAATGTCTTTTATACATATATGTATAAGCAAACGGTTTGACATTCTCTTAAATATTCAATTTATAAAAAGGCTATGGACAACTGTCAAGAAACGTTTTAAATATTAATGGAGATAATCACAATGCCTACCAAGCATTATTGCACATTTCCATACCCTGAAAAAAAGGTGGTCTTTTCTTCAAGATGATTTTATCACATTATTAATTGTAGGACAGTTTCAAATTTCCAGGTGTCAAAAACATTGACCCTTGTGCCGAATTACTTGGGGTCGTTGTAAGTTTGTATAATTAAGTTCTTGTTATTCATTCGTCTATATTCGGCGATGATTCCACTTTCACTTGATTAAGCAGTGCCTATTTCTACCAAACGTTCTTCTGGACTTAATTATAATCCTAGTTGGACCCGGGTACGTCCTTAAACTGCGTCCCTTAACGGAGTTATGGACATATTATGACATGGGGTGGGAATTATACATAAATGTAGGCTGCATGCTGGTCCTAACCTACGTTGCTGGTGGTGTAACGAATAAGATGTCACATTAGTTTCATAAAACTGGTTGCAAATACCAAACCAGACATTTTTTAAGGATGTGCAATGTATTAACATCGTCTGAAATATTCATTTTATAAAGAAGTTGAGAACAACATTCAAGAAACGTTTTAAATATTCTATAAGTATTATAATTAAATTACGTGGTCTTCACTTAGCAGTGAGTTTGTTACAGTGTTCATGGCAACTTTGCTGTCTCTGATACGAAGGTGGTCTTTTCTTCACGATGAGTCTATCATAGTCTTCATTGACAGACAGTTTCCAATGTCTGTGAGTAAGGAAACTCTACAATGTCTTTTATACATATATGTATAAGCAAACGGTTTGACATTCTCTTAAATATTCAATTTATAAAAAGGCTATGGACAACTGTCAAGAAACGTTTTAAATATTAATGGAGATAATCACAATGCCTACCAAGCATTATTGCACATTTCCATACCCTGAAAAAAAGGTGGTCTTTTCTTCAAGATGATTTTATCACATTATTAATTGTAGGACAGTTTCAAATTTCCAGGTGTCAAAAACATTGACCCTTGTGCCGAATTACTTGGGGTCGTTGTAAGTTTGTATAATTAAGTTCTTGTTATTCATTCGTCTATATTCGGCGATGATTCCACTTTCACTTGATTAAGCAGTGCCTATTTCTACCAAACGTTCTTCTGGACTTAATTATAATCCTAGTTGGACCCGGGTACGTCCTTAAACTGCGTCCCTTAACGGAGTTATGGACATATTATGACATGGGGTGGGAATTATACATAAATGTAGGCTGCATGCTGGTCCTAACCTACGTTGCTGGTGGTGTAACGAATAAGATGTCACATTAGTTTCATAAAACTGGTTGCAAATACCAAACCAGACATTTTTTAAGGATGTGCAATGTATTAACATCGTCTGAAATATTCATTTTATAAAGAAGTTGAGAACAACATTCAAGAAACGTTTTAAATATTCTATAAGTATTATAATTAAATTACGTGGTCTTCACTTAGCAGTGAGTTTGTTACAGTGTTCATGGCAACTTTGCTGTCTCTGATACGAAGGTGGTCTTTTCTTCACGATGAGTCTATCATAGTCTTCATTGACAGACAGTTTCCAATGTCTGTGAGTAAGGAAACTCTACAATGTCTTTTATACATATATGTATAAGCAAACGGTTTGACATTCTCTTTAATATTCAATTTATAAAAAGGCTATGGACAACTGTCAAGAAACGTTTAAAATAATAATTGGGACAACCACAATGCATACCAAGCATTATTGCACATTTCCATACCCTGAAAAAAAGGTGGTCTTTTCTTCAAGATGATTTTATCACATTATTAATTGTAGGACAGTTTCAAATTTCCAGGTGTCAAAAACATTGACCCTTGTGCCGAATTACTTGGGGTCGTTGTAAGTTTGTATAATTAAGTTCTTGTTATTCATTCGTCTATATTCGGCGATGATTCCACTTTCACTTGATTAAGCAGTGAATATTTCTACCAAACGTTCTTCTGGACTTGGTATACTCCCAGTTGGACCCGGGTACGTCCTAAAACTGCGTCCACGTTACAAAGAGAGATGGTCATTGGATGGCATGGGATGGGAATTATACATAAATATATATGTAGGCTTCATGCTGGTCCTAACCTAACGTTGCTGGTGGTGTAACGAATAAGATGTCACATTAGTTTCATAAAACTGGTTGCAAATACCAAACCAGACATTTTTTAAGGATGTGCAATGTATTAACATCGTCTGAAATATTCATTTTATAAAGAAGTTGAGAACAACATTCAAGAAACGTTTTAAATATTCTATAAGTATTATAATTAAATTACGTGGTCTTCACTTAGCAGTGAGTTTGTTACAGTGTTCATGGCAACTTTGCTGTCTCTGATACGGAGGTGGTATTTTCTTCATAATGAGTCTATCACAGTTTTCATTGTAGGACAGTTTCCCACATCCACGAGTCAGAAACTTCTACAATGTCTTTTATACATATATTTTCATTTGCCCCTGTGCAAAGTTACTTGGGGTCATTGTAAGTTTGTAAAATAAGTTCTTGTTATTCATTCGTCTATATTCGGCGATGATAACTTTTACACTTGATTATGCAAGTGCCTATTTCTACCAAACGTTCTTCTGGACTTGGTTTAATTCCAGTTGGACCCGGGTATGTCCTAAAACTACGTCCTTACGCGCAAGGATGGCCAATGGATGGAATGGGAATTATATATGTAGACTGCATGCTGGTCCTTAACAAAAGTTGTTGGTGGTGTAACGAATTAGGTTTCACATCAGTTTCATATTACTCGTTGCAAACGCCAAACTAGAAACTTTTTAAGGATGTACAGTGTATTGACATCCTCTGAAATATTCATTTTAAAAAGAAGTTGAGAACAACATTCAAGAAACGTTTTAAATATTCTATAATATAATTAAATCACTTAATGTTAATTTAGCGGTGAGTTTGTTACAGTCTTCATGGTAAGTTTTCAATGTCATAGCATTATGGCAACTTTCCTGTCTCTGGTACGAAGGTGGTCTTTTCTTCACGATGAGTCTATCATAGTCTTCATTGATAGACAGTTTCCAATGTCTGTGAGTATAGAATCTCTACAATGTCTTTTATACATATATGTATAAGCAACGGTTCGACATTCTCTTAAATATTCAATTTGTAAAGAGGCTATGGACAACTATCAAGAAACGTTTTTAATATTAATTGAGATAATCACAATGCCTACCCAGCATTATTGCACATTTCCATACCCTGAAAAAAGGGTGGTCTTTTCATAACGATGATTCTATCATATTATTAATTGTAGGACAGTTTCCAATTTCCAGATGTCAAAAACTTCTACAATGTCTTTTATACATATATTTTCATTTGCACCTGTGCAAAGTTACTTAAGGTCATTGAAAGTTTGTAAAATAAGTTCTTGTTATTCATTCGTCTATATTCGGCGATGATAACTCTTTCACTTGATTAAGCAAGTGCCTATTTCTACCAAACGTTCTTCTGGACTTGGTATACTCTCAGTTGGACCCGGGTACGTCCTAAAACTGCGGCCACGTTACAAAGAGGGATGCACATTTTATGACATGGGATGGGAATTATATAAAATGTAGGCTTCATGATGGTCCTAACCTAACGTTGTCGGTGGTGTAACGAATAAGATGTCACATCACTTTTATGTAACTGGTTGCAAACACCAAACCAGACATTTTTTTAAGGATGTTCAATGTATTTACATCCTCCGAAACTCATTTTCTAAATAAGTTGAGAACAACATTCAAGAAACGTTTTAAATATTCTATAATATAATTAAATCACTTGGTCTTAACTTAGCAGTGAGTTTGCTACAGTCTTCATGGTAAGTTTTCAATGTCATAGCATTATGGCAACTTTACCCAATCTGGTATGAAGGTGGTCTTTTCTTCACGATGAGTCTATCATAGTCTTCATTGACAGACAGTTTCCAATGTCTGTGAGTAAGGAAACTCTACAATGTCTTTTATACGTATATATATACGCAACGGTTTGACATTCTCTTAAATATTCAATTTGTAAAGAGGCTATGGACAACTATCAAGAAACGTTTTAAATATTAATGGAGATAATCACAATGCCTACCAAGCATTATTGCACATTTCCATACCCTAAAAAAAAGGTGGTCTTTTCTTCAAGATGATTTTATCACATTATTAATTGTAGGACAGTTTCAAATTTCCAGGTGTCAAAAACTTCTACAATGTCTTTTATACAAATATTTTCATTGACCCTTGTGCCGAGTTACTTGGGGTCGTTGTAAGTTTGTATAATTAAGTTCTTGTTATTCATTCGTCTATATTCGGCGATGATTCCACTTTCACTTGATTAAGCAGTGAATATTTCTACCAAACGTTCTTCTGGACTTGGTATACTCCCAGTTGGACCCGGGTGCGTCCTAAAACTGCGGCCACGTTACAAAGAGGGATGGACATTTTATGACATGGGATGGGAATTATTTAAAATGTAGGCTGCATGCTGGTCCTGACCCAACGTTTTTGGTGGTGTAACGAAAAAGGTTTCACATCAGATTTATGTAACTGGTTGCAAACACCAAACCAGACATTTTTTAAGGATGTACAATGTATTAACATCCTCTGAAACTCATTTTATAAAGAAGTTGAGAACAACATTCAAGAAACGTTTTAAATATTCTATAATATAATTAAATCACCTGGTCTTAACTTAGCAGTGAGTTTGTTACAGTCTTCATGGTAAGTTTTCAATGTCTTGGCATTATGGCAACTTTACCCAATCTGGTAAGAAAGTCGTCTTTTCTTCACAATGAGTTTAATATAGTCTTCATTGACAGACAGTTTCCAATGTCTGTGAGTAAGGAAACTCTACAATGTCTTTTATACATATATGTATAAGCAAACGGTTTGACATTCTCTTTAATATTCAATTTATAAAAAGGCTATGGACAACTGTCAAGAAACGTTTAAAATAATAATTGGGACAACCACAATGCATACCAAGCATTATTGCACATTTCCACAACCTGGTCAATGGCTGTAGTTTTCTTTACAAAAAGTATATTACAGTCTTCATTTCAAAACAGTTTCCAATGTGCACGAGTCAGGAAACTCTACGTCTTTTAGACATAATGTTTTTTAATATTCGTCATATGTTTATAAATATTCGTTTGAGAAAGAGGAATAGGACAACTATCAAGAAACGATTTTAATATTAATTGAGATAATCACAATGCTTACCAAGCATTATTGCATATTTCCACACCCTGGTAAATGGGTGGTCTTTTCTTCATAATGAGTCTATCACAGTTTTCATTGTAGGACATTTTCCCACATTCACGAGTCAGAAACTTCTACAATGTTTTTTATACAAATATTTTTATTTGCCCCTGTGCAAAGTTACTTGGGGTCATTGTAAGTTTGTAAAATAAGTTCTTGTTATTCATTCGTCTATATTCGGCGATGATAACTCTTACACTTGATTAAGCAAGTGCCTATTTCTACCAAACGTTCTTCTGGACTTGGTATAATTCCAGTTGGACCCGGGTATGTCCTAAAACTACGTCCTTACGCGCAAGGATGGCCAATGGATGGAATGGGAATTATACATGTAGACTGCATGCTGGTCCTAAACAAAAGTTGTTGGTGGTGTAACGAATAAGATGTCACATCACTTTTATGTAACTGGTTGCAAACACCAAACCAGACATTTTTTTAAGGATGTTCAATGTATTTACATCCTCCGAAACTCATTTTCTAAATAAGTTGAGAACAACATTCAAGAAACGTTTTAAATATTCTATAATGTAATTAAATCACTTGGTCTTAACTTAGCAGTGAGTTTGCTACAGTCTTCATGGTAAGTTTTCAATGTCATAGCATTATGGCAACTTTACCCAATCTGGTATGAAGGTGGTCTTTTCTTCACGATGAGTCTATCATAGTCTTCATTGACAGACAGTTTCCAATGTCTGTGAGTAAGGAAACTCTACAATGTCTTTTATACGTATATATATACGCAACGGTTTGACATTCTCTTAAATATATGTTTTAGAAAGAGGCTAAAGAAAACTATCAAGAAACCTTTTATATGTTAATGGAGGTAATCACAATGCCTACCAAGCATTATTGCACATTTCCACACCCTGAAAAATGGGTGGTCCTTTCTTCACGATCAGTCTATCACATTATAAATTGTAGGACAGTTTCCAATTTCCAGGAGTCTATATTCGGCGATGATTCCACTTTCACTTGATTAAGCAGTGAATATTTCTACCAAACGTTCTTCTGGACTTGGTATACTCCCAGTTGGACCCGGGTATGTCCTTAAACTGCGTCAACGTTACAAAGAGAGATGTTCATTGGATGGCATGGGATGGGAATTATACATATATGTCGGCTGCATGCTGGTTCTTACCTAAAGTTGTTGGTGGTGTAACGAATTAGGTTTTACATCAGATTCATGTTACTCGTTGCAAACGCCGAACTGGAAACTTTTTAAGGATGTACAGTGTATTGACATCCTATGAAATATTCATTTTAAGGAGAGGTTGAGGACAACTTTCAAGAAACGTTTAAAACATTGATGGAGGTTATCTAATCATTTGCCAAGCGCTGACATTATGTAACATTTTCACACCTTTGTAAATGGGTTGTCTTTTCTGAGCAATCGTAATTACGATGGCAACTTTCCCCTACATGCTAAAAGGGTGGTCTTTTCTTTACAGTGACTCTGTTACAGTTATCATGGTAGAACAGGTTCAATTGACTGCGGATCAGATTTTCTACAATGTCTTTGTTTATCAAAGATCTTGTTTTTCATTTGCCCCCAAGGCACGTTAATTGGGATCGGTGGATTATTATTAAGAACTTGTTTACCATTAGTCTGAGTAACACACTTGGTTAAGAAAGTATCTCTTACAATTGATTAAGCAAGTGCCTATTTCTACCAAACGTTCTTCTGGACTTGGTATAATCCCATTAGGACCCGGGTACGTCCTAAAACTGCGTCCCTTCACGGAATTATGGACATTTTATGACATCGGTGGGAATTATATAAAATGTAGGCTGCAAATTTGTTGGTAATGTAACGAATCAGGTCTCACATCATTTTTATGTAACTGGTTGCAAACGACTACTAGAAAAGAACTGAAATGATGCAAGAGGTTGAGCACAACAATCAAGTAACGTTTATGAAATCACTTGCCAAGTGCTGGCATTATGTAACATTTCCCCACCCTGGTGAGAAGACGGTCTTTTCTTCGCAATGAGTCTATCTCCGTCTTCATTGTACCACAGTGTCCTATGACTGCGACGACTACGACCAATAACTACCTAGTTGAGAATGACAACAATGTCAAGAAACTTTTGAACGTTATGAAATGTCGCTAAAGTTTTGACAGACCATATAATTGAGTCCAATTTCTAAATCATGTTTCAAAAAGAGTCGCGACTTGTTCACTTTTAAATTTCTACGAGTTTTAAAATTTAATAGACACTTGTATGTCACTTTCAAGAAACTCTGAAACCTAAGTAATTATCGCTAATATCATGCTCGGTCCATGTCGAAATAATGATTTAGATTCTCTGGTCTGTTCATTGAACTATTGATTTAAATATGGGGATTCGGTAGACTACTCGTTTTAATAAAGAAGTTTATACATTTTGCGGCGTTTTTGCAGCTGCTGTCAAGAAACGTATTTAATGGTTTTGGCGAAATAATCACATAATTCTAAGAGGTCTTGCTAATATATTAGGTTCCTCGCCTATACACCGAGGAATAGGCAGGAGCATTCCTATACATATCGGAGAGCCAAACCTGGTAAGAGGGTGGTTTTATTTTAGCAATGAGTCTCTTATACTCATGGCCTGCTATATGGCTGCTACTTGGGTATGGTGAAACAATCATAAGTCTTCTACTCTCATTCACTCTTTTACTTTTGATTACATCATGCATTTGATAAAGAAAGTTCCTATTTTTACCCAAAGATTACCTGAACATGGGCCACTCCAGGTTGGACCCGGGCATGTCCTAAAACTGCGACCCTACACCAAGGTAAGGGCAGTATTTTTCTATGTATCGGTGATTCTACCGCGATGCCCTTACTGTGTAGTTGCAACATTTCCCCTGCACTTTTGAGCAGGTATTTTTTATAGCGATTGCAGTTGCAGTCTTCAGTACACCAAGGTATGGGCAACATTTTCTTATGTACCGGTTCGTCCGGATTGCATTGCGATTCCCATACTTTGTGGTGCCAATAATTTTCCTGCACTTTTGTGCGGATATTTTTATGGCAATTCGACCGTTGCTGTCTTCAATTTAAGATAGTTTTCTCAAGGGATAAAAAGCATTTGTTAATCTGAGAACGTACTGTGATTATATTAGTCACCTGCCAAGCCTGATAGCTATGGTAACTTTCCCCACCCTGGTAAAAGGGTGGTGTTGTTTCGCCGATGCGTCTTTTGGTCTTTACTATAAGACAATTTTCAATGACTTTCAGTCGAAAAATTCTTTATGTGTCCACCATAAATATGGTTCATTTTAGCGTAGGTTGAACTTTTATTTTACTCTTAACCAAGGTATTAGGGTTGAGTAAAGGAATATAAAGTTCTCGTCTTCATTGTCATATATCAAGTGACATCATATTACTTTTTATGCTTTTCCACAATATTTCTGAACATGTGTGATTCCAGCTTGGACCCTGATATGTCCTGAAACTGCGCCTTAACGCCGAAACAACCAGGCTTCGACTTTTCGCAGCTGACGTTCGCCGCATCCGTTATCATCCAATTATACTAATGAATATGAGCCCCTTGCGTGGCTTAAAAATAGTCAAGTTCGTCGTCAAAAAGTTATTTATGTTTCATTTGACTATGAATTAATTATATTTAAGCAAGTAACTAATTCAGCCAAAAGTTTTTCACTGCATGAGACACCTTGTTAGCTTGGTGAGAAAGAAATAATTTGTTCAGAACGGCTATCAAGAAACTTTGAAACGTTATTAATTATTACTAAGGGATTGATCCATCACAAGCAGTCATTATCTAAAACAGTGACTTCAGTGTTCTTATTGCAATGTTATCTTTCATTAAAATCACCTGCCAAGAGTAAGCATTATGGCAACTTTCCCCACTCTGCTAAGAGGGTGGTATTTTCTAAGTAATGAGTCTACTAGTCTTCATGGTAAGACAGTTTCAATGAATACGAGTTAGGTAACTCTAAAAAGTTGTTTATTCATTGCCTTTTCAGGTAGAAAACATTAAATCATAGATTTTCATTTGGCGATGAGTTCAATATTATTAAGTAAGAAGCTTATTCTATCAAAAGTTTTTCAGACATGATTTTCTCCGAGTTAGACCCGGGTATGTCCTAAAACTGCGACCATACACCAAGAAATGGACAGCAGCATTTCACTGCTCAGTACCTTTTTTTACCTTCGGTGATAACGACTGTCATGGTCTTTTAAAACGTAATTATTTACTACTAAATTAAGGTGTGTAAGGAAGTAGGAGAATTATTACCTGTGTGTCTGTGGCTGTGACGACTGTCAAGAAACTTTAAAACGTTATAAATAACTACTAATGTATTGACTGACCTTGTCTTGTGTAGTTGTCAAATTCTATGAAAATGATGACGATTCACTTTTCAATTTCATCTATTGCCAAGCTTTTTTTCATCTTCATGTCTAAAAAAGTGACGCCAATGAAATTTAATATTTACTCAGTATGTAGGCAGCATGCTGGCACTGACCTAAATTTCTTGGTTATGTAAAGAATCTGATCTCACATCAGTTTTATGTAACTGGTTGCAAACCTAACTAGAGAAGAAGTCCCAAAGATAGGCAATGAATTGATAGAATTGAATGGATTGAAGGTTAAGCACAACCATCAAGTAACGTTTATCAAATCACTTGCCAAGTGCTGGCATTATGTAACAATTCCCCACCCTGGTGAGAAGGTGGTCATTTTCTTCGCAATGAGTCTATCTCCGTCTTCATTGTACCACAGTTTCTTATGACTGCAACGACTACGACCAATGACTACTAGTTGAGAATGACAACAATGTCAAGAAACTTTCGAACGTTATGAATTGTCGCTAAAGTGTTGACAGACCATATAATTGAGTCCAATTTCTAAATCATATTTCAAAAAGAGTCGTGACTTGTTCACTTTTCAATTTCTACGAATTTTGAAATTTAATAGACACTTGTATGTCACTGTCAAGAAACTCTGAAACCTAAGTAATTATCGCTAATATCATGCTCGGTCGGTTGATTTAGATTCTCTGGTCTGTTCATTGAACTATTGATTTAAATGTGGGGATTCGCTACTCATATTAATAAAGAAGTTTATACATTTTGCGGCGTTTTTGTAGCTACTGTCAAGAAACGTGTTTAATAGTTTTGGCGAAATAATCACATAATTCTAAGAGGTCTTGCTAATATATTAGATTCCTCGCCTATACACCGAGGAATAGACAGGAGCATTCCTATACATATCAGAGAGCCAAACCTGGTAAGAGGGTGGTTTTATTTTAGCAATGAGTCTCTTATACTCATGGCCTGCTATATGGCTGCTACTTGGGTATGGTGAAACAATAATAAGTCTTCTACTCTCATTCACTCTTTTACTTTTGATTACATCATGCATTTGATAAAGAAAGTTCCTATTTTTACCCAAAGATTACCTGAACATGGGCCACTCCAGGTTGGACCCGGGCATGTCCTAAAACTGCGACCCTACACCAAGGTAAGGGCAGTATTTTTATATGTATCGGTGATTCTACTGCGATGCCCTTACTGTGTAGTTGCAACATTTCCCCTGCACTTTTGAGCAGGTATTTTTTATAGCGATTGCAGTTGCAGTCTTCAGTACACCAAGGTATGGGCAACATTTTCTTATGTACCGGTTCGTCCGGATCTCATTGCGATTGCCATACTTTGTGGTGTCAATGTTTTTCCTGCACTTTTGAGCGGATATTTTTATGGCAATTCGACCGTTGCTGTCTCCAATATAAGATAGTTTTCTCAAGGGATAAAAAGCATTTGTTAATCTGAGAACGTACTGTGATTATATTAGTCACCTGCCAAGCCTGATAGCTATGGTAAATTTCCCCACCCTGGTAAAAGGGTGGTGTTTTTTCGCCGATGCGTCTTTTGGTCTTTACTATAAGACAATATTCAATGAGTTTCAGTCGAAAAATTCTTTATGTGTCCACCATAAATATGGTTCATTTTAGCGTAGGTTGAACTTTTATTTTACTCTTAACCAAGGTATTAGGGTTGAGTAAAGGAATATAAAGTTCTCGTCTTCATTGTCATATATCAAGTGACATCATATTACTTTTTATGCTTTTCCACAATATTTCTGAACGTGTGTGATTCCAGCTTGGACCCTGGTATGTCCTGAAACTGCGCCTTAACGCCGAAACAACCAGGCCTCGACTTTTCGCAGCTGACGTTCGCCGCATCCGTTATCATTCAATTATACTAATGAATATGAGCCCCTTGCGTGGCTTAAAAATAGTCAAGTTCGTCATCAAAAAGTTATATATGTTTCATTTGACTATGAATTAATTATATTTAAGCAAGTAACTAATTCAGCCAAAATTTTTTCACTGTATGAGTCACCTTGTTAGCTTGGTGAGAAAGAAATAATTTGTTCAGAACGGCTATCAAGAAACTTTGAAATGTTATTAATTATTACTAAGGGATTGAACCATCACAAGCTGTCATTTTCTAAAACAGTGACTGCAGTGTTCTTTTTGTAATGTTATCTTTCATTAAAATCACCTGCCAAGAGTAAGCATTATGGCAACTTTCCCCACACCGCTAAGAGGGTGGTATTTTCTAAGTAATGAGTCTACTAGTCTTCATGGTAAGACAGTTTTAATGACTGCGAGAACTACTACGGTAACTCTAAAATGTCGTTTATTCATTTCCTTTTCAGGTAGAAAACATTATACCATAGATATTCTTTTGGCATGAGTTCAATATTATTAAGTAAGAAGCTAATTCTATCAAACCATTTACAGACATGATTTTCTCCAAGTTGGACCCGGGTATGTCCTAAAACTACGACCATACACCAAGAAATGGACAGCAGCATTTCACTGCTCAGTACCTTTTTTACCTTCGGTGAGAACTACTGTCATGGTCTTTTAAAACGTAATTATTTTCTACTAAATTAAGGTACCTATGTAAGGAAGTAGGAGAATTACTACCTGTGTGTCTGTTGCTGTGACGACTGTCAAGAAACTTTAAAACGTTATATATAACTACTAATGTATTGACTGACCTTGTCTTGTGTAGTTGTCAAATTCTATGAAAATGATGCCGATTCACTTTTCAATTTCATCTATTGCCAAGCTTTTTTTCATCTTCATGTCTGGAAAAGTGACGCCAATGAAAATTTTTTATTTACTCCTAATTTAATATTTACTCAGTATGTAGGCAGCATGCTGGCACTGACCTAAATTTCTTGGTTATGTAATGAATCAGATCTCACATCAATTTTATGTAACTGGTTGCAAACCTAACTAGAGAAGAAGTCCCAAGGATAGGCAATGAATTGATGGAATTGAATGGATTGAAGGTTGAGCACAACCATCAAGTAACGTTTATCAAATCACTTGCCAAGTGATTTGATAAACGTTATGTAACAATTCCCCACCCTGGTGAGAAGATGGTAATTTCTTCGCAATGAGTCTATCTCCGTCTTCATTGTACCACAGTTTCTTATGACTGCAACGACTACGACCAATGACTACTAGTTGAGAATGACAACAATCTCAAGAAACTTTCGAACGTTATGAATTGTCGCTAAAGTGTTGACGGACCATATAATTGAGTCCAATTTCTAAATCATATTTCAAAAAGAGTTGCGACTTGTTCACTTTTAAATTTCTACAAATTTTGAAATTTAATAGACACTTGTATGTCACTGTTAAGAAACTCTGAAACCTAAGTAATTATCGCTAAAAGGTCATGCTCAGTCGATGCCGAAATAATGATTTAGATACTCTGGTTTTTTCATTGAACTATTGATTTAAATATGGGGATTCGGTAGACTACTCGTTTTAATAAAGAAGTTGATATATTTTACGGCGTTTTTGCAGCTGCTGTCAAGAAACGTATTCAATAGTTTTAGCGAAAAAAATCACATAATTCTAAGAGGTCTTGCTAATATATTAGATTCCTCGCCTATACACCGAGGAATAGACAGGGGCATTCCTATACATATCAGAGAGCCAAACCTGGTAAGAGGGTGGTTTTATTTTAGCAATGAGTCTCTTATACTCATGGCCTGCTATATGGCTGCTACTTGGGTATGGTGAAACAATATTAAGTGTTCTACTCTCATTCATCTCTTTTAGTTTTTATTAAATCATGCATTTGATAAAGCAAGTTCCTATTTTTACCCAAAGATTTCCTGGACATGGGCCACTCCAGGTTGGACCCGGGCATGTCCTAAAACTGCGACCCTACACCAAGGTAAGGGCAGTATTTTTCTATGTATCGGTGATTCTACCGCGATGCCCTTACTGTGTAGTTGACATATTTCCCCTGCACTTTTGAGCAGGTATTTTTTATAGCGATTGCAGTTGCAGTCTTCAATATAGTTTATAGTAACTGCCAGTCAAGCAACGCTAAAATACTTAAAATCATGATCAATTTTCGCAGACTGTTCAATATTCTCGGGTATTTTTTCTCAAGTGATAAATAGCATTTGTTTATCTGAGAACGTAATGTGATTATATTAGTCACCTGCCAAGCATGATTGCCATGGAAACTTTCCCCACCCAGGTAAAAGGGTGGTATTTTTTCGCCGATGCGTCTTTTGGTCTTTACTATAAGACAATTTTCAATGACTTTCAGTCGAAAAATGTCTTATGTGTCCACCATAAATATGGTTCATTTTAGCGTAGGTTGAACTTTTATTTTACTCTTAACCAAGGTATTAGGGTGAGTAAAGTAATATAAAGTTCTCGTCTTCATTGTCATATATCAAGTGACATCATGTTACTTTTTATGCTTACCCAAAATATTTCTGAACTTAAGTGATTCCAGCTTGCATCCTGGTATGTCCTAAAACTACGCCTTAACGCCGAAACAACCATCTTTCCTTTGACTATGAATTAATTATATTTAAGCAAGTAACTAATTCAGCCAAAAGTTTTTCACTGCATGAGTTACCTTGTTAGCTTAGTGAGAATGAATTACTTTGCTGAGAACGGCTATCAAGAAACTTTGAAACGTTATTAATTATTACTAAGGGGTTGATCCATCACAAGCAGTCATTTTCTAAAACAGTGACTGCAGTGTTCTTTTTGTAATGTTATCTTTCATTAAAATCACCTGCCAAGAGTAAGCATTATGGCAACTTTCCCCACACCGCTAAGAGGGTGGTATTTTCTAAGTAATGAGTCTACTAGTCTTCATGGTAAGACAGTTTCAATGACTATGAGTTAGGTAACTCTAAAATGTCGTTTATTCATTTCCTTTTCAGGTAGAAAACATTAAACCATAGATATTCATTTGGCGATGAGTTCAATATTATTAAGTAAGAAACTAATTCTATCAAACCATTTCCAGACATGATTTTCTCCGAGTTGGACCCGGGTATGTCCTAAAACTGCGACCATACACCAAGGAATGGACAGCAGCATTTCACTGCGCAGTACCTTTTTTTACCTTCGGTGAGAACGACCGTCATGAACTTTTAAGACGTAATAAATAACTACTTAAGTATATATATAGGATGTGTAAGAAAGTAGGAACACTAGTACCTGTGTGTCTGTAGTTGAAGACGACTGTCAAGAAACTTTCAAACTTGTTAATTGACTAATGTATTGACTGACCTTGTCTTACGAAGCTATTCATTTCCTTAAAAATGATGACGATTCACTTTTCCCTATTGTAAGTTTCATGGGGTCGTGTTGTTCATTCGTTTATATTCGGCGGTGATTCCTCTTACACTTGATTAAGCTAGTACATATTTCTACCAAACGTTTTTCTGGACTTGGTTCACTACCAGTTGAATCCGGGTATATCCTAAAACTGCGACTATACAACAAAGTATGGGCAGCATTTTTCTATAAATGATTTAGTGGTGTAGTTGTAAATCTTTTACTGCACTTTTAAGCAGATAATGGAAAGCAGCATTGCACTGCTCAGCTTTTGCGAGAACGCCTGTCAAGAAATTAAGGTGTGTAAGGAAGTAGGAGAATTACTTCCTGTGTGTCTGTGGCTACTGTCAAGAAACTTTAAAACGTTATAAATAACTGCTAATGTATTGACTGACCTTGTCTTGTGTAGTTGTCAAATTTTATGAAAATGATGACGATTTACTTTTCAAATTCATCTATTGCCAAGCTTTTTTTCATCTTCATGTCTGAAAAAGTGACGCCAATGAAATTTAATATTTACTCAGTATGTAGGCAGCATGCTGGCACTGACCTAAATTTCTTGGTTATGTAAAGAATCAGATCTCACATCAGTTTTATGTAACTGGTTGCAAACCTAACTAGAGAAGAAGTCCCAAAGATAGGCAATGAATTGATGGAATTGAATGGATTGAAGGTTGAGCACAACCATCAAGTAACGTTTATCAAATCACTTGCCAAGTGCTGGCATAATGTAACAAATCCCCACCCTGGTGAGAAGGTGGTCTTTTCTTCGCAATGAGTCTATCTCCGTCTTCATTGTACCACAGTTTCCTATGACTGCGACGACAACAACCAATGACTACCTAGTTGAGAATGACAACAATGTCAAGAAACTTTCGAACGTTATGAATTGTCGCTAAAGTGTTGACAGACCATATAATTGAGTCCAATTTCTAAATCATATTTCAAAAATAGTCGTGACTTGTTCACTTTTCAATTTCTACGAATTTTGAAATTTAATAGACACTTGTATGTCACTGTTAAGAAACTCTGAAACCTAAGTAATTATCGCTAAAAGGTCATGCTCAGTCGATGCCGAAATAATGATTTAGATACTCTGGTTTTTTCATTGAACTATTGATTTAAATATGGGGATTCGGTAGACTACTCGTTTTAATAAAGAAGTTGATATATTTTACGGCGTTTTTGCAGCTGCTGTCAAGAAACGTATTTAATAGTTTTAGCGAAAAAAATCACATAATTCTAAGAGGTCTTGCTAATTATTAGATTCCTCGCCTATACACCGAGGAAAAGACAGGAGCATTCCTATACATATCAGAGAGCCAAACCTGGTAAGAGGGTGGTTTTATTTAAGCAATGAGTCTCTTATACTCATGGCCTGCTATATGGCTGCTACTTGGGTATGGTGAAACAATATTAAGTGTTCTACTCTCATTCATCTCTTTTAGTTTTTATTAAATCATGCATTTGATAAAGCAAGTTCCTTTTTTTACCCAAAGATTTCCTGGACATGGGCCACTCCAGGTTGGACCCGGGCATGTCCTAAAACTGCGACCCTACACCAAGGTAAGGGCAGTATTTTTCTATGTATCGGTGATTCTACCGCGATGCCCTTACTGTGTAGTTGACATATTTCCCCTGCACTTTTGAGCAGGTATTTTTTATAGCGATTGCAGTTGCAGTCTTCAATATAGTTTATAGTAACTGCCAGTCAAGCAACGCTAAAATACTTAAAATCATGATCAATTTTCGCAGACTGTTCAATATTCTCGGGTATTTTTTCTCAAGTGATAAATAGCATTTGTTTATCTGAGAACGTACTGTGATTATATTAGTCACCTGCCAAGCATGATTGCCATGGCAACGTTCCCCACCCAGGTAAAAGGGTGGTATTTTTTCGCCGATGCGTCTTTTGGTCTTTACTATAAGACAATTTTCAATGACTTTCAGTCGAAAAATGTCTTATGTGTCCACCATAAATATGGTTCATTTTAGCGTAGGTTGAACTTTTATTTTACTCTTAACCAAGGTATTAGGGTGAGTAAAGTAATATAAAGTTCTCGTCTTCATTGTCATATATCAAGTGACATCATGTTACTTTTTATGCTTACCCAAAATATTTCTGAACTTAAGTGATTCCAGCTTGCACCCTGGTATGTCCTAAAACTACGCCTTAACGCCGAAACAACCATCTTTGATTTGACTATGAATTAATTATATTTAAGCAAGTAACTAATTCAGCCAAAAGTTTTTCACTGCATGAGTTACCTTGTTAGCTAAGTGAGAATGAATTACTTTGC
The DNA here is from genome assembly GCA_902829305.4 of Spodoptera exigua. NCBI lineage: Eukaryota > Metazoa > Arthropoda > Insecta > Lepidoptera > Noctuidae > Spodoptera > Spodoptera exigua. The sequence continues at coordinate 1,074,747 of LR824601.2, read as the reverse complement.
TGAGAACGGCTATCAAGAAACTTTGAAACGTTATTAATTATTACTAAGGGGTTGATCCATCACAAGCAGTCATTTTCTAAAACAGTGACTGCAGTGTTCTTTTTGTAATGTTATCTTTCATTAAAATCACCTGCCAAGAGTAAGCATTATGGCAACTTTCCCCACACCGCTAAGAGGGTGGTATTTTCTAAGTAATGAGTCTACTAGTCTTCATGGTAAGACAGTTTCAATGACTATGAGTTAGGTAACTCTAAAATGTCGTTTATTCATTTCCTTTTCAGGTAGAAAACATTAAACCATAGATATTCATTTGGCGATGAGTTCAATATTATTAAGTAAGAAACTAATTCTATCAAACCATTTCCAGACATGATTTTCTCCGAGTTGGACCCGGGTATGTCCTAAAACTGCGACCATACACCAAGGAATGGACAGCAGCATTTCACTGCGCAGTACCTTTTTTTACCTTCGGTGAGAACGACCGTCATGAACTTTTAAGACGTAATAAATAACTACTTAAGTATATATATAGGATGTGTAAGAAAGTAGGAACACTAGTACCTGTGTGTCTGTAGTTGAAGACGACTGTCAAGAAACTTTCAAACTTGTTAATTGACTAATGTATTGACTGACCTTGTCTTACGAAGCTGTTCATTTCCTTAAAAATGATGACGATTCACTTTTCCCTATTGTAAGTTTCATGGGGTCGTGTTGTTCATTCGTTTATATTCGGCGGTGATTCCTCTTACACTTGATTAAGCTAGTGCATATTTCTACCAAACGTTTTTCTGGACTTGGTTCACTACCAGTTGAACCCGGGTATATCCTAAAACTGCGACTATACAACAAAGTATGGGCAGCATTTTTCTATAAATGATTTAGTGGTGTAGTTGTAACTCTTTTACTGCACTTTTAAGCAGATAATGGAAAGCAGCATTGCACTGCTCAGCTTTTGCGAGAACGCCTGTCAAGAAATTAAGGTGTGTAAGGAAGTAGGAGAATTACTTCCTGTGTGTCTGTGGCTACTGTCAAGAAACTTTAAAACGTTATAAATAACTGCTAATGTATTGACTGACCTTGTCTTGTGTAGTTGTCAAATTCTATGAAAATTATGTTCTTTTCAATTTCATCTTTTTCCAAGCTTTTCTTTATCTTCATGTCTAAAAAAGTGACTCCAATGAATTTTAATGTTTTCCTAATATATAGGCAGCATGCTGGCACTGGCCTTAATTTGTTGATTATGTAACAAATTAGGTCTCACATCAGTTTAAAATAATTGGTTGCAAACGACTAACTAAAAAAGATGTTCCAAAGATATGCAATGAAATGATGCAAGCGGATGAGCACAACCATCAAGTAACGTTTATCAAATCACTTGCCAAGTGCTGGCATTATAAAACAATTCCCCACCCTGGTGAGAAGGTGGTCATTTCTTCGCAATGAGTCTATCTCCATCTTCATTGTACCACAGTTTCCTATGACTGCGACGACAACAACCAATGACTACCTAGTTGAGAATGACAACAATGTCAAGAAACTTTCGAACGTTATGAATTGTCGCTAAAGTGTTGACAGACCATATAATTGAGTCCAATTTCTAAATCATATTTCAAAAATAGTCGTGACTTGTTCACTTTTCAATTTCTACGAATTTTGAAATTTAATAGACACTTGTATGTCACTGTCAAGAAACTCTGAAACCTAAGTAATTATCGCTAATATCATGCTCGGTCCATGCCGAAATATTGATTTAGATGCTCTGGTCTGTTCATTAAACTATTGATTTAAATATGGGGATTCGGTAGACTACCCGTTATAATAAAGAAGTTTATACATTTTGCGGCGTTTTTGCAGCTGCTGTCAAGAAACGTATTTAATAGTTTTGGCGAAATAATCACATAATTCTAAGAGGTCTTGCTAATATATTAGATTCCTCGCCTATACACCGGGGAATAGACAGGGGCATTCCTATACATATCGGAGAGCCAAACTTGGTAAGAGGTTTTATTTTAGCAATGGGTCCCTTATACTCTGGGCCTATATGCTATAATATGGCCCAGTGCCATGTTACTTGGGTATGGTGAAACAATTTAAGTCTTCTTCTCTCATTCATCTCTTTTAGTTTTGATTACATCATGCATTTGATAAAGAAAGTTCCTATTTTTACCCAAAGATTTCCTGGACATGGGCAACAACAGGTTGGACCCGGGCATGTCCTAAAACTGCGACCCTGCACCAAGGTAAGGGCAGTATTTTTCTATGTATCGGTGATTCTACCGCGATGCCCTTACTGTGTAGTTGAAATATTTCCCCTGCACTTTGGAGCAGGTATTTTTTATAGCGATAGCAGTTGCAGTCTTCAATATCGTCTATAGTAACTGCTAATCAAGCAACGCTGAAATACTTAAAATCATGATCGATTTTCGCAGACTGTTCAGTATACCCAGGTATTTTTTCTCAAGTGATAAATAGCATTTGTTTATCTGAGAACGCACTGTGATTATATTAGCCACCTGCCAAGCACGAGAGCTATGGTAACCGTCCCCACCCTGGTAAAAGGGTGGTCTTTTTTCGCCGATGCGTCTTTTGGTCTTTCAGTCGAAAAATGTCTAATGTGTCCACCATGAATATGGTTCCTTTTCGCATAGGTTATACAAAGACTTACTTCGTCTGTCATTTATGTATATCATTGTTGTGATAACATCATGCTAAATATTAAGCATGTACGTAATCCTACCAATAGATTTCCCGGACGTGGGTCAAATCAGGTTGGACCTGGTTATGTACTTAAACTGCGACCATACACCAAAGTGTAAGCAGCAGTTTTCCATACATCGGTGATCCAGCTGCTATTTCTATACAGTGTAGTTGCAACATTTCTTCTGCATTTTTGAGCAGGTCTTTTTATAGCATATGCATTTGCAGTCTTCAATATAAGTTAGTTGTTAATTACTGACAATCAAAAAACGCTACATTTCTTCATAAACATGATCGATTTTTGCAGACTGCTAAATGTTTTCTGGCATTTATTCTCAAGTAATAAAAATAATTTTGTTAATCTTAGAAAGTACTGTGTGGCTTAGTCACCTTCCAAGCACGAGAGCTATGGCAACTGTCTCCACTCTTGTAAAAGGATGGTCTGTTTGCGCCAAGTCTTTTGGTCTTCACTCAAAAAGACGGTTTACAATGACTTTCAATCGAAAAATTTCTAACGTGTCCACCATAAATATGGTTCATTTTCGTACAGCTTGAATTGCTTAACCAAGATATTAGGGTTGAGTAAAGGAATATAATGATGGTGTAACAATATTAACTCTTCTCCTCTGATTCGTCTATATTAGTTGTGATTACATCATGCATTTGATAAAGAAAGTTCCTATTTCTACCCAAAGATTTCTTGGATGTAGGTCACTCCAGGTTGGACCCGGGCATGTCCTAAAACTGCGACCCTACACCAAGGTAAGGGCAGTATTTTTCTATGTATCGGTGATTCTACCGCGATGCCCTTACTGTGTAGTTGCAACATTTCCCCTGCACTTTTGAGCAGGTATTTTTTATAGCGATTGTAGTTGCAGTCTTCAGTACACCAAGGTATGGGCAACATTTTCTTATGTACCGGTTCGTCCGGATCTCATTGCGATTGCCAACGTTTTTCCTGCACTTTTGAGCGGTTATTTTTATGGCAATTCGGCCGTTGCAGTCTTCAATATAAGATAGTTTTCTCAAGGGATAAAAAGCGTTTGTTAATCTGAGAACGTACTCTGATTATATTAGTCACCTGCCAAGCCTGAGAGCTATGGTAACTTTCCCCACCCTGGTAAAAAGGTGGTCATTTTTCGCCGATGCGTCTTTTGGTCTTTACTATAAGACAATTTTGAATGACTTTCAGCCGAAAAATTCTTTATGTGTCCACCATAAATATGGTTCATTTTAGCGTAGGTTGAACTTTTATTTTACTCTTAACCAAGGTATTAGGGTTGAGTAAAGGAATATAAAGTTCTCGTCTTCATTGTCATATATCAAGTGACATCATATTACTTTTTATGCTTTTCCACAATATTTCTGAACGTATGTGATTCCAGGTTGGACCCTGGCATGTCCTAAAACTGCGACCATACACCAAGGTATGGGCAGCATTTCTTTGTGTACCGGTTCGCGAGGATCTAATTGCGATTCCCCGTACTTTGTGGTGGCAACGTTTTTCCTGCACTTTTGAGCAGATATTTTTATGGTGATTCTACCGTTACAGTCTTCAATAGAAGATAGTTTTTTGTAACTGCATATCTAGAAAGCCTAAATGTCTTCACAATCAAGATAATTTTGCAGAGTTTTCCATATTCTGCTGCATTTTTTCCAAGAGATAGGCAGCATTAAGTAGTATATCTTACTGTGATTATGAAAGTCACATGCCAAGCATGAGAACTATGGCAACTGTCCCTACCCTGGTAAAAGGGTGATTTTTTGGCCAATGCGTCATTTAGTCTATAACACAATTTTCAACAATTTTCATACGGAATATTCCTAAAGTGTCCACCATAAATATGGTGTCGTGAAGGTAAGAAAATAAATATTATTGTTTCGTTTTTCATTGTCCTATATCAAGTGACATCATATAACTTGTTATGATTACCCAAAAGGTTTCTGAACTTGAGTGATTCCAGCTTGGACCCGGGTAAGTCCTAAAACTGCGCCCAAACGCCGAAACACCGAGGCATGGTTAACATCATTCATAATAAATTGTTTCATTTCATGATTTAATCATGTAATGTAACAATTTGTTCGCTCATTAATATGAGCCCCTAGCGTGGCTTGAAAGTCGTCGAGATACTTGTCAAAAAGTTAGGTGAACAAGCCGTTAAACATAATGATTCGATTAAAACGTCTCACTAGCGTTCTATTACAAAATATTTAATTAGGTCACATTTGACCAGCGTGAATCTACATAGCCACTTTCCCCTCCTTTTATGGGGAGGTGGTTATCTCAGCGGTGAACGTCTTTTATCTTCTTCCTTCTTCTTTATTGACGAAACATACCCAAAGTGACGAAAGTGCCATCCTTAGTTTATGCTTAGGATGAAACTTTATGTAATAAATAGGCGATTAATCCCATGTATTTTAATCTTATATTTCTGGATCTATCTCTATATGTATGTGTTTGGCAGAAAACCCATGCTAATCAAAACAAAAATAGACCCAACATTTTTTATTTGATAACGGTTATTTATTTCGCCATTAACACATCTTTATATTTTGACAACCAGCAATTTTAGTTCCCTTATAATAAGTTTCGACGTTCTTAGCCATATACATTTAAACATCTTGGTTTATTTTTCCAAAGTAAAAAACAGGAATAGGATTTGTTGGATTGATTTTAACTAGAAAACATTTTTTTTATTACATAGATTTCGTCGCAGATTTAAACATCCTAGACGCAGATCTAAAATAAAACTAGAAAAGTTAAGTAAATTATACCGTTGGAGAGCCATGTTTCGACTGGCACGACCGGAGTGACACCACGGCCTCACGGAAGACCGGCGTGGAATAACGATTGCGTTGTGCCATCACGTGAATGAGGTTTCCAGAGGCCCATTTAGTAAAGTTGCCCAAAATTAAGATTTTATTGTTTTTCATGTTTTTATGGGAAATTTTTGACCTATAAACATATTTGGAAATTGAGGAATACTTATGTTTAAATTTGAATGAACCATTCAACTTAATATGACCGGTATAAGTTTGACACTAAACTATTAAGTTAAGTACAAATTAAAACATCCTTCGTTACTTTTTACGAACACATCTGAAACCTTTGAAAATATATAATCTACTAGCTTTCGCGTGGAATAGTGATCTGCAGATTTTTGGTATAAAAACTATTCTATGTCCTGTCTCGAGTTCTAAACTATGTCTGTACCAGAAATCACAAAAAAACAGACAGACAGAGTTAACTTTGCATTTATAATATCAGTTTGGATTATGAAAAGTAAATATCATAATAATAGAAAGAAAATCTTAGTATTGAGGAATTAAACATCTTGTGTTACTTTTATAAAATAAATTAAATAAAAATAATTAATGTTCATATCAATACTTCATGGCGTTTAGCTTTCTTTACACACTTAAACATCCTGATTTAATTTTTAAAATATACATTATTGATTCATTTTTATTATATCACAAAATAGGTAATAAGCAGAATGCATCACATATTACATACTTACACATATTTTTTGACATATAGATACAACCTGGTTAACATTTAACAAAAATAAAATATTTACATCTAATTGTATGAGGATAGGAACATAACATGAGATGGGCTACTCTGAATATATGAAACTGAGCTTTATTATAACGTAGTTGAGTCATGCTTCGACACGAATGAGCCGGCTCGACCAGTGGATACCGCGGCCTCACAGGAAAGCGATGTGAAAACACACAATTATTTTATTTATTATTTTGAGGAGGAAAAAAGTCATCAAATGTCTTCTCCTGCCTTGAGTGAAATTAGTTTCAGACTCTTACCGATTATAACCACTGCGGGGCCGCGGTACATTACTCAAGTTGTTCCCGGCACCTGCTTTGTATTTTGCCGTGTGAGTGAGGTTACTTAAAAGGAGACCCTCTAAGTACATCAGAGGCTGTACTAACTAATCTAAGGTGGCTCGTATCAGATGATCCGTCCGCTCATTTTTCGCCCTATCCCGTTAATTCCATCCCTTAGGTTAACTTAGATAATAAGTTTTACACACACAAGGATAGGGACGGTCTTCATTATATGTGTAGTATCGAGCACTGATCATTAGATTATAATATCATTATTGACAAGCCACCAGTGATTTGAAATAAATAAACAGCAAAAAGTATCCTACTAAAACTTAATAAGAATGTATGTTTCTTTGTTATTTGTCCTGGATTAACACATGGATTGCTTTGTATCAACATACTACGCAGGCGGAGACGCGGGCAAAGCTAGTTTAAAATCAACAAAAAAGCAGAAGTTTTTCTTTCTGTTTCTTTCTTTCTAACAGAATTTGTTTAAAAAATGCCGTGTGGTGACGGCTGAGTAGAATACAATTAGTCACCACCCCCTCTCTTCCCCTGGGTGTCGTAAGAGGCGACTAAGGGATTACATATTTGACACAAAGACCCGACAGTCAAAAAAGATTCCATATTCAAATATGGAATAAACATTATATTTTTAAGAATTACTTATGCAATAATTTTCACACAACTGGATTTATTTTAATACATACCTTTTTCTCTTTTTTACAGTTTTAAACATCCTGATTTAACTTTAATCATAACACGACTATAAAAATAATAATTGTGAATTTGAGAATAATTTGTTTATTATTTATAACAAAATTTTAATTAAAATATATCAAAAAACTATTTTCTACAGATTTAAACATCCTTAGTTACTCGTAAACTTGTAAAGCTGAAACCATTAACTTAATTAATTAAGAGTATTTAAAAAAAACAGTATAATAATTTTCATCATATATTTATATGAACTTAATAAATAAAAACGGGTTTTCTTCACAGATTTAAACATCCTATGTTGCTATAAACATATTATTATTTAACTGAAAAAAATAATTCAAATTATATTAATTATTATCAAAAACATATTATGTCATATAAAACTTTCTGTTATACTTTTAAACATCCTCATTTCCTGTACATGTAAATAAGAAAAAAAAAATCAATTTAAAATAGTATAGGTAAGTATCACAAAATCATAATGGAGTTTGTAACAATAAGATTTCTTTTAGAATCTGTCCACATAGCGTTTTTTGTGTCTACACATTGAATCCTGCTTGCTCTAAAAATCTGTGATTCTGTATAAATTTGACGTGACGCTAGATAACGGTAAAATAAATTCGCTCGAACTTTAGATCGCAGTGTCGACATAGCCTTACAGGTTTAGACATCCTGAGTTTTTTGTTCTAACTAGTATTTAAAAAATCAACTGAATCTAAATCATATTTTAAAGTTTAATTCATCACATGCGCAAATTACACAAACCATTCATCAATTTAATACTCGTATCAATACATTATATCACTAGACTCCTTAAAAATAACCTAATGTGTATCATAATATAAATAAATATCTCGTAATATCCTTAGAAATAGTTTATCAGCGACTAATCCTCGGATTACTTTCCCACCATTCAAGACTATATTTTAAGTAAATTCCACAATTTGCTTATTGTTCCCATTATTGAGTTTATAAATCAACTAAAATACACTTGATTATAATTATAAGTGTGAAAATATACTCATGTAAATATAATTATGCGAAAATATATTTAATCCAATTTGGTGCTGTTAATTTTCAATCACTGTTTTGTCACGCCATTTTCGTCTGTATTTTTATATAATCATTAGATTACCATTAATTAATCAGACCTCACAACTTACGACCGTTCGATTTCAAAGAGATATAATTCAATTTGATTTTGTAAATATTTTTTTTTCTATCACCAAATTTTGAATGTTAGCTTATTATGGAAGCGTTGAAAATTTATTACGTTATTTTTATTTAATTTAAGATTGTTAAAATTGCATTTTTTTCTTAGCTTTATTGGATCTCTGAAGCCTGTGATAATAACAACTTGATCTGTCAGGAATTATTTAATATACTACATATCTTTTCGTAACATTGAACTTATTGGTATATCCACAATACAATTAACGGTGTAACTGCACGATTTCTTTTTTCTCGACCTCTTTTGAGCTTAGAGGCATTCCATGTCCAAAGTATTAGGCCTATCGAAGACTGCTATATTGTGATACATGTAATAATTTTAATGTAGAAATAAATATCGACTTATTCTATCCAATTTAAACGTCTAACTAATACGAATGTTGAATTGTAACTTTCGTAAGTGTTCGACGAGGTACCTTGACTAGTTTCAAGCTGAGCCGTAGTCCATAATCATGAGCTAAAACACCACAGTTTATTGTATCTCACACGGAGGAGCTTTGAGCATTTCTTCACGCTTGCTTGAGTTTACGCGTATTAGAGATTTTAACTATAGAAAATTTAATTTCAGGTTACCTCGCGATGCTTAGAAAGTACATAGGTATAAATCGGAAAAAAAGTCACATTGGTAGGTTTTTAACATACATCAGTGAAAAATTTACAGATTTGTTGGATAGAGTAAGTCGTTATTTAAACAGTTTATGTAATTTGAAAAAAAAAAAACACTTTAGAAAATTTTGGTTATTGTGTTGATTTTTTAGTAATTATATAGTACTTTTTTTAAGTGGGACTAAATAAAAAATCGGCGTACCCACTCACTTTATTTCATTAACCTGTCTATGGACTGCAAGCACTGTGTGTCTTGAATTTTATAGGTAACCTAATGTAATGATTAGTTATATGAATGAATGTCGTGACCCATCTTGCTATTTTAACATATAATGTAATTTTTGACATTGTGATACAGTGAGATGTAACGAATAATATATTTTATGTTTTTAAAAAAAAACTGAATTTTTTGACTTTTTTTTATCTCTTATGTGTGTGTGTGTGTGGGTGTGTGTGTGAGTGTATGTTTGTGTGTGTGTGTCTATGTCTCTGTGTGTGTGATCGTGTGATCGTGTGTGTGTTAGCGTATGTGTATGTGTGTGTGAGCGTGCGTGGTAGTGTGATTGTGTGTGTGTGTAAGCGTGTATGTGAGCATGTATGTGTGTGTGCGTAAGCGTGTGTGTGTGAGCATGTATTTGTGTGTGTATGTGTGTGTGTGTATGTGTGTGTGTGTGTTTGTGAATGTGAGTGTGTGTGAGTGTACGTGTGTGTGTGTGTGTGTGTGTGTGAGAGCATGTATGTGAGCGAGTCTGTTATGTGTGCATTTTTATGTTTTTCTAAACAATGTGAATCATATTTTTAATATTTTATAATATTTTATTAATTCTGCAACCTGCTTTTATTACTATTTCCATACTGCTTTCATTATTACAAGTGTAATGTATAACGCACTATAATAATATTATCCTGTATAATAACTCATTTAGGTTTTTCTGCAACAAATGACCCAATTATAAAGAAAATTGTAAACAAGAATTGTCGGTACAACTATGTGCCCCTTATGCTACCGCTGTGGGATTTGTTCCTGCAGCGGTGCATAAGGGTAGGGTGCAAGGAGGATCCACGTAAACATCTCGGTTCCTCAACCGCCAACCTCACCTACGCGAGGTGCACCCGGTGATCGCTGACGAGGCTCTGGCGACCGGCAAATGGCGGAAAATTGTGTTGTAGCTGGCGATTATGATTTCCGATCGATGGAGAAAATTCATTCCTCGATCTGAAACGCCTGGCACTGCACATCCCAAGCTGATACTATAAAACGCTTGGAAAACCCTCTTTAACTCCAGTAAGGATTTATTTACTTATATTATTTAAATATGAACTGAGTTTGGAGTTAAATTGAGGTTTATTACGCAAAATTGAATATAATTAAGTGTTTTTTTGATCGATATTTCCCTTATGCTTTTCAACGAAGTGAACTGACTGTTCACTTTCAATTGAAGAAGTTCGACCTACATTATATTATTTCATATTTGATTATGTATAGTACATTTAACATAGTATTGGGTCAGTTCAGACCGAGACGTGACGCGACGATCCGAAAGTGCGCAAAGCGCCGCGTCTGGCCACGTCACGGTGTGGGCTGACCCAGGATTCTTTTTAATTTTGGTACTTTATTTTTGGTATATTTGATTTTCAGCTGTACATAACCATTTATATTAAACGATTTTTTTCAATAGTAGTACATTATTTTATTATCTTTAATTTTCTTATCTTCATTTTGATTAGTTTGTCGTATTTTAATTTTTAGCTATTTGTTCTTATATTTAGTCTGCTCTGAATCTCACACATGCACAGAGAACAGGGTTATATTCCACCAATTGGCTTTTTACGAGCACTGGATTTCCTTAAGGCGCACAAGTAATACACAAAGATCCTACTGACCTGAAAAAATTGTGTTCATCACTTTATCAGACATCTCAATAAAACTGAAGACCTCAGTGCTCAGCACATTAAGCATAAAACAGATTCTGATTCCGTGCAGAGTTGTGAGGAGCTATCCTCTATCTCTCTCTAATCTTCCGTCTTCTTCCACGCAGAATTGTAGGGTGATCTGTTTAATTACGGGAAGGCGTTAATATGCTGTCATTATAAACACGCACAAAGTAAAATTATTGTTTCACTACAAGAGGTTTCTTGTCGTGACACAGTATTTTACACCCCTTAGTTTTAAGTTAAGCTGGCGCCGTGAGAGCTGTTTAAATAGGACACTAAACAATTCTGTCACTTTTCCAAATCAATCAACTATATCCTGTTAATGTAGTATTTAGTTGGTCTGTTTAGTTTGTTCAGTTTCCTTATTTTTAGTTCGGGGTGTAAGGGGGAAATTGTTGAATAATTTCTTCAAATGTCAACCTCACCTGCACGCGGTGCACCCTGCTGACACCAACGAGGCTCTGACGACCGAAAAATGGCTGATTTCCAGTCCTTCTGGCCATTTATCGAAAGAAGATCTTAAATACGAATCGTTTTCACATTTCGAATTCTGTCTATATCGCAAACATTACGCAATATAATTAAATATCTCATTGAAATAAATTTTTAAACTGTCGATGCAGTCAATACAAGGAATTAATAAATAATAACAATATTATACAGTTTGTCTAATAAAGGAACAGTAAATTCAAAATTCATATTTCAATCGTATCCAATACAATCATGAAAAAACTAATATAATATAATAGTTTTTTGTGTTGAAACCATCATCAAGAAACTCAAATTGTTAAAAATTCTCAAATTGTCTCTAAATAGGGGAGGTAAATAGAATTTTACTTATATTGAAAAAGGATTCAAAATAAATCTGAAGTCTTGAATTTTCAAAAACATTATTTGAGACTTGATATAAAGATAACGCTTACAGTTATCAAACCATTTCAATAAAAATCAAATTCTAGTTTTTTCTACATAAACTTTAATACTAAGACACTCGGAGTCCAACAAAACGGAAGAGTCTGATGATAATAAGATTTAGATAACCGTCACTTATTCCTCTACAAAGTTTCATTCCTTCCTTGCTGAAACGAAGAACATACGATGGTTCATATTTCCCCGGGACTTGTCCAACAAATTGTCCTGTAAATGTGCGTATTTCTCTAAGTATAGTGAAACTTCTTAAGTGTGGGAGAGCCAAGCTTCGGCGCGAATGGGTCGGCTCGACCGGAGTGATACCACGGCCTCACAGAAAACCGGCTTGACACAACCACAGCGTTCTGTTTCGCCGTGTGAGTGAGGTTACCGGAGGCCCAATCCCTCCCCTTCCCCTATCCCTTCCCAATCCTTATATCCGCAACCCCTATCCCCAAAAGGTCGGCAACGCACTCGTAACTCCTTCGTGGTTGCGGGTGTCCATGGGCGGAGCTGATAGCTTACCATCAGGTACACAGCTTGTTCGTTTGTCGACCAACCACCTAAAAAAATGTCGTGTTAGACAACCGGCAAGAAACTTAGTGCAGAAACTTTGATTATTTTTGTTCAAAATTATAATTATTTCCAATTTTGTGTTAATATTTTGTTTAAATAACAAACCAAACCTGCCATTTCTTTGACTCCGCCGGTGGTAACAGCAGCGTCATCGGCGTGGGAGAAGTGGCAGGAGCTGCTGATCACGAAGTATCTCTATCAACTCCTCAAACTTCGTGATTTTTTAGTTTTACCCATTATTTCTTTTCTACTTTATCACTACTAAAATGTTCTGGTACGATAAATATACAGCAGTGTTTCTCACCGACCCATTAAGTTGGTTTAGTTCGTATACATAATAAAAGTACTTGATCAAAATTGCTGTGAATTCTCAAATTTGCTTGTGTGTTCTCGGTGCCAGTATATAGTCGACGGTTTCCATCTGGTCGAAAAATTTATCTGGACCACTTATAACCATCAAAACACAAGCAACAGGGTTAATTTATATTCAATATATTTTTCGTTGTACTCCGCTAAAAACTTCTTGAGTCCTTTCAGATTATTACAATAGAATAAAATACCCAGGTTAATTTGCAGTAATTTATTCAAAATTTTCTTATCAACAACAATAGTACAGGTCAATTAAAGTATTACTGCATGTGTCATCAGTTTTCTTTTTAATCTCATGTAGTATGTAAAGAATCACTAGTTTTTTTTAAGTCTGGAGTCACTTTTTGCTTCTCACATCTGAGTTCACCGGTGACGGGCAGCAGCGTCACCGGCGTTCTGTTTACTGTTGATCACCAATCACGTGTTCTTGCTTATACTATATTTAATTTTTATTTTTCACTGTATCATATTGTCAAAAATATTCCGTTTGAAATCTTGATCAGCTTCATACATCAAAATCAAGGAACCCAAATGTCTAGTAAGTTATAGTTATTTCTAGATTTTGGGTTCCTTCTTTTTTCAAAAAGAAACGATTGAGATTTCAGTCGGACGCTTTTGTAACTAGTTTTAAGATGTACGACTGACATGCTCCTGGAAATATTAATTTACTGCCACAACAAATAGATGTTCTCAAAAATGTTGTTATGATTGTTAAAAGTCTTCTTACGGACACATCAATTTTTCGTTTCGATTTAGCCAGATGGAAATAAACATATTTAATTTTGCAAATAAACATCGACAGCGGGATACCAGAACTTATAAACATAAATTGTACACTCAACGGAACAGTTACACTTTTTTTGTTCGAGGCCTTTCTGGGGTGTCTATCCACCTCAATAAGCGTGTCAGAGGACCTAAAACAGCAAGAGATACTTACAAAATATACGATGTCTTACACCCCTTACTTCAAGGACAAACGCTAAACAAACTTGAATAACCTAACTATGATATGAAGGGGAATGGTATGAGCGAATTAAGAAGACGGTGAACGTATTAAAGATGAAGCGCCAAAAAGGAGAAGAGAATTTCAATTTAAATACTCAACCACTAGATAACCAATATACAAAGTCATACTTCTACATCTCAATAACTAATAGACCAACATCGATCCTTGAAGATCATAGCGTCATCGCAAATCTCATTTTTATAGCAACCACAGAATTCTTAGACACATAAACTGATTTGAACCTTAATAAAACAGGCCTATTGTTGTAAAAACATAAGCACTACATAACAATTTAAGAACAGCTACCATCTCAGCTCCGTGTCTGAATTGTCTCGTCCACATTTAAGCATCCAATAGAAATACAAGTTCCCACCGGATCCCGTATTTAGTTTTTTAGGCTACAGAAACTTCATTACTTATCAATATCTAAAATCCACTATTTACAACAGAAATAGCAATAGATAGTTCAAACAATATAAAACATAAAAAATCGAAATAGCAAAAACGGGGAAGACGGATTCGAAGACGAGATGGAAGCGATACCACAAATTTTGGACACGAAATAATAGTAAAGATGAAAAATGGTTGAAGTTGTCGATGTTATCAAATCAATAGACTCGGTAACAACATGTTTATATTGTAAATATAGTCTTTCTCAATAATTTAAAACAACACAACAATAGGTACAAGTACATAAAAGTTTGTTTACAGTACACAAGTTTGCAATAGCGTCCATCTTTTGTTGTCCAAATGAAGGCTGTTCTTCTCTTTTTAATTTGTTTGCTTTAAATTTTTCCATCAAATCTTTCGACATTTGACTGTCATATGTTTGTTAATTTCCAAATTAAACGCACACGGGAAAATTGTAACGGACAGAAGGTTCAAGGGCATTATCTGCAATACCATGTTAAAAACTCACTTGAATTCTGATGTTCGAGGAAATATTTGTGAAGGGGTGAGTGGTGTATGCCACTTTTCCCTAGGCTCATCCTACAATAGACCTAGCATGTCAGTCATTAATATAAGTACCAGTGTAATCGCATTTATTAAATACTTTATAAGCTACAGACGATACGGCTGATGCAACGCTAGCCTTCTCAATAAGATCTTAGTCTGTAATTTTAATCTTCATAAAAGTGTAAACAAATTTATTTTTATCACTAATGCGTGGATTGTCATTGGTAGAATGTGGCGTTGGCTATGAGTGACAAAATTGAAAATCTATTGGTCTTCCAGATTTTTGATGTAAATGCTTTGTAACTAGTTGCAAAACATTTACATCTATTATCAGATTAAATTTGTATGTTTGTATAATTAGGAATGTAATGTTAAGAATTTTTTGGAAAACAAGTGCGGATTGGGGACGTTTTGATGTTCCATTACGAAGTGTGAATGTTGAAATTAAATTATTGGACGATGTAAACGTTAATGTAAGCGATATAACGAACATGTAAACGATTAGTGTTAAGCATAAATTTTGTTAACTTAGACGTAAGATTTTTTGTCTATTAAATTTCATTACATTAAAAATATTTAGTTTTATTACTTGTTTTTGCGACCCTGAAAATTGTGATAAAATGGAAATTAACCCAGTCAAAATCCTTACTGCAAACACCAAAGTTTTTATATTAAAAGTATATTCAGGCAAAAAATAACAAAGAAAGTATAATAATATAGTAAAGAAGAGCATCCAAAAAAGTAGTGGGACCCCAGTTGCTGGTTCTACACCATCTTTCTCATATTGGTCCCGATAACATGAAGGCGTAAACATATGTATAATGAGTACGAAGAGTATTTCCATCATATTAATGCACACAGTTAGTTTATAAAGTCAATTTCAATCGAGAAAAAGCCTTGTAAGTATACATGACCAGACTTTAAGCAGTTAAAAAATCCAGCAACAAGATCAGCCTCATTAACAGGAACCGTTTGGCCATGGGTAATGATGAAAAATTAAGAAAAAAAAACAAATGACTACAATATATGGTTGGCTGGGTGAAACAATATGGCAAGGGTTCGTTTCCCGCTTTGTGTCCATATGCAAAATTAAATTGTATTTTTTAATAGAGGCAAACGAGCGTATGGATTATCTGATGGTAAGTGATCAGTGCCTCCCATGGACATCTGCAACAGCAAAAGAGCCACAGGCGCGTTGCCGGCATTTAAAAAGGTTTCGAGAGAATTATTGCACGGCTAGCGGAGTACCTGTAGTGCATCTTGTTGAATAAAACCCATACAGCGCAAGAAGAACTTCCTAGTTTTAGAGTCGTTTAAAAATGTTGTAATAAAATTATTAAACAATCGATGGAGTAATTATTTATGGTTTTCTTCCAAATCCTAGGTGTTGTTGGAGCTGCGGAGAATTAAGGTAAGAAGAAAATATTGATAAGAGTATTTTTGACAGAGTGGTCGCTATCACTCTCTTTTTACACAGGTATTTAGCATAGAGACTCCTTCTTTTTTGTGAGGGGAAAATCATCAAATGGCTTCTCCCACCCAGGGCCGGGCGAGAAAGAGTGTCAGACTCTTACTGACTAAAAACCCCCTGTTCCTTCTCCTGCTGTAGGCCGAGGTCGCGGTGCCTCATTGCGCTTACCCCGCAAACCCGGCTGAACATCAGCC
Source organism: Spodoptera exigua (assembly GCA_902829305.4). Lineage (NCBI taxonomy): Eukaryota > Metazoa > Arthropoda > Insecta > Lepidoptera > Noctuidae > Spodoptera > Spodoptera exigua. The sequence goes on along the minus strand of LR824601.2, from coordinate 1,058,231 downwards.
CTATGGGGCCCCGTCTGTATATGAGCATAGAGACTCCTGCCAATAATATATGATCAATTCACATCTGTAGTCGCAATACTTACCTTAACAAAATGAAGTAAGCCAGTAATAGACCACCACAAATAGGGCTCAATATGGCCAATGCTTAGCTGGGGTCGTGTATCAAGCGCATTAAGATACCGTGGTTTCGGCCTGGAGCAGGAGAAGGATCCAGGGGGAGGGAGGGAGTTAATCAGTAAGAGTCTAGCACTCTCTCTTGCCATACATTGAAAAGCCATATGAAGTAGACCTGCATTACTGCAATAAACGACTTCACAATAACATTGGTGCCTATGAAAGAACGCAGTTTCATTAAAATAGAATAATTGGTGCCATTCAGGATTACAGTTATGTAAGTTCAGTATTTTGTGATCGGTGGACAGAAAATTCAAATGCCTGATGGTAAGCAATCAGCGCCACCCACATAGACATCAGCATCAACAGGAACTGATTGCATTGCCCTTCTTTAAAAAAAGCTTATTATATTTTAATTATAGAGCTTAAAAGACAACGAAGGGGATGATTTTTAGTCATTACGAGACTGAAACTTGCCCATCTCATGGGAGGACAAAATAATAGGATGTTTTTCTTCAAAATAAATAAACAAGTAATGACACAGATGTTTTATTTAATAAATCATAATTATATCCACTTATAGCATTAATAAAAATTGACATTCTCCTATCCAAAATGAACACTATTCTTATAAATAATAAAGTCCATTGATAATACTTTAGGGTGAACTCAATCGTTGCCAACAAGTTTTATTTTGAAAGTATACATTTCTATACATACGAAGTAAATACCAAATTAATATAATACTTTAAAGATTTTTAATAAAAAGATTCAATAATCATAATTGAGCACAAATTTATTTTGATATCACATACTTAATTTTGATTCGTTTAGTTAAAAAATAAATTATTTCCAGCTAAAATTTGATTTTGTTTTTTTTTTAAATACGACAAAAAAGAGGGATCTTATTACAAAAATGGCTTAATACAAGATTGTGTATATAATTTAAAAACTATACCAACTCTAGTACATTTATATTAAGTAGATAGTAGGATTACTTTTTCTACAAACAAATAAATAAATGTATTGAAAATTAAATAATAAATATTAAAATTCTTAATACTGTATTGACACACATCTAGTAGTTACGTATAGAATAATAAAAAAATATAGTTATCTATATTTTTATTTATTTTATTATAATATTCAATATTAATTACACATTTTTTACCATAATTTACAGTTATACAATACACAAAATGTATCACCATATATTTTATACATAAATATTTTAGTTGATAATTTACAAAGTAAGTTGATTGTTTCACAATCGTCTTAGTCACAAAAATATATTCATATATTATTTTAATTCCGACTTCTATCAAATGGTATCTCACTAATTAGCCTACAAAACACTACTTTTACTGATCAGTGAATAAGTACATCTTTTAAACCAGAAATATATACCTAGGGACGTTTAAGTAGGCCTCGTCCCAGTTTCGCGCCTGTGCAATACTTTTTATTTTACATACCTCACTCCTCACTCATCTATTAAAAATCGCATCAAAATCTGTTGCGTAATTTCAAAGGTTCAAAGCATACATAGGGATATAGGGCCAGCTAATCAAAGACTGCTAATGCAGCCGTAGTAAAGACAAAGGGAAAGGTACAGGAATTGTCACCTACTGGTAGCCCTGGTAGGTTTAATAGATACATATGCCACAAATAAACCAGGAAGTAATTAGCCAATACTTTTATGAACATTTTTTAAATTCTCCACGATATTCCTGTTTCCTAATTATGATTACTTATCAGTCATAACCTCTCTTAATCTTTTCTTCTCTCCATTTTAAAATATGGACGTTATACTTATGCATATTAGAACAAGCTCATAGCAGGATAACAAAAACAATTAGCACATACAAAAATGGGTCCCATTAGTAATCCCCTTAATATTACCTACTCTGTGATTTCAGAAAATAACGTTCGAAAGATCGATAAGTCAGTAATGCACAGTAGATAAGAAGTTTTAAATACACACACTACTATACTATGATAATTCATCCAAAAATATAGCTTCTGCGTACAATAATAGAGTTTAAATGAGATAAACATCTCTTGAACATGGAAAAAATTCTACGTTCCAATTTTATATAAATAGGTCTGCCAGATAGACTCAAATCCTCATTACGTAATACCGTCAAATGTTTATCACAATATCAATATAAATGACAAAATATTTCATAAAACAACACACGTATATAAAACTACACATTCGACTTTGTAATTGTTCCTACTCTAGTAAGTTTTCAGTAAGTTTATAGAAATAATGTCATAGAAAACATTGGATCGAACAATATAATATCATCCAAAACTCTAAAGACATAAAGTACACAATACTTTAAATGTAGCAATCCGCTTGACGTATCCATTGCAGGTATTAAAGCAAGTATAAATTACATTATCATTTTAGTCTTACATTTATATATGTCATAAGACAGGAGTTAAGAATCAATCACATACACATAATACATAAAATTCAATACAAACATTCGCTAAAACAACGTTACTTCTAGTACAAATCTTGTAAAAATACTGTGTTTTACCAACACGAATCTGCTCCTTAAATACCTGGACATTAAGCACTAGTCGAACGAGTTAATAGAAATGTCAATGCTCGACTAGCATTTATATAGTATTTAAGAGCTAGTCCTTGTTTTGCTTATAAAGACGACAACTAAGTCCGTGGCACAACCAAAGCTTTAAATGGGGCTGCAGACGGAGTTGCTCCATCAACATGGTCTAGTGAAGGCAGAGGTTCTCCAGGAACTGGTAGGAAAGAGAACTTCTGCAACATCGTAGTGGTAAAGACGAATATATTACATTTTGCTAAAACGTCTCCCATACACCTGTGCTTAGCCAGACCAAAGGGAAAGTAATGGTCTGGCAGGCAGATCTTCCCTTCAGAGAGAAATCGTTCTGGCTTGAAGGCATAAGGCTCTGGATACATCTCCTCGTCCATCAGGATGTTTGTGAAGTTGCTCAGCACCATCGTGTCCTGGAACAGTAAGGTAGGTTCTGGTAAGATTATTTATTTCTCATAGTAACACAAAAAGGAGGTTATATTAAGTAGTTAGAAATTAATTAGATGCGTGTAAAACATACTGGCGTCCAATCAATCAATCGCCAGTTCAGTCTCTACAGTTTTATAATAAACTATCGTTACCAACGCACAGACAGTCTAAAACAGTAACTATGGTAGTAAAATACTAATTTAAATTCAAATGAATTTATTTCAATACCTTTGTTAGTTTCCACAAGGTGTAAGGTATTAACAACCAGATTCAAAACCCGATTTAGCCCGATTTTTGGACATACCAAAAACAATGTTTAATTTGTTGACCTAAACACCATTGAAAGTTTTAGCGTTAGGTTATGTTTGCTTACCTCAGGTATAAAGTAGCCAGCCAGGTTTGTATCTCTGAGAGCACGGTGAGGTACTCCAAATGTCCGTCCCATAAAATGTCGTACACACTCGTGCACTACAGCCTCGTTGTACGGCATGCTGGAAAGACGGTAAGAATACGATACAATCTATAATTAATATTGCACATGATATTAGACTTACCACTATAATATTTTCAGCAGTAGTATTACGGTGGTAGCATTTAGCTGTGCTTATTTCGTCAACCATATTCGCAGTACGACTGGAGTTAGCAATGGTAGATTCTATAGAAATATTTGAGACAAATAATAACATAACTGGTGATTTTTTATAGAATACTGCATCTGATTCTTAGGCAGTTTTATTTATTACTGGTATATAACGACAATACTCACTTGGGACGGTCATCCAAACTGGGCGTCCTGTCCCTACCGACAATTCTGTCGATCTCCTCCTGAGCTTTCTTCTGCACTTCTTGTTCCCTTACTAAGTAACTGAAGCAGAAGCTCATACTTTTACTGGTAGTCTCCGTGCCAGCCATGAACATGTCCATACACATCGCTACCAGTTGACCCTCTGAATACGTGTCCACTTCTCCTTTCTCCTTCAACACTCTTATGTAAACGTCCATAAAATCCCTATCTTCTTGTGAAGAATCGAATCTATCCTTATGTCTAGCTAACTCCTCCCGAAGAAATTTCCATATTCTTTTGTGCGTTCGTATGAAGTCTTTATACCCTGACAACGTAGGAGTCACAATGCTCAAGATGGGAAAGTGACTGAAGAGTGTACCAACCATATCAACTGCGGCGAATAAATCAAATAAAAGACTTTGGAGCACTTTCATCTGAGGGTCGGTGGGTTTGTACCTGATGCCCGCCATCATCGTCCACAGCGTGTTCAAGATGTACACGTTGAAGAAATTATGCATTTGAATAATAGCTGTCTTGCCATCATTTTCACCAACCAATGTCATGACGTCGTTTACCATGTGACACGCTTCTGACCTGGCGATATCTTCCATTCCTCGTCTCCCAAATCCAAACTCTTTCAAATGTCGCAACAGAAATCTTCTTTGTTCCTTCCACAGCTCTCCATCAGTGAGCAGCACTCCACGTCTCTCTCCCCAAGTTCTTGTTTGATAGAATATGCCTTTTGGTCTTCCATCAATGTCTTCATTGAAGAGCATTTCTTTGTTAGCTTCAAGACTGTTCACCATCACAATTCTGTCTTTTCCAATTCTTAGACCGAGGAGGGAGCCATCTTTGGAATAGGACACAGAGAGCTCTTTCACAGCTTTGTATAGATAACCAGTTTTTTCTCGGAGTTTGTAAACTTCACTGGCACAACCCAGTATAGGAACCCATTTCGGACCGGGTGGGAATTTCTTAGGTTTACGCGTATCATAGTAGATGTACAAGCAGACTGCTATAAAAATTGTTAACGTTGCCAGCCACATCTGGAAAACAAGAAAAGAAAGAAATGTTAAAAAGTACATTTTAGCTTGAAAATGAATTATTATAACTTCGCTATAACAAGAGTTCCTTCGCTATACTGACAAATTGACTTAAAAATTCGCTTAGCATACATTATTGAGGTAGAATGATTTCAGGTAAAGTGATTCTATCCTTTTCTAAGGGAATCCCAACCAGGTGCAAAATGAAGTCTATAATTTCGCTAACAGCAGTAGCGTACGTAATGCTCCCAGCGATGCGTGTCTACCAAGTAGTGCATAACTTCTTACGTCCACGTTACGTGCACTTGCGTGACAAGAAAGTAATATTGCAATGTTTGGAAGAAAGGGAGCAGATAGCCGTATTGGGATTAAATATTTCCTTTATAATATATATCTGAGCTGAGTATTTAGGTCCTTTTTAGAGGAGAAAATCGTTCCATGGGTTCTCCCATCCTATGTGGGACGAGAGGGAGTGTCAGACTCTTACTGACTAAAAAGTACACCGTTTTTTCCAAGACTCCAGGCTGAGGTCCCGCTAGCTTATTGCCCTTACCTGCAACCTTAGCTAAACATCATCTACACACGTATATGTAAAGTTTCTTTATTAGGAGATGAGCTAATTGATTCCGTGCTATGACTAAGAATTTTCTAAATATAAAAATATTAGATTTATTAATATATGTATATAATACTTCAACTTATCCCTTGCTTGGTATTTGTGATTGCAGCAAGTCTGATATAAATATACAAGTAATAACAAGATGCATCTGTTTCGGATTCAGCGGGAGGAAACGCCCGAGCGTCGTCATTGTGAGGACCACCTAGAGGATACGGTGGAGCATACGGTAGCGGTATGCCCTGCCTGGGCTGAGCACCGCCGTATCCTCTGGGAAGTGATCGGCGGCGGCGACCTCTCGCGCCCGGCCTTAGTCGAGGCCATGGTGCGGAGTGAGAGGAACTGGGACGCCGTCTCCTCCTTTTGTGAAGCAGTCATGCTCGCAAAGAGAGAGGCGGCCCGCGTGAGGGAGCAATCCTCCTCCTCACGCCCCAGCAGCCGCAACTGGCGACACTACGGGCGTCGGGGATCGAGGGACGATCTCCGGCCACCGTAAGCACGGGCCTGCGGTCGGCGAGTAAGGGCAGCTCGCCGCCCGACCAGAACCAGGCCCGAGCGTACGGCGCGTAGCGTTCCGCGCGCGCCTCAAAGAGCCATTCGACCACCACAGACGGGGCCCTAAAAGGCTGATGTTCAGCCGGGGTTGCGGGGTAAGCGCAATGAGGTACCGCGACCTCGGCACAGAGCAGGAGAAGGAACAGGGGGGTTTTTAGTCAGTAAGAGTCTGACACTCCCTCCTGCCCGGCCCTGGGCGGGAGAAGTCATTTGATGATTTTCCCCTCACAAAAAAAAAAACAAGTTGCATACAATTATTTATGACATAGGATAGCTAGCCAATGGAGAAGGTCTATGTTCAGCTGTGTGTCTTAGCTGATTCAAGATATTAAAATGATGATGAAAAGTTAAAGTTAAATGTTCAAATAATAAAGTTATCAATTCCAACGCTAAAACATTTTATTGTTTGAATAGCCCTGTATATTGTATATCTACATTATTACAAATATAAATTTTTATTGCTTTGTTGCTTAGTCATAGAATTCTGGATAACAATATAGGTACATAATAGTTAGAAACATTAAGATCTGACCGAACGTATTAAAGTACAAAATTATACAACTATATCTATTTATTGTGTTTTTTCTTCATTTTAATTTATACTAGCTACTCTCGCGCGGTTTCACCCGCTGCTCGACTCCATGTGGTCGTAGCGTCATGTTTTATAGCCTATAGCTCTCAGGAACATTGTAGCTAGGTATCTATCAGTGAAAGAATTTTACTAATCTGACCATCGGTTCCAAAGATTACCCCCTACATACAAATTTACAAATCTTACCTCTTTGTGATTTTAGTATGTTTATATCAATATTATTACTATATTTTAGCATTATTTTAGCTTCATTATAACTGTAAGTAGAACGATCTCTAACCATAATTATTAACAATCTGTTACGAATGTATTTTTTTTTTCAGAATAGTCAGATTGGTACCGCTTCCTTAATGTAGCCTTTTAACATTATAATTTCGATATAATAAAACTGTGTTTTATTTATTTAAATTGATTGTTTAATTCCATATAACTTAAAAATGGCACATTCCCCGATGGAGGTAGTTGAAAGATGAAATAAAGCTAACATTCGCACACGCAATGTAGCAATTTTAGTGTTATACGTTTTTGTAAACAGTGACATCTATCAGATTTATTTTGAACGTTTTTGTAAACAGTAACATCTATCAGATTAATTTTGAACTTTTGTCACTCTAAAGCCTCCGCTAAGCTTTGATTCTTTCAGTTGTGATTTTACTCACTTGATGGCGTGTGGCTGTATAAAGAAAATGAAAACAAAAGACCGAATTTCATACATTGTAATAAACAGTGCCACCTATAAGGTTTACATTGAACTTTGATCCACCTAAAGCCTACCTGACGACCTGCGCAGTTGCAAAATGTTTTATATATACCCGATAGATGGCGGTGTACGATTTTAACCTCAAATATTAACGCATCTCATCAACAGATGGCGAAGTTCTACATAAACAAAAGTTTCACGACATAGTCATCTTGTGGTAAGCAGATTACAACGTGCGCTTCGTGGTGCATTTGCATGTAATAGGGAACGAGTACACTGGTCTTTATTGGGCTGTATTATGGAGCCCGACTTCTTTAAGATAACCATACTAGATAAGTACAATGATTCTGCACCAAATTAAATTCGCTTTATTTTAAATTTAAATACAACCCACAACGCACGCTTATTTATTTCGAAATAATTGCATGCTTGCAATAATTTTATCATGACAATATAGCAGAACAATGTTGAATACTGAATATTGAATAACGTAAACCTTAATAAACACAGAGAGAAAACGTTCCCGAGAAACTTAGGTATCACATAACACGGTTCAAAGGTCAAGATAGAATTTGTTCTTGCATAATTACGACACAACTTATTGAAATTCTTGTAGGGACCTCGGTACCACTGTCGTAGACTTGAAAATATTTGTATATTACATACCAACCCTGTTCTTTGTCCAAGACAAAATCGACCCACATTTTAGTGTAGATACGTTAGATAGTAACGTGTTTACTAAATATCTACCATTTTAAATAAACCATTTTTTCATTGAATCTATCGGCTTAGTGACATCACTCAGTCTCGAGAAAAGTTACAACATGAGCTTCCGAAATTCTGTCTTTTACATTATTTATAGTTTACGAATAAAATGTTTTTCTTCTTTATTAATATCACATTCACTACGCAACCAAGACCGGTGTTAACAACTCCAATGCCTATTGTCCAATATATTTGAGTCCAAAGACATTAAAAAAAAATCAAATATTTTCATTCCCTACACAATAGGTACCTAAGCAGGAAGGCAACCAGTCTTTACTACACTTTTGGCAGGTAGTTACACAGTATTGACATCATAGTATATATTCTTCAGAGAGGTATTTACTTTCCCGTAATGAAAACTAACCAACGTCTTATAGTCCACTTGAAACTATGTTACGTTGGAAACCAAATCATATCTATATCACCAAATGAACACCTCAATCCCTTTACACAAAAGACAAACACTTTCACGTTACCAACATCATACAAGTATGACGATCGCTGACAAAATATCACAATTTAACACCGTTCACACGAATTCAGTAAAAGATGAATTAAAACTAAGCACAAACATTGATAAAATTCACACAAAAACATCACTAAAAATCTTATCAACTATCAAATTACTTCGCTATCGTGGTAAATTAGCAAAGGAATATAAGACTTTCTAAGTAAAAATATAGCAAAATAAATGCATTTTCGCATTGCACTAAATTGTTACGTAAAAGTTATTTACCTTGTGAGTCAGTGGGCAAGCTTTCACTGCAGCTCGCCTGTTACTCGCAGTGGTATAAGCACACCCCGCCAGTTGCAGCGATGCAACGGATTTGTTTACACCGTAGCGTAATATTTACTTTCAAATCTATCGACCAAATTTTCTGTTGGCTTGGTAATAACAAGAGAAGAGAGTAATAAAAACTTAAGAATACAATCTCCATAACAACTTTCATTAATTACCGAGTGTTTGAATATTACATACTTACTAAAAACCCCCTTGTTGCTCCTCCTGCCCCGAACTTAGTGGCGGTGTATTACAGCGCTTTCCCCGCAACCCGACCGCACTGGCAAAAAATATACGGTATTTTAGTTACTAAGTTCGAATACATACATGGCAACTATTTAAATTATTTTGTAATCCTCTTTTTATGTCACGCGGGAACAAACGGGCAGACAGATTTCCTGATGGTAAGCCATCAGCCCCTCCCATAGACATCTACAACACCAGAGCAGTTGCAAGTGCGTTTGGGTAGGAGAAGGATTTAATTTCTAACCCCACTTATACGACGAAACACAACGGTGAGGTTTTACGCCGGTTTTCTGAGAACGTACTATCGTTCCGGTCAGGGCGGGCCATTCGTGCCGAAGCATCATTCTCCCATATTTATAAATTCTTTACATTTAATAATTAATTAAGTACCGATTGCGTTACCAAATCAGTTTCTATGGATCGTATTAGGTTACCATTGAACGACTTAAAATGGTATTTCATTTCTGTATTCTGCGTAAAAGCATTACAGTTCGGTGTAATCGCAGTCTGTAAGGTACCGCTTATACGTGGACACCAAATATTGCAATACACCGCGACGAGACGTGCACCGAGCTGACTAAAGTTAAATTTCCGGAGACTGTCGGAAGTTATTTCACAAGGCGTCTAAATGTTAAGCTAAATTAAAAATTAGTTTGAAAATAATTTCTGCTTCTAACCGAAAGTAGGGGATGGATTTTTACAGCTTACCTTTGTTACGAGCTAGTAAGATTGAAAGAAGGTTATGTTTTTTTCCACGATATTTTCGATCAGATGTTTTTTTTTTGCTTATTAATAAATTGAATTTTCAACTTAATCACAACAATTACTATTTTTGTGATTACGTTGATAATCGATTTTTTTTATTGTGGTTGTTTCATAATTATTTTAATTAGGTGCATAAGTTGTTTGGTAAAATTGCTAAATAAGTAGTAGTATTGATAAGTATAGATAAGTAGGTAGTAGTAGTATTGAGAAAGACGGACGGTCGATGGGCCCGAAAAGTCCTAGAGTGGCCGTGGAAAACTTGGTGTGGGTAGGCCTCGCGCTAGGTGGACCGACGACATCGTCAGAGTCGCGGGGAGCCAATGGATGCAGGTGGCAACTTGTCGTTCGACATGGAGAGCTAAGGGGGAGGCCTTTGTCTAGCAGTGGACGTCTTCCGGCTGATGATGATGATGTATTGAGAATTAGATTCCTACGTTTAAGTGTTTCGAATCTTAGTACCTACTTAGGTATAATGTGTAGGTAGTGCAATAGACGTTCATAAACGTAAGTTGTACTTAAACCAAACCTACCTACTACCCTTTCACAGTTGTGTTCCCTTAAAAATCAATTCATGAGGTTAAACCAAAAAAGAAAATCAGAATTGGGCTTATTAAAATAGTAAAAATTAATTGTTTCGACTACTACAATAAAAAATAAATGATCATATTACTCATTTATCTTAACAACTTTTAATTGTGGGAGAGCCATGCTTCAGCACGAATGGGTCGGCTCGACCGGAGTGATACCACGGCCTCACAGAAAACCGGCGTGAAACAACCACAGCGTTGTGTTTCGCCGTGTGAGTGAGGTTACCGGAGGCCCAATCCTTCCCCTTCCTGGACCCTTCCCCAATCCCTAAATCTCCAAATCCCTAATCCCTAAAAGGTCGTCAACGCACTCGTAAGTCCTCCGTTGCGGGTGTCCATGGGCGGCGTTGATTGCTTACCATCAGGTAATCCGTCTGCTCGTTTGCCGACTTATTACATTAAAACTATTTTTATTTTTATGTTCTATGTTCATTTTTGCTTTTCTTAAGATTATAGGTATCGTACAATTTACGTTGAAAAGTATAATTATATTATTTTCTCTTACATACGAGGGTAAAATAGTACGCATGCCGAATTCAATACCACACATACCGAACACTAGTTCCAATAACGTAAACTAGATGGCGCTGTATTACCTGTTGTTGTGTAAAATCGCAACATAAAACTGCTACATCGTTTTCTACAGAACCTTTATTACTTTCATTTTATGGCACCAATGTAATTTTATGGTACTTTAATAGCCTTAAAGATTGACCTTCTTTGTGTAGGTACCTGTTTGCAACGTTATTTGTAGTTCGAACATTGTACCTAGGTTTATTCCGGTGCCGTTAGTTCAGTCTCAAGGTCGCAGCGAACCAATCTTTTGAACAATTTGTAAGAGCCATAAAGTTAGATTTGTAGGTATGAGAGAGATTTATTTTAGACCCTATTTTATAATAATCGATACAGGTATCTAGTCAGAGGCAAGATACAGTTTCTACGTAACATTTTTTTTGTGATACCTAAGCCGGTAACGAACAGACGGATTACCTGATGGCAAGCAATTCGCGCGCTCATGAACACCCGTAACGCATTATTAAGATAAGTGGTCGTTGGAGTTGTCGAAAGATTTAAGTTATCATAGCCAACAGATCGTTAAAGTGGTAAACAATATTACTTTCAGTTTCTTAAAGTTTCAGTAAACTAATCTGCTCCTGAATCTTGTCTGATTAATGTGAATTGAATCGCTAGGAGTACCTAGGTACTAGATTATATAGGTACACAATTTCATAAATCTAATTGTTTAAAATGTAGGCTACACTTCTCGTATTAAATTTTAGCAGGAACTTTCTTGAGTTTAATAATTATGTTCCTACAATTAAACTAATTTACAACAGAACACTATTATTGTTATGCAATTTATAAGGTGCTCTTTATTTTTTTGCTTCCTTTTAAAATCGAAACCGGTATTACAATAGTAATAAACATCTGGCAGCTAAATGTCTCGATGATCGAATAACATTTCTGACCATGTGACACATTCTCGATAATATTTGAGTATTGAAAGAGATAAGAGTTCCTGTATAGAAAGGAGTACCTTTTCATAGTAGTGGTCACGGCAGTTTGCAGGTTAAGGCGCCCGCTTCTCGTGCATGAGGTTTCGAAGTACCTACCCATGTGTCTTTTTCCTAGTTATATGTATGTACTTTTTAAGATTATTTAGACACCGCTAACATAGGGTGACGAAAAACATCGCGCGTAAACATTTATATTTTATAGGTTTACTAGGGTGATTAATGCTCAAACCTTCTCCGTGATAAGAGTCCTTTGCTCAGCAGTAATCACTTCACGTTAAAAACTGGGCAATAGTGTAGCGACATGTACCGCACAACACGCATCAAAGTACCAATCACGTTCAAGATTCTACTTCGCGGTATAATAGTTCTCGACGCAAAGAAGGTACATTACAAAATTACGAAATCAACCGTTGGGCAGTAGTCCATTATACACAACACCCGTCCATGTCCATCCTCCCTTTTCAATGGAGGATGGAAAACTTTACAACCTGTGTAGGCCTACCATGATGTGTTAAAGCGTGAATCTTCCGGGCGAGAATGAGGGATGGAGCTATACACCTTTTATAGCTCCACGTCATGGTAGGCTTTCTGTTCTTTTATCCCCCTAAAATAGTAAGTCGAATAGACTCCTCTTTCATTCAGAAGAGGTTATATTTCGTTACGGATTATCATGAACAATGTAATTGTGAAAATGGAGCATTACTGTTTACCTAGTTTAAGTGCCCGAGACCAATCGAACAAATTGATACGTATGGCAAGTACTACCGTGACCATTTGGCCCCATTCCTGCCGGTCCTGTAAACCCTAATCACTGACCGAAGTGTTATTGATAACTCCATAGAAAATATAGGTACGTGCTAATTCATACCTCTGTCATAGTTACGTTCACTAACATACAGGGGTGTGATTCTGTAAGACTTCATTCTAAACTTCGAATCTGAATCCGCCGTGAGTAGTAGTACACTAGCGCTACACTTGCGAGTTGAACTAAATTGACAGCATCATTTTGAAAGATAAAGTATGAAATGACGTTAAAAGTGGCATTCTAAAATTTAATTTACCCGTAATTTCGACGCCCCCTTCGCACTCGAACACGATTCAAAAACAAACAAATTTTATAGAATCGACGTGCAGCTCTGGGATAGACAACAACAACAACAGGCAAATTACATATTTTATTGTTGTTTTTATTATTGCCGAGAGAAGTAGCGGCCTACAAACGCTCACTACCGAGCAAAGGCCTTTCGCATGGAAAAGGTGAGCATTCATAGAGCCTATATCACGGGAAGTGTTCAGGGGAATTTTTCGGTTTGATCCTCGCTACATCTTTTCGCCATCGTTCTTCGCACAGCCAAACTTTGGAATGCTCTCGAACTCAAATGAAAACCTTCACCTCCGGGATGCAATGGTATGAAACTTAAGGAGTGCAATAAAGTATTGAGTACAATTGGATACGCACGCGAAAGCAGAAGCGGTCCACATGCCAGCTATAAATACATTATATTCCAGACACAATTCCGGATTCATTGTTGAGATTGTAGTATAAAAATACAAAAAATAAGAAAGAATAATTCTTCGCTACTATTTACTTCTAAAACCAGATCCGTCGTAGTAAATTTAATTTAGATATTTCATCATTTCTCTTTTATGTATACGAGTAATATATTAAAATCTATTTTGAAGACATTATTATATTGAATGATATTATAGTAAAGTATTCTAAACTGGTTTTTCTAGTCATTTTACGTCCGATTTAGAGGTCAAAAAGTGTCGAGGACAACTTCTCAGGTTCATTTCCCGAGATGAGTAAAGATTTTTTAGGGTTTTCGTAATTGATATTGGTATTTATTTGAAATACATATTCAACTAGCTTTTGCCCGTGACTTCGTTCGCATGAAATAGTGACATCCTGCACGTTTTTGGATTAAAAACTATCCTTTGTCCTTTCTCGAGTGGAACTCGAACTATGTCTATACCAAATTTCACACAGGTAGGTTCAGTAGTTTAGGCGTGAAGAAAAGACAGATAGACAGACATAGTTACTTTTGCATTTAGAGAAGTATATTCTATGATCGTATAAATGTATTGCTTGATAATAGAACCATTAATTACATAATTTAAAATGTTTAAATTAGTTTAAAACAAATATTCTTACACGATAATTATATTTCTCAAATGTGTATCTTTATAATAAACACTTTTTAATGTCTTAGGTCGGCAAACGAGCTGTCGGATTACCTGATGGTAAGCAATCAACGCCGTCTATAGACACTCGTAGTACCAAAGGAGTTACTACAAGTGCGTTGACGGCCTCTTTTGGGTGATTAGGGATTTAAGGATAGGATTGAATATATTTTGCCTTCTGACCCAAGTCCGAATCAACGTTTGTGTGCTTTTTGTGTTGTTATGTTTTCAATGGACACCTGCAGCACTGTCATTGCATATTCACTCAGCGATTCCTTAAAAAGAACAAAGTGACAGTCACGTCGAAGTTTCTGAACTCGCTAACTAGGGGGCTAAGTGAAAAAACCTCCTTTATTCTAAAAAAGGTCTGGGCATTCTAAAAATTTGAATAGGTAAATGCAGTTGCGAATAAATAATTAGTTTCATCTATATTTATTTAGCTCTCGCCACACTGTTTTCGACTTTTAACAAGAATTATCTACGGAATTATAAATATTGTGGTGGGTCAGGCTTCAAAAGGATGGGCGAGTGAAACCTGGCTAGTACTTACCAAATTCATTCTTTATTGTATTGTACTTTTTAAGGCTATTAAGACACCACTAACACTGATAGAAATATATGATAATGAATTTATTTTGAAAGAAGAATATCATCAAATGACTCACTCTCACCTCGGTGAGGCGAGAAGAATATGCCAGTCTGTTACTGACTAACAGCCACCAGGTTCTATCTTCCTGAAAGGAGTTCCTCCTGACTGGTTCCTCTACTGCAAGATGGTGTAGACCGTCTACCTCCGTCCCTTACAGGAAGATGATATTTTATTATTATTATATTTGACATATTTTTATCAAAGACATGTCAGCCCCATCGTACCCTTTTATATACATTGAAATTAGGTAGGTATATATATTATATTATTACTTAAACAGATTTTTGAATAGGACTCAAATTAAAAGGTACAACTTTTTAATAATCACCGAAAAAGGTCTAGACAATATAGATTGGATCATATTGGATCATTTTAGATCATATTCAATTTGATCGCAAACAAAAATAAAGTATGTATGTAAGAACAATGAAATAAAAACAAACAAAACATTTCCAATACCTACTGAAAGCTTTTGGTTAGAACATTAAATATAGGATATGTTCTCATTTTTAAATCCGGTGCTTATGTCAACAATAGTCTAGAAAACATTCAAAAAAAACTTGTAGATAAATCATGGTCATGCTAATACTACCTGTTCACTGGCAGACTTTTTATTGCGATTGGAATTTGCGTTTATTAGCGTTGATTTTTGTTACTAGAGAATATTATTATTTTATTTAAATAAAGTATAGTCAGTATAGTGAACAGTTCGATATAATAATATGTAAATTTAATTAAAATTATTTTTTGATATGTTACGTTCTGAAGTAAGCGAACTTCATGTTTACATGTAAGTACTTCTTATATTGATAATTTACCGATACCACTCAACGACATGACGTCTTTAACTGAACCAGTGGCTTTGCTAAGCACACATTGCTTAGATTTCTAAACTGACTTAAGCAAGCGTGAACCAAATTCTTCTCTGTGTGAGAGCCTTTGTTCAACAGCAGACACTTATGATGATGATGACTCATGACTCAACTACATATTATTATTAAAATAACAATGATTTCAAAATGCAATAATTTATGGAGTACATTCTAAAACCACTAACATAATTAAATAATACACAACATTAAATTAAATAATAATTCACTTAATATTACTGTAAATTGTTAATTTTCATTAGTACACTATAGAATTCAGGACCATTTCGTTTCAAAATTGTAAAATAATTTTATGTCGAACGATAACGAACCTTATTTATTAATTACGAAATGGACCATAATCGTGTGTAATTGAATGGGATACAAATTGGCAAGCAATTTGTTAATGCAGATAATTTGATAGGGCAATAACGCGTGTCGTCCGGCGAATGGAAGATTTATTTTGTTGAGATAAAACATTCCATTGCAATGAAGGCTAGTAAAAAGTGTCCAAGTGTCAAAGTGTTTTTACGTGGAAGACCCATGCTTCGGCACGAACAGGCCGGCTTGATCAGAGTGATACCACAGCTTCACAGGGAACTTGCATAATAGATAGAATAGATTGCATAAGAACGCTAGCGTTGTGTTTCGCCACGTAATTAAGGTTACTGGATTCCCAATCCGCCCTTGCCTCCATCTAACGTGAAAAAGACGAAATACAATAATCAATTTAAGTGTGGGAGACTCAAGCTTCAGGACGAATGGGTCGGCTCGACCGGAGTGATACCAGGGCCTCACAGAAAACTGGCTCGAAGCAACCACACCGTTGTGTTTCGCCGTGTCATTGAGGTTACCGGTGGCCCAAACTTTCCCCCTCCCCCATCTCTTAACAATCCATAAATGACCGAAAGCCTTATCTCTTAAAGGCGTCAACGCACTTGCTTAACATCAGGTAATCCATCTGCTCGTTTGCATCCGATCTACGCCATAAACCAAAAAAAATCAACACAGCAAGCGTGGTTTCACGCTGGCATAATTTGGGCCGTTTTCAAATAGACTCGGCCTATTCGTGCCGAAGATTGAAGATTTAAAACGTTAATATTTTTTTTATGAATGAACAATATATTATGTAGATATATCAAACCGGTTTGTACCTAAGTATGTATATGTTATGTAAAGTGTTAAAGACCTCTCAACCTTGAGTTTATATTTAGTAATGATATTTTTAACCGACTTCGAAGAGAAGGTTTGTCCATTCCATTGTTTTTCATTACCTGATGTTAAGCAATCGGCGCAGCCCATCCAGATCCAGACATCCGCAACACCAAAGTTGTCACGAGTTTGTTGCCGGCCTTTTGGGTTCAGGGTTTCGAATATTTAAGGTTTGGAAAGGGAGGAGAGGGAGATGGGCTGTTGTTGTTTTACGCCGGTTTTCTGTGGGGCCGTGGTATCACTCCGGTCGAGTTGACCCCCTCGTGCCGAAGCATGGCTCTCCCACACTTAGCGTAAAACTGGGATTTATAAACATAGCATAATTCATGAAAAGAGTGTGTTGAATAATTTAGTTCGTTTTCGTTTCTATTCTCGACACAATCATTTATCCAGGAAAGAAAATATAAAGAGGACTCTCAGATTTTTGCAGGCTCAAACCCCGCGGTGTCCTTATTTCGCGGGTTAAAAACACTATATAATACCTTCAACTTGCTCCCACATTTAATAAAAAACGGAAATAGAAAACTAATAGCACTAACTTTTTTGGTCAGACGTCTCTAACTTTGGTAGGAGCACCTACATTCAGTGCGGGATTAACAACCCAATGTTTTGACATTTCAAAAGTGTGTAAGTGTGAAGTTTATTGACATTGTCTTTGGAAAATAGCCGCCATATAAAAAGCGAACATTAAATGTTAACTCTGATACCAACCTCACATCACACATAGATATCAGATAATTGTTACACGCGTTACAAAGTTCTGAACAAACTTTTGTATAACTGAACAACTAAATGAAAACAATAAAATACATATAGGTATTCAGGCTTTAAAACGTAGCGATATTAAATTCTTCTCACACAACGAGTATCGGAAATTGTTTCCAAGTCGCGCGTTGAACAGCCGGCCTTATTTGAAAAGTTATACTAAAACATCTGAACCGGTCGACCTTGGACATTTTTTGTCAAAATAACGATTTTTCTAGTTCAAACTTTAAGACCAATGATTCAATATTTGTGTCTGAGAAGATTATTAGGGTTCTTGGAATTTAATAAAATAAGTAGAAAATAATGTCATATAAAATGTCACGTTATTTTATCTCCATAACAGTCTTAAAAATGAAACATATTTGTTTTTTATTTCTACATCAAATGTTATATAGGATGCGTTTAATGCTAGATATAACCAGTACCAAGTCGTAAAACAAAAAGAGAGATATTATTCAAAAAGAGAAATATCATTTAATAATACTACTTAGTCTGAAAAGGAAATTGAACCTTCAGTAGCACCACTTATATCCAAAAGCAAATTGCATTCATCACATCACATACTCAGACGACAGGCGCAATGGCGCAACCAATAAAAGTAAGCAAAAAAAAGATTAAAAATCTAAGTAATAAACAATAGAGAAACCATATTGATTATGATTGAGCATGCCCACGTTAAGTGGATCTCCATCTAAGCATTATCACCTTAAAAGTAAAACTAAAATGACTTTTGTTTAGCACTTATTAGTTTTGTAGTTAACATTATTTTTAATTAATGATCATAAACTTTATCGCCATACACAAAAAGACAAAATTCCTTTATCACTAAACCCGTATCCATCTGAAACCTGTTCCATACACAGATGAACAAAAACACGCCGTCTACAGTCTTTAACTAAGCTGATTTCCGCATCACATAAGCACATTACTGGCTGAATATCAATCGCCAAACATTCCATATTAGTTCCTAATATCGGACGGCTGTGTTAACGTTGGGCGATTACCTAACGTAATTCCAATGTCCGACGTTTCACTGGTTTCATTACTGAAGTAAATTGAATGCGGTCTTTGCAGTGGTCGCTTTGAAATTTACATTTGGTTTCAGAACGACAAATCACACACACACAAGTTGAAGTAGAAGATCCGCTGAGACTGATTTGATGTTTGGTAAAATTATTAATTGGTTTTTTTTATTTACTGTGTCGTCTTTTTGAGGGTTGTTATTTATTTAAGGATTGAAGATCGGGAAGAGGTGGCCTTACTACTACTATGATTGTAAACTGATGTTTTGAAACCTTCCTTGATATATAATTATGTATGTATAGACTACTCAAAATAAAAAGTTGTTTTTACTATAGAACTACTAATTTCTAAGAGTAGCGCCCTAAAACAAACTGGTGTCCGACTTATTGAGCAAGCAAAGACCATCTCAAATTAGCTCTTAAGAATTCAGCGAAGCAGGATGACAACGCCTGGATGTCGTCATTGTAAAGACCACCCGGAGGATACCTACGGAGCATTCGGTGGCGGTGTGCTGAATAAGCACCACCGTGTCCTCAGTGAAGTGATCAGCAGCGAGATCTTGAATATTTTAGATAAAGTAAGAATTTCAAATTGTGCCTCTTTATATCAACTCATTTGGCTTATTACTGGCGAGAGAGGATTCTGACATTGCTAATAACGAGTATTTCTGTTTATAGCTTCGCGAATAAACGTCATGTTATGATTCAAGTAGTGTATTTTAAGTAGGTACTAAAAAACGTTATAATAATATTATAAATTACATTCCCAAAAGCGTTTGTAGATCTAGGAAGTATGCTAAAACTCGTGTCTAAAACAGACAAGGTTTAATTAAAAATGTTTTGTAAGCCTCGGCTTTTAAAGACATTCAGGTACAAAGATAAGAACTCAGCTGAAACCTACGTAGAAAAAAAAATAATTAGTCCTTAGCTTATATTCTTAACTATTATTTTTTGGGGTTAAATTAAAGACAGATAAGTGCAAAAAAACAAGAAAATGAGACCCTTTCTAAAATGTTTTTTTATGGAATAGGTCGGCAAACGGCAGACGGATTACCTGATGGTAAGTAATCAGCGTCGCCTATGGACACCCGCAACGGAGGAGTAACGAGTGCGTTGCCTACCTTTTAGGGATTAGGGTTTTGGAGATTTAGGGATTGGGAGGGATCGGGGGAGGGGATAAACTCACTCACACAGCGAAACACAACGCTGTGGTTGTTTCACTTCGGTATTATGTGTGGCCGTGGTATCACTCCGGTCGAGCCGACCCATTCGTGCCGAAGCTTGGCTCTAAGTAAGATAAAAGTAAATAAATGATTAGTCGTTGACTTTAAATAACAAGGACTTTAAGATATACCTGTATTTGATATTTGTTGTAGTGGTTAGTTCCTAAATGGAAACATGTTCCGGATCTAAGAATGTTGGTGATTTTTGTAAGTTGTCTACAAAAAACAACAAAAAATGGTCATGTTTTGCTCCAACCGAAAATAATTCCCAAAATAAAGCTTCACTTGGGAGCAACAAGGCGAAATTCGAGTGCACGTTTCTGATTACCTTTGCTTCGAGATCAGTGATTTAAATTGCATGTTCGAGTAGTCAAACGGTGTATGGAAACGTTCAAATGGGTGAGTCAAAGGTATTGGCTAATGGTATCTAAGGTTCGGTTCAGTGGAGATGCTTTGCTTTTTGATCTAAAGGGTTAAAATCATTCGAACGTGTTCCATTTTTGTTTTATACATGACTAGCATGTTTGTGTGAGGAAGCAATTATAAAAAAGAGTATATGAAGATTGAGAGGTATTTTTTATTATACATGTGTTAATGATGTGTTCTGATTATGATTTTTTTTGGTGAGGGGAAAATCATCAAATGACTTCTCCCGCCCAGGGCCGGGCAGGAGGAAGTGTCAGACTCTTACTTACTAAAAACCCCCCTGTTCCTTCTCCTGCTCTGGGCCGAGGTCGCAGTGCCTCATTGCGCTTACCCCGCAACCCCGGCGTCCTGATTATGGTTGTGGGTGCAATAATGCATCGTGGCACCTGCACGGAACAAGAGAAGGGAGGGGTTGGATTTTAGGCCAATATCGGCCTTATTACAAAACATAGTTTTTCTTTAATTTAGGTCTAAACCATTGAGCCAGATTTTGTATTTTAAATTGAAGATACGTGACAATAAGATTCAAAATACGAAACATGACTCAATAGTTTACACCTAAACTAAATATAAATCTTGTTTTGTAATAAGCGGGTAAGAGTTTGATACTCCTTTTGTACCACCCAGGGTTGAATAAGGCAAGAGTACCCCTCAAAAAAAAAAAAAAAAGATAGTAAGAGATAATAAGAGTGAAAAAATATTTCCCTGTAAAAAATAATTTATTTATTTATTTATTTATTCACTTCATGCACAATTTATTTGTACATAAGGCGGACTTAATGCATTGAGCATTCTCTACCAGTCGACCTTTGGGTGATGCAGATAGTCCAGTAGTAGATGCAAGAAGCAAGCGAAATAGAATAGTATAACATAGGTTTATATAAACATACATAAAGTACATAGAACTATACTTATATATATTATAAAACACATACTACTTAATATACTTACACATATAAATACATATATACATATATATACATAAATGTAGTCGTGATCACGATGACTCCCTAACCCTCCTCAGAAGAAGCTCCCGAACTCTCTGCTTGAATGTCAGCCGACCAGTCACAGTCCTGACATCGGGGGGTAGCGCATTCCACAGAAGAATAGCCTGAACATAAAAGGAGGAGTGAAGAAATTTTGAGTGATGAGTTGGACAGTTGAGGAGACGATTATTAGATGAGCGAAGATATTTACTATGGTTTGCGCAGGTGTATTGGAAATAAGGGGACAGATAGGTAGGTAGGCAAGGTGAGTTGAGAAAGGAAAATAGAGTGGTAAGCGCCCTTTGCTCCCTGCGCTGGCGAATGGGCAACCACTTTAATTGCAACCGATGTGCAGAAACATGATCATATTTGCGCAGGTTGAAAACGAAACGAATGCAGTTATTCAGAAGTCGGTCAAGTTTATTGAGGAGATCTGCAATCAGGTCATAGTAACAAACATCAGCATAATCTATTATAGGGAACAACAAGGCCTGCACAAGCATCGACTTGGTGACGGACGGAAGCAAGTTTTTCACGCGATAAAGGGCCCGCAGCGAACCGGTCACTTTTTTGCACACGCTAGTGACTTGTGTATTCCAGTTTAAATTCTTGTCAATGTGTAAGCCTAGGTCTTTAACGTCACTGCTGAAAGGAACGATCGCACCGTCGAAAAGGACAGCTGGCAGAGATGCACTGTCAACCCTAGATAGAGATCGAGAGCTACCGATGACAATAGCTTGGCACTTGTTCGGGTTTACCGCAATGCCAAACCGTACAGACCAGTTCTTGATGGTAGTTAAATCATCGTTTAGTTTTGAGATGGCATTGGGCAAGCTGTCTAAGCCAGCCTGACAGTATAGCTGCAAGTCGTCTGCATACAGATGGTACGCACAGCGAAGGTCAGAAGTGATGAGATTGATAAAAATGGAGAACAAGAGAGGTGATAGTATGCCGCCTTGAGGAACGCCAGCTTTTAATTCGCGCCAACCTGATGACATATCACCATGCTTGACCGACTGCTGGCGCTCCTGAAGATAAGAGGAGAACCATTCCAGTGACTCGCCAGAGATCGTAAGATGGGATAGGATGGCTAATAGGATATCGTGACTGACCATATTGAAGGCATTCGAGAAGTCTACCAAAACCAGGACTGTGGCTTTAGTGTCCTCAAGGCCAGCTCTAATATCGCCAGTCACTTTAAGGAGGGCGGAAACAGTGCTGTGGCCCGGTCTGAAGCCCGATTGGAATGGACTGACTAGTGAATTCCTGTAAATGAAAGTAGAAAGTTGTTTGTGGACACAGGCCTCAAGCACCTTGGACAGGAAAGGAAGTATGGATATCGGACGGAATTGACTAGGAAGAGTGGGAGAGGAGACTTTCGGAAGTGGACGGACAAAGGCTTTACGCCAAAGGGATGGGAAAGATCCGGAATACAGGGAAAAGTTGCAAATATGGGTTATAGCCGGCAGGAGGTGATCCAGAACAGTCACAATCATATAACGAGAAATGTTATCACATCCTACCGCTTTGGACTTTAATGAAAGGATAATCCTACGAATCTCCGTCGAATCCACCGGAACGAAGCGGAAAGGAGTAGTAACGTTGGGACGCGCGAGACCAGAGATAAACCTCAGGGTGTCGTGTTTGACTAGACGATCTACGGTAGGCACTGTGGAGAAATGGTGATTAAGATCGTCTAGGCATATAGAGCTGGGTAATTCTAAATAATGCGTCTTGCCGATACCTAGAGTCCCAAGAAATTTCCAGATATCGGCTGAAGAAGCAGAAGAGATGTTTTCGAGAACATGGCGGCGTTTAGCGTTACGCACCATCTGGTTACAGCGATTTCTTGCTAGCTTAAAAGCTGCCCAGCTTTCATCGGTGCGATCCCTCCTGTGTTTTCGGAAAGCTCGGTCCTTACGTCGCATAGCCATTTTAACTCCCCGAGTCATCCAAGGCGCAGGCAGCCGTTTTACCCTTATCCGCCTAATGGGAGCATGTCGGTCATAGAGGCTAGTTACATTAGCGTTAAAAATCTCGACCTTGTCGTCGACTGAAGTGGCTTCATTCAGGGAACCCCAATCGATCGATGAAGCATCTTCCTGTAATCTTGCTCCGTCCATTCGCGCAAAACAACGCCTATACAAGACCCTAGGCTTCACCTTGGGTGGCTTTAAGATGTAGGAGAGGAAAACCATGTCGTGGTGAGAAAAAACCCGGGGCATCACGCTGACCATGGCAGGATACAAGGGAGAGATTGGAGGTGAGGATGAGGTCAAGCCAAGAGTCATCGCCTGCAGTGTTGTGGTGAGTAGGATTAAGTGGTAGCACATGTAGGTTAGACGACTCGACTATGTGAAGGAGTTTACGGGATCGAGGGGAATCATGGGAAAGGAGATTGGTGTTAAAGTCACCCATAATTATGTGATGCATGTACTCAGAACCCAAAGATTCCAAAACTGATTCGAATTCAGTGAAATAATCAACACTGGGAGGACAGTAAACAACCCCCAATACAGTTTTCCCCCCTTGGCTACAAACTTCGAGAAAAAGATACTCCGCAGGACAGTTGGGAGAAGATGTAAATAGTACCTTATAAGAGAGTTCACTGCGGAGGTATATACCTACGCCACCCCCTCGCCTGGTAGTTCGGTCGTTCCGCAAAAGAACGTACCCAGGGAGGGGGTAGGTAGTAGAAAGTAATTGTGGTTTGAGCCAAGTTTCCGATATCAGGACCGCATGAACGTTGATGTTGCTAAATACGTCAAAGAGTTCATTGTAATGGCTGGGGATACTTTGTGCGTTTAAATGACATACATTCAACAGCTGTTTGTTAGGGTTAGTAAAATGAGAGTTGACAAAGTCAGTCAGACTGTCACCCAAGGAGCAGAAGCTGTCATTGTTAGAGGAATCGTTGGCCGATATAAAAGAATCATCATCCGACAACATATTAAAGGAGTATAAAAATATAAAAATAAAGATAAAATATAAATATGATAAATAAAATATAAAGATATTTAATGGTATCTACAATACCAGAACTGCTTGCAAAAATAATTGTAAGGTGCAACTCTGCACCACCCGCCAGCTAACATCAAAACAAACATGAAAGCAAAACAATAACAAAAGAAAAATCGAAAACCAAAACACAATACAGAAAAATTATTTAAAACAATGAAAATAAAAAACTAATAATCTTTTCCATAATCTTTTCCAATTAGCGCCAATTTTATTGTATTTATTTTCACAACACTACTCCTTCTGTTTTCTATTTGTAGTGACATTGAGAATGAATGGAAAGCAATCAGTCCATGCGTAAGACTAAAACAATAGGATGTTCCACTACGAATGAGTTTCTATGCTCTTATTTTTAATCTATCACGATGCCATTCCCAGCAGCTTTATGTTTTGTTTGATAAACTGCATCGTTTTCTGCAATCGAGTTTCAATATATTTACATTTCTCTTCCATATTGTGTTAAGAGTTTTTTTTATTTATAATAGTTAAATGTACATTCTATTGGAGAGTCAGACTGTTTTATCGTTAGGAAATGACAGTTGACAATATAACTTTTTGTTGACAATGATTTTTTATAAGATATATTATAACGGCAAGGAGCAGGATCTTTACCTGATAGTAAGTAATCAGCGCTGCCCATGAACACCCGAAACAACGGTGGCGATTTTGAGATTGAGGTAGGAGAAAGATTGTGACTTCAGTAACACACAACACATGGCAAAACACAACGTTGTAGTTGTTTCACGCCGGCTCTCTCACACTAAAATGAAGATTAAGGGCTACGGGATCACAGATTCACACTTAGTACCTTGGCCTATGTTTGTTTTTAACGCTGAAGAGACGCTCCCAAGCAAGCAAGCACCCACGACAAGAAAACAAATTGTAACTAAATGCATTCAAATCTACCATCACAATCACAAAACATGGCTCATATACAGCAGCCAGCGGTAACACACACATTTGATTATATTTTTAGGTATCACAAATTATTCCTCGATTTGACCTTCCTATTTCTGCAGGGCTAAAGGTCAGATTCCAGGTCGGCAAGTCAATTAATTATTATTGTAAATTGCACTAGGAATGTGCACTATCGATCACTTCATTAATGTATGAGTCGTCTGCCTCCCATCTTTGTGATAAGATTTTCGATTTGAATCAAATTGCGTTACTAGCTGCAAAGAGATTTTTTTTACAAAACGATTATTAATTCATTTATAAGGATCACATTGATAGTGAAAAAATATTGAACAAGTACCTACCTTAATTTTATCTTATTTTTTACGAAAACAATCAGTCTTATCAATCGTGCTGAGTTTGATTCGGCATTTCTTCTCATAGTAGTGAGAGAGGAAGTGCCGGCTTCATCTAGTTTTTTTACATATCGTTTTGACTGCTGTTTTATAGCCTTATTATAAAAAACAAATTCAATGTTTCATAAGTCAAAGTTATAAACATTTAAAATGTCATTTACAAATAATTATACTGGTACTTTTAAATCAATAGTCCGTAATTCTTTTTGTAAGTTTTCATTAAACGAATTTCAGTTTGGACCCGCGATGTCGTTTTTTTTTTGTTTTTATGTAATATGTCGGCAAACGAGCAGCCAGATTACCTGATGGTAAGCAATCAGCGCCGCCCATGGACACTCGCAGATTTGAAGATTTAGGGATTGAGGAGGGATTGGGAGCGGGGAAGGATTGGGCCTCCGGTAACCTCACTCACACGGCGAAACACAACGCAGTGGTTATTTCACGCCGGTTTTCTGTGAGGCCGTGGTATCACTCCGGTCGAGCCGACCCATTCGTGCCGAAGCATGGCTCTCCCACACTTAAAGTCACATAATAATTACTCAATTGTATCAAAGCATACCTAAGGGTGAACTTGGAATAAATAAAAAAAACTTTTCACTAAAATATTTCTTCTTTAAGCTAGGTACCCATTGTATTTCTCATTTCCCCGATCCACAACTTCACCCTTAGTCAGAGCCATTGACTTCTTATTCGTACGGCTCCTTTACTGGTAGTCCTGTTAAGAACTTAAAAGTTTGATACTTCGAAACATTATATTAAAGAAACATAAATATTTTAAAAATACTACCTACATTAGATTATCATAAATACATAATACAAGTATATAATGTCTACATTCCCCTTCCTCCAGACTTCTCAAACCGCTCGATCTCCAAAACCCAAATTCCCTTAAGACCGACTGCCTTCCTAACTCCTCTGATGGGTGGCGTCGTTGGCTTACCATCAGGTATCCCCATCGTTTGTCGCCCTATGAACCAAATCAATCTCAGAAAAAAATACTTCATAATATTATAGTCATCATTCTATAACTATAGGTAGTTTTAATAATATATTGTTAAACGTACTTATTCGATGGTAGCGTTCTTGAACACTCTGTATAACCTCTTCAAGTTGCACTCCCCCTCTAAACATTTCATAAACATCTTATAAACCTGACATGTTACACACAAAACTATACTCTATCGTACTTAGTTTTTAGCACTATATTTGCAACTAGCAAATTGTCTAGGTTCAAAAATAGGTCCAGACAGTCACCTTCAGGGTTTGAATGTTACTCTTTATATGTATCTATTGATTTTTTATATTAATTCCATATTCAATAAGTAGCTTTTCTATGAAGGGATAATATTTTGATATTTTTATATAGATAGTGTAAAGAGTTTATTTTCAACATGTTTATGAAAATTATTCTTAAATTACATTTTCAAATATTAATATAAAATAGAATAAAATAAAATTAAATTAAAAAATATAAAAGTACGAGCCAGCCGGTAGCGGGAACAAGGTCCAAGCTACCGGTGATTAGGGCTCTAGAGACAGAAACCTCCTCACAATACGTGCTTTTTCAAGGAGGACTGCCTTCTGTATAAGGCCCTTGATCCATCTGCCTAACGTGGCTGACGTCAAGAGGTGGTTGTGTAAAGAAAATAATATATTTTTTGTGATTCCATAAACCAACGTTCAAATGAAACCCAATTACTAATAGTCCACCTTTCATCCGCCTGTCTATCTGTCCGTCTGTCACTAGGGTTACAACACACGAATCACAAAAGTTAGCCAGGTAAAAGGTTTGTAGAAAATGTATTTCAGCTATCGCAAATATAAACTAAAATATTGAAAAGTCTTCCATACAAATTTATGTTATTTTTATTAGGTAAAGGCATAATTGCTTTTTATTATTACACAACGTTTACGTCAGATATCGTTTCCAACCTTTTAACGAAATAAATTTATTTCCTTTGAATGGATATATAATTCCTGTGTCTCTCGCAACGGCTAACGGCGGTAAGGCTTTACGTAGTTCATTAGAGTAGGTAAAGTATTTTTATATAAAAAATTGACGTTTTTGAAACTGGAATTCATAACATTTTCCTGTATTATTGTTTATATAATATCATCACTGGTAAGTAGTGTATTTTGGATTGAGGCTGATAGAAATCAAAATGGCAATATAAAGCCAACAGTAAAAAAGTTTAACAGTTTATTGTGATTCATTTAAAGGATATTTAGGATTTTTTTTATTGCAGTATTGCATTATAAAACATTCATATTAAACTATTTTACTGAATGAAAAACCTTTATAGGTAAGCTTAAAAAGTCACAATAAAAATAGAATCAAATTCGATACACGGAATTTTCCTTCCGACTTTCAATTGTTTCATTTTGATTAAACCCTATCAATATTTGGTTTACCAGTATTTTTAACTGTAGCGAAATAACGGAATCAAATATACTCACGAATCAGGAAAACCAACAATTGTTATTGGTTTTGTATTTAAAAAAATGCGCAAAAAATATTGGAGTTCTATTACAGGGATCGGAAAGTCAATCACGTTGTGGTTTTCGTTGTTGTTTTTTTTTTATAAAAGCTGACTATACCTTCAAATGCTCATAGCATTTTGATATATTTTTTTGTGTGGCTATGGTATTATTCTGGTTGAGCCGACCCATTTATGCCGGAAGTATTCCAATCTTGGATATTTGAGTTTTTAAGGCTTAGTCTGTCAGAATTACAGTTTAATGTCAGTTCACACAAAGAGGCGAGGCGAAGCAACTCTGTGCTCACTGGTTAAAAGGTAGGATTTCAAGTTTAGTTTTGCAGGTGTCGATGGGCGTCGCTGATCACTTACCATCAGGTGATGAATTGTTCGTTTGCTTCCTATTCCATAAAAAACCGCTCCATTTCTTAGCCCATTGTAGTATTTCGGTTTAAAAAAAAAATATAGTCCCTTTTAACCCCTATTTCATTCGATTTCGAGTAGTTCATGTTCATATTTGCTAACACGAACCCGTGGAGTAAGCCAAAAATCAACATCACTCAAAACGGCATACAAAAGTTAAAAATCCAAAAAAATGGGTTTTGGAATATCAATCTGGTGGACAAACCTGACGGTGGGCGATGCGATTAAAAAATATGTTCCTGAAATCAAAGTAAGCGGGTGCAGGGATTTTTTAGCAAAAAAAAAATGTTCCCCGCATAGGATATTTGATTAAGTGGCGCTTTGCAAACGGTAGCGCAGCGAATTTTTCACTAGCATTCGATTCAATGGCATTTATTTTTCTTTAGTACATTAAAAGCCAGCTGTAGTACAAATGTGTTGTTTTGTTCATGTTTTAATATAACCACAAAGAACAGGTAAATACCTAACGTGCTTCTTTTTTTTCTGGTTTTTTGGCTTTGTTCTATACTTCTAAAGTATATTTTCTTAAACATTGGTAATAACATTTAAAAACATTAATGGCATGATATGTCTACGATTATATAAATCCCATACACATACAGTGATGAAAAACACCCTAAGAATAACTCTGAGCTCATTTAAAATTTTAGAATCGACAGAAACGAAAAGTTTGTAATCGACAATTGCCCCGTGTGATTTATGCTTATTCCTGTTCGTGTGAGAATAAGCCTTTGTGCAACTTTACTTATAGGCTGACAATGATGAAAAAATTGGCTGAAAATAACATTGAGTGACACAGTCACAACTACCAATCGCTTTATGATGTTAGCCATTATATATACACATCTTAGAAGTGGACTGGTGCTGAACAGACAGTTTCCAATTCTGATATAATTTCCATACCACATCCACTTTGTGTAACAGCATCGCAATCAATTCTGGCATGTCTGACGCCCGACAGAACACTCAACATCTCCCGACAAAGCCGTCTTAATTACATCGCCTTCTGTTTCCAGGCAAACCCCTCCCCCCGTTGTGTCTAGATTGCCACAACAATGCCAATAGATTGGCGCTTTGTTTGTCATATTTATAGCAGTAACAACAGTAATTATTGGTAGGTACTTCAACAGCGGTTTCTATGCTTGTGACACTTTGATAGTTGATATTAAAAGTTTGAAAAGGGCAATGCTTTAATAAGGTCTAGATTTGGTTGTAATAGTGTATTTATAAGCTCTAACATCACACAGTACCAGGCTATATGTCCCCACTGCTGATCAAAGGTATTTTCTCATACAGAGAAGGATAGAGCATTAACTACTCGCTTAACCAAGGCGAATTGGCGATTTCAAAATTATACTAAGAAATTTTAGGTCCAATTTTTCTCACGATTTTTTCTATCACTGTATGTCAATGGTTTCTAAATAATTATAGAAAGTACATCAACTCGGAAAAAGTCACCGATTCCGAATGCGTGCGGTGAGGTCATGCAGATCCTCATGCATGCGAAGCGGGCGCCATAACCTTCAGGCCACCACGACGTACGTTATAGTATTCATATAATGTAGATCTTATTCCTTATACGAGAAAATTTTTGAACCACAAGCTTAAAGATACAGAATATTTCTTAGGAAAACTTAATCTGCAGTAGATTAATATAGAGGTTGTACCTCACATCTTACTCGTCTCATACACTCGGGCTGGAAAGTAAGCTGCTTAGTTTGAAAACGAAGCCATGTTCTCACACCAGAATAAAAATTCAGGAAAGATTTACTAGATACTCACAAATACGGAATGTAGCACTAATTGCTCCGTTCAATAGCTTACACTAGATCCGATTAAATGGGTTTAATAATTAAGTAATTCTCATAAGCTTTTAGACTAGGATTTGCGGCGTACTTAATCATTTCGAAAGCGGTAACGTGCACCTGTGCCAAGCCATTTCAGGAACATTTTCTCTTTATTCTGAACTATATAAGGCTCAATTTGAAATATTAGCTTGCTTGTAATGTTTTTAAGCGACAAATATTTGTGTCACACTATGGAGGTCGTGTTTTCAATAATTTATGTTTAATAATGAGAATGTGTGAGTGTCTTGTGGGGTTGTCGTATTACAGTTGTACTTTTTAATAGGATAAGTCAACTCGTGATTTTACAGATCATCTGATGGTGAGAAATTAGTGACTGACCACGGGACAACACCGATGAGTTACAAGTTACAGCCATTTAGGTGTTAGAGGACTTATTTAAAGGTTGAAGAATGGTGTAAATGTAGGGAGAAGACTATTCTCGTGATAAGCTTACTCACGCAAAGAAACACAGCGCAAGCGTTGCTTCACGCCTGTTTTCAACCTAAGCTACAATAATTACCTTGAACCGGTTAAAACCAGACGGGCCACAACCGCAATTTTCCTGAATACCGAAAATTCAAATAAACAACTACATTCTAATTTAAGAATTTTACAGGTTCATATGAAAAGAAATTCCGTGAACAAGTTAAATATAACTTGCATTACTATTTATAACGAACAGACAGACATCCAGTGACATTTTTATCCGTACAGATGTCACTTCATTAAAATGTGACGCTTCTTGGAGCATGATTTTCGTTTGAGTGAGCTGTTGAATATATATACAGGTCGTAAAAAATTTGTAAGTGATAAACAATTTAAACTAAACTCTTAGGCAACTTTTTGTTACGTTATCTAAGCAAAATTTAACATTTTTAGTTTACTTGCATCTGCCTAACTTTTTTTTTTGTTTTTATTTTAGTGTTCGACTGTAAGACTATGCCTATGGCACCATATATGTATAAACCCTAAGCGGACACCGGTAATCTCACACGGTCTAACCTGACCTGATGAGGTCTCCAATGAGACTTCATCTCAATTTCTTAGAGATTAAATAAAAAAAAATAACTTGATTAAATAACAAAACTCTTTTTATCACGAGGAATTTTTAAGTCAATGTCAATATTATTTATTTTTAATTAGACTCTTACAGGCAATCTTGAACATCAAACAAACCTTAAAAATAAAAAGTGTCAGTCTGTTGGTCAGTCTTCTTAGTGAAGCTATTTGCTAGTTCCAAAGTGTGTATATACTCATTTTAAATCAGTTTCACATACAGACTCTTTGGTCCTTATTAAGTTGGTTCGGTTATGTGAGAAAAATTATACTAGCAACTTTAAAATTGTCAACAATAAACAACAGCCTGTATGTTTGTTACTAAGAAAGTTATTAAAGATCGCAAATACATTAATTATTGCAGTTTATTGATGCGCATTGGAGGTGTCGGCGCCTTAACGATGGCGATGCAATAAGCTACGAGCTAAGGACTATTCAGTCGGAACAGACAAACGTAGTTACTTTACTTCATATTTTAGTTTTTTATTTAATAATCCTACTTTCTTATTAATATTATAAATGTGAAAGTTTATATGAGAAAGTATGGATGTATTTTGGTACTTCTTTCACGCAGAAACGGCTAGACCGATTTGGTTGAAATTTGGATTTTGGTTGTGATTAGAGCGAAGCCATGGGCGGAAGCTAGTTGTTACTAAAAGTCGACTTAAAATAATGTGAGATTTCCTGGATTGTTCAATCACTGCACCTAAAATCCCGTCCCTTCCCGTCTGATCGGAGGATCCTCCCCTTTCAAAGGAGGATGAGGAACTTCCTACCCTATTCTCTCATACCTCTAAAGTCTGCTTCATAACAAGACATGGGTTAGATTCTTGCAAATATTTGTTTCAAGTCTGATGCCCGGTTTCCGTAAAGCCTGATCAATGTTAAAACCAACTAAATAGGTGTTAAATCTCTTGTCAAGTCATCTGATTGGTTGTTGATAATTCAGTCAACCAATCAGATGACTTGACAAGAGATTAAATTGGTTTTAACATTGATCGGTCTTTCCTTCGGTCGGTCGGTGAGTGTTTATATGAATAAGTATCTTTGTAAAAGCACACACGGCAACAATTGAAGTAAGACAATTATTTTTATTTAATACGAGAAAGGTCGAAGAGATCCTTTAAGAAACACACTCATCAATCTAAACAAAGAAAAAAGTTTGACACAATTACAGAATGAATGGGAATAATACTTGTGAATAATTTAATATAATTTTCATGGCATATACAGAAAAGACAAAAGAATATTAAACCCAAAATAACTTTTTTATAATGCCATTAAATCAAGTAAGCCAAATAACAAAAACTTGTTAAATGATTAAAAACACAATATCCAATTCGTCTTTTACAAGTCCCTGGGGAAGTGCCCTTTAGCAGAAAGTTAGAATGTAGTTCAAGGACGACTTAAGGAAGTAATATTGGCAGCCAGAAGCGAATATTTTGGAGTACATATTCAGTAGAACGCTTCAGTATCGACTAATTCTATCGAAGAGACTTCGTGGCAAGTACTTCGGAGTTATATAGTAGTTCTAGATTGGATTCTGAATTCCATATTTGGAGTAGGTTTGTAATCAAATGGATCAACGTAATCCACGTCACAGAAGATAAAGAATGAAAAACTACTTCAAAAATAAGGAAACTTTCTATTAGCCTAACTCAATACCATTTTTTGAAAAGTTATGTTTTATGTGATATAACGTCAAACGATCAGACGGATTACCCGATGGTAAGCAATCAGCGCCCCTCATAGACATCCGCAACAACGGAAGAGTTACGAGTGCGTTTCCGACCTTTTGGGAATTAGGGCTTTGAAGATTTTGGCGTTGGGGATCCTCAACCCCAAAATCTTCTATATTCTTATTCTTATTATATACCTTGTCGGCCTTTTGGGGATAAGGGTTTCGGATATTTAAGGACTGGAAAGGGATGAGGGCGGTGGAGGATTGAGCCCCCGGTAACCTCACTCAACCTCAACGTACTCATAAATCTTTAAGTGTTGCGAATGTCCATAAAAAACGATTGTAATACTTAATAGGAACAAATAACTTGTTGATAAATGCAACGATCAGTATGTTACTGAGTCAATGTATACACATATACTAATGTTAATTGCACATGCGAGTAAAGACCATTAAACTACATAACTAAACGTCAACACCGTGACGACCCATTTACGCATATATGGACACCAGCATATGAAAGTACCCGTAACTATTAAACAATAATTATTGTTATTTCTTAGTTAATAAAGTTGAGAATCGCAGATTGATACTGGCGAGAAATTCGCACGTAAAGTTATACTTTTTTTGAATAATAAGGAATATTGTTTAATCCATTTCAAACTTTATTTTGTAGTGAGAAGGTCAAAATTTGTCTATCGAAGATATTTGGTCTCTAAGGAAATATTTTTATAAATTTATTATGAAATCGCCACATAAGAAAAACGCGCAAACTTAAAGTACATCGTAAAAATGACATTAATTAAAAAAAAAGTTATTATTTTTTAATATTTCATTATTCCTAAGAGTCGATATATTTAATTTTCAACAAAGAAAACTACCTAATTACAAATTAGCCTCCAGCGTAAATAAAAACGAAAATAGACCTAATTATTGCTTCTAGAATATTGTGTTACAAATAATATTTTGATCAAACAATTGTAAATAGTTTTCTAATGAAGTTTCATTAATTGGGAAAAAATGAGAATTAATATACCTATATGTTTATCTTTGCTAAGCAGCTGCTATCTTAAATATCCGATTGGGTGGTTTATTTTGACGAACTATCAATTTTCTTAGAAAAAAAATCTACAATTGATCACAAATTACATTTATAGCAAGGATAAATAAGGAAAGTTTTGTAAGACAATATCATGTCCCTTATGCCCTGAAGGTGTAGGCAGAGGTGGACGATTGGATATATTTAATCTTAGCAGTAACACCCACTCTAGTCTACCCAGGTAATCAAAGACGAATCTTTTTAGAAAAAAAAAAACAAATGAAAATGTCTATTTATGTTTTGTTATTGGTTTGCCTGATGAGATCGACACCACACGTAGCCTTATCGAATTAGTAGGTAATAATTGCTTTATCGTGTGTAAAGATTTGGTTTTCGACGGAGTTTCTTGCTCGTTCTTCTCGAATCTACAATTTGGAATGAGCACCTAGCTTCACTGACGAACAGACTGACAGACTGATATTATAATTTGCCGTTACAAAAGTACCTATTTTTGGTTTAGTTGGAATAAATGATTTTGACT
The DNA here is from genome assembly GCA_902829305.4 of Spodoptera exigua. NCBI lineage: Eukaryota > Metazoa > Arthropoda > Insecta > Lepidoptera > Noctuidae > Spodoptera > Spodoptera exigua. Next base: position 1,023,424 of record LR824601.2, on the reverse strand, counting down.
TTGACTTTAATAAATGCCTTTCAAAAAGCAAAATTCGAGTGTCGTTCGTTTCACGCTGGTTGAAGCCGTGGTATCAATCTCGTTTGAGTGGCAGAGTCATTAAAAAATGGATATCACAGTGTACTTATATGAGTTATAATATATGTTATACCTGGTTACCCGGCAGACATTGTTTTACCATATACATTATTTCGAAAAATATATGTTTATGGTGAACAACCCTTATAACTTAAGGGCATGAAAAATAGTCATCAACCAATTCTCAATACTGGATACCTACCTACCGCAATATGCGTACCTTTATGGTAAAATCAGTCAAGCCTTTTCGAAGAAGTAAAGTGACTAACATTGGGACACGAGAATTTCATATATTATAAGATAACATATTAGAAACTACGAATTATTTTGTATATATATTTTTATGTAACAGGTTGGCAAACGAGCCGACGGATTACCTGATGATAAGCAATCAGCGCAACCCATAATGGACACTTACAACAGAGTAGTAAAGGGATTAGGCATTCGGAGATTTAGGGATTGGGGGAGGGGAAGGATTGGGCCTCCTATAACCTCACTCACACGGTGAAACACGACGCTGTATGTTGTTTTCACGCAGGTTTTCTGTAAGGCCGTGATATCACTCCGGTCGAACGGCCCTTTGTGCCGAAGCATGGCTCTCCCACACTTAGAAAACCTACTTTTCATATTTTATTGAAAAGTGGAATCAATTATATTTAACCAATTAAAGTAGGTACTCATTTTAATAATTTACCACTATGAAATCAAACCTCAATAGGTATTCGTAATAGCAGTGCCGAGTTAATTTTGGGCGTTTGGCTAAATTTGTAATATTGTTCGTGGAACGGTAGCACCACTAATTAATTCTAAGCAGAATAAAATTCAGTTATAATACAACATTAATGAGTGAACACCAGCTTGTAAAGCTACCCAATTACAAAAGCAAAGGCATTAATCTAATTTGAAACCTATGCTTTTGTAATTGAGTTGAAAGTGTAAAAAATAATGGTATACGTTGATATGCTTGTCTAATCAACTAAGGGCTGATTTTTAAATGATTAGATGAAATTTATCCGTAGAATAAGGTGCTGTCGCGTCAGAATGTTTGTATAAGACAGTGACAGCAACAATTTTCAAAAAACAATTCCTTAGACAACATTTATCTGACTATTAAAAAATCAGCTCTTAATAGAGTTTTCTAGCTATTGTGTTGTTTGTTTTGTTTTTATAGACAAATATTAATTTGTAATATAAAAATTTGTAAATTTGTAAGTTTGTCTAGGGGGTAATCTTTGGATCCGCTGGTCGGTTTGCCAAAATTTTTTCATTCGTAGATAGCTGCAATGTTCTTGAATGCTATAGGCTATAAAACATCACACTACTATCAAATGGAGTCAAGCAGCGGGTGAAGCCGCGCGAGAGGAGCTAGTATTTTATATTAATGTTGTGGATATGCACACACATCGACGACAATGATACACACAAGACCTACATCACAGTAGGGATCTTGCGCGCGAATAAACGTGGATAGAAAATCCCGAAGCACAAATGTTGAACAGTAGCTCGCTAGGCTGATCACCTCGCATAGTAGGGATCTTTATTCTCATTTCCCTAAAATGTGTGTCATAACCATTTACGAGTAAGTATTTAGCTGGAAATATCGAAAGTTTTTTTTATGTGATAGGTCGGCAAACGAGCGAACATATTACCTGATGGTAAGCAATCATCACCACCCAAAGACACCCGCAACAACGGAGGAGTTACGAGTGCGTTGCCTTATACCATCAGATCTCCCGCCTGATCGTTTGGCTATACAATGAAAAATAATAAGTAATATTATTGAATAATGTTTTTCTAGTTACTACAGCACTAAGCTGTGTTCCCACACCAACTGTTACGGAAACGCAATGAGCGTAGCGACAAAACATGAAATGACCTAAGGCTTAACTTACACGAGCGAATTTTACATTTCATCTACACTAATATTATAAAGACGTAAGGCCTTATTACAAAACAAGGTTTTACTTTAGTCTAGGACTAAACCATTGAGCCACTTTTCGTATTTTGAATTGAAGTTAGATGACAATAAGATTCAAAATTCAAAACCCGACTCAATGGTTTAAACCTGGACTAAAGATAAACCTTGTTTTGTAATAAGGGGGATTAAGTTTATAAGTTTGTATGTAGGAGGTTATCTTTGGAACCGCTGCCTAGTCGGATTTCCAAAATTCTTTCACTAATTGATAGCTACAAGGTTCCCGAGTGCTATTATATAGGCTACAAAACATCACGCTATAATCAACTGGAGCCGAGCAGCGAGTGAAACCGCATGGGAATAACTAGTTTTATAATAAAGTAGAAAGGATGAGATGAGAGATGATTTATAAAATGACAAGAGAATGTTTATAAAAGTAGGCGTCAATGGCATTCTGATTTTAAAATAATTTGCCCGTACCGAATCAGGATGAAAACAAGGACTGAATTACGCCAATTTAAAATAATTGTTTTAAACAAGTGTGGGAGAGCCAAGCTTCGACGGAGTGATGCCACGGCCTCACAGAAAACCGGCGTGAAACAACCACAACGTTGTGTGAGTGAGGTTACCGGAGGCCCTATCCCGCCCCTTCCCCTATCCCTTCCCGATCCTTATATCCGCAACCCCTATCCCCAAAAGGCCGGCAACGCACTCGTAACTCCTTTAGTGTTGCGGGTGTCCATGGGCGGCGCCGATTGCTTACCATCAGGTAATCCGTCTGCTCGATTGCCGACTTATAGCATGAAAAAAAAAATTGTTTGCCATAGCCTTAAAGTGATTTTGCACTTTTGATATAATTTACATAAACTACAATAACATTATTTATATCTAATGTATTCCTTCTTAGTTTAAGTAAAGTATAATATAAATAAACAAAGGAATAAGTGGTACCTACCACAAACTACGATGATATTGGTCTTGATATTACCACGAGTAAGTTTGGTTTAAAGGAGATGCAAAATGTTGAATTATACAATATGAATAGTAACAATCTCCATTTACAAAAAACAAAACAAAATTTATCATTATCCTGCAGTATAAATCCAGCTTAACATACCCCTATGGACGACTCGATGACCTAACCACATTATATAGTTGACAGTGTGTATGTAAGTCGTTACCGATAGCCCGCGCCTGGTGAACATTTATCGTTTAATAATTAATACAAACTGCTTTGGTTCAGACTATGGTACGGAGCGAGAGGAACTAGGACGTCGTATTTTTCTCAAGCAGTTATGCTAGCAAAGTGGAGAGACAGAGCATGACAGGAATATGTTCCTGCTGCTGCAGAAGACAGTCTGGGTGACGAGAAATGAGCGACGATTCCCAAGCTACCTGCATGCGGTAAGCAAGGATAGATCGCAGCCCGACCAGGAGCAAACCTAAGACCAGCACCAGCGCTTGTCTTGCTCTTTTACTAAGGAAAGGCCTTTATTACACCAGTTGACAGACACAGTGAGCCGCTGAGCATTTTAAATAACACTAGCTACTCTCGCGCGGTTTCACCCGCTGCTCAGCTCCATTTAATGGTAGCGTGATGTTTTGTAGTACTCGGGAACATTGTAGCTATCAATAAGTGAAAGAATTTTGGGAATCCGACCAGTGATTCGACAGATTACCCCCAACATACAAACTTACAAGCATATAAACTTACAAATTTTACCTCTTTATAGTATTAAGTATAGATAAGATAAATGTTAACAAAACAGCAACAGCTGAAAATGCAAGACGATAACTTAAAAAAAATCATTCCATTTTTTAAAATATCTACAATAATATTTAAACTATATAATAATAATATTTAAGAATTCACACTTTAATTCCCTCATTTTACGATGTAGGTACTTAATGTTTGATATTTACTATCTTACAGCTATCTGTAGCTTATAACTATCTGTAGATAAAATATATTTCAAAAAAGTTTAGATTTTGACAAGTTTTCAAGTATTCATCAGATCCGTTCAATAGTATTACACCCACGCTATCCGATTACAAGGTATTTTTATTAAAAAAACTTGACTAGTTTTTAGCTTTATGGATTTAGGTAACATCGATGCGAATATTTAGCTTCCATATTTGCTGTGGAAAATTAATAGAGGGAGATTTTTTTGGGTTATAAAAAAATATGTTGAAAATTCGACAAGATAAAAATTCGAAATCCGCCTGTACATGGAAAATATTTGAATATTCGGTTTTTTGAATGTACATTGTTATTTTTTTGAGGCAATATTTCAGTGGCTTTGTATTCATAGTCGTCCTACATAGACTCGTATATAACCTTACGCCTTTTTTTAAAGCCCCGAATGAATGAGCAGATATGTAATATCTCAATGCCTCACCAACTTTACATTATTATCTTGTCAGTTCTTACTTTACATGATCTTAGTTTAGTGCCGTATGCATTTATTTGTTGATGGCGGAATATCGTCACATGTCTTCATAATTCGAGGTCGGGGAGGGGAAGTGTCAGACTTTTACAGACTAGAAACCTCACGTTAATTCTTCTGCTCGTGGCCGAGGTCACGGTACGTTGTTGCATTCACAGTTGCATGGCTGAGTAGTATAATTTACCAGGCTCCACTCCATTACTAAGATAATCGGAATCTCACTTTGCAAGACTTATCGATAATGGGACTGTTTGGCTCAGCATTCAAGCCGATTCAAATAACGATGCAGTCAAAAAAGCGATAGTTAAAAATGCAATCATTAGTCCGAATCGACCTGTTTACGAACACGTGGTACGTATAACACAATGATAGTTAATATGTATAGAAACAAAAGACTTGACTCCCGTACTATCCGCAGTATCCGGCCCGGAAGAGCAATGCGCGTAACTATGAATGAACTGATGCGTACGCACAACGTAACGGTTGTGTGTATAGAATAGCTAGCGTACAGAGAAAGTTATAGTATTTATTAAATTTATTACGGTATAGTTTTATTTGTCCTATAAATGTGTTTTCTTTCTTTCTAGTAGGCAAAAGTGTGGGAGAGCCATGCTTCGGCACGAATGGGTCGGCTCGACCGGAGTGATACCACGGCCTCACAGAAAACCGGCGTGAAACAACTACAGCATTGTGTTTCGCCGTGTGAGTGAGGTTACCGGACCTCAATCCCTAAATCTCCAAATCCCTAATCCCTAAAAAAAGGTCAGCAGCGCACTTGTAACTCCTCCGTTGCGGGTGTCCGGCGGGCGGCGTTGATTACTTACCATCAGGTAATCAGTCTGCTCGCTTGCCGACCTATTACATAAAAAAGTAGTACAGAGCTATTTTCAGCTAGGTGGTCCGGCTATAAATCTGCACGGAGGCTGGCAGTCGTTAGATGAGAAGAGCTGAACATCGAGCTCAGTGGCGTGCAGTCGATGAAATCAGGCTGACGATTATGATGATGATAGTATTAATAATTCTTTAAGTTCAAAATATATGTAGAGGTACAATGGGTGGTTCTTTGCAATACTTTCCTGAAAGCAGAACTATCAGCACTGCTGGTGCAGTCTAGGATAAAAGCCACGTTGTAACGTCATCACACAAATGCACAAGTAACTCACATTATTATGAGGTAGTGCAACAACAACAGCATGAAACTGAACAATGTCTTGTTACCTGACAGACTAATATGTAACAAGAATTACTAGCACGTTGCTTCGGAACCGCATCCAACTTGTCTCCAAGTGCTGTCATGTGTACTAAACTCATAGAACTGAACACTGATATAAGGAGTTTCTAGAAACTACAATAAAAATACGTAACGATGGAACGGTACACAGAAATGGCCTCTGCGTAAAGTAAAAAAATACTTTTATTTTAATGTCTTTTAGTGTAGAAGAGCCATGTTTTAGTACGAATGATCTGGCTCGACCGGACTGGAGTGAAACCACGGTCTCACAGAATATTGGCAAGAAGCAAAGTTACGTTGTGTTTCAGCGTGTGACTAAAGTTTCCCAAGAAGTACCTTTGATTTCGAGGTTATACTAATTTGTTGGCTAAAACAGAAATATACTTTAGTACAACTACCTTATATAATATATAATATAAGGTATTGTGTGTGTTGGAAATGTGTGTATTTCCATCTAAAGGTTGTCTGGAAGAAATCACCTTGTGTGATAAGACCGCCCATTGTAATCACAACATTCGGTCATAGTGTCCAATGTATTGCTACTTAGTGTATGTGTGCAATAAATTATATATAAATAAAAATAAATAAATATCAGTACACAATCGTTGTAAGTAATTGTTCCACATTTTGCATATTTTTATTGAAGTTAATAAGCATGGAGTATCCAGTACAACTATATCTATGTACCACCAGGATATCAGGGGGAAGAGCTTCTTTGGTTCATTATACTTATGAGCAGGTACAGTCAGTAAGTTGTTCCCTGTGGTAGACAGGGTTTTATAAAAGTTAGACAAGTTGCCTATGCTTCTGTGCCTTGGAGAACATGTCTGATGAAAGAAGGATTTAAGAAACGAAGTCTTACAAAGTTGCTGATGAAGATGGGAACAAATACTAAGTGCTTTCTTCAAAGTTTAGTTTTAATATGTTTTTCCTCGTTCGTGTCATTTTTATTAGATCTTCCTGTAACGGACTATGAAAGGAAATCTTTCAAAATATTTTACTATTATGAAACTTGGCAATAGTATAGTGTAATCGATCTAATGAGATTTAAGTGAGGGAGAGCCTCGCTTCGGCACGAATGGATCGGCTCGACCGGAGTGATACCACGGCCTCACAGAAAACCGGCGTGAAACAACGACAGCGTTGTGTTTCGCCGTGTGAGTGAGGTTACCGGAGGCCTCGAATCCTTCCCCTTCCCCAATTCCTCCTCAATCCCTAAATCTCCAAATCCCTAATCCCTAAAAGGACGGCAACGCAAGCAGACAACGCACGCACGCGTAAATTCATAGAAATCAAGTGTGGAAGAGCCAAGCTTCGGCACGAACGGGTCAGCTCGACCGGAATAATACCACGGCCTCACAGATAACTGGCGTGAAACAACCGGTGGCCCAACCCCCTACCCACACCTCCTCAATTTTCAAATATCCGAAACCCCAAAAGGCCGGCAACGTAATTCCTTTAGTATTGCGGGTGTCCATGGGCGGCGCTGATTGCTTACCATCAGGTACTCGGTCTGCTCGTTTGCAGAGCTATATCTATTATAAAAAAATCTACATAATTATACCCTTTTGTTCTGACCATTTCAGTACAAAGATGTGATGTCAATGCGTTATTACCTACGTTGATAGAAGAGATGCATCTAGGCATATTATACCCAACGTAACATTAATTTTCCGCCAGTTAAGTAACAATAGCTGCGTAATAGAAAGCAAACCTACCATACATAGGCCAGGGACCTCTATATATAACCTCTATATAGGAACCTCTATACTCATCAATCGCAGATTGCAACCAGTTCGCAGAAGCATGCGCAAAAACACATACAGTACGAGTGCTTAAATGAAAAAGTCCAGATATCAAAACAAGTATTAAAAAAGTAGTGAAAAAATCTCGATGTAGTTATATGTTTATTTTTTATACACTGACTAACTGTAATAAAATCAAAACGTTATTTTTTATTATTATTATTTTTTATGCTATGAAACAAACTCAATGTGAATAGAAAAAGTTGAGTGCCTGAAAAAGAAAGAAAGAGAGGAAAGTATTGGGTATTGTTGCAATTGGAGATTTATACATTTTCTCATTATATTTTTCCTTATTTTTTATAATACTTCACTTGCGCCCTTTTTCAATTAAAACACAGTACAAATTTCAAAACCGCACTTTCAGCTTACTACGCATACGCCTATTCTTGGTTAAGGTACGGAGTAATATTATGGGGAAACAGCGTCAACATACATCAACTATTTGTACTGCAAAAGAAGTGTATTAGAATTCTGGCCCATATAAATAATAGAGAAAGTTGTAAACCATATTTCCAAAAATATAAACTACTAACATTACCTTCAATATATATACACGACATTTGTAATTTTGTATTCAAAAACATTCACACATTCACTGAAATACGAGATATACACAACATAAATACCCGCCACAAAAACCGACTATATCTTCCACCCTCTCGAATTAAAATGTTAAACCAAAGTCCACAATATATGGCTATAAAAATATATAACAACCTGCCACAAGATATAAAAAAAGAAACCAGCTTAATAACATTTGATAGAAAACTGAAATCCTTTCTAATAAACAAATGCTTTTATTCGGTAGAGGAATTTTTAAATATATCTATAAATAAATAACGATAATTTAACTAAATGGTAAATAAATATTAATTTATAAAAACACGTGAATATATATAAAAATACTACATAAATAAGCAGAAAATAATATACATATCTATGATGATCAAATATATAAATTTTATAATAGTACCTACCTACTCAGAAATATTATTTAATATTAATACAGCGATCCACTAAAAATGATCTCTTTTAATTGTGTAAATTTATTTTCTAATTAATTATTAATAAGTATAATATTAGTAACAAGTATCTACCCTCTAGTATGTTTGCAATGCCTGGAAAAGGCTACTAAGTTTTTAAGTGCCACTAGCAATAAGACCTATGTATACACTTAGTTTGCAAATAAATAAATTTGAAATTTGAAATTTGAAATAATAATTTCATTGTTCTATTTCTATAAAAAGATTAGAATTTTTGAAGCAATTTTTGTTTCCTGATTTCTTGTGTTTTTGCCAATTTTTTTTTTTTCGTGTACCTACATGTCAATTGTGAACATTTAAAAGACACACGCTGTACAAGAACAATACAGAAAGACCTACAATCTAGACTAGCATTTTATCCAGGCAATCAATGAACGAGGAAACAAATGGACAAAGCTTGCGGGAAACCACTTCACTCGAGATGCTACTGCAATTGTTTTCTTAACTCAATTGGTTAAGAGACAATTTGCAATACAGATCTCAAGTAGGCGTTGAGAAGTTTGCATCTGAAGTACCCAAGAACGCTTCAAACTTCTCTCCACGCTTTTAGCTTCTCTTATTTGCTTAACAGATTTAATACTTTATTTTTCTTGTTATGAAGTCGAAAATACGACCAATATAGAAATTTGGTGGTTTTGGAGGTCACAACAGGGGATTGGGAGGCAAACTTATAAGTATTCGTTTATATTACCTGATGGTAAGCAATCTTCGCCGCCCATGGACAACCGCAAGGCCATTAAAACTGCAAGTTAATTTGAGACCTGTATACTCGAAGGTTCGCCTTGGGATAAGTGAACGATAGAACTTCAACAAATCATATATGTGAATAAGATTACCTACAGCTTGCACTGTGTTTCGCGCCAGTTATCTGTGCATTTTTAGGGAAACTGGAGTCTCACGCACCGTAAATAATTATTCATTTACTAAGAAAGTGCCTTCGGTTTTCACATCCAGCCTTTTTGAAACAAACAAAGAAATAATGCTGTGACAAAAATAAAAAGAAAACACTATTATTATTACCAAAAAGCAACCAGAATTCAAATTCTCACGAATTTCAAACTCAACAAGTACAAAACAATGTTCAGTAAACCACAACATTTCGGTTCCTAGTCTCCATACGAAATGAGCGTCGTTATAATCTCCGAATTTTGATGTACAATTAAATTTAGCTGCAACTTGCACATATTACTCCCTGAGGGGAGTTCAAACCACAACATCTATTGCAGAGGTTGACCAAAACTAAATTACTGTAATTATATTCTAAGTAACTAAATTTTGTCCGCGACTTTGTTCGCGTGAAATAGTGACTTCCTGCAGTTTTTTGGTTTAAAAACTACAACAACAACAAATAGGTTCAGTGCTTTAGGCGTGAAGAAAATACTGACACACATACAGACTTACTTTCACATTTATAATATTAGTTTGGATCAAAACTTGTTTTATAATACTGTTGTATTACTATTACCCAATCTTATTATGTAATGAGGATAATAAACATTTTTTTTGACTATCTAATGTATTGACGTAAGCTGTAAAATTATACAAAGCGTGAATGCTCTTCTTGTAAGATGTTTTACTTTGACACCTGGCAGCATAGATAGTAACTCGAGATACAGTACAGTTTAATGTGCAATAATTTATTTTTTAAATAGTAACTGTCGTGAGTACACCCTGCTCACGAATAAGAGTCCTATTGTGGATAAAAACTAGTTAAGCTTTCCTCGGTAAATTCACTCGAGTAAGCCGTTATTTTGAGAAATGAGAAGGAACAGTCAGTCAGAAGGTACAATTTTGGGTCAGTTAGAGTCTGACACTCCCTCTCAACTCACAATGAGTGAGAGAAGTCATTTGATGACTTTTCACACTCAAAAAAGAATTGAAATTTTCGCTAGCTACCAAGGATTACTCACATTTTCGTGTAAACTCGTTAATTATATTATTATTTCGAATAAATTTAACGCATTTTACTGCAGATTTACTTTTGCAGTTTTAATAACGAGGTTTATGTAGAAAATACCCAGATGAGAGAAGAAAATATTTCAATGTTTTCGTTGGACTGTAAAAAATATTTTTATTTAAAAAGGTTTATAATGTTAAGAAGGGATGGTAAAATATATTTTTTAATTAAGTTTAATAGGGCTGAAAACTTTTGTTTGGAAAAAAGCCCTTTTTATAAAATAAAGATTTAAAAAAAGAATATTATTAAATTAAGTTAGAAATAATATCATTTGTTCAATTTTAAAATTTTGCTAGTCTCTTAGCAACCTCACCAGTTGCTTGTCTGTTTGTCTTATGTAAGAAGTAAAATATACAATTGTACCGTATAAAGATGAAGAGAAGGGAAAATTAAAAAAACAAGTATTCTTCTGTATTTGATATACTCTTCATGATATATTCCTATAAATGCCAGTATGACAATATAAGTGACATAAGTGAATTAATATTTATAAAAATTATTGATTATCAATTGCATAAAATACTCGTTGGCATATAAATAAAATTTCAGAAACCATATAAAATTTTTCATTAATATATGACCTAACAACCTATGCATCCAATTATTATTAATAAATTCTAGTTACTAAATTATTAACGCTAATGTTTTTGAGCGCGCACAAATTTTACTATTTACAGAGCATTTTCATTGAATATCACATCCTATTACATCATCTATACTAATATTATAAAGAGTTAAAATTTGTAAGTTTGTATGTAGGGGGTAATCTTTGAAACCACTTGTCGGATTCCCTAAAATTCTTTCACTTATTGATAGATAAAATATATCTTGATAGATAAGATAGGGAAAATCTTTCCCGAGTGCTATAGGCTATGAAACATCACGCTACAGCCAAATGGAGCCAAGCAGCGAGGGAAACCGCGCGTGAGTAGCTAGTCAGCCTACTGCAAAGCAAAGACCTCTTCTCACATGGGGAAGGTTTCAGCATTAATCACATTGGTGATTTCAAACTTATAATTCGAAACTATTAATCCAGATTTCCTCACGATGTTTTCCTTTGCCGTATGTCAGAAGTGTCTAAATAATCATAGAAAGTACATATAACTCTGAAAAAGTCACATTGGTACTTGTCAGGTATCGAAACCTCATGCATGAGAAACAGGCGCCTTAACCTCCAGGACGTAGCTTATTAGTATTTTAATAAATATATTTGCGACAAAATAACTTCGGTACCGATGCAATCTAGTTAGGTACTATACGGATTATACCTAACAGAACTAGGGTTTACATAGACACGCTAGTATTAAACACATTTTGAAACTAGTACACCGGGTTAATTAAATGAAGCCTGTCCGCCTATCCACTTCAAATTGAATGAACGTAAGCCGGGAACGATAGATTCGCTTATCCTACCAATTTACAGTGAAAAGGAGATAGAAGGTTCAGGTTCAAGCTTGATATTGCATTTTATGCTTTGTTTTTGGCTGAAAATATGTGGTTGAAAAGGCTAATAGGGCAAGAGATTTTGCCTTCGACAAAACTGAAATTAGAACAGAGTATTCAAAGTATGACGAAAATCTCACAGTTGTTGAATTCCCACCATCTATGTAATGGGGATGAAATTTTGTTTTCGCATGGGACAGTGGCGAAAATATGCCGATGGGACCAAATCGAACAATTCCCTAGAACACCCGTGATATATGCGATAGAGAACATACGAGGCTAAATCCTTACGCAGTGCCAAAGATTCTAATAAATATGAATAATTAAGTAATGTGTCATTGACGCTTCTTAGTTACTTTATTTTTCTTTAGAAGTAATTTAATATTTATAGTGAGTAATTTAACTTTCAATATAATATGCAAGATTGACACAAAAAAATACCAAGGAACTATTTTAAAATCTTTACTTCTCACTAAGGGTGACTGCACTAACTGTGTGTGGTGAGGTGTAAACTGCAAACTAATAACATTAAAGAAATGTTTATCTTAACCTTCGTGAGACATTCTAAATCAATTATCATGTTTTGGGCTTACTCACGTAATAATTTGACCAGTAGCAGCGCGTCAGTCGCCGCGTCGCGAATGCTGAATGAATGCTGCTCATGAATATGGGCCTCTAGCATGGCTTGAAACTAGTCGAGTATCTCGTCAAAATGTTACGTGAGTAAGCCGAAAACATAATAATTAATTTAGAATGTCTCACGAAAGTTATAATACACATTTCTTTTAGGCTTATATTAGTAGTAATGATATCCTAAGACAGGAAAACACATGCCGAATCCAAGGAATAGAACAGTATGGAACTGACTTCCAGTATTTGGAATATCACCAATCGCATTGACGGTGATTTATTGTATCTACACCTGAAACTGAATCAACCACAATGTTTGCATTCCGAGTTAACTCAGCCGGGCATTGTGGTACTGTCAACAGCCTGAACACCTTCCATGTCCCCTTAGGCTTAGTTAGAACAATATGTACATACATATATGTATGTAGAGGCTATAAACCGGCTTTATACTACTGTATAGTCCGGTAGTTTTATTCTAATTCAATAATTTTATTGTAATGTCGAGCGTTCTCGATACCATTTTCAATTCATTAAATAAATTTTGCCTGAAATTATTTATTTTTTATTAACTACTTAAATTTTTGGTATGCGACTCCGACAAGAATGATTGATTAATTTTTCTCTGCGTTATGTGGATTATTTTCAAGTTTTTAATTGAATTGCTATGTATTATGTATGTAAAGTGATTTCCAAATCAGCAGATTGAGGTGGAATTTGATTTAAATGTTAAGATACATTGGGAATATATACAAGGGTTTCGAAACCTCTCAACAATCTCTATATCTTGAAACACAACCCTGGGCCAGAGACAAGTCATTTGATGATTTTCATTTTATTTGTTGAATTTTTAATAAATGCAGGCATGCTCCGATATTTTGTCAATCTTTTTTGACGTCATTCCTCCAATAATTTTCCCCCTACAATCATCCCACTTTAGTCATTCAGTCATGACATTTATAATTAATCATCGACCATCAATTACTAGGCTGATGGCGACTGCCACGCGAAATAGGCGATGCAATTTGAATCCCAATAATTGCATAGGTGACAGGTCAGACAAAGAACAACTGACTGTCAATTTATTAATTTTGAACTCTACATCCGTGGTATAAAGTTGAGAATGTATTTTACAGGTTGGGGTTGCTTAATAAGCTGTTTCACTTATTGAATTTATTCCAATTATAGCACTAACAGTCTGTCACTTGAGATTTTCAATTGTTTATCGATGTTTTGTGAATGTTTTTTTCATACAATGTCACATACACATGACACTCAGACCCGAAACAACAATTTGTGGATCACACAAAGTGTTGTTCCGTGCGGGAATCGAACTCGCGACACGTTGCACGGCAGCCAGTTGCCCAGCCACCGCACCAACCGTGCAGTCACTTTCTATCAAATATTTCAAATGCTGAATTCCAATAATTAACGGTTAACTTTGTTGTTTTAAATTTGGAAACTCTTTACCCCATCCCCTGTGTGGTATAAAATATTATAATTAAATAATTTTTGCTTATGGGATAGGTTGGGAAACTAACACCCGATTTCTGAAAGGCTTGTCAACGCTAAAATTAACTAATCTCCTGTTACATCTCTTGTCAAGTCATCTGATTGGTTGTTAATAATTCAGTCAACCAGTCAGATGACTTGACAAGAGATTAAATTGATTTTAACATTGATTGGCCTTTCGGAAACCGGGCGTAACTGATAGATCACCTAATGGTAAGCAATCGGCACCAGCCGTAGAATACCCGCAACACGAATGAAGTCAGGATTTAAAGAATTATCGAAACTAGGGTTGGTAGGCGGAACACATGGATTGGGCATTTGATAAGCTTCGTTACTTTATGCTAGTTTACTGTGAGGTAAGTTTACTTAGTGGGAATCAATATGTTGTGTTTTTTATTGTATACATTAAAGGATATTGATGTTCGTGATTTTGCAATCAATTTGCGACGTATATACACAAACAAGGTAAACAAAACTAGATTCCTGAGTGAAGCAGCCGGCACAGCTTTTTTTCTTCAAAAGGATGGCTAAATCGCCAAAACAGTATAATATCTTATAACCTGATTTAAAGCAATCCGCGCCGCCAATGGACACCCCCAATTCTAAAGGAGTTACGAGTGCATTGCCGGCCTTTTTGGGGATTAGGTTTCGCATCAATATCCTTAAATAAGGATGGAGGAGGGGAAAGGCCTCCAGCAACATTACACATCGTTAAGGTTTTTGATAAACAAAGAAAATCAACTTCAATGAAACAGTCACAAGTTTTCATACTTCTAAATTTATTATTGATTCTGTTATATTCAATAAAACATGTCGAAATGATAACCGTCCAGTTTAGTTTTGAACATTTCACTGACATTTTTGGGTTGTAACAATCAAACGTCGGTTTGATTGGCATTCTGTAACCTCAAAGGGCATAGGTACGCCACTGCCTGCCCATTTTAAATTAGATTGCTCGCTTTACTCGTGGACACTAAATACATAATTCAAATAATATTATATTCAAACACTATTTGTCTTTTATCTCATTAAATAATGAGTAGAATTATAAAATGTTGTTGTTAATTCTAGTTATTTGGAGTGACGGTTTATTTATGTATTTACTTATTTGTATATGAGACATAATTCATACGATGCGCAATCTCTCAGAGAGAAGAAGAGATCTCGAATCGCCTTGTCGATATAATCTCGAAAGACATGGTTTGTTTACCGGATAAGCATTGCCATACAATGTGGTTATGGTGACGCTAGTTCTTAACATTGTCTCTTTTAAATTTTTTGCGATGCAATATTAAATTAATTTTATTTGTATAGACAATTGTAATTTAAGATGTTGACTGATTGGTACCCTAACTTAGTTACTTACACGACATGATATAGGAACGTTACAAATTTATTTGTGTAATTAAAATTAAATAAACATTCAGGAGTTACTTCTGATTGTTGATTGACAAATGGTCAACAATTTGTAATAATCCAAACAACATTTACAATCATCGACAAATCATTTCCTAACCTGTCAGTAACTGACGGTACCATTGGTAATTCAAGGAATAGCTACTGAAATTACACTTGGATCTTCAGTTTCAATTCAGGGACATTTACGTCGAACTAATGACGAAAAGTGACATTATTTGTTTGGTAAATTGTAAATTATTAATTGGATATTGAGTTTGTAAGTTACATTTTGTTGAATTGACATTACATCGGTTTTGATCCTCTAAACTCAAGGTCAGAAATATTCAGTATTAATTGTACAGTTTGACAGCAGGTCTACCTACTCCTATCTATAAAAATTATTTATCGGATTCCCAACCTTATTGTAGAACAGTACCGTTAAAATTCGAACATTCAAATTCGACAGAAGAGTATAGTTTGACCTGCTAACGTCTTCGACGAAGGAAATTCTGAGAGTCCTTGATGCCAAGTACAAGCCACTTAGACTTGCATTGTGTGCCTCGTACTTGGGAGACAAGGCTTTCGCTGAGGTGTCTAAGATACGTACTTAGGTGAATGTTTAAACAACCTTCAACTTTAACTGCAGGATGTACGCATAGAGCTTCAAAAACTATGTGTATGATAAGAGCGTTGATTAAATCGGTATGTAAAAAAATTCTGTAAATACGGATATGGGCTCACTTCGTACTTTGAAGCAATTTTAAGATCCATAAAAAACAGTTTTTGATTTATTTAGAGTTGAGTATCATCATCATTATCAGTAGCCAAAAGACTTATCATTATCCTTCTCGATAGTATCAATCAATGAAACTTCATCTTTAAAATCTCTGTCTTATAGTATAATTAACAAAAACCTTATCAAAATCCGTTACGTTGTTTTAAAGATATGCATAGAGATAATCATAATTCTTTATTTGCCAGAATATAGGTTAACAATGTTATGTATGATCTTAATAAAATTTAGGTACAAAGTCCCTTATACATTGTACCGTTATAACATGGTGTGCAAATGTTTGAAAGCGAATTTGTTTTATACTATTCAGTGATGATAATTCCAGTGCAAAAAAGCCATTCGTAATAAAAACATAGTAGCACTCCGCCATTTCATATTTCATTAAGCTATATTCGATTTCAATATGAGAATTTATTTTTAAATAACAACTTTTAATCGCTCGTTCGACTATCAATTAGTCCAATTCATTCGTCCGCGTCAGTTCCATAGAAACGTGGAACAAAGTTAATGAATGATTGAATGAAATTTTCTGGTATAACTTTGACATATTAATAATCAAAGTGGTATAAGTACGCCGAGATTTACCTATAAGAATTAAGCGTCGATCCACGTTTCATAGATTTTCTATTTCAATATTATTTGAATATTTAATTTAGTAAACTGACTTTTGCACCTACTTTTTGTGTTTTGAACATCGCTGCCTGGGCTACCGGCTGCCTAGTCCGAGTATCGGGTACTGAAAAGCAGTGCGGAAGTGGCTTCTATTTCAAATTACAGTAGTTTTTAATGAATAAAATTAACACTATGTCAAAAACGATAGGAAAGGATCGTTTTTCAAAAAAGTTGTAAAGTAAAGTACATACTTTGTATGTTATCGTGACATACCTATGAAGTCAGTAAAGATGGAAAATTCTAAATTAAGGACTTATTTTATATTAATGAATGATATTATGGTTACGGTTATCTTGTAATAATTTATTGTACTGAAAAGTCAAAATTATTTTATTTTGATCTAGGAAACTACCCAAATGATCGTCCAAAAATTTCCTACATCGAAAAGTCTAATATTACTTTACCCGCCCTAAATGAAGTTAGATGTCATCATCATCATCATTATCATCAGTCTGTAAGTGCCCACTGCTGAGCAAAGTCACACGGAGAAGGTTTAGAACATTAATCACCACGCTTTGTCAAGGCGATTTCAAACGAATAATTAGAAATTATAAGTCCAGGTTTCCTCACGATGTTTTCCTTCACCGTATATCAGTGGTGTCTAGATAGTCATAGAAAGTATATATAACTCGGAAGAAGTCGCATAGGTACTTGACAGGTTTCGAACCCCTTCAGGCATGAGAAGCAGGCGCCTGAACTTAGATGTCTAAACACGTAATGAATTCCCGAGAACGTAGGCACTGTTAACTTGACAGTTAAACTTTAACTAAGAGTTAAGTGTAAAAGCCACACAAGTTACAACTTAGTGTCGATGGGGTCGCAGTAACCACGTTACGTTAACTGCATCTAACGTGGAACACAAGTTACTGGCGGTACGTAACTTGACGTTAAACTTAAATTACTTAACTTCTACTTACTATGAACTAAGTTCATGTTAAATCTTTTTATCTAAATTGATTTAAGTAAGAAAGACTCTTCCAGAATATTTGTTAAAGTTCCCATTTTTTTGGATTTTTTTTTCTATCCGCGAGAAACACGCCTCTTATACAAACCCATAACGCGATGGAATACACTGCTGACGATACAACAATCTTTTATTTATAAATTAAATTATTATTTTTATTTTTGGCCAAAGATCCACACAATAGTTTTAGCAATTTCTTATTTTAAAGTAAAGAACAGTACCTAGTTATTGATATATGTATATATATTATATATGAAATATTTTCATGGACATCAGGACGCACATGTCAACTGCCCAGTGTCATATGACAACTTATCAATTAGGTCTATCAGTGTAGCTAGAATACTGTTAGGATTGTCCTTGAATCGCCGCATCATAGATGCACATCACTTGCGTATAATGGCATAGAAGAAATATTTCAGATGCGCCACACCATCCAGGCAGTCCCAACAGCATCCTCAGTGCATTATTATATCGAACACTAGCGGCCCGCCCCTCCTTCGCAATGTCTCCAACTATCATGCTAATGACAAAAGGATCCCTATTTCCCAGTTCTCCCCTCTACTTTTCTAAAGTTTTCTTTCTAATAAAAAACCTTCTTCTGACATTGCCAAACATAACCAAAAAGAGAATTGATAAAATTGGTCCAGGTGTTGTTGAGTTACACGCTTACCAATGCGTATTTTGCGATTCATTAATGTTTGTAACAGAAAGAAATATAATTAGTTAATACCTACTTAATATTTGTCAGTAAACTTTAAATCGGTCGGCTGTTGATCGTTCGGTTAATTATTTTAACTGGTCTCACCACATCCACGCCGCCACAATTGATGCATTGTAATATTGATTGAGTGGTTTTATGGTAAACTTGTTTTGTGTTTTGATTTTGTTCAACCTTAGTAAATATTATAATGTAAACGTTAAATACATATTATAAACGAACTGTGTATGAATGTCATGTTAAACATTTTTTTTTCGTTTTGGCCTGGTCTATTCCTCCACATGTTGAAGATATGGTAGCTGGAGCCGACTTCTCACGACAAAGCGCATGTCTTCGGACGGCGGTTGAGGGTCTCGGCGCCCGAGCTGGAGCGTGCGGTACGGCGTACGCACCTTGAAGAGCTTACGAAATGAATAAGAGACCTTGTAAGATAAAATTCTATAATTTCGTTCGGAGTTTTAACTCGACTACCTCTTTCACGCGGTAGCTGGGCAACCAGCTGGCGTGCGAGTCCGCGGTGTGATTGTGTCGCGGGTCCGTTTTCTGCACGAGACAACTCTTATACTGTCTCAAAAAAATACATCCATTGTGTCATTGAGAATGCACCAGAGTTTTTATTTATCCTATTCTGACATCAATACTTCGAAATTTTAGTAGTAGATTTGAAGAAAATCGCTATGGAGAATTTAATTTCCATTTAGAATTGAATATAATACTAGATTCGCAGTCTGCCACACTGCCTATAACATTTTACCTAGAATAGCGCGATCATTTCTAGTTCCCATCAGATTTTATGCACAGGAATTTAATATCCTCGGCAAGCGACAATGTTTGGGAGCACGGCAGTGGACAAACAAGTTGCATGTGAGTTCGCTTTTTAAAATTATTTTAGCTACAGTTTAGGTTATTTTCTATTTTGTTATTGTAGCTAAGCTAAACATTGCATAGTACAAAGGAGACTGTTTATGAGATAGGTTTATGCGTTTTGTGAGGTCGAACAATGTATAGCGCTTCTTCTAAACTAGCAATGTTATAAAATCGGAGTGAAAGAATAATATGAGATTTTTTACTTATTCTCTTCATAATACCTTTATTTGAACAGCGTAGACTTTAAATAGTTAGTAAAAATAAAGGCATTAATTTAATTTGGTTTAGATAAACTAAAATAAGTAGCCATATAGTATTTTGCCGGTATTGCGTTGCAAGAGCAATAAGTCACAGTCACAGTCAGTAAGAGAAGGAACGGGGGAAACGTTAGTCAGTGAGAGTCTGATATTACCTCCCACCCGGAGAAGAAATTTGATGATTTTCTCACAATGTATTATTTTCCTCCCACCTTTACCTTCCACCCTACCCTGGGTGGGAGAAGAAATTTGATGATTTTCTCACATTTTATGACATTTTATTATTTTCTTCTTATATCAATAGCTCGAGTTAATTCAAGCTCTAAGCTTGGCGTCTTTTAGACGTTGATGTTTTACCAGATTAAAAAGAAAGTTTGCTGCTTTGTACCGATTGATTTTATTTTTGATATATTTTATTATCTGTGTAGTTATTTACTAGCTTCGGCGGATTAGCGGTTGAAAGGTAGCCCATGAGTTATTCTACATAATAATCTATATCAGTACCATTTTGTAATCAAAATCCATCGAGTAGTTTTTACGAGTATACGTGAAGGAGTCACAAAAATCCATTCATACTTATAAGGTCTCTCGCCTCACCTTGGTCGAGTAAACCCATCATCATGATATCCCCGTTCTAAAAAAAATCGCTTTTAACTTTTTATAAAATTTAAATACACATTAACTATAATTATGAATACCTAATGGTTTTTTTATTGTTTGTTCGTATTTTGGTGTAATATGCACTAGCTAGATGCATGCATAGGTACTATGATAGTGCATGTAATCCGATGTCGAGTTATAATTTTTTAAAAGAAATCGAAGTAAGCTTTCTTTTTTATCCTTAACCTTACGGTACTTACTACGTATTAGTTTTTATTCCACACAATTAAAGCCCAAAAACAGTCATAAAACGTTATGGTAAACACAAATAAACTAATCAGACTAGCATTCCGACAAATTGCTTTCAGAATTTATTAAATAATTTGTATGTAAACTAAGCTCTGTAAAGTGAGTGCTCCCAATCTAAGTATTAATGTAACTTCAACAGTTTTGGACCACAACTTGTGTGGGCAAAATTGCAAGCCAAAACTAATTTCGTCACAGCCGAGTCCGAGGCGAGCCGAGGTCAAACTCTTGCAAATTTAATTTAAATTACGATCTTTGACACATGCCCTGGGTGTTTAGTTCTTCGATTATTCGTATTGGAAACTGATTTGTTCGTTAATGGAGTTAATTTGTGTGGGTGGGTGGAATAAATGTTTCGTGATTGTTATGATTTATTGTGAATCTTAAAAGTATTGATTGACTTTCATTGTATTGAGAATGGTCGTTCACAACTTACTAAGTCCTCTGTTAGTTCATCATCATCATCATCATTATAAGCCTATAAGTGACCACTGCTGAGCAAAGGCCTCTTCTCATACGGAGAAGGTTGCCAACCCGCATTAATCACCACGCTTGCTCAATGCGGGTTGGCGATTTCAAACTTATAATTAGAAATTATAAAAGTCCAGGTTTCCTCACGATGTTTTCCTTCACTGTATATCAGTGGTGTCTAAATAATCATAGAAAGTACATATAACTCGGAAATAGTCACATTGGTACTTGCTAGGTTTCGAACCTACACCCTCATGCATGAGAAGCGGGCTCCTTAACCTCCGGGCCACCACAACAATAGTTGTTACCTGTTAGTTAGTTATGTAAGAATCAGTGTGTGAATTTCAATTTTGGGTAAATTTGGCAAATGTAACGCACAGTATAATATATAATGGAACCATCCTTAACAGTTCTTGATAGACCATTATTTGAGTATATGGCTTTAACAATTCGATCTTCACATTTACCAGATGGAAAGCAGAACGTAGACTTCTCTATAAAGAAATCACGCTTTGTCTCTGTCTGTAATTTCTTATTAATTTTTTCCTCTGTCATGTTGCCGACAAATCTTCTCTACTCTCTTCTACGTGGCTATAACCTCGCACACGATTACATGGAACCCTGTCATAAAAAAGACTAGCGATAAAAAGTCTTATATTAAAAATGTGCATCACCCGATACACATATTGCTACAGCACAAAGGCTATTGAAACAGCTTTCCATTATGCAGACTGCAAGCTTTATTGCCATTTATCAGATTTACATAAAAAAGAACAGAATAAAAGTGTTTGCAAGGTTATCATTTTTATATGACTTTTTTTATAGAACACCCCACAGTAGGATTATCTCCTGTGTCGTGGATATTTTTACAAACATACAATTTCAATCTGTGGATCACACCAAGAGTTGTTCCGTGTGGGAATCGAACCCGCGACACGTGGCGCGGCAGCCAGTTGCCCAGTTACCACGCCAACCGTGCAGTCAATGATAAACAGTAACTGAGAAACAGCCAAGCTTCGGTACGAATGGGTAAACTTGACCAGAGTGATACCACGGCCTTACAAGCCTCATACCAGCGTGAAGCTTCATTTGCGTTGTGTTTTACCATGTGAGGTTACCGGAGGCCGTTCCCCTCGTCCTACATCCTCAAATTCCCTATCCTTAAATCCCTAATAACCCACAAGAGGCCCGTAAAGCACTTATGTGTTAACTCCTTTGGTGTTACGTACGAGTGTCCATGGGCGGCGTCGATTGCTTAACATCAGGCAATCGGTCTGCTCGATTACCGACCAAACCCATAAAAAACATAACTTTTAAATAGAAAATCTCCCTATTGTGCTGTTTTTACATGAAAACAAACCAAATGTTGAAACGTATTGTATTCTATATGAAAGTTTGATCTCCTTAACAGCTTCCTTACACGCCGTTGCACCTTCTGCGTACTTATTTCTAAACTTCACAATTGAGAGATAGTTCTGAAAGGAAATGTCGTAAGTGGATTTTCTACATAAATATTTATCTAGACTTAGAAGTCGTATCGTACTATGTTTTATAAGAAATTCTTCGTAACTTGTGTATTGGGTAGTGATATTTTTTTTTGTGAGGAGTAAATTATCAATCGACTTCTCCCGCCCAATGCACGGAAGGGAGGGAGTGTCAGGCTCTTACTGACTGAAAAGAAGGATTGTTCCCCGGTAACCTCACTCACACGGCGAAATATAAAGCTGTTTATTTCCGTTTGTGTAAAATTTCTAATACGTATAAGTATTCCAACTAGATATTCATTAAAAAAAACACAATACAAAGTTGAAAAATGCCTCGCTTCGCTCATGTAAATAAAAATTTCAATCAACAAACAATAATAATTAATATTTAAGAGCTGGCAGCATTTTTGAGACTCGATCAAAAAGCTTTTCGATTTCCAATCAACACTTCAAACTAAAATTTAATTAAAAATGTTGACATAAAACGTTGAAAAAAACTATTTCATAGACAAGGGAACATTAAACGCTAAGACTTTTCGAAAGAACTTTTATATTGCGAAAAAATGTTGCCAGAAGAAATAATACCTAGGTATTGTGAAAATGTTATTTTTGCCGTTGGCAAGTTAATGAGCAAAACTGATGGAAGAAGTGATTGGTTCGTTAAAATTTAATCTGTTTGAACATTCAAACTTCTTAAGTACCTAAGTACTATCGGTTTATTTTCTCAAGTTCAAACTATGAAACAAGAATTTTTGAACGTAAAATGTTTTCAGCGGAATATTTAGAATAGGTAATATAGCGGAATATTTATTTTAATGGGTAAAGAAAGTAATTAGCTCTTACCTTACCAAATCTCGTCCATAGATCCTAGAACATAATATTATGTATCTAAAAAAAGTGTTTTATGTGTTTTGTGAGATCGTGGCCTTGTATTCATAGTGGCCGCATAAGGGTGCAGGTTCCTGTCAAGTAGGTACCAATATGGCTTTCTCCGTGTTATATGTACTTTCTATGAATTTTTAGATACCAGTAACATACAGTTAAGAAAAGCATCGTGAGATAAACCCTGGACTTATAATTTATAATACCAAGATTGAAATCGCCAACCCGCATTGAGCAAGCATGGCGATTAACGTTCCAAACTTGTCCGTGAACAGGCCTTTGCTCAGCAGTGGGCACTTATACGCTGATGATGATGATTTAACCCAAATTTGATCCGATATTTGTAAACTTATTTTTTAAGCACACCTAAGTCCTTACCCTTATGACCCTTTTTTGTCAGGGGCAAATCATCAAATGACCTCTGACCCAGGGCAGGGCGAGAGAGAATGTCAGACTCTTACTGACTATAAAACCCCTGTTCTTTCTCCTGGGCCGAGACCGCGGTGACTTATTGCGCTTAATTTGCAACCCCAGCTGAACTAGTACTACTACGACCTAGGATAAGAAAATGTCTTTCAAAAAGCAATAAATCTTTTGTTTTACACCACCAAAAGAAATCATGTATACAAAATCTGTGTAGACAATAAATACAGATTTATCTATATTTGCCAACACAATCTTCTGTACTCATGTCATGTTGATTAATTAAGAATACCTACATTCTGGCAAAGTAGGGGACGCCATTACGGATCTGTACACACAGGCAGGTCAACAAGACAAGTGGTTAATCGATTTTCAATCTTATTAACTTGTGATAAAAGTGACTATGTATTCAGTATCAAATAAAGGTAGGGAGCGTTTGTCGGTAGCATTCAATCATATCAAACTGCCAAACAATAATTGATATTTACCTGACCATACGACCATTTTTCAAGCGATTTTGAATTTAATCGTTAGGGACTAAAGTTTTTTTTCTAGTAGTATTTAAATTTAATCAACTGAGACATTGTTATTTGAAAATTGATTTTAGTGATATAGGCTATTTAAAAAAGGGTTCCAACTTCAAAGTCTGGATCAGATCAAAGGATCAAAAGGGCTAACGGAGGGTCAATTTCGACGTTGCAATTAGTCTTCCCTTTTATTAAAATATTTTATTTTTGAAGGGTTTCCCCACACTAGCATTTCCTCCTGTGTTGTAAGTGCGTTTATATACATACAAGTTTACATTTACATCACACCCAGACCCTGAACAACAATTTGTGGATCACACAAAGAGCTGTTGTTCCTTGCAATACCAAACCCGCGGCACGTTGCGCGGCAGCCAGTTACCATCACTCAATCGGCAATCGATAACAATAATAATATCCCAGAATAATACTAGTAAAATCCGTCATAAGAACAATTTCAATGGTGAGTAATAACTGCATCGATATGTTCCTCGAATACTTTGACTTATTGAAGAAATCAACTTGGAAAGTGTAAATAGATTTACTAGAAGACTGACTGACAGACTGAAACTTTTTAGTTATTGACATTTTTGTTATTAGCACGAATGGGCCGGCTCGACTACAATAATCTTGACTAAACACTCACAGAAAACAGATGAGACAACTTGCGTTGTGTACATATTTATTATGAGAATGAGGTTGCCTCAGGGACAAAGCATACCCTTTCTCCCATTGTCATTGCTCCTAATCCTCAAAAGGTATTTACTGGGTTGTTGATTTTTTCGGGGTCTGGGTTGTGGATGTCCGTGGGCGGCGCTGATTACCTACCAACCATCTGCTCATCGGCCTCCATCTGTAGATATAAGAATCAATGCCACTTTTCATTGTAATGTTGTAACTCAGCAATGCCTGTATCGATTTGGCTTTTTTTATCATGAATTATTCCTTGAAATTCAGAGAAGGTTAAAAACAAAATCTTGAAATAGTGTAAAATCAATATCCACGCGGGTGGAGCCGCGAGCGCCCGCTGGTATCCCATATAGAGTGCCTTATAATTAATACCGATTTTAGTAAATTATTTGTGTTTGTATTCTTTGAAATATGTTCAACAGGAATATAAGTATGTACCTACAGAAACACATTGAATATGTAAGTAGGTTGTTACCATAGAAAACACAATTTTGTTTTTAATTATTATTTAAAATTTATAAATTATTGGTACTGGAAATGTGAAGTTAACATTTTGGACTTGTAATATCGCATGATATTTTGAACTTATTTAAAAAACCCCATGCCATGCAACCCATGCCATGCACATTTTGGAAATAAATAAATTTATAATTTTATGTCATAATTTATTTCAATTTACAAAAATAGCAGTGAATAAATTTCACTGTACACATGTAAGGTTAAAACATTTTCAAATGTACCTACCTATTATATTACTAAGTAAACTTTATTATCATGTAAGCCTGACTACGACATACGGAAATTGATTTTCAAATTTGTAGTCTAGATATTGTGTAAGACTTCGTCTTACAGTGTCCGGTGTGGGGCTTTATATTGAATCTCACTAAATTGAATGAAAGCCTCGGAGTGCTCAATTTCGTACGATGCGCAACGAGTCTATTGTCAGCTTCAATCGCCTGCTTGATTACTTTATACAAAACCGATTTAAGAATTTATATTTTGTCTCAAAGGAAAATATTATAGACAATAATTAAATTAATGAGGATTAGAGAGCTACGATTCGGCACAAATACGTCGTCTCGACCAATGTTATGCCACGGTCCCACTGAATACCGGCCTGAAATAACCACAGCGTTTCGCCGTATGATTGAGGTTACCGAAGGCGGTTTTCCTCCCCCAATCCCATAATCTCATAATCCCCAAATGGCCGGCAACGCACAAACTAGTAATTACTCTGTTGTTGCGGGTGCTCATGTTGCGGTACTTACTGCTTATCGTCAGGTAATCCTCCCTTGCTCAATCCTGCCCCTCCCCCAACCCCTCCTCAATCCCTAAATCTCCAAATCCCTAATCTCTTAAAGGTCGGCTACGCACTCGTACCTCCGCTGTTACGGTGGCCATGGGCGGCGCTGATTGCTTACCATCAGATAATCCGTCTGTTCGTCTGCCGGTCTATCACATAAAAAAGTCAGTTGGAGCCTCATCTCGTGACACGGTGTTTTTTTAATAGCTTAAAAGTTTCGGCACAAAAACCTGGTCAGTATCCGCTCCCTTTTAAAATAATGGATCGCGCAGCACTAATAAATTACTTCGCATAAATCCATACATATGATTTCACAAAGGGCTTTTCATCGACGCCCGGGGTAAAGGGCGGGAAATCAACGGTCATTTTTGACACATGTCAAATTGCTTTTTTTAATCTATGGTTGGAATTTGGCGGCAATGCATGGTTTTCCAGCCAGTGCGTTTTATTGAAAGTTTGCATATTGTCTGTGCGTAGTTCACGTGTGATTGTGAACGTAGGATTATTAATCCTTAATGTTACGCTATTTTCAATAATCTCAATAACTTGGAAGCATGAATTTGTACTTAGTAGTAGGCATTTACTGACATCAAGTGGAGTTATCTGTATGAATAAATTATTGCTTTCGATTACTACTTTGATGAAAATGTTGTGAATACCTTTAATACATTATCATAGAGGTAAAATGTGCTCAGTGAACTAGAAGCCAATATTGGAGGATATTATCAATTATATGAGACAAGATTGACAGGCGTGCGCAATATTTGTGGGTAATAAAATTCGACTGACTATAGGGGCTTGTTCTATACGATAAGCTGGTTAAATGTTCAACAGGTGAAACAAATTGATATCGACGTAAGTTGGTTAGATTGATTTTGTAATAATTAAGAATAATGTATCTTTCTCTGGTTTGCGTCCAGTAACTATCACGTTTTAATAATTGTAGATATTTTATTAATTTTTTTTTTAAGTTTTATTATTGTTGTCGTGGTGGCCTTAAGGTAAAAGCGCTCGCTTCTCATACATTCGGGTGCGAGTTTGAAACCTTGCAAGTACTTACCAATGTAACATTTTTAGAGTTACATGTACTTTCTATGATTATTAAGACACCAAAGACATACAGTGAAGGTAAACATCGTGAGGAAACCTGGTCTTATAATTTCTAATCATAAGTTTGAAATCGCCAACCCGCATTGAGCAAGCGTGGTGATTAATGCTCAAACCTGCTCCATGTGAGACGAGGTCTCTGCTTAGCAGTGATGGGCATTTAGTCTAGTGACGATGATGAGATTAGTATTTATAATGACGTTACACCATCGATTTAAAAGATAGAATTGGAAAAAAAAGTATTTCGAATATCTCGAATAAAGGCAAAAGTAATGCTGACACTATTGAAAACTTGGCTGCAGTAAGCAAAGAAAACGAATCCCCACAACACAAGAGCAGACAAAACCATCTAACATCAAAAACATTTAATACCCTACCATTGTCATCACATGAGCTTTAAAAAACTTACCTTCGTTCAATTTAATCTCGGTTCTGTTGATATTGAGACTTGCTGAGCGAGACTGATCCGATTGCGAGACAGGCGGGAACTTGGAAAGAACTAATACTCCTGTAGACTACCCGGATACGCCCCTGTAGACTATCGGGAAATATCCATCTGTGTGCATAGCGAAGTTTTCTTTACAAACTTATGCAGGCTCAGGGGGTTTGTGGAGGTTTTGTGTTGTTGAACTGAATACATACATATTTTCAGCGTATTGGAAAGTTTAAGGGCGAAAATACTGTTTATTTGCTAATGAATCTGTTATTTTATTAGTTGGCGAAGGAATCTAATCACATCGAGGTAGGTATTATAGCTAAAATCACAATTATGACGTTTTTAGAAATCATATCTTATTACGTATCCAAAAACAACAGAATTGACAAAAGATTAAAAACTGGTTTTCATTTCAAATTAATAGTCCTTTCTCATCTAAAGATACAGATACATAATGTGAGATAGATCGAACAGTATATAAAATCAGACGCATCTAACAACGTTAATCTATCTCTAATAAATAGACATATATAAGTGCTAGCATTATTCTAGAACTCTCGATCGTATATTTGTGGGCAAACCGCCCATTATTGATATACGCAAATTATCAAAGCGTGTGTTGAATGTACTCAGTCAGAGATGCTATTTATTTAGTTCTCCTTGCAACTCCCTAGAGGGGGCTAGACGACATACTATGTACAGTACCTGGTTATAAATATTGCACATTGATATTTGAAAAGTTTCCAATCAACCAATTAGCCATATTATACTTCTTGCATATCTTCTGATTTATTTCGTTGCGGGATCTTGTGTAAGTATGGGAGAGCCATGCTTCGGCACGAATGGGTCGAATCGACCAGAGTGATATCACGGCCTCACATAAAACCGGCGTGAAATAACCACAGCGTTGTGTTTCGCCGTGTGAGTGAGGTTACTGGAGGCCCAATCCTTCCCCTCTTCCAATCCCTCCTAAATCCCTAAATCTCCAAATCCCTAATCCCTAAAAGGTCGGCAACGCACTCGTAACTCCTCCGTTGCGAGTGTCCATGGGCTCCACTGATTGCTTACCATCAGGTAATCCGTCTGCTCATTTGCAGACCTATTAAATAAAATAAAAAATCTTAGACAGTCATTCATATCCCTGGGGCGTAGATCCTGGCTTACAGGAGTTGCAGCGGTTATGGGAGGTTACGGCTGGCATGTTCCATTAAAAAAAAGGTATACTTCTTACGATGCAAAATATGGTTAAACCTTTTCCTCGTCTCATAAAAAGATTGAAAAGATAAGTTGTATAGAAATCAACTATTGTTTTTTCTTTAAAGGCGGTGTGCCATATTTATTGCCAGGCACTGTGCTGACAATCTCTCAGGCTTAAGTATAGGGAATGAAGGCTTGTTTGCTGTGGACGCAGTGAGCGAGTAGTTCATGAGAATGCATTTGTTCTGGATTGTTTTTCAATTTATTTTGATCTTGTTTGTAGTGGTTGCGGAGTCAAGCTTTTAGGAATATTACTAAGCATCACTACTCTGATAATAATGGATAAGTTTTAAATTTGAGTTAACGCTAAAGAATAATTTCTTTTCCCTTCGGCGAATTTAATAGAAGAATACTCTAAGTGTTAAATCCACATAAGATTGCACAACAAGAAAAGCCTAGTCAGCAAATACTACAAAAAATTACTAAAAAGAAAAATATGTAATATCGTTTATGTGTTACACTTGAATTTTAACCACTATATTTAAATAAATGTTCTACTTGCATTTATAAAAATTGATCACGTTTTAATAGAATTTGAACAGAAAAAGAACATTAAATAAAATTAAAAACTCGCATCCAACACCACGAATGCAGTGAACAATTTTAAATACACATATTTTCAATAATCCGCGCTCTGGCGCGATAAACGGAGAAACACCTCGTTCAAACTGCTGCGAAATCCGCAAAAAAGTACATAAAAAATGGCTGCTATTTCAATTAGGATCCACCTATTTCCCGGATCGGATAGAAAGCGAGAGAGCGGAGACAAAAAGTAATCCGACTTCACAAAAGGAAGTATGCGATGTTTTACCGTTCTTTATGGACGACTGTATTGCATTTTTCTTTACCTGTCTACCACAGGCCGATGCAATTTTCTCACTGCTCTCAGCTTAAATGGTGACTTAATTAAACCCTTTACAACCGTAATTCGTATTGGCAAATTGAAAATGGTACATGAAACCTGTATTAGCAATTTGTCTGGGAAATTAATGTGAAAATGTAGAGGATTTTGTTTTATTTCTCTACACTTTCCATTAGCAGATTATAGGGGCTTAGTTTTTAATCTGTTTTCTTCTATAGGCGTTTACCTTCAAAGGATTATTAAGCTGTTTGTTTGTTGGTGATTTTCTTAAACGGATTAGTATTTTATTATGTCTTCTACTAGCAAATTTCGGATAATTAGATCACGTGTATAAATTCAAAACAACATTGGATTAATCTATAGGATTTTTTGTATTCGCCAGTTTTATTATAGTCGACTCAATACAGTGTCACAAAATCGGCCAAGTCGACCTAAAAGAAATCGAAGTGTCTATAGGGACAGAATACGAAGGCAAGAAAAAAGTCTTTCAACCAATTACGTACACACTTAAAGCCATAACTATCGAAGGTAAATAAATTTAAGAATTGATTAAGTTGCATCGAACTTTTTTATGTTACAATGGAGTTGAGAACGAGTGAATATATTCAAGTTATTGTGTTAATATTGAGTGTATTGATTGTCGAAAATTTCAAACCCATGGACGAACGTCGACGAAGTCTCGAACAGTTTCGTTTAAATAATCTTTTCTGCTACCTAACATATTTTTCTAAACATTTGTCCAGTTCGTTCGTTCGACAGTGAATTTTTACTAGATTTTAAGGGATACCAGTATTTTACGTAGAGCAACTGACATGCCTCCATTAAAATCAACCGAACAGTTTTTTCAATCTTATAACATGCTTAGGTTTCTCATAGAAATACATATTTGTATCTCGTTATGGCTGATAATAAATATAATGCCAAAATGCAATTCATCCTAATTAATAATTATTCTATTAAAAGTAGTTTCCATTTTTGTGATAAATGATGTGTAACATACTCGTAGCAATGCAAATAGAATTTTGAC
Organism: Spodoptera exigua; assembly: GCA_902829305.4. NCBI lineage: Eukaryota > Metazoa > Arthropoda > Insecta > Lepidoptera > Noctuidae > Spodoptera > Spodoptera exigua. The sequence goes on along the minus strand of LR824601.2, from coordinate 992,322 downwards.
ACAAATCAACTGAATGATATGGACACAGTGAGTTAATCGTATTTGATTAAGCCAATTTTAATTCCAATATTAGCCAGTGGAGCGTTAAAATGATAGATGGTGAACAAACAATATTGTGTTATTCATTTCATTTAATTAAATGAAATGTTTCATTGTTTTTTTTATATGATTGGGTGGCGAACGATCTTGTCGTCTCATGTTACACCAGAAGAGTAACAAGAGCTTTACGGCGTTTGGAAGGTTAACATTTGGGGATTGGGGATGACAGTTAATGTAAGGAACTATAATCTAATGACGATATATTATTTGATATTTAGAAATAATAATTATTACTTCCATTTTGCTAGTTCTTTACACAAGCAAACGGCTTTGGAGTTACACAGAATTTTTATCTGAACTTTCAATAATGGCAATTTTTTATCCGACTTCCAAAAAGGAGGATGGTTCTCAATTCGACTGTGTATATCCTTTTTGTATGTTTGTTCGTCGATATCTCCGTTATAATAATATGAATAAAATAGAGATTTTTTTAATTAGAATAAGAATAAAAGTTTTCTATTGTACAGAATGTTAAGCTAAGATTTTAACGAAACATTAAAATGGGGTCATGTAATCTGCTATTTTGTATATATTCAAAAAATTTTTTTGCATTTATGCTTTTGCAATTCTTTAATTGACTTTCAACTGTATACCAAAGGCAATAACAACGAAAATCTATAAGTTATAAATATAGGAAGCTTGACTTTAACTGCCTTCGAAAATCGTGCATGGTGCAGTTGGTTCGAGATCATGTAACGAGTATCATCAAGTCTTTATCCAATCTGTCCTACAATTCACTTCGCATCGATCATCGTTATGTTCTGTGTAACTCGATCACAGCGCCAGATATAAGAGTAAGTGGTATTGTTTCTTCTGAGGGTGTCAAATTCATTAAATTACTTCTTTATTATTTTATGTGATAGGACGGCAAAGCAGACGGGTTACCTGATAGTAAGCATATAGCACTGCCCAAGGACATCTCAAAAAAGGAGAAGTTACGAGTGCGTTGCCGATCTTTTGAGAATTAGGGATTTGGAGGTTTTGGTATTAGGAGAAGAATGGGACCTCCAGTAACCTCTCTCACACGGCGAAACGAAACGCTGTGGTCGTTTCACGCCGACTTTATGTAAGGCCGTGGTACCCCCCGGTCGAGCCGACCGAATCGCGCCGAAAAATGGCACCCCACACATAAAAATATCTTTAGGGAGTGTAAAGCTCTTGCTGACTAAAAACCACTCGGTTTCTTTTCCTGATACCGGTTGCAGCGGCTATACATTATTGTGCTTACTCCCGCAACCCCGGCTGAACATAATCCTAATTTTCTTTAGGTTAACGCGATCTAAGCAGAGAAGGCTGGTTTGTTATTCGGCCAAAGTGTAAGTGGCAAGCCTCATGCAATATCAGCCGGAGTTGCGGGTTAAGCGCAATAAGTCACCGCGGCCTCGGCCCAGAGCAGGAGAAGGAACGGGGGAGTTTTAGGTAGTAAGAGTCTGACACTCTCTCTCGCCTAACCCTAGGCGGGAGAAGTCATTTGATGACTTTCCCCTGACAAAAAAGCCTCATGCAATGTAAGTGGTTATTTATTTTTAATTGACTTTTAAATTGAGTAAGTAGTTTTGATTATATGTAATATTCCATACTGAACAATGTTAAAATTATTTACATTTCAATTCTTACTACGTACTTGAATCTACAAACTACTTCTTGAATTCATATTATTCTAGAAAAACTTTTCTCTTACGGAGAAACGTTTTATAAAAGCTTGTTAGAAAAAGAGGACTTTTTAATGGATTGAGATCGCGCTACCATTTTCTGTCCCCACTTGATGGCGACCTTAGATTGACTAAAGCCCATAATGGAAACAACCTTTTATAAAAAATAAACATAAGAAGAAGACTGTGTCTTAAAGAAAATTCCTTATTTAAGTGGTTTCAGTCTATCTGCATTTTTATCGAGATCTTAGAGGGATACGAGAAATTTTCATAGCAGAATTTTTTAGATTATTTAACGTTGCTTGGATTCGCGACGGTTTTCAGCCTTACCTAGCTCAGATTTAGGTATGCGCTTGATAGCAAGTTAAGGTGGTGTCAGGTAACTTAGTCTTTACCCTTCAGTTTCTGTCTGTAAGTCGAGTGAAAACTTAACGGTAACTTTAAACTTAATTTTAAATGCAAATTTATTTTGCTTCGATACTGTCTTAAAGTTGTGTTGGATGATTAAAAGTTCAACTAGGAGTTTGTTTATAACGTGTTTTAATATATTTGCTGATTTCTTTTAGAAAAGTATTAATTTTTTTATTATATTTATTAAGACAAATACTTTGAATTATTAATTTCTTGATTTTTTTCAAATCAAGTTTTTATCTTAGTAAGAAGTGCGAATGCCGAGCAGAGGGCTTTTAATTCCGTTTCAGTGACGAGTCTATTTCTTTTATTTAATCTCATTTTTAGTATATATCTATTTTTTTTATTTTCTATATCGTGTGATCACACGGCCTCTGTTATAGATTCAGTAACTTATAACTCGCCTATAAGTACTTCAAAACAAAACTAGTGTAAAGTTGTGTTTGACGACTTATTCCTTAGTCCATATTAAAATGAAAAACCTTATGTGAAAATAAACTACCTACAAAACGAACTGTTTGCACTCTATGTCAACTTGAATACATATTGTGCAAGTATAATCGTATAAAAGTAAGTACAGAAAGTGTCTGATCGTCTGTCGACTGGAGACACCATTGCACAAAGCAAGCGGCATTCACGCGAAGGAAATCTTTCAAGGGTCTTACACAATATTGTTTCGAGTCTTTTATATAAGAAATCGGATTGCGAAATTCAAATTTTGAATGTTATGTTTCGAGACAAAAGATGAAAAATTTTCGTTTCTGTGTGAGAAGAGCTTCACATGTATTGTGCGATTATATTTTGTATTTCATTGGGCTATGCTGTATTTTATTTGGGTTCGCACATCTTTATTATAAAATGAAGGCACATTTAAGTTACTTTACGTTATTTAGTTACACTATTTAGATAAATATCACTTCATTTTCCTGTCCTGTAACACACGTACCTTCTATCCCAGGGCATATTGGGAAGTATTCGGGAATCCAAATCCTTTTGAATCAACAAATTTCCAACTTTAAACATTGTTTTTATAGTTTTGATTCATTCTGCGAAACCTCCAATATTTTCTAATTATGCTCCATAGGTATCTTAATATTGGAACAATCACTCAGCTGACGGCAATTATGAGAAGTGAGAATTAATTCTATTTAGACCACCCAGTAGTCCCTGTGTCTCGATAAATTAAGACAAATACTTCGAATTATTAAAAAATAATCTAGATAGATTGTAATTATTAAAATAAATACAAAATTTCCAAGTAAAATAACGAAAATTAGGATAAATAATTATGAACACAAAATTTTCCACGTAGTTTGAATTACAAGATAGCAAAATATTTTACAAAAAACATTAATTTATTTTTATCTAATAGATATTTCTTGGTATTTCGAAATCTGATCAGACTTTGAATCTCAAGAATTAAGGTTTAAAAATGTGATATTTTAGAAATTTTCTAGGTATTTTGTAAATGTTATTTCTTTACTTAGCGCGTAGGTGGGAATTACAAATTTTTTTTTAAATTAATTGGCGATTGAAATTTATGAATACCTAAGAATTTTATAAAATATTTTTTAAAGAGTCGGGGTAAAATAATTTTGTGTTACTATAGTGACAGATGAAAGTTACCTGGAGTATAATTCTGATGCTGTGGTGTGAAAATGTTTTTCAAAGGCTGATTTTTCAATAGTCGGCTAAATGTTACAACTAAGTAATCAAATTGCTGCTGTCACTGTCTTATACAAACATTCTGACGCGACAGCATCATAATTATTCCCCAGGCAACTTTTATCTAACCATTGAAAAATCAGCCCTTGAAAAAATACTCAACAGTTACTAAATTGGTTCACAAGACACATTTTATGAAGAATAGGTAGGTAGTTTATAAAACTACTATGCATATATTTTTTTTTAATTCTTAGCAACACCGTGTTCTTCAAACCACGATTCGTCAAATCAAATTAGCTATGCACGTAATAAGATTATGAAGATATCTTTAAATTTAAATCACTGACAACATGTACATTCATACTCACGGCATCAATTTATTTTTAACCCTTCAGTTTATAACATTTTGCGAGTGATGGATTAATTATCAACGGGTAAAATAATTGGCCCGGAGGTTAAGAAGCCCGCTCTCGTGCATGAGTGCGTGGGTTCGAAACCTGGCAAGTACCAATGTGACTTTTTCCGAGTTATATGTACTTTCTATGATTATTTATACACCTCTGACATACGGTGAAGGTAAACATTTTGAGGAAACCTGGACTTATAATTTCTAATAATAAGTTTGAAATCGCCAACTCACATTGAGCAAGCGTGGTGATTAATGCTCAAACCTTCTCTGTGTGAGAAAAGGCCTTTGCTCAGCGGTAAGTACTTATGGGCTGATGATGTGATGTCTGATGTGGGTAAAATAAGCCTGTGCATGAAATTGTAGGGTCAGTCTGACCAGCTGGGGTTGCGGGGTAAGCGCAATGAGGCACCGCGATCTCGGCCCAGAGCAGGAGAAGGAACGGGGGGGTTTTTAGTCAGTAAGAGTCTGACACTCCCTCCCGCCCAGCCCGGGGCGGGAGAAGTCATTGGATGATTTTTCCCTGACAAAGAAAAAACAAAAACAAAAAAGGGTCAGTCTGACGGACATACATAATGACACATGACCCTTGGTAAGAGCAAATAGAATCTAAAATAGAAAAGCTATTGTGCTTAGGAATCTGTCGAAATATAATCTGTCTTACTCTATCGATCTGTCTAGTCTGACACCAATTTCTTGAGGCAGATATTATTATTATATTCGTAACACCTTTTATAAATAAGGTAACTAATTTGAGTCAACAATTTTAGTATTTAGTTATATCTTAATTAAGGGCTCATTTCACGTAATTAAGTTTTAACTGAATGCGATGTGCTACAAGTTGCGCACTTGAATAAAAGTGATGTAAAGGATATTTCTATTTAGTATATTATTTTAAGCGTGGGAGCGTCATGTTTCGGCACGAATGGTTCGGCTCGACCGGAGTGATACCACGGCCTTACAGAAAACTGGCATGAGACAACCACAGCGTTGTGTTTCGCCGTGTAAGTGAGGTTTACTGAGGCCCAATCTTTCCCCTCCCCCTATCTCTTATCTCCAAATCTTTGTGGATTAGTCCCAAAAAGGTCTACAACGCATTCGTAACTGCTCTGTTGTTGCGGGTGTCTAATTTATAATTATTTCCATAATGCATGTGTAAACTATTGAGCTACTAATTTTAAGTAATCTGGGTTGATTACAATATTATGTCGGTATCCGGTATCAGGAGCAAGCCCAACAATGTACAGTGGTTATTAGAAATTAAGAGTCTGACACGGCCCGAAAACTCATTAGATTTTTTATTTTGATTTTGCTATGATGTTATTAATTAAATAAAAAAAATCATCTAATTTTTAAAACAAATGAAACTCATCGGTTCGAAGGTTCAGATTCGTTTATGAATCGACTTCTTAATTTAAAATTATTACGACTGAGTAATTATGTAGGTACATAACACATAATATATTACCCTTCACATTATATAACGTGTTCGCTTATACTAAATAAAATAATTTAAGAAAAGTTTCGCTTGTCTAGAGGTCACGAGCGAGACAGTTGACCTTAGTGCCAAAGTATTTACTAGATTATAGATTTTTCTTAACATTATTTTTTGAAAGGGTATTTAGTTATTTTTTTACTGTACTAGCTTAATTAGCTAACAATCTGATAATTACCTATTCAGGCCCTAAGGTAATGAGTAAGTATTGTCATTTAAAACCGAGTTGTTAGTTAAGTCAGGTTAGAATGTGACCTTGAAAGAAATTGCATTGCCATCCGACATAATTAGCTTTCAGAATTGTTTGTGATCGAATTTATTAAAGACTAGATATGCCTATATAAATATATTAATACTATATAGACTTTAAGAAATAATTCGTGTAATTTTTGGCTATACACATTAATTAAATTAGCAAGTAAAGTCATTAGAATCAACTAGTTGAATTCGAATTTATTACAAGTGTAACATGAGGAGCTTTTAGGGATAAACAATAGGAACAAAAGAGGCGCCACCTAGGACTCTGGTACAAAAGATGTCACTCCAATATTACTTGATACTCCTGTTGGCGTCAGCAATGCAACCTTTAAGAGATGGTGTTTATAATGGACAGACGTCTATGAACAGAGCCGGATTTCCTCTTTGAAAGAAAACGCCTAAATTTCTTTTACAGCATAGGTCTGCAAACGAGCTGACGGATTACCTGATGGTAAGTAATCGGAGTAGCCCATTGACACTCGCATTACTGAAGGAGTTTGTACAAGCGCCGGCCATTTATGTGTTATTATGGATTTAAGGATAGGGGATTTGACGATTAAGGGAAAGATTGGACCTGCAGTGACCTCACTTACACGGCGTGATTTGCAGTCGTATGACCATGGAAGACTAGAACTCGATGCAGACCTCTTCGGACTGGCAGATCTCTTGTGGAGATCCTAAAGTGGTACCATGTGGCAGTTTCCTATTAACCTAATTTAACTCGATACAAGATACCTCGGCAACGGCTTAGGGAACGCGTTTTGAAATGGCGTGGTTTTAATCAGTAATAGTCTGATATCCACATTATCCACACAAGGCGGGAGGAGACATAGAATTTTACCCACAAAACAAACTCTCCCCTCAATTTTAGAGGTTATTTTTTCTTTAACTAATATTGGGGGCCCTTGCGATGGGACCTGAATTCTTAATCCGTCTCTGCCTACGTGGGTGTTATAGTGTCGGCTAAAGGCACTTAGGGTGACTGTAATGAGGTGACGGGTTAACAAAGTTACCATGTACTGTTCATTTATGTCAAACCCGGGCTACTTTTACACTGACATACAATACGGACTCTTCTTTTTGTACCTTAATGGAATTCTTTTCTTTATAAAATGTGTTATATTTCTTGAGTGGTACGGTTGAATGTCATGCTTTGTTTAGGGTTAAACTTAGTATTACGTAGGTGGATTATTTCAGTAAGAAGGAGGTCAGACTGATTTAATTTTTATTAGACGCCATATTTATTTTTCAATAAAATTGAATCTTTGGCGTCTTAAGCCTAAATAATGGATTGTAGGTAATTCTTTGCCAGAGTCTAAGTTGCTTTCATACATCATTACCTGAGTGTCTTTAAATACAGTTAATAAAAGGTACTTATGGGTAGACGTGTGCCACATCATGGGTCGTAACATTGCTTACTTGCAGGTGAATTTGTGGGAAAACTAGCCAACTCATTGTTTCGTTGAATGTCGGCTAATAGGAGGGTGAAACAATTTTTTTTTGTAATACCTTTAGTTTATTTCTAACGTTGTGCTGAATTATTAATTTCAATTCCACGCTCCACTTAACGTGGACCTAACTGGGTAATAATTAAAAGAGGTAGCGTTATTCATTTTTTTACTCAAACTGGGAATAACTTTTTGGCGTCATACAAAAACGATGTTACGTACGAGAGTCAAAACCGCGACAACTGCAAAAACAAGCAAAAGTGCATACGGTGCATAGCATTACTCCTGCTAAAAGCTATTAGCACTCTGTTGTCGAGAAGTGTAATCGCAGTGAGCAATGCATTACTTTATGCATTTCCATCTTCATTCCGAATTATAACATTGTATTAGTTTGGAAAATTACATCATATTACTTCTTTCACCCTAAGAAGGTGTGCCAAACTTGACAAGAGACGGACCTCTGAGTTTGTTTCGGCATTTTTTTCAGAGTAATCAGATAGGAAAAGCCAGCCTCATCTAGGTACATCCAGTTACATAAAATTATGACGTGTAAAAGTGATGTTTTGTGGCCTAATTACAAAAATTAATTCATTGTTTATTTGAAACCGACCCGTTTTTTCTCTTGCTTCGGGTCTTGGGTCGGGTCACGGTTCATTATTATACCTATGCTTTTTTTACCTTCAAAAAAGGTGTCTAGTTCCTGGGCGACGCTGATCTTACGCTCGGGTGATATGTATGGTAGTTTGTCAACATATCATATAAAAAATATTTTACATAAATTTAAGTAGACTTTCATCACGCCTATCAATCCCCGTAGGGTATAACCAGAAGGCCTTCTGATTCGAGGCACACGCCTTCTTATTGGTACAATCGAGCTTGGCTACAGAGTAATTACATATCACTTGTTGTTTTTGGTCGGTATTTAATTAGTCTGAAACTCCTTTTCACCCAAACAGTGTAGGCGAAGTGATTTGATGATTTTCCGCCCACCAAAAAGGGGCCTTTATCTGAGTGGAAGCCTTTCCTCATATGAAGAAGGCATAAGCGTGAATTATCACGTTTGTCCAAGGCGGATTAGCGATCTCTTAAAATCAGATATAATAAGTCTAGGCATTCTAACGATGGCGTTCCAGAAGTGTCTGAAGAATCTTAGAAAATATCTATAAAAGTTTGTAAGTTTGTATTTAGGGGGTAAACTTTGGAACCGCTGGTCGGATTTCTAAAATTCTTTCACTGATTGATAGCTACAATCTCCCTGAGTGCTATAGACTATAAAACATCACGCTAAGACTAAATGGAGCCGAGTAGCGGGTGAAACCGCGCGAGAGTAGCTAGTATACATATATAACTAGGAAAAAGTTGCACACGTAGTGTTTACTTAGAAGGTTTTCCACCAAATAATTAATCTTAATGACCCTTTAAATGTGAAATGACTCTGTTAGTGTCTGTAAGGGATCTGGGAGTCATGTACATTTGAAATTGTATGTTTGCAAATTACCCACCACACAGAAGAAAACATAACCGTTAAGCAAGTTAAAAAAAAAACACTTTTGTTTAAATAGCTTTGCTAGCTAAGTATAAAAATAAAAATCTCTTACCATTCATCCAACCACAGACTAAAGTAACCAAACAAATGAGAAGAATGTACTTACGAGCGCGCGTAATTCCATTACTTACTATGTATATTTAAATTTTTATTCCATTTTCAAAGTTCTCTGTTGTTTTACTTCGTAGAGGTTTCATTTAAAGTTTTGAATTAAGAATGGAATTATTTAAACGGCTTGACATTTTAACGTTTTTAATTCGTCCATTTTAAGAGCTAACGTTTATTTTTAGAAGGATGGTATTAAAACGGTCTTTTAGCGGTAAAATAGTGAATTTTCTGACATTTATTAAATAATATTTCTTACGAAGAGCATAGCGTCATAAGCAGAGTATCTGCAAGATAGCTAGCGGAGGTTGGTTGATATGAAGTGGTCAATAATCCAAGCTGAATAGCATTATATGGAAGAGGCCTATCTTAGCAGTGTACCTTCGGAAAGTGGCGATCTGATCTGATGGGCTCTAAATTATAATGAAAATTTCTGAGATGAGTTTTAAACAACCAACAATTGCCTTGTTGATAGAGATAGCCAAGTATAATGCTTTATTAATACTCTTCCCGAAGCCGTGGGCGCCAACTAAAGGACTAAAGGTGCAGAGGTGGCCAAGCAAGGTTATTGGAGATTCGAAATCCTCCTTAAACCCCCAAGGACGAAATCGAAGTGATAATTTCTTTGATGTTCTATACACAGCAGAATTTCTAACCAAGACATTTCAAAACATTTCGAACTTCGAGCCACCTGCCAATCCTTAGATTAAAACCCCTCTTCTGTAGAAGAAGGCCTTATTCAGCTTTGTTCTTTTCACGAGATGTTAATGTGATTGTGTACCCAAGTAACGACTGATATAATTAATGTCGTGGTTGCCCTGGGGTTGTTGTTTGGGGTCCATCCCACTCTAGTGAAAATCAAGGCAATTGTTTTTTCACGCCGGTTTTCTGTGTTGTCACGATTTTTTTTTTATTTTAAAAACATACACCTTATCCTTACAGGCTTGACCTAATGCGACAGTGGTTTACAAAAATGCTACAGATTGCTTTACTTACAACTATAAATTACAAAAATACTACCAAAATTGACACTCCAAAAAAAAGTAACCAATAAAACAAAAACGAGAAACTATACATATATAAAAAAAAACAAACAAACATGTTGTGGTGCCTCGTGGTATACCTTAATGAATTTTTTTTTTTTTTTACTATGTTATATTATCTTATTGCTTTTCCAGCCCTGGGTGGATCATCACCTCATCCTCTTACTAATTAATCCCTCTCTGTTCCTTCTCCTGGTGCGGCTAGAGCTCCTGTATATGTTTGCTATTGGCCCGCGACTCCGAATGGAACTTAGTATTTACCATGGATTTTATAAATAACCTTTATTTATAGGATTCTTGTATTACTTTTGTGTTGTGTATTAAATTTGGTTTTGTCTCAACCAATAGCAATTACCACGCGGGATTCAAAAGAGTTTAAGGGATCCGACATTTTACAGAGACCTGGTCTGGAGACCTGGCTTTCTTAAAACCTGTAAAGATTAAGCTGATCTCTTCAACCTACAATCTCCAACACATTTGTCAAGCCTGGAGATTTTATTACAAACTTTTTTTTATCCGTTTGTTAGGTCCAAGGGCTAATTGTTTACTTTAACAGGCTGTTGTTATGATATGATTTTAATATTTTTTTATGTATAGAACTTCTTCAGACGGACGCCTACAAACACTTAGCAATTATATATTAACGTTTAATACCTCCTTGAAACCACTTAGACAGACCTTTTTAAAAGAAATAAACAAGTCTCTTCAGTCAGCTCTCTATTAGAATTTTAGAAAATTTATTATTTTGAAGTATCTTAGTATCGTCTGTGTATTCGATTTAAGTATCTTAAGTACACATCATTGAACTATAAGCATGGACCTAGACGTATTAAGTGGTCTTAGAAGAAAAGTACCTAATTATAAGGTATTAATTTTTTTTATATTGATTTCAAAATTGTTTGTCAGAAAGAAAACAAAATACTTGAGAGTTAAATACCACCTGAAACATAAACAGATTATTCGGAATGATTTTATAATTGTTTTTTTTACGTACGTACCAGTTGAGTATTTTCATATTTTTTTTATTTTTTGTTTGAATTGTAGTAACTTTTATAATTTTAATTTTATATATGTATTATATTTTTTATAATTTGGGACTATAAAATAACGTTGTAATATTTTTATGTTTAAACGTAATTAATAAAATAAGTAATAAAATGGAATGATAAAAACATGTATACGATACGAAACTTTAGTACTTAACAAATAAATACACAATTTCTCTACACCCCATGGAACGATCAGTCCTCCTTAACATTATAAAAATGTCCCATATACTACGGCGTATTCCCATCACATAAAAATTGGACAGTGACGTATAATAACAGTAAATCTCGCGGGGACTTGTCTTACTGCTTACAAATCCCGCTTGATCACAACCAGGATAAAGGACGAAAAAAAGAGAAAGGTTGAGGTGCCCTCTCTGTCGGATATTCTACTCTCTGTCTCTGTCAGAGGAGGGGGCGGGCGCGCGGGGCGCGACTCAGTCGACTATCGCACTGCACGGTTGCTCGCCGTGCGGCTTAGTCGTTCGCTAACCACGGCAGGGGTACGTCGCGCCGCGTGATTTTTTCCCATCGATCGGCATCACATGTAAGTGAGATGGACGTGCTTCCGAGCGGTAACTTATTCCGCGAACTGCAAGATGTCACCGACACGGGGTACTTCGAGTGGAAGCTGTCGCTGGAGGACTACTGGCAACAGGTGAGTGCTGAGCGTCCTCCTCGCTCGCCGCAGCATGCTGAGCGACCGGTCTGCCGCCGCTGAGCGTAAATTGTTTAACAATTCCTCCGTCCCGTGTGACATGACAGTTCGGAATGGATTCGCGCCTGCGTATTGAAGCGCCGGTCTGTTTTCAGAGGTTAACTTGTGAAAACTTCGTTCCGTTTACATTAAGGCTCTGCGTTATATTAAATCGTTTGAGTTAAACATACCTTGTGCGGTTACGCCATGACTAAAAATAAAGTATGGAGAAGTAGCGGCCGATAGTTGTGCGTCCAGCGACGCGGTAAACTTGGACGTGAGTTTCGAATAAGTTTCGTAGAATCCGCGAGTGTGTTTCCGGGAAGTTTGTTGAATGCGTGGAGCGTGTTGTTGTTGTGATGTCCGATGAAGGGACGTTCACTCTCGTCGGGATCAATCGATATTATTCAGTTTCACTTTCCTTCGACTATATTTTATTCACGGCTGCATTCTTCGCGCGTTATTTATAGTTTGTTTACGTTATAACTTGTGTTTTGTTTTGTGTTGATAACTGTGCATTTTATCTGAGTTTTGTGTTGTTTATGTTTCTCGCCGGTTGCTTTACGATGCAACGCGATGCTTTAAAACTTTTTCTATGTAAAATGTGTTCTTTTTACGTTGATTTATTTTTTATTTTATATTGTGCGGCAACGTGCGATGTGTCATGGCGTGTAAATGGCAACTGTCAGGACACTAGCACTGACGCCGTCTACTAAGCTAATTTTATTATTTGTTGCCTATTGGCACGTTTATTTTCCTCGCTCACTGATTGATTATTATTTTATTTTGTTGATAATTTGCTCGAAACACGCGTTATATCTGTTAAATAATCCGATACTCGCAATTATACAAATGAACGGCCGGTGATAGAGAAAAACGGCGGGTACTTGTAATTATCACCTACCAAGGTACCCACATAGAATTCGTTGCGTCGCGTCCACGTTGTTTTAGAATGACAATTGTATAAAAATACAAGTTTGTAGGACTAACTCGTAATTTAATCAAACTGCGGCCATTGCGGCGGTTTATGGCTCGCCCAGCTCCTAAGCTAAGCTTTACCGAGATGGTGAGGTAAAATACCAGAAAAAAAAATGTATTGATGTCATCCCGTTTTATATTTTTCCTCATAATAGGCTGCGGATGGTCATAAAACTGATATTTATTAGCAACTGAATGAAGCACCCTGCAACTTTTGAAGAATGGATGAGAATAATAAATCAAGAGGACGAGACACAAGAAGAAACAAAAAAGTATTGGATGTTCAAAGTTCTTTTCCCCCCAGGATCTTTCATTCCAGGTTGGAGACTCAGAGACAGCGGAGAAAGGAATGCTCACTTGTAATGCGCACTGATAGCCATACGTAATATCATAACTAATGGCTTCCTGTTATAACAAAAAGTTACTAGTCATACGGAATATAGTCACAGAGTCTTAAGCCACAATATTATTTTATAAGTATAATATAATTCAGAATTCGAAGTTCACCATCAGTTGCCAAATCTACCCACTGAAAAATTAACATTAATCGAGGGATAATATTAGTCTAATTACGGCTAGAATTTACATTTTCAAAGTCTTATTAGAATAATGTTTTACTTTTTAACCGACTTCAAAAAAGGAGGAGGTTCTCAATTCGACGAGTATTTTTTTTTTTTTTTTTTATGTATGTACACCGATTACTCGAAGACGCCTGGACCGATTTGCAAAATTCTTTTTTTATTCGATAGGGTATACTTGCCATATGGTCCCATTGTCATGAGATCAGGATCTGATGATGGAATCCTGGAGAAACCGAGGGGAACTTTCGACGTACGTAACGTATTGGCGAGCACTTTGCAGCAGGCTTGGTCGTAATTGTCATTAAGGGTCTGATGATGAGAACGAAGGACAGCTCAGGGAACTCCTGAACGGTTTACAGTAACTACTTCGTATTTGAACTTAATTCATTTATATTGATGAAAACTTTGTACCTGTAGGTATGTATCATAACAACTGAAGGTCTGCAGTTTACCTGATGATGGAGACCATTGATAGTCTAGGGAACTCCTCAACGGTTTACAGTAGCTACCTCGTGTTTGGACTTAATTAACATAAAAAAGGCTGGTGATGATGATGATGATGATGATGAGAATTTTCCCATTTCTTGGGAATTATATTTTTTAATCGAGCGGCTCCTTCGTAGGCCTACACATAGCTACTTAAAAAATATATATACTATTCAGTATGTTAATTTATATTTAAAATGTTACTGTAGTTTACAGAAGAACTTATAACAGAAACTAAAAAGTAAAAAATAAAAAAAACTACGTTTAAAAAAACCGACTTCAAAAACCAAAAAGTTTCAAATAATTAAAATAGATATTTTAATACCATTCTTACATACGCGAAGCTAATACTTTTAATATTAATAATAAAACACTATGAATTCTATGTGCTACCTATTTATAGGTTTGAAGTCGGTGCCAAGCCCTAAACAGAATAAAAATAAATGAGAATTAAGACTGTTTAACTGCTAAAAGACGAAATTTCCACAACCAACAACGAAGGTATCTAATACTACTTTTAACAACCAAGTACGAGAAAACTTTCAGAATTCATAATTCACCCAAATATGTTTCTAAGCTATACATATATAATTTCGCCGGTAACAAAACCATATAGACTTCTGATTCTACGCTAACGCCATCTAGTAAGAAAATCGGTACTAAATTTCTAAAATCCTAACAAATAAATTCACACGCACCCGACGAGTTTAGGTACTCATGTATCATGCTTATTATATTATACTATATGTATATTAGGCTTGGCACCGACTTCAAACCTATAAATAGGTAGCACATAGAATTCATAGTGTTTTATTATTAATATTAAAAGTATTAGCTTCGCGTATGTAAGAATGGTATTAAAATATCTATTTTAATTATTTGAAACTTTTTTGTTTTTGAAGTCGGTTTTTTTAAACGTAGTTTTTTTTTATATAACATCACAACTAAATACCTAAACTGTGATAAAAATTAAACAGTCAAAAGTTCATAATATTATAAAGGTGTTAGCAAAAATGCACCTTAATTAAAAGCTAATTAAATTGAAAATAATCACATCACTACCGGAAGGATAACTGTAGTCAGGTGCGATAATCACGTCCCATCTGGCATAAAGCTATCATCACCTGTTTTGAAAGAGGGGTGAAGTTATTTTTAAGTCTGACACTGACTCAAAGAGAACTTAAGAAAGCATTTGTTAACTCATACAAGACAATTCAATTATTACGTGGAAGATAAAGAAGTATAAGGACTGTAGTAGCTCTGTAAAATATGCCTGTTATGGAACAGAGATATGATCATACATACCAAACAAACAATTTGAAAAAAGGAAAACGATACTAGATATTTAGTTACGTGGCAGAATTAATGTATCAAAGTCCTCACAAGAAATTCTGAACAAAACAGAAATAATCCAAGAACTTGATAGTACTCGAATGACATAATAATTTCTTTGAAACATGTTGTTGCAGATATCTATGAGTTATCTTTATTATTCTTACCTTATCACGGTTACGTTAAAAGGCTACGTTTGTAGTGTATATCAATATAAAATTGATACCTATTCTCTTGTCACACCGATTACAATTTTGAATTAAATAACATTTGATAGGTATAGGTACCTAATCAATTCTTTCTATAAACAGGTTATCTTAATTCTAGAAATCAATTGGCACTGATAAAGATTCCGTAGAAAGTTTTTACCTATCATTTTCTTCTTTGAATTTTATTAGCTTGTGTCCGTCAGCTTATAGTGAGGAGAGTTTTTAAAATACGATAAAGCGATCTTCAATTTTTTCTGTTGCAATTTCACCAAATACTTAGAAAAAAAAAATTGATCTAAAAATTCTGAATTTAAGAAATTAATTATTTTTTATTTTACAATTACGTTAATAAATACGTAACTTTTATTTTTTAAAGTAACTATCGTGATCCATACTATGTTTATTGAAAATTTAGATGAAACTATGCAACCCATCGAGCATTTTTCAAAATTAAATTCTATTTTAAATGCCTGACGTACTAAATTTGAAATAATCTTTATAATATAAAAAAAAAGCGGCGGTCAAAGGAAAAACTAACTAATGTGCCATTTATTTAAGTCAACTTTAGCGAAACACCGTCTAAATTGCTGTAGTATTTCAACAAGCATTTTCAATATAATTTACACGAGAACACTGCAATAAATGAGCAAGTTGAGCAAGTATGCACTTTAGAGATTCAGCTTTAAGGAGTAATTTACTACAACTATTTTGACTTGAGGAGTGCCCCAAAAACGGAATTTAATTTTAAGGTGTTTTTTTGTAAATAATCTGGATTAAGATGCGAATGTTTTGACTAATTTTGCATAACATTGCTTACCGCTATACAACATTTTTTTCAAGGGGTTTTTAACAAGTATTTTATTTATTTATTTATTAATCATCCTTAACACTAACATTACAGACAAATCCAATGCGTTAGTGAGGCATTTAACTAAATAAAACATTATAAAAATACAATTAAAAACATAAACAGGCACACACCCTTCTTGGTTAATAAAAAAGACATACAAAAACAATAAAATAAAAAAGTATGCTATTACAGCACCATCATACCCTAAACATACATTTCCATAACGATTACAATCAGTTAAATATTACGTACTGCTGCATTAGGTATTTAAAGGCTCTTTCAATATACATGCTAGTGAAAAAAGATCCCAAATCATAAATGGTCATCTCATTAATATCAAGTACAAAATACCTACTAGAGTCTAATGGTTTTAATAGGAATGGACCCTAACGACATGCGATCTTCAGTTCACCAGGCAAACAATTGGCTGCAGAAAGCTATTATTATAACCAAAATAATATGACCCATAAATGTACGGAAGACCAAACAAACTGAGACCATCACAAACAGGTTTATGTTGCTGAATAATGTAGTCGTAACAGCAGTGGTCTTGTAAGGGCTAATGACGTTAAAGTCAAAACCTTCAATTTGGTTGTACCTAGTACCGTAGAAAACTCAGAAACAAAAGTTCATTCGTACGACACAGTAGCCATATAAAAAGAGCCCCATAACAATTAACAAGAGCACAAAAGAAAACAAATAATACTTATAAATATTGATGAGAATTTTACTACGTGTAAGTATGCGTATTTTACGAGAAACTGGTATCGCCAACCGAAGGAATCATGCCTTTTACCAGACTTTTGACCACAGCATAATATATTTACCGATATTAACCCAAAACAAATCGATTGTAAATCTCAGAAAATATATACGACTCAAAAAAACTCAAGAACACAAAAAATACCAAGCTGGGTATGCATGAGTCAAAAATCTCCCTAACAAAACAAATCCAACGATAGAGGGCAGATCATTGAAACTATCCTTAAGTTTTAATTATGAGAATAAAGTGGTATTCCTCTCACAGCATAACATGGTAGGGGACGGAACGACATATAAAACAAAACCTTAAATTAGGACAATACAGTTGAAATTACACAAACAATCTATATTGATTTCGAACGGACGTGAACTAATCAATGAGATTTCAACTGTATAGTTAATGTTTTAAAGTGTATTTTAACTTGTGCAGTCTAAGTATCACATACCACGCTAGTGCGTAGGGCTTATAGCAATGGTTTAGCGAGGAGAAACACTTATAGTGCCGGAAGCGCAGTATAAACATAGTTATTCTTAACACAATTAGGTAAATAGTTATTGTTTGAACTAAGAGCTAGTTACGGCATTCGCGGTTCATTAAAAGAGTAACCATGGAGTGTCTTGCTAGCGACCATTATTGAAGATAGTAGATTAATAGAGGTTTTGAAGAGGAACTTCAATGTCGTCTTTTTTTAAAATTAGTATCGTATTTTATTTACTAAACAGACATAAACCTGCATGCCAAAATAGTCAAACATTCACACAAAAATCGCAATTGAAACAACTTTATAAAGTGTATTAATTGAGAACTTGATTAATTGAGAAAATATAAAATAAAGTAATTGTATTCAAACTAAAAGAAAATATAAATCAAATATCAAAAATGATTAGAATAAAAACGTGAAACAACCAAAATGTGAAATTTAACTTAAATCCTTCATATACCTCGCAAACTCTCTCTTTAAAATGTCCCAGCAATTATTTACTGGAGATATGGTAATGTTAGAAATTCAAGGAATTCTGTAATCAAAGCATATTTAGGATTAACACACGGGCAGACTTCAATAGTTTTCTGTCTATCTATTGAAATATGCTTTGACTTTGTCCGCTTTGATTAAAAGCTTTGGTGTCCCAAATTCTGCATTTGGTTAGTATACACCACATGGCCTCATCTCCTCGCAACAAGCGTTGAATGGGGGTTCAATACCGTAAATATCTGTTCAAAATACAAAGATAAAATTCCAAAAGTTACTCCTGTGCTGTGCTCTAGCTGGTACATAAATAAATAGTTATCTTGCCTTCATCATCACCATCAGCTTAATGTCGTCTACTGCCGGACATAGGCCTCTCCGATTGCACGTCACTGAGCTCCATGTTCAGCTCTTCTCATACAACCACTGCTAGCCACCCTGCGGATGTCGTCAGTCCACCTCGCTTGAGGAGGAGCTAAACTACGTTTGCCTAGACATGACATATCATGATTTAGGCAAGGCAAACTGCAGGGTTTCTTCGAAACACACCGAATAGAATGCTCCAAAAATGTTTTCATAGTAACCAGAGCAAACATGGATTTTTTCGTTTTGTATCAAGTAACCCCAATAAACCGAAAACGGATCGGATAGTTTTTGAAAACAATTTTCATTTAAAATTGCATCAGCTTTTGGAGCGAAATTCAAACCAATAGCCTTGATTGACTTTTGGAATATGTATGTAAGAATGAATGGCAACATCGAGGTAGAAAAATTTATTTCACTGGAAGTTTGTTTATTTTAGTTTTAGTACAAAGCACTATTTTAAGCGGTACTTTAATTTACGTATGTAGTGATTACAAGATTTTAATTAAAGTAACTACTAAATATATTTAGTACATTTGTATTACATGCAATTACTTATTAAAGTTATGAAGGATAAAAGAGGAGTGGAGGGAAAAGTTAAAAATCGGTATCGTTTAAGGAAGAAAACAATTTATCCTTTAAATATATTGTATTGAGAAATTTTCCCGTTTACAAATTCAAAATTTACACAATTAAACAACGAAAAGTAATTAAGAGTTTTTCCTACTTTCATATTGTTTAACATCGCCCCTTGATTTTGTTAGTATTTCTACGGCTTGCCGGTGTTTATTTTCACAAATAACACAAATATGGGGGTCTTCAATTTCTGGGCAGGTAACTAATTATCAGGGCACGCCCTATTAAACAAACTGGGAAGCCGTTGACCCGATTTCACCCTGCTAGGGAAAAAAAACTTTGAAGCCACACGCCTATTTTAAAACCCGACCAAAAAACGTGCGGCATACGGCATGGTATCAATTGAAGTTAATTTGTAGCAATTAGCGAACTCTGTTGATTTTCGAGTTACGGTTTACGTTGTTGTTCTTGTATACAACACCACTATGTGTCAGTTCTAAACAAGGAGTTTGGTTTATTTAAGACTTAAGTACTATTGTATCATTGCTAGGACTAACTGGAAATGTAATCATAGTACACATGTTTACTATTAGCATAGGAACAAACACACAAACAAAACTAGTTATACCAAATGAAAGCCACGTGTTACCGAAATTCATTTCAATTCATATCAAACAAACCAAGAGTTTCAAAACAAAATTAGAAATAAACATAATAGAGAAATCTACGTATATAAAATTGAAGTCTAGACCCTATTTTTATGGAATACGTCGGCAAGCAAGACATCTCTTCTCTCTCTCTCTCTCTCTGTTCTCTCGCTTGTTCTTTTTGTAGGTTAGGAATTTGCAGATTACACCCATTCCCGCCAAATCATTATCACCAATTAGATTCACAAAAAAGATCGTAATGTCACACCAAATTTTCTCTTTCCAAAACTCGATGCTCAATATTTATCGGTGGCTAGTGTAAACATACGTATGTACGAGTGCTTGTTAGTTTGTTTGTAAATAGATGTTCGCTACATTCCACGAGTGGGAATAATGGGAAATATTGATGCGTATAACTGTGATGTTGACAGCTCTAAGTACGTAGCTAGTCGGGGGTGGTAATTCATGGGTGGATGGGATTTTTCCATTTCAAATATATGTCACATGAGTGTGGATAATCCAAACTAATATTATAAATGCAGAAGTAACTCTGTTGGTCTTTTTGACTGTTTGACTGTCTGTCTTTTCTTGACGCTTAAACTACTGAACTTATTTGTGTGAAATTTGGTACTGACATAGTTTTGAACTCGAGGAAGGACAAAGGATAGTTTTTAAACCAAAAATCTGCCGGATGTCTATTCCACGCGAACAAAGTCGCGGGTACAAGCTAGTTACAAATACTTTAATAGGAAAAAATTAGCAATCTATTACATTTCATACCGTTACAAATACAAAGCAATTTTTTTATCTTTTAATAGGGTGCCTATCATAGGACTACTTTATTAATAAAGTACATCTTTTTACAAAACCCAACCAAAATTCCCTACATCCGAAATAGGTACTTAACTCTCTCAATGTAGAAAATTGCGACGCTGATTGTTAACCACCAGGTGACAGAAATGTTCGTTTGCCGCTAATGCTAAAAAAACAAACAAAGTCTTAAACTATTTTCAAACACTAAACGATAAAAAGATTAGTGCTACACCAACCAGCTCCCTTAAAGTATCGATAGCGCTAAACTATCGATCTAAAGCTCAACGGGTTTAATCGACCAGTGACAACAGTCGGAACCTCGTCCTCTTCCAATCCAACGTACGGGGTAATCCGCTTACATAGAGGATTTTCTCACAACAGATTTATTGGACAATGGCTCAGACTCTGTTGAAAACTTATAATTTAATTCGACAGCCACCAGCAAGTTTTGCCTCCAGCATAATTGTGTTAGGAACTAATTTTGATGTAGTTAGTCACACATTCCATGCTGGATGGTGTGGTAACTGTGAATATACGTTGAAATTCATTCTAAAACAACTTTTGAGAGACAGTTGATCCAGAGTTTGTGGATCCCAGCTGAGCTAAATAAACTCGGATTTATTTCATACTTTAATAGGCGTGTGAAGTTACAGTGACAGAAAAAAGCGAATGTGAAAAGTTAAATCGTATTGTCGAAACAGCTATCGTCAAATATGACCTTGACATTGCCAATGCCATGTTGTATGCAATGTTTATATTATTACCGTTGCTGATAATATTAATAGTAATGACTGTACCTATATAAACCAATTAACAAATATAATCATACGCATTTGATTTTATTAATAAAGTAAAAAACAAAATAACAGATGACAAATCTGCGATTAATCTGCATTTTGTTACAAATAATTTCAAATAAATTTTAAAGTAAAACAAACGCGATGAAATAAATTAATACTGTCAACATAATAAAGTTTATTTGTTTATCCTGGTAATAAAAATTATTATATTTCAGGTGTGTAAATAAAATTCATAAATAATCGAAGAGAATGAATTAAATGTCACTGTGCTGTAATTTTGAAATTAAAAGTTAATCAATGTATTTTAATTACATCATGGAAATATTTTAAAATGCTGTAGGTAGGCCATTTGTACTACAACGAAGCTAAATTGGTTCAAAAACTTTATAATATCTATGTATAATGTGTAAGCAAATATTTATCACGGTTTCAAATTTGGTTTTTATTGGTAAATTTTATTTGAATTCTAAAATTCTCGCGTCTTTATCCACATATTTCTTACTATCGTATTAGGAAAAATTTTAATAAATAAAACTATTTCCTTACATTATCATTTATGATTTACTTTTAAAAACAAAAGACACGAAACCATAGCAATTATTTTAATATGTACCGAGTGCGGCGGTTAAACTGCGCACTTTATAGGACTTTCTTGAATATCGTTTAACCCAGAGAAAAATATAAAAGCCGTGATATTTCTCAATACTCTACAACCGTATAGAATATCAAGAGTCTTATGACTATTCCAGAGCGCTTTTACCTCACAAGTGCATTAAATCGAGAACCTTTGCAAGTCTATGAATGTCGGATAAAATATCAACCGTCTATATTTCTGTAGTGTTCTTTCTTTTTATTTCCTCTCTTCTAAGAGAGAGCACGTAACAAATTTAAAACTTTGAAACAAAGGTTAATTTTGGTAATAGACAAAGTGAAATGAACTCAGCTTACCCCACAGAAGTTCGTCGACTTAGAACTATGAACAATCAAGGTCTTTATCACGCGTATAACCGCTTTGTTCATTAAATCCAAGTTCAAGTTCATACAAGGCAAGAATTGTTGTCAGTCTTCCTATAAAGAAACGCTTAGGTTTTCTTAATGTAAAGGCGATCTTTGTTCCCAGAGAAAAACCTTTTCAAAGGTCCCTTTTATGTCCGTTTTTGTAAAGGATTGGTTTGGGAAAAAATTAAACTGTTCCTACGTTTTATTTTTGAATCGTTTCTGCTATTAGTGTTGGTTAGATCATTAATCTTAGTCATGATTAGGTTAGTATCGTTATTTTAAGTAAATTATTTACAATCTGCTTATTTGTTTTAATTTTGCTAAAGATAATACAACGGTTTATTAAATACAAAGCAACATCTACTGAATAATATTTCTGAAAATCTACAAAGAATAGGGTATACGAAATTTTGTGTGAAAGCAAAGATGGTAAACACAATTTATTGATTTCACATAAAATATGGCTGAAAGTATTTGTCGATGCGGCATGGGACGATGGCGCGTGGCGCGTGGCCTCCGGGTGTGAAACAATACCGAGCTACAAGCTACAGTACGTTTGAAAGCCTTTTCTCATACCGGTATCAGAAATATATGACAATAATTCTCAAGAAATTTTGAAACATTTTCGTTTCGTGACAATATTTATGTTAAGACAGCATATACCCAACTGCTATACAAATTGCTTTTTAACGCAATGAAAGCATCCATTCATAATGTCTACATTGACCGTTACCTTTCAGTCATCAAAATCTGGATTACCAGATGGGGTCATGTGAACGTCATTCCAAACATAATGTCAGAATTTCCTGCAATACATCAATCACTGTTTTGTCAGATGTAGCAACGAGCCAGATTGGACTATAACACTCTCGATCAGACACGTTTCGGAACTATATTGGCTACAAATTAAACTGGCAATCGATCTGGTCTTTAGTGTTGGACGATCTCATCTTCATCGTCAATAAGTTTGTGAGAGTCCATAACTGGACTACATGGGTCCTGTACAAAAGTGTTTTCATAATTCTTGAAGCCACAGTTAATGTCACATAGCTCTGATGCACATAGCTCCTTTTTGACTAATAATACAATGCCCCTTGTAAGTGAAGATGTGCCAAAAAATGTTTTTAAATATTCAAAAAAGTAATTTATTTCAAGTAACTCAATATTTTTAAATGTAGAACACAGATTTTTTGGCACTAGTAACGCTCTTGAATTGTCCTATCTTCAGTATAAACTGGGGTGCCATTATTTGGGACTATGTTTCCCAGAGCCGCTTCTTAAGCATGGGAAATCAACGTGATATCGACCGGGCTTCGCCGCTTCGCCCGGGCGCCCCGTTAAACCCTTCGCTGACAGTTTTTGTTCCAACGAAGGCCGAACAGAAGATAATATTATTACGACTGTTTGTTTTCCTGCTTAGAGTTAAGCAAATACTTGTATTGAGTTGACATTTGTATGATTAATAAGATTTAATTTATTACTGCTTCATGGCGACAGGATTTTGTGCGAAAATAGTTCTTTAAAATCAGACTACGTACAGTGTATATGTAGTGCTAAATTTAAAGAACATAGTGTTTAAATAAATACATTTATTGTCTGGACAAAAACACACCCTTCGCCTTTTATATGAAAATATGTATGACAATGATGAAAAAAATAATACGTTTAAAAAAACAAAGAAATAATAAACATTTACCCGAATGTTATGATCTACATAATACAGAGAAACGGTCCGTCATTGCAATCAGCTGATTACTACATCCTCTTATCAGTTGCGATAAGAGTTGATACGGCAACAAATATTTTTTCACGATAAACAGTGCTCACTGCTTGCGTACGAAATGCATAGCACTGTATCTACTAAACAGAATGGTTGTATCAATAATGAAAACTGCAATCAATTTTGCTGATGGATTGTTCCAAATATTTTTTTTCACATACCAAATCTTAAATGTAATCTCTTTCGTAGCTGAATTCCAACACCAATACTATTTGAATGAGGTAGGAATAAATATGTCTGGAAATGACTTTTAGGGATTTAGAGATAGGGGGTAGGAAAAGAATACCCTACTCTTGTTTAATGGGGCGCTCTGGTGTCACTTTAGCTAAGACGGCCTATTCGCGCCAAGCTTGATTCTCTCACTTGTTGGAAACCACAGCGTCGACCATAAAATTTGTTAGAAAAGACCAGAAGAAAAATTAAAAGGTAGCCTTTATATAAAAATTTTGATTAAATAAAAGAGGCAATTGTATATAAGCCACTACACAACTTCAAGAAATTGAATTCCTAAAATCGGTTATGAATGTCCACATTGTTTATACATTCCAACCAAAATATGGCAAGAATAAAGTCTATCTATAAATCTCTGTGCTTCCTCCAAATCCTCTGACATTAAAATTATTAACGAACATTAATATAAAAAATATTTTAAATCTGACCATCTGTGACTCTTGGCTCGAATATTTCCTGTTCGTTCTAATAATTATTAATACACTTCATAGCAGTAGTTGACTAGATTTACCCACCAACCGCATATACATAGGGAAAATATTAGTTATAACTGTCCGATGTTAGAACAATACTAGTCAAGACAGAAATAGTATCACAAACACAGCTAAAAGTATTGTGATTTAATTCTAAATTGTATTACATATACGCATAAGGTTCAATTAACTTGGGCATAAATATTGCCACTTATATGGCAGTTTTGAGATTAAGAATCTTCTGATGTAAATTGCCTTATCTACTTATAGATTTTATTAATTCATAATAAAAATGTAAGTTTAAGATTGGATTTGACCTCATGCATTTTTGTTTGATAATTTGAAAATCTAACCTAAAATGAAAGTGGTAAAGCCTATTTTACAGTGTAGGTAGGTACTATACATTACGATATGTTACACATATAGAAATTATTCCTAATTTTCCTTGATCTATCATCTATGACGCATGAACGGCTAGACCGATTTCGATAATATTTCATGTCTTTGTTATTATCAGGAGATGGTAAAAAATTAAGGTAAAGGAAAGGAAAACTTAAAAGAAACAAAACCTTCGATGCCTTATTGGTTCACTCATAAAACAAACGACTGTCACTGGGGTTGGACAATCGTGCGGAGCGGACTCAGAAGCAGGTCGCTATAGTTATTACTAAAATAATGAATTGCTGTTCATAACTCGAGAAATGCGAAACCAATTTGGTTCAATGTGTGGAAAAATTGGAAGCACCAAAAATACCTGACACGACCATTTTTATTCTAAATCATGAAATTTTGAGGCAGTGCGGGGTTTAGCATTTTAACGGCTAATTAATAAATTCACTCAGAAAAACAGTGTACGGAGGTCAGTAATTATGTATATGTGACCTTTCAGTAATAAAGCAAATGATTCATCGTTTGATTATAAAGTTGGATAACAGTCATGTAATTATAAACTATACTTATGTGCTGGGGACATACTGTTTGTAGGATTCTGTTGACATTATTATCCAGTTTATCATGCTCTCGCATTGAACAATCTTTTCCCACATTTAAGGGTCAATTTAGGGTGGTTAGTATACCTTGATTTGCAGCCGTATACAAAAGAACCATAGTTTTTTTTTATTTAATTCGTCAGCATGTCCACTGTTGAGCCAAGAGACAGAAGATCTCTGAGCATTAATCACCACGTAAACTCAAGGCAGATTGGCGATTTGAAACTTACAACAACAAACTATAATTCCAGGTTTTCGCATAATGCTAACCTTTATCAATACTACTTAACTTACAACTACGAAAAAAGCAATTGCAAGGTTTCGAACCTGGACCCTCATGCACGAAAGCGGGTAAACCCGTACCATCACGACACTTACAAATACACCACTACGTATAGTGTGATCCTAGATTTATTTAATGGTCAGGAAACGTCCGCGATTATGTTGACGTCCGTGAGTCACCTTCCATACGTACATACATAGGTATATGTGTATGTGTGTGCAGAGCAGAGCTGTCCAAACTATGGCCCGCTGACCGTCGGGCCCGCAAAATCATTCCTATCTTCAATGTTTTAATACATTAATGAACAAATTACTTTTATCGCGATGAAATTCTAATGTTTCCTTTTAATTCGATATACTCGTATATTTGATTGCGCCAAAGACATCACTGTTTATTGACTTCCAGAACTTGGGTAGTTCCCGAAGCGTAAGTAATTCTTAGTGTATATTTTGCTGCCCCCAATCTATTTATTCATTTTAATGGTCCTAGGTCCCATCTAGTTTGGACAGCCCTATAAGTACCGTGTTAGTATTGTAAATCTATGATGTTTGCCTAGCTATGAGTAATGTACCAGCGTGGCACCGCTGTTATCTATGGGTAAAACATTACGAAAACTCGTCTTATTTTTAAACTCCTAAAGTGATATGAGTAATAAGTTTATTCGGGGAATTTCGGACAAGAACATTTGAAATAGGAATTCGAAATTTATTATCAGCTTTATAATAGCGTCGTTAATAACGCTATCTCCTTCTCGGCGTGAGAAGAGACCTCTGCTCAGTAGTGGGCACTTATAGGCTGATGATGACAATGAAACCATTATAATATTAATTTTTATCACTTTGTCTGAAATTAACGAAAAAAAAATCGATACCAACAGAATAGTTTTTCATAAATTTGACTTCGAGCTAGATTTTCAGCATCGTGGATTTCCCAACGGAACTATAAATTGATTTGTTTACAAATAAAAAAGGACCCGTCATATTTATGATTATAAAATGCTTGTGGAGTTGTTTGTGGTTGAAGCTAGTTTTATACAATAATAGCAAAATATAATATTAGATTGAGTGGGAGGTCGGAAATATCAATAGTACAGATTACTGCAAATCATCCGCTCCCATAAATAGGTCTAGATTCTTATCGGCAGCCAGAGGCACGCATTTAAGTCCATTTATTTACGCCTGGTATTACCCGAAAGCGTAAGAAGATCGTAAAAGTAAGTGGACTAAAAGTAATTTTAAACTTCTTAGTCATCATCAAAATTATAATTATATTCACTACATAATTATTGTTAAAATTATGATCACTATATTTGAAATAGAGAAAACGTGTTACTTCAAGCGAATGATATATTTTTATTGTGAGATTTTATTTAGTTAGGTTTTCATGTGCAGAGAATGATAAAAATTGCTTCTTAAAGTCAACTTAATGGCATAGTTTCGACAGAATACTGTCGCTTGAGTTCAAAAAAAGAGAAAAAACCATGAAACAAAAACAACAATAAATAAATTTAAATGTCAGCAGAGTAAAATAATGATGATGAAAATGGAAATAAATTGATATTATTCACCTATATGGCAATGTTCCATTTAATCTGATAAATATGTCACCAATCCACATTTAAGACTAAAACTACACTTTTTCAGTATCTAAGTCAGATTGATGCGAATGTCGTACTCGGCGTACGCTCACTGTACAAACAAGGCTTGCAAACACCAATTACCTTAGTTCAACATGTCACGTTGCATCAAATCTTGAGTGTAAATAATTGCGTATGCAAGCGACCGTCCACCATACTGCAAAGTAGGTCAACGTATGCATAGTTTACAATTCCGAAATGTAAACAAAATTGTAAACAGATGCTGTCAAATGAAAACGAACTGATATCGCTTTCAAATGTGATTGTAACAAAATGTACATAAATAAATATTTATTGCGTATGTGAATTCCGCTTCTATAACTTCAACGTTAGGTTTGATAATCGAATGGAAGCCAGTGTGAGTGTTAATCTTTTTTAAATTTGAATTCTGCATCGAAAAGTGTATTTCATTTGTTTGTTTTTTTTATATGGCCTTGGGATTTTCACCTGTACTGTGCGTGCATTTACAAATATTCTAGTTCCCTCGGTAAGAAACAAAATGATAATTTAACTTTCAAAATCTAAAATCTGAACTTAGTTTTTCGTATTGTTCTAGCTAGTACAAGCAGTATACTAAATGCTCTTGTGACGTCACAACTTGTTACTTCATTTATAGTTGACTTTTTGACGTTATCAATTAAAAAGTATTCAATTTAAGTAAGTAGGTAGTTCAAAACTACACTATGTACCTATACATCCAAACTCAGAACAACTATTTTTTTGAAAACCGGTTGCCAACCGCGCAGTTAGAAGTATGGTTTGATATTCTCATTCATAAAATGGCTGATAATGCTATAGGGATAAGAAATCCCTATAAAATTATCAGCTCGGTACCACATAATACGAACAAACTTAGCATTGCTTAAGGAGGATATGCCAAATGGGATTAAAAGTAAATTTTGTATCATTTGTGTAAACTATAATGAAGTCAGCGCGTAACAGCGTATCATTGTTTTTATATCGCTATTGTTGTAACGAGCCACTTTACATAATAACTTAAGTAAGTAGGTATTTGTTTTATCTGAGTGTAGATATGGGAAGGAGTTGTGAGTACAGACATTATATATTATAGTTGGTATTCGCGTAGCTATTTCATTTTCGCTCTCTTATAAAACTGGACCTTTTAAACTACTTAACCTGTCTGTCGATAGCATCGACTATAGTAAACCCTTCTCATAGTTTGCTTAGCGAACTAATTTCATAAAACGAACAATTGTTTTGACGTATACATAATAGGTAAATAATGAAATATACTTCACGAAAAAAAAAGATTTTGCTTGATAGTTTTATAAAAATAATATATATTTTTGAAGGCACGTTTTTGAGGTTGTTTAATAAGTATGTATGTATATATTCATGTATGACGGTAACACGTGTGTGATAGGGTAGGGAGGAAGGAGGGAGTGGTAATTGTCTCGTAAACCTGTGCTCGCCACGGCCACAGTCCAACAATGGACAACTTTTATCACAAGTCAAAAATAGTATAATAAATATAATCTTATCAATTTCGATGTTAAGTCAACATATACACTAAGTGATTTAGTACTATCTAACTACAGCTATAAAAACACACACGTATAGTTATGAAACGCTTATAATTGACTTCTTTAACTGTAATAAAATACTAATAGAGTTAAATAAGTGGAGATGATTCAGTTACTGAGTCATAGTTAGCTGTTTCATGATAAACAGTGAGAATGTATGCATGTATGCGTGCTTGTCCTGTGCCAATGTCAAATTGAGGATAAGCATGTACCTACTGTTTCAATTATTTATATTATAATGCTTCTACAGTTAGTTTTTATGATGTTTTCTTTTGTTAACTTTGTTAGCCTTGTTTTAATACCCTAGTATCCTCTTCTGTGTCACAATGCAGAAATACACAGTCACATCACAGCCACACCAAGAATCGTTTCGTGCA
This sequence comes from Spodoptera exigua, assembly GCA_902829305.4. Lineage (NCBI taxonomy): Eukaryota > Metazoa > Arthropoda > Insecta > Lepidoptera > Noctuidae > Spodoptera > Spodoptera exigua. Next base: position 962,774 of record LR824601.2, on the reverse strand, counting down.
GGAATCGAACCCGCAAAACGTTTCACGATAACCAGTTTGTAACCCACCGCATCAACTTTACGAATCGTTTGAGAATAGCAAACACTATAAAAAAATTATTATTAAAAAAACAAAATACCCGACTGCACACTAAAAAAAGAGTAAAACAAGCCCCACAATACAAATTTACTGAATATAATTTATAAATGTTGATGGAAAGCATCGCAGGCGGGGACCAACAGAGGCTTATTTATAGTCATTTCTGTTGTGCACCATTTAGCAGAATTTTCGTTGGTGGCGGTCAAGGTGGTCCCCGCCTGCGATGCTTTCCATCAACATTTATAAATTATATTCAGTAAATTTGTATTGTGGGGCTTGTTTTACTCTTTTTTTAGTGTGCAGTCGGGTATTTTGTTTTTTTTAATAATAATTTTTTTATTTATAACTTTTTAGCTGTTTTATTTAACCAGAATTAACATGTTCCCGTGGGAATTTTGAGAAAAAAACGTATCCTATATTAATTACTCCCGTGATTGAAATGAATCTAATGATACCGCATACATATTTTTTTAAAGGGAAATTTAGAAAAAATATTATTATGTCTTTATCCCGTGGGACTTTTAGGATAAAATGTATCCTATGACACTCCCGTAATCAAGACAAATCTAACGATACCTCATACATCAAAATCCATCAAGCCGTTTAGGCTACAGGAGGTCACAAAGGAAAAGACATACATACATACTTACATACACTCGAAAAACATTACCCTCCTTCTTTGGCAGTCGGGTAAAAACTAATACCTACACTGCAAGTGCAGGCAAATAGCTCGCGTAATTTTAAGCAAAACATTTTAAAAATATCTACCAACGGAACTAGCGAGTTAGTTTTCTTTCTGACGTTGTGTACCTGTTGCACCGCGTACCGACTTTCAAAGTACCTGTCTAGGTCTAGATTACGCAAGATACCTGTTGACAAAGTCAAGGCCACGAGGCAACGATGGCGTTTTTATAAATAGCTGTTCACAAGGTACTAAGCAAATTAATATGCATTAGTCTGAATGGTAAATATTGAGTTTTCTCGTCGGTTGACTCATTATGCTAAATGTCGAGTTGGAGAAGTTAGGTTCCTGATCTCGTGGTAAATGTAAATTTAATGTTGATTATTGAGTTGTTCTAAATAGTTATAAATTATGTGGCATTTACAATTATATTCAGGAATAACAACATCACAAGCCTATAACTGCCCACTGCTTAGCAAAGGTTATATTATCACACGGAGAAGATACCATCAGCATTATCATTGTCAAAAGCCTCCACAATTGGAGTGCGAACTAATAATAATAATAAGTAGAAATTATATGTCCAGTTTTTCTTATAAAGTTTAGTATCACTCCCTGACCCTCTAAATTTTTAAGACATCTACGTGATATTAATACATTTGAGAAAGCACATACATATGATTTTGTCAAGTTTTGAAACCGCTCCTTGCGCATGAGCAGTAGGTTCTTACATCCTCATGCTCCCACTACATGTAATACTTATAGTGATGAAATATTTGTAAGGTGCCCAAAACTTTCGAAGCATAATTTGGTATGATGTCATACAGATTGACTGTGTAGGTGTACACTTCGCATTTATACATATAAAATAAATGATCTTTATCAGTTTTTGTGTATTTACCTAAATATGCTATCATATTTCTCACTCAGAAGCAACTTCTAAATACAGAAATAATCTATGTTTGTATTGTTTGCATTGTACCACTCACACGCTTTGTCCATCGAATGGATTATAGCTAATTGCTTGTCAATCTTCATTCTCATCTCAACAGCTATAAATAAGAAAGTAAAAATAAACGTGAAACTTTGTGTCACTTATCCTGAGTCATAAGCCTTGATGGTGCTAACAGGTTAAACAAACACATGCTTGGATATTTTTTATCATCACACTAACACAATATCCATCTATAAATCTAAAAAAAGCGTAGGAATATTTAAATTTCTCGAAGTACTTACATAAAATAAATGATCCGCCTTAAATGAAATAAAAATAAATTGAATTAAATAAACCACTACAAACATATTGAAACTGATTGAAAAAGGATCAGATTGTAACCATAGAGTTTCTGTTTAGAGGTGATAGATCGAAAGACTGGAAGACGAAGTTAAACTTTATGATATTTTTTTTTGTTTGACGGTCAAATGTACCTGTAGTGGTCTATTTAAAATTAATTTTGACTTTTATAAATATGTATAAATATTAGATATCGTGAATCGAGCAAGATTGGGTTTGGAATTTTTTTCTCAAGTTTTTGAAACAAATACATGGACAATTTATTTTGAGCCTTATTTGCGAAATATTTTATGGTTATATTACACATTCATCATTCACAAATAAAGCTCTATTGAAAACACGACCGTTAATTCGATATTTGCCTGCAGGTGCGACAAGCAATTTACTAAAATACGCCAATGAATTAAACCACTGATATTCAATCATTTTCGCATCAAATACTTTACGAACTTATTCGTCATTTCGAAATTATTTATCTGGTGTTTTAAATCACCGATAAAACATTATCACATTCGTTTGTTTGTACTGAAAAATATATACAAAGCTGCACTTATTTGTTGCTAATAAATCACCAGGTATATATACATACTTATTTGGGTCCCATTGGCAGCGTCAAATTTATTATAAACTATCTTTTAACCACGACTTCGCTCGCGTAGGAAAGTGGCTTTCTGCAGATTTTTGGTATAAAAACTATCCTGTGTCCTTTTTTGAGTTCCAAACTATGGCTATACCAAATTTCACAGAAATCGGTTCAGTAGTTTAGGCATGAAGAAAAGACAGACAGACCGAGTTACTTTCACATTTATAATATTATAGTTTGGATGAAAGTAATTAAAATTTGCTTAACTTCGAAAAATAAACATAAACCTAAATACTTATCATACTAGACCAGCATATACATAAATGAGTGTTACATTATTACCTCCTCTTTGACTCTAAACAACCATAATATCAGCGTATTTATTACACAAATTACATTAATTAGAACGCCTGGATACTTGCAGATTAGTTGAACAAAGGGAGGAGATCAGACTTGTTATTAATGCAAAATTGACGACGGGATTAACTCAATAGATCAGTAGAAATAAGCTTGATAAACTTGTGTTTTTTGGACATTCAATGTCCTAGATAATTCGATTTTATTAAAAAAGCTCACGGTACGTCTAGTCTTTTTTGAAATCGGATAACATTGCCGTGTGAGTAAGTTTACGGGGGCCCAATCCTTCCGCTCCCCCGATCCCTCCCAATCTCTAAATCTCCAAAACCCTAATCCCTAAAAGATCGGCAACGCACTCGTAACTCCTCCTTTGTTTACCATCAGGTAATCCGTAGGCTCGTTTACCGACCTATAACATTAAAAAAAAATTCAGTAGATTCTAGACGAAATGGCGGCATCGAAATTGAACATTAATGTTCAGTTGAGGTGGATTCGATAGTGTCCCTTGGAACAACTCTTTAGGTGATCCATAAATTCTTATTCCGCATCACTTAATTCTTGTGCGATGTGTGTTCGAAATTGTATGCCCAGATGTAGGAGTTAATCTTAGTATGAGGCATCGTCCTCAAACGTCCAGAAATTAACGAGACAATATTATACTGCTTTTTTTTAAAAGCGTTACTCCGTTGCCTACTTCTATGAATGCACTGGAAATTGGTTAGCCCGCTGAACACATGACAATTAGATGGTATTATATTATTGTTACACATGGATGGGACGAATCAATTGTTTAGAAATATCTCCTGATTCACTGAGGATACTTTCACTTGATACTATTTGAATAATTGGAGGAACATTCGGTTTAAAGCTTGCTTTGAAACTGCCATAATGGTAAATGTTTAATTAAGTCCTCTTTATGACTTCGCTTCGCTTTAAATTACTAATGCATATGTCTTAGTAGTGAGTGCACTGACCTATATGTTACACTCATTGACCACGTTATTTACCTAAGAAAATATGACTGTTCTATTCTAAGAAAGCACATTGCGCAGTTGATCTACTGCTCCACTATATTCTGTGACAGGAAAGCAAACTACTGTCGGCATTTGCGTCCTTCATTCAAGATGGCCGCTCCCGTATTTATTTATCAGTTGATCTTATACTATATTACGGAACTAGACGCAAGAACAATGTTTCTTTGCGAAGGATAAAGAAAAATGAAAAACAAAATTTCAAATAAACAATTTGAACAAAAGTTACATTATTGTATTGTAAAACATTTCACTGAAGTACCAAAGCAAACGCAAATAGGTACCATTCTTTAAAGCATATCGAATCAAAATAGCTTCTTGTCATTCGAAAGTAAAATAAGAGACCAAAACAGAAATACAGAGAAATAGTTTTACTTGGACAACTAGATTTTTTGGTGCGTAGTTCGATGTAGACAGAAGACGTTTAAAGTTTATTTTAATTCAACACATTAACCTTTTTTCAAATCAAATATGATTTGATTTTAACAATAAATTACGAATCTTATTTTAATTTTGTGACCTGTTAAAAATTGTTTTACAAAGGATAAGCAGCAAAGCGAATGTTAAATACGATTGTCGAATGAATTTCTTTAAACGGAAAGTAACCATTTCTATTGACACTTGCAATTCTTAAAGAATAAATCAATTGGTATACGTGATAACGCATTTTTTCACAACCAATAAATAACGCAGGCTAAGAAAAAAAAATGAATAAAAAACTGTGCTCCCAAATGTAACAATGAAGAATTTTAAATCGAATTAAAATAAGAAGCGTAGGCACGGCGATAAAGCCCATCCAATAGGATTACATTATCCATAAACCTATTGGACAGAATGCCATAGAAATAATTCGAGTGCCATTGCCATGCGGGTGCTGACGTCACGCGGGGACAGCCAAGCCCTAAATGTGTCAATTGTATTAAACTTTACTTGGTGTGGGACTTTGGATCCAACGCTTGAGCCAATGTTGGAATATTGGAATGTTAACAATCCAATCCGTTGAATTAGCCTGCATTATAAGTGTGGGATCGTGCATGTTTAATGAACTAGTTAATTGATGATTAGCATCTATTCATGTTAATAGTTTATGCTATATGTCATAATTATCTTGGTTATAATACTAGATGGCAAATCAATTGCGGAAATATTGCTTGTTTTACAGCCTCACTGACGTTTGAGATATCTAAAAAAGGTCCAATGTAAACGATCCTTTGCGAAAAGTCTCAGCAAAAGTAAACCGATCAAAAAGCATTCGATCTCCAACACTATAGTAACAAGCCACTCGATATCAATCAACGTACTCTTTATTTCCCTTCGCTTGGCTTTCTTTCTCGGGTGTAATTCCAATGCCAAGGCTAATTAGTGTCCTACTAGATACAGTTTTATTGGCTACCTCACGGCTTTGTTTAGACGCGCTACATTTACCTTGGTTCTAAGTTAATTGAATTACCGTAAACGCGCCTCCGTATACGAGGAAAGATTTTCTTCTAGAAAATTTTTGTTCATTTTTGTTTACTGATGTATATATAAGTTCATATTATTGTAATGTCGAGACACGAGTGAACTGTTGAGATTTCGAATAAATGCACTATGATGAAAATGAGAGTAGTTTCTTAATAAAAATCATGCCTTGAAAGAATTTTAAACAAAAGAAAAATTATTCAATGGGATATAAAAATGCAGATAGCAGGCACACAAATTTGCATACGTCAATTCACATTCTTTAAATAATTCAAAGATGGTAACCAACTGGAAAAATGCACGAACATTGTAGTTCACCAGCTTTTGTTTAAAGAACTGAAAGACTGATATGAAGAGGAACAAATAGCGAAAGATGAAGAAAATAAAACATATTATGAGCATGGCCCATGTTTTCATATCAGACGGAGCGAAAAGACAGGGCATGATAGGTTTTTTATTAGCTCCGAAGTTTTGCTGAGCAATTTCCTTGTAAATAATAAAAAGGAAACTAGCGTAGAGGGAGTGAGGGTTGCCTTCGGGATCGGGTTGCAAGGCTTTAGTTGCAGGGGTGCTACTCCCGAGGGTAGGGCGGGCCGCTCGACTCTATTATTTGCTCTGTCGGTTAAAGATGCAGCGAGCTCGAGTTCAATCGAGCATCAAGTTTTCTAAAGGCATTGTATTTGAAACAGCTTATTATACTTTATCAAAAGTATTGAAGCGAATGTCGCAAGGTTTATTGCTGAACAATTTTATTGATGATAATGTGTTTGGTAAAATTATGTTAAAGCACTTGCATTTGAATAGATCTGGGATAAGCGTTCTACATTTGTTATAGTAAAACTGAAGAGAAAAACCTGACTAAGCTATAAAAGTTTCATAAGAGTGGACATTGTGACCGTTCCAATATTAAGGCCAGCTCCGATGGTACGTGAGCGATGGACCGATGTATGTGTGTGAGTGTAGTTCGCACGATAAAGCCTGGACGGTCGCTTAACATGCACGTCAATTGCAGTACGATCCGAGAGACCGTGACCCGCTTTCGTCTATTTTTTCAGCCCATAACAGATTGGCTTTCCTATCGAAAAAATGTGTGCATTTGATTTTAGAGTTCGCTGAATTTAGGTGAGACTTAAAAGACGTTAACATATTTTATACTATGTGATAGGCACGTGGGTAAATTAACATTTAAGATTGTCTGTAAGTAGAAAAATCTGCATGTAATGACTTATAAGTAGTCATTATTAGGTAGCCTCATATTTATCGACGGAGACCAATCACTTATATATACTAGTTTGCAAACATGTAACTGTCATCCAAAGTTTTCAATTTTTGCGTGTTATTGTTTTAATGGTATACATTCTGATGACGTCACTTCATTAGCAAAGAATGACAGAACTACTAGTGCGCGACTTACGCTTGATCAATTTTCCATTTTGTTAAAGTTATTGAATTTCTAACGATTGTATGAACGACCCACATATTGTACCGCTTAATAAATTCATCGATGGGAATATGGTGATTTATTCCATTTTTTCATTTGTTTCACATGAAGCTTTTGTGTAATACTTTAATTTGTTGTATTTTGATAAGATTGAGGTCGTTGTTTGACAAATTCCGGTCAACATTTTGCCTTGTTTTTTTTTTAAAGTAATATTTATCCTCTTTATTTTTCTGAACCATTTCGTAAATTAGGTAATACCGCTTTCAAAGTATTTTATAGGTATTTTTACATCAAACCCAAGTTGTAGGTCTCGTGTTAGCTAAAATCTGTACAAGAATGATTAGAATAAACATTAGTCATACATGCGCCGGCTTTTGCAACGAACTGACTCATCAAAAGGTCGCAGGTAGCGAAGGTTCACTATACTGTAACCAATGATGAGATTCAAATCCAGTTTCGATTTGAGTACTAATATCTTTATTATCCTTTTGTTGCTGGCGTTTTTAACAAAATAATTTGATTTTAAATTATCTTTTTTTGAGGTACCTACATCATCCATCGCAAAAGCTACCGCACTGCTTATTATATTTTCGTCTTTGTTATAACATATTTGAGTTCTAAATGCAATAAAGACATTTAGTAGTTTAATTTGTTCGTCTGCCCCAACATTGTGGTACTTAGTGTGCGATGATGTTATGTTTGGCAAAAATCAAAATTCTAAGTCTTCTACAATCATTATTTAATGTGTTTAATACGATTCTCGATTTTCGTCTTTAAATAAATACAATACAGTTCAAAATCGAATAAAGAGAGAATAGAAAAGAGTAGGTTATCCTGAACTCACCAAAGACCATTAATCATTTCTACCCACACCATATTAAAAACCTATTTTGTCACGTTTCACGTTTCGAATTCCTGTTGACATTTGCGTGTCTATGGGAAAAAGGATAACAGATCGTGATACTAACAAAAAAAAAAAAAATTTGTTAATGTATAGATTTTAAAAAAAGAATCGATTTTCGGAATGTTTATAGTGATACACTTTTTGGATTTCCGTCTCATAGTAGTCAGATAGAAAATGCCGACTTCATCTACTTTTTTATATATAATTTTGTCGTGTGAAGTGATTTTTTATGGCTTACTTGCAAAAATAAATTCATTGTAAACGATATTATTTATATTTTAAATAGAGATGTGGGTATGCTATGCGATACTGTTTGCAATTTATACCTTATTGTGTTATAATATGTTTCTTTTTTGTGTACAGGTAAGAATTGATGCGGTTTCATCAGGGGGTAAGCTAAGTAGTGCACGATTGTTAAACGTTTGCACCATTTTTTTAATCTCACATGTACGCTCAAAAATATTGATAAATATTCTAATTAGTTCTGGAAACGATTTTGAGATTTATAACGCTGTGTAATAAGATTGAAAGTGTTTTGAATAAATTTGACTGCTTTGGAGCAACTTTAATGTGCTGCAGTCTGTTATAATAAAATAATAATAATTGATTTTAATTAAAATGTATTTTTAAATCGCCATAATACTGAAATCATAAGTATTTGATATACTTAGAGAAAATTGTGATGAATGTATTTAAAAAACTGTCTTCATTACCTGCTCGTTTTTTCGTGTGCCTACATATTATACTTGTTTTCTTTAACCAATATTTGAGCGTACGTGTGATGCTACACATGGCTATTTACGTGTTTTTATTGCGCGTTTTTATATTTTTTTAGTGAAGTGTTTGGTATAAGTACCCGGATTATATATTTCACTCGAAAATATAAATAACATTTTATTCACTACGATATTACTGTACCGATTGTCACATCAATCGTTCTAAAAAAATACAAAACAATATTTTACCTTTACTTTTTTTTGTTATTTTTTTTTAATAACTTTCTAAACACGCGGATTTTCTCCTGTGTCTTGGGTGCATTTACAAACATACAATTTCGCATACACATGATATCCAGACCCGGAAAAACATTTGTGAGTTGTTCCGTGCGGGAATCGAAACCGCGACACGTTGCACGGCAGCCGCCGTACCAACCGTGCAGTCGAAGTCTTTTACTAGTCATACACCCAAGAGTTGATGAAAAAAGAGTAGACTGTAGATATCTTAGGCAAGCCGGTTACAATAATTTAGTCGCTACAAACAATTTATATAGAATCTTATAAAAAAACTTAAGAAGATACTATGCTAAGTTATTTTTGGGCACCTAGTTCTAAATGTTAAAAATATTCGCAACCTGCTTACCGTTTCATTGGATATTGAGATTAATTCAAATACTTATTTATCATTTATTTATTTTTTATTTATATCATGATATTTTATTTAATATTCTGTGTGTTGTGGATTATGATGCTTGTTGTACTTCCATAGCCATAATATTCCGACGTTGGGTAAAATGCGGATACAATTAATTATTATACTTAATTCGTGTTATGAAAACACACTACAATGTGACCTTTTCGGATGTCAAGAATCTATTACTACCGTCCAACAAATCCAAATGCATCCTAAGCGATATTAAAAAGTTAAAATGATATGTAGGTATTGATATTTATCTAATTCTATTGTGTTTTTTCTTGTTCTCAAGATACTTGTTGTGGCATAATATTGCTTATTTTTCTATCATATGATGTCACCCTATCATAAATTTCTGCCTTATACAGTCTACCCACTTTTTAACAGTTCTCTACCTATCGTCTGTTCCACTGTTCCCACACTTGTACACGTTGTAAGAGGACTGACCAACAGACTGATACTATATCTTCAAAATTTTGTTTGACGTACAAAAGTGTCTGTAACTGTTTTGACTTTGACTTTGACTATAATTCTTTCCGCGTAGTTTTGCTCACTGTACATATCATGTTTTTCATCTCCTTTTTATTAAATGTCCTTTTTAATAGAAGTGACTAGTAGTTTAAGGTTTTTCTGTGACTGCTGCCATGTTCCAAGTTCCTCGTCATTGTTATTATATCAATGACAAGAGGTATTCTGGTTGAATATAAAAGCTTTTTCTAATGATTTCTTACCTAGCCGGCTGGTTGGTTCCTCTGATATTAATTTACCGCGTCATTTCTTGATTATTTATAAAACCTTCTTGCTCTAACACCAGCACAGCAAAATATCGGAATCTTAAATATTTTGTTAAAAACATTTGCGACTTTGCTACAAAAAGGTAAGGTTTAAAATATGGTAACTACGCTCAACGGGCTGCGTTGCTTAATGTGCTTGTGTGTAGTATTTGTGGTCGTAAGCATGACATTCTTGATGTCGTCCGTCGTAAGTATGTGTGTGTGTGTGTTTAAAATAAATCACAAATATTTATTTATGATGAAGTTCCTCGCATTTCTGTGTTTTGAATGTAGATAATGCATGTTGCTGGTTATTTCTATCTAAATCCTTACGTCAACAAAATTTTCCTAAGTGACTACGAAAATTGTATTTGATGAGAAATAAATAAAGTTTGAAAAATTTTTCATTTGAGGTTTTATTTCTCACATGTCAATCAAAAAGACGAGAATATCAGTCGCCTGTTTACTAAATCCGTGTAGTCGACGAGAATGACAACAAGCATGAAGTTTGCTACCCGACCGTAGTAATATTACTTCAACCAAATACATTCTGAATGGAACGCTGTACTATACAATTAAATATAAGTCTTAACACAATCGACACATAGCTTAAATTTGTACGTACGTTGCCAATAATTGTGAGACAGGAATGCAATTTTAAAAAGTTGACATAGTGTTGCGCTGACCTTGTCGATTCGTCGCGTCGTCGTGCAGTTTTGATAGCAAAAACGGTTATGACTAACGGATGGCCATGAAACACTTGTCTTGCTTGCTACGTCTGATTGTTACCGTTGTAATGCACATAGCGAATTTTCTTTGAAAAAACGACACATATTTCAAACTATGTAAACACATTATATTTCAAAAACCTCATTGTTGTTACTTTACAATATTTACTCTTAATACATAGATATTTCACGTCTTCTCAATAGTTTTGAGGCGAAACTCGCTTTCAAACATTCTCGTTTTATTTTCACCAACATTTAAACTAAATTCTCTTCACGTTCGTGCCAATCTTAAAGATAACACAAAATGTAGGTGTTCGTATATATTTACAAAGACGAGCTGAGAAACGCGTGGGATCGAACCGCGACACGAGGATATCCCGTTCCATCCAACTTCCTACCTCACACACGTAATCTGCATCTCACAAAACTAAAATAGTCAACAATACTAAATAAACAAACAATAAAAATTCGAGGAATAAGTTTAATGCAAAGAAATATGAAAAACGTGACACATATAGGTATTTATTTCGACAACACAATACAATTAATAATACTCTAAAACACTGTAATGCCCTGCATCCAAGTAACCAGAAAACAGGAGATGTTTCACGTTCCGTCCTCTGCCGTAGTCTATAGTTCTTGGACAAGAGTCTCTGTGGACTTTGAAAGTGTATTCTGGGTATAACTCAGTGACGCAGTGCAGCTCAACATGACCGGCGTACTCGCCATCCGTCGACATCAACCTTCGGTAATCAGCCGCAGTATACATATTGAACCCATACGACCGGTCCCCGATTATAAAATCCTTGTACCGATGCCAGTGGTTCACAATCCGATCCACTACGCTGAGTCGAATCTCTCTATGGCGCTCCTGAGTTCCATAAATACAGAAAGAAACAGAACGGAATAAACAGTTTCCATCTCCGCGTATTGGTACTACCCTTCTTGCCATTCTCCTCTTCTTCCTCTTCCTAGGCGAATTTCTTCGCGACTGCCTCCGATCGATATTGCGATGGTATCGACTCATTGGTTATACTCCACATCACTAGTCCCGGTTGTCAAAAGATGGCGGCCGCAGATTTCGCCGGCCGGTTGTTGTTGGAGCCTCCTCCACTGGAGACACCACGTGTACGACTAATGAATTTTAAGAGATTTAATTTTTTAATTTCTATTTTATACATATAATTTTCTCAGCCATATTGAAGATCAAAATATTTTCATTAGATTTTGACACTTTAATATTTTCGTTTTATTTTTCTACAGTGACGTTATTGACTGACAGTCTTCCGTAATGATTAATTATGTCAGAATTGAAACTGATTCATAATGTCCGTCATAGCTTAAAAATGTCAACAGACATCGCGCCGAGCAAGACGAAAGAGGAAAATGTCCAAACGAATTGCCTGCTTCGAGTGGTTATGGGTTTATATACAAATTGTAACATTTCCTGTGGAGCTCTATCTATTTTTCTATGTAGGTGTGTAAATCACGTCAAGATTTTTAACCTGTAACTTCATCACAACACTCTTAATTTATATGAGTACGGACTGGTGTACGTGTCATGTTCGTAAACGGACGCCGCCTATTGGGACTGGTCAACTCAAGACTGTCTAAAGTTGCTGTCCCTGAGGTTCATTTCTTTTTTGGATCCTTTGGTTAAACACTATTGTTACACTCTTCTCACATAATGGAACTATCTAAATTATGTAACAATGCATTGTAAAAAGTGATTGAAAAAAAGTAACAATGGAGTTTCTTGTTCGTTCTTCTCCATAGGAATCTACACTTTGGAACGAGCAAATAGCTTCACTAGAGGACAGACGGACAGACTGACACATATAAAGTTAAACCTTATGATATCATTTTTGCTTGACGTTCAAAAGTGCCTTTTGTGGTCTACTTGAAATAAAGAATTTGATTTGATTTGATGATGAAAACGTTGAAATTATTCATTTTTTGTTATTTGATCAACGATTGAGAACAGAAATCCAACAGGGCCCGATAGCTATGGTACCACTTGAATGATATAGGTTCACTAGCAGGTACGTACGTGTTATGTCGTAAGCTTTATATTGCACTGCAGTGAATGGCTGACTCAACTCTCGAGCGCCGATCTCTCAGCCAGCGAAATCCTCTCAAGACCACTTCGCTAGCAGACCGCAATATTCGGCATACCTATAATGTATGAGTGTAAGTGATCCAACCGGAATATTCAAATTAGCATTGTGATCCAACAGAGCCAGGCGTTGTAAAAACAAAGTCTCCCACGTGATACTGAACAAAACCATACAAGACCAGTCTTTAAATCACCGCAAAATATAATCAATAAAAATATTTTCTCTCAAAGTCAACGCCAAAACAGAGCGACCTTCAACCGCGAATTTACATAGAAATAACTTATTGTTACTCTTATAATAATCGAGCTAGCATTTCATGACGTATATATTAAGTACTATCCATAATAAAGTCGATAAAAGAAAAAAAAAACGATGGGAGGACATTTTAATGGAGTGGCGGCCATTGTACGCGATGGTTTCTATTATTTAATGGGACATTACGCCATAATGTGACATAAGCATCGGCGATTTGAATCAGACGGTGCGTGTGAATGAACTTAGCCACTCAATGTCACTTGCGAAACTGGTCGATATAGATTGACAGTGACCTACCGAGTGGTGATAGTGTCTTCGGCCGGCTTCGGTGTCACTCGGCGCGCCGAATGCCTACGAGTGCAACTTTAAATGCCTGTTCGGGCCGCGTGCTCGGGGGAGGTCGGCTAAACTCGGCCACCCGAACAAACCCGAATTTAAGTTTATTTATTTACTTGGTAAAGTAGTAGATTGGAGCTAGGCTGTGTGAGTAAAATGTATTGGCATTCCTAGCGTGTTGTGTGTGTACAAGTAGATTGATTGCGGGTTGCGGGTATTAGCGTAGAGAAAATATTGATTTAGGGAGCGAAAGTTTTTAGATAGAGCGCCGTAGTAGAATTATTTCTGTGAGGTGTATTGTAATGATACTTACGTCTATTTACAAATAGAATAAAATTGTATCGTAATTACTGCTTGTGACTGTTATGAGGCTCCATAAAACTGTATGCCATATTTTTGTCTGCCTGTTTAAAGTTTCTAATCCACCTCAATATCCTTTACTAAAACAGCTTCAATGTTCTAAAAAAAAGAACCTGATCGCGCCTAGCTAACAAATTACCTCAGATATACACGCTACACCAAAAATAATGATGAGTAGTCCGTAGTCCCCAAACCGGTACGAGTCTCATCTCATTCTGCTCCACGCGAACAGAAAAGGACGGAGTCATCCAACCAGTCCTACGCTTTTGGGTGAACGATGAGGTAATGTCTGGTATTATTTACTACTCGTTCCCATATGGCTTGTGGTCTCTACATTGTATTTAAGGTCAGGTAACATTTGTAGGTCTTTTATATTACAAGGAAATATCACTAAGGCGACTTCAGTACAAAAGCGAGAATTGGGATTCTAATATGCTTCTATTACAGTTAGGAAATGAATAAAAGTATATTTTCCTGAATAATATATTAATTTATTACAACCCCACACTATACTCTAAAAATCCCAGTTTGAATGGGTCTTACCCGTATCTCTTTAACTCCAATACAAACGTTGTTTTTTGCATACAACGATGACCGCACAATCAAAGTAAAGGCATTCCGTACGCCATGAGTCATGGCTGCTAAATATTTATATATTTCGACCGTTGGCGTGTCTCGATAAAAAGTTTAATTTCGTGTTATGAAAAAACATCGCTTATTATCATCGGTTGAGATTTGAATTCAAATTAAACGGCACGATTGTGTTGTATTTTTTTTTTGAAGGGTACAAACTTGTGATTCTGTATTTTGCATGGTAAAATTTCGACGAGATTTAGCTGCTAGGAACGTTTCCAATTATCGGTTTGAGTTCCAACTTGTAGCTCCTATTTCGTTTTGCGAAATTTTCCAAATTGCTATTTCACTGCACCCCGTTGATTGCAACGCTATATCGTATCTGGAGAAGATAGAGTTTCCCTCTTCCGAAACCTTGGAATTTTTCAATCTAGGAGCAATTTACCTGACTCGTGTGTCGAGCCGTGTGGCGTATCGAGTCCGCAATTAGGTCATCCCCTAGACGCCTGTCGTCGTTCCAATTTCCCTCGGTTTGGGAGGCGAGATGTCTGATTGGTGTACGTTTCGCTGGCATGGACTGATGCACACAAAACGAATGTGCACGTATCGCTGGAAACACTCCGCAGAAACGGAACTAACTCGTTTTAAACCAGAAGACCGTAGCAAATTGAACCGAGCCTTTGAAATTTGATTTTGTTACGATCATGACATCTTGAAATATTCTAGTCTAGTCTAAAACACTAACATGCAATTAAAAAAAATCGCAAGGACATTGCATAAAATTTTGGATTAAAAACACTAACGAGGAAGACGCGCATCTAAATTGGAACATCCCATAAAACACGTTGCTACAATGACATAACGACCTACAATTCTGTCGACCCCAAATCGGGACGCGTAATCATCGAAGTGAAAGTATACACGGCATATCACAGTCATCTATTTGTTTGAAGGTCATTGGCATAACGTAGTAACACGTCACGTGTGCCGGCGGCGTGTTATCTCTACACTCGTGTGTGTGTGTGTGTATTATGAAACTGTCTTCGTCTGGGACATAGAGTACCATTTCCTGCTTGTCTGTACTGAAAGTATTATTTCCGCGCTCTGATTGGATAAGCTTGAGCACAGAGTATGACATCTCCAGTTCGATCTCCGGTTATATTATGTTACTGGATTTTGAATTTATTTGTTAGTACGAAGTGACTTGTAAAGTTTTGTTGAATAAAAGTGTGGATGTTTTGCAGATGTTCTAGATTATCTGAATTTTATTGGGTCTGTGATCGTTTTAAATAATATTGAAATAATTAGGGCTCCAGATCGTTGTTGTTGTTTTAAGTTCTGATTGTCTTGGTTCCAAATATTGAAATGAAAGTTTGGCTTCCCAGATTAGAAATGTTTTTCGCCTCAGTGACGTCATTGAAATGGATTCTTTCGTTTCGTTTGTCGTATTGAAGTAAAACAATTGCAATTAGTTTATGGAGTTAAAATAGAGGTTGGCTTGTAGAAGTCGATATAATCTTTGAGTTTGATATTCCTGAGAGAATTATTGGATGATTGTCAAATCTGTTTTTCACAGAATTTTGAGAAGTAATATCCAAATTTACATTATAGAATCAGGCAAGACAAGACGCTCGTATTTATTCACGAAATAAGTGACTAGATATCAAATCCCAAATACAAACAGCTTCAGGGTATGAAAAGCGTGTTATGTTTAGGTTTGGCACTAACGACCTAGTGTTTGCTAGAGACATGATAATGCTATCCAGGTTAAACTAAGCCAACTAACCAGGTTGATAACCTGTTATAATATGGTTTTCGATACCGTGTCTCGTTGACCAGACAGCGTGCTCATTATTTTCTCACAACGTCGACCGTCCTATTTATTTATATTTCCTAGTTTCATGTCACAATATGGGTACCTAAATAAAATGGACAATATTTTGAATACTAAACTTGCTTAAGAACCTAGAGGTATGAAGTTTTTTCGTCTATATTCTTTTAAAGGTGGGAGGACGCCACCACCGCCTCCTTCGATCGGATCCCACATCAAATGTGGGTTATTATAGATTTTTTACGATGGAAATTTTTTGTACAAGAATTAATCACTTGGTCATTTTGTTGCCTAGCCATGTGACGTCTAAATTGGGGCCTAACAACATAGCTGGTCATTCAAAATTTATAGTTATACAAAGCAATTTAATTAGTGTATTGATTTATCTATCATATAGCTTCAATGTAACAAAATATATCGTAAACGTATTCTATGTGAGCATAGCGTACAAGTAAGTATCAACAAAGTAACTTTGTTTTTACATCGGAAGTTTCAACCTTATTACCATCGACGTGGGATGGAAACTCGCTCGAGATAATTGATCGCTCGTACGAAGCCTGGAACGGCGAAGAAGGAAAATGTGTTTGTTACAAAGTATTAACCATCCTTGCCGAAGCGAAGGGAATATTGGCCCTCTCCGCCCTCCCTCGGGCCCCGTCTATTGGGTATAAATAGCCCGCGGTGCTTGATCCCGTATTTCATGAAATATCATATTGATTTTGAAGTAATTATTTATATTATTATTTATAGTCGGTTTTTTTCAGATTATGATATTTGCTTATTAAAGGTTTATCTAATATTGTACTTGTAGTTATACCTATATGTATACCTCCACCGTCCCTTGGTAAAGATTTTGATCCAAATTAATTTTGGAAGGACTATTTTAAGTTATAATGGTTTAATCACTCTAAATACGACCGACATTCATATTACGTTAAATTTATTATTTATTGTAATAACGATTAACACGGGACAATAAAGCCAAAGCGATTAAATAAAACAATGATATTTAATAGCGACGATAAATCATTTTAATATTAATAAAATATTTAACGAGCTTTCACGGAATTGTCTGAATAAATCTATATAGGTAGGTATATAAAAGAATGTCGTGTTATATATTTATATACACTATTAATATCTCAGGAACGGCCGAACGAATTTAGCTGAAATTTTATAAGGAGCTTAGAACTGGTAGAAGGATGTAAGATAAGGGTAGAGTAGGTAGGGTAGGTAGAAAAGGTAGGTAGGGTAGGGCGGTTAAAGTAAGGGTAGTGTAGTTGTAGGTGAGCCAATGACGGGACCGAACCCGCGGGTAAGAGCTAGTATCATGTATTAAGTTTAAAACTTTAAAGCTGTTCTTTCAGATGCACGGTACCTATCCTTATTATTTTATTATACCATAATTTTATAATATTTGTACAATTTCATGTTAAAATGAAATATCGGAATTAATAAACTTTTTTTCGGTTTAATGCACTCTTCTGTGAACTTTCATATTATTCTGGGAAAGAAGGATATATAATATTTATGAACGTAAATATTTTCTACTTTTCGAATTGTAGCTGTTAATTCTGATATTTTATCGAAATGTAGGTATGTATTATAATTTTTTGTGTAAATATAAAATTTCGAAGTCTCTTTAAAAAAAAATGCAGGATATTCTTGTTGGCACATAGTAAAATTCTATACTTTTATTGTAATGTCAAAAACGAAAGTTTTTTTTTTATAAAAATTAAAATCATTTATTTTGATACTCATACATAAATTAAACATAGAAAAATAAACATTTAGGTACAAAAACATACAGTGTAGTCCGTCGGTCCGTCTCAGAATATGCTGTGCTAATGTATAGCATATAATTTTGTATGCGACCGCAACATATAACTTCATATTCTCATTAACATTCTTACATTAAATTCAGTTACTATATTTGATTGTTTTCAATGTGTTAGAAAAGCTTAAAGACCGATTTTCAATGGCTAAATAAAAAATATCTGCGGAATAATTATAATGCTATCGCGTCAGAATGTTTGTATAAGACAGTGACACAACAATTTTATTCCTCAGATTACATTTATATGGCTATTGAAAAAAGGCCCTAAATAACTTAATTTCTTACCTAGTGAAGAACCCATCTTGACTATAATCTCTATCGTCTTGTTTGTTACGACTGCTTGGTATCTGACACCCGCGAGAAGAGGAGGGATAGCGAACTAGTGATCACTACAAGACTATCATATTTCAAAGAATTATATAACTTCAAGTCGCTCCACCTCTCAATGCATAGCAAGATGCGCAGAATACATATCCCTTGGCACAAGACCTAAGTGAATATTAATATTAATGAATGCATTTAATTACACCTGAGTAATCTAATCTCTGGCTTCATAAGCATCCCATTTAACTTAATGCCTACTCATAATGTCACATAAACTAATACATGAATCTCATTAATAGCTCCTGGAATCGAGAGCATAGGATTTTATATTCAATTAGTATATAATATGCTTAGTTATAGGGTGCAGTTTTGTTTGAGAGGTCTTTTATTATAGGTATCTAAGCAATATTTTTAGACATTCAATCATTTTTCCATTTAACAGTTTACTTGCTATATTTGAAAACGAAATATGTTTAAATCCTTTCCTTCGACAAATGCAAAAGAAGAGAAACAACGATCTATTTGTAAAACTAAAAAAAAACATCAACAAACAGTAGCACCATCACTAAAACTTCTTAATACTTTAAGATAAAATGAATATTTTCAGAGACGTACAGCTAAAATATAGCCGTAAAAAGGTACCAAAGTCAACAAGTACATAAAAATATTTTTTTTAAATAAAAACAAAACACAGCTAAGTCTTCTTTGCAAAGAGCACGACGAGACCACAACAAACAAGAATTACTAAACAAAGGAAAAGTAAAAAACCAAAACAAATGTTTCGTGATTCTAAAAGTCGAGATCCTTGCCTTTTTATAGGCGAAAGTGTAAAAATAGTTTTTCAAAGTAACCAGACATTTGTTGGATGGAACTGTTTTTATAAATAACGCGTTGTTGGGTTTCCGACTGCGGACGGCACTCGCGTCTGTCGTACAACATTACTGAATGAAAAACAAGTGAATGAATTCACAGACTAACTAAGCGACGCTTCGTGACAGAGACTGCATAAAAATGTTATATTTTTGTTTAGATTTTAAATATGTAAATTATTAATTTGGTCTCTTGTTCTGAATTAGTGAGCTATCGAGCAGACGGATGGCAACATCAGAGGAGTCTTAGATTTGGACTGTATTTAAAGTTAGTTAAATAGCAATAAGCTCAAAATAGATCTAGACACTATAGGAAGACATGATTTGACTCATCCAAATTACTTTTGTTGTTGTTAAACTCTGTTATAAAAAATCTCAATAAACTAATCTAACTCCATAGAAAGTTCACATGAGGGCGGCATTCAAATGAACTCCGGAGCACTTTTAATTTATACTTCAGATTACAGATGGGAGAACGTGTGAGTTCATACAAGCCATCTGACTCCGCAAACAAATTAACACGCCGACAAACTTTATTTTAAACGTAAATAGGAATCGGAAAGTTTTCAGGATTTCAATTAAAACCTTCGCTTACGTTTCGGGCGTGTTATCATCACCTTTCAGTGCCTTTCAGTGGAGGCTTGCATAAAGGTGGGAATGCTAATTGTGTAACTACGAGTTTCAGTGATACGCTACGTTTATTCAGAGTTTTCAGCACCAGACTTCGTTTATACGGCTTTCCCGATTCGTTATGTTGTGTTAGGACCGTTTTCGAATTGAACGTGTATTAAAAACTTTCTAACTTTTTTTTAAATACGTTTAGTTATTTCTAGTCTTAAAAGGCATTGAGAGTTTTGTTTACTTTCGTGTTTCGATATTTAAAGATGAATTTATTTAGTATGGATAGGTAGTTGATAAACTGCATCGTTACGTAATTTAAAAAAACTTGTAACATTAGGAAAATATTTTTCTTACTGCAAAACCATTTACAAACTGCGTTTGAAATTTAAATGTGTTCGTATATCGCCGTATGAGCAACGTGGAGTAATCGGTCAGAACTTTCCACCGCAGCGCAGCTCGGTTTGCGACAGTTTGAGGTAATCTCATTACCGACACCGCTGCAATAACCGATGCCGACGTCAGGACGAATTTCGAATGAGGTTTTCGTTCATTAATTACTGGCTATCATATTATTGACTTCACAATTTATGTTTGTTTGTCACAGAAAATATTTTTAAATAAAATATGGTAGTCTGTTGCTTAAGATCAAATCGTAGCGCGGGTTAAAAACTAGCAAGTACCAGTGTCACGTCCCAAGTTTGTCCACTGACAAACGGTTAGTAATCGAAGTAGGTTATTTGTGGCCTTCAACTTCTTTTGACATAATAATATAGAAGTATCGAATTAGAGTAATCTCATAGAGTAAGAAAATAATTTTCATTTTTTAAGAAGTATCTAGCCTTTGCGAGTGTCTAGTAAAGGACTCCCCATTTTGTAATTTGTAATCCGTCTATTGTCTGAAAACAGTTAGAGTCACTTATAAAGAAAGTACAATTCCTCTTTTCAGGTTCAAATTGAGTATCACACCCGAATAAAATATTCTTGGCAATAACATAGAAATGTTCATAAAACGTCATTGAAAATTCTGTACCGAATAAAATAAATTTTAATAATATTTGTTTGCGATTCAAATACAAGCCGATATGAATTCGATATTCTTTCAATTTGCGAACTGTGAAATTTATATTGATTCGGATATCCACTAATGATTAAATGGAGCGCGTGATAGCAAATATTATTGGCGTCCATTTTGTCGAAATACGTAAAATATTTTTTAAATTATTCGTTTGTACCCACATTTATTTGAATCGTCACGTACTTTTATATCGCTTTTATTTTGTCGACCGATGACTAGTTAAATCATCAGAAAACAGCAGTTTAACAGATTTTAGTATAAATTAATGTTTTTAAATGAAATACAATGTACTCTAATCTACTTTAGAGTATGACATGTCATGTCCTTTATTGATTATCTTTTAACTTGTAGTACTTTAAATATTTGCGTCAAAGACTTGGTTATAAGAAACGATTTGGAGTTAAACTACTACCATATATTATGTAGATCGAGACGTATCAATTGCCATTTTTTTTTGTTATAATACAAATTATTTCAAATTGACAATCATGTTCAATCATTTTTCAAGCACGCATATATAGAGGGAATACATGTTTTTTTTTCTATTTTCTAACATAAACGTTCTAACCATGATTAAAGTCTTGCATAAAGCGACTCAAATTTTTTCTTTAAAATTCCACATTTTTATTTCGTATGACTACTAAAAGTCTCAACAAAAACAAACGTGGATAGAATTTTGCTGTAAACGTATTACAAGATTTCAATGCGTCATAATCACGTCATCCATGATTGCTAATACAAGGGTACTTGAAAAGTAGCATAATTTTGTAAGTCAACCTGCCCTCCCCTATGCCATTGCAGAGGGTGAGGGCAACATGAGGTACGGAGTGACATTATTAGTGGCACCGAATCACGAAAATGGGACAGTATGAATAATAGTAGGGTAGGGGTTATAAGAATCTTGTCAATACAATTAATTTAATATGTTTATTTAAGTTCACTTTAAGTTCAGAAGGGTGAGGTTTAGAGTTTAGGTGTGAGTAAATAATATTTGACTACCTACAGCCCGCGACTTCGTCAGCGTGGTATGTCGATAAAAGCAGTGCATAGGCTGCTTTTAACAACCAGGATATAAACTACCTACCATGGACCTAGAAAAAAAGGCGGACGGAACGTCACAAAGAAATTGTTGAAGCACCACAATGGCGGCTGCCTAACTATGTGTGCGTGTGTAAAGGGATGCCAGATGAAGGAAAATTTTACCCATTTATAAACAATATTTCAATAAGATCTCCCTTGAACTTAGGTTTTATTTTATTATAAGTTTTTGTGATGGATATTGTTAAAATAAAGGTAAAATAAATAAAACACACTGGATATAAAAATATTTACAACTGGTTTATTAAATAGAAAATTTAATGATTTTAGCTAATTGACAAGGAAATTGAAAAGTAGTAAAGGAAGAGAAAGGAAGTCCGCCTTTAGTTGAATACAAACAATGCTTCTCAAAATGTATACTGCAGATTACACTTGATTTTGATGGATTCCAATTATTTTCGTGTCTACTCTCCCTTATTATTTTTATCCAGTCATTTCTCCATGCATCATTTGCTGAGGGAAATCTGTAAAAATAAAGAATACAATAACGATAAATAGAAACAGAAAATATAAATCTCCCACTTTTTAAATAATTTGAACCATGAAATAGTTGCAACACTGATTGATTTCGAGCTTTAATAAATATAATGACATAAAAAATCGAGAAATAAGCTTCAAAATGACACGCTTACCTATGAAAAGTGATTCCCTGGCTTTTTTTAATTGAACCACTATGGTTTCGACAACTTTTAACAACACATGACGGCATACTTTCGTTTTTATTAGCCAAAATAACACCGAATAATTCGCGAGCGTCGTTCGAAGCGTAATGGCCGACGGCAGACTTACTATGGTGTGAATGTGTGCGTGTTGGCTTGTATATATTAGTGCACTGACTTACTATGGGTGCTTCAGTTATTGTTAGAGCAGACGGCGTCCGCCTTTTTTTCTAGGTTCATGCTACCTACCTACTAAATTCCACACAAGTCGGTCTTGACATTAATTTTAACGTGAACAGAATATCCATACATTTTCACATTTTTAATATTAGGATGATACGAGTAGTATGATTAGGATGTTTTACTTGATTTATAAGAAATAACGATTAAATCTCGCTGCTACGTCACAGAGCCCGATACTGATATTCATTCTGCTTTTTTTCTATAAATTCATCGTTATTTTTTGTCTTTGTATGTTTCAAGATAGTTAATACGTATATATGTATATGGGAATTTCTGTTTAATACTCAATAATGCATACAGATTTCTAAAGGTTTGTTAAAGGAACATTCTGAATGGGGACAGGCAAAGGTCTTACATTGTGATGCAACTTAAGTTAACCACTTTTAGCTCTTTGGTGTAAAGCTAAGGTTACATCGGTTCATCAACACATTGTCAACAATGCGAGTTATTGTTGAACTGACTCATTATGGTAAGAAGATATATCTTTTATCTCAGGCCAAAGGGTCTGAGCTAAATCTAGAATATTCCATCCCCATTGTGTGCCTACTTTAAGGTCTGAGATGTAGATTGACAATTGACTTTCGACTTTTTACCAGACGTAAGAGTTGAAATTGTGTTGAGAGGTTTTTTGGGATTTATATTTTGGCTTCTGTGTGTAGCCAAAGGGTAACGTTTGTTTGTTATTGATTGTCTTGTCAATCTGTTGGTTTCATAGTAAACGAAACGCTATTCAATTAAAATTGTAATTGAATGGATCAACAAAAAAAATGGCAGTGGAAAACGAAATATTTTTTCAATTGAGTGGTAGGAAGCAATATTTACCAATTGACATACAGTCTATTTTTTTATTTTTCGAATTTCCGTTTTTACGAATATGCAATTTATTTCGAAACAAAAAAAATATAATCAGAAATTTCATTTTATAATTGAAAAACGTTGAGTGAAGTTTTGTATTAAAAAGAGCAGTGTAACAATTAAAAATAAAACTTTCATAAAAAAGAGGTATTAAAATGAGAAATTGTTTTTAAATAAATGTTGAATAGAATGGTTCGTATAATTTTATTGTATTCATAGAAATTTATTATTAAATTCTTATGATGTGGTGGATTTGTTTAGCATAATTGACTTCACTGCACAAAAAGCCACAGATTACACTTGACTAATAAACTATCTAGTGTTATTGGTACTCTATCACACTTATACGTAAGAGTATATTCAAAACCTTAATGGTATAGACATAGAACAGATAATTCAACCTAATTTATTTGCAAAGCATTCATTTTATTTTTTATGTAATTGGTCGGCAACCGAGCAGACGTATTATCTGGTAAGCAATCAGCGCCGCCCATGGACACCCGCAACGGAGGACTTACGAGTGCGTTGCCGACCTTTTAGGGATTGGGGATTTGGAGATTTAGGGATTGAGGAGGGATTGGGGGTGGGGAAGGATTGGGCCTCCGGTAACCTCGCTCACACGGCGAAACACAACGCTGTGATTGTTTCACGCCGGTCTTCTGTGAGGCCGTGGTATCACTCCGGTCGAGCCAACCCATTCGTGCCCAAGCATGGCTATCCCACACTTAAATTCATCCTATATAATCAGTTTTCAAAGTCCATCCAACAAGTTATGGCGAAGGTATATAATAACCTCAAACTTCAAAGTATATAGGCTGCCTGCCTACCTTAAGTAGCCAGGTCCAAGTAAAGCAATAAGAGAAATTCCAGGCTATTTACCTTTGACTCCCGTTCGACAAGTACCTGATGAACTCAAGACGGTATATTAAAACTAAACTTTGCACAAAGGTATTGGATATTTGCTTTGGCAGCTACAAAATGAAAGAAATAAGTAATTTTCTTCTAGATTTGTTGACACTGAAGTACGGACTTGGTAAATACATATAATAAATGTTTCTGATATTGAATTGGAAAAACAACGCTGTAGGGAATTACGTTCTTGTGTTTCATACACCTGTAGCAAACGGTCAAGCTATTGCTATTATTATTATATTTTATTATAAATATAAAGAAAAAGTCCTTTGGGATTGCTGAGCTCATTCTTTAGTTGTAAATTGTGATTGATTTTTGCTTTCAATTGACTGTACAACATAAAAAGAAAATAAATAAAGATTTTTTTTTACTTTCAGTATTATTTTTGACAATAATAATATTTTACGTAATATTCTAAACACATTAGAAAGATGTTCATAGCACTTCTTTTTTCAAAAGCAATCTATCATAAGTTTCGTCTGACATATGAAATTTAAGTGTGGGGGGGTGTGGGGTAGCCAAGCTTCGGCATGAATGGGTCGGCGCGACCGGAGTGATACCATGGCCTCACAGAATACCGGCGTGAAACAACCCACAGCGTTGTGTTTCGTCGTGTGAGTGAGGTTACCGGAGGCCCAAACCCTCCCCTATCCCTTCCAGATCCTTATATCCCCAACCCCCATCCCTAAAACGCCGACAACGCACTCGTAACTCCTTTGGGGTTGCGGGTGTTCATGGGTGGCACCGATCGCTTACCATCAGGTAATCCGTCTGCTCGTTTGCCGAATTAGACCATAAAAAAAATATTATTTTTATAACGGCTTACTTATATCACTAATATCAAACTAGTCGAATTTTCTCGCCAAACTGTAGGTAAATGAGTTAGCTATTATAATAATTTGTTATAAACCTTAGTATTTAATTTTCAAGTGTTACTATGTATCCATAATGCCAAATTGCTCTTACTTGCGATCTCACGCCTTAACGCTTTAGACTTATTATAGAAATTAATCGGCAATTAGCTACAGCTATGAACGGCTGAGTGAGCAAATCCGATTGATTTGCTTAGTTTAATATTTGCTGTTTAGTTAGTAATGTACTAGGTTTGCCGGGGATCTAATTTCGTAATTAACTAGATGAGCTAATTAAAGTAGCTCTAGTTGAGAGTTGTGCTTAAGACCGGAGATGCTGTCTCATCGGTCTAATTTAAAATTCCTTGTGTTATTTTCTATGTAGATTTTTATACCGTAATACCTTCTATTTAATATTTTGTAATAATTCAGTTTACGCTTACAGATAATTAATTGACTTTGAAGTAAAGAGAGTTTATTACATAACATTACACTATACATAGATATCTATTTACCTACATAATTATCACCGTAACCAACTTACATGCGCATACTGCTAAGCAAAGGCCTCTTCTCGAACGGAGAAGATACCTAATAATATACATTAATCACCACGCTCTCCTAAACCCTACTGACGATTTAAGACTTATTTTTTTATTTATTTATGATCTGCCAACAGTTGTTACAGTAATGTATGTATAAATAGGTGCACAATCTGGTTACATGTGTAACTGCACAACCAATTGTAGGTAAACACCGCATGCTTTGTATACATATTGCCTTTACAAAGAGAAAACTTATAATGATAAGTCTAGGTTTTAACTAGAAAAGAGTTCTTATTAATAACGAATCCCCACCTCTTCATGTCTGTGAACCTTAACCACCAACCATAATACGACATACATACGTTTTAACTTGACAATATATGAGAGAAAAACGAATAACGTAGTTAATATTTACCATAATACAATAACGTTAACCTCATTTATTACCCTTAACGAAATTAATTATTAACTCCTCACATTTCTGATTTTTGATAATAATATTATGAATGCAATCCAATCGAATGTGATAAAATTTCAATTTGACAACGATACGAGTTGGAATTTGACAGGTATGAATTATTAGGGCTAATTAATTTTCTGGCGTTAATTAATAGGAGTCAGGTGCAGGTAAACTAATTACCATTGATTGGAGACTTTAATGTATTATTATTTGTGTTTCGTGTGTATTTAACGAATGGCAGGCTGTAACCTCAATGTGACTTTAGGGGCAGGTCTGGTATTATCCGTGTCAGAATGTGGGTAAACTGTTCATTTGACACTGATTTCTGATCAATTATGTTTAAGGGATAATATTTAAATTCTGCACAGATATTTTCCTATCATGTGAATTTTCTGCCAAGTTTACCAAACTATCCCATCAATAAATGCCACTTAAGCGCAACCTAAGAGATCGTTCTAAGTTTTCAGTGAAAGAAAGAGTTATTTTTTTAATTTTTTGCATCACAACTATGGAACTACTAAACGCTTAAATGGAAATAGTTTTACTGATCAAAGTACAAATATTGTTTAATAGAAAATCTTTCCTTATTATCCTTATTATCGAAGCTTTTGTTAAACAACACTGATCAATTAATCCTTAAAGCGCTAGTGCGAACTAATCAGCTATCGTTGTGAAATAGACACGCTTTGTGATGTCATGCTTAAAAGCCGACGGGGAAATGGTTATCACCACCATACAATAGCTTTGATGGGCCAGTTTTAGATCTTTTATATCTTTGTTTTATGAAACATGCCTAGAGTGAGATTCAAAATGTGTTCTGTTATTACGTTAAAAATTGGAGTAAGGTTTTTAAAATACTTAAAAAAAAAAACACAAAACTGAAAAAGTGTTGAAAAAAGTTCCTACTTAGAGTAAAATAAACGAGTTCTACTTGCACCAAAAATTCACGTCAAGCTTGCTAATAAATCCTTGAAGTCTTAAAAAACGTTATCGAAAATTCAAAATTAAAAAGCAATCATTTCACAAAATTACATACATTTTATTTCACCAAAATGCGGGAAAGGCATTAATGCGAAAAATCCAAAACATTTCTGTTACTGTTGAAAATTGTAGGACTGAAAGCTGTATAATTATTTCAGACACAGCCATGCGACAAAATGGATGGCAAATGACCGTTAAACAGTCAGCCATATTGAAAATAACATTCTCTGAGGTTTGAACCAAACACTTCATATCCACAACACAATTACCTCGATGTCAGCAGTGTGCTCTACCCAGTAATTTATTAAATCTACTCTTATTGAATATTGGAAATCGGTTAATTATTCCAGGTCCAGCTGGTGACTGGGACCAATTTCGTTTGTGAGTTCCGATTGGCTTCATGGTAGATCGGATGTCAATCACTTTCTGTACTGTGTCTAGACACGCTCAGGACACACACATACATTCAAATTGGCGTGAAATGGGTTTAATTTAGCAATGATCCTTTGAATTAGGTATTGCATATTGATATGTTATTTAGTTATCTTTAATACCAAGATGTTAAACAACAAATAAGGGAATCTGGCAATGTATTAAATTTGGATTATCGAAATTTTCAGGAGTAAATCGAAAGCTACCAGTTTAGTTATAAATGGGTGCAGGACGCATAATAGGTTTCAACTCAACTGATCCTTCAGGCATCAAATGAACATGCATCGAATATCAAGATGCAAACAAGCTTTTGAATAGACCATTAAACGACACTAGACGTGCCAGATAATAGAATCCCTTGCAACGTGGGGTCATCGACACAGAACTCGAGATGTATACACAAAGGGCAATTATCTTGATGGCCGATTGGATCACGACGGGCCTATGCAGTGCAGCTACACCTATCTGATTGACTCACTAATTAGTTCTAGCTCAATCGGCACTCCATCTCAAGCTGTGTCTTGGCAACCACAATAGTTTGACTAACATGTAATATTCTTCTTGAGAACATTTAGCCAAGTAACTAAGGGCACGATTTGATAGCTTTAATAAATTTTATTGCAAAGTGATAAGGTACAAATTCAAGTTGAAATTCAATCTCCATTTGCTTTTCCATATGTTAAAGCTTGACTTTATATGTTTTCGATTATTCCCGTAATTATTAACGTACAATAACTCTTAATAAAACATTGGAAATATTTCTGTATTTTCTTTAGTGTTCGATAATAACTTTCAGCTCGGAGTGTTTATTTTATTCATAAAATCAATGTTAAGTACTCATAGGTGAACTTTTATTCGAAAAGCAGCGCTCGCCATATTTCCTACATTATGCAGGATTTTATCGTAAATAGTTTTTTGCTTCCATTAAAATAATGGCTGTGACTCGCTTTAATGGAACTCCAAAATGAATGAAAGATCCTCGCAACAGAAAATCCGATATTATTATCTTTTTACAATCATTTAAT
Organism: Spodoptera exigua; assembly: GCA_902829305.4. Classification (NCBI taxonomy): domain Eukaryota; kingdom Metazoa; phylum Arthropoda; class Insecta; order Lepidoptera; family Noctuidae; genus Spodoptera; species Spodoptera exigua. The sequence goes on along the minus strand of LR824601.2, from coordinate 933,773 downwards.
GGATGACCTAGTGTTTTTGACGAATGAAATGTTAAAATATAAAGTTGATTAGCTTAAATGAAATACATGGAAGATGAGTGATAAAAAGGCTTATTTATAATGCACAGAGTCACAGACTAGGTGTTGTCAAGTTAAAAAAAACATAGACATTTATTCCGGTTATACCAGCTTACTATTACTATAAAAATGCGAAAACAATTCCTTATAAAGTTATAACATCATTTTGCGACATGAATGCATGAAAACTAAGAAACAAATGCTACAAAAAGTATAAATTAGATTTCTTTTTAGGCAAAAAATCAACACGTACAAAAGGTAGTCCAGGAGCTAGAGGTGAGAAATTCGCAAACATCTCAAGACTGATTGGGTCTCATTTGATTGATTTGCCAATTGAGGCCGTGTTAAGTGATGTTGACCTCGTCGACCCGAAGACTTATAATGAAGCAGTCCTGATTGACATCAGAATATTTACATAGTTTGAAGGCCAATTCGGGAAGAAGTTGCAATTTGCAATAAATGTGAAAATGAATTTGTATCTATGAATGTTAGTCTAACTTTGTGTCTAGCAGTCGTTACTTCTTCTTATAGAACAGCGTTGTATGCTACCAGTTAACCATCTTGTTAATTTTAGAAGTGACTGGAAGTTTGTAGAGTAATTGGATACCCCTGTGCTATATATACTTCTGACTAAATACATAGCAACCCGATGCTTTGATTTTGAATTTAAACTACGTCTAGAGTAGTTACAAGTGCGTTCTCGGCCTTTAGGGCATCCGGTAACCGTACTCACACGGCCACACTTAATACTACCGTTGATTCACACTAGTTTTCTGTGAAGACGTGGTATCAATTCGGTTGAGCCGGCCCAGTCTTGCAGAAGCACGGCTTTCCCACTCTGAAATTCATTTTTGAACGCGTTTGAAAACATAAAGGTGTTAATATTATAAATTATCCCAATAAAAACATAGTCACGTTAAATTCGCTTCATAAATAAATAAAACTAGATCAATATATCGCCCAGCTACATATTTCCACAAAAGCGACATTGCAAAATGTATAAAAAAATATGTAGTTTAAATTTCAGCGTACCTATGTAAAATTTTAACTGGCTAGCAGTAACACGATAACGTTGGGACGGATCGCATTACTTTTGTTTTATTTCTTTTTCCCTTAATTAGCTTTGAAGCCAATAATCTGATCGCCGTGATACCTTTACCGGTAGCTAACTTTATTTGCTTTGCCATAAGGGAATTAACCGTCAAAGAGGTTCTCCACCTAACGCCCGCTAGTGGAGTGTGGGGCTATAATTGAGGGGACCCATGCGGTAACTGTGTCGCTACTACGGATGGCTAAAAATACGATACCTCTTTGACATGCTCTCCTCGTTAGTATGCAGATTTAGATTAGCTCTCGATAGACTTGTTTATTATAGTTTCCCGTCAACAAAGGCTGTGATATAAAAAACTGATTTAAAAACATTGTTCGGTAAGATAGGTGTCAGGTTTCTTCTTAAGAATATTAGCGTATTCATAGAATGTTTGCGAAATTCAAATTTGGTATCAGTATGAGAAAAATGTGGTAAGAGTGAAATTGTTTATATGTGATCGCTTTATAATAATATATTCCGACACAAATAGAAGTGTAATATTTTAAATTCATTACTGATGTGTATATTATATAGGTAGGTAATATGAAATAGTTTACTATGCATTCAAATTTTTGGACAGAGCTTTCCGAATTAATAATAAATCTCTGCAGTATTACAACTAACTTTTCGTTCTGTGGTTTAAAATTGTAAAAGCTTCACTATGGTGTGTTTCTGTTGGATGTTATATTTACTTCATATATTTATTCCATATACGTTTTGTCTGCAAAACTTCAAATAGAAAATCCAAACTTGTCCGATATTGGTATTCGGGAATACCATTCTCCGTTACTTATGCCAAAGTTTATTTTCCCTAAGACGGATAGTTTTGTTCCCGAGATAATAACATTGTGTACCAAGTTCCAAGTTATTTCTCACAGTTGTTCAGTTATTCTAATGTTGTTCGATAGTGATAGATGGTTTTGGCTACCAATATTCTAATACTTTCGCAACTAGTATTTTTCTATTTGACAGAAATAAAGTGAAGAAGTAAGTTCTTGCTTTCCAGAAGTATATTTGTACCTGCCTTGGACTTTATTTCATAGGATTAGATTGACAAATGTTTCTGAGTCAAACGTCGGCATCATTTAAGTAATAAGTACATATAATCTTAGGATCAAAGATCAAGAGTGCATATAACTGACTAATGCTTGGTTAATTATGGTTCATTAGAAATGGAGAGTACCAATCTGTATCAATTGGCTACTTGATATACAAGATGCAAAGTGCAGTGGACTACTGGAGGATTAGTGCAAAGTACAGACATAGTGTGAACATTATCATCATCTGTCGGAAAACGTCCACTGCTGGTCAAAGGCCTCCCCCTGGGTGAGGTGTTGCCATAATCCCCACGTTTGGCAGGCGGCTTTGGGATCGCAGTTGAGTCACCGATATATGGATGGAATGCTGCTGCCCACTCCTCGGTGGCTGGTCGCAGTTTAAGGACGTACCCGGGTCCGGGTCCCGGGTGAACATTATAATATATGTGTATATTATTAATATATTCTAAATTTATAATTCTGTGACCGCACTGCTACGCTGGTTCTGTGTAACAATATCTCATGTCCACTAACCTCCCGTCTCTATGAAATATAAAACCATGTTATACACCAAAGATATCCGAGAGCGTATTTAACAAATCCCTAAAAATTATGCACAGCGGGTGGCGAACGAAAGTACGTGCTTTATAATGTTTGAACGCACGAGAGTACCAGGCAAGCATAAATTCGGGCTGTTAAATTGCTGTTGTATTTTCGTCAAAGCATTCTACTTAAATTCTCAATTACCGCACTATGCGGGTAAGCTTGTGTCGCTGTTTGTTAGACAGTTCTGAAACTAACAACGTTCGCTCAAGCTGTGTGCATTGCGTCCTTTGTACCTTCATTTTGCGCTCACTTAGCTTCTAATAGAGTATTGTAACACGAATTCAACGTATTCAGGTGTAATTAAGTATGACGTCACTTGTAAGCCGTGAATAAGTTAGATTAAATTTGCCCGTATGGATGCTTGGTAGGTTTCTGTCAAATTTACAAGGAGTTGAATACCTAATTAAGTATAAATTACAAGTATATTAAGCTTCATTTGCCGTCTCTAGAAAAAAGAAAAAAAATATTGCGACAAGTAATGAATTTATTTAGCAAACTCGCTATGAAGAATTAAAATATTATCTATGAAAGTGTCGGAAAGTGCTGCGGTGGAGTGAAACAATGAAATATGACTATTCAGCAAATTAATTAACAAACGATAAACTGCACACTTTTAATCACCGATAAAGTAACAGAGAATGTAAAAGCTGATTTACATTTTCTATATCACGATGAAAACCGATGAGGGTAATTCCAGTCAAAATTGGATGTTGTTACTTTTAAGCGAAAATGTTAATAAATCAATAAATGTGCTAATGGAAAACCGGTGCTGAAATTGGAGCGTGATCACAAATGATGAGTTCGGATGCTTTTAATTACGTTCCCTTGTTTTTAGTTGCTTTAGGGCTTAGTTATAAATTAGTTTGGAACGTGGCTCCGTTCTGTATCGCAATTTTATTTGAGTTTTTAGTCAAAAGTTTTCTAAAACAAATGATGTCAATACTTTAGCTTGAATGAGTCTCAAATAAATTATCAATTGACATTTAATAACTCTATAAAATGTTCAATAATGATGACTTACTCCAGGATCTCGCCTGCACTGTACTATTAACATGATTGACCCCACGATTCGCTCCCATTTTCGTGGGGTTACCAATTAGCGGGTCTGGGAGCCAGTTAGTGACAATCTTAATGGGTCGCGACCTCGCCGGTGACTCACTGATATGAATACCGCATTCAAGGAAAGTTCTTGAATAATTATAACTTACCGGTCTTATATTTATCTTGGTGATAATTATGAGTTCTTAAATATGTTGTTATTAAACAAAATATTAGGTTACAATGTTTTTGTGGTAAAAAATAACGTCAAAGAATCAATGAAATTAAATTTCTACTTACTTTGAAGGCGTTAGAAATGACAATCGTAAATTTGTATTAATTGTATATTGAACTATGAAATTCGAACAGAATACCTAAAAACATTTAACTTGAAATGCCCCTTTCAAAAATGTCAACAAACAAAATCGTTATCCATCTCAGCAACTGTATAACAACAACAAAATATCTGAGTAATGTTTCCGAATAACAGTAACTTTATCATTAAAATGAGCTTGCTTGTTTACCTGTGAACATAAGCCTCGCTGCTTACTCACCTAGTTCTAATAATAGGTGCCACCTATAGGCGTTTTATGTTGCCGTCATAATCAGCTTCGGTACACGCGCGGTCAAGTGTAATAGGTCAATTGCGGTAGATAACACGAGCTACACATAAAAATAGGTACACTTTATCTTAATCTGTCAGTGAAATTTGATGCTTTTTTTTCTAACATTTGTTTGATAATAATTATATTTAAAGTTAAAGATTTTTTGGGAAGAAATAAATCCTATACTTACGTTTTGTTCAAAATTTTGAAGCTATAGTAACTATAAAAAAAATCGAACAATCTAACAAATTATTTGAGGTACTTATATTAAACTTACCTAAAAGAAATGCATTGCATTGAAGATTCATTCAATATGTATAACGACCCCGCGAACGCATGACAATAAAAAACAATAGTAGGTACCTACTATCGCACTACTTACTATATCTATATAGATAAGAGCCAGAGTACATATTTAGTAGGTATAGTAAACAAATAAAGTTATCAACGCCATGACTCAAAGTCACCACGTACATACATATGTATAAAAAGTTTGAAGGCCTGCATTTTAAACTAACAAGAAAAATTATCGTTAGCTCCTTGACTATCTTTCAAAAAATATCGAAAATAATGGATAAAAAGTTTATATACCTACATAAATAATCTGCAAAACTAAATATTGAAGAGAAATAAGCCTCATAATTGTATAACAAGGGTTTCCTGTCCCTACATGAAGACAGAGACAATGGAATACAAAATTACTTGAACGTGATCTACTACTTAAGAATCTTTCTAATAATCTTACAGTTTGGACTGCTTTTAGCTTGATCTCAAATTTAATATAAATATAGTCTCAAGTTATAACTCAAGATATTTCATTTATTTCCGTATTGTGCATTTTCCCTGAGATTTGTATTAATTCAGAAAATTATTTATTAAAATCCATTTCTACCATCCGTGTGGATATAATTAAAATCCATTTCACACTTAAGTTTCTTTCGTCTCTGTTATAATGGCTTTTTCATTTAAATATGGCAAGTTCAGCGTACTTCGATATTTCATTACTAACTTTTATTAAAGGAATTTTAATACTATCTGTCTTTACACTTTTTACTGGGAGAATTTAATTTATGTCACAGTATTCGTCAGTGCTCCGTCAAATTAAAATGGCTCGATGGATATTGGCGGTTAGATCCTAAATGGCGCAACCGCTTTAAAGCGATGAAAGCATTTTCTTCACAGGACCTATATTTTACTGTATTTAAAGAGACAATGTAATCGTAAATTAATAAAAAGTCACTCACCAAAAATGAGCAGTCCGTTGAAGGATGCCTGGTTGCTTCTGACGCTGCAACTGACACATCTGAAGATGACGATGTTCTCCATTAACGATTGCGATTCCGTCTTGAACGTATGTACTCAAGGTACGTCATTATAATGTGTCGAAGACAAATATTCTCCTCCTGGATCAGCGGTTCTTTCTCAGGATCCGACTGACGATATCGGTCCCACGCCTCTCGAACATTACGTACTATTCGCCTCAAACCCCGATCATGGCTAGAAGCGTTCTCCATTCTTGCAAATCTGTGAACAAAAATAAATATAGATAAAGCCGGCATTGTAGCGATTGATGCGCGGTTAACACAATCCTCCCGCCTCGCCCTGGAACAGCGAGAAGGTGGGTGCTTCGTGTTAGTTTGCGTGGAATGTAAATATTGGGCTTCCTCGTTGCTGCGCCTGGCGAGGCGAAAACGTATGCGTACAGAACAAACATTCACATCGGCTGCCTCGCCCCTCACACCTATACCTGACGTAAACCAATTACGCTCTGTCGCCTTCATACTTGTCATTTGATCACAACAGACTTTGCAAGAAATAAATAACAATTTTTTTAAGGGTATTGATAGCCATCGTTCTAAAAGTGTGTGTGAGTGAATATTTAGAGTTTGAATAAAATGCAATAGAAATAGATTTTTAGTGCCACTAAAACAACGTTGTGACGGCGTGGCATCTCAAATTGAGACATTAAAAGTGCCAATAAAATAACATTAGTGATGAAATTAGTTATTAGCCTTCTAGCAAATATTATTAACTTAGCATGTAGTTTAAGTGACGATACTGCATTATTTAGATACTCTAATAATGTAGTGATAGACTGTACATATAATAGTACGATGGAGACTCAACATTTAGTGACAAATGTGGGTAGCACTCCAGATAACTTTTTAAATTAAATTTTGAGACAACGGAAGAAAACCTTTTAAATTCTAATGCTACAAGTTATCAAAAGGTATCTTCTCGCAATAAATTATATTCTAAAAACAAACGAGGAAATTTTACACTCCTCAGTCAAAATATTCAGGGCATTTCATCCAAGTTACCAGAATTGGAATTATTTTTAGAAAAATTTAAATTTGACATAGTTTGTATAACAGAGCATTGGATGAAGAAGTATCAGGTAGAATTTATGAGTTTTAAAAATTATTGTGTTGGTAGTTTCTTTAGCCGTCAAGCAATGATTCATGGTGGTAGTTTAATATTATTAAAAAACTCAATTAAATATAAAGAAAGACAAGATATTACTTCACTTTCCATTGAGCATACAATTGAATTGTCCTGTGTGGAGCTGGATAGGCATGTTGTAATATGCGTTTATAGACCTCCTAACTTACAGAACTTAAACATTTTTAACTCAGTCATGGAACAAGTTTTGCAGAAAGTGTGTTCAAACAGTAAATTCACAATAGTATGTGGCGATTTTAATATTGATCTCTTAGAAAACAATTCTAATTGTGTTAATTTAGTAAGTCTTTTTAAATCTTTTGATTTGTCTAATGTTTTCCTTGAGCCCACCCGAGTAACATCCACCTCGGCTACATGCATAGATAATATATTTTGTAACTGTAATTATTTACATAAAGATATAATAAATACCTTACCATCAGACCACAGTGGGTTAACAATGAACCTTAACAACATCACAAAGGTGCCAAAAAAGGAAATAATGTTTAGGCAAATCACAAATAAAAGGGTTGAGTTATTAAATAACAATTTGAAACATAAATTATGCAGCCCATCACATGATTATGAAGGTCCAAGTGAGATTTATGACAATCTACTGTCCGTGATTAAAACCCAGTTTGATAAAATATTCCCCTTAAAAAGAAAAACTATTGAGTGTAAATTTGTATTCTGTGACTGGGCTACCCCAGGTATTCGTAGAAGTAGGGAAAGGTTATTTGAGCTATATGGTATGAAACCATTTGATACTAGTGAAGCCTTCAGCAAGCATGTGTCCAAATATGCAAAAATATTTAAAACAGTCTGTAAGCAAGCTAAATCACTTTATATTGGCAATACGATTAAAAATGCTGAAAATAAAACAAAAGCTACGTGGAAGGTAATTAATAACGAGACAGGCAGAAATAAATTGCATAACACGGAATTTAATTTAAATACGGATAATGGACGAGTTAATGCTAATCAAGAAGTTGCCCAAGAATTCGAATTTTTTTTCAAGAATATCCCCATTAAAACTACGAAAGACTTAGGATCATCTCCGGCACTTTCTATTAGTCTTCTTAAAAGAAATGTTAAAGAATGCCGTTCTGGCTTCCGATTTCAGTACACGGACCCGCAATCAGTAATAAAGGCGTTTAAAGACATAAAAGTTAAGTCTACAGAGGATCTATGGGGAATGTCTGTTGTGGTGTGTAGGTCTTTTATAGAAGCTATAGCGCCTTACTTAGCTGTAATTTTTAATAAAAGTGTAGATCAGGGTGTTTTTCCAAATTTGATGAAACTTAGCAAGGTAGTTCCGTTGTTTAAATCTGGCGATGACAATGATCTCAATAATTATAGGCCGGTATCAATTTTACCAGTGCTTAGTAAAGTGTTTGAAAAGCTAATGCTTTCTCAGATGCTACGACACTTTAACATAAATTCCATCTTTCATGACCAACAATATGGGTTTACCAAGGGTCGATGCACAACTGACGCCGGTGTAGCTCTACTTAAGCATGTTTTTGCCTCATGGGAAAAGTCAAACGACGCTATTGGGATTTTTTGTGACCTGTCTAAAGCTTTTGATTGCGTTGAACACACGACACTGTTGCTGAAGTTGGAACACTATGGCATTCGAGGGGTATCTCTCAATTTATTAAAATCATACCTGCAGGATAGGCAGTTCAAAGTACAAGTAAATAAAGTGAACTCCCAGGGTACTAGCATATCTATGGGCGTACCACAGGGCTCAATATTAGGTCCTTTCCTGTTTTTAGTGTACATAAATGATTTACCTCATTTATTTCAACGTGAACCGGGAATGGTATTATTTGCTGATGACACATCGTTGATTTTTAAAATAAATAGACGGACAGATAATTATGACGACGTAAATAATGCTATAACGAAGGTTCAAAATTGGTTTACAATTAATAATTTAGTCCTAAACGACAAAAAGACTAAATGTATACGATTCAGTTTGCCAAATGTTAAAAGTACCGAATGTGACATATTATTAAACGGTAATAAATTGGAATTTGTAAAACAAACTACTTTTCTGGGTATAACCATAGATGACAAACTACAATGGGGGCCCCATATCACATCTCTGGCAGGACGGTTGAGCTCTGCAGCATTTGCTGTCTGGAAGATCCGACAGCTAACAGATGTGGACACTGCAAGACTGGTGTACTTCGGCTACTTTCATAGCATTATGTCGTATGGCATCTTGTTGTGGGGACAGGCTGCTGACATTGAGTCTATCTTTGTCTTGCAAAAGCGTGCCATCAGAGCTATTTACAATCTAAGGCGTCGTGAGTCTCTTAGAGAAAAGTTTAGAGAGATCAATATTATGACCGTGCCATGTCAGTTTATTTATGAAAACATTATGTATGTTAGGAAAAACTTAAAAATATTCGATAAGGTGTCAGATAGACATAATTATCAAACTAGACATAGAGATAGATTATGTCAGCCATTATTTAGATTGGCAAAGGTACATAAGTCGTTCATGGGATTCTGTGTTAAATGTTATAACAGAATCCCAGGCGAAATACAACAATTAAATGAAAGAAATTTTAAATTATGTGTAAAGAAAACTTTATGTAGAAAAGCATACTACACACTGAATGATTACATTGTAGATAAAGATGCTTGGAGACATGCTGGTCCTGCTCCACAGGATAGCAAACGTACACCAAAATAAATAACGTTCCAATGGATTTTGCTTGAACGGGACTTCTTCATTTTAGTGAAATTGCATTATATAGTATAACTATAACTTGATAAATTTGTAAATGTGAGTGCCCTGTAACCTATTATAATTGGTTAGACTAGCAGAATGTCGGTCCTTATAACAGCTTGGAGTTGTCATGCTCACTGAAAGGTCACACTGGCGGTGGCATGGGCACTGGATCGCTTAATTCCCTATAATATGGTTGAGTTGGGCGATGCTGGTGTACGTGTCATGCTCGTGAACGAGCGCCGTCAGTTGGGACTGGTCAGCTCCAGACTGTCTATTGTCCTTAAGGTTACTTTATTTTTATATTTGAATAAATATTAGTGTTACACTGTTCTCACATAATTGAACCAACTGTTTGTAAAAGGAATCTGTATGTGAAACTGATTTAAAAAGAGTAACCATGGAGTTTCTTGCTCGTTCTTCTCCATCGGAATCTACACTTTGGAACGAGCAAATAGCTTCACTAAGAGGACTGACCGACAGACTGACACTATTTTTTTATTTTATATTTTGTTTGACGTTCAAAAGTGCCTGTAAAGGTCTAATTGGAATAAATGATTTTTGACTTTTTTTTTTTTTGACTTTGAAATTTAAATTGGCCTTATTTTTTCTTGAGGTTTATGGCGTTATTATGACTTATTTTCCCTCAGAGATAGGCCGTCTTCAGAACGAGTAAATGTAGTTAAAATTGGTAGATGTAGGTACTTAATACTAAATACCTACTATTTTGTTCACTGTCGCGATATCATGATCAAAATTTCAACGATGGGATCAAAATCAATTCAATCGGACGAATGTGATGCCAAAGCACCTACCGCCACGGGCTATTACTCTCGCTTCTATGTTATTAACTGGCTCTGATGAAAATAATCACGTACATAAAGCAATACCTACAAATGGAATGAAACCTAAATTAATTATTATGAACATTTAATTCCTATCCGATGTTTCTATAAAAATATGGGTAAATAAAATACATCTAAATGTATTTAGATAAATCCAAGATAGAAAGGTACGTCAGTCTAGCGGATTGTTAAAGCTGATTACTGCTCATAGCCCGTTGTTGAAAACTTTTTAAACCATTTTTCTACAGCTTCGCAGTTACCGCATTCAGCGAGTTAAGTAAACTCATAATACTTTAAAATACTAGTTTAGTATGAGAGCTTATTCTATTAAAAGTCCGCTGTACAGTAAAATTATTAAACGAATAATATTCACTTTGTCTCTCAAGGTGGGATACTCGTTATTTTTGGCACAAATAAGAATAAATAAAACTATTTAGAACCCGTGACCGAAAACTATTTATCTGTCATTTAGGCACATATTATATACCACTTTTTATATAGAGTACGAAATGTAATTACTTTTCTACGTAAATAAGCCAACAAGACGTCAAAGACACAACTGTCCAGTCGAGAAATAATCCCTTTTGAGATGCAGATTTTCTGACAGATTGCTTCGTTAGACTGGCAGACTAAGCTCCCGGGAATGGCAATCTTTCATGTATTCTTCGACCGACTCGACAAGTCATCCCTTATTTAAAAGAAAACTAAAAATAAAGTAGACTAAAATGTACATCATCCGCCAAAAAATTGAAAAATTTTAACCTTTTAGAAAAACATATTTAATCACCATTTGTTTGGTATTTTTAAAGGTTTGTAGAAAATAAATATTTTACTATCATAATAAAAACATTAAAAATATATACATCGTATGTCTTCTTGCTGTCAGGAAATTCAATTAATTATAGACTTTATGGTGTTAAGCCTAGCCTGAGTATAATCCTGCGGCAATCAATCAACACATTAGATATCCTGAGGCACATATTAATAGCTGTTCCGGGATATAGCCTTCATGGTATTAGTAGCGAAGCGTTAGGGCTTATGGGATTCAGGTCGATGTGTATAGGTTGAGGGATGGTGTATTGTGAAGAGGTCTGCAGGAGCAAATTGATTACTGAAGTTCTGATCGCTGTATTGTTAGTGCTTAATAGATCTAGCGTTGCTGATCATTGTTGCTTGCTCATAGAGGTAGACGTTTATAGATTGGTTATGTTAGTTGCGTGATTAGTTACGTACACGTTAACACTTTGAAATCACAGTTTTTACAAAATGTTGACACACTAATAATATCAAGCAAAACACTGAATGTTAAAAAGCTTTTTTGTTACAAAAATAAAATCTAAAAATAATATTTGAACCACATTCACCCATTTTCCACTTGAATTCTAACCAAAACAAGCATTACTGAAGCCTCTGTGGAAGCCAAACAACTTGGAATATTCCTCAGTAAATATGGAATGTAAAAGGTATTGAGGGATGGCGCAGGGTGCTATTCTGGGACCGCTTGGCGCGCGTATAAGCGAATGCATTCATACTTGTGAGGAACTTCCCACCATCGACCTCCATCCAGCGCATTGAAAGAATTCAATGCGATAGAAAATATTCTAGAAATGAGCAAATATTAAGTTGAGTATCATTGAAGCAGCTCATTTGCGAACATTTTCAATAACCTATCTCTCTATAGATTCGTTTTCTTGAGATAGGAATAAGCTTCATATGAAATGTTTAAACATGTGTAAATGAAACTTGGATTTAAATTGTTATGATTACTGATGATTTTTTGTTATAACTTGTGATGATGATGATGATAATTTAAGATAATGATAATAATAACAGTATTAATATGCCACTTCAGCCTCTTTTCTTAAACAATGAATATTTTTCAAAGCCAAAGATAAAACTGTTCAAGTACACACTACACTACCTTTAAAAAGACATCAACAATTTTTGCTTAAACGTGCTAAAGAGCAAACTTGATGCTACTTTAATTTTAAAAGGTATAGACTTAAAAGGCGCACAAAAATAGCAAAAAATAAGGTGCACTTTTCGGTTAGTTACACACATTTAGATGTTTATGAAACTACAAAGCTACAAGAGCGTCACTTACTCATTTGCAAGTCTCCTCTTTTTACTTTTCCAGAGTTCATTAAGACACAAGACCTTAATTTTGGTCTTTATTATGTGAGCAATTAGAAAAGCTAGTCAAAAGGATCTCGTTTTAATAAAACCTTTTTCGCATTTCCATAAAATATAATTAACACATGTAGTCCTCATTAGTTTAGCCTAAACCTTCTTCGTATTATTTTTAAAATGAATTTTATTTTATAATTCACGTTAATTTAAAAACTCTTGCTTGCTTGCTTTTACAAGCGTATTAATAATATAAACTCAGTAAGATCTTACAGTAGGATTAACACACATATTTTTAGCTTATTTTAGTTACTTCTATAGCATTATGTCATAATAATATGTTGGAGGAATGCAAATGACATTCAGTATATCTTTGTTCTACAGAGCAAGGTACAAAAATTTATTTTTAAGTTAAAATTTTGATTTATTTTAGTTTTGTATTTTTGTATTATATTAGTAACAGGAGGAGATATGATATGGTTTTAAGTCAGTGATAGTATGACACTTCCTTTCGTCGAAAAAGACGTTCAAATATCGGATCACCTACTATCTATTTAAATTAAAATGTACTAAACTCATCAAAACTGCACGAAACATTTCAAATGCAAAATAATGCATCGACAATATCAAAGAAACAGAATACACATTTAAATTAAGAACAAGTTTTAACTTTTTTTTCCTAATATAATTTTTTAACTAAATAGGTTATAATACACTCCATTAGAGTGACTAATTCTCCCTTAAATCCCATTAATGAACCTTGAAGATGCAAAGTGAACGGTAGGTAAACTAATGGAATGCTTGAACATGACACTAGAGGTCGAATGGACCGAGGTATTTAATACTAGCTATTGTACTAACTAGGTATACTTATATGTCCATTATGGAAGTACGGTGACTGGGCTTAGTGTGTATATTTGATACTGATGATAGTTAAAACACTGATATATTGGAGTGGGGTTTTTTGAAAGACTACTGTTTATCGCTCATTGTATTCAATGGTACATTTTTTAAGTAATTTCGATTTATATAAAGTTTTTTTTCATAGGAGACTTATTTTGGACCAGCAATGTCACCCATGGCAGTTAAAAAATTGTCTCATTTCGGTTTGAAATCTAATAACATACCTAGACAAATGACAATAGGTTCTTTTCAGTGTCATTCAGTCATCGGTTATTGCTTAATCAATACAAATACTATCATCACCTGCTTATTAGTGCCAACTGCTGATTATAGTCATCTTACACTGAGAAGGGATGACCATTATGCACCATGCTAGCTCACAAACTTAGAATTAGATATCATTTTCTTCCTTTACCGTAGGTCATTGGTATCATTTGTCATTGGTATCATTGGTATCAATCAATGTAAACTTAGAATGGATTAAAAATCGGACATAGTCACATCAATACTTATCAAGTTTCGAACTCTCTCTTTCTAGCCACCAGGACCTCTAATTATCAATTCTTGCAAAGATAACATACCACTCTACCTCTCTTCGATAGTTTTAACCCATCAGACTAAATAACTGAACTTAAAGTCAGTTGTTGAACTGAAGCACGCTTCTGTCTTTTGTGAACCATTTGAAGAGACCCGTCTGCAACACTCGCTTCACTAGAGTAACTGTCGTCTTACTAGCAGACGAAGAAATAAACTGACGTGAAGTGGAACAATGTACAACACTGAAGGCAATGCGGAATGCTTGCTTGTGTAAAATGTAACTTGCTACCTAAGAAATGGGGTCTGTAATTCCTTAGACTGGACCGTAAGATATTTTCTAGTATTCCATGTTACAAATTATCTTCTATTTTAGTAACGAACTGTTTAAGCAAAATCAAACTTTATTTACAAATCGTCATGGCGTAATAGTAAGCCTAAATCGTTTGAAAATTCTTTTGAACTAGATTACTGAGAACTACTAAAATGAAAATTCAAATATTCAATTCAGTAAAATGGCGTCGCTTCGCTATCAAGGCAAGACGGTAATAATTCCTTTCCAATATCATGCGGGAGCGTAGTACGCAGGTTACCTCCTTGTAGAACATAATTCCACATAGCTCACTCGAACAGGAATCTAACAGAATGTCTTACGACATGCCTTAGTTCTGCTGGCTTTTGATTCACTCCTCTTTGTTGGAGGTTAGAGATGTCTGGTATTCAAGATCTAGACAATTTTGATTTGCGTTACGAAGATTCCTTTAGTACCTACCTGTTCTTTCATTAATTTCATTAATTCTGTCTATAAGAACAAATATGTGAATACTTGTAGTTGTGAAGTTGTCTTTTATAACAGATTTTTGATAATTATTGACTTATAACATATATTTTGCTTACACAATAGGAAAATTCAGGGCTAAAACATACCTGAAACACTTTAGTTCTCGGTAATATTAAAGAAAAACAAATACAGCTCAGTCATAACAGTACAATTGATAACATATCAGAGATAGTGGAGTAATGGCGTCACTGTCGTAGCGATCGAGCTCGAACTCGCGTCGTAGTGAGGACAAACTCGCTCGGTGCGAACTCCACCGATGTAGAAGTTTAGTTTCCGTGATATACGGGAAAATTTTTACGATTAATTCTTGCTCGAACTCACCCGAGCGTTGATCGTTGAGGGCAGAAATATTGAACTCGCAAAATGTAAAGGTATTTTTTAAAACGGATGATACTTTTCTATTTTGTGTGTGATATTGTTTTTAGCTTAAATTAAATATGAATTTTATTCTGATTTATTTAAGCATGTTGTGTCATATCTTAGATTATAGGTACTGTTGCATAGTTTTACATTTGTATGTCATTTTAAAGAGATTACTTAAGATTTTAGAATTTATAACCAGCAACGGTGTTAAACACAACTCAATTAACACATTTAATTCAATACACATTCTAGAAAATACAACGTTAAATTTCCTAGAACCATTGTTTTAACACAAAATGTTTCTATCTTGTTACAAATAAGTACTAGAAGTGGCGTTCAAGTCTCAAGTGTCAGTTTACTTTACTTGGAGCCCTATTATCACAACAAGTCACTCTGTTCAATGACTTTCTACTTGGTATTTCAAGTAGAAACAAACAACTTTAGAATTCCTTTGAATTTAAAACAATTTAATTGATGTTGAACTTTACGTTGTAATTTTATAGCAAAACACTGGGATTGTTATTGTTGAAGGAGTTTGTTAGTGTGTGTGTTATCAAATGCATTTATTTTATCTAACTGGAGCGTGGAATCAATATATCATTTTCGTAGTAGCCCAAGACATTAGTCGCTTAACAGTTCCCCTACTGACTAAATTGATTAGGTACAATATTTGCCAATCGCAGCTTAAGGCCCTCGAGTTCTTTTTTTCACCTTTTCTGATATTCCAATTCAAATAGACCCTTCAACTTATCCGATAATGTCCATGTTATTCTAAAAACTAATCTCAATCATCTATAGCTGTAGACACTCAGTAAATTACACAAAGAAGGAATAAATAACTATGTAAATATGTCCTACATAGTTAAAACATAAATATCCTAGGCAACAATCGGTAATTTATAAATGATGAGCTAAAAGTACCTGTTGTGCAGTTTCATTGGATAATTCATCAACGCGTCCAGCTCCTAATCTTGTCAGTTCGTGTTCAACGCGATTAACAATGCAACGGTCATTGCTAATCTCCGGGCTTTGTGCGATCGTGTGCAGTACTCGGCTATGCTCGGCATCGTTCGGAAATTCTCGGTGTTTTTCGGAAACACTCGGAAATTCTCGGGAGGGATTGGAATATTGTCTCTAGCTGTTTTGGTTAGAAATGAAATGGACGCAAATTTTAATTGTGTTCTCGTTGACATTTTTTTTTATAAACTGCGGTAATTTAGCGTTAGTTAGTTAACATGTAAAATAAGAGAAAATTTACTACATTCAAAAGGTTCTTCTTATTTTTATCAGCAGCAGGAAAATAAATATAATATCCTTGACAGATAATATTTACTCTTCTGAATCTTCAGGTTATACACCAGCATATACGACTGACGCTAAATATTATTTAAAGATAAACGTCCAAAAAAAATGTGACAAAATTATATAATTTTACAGTTCAGTTTGATTATTTAGACACCACTGATATACTGTGAAGGTGAACATCGTGAGAAAACCTATAATTCTGATTATAAGTTTGAAATCGCCAACCCGCATTGAGCAAGCGTGGCGATTAATGCTCTAACCTTCTCCGTATACGAAGAGACCTTTGCTCAGCAGTGGGCACTTATAGGCTGATGATGATGATGATGATGACAAAATAGTCTAATTAGTTCTCAGAATAGTGCACACAGATCTCCAACATAAACATCTAGTAAAATGCCAATTTTCAAATTTATAACAGCATTTTTAAGCACGGTAAATATATCCAGGAATGCATTTGGGTACCCTTTCATCGCCAACCTATTGGATAGGAAATAAACAGAGGCTCCGGAATCGTTCCGTATCCGTCTCGTGACAATCCCGTGGCTGTTGGAGTACAAACTGAACATTACTTCCTAATGGCATGTCTCTGAATATTCTATAAAAGCGGTTTTAAAGGAAATCAAGGTCGAATATTAGGATTTCTTCAATATTTTTTGCTATTGGAATTGTATCTTATTGTGGATGTTATATTTTAAAGTTTTATCTGTTTCTTTGGTCCAATCGTCGAAGAACGAACATCGAGTGTAGGTCTTGTTTTATTAATAACAAAAAATATAGAAAATTAGCATTTTTATTAACAAACACAGTTCATTAATGGAGTATCTTCGAAGTTTATTGATGAAATACTAATGTCAATTTACATATCCTTAGTACTTGGTGGCCGAACGCAGTTAAGTATAAAACACACATAAGCTTTCAAATGCAACCGCACGGTGGTACTGTTCAATTTATTTAGCAAACTGAAGCAATTGCAGTCGTTTCATTGATGTCTTCAAAATGCTCTCATCTTTGAACAGAAGTTGGCAAGTTAATCAACGAAGAACTTCAAAATGACCGTAAGTACAAAGCGACAATTTAATTGAATATATTATAACCGAAACTAACCTAATTAAACTAACAGTTTGATTTATCTGGCTATAGATAGAAATATATTTGGATTTGTAGTGATAGAAGTTATTATAAGTATTGGAATACAAGCTTGCAACCAACTTGCACATTTGTTTCTGCACTAGACGAAAAGCAGGAAGCCGCATGTCATTAATTCGTCTTACATTGCTGCGGCAAGTAGCGTCATTGCTTGCTCGAAAACAAACATTTTGGGCAATGTAAACATTATTATGACGGATCGCCACATTTCTGTAAATTAGGCCTAGAACGCGCATGAGATTTTTAAACATCGTCACAAAAAGAGTCTTCTTTTTTGCATTCAGCATTTCAGTTAATTTTGTTTTGTTTCATTCCAATCTCATTTTGATTTGACCGTGGGCCAACCGCAATAAGTTACCGGTGCCTTACCCTGGAGCAGGCGAAAGAACGGCGGGTTTGTAGTCAGTAAGAGTCTGTCATTCCCTCTCGCCATGACCACCCTGGACGAGAAAAATTATTTCATGATTTTTCCTCCCCAAAAAAGGATTTTTTGATTTTTTATATGTTTTGTTCATACACCTTTTTTGGCATATCAGTTTTTTCTCACTCAGGCTCTGATGCATCCACTTTTGTACAGCATGCTGTTTGGAGATATGTTTTTATTTATGATTTTCTTAAATAACTTTTGTTCTGATATTTCTGTCTAATCAGCGGTTATTCCATGAGGCGCCAAGTTTCTAATTTTTTTGTAGTATTAGCCTGTAAAGTTTAAGATTTTGTCTCTTTACTAGAGAGTTATTACGTTTAGTATTAGTTAATAAATTACATAAATTTGACAGCAGGTGAATTGCAGTATCAGTGATGTGGTGCGACCTTTCGGTGAGTACCCTGCAGACCATGTAGCCTTGCATGACCTGGAGTAGAGCTTTTTTTGTTTGCTTGATTGTTTATTTTTGCAATTAATTGATGACGGACTTACAAAGTACACAATCGTAACAACAATTATATAATCCATAGATTGTATTATTATAAGCTTGGTAATCAAGTAAGGAGTGTCAAAACAATCCGTCGTCAATCATTGTGCCTATATTTGATGTGGTCAACGTAAGTCATTGTTAATTGCAACATTGATTGGCATACGGTCTAATCACAGAAACTAGCGGTGCTGGTTCAATGTTCTATGTTTTGGCCAATCACCGTTGGCCCCAACGCAATTCATGCCTTAACATAGGTAATAAATGATGTCTTCATACTTTTATTTCTTGACTTAAAGACTACTAGATTATTGTTTTATTTTTTAATGAAATTGTTTTAATAACTAAACTACTAACAATCCCAACAGTCGCCATATTTAACTGCCTTAATTAGCAAAGTGGTGTAGGTTAACAATTCTCGTGATATTTTTTCTTTTTATTTAATAAGTTTTCCATTTAAGAAATTATATAAGTTTTATTTTGTTTCAGATGTCGCCTACATCTGAAGAGTGGTTAGAGGTATCGAAACATGTTTTTAAGAAGTGGAATTTTCTTCATTATCTGGGAAGTATCGCTGAAAAACATGTAGCCATTAAAATCGATTGGTTTTAGAGAAAAATATTATAACAGCGTTGATCGACGCTTATAATATAGTTGTTTCATTTCATGCCCATGTCAGATTTATTTTTGTGTTTTGACTCACCGTACACATACATAAATACTTTGTAAAATTAATTCCACCCACAGCTCAAGAACTTCTATAATATTATTATGAGAATGCACTTTTTTCGTTGTGTGTGTGTGCTAATATTTGGTCATTGTTTGTTTCAGGTAAAGTGGATTTTTATTTATCGGATCATGGTGTTACTGTATGTATGATATTCATTTTCATTAAATAACTGGTAAGAATAAAAAATGTGGACTAATCATTTTGGCGAATACGGTAAGTAACATTTTTAAGTTATCCATACGCTTCATACAAGCTCGTCTGGGGCTCAAGATCTGGATGAAAATTATTTAATAAAGTTTAGGTTCGAAAGTTGGTTAGACTATCTACATACGTTAATCAATAGATTGACGAACAATATCGAGTATAGATTGTCGCTTACAACCCTGGTTAAATTGATAATAAAGCGCTTTGTGCACCGCGCATAACCCAACACGAATTCATTATCCATTGCCGATTATGTATTTCATGAAAATTTAAGTCAACATTAAATTATTGTGTCTACAAACAATGAAAACTAAATTATCCACTAGATAAATTAATATTGTTTGGTGTAAATAGTTATTTAATCAGCCCGCAAATAAATACATTAAGTCTACAAATAGAAATTGTCACGATATGTATTTTCATAGTCAAATACAAAGCGTTTATTGCAAAATAAAATGTAACTTAGATAGGAAAAAGGATTGCTTTAGCAGCCTTATAGAGAAGGCTGTAGGAAATTTCGACATTTGAAAAGTCAGAATGTTTAACGAAGTGTACATTAGTAATCTGTAACGAACTGCTTGTCGACTGATTGCCTGAAAATCAAGAAATTGTTTAACAAGAGTGATTTCATACACAGAGCGCTACATACACACACCCCAGTGCTTCTAAATATATGTATGTAAGACGATCATCAAACACAACCTTTTTAAAAAAATAACACGTTTAAAATGCTTACATTTTACATTTATATATACTTTTCGAAATCTCACTTCTCTGTCCATTTTGTTAAAACGGCAATATTTTTTTTACGAAAAATAAATAAAATATTTTTACTTCAAATATGGAAGTGACACAAAAAGCCTCTTCTCAATAGTCAAAACCACATCGGTTTGCGAGCGTACGTCACAATAAACTGTTTTACTGCACACATAAAACGAATTGCAATATTTCTTTACTTGCTTTGTGAATAGTCATAATTTATTTTTCGAGGAAAATGCTCGTGTTTGTCATCCCTGTTTTCTGTGAGTTTTCGTTTTATATTTTTTATGACTACGCAGTGAGTAAACCGAAACAATTGCTCCAGACTTGTTCGTACAATTTTTATTTAAAGTCAAACAATAACTTTGAACAGCTTTGGTTTTTTAATAAACAGTGAAGAAAATGCTCATAGAGCTCTCCTTTTTCTGCAAAAACAAGAAGCCAGGTTCTTATGGAACCTCAACGTTATTTTTTCTAATCAAACAACGTCAAAGGACATTTGTACAGAGTCCTCTGCAACTATTTTCATTGCAGAAGAAAAATATCCATAAAGTGAACCGTCGCTTGTAAAATATAAAGTGTATTTTATGACTGTCGTGTAACATGAGTCGTCGACTCTCCCGATCGTTAGGGTTGGGGTGCCATTAAAATTGCAAGTCAGCGCAGAGGCGATCGATGACATCGCTTCAAATATTGTTTATCGCAAAAATCTTCTCTATATTTTTTTATCTGGCATTCATCTAGGCTTGGAGACAATGCAAAACCAGTAAAGCCCAGTTAATAACTTTAATACTTATAATCTTATTGAATTCCTGTTTCATTCTGACCCTAGTTTTTGTTATTACTTCCTCCAATCGACATCAGCATTACCTTGTCTCTCATCGCATTTGATTGTAATTTCCAATACAGACACGCTTTGCGGCGCAGCCAAAGGGGAAATGGACTCAATGTACTATCATATTGTACCTCCGGAAGTTTCTCCAACTGTACAGAATACGCTGAACTTTGACAACTACACAGACTCAGATGATCTTCCACCTAAAAACGACTCGTTACTATTTGACACATTTGTTAGTCTACTGATAGAAGTGTCTACAGAACAATTAAAAAATGTGAAATCCAACGTTATGAATACCTATGATCTACATCGCTCGGATGTCGCTGATGTTAAAATGGCGTTCAAAGACATCGAAGACAAATACACAGATATCATTACCACTAAACTGAAAACTATGTTAGATGGAAAACCAATAAACATTACGGACCATTTTATGATCGATTTTATGGATGTTTCGAATTACATATTGGAAAAGGTATTAAGATATCACATAAAAAATGTTAAAGGGAAAATTGAGAGTCCAACGAAATGGTACAGGGAAACTTTGAAGGAAAAGATTCTTCGGCAACAAACGAAGATTGCGTTTAATTACGTAGAAAATAGTGTGTGCGAGACGCTGCAGGTGTGTCGAGACAGATACTACTACAGCGACTACTTGACAGATTGGTTGCGAACTTTGATGAATGTCACACCGCGTGATCTGAAGAGATTTTTCATTCCAATCACAGATGTGTTGGAAAGACACAAGTACTTTATCAAATCTAACATAAAGTTCCGACAAACTATAAAATACATAATTAATGCCGACGCAATTGTAAAGAGAGATACTTTGGATTTCTTGGACGAAATTTTGACGAATCCTGACAAAGTGTTGAAGTCGGTTCCGCATGGTTTGAAGCCGAGCGTGACGCTTCTGCGAGAATTGTTCAGCATTATTGACGGTGTGTATGACGTAAACGATCAGAATATAGAACAGTTGGAAAATATAACAGAAATGTTAAGAGATTGGATCGAAGGGAATAGTTTTGATGTCCATAAAGTTCTAAATGCTATAATTGACAATATAAGAGTAAATTTACAAATATGGCCTTTAGACATTCAGAATAAAATTTATTACGTGTGGTCTGAAATCCTAGTTCTATGAATAAATGCATTAGTTACTTTTTTATTACTTAAATAAATTTTATAGTATACATTAAATTCCAAAGTCGATTGTTTACCGAGCTGCGAACACGGACCTTGAAGAAAATTGTAAGTGCAAGATTGTATTTCGTTGTCTTAAAAATATCTGATAAGTTAAACCAAACCTGGTGAAGCTGGGATTCCCAAATATATACATTACCCAACTGTTAGTGGCAGTTTCGTACCTAAACCTCAAAGTGATTCACGTCCTCCAGAGAAACGCGGCGTTGAGAAATTCACTGAATCACCAACAGGTGCTTTTTTATTCAAGTACTATACTTAAATTCGTAAGCAATAAACATAAAGAAAAATTTCATTACAAACATTTCTAAGAAATCTATAAAAGACAAGAAAGATTAAACAATGAATAATATTTTGGTAACTTTTCGATCACTCCACGCTTTTACTTGGAAAACGGCTAGTGAAATAGCTATATCACGTAAAAACTTAAGGATTAAAACGGACTAAACGAATACAAATGGCTTTACAAAAACAAGCCAAAACTACATATTATGGAAACTTATACAATCGTGTAGGCTTAGGACCGGTAATAAAAAGAAAGAAGTTCCTGCAAAATTAACTCACTATAATTTCAAAAAACGAACGAATTAAAAAAGTATGAACATCGTATTGCAATTTTAAAGAAAACGCTCTGAGTACAAAAACACGTGCAAGCGTAGATGCTTTGAATAAAAACATTTTCCCATAATATTCCGAGGAAAACAATGGCTGATCTCACCACGGTAGTTTTAGTACTATACGCTTCCTAGCAGTTACTAGATAACACAACGGTTAGCTAACCAGGGTATGTTGTTATACATTATGCAAGTTGCTTCTGCAAATAATGGGCGAGTTTACAGAGGTATTGTAACATACTGAGCTAACTTTATATATAAATGTACGTGTTTTAATATAGGGCAGTCTAGAAGTAAGCTTGAGTGAGGTCATGATTGTTTCAATCTTCTCAGATATTCTTTAAAATCTAAAACGGAATCACAAATACAAATCAATGTAAATCTTAAAAAGAAAGCAGCTGGAACTACTGTTGGTATTTACCAATGCAAATTTAGTAAAACAGGACTTAGTGAGTAATGGGCTTAAACGCTAGGACGTCTTACTATCGTGAGGTCGGGAGTTCAAACACCCTCCCTGGTACGAACGTGAACGAACTCTTATCACAAACCTAGTTCATTTGTTTAGGACTTAATAAGAGCACCAGTAGTTGATCAACAACATCGATAGCACAGAATTAATAGCCGATTAGTTTAACCTAAGAGGTTGTTTGTTTTAAATTGGGTCAGTAAATATTGGTCTGTAAGTAAAGGTTCTTGCTTCATGTATTAAGGTTTGAAGATTTGCCTCAGTGACTATAACGAATCGATTTTGTGTTTATGTAGTGCTAGAAAAAATATTGTAAAAATGCTAAGACTGTTAATAATGCTTTTTGAAATATTAATTGTGAAAGATCGAAGGAAAGAAGGTAAGAAAAATCTGCTCCTAACTTATTTGTATTAAAGGTTTTTACTTATAACAGAAATCGTTGAAATAACATCAAAATTCAAAGTAGTTCTCATTAATGAGTCTTGAGAATATGCTTAGAATTCTTTAAAATGTTTTCGTTCGCCTGATTAATAGAAACTAATTGTTTCGCTACAGATTAACATTAGGTCACAATATGAATGATGGTTCACCGGTAGACGCTACATAAGGTCATTCAGAAGAAAAATGAAAGAGCCTCACACTGTTGTGGGGTGACTTTTGAACTAGGAGATACATTGAGGATTCGGGGGACACCTTCAGGGTAATCATCACCTTCGAACCGCAGATTACAAACAGAAGTAAAACCTAGTGCCTCCACAACTTTATTAATCGATTCTCCAAAATAATATGTCCTTGAAGCAAAAGCTTCTAAAGGGTCCTTCGGAAAAACCTTAACATTCCACCTTAACCTTTAGACGCGCTTCGATCAGCTTTAACGTGAAAAAATCCAATTAAATGAATGGTATTGGAAGCTCGGAGTGAACGGCCTAGACTGACCTAATTACCGCATGTCCTTCGGCGAGTTCAGGTGAGCAACCTTCGCGGCGTAACCGGCGCGACCCACGTGTAGTCTAGCCAATTACTTTTTATATTCATTAAAATGTGTAGCATTTTTATCATATGAAAGTTAAAATGGTCATGCAATTTTCTTTTGTTTAGTTGTGTGTACAAACACTCACACTTACTTACGCATCCAACACTACAAACAATTTGGACATTTACTCCGAGCCTTAAGCTTCTAACAACTACTTCTTACTTCTAACAACTCTGCTAAACATCCAAAAATATGTTTCTGTCATTTCAAGGTCAAACAATATTTAAAGGCCTTACACATTTTCCTCAGCTTTATTGCAAAAAGAACCTCAATCGACCACTAGCGACCACATTCAGGCTATTAAAACCATTCTCCAATACTTCTATCGTCCAGCAAACTCCAAAACACTTGCCTTCCTGACTGACCAATAAACTTCGTCATTGAAAACTAAAATAGACGCTATTCACACAAAGTTATTGCTTGCCCTTTGACTGCTCAAACATTTTCAGCTTTAACTTTATTATTTTACAGTCGAAACTCGCGTGGTACATCATCTCAAGTCAAATCACGTTCGACGCATACAATAGCTAACCATTTGTATGTATGTACCTGTATGGAATGTGTTCCATCCATACATCCATTGTATGATATGATTCAGGCTACTTGTTTGCTTTGATAACTATGATTATGAATTTATGATTGTTGTGGCATGTCGATGCCCTCTTGTTCAAGTTTTGATGTGGCTACAGGATTAGCATAATTTGTTAACTAGGAGTAACTACTGTTACTGTGTATTTTAAAGCGCAGTTTTGGTAATATCTGCATTCCAGCAGGATAAAGCTACACAAAATAATCTTACAACTTATGTATATGTAGATAGTTATCTAAATGTGACCTCAAATATTAGTTATATGCACTTTTCTGAAAATAGTTCTACATTAAAATGTTTATAAGAAACACTTAGAATACATTTTTCAACACATACATGTAATATAATATCGTCTAGGACAAAAACTGAATTTCAATACTTTCACTTTCAAGACTCATCCCTCAAAATGTCCGAAAAGTAGAACACTAAAATTACAAAGACCTGTTCTCGACTAGAAGTGATTAGAAGTGACTGACTAAGCGTTATGACACGAAACATAGAAATCTTTATACATATAGGTAATAAAATGGTAAATAAAGTGTCTGCTTCTTAAATAATTTTTATTCAAACAGAATTAGGATAAAAAAATAGAGACAGGAATGGAACAAAAGAATTAACATGTTTGCACTCGTCAATCTTCGTAACAAATAAACGGCTTTGGATAAAACTTTTCCTACATTATAGCTAAAAAGCTTGGACAAGATGTAAGACTTAATTAGTTTTGAAATTTTGACAAAGATAGAATCGGCTTACAGTCAATTTTGCGTACGAAGTTACAGAAGCTAATATACAAGACAGGAGAACTATAACATTGTTAACACAAACTCGGGCACTCTATACATATTTAGTAATGAATGGCGAGATGCTATTGTTCTTATGATTGTTACATAACTTACCAAATGACTCCTCTGAGTTTAAATTTTACAACTAAATACAAGGACTTCGAAACTACTGGCAATTATGAAGCCAAATATGATGTTTTAAGTTTTTACCAAAGGCCTAATGACCTTTGTACACCTTTTACAAGTACCCAATAAACTTATGTGGCAGATAGACCATTCAAATGACGTTCTGTATTCAAATTCATCTCGTACTTAACTGCTGTATAGTACATCAGACGTTGTTAAAACCGCCCCTAAATATACACAGTTTTTCTGTTAAGGAAATAGGTCAATTTTTCACTGAATCTTCTAGACTGGACTATAATCGCTAGAAGCGCCACATGGTGAGCGGAGATTGTACTATTTAAGTTGTCCTCGTACAAATAGGTTCTTCGTTTTCGTTAACCTAAAACGTATTTTTCATACATTTATTTTTTATTAAAATAACGAACTTCTTTTGTATATTTAATAATAAGTTGTAGGTATAGAGGAGAAGTATTAAAAAAATATTATACATGGTGTAATAGAAATACAAAAACTTGTTATAATAATAGTTATAGTGTTTTTGCATTCCAACTTGGGCCGCGACATTCCTGTATGCTTCGATTACGTCACCAAACATTTGTCGGTTAGGCTGTCGACAAACGAGCGATTAAGCGCAATTTGGTACGATTGTCGTTAATCATAATGGATGATTATTGCAATGCCATTGACTGGATTTGATTGTCGCTAAAATAATAGATTCTATCGGGAGCGAAAAAATGAAAGGTCATGGTATCTATGTAGGAGAAAAGAGAAGAAGAACCTACCTACATGCTTTATTGTTTTTTATACAATCCACAAATATAATTGTAACCCCTAAATAAAAAACAATTATCTGAAGAATTAGTATGTTGGTACCTCCAATGTTTTGCTCTATAACTAAAGTTGTGACGAAGCATCTAACTTCATTAGATGCATTTAAACTCAAAACTAATCGCAAAGTTGGAACTCTGACGTTCGGCGCTTTGATTGGCCTGCTCCAAGTCAACCACCAATCAGAGAGCTAAATGCTGTAACTTTTAGGTCAGGGGAACGTAAATATAACTTGCTCTCAGCACTGTTTACACACTATGCCTCATTCCCCTAATGAGGCATAGTGTGTAAAGACTTTCAACACCAACTCAAAGACAACTCAATAGACCAAACGTAAGTATGTAAGCAGCCTTATAAAATAATTCTATTCATATTCAGTAGTGACATTGTTTCTTGTCCAATAAATTACTATTTACTAAAATGGCTGAATATTATTATACTGTTTGGTGTGTAGAAGTTAAAGTTAGCCAATAATATGTTTAAAATATTGTGTGGTCTTTTTGAATCTGTAGTTTGCTAGGAGAGATAATATGTATTATCTGATGGCTCGATAGCGCCCAATAGGGCTGATATTCACTAAGGATTTCGGTTGCAAACGCATACGGAAGGAATGAAGCATTAGAAGGTAAGTCGTGGTTTTTAGTCTTACAGTCCCTCTTGGTGAGAGAAACTAAAAGCGACAAAAAAAAATTGCTGTTGAGTATCTTTATATGTCTTCTCATTGTATGACTTCGCTAGGTGAAGTTAGAGGGAGTTTCAAAATATTTAAAAACCATTCTGTGCCTTCTTCTGCTTCCAGCTCGTGCCGTGATACGTTATCTTATATATGAAAATGAATCGCAAAATATGTTGGTAAGCGTATAACTCAAAAACGCCTGGACCAATTTTGCCAATTCCTTTTTTGTTATGTTTGTTATTGTCAGGAGAAGGATCTTATCAAAGAAAATATTACAATAGTATAGAGGAAGATTAGGAAAAAGTTACAATATGATAGCGAGATAGTTGGACCCGTGCGAAGCAAGGGCGAGCGGCTAGTAACAAATAATTTTCAGAAACAAAACAGTTATAAAAATCAATCAAAAATTCTTCATACAGTACGACTATACTGCAAATACTTTAGAACTATTATTGGTTCCAAGTTTTAGCCTTGAGCAATCCCCATTACCCGCTTATAAACTATGACTAAGAGAATTCAAATGCTAATATAAAACCTAACGTATTCTAATAATATTAAAATATAATCGATTACCGTCTACACTTACCGTTTAAGGCAACTATAATTTAATAGCCACCTGTGTTATATCTCAACGAAACACATAATAACAATTTGACTGCACGGCTGGTGCTGTGGCTCGGCAACTAGCTGCCGTGCAATGTGTCGCGGGTTCGACTCCCGCACGGAACAACTCTTTGTGTGACTGTGATCCACAAATTGTGGTTTCGGGTCTGGGTGTCATGTGTATGTGAAATTGCATGTTTGTAACCGCACCCACGACACAGGAGAAAACCCTAATGTGGGACAACATTTAAAAAGAAAGAAAATATTATACTTGTGTCTTTTTATGACCGTGACCGTCTTCTGATACTATACCCTACTGCCACAATGTAATGGATTTCAAAAATGAAATAAATAGAATAATCAAGTCACTAGTGAGTGGACTATAATGTACAGGTCAGCTGATTCATGGCAATCACGCTGCCAATATTAGTCACTATATTGTCACGTCACCGCCGTGAGTGCACTCTCCTATATCTTCATTGCACTCAACTTAGTGACAAAAAATCACAATCAGCGACGACTTCAATAAAATTATGTAGGAATCTAAAGAATTTCGGGACCCAAAAATAAACCTAGCTCACTCAGAAATTATAATACTCTATTTCTACTTGATACGTCGATTATAACAATTTCATTCAAGGCAGACACAGTAGCTTATAGTTCTAAAATATAAAAAAAACGAGAATAATCTGTCTTAAGACCGAAGTATTAAGATACAAGATTGTCTAGGTAATCAATCATTAGAACTAGTCCAGCCGCTCCAACGCCCTGGTGACTAATTACTTTTAGTTTCCAACCATAAATTTCCGCCATCTTGTAATAAAATATAAGAAATGTGACACTAAGCATCTGTTGTACCTCCTTACTACTATTTTTTTCTATTTTTTTTTTTTGTTATATTGTGACTGATTGAATGTTAAACCATATCCTTTTATACTGCGATCTCCAACCTAAATATGAAGCTGCTCATGATAACGATAAAAACATTTAAAAAAACTCTCAAACAACATTAACAAAACAAAAGCAGTTATTTATTAACCCGTCCATTTTATCCCATTAATCGAGGAAAATTGAATAAAACGAGAAACATGTATTAAATGTAAACACCGCCCAAATAAATTACTGTTTTATTAATTAAATGAAATGTAAATATTACCGTATTTAATTGTGAATTAACTGGTTCGAAATGTCACGAAGGTGCTTTGTTTTTTTCAACCAATATTACTGGTCACTTACTCTTGTGAAACAAAAACAAATAAAAGAAAAAGAAAATATGTGTACGAAATTTAAATAAAGAATTTTAAAAGAAAAATGTAATTTAATTAAAGTGCCAATAAAATCACGCTAAATGCAGTTATGAAATATAAACCAACACAGATTTATAAAATAAACATACATATTTAGGAGCGAATGGCAAGAAACTGTTTAAACGACCATGAATATGTTGAAATGGTACATACACCGTACAGTTTGTTTATTCAGAACATCAATAGCTGAGATGAATACTGCCCAGTCATATGCTACATCTGGTCGCTCCATATGCAAATCTTTGGTTCGCAATGACTCAATCTAGGTTACAAGCGCACTGCAGTCCCAATCTTTTTGCTCATTTTATTTTTATATGGCAACTCTTAAGATAAAATGTCACATTTTATTCGCATATGGTAATACTTTGTTTAAATGTCAGTTGGTTTTTGTGTCGTTGAATTGAAAGTTGTGTTATTATTGGAGTTTATTTGTTTATAAAAAATTTGTATTGATAAACTTTATTTGTGATTTCTTAATATTGCGAGGAGAAAATCATAAAAGCGTGATAAAAGTGCAAAGCACAGTTTCCTACAGATGAAGACATTGTAATTTGAACTTCATTTCCTTAACAGGCTTACTTACATTGACATTAATAACAGACATACTCATAGTTAACCGGACAGAGGTATCGCTACGGCTACTACTAGCTTTATGGTGAAAATCCTACACCAGCCCCTTTAGGAAGCCCGAACTCACTGAAGATTCTCCTAGACTTAATTAAATCTTACAATAACACAAGCTCAGGCACCTTTATACTCTGTAGTCTAGGATTACTTTGGTGAGTGTTTCTCCCTTAGAACAAAGTCTAAATGCACAGCAGTATTGGAAATTCCTTGAGCTTCTGCAAGACTGCCTTTGATAAAGGCGAGCTCAAAGCAATCAGCCGACGACCGGTACTCGCCTATCGGCTTCAACGGAAATCTGCGCTTAAGGAATTTCTCGTTGTTTAACCAACTTGGCAAAACGATTCCGAACGCGTTTCGAAATCAATCGGATGTTTTAAATGTACCTAGTTACAGATTTTAATCTAAACGTACTTACTTAAAACAATGTCCAAAAATTTTTTGCCTCTCTAAAATTATATGAGGATTTAAGTGTAAGTGTGAAAAACATGGCCTTCTAATTCAATTGACAAATATTAATAATTTCAATTGTATGCCATGAAAAAAGGGTTGTAATTGGCTGTCTGACGGACTTTGAGCTGATGCCATGAGTTTATTTTAATCCTTTCGACAATATCATTTTGTAGGATAAGATTGGCAAACGCATGCGGTTATCCTGGTTGTAAGCATGGCATTGCAATTGCAAATGTTTCTCTGTTTCTTTAATGAAAAGTACTATCAATATCAACAATTAAAATTTTTTCATTGAATAAAATAAACATCATCCTCATTATTTAGGCGACAAAACGTCTACTACATTGACCTAAACATAGACCTACCCCAACGTGTCTAGAAATGAAGAGGTGGATGTATCTGAATTACGTCTACAAACATCGTAATCCGCCATCACGGCCATACACCACGATTCTCAAATAAACCTTATAAAACTATGAGTATAAATTAATTATTGGACGTCACAAACGACGGCAGTTTACCGGTCAGGCATCAAACTGCACGTGTCATTTGCATATTATCCGCGATCGTTCCGAACGTGACGAGAACGCTTATGTGTGACATTCCATGCGCACTTGCATTCAACAATTGACAATAATCGCCTCGAGTTTGGACCTACTGTGAATAGACTTCGTAGAAATTGAGATGTTATGGATATGAAGTGGTTGTTCGACGCACTGGATACAAAAGAAAGATTTGGAGAAGAACGATTTTAACGAAGGCACGTACAATCAACAATCTTACAAAAACTTCTAGGTTTCATTAGTCACAAAATAATTATAAAAGGAGACAATAAAACAAAAAAGTAATTTTATTCGTGTGTGATAAAGAACTACAAAGTTTTAATGAAGATATTCATATAATTCTAGTTTGATAGTAAACTTGTATAAAGTTTAGATAAAGTGAGGTAAGGTCCGCTTCAAAATATCTTACCCCTATTTAAAAACTTTTACCCTTAAGTTTTGAAAAGAATTCAAGAAATCCTTTATTTCTTGAATTCTTTTCAAAACTTGGCTCAACTTGTCCAACAACAACAACAACAACACGTGGGTCAATGTGAGACCAAATTCTTTTGAGGTTCTTTTATAATAATCTCTTCGCATTCGAAGTACCACAAGACCCGTTAATCTTACATTATAATAACAAAATGTTACCGGTATTCCAATCCTTGTGTTACTAGTTATGTAATTAAAACAATGAATATTTACTAATACACGATGCTGGGAACAGATGTTTACAATGCTCCAGTGTATTTCCATTAACACACTACCTTCATAGACTAGGACAAATCTCTCTTTTACTCCCTTATTTGTTCCACATTTAAAATTAATTAATATTCTTGTCTAACCCACTCAACGTCAATTTACGTTGAGTTTAAATATTTGAGTTCTAATTTCAAACTTTTGCTTCGCTGTTAGGTAATTGGTATTACTTCCTAAAATATTCTTTAAAATATGTATTTTTCTTTTAATTGATGCTTTAAGATGACATTTATTAAATTAACTAAAAATCGCGGGTTACTCACGTGTATATATTGAGAAAAGCTCTACTAGTTTCGAACCACAGAGGGGTTCTCAATATATACACGTGAGTAACCCGTGATTTTTAGTTAATATAGTATGTGTCACGATAGTTATTATAAAAACATGACATTCATTCGTTCACACATACATTTTTAATTAGATTGAAAACCAACAGCGATGGTTTTTTTTCACACAGTAAACAGGGAATCATTGGATTAATATACCTTTGATATAATGTACATGTTCAAATAAGCTTACAATATACATATTATAGTCGTTCATTTCAAAACAATAGACAGCTATATTTGTTCCTGTAAGCTTCATAAGCTTGGCAACGCCACAGGCTGGTATTCAGCAATATATTGCTTTTTATTTGCCACGGAAGTCGTCGCATGCAGGTCGACCGATAAACCGACGGACAAAACCACTAGGCGCTCTAGTGTCACTTTATTACTGTGAAGCAAATAGAAATGATGGAAGCAGTAATAAATTGTTGCTGCTCGGACCAAACTGCTTTATTTGCGGTCGTCGTCACGCATAGTGCTCTATTCATTTTGTATCAATGTGGTGAGAGTGTCATACTGTAAACCATGTACACAAGTAAGACATGTATATTAGTTGGGTTTTTGGATTTATCAAATTACTTATAATCTCCAATGATGTTACGATTGTGTTACGTAAACAGTTTTTTACTTACTTATCTCGTTGGCGTGTAATTTGATAATTAAACTAAATGTTAATTTTGTATTATCATGTAAATAGCTTTATTGTCTTTTTGAGAATAAATGATTCCAAGCATTATGGATTTGAGCTATTTTCGGAAATAGTTTTTAATACATAATATCAGCTGGAAATGTCGTAGGATTCTGGTAGTTATTGATGTTTTGTTTGGCTATACTATCACTGGTTGTGAATCTAGCAACTGTGAGCTCG
The DNA here is from genome assembly GCA_902829305.4 of Spodoptera exigua. Classification (NCBI taxonomy): domain Eukaryota; kingdom Metazoa; phylum Arthropoda; class Insecta; order Lepidoptera; family Noctuidae; genus Spodoptera; species Spodoptera exigua. The sequence continues at coordinate 900,847 of LR824601.2, read as the reverse complement.
GTTGAGTAAACATGAACAGGTTTAGTCTAATCAAGTTTAGTATCTACACATATATAAGCCGCTATGTTCTATAATCATTAGTTCACTATAAATTGTCAATTAATTCGTACCACAGGAAATCAATACTAAAACATTATGAGAAAAAACAACTATAAAAATGTTAAACCCGGGATCATTTTGCATTATAAAAATCAATGTTTCTACAAATTATCTACTTGTTTATTTGATCTCGAGCCAAATGACGCTGATCTTGACGGATCATTAATAAAAATAATTACAAATCATTTTTGAGTCATTTCCTTGTAAACATATATTATATATATTCCTAAATTCTTAGAAAACAAATTCCTAAAAACCTCGTTTACGCGGACACGTTCATCGTACATCGTAGTATTGGATCTAGTCATCGCCCGCGTCACTGCAAACATTATGATCAATGTATGATAAACCATACTTCACCGTAGGTAAGGCTTAAGAACAAAAAAAAGGAAAGTATATTTAACTAAAAACCGTTCATCTTCATCTACCCCTTGACATCCCACCACTTTGGATCTCTTCTCTACAACCTTGGGTTTGCAAAACTAATTTCCATGCAGATTTTTCGTTGCCAGTTCAAAGCTTGCAAGTTTATCAAAGTGCACAACCGCTTGGTCACTTCCAAGGGTTGGTCCAACACGGCCATTGTTTTTACACTTACAATTGTATTGCTGACTTGTTAGGAGTTGTTATGGATTTTAAGATTGGGGAAAGGTAGGGCAGACTGAAGACCACAAAGTTGCGTTGATTAACTCCGGCGTTCTTAGAGACAGTACCAGGTCCATATAGCCATATACATACATGTGTACGGTGTATGTTATATACGTGTGTGTATTCAGACAGGTTTAAATCCCTAAAGCTCAAGCTTATCGCACTGCGGTTCAGCCTAGCTACCTGTTTGATGCCCACCTGTATGAGCGGCGCTAAATACCATAGCACTCCATTTCACCAACGATCCTCAAACGAACTGAATTATTGGTGGATTGTAAATGTGATTAACAGAAGGTCAATGTTAACAGTGAAAGGATATGATATATTTGTTAAAAGATATTTCATATTTATTGTATAAATTAAATGTATTAAACTAAATTCTTTTTTTTATACCAGAGATCCATACATAAGTGGTTGTTATTTCTTATCCTAATGTTAGTTAGAAAACAATAGTAAATATTTTATCAATTATGGACATGAACATCTGGACGCACATGTCTACTTGTCCAGCGTCTAAAAAACGGCCCATCAATTTTGTCTGCCAGTATAGCTAATATACTATTTGTATAAAGATGGTGGGATGAAGAAAAAATTGCCAGACCTATAGTTACGTCAAAACATTTGTTATTGTTTTTGAGGTACCCCGTTTTCGGCTTAGAGCAAGAAAAGGATTTGGGGGTTTTTAGTCAATAAGAGTCTGGCACTCCCTCACGCCCCACCCTGGGCGGGAGAAAACATTTGATAATTTTCCCCTTTCAAAAAAAAAGTAAGAAACAAGGAGTGAAGAGCACTAGCTTTCAGCATACACCATTATCGTCATTATCATCATCATTGCACTGAGCTCGATGTACAGTTGTACATTTCACCATCATTAGATTTTAACATCACTTACATGACTACTTCATTCCTAACAATCCTGTTAAATTGTTTCATTCTCTGAATGGACGTTTGTGATTCGTTAGCTGTTGACCAGCGAATTCATAAGTACTCGTGTTCCCTGTAATGAGTGGCTTTGATCTAGAATGTGGTCAATGGCTGGTTAACAGTTCCCACATTTGTTATCAATAAATTCACTGGTTTTGAATGAATGAATGTCATCATTTGAATAATGCCACAGGTACTAATATCTAGCTCATTCTTAGTAGGAAACATGCAATCTTCACTTTGCAAAACTGACATCAGAAAAACTCTCCGTCTAAAATTCAGAATTAAATACTAGCCGACTTTGCCTCTGGTGACATATTCGCATATTGGAGAAAAACTATTTGAAAAAAAAAGTCCCCATTTCGGCCTCGTATCGTCCCGGTGTTCACGAAAAAGGAAAAAAGTTACTACCAAAATAAATGTCACGGGTTCGTGTCATGTTCGAAATTTGAACGGGTTTAAAAAGTTATCGGGAGCAGTGCCTGACCTCGTTTCCCCCGAATCTATAAAAAAGTTCTCACGTGAACAGTTCGGGTGTAGGAAAAAGTAAAAAGAAAATGTCTGATGGGGATGTAACGTTCGTTATCGGATCTCACACCGATTAAACAAAAAAAAGTTAGCTCCTCTCTAAACTTCATGCCGCCCCTCAATTTTTCAGCAAAATAGTTTGAACAATTTTTAGTCACGGAAAAAGTCTCTGAATGAATTGAATTGCTTTTTAATCTTGTTAAAACCAGAGATTTTAAAATTGATTTGAAACGTTGTGTGATAGTATGCACTATTAAAGAATATTTGAAGATCGAGAAGCTTAGAATCCTTTAATAACTCACATTTTCTTTCAATAGTAGTGTACTTTAGCACATTATGTAAATAGAACTAGTAACAGCGTTTTGCTACTTTAAATGAGAGGTGTAAAGTTGTGTGCAGTAAAGAAGAGCATGGCTATTTTCCATTTAATGACATCAAACGTAATACGAGATTACAAAAATAATCAATTGCGTTACCTACCCTACTATTTAGCTTCTACTACTACTGTTAAAACTATTCTTCTAATGTATGATCAGACGCAAGGAAACAACTAAAAATAAGTATCAAACAAATTGTTTCAACGAACAAGGCTACTTTACGTAGCGTGAGTATTCCCGTACCCCATGTACGGTTCACCCCAAGCATAACATTGACCTATTTCCCACTCCCCTCTTTTCACGAAACCACGTTGCTTAAGCGGTCGATACGGAACCAAAATGCGTAGCGTCGATACTTCTAGCATGCAATTTCCTCCTTTTACTGTTATAATATAAAGGACATTTAAATGGATGAAGTCCTATATCCGAAGCAATAATAAGTTGCGAACAAAAAGGCGCCACTATCGATTTTGGCATTTATTTAAGACAAATGTTTTGCTTTCAGTTTGAAAGCATGTACATTATTTGTTGTCAAACGTCTGTTATTATTAGGAATTACAAAATAATAAACCAAATACAGGAAATAATTTCGAATAACAAAATAATTTAATTTCAGCTATCAACTCTCTGCAAACTACGAAGTGAAATGTAGGATGCTACTAAACTTTTACATTTTACATTTATTTACTAAGCAAATATGTTATACACATATTTATCGTTACACACAAATTAACAAAATATCAAGTAATAAATTCGCTCGTGTTAATGTGTATTTGTCAAGTAAAGAGCAAAAATTGCACTGCATTTATAACATCTGTTATCAAAGAGCATAGAATATGAAAACGTTTTAAATATTTAGTACATTTTAGTTCATACCTAAATTCAGAGTGCCTCACAGAGGTGAGCGAGTGCCGATAAAATGGAATGCAATACTAGATTTTATCTAGTGCCGAAATTGCTGTAGTGTAGTTCACTGAGTTTTTTATTTTAGTGGAAATCCTACAACGTGTATACAAAATACGTTAGCACGCTAGTAATGGATTGGTATGATAAAATAACCTAAGTCCATTCAACAAAATTTTATAACAAAATATTTTTGTTTTCCATAACAAAAGATGCTGAATTATTTTCGATTTTAAGTCAAGAACTAAAGCAGTCTGAATGTTTTTATCAGTTTCTTCGTAGATAATGTCATAAATATTAAGTCCTAGTTTTTATTTGTTCTAATGTGAATTACAAAACATTGTCTACCTACCTACTAAGTAAATAACGACTGAAAGGACAATATATTTATCAAAATGACTTTAGTGATTAAGTCGAAGAATTTTAAGAATCGTCTTAAGATTGTCTTAAGACTGATAAATGTTGTTAGTCCAGTACTGTTATCATTACTGGTAATGGCCTCAAACTTAACGCCATTGTCATTAAGCACAAATTCCAAAAGCATTATATCTTTTAATAAAAAAAGAGAATCTGTGAGAGACAACTTGGTTTGACTCGACTTAAATCGTTTTATTTTAATAAAGATTTTTTTAGTGGTTGTAATTATTAGCACAGGTCTAAGTATCTCTCAGTTCAATAAAACTAAAAATAGAAAAAAAAACACCTCATCCTTCAGTGTTCCGGAGAAAATAGCAATTTTTTATTTAATTACTGTGAAAACTCCCGACCTCTGGCAGTGATTGCATTTTATTAACGATATTACTTTCCATCGTAACTTAAAAGCTTATTTTTCTATAGAAAAAATATCGCTAGTCTTTTTGTTTGGCTTGTGGCTGCTAATTTTATAATATTATGGCTCGAGAAAATATTGAAGTATATTTTTATACCATTATTTTCTCTTGGTATCGCAGTATTCGTTAAGTGATTTAATCACGGTGCCGGCTAAAAATACCAGGTGTGTTGGTCTATCAGATTTTTCGATACCGAGTAATCATGTTTATGTTTTGTAACCTGCTTGACATAATGTTTTTTCAATTTGGCTAGATGAAAATAGTTATGTAAGTACTAAAAGTTTTTCAACAAAGTTTTATTTTGTTGTTTTCGTTTTTGTGACAAGTTGAGTATTCCAGTTGCTAGTACTGGCTTTGTTTTGTATGACGAATGACACATCGAATTGTGAACATCCAATATACATTGCAAAAATTTTTACACACACAAAAAGTCTGTTGTATTTGTTTCACATTCCACCCATTGACATGACAAGTAATCCAGAAATATTTGAAACCATTTTTCAAGTTTATTGTGCAGAAAACAATACATGCATTCTGGAAAAAAAATGACTTAAAAATTGATGAAATTTTATACCTCAAATTTTGAGTACACGCGAGATTTTTTTCATTTTTTGTTTTCGGAAACAGAACACTCTTTGTTGTTATTGGTATAGAGAGCTCGAAAGCTATGAGCTCACTTTTAGATGAAATACTGGACATTCTAATTGTTCAGATATTTGAAAAATCTTTTTGAAAACGTTTCCAACATTTTTGTAACAGAACAGTAAACTTTGAAAAAAATTAAAACCATTTTCGTGTTTTTATTCGATTCTACAAACTTGTGAGGAGAATGAGAGTCGATTTATTGCATTTTTCATTTGCCATGTTGTTTTAGGTCAAGTCCAAATTCAAAAAAACCCCAACCTAATTTTACTGTAAATAAAAAACAAATTTATGAACATAATTATATATTAATAATTGAGGGTGTGTAACATAAGGATTTTGTGGAAACAATAGAAGTCCCTTAGGCCCGAGGCACAGATCCGGGAAGCCAAATCAAAATTGAATTTTGGAGTTGCTTATGGCGACACCGAAAATTGATAGAAGTTGCCTCTATAAGGCAGGGCTGCGTGTTTTAGTAAATTGCTCTATTATTACTATCCAATGTCAACAGTAGCTTAACCCTATAACGGGTTCAAGAATAGTACTGCAGGAGATATTTTTTAGCTGGATTTATTTGATTTATGTCGGTCATTTTTGTTTTTCCACGATAGTTTTAGGGGATAAGTCGGCAAACTAGCTGATTCGTCACGTGATGATAATCGGAGCAATCGGAGCCCCCATGGACACCCGCCAGAACAAAGTAACTACAAATACCCTTCGTTGGATACTTTTGTTTTTAGGGACGGGGGAGGTGGCTCTGGTAGTTTTAGGACGGAGGGGATTGGGCCTTCGGTAACAAACGGCGAAATATAACGCAAGCTTTGTTTCACGCTGGTGTTCTGCGAGGCTATGGACTCCGTTCAAGTCGGCCCTTAAATTCTATAAAATGCCTCTCCCATACAACTTTCGTCTCTTTTTGCATAGTTAAAGTTTAATAAAAATCAAGAGACAAAGGCCAAAGTTAAATGTGAATATGAATCGCAGACATATTTTTGGTTAAAAAAAAACACAGCTAACTGAGTAGCGGTCAAAAGTACAAGAATGTTTTTAAGATGAAAATCAATAAAAATGATTGTGTTCATAGTGCGGTGAAGTCGGTTGATGATTTATTGGATGCGCGCCAAAATTATCTCGCTCAAGAAAAATGGATGTTAGAGGATATACGGCCGGTGGTTCCTTTCGAAATAAAATTATATGTAAAAAACATGGCAATCTTTGAAAAGAAGATTTATATAAAAAAAGTATTCGCGGTCTCATCACCTCACATTATTATGATAATCACTTAAATCTACATTCTAATATTACAAATTTAAATTTTTGATGTGTTATATGAGGCCCTTTAAAAGCATTACTAGACTTTTTCAATTTTTAATGAAAACTGGTGAAAAGAAAATAAGTTTCCGTTGTTAAATAAATTGGGAGATAAAGTAGGATCCGCCATTTTGTGGATATTACGTCACAAAAGTTGTAACTGCTAAAATTGGGGCTCTAAAGGATCTCCCTCGTTCGTTAATGATGCATTGTTTTAAACTTGAAAACAAATTTTGTACACCAAGGACATGACTAAATATACTTTGGGAAGGTCTTTCTAAGCCTGCGGGTTGTTTTTTTCTATTTTTAAAGTATCAGAAAGTTTAAAAACAAAAATTATTCAATGAACACTCGTACATATGAAAGATGGTTCTATCAAAAACGGAATGGGAATCCACCTGCAAATGCAACTACATTGACCAAGTATGGCCTAAGAGTAATTTACCTTTATTTAATGACATTGTGGGACTATAATCAAGCGACTACATTAAACCACTTTCCACAACTTAGTAGTACATGAAACAAAGGGTCTGATTTTGTTGTCTAAACCGTGTAATGGCCAAAAAGAGGCGATCCGCTCCACGTACCAGCAGCGTAACGCCAAAACACCATTGTAAATCGTCAGACCGCATGCTGACGTCATCACCCTTTGAATGCGTACATTGTTTGAGCGCATACCGCAGGCGTATTACCGTAATATACCAACAATTATCACAGTACTACGACCCTTTGAGCAGTAGGGCCATCAACCGTAATTGTTTGGCCCATGTCCCTCAAAGGATGTACGCTATCATGCACCTCAAAACAGCTATTATTTTTCTGCATCGAGAAGCGGGCATTTCTGAACTACACGGTAGGAAAATTCTTACGTAATTTTATGCAGCGTGCATTTCAAATGCAACCGTTATAAGTCTATTTTAGTACAGAAAGCAAAACAGGAAACGAAATACACAAAAAATATCTTCTACGCATTAGAGTATTGCACTCTAAGCTCGTAAAGAGATGATCTTTCTGTATGAATAGTTTTGAGGAACGATATCACGAGAGTCAGCCCTGAGTTTCACATGTGTGAGTGTTTTAGTTGGCGATGAGTAACCATTCAGTGCGCTGAGTCATAGATAGCCAGTGTAAACAGTGTAAATTATTTGTTTTGTTTGTTTATGCCTAACACACGCGGCCTCTGTGAGGACGCGATCAGTGTACGATTTTATTAAGAGTTTAGCACTGCTGCCTGGTCTTCGAGTTTTTGAAGATTTCTCTTGAGAGCCACGTGGTTCGTGGGTCTCTCAACATAATTAGTGAGAAATGAGTTTTTTCTATCGTACATATGTATATGAACCGTCAATAATGTAACATTTTAAACATTGCAACACAATCTGGCTGCATTTTCTTTTTGTGTAAAAATAAAAGCTATATCTACATTCTGCCCGAATTAAAAAAAAATACATTGTCCCTCAAATTTGTTCTGTTCCATCAACTTTTGGGTCCATGACGAATTTAGGTGCTAGTCATCGAATTTAAATACTAAGCTGAAGGGATCAACGAACTACTAAAGGATTTCGAAAAAATAACATGTTTTTTTAAATAAATTCATTTTGGTAAATTTCATACCTTATTATAAGGAACTTTAGGACAACTTTCGTGAGACATTGTAAATTAATTATTATGTTTTCGGCTTACTCACGTAATAATTAACTTTAGGACAAGTAATTATGGGTTTCTTTTATCCTTGACAAAAGTGGAGAATGAAGGTTACTAGGGTACTGGTACTGGCTACTAGCTGATGTCCAGTCAGGGTTGTGGGAACAAGCTCAATAATGTACCTCTAGGTTCGAGCAGGAGAAGGAACGGGGCGGTTATTGCTTCACTAAGATTAATTGTCTCTCCTCAAAAAGTAGGCCTCAAAAACATCTGTAAAATCGGTAAAAATACGTTACAGATAATGTAGGGATTTGTCTTTCAAACTAGTTAAAGGTTAAGTAGGTATTTTTTTCCATAACACTGTTCACTGTACTCATTTTTTTTTCTTCTCTGTTACAGGTACTTGTAATTCATATATTTTCCCCTGTTTTGGGGTAAGTAGAGCTGTGCGGTATTGCGTCAAGTATTCCCGTTGTTGCACAAGGTATATGTATAAAAAAAATGTACAATCGCAGAAGTACTACCTATCGACGATAGCTAAAGCGAAAAAAAAAACAGTAAGTGTTATTTAAAATAGAAAAAAATAGTAAAGTCGAGTGCAAATGCTCCTATTATCACCTAACCACGTGCATATTGTTTAAAATAATAAGGAATAATTTTAATATATTATCTTGTAGTTACATACTACTTATAAATACATTATTAGATATTCTTATGTAAACTGAGGGTTATTTATCTGAGTCAAACGCTTTTTGTGGTCGATAGATGGCGTGAATGTAGCGTTAGGTCACTTGTCCGATAGAGTAAGCAAGTGTCAACCAAATGGATTGTCAATTATTGGCAGCTTGAATACGTACGCCATCGTAGCGACATCTCGTGACTAAAAGATTTAAACCCGCGTTAGAGCAGTGTAACACATTCAAGCTTTAAATTATTATCCAAAGACTAATTAACAACGATTACCTATCACCAAACGTCACGTCTTGATACGCAATTATGAGCTTAATAAATATAGATTAATAAGACTATACATACCTTATTGGCTTATCATTTCAACGTAAATTTGTTTTTAATATAGTAACGAAAGTGCTTGAAGAGTAAATTAAGTAGAACATGAAAATCGCTTAATATGTTTCGTGAGTGGGTATAATTAAATTTTATCGTGTTTTTCGATAGTAAATATAATATGTATAAAAGTTATGTTTTTAATAACAATTTTAATATCGTTCGTAGTTATTATATAGTTTGTTAATAAAATCAGAAATTTCTTAATTGGTAATCGAAGGCTTTACTTAATAAATATTGGGTTTTTGAACATAATAATATTAATTTTGAATATAATATTATTTTGAATTATTTTGAATATAATATAATATAATAATATTAATTATAAACTTTTTACATCCATTTTGAGAGCAAAAATTACAAAACATATAGAAAAAAATGCCATCATGTCTGTCTCTCAGAATGGATGTAGAAAGGGGTCACGTGGAACTAAGGAGCTACTCCTCATTGATATGGTCATTAGCCAGCAGGTTCGTCGATCCCGAAAGGATTTGTCTACATGCTGGATAGATTATAAAAAGGCTTATGACTCCGTACCACATACATGGCTTATGAGGGTGCTGGAGTTGTATAAAATTAATACAACTCTGCGCACCTTCTTACAGTCGTGTATGAGGCAGTGGAGCACGGTGCTTTCCTACCCAGGATGTAAGCAAATCCAAAGGAGTGAAGAACCTGTAAGGATAGTGCGAGGAATATTCCAGGGTGATAGTCTGAGCCCACTATGGTTCTGCTTGGCCTTGAATCCTCTCAGTACTTTACTTGAGGCTTCAGGGCTGGGCTATCGTTTGCGGAGAAAAGGTCACGTTATTTCTCACTTACTTTACATGGATGACCTCAAGTTGTTTGCACCAAACAAGGAGGAGCTGATGGAACTACTAAAAATAACTAAAAATTTTAGTAGTTCCATCAGAATGGAGTTTGGTGTTGATAAGTGTGCGGTCATGCATGTAAAGCGAGGCGGGATAGTGGAATCTGAAAGTCTAGAGCTGTCAGATTTCACAAAGCTGAGATCACTCTCCGCAAATGATACCTACAAGTATTTGGGTATGTCGGAAGGATTGGGTATTAATGGGCCGCACATGAAACAATCTTTACAGGAGCGCTTCTTTGGCCGCCTGAATAAGGTACTGAAAAGTTCGTTATCAGGCGGCAACAAGGTACGCGCCTTTAACGGTTGGGTCATGCCGGTCCTGATGTATTCTTTTGGCATACTCAAATGGACTCAGACTGAACTTGACGCCCTGGATAGACGAGTCCGGACGCTGCTGACTGCAAATCGAATGCATCATCCTCGTTCATCAGTCATGAGGTTGTACATCCCGCGGAAGTGTGGGGGTCGAGGCTTTCTAAACGCTAAGACCCTTCACAACCGTGAGGTGTGCAATCTCAGGGAACATTTCCTGAAAGTGGACGAGGATATGCATCGAGAAGTAGTCACAGTGGACAAGGGATTCACACCACTATCCTTGGCTAAAGAGAACTGGTGCAAACCCGTAGTACTGAGCGTCAATGACCGCAAGGCGGTATGGAGTAGCAAGGAGCTCCACGGACGCTTCTTTCGGGCTCTCCACGGGCCCGATATAGATTTTCTAGCGTCCGTAGCTTGGCTACGATTCAGTAACCTCTTCGGAGAAACTGAAGGATTTGTATGTGCAATTATGGACGAAGTTATCCTCACGAATAACTACCGGAAATATATTATGAAGGATGGGACGGTTGACATATGTCGGGCATGTCATAGCTCCGGTGAATCCATCAGACATATTATTTCCGGCTGTGGTCGTTTGGCTAATGGCGAATACTTGCACAGACATAATCAGGTGGCCAAGATTATCCATCAGCAACTTGCTTTGAAATACCGGCTTGTTGAGTCTGAGGTCCCGTACTACAAGTATGTGCCCGACCCAGTTCTCGAAAAAGACCATATCACATTGTACTGGGATCGGTCTATCATCACAGACAGGACTATTGTAGCCAATAAGCCTGACATAGTGGTGGTAGACCGACTAGCGCGTCGCACGACGATAATCGATGTTGCCATTCCTCATGACGAGAACCTCGTGAAAGCTGAGAAAGATAAACAATTGAAATATCTTGACTTAGCTCACGAGGTTGTTGACATGTGGAATGTGGACTCGGCCATCGTTGTGCCGATAGTTGTGTCGGCAAACGGGTTAGTCCCCAAAAGCCTCGACAACCACCTTAAGAGGCTGACGTTAGGCGGATGGATCAAGGGCCTCATACAGAAGGCAGTCCTCCTTGAAACGGCACGTATTGTGAGGAGGTTCTTGTCTCTGGAGCCCTAACCGCCGGCAGCTTGGACCTTGCTCCCGCTGCCAGCTGGCTCCTACTTTTATATTTTTAAATATTATTTTATTTTATAGTAATATTTAAAAATGTAATTTTAGAGCGATTTTAATAAATATATATTTAATTTTGTAACAATGTTCCCAGTTGACCTGGCTACCTCAGTCAGCACTGCCTCAAAAAGATAAATAATGTCAATAAAGTCATTTTTTGCATGAGTGCACGGTTTCATAGTACCAATGTTTCGTTTTCTAATTAATATGTGCTTTTTAACAAAATTGGACACTACCGACTTACAGTGAAGGAAAACATATGTAAAATTACTTTAGAATTTCCTAAAAGTATGTTTGTAATCGCCAATCTGTCTATATCAAGCGTGGTGATTAATAGTCAAACCTTCTCCGTGTGAGAAGATGACTTTGTTCGGCAGTGGGCACTTGATGAAAAGGAGAACTAAATGTATGAGAGATATAGTTGCTAACAGTTAGTTGAATTCACTAAATCTGAAGTAAATATGACGTACTAGTTTACTAAGACGGCTTCTCCTTTTGAAATGTCATGTAGTGTGCAACTATTCATATTTGCAGTTAAATAAAGCAAAATGCCCAATGCTTCTAAGTAACTGAAATTGTATGAAATAGCCATCCAGTATATTTGGATCTTATATTCCTTGACAATTTTGAGGAATGTAGGTTCAATTTATATTAGTGTTGTAAATCTTCACAAAATGAGCATATTTGAGTGTTCCTTTAAGGATGAGGTATGAAAGAATTTTAAGGTATTTGAATCTATTTTAAATGATTATAGACTTTATTATAAAGCTGTGTGGTTAAGAATGCATTGAACAATAAAATAACAACGAATTAGTAATAATTCTATCCTGAACATTATCATATCTAAGTATACAAGCTAACATATCGATAAAACAAATAACTAAAAATATGTTATCGATATTATGAAATTGATACGCAAATAATCTGAGCTTGTCCTTAAGATGACCTCTAATCTACATACACTATCTAAATTATCACTTTTTATGAGATAATCGACGTAGATGACAATGTATGCAGAGACGCTAATATACCACGTGTTCATGCAAGCCATGCGTAGTAGGGACAACATAATGCGAATATACTCTACAAGCTACTCTCGCGCCGTTTCGCCCGCTGCTCGGCTCCATTTAATCGTTGCGTGATGTGTCTTATAGCCTATAGCACTCAGGAACATTGTAGCTGTCTATCAGTGAAAGAATTTTGGCAATCCGACCAGCGGTTTCAAAGATTACCCCAAACATGCAAACTTACAATATGCAAATTTTACCTCTTTATAATATTAGTATAGATAAGGGACTTGTATTTGTCTTTAAAACTCAAACATATTTTTAATCTGAGAGAGAGACCCATAAATCAAAGCCTTACTTCCTAGTGACTACAGAACTAACAAACCACCCTTTTCATCAGGGTCTAAAATGACCCAATGACTTCTCCCGTACCGACTTGACGTGACTCTTACTGACTCTGACTACTTATCAGCCCGTTCCTTCTTCTGCTTTCAGTCAGGTTACGTACATTTTACCCGTTACTAGGGCAATTCTATCATCTTTTAACTTAATTTTAATTAATATTAGCCCTTTCTCTTACGAGATCTTTATGCCTTAATAATGTAATAAAGAATTTAATTGTAAACCTGACTGAAAAGAGGCATGACTGGCAACAATTGCTTCTCGCATTAAGTCCTCCATATGCAGTTGTATATATAAAGAATAAATAAATAAAAAGAGTTTCTCTTGAGTTTCCTGCTCGTTCTTCTCTATGGGTACACTTTGGAACTAGCATATAATAATATCTTCACCAGAAAACTGATCAACAGCCTGACTCTTTTCGTCTCTCGATGTTTGATTATTTTGTTTGACGTTCAAAAGTGACTTTGACTTCGAACCTTGAAATATATTTATAGTGACTTCACAATAATTACTAGTAAAACGATAAATATGAAATGACTTGCAATGTGATTCATAAATTTCATTGAGAACGTCGATTGAGTCACACAGACGATTGGTAGCACGAAATAACAATCTATTTATAATAATAAAAAAAATATAATTGTTTTAGAAAAAATAATATTGTATTTTTTAATTTATTGTTTTTTATTTTCAAATAAAAAGGTTTTACTTAAAGTATTTATCGGAGCAACTGCTAGAACCCAAATAAATAAAAAAAAGAACTTAATAAGGCAGTATAAAATAGTGAAACAAGTGCTAAGAATGTTAAAAATACTAAATGTTTTTTTCGTGACAAAAAGAATTATTTCTCTGTCTCCATAAATTTCTCAGAAATGTATCGAATTCGTCGTCATATTATATTGCGTAAGAGTATTGAGTTTCATTATAATCGGCTTAATAGTTTTTAGCGTGCTCAATTTTAAATTTTGTACAAAAACACTCTTAGTTCAAAATTTGTCTTCATTCGTAGGAACTCGATCCTTAATTAATTTGTTCGATATTGTGCCATAAGTAACAAAAAAGCTTACAGACCGTCTGATAATCGATTTAAGAGATCTTCATAATCTAAGAACACACAAAGGCATCACACTAGGTAGTTAGGAAATTTAGAATGCCTTACAACAAATGCAATTTAAATGTATATGAACATTTCATAATATATAATACAATGAATGTGGATAACGATAGATACTCTCATTCATTGATATCATGTTTATTTTGATATCATTTCTTCTAGGTAATAAATGACGAATATGTAGGTACTAGTTGACGTACAATTATGATGATTTCACCGATCCTTTTCTTGGATATTATTCCGTAGCAAAATTATATTTCTAGTCTCCAAAGTCGTATTGACATTTGTTTAGTTATAATTGAATTAGGGAAGTAGTAGTTTTATCTTTTTTTTTATCTAGAAACACAAGTTTTATATGTTAATAAACATTTTCAGGTGGTCAGTCGGGGTTGAGGGAATCAACTTCACGCCTAATCCTAGGCCAGAAAAGTCATTTGATGATTTATCCACTTACAAAAGTATTTTATAAATTCGTCAACAATAATTAATTATATTTTAATCAAGACGACAACACATTCTGTGTTTAGAATAGGTTAGATTTAATAATGTTGCCAGTTTATCAAACGTCATGAGAACTGAACGTTTTCCGACGATCGATTTTGCATTCCAATTTTAAATGCAAATAGAAACAAGTGACTAACGATTGTGGAGCGAGCGAAATGTCGGATAGCTCTGAATATCAATCGAGGTGTAGAATGCAAATCTATGTGTTACAAATTGTTTTGTGAAATTCAAAACGATTTAAATTGTCTGAAGTGCAAAATGTTAGACTTCGACTGAAAAAAAAACACAAAATCGGCCACGCAAATTTTTGGTAATACTGAAAAATTAACAGATAGAATAATACTAAAATGATGAATGATTTTTTATTATGTTGTTTGAAAATATAAACTAATTAGTTTAATAATGTACGGACACGTTTAATCGAGTGATCCCAAGCGCTAATATCGAGATAAGCTTTCTTGATTTTAAAATTGTTTCATTATGTTTTTTTAATTTTATTTTAGGTAACAAGAATAATACGTACTCTCCACCCTCATATGACATTTTGCCATTACTAGGAAACCAAGTTTAGAATATAATTTATAAAACCTAATATGCATCGGTACACGAGTTCGATTCAATCCAAATATCTCTAAATATAATAGCCGCTTACAGAATTTCTACCGCATCATAATTCTTGATTATACAGAACCAAAACAAAGTTAAAGGTAATGATAATTACTGACCTGAATTTGATTACTTCGGGTCTTAAAGGTCTTTAATCTGTGGACAAAATGAATATTGATGGTCAATATAATCGTAGAATAGATTTATATACTAAGTTCATTTACATCAAGGGTGAAAAATTAAGTTTTATATTAATTTCTAAAGAAAAAAAATCTAAACTCTTCGTTTAAAAAAATAATAGGAATTTTAATTTACAACTTTTGATATGAATATCAGAGTCAGAAATAATTAAAAATAAAAATCTTCGCCAGCCAGCAAGTTACAGAAGAAACCACTTTTGGCGAAATCCCTAGACCGACAATCCGACATTTTGCTGAAACAAAACTGAAAACACCAGAGTCCTGAGCAAAGCGAACTGCGAAGTTCACGAGAAGAGCTCCAAAACCGATTTTCAAGTACCCACAGACAGCACAAAAAAAAAAAAAAAAGAAATTTTTGAATATTTTAAATTTACTGACGCAGAACTTCCATCAGGCAAAAGTTTTTTTTTTATAGTCACTGTTAATTGAGCCGGGTTTGCGAGTGCAAGCTTAATGACATTTTGTAACCCAGCTCAGAGCAGCGGAATTTTGAGCATTCCGTATGTTTTTTTTTTTGTTGACTAAGTTATTATATTTTAAAATTATATATACAGTTCGTATTAAATTAAAAAACCTCGTCTTTCAAGTAATAAATGTGTTAATTCAATCTTATTGTTATTGTAAAACTATAGTTTTAGCTACATCCCATATTTATTTTTGGCAGTTTTTTTGGGTTTATGACCATTAGGTACAATTTCTTCTACAGTCGATAAATGATGTAACCATTGAAGCGAGCACCGTTATCTTACATGAGCTTGTCTCAAGGGAATAAGCAGATATATTGATCTGTCAAATCTTGTTTCTTTAGGTTCCTTGGAATGGAAAAATGTCCAACATTAAATCAAGTTATATTACATTTATTTTTTTTCTTTTTTATTACTCGTCTTTGAGGTTTTATTAGATGATAATACACCTATTTTTATAAAAAATTAAGTACTCTAACAACGTTTATTTTTAGGTTTTCCTTGGATGATATCTAAATTTCGAATTAAAAATAAAATATAAACCGAACATTTAATTATGATTTCAAAAAATACACTAGACACAGTCTAAAAACCATTTAAAAAAGTAGAAAACACTATAATACCTGCATACACAATAAAATACACAAACAGCATCAGATACTACGCTAGAGTAATTAGCACATTAGAACCAAACAGACAATAATGACCTCTAAAACAAAAGACTACTGTTATCGTACATAAATAATGCTTTGTAAGGAAAAATATTTGAAATCCCTTTGTAATTAACACTTGTACTAAATTTACTCATTAATTTCATTTGTTTAAATAGAGTACAAATATCACTTCAAAGACCTGTTTTACAATGAATATGGTGTTTTGGCGTCTGAAAAAGGTTACTGGGCGCCAAACCTTTTACCCCATCCTCAATTCCCATATCCGATTTCGTAAAAACTCTTACATTTTACAAAAGTCCGGCAATGCATTTGGAACTCTTTAACACCCGGTTTCCGAAAGGCCGATCAATGTTAAAATCAATTTAATCTCTTGTCAAGAGATTTGACACCTAGTTAGGTGATTTTAACATTGATCGGCCTTTCGGAAACCGGGTGTTAAAGAGTTCCAAATGCATTGCCGGACTTTTGTAAAATGTAAGAGTTTTTACGAAATCGGATATGGGGATTGAGGACAGGGTAAAAGATTTGGCGTCCAGTAACCTTTTTCAAACGCCAAAACACCATATTCATTGTAAAACATATAAATCTCCATAGAAATCTGAATAACTACTATGTTTCAGATAATTTTGAATATACAACGTATTTTTTATGAACTATGTGGGACATTTATTACTTAGAATGAAGGTGGTGTAGAAACAAGCGCATATTATTTTAAAGTTTAGGTAAAATATGATAAAGTATTAAAGGATGGGTTAGCCACCAAATTAATAGGACGGATTTCGGATAGCAAAAGCAAAAAGCAAATGCTGCCATTCATTGTTGGGGGCAGAAAGTGCATAATTCCTTCACTTCTCAGAAAATCTTCCTTGTTCAGTTCCTGTTAAGAGCTAGAAACGTGTGTAGTTAAACATTACTTGTAGATTTTCGTATTAAAGTAATGAATGGCAGTTCTGAAAATAACTTTAAAAGCTACTTACTTTGAGAACTGTTAAATGAAATTAATGTCTTTAATTTCCATAGTTTTATATTTTAACCTTCTAAAATATTTATACACACAAAAATATTTCAATAAAAAATATTTTAAAATATTGTTAGTACAATAAACAATATTAAACAGAAAGTTTTTAAAATCAAATATATTGTGTAATTATCCTTTCTGTTATTATATATAAATCTTTGGTACTTAACGGTCAGATTATACCCGTACCGACATAAATACCTATACATATATGTATGTTTATATATCATTACGTTCATGATTCATACATCAATGAGTAATGCATTTATTTACAAATTAAAATCGTAAATAAATTAACATATGTAAACGTTTACTATCAACTCAACAGTTATTACAAAGAAGGTATAAGTTCAAAAAATAAGAGTTCAAAAAGTGGGTTAATATATTTCCCGGGACTGACTACTTCATTATTTTTTTAAGGATTTTGGAGTAAAGTTATACAGCTTAATATTATAGACATGCTTAGATAAACGTGTATTATATAAAACTTAATGTCAATCGGTTTAAGTTATAAACTTCAAAATTTTGTTGCATGACTACACTTTACAGGCGTACATAATTCTTAAGTTAACGTAATGTGAAAGTGAGTATTGAAGAAAATATGATATCAAGCAAACAGAAATGGTTGAAATTAAATCCATAACATCATCTGTAAACTAAATCTAATATGTAAAGTTCTCGTGTCACAGTTTTCGTTGCCATACTCCTCCGAAAGGGCTTGACCGATTTTGATTAATTTTTTGTGGTCTTCCGGTATCTTTGAGAATCGGCCAACATCTATTTTTCATCCCCCTAAATGTTAGGCGTAGTCCAACCCTAAATTTCTTTTTTTAGACAAAACTTATGATTATGATACAGCATACACAAATACATACAATCTTTAATTTTCACCCTTCTGCTATAAACCCTCATTTTTAATAGCCAAAAACGAGTCAGCTAGGTCTAGATAAAAACCTCTTAAAAAAATTGTATTTCTTTCAGTCTTGGTCAACAGGCTGGAGATTTCATAAAAAAGTATTAT
Organism: Spodoptera exigua; assembly: GCA_902829305.4. NCBI lineage: Eukaryota > Metazoa > Arthropoda > Insecta > Lepidoptera > Noctuidae > Spodoptera > Spodoptera exigua. Next base: position 882,506 of record LR824601.2, on the reverse strand, counting down.
TAGCAGAGAATAGGTCCATTTGGAGAATATAGTAAAAATATTTCCTAGTTCAAAAACAACAATTAGTTGAAGAACTAGCAACTGTTTATTGTTGCAAGCATCAGAGCTACTAAAATATATTTATTAAACATAATTATTTTAGTCTCAATGACGCAGTCGGTAACGTAAGAGAGCTCGACGTTCGAGGTCGAAGGTTCAAATCATAGTTGCGCCAATTACCTATATTGTTCCTTATTAAATAAATAGTACTTAATTTAATTAACAAGAATAATAAATCCTATCTATGATAGATTTATCGTCCTTTTTTGTGAGGGGAAAATCATCAAATGTCTTCTCCCACCCAGGGCGGGCGGGAGGGAGTGTCAGACTCTTACTGACTAAAAACCCCCCTGTTCCTTCTTCTGCTCTAGGCCGAGGTCGCGGTGCCTCATCGCGCTTACCCCGCAACCCCTGAAGACTGTAAAACGAATTTTTTTGACAATCGTTGGAGCAAGCAATATTGCTTGCTCTTTCATTGCGTCAACAAACTATTATATTATTATATTATGTACAAGAACTGCTCGTCAAAAAATATAAAGATAAGAATGCCCTTGTTAAATAACCATTTTTTATTTATATCTATAATTTTTCGCATCAGAAACGCTTCGTAAGAGAAAACTGCTAGCTGCGAAGTATCGGGCTAGATGTATTTTTTTTAAATCAGATAATAAATTATTATTCAAAATCTTAAACTTGTATATTGTTTACGTGTTTTATAAATGCTGTGATTTGTTTTAATTATACTGAATACTTAGTCTATTGTTATTTGCCATCCATTCAATGTTTTGTGAAAATTAAATTCTATGTTAGTAATATGTTAATTAATATTTGAATTATTATAGACTCATATAACATCCTATACCTCTATAAATAATTAGCAAAACACTTACTTGTTGACATGACTACGATGAAACTAGTTATCTAATTTCCAAAGGTAAATTACGTTCTTATATTTCAAAGCAAAACTAACAAATACAATTCAATTAGCTACACCAATCAAGCCCTTATTGATATAGCAAATGCAGTACAAATCAAGGAAATTTAACTAAACATTAAGTTAATAATCCTATACAGTGGGATTTCAAGGCATGGGTTCCTTACAATACAAACAAGCTTAGGAATTCCTTCAATTTCTCGATTTCTAATATAATTTTGCAAATGAACTCTATTCATGCCCTAGCTCGTGGCCTGGCTGGGGGTAATTATCTACCTGAGAAGTCTAGGTATTGAATTGAAATGACTAGGATTTGTAAGGAAACCAATAAACAAGTTCTTCTTTCAATAAAAATGTATTTACTTCAATAAATAATGTTTTTATTTATTTAATAGGTACGTTGTGTATTTTTTTATAATATTGATGGCAATTTGTATGCTCATTATGAGTGCAGGTAAAAGTTTATCTATCTAATCGAATTTCTTAATTCGATTTTCAATTTGATTTTTATTGTAATGCAGTTGAAAATCGTAAATGACAGTTTAGGATTTAAACGTTCTATTATATGTTGTTTGGATAATTTTTTGTTTAAATAATAATTAACGCACAGCTCTTCTTAACCTGTTTAGTATGTAAGGTTTACTTAATTATAATTTACGATATCATGTAATACAGGTACGGATTTATGGAAAAAACCTTATTTCATTTTGCTCTAAAATTGAATTGGACCTTTTCTTTGTTTTTATTTTTCATAATTTTTTTTTTAGTATTTCATTTTACCTGTCCGTACCTTAAGTCCGTACATGCTTAGAATTATAATTAAGTGTATAATTAGATACTTTAATATTAGTTTTTTTTAATGAAATTTTACCAAAGTCTATTTCGTAAGTACATAAAATTGTATCCTATTGGTTTGGGGCAAGATAGCTCAAGATTGGCATAGCATAGCATAAGATAGCATAAAATTTTATGAGGCACGAAACGTCTATATTATTTGTATTATAATCAGTATTATAATAGAATTTTAAAATTATGTGACGTAATATAAAACCTTGTGTTAATATGTGACCGAATCTCGGATTAAAGTCACTAAGGGATTATAACTTGATTTATCGATCCCAGCGATCTACCTGCGGGAAGCTGTAAGGTCAAAACCCAGAAGTTAAAGGGTACAAACTAGAACTAATATTCTTCAAGAATCTGTTCAGAATCATAAAATTTTGTCATCGGAAAAAATGACGGTAAAGTATATAGGTAAATCTATTTTTATATATTTGCGAATACTGGGAGTTTTCTGGTATTTATTTGTTTACTAACAAATATAATTTAACAGTCAGCTTCGAAAAGATAGACATATTATTATATCTATTATTTATTTATCGCGAAAATTGGGCCTGATACGTTGCCCTGTTACCTATCGATCAGCCCCTGCGTCCTGTAACATTTGACTATGTCCTGACTTCTATTTCGTATTTTTTTTTTAAATCTACCAGACTTGACACATCACGACTAATTTTGTACAATGGTATAATCATGTATCAGTTCAGTTTAGTGGCTAAACAATATATAGTTATATGTATTTGATACAGTTTTTTCTGGGTTCTGCACAGTTATCCACAATTTCTTTTAGTTTTAATTTTAAATAAATTTTATTTTAAAGTTTTTTTATCTTTATTATCAGTATTTTTTAATTTTAGATCTTTTAAGGTATACATTGTAGATGCAAGTATTTGTTGCAAAGCAGATTACTCCCATTGCTGTAAAACTCTAGAATATGTATCACCGTCTCTCTCCTACGTCCATCTTTTACGTCTTTGGGACTTCAAAGCCATTAATTACGCTATATAGTCATTAAGGGATCAACGATTAGGTAAGCAGAAAAACAAAGTCATTTGCTTTTTATTACTTAACAAAAACGTTTCCTCTCCTCTTTTTTCTTCGGTAGAGGTAGAAACAGACACTTCTTAATAATGAACCTACACACTTCACATTGGCCGGCTTGGAAAAAAACTATTTCTTTTGAATGCAACACTTATGTAAAATAGGGGTCTGGTTATAGTAACATTTTTGCGCATTTTGCAAATACCTATACACCGTCTTTTGTTTTTAGAACAACAAATAACGAGGTCAGAATATACGGCAAACCATTTTTTTTTAAATTGTCTTGTTCCAAATACAATTTTCTTTGAGCACTTTTTTTAGTTTTGACTTAACTTCATTGTAATAAAGTCGAAAATCGACATCTAAGACTCAAATGAGTTTTGTTTAACTTAAAAAAATATTATATTAGCTACATTTGTATTAATTCTTATGAAGAATAAACACTTAAATATGTCTAGTTTAAAATAGTCCTCATATCAAAATATATTCGTCCTTACGTGTCGACAATAATAAAGATGTGTACTATACCTACATAAAAAGTAGGTAGGTACCTACATAATTATACATAAATACAGTACTATGAATGAATTGGCAAGGAGCTGCATTCATTCACTATTCACGAGTGAGAAGGTACTAGGAGCATGGTCTGCATATTAAATTCAGATCAATAGTTGTAATTACTGTTGTAAAGTGAACTTAAATGTTAGTTTAATTTAAAGATAGTAATATAATTGTATGTTATAGTGCATTTTTAAAGGTTTAGAATCATTTGTTGGTTGCTGGTGGCTTATATTATTTATCTGCTGATTGTTCTCAAAGCCATTAAAAGGCCATAAAGCGCATACTATTTCTTAAAACTGGCAACAGACTGGTGTCTCCTTTAGCGTTGAGGGTATCTAGGAGCGCCACTGACCATCAGGTGATCCGTTTGCTTGTCTGCTTCCTATGTATTACCATAGAAAAAAAAGAAAACTTAGCGTCTAACACGATAGATTAGTTAATAATGCCATAAACGTGTAGTGGACCATTATTTGGATAGTGGTGGTTCTACCTCATCCAATAAAAGGAAGCTGTTTTGGGATTCAACATCTCAAAACCGATTCTTTTCTCATTACTTTATCATACAAAACGAGAATAGATCAAGAATATTAAACCAACAAATTTGTTCCAATAATCGCAATAACACAAACTAATAATGATGAAACCATTGCAGCATGGTGTTCTAAATCGGGACGGTTATCCTTAAATATATCTGGCTCGCTCTACCCACAGTTATTTCATACGCCTATCTCTCTTCCTCGAGCGACAATTGTTAAATAATTATGGAGTGCGGTCATCATTTAGGACTAGGTTTTCCTTGTACACTTTTGAACTAGGACGAAAAATATGTTAGTTAAAGAGTACAGCGTTCTGTTGGTAAAGAAGAATACAGTGCAGTTATTGGAGGTCTTATCCTTTTTGCCCTCTTCCAATGCATCCTCAACGCCTAAGTTTAACCAGACTCCAAAACCCTAATCCCTAAAAGGCTGGCAATGCACTCCTCTGGTGTTGTGGGTTCCCTTCAGGTAATCTGCTTGCTAGTGAGCCACCCTATCAAAACAACAAAAAAAAAACATTGCTCACAACCTTAAATATTTTCTCTTTCTCTCTTTTCGACATTTCAATCGTAACGAGGTAAATACAGTCAGCAAATCCTCGCGACCAGTTTTATTTTCCACCACACCAACGCAATTACCAAAAATACTTTCGGAATACTTCGGCAAACTTCGGCAGAACTTCGTAATATCATCGGCGAAAACAAAGGCGTGCTATTTTTCTTTTATTACTCCTGTTTGTTTGAGAAGTTTTGGCGTTTTTTTTTTCATAACTTGCAAGGCTTCGTCACCTTATACTTTGATAAAAACACTTGACTGGTTTTAGGAACAATAAGGTTTTTTATAAAAATACGGTTCATTGGTAAAATCCTTACAAAAACAGCAAAACGTGTTTAATGAGCTAAAATTTTTTAGCTTAATCCTAAAGTTCCACACACTACTTTTAACCTCAAAAGTTAATAGAAAAATCATAAAAATAAACACATACAGAAAGCAGATAAAATATCGAAAATCTTAGAGAAAATCGTATCTCCGAGAAATTCCAAAAGATCTCACGTTTGAAGATTTTAAAAGCATCCGTAAAGGCTTTTATCATCTTACCAATACGTTTTCTATCGCACGTCGCGACCAGATCTCAGGTTGGTTCATTCCTAACATAAAAGTTATTGAAGTAGCACAAACAAAAATAGTCTTTACAGAAGCTTTTAGTTTCAAGTGTTTTCAATCAAAATTGAAAGGAACTTATGGGCTGTAATAACTAAACTTTTTAAACATTGGTTTATTCTCAATAACTTTTTTTTCTCTTGCCATCAAAATATTATTATTCGAAAACAAAGGATTAATCAGCAATTTTCGAAAGTAATCGTTTCAATTTATTATGACTGTGTGTGCTGCATGAAAAAGGATTATATTCCCGCGAGGGAACGTCGGGCGGGGTATTAAAATGTACTTTGGTTAATCTGCAACCAATAATAAAAAAAATACATATTCTGACAATACTTCGTAAATCCTTATAATTATTTTATCATTTGCCCACAACAATAATAAAATCAAAATTACACTCGAAGTGGGAAAAAATTGAAGCAGATCTTTGAAGTGGAATATCAGAATAAAAACTTGGTTTACAGATTTCATTCAGACGTAATCCTGAGGATTACAATATCGGAAAATAGGAATCCCAGCTGAGACGTACCTCTACTATGTGTTCAAGAAAGGAATAGTAGTATTTGTCGATACTTGATGGAGACAACGCAATTTTTGTACGAAACTTTTCATAGCGCCTCAAGCTGTAAAAAAAATTGCCATACAGAAAAGTTACATATTCGCTTTACACTATCGACGAGTAGGTACTTTTACTCATGATAAGGGTACTGAATTCAGAAGGGAGTTGAAAAGGATGCATTATTTACCTACCCTCATTTCGTTGAGGATAGGTAATTAAATATATATAGGTATTATTTAAATCGATTCATGTGTAGCGACGGTTTTAAGTAAAGTCCTATTTAGTTGTAATGATCCTAAAGTTAGATTGTTATCTTGTTATGGGAAGTAGGGGCTGTGCCAATAAACTGCTACCCACTAAGCAAAGCAATCACCGCTATTGTGTGCGGTCATTGACACTTTCCTACCGTCGCATTGTTGTGGGTGGATATTTACATCCTTACACCTTTATTCACCAACTGCCTGTCTGACGTCCGTCCTGTCTTGTCTATGGAATGATACTATGAGACTTCTATTATAGAATACTGCTCCATTTGTTTGTTTACCCTCAAAACGTAGTTTATTGTCGTCGTCCGTTGTTCTAACGAACAGGGCCTCTTTATCAAACATTGTATTGTTGTTCAAATACTTATTGTTAAAGTAAATTGTTGTTTTAAGGGCCGCTCCCAAAATACTCCATTCGTTTACTTTACTTCTCTTAACAAAATTATTTGTATCGTCACAAAGAAAAGTTTAACACACTACTGCATTCTTTTGACAGGTTTAAGGTTCAGTTAGGTTATAAAATCTACACATTATTTGGTATGGGACTAAATGTAACTGCATGCTGCAGTCCACACTGCTTTTAGAAGACATCTTTGACAATAACTCATTCAATTATCAACATTATGTAAAGCTACTGACAGACCTTCAACGATTATAAAAAATCACGTGGTTCGATTAGGTTTTAATATAAAGTGTTCAGTACTTACATAATATTGGCGAACGTGTTTCAAGCACCCTACAGTGAATGGCCATGTCAGTAGCTTGCAATGCTGTTAGGAAAAATCTACAGCAAATATTTACGCCTGATTGGTTCACATCAACGTTAAAAACAATAACATTCATAACTCACTAGGATAATGTTGATAATATTTCCATCATTTACTAAATATAAAATGTGTTTGTGTGCGTTTGTATATGTCTGTTAACTAATACGTAATACACATAAGACACCAAGTATAAGTTAGTTTATGATTTCGTTCTTTTGTCCCAGAAATTCGAGGAAATGGAGCTCTCATTTCGCCCCATATCCACGTCGCCAATTTGTAACGAAACTAACGACTATAAAATCGATGTAAGTAAAACCGTATTAATGTACAGATCATACACTATTTGCTATTAGTAAGCAGGAAGCGTTATTGTAGTGGAAGCGTTTTAGTGTGAGACGAAAAAGTAACTGCATGACATTGAATACGATCAAGCAATGAAAGGAAGCAAAGAATTTAAAATCGCGGTGAAACTGAATGAAGGACTTGATCGTACGGAGTTATGATTGAGTAATTCGTGGCGAGACACGTTTAGACGCCGGCAGTGCATGTTTCCAGATCAATCATTAGCGGCCATCTTGGAATATTGTTGTTTGCACACGCATTTACACTCCTTAGGAATGAAATGTTTTATTGTAGATTAGAATTAGCTTAGAGTTTTTTATTGTAGTTATTGGTTTTTGTCTACTTTTAATTTAATGCAACACATCGACGTCATTTTAAAGGGCACACACATATTTAGGCACACTAAAATTTTATCTGATCTTTCTTGAGAGCATTTATGTATAACACGACTCTTTTCAACTCAATACAACAAGGAAATGTGGGGAATAAATACCGAAATCATCTTTAAAAATGTTCATTTCGATATGAAAAATATTCTCTGTTAAAAATACGTTACGCGCGGTCCAGTTAATTCGCTCGCGTACATTTGGCCCCGATCCGTCCGTATACGTGCAATAAACTCTAACCCAGTCAGTACCGACGTATTTTTAGAACCGCCTGTAAGCCCGAAAGCAAAACATTGAGGCAGAAAGAAATTTGAGGGTTGGATGTGGCATATAAGCAATTACGAATAAAAAATGTTAAGGAATATTTGATAAGAATTTGTAAGTTTTGGGTTGAAGTCCCTGCTAGTAAGCATCAGCTGGTTTAAAATGTACAGGGCATTGAATAAGTATAAATGAATTTCAAGTCCTTCAACATTCAGTTTTGACGCTCCTTTCGTTGCTGTGATCAGTGTTTGTGTTTGCTTTGCTTGTTTTTTATTTGTTGCCAAATAGTTTGATGTTTTCACCCGTATTTGCCCACTAGGGGCTTTGCCATTATGACCTTGTTGACTTGCAAAAAATCACCAACAACAAAAAGCAGTAGCACAATTCAAACTTAATTCACCGTTTCGCACACAAAAACAGTAAACAATTGTTTTTTTACTCATCGTCTGTCTCAGAGGAAATCCTCTGGTTTATAATTAACCACAGTGTGCAAAGCAGTGCAAAAAGATGATAGAAGAGGACTTCGCCTTATTACAAAATTTAGTAATTCGAACCATTACATCAAAACATTAAGCACTATTTTATATTAACACTCGTATCTTTCATAAAATGATAAAAGACAGAAGGAAAAGAATATATAGATTCTAAACTATGATATTTCATAATCATCATTATCTTTAATGATAATGATGATTATGAAATAGCATTTAGCAGCTTTAACCGTATCATCAAACATCCATTTTATATCATTGCTTGCAGTAATGGCTTATTGATCACCAAGAAGTTCCAGAAGCTAGTCTGGAACCTTATCAAAAACTTCATACAATTTCATTCCAATCCTTTTTAACATGGGCATCATAACTCATTTAGACGCTGTAAATTAAATCTGCCACGTCTAAACTTATAACGACTTGTAAAAATTTAAATCAGTGCTCATCCATTTTCTTTCGTAACTCCGCGTCAGCAGCCCTGTATCTGATTCGCTTACCCTTGATAGGCTTTGTGCTCGATCGCCTGTAGTACTTAAAAGTACACATGTTTTCCACTGAAAGGGTTTACGCAACAGCTGTTTCAAATCTATCGCTAATAGCAGTTCAGTCTTTTTATAAAACGTATTCTGATTAGCTTTATTGGGTCATTTAACTCATGGATCCAATCTTTTTCTGACAGTAAGACCAATCAAAACGCTCTCATCTATTTCAATATACTAAATAAATTCGTTTTCATTAGCTAGGGTTAAAAAGTCTACATCTTCTTTTCGTATTTCTAGTGACATTAGAGAAACTTTTAGAAGTTTTCCTCTTAAGTCTTCTTCTTCTTTTTCTAACTCTTAAGTCTCTTTAAAAGCGCTTTTATTTTCGTTATTCAAAATAAAAGTCGATTTTAATCGAAGTTGCCGGTAAGCTAAAGCTGCACTCATAACAATTAATCACACAGTTCCTCATGATATATGATATAAGTCCTATAAAACCTAGCACGAGCACCTAGCTTCACTGACGAACAGACTGACAGACTACTTCTCTATTTTGACGTTTTAAAAGTACCTATTTATGGTTTAGTTGAAATAATTGATTTTGAAAAAAGGCTAGATAGAATCAGAAACTTCTGTCTGCTGCAATTTTCAAAAAATCATGAACATTTGCGAATTGCTTAATCGAATTGTACTAACAACCACTCAATCGCTAACAGAACTTTAGTTTTCAAATATAAATAGTAAAGTACTTTTTTCAAACGTCTATAATTTACTTCACGGTATGATTTCAAAGCAAAATCTCTCACAAACAACTCATATAAAATACAAACGTTCACAATAGTTCGCTTATCACAAGGAAAAACGCTATTAACCTATTTCTCTGCGTCGGCTCTTGGACTAGAGATTATACAAAGTAACGTTTGTATAGTCTAGGAGGTCGGTTGTTCTGTTTATTATTTAAGAGCTCAGTAGTGGAAAAACGGTTCGCTTTCAACTACTCCTTGTGGCAATGGAGCTTAGTTTAATTGTATAGTACACCGAACGTATCTATATTAACATTATAAACAGGTAAAATTTGTAAGTTTGTATGTAGGGGGTAATCTTTGGAACCTGGTCGCTGGTCGGATTTCCAAAATTCTTTTACTGATAGATAGCTACAATATTCCTGAGTGCTATAGCTATAGGCTATAAAACATCACGCTCCGATTAAATGGAGCCAAGTAGCAAGTGAAACTATGCGAGATTAGCTAGTTTTGTATCAAATTGTGATAGACAATTAGTTATTACGTTTACAAACTTTGTTTCACTCCTGTATTGTATTAGATTGTTTGTGCTAGCTTCTACTCGTCAATGTTATTACTACTTTTATAGAACAAAATATTAATTGTATATTCATTAAAATGAATAAAAAATATAAATCTAAAATATTACAAACCTGTTAAACAAACAACTGACTAAAAGATCAAAAATCAATTCGCAAGGAATAACTTTAAGTACTTAAAACTTATGAACTAAGTTAAGTTATAATAGAGCTGTGAAATATCCCCCGTTACTTTTACTGCTATACAAAGTTAAAACTTAAACTTCGAGGCGTTAATGGCAAGAGTTCAAACTCCTTAAACAATTTCCAATACGAAGTTTGATATAACAGTCTTCCTGAAAGTTCGTGTTACCATCTGAATAAGATTTCTAGTGAAAGAAACTATTCAGAAAATTATTTTATATTTAGTGCCGCAATATTTTTTTTTGCTGCAAATTCAAATTTCGAGCGGTAAGTCTTGTCCAAATTCCTAATAGATAAAAATGTAGTTCTTTTTTTAAATGATGAAACTATTTTATTTGTGAAATGATAAGCGTGTACACATCTTGTAATATTTTAAGACAATCGCAATTTTAGTATGAATAAATAATTATTTACTTTTAATCAAAATCTAGGTACACTCATTCTATATTCGCGACAACGTACAAAGAGAGATGAGATTTTCGAAGCGAATTTTATCATCTAATAGTAGTCACGATTTCTGTAAGCCCCTTACAGAATTCTTCGGCACGGAGCGCAAATCTAGCCGTGACCAGAATAGCGACGGAGGATTCAAAGATGTTTTTAAACCAGGACTAAGCGGACCCAGACTTAGTGGGGATTAGGGAAACACAGATAAAATGGCGTTGGGAATATTTTGAAGGACGGAAATTAGATTTTAGTGTGCGTTTAAAATGTAATAGACATTAAGATACACATAATTTTATATTTAATATTTTATCTGGACTTGAAATTAAGATACCTGAGTGAGTGAAACCGTTTTTTCAGATTGGAAACGAATACCGGCTATATGTGATAATTATTATATAATATGTGGTTTCACCGAAAGATCATGTTCCATTCGTCTCTTACTTACTCATCATCATCTTCATAATCATCATCATCATCAGCCTGTAAGAGCCCACTGCTGAGCAAAGGCCTCTTCTCAAACCACGTTTGCTCAATGCGGGTTGGCGATTTCAAACTTATAATTAGAAATTATAAGTCCAGGTTTCCTCACGATGTTTTCTTTGACCGTATGTCAGTGGTGTCCTAATAATCATAGAAAGTACATATAACTCGGAAAAAGTCACATTGGTACTTGGCAGGTTTCGAACCCACACCCTTATGAATGAGAAGCGGGCTTACTTACTCACATACTTTAAATTAAATTATGTTTTTTTTCTTTATAGCTTCCTATCATAATTCGTGCACTCGTGATGGCTGTAGAATTGCAGGTTGTATTTACTTATAGGCTGAGGCGACAACTTACACTGAGGTTATAAGTTAAACCACCGACCTGAATTATTAACCCGTAGCTAAATCAACTTGCAACTAACTTATCTTCTATCAAGGGACAATTAGAACTATCCAATATGATGGCAGATATTCGGTCAAATGGCGCAACGTTGGGGCCAATAGTGGCTGTATTTAATAACCGTATTGATGTCTCCTCTCAATATTGCTAGATTGGTTTGTGTAACTGTATTAGTTCAGGGATCACTGGTAACTCAATTACTCTTGAATATCAAGTGATATTCTAGATCGTACTGAGACAAACTAAGCTGGAGAATTGGGTTCTGATGAAAATTATGTTTGAAATAGTTATCATTGGATGTCATCAACACATATGAATAGTGGTTCAGTAATTAAGTTAACATTTTGATGCGGGTGCAAGCGCTGTACTCAATAATTAATTGATAAATTCTTTCCCTGGAAGGTTAAAAAATAATTTTCAGCTATCGAGATTGTCAATAATAGCATTTTATATTCGCCTCCAGTTTTATAATTTGATCTGTTACGATTATGGAGTGGAATTCTTTGCCGAAGTATGTGTTCCCCGAAAGGATAATCTGTGTATCTTGGCCTTAGTGAAGAGGTTGCTTATGTGCAGGCTTGTTCCATCGTAAGCGATGATACGTACATATCCATTACAAAATAAGTTAACAAAATCACTGCGTATTTGAACGTGTTATTGTGTCTAACATTTTACGAGTTTTTGGAGTTACCTCTACTGCCTACTAACTAGCTATTGCTATTGATATATGTATGTAGCCCTTTTGGGTATTACAAACGAGGTAAGAATAATATAAACAAAAAATGAACGATGAGATTGACATCGTCACTTAACAGTGAGTAACACACTTACTCACTTTGCCTAGGCAAATTCTTTAAAATAAAGAGTATTTTGTTAATGATATCATAGAATAAAATATATAAATATATTTTCATTTATTAAAACAAACAGCAGTCCTGTAACTACTTAAAATGATTATTTATAAAATAGGGAAATAATTTTGTTTCAGTTGAGTGTTTGGTTGAGTTTTACTGAACTAAACTTATACTTTATAGTTGCAATGCGATTAAAGTATTAATGTATAGTAACTTTAGTTTTCTGTCTGTTCTGACCGTGTGGTGTTGAGTTAAATTTTCTACGCTACAACAACTAGTACAACTGAAGCTTAAAAGTTTTAAATGCATCATTTTACTAGCAAATAAAACAAAAATGTTTTTGAAATTTATATACAACTTTTAATTTATTGTAACTTTAATATTTAACGACTATAGAGAGGCTTGTGCTATCACTACTTCGATATTTTCTTTCTTTTTTATGGTAAAGGCGAGCAGACGGATTTCCTACCTGATGGTAAGCAATCAGCGCTGCCCATGGACACTCGAAACAGCATAGGAGTTACAAGTGCGTTACCGGCGTTTAAGGGATAAGAGTTACAGATTTTTAAGGATTGGGAAAGGATGGGGAGGGATTGGGCCTCCTGGATATTCTGATTGAATATCCTATGGTCGACCATTGATTTTAAGCGATTGATCGACTGTTTTAATCTAGATTCTCCAAAGATTCATTTATTTTTCAAAGTACTAACTCGATAAAATTTCTTTCTGCAAGCCTGACGCCTGAACTAGGTCGAACCTGCAACGTGACTTATCATTTCCTTGATGCCGTGCCTCAACGGGCTTGCGATCAACAGTTACGTCTTTAATATAAATAAATTTATATCATGGGTTATTAATTTTTCTCCTGTATTATTATTAAGATGTTCTCCTGTATTGACAGTATTTGCGTGCAAATACTCATTACAACCAGATCTTGAATAACAATTAGTGGATCGTAACTTCATTAAAACCATCCTTGCCAAGTAACTTTTCCTTGTCGATAGATTTTACCAGACTGCCATTTGTGTCCTCAAAACAGTCTGTTTTAAAGGTCATTGATCCCTAGTTAATTTTTTTTTTCTTTGAATTATTACAATAGTATGCATGAGGTTAATTATTCCATTTTTGTACGTTGCATGATATTCATACAAACATTTTTTATTGGGTAACTCTTATTTAAGAAAAATCCGATTTTTAAGGTAATGCTTATCACAATTTTATTGTTTCACTAAATTAATGCCCTTGACTTTTGTATTTGTTAGCCATAAGTTGAATGTAGATACTTATACTCATACTTCCTAAATAATTTTAGGTATGGGATTGGTATGACAGGTAAGAAAACAAGAACTATTACTACTCTTGCTTTATTTTCATGGTCGAAAAATCATTTTATAGCGATAGAAAGAGTCAAACTCTTACTGACTAAAAACCGCTACATCCTCTGAGTACATCATTACAATGACATCATCACGCTAGCACTCTCGACTCCGGCTAATTAATGAACCGTAGCTAAAAACTCTAATCAATTTTAATGTCCAAAAATTAGAAAATAATGTTTTATTGTGGTATAAGATAAAGGGTGCAAGTAGAGAACCAGTTCATACAATATTGATTACGATTCTATTGTAAGGTGCACTCAGAGAAAAGCTAATCTCTACACTGGAATAACTTTATTTCATTGAAATCATGTCATAGTATTTATCTATGAAATAGTAAACTTCTTAATAAAAATATAATATTATCATTATTTATATCATATTATTTCATTCTCCTCTATCGAATGTAATCGAATTCCCTTTTCTTTCACCTTCTCTCTTACTGATTCTTTAATGATTCTCTTACCAAAGATCAGGACTTAAATTCAGCTCTCGCATAACGTCATTCATAAATAAACCCAATACACAACATATTTAAAAGAATCCAGCTATTTGCTTTGAGATCAAAGTAAAATAAAATAAAATGAAAATTTTACTTCGTGAAATGATGTGTCGGCCTTCACGGCTGGGGTCTAAGTGGGTGACTATTAGCTATTAGGATGTCAACATACTGTGCGACTAGACTAAGCGACAACTGATTTGTTGAAAAACATATGACACTTACGAACTTCAACAACACAGAACAACTATTGGTAATTTAAATTGGAACTAGAGCTCTGTACTTCGAAAACAAAGCAACCCTAGACGATCAACCCTAATATTTGGCGGCATAAGAAAAATGAATTGTCTAAGAGAGCTATGTACATGTGCCAAAAAACTGCTCCACAGTTACAAAGTTACAATACGAATAAACGTTTTTTTCCACTTTCAATAATATTAAAAAGTAGCAACCAATCAGTATATATACATATTGCTGAAAATGTTAAACAAGAGCAATCACTTAGTCTGTTATATTGTTAATCAGATAAAATAAGTCGTAAAGCAAGACATATAGAATCGTTTCAAAATACATAATTAAAATACATTTTTCTACAGCAAAATGCATTTGACCTTGGAACATAAGTAGGTGACGAGCATAGGAAGTGACAGACGATCTTAAGTGGTTCCGACAGATGGCAAACATGCACACTTTAATATAACGACAGTTTTTTGTTTATAAACCAGTTAAAGATATGTTTAGTCTGAGTTGAAGTGTACTTTGGTAACTCTTACTAATTCTAGTAGCTAGCTAATCGTAGCATGGTGTTTTATACCCTATAGCACTCACGAACATTGTAGCTATCTATCAGTTAAAGAATTTTGGTAATCCGACCAGCGGTTCCAAAAATTACCCCCTACATACAAACTTACAAATTTTACCTCTTTATAATATTAGTATAGAAGTATAGATAGACGTTTTGTCACTTTTGCCTACTTAACCAATACTGTAGGTACTCTGAGTACCTATTTCATAAGTTAAAGCGAGATCACTTTTGTCTAGCAATATAAATGCAATACAAACATAATGAAGCTATTAAAACATTTTTACACCTACATTTAATTTATGTAGCGAGTGTATACGCTCCGTTAACAGCTCGTGTGAATGGCACAAATATTTTCGTCCTGTCTCTCCGAGTGCCGACTGTGACCTACGATTACGTAGGGCTGTCACTCACTAAAAGTTTTTGCTTTATACCAAAATGAGTAATATTGTTTTAGTATTAGGTTGAGTTTAATTTATTAATAGATATACTTAATTTACGCCTATTGTGTAATGAGACCTGAGGGCCTACCATGACGTGTTAAGAGTAAATCTTCCGGGCGAGAAAGAGAGATGGAGCTATACAACTTTTATAGCGCCATCCCTCTTTTTTTAAAGAAGTTTTTTTTTATTAAGTATGTAATGGGCTGGTTTTTGGCCGCCTGGTGGTAAGCTGTGATGCGATCTATGATGGAGTCTATCCACTCGGGCCTTAAAGATACCCAGGTTATATCCTTCTGGGAACAGTTTGACAGTAGTAATGACTACTCTCCAACGCACTTATAACCACTCTACCAAGGAAGGTATAAAAGTTTTAACTAGTATAATTATATCAACGTCATTATTTACCCATGTTGTGGAGTAATTACACTTTATGTTATACGAACTCGGAACTTTCCTAACTAGGTTAGGATCACTCGAGCTGTGTGTGTGTTTATATGATACACTAGTGTGTCTTAAGTTTATTTTGCACGCGTTACGACTGCGTAATATTTGGTCTGTGTTTTATATGAATTCACATAAACATTTTTGTCATATTACTTATTTAGTAAAATCATTTGATATTTTATTATTTATGCAAAATACATGAATGTTCAGCATTGAATGCATAGGGGCTGATAACGACTATTTTTATTCGGACAAATGCAAGTTGTTCTGCGTTTGATTTCAGTTCTAAATTTGAATCTGAATCAAATTGCCAAGATGCCTCTCGGTCAGTCTGACTCTTATTGACTGAAAGTCAGTCCGTTCCTTCTCATCCTCTGATAAAACATTATATTACCAAAAAAGATTATAGGAAAACTTGCAAATACTAAGTTTACAGGCAAATTTCACAAATAAAAACAATACCAGTAAAGAAAGTAATATGTGGTTATATGAAAAATTCATTAGGCTTGTAATTTATACGATAGCATTGACTAATTAACAAGTCGGTTTTACATTAGGATAAATGTGTTAATTGCTGTATTATCGTACTGACTTTAATTACTTAGGTATTTGAGTAGGTAGTTTTATTTTAAGGTTTTCTAATTTTGTGGTAATGAAGGGAAAATTAATTAAATTTTTATAAAGTGTTTTAGAATTTCTAAATTTATTTAAAGTTCTAGGTAAAAAAAGTTGAAGTTTTGAATTGATTAAAAATGATTACATTCCTAAAATAGAACAATTGTTATAAATTAATCCTCCTTCGTAACACTAAAAAAATAAAAAGTGAACTCTGACAGCCCTAAAACGTTCACACTGCCATCTTGTGTGAGTCACCGACAGAAATACACGATAACAGCGCGTCCTTATGATTGACTGCATTTTAGTTTTGTTGTGTCAAGTATTTAATGGTCTGAGAATGTTCCGTTTTACCCCTGCACTTTCCTGAGGGTTAAAATAGTTATCAGTTTTATATTAGTAGACAAATTCCCTTTTTCATGTCTTGCATATTATATTTGATGGAAATTTGCTCTTAATGCTAACAAATTAAGGTTTAATACACCTTTTTGTATATTTAATATTTTATTACGAATTTAGTTTCCTATTCAACACAAACATAAAATTAAATTACGAATTAATTCTTCAAAAGTCTAAAGACAACAATTACAACAAAAAAACATCTAACATTTTAAACTCGCCCGGAAATCTAAACTCGAACCCTCTCGTTCAGCAGTGGGACCCTCGAATCAAAAAGGGAGACACGCTTGAAAGATCACACTTGGACATTAATTACAAAATAAACATTGCTACTTGTAGTTTTATCAGATACATGCTATTTTTATACACCCTGTATGACTCAACTATAGGTACCTACAGATGCTATCATTGTGTATGTTAGCTGTGTATGACTCAAACTAGAAAAACCTATATTAAAGTGTGGGAGAGTCATGCTTCGGCATGAAACGGTACGACTGCTGCAAAACCACGGCCTCACAAATTACTGTCGTTAAAAAACAAAACTTGCCTGGCTATTCATCGGTGAGTGAGGTTATAGAAAGCCCAATTCTTCTCCAATACCTACATTCTCAATACTCATATCCCTATCAACCTATAAAAGGCGGCGTAGATTGCTTACGTATACACCATCAGATGATCGGATGCTCCTTGGCCGAACATGAAATATTCAAATAAAAAACAAACCTAAAACCTGGTCAAATGCAACCATACGAAGGAATCCGTCCCAAAATTGCGTTTATTGTTCTATGACAGTCCCTTCATTTTGTTGTTAGAATTATTTTTTATTAGAAAGCCAAAAGAAATTTATCCTCTCTTCAAATTTAAACTATCTAGCTTTCACGGTTTATGACATACAGCTTGATGGCAGACAGGCAGACGGATAGATAGATGGACAGCGAAGTCTTAGTAATAGGATTCCCGTCGTCTTCCTCTTTCTGTTCCTCTTTCGGAACACCGAACACAAAAAATGGTAGACACAGAGGTATACAGATAGTAAGTTAGTCTGGATACGAACAAGACTTTAACATTTATTTTAAGAGCCTCGCTTTGGTTCATAAATATCGTACCCCTCAAAATACTACAGTACAAGTTTTAACTTTAATTAAGTTATAAATTAATATCTACGTTTCATTTCCATGGAAAGGCCTATTTACTAACTAAAATTAAATCTACGGCCTTGAAAACATACGTCATGATTAGGTAACTATGTACAATTATACTTAATGCTGGTGGAATGTATAAGTCTATTTTGAAATCCAATTTTTTTTTCATTTACCTCAAACTAAATAATTTTAACAAGAGAGAAGTGGGAAAGCCATGCTCCGGCACGAATGGGTCGGCTCAAACGTAAAACCGGCGTGAAACAACCACAGGGGGAACAATCCTTCTCATCTCCCAATCCCAAAATCACCAAATACCTAATCCACCAAAACATCAATACAACGCACTCGTAATTTCTCCGTTGTTGCGGGTGTCCATGGCAGGCGCTGATTGCTTTCCGTCAGGTAATACGTTTGCTCGTTTGCCGACCAATCAAACATAAAAAAGACACGAAAAGTTAATGATTGAATCCAAAAGATCGAACAACCTCGCATAATTTTTATTTAAAACAACAAAAACAGACTAGGCTTCTCCGACAGTGAAATCAGTAGACATTAATCTCAAAATCCAATTCAGCTACCCATTATACAAACCAAATTCGGAACTCTATTCTAATACACACTTACATAAAGCAATAAGACAATTAGAGAAATGCTTTTAACTTAATAAACTATCAATTCAATGTCAAATTAGTTCCACGGACTCGAAACTGACCCTAATAGGACTTGAGTCTAGTTGCCTGTCCAATCAGTTGTGTCCTAGCTTTAGTTCTCGTGTCAGCTGCCAGGATTATCCACAGTGGATTATACGCCCGACCACCTTCATAATAGTTTTAGTTCGAAACAGTTTTGCTTGCAAAAACCTTGGTTTTTATCGATCCGTTGATGTGACGTCATTTGAAGAAGAAGTTGGTTATTTAATTAGTGCAAAAACATTATTCTGAAGTCCATAATTGAAATATGAAGAGTGATGATAAGTTCCACACCATTTTGCTTGTCGTAGGTGGTTGATATTCTTCTACGCTGATTTTAGCTGTAGCGATTACATACAATAGGGTCTATCATGGGCTCTCATGGGACTGAATATTAAAATTTATAAAATAATCTTGCAGACACAAAGCCAGTATAATAGTCCTAAGAGTTTACCATTTGGTTTTCGCATCTAAACATCAAAGGCATCTCGTTCTACTCATTAACCTATCAATTATTATAAAATCAATGCTCGGAATTCAAAATGGCTACAAAAAGATTTTTCACAAATGTAAAATAAAGCTTTTAAATCCCCAGGCAGGCAGCCAAAGGCAAATAAAACCATGGCAACATCCCTATTAAACAACTGATTATTTGCATTTTTACATTAAGGAGTTTCTAGCTCATCCTTCTTCATTCGAATCTACACCTTAGCGCCTAGTTTCTTCTTCTTTTTTGACGAGCAGACTTACAGATTATGTTCTATTTTAACGTTTCAAAAGTACCTGTTACTGGTTTATTTGCAATAAGTTTGATTTTGCCTACATCCAAGTGAAACAGTGACTTATGTGGAACTAATATTATCTACACTAATATTATAAAGAGGTAAAATTTGTAAGTTTGTATGTAGGGGGTAATTTTTGATGATCGGATCGCCAAAATTCTTTCACTGATAGATAGATAGAATATTTCTGAGTGCTATAGGCTATAAAAGATCACGCTACGATTAAATGGAGCCGAGCAGTGGGTGAAACCGCGCGAGAGTAGCTAGTGTGGAATAAAAAGACGCGGTAGCTAATATGTCCTGCCAAACTCTAATTCATTTCAAGTGTCATTTATCAGAGTGGCAATAAACTACGTACCCAGATAAAAACGTGCCTGTCGCCATTTTGCGGCTTCCTAATCTATACTAATAAAAATGTATTAGTTCGTTCGTTGCGTGCGTGCTAAACACGCTAAAATAACTTAATACGGCTATACTATAACGACCCCACTTTTGTTCATTAAAACAAAAGCTGTTTTAAATCGATTCGGTTACTCTTAATCTAATTAATGAGTTAGCCGATTAAATTGTAATTGAGGAGAAAGTTAGGGAAAATTTGGTCGGGTTTCCAAACAATACTTTTTAAAAGAAAATGTTCTTTTTCTGTATATTCTGAGTTTTTTTACTTCAACTGTTTCAAAGATTGAAGTATGAGATCCAAGATGTAACAGTAATAAACCCATTACTGTCATCACGTAAAGTGGCTAAATTCACTAAGATTTGTCATTATAATCATACTAACGTCTAAAAGTGGGTGTATGACGAGAATCTCACATATCTCTTCGAAATGTAACCCACTTTAACACATTATTGATAACTAGATTTTGCTCGCGACTTCGCTTTTAGTCTGCCTTACGTAGCTTACTTTACCAGACTACCCTACCCACCTACTCTCTTTATTATAAGAAAGTTTACCTGACAAAAACAAACAAAACAAATCATCATCATCAAAATAGTCCCAGTTCTCGAGATCTGCGCTGAACAACACATTTAGCGTTACATTTTTAATACCTATTAGGTATATTATAGACTAGCTACTCCCGCGCGCTTTCACTCTCTGCTCGGTTCCCACAGATTGAAGCGTGATATTTGATAGTCTATAACACTCAGGAATATTGTAGCTATCTATCAGTGAAAGAATTTTGGCAATCCGACCAATGGTTCCAAAGATTACCCCCTACATACAAACTTACAAATTTTACCTCTTTATAATATTATAGTATATAGTATATATAAGGTACTATTCTGCTGAGCACCACCACAATAGAACCTCTAAGTTACCACAAACAGCATGATCTTTACTAATGCTTGTACTAACAATGCTCAGTAAAATTATCACCAATTACCGCACTAGTACAAATCGGTTTCTAAACTCATGACCTCTTTTAAAGTCCGTCGGTTAAACACCAGTGAAATCGTTTTTCAGTGATAGGCCAGTAAAAAATATAATAACCAGTTTTTTGTGCACTGAATTAATTGAAAAATTGGTAACACCATGGTCTTTATTCTGGCCACGCAACGAACACGGTGCGCCGAATTTTACTGACGCGTGGAAAAATAATTGAAGCATTTTCACGTTGGCCTGTTAGTTAATTTTGTCGAGTTTGCATTTAGAGTAAATTCGTTTTGCGAGAGAATTTATTTTATAACAATTTTTGTTAACGGATAATTCTTTATCACTACGTAGTATAAAATAAAGTCGATTACTCTGATTTTTTAATAGAAAGTGTGATTGTATGAATATTTATATGTATAATTAGCCTTTGACCACGATCAGCGACTCCGTTCGCGTGTAATAGTGACTTCCTGGAGATTTTTGGTATAAAAACTATCTTATATGTCCTTTCTCGCGTTCCAAATTATGTCTGCACCAAATTTCATAGAAATCGGTTCAGTCGTTTAGGCGTGAAGAAAATACAGGCAGACAGAGTTACTTTCGCATTTATAATATTAGTTTGGATAACATCAATCCAAATAGTAGGTATCCGAATTGCACTGGTGCGAAGCCCGGCCAGGTCGCTAGTAATCGATAAAATGAAATGAATGACAGAAATAATAGTTTAAAGTAACAATCGTAATTGAAGAAATGTGCAAGATATGAACCGAAATATTTACTAGCTGAAGACGGTATGTTACTTAGGTATGTTGCAAATCAATTGGTAATTGCGTGCAAACCAGTCCATTAGACGCTATCAACGCAGCATTCTGTTGATCCATACAATTTACTCCTATCAAGTTATTTGTATAAGATTATCTCATGGCTATTTTTACGCTGCTTTATCTAGATCTGTCTGAGAAATTTTATACATACGGGTACTGTCACGGATGCATTTGTCCAACACCGAAGTAGTGTTTTAATATTTAATTTTGGTAAATTTAGAAAAGAAATTATTATGGAAAATTCGACAACTACGAATAGTTTATAACATCGTGTTTACTATGTTTATTTAAATTATGTAAAAACCTCGAACTTCACTATTCCGTTAGTGGCAGTGACTTTTTTGCAGGTTTTCCAAATTTGAAAATGCCAATGTCGATTTATTCCTATGCCGTTGGCTTTCTTTCGTAACGCTTCATTGAAAGACTTATCATGCAACAGATTATTTAAAACAATTCTAACATAAAGCACATAGGGAACCACGTGTTTATATACCTACGTAATTGCCTGCCGGTACTATATCGCAAGAGTGAACAACCAGATTAGTGAAATTCTGTAATAAGCTTGCTGTTTGCACTGAAATCAATCATATAACAATTGATATTATCTCATTAGTCTACTCATTGGTCTATGTTATAATGCGAATTTGAACCATAATTGAATTAGGCTAGTAAACGTTTTCGCCTAATTTGTGGCAATCGATTTAGGTCATTTAGGAATTGAAGAGCGAGCTTAATTAGTGCCTCGTGGACTAATTGTGGGTAAGGTCAAGCATTGTTTATGTAGGTCTAACTAGACAGTGGAATGTTCTTAAGTAGATTGTTGATAGGTATTTCATGGCGGGAAGTTTGTTAACGACAGATTCATTCAATCCAATGGGACGTGGAGAGTGGATGATACATTTCCTTTGAAAAAAACGGAGCAGCACCTGTTCTCAACAACAAAATTCGACCATGTCTTTTTTAAAACCGGTCGAGTATTGGAACAGTCATATTGTAGTACATACTACACCAATATTAGTCTAGTCTGAACTAATGAATAATGAAGTAAATTAAACAGTCTTTTGAAAAGGACTCAGACTAAGAACAACTTTGTAGACTCCTAATTAGTGACCGAAGCAAACAAATTGTCTCCGTCGTCGTTCTCTTCAAGTCCGAGTTGTTCATTTATTTCTCACACAGAATTATTTCTCCACAGCTGCAAGTTTCTCAAAGTAAGAGCTATATCCTTGAGACTAAAAAATTGAATTCTTTTGTCATTTTTCTTTACAAACGCACAGCCTGGAGTCTTCATATAATTGCATTGGTTTCTTTTAAGCTTGCGGGCTACCGGCTTGGGGATACGATAATGCAAAGACCCGTGGGTTTGCCTAGGAACCGTATTTATGTATATGGTTTTAATACACGGTCATACAAAGAGAGCTACAAAATATAATATTTATTAAACTTACTTAAAGTCGTGGTGGCCCGGAGGTTAAGGCGCCCGCTTCTCATACGTGAGGGTGCGGGTTCGAAACCTGGCAAGTACCAATGTGACTTTTTCAGAGTTATATGTACTTTCTATGATTATTTAGACACCACTGACATACGGTAAAGGTAAACATCGAGAGGAAACCTGGACTTATAATTTCTAATTATAAGTTTGAAATCACCAACCCGCATTGAGCAAGCGTGGTGATTAATGCTCTAACCTTCTCCGTGTGAGAAGAGGCCTTTGCTCAGCAGTGGGCACTTATAGGCTGATGATGATGATGATTAAACTTACTTTGAAGAATACGTTATAAGCGAATATTGTATCTATCAGAAATTCCTTTTTAAAACGTGCAGTGATTTACATGGTATAAGTTATGTTAGTGACATCGCTTCACATACCTACTTTTAGTATCTCTTTTTGCTAGATCCAGCTAACACTCTAGAGTCTAGAGGATCAATCTAGAGGTCAGAGAATTACATACGAAAGAAAATTTATCAATTGATTAGTATTGACTTCAAACTTTCTTCTTTAAATTAAGTCAACCGTTTACAACTTTCCATTGAGAGGGAAAATTAAATTTTACTAGTAATTACTACGAACGAGCGCCAGCGGATAACGATTCCCGTTTGCATAGATATTAAATACTGTTTTTCCACTAATCGCGAATGAACCAGCTATCCTAGTACTAATCGCGTCGTTAGAACATTCAGCTTGGCCATTTAAGCGTGGCGGATGTAAGGAAACTATAATTGATAGTACAATAATGATGGCGCTGTAATAATATGGTCATTACGAGAAGCCGTAATAGTTAATATTTACGTTCAATTAGGCACTTGAATGCAGTTCTGACAGTACTATTAACTAGCGATTCTAGGAACGTGTTTTAGGCATATGAATACTAGCTAATTAATGGTTTTAATACATTTATATACATATAGTGAATATTCCATTTTGACTACATATATTGTAACTCTTTTGAAAAGAAATGTCATTTAATGGGTTCTCCCATCCCGGGTGAGAGAGGGTATAACTAACTTTCTAACTGAAAAAACGCACGTTTCTTCTCCTACTCTTTCTTCTACCCGCAACCACAGATTTTGATAGATATTTTTCAAGTTTTAGTTGCATGACATGCTACAAAATATAAATCCATGTCTAATTGGGTAAAAAGTAGGACAAATGTAGTGAATATATGGTAGAGTACTACTTAAATCGATTTTACATGGGAAAAAATGTAACCAAAATGTTTATTATTCGTCAATTGACATTTGGCCTAAATAACACGCGATGCGTAACACAATGCATAACATTAGCACAGTGTTACAATTCACATAACATTTTAAACCGATACCATTTCTCTGGAGCGTGGAAACACTAGAAACTGAGAAATGCGGTTGTGAAAGTCACTCATGCGCAGCGGAAAGACGTAGCAATGTAGAGTAGCCAGGCTCTACGCAAACGGGAAACTGGTTTAGAAATTTTTGCAATCACTTTTTTTGTTTGTGCACACTGTGCAGTTTCGTTTGATGGTACATGCAAAGTTAATTCTAATTCAAGAAAAAGTAGCAAAAGCGAAAATATGTGAATAAGAGTAACCGTTAAAATACTACAAGTTATAACACTTGGTAACATTATATTTGTTTTTTTTTAAATCATTCTTAAAATCAAGAAAAGATTAAGATAACAAAAATGCCAAACCAATCACACAATTACTTTTAAAAAAGGAATAATCCAACCATGAGTAGTAGCTGTTTGTTCGTAACACGTATCGAGTTACTGCAACAGGCGTGGGAAAGAACAGACCATCCATTGTATCGATGTGTGAGAACACATATATCCTATGCCGCCTATAAATACATATAAAAAGATATATAGCGTGAGGGAAACGGTCGTATTTCCTCGTTTGAAAGATATATCGAGTGATACAGGAGAGATGTAGCTTGAAGATGAATGATTTAGCAAATACTTGGTATCGATGTCAATGGTTCAAAGTTTATGCCTTATGTAGTGCATAAGGCACTGTAATATTTTCTACTGATTTGTGAGTCTTTTTATATTGACAAGGAACATTATTCAACTATTTGTTCTGAACTGGATAGAGTAAGACATAATGTCAAACGTTTACTGACGAAAAAACCATACGCTTAGTGAGAGTCTGACCCTCCGTCTTCTCATCTGGTTCCTTCACCTGTTCCAGAGGGAACGGCCTCGGACCGTTCACTTTTTCGCTTGGCCCTAAAAATGAAGAAAATGGCTATTGTTTCGTTTTCCTCTCCCTCACGGGTTGTTAATTACAATATCAATACTTTGATCAGTGATGACTGATTACTATGATCCACATACAAAGAATTTTTATTTTCCAAAATAAAACCTAAAACTCACATTATTAAACAAAAACAATATTTTTTATTTAGCAATAAAGTTCAAAATGTAAAACACATGTTTTTTCGTTGTAGTTATTACAAATAAACACTGTTCAAAAATTATTTGGTTTTTGCCTTATTCTCTATAATGCTCGTATCCAATTGGCTCTTTGTAAAAGATGCAAGTTCCTTGCTCGTTTGTTTTTATACGAATTTTCAATTTCAAACCATCAACTATCTTTTTGATGGGCATGCTTATCAACGTAGTGTTTTATTTAGACGTTTTAAAATTATTTGTATATGAATTAATTAACTTTGTACCTATTACTGATTACATCGATGATTTTCATGATGTGCTTCTGCGAAAGATGCTGCGAGATTTGCTTTTATAAAATGCCCTTGCTGTGCTAGCGTATATAATATTGGATGTCAGATAAAATGCAATGCGATTTTCTGATCTCTATTTTGTCTGTTTGCTTTTGCGAGTCTTTTAAGTATCTTGCTGCGCATTTTATTGTTAAGAAAATTTAATTTAAATTTTGCATGACCATTACTAACTACGGTTTTTACAGTACTCATATTGTTCAGTTTATTGTTAAATAATAAATAAATACCATTATCATTTCCTAAAATGAACTGTAACGTGAACGTTGTTTTCGTACGAATTATCTCTCAGTACCAATTATTCGGTTATTAACTATTTAAAGTAGTTGGTATGGTCACCGCATTACCACATTTGTATGACAGTGCTGCCCCCTACATTTTCCGCTTACTCCCCCTTCCCCTACACATTACACATGCGTACCGGTGCGCGCCATTCAACACGCATAATAGACGCGTAAACATTCAAGATGATAAAATTACATTAATATGGCAAAACAATATACTTAAAATGATAATTGGAGAATTCTTAGTAATAGTAAGTAGTATGGAATTGTACCTGGTGTTAGTCAATAGTTTTTTTATTTATTCACATAACTAATAACTATTATAACAGATATCATTCAACCCAAGGATATCCAAGAATAACCTTTATAGACTATATGATATTATATGATTGCCAAAAAACATAGTCAAGATTGTTAGGAAAATATTGACGTAGATGCTAACAGAGAAAGAATTAATAATATGTGTCCCAAACAGTTGATAATTAACTAATAAGTCTAAGGGTCATTTTTTAAAGAAAATTTATTCCGTTCCAATATTGTGTATACTTTCGGATTGTATCATAATAATCTCAAAGTGTATTTCAAGACATCCTGAAACTCGGCTAGAGCTATATAAACGGTAAAGAGCTCCTTTCTGTTTATGTGCCACCTCGAAACCTAGGTACGATAATGTTTTATTTGTAATGTAAATTGCCAGTAATAATATGTGCAAAAGCTGACATAAATATCTAGTAAAAGGTACAAAAATAATAATGAAAAAATAATATAACAGAGCTCTTCTACTGTGCAAGATTCCCAACCTTATTATATTGTAATAAAGTTAACAATGTAATAAAGGCAGCAGACAAGAGAGAAGAGTCAGGGCTTAGTTTTTTTTAACACGCCAGGGAAAGTTATATTCTTTAAAAGTCCTGGAAAAAATTAACTGTTGGACTTTAAGTGAAGGTAATAAGACTCAATATGATTAGAGGTAGGTAAGTTTTCCAATATTTATCTCGTGGTCGGAAGGTATTTTATTAAAATGCTAAAGTGCTCGGCGTGGCGGGGTAAATAGCTCGGTTTTACTCGAACCGATAAAATTTAATAAAATGCTATTGAAAGCGAATTTTTTTATAAAAGTATGATCCTTTTAAAATGTTGTGGTTTATTATAAAATTTTTTAAACATTTTTTATTTGTAAACGTCTTTATAAAAACAAAAGTAGGTTGAATATTTGTATATGACTGTCTATAAACTAATATTCTACATATACCTGCATTTGGATACCTTGGACCTACCATTTGCAGATTGTCGTTATGACAAAAAGAATGGATCTTTATTACAATTTATTACAATTATAAAATGTTATAATAAAATCCCAGTTGAAATTCAAAATCTAAATGAAAGCAAATTTAAATTATGTATAAAGAAACATTTATGTAAACTAGCATACTACAAACTAAATGATTATATACAAGATAAAAATGCTTGGAGGCTAGCTGGTCCTACTCCACAGGATGTTTAGAGGAATTTTTGATTTTAATTATTAAATTGTACACAATGTTGTTAATTTTTGATGAACTTCTAAGTTTTTGTAAATGTGAGTACCCTGTAACCTATTATAATTAAGTAAGACTTGTAGAATATAGGTACTTGTGTCGGCTGGGAGCTGTCATGCTCACTCAGAGGTCTCATTGGCGGTGGCACGGGCACTGGATCGCCCAATTCCCTATAATATGGTTGAGTTGGGCGGTGCTGGTGTACGTGTCATGTTCGTGAACGGGCGCCGCCAATTGGGACTGGTCATCTCCAGGCTGTCTAAATATGTTGTCCTTGAGGTTCACTTCTTTTTCGTACTTTTTGCCTGAACATTAGTGTTACATTGTTCTCACATATCAGAACCGACTAAATTATGTAACAAAGAAATGTATTGTAAAACTGATTGAAAAAGAGTAACCATGGAGTTTCTTGCTCGTTCTTCTCCATAGGAATCTACACTTTGGAACGAGCAAATAGCTTCACTAGAGGACAGACGGACAGACTGACACGCTTAATTTTAAAGCTCATATTATATACTTTTTTCTTTTTTTGCTTGCTTGACGTTCAAAAGTGCCTACTGTGGTCTAATTGAAATAAATGATTTTTGACTTTGACTTTGGAAAAAATTGTCTCTAGTGTCGCAAATGCGTTTATGAAGAAACAAATTGCTGTAAATGTGAATAAATCTTAACAACAATAAATTTAATTAAGTACTTGTTTTCGCCACTGTTTTGACTCAAAGTACCGGGGTAATATATAGCCTGTATGTATATACAGGCTTCCAGATATTTCTTATATTTTATTTTTATTAAAAAAACATATCGCTCCACACTAAGTCGTGTGTGACGTAGGTGCGTTTACAAAACATACAATTTCACATAGAACAACATTGTGGCTCACAAAGAGTTGTTCCGTGCGGCAATCGAACCCGTTGCGCGGAAGCCACCGCGAAAACCGTGCAGTATTTTTTTTACTTGAGACTACTATATACCTACGGCTAAATTAAGAAATTTGTCGTTTTTGTGCTTAATCATCATATTCCATTATTAAATTTGCCTTAATTTTCACAAAATACAAAAAGTATGTATGTGATGATATAGCATATTGGTTCTAAAATTTCTTAATATTATTTACGACTCCCTACTGTGTATATTGCTTTACGCGAAAATGGGACATTTCAGCTCCACAAACTAGCATTATTATATGTATTATAATACATTTTATTATTTTAATTTAAAAAAAATCGGAAAGCAAGTATTGTACTGTCAATCAATTTAACATAAAACTGACGTGGCTCATATAAAAAAGTTTAGCATTTAATCATAGACATAGACGGGGCAACAACCTAGTCTAGCGACGCCCACGTGCGAATATATTAGTCGAATAACTCCTCGTTGCTGAACATCAAGGCTTTTAATTTCAAAGGGGTAAGCAGAGTCGCACTTATTCAATGTCTTTACCAACTTAATTATTGTGTAACGCGGTTTAAAATCCTTACCACATTTTTTTAGTTATTTGTTAATGCAACGAAGAATGCCCCAGGTCTTACATGCCTCTAACAACTACAGCGTTCTATTTCGATGTGTGAGTAAGGTTAGCAAGGGCCCACAACAAATCCTTCCCCTCAACCAATCCCAAAATCTCCAAATCCCTAATATCGTAAAAAAGTCGGTAACGCACTCGTAACTCCTCCGTTGTAGGAGGATGTCCATGGGCGGCGCAGATTGCTTTCCATCAAAAAAAACGTCGTAGGGAATCCTAGTACTAAAAATTGCTTATTCTAAGTTTGAAATGGCCAATCGTCCTTGAGCTAGCGTAGGTTAGTGCTCAAATCTTCTCCTTGTAAGAAGACGCATTTGCTCAACAGTGGACACTTATAGGCTGATGATGATGACAATAAATGCATCAATCCTCATTTTTATATATCTTTTGCTACACCTCAAGCTTCGTACTTGTGATTTATTCGAAAATCCAAACAATAACGCTGTTTTTATTGACTTTCCCTCGATAAATATGAAAATAAACAGTTGTATGTCTGTATATTTCCCACTAGAACGAGAGTTTTCCCAGTATTGTGTGTTGTCAATAACATGCGTTTTACGTCAGTCTAGATAGATGTATTATTTGTTTACTTTCACACACGACATTGTTTCAAGGTATTAAATGACTTTTCGTAGGAATTACAACACATTCTAGATTTGGATAGAATGTTAGATAACTTCTAGGGTATTCAGATTTGATACATTCAAAGATAAACCTTATTACAATCTACGTTGAATTTCATTTTAACTAGAATCAAAAGTTATGTTAGGCTTAGGATCGAATAAACGTTTTAACGAATAAAATTTAAACACAATTACTTATACATATTTGGAATAGCTATTCCACGTTGAACGCTAGGAAAAATAATCGATGATCTAAAAATAATTATCGACGAACGAATCTTTGACCACGTAAAACAATTACCTATCAAACGCCAATCATAAAAACAATACAATAAATGATTGAATCGTTCAAATCGCTTTTTTATACAACAAATTCTACTATGGGCTAATCCTACCATAATGTAATTACACCTTATTTTAACTCTATCATACAATATTCAACCTTATGACAAACTACCAAGGTCGGGCAGTTAAATTGTTATAGGAAAATATATGTTGGTTTAACTTAACCGTTAGTCGAGTCTTGGTACTAGTGCTTACTAACCTTGGAGGAGGTCGTTGAACCTATGTTTATAGGAACAAAGCATGGCAACATTCCGTATTAAAGGGCTTTATAACATTTACTATAATATTGAAATTATAAGTGTACGAATTTTTGTAACACCTTTTACGCAAAATTATTAAAATAATTTGAATTCAATTTTCCACAGACAGATAAGAATAGAGAATTTTCAAATCTTTTGTGCTGTTTAGTTAATATTTGATACATGAGCCATTTCATTTATAAGATAAGATGAGCAATCTGTTTCTCTATGTAACAAATGCAAATAACATGTTGCAAAAAGACCTACCTAGCTACCATAATGCAACTTTGCAAAGACAAAAATAATGCCGATTTGGTCGAATATGAGATAATATAGTCATTGTAAGAATCGCATGGTATTTATATTCCCAATAACAAATTTATGTATAACCAAATGTCTTGGCGGCCAATTCGCATTGAGCTAGCCTGGTGATTAATGCTCAAACCTTATCCGTGTGAAAAGAGATCTTTGCTCAGAAGTAGGCACATGGAGTCTGGTGTTACTATTTGATAAAATCGGCTGTTAATACTTAAACCATTTACCACTTATCCTCTCCACAATAATGTCTGGCATTGCATGAATTTTTGGCAAAGAAAAAACATTTTATTTTTAAACGAGTAAAAAGTTACGAATAACCATCACTAGTTAAATGAACAGTAAATAGAGTGCAATGCAATCGTTATTACTCCACGTTGAACCTGTATGCAATCGAACGGTAGAAGGATACCCCTTCCCTCCACGTAACTGTACTTTTCCTTTCCGTTGGTTAAGAATACAAAACTTGTATTAATTTGTGGGAGAGTCATGCTTCGGCACTAATGCGCTGGCTCAACGGATGTAGCAACGCTTGTTCGTTGTATTCCGCTGTGTTTGTCCATGTGTGAGGTGCCCAAAGGCCCAATTGTTCCAATTTCGAAATTTTTTTAATCTCTAACCAACCCAGTCTATGCCAATCCAAGCCTATGCTTTTGTAAATCTTCTGGAGTTGCTGGAGTCCATGGACGACGCTGATTGCTTACCATCAAGCGATCCGTCTGCCCGTTTATAAAATTAGAATTATTTTAATTTTCTATTTTTTTTTTCTACAATAGTATTAAATTAGATCATAAACCTATTTTTTGAAGCTCACGCAGTGTAATTTTACATATATTTGAAATCTTTTCACCCGCTGGTAATTTCTTAAAAGACTTTCTATTGCTTCGTATTTTTAAAGCTCTTTTTTATTTATTATATAAAATTTAATGAAAGGAACTCTAATATTCAATAGGTCTGATAGGTATAATCAATAATGTAGATGCTATATTGAAAGAAATGTTTCATTTTCTTGTAAAGTTAAACCTTTTTTTATGAAACTTATATCCCGCTTCTAATGATTAAAATAATAAAACACTTTACTAACAGTAAAACTTAAATCAGATTGTAGCCGCAGACACTGAATACAATTCCATACTTTAACGAAAAAAAAGAATCAGAAAAATAATTTGATATTAAATTCTTCTGATAACATACTAAGCAAAGGTTGTGTTTTGTAAATAAGTCTCCAACATACAGAAAATCGATCCGTTTTAATATTGCATGACAGAATACGGTGGAAGTTCAAAAGTTGCAATTGTTCTAGTTTCAAAAGTACTTAGGGAGGCTATCGAAAATATCTGAGCACTATTCAGGTCAATACAGTCGATAAAAGTGTTTCTCTACACTTTGAAACCATGTATGTAGTAGCAGTTTGAAACCAAGTTTAAAAAATGAGTTTTCCCAAGAAACGTTTTTAAGTACATCATATTTAATGTTCCTCTCAATTTAATTTAACATATAATTGCTTTTCCTTTAGCTAGTCCACCATGAAACTGCGCAAATATCAAATATAGGTCTAAGATAATAATATCCTAAAACGACAAGCTGACAAAATTATGTCAAACACAAAAAGAACAAGATGTTTAAAAGGTTGTACCAAGACTAATGGTAAACTTAACTTGTTTTCAGACATGTTACGAGATGGAGAGGTATTTGCGAGAGGAGCCGAACAAGCGTCGGGAACCTGGCCAGGAGGAGGAGTGGGCTCGGCCTCCCACACCGCCTTCACCGCCAGAGTCGCCGCCGTCTCCTCTGCCAATCCTCGCCAAGGCTCCGAGCACTACCACCACACACTTCACTTTCTTCACCACTGTGAAGTGTGAGCCACCGAGCGACTCTGAAGAGCCAATGCGGGGTAAGTTGCTCATTGATCACCTTCCCTTTTAATATCACTGACAGTTTCATATCACCAGAAAAGGTCAGATAGGTCTCCCAAATATTAAAAGAGAAAACTTTTGCAGTCGAAACTTTCCATATGATGGCAATAAAGGATATACTTTTACATCTTCTGATGTCATTTGCGTAATGTTTCAGAGCAAACTCCCAGCCCGGTGCCGGTGCAGCTGCTGGTGCCTCGCAAGGTGCAGGTGACCAGGCATCACGGTCATACGCATACCACTGACCCACGCCGTCGCGTGCATCGCTGCGAGTTCCCATCTTGCGACAAGGTCTACACCAAGAGCTCGCACCTGAAGGCTCATAAGCGCACTCATACTGGTTAGTATCTATCCCTTCAATACTTACAATGAGTTTGTTGCCTATGGTAAGTATTATTATAGCAATCCATAAGAAAGTTGCTTGCGTCGTTAAGCCATGTGAATGACCCTTCCTACCCTATCTTGTCTATCAGCTCAGCAGGTCATTAGTCTAAACATTTGCCGTAATATCTTATACTACTAATCTGGCTAATATCCATGCAATTGACAAAGTATCAAGTCAATGCTCTATGATATGAAGCCCCTTGGACCGGGGCCGCACTGTCTCGTGTGTTTCCGTTCCCGTCAATCACTTGTGCCCGCTATAAAGCGACTTAATATTGAATAAAACGTATTATGATTCATGCGTCCAATGTCTACCAATTTTACACTTAATGGACTAGAGGGATCTAAGCAGATAAGCAAGGAAAACACATCTTTATTGTTCATCTATTATCGAATGCTATATAAGTATGATTTTAATAGGAGTAAGTATGTCACAACACATGTTCACATTCCCCATCACCATATTCACATCACCTATAAGACTTGCACAGCTAAACATAAGCCTCTACCAATCACCCAAAAACAATAAATGCTAGCGAAATTTAACTTGTACCGACTACCAACTAAGTTAACACGCGTGGCTAAAACCCATTTTCAAAGCAATGACATTTTAATAACTGTGTTATAAGTTATCACTACACTCTCGCCAGCAATTCAACCTACCCCATATGACAACTTTTATTTTTTTGAGTAAAGATTATACTGCTTTGGCATAATAAATCCAATGAAGATTCGAACAGTAGGTGACCTACTTTACTGTCACAAAATGTCCATACTGAATTCGAAATTAAAGAACAAAAACATTCAGCAATAAAGCAAAAAATAAGTCACATATTTTAATATTACGCCATCTAGAAATCTATGCAGGCAGCTTATTGTACA
This sequence comes from Spodoptera exigua, assembly GCA_902829305.4. NCBI lineage: Eukaryota > Metazoa > Arthropoda > Insecta > Lepidoptera > Noctuidae > Spodoptera > Spodoptera exigua. The sequence continues at coordinate 848,493 of LR824601.2, read as the reverse complement.
GTGAATCTACAGTACAACGCAGCTGACTTTCAATCAGTATTAAGTTGTAAATAACGCCATCTATCACGAGAGCCTTGCAGTCGCTTAGGAACCCTAGGTTTCATTAAAGGCAGTAGGAATAAAAAGTACTAGAACGCGTTGCACAGAAATATAATGTTAAGTAACAGCTAGCGATCGTAATACCACCATTTTAATAATATCCAGTGTAAAATATGTAAAACAACAAATATTTTTATTTAACGTTTAGGTCTCCTATTAACAACAGTGTTGTATTCAGCACTATCTAGCCGACTACCGTCGAACTAGAAAAGGTCAAACTGTTTAACGCCACGACCTAGTTCAGAATAAAACTACTAGATGGCGCTGTTTCACCATTCAGGGGAGAGTTGTAGAATAAAACAATTAAATTACATAAAAACTGACACATATCACTACATTTATCACAGAAAAAGTACTACAGACACAAAATAAATGTATAGATAGATCTAAATATCTTTCTTCTCGATAACTTGGTTATGAAGTTAGTTCGTTACTCCTGTATAAAGTCTAATAGTAAAGGTTATCTGCAGTTTAATAGGGAGGGCAGCACTTACCTCTTAACATATCAAACAAATTTTACTAAAGTTCACGCATACCATTGCCCATGTAGCGTATAAAATATAAGGCCCTGGTATGGCTTGAAACTGTAAGTACTGACAGTGAATAATACATTCATGTAACTTTACAAACTTTGTCAAACGACAAATGTAATATAACAGTCTGGATTTATTTAGAGCCTAATCATATTAGAAGTTTGGAAGCGGCGATTACGTCGCGTTCGCGAAACACGGCTGTTTAATTAAAACAGCTGTAATATTGCTAGCGATATAAATTAAATATTTATTTTTCAAATAGTTATTTGCCCCACTTTAGGATTTTTCCTGTATCATAGATATTGTAGATTGGTACCTACATATAAGTTCACATACACATTAAATCCAGACCTAGACCCAGCTATTTATCGACACAAAGAGTTGTTCCGTGCGGGAATCGAAGCCACTACACGTTGCGCGGCAGCCAGCCACCGCGCCAAACGTGCAGAAACCGTGCATTACGAGTATAGTATTATTACGGCCATGACGTTTCAGATTATATCGTATTTGATTTCAGATTATACAACATTTTGATAAGACTATTTTTTACTAATAACTTATTATTGTGAGACATACTAAATTTATTGGCAGTAGTTTCCTAGCGGCTCCCAACAGCTATATAATAAGGCCATTAATAAGAGAAAAAGAGCAGCGAACGACCTATTTTTTGATAGAAGTACACACATATTTGTGTCAATTTATCAACGTACAAAACGACTGCATGACTGCGCGGTTGGCGCGGTGGCTGGGCAACTGGCTGCCTCGCAACGTGTCGCGGTTTCGATTCCCGCACAGAATAACTCTTTGTGTGATCAACAACTTGTTGTTCCGGATCTGGGTGTGATGTGTATGTAAAATTGTCTGTTTGTATTACACATGCCACAGGAGAAAACCCTAATGTGGGAAAAGCTATTTGCCAAGCGCCTGCCCAGCTCCGGAGCTTCTTTTAAAACAATAATTTGTCAATTCCTAACACTAGTCAGTATAGTCTAATATTAGTACATATTCATACACATCTATCACATACGAAAATTAGGGAGTAAGGAGTAGGTATGCAAACAAATAAATAACTCATAGTGGCACAGTAATAAAGGATTAAGTTGGTAGTTGGTAATAGTGCTAGCGAAAATTTTAATTTTATAATCTTCATCGGCAGCTATTTGTTTCGTTTATTTTATGACAATTATGTTGACAATTTTAATGATTTTTATTGTTTACTACGAGATGTAGGTGTTATAGCCTTGTTGCTAATTGGTGTTTTTGGTTGATTTCAGGCGAGAAGCCCTACAAGTGCTCCTGGGAGGGCTGCGAATGGCGCTTCGCCCGGTCCGACGAGCTGACGCGGCACTACCGCAAGCACACCGGCGCCAAGCCGTTCCGCTGCCGCCACTGCGAGCGATGCTTCTCTCGCTCCGACCACCTGGCGCTGCACGCCAAGCGTCACGCGTAGCCCGCGGCCCCCGTCGTCCGCGCGCCGCCACGGAAACGCAAATAAACCGCGCGCGCACTTTTTATTATTTACACGTTATTTTTAGTGGTTCCGTTTATAGGTTGTCGTGAGTTGTGAACACGGAATTGATTGTGATGCGCGCTGCTCCATACAGCGTCAAGCCAAAGAATGCCGCTACATCGTAGCCGAGTCAACACTCATTGCACCTATCGCTTTAAGGTTATTTTTTTAAGTTTATCGAGTTTTTATTCGGGAAAAATCTCTTTGATGTTTCGGCAATTTATCGTTACGGTTCTTTGTTGCTAAGAGTTCAATTTATAGCCGTTGTGTATTATGTAATTTTGTGAGCTTTGTGTATTTTGGCGTCGTCGCGTAGCGATGGCGCGTGTGTGCCATGAGTGGGGGGCGCGCGTCCCCCCACATGCATTTCAGTCGCGGTCATATTATTTATTGGGGAGTTCGGCTAATGATCCCACCGACGCCGAGCACGACCTTTATTATTTTAGGCTTAGTGCGTCGCGTTACCTGATGTCAGTCGGCGCCGCGGACCAATCGCCGGCCTGCGAGCCCGCGGCCTAGAGTCCGTCTCGCTCGCACGCCCGTCTCGCTCGACTGGTCCGCGACTCCGGCGCAGATTCGTGTTTATTTTGTATAATTCGTATTATATTCATTAGGTTAAGCTTTCTCTTTACTCTTTCATTCCGATATGTTGCGGTTAACTGGCCTTTATTTCGTTAGTAGTACGAATTATTATTGTGCGCACTAATTGATTTCGGTGTGCCGGTACACACATAGCGTCGAGTAACATTTTAGTCTGTAGAGAAGATAACATCTATAGTACATAATGTTTTTTTTTGTATTTTTGTAAATGAGACGCTACGTGTGTAGGGCCTCGTTGATTCTGGAGGAGACGAGTGCCGTCGGCTGCGAGTTACGTGTGTTCAGTCTTGATCTCAGTAATATCCAAGAACAGCACTGATTAGCTCGCTGCCGAAGCGTTTCGTCGCCGGTCGGAACACAGTCGCTATTATTTAAGTCCATTATAAATATTTGAAGACTGGTCTCGGACGCCGCGTCCATCACTATACCAGCCTACGCCCTAGTAGCACAGCACACTCGCGACGTGAAACTGCAACGTCTTACAAAGTTCCGCCATCCACCGAGAGTGCTACGCTACTACGGTATCTACTAACCACCATCAACTTTCGTATCTTTATATTTGAACAAGTATTTTTCATTATATTTTATATTAAATTATTCTTATCTTGTATAAGTCATGTAATCATCACAATGAAGTAAATTAAGTTACCAGAAGCACTTGTTTACTAGATTCGACGACATTGCTTGCAAACAGCGTCAACCTGCTGGGTCACTAACGCAAGTTGTGGCAGTTGGCTGCTAGCTAAAGTTTGTCTTGTTGCCGGTATAACTAGTTTAGAGTTAATGACGACTGTAAACTATACTGGACTGTCATTTAATTATTGCACAGCGCGTCGTTGAATGTCAGTAACTATGCATTTTTACTTACATACCTCCCGGGGCCAATAATTTAGTCTTCCCTTTCGATAAGTTCTACAAATATACAAAACAGTATAATGTGCATCACTACGAAGGAACACGCGCACGACACGACACTCAACGAACGAACGAACGAACTCGACGTCAACTGGATTATTTCTAATAAAGTATAAGACAATACAATTTTTTTATATAGTCAACCGTTAAATATATAACACGACTGAATTAAAAAATACGAGAGAGAATAAACAAATAGATCTGATATCTGATACTTCCTATTTTGGTTGGATTACGAATAGTATAATAAATAAATAAAATGTAGTTGTGAATGCATCACGCTTATAATTGCGAACAAAGTTAGTTTAAGATTTGTGACGAGTTTTATTTAATGTTGTATCGTCGGTTCGTTGAGTGCGCGTGTACCCGTAACCCACACATATTCCCATCTCATACAAGTCTGCATTTGCACTTATACACAGTACGATATACAGGTTGTCCTGAAACATTGAGACGACGAGTGAAAATACATACGATATTATTGGTAAAGGTCTTATTTGTTTCAAAGGAATGATCCATGACGCCTATTCCCATAGTTCTAAATTTGACTTCACCAACGCTAAATGCGTTTATCACTCTTGTCCGACCTTGACCTTCAAGCCTTAAAAAAGTGCATAGTTTGGTACTTTCTCCCCCGTCTACTATTTTAAGGACATGCTGTATATCGTGGTCCCACGCACACGTACAGTCACGGTTAAAATACTTTCGTCATTAGTATTCAACTCTATTTTAAAGTAGTTTAGGTGCACAATGCCTCCAGCAAAGATAAAATTCAAACCACTCTGAAGAGTGATAAGGTTATTAAAAGACGCAAGAAATCATTTTTGTGAATAATATAAGGCTTGTTGGGCAGTGTAATATAAAATATTAATCGTTAGTTTGGTGTCATGTAAAGTAGGTAAAAAAAAAATTACATGATGAACACATTTGTACTGTGACTGTACTTATTTATACTTTTATTGAATCATAAATTATTATTTAGTATATTACTTATACACGTGTTATTTTTTTGGCAACATTTCAAAGTTTATACGGAAAAATCTCAATTATTTTTAAATTTATATTTTACGTTGACAGTAAAAAAAAACATTTTATTATTTTCGCGTCGTTTGTCAACTGTCAAAATGGTTATTATTAAATGTGTCATTACTGTTTTGTTTTGACAGTAGACAATAACCGAATTACGTGTTCAATAGCGATACTTAATGAATCAAATATTTTATGTCAATTTCAACGAAATAAATAAGTTGATAAGTATTTTCAAAAACATAAATCTTCTCATATTTCAGATCAAATCTTATATTAGGGAATTGTGAAATATGTAATTATTATTAATAATTACTCAAAAATCATGTCGTATTATGACGTCATATAAGTCATTTGAACAATTAGTTGCTTTAAAAAAATTGCTATTGAGTACACGTAATTGATAATGACGGGCATATACAGGGGGATTTAGATGCAGGTAAGGGCCCTAGTCTCTGGACGGGGCTTAGGTAAACAGTAAGTAAAGTGCTTTGAATCATCCGCGTGAGCTTGGATTGAACCTGTGTACGCCCTTAGCTAGCTTCACACCCAGCTAGAAGCAAGGTGTTACCAAACACGAGTTAAGGGTTAGGCTATATACGTAAATTCAAGTGTTAGCTGTACGAATTTAGCATATTATATTCATACATAAATAACCACGTAAAATAAATAATTAATTCATTCTGCATTTTTTCTAGATCGATGTGTATAAGTGTAACAAACGTGAAATCATAGATGTAAGAAACAAAAAACTAAAAAAAAATATTAATGTGATTCATAAATTTATTATACTTTATTATGATAAATGATAACATTATAAACATGTATGTTATTGGTATGAATACCGCTTAATGGATGGTCTATGTGTTATAGTGTAATATGCACGACGGCTGGTAAATGCATATGTAGTATCGTAGAGGACATTATACTAATTGTATCATACCTATTATTGTTATACCCGCTGACCGCGACGCTAATGTTTGCATTCATAATTCACTACAAACAGATTACTGTACCGGAGTCTAATTTTTGAATCGACAATAAATTATTCCCCGTGTATCGATTTACAATTGCCCGGTGCAATTTTCCTATATTCTGTAGACAAACTGACCTCGGTCGTAAACGGCTTCGAACACGAGGTTCGAAAAAATAGCTCTTTTCTATCAGCGGGTACCATAGAATCGATTTCAAGATTCCATATAAATGTCAAACTATGTCATAATTGTATTAGAAAACGTAATATATAACGAAATATACATTTGTCTAATAACACATATACATATATATACTTACATAAATTATATAAAATAGAGAATTTTTCGTCATTCAAGATACGCGGCTGTGTTAGAATCAACTCTTAAATAAATTTTCTATTCCGCCGACTCGGGAAGCGTTTACAAATATAATTAAAAAATAGTTTTTAAGTCTCCCTATCCCGAGTGATGTTTTGAGGCCGATTCTATAATTAATTAGCAATTTAAACTTTAGGCTCGTGCAAGAAATTAACTTTGTGTCTGTAGCAAAAGTACGAAATGTAAAGTCAATCACTTTCTGAAAACATAAACTAAATAATAAGACTGTCTACTGTCCAGTTCCTTGCGTGTAGAAAATTACCACTTATAATTACCCACCCATTGTTTTCGAGTCACCTAACAACGTGTCCACATGAAGAAAACGAGCTTAGTAAACAAAGACGCACAATTTTATTATTCTTAAGTAAACGAGGCACTTGTGAAGTTAATCTCTTGCTCATCTTACATTTCACTAATACACGCGGTGAAAGCCTTGCCATTTGATTAAGAACTTTGGAATGAAGAGAACAATGTATATTTTGGCACACGACCTTATAACTTATAACGTGAACAATTACAGATGAACACATATAAAGGTTTTACCTGTATTGTGAGCTAGTAGTTGTGACCTAATTTTAATTGGTTTACATTTGGTGATCCTTGTAAACAGTTAAAACTAAGGTCACTGAAATCAGGCCAGGCTACGAAAATCAATATCGAGAAGGGTTGATTTAACGGGGCGTTAAAAACCTTGAAAATTTATGAACTAAAATTGAGAATTAAGAGTCATTTACATAAAATCATTTGTTTAAGCATACAAGAGTAATAATTGAATTTAATAAATTTAAGGCTCTTTTTTGTGAGACCATTTATATGGTTAAGTTCATTCATGTCAATTTTTGCTAATTGTATGTAACAGACAAGGTAATTGCATTATGAAAATGACACTTAAATCTTAATTGCTTTGAGTCATATTCCCTAAAAGATGATTTAAAAATATATTCAGCTGCAAGGTGTATCCACGTGTATTTTTTTATAGTATTTTGGCTAAACAATGCCGTTATTAGATTTTTTATATAACTTTTTTTAATTTATCTTTTTGATACTACTGCTTTGTTACATTCCATGATTCCCGACTCGGCTGGTTATTTTGAATATCATATATTGTAAGATTTTTGACCGCTTTTAACCGGCTGTTGATTAAAAATATTTTTAAGGTACTTTTCATGCTTATCAAGAACTCTTACACAGAAACAATAGTACACAAAACATACAGGATGCTTATAATCTAGAAACATGTCTTTATAAGCTTTTACACAACAATAATGAATGAAATAATAATTGTTAGATAATAACTTTTTACTACTTTTAATAAATTATATTCTATAATAATAAGTAAACATTTACACTATATTATATACTTATGCTCCATGAAGGTTGTCTGTATTTCAATATAAAACTGAATAGTTAGGTTATTTCAAGGTTGTAACTAGGGAATGAAATTCATAATAAGGCTAAATACCTGTAAACAACGATTTAGATCACATTTTTTGTAAAAAACACTTGTTCAAAGGCTTACAAAGACATGAAAAAAATATTAACTCACCCTCTGTAAGCTGCCTTGACCTAGAACAAAAAAAAACCTCTATTAATCCACAGTCGGTTAAAAGCACTATTAAGAAGAAGACTTTCGTCTCAAATCATTGGTGACGTCACAGATAATACGTCATTAAATTGCCAAATTGCGTCACTGATCTGATCTTCTGACAACAGTCTAAAAAGCTGCGCCTTTTTTGTATCAGACTATCCAGAGTGAACATTTGTGATATGTGGCATATTCTCAGCCAGAAATAAGCTTGTGTGGGCTCAAATTACATAAAAAACTAGTAAATTTTATATAGGGAATTAACATCACATACTGTTACTTTTTTAGCTTAAAAAAAAAATGATTTTAGAACTATAAATGTTCCTAGGCTGTATTTTGATTGTAAACATCTATGCTGAGGGATGAGCTTGGACCCAAGTTTCTAATTTTCATAAAGTTCAAACTTGGAGTCACTAAGTTCTTTACACTCATATTTTGAATGTAAGATACTGTGAGAATCTTCTGTATTTCTATTAAATAAAATTGTTCGTTGATAATATTTCACTAAAAGTATTTGTTTCAAGCGCTTTGGTGAGTTTGTATTTAATGTATTCTCATATGTCGTTGTAATTAAGTATAAATGAAAAAGTTTTAATTAATTGTTATGTGTAGATGGAAACAGATGCTTGTATATCTATGCTGGATAGTCATCAATGTTTTTTTATGATTTTATATGAGTATACTTAAAAAGGGCGAAGCTTTTGTGAAACATAATATGTTATCTTCTAGTTTATATTTGTGCCGGCGTTTATATTTCCAATGAGCCGTGTCACGGATATAAACAATTAATTATAGTTACTAATCATAAATATTTACAACTACAAGTAATATTAATAATGGTTATTGTAAATAACTCGTTATTATTATTATTTAAGTGTCTTTGTTTCCTTTCTGATGTATGTATAGTAGGCGCCCCTAATGGGGACAAATGACGTAGCATACACGTTTTATATTATTAAATTTTTCTTATATGTGGAATGATTGTTGTTTTATTTAATGCTAAAGTAAGTCTGCGCATGTAGCGTCTCGCTAATCAAAACAAATATTATGATTTTTATCACTTTATCACTCCGACATCAACAAAGGGAGCTAGCAATTAAAAATAAATAATTACTTGTTGATTTGACGATGATCTTGATTCCAGCTAATACGCCATTTTTTTCTTCCGTGTAAGGTCTGTTTTAACACGAGAGAGTCACAAGTAACAACACAAACCTTTGTATCACAACACTAGACTGGTTACAAACACATTTACGACTCACAACACACACAATCCACAAATATGGTTCACAATTCTACCACAAATCACAGTAACAGCACGGCGCGTTCTATTAATAGAACGACCCGCACGTTATTGATTTTGGAAAATGCACTACTGTCCTGCACTATTTACTTAATTTTCCCGGAAAAATTAAGTGGGTTTACGGACCCTGGCCCGCGGAGCTGGTTTCCCGACGACCAGTCGCGATAATTAATCAACGCGTTTAAATTAATTTCGAAGCGCGGACCGACCACTGACCGAGTAACACCAGAAAAAATATTAACTTGTTACATCGGCTTGAAGTAGTTTAATATGCCAATGCCTTGAAGTTATTCCCAAATGTCAATGTTTGGGATGTGCATAGAGCGGCGCACCTCACTGCCCGGCGACGGCAGGAAATCTGATTCTGAGCGATAGTCAAGGGACGGTACAGTCGCACACTGCAACGATAACTTAAAAAATATTTATTTTTAAAAACATTCTATTATGATTTCTCTAAAGTGTACTTTCTGAAATGAAATTATAAGACGATTTAAGTTGTAAAAATATAAAAAATAAAATGCACTTTACCAGTCTTTTTTCTGAGATGAAGATTTTTATTAAGCTTTGTATAGAAAATAACTTTACACGATTTTACAAGTTTTATAAATTTAAATATTTAAAAACGAATAAAATATTAGGATTGGATAGAATTTTAGCAACAAATTTCAAAAACTCTCAAAATAAAAAAGTTTTAATGGTATAAAAACTATTTAATTACAAACAAACAAGTTTCCTGCTGAAAGACGCCATATGCAGTGGAGCGCAGAAAGATGCGAACGTGTGTAAAAAACAGGTGAGCTGCGTAAGTATCAAAAACAGAATAGAATTATTTAAAACATAAAACCAAATAAAAAAATAGTCAAAAATATCAAGAAATTTTGGCTTTCGTTTAAAATAAGAGAATTTCAAAAATCGAATATTTACACAACCTAATGTTGTAATTACATAACGAGAATGTTGAAGGTTAATAGTAAATTTGTTGTATGAGTATAAAAACTAAAAGAAACACTTATTAAATATAAATTAAAAATAGCAACAAAATGAAACTACATCAAAGTTCGTAGAAAAGTCACAAAAATATTACTATAATGCATAACTTCTCGACACTACCTAATTAACCTAGTCAGACCTAGCTGCAATATGCAATTACAAAATCCATATCAAATAATACTTAAGTTAACGCTAAGACCAAACATAACGCGGTTACCAACCAATCAACAAAAGACAAGAAACAATCGCAAAACGAAAGTGATAAAATGAAAAACGCATCACATCGTAAAATGCAATGTGATAAGGAAATAGCCCCTCTAAGTGAAATACAACCTTATCAGTCACGCAACCTGTATTTTTTACACAGCCACACTAAACTTTTCAACGATAAAATAATATATTTTCTAAAAATACTACAAAAAAGCTGTATATGTATATAAAACGGACAATCATAATTATTAATTGGTTTTACTTTTCATTCATGTACGAGAATGTCGATAGAATATTTATATCGAAATAGGTTTTGTTATCAACCCTGATAGGGTTGTAACAACCTGAAGTTAGCTCCAAATGTATACTCTGTTATCGTTCGTGATAAGCGGAAATAGGCAATTCCGCTTTGACGTTTCAGCACTAGGGGTACATTATGTCAAACATTCCTGTCATAAGGGTCATTTTGGCATGTTCTGTCAAAATATTGAACCTGAATAAATGTGTAACTTTCAAATGATTTTGTGACCGTTTTTTAAGGTTTTAGTTCAATGAAAAAGAGATTTCAAGTGTAAATATCGCTTGTGTCATATTTCTGTAAGTTTTATCGTATGTATAATTTTATTAGACTATATTTTCAAAAGTTTTATTGCCAAACTTGTGGAGACAGTGAACTTATCTCATTTACATAAGATTCAAGCCAAGGTCACGAAAATTGGCACGTATTCAAAGCTTTGAAGTTCGCTACGATCGCGTAGTACTACGACGTAGTAGTGCTACGCCGTAGCCGTCGTATAGAATATATTAGATCCTCCGTTCATGAAAGTTTATGCATTGATGCTTACATTGCTGAAGTTTGTCCGTTGAGAGAGTATTTTGTTAAGAATATATGAGTATCCAACTCGTAATATGCTATAAAAGATTGGAATGCTTCTGAAAGACAACATTTTATTTGAACAGCAGTAACAAATCTCCTCCTTCGTATTCATATAATTATGTATAATAAAAGTAACTGTTTCTTCATAATATTACATTAATGTAACTGTCAGATTTAATTGCTTATACTATAGGTTAATTTTCTCCGCCTGCTAAAAGCGCCTTTGTTACACACACTAATAATCCTTAGAATATTATTATGCTCTCTAGAGGCAAGGAAGATTTGACTTAGTACCTAAAACCAGAAGGAAACACAAACATATTGTGCTTATTTTGTGGCTTTAGAAACTAAGTAGTTCTTAGAGATGTTAACTATAATATTCTGTTGAAATAAATTAAAATTCATGAATTAATTAAAAAGTCTCATAAATGTAGTAAAAAAATGTAGAAAATGTATCTCTTTTTTTATGCAAACGATCGGCAAACTAGCAGACGGATTACCTGATGGTAAGCAATCAGCGCCGCCCATGGACACTCGCAACGGAGTAGTTACGAGTGCGTTGCCGACCTTTTAGGGATTAGGGATTTGGAGCTTTAGGGATTGAGCAGAGATTGGGGGAGGGGAAGGATTGGGCCTCCGGTAACCTCACTCACACGGCGAAACACAACGCTGAACAATCTCTTTACTGAAATACATTCATAGTATATAGTAGAAGGTAGTAAGGCTTGGCAATGAGCTGCTATAAGATACGGTCTGCACATGTCATGTTGTCATGTTTGTAACACAAAACTTTCATACACTTTGTCTTTATCTTTCAAACAAACTATCTTTATCTTGTCATTATCCTATATGTGACATATTTAGACTATGAATGCTGAAAATAACTCAGTTTGGTTCGACATTTCCTCTCATAGTAGACGGGTAGGAAATGTCGGCTTCATCTCAATTCTTTTGGAACTATAGGTATAATATTGTCATGCAGCTCTGTATAACGGACTTTAACAAAATATTTTTTTCGTGTCATCTGATTTTAATTATGATTCCGTGACTACATTTTGGAAAACATAATGAATAAGATAATACAATAGCTTTTATAAATTATCGATATATCATTCAATATTTGGCTGACTGCACAGTTGACGCAGTGGCTAGGCGACCGCCTACCTTGTAACGCTCGTGGGTCCCATTCCCCCATGGAACAACTCTTTGTGTGGTCTACAATTTTTGAGTGATTTGAAATTGTATGATACAATCATAGAAAAAAATCCTAAATAGATCAATGTTTAAAAAATTAATAGAGACAAAGGTTACAATAATTTACACGGTATTAAATAATAACTGAAACGAAAAACACGATAGCTCTAACGTCATACTTTTTTTGTGAAGGGAAGATCATCAAACGACTTCTTCCACCCAGGCACACCCTGGGCGGAAGAAGTGCTAGGCGGCAGGGAGTGCCAGACTTTTACTGACTAAAAACCCCTCCGTTCCTTCTCCTGCTTTAGGTCGAGGCCACGGTGACTTATCGCGCTTGCCCCGCAACCCCAGTTGAAGATCTGCCCTAAAGAGCCCCGTCTGTGGTGGTCTATTGGCTCATTGAGGTGCGCGCCGTACGCTTGGGTCTGGTTCTGATCGATTGGTGAGCTACCCTTACTCGCCGTTTACACCCACACGCCGGACACTAACGTAATACCTAAACTATACAATTGCAAAGATACGATTTAGGAGAGTCCGAAAATCTTGGGGTTCATGTTTCACCTGCAAGAAATGTTCAGTGTAAATAATGTATAGATAGCCTGGCCTCTGGCGGGTATTGTGTTGTTTGGTTATTGTTCAGAAATATAGTGTTGACAACTCATGATGGCATACTGCTGTACAATAAGGTACCTCTAATTATCAGGGGATTTCTTTAACATTTATTTTCTGTAAGTAGCTCAGAGATCGCAAATGATCAGATTTATCAGACACCACTGCTGCCACTGCCAACAATACGCTGAATTACTTCAATAAAACTTTCCCTATCCCGGTAATCGACCACGGACTCTTGATAAGTAGCCATACTTGCAACCACTCAACATTCTTCTTTGACTACCAACCTAATCAAAATAAATCAATAATTTTATTCCTAGTTAATTTAACAGTATAAACAGAAAAATAATAATAAGTAGCATCATAAAATGAATTTTCATTTGGATGACCTCAGAATGCCTCGTCGCAATATTGAAAGCGAGACAAAAGATGTATTGAATAACGTTGTCTCAATCACTTTCCGACGCTGCATGCGTGCGACGAATCGGTACAGGCGAGACGACAAATGAATGCAATGATTAAAGTTTTTTTTGTTCATATTAGTTCAGCACTCTAGTCAACCAATGAATTTAGTTATCATCAGCGCCGAAACTCGCTCGCCAGCCAAGCGTGAAATATACGGTAAATATCTTTAATGTCTTTAGGCCCATATTTATTAAGATCTATTTAATCAGGTAGTCGTAAGTGATGAGGTCGGTCGAAGACTATGGTGACGAGAAAGTATGACTCTTTTTTGAGAGGGGAAATACACCTAATTTTTCTTTCTTTATCTCGCCCAGAGTTGACGAGAGGAGAACTGTTAGACTCTGATTGGCTTTTTAAAGTTACGTGCATTATTACTTACCATCATTTCGGCCAAATGTGAAACAAAAATCTATAGCTTTTTTTATCTAAACTTGAAAGGGTTATGGTTCGATATGCCTGAACTGGCTCGACCGGAATGATATACCACAATTTTACAGAAAACCGGCACCGTCTCTTCTCTCGCACAAGGGGAGGCGAGAAGGAGTCAGACTCTTACTGACTGAAAATACCCCTGGTCCTGGCTGAGGCAGAAGTACCTCATTGCGCAACCCCAGCAGAACATCGGCACCGTCTGTTATGGACTATGTTCTTGCGTAAAATAAAATTTGCGTTGTAGTTTTAATGTTTTTATGTCTGTCCCTTATTCCTTAAAACTAGAAACACACTTATAACTACAAGTGTGATGTGATGATGAGATGTGTCATGCAGAAATCAACATTTAGGATGAAATGATTAATATTTTTGTAAAAGTTTACATTTGTGTCTACGTCAACGTCAAACGGATACTACTCTACTTAAATTTATATTCGGGGATTGGGAGAGCCATGGCTCCCTTTGGGGCTTTTATTTAAGGCGGCGGCAAGTACGTGAGTGCTTGCCTCCTAGAGGATGATATTGCGTGATCTCCGGGAAAGTGGAGATCCTCCTTGATATGGTTACGTCTCGCACGTGTGCGCCACTATGGCCGACGTTCTCATCGAGACGTTCTCTTGAATCGAGATCAGGCGCGATCTCATGGTGAAGTGAAAACAAAGACTGTCCTTATCGAAGGTGGCGTTTGAGGAGTGGCTAGACAGACACAACAGCGTGCTTGCCTTCTATCTGTCGTACCTGTTCCAGGTATTTTCCGGACACAGAAGGTTCGAGAGGTATCTATTTTCGATCGTGTCGTCACAGTTAAGCTGAGCCGTGTCTTTAGGCTAGCAATCTATTGAATTTTATAGGTAAGTTGTTACACCTGTTTCAAGTAATAGATATGTGACTTGTCTTAAACGCACAGAAATTAGATCTATATTCCACAAGATCCACATAAATGAGGCATGATACATTGTATTACGTTTGTATTATCAAGCACTAAACTCCCAGATTATTCCAACGAGCGGACGAATAAAGTTTGCCCCACCCTTAGATTTTCTCCAGTGAAGTTGGTGCGTTTACAAACATACAGTTTCACATTCACATCACACCCACACCCGAAACCACAATTTGTGGATCACACAAAGAGTTGTTCCGTAAGGGAATCAAACAGCAGCAACAGCAAAATCAGCAACAGCGCCAACCGTGCAGACTTTACTGCTAGTGAGAGTAAAGTTTCCGAGGTTATTTTGTAATATCCCCCTTGTTGTCTGATCCATTACGGCGTAAAGTACGTAATAAATGGTATTTAAAGCCTTGATCAAGCCAACGTCCATATCATTGTGAAGACACCGGTTCTCGACCGATCACCGAAGCTAAGCAAAATCGGGCGGGGTTACTACTTGGATGGGTGACCGTCTTGGAATACCGTCTGACGTTAGCTTTGCCAAGGTTGCGGGGCAAGTGCAATGAGTCACCGCGGGCTCGGGCCCAGAGCAGGAGAAGGAAGGTGGGTATTTTTAGTCAGTAAGAATCAGACACTCTCTCGCACTACCCTGGGCGGGAGAAGTCATTTGATGATTTTCCACTGACATAAAAATGTCTTGATAAAGAACATTGCTTTAACTAATAAATAACCAATACAAAGAGACTTGGTGACAAATGCGCCCACAGAAACCCCACCCACATAATATATTTTTGTTGCCATTTTTCCATTATTTAGTAACCAGATATTATTTTGTCATATTGGGTTACTTAAATTGGCTATCATAATGATCATACTATATAAATATGTCTTCTGAGAAAGGTCACCCCCTCGAAAACGCCTTGGGCTTGCAGAAACTATTTTTACGCAACTGACAGTACGATGAAAAAAGCAACCAAAAATCACCAACCATCACTTTGATTAAACCTGGACATATTATATAATTTTCGAGTAAAAATCTTTATTTTATGCATATTCAGTAAGTCTGAGAATAGGCTACTACCTATTTTCGGTTAAACTGATTGAAAAAGAGTAACCATGGAGTTCCTTGCTCGTTCTTCTCCATAGGAACCTACACTTTGGAACGAGCAAATAGCTTCACTAGAGGTCAGACGGACAAACTGACACGCTTAATGTTAAAGCTCTTGAAATACTTTTTTCCTTGTTTTGCTTGACGTTCAAAAGTATTTACTGTGGTCTAATTGAAATAAATGATTTTGACTTGACTTGAATACCTTTTTATCGAATCCCTAAACGATAACGAGTGTCACGCCTAACATAAAATACCTGACTAATTTTAGAGCATTTTCTTTATAATCAGTGATTGTAAATTGAAGTTTCACTCTCTATCACCAAACTCCAATTTTAATTTCAATTCTTTTATTAATATATTATTATTAAAAAAAAATTTAGGCAGACACACACACACACTTTTAATAAGTTTATATTTTTTTTCTATAGTAGAAATTCTCTACAAATTACGAGTAACTATGGCTTTGACTATGGTCATTACTGCTCATTCCTTCTCCGTTGGAGAACAGTTCTTTCATCGGCAGTGGACACTTGAAGTTCTTGGGCACAATCTTTAATAACAATTTTAAGTATAGAGAAAGAGTGCATAGGCACTGGTTTTCTCAATAGGTAAAACCCATAAACTTTGTACACATGTCAATGTTTTCATCCAATCCTTTCAGTAAGGATTGATCAAACTTAATTACTTATTTAAAATCACGTTAGCAAAATCATTCTATCAACATTGTTACAGAGATAATTACAAATGGTAGATCGGATTATCCCGTGTTTAATAAAATTGATAGCGACAGTACTTATATCGATCCGCGCAGCCGCGGCATTGGGCACGCCGGCCGGTACGGCAGTACATACTAGCAAGCATTCTTGCCAACAGCTGAAAAACTAAATCTCAGTTATCATAAACAAACAATAATAAGTGATTAAAAATGGATGATCCCCGATATGATCCTCGTATGCTAGCCAAGTATGGAGTGGATCCTGAACAAGATAAGCGCCACAGGGAGCTCCTCATGAAGGAGTTGACGAAGGTGCGTCAGGATGCCCGGGAGAAGACGGAGTTTGATAATCTGCCTTTAAAGGAATTGCGCGGTAAGTCGAAAGCATTGCGATTATTTATCCATACATTCATTCATTTGCTAATATGTTTTATGTTTTATATGCGTAAATTTTGGCTACTGGCAGCGAACTAAATTGGCGTATTATTTAAACGTAGGTAACTAAAACATATTAATTAAGATAGATACGCTCAGTTGAAATTAAATTAAATGATTATTAATTAATTATTAAATTATTATTTCGAAAGAAACATAATAATATATATGCAACATTGCACCCAACATTTAAGATATTATACATCTCAATCATAAAAAAAGACCAAAACTCGCGAAAAGAAAAAAAAGTTGAAGCAATTATATTAATTAAATGTCATAACTTTGTTTGGCTATCAATCAATAAAGCTAGCGTTTCCAGGGCCTGTATGACGTAAGCTTTGACCTACTGCAGTGCGACCCCGTCCCGTTTATCAAGTGCATTCGATGCGAACCCCGACCACTCCCTTTATTTATATATTTATTTATGCACATTGTGTAAACAATTGTCTTGTGCCTTAGAAAAATCTTGTGCGAATTTCTTGTTTACAGTTTTGTTTTGACTGAATTGTATGGCCTATTTGCATATAATGTCTTAGCTTGGCGCGCGCGGTGTAAACATAAACAGTCCGTATGGAGCATGACAGAAGGCTCTAGGGGTATACGGGATCGATTCACTGGTACTTTTTGGGTTTTTTGAAATATCTTAATATTGTTGAGGAGTTTGTGGTTAGCTATAAGCTAGGAGTGTTATACAGAATATGTACGCTACTGATTACCTGTCGATGATAATAAGTAAATGCGGATTTTTAATAAAATACTTATTTGCTTCTTTAACAATTCTATTATAAGGAAAAATTTTAAACTGACACATATTTTTTTGTAATGTGGCAGGCAATATCAGACTGACTAAAGTTAACTCTATTCCCACAACCCCAGAAGTAAACAAGACATAAAAAACACTAGTTTATATTATAAGCGAGCTTTGCAAAATAGACTGTGTTCTGTTAGCTATAACGTTCAATATTATTTACAGTTATAAAAACAAAACAATACATATACCTTTACGTCTCATTTTCAGATAACTACCGCCGCCTGTACGCTGAAGCGTGTATTGATATGGAGAAGATACGGGATCCAACTTACCTGGAGGTCCTCAACTACACAAAGGCCCATCTTACCCCTGATGGTAAGGCTAATTTATTTTATTACTGATTATTCTCGCACGGTTTCACTCGCTGCTCGGCTCCTACAGATCTTTGCGTGATATTTTATAGCCTTCCTCAATAAGTAGACTATCGAACACAAAAAGAGATGTCCAATTCGAACTATGAGTTCGGAAGATAAGCGCGTTCAAACAAACAAAACAACTCTTCGGCTTCTATAACATTAGTATGTACAGTGAGCAACAGGCCATTCTTCCCCAATCCCCAAATCCTGAAAAAGATGCAAACCTACTTGTCTCTGGTGTTGTGGGTGTCCACAGACGGCGCCAGTAGATCACCATCAGGTGTTACGTCTGCTGGTCTCCTGCCTTATACATACCATTCTATATCAGCTTTTCCATTGGAATTTAGACTTTGTTTGTGTACAGATATGGTTTGAATCTGTTATGCTATAAGTTTCAAGTAAGAATTGTTAAACTTAACGTAGGTAGTTATAAGTTTCTAAACCTTCTTTTTGAAGACTTCTAAGTTGAAGACAGCTGAAATGTTGCTATGTGAAATTAACTTTTTCTTAACATATTTCATGTTTTAAATTCCAGAGTTCAAATCGATCCGCATCGAGGTGTATGCTGCTTGCAACAAGATTTCAATGCAGCAGGCTACATGTATGTATACGATTTTTATAAACGTTCTCTTATGATCAAACATAGAAGTTCCACATGCCCATCAGCCCCAGACACGGAATATCGACGCTGCAAGTGTTGTACACGTGCCACACTGAAGTCCGGCACGTCCAAGGCACATAAATGATTGTGTTGGTTTTTTAAAAAAAGAAAGCACAAATAAAAAACAAAACACAATCACATCTGCTATAGATTCCACACCATTGGCAGAAAACCCAAAACCCTTATCTTTAAAAGACCGGCAACGCATTCGTAACTAGTCTTGCTGGTGTCAATGGGTGGCATTGGCGCGTTTGGCGACCTATAAAAAGAGTTCTTTCACTGGCTATTATGAATAAGGATTCGCACATTGTTGATCTAAGTATGGATCTGATGAATATGTGTGAACTTGAAATGATTTGTTAAATAGTTAACATAATATGTAATAACGAATATTTTAATTATATTTACAGTGGACAAAATAGCCCACCTGGTGGTGCTGCACGAGCCTTCAACTTAAGAAAGTCGAAGAACATTAAAATATAATAAGTATGTATCTCTTTATGTCTCTCTGAAACATAGAATAGTGACTTTTTGTACCCTTTTGCACTGCTGCACCAAACCTGACCAAAATCCCGATCTCTTTAATAATTCACACTTTATTTTTATATAAGTTGTGGGTAACAAGGTTGTCGCTAATTCATTCCTGTACCACAAAAAGAAAATGAAATTTGCATGTGTTATCATGTTGATTTTAAATAAACAAATACTTTTTCTCTTTTCCAGATTTTACCGCGATCTGCTCTTCATTGACGCTGCCATCTGCTGCCTCCCGTCTTCGAATCAACATTAAAGCAATCAATATCATGAACAAAATGAAAACACATATTTTGGAAACACGTCTCATTAATCACTTTGAACCCGGCTATTGAAAATTAAGACTTCTTTTAAAGTGAAGAAGGTTGTATTTCAAAAGCCGGGTTTGTAACAGAAATTCTATTTTTAAAAACAGTTTCGTGCTCGTAACCAGCCTATTTGTGCTAGTCAAATAGAAAAGACAATATGGCGGACAACTTTTAACAAAGTTTATTGATTTTTCTATTTGATTATTTATTTTTGGCATTTGGTTACACGAACAAATAGAGTAGATGCCGTTAAACAAGAGCACGCGGTAAAATTAAAAGCGAGGCTAACATGTATATTACATTTTGTTGTGTTATATTTAAGTATAAAATACGTTATAATGTGTTGTTATGTTCATTATTTGTTGTTATACGTTTGCAGACATCATGACTAAACGTGCAAGTCACGTCACGAACAAAACTTTTTCTTTTTGTTGTTGTTTTTAAATGATATGTTTTAAAACGATGTGTAGAACAGGGTTTTCCTTACTTTTAGTTAACCAACCGAGGTTAAAAAAAATATAACGCTTTTTAACTTTTTTTACAATACTTTTGTATTTATTTATTTTAATGATAAACTTTTTTGCATAGGCTTATAAAGCCTTAAAGGTCTTTAGATCTCATCTTGGGAAACCTTGACTTAGGGTATCCGTCAGTAAAAACATTTTATGTCTAAGTGTTGTGTTTAGTAGATCGTCGCTTAAGTACTAACACCGCGATATTTTTGCAAAGATTTTTTGATACCAATCCTTTGTTAATAAAACTGTACATATACTAAAATGTTACAACGATGTTAAGATGACTTTAGATTCAAAAAGACGTTTTATTCATGTCATGTTTCAGTTCAAAATCAAGAAACAGATACCAACTATAGGAAGAATTTAAAAGTAAAACCAGAATACTTTCACTACAATGCTATTATATAGATTATTTTGTGGTGTTAGTATATAAACGATGATGTTATATATAATCTTACATTGTACCTTTGCCAAATGTTAGATTTAAGTGAAAAGGAATGACGGATATTATTGACTTTTTAAGATAAAAAACGCTCAGGTTTTGAACTCTAAACAAATGGCTATCAAACATGAAACTCAATATCAAATCCATACAGTTATTGCTATAATTTCTTTAAATTTTTGTATAGGTAGTAGATGTCTTGAGACATACTACCTAAATGTATTAAAATAACGACTTTCTTCGACAATACTCTTGTTCATGAGCAGTGTGCGCGTTGTGACGTCGCGGCGCCGCGCGACGCGAATTATGATAAAGAACCATTAAGGTTTTAACAAGATATTTTCTTATGAAATATTTGAAAATTTATTATGTATTTGCGCGGGAAAAAGGGAACGATGCAATACGTCAATCAAACTCGCTAATCTGTGGCACACTCCTTTATTTTTTTTAAATAGGCGGGAACGCGCGGTACGCTGCCCGCGCATGTCATATCAACATTACGGTGCACGTTCGTCGCTAGGTTTACCAACCTAACAAACTGGAAAATGTTTACTTGTCTCAAAACAGTCAGAACTATTTTATAAATGAGACGACCCCAGGAAGTTATTACTTGTGTGTATATTTCAACGAACAATTTAAATTTATGAGTTTAGTCTTAAGGTGTGTGATGTAATATCATAATTATGCAATCAATAATGTCCGTCAAACCTTTTAATAAGTGTAACTAAACATCTATCAAATCTCCTACTTCTAGAAACTTTCAGAATTTATATTTGGTCAGTGTCCGTTGTAGAACACGGTCTAATAATATAACCAACCAGTATCGAGCTCAAAATCTGAAATTATTACTTTAATTAAATAAAAGTGTCACTTCAACATGACACTTAAAATATCAAAGAAAAGTTAGGTAAGGGAATGAAAGAAAAAAAAAAGAAAAATTTAGAATGTACGTTCGTACATAGATTATAATTACGATTGTTTTATTAGAAAAACTTGTATAATTGAATGATTCTCTCAGTATTCTCCACTGTGATCAAACGTAGTTTTTGCTCAAACGTTCCAATTCTATTAAATCAAGTTTTCCTAATCAAACAATTGTAATAATGTTTATTTAAATTTAAAATGTGCCGTACGATTTGATACGGGAATTAGGCCTGATATATTGGCGAAAGGGATAAATGGAAGTATAGTTATGTAAAATATATGTATAGTACGGTATGTGAGACAGACTTGTACATATGTATCTATAATATACATATACAATGTACAATGACTGAGCGAAGCACTGATTTTTAATGATAAACGTTGACAATCATATGTCATCATTATTATTTTGTTGATATTTAGCACAAAATACTTTTAAACTTTTGTAAAAAAAATGTATTTAGGAAAATTGAGAGGTGGGCACTATAGTGCTGACATCCGCTGGGTCAAATCTGGTGGATGATGGATGCTTAAAGGTAAAATTTTATGAAATTATACTTACTTAACGAGAAAATTGTGATAAGAAAAGGGTTTGGAAAATTGTATGTGAACGAATCTGACGGTTTCTGCTATCTTCTGTCTGTCTAACGACTAAATGACAAACTCTGTATTTCATCCACTGTCGTCTCTTACTCAGTAAATAAAGAATAAATGTGAAACTGAGAGACCGTTTTATTATGAACCAAAATGTGTTTTGTAAAAGATTATATTTTATATGTGCTACTAGCTTAATTAACAACCCCTTCAACACAGGGGCCATTCGCTTGAAAAACAAATGATTGACACCAAGATAGTCGGGTACCCGTGCGAAGCAGGGACGGTCTGTTAGTATTTGATACATGTCAATTTCATTCCAATATATTGAGTTTTCTATTGGTCGGTTAGCGCATGTATGCCATCTAACTTGCAACACTATCGGGTTTTACCTTTCCACTGATTCGTGGTCCGTGTCCTTGTTGTTCATATTTTTCTTTTTGGCACAGGTATTACTTAATGGCATAATTACAACACTACATATACTACTGATAAATAGATGGAAATATATAGTTCCGGAATTTATAGTACACATTTACGAGCTTTAATGTGTCTTCAGTTATAAGAAGATTTGCAAGCATGGGTAAATATGAAACTAAACAAGAACGATAATCAAGGAGGTAAGGAAACCTCCTTCATGATAACTTCACTAACCATAAGCGCGAGTGTCAGTTGTCAAAAATTTTTTAAAAGTCTTTGTACCTACCTACTTAATTTATCGAAAGGAACTAGAATGTTAAAAAGGTGCTTTAAAATGATAAAATGTATAGAAACATTTATTTTTTATATATTTATAAGTCTTTTGCTTACACACATCCTTTCTATATGGCGATCTCCGATATCTTCTTTCTTTCTTCGAATCGACTTGTTTTGATTCCCATGGTTGAAACCCTCTTCTTTCTTTATTTCTTTATTTAAATTTTACTCATTGAATTCAGGCATACATCAATATTTTAATGATCATCTGAACAATCAACGCAACTCATGGACAACCATAAGTTACGAGTGTTTTTCCGGTATTTGGTTGGTGTTGAGGAGTTGAGGATAATAGGATTTTGGTATTGAGTACTGGGCGCGAATTAAAACCCCCGATAATCTGGCTCATACTGTCGAAACATTGATGCCAAAGCGTGGCTCTGCCACATTAAGAATTGTATTACAGGCTGACAAAGGACATGAAAGTATCATGGCACTTCTTTATCGTCACCGGCAATTCAACCTTGCGTATAGTTTTAGCAGCTTCAGGAGTTTCAGATCAGACGGAGAGAAACGCCTGCGTCTCTTCAATGTGGAGACATCCTGGAGAATACGGTGGAGATTATGGTAGCAGTGTTCCCAGCCTGGGCTAAGCACCGCCATGTCCTCCGGGAAGTAATCAGCCGGCATTAGTTGAGGCCATGGTACGGAGCGAGAGGCGAACTGGCGACCCGTTTCCTCTTTTGCAGCAGTCGTGCTACCAAAGGAGGAGGTGGAAGGGTCATTTAACCATATAAAATCCTCCATTTATCCGCAGCACTAAAGTTCTACTACTTTACACAGTTCTCTCCGAAAGACTTCCATCGGGAAGTGATCAGCATCCATGAACATTAACTATTTAAGTGTCATTAATTCTTACTTGGTTTATTCACATAAAACTGCATGTGTTCGAAATTAAAATCTTCACATTCTCTTAATGTTCTCTAAATCTAGTGGCTTTAAAACGGCAATAAGTTATGCAACTACATGATTAGAGTATTACATACTCGTAAAAATGCAAAAAAAAAACTTAACGACTTATATTGACTAGTACTGACGTTCGGCAGTATGCTCAAATCACTGGTAGCATTCACTTTATTGACATGTAACTTCGGTGATCAATTATCCAGAATTAATAAAGGGAACGATGTCAAGGACGGCGAGTATCCATTCGTAGTCGTGGTGCTTATCGCAAGCAATAAACGTGAACATGGTTTTATTAGAAGGTGCACAGCATCCATGATAGCTAAGGATTGTGCACTCACTGCAGCGCACTGTGCCACCAACGAAACGATAAAATACTATATTTGGTACGGAAATTATACTGTTTCTCCATTAGTTAGCAAATTGTATACTCCAATAATAGAAGTAATTATGCATTCGGGCTTCCGTTACAAAACTGCCGCCGGAAATAGTGAAATATTGTCATTAATTAAGAATGACATTACTCTTCTCCGTGTTAACGATATTACACTAATAAGATATGGGAGTATTTCGCTTCTCGAGTACACGGTACTGGAAGGATTGCCAGTCAAGTTCGTGGGATGTGGGAGGACTGATAAAGAAGATGATGATCAGCTGCGCCAGCTTCAAGTAGGCGAGGGGTTTATTTCCCAGTGTAGTTGGAAGACGAAGCAAGTAACAAATTTCGCGTTTTGTGTCTCCCCGCAGGGCGCGAGCTCAGCAATTACTGCCGTAGGAGATTCTGGGGGTCCTCTACTATTTGATGATCAAATTGTCGGAATTCTATCCTTTGGTAATGTCATAGAAGATGCTTACGTACCTCTTAGTCCTTACCTTACCTGGATATATAGTAAGTTCAGACTCATGTCGCACAAAAAGAAAATGTAGTTGGATGATTTAAATAACTCCTTCGTATTTATGTACTCTTTGATATTTATATAGCTTCGTATGTTTTGTTGTTTTATTTGTTGAAATTGTGACAGTTTGTTTATGATGATGACCATAATACATGCAAATAAGGAAGGATGATGGAAGGGCAGAAGTCGCAAAGACAAAAGAGACATTAAGTGAATTAAAGAAAATATCCACTATAAACACAATTAAGGTAATAAGAAACCCAAATAATGACAATAGTGTACACCAAGGGGTTTGTAAAAGTTTATAAAGTAGTTCATTAAAATCAGGTGAAAATACAGAACCTTACAACTATAGGCCGGTCTCTATTTTGCCAGTGTTGAGTAAAGTGTTCGAAAGGTTATGCAAACTCAAGTGCTGCGTCACTTTAACATAAACTCTATTTTTACTCTCTATACGGGTTCACCAAGGGACGTCGCACTAGGGACGCAAGAGTATCGCTTATAAAACGGGTTTTCAACTGGTGGGAAAAAGAATAGAATACCATTGGAATATTTTGTGATCTTTCGAAGGCTTTTGACTGTGTTCATCACGAGATACTATTACTGAAGCTAGAAGACTACGGCATTCGGGGAGTTTTAGATTTATTGAAGTCATTGAAGTCAAACAAAGTAAACTCACAAGTAAACACACCCTCTGAGTTTAGTTTGTTTTCTTGTGTATCTATGGGCGTGCCGCTGGGCTCAATATTAGGTTCTTTCCTATTTTTGGTTTATGTGAATGACCTGCTACATTTGTTCTAAAATGAAACGCATATGGTTTTATCCACTGATGCCACATCACTATTTTTTTTACATAGGCAAACGTACAAGTATTACTAAGTTAGTAACGCTTTAATAAATTTTCATTAAACAACGTATTACTTAACAATAAAAAGACTAAATTCATTAGATTTATTTTGCCGGATGTTAAAAGTAACGTATGTATGCGATGATAATTATATTATATGATAAGAAACTAGAATTTTTAAAAGAGACTATTTTCCTGGGGATTACTGTAGACGACACGCTGCAATGGGGACCCCACATCAGATCTCTAGCAGGTAGATTGAGCTCTGCAGCCTGAAAGACTGCCCGGCCAGACTGGTGTAATTAAGCTACTTTTCTAGAAAGGAATAGGGTAGGAATTCTGTTGCAGGGACAGGCATTCGACGTTGAGTCTATCTTTATCTTGCAAAAGCGTGCCGTCAGAGCTATCTATAACTTAGGTGGTCGCGAATCTGTGTGGAGGTAGAGAAAAGTTTAGGAGATGAAAGTTATGACCGTACCAAGTCAATTTATTGATGAAAACACTAGTTTCTTCGAGTTTGTTCGCGTGGAATAGTGTGTGTCCTTTCTCGAGTTTCAAACTATGTCTGTACCAAATTTCACACAAATAGGTTCAGTAGTTGTTTAGGCGTGAAGAAACGACAGACATACAGACATAGTTACTTTCGCATTTATAATATTAGATCGGATTTGGATTATGTATGTTAGGAAAAACCTACAGTTATTTGTAAAATAATCTGACAAACATAACTATTACACTAGACATAGGAATAGATTAAGTCAGCCGTACACTCCGGCCACCGTCAGCGCGGGCCTGCTTACGGCTAGCTAGGGTAGCTCGCTGTCCGATTATATCAGTGCGCGTCGTAAAGAACCAGTAGATCATCACATATGGGACGACAGCTCCCAAGGGTCAATCGCTGTAAGGTACCGCGGCCCCGATTTAGAGCAGGAGAAGGAACCGGGTGGTTTTTAGTCTCTAAGAGGCTGACACGCCGTTTCGTAATACCTTGGTCGAGAAAATTCATTTGATTACTTCTGTTAAATAAAATCTAGCAGGTGCAAGCACGTTTAATGTATCATGTACCGTAGCTCTGCCGGCTCGAAGCAGGAGAAAATACTTAGTAGGTTTTAGTCATTAAGAAACTGACACTTTACTGAACCTTGTCAGTATAACGGTAAACGCAGCACTAGAGTTCTCGGGCACGCTACCATAGCAGCGGTAAGACCCTCTTTGAGGAGTGGCTTGAGAGACGCCACGGCGTCCTCACCTTCCGTCTGACGCAGGTGCTTACCGGGCACGGCAACTTCGGTAGGTTCCTGTTTCGGATTCAGCGGGAGGAAACGCCCGAGTGTCGTCATTGTGAGGACCACCTAGAGGATACGGTGGAGCATACGGTAGCGGTATGCCCTGCCTGGGCTGAGCACCGCCGTATCCTCAGGGAAGTGATCTCGCGCCCGGCCTTAGTCGAGGCCATGGTGCGGAGTGAGAGGAACTGGGACGCCGTCTCCTCCTTTTGTGAAGCAGTCATGCTCGCAAAGAGAGAGGCGGCCCGCGTGAGGGAGCAATCTTCCTCCTCACGCCCCAGCTGCCGCAACTGGCGACACTACGGGGGTCAGGGATCAAGGGACGATCTCCGGCCACCGTAAGCACGGGCCTGCGGTCGGCGAGTAAGGGCAGCTCGCCGCCCGACCAGAACCAGGCCCGAGCGTACGGCGCGTAGCGTTCCGCGCGCGCCTAAAAGAGCCATTCGACCACCACAGACGGGGCCCTAAAGGGCTGATATACAGCCGGGGTTGCGGGGTAAGCGCAATGAGGTACCGCGACCTCGGCACAAAGCAGGAGAAGGAACAGGGGTGTTTTTAGTCAGTAAGAGTCTGACACTCCCTCCTGCCCGGCCCTGGGCGGGAGAAGTCATTTGATGATTTTACCCTCACAAAAAAAAACACTAGAGTTCTACTACTTAACACAGGTCTCTCCAACGGACTTCCATCGGAAAGTGATCAGCATCCACCATGAACTAATAAGGTTTAATTAATTACTACCTGATTTAGCCACTAAGTACATGAAAGCTCACGTGTTCGAAATTTAAATCTCCAATATCTTAATGGATCAATTAAAAAAAACACGAATGGTTTTAAAACGGCAATAAGTCATGTAACTACATGATAAGGTATTAGTACAAACAAATGCAAAAGAAAATTAAAGGACTTTATTGACTAGTGCTCAACGTACGGCAGTATGCTTAAATCACTGGTAGCATTCAGTTTATTGACATGTAACTTCGGTGATCAATTGACCAGAATTAAAAAGGGGAAAGATGCCAAGGACGGCGAGTATCCATTTGTAGTCGTGGTGCTTATCGCAAACAATAAACGTCAAAATGGTTTTATTAGGAGGTGCACAGCATCCATGATAGCTAAGGATTGTGCACTCACTGCAGCGCACTGTGCCACCAACGCAACGAAAAATCACTACATTTGGTACGGAAATTATACTGTTTCTCCATTAGTTAGCAATCTGTATACTCCAATAATAGAAGTAATTATGCATTCGGGCTTCCATTACAAAACTGTCCCCGGAAACAGTGAAATATTGTCAGTCAGTGAGAATGATATTGCTTTACTCCGTGTTAACGATATTACACTAATAAGATATGGGAGTGTTTCGCTTCTCGAGTACACGGTACTGGGAGGATTGCCCGTAAAGTTCGTGGGATATGGGAGGACTAATAAAGAAGGTAATGATCAGCTGCGCCAGCTGCAGGTAGGCGAGGGTTTTATTTCCCAGTGTAGTCATGCGACGAAGCAAATGACAAATTTCGCGTTCTGTGTCTCCCCGCAAAGCACGAGCTCAGCAAGTACTGCTATAGGAGATTCTGGGGGTCCTCTGCTATATGATGATCAAATTGTCGGAATTCTTTCCTTTGGTGATGTCAAAGAAGATGCTTACGTACCTCTTAGCCCTTACCTCAACTGGATATATAGTCATTTTAGACTCATCTCTGACAAAAATAACATCTCTAAGAAAATGTAATTGGATGATTTAAATAACTCGTTTGTGAAATAGGAAGAGCTTCTGCGACTATGTTATACTAATATTTATGTACTCTTTGATGTTTACATAGCCTCGATTTTTTTACCCACTACTTATTTATTTCTTAACACTTTTCCACATACATCTGTGTAGACTACATACAAGGTGGACTTCATGCTACAGGTATACTCTGCCAGTCGAACCTTTGGGTGATGCAGAGATAACAATAGGTGCAAGATGCAAGCAAAATATTACTGATATATTTTATTTTATATTTATATTTTATACACTTACTTACATAAATACTATGATAATAAATAAAAATGTATGAGAAATAAACTTGCATATAATATTTACATGCACTACATACATATCAGAATATACATATAAAAGGATTAATTATTGTGAAAACTCCGCTAATCTCTCCAGTAGAAGTTCCCGAACTTTTTGCTTGAAGGTCAAGCAACTGACACCCTCCTGACATCGGAGGGGAGTGCATTCCACAATAAAACGGCCTGAACAAAGAAAGAAAAATGAAGGAAGTTGGTACGGTGAGGACACAGGCACCGGTGACCTGTGCCTGCCAATTTATATTGGTGTCGATGATTAAACCCAGATCTTTAACGCTGCCACTGAAAGGAATGATCACACCGTTGAAACGGACAGCTTGGAAAGAGGAAACGTCAACTTTACTGAGTAAGCGACTTCTACCTATAATAATAGCCTGACATTTGGTAGGGTTCACTGCCATGCCAAATCTTTCTGACCTGTTACTGATGGCAGTTAAGTTGTCATTTTTATCGGAAATGGCATCAGTCAGATTGTCAGTGCTGGCTTGACAGTAAAGCTGCAAGTCGTCGGCATAAAGATGGTGGATAAGAATAAGAGAGGAGATAGAATACCGCCGCGCTATTGTTTTCGATGAAATTGAGACTGTTTGTTTATAATAATGATTACAGTACATGCAAATTAGGAAGGATGATGGGAGGGCAGACATCGAATAGAGAAAAGAGAAATTGAGTGAATTAAAGAAAATATCCACATAAAACATAATGAAGGTTATAACAAAAGCAAATTAATAAAGGCTGAATATGAGCTGCTCATTAATTTAATGGCAACTATAAAAACACGCATCCACATCAAGATAGATTTAATATAGAACAACAACACAGAGATTACATTCAGGTACATACAGTTTTAAACTAATATTATGTTCAATGAAATTATTTATTGGCACAATTCTATTTTTGGTGTATAAAATTATAATTTCATCTGTTTGTAAAGAGAGCAGCAGCAGTAACGTGACTAAAACAGTATATTTGTTTCGCTCTTACGTAAGGTTGCCAACATTTTTCCTTCGCATACCTTCTTATCCGTATAAAGAAAGATGTTAATTTGAACCTTATTCCATTAGTTTTACATAGACTTATTAAACAATTTCGTGCAAACAATTAAATGTTTACAGTTATATGCAGGGTACCTCACCCGGTTTCAAAACTAATTCTCAAGTGACTGGTTGCCGAAACCCGTGTTGTATCTATATGTTTGCCATGGTTGCTTGCTGGGTCGTGTATTAATGAGCTAATTATGCCATGCTTGATTTGATAGGTGAAATACCCGCTTAGTATAACAATATATATTTAATTTAGTGAGTCGTTTTTTGTATTCTAATGCTCAAACTTTTCTCCACTTATGAGCTGGATAGTGATGGTGGTTTTCTAATGAAATAAGGTTTAGTCCATTTAATCGGTCACATGTACTCTTGTCGTTCCATGAAGTTATCAGTTACAAATAAAGACATGTCTCACTAAACGGAAAAGACTTCTTTTAAATCGAATGTAATTTCGTTGTCAATATCGTTAAAGTGATTTTGATCAGAGTGATTTTAGCTTTTCCCTAAAAAAGTACAGTCGCAGGTAAAAAAATATTTTGGAGCCACCTAGACAAACGTCAATTAAACGCTATAGTATAGTAAAACGTCTGAATAATTAAGTCAATGTATGTATAATATTGATAATGACATTATTTTTTTTACCTTTTCTTTGACTAAATATTTGTGTTATATTATTCTCACAAAAATGGAACCAATTTAATAATGTAACAAAGAATCTGATTGTAATGCAGATTGAAAAAGATTGACCAAGGAGTTCTTTGCTAGTTCTTCTTTAGAAGAATCTAAACTTTGGAATAAGCAAGTAGCTTCACTAGAGGACTTATCGACAAGCTATATTTTATTGTTTTTAAATCTTGGAACGCTGTTCTTTCGTTCGTGCACCTATTGTTGTTCTATTGTGTGTCAAATTACTAAGATTGAAAGGTTGTTAAATATTTATGTGACGTTCAATGGTACCAATAAAGTAAATGGTTTAAATAAAATAAATAATTTCACTTTGACTTTGACATTGATATTTGACACTCAACCACGCCGGAAGACAAAAAAAGCGTGATACACTGTGGTGCTGTTGATTCTATGCACTCAGTCAACTAAAATTGTTTTGAATATCATTTAATTAAGGGGACTTCATATGAGTATTTTATATATCTTAATAAGTCAAGAATTATAAAAAATATGTATAAAAACAGTGTTAACTGGGTACATGGGCATTCTAAAAAAACCTCTATAACTTCAAGGTACAGGTTAGCTTTGTATTTGTATAATCTTCAAAAATATAATATTATAGAAATTTATTAAGCTTAAAAATTTTAAAAAATATGAAAAAATCTAGTTTCATTCTTACCTTTTACATAAATATAGTAAATTAATTAGAGTTCATAAAAATATGTAAGTAACCCTCTAAAACCGTATAATGAACCATTTGGTCTAGAAATATAAAATTAACAACAAGAATTATTCGTATACCTACTGTAAATACTTGATACTTAAAAATACTTAAAAAATAGTACAAGTTGAGTAAAGGACATAGAGGAGGGACCATGCTATGTTAAATTGTTCCTACAGAGTCACAACTATTGCTACGAGATACGAGAACGCCTTTGGGAGGGAACCACTCTTCATAAAGTTGCTGTTCCCTGTGGTATTTAAGTGGTAGACTTTTTGAGATATCTTTCACTATGTGATATGAGTCAAAACATCTGTCAATTAAGCTAACATAAAAGTAAATCAGCAGTATTGGATTAGGTCTTATGAAAGATAGTAATATATGTAATTTGAAAAAACATTGAACTACAAGCACATAATAGATTTCTGCATTTTTAATTAATATTTATGAGTTTCTTCTTTTACAATTATTTTTAGGATGGCAATTATTACTTGTTTCTTATTCTTATGTAACAGCCTGCTAAGTTTAAAATATTTTTTTAGTTTTGATATTTTTTTCATAAATGTTTCTTTTGTCAGTGCATAAAGTTTTTCTGTTTTAATAAGGTATAAGGTTAATTAAGTAAATGCACGTGGAAACACATTAAAAGGATGATTAATTCTACTGTTAAATAAATAATTTAACATTAGCCAAATTCGATTGTTTTTTTGGAATGGCAATCGTTGTAATGACGACCGCCATTATCAGACCGTGTTTCATTAAGTTCGATAGTTTTGTATTTAAAAGGTACTTGCTCGTGTTTCTGATATATTTCCAAATATGGTGCAACATGACCCATTATCAAGTATTAATTCGTTTATGGAAAAACTCAAACAAATATTATTAGTTAAGTACAGAAGATCACAACAACGATTAAAATTACTAATACATTGAGTGATGAGGATGGAAACATGACAGACGCTACTGAAGACAAAGGACAATGTTGAGGAGCAGCGCGCGGTGTTCGGCGGCTAATTCTGCTCACTGAAAGGGAAACGTATTATTTTTTATAGTAACTAGGAATTACTTAAGTGAAATAAGCTCTACTGGTTTAAAATCACAAAAGGACTTTTTTTCATCATCTATTTCATTACACAATTCTTCCAGTACATACGTTCCTCATCCGTACCCCCGTTTTTTTTTGTTTTCATAACTCAAAATAATTATATTTTCTACTTTTATACCTAAATTACTATTTTCAATGACTCACCTCGAAGCTGCCTCGCACCGTTTATTCCAGCGGCAGGGTCAGCGCATAAAGATCTAACATGTGGGAGATAGCTGAAATATTAAATAAAAACAAAAGTCACTTGAAAACTTAATGTTACAGCTGAGAAATATAACAAATGATCATATAAACTGATAAGCTTATTGGTTAACTTTCAATGTTTTACAAAAGTGTTTTTTGAAGAACTATTGACTTAGACTAGAAATATTGACTTGACTAGTTATGTGTAGTGTTATTATAAAACAATAGGACTTTTACGGACACACGCTTGAGGAGTACCTATCGTGGTGCGAGTTCGAGGGGATCTGGTCGCCAGGATAGAACGAGATCAGTTACTGGCAGTAGTTAAGATTAAATATATTAAAAGGTCCAGATATTTCGAGAAAAGTTTCCTCTTTTTTTGGCATTGTAATAAAGACTATAAAGTTCGCAAAGATGCGCCGACGACCCCATCTGCATCACTTGGTGGTGCATGGTTTATAGAGACCTTGGATTTGGCTATAATGTGATTTCAACAACTTCGATAACAGTGTTTATACCTTCTGTGTCTTAAAATAAATACCTTCATAAGTTTTGAGCTAGTTGAGATGAGATAAAAAGGCAAATCAGTTTTTGGAGTTCAAGCTGAAGCAGGTGGAAACGTAGCCGAGTTGAAGGTAACTTGTAACTGAGTTGAGGTACGTTAAGTATTTGCAATGAAGGCTCTTGTAGAAGCCTCAAGTGATAAAGAAGGAGACATGAATTGTGAACGCTATGTAGGGAGGGAATCAACTCACGAATATAGGAGGAGTTTGATACTTACGCAAAAGCTTCAGCTTTTCCAACCCCTTCTGCTCGTATTCTGAAAAGGAAACGACTTGTAGTTAAATAAAGTAAAAAATAATTCAGATTATTCACAAGTATCTGAAATGGGAAAGTCAATTGGATGCACGCCTCTTCATGATTTCCATTATTTTGTCAACTTTGGTCTGGTTAGGTTTGGAAAAAAAGTCAGCTCTTGACACATTAAGAGTAATAACTACAAAGAAAATATCTGTCATTTAGTCTAGCTAACGTCTAACTAACTATAAAAATCTTAACAATGGCTTTTGGCAACTTTTGGCAAAAGCAATTGCTTTCGGGTAGCTTTTTAGGTGGGTTGACATAATTCGAGGTTTAGATTTTATCATAATCACGTATAGTTATCAAGCGATTTGGTTTTAAATTTATCTTTAGTAATTTCTTACCTTGCGATTAAAATTGTTATCATAAAACGACTTACCTTCAGGACTGAGGTTCAGAGCCTTCAGATCTTTAAGAAAATCTGCGGCGCCTGAGTTCGGATTCTTCACAAGTTGTTCCATGACTTTTTGACGAACGTCGTCTCGGGTCTCTATAACAAAACCACGATAGTATAAAGCTCTTGTTTTACAAAACGTCAGGTATTGACAAACACCATTTTTATTTGGTGGCAGTTTTAGTCAATATTCTCTTCAAATTATTTGTAATACCATAATAATATATCCCTTTAATAAGCACAAACATTCTCAATTAATTTGCAAATTTAAATTGAAATTAAATTGAATGCTCTGTTCAACGTAAGCTAGATATGAATATGGTGTCGTCATGGGCAAATGGCGTTTGCATAATATACGTATTAAGGCACCCGACATGTATCATGTACAGAAAAAATTGTGGAAGCCGTGGTCTTCTTTATCAACATTCAT
Organism: Spodoptera exigua; assembly: GCA_902829305.4. Taxonomy (NCBI): domain Eukaryota; kingdom Metazoa; phylum Arthropoda; class Insecta; order Lepidoptera; family Noctuidae; genus Spodoptera; species Spodoptera exigua. The sequence goes on along the minus strand of LR824601.2, from coordinate 814,322 downwards.
ATACACATACACTTATTCAAATCTTAATTGGCATTGCTTAGCAAAAATATGATTTAAAATCTCATCTGAAAACAATCGAGAGCTTTTGCTTGACCTTCAATATTTAACTGCGTCACAAAGAGTTAAAAGTTTACACATTTCTACTAAATTGGGTGTTAAGATACCACGTTTCATGTGTAAAACAATAAAATTGGAAAATATAATATAAGAATAAGCAAGTCGCAAAACAAACTTTATGATTTCGCCATAACTACGCAGTAAGCTTTCTACGCAAAAAATTCAAGGTCGATTGAAAGTTAAGACAAAACCAACTTTATAAGGAAACTGGAACATTGTTCACAACAGTTATTACATATAATTCTCGACAAAAAACTAGAGAACCATTCAATTGCGCAGTACCTATTTCGTTAAAGAGCTTCGTCCAGCTGCCCACTTGTGTGGTCGCTTCAGTCACCAGGACCTTCCTTTCGATTCTTCGAATCACATATCTGCGAACTCGGCAGATCCGGCGTCGGACACCTCCAGAAGACATGCTGAGATCAGAAAATTTATCACCAGGAACTATTTAAATTAGCAGAAAGTAGCTCTGCAGCTGCGTCAGCAAGCGCAACTTTGACAGTAATACAAATGCCAGAGGGCGTTATCGAGCCAATCGATTTGAATGTACACGGGACACTCGTGTGCAAAAGTAACAGCGAATCCTATTTGCAATTTTGATTGCACTTCTGTGGTCCTGATGCCATCGTCAAATATAGATTTGCTACCTGACTACTAGTTCAATTCCTTGGCTAGGCAAATTTAATTTGTCCCTTGCTCGTAGATCCTTTTGGATGATTGTTTTAACTTATATCAAAATTGGCACTTTCTGCATGGTCAACTGCTTGTTGGGTATGGATAGTTTTGAACGAAGCAGACTTACCCAAATATTAAAGTAACTCGAAATTTTTTTAACAATGATGATGATAACATGTACATGGATTGTACTTAAATATTTTTTGTAGCTATCGCTATATAAAATAAATTCGCATCAACATATATTTTAATAAACCCTTTGTAAACACAATATTATTCAACGTAAGATTGTGTTTCCTCAGTTAAGGTAATATTTGAATTGAGATGAAACTTTTCACTCGATTGTACATTTTCAGAAAGATGTTCGGACTGGCAGAGTGAGACAACACTATCGTCGATGATGCACGAATGAAATGATGAAGATATGAAGTCAACCCCAAATTCCTCTAATCAGATCTTTCCGTTATATTCCTTTTGTGCTGCAGATTCAAAGGAATTTAGTAGTCATCATTTTTTGAGATTTAAAATGAGTCTGTTCAAAACACCAGACAAATATGCATGCAAAATTTACACCTATTATAACAAGCTTGCCTTGATAACTGGGTCTTCCAAAGTTGAAAGATAAAACCCCTTAATACTTGAGAATATTTAACAGCAAGTTGGTATTACATTTTATTTTATACAAGAATTCTCCTGACTTTGCGAAGCGAAAAATAAGGCGTAAGGCTAAAAGCCGCTGGCGTAGGGGACACTCCGGGACCCAAGATCTCCTGCCACCGTAAGAGCAGGTCTGTAGACAGCAAGCCTATCTCGCCGCCCGACCAGAACAAGACCCGAGCGTACGGCAGCGGCGCGTAGCATACCACGCGCGGACGGACAGACGCACACTCCCTCCAGACGGGGCCCATCAGGGCCGATGTTCAGCCGGGATTGCAAAGAACGATGGGGTTTTTTGTCAGTAAGAGTCTGACACTCCTTCTCGCTATACCATATAGGCGAAAAAATCATTTTATGATTTCAACCGTGACCTCTAAAATAAGGCGCTTGTACATGAACATCAGAATCCGTCTTTAATTTTTTTTCCTAAATTCCAAAAAGAAAAAAATAGTTCTGAAATTGATTGGTACTTAAATGATGCTGGGCCTCTGTCTACCTCTGTATGGAGTAAAGGCTTGAGGCAGATCAGATCATGAATTGCTGCATTGAAACCAAACTGTTCTGGTGCGGTATGATTCGCTTGAAGAACTACAAATTGACAGAAAACAAGTAGCAGCACGTCTATAATAACCTTTTGAACTGATACTTCTAATCACCAACCAACTAGTGAGGATGTCATGGGTAATCGCCTTAAGCAAAGGTGATCCAGTGGTTAACTGCCACGGGCTGCTTATAATAAAGAAAGACTAGCCTATTGTTGTTACCTTACATAAGTGTTCTTCGACTTCTTTCAAAATTCTGGTGAGAAATCTTTCTTCTGAAGGAATACGGAGCTGTTTTTTTTATTGGTAGTAAAAAAGCTAGTGTTTGTGTCGAATAGGGCGTTTAGGTTCTAACCTTGGTTATCTCATAGGAAAGCGGCGCGGCGTCAAAAAACGCTTGCGTTGTAATGTGGTTCACCTTATAAGTGAGGTTTCTGAAGATCTTATCTCGACTCTCTTTCCAAAAAGGTCGGCAATGCACTTGCATGTTTCGTTTAGCTTCTGCTCATTTTGTTCCAACGTTGATTGCTTATCAACAGGAGACGTGCGTGCTAAGCTGCCAACTGCTATCCATAAAGAACAAGATTGTTGGAAAGAGAAATAATTTCTGCGTTGCACAGCAAAACTTTAGAATGACCATTCGATGGCGATATTACCGAACCGATACTAACTTTAAACTTATGTAAACAAAGACGAGCATCATCATCATCAGCCTATAAGTGCCTACTGCTGAGCAAAGGCCTCTTCTCAAACGTTAGAGCATTAATCACCACGCTTGCTCAATGCGGGTTAGCGGTTTCAAACTTATAATTAGAAATTATAAGTCCAAGTTTCCTCACGATGTTTACCTTCACCGTATGTCAGTGGAGTCAAAATAATCATAGAAAGTACATATAACTCGAAAAAAGTCATATAGGTACTTGCCAGGTTGCGAACCCTCATGTATGAAAAGCGGGCCACCACGACTATTACGAGACGACGAGACGTGACAACAAGACGAGCATACTCCTTCTGAAAAGATCTGTAACGCCTTTGTGACTCTTCTGGAGTGGCTACGGGCAGCGCTGCTTTTCCTCCAATTCCATAAAAACAATTTACCGCTGCCTAGCGTTTAATATTTTAATGACATCGTCTGAGTCGCGGGCTGCCAATGGATGCAGGTTGTTGTTCGACGTAGAAGACTAAGGAAGAGGCCTTTGTTCAGCAGTGGACATCTTCCGACTGATAATGATTGTAATGATGAAGAATAATTGAGCAAGATAATATGGTTGGAATATCCGCCATGAAGAGGTGAAACGCCAATCATCTGGGAGACCGACGATAAAAATTATTTGACACTCAGATTTATTTATTCAGTATAACATTGTAGTACAGTAAATACGATATAATTATGGTAATACTAGGACTAGACATGTATACGGGATAAAAATATTTATCATTCCGTTTATTAACATCAAACACAAATTATTTCTAAATCTTTTGTATCCGTTTCACAGATCAATGTAACAGACTAGAGAAGTAAGAATTTACTTCCATCTTTTCATTTTATTTGATGGACAAAACATCTTAATTAGTTACTTGACCTGTAAAACCGACCATTAAAACCTTAGCTTTAATATTCGAAATGTTCGGTACATGTGCGTTGTCACATCGTGTTAAGACTACATTCTACTTACATTGCATACATTGACATTGAAATTACTCGAAATTGTTGCTAAAGTTCCCTTAACTCTATAATTATTCTGCTCAAATCAATTAAATCTACAAAAATGACATTTAAAAGTGAACTTCTTGTTAACATGAGTTCTTTTTTAATTATGAGAAACCCGTTACATTTTTTTCTATTCAGAACTTTCCAGTTGTCTAGGAAAACCTTGGGTATTGACATATTTATACCCCAAGTGTCCCAGTGTCGAAATAAGAATAAACGGGTTTGGATCTCTTAATTCCAAGATTAACATTCAATGATTATAATAAATTGTGCGATCTCATTTGCAATCAGTGCTCCTAGGCTCGTAGGGTTAATGACTACTCCAATTCCATTTAGGTCACAGGGCAAGGCACTCTAGTCCCTTCTGTAGACCAATACAATCCCATATATTTTGTTAAAAATATACCTACAAAATATTTGTGCGTAAATATCATATACCTAATACATTGATCACCGATCTCCACACTAGAGTTCCCTGTATTATGGAGGTCAGTCTCTAAACAATCAGATCATTTTAATACGATAAGTTAAATATTTAAACGACTATTCGATAATACAACAAACGTTGCACGTATTTTCGACCGTAAAATTACCAACAAAAAATCGAAATTCGTATGCACGTCACAAAATAATAAGGTCTATTTTTATTTGTAAATCTTTTATGAGTTTGCTTGTGTAAATATCGAAGTTTTAATAATAATATAATAGGTCACGTCTTACAAAATAGGGTAGTTTTATGGTCGATTGTACTTAATGTTAAGCTTTCTGTAAATACAGCAGTCCGATTTGAAATAACACGTTTCCAAAACTACTAACAGTTGTAAATTCCACAATATTTTATAACTTACCTACCTTTTTTTAAAATCCAATGTAGTCAAAACACCTCTGAGGCTATTTAAGTATCTAAATTTTCGTATGTGTATATTAATTCCTCATTTAAAAACCTTTTTTCTTCAAACCTTGGCACATCAAAGAACTTTGCCACAATAGAATGTACAAAATAAAGGACCAATCGACGACATTTTTCCTCTATAACAACATCATTATATTGTACTAAAATTTTGTATAGCAGTCATAATAGAGAATAAGCTCTTTTTATCCGACTCTAAAAAGACGGAGGTTCTGTGTTCAGTATTGCTGTAATAAGGGAAAATGTTATGGATTGGTTTTCGTACTATTGTCGCTATGGAAATTTTGTTTTTATAGGTATACTCTAAATAGAAGTTGAAAAATTGTACTTGACAGACACCTTAAGTTACTTTTCTGTTTATATTATAAGTAAATTAAAGCTGATCGTATTTGTTACATTTAGAGAAAATTTGGTGGAATAAATAGATGTCGACAGATCTTCAATTGCCTATTTACTGCTATTTTCTTTCCATTGATTTTGTGTTGAGTGTTACGTAGGCGTTTTAACACAGAGGAGATTATGATTTACATTATGATTTTATATCCTCGTTTCAAGAAAAACAACAGCAAAGCCTATCATAAAAATTCATTATCCTTTGTATATATATTTAGGTACTATAAAACAGAAAATTTACGTAACCCTTTTTAAATTCGGGCAGAGAACAAATTTAAAAAATGGCGTGAAATAATGAAATAGTATTTAAAGTTCATCTGAACTGCTAGTGTCGGTCGCTTCCTCAAGGTATTGGTGGCCGTTGATGAGGACTGGTAGGATGTCGTTGTCGGACAACCCCTGGTAGATCCGCAGCCTCCCATCAGCCATCCTCTTCCATCAAAGAGGGTAGGGGTGTGGCAAACACGCCACATAAACCAGCAGCTCCGAGCGTTTGTACTCTGAAATTATTGTATTAGTAATTTAAATGTTGTTTAAAGTAATTCATTACTAGATAATATTGACATTTTCGGTATTATGGTAGTTACTTATTCCAAATTAGCGAAATAACTGAGGTGATTGATGTACGAAATTGTACAGGGGTGAGAAGAAGGTAAAAAAAAATAATGTTTACCCTCCTCAGACATTTCACTTTGAAAGAACTCTAAAAAATCTTTCACGTACGGGGTTTTCAGATGTTGCTGCATCTCCTTCATCACCTGTTCGTGCATCCTTTTGTTCTTCTCTGAAACAAATAAAACACTATGCTGAAGCGCTCTAGGTCGATAGGGCTTAGTTAAGTTTTATTGTCATTACAGTTATAATCATCGGAATAATAACATAACTAAAGAAAATTAATTTTGAAATATTGCCACACAAAACGTGCCCATTTTCCCATTTTAGAGTAAAGTTACTAAAACAAGGAAAAGGTTGAGTTAGCCTGGCGCCTGTTCATTTTTTTTATCATTGTTTTTAAGATTTTCGCTTTTGCCATAATGAAATCATTAGCAACATCAAGACTTTATAGCATATACAATACAACCCATTCGCGTATGCCACACTTGTACGATTAATGAGCGTACCTAGCTTAAATTGCTAAGTAATTAGCAGTATTAGAGTTTATAGTTACAGACTGTATCACAGCGCACTCACCGAGCTCTCGTTGCAGATCATAATTTTGATTTTCCCTGGCCTTTCGTCTTGCTTCCACCTTATCCTTGGCATCCATTTCAGCTGCCATTTCCGCAAGAGGCGAATGTTTAATCGCTTCTTCGATTGGAATTGTATCAGAATCTGACGAATCATCATCGTCTAAAATTAGCACGTCGCTTGGAGATCCTTGTTTAGGTTCAAATGCGCTTGTTGTAGATGGTTTATTGGCGGTCGTTGCTATCTCCGTATGTGAAGTGGTAGCTCGTATCCCGATAGCTTCAGACGTTGTAGCGGCTGCACTCGTTGACATTGTAGTACTACAATGTGCTTGTGGGTATTCTGTTGCCCTTATTTGAGGAGGATGAGGTCTCGCTGTCGTGGCTGTGCATGTCGGTGTGGAACGTTGCACCCCGGGTCCACCCGCCTCGTTCCTATCCGACACGGTAATGTCTCTCCAAAATCCGGGCCCCAACATTTTTCGGACTGAAACATAATACCGTACCATGCAAAACGTTTCTATAAATTGTATCGTGTGATTACGTACTGTGTACTAGTCGCCAGCAACTGTTATTGAGCAGAGTTGAAGTGGGTGCCGCCATCAGAGGCGACACGCTAGTTGAGCAATGCGCATGAGTTTCATTTTGAATTCTGGCGTTTTATGACGATAACGTTTATTCATTTTAACCTCAAGAGATTATCCATTTCATTATGATTTCGAAGTTCAGTGGCTAGGTTCCATGATAATAAAAACCTATATTTGTTTTTTGAGGAAAAAGATTTTACTACATATTTGGAGTATGATATAACTTTGTAGAGCAAAATGTTTAATGTTAAACTTTTACAGATAAAGTTTCAAAGTCACTTTAATATTTAAATACCTAATTATTTTTTAATAATAGCTCGTCTAAATCAAACTGTAAATAATCTTCGATAAAATTATATTACACTTATAGGTACCAACATACAAGTTGAGTCCCTTTCCGTCTAATATCGAACTGTCTGGCACCAGTTCATTCAACTCAGACCGACTTAGGTACAATCTTATTTATATGTTCAACTAAGCCCCAAAAAAGTTCAAGGACCGCTTTGAACGCTCTGATTAAATAGCTCCGGAATTTTATTGAAAGTGATACCTTATAAAATCGATTTTAATAAACGGCCATGAATATTAATAAATTTACTGCTATGAATGGAATTTCGCTTAGGCTGGTTACAATTAAATCATATCAAATACAATGTTTCAGTCGCGCATACCATACTATATATTGAAGTATTGAACTACTTGGAAAAGCGTTCCGAGCTTAGCTTGATGAAATACATACATAATAATATGTACAAGAGACTTATTTTAGTATTATCGACAGCCCTACAACATACTCACCCAAATTTTTAGTCATTCTTTCTCTAGCTCGGCGCCGCCTCTGACCTCTCTTCCAGGCTTTAAGTATGCTAGCAATCTTCGCCCGTGTAGACAGCTCTTTTTTCGTACTAGTTGGTCTTTGGTCTCGCGACCTTTTTGGGGTTCGCGGTGATGCAGTGGCCGCACATATTTCTGGTCGTGCTTTCGATGTCGTTGCTACTTGGATGTCAAATGCAGGAAGCGTTATTTCAGGGCGTCTGTATATGCATTCTGGGCTTTGTTGCTCGTTTGTAGTCAATAGTTTTTCTGACCCTTGTATTTCGTTTCTGGTGGAAATTTCTGGGAGTTGTGTAATGTTATCTGTATCTCTCATTTCGTTTCCAGTCATCACTATATCAGGCGGGGCTAGTAAATTTTCTTTATCTGTTATGCTGCTCTCAGTAATGACTTCTTCAGGGCTTTTTTGTGGGTGCTCTGTGTCTTTAATTTGGCTTGTAGTCATCACTACATCTGGAGGTCGTTGAGAATTATCTTTGCCCTCTACGGCACTTGCAGTATGCAGTTCCTCAGGAGCTTGCCCTGGAATTTCGGCCCCATCAATGCCATTTGTAGTCTGCTTCTTATCAGGAGCCTCTTGAGAGATTTCTTTTTCCTGGTTTTCGCTTGAAGCGTGCGTCTCTATAGGGGGTCTTTGAGAGTTTCCTGAGTTTTCCATGTCATTTGAAGGCATCATATTTTCTTCTAAGGATTGTTGAGGGTTTTCAGTGCTCGGCGTCGCTGAAGTTGATGCGCTGTGCTGCACTGGGGGCTCTTTTGTTCTAGAAGGTGGTTCCATGGTAAATTTGTAGCCCTTGGTTTAGGTAACAGTAGCCAGAACTAAACGCTCGCACTCACCAAAAGAAACTGCCGGACGCCTGCCCGCCGCGCAGGTCGATAAACGTACAGGCGCGCTCATTGATGTCTTGTATTCAATTTCAAATCAATTTGTTATTATTTATTTATGATCAAATTTGAAAATAAGTAGAATATATTTATACATTAATTGATTAAGAAATATTTAAGTATCAGGCTTTCCATCTGCTCGTTTAATAACTAAGAGAAGCAATTTTTCAATATTTGATAAATGTTCATCAAATCTAAAGTTTGTTTCGAAGTCTTCCAATCAATAGAAACCTCTTGAAATAATTACAATGACAATAAGAACGTAAAAAGTGTTTGATAATTATCAAGAAAGATAGTAAAAAAGATATGAGTTTTGTAGAATTCTAAAAAATAAGGGTAATAAACATCTGCTCATGTTTTCTAACATCGCTCAACCGGGGAATCGAACAATCCAATGCTCATCTCTGTTTTTACGAATAATATATACCAATACGAATAACATTATAATTTGGGGCTTGGCTAACAGCGATTATTTAATTGTACAAAATGTTAAACCTTTCATTTTTCAACGTGTCTAGCCTCAATCTTTGTAACGTCACATTCAGCGCCAAACATTTGTGAATTGCTCAAACCGTTTCGTGCGAGATTGAACCCGACACGTTTTACTTACAGCAGCCAGTTGCCGAACCACTAGTCCAACCGTGAGGTCATCACAACATACTTAATGTTCATATTTTTCTACCTCGTTATTAAGAAATAATTAAACAACATTCTTTTATATTCACAGAAAACTGTAATTATTTACAATTCAAAAACGCACTAAATTCGACAAGATGTCAAGATTTCAATCCATTGATTCCATAACATAAATAAAATGATTGAATGATTTCAAAAATATATATGTTCCGCTCCGTTCAAGCAAGAATACCCTTGATGAATAAATACCTGGCAGCGACTTATCGGAAATCGGAACACAACAATGAAAAGGGTTCAACTTATTGACAACTACCTCAACCGTAGATAGTTTATACGAAACATGGCTGCAATATAAAGGTAGACCTAATGTCAGCTGCTTGTCCACATAGAAACAAACCATTCGATACAATGCGTAGAGGTAACAAAAATACTTTAACATTTTTCCTTTTGTGTCGTGGGTACGGTTACAAACATACAATTTCAGATACACATGGCACCCAAACCCGGAACGACACTTTGTGGATCATACAAAAAGAAAGAGTTGTTCCGCGACCCGTTGCACGGCAGCCAGTTGCCCAGCCACCGCACCAACCCTGCAGTCACACTTCACTTTAACTGTGAATTAATGAATCGCTTGTTTGATTAGACCACCTACACTTGACTGTAATCACAACATTCTATGTATATATTTTTATGTTATAGACAGACTGATTACCTGATTTTAGCTGAGCACTTGGCCTTTTTGCTCCATGCATACTCTCCATTGAAGTTGTAACTAATTTGCCTGTTATTAATTCTTGCGGTGCAAATAAATAATTTTTCTTTCTTTCTTTCTTTCTGATGGTAAGCAATTGGTGCCGCCCATTGACACCCGCAACACCAAAAGAGTCACGAGTGCGTGGCGGCCTTTTGTAGGCTATCAAGGATGTAAGGATAGATAATAGATTGGACTTGAGGATTGAGGATGGGGAGGGAAAGAATTGGGCCTGCGGTAATCTCACACACGAGGCGAAACAACGTTAGTGTTCGTGCAGAAGCATGACTCTCCCACACTCTTATATCTGTAGTGTTTCTATTATGTGTAAGTATGTGTGTAGTAAAAATGTGTTTAAATAAATAAATACATTATACTTATATTGTTTATAACATTTAAATTTCTCACCATTTAGTAATATAATCACCCGCAAGCTGAAGTTGTGACGAAAGAAACGGCAATGTTTTTTAAACAACCCAACGGATATTTTACTCATATATATCTCCTTTTACTCAACGGATACATGAGATTCCTCCGTGGCTGTCATTGTATAACAACCGTAGGCAAGTAGCGAAACGAAGTAGTTTTAACTGTGCAAGAGCCATGCTTCGGCACAAATGGTTGGTCCACAACCGGGTTGGTAGTTGTGGTAGTTGTGGTGGCCAGTGTTGTGTTTCGCCGAGCGAGAGAGGTGAGAAGGCTCCAACCTGAACCTTGAATTCTTAAATTTCCACTTGCACTTGTAACTCCTCTAGTGATGTCGCTATTAGTTTAGTTGTTGTTTATAATGAACTCGTTTAATCCCTCCCTTTAAAAGCCTGAACACGTAGGTTCTGCCTGATGACTGACAGGCAGACGGGACTTGATGATTAACGACAACTCTTAAATTTGAATACTGTACATTGTACTGTAATCTATAATATTGAGCAGAAACTAATATGAATGGTAACAAATTTACGTTTTGGCTGGGAAGAGTTATGTTGGTGGCCCGGGCCGGGCCGGTGTCGTGGATAAAGTGAAATAAGGCATGTCAGAGGCTGGTGTGCTGTCATCGTCTTCGCCCGTCGCTTTGCATTCCGGCTCTGTGTCTTTGCAGTGTTGCTAATGGCTAGAATTCAAAAAGTCTACAAAGCCAGCCAATTACCTTTCTTTTGGTCTCTGCTTTAGATAAAAAGCAGATATATAATTACACTAACTTATTTATACTTACTTATATTTACACTTCTAGGCTTTAATTTATTTATTTTTGTGATTCGTCGGCTATCTTATTCTCTAACAGCCGCAGGCGCCCATGGACACCCGCAACAACAAAGGAGTTACGAGTGCATTACCGACCTTTTGGGGATTACGGATTTAGAGAAATTAGGATTGGGGATGGATTGAGGCAGAGAAAGGATTGGGCCTCCGATAACCTCACTCACACGACGAAACACAACGCTGTGATTGTTCCACGCCGGTTTTCTGCGAGGCTGTAGTATCATCCGGTAAGGCAACCCATTCGAAGCATGGCTCTCAGACACTTTAATTAACATTAAACTCATTGAGTTTATTTATTTCCTCTTCATTTTATGGTTTTGTATACATATGAGAAAATTGACTAAAAATGTTCAGCTATTTGCTTGTGCGTTTTTCGTGTCTTTTTAGTTTACATAATGAAAACCGCTGCCACTTCTTCATTTTGACGAGCCCAATTTCATCAAAGGATTTCTCCTACCCTGGGCGTTTCTTCTTTTACTTTGGAGCAGGACCACGGTACTTTGTTATTTTTCTGAGTTATATGTACTTTCTAATATTTTAAAGATATCACTGACATTCGGTGAAGGAAACCTTTGAGAAGAGATCAGGACTACAATTTTTTTTAGAGCTCTAATTGCCAACCCAACGTTTTAACCAAGCGTGGTAATTAATGCTCAAACTACACTTGTGACAACGCTGGACAAAGAGACTGCTTTACAAAAGAGGAATTTACCATAATCCCCAGATGTTATGGATTGTAAGAGAAATTATAAAAATAATATTCGATATTTAATTATTACTCATAGTTCTGCACACACATACGAGATTCATTTAAATGCATCTCGGATCACTGTTTCACTTAACTGTACACACTGCATCGCAGTGAAGTTGGGACAGTAAAAGTGAGATAGCGTTATAGTTCCGCATTATGAATGTAGCTGATATTCCACCAATGTCCGTCCAGGTCAGCACTGTGTCCTAGATGGTTCGAAAATCAATACACGAACTGCATAGAATACATATATAAATTATACCTGTGAGAATTGGCTCCACCCTTTGCCTCTTTTTAATTGAAGAAGGTACTTTAGTTCGTGTATTTGGTATAATATGTTTGAGAGGTACAATGTAGACAAAATAAAACTAACTTTACAAACTGATGCATATTTCTTGATAAAATTTACGATGTTTTCTTTTTTTATGTTATAGGACGGCAAAATAGCAGTCGGATTACCAGATGGTTGGCAATCAGTACCGCCCTTGGGCACCCGCAACAAGGGAGGAGTTACGAGTGCGTTGCCGACCGTTGGAGATTGGGGCTTTGGAGATTTAAGGGGCAGCGAAAGTATTGGTTTTCCAGTAACCTCAATCGCATGAGGAACATAATGCTGTGGCTGTCTCACGCCGGTTTTTCATGAGGCTGTGGTATCACTCCAGTTCAGCCGACCCATTCATTTTTTTATGTATTGTGATAGGTCGGCATACGAGCATTTTTTTAACTGTTGGTAAGCAATCAGCGCTCCCCGTGGACACCCGCAACAACAGAGGAGTTACGAATGCGTTGCCGACCTTTTAGGGATTAGGGATTTGGAGATTTAGGGATTGGGGAAACATGCCACACTCACACTTTTTATATCATAAGTCGGCAAACGAGCATACATATTACCTAGTGGTATGCAATTTGCGCCGCCAATGGACACTAGTAATAGCAAACAAGTCACTATAACATATAAGTGCGTAGCCGGCTTCTCGTGCGTTGTAAAGGATCGAAGGATAGGGGATTTGACAACTAAGGATGGGTAGGGGAAGGATTGATTCTCCTTTAACCTCACTTACACGGCAAAACGCAAAGTAAGTGTTGCTTGACGATAGTTTTTTGTGAAGCCCTGGTATCACTTCAATCGAACCTGCCCATTCGAGCCGAAGCATGACTCTCCCGCACTTAGGTATACAAAATATTTTAGATGTATAAGGTGATTTCTTATTAATTAAGCCATGACCTATATGACTGCTGCTACGATACAATAGAAAACCCTTTTTTTGTCAGGGGATAATCATCAAATTTCTTCGCCCGCCCAACAAACCGCAACCCCGGCTGAACATCAGCCTTATAGGACCCCGCCTGTGGTTGTCTATTGGCTTTTGAGGCGCGCACGGTACGCTACGCGCCGTCCGTTCGGGTCTGGTTTGGCTCTGGCGGCGAGCAATCCTTACTCGCCGTCCGCAGACCTGCGCTTACGGTGGCCGGAGATCATCTCTCGATCCTCGACGCCCGGAATGTCGCCTACTGCAGCGGCTGGGGCGTGAAGAGGACAGTTCCCTCACGCGCTCCACCTCCTCCTCTGTGAGCATCACTACTTCGCAGAAAGAAGAAAGGCTTCCCAGTTCTTCTCGCTACGAACCAAAGACTTTTGTCTGTACAAACGCATAATTTTAAGAATGTTGGTAATCTCGTAACTGGCTAAAGTATAAGACCTATACTACCTATAACCAATACTTCTAAGTACTTTATATAGATAAGCTGTGAGCCTACCGAACCGTATTAAATAAATAAATAAATAGCCTCGATTAAGGCCGGGCGCGAGACGTCGCTGCCGCGGAAGGTGAGAACGCCGTGGCGTCTCTCAAGCCTTTCCCTAGTCTTATATTAAAAAAAAAAAAAAAAACAAAAAAAAAACTTTTTATACGTTATTTGTATTATACATGTCATAGAAATAAATCAAATTAGTTTTAAAATAATGGAATGTGATTAATCTACTACCACTGAAGATCACACGAGATGCGGTATCCACTACCTTCTTCTTTCAACGAGTAATTTAATATGCGAGAGTCATGCTTTAGCATAGACCGAAATTCAGAGGACAGGCGTGAAATAACGCGTGCTTCGTATCTTATTATACGAGGTCACTAGTGGACAAATAACTAACCGCAAAAGGGCAACTCAAGTTGGCACTTACTTTCTTTATTGGAAATTCACCTGTAACTCCTCGATATTATGGGGTGACGCTGGCGCTAATTGCTTGCCATTGAAAACTCAATGTACTCACATAAAAATATACTTTTAATAAATTAGGATAACACAATAAAATATTTTTATTTTAATCTTTTTGCTAAATTAACATCCCATTTGATTATCAATGTGGACTATATTTTTTCGTTTCTCATACCCTTTACCCTATTATATTGTATAACTCACAATAAAATCATGTCCTTCAAAATTTGATTCTTTCCCGAATATATAATCTTTAATAGACACTACAAAGCAAAATAAATAAATAAACATATCACTTGCCAAGAATCCGTATTGTGTTTTTCTCAACAAATATCGTCTATTGTCCACACACCGAACATTAAATAATCTAACAATAATAGCACTCGAGTATTGAATACGAAAAGAAAAATAGAACAATATAATAAACATGATGTTATAAATATAATAAACATGATGTTTTTATACCCATAGGTAAGTAAACTGCTTCATTCACAATAATCCTTCCTCTTACTAAAGGACAACAGTCAAATTAATATATTTGTAATGGAAATATAAGTCCTCAACAGATTATGTATCATCATACAATCTTGATTCACAATACAGATGTTGGTCTTTTAGGACTTAGGATCAACACGATGTACCTAGATGAAATAAGATATGTATGTAATGAAGCCCTGACCGCAGATGGGTTAAGTGTGATGTAATACATTGAAGTCATAACTAAATATTCAGGTCTTCACAAAGTTATCTCATATCACATCAAAATCTTTGCAAAAGAATAAGTTTAAAATTGAAGAGTAATATTAAGTCATTTATTTATTTATACATACAAATACACAAGATAAAAACGATATTGTTCATTGTTAAAGACAGCGTCGATCGTAGAGGACGGGACTACACAGAGTAGGCTACGCGTAAACTGACATACAAATATTTGCTGAGAAAATTATAATAGGTAATATCGCATTCACTTTCCTGAAAATGTTATCGGTTTCTCCATAAACTGTCGTATTTCGAATAGGAATTGTTTGAATAAAACACCAACTCAATTTTAAAACATTTTTATCGAAACTTAAACTGAATGTCTCGCGTAGTGAAGATGTGTTTAACATTGTTGGTGATATTAGTTTATTTTGTGATGAAATCGGACGAAAATGGAACGGCAGAGTTATTGCCCTCAACATACGGTGGTCAAGATGTCAAACAGGGCAATTATACATACGTGGTCGCTTTGATAGAAGTATTCAGCGACGATAACAATCAAAATGATACTTTTGGCTTCTGCACAGGCTCGATGATAAAGGAACAGTGGGTGCTGACAGCCGCACATTGCATACACAAGAGATCTCTAGAAGAATTACACGTCTGGTATGGTTACTATAGCTCATCCCCTTTTATAACGAATACGTATACCAAAGTGGTGAAAACTATTGTACATCCGGTATACAAGTCGAGGGTTTTTTCTCTGGATTACGATATAGCTCTACTACTCGTGAAGCCGATTGCCTTGAGGACCTATGGAATCCTGTCAAAACTTGACTTCCAAACAATGAAGAATTTTCCAGTAAATGCTATCAGTGGGAAGAGAACAAACCATCATGGCGATCATTCGATGAGAATGCTGCGTTTCATTGGTATTGTTACTGATTGTGACATGGAATTGATGAAAACGTTAGAATATGCTTTGTGTGTCATGCCTCGACTCATGCAGAAGGGTGTTCGCATATGTTTTGGAGACTCAGGAGGGCCGGTGTTATACGAAGGGAAAATAGTCGGCGTATGTTCTTTTGCACTCGTAAATTTTTTCGTTTCTTTATCTGTTATGCTGCTCTCAGTAATGACTTCTTCAGGGCTTTTTTGTGGGTGCTCTGTTTCTTTAATTTGGCTTGTAGTCATCACTACATCTGGAGGTCGTTGAGAATTATCTTTGCCCTCCATAGCACTTGCAGTATGCAGTTCCTCAGGGGCTTGCCCTGGAATTTCAGCCCCATCAATGCCATTTGTAGTCTGCTTATTATGAAGAGCCTGTTGAGAGATTTCTTTTTCCTGGTTTTCGCTTGAAGCGTGCGTCTCTATAGGGGGTCTTTGAGAGTTTCCTGAATTTTCCATGTCATTTGAAGACATCATATTTTCTTCTAAGGATTGTTGAGGGTTTTCAGTGCTCGGTGTCGCTGAAGTTGATGCGCTGTGCTGCACTGGGGGCTCTTTTGTTCTAGAAGGTGGTTCCATGTAGCCCTTGGTTTAGGTAACAGTAGCCAGAACTAAACGCTCGCACTCACCAAAAGAAACTGCCGGACGCCTGCCCGCCGCGCAGGTCGATAAACGTACAGGCGCGCTCATTGATGTCTTGTATTCAATTTCAAATCAATTTGTTGTTATTTATTTATGATCAAATTTGAAAATAAGTAGAATATATTTATACATTAATTGATTAAGAAATATTTAAGTATCAGGCTTTCCATCTGCTCGTTTAATAACTAAGAGAAGCAATTTTTCAATATTTGATAAATGTTCATCAAATCTAAAGTTTGTTTCGAAGTCTTCCAATCAATAGAAACCTCATGAAATAATTACAATGACAACAAGAACGTAAAAAGTGTTTGATAATTATCAAGAAAGATAGTAAAAAAGATATGAGTTTTGTAGAATTCTAAAAAATAAGGGTAATAAACATCTGCTCATGTTTTCTAACATCGCTCAACCGGGGAATCGAACAATCCAATGCTCATCTCTGTTTTTACGAATAATATATACCAATACGAATAACATTATAATTTGGTGCTTGGCTAACAGCGATTATTTAATTGTACAAAATGTTAAACCTTTCATTTTTCAACGTGTCTAGCCTCAATCTTTGTAACGACACATTCAGCGCCAAACATTTGTGAATTGCTCAAACCGTTCCGTGGGAGATTGAACCCGACACGCTTTACTTACAGCAGCCAGTTGCCTAACCACTAGTCCAACCGTGCCGTCATCACAATATACTCAATGTTCACATTTTTCTACCTCGTTATTAAGAAGTAATTAAACAACATTCTTTCATATTCACAGAAAACTGTAATTATTTACAATTCAAAAAACACGCACTGAATGCGACAAGATTTCAAAGTTTTCAATCCATCGATTTTGTAACATAAATAAAATGATTGAATGATTTCAAAAATATATGTTCCGCTCCGTTCAAGCAAGAATACCCATGATGAATAAATACCTGGCAGCGACTTATCGGAAATCGGAACACAACAATGAAAAGGGTTCAACTTATTGACAACTACCTCAACCGTAGATAGTTTCTACGATATAGGTATGTCTGCGAAATAAAGATAGACTCAATGTCAGCTGCTTGTCCACATAGAAACAAACCATTCGATACAATGCGTAGAGGTAACAAAAATACTTTAACATTTTTCCTTTTGTGTCGTGGGTACGGTTACAAACATACAATTTCAGATACACATGGCACCCAAACCCGGAACGACACTTTGTGGATCATACAAAAAGAAAGAGTTGTTCCGCGACCCGTTGCACGGCAGCCAGTTGCCCAGCCACCGCACCAACCCTGCAGTCACACTTCACTTTAACTGTGAATTAATGATTAGACCACCTACACTTGACTGTAATCACAACATTCTATGAATATATTTTTATGTTATAGACAGACTGATTACCTGATTTTAGCTGAGCACTTGGCCTTTTTGCTCCATGCATACTCTCCATTGAAGTTGTAACTAATTTGCCTGTTATTAATTCTTGCGGTGCAAATAAATAATTTTTCTTTCTTTCTTTCTTTCTTTCTTTCTGATGGTAAGCAATTGGTGCCGCCCATTGACACCCGCAACACCAAAAGAGTCACGAGTGCGTGGCGGCCTTTTGTAGGCTATCAAGGATGTAAGGATAGAAGACTTGAGGATTGAGGATGGGGAGGGAAAGAATTGGGCCTACGGTAATCTCACACACGAGGCGAAACAACGTTAGTGTTCGTGCAGAAGCATGACTCTCCCACACTCTTATATCTGTAGTGTTTCTATTATGTGTAAGTATGTGTGTAGTAAAAATGTGTTTAAATAAATAAATACATTATACTTATATTGTTTATAACATTTAAATTTCTCACCATTTAGTAATATAATCACCCGCAAGCTGAAGTTGTGACGAAAGAAACGACAATGTTTTTTAAACAACCCAACGGATATTTTACTCATATATATCTCCTTTTACTCAACGGATACATGAGATTCCTCCGTGGCTGTCATTGTATAACAACCGTAGGCAAGTAGCGAAACGAAGTAGTTTTAACTGTGCAAGAGCCATGCTTCGGCACAAATGGTTGGTCCACGACCGGGTTGATAGTTGTGGTAGTCGTAGCCAGTGTTGTGTTTCGCCGAGCGAGCGAGGTGAGAAGGCCCAAACCTGAACCTTGAATTCTTAAATTTCCACTTGCACTTGTAACTCCTCTAGTGATGTCGCTATTAGTTGTTGTTTTTAATGAACTCGTTTAATCCCTCCCTTTAAAAGCCTGAACACGTAGGTTCTGCCTGATGACTGACAGGCAGACGGGACTTGATGATTAACGACAACTCTTAAATTTGAATACTGTACATTGTACTGTAATCTATAATATTGAGCAGAAACTAATATGAATGGTAACAAATTTACGTTTTGGCTGGGAAGAGTTATGTTGGTGGCCCGGGCCGGGCCGGTGTCGTGGATAAAGTGAAATAAGGCATGTCAGAGGCTGGTGTGCTGTCATCGTCTTCGCCCGTCGCTTTGCATTCCGGCTCTGTGTCTTTGCAGTGTTGCTAATGGCTAGAATTCAAAAAGTCTACAAAGCCAGCCAATTACCTTTCTTTTGGTCTCTGCTTTAGATAAAAAGCAGATATATAATTACACTAACTTATTTATACTTACTTATATTTACACTTCTAGGCTTTAATTTATTTATTTTTGTGATTCGTCGGCTATCTTATTCTCTAACAGCCGCAGGCGCCCATGGACACCCGCAACAACAAAGGAGTTACGAGTGCATTACCGACCTTTTGGGGATTACGGATTTAGAGAAATTAGGATTGGGGATGGATTGAGGCAGAGAAAGGATTGGGCCTCCGATAACCTCACTCACACGACGAAACACAACGCTGTGATTGTTCCACGCCGGTTTTCTGCGAGGCTGTAGTATCATCCGGTAAGGCAACCCATTCGAAGCATGGCTCTCAGACACTTTAATTAACATTAAACTCATTGAGTTTATTTATTTCCTCTTCATTTTATGGTTTTGTATACATATGAGAAAATTGACTAAAAATGTTCAGCTATTTGCTTGTGCGTTTTTCGTGTCTTTTTAGTTTACATAATGAAAACCGCTGCCACTTCTTCATTTTGACGAGCCCAATTTCATCAAAGGATTTCTCCTACCCTGGGCGTTTCTTCTTTTACTTTGGAGCAGGACCACGGTACTTTGTTATTTTTCTGAGTTATATGTACTTTCTAATATTTTAAAGATATCACTGACATTCGGTGAAGGAAACCTTTGAGAAGAGATCAGGACTACAATTTTTTTTAGAGCTCTAATTGCCAACCCAACGTTTTAACCAAGCGTGGTAATTAATGCTCAAACTACACTTGTGACAACGCTGGACAAAGAGACTGCTTTACAAAAGAGGAATTTACCATAATCCCCAGATGTTATGGATTGTAAGAGAAATTATAAAAATAATATTCGATATTTAATTATTACTCATAGTTCTGCACACACATACGAGATTCATTTAAATGCATCTCGGATCACTGTTTCACTTAACTGTACACACTGCATCGCAGTGAAGTTGGGACAGTAAAAGTGAGATAGCGTTATAGTTCCGCATTATGAATGTAGCTGATATTCCACCAATGTCCGTCCAGGTCAGCACTGTGTCCTAGATGGTTCGAAAATCAATACACGAACTGCATAGAATACATATATAAATTATACCTGTGAGAATTGGCTCCACCCTTTGCCTCTTTTTAATTGAAGAAGGTACTTTAGTTCGTGTATTTGGTATAATATGTTTGAGAGGTACAATGTAGACAAAATAAAACTAACTTTACAAACTGATGCATATTTCTTGATAAAATTTACGATGTTTTCTTTTTTTATGTTATAGGACGGCAAAATAGCAGTCGGATTACCAGATGGTTGGCAATCAGTACCGCCCTTGGGCACCCGCAACAAGGGAGGAGTTACGAGTGCGTTGCCGACCGTTGGAGATTGGGGCTTTGGAGATTTAAGGGGCAGCGAAAGTATTGGTTTTCCAGTAACCTCAATCGCATGAGGAACATAATGCTGTGGCTGTCTCACGCCGGTTTTTCATGAGGCTGTGGTATCACTCCAGTTCAGCCGACCCATTCATTTTTTTATGTATTGTGATAGGTCGGCATACGAGCATTTTTTTAACTGTTGGTAAGCAATCAGCGCTCCCCGTGGACACCCGCAACAACAGAGGAGTTACGAATGCGTTGCCGACCTTTTAGGGATTAGGGATTTGGAGATTTAGGGATTGGGGAAACATGCCACACTCACACTTTTTATATCATAAGTCGGCAAACGAGCATACATATTACCTAGTGGTATGCAATTTGCGCCGCCAATGGACACTAGTAATAGCAAACAAGTCACTATAACATATAAGTGCGTAGCCGGCTTCTCGTGCGTTGTAAAGGATCGAAGGATAGGGGATTTGACAACTAAGGATGGGTAGGGGAAGGATTGATTCTCCTTTAACCTCACTTACACGGCAAAACGCAAAGTAAGTGTTGCTTGACGATAGTTTTTTGTGAAGCCCTGGTATCACTTCAATCGAACCTGCCCATTCGAGCCGAAGCATGACTCTCCCGCACTTAGGTATACAAAATATTTTAGATGTATAAGGTGATTTCTTATTAATTAAGCCATGACCTATATGACTGCTGCTACGATACAATAGAAAACCCTTTTTTTGTCAGGGGATAATCATCAAATTTCTTCGCCCGCCCAACAAACCGCAACCCCGGCTGAACATCAGCCTTATAGGACCCCGCCTGTGGTTGTCTATTGGCTTTTGAGGCGCGCACGGTACGCTACGCGCCGTCCGTTCGGGTCTGGTTTGGCTCTGGCGGCGAGCAATCCTTACTCGCCGTCCGCAGACCTGCGCTTACGGTGGCCGGAGATCATCTCTCGATCCTCGACGCCCGGAATGTCGCCTACTGCAGCGGCTGGGGCGTGAAGAGGACAGTTCCCTCACGCGCTCCACCTCCTCCTCTGTGAGCATCACTACTTCGCAGAAAGAAGAAAGGCTTCCCAGTTCTTCTCGCTACGAACCAAAGACTTTTGTCTGTACAAACGCATAATTTTAAGAATGTTGGTAATCTCGTAACTGGCTAAAGTATAAGACCTATACTACCTATAACCAATACTTCTAAGTACTTTATATAGATAAGCTGTGAGCCTACCGAACCGTATTAAATAAATAAATAAATAGCCTCGATTAAGGCCGGGCGCGAGACGTCGCTGCCGCGGAAGGTGAGAACGCCGTGGCGTCTCTCAAGCCTTTCCCTAGTCTTATATTAAAAAAAAAAAAAAAACAAAAAAAAACTTTTTATACGTTATTTGTATTATACATGTCATAGAAATAAATCAAATTAGTTTTAAAATAATGGAATGTGATTAATCTACTACCACTGAAGATCACACGAGATGCGGTATCCACTACCTTCTTCTTTCAACGAGTAATTTAATATGCGAGAGTCATGCTTTAGCATAGACCGAAATTCAGAGGACAGGCGTGAAATAACGCGTGCTTCGTATCTTATTATACGAGGTCACTAGTGGACAAATAACTAACCGCAAAAGGGCAACTCAAGTTGGCACTTTACTTTCTTTATTGGAAATTCACCTGTAACTCCTCGATATTATGGGGTGACGCTGGCGCTAATTGCTTGCCATTGAAAACTCAATGTACTCACATAAAAATATACTTTTAATAAATTAGGATAACACAATAAAATATTTTTATTTTAATCTTTTTGCTAAATTAACATCCCATTTGATTATCAATGTGGACTATATTTTTTCGTTTCTCATACCCTTTACCCTATTATATTGTATAACTCACAATAAAATCATGTCCTTCAAAATTTGATTCTTTCCCGAATATATAATCTTTAATAGACACTACAAAGCAAAATAAATAAATAAACATATCACTTGCCAAGAATCCGTATTGTGTTTTTCTCAACAAATATCGTCTATTGTCCACACACCGAACATTAAATAATCTAACAATAATAGCACTCGAGTATTGAATACGAAAAGAAAAATAGAACAATATAATAAACATGATGTTATAAATATAATAAACATGATGTTTTTATACCCATAGGTAAGTAAACTGCTTCATTCACAATAATCCTTCCTCTTACTAAAGGACAACAGTCAAATTAATATATTTGTAATGGAAATATAAGTCCTCAACAGATTATGTATCATCATACAATCTTGATTCACAATACAGATGTTGGTCTTTTAGGACTTAGGATCAACACGATGTACCTAGATGAAATAAGATATGTATGTAATGAAGCCCTGACCGCAGATGGGTTAAGTGTGATGTAATACATTGAAGTCATAACTAAATATTCAGGTCTTCACAAAGTTATCTCATATCACATCAAAATCTTTGCAAAAGAATAAGTTTAAAATTGAAGAATAATATTAAGTTATTATTTATTTATACATACAAATACAAATACACAAGATAAAAACGATATTGTTCATTGTTTAAGACAGCGCCGATCGTAGAGGACGAGACTGCACAGAGTAGGCTACGCGTAAACTGACATACAAATATTTGCTGAGAAAATTATAATAGGTAATATCGCATTCACTTTCCTGAAAATGTTATCGGTTTCTCCATAAACTGTCGTATTTCGAATAGGAATTGTTTGAATAAAACACCAACTCAATTTTAAAACATTTTTATCGAAACTTAAACTGAATGTCTCGCGTAGTGAAGATGTGTTTAACATTGTTGGTGATATTAGTTTATTTTGTGATGAAATCGGACGAAAATGGAACGGCAGAGTTATTGCCCTCAACATACGGTGGTCAAGATGTCAAACAGGGCAATTATACATACGTGGTCGCTTTGATAGAAGTATTCAGCGACGATAACAATCAAAATGATACTTTTGGCTTCTGCACAGGCTCGATGATAAAGGAACAGTGGGTGCTGACAGCCGCACATTGCATACACAAGAGATCTCTAGAAGAATTACACGTCTGGTATGGTTACTATAGCTCATCCCCTTTTATAACGAATACGTATACCAAAGTGGTGAAAACTATTGTACATCCGGTATACAAGTCGAGGGTTTTTTCTCTGGATTACGATATAGCTCTACTACTCGTGAAGCCGATTGCCTTGAGGACCTATGGAATCCTGTCAAAACTTGACTTTCAAACAATGAAGAATTTTCCAGTAAATGCTATCAGTGGGAAGAGAACAAACCATCATGGCGATCATTCGATGAGAATGCTGCGTTTCATTGGTATTGTTACTGATTGTGACATGGAATTGATGAAAACGTTAGAATATGCTTTGTGTGTCATGCCTCGACTCATGCAGAAGGGTGTTCGTATATGTTTTGGAGACTCAGGAGGGCCGGTGTTATACGAAGGGAAAATAGTCGGCGTATGTTCTTTTGCACTCGTAAAGAATATAACGATCGGGGTTTACACCCCAGTGAGTCCTTTCTTAAATTGGATTAACGAGGTGATGAGAATGAAAAGTTATAAGGCGAAGAAAAAAAACAAACCGAAATCTCAAATAATTCCTGTACCAGCCCGTAGCATACTCCGTATTTTAGGATTCGAAAATAAAACATCGTCAACAAACAGGACAGCATAACCAAGAATGTTTGCTCCATCATTTAATCATTGGATGTCCTTGTGAAAAATATAAGTAACAAATTTAAAGAGACTGAAATAGCCTGTCATGTTTGCTTTATTTACCTTAAAGGAATGGACAGAGATTCAAGAACCACAAAAAAGTATTTAATTGAAAAGGTTCCCTTTAACTTGTAGGTGGTTTTTATCGAGTAAAATATTCGATTAAATTTGGTATAAAATTAGTGGAGAGTACGTTAGTTAGGACCATCCTGACTAATTCAGGGTGAATGTAAAATCCGCTCCAGTGTAAAATGTCTCGTAGTCATCTTTTAAGTTTCTCTATTTTTTTGGAATTTATAACGTAAGAAATCCAATCAACGTATGGGCTAATAGGAACAAAAGCACCTTGAAAAAAATCGCTTGCATTTACTACAAAAGAGCATACTCCAACAATTTGTTCGTCATGAATCAAAGGTCCGCCAGAGTCACCATACCAAGGAAATTGAAATCTCAGATCACATTTTGGCTTTATACACGCAATATGTTTTGATTTTAACCTTATTTCGACGTCGCAAGAACTTATGGAGCCTTCACCCTTTTTGAGTGGTCTTTGGAAATTTTCATTTGCACCACCAACTGTTTTTGTAGTGCCACCACCTATGTAGATGACTGAATGCCCCAGTAAGCTGTCTCGGTCTAGCGCTGAGAGCCGTGCATAGCTGGCCAATCTGAGTTCTGGTTCAATACGGAACAGGCTCACATCGTTGTCAACTATAAGGTCTGGATGGTTTTTGAAGTTTAACACTCGATAAGATGGATGCAAATTCCATTCGACTACTGGTATGTAGTTTTCGGTATAAAAAGGCGATAGAGAGAAGTTACCGTACCATACGTAGATAGAGTATTCTGGCGTAAAAGTTTCCTTGCAATGCCCGGCCGAGAGGCCCCAATACGGTGTGAGCATGCTTCCTGTACACAAGCGTGACACGAAGAAGGAATTTTTCCGAATCAGAACAATAACATAAGGAAACTCATCTTCTTTAACGTCGGTTCCATGGATCACTCTGATTGCATTTTCGTGTGATGCCGAAATGTGTACTGTACAAAGTATTAGTAAACACAATATTGTTATTTTTCCAAACATGCTAGTACTTTTCTGCATTTAAATATATGAAATAAAAAATATTACTTTTATTTTTTACTGCTGATTATACAGGTCATAAAATAGTTCCTATATGCAGAAAACGTTACACGTTATAGTTAAGTTTATTACAATATGCTAAAAAGATACCTACATGAACAATAATGTACATAAATATTATCAAGTATGAATGTAACATATCAAAAACTGCTCAGTTCTATCCCGGCTACTGCTAAAAATAACATGGCCATTGAAACATACGACACGATGATTTATTAAAATCATACCTCCAGGATAGGCAGCTCAAAGTACAAGTGAATAAAGTGAACTCCAAGGGTGCTAGCATATCCATGGGCGTGCCTATGGGCTCTATTTTAGGTTATTTCCGCTTTTTGGTCTATATAAATGACTTACGAAACTTACGTGAACCGGGAATAGTATTATTTGCTGATGACAAATCGTTGATTAAAAAGAAAATAGACGGACCAAGAATCATGACGAGGTAAATAATGCTATCGCGAAGATTCATAATTTGTTTTCAGTAAATAATTTAGTACTAAACGACAAAAAGACAAAGTGTATACGATTCAGTTTGGCAAATGTAAGGTAACGAATGTGAGATATTATTAAACAGAATGAAATTGGAATTTGTAAAACAAACTACTTTTCTTTGTTGTCTGGAAGGTCTGACAGCTAACAGATGTGGACACTGCAAGACTGGTATACTTCAGCTACTTTCATAGCATTATGTCGTATGGCATTTTGTTGTGGGGAGAGGCTGCTGACAATGAGTCTATCTTTGTCTTGCAAAAGGGTGCCATCAGAGCTATTCACAAATTAAGGCGTCGCGAATCTCTTAGAGAAAAGTTTAGAGAGATCAATATTATGACTGTGCCATCTCAGTTTAATTATGAAAACATTATGTATGTTCTTTATTTACGGAACTTCTCAAATTTAGTAAAATTGTATTAGATGGTCAAACTTGATAAATTTGTAAATATGAGTGCCCTGTAACCTATTACAATTGGTTAGACTTGCAGAATGTCGGTCCTTATGTCAGCTTGGAGTTGTCATGCTCACTCGAAGATCACAGTGGTGGTGGCACGGGCACTGGATCGCTTAATTCCCTATAATATGGTTGATTTAGGCGACGCTGGTGTACGTGTCATGTTCGTGAACTGATGCCGTCAGTTGGGACTGGTCAGCCCCGGACTGTCTATTGTCCTTAAGATTATTTTCTTTTTCTCTTTCTCTGAATAAATATAAGTGTTACACTGTTTTCACATAATTGAACCAACTGTTTGTATAAGGAATCTGTATGTGAAACTGATTTCAAAAGAGTAACCTTGGAGTTTTTTGCTCGTTGTTACCCATTGGAATCTACAATTTGGAATGAGCAAATAGTTCCACTAAAAGGACTGACCGACAGGCTGACACTTTATATCTTTTACTAAGTCTCCGCTGTCCATCCATCTATAGACAGAATGGTACGGATCTAACTGATAGGTAAGAATTACAAATAAAACTTATATTATATTATATTTTACACCGCGTCGCGTCGAGCACGGCACTGTTAAACATTAAGGTTACACACGCGACGGAAACTTACAAAAGGGAGTAACTCCTCCCGTTTTCCCAACATTTCCCTTCACTGCTCTGCTCCTATTATTTTAGCGTAATGAAAAGTATCCCACAACCTGCCCAGGATTATAAACAATAATTGTACCAAGTTTTGTTAAGATCCTTCGAGTAGTTTTTGTTTCTATAAAGAACATACAGGCAGGCAGACAGACAGACAGACAGACAAAAATTTTACTGATTGCATTTTTGGCATCAGTATCGATCACTTATTACCCCCTGGTAGTTATTTTGAAAATATATTTAATGTACAGAATTGACCCCTCTACAGATTTATTATAAGTATAGATTATCGCAATCCCTTGTTTATTTTTAATGTTTTTTTATGATAAAAATAATAACTTCATAGGATAGGAAAAATCTGTTCTTTTTATACATCCACAATAAATAAATTATTTTTAATTCCACTGACAAGTAATAAATAACCAATCAATATGATATCATGAACCCTATGTTAATAATAAATAATAAAAATATTTTTAAGTTTTGGTGTGGTATTTGGTGATCTCTTTACTCTTTAGGGCGCGGATCACTACACATCGTACCCATGGATCTCGTTCTGGTCGGGAGCCGAATTACCCTTGCTCACCGTCCGCATACCCGCGCTTATACATCGATGGCTAAAGATGGTGGCGCGATTCCAGATGCCCGGGAGGATTGCCCCTGAAGCAGGGGAATAAAAAAGAATAAATTAAATTCGTTTATTTGTCTTCCACAATTTTACATCTTTGGTAAGGAATAACTATATAAAATACTAGTTGCTTTCGCGCGGTTTCACCCACTGCTCAGCTCCATTTGATCCTAGCGTGATGTTTTATATTTAGCCTATAGCACTTAGGAACATTGCAGCCATGTTCCAGTGAAAGAATTTGGCAATTCAACCAGCGGTTCCAAAGATTACCTACTACATACAAACACACAACTTACAAATTTTACCTCTTTATAATATTTATAATTTATAGTATAGACAATTGTGGACTCTATTGACAAAAATGTAAACATAACAAATTTTCAAGTGCTTCATGCACCGTAACCCAATACTCAAATCCCTAAGCTCCGAGAACATCAATTCACTTATAACAATTCCATGTGGCAGGTGTCCACAGGCTGCCCCGATTAGTTGCCATTGTATGATGCGTATGCTCATTTACCGACCAATACGGACGAGATTTCCTGCTGATGTGTAAGTACTGTGAAGAACTGAACACAATGTTGGTGTATTAGGTATCCAATTGGCTTTAGTTAATCGCTTCGCTGGTTCGATTCTGCACGACAACTTCTAAACAACGTCGACAACGATGAGGATAACTTCTTGAAAATAAAACAATTCAATGCCAGAAAAGCAGTACCGTCTCCCTGAATTCTCCAAGAAGGGCGGTCAATTAATACGCGAGCACTGCGATAGTCCTAATTTTACATGTAATCGTAATGAGAGTGCATAGCTTAAGTTATGTTAAGAAAAAGCAAGAAAAAATTAAAAATATTATTTGTCATTCGTCTGTCGCATGACGGTGGGTACATTTTGGATACACAAAAGAAGTTTACTAGTTCAGAAGTAAGTAGACTGTAACTGATTATTGTTATTGAACAATAAATGGCAAAGTTAATGGGTCCAGTATATAGGCACGATAAAATCCGATTTATAAATAAAAAAATAGCAGTAAAAACAAAAACATGATTTATTTTTTGTTTAATATAATAATATAAAAACTAGTATGTTTGCAAAAAATAGAATATCAATATTGTTTGTAATAACGCTTAGCAGATTAAGTATGTTGGCGTCACACAACTCATTAAGGATAATTTATGGAGAAGAAATTAAAGAAGAAGAGTTTCCATATGTTGTTGGCCTAAACCTGATGACGATTAAAAAAAATATTTCTATCCGATTATGCACAGGCAGCATGCTCAAGGAAAATTGGGGCATAACCGCAGGGCACTGCATGCCTAGGCCCTTCGTTCGCAAAAAATTCACTACTGCCATCTGGCACAGCAGTATTCCACCAACACAATCGTTAAAATCTCCAGTAGTAGTCGAATGGCATGTGCATCCATCGTATCGTGTTTACGACACAGCCCGCCTACCAGACCTAATAGTTGACAACGATATAAGCCTGTTCCGTAGCGAGCCAGAGATCAAGCTGACCAGGTACGCACGGCTCTCAGCGCTCGACCGAGGCAGCTTACAAGGGCTTCCAATCATCTACATTGGCGGCGGCAGAAACAATACCAAAAAATCACGGAGTTTCAGAAACGACCCATTGAGAAAAGGCTACGGTGTTGTAACTGCGTGCAACGAACTTATGAACACCAAATCAAAACACATTTTGTGTATTAGTCCAAAATGTGAAGATTATTCGCAAAGGCCTTGGTTTGGTGACTCTGGTGGACCGCTGATATATGATGACCAGTTAGTAGGAGTATGCTCTTTTGGAACTCATGAGGGGAGAGTCTCACAAAATGCTTTTGTTGCAATAAGTTCTTATATAAATTGGATTTCTGATATAATGCAGGTCAAATAATAGCAAGCGTGATCCGTGACCTGTCTTTGCGTGTCTAAATGTATTTATAACTCGAGTTTCGGAGTTTACAAGACTTAGCTATTTTTAAAAACTCAAATATGGAAAGAATTTGTTCACTTGTTTACAGAATTGAATTGTATGTGTACGTAAAGATTTTTATTCGTGTGAATGTGTTGATTACAGTTGAGGTTAAAATATTTCAACGTTTGGAGTACATTATAAAAACTTGAACCTTGCCAAATAGAACGTATACTTTCCATTTAATTAGCATCGAATATTCTTAATGGTATACAATTTTCTTTTGTGTGATTTATTTTTAACCAGTAATTTAGCATTGTTTAGAATTATATAATAAAGAATTTTTAAAACATTATTTTTTACTTCTTACAAAGTAGATATCGTGTTTCTTGAGTTTAAAAGTCTAGAAATTACTCAGAAAATTGAAATAACTAACTAACTCATAATAATATGACTACAGATCTTAGTCTAAAAATCTGTGAAACTTTCAGAATTAATATTAAAAGACGTTTCACAAATAGGTAGGTACCTACAAAAGTTTAGTAGAAATTAATGGTTTCGAGTTGATTTCGAAAATTTGATAAACTAAATTAAAGTATAACTGAACTGGGAAGCCGGTTACTCTTTCTGTGAAACAGTGATGCTCGCAGGTGTACGCCGGTGTGGAAGTA
The DNA here is from genome assembly GCA_902829305.4 of Spodoptera exigua. NCBI lineage: Eukaryota > Metazoa > Arthropoda > Insecta > Lepidoptera > Noctuidae > Spodoptera > Spodoptera exigua. The sequence continues at coordinate 784,315 of LR824601.2, read as the reverse complement.
TTCTCCTCACGCCCCAGCCACCGCAGTAGGAAACTCCAGGCGTTGGTTACAAGAGACATTAGCGCCTTACTTAACTTTCCTTTTTAATAAAAGTGTAGATCAAGGGTTTTCCTAATGAAACGTAGTAAAGTAGTTAGATTACTTAAATCAGGTGATAGTACAGAACCTAATAACTAAAGGCCAGTCTCTGTTGTGCCAGTGCTCAATAAAGTGTTCGAAAGGTTGATGTTTACTCAAATGCATCGTCACTTTAACACGAATTCTATACTCCATGACCAACAATTCGGGTTCACTAAGAGACGTTGCACTTTGGACATCGCATACAAGACAAGTTTTCAACTCATGGGACAAAGCAGGGGATGCTATTGAAATATTTTGTGATCTTTCAAAGGCTATTGACTGTGCTGAGCACGCGACACTATTACTAAATCTAGAACACTACGGCATTCGGGGGGTATCTCTTAATTTATTGAAGTCATACCTTCGAGAAAGACTACTTACAGTACAAGTAAACAGGGTAAACGTACCGCAGGGCTCAATATTAGGTCCATTCCTATTTTTAGTATGAATGATCTGCCCCATTTATTTTAAAATGAACCGCATATGGTTTTACTCGCTGATGACAAATCACTGATTTTTAAATTACGTAGACGAACAAATAATTATGTATAAAAAAGGTTTTATGTAGAAATTAGCTTTTGCCCGCGACTTTGTTAGCGTGGTTTAGTGACTTCCTGCAGATTTTTGGTTTAAAAACTATCTTATGTCCTTTCTCGAGTTCCAAACTATGCCTGTACCAAATTTCACATAAATAGATTCAGTAGTTTAGGCGCGAAGAAAAGACATACAGAAAGACAGAGTTACTTTCGCATTTATAAGATTAGTTTGGATAGGTACTTCGATCAGTTGGGAGTTGTCATGCTCACTCAGGGGTCTCATCGGCGGTGACACGGGCACTGGACCTCTCGATTCCCAATAATATGGTAAAGTTGGGCGGTGCTCGTGTACGTGTCATGTTCGCGAACGGACGCCGCCTACTGGGACTGGTCAATTCGAGACTATCTAAAGTTGCTGTCCTTGAAGTTCATTTTCTTTTCGGATTATTTGGTTAAACATTAGTATTAAACTGTTCTCACATAATAGAACTGACCAAATTATGTAACAAAGAAATGCATTGTAAAACTGATTGAAAAAGAGTAATCATGGAGTTTTTTGCTCGTCCTTCTCCATAGGAATCTACTCTTTGGAACGAGCAAATATCTTGACTAGAGTATAGACGGACAGACTGACACGTGTAAAGTTAAACCGTATGATATATACAAATACATATATTTTTTTGCTTGACGTTCAAAAGTGCTTGTTGTGGTCTACTTGAAATAAAGAATTTGATTTGATTTGATTGGGGTTCGTGCGACGATGTACGGCCAATGAAAGCACCGCGTCGGCAAACCCGACGGTGACGAACCAGACCCAAGCGTAAGCGCATTGCTTCCGTGCGCGCATTAAACGCTCCGCGCCGAACGCTCGGGTCTGGTTTTGGTTCTGCGGCGAGCTACCCTTACTCTCGCGCTTTCGTTGGCCGGAGATCGTGTATCGAATCCCGATGTCCAGAGTGTCGCCTTCTGCGGCGGCTGGGCTGAGGAGGAGGATGGCTCCCTCACGCGGTCTGCTCTCGCTCCGGACTATGTCCTAGACTAAGGCCGGGCGCGATAGGTCGCCACCGCCGATGACTTTCCTGAAGACAGGCATCAGCCAGGGCTGTGGGGCAAGCGCAATATGGTACCGTCGCCTCGTCCTAGAGCAGGAGAAGGAACGTAGTTGTTTTTAGTCAGTAAGAGTCTGACACTCCCTCCCTACCGAACCTGGGCAGAGGAAGTCATTTAAAAAAAATATCAGACAGTGATATGCCTTAAAATTAACTTGGTTCTCTTATGGGAAGGGAATCACAATAGGAACGGAGACGAATAAAGTAAATCAAAATCGAGCCTTCAGTGATTCCCCTCCCCTCTCCTGTCTAGACCGTAAAATAAATCAATAATGTGATCCGTCGTGATCTATGGCTACGTTATATTATGTCCCTTATTGTATGACGAGGTAGGCAGCATTGATAGAAAAGGTAAGCAAGAATATGATTTTAACTCTTCAATTTCCATTTGAAAAAGTAATAACATTTTATAATTTCAATTTAATGCTCTGGTAAATATGTGTTATTTAAAACGAAAAATAAAGCACCCCGATATAAAGATGATAGATGGTTTGGTATTTTTCTTTGCCAATCATAAAAAATAAAAAGTGATATTCATTATTACTTTAATTAAATAAACATCCCCAAAAGGTCGGCAACGCACTTGTAACTCCTCTGTTGTTGCGGGTGTCCATGGGCGACGCTGATTGCTTACCATCAGGTAAGTTGCAGGGAGTGCTCGTTTGCAAACATAAAAAAAAAACAGTTTATAACAGCCAGTATTATGCGCTGTAATTGGGTTAGCAACTTTACAACTCACCGCTTCACATTGCGACGCCTTGTCTACAACCGCGCGGATTTAGGTAATTTTCTGAACAACGTATGGACTCAGTAATATGACCATCCAACTGATTCATTTATCAGCTGTCTACACGTCAAAGAATTTTTGAAATCGGGTACTTTTTAGCTGATCTAGTAAAACGTTGTGTCTGTTGTTATAATTTTGAACTAAATAGTATGAGTTTCAAAATTTGATGAAACAATTTAGAGTGAGAGAACCAGTTACTCTTAGTTGCTTCCTTATTTATTTACCACTCAGTGCAAGAACGAACAAGATCAAGGTTATATTTCTGTTGAAATATTAAAATTATGTGCTTCCATGTAGAAAAGACTGATTGCCGACTTAACAACAGGCAGGCCATATCGCTTGCAGGACTAACGGCCCGTAGTTCAGAAAAGTGCTCAAGTGGCGACCACGGACCCGAAGACGAAGAGTGGAAAGACCTCCTGCTAGGTGGATCGACGACCTCGTCAGATTCGCGGGGAGCAAATGGATACAAGTGGCTACTTATCGTTTAGTGTCAAAAAGAAAGGGGAAGGACCTCGTCCAGCAGTGGACAGTGGAGTATATAAGTCACAAGTTGTCTCTAAAATATAGTGTTATGTTACCGACTTTACTGACTAATTATTTATACAAGATAAAAAAAATCGGTACAGAAAATGTATTTGTTTTCCTTTTAGTTTAAGATAAGCACCATCTATACTTACTTTAAAAAAACGTACCAGTTATTTTACTTGCTACAACCAACATTTCACTAGTTGTTCTGTTTGAGTAGACTACGATGTGTTTATTGGGCGTTCTTTCTAGATGGCGTTGTTCCGGCTCCATCGCGGTGTTAAGATTCTCCGACGAGACATGATATCCCAGACAAGCGCTTGACTCAGTGGTTCTTCGGCTAGGAATTGCCGAGCCGTGCAATTCTTAGCAGAAGAACCGATAAAACCTAGTACACCACACTATTTTAAGCCAATGTAACGGATTTATATTTGGGAATTCTAATGATTTTTAAAATATTATATTAAGTTAGTCTTTAAATGTACCTTAAAATAAAGCTACTAAAAAAAAAACAATGAATGAATGAATTTCATGGGAAACTCCGAACTGTAACGCGCAACAGCCATCCAGATATAGCAGTGCATGCATACATTAAATGAATACAAATATTCACATTTATATACACACAATACATTAAATACACTCAGATTTTATACCATAATGTGTATTAATGATGTTATCTTATTTTTAAATCCTAAACGCCGTAGAAAAACAGCGAAAAAAACAATAGCGTTGTGATGCGTCGCTTGAGTGAATTTACCGTAAGCTGCCACGAGCTGCGAATGCTAATCACCAACAAAATCGTGGTGGACCGAAAAGGTTGCTTGAAAACCTGGCAAGTACCAATGTAACTGTTTCCAAGTCATGTATACTTTTTAAATTCATTAAGACATCATAGGCATACGGTGAAAAAAGACATCGCGAGGAAACCTTGAAATCGCCTATCCGATTTGAGCAAGCGTGTTAATTACTGCTCTAGCGTTCTTCTTGTGAGGAAATGCCTTTGCTCAGCAATTTAAGGTTTGATGTGAATGCTAACCTACCTAAAAGTTATTTTTAGTAAAATAACTTTCTCAACACACAAATCCCCAATCACTATTCTCTTGTCCCCCAACACGCAAATCCCCCTTATCTCCTATTTTCCCATCCCTATTGCCCCAAATCACCTATTTTTCCATCCCTAATAAAAAACGTTTGCATTTTTGTTGTTCCGTATCAAGTGAATTGGATACAATTTGGTTTTTCGAACTGTATATATATGAACAGTATTCACATACAGGAGTAACAAGTATATTTGTTATCAGTCGTTCGTTGGATTGGTTTGTGTTCCAAAAGAACCCATGGTATCTGTCCAACCCAGTTGGCCCTTTGATCCTTAGTGCGAATCTCGTGGTGCGAATGTATAGTAAGCACCATCTCTAGACTTTCATCCGAAGTTTTTACTTCATAACCCTCGAAACGAACAACGAATTTTACTGTATAACCCCAGTGCTGTTTTGCGTTAAGTTTAAAAAGAACAACACTAGATGGCGCTGTTCTACATAAAACGAAACTACCTGTTTCTTTACTCCGAGGAGGTTGGTAGTAGTGTCTTAAAAGCGTTATTTAAAACCGTTTTCATGTGTAACGTATTTAAAAAAATAAGCCAGTTGGCATATACTATCACCATATCACTTAGCAATTAGTAACAATGCCAAACTTCATGCTATGACTAAAAAAATACCAATGACGGTTTGCTTGACCATTGAAACAAACTTGCGACCTCTTCTTCGCACTAATGACCTCATAACTAACAAAACAGTCACGTGTTAAGGGGAAACTTTAGATATGTACTTAGTACTTCAGATATTACTTATAGGCAGAACTTTGGCAAAGTTAAACAAGTACTTAGGTCCAATATTTCACAATAATGGTAAAAGTTCTTCTCAGAGACAGTCTATTTCTAGCCTACTACAAAATCTAGACTTCATAATACACTAAGTAACGAAGCGCACTGTGTTTGGAATAAGTTAGTGCGGTAAGAACAACTTGGTGGTACTTACACTTGATTGTTAAAGCCAAGTTGTCTAAGTTAAAATTACGCAACTTGGCCCCGAACTTGCACCATGAGGCTGCATTAATATGTATGATACTTAACGACATGCATACAGTATAACCGAGGATGATTTACTGTATTGTCTGTCGCTTGCTATAAATCGAAGTTTGTCTTATTGACGGCTGACTAGATTGCATTTTGTCAAAACAGTTGCCCTTCTTGGGGTTTTCTTGGGGTGACTTCTCACGCCCAGGGCCGGGCGAGAGGGAGTGTCAGACTCTTAGTGAATAAAAACCCCCCTGTCCCTTCTCCTGCTCTGAACCGAGGTCGCGGTGCCTCATTGCGCTTACCCCGCAACCCCGGCTGATCATCAGCCCTATAGGGCCCCGTCTGTGGTGGTCTGTTGGCTCTTTGAGGCGCCCTTCTTGGGGTGACCTAAGAAAGAGACCGAATAAGGAAAGCCAGGCTTCGGCACGAATGACCCTTACCACGGTCTTACAGAAAACGGTCATGAAACAATTTGCGTTATGCCGCACTATATGATTGAGGTTAAATTAGCGAATGCTCAATCCTCTCTCTCTCTTTCCCCTATCCAAAATTCCCAAAATCTTTAACCCACAAAAGGCCTGCCACGTAATTCTAACTTCTCAATGTTAAAGGTGTCCATAGGCGGTGTCAATTGCTTATCATAAGGTGATCCAACTGCTTGTTCGTCGACCAATTCCATAAGAAAAGGTAACGGTATCTAATGAAGTAGGACTTGAAGATAGCCCACTGATAAGACTAAGATAGATCTAGCAGGGAGTTGAAATGTAACGTGTGGTTGGTCATGTTGATCACGATGATTTTATTGCATTTTATTTTATTTGAATACTGCACGTTTAAATGTGCCCATAAAAAGACAGTCAGTCAGTTGCATTCTCTTCAAGTCTGCCGTTAGTAGCGACACGAATGAGAACATGTAACCTATGAAAATAAAAAAATCCAATTATTCCATCAACAAGTTTTTATTTTTTTATTTTATAAGGAAATAATATTTTGGTAAAATTATAATGGTTTTGATGAATTTGTGATTATACGAGTATAATGAGGAAATGGGAAAAGAAAATGAGGAGAAAATGGGAGTGGGAGGTCGCTGCGTCACCAGTCAGTTTATACTATACTGAATTGTGACGTTCTACGATATTTTGATAATTTAAATCATCATATCGTCAACAGTAGGTATTTCATACGGTAAGTGTCAGTGGGGTTAAAAAGTTTTTACAATCAATCTAAAGGACGAACGTTAAAATATAAACAGTCGACATCTCTATTTTGATTTAGCATGTCCTTGAAAAAAATAAATCAATAATACTTATTCAATCAATGTGTAATCACGAGCGTCATACTGATAATGGAGGAAGAAGGATAAGAATGAAGGATATTCAAAAGTAAGTCATTAAGTATTAAGCAATATTAGGCATTTAGACTTTCGGTCCTATACAAAAAAGATAAACAATAAAAGTTCTTATACTTTCTATCATATGATGGGAACAATTAATTTTCATCAGAGAAAAAGTAATCAAAAGTCGGTTGCACCACTCCGTTAACTGATAAGTAAAATTAATCACAGTCAAGGCACACTGAGTTAGTTCCTCTGGGTAGCGGACGATTAATCTTGTGCCAATCGGACTGTCAGGCAGACGTTAACTAGGCTTTATTGTGGTGCCTACGAGCTATGGCTGCGTCGCGTAATTGAGCGGTCTCCGAGGATATTTTTACATCTTATATTTGAATGGAAGGGAATATTCTTTTCCTTGGTTAACAATATTCCGTTTTGGATTTTACAGTATATGAATTAAAGTTCATTTTAATATTTACAAAACACAAGTGCCGCGTCTACATTTTTGTATTCACGGAACCGAAAATCTCTTTCGTAAGTAATAAGCTCTTAGCTCCAAGAGTGGAATGTAGTTCGTATATTTGGCCCCAAAATGACCTGTTTGGAAACTTCTAGCGCCCCGGTGCAGTGAAACAGCAATATTTAAAACAACAGATTAAACCTCGTTGTGACGAGAAACGGAGAAGGTGGAACAAAAACTGCTTGTCATTTACATCATTACCGTTCAGAGCAGACGTGTTGCAAATGAGCCCTTCCATCGATCCACGTTCAGCCATTTTTGTTTTGTTTACATGAGAAGGTGGGAACAAACTTATATTGCCGACGAGCAATATAAAATTTATGGACAAAAGTTTCTGTTATGGCCCGTCAATGCATAACTATAAGGAAATGTTTCGATTGTTTAGAAATCGTGTGTCGCCCTTGGACATCCAGACCACCAGAGCTGATTAAAAGAGTATGGGGCTTCTATGATTAAGATTTAACAATGACTCTTGCTGTAGTTTTTGGAGTATTTTGGATATGCGGGTGCGGCCAAACCTGGATAGTAACAATGTGTCATTATTTTGTATTTTATAAAATTTTACCTACGGCTTCACCCCCGTCATACCATCGCCAATAATGTTTTCTAGTAAGCAAAGTTATTTCAATGAAACAGTACAGTATAGTAACAGTACTTCTACTCGTTTACATAAAAAAATCTAGATGAAGCCTCGCGTCTGCTAAATACAAAAAGGCGATTACAAAATCAAAGTTTCAATTCATTTTTTTTACAATACTGTGACTACTGATCAACAAAATAGAGTATAATTTTGTAACACACAATCTATTTTACCAGAAAATCATTGTATCAGTTGTGGTATGACAACAAAAGCGGTTGACTAACGGCGTCTGTCCTTGTGTGGCTGTTCCATTAGTTAACTGGTCACAGCCAGGAATCCCACAATCTGTTCTGATTTAGCTTAATGTCTTTTCTTATAGAAAGTCATACATATTGATAAAAATAAAAGAGAATTGTGAGATTTCTTCAGCGGGTTTAGTGGCATTGTCTTATGATAATCGATGCAAGAGTCGGGAGAATTATTGCTAGTCATTTCAATTTGGCCTTCTCTGAATAACATGAGACTAGTAGATGTTTCTGGTGTACTGCTATGATTTGTGGCTTCTGTCACGTTATTTTTTTGTGTTTATTTTTTCTTTTTTGCTTCTTAAAAAAACGTTGCCCCACATTAGGATTTTCTCCTGTGTCGTGGGTGCTGTTACAAACATACAAATTTTCACATACACAAGAGACCCAGACCCGGAACAACAATCTGTGAATCTGTGGATCACACAAAGAGTTGACCCGTGCGGGAATCGAACGCGCGACACGTTGCACGGCAGCCAGTTGCCCAACCACCGCACCAACCGTGCAGTCAATGTTGCTTCTGCATAAAATCTGTTTGATAAGTGGTTCGGTAGATAAAAATTTGCAACGAATACCGGCGTAGAGCAAGCTAACGTTGTGTTTTGCGGAATAAGTGTGATTATCGGAATCGGAAAGATTATCGTCTAAAAATACTATTGAACCTAATTCGTCTTAATAGTGCGTTAAGCTGTGATGTGAATATGCACTTGTTAGTTTGTCAAACCACTCTCGACACAGGACAAAAATCCTAGCATGGGAGCACGCTAAAAAGGAACTAAACGAGGATAGAAAAAAAATCAGCTACATCAGGACACATTTTCCTCTTAGTATGGTCTGACAACACTGTACCTAATTCAATACACATCTCTCGCATAGCACGAACTAAAGCCTGTTCTTTCGTTACATATTCTATTTGAGTTTGTATAAATGTTGAATATTTGTGACGGAGGCTATCCCCATCAGTTCAATTAGCACTCACTGTTTAACTGACAACGCTATTTTAGCGCTAAACTTTTTTAATTACAGGATCTTTTAATTCATCCGCATTTCCCAAAATCCTGACAAGACTTTTCAAGCACCTTCCCTTCACTTCGGACGCCGGTTCAAAAGGCCCTATATCTTTTACAGGGTCAAAAGTAAGATCTGATAAGTGGGACCCTCCTCTGATTAATTTCCTCCTTCAAGCCGATAAGAGTTTTCAACTTTATTTTAGGCTTCCGCTGAAAATAGAACTTTGAACATGACGAATGCGATATCTTTCGCTCCCTATTATAATCGGATTTATTTGATTTCGTCGCTCTTTTAAGATAATTGATAAAAGTATCGAATTGGAGTGGTGGGCTGAGATATAGGAGAATTTCAAAATCGGATTGCTTAAGTAAGAAATTCAGCTGTAGGTACATTGTTTGAGTGTATTTTGAAGCTGATTTTGTCTCTTCAATATTTTTGTCGATCAAAACGAAGTTCATGGAGGAATGTGCTAACATAAACCAGTTTCGAATTTGAGAAAAAAGTTTTCCTAGAATATCTGCGTTCAGTACAAAAGAAAAGGACGTCTCGAAGGTCTACACACATTTTATCATTCCTCACCCTCATTCTTTCGAAGAGGACTAAAGCGATGACCTCCGGCGGTTCCTCACTAAAGTTTTTAAGTAAAAACTCCTATTGCGAATGTCTCAACTCGAGTTTTGTAACCAGGAGTAATAAATTACAGACGATACATATCTCAGCGGTAGCATTGTACCTATTTGCATATACACTTTTGGAAGAATAAAATGGAAACTTAATAAATAAAATGTAGAATATTTAAAGAATTTTAAAATGTTTGTTGAAATTTTTATTGTATTTTAAAGTGTGTTTCGAGAAATTGCAATCAGACTCGGACTATCACAAGAAATAAGTTCTAATATCAAAACACTTGAAAAAAACTTGAGTACCTACCTATTACATCGTAGTTCAGTGATTAGCTAAACAGGCGTGATGATAATATTTTGTGACCGGACAGTTCCGTGAAGGTTTCTTCGTGATATTGTCTAGTAAGGAGGTCTGTTTATATGAATTACTTTGGTTGGCATACGTTACTGAAGTGTGGTCCAAGTTACAAGACGGCAGCTACGATAGGTAGTAAATATATTTATCTTAATTTTTTATTTATTTTTCTATTTGCCCTTTTATAACACACGCTCAAGGTCGAGGGTTTGACTCTCGCCAGTAATAACTCTTAATGCGATCCTGAAACTGTTTTTCGGGGTCTACTTAGTTTAGTCTAGTCTATGTGATGACTAGGTGAATTTGTGCTTATAAAGCCACTTACTATGAAGGAGAAAATTGATTTGCTGGGCAATGTTTAAAAACTATGCCAAAGTAAGCTAAATGCTCTCATCGCTTTCATTACTAGTTGTTCAAACAGTGTTTGCTGCAAGTTGACCCCGTAACTTAGAAACAGCCGCGATATAACCCTTATCCGTCCGTTCAGTATCAATTAGCGTTTAGAGATATTTTAGAAAAAAAACAATGTTAAATTAAATCAAACTATAAAAACCATAAGTAAGATTTATCGATATTATAGTAAGTCTGTTTGCAAAAATAAAGAATTCATTTCAATCCATTTTATTCGCCTGGCTCATTTTGTTGCCAGACGGTATATAATTATCACCTGAAAATTCAGTCATAATTATATGCCATATATCACGCGATGAAAATGAAACAAAAGTAATACCTCAGCATACATTTTTCAATTACACAAACCACTGCATTGAAAGTGCGTCATTAAAATATTTCGCAAAAAAGTGTACAATAACAGCTTGATTATTTCCTCTTATTACAATGGCTGCAGTTTTTAAACGAAAATAATAATTTGGCAAAAAGCCAAAGTGATGTGCAAGAGTTGCTAACTTAAACCATAAGTTATGTTTCAAGAATAAAGAGAAAACGATGTATTACTAAATGTTATACTGAATATTGTTCTCTATATTATAATATACATGTAATACTGAGACTATTATAAGAATTTTCCGGGTCGGCCAAGTAATATCGTATGGATTTTTCGTTTATGAAATACTTAGGCAGTCATAAGATACTGCATGGGCTTGTCCTATTTTATGAAGGCTTTAGAATAATCGCAAGCATTTGCTAAAGAAAACTTTATACAAACGTAAATTTGAAAAAATATGGAACAAGGTTATCTTTTTATTACTTCTTTACCGTGTACCTTCCACACTGTTACCTCCTAACACTGTACAGCGTTAAGTGTGGGAATGCTATGCTTCGGCACGAATGGGTCGGCTCGACCGGACTATACTACGGCCTCACAGAAAACCGGCGTGAAGCAAATTCCCCCCCCCCCCCCTCAATCCCTAAATCTCCGAAAGGTCGGCAACGCAAAGGTTGGCTCTTCCGTAACTGCGGGTGTCTATATGCGGCGCTAATTACTTTGTTATTGTTGCTCACACTGACTCATCTCTCCACGCTGGACGGCAAGTCGTCACTCGCATCCATCAATTGTTTACCATCAGGTAACCCGTCTGTTCGTTTGACGTCCTATCACATAAAAATAGGGTTATTATGCGTGATGCGTTGTTAGATAAATTATAATTCAACTGTTTTGTTACTTAAATCTGTATTATTAAACTAGATTTACAATTTAAGTTTCAAATTGTAAGTCACTTTAAACTTAGTGGACCAAGAGAATGGGAGAAAAGTAAAATAAAAATAAATGTTTATTTTGCAAATCTAAAAGTCTATTACTTATGTAACCTAACATACAGGCGCTCTAACTTTTCGGGTGTATTTAAACTAGCAGAGTAACTATAAATAAACCAGTCGGAAATGTAACTAAACCTCGCTTCCCTGAGCTTTATCGAGCCTGACAACTGACGGCATTCACTACAGGCCAGGAATAAAAATAAATTGATGACACCGCACTATGTTAAACTATTTAGTGCTTTGTTAATAGATCATGGTTGTTGTGTGTCTTGTAAAGTACTCATTTAATAATTATATTATAGCTTGTGAACCTGTTAGTGCCCACTGCTGTACAAGATCTCTTCTTACATGGAGAAGGTTTGCATTGAAACCTATACTGCACTTGCTCAAGACGGATTGGCGATTACAGACTTATAATTAATTCCAAGTTTCCTCACGAACGTTTACCTTCAACGTATGCAAGTAATGTCTAAATAATCGTTGACAGTTTCGAATCTACTTAGCTCGCAGGCATTGCAACATTTTAAGATAATATCATAGTATTCACATAATACTTTGGAACAAAGTGTCCTTCACGCTTGCTTTGATGCCTTACTGAGAACGTCTTAAAACATCGGTTGCGTCTCGTTGAGGTTACTGAAAAACGATCATCTTCCCCTTTACTAAATCTTTAAATACCTAGGAGGCCATTAGGTGGCCCAACTAACCGACTACCACCATATTTCCTATAACTATCAATAGGTACTTCCTTTAAATATTTTTGTATGTCATAGGTTACCTCTTGGTAAGCAATCAACGCCACCCATGAGCACTCGTAATACCAAAGGAGTTACTACAAATGCTTTGCCGTCCTCTTGTCCTCATTGAAGGGTAGGGATTTCGAGGATGGAGGATGGGGATTGGTAAAACACGCAGTGAAACACAGTTAGTATTGTCGTGGTATCACTACGGACGAGCCGGTCCATTCGCCCCGAAGCATGGTTCTTTCACACTTGGTATTGTACATACATATCGATTATTTCAGTTACAACAAACGTTGTGTTGTCCAGTACAATACATTTACTATTTTAATGCTATCCCTTTCTTTACACGGGGTTACAAAAGGAAATGATAGCCACAAGATTTATGCAAAAGGGATCGACAATATAGCTATATTATATTTGTAGGTTTCAATTGTGTTCACTGGTACGGTAGTAAAACATTATTTATATATCACGAAAATGTTGTGTTAATGCATCGTGTTCTATTGGTCGCTGTAATAATAGGTTTTTACTCATGCTTTATACATAAACAATATCAATTATTGTTAACAAAAAATCTACACGTCAGAGCATAAAACTTGGAGATTATTAGGTCCTAATTACTAGACTGACCATTTCGAAAGTATTTCGACAATTTTCTTTTTCGTACTGAACAGGGCGGCCATCTTTTTTTTATTTCACGCTGGTGCCAGCTCGGCCGTAGTCGTGTGTACCGAACCAACACATTGCAGCTCCATGAAACCTGAATTGCCAATTGCTTCACTGAAGATTGACGAGCAGTAGGCTTCAAAAATACAACAAAGATTGATGACTGTTAGGTTTGCTGTGACTAACAGCTTTAGATGTTCATAGTGAGTTTTCAATGCAGATTTTTGAACGTTAACGATTGGTGCAGTTTGATGTTTTGTTTAGGTAAAATTGCACCAAAATTGGAATGATTTTTCATTACACAGCTTTATAATAATTAAAATATCATTTATTAATTATTTTTTTATACAATTCCAATTTAATAACTACACTTTGATTTAAGGTTTTGAGGTAGAATTTTAGGTTATGAATTGACACATGATTTTATTTAAACGGTTTTGATAACAAAACCGGTTTGTCAACGTTGTGGAACCCCGAAGGTAAAGGCTTCTCATGCATGAGGAGGTGGGTTTTTTGGGAACACTACATACAAACGGTGTAAGAAAGTATCGTAAGGGAATCTGGACTTAAAATTTCAAATTATAAGTTTGAAATAGCCAATCCGTCTTGAGGAAGCGTGATGGTCGATGCTCAAACCTTTTCTGTGTAAGAAGACTTTTTTCTCACTCAGCAGTGGACACTTATAGGTTGATGATGTCAACAAAACATTCAAAGCAGGATAAAATCGATAAGTAGCTCAAGTGAAAATGAAAATAAAAGACTGTCTTCTATTAGTGCTTATTTACTAACTGTTCTATGTACAAACCGACTTATTTCACCGCACTATATAAAACTACTTGAAGCCTGTCTGTGTGCAATCAGGCAACGTGTTGCCAGCTCGTGTGGCCAGCCATGCACTGACAAATTACCAGCTGATTGATGTTAGCTGCTACTGTTTGTTGTATCACCCTGTATACACTACATTGTATTTTCAAACACGTAGCCATGATATATCAGCTGCTTTTCTTTTAGGAAGCTGGAGAAGATTCCGATTGTGTATTATAGATATCGATTTTAAAGATTAGATTATTAGAGATTATTTAGACTGCACGGTCGGCGCGGTGGCTGGGCAACTGGCTGCCGCGCAACGTGTCGCGGGTTCGACTCCCGCCAAGGAACAACTCTTTGTGTGATCCATAGATTATTGTTCCGGGTCTGGGTGTGATGTGCATGTGAAATTGTATGTTTGTAAACGCACCCACGACACAGGAGGAAATCCAAACGTGGGGCTTTCGTTTAAAAAAAAGATACTTACGCTCCATATATATATCTGTAACCATGCTATCTTTTATACATATATGATTACATAACTGTTAACAAATGGTACGAATGCCTCTGTTTACCTCGACCAGGGATTAAAAGAAGTTGATAAAAAACTTTTAATGGTCAATTACCATCAGACAATTATAAACTTTACTATTTCGTAATAACATCGAATTCGAAATAAAGTTTTAACAATGTATGATATCTCGATTTGCAGGTTGTCTATAAAACAAGTGAAATCATTTTATAAAAACAAATTTCTCGAATGATTGGATTCGCAGCGCATGTTCTCTGATATTCGATACGTGATGTTTTTAAGCTTTTGTGTCCACATTTTTGTTGTGCTTCGAAAATGATATTTGTGCATTGGACACAACATTTGATTGAAATTCTACATAACTTAGTATAGGATTGTAACTAAAAAACGAAATCATTTAGTTTTTTTAGTATTTTAGTAGTAGTTTTGTTAATCGAATGTAATGTTATGGTGATTCAGTTTATGGTCTTCATGCACAAGGGTACGAGTACTGTAAACCATTCAAACGCTAATATGATTTTTTCTGAGTTACATGTACTTTCTCAAAGTTTATTGACACCATGGACAAACGGTGAAGGAAAACATTGTGGGCCAATTGGGACTTATAGTTTCAAATTATGAGTGTGGTGATTAATACTCAAAACTTTTCAGTGTGAGAACAGAATATTGCTAAACGGCTTGGTGTGTGGTGATGATTATAATGATGAATCTAAAAAAAATCATTCTTATCGTTGTTATCAGCGTATGTACTGTACTTTCCTCTTCGTAAAACTTGCAACTAAAATACAAATGTAATGATTATTGTTATAACCTTTTAAAGAAAAGAGATGAGTAGATTCATTTTCAAAAAAAAAGAACACCGAGCGTTTGTCTACATACTATACTTTTATGGACGGATTTCTTGATAATAACAAACAAAACTTCACGTTAAAGATTTACATATATTGAATTTTGTACATTTTTATAGTATTTGGGAACATAATTTGGAACATGTAATTGTTTAATCTATCACAAGTCCCGGCGAGCACACGATGCAAGCACGCGAGCGTATCAAATCAATAAACTATTAGGCGATCCATCGCCGAACCAACATCATTGCCAAATTCAACGTAAAACATCAAATTAATCAACGACAGGAATCAATGTAAGAATTTGGGAGATACGCCTTTCTTGAAAAGTATAAAGTTTTTAGGGAGAAGCTGCAAATATATTTAATTTAAGCATATCAATTCTAAACGAGAAGAGTGTGATGGTAGCTCAGAATTAAAAGCTACAGCTCCCTATGTAAGAGAGTGCGGGGTCGGAACCTTGATCATCAGACGCAGATCTGGAGCAATAATGTATGGACCATACAAAGAATTCTTCCGTGCAAGAACCTCGCGGACTCTCGCAGAAACACACACACAGACGTGCAGCTAACTATAATTAACTCAAAGTCAATTGTTCACTACTTGTTTCAGGCTTGGCTAGTAAGTAGCTGCTGTTAACAACAGCCAGTGGTGTCAAGATCAGAAAAGCATAACATTCTAACTCCTAATAATGTTCTATAAAAACAAAATGCGTCATGTCTATACGTCAAAATACGACAACAGTAAGTAAGTCTAAGAATAAATGTCATTATTTTCCCCTAACTATTTCCATTACCGTCACAAGTAACAGTATAATTAAAAAAGATTTTCAGAAAAAAAGTGTGCTAAAATATTTGTGCAACTTTTAAAAAATATGCGTTCACTAAAAGGTCCTGGTCCCCGAATGCATTATATTTAGCACGCTGCTGCCAGACACTTAAGGTTAAAAGAGGGATATCACATTACTTATTCATTCATGTGTAACTAAGTGCTGAGTTAGGTCGTGGACACAATCCCGGCAAGTTGCTTTATTAGACAAAACGTTTTGCCTGCCAACTTGCTGTTTAGACTGACATATTTTCATGATTTTGAACTTTCCACAGGGGTGGACATAGGGAGTTCATAATTTCGAACTCCCCTCCATCCCCTATTGTCATCACTGGTTGTTTAGGTTCAATCTTTATGATTTTTATTTAGCTGAATTGTTTATTACATAAGTTGGCAGCGTGGCACATTGTTCCAAATTCCTTTGCAACTTTCTCTTACTTTCAATTCCATTCATCTAAATATTTTTTAAGTTTACTTTTAATTAATTTCAGAAATCAAATACAGTTTTTCAATTGTATTAGAAACATTATATTGATCGGTAAAATAAAATAAAAATATACATAGGTATTGTAAATTGGATTGTTTTTAATCTACGTGATTTTAAAACATGTGGGACTCGAAACTAAAATTTATTTTTGGCATAAAAATTAAATATACTTGTACACAAGATATCCTTCCAAACTTTCCCTACAAGTGAAATTTAAATACTATAAGGTAAATTTCCACACAGTTCTAAGAGATCATACATTTGGTAACAATTAAGTAAAATTTATGTCGCAAGTGTAAGCTTGGCTCAAAACTGTAATACCTCTTCAGGATTTCACTCGAAATTGAAATTTAGATCAAGTTTCCGTTTTACGTACAACTTTTGCGTTAGCATTCTGATATTGAGGAAATTAGATTTATGGTGCATGTAGAATAATAGTTGCACTCGTTCAACTGTGCTGAGTCCACTTTGGCAATAATAAACGCGCGCCTGGACGGATCTGGATGAAATTTGGCATCGGAATAGGACATAGGCTACTTTCCATAAATATACCACGCAGGCGAAGCCGCGGGCGGAAGATAGTATGAAATAGGTACATTGTAAAGACTGCCATTGCGACATACCAGAATTTCAAATCCACAATCCTCAAATCTCTAAAAATCCAATCTTGAACTTTATATCAACGTGGTGGGATCCAAAGATACAATTCTTTAAAATACTTAATTCTAACAGGATACAGGTGTACACATAATAGGTAACAAAATAGACGAAGCTGAAAGCTCATAAAACTAAAACCTTGCACATTAAACACCATGAATAAACAAAGAGCCTCCATCTAACGATGGGGACGAAAAATAATAAAAAATTCAACCGCACCGTCTCCTTATAAATACCCCCTGTAAATTACGTTCCCCTACGGACACGTGTCAAAGCTTGCCAAAAAAATTATAATGGCAAGTTGTAGATAGCAGTGACTGATCTCCTTACCTGGTGGTGGAGGTCTTAAAATTCCATTTTTTACCATTATTTTGATGTGGGGAACGCAATGGGCGGTTTTGCAGACGTGTTTCGCTTTTTCATTGTGCCATCAAGGATGTAGCGAGGTGTGATGATAGATGTGTCACCAGCTCACGGTTATACTTTGAAAAATGTCGCCGAGAACAATATTCAGTGGTATATTTTCTTTTGGTATATTCACTCCTAGGTATGTTTTTGAAAGCATTTAAGCTTTTAAAATTGTATTTTCGTTATTCAAACCTTAAATTGTTATGTGAAAACGTCCATTTTACGTTGACTATTTTTTAAAGCTACACCTAAAAACTGTGTAAACTAATACTGTGACTCCAAAACTACCGCAAAATGCTTCGAAGCGTGGTATCCAGTTCGTAGTTTATTGCTCGTCCATATTTAGATACAGGCGTATGTATAGTTCGATAGTGTAAACGGTTTTACCTAAGCCTGAAACCAAATCCCAGTGCATCAGAGTAAAGTTATTAAACAGAATTTTCGGTAGAAATTCTAACTATAGTGTAGTGAAACAAAATAGTCAATAGTAAAAAGAGTATTATTCATTGAACAATTACATTGTCGATATCATTTAGAAATTAACAGTTATGATTTAAGATCATAATTTTTATTTTAACGTAAGGTTAATGTTTAGTGAAGCCCTTTTTGAAATTTAGATAACTATCAATGTTGATTGCCGTGTGGTACAAGTAACTTTTATGAACCCATTCGACCAAAGTGATATTTAACAAAAATAACATATTTAACCTAATACGTCATACACACTTATATCTGAATTAAACAGACCAAGAGTACAGCGTCTAGCCAGCAAACCACTATGGATGAAACCCTATAGGTCTGTAGCTCAGTCGGGTTTCTGGCAAGAGAAGAAATGGGGTGGTTTTTAGCCAGTATGAGTCTGACACTACTCTCTCTCCCCCTACCCTAGACCAGAGAAGTTATTTGAATATTTTCCCCTCAAAACAAAAAAAAACCCTTGATCATGCATGGTATTTAACGCTCAAGCCATGTCTGAGACAAGGTCTTTGCTCAGTATTGGGCATTCATAGACTGATTATGTGAAATAATTTTCGAACTTGTTTGTGCATTTCATTATTATGGCAATCTAAATGTTGCGGTTAACTAAAATGTCCATCGGATGGTAATAGGTATGTGGAGATAATATTATTTAGTGAACTGTCATAATTTAAATATCTGTCCAATGTACCCACATTTCCGTTTACAGGAACTAGAGTTAAGTGTTGTTTAACATACCTATTTTGTTAAAATCTACTTTGTTAAAACCTACTTTGTTACTTCAAGTGTTGGAGAGCCACGCTTTGGCAAGAATAGGTAGGCTCGACCGGAGTAATACCACGGTCTCACAGAAAATCGGCGTGAAACAACCACAGCGTTGCGTTGTGCCGTGTGAGTGAAGGTACTGGAGGCCCAATCCTTCCTTCCCCCAATCCCTAAATCTCCAAATCCCTAATCTCCAAAAGGTCGGCAACGCACTCGTAACTCCTCTGTTGTTGGGGCGGCGCTGATAACTTACCATCAAGTAATCCGTCTGCTCGTTTGCCGACCTATCACATAAAAAAAAACAATTTAGGTACATACTAAAGTTAAAATTAAAAGATAAATGAATTAAGAAGTACACTTTAAATTCAACTATTGTCATATTATTGTAATACTGAATATGATATTTCAAAAAAATCATTCCTATATTATTTAGGATTTTTTTAACTTCCATTTTCTTTCTTTTTGGTGTTACCATAAGTGACCTAAGTATGTGAATGTTTGATCACTTTTGTTGGATATTAAGTATTCATTGAGCGTGATATCTACCGACGATATACAACAAGTGTCTTCAGTAACATTTATTCCTATTTTTCTGCTCCTTGGATGTACTCATGCAAGGTAAGGTCCCAGTCTCATCGTCTCTGGCTCTCCTGGGGGTGTTTACACTGAATCTAAGCCTTACATTCAAGTTCGAACAAAACCCTTCTGTCAGGGGGGCCTTTATATAACCCTTTTTTATTTACACTCGGGTAATCACCCCGTGGTGCCGCTGAGGAGTATAGCTTCGATGTGACGCATGATGGAGAAAATGGTGTAGAATTATTTAATTCTATTAGTTTAAGCTTATAAAATTATAAATTCTGCTCCGGTGTTACCAAAATAAAATCTTTTTGCACTATTGTTTTAACTGAACACCAATCAAAACAGTATAAGTTAAAATGCAAGCATGCAATAGCCGAGTACACAAAAACTTCATCCGGAAGATTCATAAAAAAATACATAAAATATTTCATTAAAACGACGAATCTTCATTATCCTGGTAGCACTTAAAGAAACTAATGTCGATTGGGAGGTGACAGTCGAAAATAAACTTTAGGATTGTGGATATTAAGTATAAAATACTTACCTAAGTTTGGGTTTTACTCTGAGCGAAACGTCAAGTATAGCTGAGGTGATATTGGTTGAACTCCGTTTTATTGCCTTCCCAGAGTGACGTAGATAAACTTTGGTCCCTGCACGTGTAAGAGTGAAATAATTTATGGAACGGGAATAAATTTCATACCTACCCTAAATACAGATGCTCTTAAATACCTGCGAAGTTTGCTTATAGAGTGTTGATCTTTTTCCGTGTAAACTCTCATAACTTTTGTGACGACGACCTCGACTATTTTCTAGCGTGCTAGGGTCTGCAGCGCAACGCAGCGTTGTCTGCCACACAACACTACAAATGTTACGCATCTAAGTTAGTACTAATCTTGTATGCTGTCACAATGTTGGTCATTTTAACAGCTACATAAGCATATCTACTTTATGAGGTGTATGCCTTGTAACATCTAATACGATTAGTGGAAAATGTAAAACATCATCATCCTCATCATCACCAGCCTATAAGTGCCCACTGCTGAGCAAAGGCCTCTTCTCATACGGTCTTGCTCAATGCGGGTTGGCGATTTGAAACTTATAATTAGAAATTATAATTCCAGGTTTTCTCACGATGTTTACCTTCACCGAATGTCAGTGGTATCTAAATATTCATAGAAATGTAAAAAATACTTCCTATTATTTCTCACCCTACAATCACTTGTGGATAAAAATACACAAATGCGTACTGTGTAGGTCGAGGAAATTTAAATACCAATACACAACACCGTCAAGACAGCCATCGTTTAATGCTAGCAGGAGAAATATTTTCAGATTATTCCGTAACTTTAAAATCTATCTCGAGAGGAATTTCAATCAGCCAACGTCTATCCTTTGCTACATGAGAATGTCTTTGGGTTAAGTTCCTCTCTGGCAAGGATCCTCATATATACCTACAAAACAGGAAGACCCACCGAATTGAAATTTGGTTCCAACCAAAATTCAGACCGTATTTCAAGTCCAGAGTCAATATTGCCTACCCCGTTCCGGTTGAATCAATACGTACAACCGGACATGTTTCTATTTCCATATTTATTTTAGCCATAGGACAATATTTTGTGAATGATTTTGTGTTTTATTGTAACGTTGAGTACACAGAATGATGAAAAATTGCGCGACCAGAGGTTGTAAAGCATCAATTTAAATTAACGCACGAGATGACTACATGATTAAAGTAACAAACAATTTAAGTGTGGGAGAGCCATGCTTCGGCACGAATGGGTCGGCTCGACCGGAGTGATACCACGGCCTCACAGAAAACCGGCGTGAAACAACCACAGCGTTGTGTTTCGCCGTGTGTGTGAGGTTACCGGAGGCCCAATCCTTCTCCTTCCCGGACCCTTCCCCAATCCTTAAATCTCCAAATCCCTAATCCCTAAAAGGTCGGCAACGCACTCGTAACTCCTCCGTTGCGGGTGTCCATGGGCGGCGTTGATTGCTTACCATCAGGTAATCCGTCTGCTTGTTTGCCGACTTACTACATCAAAAAAAATCAAAATATTATGTAAAATGTATTGATAAGCACATAATCTGTTATCAGTTATCATCTACACCGTACGTAGGTTTATTAAAAAAGTGAAATTCGGAATAACTTGCTACAATAGCCTAGGTACTTGTAAATCTTAATGATGGCGGGCACGCTTTTTTAAATATTCTATTAATACCTTATTTTGCCTGAGTTAAAGTTTAGTATCAATTTTCTTCACAGATCATTTTCGGAGATCAGACCGTGCGACTATGAGATACTTTACAAATAAGTTAAGAAAATTCAGTTCAGTACATCAGACGCATCTTCCAATACAAAATCTCTCCTTACTCGATAAACTCCCAGTAAACAATATTCATTGCTTCTCAACCACTATGCTACAGACATGCAGTATAGTGCAGCGATAAAAATCCAATTTTCTTTGGACGCGAGGCGTACAGGCCAGCCTTGCAGTGTATAAGCAGAACACAGCCAGACCATCTCCCTGTGGTTGACAGCTGACGGCCACAGATTGCGCACAACCAATCTCCACTCTTCATTCACCGGAGATACCAATTATTGACTTTCGTTTAAAAAAAGAACCAAGTTTTTGGCTCAAAATTGGAATCCAGATTTTCGTTTGGACCGATGTCAGTTACGCTGGCTTTGAGACCGTATTGTCCTTTGTTCTTGTTTGTAATACTTCCCGACAAAGATTTTTAAAATATTTGATTGAACTTCTCATACATACATACAGTCGGCAAAAAAATGTCTTGTAATATTTTTGTTTTTTTAATATTACACAAAGCTTTCCAAAAAAAAAAGTATATTGCTTCCTTTAAGGAAAATGATCCTACCATTTCTTTCAAATGTCGTATTACATTGGAATGATGACAAATATTTTATTTAGGCTTAATAGGGTTTCCTATTGTCTTTGCACTTCAAACAATTTCGAGGTAATTCCCAGTGAGCACCTGTTTGAGTCTCAGTAATGGGATGGTAACAAAGAAAAGGTAAGAAAAACAAAGGACCATTCATCTGCATTAAGGTGACTGCTGTTCTAGTAATATTAATATTTTTATTTCATTAGAGCAGTGAAATGCATTGAGACGAAATAATTTAATATGGTCCACATGTGCAGCTCTTGTGTGGTGAACAGGCACCGCATGTTTGATTCACCGTGATATTTTATTCAGTACAACATAATATTGGAATATCGGCTAACCAGAATAATGTTCACATGGAGAAATACATGCTTTGTACATTAATTTTTATGGAACGGTAAAGCATCGTTGAGGGCATTACTTCAGCTTGGCAGCTGCTGCAGGGAAATGGCCTTTAGGACATCATAAACTAGTGCGGAAGGTAAGTTTCACATCATTAGCAGTACTACCCTTAAGATAGTCCATATGTCATCACATCTAAGTCTTGTTTTTAGTACCTTTTTTGAGGGCGGATATCATTAAATGCCTCCTCTCGTCCAGGGCGAGGATAGAGGCAGTGTTACACTTTTACTGACTAAACTCCCCCGTTCCTTCCTTTAAGCCGGGGCCGTATGGTTGCGGGTCAAGCAGAGTCAGGTACCTGACTTTGCTTGATCCGCAACCATGTCTGAACATCGGTCAACCTTTGTTTACTTCTATTATTTCACTGTAAAATGCCAGTAAAGATGCACACTTTAAACGTATCAATTATTAGCTACTCAGTTTTAATTAAATATTTATGGAACGGAAAACGCGTTTGTCGATACTTAATTACCAAAGTGATTCGAACGGAAACTACACATTCGAGTTAATTTTGAAAATGAAATGGTACTACAATTTGATTTTGAGATGTAAGTAAGGTTTTCTCTAGAAAACAAACATGATTTTTAAAAGCTTTTAATGTTTAGGAATATGATGATCAAAGAACTCAACTCAAAATTTTACAACGTCAATTTCAAAGTCATAGTTAAATTAGAATATAGTCGGTCAGTCAGTTTGTCAGTAAAGCTAGGCGTTCATTCCAAAGTGTTGACTTAAAGGACCAAGAAATTCCAATTCTTTAAAAAAAAATATAAGTACGTTTTACAAATACAGTAATGCATTATTTATACACATTATAGTACTCACATGTGTGTTCAACTTCTTTAAATGATGTTGCGAAAGATATTTTCCCTTAAATTAAATACAAAAATATTATCATTATGAGGTTGTCATAAGCAGCAGCATATACCTACAAAACATTTGTTCTGTTAACTTTAATTGATATTTTATCGAAAAGAAAACATAGAGAAGATGAAAAGTAAACACATTCAGTACAAGCTAGTTCTTTATTTTGCGAGGGAAAAATGTACCTTGAATTTTTGTGGGAGTTAAAAGGGTATGCTTAGTAAATGGACATTGGGTGGATGGTAGACGTTGACAAAGCTGCGACAGCTATTACGATAAAAAGGAATCAAATTGTTTTCACATCTAAAACATTAGGGACGCTTCGTGACGTTTTATTACATTACATTACTTTTGGTTTAAAAGCTAAAGCATGTTTTCACGTCACATCATCAGCATACAAGGGCCCACTGTTCATCAAATGCCTCTTATCACTTGGAGAAGATAATATGAGCATTAATATCTATCCTTGAGTCACATAGTAGATTGGTGATTTGAGAACTTCTAATTAGAAACTAGCTACCCGCCTCGACTTTGCTAGGGTGCAATGCTGACACTCGAGTTCTCTACTATTAAATTGATGTAACCTATTATACATTATAAACTTACCTCTTTAATCAATAAAATCCGTTGCGTAGTTTTAAAGATTTTAGCACATATAGGGACAAAGAAAGCGACTTAGTTTTATACTACGAAGTAATTTTAAATGGGAGGTTTATTTCAAGATCATGAAGTTTTCCTTCAAAATTTGTCGGCGGTGTCTAAATACGTAGAAAAAGTCACTTTGGGGCTTGACAGGTTTCAAACTAGCACCCTCTAATATGAAAAGCGGGAGTTTCCCAGGCCACCACGTCCTAAAATCCTGTAGCATACATGTTTTCTGAAGTGGTTGGCTAAAATATACTTAGCGTTAACATCATCATCGGTGCTTAGGGCACCGGCGGGTGACGTACATCCTTTGGCAGTGGATTCACTAGACGGCAGATAAAGTTTTAAAATGTTAAATCTCTTCTTTTTTCGTGCAGTAGGTCTACTATTATTACTTTACTGAACTTAAGAATATAAATAAAATACCTATATAATTCACGAAGACACACTGTTCCCACATAATTTTTACACTGTTCTCACATAATGGAACCAACTGTTTGTAAAATAAATCTGTATGTGAAACTGATTGAAAAAGAGTAACCATGGAGTTTCTTGCTCGTTCTTCTCCATCGGAATCTACACTTTGGAACGAGCAAATAGCTTCACTAAGAGGACTGACCGACAGACTGACACTAAATCTTCAAAATTTTGTTTGTCGTTCAAAAGTGCCTGTAAGGGTCTAATTGGTATAAATGATTTTTGACTTTTGACTTTTAACAAGAGAACTGATAAAATAAATTTGCAATTTAAATTATATCACATAATAGGAGATTAATAAAAAAGTGATTACTCACAATATTTTTAAAAAAAGTTCGCAGACAGACCAGCTTTAAAATATCTGGTAAACAATTACATCAAGTTGACGATCAGCAACTTGAAATCACTAACCAGGAGAAAATAACAACAAACTTGAATCTGTGAAGCAAAAAAGACTTCCAGTTTAATATCAATTAATTTTTTAATCACAAAGGAGTGGACTAATAAGCTTAATTGGCAGTAACTGTATCCAGAGTTAAGGAACTAGATGGTAGTAAAGTTACCTCCTTGGAGTTACAGCTGCCTCACGAATGGTTAATGTAGACGCTAGTTTGAGTTCACAGTGTACGATATTAGATACTTTTTAAATTAGTCATGTTTTTCCTTTGTCCTAGGCAGTAATAAATAACTGTACTTTTGAAATTGCTCAAAAAGGTATGAATCAAATAAAAGAACAAATATTATTTTATTTTTAAATAAAGAATTATTTACTATTTGCGAGTTTTATTACATTTTATGCCGACTTTTTCGGAGCAAAATACAGCATAAAAACACTTTTTGGTCAAATTCAGAACCCAAAAATGATCATTAAATTTCACAGTCGCTCCCTGTATAACTGTAATAACATGATATCGTAAAAACATTACGCAACCAAAAATATTCGAAAGATAAACGGTAAAATTGTATCCGTTAAATTTCCCTGCTACAAAGGCGATTGGACTTCGAAATACCGAAACACTAATTAATGAAAAACAGAAAATGAACGAGCAAAAAGTTAATCCAAAACTTGTTAAAAATTTCACCGTCCATCGCCTTGCCCGGATCATTTTATTATACTCTGGAAAACTTAATTGTCCAAAATACTTTTGTATTTATATCCTTCATGTGTACTGTTTTACTGATCTGTTCCTGAATTGAATGGGGAAGCATTTATTGTAACTCATGTATGTTGACTGTTTCCAAGGTCGACCAAATCACTCAGGCTTTGCAGATATCCAGGGGAGTATTATGGGAGGTAACCTTTGGGCAATTGATTGATGATCGATTTTATATTTTTTACTAAAAATAGGTTCCTTCTCCATAATTTATAATAATTTCTAAATTCTCAAAACCACAACATTGTAGAATTCTGAGATCTGTTGATTTGAATAGCAAAGTCTATAATCCCAAAAGAAAACTACAAGCGCAATGTTATGTCCCTTTAAAAACCCAAACTTACAGTCAAACAGTACTGTTTTCAAAGTAGAAGGGTAAACTTATTTTAATGAATGAGCACCCAAATGTGACAGTTGGTGAGCCTCTGTATAGTTGTGGTAACACCTTGGATTTACTGACGAGGCTTACTGTCATGTCACAACGCTATGTATACGCAAGAGAACACGTTTCAGTATACGTACATACGTATTTCAATGTTAGAGAATTTTGTTAATCAAGTCGTGACTCCATAGGACCTTAGGCAAAAAAAAAAACTTTTTGAAATATTTTAGAATTTGATTATCAGTAGTGATACTGGAGTGAAGTGCGGAATACAGACCAAATTTAGGTAAACAAAACATGACATGTAGTAAGTTTGGTTGTATCCAGGTAATTGTAGTATTCTTGACGAAATTCGGCAACAGATAGAGTGATTCGCGCGCGTCTCAAAGAGCTAAATAGACCACCAACGACGGGGCTCTATTAGGGCTGATGTTCAGCCGGGGTTGCGGGGTTAAGCGCAATAAGGTACCGATGTCTCGGCCTAGAGTAAAACTAAAGCCCTTCCCCGTTGACACTCCCTCTCAACTCACCATGGGCGAGAGAAATATTTTGATTTATTATAATATCTAGTCTTAAAAGGTTAACAGTTATTCTCACAATAGCACGTAGAGGTAATTAATCACAGCATTTAATTAGTTTTTGATGTAGGGACCTCTGATTAATCACGGCTAGTCCTAATTAGTCTCAATTAACAGCTGTCCAGTCGCACAGGTGAATAATTGCCTAGTTACATTGTTTCGCCCATATTAGCTATGTAGGACTTCGGTTATTCTGTGTTCGGTAATAGTAAAAATGATGATTTAAGGGTTCTTCTATTAGATAAGTACGCTAGTATTCATCAAATATACTATGTTATCATCACTTTGTTCAAACATTTTTTTTATGTCATAAGTCGGCAAACGAGCAGACGGATTACCTGATGGTAAGCAATCAGCGCCGCCCATGGACACCTGTAACGGAGGAGTTACGAGTGCGTTGCCGACCTTTTAGGGATTAGGGATTTGGAGATTTAGGAACTGGGGAGGGATTGGGAAGGGGAAGGATTGGTAACCTCACTCACACGGCGAAACACAACACTATGGTTGTTTCACGCCGGTTTTCTGTGAGGCCGTGGTATCACTCCGGTCGAGCCGACCCATTCGTGCCGAAGCATGGCTTTCCCACACTTACAAAGATTATTGTCTTTTTCTTTGAAATGTCACAGCCTCATATCAATGTGTGGTTCAACCAACGGCCTGAAAGTCCATTTTACCGAATGTATACATTTCTTCTATAAGCTGTAAGTTGTCATTGAAACCAAGTTGATATCGTAATGGTTAGTTTAGGTTGAAATCGCGACCACCACCAGAAATGAAATTACCTTCATGAATAAACAGCTACTAAAATCGTACTGCGGTATCATTTATCAAACGGACCAGGCCGTTAATTCAATAGCTTATTAAGCTAGTTACTGCACTTTTAATTAAAAATAAGTACAGAAAAACAACTTTTCGATCCGATTCTCTTAAAGCCGTAATGAATAAAAGCCACGTTATTATGAGTACCTAGTTATACATATAAATAAAACAGAATCATGTTAAAGTCGAAATTTGAAATTTTCATTGGAACAAACGTTTGACGGTAAAACAATATTTAGGAGTCAAGTTTTAGGTATTCGAAGCGTAACCTAATTGTACCTACGAGTATATTGTTTAATTAAAAAGTGAAATATTAACAAAATGTAATATTAAACTGAGCAGAAATTCCTAGAAACGAAAATTGAAGTCTTGGGTGTGATTCTGCGTAATGGAACCCTGAGACAGAGTTATTTTGTAAACTTTTAATAATGTAACATTCAACAGAAACTCTGGAAATGTTTTTAATTGGAAGTGCGTGTATGTTAAAGAACTAATTAGCTTATTTAAAACATTTTATATCTTAATATAATATCAACTGGATTCCTAAGAAGTTGTTGTGTTCCATGTGTTTTTTTTAATTCGGGAAATATGCATGTTGGGCTTAAAAAGTTACCAATTGTGATTGATCTTGTGATTGGATTGGTTAACTGGTATTCAGGGTAACACTTTTGAAAGATGAGTGGGTAGAGATATGCTAAAATATCCAGTTGATACGTCCTTGATACTATTTCAATAAGGTCGTTTTTCGTATAACTCGTACTATAAACTACCTAATATGCGAAGTCCCCTTTGAAAAAGAGTAAAAGCAAAAACAAAATTAGTGTTCAATTGCTTGGCGGTTCTCATTGTACGAGTGTGTAGCATTTCCAGTAAATTTCCGAGTTTTACACTCCGATAGACATTTTAAAACTAGTTAGCTGCGGCGCACTTGAGTGGAAAAATGGTTAAGCGTGTTCCATGTACAACACTCTGCGTGTACATTGAATATTTCTATAAAGTGTAGTCCAACAAAATACCGTAACAAAGTTTTGAATATTTTTTGCCATCTAGTTAGTTGTGATGGCTCGTGAGGTTCAAACGTCTGCTTCTCATTCGTGAAAGCACGCATCCTAAACAAGTAATTTTTATTGTTTTTTTCATTTCTCTCATGTGATGAAGGAAAGCATAGTGATGCTCAGCAGTGGGTACTAACAGGCTGATTACAAATGGTAACAAAATATTTTCAAACAGCTTTGTGTACTTTCACAAACTCAAAACCACAAAAAGTGTTTTATACTTACTTACTTACTTATATCTATCAGCCATATCATATATTTTTCTCTATATCTTATTTTTTATGTAGAAAAATAGTAAGAGACGTAATAAGAATGAGAAATACCATACTCAGTATAAACTGTGTAGCAACGTCTTCTGATTAGCCTGATCCTCTTAAACTCCGATCTTTGCCCCGTTTGACAACCATCACTGCGACAAAACAATACCGACTATTTCTCCCTAAATCAAGTATATCACTTGTCTTATTATACGTAAATTGCTGCGTAAAACAATGCTCAAAACACACCACTATTGAGCTCAACATATGAAACTCCACGTAGGAAAGTTGAGTCTGATCCAAACAATACTACATTCGAAGTATCAGGAGTATTGTTCACATTTTTACAATTGCTTCTAAGTCCGTAACATCGATATAATGGACGTTATTAGCTGACTGTTCTAGAAAGTTCCATTATATGAAGTTAGCGGAATGTTCTTTAAAATTCTTTGCTTATTACGGAGTCGATAATGGTCCAATGTATGAGTTACTGTTCAGTTTTATGCTTCTGATGTAGAAGAGGGAAGTGGAAAAATTGGAGTGCTATAATTTTGGGGGAAGCCAGTATTACCACCATCATGATCAGCTGAAAGACAACCGATAATAGCTAACCTTTAGCTAAAAAAAAAAGTGTAATATTTTCATATTCAATATCATGTCAGAATAACTTTCTCAATACAAACATTTCTCTTTAAAACGACAACATAAAAAATAATGAATTGCTTCCAGTATTACAAAAAGAAAACAACGTAGATAAACAAAACATGGAGAGAGCAAACAATTAAAAATGTTTCTCAAACATTTCAAGGACTGAGATTAAACCACTTTTCTTTCAAGCCAGACGTAATAACTAAATGAAAAGCTGAACAAATCTCCGGACTCCTTATCCAACGTTTGTTAATTACGTTAAATCTTTGCTAAGCATTCGTGTCAGTGTCCCGCGATCCGTCTGCTACGTGACGGGATAAGCGCAACAAATGTCACAGTGTCGCTGTGGAGCGGGTACGAGCATAAGCGGAGCGAGTAAATAGCATGAAAGAAGAGACTTAATAGCATGAAACTGAATATTCAATAGGTATTTCTAAACTCTGCTTTTGCTTTGGTTGTGACCTTTTGTAAAGAAGGAAAAACAAAACTATAAAAAATCTATTGTGACATCATAATTTTTTGATTAATTACTTTGACATATTATCTCAGTATTGGTTTTTTCAGCTTGAAGTAAATATTTGTACGCAATGAACCTACGATTGTAGACAGTCTTTAATCAAAATGCAAATTTAGGATAAATTAATGTAAGCTTAAAAATGTGTTACAAATTCGATTTACAGACACAGACACTTTTTAAAACCATTTTGAAACGGCACTCACTTTAACTAGGCTAAATAATAATTCTTAGTGGGATCTATTTTTCATCGCCGACCAACTGACTTTCTTTCATAATCGCAGGTAACCTTAAGGAGAATCCGATGACCGAAGTTTGATTCGATATCATTATATTCTAGGACTTTTCGCCAGCGGCTTTTCGCCTGCGTGGTAGATAAAAAGTGCCTAGCCTATGTATTAATCTAGAGTACAGCTACCTGCATACCAAATATCAACCAAATCGGTCCATTCAGTTTTGCGTGAAAGATGCATCACCCTAAGGTCAGACTGGCAGAGAATGCTTAAAGCATTAAAACCACCTTATGTAGGTACATTTTCTTGTGCATGAAGCCATAAATATATAAATAAAAAATAAACATCATTACATTTGCACAAACATTCCCACTAAAAATATTAGTAGTCCACCGATAAAATCGCGACATCGCATCACTAAGCCCCATCCCTCCTCAGATATAAGGGCAGGACTTAGTCAGTACAAACGACGTGGCATTTGTAACGGCCCCCGCACTAAATACTTTGAATTCTAACATCAAATGTGCTGCCTAATGTACCAACATTTGTCTCCGGCCAGAGAGGGCACAGACGTGCAGTAGGTGAGTCTGGCTTGTGGTAAATAGGTATTTCGGGGCAGGACGGTTTAGTTATAGTGATAAGTCGACCGTCTCGCATTAGTTTCCCGGCAAATTGTGGCTGTGTTTGTTCTAGAGTGTGTGTTTTTTGTAGCTACATGTATGTATGGTCTAGAAAAGATGTTAGTCTTTGTTTCTCTGTTTTCGTTTTATAGTGTTTTTATTATTTATTGAACAGGCTAAGCAGTTGGACAATAGTGACAAAAGTCTTGAAAGAAAAACAAGAGCATTTTTTTAGTGTCATCTCTTTATTTTCTTTTTGCAGACTAAGTAAGGCGTGTAAAAGAACAAAGCTTAAAAGTTACTTAGTTAGTTAATTTCATGCGAATTAGCAAACATATCATATTGTGAGTCATTATATGGCTTCTCGCACCCTGCATAGAAGCGAGAGGAAATGTCTCTTACTTGCTAAACCATCTGCGTTCTTTCTGCTGCAGGCTGGGGCCGCGGTTCATTATTGGACTTTATACGCAATACCAAAGTGCACACCTACCTAACGTAGCTAAAAGAGGCAGCAGGGACTGCAACTTGCTCGTTAAAATTCCGACAATCTCCCAAACACTTGAAAACCGAGGAGAATTATATCAAACCCCTCTTAAGAGAAAAGCTTCTGCTCAGCAATGCACACAGTTCCTATTACGATTCATCATCAGTATAATTCCTATACCGATGATGAATAAAATGTATATTTTTTTGTATTGGTCGCTCACCGCTATTGTTTTATTATGAAACATTAGGAGTTCCAAAGGATAGCTTAAAGTAATGGTCCGACTGAACCAATAGATTCTTTCAAAGTAAAGAGCAGATATTTTTCTCAGGTGTAATGCGTTTGGTGTTGTATAAATATACAGTATTATACGGGCCATGAAGTGAGCGACAATTGATTATTTATATCAATTTTTACACGTGCTCCAATTACAGTGTTTTGTATAGCTTATGGAGGTTAAGATATGTGGGCTTTGGCAATTAAGAACGGAATGTATCCCTCTTTGAGGGCGTGGTTTTGTATCCCACTTCTGACACCATGTGATATAATTAAAAGACTTGGATCGTGGATACTTGTCTTTAATATCACAGTACACAGTCGGGCAGCTCACTGCACCAAAGTTACATTGTCAATAGCTTACACTCTCTCGACCACCTTATTTATAGTAAAAGGATGACAATGATTAGTATTACTAATTACAGATAATACAACAGAAGGGAGAGGATTAGGCTTCTGGTAAGTACTCGTAGCATGAATTGATTTCAGAAAAAAATGGTTAATTATTTAAATAGTCTAATGTGTAAATGTTCCTTCAGAAGTGTTTACTTTACCGCATCTACAATCACGGTGGTCTTTTCAAGGATGGACAACCATCAAATTACGCCCACCCTGGGTGGGAACCCGAATAATTTGAGACAGTATTAATCGTAGTTCCTTTACGTACATAATAGTAATAATATTTTCACACATGTATAGTCAGACCAATCATGCATGTGTGAATGCAAACAAACCCGCGAAACATTGCGCAGCAGCCGATTGGCTACCTGGTATGTCAACTAAGTACCTATACTTTAATAAAAGGGATACAAGTATTTCCCATTCCGCTGTTTTCCTTACCCTTGTGTGAACTCATTACACCTCTTTGTCAGCGTCGGTTGCAGCTCATTCCTGTGTTGAGCTTGACATATTGGTTCGGACCGCCACCTCATAGAATTATTATATTAACTTATGAAACACTACGCTCTTAGCGTGGGTTTTGTGAATTTGTGTTTGTGTTTCACAGGATTTCATAAAATACATATTCTTTTTTTGTATGTAAAAGAGTAGACCTGGTGGTAAGCAATCAGCGCCGCCTATGGACAGCCGCAACAACAGATGAGTTACAAGTGCGTTGTCGACCTTTTAGGGATTTGCGATTAAGATATTTTGGAATTGGGGGAGAGGAGGGATTGGGCCTTCGGCAATCACACTCACACAGCGAACACAACGCTGGTTGTTTCACGCCGGTCTTCTGTGATTCCTACCCAGTCACTTCTGTGACCCATTAATGGCTTTCCCATACTGAATGTCTAAATATTAAGAATTATACTACGTTTTATATAATTTGGAAAGATATCTATTTACTCCAAACATTATTTGCCATTCCATTAAACCGTTTTGTTTTGTATTTACTGTAAGAAAAAGTTTCGTCAACTTCACGCTCAATGGCTGGCAACCGTCTCTTGTTAGAGCCTATCCCATAAAATACTGTAGCGACGAATAGTTTCTCTCTTATGGGATCGAGGGAGGAAGGTATCCACACCATAGCTTACAAATAAAAATCACCGTTACGACTTTTAAAGTAACAACCTTTGGGAAGTTTTAACAACTTTTTCATGTCCCTTCAGGAAGTAACTTCTATGTGGAACGACAGCCTGTTATTACACTTTATACGGCCTATTACGACTAAAGAAACTACTATTTCGCCCTACAACTACTCTCTTAATCAATTTGAAGCGACTTTCAACTTTGAGCCAAGTGAGATAGGGTTCGTTTTCAGTCGATTGCTCCAGTGTTTATTACGCTGTAATGGTAACTACGATATTATGATAAACGCTTTTATGTACCGTGTTGAGTTATGAGATATTTTGTTGATCAAATATTTTGCTTGGAGACTATAGCTACTGTATACTGACTCTATTAGTAGCTGGGGGATTTTGACATTACACTTGACACAAATATTTCCATAACCGATTGTGTTAGTGATTGTACTATATGTATTTTCAACCTTTTTCTTCGAAAAGTAATGTAGTGGTGATGCTACCGCAAGCAATAATTGGGCTTCCCGTACTTATGGGCCTGATTTTGTAAGAACCACGAAATCAAACATAATATTTGTGTTACGGAATATTCAGTAAAAACGAAAAAAATGCTAAACATTTTCAAGAGATTTCCATCGGACGTACAATGGTGTTCCTCGGGACACCATAAGCTGATAGGGTACAAAGGCTTTGGGTCTCCAATGGTACGCACCAGTGCGCATCTCGCGCTCCCCCGATGTGGTCACGTTTGGGGGAAATTAGTGACTTCCCCTAACATCCGGGTTTCAAGGTCATGGGACCGTGCGGTTGCCGTAATATTTAACCGTTACTTAGATAATAATATGTAAAACAAAACATGACTTGATTTTTTTAATGATGGGGCATCATCAACAAGGCGATTCCTGATTACAGTTCCTTGCAATTAAGTACTGTATGTATATTTTTATTAGGATCATGTAGTCGTAAATGTGAAACTATATATATCACGTCCAGGTACTGCCTGGAAAAGTGCAAATTTCTTGCCAATAAACTTTAGTGGACTTAATGAGCTTAGTAAGCTGTGAAACATCAGTATGGCATACCGCTGCGCCCTAATGAGGCACGAAGCCAGGCATCGCGCCACACCGCGCTGCTTTGCTGTGCATCATAGGGCATTACACGCATAGCATTACAGGGCTCAGCCTTTAGTTAGCATATAATTGTACTTTAGATAACTTATCGTAACCATCCTTAACAGTCATTGCTAATTTAGACTGAAGCATTTTAATTTTCTCAAGTCGGTATACCTAATAAGTATAGTATATAGAGAAGTCACCACTAACGCCTCAAGAAGGTAAGTTTTTATGTCTAAATAAAGTAATGATAACATTATAACTTGATAAATACTTGCGTTGATACTTAAACATAGCATAACATATTATTCCAAGTTTAGTTGCCAAGTTATGAATTATGTATGAGATACTGTTCTACCTATCGAGTATCGATCAAGTAAGCTCATTGCTACAACCCAGCACAAAACTTGATATAAGATAATAAAATAATTTTATGCTCAACGACCATCTTCTCACTAAATATAAATTTGTGGGTATATACATATATTGTCATGTAATTGAGAACATATACACACAAAGCTCGAGAGTTTCTAAATACCGAAATTCCGAATGTGCATCGAACCCGAAAACATACTGAGGTTCAAGCATATACTTTCCGGAAAGACAAATTTTCTGAAAACCGATTTCCTCCACCCCCTGCTAGCCCGATCCTCAAATCTGCAATGTACAAAAGTCTGGCATCAGATATGTATCTCCTTAGGTCTTCGGGTGTCCATATGTGATACCGATAGCTTGTCATGTGTTCTGTCTTTTGGTTTATCAACCATAACAACAAACTTGACGTCATGTTTGGTGCGGTGGCTGGGCAACTGGCTGCCGCTCAACGTGTCGCGTGTTATTCCCGTATGGAACACCGTCCACAATACAATAGAAAATCCTAGTGTGAGGCAAAGTTTTTTTATTAAATAAATAGAAGTGAACTTAACGGAATTGAAGTGCACTAACAAGAAATAAAAATAGCAGTATTCCGATACCGTATAGCTGGGGTACGAGCATGGCACGACACAATACATTCTATTGACCTACACTGTCTACCCCTCACCGCACAAAGACGCGAGATAAAATCTTAAGACTGCCCCTCGGAGGGAACGCACGAAATTTATTACCATCGGCCATCGTTTCTCAATATTACTGAACTTGTAATCCTTGATATGGCTTTGTCAATTCTTTTTGGGTAAGAGACCCAGGGCGACGGACTTCTAGGTGGACTAATGACCTAACGAATGAATGAATGAGCGACTCTGGACGTCGGGCCACTTGGTGGACTGGACCTAACACAGATCACAGGGAGCACCAGTCTTCAAAAGGCCTCTGTACAGCAGCAGCGAATATTTTGATGATCGTGACGGTGAAGTCAAAATGTCCACGTCTAGCATATTATTATTATTATCCGCATGCCACTTAATTTTTGTTCTAGGTTTAATCCTTATAACAAGTAGATAATAAATATTTGTTTGAAATCAGTTGTAATTAGTAGTATTTAACAAAAAAATAAGCTATAATTCGAAATATTAACTGCGTACATCTAAATTATTTTAGAGTAACAATAAAAATAAAATATCATAACTTTTATATTTGGTAGATATTTGTTTTCTAGTAAATTGATAGGTTGGAGCGCTCGGTCCCTATAGGATGGAGGTTTGTTTTTCGTTTTACATTTTTCAAGCTTTGACATTTGATCTTAGTGGGATATCTTTGTGTTTTCCTGTTATTTCGTGCTTGTGAATAGTATCGGGTTTTCTACTGGTCCTATATTTATCGATATCTGGTTGGTCATATCAAGTAAGTTTTACTTTGTTTTGTTATCACACACTTAGTGAAATACGTGTGTTCCTTAACAAAAGAATTATTATGTACGTTAAAGGTCATTAGGTCGCTTTATCAAACATTCTGCTCTATTCATTACTTTTTAAATACACATACAAACTTATGCATTGATAACTTGAGGTTAAACTCGAATTATATTTTTCAATGAAAACCTAACACGAAGGCTGATCAAAAGCCTTGATAAAAATCGAAAATACTCCCAATTACGTACAAAATATTCAATTAGTGCCTTTAACACAAGCAAAGTGTACATTTTACAAGCTAGAAGCTATAAACAGTAATATTTCTTGTTTTTACTGCTCGTGTACGTCGGCCGTGGTTTCTTTCACTAATTGGAGATACCGCTTCATGTTTTCAAAAGCGATACTAATTAAGTGAACTTTAAGGTTTTCTCGTCCTCTTCCAGCCACTTTCATGAGGAATTACTCTCAATAGATCGATGAGTACGTACTCAGTTTTATAAGGAAATTTTCAAGAAGTATTTTACTTATAATATTATAGAGAAATATTTTAATTAGCCTTATAAATAGAGTATCAAATCTTCTTTTAATTAAATTAATTTGTAGCGTGGTGTAGAGTATAATAAATTTAAATGTCTTGACTCCATGGTGCGTGGTGGCTGGGTAAGTCGAAGGTTCATTTCTATCTCTGAACAATTATAGTGTCATCATCTCGATGTTGAAATACCCTAGTGCAGAACAACGTTGAAGAAATCGACCCCCAAAAAGCTACTAAACATTTTGACGGATTTTAGGCAGAATAACTGTCATATAATGCTTGTTATTATAATCTTTTTAAAACTCTAACCTATAACCTATAATGCAAAATAAGCGTAGTGTACCGATTTAGGCTAACCTACCTACGTTGAGAAAGTGCATAGTCTAGTTGTGGATGGGCATGAACGCTGTGCAACATACATCCACACAAATCCAGGAAGCGAGTTCTTAACAACAAAATAAACTCAACATGACCCTAAACTTTGAGAATCTCAGCCTCCAGCGTCAACAAGTCTACAGAATCTGTATAGCGTATACATAATAACAATTGAGCAAACGTCTCGGTATTCATACGATCCGTCGATACTCCGCAAATATCAGGGGATTATTGAAGGTCTGTCGTCATCTTAGACCACAGACTATGACAATACTGCCCCTATCTTACCCAAGAATCAAATATGAAGGTAAATAACAAGTTTTTCTATATCTACTAGATAAACATATTAATCAGATCTGTATCTGAAATGGAATTGTTCTATTGTTGTTTCGTATAAACAAATTACTGAAATGGGTTTTAGTGATCTGCACCTTAATTGTGTAGACTGCACTCTTTTGATGTCTTTGAGGTCTTCTGAGAAGAATAGGGTGACGTGATGAGTCGCTGACGGCTTCTGGATGCATATGGTTTCAACCTTTGATTGAATGTCTTTCAGAGGATGATGATCACATTTTTTGGTATTACATGGTAGAAACGTTAACGAAGATTCTACGAGCATACATGAAGATAGTGACTTATTTAGAGGAAGCTAAGGAGGCATGCTATGTGTTTTTAATTCTGATAATGGATAAAATAAGTAAAATACCTGATGAAGAAACCATACAATATCTCGCTCGCTTGAGAAGTACGCTATTCAAAAGGAAAAAAATAATAGAACAACAACTAAGCACACAGCTGTCGCAGTTAACACTTTAGTGTTTATTACGAGTTCTATAAATAAAATGCTTTTTTTTGAGAAGGACAAATCAAATGACTTCTTTCGCGCATGGTATAGGAAAAGGAGTGTCAGGCTCTCATTGGCTAAACGCCCCCCCTCCGTTTCTTCTCCTGCTCTAGACTCAGGCTAAGGTATGATATATTGCGTATAAAAGACAAATCAACAATGTCGTTATACATTCTTTATTTATGATACAGTTCTAGATAATAAAATATTCATTTTATAAGCAGCGACAGAACAAACTGCTTCAATTACATCTCTAGTTGAGTAAATCTGCCGGCTTTTCAGATTTGAATGGCGTTAACATCAACGCAATACTTATTTTAATGGCAACATGAATGTGCCTTAATGACGATGATGAAAGTTTTTCTTTTTATTCAAGAAATTCTTGCGATTTGAATGATGTTTACATAGGTTATTATAATTGTTGGTTGTGTATTCGCTTACGCGCAATGGTATAATGTCATTGAAACTTATATTATAATGCTTTTTTTGTATAGAATGTTATATTATTAACACAATAATTAAATTAATCTATTATTGCTTATAATTTTATTGTCATGGTGACCCGAAGGTTGAGGCGTCCGCTACTCATGATGAGGGTGCGATTTTGAAACGGAGCAAGAACTATTATGATTTTTCCTATGATTATTAAGACACCACTGAAGAAATGAAGGAAAACATTATAAGAAAACCTGGACATATAATTTCTAATAATAAGTTTGAAAACGCCAACCTGCCTTGAGCAAGCGCGGTGATTAATTTTCAAACCTTCTTCGCGTGAGAAGAGGCCTTTGCTCAGCAGTGGGCGGTTATAGGCTGATGATGATGTGATTCACTGTCGCACTCAGGGTCATATAATTATGCTTAAGGGCTGGGTTAAGCCATTTTTATACCATTTAATGTATTTAAGTGTTTTGGTTTCCGTGTCTTCTTTATGAACAGTGTGCACATGATGCTTTTGTTAGTTAATTCACGTCAATAAGTTGTTAGTTTCATTCAACTTAGTAGGTTTCAAGATAGTTCCCAATAAAGGCTATTTACAAAACTTTTTGCGTGTTACTTTTAATTTTAGATGCCTGTCTGCACCTACGTGGGACAACAGATGTGGAAATAAAATGTATGGCTAGCAAAAAGTACAAGAAGCTGTATTTTCATTCCATATTTATTCTTATATTGGTCCTACATTAAAATAAAGTCAATATTCCTCGATGCTGTTGCGAAAATGGAAAATTTACCTTCGGATAAAGTTTTCGACGCAATCTTTTCCTTTTAAAACTTTTTAAAAGGTGGAGGCTCGTAATTGGATGAGTTCGTTACAACGTTTCGTTACGGTATTGATTTCCAATATTTTTGAGAATATTTTATTAGCTGTATGTTTCCTGTAAGATATTGGTAATTTTTGTAAACATTAAATTTCTTCTAAAGTACCGAAACTTTTTTGCCTCTGTTTTATTTTTATGTGGAAGCCTTTACAAATGTATTGGATTCTTCTAACATTTTTCTTTCATATAATTTTAGAATGAATTAGTTCTGACTAGTATTTTATTTTATATAAGTATTATTTACAAACGTTGAGTAAAGAAAAATGTTAAGAAAATTAAAATATATTTTCCAGACGAGTGCTTAAAGATAATAACGATATTCAACCACTTATATCAATTTATACAATATATTTATTTATTAAGCTTTATGCACACAAATTTCTGTACATAGGCGGACTTAATGCCGTAGGCATTATCTACCAGTCTGACCTTTGGGTGATGCAGAGATGAGTAAAAACGGTGAGCGCAAGCAGCAAAATTTTTAAAGACTAAAACAAAGACTCAATATAATAATGTATAAATTTAAACAAATTCAATAACAATATAATCTTACATAAACTAATAATACATACAAATTATGTATAAATAAATATAGAACACTAATATAAATAAATAGATACTTCATACTTATATATATATATTATTACTTATTGTGATGATTCAGCCAATTTCTTCATTAAATGCTCACGAACTTTCTGCTTGAAAGTCAAACGACCTAACACCATCCTGACATCCAGGGGGAGCGCATTCCACAGGAAGATAGCTTGAACGAAGAAGGAAGAATGAAAGAAATCAGTGCGATGAGTAGGACATTGAAGAAGTCGGTTATGAGAAGAACGTAAATTTTTATTGTGGTATGCGCATATGTACTGAAAGTAAGGGGATAGATAACTCGGCGAAGAAGGTGAATGAAGAAAAGAAAATAGAGTGGTAAGCGCCCTTTATTATATATATTAATAATATAATTTAATTTATTGTACTAAGACACAATATTACGTGTATCTAACAATATTATCTCATGAGCATTCAATTAACAGAATTGTTGCTTTGATTGGATAATGTAATTCACAGTACACTCTTCGTTATACTGAGAATCAACACATT
Organism: Spodoptera exigua; assembly: GCA_902829305.4. Classification (NCBI taxonomy): domain Eukaryota; kingdom Metazoa; phylum Arthropoda; class Insecta; order Lepidoptera; family Noctuidae; genus Spodoptera; species Spodoptera exigua. Next base: position 743,992 of record LR824601.2, on the reverse strand, counting down.
GCTGGTTTGTACAGACGAGAAACTTTTATTTGTTGAGAAAAAAAAAACTCCCCTAACAATATGCACAATGCTCAACTTCAAGACCTTTGTTATAGACTTAACAGGCTTTTATAGACACACTCTCTTCTGAATCTGATTCTTTTAAACTGAGCTTACCTGCCCTTCAACTGCTAAAAGTATAGAAACCCCCTCTAAAGTAGAGGAGACCCCATCTCTGGAAGTAATTGGACTGACGTATTTTCATGGAGTAGGAGAAAATGAAGATCCAACTTATGGTAATGAGCTGGTGGAACCGCCCATAGACACATCTACATGTTTCCTGCAGAGTATAATTATACTAAAGATATTAAATGTTTCGCGTCTACTCAACCCTTAGGCCTGCAGCTACCCAGTTTATGTAATCATCGTTTGAGTGACTGCGTGAATGTTGATAGAAAACAAGGAACTCGGAAACAAGGGAGATATTTTGTGATAACATCAAAAGAAATTGTTCAAAGATTTTGTTAGGAATTTCTCATTTCCAAAGTAAACTTGTGGTCGTGTGTATTTTAAGGGAATGAGTTGTCGAATTATAATTGCTGTTTGGTTGATCCATTACTTAGTTATAATTTATGTAAGTTAAACTTTTGTTATTTATATGAGAACCTCATTTGGATACATCTCAAAATTGGATACAATTTTCAAAGTTCATCGCGATCTGATCATGTTCGCGGGGCAAACTTGGCCGGAGATCGCTCTAGACAGAGAAATTTGAAAGGAAAAAGGGGATGCCTTTGCCCAGTAGTGGGACACACGACAGACTATAAAAAATCGCGTATGTATACCATTCGGCTTAGCTCTGTAGAGGAATAATAGATTGAACCTTATTACTCAGTAAGGGATTATTTGGATGAAAATACCATTTTTGTGTGGGGATCTATAAAAATAATAGTATAATTAAATGTTTCATTATCTTCTTATCTTCTTTCGGTACAATCTGTTTATATCCAAGTTACGATTTCTTATCTAACTTTTCTTATTCTGAGACAAGCAGGGTGCGATGTGTGGAAGTGTATCTTCGCGCCCTTTTAAAGGGGGTAAACAGTAATTGAAGCGGAGTGTGTGTCAGTTATCTCTAACGTAAGGAAAACGTCAAGGTTTTATTCTAATGGTGATTTCGTGTGAATTTTTTGATGATGTGTTTATATGTACACGTTTTTGTACTTTTCTGATATCAAATTTTGTCATTCTATGTAGGTATATACTGATTGTTCTCTCTACTCCCAATAACAAGTTTCAGTTTCTCATCCATGTCTTTTTTAACTGATGACTTATTAATGTGCTCAGTTTAATGCAATACTTTATCATATCTAACTGTGGATCATTTACCAGGTTTTCACGGTGAAACGTCACAGTGGGTAATGTACCTATTACCTAATTTTCAGCAGATAAAGGAATATGTCCATCTTATACCTTCGAGGATTAAACTACGAGATGTTTTTGTCGTATTTACACAAGCTAACTTTATGTAACAAAACAAACCAATACCAGACACTTCAGTTCAGTTATTCCCACGTGACGAAACTGACAGTTACACATGTATAGGTAAGTTCGATGTGTTCCTAGAATCTGTACAGCAGCCAAAGCCCCCTGGTCTCACGTTCCACACTCGTGATACGCAACGTCACGTGGCCTGTTACAAACAAATGACATCTGTCACAGTACACTGACAGTAGGTTTGAGTTTTTCTATTGTGCGTCAAAGGTATTGTTCTTTGTACCAACCATTTTGTTCATTCGTGTCATTCTGTGGAACGAAATGAAATGAGAATGTGATTTCACAAACGATATTTGGCCCTGATTGACAAGCTTATCTGTGAATCTTGAAATATAATGCTACAGAAATATTTTTTATGTTTCTAAGTAGTTTGATTTGCACTTATTTGATGTAAAGGGACGAGCCAATTTTTTACGTACATCGGGCCTGGCTCCAACCCTTGCGCTACAGTGGTGAATTCTAGTAAGCATAATACACGACATTTAATAGCTTACTAGCTAACTCTTGTTAGACCAATAACCCCTTATTACAAAACAAGACTTATCTTAAGTCTAGGATTAAATCATTGAGTCCAGTATTGTACTTTGAATCTTATTCTCACCTTCCTTCAGTTGGAAATACAAAAACTAGCTCAATAAAGACCTAGGCTGAAGAAAAAAGCCGATAATGTTTTAGAGTAAATGACAATAAATAAGCTTTACATTAAAATATTATAGTTATAAAAAAAACAATTGAACATACATGTCCGCTTCCAAAAATCCACAGCCAATAAAACAACGGGAATTCGTTCGCACGTATTTAATACCGGCTCGGAACCCAGACCGCAATGGAAACGTGCAAGATAATGAATTTGTGTGACGTTATCTATAACCATGTCATCGTCACACGCAGGACGAGCGACAATTTTCCCGCGACGCAATACATTACCACCTTTCAATCAATAAGAATAACAAAATGATGATGTACGCACCAATGGTTTAAACCCCTATTGATGTGGTACTAAGCAGATCGTGCAGCAATTTTCCAATAGGATTATCTATTCGGGCTTGCGATATATAATGTAGACATTATGTATGTTTGTATTGATGCTAGTACTGCTGCAATTTAGTTGAGTTAATATGCTTTAAGCTCGTTTGTAGAGATTAGAAGGCATGATAGCACTGTATATGGATCGCAACATTAGTAGGTACAATGGTTTAGTAGCTGGCAATTATGAATACAGGGTAAAACAAAAAGTAATTTCTTGTCAATACAAATATTGCTATCTATACTAATATTATAAAGAGGTAAAATTTGTAAGTTTATAAGTTTGTATGTGTAGTAGGGGGTAATCTTTGGAGCCGCTGGTCGGATATCCAAAATTCTTTGATAGATAGCTACAATAAAACATCACGCTACTAGTAAATGGGGCCGTGCAGCGGGTGAAACCGCGCGAGAGTAGCTAGTTAATAATAAATTGAGTAACAACTATCATTGTGCCGATAGTCGTGTCTGCAGATGATCTCATGGCTTAAAGCGTCGATAAACACATTAGCTGGCTTTCGTTAGATGTGTGGGACCAGAATCGAATGCAGAAAGCGGTACTTCCAGACACGGCGCGCATTATCCGGAGATTCCTTTCTCTGGGGCCCTGACCACCGGTTGGTAGGAAGCCTCGCGTTACCAGTATGATTTTTTAGATTTTTCATATTTTTAAAAGTTTTTTTTTCCATAAATTCAAAACATTTCAAATAGAAATGAATGTGAAATACTAATGATCTATCTGCCATCTGAGCAAAAAATGTTATTTGATAATACCACAGTAAAAAAAAACATGGAGATACAAAGGCATTCGATATACATCAATAGGTAGTCCTAAGCTCACCCCCCATCGCTGGGGACTCATAACCTAACTTGTGAATGGTATATTATTTCCCTTTCTAACTACCCCCTTGGGGAATATAAGGGGTGATACTGTGTTTTAAAAATTTAGAAGAATTCGCAAATAACACGATCTTCAATTACCTGTTTATACTCTGCCTGCTGTTCTAAGGAGGATCTGTATGTTTTTTTTACATTGTATTTTTTTGCAACTATGACGCCTCTGCGGGCTTGTTCCGTGACCGAGCTTAATACATTATGTTAAATATAATATGTTACACAATTTAAAACCCTCATAGTCACGTGGCCTCTTAACGTCCATGGTCGGGTTAGTTGGTTTTGTTGTTAAAGTAAATTATTTTAAAGATGATGAAGTTTTTATTGTCCTACTAAGCGATTCTTTACATAATTACCTACATTAGAGTAAAGTATGCCGAAAATGTTTTATTTTTTAACGCTAACAAATCAATTAGCCGATACCCGGCTTAGAATAAATTACATTTATAATTGATTTGTAAGTGTGGGAGAGCCATGCTTGGGCACGAGTGGGTGGCTCGACCGGAGAGATACCACGGTCTTACAGAAAACCGGCTTGAAACAACCACAGATTACCGGAGGCCCAATCCTTCTCCTCCCCCATTCCCTAGATCTCCATTTTAGATCAATATTATGACCGTGCCATGTCAGTTTATTTATGATTGTTTTTATTATTTAGGGGGATGAACTGCTCGCGTCCGTAGGTATTACTTAGTTCTACCACCCTACACGTGTCCCCTGGGTAGTGTTAAACGAGCAGCAAATACGGTGGTAGGCCATAGCATCGGCTGCCGGCTTTAAAGTTACCACCCACCAGACAAAGCCATACCGCCAAGCGATCCGTCGTGTTCCGGCGTGATGTCTGGTGAAGCCGTACGGTGGAAGTCGGGTCTGAGCGATTGTGTTGCGATGTATGCCGGGTATGATACACCAGCTACTGTCGCGTCGGACGTTTGATCGTGGAGGGTAGCGGGATCCGAAGCACGGTGCTCCGCTGGCCGACCGTAGACAGTTGGGGGCCCAAGTAGTGTGCCAGCTACACACGAAAGGCTGCCTCGCCATCTGCGAAAAATCCCAGGGTGGCCCCATCGTGCCGGTTGGCGTCCGGGCGAGAGGACCCGATGGCGATCCCTGGGGGGGTTCGGGCGTCCCCGCAGTCTCCAGATCAACCCTCCATTGGCGCGGCTGCACTGGTTGTGTTATGGATATCATCGCATCACCTTGCCCAACTGCCTTCTTCCAGCATCCCTATTCACTCAAATTGATATAAAGAAAAAAAAAATCATGAAAGGTACAAAGAGAAGCAAGTGTCGACAGCGGATGCACGTCCTCTCGTTTAAAGTGCACCTCTCAAATATCCGAGGACTGCACTCCAATCTCGTTGCGGTCCACCACCATCTGGAGACCGATAAGCCACACCTGCTTTTCTTGACGGAGACGCAGATTAGATGTCCGTCAGATACGGCGTACCTCAACTACCCGGGATACTCATTGGAGCATCATTTCTTGCAGCGTGCCGGGGTCTGTGTGTACGTCCGTAATGACATCTGCTGCCAGCGTCTCCGTCACCTTGAAGACACAAGTCTGTCTACGTTGTGGCTGTTGGTGGACACTGGTATGGACAAAATTGTTTACGCCTGTGTCTACCGATCGCACAGCGGCGATCAGGAGACGACTCGACTTTTTGACCATCTCAGTCAGGCCGCCGATGAGGCTCTGCTTTGGCACCCTAATGCGCAGTTCGTCGCTCTGGGGGACTTTAATGCTTGCCACCAAGACTGGCTTTACCCATACCAGAGGACCGACCATGCTGGGAGAGAGGCGCGGAACTTTGCGGCTTCGTTAGGCCTTTCCCAGCTGGTTAGGCAAGCGACTAGGGTGCCTGATGTGGTTGGTCATACTGCCAATTGCCTGGACCTTCTGTTGACCACCGATCCAGACAGATGTATCGTAACAGTTTCTTCGCCCCTTGGAACTTCAGATCACTGTCTGGTGAAATCTTTATCGTCCTTCTCCCCACCTGACTGCGTCTCACGCGGTGAGCGGCGGTGTGGCGTTACAAGTCAGCAGATTGGGATGAGATGCGGCACTTCTTCGCATCTTATCCTTGGCAGCGGGTCTGCTTCTCTTCTGAAGATCCGTCGAGCTGTGCGGATGCTGTTGCCGATGTGATACGTCAAGCTATGGAGTACTTCATCCCATATACCGACGTACCCATCGACGGCTCGGCTCACCCATGGTTCAATGCCGAATGCGCTCAAGCTGAACAGCGTAAACATTCGGCTTTTCTCGCCTGGGTTAACGCTCGTGACCATAAAGCTCCGGATCTGAGCTCAAAGAAGAGAGCCTTTAACCATGCTGCCAAGTCCTACAAAAAGGCACTGAGGAAGGCTCGCTTCGACCGCATCACCTACATTGGCACAAAACTCTCTGCACAACCTTCCGGTAGCAGAGCATTCTGGTCCCTTGCCAAGTCGGTCGAAGCGAACTTCTGTCGGCCTACACTGCCTCCACTGGTTAAACCTGATGGAACACTGGCTCATACCGCGAGGGAGAAAGCAGGTCTCTTTGCATCACTCTTCGCCCATAATTCTCGTCTTGACCCTTGTGGTGCTACTCCACCAACTCTACCTATCTGCGACACATCGATGCCCGAAGTTCGCTTAAGGAACAAAGAAGTTCTGAGAGCACTGTGTCGTCTAGACGTGAATAAAGCTAGTGGGCCTGATGGTATACCAGCGATAGTTCTCAAGGCTTGTGCGCCCGAGTTGTCTCCTGTATTGACGCGCCTGTATCGCCTCTCATTTAGGACTGGTATTGTGCCAAAGTCCTGGAAGCTCGCCAACGTGCAACCCGTGCCCAAGAAGGGCAGTCGTGCCGATCCTGCCAACTATCGGCCGATTTCGATAACCTCCATACTCTGCAAGATTATGGAGCGAGTGTTGAATTCGCGCCTCATGGCATATCTAGAAGGTAACGATCTCCTCAGCGACCGACAGTATGGATTTCGCCGCAACCGGTCTACTGGGGACCTACTAGTTTATGCCACTCACTTGTGGGGCGAGGCCCTCGAGAGGAATGGGGAAGCTATTGCCGTGTCCTTAGACGTGTCGAAGGCCTTCGATAGGGTATGGCACGATGGCCTTTTGTCTAAGCTTCCAGCGTACGGCATTTCTCCTGGACTGATAAACTGGGTAAAAGACTTCCTGAGTGGACGGTCACTCCGAGTTGTTATCGATGGATGCTCATCAGAGCCTATGTCGACTAATGCCGGTGTTCCTCAGGGGTCTGTTCTCTCTGCAACTCTATTCCTGCTCCACATTAATGATCTGCTAGTGCCTGGTATCCTTGGGTATGCAGATGATAGCACAGTTGTAGAGAGATACCTGCCCAGTGCTCGGGCTAGTAAGGAGCTAATCCAGTCTGAAAGGGAGGCTATGGTAGAGCGTACGAATGTCTCACTTCAGGTAGTTTCAAAGTGGGGCAAAACTAATCTGGTAACATTCAACGCCACCAAAACACAGGCGTGTCTATTCACCGCCAAAAGGAGCCCGTTCACCTTGGCTCCTGCTTTTCGGGATGTATCCCTGGAGTGCACCGACCGCCTTCAGCTCTTGGGAATGGACATTGCTTCAGACCTCAACTTTGGGCGGTTCATTGAGTCCAGAGCCAAGGTAGCTGCTAGAAAACTCGGCGTTCTTGCAAAAGTCCGACGGTACTTCACACCGAGTCAGCTTCTAATGTTGTATAAAGCTCAGGTCCGATCGTGTGTGGAGTACTGCAGCCACATATGGGCTGGTGCTACGAAATGCCACCTAGCGGCTTTGGATTCGGTGGAAAGGCGTGCAATGAGGCTGATTGGAGATCCAGATTTGGTTGGGTCCAATATTCAAAGTCTCGAGCACAGGCGCAGAGTAGCCAGCCTTGCGGTTTTCTGCAGGATACATTTTGGAGAGTGTGCCCAGGAATTGCACGATTTGATTCCGCCATCCCAATTTCACCTTCGGACATCCCGGCGTACGGCGAATATCCACCCCTACGTTGTTGAGACACCTGCGGCCCGGACTAAGCGTTTTGCCTCGTCATTTATACCGCGTACATCGAGGGATTGGAACAGTTTGCCGGCTGCAATCTTTCCGTCCGAATACAACTTAGGTGTCTTCAAGGCTAGAGTGAATAGGCTCTTAATAAACTAGTGCGCCTTACCATCAACGATTGCATCACTGCTTAACATCAGGTGGGATCGCAGTCAAGCACTGGTTTATTGCAAGTAAAAAAAAAAAAAAAAAAAAAATGAAAACATTATGTATGTTAGGAAAAACTTAAAAATATTCGATAAGGTGTCAGATAGACATAATTATCAAACTAGACATAGAGATAGATTATGTCAGCCATTATTTAGATTGGCAAAGGTACATAAGTCGTTCATGGGATTCTGTGTTAAATGTAGAACGAAATCCCAGGCGAAATACAACAATTAAATGAAAGAAATTTTAAATTATGTGTAAAGAAAACTTTATGTAGAAAAGCATACTACACACTGAATGATTACATTGTAGATAAACTTGCTTGGAGACATGCTGGTCCTGCTCCACAGGATAGCAAACGTACACCAAAATAAATAACGTTCCAATGGATTTTGCTTGAACGGGACTTCTTCATTTTAGTGAAATTGCATTATATTGTATAACTATAACTTGATAAATTTGTAAATGTGAGTTCCCTGTAACCTATTATAATTGGTTAGACTAGCAGAATGTCGGTCCTTATAACAGCTTGGAGTTGTCATGCTCACTGAAAGGTCACACTGGCGGTGGCATGGGCGCTGGATCGCTTAATTCCCTATAATATGGTTGAGTTGGGCGATGCTGGTGTACGTGTCATGCTCGTGAACGAGCGCCGTCAGTTGGGACTGGTCAGCTTCAGACTGTCTATTGTCCTTAAGGTTACTTTATTTTTATATTTGAATAAATATTAGTGTTACACTGTTCTCACATAATTGAACCAACTGTTTGTAAAAGGAATCTGTATGTGAAACTGATTTAAAAAGAGTAACCATGGAGTTTCTTGCTCGTTCTTCTCCATCGGAATCTACACTTTGGAACGAGCAAATAGCTTCACTAAGAGGACTGACCGACAGACTGACACTATTTTTTATTTTAAATTTTGTTTGACGTTCAAAAGTGCCTGTAAAGGTCTAATTGGAATAAATGATTTTTGACTTTTTTTTGACTCCAAATCCTCAACCCCTCAAAGGTCAGCAACGCACTCGTAACTCCTCTGTTGCGGGTGTCCATGGCAGGCGCTGATTGCTTTCCATCAGGTAATCCGTTTGATCTATCACATAAAAATACCCATTATTATAATTTATAAAACTTTATTTTATCAACTGTAAAAAAATATTGAAAAATATAGTCGGTGCCTTGTTTACTTATATAAATAAAGAAAAATTTAACAGTTTTTCTTTATTTATATATGTTGTGTATTTAAAATGAATTTATTGTTTCATTTCGATAATTGAAAATGTAATGGATATAATAATGGGATACTAAGTGAGTATGTTCATGCCCGTACGGAATTTCAACTGTATCCGATCATTAAGTTTTTGAGTGCATTCCAACATCAGTACATATAGCAAAAATTAAATATTTTTGCTGATGTTCGCAACTATTTTTTCAAGTGTATTATCAAATTATGTTATATCGTGGCTGGCCTGGAGGTTAAAACCACCAGCACCAGCAACAGTGTTTGTAAACACGGAGATGGGTACCTACACAAAAAGGGACTGAAGGGACAGAAAGACAAAAATTTAATTCACTAGATTAAATTTTTGTAAGTCCCAAATACCAAAATGGTAACTAAATCCATACTTTACGAAGTGAAAACGTGTTAACAAATGATTCATAATAACAAATTCCTTAAATATTATAACACAATCACAAATTTTAATTCTCAATTAGTTGAGTTTTTAATATAAATGAAGTGTTTCCATTCATATGAATGATCTGTTTAATAAATTTACAATACACGAGTTTGTATTGGTTATTACAATTTGATATTTCATATTCAATCCACATTCACTCTGTTTGATTAAAAAGTAGCCTGATATGGCGATGTCTGGACAGTTGGCTCTGGCCTGAGTAATATGAATTCAGTATCTTTGAACTTTGTTTTTTATATTTTTTTATTATTGAAACATGATTCGAACAAATAGTATTTAATAAAATATTGATCAATTAGAGTACGTTATGTACGCTGTTAATTCTGATTCTGTGAAAAAACATGATAGGTATGGGAAATTAAATTCTACAATGTGTGCCTATTGGCGCGGTATTCGAAAGCAAAAGAGTTTCTGTTGTTTTTTATGTTGTTTATATGAATAAACTAAGTCAAAATCGTTGGTAGCTAATGTTATACAAGTATGGTAAAATATAGTAAGTATTAAATGTTTAATGTTAAATATTACGAATGCACCGTGCCCTACAGTGACTAGATATGCGTGGAGGGCTCACTTGCGTGTAGCTCACCGCCCGACCAGAACCAGGCCCGAGCGTACGGCGCGTGGCGTTTCGCGCGCGCCTATAGGCCAAAGAGCCAATAGACCACCACAGACGGGGTGATGTTCAGCCGGGGTTGCGGGCTAAGCGCAATGAGGCACTACGACCTCGGCCCAGAGCAGGAGGAGGAACGGGGGCGTTTTTAGTCAGTAAGAGTCTGACACTCTCTCTCGCCTAAACCCTAGGCGGAAGAAGTCATCTGATGATTTTCCCCTGAGAAAAAAAGGGCTCACTTACGTAACTGATTGACAAAGAACTCGACTGGTTTCAAGGTACGCTTTTGGCTAGCATTCAATTAGATGGGCAAAGCTTGGCCCGTCGTATGTCGCGCATAGCTGCTCCAGCCATTTTAAATAGTATAAAAGAAAGTCACTGTGTCACAGTTCTATCAAGGTGTGGTCCCCTCAAACAACATCTGCTAGAAGAGAAGGTGTAGGACCAATGTGATCCCCTCCGCCATCATGATACAGCTCGTTCCAAAAAATCAAAACTTCGATACAATAAACGAAACGACAGATGCTGGATATTGCTTAACATCTTCCTTACTAAGTACCTAGTGTTTCCATCTCTTTCACTCTTAGCATTTAGACAATAGAAAGAAAGAAACAGATAAACCATTGTCAAGTGCCAATTAATATTTTTCTCGAGTCCAATATTGATTTTGTTGTTTTTACAATACAAAAAATGAGTTTTGTAGTGTTTCCTTGTATCTTATGGAGGATTTACAGATCCGAATAAAAGTTTATTTAATGATGGTCTAGCAGTAAAGAGTGGATGCGAGTTCATTTCTCTTTTTTTTCTATACTAAAAATATTTACGACCGTATGTCTTCCTGTTGTTAGGGTATATTTTGTAGAAGAATTACATGTCCTAAAGCTAAACCCGTGAATATCGTGCACCCGTCTTCATGCATGAAAACCTGGCACGTACCAACGTGACTTTTCTTAATTATCTGGACTTTATATATAATAAAATATACATATTATAAATAAGCATAATTTCTTAATGTATATTTATTAATAAAACCAAAAGGCAGTGTTTAATTTCTTTCTATCACGTAACGAGAGGACTAAATAGATAAATTCTTACACCCTGTCGTCACGCCTATTTATAAATTAGTCTATCTATCCATCACTGTATCAAGTAACCACGGATCATTTTCAGCAAAATGGCTTCCATGAAAAAGGACCCCTGAAAGTTCCGTCCAATCCTTTTGGGAGCAGCAAGGGTGTCGACAAGTAATTAAATAAATTAATGATCAAATTGGACATTTCAACAAGTAATCCGATTGTTCCGGATCCAAGGGTAGTCCCTTTTATTATAAAATGTATTGTTTTATTTCATAGTATCTATCTGTTTTACTTTCATTTCGATAAAATGTTTGTTTTAAAGTACATAAACGTCGAGAATAAAGAAACAAAGTATTCTAAATGACAAATTTTGTTTTACACCTTTTAATGAAGTTGATAAAAACCTACCAATTTTCGACCAAATCGGTCCAGCCACGGTTCAGCAGCTTTACGTAAAAGAATAACAAACCTACTTCCGTACATTCTCGCAAACCTTTAGATTTATAATATTAATATTAGGATAAGTATGACTACATAGATTTTAACTTATACATCTTTTCTATCTTAATCTTAAAACCATTGACGTCTTACCTTTAATAACCTTTCAAAGGCAAGTGAAACAAGCTACAAAGTTTCGTTCAGTTCAAAACGTTTGAATAACGACACAGAAGCGCAACAAACAATTAATTATCGAGCCCTCTTGATTCTATCTGCGCACTCTACTCTGAAGAGATGAAACATTTGGTTCAATAACTCGAATAAAATTGGCATATCGACTTGTGTTCAAATCGATTTCCATCATTACAAGATACATTATTTGAGGCCTCTTTTTAAATCCCTTGCCCCGAGATATAATTTTTTCGTGGCTAGTACAAACTTTAAATTTGACTTTCAAATACCCGAAAAAACAATTTGTCGATTACCCAGAGCGTTGTTCCGTGCTGGAAAGACCCCGCGACACCTGGTAGCTGGTTGTCGATGTCAACAGACAAGCAGGTACAAGACGACAATAAAAAAACTACTGTTTTTAATATATTATACCCCATTCTTAATTGATTGGAAAATATTTAACTCAAACTTTTTTACTATTTTATAATTCATATATTTATATATTTTTTCAATGATTATTTAGTGAATCTTGTTTTAGAGCGTAGTGTTTAACTCGACTTAAAAGCGAAAAATAGGTTAATAAATTTGCGTCTGTCCGCTTAGTGAAATAAAATTCAAAAGATATTATTCTATCAGAATAAGATTTAATCTTACGATAGCATACTACCAGCAATAAACAATCACAAATAAATTATCTGACTCTATGCTTTGACGCAACACGGAGCGGAAATAAATCCGTGCGAATTTTATTTCGCTGTACGTTCAGACTCTTTCCCCATCTTCTTGTGTTCCTTTCTGAGTTAGCTTGGCTGTAATTTTTTATATTTTTTTATTGTTCGATTGGTTTCAGAATTCTTTATTTAGGATTTATTTACTCAACATCCAGCGGACTGTAAAAGAACCTCCTGCGTGACAGATTTTTAAATATACCGTCATTTTTATCTTTTTACCGTAAAAAACTTAGTTCTACTCTAAAATAATTTAACATCACAAAACTGCATAAAAGATAGCATCTTTTATTACATTAACTGCATACTTAGTAGCTTGAAAATCGTAAAATGGAATGAGAGACGGCCCACAATTTCCAACATAGCGAACCTCGCGCGCTAGCGTCGACAAATAACGCTGGACAAATTTAGCGTCTCTTTAAGATAAAACATAGTTTTACAACAAGTTTTTTGATGTGTAGGAAAAGGTTTCTATAAAACTTAAATGGTAAAAAATAATGCTTTAGTATTCTTATGTAATACACGTAAATAACTTATTAACAACAGACAGTCAAAAGCAGCTGGACCTCCTCTTGCTAATATCCACGTTAGAATTCACAATTAATAAGATTAGGTGCTCCCCGAAATACTTAGTAAGTGTGGAAAAGCTAATAAGTCGGCTCAACCGACGTGATACCATGGCCTCATAGAAAACCGGCGCAGCAGCAACAGCTACAGAGTTGTATTTCGTCATGTGAGTGAGGTTATCGGAGGCCCCATCCAAGATCCCAGGAGATCATATCCTGTCTCAATCTCCGAAACGCTTATTTCCAAAAGGCCAGCCTCTAGTGTTGCTGTTCATGAGCGGCGCCGATTGCTTACCATCAGGTAATAAGTATGCTCTTTTGCAGCCCTATAATATATAGTAAAAATAAAAATTGTCCTTAGATAGCTTTTTAGCAACATCTACTGGTAGAAAGCTTAAAATCTTTAAACGTTAGAAGCTTTTTTTACTATGTTTGGCAGCCGACAATACCACCGCAATCTTTAGTACAAGTCATAGGACCAGTTGTACTCGTAGTTGGTTCACCACTACACTGTCCAAAACAGGTAGGATTACGCCGACCACTTGTGGACCACAACGAACGTTTAGCCACGTCACTTCAACTTCGGGCAACGATCGGTCAACATCAGCAATCCTCGATCACTTTGGACCTCTGAAAATGTTTGCTCGAAGCAATGCACAATCGAAATTGATTACGCAATTATTGGGACAAATTTGTTCGATTTGTTGATGGCCTTTGCATCATTTTGATAAGGATATTTGTTTGCCTTGTCATTTCCTGTGCTCTTTTTAATAGGACTTTAAATGCCGCTTATGTGGTGCAAACACAAAAAATACTTTTTGATTGAGAGCTTCCTGCGTTATATGAAGTTGGTTTTAAAATGAATTCTAATACACATTATATTTCTAGGTCGATCAAGATTTTTTTTTTAATTCCTTGGAGAAATCGGTTTAAAAGTCTTTTCTGGGTGCGATGTTAGTCTTAAATAGGTTGATTACATTAACATCACATCAAAATTAGACAACTGAAAGTTAAGTAAGTGTGGGAGAGCCATGCTTCGGCACGAATGGGTCGGCTCGGCCAGAGTGATACCACGACCTCACAGAAAACCTGCATGAAACCACCACAGCGTTGTGTTTCGCCGTGTGAGTGAGGTTGCCGGAGGCCCAATCCTTCCTCGCCCCCAATCCCTCCTCACACCCTAAATCTCCAAATCCCTAATACCTAAAAGGTCGGCAACACACTCGTAACTCCTCCGTTTCGGGTGTCCATGATGGGCGGCGCTGATTGCTTACCATCAGGTAATCCGTCTGCTCGTTTGCATATGCATTACATAAAAAAAAACTGAATGAGCATAAACCAAAAGCCTAAAACATTTACCGTCCCCTGTAAATCCACAAAAAAGAGAGGTTTTTAGAAATAAGCTAATTCCTTAATGCTTAATACAAGAGCGCCGGTTTTTGAGACGTCTATTGTAACGCTAGTAGCTCGGTACTTTTGTGAGACTCCCCTCGCGCTACAAGCATGACATTGAACTGAAGTGGAACAGGGTTACCTAGGGATGTCATAAGTAGGCCAACTTGCTAAACAATAGTGTCATGTTATGAAGCTTCAATATTACGTCATGGCTTTTTCATAGAACAATCATTCTTCGCCTCGTTAGCAAGGGTGCATGTTGACAATGTTATGTCAACTTTTTTATACCTTCTTATTTTGTAGTTGGGGTTTCTGCGCGGTTCAGTTAAATGTTAAGCGGGTTAAGCCGCTTTCCCTCATGCCCGAGGAGAAGGCGATTCAAAATCAGGTTAATGCCAATCTGACTTTTTCCGAGTTACATGTACTTTCTTAATTTATTTAGACACCTCTAATATACGGTGTGGTAAAACATTTTAAACGACTATAAGTTTGAAACCACCGATTCGATTTGAACAATTTTTGAGAAGAGGAAAGCGGTAGACGTGATATGATGACGATTATAATGATTTGATTACTAGTTATTTTCCAGTGTAGTAGTTACTTAATTGCCATACTGTAAATATAAAATTCATATATTAATTAGAAATACTTATACAAAACTGAAAACCTGGATGATCACTTGCGTTGCTACCTGAGTTGTACCAGTGGCATCAATTGCATGCTTGTGCTCACTGAGTGAAGGGGGCAAACAGCCTCAGTGAACCTTAATATGCGGAAATGAAAAATATTTTGTAATCAAATAAATAAACATATAAATGTTTATTTTAAGATTATTTTGTATTTTCACCAAAGCTAATATAAATGTTAATTTTACTAATGAAAATGTTTTTCTTTATTTTGTTTAAATAATAATTGCACAATTCTCTGTCCATGCTAAAGTTTCTTTGATAAAATTCCATGTAATGGTTGTCTTCTAAAACGTGTATGAAATGTGTATGTTTAATATAGTGATATCAGCAATAAGAAAGTTAGTAAAAACTAATAAATAAATAAAAAAATAAGATTTAATACCGAAAAAAACAGTTGAGAGAGTTTTGAAAATATCTTTTTCCGATAACTGATTACTGAATATTTTTTCAGGGTAGTCTACCAACTTGCGTAATATGAGAAAAACAAATATGTCTACATATTTATATGTCGAAATAGTTTCACCTCAAAATCAATGAAAGGTATAATTTGAAATTGAAACTTGATCAACCAAATCAACAAAGTTGAATATGAAACATTAAAATGATAATAGTTATCCAATAAACTAGTCATAAACATACGGCTGGTCTGGCTCAAGAGATCGGATTACCTGATTGGGCCCTCGAATCGAGTTAATTAATAATATAATGTGCTATTCAAAACACACTGTAATTTTCTCCTGTTATTTCTGTCTTGCCAGACACAGTCCCAGAATATGATGACCTTCAAATGCTCTTGGAAAGTTTGAACACAGAGATATTTTTCGTATAAAACTTCATTCTACGATACCTACGTCACTCAACAGGAGATTTCTATGTCCTTTCGCCTAACTGTAAAGTAAAAAGGTTTATATAGTAGTAACAGATAAAAATTCGTGTTTACGATGCATCGTGCAGCGCAACACTATTTTGTTCCCCCTTGCAACGTCAAGTAACTCACGATTAGGGGAGCGAATGTAAGTGGAGAGGAAGCGGATTGTCCAATCACTATGCCAATTGACGTTGCACTCTTCATCGTTCCACTTGCTATTTGCACCTTATGATATGTATAATAGATTTGTATTTACAACAAAACTGATAGTTACATTACTGGCGTAAATAAATAATCAACCTGTTTTAAGACATTTGTCTCTTTCTCACATTGTGTTTTTCCATTTATATAAAATGAAGCAAAATATATAATCATTATTTTAATATAAACAAACGGGGTCTTTAAAAATACTTTGAAAACAAACACAATAAAGCGATCGATCGGGCGTCATTTCCTCCTACACAATTCTTCGTAAACTGGATAAACACGGAAAAAAAATGAACGCAAATACATATGTAGGTACTTCATTTATTTATTGCACAATACACATTAACGTACAAGTAGGCAAATTCCACTAATTTACCCACGTCGCCCTGTTTGGAGGCAGCAAACATAACATTACATCTAAAATATACCTACTGTAAAAGAAACACAAATCAAAACAGTAAACCAATGGATTAACAACACCACTTGGAGCTTAGATCTGAAGGGTTCCCCAACACTTCCACGCTTGGCACCCAGTGGAAAGGGATTTTGAAGAACGATACTGATCAGTCTCATTTATATATTCATTCTTCTAGTCTTAACACACCCGTGGGCAGAGCAGGACAGGTGACATATACATATGTATTCAAATCAGCCGTCACGACACAACCCCAACTAGACATCCACGCAAAAACGTGGGCGCAAATACTGGAATAGCAACGCAAAGCAAATGAGTTCACCAACAAAAATAGCATGTTCTGTGCTTCTTTGTTATTCCAACTTCGTCCGTATTAGAACGCCTAAGTTTAAGTCTGGGGTTAAGCAAACTTTAATAAGTTCCAGCTTTAAATTATGAAGGAAAACTTTGTCAAACATTCAGTCGGGAACTAGTTGAGCATTTTTAATTATGATGAGGTAAATCCGATATTGTTCGATACTACGATATTGTGGTTTGAATAAAATACTTTACTTTCTTCCATATTTATTAACGCTACCTACTATTACCATTTTTCACAGAACGTTGTCAAATCTCTCAAAACCTGTCCTAACACCCGACTTACGGACAAAACGCTGTAAACAGGATGGTCCTTTCGGTCCTCCGTCAATAAGCAACAATAAGCAACGATCAGCGATATGTCCTCTTCAATCATTGCTGGCCATTGCCACTTATTGTGGAACACAATTTCCGCCGACAGACTTTCCACTTGGATAACAGTTCCGGAACATTTTTTCCATCAAATTGAATGTACAGAAAAATGACACTACTTTCTGCGTGTATCACCTTGTGGATAAAATGCTTTTTGCTTAACATCGGTGTAGTGGTTGAGGATCAGAATGAAGTAGTCTTCAGTGTATTGTTCGTGTTAAAATTACAATCTCGTTAATTGAAATATTGTGTTAATATCTGTTGGTATGTCTTTGGAGAAAACTATTGATGTTATACGAGTAATTGTGTAATGTTATAATTATGATCATCATCATTCACATGATCAACAAAGATAAAATACACACACACACGCACAACAAACTACGGCTGTTACGTAACCAACTTTATCGACATCGATGCAACTTTATTTCGCCTTTTAAATGTAAAGAGCAATAACCACGACTGTTTAATAAAAGTCACGTATATGTAAATCCATTCTTTTTCATTACTTTCTGCCTCTTCAAATCGAAATTCGAAATGATATTGAAATACACGTTATTTGAATTCTAAAATCACGACATGTGAATTTAATACGGCTGGCAGGCCTATTTGGGTTCACCCCTTTCATATTGAATCATAATAATAAAAGCTACCCCCGTTCTATCGTATCTTCAGACCCGTCTGTCAACCATCCACCCATGTGTGCGAGTGAAAGTAATTCCCGGCTAAGTGGAAAATCTTTCACCGGAAAATAAAAGAACGGAATTAAGTTTATACTTTTTCCCATCAAGAATTTAAGAAAGTAAACTGATTTACTTTTTAAGTGATCAAGATAATGGACACGGTACTTTCGTACTTTCAAGCTGAGCTAAAAGTATTCCGATCCTTTGCTAACAAATAAGGAAGATATGGGGTAGGTTATAAATATATTTTTAACGTGACAAAAAACACTTTGTTTCTAAAATAGAAATAAATACTCAATTATAAATGCGAATTATAAATTAAAATGAGAATAATTTTTAAATTATTTTAAAGTCAAACTACCAAATGACTAGTGTAGGTACTTTATCTTGGAGTATTTTTCGACTGTTACAAGAAAGATAAAGACAGAATAGACGTCTGTGGAAAGACAACATTAACCAAACTAGATTAGAATGTTCCCTGAGAGTACGGGCGCCGAGCGACAATCGCGACGACTACATTTTCCTAACCTAATATTTGAGCACTTTAAACATGACTTTTTTAAGCCCGATTTCGGTATCAATATTGAGCAATGGAAAATTTTGGTGTTAAACAAATTGTAAAAAAAATGTTATTTGAATTTTATATTATTTTGTCTATCGTTGGACATAGCATTGGTGTTTTGAAAGTACGAGAAAAATAAGTGATTAATTTTTTCAATATATTTTTTTTGCATTTTACTTGGACCCAATTCGTCTATTGGCCAGTCGTTTTTCTTTAATAATCTTTGTCCACATAATATCACCTAATCTTAATTTTGTCTACCTTTAGTAATAATAAATTAAAAACGTAATAACAAGAAAGTATCTAACGTTGTACAAAAAAACCTATCCAAGCAATTCGAAGTCACGAAATTCTGAAAGTAAAGAAAAAAAAATGCTTGTAAAATCCGCGCGCGAAACTTGCGTGTACCATTTAAAACAACCGAGCCCAGATAAGACCGACCACCCTAAGCAGAACCATCATTTTTGTCTATACACCCCATTAGCGTCTATTTTGTGTGGTGTGCGGGGCGTTTGGGAGTTCTTCGAGAATTGGTGGCTTACGCACGTGTAGAGTTAACCTGCGCACAAGTTGCAGAATCAATCAACGTGGTTATTTTGCTGGGCAATCGCGGGGATACCTACTGCGCATGCGTCCTCCAGTAGTGATGTTAAACTCGATGTTTTTGTGCGTGAAACTTTGGGTATCGAATTTTCGGGCGTCTTGAAGATTGGGCGGGACGCTGCGGTGTCGACAAAATTAAATTATTGTTTTTCTTTTAGTTTGAGATTTTTTATATTTTTAACAGGAAATGGTACTTCATAACGCCTCTTTATTGATGTTCTAATACATTAATAAATTTACACCCAAAAATATATTTTCGCAATTTTGCCATTTCATTTGCGACTAATATCATGGCCAAAGAAAATAATCCAGTTTCCCATTAATTATGATTAGAATTACAGCAAAATTAGACGTAGATAAAGTTATCGATAGTTCACGCGGTCAAGTTAGTCGATAGTCGCCTCACTGGCACCGTGAGAATCCCGCCGAAACGAGCCAGTTGAAGCAGTTGACAGTATCCGCGCGCAACCGGTGTGCGATAGACGTCCCCATGCCTCTAGCCAAGAATAACCGTCGCGAACAAGGTACGTCACTAAAAACTTCTTTTTTTAAACATAATATTTTTTTATACGTTTAAAATCCTTCATTATTATGAGAAATATTATTCCTGTGCCGAAAAATTATAGGGAACTTTTAATTGTATTCGTAATTCGCGCGAACGTCTTACGACGACAGGAGATAAGTGACAGCCAAATTGTTTACAACAGAGAAATTTTTCGGGTGTTCCAAGCGGATTTTTAGGATGTCTCTTATATTATTTGTACGTAACTTAAAGATATTTCAAGCTGTGAGTGCAACGAAAACTTTTGGAAAACTTTTTACGCGCGCCATTTCTATTTTCCTCCGACTTTTTTGGAGAAAAAAAATAATATTTTTGTATATTATTGTGGTTTGTTGTGATTTAATGTAAGATATTAATGTAAGTAGTACTTAATTTACTCTTTATAAAACGTTCGAAAAAGATCGTGAAAAATGAGGTAGGCCGTATTTCTTTCGATTGTCATTAGGATTAATTAATTAGGGTCCTAACGACACTTTGTACTGATCTCGGTCTCATGTTATCCGAACTACGTAACAGATCATTACGGGAATAATTTATCTTTCGTGTCGAGATATTGTGTGCTTGTGTTGTGTGGAACATTCGCGTCTGTGTTGTAAACAAAACATTTTTGTTTTCTCATTGTATTGATAACGTATTGGAAAAGTGCTAATTCACGACTGGATAGTAGTTGTTATGATATATTTACGTTCTTATATATCTTTATTAATTTATTATGCGAAGTTTTATATTTTTATTTTCATTTATTAAATAAATATTCGTTGATGTGTATACTCCTTCTGTTGCCAGTATCAACAAGTACCATCTGTATCAAATTACTTGACGATAATAAAAGATTATCAATAACAAAATGCATTGTTCTTTTGATACAATAAACGTAATGAATAATTAACTCAAAAAATAATGCAACAGTTATTATAAAAAAACTACCCAATACGCAACAGGTTTTTTTTTAAATATGTCAACATTTTTCGATGGCTAGGTATAGTTTCTTAGTATTTTAACTCTTAAGACATTAAACCTTCAGCGAACGCCGGCGTTCACGCACCTATTTTTCTTCTATTGTGTCTCGAATTACTACGATAATAAAGTCAATTAAATTATATAAGTAATACGGGTATGTACTTACCGTCTCCTAAATAGAGAACAGCAAAGAAAACTATAACTAGATGCATTTAACTTACTAAAATATTGTATAATTTTTCTAGCAATTGCACTGCACGGCTTAGATAAAATACTAGAATTAACTACTAGAAATATGAACACCTAATTTATTGGTTGGAGATGGGCTTTTAATGTTTCCCTTTCTCATCCATACCGAACAAATTCCACAGAGTCCCAAAAACCACTGTAAGTGCTGCTGGTTTTCTTAATTAAGGAGACAAATCAAAGATACAACCTTTTTTATAAATTAATACTATATTTGTAATCTTATTTATAAACAACTACAATCCGACAGCAAAACGATAGACAAAAATTACCATTAACAAAACTTTAATGTATAATAATTTTAATGTCCCTTCAAACAGGTACATTAAAATTATCCCCGAAAATCGCGAGCATAATAATAAAATTTGTAAATTATAAAATCGACCACTACCATCAATTAGCGTGGTTGCAAAATATCGTTAATTACATACGTACCTACATATATTGAAACAAAGTGTATCTGTAATGAAAATGTATGTTTGTTTGTAAAACCAAAATCATGTTCTCATAATATTGTGTCACCCTGATGTTTTATGCTTTGCAGCTAGATCTACATAAGAAGGTATATACATAAAAGAGGACAGGTACATAGATAAAAGAGGACCCAATTTCCCCACCCTCGAAACGGCCGGTACTCCTGGTATTGCTTACCATCGGGTGATTCGTCTGCACATTTGCTGCCATATCCCAAACGCAACAGAATGAAATAATTATGTATCAACTACATTATAAGGGTATTGTCACTTAAAGTATAGTTTATGTGCGCACTTGCACTTGAACCTACAACCTACATTCAACCGGACCCGTTCTCCAGAGAAGGAACTTCATTTTTAGTCAGTTCAGTAGTGTGGAGGGTGGGAGAAAAAAAAACATCGATCATGTCAGTTTCATTTCTTGTGATCTCCCGAACATTGCCTAATTTTCGTCCTCTTCTCACGCATAAGCGCGCTAGTTCGAAACCTGGCAAGCGCCAAACTGACTGTTAGAGTTGGGTATTTGTTATTTTTGAAGGTATTAAAGGAATGCACCGCGTGAAGTAGGAATCCAGAACTAATAATTTCTAATGGATGGATTCATAAGTTAGAAATCTTCAATTTGCTTTGTGACAAGCATAGCGATTTATGCTTAATCCTTCTCAGTTTGTTAAGAGACGTCAGTCAAACCTTTTTTAATAAGACTCATTGAAAAACGACATTCGAATATTTTAAAATATCCAAACATAGAATGCGTGGAAAACGGTGATAATATTTTGAATTTTAGTACAATGATAATAAAGAATGGGGATCTGTTTAAGCCTGACCAAGTATCGGTCTGTAATACCGCACTTATTTGTACACCTCTCTCAAAGAGACACGGGTTATAATGAGACGGGTCGTTATGTCTCCCTCGTATTAAAATAAAGGGTACAAGAGACACTGTCCTATTAAATGAAAAGAGAACTTTTTGTTTGTGTATCTTGGTTCAAAATGCTATGACGTTTATCAACATTCTTTTTAATTAGTGTGTGAATGTGTTGCAAAATGTACCTTAGTCAAATTGTAATATTATAAAAATATTTATGTTTTGTTCCGAATAAAAAGTATGATCAAACGAAGGAAGGGAGAGTCTTTTATATACATAAAAGAGGACAGGTACATAGATAAAAGAGGACCCAATTTCCCCACCCTCGAAACGGCCAGTACTCCTGGTATTGCTTACCATCGGGTGATTCGTCTGCACATTTGCTGCCATATCCCAAACGCAACAGAATGAAATAATTATGTATCAACTACATTATAAGGGTATTGTCACTTAAAGTATAGTTTATGTGCGCACTTGCACTTGAACCTACAACCTACATTCAACCGGACCCGTTCTCCAGAGAAGGAACTTCATTTTTAGTCAGTTCAGTAGTGTGGAGGGTGGGAGAAAAAAAAACATCGATCATGTCAGTTTCATTTCTTGTGATCTCCCGAACATTGCCTAATTTTCGTCCTCTTCTCACGCATAAGCGCGCTAGTTCGAAACCTGGCAAGCGCCAAACTGACTGTTAGAGTTGGGTATTTGTTATTTTTGAAGGTATTAAAGGAATGCACCGCGTGAAGAAGGAATCCAGAACTAATAATTTCTAATGGATGGATTCATAAGTTAGAAATCTTCAATTTGCTTTGTGACAAGCATAGCGATTTATGCTTAATCCTTCTCAGTTTGTTAAGAGACGTCAGTCAAACCTTTTTTAATAAGACTCATTGAAAAACGACATTCGAATATTTTAAAATATCCAAACATAGAATGCGTGGAAAACGGTGATAATATTTTGAATTTTAGTACAATGATAATAAAGAATGGGGATCTGTTTAAGCCTGACCAAGTATCGGTCTGTAATACCGCACTTATTTGTACACCTCTCTCAAAGAGACACGGGTTATAATGAGACGGGTCGTTATGTCTCCCTCGTATTAAAATAAAGGGTACAAGAGACACTGTCCTGTTAAATGAAAAGAGAACTTTTTGTTTATGTATCTTGGTTCAAAATGCTATGACGTTTATCAACATTCTTTTTAATTAGTGTGTGAATGTGTTGCAAAATATACCTTAGTCAAATTGTAATATTATAAAAATATTTATGTTTTGTTCCGAATAAAAAGTATGATCAAACGAAGGAAGGGAGAGTCGGAATAGTGAAAACAAAATAGTATTTTAAAAGATTCAGTAAAATATACCGGGGGAAACAAGAAAGTCTGTGAAAATCTGACGTTAATCTTTATGATTTTTGAGTCTAGACTTCACGGTAGTTGAATTTTTTGTCCTGAACGTAATACTAGTTCTTCACCTAATAACTATAAACGATCATACAAAAATGTAAAATTTCTTAAACAGCAGACGGATTACTTGATGTTTAGCAATAATTGCTAATTATTATCAATATAGGTAATAGCGACAATGATTATCGCTGCCCAAGGACACCCACAACACCAAAAGCAAGTACGGTGCCACCGTTTGAAATTATGGAGTTTTGGGGGGGATGGGGGAAGGGAAGGATTGTGCCACCAGCTTCCTCACCTATGGACAGCTAAACCCAACGCTGTAGTTGTTTCACATCAGTTTCCTATGAGGTCGTGGTAACACTCCGGTCAAGCCAGCCGTTTCCTACCAAAGCTTGGGTCTTCCACACTTGATTATAGTATAACTTTATATTGTCGTCTTACTTGACATCTACTTCGTTATTGTTCGGAACAATAATCAAGATTTGCTGTAACTGATTTTAATTAAATTATTATATTATTAAATTATAATTAAAATTCTAATTCTTTCTAAATAAAAATCACTTTTAGTCATTATATCAGGTCTAACGGAATCGAATTTCGAATTTAGAACAATAAGATAGTATTATGTATTTGAATCTGGCTGTATAGATGACAACAACAACTGGAGACTGAATTAACATAGAAGATAAAAATGTATTGAATATGTATATCTACACAATGTGCCCCTGCAAAGCCGTTGTACCTTAAGAAACATAAACACATTAAAATGAAAGTACTTCAGCGCAAAAATTAAAGGCTAGCAGTAACTTATACTATACTACTACATGAATCGAACTGCCCTATATTTTTCCATTAATACCTCCTATGAGCCACAATAGAAATATCGGCAACAATGAACAAGAACATATCGGCACGTCCACATAAGACTACCTACATTCAGAAAATATTACAGACCACAGTTCCTGCACGTAACTCGTGTCTAGACATTATTAGGTTCACGTATATAGCAACGAACCTATTGCCATTCGAACACGCCTGTAAAATTCCAATTTTACACAAATATTGGTTAATTAAGTACACACTTGAGTCAATCAAGTTAAAGTCTTGAGTGTCAATTTAAGTAATAGCTAAGGTTTATTGTATCCAAAAATACAAAAGCAATTTTAAAGAATCAGCCTATTTATAACCTAGATTTTATATCTTGGCCACTTTTATAATCTATACCCTCTCAATCACGCCCTATTAATTTTGCAAGCAACAATTCCGATTATAAAAATTGTTTTTTTTCTTTTCTATGTTACTCATTGGTAAATGATGCAAAAAAGAAGGATAATCTGATGGTAAGCCATATAGAAGAAACAAGGA
This sequence comes from Spodoptera exigua, assembly GCA_902829305.4. Classification (NCBI taxonomy): domain Eukaryota; kingdom Metazoa; phylum Arthropoda; class Insecta; order Lepidoptera; family Noctuidae; genus Spodoptera; species Spodoptera exigua. The sequence continues at coordinate 718,999 of LR824601.2, read as the reverse complement.
TCAATCCAAATCCATTAAGAAGAATACCCGAAACATTATCAAAGTTGACTTATTTTGGGAAATGCTTAGGGTTTCGTAAACCTCCTCAACTCAACCTCAAGTTTCAACAGATCGCGAACATTATTTTAAGTCGAAAATAGCTTCTCATACGTAAGCAATGGAGTTGATTTTGATACCTGGAACGTTGTAGAATCCACTGCTGAACAAAAGTAGACTCTTTATAAAGAAACCCCTTACTTTAACCAGTAATCCAAAATGGCATATTTCAACTCTATTTATCGAAAAAAAAATGGTTTTTAGAAGTTTTGAAGTTATTCATATCAGTCTATTTAGCTCTGTCTAATTGACTTAATATCGTCTTTCGTATGAAACCATAACACAAGTTTGAAGCTTTAGGAATTTTTACAATTTCCAAGAACATGTATTAAAGAAATTTAGTTTGTCTTCATATGCGAACCTACACGTGTCTAGACAGTGGTAATACTAAGAAAACCCCCCAGCAAAGTGTTGCTTTACCTAGAATTCGAACATTAGACACTATAACCTCATTTGCTACGAGTCCAAGTTAAAAGCTGAAAATAAGAGTATCCTACGGCTGTTGGCTTCTTCGAAATTTATCATTTTTTATGATCAAAGTAAAAATAAAAGCAAATCTGAAATTGTTTTTATTAAATTAGCGAATGCTACGGGGCTGGCTTCAAAGAAAGATAAATATTGGATAAAAACATACATTTATATTTTTTATAACTTATAGAAGTATTATAACAATGTTGTTTATGGATGACTGCCTTAATGGTTTGGCGGTTGTAAACGTTACAGCCAAGGACACTGTTGTGGGTTCCATTATGGGTAGGGCTAAGTTACACTATGGGTTTTTAGATACAGCTTTTTTGTTGTGAGGGGAAAATCATCAAATGACTTCTCCCTCCCAGGGCCGGGCAGGAGGGAGTGTCAGACTCTTACTGACTAAAAACCCCCCTGTTCCTTCTCCTGCTCTGTGCCGAGGTCGCGGTACCTCATTGCGCTTACCCCGCAACCCCGGCTTTTTAGATATAGCTGCGATGTGGTCGTTGTCCTCATCACATAAAATGCGTAAAAAGTACTAGTGAATTTACAAACATCCTCACACTCTATGCAAATTTTATTTAAGCAAATCTTAATATTAATATGCATAACCTTCCTTCCCATTAAATTAGAAATTTTCAATAGCAGAATGAGAGATCATACGAGTACATACACCTTACGGACAAAGACTCGACGCTCAAGGCGATAATACTCCATACGTATAAACGAATTTCTATTTAAACCACCTGTGAGGAATTAGTTAGGGAGATGCTGTGTTAAGATTAACAAACGCCCTCGAGCTTATAATGTACACACATACACACATACAGACTACTTTTTACCACAAAAAAGATAGGTAGAGAAAGGGATATTAGTGGTTTTGCTTGGAATATAATCGCGTGTGGAGCATTTTAAATTACTGTTCTGATATTAGGATTTTTGAACTTCAACTAACCGTATTAAAAGTATCGTTGAGTTTTTTTGTGATATAGGGTGGCAAAAGAGGATACAAGCAACGCTAGTGAAGCGTTGCTAGCCTTTAGGGGATTAGGGATTTAAGAATTGAGGATTGAAGATGTTTGACGCCGGTTTATTGTGAAGCCGGAAGACTTGTGACTTAAGAAAATAAACCTTATTGCTGTATAGATAAGAAACCATTAGTTTATTTAAAGTAAGTTTTTACGTTATGATTGGTGAATATAAATAACGGGAATAATAAATCATTTTCATTGACTGTTCTTTCCCGAAAACCGCTAAATAATCGTCAATTAAGAAGTATAAAGAATAAATATTTGATTAAATTAAAAGATAAAAATAAAAGCAATATTTTAAATAACAAATGTAACGAAAATATGAGCACGGAAACTCCCGAACGTCAAAGCATTCTAGGGTGTCTAAATTAAATAAAGATTGTATTTTTCAAAGCGCAATGGTTGATTCTGTTGCCTGATATTGTTCTCCACTCCACACTATCGCGGCAGGTGTATTCTTACTGTCATGTATACTATATCTATACTAATATTATAAGACAGTTTATTTATTTATTTGTTTGTTTGAACGCGCAAATCTTCGGCAGTACTGTTTTGAATTGGACAGTTGTTTTTGTGTACGACAACAACTCCACAAAATATCTCAGAACAAAAGCGTCATCAGTATTAAATCCTAAGCCAGACCAGAATCTATACTTTCCTAACGTCATCTAAATCTGTTTCAGTTCGTAAAAAGGTACGAACGGGCCAATTTTACCTTACAAACTGTCGCGTTTACTGCTCGAACGAAATATATTATGATAATTTCAGCCTAGCTGTTTCTAAAGTAGACACAAGATTACGTCACATACTACCTACAGGACAAGACCGGACTTTTAAAAAGGTTCTTTCACAAACCCTTAGCGAGTACATACCTAAGTACGTAATTACATTGTACGCACATTGAGTAGTCGGGCCCTCGTCTCACTAGCTTATCTTTTTTATCAATCCCACTGATCTTGTTGAGATCGTGCCGACACAAAGGAACAAAAATAAAGTTAAAGAATCTGTGTATTTGCTAAAACGGAGAGAAACACGATGGAACGAACTTTCCTGACCCTTGCCGTACTTCGTAGAAAGCGGATACCTTCAATACAGTTAGAAGCCACGCTGCATAAATTGAACAGAAAAAAGTACGCGACGGTGAGCGGTCAAACGTTCATAAGCTTTTGAAATGTAAGAGGCGCTGCGGATCCTTTTCTATCGTTAATTTTTTGTGAGGTTTCTAGTAAAGTCTTAACTGTTGGTTTTTATCTTCGTCCATCTACCTTCAATGTTTTTAAAGATAAACTAGAATAGAAACAGCAATGTAATTCTCTTTACGGCACCTGTCATTAGTGCGACTACTTCACTGTTAAAAAGAAGCAAACAAATCACCAGAAATCTATTTCGTATTCTGTGCTATTTCGAAAATCGGCAAAAGCATCAATTCGCAATACCAAGGATTTTGTCCGAAATGCATTTTCCGATCACTCCACTAACGAGGCAACATTAATAAAAAGAAAAACAAAATTGGTCGTATCTTTGTACAAAATACGAGCAAGCAAAGGCCTTTTATTTATAAATGTTACGTATTTGGTTTTACCATCAAAATCTGAGTGTTCATTAGTGAGTGATAATGCTCGGTGCTCATTAAATCGGTCCAGTAAGCCGACAGCGATGCACAATGCATTGTAAATAATAACAGAAACGTATTATTGATCATTTTAGTTTGAACAAGATTTAACTAAGTGGAAATATCCAACGGAATCAATTGAAAACTGTTTGCCAACAGCGTAGTAATGCCGGATTATAATGTTCATGAATTAATGAGCAGGCCGAGTATTATTTCAAAGTGTCATCGCTATGTTCGTCTGTATTCGATCTGCAACCCGGAACAAGGTGATTGGTATACCGTAATTAATCTACATTTGGTATATTACAAGAGAAATAAATTTAATCCTGGTATGGTATGAGATTAGTTTATTGTATCCTATACGTCCGTTGCAGAATTATTTGAGTATAGTTCAACCACCATTTGAGTAGTTCTTGTAATATTGCAAACATAAGCCGAGCAGAAATTTCCCCGAAGGGCAGAAATTCCATATAATTGAGTTATCAGTTTAAAATAAATTTTGTGGAAAAGTATTCTCTATGAACAGGGCACGGACAAACAACAAACAAAACTGCAATAATCGATACGAAGACTTTATATTCTTATTTTCAAAAGCAATCTTCTTTGTTATGGTAGAGAATTAAACATGGAGATACTTTTTATCAAAATTTTTAATACTGTAAGAATTGATGGTTGACTTAGAACTAGACGTTTGGTGATTGGTGTGGCCTCTGCATAACTTATCAGTAATTCGATTCACACACGTAACATCTATCTTTGTGCATTGCTAGTCTTCACAGGAGAAAATCCTAGTGCGAGCGGCCAAAGTTAGTAAGGCCAACGTTGGACAAGTAATAGTGTTGGCTAAATCCCGTATTTGTGCCTTGTGTATAGGGGCACAAACTTAATTGTCAAGTTGACAGCGACAGTGACTCCTTCGAGAGTCTTTCTGATCGTTTTTTATGGTTGTCTCACGGTCCTACATACTTTTGTGTTTTTATTTTATTTACTGGGTCATCCATTTCTACGGGTACTAGCTTTTAGTTAGTGACTCTACTTGAGTTTGTAACACTAAGAGTTCGCGGTATAAATTTGTAAATTACATCAGTGGCATCAGCAAAATAAAGTCAGTCTTCAGGCTGACTGAGTTTAGATGATGATAATAATGAAACAATATCTTGAAAGATACAGTTTGTGGTGAAAGGCTCAGTTGATATTAAATGGCTTGTCTCTCCAGCCTATAATTGCCGACTGCCGATCAATAGCCTCTTCCCACACGGAGAAGGAACGTGCATCAATAAACAAGGTCGCGGACTGGCGATTCCAGTACAGGTTTCCTCCTGTTGTGTTCCCGTTCACCATATGCCAGTGGCGTCTAAAAAATTTTGAAATCGTCTACGTAACTTGGGAATGTCACATGAGTTCTTTCCATTTTTGGACCATCCTGAAGCCAATGAATGTCTACCTCACAATTTCAGTTATTTTCTGCCTACCTCGTGGTCGAGTTAACAAAACAAAGCTACCTCAACCGCCAAATGGAATGCCAAAAACAAACGCAACGCCACTAAACAGTTTGTGAATAATCCAGTGGTTATATTAATAACGATGTTAAATGGACATCAAATATTTGCTAATTATTTATTTGGTCCGTTCAGTTACCTGGACGGTAATTGCTTTGAAATTGTAATTGGTTAAAATAAATAGTATTACGTGTTCTGTCTGTGATAGGTCTGGTGGAGTCAAATTAAACTAGGGCGTGATGATAAACTGAAGCTGGTGTTAGGGACCATAATTATATACATTAAAAGCTTTCCAGGAGTAAGCGCAATGATGCATTACAGCCTGAAGCATTAGAAGGGATGGGGTGGTATTTAGCCTGAGCTAGTCTGTCAGTCTCTCCTAGTCGGGGCGAGAAAAGAAGGAGAAGCGAGAGGAGAAAAAGGGAATAATTGGCAGAAACCGAGCGGCAGTTGTTATATTATAAATTACTAGCTTCTGCCCGATGGTTTGCTTGCGTGCTATGTTGATAAAAAATCTTTGTGATAATCAAGGGTATCAATCTATGTACATACCAAATTTTAGATCGGTATATACATCTATACATTCTCATAAATCTAGGGAGGATTTAGATGATACACTCACTGTTTATTACAAAAATTTAGATCTCAAACAAACTATTCGTGGACCAGGGTGTAGGCTGCAGGCAAGAACTAATATAACTTTTTCCAAGTAATATGCACTAGATTCTGGACCTGGACATATAATTTCTTATTCAAAGTCTTAAGCTAATCCCTCTTTAAATGAGCGTGATGGTTGATAATACTCGAATCTTCTTCAAGTAAAAGAGGCCTTTGCTCAGCAGAGGGCACTTATTGGCTAATGACGATACAACAAACATTTGTTCCTCAAATCCTTACTAAATTTACTTCACTAATTCATTAGTTCATTAAATTTGTAAAACAAAACTCAACACGACACTGAAAGCATTTAAACCAACCAGACATCAGATTGACAGCCACAATAGCAGCAAAAGCTTGCATTTGTAAACGACGTGTGTTAAACCCATTTAATAACTAAATATGTAGTCAAATTAATTCTGTCTACATTGTTAGTCCCAGTTTGAAGTGGAAAACTGTGTTCGCTGGTTCTATCTCATAAATAAATATGTTTTTAGACTGAAATAGTCATCTCTGGCGCTGGTAAGAATAGGGTCATGTCGTTTATAGATGATATGATCGTATTGTCATTTTGAAACATGTTATAGTCTCGTTTATACGAGATATATCGTTGGATATTATTCAGAGTGATTTAAAAATGCGTACAAGAAGCTACACACATTTATACTAAAAACAATAGACACGTTCGTTATTGTTATATCGAAAAATGAAATATCCGAAAAGAAATTGTGGTTTATCTCTCAGTTATCCACTCCGATTACTTTGAAAACTGACTCACTTTTGACATAGAACTCGGTACACCGAGGAACATGTCACACGGTCGAACTGGTGCGCAGTAATTAAAGGGTCCTTTGTTCCTTTGCGGAATCCGAAACCGGACAGCGGGAGATTATACAGAGTCAAAATAGAAAATGGAAAATTGGCTTCATGACTGTCACGGAACATTTTGTAAACTCCATGACGTTTGATAGTCAAGTGTTCATTTCATGAAATCTCCATTTTAACTAACCTATCAAAAACTAGAGTAGAAAATATTATTTTATTTATATTTCCAGTTTTTCCTTGCCCACTTTTTGTCTCATAGCAACGCATATTTCGAATTATCCCGGTCACAAAGAATTTTCTCTTTTAAAATTAAAATGCTAGGAAAATGGCTTTTATTAAAAAGCTGTGTTGCTGTCGCTATGAAGTATTAAGGTTTTAACAAATATAAAAGCTTTGTTTAGTAGTACTTCACATGTTATGAAATATGTATTGAGTGGCTATAATGCGTTGTGTATTGTTATTATGTGGGGATTTGCAGAATATCATAATCAGAGAAAAATTTAAGTAACAATAATCTTAAGAATTATCTCCAGCAGTAAGCCAGTTGAAACAAACTTTAAACTTAGTGGTTTATGTACAATGAAGCATGAGCCTGTATTTACAAGTAAAATCTTGTAAAGATCATCTTGAACCAACGTTATGCTTACAATTGCAATCATTTAAATTGAATGAGTCCTCATCCTCTTCTTCAAACTCTAATGGTCCTCTCTTAGATGCCTTTCCAATTACGGAAGGCTGACCATCAACTTGGAATATTTTCCTCCTTGACCCTCCGGCTTTTTGGGCACTCATAATAAATTTCCATAATTCAACGTTGTATCTTGTTAGAATTTTAATACCATTATAACGAAACATTGGAATAAACAAGATAAACAAATCCAAAATGTAGGTTTACGAATAAAATAAAAATGGAATTTAACAATCATCCATCCAATGTTTTGTAAAAGTAATTAAGAGTGAAATCAAAAGCTGAGTTAATAGGTATATAAAATGTTGATTCAAAATAATTACTGTTTTATTCAATACCCTTTTGTTTAATTCAGCCTGGGTAATGTCTGTTAATATCCCAGTTAGCCCCATCAATAGCCAAAGCCTTGAGGTCAGTCACAGTTCAAGCCGGGGACTGATCTCGCGACCTTTCGGTCACTGAGGCTTGGCTCGCTATCCTATCGTTCAATTTCAGTAAGGCAACTTAAGACATTTTAAAGTAGGGATGAGTGTCTTAGATTACAAACTATTTGGTACGAAGTTGTTACTAAGTTTTGAAGACTCTTATTAATTTCAATTAAGTAATCTTGTTTCTTATTCCATAAAGCAATAGGCGGATATTTATTTAAGAGAAAATAAGAGTAGATATTTAATCTTTCTTTGAAAGTCGTATCGATTCGGAAATACCGCAAGAAAATTTATCCTACAGTTATATAGTCATAGTCACTCCCACACTTACTATGAAGCTATTTGCTTATAATTAAATCAAACAATTACTTATAAAAGTCTTGAACTTACAACAAAAAAGTACCACCTATAAATTACCTGCAAATAACATAAATCTATAAGGAACATTACAAAAACCCACCATAAAATCCAACTTCTTACATATTCACGGTCCATTGCATATAACCATTAATAAATTCAAAAAACTAATATCGCAATATTCACAGCACACCCTTATAAACAAGCAAATCTTTCATAGAAGGGTAAGCAGACCCCCTGCTAATTATCGAGGGGACCTCATACAGACTTCGACATAGCGTGTTATTACAACGCTGTAAATCTATGAGGGGTAGGCAGTAAGCCTAGTAAAGCGGGTGATATATTACCCAGCTTGTTCCTTGTATATTAGGAACTTGGGTTGAGAAGAAAGTAGTGGAGGACCAGAAAAACCTAAATTAATTACATATTTTATAAAGACCTGGAAGTAGCTGATGAGCCTGTTTTTATTTTATTTGATAAGACAGCAAACGAGCCCAATGATTACCTGATGGTAAGATATCGGTTTGTTTTAGCGAATTGGGAGGGTATTGGGTAAGAGGAGTGTTCGGGTCTTCGGTAACCTGGCTCACACGGCGAAACACAACGCAATGGTGGATTCACGCCAGTTTTCTGTGAGGCCGTTATATCACTCCAATCGAGTTGACCCAATCGTGCCGAAGCTTGTTTCTATTACACGACGATGATGATAATGATAAAAGCAATGTCTTAATAGTTAGTAATTAAAATTAATCACCCCAAAACTACCTAAGGTGCGAAACATACCGTTACTATACAAACTCGATGCATTCAATCGGAACTAATAGATAACTAAATTACGCATCGATTCTATGTGAAATGGAAAGTTATAAACAATATACACTGACGTCACCAGTATAAAGAGTATAAACTCAATGACGTCACCAGTCGGTGACGTCATTGAGTTTGACATCAGTCACACTGTCAGTGTGTCGAACGTAGGTATATTGTTTAGGTACTTCATTTACCTTATTTACTTCACAGGTAGGAACAAATTAACCTGTGTCCATACCTCTTAAGATCATTTGTTGATATTGTGTGCCATAATGGTCGATTGGCCGCAAGCTCAGTGACCTATAATCATCACTTACCATCTCTTACTTCTCTGGTCTTCTGGATGCCTATTGGAATAGGTGGCGTTAATTGCTGACCATCACGCTCTTGATAACCATTTGATTTAACCCCAAACCGCCAACGTTATATCAACGTGATCAGTATTTTAGGAAATATCATCGGAGAAAGTTGTGAAAGCATTTCATGGTCAGCTGAATTTTTAGGCGCCTTCTTCTCATACCTGGGGATAGGTTCGCAACCTGTTAATGTGACTTTTTCGAGTCATATGTACTTTCCAATCACTCTGGATACTAAGTACTGACTGGCAGTGAAGGACAACATTGTGAGGAAATGTAAACTTTTAATTTATTTCTAATTCTTAGCTGTGACCAAGCTTCGTGATAAAGCTTATTCCATCTCAATGTGAGAAAAGCACTCAATGAGCACACAAAAATACATAGGTATTATCGTATTGTTCTGTCCATTGCTTCCCATTTCTGAGACAAACAATTATAAATATAACACGAACATTCTGAAAAAATGTTTTTTCAATGTGTATTGCAGTTTTTCACAATCCCGCCTCCCTCGGGTCATAACTCATTCCCTTTAAATATACTTTTATCCAAATTTAATGCAGGGACCGGGAAATCTGTGCTGTTTGTTACAAGAGTGACAAATGATGGCAACCATTTTTATTTGCATACCTACCTACTTCGGATTCTTTGAATATTTATAGCGAGCACACGATTTATGTTGTGATCGGATGAAAATAATAACAAAAAAAAAAATGATTTTTTAATGTTTGTTTTCATTATTTTCTAGTTAAATACTTATATCGTTGGTTGAGTGTTTATCAATGCATTTCCTTCTCCAATCCCTATCAAATCTCTCTAAAGGTCGGCAATGCAGACGTAGCTCCTCCGTTGTTGCGGGTGTCCATTGGCGGCGATCGTTAACGGCGTCTGGTAATCCGACAGCTAAATTGCCATCCTATCACAAAAATTGAAAATAAGGTTATTAAACTAATCAAACTCTACCGAAGATATTTTATAATATCGCTGTAGCAAAATCTCGAAGGGATATCAAATTATATACACGAATTATATATTATTACCATTTACCTAACGAACATTATTGTATATTGTAACTATCCATACAGTCGTACACAACATAATATATAAGAGAGGTCAAATCACGGTTTCTTATACAAATACAAATATTTGCGTTATATTTGCGATCTCCTCGTCCAGCTGAAGAAGCTTCGAGGGTCCTAAATAAACAATCATATGAAAGATTTTGACGAAACTCCCCGGGCAGTATTAATCTTTGATAACAACTACATTTTCCACGTCTTTGGGCTTCTTACAACCTGTGTACTTGATCGTCACAATACCATATTTTGGGCTATCCATATAATATTTTATTTTATTCGTAGTTTCGTGGTATTTCTATTTTAAGTCGCAGGTGTGTGTTAGGGCTTACACTTTTATGTTTAATGTACAATGTTCGTAGGATTAATAATTTATTTCCATCCTCAAAGTAAACTGACATAATGGTAGTGTGTTTCGTCATATGAGTAAGGTTACCGGAACCCCTCCCCGAAGGTCGGTTTCGTACATATGTGGTGGTAGCACTAATAAGTTTTTTTTTATATGCTGATAAATAGCCTTATGGGTTGTACGTTAATTAATATAGCAATTTTGATTAATACTTTTATGTAATAAAATGGTTTTGTGCCAAATTTTTTAACCATCATGACCTTCATTTTCGGCTGATTGAAATGAAAATATTTGAAGCAACTTGTAAAGCTTGGTCAATAAACTAGAATCAAGCAAATCTCTCAAGAATAATAAGACAGCAATAACACGTTCATAATAATATATTTCATCTCGGTAATATTTCTCCGTACAGACACGTTTGCTCATAAGGTCCAAATGATCCGTAATCGTAGCAAAATGTTGTGCTCCCATAAATATGGCGACGATAAAGGAACCAGGACTAATTTCCTTTGCACCCTGAATTACTGCTGGCCGGAGACCCATTTTGTTTGCCTACACTTGACCCGACCAGGAAAAGAAAATTGTATTTTCTTCGCACTTTTCCGACTGATTAAATTTTGTTGTGGGCCTAAGAAAACGAAACGCTTTACAAAGGAACGTCGGATTAATTTCCCGGATTATATATCATATAGGTAGATATGTATAAGATATCTACGTGAATTTAAATACGCATCATCGCGTTATTTGTAGCCATTGCAGATATTAAATATCATATATTGTTTTTTTTTAGAAAAATCATAATTTTACAAACTAGAAACCAACCTGGTGTACGATACATTATTACCATAGCACCCGAAACCCTGGCTGGACATATGCTCTATTGAGCCCCATCTGTCCCCGTCTCATTGCCACTAATATTATTATTTGGTTTCTCAAGTAGTATTGGTTATTTGTACTATGACATGTCCTGTTGACCTGAAACATATATAAGTAAAATTAAATAGGCAATACAGCGCTGCTAACTATCTTAATTAGCCATTCAACTAACAGTCTGAATGAATAACCATTTAAATGAAGGGTCGTAAGTTAAACGTTGATTATCATTAAAACTAAATCCTTTTTGATAAAAATACAAAAAAAAAATCTAAATTTTGCCAGAATGATAAAATAAGTCAGGATAGAACAGCGACAACATACAGCAATTGAATTGCCAATAAAAATAAAAAGGTTAAAGTATTGATTGATTAACAGCGACAGATTGTACTGCGACATCATTTATTAAAAAGAATAAGCCGTTATCAATAAATAACTAATTAATCTCATTGACATATACATGCCGAGGACGTAAGCCTTAATCGGCCTATTTAATTTAATGATCTAACAAACATGTTTTTCTAACAAAGATCGAATGGGACACGTTAACATCAGCCATTGGCCGAACCGCAACACTAGACGTGCAGTCATTCTTTTAACCCACATTCCAAGCTCCCAAGCACAGTCAACACAGTCAGACAGTCAACATACTTATTTTTGAAAAGTATAATTGTACTCACATAAAGAGAATGAGAAATTTCCTTTGAACAGAAATGAACAAAGGATTTAATACATAGGTATTTACTTTGGCATTCCCGAGTTAAGTCCCAGGTAGCACGAATTTTACGGGCTTATAAAAGATTCGCTAGTTGTACGACTACAATCCACTAACACCTACTTATGTTACTCTCTAATTAACGCTGCAGGAAACTCGAGGAAACAGATTATATGAACCCCAACTACCTCCTTAGTGGTTCTTTATATATATATTTTTATAAAATGAACATTAACAGTACTACAATTAAAGTTTGTGTAAAGAATGTTCATTTGTTTCGGTGGTTTCTTATCATCAACTTAAATAATCTCGTCACGAAGGTAGACATTCTACAGTCGTTTATAATTCGACGCATTTCTAACCAACACAAGTCTTGGTGATGGGTCTAGTGGTCGAAGTCAGCATCATCTAGGTACATATAATACTAGATACCCGCCCCAGCTTCGCACAGATGCAAAGCTGATATTAAATTTCTTCACTATTTAATGACTGTTATTGTGCATATAATCCGTCCCCTTTAACCACTCTACCTATGAAAAAAAATTGCATTAAAATCTGTTGCGTATTTTTAAAGATTTATATATATATGTACACTAGCTACCCTCGCTCGGTTTCACCCGCTGCTCAGCTCTATTTAATCATAGCGTGATGTTTTATAACCTATTGCACACAGGAACCATATCAGTGAAAGAATTTTGGCAATCCGGCCAGCGGTTCCAAAGATTACCCCCTACATACAAACTTAAAAATTTTACCTCTTTGTAATATTAGTATAGAAGTATTATAGTGGGTCATAGGAACAGAGAAAGCAACTTTGAAATATACTATGTTGTGATTAACGTGTAAACCTACGAAGTTGTGGTTTGTTTACAAAAAGAAACCCATTATTTGATTATTTTATAGTTTCTTTATTTCAAAGGACAATTGAGACGGCGGGGATTCTGAATGAAACTGGAGGGCTTGAGATTTTTTCACAATGATTAATTTCTTTACCGACGAAAATCTTATTGAAAGGAACGTTTTCAAATTAACCAAAGTTACTTTAAACCGAATCAAAACCAATCCAAAATATTACATTACTGCAAATATACCCAAACTCTTGATATAGACTACTCCCATATATGACTTGTAATGCGAGGGAAATTGGCCGTCAGATCTAGGTCTCTCCGGAGTTTACATGCCGATGTTGTTCGATTGGAAACGTACGTGAAATGACCTTTAAACTATTACATAGTGGTACTGGTATACTGCTTTATGCACCTTGAACTGGAGCCGTGTGATTATACATGAACGAGCAGTAGCATAGCAGAATACCAAGGCACAAATACAAACTAATATTATAAATGCGAAAGTAATTCTGTGTGTCTTTCTGTCTTTTCTTCACACCTAAACTAATCAACCGATTTCTGTGAAATTTGGTACATACCTACATAGTTTTGAACTCGAGAAAGGCCATAGGATAGTTTTGATACCAAAAATCTGCAGGAAGTCACTGTTCCACGCAAACGGAGTCGCGGGCAAATGCTAGTATGTACATAAATAGCTACTTGGTTCGCCATAATTTCTGAAGGTAGTTTTCTACATAATTCACAACGCTCTCTTGATACTGCTGGTGTATCTTAAAACTCTGTCAAATACTAGCACAATGGGTCCTCAACACGCCAGTGACACATTTAATATTGCAAACTTCTAGAGTTTGTTGTAACTGTTCTCTATCACGCAAACTGTAAACTTTTAGTTCAGACAAAAATATTATAACGAGTGAAAAATAATATTCACATCACTTACAGGCTTAGCCCGGCTCTTGTTTGCTCAACAGATCATCTAGACCCGTCCCTGTTTTAATTAGTAACATAATATCCAAAGTATAATGTTCCCGTGAAACATTAGGCCTTTTCAAAACTCACTTAAGTCGCTCACTCTGTGTTTGTAACGCGAAACCTTTTTTTTAAACTGAATTTTCTAAACTGAATGTCGCAATATGAATATTTCATGAAATACTTCGCTTAGTGTACGCTTGAAGGCTGTGTTTATAATTATGTAAGGTTACAACAATGCTCTGGTATATTTTATGAAAGAATATTTCAGAGTTTCAGCAAGTTAAACATGATTTAGTAAAGGAGAATATTGTAATAAACATTTAGTCATGCATCGTTTACTTCTGTAGAAAAATATAAATTAATAATACAGGTACATTGTGCGATAGGCTTAGTTAGTATTTGAGGGAATTAAAATAAAGAGAGAGATACGTGCCATACGAAAAAAAATATGAACGTAGAAGCAATAGTTTCAGAGAAGGATAAAGAGATACCAGACTAGAATTAAAAGAACGCTAATAACAAAAAAGAAAATCCTTAAACAAAACTTAAGCCAGAAATAAACAGAGACAATAAGATAGCTTTATATTATTATCAAAGAAGGGCAAAGAGTGCTAGATAAGAGATATTGTCAACTGATATCTAAAGGAGCCTTCAGAATCGAGTTAGTGGTGCGCTGACTGGCTCGAGTTTAATCAGGGTGACTCCATCCTAACTGGAATGAATATCAGCAAGCAGTCAGATGGAAGTGCGCCGGGCAGTGTGCCAATACCGCTAGATTTTTTTATCCATAATATTTTGCCTAGCTTCACAAAAGTTATTTTCAAATTGAGAATATCTTTGTTGAATAGTTTAACCGATTCCATTGATAGCTTTTTATTCTGATTACATTTGATAATGCGGAAAATTATGGTTTGCTTTTGCCCGAAGTGGTAGCAGACTATCTTAGTCTCATACAGTCAGTTGGCGACTGGCAGGCTTGCAACGTTAAACAAAACTTTAGTCTCAAGAAGATTTTCGTAAATTCTTCAATCCTAAAAAAGGTATTATTCCCACTTCTTCTATGTCGAGAACTAAAGTTATCGACATAGCCCAAAGGATTAGCAAACTGAAGTGGCAGTGGGCAGGTCACATCTGTCGAAGAACCGATGACCTCTGGGGTAAACGTGTTCTAGAGTGGAGACCACGTCTAGGCAAACGTAGTGTAGGGCGCCCTCCAGCTAGGTGGACTGACTACATCCGCAGGGTGGTTGGCAGTGGTTGGATGAAAAGAGCTGAACATCGAGCTCAGTGGCGTACAATTGGGGAAGCCTATGTCCAGCAGTGGACGACAACAGGCTGATGATGATGAATCCCACTTCATTGAATTGTATTGGACTTCAGTTTTAAGTAAAACAGCCAATATATTTTATTGACAGCTGTTGTTGTAATGCCATTATCGTACAACCGAATAAGCATTTAACAACCAAAGCTGTCAGCGTGACATTAATGCGACCATAATGAGATCGGTTTTATGTTTACAACCATTTAAATGTTATTCAAATTTAAACATTTATCGACACGTCTCAACTCATCCGATGAATGTTGTGAGTGCAGATCTGTTCCTAACTTTTTCAGGGCATTGACAATAATTAATCATTACAAAAAAAGTATATTCATTGCTTAGCATTCCACGTCTTACGCCAGTTATTTTTAATAAAATAATTTCTTGAGTTTAATTCCACTGAAGGAGTATGACAGACATAATAAATAATATACAAAGTTATTCATCCAAACTGAATTATAAATTCCATCGTATTGTATTTTTTACTTTTGTTTTTATGGTACCTATTTGTTTAACTTTATTGTTCTCACAAATATGACAAACAAAATACATTTAACAATATGTCAATCGATATACACATCACATTATATTATCAGCCCTATAAGCTTGCTATAAAGGCCTTTTCACACGGAGCAGGTTTGAGCATATAATACCACGCTGGTTCAAGAGCTTGCTCGGGGATTCTTAATTATAAACTTATCATTTCTAATAATAAGTGGTGTATAAATACACTTAGAAAGTCGCGTTGGTACAAGCCAGGTTACAAACCCATGAACCTGTAACCCATGAAGATTTATACTGATTATCTTATGGACAATGAAAGGTTTATAAATTCAGTATTTCTTTTTCGATCTTTCTTAACCGACTATCTTAAATAGTTCTATTCTATACAACATGAAAAGGCAGATAAACAGTGTTATTAAAAATTGAACATTTTCCAATATACACATTTTTATTTCATATTCCAATCTGATGTAGCCTTCTTGGAGAGAACAATATTGCTGGCTATATCGAGCGCAAACTCCTCGATACAACCTTCTTTAGTTTAGCCTCCCGCCAAATGGAACCTTTGTGCAGTCACGTCCAGAAACTAAACAGATATTAGAGTTTCTATGAAACACAATGGTAACACGAATTTTCTTAAAATATGATCTACTGTACTTTATTGTATGATCATGCCTTTACTTGGGTATTGAAGCACTAGTAAAATTCAACATTGGTTTTCAAATTGTTCAGTATAGGATGCAAATATGTGTCTCGATCACCTGATGGTAAGCGGTACGTAAAACATTAAGTCCGTTTACGTGTTTAAATTTACTTAACAACGTATAAAGTTTAATAAAAATTGGTTTAATAATTTCCAAGATCTTGGTCCAAGGTCTCGGAATAATGTGCGGTAAATCACGCCACGTCAGTGCTCGTAACAAAATATCAATTTACCGACATCATTGTTCAAAAACTAATTGTATGATTATCTTACTAATGAGTTCCTATTAAATCGCTTCCCCACACACGTTACATACAACTCGCGACGATAATCCTGGCAATTCACAAAAACGTTCTAAATTCGAACAATACCGTGTGGCAACTGTTTCTGACGACTTCATTAAACACAGCGGTTTTGAATTGATGACGTCACAATCCAGTGAGCCAAATTACCATTGCAATGGGAACGTTCACTCGTTCACCCGGCTGCATATTATTACCACTAAAAAAGGCTAAGAGGCTAAGTTTAATGTACCATGTGGATACTTGGCTAGGAAAAGATTTTCCGCCCCTTCAAGTTGCCATTCGGTATTCGTTGAAATTAACGTAATTGTCTTGTTGATGTGGACATTCGGAAATATTAAGTTGTAAATGTATAATGTACGTGTGAACAGTTTTATAACGATTTTGAGAATTCAATTTGTCTTGTGGTGCGTACCAATGTATTTAGACATAATTTATAGAAATAAATTTGGTCTCGCACATTGGACTCGACAACTGCTGAGATTGTCATATTTAAAATTGGACCAAGAACACTTCCAATTTTGAATATGGATCTATAATAAATAGGTGACTATTGGTATATCGTGTACCTATGTATTATAAGTAAATCGCAGTGTACAGACCACGTGGCAAGAACCAAGGCATCCAAGCTGTTAGTTATGTTAGACTACACGATTAACTATCCGTAGCTCACGGTTGAGATGTCAAAGGGAGCAACGTGCGAAAACCGAGTCTTCCTCGTAATTTGTTCAGTATACGCCAGGAGCACACCTGGTCAGGACACGCCGCTTGCTGCGAACTCCACTGTAATATTTTATCATCTGCTTCATTTAATAGCAATGTTTTCTATATTTTATCTTTATAAT
This sequence comes from Spodoptera exigua, assembly GCA_902829305.4. Taxonomy (NCBI): domain Eukaryota; kingdom Metazoa; phylum Arthropoda; class Insecta; order Lepidoptera; family Noctuidae; genus Spodoptera; species Spodoptera exigua. The sequence continues at coordinate 701,667 of LR824601.2, read as the reverse complement.
ACCTTTATTTTGTACAAATCTAAGTGATATCAATCTGAAAGAAAAGGTATTACAGCACAGACTTAATCAAAATGGCATTAAGTATGGAAGAGCGATGGTTCAGAACAAATAAGTCTGGTCGATTGGAGTACTACGGCCCCACAGAAAACCGGCATGAAATAACGCTTACATTATGTTCCTTTGTATAAATAATCTAATCCTATCCCTATAGTCCCCAAATCCTCAAACCCTTTTATATCTGACTAACCGCCAAAGGGCCAGCAACATGCAAGCCTTTCCATGCTACGGGTATCAGGCGCTAACAATTGCTTACAATAATTCATAATGCTGTTACTCAACGTTCACTTACGCATTATCGAACATTGGTCAAACTCTCGGCAAAGAATAAAAATGTTTACTCATTGAAAATTTCTATCCTTCGATTGAACGTTTCAACATTATACATAGCACTAAATCCCGAATCACATCAACAGATTGACCAAAACTTCGCAAATTATCAACATTTTGGGGTAACAAAATACCGAAACATCGATATAATTGAATCTGCATCTACTTATGGCATTGAAAGCCAAAATCTGTTCGTGATTTTGTCGGCAATACGGCGTGGAAGTTAACAATACATTGGAGGTATGCATTCGAAGCTATATCCATCAATATGTCGTACATAGTTCAATCTCATTGCAGCGCCGATGTTCACTCACATGTTTATCAACAGCACAGAGTCCACTACGAGTGTGCAGTCTCTTTTGTACCTTTGAGGCTTAAGTCATTCTGTCTGTAGTATTAAATGCACTGAGAGAAATAGCAACTATTTCGTTATTCTACTCTTCAAATAATATCTTCTGGTTTATTTCGTTACGGAATCCAAAACGGTAATTGATGTTCAGTGTTTTCATTTATCTTGACTTACAAGAGTTGCAGCGGTTTTGAAAATTTCTGACACTCTCCACTAGTGGACTAAAATATGTGTCTTCTACGTTATGAACAAGAGAAATATGTAAATCTTTGAGCAGATTTTTTTACAGTACAACACCTCATAAAATGACGGAGCTTAATCAGAACGATTTTAACATTAGAATTAAATGTAGTTTCTGTCGGAGAACTTACATCAATCCAGTGGTTATGACTAGAGACTTGGACTTTGAATTTAAAATTGATTAGGTAATAACTATACAGTAAAAGAACTAAAGTTTATCAGAAGAAGAATAGGGTTGGTAAAATAATGTAATCATATTCCATTCTGCCTTTACCATTCGGCACCTCAGCATCACGGCACGCAGTTAGCGGATGGAAGAGCAGTAATGTACCGTACTCCGCATGAAAGGAATAGAACGCGAATAGGGTGTTTTTTGGTAAATTATAGACTGATATATTCACATGGTCAGAGAAGGAACTTGGTGATTTTCGCGGCTAAAAAAATCCCTTCGGCATACATGGTTCGTCGAGTGTTTATTCACACAAATTACACAATAAAGTATATACATATAAGGTATAATATACTGTGACCATTGTCTGTGTAACAAAGAATATTATTCATACCTATCGTGGTGATTGCGTGTACCAACATTTTTAGCTGTGAACACGAAAAGTGTGTTACAGGTTTCTGGCGCTACCATGTTACTGAACTCGTTTCATTCTCATTTTTACCTTTTCATATTTTCCTAATATATAAGTCTGTGTAAGTCTGTGAGTAACTCGTGGAACACAAAATTAATCGAAAAAGGCCACTTTTTTACCTGAATTAACTGAGAAAAACTGATTAGTATTTTCATGGATAGGACTCCCATTGCCACTTAAAACTAAGCGAGAATCAACTAAGCTTGTCTTAGTTAAATTAATAAACGCAGAAAAACTCTCATAATTATTTAATCGGATGAATTACAATTTAGGTAACAATTTATCCACATAATACAAATAGGTTTGTCAACAATAAGCTCTAACGAGGTAAATACAAGAAAAAGATACGAATGTTATATAAAATTGATTACAGGTACGTATAGCCTTCATAAAAAGCGTAGCCTTCGGGGCCATGTACTGTAGGGACCTCTAAAAGAGAGAATTAACATAACATAATTCCCCGTATGGATTAAATAATTTTGAAAATGAAAACACAGCTTCGTGATGCGTAATCTAATTAAAAGTACATGAAAGGAGATACGCACAGAATATAAAATGTAGAAATGTTTCTTTTGTAGTAAATTTAAATTTATATATATAGCGAAGTCTTGTTCTTTTGTTTCTGTCTAATTTTATTTAAGCGTGCATGTGTGTAGTTGGAAGTGTATGATAGAATCAAGCTTCGGCGCGGATGGATCGGCTCGACCGTTTTTTTTTATGGTATAGGAGGCAAACAAGCAGACGGATCACCTGATGGTAAGCGATCGGCGCCGCCCATGGACACCCGCAACACCAGGAGTCACAGGTGCGTTGCCGGCCTTTTAAGAAGGCGATACCACGGCCTCACAAAAAAACAAGCGTGAAACAACCACAGCGGTGTTCCGCCGTTTAAATGTTATTGGAGGCCCAATCTTTCCCTTCCCCCAATCCCTAAATCTCGAAATACCCTAATCCCTAAATAGTCGGCAACAAACTCGTAACCCTTGTCGTTGCAGGTGTCCATGGGTGGAGCTGATTGCTTAACATCAGGTAAAAAAAAAAAACGCTGAGACGGTGCTCAATCCAAGCAGGTCCCTTTTTTGCGAGCGACGCGAGCGAGTTTCTAACTCTTACTGACTAAAAGCCATCCCGTTCTTTTTCCTGTTTCATGCTGGGGCAGCGGTATATTATCGTGCTTGCACCACAACCTGGCTAAACATCGGCTCTATTGGGCCCACCTAGGAATTACTTTTACCTACTTTTATTTTGCATAGGTACCTTCAGTCATCCTTAAGACTCGACTAAGGATACAAGTTATTCGTATAGAATAAAGTCTAAAATGGCTAAACCACATTATTTTTTATAACCTAAATGGCACCTATTTTAAAACAAAAGGCGTAAGTTGTTCGATTTCAGCCGTGTTTTCTGTGGTAGGCGTCCTAGTTAACACCCGTCGTAAATAACACATAACCAGGGCATTTGCGAACAAAGCGTGGCCGCGCCACTGTTTTTAATTGAGATTTTTTAACTCTAAGCTTGTATTATACCGCGTTAGTCTGATGTTCGCGTTCACTGAGATTCATATGGCTTTTAAAAAAGTCCTGCCTATATTATGGTGGTTTTTTTTTAAGTGGCTTCCCACGTTTGCTTTGTCTGGAGTACTACGGCGGATAAGTTATTAACCTCAGTACCTTCATGTATTTCTAATTAATATTACGTAAGTATCGTAGCACGCTTCTAAATTTAAATAATTTATCTAAAATATCATCTCTATAATATATAACTATATATGTATATGTCAAAAAGTCTGTGTCATATTTATTATTGCTCAGTTATTTATTATTGTTTTTGTTGAGACTTGGCACAAATGAAAATAACAAATAAAAAAGTTATTATTATTTACTTAATACTATATTCTATTGTACCTATTGTAATGATACACTTTAATGGTTAAGTACAGATATTTGATCTTCAGTTCTTTTTTTGAGGAGGGAAAATCATGGAAATTCTTATCTCATCCAGAGTATGGCGAGAGGAAGTGTCAGACTCTTAATGATAAAACCCTCCGTTCGATCTCCTGCTTCAGGCTGAGGCCACGTTACCTTATTGCGCCATCCCGGTTGAACATCGACCCTGTTCGTTCCCATTGGTGGTGGTCTATTAGCTTCTTGAGGCGTACATGGAACGCTACTCACCCAACACTCGGGCCTTGTTCTGATTGAGAGGCGAGCTACCCTTGCTCACTGAAAACAGACGTGTGCTCGCGGTGGCCAGAGATCTTCGCTCGATCTACGACGCCCAAAGTATCGTCTACTGCAGTGGCTGGTGTGTAAGAAGGTTCCCTCATCTTCATCACACCTGAGTTTGAGTTGGAATCGCTATTGGGTTCTTAGCATACTGGCCTTAATTTAACCACACTTATTCAATTCTTAGCTAATATTTCGAATAACCTTATTTGTTCACATTTTCTCTTGTTATGTGGAAAATTGTGTTGCCTGTATTAATTAAAAATGATTCTGTATTACCCTTTAAGCAGCTCGCTTTCCATAAACATATGTTAATCATTATATTACTTATTTTCCAATAATCAACTTGGACTTATTACTTTAAATATCCAATCTAGGTACGAGCTTACTGGCGTATAGCCGTCTAATACTTTCTCCCCATACGACAAGACACCGATAATTCTATTGTCATATATCAGAGGGCTACCGGAATCACCCGTTCCAGACTCATATACTTTGGTTGAACACCGATGAGTAACACAAATCAAATGTCTTGCAAATCCTCTGAACTCACTGCTGCACGGAATTACAGCAGCTTCGCCGACCTGGAGTGGTAGCAGATCTTTGCTTTTTGAGCTGTTGGTGTCGCCACCTCCCACGTACGTTACCGAGAGCCCGACGAAGGAGGAGTAGTCGTCAGCAGACAGTCTCCCGTAGCTTTGCAAGTTGATATCTTTAACGCGCAATAAACACAGGTCGTTATCTTCTAGGAAATCAAAAATACTGCGGTAAGACGGATGTAGGATTATTTCTAGTACTTCACGAAACATATTGCTGACGAGTGGAGAGACAGTGTGATTGCCATACCAAACGAACAGTTGGGTTTCTATTTGGTAGGCGCAGTGCCCAGCAGTGATCACCCAGTTCTTTGAAATCATTGATCCAGTGCACAATCTGGCGAAGGAGTTATGATTGTTGGAACGAATGAATATTACAACCACGTATGGGTATTCTCCTTCTTTTATGTCTCTTCCATTGAAGACTCTTAGACTTGGGCTTCTGATCAACGAATGGTGGCGCAAATGGTTTTTGGAGGTTGCAACACAATTAAGAGCCAACAATATAAATGTTGCGTATAACTTGACTATAGTATTATAGTGTGACATGTTACGACTGCCAAGCTTAGCAAGTAACGTCGCCTATCGATAAATTTTGCAATTTTATTTTATTACTACATACCTACATTACTTTTTTATTTATTCCTCACTCTGTTTAGCTATGATTTGAAATGTTGACTATGTTGGTGTGTTCTCTAAATATGACTATAGTTTACAGGTATAGTTTATAGTCTGCATTGAATTATTGAATTATTTTAATCTTGTCATTATTTATGGCTTCCGCATAATTGTGTAATTTAAATACGTATAGCCATATAGCCTGATTTAAGGTGATCGCTATGATTTGACATAATTTTGAAATATGGATTCATTAAAAATAAAACCTCTGACTGAATCTAACCATTCTGGAATTTTTGCGTTCATAGATTTAAAAAAAAACAATGCCCCACACTATGATTTTCTCCTGTGTCGTGGGTGTGTTTACAAATATACAATTTCACATGCACATCACACCCAGACCCGGAACAAGATTCCGTGGATCACACAAAGAGTTGTTCCGTGCGGGTATCGAACCCGCGGCACGTTGTGCGGCAGCCGGTTGCCAGGCCACCGCGCCAACCGTGCAGTCAAATAATAAAAACATTTAAAGATTTGGATAAAAATTCTTAACACGATCGACATCGTGGGTTAAATCTATTTAAATATAAAAAACAAAAACATTAAACACAGTTTTTACGTTTTTACACACAAATGTAGTGTAAGCCGCGCTCCAGCTGGGTGGACTGATATCCATAGAGAAATCCGTAGTGTGATTAGACGAGAAGAGCTGAACATCGAGCTCAGCGGCGTCCAAGTGGAGAAGCCAATGTCCAGTATTGGATAAAAACAGGCTGATGATGACGATGATAGCAACAGTGACATTATATCGTAATTAACAAACAAACATTTTTCACCAGCCCCGGAACAATAACGACGATTCTATCAATCTAGGTGTGTGCAATGGCTAGCCACTGAACCAGGCTGGAACAAGGATGTAGGGACAAGTCTAATTCAACCTCCTGAAACGACTTAAACTATGTTTTATTTTTTAATTATGCTCTTCACGCATACAGTGTATGATTAGACAGGTTATCAGAAGGAGATGAAGTGAAAGAATGAGAATACTGAAACATTGAAGGGACAGGAACAGCTGTCTTTAATTCTGCGACGAAATAAATCAGAATATATATTCAGAGCAGAAGAAAACACATATTATCTATTTCCCGCAATGCTTTAATACAAGAAACAGAATAGTGGTACTTATTAAAATAAGACAAAGTCTAAATAAGATTATAAATTAGATGGTACTTGGTTTTCCAATGATACATTGTTTCTTCTGTTTTGTGTTGATCCCCAATCATTATACAGTCGATTGTCAGTTAAAACAACATGTAATTTAGTTACATTAACGTCTATTTTTCTGACACTCATATTTTTATTTGCAAAGATTTTTATTACAGGTATACTACCAACTTATAATTTAGAAATAGAAATCTAATACTTATATATATTTCTGACTATTTATTTCTTACTTAAAAATGTACCTCAAACATATACTGGCTATGAAATTATGATGAACGCTTCCAATGTTCACGTTTTATCAGGAACAGTATTATTTTTTATTACATGGGATATCCAGTCTAGGTACGGACTGATGGGAGTGTAAGCGTTCCGTACGAGAAATTCGTTGTAGAAAAAGTAAGAAAATATTCCAACTATTTTACCTTCGAAGAACAGAGGACTGCCGGAGTCACCAGCGTCCGCGACTGTTGTTCTTTCCTGACATTTCGGGGTAGCACACATCAAATGCCTATTAAAACCTCGGAACGTGTCATGACAATTAACAATGGCCGCATCAGCAACGTCCAGGAGCCTGGTCACTGTCTCCTCCGAATTTGCTGTAATCCCAGAAGCCACATAGGTCACAGCGAGACCTAACAAAGATGTGTAGTCCGTCGAGCACAGCACTCCAAAAACATGTTCGTTTATTGGTTCTGTTCGCAGTAAACTTATGTCATTATCCATAGACCATTTGTCAGGTAGCTCCATGTATGAGTAAAAGTTGGGATGTAAGAAGATGTCAAGTACTTTGACGCTTGGTGAGTTGTCGTTCAGCGGTTTGTCGAATCCTGCGTACCATATCTGGGGGCCACGAATACGCTCGGTGCAGTGAGCGCACGTGATTACCCAGGTTTTGGACAACGCTGCGGCCGTGAACAGCCGGCCACGCCACTGCAACTGTCCAAACCCTAACACCACGAAAGGATAATCCTTAAAACTAGCGTAGTACCGTCTCCCATTCTCCCTCACTATATCTCTTAACACCGATCGCGAATGATTTCTAAAGTTCCTGTATTTGAGATCCAAAGTGTTCGTGACCAATAAGCCGCAGACTTTTCCTAAAACGCTTAAAATGCTCAGAACCACGATGATCTGGACCATTCTAAAGTTTAAGTCCGACATCGAAAAAGAAAAGAATTATTTATTTTGAATTGTTTTTTAGTTTTATATTTATTTTTATGGTATTTTTATATACATTACAATTATTTCTCGCTTGCTTTTTTATCTCCATACGGCTGTTGTTGCTTCACATATACGAGTAACTACGTCGACTGGTTTAATTTTGGCAGTTTTAATGACAGATCCTCAGAGACACAAGGAAAATTCTTGATAACTTTAGAAACCAACCGTTCTTATACTAACTAAAAATATTGATAGTCTGTTATTGATATTGAATGTCTGATGTCATCCACAGTACATGCATAATTGCTGTGCATATGAACATTCCATAAAACGGTATGACACTTACCACTCATAAAACAATAAACTTCAGTTAAAACTTGATACTCACAAAATATAATTTATCATGGAACAAAGTAAAATATTTAATTTATCATTTAAATTAAATACCATTGTTGAAAATGAGATCAATCATTGTGTATTTATTGCCCCAATTAAATGATTGTTGGCAATCTGATTGCGGTGGCCGGGGTATTTATTATTCAGTTACATCTCCTTCTACAAGCGACAAGCCTTTTGTTAATTAATGATAAATAGCTTTCAACTGTTTATTGAAAATTATTATTTAACATTATATCAGTAAAACTCAAAATATAATAAGCGTATACCTAAATATCATAGTATTTATAAGAACAGATTCTTAGACACGTTGGTTCAAACATCAAGGAGTCAATCGAGTCAATATGTGGGATTTGTGAACAAGGTCTGATTTCTGAGCTTTCAATTGATATTTCTTAATATCCTTGGTTTTTGTGCAATTAGTATATGATATTTTCTCTCATAACCTACTTACGACTGGAATACATAAATTGGTCTTTTTTTACAATTAAGGTGCTTAATAATGTTATATTTTTTTTTAATTAGACGAAGCGTTCTATATTTAAAAGTTCAAATAAATGATTTTTGACTGTGACACAAAAAGATTAACGATCAAAATAAACAGCTACTAAAATTTTAGTGGTATGAAAGGTCTAGTTGATTGATTGAACGGCTATTTTAACCAGTTAGAATGATGAGTAGACATTAACACAAATTCAAAATGTTGAATAGTTTTGTTTGATGGAAAACATATTATTCTATGTAGACTCAATCACCTCCGCCTCAGACTGCGAGAGTCAGGACGCCAGGACTTTAATCTTTTATAACCAAGTCACAAAGTTATTTAAGTGAGTTTGGATTTCGTGTATTTGCCGGTTTGTGTACAGTCTGCACAATTATTTGGTCTACAAATAACAATATAAATAATATGTCAGTTGTTATAGTCGTTGAATTACAGTCTGTACTGAACGAATTGACTGCATGGTTGGCGTGGTGGCTGGGTTACTAGCTAGCGCGCAACGTGTCACGGGTTCGATTCCCGCACAGAACGACTCTGTGTGATTCGCAAATTGTTTTTTCCGGGTCAGAATGTGACTGTGTGACATTCAATTGAATGTTTGTAAACGCACTCACGACATAGGAGAAGGCATAAAAGCGGGACAACGCTTTAAAAAAAAAGTCACCAGCCTGTAAGTGCCACACTATTGAGTAAAGACCTCATTTCCCATATTATAGAAAGACACAATGCGAAAATGTGCCATTATAGTTCGTTCCTATATATCGATAACGATTATCGCTGCTGAACTTGTCGAAGAGGATCCCTATGGACTTCAATGCACGTATATTGTACGTATGCAATAAGTGACGCATGAGTTGCATTCTGCATAGAGCGCCAGACTCATTGTAATTCTGTTACAGGCAGGCATGTAACTGGTTTATAGGTTAATAGTGCTATCCTTTGTATCTGTGACGTCATGGGACTGAAGAGTCAAGTATTATGGAATAAAAGTTGATATTGTGTCTTTAATATAAACGAGAGACTACTATTATAAACACTTTGAAAGGATTTCAGAATTACAAAAAAGGTAAAGAAATACGAAGAAAACTTACTTTTCGAAACATATCTAGATTTTGGTGTAGGTACCTACCTAGTATACTTCTCAATTCGGCGACGAACAAATTTTCAAGCAATTACCGACGGCTTACGCGCGTAAATCATTAATTTCTCTTGTCACCTTCCTTTTCGTTTACCTTGTTGCCTAAAATGTGACTTTATAAAATCAACCTTAGAGTGCATTCTAGAATGAATGTTTATTGCTTTAAGGTAAATTTGGTCTGCAGTTGATTTCACATCAATCAATGTGCTGTAAAATAGAATTGAATCGCATATCGTTGGTTTAGAGTGTAATTTAGTGAGCTAATAAAGTGGTGACGATAAAACCGCACATTACATTGGATTGCAGAACAAGTGGTTGATGTTACGAGTGCTCGAACCTCGTGTTTAGACACGAGCCGAGGCACCGACATGTGAGCGTTGTATCGTAATTGTTCCTCGCTACCTTACACTAATACGTCATAGTATTTTCATTTTGAGGCTTGTTATTTTAATACGGCAGTGATTTGTGACTCGTTTATTTGTTGGAACTGTAATGATATTTTTTGAGCATATCATATACAGTCATTTGCCTATAGAACAACTTTTTTATGTAATATATCAGTAAACGAGAAGACTAGTTAAGTGATGGTAAACAATCAACACCGTCCGTGGACAGCCGCTTTACCAAATGTGTCACAGGTGCTTATCTTTTGGGAATGGAGAATTTGGAGACTGCGTTTTATTATTAAAAAGATAAAAATCGAATTATGTAATACGTATTTTGTTTCTAGTTTCAATTTTACAGTGTGAGGTGTTCTCGAGCGAAAGAAGGCTAGTTTTAAGGAATGCTTAAAGTTTTACGAAAGATGAAGGATGAATGACAACTATAATTAATAAATAAATAAATAAATAATATTGTATACATATTGTGTTATAATTATTTATTTTTTCCCTATATGCTTTTAATAAGTATGAAATAAGAATTGAGTAGAGTAATTGGTTTTAGGCCGTCTTAAATAAATGTTCATTTAAAACGTTTTGAATCAGGTATAAGCTTTAAAGGTTCCATATACATACTATACATACATACTTTTAACTCTCCGTCTTTGGGAGCATGAGTGTTGATACATAAGAAACTCAAATAATCACGTTCGTAATAAAATTCAATAGTTTGGGCACCTCCTGGTGAGAGATAATATATAAAGAGAGTATGCTACGGGAAATGTTTATCTATTTACTTCCTTCGGCAAGGGACGTGGGGCTCAAATATTGGTCAAACGTGCCTCAATATTGAAAGATGTGATTGTAGGAAAGTGAATAATTTTGGGTCATTCATATCTCCCTCGAATCACACGCCAAATTTAGTCCACAAAGTGAATATTTGCTGGTCATGGCAATCATAACGGATTTTTTTTGTAGTTCGCGTTCCAACCAGTTTCATAGGTAAATTCATACGGATTCACTCAACCAAAATGTACGGCAGGATTGGGTTTAAAAAACATTTACGTAGCACACTATACCAGTCCGTATAGTTACAGAACACTCTCAAACATTAATTTTGTAAGTCACGTGGTTAGCTAGTTTACAAAACATTTGAATACTTTGCTTTATTTGAGATAGATGTCATAGACATGGCGAAAGAGAAATAAAATCAAAATTCTCTCTTCTAGACAGATAATAAAAAAAAAACAATAAAAGAACATACCATAATTTTACACAATAAAAAAAGTTCAATACTCGAATAAAATGAATCAAAGCTTAAGACTGGGATTCAGTTACATTATTCCTAAGTATAAAACTTAGAAATGTCGTCATCATATATTTTAAATTAAAAAGAAAAATGTTGACAATGTCTATTTTTTTTTGTTAGAATAATAATTAAGTATCACTCGAAAATTAAAATAAGTGTGAGAGAGTCATGCTTTGGCACGAATGGGTCGATTCGACCATCATAGTTATATCACGGCTTCACAAAAACCGGCGGCAATAAACCACAGCGTTGTGTTTCTCTGTTTGAGGTCTATTACCTGAGGGCACCGAGCCTTTCCTTCCCTAAATCTATAAAAAGCTGGCAACAAACTCGTAATTCCTCCGGTGTGTCGGGTGTACATCTAAATATAGTATAATATCCAAATAGACGTGTGCCGTCTTATCCCATAAAAAATAATTAAAATCTGCACATATATCATTCCAATCTAAATGTTTTAAATGTGAATGTAATAAAATTAACGCTAGGAGCTAAAGCAGCCGCAAACTGCGCCATTTGTAGCGGTTTTCTTGTTGCTGCTATCTGTGGCTACTTCGTGCTATTGCCATGGCCACAGCGCCACTGTTCGCCACTGTTGGTGAATAGTGGCTGGAAAATGCTAACAATTTTTGCAATTCGTAAATAAAATTGTTCGCATCTTTACCGTAAGTATTTTATTGTGTTAGGGCAACAGATAAAATAGATGATATTGGAGAAAATATGTGCCAAATTATGAGTCTGTAGGTACTTTTGTTGCCAAATTAATGTATTAAGTACTGATGCAAACTATGCTGTTTCGCATTTCTAGGGAAAATACGGTAAAAAAAATGAAAAAAATACAACCACAGCACACAAAACATAAACAAACAATATATATAAACGAAATATCCGTACGTCTGTAAACTCTATCAAAAATGCGTGAAATTTAAAACAAATAGAACGTACAAATTTTGTTATATTCCAAACGGGGGCAACAAATATTGTTTGGTGAAACAACACGAGGCCGAGTTAATACGGAGTTTGAACTATCATAAATCGTTCGAACACCCTGTTGTGAGAGCAGAGTTCCAATTTTTTGTAGCATGTGCCTTAACGAATCAGCCTTACAAGCTTATGTTATTTTAGAGTAAAAAGTAAGTCATCCCTTAATCAAAATGTTCAACTCGTTAAAATGAGTATAATTCACAAAAGTTATAAATATATTATGCTGTCTGTGTGTAAGTATCCAATAAAATACATAAAACTCATAAACTGCTCAATTACCTATATATTATTATGTAAGTATAAGTGTGGGAGAGCCAAAAAAACCTGCGTACGCAGTAAAACGCATACCTTGTATTTTTTCAAATGACTGGAGGCCAAATCTTTCACTTAACCAATCCCAAAAACCCACAATGATTATCCCTAGAAGTATACGTTACATAAGTAAAGAATGGAGATTCATTATTATTTAACCCATTATTTCCAATGCATCTTTTTGTTTTAAATTGTAACGACAAAAGTTTCGAGTGCGAAGATTTTAGTTCTGCTTTCGTAACTGGCTGAGTTCCAACACATAAAATAATCTTGGCATGCAACAAATGGACGCCATCGGCTTGTCATTGAAGTAACAAAACATTTAAGCACAATAACAAGAATACTGACAAAAAGTAAACTAGGAAATACACCATTAACCTCTTTCGGTCTAGTGTTTACTTATGAAGCAATAGTCATTTTAGTTAACCAGAGTAACTAACTAACTAGTATAGTTTCCACTTGTAGCTTTGTTAGCGTAGCAATAGTATGTACTCAAAACGCTGTTTTACTTCTCCCAGCTTAAATAGGGCTAGGGAGAGTCTCAGATTTTTACTCGCCATCTCGGCTACATGTACTCGTACTTCGAGTCTCAAATCTATCACATATATTATATCAGAAAAGTTTTTATATGAAACATATTTCGCTACTTATTACCGATAGCGCATTAGCAAGTAAACTTCTCTAGATAAGCGAAATAAGTTAGGAGGAGTTACGTTTAAAAGAGGAAAGCAAGTCATAAAGTCAAGGGAACAACACGTCGATTCTATAAAATTTGTTTGATTTTGAATCTTGTTCGAGTGCGAAGAAAGTGTCGAAGTGACGGGGTAATTAAATTTTAGAATGCCACTTTTAACGTCATCTCATACTTTATCTATCAAAATATTGCTGTCAATTTAGTTCAACTCGCAAGTGTAGCGCTAGTGTACTACTACTCACGGCGGATTCAGATTCGAAGTTTAGAATAAAGTCTTACAGAATCACACCCCAGAATACAAAGTTAATACGTAATAACATTCAAAACGTCCCTTTTATTGGCGTCCAAAATAACAAACTATACTTAAATCAGTGCCCATTGGCTCTCAGATATTTAATCAGAAAGTAGTTAATCACGAAACGCGAGCCTTTGTAGGCTTTTCTTGTTACAGCTTCAGCTCAAAGGTAAGCTTCTAAGCAAATCCTCTCATTGTACGAGTTATTTTAAAAAGGATTCCGATATAAAATGGACTTATTTCAGCTAGTTTCCGTAGAATCGGATGTTGGTGCATTTCAAAGTAAGTAAATGGAGAAAGAGAAAATGTATTCTTGTTTTGATTTGATTTCAAGTTGCTTTAAATCGTTGCTGTTTAACGGAAGATTAAATTATAAACGTAGAATAACATTATGCTTTTCGATTTGTTGTTGTATATAGAAATGCACAGTAATACTTTTCACCGACGTCCTGTGTAATAAATTGTAAGCTTAATGCCATAGTGCACTTCGCCATTTGTAAACCCTGAAATTATAAAAAACCTATGGGTCTAAATTGGTGTACGCTAATATGCTATCACCATCACCATAGTTACAAAAAATTCCCCACCCTTACATCGGGTCACGCACTATGACACCAAAACTGGCTCTAAGCCGGACAAGGAACGGGCTGAATTTTAGTCAGTAAGAGTCTGACATTCCCTCTCGCCTCACCAAGAAGCCATTAAATGTTCATTCAAGACGCGAACATAGGCCCTGATATTCTGGTTAGAAGTGAATTGTTTCGTTTCTACATACAGTTGACTAGCTAGATTTTACACTAAACTAAAATAGGTAAAAAATTGTAACAATGTTAAAAGCAATTTTACATGTTTGCAGTACAACAAAATATCCACACATATTGACTTGATATTGTTTTAGTTTGATCCGATATCGTATGTTTTGGAAAACATTTTTGTGAAATTCAAACCGACGGAAAGTTTAATGGATGCTGTATCTGTTTTGTATCTGCACATTCGTTAAATATTAGGCATAATGTCATACTATCTGTAAAATGAGACCGTAGACCTCTGTAGTTAATCGGTTTTGTTTTAAAGTTGTCGACGACTGCTTACTTCCTTGAGATGCACTGGACTTCAGGGTTTCGGTGTTTTCATTATTGTATCTTCTGTAGATCGTTGCTTACGTGAAATGCAGTGGTATTGTGACGCTGTGGCGGATTGGTCCCATAACGAGATCACACACATAAAAGGGTAGTTACATCAATATATTTTTCGCTCGACAACCGGGATGGAGATCAAAGCTTCAGAAAATACTGCTGCCCTGTCACTAATAAGTTTTAGAATTTGCCCTAACTGATTCTTACGGCACCCACATGAAGATCACGATACGGCACCATAGGACATTTAAGAATCTATGTAGGGAAATTAACTGTGATATTTTTGGGAGAAGTGTTTATAAGTTTTATTAGTTTATAAGTTAAAGAAACATTACTACACAAAACAAGGAACGAAACACAATTCAATTTATAAAGTGAACAGTCCCCAAAATAATTAGACTTCGTAATTATTTGAGTGAGAATCCGTCCAATTAATTACGAACCCGTGGTAGGGGTATTCTTAATCGCTAATTACTGAGCTAAACGACTTCATTGTTTGAAATATTTCCTCGCGCTTCATATTATGCGTGCGTCCGTGTTTATATATATGTATGTGTATACATTGGCCCGTGTTTGACTTATCAAATTACTGTTTAACATACTTTCGCCAAGTTCAGTTTTACTCGCTTGTAATTTTATTTGTTTGGGTTTGGCTGCATCGGCAAAGGCTGCCGTGCAAAGTGTCACGGATCCGATTCCTGGGTCTGGGTGTGATGTGTATATTTGTAAACGCAACAACGACGACAGGAGAATGTGAATGTGATGCAACATTATTTATTTATGGAAAATATAAATAAATAATGTTGCAGAGAGAGAGAGATAATAAAGATAATAATAGAGATAATAAAGGTTTTTAAAGAAATCAAGGTCAAATCAACTGAGGACCTTTGGGGACTATCCGTGAAAGTCTGCGGATCACTTATCCGAACTTTAGCGCCGTATCTGGTTTTGATTTTCAATAAAAGTATAGATGACGGTGTCTTCCCAAACCTAATGAAATACAGTAAAGGTATTCCATTATTCAAAAATGGTGACACTAAGGAACCAAACAACTATAGGCCTGTGTCTGTTCTGCCGGTTCTTAGCAAAGTGTTCGAAAAGTTAATGCTATCTCGGATGCTTCATCACTTTGATAAACATGCCATCTTCCATCACCAACAATACGGTTTCACTAAAGGTCGTTGTACAACTGACGCCGGTGTCACGTTGATAAAGGAAGTACTCGGTGCTTGGGAGGAAGCACAGGATGCTGTTGGTGTCTTTTGCGACCTCTCAAAAGCGTTCGATTGCGTTGATCATGAAACACTCTTGCTGAAATTAGATCATTACGGGATTAGACATACTGCACTCCGTCTACTAAAATCATATTTAGAGGATAGGCAGCTGAGAGTTCATGTAGGTGGTTATAACTCACAGGGCTCTGAGATAAGAATGGGCGTTCCACAGGGTTCAATATTGGGTCCGTTTCTCTTTTTAGTGTATGTTAATGACTTGCCATTTCTATTTAAAACCGAGCCAAGTATGGTGCTGTTTGCTGATGATACATCATTAATTTTTAAAATAGGTCGACGTTCTAATAATTTTGACGAAGTAAACAGCTCCATTCATCAAGTTCATAATTGGTTTACAGTCAATAATTTAGCACTTAACGAGAAAAAAACAAAATGTATTAAATTTAGCTTGCCCAACGTACACAGTAATGATTGCAGCATAATTTTAAATGGGCAAAAGTTAGAATTTGTCAACGAGACAGTGTTTCTAGGTATCACACTAGACAATAGACTTCAATGGGGTTCCCACATAAAGACGCTTTCGGGGAGACTAAGCTCTGCTGTTTTTGCAGTTAGACAGATAAGACAGCTCACAGACGTGAACACAGCAAGGCTTGTCTATTTTAGCTATTTTCACAGCATTATGTCATACGGAATTTTGCTGTGGGGTCGAGCTGCGGAAGTAGAATCAATATTTATTATACAAAAGCGGGCTATCCGAGCGATATATAACTTGCCCCGTCGCGAATCTCTGAGAGAACTATTTAAAACGATAAATATCCTGACGGTGCCTTGTCAGTTTATATATGAAAATATTATGTATGTAAGGAAAAATTTGCAATTATTTGAAAAAAGAAGCGATAGACATAATTTTAATACAAGAGGCAAAGATAGGCTGGCTGTGCCACGATTCCGTCTGTCCAAGGTACAGAAATCCTTTATGGGGTTCTGTGTAAATTGTTACAATAAAATTCCAAGTACTGTATTGAATCTTAACGAACGAAAATTTAAACTTATATTAAACGTGAATTGTGTAGACAGGCATACTACAAACTTTCAGATTATATTGAGGATAAGAATGCCTGGCAGCGTGTTGATTCGGCTCCACTGGACAATACTCAAATATAGTCAGCAGTTAGGTAAAATTCTCAAAAATAATGCATCCTTAATTTAAATATCCAAAAAGTTTATATAGAAGCACTCTTAAATATTGTGAGTACGCATATGTGAGCGCCATGTTCGAGACGACAAAGGAGTAAAATTTTATGATAGGTCCCCTCATTTGTTCTTTTTTTTTAACAACTTGTCTCTGCATTGTTCTCACATAAGGGTACACTAATGTATACTATAAATGTTATATTATTGAAATTGTAAAACAATTTTTTTTTTAAAAAAAGAGTAACGAATGGAGTTTCTTGCTCGTTCTTCTCCATTCGAATCTACAATTTGGAATGAGCACCTAGCTTCACTGACGAACAGACTGACAGACTACTTTTCTATTTTGACGTTTCAAAAGTACCTATTGATGGTTTAATTGGAATAAATGATTTTGACTTTGACTTTGACTTTGAATAAATCCAAAAACTTAGTTATCGTTTTCAGATACTTTTGGAACAGTCTTGATAGAATTGTATGACTTTTTACGAATACAAATAATGTCTGCAGTAATTGTTTACTTCATGTACCAAACTATGTAAGTTATGTGTAAAATATACTTCGTTTATCTATTTAAATGTAGTACTGAATAGTGCTTGGTAGCCTCAACGTCTACCATTCCTAACCTATCCATAGATAGCTGTAACTTACTTTATTTTTAATATTAGCATGAGATTTTGACCGACTCCCAGCAAACTGGCTCCCGGTGTAACCAAATTATATTATAATAAATCATTTTATCATTCATCCTAATCAAATCCCAACCTGCAAGGTATACAGTCCAATGCTCACTCGAACACTAACAAGTTAATCTCCTTGAATGTCACAGAATCACGTAATATTTGTCATCATCGCATATCTTAACGGGAAATGTTTACTCAAATCGCTTCGATTCCGTTCGTTTTCAATTTACTTGTGTCAATTTATTTGTGAATATTTACCGACCGCCTTTTGACTCAGCTCTGCGAACTTCGCTTTTTGATAAATTGTGTTGCTTTGAATATACAGAATTTGAAATATAACGTTCAATGCTTTAGTGGGAAATGAAAAGCGACGTTTAAAACATTCACAACTATATCGCTCTTTTTTTCTTTATTCATTTAATTGGTACCTAGGTACCCAACTGAGATCTATTATACGATCTAGTATTAATATTATCATGTTTTGAATTACAACAAATGTTGGAAATTAGTTGTCTAGTTCGGATCCCACATAGTATCCGCATTTGTAGACAATTAAAAAGGACAAAATAAAGACTCACTATTGAATGTAAATAAATTTCAATGAGATTAAGTTATTTTAAATTTATTTATTTACGTTTCTAATGAACAAAATATACGTTACCTCGCGACTCGAACGTGGTAGCGCGCCGCGGCATCATAATGACGATCATTATTGACATTTCAATATGTGCGTACGTGCGGAAAGAACGCGGAGATATCAATTTCATTATTACTCTTCATTATTTAAAGAAGAATAATATGCAGCGTTTTCCGGGACGTGGTAGCCATGTTTAATGAGCCCCAGAACGCAACCCGAGGCGTGCAATACAAAACAATACAATATCCAATTTAAAAGCCCTTTACAGAAGCATTGCTCTAAACTCCGGCTCCCAAACGTAAATAAAATCGGGCCGAGGCGTTATTTATTCAATTCCGATTGTTTTCATTCTCTTTCCCTTTTGTTAAGTCAATAAATATTTTGCTGATCCCTACTAAATTCGCTGAAACTGCGGATACGGGACCCGGGAAGCGATTGACACTTCAAGAGGTTTCATAGCGGTCGTATTTTCCAACGAAGAGATAAAAGTCCTAACACTGGCTCACGGCCTGTCTTATAAATTAATGTAAGAAGCAATGTTTATGAGAATCACCGCAAGTGACGCGACTGAAAGTGCGGCCTCGGGCATGCCATCCGGAGCTTGGGTACCACGATAATAAAATATAATAAAAACGAGAGATCCGATTTCCGGATAAACCAGTCTGCTTCGCTTTTCAATAGACCAAACCTGTACTTTTTATTTTAGAACATAACTTTTTACTCATTTTTGATATTCAAAGAAATATTGATTTAAATTTTTGTATTGTTATTTGCTATTCGATTAAAGATGGATGTTAGAAATGCTTTAAGATCGGTGTAATGTCGCTGGAGTGGCACAACTCAATCTAACTTTGTGAAAAGGTGGAAATAAACTCTTGAACAAATATCTGATGTTCCGAAGTATCGAGACTTTACTTTCCTATTAGGTTTCAAAGGGAAAATTAATTAGCTGCCTTTACTCAAAGTAATTATAGCGATAATGAAGTGGGACTGCGACGGAGCATGTGTTGGCTTCTACAGAGAACGTGGAAAATTACTTGAGACACTTTTTAGTGAAATGAGATGTAGCTGAATGTTGTATATATATATATATTTAGTTACTTATTTCAAATATCGACTTATTCCCGGGATTAAACAATTTAAGTGTGGGATAGTCGTCATACTTGCGCATGAATAAGTCAGCTCGACCGGAGTGATACCACGGCCTCACAGAAAACCGGCGTGAAACAACCACAGCGTTGTGCTCCGCCGTGTGAGTGAAGTTACCGGAGGCCCAAACCTTCCCCTTCCCCAATCCCTTCCAAATCTCTAACTCTCCAAATCCCTAATCTCCAAAAGGTGGGCAACCAGTTCAAAATTTAAGTTTTACAGTCCTTAAAACGTATAAATAAATAATAAAAAGCTATGTTGGAAGGGATTTGATCGAGTAAAAAATAGTATAGTAATATTTTAAATTTAGTTTTTTTCCTCTGAATTCAATTGATCAAGCTTATAAGTCTAAGATTAGCTTTACATAATGCAAATCACTCACCACACATTAAATTCCAAATGTATATAGTAAGCAGACACCAGCACCTGTTCAGTGGTATCGATAAATCATAGTTACGAAACTAGAGAGCTCTGTTAACTTTAGTTTTGTGGTCAACCCACTACGGGGAATATGGATATATGTATCTATATTTGTAGGTATATAGTGTTGGGATCATTTAAGTTTAATTTTAAAGGCTGTGTGTAAAGTGTTAGCCGTATAATACGTATATGGAAATTATTTTTGTGTGTGTATCTGTTGGCGATAATGGGCTTTGAGGAAACCTAATCGTTTACAATTTTGTTTTTTAAGTCATATCACTTGATGGTTAGCAGTTATTGCAACACCAGAAGAGTTACGAGTGCATAGTCATCCTTTTCTGGGATAGGGTTAAAGAGACTTAGAGATTAGGCAGGAATGAGTGGAGGATAAGGATTAGGCCTCCTGTAAGATCTCTTACATGGCGCAACACAACGCTACTGGTTGTTTCTGGGTTCTATGGGGCCCAGCGGACGCATATCTACCGAAGTGTGATTCTCCCACACTTAATTAGCTTAACTGATAATCGTTTATTATCGAGTTCCACAAAATCCCATACCTATCAAACTTCAAAAATGTTAATGGAACTTTTATGTCAGAAATATCTAACAAAAAAAAAGCCATTAATAAAATATGTAATCGACATCAATCAATCAACGTGTAAACGTTTCAGAGTGTTATAAACCAGAACTGCCCCCAACGTCGATCAAGTAAATTAATCAGCTAAGCTTAAACAAGAAGATAAAAAGTTTTAATAATAAATGTTGCCATCATAAAAGAAAAAAGTTTTGTGGTGAAGGCGATTGTGTTCATAAAGGCACTCGATCTCGTGGCTGTGCAATATAAATCACCCGTCGCTCCCATGGGACACAGTTACAAACTTAGATAGAACTAGTTTTAATTAGTTGTTAATAAGAAATAGCTGAATTGTTATAAACTCAGCCACTTGATTATACAAGTAATAAACTGAACGTTCCAAACTTTTCATGTAAAATAACTCCGAAATCTGAGTAAGGATTTTATGGCACGATTTATTGTAACGTTCTCAGAAGAGCTCATATTAATGTTGTTAAATGGAGACTATCAGTAATTAGCTTTGCTCCTATTTATAAAGAAATTTTGACGTTTATTATAAAATCATTGTTCAATTTGTTATCTCTGATCACGATCAAATTTTTCACATCATACATGATATCATTAGCTTATAAGTGGCCAATGCTGACCAAAGTTCTCTTCTTACACGGAGGATTTCTAAGCAATAATTACCACGCTAGGTCAAAGCGGATTGGCAATTTCAAACCTATTATAAGAAATTAGATCAGTGACGTCTACATAAGCTTAGAAAGTACTAGGTACTAAAATGGAACCGGTACGATGAATCAACGATCGACTTAAATAGCACTGTACACTGTGTTGTTAAACCTTTTTGTCTTTTATAAAAAGATGACCAATATTTAAACGGATTTTCTTTTTGTTATAAACTATTCACTAGAAAAGTAATAACCATCTAAATATTTCACCCATAAATTGCGGTTTTTACGGCCTTAAAAGCTTTACTATTTCCTTATTAATTAACTTAAAAACTTTTTGATGAATTTTCCCTTTGCCGTCAACTTTTAAGGATGAATTAATATTTTATGTCATTTAGTACGCCAAGCACCGAGTCGCTCGAGTATCTACTAAAATGATAATGAATAATTATATTACTTCACTGGATGACTGGCTCCGAACCTTCGCTTTGTTACTTTTGGATGCTAGCAAAGTGCAATAATTATGTGCCCACTCGGTACTCAAATGTACTTAGTAAAGTACCTTTGGTTTTTTGTGCTACTTGTCAGTGCTTATAAGTTAGTCTTACTTTACGTTAAGTTTCAATACGATTGGATAGTTTCGTAAGTCAAAAATGAGTTACAATTTTCAGTAGAAACTATTTAAATAATTTAACCATACTTTCATTATTATTAATATATTTATTTATTTGCTTATAATATAAGTAATATTAGACTTTTTCTATCTGAGTTTACAGAATTTAATATGTTATTTGACGTAAATCCATCTTTTTTAATATTTCAATAAAATTCATAAATTTGACCAGTTGTATTACATACGAGAATGAAAAAAAATACACATGAATGAATAAAACATTTATTTCGCAATGTTCACATAAGTATATAATATAATAATAGGTGAGCAAACCAACATACTGATTACCTAATGGTAAGCAATTAGTGCCGTCCATGGATACCCGCTACACCAGAGGGATAACGAGTGCTTAGCCATCTTTCTGGGGATTTTGAGATTAGGGTTTGAATAGATATGGGGAGAGGGGAAGGATAGGACCTCCAGTAACTTTACTCACACGGCAAAACACGACGCTGAGGTTTGACGACGGTTTTCTGTGAAGCCGTGGTATCAATGTGGTCGTGCAGACCCATTCGTGCTGAAGCTTGGTTCTCCCACACTTTTATATTTTACTTAATATATTCAATATGCACGACAGTACATTTACAGAAAGATATCCTTGCATATTGCAGTGTGTGGTTATTTGGTTAAACCTCTGTTAAGCCCGCCAGCTCAGTAGCGATGAACGAAAATATCCAATTGGATTCGACTTCGTGAAACTATTCCAGAACGGATATAGTCATGTTTGTGCGGTATGTTCAAATTCGTGGCCGAGATTAAACTGCGTACATCCGGGATCGCGTCCTGGTGGTGCTTTTATGCGAACAAATTTCTATTTAAATAAAAATCTATTGTATGGTTATGTTGTTGGTATAGTTATTGTCAGGTTAGGCGATATTTGCTTTAATTTTTTTGTTATGTGATATGTCGACAAACAAGCAGACGTATAACCTGATGGTAAGCAATCAGCGCCGCCCATGGACACCCGCAACAACAGAGTAGTTACGATTGCGTTGCAGACCTTTTGGGGATTAGGGATTGGGGAGGGATTGGCGGAGGGGAAGGATTGGGCCTCCGGTAACCTCACTCAGACGGCGAAACACAACGCTGTGGTTGTTTTATTACTTTAATTATATTAATATACAAAAGTACAGACTATAAGCTAAACAAAGAGTAAAATTGTTGAATCCCTCCTTCTAATAATGGACCAAATCTTTATAAACGCGGGTAAACCTGCAATCTGAACAAAGTTTCACGAAATAAATTCTCTCACGAAACGAAAATGTGTAGCTGTAGGGGCGAGCCGAGAAAAATGTCAAGCAATTTGTTATATTTTTTTAAATAAAAAAGCACAATATGGACGTTACCTGACACTGGACTGGGCAATTTAAGCGTGAACGGAAAATAGAAAATTATGGAAAGATCGTTCGTGAAATTGGTGCAGCGTGAAAATTCGAGGAAACTTCAACTGCGATGTATTTACTGACTAATAAATTATCGACTACAAAACTTTTTCTTGATTCATTCTTGCACCGTTGTTTTTTGGAAGTGGCAGAAAATCTTCAACTTTCTTTTCTTGCGCTGCGAGGGGCAAAAGGAAGTGTCAGACTCTTATTGACTAAAAACCACCAGTACCTTAAAGTAAGCAACCTTCTCTTGCTCCAGGCTGGGACGGCGAACCATATAGCCTTGACCTGCAACCGGATTCTTGTACTATTCTGTTAATAATTTTGTTTACTGAACAAAAATTTACCATTCAACAGGGACAACTTGAATTAGCAAAACTATATACGTTACAAGCCCCAAACTATTTCAAAATTATCTGTTTGAAAAACTATCTTAACTATAATATTTACCTGGGAGGTAAGTTTACTGTGAAACAATACAAAAAGACCATTTTGTTTCTATTAAAAATTTTAAAATGGAGCAAATACACTCTAGATAAATCCAGGGTTTAATATACAAAGCCAACTTTGTCCTTGAGCTGTTCTTGTTGAGCTGAACTATCCCGCGGGACACATACGTTTACCTGGAAAAGCTACTAAAATGTAGATGACTAAAAATCTGAGAATAATGTCCCTTTCTAACTCTAAGTTTAGTTTTGTATTATTTTGACAATACACCTGTTTTAATGCAAGTGAAGTGCTAGGCTTAATTTTAACCTGACATAGGCAGTTTTTACAGTAAAACAAAATGCATAATTATGATAAAATGATAAAAAACAAGCATGGAGGAGACCCCAACTTCGGCACGAATGGGTTAGCTCAACCGTAGTGATAACATGGCCATACAGAAAACCGGCGTGAAACAATTACAGCGTTGCATTTCGCTATGGCAGTGTAATCGGAGCCCAAATCATAATTTTTATATTAGAATAGCAAAAAAACATAATAATATCTACACATTACTACTTTAACAACATAGCCAGTTGGACCATCTATCTGACTCCGTTCACCGCAGGAAACTCAAGTATAAAAGGCACAATCAGACAAACCGACGGAAGCGGTGTTTGTGCCGTGAAAGATTGTAGCCTGTTGCCTTTGTAATAAGGTTGACTATGCAACTTTCTCCGGTTCCTCCTCAAAGAATGCAACGTGAATAGAGTTCGGGTTTTTGAAAGGTAGACGTAACGAATTGCGGTGTAAAAAAGAGTGTTTATAGTCTTGTGGCTGTTATTGTTTTAAGTTCCTTTGCAAATGTTTTCTTGATTCTAAAGGTGTATATGTTATTGTGACAGAAAACTCTTTGACATCATGACGTCAATGGATGGTTGTCAAACGTTGCCTAGAGATTGTAAATTTCGTCGTGAATTGTCAACACGAGTTGGTGTAATCGGTAAGGCGTGTGGATTACACCACAGAGACCCCGAGTTCGAGTCCCGCCGTAAACATGAAGTTTTTTAGTTGATGGAAGTTTTGTCGAACTTTCTGGAATATTTGAGTGAAAGTGATGAAAAATTAAGGAGCGAGAAGAAGAATAAATAAAAATGAATAACGAAATTATTGGAAGATTCTGGAGGCATGACGATCAAAAAGAATAACGAAATTGAATGTTCTAGAACCTGACCGGGGGTATATAAGCGGAACTGCGGCTCACCGCTGGCAGTTGAGTTCTAAGTCTAAAGCGATTCGGAAGAAAAGGAAGAAGTGAGAAAGAAGAAAAGTGAGTGAAATAGTGAAGTGCAGTGAAATAGTGAAGTGCAGTCAGTTAAGTGAGTTAAGTCAGCGTGAACGGCAAAGTTGTGTCAGTCGGCCGGACTCTGCTGGAGAGGAACGCCGATAACTTAACTCCGTGGACGCTGTAACTTAAGTGCAATAGAAAGTCTGAAAACCGGTATTAGTGTTTCATTTCATCCAATCCCGTAACCCAAGCCCGCATAGTCAGGAACGTGACGTCAGGCACGTAACATTTGGTGTCAGAAGTGGGATTGGAGAAAAATGCCGCTAGTGCCGCAGGACGTAAGAGGAGTGAGTACCCGTTCAATGTCAGAAGCGCAGCGTGTGAGGGAAGAGGGTGCTGCAGCTCAAACCAGCGATGCAGAAGCCAAGCCTGTGCAGGTGGATCTTCTGCTACAGCTGCAGCAAATGATGGCAGAGCAAGCGCGCCGCCAAGAAGAGCAAGCGCGCCGCCAAGAAGAGCAAGCGCGCTGTCAGGCAGAACAGCTGCGGGAGCTGAAAGAGATGCATAAGGATTTCACGAAGGGACTGCAAAAGGCTGTCGAACGGGTACAGGAAGTGGAGGAAGGGTTAGGCAAGTTGGAACATCGCGTCATGGCCATAGAGGAGAGAGTGGAAGAAGAGATCTCCAAAATCAAGCAGGAAATGACAAGCCCAAGCCCTTTGAAGAGCCGAAGCCGTCTTGCAGCCGTTTTTGACCCCCCAAATGCGGCCTCAAGCGCAACGAAAGGGCTCAAGATTCCCCATTACGACGGAACAACATCCTGGACCGCGTTCAAGCTACAGTTTGAGACACTTATGGAGGCTTATGGTTGGACTCAGAAGGAAGCACAGTCAGCCCTCACCCTGGCCCTCCGTGATCAAGCGCTCTCAGTGCTGGAAGCTATCGGCGCAAGTGGGGATCTCAGCTTTAGTACCCTCCTCGACGCACTTGAGGCACGTTTTGGAGACAGCCACCTCGAGCACGTGTACAGAGCGCAATTAAAAGAGCGTACTCAGCGTGCTAATGAGAGTCTACAGCAATGGTCCGTGGAAATCGAGAAACTTGTGCGTCGAGCTTTTCGGTCGACTCCATCAATGATTGAAGGCACGCTTCTCCAAGCATTCATTGACGGTGTTCGGGACCCCGAAGTACGAGCTGCTGTTCATCTGGGCCATCACAAGAACATGAAAGAAGCTCTGGCCCATGCATTGGAAGTGGAAGCCGTGCGTGGTAACTCCCGTACCTTACGTCTGCGGGAAATGACGACAACGGAGCAGGTACCTCCACGCCGTCGGAACTTCATGTGCTATGGATGCGGAGAGCGTGGGCACATGCGGAGCGACTGCCCGAAGAAGGTGAACCGCCAGGACGCGGCGGTCTCAACTTCTGACCAGCAGGCTGGTAGTGGAATAACCCCAACAATCTACATCAAGCAAACTAGCGATGGAAATACTCTGGTGATAGACGGTCAAGTAAATGGGAAAAACAGTCAGCTAACATTAGATACTGGAGCTTCAAGGACGGTGATAAATGTTCGGCTGCTCGGGCAAAACATCAGGAAACACGTTAAACCAATTGTTGGCCTACGAATGAAATCAGCTACCGGCCAGTGCATACCGATAAGTGGAAAACTGCATGTAACAATCAAAATTGGGGAACGTGTTTATCGACATGAGGTTATTGTGGCCAAAATTCTGGATGACTGCATCCTGGGACTTGACTTCCTGCAAGGGCACCAGTGTAACATCGACTTAAAATCTGGAGTATTACTATGTGGAACTGAAGAAATTCCGATGAAGGGTGGAACCCTGGGAAAAGTTTGCTGTTTAAGAAGAACTGTTCTTGAACCAAAATCACAGACTCTCGTACCAATCGCATTACCTAGGAGGAGGGAAGGAAGTTTACCTCTAAGGTGCGCTGTGATTGATAAATCGGAACACGTAAACTCATGGCTACCGGCGAGAACTGTCGTGGGGTCATCTGATGTCAACCGCATTCCGGTATTCAACTTCAGTGATTCAAAAATTACGATTGAAGAAGGAGAGCCTGTGGGCGTATTGGAAGAAGTGGCCTGGATAAGAAAATGCTCGGAGAATCTTGTGAAGAAGGACAGTACGGGAATAGACTTTGTAACGAAAATCTTAGACGAAAACAAAAGTCTGACAAAAGTGGAGACTATGAAAGCTAGAAATTTACTTCTTCGATTCTCTGATGTGTTTTCAAGAAGCGATGGTGATATTGGCCGAACTGGTTTAGTGAAGCATAAAATAAACACAGGTGATACAATGCCAATTCGTCAAAGGCCCAGACGCATACCATTCGCTCGTGAGAAAGAGGTTGAAGAAATGATTGACGATATGAGGAAAAATGACGTGATAGAGCCCTCTTCTAGCCCTTGGTGTTCACCTGTCGTGCTTGTCAAGAAGAAAGATGGTTCAACGAGGTTTTGCGTAGACTATCGACGATTGAATGATGTAACCAAGAAGGATAGCTACCCGTTACCAAGAATCGATGACACACTTGACACACTGAGTGGCATGAAATGGTTTTCAACGCTCGATCTGAAAAGCGGCTATTGGCAGGTGGATTTGGATCCCAAGGACAAGGAAAAGACCGCATTCTCAACTGGGAAGGGACTCTGGCAATTTAAGGTGATGCCATTTGGATTATGCAATGCACCGGCAACCTTTGAGCGTTTGATGGAACAGGTGCTGGCGGGACTGCTGGGCGAAACCTGCCTAGTTTACCTCGATGACATCATCATTGTTGGACGGGATTTTGACGATCATCTAAGGAAATTGGAAAAGGTACTCGATAAGCTGCGTGGAGCAAATTTAAAGTTGAGTCCAAAGAAATGCTCTTTCTTCAAGCGCGAAGTGAATTATCTAGGACATGTTATTTCTGAGAGAGGAATTGAGACTGATCCAGCCAAGACTGCCGCTGTTAAGGAATGGCCAACACCTAAAGACAAAACGCAAGTTCGGGCATTTCTTGGATTGTGCTCGTATTATCGGCGGTTTGTGAAAGGATTCTCGGACATTGCCAAGCCTTTGCATCGATTGACAGAGGAGAAACGTGCCTTTATCTGGGACGAGGATTGTGAGCAAGCCTTTCGAGAACTAAAAGAACGGCTTTGTAACACACCAATTCTCGGATACCCCAGCGCGAAAGGAATATTCGTAGTTGATACGGATGCCAGCAATATTGGAATAGGAGGTGTCCTTTCACAACGCGATGGTGAGCAGGAGAAGGTTATTGCTTACTTCAGCAAGTCACTATCCAAGCCGGAGAAGAATTATTGCGTGACCAGGAGGGAATTGCTGGCCGTAGTCAAAACTCTGCACCATTTCAAGAAGTATTTACTGGGACGGAAATTTTTGATCAGAACTGATCACGCTGCTTTGAAATGGCTGCTTCAGTTTAAGGATCCCGAAGGCCAAGTAGCCAGATGGTTGGAACAACTTCAGGAATTTGACTTTGAAATCGAACATCGCGGCGGAAGAATTCATGGCAACGCAGATGCATTATCGAGACGCCCATGCGTGGAAGATTGCAAGCATTGTGCCAAGAAGGAAACTGCTTTTCTTAAGGTGATAAGGACTGATACTGTTGACAAGGCATGGGGAGATGATGCGATGAAATTAGAACAGGAAAGAGATGCAGATATCAAACCAATACTGGAGTGGCTACGAAGTGGTAACAAGCCAAGTTGGAGTGACGTCGCCCAATATAGCGCGGTAACGAAAGGTTTATGGGCACAGTGGAAAAGCCTCACGCTGCATAACGGACTTCTGTGCAGGAAATGGGAATCAACAAACGGCAAGGACGAGCATTTGCAGTTGGTGGTGCCTCGTTCAAAAATAAGGGATGTATTAAAAGCGTTCCATGATGGATCTTCTGGAGGACATTTGGGAATTAGGAGGACTTTGGTGAAGATCAAGGAGAGGTTTTATTGGTTGCATTGCAAATATGACGTCGAAGATTGGTGCCGGAAATGCACTAGTTGTGCAGCTGTCAAGGGTCCACAAACAAGAAGCAGAGGGGCGATGAAAATCTACAATGTTGGTATGCCTTGGGAGAGAATAGCCTTAGACATCGCTGGACCATTTCCAATCACTGATTCGGGCAATCGCTACGTTTTAGTGGTTATGGATTATTTTACAAAATGGCCGGAGGTCTTTGCCATACCGAATCAAGAGGCAGTAACTGTAGCCACGAAGTTGGTAAACGAGGTATTCACCCGATTCGGAGTGCCCTTGGAGAAGCACAGTGATCAAGGACGGAACTTTGAATCCCAAGTTTTCCAGGAAACTTGTAAACTTTTGGGAATCCATAAGACTCGAACGACCCCTTATCATCCACAGTCAGATGGAATGGTCGAACGCTTCAACCAAACATTGGAGCGACACTTAGCAAAGGTGGTTGACAGCCATCAGAAAGATTGGGACACTTACATACCTCTCTTCTTGCTTGCCTATCGGACTGCTGTACATGAAAGTACCGCAAAGACGCCTGCATTTGCAAATTTTGGAAGGGAATTGAGATTACCGGCAGATCTTGTATCGGGCTGTCCACCTGGTGATTCTCGCACCGAGTTTAGCGATTACATAAGCGAGTTAAGGGCAAAAATGTTGGACATTTATGAGCAGATCAGGGAGGCCGGTCTTCAAGCTAGTGATCGCGCAAAGACGCGCTATGATCGACGAGCCAATTCTGTTGGGTTTGAAGAGGGGTCATTGGTCTGGCTTCATAATCCAGTCAGAAGGAAGGGAAAATCTCCAAAGCTGCAACCGAGTTGGGAAGGTCCTTACGAGATAGTCACGAAGATCAATGACATTACTTACAGAATTCGGAAGTCTTCAAGGAGCCCTTTGAAAGTTGTCCATATAGACAGGTTGGCGAGGTATTACGGCAGCAACGATGCTCGGGACGAGCGAATCTAAGAGGGGGGCAGTGTGACAGAAAACTCTTTGACATCATGACGTCAATGGATGGTTGTCAAACGTTGCCTAGAGATTGTAAATTTCGTCGTGAATTGTCAACACGAGTTGGTGTAATCGGTAAGGCGTGTGGATTACACCACAGAGACCCCGAGTTCGAGTCCCGCCGTAAACATGAAGTTTTTTAGTTGATGGAAGTTTTGTCGAACTTTCTGGAATATTTGAGTGAAAGTGATGAAAAATTAAGGAGCGAGAAGAAGAATAAATAAAAATGAATAACGAAATTATTGGAAGATTCTGGAGGCATGACGATCAAAAAGAATAACGAAATTGAATGTTCTAGAACCTGACCGGGGGTATATAAGCGGAACTGCGGCTCACCGCTGGCAGTTGAGTTCTAAGTCTAAAGCGATTCGGAAGAAAAGGAAGAAGTGAGAAAGAAGAAAAGTGAGTGAAATAGTGAAGTGCAGTGAAATAGTGAAGTGCAGTCAGTTAAGTGAGTTAAGTCAGCGTGAACGGCAAAGTTGTGTCAGTCGGCCGGACTCTGCTGGAGAGGAACGCCGATAACTTAACTCCGTGGACGCTGTAACTTAAGTGCAATAGAAAGTCTGAAAACCGGTATTAGTGTTTCATTTCATCCAATCCCGTAACCCAAGCCCGCATAGTCAGGAACGTGACGTCAGGCACGTAACATTATGTATATTCGGTGACTCATAAAAGGCGAATTTAGTTGTCACTCACTTAACTGTCGGAGAGATGTGCTTCGGCACGAATGTCTTGGCTCGACCAAGGCCTTACAGAAAACCGGCGTGAAACCACCACAACGTTGTGTTCCGCCTTGTTGATGTGGTTAAGGGAGGCATAATCCGGTCTGTTCACCGACCTCCAATCCTTAATTCCCCAATTCTCAAAAGGTTTACAACTTACAAATCTTCTGGACGACCCGTGGGCGGCGTAAATCACCTACTATCAGGTGATCTGCCACCATATAAAAACCTAGCCCCGGTCTTTAAATTAACATTTAAAGAAGTTTCCACTTTAAATAATGGAGGTAATGTATTGGTTTTACTAAAAGACAGTACCTTCATGATGTAATGTAAAAATTCAATTTACTTTAAAAAGTGCACGTTTTTCATTGTCTCTAGCTGAGAACACCGCACAAATACAAACGTACAAGATTGAGTGAGCATCTAGATTATCTATTGTTCAAGCTAGGCCAATCGGAACTGCAATATCTCCTTTGAAAAGAATAGATGCATTTGCTTAAGAATTCTCTTCTTATTTTCAAGTTAAAGAATATTCCCTTAAGGAAACTTTTCCTTTGACCTCGTTTATTTTCTTAAAGAGAGACAGAATCCAAGATATCACTGAGAATTTGGACATTAACTCTTTGCCTATGTGACCAAGCGATTTATTTTCAAATTGTGCACATCCATCCATAAGTCTTTTTTAAGACAGTAAAATAATTGCGGTTGGATAAAGCTGTATAATATGTATTAAAATACTCTGTCAAACATTACTAAAAGTATTAAGCTAATTATTTTTTATATATTTTATATATTTCGTGTTTTTTTTAATGTCCTGCCATGTAATGTGTATATTTTTTTTGTTAATTCTTAAACACTTTATGTAACACAAATGAAAAAAGAATGCTGGTATAATATCATGAAGAAATAATTTTAATGGCACATAAACATTTACGTCAAATTCTAACTCTGAAATACTTATTATAGCAAAATTTTATTGAGACGTGTTTTAGCAAGGAAAAAATATTTCTTTTCTAAAGTATATCTAAACACATAAGTTTTATTAAAAAATATATTTATGATTGTTTCAGGTAAGCATGGCTCTGTTCCAGCCCCACATCGGCGCCAGTGGTGCGTGCTTTTCCAATTTTCCCAGATTTTTCAGGCACACAGCGTTCAGTGGCTCGTAATACATCTTGTTAGGTACCAATGATCTAGTTGACTGACTTAGATTTACGTTGAAAAATCAACGCCAGTCACTTTAAGAGTAAGACAGGGAAAAGTTTAAATTTGGTGAAGAAAATCTTAAGTACTTAATTGATTTATAATTGCAATACCTTACACACAAACTAAAAACACTTACAAAAATATTACCGTTAAAACAAAGCAGTTTTATTGGACGATAATTAATCAGTTTTATTATAATGTTAATTTTAGCTCTCCAGGAACTCACGGACTGTGTCCCTAATCTTCCAGTTAACATTAATATTTATAAAGCACCTAAGTTATGTATAAAAAGTTCTGACGACGGAGATCGATCAAGTTACATTTTTTGTGACAAGTTTTTTCATGCAATCGCATCTTACCAATATTATAAATTGAAAATTTACTATGTTTGGATGTTTGTTACCCAATCACACCAAAACGGCTGGACTGATCTGGATTTTTGGCACAGGAATAAGATACACTCGGAATAGGTCATAGGCTACTTTTTATCAAAATAGTAGGATAAAACTAAGCACCTATAATACTTCTCCGAATAGTACGCAGATAGCAACCACATGCGTACTTCCAACGAGATATTCCACAAATTCTAACATAACACAGACGAGGTTTGAAACACTGAAAACTTTACTTACAACTGACGATTGTAAATACAAACACCCTGTGGCTTCATTTCCCTCACGGAACTAGTACCTTTGTGATCTACAGGTAGTTGCTCTTAGTTTATACTTGTACATAGTTGTAGTATATATACTGTTCAAGTGTACATATATTCATAATACCATTACATGTCTACATAGGCTGAAGGTTGAGACGCCTGCTTCTCTTAGATGAGGGGTTCAAAAATGGCAAGGCAATTTGAACACCCTTGATGTAAGTGGTGAAGGAAAAAGACGTGAGGATAAGTGAAATTAAGAGTTCGATTTCTAAACTTAAAATCACCAATCCGCCATGAGCAAGCGTGGTGATCATGTAGTGATGAATGCTCATTCCTTATCCATGTCAGCCATTTTCTTGTAACGGCACTACGCACTTAAAGACTAGTGGTAATGATACCGTATTTCCATAAAATAGAATTCATGAAACAATCTTACAGAAACACGTACAAGTCAAGCTTCAGAATAATAACTAAGAAGGTTCTTTAGCATTTAAAAATTACCAAATAAAAACAATATCGGCCTTTGATTAATTACAAGTTAATTTTATAAAACAAAAACACATAAAACGTTAAAAAAGGTTTTATAACCATGATAACCAGTAACCAATTAAAATAACATCCCCGAGCTATAACGTAAAATTAATTCGCAAATTGACTTAGACCCTTCTCAAAGTTGGACCTCTGTGGTTGCACGATGTAATTTTAATCATTTTAATGGAACCCTGTTTTTTTCGGCCTAAGCAAATAGTGAGAAAATTAATATTTTGTTCTCTGACGTCGATGTTGCTAAGTACATACCTACTGCTTAGGGATCTCATAAAACGGATCTTTATTGATATTTTTGTTTCATCGACATTGGTTCCATAACCACAAACGTGCCAGGTTTTACGTCAACGCCACGGAGTTTAGTATCCGTAACATATTTCAAAGCTATGTATCAATTATTCATTATATAATATTTATCATTCATCAAACCCTATTAATATTACAAACGTAAAATTTTCTATCACGTTTAAATTACTATGGCCAATAAAAATTAATTGGTTGTCAAGACTCAATCTTAAAAATCGAGGGAAAATAAAAATAAAGTAGTACCTACGACGGAACGACATAAAAACGGTTCCTGCTGAACCGTTTGCAAAGAATGGACATCGGATGAAAGATCCGACGCAAATCCCTGACTCCCTGAAGGATCCGCTGGGAAAGACATAAAGATCTATTTACTTTAAGAGAATAAATGTTTTACCGTTCAAAAGTAGGAAGGTAGTTAATTTGTACGATACGGCCAACGCACTAGGTCACAGTTGACCTTGATAAATCCGCTCGTAAATTCCCTAATTTACACTAAACGACGAAATTTTTTTATTTCATTTGGACCGCTAGACTCGGGTTTTTTATTTGCTGGTTGAATGCCTGGGTCAAAGGTTCTGGTAGGATTCTGTAATATTGAGTTATGAAAATAATTGTAAGTGGGTACTATCAAAAAGCCTGGTCCTAGAAAAATAAAGAAGGCACGAATGACTGTTACAATTACACTGTAATACAGTTTTAAATTTGGCAGGGGACACGGGTACGAAATCCATTTTAATTATAATAAACTTTAATTGTTTCTGATCTTAACTTTAATAACTTAACTCCTAACCTTGAAGCAGCAGATGTCAACTTAATAATTTAACTAAATTCAAATGTTCTGCTCCAAGTGCCATCTGCCCTACAGGTGCTACTACTAATTCAGAGATATCTTACGTCGCTTCGGACGGTTTAGGTTATTTATTGTAAACTGTATTAATTTTTGTATCAAATCTTTAAACTATGTTTCTGGCCAGTGCGTTTGGGCAAAACTACAATACTTATAATAAACACTCACACTATTGGAACAATAAAGATTTACTATAGAGTATCTTCAACACAAGGGCGCGAGTCTCGCGATGCTCAGCGCTCAAATAGCCATCAGACTGCCAGGAGAAGAAGTATGTAGTTCCTAGTCGGTAAGAGTCTGACAATTTCCATCGTCCACTCAGGGTGGGTAAAGTCATAGGATGACCCTAAAAAATAGGAATGAAAGATATTTTGTGATTACGTAAACTGTTATTTAGTTGCCATTTTGTTCCTAAACAATTGCTACGACGTAGTAGCCATTTTATTCACCTTCTTGACTTCGACACATACGCTCCACCACAGATAGCATAAGCAGTAAATGAAGACTGTATTTTTTTTTCCAACATACAATATTAATCAACCTGATTGAGTCGAAAATGTAATAAAAGAAATGCAATCAAAATATTTTACTTTAAATCTTTCAAGAAAATGTATGAGCAAAGAGGAGAGGAGTCATATTTTTTCACGTAAATCATAACGTCAAACTCTACAAAGGTCGTTCATCATAAGGAATCTGCAAAATTTTATCATTTATTTTAGCATTGCGTACTTCCTCTATCGACCTTTTACGAATCATTTAGCTCGCTTGGGAGTAAGAGCAGAGCATTCGGAATGCAGATATGTACATACGTACTTACTTTATTTTGGGGAAATATTTGAATTTATGGTGCCTTTGTGCGGTCCCTGCATTAAGTGCAGTGAATTCATTCGCTTTGAGGACGTTGCGTACATTATACGTTACGCGCGTTATTTGCCAAGCATCGGGCAATATTCCAAGCTATACATTTGTAGCTACTGAAATTTCGATGATACATTATTAATGCATAGTTTCAAGTTTTTAAAAATATGAAGATAATTATTATTATTCTTGTTTATTTGGACCTGCTCGATGTTTTTTCCTGTACCTTGTTTATTATCAAGTTCATTGATATTTATATTATACAAACAAAAGTAGGAAAATGAGTGAAAGTATGAGCATTTTTTTATTGGGACACTAGCAGTCGGATAGCCTGACGGTAAGAAATCGGCGCCGTCCAAGGATACCTGCAACACCAAACCAATTACAAGTGGGTACCTTTTGAGAATTAGGGTTTCGGATATTTATGGATTAAGAGAGGGATGGGAGAGGAGAAGAATGGGCCTCCGGTAATTACACTCACATAGCGAAACACAACGCTGCGGTTGATTCACGCCAGTTTTCTATGAGGCCGTGGTATCACTACAGTCGAGCCGACAAATTCGTATCAAAGCTTGGCTCTCCCACACAAACATATTCAAAATATGAGAACCGCACGACGTACACTCAAGTATACTTATAATTGGTTTGGGGTATCTTATACTAAACGTACAGGCACAATTTCAAGTATGCAAGCAATATAATTCGATCGTAAAATTTTATTACAATAACATTATATAAAACTCGTATACAAAATATAGCCATAAAAGTAGTATCTCATAAAAAACAGGAAATTAATAGTTGGATTATATTAAGCTACCGTTTTTTAACAATCACAAGTGGCTTTCTATTATTATTAACATTTTTAACAGCTGTCACGCCATATTTGTTTTTGTGTTATATGACACTCAAGACTTATAATAAGTCTAAGATCGTAGATATGAACCATTTTTTAACCCCCGACGGAAAAAGAGGGTTGTTATAAGTTTGTCGTGTCTGTCTGTCTGTGGCATCATAGCTTCTGAACGAATGAAACGATTTCGATTTAGTTTTTTTTTGTGTAATACAAAAAGAACTAAATTGAAATCGGTGTTTTACGGGCGAGTTTTCTTAGACATGTTCGATGAAAAGTCGATTGAGCCTTTTAAAAGTTATGGGGGGTTAAAGTGGGGAAGAAAAACCGAATATCTGCAAATATGTTCAAGTGGGGTATCAAATGAAAGGTTATGACTTGTACGTCACAAAAATAATAAGTTTGTCGTGTCTGTCTGTGTGCCTGGTGCATCATAGCTCCTAAACGGATGAAACGATTTCAATATTTTTTTTTTACTTACAATGAATTTATTTATTTACTTGCATGAGAGTGTTCATAGACATGTTTGATAATCATTTCAGCCGTATAAAATTTGTGGGGGTTGAAAGTTTTTTTTTTTATGTAATAAGGTGGCAAACGAGCAGACCGATTACCTGATGGTAAGTAATCAGCGCCGCCCATGGACACCCGCAACGGAGAAGTTACGAGTGCGTTGCCGACCTTTTAGGGATTAGGGATTTGGAGATTTAGGGATTGGGGGAGGGAGGGGAAACACAACGCTGTGGTTGTTTCACGCCGGTTTTCTGTGAGGCAGTGGTATCACTCCGGTCGAGCCGACCCATTCGTGCCAAAGCATGGCTCTCCCTTACTTAAAAGTATTTAGTTTAAAACTTGAAAGTGGGGAAGAATTACCGAATGTCTATAAATATGGTCCAATGGGGTGTCAAATGAAAGCGCATTACGTGTACAATACAAAATTTTTACTTTTTAAAGGTGGATTATGTTTTTTTTGTCGGAGTTTATTTAATTTTAAATTTATATTACGTGTAGGAAAAATCATCTTGCCACTACTGGGTCGGGCAAGAGGGAGTGTCAAACTCTTACTGACTAAAAATTACACAGTTTTTTGTCTTACATTACATACATTACTGGTTGCATTATTTGGCTTGCACCCTCAACTCGGCAGATACGAAGCTTGCAAACAGATTCCATCACACCAACATAACGCTTCACAACTGTTTATTAATGGCAATGGCTTATAAATATAGTATAATTTACTAAAACATTGAAATTATCAATTTCCCGGTATACTAAATTAGATAGAGATCAGTGACGATTTGAATTGTATGTGTATTGTTGTTTGGAATTACAACGTCCAATATAGATTACTATTTTTTGTTGTTGTTATCTACTCAATCATTTTTACATAGAAATAAAATGGTATATATCGTAAAAATTAATATAAATTACCTTATTTACATTCCTTCCCTTATCCTCTTGCCATACCGTCGCTGTAATACGCAACACTATAAATCTGTACCCTAAACTATGCACAGCTACTATCATACCAAAATCTTCGAATAACTACACAATATTGAGCAAACTATCCCCAAATCTAGAAACCAAAACATTTGGGCAAACTAATGAGTTATTAAGACATAATTTATTGAAACATTCAGAGCTTCTGTTTGACTTCAGATTAGAAAAACAGCAGAATCTTTTACCCTTACACCTAACCGAGAAATATTCCCTTAGTCACATCGACAGAGACCGTGTATTACCGCTCTCTGATAAACCTGCACCCGATTGAAAACTGCGATTCCATACCTGATATCCAGCTGCAAACCCATATATATGTCCAGTGGCAACATGACTTTAAGGCAACTAAAAAGTAGGACTTTATTAGCCAACGCATAAGTTTTAAAAATATTACTTACTTAAATAAAGACAGAAATACTTCAGTTCCATTTGTTTTGTAGGTTCCTTACTACCGTACCAATATGTATAATTATTATTGTTGTAAATAAATTCGAGACTAGCTTTTTTGGGCGGGAATTTACATGTCACAGAAACTGGTTTGTAATAGATTGGTATTGCCTAATTAGCAGTACATACCATCAAGCATAAAATCACACCATTAGCTTTTTTCTAAACATCTAAGAATGTTGCATCAAGAACTGGAGTTTCATAGCCATCTTCAGATACTGCAGCAGCTGACTGGTTTTCGAGCTTAAGACCTAAAGGTGGTTTCTTTTCGTTCGACCTTTATCCACTACTTCCCAAACTTCTACCTAGAATTAAAAAGATGTTATTTTATTTGAACTATGCAATACTTGTACCTATACTTATTGTAAATTTTATTTATTTACTAAACTGTTATTAGTGCAGATAGGCAAAGGTAATGTCACAGAATATATATTATGTTTTAATTATTAAATTTAATTTTATTAAAAAAACGACTTACGTTTATCAACCGAGAAACCTGTGCCATGTTGCTGCTTATTATTAAGAGTCCCGTTGTGTATTGAAACTAGTAGAGCTTTTCTCAGTCAAACCGGATGAGTAAGATGTAAAAATATACAAATTTTAATTAAATATGAGGAAAACGAGCACCTCATAGCAAACAATCAGCGCCGACCATAAACCATAACGACAATTGCCAAACTCGTTCTCGTCCAACTTATTTATTATATTTACAAACAATGCTGTCTATCTGTCTGTTTGTATTTTTTTTCTATTTTGTTCCCTAGCTCTTTAATTGTTTTCATATTTTTGTGAGATAGCTATGTCTTTCTGTAAACGTATTTTTTACATATTTTGAATGAGTGACATAAAAATATTTTTTTTTCAATGGGGTATTTATGCCACGTCTCTGCCATAGAGAAAATATACGCTTTTTAATAAACTATTAGAAGAAAGAAAGAAAGAAAAAAAGAAAAAACATTTATTTTTGCGCAAGCGCACACACATAAAACAAAAATACAAAAAAAAGAAGAAAATAAAATAATACTAAAAATCTAAACTAAATGGTAACTACAACTAACAACTATTACGAATTGTGTAGTTCTTAAGCGATTAAAGTAATGGGAGGTGTAGTATAAAAACATAAACAACACCAGGGCACAAACCAGTGTCGATATTAGCCATCACTAAAATGATTACTCGTGGAATAGGATTGTGCGGTTATATATTATAATTTAACAACTTTCAATTTATTTACATTATCACGATTTACGTAAATCATTTCTTTTAAGTTTTGAAACATGTTTTGCTTTTTCATAATGTTATTATTTCTTACAAATACGGTTGCAGGTCTATCTTATTACATACAAAGGACTTGGGTTAAAAACGAGAAATTGAATCAATCATTGAGGATCCAGAAAGGTACCGATGTGATGGAAGGAGAGTATCCATACGTGGTTCTGTTAGCAGGTATCACTCCTAACAAAGAGTTTTACAGAGTGGCGTCGGGTTCCCTCATTACCGAAAACTGGGTGCTGACGTCTGCGCATATCTTCAGTAACCATGGCGAGCACGCTAACAACACGCTCGTCGTCTGGTTCGGCAAGTTCACAGAATCTCCCTTCATCTCTAAGCAGTACTCCGAGGTCCTGGAGATTGTAAAGCATCCTGCCTTCCACGACATGCCATTTATTACATACGAATTGTTTAATGGAGTCAATGACATAGCTTTGCTACGAGTGCACAGGATAAGCATACCAGTTTATGGGAAGTTATCATCGGTGGACCACACGACGCTCATCGGCCTGTCTGCAGTTTACGTTGGGGGTGGCGAAACGGATAAATTGGGAAGTGATCTGTATCGAGTGTTGCAAGTGGGACACGGTATGGTCATTAAATGTGGTCCTCCTGTCAGCTCCTGGTCACCATATCTGTTGTGTATTACGCCGCCATGTTCAGATAAGAAGCACATTCCTATAATAGGAGATTCTGGGAGTCCCTTTCTGATTGACGGTAAGATTGTAGGAACCTTCTCTGTTCGGTACTTTACCTTTACACACGTGTCGTGGACAGCCTTCAGTCCAGTCGACTTGTATTTGGACTGGATTAATGATGTGATTGTTCCAAAGGAGGACTGATGCATATTGGTGCAGAAAGCTGACATTTGAATTTCACCACGTGGCGACTGAGTGGTAGTTGATGATTGGGCTTCGAGAACAAAACTTATTGATGCGAATGAAAAGGCGTGGATTCATAATATAAATATTTAAGTCGTACAATGTGGTTGTACTCTATTAAAAATGGATGACAGTGTGCATAATGCTTGCTTCTTGCTCCAACTAGTTGCTCATCACTGCATCACCCAAGGTTCGACTGGTAGAAAATGCCTATGACATTAAGTCTACCTTGTACCTATTGTGCATGATGTTTTGATAAATAACTAAATAAATAAAATGTGGCTAAGAACTTTAGGATACTTATATTATCCCTAATAATCAACGCAATACTTCTGAAGTCGAGAAACTTTCGAGATTTAAAAAAAAGCTTTGCTACTAACTAGGATTTTCTTTACAAATATACAATTTCACATACATACACATCACACCCAGATCCGGAAAAACAATTTGTAGATCACACAAACAGATGTTCCATGCGGGAATCGAACCCGCAACACTTACTATAAAATTATATTTTCACTCACAAATAATACAGTAACTGATTTAAGTCGTTGTATTTTAAAAACTGCATTGCTTGTAATAAATTGTATCTGCACTTACTAAAAACCAACCAGATCCTTCTCCTGCTAAGTGCCGGGGCTACGATACTTGCATCACTTAGTTCAACTATGTAATATTTGCAGTTATACATTCGTAGTTATTAGTAAAAAAATAGCAAATATACATAGTGTAATTTCGTTATTTTTATAGTAATTTCTGTATGCGTCCTACCAGTAACAGACAAAGTCAAAGTCAAAATCATTTATTCCAACTAAATAGGTACTTTTGAAACGTCAAAAAACGACATTGATTGCACTCGAATTTATTCTTGTGCTTATTCATGAAATAATTGCAGATCCCTTTACAGTAGGTACTTAAATATAAACCAATTGAATAATTAAACGCTTGGCACTAAAACCGTGCACTATCCAAAAATCGCTTTTTGGATAGTGCACGGTATTACAACTAAAACAGTATTCTACTATACGGAAACTTTTTCGCTGAAATGGTGATTAGTTAGTTACCTGAACGTTTTCAGAAGCTTTCATTTCAGTTTAATTTCGGACTATGTAACCACGTTTAGTTTTAATGGGCTTACAAGTTCAACACTGAATAGTAGTATGTTGAAACTCAGCACTGCGCTATTGCCAAAGTTTTATTATTTTAATTGAGATATTAACCTTTCAAACGTGGTGTTCGAGACACGATAGAAGCATTAAATCGAAAAACTTATTTTTATACCCAGAAATCTCACTTTTGAGCCCTTAACTAACCTACTCACCCAAAGATCGAATTAAAAACCTCCTGATTAGTCGTTGCCCTGACTTGCCATTAAACAACAAGGTAGTCGTATTTTAAAACACTTTTAAAAGTAAGAAGAAAATTTCAAACAGGAATGGAACTTTCATGCTTTGTCGAATAGCACTATGTAGATTGCAGAATCATTTTTAATTACTGGACTAACACCCGCATGTAATAACATGTTTCATAAGCTACCTGTGTAAACATAAAACCAATGTTTATACACGGTAATATTGTCAGTAAACACCGTGGCTATAATGATTGAATGCAGAGCATGCTGCTATCACCTGTTCGCAGCCATCGGAGTTAATGAAGTATTAACAGCCGTAATAGTTTGCCGGTACCAACGCGACGATGCGTACTGTGACTGTCTGATATCTTTATGTAATGTGTATGTTAGTTTAGACCTAGATGTCAATATTGTCTTGTTTTGAGGCGGACACACAATGTTAATAACAATCACAGGAGCATAAGGTTTAAAATTGTGGAAAAATATGTTCTTTTA
Organism: Spodoptera exigua; assembly: GCA_902829305.4. Lineage (NCBI taxonomy): Eukaryota > Metazoa > Arthropoda > Insecta > Lepidoptera > Noctuidae > Spodoptera > Spodoptera exigua. The sequence goes on along the minus strand of LR824601.2, from coordinate 659,791 downwards.
AGAAAAATACCAATTGTTTTATGCCAGTACTTTAGTAATGTATAAAAGTTCAATTTCATTTAAATGTTTTATGATTTATCATAGACGTTTGTTCAACCATGATACACAGTAAAGATTGGCCTACACAAGTACCAGTGACAGGTTACTTATTTCTTTTAGTACGGCTATCCACCCAAGACGGGTCTTCACGATCATTCGTAAAGATAAAAAATGGACTGATCAGTTTTTAGATATAATATTGATCCAAACACTACTTACGATTGGAATAATACAAGAACATGTAAGTTTACGACAGAAACGTAATATCGAAATTCACTGCACACTATCTTCGAAGACACTAGGACAATACGGGCAAAATGCCGCAATGGATACTGAATATTTGACAAACCTGACGTCGTGAACTTATGTTCAGTAGAATAAAGTGATATGTTAGGGAACGAAGGTCATCGCCTGTCCCCGGGTGCCACTGAGCCAGATTACATAGAAATTTTATAAAGTTCTTTGTTTTTTGTTGTCGAAATAATTACTTTCGAGAACTCAAGATAAGGTGAGGGTTAGACACTGCGAATAACTTCTTGGTATCATAAAAATCATCACATCATATCATGTCTTTGATATAACGACTAAATCTTATGTACTATCTGTGGCCAGTTAAATATTATTATTTTTTTCATTTCATTTGGAACAAACATCTGATACAATCCGCACATCATCACTCCTGATCAAAGACCTCCTTTCACACAGTGACAGTTTTAGCATTACGACATTTGCTAAAAACGGATTGGTGATTTCTAAAATTTGTATTTAGAAAATATAAGTTCACTAAATGCACTTCAAATATATACTTATAACTAATCAGGTCAAGCTTTCTAGTCACATTGGAACTTTCCTGGTTTTGATCGCTCGAGCATAAGAAGTGGGCCTCAAACTCGGGACCATCACAACACCAGTACAAGTACCCACTACCGTTTAAACAAACTTGATGGAAATCTCGCAGAGTAATAAACTAACATTTAACCGAAGCTAGTTATAACTGTCGACGCCAACGTTGAAAGGTTCCAAGAAAAAACTAATTACAACTGTTAATAGACATTGAGAACTTTTGTTTAAAATATAAATAGTTGATGTTTCTAAGAGTTTATAAAGTGATATTTTTTTTATTAACAAGTGGACACTCTGCTTGATCTATCTACAGTGTAGGAATTAATTTTGAAAGAGTTCTTGTCATTTCAAATCGTCTGTCCACCTCGTGTGAACGTGGTGGTTAATGCTCAAACATACTCCGTATAAGAAAAAGCCTTTTCTAAGCGGTGGGAAAATTGTTACAGGCTGATGATGATGATGATGACGAATTTACTTTTCACAACTAGGTGATCTAGATGACCTGTTTTTTAGACGTACGTTTGAGCTGGCCCTGAGCCATACCCTCCTATCATTTGGTCTCCATTTCCTAACGTCATCCACATATCAATATGGCATGCTCAGCTTATAATATACGCAAATGTAGCGAATATCGACTGCTGCCAAATAGGTTAGTGTAGTGTCAAGTCTGTGCCAGTAACTTCCTACTGCTGACTGTTAAAATGCCGATACTTCAAGTGTTTAACAGTAAAAAGAATATAAGGTTACACTGCAACATTCTAGCATTGATAGCTAAAATGTAGGTTGCCTCTTTGTTGGAGCAGAAGATATTTTGCTTAATATTTCGATGTTGAATAAACTCAGAGTAATAAGTCGAATTTTAAACATTATGCCCTATGCAATTACGTTTATTATTCATTATAATCTAAGCACTAATTTACATACATACGTCTCATTGCGCGACACATCGAGTGGTCCTACATATGTAAATTGCATGTTTTTGTATGTCGTAAAATGTACAACTTAAAGAATATTAAATACATACTAATTAAATATCGTGTTATTAAATGTAGTCATTAACTTATCACATAACTAAAAGTCAAATAAATATCTTGCGTTCAAATTAAGAACTTTTGATACAATTGAATGCCGATTTTCCATTTTTAATGTTTTCTAAATGAAAATAAAGATTACTCATTTTCGAAGCAAAAAAATAATTATAAGTCTATTTTCTTAAGAGAACACATTTAAAAATAATGTTTATTCAAAATACGTCGTCTCGACGAGGTAATTTGAAATGAGAAAAATTACAGAACAATAAAGTAAAATCGTAACTTTTTACGAGTTGTAAAACTCGATTCTCGAACAATATTGGGTGGAGCGTTTTCAAATCTCACATTGATTTTAAGCGTTGGCTTGTAAGCAATAGTTAAGAAAGACTTAATAATTCTAAAGAACGCATATTCTTATCCGAAACTATGATTGCCTAAAGTTGACAAGATGCAAGCGCAATAATGAACCGCTGCTCCAGTTTGAAGAAGGAGAAGAAACGGGCTAGTATTTAGTCAGAGTAAGAGATGGACAGTTAGGACACTCTCCCGCCACAGGGAGGGAAAAGACATTTTAAATTGTCTCCTCAAAAAATGTTCAACTATCAGCCATGAGTCATATGTATGTCATCGATATAATTGTGTGGAAGTGATCAATGTGCTACGTAGTTGCAAAAAGGTTAAGGCGCTACATTCTTATGCACGTACGGATCCATTATCTGAGTTATAATGTTCTTTCTATCACTGTTTCAAAATCACTAACAGACGGTTAAAACATCTAAAGGAAATCTGAGCGATTTCGAACCAATTCTGAACATCATCCCGCCCCAATGTGTAAATCTCTGAACCGTAATCTCTAAAAAGCCAACAATGAACTCGTAACTTTTCTGATGTTGCGGGTATCGCGGCGGTAAATCGGCGACGCCCATGGACACCCGCTACACCAAAGAAGTTACGAGTGCGTTGTCGGCCTTTCAGGGATAAGGGTGTCGAATATTAAAAGATTGGGAAGGGATTGGGGCTCCGGTAACCTCACTCACACCGCGAAACACAACAGTGGTGTGCTTTTCTATGAGGCCGTGGTATCATTCCGGTCGAGCCGACCAATTCATGCCGAAGCTGGCTTTTCCACCCTAAAATGTGATTTCCTTGGATTTTACAAATCCATGTCAGGGGAAGAGGTCACAAATATAGTTTACAAGTTAAAAATAACTAAAGAGGTCGTTCGTGAAAAATCTATAAGGTTTTTACAACAATATTTTCTGGGGATTTTTATTGAACCGTTGCTTATCCGGGTATGTAATGCAGTGAGCATTCTTGGCCATATGCCACCACGTTTATATAAGGAGTAAAAATCTCTCATATTTTTAAAGTTTGCACCTTCGCTTTAATTAAGAGGGCTGTAAGTTACATTTAAACTTTGCAAGTGTTCGCAAAGATGCTGGACGCAACACTTCTATATAGGAAATACAAAATTTTATAAACTGTAACAATTGGGTAGTTTCCTAGGTCAAAATAAATAAATCAATATAATGAAATATCCAAAAATAACTATAAAAAAAGATATAAGAAAAAGATATTGCTGGAATATCATCAGTTTGAAATATTATTGAAAACCAAAACAAATTGTAAGTACATTGTAACTTTTTGAATATGTTTATAAGACTTTTGTATGTTGCAGTGAATATTAGTCCCGTTGAGACTTAAAACTAGTCATTCTTTTCTCAGTAATTGTCGTGAGTCGTTATTTTCAATAAATATAATCTAATCTTAGAATACTACTTTAAAAATATTTTCACACTGTTAATATTACAGAACCAATTCAAAAAGTGTGGTCCGGTATTAATGACGAGGCAACGTACCTATTATTTGTAACTAGCTGCTCCCGCGCACTTTTACCAGATCCTCGATTGATTTTGGTCAAAGGGCTATATTTTGTAGCGTATATATAAATATATAGCCTATAATAGCTTTTCTCTAGAAAACGAATTGATTGATTTGTACTAAATGTTTCAGTTAATAGCGCATTGATACAAACAAACTGTTCAATTTTATAATATTATAGTACAGATTATGAATAAATTATATTATTAGTTAATCTTGGGATATCACACATTTCATCTGTATGCTAATTAAACGTGACCACAGATCTAGTCAATTAATTTGTTTAATTGACGCTGACATTTAGTAACATAACACTAGGTATCTTAAAGACATAAATCTCTTAATAGAAAAAGCTAACCGCATCGACTTATATAGAGTGAATAGGCTCTTAATAAACTAGTGCGCCTTACCAAAAATATTGCATCACTGCTTACCATCAGGTGGGATCGCAGTCAAGCACTAGTTTATAGCAAGTAAAAAAAAGACTTACTGTAAGCGTTGCTTCACGCCGGTTTTCTGTGACGTCGTTGTATCACTACGGTCAAGGCGGCCCATTTGGGTTCGTTATACAACTCTTCCAATGCTAAAACTAGACTGACAAACATCAAATCCTAAATAAACTTGTTTTTTGTGACTGTCTTAATATTTCCAGCCCATATGATGATGTGCAATAATAATAAAAAAAACAGAAACAATAAATGAATAGAATACGTACGTATAGTCGTACAAAGAGCTACGTTGATTACGGTAACAATATCGGAAGTTTGCAACTGTTTGTTCCCGGTCCAACATTTAATGACGTTAAATAGCCCGCAGTTATTGCGTTCATTACTGTTACATTATCGTTCTACGATCCTTCCGACCCGACGGTAAGTAACAACGATTTTTAAATTTTAAACCGATACATAACATGCGCTCGACGATTTTTCCCATAATGGATACTTAAAAATCCGCTACGTACACATTAAAGTGTTTAATGAAAATTTAAAATTACCCATTATTTGGTTCGCAGTTCCCTTGTGACAATGTAAAAATCTGGATCCAGTCGGGTCCAGTTCACTTCGGATTTTAAAAGGAGAATTCTTTGCGCACCGGGCTTTTATGAATACTTCATTCTAGGTTCATATTTTTGGTCGACAGTTGATCGTTCGAAATTCAAATCTTTTGTTTGTTCGTTCGGACCATTCTGGCTGGTAAAATTTAACAGCGAACGGATGTCAATGTGAAAGTCGAGTTGAAACTACGAATATGTCTTTACAATTGAGTTACCTGTTAGGCTCTCTTAATATACATGACATTCGTGCACAATGCATATTCTGATATGTAGTTACGTTGTTCAAATCTCTATTTTGAATTGAGATCGTGCAAATAATTATGGGACTTTTCAGTATTTTTCGTAAAATCACCGTGTAATATTTTGTCCAATATATATTTTGTCCAAAAGAGAGTACACATACCATAGGTAATATGTACCTATGGTATGTGTACTCTCTTTTTCCTTAGAACTTTTAACATAAGCGAGGAATAGTGTATGTCTAGCATTCTAACTTTACTGATATTAGTATTAAGTGACTAATAAGAATGCTGCTATAACGCAAACAACAAAAGAAAACCTTATTGTGAGGTGAGAAAAGAAACATCAGTCTATAAGAGCTTGCTGTGGACCAAACGCCTCTTCTTTTTAATGAAATAGGAGGCGCAAACGAGCAGACGGATCACCTGATGGTAAGCGATCGGCGCCGCCCATGGATACCTGCAACACCAAATGAGTCACAGGTGTGTTGCCGGCCTTATATCATCAAATAATATGAAATAGAGAAATTGAGAAGTACATCTTCTCAATTTCTCTATTTGATAGTCCAGGTTTGACGATGTTTTCCTTCATCGTATGACAACGTGTTGTCTAAACTTCTTAGAAAGTATGTTGTACATAACTCAGAAAAGTCACATTGATACATACTAGTTTTGGATGCGAATAATTCTTGGGTGCCTCAATTTTTGAGCTGCCGCGACGCATAGCCTTGCAACAGCACCTTTTAAATATCGAACACTTTGTTACTTTGTTTTAATCTGTACAAACAATTTATTATTATAAAAGTATCACGAAAATTAAACAAGAAAATATTTATTTTACGCTTTAAAAATTGTAAATTACCAGTAACATTGTAAAACGAATATTTTCCACGTTTCACAATATAATTTCCTGATATTTTTGACACGTAATCTCGTAAATATATTTTTTATTAATACTGCTCCTGTTCCGCTAAACCTGTTTCGTTATGTTGAAAATTTCCGTGAAATATTGCATATGTTAATTCGTGCACCGAGCTTTTGATTAAAAACTCATATTTTAGAATATAAATTCAATAAACGCGTATTTGAATTGCATTTCGATAGATTTTTTGTACAAATCAACAACATGAACTAAATCTTTGAAATATAGACATATTGTTTAGTCATTTGCTTTATCCAATATTATATAATATACAGATAAACTATTACAATTTGAAATGATTTAAAAAAGAAATTGGTTGCTAATGAGTCATGTCATTTTAGATAAAAAAACGGGTATGAAAATATGTATAATAATGATAATGGACGTCTTGTCGCCATTCCTCATGAGAAGAACCTGAAACCTAAAAGCTGAGAAAGATGAACAATTACAATGTGCAGTCAAATTTGACCGCACGGTAGACGCTGAGGTGTGGGGAGCTGGTGTAAAATAAATAACACGTCTGTTGCGGTTCACGGTGTACTATATTCTGCTCATAATCCTAACTACTACAATAACATATAACCCTCTTTGAACGCACTGGCTGGGCTACTGTACAACGTATCCTGGGTTTGATTGTGTGACCCACAAATTGGTGTCTCGGGTCTGAGTGGTTTGTGCATGTGAATTTGTATGTTTGTACCCACGATACAGGAAAAAACTTGTATGGTGAAACTTTAATTAAAAGAAAAAGAAGAAGCTGTTTCATTTTGAAATTAAAATTAAAATTGAATATTTAGATACATAGAGAGAATATGAAGAAGGAGAATGATAAAGATCAAAGTTGTAACCAACTCTAAGGTCCTGAATTGGAAAACTAATAATCTGTCATCATTGCCATCAGCCTATAACTGTACTAATGCACAGAAAGGCTTTATAACCACACGAAATAGGAATAAAGAATTATCACTTCGCTTGCTCAAGGCAGATTGTTGTTTTCATACTTATGATTTCCAACTTTAAGTTCAATTTCCAATACGCATGTTAACTTAGAATTCTTATTAAAAAGTATTAAGACTTTTTTATTTTTCAGATGGTCTGATGCTGTGTTAAGTTTGCATTTAAAATAATCCGTTAGAAGCGTTGCCCAAAGTATACAAGAATAGTCACAGGAGTCCCAATAGTAAATCTGAACTGCCTTTGAAATAAGCAGACTAGATCACGATTCGCTTTAAAAATATTATAGACAAATAAAATATATTTTTAATTAAGAAAGATAAACACATGAATAATGTAACAAATATTTACTTTCCATTTTGATATTTACAGAAACTCTTCAATTGCATTAATGGACTTTATGTTGTAAATATTTAAATTCAAAATTGTATAGATTGCTCAAGTTACTTTTGTTGCAATATTCATTTTGTAAGTAATATTATGCCAGTGTTTTTCACATCACATCATTAGCTTTTAAATGCCCACTGCTTACGGCTTCTTCTTACACAGAGAAGGTTTGAGCATTAATCACTACACTTGCTCGAAGCAGTTGGCGATTTCAAACTTATATAATAAGAATTCAGAAGTCCAGGTTTCCTCAACCTCAGGTTCAGTTGAAAACCAGAGTCAGGCACTAGTTGTATGGCATACATGCTGAACTGAACCTTTTTTGGCGCAGCTGTGAGGCACACCACACTTTATTTTTTATTAATTTTTGGTTATTTTAGGTACCTTTTTGTTTCTTTTTATTCTATTTTTAATTTGTTTTTTTTTTTTTTTTATTTTGAATCTTATATTTTTTGCTTCATGTTTGTGATTTTCGTGTGCCCTACACTGTGGCAAAATAAATTTATTTTCTTTCTTTCTTCTTTCTTTCTCACGATGTTTTCCTTTACCTTATGTCAGTGGTGTCTAAATAATCATAGGAAGTACATATAACTCAGAAAAAGTCGCATAAGAACTTGCCAGGTTAGCAGTTCTTGCTCATGCAGATGTGATAATCAGCTTATTGTTATCGAAATGTGTGATATATTCGTGGTCCACAGACCAACATAGTCGCACAAGATTATTTGTATCGTAATGCGATTACATAACAGGTGCTCACAAAAATCCCTCAAAGAGAAGATAAACATTGGTTGAATACCGAGGGAATACTTATTAGAAACATATTTCAGCGATAAACATCCTGCTTGTGGTATTTTCGTGTATTTACAATATACTAAGGAGACGCCCCAGCCTCGCTCGGTATTTTTTGTTAAGTTATTTTAAATATTCGTTTTTTTTTTTGTAATTTGTCGCTCACGTGAATTTGCTAATATTAATAATAAGTAAAAAAATAAGTAGAGTTATTCATGAGTAGACAGCGCGTCGCGGCAACGACGCGGTGACGTCGCGCAACCTACTTTCGCTTCAGCTTTTCTTAATTAATTCATGTAAGCCACTATTGCCAATCAATTTAGCATGACACACGACAGTTACTATTCAGAGATGTTTAGGAGTTGTTTCTTTACATACATTTCGATGAATCATTTTTAAGCTTTAAGTTCATGTTCAAGCATGATAACTTAGAATTCTTTAATTAAAAGCCATGCTTCGGCACGAATGGCTTGACTGGAGTGATACAATGGCCTTACTGAAAACCGGCGTGAAGCAACCATAGCGTTGTGTTGCGCCGCGTGAATGTGTGGCTCAATCATTCCCGACCGTTCGTTTGCCGACCTATAACATAAAAAAGTAACTAAAACTTTAAATGTCCTGATAGCGACGTGGAGTCTTCATGATAGTCCGGTCATAATATCAAAAATAATATCAAAACGTTTTTAGTTGAAACAAATCATTGCGGAAAGAATAACTTATAATGATGAACATTCTAACAAATAGTTCTTAGAACTTTCAAAAACTTAGACTTTGATTTCAAAATTCTGCTATTTACCAAGTTTCGAACCTGTGCCTTCATACATGAAAAGCTTCGCCAGTTCCTTGCTTAGTCTTAACCTCCGGGCCACCAGGCCATTTAATATCAAAGTGCATACTATGCTAGGTTACTAGTACAAGTATAAAAGAGGTCAACGACCCAAACTGTTTGTTACCCAGAGTTTACTCCAGTAGCCCAAGGGATAGAAATGTGTTATTTTGACGAAGGTACTACGTGGGTTCCTAAGGGAACGAGCTACCGAGGACAATGCACACACAAAGATCTACATATATAGTCTTTATTTACATAAGATATAGGCATCATTTTTGTTTATATTAATTAAATAATATAAATATATTGGTATATTTGTTTTTACTCTAAACGATCAAGTACAAGTGTTTTGTAAATATTTTTTCATCACTCGCGAAAGTAAATATTTATTTTCATTTATTGAAGAAAACATTTTGTGATACATATTTATGGACGAAATGATCTAAGTTTTCCTTTGATGTATCGAAATAAATGGTTTTATATTAGCTTTCTAAAACGTTAGATTAATATATTCACGGAAAATTGTAAAAGTAAATCATTCGCATAAGTAGAAACTTGAGCTAAAAGTCGGAAATCAGTACAGCGCGTGTATCGACACGCTGGAGGAGCGAACAATTCAATAAACGACTCCACAGCGCTCTCTATTCCGATCACGTATAAGCACTGACTAAAAAAATAGTTTTCTCATATTCTGTCGATAGAATTATTGAATATTTCCGAACTAATATAATGTTTCAGTATTGACAGTAACTAAAATTGCTTTCAGGTGAAACTTTTAGGTGATCGCCTAAATTCCCACGCTTGGTAGACTGGTTGGTGATTATGATTAGATAGTGGAAACTTTGTGGCCAAGTATTGTAGTCCTAATGACGTTATGTGCTGTAGAAACATTGATATACATAGTGCGGTAGCCGATGGATTGGCTGGCGGTGAACGTCGCGGTTTCAATTTCCGTTCGAAGCAAATTGGGTGACAAACAGATTACGTGGTGTTGTTCTACACGTCAAATAGATTACGATTGGTTGGTCCCAGGGTGAATATGTGTGTATTTGTAGGTAGTGTGTGTGCTATGCTACGGCACCCTCACAAGAAACCGGCGTGAAACAACCACAGCGTTGTTTATTGCCGTGTGATTGGGAAGGGCCCCAGTTCCTAAAACCTCTTATCTCCGAAAGGCCAGCTACACATTTGCGATATCTCTAACTCTCCCTGAACAACTCATGAAAGCCTAAAAAAGAGAACCACTTAGTGAAATGAAAACTAAGCTTTAGCTTTCTACTATATTCGGGGTTGAGAGTCAAGTGGCATAAGGTACCGCGGTGTCGACCTTGAGCAGGAGAAATAACGTTGTGGTTTTTAGTCAGTAAGAGTCTGATTCTCGCCTTACCTTGGACGAAAAGTCTTTCAATGATTTTTTCTCCTATTACAAAAAAACTACGTTGTAATTTTAAAGTATCTATGAAGACTAGAAATGGAAAATACTTGCTTGTACTTTATGTTCGCTTATCCGCTATTTCATTAAAAAAGTCACCAGTCAAATCGTAATTTTAAATTTAACAGAATAGGCACTTTTGAACTTTAAACAAAAAATGAAATATCAAAAGTTAAGTGTCAATCTGTCAGCCTGTACTCTAGTGAAGTTATTTGCTTTGCATCGAAACACACATTACATCCATCATATCAAATTGCATAAAATAAAAGATAAAATCCATGAATAATAAACACATGTTGTACATCCATAATTGGATATTTGATAACTTGTGAAATTAAATAAATTTTTCGATTTATCACAATCGACAGTTTTCTATACATTTTACTCGCGTCATGTGAATTTGAATCAAATGAAAAATGCTATTTTACATGGAATTATTAAAATAATTTATTTTTGACTTAGTCACACAATTAAAAATAACAAGTAAGTATGTCTAATATCTCATTATTATCGGAATTATCGTCAACTTCCGTAACCTCACGTTTCCACGCACACACCGTACACACAACGTCACACAGCCACCGTGTAAACACAGAGACCCACAGAAACTTTCTCCGAAACTTGGAGTACACAACCAACCTTTTTGGAGTCGGTTAACAAACCAGGAAATACGTGTTTAGTTTAGAGAAACGTGCTTTTGTTCGGTAGGAAATCGACGCCGAGCGAAAAAGTAAGTGTGTAGATTTATCGTCGCCGGCTCTCGGGGTATTTCAGCGCTTGTCTTGCAAGACTTATTGCGAGTGATGAGCGGTAGCGAGGGCGAGATACTTAATGCAATCTAATTACAATTCTATCCAAATGCGATTGAGCTCACATTGCTTTTTAGGTGTAGACTCATGTGAGTATGTATTTTTCTCTGCATGTCGTTATAACTATTAATTACCTAAATATATTTCGTTGTTAAAACAATGATTTAAAATTGGTGATATTCCGTATCGGTAGGGAGAGAGTTGAGTTTTTTCCATCAGATACATCTCATTTGACATGGACCAAGACCCGACCTCACAGATTCGTCTTCAGCGAAAAAATAAATTATTCTTTTCTCCTGAAATTACTTCTCCCAGCGTTTTACGGTTTGTATGTTACAATACAAAGTTCCTTCCTTTGTGAGAGCAGGATTTATTTATTTTTATTAAACATTCAGAGGATGATAGCAGTGTTGTATGACTAATGTAATTCCTTCCTTGTCCTTCGTATTATGTCGATGTGTGAGTTTTATACGGACTGTCCTTGTTTGATTTTATTTACAAATACGTGTGAGAATTGAACACGTGTAAACAATATTAAAATTACTATGTATAATATATAATGTACACGTATCAGGTTCTCATTCGTCTGATTGCATAAATTGGAATTCCAAAATGTTAATCATTGATCAATTGATGAATTTATGTTCCTGCGAATTAATGTGCAATTATTTTGTTGTTAATTACATTAAAATTTAATATTAATTCAATGTATATGTTGCTAATACATATATTTTATGTATTCGTCCTCACAACAGCTTCAGATTAAAATCCTCTTCGGTGTAAATACTTAAATCTTTTTCCAAGATAAGGAAAAATAAACACACGTCGTCAAAGCATCCGTAAGCCGATTACTTATCTATACACGTATATATGTATATGTACGTACAGCAGACACCTTAACTATACATATATTATATATGTGTTATATTATTTTTACAAAAGAAAACGGCTCTGTTACTCGTTGCAGTAGTATGTTTTTAGCTATCTCTAAATTGACAATCGTTTTAGCAATTCGAAGGCTGGTCTAGCTGGTCCCCAATACATTGCTGTATGTCGGCACAATCTGGCACAACCTCGTTCTACTCCGGATTAGAATTCGTCGAGCTATCTAACTGTCAGTCACAACGGCCCCCGAGTACCTAACTCAATCCGTTGAAAGGAATTCCAAAGTCATTTTTCTTTTAGGATGCCATATTGTCTTACGTTAAAACCCAAAGACATTGTTTTTCTGCACGTTCTTAGAAATTTGGATTTTTGGAAATAATTTCGTGATGAAAGTCGACGTCTTTACCGCCATTTTTTCAATTGTCTTTATAGTTTACGGTTTTGAAGGAACAAAACCCATAAGCCCTTTATTGGGGAATTTATGTACTAATATAAATTATTAATTTTAATTTAGGCGGTCCTTTGGGTTATTTCAGTTCTAAAATAACGCTGTAAACTAAACACGTTTACAAAAAATATCCGACTACATTTGAATCGGAATTATACAAAATAAACAATTCAGGAAATACGTGCTACGCGCTACGGAACTGGTGCTACGGGGCTACGCCGTAGCTTTGACTGGGCCCGCCTGCCAGTGACGAGAAATGTATCGAAGTATATTTAAGCATGAAACGGTTAAAGTTTATTTTAATAGCTACAGGTCCTATTGGCAGATTTTCGTAGTAAACATATTTCACTGGATACAGTACTGTTCACAGAATGTCACGTAGCAGATTGTATTCCTATAAAATGCCTTTGTAGTCACAATGGAGGATAATTAACAATTTTCATTACTGGGAACTGTTTAATATCTATTTTCCGCTTTGTGCTGACTAAAAAATCAAACATTGAAAACCAAACTAATATGTTTTATAGCATAACAAAAATCATAAAGTCATTGCTCAAGGTCGTTATTTTTCTATACAAGGCAAATACGAAACTTCCAGGAAACACTGCCATTCCCCCGAGAAGAAGTTACATAAAGAGATAACACATGAATCCTTCAGTTACAGTATTTTTTCTGCACATTTGTAACCGGTCGCCCGTCGGCGACCTCTAGGGACTTAATTACGTAAATTCATCGTTGTCCATATCTCTAAGTGTTAGGGTTGGCAAATCTTAAAATCTACTAATGAACGAGTAATAAGCTTAGCTTCGTTGTATATGAGTATATTTCTGTTGTATGTGTTTTTTCGCACGTATCGATATTCATCGTCATCAACATCATCATTATTAGCAGGAAGACATCAACTGATGAAACTGGCCTCTCTATAGCTCTCCACGTCAAATGACTACTAGCCACTCACATTCATCATAATTACAATAATATTAATCAAACAATTTCTAGAACCCGACGTAGCGGCTAACAACCCTAAGCTAAAGACATAGTTGAATGGCTGCCCGCGTTTTGTCTCGTATTTGCACTATTGTGTCAAAGTCTACGACGTTTGGCGGCACTTTGCCGGTCCTTGTTAGTTCGGACTCTAGGGTAAACGCTCGCGCCGGCCATCGAACTGTAATCACTCGTATTGTTACTCTAACACTGTTGCAAATTGAATGGATATGTTTATTTTGTATTATTTTTAGTACTGTAATGAACGAAAAGAAAGTACAACAATTGTTTATTTAATACTCGTATATTGTTAGCAACAGGCTAGACTTACACCAGATTATCAATTTGTATTGACACTGGGAGTGCCTTTATGAGGTTATTATACGAGTAATAGTCGATTATACGACCTGTCATTAGCAGTATCGATATAATTACAAACAGACGCAGGTCTCATGTGTCGATTATGATCATAATGAGCTTGTATACAATATTCTATACATTAGTGATCCATTCCAAGCTCCCCCTCCCATTCCTCCCCTTCACTCTCTCTTTCACTCCATCTCCACCCTGGTTATCCAACCTTACTACCACGAGCCGTTCGTATTGTCACTTTGTGTCATTTTCGTTCCCAATGGGAATTTCAATGTGTCAATGTAGTCATGTACGAATGTATTTTGAATATTCGAATGTCTAACTGAATCACTCAGACGGTAACACAATCCATATTGGTGTACATGAAAGTGCCATCTTCGATGCGGCGCTAATTAAATTTTGAACTCCATTCAGATGTGCTCGACATAGCTCAAGAATCTGAACGTGCAGCATTCAAAAGCTCCTTTGGTATTGTGTGACGTGGCGAGCGTGAGCTAATGGTAACGAGGGAATTTTCTTACCTCGGGGACGTTGGAAACAATTCGCACGTTTGTATAAATCTGGTTTAAATGACTTTAAGTGTTTTCAAAACGCTTAGATTTGAATGTGTAATGCTCTCCTAAACACCTTAAGACCCGGTTACTGAAAGGCTTGTCAACGCTAAAATTAACTAATCTCCTGTCAAGTCATCTGATTGGTTGTTGATAATTCAGTCAACCAATCAGATAACTTGACAAGAGATTGAATTGATTTTAACATTGATCAGCCTTTCGGAAATCGGGAGTAAGTATTCGCAAAATAAATCTCAAAAGTAATGTTTAGTTATGATGTATTAAGGTTCAATATTGACCGTACATAGCTATACTTATAGTGTGATTTGATAATATGATATGGGCAGTTAATACAATTACGATGCTGTATTGAACAGTAACTTAGTAATGTCTCTCGGTTAACTTTAATGAGCTAGTTAAACGGAAGGACGCCGATCCAAGTTGTACATAAATTCGATAGTAAATAAAATATACATATTGTTACGCCATCCATTATCCTTTTATATTTTTTAGACGAGGTTGTTGTACGAACATGTCGTCCAAAAATATGATTTCACTCACGCCATGATTTATTTAATAGAGCGTAAAAAATAAATTTCATTAATACGGTATTTGAGCAATTGGATTTTTGTTTCTAAAATTTATTATATTAAGCTGCTTATGGGTCTGCAAATCATCCGATTCGCAATACTAGAAGTTACGTTTGCGTTGCCGGCCTTTGGCAGCTAGGGATTTAAGTATAGGGTACTTGATAATTGTTGATTAGTTAGAAATTGAGAGGAGTCAACGGGGCACTGGGCCTCCGGTAACCTTACATACGCGGTGATCACAACACAAGCTTTCTTTCACGCTGATGTTCTGTGAGGCTGTGGAACCACATCGTTAGAGCCTGCTCATTCGTAACAAATAAGTTTTGTCATCAAACATTTTTGGCGTGATATTTTTGTAACAATCTACTCACGGGGTGTTAAACCTGAGTGCTAGATATATAAAAGGTAATGAATATGTCTGGCAGAGTTATATTATCAAACGAATTAAATTGTTTCATTCCTCTGTTGAATGTAAGACGGTAGCCATTAATTTTTCCTTATTTTCTTCGCTTTCTGCATGACGTGATTAATCCCGGTTTGTCCCAGCACTCGCCTCCCTACTTAGTGTTTTCTACTACCTAGGAGCGCTTTAAATATTTTAAAGTAAAAGAAAGGAATCTGCAATGGTATTCTACTAATAGAATCCTATTATCTTATCTTATTTGGATTGAGTGTGACAAATATAACTTTAATTTTATTTCTTAATAATTTTATTTAACGTCGCCGCGACTCGCGTCTTGCTCATAAATAATGCCCTTTATAAATTAAAACTAATAGAAGCTTTTTAGTTATTTCACGTGAACAAGGCGGGTTTTTTAATTTTAGTATTTCTCAGGAAATAACTGTATAATATAGGTACCTTGATTTGTAAAATATCGATATCACAGATTAGTGTAGAAAATAATTCATCATCATGATGATCAGCCTGTTGTCGTCCACTGCTGGACATAGGCCTCCCCAATTGCACGCCACTGAGCTCGATGTTCAGCTCTTCTCATCCAACCACTGCGAGTCACCCTGCGGATGTCGCCAGTCCACCTAGCTGTAGGAAATATAATTAACTAGTTAAAAATGTACTTTTCAGTAATTTTTATTGCAAAGTAGATTACTTAACCAGCGACCGCACTGGGTCCATGGCGGTATATAACCTCGTAGATCCTGTCTTATACGGCGCGTTTTTTTAATGCGAAGCATAATTATTAATGTATTAAATTTCAATTTCTTATTTCACAAAAACGCGGTTCAAACCCGGTATGGTTCCACCCTAGAACTACTGCAGTCTGATAAATATTTCAACACAAGTAAAGAGGAAAACATTTTCGATAAAATGTTTGATATTATACCACCAGAATCACTATATCGACACCGATTTTCACAGAAACTTAATTTAGGTGGAGTCAGTCCAATAACTTTTAAAATAATGGCGGATTTTTTGCTAGATAGTACTACTGAATCCGATTAAAACGACGGTTGGAGTGAATCGAGCTAAATTTTCCGATTTTAGTGTTCCCAGAGATCTAGACCACAGAGACGCCTGAATAGATTAACACTAGGATCTCCAGTCATGTGCTGCAACTTAGAACTTAATTGTGGATGGAATGCTTTCCTATGCTCACTGACCTGCCATTTGATTAAACTGTAGCACTACATACTGCTACTACTACTACACGACATGTGTATTTGTTAGAAATGCACCGTTCTTAACGAATTCTTGTTTCTATATTTTACTTGTATTTTAATACTTTTCTTTCACTTCTAACCAAAAGCCTCTTCTCAAATGGAGAAGGTTTGGAATTAATCACCACTCTTGTTCAAGGCGGATTGGCGATTTAAAACAAATAATAAAAATTATAAGTCAATGTTTCACCGTATGTCAGTAGTTTTTTAACAATTATAGAAAGTATTTAGATATATATTAACTCGGGAAAAGTCGCAGTGTCATTTTACTTAAAAGGTGGTATTATAGTGTTCGTCATCAACATCAGCCTATAAGTGCCCACTGCTGAGTAGAAGCTTCTTCTTACACAGAGAAGAAGTTTTTAACATTAACCAGGGCACTTGTTTAAATCGGATTTACGATTTGAAACTTATATATTAGGAATAGTCCAGCTTTTCTTATAATGTATTTCCTTTTATTGTATGTAAGGCTAGTGATGAATAAATAGTCTTAGCTCGGACTAAGTCACATTGATACTTTTCTGGTTTTTAACCACTCTTTCTTGCATAAGAAGCAAGCACCTGAAGGTTTGTTCATGTGGTCTCATTTAGTAACAAGATTACCAAAAGGAACTTGGTCGCAATTAAACCAGAATTATTTTACGGTTAGACTATATTTTAAATTGACATCTAAATTCTTTTCGTAATTTCACCGAAAGTTAGTTAAACCGACTAAAGGAGAATGTGACTAAGTGATAATATGAGCAAATCCGTTCCCAAGATAAGCTAAAACTACAAATTAATATAGCTGAGGTCTAGAAAATATGGTAGCAAAATGTGCAAAATGATGTAGAATGAGAATATATCTCATTTTCCAAGATATCATGATTTATTTGAACGTAAAAGCACTTCCCTCTGCATTTTGCTGTAAAATTTATAGAGGTTTAAAAAGATCTATAGTACCTTATCGGGAGGTGCCGGGAAATAATAATTATTAGGAAATTATGACTAGAAGTTACTATCCATATATGAGTAGTCACTTATTTTTAATTACGTCATAGATATTTTAAAATACAAGGGTATCTATTTTTAAAGCCTAGTATCTTACGCTCACCTTTACAGGCACTGTCTTGATCACGACTTTATTTTAGTTATATGTAAGTATCTAAGTGTTACAGATTTAGCTGTGCCCCGCGGTGGCACTCACGTTCTTTATAGCCTTTGTGTTCACTATGGGAAGTATAGCTTCCCAATAGTGATATCATTTTTCAAATCGATCAAGGTGTTTTGTAGCTCATTCAATTAGATCAAATTCAAGCAATCAAATATTTTCTTTTTCGTAATATTAGTACAGGTAATAAGCAGAAATCGGTTTGCTATTTATTACATAAGACCATTAAAAAATAATAAAATCCTCTGCCTCTGTATACGAATTATTATAACCTTGATATTATATGACTTCTTACATTTCAGCACATAGAAACTTGGAGCTATAAGTTATCTGGTATTTACGTAAGAATGGATAAATTATGATGTCCATAGATTATTCATGTCTATAGATGAATAGAGTTTGTCCCCAATTGTCCTTGCGTTGGCGATCGATCGGTCCTCTCACTCATCGGGAGTGAGGCAGCGAGGCTCTGTTGTCACTCCTACTGGACCGTGCACACTGAGCGCGGAATAAATTATCTCCTATTAATTATTCATTACTTTGCAAGCAGAGGAATATTGCAATTTTACGTCGAAAGCCACCTTGAAATATGGGACAACACGTTCAGTCTTGTACGAGCGCTCGTCATTCAGAACGGAACAAGTCGGCTAACAACACTATGCAAATACAGTAATCCATTTTCCTGGTTCATACTAAATTAAATTTGCATGCTCGGAGATTTGTTTAATGCTGCTATGAAGGCGGCTGGTTTATTACATTCAGAAGCAGGTCAAGTGGAAGTCGCTGGCAAATCACGCATAAATGTCATAATAATTATAAATTGTTGAAGCAATGGTGAATCTTCTGTTATTTTTAATAGGGATAATCATTCCAATAATTGTCATATCACTGATAGACATGTTTTTACGATATTATCTCGAGAGCCAGTATATAAAACAGCTATTGGTACCGCAAGCAAGAAAGCTGTCATAATAAATACGATAACTCAGTCTCCGTTCAGTGTCCCGGCATATAACGTTGTCTTGAGCGGAACAGTGGAGCGATTCGCCCGGATTTATGTCTGTAGCGGTAAATTCCTTTCCAAGTAATTTACCTCAAAGTGGGGGAGAGTGTGAAAACAATTGCAATTAAATTAAATCGTGTGAAAGCCACGGCTGGAGTTGGTGTGTACTTTTTAACCGCCTCATTGATTTAGTGAGAGCCGGGAGCCGCCCGACTAACATATTCACAAACGCTCTCTTAATACATCAATAATCCTCATGACACTCACTCGAATGTTCCATCGTCTGGAAAGTTTACTTTCAGATATTTTTATTATATGTTTAAGGGTCTGAGTTTTACAACTCGTTATTTTGTTACATTTCACGTTAAAAGTTTTTTGTTGTTCTTAATTACAACGTCGCGTCATGTTAAGCAATTTTAAAGAATAAAAAATCAAGTCGACTTATGCTATCACGACACGTATTACAATTTAGTTACTAGTACAGTGTAAACCAAAGCTTTGTGGCTGCCTGAAGGCTGTATATACAAGTCTATATATGTATGTATAAGCCTATATACTTAACTAACAATGTTGATTCGATTGTAAGAGCCGGTTCACACGGGTGACTAGGCTTTGTGTCAATATCGTAATTGACGTTTGTTGGCGATTCGGTTTGACGGACGGTTTGATATCGTCATCTAACTGTGATGGGGCATTACCTGTGTAGTGATAAACTTGTATTTGATTTTGATGCTCGTATATGAGCTGTACGTATGTTAGAAAAAGTTCATATGACTTTTCTGAAGTATGTTAGACATAACAATCGTTACTTTAAGTGCTACACTGTTTATATAACATATAAGAAATTGATCAAATCAATAAATTATTGCATCCAATTTTTGGCTAAGAAAAATTAAATAAGTACCCTACCTATTTTAATAACAATGTATTCCAAAGTTTAATTCAATATTTTTACATTTATTTAAAAACAATATTAAAATAAATACCTATACATAATTTCGTAGCTTTGTAAAATATTAATCCGATTTTAATCTGCATGAAACCCCGAACAATTTAAATTACAATAGTAGTGTTGTAAATCTCGGAGATTACCGGAATTTTCGCGGACAATAGGAAGGAATTACTGTTATATGCAATCACATTTAACATTTCACTTATAATTCCTTCACTATTATTTATTGTACTAAGCCTAAGTAGAAACTTTAGGAAATTATTTATGAATTCATTGTACTTTAAATAGTTATTTAATGAATTAAATGCATTTAATTCTATTCCCAGAAGTGATTTAATTATATTCCCAAATTCGATATAATTTTGCCGACTAAGATACCGGCTGTTTAGAAACTAGGACTTAAACTGTATTAAAATTGGGTAGTTTCCTAGGTCAAAAATAAATTTATTCGATATTTCGTTTCAATACAATAAAATATTGAAAAATAACTATACTTTTATTCATCAATCGATCGATACACAAAATTTACAGATACATTATTTTTTTGCTAATTTTTAAGAAATAAGTAAGCTATTTGATCTTATTATACTATGACGTCATAACTCAGTAGTTCATACAAATTGAATAGAAAAGTGTCGTTTTTGACATTTGGATAAAAATATTGTCTTTGACTAGTTGGAAACTACCGTATTATGTTTCACTAGAAGTACCTAAAGTCTTAGCCCAATTTCGCACGGCTACTATTTTCAACATTTCATGTAAAACAGCATTTTTTGTCCGGGTGTCTGAAATTAATGAACACGACAAAAATGGCAACGACAAAAAATACCCTTTTAGTGTAGTTGTCAGAACTTTTATATTTTTATATAACATTCTAACATGGAGAAGGGAGCATCACTCTTTTCAATGATTGGCGAATTGTAACTTATTGGATTAGAAACAATGATATTATATATTAAACAGATATATTTTACAGGCAAAAGTGAAGGCTCGAAAAGGATACAATTGTATGCAAGTGCAATTAGTCTCTCTTAGAATAATGTTTGTTTACGTTGAGTACGTTATTGATAACAATAGCTAAATGGTTTTTTCTTGTTTTATTTATGATACTATCCTTTTTTTACAATTTTAACTTGTAGTGACATGTACAATTAATGAAAGGTGAGTATGCTCACGCTTACACATTTTTCGTGCGTTTTGTAATGGTATAACATATCTGTGTTTTGAATAACATCATGTTATTTCGAAAAGTCACATTGGTCATAAGTCGACTTTAACCTCCCAACACGACTGAATTTTCATATTTTCATGAAATAATTAAAAGTTCAACGTCTCTGTATCAAATGCCTTGCAGTGTACAGCTGTTTATTAATCATGCGTGATGTTGACAGGCGTCACGTTCCAAAGACATGAAGTACTTAATCATGATCAAAACGCTATCAACAAACAAAAGGTCTCAGTGCGTCTCAACCCTTGTATCTCTCAGGACCTCAGAACACTTACAGGTTACTCCAATCTGCCTGTCCCAATTTCAAGATTAAAATCAGCCTCACAAACGGAAAATTACCAATTTTTTTGCCAACAGAATTTTATCCACAAATTAAAAGGCAAGATCGAGCCGGCTAACTGGATTTCTGTTTCATTTTGTCGGGAAACAAATAAACTGGGATAGCTTTTGTTACCAAGTTTTTTCCAGTACATACCTACCTGAGCTTAAATAAATATGAAATCTAGAAAAGAATGACTTCTTGTTTACAAAAAAAAAATACTTCTTATGAAAAACCTAATTGATTTTAGATACATGTAAATGTTTTTAACTTCAGTGCAATAGAGTTACGAGTTATATTAAAAGCAAATGTCAGGCATTTACAACGGGCTGGGTGTCCGGCCGGGGCTGGCGGTGTGTTCTCATGGAGGCAGCGGGCGGCGGGCGGCGGGTGCTGTGGCCAGGGCTCGCTACGTGATGTCCGAGGCAGGGAAGGGTCCCGATACGTAAACAATTGACACTCGTCACACGATACTACAAACTACACTCGAGTGTATAACACGGCCCTTGTTGCAATTGAATTGGGAAATTGTTATAGACAACTTTTTACCCTGATTCCTAAACGGGTTTCGACATATCTAACTACGAACTCATAGTTTTTATTTTGTGTCGATTACAAGTAAAAAATTTTGAGTAGCTCTAGTGAATAATTGACTATCAATAAAAGTAATCACTCATAATTCAAACAAACGTTGGTGTTTACCACAATTTCTAACTATACAAGTAATAAAAAACTCATGTTAAAGGTTGATTCAGTGTTTACAAAACGGGGGTAAATAACAATAGGTCGTCGGACCCGAAAACAAAACACTGACAACTTGTTTTTGCTGACCCCGGACTGATGTTCAGCATTTTAATTGTCCTGTGGACTGCTACGTGCGGTTAGGTAGAACATTTTTTTTTATAAGGACTTCACGTATATTAGCTTATTTGTAGAATTAGTAGATTTGGAATTGAATTATTTCTGTTTGTATAAAAATTTGTTGACTGCAAGTATATAATACGGGTACGAATATGTACCTTAGTCTTTTTGTATAAATTGTATTTTTATTTAATAATTACACTTAATTGAACGGTGTGTGTAAAGACTAATCTGTCTCTTTAGATGGTTCGTAGGATTAGGTAAGATCTGTATCTTGCATGGTGTTCCTGTGATTAATAATAAGTCTAACTTTATACCTCTTATTAGGTAATCAACGTCGTTAATTAAATAAAAATATATTACCTAACATTTTTGGGCCATTTTTTGCGCAAAACTTGTATAGGTACCACATCATAGTATACAACACAACAAAACCATTGTTATAATTTCAATTATTTAATTAAATAAAACTCGTTTTATAGGTGAACATTCTTCGTTGATGTGTTCTATTTCAACTACTGTTAGTTAAAGTTCAGTGTCGTGTATAATTGGATTTTTATTTGGAAATTCTAAGTGATGGCACGTAGTTCTGAATGTGCCCTTTGGCGATAGACCCGCCATCACTTAGGAAACTGGGCCAATCTTTGAGCACATAAAATCAAATTGGGAATCGAACTATTCTTCTAATGTTCATTGTTTTTTGAGGTCACAATAAAATTTATTTTTATGTCTAACGAAAGGGAATGTAAAAAATGTATTTTATTACATATAATTTAAAAGTCAAAATGCGTCAGCATACCAATTAGAGATATTTAACAGCAAAATTATTGTGGCAAATAGCAAAATACTGTCTTATGTTAAGTACTTTACGTTCTTATTCTTCTCACTGTCTCCATTTATCTATCTCTCTCTCTTTCTCTTTTTCTTTTTTCTCTCTCTCTCTCTTCCACTATATTTTGTTTTATTATAAATATAAGTGCTAGACGCGTAGATGTAGGTAAGCAAAATCTAAACAAATACAAGCATTGGTTTTTCCTTGCTATAGCATTGTACATATAGTCTTGATTTCAGTTTCATTAATAAATCGAATACAATCGACAACAAGAACAAAGCCAGCAATTTCACGACTGAAAAAAATGTACCGGACTTTTTGCGCGGCTAAACGGAATTTAATCGGTAGAACCATTGAGGCGTTGCGTTTCTCTACGTTGTCGGTGACAAATTAAGTTCGTTTTCAGATTTTCTCTGCGGAACCCTAAAACAGCAGACGTCGATAGAACGAAGATTAATCCGATTAATTTTAAAATTAAGTGACTATATTTAGATATTAATTTTGTAGCTTAGTAAAATAATTATTTGACGATGTTATTATATTTGATCAGACGTCCTTTTTCGATAATCGGATTAATTAGAATGGTATTAAAAACCTTTTTTTATTCCAAATATTTTTGTAATTGAATTGGGCGTTTCGATATTGCTTTACGTATAATTTTCTCGGAGTTTCCAATGTGATCCTCTTAATGATGGCTGAGAAGCTATTCTCCCTGAATTAAATACATAAACAAAATAATTAAAAATATCATCAAACCTTATTAACTATTTCATTAGACTCATGCGATTTGCTTGCAACTTCAGCATCAGCATCAACCTATGAATCCATTGCCGAGCTTATATTTTAACGGCATATTCAAACGTGGACAAAACATATTATTTACACAGAAAGCCAAAGAATTGCGATTTTCAAAGATTTCCCATTCGATACGACCTTTGAACATTAAAGAAATAAGCGTACTCCTTCTTAAAGTTCCGGCAATGCGCACATGACTGCTTTGGTGTTGCGGGTGTCCATGGGCGACGTTATCGCTTACCATCAGGTGACTCGTCCGCTTGTGTGCCAAGTATTAACAAACATCTATCTTATTCTATCACACTTACAAACTTTCGCAATTATTTACGTTTATAATATATAGTAGGATAGAATATTTTAATGTATACATACCGGCTATTTAGATTTTGAAATATACCTTTACTGGTTTGTATTACATTATTAGCAGCTCGCCCCTGCTTCGCACGGGTCTCATCATCTCGCTTACGATGAAAGGGTCCCTATTGCCTAACTCTCCCCTGAACTTTTCTAAAATTTTCTTTCATAAGAACCTTCTCCTGACAATAACAAATTCAACAAAAAAAGAATTAGCAAAATTGGTCCAGGCGTTATTGAGTTATGCGCTTACCAACATATTTTGCGATCCATTTTTATATATAAGATAATAATATTATGTTTTTTAATTGGTGTAACAAAAATTACTTCAACTCCCTGTACCTAGATTTAAAAAGAGGCCAGGCAAATATAACCCTTATTCCTTAATATTAAAGTACGGATACAATACATATAATATATTTTAGTGAATACCTAAAAGTGTTATTTAGCTTCATTCTTAATGAATTATGAATTATATTAAAACAATACTATTTTATTTTCCAGTTGCAGTAACATTAAACATGTTTTAATTATTTTACGTTTTTGAGGGTTCATTAACAATTTATTTTAATAAAATGTATTTATTTATTTAACATGAATTATTAATTTGTTCATCTGAATCGAGGGTGAATAAAATTTTGTATAATATTTTATTATTATTAACTGACCATCGCAAAAATATTACTTAGGTACCATTCTTTTTATATTTTATACTAGCTACTCTCGCGCGGTTTCACTCGCTGCTTGGCTCCATTTCATCGTAGCGTGATGTTTTATAGCACTCAGGAACATTGTAGATACCTATTAGTGAAAGAATTTTGGCAATCCGCCAACCAGCGGTTCCAAAGATTACCCCCTACATACAAACTTACAAATTTTACCTCTTTATAATATCAGTATAGATTTTGTTTTTACAAAAGTTTGATGTGCCTAGCGGTAACTCTTATAATGCAAACAACGTTAAAGACTTATCAGCTACATAATCTAATTAAACATGTATGTATGTAAAAACACGCGTGTGATACAGTTAACTAAGTAGTCGGCGTCTTAAGGAAAAGATGGGTATAAAAAGTAGAAAACTAACCCGACTCATTCGCTCACACAGTTAATTAGAACCTTTTCTTTGTTGCAGATCAAGCTCCGAAAAGGAAAATTAAGTTTTTCGGCTTCTTAGCCGGAGGTAAGTACTTATAATTGATGTCTGTTCATCGGCCCGTTACTTCCTGATGCAGATTACTGGAACCACACAACTTGGAACTTTGATATAATAAGTTAATAAGATTTGTTTTGATAGATACATCGAGCGTCGACTTACGACGTTTTTCGTCTCATTAAGTTCGAAAATACACTGGAATCTTAGCCATACCTAAATAAATTATTTCGATTTTTTTTTGGATAAACGTAATATTTATTGTTTTCTTGCTAACTTTCAAGAAATAAAACTATGCTATTTGAAGTAAAACTACATTGAGAGACAGATAAGAATTTACTAGCTGTAAAATACCCAATTTTAAAAATGGCAAAACATTATTTGTCTCTCTTTGACAAATATCACGAAGCTGGGTCTACATAAGCAAGAGTATATAGGTCCTATGGTAATGGATTTAGGCCTGAACCCTCCGTCAAAGTGAAAGCCTGTGTCGCCACAGCAGAATATTAAAAGCCCACGCCATGTTTTGGAAAAAGGTCTAAATTAAAAGTCTCCATAATCAGCGGACCGACATGTAGAGATTGATGAATGAAAAAAATGTGGAACACATGATAGGGTCGACCATTTCATGTTGCATTGTCTGTTGAGTAATATGGAGAACTGATTAATGGTTTAAATGTATTTACATTTATAGTAATAACGTTGCTCTTCTGTCGGGGGAAACAAGAAGTAGATTAAGTAACTTGTGGTATAGTACAAGTGTTTCTAACTAGATGTTTCTTTAATGGAATTAAATTCATATTTATACTGTGAATTGTGTCAAAATCAAATGAAAAGTTTGAGCATTTATAGTTACGTAACGATAAATTTCTTTCTGTTATTTTATTTTTAAAACATTGCTCCACAATTTTATATTGTTTTTTGTGTCGTGGGTGCGTTTATAAATCGTACGGAATCACATACATACCACACCTAGACCTGGAATAACAATTTATTAACCACACAAAGAGTTTTTTCCGTGCGGAAATCAAACTCGTGACAAGTTGCACGGCAGCCGGTTATCCAGCCACCCCGTCAGTCGTGCAGACAAATATCTTTTACGATAGCAAAAAATGTAAGTGAATAATAAATATATAATTGAAAATGACATTCGATGCTTCCATATAACTTGTATCACGAAACCGCAGGCATTGATTAGCAGGCGCTAGATATGTGTGATTACGGCGAAACAACTTGTTACACACCGTAATTAATTTGTAGGTAATTATAATATTAAATGTATGGAATAATGGTATCCTATTTAAACTGTGCTATGATCTAAAAGGGTATTCACCCCTTCAACCAAGTCCTCTTCAACAAAAGAAGTAAAGTAAAACAAAAATATATTTGTTTTACCTTCCAATAGTGGCAATTTGAGACACAATAGAATAACAATAAGTGTGCGAATCGTTTAGGGTTTGATCAATTAAACATACATAGTATACTGCGTGTAAAATAATTATAAATGATATAGGTAGTTCTAGGGTTTTCAGTTGCTTTACATGACTCATAAATACTTAAAAAGAATCAGTGCAAACTGTGATCATGCCTGCAAGCGCGGGTCTATGAACGGCGAGCAAGGGATTAACCCGCGCGCGCTTCGAGGAGCCAATTGACAACAGGTGGGGCCAAGGAAATTATAGATTAAAAATTATTAATACCATCACTATCAAATAAAATCTAATACATATCTATTATGTATGTAATTCAAAGAGTATTCTAAAAGAGTTTTAATGCCATTTATTTATAACACCGATCATTACGTTACACCGCTAGATACCCTATCTCACAATTCTATTAAAGCATTGCGCTTCAAAACAGATGTCACTGACAGAACATACGGGCACGTTGTTTGAGACCAATCACATCGGATGCCTTTGTTGTCTGTCCGTTTAGACCCTTAAAATACACAATTGAAACAGACGAACAGAACATCTGCTTTGAAATTGAAAATCAGGTACAGTTAGATATAATTTTAGTATCTTCTTCTTAATTAAAATGTGACTACTAGTAAATAGTTGTTAACAAAATGACAGGCTTTTGAGGTATTTGCTAAATAAAACTTATTTGATTTGTTTTTTGAGATTTTTAACTCGCTATCCGTGGCAGGCAACATTAGTTAATCTTACAAAATAACAAAAATATAACATAACCGCATCACATCATCAGCCTATATGAGCTCATTGCTGAGCAAAGGCCTCTTCTTACACGAAGAAGGTTAGAGCATTAACCACCAAGCTTGCTCAACGCGGATTGGCGATTTCAAACTTGTAATTAGAAATTATGTGCCCAGGTTTCCTTACGATTTTCCAATGACGAAAAAGCTTTCCTTTCAATGTTTTTCCTAAGGACATATAACTCGGAAAAAGTCACATTGGTACTTGCCAGGTTTCGAAACCCCACCCTCATCCATGACCCGAGCGTACGGCGCGTAGCGTTCCGCGCGCGCCTCAAAGAGCCAATAGACCGGGCCCTAAAGGGCTGATGTTCGGCCGGGGTTGCGGGGTAAGCTCAATGAGGTACCGCGACCTCGGCACAGAGCAGGAGAAGGAACAGGGGGGTTTTTAGTCAGTAAGAGTCTGACACTCCCTCCTGCCCGCCCTGGGCGGGAGAAGTCATTTGATGATTTTACCCTAACAAAAAAAAAAAAACCCTCATCCATGAGAAGCGGGCACCTTAACCCCCGGGCCACCACGATTACAAAAATATGGAATGACTAAAATAAGAATCTTGTCAGTTATCTTTTAAGTGAGCCTTTTTTTCGGTAACGTATATTCGTTTTATAATTTTTTTCTCTTTTTACGGTTGTTAAACACTAGACTGGTTGACGACGTCTGAGAGTCCGTTTGAAGGTTTTAAGTGGCCATGCCCGCTACCTTAGCAACGTAAAACATAATACCTATATAAAGTTACTAAAATATATCTGATACGTCCTTACTATAAAACTAAATCATCAATTTATTTTTAAACTGAATATGTATTTATTTGTTTGAATACAAGCGTATTTCTCCAAAATTACTGGCCCAAATTAAACAATATTAATTTGCAATATTGTTATTCATCAACATTTAAATTTAAAAATTATTATTTTCTCTCTAAATACTTTGAGAACTAACGCTGAAACAATATCAGAATTATAGAAAAATAAAAATAATTCGGTGGTACCTATTGAAGCAGTCTATCTATAAGCCACAAAAGACAAGAGAGAAGAATTTTATTAATAAAAAAAGATACTTAATACATCTTATTTGCCTATGGATAAATCCCCCAAACACCGGTCTTTGTCCTTCACCCCACACATAATAGGAATCCAATACTCTACTAAAAATATACTTTTCTTCAAAAATATACTCAATATTCCTGTATTTGGGTTATATGTACATATAACCCAAACAACTTATAAATATCACACTTATACGGCTGTATTTAGAGTTCAAAACACAAATGTAACTGTTTGTCTTTATTGAGTTTACTAGGATAGCGTTCTAATTATTTTTTATAAATAAAAATTTTGGCACAACAGCCAATATTGCGAAGAAAAAGCCTGTTCTCATGTGAAAGAGGTCATTCTCCTTTACATTAGGTAGTCACCACGCCAACTCAAGGCCTATTTGCGATTCAACGCGATCGAACTTTATTTTCACTTCGACTCTATTTACAATCTTTAGAAAGTACACAGTAACTCGAAACAAATCACATTATGTTATTAATATAATACTTTAATATTAGAATACTTGTAGGTTTCGAATCCACTAATGTGCAAGTATTCGGAGTACTACAAGACAGTTTAGTAATCTAAACTGTCTGTGCAGGGACATTAAGCAACTCAAATTGAAGTCAATACTACAGAACCATTTTGCGTCTTTTTACAACAAAAACTAAATTATATTAAAGGCATCAAAAAATATTCTACGCTATCGTGCCCAAAGGACTGGCTGAATTGCCATTTTTAATTTATTCTGATGTTTACATATATAATAACCATGCACATATCGAGATAACTTAATCTGACATCAATTAATTCCAGCAAGAATTTAGTTTGTAATCATTTTAAAATATTTGTATACTGTTTTAAACGTATAAATTATAAAATATGGACAGTTAAAATATTATCTCTTTATTCCGTCATGTGAATAATATCTTACAATTTATTGATATAAATAATTTATTCCAAAACTATTTCTGATTGGCCAATTTTTCAAATGAAAATATAAATTAATAAATTACTTTTGATACAGATTATTTTCTTAATCTGAATTTATTAAAGGAAAATCCGAAATGAATAATTTTCATCATGGATTTTTACCGAGAAACGGCAACGTAGATATAGCCTGTTTACAGGCAATATATTTATGAAAACAAAATTATAAATAAGTGGAAAACTTGGAGAGGATGTTGATCGAACGGAGTTTAAATAAGATACGCTTGTCGGTCGCTCCCGGCTATTCCACTAGGCTAATCCCTAAAAGGTTTCCAAAGAATAAATAACTAGCCAGCACCGTTTAGTCGAAAGCGATTTTTAGCTCGCAAACTGTTTTTCAATTAACCTTTAACACAAAAACGTAATTAAGTCTCCGTACAAACTTAACTACAGCTAGGTCTCTCTCTTTTATATAATTACACTTTTAATTCCACCTTTGTGATTAGATTTTGTCCCGCCCGACAATTTTGTTCAAAAGTTTCGAGTCGAACTCTCTTCGAGAAATTAGTTTTTTCTCATTAGAGCGCCGTCTATCGGTTTGTAACTACAAACATTCCTCTCATTGTTCTTTTTCCAGTTTCTTCGTCGGCGAGTTGTGAAATACCTCAATATAAGTAAGTAGTTACATTGTTCTACAACTTTCGATTTTCTTAAAAAAATTTATAAGACTTTCATTTAAGGCAAAATCTCGCCTAATTGCTAATGAATAAAAACAAAAGTTTTCTTTACAAAAATACTCTCATTAATTTAAATAATGTGGCCATTTTAATTAAAAACACAGCTGAAAATATTCCTCGAAGTTTCGCAGCGAGTAGTCTCGACAAACAGACGACCTTGAACTACCCTCCGAAGCCCGAAATTGGCGGAGAATCCACATTACATAAGGGTTTGATTACAGTGCCACGTCCGCTATAGACTCGCTTATCCAATTCTATTAAATCAAGCCAGTTAATTAGTTGGCACCGCATCCAGTGACCACTAGCCTTTCTATTACGAAGAGGCCCAATCCTTTTTGTGATTTATAAATGAGCTACTTTCTTTGTCCAACGGACTTCTTACGTAAGGGTTGTTACTGGTGGACTGTTCTCAAGTTTCTTTACATTAGTTTACCAACAAGATTTCACTTTTATATTATGTAACAAATACGGAAATTGAGATTCGTTTAAGAGGATCCTTGCAACCAGCTCTCAATTTATCCATGAGACAAGTAACAACGCCCTGGGAATCAATTTGCATCATCATATTTTTCCATAAAATGATCATGGCTGTCGTAGAGGCGCACACTATTACGTATTCGGAGCATAGTAAGTGACCCAGAAGAAAGTTCTCGGACCTTGTGTTAGTATATTCAAAGCTTATTTTCATAAAAGTGTTCTGGGTCGTGTCACTAAACGTTGCCCGCTCCTTAACTCAACTACGGACCAACTTTGTCCCTCCGCCCACAGTTTGACGCACACTTAACCCTAAAATAAGCGCGCAAGCAAATCCCTTTTCAAAATACGATCTAAACAGTTTGTAAGCGCCATTAATTCATAGCCCTAGTATCGGTAGCTCGTTACATAAGTAATATATTGGCGGCAAACAATGATCGCATACAAAACCCAGCCATTACAGCTTCAGGATAGTTTCTATTGGGACGATAACACTATATCTTTTGGAATTTGGAGGTCAGCAAACGGAAGGTTATTCCGAGCGGTGTTTGAAAGTGCTGTGTTAACACTTGTAGTGGTGCGACCGTTTTTATCCTTTATAGTTTTAGGATTCCGAACAATGATGCCTTCTGAATAAATCGATAAAATAATGTTCTTTTCGCCTACACTATGACTTTATAAAAATGATAATTTTGTTTGAATTGAAAAGACTGTACACATAAATGTATATCCTAAACAACTTCTTTCATGTTTTTAAATTGTCCAACATAGTTTGCACCAACCTAAAAATAGCGCCTTAATAATATACTTTCATTTGGAACCAAACGTTTCGTTCTCGTTTGATTTCAAAACAAATATAATGACCAGCGGGTGCAGTGGCAATCATTATTCATTTACTGTAAGTACGCTCGTGTTGTACGAAATGTTCCGGTTGGAAATCAATTGTGGAATCTGGCTAGCTAAATGAATTTGCTTACTGAACGTATGAATTGGAGCATTAGGCGTTACAAGCGTCCATTGTGCCGATAATATGTACATATGCTGTTTGTTCCACTAAGTGGTCGGTATGCTACTCAATGCTTTGTTCAATTGTCGCGCTAATATCGTAAAGCGGTTCTCTTCCGGATTGTTATTGATTGCTAAGTAATTACTAATGTTTGGTTAATCGCTATAATATCTGTCAAGGACGTTGACGTCCATGACTAGAGCCATCTGCCCTATTATGTGTAATATGCAATTAATGCATCGACTGAATGGTTGGCGCTTTGGCTGGGCAACTGGCTGCCACGGAACGTGTCGCGGATTTGATGCTCGCACGGAACAAGCCTTTGTGTAATCCACTAATGTTGTTCCGGGTCTGGATGTGATGTGCATGTGATATTGTATGTTTGTAAACTTAAATTGTTTAAGTCTTGATTTAAAAATTTAACTCGCACTCTTAATTTAATTTAATTAATTCCTCTAGTAATTTTAAAGACCTTAACATGAAAGTAAAGCCTTATAATCTGGTAGAACAAGGTATATAGTTAGTAAAAACTCAACTTCTTTATTATGCTCTCCGAAGGACGGCAAAAGTTCAAAACTTCCACTTTCGAGTCTGCTATAGATTTTTTATTACGAGATTGAAGTCGCACTGTTTTCCAGTTTTGAGATTTGAATAAGCAATCTTTTGGGTACAAGACAGTTTGGTTTATCTTTTATAGAGTTTTGTAGGCTATTTATTGCGCGACGATCTCCGGCCACCGTTAGCATGGGTCTGAGGTCAACGGGTAAGATCCCACCACACGACCAGAACCAGACGAACGGAGTGTATAGCGCGTTACATTTTGCACGCGCATCAGACCACCAACCCATAGCCGATATCCAGCCGAAATTACGGGTGCAACTGCGATGATGACTTGGAGCTTGAGAGCGGGAGAAAGAATAGTTCATAGTCAGTAATAGTCTGCGCTCCATTCAGGTCGGGAGAAGTCGAAGGCGAAGGCGGGATGATTGATCCCTCTCAGAAAAAGCTAAGGACATTTTACAAATAAAAATGCAATAAAAGATTCCTTGAAATGAATGCTGGGAATTAATTACAACCAAAACTAGTTTGACAAAGTCGTATGCAGACGACCAGTCTGGAGGCATAGCCTTACAAAACAAAGGAACACACATCTTTATTGTACGTTTATTAATTAATTAGCTCTACAACCAACATTATAATCTTACTGGATACTGGTTTGACACAGCAGATCAAAGCTATGCTGTTGTTCATGCAAATGACAGACATTTCCAATGAAATCGTCTCCTTTGACAATCAGGCGAGATAATGGCTAAACGCAGACTAGCTTACTACGGCAAAAATCAAAACAAATTCTAATTTTGAATTTATTTGAACTAAACTAGATTAAGAGAAAAACAAATATTTGTTAGATTACATTAAAGTTTTCGTTGTAAAGTTTCAGTAATAAAGCGGTTAGTGCTAGTGGGGTTGCAACGTTGCAAGTTGCAGCTCGCATACCGCGGTCAGACAACGCATGGATAGTTATTATGCGTACAAATATTTGCTTAAAGTAAATAAGCCATGTAACGGACGTTCCTCTAGCGGTTTTTATATAGAAACTTAGTAAAGTAAATAAATATGGGAATGCAATGTTGAAAATATCTGTCTGTCTATAAAGTTTAATTATGTTCGTTGCGTTTATTATAGCCATGGCAGGGCCCTCTAAGGTGTACTAGTTAAGTGATACTTTGCCAGTTACAGGATTATGATGGTCAGTACTGAGATGTATGTCATGAAAGAGGAGGAGTTATAATGATGATAATAAATGAATAAACTAAAATATTATCAGTAATAGTACAGACGATTCTCTTGATGGTAAGTAATCGACGATACCCAGTGACACTCGCATTTCCAGAGGATTAGGGGATTAGGGATCTTGCTAACGCCGTGGTGACCCGGAGGTTAAGTCCACCTGCTTCTCATGCATGAGGGTTATACTTATACACTACTGACATACGGTGATAGAAAACCTGATCCTAGTTATAGCAGTGGGCACTTAAAGGCTGGATGAAGTGAACGTAATTCACACAACGCAAGCTATCTCCCACGCCAGTTTTTTTTTTTTTGACGTCGTGTTATCGCTCTGCTCAAAGCACGGTAACATTAAAAAGTTAATCGAAGTTTTCAAACTTTTACTGTCTTGCAAATTATGAATGTACTACTACACGGGGTATCTAATTATTTAAGGGGTAAATACAGTATAGTGTAACATGCACTACTAAAGTACTACTAGTGTACTTTATGTACACTCTGTATAATTATTTAGCATGCAGATACTAAAATGAGGTGTAGTTCAGTACAGACAGTAGCAGTAACCAAAATATATAATATAGGTATAAGTACTTAAATAGTTTTCTACAAAAGCTAACAGTTCCTGTGACAAATAACAGTGGAGAATATGTTTTATATTTATTTCTGGTCAGAAAAACATTGAGAAAGATCATTGGTGACACACACAGAGGTAGTCGTTTAAATAAGAAACAGTACTGTGGCAACCCGCCCGACCGGATATGATGGCTAAACAAAATGACGACATTCCCGCCCATCCAATTAGTTGAAATGGATCTTTGTTTTTACCTTTTACTTTCAAAGCTTGAAGTTAATTAGGCGAAAATTTAAATTCGACATTTATTCGAAAATAAGCGTTTTCTGTGGTAGCCCAGTACCGCAGTGGTTAGATAGAAACAACAGCTTTCCCTTTTTCAAAATTCTTTTTTTTTGGAAAAGAAGAGAAAATTGTTCTTTCTTTAAGAGATATTGTCAGACTCCTACTGACTAAACACTACCCCGTATCATATACCCTACTCCAAGTCGAGCCGCGGTACGATAATGTGCTTTGCCCGCAATCCCGACTTAACATCAGTTCTGATGGGGCCCATCATAAGGGGTGTCTATTGTATTCCCGGGATAAACTCAGCATTAATGAATTAACGATTCTCAGTATTATTACGAAATATGGAAATATTGTTAATTCACATGATATTGCACGAGATACATAGTTGTGTCGGTTTTAACCTGAATTTTCCCTATAATTGTTAGTTGTATAATATTATGATATTCCTGTAAGTACATAATAGTATTTATGTGGATTATAGCCTTTACCTATGTATTGAATTATACATGTATGAAATGTATTGAAAATTACGATTTATTGAAGTGAGTTAACTGAGAAAAATTCTACTAGTTTCAGGTCACAGCGGGATTCTTATTCATGAGCAGCGTGCGCGTCGAGATGACGTCACGCAGACGAATGTATAGTTGAAAAAACTAAATTTTGTTGACAACACTGCGATTAATAACGATTTTCTATCGCAAGTTCAATAACCTAATATCCTTGAAAATGCCACAGAAATACATTACAATATTTAATTATTATATTTCTGTTTTATTATTAAACAAAAAGCCATTGTATTAGAGGTTATAACTCACGACAAAAAATGCTGGTGTAGTTCAAGACTTACCTAATAAAGCTATTTTATTAAAGCAATTAAGAAAAACAATTTATTTGAATATTTATCGGAGCTTGGAATTAATTTAATTTGGTATAAGCACTGCATAATAAAGTAGTACGGCAACACAGTTGTAGCTAGTCACAGCTCACTGCGCGCCGCTCCGGTCGTAGCTCAAAAGCGCTATTAACACCGTCACAATAAATCGTTAACGATGGACCGCCCCTCACACCGTACCGTAACTTCTAAATGAACTTGTCATTTTACACATTTGTTTGGATGTCGGAAAAATGCATATGTATAAGAGTCAGATTTCTAATGTAAATCAATCTGCTACATGGTTGATGCAGTGGCTGGGCAACTGGCTGCTGTGCAACGTGTCTCGCGTTGGATTCCCGCACGGAACAACACTTTGTGATCCTTAAATTGTTGTTTTGAGTCTGGATGGCTGTTATGTATGTGAATTTGTATGTTTGGAAACGCACCCACGACACAGGAGAAAATCCTAGTGTGGGGTGACGTTTATTTTTAAAAAGGATGAGTTATTATTTATCTTTTTAGAGTTAGAATAGGTATTATATAAAGCAGAAATATTCACCTTTACCAAAAAAAATGAGATTTTAACGAGCACTTATAGACAAAAATATCTACTAAAATTCCTATGTAATTGAGATAGAGATAAAGTAGCTCTTCACATTAAATAAATCCGTTTGAAGTAAAAGTATGCTCGAGGAAAGTTGCGAGGGCGTGCGTTGAAGTGTACGAGAAGTTATCCGACTGTCGAATGAGCTTAGGTGGGGACTGTTTGTGCATATCGAATGTGATGTCTGTCCAATTCCGAACCATATTCGATTTGAGAAAAGTTTTTTCTGTCTGTGTTTAACATACATTTGAATCTGCTTTTGAAAAATCAACTTTTGCTTGACTATGCAGACAGATTTGTGGATTTTCGTTCTTAAATTTATTGGAAATTTCGATGGTCTGTATTAATTTAATGGCTGTGGTTTAGTAAACGTACGATTTGATACGAAATCAATCGTTTGTGTAAACCAACGTCTGGGTCCAAATAAAATAAAGTAAAAACATACAGTTTTATCGACCAGACAAGCTTTATGGCTTAATAATAGCAAGATTTTGTTAGATTATCATTACAAGCTGATTAGGAAAAAGGACAACAATACATTTATTTTTTCATGATAAATAAATAAATGGTGGTTATATCTGCGTCGTTACTGTGTCCAATACATTCATGAAACTACATTGAAACTTGGTCCACGGTAGAGTTATCGAAGTTACTGAGAAGATTGTAAATATTTTATGTTTTATTCAGGTTTCAGGTAATTCTAAAGTGATTTTCAGTATGTTGTAGTACTATTAGAAACTTTCAAATGATTAAATACATAAGGTTGAAAGATTATAGAACTAACGTGAGTTTCTATACTAAATTAATTGCAAATACGACTTACCCACGTGATTTAAACAAAAAAGTCGGTTAAGTGACGTCTCTGCAACGCGCACGCTACTCTTGAATAAGAACCATGTAATGAATTATAGAACTATTGTAATTAAGTCACGTGAATTATTGTTAACTGAATAATTTATGATGATTGTCAGAACTAGTCTTAATTTTAACTTAAATGTTATACTTATTCAATGAAAAATATTCAAAAAAATATTTGACTCCGAATAAATAATTTTACCGACTGCAAATGTGAGTCGGTGTGAGAGTCAGCCGTCGTCGGTTTTAATGTATTACTCAAGAAATTGAACAAAAGTGTCGCACTTTGTGTTACTATAGCGGCGGGCGGTAGACGTGGCGCGTTTATTTTGCGGCCTCGGCTTAAGACGCCAGAGCCCTGTGATTAACATGGCTGAAGCCATTTTTATCCATTAAAATTTCTTGTTATAAGTGAAGTTTTGCTATTCAGCTTTTCTAAAACTCTCAGCATTTAAATGTTGCCCAAAATACAACTTGTAACGAACAAACTTCGCCTGTGCAACTGGATATAACCTCAGTTCGGCAATTTTATGCAATATGAAAATCCAATAACCTAGCCCGTTTGTGTGAGAATAGTTGAGAACTATCCGTAATATACTCATACTGTAAGACGTTATTCAATGTTTCTCGAAGTAAACCATTTAATTTAAGGAGCCCGTTTGTTTTTCTTAGTACAGTAATTACTTTAAATACTTAATGAGACTCTTTAATTACTCATTGGGTGGCTTCGGTGCAGATTCGTTCCCTGGGATTGCTGCCAAGAGCCCGCTAAAGTAAATTTGTTTCTTACAACCATGACAATTAAGTCTGTTGAAAACTGAAACCTTTTAGCAGGAGAACGGGATTGAGAGTCAGCTATTTAAGACAATGGAATCGTCGACTTTCTGATCTAATATCAACTAGAACTGTCGATCCTGGCACGCATGTAACAAAATAATGTTGTTAAAATACCACTTGTGTACACCAAAATAACAGGCATAAGTCACATGCCACATGCGTCGCGTACATTTTTCATAATTATTTTATAGCCGTAAAATAAAATGTTCCCGTCGCGACGCCAGGAATGTCTCCTGTACAAAGCCGCACAGTCGTAAATTTCTTGGCGCCCGAAATACGTAAAGCCCATTAAAAAATTAAAGTGAAAAGGGTCTCAGCTGTACTAGATCATTCTGTAATCCAGAGAGAGACACCAATTTCGTGCAAAAAGATAATCTTCAGAAGCATTTTAATTACTTTTAAAGCTCCCTTGTTAGACCTGTATTATGTATTCTGCACAAGACCGGGATTACCTAGCACCGTCGTAATATATGCTCGATCTTTTGCGCTCACGTGTAATATTATATTTTCTGTCTCATTCCCTCTGACCTGTTTCTGACATGTAGAGGTAAGCTGGCGACCTGTGGAGTGTTTTGATGTTGTTTCCTGCTAAATCGCGTTAGTTATTCAGGAATGGTGATTAAGGGGTGACATTCTTGGCCTTGGGGGATTAAGGTGCGAAGGACGCCCGTGTAATGGTGACGCCGTCTTGATGTGTATGTAAGATTTATTGCTGCTATCCGACCGCATCTGGTTAAATTGGATGCGAAAATGTTTTCGCAAATTGTGGAATCTTAGAACTTTACCGTTTCAACTTTTCAGTTCTTATGGTGCAACGAAGGATTATCAGTTATTGTATATTTAGATGTTCCGTAACATTTATAAGTTTTTAAAGAAATCAAGCTTTTCTTTATTAGTTTCATGAAAACTCGGCCCTTGCTATTATAAAATCGAAGCATCAAGATAAGTTTATCAGTTTCCCATGGCCGCCTGAGTATCGCTAGTAAAAGTTGAACTAAACAAAATGTGCCTATTACTGCAGGAGGCAATCTCCATTCTCTCCAGTTTTATCGCTCGCTAGATGATATTGGACGAGTACATTGTACTGTATAGCTACATTGTAAAGTCTACGCTCAGATTATGTGGTGCTTACTTCGTCGACTTAAAATTTTAATGAGAGATCATTCTGCGTTGCCTTAATAAGAAAAATATCAAAAGTCTCTTTTGATTCTTTTTGAATCTCTTCCGATTACATGATTGGTACTAAGTGATGAGGTACGTATTAACGAAAACGACAAGGTTTTTTTTAATTCCTACACTTATTGTATGAGATTTCTTTGGGTAGTATTCTTAATATTGTTCGTCACAGTCGTATCTGGATTTCTAATAACACAACTGACGTGGGCGTACTGTCTCAGTCTGGTGTAGTCTACGTAGAAATTCAGGCAAGATATTACGTTATGTATGCAAATTCTTACCAATAGGACTGAGATTGTGTTCTGTGTATGGTTCCCTATTACTTGGGACACGATGTCTTAGCCTTTTCAGGCTAATCAATTATTTAAAGCTACCAAGAATTCCATTTGCAAGTCGTATTCTATCTATATTACCGTTAAAGGAGGTATGTGTATAACAACAAGACTTTTATTGTTTCCACAAGTTGTTAACTATGAATCTTATAGATCACGAAACTCGGCACTAAAAATAAAATACACTTAAAACACTTACTTCGAAAAGGCGAATCTGTCCCAAACTTACAAAAATGGAATGCCCCTAGTTAAGATTTTCTCCTATGTCGTGGGTACGAACATAAAAGTTCACATACACACATTACCCAGACTTGGAACATAAACAAAACCATTCGTAGATCACACCAAAATGCGTTGAAAAATGTTGAAAACAGCAACTTGCAAAGCTACTACACCAACCTGACTCAACAGTTGCACGGTACGGTACAATCCATGCCATTATAACAATCTTAGCTAAGCTACTTATACTTGAGTCTAAGCTTACACAGACGCACACAATTATACATGCAATAAATAGAACGCAGTTATCTACTTCGCACAGGTCTCGTAGTTTGGGGTACACGTCGTCAATCGAATAAACCCGTTCCAAGCTGCCGTGCACTTGATATCATATTGAATGCTACCTCTTGTTTGTAAACTAACATCATTATTTTATTACCACACGTGATAACTGTGGATAATTCTTATGGTGGTAACTTTTGCTTTCTAAGTAGGTTTTATAGGGATGTTTTAGTCAAAAACAGTTACCTAAACTTAACCGTGTACAGATAGATAGACTACTTGGGTTTTATTCTGTGTCGTGGGAAACCTTATAAACATATATACCTATATATAATTGTTATCTAATTCAATTATTAATTACTATTATGTAAATCATGTAGGGCTTGAAGGATACTTTAATTAATAGGGTAATTAATACATTGAATATTTTTGTTTACTTTGCATTAGTTCTTGAAGAATATGTCCAAGTTTCTTAGTACATTTCAGACAATTATAACTTCGAAATACCATTTAATAAAAAAACTTCATCCACCTGTTACTTACAATATTGAACTCAATTTCTTTTACAGAAAGGATGATAAATCCTTGTTCTGTCGCCGGCCTCCTGCTGGCGATCATCGCTGTGGTGGCTGCCGCCTCCTATGACCGCGAGCGGCTGGAGATCGCGAAGCAAATACTGGAAGAAGTACCCCTAACTGATGGGTGAGTGTCATTAACTGGAACTATTATAGAAAATTAATTATAGTTGGATTCAATTTTAAATCAGTGTGTTCTACGAAGGAGGTTTATTTTTTTAAGGGTTATAATCATCCAAAATTTTTCCTGCTCCGGGCTGTTGAACCCTGGTTTGCCACGAAAGTGGAGTTCGCAGTTCATAAGGATTCGTATATCAGAAAGCTATGCTTCCCGGTCTGCTTGTCTCATAGAGGGGTCTGTCTCGTATGATGCCCGTGGGAAGAGTAGCGGTGGTACACCGGCAACTTAGGTTAATAAAATATCATATTTCGTTGGGTTGACATTTCATAACGTACAGATTAGTAAACTGCCTGCTCGGCGCCTCTTTTGGGCAATATATTACAGCGACCAAAGTCAAAGTCAAAATCATTAACTTCAATTAAATCCATTCAGGCGCTTTTTAACGTCAAATCTATGACCTATTTGATATTTATACAGGTAGGTCTATAAAATTTGAAAGTATTGATTGCAGTAAAGATGTTCAACAGTATTCACAGACTTATCATATGAAGCAAACCTAATCCACTAATACCTATTACCGTCAAAAGAACATTAGTATTGGCAATCAGACCGATCAAATATTGTTTGAATTTAAGCTTACAAATAAATAGCAACATCAGATCAAAGCATAATCTGTACCAATACAAACTATTCGATAACAATTTTCATTCCGATTTGAACAGTATTGATTAGACGTTATAAAGTTCAAAATTAATGGTTCAGATTAAAAACTTATGTCCTCGAAACTCATCCAACTTGTAAAGTGCTAGACTTAAAAAGGTCAAAGAAAATAGGTTATATGGATAGTTTCTTCCAGTTTGGTTTACGCTTTTTTTTCTAAGAATCCATCATTCTCGCCTCATTAGTTAGGTCGTTACGAAATTCGCCAAGTAGTACAAGTTTTCTAGGATTTCTAGTGAAATACCTAAATAACTGTAATCGTTAACCTTATTACAATCGAAAATGTATTACTGTGAGGAGGTTATAATATTTCAAAATA
The DNA here is from genome assembly GCA_902829305.4 of Spodoptera exigua. NCBI lineage: Eukaryota > Metazoa > Arthropoda > Insecta > Lepidoptera > Noctuidae > Spodoptera > Spodoptera exigua. The sequence continues at coordinate 618,467 of LR824601.2, read as the reverse complement.
ATGGCTAACACTATGATAAATGTTACATTTCAATATCTATTGGTCGTCTGGTCTTGGTGTCCCCGAGGTTAGGGCGTCCGCTTCTCATGTACATATGAGGGAGCGGGTTCAAAACCTGGCAAGTACCAATGTGACTTTTTCCAAGTTATATGTACTTTCTATGTAAGTATCCAAGCCTATATGTAAGCATGTGATTACCCCGGATGAGAGAGATCATAATTATGATGATTTTCTTCCACAAAAAAAGGTCAGCACTACCTCCGGCTTCCATGGCCGTCTGGCCGACAGTCTGTAAACTTGGCGTAAATATTGTACGTCACAATTAAACGTCTAAATCAGATCAGAGTTCCAAATTGCAACCAGCAAACGAGCGTACACTTTCACTATGTCACGGCGCAGTTTATGAGGTAAAACTAATACATTAAAACCAGGTCTCGACGTTCACACGTGGAGTAGAACCACAAACCGCATTAGGAATAATTACGTAAAAGCTTGACTTAGTTCCAACGGGAGTTCCTGGCATGTGAGGGATTCCGGTGGTTTTACTCACAACGCGGTGAAAGAATGATTAAATGCACCGCCTTGTGCAGTGTGCACACTATTACAACTTGTATAGAAGGTAACTTAGTCATGGTTTAACTATTACGTACCTAGTTTTCGCTAAAAGTACTAGTGGTGTAGTAGCAATATCGCTAAACTAAAGAATCGCTGTTTTTAAAACTGAGGAGTGCAAGTTTAGGCAATGTGAACTGAAAGATTTTTCAAAAAAAAAACCTTGCCCCACACTAGAATTTTTCGCCTGTGTCGTGGGTGCGTTTACAAACATACACTCTCACTGTCACTTGACATGATACCCAGACCCGAAGCAACAATTTGTGGATCACACAAAGTGTTGTTCCGTGCGGGAATCGAACCCGCGACACGTCGCACGGCAGCCAGTTGCCCAGCCACCGCGCCAAACGTGCAGTCGCTTTCTTTGCTATCTTCCTCTTAAGTAAAAAGTGTATATTTAAAAAAAAGTTTGGCCAAAATTTATATCTAATGGGTATGTCGCAGTCAACTAGCTTAATTACTCACATCAACAGTCAAAATGACCAGCTGTTTGATTAGGTGACACAATTTCTGCTTCAGTACAATTTTGGCAACTGTTTGTTTGTGATAGCAATTTGATTTTCGTACAATTTGCAGTTGTAACCTAACCTGACCTATTCTGGTCGCAAGTCGATCTTTATAAATATCCCTCAAGGGTGCTAATGAGAAATTCAGTCATACAATCATTTGACTCATCAATTGACTGACTAAGTAAGTTAGTGCTTGCGACAGAAACATTTTTATCAATTCTTAACAATACTAGACCTCGTTAATCTAGGTCCTACTGAGACATTAATTACAAACAGTTGTGATTAATGTCCAATTTGTGATTTATACTATGTCATAAAAGGTTTAAATTCAATCCAATGAATGCTGACGACGTTCATCAATAACAACTAAAATATCAAATAAAGGACCTATACCAACTCGTTCTTATTAAAATACCCTCAGAAAGGTATTCCATGAAAATTGTGTAACAACAGTGATCGAGGGCGGCCTGTCATCTGAGCTACTCGTTAAGTGAACCACTGCGCTATTTGTGACTAAAGTAACAACCAGAAAAATAACTATTTAAGCTGGGGTCACACTGAGAGCGGACTAAGAGGAAAGTTAATACGCACTTATTGATAATATGAGTAGATATAAGCATAAGTTTGTTTAAGTAGTTTGGTAGGAGGTAAAGAGGGGTGATGAGGACTCTTAAGGTAAATAAGTAGAGAAATGCGTGAAAAGCAGTTGAGAAATTGATTTAGTATAATACTATGTTCACTACACTTCTATAATCATCCCTCGACTTTTATATACCCCGTTTTTAACAGTAATTCATTAATTGTGACATCGACATTTTAATTCTTCTACATAATTGGTATCAATATTATTATAGCAGTGGATACTGGTGAAAATAGATCTCACGAAAATGAATATGGATTTTTCTAATTATTGATAGGTAACAAGAGCGTGAAATTCTTAAGTAATTTAAGCAAGACAATCCCGCAGTCAACAACTCTGCGATTTACGCGAAACTTTCTGCCCCGCACAGTAAAACTTTGGAATGATCTTTCGGCGGCTTTATTTTCGAACCGATACGACCTTGAAACGTAACGTAGTAACGTGCCTGTGACTTTACTGGTGCCGCGGCGTCCATGGACCACGCTGATCATTTACTATCAGGTGATCTTCATGAAAAAGAACTTTCTTCCTTCCGCATCAGTGAGCCTCTTCTCTCTCTCTTTATGGCCGAAGCCTTACCTAGTCGTAACGTCTGTTTGTCTGCTTGCCAAATTCCAGATATAGCTTTTAAAACTTTTCTAGAACAAAAACTGTTCTACTTAAAATTGTGGAATGAAAATGTTTGTGGTCAACATTCATAAATTGTTATTGTTTTTGTTTATCCCTCTGTGTATTGTACCGACAATTTTGAGAATTTAAAAGAATGTTCCATAGGCTGTCAGCTGTACCACGGGTCAGCGGTAAAATGTTTTTTAATCACGGTTTAATTTAAAAATAGGTTATGTTGCCGATTTTTCTTTAACCAGAACTTGTAATATAATGGGTCGCTACAGTGACAATAATTTTTGTTCTCAGCCACAACGACTTACCATGGAACATCAGAAAGTTCTTGCGGAACCAGATCAACGAGTTCGAGCTAAATACCGACCTGACGGTGGTTGAACCATGGTCCATCTCCAAGTACTCACACACTGACCTGCCCAGGCTGAAAACTGGAATGGTGGGAGCGCAGGTAAGGCCAAGACTTCATATGGATCTTATAGAACTTGATTCTTTGTTTTTTCTTATTTGAATATTCATAAAAGGAGTGTAAGGCAATACCGTTGAATTATCTCGAAATAAAATTATTTATGATCACCATATTCATATGTTTTAGATGTGTTTTGATTTGTTTTATGTTTACTGTGTTTTACCTATTTTACCGTTTTAATTTTAATTTATCGTAAATATTTATTACTTATTATTAATTTAAAGTAAATATTTGATGATCGATGGCCACGACTTTAGGAACTAAATCAGTATCATCGTTTATGGTTATTAGCGGTAGCCACGGCCCTCTCCAATCGTCTCAACGACCCCATAAATGGCTGTAGTGGCCCACTAGACTATCATACACCATAACCGTTTATGAATTATTTAATAGATCCCCTTAACTACTATATTAATATTACTACCTACGGTGGCTGAAGTAATGCAGCTTTTGTGGTGATGATACTTGAATACATAAGTTAATTATTAGGTGCACTTCAGCCTAGGCATGGAACAGGCAACAGCACATAAAGGTACCCGAAAACATCATAATGAAATTCAACTTTAATGTTTCATTATACAGTCGAAATTCTAATGATTTTTTATAGTATAGAACATTTTCATGTGCTGACGTATGCATTCAGAGTCTATTAACTTTGTAGCTGCAGGGCGAAGCGAGAAATTATTAGTCTCTACAATGGATATTCAATATTCCAGATATTAAAACCAATTTTTAAATTTTTTATTTAGGTCTGTCTATCTTCGAGTACACATCCTCTTTGTGGGCAAAATTTTAGATTTCCATTAAGGACTTTCAAGGGTTCTGACCTTGGCGGAGAACGTTAGAGAATGTTCGATAACTTTCTTGGATAATAACTAGTTGTAATAGTTTGATCGGGAAACTAATTGCTGCTTCAGATAGTTTGGTGTTACGTATCGAGTGGTTTAGCTCTTGTTCGAATATTTCCCCGAAATATCGAAGATATTTTACTCAGCAGACCTCACGTAATGTTACCCACTCTCATAGTTCGTCTAACAGTTTGTTCTATCTTTAATGTTCACGATTATGTACTTAATTTACCTCATAATAACAGTTTGAGAAACCAATATACGGAATTTAACTTTTTTTGATATTATGCACGAGCAGATTGGTTACCTAATGGTAAGCAATTGGCATCGCCCATGTACACCCATAGCACCAGATGAGGTACGAATGCTTTGACAGCTTTTGGGGCATCGGATTTTGGAGATACAACTCGTTGCAGTATACCATCACTTTTTGAAATAAGACATTTCCATTGATATTTTGTACTGAGAGTTTCAAACGTGAATCTTTAACTTCATAATAAGATATTAAACACAGGACTTCCGAATCAAATCCGTGACTACTCATAGGAATGAGATAATCTGGCTATACCTAAACCAAAAATTCCTTTTAAAATTCAACGGGCATAATAAATTGTATCCAATAACTCTTTGGTACGCAACAAAAATATTTATTGCTGGCATAAATTCAAATTAGACCCCAGTTTGCGACTGTGGGTGCAAAAACATGGATCGAAACTAAGGAGGGGATTTTGCCCTCCTGTAAACCCTTCTAATATACGGCATGCGTTTGTTTTCATTGCAACCGAGTCCAGTTTAATGAAAATGCAAGTTGATGGTAATTAGTGTATCACAATCAAAGTAAAAAAAGCAGCCCTATATAACAGGGCCCCATCTGTGGTGGCCTATAGACTAGGAAGGAAGGTCTGGGATTTTATGTACAACAAATACAATATGCAACTTTTCTTCTCTTAATATAAATATTGCACCTCACTAGGATTTTCTTCAGTGTCGTGGGTCATTCACAAACACAATTTCACATAAACAATACAACAAAACCCAGTTCATATACGAGATGTTGCGTGCGAATCTGCGACACATTGCACAGCAGCCCAGCCACCGCTTCAACGGCGCTATCGATAACAAAAATGCTGACTATAAGATCGGTGAAAAAAGTTCTTCTTCAACTGGCTCATCATATTTAATTAGGTACCGGATGAATAATACCGTTCGTACAGGCATTTTTTTTTTGACAGTACAAAAACTGCACAAGGAAACGTCTTTACACAGCATTAAGTAGAAAACCCTCGAACAATTTGTAATGGGGTCAGCGACATCATAGTAATATACCGGTGAAAAATTGTGGGTCATTTAACCGGGGCTCTGGGTGGCGATAAAACGGAACTATTTGTAAAACTGGTAAACTTTTCCTCGAGAGTTCTTATCATGAAGGAAACGGAAGGTCCCTACTTTCGCGAATGTTTCTACAATTCTTTTCTAAGTACCTTACACCTTCTCCAAGGAGCAAGCATAGCATGCGATTGTATAATTTTACAATTTTATTGTAATAGAAGCCTAGTTCAAACAGATACTGGCCGCTTCTCCAAGCTTTTCCTGATAGTTGTGCAACCCACACTTGCGACCATTCCAAATCCTTAAGCTAGATATTATTGTAAGTTAACAATATGCCTACAAATACATATAGGAAGATTTAAAATTACACAATTTAAATATTTACCAGATTTCTTTATTCTCTGAATCGAGGTTGCGGTTTATAATCTAAACGCAAAGTAAATTCGCCGTTCAATTTAATACACTGAAGTCCTACTTGCATCAGGTAAGACTTCAATGCCATGTTCCTATGAAAAGGTAACGTCGGCCTTTATTAAAATAAGCAGACCCACACATGTAAACCATACGCACACACGCTCACCTCACTCCTTCGTCCAAACCGTTTACGAATTTATAAAAACGAACCCTTTGCAACTCTTATTCAATTACGTTGAGCCTACATAAGAAATCTTATTGCATTAAAATCCTTATACTTCAGGATACAAAGTCGATTTTCCTATTGTATTTCGTTCGAGCGGGATATGATTTGTTTTCTATCCATTGTTGGGAATTCCCTGAACATAAATATTTTATGCGTATGGAAATCGTGGACTATCATAAGGATTTCCGTATAAAAGTGTGTGTATATCACGATACACGTTTTTAGATAAATGTAGAATCATTCATTTTTACTTTGGAATCGTAAGAAGTAAAAAGGGAGACGAACGAAATACGAAGAACTTGTTTATTTTATAACTAGCTACCCTCGCGCGGTTTTTTTCACCCGCTGCTCGGCTCCTCGAGCTCGTAGCGTGATGTTTTATAGCCTATAGCACTCAGGAACATTGTAGCTATCCATCAGTGAAAGAATTTTGCAAATCCAACCCGCGGTTCCAAAGATTACCCCTACATACACACTTACAAATTTTACCTTTTTTTAATATTGGTATAGAAGCATAGATTTACATATATTAAGGACAATAAAATTACATTTCAAAACCCACTAAGTAACATAGAATACTTCAGTAAATTCAAAAAAACAAACATACAAAAGTAAGGAACGTAAGTTGTGACTTCAAAACAACGCATAACTTCTTATTTTAAAATGACACCAAGAGGCAGTATTTCATAGAATACATTTTAATCTAATAATAATACTTTCGTCTCGGTCCTCGAACTATTGTTTGAAGGTCCAAAGTTTAGGAGATTTAGTCATTCCTACTAAGATTACTCCCAACCAAATCGACGAGTGTGCTTCCGTAGGCTCTTGAATATAAATAGGTTTATTTGTGATCGGCTCGCCCTCTCCACACAATCGCTTGATGAACCCTGGGAGGAGCATATCGCCGTGAACGATATTACACGTATACAACTCAGTTCCTTGCTCTTAATCACATTTTGCACTCGATATTACAATAATTTCAAAAAGCGTACGTCGTGGTGGCCCGGAGGTTAAGGAGCCCGCTTCTCGTGCATGAGGATGTGGGTTCGAAACCTGGCAAGTACCAATGTGAATTTTTCCGAGTAATATGTACTTTCTATGATTATTTAGACACCACTGACATACGGTGAAGGTAAACATCGTGAGGAAACCTGGACTTATAATTTCTAATTATAAGTTTGAAATCGCCAACCCGCATTGAGCAAGCGTGGTGATTAATGCTCTAACCTTCTCTGTATGAGATGAGGCCTTTGCTCAGCAATGGGCACTTATAGGCTGATGATGATGGGGAAAATGAAAATAGGTAAGATTAATCAAGGTCTTCCCGACCAGTTATGATTAAGGTACCTTCAAGACTCTGCTTCAAGGCTAGAGTGAATACGCTCTTAATAAACTAGTGCGCCTTACTATCAACGAAAGCATCACTGCTTACCAGGTGGGGTTGTAGTTAAGCATTAACTAGTTTATATGATTAAAAAAATACAATCATTATAGGTAACTTGGATTATTGTAAAAAACTTTACGCCTTGCTTGGATTTTCTGTCGTATCGTGGGTGCGTTTACAGACATACAATTTGTGAATCACACAGAGTTATTCCGTGCGGGAATCGAAAATATTTGTACGAAGAATAATTTTACTACGTACGACATTAATCTTGAGAACTCACTCATGATCATAATCAGATTAATAAATGTTGTATGAACATCAGAAAAAAATATCAAAAATGATTGCATTTGATGTCACGACTATGTTGATTTCAATCATTAAATAAAAATAAGCCAAATCAGGCAATAATTAAATAAAAATAAGCTTAATATAATAATAGGCTAGTTGTGAATCGTTTTAAGTTTTATCTATTCTACCAAAGACTACAACTCATTTACTCGTAGAACCTATTCCTCACAACTCTCTCTCCCTGCTCTTCAAACTGCTTTTTAGTGACCCACACATTTTGCGATTCCTTTGATCCTGCAAAAACTGCTCCACCCAACCAAGCCACTGCATATGGCTCCGTAGATTGTATAACATTCACAGGTCTATTTAGTATCGATTTAAGTTCGTTAGACAACCGCTTGTAAATACCTGGTATGGTCATACCTCCGTGTACAACGAGAGCATCAAACAATTCAGTTTGCAGATCAGCGTCACATTTTAGGCTCGAAGTCACAATGGCATCTTGTAAAGATATGTTGACCCACTTATTGTTCGGCACCAGCTCTGGTTGGAAATATAACTCTCCAGCCATGAACACCTCTTCGCTGACGTCCACTTCTTCGCCACTCGGCAGCTTGTACGTCTTCTTGTACTCTTCTTTCGTCACAGCGGAGTTCTTGGTCACATACAAATAATTGTTCCTCAAGTAACTGGTCACTTGGTCTATGTCCCAGTCGAGGTCTAACTGTCTTCGTAGGAGGCTATCTTTTATATATTCACTCACATGATATCCTGCCATGTTGGTGTTCATATTGGCGTATTCGATAGAACCTCCTTCAAAAACTGGACAAATCTCCGTAGTGTCGTGACCCATATCTACTGAAATGCCTGTAGTGGACCCTGAGCCAAATAGTGACAATACACTCTGTGGCTTCACACACAAACCCGGGGAGTTCAGAGTTTCGAAGAAAATCTCGCAGCATTTGATTCTGGAAAGAACAATGTTGCTTGTTAAATTTTATACCAACTTGATGTTTTCACTACAGGACTTCTAAATAACAACTGTTTGCACCATCGGTGTCTGTATACTTTCCAACGACCGCGTAACATTTTAAAATACTTTTTTTCTTATTTATATCGAATTTTCATTCGGTAGTACTAATGACGAAATTTCCTTAATTTTTTAATTTAAAGCATAATTTTTTTCGTATTTAATAGAAAACCAATGTTGTAAGTTATAAAAACCAAAATATTTCCATCGGGAATAAATAGGTCAAAAATAAATAATTTCGACTTTCAAATACAATTAAATTTTAAAATTTAAAATATAAATTTATAAGTTTGAAATCGCCAACCCGCATTAAGCAAGCGTGGTGATTAAAACCTTCTCCGTATGAGAAGAGGCCTTATAGGCTGATGATGATGAAATTTTAAAATACTAGGTACTTTATTTTAGAAGTACTAATATTTTTTCAAAAATAGTCATGCTACTTTTTTTAAATACCATTATGTATTCCGATTTTCACGAAATTTTCAAGGAAAAGTATAGTTATTGGCATTTCAACAACAGTATGAATAGAACTAGTTTGATATTACTTGATTTTAGCAGAGTTTCAATGTCACTGAGATCATTTCTTCGGACTGTGTATTCAGAAACAATCCATATAAATGATATTAATCGTCTAGCTAAACTCAAATACTATCCAAATATCTTGTGGCGGATCTGATTTACCACAACCTGATATACACACGCTTCGGCAGCATAGAAAACTGAGATTACTAAAGATTTTGCGTGGTGAATGTGGCGTACACCACTCACAAGAATGCACATCTTCCTTACAAACACGAACTTGCCCAAGCCGGAGTTATTAAATATTTTCCCATTGTTAGACGGCTTTTCAGTACAAATCCTGACTTAATGGCATGAGAGCTTAACAACGAAATATACTGAAGCTAACAATAGAAAAAGCGATCAGAATTATAAAGAGATCGATCGACGGACAATGAACATACTTTTTTTCTTGGTTTTGAAGAGTACCGTTTCATAGGAGCGGTAGTGATGGTATCTTTTTGTGAACGCGTCTCATTTTATGTTTTCCGAGTGAAGGATACGTTGTATAAAGGAAACATGGAACAATAGAGGGTACTGTGAGAAAAACTGAGCTGTTCAGATTTGTCTATATTTTCAAAAATCTGTATTAAATATGAAAACTGCAAGATATGTCGCGTGTCATGTTTCAAAATTACACTTAAATTTAAACAGCGTATGTTATGAATGAACGAACATGATGAAATTCCTTTGGTTTAATGAAGGTGGAAGTAGAGTGAGTGCCATCGACGACGTTCGATTTCCTGCCCCGGTATCTAGCTCAGCCCACGCGGAGCTATGGACGAGCGTAATGAACCACTAATGATACAACCTGCATAAACGACATTCAGGAAATAGAAACTTTACAGTCTTTGTTATTGTAATGAATGGTGTCGGCCCTCGGTTTTACTACTTGTGCTTTGACGCGATTTATTCAATTTCTTTATTTGAAAATGTAGAATATCTACTTGGTATTTTCTATGTGATAGGTCGGCAAACTAGTAGACGGATTACCTGATGATGCGCAATCAGCGCCACCCATGGACACCCAACAACGGAAGAGTTACGAGTGCGTAGCCGACCTTTTGGGGATTAGGATTTTGGGGATTTCGGGATTGGGGCAGTGGAATGATTGGGCCTCCAGTAAGCTTACTCACACGTTAAAATACAACGCTTTGGTTATACGCCAACGCTTTGGTTTTATTTGAGGCCGTGGTATAACTCCCGTCGAGCCGACCTAGTCGTGCCAAAGCATGGCTCTTCTAACTGCCGTAAATAGTCGTATGCAGAGTCTAGTTTCGTCTGTAAAATATGATATAACTTTCAAAGTTTCCAAGTCCCGTCACAAATTCAATAAGACTTAGGTTCCAGTTCACTTCGTCAAAGTAGACGTAATCCTAATGTCAGGTAAGTGCCGGTGCTAAGAGGCCGCCGAAGTCTCCAGTCGACCTGACACTTATGTAAAGATTTTGGGAGATTTAATGTCATCGTCACTCTATTCTCAAAGCATTATCTTATTTGAGACTGACAGAAATGTTTGCAGTGAGAAAAGATGCGGTTTAAACATTTTCTTATAAAATAGGAAAAGAGTCACAGCCATATATGCACCAATTAGATTATTTACACTACTGATCGTGCATTAAATAAGATAATAATATTGAAAAAAAAATGTTTCCCTTAATTTGTTTTTCTCCTACTCTAGCTCAATACACCCAAAACTATTCCGATGCAAGCGTTATTAAGCACCGTGGCCCTGGCCTAGGCCGAGAAAGAACGTGGTGGTTTTTAGCCAGAGTCTAACACACCTCCTCCTATCAAGAGGGAGAGAAGCTATGTGATTATTTTTCCCCCTCATTGAGTAACGATACCAAAGTTATTTGAAACAGACATTGCACTACGAAAAGTATTCAATAGAAATGAATGGTGATGACATTGAAATGTCTTTTATGTTGAATCGGGAATATTCAGCTATTCAAAAGCAACATTATTGTACGGACAATAATGTTGCTGCGCTGGAACGTATGAATACAACTAAATTCTTTACTCGACGCATTTTATATTCAATATTCTTATAGTTACAAGGTTACAAGTACATATGATCTTAAGTATGTAAACTGAAAATTTAAAAATTTTAAAAAAAATTGAAAAAGTTGTTTATTACTACAAAGTATTTTACATTATGGTTATACCCTAGATCCTACACTAGGATTCCCTGTGTTGTAGGACCTAGGCTCTGCGATCCGCTTATAAAAAAAAAACTTAATTCTAGTACTTAAAACCTAAACTAGAACAATCAACATAATTTGTGTGTGTGTGTGAGGGGTGTGTGTGTGTGTGGTGTGGTGTATGTGTTGTGTGTGTATGTGTGTGTTTGTATGCGTATCTGCAACACCTACTCTAGGATTTTAATAAATTCTTCCGTTTGATTATAATTCAGCGTAAGAAGCCAGTGAGTCACTAATTTTTTGCATTTATTTTTGGTTGTTTTGATGAAATTAAATCAAGGGGGTAATCATATTTGCAAGGTTGTCAGTAGTTGGATATAAACAAATAAAGATCGAGACGAATTAATGTTTGAAGTAAATATCAGGAAAAATAGCAGGTGAATGTCAATGGAATACAACAACGAACCGATAATGTTCACATTTCTATGTGATAGTATGGCAAACTAACAGACAGGCTACCTGATGATAAGCAATCAACGCCATCCATGTACACTCGCAACAACGGAAGAGTTACGAGAGTTACAAGAGCGCTGCCGACCTTTTTGGGGTTCGGGTTTTAGAGATTTAGGGATTGAGGTAGGAGAAGGATTGGGTCTCCGGTAACCTCACTCACACAGCGAAACACAACGCTGTGATTATTTCACGGTGGTTTTTTGTGAGACAGTGGTATAACACCGGTCGAGCCAACCAATTCGTGCCGAAGCGTGAGTCTCCCACTTATCCCGCGTACCTCACTTGACGATGATAAGGAATATAATATCTTGATTAAACTTGGTTTTTGAAAGCAACATTATACTATAAATGGCTTACTAAAAATATCATCAGGAATCATTCATCAGTGGCCCAATAGTTTATTACCGCCGTAAATACGAACCCGGCCGCCAGTCTGTAATAGCGGTCGTATTGTAATTAACACGAATATTATTTTTGTATGTTCGGTGGCGACGGAAATCGACGCAATATTGTTATTGTGGCCAATATTTGTTACACATATTTGTCGCCAATATTCATGACCAAGTGTTGGTCACCGTAACGGTTTGTTAAAATAATGGTTGTGTTTATTTGAACAAATATGATTTATTTATTGTATAATCCAAAGTTATAAGCAGAGATCGACTAGAAGTCGACATTCGCCAATATTTCAATGTTTCCACAAAATTTACTTAACACAAATGTATGTCTTTCTTTAATATGAATCGATTGCACATGAAGAGTAAACAAATAGGTTATGTTTATATAATTACTGTACTAACCGGCTAAGAAACCAGTAGTAAAACAACATTCGCCCAGTCTTCGCTTAAAACAATAAATTCGTTCCCGCCAATATAATGTCTGTGACTGTGTCGACGAATATATTCATACATTTGAGGAAAGTATCCAATGTTCGCATATTTGATCAATCTTGTCACGCGACTCAGCGATGCTCGATATGTTGGGGAAAATAAAGAAGTTGCAGTAAACTTACTAATATAATGTGTCGTGACATTTTGATTCGAAAATGAAGTGGAATAAATTGACTGTACTAACTTGTCATCCATAGTAGTTGCTGGGGAACATGATAGCAGTACAGCTCGGTCGTCGGGAGCTGCCTTCAACTCTGTGTAAAACACGTGGTGCCACACCCTCTCCATGTTATCCCAGTGGATAATCTTCCCCTTGTACACAGGATAGTTTAAGTCCAAGTCATACTTCCGTTTAACGGCCTCGTCTCCTACAAACACCTCGTAAGGACTTTTACCATACGTTCCATTGAGATACTTCGGCCTCCCAACTGTAGTTCTAAAAATGGACACCGGATGATTGTCGCACGCAAACCCGGCCTTAATATTAAAACTTCCATTGTCAATAACCACTACTGGCTTGGTGAAAAGCATATTTTTCTTTCAGTAAAAATAGCAACTGTGTCTTCCAATTGTATTCCGCTTTACTTATTACACTCTTTGTATGTACCACATGACGTTCTGGAAGACAAATGCGACCTTGTCATGTGGGAATGAAAACGTGTATTGTGTATTTGACCTCGCCCCTCTGCCGGCCAGGTACATCTCATGTGACATATCAATCTATAAAGTATGTATACCACGTCATAGTGTCGAGAATAAATCTTTTCTTATTAAGTTACCTTTCTACGTTACGATCTCCTTTCTTTTATCACTACAGGCTCTTAAAATGTGCATTATCTGAAGGGCAAACTCTTGGTATCATAAAATTTATAATCTTAGCTTAACCTTAACCCAAGTTTAAACAAAGTTTCGAAGTTAAGTTAATACCTTACTTGGAAGTTTGACAAGTGAGATAAAAACAGGGGTGGCTTTTACATCACGTGCTTAAGTTACATTGAGGTTATAAAGTCGTATTATTAAGTTTGGGGACACACAGATAGGATTGATTATAAAGTCAGGAAGTTTCACAGCAGGACGCCTTCGATGGTAAAAAGTTGAAGTAAATAAAAAGTTGGGAGACTGTATTCATGCGACCTAGTTTTATTTAATGCCGATTCTTGAGTGCTAGTATGAAGAGATCACGAGGGCAGGCGTGTTAAGATATTGCTACATAAATCACGCCGGCCGCCAGCCAGTATGCAACTACCCTTAAGCGACATGATTAATCACAGCGATTTATTATCGCTTCAAATAGCTATATATCGTATTTCACGAACGGACTGGCGATTTTTTTATTTATTTTTGCGCAAATATATGTATATATTATAATATAATTAGCCACGGCTACTCACGATTCCGTGTTGTTATTAAAAACTGAAAACCGTTTTTTGCAAATTTTATAGTTTAGATTATTGTTTCTTTACGCTCCTTGGCAGTTGTGCTACTTAAGTGTGAGAGAGCCAAGCCTCCACGGCCTCATAGAAAACCGGCGTGAAACAACTACGGCGAGGAGGGTAACTATGTAGGGTATTGTATATATGGAGGCCTAATCCCTTCACATCCCCATCCCTTCCCAATCCTTGTCTCGATACCCTTATCCCCAAAAGGACAGCAATGCACTCGTAACTCTTTTGTAGGTGCCTATTGCCAGCGCCGGTTGCTTACCTACCATCAGGGATTCCGTAAGCTTGTATAAGCGTAAGCTGACCTTTCGTATAAAAAAAAACTCATAAATTTGTAAAATGAAGCATATTTTATCGTAAATTGGTTTAATTCGTATAAATAGTGCACGAACACGCGTTCGTATACGAAATATTAAGAGCTGTATGAATATTCAAGACCTTTACTTGAAATTGTATTGTGGCTGTCTCGCACCACATGACATTCGCTCTGAGTATGTCCACTCGCTCCTAAGTGCTATGAGTAGACGCATTTTGAATACAACGTACACTGTACTTACCATACTTGTTCGAAGAGTTGGCGTAATGTAAGTGAGCGTGGATATTCGCTCGTTTATTCAATTTTGTACCCCACTATTTACCATTTGACCGCCACATTGGTCCGGGATGTTGCCTTGCGAGCGCCGATAATTGGATCATTCGATCTGGATATCTTATCCGGTATCGGAAAAATGTGACACAAAATCGTAAAATGCTGGCAGTAGCAAAATTCAGGGTGATAAAAGTAAAATAAAATAAAAGCAAAGATGTGAGTCCTGTACAGAGAGTCCCTTTCAAGATTTTCCTTTTTTCAAACTACTGTCCGTAATGATTTCCTGCCCCTATCTTAGAATTTCTCAAAGATCACTATTCTATTAGACATAATTATAGAGAAATCAAGAAGTTTAAAAAAATGTTTAGTTAAACTGTATTTAATTTATTTCCTAAAATCCGGATATAGTTGCAGTTTACCTGCTATAAGAGATTGCCGATCACTCATATAAATTACCTACTTTTCAAGAGGTAAAAACATCAAATGATCGGGCGAGAGGAAGTTTCAGACTCTTACTGACTTAAAACTACCTTTTTCATGCCCAAATTCGGCAACGAGCAGGCAAATTATCTGATGATAAGCAATCGGCTTCGCCAATAGACACTCGTAATATCAAAGGAGTTACTACAAGCGCATTGTGGGTTATTAGGGATTTAAGGATAGGGGATTTGAGGTTTGTGGATAGGCCGAAACAAAACGTAAGTGTTGCTTCACGCCGTTATTCTGTCAGATCGTGGTATCACTCCGGTCAATCTGACCCATTTGTTCTGAAGCATAGCTCTGCCATACTTATTCCTTTTCTTGCTCTCAGTAGTAGCTACGGTACATTATTGCATTTGCACTCGCAAACTCATCTTTAAGTTTGGGAGAGCCAAGCTTCCGCACGAATGGGTCGGCTCGACCGGAGTGATACCACGGCCTCACGGAATACCGGCGTGAAACAACCCTCAGTGTTGTGTTTCGCCGTGTGAGTGAGGTTACCGGAGGCCTTACCTTACCTTCCCTTCCCCTATCCCTCCCCGATCCTTATATCCGCAACCCCTATCCCCAATAGGCAAGCAACGCACTCGTAACTCCACGATTGCTTACTATCATATAATCCGTCTCCTCGTTTGCCGACTTATACCATAAAAAAATCTAATATATATACCTTGTCCGGGCTAAGAGTAAGGCTGACAGCTAACAAAGGTTGAAACAAAACGAAATAATAAACAAGAACAAGTTACACAATAATATTTTGTATAACCATAATTTTCTATTTATTTTATGCAAATATAACCACGTGTTAAAATAATTTCTGCATCAAATTGTATAAAGTTTGCATTGTGCTATTCCACGTCGACTGGCGGGAACTCGTTGACGATTTCACTGCAAACGAGTAGAAATAAGCCAATACAAACATGTGACTAGTAAACTGTCGTTTCACCAAGTTCTTCGTGTTAGAATAAAAATACACTGAACTCACACCTACATAGTAGTCAGGGCACCTAAAAATTGTTGATTTTTGACGACATTCTTTAATTTGTTTTGACTGAAACTGACCAAAAAAATTTTTTGCGAGGTTAACTAATCTAATCTTTTCTCTCGCCCAGTGTGAGGCGAGAGGGCGGGTCAGATAGTTACTGACCATAGATTCCCCCGTTCCTGCTCCTGCTCAAGGCCGAGGCTGAGGTACCTTAACCCTGCGACCCCGTCTGCAAATAAACTGACCAAGCCCTGTCGACTGTCGAGTGTTTCTCTCTTATCTCTTCTACCTTATAAACAACATCATATTTTAGCCTTCGTTTATCAGACTTTCAATCTCCTTATCCCCCATTACAACTGGCATAGATGTTCTAATATCTAATATTATTTAACATTCCAGTACAATCGCGACTCCTTTAAACATTAAGAGAGTCGAGTCAAATGAATGATAATATTAAATTCCTCACTTTATTAAAAATTAAGTCAGATCTGTTCATCTGTTTCTCGTCACAAGAAATGTCGTATTATACAAAGAACTGGGAGTTTCCACGAATTTAAATAAGCAAATTGTAATTTACTCCCGCTTATATAAAATTTAAAACTGAAGTGTTATCAGTTAATGCATCTCCTTAAATTGTTTGTCAATCGTGACATCGCCATCTACCGACGGATAATTAATGGAATTAATGGAGTCAACAAGACATTATTCCTCGTATATTATATTAAGCAGTTCAAATTCATATAAACTTCACCATTTTCTTATTCAATGTACCAGTAACTGATCCTCATTAAAAACTTTCTTACAGTAACAAATTAGATAACATCCTTGTTTTTTATAACCTAACATAATCTTCAATCTTTGTTGATAGGCCTTTTTAAAAGAAGTTAGATTTAGCTAGGTCAGATCCTGAGTCACCATAGTGTTCTTTGGTCATCCAGAATCCTTTCAAGTTTGGTAAGGAGGCTAGCATGGACCCGCCAACCCAGGTTGCAAACTGCCTCACTGGTATCGCTTCCACATTCGCCCTGACGTCACGCGAAGACTTCTTCAGATATTGCGTCAGCTCCTTCTTGAGACGGGCTACTAGACCTGGTGTCATAGAAGTACCGCCAGAGCACACGATGTTTTTGTAGAACATGGCCCTGTGGAAATATATTATGTAAACAAAATATTTTTATTGTATATGTATAATCTTTTTTTTCATACATTGTATACCAGGTACTCATTCATACCTATAATCAAGATCACATGTATCGATACTGTGGCAGATGAGCTCCACGATATTTTTGCACTTAAGTTGCTCAAGTTCCGGCTTAAATAAAACCTCTGGACAGAGAAACCGTTCCTCTCCCAATAGTATGTGCTGGCCGTCCGGTAAGTCACACCTAATTTTGCTATCATATCCTGATGATTCTGCCAGCTCCTTATCGCAGTTCTCGGATACGTGACATTTTTCTTTCTGAAAAGTCAGATGTAAAATTGATACGTCAACAATATGTAAAACAAACACTCGCACATTGTTTTCTATAAATGTTTACCAACCTTAAATTTTTCGAGCAGATCTATCTCAAAAGGAGTTGTAAGCGAATATCCAGATTTGAACATGAGACCCTGCAGTCTTTTAGTTAACATGTTACCAGTCATCGGCGAAGTGAAGGTAGCGTGCTTCAATGGGAAACCTTCAAACACTGGCGCGACGTAAGAGCAGGAGTGGCCGCACTCCCACACAACGCCCGACGTCTTTCCATATGCGTTCAGCACTAGAGCCGGTGACTGTGCAATGTAGAGGGAATCAATGGCGAAGATTTCAAACAATATTTCAGCCATCCTTCCGCTAGATCGATACACGAGGATAATATTATAAAAGGCTCTTTCTCAGAGAAAATATACTGAATGGTTTATACATACTAATCATTTTTTGATGTAAGCGGGTTTACAGAATGCATGACCTTCGAAGACTCTGGAGGTACGTGCAGTCCCTTGTAAAAGACGTGATGCCACAGCTTTTCCATCTCATCCCAGTCCTCAACTAACCCTTCCTTAACCGGGTACACCAAATTGGATATACCTCGATTCTTAATAGCCTCGGCGCCACAATACACAAGTGGTATACCGTCCACGAGACCTTCACGCCTAAACCTGCAAAACAAAAGCAATAAATTAGAAAAAAAGAAACAAAAGCTCGCAAATAAAGGCTAAAAAGAATATTTTAACACAATCATTTTTGTTTGTGTTCTTGAGTAATTGTATTTATTTTAACTTTGGCTTTGATGTATTCCGTTAGCTGGTATCTACATAAATTCTTGTTATTTCGATCGCTCCCGGTCTATCTTTTTCAAGTTCAATTAAGGAACACTTGACTTTGTTTAACAAATATAAAAACGTAACATTTAAGTCAAAACATGTATAGAGTACAGCAGCTAAGAGCTCATTAAAACTGCTATGTTATTCCGCTTCGCAGATCAATGTACGGCAGGTGCCCACTTGTATTTCGTACGACGCTCTTAACTTAAGGAAATATGTATAAATGTTATACTGGTTTTGCCGTGTACTCGTATGTTTTTCATGTAAGCAATGTTTTCCTATTTCGCATTAAGAAAATTGTAAAATATTAAAGAACTACAATTTTAAGTGAAACTTATTTAAAAATGACGAACAGTAGGTATAACAACCAATTTTATTATCAACTTTAATGTGTAAATGAATAATTACGCTCGTCCTCCGATGGTTCATAGGACAATTATATATCTCTTTCAACTCATCTCTTTACGATTTTATACATACAATGACAGCAAACAAAATATTACATTGTGTAATCTGTATACAACCTAAATATTCAAACACGATACGCTTTCATGATCGTTCACATGGAAGACCGCATAGTAGAAGTTGTAGCCGCACGTTAGTATTCCAACTGAAGTAAGTATAAACTGTTGAAATCTGTTCAGCTGGACTGTGTCCGCACTCCGTCCCGACAGCCCACAGTGCGACATTGTGCTCAGTACTCAAACAGACAGACAGTCGCACTCAAACGTGATACAGTGCAGGTCAGCACAATGAGTTACAAACGCGACGTATATTGTCCAATATAAGTACTTACCGCAAAACTTCTCGCTCAGGGAGTACGTGGTCGGAACACCACGGGAACATTCGGACCGAAATTTGCATAACGTCAACCCTTATTATTCCCCGTGAGGTTCCGTAGATTTGTGTGTTTGTATTGGCTACTTTCCTCTATTTAGTTGTAATTTTGAAATAAATATAAACATTAAAACTACAAACAATTACGAAATAAAAATATTTCGACGAAACAAAAATATTCCAGCACGGAATCAATTTAGCCTCAATCACTATCAATCAAATTTCGGCGTGAACAAAAATATTTTGCAGTGTATCGAAAAACTCACAACAAAATAGTTTACGTGTGGGATATGAAAGACCAACAGTGTGCCAGCTGCCAACATTCTCAGGCTATAAAAAATAGTGCAAACAAGTTATTGTGGCGCTTCACACATGGAAAACACGTTCGTCTCTACTATACGTTACTTTTGTTATCGTTTCAATTGTCGCTGCATTTGAATTCGTACTAAATCGTCGCCAGTTACCTACGACACATTATTCATATATTCTGTTTAAATTCTTCAAGACCGTAATCTACCTTTTCTTACATATGCATAAGTTATATTAATTCGGTTCGGCTTTTAAATGGCCTCTATTTGCCTTCATTTTGCATGGGTTCTTGTGAAACTGTCGGCAGCGAATGAGCTCGAGCGGCAATCGTGCGAGCGCTCCTCGAGCGTCAACTTGCAGTGGAACTTACACACAAA
The DNA here is from genome assembly GCA_902829305.4 of Spodoptera exigua. Lineage (NCBI taxonomy): Eukaryota > Metazoa > Arthropoda > Insecta > Lepidoptera > Noctuidae > Spodoptera > Spodoptera exigua. Next base: position 598,666 of record LR824601.2, on the reverse strand, counting down.
GAAAAGTTAATACAATGCATGCTGTACTTTTCTTTCTTATAACTCAACCGCTACCGCTTCGGTACTTGTAAGTGTTCACTTAAAGTTAGCATTCTCTGCTAGCGCTCTTTGAGCATTGTTTTGAGTACATTTGAACGTCGCCACTAGCATTTTATAACAGTTTGTGTACATTTAGATTTATTAAATAGCTGCGTCAGATGTGGGTCCGGAGATTGTAACGCGGGTACAAACAGGACACGAGGAGATCCCACTATACAATGTAATGGGACGGCGGCATAATCATCTAAATTGTTTCCCTTGTTTACGAGTGGCTGACAGCAGGTGGACAGCCGCTGTGGTCACTATAAATAGGAGAAGAATCAAAAACAATGTTATATCTGTTGAAATTATAGTAAGATATTGTATAATCATACAAAATTGACAGTCTAGTTCTTAGTACGTAGAGAAAACTAAATCAACCTGGTACACTCTAATTAAAACTCAGTCTGATTACGCCGGCAGTGGAAGTTAAAAAACAAGTAATAAACCATTGTGGCTAGTTCGCTACAAGAAGTAAAATACAAAAATGAGTGTAGTGGCTAGGTAGCCGGACTTAGAGGCGAGCCATTGTCGTCCATCTGTATAAAACTAGTTCGGAGTTGAATGCAACTTGACCGGCGGCGGTCGGAGTGCTCCAATATTTCTGACTCTCTATTCTGCGGTATAACGTAAGGACTGTGATATTAACCGAGCCATGTGCAACTTTTTAATGTCTCATACTTGATGTTTGTTTTCTCTGGAACTTTCTAGAAGCCGGGTAATGTAAAGTTACAGTGATGTTGTAAATATATTTTGTCTTGAGCTACGAAATATTTGCAGTACGTGTTTAGACGTTCAATGAGGGCCATGATGAGATTAAGAGGAACAGTTCCGTTGAGTTAGAAAGTTGTCCATCCAAAGCAGAGAATGAATATTAAATAAAAGTTAGGAGTAATTTGGGGCTGTTGTCAATCCTTTTTTTAAAATTTTAAGGCTATTTACTGAACAAGTTTCCAGAACGATAGGTGTATCAATCCCAATACTATTGTGGTTTAAACAGTCACGAATTATGATTTACTTGTTAGAAAACAGAGAAGAGAAAGCAGTTGGGAGTTCTTGTCTATCTGTCCATCCATCTAGCTACGCATTTCATTATTATTCTAAAAAAGGTACACGTAAAGAAGGTCCTCATGTTACACACAATTAAATAATTAAGATTTTATGTGTAAACCGAGCCTCCTTACAATTCGTATTACTCGTATATAATATTTCAAAAATTCTTAGCCATATTATTGCATAGATCTTAGAAGGCAATTGAGCTGCCCTGTGGGTATCATTATTATTTTCCTTTGAGAAAAATTACGTATTCACATTGTTCAAATACTCAGACTTTGCCATTTAATCAGACTACATCTTGATTATGATAATATCACTGATACAGATCATCCATTTATAATAAAATAATTAAAATCTTTAATACACAAACATACAATTGAAAAAGTGACACATTCAAATAGGTTGATACAAATTGTATAACATAGCTTACCTGCCTACTACATTGGGCACCATTGCCCTTGGAGAAGGTTCCCCTGAGAAGCCTGCCTTGAAAGTCTGTGAACCAGCATCGAATACCACTCCTAGTATATCACTGGACATCTTTTCTTTTAGTTCCTTTCTTATTTTATTTTGTCTTTAAATTAATATGACCACTTGAGGCATAACCTTCGAGATTATGTTTATTGTCTTTATTTTCGACATTATGCAGTTTTATGCAGTTGGCTAAGGCCAGAACTAATTTATTTCCTTTGTCTGATAGTGGTGGACCGGAGAATAAGGCCTCTCTTCTCATGCATGAGGGTGCCGGTACGAAACCTGACAAATACCATTGTGACTTTTTCGCAGTTTTATTAAGTACTTTCAATGAATATTTAGACTCTACTGACATGCGGTGAAGGAAAATATCGTGAGGACACCTGGACTTATAATTTCTAATTATAATTTTGAAATCGCCAATCCGCCTTGAACAAGAGTGGTGGTTATGCTCAAATCTTCTCTTGCTTATGCTGCTGCTGCTTATGTTCAAATAGTCTAACTATAAATGCCCACTGTTGAGCAAACGCCTCTCATCATCATCAGACTCTGATGATGTACATGACAAGATTTAGTGACCTGACAATTTATAAATCTTTACTGCTGCTACTGAAAAATAAAATAAATAAAATATTTTCCATCCATAGATACTCATTTTTGACTGCACGATTGGTGCGGTGGCTGGGCAACTGGCTGCCGTGCAACGTGTCGCGGGTTCGATTCCCGCACGGAACAACTCTTTGTGTGATCCACAAATTGTTGTTCCGGGTCTGGGTGTCTTGTGTATGTAAAACTGTATGTTTGTAACAGCACCCACGACACAGGAGAAAATCCTAATGTGGGGCAAACTCATAAAAAAAAAAAAAAAAAAAAACAGTTACTTACTTTGATAGAACGAACTCATCCACTGATAGGAAAGTTAACGCCACTGCTTTTTTTAAGGTTCTTTCTTTAAATAGTATCGTCTTTTAAATTAAGAGCTACAACTTATTCTCCAGTATGATGGCAGGCTCGTGGCCTCGATACTCGACACCTAATCCAATATTGTACATCTGAAAGCTATTTTGGTTCAGCGCTGAGATCCGATCGTTTGCCATTTTAACTAGATTAAATTGAAACATCTTGTTCCCCGTTTAATCCCGACTTATACTGCTTAGCAATGTAGACATTCAGAGAACTGATATATAAAGTAGCATTAATAAATATATGTAGGTATTAATTCCTTCAATGATTTTGTTCTCAAGGTTTTTTTCTGTTCTCCAACAGTTTTGGTCGGCGTTCGTCCCGTGCGCTACGCAGAACAAAGACGCGGTGCAGCTGACTCTGGAACAAATCGACGTGATCAAACGCCTCGTGGAAAAGTACCCGCAGCACCTGCAGTTCGCAACATCGGTCACAGGTAAACTATAAACACTATAAACTAATTTGTCTTAAATCAGACGTGATAATGAGGAGCATTTGAATCTAATAACTCTTCAGTATTAGGATACCATGCCAAACAATGCACGCAGACACAAGTATTTTTGTATATTTGGATAAATATGTGAGAGCCATGCTGAAACGCATGCACGAAAGAGTCGGCTTGACCGAGGTGATACCACGGTCTCACAAAAAACCGGCGTGGAACTACCGAAAAAGCGTCGTGTTTCGCCGTGTGAGGTTACTGGAGGCTCAACCTTTCGTTTCCCCATTTCGTCTCCTATGCCCAAATCTCCAAAGGGCCGGCAACGTATTCGTAACTCTTCTAGTGTTATGGATATCGATGAGTGGCGCCATTTGCTTACCATCAGGAAATCCGTCTGGTCATTAGCCCTATCAGATAAAACAAAATATTCTCTGTTCACTCCAACGATGAGTAAGCATTCACAATATTGCCATTACTGTACGAATTCGGTGAAACAAAAAGCAGAATTAACACTGAACAAATACAGTGGAAATACTACATATGAATGGTTTTGGAAAAAAATCGTAATAAAATATTTACGTACGTGCCTTCTCTATGCTTCGTATTAATTAATATGCTTAAACTCATTAAGTTGTATAGATACAAATTTATATAAATTCTGCTAGTTACGACTTCTTTTTACTATTTTAAATCAGAAAACTGATACTTATTCAGTCTCTTTAAAAATAGAATCTTATGACTTCAGAGAAAGATTGTAAGGGAAAGTTTTATTAAGTTATAAATAGTTGTTGTAGGTAATGAATGGGCGTAAAAGTACTGAGTCAATTAAGGGAGGAGGAGAGCAAAAATATTACTTAGACTTTCCGTTTATATGTATAGTCTAACATTTTTGCATTATCAAGTTTTTAAAACAGAGATTCTCTTATTAAGGTATTTTTCCCTTTTCACACATGAACTTTCGGAACAGACTCAGACTCTAAAAAAAATATCGTTTAAAACTTTTGTTCGAAGCTGTTGACACGATTGGTTTCTTAATAAAACAGTTAGATCGGCATAAAGAAGAGTGAAAATGAGTCTTATTCTTCTATTAACACGTTCTCTCAAGACTATTCCCGTTATTGAAGAAAAAGCGACAGAAAGCTTCCGTCTTGTGAAAGCCCGATAACACAAAAGATAAAATTAAGTAAAATTTTCCACTAAAGGTAAACAGGAAATAATTTTACCTGTGTCATGACCACAGGAGTGAGGAAGAAAGAGATATAACGTCCATTGTTAATTGCTAAGAAGATTATTAAAAGCTCCTTATAGAAGCGGTGACAGGACCGTTTCATTAATATTGTCCCTCGGCGGCGCGGCACCGCGGCTAGTCCTTTCGCCGATGTACACAGTCTCTATTAAGATTTTATGAATCAAATGCTACAAAAATGGTAGGTCCACAGACTGGAATAAAATAAGCAGTTAAATCAGTAACAGCAACAAGTGAGAGAACGTGCTTAATGCATCTGAATTACCAGAAAGACAATGTTTTGTTAAGATCTCTGTTCTACACCACATAGAATATCCTTGATTTTTGAAAGACTATTGACTTCTCCTCTTCTTTGTTACGATAGAATATTTTAATCCAGATTATGATTACTATTTATTCTTACAGTTATGATAAAGGATTGAGCAAAAGCCAATGTAATTACTCTATACCGGTACATTGCATGATGGAATAACTTAACGAACACGTTTCAAAAACAAGATAGAAAAAGGGATTAAGATAGCAATACCTTAGAAGCACTAACAAGAGCCTTTTTCAACTTCCAGTTACATAAATGCAAAATAAGAGAAACACAACAAGAAACATCTTTCAGAAATGAAATGAAAATATTAAAATGTAAAACTGTATAAAAAGAAAAACGGTTTTTGTTTTAAACGATACCCCGAGATGTCGTAGTACGCGTAGTACTACGCCGTTTCGGAGCGACTAAACTAATTTGTAACTTTAAAACCGACACGCGCCGGATATAGCCGGATTTGTCGTACACGGTTCTTGTAATTTATAGTTTTTATTTTTCTTCGTATTATTTTTTCTTTCTACTTTTTGATTTATTTGTATTCCGTAATTGTATGAATATTTTGCGTAATTGAGTTTGTAAGATATCTTATTACTGTAAGCGTTGTAGGAAACTCGTTTGTTTCGTAATATTTATGATCGTCGGCGTAGTCTCCGTGTTTCTGAACTGAATGTTTGTACTAAAATGTGTTAGGATTTCTATTATGGAAGATATTAAAGTTACTTCGATTGTTTTACGTTTGAATCTCTTAACTCAGACTAACCTTCATAAAAATATAATATTGCCGAAGTTAGTCGTCAGTTTTCCCCTTTCTAAGTAGAAAAGACAATAGACTTCTTGGTAAGTACTTTTCTAACAATGGCGGCTGCCCCGCGCACTGACGCCATAAAATATTCATCCCAAACTTTCGTGGCGCACTCACAAACGTCATTAATTCATTTAACCTCGGCTTCGTATGAATCTAATGTTCATACAAAATATAGGGAATTAAATTTAGTAAGTCCATCGCCGAGATTGGCTCCCTGTACATTGAACGCAAAGTTTGAACGAGGCTTCACTTCTCAGGCTTGAAGTTAGTTTTTAGAATAAATATAATATTAATATCTGCTCCATCCGTTCGCAAACGAAGCAAAGACACTCTACACTAAGTTTAAATTTAGTAGATACACTCGAAACTTTTGCGTTGGTGAAAATCATTTGGAAGATTCAAAATGGATGCTTACACCTGAATAAACCCACAACACCGAAAGAGTTACGAGTGCGTTGCCAGCATTTTAGGCATTTAGGGGTTTCGGATATTTAGAATTGTTGTGTATACTATAGGTTGAATGTAGGTTTGAATCTCAGTGTCATTAATGGCCATATAATTTTTGATATTTGCTTAGTAGTTTTTACTTACAAAAAACAAAATTTTAATTTTCATGTAATAGTATAAGTCTATATTCGTTATAAATATGAAGTAGGATGTAGTTTTAGACATTATATCCAAAATTACGTTTATGCAAAGCAGAGATGACATATGATTACTTAATGTTATTAATTAACATCGAACTTAAACCTAAGCTAAACCTTAAACCTAACACAAAAATATTTTTCAGAAAATAATGTTACAAGGGAAACAGTACAATACAAAATATCTTAGCATTTGGAAGTGTCTTCTTAGAACAGGTTGGCACAGAGATAGTCACACAACACGTGCAGGTCAGCTTACGTTCGCAAGGACAGACAAGGATTACACAGCTTCCACATGTAGACAAGGCCGGCTATTGTTGGCCAGTTACGTCCAGCGTGTGGAATTAGATACGGAATGGCGACAGGACGAACTTAGCTCTCTATTAAATAAGCCATTTTCTTACAAAAATGTGTTTTTAATAAGAATCGAGCCTTTGAATTTCTTGATGATGAACAATAGGCGTCAATTTTTGTAGAGACGCTACAAATGTCTATGTCTTTCCTTCTCAGATATTCTGGAGGCCCACAGCGCTCGTCCTCGCAAGATCGCTTCACTCATCGGCATTGAGGGAGGTCACTCCATCGCCAACTCGTTGGGAGTGCTACGATCCTATTACCAGTTGGGAGTGCGGTACATGACCCTCACCCACACTTGCAATACTCCATGGTAAGTTGAGATAATTACCACAAAAAGCAACACGAAATATATATTCGCAATATAGACTTTTTATTTCCATATTTCTGCCCCCTTGTGTTCCTATACAGTACAAAAGATTTACAATCACGAATATTTTTTCGTGTCTCCGCAAAAAGTTTGAAATAAATTATTCATGTCCAGCCCTCGACTCCCGTTTGTAGCAATGCAAAGTTTGCAACTAAAACTGCAATTAATTGTCCCCGAAATGGCGTATCGGAGATCTCGTATAACGCTTCGTAGTGTGGCGTAGCTCGGCGTACAATGGCGTAGCTTCTACTGTAAATATTTTGATTCTGTTTGCTAGCAATTTCGAGCAATTAGTCTTAAATTAATACAATCAGTGATTGCAGCATTAAACTAATGCTCTGTTAAAATGCTGCTTACTTTTTAACGAAAATATAAAAATACTTTACATATAAAACGTTTCTTCCAACTTCATCTCTACGTAAAACTAAAAATTCATTTAAATCACTTCGTAAATGCTAATCCCGGAAAAAGATAATACGGCAAAATTAAAATCATAAATTAAAATATAAACAATTTCAATTCGGTCCTCTTGAATATTCCTGCGAGTTTTAATTTCTTTGAAATAGGACGTCCATTTCGTGATTAATATAGATATTTCTGGTCCAGACGAAATCAATGTGGACCTGAAGTGTCTATGAAGATCGAGAAAATAAAACATAGAACACCAAGAGATTACTCGTCTTTTGTAATAGGAGTTCCTGAAAAATACTACAACATATTAAATAATGAAGAAGTATGGCCATTAAATACCGAATTTAACGAATGGACTTGGTTTCGTAGACAAACTGCAACCCTCGATAAGTAATAGCGTAATTGAAATATACTACCAAAATGTTAGAGGACTTCGAACTAAGCTAGATAACTTCAGAAACAGTCTTGAATCTTCCAACGCGGACTTATTTGCTATTACTGAGTCAGGCTGCAGTCAGTCAATACAAGACGCTGAAATTATTCCGGGTGGATATACACTGCTACGATGTGATCGAGCGGATGGGCGAAAGCAAGGCGGCGCGATTCTCGTGGCCACACACCGGTTCGAGCTGCGACAAATACCTATAGTTGAAGCGTCGATAGACAATTGTGTTTTCGAAATGATATGTGCCACGGTACATTTAAATAAACGTTTTTTGTTTGTGTGCTGTGTTGTCTATATTCCACCAGGTAGCTCAGAAACAGATTATATGTTATTATTCAGAATTATAGAAAAAATATGTGATAAGTATGATGAAGTGTTGGTAGTTGGTGATTTTAATTTGTTCTCTTGTCCTGTTAATGTTAATAATTATTATGAATGTTTTTTATCTTATTGCGAATTCACTCAAAGTAACGCAATACCTAACTGTTTGGGTCGGCAACTAGATTTGGTTCTGAGTGCGGGCATTAGCGGGGTGACGGTGGGGGCGGCGGATCACGCGCTTGTGCCTGTGGACGCGCACCACCCGCCGCTGGCAATCAATGTGCGCTATGCGCATGCTCCCGCGGTTTCGGCGGGCCCCTACAGTCCGAAGAATATTAGTGCGCGCGATATTAGACCGAAATGGAATTGGAATAAGGCCGATTTTCAGTTGCTGTATTCTAAGTTGGTTTCTATAGATTGGAGTTCATTGTATGAAATGCATGATTTGGAAGAAATGTTGAACTTCTTTTATGATAACATCAATAGTTTAATAAATGAATGCGTTCCACAGAAAAAACCTAGTAATCATAGTTCGCGATTCGTATACCCTATATGGTATACGAGCGATATAATAAAAAGTTTAAAAATTAAAGGTAGATTTCATAAACAATACAAAAAATCCAAGTTGCATAGTGATTATATCAAATTTGCAGAGTATAGAACTTATATTAAAAAAAATATAGAAATAGCACACAGAGAACACAGAAATAAAATTCAATTTCAATTTAAAAAGGATCCGAAATCGTTTTGGCAATATATCAGGTCAAAAAAATCAACATTAAATAAGCATACTATCGTAAAAGAAGGTCAACATTTAACGGATGAAGAATGTGCGCAGCAGTTTGCTAATTTTTTTGAGTCGGTTTATAGCAAGGAGCCACCCGTACTGGACGCATGCGCGGCGTTAGCAGAGGCTGGCGCAACTAGTGCGCGGGTGCATATCGAGGCGTTAAGTCTAAAGGAGGTTCAGAAGGCGCTTGGAAATTTGAAACCGAAACGATCATCTGGTCCAGACGGTATTCCACCGTTTCTATTTCGAGACTGTGAAAGGGTGTTAGCTGAACCATTGCTACACATATTTAATGCTTGCTTGGCAAAGGCGACATTTCCCTCAAGGTGGAAGACCACACGCGTTATCCCAGTTCCTAAAGGGAAAACAGGTCCTGATATTTGTAATTATAGACCAGTGGCGGTACTATCGACGCCTGCTAAAGTACTAGAGTCAGCTATTCAGCGTTCCGTGCAAGGGCAAGTGCGAGCGTGTTTGTCGGATGCACAACATGGTTTCAGACCGGGACGGAGTACTACGACTAACTTACTCAACTTTATGGTGCAGGTGGTGCCGTCAGTAGACTCTGGAGCTCAGGTGGATGCAGCGTACTTTGATTTTCGGAAGGCATTTGATACTGTCGATAACGACGTTTTATTAAGAAAGCTTGCGAAGGTTGGATGTACGCTGCCTCTACTACAATTTTTCGCTAGCTATATGAAGGACCGCCAGCAGTATGTGGATTGCAACGGATGTGAATCTCATCCGTACTATACTAGGTCAGGCGTGAGCCAGGGTAGCAATGTCGGGCCTCTGGAGTTCATCATAATGATAAATGACTTACCGGAAGTTGTCAGGTACGGGAGTTGTTTATTGTTTGCAGATGACCTGAAGTTGTTACTCAAGGTTGAAGATAGTTCGGATTGTGAACGCCTGCAGGATGATATAAATCGAGTGGTTGAATGGAGTAAAGTCAACAAACTTCGCTTCAACGTAGACAAGTGCTCAGTGATGTCATTTACTCGTGCTCGGGCTCCTTTGTATCATCAATACATGGTAGAGGACACAGCGATCCAGCGAGTGTCACAGGTACGAGACTTAGGGGTAGTCTTCACTCCAGAACTTACCTTTCGTGAACATATCAATAAGATATGTAAGAAGGCTTACAGGAACCTGGGTTTTGTACTCAGACAAACTCAGGGGTTCACCAACATCTCGACGCTCAGGGTATTGTATGACACATTAGTACGGAGTCACCTCGAGCACAGTGCAGTTATATGGGCGCCTCACGAGGCGAAATACAGTGTCATGTTGGAACGTGTCCAAAATAAGTTTACAAGACACTTGTATTCCAAACTTTATGGAGTTTATCCATTTTACCCTCTCATGTACCCTACTCTCTTTGTTTTGGGTATGGTAGGGTACAACGAGTTAAGGGTGCGGAGGGACTTTACGCTGGTAGCGTATGTGGTGAAGCTGCTGCGTGGCGTAGCGCATAACCCGGGAGTGTTGCGACACCTGCAGCTATGTGTGCCAGACCGATATGTGTGGAGGCGGAGACGCCCGCCTCTCCTCGCTGTGCCGGCGGCCAGAACCAACTTACTGGCAAGGGCTCCTCTCACTAGAGCCATAAATGTAGTGAACAAAGTTCATGAAAGGGTTGATGTATTGTGTTGCAAAGTGGGTGAATTCGTAAAAGTCACGTTGTATATATTATGTTTTTCAAATGTTAATTAAGATTGCTATATTATTTTTTATTTTATTTTTATTATTGTTATTTAGTAAGTAGTTGCACTGCTGATCTCGTGACTATAGTGTCGACAGTATTATATTATTTACTTTTATAGATTAATGTTAGGTTTTTTAATGATTAAGTAATTAGGTACATACTCTTTGATTAAGTTAGTTATGTTATAGGTGGGTATGTGCATTTTTTAGTTTAAGAAGACAGGTAATGTTTTTTCTTATTTTTTTTTTTTACTTTGTATGATTTTAATCCTAAAGTTTAGTTCATAATTAAGGTGTTGTATGATTTCTTTTTGATTGTGTTATGTTGGTTTAAATTAGTAAATAAGTTCTTAGATTTAAATATAGGCCTAAGCTATCGCATTGGAGAAATCTGTAATGGTAGTATAAGGTAAGATTTTTAAATAAATAAATAAATAAATAAATAAATTTCAATGATGTTACGAAGAAATAATTAAATATCTATTTTGCTTTAGACTTTTTAAGTAATATTTAAAAATACCTCCAGTAGAAGGCAAAAAATAATATGATAAAAGTGTTTTTTTTTTTATTTAATTAGTCGTTTATATTTTTGAACCTGTAAAGAGATACGGCGCGCTTCTTTAAAAGTCAATTACAAAAATATCCGTATTCGCGTAAACATTTTTGACGTGAGCCGCGTTGTTTCTTATTTCCTACACAAAACCCGGCAAATGGGAAATTGCCGAAAATTCAATTCTCTCACAACAAAAGAAAGCGGACAGTTATTAAAACTGAACATTGTAAAGAATTCACTTTTAACTTAACGAAGTTGATATCTTGCTTCAAAAGGAGATGACGAGCTCACCTGTTTGTTTTCAAGATTACGTCACAAGACGGACGAAATAAGACTTTGTTCATAATTACTTTAGGTATCAAGTTAGATCGTGATGAACGATAAACTGTTTACAGAAGATTTATATTCTATTCTTTTAAAAGACTCGACTTGAGATTTTCCGCAAAATGGCTCGCGGAGTTTTAAAACAAGCGACACACAGTTGACATTATATTAATTCCAAAATCAAAGATATTGTGACAGAAAACTCTTTGACATCATGACGTCAATGGATGGTTGTCAAACGATGCCTAGAGATTGTAAATTTCGTCGTGAATTGTCAACACGAGTTGGTGTAATCGGTAAGGCGTGTGGATTACACCACAGAGACCCCGAGTTCGAGTCCCGCCGTAAACATGAAGTTTTTTAGTTGATGGAAGTTTTGTCGAACTTTCTGGAATATTTGAGTGAAAGTAATGAAAAATTAAGGAGCGAGAAGGAGAATAAATAAAAATGAATAACGAAATTATTGGAAGGTTCTGGAGGCATGACGATCAAAAAAGAATAACGAAATTGAATGTTCTAGAACCTGACCGGGGGTATATAAGCGGAACTGCGGCTCACCGCTGGCAGTTGAGTTCTAAGTCTAAAGCGATTCGGAAGAAAAGGAAGAAGTGAAAAAGAAGAAAAGTGAGTGAAATAGTGAAGTGCAGTGAAATAGTGAAGTGCAGTCAGTTAAGTGAAGTTAGCGTGAACGGCAAAGTTGTGTCAGTCGGCCGGACTCTGCTGGAGAGGAACGCCGATAACTTAACTCCGTGGACGCTGTAACTTAAGCGCAATAGAAAGTCTGAAAACCGGTATTAGTGTTTCATTTCATCCAATCCCGTAACCCAAGCCCGCATAGTCAGGAACGTGACGTCAGGCACGTAACATTTGGTGTCAGAAGTGGGATTGGAGAAAAATGCCGCTAGTGCCGCAGGACGTAAGAGGAGTGAGTACCCGTGCTATGTCAGAAGCGCAGCGTGTGAGGGAAGAGGGTGCTGCAGCTCAGACCAGCGATGCAGAAGCCAAGCCTGTGCAGATGGATCTTCTGCTACAGCTGCGGCAAATGATGGCAGAACAGCTGCGTGAGCTGAAAGAAGATCAAGCGCGCCGCCAAGAAGAGCAAGCACGCTGTCAGGCAGAACAGCTGCGGGAGCTGAAAGAAGATCAAGCGCGCCGCCAAGAAGAGCAAGCGCGCCGCCAAGAAGAGCAAGCGCGCCGCCAAGAAGAGCAAGCGCGCCGCCAAGAAGAGCAAGCACGCTGTCAGTCAGAACAGCTGCGGGAGCTGAAAGAAGATCAAGCTCGTCGCCAAGAGGAGCAAGCGCGTCGCTTAGAGGACATGCATAAAGATTTCACGAAGGGACTGCAAAAGGCTGTCGAACGGGTACAAGAAGTGGAGGAAGGTTTAGGCAAGTTGGAACATCGCGTCAAGGCGATAGAGGAGAGAGTGGAAGAAGAGATCTCCAAAATCAAGCAGGAAGTGACAAGCCCAAGCCCTTTGAAGAGCCGAAGCCGTCTTGCAGCCGTTTTTGACGCCCCAAATGCAGGCCGCATGCAAGCGCAACGAAAGGGCTGAAGATTCCCCATTACGACGGAACAACATCCTGGACCGCGTTCAAGCTACAGTTTGAGACACTTATGGAGGCTTATGGTTGGACTCAGAAGGAAGCACAGTCAGCCCTCACCCTGGCCCTCCGTGATCAAGCGCTCTCAGTGCTGGAAGCTATCGGCGCAAGTGGGGATCTCAGCTTTAGTACCCTCCTCGACGCACTTGAGGCACGTTTTGGAGACAGCCACCTCGAGCACGTGTACAGAGCGCAATTAAAAGAGCGTACTCAGCGTGCTAATGAGAGTCTACAGCAATGGTCCGTGGAAATCGAGAAACTTGTGCGTCGAGCTTTTCGGTCGACTCCATCAATGATTGAAGGCACGCTTCTCCAAGCATTCATTGACGGTGTTCGGGACCCCGACGTACGAGCTGCTGTTCATCTGGGCCATCACAAGAACATGAAAGAAGCTCTGGCCCATGCATTGGAAGTGGAAGCCGTGCGTGGTAACTCCCGTACCTTACGTCTGCGGGAAATGACGACAACGGAGCAGGTACCTCCACGCCGTCGGAACTTCATGTGCTATGGATGCGGAGAGCGTGGGCACATGCGGAGCGACTGCCCGAAGAAGGTGAACCGCCAGGACGCGGCGGTCTCAACTTCTGACCAGCAGGGAAACTAAATCCAGCCAGGGCTGCGGGGTGGGCGCTGGCCGGTAGTGGAATAACCCCAACAATCTACATCAAGCAAACTAACGATGGAAATACTCTGGTGATAGACGGTCAAGTAAATGGGAAAAATAGTCAGCTAACATTAGATACTGGAGCTTCAAGGACGGTGATAAATGTTCGGCTGCTCGGGCAAAACATCAGAAAACACGTTAAACCAATTGTTGGCCTACGAATGAAATCAGCTACCGGCCAGTGCATACCGATAAGTGGAAAACTGCATGTAACAATCAAAATTGGGGAACGTGTTTATCGACATGAGGTTATTGTGGCCAAAATTCTGGATGACTGCATCCTGGGACTTGACTTCCTGCAAGGGCACCAGTGTAACATCGACTTAAAATCTGGAGTATTACTATGTGGAACTGAGGAAATTCCGATGAAGAGTGGAACCCTGGGAAACGTTTGCTGTTTAAGAAGAACTGTTCTTGAACCAAAATCACAGACTCTCGTACCAATCGCATTACCTAGGAGGAGGGAAGGAAGTTTACCTCTAAGGTGCGCTGTGATTGATAAATCGGAACACGTAAACTCATGGCTACCGGCGAGAACTGTCGTGGGGTCATCTGATGTCAACCGCATTCCGGTATTCAACTTCAGTGATTCAAAAATTACGATTGAAGAAGGAGAGCCTGTGGGCGTATTGGAAGAAGTGGCCTGGATAAGAAAATGCTCGGAGAATCTTGTGAAGAAGGACAGTACGGGAATAGACTTTGTAACGAAAATCTTAGACGAAAACAAAAGTCTGACAAAAGTGGAGACTATGAAAGCTAGAAATTTACTTCTTCGATTCTCTGATGTGTTTTCAAGAAGCGATGGTGATATTGGCCGAACTGGTTTGGTGAAGCATAAAATAAACACAGGTGATACAATGCCAATTCGTCAAAGGCCCAGACGCATACCATTCGCTCGTGAGAAAGAGGTTGAAGAAATGATTGACGATATGAGGAAAAATGACGTGATAGAGCCCTCTTCTAGCCCTTGGTGTTCACCTGTCGTGCTTGTCAAGAAGAAAGATGGTTCAACGAGGTTTTGCGTAGACTATCGACGATTGAATGATGTAACCAAGAAGGATAGCTACCCGTTACCAAGAATCGATGACACACTTGACACACTGAGTGGCATGAAATGGTTTTCAACGCTCGATCTGAAAAGCGGCTATTGGCAGGTGGATTTGGATCCCAAGGACAAGGAAAAGACCGCATTCTCAACTGGGAAGGGACTCTGGCAATTTAAGGTGATGCCATTTGGATTATGCAATGCACCGGCAACCTTTGAGCGTTTGATGGAACAGGTGCTGGCGGGACTGCTGGGCGAAACCTGCCTAGTTTACCTCGATGACATCATCATTGTTGGACGGGATTTTGACGATCATCTAAGGAAATTGGAAAAGGTACTCGATAAGCTGCGTGGAGCAAATTTAAAGTTGAGTCCAAAGAAATGCTCTTTCTTCAAGCGCGAAGTGAATTATCTAGGACATGTTATTTCTGAGAGAGGAATTGAGACTGATCCAGCCAAGACTGCCGCTGTTAAGGAATGGCCAACACCTAAAGACAAAACGCAAGTTCGGGCATTTCTTGGATTGTGCTCGTATTATCGGCGGTTTGTGAAAGGATTCTCGGACATTGCCAAGCCTTTGCATCGATTGACAGAGGAGAAACGTGCCTTTATCTGGGACGAGGATTGTGAGCAAGCCTTTCGAGAACTAAAAGAACGGCTTTGTAACACACCAATTCTCGGATACCCCAGCGCGAAAGGAATATTCGTAGTTGATACGGATGCCAGCAATATTGGAATAGGAGGTGTCCTTTCACAACGCGATGGTGAGCAGGAGAAGGTTATTGCTTACTTCAGCAAGTCACTATCCAAGCCGGAGAAGAATTATTGCGTGACCAGGAGGGAATTGCTGGCCGTAGTCAAAACTCTGCACCATTTCAAGAAGTATTTACTGGGACGGAAATTTTTGATCAGAACTGATCACGCTGCTTTGAAATGGCTGCTTCAGTTTAAGGATCCCGAAGGCCAAGTAGCCAGATGGTTGGAACAACTTCAGGAATTTGACTTTGAAATCGAACATCGCGGCGGAAGAATTCATGGCAACGCAGATGCATTATCGAGACGCCCATGCGTGGAAGATTGCAAGCATTGTGCCAAGAAGGAAACTGCTTTTCTTAAGGTGATAAGGACTGATACTGTTGACGAGGCATGGTGAGATGATGCGATGAAATTAGAACAGGAAAGAGATGCGGATATCAAACCAATACTGGAGTGGCTACGAAGTGGTAACAAGCCAAGTTGGAGTGACGTCGCCCAATATAGCGCGGTAACGAAAGGTTTATGGGCACAGTGGAAAAGCCTTACGCTGCATAACGGACTTCTGTGCAGGAAATGGGAATCAACAAACGGCAAGGACGAGCATTTGCAATTGGTGGTGCCTCGTTCAAAAATAAGGGATGTATTAAAAGCGTTCCATGATGGATCTTCTGGAGGACATTTGGGAATTAGGAGGACTTTGGTGAAGATCAAGGAGAGGTTTTATTGGTTGCATTGCAAATATGACGTCGAAGATTGGTGCCGGAAATGCACTAGTTGTGCAGCTGTCAAGGGTCCACAAACAAGAAGCAGAGGGGCGATGAAAATCTACAATGTTGGTATGCCTTGGGAGAGAATAGCCTTAGACATCGCTGGACCATTTCCAATCACTGATTCGGGCAATCGCTACGTTTTAGTGGTTATGGATTATTTTACAAAATGGCCGGAGGTCTTTGCCATACCGAATCAAGAGGCAGTAACTGTAGCCACGAAGTTGGTAAACGAGGTATTCACCCGATTCGGAGTGCCCTTGGAGATGCACAGTGATCAAGGACGGAACTTTGAATCCCAAGTTTTCCAGGAAACTTGTAAACTTTTGGGAATCCATAAGACTCGAACGACCCCTTATCATCCACAGTCAGATGGAATGGTCGAACGCTTCAACCAAACATTGGAGCGACACTTAGCAAAGGTGGTTGACAGCCATCAGAGAGATTGGGACACTTACATACCTCTCTTCTTGCTTGCCTATCGGACTGCTGTACATGAAAGTACCGCAAAGACGCCTGCATTTGCAAATTTTGGAAGGGAATTGAGATTACCGGCAGATCTTGTATCGGGCTGTCCACCTGGTGACTCTCGCACCGAGTTTAGCGATTACATAAGCGAGTTAAGGGCAAAAATGTTGGACATTTATGAGCAGATCAGGGAGGCCGGTCTTCAAGCTAGTGATCGCGCAAAGACGCGCTATGATCGACGAGCCAATTCTGTTGGGTTTGAAGAGGGGTCATTGGTCTGGCTTCATAATCCAGTCAGAAGGAAGGGAAAATCTCCAAAGCTGCAACCGAGTTGGGAAGGTCCTTACGAGATAGTCACGAAGATCAATGACATTACTTACAGAATTCGGAAGTCTTCAAGGAGCCCTTTGAAAGTTGTCCATATAGACAGGTTGGCGAGGTATTACGGCAGCAACGATGCTCGGGACGAGCGAATCTAAGAGGGGGGCAGTGTGACAGAAAACTCTTTGACATCATGACGTCAATGGATGGTTGTCAAACGATGCCTAGAGATTGTAAATTTCGTCGTGAATTGTCAACACGAGTTGGTGTAATCGGTAAGGCGTGTGGATTACACCACAGAGACCCCGAGTTCGAGTCCCGCCGTAAACATGAAGTTTTTTAGTTGATGGAAGTTTTGTCGAACTTTCTGGAATATTTGAGTGAAAGTAATGAAAAATTAAGGAGCGAGAAGGAGAATAAATAAAAATGAATAACGAAATTATTGGAAGGTTCTGGAGGCATGACGATCAAAAAAGAATAACGAAATTGAATGTTCTAGAACCTGACCGGGGGTATATAAGCGGAACTGCGGCTCACCGCTGGCAGTTGAGTTCTAAGTCTAAAGCGATTCGGAAGAAAAGGAAGAAGTGAAAAAGAAGAAAAGTGAGTGAAATAGTGAAGTGCAGTGAAATAGTGAAGTGCAGTCAGTTAAGTGAAGTTAGCGTGAACGGCAAAGTTGTGTCAGTCGGCCGGACTCTGCTGGAGAGGAACGCCGATAACTTAACTCCGTGGACGCTGTAACTTAAGCGCAATAGAAAGTCTGAAAACCGGTATTAGTGTTTCATTTCATCCAATCCCGTAACCCAAGCCCGCATAGTCAGGAACGTGACGTCAGGCACGTAACAATATGAATTCAGCGTGTGGTGTATATATGAAAAATTAAAATTAAAAGAAAAAACAAATTTAGCTTTGAAGCCTAGACTAACAAAAAATAGATTTTCGAGTATCTGACTCCACCAAGAAGTCTGATACGATTTGAGATTGTGTTTTGTTAGCTGCTGAAGCCCGCGGTGATATTAATGTTAGCAAGAACGTCACGT
Source organism: Spodoptera exigua (assembly GCA_902829305.4). NCBI lineage: Eukaryota > Metazoa > Arthropoda > Insecta > Lepidoptera > Noctuidae > Spodoptera > Spodoptera exigua. The sequence continues at coordinate 580,705 of LR824601.2, read as the reverse complement.
AATATTTTTTGTAGAAATAAATAATGACAGTTGTTCCGTGACGGACAATACATTCAACTTACAATGCCAAAACAAACAAGCCAACTTGTGTAGTGTTCGGATTATAATTATACGTCATATGATTTAACCGGAACTGTATTAGTGATTGGCGGGCAGTCTATCTTTATAGAAGTTTGTGTAGATACTCATCTCTTAAAAGCCACAAAAGATGAAACAATGTTAAAAAAGTTGTGGCTAGAAAGTAAGTAGTTATGTCCGCGTTAAACTCAGAGGCATGTTGAGTGTCAATCAGAGGCATTAAGTGTGGTCCCGACCCCTCGCAATTCACTATCCTTAAAGAATTATCCCTTCTACAGGAATATCCTTTTATCCGCGCTTTCGTCCGACACTTTGTTAAAAAGACTCACTCGTGTTGTGGCTTGCTCTCCGAGCTCCGATATTTTATACTTTTTCAACTGTTGTCCCATTTCACCAAACGTTCGTTAAATCTATTTTTCTTTCCTTTCTCTTTGAAATTGCCTCGAATAAAGGGTTCGCTTTTGCACAGATAAGGAAAACCAGGTAAAACCAATAAGATTTATTCTCTGCTTTATGTACATAGTAAGTTTATGAAATCCGATGCATTTGTGTTGTATTCTCTGGTTAAATTAAGCGTGGAGCAGAAGCAGCTAAATCAGCCATTTGAGTCTCGCAGTTTAATATTTCCTGCAAAACATCCTGCTAATTTAGGCCAACCTCCCTTGTTCCCCTTTATTCCTTAAAACATGTAAATGTATAAGTAGATACAATGCGTATTTTCCTCGCCGACTCCCCTTCTTTTCCTTTTGACAAATGAGGTGTTATTCCATTCATAGGAAAAAGGTACGATATTACAATATTACTTGTGCGTGGCTTTTGTGTACAGGAGGATGGATTGAGGAATATATCTCCTCGTCCTCCGCCCGCCATCGATACTTGTTGCATTGACAGTTTCTGTGTCGGCCTCGTTGACATTTCCTCGATAAATTCTACATCGGTTTTATTTTAGCAACGATTACCTGCTCAGCACAAGAAATAACAATAACACGTTTTCCAGAAGTAATATTAAATAATAGAACTCGAATAAAACTTAATAATCCAAACATAAAAGAATTTATAGACAATTCTTAAATTACCTTAAAAATATTATGACTTAAACATTGAACTAATTCGTTACATCATCATACCAGACTGAAATCGAAGAAAAAACTTAAAGAAACTTTTATCATGAAGGAGATAGAACAAACTGACAGTAAATAATGTAAATCTGAGTGGAACGTGGTTTCTAATTTCGCTCGCTAATCTCTTTGAGCGAAAGGAAAATGATATCAATCAGCTTCGCCTACACGAACGACGTAAAATCAATAACAAATACTAGAAGGTCGCAGTCAATCGAAGATTTTGTTATCTCCTTTTGGTCCGATGAATATTTTGAAGATAAAAAGATAAAGCTGTTTTTTATTGTGACGAAGTTTAGTACTAACTTTTACATATGTTCGTGTTTTCAATATAAAGCTACAAAACACTCAATTAGTTAGTTCACTAGAGCACTTACTAAGCTGGATATTGTTACACTTATTACTCCACGATGGCAGTGTAAATTGTTAATTGAAACTTGAAAGCAATATACCGTCTTGATAGACTAAAGAAACTTGGATAAGAATATGACACTCAACATATTTTTTCAACACAAGATTATTCAGTATTCTTAACATATGTATTATTAGCTTATAAGTGCCCACTGCTAAGTAAAGGCCTCTTGTCACATAGAATAAGTTTGAGCATTAATAACCTCGTTTGCACAAAGTGCATGTCACTCTAAAAAGGTCATATTGGTATTGCCAGGTTTATAAACCTCGGGTATAAGAAATCATCCAATATCAACGTTGCTGGTACTGATGCTTAATTTATTTACGCACCGGATTCATTGGATACATTCCACTCAAAAATGCACTCTTTCGTAAAAAATAAAAAGAGGTGAAATATAAATGAAGCGCAGTGCAAAAACAAAATAAAATTTCGAAATTCAAAATGAAAATACCTTGTATTAATGGAAAATGAATTATACCTATGTACATAGTTATATGAACCTGAATATTTTTCGATGAAATCCGTTGATTTAATATAAAAATGTTACTTGGGGCTTGGGTGGAAAATTGAAAACACGTGGAGGTACTGAATGTCCGATACTATAATTTAATAATTAATATTTATCTTATTCATTTGTGAGTCGGTCATTTCTGGTATAAAAATATAATGAATCTTATTTAAAAAAAACTTTTCATTCTTCAACCAACTAAATGTGAAATGCACTAATATTATTTAAGTCAAGATTAATAAAACGTCTTGCTAATTACGCTAAACTGTGGGCTTAATTTTAAAGATAAACTAGTTCTGATACTTATCTGAATTATTTTATCTTTAATCGAAATAACACAGTAAACAATACAAGATATATAACTAAATACATTTTTCAAGTAGGTTGCAAAAATGTCAACAAAAACAGCAATGATAAACAAACGAGTTAATGGATCCGCTGTATTCATATCGTCAGATAATTGGTTCGTAGCTGCGCTATTTTAAAATGGCTGAAAAAAGCTATCGTTCAGGTGAAATTGTGACAAAAAAAAGTAAAGCAATCATTGCGCTCCAGTGACGGAGCGCTGCACGGCGCGTGACACGACGCGTGACACGGAGCGTTGCACGCCACGCCATTCAATTAGACCCGTGATGCGTGACGGTGTCAATACATGACGGCCCTCTAAACTCATATAAATCATTCTAGATAGAGTGCTCGCAAACTTTATTAAAAGCAACGAAGGTTTTTTTTGTTAGACAGAAAGTATTTCAATATTCAGTGTTAGAATACCCTTTGGTAACACATAGACTATCAACTGTATAAGTGATGTTTCCAATTGAGCTATCGCGTATTACTCGCACTCATTTCGTTTTTTTTGTTTAATTTTCATTTAACAATTACTATACATACAAACTTAATGTAGACATAAATAGAAATAAGTAAATATAAAGTTTTTTCTCAAACGTCGACCCATTCGTGCCGTAGAACATATGCTCTTCCACACTTTAAAATTTTCTTTCTTTTCTTTTAAAAAAAACGTTTCCCCACACTAGGATTTTCTCCTGTGTCGTGGGTGCGTTTACAAACATACAATTACACATACACATCACACCCAGACCCGAAACAACAATCTGTGGATCCCACAAAGAGTTGTTCCGTGCGGGAATCGAACCCACGACACGTTGCGCGGCAGCCAGTTGCCCAGCCACCGCGCCACCGCGCAAATTTATAAGTCAACCAATCTAATTATGATATAGTATGGGTTATCAGACGCCCTATCAACATTAGTTTGGTCCAAGCCAGGCTTGTCCCTGGTACAATATATAGCAATTAATCCTCAGCACCAGGCGAGCTCCCGGCTCCGCAATACTTTTTGGATTTATAAAGTAACTGCTTTCATGAAGCCACTGTGTCGATACACAGAAACATTTTCCATATTTCAAAGATATCCTCTTAAACCTAGTGGGTTAATTGGTTTTTGTTTTACTGCCTAAACTTTGTAACATTCTATGAAGAGCGACGAGAACGGAAAAATATAGCGATAATAATAATTCATGTTTTTTCTTTCAACAACAAAATATTAAAATATCAACCAGCAGTTATGTAATTCTGCATTAAATGTTATATTCAGTTTTATCTTTACCTATCCATATACTACCATGTTTCTTATTACATATTCTTTTGAAATAATACGTGAATTGATAGATTATTTATATTTGTATAAATTACACAGAATATTGTGTTTTGTATATTTCATTTACGTACGTAATAACATTTCACAAACATTATCCTTATTTAGACAGTTTAATTCTTGGAATACCTACTCACATATTGATTAAGTACTTAAGTAACGAATTCCATGAAAAGAGGTTTGATATTTTATCAACGGGTGGTAACAAACAACTCTCCTATTCTTTAAAAACATTTCTTATAACATTATTATTTGATTTGCCTTTTCTATGTTGACGTAAAACTTAATAGTATTAGGTACTTTTGTAACCAAAGAATTTTGTACCTATCTACAATACACCTCACAGCAACTCTACAATAGGAAACCTGCAAACATACAACGGGAATCCCGGCTGAATATTAATAAAACCTGGCTATTATGAACCTCATACCAATATAGGCTGACTTACGACAATATTACTTTGTTAATTTTGCTAGGAAGATCTTTGTCTATTAGGTGTATTGAACCAGAAACGACCCATCATTGATACATAACAACAATTTCAGGTTAATTGTATCCTTGCTTGTACGTGATAGCCGACACAGGGTGTCCATTATTTAGTCATTAGCACGAGATAGTTTGTTAGATTGGTGTCCCGGAACGCGGTGATGGTAGACACTGACCAATCGACGCTTATTGAGACCACCGAGGCGTCAATACGTTCACAGTTCCACTACAACGTAACAACGCAATTACATTACTCTATTCCCAATAGAACTTAACAAAGGAGAATTTATAGCGCCGTCTAGAGAGTACAATTTATTACTTTTTAATTTCAACAAAGAGTATTGAATTTGTTGCGAAGTATATAATAAGTTTTCAATAGCAACCCTACGTTTTATGTACTACGGTGACTGACCTTAAGAGCAAAAATAAATTTATCTTAAACTTAAAATAGTTCTCAAACAAGCTCGCGTGGTAACACCGCATAAAACTAGGCGTAAGGACAAAAACAATTGTCTATGTACGCGCACATCTCAGTGCCAGTAAATCTGTGATCTAAATCAACTGCGTACGTGACCACGTCGTGACGGGGGGAGGACGGAAACTAGGAGAGTACTTCCCCGACCTACTCTTACGGAGATAACGGATAGTTTTCCAACGTACACTGCAAGCAAGTTCTGTTCCTCTACCATGAGATCAAAGCAAGAGTATTTGTCAATAACTCGATAGTTACTATGAAAATATTTTAATTTGTACTAGTCCTGTCAACCTGCCTGTAGTTTCTTATTCCGGACTGTAATATGTTAAAATACATTAATATTCGGTTAGAAGCTTTTTTTAACAGGAAAAAAACTCCGACCGGTTTTTAGCAACAAAAATGAGGTTCGCTGCTTTAAACACATGGTACAGGTATTATTTGCTACTACAGTACTACGTGTGATAGTTCGCTCCCAGACTGAATATATGAGATTGGAGATACCGCCTCAGCTTTTCAAAAGCCAGAAGTGAAGTGTAAAGCAAACGAGAAATGACTCCGAATTCAGTTGCACCGTTGTAATCAGATAGTGATTGTTTTTATTATTTGCAGTGAGTGGTTCGTCGGCAAGTCTTCATTGAAAAGATTTTTGAATTTTATTTTATCGTTTGAATGACAAGTCTCTTAGTGCTATATAATTTGTGTGTGTGTGACTCAAAATTTAAAGCAAAGAATCGTGGCGATTTTTTTCATGATTTTCCATAATTTTATTTAATGATAGAAAATTATTGAATCTTTCAAACTAAGCTTTAAAACAACAACAACATATTACACAATAAAACATTTCAGTATTGGTAAATATAGTTGTGCTACAACACAGTTTTGTAATATGGATCTTACCTGTCATGACGTCACCATAAACTCCATTGATAGAAAATAATGCATAAACTATTCTTTCGACTTTATTCCTTCCTCGCTAAAGGCGAGTAAGCGAGCAAGACTTCCACAGGCGCAGGTAATATAAATGTAAAATAGTGTTTCTATTGTTCAGCGAATTTATATTTCAAGTATTGAATTGAATTTAGCAATCGCTGTTATTGGTAGCACTAGTAGTAATAGTCGGAGGAAAACTTCAACTGATTTTGTTGATAAAGCTGACAGCGAAAAATTTATATGTAGTTTTCAGCACAGAATTGTATCCAAAATATGAGTCTAAGTGAGGTCTATATTGAGACATTTCTGTATAAAAGTCAACGTTACACTAACATTCATTTTTTTCATCCCGGTTTATTTGTACTCGTTTCGTTACATATTGCGTTTAATGTTTTGTTGGACTATCCTGTTGCAGGGCTGCAGAAAGAAAAAAATCCAAATTAAATATTTGTACATAATTAAATAAATGAAAACATAAATAAATACACAATTAATGTTACTTTAAAATAAAAAGAAACATGCAAAATCTCTCAAGTAACTACATATTGTAGGAAAGTCAACGCAAAAGTAGCGAACATTTCTGTCGGGAGATAACAAACTACTTTCGAGTGCTTACATCTTGCACTAAACATCAAGTAACGACGCGCTGCCGACAAATCTGCTTGTCAATAGATACTTACACATCGTCCTCTTGAAGATATTCTTTATTTTGAAGTGAGTAACAACAGATTTAGTTAAACTTTTGTAAACAAAGCTTTGTGAATTAAATACATTAAATTACAACGATGATCCAACGGGCCGCCTACTCCCGGTCATGACAAATATCAATTAAGTAATCAAGTCAGCCTCCAACGCCCCGAGTCCCGACGCACACATATACCGAACCACGCACCAATATCGCTCCCTAACGAAACGTTGGAATCACATACTAATTTCAATTCGATATACATGGCACGTTTGGTTCGGTGTAACACAATTTCTATAACTAGATTGTCAGCCATGTGGGTGCTCAAAGCAATCGGCTCCCGGTGAATTAATTTATGACGGTATAGATTGGATTCCCTGGGTTAGTTTTAGGTTTTGCGCGGATATTCGGCTAGTGAATATTGGCCGGTGGAAGCGACAAACGAAGTAAAATTCAATCGGAAAGCCGGGTTGTGTTACCGATAAAAGTGTCGCTCAGCTCCTGGATGATCTCAGGACGTGGGCCGATGTGATTGACTTTTCGTCGCACAGATGGTAAAATAAAAACCTAATCAGAGGCCCGGTTACAGAGATCCAAGCTGATAAATAAATGAATCAAGTATGATTGTTTTGAGTAGGAACTAAGTCATATATTGTTGTGCAGACTATGAACATAACTACTAATCGGACGTGTTGTGACGTAAACGATGCGTAATTTAGAGGGAATGAACCTCGAATGAACCTCAGCCCCGCGGCTGTGCATTGTGTGGCTCCCGCTGGCGGGCTGGCAGGGCGGCGGTGCACTCAGCCACATAGCCCGACTTGTGACTTGTTCCCGTCAATTGTCATTGTTGTCACTATCAATCATTCCACTCAACTAATAGACAAAGGAGTGTCCCAACTACTCACCACCAACAACGCAAGACAACTGTCTCTCAAACAATCCAAGTTCCAACAAACTCCGTAGAAATGAGGGTTTTGTTTAATTTCCATTTGTACCAACTGTCAAAACAAGTAAACTTGTATTTCAAACGATGATTTATTGCTTTCCCTCCTTTGACCTATTAGCTTGTTGTGACTTTACCTACAATAATATTTCAAAATTATTCTACAAATTATTATTTCACAATAAACACAAACAACAGAACTATTCAGGAAAAATTTACCTAAACTTGTGTAGGTACTTATCTAACTTTAATTTCAAAAGTTTTGTATTTGTACAATACACAGCAAAACTTAAGGGACTATTTTTATGCTCATTCAACTTCACTATGATACTAGTCGTTATTGGCCTAAGGTTAAAGCGCCAGCGTCTCGTGATTGAAGTTATGAGTTCCAAACGTGGCAAGTACCAGTGTAAATTTTTCTGAGTTATACACATAAATATGTACTTGTATACTTTCTAAGATCATTCAGACACCACTGGCAAACAGTGAAGTATAATATCGTGTGGTAACGTGGCCTAAAATTATTAATTATAAGGTTAAAGTCACCAATCTAGCTTCAGTAAGCGTGGTAATTCATGCTCAATACTTTTCCGGGTGAGAAGAGGCCTTTGTCAGGAATAGGGACTTATAAGCTGATGGTATAAAAACTTTTTGTATTGAAACTTTAGATAAAATACCTAATTTAGTAAAATGACAATAGATGCACCGTGCCTTAAGAGAAACCTTTCAGTACCTAATTGCTTCCTACTTATCTACTGTTGAAATGACAATAGTGCTAATACCGATGGTATTACACTGATCTAGGTGATTCATTGATATACCTATTGTCTCTACAAAGACCGTCACCAGGGATACAACAGTACAGACCCAGCTTAGGTAAGCTTCATGTAGCTATCTACATATTATCGTATATCCAATGATGAATGATCACTTCGAATCGAGAATAAGAACGGAAATTGTTAATTATGAAGAAAATTTAAGCAAAACAAAACAATAATTTCTAATTCCACACAAGTCGGATAAAAGGCCCACCAATTCTAACGATCAATTTGTGTTGTTAAGTTAAATAAAAAAAAGCATTTGCACAGATAAAATATCCAAGTCAGTGGCTCCATGATAAACTCGTCGCGTACTCAACTCAAGTCTCAATTCTGTAATAATTGTGTTACGTCGCCGAGCCTACTTGTCAATTAGTCGACGCTAAAGATATTAACACTGTATGTAATCAAAGTTGCAAGCGTTGCTTGTTCAATTGGAATTGCCGATTAGAACCGCTGTCTCTAATATTTAATGATAGCCCAGTATTGTTTCTAATACTCTCGGTCGAAACTCGAATATTAATGTTGCGCGCCGTTTTCAACACTATAACTGATGATTAAACTTTAATGATAATTTAATCGCATACAATAATTAAATGGGCACCGAATACCCGCACACTCTACTGAGCACGCCGTAAAACTTAATTGGGGGCAGAATATACGGAAACAGCGAATATTGTTATTAACAGGATCCTTTGAACATTTGCCTGAACCCGAGCAGGGTAGCAGGCTATTTGAGAAGTCTAGCGTTGGACTAAGTGACAATAACGTGGAGAAAACATCAACAAGGGAGAGGTAACAAGCCCTGCACTCGCGACACGCCGCGTGCGTGCTGCCGACACGCGGCCCGCGACTGTCATCTGATGTTGTTTGTTATTGCCACAGTTGGCGAGTGCAGGCGCTCGTTATCCAGCTTCCACTCTCCTCTCATATCTTCTGATCCACGCCACTGTCAAGGAAGCCATTGCGAATGAACAATAGCGAATGTATATTTTTCTACATATGTGTATCTTTTTGTTGTACATTTCTTTTCCTTTTTGCGTCATTTATTCCTTCCTTTCAGGGCCGACTCATCGAACGAAGCGCCCGTGGCCAATGGACTGACCGAATTCGGAGAGGTAAGCGAATTTCAACCTTTTTGTTTATAAAATAAGAGCTACGCGAGAGTCTGTTTGCAAGGCCACTGTTAATATGGAAGGATGAAAATGCCGATTTGTTTTGTAAGGAATGTTGGAATTATGTTCGGAGTAGGCTGAGTAGAAAGATACGTGGTAGCCCTGTAAGGATATTGATCGCGGTAGCCGCTGGCGGGACCCTCCGTAGTACTGTGTTAGTATCTCAACAATGGGTTTACAATTAAAAAAGGAGACCAAATAATTTTCCGAAATAAAATAAAAAGTTTAAATCGAAAGGCTCTCACAATCTGTCGCCTAACTGTTCACTATACGTCATTAATAGAAGTGCTCAGTATGCAGTACAATATAAATTGGCCGGTGCAACAATGCTCCCAGTAACAAAAGCTGACCTTTTATAAATTCACACAGTCAGTCGTGTACCTTTGAACAGTAAATACAGGGCATTGTGAGAACTCCATGCATTCGTGAGATGACCGCGCGTGCCTCCTAACGATAACGTTAGCCGAATAAAGGGGGCAGAGCCTTAGGCTTTAGTTAGTGCATGTAGGGAACATGGAAGAGTGATAACTTGAATTCCAAACCTCCTTTGTATCAATATGAGCATGCCGAGAATTTGATTGAAGGTTTCACTTTAGAACTAGCTCAAACGGACGTAAATTGGACCTCTGTAGTGAATAGTTTCACTTTGTCTCCTCTACCACTATTGATTGCGGCCAATGAAGTTAGATAGCAGTGTTATTAGTCTGGCCATACTCCATAACTCACAAAACGAAGCTATGCAAGGGAAGACTGGAGGGCTTTTGCAACTAATGCAATATATCATTTAGTTTTACGTATATTTGTACAAATATATTTCCATAGTAATCTAATTTAAACTAAAATCAAACATGTTGGTACAAAAATAAACAAACATGAAATGCTTTCGTCGAATATCAATTAAAACAAAATGAATTTCTACATCCATTGATTAACTACAAAATAACCCATGACATATTAAACGAATATCATAGAAAGATTTTGTACCAAAATCCTGACGGAAAAAAGCGCTTTATTATGTAATCGTAAACGCTTGTTCACCAAACAGGATAACAAGGTTACTTCAAATCAAGAAACATTGACGAGGAGCAATCGTTTTTCATCGAACCTCATTTATTCCGCTATTCTGATGGAACCAGAAATGGAAATATAATCAGCAGTCTTTCAGCTTGCTTCTTATTTGCATATTATGAAACAGACTCCTTATTGCGCGGGTCGTTAACGTGGCTACAGAGCAAAGCAAGGGGTTCATCTCCTATTAGACAGGTCTCACAAAATGATTGGCTTAAGTATATATACGAGGTGTGATATTATAAATTTGTTATAAAATATTCACCAAGACCTCGCTTGAAAGCGCCTTGCTTACTTTAGTCTTGGGCCCTAAAACAACGCCCTGGGAATTCCAGTCATGTTTTTGGTCCGTGCAAACTCGGCATCACGTTGATGATTCGGGCGGCCGTTCGTGTAATTAGAACGGAATCCCCCTTGTTTCTTATTGCTGCCGTGATGTTAGGGTTGCCTTACAAACATATATTACAGTACAATATGTTATGATAGCTTTCGGCGAACATAACACATACACACATATTGTATTACATTTGATAGTGGCATATGCCTATAAATATACAGTAAACTGCAATGAAAATGGTCGTTTAAATGCAGCGCTTTGAATAAAATATTATCTAGTCAATCAACGTGACAGCTATCGCTATGTTACAATTTAGGAAGATGAATGAGTCGGTCAGACACCAGTGATGAATGGCATCAATTAAGTTGCTAGTTAATCGATTATCTATGTATCTACAAGTATAACTACGGGCCTACATTAATTCCATGTTAAACTTCACGCCATATTTAGCGTTGATCAGCATTTAGACTTGATTTATGAAACCAAAAAGAAATTTAAATACTTAATCATGATCATATTCTCTAGTCATTTTCAACGCTAATGTGGAAATTGCCATGTATATGTCACCGGAAAATAACAAGATCCGTAAGTTTATCAATTTACTAGGAAGTTTATAAACTTTCGTAAGATTCTAAACGGGAGATAAATTGTAATATTTTACGTCCACATTTTCGTAAATATAAATATTCTCCTTAAAAATCTTATCAATAAAAAGAGCTTACGTTCAATGAAATAAATATCATAATTGCGTCAAAGCACATTCATCGACCAACATAAAACTGTAAATAGTTTTATTAAATAAATAGCAGAGCTGACAGTTAAATACAAGCAATTAACTAACTAGTCTGTCGTGCTGCATTAAGGCGAAATTAAATTATCATTTTGAATAGTCCGGACGCGGGAATATTTCATAACATTTTTTAACATAAAAACTAGTTAACTCTTCTTTTCCTGTCTAGTCTTTCATTTATTGCCGTCATGTAGGCTTTTGGAATGTGAATTCACATTCATATTAATGTGGTCTGTACTCGATTTAATTTACTATTATAAAATAGGAAAAAAGCCCAAAGTTTGAGAAAGATCCTTTTTATAATTGTTATTTTTTACATTTTACTTATACTAGCTGGCTCAGCAAACATTGTTTTCACATTGAAATTATTTCGAAAAAAGAAATGTTTTTGGTTAACAAAAACAATCCTTATCACTTAGGGGTATGCAAAATAGCCATTCGATTCTCAGACCTACTGAATATGCAAATAAAGTTTGGTAAAAATCAGTAAACCGTTTGAAAGCAGTAAGGTATCCAGCATTGTGACATGAGAATTTTATACATGAGAGACATCAGTACAAGATCTTAATAGTAATCTTTATATTCAAACTATTGTATAAAGCCGCTTGAATTCAGCGAAACGTTATTCGAAACATAACGAGGGTGCAATCATTGCCTTTTACTGTTTGAAGTGTTCTCAGAGATCTCTTCTGGAAGGAGATCCGACATCCTGATGACACTTGCGATGCAAAACTGTAATTACGGCGCAAAACTTTCGAGAAGAGACGGTAACAAAATGAATTTTACGAAGACAATACTAGGGATCGCACTGAAGTGAGGAAATTGAAGTAAAGAAGTAGAAGACAGTTTGCGACAATAATGATTAATGATTCGCGCGCATTACAGCTAGGAAATATTTCTACAAATATTTTAAAATGAATAATGATTCAAGTAACTATATTTGGAAAGTATGGAAGTCTTCAAGTAACATAAGAGCCATCGTGTTAAGTATTTATAACATATAAAATCAAATCAATATATATAAAATAAAACAAATATTGGGACTGGTCAACTCGAGACTGTCTAAAGTTGCTGTCCCTGAGGGTTATTTCTTTTTCGGATACTTTGGTTAAACACTAGTGTTACACTGTTCTCACATAATGGAACTACCTAAATTATGTAACAATGCATTGTAAAAAGTGATTGAAAAAGAGTAACCATGGAGTTTCTTGCTCGTTCTTCTCCATAGGAATCTACACTTTGGAACGAGCAAATAGCTTCACTAGAGGACAGACGGACAGACTGACACATAAAGTTAAACCTTATGATATCTTTTTTGCTTGAGGTTCAAAAGTGCCTTTTTTGGTCTATTTGAAATAAAGAATTTGATTTGATTTGATTTGATTTGAATCAAAATATTTATATTTTCAGAATTTATTCACAAGAACATTTACATATTCACAGCTCGGTTGAATGCGTAGTGTTACTTAAATATTAACTATACAAGAACGTGCCTTACTATGTAGGTAACTTACAACTCAAAAGCATCAAATGGAACATCAATGTGTGGAAACTGTAACTGGAAGTGTAACAGTAATTACACATAAACATTATTATTTGCTACATAGTTGAAACAATGGCACTAAGTCATTTGTAACGCCAAGGAACTTAAGAACCTCTGCAAACAAATAAACTTTCCTCCTTCCAATGTGTTTAAAATGTAAGAGAAAGGAAAGAGGGGGAAATAATAACATTTCGCAGCAATGTCCCCACAACGCTTAAAATAATACTCGGGACTTTCTCGTCCTAAATACACAACGCGAGGGTAGTTTAAAAAGTCCAATGTTAATATTAGAAACAACTAGAAACTGAAACGCCGAAGGAGAACTTCGTTTACAACTTTTGTAGAGGATAGAACTTGCGGTACACCGGAGCTGTGGGCACCTGTACCTACGTATGTATCACCATAATATTATCCAACTCCTACCTTTGATAATCAAACATTTAATTTAGATTTACGAACGAAAATATATTCTTTTTTAAGAAATAAATGTTGTATATTTATTCGTTCGTATAGAACAAACGGAATGATGTTCAAAACATATAAAACAAAACGTTACAATGAAATCAGGTTGCTTTTTTATTCTAAGCGAGATATCGCCGTTCTCTGGTCCAATTTTAATTACTTATTTCTAACATTATTTTTAACGAAACAATGTCGATGATTCTCGATACTCTGCTTCGTTGAATAAAGTAATAAAACGATGTTACAATCAGAATAAGATTTACTGAAACTCCATCCAGTAATTAATTAGCATGGACAGCTCCATTAACGATAATATAGTTTTAATGGATGACGTGAAGCAGCTATCGGAGTCACTGGTCCTCGTAATTAAATATCGTGAAAGTGATAGCCTAATTGATTTATCACTAGTACTCAGAGCTTATCCTTACTTATTTCAGTACTTATAGTTAAACTGCATATAACTTTTTATTGTTACTAAGTTAGTAACTGTGTGTAGTTTTATATCTAGGCTTTCCCGGCTACCATATTTGCGCAGCTCTCACATTGTGTTCTTGGAAAAACGTCTGGACTTACACAACGACTTTAGAGATGTTTTTAAAGGTTGTCCAACTTAATCTCTTTATTTTAAACGAATTTGAAATGTGTAACAGATTTTTCGCTATGGTAAATGCAGTATGGCTCCCCAAAAATGACATAAAATGAAGAATAATGTGCGCACATTATAAGTGAGCCTCGCTGACGCTTGTACCATCGGCCGTACAATACCTAAATACATAACGATGATTTAGAGCGCTATTTAAATGTGACTAGGACGGGGTTTTTAAAATGGCTACCGAATATTTTAAGGGGAAGGTTCTCGCATCGAAATGTACACTGAATGAAATAGACACGTCAAGCCGAAATGAAAACTAGATATATGTGCCAAAGGTCTATAATTCTATGTACATACATGCTGAATAATTTTCAATTATAGATAGAGGTATTTTCAGAGATTTCGGCCATTATGGCTGTTTTTCTATTTTGTGAATTAAATTTCTGAGGAATCAGAATTCCAAATAAATCCATCCATCTATTCTGTATTTGGACCGTACTACACAGTATATAGACATATGGAGTACATACATAATAGATAAGAGTGGAAAACATAACCCATTGTTTATTGTCGTGGAGTCGGGCAATATAAACAAGAGATGAAGTAGACCGGACCATCTTATCGGTAGATCTCAAATTGAGGGCTCAAAACAAAACAAAGACCAGAAGATATCAAACACAAATAGGAAAGAAAATACTTCTGAACATGGCGCGTAATGCGAAAATATTTCATCCTCCCTGAATTATGATTAAGGGTTAAAATGCCACTGACATCCATTCGTTATCTTTTGTCTAGACCGAACATGAAATATCTGATGGCCTTGGAACAAAAGACTGCTTGTATCTGCAGACTGAGGTGAAAATATATTTTCATTTTCACAAGACAAATGGCAGAAAGTCTTGAAATTATAAACGACCTGTCACTATTATTCCCTGCTACATAGAAAAGGTTTCATTTGTGCTTGAAACTCGAAATTATACAGTTTTAATGTAAAATAATAAAAAATAAAAAATGTGTTCACAAAGGCAAGGTAATAAAGGTATTTTTGCTACTGAAACAAGACTGTAGCAAACGTTAAAATATTCCTTTAATTCAGAAGCTTTTATAAAAACCTAATTGAATAAACAAGCTCCATCAGGGAGCGCTGCCCATCCTGCAGACAGGCTGGAATGTGCGCCGTTAAACCTGTTATTGCAATTTGATTAAAACATGCAATCAAAATCCAGCGACGCGAAAGTATTCAACAGTATAAATGCATGAAGGACGCTCCACAAGCTACGCGCCGCCGCCGGTGCCGATACCAACGAGAACTTAATATCGAATCCGATCCGATACAGAATTCATTGCACTCGCATGAATAACATCGTCCCTGGTATCAGGAGCCGTAAATATTAAAATTGAAGTATGTGAACCTGTCTGTGGGGCCCCTACATTATGAGTATTAGATACGTGTTTCATCTATAATTGGCGTATTTGTATGTCCAATGTTTTGTGGACGCTACACTGATGCTAATAGCTAACTAATTAGAAAGAAGGTTTTAATATACATCATTATTTGACCATTACAAATGTATATACACATGATATGTACATGATTTAAACAAAAAACAGTCACAAAAACTGCAATGCTAGCGGCTAGCGATAAAATAAGAAAAATAATATGTATCAATGAACGCTTTGCAATTTTATTAATGCATTTTTTCATTTCGCATGTAAATAATCTCTTTTCCAATATGTTTGTCTACAGAAAGTGGTGCGCGAGATGAACAGGCTGGGTATGATCGTGGACCTGTCCCACGTGGGTGAGAACACCACCAGGGCTGCTATCCGATTGTCCCGGGCTCCCGTAGTCTTCACTCACTCTTCCGTCTACAGCCTCTGCAACCACAAACGCAACGTTCCTGATGACATCATCCACTCTCTGGTTCGTATACACCTACAAATATGACATGGCATTAAGAAGACTGATCACCTGATGGTAAACTATTGGCGCCGCCCAGAGCCCTGAAACAGAGTAGTTGCATTTGTAACTCCTGAATGCTTTTTTCAATATAATTATTGAAAACAATAAATTGTGATTCGACATTTCAGTTTCTTGTCGTTCTTTCATAAAAGTTACCTTTAACATGAGAGAACAAATAAACGAGCCAAAAATTACCGAGAAAAACTTCACTAACTCACAAGTTCTGAAGCATTGTGAACGTGTGTTGGCTATGTACTTTCAATACAAAATTAATGCTTTGTAAACGCTTATCTATGTTCTGTTTCAAAATATAGTGAAAGTCACGCATTCTGCCTCAGTCAGAGACTCCAGAATAAAAGTTTATATTAATGCAGAAACAATTTCAATTCTGCCTATTACATGCACATTAATAATATAGTAGCTCTCACGAGAATATTTGTTCGCAGAAAGAAAATGGCGGAATTATCATGGTGAATTTCTTCCCAGACTTCGTGAAGTGCGCCCCTAATGCTACCATCTCCGACGTCGCCGGTAAGGAGTGTACGATTGTTATTTTAAAAGATTTTTGTCTAGCACAACAAAATTATGTTCATTTTAGATATGCAATCTAAAAGTGTACTGTGTTTATAATGTAACTGGGATCAATATATGCTTTAGTGAATCTCTAACTTTTTTCTACTAGAATTAATAATTGAATTCAGTTCATTGAGAATGTAAACTTAATGCTCTCTTTATGTTGATACGGTCCACAGACGTACCAAGTCCGTATCAAGTAGGCGCATACATACGACACTGAGCTTGATATTTATAACGTCGTTACAGGGCTATTTCATTTACCTATCAGTGTAACAGCTCGCAGGCGGCCATTTACTAGAAGTTACAGTGATATAAGTCTGCTAATAAAACTATATTGTAGTGAACGTGTGGGAGAGTAGTGGAGTAGTGCCTCTAAAGCAGCCAATACGAATGCTAATAACACTGCAAATTAACTCATAAGCGTTCAATTTACATAATCATCGCATTAGAACCGCAACATGCTATTACATTACGAAACAAAGGTACGACTTAATTGCTCATTAAACCCACAGTTGGGCAAAGATTCCTACTAAGCTGAGAGCCGGGGGTAGGTACTGGTCGTGGACTATTGTGAAGGCGTAATTATTTTGTAATAGCTTGCTAGCTGAAGCGGGTGATATTGTCGAGAGTGCACCGTACTCGCGGCAAGTGCAATCTACATTATCTGTACAATAAGCCAGCTTTAAGTAAAATGTTCATCAAGTTCTTACCACTTCGGCAGCGTCGTTAGTGAATACTTTGTCTTGTTTCTTCTTTACTGCAATAAAACATTCTGGGCTATGAAATGGCACGCTGCAGCTATGCACATATATTAAGCGTAACGAACGTACACCGTGTCATGACTAACTACAGACATATAGATCAGTCGTTTCTATGCAAATCCAAGGCTATTAAAGAAGTTATGAACTGCACTTGCCTCTAGCTAGTCGTGCATTAGATCGAGAGTGCAGACGAGCTCGCGTGGATACATTTCGCGTCAACAATGAAACTAGCTATTAGTACCTACATTCATATCGATACAAGTATGGAAAGCGATTTGATTGATTACACTTACTGGTACTTACAAAACGATATAGTTTTGTTTTGAAGTATTAAAAATTTAAGTGAGGGAAGAATGGGTTATCTTGATCGGAGTGATACATGGGCCTCACAGAAGCCGGTCCTCTGTGAAGTAACTCTTAGGTTGTGTGATATAGTATTAGGAGTGTCCATCGGTGGCGCTGATGTGTCGACATATGACATTTAAAAAAATCAAATGAGAGCGAGTGTCTTATTAACTTCGACTGCACGGTTAGTGCGGTGACTGGGCAACGTGTCACGGGTTCGATTCCCGCACGGAACAACTCTTTATGTGATCCACAAATTGTTGTTCCGAGTCTGACTGTGATGTGTATGTGAAATTGTATGTTTGTAACCGCACCCACGACACAGGAGAAAATATAAGAGTGGGGCAACGTATTAATAAAAAAAAGTCTAGAATGTAAGGAATATTCTCCTGCCCCTATAACGCGGTACATCATAGCACCTTACGCATTTCTGGCTGCCAAAATAAAAACTTCGTCGTCCAAGATCTCTAAAGATTTCTTCCCGGGAAACTTACTACTTGAGTTAATAAATAATTCCATTCTATATACATCCACTTACTATATCTAGTCATATTTAAATGGATATTATTAATGATAAGGATTAACGCCGACAGCTATTATATTGATTGATAGTGTCATGGCGTCGATCATTATGCATTGTGATAGCTTGCCACTAGCTTTCGGGAGCCAAGGCATTATCACTATTATATTATAATCAATATCAAGTTCCTGTCGCAATTCAACTCTAATCAGTGCTGTGTTAGATGAAGTGATGTTTTCTTTTTTGAAAAAGACGGGATACGTATGAGTCTTCTGGTGTTGCGGATCTCCATGATTGACAGGGATAGCTAATCACCAATTAAATTCTTTTTTGCTTAAATCGAAAGTTGTTTGTACTTTCTGGTTGAACGAATACCTACTAGAAAATAAATGTGGGAGAGTCAAGCTCCGGAGTGATATCACGGTCTCACAGAAAACTAGCGTGAAACGACCACAGCCTTGTTAGTGAGGTTAACGGAGGCCCAATCCCGCCCCCTCTCCCCATCCCTTCCCAATCCTTAAATATCCGAAACTCTTATCCCCAAAAGGCCTGCACCGTACTTGTAACTCTTTTGGTGTTACGGGTGCCCATGGACAAAACCGATTGCTTACCATCAGTAAAAAAATAAAAAACTAAGAAGTCTCGGGTTTGATTAATGGGTTGATTTTGATACCACTTAACACTATTCAATCTGAGCTGTGAAAGTTTCGTTTCAGTGACCCTTTGCTATAATCAAACTGTTATGTTAATAATTATTCTTTAAACAGTACAATCATTCATTCTGGTATATTTTTATTTCAATTATAAACTAGAAATTCCCAGAAGTAAACTGCTCACTCGGAATAGAGCAATACGCCTTAGTACAACGATAGCCATCTGAAGAAGTACGAACACAACAAGGAGATATATCATTGTTTACGTATACATATATAATACAGACCTGGTGGCCGCACGATTTGTACGGAGATCTCCCGTGATTTATTCACCCGACTACTTGTACTCAGCCCGGAACTCCGGCCATCCTTGTACATACATACATGTAACTAGTAGCTGTTGTGATGTTTGTTGGTTTGTTTTATTCTTTGATCCTCATCGTCAGCCCATTAAAAGCCTGTTCCTAAGCTATGATGATTTAAAGAAGGTTCGGCCTCAATCTGTAAAATGTGTGCAAAGCTTCAGCCGACGTGAAACAACCACAGCATTTTCGTCGAGTGATTGGGGTTACCGGGGCCCAGACCTTCTCCCGACGCCTTTCATCCCTAATCCCTAAATTTCTGAAACCTTCATCTCCAAAAGGCCAGAAACGCACTTGTAACACTCTGGGGTTGCAGGAGTCGATTCGACGATTGATTACAATCAGGTAATTCTACGTCTGCGACTTGCCTACTGATCAATTAACAAAAATATTTTCACTGTTCTGCTAACTGCTTCTCGATAATTAATGTATATATAGCTTCTGAGTTAGTTCTTATTATACTCATAGAATGTGTAGCAGTCAGTACAAACATTTTGTTACTGGTATGCAAAGCCCACTAATTAACAACAATGGGAAACTATGCAAATCTCGGGCTCGCAACCGCTAAACAGAAACTATTCGAGAGGAATCCAATAAAATACAGACATAATGTACAGTACAAGGAAAACATGTTTAAATTATCTATGGATCACGTGGAGGTAAGCGAAATCTCCCTTGGACACCCGTAGCATCAAAAAACTAAAGCCGGCCTAGTAAAGTTTAGGAATTTGGCATAAAGTGAAAAACATTGGCAAAAAGCAACAAGCAATCCCATGATATTTCATCTAGCTAGGAATGATTTACTGCTATCATAGCATTCAGACATTCAGACAGAGATGGAATATACAAAGTTCAGGCAATCTTCCCGAGTTCTTAACAAGTCTAGAATCAAGTGTACAACTTAAATATTAGCTTGGATACTTAGTATTCCTCGGCTTAGTCTTGATAAACCGTCCGTAGCGTCTGCTGTCTTTTATAAGGACCATTAGAAGTTTAATAAATTAATAATATGAAACACGTTAAAAATGTCTTTGTAAATGAATTGGGATTGAAATTAAAATAAATAGTGTCGGGTTTGCTTTAAAAATAATGTGATAACTTAGTTACTTACCTCAATGAACTCAAGTGATTATAAATAAATAAGTGTGACAAGTGACAAGAATAAATAAATATATGTACAACAAACACTACATTGTAAGACTACAGCCACAATGCAATGGATGCTCTTCATACGTCATTCATCACTTGCCTTCTAGATAGCTCTTACACTGTCACCGTAGGCTCGAACTTTGTTTTATCGGATTCCATTCACCAAGATCTGGCTGGGAGGGAACGGTTCTTGTACAATACGGTACCGGCCCGTACACAACCAACTCTGTACGAGCCGCACCGGCGACGGACTCATGCACGGCCGAAGTTATTGTACTCCGCAACTATCCTCAGCGACCAGACTTTCGCCCATCCGGCCCGGTACGGCTCAAACTTGAAACTTACTCCGTATAAAGTCCTCCTCCGGAAACGATCCAATTTGAGAGGCGAAATGGCTGTTTTTGGTTTACAAAACCAGTTCTGTATAACGGGTGGATTGAAACTCGACTTGAATGGAGAAAACTATTTGGAACGGATTTAAAGTTTCACTATCAAACAAACCTACTAATTTATATATGAACTAGGTAGCACAACTCATTTGCACTATAGACGGTATGTTAAAAAAAAAAATTAAGTTGCTATCAAAAAACAACAAATTGATAGAAAGAGTATTTTTACTGATCGAAATTCTTCTCTAAAAACAATAACGAGTGCACGGTTGGTGCGTTGGCTGGGCAACTGGCTGCCGCGCAAAGTGTCGCGGGCTAGATTCCCGCACGGGACAACTGTTTGTGTGATCTACAAATTGTAGTTCCGGGTCTGGGTGTGATGTGTAGCGTACTAGGGTTTTGCTCCACAACACAGGAGAAAATCTGAGAGTGGGGCAACGTTTTTACAAAAAAATAACAGTCACAAATTCAAATACAATCCTACTTTCTAAAATACCAAATCGCTTGTTACAGTTGAAATTCCGTGACCGACCGACATGTGAAAGAGTCTGGGAAGACTTGCAGAGACTACGTACTTTTAATCTCCATTTCAATAGGCGCTTAAGTCCATTCGCATCCAACCGACTTTGTGGTCGAGTGCTGAAAGTCCCGCTTGTATTATTCAACTGTAAACCGGACGTTTCAGCAAATGTATTGCAGCTACGGCTGAATTGACGCAACTGTAGCTTGAAGGTTTATCCACAAGTTAATATTTAAGACATTATAATGATACATAAGTTTATTTTATTAACTACTAGCTTCTCTTGCACGGTTTTCCCCGCTGCTCGGCTCCACTTGATCGTAGCGTGATGTTTTATAGCCTATAGCACCCAGGAACATTGTACCTATCTATAAGTGAAGAATGGCTTTCTTTGAAATTGGTTTCAAATGATTTCTGTCGCTGCCTCGTCAGCATTATTTTTAAATTTTATTGAAATAAGTGGCTAACTTGTATTATTTTTACTTTCGTTAACAGAACATTTCCACTACATCAAACGTATGGTTGGCGCTGACTACGTCGGTATTGGCGGAGATTTTGATGGTGTTAACAGGTGAGGTGTAAAGCAAAGGCAATTCGAGTAATTGTTTCATATTAATTAAGCTCTTTATCATCGTCACTTCACCTATGTATATCACTGCACTAAGAAAATGTTTTATTTTCGGGACAAATATTAAGCAACTTATGTAGATTAGTCTTTTTTGGCTAAATTTTAAACTTGAGCCATCATTCTAGTCGAATATTTTTAAGTATAGTCTAAGTTAATGATTATCGACTTTCGTCCGACAGGGTCCCTCGTGGATTGGAGGACGTATCCCGCTACCCGGAACTGTTCGCAGAACTGCTGCGAAGTGGCCAGTGGACCGTGCAGGAGCTGAAGAACCTCGCTGGCCTTAACATGCTACGAGTTATGCGACAGGTTGAGAAGGTCAGTACATTTTGAACCAATGTTTCTTATTTTGAGGTGAAAAGCTATTGCGCCTGGTAAACGTCTTATGGTAAGCAGTGACAATAATAGGCTAATAGGTAAATGGCACATGAAGGGTAACTAGCCGTTGACGACTCTATAAAAGTAAGAGATATTAGATATTTTATGTCGTGCATTAACGTCACTGCATAAAACATATTATGTCTCTGCAACATTTCATAGGTACGTGCATCTTAGCAGGCCTGGAGAAATCTGACAGTTCCTCTCATCTCACCCAGGGCAATAGAAGAAATTTGATGATTTTCCCCACTCAAAAAAGAATGGCCTGCCAATTGTGGTACATCATGGTAAACGCGTTTGATTTAAAGGAGGAGGCATATATAGGTATATGTGATGCTTGCGTATCTCAGTGAATAATATTCTGCTGCAATTTAAAAAGTTACGGTAGAACTAATTCCTTAACCATTATAGTTTATCATTGTCAAAAACACCTCAGTAAGCAGCTAACGTGTAACAAGTTTGTGGTGCAAACTAGCCGCCCTTCGATATATAGGTTGTGTGACCTGAATGCTATTTGTGTACGACTTTTGACATGTAGAACGGAGATTCGAATTTTGGCCTTAACTAGATTGACCTGCATATCAGTATTTTACACGTATGCCTTCAAAATTTTCGTTCGTTGACAAACGTTGTGTATTTTTACGGTTAAGTTAACGAAAACCGGAAATTTTAATAACACATTTTCAGTTTAAAAATAAAATCTCGAAAATATTCACCAAGAATTTACACAATCTCGAATGTATAGCTCTCGAACAAAGCTATTTCAATTTTGGACAAGGCCCAGTTTCCAGGGTGGATGAACGTGTTGGAACATGTCAGCTGATGACATGTTATCTATGAGAGACTCAGGCAAGGACGGTGCAACCGGAATTACAACAGTGTTCGTGAATTAAGCTTCGATAGTAATATGTAAGATGGAGTAGGGGCTACCATCCTAATACCAGCACCTACGAGTTGATTGGAGAGAGAATACAATTGACTAACGTTGTATGGGGCACCGAGTTTATATTGCACGCTACCTGACTGCACGCCTGTAATTGCAGCCGGCTTTGATTTTGTGGCACATGGAACATATTGCTAGAGTGTGTTGAAGACCCTTTGAGTTCATGTTGCTCCGATTTTAATCGAATTTAATTGCTGGAAATTTTAGGGAAAAATTATATTTGATTATTTATTATGTAAATCTATACTAATATTATAAATGCGAATTCCGTCAAAGGAACTCTGTCTGTCTGTATTTTCTTCACGCCTAAAGTACTGAACCGACTAAACCGTACTAAAGTAGTTTGGAATACGAGAAAGGACATAGATTAGTTTTTATACCAAAAATCTGCAGAACATCACTATTATACGCACACGGAGTCGCGGGCAAAAGCTAGTATAATCTATATTCAAGCTGACACGCATAGAACAGATTTTTTTGTCAATGAAAAATCATCAAATGACTTCCTACACCTACTGACTAAAAATCCCCGTTTCTTCTCCTACTCAGGGCCGAACGCATAGGACAGCTTGGTAATGCGATTTAGGTATTAGGATTTTTCATTATGTTGTAAGTGTGGTTACAAAAACACACACTTGCGTAAACGTTATACACAGATCCAGAACAACAATTTGTGTCACACAAAGAATTGGTGTAGGCTCAGCTCGCCCCTTGGATCTCGCCCCTGATTGCCTAAGTGCATCAACTCGCCCCTTAAATTATATTATTAGATACTCCAACTCGCCCCCGATTGTTGGTTAGTTAAAAGTACTGTCAGAACTCTAAGTAAAATATTTAAATGAATATTTTTTCTTTAAACTTCAATAATGGTCCCATAAAAGGTCCCTTTTGTTACAGTAGGTAAGCCAGGTAATAAAACTATCACAAGTGGTTAAATTACTTACCAGTTTTGTTTACTATACATTTTTCTGAATATACCTTTTTTAGTTAAATTTCAAAGGGAATGCCGTAAGGGGCGAGTCGATGCATCAAAATAATTATTTAATTGTTAAATTTTTCACTCGCCCCGTAAGGGTTTTCATAAGGGGCGAACCACAACTCCAAATTAATAAAAAACGGGGCGAGTGGAACGTTTTAATCGGAAGGGGCAAGATCCAGGGGGCGAGCTGATACTACACCAAAGAATTGTGCCGAGCGGAAATCGAACCAACAAATTGTGGATCTGAAAGTGATGTGTGACATTGAATTGTAAACGGACCTTGAAATGTAAACTTTACAATGACCCAATGAATATTGTACCTTATTCTCATTATTATACCTAACAGTAAGGAAAACACAATGTGGTATAGTTATACCTAAGTATATGTGGAATGATAACAAGCACACGTGCATTGTGCACGGCGTGTCTTAACATGTGGCAATACAATGCTGACCACGACCTACAACATATAGATGTAGGATTTCAATAACAATACATGGATGTGCCAATTGCCAATTACTTACACCATCTCATCAGTTACACTAATAGAACATGAATGTCGTTGGATCTAAGGCCTGAGTCAGGTTTGCCAGGAGCTCCGCACTTGGATTAGAGAAGGCAGTTCCAAATCGTGTCAGAGACCACTGTTCTTGTAAAATATGTTCTTTTTGATCGTCTTTTCGCGCTTTGTTTGTTCTCCTTAGAAATGAGGTGCCAACTTACCTAAATCCAGCCAGATAGAGAGTCACTATCGTAGTCTATGGTTCACAAAATTAGATGTGTGTTCTTTAACCTCTCACTTATAGGTACTAATAATCCTTACATTATGATATACTGGATTTTCGACTACTTAATATAGATACTCGATACATTCGCATGTTACATCCAGGTACACTTTTTATGGTTAGCAATCAGCGCCGCCCATGGGCACTCGTAGTACGAAAGAAGTTTATTATAAGAGAATTACCGTTCTCTTGTGGGTTATTAGGGATTTAACTAAGGATGCTTCACGCCGGCCGGCACATTCGTGTCGAAGCATGGTTCTCCTTTGAAACACTTGAACAGTTTGGACAAATCGAAAGAGCTACCACTGCTATGATTGTATTAATCCTTTATTTGTCGACTACACACATGTAACTCGCCTTCGCCCTATGCTTTTAAAAAATGTTTTATGTCAGGAGGCCGCAAAAGACTAGAGAATAACTTTTACCTTTTGACCAATCATGCGAAGTTACTATTAATGCAGCAATACTTAAATCGTCCTCATTTGTGCAGGTCCGTGATGAGATGCGCACCAACGGCGTGGAACCGGAGGAACACCCCGACTCCCCCAACGACAACGGAAATTGCACAAGCAACGCCTTCTATACCGAATACGTGTAGATTGACCCCATACCACACACGACTGCACATTCCAACTTTATTTCTATTAAAAGAGAATCGAAAGTTGCCTGTCAATTCAACGATTTACTTATAGCAATTGAGAGAAATCAAAATAAACTACATTGTATCGTTTAATTGATAAGCCTCTGTATAAGAAATGTTTTTCAAAATTGGAATATATGGTAAACTACAGGCATTTTTTGTGCAAAATATAGAAATGTATTTGCAATGTGCAGCCGCGGCCGTACCGTCACTGGACCGTGAGTTCAATCCGACAGTTTGATTCCAATTGATGCGTGTTTAACATGATAAATGTCGTTGTATCAATAAGCGAACCTCCACACTTGTACCGGTGTATACTAAACCCAGCGAGCGCTTTGTCAACCATTGACATTTTCATTTTATTTCAATTGAATGCAATTTAACCATCAACAACACAAACAAATCATCGGATAAAACAAATTCATATAAATTACTTTGAAAATTAGAGCGATTCCATTGAAAATAATTACTAATTCATTCGTTATAATCTGTCTTATTATAATAATAATTAATGCAATTTATACAATTTCGATAACGTTAATTTAAACGATTTGCTGTTTTATCCGATCACAATATTGTACTAAATTTACGAGTAAACAAAATTATGAATACATTGCATTACATTCGGCAATTATTACAGTGGAGTACATTCGTGAGTACCCGAACAAGTGTGGATAGTCTGTAACCGATGACGTAATCACGTCGATATGTGTCTGTTTAGTTATTATTCAAAGTAACTGTTGTCATATTTCACGAGCGGCTGGCTGCGGGACTTTATGTAGCAATGAATTCACCTCACAGATACATCGAACTTGATTTTATGAACCCGAACGACAAAAGCATTTCAATTTACACGAAACGATTCAATAAATAATGCAAGCGACGAGCCTTTGAAAGTTTATAACAAGAGAGATCCAACTTTACAGTTTAAAGTTCATAAATTCATCGGAGCACAGATCTGAACCAGGCGCAAGATCTCTTTATTACAGCTGCTGAGACGTTTAAGACAATTAAGCGAATTAAGTGCAAGTAAGACTTAAGTTGCATTCAACTGAATCTCGTTTTATTTTCAAACTTAACTGAAAAATGGGGCAAACGTTTAAACTATGAATAAATGCATAAAACTTACATTTAATGGGAACTTTTTGCGTATATTTGCATATCGTTAGCTCGAGCTCCGGCTTACTTTGTGCGAATGTAGGGAGAGATGACGGACGCTATAGTACAAGCACCACGCGTCAGTGAGTACCGCCGCAGGTCTGTTAGAGTAAGCCCCCCGCCTGCGGCCCACTCAGTTTCCAATTTCACTTCGATCCAATTATTCGAAATCATGGCGATCGGGAATCAACCAAATCCAATTTACTAGTAAATTAGCTGCTATTAAATGTACTAGCTAATATTGCACCAACTTGAATACGATAATACACGTACATCAGCGGTTGCCATTTCCAAATATAAATTTAAACGCCATTTAGAATTCCTCTCAGTCAAGTTAATCCAAACTAAAGCAGAGTATATTGACTGTATCGCCAATATTGTAACCAATGAATCATATAACCACTAACCGAACCGCATTTTAATAAAAACTGCCGCCAATTTAATGTTCAACCAATCATTTCGGTTCGACTCATCCAACTTCATATTTCGAATAAACAATTGAAATTTTAATGATTGGAAGTTTGTCTCAGAGAGGTTTGGCTCCGAGCGATGACAAGTTTACTCCAATATTAGCCGGTGCCAAGTAAGTTGGTCGCGAGAGCTTAACAAGGTCTAGCGAGAACGTCTTGCTGCCACACTCTGGGAGGGCCGCGCTCCGTAGTTGGGCTGTGTGTCTCCGCGGGCGCTGCTTGTTGGCAACACGTCGCACGTGAAACATGGCGACAGTTTGTGTGTCGTAACTGTTTAGATAATCAAAATATATGTCATGTAATTAATGTTGTAGCTGCATGGTAGATGTAACATTGTGAACTGTGCACTTCTTCCTTCTTTACAACTAAGCTGATTGTGTTCACATATCACTCCCCCCTTTCACCCCCACTCTTTCTGATAATACGACTTCTGTGTCCCTTATGTTCTCCTTCTCTTTTCCTAAGGTTGCATTATCAGGAGAGTAAATTAGATAGAGAACTCAAAATTGGAATTAAATGGAAGGCTCTAGTGCGAGAGAAGTAAACTAACTGGGTAAATAGAGAAATATAACAAAATATTTTATTTTACTATTGTAATTTAAAATAAAAATAAAAGGTTCGATCTAGGAACGTAGGTAGAAAATTAAATTTGTAAAAAAATTTACTAAATGAAAAACGTAACGTTTGTTTTACAACGTCGGGTATTATATTGTTTCTTGTTACTTATTACTTACATTCCCAATGAGGAATTCAAAGTTCCTTGTATGTTCACGGAAGCGTACGGGGCGAACTGTCAGCGTTCTGACGCAGTATGAGTTTGTTATGGGTTCGTTCTCTTCGTTGTTATATAACGTAATATTTTGTAGTTTACTTGTAATTAATATAACTAAGTTAACATATTTTTACATGGACGGTATGTGAAGATGTCGTGTTGCCGATCATTTTATGTTCCACGTCTTTCGGACGAGAGTGAACGAGGCTTTGCGAGCGAGTGACGGCGGTGTGAGCTCGGCTGCCGACACGGACCGGCTCCTGTGCTCACATCGCACATCATTTTCGCTTTCAAGTTTGCAAGCATTAAATGCGAGCGGATCAGAGCTGAGCTGAATGAGAGCACAAAGCCTCGAGTCGCCGGACTCGCGCCGGACGCGGCAATTGTCCGGGAAGCGTCGGAGCCCATCCGACACTGTCCGACTATGTAAGCTAAAAGCTAGTATACAATGTAGCGTAAGGTCTAAACTTGTGATGGAGATCGTTGTGCCAAAAATGACCTAAACTTTTTATAACTTCTTACACAGTTTGATATTAAAACTGTAACTTTCATTTTCTTTTATAATTTTGTAGTAAAATGGCTTCCAGTGCCACGAGGAGGAAACGAATAACTTATGTAACCTAGACTTGAGTTGATTTGTCATTCGGACAATAATACCATCCACTTTAAATGAAATGCTGTGAATTTCTCGATGTATATTTAAATATATAACTTTAATATATGATGTGAAAGAACGACTATTTCTTATAAATTGTGACTGAACGTTTTTTGAACCTATACTCAACTATAAACTAAGGATTTTCGTCTAAAATCTGGCTGTTATTTTGTGGTTCTTTTATCTATTTTACATACAGTCATGTAATCAAGCGCACAGTCGGTACTTACTGGCACCTATGTCATGCTGACAGAGCAATAGCTGGGCACTGAGCACGGACAATGCGTCGCTGGAACTAGTGGCGAGCACAGTGACGCGAGCGCGCCATTACAAGCGGCCGCGGTACAATACGATTAGATTTCTATTGTTAAAAGACTAGAACGAAATGTCCCAAATGTAACACACCTATACATAATATAATACGAGCTTGAAACCGAATTCCCGACGTGTGCGCTTGAGCCGAGTTGTGTGGCGCGTTGCTGCGTGTTCAGCTCGACTGACACTATCACTGTTTACTTGCTTATACATACCCCCCCTCCCCCTCCGACCCTCTGAAGCCTGTATTACTTCGGAGGGCCTCATCACTTCCTTCACTGTCTTCCCCGTTTAGCAAAGCGCCAGGCAACTGTATACTGGACTATTTATATATTTATTACACTTGATAACCAATAAACACGTTTGCTGTAATCTAAGTTTTTGTTTTATTTTATTGAATCCCCTTTTATATAGCAGTAAGGATGTAAACATAAAGAAAATAACTGAACAAAAATATTATTTGTATTCAAATACATATAAGGAAGTGCCGTGGTATTCTAACCATGACTGCGGATCAAAGGGTTTATCAGCATCGCACGATCTATAACACAGACTACAATATTCGTACATGGACAAAAATATTCAATATAGATACAGTATTTGTTCTAAAAAGCTATATGAAAAAAACCAATTGAAAACATTGTACAATTTTTATTTGAACTGCAATATTCTCAAAATAAATGCATACCGGGGCTGGGTGCGGTCACTGCGTATTTCGAAGAGATAAACTTGAAAAAAGTATTGTCTAAAAGCAAACGATAATGAAAGATAGCAGTGAGTCAGACTGCAGCAGCCCGCCGGCCTTACTCGCAACAGGATCACACTCTTTTATTTCGTGCAGGTCTCGTGTTCACAGGAGATTATCGCACGCCGCTTTGCACGCCTCCAATGTTCCGATATTTATCTACTAATTAAATGGGGTACTGTAGTAATTTCACTCATAAATTAATTCAAACATTTTACATAATAAATGCACAATCAGTGGAACGGTTAACGGTAACCTCAAACAAAGCCCCAAAGGGTTTATTGAAACCTTTTGTCAAACAATTAAACTATTGCTTATAGTTCGGGTTAAGTGAATTAATAACTTTTATAATATTGACGGGGCGATGATGTAAACCAATCATCATTATGCTTGTTAGGTCGTGAAGGCTGAATCTTATTTCATTGTTAAAGTCGGAAAGAGACTTTAGAGATTTTATTTTTCATTTTCGGATTATTTCAGGTATCAAACCTCATATAAATATAAACAATACTTCACTTACAACATACTATAAAAATATATCTGTAGCAAAATTAACTAATGAATGAATGAAAACTTAGTTAACGCCTCATGCATCGTGCCTAGAGCTACAAATAATGTAGGATCAATGTTATTTCGTAGCTTAATCATTTGGGATACGAGAGCAACTAAAATGCGAGGCAATTACAAATAGTCAGACGAAAATAAAAAACGTGGTACATCGTGGGATGGATGGCTGGCTCCGGCCACAGCTCGCCCACAAGGGGCTGCCAAGAGCTTCG
Source organism: Spodoptera exigua (assembly GCA_902829305.4). Lineage (NCBI taxonomy): Eukaryota > Metazoa > Arthropoda > Insecta > Lepidoptera > Noctuidae > Spodoptera > Spodoptera exigua. Next base: position 550,125 of record LR824601.2, on the reverse strand, counting down.
AATGAAAATTAAATGAACATACAACGAACGCTCTGCTCCCCGACCAGCATGCAGGGCTCTAACCCCTCGACCTTCAGCTGCAGACATTCTGACCTAAAAAAAGAACATTTCGCTATCATACAGCTATTTGATAAACAATACAAATAACCAATATTGAAAGAAGAAAATTATAAAATGAAAGCACATAAAAAGTAGCAAAACAAATGAAAATGTTCTGCCAATTTCATTTGATTGAAAATTCTTGTATTCATACATATACACCAAAAACTACTAGTGTCAATTTGTACACGTATTTATATAAACGCTAGTAATAAATATTTAAATACAATAAATCTGTCAGTTTGTCCAATTACAATGTTTAAACAGTGTCGGCGAGGGCCAACAATCCGTTTGCTGGCTGCTGATTTAACTGACGAACGCCGAACACACAGAAGTTGCGTTAAATTAAATGATATTTACTTATTATTACATTATTTAAACTGTTAAGTAATTACTCAAGTTGTTTTATTTACTTTATAAGTCATACATTCAGCAATTTTATTGCTTAATAAGTAATTAACACACATGAAGACAAATCATAATAGGGCTAGAGAGGCCTGTATCCAGCTGTGGACAAAATCAGGCTGATAATGATGATGATCCCCCATCCCTTTTCAACCCTTATCCCCAAAAGGCCGGTCACACACTCGTTGCTTCTTGGGTGTTGCGGGTGTCCATGGGCGCCACCGATTGCTTATCATCAAGTAATCCGTCTGTTCGTTTGCCGACCTATATATCCAATAACAAAAATATAATGATGATGAAGACAAAAAGGTTAAGTACATATTATTATACCTATATTCGTAGAGTCAATTCATATACACCTACAATAAATCTATTGTCGAACATTTCAAACATTTGACACCATTCAGTAAACTCAATGCTCAGTTGGACGCTGACATAATTATGCCAAATGGAAGTCGATTTCATACACCAAGCTTTCTATTGCCTCCGACGACTAATGCATGTAGGGCATAGCATAGGCTTCATACTAGCAACAATACTGTTTCAAAATTCAAATAAAGCTTTACTCCGAATTCAAATATAACCTATTGACATGTCAACAGCCCACAAGCTCACAACTAATCGACAAATAGGTCAGACACGTCAGATCACATCACATCGCTTATAAGTGCCCACTACCAAGCAAAGGCCACGGAAAAGGTTTGAGCTTTAATCGCCAAAATTGCTCAAGGCGTATTGGTACTTCAAACTTATAATTAGAAATTATAAGTCCAGGTTTTCCCACGATGTTTTCTTCACAGTATATCGCCATTGGTCTTGTAAACGCACCCCTCATGCATAAAGAGTGGATGCTTTGACCTCCGGACCATGTAAGCCAGACACGTAAGTTACACTTATTCCGTGGCCTACTTACTTTTTTGCTACTATTGCTACTAACTAATAGCAATTTGTTCTTTCTTATCAAAAAAGTTAAACAAAAAGCCACAACAACATGTGTCCAGCCGATAGTTTCTCACGCACAAAGGGACGGAAATTCCATTAATCTTCACTTCCGCGCAATGTGTAACTCACTACGTATTAGACATATTTTGTAAATATATCACAACACTTATATGTCGTGGTGACTTGAAAATGAAGATGGGTAACGACTTAATAAACAGGTCCATCAGTGCCACCTGAAAACGACCATCAAACAGAAATGCAGCAATTGTGGATATTTGCTCGGGAGGGGATTATTCCTGGTGCTGAAGAAGCTGCTACTTGAAACAGTGTTTATGCAGATATATTTAGGATTTAACTAAATTAGTTTTTTTGTTTATTTCGTACAGGGTAAGCATTTGGCCGCTATCGCGCCTGGTGGAAAGCGATAATGCTACCTACGATGGAGCATGCCAACCCATAAGCAACTTATTCACTTGGACCATGAAAAAGATACCATAATACAAAATCTATGGTACACTTCGGGAAACACAGAGTCCGCAAAATAATTATAAAACTGCAGACGAACTGCGTCGTGCGTCTACAAATTAACTATTTTCAGTATTTGTTAGCTCTAGATGAATTTGCTCGTTGTAGCCTGGGCTGAGGCGCCATGCACACATAAATGTCCAACGCTCGATGACGCTTTGTGTTGAGTTGATCCGTCCCCAACAAAATGGTTCATCGGAGCAATTGCTGAAACAATGGTCGGCTCTCCCAGTGTGTTGGTGCGCTGATTTAGTAGATCCGTCAAGAAATGTCAATATATAAATAACTTAAATATTATTTATGTTCGACAAGGGCCCAGACCACACTTATGAACAGCGAAAAGTTTTATTTTCGCAAATATTTCTTTTGATCGTGATGTAGCATGCAATAACATTGCGCTTCGTAATGTAATCATGGCTCCGCCGCGCCATGGCTGCGCTGAGAGGCGGCCGCGCTCGCTACAATCAATCGCCTAAATTGACAGCTCTCTAAGGAGACAGCCCACATTGAAATTTCACAGTAAAATTGCTCGCATTTAGAATATAGTTAGGTCACAGCATCATTACTATGACTAAATAGACGACTAAATATTTTTCGCTTCGGTTTGGTCGGCAAAAAAGCAAACGGATATCCTGATGGTAAGCAATCGGCCCTGCCGCATGGATAACCCGTAACAGGAGTAACGAGTGCGTTGCCGACTTTTTGGGGTTTAGGGATTTCGAGATTCAGGGATGGGTAGGGGAAGGATGGGCCTCCGGTAACCTCACTCACACGGCGAAAGACAACTTTTTCGCTGGTTTTGTGAGACACTGACGACAAGTATGACATTAAAAGAGCAGCAATACTCCACGGTAAGCCTTGCCTTAATTAAGTTTCAAACAACGATTACTGTCAAACATGTAGATTATAAAAAACAATCTACATATTGTAGTGGTTACATACCCCATGCAATATACATATTATACACAATAACAGAATGTTGCCATTTTCTTTAAATTTGCGAATCATCATAAATGTGTAAGGAAATGAAGAAGGAAATATTGTAATTTTACGTGACAAATTATTTTTAATGGAATTGAAAAAATGATTTTGAAAACGATCAACTTACTTTGAAAACTACTTATATCTTACGAGGATGTGAATGTTTCAGAAACTTACATTGAAAGTTCACGTGGTAAAATTTATATTTTCAAACAATGGTTTACATCACAGACTATTTTCTCAGGTGTTTTATAAAATAAAATAGGTTTGTACGATATAATGGAGATTAATGAATTCTGGTTATTTAATCAAAATGCTATTGTATATGCTAGTCCATATTGTGTAATTACAACTAGGTACCCAAAAATGTGTTACGTAAGCGTGACACACTCACACATTAAAATTGCTCTGAAAATTTCGCCTTGTATGTGTGCTCGTAATCAGGTGAGTCAGCACTAACTGAAAGGTTGAAGACCTCAATTATTTATTACCGCTACAATTTTCAGGCCATTTCAACAAGATAATACTAACACTTAAAATACTTTCTCGAGCGTCCCGGCGTAGCGCTCGTAGCAGTTGTAACTCACACGAGCTACGCCGTAGCATGGTCGTAGCTTATTCTTTATAATGGCAACAACTAAATTATATTTGTTTCGTTTTTCTCAACGTATCCTCCTAAAACACCTTACATTATATCAAATCAAAGTTGAATTAGTACGAGATGCACATATCACATAAAACACGGTAGTAACTTTATATTTGTTTCATCAAAAGCCGGCTGTAATCATGAATCTCGCGTGTCTTAAGTTTAGCGAAACCTGCGTAAGCCGCAGCCCGCTCCCCGAGTTGAGTACACAAAGTTAACTAGTGCATCAGCTGAGTGCACACGTATTATGAACTCGGTTTAACATTTCCAAGCGGTTATATTTCAGGGAACTTACATTCTCAATTAGAAGTTTTAAATATTGTGTTTCATTTTTAACCATTTATTAATAAGGTATTATACGCCCACATACACTCGCAAGAATGGATGAGTTACGAGTAAGTTGGCAACCTTTTGGGGTTTAAGGTTTTGGAGATTTTGGGATTGCGAAGCGGAAGCATCCGGCCAGCGTTCTCCTCACATACACGTCGAAACACAACGCTGTGGTTGTTTAACGCTGTTTTCTGTGAGGCCGTGGTATCACTCCGGTCGAGCCGATACATCCATGCCGAAGCTTGACTGTTGCTCAAAATTGTTTGACGTGATAATAATTTGAAGATATAATGGTGTGTTGTAACATGAGGAAGTACATACGATATTATAGAATATACAAACAAACAAGACCCAAAAAAGCCCACCTTCTGCAAATTCTCTGTAATTGCAGGTGTCCCTGATTTGTACCTTACCACCAGATGGCCCATTTAATCGTCTGCCAACCCAGTACCAAGTCGAAAAAACCATGCAAAAAACTACAGATTTTTACAGTTACCTCTATCAGTTTATGATTCTATACGATATTTGAAGTGAGATTTAGATAGTTGTGTTTTTTATGTAAACTAAAAACGAATTTACGAATTTGAAAGGGCTTCAATTTTTTAACAAATAAATTAAGTTCGTATTTGCAAAAATTAATTCCGAGAATACTTGAATATTATTTAAGTTGTTTGCGTTGTTTTTATCCGTTTCAAGTTTTACAGAAATTTTTTATTAGTAGTAGTTTAATTAACCTAAAATTTGTTTTTTTTTTAGGTATTACAACTTTGTTTATTAGGACGGCAAACGAACTGACGGATTACCTGATGGAACTCCGTTTTTCGTAACTACGAATACGTTGCCGACCTTTTGTGAATTAGGGTTTTGGTGATTTAGGGATTGGGGGAGAGAAAGGATTTGGCTTCCGGTGACCTCTTTCAAACGGCGAAACAACGCTGTAATTGTTTCCCACCGGTTTTCTATGAAGCCGTGGTATAACTCCGATCGAGTCAACCCGTCGCACCGAAGCATAGCTCTCCAGCACTTAGATCTAGCCAAAGCTGCACACTATGCTATGCTCCTAGAAATTTATTTAAATGACTTAAAAACAAAAGTGAATTGTATTTGTATAAGTGATCACTTCTTAAATGAAATCCAAATATCACAATTACAGATGACTGGCTATAAACTTGGTTCCTACAATACAAGAGTAAACAAAAAAAGAGGTGGTACATTAGTGCTAATAAACGATGACAGACAAATACAGGACATAGAAATTTGTAAAAAGCTCTATAAACAAGATTATTTTGAAGTATGTGGATTTAAAGATTTAGAATTTAATACTAATATTGTCTGTTGCTATAGAACTCCTATGAATAATAATTTTGACAGTTTTCTTGAAAGGCTAGAACAACTATTGAAGCACTTCTTCAAAAAACCGTGTTTGATTTGTGGCGACTTCAATATTAATCTGATGAAGGATGACAAATACCGAAAGTCATTTTTATCATTGCTCACATGCTACAATTTTAGATGCTTGTTTGACACTACAACATTCATGCGTAATGACACAGAGTCATGTATTGACAATATATTGACAAATCTCACAGACACAAATATTAATGATATCCATATTGACCACAACGGATTATCAGATGGACATGCCGGTCTTTTTTGCACAATAAATGTTAAAAAAGTAACAGAAATAACAAAAAGTAAACTTAAGTGTATTAAAAAAAGAATATATAGTCAAAAAAATATGGCCGAATTTAGGAAAAAGCTGGAAAACACAGATTGGAATCTCGGTATAAATACCTTCATACGAAAATTTAATAAAGTACATGATAATTCTTTTAAAAAGAAGCAAATTAAAATAGATCTTAATAAGTCTGGAAAAAGGTATTGGTTAAGCAAAGGGGTTAAAGTATCTAGCAAAGTCAAGCGCATTTTGTGTCTTATTGACAAAACAAGATGTGATAAATCTATTTTAAAATATCGCGAAAACTACATGAGGGTATTTAGAAAAGTAGTAAGATGTGCAAAACAACTGGACACTAGGAAAAAGATTGATCAGGCACCTCAATCTAGTAAAGCTATGTGGAAAATAGTGAATAGTAGGCGTAATTCTAATAAAAAACAAAGCATTGATATTATAATACTCAAACAAGACAATAAGTTATATGACAGCCCTATAGACGTAGCCAACATTTTGTCTGATCAATTTGATAATAAAATAACATTAAAATATTCAGATCATAACTTAGCTAAAATTTACTTAACTGAAAATACAGCTAGAATAAACGATAACATGATGTTTGATCAAGTAACCCCGGCAGAAATTTTCAAAATAATATGTCCAATAAAAATTCTTATGGCCATGATGAAATACCCATAAGTATCATCAAGGATAACATTGACATATTAGCTGACCCAATAGCTGTCTTTTTAAACAAATGTATTGGGCAATGCGTTTTCCCTGAGCAATATAAAATTGCGCGTATACTACCCATATTTAAAAAAGGTTCAAAATTAGAGCCAAAAAACTATAGACCCATTTCACTGTTACCGGTATTCTCTAAGATATTTGAAAAGGTAATGAAACATAGGCTTGTTAAACACTTAATTAAACATAATATCATTAGCTATGAACAATTTGGGTATCAAAAAAGCATAGGAACCGCTGATGCAATAGACTCACTAGTAGATTATGTGGTTAGCAAACTGAATAACAAAGAAAAAGTGGCAGGACTATTCCTAGATCTCAGCTCTGCCTTTGATACTGTTGAACATAAAATCCTTTTTGACAAACTGGAGCACTATGGGATAAGGGATAATGTTTTAAGGATTTTCAGTTCTTATTTACAGAATAGATCACAGTACGTCGAAATTAAATCAGTTGAAAGAGAACATGAAATAATTAACAAATCTAAACTTGTCAAAGTACAAAAGGGAGTTTCCACAAGGCTCAGTCTTGGGACCAATATTTTTTATTATATTTATTAATGACTTAGCAAACTATATGTATAAGATAGTACCAGACATCAAAATGGTTATTTTTGCTGACGACACAAGTGCCGTTATGAATGATACCTCCGTAACAGGCCTAGAAAAGAAAGTGAATCATGCACTGTCTGCTTTTGAACATTGGTTTTCCACTAATAATTTAAAACTCAATGTGGAGAAAACCAAATGTATGCTATTCAAATCAACAGTGAGGAATAAGGATAGTATTACAATAACTTCAGTGGGAAACAATGTGGAAATTGTACAAAACTTGAGATTTTTAGGGGTACAAATTGATTCGCTCTTAAGCTGGAAACAGGAATTGGAAGCAATTACTAACGCTCTCAGCAGTGCATGCTATGCCTTGAGAAGTTTAAGAGACGAACTAACCATTGCTCAGTTAAGAAATGTTTACTTTGCTCTAGTTGAGTCCAAGTTGAGGTATAGTATTAAACTATGGGGGCACAGTTATAAATACAATATGGATGCTGCCTTTGTAATGCAAAAAAGAGCCCTTAGGACTATTCTTTTCATGGACCAGACAGAATCTTGTAGAGAGCATTACGTAAAATTAAAAATTCTACCTGTACCTTGTCTTTATATTTTGGTTCTACTAAGTAGTTTTATAAAAAACCTAGAGAAATACGAGACAAAAGAAGAAAGGGAAATTAGGGTGAAAACGCGCAGGAAAGATCTGCCTAATTATTTGCACCCAAATTTAAATGTTGTCAAACATAGCTCTAAAGTACAATCTGTAAAAATATTCAATAAATTGCCAACAGAACTAAAAATTATTAATAGTCCAAGAATATTCACATTTAGACTAAAATCATTTTTATTGACGAAGTGCTACTATAGTATAGAAGAGTTTTTAAGGGACAAAAATAATGCCACCATGTAACTTGTTTTTTTTTAAAAAATGCTGTTTCTTATATGTTATTTTTGTTGTATATGTAATTGTGTTTTATTTTCTAAGTTCTTGACATTTCTTATATTATTATTGACTTGTAACTTATTTTGATAATTATTAGTATTGTATTCCTATATTATTGTAATCCTGTATTCGACACAATTTTTTTTGTTCAGAATAAATAAATAAATAAATAAATATGTAAACAGAACTTGAAATTTTCTAAATGATTGTCGTCACATCAACACTTACTGTATCTTACTTATGAATGTTGCTCATCAAACTGTAAAGGCTTACATGTGCATAAGAGTTCGTCTTTAAGTAATGCAATGCTAACAAGCTGCCGCCGTCGTCGCTTGGGTTGCGCGGCAAAGCAGAGAGTGCATCCGTCGCGTCAAATATACAAGAGCCGCATTCGATGTAGTTAACCGAGGAGTCTGTCTTCTAACTCGTCCTGAATCCCGACACTTACCTAACACTGCACTCACGATACAATCTAATCTAGCTACGAATGTGTGAAACTCACTGAGTAAGATAAAGTGTCTTCGTGATTCTTGTTTCTATGAGATAAGTAGTTTATATAAGAAGAATATTTTAAAAATGCAGTATTATAACGACAACTGACTTTCAGACATAAAATGACAAAAAAACGTTTTTGTAGATACATATTTTACTTAAGGCCTACTTTGGTCTATGTTATGATCCACACGTTTATCTTCGGCCATGCGAAATTCCAACCTCAAAAAAAGGCTTGTTAAGATTACTTATAAAGCATGGTAGAAGTCAATCTCCATGTCATGACGATCATCCTTTTGCTTAACAGTTATATTTCCGACAATTCAACAAGCGAGACATAAAAATCGGTCAGCTGTTGCAGCCTAAACTTATCAACATGGAGAAACTTGCCCAGTGGTGTCGTATTCCGTGACAAGTTCCGACCACCGAGTTACTTGTTCATATGCTTCGCAACTAACTGAACAAGTTTAAGCGTCGACACCTTAGTTAATTAACACTTTAATATCAATTTAATCTGTATGTTCGATAATTAAAAAGTGTAAAGTTAATACTTAGTACCAAAGCCGTATTATCCCTAAATCAAACTAGATAAATATGTCCGTTGTGTTTGAGGTGCCGGGACATTTACCCTCTTGGTTGTTCCGGGTCTGGGTATGATGTGTATGTGAAATTGAATTTTTGAAAACGGACGACACTGGATAAATCCTCATATCGGGTAATGCTTATATTGCACTACAATTATATCAATTAATTATATAACAATGCATTTGTTAGCAATTTTGACGTCATTATGTGACAACTATAAAAAACTTTGAAAATATAGCAAATGACGTGGTGCAGAGAAAAGATTTTTGTACTAGGTAACAGCTTAATAATAATATTTTGTAAGTTACATTACAATTAAATTAACTGACTAATTTTCTTACTACTGATATTCAAATTGAAAGCAGGTATTTTTATAATATGGCTTATTGCTACATAGAAAGACATGTATCAACTCTGACTGATATACGAATTCTAATCTATTCAACCAAACTCAGTCGAAGCTCAATCTCGTATCCAATCGCAGAAACCAATGCTTTTTACACATACATGTAGATAACCTGCAGGGAACAAAGTCGTTTGTAATTTTGTTGAAAGCAAAACATTTTTTGTTGAGGAACTTTTGAGGTAGACACCATAGCTGCCGCAACGGTGCGTGGTGTGGCGTATTCAAATTCGCGGTAGAAAAGTTTGCCCCAACGGCAGAGAGGCGAACCAATTACATTTAGATGCATAGAACATGTGTGAGCACGATTCCCTGTTGCCTGATCAGCTGATTTAATACGAATACAGATCTAAGATTTACTTCAGTTGGTTTCCTTACTTTTCATACGAATTTGACTGTTTTTTGCTAAAAACAAATATGTATATTGAACTACAAAATTATCACTTGATATTAGTTTTAAAACTGTTTGCTTAAATATTTACTTTACTCTTGAATTCAGAGGTTCATTATTGTTTATTGAACGTTATTTAACGTCACAGGTAAAAATAACAAATATAAGATTACTAGCGCCATCTAGTCAGTGATGTGGGAACTTTTTCTATGGATAACTTGAAGAAATAGTTTCAGAAGTGTGATTACACTTTTTTAAAGATTTTGATGGGGTTTAGTCCGCCAAAATCATTATGTTATAACTAATTCCTTAGTTTGTACTTTTACTGACAATTTCCTAAACAATACTTTAGTCGACATGGACATTAACTTGCCGGACGTTGAACTTGCTACCATTTTTGGTACCTACACTTGCATGCCAATAGAGAATTACTTATAGGAATCCAGGAATACTGTTTAAATTACACGAATGTGTAACGCACAAATTTTGGAAGGATGACAAAGACGAACTGCCGAATGGAAGAGTATAACGTAACAATTTAATCAAATATTCCAATATAATGATCCAATTTCAGCGTAAGTACGATACACATACATACGTGATGCTACATAATAATACGGTTTCGAGAACCGAGATTATATTATTATTTTACGCCGCACATTTGTAAGACAATATAAGGAGCGAGCCTCCTCGGCCGTCCCACGCTACTCAATCGGAAAGTACTTTCGCACAGAGGGCGCTCGAGATACGTGTAGGCGTACACCCTGTGCGTACAGCTGTAAGAAAATCAAACAACCTAATTGGGTATTACAATAAAATTACTTAAGATATAAGCAATTTGAACCAGCCTTGATGGAGCGGCCTGCCAATAATATCAAGCTCATGCTACTATTTATTTCTTTAAATAGTAGTCTACTCTTTTCTGAACCTTGAACCAAGGAAGATGAAATATTTCTAAATTATTGAACACTGTTCTTACTCTAACTGAGACGTAAAGGCGTGATGTTTATGTATTGTTAATGATTCCTCGGGAATCTGGATCAGAATGTAAATACAGCGGCTCCCGATGTGATCAATCATAAATGTAATGTTACCGTCAGTGGAGACTGACGTCGACGTCACGACGCGTCAGAGTGCTTTGTGCCAACTTGAGCTGTTTTCACATGACAAACGTCGCGGCGTTAAATAGTCAGCGAATAACTGGCGTTTACTTTAATCGAGAAATTTGTTTTAATTATGTCTTAGCAAATCATTCACCAACAACTGAATAGATTTTTGTATGTAAAATATTTTTATTATAAAAACTTATCGGCCCAAATGTCATAAACTTTCTACATTACATAGTCATGGGCACCGTCTATATAAAACAGTTAGTTCCTGAACGCATCTATACAATAAGCTTACTAATTCATGTTTCTTTTTACTGACAATTCTTTATTAGATGCGTAACGTAAAGACTAACAAAGTTGGATCCCCCGCCGTGAGCCGGTGTGCACGCAGCTTAACACAGGTCATATAAATTCTTAGTAAAGTAACACCACAAGCCTTTTACCAGCCATCTTATGCATATAAATACAGTATAAACACCCGGTGGAAACTCTCCAACATTCTTTATTTACAGCCATTTAGACGGCACGCCTCCACGTCTCTCGATTACTTACCACCAAGTTTTTCAATTTAAGATAGAGTGCGCCTCAATAGGCTGGCTGGCAACTTTGTAATTCTCATTACCTTGCACCTACACCGCTGTGTCGACGCTCATCGCAACAACATCTCTCTCGACTTCACGTCGACGGTATATTTCACGTACCTCCAACTGGAACGCATTGAGTTATAAAAGCTACAGCTTAGTTTTGAACTTATTGTTGAAAAACAGAACAAGTGAAACAAAATAAAGATACTTCGTATTATACGTACTGGCTTTTGACAATGTAGTAGTATGACAAAAATTAACAAAGAAGACACATTAAAAATAATATATTTTTGTTATATTATTTTCCATCTGGCAACACTACACCTTAAAGTTTTCATTTCGTAAAACATTCCAACTTGAAGTTGCCAACTTACAATATTATACCAGCCTTAATATATTCGTTAGCTAAATTTCGCATTCGGGCCACAGTTTTAACTTAATTAACTGTTGGTAACTTGCTCCAAAACAGTGTATTATAAACTCCAAGTGGTTTTTTGAAAGCTATTGTTGCCCTGCTCAGGTTTCATAGCAGTATCAAAACTCGTCTCTAACTAACGCCATTTTTAATTGCCCTTGTAAGTTTTTTTTAACTGTGTACCAACGTAATGTTCCAAAATTAAGCAACGGCAATGTCAGTACCCAAGATGTGCGAAACGAGCCGCGCTATGTCAACAGAGTTTGTGCATTACAATTACATTAAGAAGCGCGGGATTCAGTGCCATTGATTTTTAATAACCAATGTTAATACTACTTCAAGCAAAATATACATTCAACCTTATTCACTAAAAATACGACTGATTTCAAGCAGCAAAGTGTAGAAGTTTCATAATAACATCAACATCGCCATAAAAGCATCAGTTTGTTACAAAGGCAAACATTCATATTACAAATTCCGTAGTCCCCATTAGTCAAAAGGAGCGTGAAGCTCCCGCCATAGTGGATGCGGCAGTAATGGCGGAACGTTAAATAAAACAACAAATAACCAACAGCGCGGATTATAAGAGGCATAATGTAATATTCTTACGAAATCAAGGTTGTGTGCGCTATTTGGAAATTCGCCAAAGGGAATACAAAACAAATAAAGAGTGTGGCGACTGTACACCAGTCAATTTGATGAGAGGATCGCGAGTTTTAAATCCGTGTCGCGACTATGAATCGGTGTTGAACTGGGTAATATGTTGAAGGTCATATACCTTCAAATATGTGTATGTGATTTTTTTTCTGTATACCTATTGTTAACTCTCAGTATTACAAATATCTATTTATAATATTTCCATACTAGTAAATTATTACTTGATACGATCGCACTATAAAGCTCAGATTCCCCTCAAAACAATTTCAATTTACTGACTCAACCATGTGTGTACTTAACGCAGTGAGGAACCGCCTGTTGGACTGTGTGTGTATTCTAGTAATCACTCGCCACGATCCAGGTGAAAGTAACTCCTTGCAGTACTCTTCTTGTTTGCTTCTCTTACGTAATAGCCAAGTTAATATCATTGAAGCGTAACTAGACATTCGGCTCCTCTGGTTTATAAGAATTCAATTTGAAAATGTTGTGTAAACAAATAGAATAAGATTAATTCCAATCAGTCATTGTTCCCAATTGAAACCACGGAGGCTAAACTAGTTCTTGGAAATAACACTATTATACAGCCTATTTTATCAGCGACAAATCATTGAACTATACAGTGTCTCAAATCGAGTTGAAATCAATTATTACGATTTACATATCTTGACTCCACATGTTGCGGAATCAAACTGCCGAGTGAGTCTTGTTAGGGCGTCGTTTTCCACAACGGTTTCCACCCAAGACCATATCCTTTTGTGCTCGGCACCAGGCAGCGAGATAACATTACAGCTTTACAATAAACAGCGGAGATTCCCCCACAAATACCTCAGAGAACAGGAATCTAAATCCAGAATGTGTAGCGTTCACTTTACGTAAATTATTCTCCATTTTCGCTTGTGAATAGCTCGGTTATGAGAATTTTCGTTCGAAATTGTTTCATTTTTGTTCTACATGTAGTGCTTGTTGTATCTGCGTACCAGTAACTTTGCTTTGAGGAAGGGTAATCGAAATAAAAGGTGTGTCACAGACTATTACTAACTGTACCCTGTTCCTTCTGCTTTTTATCGCTCTATTTTCATGAGCGTTCCATCATGTACGTTTACATTAAATAGCAACTTTAACGACCTAGCGAGAACCCATGGAAGTAACTGATGAATAAAGACAAAGTGAGTAATGTTGATATCAAAGTATCAAGTAAAAAATCCTACAGTTTACATCTTGAACCACACTACATAGAATCAAAGATGAAACAGACAGACTAAATGTTTTTCATAACCTTAATTGTGTGGCCGTAAATAGATCTGGATTTCTATGCAGACAACAACTGTTATATGAATAATTAATAAATTAAGTATGTATAAGACAGTTGTATTGTGACGAGTCATATCATCCGCTTACGAGTGCATACTGCTCAGCGAGATCCTCTTCTCACGCGGAGAAGTTTTGACGTTAATCACCACGGTAAAATCCCCATACAAGTACTTGATAATAAAACGAATGTCTCTCCACATAAGGTAGTCTGACCTAACCGAGAAAGCGTCTTCATCCCCGTCATATAGATACATAGCCGGCAGTCAACAACTGTGCGATTCAAGCAAAATTTTCTGCCTCGCACAGCAGATCTTTAGAATTATCTACTGGGGGCGGTAAACCCGAATCGATTCCACCTTTAAACCTTTAAGAAACAAACGTACTCTTCGGCAACGCACCTGTGGCCCCTCTGGTGTAGCAGGTGGCCATGGGCGGCGCCGATCGCTTACCATCAGGTGATCCGTCTGCTCGTTTGCCACCTATTCCAAAAAGTTGTCAAAAAATAAAGTATTTTTATTTGAAAACGTCTCATTCTCAGAACAATAAAATTGTTTACCTCTTATAAAATGGATAATGGTAATGAGTGCGGTTCCCGAAATCCTTAATTATCCTACACCGTGTTAATTAACTAAATTAATATTTACAACGTATTCCTTAGTACATATGAAGTTATGTTGTACTCAAACGTTCTGCTGTTTCCTTAATAATTATAATTTAACTACGAAGCGTTTTCTTACTCGTATCATAATTTCCTGCAATGAGACTGTCATTTAAGAAAAAGAAACACGTATATATTTATATGGTTGTTTCTTTTATACGTAGACTAAGGCTTCTTTTTGGAATGTGTGTACAATTACAAAACATCACCCACGCACCCACACCAATTTGTATATCAAACAAAAATAATAAAATTAATAGAAATATTTATGCTCTACGCGCGCACCGAACCTACTTGTCAGCAAACAACCGCTTAGCTAACACACTGATCGTGCAATTAATTGTGGAAGCTTCTTCGGCAGGAATGTGTCGAGTCGACCGGAGTACAAGTTACTTGCACTATTTTTCTAATTTTCAAAGATGTTGTTTAAAAACTTACAAGGATATTTTCGTTATTTTTCCATCGGTAGCCGAGCATAAGACTCGTGCTAGACAATCGCATTGGCTCACCTTTCAATTACCACGCCAGTTTTACTTGAACATTAACCTCTCATCGCTTCATAACCAGCTCCGGGCGACATTTGAAGGGAAAAAACATGGAAATAAATATTGGAAATTAATAAAAAATATTTACAAACTGATCTTTATTTATTTATTAAAAAAATGAACAATTTTATTTTGGTTAATTTAAATTTCATTCAATTCTCGACCATGTGGAAAGCCTGGAGTTGCGTTTGAAGATATTATATCAGATTGCTGTATTTTACAACAACTACATCATTATTAATCTACAATGTATACTCCTGTGTAAAAGTGAGCAGGTGTTTACAAACTCCATCTACAGATTGTAATCCTTTAAGCCCTTATTATTTCCATTTTCTCTTCGTATTTATTACTCTATTTATTTTAAAATTAAAACAAGTGTACAGTAATCGCATGTGATCAAATATTTGTCAGGGGCAAAGTATAATAAAATCTTAAGTATATAAGGTGAGTGTAGTGTAGGTGAGTACTCTTGATAACAAAAAACTTTCCCAAAGGACATTTATGTGTACTGGTAAATACTTCTTAACTAAATTACTGGTGCGCGTGCCATGTTCAAACGTCGTGCTCCCGCCGTGCCTCGCTCGATCAGCTGTTAATGGCGAGGCTGCCAGCCTATAGTACTTAATAAAAATAAAACTAATGAGCATACAAATAAACTTTCTTTGGGAAAGTTGATTATTACCATGAGTATAATCACATGTTTAAATATGAATCACTAATTACCAGTCACCCTACATGTTTTCCAAGTTACAAACAAGTTTAGGTACCCATCTATTACATTCATCGTCATCATCATCAGCCTATAAGTGTCCACTGCCGAGCACAGGCCTCTCACACGGAGAAGGTTTGAGCATTAATCACCACGCTTGCTCAATGTGGGTTGGAAATAATATAAATAGAAATTATAAGTCCAGGTTTCCTCACGATGTTAGTGGTGTCTAAATAATATAATAGAAAGTAAGTATGATTCGGAAAAAAACAAAAAACACGTTACTTGCCAGGTTTCGAACCCACACCTCTTGCATGAGAAGCGGGCTCCTTAAGCTCTGGGCCACCACGACATATCTATCACATTATTTAACGTTTAAATAGGTTTATTATATATTATCCAGCTTGAATCCTGATGTACCCCAGCCCGACTCGAAGTAGGAGAAAAAACATCTGGTTTTTAGTCAGTAAGAGTCTGACACTCCTACACACCTCACCCAAAAAAAGGTATAAAATATTTCGGAGTGGTGCCCCGACACTAAAGTGATTATGCTACGCTTGCGTTCAGAAATTAAGTACGGCAGAGTGCATCAAATTGAGTTATCCAATAACGTATTTTTCCAACGCAACAAACAAAATTTTGAAATAAGTTATAGGAGGTGTCATAGTCTTAAAGTTCCGAGTAAATGTATTTAGTATTCTGCCTCTACACAACCGCCTACAGGGAGATCATTGGTCGTATAATGGTGCATCATGAGGCAAGTTCCTAGTCAAACGCCAACCTACTAAATCCATAAAAAGTAGGTATGTATGACAGTGTCGTATAGATCTAACGTAGATATAATCATAAAATACTGAAACACTGAAGTCTGATGCGTCCTATGCAGATAAACCACTGTCTTAGATCCTGCAATGAAATAAATCAGAAGATATGATTTATGATGAAGAAAAAAATGAATAATTTTCACTTTTCTATATGAATTAGTTGCTAGAGGCTGTTGAACTGAATAATTACCAAACACATTGGATTTACATAAAAAATATGTCTAAACTACCATAATTGTTTCCAGTAATAAGTATGGAAAAAATGCATATTCCACATGGGCCATATAATAAACTGCACCTGAGAAAACATTAAAATTATCTAACGTAGTATTTTGTTCGTATACACGCCCAGAGACTCTGTTACCCCCATATGTTACAAAGGTAACAGAAGAAGATAAGTATTTAATATAAGGTCAGTAAACCAGCAGTCGGATTACTTGATGGTAAGCAATCGGCGCCACCTATTAACACCCCCAACACTAGGGAGTTATGAAGTCGGTTGCCCGCCTTTTGGAGGTTAGGGATTTCAGGATTTGGGGATTGAGTGGGTTTTTCACCAACTCGACACGAGGAACTGATCACACGTGTGTCCAGTTGGTGAAACTTTAAATTAGCACTAATTATTCTTTCGTCATTTGGACACGCCAAGGTTTTTATGTATGTTCACATAGTGAAAATCAAATTAAGTTACTTTTGTGTTTTCGTCAACTGGACACACGTTCACATTTTACCCGAATGTATAACAAAGTACAGTCACGCAGATAATATTTTTGAATCACAATCATCGTTGTCCTCTAAACGTCCCACCTAGTAATTTCACCGGGTAATTTTGTAATTATTCACCATTTGTGAATTTGTAAAAAATATATTTTTGACACCGAAAGTGTTTGAAAGTCGCTATTACCATGTTACGAGTACTATGCTTGTCAAATCTTCAACATGGAACCTGTTTTATTACAGTCTTTTGTATTCCCGGCGGCCGGTGACTTAAAATGACGTAGTCTGCTCTAATTGGTTGAAGCAGGTAGTAAATCCCAACCCGGTAACCCTTTGGTCATAATTCGTTATCAGTTTACTTCGTTTGGTGTGTGCATTAAGTGCAGTGTTTGTGCCATTTTAAAGTGACGTGGATTTTAATACATAGGTAAGTATTCAATTAGTTTTAGATTTTACAACGTATTTTTTTAACTATATCAATTTAGTAATGCCGCATTATTTAATTTGTTATAAAAAAACTCTTGTTTATTGTTTCATGTAAAGACAAATATGTCTATAGAAGAAGTCGCGGGTCCATCATTGACTAACAGAAATACATTTTCATTCATCACTTCTCAAAGAAATCGTCCAATTCTATTAAAAGATGGATACAAATATCTACACCTAAGGACAAATAAAGATAAATCTTCAATGTGGCGTTGTTCGAAAAAGTCAACTTGTCAAGCTATGATCAAATTAAATTTTAACAACACCACTATATTAAAAGCAACTGATCATAATCATGAGGGTGATTTGACGAATAACGAGATTCTAATGAATTTAAATGATTGCGAGGATCAAGTAAAGCATAATCTAGCTGCTTCTGTCCCAAGTCTATACTTTGACACGATTGAGCGAATGGAAGAGAGAGGACTCCATTTAGTTGCAAATATCCCACGTTTTCAAAGTGTGAAAAATAAACTATATAGAAAAAGAAACAAATCATTGGGCGTTCAACGTATGTCATTCAATAATATAGCCGAAATAGTTGTACCTGAGCAGTTTCAAGACATCTTGCTAGCGGATCGCATCGGAGATCAACGTATTCTCGTTTTTGCGCACCATAACATGAGAGAGATTGTTGCAAATTCAAATAAATTCTTCTGTGATGGAACGTTTAAAACATGCGTTAAAAAGTTCCATCAGCTATTCACGATTCATGTCGATATTGGAAGTACGGAATATCATACGAACATTATTCCCACTATCTATGCTTTGCTGCCCGACAGAACAGTTGATACTTACAAAACATTATTTTGTTTAATTAAAAGCCAAATACCGGAGTGGAACCCAGAAACCATCACATGTGATTTTGAAAAGCCTCTTATTCAAGCTTTGCAACATGAATTTCCGAATATAAAAATTGTGGGATGCTATACTCATTTCAAGAGATGTTTGTGGCGAAAAGCAAAAATGTTGCGTTTAACAAAGACTAAATTGGGAAAAGATCATGTGAAGAGGTGTTGTTCATTGCCACTTCTACCGATTGACGCACAACCAGATGCCTGGTTATATATCATGGCGGAATGCTTGAACACTGAAGATGCAACAACATTTAACGACTATTTTATCAAAACTTGGCTGGATGATAATTCTGATTATGCAAACACATACAATTGTTATAAAGAACATCATCGCACTAATAATTCTGTAGAGGCATGGAATGCCAGAATAGCCAAAAAATTAAAAAAGAAACCAAATATATTACAGTTCCTGGTCGCAATCAAAAGAGACATGAATGAGTTTTGGCGCCGGGTAGTGTTGGATGGACCTATATCAAGAAAAAAAATTGAAACTATCAGAATGAACACAATGATTGCAGACACTGTAAGAGAGTTTGAATCAAGAGAAATTAGCATCGGTCACTGTATCGAAAAATTGAAGTAAATTGAAATATCTTTATATATTTTTGTAATAGTAATATTCTATGTTTTATTGTTGATTGTATTGATCTCTATATAATTTTAGTCTAGTCTTAGTAAAATGATTGTGATACTATTAGTCTAATTATTATTATTACCGCAGTACTCTATTTTCTAAATGCCAATTATTATTGTTACAGAGTTATGTGGAATGATATTGTTTGTAAAATTATCCATTTTAGTATTATTATCTCATAAGACTATGTTCCATTGATGATTTGAATCAAGAAAAATTAGCATTGGTATCGAAGAATTTAACCAAATAAAAATATCTTTATATTTTTTTGAAATAGTAATATTCTATATTTTATTGTTGATTATATTGATCTCTATATTATTTTAGTCTAGTCTTAGTAAAATGATTGTGATACTATTTGTTTAATTATTATTATTACAGTAAGACTCTAATTTCCAAATGCCATATTATTGTTGCAGACTTGTGGGGAATGATTATTGTATATAAAATTATTCATTTTGGTATTGTTATATCATGCTCTATTGATGACTATTTTGATATTTTATTTTATACCACATATACCTAGTATACCTACTTAAGGTTAAATGTTTCAATTCCGCTCTCATAAATATAAACTTGACAGCAACTTCGTATAGGAGTGGAGTGTATCGTTCAATATTAAAAACATCATTGAGTTTAACCTTGAGCAATAGGAAAAATATTTTTTCACTTAAATTATGTATGTGCTTATTATTTGATATTTCTGTGACATTTGATGTGATGATTTTAAATTATTAGGTATATTTAGAATGTGTAGATATAGGTAAGTTTGTTTTTTATTAGTAAATCCTCTCCTTTATATCAATAAATCCTCTAATATAAATATTTGATTGTTACTCATTTGTTTTATTTCAAAATTTGTCTTAAAAACGAAACAATTTTTAACTTAACTGTACCTTTTTTAGAAAAAAAAAATAGGTGTGTCCAGTTGACGATAACATAAAAGTAATTAATTTTAATTTTCACTATGTGAACATACATAAAAACCTTGGCGTGTCCAAATGACGAAAGAATAATTAGTGCTAATTTAAAGTTTCACCAACTGGACACACGTGTGATCAGTTCCTCGTGTCGAGTTGGTGAAAAACCCGATTGAGTATAGGGGACTAACTGGATCTCCGCTCTACTCACATGGCGAAATATAGCGCAATAAGAGCGAAGGTCTGCATTTGCAAACAAGCATGGCATTTCCACACTTTTTAGAAAATATCTATCTAGATTAAAGACAACTAATAAAACATATTATTATTTAAAAAAAATGTTTATTATTTTATATGTTTGCTTCCATTACAAGTTGCCACGACATGGCAATTGTTCTCCTTCAGTGGTTATCCCTCGTGTACACAGATACATTCTAATTTATTAAACAAACAGCTTAGTTAATAGTTTAGTTTCTAAGAAAAAGTATTATAGTAACTGACAAACAGATCGATAAGCACAAGTTGCGTGAAACCTACACAGAGTTACTATATAGTATAAGTATACTACATACATAGGTAAGTGTAGCGAAGTATCGCACAAATAAAACAGTAATACTCCTGGACTTTTACGACTCGGGATCATGAGTAGGCAGTATATCAAGGGTAATCAACGCACATTTTATATCAGATCTCCGACCACTGCCCTGCGGCACACACACGTAAAATATGGCCTATAGCCTGGTACCCGGCCACAATAAAGCTACAATACTTACTTATTTATATTTTTATAGCCTCTTATATACTTTTTTACTACGATTATTGTTGGAGATAGTAAGTGAAATAATATGTCTTAATCTTAGAATTGTTTTGTATGCAGTTTAATTCAAAGCATTGCACGCAAAAAAATAAGTTATTAAATATATATATTTTATATCATAAAATTAATTACAAAATGATATTTTGTGTGGCGTATGAATCAAACGTGAGAAAGGGTTGTTTGTTTCATGGGTGTGGGAGAGGTGCTGTCAAACAACCGCAACAACAAAATAGCTGATGTGTCGATGACTCGACCGGAGTGATACCACGGCCTCAATGACCGGCGTGAAACACGATAGCGTTGGGTTTCGCCGTGTGAGTGAGGTTACGGAAGGCCCAATCTTTCCCCTTCGCGATCTCTAAATCTCGAAAACCCTTATCCCCAAAACTCCTCCATTTGCTCGTTTGCCACCTTCCTCAGCAGTAAGCCGGGCGACTACCGCCGTTTACTTTCACCAAAAGATTTTGTTTCGAAGTATCTCACACAAAACAAAACTAGTTAGTACCCAATTTGACCCGTGTAATTCTGTCTCTTTTAATGATTAAGGAAAATTATTGAAATGTGGAATATACCAATACTACTTTAAGCATACAGTTAAAATGAAGACCATTTGACGATGAGGTACAAAAAACATAAACAATTTGTGTCGCGAATGTATAAAAGAGCCATCTAGTAACATGTAAAAGAACTACGATATATTTAGCAGTGTTGAACTTCACCGCTTTTGCACTTTGTTCTATCACGCCATTGTCTTTGATTTTTCATCATAAAGTAGTTAATAATTCTTTTATCGGGAAATTATCACCAGTAACTAAGAAAGTTATATTTTAACATAGAAGAATCCATTACTCTTGTGCTTTTATTAATCAATTACACAACAATCAACATTTAATGTAATCTATGGGGAGAGCCAGGCTTTGGCACGAATGCGGGTGCTAATTACGATTTTTTTTTTTATTTGCAATAAACTAGTGCTTGACTGCGATCCCACCCCATGATGGTAAGCAGACAATACAATAGACAAACTGTCATGAAACAAGTTACGTAGGTTTCGCGGTGGATGTTGCGGCTGCAATAATGTACTCTGGCCCTGGCCCGGTGCAGAAGAAGGAACGGAATAATTTTTTGGTAGGGTGACTGAAATCCCGGGTGTGATTGTACAGCACCTATCGCTAGTTATGAGGTAAGCTTGTTTTCCATTCTAGGCTATAAAAAACAAACATACATGATATCTAATATACATGTATATCAAACCGAGGCATTTCTTTGTATTTCTCTTTTCAACCAGTTGAAGATGTTGTTGTAGCTAGCTGTCGGCAGTCTGATTTGGTGTTCCCAAGCGCATTATACTTTCGCAAACCGAAACTTCATTATACAGTAGCGATGAACTTCGAACCGTGATTCCTTACAATTTTCACTGATGAACCCCTTGTCAAGTTTAAAAGTGTTTCTTGCGAAGTTCACACAGACAGATTAGTGTTTCTCTTCATAAGTATTTATTTTAAGGCTTTCTGCCTCAGTTTCACAAAAGTAGGATTATACTGGATGATAGTACTTAAAGAAGTAAATATATATAATATTTATGATATAAATAATTATTCATTAGTCAAGTCTCTTGTAGCAATTCATCAACTACCATTAGAAGTATCCCGAAAAACCCGGTATCACGAATCAGTCAGGAGTACTACATAAACGACAACAATACTTAATAAGTGTGGGAGAGCCATGCTTCGGCACGAATGGGTCGGCTCGACCGGAGTCATACCACGGCCTCACAGAAAACCGCTGTGAAACAACCACAACGTTGTGTTTCGTCGTGTGAGTGTGCTTACCGGAGGCCAAATCCCTCCCCGATCCCCGATCCCTTCCCAATCCATAAATATCCGCAACCCTTATGCCCAAAAGGCCAGCAACGCACTTGTGACTCCTTTGGTGTTGTGGGTGTCCATGGGCGGCTTATCCCGTAAAAAAATTAATTTGTAACAATTACAGTTAAGTACTTAGATATTATTTTTTGAGCTCTTAGCATAGGCTGTTTGCGGAGAAAGTGAAATGAGGTACAGCCTCGGCCTGTTGCAGGTAAAGGAACGGGGTGCTTTTTAGTAAATATTCGGACACTCCTGATACCTCGATACACGAGATAAGTCAATTAATGATTTCACCGTCTATCTAAATTGACCACCGTCATTCAAATAACAGTGTGAAACAGCTTTCTACGATTACAGTCGGGCCTAAGCCAAGTGTTACAAAATGAGTCAATTCTCATCATTCCAATAGTGAAGTTATTGTAACGAAATTCATACAATGTTTTAGGTTAGGACAGAGTTAGCCGCCCGACATAGCCGACTCAAATAATTTAATCTAGTTATGAAGCTTTTAACTTTGGCTTAGTGCTTCTGACGTCATTATTTTATACTTCAGAGCACTCAAACCCATAAACTCCGGTTTCAATAAAGTAGAAATTCATTCAAAATCATAAAAATACAACAATAATTTCACCTTCAATTATTAATTTTACGGTAGGTATTATTAAAATTCGTACTCTTCAAGGTAACTCAAGCAAAAGCATTTTGAAGCTGGGAACTGGTGTTAAGAGGCGAGTGGGATGGTGACGCACAAAACTTAGGCATAGGCAAATGATCTGAGTAGAAAGCTGGTGCAATTTCTTAACCTTCAGCTACACTAATTTTGCGAGTGGTCGCGTAAATTAATTAGCAAAAAACTCCCGCACTTCCATTTCTTTTTTAATAATAAATCTAATATTACTTAAAGATTTTTATCTTCAAATCGTATTAGAAAATAATCTGTGCCATCCTCGTTATGTACAACATCAAAAGTAAAATTACTCATTGTAACCTTAATTGAATGCGAATCTACGTAGCACATTAACAAGACCAGCTAATCTCACAACAGTAAAAAGCTAGTTACTTTGATAGCAAAACTCAAATATGAATTTAATTCGAGCTCCTAAGAGCTACAAGCAGAAAGGGTTATTCAGCGCTAGAACGTGCATTAACAATTTCAGCGTAACTGTGGACGTCCGCAAACAGCTTAAAGCCAGCAATTATAAGTGAAACAGCATTTACCACGAGTTTAACGGTACAGTGAACTTGTTCAAATAAACTGTACCTACCTACTTTACTAACTTTTAGAATAGGTCAACGCAGCTTACATAATTGCCTTATTTCGAAGTTCTCTTCTCAAACAGTGAGGATCTGTCTATAAACTTTTCACCTTTGCACATACATTTGGCGAACAAGAATTATAAAATAGGTACCTACATTGAAAAAACATGTTTGTATCTTAAAACAATAATGTCGACAAAACTAGGATAATGCACAAACACTCACCTTAAAACAGAGTAGCAAAGAGTACTTACAAATAGTTCTGGCATAAAAATACAGGCACACCTATGAGTGCCTACACGCAAATAATAATTGTGGTATTTGTTAAAACTTTGTTTTAAAACTTTTGTTGAAACCATATCTTGGACTGTGGGTAGATAGAAACGCTAACTGGCGGACGCATGTTGACACAGTGTACACAAAGCTCAAAACAGTTCTGAGAAGGTTCTACCCACTAAAAGTAAGAAAAACACTACGGGTTGCATATTTTGCTCTACTCGGGTCGTTGATAGGTTTTTTATGGAGTAGGAGGCAAAATACCAGACGTATAACCTGATGGTAAGTCATCTGAGCCGTCCTTGAAAACCGCACCACCAGACACGTTGCACATGAAGTAGGTACACTCGTTTCTTAAATGTTTGAAAATACCGGTTCGGAAATACCGCCGCCGAAAGATCATTCCAAAGGTAACTGTATAACAGTATAATGTATGTCCGCACATCCAATTTGCTACGTAAATACCTATTATGTACCGTACCGTGGAATTGTTGTGTAGTGTGGTGGTATATTGCCTTGCACACAAGACAGAGACTAAACGATTTTCTTTTATAATTCGAAGTTTTAGAGGTAATCACATTCAAACAAATCTCTTAAATTCTATGAAAAATTTAATAAACTTATAATTGAACGCATTTGTGTTCAATAATGAAATGATTACTAAAATAAGACTGCAAAAAAACCAGTTACAATAATATGAAAAAATATTAAACTCTGAGCCACCACTGGCCAGCTCTAATTCTGTTGTAGTCGGGCATCGTCTCTGACGGTCCAACGACGGCCACTACCGGGCACTTATCATACATGATTTGCGTTGCCAAGTTGCGAATATTGCTCACTTTGATCTGATTTAAGTTCTGAAGCAGGTGGTCGATGGACTTGCGGCCGTTAGTGTACAGCATCTGCTTCCCTATATCATGTGACGAGCTCACGACACTCCCATACTGCCGTGCCAACATTAACCGCAGGGCATTTAAACCTCTTTCGAGATCGGTACTTCGTGCCATAGTACACAACTGCAGCCATTGGTCCTGAATATAAGACACCACTTCATCCAACTTCCACTTGTCAGCGACAAAGTAGATGCCCCACAGGCCAATGTCTCGGTATGGGATGTAGAATGTGTCATACCTCTCGCACAGGTTGGCGCATGAGGCCGCGCGCGCAACTAGCGCCGCGTGGTTTTCGCCACGGCTCTGGCTCCTGTCCCACGAACCTACTATTTGTGTCAGCAACAGCATACTGAGGTATTGCGGGCTAAAGTAGCCTGGCGCTTCGAATGCGATTGCTGCATAACAGAAAGGCATAGAATCGTCACGATATACTACTTGCGACCCCGTGTACCTATTTGGTCCTGGCTCCGGCTCACGGCATGGCTGTGGCGGTATGCCTCCAAACCGTGGCTCTGCAAACTGAATTATTTTATCGTGGCATACTCGTCCCGAAGTAGCCAACACGATTCTGTAAGGTTGGTATTGCTCACACATGAAGTTATTTATCATTACCTCATCAAATTTATCCAAATTTTCAGACGTACCCATAACAGGCTGAGCTAGCGGCGTGCCCTGGAACGCAGTTGCATGCAGATAGTCAAACACCAGCTGTTTTGGATTAGTATCATTATCATTTAGCTCGAAACAGATCCGATTCTTCTCCTGACATACCTCATGATCGTTTAGGTCTAATTCGCAGATGATCCTGTACAATTTGTCTATAGCGGCAGTCGACATCTCAGACGGCACCACTACTGAGAATACCTGCATTTCCCTTGTAGTCTGCACTGACATCTTTGCTCCCATTTGTGCAACGTCTTCTTCAAACCTATCTTTGCCCATCGTAAGCAATCCCTTAAATGCCATATGCTCAATAAAGTGCGTCAGACCATTAGTACGTCTTGTCTCATACCTAGAACCCGCAGCTACTGACAACGTTACGCACGCCAGAGGTGATTCCACTTCCTCCGTGGCAACCTTTACACCATTATGAAAAATGGCGACTTGTGTGCCAGGGTCCATAGGTTCCACAGGTTTCCAACAATATTGTCTCTTACAATTCTTTGGGAGACCAGAGAGAGACTTTAATAACGATTTCCACATTATTATAAAAAAATACTAGAATTGCCAACTGAAACTACTTATTATATTTTCATTCTGTCACATTAATGGCCATAGACTACATACTTACTTGTTGAGGCCTCTTTATAGCATACTTGGGTCATAACCATATCACATCAGATTTGTAAACTAATGAAAATATGACATAATATAATGGAACTATGTATATGTATATCCATACAAGGTACACAACAACCTTTAAAAATAAATACCAATGGTGTAGTGTGTGTAGTAGTGTAGTAATGAATCGAGAACTTTAGTAGTAAGAAAGTGACATCATTCAAACATTTCGTATGGACGTGGACGTTGGTGTCCACTACAATATACGAAATGTTTCGCATGTAATAGGAACATGAAGGTGCAGGTTTCAAGCCCATCAAGTTCCAGTACGACTTTTAGAGATCAGGAACGGACTAAATGTAAGTTTAGTTGTATACGAGTAATGTTATGAAAAATGAAGACTGATTCGCAAAACCTGGAAGATAGCACCTACTCCTGCGATACATATTTTCGCTCACCAACGGCACATCCAGTGGGACACGGTGGTCATGCCCTCACCTCCTTTTTTTTGTCAGGTGTAAATCATCTAATGACTTAGGCCCAGGTTAAGGCGAGAGAGAGTGTCAGACTCTTACTGACTAAAACCTTCGGCTAAAAGGCGGCAGTCTTCTCCCTCCGGATCCGAAGCAGGCTAATGAAGCTTCCGTGTCCAGTAAGCACCATGGCGTCCTCTAGCCATTCCTATAAGATTTCATGTGATCAATGTGCACGCTTGTCGATTGGATAAGTGTTTTACAAAATAAAAGAGAAACTGTGGACGTTGTGAACCCGACACTTGAAGGGGCTAAAGAAGAAAGCTGAGCTGTTGGTTGGCTAATCACAATCAGAACAGCTGAATTAGTTCGTGCATCGAATTTCGAATTGTGTCAAATTGATGTGTTATTCCAGGATTGTGCAAAGATCAGCCGGGGTTGCGGGGTAAGCGCAATGAGGCACCGCGACCTCGGCCTAGGAGTGTCACGCTTACTGTAGTCTGACACTCCCTCCCGCCCGGCTCTGGGTGGGAGAAGTAATTTGATGATTTCCTCCTCACAAAAAAAAAGGATTGAGCAAAGACAAATGATATCTATAATATTATAAAATCAGCTACAGCCTTACACTGTTCTGCATATTGGTACAGACTGACGTGTTATCGTTAGTTTCGAGTGGTTTTATTGCATTTTACAGGCACCTAAAATTTTTACGAGCAACGATAATATATTCAAGGCAAGTTCACTATAAATCTTAATACAATATTTAATAAAAGTTGTTTGTCGATCACATGTGTCATGATCGTTCCTACGCTGCTGGTGTTGGCGACGATGCCGGCACATTACCACACCAAAACTGAAACTCGTCGCATACTCGGTGGCTTTGCCGATATAAAGGGGAAATACCCCTATGTAGTGGCATTGTACAACGACTATCGACGCTGCACGGGCACACTCATAGATCCCAACTGGGTGCTGACGGCCGCACGCTGTCTCTCTATCTCCAAGTACGTACAGTTTGGTAACATGGAAACACCGTTTAACGAAACAAAATCCAAGAGAAAAATTCTACACATAGAACAACCAACAGCAGCTTCTGCGATGATCCCCGACCTGGGGTTGATCTATATTGATCTGGTTCCCTTAACGGTATACGGCCATGTGTCAGCAGTTGACTACAAGGTGATACAAGGACACGCCGTCGAGTACGCTGGCTATGGATTTACTCAGAAAGACTTAACAAAAGACAAGGCAAAGGTGTTCCGAGATGACCAGACGCGACTATTGCAGATAGGATCCGGTATTGCAAGCAAATGTGAGAATAAGGTTATAACTACACAACTTGTTTGCGTAGCTCCAAAGTGTTCGGCTAAGTGGCAACAATCTTTGCCCGGCGATCTCGGCGGCCCGCTTTTTTTCGATGGCAAGGTAGCTGCCATCCTTGTCGGAGGTCAAACTCACAACTCCATCCGGTATTATACGCCACTGAGTCCTCATCTGAGTTGGATACAAAAAGTGATAGGCAACCAGCGGCTGACGATCAGGTCGTATGCACAGCTCTTTGACACCGTCAATGCGAAACAAAATAATCATAGTCGTTTTCCACCCGGGTACCAACAGTTTTACAACATTACCCGGTACCTCATTGGTCTTGAAAAAAGAGTGAAAAACTATCGACTTTTTTTGTCGAAATTGATTAAAGGGTTTGAATTATAGTGTCAGCTAAGATTGCTCCTACGCCGAGCGCAGTACCAGCTAGCAGAGGAGCATGGGCACGAACCAATATTTGAGTACAGCAATGAAATCGAAAAATTATTCATACAATGAAACATGATTTATTTCTTTAAAATGATATAATAGTGCATTTATATGACCATTACAACAACGAAATGATTGTGGTCTAAATTAGATAATTGATCTGAGCTAGAAAATGACATGCTGCAAGCGATCAAATACTGAATAAATATTTTTCATAATTTTATTTCATAGTTTATTCTATTAACTCCTGGGTTTGGTACTGATAACTGATGGGTCACGAGAAAGGGATACCATCGGCGTAGAGTCGACGTTGAAGTACCTGGGTCTCGTACACGCAGCCGGTCGAATTTCGCAGAGCACTTGCGACATTACCTCTTAAGTTGAAACAGACAGTTGCTGCACTTAAACAGCTCCTACTTATTGATGGGGATCAAACGATGCTGGGAGGTTGACTTTGTGTAGTTGCCCAATTAGGCTATATGCATAATCCGTGAATATCCCACACACAACCTCCGGGGAGGCGGAGAACCACCTTGCTGGATTACCTTTAAGGGATACTGCACGTTTTAATAGGGTGACGACGATAAGATTTTGCTATGTAAGATATATTGAATCAATCATCCAGAATTAAAAACTGGCAGCAAACGCGGAAGAAGTTTCGGGAAAAGATAGTATATATTATGTTTTGAGCTCGAATTTACCAAGTGCCTCTCTTTTTTTCAAATGTTTCAAAAAAAATTTGCAAAAAAGTCCATGGAGCGCTCATTGTATAATGACATCAAAGAGTTTATTATAGTCGAAATAAGTATCTATACTTGTATACTCTTTGAAGTATTGACATCAGTGTAAATGACAAGACCAAGACACAAGTTTTTATAAGTATTATACTTATTTCAAGGATGCTCAAATTGAATAACATTTTAAAGAAAGTATGGATCCCAGTAAAATCCAGATGTTATTCTGCCTACCCAACATCATTTACTCATTACTTACAAAATCTCCCCACTACTCAGTATACTACGCTGAGCAATGGCCTCACTGTAGTGTCAGAGCAGCGCGAGTCGTATAATGCGTGTATAGGTCTCTTCATAGACGCCGGCTCCAGATACGAGAGCAACGTTGAGAATGGCATAGCTCATTTTTTTGAGCACATAGCTTTTAAAGGAACCAATGGACGGAGCAAGTTAGATCTCCAGGCACAGATGGCAAGTCTAGGTGCCAAGTACAAATGCATCACCACTCGTGAGCTAATCGTTTACTACGTAGAGTGTTTGAGTCAAGATACACCTCTGGCAACCGACATACTCACCGATTGTGTATTCAACAACAGTTTGGACCAGTGCGAGATAGAGCACCAAAAGAAGACTGTGTATTCTGAAATGATTGACCATGATAAGGACCCCGGTAAAGTGGTGTTTGATTATTTGCATGCAAGTGCATTTCAAGGTACGCCTCTCGCCCAAACCGTTATGGGCCCCAGTTCGAACCTACACAACTTTACTGATTGTACTGTATGTCGGTACTTGTCCAAATGCTTCGATCCGTGCAGGACGGTTCTCGCAGCCGTCGGTGGCATTAAACACGAACAGATAGTATCTCTCGCCGCTTCCTACCTTTGCGATTTAGAACCATTGAAATGTATAGATATGGATGCTTACCGATACACGGGCTCTGACGTTCGCTTTCGTGATGACTCAATGCCAACGGCCCACGTGGTGATAGCTGTAGAGGGCCCTAGTTTCAGTGATGACGACAGACTCACCATGGAAGTAGCGAGGTTCATAATGGGTGGGTGGGACCGCTCCCAGCCCGGTGGCGTCAACCACCCTGCACGGCTCGCGCGTACTATTTCCCAGGGCAACTTGTGCGACTCATACCAAGCGTTCAATCTGAGTTACAAAGATTGCGGTCTGTTTGGAGTGCACTTCGTGGCTGATACAATGAATCAAGATGACATAATGATGTCAATACAAGAGGAGTTCATGTATTTGGCCATGTGTGTGACAGAGCCTGAGGTGGAGAGGGCTAAAAATTTTTTAAAGACAAAGATTTTGTCAGAGACTGAGAGTTCATTGGGCACGTGTATGGACATCGGGCGTTGTACGTTGTATTACGGATGCCGGCCGTCATTGCTGCAGAAGATGCAGGCTGTGGACAGCATCACAGTGGATCACGTGCGTCGGGCATGCTACCAGTACCTGTTCGACAAGTGCCCGGTGGTTGCTGCTGTTGGTCCCACGGAAGGTCTTTTAGAGTACCCCAGGATTAGATCATACATGTATTGGTCAAGAGTTTAACTGCATTTTTAATAAAACTATAATTTAAATTCTATTTTATTTAATCTTTTATATTTAGGTAACAATGACGCATATATTATATGTAGACATAGTGCATTTTTTATTTGTGATTGATCGGCTAACGAGTTGACGGATTTCCTGATGGTAAGCAGTCAGCGCCGCCCATGGACACCCGCAACAACAAAGGAGTTACGAGTGCGTTGCCGACCTTTTGGGGATTAGGAATTGGGAGATTTAGGAATTGGGGAATCGGGCCTCCGGTAACCTCACTCACACGGCGAAACACAACGCTGTGGTTGTTTCATGTTGGTTTTCTGCCGATCCAATCGTACCGAAGCATGGCCCTCCCAAACTTGAATATATTGTATATACCTTAAAACCGATCATATATCCTTTATATAATACTAAATAAATAAATAAATAATAAATTACTTCTTAATAAATGAAACCTAAATCTGTGTTATTGTCTTATTGTGCTGTCATGTGGAACTTGTGTTCGGCTTGGTTGCACGAATTTTGATGTTGAAAATATACCTATTGTTGTTGTTGTTGTTGTTATAGTTGTTTTAAAAAAATATAAGAAGGTTTTTTTTAGTTTAAATTCGGATACTTTATGCTCATTATTTTCAATTATCGTGCCATAGACATGTTCAAATGTTATATGCACGAACTAAAAGAAGATTTTATCGTAGTGGGGATAAGATCTCGCAATGGGTATTTTCTCAGTGATCGTCTATGATTAGAACATTATTATTGATATCAGTTTCAATCTTGTCTGCATGAAAGACAGTTAACATAAGAAGTTTGAAACATAAGTGTGGGAGAGCCAAGCTTCGCCACGAATGGGTCGGCGTCATCGGAATGATACCACGCCCTCATAGAAAATCGGCGTGAAACAACCACAGCGTTGTTTCGCCGTATCGGTAAGGTTACCGGAAGCCTAATCCTTCCCCTTCCCCAGTCTCGAAATCCTCGGTTTGTTTGTTTTTTTCCACTCTAACTCCTCGGTTGTTGCGGGTGTCCACGGATAGCTTTGTTTGTTTATTTTAATTAACATTGCCCCACATTAGGATTTTCTCCTGTGTCGTGGGTGCGTTATCAAACATACAATTTCACTTGCACATCACACCCAGACCCGGAACAACAATCTGTGAATTACACAAAGAGTTGTTCCGTGCGGGAATCGAACCCGCGACACGTCGCGCGGCAGCCAGTTGCCCAGCCGCCGCGCCAACCGTGCCGTCATATACCTATATATACGTCGTATAGCTGCCGGTGATATGGCGTTAGCTCGTTGGCGTTTCTTGGATTCGGATACGAGCGTGTGAGATGTTCCCAAATTAATAATTATAATTGTGATGTAATTACGAAAATATGGTGGTTAATAAATTTAAAATACTTGATAATTAATTATTATATGTACATATTGCGTCAGCTTTATTTTAAAACTTGCTACTCCCGCGCGATTTCACTTGCTGCTTGGCTTCATTTGAGTGTAGCGTAATGTTTTATAGCCTATAGCACTCGGGAACATTGTAGCTATCAATAATTGAAAGAATTTTGGCAATTCGACCAGTGATTCCAAAGATTACCCCCTACATACAAACTTACAAACATACAAACATCTCTTTATAATATTAGTATAGATTAATTAAAATTAAGTGTTTGTGTTACGGGCAAACCTGTGTAGTCAGAGGTGTGGTGGAGTGACGGGGTTGTTAGCTACTCGGTATAAAGGGGTGTGCGGCCGGCGCACCACTACATTTTTGTTCCTGAGATGCAGATGGTTCGTTATTTTGCCCTTTGTTGGTTAGATTTCACTCTGAGTACCTACTTCTCATTATATGTAGACAAGTCTTTGTTTTTTTTTTAAGTGTTGCCGTCCACTAGGATTATCTCCTGTGTCGTGGGTGCGGTTACAAACATACAATCTCACATGCACATGACACCTAGACCCGGAACAACAATTTATGGGTCACACAAAGAATTGTTCCGTGCGGGAATCGAATCCGCGACACGTTGCATGGCAGCTAGTTGCCCAGTCATTGTACTAGCCGTGTAGTCAGTAACAAGTATTTTCTTTGTTTGTTAATCTTTGTGTAACCTACTAAAATAATTGTATACTTTGATATTCTAATGCGAATTTTATTAAGATCTTGGTTAAATTTTGTAAACAATATAAAATTTCCTTGTAATTTATTTGGGTACTTACTTTTAATATGAAAATATTTTTTTTTGTGGTTGTTATTTTAATTTATTTGTGTACAGATGGGGCAGCAGGCGGCGTAGGTGAGCCGTGTCCGAATGTAGGCCTTGTAGATGCCGAGCTTCGCACGGAGCGGCAGCGCCGAGTTGAGCACCGGGCGCAGGAGGTGACGCGCGGCGCGCGCCTGAGCAGCAGCCTGCAGCACGTGGGGCGTCATCGAGAGCGAGCGGTCGATCTTGACGCCGAGGTATTTAACGCTCGGCGCCCACTGGACCTGCTCTCCCATCAGCGTCATGGGTGTCGGCTTCATGATCCCCACGGCGAGTGCTTGCGTCTTGGCCACGTTCACGGCCAGTCTCCACTTCTCCAGCCATTCAGGGAGTGCTTCTAGGGCGCGCTGTAGATTGACTACTGCGTGCCTGGGATTCAGCGACGTCGTGTAGTAGGCGGCGTCGTCGGCGTACAGGGCGAGTTCGACGCCGTCCACGACGGGGATGTCGTCCGT
Source organism: Spodoptera exigua (assembly GCA_902829305.4). Taxonomy (NCBI): domain Eukaryota; kingdom Metazoa; phylum Arthropoda; class Insecta; order Lepidoptera; family Noctuidae; genus Spodoptera; species Spodoptera exigua. Next base: position 516,356 of record LR824601.2, on the reverse strand, counting down.
GTACACGCAGTAGCACACGGGAGAGATGCAGCTTCCCTGGGGCACGCCGGCTCCGATGGTCCGCTCGGTCGACAGGGCGCCTTCCACTGCCACTTGGAAGGTTCTGCCGTGCAGGAAGGTGGCCAAGATCTTGACTAGTCGTCGAGGAGTAGTAGATGTGGCCAGCTTGCTGAGCAGGCCGGCATGCCAGACGCGGTCGAAGGCCCTCTCCATGTCGAGGAATACTGCCGCGGCGCGCTCACGCTTGTTACGCGCGGCCGCCAGGTCGTGCAGTACCCTCGCGACTTGCAGGGTGGTGGAGTGTTCGGCCCTGAAGCCGAACTGTTCGACGCGTGGCTGGAGGTGGGGTCGCAGGTGCAACAGCAGCAGCTGCACCACATGGATGCAATTAGCTGCACGGGTACCACACGTGTCGCGAGTTCGATTACTACACGGAGCATATCTTTATGTAATCCACCTGTCGAATATACTACATATAATATGTGATCAGTTGAATATACAGAAATTGCACAAATTCCTACACAGTATTATACGTGAGACAAAAAAGGCAGAATAGAATTAACACCAAAATAAAGACTGCTCGTATTTTACCCAATAAGAAAAGGAATAAAAGTAGGAGAGCCTAAAATACAATAAAAAATAGACTACCAAATTAAAAATATGAAATTAAACAACATTCTTACAAAATTATAATTTATTATCTTAGTAAAGCTAAATATAAAAATATAAAAAAGGTATTTGAGTATAAACAGAGCACAAATGTCATGTCGACCCATATATACATACAAAATGTACTGCTCATATAAAATCAGCAAGAGACCCAAAAACTTATTTGCTTTAAACAAAATACTAATATTCGAGACGAACATGATTATAAAATAGATTATTACAACTTATTATGGTGGGAGATCAAAAACCGGACAAATGCAAATCGGATTCGCGCATGGAGCGTTCCGTACCACTTTTTCAATAAAAAGGTAATAATTATAGGCGCCTAGTATAGCAGCACCACTTAAACATTAAGTTTTATTATGTTTATATAAATTATTATTACATGAAGTGTCAAAATGTTCACACACATCATAACATATACTTTAGTGACACACAGCAGAGCACTGGGCTCATATTTTTGCTATTTGGATACGGAACCCTTACTCTATATGTAACAAGAATTAGTTCAACGGTCAGATTTACTTTTCATATTCTCATTATAGCAAATAAAGCAATGCAAGTTTTTGGGCGACTGACACTTAATTTCCATTAAATAAATTAAAGAAAAAATACGTGTTTTTAAGCAACCAACACTTTCAAGTACTGATGTCAATGCCAATATTTACTTTCTGCCAAACCACTTATCTCCGAGCTCATAATGCTTACGATTGAATCACACCTGATCATCATAAAGCAAGTGGTAACAGATAAATAAAAACATCGACATTAACACAAGTATAAACAATTAACATCAGCTGATATTAAACTTAAAAATAAATATCATCACAACTTAGAGAGCTTAAGACAATTTATATAAATCAAAAAATCTTCTTCGTTGTACAAAATATGGTTAAGAGGTAGCATTGCTATTGTGAATCGAAGTAATTTCGGTTTGATTTTTCATATTTTTACATATTACTCGAGTTTATTTTAACTATTGAAACAATAGAACGTCAAATAGTTTGAATGGTAACACAAAACAATAGCTCCTTCATCACTTGTTGCAATTCTAGCAAATACGCCAATTTAGCAACAAGATGGTAATCAAATTGTGTCACAATTTTTTATATAAATACACGAGATTCGCAGTAAATGCTTTGTAGCATTTATATTTCGACATAGTCAGCACGCTACCATATAGAAGGATTAAATATTTCAATCGTAAATTCGATACAAATGTTATAAATTCGATAAGACTTATACAAGTTGTAAAATATATTGAGCAAATTTGTTCAATATTTATCCAAAAGTTTTCAATTACTGTAAAACGTTACAAAGCCAATATACAAGACAAATTACGAAACTTTTGTTTGGATTTAGTCTTTTTCGTTTTATATTCGATTAGGTACACTGTGTACTGAGACAAGGATCCATCACAATTCGTGCAGTCTAACGTTTCAGTAGCAGCCTACAAAACGAGATTGTATCTCTTCCGGACGAATACATAATTATCACTGCTTCGGTGTTTCGTACCTACAATACAACTGTACATCGACATAAAGTCACACTTTCGTCAACATCATCACCGCTCGTTGCCTTCGCAGTAAAACTGCTGCCATAACGCAGGCTTGCTTGTCCCAAGCACGTCCTTACTACATCCTAGTCTCAAAGAATACTGGCCAATTTATCGGACAATTTATTGTCATACCATAATAGTTAAATGCAAAATATACACATACAATACATACATGTTTCACAAGTCTACTAAGAATATCAAGAAGAATATATATATATATAAACTAGAAATGGGAATGTCAAAATATCTGTTATAAACACAGCGACAGCTTCCATAAAACTTGGAAGTTTAACCTATACCTACTGATATCCATCTATTGGTTATTTTGTGTCATAAAATACTTATTCATAATAATATAAATGTTAAGACGGACAGTTTGATATTAATACGATTTATTAGTTGCCTAAAACATGTCATATGGCTGAGTCATCGTTGTGAACTAACAACTTTTCCGCTTTTAGTTATTTTGAATTTCAAACTTTTTTTCCTCAACTTGGCCCTTCAAGTCAGCACGGGTAACAATTTTTAATTACTCCAGTGACACTAGGTACTATATTGTGATGCACAATCCTAGTATAATCTTGTTTGCACAGGGAAACGTTATTGTCACTAGTTATTAATATTTTTCACATGTGCATAAAATATATAAATATATCTTGAGCTTGAAAACATTTTAATGTACCTCCATCTGAGCGGTCATACAACAGCTACTTGTACCACAAGGTGCGTCCAAACGCTCGTGAACAATAACTGTTTCCCCGCCAATACAATAATACTAACTAAATTTGAAATTCAAAATTGACAAAAGTAATCTTAAAGCTAATTCTGTCATGGATATACACATACATCTGTACTTTATCATGATTATTTGAGCACACAGTAGAAAATCTTAGAATACAGAGTAGATACGTTAAAGATTACAGAAACACTACTGACAGGTCAATATAAAGTATTAATTAGTCGATAAATGTGCGACAATCGCTTCTTAATCTATTACTGTGGAATGTTATATATGATTCCATTATATTCGAGGCGCCTCCACGTGTGCTCTCATGACAAAACTGTCAAGTCGTAGCCGTTACACGACTACCGGAGCGTTGCACACAATACTGCAACACCACGTTGTAATATAAAGACAACAACGTTGAGGCTACCTCGCGTCTGACTTGATATTATACTGATGACAGTATTATATTTGGCAACAAAGTAAACTGAGTATTACATAGAATAAAGAGTAAAAATATATTCTGAGCGCTTTCATCGAGTACTAAAAATCTTGAGCGGGCTCTAGAGGGTGTGTTTTGAAGGCAGCGGCGAATACTGTGCTGCAAGGTCTGTTGTGATTGTACGAATGGGCACTATAGCTGCCTGCTGAACTGCCTTAGTCCTGACTGTGTGTGCACGACACACAGTGCGCTCTGTTCGGAATAAGTGAAGCTACTTCTTGTATAGTTACGTCGCCGCTGCCTTTAAAACAATTCGCTTCAAATAAATCAAAATATTGTGAGCTTGTCGTAACCGACAGATGCGTTGCGGTCACCGTCTATACACTCGACATATACTATAATGTAAATAGCATTGGTATAAAAATAATTTGGTAAAAAACACTTGATATATCAATATAAATGCTAAAAATCTACAAGAGCTATCATTACTATGGAATGTTCTTAACTCGTACCTCTTAATAATCTCTTTTATAAACTTAAATGCTACGAACTTATTTTATAAATATAATATTATAACGTTAGAAAAAAGTTTCTATTTTTTTTAGATTATGTACGCTTATACCTACTGGAATGTAAAGAGATTTTTTTCGATATCATAAGTGTTAGTCACATTACCCCTTATAATTAATGGTTAGAAACCCAAACCTTTATAAAAATACACCGATTATTGGACGTACTTGTTTTTAACATTTTCTTCCGAAGTGATGCGGACCGAGGCTAAGTCGTACAAAAATATACAAAAAATGCGGCCGACGCATGCCGCCGGATGGCGCCGATCCAAGGTTCACCTCGTTACAATAAGAGAGCTAATGACTACAATACATTTCGACTTCATTACGATGGGACGATTCTTAAAACGTTAAAGCTATTCGCGCTTTAAAGCCTGACCAGAGAAACGTTAACACGAGCAACCACATTATTGCAAGACACGCTGTCGGACCCGTGCGATATCTTCCGGTCACAATTTGACGAAATTTTAATACCTTATAATATTATATTGGAATGTAATCTGTCACCGACCAGACACTCGGACCAGCCGTTAGCCGCTCCCGTTCCTGAACCACACAATCATCTACCGGGGCGGATACTACTTTGTAACTTGTGGAATGTACAAAATATATAAACTAGAAATAAACAAAGTTTTGGTGAACGAGAGCAAACTTTCTGTTCCCAACGGTCAACCGAAGTGGATAACATATCTTACATAAACAGTCGCTTCAAATATTGAGGTATAATTTTATATTCTTAATACACCTAAACAACCCTTGTATAATATAAAAAATGTATACATCGTTAAACCTATGTTGTACGTATAAATTGTTCACGTTACGGGGACTTAACTAAAAACTTAAAAATAACTTAAAATCTAAGTAAAGCATACATAGATGATTAATATACGATAACGTATTTTGTACTGTAAGGTTATGCTTTAAACGGTCACCTATCATACCATGTTGTCAATAAACGAAAATGTTTCTTTTGTACACTTCGACGCGGAATGGCAACGTTTGTTTGTTCTATAATTAAATTATCATCTGTGTCGGTCTAGCTGCCTACAATAACTTGTACTTGCTCTATTTTTATTATGAAAATCATCTATGGTCCAATCTTTTACCACGGGATGTTCTACAACTTGTCACATCGCTACAGTAAAAGACTGGCTGATAGAATACAAGTCACGTTAATAATCTCGTCTTTTTATAAAAGCGCAGGATGTGGTTCAGTTACCGCGATTAATACTCACTAACCTAAGTGTAGATCCAATATCCAAAATTGTAGAAGTACAGAATATAAAATGTCTAAAGTCCTTACGTAATACTTATAAAGTTAAGAGTATAATAGATTAAAGAGAATATAAGAAGAATGGCATCAATTCCAGTCTTACATCTAATATATTGCCGAATAAATAAGATTACGGACAAATTGCAACTCTCCGCGCGCACACTACATCAATAATGACAATAATATAAAATCATCCTGCGCTTTTCAAATACTACATAATATTATAATGCAATGTATATTGTTTCAGTCTTTGGAATTTGTGTATTGGAATGTTTAATATAAAAAACATGTATAATTAATTAAGACAAGAGTCTGAGAATTTCAATGGTTCCTTGACGTCCATTTGATATTTAGAAAAACTAAGTTTTGTTAAACAAAGTTCATCGGAAAGTTCGTCGTATATTCGCAAATAATAATTTTACAAAAGAACATCAAGGAACACGCTACATAAAATGTTGAGGTACAGTGTGTAATACTAAAATATAAGTAATATAAAAAAGAAGAGTATCCAATCATGAATCACACATTAAATCTCAGGTGGTTGACTGCGACGGAGGCGCTCTGAGCGCCGGAGGGGCCTACCTGGGGTCCTGTTGGCGGGGGCGTTACTGTTATTGCGCTTCCTTTTCTTACGCCCCACTTTGAAGATGAAGTTTTTGGTCCAGTAAGATTGTTCGGTGAAGATAGAGTACAGCCGGTCGGGAGCCACGAAGTCGTAGATGAGAGGATGCCTGTTCATTGGACATCATACGGTTTCAGAATCCGCTTCTGTCTTGGGGACCACGGAATCAGAGAGCTTGCCAGACTCGGCGCCGCTGGACACGTTGTTCGCCTCGGGGGAGCACTTCGCCTCAGGTGTCGATGTAGAGAAACTGTAATTTTGGTATATAACTCATTACATACGAGTATTGATGTGAAACGATTTTTTTATTACTTTTAGCTTTGTTATTAATATTCAAATTAACGTGAACCTAAAATGCCTGCAAAAAATCAAAGTACAATTTCTTGCAAGATTATCATTAGATTCAGATAATAACTCAAAAATATAATAAAAATTCCTTATATAAGTAGGTATACGTGTCGACAACAAACCGCCTTAATATGTAACCCGTAGTAGCAGACTCGAGGAACCATAACAATAGGAACCAGTAGAAAGGTAAAATAATATTGTATCTTCCTTCGCAAGAAGGAAATAACTTTACTATACGTAACTAGTTAACCAGCACTACTGCCGTAAGTAGTCACTGTCAATGTGTAATGTAAGACAGTCGTAAAAACTATAATTTTGTAAAACCAATAGCCAAAAACAACATGAATTACTTCTTTGACTATATCAGTAAGCGACCTCTAGAACTAAAGAACTATACTTACGCTTGCCTCATTGCCTCGTTTTGACCAAGTTGCGCGAGAAACGCCTTGTTCGATTCTGGAGTAGATCCTGGCGAGAAACTGTCAACAAATTGAAAAATCTGTTATTCTCTGACTTATTGACTTTTACATCTCAAGGGCAAACTAATGAGAAATTTAACTTTATCAAAGTTTTTTAGCCTTTGTGTTTAAACACAGATGCCCATTTTATCTGCACTTCCCTACCATTTTGGTCTAAATACCGTCAAGTATGTAAGAATTGCCAAAATTCTTTCACTGATAGGTAGATAGCTACAAAGTGTTCTTTAGTGCTTTAGACTATTAAACATCACGCCACGATGTTAAACAGCGATTAAACCGCTTTAGAGTAGCTAGTTTTAAATATATTGATATTTCAAAACTCAGAACAATATTACTTGATTTATACCCATATAAGAAGAATATATATGGTCCACAGCTGGACCCAGGCCAGGCCATTTTCAGTTCTTCTCATACAACCACTCTTAGGCATTACACTACGTTTGTTAAGAGTGAATGCCCATGGCATTATATCGTATTTTTTTGTATAATAAAACATAGAATAATAGATAGTACCAGAATATTCAGATAGAGATATTATATTCAGAAACTCAATTTGGTAGGCAATAAAGACTAAGAAATTTATTATAAACTAGGCCTGTACGAATCCAGCTTTTTCGCAGATTTTTGGTAAGTGTAAAGACACTCATCATTTAAAAACGTTGATATGTGGTTAAAACTTTATACACTGACACCACCACCATCTAATCTTAAGTAAAGTGATCACATGAACTACAGGTGTTTAAAAAAAAGTTCATCACTCACCTATTTTAAATATAAATGTACATCAATCATTCAGGTTATTCATTTTTACTTTTCTATAGCTTTATTAAGACCCGGCAAATGTAACTAATATTTCTTTTTTTTTATTTAGTGTCTCTTTTTAGTTTCTGTCTTTTAAACCTTTCTTGTATTCCCAGGAATATTTGAAGACCACAATAAGTCATGTCGGCCCAACCTGTCTCGAGTTTTAGCGAGACTAACGAACAGAAATTAATTTTATACCTATATAAGATTAAGCAACAAAAGTAAGACTGTATTTACACATTAAAATGTATTCAACAACATTTAGTAATAATTCAAGATAGAATAATTAAGGTATGTACTGCAGTGTGATTCTGTAAGACTTCACACGTACACTAGCGCTACACTTGCGAGTTTAACTAAATTGACCGCAACATTTTGATAGATAAAGTATGAAATGAAGTTAAAAGTGGCATTTTATAATGTAATTTCGATCAAGATTCAAAATCAAATAAATTTTAAAGAATCGACGTGCTGTTATCGTATAATTAATGATGTTCATTATAAGTCATGTCATAAACGTATCATATCAAAAAAGTTAGTTTAATTCACCAGCCTTTATGTGCTGGAGCAAAGACTTCTTATGACACGGTGAAGGGGAGCATTAATGACTCAGCAAGCTCAAGGCGTGGCTATTTCAAACTTATAAGTAGAGATAATAAAAAGTAAAAATTTCCACACGATGTTTTCCTTCAGTGTACGTTAGTGGTGTCTTAATAAATCTTCGATATTATAAACTAGGGAAAAATGATATTTAGGTCTTGGTTGGAAAGGCGTCTTAACCTCAGGGCCATCGCGACATTTATTTAATGCATATGTGCCCAACATTAATGTCAATTATATCAGTTTACTTGTCTTGTATGTGAGATACGAGTCTGAAAATATCACAGAACGACAGGTATAAAGTAAAACAGCGATTAAAAACCTTTAAAATAATGTGTACAAATATAGTTAACGAAATTGCTTCACATGTCAAGACGTCCACTACTCAACATAAGCACTCCCAGACTGCGAGGTGCCCAATAAATCTACCTGTATCTGGCTTCTTTCTGCTATCTTTACCAGGTCATTTATTTACCTTGCGGTTGAACGTCGCGCTTGCCCGTTCGAGGCCTCCAGTAGAGACATAACAAAGTTTTGCCTGACCGGCCGTAGGTCACTTCATCTTACTTATCCGACTTTTATGTATTTACCAATCCCCTCATCTCATCATCACAAATTGACTCACAAAGAAACAACGAGTGAGACCCTATCCATTGCGTAGTCAACCTTGAGCTTTCTTATGACGCTCATCGTAAGACATCAAACCAATAACTAACCAATTATGTTTAAGATTTATGGCTGATATCGGCCTCAGCGATTTAACTTCGACCATTGAGCGGCCATTTTATGAGTAGGAAAATCATATAACACTATTTATTCTTGTTCTTGTACCATGTTAATAGGGGGTCGGCACAATGTTTCTTTTTCCATTCTCCCTTACAAGATTTCATCCCGTAGCCAACTTCATACTCTTTCGATATCATGAGTCACAGCTAGAGCCGAATTTAGAAGTGGAAGGATAGCAAAGAAGAGGAACGCCAAAGAATTCTTTAAGTACATGATTCATGCAAAACTGCGAAACAATTTTGTGGTGACGCCCACAGAAGATTCGACGATAAACTATTAACAATTGACGTCACAAATCCTATAGAGTGTGAAATTTGCGCGCAGATACTATGGATAGAAAATCCCAACGTACAACTGTAGGGCTGTAACCCTGTAACTGGCTTGATAATCCTCTTTTTCCGGACTAAGGGACTTCTACCCTTGGTTCCAAAATCTAAGGCAACTGTATAAAGCTTGTGACAATTAATCCTCATACAGCCCTTGAAGCTAAGTTTGTAAAGAAAAATTTCATATAAAGTTAGGTGATCGTCTTGCCATCGCTAAAGGTAAATTAAGTAAATTATTAAAATACACAACAATGTCCTATACATAAACTTCGGTTTTAATTATATATTTTATTTACGTGTTGACATTTTCATCTCAGTGGGAACACATCACATGCAGATCCATTACAAAACTAGTAAAATACACAAATGCATTGATGTTGTTAAACTTAAAAAAGTTTTATTAACATCTTTTAGAACAGTATGGGGCCCATGTAATAATTTGATTTGCATGTAATAATTCCTCTATACGCGAATTTGTTACACCGAGCACAAAATGTAAAATATGACATATTTTATTTTCATATGCATCTGAAGAACGTAACATTGCTAGAAGTAACCTAGTAGTTCCAACCTACAGTGACCTTGCTGTTGTAAAGATAATTCCAAACATTTAGCTTAGACCAATAGCAGTTAATGACAGACGTTGAACAAAATGCAATCCATGGCATTAGGTAAATGATTATAGTACTTAAGGTAATCATTAAATATTTCCGTCACGCCAGCTTTGGCTTTTATTTCGATGATGTTTTCCTCCAGGATATAGGTATCATAATATCAATAACATAGCACAAGTAATAAACTAGCAAAGAATAACACACAAGCGGGCTGCTACTCGCTTCCCAAACTTTATGTAGTGAATTTGTGGCTAATGATAGGCGAAAACTAACCACTTCAGTATTTATCCGGAATAAATACTTGTTTGTATCCATTATCGGATTGATTTATCTAAAATTATGTATACTTATTTATATTTCTGCAAATTTACATAATTTTCAAAATACTACTTTAGAACATTATTGTAAGGTTAGGTTAGGTTTTATTTATTTAGGGCATTACCCTTGAAAAGCAAGAAATTAACGCGTTTCTCACTGCACCTTACTTCGCTCTCCTTTCGCTTATTTAAGTATTCTATATAATATTGACGTGTAACATTGTTGTTATATATAGCCTATTCCAAAAATAACTTTATTGTTTCATTGATGAAGTTATATACATTGTTACAGGACAGTCACCATGGAGCTCTGTCATCAGTAAGATAAAAGGGGACTGTCACTCTAACAGGCGTACGACTTCTAGGCTCCAGACCAAGGTGCATGTGGGAATGAGGTGTGGTTCTTTCCGTATTCCACTACGCGTATGGCGACGGGATCAAGGAAGGGCGACATCTACTTTCCTCCTCCGCCCGGTGCGCCAACTGTGAGAGGTCTTATGATCTCAATTTCACTTTTTGCAGCGTTTTTGTACAGCATTACTTTTCTCAGAAAGATACGCTGCTTCCCACGAATTTAGCAACGAGACCAATATAATGTCTATAGGAAAGGGTGAGTCGTCCCACGCCACACACTCTTCACGATAAACGCAGTGACGCATCAGACGAACGAAGCATCCAATGCGCTGAAAGCACTTATGTTAAGGTGCAGTTATGTCATCTGTCGTGCCACACCTCAAAGACTGGCTGAAAAACCTCGTGTTTAGGTCTTCAAAGTCTGTCCCACCACTTCCCTACACACGACCCTATTTGACGTTGCACCATTTAGATTTTAGACCACGTTCCCGATGTAACACTCCTGTATAACCGCCTACAAGAGACTACTCCCTTACCACTCCCCCAAGTTGGGAAGTAGCGTTAAAGTGCGCCCTATTTTGATTTTATCCATTTTTGTTTTTGACTGTATTGTAAACATAGCAGTTTCGACAAAGATTTTTTTTAAATTTTGCCCTCACTAGGATTTTCTCCTTTATCGTGGGTGCATTTACAAACATACAATTTCACATACACATGACACCCAGACCCGGAAAAACAACTTGTGGATCACACAAAGACTTGTTCCGTTTGGAATCGAACCCTCGACACGTTGTGCGGCAGCCAGTTTCCCAACTGCCAGCCATGCTCGTCAAAGATTACATTTACAGATTATCCTGAATATAATTTGAAAGACTACATTAACAAACTCCCAAATATAATTACTATGTATATAAGACCACACAGTTCGTTTTGGATTTCCGAAATAAGGTCAGTGCATATAAAACTAAACAAAAGTTAAGGTTACTTCTAACACAATATTATTCTAATGTAGATGCTTTACAATTCGCAATTTACTATTATTTGCCAAGCAATACCAAGCAGAGCTCTGACGAATATACATGGGTAATAATAATACATTCGCCAAAGGGGAGAATTCAATTAAGTTAATAATGCTATAGCTATATACGTATTTGGTCATAGCATCCGTCTAAAATAAAACACAGGTCGCTTTGTATACACTTAAAATACACCTGAGTTATAATAAACACGCGGAATTTTTCTTCTCATAAAAAAAAATATTGCTGGTAATGAATAATAACTTTATAACAACATTGGAAACATTTCTTTCGCTCAGCATTTTAACAAATTGAATGTTTGTTAAATATAATTCAGTATGTAGCTTCTGGCACATTGATGCAAACCGCAAACTATACTCGGAATTTTAATTCCATTCCAGATTTGACAATTTCAGTGTTGCAACGTTATGGCACGTAATAAATAGTGACGTTGCGAAATTATTCGATATGAAAATCGAATATTTCTGAATCGATTCCTCTCGTTTATAAATTTACTCTCGTAAACTAAGTTTATCAGGAACTAAAATATTTCTGAACCGATAATTTAGTTTTGACAATTAATTAACGATCTGAGAGTTTTCTTTTGTAATTGTGTGTGAAATTAATAAAAAATGTGATCATGAAGGAACGTGACAAATAAAACAGATATTTTATAAATTGTCGCCGTCATCGCTATCGCTATCGCCGTTACTCTATGTAACATTTATTAGGAATTGTGTCTTTGATATTTATTGTCAATTAACATATCTAGCTTACTCATTTTTTCCTCTTCTTTGAAAACATGGGATACACATTTAGACCATTCGGTAGCCGTAATTTCTTGAATGCCTTCCTGAAACTGATTCACTGATTGTTTATCGATTTTTGTGTTCATCACTACACTGTTATATGTGGTATCATTATTTCACAAAATGACAGTGGTCAATGTCAAATCAGGAATCGAATTAAAAGTCTGACTATAGACAATAATTTGTTAAAGTAACATCAGTGCAACTGCTTAAAGATTACACCTCATAATGTTTTCATAGAATCGTACAGAACTTAGTTAGCTACGAACACAGCATGTTAGTTTATAAAAGGAAACTTGGAAATATTAGCTATTAAAATACGGATAGGGTTTGCTTTGCAATAACAATGTTTGAAACGTGATCAAGCTGTTTATAATGTCATAAGTTCAAAATACAATCGCAGTGCGTGTAGAATAAGCACATCGCAAATCAATCAAACAAGATCATCATCATTCGCAGCAACTGCACAGCACTAAATAACTGGCATAAGGCACTAAATAACTGGCATAAGGCACGGCAAACTTAACCTTGTACAAGGTCGGTAATGTAAACGACCTAAATTTTTGGATAATAATCCATTTTTATTATCTAGTTGTAAGAAGTTTCAGTTTAAAATCAAGATCGATCCAGGCACTTTAGATCAAGATCGCTTGTTATTTCAGCCTTTATACGATACCTTAAAATGCTAAACCAGTTTTTGAAACGAGTTGCATGACATTATCTAAAATTATATTCTCAACTTTGGGGATTATTATTATTCTATTAATAACTTGGCTAACGCAATACTTCTTTATTTGTATACGTTAATAGAACAAGAATGTTCCAAAGTTGCACAAGTTTATTGAATTAAGTTAAGCTAAATCGCACAGCCATTAAACATGTTTCAGATGAACAAAAAAACATTCGTGTGATAGAGGTATCTCAAATTGGGAGAACTGTGTGGTCAGGAGGTAAACAAAATATCTATTTTCCAAATCATCGTTCAATATACGCAGTCCATTCAAAGTGATTATTATTATAGTACATAATAGAGATAGTTCTATTATTGTTGTTAAATATTTCGTGGTTCTCTAATTGTTTGTACATCAGAAAGGGGTAACAACTATAGTGATTGCATTCCTAACCAAATATATTATTATAGTAACCAACTACTCATATTCAATACTTAGGCATTTCGAAATGTAAAAAACAATGGCTTTGTAGATTTTTTTACGAATCATTGTGATATTATTCTGAAATTATGTTGTGTATATATGTATGTTTATAAACGCATTCACGATATAGAAAGATTCCTAGTGTATGTTGTTTAAGACAAATATACATATTTTTTGTAAGCTTTTCATTATTGCTGATGAATCATCGTAAGAAAGGGCTTTTTTAAAATGGAAGATGGTTAGGTAGCATTTCTTATTCTGATTGATGTACTTACCTTTCAGAACATGCCTAAAATTATTAAAAGTACTTACTTATCGACATCCTTGAAGTCTCCGCTGCTCATAGATGAGTCGGAGCGCCACTTGCCTCCACCGACCATGTTCTGCATCCTGGAATTGTATAAATAAACTTTATAACACTATTCACATACATTTGCTAAGTAAATTGTGCAATGTAGAACTATGAGTATATTAGGCCTCTATGAATTTTGTTTTTTTAGCTTTATATCAGTAGTTCGATCATTAGTTAGCTCGAACGAGAGTTTAAAACTTGAAGTAAATAAACCTATCTACAATATTATTCACTGTTTCAGTTTTCGTATTATTGTATTATGTCCATTGATTGATTGTTTCCTTCCCTAAAAGAGTTAGTTGGTCATGTTAACAGTCGAATCAGACGAAAAATTACGATTTTCAATGGTATTGGCAAATACAGTGTTTGTGCATGTAACCGCAAATAATGAGGAAGGAATGTGATTGATATTTTCCTTAATGTAATAACATAAGGATGACGTCATATGGGCGTCATAGTAACGTTAATTTTTTATTGAATGGGACACTTGCTTCATGGGTTCTCCCTGCGTGCTGAGCTGTGCGAGGTAGGCGGCCTGCTTGCGGTGATGGTACATATGCACGCGCAGACACGACGGGTTGCGCATCCGCTTCTGGCAGATGTCGCACTGCAGCGTGCCCTCGCGTGTGTCGTGCTTGTCCCGGATGTGCACCTTCAGGTTGTACCGGTTCGCGAAGTACCGGTGGCACGACGGACACTTTACTCCCCCCGTCTTGCAGTTCCAACCTGCTGTGGGCGAGCCAGTTACATATGTAGCGTATACATGGTGACAATGGTTAGGTTAAACCACATTTAACATCAGGGTTAATTAAACATTAACTATAGGTATCTACATTTCTTACAAATGTATTACTTTCGTAATAAAACTTTTAATTCCACAAGTATTCTATTTAACTCAGGGCTGATTTTTCAGTGGTTAGACAAAAGTTACCCGGGAAATAATTATGATGCTGTCGCATCAGAATGTTTGTATAAGACAGTGACAGCAACAATTTTATGCCTCAGATAACATTTATCTGACTATTGAACAATCAGAACAGCCATCAGAAACAAATGAATTCCCCAAATAACAACTGTCATGAAACATTAAAAAAATATTTGCACTATTCCACTGTATACACATAATGTGATACCATAACACCTATTCAAAACATTTTTAAATCACTACAAAAACAAAGAAATTATGTCATTGTGCAAACTCCATGTGTTTTTAAAGTTATTATTAATTGTTTCTAAATTAATAATTATATACAACCGTAGGGTTAGTCATAGTAAGGTATCTACATGGTAACAAATAACAAAACAATGAAATATTATGAATATCTAACTAGTGATTTATATTGTACACATGCGCCGAATAGTACCTACCATTAATGTTTTAAATTATTTAAACATTTCTAAAATATTTTTGTTATTCTTTATTTCATTAAAATAGATATTTGTGTTTAATATTTACAAAATATGGTTCTATATCACAATTCGACTGAATCACCCAAAGGCTAAGCCTTTCACAAAGTTAGCGAGCATCTCCCGATTTTCTCCCTACCTCTTAAGAGGTCAATTACTGAAAGCTTATTTTAGAACAACAGAGCGTACAAGCATGTAAGACTTACCGGACTCCTTGGCAGACTCGGGCAGCACAAGCACGCTGTGAAACAGGTCGTTGTCGAAGTCAATCAGCGGTTCGCTGCAAGCAACGCGCAACGTAACGTAAGTTCTAAAGCGCTGATAGTGGCTTGTTGCAAGCTACATTACAATTCACTAGTGCTTCGCATTACAATAATAAAAGCCTTTGTATTAATAAAGCTTTTTGTATGAAATCGTATAAATACATAATGAGGGATTTACAGGGGTCGATTTTGGCTAGGAACTTCATAAATCGACTAGAGTCACAGTCACCCGAGGCACCATAATCTTCGTAAACGTTGAGGAGATAAGAAGGGCGATCGCTTTCAACCGATCGTTTACACAGTTATTTCTATTCACCAGCCGCATGCCGTCCAACTTGCAAGCTACTCGACTTTAGGACTTGCAGCTTGCGGCTATCGTCAATTGAGACATATCCGAATGACTATTTAACCGTGTCATAAAATCGTATGACTGTATTTCCCTGTGTAAATCCCACTTAATGCTACTTTTATTAATTACAGTTCAAATTAAGCTATGTAATGCTTTCTAACAGAAGAAAGAGAAAGTACCTTAGTAACCAGTAGCTACGTCGTGTTGATGGCATGTTAGTTGGTATGGTAATGGTGAAGTGCATCTGTGTGCAAAGCCTAGCAGCCATCAATCTTACAGCAGCAAGCAAATGTATTGTGAAACAAGCTTTTGAAAACGCTAATCATAAAATATCATATATTGTATGAAGGTAATTATGATTTGAAACGAGTGTAAGTACATACCCGTCGTAAGGGTAGTCGGTGTTCTCTGGGTGAGTGGGCGAGTCCTTGATTGTGCGCGGCTTCTTCTTGGTGTTGTGGCTGTTCTTTGTCGGGGTGTTCTTCAGTAATCTGAAAGGAAATACAAGGGTAGCCAGATAACATCAATATTGCAGAGCGCAATGACTTTAGAGGAGCAAGACCTCTATCAGGAATGGTTTGTTTTGTTACCTCTTAAGCGGGCTCCTTGCAGCTTCCTCCTTGATGGTGACTGTGTCGGTGGGTTCGGGAGGAGGCTCGGAGGAGGTGGTGTCTTCCACTGCAGGGGACCACTCGGCTGGCGGCTGCTCAACTGTTTCCTGTTGTGGGGGCGTAGGCTTTGGGGGCTCCTCAGCCATACCAGTCGGAGACTCGCTCCGCTGTGGAAGTTATTACCATACATTAGGACCTGCTAGAGGCAGTTTAGAAGATAAACGGTTAGTAAAGGACACTCAAAAAAAGGACACCAATTTTGGGTATCAATGCCGCCCGGGAGTACAGAAAATTTTTCGTTAAGAAAAAACCCGAAATTCACAATAACTAGTAACAAGTACCAGTATCAGACGTTATTTAAAACTCGACGCTTCATAAACTTTCATTGTGCTTTTCGCAGACGTGGTTTACAACATAACTCGAAATATGAATAATGACACCCTCGTTTACAATATGGCCGCTGAGCTACCGGCACCCACACCACCTACAGGTAGGGTGCCTCCACGCACAGGTAGGGTGGGCAGACGCCACCCCGAAAAGCCGGATTAAGTTACATGGAGATGTTTTATTACAAAACAAATTGCACCCCTTATGAAACGCTTCACTGCTTTTTACCCATGATTTACTGTACTAATGAGATGCACAAACCGTTCAGTATAGACCTCATCGACGAAACACTAATTAAATTTTACAGAAACTTGAACTTTGTACTGTTGTTATTTGTTAATTAATGTTCACAAATAATCTAGGCACTGCTTATTGTCGTTACGTATGACTGTGTTATTCACACATAACTAAAGAATTTCTTTTTGATTCCTAGGTCGAAGGGTTTACTTACATTAATGAGTTATTTGGTCAATCTTCATTCAAAAATTATTCTTAGGATAGTTACTTTTACTTAAGAATGCAGAATAACCAAATTGCGCTTATGCACGCAGACTCGTTCGTTAAACAGTCACCCGCTATGCACAACACAATGTCCACCAAACTTTTTCAGCCAACTATTTTAAGTTAGATCCCAAAAACCATGTAGGGCTACCTTAATGAGTGATATTATACTATCATAATGCCAAATATACCATGATAGCATAACCGAAAACCGGCGCAAAACAACGCTCGCTTTGCCCGCTCAGTCTTATTGTCTACCACAGGCTGGCAAACTAACTTACAACTCTTCTGGTGTAACAGGTGTCCAAGGTCCATGAGCAGTTATGATTTCATCATCAGGTAATTTGACCTATTCCACAAACCACTACGGTGAAACATTTTTCTAAAGATCAACACTTACCTCCCGGCCTCCAGTCAGACCCTTGACTTGTAGAAGCTCAGCAGTATGAAGGAAGCCAGACAACTCCTGGCGACGCACGTGAACCTCACCGCGGTACATAAACTGAAGCAACTGGCGCAATTCTTGGTGTGCCACGTCTTTCAATATTACTATTGGGTGTTCACATGGGTTCATCTGTCAAAACAGAATAAAACCTGTTTACTTTATTAAATAATTTCACATTTTGAGTACCTATTTAGTGCTATAGATAAGAGCATTAGGTAAAATTTTCATTAATTCCTTTACAATGCTAGTGGTATTTGTGAATAGATTGCATTAATGATGTCATGACAAAGCTGTATTCATAGTAGCTGCAAGGCCCTCCTTGCAATATTATAATGCAATTGCCACTCATAGCCACTTAGGACAAATAACTGCCAATTTATACTTAACAAGCTTACATTTCTTGAAAAGGTTTACTCATGATAAGCGTAACTATAATAAATACACGACATATTTACTAAAGATAGCACTGTAATGATACTTTCACTCAGTTGTTTTTTTTTCCATTTCTAACTGTGTAATAACATGCATTCCCAGATAACTCTTAAATAATATTTATATGAAAATATGTTGCACTGGTATTCTATAAAGTGGATAAAGTACCAGAATCTTTATGTAATATTTAGTTGGGAATAGTTATAAAACATACAGTTTTTTGACCTTGTACTTTTATTGAAATTGTTAATATCAAACTTCAAGCCACACTCATTCAAGTCACAAAATTAAATATAAGTTTATTGATAAATTTAAAAACCTAGATAAAAATTAGCATTCAAAATAACTTGTATTCCTTTTTCATAACATTACAACATGTACGATAAAAAAATGTATTATTCATATTCTTGCTATTATGATAACGGGTGTCTTCATGCATAGGTTTTATTTGTTATAGTTTCAATATGACAGAGATATGGAACAAAGGTCATTGTAACAATACTAGTGATTCATTGAATTTCTTAACATAATATATTATTGCTAAAGTACACATTGAACCAAAATGGCATGGCTTAGCAATTAGGTGACAATAACATCCTACAGGATCTAAGTATTTCATTGCTGTTATTTCTTACTGACTGAGTCTTGAGACATTAATTAAATCACAACAAGTATCTATTCTTCCAGTCACTACTTTTTTACAACTTTTCCCTATTGGTTATTTAGCATGACACTAGATACTTGTTAGTTCCTCTTTATCAATAAGAAAAATATAAAAATATTCTCTTGGTAATTAATTGTACACAGCATAAAAGGCTGCAGACCAACCAATAGCTTGAAATAAATTTTCTGTTTTCACTACCACAGCTTATTCTTACACAAAACTTCAACAGTTTTGGTAAACAATACCATATAAAAAAAATACTCACAAACAGATTTAAGACACTAAACAAAATTCTGAGTGGAATGAACTGTTCACAAACAAGAGAAATGTTCAACTGCTAGCAGCCACTACCAAATCACAAATAATAATAAGAGAGACCCTCCCCATACAGATCAGAGGTGAGGTAGGGATGCGGACAGGGAATGCTAAATACCTAAAATCAACCCTCCTGTCTGGCTTGCACCCTATGCAGGGTGTGTGGGGGAGTGTGTTACATAAACATCTAAACACCTATAGATAAAAATCAATACAATTAGCAGCCATGCTGGACACATGTACATCTTCATAACTTGCAATTACATATGACACATTACATATGCATATAACATTATAGCTATTTATATTGCACTTTTGTTTTGTTTCTTCCAGCATTGATCTAAATATCTTACAATATACAGGTTTACAGGGGGTATACATTGAATTCAAAGGTGCTTCTTTCTATAGAAAGACTGCATTGAAGAAAATTTAGGCCAAGAATTACATCAGGTACCAAGATTATTTTATAAGGAAATGAAGGTAGTGTTTGACAAAATCAACAAGTACATAGTACATACCTTAAAAAGTTCCTTGAAGTATGGACTGCATACTGAGAGGATCAGTTTGTGAGCGTGCACGTACTGGCCACCAGCGGCCAGGGTCACGTCAACCAAGTCTTCACCTTCCAGCAAGGCATGAAACGATTGAGACAAATTCGAATGGAAATCATTCCATCGAAGTGAGAACTGTTCGGGAACAGCCATCCCGCCGACAAATCCCAGCAATCACGATAAAAAAACAAAAAATGCCCTCCTAACACTACCTGTACCACTTTCAGACTAGCTACGCGTCCCAACAGTGATACATAACTGAAAACTCAAACGCGAATTATTGCCTACGTATACGAATCAGTTATGAACGTCTTATTCCTCAAACATTATTAACAACGCATCACTACGACGTTACCCGTGATTATTTATATTACACAAACAATATTGACTGACATGGCAATACAATGGAATAATAATCAAAATGTCGCTTGGTTGGTTTGGTCTGTCTGATGTCTGATACACGAATTCTTCACAATGCACCGTTCGTTCATTGTCCGACAAACAACATGAACAATATGTCAGACAGAGTGTGTGAATACAATCTGAATATAATTTTTTTTATGTAATTTGTTGTCTAAAAAAATATTATTTCTTATTTATTACGACGATAACGACACTGAATTTAATTTAAAATATTTTAATAACATTGGTAAATAGTGTAAACCTAATTCTTTTAATCATAGACTAAAGAATATTTCTTATCTGTAAGCATGTAAAAGCGAAACGTTATATCTTTGTTATCTGTAGATGGTTGACGTGTAGACTACAGATAAAATTAAGGTAACTAATAAAGCCTGCCTTTTATATCTTTACGAATGAATTTTCGAAAATCACATTTTACGTAGTATCGTAATGCCTTGTAAATCTGAATTTGTTTTTTATAAATATTGACACTATTTGCAATAATAACAGATGAATTAAAAACACAAATGATTTAATGATGAACTAAATATGTTGCAGAAAATACAAGTTCTTTTACTTAGGGTAAGTCTCCGTGATGCTGTTTAACAAGACCTGCTCCAGTGGCGTCCATTTTGTCTACGCCTACCATCTAGATAATGGAGCACAGAGGACACCAATGATACATAACTCCTCTGCGGAGCTTGAGAGTCAAGCACAGTAGACCATCACACGTACGTGGTTAACGACGACCTTCATTCCTGGGTGCGAGACAGGACACGGAAAACGAACGGTGGATTTTATTGAGTAGCAGTCATGTATCCTATCCTATGATGTCAATTCTAAGTGCAAGCTCAGAGGATGAGGATTTTCTTTCCTGTAGTTATGAAACACAGACACACATACTATCTGTAATAGCAAAGAATAATGTAGTTAATGTACCTAATAAAAAAATACAAAACGTTTAATAAAAAAGAGCACAAGGTAAAAAATGTTATCTAGGTAGGTTGATTGATTCGGGAATTTTGGTGATCCATTTTTATTAGTTTTCTCAAATCCCGAACAAACCCGTGGTGGAAACCATGTATGTACAGTAACGTTACGTTTCAATGCACCGGTTTCAATGTCATCATTTGACAGCTAAATGTCAGATTGAGTATTGAATCGTTGTTGATCTGTCAAATCAATTGTCATCATCATAGGTCGCTGCTTGTTAAGCACGGCTTGGCGCTCTGTTAGCCTGCATGTGGTGTAATCAAGATATTATTTCTTAAATAGTTTTGGAAAAATAATCGTTGAATTGACCATGAAAGTGTAGAGTGCGTAAACGATTAAATGTAATATGTACAACATCGTGACCGGCCACAAGGTTTTATAAAGGTTCGCTAATCGATCATGTTAGTTTAAATCGTCTTTAGTTTAATTAGTTACGTGGTGGCACGATGACTGCTGTTAGCCTGCAGGAGCAAGCGGAAGCGGCGGATCGAGCTCAGATGCTCAAGAAGATCCTGAGTGCCACATTCTATGCAGTAGCGTCGTTTATGATCACAGTGGTGAATAAGACAGTGTTGACGACCTATGGATTCCCCTCATATCAAGTTCTTGGCCTGGGACAGATGGTGGCGACAATCACAGTGCTATTCGTCGGCCGGTCTCTCAATGTAGTGCAATTCCCGCCTCTTAATGGTGGCACCTTCAAGCGTATCTGGCCTCTGCCAGTCATCTACTTGGGAAACATGGCAACTGGACTAGGCGGTACCAAGGAACTGAGCTTGCCAATGTTCACGGCCTTACGACGCTTCAGTATACTGATGACGATGCTGGCTGAGCGGTTTGTACTGGGAGTGCATGCCTCTTGTTCAGTACAAACCAGTGTCTATGCTATGGTGGGCGGAGCTCTGCTGGCAGCCGCTGACGACGTCACATTCTCATGGTCTGGGTACACACTGGTGCTGCTCAATGATGCATTCACAGCTTCAAATGGAGTGTACATGAAGAAGAAGTTGGATGCTAAAGATCTTGGTAAATATGGGCTGATGTATTACAATGCTTTGTTCATGATAGTCCCTGCAGCTATTATTGCGTGGGCTACTGGAGACCTGCACAAGTCAAGTGAGTACCCAAACTGGTCAGACTCACTATTCCTTGCACAGTTCATGATGTCTTGTGTGATGGGCTTTATTCTGTCATACAGTGTCATGCTTTGCACTCAGTACAACAGTGCACTAACTACAACAATCATTGGGTGCCTGAAGAATATTCTAGTTACATATTTGGGTATGGTGATAGGGGGAGACTATGTGTTTTCTTTGTTGAACTTTGTAGGGCTCAACATCAGTGTGCTGGCTAGCTTGTTGTACACCTATGTCACATTCAAGCGCAAGCCTTCTCCGTCTTACATGCTTGTGCCTACTCCTAAAGTGGACACGGTATAGCAGTTCCGAAAAAGGAGGCCGACTCAGTGCTCTACATATTTAGTATAGTATTGAAGATGGTGCCAAAGATGACTGACTGTAACAGTGAGTAGTATATTGTGTAAATATGTTTCACTCACATGTGACTTGCTGGGGGAGCCCCAGCATTCCTCCGAGAGTAAGTGGAGATCTAGAGATCTTTAACAGTTATCAAGTAAACAAACAATAACATACAAATTCTGCAAATTTTGGTCAGTGAATGTGCTCATGTGTTGGTAGTTGCAATAGCCACATCTCTGGGGCTTATTCATTACAGTACATGTTTAATATAGATATAAACAGGTTTTTATATTTTGTATTGATATATTTGCCATTATTGTAAAGATATATTATCTTCTGTGTTAAATAATTCTATATTTTGAAGTAAAAAAATAATATACTGTTAAGTAAAGAGTAATAAAATAATTTATTTCAATGTTCTTTTGAGAAGCAATATTTTTTGCAATTTAGTCGTTAATATTAAATGCTTTACATAAATTTGTAACAATTAGCCAATAACATTGTATAAAAAGGAAGAAAAAGTGTAGGAGTGGTATCACATCACTTGTCATGAGGACATTGTGTCTGTTATGCAGGAAGGTACTCAAAAAAATGCTGTTTTGATTTCCCATCCAAGCATTTTATACCTACATATTTGCTTATAAATGAGATATACAAGCTTTGAAATTTAAATCCCAAAACAATGAAGCAGATAAACAATAATGTGGATTAGGCAGAAATCCCTTGGAATGAATGAACAAAGGGGGAGAAGAAGGAAAAAAGGCTCATGTAGGCCTTTTTCTTTCACACAATATGCTCCTCTAGTGTAATGTTGCATATCGTAGTGATCACAATCCATCAGGTGTACACATGCAAATATAATGATGTAGAACATCTAGGGAGACACCTAAAAATTCGAGATATAGAGTTTTCAACTTATGGAGGATTTTGATTCGACATAAAGAGTTTGAGGTTTATTCTTATACATTTTTCAGTTAGAGAGGTAAAATATATAAAATACAACTAGCAGACGTGACAAACATATTTTTATCTATACTACTATTAAAAAGAGGTAAAATTTGTAAGTTTGCTGGTAGGGGGTAATTTTTGGAAAGCTGGTCGGATTTCCTAAATTCTTTCACTAATTGATAGCTACAATGTTCCCTGGTGCTATTGGCTATAAAACATTACGCTACAGTTATATTGAACCGAGCAGCGATTGAAACAGCGCGGGAGTAGCTAGTTTATTATAAATCTATATATAGCATTAATAAGTCTGTTTTTTTTGCTTTAGATAATTTGGTTGTTCTCTTCATCCATAGCATTATTTATTTATCTATTTATCGTATACTCCTAAAATGTTTTCTAAGAAACAATAGTGTACTCACATTGTCGGCAAGTTCTTAAAGTAACTTATTTTTGTTAGAACAATAGAGGTAATAAATACCAAGTGATCAAATAATTGTAAAGGTTGTAAAATAAACCATTGCTATGTTTGAGATACAGAGGTCAAATTTACTTAGTTTTACGAATTACAGAGTGAAAATATGTACCAAAATTTAATTTTCGACTAACAGAGGGTCAATATTTCAAGTAAAGGTTTTGGTGTTTGAAGGGAAGGAACAAACATTTTTTTTTAAGATTTGGAGGTTTTTGGCTTATCGAGGTTTGACTAGTACTGTATAGAGCTCCTTTTGAGCATTTCCATCTTTGAAGCAGTCTTAAAACTCATTTCCTACTATTTGGCAGTAGCAATCTTGTTATATGTAGTTGGAGTATTATCTGTTGGAGACAAATATTTTTAATTAGTTATTTTGTTTAATGAGATAACGAAACTTGAGAGCAACATGTACTAAAGTTCCCTAAATAAGGAAGGAAACATTTTATTTTTACCAAATATAAACCTATCTGTGTTGTTAAAAAATCAGTTACACAACAGTGTATATATATTGATGTTCTGGTACATGAAAAAATGATTAAACATTAATATATTTGCAAACTGACACAGCAAATAGATTTTCCTCCTTTTCTCTTATTTATAAAAAGGTGAATTAATCGAACTCTTTTTAAAGTACGATTTTTTTATACCTTTGAACCGAAATCTTGTAGAGTTGGTATCTGCTCGCAACTTCGCTCACACTTGATTAGCAAATACCAAATAAAACTAGGATTTATTCTTTTCGTCTGCCACCTATTTTATAAATATACTAGCTAAACTCGCGCGGTTTCACCCGCTGCTCGGCTCTATTTGATCGTAGCGTGATGTTTTATAGCCTATAGCACTCGGGAACATTGTAGCTATGTATCAGTGAAAATTTTGGCAATCCGACCAGCGGTTCCAAAGATTACCCCCTATATACAAACTTACAAATTTTACCTCTTTATAATATTACGATAGATGTATATAACAAACCATATTATAGAGCGCACTCCTATTTTATGTGACTTATAAGTCTTGAAATATAACTGGCAAAAGTTAGGGTTCAAATACCTACAAATCTTTTCGAAAAATAAAAAGCACGGAGTCCACACAATATAGTAGTTAGAATAGTTATCCTTATCACAATGCCAAAGACCACAATAATAAATTTATCTGAGCAACAAAGTAATAAATTATTCATGAATTCTTCAGTTTTTAAATTAGATATTTATTTCTATTGCTTTCATTTAAATAATATGAACTAGGTCACACGAGGACCACGGAAGAGGTAGCTAACGGTGCCGGTCATAATTCCCAAGTCGCTTAGATCTAATTAGATTTTTTATTTAAGTATTACTTCTCCGCCAGGATTTGTACTTTGCTTCTGTCCAATCTTCCATGGTCTGGCTGCGTCTAACTGCCCTTGCGGAATTTCTAACATTAATCTCTTTACATATCTTCTTTTTTTATTCGACCTCTCAAATTTACAGCAGAATTTGCCAAATTCATAGCTCGCGTGACCTTTAGTTTTTAAGAGAACTGCAGTGAGTCATCACTATACACGCACCATATAATAGTTTCGTTACCAGTGAGGCTGACTTATAGTTTCCACATCCACCAATGATCTCGAGCCACTGACGTATGCTGGACAACAGAGACAGTACCTTGCGTTTGGGCTTGATTAATTCGTATTCACCATCATTATCTAGATGGGGTGCATGTGTATTTTCTCTGATATATCCTGGCTGGGCCCACAACTTTAAGCCTTGAAGCTTTTTGACTGATTTAAAATGAAAGAAAACAAGGTTTTCATGAGATATTGTATCAATAGTAAAAATAAATTGTTATAATCACGGAACAAGCTCAAACTGACTCAACTGTGTGACGCGAAGATCAAAGACATATGAGACGAAACTTAAACTGGAACTCTCGACCACAGGAATAATCTGTAAATAAAATAAAATATGGAACCCATTAAGGGTTTAATTAATAATAATTTCAGTTTGTCTATCTGCTAGAATAATAATTAATAATAATTAAAACAGCTCTAAATCAGCTCCTGGATGTTTTTCCAGATGACATGAAGTCAGTTTCAAAGTAAAGTTCTAACTGAATTGACTAATCCGCTCTTTTTATATTAGAAAAAAATCTATTATATTATTGTATTCTAATATTGCCTATCCTTCAAATTTAGCGAGTAGTCGATTTTAATTGCATTTTATGACAGTGAAATAATGAATGGGCCACTCATGTTCTTTCCACTTTAATATAAAATATTTATGTTCTGAAGTCATCGCACAATCAATTCGTATTAGGAAATTATAAATTCCAAGTTCGTGAGTAGTTTTACCTTGTCCTTCAGATGAGCAAGACAAGTACTCGCGTGCCTCGAAATAATCGCAACAATGTACCACTAAAGTTAAATCTCTCATTTTCGGCAACATTTAAACAAAATAATTAGTTTGCAGTCATTACGCCGCCGAAGCAATAGGCAGTACCGTACTTGTTTGATGACATGACACACCTTTTGAACTCTATACTTATTTCAATGACGAGGCCACGAGTTCTGGGTTTAGTGGTTTTTAATATCTATAGTAACATTATTATTCAGACACAAGAATGCTGAACATAGTTTTATGCCGCTGCCGCTTGAAAAACGCTACCTCTTATCTCTGCTACCTCTACCTAATCTAGTTTCACGCGAATAAATAATGACGAAAGTTTAAATTACAAATAAATGATAATGTTAGTATGCGATTGGTCCACACGGATCCAAGTATCATGATCAGGAACAGACGCGTAACGTACACCCACTTAAACGGCAATTGATTTACATCACCAGTAATGTAATATAAATTGTCTGCCATTCAATAAACAAGGGCATTGTTCATTAGTTCAGCTCTAAACAAATCAATCACAAACAATTTATATTATTGTTTCAGTAGGTACAAGAATACACTACACTGTCTTTCCTTCTAAACAAATGTAGAACATCTAACATACAGCCTAAAGCAAATAATAAAATTGTAAATTGGTTCCTCGTGGCACGCGAGCATTCAGTATTGCGGGATTTTGAACTCTAAAGCAAGTATTCGTCTTTAGTTAGTCACACGTGAAATAATAAGCCATTAAAACAGTTGAAGATGAGACAGACTACAAGCATGACCACTGGCAATCAGTAATATCTCCGTTATCAGCATACAATATAATAACAATTCATTAACGGAACTAAAAATACACAGCGTCTTATACACAACGTTGGTTTCACGCAGGTTTTCTGTGAGGCCGTTGTATTACGCCGGTCGACCCCCGACCCATGCTCACTTATCAACACTTATTTTTTTACAATTACAACTTTAATAATCAGTTAGTAAAGTTACGGCACGGAGACGATTTTGTATGCAACGTACAAATCTGAATTGGCCAAATTATAGAATATAGTTATATATTGGCTTTTTTATAAATCACTATACCTTCGGTTTAACGAAGTATCAAAGATGCCATAAAGTATTAGTTTATTATACTACCTTTGCAGAGATAAGGATTTTACTGACAGACGTGAATTCATTTATTTTATATGTTTGTTTAGAACACTTCAAACATAAATTATCATGTTATTTGGCTTCATCTTAAGTCTAATCAAACCAATAGTAAAATAAAATTATATATTAGAGGTAAAATGCCTCAGCCCTCAAGTCCAAGCAGAAGGGTTTTTTAAACTTGAAACTTGCTAAAACACAATTAAAGTAATCAAATAAGGAACACGCACGCATTCGCCAATCACTGCAATGAATATTAACTGTCGTTACTAAATCCGTTGCACACATCATCTTGCACTCCAGGAATTAATTAAGTAAGCTCTATGAAATTCATTAACAGCGCGTTGGCTTAGAGAGCTTACTACACACCTCTGTGGTTAGTTGAAGCGCCGTACCCGTCATTCGCACGTGCTATTCAAGCGCGGCCCATTGTACCCGGTCAGCAGAACTCTCAAACTACACGAGTTTCGGTGTAGTTAGTTACCGGCGGCGGCGCGCGGGGTGTTCTATGAATCCGGAACTCCTTGCAATGAACAGCTTTGTACATATACTGAATTGTTTGGGTGTCTCTTCTTCTACATACGTAGAGACAAGGCTGGTCTTGGTTACAGGAACCTACAATACTCAGTTTCGATAAGCTGGTACTAAAGTTGGGTATTTGTACCTATAGAGTTTTACTAAGATCCGACTGCGCTAGTTTTTGTGCAGGACACTTAACACTATTTCTAAAATGGAGAGTAATTTATCGAGATATCTTATCATTCAATTGTACTTAAGTTTATTAATTTACAATAGATAAATAATATTGCATTAACGCGTTTTTGTTATCTATCCGTGTTCTAGATTTATATCAAATTATAGTACCTACATATGAATTGATTTTAACACTGATAAATATCTTTTGTTAGAAAATACATATTGTTAAATATTATGCTCGTTCGATGTATCGCGTTGCCTTGAATGTATGAATCTTAGTACCTTCTCGCCACGTCGACCTAGACAAGAAATTGGTTTAACTTAGTGAATGGGTACAGCAGGCTGGATGCAAGGGGCCTCGGATGTTTGCCTGGATCACCGCCCATAATGGCTGACTTTATCCCTGACTAGCAACAATGTTACAACGATCGAGTGACGTGTCGTTTTAACTCCGTTTGAGTCAAGAATTGATTACCCTAGATTATTGGCACGTCGGGCTCGTAATTGTTGATTTGGTCACGATTTAAATATTTTTCCGTGTTGAATACATTGTCAACTATAAGCAAGCAG
This sequence comes from Spodoptera exigua, assembly GCA_902829305.4. Lineage (NCBI taxonomy): Eukaryota > Metazoa > Arthropoda > Insecta > Lepidoptera > Noctuidae > Spodoptera > Spodoptera exigua. The sequence continues at coordinate 487,538 of LR824601.2, read as the reverse complement.
CTAGTTTAGTACTAAGCCGCTGCCACTCTCGAAGCCAACCTGCAGCTACCATCCGAACACTACATTTCAATTAATCGTACATTTGTATTCATGACACATCGTTCGTCGCTGTGACTGTCTACTTCACTTAAGGCAATTTTTTTGCGATCTTGTGTCTATTTAATTTGGAACGCACGTTTATGAAACCAGTCCCGCATTAGTTTGTTAACCTATTCTGAATTTCTTTCTCGTACGATCTTTAAAATGGAACACTATTGTTAGGTATCCGCCAGATAATATGTTATTTTATATTCATTAATCGCACAAAACATTTTAATTATACTAACCATTTAGAGAGACGTGGTCCGAACGGCACTTTTGAGCTCGTATGTTCCAAGCTAAATATACTTATACATGATGTGAGCTTGTCTATTGTATTAGGAACTTTAAAACCTCGTAACTCCCCGGCGTAATTTCGTCGCAGACGTATCGTTGAGAGCCCCGCGCATATACATACATACCTTTTGTTCTATAGCTGTGTCGCGGTCCGATCATGAAGCTAGGTTGTTCGTAAAATTGCCGCAATACCTTGAAGAAATATAGAAATGGTCGAATACTAATGCCGCGTTCCGAGTACAGTAACTACTCGTTTATTTGAATCGTTACTATTTAGCTCTCTATTATTAAAGTTTTTTGCAGTCGGCATTTAGGTCAGTCTTGATAAGTGCAAAATTCACTATTAAGTACATTTAAGTTACCTTATTTATTCAAGCTCACAAATTCACAAACTTTAATACATAAATTACTTAGGGTTGGATAAAAGTGTAAATATTGAGCAATTACATTGTCGCGTCTCATGACTGTGTTGATACCTGGGTAGATTACGATCTTCCTTAATTATAGCGCGCGCTCCGACGTACATATGTATAACTATGTACAGTCAGACATATGTAGGTACTTACATATCTCAGAGAACATTTTAAAACTGCTCCATGAGAACTTAGGTCCCAGAGGACCCGTTTGATGCAGACCTTCGCAGGAGCTTGTAAAGATCCAGATTTATTTCCGATTCCCTAGCACACTCGATGCGAAGATATCGTACATACCACGCATAACAGACGCAAAGTTATTTGGCAAGGTTGAACAATTATATTATTAGTAACTTTATCAAATTATTTTACAAGTGCCTCGTTTATATTTATATTGTTATGTCCTATGTACAACATGCGTATATGTATGTTCAACTTATCACTACTTTGTATATACATTATATTTTTGTATTTTACCAAAACAATGTATTTATAATAACTATCGTGAGACATACTAAATTAACTAAAAATCGCGGGTTACTCACGTGTGTATATTGAGAATCATGAGGAAGAACCCCTCTGTGGTTCGAAACTAGTAGAGCTTTTCTCAATATACACACGTGAGTAACCCGCGATTTTTAGTTAATCAAAACAATGTAAACTGCTATATTCGCACCACCATGAGTGCGCGTAGTGTTTGCTATGTAATAGTTTGAATACTACTGAATACTACGAATAAGCATTGCACACATTTTTTTTTTCAAATTTTTAATAGTTTTACGATATGTGTAAATGTTTGTATAATTCCAACAATGTCCACGCCATATTGGTGGAATTACACGCGTCGTCTTAAGGAAGCTGGTGTACAGACACTGGTATTGTCTGATGATAAAATATCAAATAAAGCATTTTATTAGTTCTTAGAGTACATAAACTGCTGTGTATAGAATGTGGTCGAAGAAAAGGCTTGAAAGAAGATATAAATAGGAGCCGTGCAAGTAAGCATAATGCATAAATAAAGGACAGTCGTTTGTTCTGCAGCCTAATAGTAATGTTAGTAATAAGTAATTTTCCCGGCCTGAGTAAGCAAACAAAGCGATGGACAGTTTGTCGCACTAAGCACACGTTACATTGCTTGTCATTTATTATTCAATAAAGCGTTCTAGTTCTGGCACAGCGCGCGCCGCACACTGCTCCGGTTTTCCATTTTAGTGGACTCGCGATCGAAAGGAATATTATGATGTTAAATAAAATATTCGACAGGTTATTGCATCAGTTATTACAATTATTATTGTTCTACGACTTTTCCTAGAAAGTAATTCTATAATTTTATTTATCTATAAAGTATTCGTAAACGGGTAATACGCCTGCCATATCGTACATACCAATATATACATATCTATACTTTCGCTATAAACTATGAACTTTCTGCGAGAAACCGTATATTTGTAATTATAACTGATGCGAAACCTGTCGAATGCATGATTGTCTCCGAGTCTTATGTTTTTGCATAGTTACTATCGCGACATATAATTTATTGCAAACAATAACGATTTACGTGAATTAACTGAGTGTTTTAATTCTCGTGGGTCGTTATTGTTTGCAATAAACTATAGCATATATTCGTCAGTCCATTAAATTGGAAAACCGAACCACTGTGCGGCGGCGACGCGCTACGTAGCGTGCACTGATAGCTGATAGGTTCGCCTAATCACTGAAAATTACTAGGCATAGCTCGAGTTGCAACTTCGAACAGCAATTTATATCGATGTGTCGCTTTAAAATTCAATAAACCTTTCAAAACGATATCGGTCAGTACGTTAGCCTACTTAGGAAGACAACACTACTTACAGGCCCTGCCCTGCACTTCCATGGCTCCTCTTTGACCACATTTCTGTGCGATAACATGCCGTTTGTATTTAATTTATTCACTACCCGTCTAGTGATAAGATTTTTGAACAATTTCATTAACTCTTGATGCTATCTTTGATAAAACTTCACTTTTATCTCTAAAACCATTATTTCAATATTTATAATTACCTATAAGTGTATTGTTATTCTAATTAAAATATTTGTGATTTGCTAAATGATGTATAAGGTTATACCTATTGGCTGTATGTAGATCCATATATTACTTACCTACATCGTTAACGAAATTCAACATTGCTTAAAAAACCCATACATTGTTCACGTGTTCCTATAAATAATTCTCTGGTTGCAATTGAATCGAGCCAGATTTTTCATTAATCTAGTTACAGGCGGTATGCTAGCCAGCGGTTGAATTTCAATGTGCTGTCAATATGTGTAAAGGACAGCTGACAGATTATTAAATAAGCCAATTTGAACGGAACGTTTAATTAACGTGCCGTAGTTGTAGTTGCGGGCACGTCAGCTTTTAGGTTTTTGCAATTCATATAGTTCAATTCGTTCGCTGGTGGCAACTCAATCAAACAATTAATTTGTTCTGTGGAACTCGTACGTGGCTGCCTGGCCTGTGGTTAACTAAGAGCTGTCAGTCAGACAACGCTACCTCCACTTTGTGAAATGTTCCTGGAAACTGAATACTGAATACTGAATACCGAATGCCGTCGAAATATCACGGAAATTCAAAGTTTGCAGGATATAAAATACTTTTCAAATTCGGTTTGCATGAAAGGTAAATTTTGCTAGCGTTATCTCTATTTATGTTTTCCAAACGAACTAAACGTTGCCACTACTGTTCTTTGGTTAATTTAAAACTATTCAATTATTTATGGCTAGTACCTACCTCTTATACGTGTGTAAATTTACTACTTAGTACTGTTCATGATGATCAACATTTTTTGGCTATGACTATCTTCATCGATACAATATCGTGTAAACTTTATTGCTATATAAAATATATTTAATTGAAAAGGGCTAAGCACCAAAATGAAACTGATGAATGTTAAATTAAGTGAAGACCGCACATAAACGATATCATGTATGTTATATTGTCTATTTATGTTATCTAAGACTGCTAGTATTATCCGCGCAATTTTAGAATTTAGGGTTTTTATTAAATTTTAGTTATTAGCAGCAGGATAACAAAAATTTGCAATATTTATATTATGTATCCAACGTAGAAATGTAAGTGAGTATTATAATGATAATGAATAACTGAGGCCTGAATGTGCGGGTAAGTTTAGAGCATTCGAGTACTATGTAACCTTTTCTACTCAAATGCTACAAATTCATAGACTAATTAGATTATTGTATCGTATTTTAAATTATGAACTGTTTTCGTGTCTCATTTGGTTTTGTAATCTCAAATCGGGTGCAGGAATTAAGAATAAGAAAACATTAAATGCATAATATTGTCTGTAAAACTTCGATATGATGTACGCGACGCGAGCTTACCATTGTATATAACGATACAAAGGGTACCTCTAGCGAGTTGCTTGACCTTGTCGAGTTCGTCTGTAAACGAAGGAGTCTGGAGCGCCCGTGGGACTCACTCATACATCTCCAATGACAAAACAATGCTTTGAACTCAGATGCACGTCCATCCTGTATTTATAATTCTAGGATAAATTTAATAATACCTTGTAATAGCAGCCTGCACCTACATAATTGTAGTTATTTCTGGTTATTTAGCAACCGATCCCACAGGACGTGCACCGCGTCGCGGTAGGCGAGGTGTTATAATTATACCAACAAAACAATTCAACTGCTGATCTTGATCATTGTCACGATCATAATGGCTGTGTTGTTCATAAAAAATTGGCTATACGTTTTTGAGTTCCTTACAAATAGTTTAATATTTTTGGAAAATTCTAAATTTAATTTAGCCTTTATTTAATTTAATTTTAAAACGCCATATTATATTGTATTATCAATTTCGATGAATGAATAAAGATATTTACATAGATGTGGTGTTCTTTTTACCTGGCAAGGTCATTTACCCCGGGATGACGACTAGCTAGCAAGCGTATGACGTAGAATAAAAATCCTTTGCTGACAAACTTTAGCCGCTGTGAGCTAACCACTCTTGAATGGTAAGTACCCTTTTTACGTTACCTCAGCAGAAGAGTATCTAAACGAACCCACCTACTTTGGGCGGATTTAAAGGTACAGGTAATGCCATGGGTTTGTTTTTTGGCTTGTTACAGCTTTTAGGGGTCGGGTTGCCATCTATCCAACAATTAATTATAGTTTCGTATCAGTAATAGGGAGTTTTTGCCCGACATGAGGATTGAACTCTAGGCCTAATTAAAAGTGGAAAAGTGACGAGAAGGTGGTCCACGTAAGAGAGAGAGATCGTCAGAGATCTCTGATGAAATCCGAATGAGGTATCACTTGTTTTCACGGCACAGGGCAAAAACTAACAAATCTCAAAGATATTTAATAAAACTTGGCCCGCTAGGTTTTAAGTACCTACCTATTCACTTCTTGATTAGATGGGTCCCTCCCTAGTTATATTGTCATTACCGAGTTTTGCCAGCCCCTGCAAGACACCGATATGTACCTATTTATAAGCTACACCTCGATGGCGTTTAAAAAACGACGTTCTTAATAGTCTTAAAAAAACATGTTTGAAAATCATCAAACATTGAATTAATCCTTGACAAAACTTTATTGGCTCCACGTTCCTATTCATCTGGGTATCCGGCGATAGATTATTTTATTTGGACTCTCTACTCGATATTGAATGACGCTGGATTCAATCAAACAAACTCGATTGTACTTGAAATCGACAAATTAATTGCCTCGGTGCAATCGAGTATTTGAATAACTAAGCTCGTAAGCTTTAACCTATTTCTATTTAAACCTGAGTTTCATAGATACTTACAATTTTAGTGTAGTACACTATCTTCATGACTTTTTCGCAAGTATATCATGTGTCCCTGTAATAGATGCAAGCTTTGTTTCCAACACCAGATTTGAGCTATTCATTCCTGGAACAGCAACATCTATTTTAATACCTGAATGTAGAGACATATATGTAATACCTATTCTCTATTGTGTCTCATATACCGGCAGACGAAAGCCTTGATAGCTATGGCTATTGAACATTTTAATTGCAAGAGTTGAGTCTGAAATTACAAATAAAAAAAAAGGAGGTAACTCCCAGGACCTCTCCAAAAAATCATTTTCACGCACCCTTGCCGTTCATCCACAAGCTCGCGAACATACCCTACATATATTTTCGAAATCCAGCTATAAGACTATAGCGATAAAGCTGAATATTGCATGTTTACATTGACCGCGTATGAGCACGAAAATAAATGACGTAGACAAGTAGCAACAGAGAGCGTTAGTAATATATGACTGTACTTTTCATTATAATATTTCACAATAAACGGTAAAGGCTACATTTTGCCAGTGACAAGCTCTGCACCTAATTATCCTTATACAGGTGGGTGATCAACCTTGTTGTGGTGGCCCGGGGGTTAAGGCGCACGTTTCTCATGCTTACGGGGGCGGGCTCGAAAACTGGCAAGTACCAATGTGACTTTTTCAGACTTATATTTACTTTCTATGATTAGGTATTTACACACAGCTGACATTCGGTAAAAGAAAACATCTTGAGGAAACCTGGACTTAACTTCTAATATTTTAAGTTTTAATCTGTAATCCGCCTTCAGCAAGCTTTATTGCTCATACCTGCTCCGCGTGAGAGACCTTTGCTCAGCAGTGGATACTTATAAGCTATTGATATGATGTGGATGGGTGATCCTATTGCTATCCGTGTCGGTCAAAATTTCACTCTAAGCTATCATTGACAATTTCAAAAAATCAAAACAGCATTACTGATTAACTCGATGGGGGACTCAAAAACTTAAAATTCTTCTAATAGGTATAGCACTTTTTTAAACCGCAAATGTTACACAGAAAGATAGGCAACTTCTGACACACAATATTGAGCTAGCAAGTGTACCTAACACTTCGATGCTTCCGACAACAAAGGTCGTAAACACCAAAATAGCATTTTCGGTAATCAACGAAAAACAAAAAAAATTTTAGTTTTTGGCTTATATCTTTTTAACTTTAAAAGTTGTAAAATTGTGTTCTATACAAGAAAAACGTAAAATACGATGGTGTTTCATAATATATTATTGCTATTTATGTCAAAGCCTTATTTTAAAAGTTAGCTTGGACATACACCCCAGAAAATTCAAGAAGTTGGTATTTACGACCACTAACAAATCAATGGAGAACGATTTGTCTAACGGAAGTTAGAAGTATGCGCCAGTTTTTAAATACAATAGTTCTGGCTTTGGTTTTAAAAACCATATACTGAAATAAAAATGAGTGTAAACACCACGATCTGATGCGATGGTATGTAACAAACATTGAATTATCTGAAGCGAAAGTCTATAGTCCTTTCGACTGGCAGGTCCTAAAGGTATAAAAATACACTTAAGTACGTATATTATAGGCATCTTCCCGTATATAATTTAATCAAGCGTTTATTACAAGATGCCTATAGTGTTCTACCTCCAACGACGTACCTAACCAGCCAGACATAATTCAAAATGTTAAGTAATCATTATGTTTCATGGATTTCAAGAAGATTTTATAATCACGACATTTTTTTAAAACGTATTGATAATGAATTACAAAAAATATAAGTAAATATTCTACCAAGCTATTAGAGCAGTAATGCTCTAATAATTTTAATTAATTTTTAAGGGCGTTGGTGAAAATACCTCCCTTACAAATTTAGGTAGTTCATCTTTCTAGATCTTGTTTGTTCGGAAAGCTTCTATACTATGGTCTAAACCTAACTTTTAGTGTCGTTGGTGAAAATGGAAAAGTGTTATCGACAAGATATTAAAAAAGTAGATGCAAAACATAATACGACGACGAGTTATAGAAAATCAGGTCTTCAAATTTCAGATTTATAATCTTCTGTCATTGGATAGAAGATTATTAACCAGAAATTTGAAGACCTGATTTTGTGATAGAAGATAATTAATCAGAAATTTCATCTTCCTCGTCAGTCTCAGGAAGAGTATCAATGACAATATGAGACTGACCCTATTAAAAAAATTAGGAGTACGCTGTACGTTTAAGTGTGGTAGAGCCATGCTTCGGCACGAATGGGTCGGCTCGACCGGAGTGATACCACGGCCTCACAGAAAACCGGCGTGAAATAACCACAGCGTTGTGTTTCGCCGTGTGAGTGAGGTTACCGTATACCGTTAGGCCCAATCCTTCCCCTTCCCCAATCCCTAAATCTCCAAATACCTAATCCCTAAAAGGTCGGCAACGCACTCGTAACTCCTCCGTTGCGAGTGTCCATGGGCGGCGCTGATTGCTTACCATCAGGTAATCCGTCTGCTCATTTGCAGACCTATTACATAAAAAAAAACGACCTACATAATTCATTTTTCATACAAATTCTCCAAGACCAAGTGACATTACGACCATTGTTTCTCAGCAGAGCTTACGTTTTAAAAATGATTTTGGGGTGTAATTACAATTAATTATGTATTCATGTTTGTACGACCGACAGCTGTTTGTAAGTTGTATTATACGACCTGCACGGTTATTCGGTTCTAAGCAATATGAGTTATACATACCCTCTTTTCAAAAAAATCTTGATTACACTAGTACAAATTTTGGGTGTAAAAGTATGTTTTTTTAGGCGAATATCTTTTTCACATTTTTAGATCGACGCAGCGCCAAAAATTAAGTAGGGCTGCATTCTTAACTCATTTTCGCCAAAATGGCGTTTACGACATTTGTTGCCGGAAGCATCGACTTGATTTTCGTAATTTCTGTTTTTTGCTAGTGGTTTTTTTGGTGAACCTGCAAAACTTAGAGGATGCAAGAAATAAGAACACAAAATAAATATCAATAGTTTATTACATAAATTATAGCCAAGCTTACACTTCATTGTTTCTTTCACCTATACTGATTCATAGTAAAGATTTAAAACTGCGCTAATTTATACTATCTCTGTATACGAGACGGGCGCGCGGCGATCAAAATATACTCGGGGCGGGAACAAACCTGCCCTAACCGCACGCCCGCTTAATCTATATAAAAAGAATACTTATAAATAAAATCTAACATCACTCTATGTTATAATTAATTAGGCTATGATTGGTGTTACTACGGTTCCTATTCCGATTGTATCTGACAAAAATTATTCCTAGTTTGATCTGCATATTAGCATTAAATAACTATTTGTATATGTGACCCCCGAATACTGATGCTACTCAATTTTAACCTGATTTGTGACTCATGCTGTCTTTATCATTCAATGTGTTGTAGGGATTAAATTTTCCACGAATATGTCAAAAGTTGAATGGCATCTGAGTATTTGGGCCTCAGTGTATGACACTGAAGGAATTTTGTTACTGGTTTTCGCACTGGTTAGAATTTGATGGATTCTACACGTGCTTGTTTTAATCGACAAATTAAAAAACAATAAAATCAGCAATATACACGCGCGCATACACACCACAGCCGTTGCATTATGATGTGTTTGCGTTTAATCGGATCGAAATGACTCGCATTGAAAACATCATTAACCTCGAGTATGCAAATAGATGGAGTACATTTCGTATTATCAGGCTTTACTAAGTAAACACATTGTAGTTGAAATACCTATTTTTAATTGCTTCGATGGCAAAATCGTTGTTTGACAATAAAATCGTACGAACATGTAAAACCCAGAAGGTTTGCGTAAACCAATAACAAAATGAATTTGTGACAGAACACGTTTCAAGACGGAGGTTGTTACCTGTCGGCCTGTCGGACATCACTGTCTAATCGAGCCTTATTATTGCTTTAACGAATACAGTTTTATCGGGTATAATATACATCTTATAATGTAAACAATTAGGTTCATTTTCCATAACACAAACGTCGAATAAATTGGCCCAAAGGTAAAAGGACCAGCATTTTATTCGCAATTTGCATAAACACTGCGATTTTAAAAGTTTGTTAAATTATCTTTCAAATACTGGACTTGTTCAGGTTGTTTGTCCAATGTATCAAAACTCTTACTATATTCTTCATTTATACTAGCTACACTTTAAGTATTAGTAAATAAATGTTAATTTTATTAGATTTAATAATCTAATTTAACTCTATTGAATGGGTTTGGTGTTATGGTGCATTGGCCAGATTGTGACACACCACTGCTACAGCTAATCATCGCTATCTTCATTCACATACATGTTATTCGCAATAACTAATGGGTCGTGTATAAAAACTAGGTGTTCTATGAGAATGCCGTGTGACAATCTGGCCAATAATATTCATGAATTTTTATATTCGTTTTGTAACATAAATATTTATTATTGCTTACTTTTCATTATACTCGTGGGCAAAATATATGTATATCAGCTGCACAGAGTGGCAAGACTGTATCTTGAATGTTAAAAATTCATGAACAATTGTATAAGTAAGAAGATATAAAATTTCTATATATTTATTTACTTAATAATTTATAAGTATCTACTATGAATTGGTGTGATCGTGGCATGAAGGCAATCCTATTTGTCTAACAGATAAATACAGAAGATCACAGTAAAATGGGAATACAAAATGGTGGATCTGACAACTGTGCAGACTTAACACAACGTCAGAATTCATTCACTATGGAGTGAAGTACAAAATATATATATTTGTAATGAAATAAAACGTATTACTATATTAATGTAAAAATGGCAAGGAATCTTGAGTGTATAACAGATGTAAGGCAAGAGATACTGCGTGAGTATCGTGGAGCGAGTCCTGATTACCGCATCGGCACTAATTAGTTTAAGTACCAAAACACAGACATGTGCTCAAACAAACATCCCTATACATTGTCCAGGGGCCGCCAGGAGCCCGCTAGTAATAGCTGCTCCACTTATATTTAGTACGAGGTCGCGGGGTTCACATATTATTGCTTATAGTTTCTCTGTCAAGTTTATTCTAACAATTAATCAAATATATTTTCAAACGTGTCTGTATAAAATGGCATTTAATCTGTATGTATATATATGTATATTCCATTTGAAAATCACAAGAAATAATTTAATTTGTATAATATTGTTCTTTTACTCAACCTACACACAGATCAGAAAATATTCAGTACATCTTTGAACTTTAGCAGACGTCATGATTCAGTTATAGATATTATTATGACATAGATAAATATTCTTAGCTAAAAGATGACTCACAAAGGGTAAGTAGTTCATCTTTTGGCAAACAATAGAAAACGATAATTTAATATTTTATAATATTACATTATAATGTTACATCGAACACCGTTAAAAGTGTCGTTAAACATAATCCTGGAAGACAATATACATACATTTATTGGAAATGAAAAGTTGTGTTTCGAATAGTGAAAGGATTTCTAGAATAATAACCTGTAGTCGTGTCTTATAACAAATTACATGAAAACTCAGAGGATACACAATTACAATCAATTTTATGAATCAAGAGCGACATAACTACATTGCCACAGCAATTTGCGAGCGGGTTCCACTTGTGAACATAGTGATGGAATGTATGCAAAGGTGAAGTACTTGTTAGATATAACTGAAATAAAGGGATATCAAAAGAAGACATGCTGGCTTTGTGTATTATCAGACAAATAGATTAAGTTGGTTTAATGAATGCGCGTTCGAACCGTTACTTCTCAGTTAGTGACCTACCCAGTCACTTAAATTATTGGACTAAATATTGCCTATTACTTGTAATACACTATTAGTAGTATATAAAATGTAGGCGTAATTTTTTTCAGAAAGTAAACTAAATGTGTAGTGCACAGTAAGCATTGTATATTTCGATTATATTGGACCATACGGTGTCAGGTCATCGTGATCAAGATATCGTAGAACACATGATATCAATAGGCTATCTGTAATCGACAATCTATTCAGGCCAGGCGATCGAACGTCTCTAGGATTGAGCTGCACAAAGGGAAGCCGTATCAAAGGAAGGAGGATAGAAGCAATCTCTGCACCGGAAAGCACTCCAGATAGTAGTGATTTAGACTTGATTACATTACTAAGATATCAATAGCCTTTCAGTACTGTCATAATAAATAAAGCACCTCAAAGCTTTGTTAGCCCACTCCATTCAAAGTATTACTTTATGTCCTTGCAACTAGGATCCAATAAGTTTATGAGATTATTCGCTCAGTCTGATCCAAATTGTTCCCCATACATTATAAGCGCTACAGGCGCACGTGTAAAATAAGAGTGTTTTCATGAAAACCGTAATAAACTTTTTCGAATGTTTAAAACACGTTTCTAGATACAAATAGAACGCGGACATCAGATTACGTTATCTCACTTCACTGTGTGTTGAACTACAAACATTTTAATTAGGAACAAGTACACTATGACGTCACAGCGTTGATTACGTTTGACAAGGAATAACGAGACTCTTTTTTTATTAAACAGGTCGGCTAACGAGCTGCTCGTCACCTGATGGTAAGCGATCGGCAGGAGCCGCATAGGGAAACTCAAAACATAAAGGAGTTACAAGGGAGTTGCCGGCCGTTTGAGATTTAGCGATTTGAGGATTTGGTGCCTGTTCAACTTCACTTACAGAGCGAAACACAACGCAAGCGTTTTTTCACGTCAATATTCTGAGAAGCCAAGGTAGGTCGAGCCTGCCCATTCGAGTCTAAGCATAGATCAACAATAAAGTATAAATATGTTCCTTGAAGTGAAAGTAGTTACACGTGAACGTTCCGTAAAGTTAGCTCATCCCAAAAGCATCCGCGTGATAGCCATACGTAGTCAAGTCCTTTGAAAAACAAAAAAATTTACATAACAACGCTGATTTACCTCAACGCTTCTGCGCAGTCTGCGGGGAACATGGAGCGCGACATTTTGTAATCACATTGTATTTGATACTTTATTTTCAGTAACATAAAGTCCAAGATAGTTTGAATGGAAGCCACGAGACATATACAACTTCACGTTGCTCTTTGAAGCTTGCAAGGGTCTTAATGAAGTGTCTCTAAACATATTGTCATATCGAATTGACTAATACCTTTGCCTGAAGATAAGGGATGATATCAAAAACCATTATTAAAGGACCAGGGCCGGCAATCGTCGAATGTCTCTATCGCCTGATAGTAGTATGTAACTATAGCCGTCTATTCACATCCGCAACACCAAAAGAGTTACAAGTACGTTGCCAGCCTTTAAATCTCACTCACACTACGAAACATGCAATAATTCTCAACAAGTTTTAGGTGAAGTATTAAGTATTACTAAGTTAAGCAAAATGTATTAAACTATTGAGTTTGAACTTATTTCGTGGTTACCTACGGGAACTAAGTTCTCTACGAAAATCATAGACTATGAAAATAAACAAAATACATTGTGCTCGTTATGTAAACAGGACTTAACTATGAACGTTTCTGTGTGAGTACCTACTGCAATAGAAAGATCTCAAGAATACTTTAAATTCTCAGCAAAATGAAATTCTAGACATCTTGAAACAACGAGCACATGCATTTTAATGATACAAAACAAGTAACTAAGTACCTAGTACTACACATTATACCTGCATAACAGTTTTCAGAAAATACGGGAAACATCGCTGTGACTTAAAATATTGAAACATTTGCGAATAATATTTAATTGCAAGCTTCCCATGTAATGTAAGTGGGAAGTTGAAATACTGTAATTTAGGTTTGCAAATAGAGATCATTTTGGTATTAAACGTGAGGACAAAACGGTCTCAAAACAAGTAGAGGTGGGTATTACTCTCCGCTTATTTTCAGGTTGTTATGGCTGGGTGGATGTAGTCTACGTCTGTTGAAATATCATCCCCGTGTGTGTGGGCAGCGTGGTAGACTAAACAAGTTACGTGAGAGACATCTTTCTAGACAAATATAAAAGTACTAAATAATGTTTTGAAAACATTGAATCAGATCGTATTAATAGGTGAGTATTTATTAATTAAACTCATAAACATAGCTACTGCAATCCTACAAAATAGAAATCAATTTCTGTATGGCAAGTAGTGAACGTCTGTACATATGTACACTGTACATACAACGTTATAGCACAAGCGTAAAGCGATGTTAGGTACGGTTCTAATTCAAGTGTACAGGGTACTCATGACGAAATCGCAATTCATTCTAAGCATTTACGTTTGTTTCAATACGAAGGTCAACTGGTAATATGGTACTAGTACTAAGCTTAAGCATTTCACATTGACAATGGCATTTGTATTGCTCTCATTGGGAAATTCATATAGGAAATACCATTACACGGACGCCATCCCTAACTTAATGTAGGTGCTTACGTAACACATCTACAAGCTTTTCGTAGCCACGTTAAATCCCTGCAAGACTTTAAAGGCAAAGAAAATATGCAATAAAACCATTTTATATGAGCAGTATTAGACAAAGAAAGTAAAATAAACAAGAGAGTCGAATTGAAACAGTTTAGTGGAAGTCATAAAACTGTGAGATAAACACACGCTGATGCTGTATGAAAGATAACACAGGATTTGCCCCTGCACCTTGGAAACTCTCGCTTCTTCAAGAACATGGTGGGCGTAGTAACTGATCCCATCACGCCATGATGAAGCTAGAGTTGGCAGGGCTCTGGAAGACTTTGGGCCACCCAATAGTGAACATTGATAACAGCACCAGAAGTTGGTTCACTAAAGGGATGGTTCTGAAAAGGAATCTGGAGCCAGCTGCCAACTAGATCAACAACATGTTCAAGAAGGAGTTCTGCAGACAGTATTACAAAACTCACTGATGATCCGCTCGGTGGGCGGATACCCCAGTGTTGTTTCCACAATTCGCCCTGAGGGCAACGCAAGACACACTCAGCTTAGGACTGAGTGTCCTGAAGAGCCTTTTAAGGAACCCTCGCTTTTTGCTTTAGAACAGGAGTGTAACAGCTATATTTGGTTTGCAAGCGGATGAGGAAGAAGGACGTCTGAAGAGAGATCTGCTTGCTACAGAAGCAGTCAACCCCAAGCTCCTATGCAAGTTGTGGCAACTCTCTAATACAGGTGTCCGAGAGAAAGTTATAGGGAAGTTCGCCACTGCCAGGTCTATCCAGAGCACTTCCTTGGGAACCTGAATAGATGAGAAGGCAGATCAGGGCAGGAGGTCGATGTTGGCTGTATCTGCTTGCTTTAATATGCTCGGACCAATAACCCGATTACTTATCCGGCCCTGTTGTCCGGTTCAGACAAGCGTAACTGAGACGTGAGGATGGAGGAGGGTGATTTCCCTGGAAACGCTTCACACTTTCTGGGCGTGGGAGTATCGCCGGATTGTCTTTACAAAAAAAAAAAAAAAACAAAACAGGTTCGACTACCTGACCTCTAACGCACGACTCTTTTTAAAAATGTGTTATTAAACTTAAGCCGCAGATAATTTGCATACGTAATGTGCAGCCGCTCGGTCTTAAACCCGATGCATTTTTGAGTCAATGTGCCAATGACAACAGCAAGTGCATACTCAATGACAATAAACTGTAGCAAGCAACGAATATTTACGTCAAGTTTTCATCATTTGTGCAAATATTAGCAATGTCAAGTTGTATGGAGTTTGTTTATAGTTAAGTAAACATAGCATCAACTTAAAGGATAAATGCTGAAATAAGTAGAACCCGACTCGCAAATCGCTTAGGCAAAAAGTCAAACATGGCAGAAATCTATGAACAAGAGCAACCTAATATGCACATATCACAATTCTGAATAATAAATTCTAAATGGAAATCATGAACCAAAATTGACAATTTACAGTTTGAGAGTTTTAATACTTACTAGGTATTTAATAAGTTTGCTACAAAAATCTGTGATTGTCGAATGTACAAGATGAAATGGATAATTGAGCAATTTTGATGACCATCAATGAGAATTGACCAACTAGCCAACTACTGCCACCACATAACATTATGTTTATGTTTGTATAAAAATATGAACTTAATGTCTTAAATTACGAATAAACGATTATAAACTAAATACAAAATCACTGATAATATAGTTCGTGGTGCAGACGGTAGGTGGTGCGTCTGTCGCTCAGATAACCGCTCAGCTTATGTGAAAGCCGCGAAGCGTTCAAACATTTATACATTCGCTTTGTAACATCACTAGCGGGGAAGCAAGCACTTAAAACTATATTGGCATTTCTCAATAGGTACAATAATATGAACAGGTATGTTCAGTAAACAAAATTAATACTAGAATTGTTAAAATTTACAGGCAGTGTAAGGCTGGGCGCTCACGACTGGCTCACTCCAGCATTGTGTTCCACATATAACAGACTCACAGGTGTGGTCCACACCCAACTGAGTTGGTGAAGTTGCCACAACAAAACAAGCTATTTATCTTGATATTAAGACATATGTTTCGGATAGTGATACAAATACACCAATAATATAGATAATAATTGTTGATTAAATAAAGTAAAAGAAAAATGTAGGTACTTGTACTTTTTTGTGAAAATAAGGCTAACTACAATCTAAATAATAGCGCTAAGATTATTGAATTAACTGTCCAGTCGAACACATTGCAGAAGTAAACTAGTGTGCCTACACCCAGACCAAACAGAAATTGTCAAAATAAAATATTATAATATAAAATTTATATAGTTTTCAGTTACATTTAAAGCAATTTAACACTAAATTATTCAGCCTTATGTACATGCGATGTAAATACGGATTAAGTAAATATATACGAACTTAAATGCATTTTGTGGCATTCTAAATTAGTTAAGTACTTCAGTTCAATCACATTTTTGAGGTTCGGCATAAACAAGCTTTGAGTACATTACAGTAATAGTATCAACATTGATGTGCCACCACACACAACCACAGCTCACAATAACATCACAAATGTTATCAATGTTAATACTATTAAACAAAGTATGAAACACACTCTAAAGCACATCTATACTTTTTTTTCATTAAAAATCTCATGAATATACAGATAATATTCCTCGAAAAGAGTACAGAAAAATTGGCTAACTACAATTTCGATATATCTTAAAATTACAAAAATCCTTTACTTTTCTGACTATGATGGTGTAAAGAAACTTATTAAAATAAGCTTCGTAAGCACATAGAGAAGTTATCAAATTGTATAAGTACAAAAAATATTAAAAAGATAATAAAGTAAACAAACATCAGTCTAAACAAGTAATGTTGTCATGTCTGTCAGCTAATTAACTAAAATTATTATTTATCACCATACTTTATATTTTTTTAGTATCTAATTTTAATCAGTGAGATATAAATCAATTTCAGAAAAATAAACAAAAAATTCAATTTCGTTGTATATAAGTAACTATACAATGGTATTCATAAAGCTGTTAAGTGTCAGTTTCTTTAAATTAGGCCGGCAAGTCAATAGCTGTCACTCAAGCATTATAACTAAAAAATACAACAGTTTAATAAAAAAACAATATAAAGAAATATAAACAGCTGCATAATATAGTGTCATAGATAATTTCCTTAACATCACTATGAAAAGAAGTCCTTTTACCCCTATAACTAAACTCTATGGCAGTTTTTTAGAAAAATATACAAAATGCATCATTTTATACTTAAGATCACTGTTGCTTGTTGTTGCACTTCGAGATCAAATCCACTCAATTGCGGGGCATCAGCCGCACACTAGCACAATGTCACTTACACCAGGAACCCATATGGGCCACTACCACGGATTTGAGCGCGCATGCTCTGCACGCTGTTCATTATCTTCTTCTGGTGGCCTACGAGCGTGACGCCGAGCGAGGCCAACTGGTGCACTGTCAGGTCTACCACAGCATCCATGTCCAGGATGCCCGCCGCGCGGAACTTTTCAATATACCGCGACATTTTAATACACTCTAACCACTCCTCTACTGATGAGAACTGGATCAAGTCAGGAGTGTCACCAGCTAATGGGTCTGCAGACCGATTCTGTGCGATTTTTCTCAATGTATCAGGACAGCGGATCAGCTTATCTAAAGTTTTCACTATGCTCGCGAATGAAGGACGGTGGGTACGCTCTTTCTGCCAACAATCAAGCATCAATTGGTAAACTGCCTCTGGGCAGTCCATTGGAGCGGGTAGTCTGTATCCTTTCTCTATGGACTTAATTACATCTTGGTTGCTCCAGTTCCAATAGGGACGTTCACCAAAGCTCATTACTTCCCAGCATACAATGCCCATAGACCAAACGTCACTGGCTGAGGTGAACTTTCTGAAAGCAATTGCTTCAGGTGCAGTCCATCGTACGGGGATTTTTCCGCCGCGCGTTGTATATGCGCCATCTGCGGTAGACTCAATTTCTCGTGACAGTCCAAAGTCAGCAATTTTACACACGAGCTGCGAATTTACAAGCACATTACGAGCAGCCAGATCACGATGAATATAATTCATTTCTGAAAGGTACTGCATACCAGTCGCAATGCCACGTAGCATTCCAACTAATTGAACAACTCGGAATTTTCCATCATTAGCTCTCAAGAACGTGTCTAAAGAGCCGTTTTCCATAAACTCTGTTATGATCATGATGGGATTACATTTAGTGACTACACCTTGTAAGAAAATTACATTTGGATGTTCGAATTGGCCCATTATTGACGCTTCAGCAAGAAAATCACGCCTCGCACGTTCTGTAGAGCCCGGTTTTAAGGTTTTAATGGCAACATCGATCTCTTGACCACAACTTGCTGGTAATTTAAGTTTCCCTCGGCAGACATCTCCAAATTCGCCGCCCCCTATAATTGCTTCTATAGTGATACAAGAAGCGTCAATTTCGCGAGCAAATTCCCGGACTGCTTGATTAGGGTCTTCATAAGTGTGGGGATCAATGTAAGTTCTGGAGCCTGTCCCAGCAAACAATGGTGTTGTCGCGTTACTGCTGGTCTTTGCAGGACGCTCAGGGCCAGTGTACACTTCTCCATTTCGATAGTTAAGTGCATTACAGTCACTGGGTTGTTTTTTGTCACATTCATCATCTGTTCTTGAACGTAGAAATAGAACAGTAGCAATGATCGCAACCACTGACAGTACAACAACTGCAACCATCACACCTGCTACTAATCGCACTTGCGCCCCTTCCTCTTCACCTACAAATGTTGTTTCTAGGACAGACCCTGTGCGTGCATACACTATACCACTGAATTCACCCCAACCACGCTTCATTTTTGCTCTGACTCGAATTCCATACTCAGTATCTCTTTTCAGACCAGTTATTATGACATGAGGTTCTTTAGAAATTTTTAGGGTGGCATTTGCACTTTTCTCCATGTTGTCTTTGGGAAAACACTTAACTTCATAGCTTTCTATTGTATCATCAGGATCAGTGAGATCTATTGGTGGGGGGTTCCATGCTAAAGACAGCTTGTCACTTTCTACACTCAGGATGCGTAATTTAGAGACAACACTAACAACTGAAGCTTCAGTTACAGCAGTTATTTCAACTTTCTTAGGTTCTTCTCCAGTTTGCTCAGTCACCCCATTCTCAGCATATACTTGAAATTTGTATTCAGTAACAGGGTCCAATCCCATTACAGTAACTCTGGTGTTGTTTAAACCGGTAGCAGCCGGCCTATACTCAATGTTGGGGCCACAGTTAGAACAAAATACTCTGTATGTTATATCATTACGTCCCCCTGTTTTATGAGGTGGTTGCCATGCTAGTGAAATAGAGAACTGATCAGCAAATGTGACTGTAAGATTGACTGGTGCTGAAGGTGGTTGGGTACAGGGAACATTTTTAGGGTCCTTTTTGGCTCTATAAAAACCTGGTACACATTTGCACTCAGCAGCTGCATAAACTGTTGATTCCGAGTAATCTGGGCAAGTTATGCAGGGGTCATCACCAGTGTGAGATTTAAATTTTCCTGGTGCACATTCATTGCACACTTGATTGTTAAGATCAGGTTCAAACCCAGCACGACATTTGCATGAGCCACTAGGCAAAGTCCACTTGCCATCACCTTTGCATAGATAAACTGGAGGAACCTCACCTGGTGCTATCTCTGCATTCTCCACACAAGTGCCATTGGCCTGTTCAATGACTGTGACCTCTCTGCCAGTTGGTGTGGCTGGGAACCTAGCAAAGTTAACTGTAACTTCTGGACAAGTGATGTAGTAGACTTTTACTGCCAATATTGATATACATGCGCCCTGGTCTCGGAAGGCGAAATAGACGCCCCTTTTAGTGACTGCAATGCTTTTCACCTCTGTGTTGATATCAACTTCCGAATTAGTATTGAAACGACCCTCACCTGCAGCTATTCTACCTACTAGCTTGTAGCTCTCTGGCTCCCAGGGAGGCTGCTCTCGCGTGGCGACATCGAACTCGTAATACAATAAACTAAAGGTTTCTTTGCAGCTTAGTGCATTACCAGGGAACAATGAGCAATCTCTTATAGTGAACTTGATTTCAATATAAATACGATTAGCATTCCTGCGTTCGATGAATGGCGTCCAGAGCCAGTTGTTAACGTTGTGATGCGCGACGTCACATACCACGTACGATCGCCAGTTGATCTGTTTTTCGAAGTTAGTGTAAGACTCCTCGAGCCAGCCGGGGGTACTCGCTTGAGCGCCGTAAGGGAAGCGCGTCCAGCCAAGAGTTGCTTCGGTGGTGGTATCGAGAAGCAGTACCTGCTCGGCTCGCGCATTCAGCGCCGTCACCACCGCGGCCGCCGCCACCACTAACGACCACATCATCTCTTCCGCATAATAACACAATTACGCCCAAACAACGCTGATACGCCACTGTCCACACCCAATTTTAATTTCTTTCTACATAATGTACACTACAGTTTTCACTTTAAGTTCAACACTTCACTTTGTAGATAAAGGATGGCTCAGTCATTTTCTCTTTGCTGCTATGTATTCAAAGTAGTCTGGGAGCAATCACTATTTCACTGTCACAATGTAGTCAAAGATTAGCACAAAGTCTGTAATTCATACAATACGCGATATTTAAGCACAAATAACATTATTTTATGTGAGGATTCCGCATTTTTAATTTATATTGATCTCGTATTACACAGATGAGACCACTCACTTGACATGGACGCGCAGCAGTTTTGTGTGT
The DNA here is from genome assembly GCA_902829305.4 of Spodoptera exigua. Lineage (NCBI taxonomy): Eukaryota > Metazoa > Arthropoda > Insecta > Lepidoptera > Noctuidae > Spodoptera > Spodoptera exigua. The sequence continues at coordinate 466,746 of LR824601.2, read as the reverse complement.
TGCCGTACCCGAAAAATAACAACAAAATTGCATTTTAGAAAGTAAACCATAAGGTAAAAAAGTGTTTTTCACAATGTAGTCATAGAGAATATTCATAGTGAATTTTATTGTCTATGGTAACTTTGTGTCTTGTCCTTTTTTATTATGTTAATAAAATTTATTGTAACATTATAAATTCAATAAAGTATTTTTGTGTAAGTGTTGATTGTTTACAAAAATATTTTTTATTAAATATTAGGGCAGATGTATATTGCAACAAAAAATAAGAATGATTTAGGTGGCGCTAGCGTTGATTTTGGTCCCATTATCGTCTTTTTAATTTGATTTCGTTATATAAAGCACCTTTGCAAAATTTAAATTCAAATAATGACATACATACAATAATAAAACAATGAAACAATGAATTTATTATTGCAAATAGTCACTATTACACGTCATAGTTTATGTAAAAACAAGATGGAGCCGGTATTTTCTATCTAACTACTCTGAAAAGAAAAACCGAAACAAACTCAGAGGTCACTCTTTTTTCAAGGTTCAGACAATGTAAAAATAATATAATGAGAGAGAACCTAGCAAGTTCATCAAGACTTTATAATTACTAGAAATTTTTTACATAAATATTATTAACATTAATTATTTAAAAATAAATTATAGTATTGAAAATAAAAGTCATGCTTTGACGCCACAGACATATATAGCCGTAGCAGACAAAACATAGCTCATAAATTGTGAACCGAATACACATAAATTTAAAATAAATCTCACAACAATGTCGGTCTAAGGTCGATAGTAGCAAACGTAAGTAAGTAAACGTATTGCTTATATTCTAATTGGGTAGTAGAGAAATAGACGTTAAGGTACCGAATGTTAATGTTATGAAGTGTAAGTGAGAGTATTGGATGCTTAATTCACTCCATATTTTCCAAAGGCCTTGCATTATATTACACTTAATCCCATGCAAAAAGCCCATGCACATGAAGAGATCCGTCCAAATCCGACACGGCAGCTTCGGTTTCGTATCCGGTGGGAAGAAATGTCCGGGTATCGACATTGTGAGCACAACCCGGAGGTCACAGTGGAGCTTGAACTGAGCATCGCCGTTTCCTCAGGGAAGTGAAAAGAGGCGGCGACCTCTCGCGTCCGGCCTTAGTCTAGGCTATGGTGCGGAGTGAAAGGAACTGGGAATCCGTCTCTTCTCGCAAAGAAGAGGAGGAGAAGACGAGAGTATCAAACTCTAATTTACAGACTAAAAACTACCCTACCTTTTCCTTCACCTGCTCCTACCTAGACCGCAGTCAAGAGATAGTCTGATGCCGGAACGCATAATAAAACCGTACCCAAAGTATTGGGTCGGCTCCACCGGAGTGATACCACGGCCTCACCGGCAGAAGACCGGCGAAGGTTACCGGAGGCCCAATCCTTCCCCGCCCCCAATCCCCAAATCTCCAAATCCTTAATCCCTAAAAGGTCAAGGTAAAGGCTAAAAGGTCGGCAACGCACTCGTAACTCCTCCGTTGCGGGTGTCCATGGGCGGCGCTGATTGCTTACCATCAGGTAATCCGTCTGCTCGTTTGCCGACCTATTACATGAAAAAAGCTTTTTCAGTTTTAGCAGAAGAGAAGGAGGAAATATGAACTAAACGCCTTCAAAATATATTTACTGCTTAACTTAATCAATACTTACTTATAGTACGCATTCATGAAGTTAAAGTAAAGCTTAAGAGTCAAACAATTACATTCAATTAATTTACTATAATTTGAAAGGTAAAGCACGTCATGACGTCGTTATAATATCACTACCTATACCTATACTAGCTACTCTCGCGCGGTTTTACCCGCTGCTCAGCTCCATTTAATCATAGCGTGATGTTCATAGCCTATAGCACTCAGGAACATTGTAGCTACCTATTAGTGAAAGAATTTTGGCAATCCGACCAGAGGTTCCAAAGATTTCCCCTACATACAAACTTACAAACATACAAACTTCCAAATTTTACCCCTTTATAATATTAGTGTACATAATCAACCCCATAACTATATAAAAATCATAGAAAATTCGATAGCTATCGAAAAACTATAAATTTTAAAACTAATTATTTTGACAAGATAGGTCCTCACGAAGTTCTTACCCAATTTAAGTGTTTACCTACCTAATTACTATAATTCCTGCAAAATGATAAGGTCACTATTTGCCAGTGAATGTATAATTAAGAACTGGGGCACTGGTTTTTATTTTCTGCTGCCACTTGATGTGGGATTCATATATACGCGTTTCAAATAATAATGGTTATATAAGCTTTTTTAAGATATATGTATACCTGCTTAGCCGTAGTAATTCGGTAATCACTACGTACTCTAGCTAACCTAGCTCCTAATATAAGCGATCAGTAAATAAGTAGGGTAGGTACATTATATTTTTTGGCAGATGACTTGATGACAGAAAGTAATTTTGTATTTATGCTTGTTGTTTGAGCTTGCATATTTTACCAAAATGAGGTAGTGAGTATTTCGTGTGAGCTAAGAATATAAAAGCTAAGAAGGTACTCATCATTTGAGGGAAATCAAAATGGACATTGTTTGTCATAAACAAGTTTTAATGTTTTTTTTCGAAGAACATTTTTGCGAAATTTAAGTTTGAATTTAATTTGATTGGTGATTTATTTGCATACAGTTTCAGTTATTTGATAAGTCTGGATTAAGTGGCAGTGGGTTCAGCAGAGTCGGGTGAGATGGTGCGATATCGGTTGCTCAGCTGGTGGTCAGGATTCGCAGGATAATCTGAATGTTGATGGCCGGTTCATTTCTGAAAACAGTCACAAAACGTTGTTCTTACTATATCTCGTTTTCTTTGTAATATTCATAATGTAACCGTTATGGTTTGATTTGTTTTTTTTTGTGTGAAATAATGTTATTTATTAATGTTGGGTTTTGTGAGTTAACGGACGCCAGTGAATGAAAATATAAGGTGGAGAATCTGAGAGTTCATGTTCGGCTTGACTTTTTAGTAGTTTATATCAGTCACCTTTTTCTTTCGACGTCAGCAGATGTGAAAAGGTGCTCTTCGCTCTCCGCTGGGAGATGAGTAAAAGTGCCGTAACTGCCGTTGCCAGCACTGCTGCGACTGCCTCTGACGTGCCCCTACAGCTCCACCACTCTCATTAATATGAAAATTATAAAAAAACTGATGTTATTACCTAACTAAAGTGGTACCTACCCATGCATTATTTATTAAGGTAACTTATAAATTTAACAAATAAAGGCACCATGACGTCACAGTTTACACTTATCTTACCTATACAAAAATATTACAGATTTAGATTAGTTTTGTTCATAGTTTTGTAGATACTACCATTAAATATTCGTAATCATTAGTAAAACAGATAACTGATACATATAATTTCTTAGTTAATGTAGTGTGTAAGCATAGATCTAAATTAGAAGTCCGTTGACATCACATAGGGCTCAGAATAAATTGATATAATAATTGAAACGGATCTAGAAAATTACGTCGTATCAACTTATTGGCTGGGATGGTGGGTCTGCCGCCGCCATTGTCTTCGCTGCGCCGCAGGTCGCATCTTCGCATCGTGTGAAAAACAGAGCGACTTATTGGCGGAAATGCAGTTAGTCTGTTCGAGATGAGGCACAGACTCCTACATGTCCGCCTATAAGTAAATGAACGCTTAAGTTTTGTATTGATGCGGCGCCACCTCCTCCATCAACGGAAGTGCTCGTCAGGAAGATGAAGAGCTAGTCAATTGGGACTTGTGTTGACACTAAAGAGATCGTACAACTTTTAGTGTCAGCAGCGAGTCGAAAATCGACTAGCAAATAGCCTCACGCCAGTCGGACCTAGGCAGGTAAGTAAGTACAATGCTGTGGAGTGGGAATTTGTAGCAACTGGTCATGGGGGTACCGACCTGCTTCATCTGAGAACTGGTGATCAGGACGCAGGGCTGCAGTGTTCGTGGCCCAGGGACTCTCGTCAACATGGAAAATATAAAAATTCATGTACAAGCGGCACAAACTGCATTGTAATGAAATATTTCATCCCTTCCTCATACATTGGTCTCTTTGTCTTCATTTAAAATTAAGACGAGTTAGACCTGTCTAATCATCTCACTTACAAAAATCTAGGTACTTACTGTGTATCAGATGAAGGGGGCGACTATTTCTTACTTTATCGTAAGTCGACTGCTTTAATGACTTGACTGTTTTATATGAGCCTTCACTTACCTGCACTCCTTAGGCGCTGTTCGAAGCTTCATGTCCCTAAATGCAGAGGCATCGTTGAGTTAGCACAACACAAATAAAAGATATCGAGATGTAAGAACTGTGTGACTTGAACAAATAACGACAAAGCCGGCGTAGCCCGGCGATGCAAGTGGGCGCGGGAAGCGGGGCTGGGGGGCGAGGGTCGCAGCTTCGGCCGGGCTCGCGCATGCGTACTGCGCAAAGGCTTCCAACAATCAGGGCGTGACGTTACCTTTCCTTAAAGGCTGCACGTTAGTGCATCCGCCAAGTCCGGATTATACGACACTGGTTTTTTATTTAAGTTTTTTCGCATTCAATGATTTGACTGACTTTGGAATGTAAAATGTATAGGTAATTAGTTATCTATTTACATACGTAGCAGACACACATAAAATAATAAATGTATTAAAAAAAAAAATACATTAATTACCAGACAAAAAGCTCTTCCAAGTCAGCCGACCTGCGCTGCGTCGGCTGGCTGGCGTGCGACGCGCATGGATAAGAGTCCCGATGTAGCTTGAAACTAGTTGAGCTTTCCTTACTGAAGTTTTGTGAGCATGCCGCTCTTTTGAGTAGATAAGTACTCATACAATTGATTAATATTATGTCTCACATTATTATTGTATTGTTACATTAATTGAAGTTGGATTGGAAAATAGGTACCTACAGTCTATAAACGGCGTTAATACATAATGTTTTGATCAACATCTATGAGAAAAGTAAGTGAAAAAACATTTCCAAAAATAGCCAATCATTAAAATAAGTCGTTGGTAGGATCTGGTTACAAATCGAACCCACACACAATATGTAATGACGTCAAACTTTTTTCTTTTGTTTTGTCCTCAACCAAGTCTCCGAAAACAAACCTACACAAAATCAAAGAACACTAACTAGCCGGTCCAAAATAGTTTCATAAGAGTTATTAAGCCATTGTAATTAGTTTGAACACAATAGGTAGGTACAATTTCTTTTGCAACTAGATGAGGAGTTGGATACCTATCCGGCAGACTCCAGATAATATCGTAGAATTAAACTAGAACTAAGTACGTAGGTACTACTGTTAATACCGACAGATAACGATGTATTGAAACGATCAGACTTGTAGAAGTTGCTCACATTGTTACATCGAATAGGCAAAATAGTTGGCGGAGGCAGATTACATCTCTGAGCGTTCTACACGACTGGGCACGCTGTTATAGCAGCGGTGGAGAGACCACGGCGTTGCCGGGACGAAACTCCTTCAACGCGCCTGATAAGTACGTGGTGGAATGAGCTCTGGGACGACCTCATGGCAGAAAAATAATGTCTGACTCTACCAGAGGCCGGGTACGCTCTTTGAAGAGCGTTCTCACCTTTCCGCAAGAGCACAGGTCTGCGTATTCTCCGCAAAAAAAACGCAGTTTATTTATTTATTTATTTAAATAAATAAATAAACTGCGTTTTTTTTCAGAGCACCCCTCTAACAGCCTAGGCCGATATTGAGAAAGTTGGTGTCGACATATCGAGCGAAGACCAGAGTATGGCCAAGTTAGCCTCGAAGAAGCGAAGTGTGCTCAAAATATCAAGGCAGTGTTTTACCGCGGGCCATCGCCTGCTCCTTTACAAGCTTTGCTGCTTTGGATGGAAAACTGTGCTCATCTTTGGGCGCGGGCACCCCAGTATCAGGTTCTCCCTCTGGACCGCATTTAGCGACGAACCGTTCGAGTCGTTGACTGCCCTTTTATCTTTGACCGGTTGGACTCTTTGACACTGCATTTGAATGTAGCCTCGCCGTGTGTGCTCTTTCGAATATATTACGGGAAGTGTTCTGACGAATTGTTCGGTTTGATCTCCGCTGCTTTTCGCCATCGTTATATGCAAAAACGTTTCCATCCCTATCACATATAGATGGTTGGTAGTCAACAACTGTGCGATTTACATGATACTTTCTGCCTTTGCCTTTAGTCGAGGCCATGGTGCGGGAGGAACTGGGAAGCCGTCTCAGAGTGCAGTGGCCCAGTAAGACATCATTACAGGAGAAGAAATCGCTGGATTTTGAGAGTCCAGACTAAAAGACCGAAATTTAAAACCGATCTTAGTTTAAAATCTGTGAATCGCACTAAGGTTTTGGCAAATTATGACAGACATTTTAATGGCTAATTTATTTATCTATACTTTATTGTATACTACATAGTTACGCCTCATATATGGGGTAACTTACAAAAGCAATGAGTGTACAAGGGGCGGTCTTATCACTTAATTTACAATTTTGGATTGATTTCGGCGAGTTAAGTAGTCACCTGAGATAAATTTCGATTAATTACGAATTAATTTAGAAATACCTATATTCAAATGTTCTCTCACATTTCTTAACCATATATTCCTTCGAATAAAAAAAAAAAAAAAAAAAAAAAAAAAAAAATGATAATAAGTCCTCAAACAGAATTCAAATCAAAAATTAAAATTTTATTCGAATATAAATTTCAAGCATGACTTGGCGGGTGCACTCTACCTTTCATACATCCCTACTGCAAAACTTACAGAATTGCGATATTTCACGCTTTACGTTTAAAATTAGGAAAGTTGTATACCTAACTTTCTGTACATATGTATGATCTCCTTAAGTTTCATCAATGGAAGATTATAGTTTGTTTTTTCTAAGAACTATTTAAGTCTTTCTGAAGAGCTGAGTATTGATTTTTACCGGTCCGTACCTAGATAATAGTTAGGTATATTGTAGCATTGAACGCAGGGGTCGGAAACATTGTGTTTCTCAATTAATTGATAGGTCACGATTTGGTCAACAGTGTTTTATTGCAACGACGTAAGACTGCACATTTGGTGCAGGGGATGGGTAACCGGCTGTTGTACAAAGGGTAGCGGGCTCGATTCTCGCATGGAACAACTTAATACATTTTTATAAACGTGTATTTTTACTAAATGCATTTATATTTATTTCCTTAAATTAATTATGGATGCTTGAGAGACCAACTTTTTTGGTTTCATATTCATTTGTTTTTACAATTTTTACTGTCAAACGAGCGGTGTTGAAATTCTTCTTATCTTTCCGGAGATTTCTATTAGCATGTAATGGCCAATTTTGGTGAGTCAATGTACAAACTTCATGGTATTATTATTAACTACTAAGGTAAACTTCTTTCTTTTGAAATTAATTAATTGGCCAAAATAACAGATAATAAGAACACATCGCACTTGTTTCATGTTTTCTCGATAACAGAAACTTAAAATGAATGACAATCCGTTACATATACCCATACCAATCCTTGCTCTCAAAATCTGCTACGAAATTAGTCAATAGTGTAACCCTAATGTCCTTGATTTCGTCACTCAGCAACACCCTTTATCGGACCTTAGGCTCTGGAGGCAGTCCTTATAATAATCGTAATTTACTGACGCGCCCCATTTGTATTTATTACCCATTTTTATCCCCTTTTTTAGGAGGGAATCCGACAAATGACTACTGCCGACAGGGAGTGTCAAACTCTTACTAACTAAAAAGTACCCCGTTCCTTTCCTGCTTCGACCCGCTTGCACTCGTACCCAGTGCCAATTTGCCCTTTGGGGAATAAAGATGTGACATCTAACAGAACAATGTTATATATACCTACATACCTGTATCTACGGAATCTACGGACCATGTAGTTATTTATGTACCTAAATAAGCCTAAAACTGTCTCACTGTTGAACAAAGAAGGAACGACCATTGCATGTTTACAAGAACGGATTGGCGGTTTTTAGCCAAGTTAGAACTCGTCACTATGTTCTTTACTCCATGTCTGAAGTGCATAAATAAACGTAGAAAGTTCATAAGTTTGCAAACGTCACATTGGCACTAGCCAAAAAGCTACAAAAGTTTCCCAATTTTTATTCTGCTGCTTGAAAAGCGGGCATCTGAACCTACGGGCAGTTCAGATCACTGAGGCTATGTTAATAAATAACAGACTGAAAAAGTTAGATTGCAAAATAGTTAAGGTAAGATATAAGAATGTATGACGAGTGGCATTATAGCAGTAATGAAGCAACTCCATGCCTGCTGCCGAGGGATGAAGGAGGCATTCGGTTTCCCCCAACTTGTTGCTTGTGTGACTCAGTACATATCGTCCCCCGGTTACAAACACATGTTACTTTATACTTTTGTATGAGCTAGATGGGTCAGTGCTCCCTTATCTCACAACTTTGTGCAGCAGGTTGTGGTTGCTATTGTGTTTGTTGTAGCACTCATGTAATTAGTTCGAAACTCACTCCCCCAGGGAGCTGATGCGACAAATAACTAGTGCGGTGACAACTTTTGTAATGGTATGTGTAATTTGGTTTATCCTATGTCATGTTGCAGGTCTCTAATCTTTTATAGGTTCTTGAGAATGGGTACTGGTTAGTAGAAATAAACGGTCTTTTATCTACGTTAATTGAAAATTTTGTTGTTATAAAGCATCAAGTACCTACACACCTTCGTTCTTTGACTTATAAGTAGGTATTTGCGACTATATATCATAAATTATACGAGTAGAAGATTTTGAAGCTGCTAAGTACCAATACATTTAATTTGAGAGTTACGGAAGGACATTCAGACCATAATATCGATATTACAGTGGCTACATAGTTTCGCATTCATATAGGTACCTAGCTATTTGTACGGTTGTCGCACAGTTACAAGTAGACACTTCACTGCGGTCATTTAGCTCCCCTCTGAACAAATCGCCCTATTACGTCATTACGTCCAATAAATGCAATGCAACTCTAGGGTACCTGGTTACTGGCCTCGATGCGCCGCAACGTTCATTCCTCCTGCTTACCAGGCACGCTTTCATACTTTATATACGATCATTATGTCGTACAAGGAAAATTAAACTAAATTCACCTGAGATTGGACAGAAAATCATAATAAAATAATATCTAATAATAAATTTATAATATAAAAATTCTGAGATATGTAAAAAATAGCGAATACGTACCTATCTAAAGTGAAATAAATATTGTAGGTACAAGTACCTACTTGTTCTGAAAGCTGAAAGCAAATAATTACAAATACATACAAATGTATGAAATATTGTTAATACAAAGTTACCTATTTAGGCATGACATAGCTCGCTCTCGTTCTCATTGTACACGAGTCTTTAAAAATAAGTAGGTAGGTAGGCAGTTATCAGCGCGATCTGCCTAGTCTGTTTGTGTGAGCTAATTGTAATAAGAATACCTATTGAAATAGTTCTACGGTTGAGAATCAATAAATAATACTAGTATAATATATAGAGTGAACTTTGACCTAAATTGTTAAGTAAGCCGCGCCGAAGGTTGACGATCCCCAGTTAGCGCCTGTGCGTTGGAGCTCGAGTATTCTAGATCGGTCCATTTGATCCTGGACGCTGCTGGTGAGCTGTGCTGCGACCCGTACACCCCAAGCTTATCAGTGGAGAAGTCACCAAGCCAGTGGTTCACCATGACGGCTGCTACGCCAGCCAAGCCGCCCCCACCAGGTTAGTGTAACTTTAAGTGCATCGGATTATTGTAACCTAGGATAACGCTCTTCTGAAGACAATCTTCTGAAGGCACTTCAAATTGATCGAGTGCATCCTGTGCATTACGACTGGGTTGGCTGTACATCATCAACCGTTATGCACCGTAGTATAGGTAAGTAGCTGTGTGTGAAGTCATGACACGTGTATCTAAATGATATTTTCGTAATAGATTAATTACTCAGTTAGCGGTTATTTCTGCCACCGTAGGTGGTGTAGATATTGATCGCGGAGACTCGCTAGCGCCGCCGTGTAGGTGTTCTTACAAAGAGTCTTTGGCTCCTTGGCGACTTGTTTTGTGATTGCGAAATCTTTTGTTTTGTTGCCATGCTCCTGCTGAGGCGAAATTAGGTCAGATATTTGTGAGAAAATAAATAATAAAAAAAAGAAATAATACAAAGTTCGACGGAGTTTTGGATGGCTTCCGTTACCTACTTCTATTTTTTACAGTGGGGAGGGGTGGGATGTACTGATGACTACCAAGTACTTACCTTGGTGTGTCACTCCCATTTGTGTTGTGCTTATTGAAACAACAATACCTACAATAAATTTATCGGTCAGTGGGCCATCCCCGGGGCGGATTATCTAGGATTAAAAAAAATCGGTAATGTTATATCCAAACAAACTAGGCTAGCCTGATGCCGCCTCAAGTTATTTAACTTTGTGTTGTTTTTATTTACAGAGAAGAAAAAAACCAAGACCAAGCGTCGCAAGCGCAGCCAGAAAAAGAAGCAGAAGGAGAACGGGCATACTGCCCAGTTTAACTACATCATGGAGCGCCCGCCGTTCACAGAAGTTGAAAATTAAGTTTTCAACGTGAATGCCGTAGTACGCCTACCTATTTGTGCGACTACCTCTTTCATGCACCTTCTTTTATTTATGTATCTACTTCTACTGGACAGTTTGCGGTGAAAAGACCTCAAGACCTGGTACTAAGTGGGAAGTTCCGCTTTGGTAAGCTAAAGGTTGCTGCGATCCTGAGGATATCAAAAGGAAAAAAGGCTTGTGAACATTCGTTTTGTGATGTGGTAGCCAGGCTGCGGAAATGTTACGTTAACTGGAGGACGACATGTGGAAGAATAATATCAGGCGACATCTTGCAGATCCTTTGTTTGAAGAAGTAGATACTATCGCTTGTTATCGTTCTAAGTGGTAGATTAGGTATGGGTGGCGGTACGCTTTCGAATTGTTGATTTTGTCAATGTTGTGAATTTTCTGATTACATGCATCGTAGATTGGTAGATGAGTAATGTTGTTTTATTTACACACTTCCTCAAATGCTGCCTTTTATAGTACAGGCAACTCGTATTGAAATAGTACCCACTATTTCAATACGAGTTTTTGCGATAAATATCGCGATAATAGACGTTAATCGTAGGTGTAGGTAATTTATGCCGGGGTTGCGGGGTAAGCGCAATGAGTCACCGCGAGGAGGAGGCCCAGAGCAGGAGAAGGTACGGGGTCGGTTTTTAGTCAGTAAAAGTCTGACACTTTCTCTCGCCTTACCCAGGGCGGGAAAGGTCATTTGATGATTTTCCCCTGATAAAAAAGGTATCTTTTCATTGTTTAATATCATCAATTATCGCGATAATTATCGGCATTTCCCGTTAGCGTGGCCCAAGCATTGAAAACTGTTCGCATAGCAAGCCACCACATACATCATGGTGCTAAGTCGCCTTGCGCGTGATGAACTGAGATATGCTGTCCTCCTTTTGCGAAACGGTCATGGTGGCTAAGGAAGAGCGAGTGAGTGAATACTCATCGCTTCCTGGTGTGTCGCGCAGCAATCTCTGCGGTTGGCGAGCATTGATATCTCGTTACCCGACCAGAACCAAACAAGACCTTATTTATTATTTAGCCTCCTCCAGCACCATCAGAAAAGAAGTCGGCATGATTTTCAACCCTCTAAATAAGGCACGCCATAGCCATCAAATCTTCTACACGGCACTCCACTTGGTCCTACATCTCAATTAAATTATAGTCAATAACTACCTCCACCTTTCAACTGGTGGCACTAACACTAAAGTATTGTGCAAAAATGTGTAAGTGCTAGTAACAGTGGAGGTTCCCAAACATATTTTGTCTGTCTACCATCTACATATTTCAAAAGGAAAAATAAACTAAGTACTTACCCTCTACATATTTCAATGAATTAAAAATATAATAATTAAGGAGGTATTTATGAAATCACAAATCACCCACACAAGCAAAAGTGACCACCACCATATGACCTAGTGGAGTACTCCCTCTCAAAAACAAGTTTGTGTGACTGGTCACAAGATTTGTCTGTAGTAGAAGGTAAGTAAAACATTGGAGTAGCCTCTTCAATAAATATTTTATTTCAGTACCTAATTATCAATAAATTAACTTTCAACTTTTATGTGTTACTATCATATTATGCTTTACTATTAATTATTTCACAGTGGGACTCCTATTTGGTCAAATACCATTTAATTGTACATATCACAGTTTTAATTTCTTCTCCATTATGACATTACTCAGTTCCTCCAAGCTTTTAAATACATGGTGCTGCAAGGGCTCAGAACCTTTATCCAGGTCGGGATTGATCAGGACAGCGTGCCAGCCAGCAGCCCGGGCCCCTTGATAATCTTTCACAATGTCATCTCCTATGTGTAGTGCTTCAGGTGGTGTTACGGGCACCCTGCACTTTCCAATAGCACACTTGAAAATCCTCTCATCAGGTTTGCTGTATCCAATCTCATATGATGTCACTATGAAATCAAAATATTTTTTCAAGCTAACATTGTTCAGTATATCATTAAGACGAGGGTCAAAATTTGATATAACCCCAATTTGTATTCCCAGATTCTTGAAGTGATGCATTAGTTTTTCTCCACCAGAGGCACTCTGCCAACATCTGTCTGTTCTAAATTCTTCAATGAGCTCGTGAGCAACGGTTGCCACATCCGTGCCACTAGGAAGGTGGTCTTTCAAAGTCATGCTAACTACTTGGGTCCACCATTCTTCCCATTCAATGCCTTTTTTTCCAAAGTTGGGATGTTTTTCCCACATATGGTTGAAGCTTTTTTTGAACCTCGTTTTGATTTGATCGTCAGGGCCGTTGAAACCGTAGTCCTTGGCGACCTTAGCGTAATACTGCCAGGCAGGCACTTTGAACTGTAGTAGAGTGTTGGTAACATCAAATGTTACTAGCTTGATGGCCCTTAAACTCATTATGTAACTAATCTCAATATTCTATGTGTAGCACAATTAATTCTAAATCTCACATGTGTATTACGAATCTATTATTTATTATTTACTTGTAATGTTTGTTTGTATTTTTGTTACTTTTCGTGTTTTGACGTATTACTTTGCCAAGATAACAAATGACAAGTGACAAGTCCTATTTCTAACAAACTTTAATTTAATGTGTTACTCAGTTCCCAACAGAAACAAATATATACAATGAAAAATGGTTGTCCAAATATTATCATGGCATTGTATGTTTTGTGTGATATATATGTGAAAACTTATGTGTACTTTACACATAAGTTATACCACGAAACAAACTTAAAAGTACATTTACAAAATTCGTTTCGTGCGACGAACTATTTATCAATGTCAGTGTATAACCTGACTTTGACATTGGCTTTTGACATGATACTTTCAGTCAGTCAGGTTTTATACGAGTAACCAAATCTTATACTGTTGAACCAAACTATACCAAACATTGAGCAATAACAGGTTAAGTGAATATAATTCTACCAAATAGATTTTTATACTGAAGCTAAAGTATTTGAAAACAGTGCAAAAAGGTGTGAAGTTTATCCAGAAACAATGGTGTACATCAAGGGAGGTAAGTGTTGTTCGTTGATTTGATTGGCTTGTGTTCTAGAAACATTAGGTATAATATGTAGGCCACGTCAGTAAATGTAAATAAAATTGTAATTGTTGAGTAATGTTTTCAGGAAGTTGGGATTTTATCATCATTAGAGCGCTGGCCTTATTTATCTGATAAATTGCAATGTTAGTTCAAGTAAAAAACTATAAGGCTAAATAGATAAATTAAAGAGTAACTGTGACCTTAGATATTATTGTTAAAGTAATAGGTAAATAATAATTTACATTCACAAAAGTAATTGTTTAATGTATCATTTGATGTTCCACCCACACAAAATATCTATCTTAAAAAATAATAATCTTTTTTAATATTTACCTAAATACTAATATCCATCATCAGCTTTATATAAAACATATTTTTTTTATGTTTGTTTACAGATGGGACAGTAGTGGAGCGTACTCCCTTCAGCTTGTTTGGGTGGTTCTGGGGCATTGTCAACTTTATTTTTTTATTGTGAGTATTCTACTATTTGTAACACAATCAGACATTCTAGTTATTCTAGAGTTGAATATTTTATAAAAGTAATTTGTGATCACAACAGTAACAGTAAGTGTCATTATCATCATCATCAGCCTCTGCCCACTGCTGAGTAAAGGCCTCTTCTCATACGGAGAGGATTAGAGCATTAATCACCACGCTTGCTCAAAGCAGGTTGGCGATTTCAAACTAAGTGGTGTCTAAATAATCATAGAAAGTACATATAACTCGAAAAATTCACATTGGTACTTGCCAGGTTTCGAACCCACACTCATGCATGAGAAGCGGGCTCCTTAATCTCCGGGCACCATAACTCTTACAGTAAGAGCTGGCTTGAGGGAGTGTCAGACTCTTAGTGACATATAAACAACTCTGTTCTATCTTTTTATTCAATCTTGGGATATTGTGATCTTTATCCACAACCCCAAAGTTATTGGTAGGGTCTAGACAATCAAATTACATAAAACCTACTTTCTCATGTTTATTAACATACCATACTATTGCAGATTTTAACTGACATTCTGTTACCATATACTTCAGGTTCCAGACCCTGATCAACCCTAACTACAGCAAGCATGGAGACAAGTATGTGAGAGACTTCAGGCCACCGGGCAGTGGGTATGTAAACATAATAAATGTTTTTGTAATAATGCTCAATCGCCTCATCACTTTGACTGTAATATAACTTGTGTTGTGGAGGAATGTATTGCAATAGGCAGACTATTCCTACAGCATTGACTATTGCTATTGTTACTTAGAAGAGAGTGATAATGTTCCATTTCCATATATTATTTATTTGCATAAAAACAACTTGCATATAAATATAAAAAGTGTCAGTGAAAAACAATAAACTCTTGGTGACTCTTTTCAATCAGTTTAAATATTCAGTTCTTTGTTAAATTATTAAGTTGGTTCCATTATGTGGGAATGATGCAATACTAGTGTTAAGCCGAAGAGACCAAAAAAGAAAATAATCTCAAGTACTATATGCATGCACTGATTTCTATTGTTTTCAATTCCAGGCCTCCAAAACCACCATCGAGGAAGTTTGGCGGCTTCGGACCCTCAGGCTCAGGTCCTTCCCCACCTCCAATGGGAGGCTGTGGCTGTGGGTAACTCCAACAACACTATTCATGCCTGTATCCAAGTAATTGTAACTTTAATGAATAATGGCTTCTAGGTTAACAATTTAAATGTTTGCCCATCTTGTAGATTCTGGACTTGTTACATTCTGTAACAAAATCTAAAGGACATTTTGCTACAATACTTACATAATTTACAGTAAAAATAAGCAATTCAACAGTATGTCCTTTGAATTTGGACTTCAGATAACTTTGTAGATTCACAATCATAAACAGGCCCCAGTTTGTTCTATGTGCAATAGTGCGTCCCGTGAAGATACATAGATCTGAGTAGGAAACCATTGTATCTTCTATAAATATTCCACATTTATTATCTCCTAGATTACGATAATTTAGCTTTACTAAAATACTTAATGATTCCTAAAGATAATTTTTAATTGTATAAGAAATGAAATTTTATGTTACAAATAATAGCGAGCTAACTTAATTAGTTATTTTTATAATGGAAATTAAATCTATTTTTGTCGTGGTCATAATTTTATTAATCGCGATGGCATTTCATGGAACTTGTTAATAAAATAATCCTCCTAAATTTACCAAATTTATTCTAGAAATTTTATTTTAGTTTTCATAAATAAAACACAGTTTGCATCAGATAACTTGTTTATTAACACCACACAACTATTGTATAGATGTAAAACTAAATAAATAACATTAACTATAAACAAATGGTCTATTTTATTCCTTAAATATTTCATGGCGATTGGTAAACTAAAACAAATCAATACTCTGATTTGTTTTGTTATGTAGGTATGTAGGCAAACCATATTTCCGACATAAATGAAACATATTTTGTTGTTACGCGTCAAGTGTACCAACTTTTAACAATTTATATAACATAGCTACAGAATCTTTTAATCTAGTTCACCTACGGCTTATTCTCATGGTATGCATTGGCAATCAATAGCTTAAAAACAAAATTATCTTACATTTATCAAAAACTGTTACAACTTACTGGATATCGCAAGATAGGCAAGTATCTATATTTATACATTTGCAGGAAATCTAGCTAACTAACTATATCACACAATTGTTCTATTAGTGCCTATGTAGGTACTCAAACATTACTATTATATTTAACATATGTGTAAGAATAACACAAACGGACGGACAGTTGTACTAAAGTTATTATACAATATAGATGCGCTGATATTTCCCATTACAGGCTTACATTGTACTAAATAATTAAATTCAAATACTGAACATAGGAATAGCGTGATAGTCAGTAGTCTGAACATTCAGGCTTGGAGCTATCTATATAATAATATTCTACACTTTCTCAATATGTAGTTACGTTGTATCTACTCAACTTTATTTCTAAACAACTCTAGCAACAATTAAGTACCCATACTTATTCTTTATTATATTATAGTCACACAATATATTTATGTACGAGGGAGACATAGTTACACTTATAAACAATCCACTATTTTTAGTGTCTCCCTTGTGTTTCTTCTTTAATCATTAATTATATGTCGTGTTGTATCGGTCCCGGTATCTAGTAGTCCAAAGAGGAGAATGTGATAGGCAGTACAGCAACCGGCTCTGAGCACTTTGGCTTGTTGATGTAGATGCTCCATGTGCGCTTGTCCAGATCGAAAATACCTAGAATAATGGAATCAGGATTCTTACCATATCATCTCATTACAGTTAGTTACATAGCTGATATTGAGAATACTAGGAGAGGTTCACTAGTGCATCATATTCTTATCCTTCAGCATTATTTGTTCTAGATGGTCCGGCTAGTACTGAGTTTGACAAGGTTCAGGTATTCCGGACCGGAAAATGATTGGTTTATATTTGTAAAGTATATCACTACCACGGCAGAATAACAGGTGAACATAAACTTGAGCAACGTACCTGCTGCGATAGTCATGATAATGTCATCAGGATGGTCCTGGAACAGCCGGAATTCCTTGTCGCTGGTGTCAGAAAGGATCTCCGCCAGCTCCTTGCGGGTGTGAGGCTTGGGATAGCTGTGGATTACCCTCAGGCGCGCTACGCTGCTATCTATGATACGACCGGTCACCTCTGTCACGTTGGTGCGTTGGTATCTGTGGGGAAGTACATATTTAATAAAATACTATACAATTTAAATCTTTAGCTTGAGATCTTCTTATATTCTGTTTAACGCTCGTATTAAAATTTATTCCTCTTATTACTAGTAGTAGGTATACAGGTGTCATCATTACCTACTAGGTAGGTATTTGAATGTTGAAATTGCTGCTACAGGTTAAAGTCAGCTCTATTCAAGTCATAAAAATACTCGTACTAATAAGCAGTACTTAGTTCATAGGACAATGAACTTACTTATTGGTGTGCACCAGGGGTTCCTTGTCATACTTCTGCACGTTGAGGTGCGAGTGGTCTGCCTTCAGGTCGGGAGACACCTCGATGTTGTATATCTGCCGGTCCCCCCAGTTGTTGGTCCAGATCATGTTCACCGAGAATCCGTTGCCGATGCCAAGGCCCTGGTCCAGTAGAATGTGCTCAGCTTCCTCGAAGTTCTTGGCTGCCAGCATCGCTCGGGTGATGAATGTCCTAGCTGGATACCAATATGATATCATGAATAAATAAACCTACACTAATATGTTAATGTTCTTGTATACCATTATTTGGAATCAGGTATTTTTCAGGCTACTCACGTGTGTTGCCATACTTCAGGATGAGGGGGCTGAGGGTGTTGATGGAGAAGACTAGCCCGTTCTCGTTGAAGCCCATGGTGTATCCCGGCATGTGGCCAGCGTAGCACAGAGACGAGAACCGCTCCTCTACCGCCTGTACAGAGGTTAACGGTGGAGGACATTATTTAATTGGTAAAACGTATAGGTATCTAGAGTTTAGTTCAAGTATCGCAAACCTAACACAGATAATGTTTTTTTTGGATAAAGAAATTTAAATAAATTCCTGATAGGCTCAAAATGATTTATGATCTAAAAAATCCAAACATCACTTATCTATAGTATACAGTAGTCACACGGTAGATCTTGTATATTATCATGGTGATACTCACTCCAGCCTTGGCGTCCTCAGGCGAGGGTATGATGTGGGCAGACATGATGTAGAAGTGGTTCAGCGTCTCATGGAACGCATCCTCTGTGTGACCCAGCAAAGTCTGGAAACATTACATCCACCTGCTTAGTAACACTAGGCCATACAGCTATGCCAAACACAAAACCTTGCTACGTCTAAACATTGTGTAAATACGAAAATATGCCTAATGTTTAAGGTAGGTACAGCATTTATTACATAAGTTTTAAGTAAATATATTGTATTTAGTAGATACCTATAGTATCTACCTATCTACTGAGTACAATTAAAATTTATTTATTTAATTACCACTTAGTACCTACTTAATGAAATAAATTAATTTCATATTATCTCATTACGTATCTTCTGTTTCCTTAAAGGAGGCTTTGCTCACTCCTGCAATAGATGTGTGTGTGCCGTGTAATAGATGACAATCTTCATGAGCCTTTTTATGGGGGCCAGCCAAATGAGATATGAGATCCTTTTTCATCTACTTATCTACGGTACCTACTTATAAAACTGATTCGTTTGGGCATCTCAACGTAAAAGAGTTGTGGTCCCGAACAGAAGGTCTTACCGTCTGAGAGTTCTTGAATGCAATGGAGCTGCAGCCGCCGGTGTCATTCCTGGGGATGTGGTTGTCGTTCACGTTGCCGATCAGGTCGTCCATCTGTAGCAGGAACAGCTGCAGAGAGGTGGAGATTATTAGTTATACTTATAATGCAAATTCATACGGTCCTAGGTTTCAATGTATATTAAGTTGAAAACTTATTATACTGCACTATACCTATATAAGTTTAGTTATTACATTGTACTGTAACTGTACTTTATTTAATTAGGCATAATCCCGAAAACTAATACTTCACCAAATGTGTTCTTAAAAATACTAAAAGTTTTGATTTTATTAAACTAATATTGGTCAATGCCAATGTCCAATAGCATAGGTAGATTACTTATACATCATGAGACATGTCATCAGTTCCTAATTTAGAGCAGGTTGGTGAGAAAGTTCGTAACTATATTTTTTTAGTATTTCAGACCTGTGTGAAGTTCACTTTGGCTCCATCGGCGACTCCCTGCATTTCCTTAATATAGTAAGGGTACTTCTTCTTCATGTTCGCCAGGGTCGTGTCGTACGCCTTCCTCCCCGTGTCTGTGGCGTACACATTCTCGAAGTCTCGCAGGTTCTCATATGTCGCGATAAAGTCCTTGATGATTGACGAGAATGTACGGCCCTGGAATATAATCAATGGAGATCTTGAAGTTTTTCGTGTATAAGTTCTTATATTATTTATGTCACGTCTCCAATCGAAGAATTTGAGACATGAATTAGAAAGCTAACGTTATTATATATGAGCACATCGTATATTCTCGGAAGAAGACTATCGGGCACTTACGACATCGTATCCAACTTCGTAATGAGTCCCCCTGACGTGGATGACGGGCACAGCAACACGCCTACCCAGCGGCTTCTCACAAGACACGCCTGGAACAAATCATATTATATCATTAGTTACCTACATATATGTTATGTTTTATTGCAATTTACGTATAGGTATATATTGGTGTATGCAGTATACATTATTATTATTAGAATAAGCCCAGACTTTAGAGCTTACCAGCCAAATGTTCAAGTAAAGCAGTAGATAGGTACCTATGGATCTCTCCCTATTGTGAAATGTGATCGTGAAATTGTAAAAATAAAACTCGCTTGGCTTTTATTTTTTGATCAGAATATTATTGGACGTACAAATACTCTTAATAATACCTACATTTATTACTCTTCGTACTTAGAAAGTATAACAATAATTGTTTCACTCAATTTGTGCTGTTTTTGAAACATATTTCCTTTTACAGGTAATATTTTCCTAATGGTTACCTAATGAGTAGGGCAAGGGTTAGCACAAATATTATTGCATAATAATATGCGTTAGGTACGGGGGAAAATCATCCAATGCCTTCTCTCGCCCAGGGCCGGGCGGGAGGGAGTGTCAGACTCTTACTGTACCCCTGTTCCTTCTCCTGCTCTGGGCCGAGGTCGCGGTGCCTCATTGCCTATATAGCCCCGTCTGTGGTGGTCTATTGGCTCTTTGAGGCGCGCGCGCAACGCTACGCGCCGTACGCTCGGGCCTGGTTCTGGTCGGGCGGCGAGCTGCCCTTACTCGCCGACCGCAGACCCGCGCTTTCGGTGGCCGGAGATCATCTCTCGAACTTGTAGGTACTTAATGTTACAGTCTGGTGTAAAAGAGGTTAAGTATTTCCTATGAGCATGACCATGATGAGCATGATATTTCAGAGCCTGTGAATATAAGTGGTAGAAAAGCCGGAAAATGCTAGATATCAAATAACGCATTCGATTATTTGTCGCAGCAGCTGTATAAAATAAATTACAGCTAGGTAGGTGCTTTGCAAATAAATGATGATTAAAGGCCAGGCAATAAAGTTAATAAAAGATAATAAATTCGCTACGGCCTAATATTCAGAAATTAATAGGTACATAGATAGATAGAATAGTTTAGTAGGTACATAGATAAATAATTTTAATCCAATTTTACTATAATCAATTAAATGGGGTAATTTATATGTAACCTTTTGGATGTTCATACCGCCTATATCGCTGTAACCCAGGGTCGTACCTATATTAAGAAAACCTCGTAAGCAACTAACATTTCATTGAACGAACGAAAATGACGTAAATCCATGCTAATTTAATCTTTGAGTTTATTTAAATGAGATGGTCCAAGTTAGTCGTAATCGCGGTTTGTCCATTTTCAAGGTTCACTCGGTCGCGGAAAGAATTTGTGCATCACACGAGGTTAGCCCACTGCTTAACTGACAAGATGACTGTGTATATATGTATAATCAGGAATGACTGCCTCGGTTGAGTGTCCTGAGTCCAATCCCCGGATAGAATAAGAATTATTGGGACGGTGCAATCTGGATTAGTGTTCTGGAATGTGGCTAATGGAAATTGAGAGTAAAAAGGTTATTATAACAAGAAGTGTGGTATGTAGCTTTCTTTCTTCTGTATTAAAAGCCAGAGGGTCGTGTGAGCAAGACAAGTGACTTAAATAAAATTGAATTAGTGACTTTTATTTAACATCCGATATGGGAAAAGTGAGAACGAGACAAGCGGCTTTGGATAGTAAAAGGATAGCAAAACTTTGAGTCTAATGTGAAAATATATCCCCAATGGTTTTTTCATGGTCCATCATGCTTCAACTGATAACTATTTTAACGGAAGCATATAATAAATGTGGGTCAATGGCGTTATAAATATTTTTGGTGACATTTTAAGGTTCTATTGTTACATTGCCACAGAACAGTGTCTGCGTTTGCAGCCTTCGATGGCTATCAAATATTATGCGATTTTCCAAGCTAATGTGAACGGTATTGCAATTCTATGCAAAGTACTAGCTATTTTGAGGAAGGATACAATATAATTACCTCGCTCGTATCCATGGGTCGCATTGACCCAAAACTGAAATTGAACTGATCATAAAATATGTAATTATTCTTTTATTTATTACGACTTCGTGACAATTATTAATTTTGTATTCAGTACATGTATTACGAGTAGACCTACCTGCCTATGTTACATAAAATAGCATCACAGTTACTCTCTATCCTTATAGATAGGACTGCGCGGGAAAAATAGAAACTATACCTCCCATTCCCATCTGAATGTCCCATTTGATAGAGGTCGACCTTATTGCTTTACATGGGGCACACTTCCCAATCAAACCAAAAACAGAAAGTGAGAGTTATTTTTTTGTTAAAGAAGTAATAAGAAGCAAGCGAGCATCGCCTATGGTAATATATCATCGTTGCTCGTTGCACAATTTTAAAACAAATATATCAAGAACAGCGTCTATTTATGGCTAACCCTGGCTAACCATACAATTCGAAAACCCATAAAGTAAAAGGTGGTTTGAGGACTGCAAACCAAAAAGAACGTATAAAATTATCATGGCTATTTACTGTTTAATATATACTTTGAAATTTGAAAAATAAACTTTTAATACGGTAGTTTCCAACTCGTCAAATTCAATACAAATAAATTTTATACAAAAAACAAAAACAAATTCTTACTACCATATATATATATATATATACTTTATACGTACCTACTATATGTACGTATACTTTTATCCAAATTATGACGTCATAGTATTTTAGCGTCAAATCGTTTACATATTACCTAAAAATCAAAACCAAAAAATATCGAAAATCTCGTGTATCGAGAGGTCAATGAAAAATTTTTTATATTTTAATGTAGTGAAATGTCGAATTAATTTCTTTTTGACCTAGGAAGCCTACCCAATTACGTTGTATGCGCGCACTCGGCCACAAAGCATGAGGTAGTTAGCTAATGACATGGATTTAGATAGGTCCTTATAACAACGACAATGACTTGTACAAATAAAACTAGGAGCCTTAAGACCAAAAGAAAGATAGAAAGAAATAATTAAAATATTTGAACAATAATTAAGCAAACGTTATCTAAGGTATTGCTAGAAATACCAAGTAGGTAGATGTAAAATTCCCTTTTATGATTCGGATAAGTATTAAGCCTTTTAGCGACGATAGGAAACTGTTGAAGGCAAATCCTCCGCTACCTTTGGTCACCGGTTACGTACGTGGCGGTTAGCATATTGAGGATGTGGTGTAGGCAGCTTCATCACTGAGAGAGTCCAAAAGGAATACGTGATCACCGATTATTAATGTTCACAGTAGGTTTCCTTGTACATTTTCCTTCATCGTATCATTTATTACTTACAACTTTCAGTAAGTAGCTTGTTTTTAAGGAAATTCCAAAGGGCAAAGTTAAGTGATATAAGTACTTTTTTGCAGAATTAGTCAACATCACCATCTTACTTGTGACGATATGTAAAAACTATGTTAAGGAATTTAAAACACTAAAACGAGATGAGTCCCTTTGAACAGTAGAAAAAAAAATCGTCATAGCTTGTTGTGTTATGGCTTCTCATGTCTCATGCCCCCAGGGCAAAGCCGGAATGTCAGACTCCTACTGAATAAAAATCTAGCCGTTCCTTCTGTTGCTCCAGACCGGGACACGGTACAGGTTACGTAGTTGTTAGTAGTTTTAATTTATTAGTAAGTAGTTAAAGCAGTCCTTAGACGAAAATAGTGGCATTAGAATAAAATTAATTACGTTTATGTAAATCCGTCACATTTCGTAAGCACCATGCAGTGACATTGGCGTAGGTCGCGGTCGCGGCGGGTCCCGCCTCGTATATCAAACCTATGAATGTCACGTTACCACTCGAACTTATATTTTGTGGGCAGTTGTGCAATAAGACCTCATTTGTATCGAAATGTTTACCGGCAAAACGGAAGAAAATGTTCATAATTAATTATGAATGTTAAGACGTAATTACACATGATTAAGTATCTCGCTTCCCTATAGCTAAAGTGTGGGATCGACCTTCAGATGGACGCCATAATAACAAACGCCAAAATACCATATAGCACAAATCGGAATGTATTTTACTAATCCCTTTTATTACACTCGCAATGCGTTACATTACAGACTAACACAAATATAATAATGTGTAAGAGAGCAAGTTAAACATAAAATACACCTTTATCATAGACGAGTAGTTGACAAAGCGCCATCAAAAACAATCATTGAGTACCTACATAACACTTAAACTAAAAAAATCTGCGCCATTTAAACACACACTTAAAGAAAAAAGAGCAAACCTAATCATTAAAATAATGGCGCAATTATTTACAGCTGAGAGGTTGACTGTTAGAAGACGTAAACAAAACAAGAAGGATGACTATGCCACAAGAATGAGTCTCAACAATGGACATACAGAATGATGTACCTATGTAGGTACTAAAGCAGTTGCCCATATATCTGTTAGTGCTATATTTATTCAACCGAACCATACAAGCACGCAGGCTGCCTTAATGATAGCCAATTATCTTCTAATTTAGTCAAAACACAAGGACCCGATTACTTAAGTAATACTTATATGTTCAGGTGTTAATCTTCCCATTAGTTTAATAGACATGCAATCACTAAAATGTATACCGAAGACGGTATAGATTGCTTAAATATTGTTGGTGAAGTACTTACTATGAAAAATGGAATTCCTGATATTTCTTGTTTCAAATACTACTGTTTTTGGCATTACTCTAGTTAATGTTTAAAGGGTTGCTAAGCAAGCTTGAACTAATATTCTTATCGGCATCCTTGTGTGCATGGCTTATCTCAAACTCAATAATAAATAAGTATACAAATGCTCAATTTAATTGCTGTCAATTAGATACAGTTGTGTACAAATAACAACAAAAAATATACTTAACAACATGAAATAATTCAACTCACCATTCGATTCTCTCATGGTTGCAGATCAAAAAATAAATAAAAATAAAAATAAATATTATAGGACGTATTAGATAACGAACAGCACGTCAGAGACGCGAAACAAGAATGAACAAAATTTAAAACGTTTCTAATTTAATTCTCGACTGATATTTTATGTATTTCGTAACTGCGCCGGCGCCGGTCCGCGATACACTGAGCATTGTTACAGGGTTTGTGTCTAATATAACAGGCTGTCTATCAAGGATATTGATGTAGCTAGCATTCAATACGAGCCAGCACGCTACTGGTGAGCTGGGGACCATCCTGGAGAACTGTTTGCATCCATCGGTTTGGCGGTGTCTCTGATACGAATCGGATTGGAGAACTAATTTAGGACGTCTTTGCCTCTTTTCAAATGTACTCGTATAGAAGTATAGACAGTGTCTCTCATTAAAATAATTTGGATTGTTACAATTTAATCTTATCTAACCTTGTATCTACTGATATTTGAATATGTACTAAGGTAGGTGCTGTTTGCGCATAGGCACCAATACCTCAACTGTACTAGCAAGGTATACTGTCTGCTTGGAGACAATGTTTTGCACGGTCAGTAAACGTATTATGTTACTAGTATCTATTTGCAGTTTTGATCTAATCATATTTTCACTGAGACAAATGGCAAAAAATCTATGATCAATGATTACAAGGTAAATAGTAAATTGGGAAAGAACTATAGGTTTTCTTCTTTATTTCTACATGGTATCATGAAGAAACACATCGAATATCTTAACACGTTAACTGCCACGTAGGTCACCAGTGGCCTATGGCAGCGGAGGATTTGCCTGCCATAGTTTTTTATCGGCTTAAGGGAGCAATTGGTCACAGGATCTCAGAAATGCCACCAAGAATTTAGATAGGTTTGATTTTCGGTATATCAAAATAATGTTATTTTATTTCCTGTAACTATATCTCGGCTTCGAGTATTTGAAAGGAACACGTTCTAAATCTGTTCTTTTGTTTCCAAACATTCTGCCTGTTGTCTGTATTGGTATACTATACACCTATAGTAGATATCCAAGTGACAGTGTACTACTCGTATTTACATAAGTATTATGTACTAGGTACAACGGTGACAAGTTCGGTCACGCGAAATTCTCGAGCGCCCGTGGTCCGAGCGCTATGCAGGCTCTGATTTAGAGCGGACCGTATCTTAAATCTTAGGTTCCTATATCGCTGGAAGCTAGTATGTAGGTATATAAATACTTATAGATACCAAAACCTAATTACCTATAATGTTATTGTAAACAGTATTATAAATAATGCATATGGCGTACGCGTGCCGTGTAGGTATACGTTCAAGGACCTTGTTGATAGCACAGAGGTACAATATTGGGAGTTTACTGATCGTCCAGAGATTAACATGAACATGGTTGATTTTTAGTAGCTCATATTCATATTGATAATACGTGTATATATGTCTTGTTTTTAAATCTTCGACGATGTAGGCAAAGGTCTCTTCCACTATCAGATTATTATTTTATTCTGTCAATATAATTCTTGTATCTAGGTACTATTAGTAGCAACATTTGCTCGTATGTGTATAACAATATGGTTTCTATATTTTTCTTTCTTATGCCGGGAACAATTTTATTAGGGATCTACTATCTTTTTTATTGTTAATACAATGGCTACTTGATCATTATTTCGGATTGGTGTTTAACTAGATTTGAAGTTGAAGTTGGGTAAGTTTCTGTCCGTCTTGATTGTCCACAACCGGCATTTGATGACATATTCTTGTTTTGATTCAAGTAGAAACAGTAGTAAATGTATAATAATATGTGAAGTAATAGGTGACTTGAACTGCGTCGGAAATTGTCAGCAACTGAGTTGATCTATTGTGCTGACAGCACATGCAAAATGCAGAGGCACATAAGAACGTTGTAAGATAATTACATGCAAGATAAATAGCAGCAGAAATTAGTGCGACCTGAATGTGCACGAACCTCACAAAGTCCAGGAAATAGGAGACTTATCTAGGTTTATGGATAAGGACGTAGGACAATGGTTCTGAGGACTAGAATTAAGTCTGGTAATATTATTTCTTAGTAAAGTTATGTTCTACTCATATGCACTGTGAAATATTTAAATATACTGCGTTTGATCATATTTCACGACACACAATTATAGTTTAATTGCATTATTATTATGGCATATTGGTATATCCACGTACGTTTGCTAGTAGAAGATGAACAAGACCTCTTTTTTATTTATAACTGTCTTCTGCCAGCGTCTAATGCAGACGTAGCCTATTTGTTGCTATCACTCTATCACTTCTATGGACAAAAAACAAATCTATGGACCAAATTTCATTAAGATTAGTTCAGTAGTTTTTACGTAACATACATCTATCCATATTTAACAAACTTCGCGTTTATAATATTAGTAATATTAGTAGATTTTGGTATTTGTCTACAAATTCGTCTGTTGGCAAAACATAGGTAATGATTCAGTACAAGGCACTGAAATATAAAAAACTCTCTACCCTCGCGCGGTTTTACCCGCTGCTCTTCTCCATTTAATCATAGCGTGCATGATGTTTTATAGCCTGTAGCACTTAAGAACATTGTAATTCTTTATAATATTAGTATAGAATAACATGTATAAAAACAAATGCAAGTTACAAACAGTGACAAACGAACTGTGTAAACGAACTATGTATGTATGCTATGTAGGCAGACATGTCTAAACAGCTGAAACTATTTCATAGCCTGAGTAAACAGACATGAGTGTTTGCAGTTTGTTTTTCAGCAATATTATACATATGTAGCAGTATTCTGACTTGTATGTACTTATTGACTTTGTTGGGTTCGAACCGAGCTGCATACATAGATACTATGTGCAATAATTTACCGCAGCCCCGGCCCGGAGCAGGAGAAAAAATCGGGGTAGTTTCACTAAGTAAGAGTATGACTCTAACAACATTATATTTACGCGGGTATTAACGCGGAAAATTATAATTTGAATACCTTGGTAGGCTTGACGTTTCGATCTGTGGATATAATCAGCGTAGTGTGTAGACGGCCTAATATGGTAGAAAATGAAAATAAGGGGGTAGATGAAGATTCATCACCCGAATGCAGGGAGCTGTGACATGACATCGCGTCTTCAGTCTGCTTGTGACCACGACCTGTGCAACCGGGTCGAAACGTCAAGCCTACCAAGGTATTCAAATTATATTTTTCCGCGTTAATACCCGCGTAGATATAATGTTGTTAAGATGAAACGCGAAAGTTTAAAAGTTAGTATGACTCTACCCTCAAAACCATGTAGTTCTATAAGTATCTATAGAATATTTATCGTAGAGGTTACATGTGTGAAATCTAGTTCCCA
This sequence comes from Spodoptera exigua, assembly GCA_902829305.4. Lineage (NCBI taxonomy): Eukaryota > Metazoa > Arthropoda > Insecta > Lepidoptera > Noctuidae > Spodoptera > Spodoptera exigua. The sequence continues at coordinate 438,739 of LR824601.2, read as the reverse complement.
ATAGCAGTGTCTATTTTTTTTAAGATTAAGCTAAAAAATAACACTTTGTTATTTTAAAACTGAGTGATATACTACCTACCTTTATATATTTTTTGCAGTGGAACGAGACCTCAGATATCAGGTGATGCTGATTCTAATTACATTTCAAATTACTAAATCGATTAACTTAACAACCAACGTACTTTGAACTGTATTGTTTTGTACAATGAGTTGACAATTCTCTGTCAAATTGTGCATGTTGTGCTGATATTACTAACATTATATTTGTTATTGATATAACATTTCCGTGTGCAGTAACATTAATGAGGAGATTGTCATTTTGAGAAAGTATATTCGGGTATCACAGTCGAAGTCACACTGAAGCCTCTAATAGCATAGACTGATAGAAACTATAAACCCTTGTATAAGTAGTTCTGTACCCATCCAAATCATACGCCTGGTTAAGTCAAAATCAATAATTCCAACTAAACCATAAAAAGGTAAGGCCTTTTAAACAAAATAGAATAATAGTGTATCAGTCTGTTCGTCAATGATGCTGCGCGGTGATGCTGCGCGGTGCACGTTCGAAAGTATACATTGGAATGGAGAAGAATGAGCAAAAAAATCCATCGTGAAAATGGATAGAATAATTGGTAAATAAAAGATTAGGTAGGTGAGGGGGTTTAAAAAAAATTGCTCACTATGGTAGTAGCTAGCTAAGCATAGATATTTGTTAATGTTATTTATGTAAAGGGTTACATAACATCGGTCAGGTTTTGTAACGCAAGTAGATACAGCTGTAGGAGGTCGGACATCGTCTTGAACTTGAACTGTGTGGCCAGCGCCACTGAGGCTGGCGGGCAATGAGCGGACATTGTGCAACATAACACACCAAATTCAATGAACTTATAACAATTATGTTCTTCTTATTAAATGTTGCGACGACTTTTGACGCCTATTTCATTTTTGTAAGTCCCAAAAAAGTGTGGGCATTCTTGCCAGATTGATTTTGCCTTCCAGATTTATGTAGGTAGGTAATTTTTGTCGTGGTGGCCCGTTTCTCATGCATGAGAAGTTACTTTTCCGAGTTATATGTACTTTCTATGATTATTTAGACACCACTGACAAACGGAGGAAGGAAAACATCGTAAGAGGACCTGAACCTATAATTATAAGTTTGAAATCGCCAATCCGTCTTGAGCCAGCGTGGTGATTAATGCTCAAACTTCCGTGTGAGAAGAGGCCTTTACTCAGAAGTCAGCACTTATAGGCTGATGACGTGTGATGTGTGGAATTTAGATTTCTGTGAAACCTTATTAATTATTTTTTATATATATTATAATTTACCGCGTCGCAACGCGGCAAAAGAAAGAACTGATTTGCTGCTCTGCAAACATTTTTTTTTGCCTGCTATGGTTAGAGTAGAAATTAGATGATTTCGCTCCAAAAAAGGTGTTTCTGTATAAGGCATTGGCACACTTGACGCTGCTTGAACAATAAAACAGTAAGATGAGTCAGTAGAAAAGAAATGGTTCCACAAATTATTATAAGAACTCATTTAATTTTAGTATTTTTTAGAGAGAGAGGAATTAATATTTAGCTCTTAAATTAAGGGCATAATACAAAAACCATATCCCCAATGACGATATAACCACCTAACCCTATTCAAAATTTAGTTTACTTAGGAAATATTAAAAAATAAAACTTTGCGATTATAATAGTCATCTAAGCACTTAGATATCTGCACATTAAAATCTCATCTCGATTGTCTAAGAAAGCTTGAAACCATATATGCCTGTTCAATCTACAAGGGCTTCGCAAGGCTCGACCCTGGTACCAACATGCAGTTTGCTTGTAATCTGACCATGTCACGCAAATTAATATTGTTCTCGGTTCAAACAAGATGTGTTAAAATTAAATAAATATATAAATAATCACATAATGAGTAACAACAATGGCCGAGTGTGGGCATGGCCTTGCCCATCGACAATGCGACTATTATTATAATTAGTCGGCCTATGTTAGCATTGACAGGCCGAAATCAAGTGTCGCTACAAGGAAGACAAAACATGTGACTCGTAAATGCCAGGAACAGAAACTGCTTGCATCATTGTCAATACTAAGTGCTTATAAAATGAATGAAATTTATTGACTTTCACAAAAATGGAAAACAAATTTAAAGTTGCAATTCATTCTAAATGACTTCTTTATATTCATATTGGAATTTCTTATTCCAGATCTGTGACAGGATATGTCTTCAAAAATACTCGTAAAACCATATTAAACGTAATTTAATGATTTTAATTAAGTACACCAATTAAGACTTGGAAACATGTAGGGATCAAGGTGAGTTCAAAATGTATATTTTCTCTAGATGCAATATAACTATTTATTTATTTTAACCGTCCACTTACTGGCTTACAGTGAGAACAATATAGGTAAGTAGTTATAATCTAGTTGATATCAATAATAATGACAAGAAAAAAAAAAAATATACAATACAATATGATACCATAGATTAAATAATGACAAAATTCAAGTTGTTAAAGATGATGCGTATTTCTGCAAGTACAACTACATTGACTTATAAGCTAGCTAGTCAAAGTTGTCTGTAAAACTCACGTGACTCGCTAAGTTGGCGAGCCTATTAGCGGAGTCATCGGGCTAAATGGAGGAGTCAATTGCCCGAGCATTGAGGTGCCTCCCGACTGCAGACGAGTGCCTAAGCTACATGCGGTAGTGGAAACCGCAAACAGTTCGTGACGTAGCGAGCTACACGTGCAGCGCGGCGCGGTGCAAGCTGCAGGCGACACACTACTAGTACATGAACATTATCACCAATATTTTGTTGTGACCAGACGTCGACATCTTGTGAAATTTCACAAATTATGCACCATTATGGAATGTATTACATAATAGTAGAAACTCAATATCTGCGGCTGACTTCCATGTTATCATAACAAACGATTTCCTTTTTGTAGCTTTTAAAAATCTTATTAATAGACTGAAGATTTTTTGTCTTGATTGAAAGATTACGACTAAGCGAGATAAAACGCTTGTCTTCAACATTTTGCACTCGAGGAAAAAATTAATGGCAAGCGGTTTGCGAATCTGTGGCCTTGCTCACGGCCTAGGACGATTGTTATTAGTAGTCGATTGTTTATACGAGTAGTGCGATTGTTATGTTCACGAATCAAGTTCGAGTCCAACCCACGCACCGCACTCGCAGCCTGTGACGGATGAGATCAAACGGCTAGCTTTCCAATCTTATATTAAGTCTTAATTAGTGGCAAGATTGGGTAATTTATTTCCATAAATTGATGATGTTACAAAACTAACGAATTAGTAAGATAGATTACGTTACAATATCTAAACATAAATTTATCGTATCTACGAATAAGTAACTTATAAAATACGGCGGATGGTTTTTTAATTAGTGGTTGTAGACTTATACACAAGGACCATCTAGAAGTGGCTCATTGATGTGTTCATAGTTAGGACTTATAATAACAGTATTGGTGTGGTCGTGCTTCACGCCTGTCAGATTAAACCATGTTTAGCGGTTTAACCGATAATGCAACAAATTGTGGAGATGTGAGTCACCTCGCGTTACTGAACTTTGCACACAGAATAGAGGTTATGTGATATTAGGTGTTGACGAAGTAATAGGTACAGTAATACATTTCTATCCCTTTTTATGGTATAGATCGGCAAACGAGCGAACCGTTTACCTGATGTTAAGCAATCAGCGCCGCACATAGACACCCGCAACACTAAAGAGGCACGTATGAGTGTGTTGCCGGCCTTTTAGGGGTAAGGGTTTTCGGTATTTAAGGGTTGGGAAGGGGTGAGATTGGGCCTACAGTAACCTCACTCACACGCCGAAACACCACGCTGTGATTGTTTCACACCGGTTTTCTGTGAGGCCGTGGTATCACTCCGATAGAGCCGACCCATTCGTGCCGAAGCTTGGCTTTCCCAAACTGATTTTTTTATGATCTCCTCGTAGAACATATCTTACTGATTAATAAGGGAGGAAGACAATGGTTACCACTGACACCCAGTTGTCGCACGGAAGACAATAGAAAGCAATTAGGCTAGAGGCGGACTTGGAAAATAAATGATATGATATAATTATTATGAGTGTTGAGAAGGTTTGTCTACATAATGATGGGCTCCTGATACCGAGGCTTTCTTTCTGTTTTTGAAATTGCGCCGAGACTACGATTTTCTCCTGTGTCGTGGGTGCGTTTAATATATATATAACATATAATTTCACATGGACATGACACCCAGACCAGGAACAACATTATGTACATCATACAAAGACTTGTTCCGTGCGAGTTTTATGCACTGGTGAGCAAAAGAAAATCCCCGATCACAACGCATTTTGTTTTTCTTAGACGAAAAATCCACTGTCATTTACCCGACTACAGTTGACACGGTGGTTGGATAAACGATCGCCGTGTTGTGGTTTTATTAACTCACTGTGTGATCCAAAAATTCTTTTTCTGGGTTTGGATTTGTATGTAAGCATGTTTGTAAACTTATCCTCGATACAGGAGGAAATATGTACGTAACACAACGATTATTTTTTGTCAATTTTTTGTAATCAATTCCTACTTAGATAGACCTTAAGTGCACATTCAGCAAAAGAACATTTATAATAAACCACACATTACTTTACAAGTAAGTTTCGTCAGCTTGCAGTGTATACTCACTTTGATGTATTAGATTTCAATGTTCTCGGATTTATTCTTGTTTTAATCGAGATCACTCCCTTGAGTCTAGACTTAAGACCATCAATCAGATACACATCTTTCTATAATTACTGAACTATTATGCTAATAAATATAACGTTAATTAGTTGTCGTTTACTCTAGATCAATTGTGAGGGAGCCCTGACATCGGATGCGCAGGCGCCGCCCAACGCGACGCGACAAGGTTGCACGCGATCAGCGCATACATTAATACGTTTGTATCTAATCAACCCTCACTTAGTCGCCGAACATTACATTGTTGCTGTATAGTCTGGGGTCAAAACGACACATTCATAAGTAACTGTCCACGTCGTCAATATGGTAAGAGGATCTTTTTTGACGCCATGGGACTTATCATTTGGGAGGGGTCGATGCCAACGGCGCAGAAGCTCCTTGGATAACTTTAATCTTAATGAAATGGGACACAAACCAGTGACTATCCCTGTATGCATGGAAATATAATAAGTAAAAGTCGGTGGTTGCCATATAAAGCATTGTATCAGGTGGAAGGTTCAGTGAAATTTTAGATGTCATTGTAGTGGAAAAGTTTCCAAAAAGTACCGTTGGCAGCATCAGGGTTTACTGTCTCTCACTGATCCCAATAAATAAGTAAACGATATTAAAAGAGTACAAGCAGCCGACCTCGCTACCATTCCATTGTATGTTAAAGCCGTCCTTTTTGTACTGGAGACAGCAGGACGGTGTTCTGTGAACGGAAAGTATTTACTCCTAAGCCAATTGCCTACTTAATTGTTTGTTCGTGATGAAATCTATGTCGCCTAGTAATTATGAAAAAAAAACCTTTTTTTTTATTTATAAAGGAGGTTACACGGAAAATAATTAACTGGATATTATCACATAAATTAATAGGTATTGGAAAATAACTTGAAATATTGAGTCTCGTGTCGGGTCTATTGTTCGTTATTTAAGAAAAATATGTTGTTTTAAATATAGTCGACGAATTAATGAACCATTGTCATCCCGACTAGTAGATAAGTTAAAAGGTAAATTCAAATTCAAATGTTTATTGCATTCCATAATGTTACATTAGGTGTTATTATATGTGTATCAGTATTAAGATCATTATGGACCCTGTCGGGCACAGCAAATTACAAAATAATAAAATTAACTTACATTACAAAATAATAAAATCAACTTATATGACAAAATAACAAAATTTAACTTATATTATGAAATTATAAAGTTCAAATATATTTTAAAATTAAATTAAATTAGGAAATAAAATAAATTTATGAACTTAATTTAAATTAGGAAATTAGGTAAATTAAATTAATAATAATAAAAATGTTTTTAATCTATAACTACGTAACGTAAAACATCTTATACATTAGAGAGGTATATGTATATGTAACTTTAAAAAATGCTTAACAGACCTACGTTTGTTTTATGGATATGTTAATAGTAAATGACAATGCATCGGATGTGATCCTTCGATACTTTTAATAAATTATTATAGAATTTATTTTCAGTACCTACCAGTATTTGAACTCACAGTTTTGCGAATAAAAATCATTTTTATGAAAAACATTGGCGCCGAGATAAGCAAAGCCTTTTTAAATGTAAGTAACTACAAAAAGTAAATAATTATCTTCTAAACCAAAAGTAAAAAAAGATATCGTTATCAAAATTAACATAAAAACAATGTGATTCTCTGTTTGTATAGAAAAATAAACAATTCTTTTACCAAGGTCGTACCTACGAGTCACAAGTATCTATGTAATACGGGGAACTAGCTAATTACACTCTTAATGACTTAGTTATAAGGTAGTGGTTTGCGAGTGGAGTCGGATCAGCTTATCTTTTAGGAAAACTGAATTTTTAGTATTTGCCTTGTGTGTGTGTGTGACAACAATGAAGGACTAGGTTATACAAGAATTACCTACATATACATATTATGTAGTTTGAGTGTCCAAAGGTAACCTTTAATAGTTCTATCATTACAATACAATTTGAAAGCACAATATTAAGCAATAAACAAGAAATTGCCATTTCTAATTGGCTGATTTTTTTTTTATGTAATAGGTCAGCAAACGAGCTGACGGATTACCTGATGGTAAGCAATCAGCGCCGCCCATGGACACTCGCAACGGAGGAGTTACGAGTGCGTTGCCGACCTTTTAGGGATTAGGGATTTGGAGATTTAGGGATTGAGGAGGGATTGGGGGAGAGGAAGGATTGGGCCTCCGGTAACCTCACTCACATGGCGAAACACAACGCTGTGGTTTTCTGTGAGGCCGTGGTATCACTCCGGTCGAGCCGGCCCATTCGTGCCGAAGCATGGCTCTCCCACAAATAAATTGATTAGTCGCAATTTTTAATTTATTTTATACATTGTCATCTACACTTGGATTTTCTCTTGTGTCCTGGGTGGGCTTATAAACTGACATGTTTATATAAGTTAACATGACTTACATCCAGAACCGGGGTAAATGTACCTGATACGGATACATCTTTCTATTTTACTATCTTAAAATGATTGGGTGAGTGTGCCTATACACACACACACACACACATTATACATATAACTACCTATAGCACATTTGTGTAAACTCCTTCAATAAAATACCTGAGTACGGTGTTACTGCACACATGCAAGCAAAGGTCTTTGACCTTTCAAATTTGCTTCTTTTATATTTTGGTAAGTAAATATTTGGGTTGATTAGTCGAAAAGGCTGTGAGGCTCTCTCTTATACTCAAAACAAACCCTTAAGAAAATAACGGAGTACTGGTTTGAACTGTGAAATGCTTTTTGTGTTGGATAGTCCGTACGTATAAAGTAAAGTACGTACGTATAAAGGAAAATTATACTTGATATGACTATGAAAGCCGAGCAGCAGGAGAAACCACTGTTTAAAACCTATAAATTAATTTATATGATATTTTAAAGCTGAAACCGAAGGCTGAATCACAATACAAGCAGTCAGTTCTCATATAGGTACTGTATTTATTAACTTAATCGTTTAAACTAGTTATGTACATGTTCGGACTTTGCTATTTTGCCATCAATTATATGACACGATATGATACAAATATTACCTAACGTTTGATTGAGCGCAAAGAACAAAAATAATTGCAATGATTTAATAATTTGAGAGCTGTATTAGCAAAATAAGATTTTTCATAAAAAAACCAACACAAATTCCTTGGAAAGGTCTGGGGCGATAATATGTATTTGCTTTACTTTCAAAAAAAAGTAAAAAACGGAGAGTAGGTAGTACTAGGTGTGTACTAGAAGACTGTAGGTAAATAAATATCTATTAAAAAACAATATTTATATATTTTAAACGTCAACCAACAATAAAAACTGCTTTTAAGTAGATATGCAGAATTTGTACAAAACCTCAAATTGTTTGCGCTGCCGGTTGACTCTTCGTATTCGTATTATAATTAATTATACCCACATAATATATCAAATATGTACATTATGTATATGTTGATGTCGATGCCAAACCTGCTTCTCAGGTCATGTACTATTTATCTATGTATGTATGAATATACGCAAAAAATATATTATTCGCACAGTTCGCTCTATTCATTCCTAAGGTTTTGCTTTATTTAAAAGTTTAGAATCGTCATGTTTAAAATCACGGGACTTATAATTTAGAAAAGAAAGTGTACTTGAATGTGAGAAGAGCACAATTGGAATGGATGTGGCAGTTCACTCTGTGAAATTGGGATTTTATAGCGCTAGCTTCAAGTGGACACACTGTTATAAACACTTGTAGATATTAATAGGCAAAGCCTCAATTACTGTAAATCAAACCTAAGTAGATACAACAAGTTTCCCAAACATAGCTCAATTATTATAATCATTATCAAAATATCACCCACAGATCGTCCACAGCTGAACACACTAGCCTCAATGTACCTGCTCCAAATTATTCTCAAACACATTTTGCATCAGAGGTTTGATATCCAACAAATATTTTTCTACGCATCTACGTACTTCTATAACAACATCACGCTTAGCACGAGCACGTGGCACGACTAGAGTCACGCATTAAGAGTATACACATATAAAGGGGCACTCACCGAGTAGCGCGGCCAGCACCACAAAACTGCTGAATATGATCATTGTCACCAGTTTCAATATTTACATAAAATGTATTGTCTGTCTGTCTCGCGGAGCACGTCGTCCCGCGCTTGATATCGTCCACATTTGAGCCGCCACCTATTACCTCCGTTTTTATATTCGTCCGCAGGAAAACTTATAAATAAAAGTTGAAAACTGTCTGTTTGTTCTGTCCACAATATTTTCAGTGGTTAGCGATAAAATTTTGTTTCGTACACATTCGTTGGCTCTTGAAGATTTCGGATGTTGTCTGTGTCTCTGATAAGATTAAGTCATCAACATAAGATATCACAAAGTAATCTCTGCTCTTTTTCAATTGTGTTTCTAGAGCATTGACTTCTTTTACACTAACATTAGAGATTTTTTTCAAGAAATGTAATGTCCAAGTAGTAACTAAATCTAAGCTAACAGATTAATCGTCCGTATCTAAATATAGCGTTGATGTATGTGAGTATGTGAATCTCAGTTCGGTTGGAGAGCCGGTTTTTACCTGGTAGATAAAAAACTGTTCTGTCTAATACTATTATTATAATTATTTTATGACCACAGCAGTTAATTGCTGTCAGTTTTTTATTAGGGATTTTGGGTAATTGCTAATTGTGTTTAAAATTAATAATATTATAGGATAATTTATAAATTAATATGTAGGTACTTAGTAATTTTACCAAGTTGGAAAAACGATCTAGTAATTAAAATTGTAATCTTAATTGCTTTTTAGTAGATAGTATTTCCGATATAATCAAATTTATTAACGAAATGTAAGTCAAACTGACTATAAACTTAGTGACAATATCCGCCAACTTGCAAATGTAAAAACAAAGAACTCAAGATCCAGTTTTGAAGCTTGCTATTGGTCTGTGTAGACTAATGCAGGCTGAAGATGATGAAGTCAAAGGAAGCATCTCTTAATTAAACCACTAGCAATAATGAATCTTCAAAAAATATTACAGTCTATCCGTCAGTGAGGTCGATACAAAGTAGACTCCTATAGAAAAGAACGAGCCTGGAACTCCACGATGAAGAGGTGAAACTTTATTATTGCAGATTGTGTTTTACAATTTTGGTTAATTAAATAACGGTATACACAAGTTGGACAGGTTGTCGGTTGTAATTGTGGGTCAATCAAATTATCAGGTTCTTTTATAAGCACTGAAATTACGATTACAAATGAAACCTTACATTTCGACAGATATTTCTTTTTGCTAAGCGGTTTCTCCGTCCTTAATAACATTACTCCAAGATGGCTTCTTGAAACGACAAGTAACTAATAAGTCGCCTTAATTGCAGGTCACATTAGTGATGTAGGTAGCTATTATTGTAATTAGTGACTAAGAATAATATTTATCGCTCCTAAGGGACACAACTCCGCTCTATTTCTAAGATTTTTTATTAAATTCTAGTATGGGATAGCCGTGCGTGGTGGCGCGATGGCTCTTTGAAGGTAGTGTTTAGCCCAAGCTGGGCAGTGGGCACGTCACCTCCAAGCTCCAAGGTGTCCCTCAGAGGGGTGGTGATATTTAAGATTTACTCTGCCAAGTGATCCGCTGACAGTGATGTATTGTGAAATATAGAAGCAGAGAAACATTGTTGTGTTAATCGAAGGTTGGGCGATTACAGAATAACAAGTTCTGCTACCTTGCAAAGGACATTGATGGTATTGTTTATCTAATGGGATGTTCCTTGTTATAATGGATAAAATCACGTCAACATTTTTTCATATTCCAAATGTCAATAGAACAAACCTCGAATTATGTTACGAACAATTAACATACTTGTTTGACACTAATTAGTTAAAAAAAGTCTACGTATAATTAATTAATTACAGCTTAGTAAGTTTTGAATGTCTTAATAAGTCTGCACGACGTATTTTTAACTGAGGACACATATACATAATTATGTATGTACCTATGTATAGTATTCGCGATCCTGACTGTTGTCAATTTTATCTTTTTGTCAATTTATTTTGGTGAAGATTCAAGGACGTCGGATTGTTTTTGTAGTTATCAACATAATGTTACGTAGGCAGGCAACATTGAATGAGTTCTTCTTTTCGAAGACAACATCTTTTGTGTAATGGACATCTTAAAATTTGGATATAAGATGTTTCATGATGGAATCATCATGCGATTGAGGGACAACAAACTATAAATTAAAGTAAAAAGTACGAGGATAGGTATATAATTACATACAGCACAAAAAATATTGATTGGTCTCTTAACGGCCATTTTTTTAGGGATTGATCTTCGCTTATAAATTGTGTATGTAAGGTTTGATATTAAATAGTGCGTTGATGCCTTCTATGTATAGTTTCGAGCTATTTTTCATTGGAATATCATAGCCATACGACTAGGTCATTCAATTTGCGTGGTCGTTCACCAACCAGATGGACCGATCAAGTGAAAGATTCATCACCCTCCTTATTCTTCGCGGTAGTCGGAGGCGGATCATCCGCCCCAGATGTTACCCCGATGCTGACCACGATCCTCAGACATGAGGGACCGACTAAAAGAAGATCATTCAACCAACAAATGGTCTTTTATCAAATTGTAATGAGAGTACCACACTTGATGTCAACTTGGCGACGCAACCGACCCCTTGTCCGAGACCAAATTAAAGCTAGTGTTTGTCTTTACACTCTATACAGTAGCTTGACTTTTATCACGATATGGTGTAAAAAATAAATAGAGCCATAATAAGCATTACGTTTTGTTTCAATACCTCAATAGTTTTAAACACGTTGTTTTGAATAAAATTCTTAGAAAAAATGGCGTTATACCTAATATTATTACCGTATGTATAAGTAGTTCTAAGGAAAAAATGTTAGTTACAAAAAAAGTTGTGCAAGTACCTAAATATAGTTTAAGAACAGGTTTAACGTAATAAGTGTACGTTTATTGATTATATTATAAATAAGAAATGTAGTCAACACTTTTGGTTTGGTGAATGGTAGTCTAGATGTCAGTAAGTATGATAATGTTAGTTCAGCTATTAGCAGTTTGCCTAAGTAAACGAACATATGCATATGTATGTGTGACAGTAATAATTATGTATTATTGATATACACGTAGTATAACGGTCTTGGAAGTGGCTGTGTTTTTGGAGGACTGATCGCTTATATATTTACATACATTTTGCAGAAGTTTCGATGGATTCTATCAAATCTGAAATGCATTCGAAGTTATAAACGTGAGAAAACCTTATATAAGATGTCATAAAACTGACGTTATTAGGACCTCTCGCACCCGGCCTCTCACTCAAGCGAGAGGAACTGGGAAGCCGTCTCTTCTTTCTGCGAAAAAATTATGCTCGCAAAAAAAGAAGCGGAGCGCGTGAAGGAGTCATACTCCTCCTCACGCCCCAGCCGCCACAGTAAGCAACACTCCAGGCGTCGGGGATCAAGAGACGAACTCCAGCCACCGTAAGCGCGGGTCTGCGGTCGGCGAGTAAGGTAGCTCGTCGCCCGACCAGAACTAGACCCGAACATACGGCGCGTTGTTGCGTTCGTCTCACAAAGAGCCAATAGACCACAACAGACGGGGCCCTATAGGGCTGATGTTCTGCCGGGGTTGCGGGGCAAGCGCAATGAGGCACCGCAGCCTCGCCCTAGAGCAGGAGAAGGAACGGAAGGGTTTTTAATCAGTAAGAGTTTGACACTTACTCATTTAATTATTTTTCCCTCACAAAAAGAAGAACTGACGTTATTGGCCTCAAAGGATTACCAAGCTGAACATGTTCTAGAATGGAGATCTAGGTAATCGTAGTTTAGGGCGCCCTCCAGTCAGGCGGCGATATCCGCAAGGTGGCTGGTAGTGGTTGGATATTACAAGCTGGAAATCGAGCCGTGGACAGACAAGTAGATGGAAATGGGCTGGTGGTGTTCACGAAATCTGGTGAAGCTATGTCCCAGCAAGGTCGACGACCATTAAACATATAATGATTGAGTTAATTATTTACTGAAATAGCACTTGGTTCTTAACGTCTTTATTCGCAACGCAATGCGTCGTCGGTAAGTACGTGACTTCATTTAGGCAACAAAAAGTGTCATTAGGCTAACCTGCTAATACACATACATAACTAGGTACCCTGCTTACTACAAGCACTTCTTAATTACTTCTTGTACGGAAATTTGTATTATACCTTCCTGTGTCTAGACAGAAGTGGTAGTACAAATTGGAAAACGATAGTACAACAAAAAGTGTTGTTTAATTAGTTTGAGATTAAGTTACTTATTTCAACTTCCGAAAATGGGTATTATTTTTGTACGATTAACTAAAAATTTTGGTCGTGATTTATTAATAATAATTAATAATTGATTTGCGTTGTCAACTCTTTATTGGAAATGATGACTGGTTTTACTATTCATCAGCAATTGTCCTTTCTAAACCCATTTTTTTAAAAACATTGAACGCCTCACTATGCATTTACTTAGTATACATATTTTTCGCAATCATTGCACAGTGAACTACTTTCCAATTAAACAGCACAAAGTTGTAACAAAAATACTGAAACAGCTCATTAACAACTTTTACCGACGTATCATAGAGGCAATTAATTACGGCGTGTCACCAAGGAGCCGGGCAGAAACACTGCGGGCGAGGTCGTTGATAACAAAACAATAAACTACCAACTTTTGATATGTCTAATTGCAATCGTAACGAAATGGCGGCCGTCCTCGTGCCTCGTCCTCGGTTCGCTTTATCACACTCACAGCGACCGACTACAGGAAACAATACAACTATCTCTAAATTTCTACTAGAAAGGTCTAGAAACTTTCTTTTTATATACGTTCATTATTCTAATCCCCTCTGTAATCCCTAAGTATATAATCCGGTCTGGATTGCTGATACAAACTTAATTACTTATTTTTACGCTAAGGTGATCTAATAGAAAACTTACAACTGTGACTTATATGTACTTGAGAGATCACATAGTGTCTTGAAATATTTTTAAACATGTAATTTTGTCAGCACAGCGTCTGGCCACCTACTGACTTGGTAGCAAGATAGTTGTGATATCCATAAAAATGATTACTTCATATATTTAGTGTGCAACGTTTCATGACGCGACCAAAATCGCAAATGAATTCAAAGCATTTTTCATTTCCATGCTCATGGGTAAATAGTAAAAATTCAACAGTGATATTAGGTACTTATTTTTCTGTTTTATGCAATTTAGTTACAAATAAGACTGAGCCGTTCTTCGGTCTGATTATTAACAAGCTGTATTTCAGGAACCATGAACATGTCCAGCCGAACGGTTTAAAATACAGATAATGTATTTATTTTTTGTTACCGCCGTAACAAAATAATTTGGTACACAATAAATATAAGCTCTTCGTGGACCTAGTCGGTTGTTAGGAGTTAAGTTGTAAGGAAAAGTGTTCAGTCAAATCGTTTACAGATTTACAGGTGGTAGCCATCGTTTTCCAATAATTTGCTACTTGTATTGTTTTGCTTCTGAAATGTACATATTTTAAAACATTACTGATGTCCTTTCCCCTAAAATGAAGAATTTTAATTAAAATCAAATATTTTGTCGCTACAACGCTAGGCAGTACCGATGTTGAAGAAATGACGTCAGGTCACTATCTCTCTAAACGTAGTCACCGTATTAGTATGTACCTATTCATACAAATTCTAATTCCGATCTTGTTTATTTGCATCCTAAGCCGTGGTTGAAAACATTAGATTATTCATGATTCTATTAAAATAGTATTAAACATTTGTTTACCATTAAGGTGTAGTTTTTTTATATAGGATAAGTCGGCAAACTAGTAAACGGATTACCCGATGGTAAGCAATCAGCGCCACCCTTGGACACCCACCACACTAAAGGAGCTACTGGTATGTTGCCGGTCTTATGGGGTTCGGATATTTAAGGATTGTAACGTATGGGGGGAGGGATCGGGTCTCCGGTAACCTCATTCACACGGCCAAACACAAGTAGTTGTTTCACGCTGATTTTGTGTGAGGCCGTGGTATCACTCCGGTCGAGCCTCCCACACTTTTGTCCTAAACATCCTTAACTTTTAATATTATGTTTAATTTCAAGCAGCCAATTTGTTCACAGGTTCCGTACTCATTAATTCCATAAATACCCTTTACTTCCGTCCTCTGTAAATATGATAGAGCGTCCTAGACCAATTACTGGAATTAATTAAATTAAAACAAACGTACAATTAAATACAAATCTGTCAACATTTGTTTTGGAACGATAAGGTCCTTAGTTGTCGCCTTGTTCCACATTGTTTATCACTGCGAGATATTCTGATAAAATCATAAACACGGTTTAAGGCTGAGGATAGACTGGCATAAGTATTCTGTACCTACTCTAGAATATACTGATACCCTGAACTTATACTAGTGATGACCACATTACACCTATAGGATCTGAGTGATTATTAAATCCTGACCATGAATCAAATTTGAGTAAAAGAAATCGCCAACCCGCATTGAGCAAGCGTGGTGATTAATGCTCAAACCTTCTCCGTGTGAGAAGAGGCTCAGCAGTGGGCATTTATAGGCTGATGATGATGATGATGAAAAGAACAGTGAAGATTATAAATCGCTCAAGTAATTTGTGTTGTACAGAAATGGTCACAAAATCTACTTATACTACTATCTTTTTTTACAAGCAAGGCGGTTTACTATCGTCTCCGTCCATAGATACCTGCGACATCAAAGAGGTTAGGTACGGGTGTCGCGATTCCTTGGATTGTAGGATGTGACGGACCGATTCCCCTGTAACCGTACCCACACGACGATGTCGTTATACGCAGGTTTTCTACAGGACTGTAGTATGTCTATATTTCAACGAGTCGTAGTTTAAGTACCAAAGCATGTCAACATTTAAAGAAACATTTAAACACGTTAAACGCTTGAACTTCTTATGTTAAACTCGAAATAACTTATTTTAAACTTATGTAAAAAGGTTTCTTGTTCCCCTGAATAAAGAAAATGTTTGTAGATTAATGTAGCTCTTTGCTATAAAGTTGTGTGTAGTATATTCACTTCTCGGTTTCATCGTAGCACTATTTTTAAGTCATGCAATAAGAAATCGCTGTTCTATAAACATTACAATTAAAGAAAAACTCTTCCTTCTTTGTGCCAGAGTTTTCCGCATGCCCGATAGATGCCCCGTTTTTGAACATACGGTGCGTTGCGTGGGGTATGTATTTATTGTGTAAACAGAATTAACATTTTTACCCAAACAGAAAAAAATATATATTATACGTAATTTTGCTGTGAAGTTTTGCTTTTTATTTCACTTCGACTTTTTTAACAGGACAGTAAATAAAGATTCCAGTATAGCTCATTGGGTAATCTCTATTTGTATACTCGGGGAATTCTATTTAAGAGGTAGGGAAAACCGTATTATATGAACTGTTAAAATGCTAAATATTAATAAAGATGTGTGGAACAAAATAGAATGCATTAGCAATTTTGTGCAATAATCGTGATGAAGGATCCGGTACCGTGAGGCTACGGGTTCTATGTGCGTCTTACACAGCGTGGAATCCCCGAACGAAAGTTACTATCGTCAGATAGTTCTAATATCATTTCGTAACACTGAATATTCATGAACAACATCATGTAGTATGACTTAACTACTTTGCAAATGTGAAATCTTTATTATACATGACATTTTGAGAAATTTCTCTTTAAGTGTTAAAGAACAATGGGTAGACTGATCAGTGAAGCAAGCTTGTCTGTGTACCAGCCCTAGGTCGTGCAAAACGCATGCGCATGACTCGCCGCCTCCACTCGTGCGCACCTAGCCTAATGTAACTCTATAACAAATTGAGATATGGAATGTGAAATATTTACCGACATACAATACAGTTACAACTTTATACAATTATTGTCAGTCGTTAAATGTTTTAACTGCAATCGTTTAACACTGGCTCAGATTGTGAATTATAATATTCTGGTTCAATAACAATATTATTGCCATAGTACTAAATGACGAGTTTTTAAGTAAAGTAAAAGCAATAGTAGAGGATTCGAAACCTGGCAAGTACCAAAAGGACTTTTCCGAGGTATATGAGGGTACTTGTTACATATGATTACTTAGACACCCCTGACATATAATGAAGGAAAACATCGGGAGAAAGCCTGGACTTATAATTTCAAATTATAAGTTTTAAATCGCCAATCCACCTTGAGCAAGTATGGTAATTAATGTTCAAACCTTCTCTGTGTGAGGAGAGGCCTTTGCTCAGCAGTGCACATATAGGCTGATGAAGTGTTAAATCACAGGTTTCAAGGAGATCAGAGATTATTGACTAATAGCTTTTCCATTCTTGCCTGCTCCAGGCTGCTAGGGCCGCGGTACATAATATAGAAAGTAGTATGGAATACATGTGTTTTGAGAAAGAGTAAAATTATTTGATTAAATAAAAAAGATATGGTCTGGGAACATGGTGGTATTGTTGTAATACCACTGAAATAGTGTCAACTTAATTAATTCGAAACGGAAGTAACTGAAACAGACCTTGTTCTGCAGCAATTGTTCAAATAGTGCAGCATATAACATACACAACATACAAGTACATTATACACACAGTAATTACTACTTAATATAAAATAAAATCATTATAATCTGGTATAGTTCGCAGTTTGTATGGAACTAGGAAACGACTGCATTGTTAGTTAATCAATTATGGTCAATAACTACCAATTGAACAGTTCGTCGTTTAGGTAATGTCGCAGAGCATGGGTCATACTAATTGCAATTAATTTACAATATGATTACGAATTTATACACTCAGTCGAATAGGTACCTAAGGCACAAGAAGCTACTCCGATCATTCTTCAATGAATTTTCGACTTTACTCTGATATGATAAAATTGAAAATGTTTTGAAGAAAGTCACTTAAGAGTAGTTCAATAAGTCTGCATGGACATAGTATTGAAATTGTAGTTCTCTTACCTTGAGCCATGGTCACGAGCACTGCCTTCTCCGCGCCCTGGCCAATGATAAACTGGCTTCTTCACCGCGGAAACCTTGCCCATGCAACTAATTGTATTAGACGTATTATCTGCTATGCTTTATTTCAACGTTATCTATGCTGTTCTCAAACAACATATTGCTCGAAAATCAACCTTATAGTCTAAGTAATAAGATGGTGTTGACAGTTTCGCAGTAGCTTCTTAATGTTATCTGAACCGTATATTCAGCAAATTGTGGTACGAAAAGTTTGTGTGTCTGTGTATTAATCTCGTTTTATGATTTGATTGCTGGTGTAGGTGTGGCCTGATGCCGTCTCGTAAGTTTGAAGCCAAAGCCTCATCACATAGAGGCAGGAGTAGGTATTCTTTTGCCAGAAAGCGTCGGATATAAGTTTTGTGAGGTCTCGTATTCCATCTTAATCAACATTTAATAATAAGTCACTATAAGGATATTAATACAAGAAAACTTGTGCGTTTGATGTTGTATAGTTCGTGTATCTGTCACAACTCGACAAGAACCAACTAAGATCATATTGAAATTTTATAAATATCAAATATTTTTTATTAAAATACACCCGGGGTTATGGGTGCAAGTGCAACGATTTACCACGGCTTGGCTCGGAGCAGGAGAAGGAACAGGGTTGTTACAACCACATTCCTCCACTCCACTTCCTTCATTTGGATTTCGATAAAATCATGACGTTGGAGAGCCTGCTTTGAAGAGGCCAGCTCGACCGGAATCCAATCTTCTGTCAAAATTTCGATAAACGCTCTTGTAACCTCTGCTGTTATGGATGCTCCTGGGCGGCACAGATTGCTTACCATCAGATAATTGGCGCCCATGCTGTAAGTGACAATGTTTATACCTGCATTAACTTTAAAATTGCATAATACTTAGTTCGTTTCCATACGGTCACTGTAACTTGTACGGAGGTAGAGGAACAGTGCGCTGGACACACGACGCAGGAGTTGTTGAACTATTCAGTGCAGTCGCTACATTGTTTTAAAAGTAGTTACAAGTTCGGTGCCGGGTTAGTTATCTCTTTGTTGTAAAGTACACTCGCTGCAAGTTGAGATGCACATACATAATGTAACATCACGATTCTGTGGACTCCGGCCACGGAGGCTGGCACCACGGAAACTTTACTTGGAACCTCTGTTTTACCACTTTCATTAAAGTTGCCGATAAACTCATGTATGCCATATATTACGTTCAGTATTCAAATTCATCTGACACCTAGTGGCTATTAAGACATTCTTTGAAGCAGAATGCCGAGTTTTCTTTACATTAAACCTATCGAGATTTATGATGTTCTGTGATACGATTGGCGAGCTCAAAGCTGATCAACCAATCAAAGAGCTAAACGGTTACGCAAAGAGAACTTACACTAGGCACTCTAGCTCTTTGAGAGTGCTGATATGGCGTACAACAGCCACGGGGAGATGACAGATGCTAACTCTCATTTGTGGATCGGGGAAATCTAAGGTTTTAAATATTTATTGGATAGGTTGTCATGCATCTATGGCCAGTCATGTCAAATTAATAACCAATGATAACAGGGGTTGAGCGTTTTACTGTTCACGATGCTATTCGGATATGTTGCTGAGAATCTTAAAAACTAAACCTAATAATTATTTGTTCAACAACTTGAGACCCCACGCATGCAGATCGACGAATGTGTGGCAGTTAAATTATAATCTAAACCAGTTTATAAAAGGCCAAGAGGAACACTAACGCTGCTTAATACAGTAACTTACACCAAAATATGTAATAAACAACATTTTAGACCTCCAAAAGGTACTCACAGATGCGGAAATGCGGTCGGAACTGTTATATAAACAAATAATTTTGAAATACGTAAGTGACAAGTCTGTGCGACCTTACTTTGAGTTACAGTAACGTGGGTACTTAGTTAAAAACATTTCGTCTAATGATTTACCAGTAAATTGTCAACGAGTATTGAACGTAGTGTTAAGCATTGTGTGTTATGTATTGTTTGCATGCTATGCAATTTGAAGTTTTGAATATTTTGCTATGACCTGCACCCATAGTGCGGGTTTAGAGATAGCCGACTACAGGACACGGGAGAGAGACCAGACAACAGTGCTCTCTGATAAACCTACAGTTTCATTTAGAGTCCAGCAGAGCTAATAGATTATCACAGACTGGACCCTACAGGGCTGATGTTCAGCCGGTGTAATCTAGCGGGCTAGCGCAACAAGGCACCGCGGCTTTAGCCTAAAGCAGGAGAAGAAACGGGGAAGAAAGGTTTAATCAATAACAAAAATCTGACAATCCTTCTCGCCTCACCCTTTAGCGAGAAGATTTATTTGATGATTATCGCCTCACAAAATAAAAAGCGGTGTAGTGGCACCGATTTCTGCCAGTTGTTGTTCATAATGATCGTTGAAATCCTATTCTAAATCATCCTTTACAATTGTTATGGATATTAGTGTTCAGTAAGGATTGTCAGGATACACATTATTAGAACTGACTATCGATAAACCAAGATCTTGAAATATTAGCCAGCTAATACTACAGCTACTGGTGCAGTGATTGACTGACAGATCCGGTTGACATCAATATTGATTGGGAGTGTATCTGTTGCATTGTGCAGTGAGTGCAGTGTTACGGATCTTATGCCCGTATTGCGGTAACCTTGCGTTTCATACAATACAATGTTGCAATGGTTATTAATTAGTCTGTTCTGCATTCTATGGTACATTTGTACTTTACTATTTATATCAATCATTCTCTGTCTTATGACAAGGAATAGGTTCTCCAAAAACCCGCGGGAATAACACGGTTCCTAAATACAAATCTGATATATATTTACCGTGTTTCCCCACGGCTTATTATCTATATTGTAAGGTTTCCCAATTTCTAAATCTCCGGAATCCCAATAAAAAAAACTTGAAAAAGAATAAGTACCTATAGTCTTCACTTGTTACTCCGCTGGTGGGGGTATGGGTGTTCATGGGCAGCGCCAATTGCTTACCATCAGGTAATCCGTCAACTCGTTGGCCGACCTATCACATAAAAAAAATATAGATTGTGTGACAAGTAGACTGACCAAATTGAATGAATCTATATGAAACATGAGTTTATATCATATTGCATCAAAAGTGGGCGTCGGGCGTTGTATCAGTGACAGAAGATGTATATGTGTATGAAATAACTAAAGTAAGGCTCAAAGACCCTTCATAAGTTAAAACGTTCATTTAAGTGATAAAAGTAAGTTTGGTTTTTTAAACTGAGATGAAGCCGAGATTAAAACCTCTTTAGATAACGGGGACCGTTAATAGACAACTGAGACATAATAGTGGCCATTAACGCTCATTAAAAAAGTATGGCATCAAACCAAAGAGTATAATCGTCAGACATTACGTCGGCCATATTGTATTAGGCCAGTTTTTGACGTGTTTGTTTAAATTAAAATCTTATATTATACCTTATATTTTATGGATGTGTATATTTTATAGTGAGAAGATTTTGTAATGAAGGTAAAATTGTGGAATTACTACTATTGATGCTTACATTTATTACCTAAATTCGGAATTGTTGTTGAGATTTCCTGCCTATATGTATTTTTGTTGACCATCACGTAGATGCAATAAAATTGGGTCATTTTATTTTACGTCTATTCGTCTACTAATGGCATGATGTTGATTTTAATGAAGTAAATTAGTAGGGCTTGCAGGCGACTACTAGGTAGATAGAGGGTTCGACATCTGTAATAACAGCGGATGTTTGTAATGAGGGATGATTACAGTAGTGCGATAAATAACTTGTAGAAATCGTGGCTAATTAGTGATTATTTAGCTGTCCTGCCCCCGATGTAAACTATACGACAAGAAACATCACAAGCTGTTTAGCCAAGCGCGATGAGAGGAAAACAAAGTTAGTTATGTGCGTATTTAATGGCGAATATTTTTGGTAATTGGCCTAATGAGGGCGACGAAATGTTTTCCTCATTGTTATTTCCGTAATGAAGATGTAATTATTTTCGTTCCGGCGTGTTTACCATTTGAGTGCCCGCGCTCTATTTTTGGGAAGATCATGTGTTGTGTACGTGTTTTTGGGATTAGATGGTCGAGTTCTCTTCGATATATGTATCTCTACAAGCACTTCTGTTTCCGTTGTCAGTTTTTTATTTCATTATTCTCACCACTTCCAAAAGACTTATGCGCTGTCCGTCTTTAAAAGCAAAATTTTCTTAACTAATGCTGTTACAATTGATCATATCAGAGTTGATCATAAAACTAATTGTTAAAAGTTGTGCTAACAATCACAAAACACATCTTTAGTTTTTTTCATTTCTTTATCAATACCAGAACAAAATAACTCATATTTATATGTATGAACTAAATATACGTATCTGTTGGCAAGTTTGGATATTTGTGGTACAATAAGTTCCGCGTGTGGGTCGGGAACAATGTCTCGGCACAAATTAGATTGATGTTGCTCCCCAGTAGGTACCGTAACCTTAGCAACAGCTCAACTTATACAATATTTTGATTTTAATTTCGGAGTCTTATAAATGTATCATGTTTTTTAACGTGTAACTTTTTAATTGTATATCTCAAGTGTAGCCTAAATAACAGTTTGTCACAATCGAGTAGGTCCGCCCAGCCATCATGATCGTTATCTAAGATATATTTTATTTATCTAATATATTTATACAAATGTAAAATAAGCATACTTCGGACCGTCGGGAACCGGTTACACACACACTACACAGGTATAACATGTAATATTAGTGTTTTTGGGAGAATTTCCATGTTTGTGTAACCCGTCAATTACTAGGAATCGCAAAGCCTGCCCATCTCTGCGGCGTGCCTCGAGCGAGTCTGCTTGTAACGCTTGACGTGGTCGACTCTCACAAGAGACGAGATACGAATGTTTGGCTCATTCCCTCCCTTACTGCGTCTTGCATCTGCACATGACGTGTTGACGAACCGGTTGTTGAGGTGTCCCCGCTACTGATGCAGGGGGTAGCCGCCTGAGTTGATATTAGGTCATTTTATCCAATAATCACAAAAATGATAATCGTGTACTTGTGTTAATTAATAACAAAAAGTGGCATCGTGAAACGGATTTTTCAGTTATTCAAATAGCTAATTATAATATGAAGTCCAACAAAAGTGGTGTATCACACTTTTTCATATTAATAGATCTTTAACCGAAACCCGCTTGTATAATGTAAAAATTAAGTTATTAACTAGTGAAGCGGCAGTAACATATCCTGCTGCGTAGGTGTGTTGATTAATTGAATTATTCAGGCATCATTGTTAAATAATTCATCGTGACCGATATACCTACCTGTGGTGTCGACCTATATAATTGTCGGAATAATCAAGTTAACCATATTGCCAGTATAATTATATTGATAGATTAACTAGAACTTAATGAAAAGTAATGAATTAAGAATATTAATTTCAATGTATCTATTACATCTTGCAAGTTAGTAAATACATTGTATGTATATCTTGCAGGCTACGAAATTGTCCAAGCAGCGGTCCACTGCTCGACCGGAGCACTCCCCGAGGTCTAACGTGGACCAGACCTTCAGTTCCCCCGAGCTCCCCGGCGACAGGAACAAATTCAGGAGCAAGTCGCGAGTGGAGGGCTCCGGCAAAATTTGTTTAGACGTACAATCTGCTTCGGAGTCACAGTTGGTGAGTTACCTTGACGTTATATATTGTAGGTCTAATGGATCAGTGTCCAATTGTTGAATTTTCTTTCCAGCTTAGCCGAGAAAATGAGACATCGCCTAATTCTCCTCAGTTAGACTATATACCAGGCAAGGGTGATCAAAGTTTCAGTCCAATCTCTTCCGACATTATGAACTGCATCAGTCCAGTCCAGGAGACCAGTAGGAAGTGCACAAGAGTATGCACGCAGAGGAATCCCGCTGACGCAGTGAGGGGAACATCGAAACCAGAGAAAGCCAGGTGCAACAACAGACAAACAGCGCCACGAGTGAGTATAGCTTGAAACATGTTGCAAACGATAAAGCTCATACCATAGATACTGTTTAGAATATGTTGTCAGTCGGTCTATAATAAAGTTGGCCTGTTTGAAACAAATATTTTGAATTTTACTTTGAGTTTGACGAAAGCGAAAAAATAACACGTAATTATATTTTATTTTCAGAAATCGGAAGCATGTAAGTTTTGATTTTAGTAATAATTCATTAAATAAGAATTATTACTGACGTTTTTGTTTGGACCTAGGTTCTTCCTTACTGTTAGATTCGGACGAGGCACTATCACGTCAGATCCGGGACATCCACAACGATGCTAGGAAGAGCACCAGAATCATCAGAGACTCCAGGGCGAGACTCCTCGAAATACAAAAGGTAGTAAGTCGGAAGATGTACCGTAGCAAGTTAAGTGCAGTAGAACTAGTCACGTATGTATATGTCGCAGCTTACTAACTTAATTAGCTTTCAATGGATGGCCTGAATGTAGGCAGCTATTTGATTGAATGCCTTATGTGCTCATTCAGCCATAAGATGAACGGTGAAGGGGGATTGTCGTTTCAACAGAGTCCTTACCAGATTGGTACTATAGATTAAGTTTGACTTGTGGATATTAAGTCAGTTGCTTGCGACATATGGGATTTAATTAATCGTAATTAGAAATACGTTATAAAATTATTATGCGGTTCGTTCTAGTGAGATGATTAGTCGATTTATCTTTTTGTCCTGGCTATTTCATAATAGTTTTGGTTGTCCTAGTCATACAGACATGAGCCTAGAACTATGTTGTGTAGTACCTATAACGAGCCCTGAATATTGTTTAGTTTATAGGGAATAATATTATTGAATAACTTGAACATAATCTCAGCGTTAACTAAACACATGTATTTTCCCAGCCGGCTGTGTTAATTTGTAACACAAATTCTAAAATCATAAGTTACCGACATCTGCCGCCGTCTGTTTTAATAGACTGAGAATAACTAATGAACTCGCTAAAAGCTTTCCTGAAATAAACAGAATATAATTTTATACAAGGTTAAAATATTCGTAGGTATCACGGCCTTTGGTCAATTTACAGCCTTTAGTCAGTGTGCCGCTGTGAAACGAAGTGCAGAAGTTCTACAGTGAATTGTATGGTACTTCTGGAAGTGATTACAATCTACCTATTATATCTCTATCAAACTGTTGAGTTGCTGTTTTTTCTTTCACGTCGGTTTTGTCAATCGCTCGAAGTGGCATCACAGCAGGCGGCTATTGTCGTATTGTACAGAATATCTGTTCACGTCTCATGTCACAATACAAGCTCGCGCCAGCTCGTCATACAGGGCCCCCTGAAGAGGAAGGAGGGGGGAAAAGGGAACAGCAACATTACGCCAATCGTCATGTTTTTAAAGTGATCAATAATTCATGTTGCGAATGGATCGGATCTCCAGCCGTTGCTTATTAATATTTAAATGAATCTGGTATGGCTTGTGAGATATTTATTTTCTCAAACAGATTTTGATTAACGTATTGTTTACTCCCCTTTAAAAATGTTTTATTGAGATAATCAATCGAGTTGCCTCTAAATGATGTACCGGGCATATTAATATCTCTCTCGCCATTGTAGGTACTATGAATGTTCCCGGGAATCAGGCAAGCCTTCGTATTAGTAGTAAAGTATTACAACTTACTAAATAATAAACTATCAAGACACTACATGTGTACGATATTTTTTTATAAAACTATTTGTGTAGAATGTCCTTAATCTTATCACTGACTAACAAAGGCTCTTGTAGAAATCTGTAATAACGGAGGCGGATGTGAAAGAACTGGGTGAGAGGAACGAGCTGCTGCTGCGGGAGATGGAGCGGTTCGACCGGATGACCAGGAACATACAGAAGCTGATGGGCGGTGACGTCCAGCTGAAGAGGAGCAGGGAGGAGCCTCAGCGGTGCATGGACTACGTGCCAGGGAGTGTTTATGGTGATTAAGAGAAGAATTATTTGTTATATTTAGTGGCCGCTTGTAGAGCAACATGTTCAAGACGTCTTTCCATTTCAATGTCTTTATCGTGAAATGATGTTAGGCAGGCACTTTCTTTGTATGTTAAAAAGCGATATAAAGCTTTTGTCCTAAACTTTTTTCCTGTTTGGTTCACTATAATAATTAGAATGCATCGAGCTACTCATTGTACCCTGCAATTCCCGCGAACAAGTGGAGTAACACTAGCAACACGCTGCAGTGCGACTGATTGCTATGTTTATTCTCACAATGACTAATCAACGAGCCGGTGACGTGAGAGCCAGGCCTCAGGTTACGTGACTTTGTTACTGTTGACACCGACAGCTCTGCATGTATTATAATCCAAATATACAAGCACAACGTGTTTTCTGGAAATTTTACAGAAAACTGTTGGTGTAATATTTTACTTTGTTATTGCCGTTGACAATTGCTGAAGCAAAAACAATTTTGCTGTTGTTATACAGAGCCACCTCTACACCACGAGATGAAGATGAGTCATCCGACGGTGCTGCTGGCGGGGCCCCGCTGCACCCCCGGCTCCGGCCTGGGACACTGCGAGCCACAGACGCGCAGCAAATCCGTACGTCCACATCCTTGTACCAGATGTAAACATTAAAAACTAAAAATACCAAGAAAATGTAACAAAATATGAAAATATATAATTGTAACGATTATTGTGTTTCTTTTAAGGAGATAGACCTGACTCGCAAGCTAAGTGAGAGCTACGACATGCAGGAGAAACTTGCTGCTGATAATGCTGATCTGGAAGTCAAGAGGTGTGACGCAGCACATGCACACGAGTAGAGTACACTAGCAGGAACAATGGATCGCTAATATGAGCACACTACATACTAATTTTTCATTTGCTTGATCAATTGCCATTTTTATGAATCGAAACCAGTAACTACACTGCAATTTAAAACTGCCTAAAGCAAACCTTGAGGCGAAAGCCAAAGTCAACATGTTAACAACAATGCCACAAAGAGTATTTATTCAGTTCATTATCAGGTA
This sequence comes from Spodoptera exigua, assembly GCA_902829305.4. Lineage (NCBI taxonomy): Eukaryota > Metazoa > Arthropoda > Insecta > Lepidoptera > Noctuidae > Spodoptera > Spodoptera exigua. The sequence goes on along the minus strand of LR824601.2, from coordinate 411,957 downwards.
CATTGATTTTAAAAAATTAACTTCCGTCACAAATATTCAAATTTTGAACTCACAATCTAGACGTCAGATGTCAATAGTATCAGTCAAACAACAATCGCTCAGTCAATCAAAACAGAAATTCACAAAACATGTTAAATTAATTTATTCAGTATAAGCAGAACGCACCATGGGTAAGTTAAGGTATGTACTTGCAGGTATATATTGTACAAGGAACTTATGACCAAAGACCAAAACTTGGAGACCTGCAGAGCACAGGTCAAGAGGCTGCAAGGGGAGCTGAAGCTTATGAGCAGAGAGAACAGTCTGCTACATGAGAAGCTGGACAAGAACAACCCGAAGGTGATGGCTTTCAATGCTGCAGTCTAGTGCTGTAACTTATAGCTCGGCTCAAATAGTGGTCTTGTGACATAGTGCAGTTATATCTCAAGTTGTGCCGAGTGATGTGTACCAGTGGGTGCCTTACTTTTACAGGGAGATGCTTCTGCGGTAAACCAGGACACCAAATGTCAACAAGACACAGATTCGAGTGAAGATGTGAGTGGTTTTGTGATATAGAATTACACTCAGAGATAATAATTATTTTAGTTTTACATAATAATTATACATAATAATTAGCATGTATTTGGAACTTTCTATATTTTTGGTATCTCAAGTTGTGTCGTATCTTGGTGCTGTGACATTTTCCTCTTTGGTAACAGAATCGAGCCATTATGCAATTCATAGAATATACAGGCAGTTAGGTTAATGTTTTTCAGCAAATATTGTAACTGTGTTTTTGTTTCAGAACGAAAAGTCTAATATTTATACGGAGAAACTGTTTAGCAAATTAGAAGATTACAAGAATTCATCTGAAGTCTTAGTAAGCGTGCTGATACTATTTCTTGTAATGATGATAAATGATAACTTACATCATCAGCCTGTAAGTGCCCATTGCTGAGCAAAGGCCTGATGACGCTTGTTCAAGGCTGATTTCAAACTTATAATTAGAAATTATAAGTCCAGGTTTCCTTTCGATGTTTTCCTTTACCGTGTGTTAGTGTTGTCTAAATGATCATAGAAAGTGCATATAACTCGGAAAAAGTCACATAGGTACTTGCCAGGTTTCGAAACTGTGTGCGGTGTGGGTGCCTTAACCTCCGGGCCATTACGCCCTTAAGATAATTTAAGATATAGCTACTTAATTTAAATGCCCTTGCGAATATAAAACAAAGTCGTTCGTGTTAGTTAGTTTCATACATTTTGCGTTTTGCAGGAGAAGCAGTTAGGTGGGTTGGAGCAGGAAGTGCATCACATAAAGATGGAGATGCAACAAGTGAAGATTGCGAGCACCGCGTGCAAGGCCAGTACTGGCCTCCCTAACACTTGCTTCGAACAACCGGTCAGTGGCTTGGTGTAACTGAATACTATGCGATGTTATCGTGTGCTCTTTACAAGTGTTTATCAAATGGTTTGTTCATATTTATTTGCAGCCAGGACCACCAGTGCCCCCCTTGGCAAGAGCTGTAAGTATAACACTGGATAATGCAGTAGTAACTCTTATTGTAGTGACCTTCTGATGTCTCTAATTTGTTTGCAGTGTGGTGTCTGTCCGCCTTGTCCGGCACCCTGCAATCCTAACGCGCCACCGGTAAGCATCATTGAAATATAAAATATGTTTTATCTACAAATTTTCTTTTCGGGAATTTGTCAGTAATTTTTATCTGTTCACAGACTCCAGCTGAGAAAGAAGTGGAGAAACTTAAAATTCAATTACGACAGACCGAAGAAAGCTTCAAAACAAAAGTAGCTGAGGTATGACATACATACAAATTGTGCTCATTCAGTTTATTAATGTATCCGTGAGGTGTATCGTGACATAGCCGGGTACGTGCAGCTAACAATATGTCAGTAACAGTGCATTATTCATGTTCACTGCGGAAATCGAAACCGCAGCCAAATTGCCGACCGATTGTGCATCCACAGAGAGCGGATACCGAGCCATCAAATATTAAAATGTATTTTGTTTAATCTTGTGGCTACCTGCATTATTGTGGATGGTAATTATGTGAAATGTAGGATTTTAGATTATGAAAGAATTGTTTGTATTTTGTATTTTTCACAAGTCGAATCCAACTTTGTTAAATATTGATGGAGAGATGATCACAGCCGCTCGCAAGTCCTTGCCGTTGCTTATGTAGCTAGGTATAAATGTCAAGACGTTTTATAATATAATCAATATATCAAAGATAGCTATCGAAAATGAAATAGGTACGCATGTATACAAACATTTCTATTAAAATGCAAGTATATCTACGTACTTACCGAGTTTAAAAAAATAGAAATTAACAATTGATAAATTATTATAAGACTTCTATAGTTTTTAATTATGAACAAAATTTAATATTTCGTGTTGTACTTCAACGGATATAGTGCGCCTTGCTTCGAACGGAACTGCTGAAAAAGAAAGAAGAGTTGGAGAAAGAGAGATGTCAACATCGAGAGGTTCAGAACAAGTTGAGAGAGTTGGAAATGAAGTTCGAAGGACTAGCAACTCATACAAACATGTTGTTGGGGACCAAGGAACAGGCCTTCGAGCAGGAGGTGAACGTGAGGTCTCTGAAGCAGTGCTACAGAGAGGCCAGGGAGGAGATTGACGAGTTAAGGACTCTAATGAAGGAGCAGAATGACCAGTTGCAGGATTACAGGGTCAAGGTAAGTAACATTGCACATGGTAAATTGTGCATTGAGTTGGATCTAGTTTGTACTAGGATGTGACATTATTTTTATAAATAACATAGTTTACAATAGTTTAAATACATTTAGCCTTGATCTTATTATTGGTATTTGCTAAGAATTTGACTTTTCGCCGATAAAAGTGACTAAACAAAGTGCTTGAAGATACACACAAGCTTCAACGTTTTCTGTAATCAATCAGTCATAAACTTACTGGTAAAATAATAGCTCCTAAAATCTTTTTAAGAGTATAAGTTCAGTTGTAAGAATCTTATTGTTTTCCCTAGTACTTGCAAGCCCAGCAACTGGTGGAGGAGCAGCGTCGTCAGATGGACATGATGGACATGGACAACACCAGGATCAGTGAGCAGATTAATCTGGAGATACAAAAAGTCAAGGTACACATTTCTTTCTTCTTTCACAACTTTTTTCAACAAATCGAGGTATCGTAAAATGTACATCATTATTTTTTTAAATAGTGCCAGTTTATACTAATATTACTAATATAATTTGACTTAAAGTTTTATCATATTAAAACCGTTCTTTTAAAAACTAGCCGAGACTGAAGTTGTTTATCATTAAAAAGTGACCTAATTGTAGGTTTTTTACTGCGATTTCTTCACTATAATACAAGAAGTAAACCAAACAACGTTTGCTTCATGTTATAATATGTATAATGAATTGTATGTGTTGCTTTTGTAACAACTAACATGATGTATTAAAATAATGGTAGTCACATTAACTAATATAGTATTACACTTAACGGCAGTGTTGGCATCGACTCCGCAGATGAATGTCTAAAAAGTCTAAAATAAGATATTTTACCTAAATTTGTATCTGACCGACCTTCCACCCGTATAATATCTTAACTTTCATAACTGCTTATCACAATTTCCATGCAGTGATTAAATTTTAATTAACGCCGCAGTTAATTATCGAGAAGTTGTTGTCTCGCGGTGAGAGTTAACTTTGTAACTTGGGATTTGTTTAACAAATAGCATCCTGTTTAAGACTCGGATCAACAGTGTTACGTGAATTACAACTAATTGTAGGAAACACAGTCGCCTTAGTTGTGTGATAGGGATTATATGATGTTCACTAAACTCATTATTGAAACACTGTCTTATAAAATGTTACTTAGTTGAAGTTCCAAGAGAAGCTACAAGAATTAGCGCCGATCCCGGATCTTTTGAAAGCGACGCAGATGCGGCTGAAGGATGCGCAACAAGCACAGGCCCTTGCCGAGCACAACGCTGAGCAACTTGCCAGGGAGCTTAACTGTGCCAGGGAAAAGGTGAGCACACTGAGCACCAATGTTGCGTAGCTCTTACATCGGACACATTGTACAGCATTCGTTCTAACATTCGACACTGATAGTCAGTGGAGTGAGATCATTAACTTGATTCTTTGCACAGGTTCACATACTGTTACACAATAGTACAAAACCACCACCAGAGAAATCACAGGAGAAGAGCTCTGACGAGAAACAGTTGGCCATGATGCAGCAGAGATTGGCGCAGGTCACTGAGACCAACGTCACTCTCAAGACCGAAATCGAGAGGCTAAAGTGAGTACTGATGCTGGCAGGGAGGGCTGAAGTGTTGATTTATAATTTTGTGAACGAGATATAGTAAACCTGATTTCTAATAAATTCTAATATTTTATTTTTATCAGAGCGAATGTCATTCGCATGGAAGAGTCTGTGCTAGCAAATGAGAGGCGTCTACAGGAGAAGATGCACGAGTGTGCGCAGATAGGTGGCGAACTGGACCGCGCCCGGGACGAGGCGGCGCGCGCTTTACAGCGAGCCAACGAGCGCACGGAGACCATTCGCAAGTAAGTGGCCTAGACGACATTTATTATCCTGCAGTACAGGTATAGTAACAGCATCGGCAGACGCTTGATTGTTATATTATAATTCCAGATGTATGCAGACCACGATAGCAGAAATGGAACGACAGCTAGCAGCCACCCGAGCTCAAGTAAAGACAGCTGAAAAAGATCGCGAGGAAGTAAGTGGTCACAGACACTTTCTATGAGCTCACACTGGAGTATTTACGATCCAATCTACATTTGTTTTGTTTGCCACCACAGTTGCAATGTCGCATGCAGTGCCAGATCAGACGTCTGAATGATAACTTCGAACAAGCGCAACTTCGCATCCTGGGGCTTCAAACACAAGTCCAAACACTGCGGCGAACTGTGTCCAGCACCAGCGAGGGTGGTGAGGGCGATGAGCTACAGGAGTGCACTTGTAAAAGTATCTTTGAATAATTTCAGAAGATACTGCATTGTTACAAGTATATGACGGTTGTTGATGTAAACTACGAAATTGGTCAAATGAGCTAACCTGAAGTCTTTGTGGTAAATTGCTTGGCTATTAACGTTGTAATCGACAACGCCTTGCGAAAGAGATATAAACGACTTGTTCCTTCCAATGTCTGCTGTACTCACCAAAAAGAAAGTTTTACGAAATTGACAGGGAAATAAACAATATTTAGCTTATTGTTTTTGTGGATATTGGAAGGAACCCATTCATAAATGTTATATTGTTAATCCCTGGCTTTGCCCATGGTCTACGTAAAATGTAGAATTTTTTGCTGCATCTTTTATTGTGTAGGTGATAGTGATAACAGGATCCGTTCTGTCCCAAAATTAAAAGGTTAAAGAAATAAACAATGGTTAATTATTTATTTGGTGTTTTATTTTGATATCCATGTTTATGTAAGTAAGGTAAAGTGAACACAATGTGTATGGCTCCTACATGTAACTGAGGTAGCTATATTCCACGCTGGGTCTTTGATTGCCTCTTGTCTTCCTACCAATCTGGTTATACATACCTTTCTCGGAATTTTTTCTTAACTTTATTACTCTGAGATGAAATTTGCACGAGAAGGAAGATATTTATTATGTCGCATGTTATTTCGAGAGCTTGCTTTCATATGTTCCTATTTACTTGTGAGAAATGAAGCACACTGTTCAAGTTCACTTAGTTTGTTTCATTATCTCGATAATTACATTCAAGATTACAATTATTGTTTGAACTAAATTGAAGTGGTGTTGTTGCCGTTGTGGTTGTCTCGCTCGGGCTCCCTGACTTGGTGCATGTTGCCTGCTGTAGCGAAGCACGAGCGCAGCGCCTCCTGCGCGAGGTGTGTGTCCCGGTGCGGAGCCCGAGCTACCTCATGGAACAGGTCGATGGCCTCGCACATCACTGTAATTGCTTCGTCGGTACGCTCTTCGTCCATCAACCTTGCACCTTCCTAGAAGACAAGAGAAAAGATATAAGTCAGCGGCGAAAAACAGTAAAAAACTTTATGCTATATAGTATTATTAAATACCTATTACGTAACATATAATATATGATGACGTCTGAAAAACACTATAAATATTGTAGGATCTAAGCCTTGCTAATTATTCCCAAGGCGCGCTCTGTTGATACCACTAAAACTTGAGTATTACGTTTGTTACTCGGCTCGATTGAAATTAATTTGAGTAAACGCTGAAATTGTACTGTATATAACCTAACGTGTTTGAAGCCTGTTAGTAACTATTTGGTGACGTCATCCGACTCGTGACGTAGCCGACGATGTTATATCCTGAACTTTAAGCATTAATAAATTGTACAGCACCAGATTTTGCTCGCAACTCGTACATGTGGAATATAGAATCAAGTAAGTATTTGTGATTTTATGTACCTAATTAATAATTAAATGCCAATAAACAAACGGTAGATTAAAAAAGTTAATATTTAAAAAACATAGGTAATAAAAATTTAACAAAAATTGGTTATACATATAAATGATTTTATGCCAAAAAATCCGTCAAGCAAATTCATAGCTGCTTTAGTTAAATATAGTTACCAAATTTTAATTGTTACAAATGCTTAGTTACTTCGTCTCCAACCTGATCACTTATATATTCTATAGATATATGCATAATTAAAATGGGTTAAACTATGAGGTTGAAAATGAAAAAAAAGTAACTTATTTATATTATCAAACAGAATAAGCTGCGGATATGTGAGAATGGCAAGATAATAAAAAAATTAAGAAAAATCTACAACTAAAGGATCTCGGCAACCAAAATAATTTTCCACCCACGAGATGTCGCTACCAGTCGCTATGCGAAACAGTTCGCCTGACATGGACATTTGCGGCGGCTGCTTGGAGTGTCCGACTAAATCTTCGTTCACAGGAAACTGTACGCGCTAAACTTAAACATATCGTAAATACATCTTACATTTTTGAGATCAATTTGATCTTATATGATAGTTTGTTATCAGAAATAGCTGTGGTCCCTTGGGCGTAGATAAATTAACGTTACCTAAATGAGCGTGGCTGATAAATTAATAGGATTTCGACCCAATGTTTTGGTTATATTTCATTAATTACCTTTAAATAATAAGTTACGTGATATATAAAGTAAAAGGTATTCAAAAATTATTTACGAGATAGTATAAGTTAGAATGTGATTAATCTGTGATTTCTATATTTCTGATATTTGTAACGTAATACTATGTTTAAGTTACAATAGCTTTTTCACCCCAAGTTTTAGGAAACATCTGTGTTAAGAGTTATTTAGATAGTTTTATGTTGCCTATGTAATTGTAGTAGTACTAGATTCAACTACTAGATGGCGACGTAAGGCTCAAAGTAAGCGTGTTTATTGCGTGAAAGAAGGATGGAAATTCAGACCTAGATCACCTAGTTTACTGCTTTAAATTCAAATTTGTTCGATAATACGGTCTGGTAAATTTTGGGCTCTTAGTGTAACATTGATATCATTAAAGAGCTTGATAATGTTGGAAAATAAGTTTAAAATAACACTCATTTAGCGAGTTTCCAATCTTTTTAAGGATAGAGATTTGGTCGATCTAACGTGTTATTGAATTATACGTAATGTAACAGCGTCTCAACGGTAAAGGCCAGGCTGAAGACTGCTTTTGTTTTGGATTTTTTTACTGATAGCCGTCCTGAGAAGAAAAGTTATTCGTGAGATTAAAGATGCTATAATGATTTATTGTTTTGTTTATAATTTTTTTGAAACAAAATTAAACGTCTTATTCTTTAGCGGTGGTCAGTCTGCTTTCAATAGTGCAACGGTATTGTTTGAGATACAATGTTTTGTTGGTTTGTATCTTTTATGTTTTCTTGCAAAAAACGAAAACAAAGGGAGCAAGAAATACCCAACATAAAAATTTTAACATTAATATAATGTTTATTTTTACGTTACAATTCCGTATCAATCCAAAGTAAAAATCCAGTAGGTCCACTTTAAAATTTAAGTTTTGTAAAACGGCAATTTCAACAATTGAAATCTTGAAACCTAATATTTGTTTTTAGACACTTTGTAGGTGGCACTCATATGGAAAGGTTAATATGTATTTCATCCGAAATAATATTAAGAAATCAGTGGATACATACTTGGTATTGTTTGACACATCGATTGACGGTCTCCATTTGGATCTTGACTAGCTCCCTGTTGATGGGCGTGGAGCAGCGCGTGCATCGGTTGGGCAGACATTGCAGGGCGGCGCGGAACTTGGACATGCAGTCGATGTTTGGACATCTGGGTGACGTAGAACAATTATAGACGTCTTATTGTTGGTGCGTCTGCCTGGTGTAACGAGCTGGGCAATAGCTATAGCAGCTATTTTTAGTCACAGGACTAGTGAAATAAAACTTTACTGAACCTTGGCCTTATAAATATGAATCAACTAGAGGTTATTGTCTAGTTGTGCCAATCGATAAGTACCAAACTACTTGATTAGAGTTGCAAGTTTAATGAGGTGAGGTGCCGCGCGCGATCAGCGCCGGCCATCTTGTATCAGACCACTCGACTCGTCCGTGACGCGAACTGTTACTGTTGTAGTTGTTACATCCCTCACATAATTACCTACCCATCTAGATCCTCATTTCATCAAAGCTAATATATTTCCCTACATTTTGGCTTTAAGATTATTATCAGATTGCTTTTTTAAATTAGATAAACATAAACTTTTGTTAAACTTAATTGTTTAATCAGTACCTACTCTTTGCCTAGTTCACATTTACAAACGGCTCTCTTTACCTGATGTAAGGCGGCGTGTCTCCGCTCATTTGCTTGAGAGTGGGCCAGTCCTCTTTGCAGGCGAGGCAGTCACATCGAAACCAGTACCGGGAGGCGAGGGATCGCTGGCGCTCCTTGAGGGCGCGAGTCATGAAGTGGGGGCCATAGTTCTCTGCCACCACCTCGCCCGGAGACAAGGGTCTCGTTGCGCGGAGCACGATGTTACGACCTTCAAAGTATCTGCACATACAAGTTTCGAAATAAAAACTTAAAATCTATGTTAACTTTAGTTTTACCATTTGTGACAATGACTTGTATAGGATCATTACCTAATCGCGCTCGGGTAGCACTCGTGGTTAAACAGGGCTCCTATAGGGTAGATCCCGACCGCGATGTAGACCGGCTTGGAGCCTGAGAAGGTGTGAGCACCTCGCACCGTCTCGTAGATCTCGTGCGCATTGAATTGTAGCAGCTGCAGGTTGCGGAGGATCAGGTCGACGATGGCCATGTGTGCTGCGGATGTCATGGTACAAATACAATGTATACTCATACAAAATTCCCAGTGATTCACCTAATTAAATACCTACCTTTTTCTAAATTTTCTTGTTTACACTTCTTAAAGAAACCAGCTTTTTTCAAACATTCAGTGAGAAACAGTGACATCACTATTCGTTTCAAGTAATCCTCTCCTTTCCTCTGGTCGGAGTGCGTGCACAGCGCGTATATCTGCGCTGCTCTCAGCTCTAGCTTCTCTTCAATACTAATTTTATCTTCCACTTTAACTTCTTCGTCTTCTTCTTTGAAATTCTTTTCTGTGAAACTTTTGATTCCTTTTTTAGATCTATTCAGCCTTTCCTTTCTACTTTTTATTTTGGACTTTTTCGTGACACCTTCTATGTCGTTTAGGACGGCACCTTCGATAGTCTTTACTTCATTGCTGATGTACTTGGCATGTATTGACAGGCTGGTGTCGAGCCCTGCTTGTGTCACCATTCGTAAAGCTATATGACTCAGTATTGACATACCGGAACCTGGAACCAGAGCAAATATTCATTAGCTACCATTTCCATTCCAATATTCTAGCCTGTCATTCATATAAATCTAACGAGCATTTTGCTTACCTATAAAGAGATCTAAGAATTGGCATTCAAAAGAATGATATGTGGTTACGGCTGCGTCCCTGCAAGCGATGCTGCAGAATGCAACACCTGAACACTTCGGACACCAGACCGGAGCTTCATTCTCACAATCGTCTAGTCTGGAACATAACAAATATCATAAAAATATGGAAGTAGAGCCGAGGACTATTTATTATTGTATCGTGTTAGGTACCTTTTAAAACAATGTAAGCACTGTGTGCCGTAGTAATCTGAGACTAGACATGCTGCGTATGGTGGGTCTACCAATAGCACGTCACCAGTCTTTATTGGAGAGTTTGCGACTGCGAATCGACCCTGCGGGACAAGCAATCAGTTTTTAAAAGGTTTCATATAAGTGGATCACACTAAGCAATGGTTCTATATAAAATAACTTATGGTCTGTATTAAAACAGATTATTAGCATGGCACTTGGAATTATTTAATGTTTTTTTGCTTCTGTTATGTGCTAAACCTATGTGAGCATCGTTAAACTACGACCTACTTCTTTTCAAGAGAGATTCTTACAAGAGTCTTAGTGATATGGAATTGCTACAGCTACGTGGACCGAACCGCGTGCCGCAGTAACTGGGTTACGGTTCTCTGTCTCTCTGTATCTTTGTTGTTTTCCCGTGCTTAGTTTAATGCCATTTTACGCCGCTTTGCTAAATAACTTGGTAAATCGAGGACTCATGCTCAATTGATTAATTAATAATTACTACAACTAAATATATTATCACACCACACTAAATAGCCGCTTAGCTAAGTCATGGCATGGTACACAAATACCTTTGTTTCTTCTTCAGCTAATTTCAATAATTTTGATAGAGACGGCATATTCTGCTTCGCTCCGCCGGTCAGCGCCGTCACTGAAATTGAGTATGAAGCAATATTAAAAACTAGATGGTTTCATAAAATTGTTTGCACAAAGGAAAATAAAATATTTTTCTAGAAGACTGCGCTCGCTCTGAGAACTGCTTGACCTATTCCTACTTCTTATAATTTTATTTTCTACGATATTGAAGAGCAGGGAGTATATATTTATAGAAAGCAAAAAGTATGATTGAATAACACAAGTGTTCTATATCTGGTGCTTACGGAGATAATTTTATCGAAATACTTTCGTGACCTACTTTTGAGATCCTAATGAAGCCAAAATTATATCGTGACGTTATCACGGTATTACTCGTACTTGTATGTACTAATGGCGCCATGTAGCGACATCGAACGAGAAAACATTCCAACTACAGAGCTGTAAATGGAGGACGCCGCGGAGACTTGGGAAAGGTTGTCAATGTAACAGCACGCGGCAGTAACATGCTGAAACAAGGCTGAACATGACACGAAACCTTTCTATTTCCGCTGTATGTCCGTGTGCCCGGGTTGTCAACATTTCCGGCGGGATTCACGGCGTTGGCAGCCGGAGATCCTGGACCGACACCTCCGACAGAGGGCCGGTTACTGCCCGATTTCTGGGTATGTAATGCGCCCACGGACTGGGAGCCTTTGGCACACAGCTAAGTGTGATTGATATATAACTGGTTCCGAAATAAACATCCGTTTGAAAATATATTCCGTCGAATTGAAACATTCGGATTTTTGTTTTTAATTAAACTTGAAGTAGGGCGAAAATCCTATGTATTGCATCACCCTATAAGGGAAATGTACCTACCCGTATGAAAAAGTAATATGAACTTTAAAACGTTATTTGTTACATGTATTTATATTTTAAAATCTGCTTTTAGTATTATTAATTGGTTTTAAGTTTTCATCAATGCAATACGAAATGTATATTTTTTGAATAACGCCTCCGCCCGCAAGAACAGTTTCGCAACACCCTCCTCATTAAATACTTGATTGACCCCATAAATCATAATCATTAGCGGGATGATGACGATGCATGACAATGAAGTCACTGTGTATGTGAACTCACCAGGTTTCTCAATGGTCTGCTTGGGCTGTGCCTTGTAATCTAAGCAGGCGATGTCTTCAGCCAGCTGTGCCTTGGCAGCCTCGTCAGTCCCCAGCAGTCTGCCGGCCAGCTCATATGATACCTTAGCTCGAGTGGCTTCACCGGCGCCTTTATAACAACAGGCACAAAGACACCTTTATGTAACATTTTTTATATTAGAGTATCATGTAGGAATAGGAACTGGTTAATTTGTTGAACATGCAATTACGCGTGTAGACGTTTTAAACTGAATTCATAGTTATATGTTATCTACATCTAATCATCCAAGATGTAGAAATCGTTGTAACTATTATGAGCTTTATTTACTAGTTCTTAGTTACTATGAATAGGAATTGTTTGTTTGATTCCAGAGATCGGTAAGTCGGAAATCGAACCATAGATCTTTTAACGCGTATGATGAACATACGTATTTTACAATGCATTCGTTATTTAATTATTGTCAGTGTCGTAAATGTGTGAGTTGGCTGCAGGCTACTATTAGTTTAGCAGAACAACGGGCAGCTTTGTCACCCTAACCGATGTTCAGGGTGTACAGTTCCATTGTTGGAACTCGAACTGTGAATACAACACGCACCCAATTCGGGAAACGGATCAAATAGGTCATAGCTGGAAATGTATTATTGGTTTCTTTATTTATTGTGTTCACAGCAGTAAAGTTTACTTTGTTAGCGAATTAAATGAAAGTAAACTGGTCAATAAAGTACATGTACCATTAAAACCAAATATTTATAACACCATTCACTACTCATTCCACACTCTAACACCGTTCATATGTTATCTCTTTAACCAAATGCGCCGCACACGAATATTATTCTCGTATGTTTGTATGTCAACCAGCATTTAAAACCTAATTTTTTCTGTCAGGGGATTTTATACCATTATCAAACGTTTTCGAAAATCCAATAATGTTTTAGCTAATATATCCGAATAAAGATTTGTTTCAAATACAGGAATAGATCGTTGCCTCAGGCCGTGTGCCGTGTGCAATATTCCGTCCATTTTGCTGAACGTTTTGTGGACAGAGTACAGAGCTCGAACAAATCTCCGGTGTCTGTTTCTAAATACGAAAATCAGTCAATCGATGAGTCTAGGTATACGTGTCGAAATACATCAACAATTTTTACTAAGGACTATGAATATTATCTTCTTACAAAGCATATATTTTGTATTTGAGCTGCTACGGAGTCGGGCTTGTCGCCCCGCGTACGTCTCCGCCGAGCCATAACTTCAAGAAATACCAAATGAAATCTTGTAATCCGACCCTAAGCCACAATTGATTCAGATACATCTTGGAGCGCTTTCATCCTTTATACCGGGTCGTTTCATTAAAATGCGGCGCATTGAGGAGAGGGACCTGTGAGTAATTCGATATACATCAGCAATCATTGACTTTGACGGCTGTATAGGGCTCCAACACACGTGGAAATAGGGCGTCCTTTGACTCAAAGATCGCAAAGTGCCTTTGTATGGAAAGCTCTCTAAGATTGTATAGGCTGGATTATATCGGGAACTTGTTAGGTCTTGTTTGAAAACTCAGGTAATTGGTTTGTTGAGCATCGAAGATTACTAAAACATTTAGTGAAGGGATAATATTGTGTTCCTAATATTCTGTACCGTAAATGGAACAGTATGAATGTAAAGTAATAATCGAAGTTATAAATGTATGTATCTATCTAACACATAAGGTATATTAATGTTAAAGCTTAGAAAAGGCAGCACAAGTTGAAGTAGTTGCTCGCTAGAGACGAGCGTGGACAAACTATTTGTGAGCGCGTGTCGAGGCAGAAAAACTCGGCGCTCGTCCGCGGCACTCGAGTATGTATGCACGGTGTTATAGAATAAAATTGCAGTAAACGGCACATTTTGTTGAGAAAAATTGCGATGCAGTTTGCAAAACTATTTTCCGAGACTTGTACCATACATCTGACAAGGAAAAGTTATCGAGATGACTACAAATATGCACTTTACAATTTTCATTTGCTCGAGTTGTTGGATCTTGTTTATGAAGACAACTTTATATGCAACGAAATTAGAACAATGTCAGATGAAGTTGCCACGTGTCGGCATTATAATGATGTTTTAATGCATTGGGGGATCAAGTTTTATAGCAACACGGCGAGTACCGCGACACGCGCTACACACGTAATTGCTACTTGATACTTTGTGTGCTGGGATTTCCATTCCCATATATATACGCTCCAGTGTTGGTGATCATGGAAGCTGGTTGATTGACTGGACGGCCTCATTAAAGTATGTTACATACTTACCTCGGTAGCAGTGGCCCATCCTCCAGTAATACTGAGCCCTCATCTTCGCAGGCAGTCGTTCCTTGAGGGCCAGTTTCAGGTCTTCTAGAGCAGCCTGGGGTTTATCACAACGCAGTAATATTTCCGACCGGAGCCACAGGGCTAATGCGAGAGAGATTCCACCTTCAGAAACGATTGCATCGTCTCCGCCTGAAAAATATAGAGAAAGTGACTTGAATTTTGAAAGTACTCGGGCAATGGGAACGTGAAGCATTCAATGGTCAGCTTAATATGTCGCTGTCAATAGTTCGAGTACCTACTTTACTGCGCCTTGCCGCTGTATAGTGCCGCGCTTTTAGTTTGTGTCAAATGTGTACTTTAAGCTCATGTTTACACGTGATGCTGCACTAGCATGTCATTGCAAATATTTATACTCGTACAGCGCTGTGAAAACTCCACTATTTGTGATATGCAATATTAATTCTAGTTACATATAAGGCATTGCATCTAAACACACGTATTAAACTGTGAAACAATTTATAAAATAAAGTTTCTCAGCAATGTACAAGAGTAATTCAGTTCGCAAACTACAAGACTGCAATGCTATCAATAGGTTTGTGTTGTTTGTGTCACAGCAGAGTGAAAAAACAACATCGTTGTATAGTTGTGGTGATCTATTTAACGCGACACTCTGACTGCCTTTGTGGCTGGAGCGGGTTGGTGTCCTAATTAGTAAACTCTCGGCCGGATAAAACATATTCCGGAGGCCGGTGAACATTCACTGGTCCATTTACGGAACTGTATCGTGCTCGACTTAATGCCAACTAGACTGTTCTGCCAACAAGACTGTTCTGGGCAAATATTTGAGATGTTGAAATTAAAATGTAACATGTAGGTACTTAGTGTATTGTAATAAGCTCGCCAATAACTACATAGTGCACGTAACTCTACAAATGAAAAGTAGTAATTAATTTTACATGTCTCCGCTTATCCCTACCAGGAATACATACGTGTGATGTAGCATCATATTGCCGGTAACGGAAGGTGAGAGTGACATTTCATATAGGACTTGAAATGTTAATAGGGCACTTGGTGAGGGGTACCCTTTGATTTGCGATGTGAACATCATGTTATTATTATATCCTAACTAGTTCATGATAGTCGCCAGTCGCTACTGATTCTTCTCAATTACGATTTCAGGTTAATACGTACATTAATTGGTTAAGTTTAATCATTAGAGAATGTTCTAATCACTACTATGATTTAAAACAAAGTTGCTTTTTCTGCCCCTATATCCAAGTGTACAAATCTTTAAAATTACGCAACGAATTTTGATGCGGTTTTTTATAGATAGAGTAGTTGAAAAGGATGTGCAAAGCCGTGGCGGGTCGCTAGTGTATAATATAGAAAGTTCGTAGCTAATTCATGAATATACTTTAATTCATTGTCCAATGGTTCATTGTGAACAAGAAATGAGTATCTAGAATAGGGTTCCAACTAGTTACAGCGAAGGCTTTGGTTCGCGGCGCCTCACTAAGACAGCTTATTAAAAAAAACTTGCTTTACTAGTCTTTGCACATTTTTTAGCTTCACAATCAAAATGCAAGACCTAGATAGTGCTAATGTTCTGTGGTCTGAGAGTAAACTCATTTCTCATAGTCTCTTCCTTAATTGCTATATTTTATGGCGACGTTACACTGTTGTTTTAATATTATAATACTATTAGATTTTGGTTTTTAAAAAAATGGAGTTTGGAGTGTACAGATGCGTTTCAAAGTACCTACACATGTAGGTATATTGTAAGTTACTTCATTAATATAGAAATAAATCCCCTAGCAGGCAAATAACAATGTTAAATATCCTTTTGCAGATTTGGAAATCGAACTATAGTTGGTCGTACATGTAACAACCGGAAATCGAACTGTGATTTAATATAAATATTATTTGCAAATTACTGTCGGTTCAATCACAAACTTGCTCCCGGTAACACAAAGTATAAATGCGTCATTTAAATAATCTTACACGTGTACTCTCAAACACCACCTAAACGGTACACGCGGTATGTTTGTTCCCGCCCGGTGAGGTAAACTGGAGTTGACAGCGTCAAACTTAACAGTGACTTGGAATTAAGTTGCGTTTGTGAGTGAGGTCGTTAGCAAGCAGGCCTTGTTTTTCCGGACAAGTTTGTTGTTTGGCGAAGTTTTGTTCTCCCCTAATATTAGGAGAAAGGTAAACATTTTGATTTACAATCGTAACGTAATGTTGCCAGCCGGATGTTGAGGTTACCAATCAAAGTAAACCGCTTGCAAATTGTAATCTTTGCTGTAAATGAAAATTAGATTACTTTTCTCTAAAAATGCAGATTACATCGATTTTATTTGATAAGTTTTTTATGGGATAGTTGTAGGTCTATGTGTCGTACAATCTCGTAACTCTGAATGCAAGCAAAACTAGATAACATCTACATACCGACACATTTCATTATGAGCAGCAGGATAAACAAAAAAGAAAATTCAGGAATGAAGAATGCTTGAGTATTAAATATTTGGAAAGACGTAAGTGTCCAAAATATTACTGAATTATTGAAATACTGCTAATAGTATGAACACAAAGGTTTGTGTTTATAAGTGTGGACTGGTCGATAGATGGGTGGATGTCTGTAACTCTTTCATGTTAAAAATATTGAACGGATCTGAATGCGATATGTCACTGAGTAAGATTATAGTCTAGAATAACACATAGGCTACATTTTCCTTTAGTTCTGCGAGCGATGCCGGTTCAGTATGAAATACATCGATAAATTGCAGATCGCCCGTTTCGCATGAAATATTGGAAGAATCCTTCTCAAATTTTTTCGAAATTAATTCGATGCATTTCCCCATTATGTTGGAGGCTGTAATATGCGGAAGGTATGTCATGTGTATACATATTGATTCATAAAATACAAAAGTCAGATAAATGTTCTCTGAGGAATAAAATTGTTGCTGTCACTGTCTTAAACAAACATTCTGACGCGACAGCATCATAATTATTCAGCAAATAACTTTGAAAAATCTATTCTAAGACTACTAACACATCCTGACAGGCACTTTTGAATGTCAAGCCGTTCCCAAGTATAGATTCGGATGGAGAAGAACGAGCAAGAAACACCTTGGTTACTCTTTTGCAATCATTTTTACATATATGTAGATTCTTTGTAACTTTATTTAGATGGTTCTATCTTGTCAGAACAGTGCAACAAATATTCCTGAAAAAAATCAATATTCTTCTTAAATACTCGGTATTTAGGTAAGTCAATATCGAGTTCAATTTACGGAAATGGCAGAACAAGCAAGCAAGTTTTAATAAAAAAAACCTTTCAAACTGTTGTGACTTCTTATAATATTATAAATTACATTTTACTAGTTATATTAAAATTATTAAGAATAGATACAATAAAATTGTATAAGTAAAACTAAATTTATTTATATATTTTTGATTTTTTTATAAATACAATGGTCGAAAGTGATAAGAGCATGTGTTAAACAACTGTTAAGATTTTAACTTAAGATTGACTGTTAGGATGAAAAATTGCGTCCTGTCTAATCTATACTAATATTATAAAGTCGTAAAATTTGTAAGTTTGTATGTTTGTATGTAGGGGGGTAATCTTTGGCACCGCTGGTCGGATTACCAAAATTCTTTCACTGATAGATAGCTACAATGTTCCTGAGTGCTATAGGCATAAAACATCACGCTACGATCAAATAGAGCTGAGCAGCGGGTGAAACCGCGTGAGAGTAGCTAGTATTGACTAAAAATCACCCCGTTCCTTTTATACCCCGGGTCCGGACCGGATCCGCGGTACATCACATATTTTCCTTACGCAATCTGATATATACGACCGAAATTGTTCTTAGTATTTCAGCAAAAGCAAATTGTCACGGCAGCTCTCTCCAATGGTATGGTGGGAGCTTCAAATATAAATGTAGTAATATTTAAGTTAGGAGCATAATATTTTAACGTACGTGATGATACAGCATTGATTTTAGAACTATACTATAGGTCACAGTTTATTATTAAAGACTAGGGCACACCGCCGGTCGATATCTACACGGCTATATTATCTACACGGCTATATCTACAGGGCTATTCATTGTCAACACTCTCGAGACTACGTGACCTGTCTCGAGGAGCTCACAAACCCTTCGGTTTTATTAATCGTACCTCATATTATATTCGCCATTTCTATTAAAGTTATTAGAAGACAGACATTTCACAGGACCTCCATTTCAACATTTTCAAAACAATGTCTACTGTACTGTTTTTACTCGTAGAAATTTTGGATGTAGGTTCAAAACCTGGCAAATAGCAATGTGACTTTTTCCGAGTTAAGTATATGTTTTTTCTATGATTATTTAGACACCACTGACAGTGGCGTACGGAGAAAGAAACCTTGACTTATAATTTCTAATTATAAATTTGAAAGGCCGCCTTCAGCAAGCTTGGTGATTAAAGCTCAAAACCCTCTCCGTGTGAGAAGAGGCCCTTGCTCACCAAGGCTGGTGATGAGAAAAGTTTATGTATGCAATTTCAACTCTAATGCCTAGTGTGCCTACATTTAAAATTGTGAAACGTGTTGCTGATGATTGCACGGTACCTGTCATAGGGGCTCTGAGTACTGCTTGGCTGGCGAGTGCTAACGCTTTGTCCACGTCACCGTCCTCCAGCGCCCTCTGAGCTGCCAGGCGGCGGTCCCGGGACACCTGCGCGTCCTTACCGCGATGCAGGGGTTGGATCCTTGACAGCACCTCGTTTAGAGCTTCCATCACCTGCAACCACAGATCTATTGGGTATATCTCATGGGAGCTGCGCATCTAGGGTCTTGATAACAGTGGGAGGAGAGGAGGTACATATCTAGAGGTAAGAATCACATGACATAGAGCATAGGGATAAAATATGTAACTTATTAGTCACGTAGTAAAAATGCTCCAGGAATGCTAGTTATTAAAGTAGCAAATATAAAGTTGTATACTGTGTCGTCGAATATCGTATTAGGTAAAAAACGACTACTCAACCTATATACATAATGACATGAAATAAACACTTTGGTAAAGAGCAACAATTTCAGCTCAGCTTACACGAACTACCTGGACAATTTTCGTTAAAAGCAACAAAGGTAACGTTATCGAAATGTTTTAGCTTGAATTTGTGATTATAGTAAAGAAAAACATTGTAAACTGGTCTCCTTACTCCCTGGAGCGGCTCTTTGTCGTAAATATGTAGTAATATGTGGTGAAAACCAGAGGTTATGGTATAGATACCTGCTATTTTAACTTTGAACTTAAATATATAGGTATATTTGCTATATATTTCAAAATAACTTTTAAAATTATCGTGAAAGAGTTTATAATTCTTTGCCTTCCACTGACGGTTAAGGTGTTCAGTTATGACCTACGTGAAAGGGTGGTTTGAAGCCTGCACCGAAGCGACAATCAGGTCAAGAGCAGTGGCTTTTCAAAGCTGTAGACCTGCCTAATGCCTGGCTGAATAGAATAGACGAAGTATTGTGGGCCGCGATATTTCTTTTTAATCTAGCCATTAGTGCATTAGTGTCAATGAGTAAGGGTTGTATTGAGACGTGACGCGGCGTCAGCTCGGCTTTTGTTTCGTTTTTCTTAAGACGACTAATGGACTGGCTTTGTTCGGTATACAACTCGCATGTTGTTTGTCTAAGACCTGTGATGTCAACAGCTAATACAACGGATAATGGATTTTCTAAACATAATGTCCTCCTTCAGATGTTTTGTAACTTGATACTGCTGTGCACTCCGACTCATTACGACCCTTTATGAATTAGGTCATTAAGGTATTGTTACTCTCGGTCTACGTAAATGTCAAATTGAAAAGTGCTTTAGAAATTTATAACAATGAAAATGCACTTATTTTTTTTAGATACCGAGAAGTAGTTTCGTGTTCTGCTGTTAGCTAAACCAATAAAATATATTGGAGCAGCAAATATCTTAACGCCGTGAACTGAACTCGGAACTAAATAAAAACCTGTGCGGAGTGTTGTTGCCGACAGATATGTTACTATTCAGCGCTGCAGCGCTGCAGCGCTACATTGGCAGGCATTACGTCGCGAGCTGCAGTTTGCGGCGCTAGTCAACTGTTGCTCGCTGCTTTTGTTATTTTGTACTTTTATCGGATTTTATTTTATTGTATCATTGAGTAGCACTGCGCGCCGCCACAGCTCGCCCGTTGTATGCCCGTAATTGGCTGCGCTCGTGAAGCATTTGCCGCCGCCCCGAGAATGTCGAGTCGGTTCAGTAGCTGCATTGTTGTGACTGGGTGAGATATGCCGCTTAGGAGTTTATTGTTCAGGAATATGTGCAAGAATTTAAGTTTACAATTTATTGCAAGTTTGCTCTAGTAATATTGGTTTAGAGAAGTAACTGCGGTTAGTTGTTGAGGTTTATTTTATTACCCGACTACGACAAAGCAAAAGGAGGGTTATGATTTTGACAGGCTATGTATGTATTCATCTGTTCCCCTCGTAACTTCTTAACTACTTGTCAGAAATGACATATCATTAGAAATGTCTTAATTGTCCGCTGGTTATTGGCTATATGGGGTATCACAAATCTAATGTGAAATTTTTAGAGTAAAATACTAAAGTTAAGATAAATAATGTTTAGTATCATTTGAAAGCGCTTTACTTGTACATTTTCAATATGTATATATATTACTAGCATTTGCTTGTGACTTTACCTGTATTCATAGGCTGATTGCATATAATTCACATATTTTCATTCATAGCTTCTACTACTTATCATTAGTTCATCAATTTAACTTTTGTTAATATTATACGCCTCAAATATACTTTTACACCAAAATAGTACAGATAATAAAAAGTAAAATCTAAAACCCAACTACGACAGAAACGACGCGACGCTGTAAAAGTATAAAACATAATTTTCAGAATAATGAATAAATACATTATGCTTGCGAGCGTATATGAGGCTATATGATGGATATTCGATTTATTCGCTAGTTGAAGGATTAAACTGTTTATAAAAATAAAATATTAAACAGTATCAGTCGCGTCATCAACTTAAAATAGCAAACTCGCATTAGTACTCTGTCGCAAAAATCACTCAGATACTGAATGTAAAAGGGAAATTGTCTCACCGTCTCGTTGGCCAGGACAGCAGCCACCTTCTTCGCATCCTGGACAGCTTCGAACTTGTCCAGCCAGCCGTCTGCCTCAGCGATGGAGACCAGCTCCTCGCCCAGCCCCTTGAAGAAGCCCTTGGAGTTGGAGCATAGCGTTATATTGCTGCAGGTTGCAGCGTAGCTAGGGTCCGTCTCTTCGTATATGCGCGGCATTTTGATCCCTGGAACGGGACGCAAAAGGTTCTTTATTGCCTGAATAAAATATCTGCTAAACTATAGGAAATATTGAAGTAATCAGCACGTTTCCCCGGTTAGTGCTTTAGTTGTTATGCTTTGTATTGGAGCGAGTGATGCGTTTTATATTACTTACTGTATAACTGAGCCTTCTCCACCTACTGCGGCAGGTCTTGTTTCGCTTTACTTAGAAGTCAAAACTAAGTAACTGTACACACATACTTACCTATGCGGACCATAACATTTTGTCTAGAAAGAGTAAATAGTATATAAGAGCCACTAATCACCACTTTATTATGAGCCCTGGGTGGAAGAAAGGTGAGACTTGCAGCAATTCTTGATTATGTTTCAAATTTCTAGAGAATATTGAGCGTTACGAAATAAAACAAAACGTTTAGGAACGTAACATGCCAAAGCTTCAGTAAAACTATTAAAAAAATGCTTTCAGTGCGCAATAATGTTCTGTAGAAAGCTGTTATTACTGCGGCCACCGATATTAACGTTCATTAAACGTGGTCAAACGTAATAGCCGCAAAGTACTAGCCATGCACATGCATTACGGTGCAGGCTGGTGCATGGAGCAGATTGACGTCACGACACACGCACACACACATTCACTTATTAGATGGTCAATGGGCATCAATTGAAGGAAAGGTCGAGCTATTTCTCTCTCGGGGGTGGCAGTATAAACTGGAAGTGGGCAAATGTTACATAAACTCGTGCCCACGTCCAACGAGGGACTCTGCAGATCATATTATGTTGAAATATCGCCACAACCTGCCACCTACATCTACCTACTTCATTACTTATGTATACATCTATCCGCTGCGGAATTTGTAAGCTGTAAACTTGTAATTTTATCATTAAATGGATGAGTAGCCACGAGTCCACGACACAACTTTTTGATTACAATTTATCGGCGATATTTTATTTAATAATTTCAACAACTTTGTCAGCCCGTAGCCTGGAGGAAAATGTGAAAGAAATACCGGCTAACATATTCGATTAATGTTGATGATGTAAGAATAACTGGAGTTCCTTAATTATTGATTTGACTTTCTATGTATGCGTGTTGGGATATAATATAACTGCAATAGTTACTGGACTACTTCTAGTCGAAGAAATACAAAAGAACAATGAACAAGCGTCCGATCTAATATTAGCGTGGTGCTGTATGCCCACAAAATGTCAGCGCTCCACGGCTGAGCACAAAGATACGAGATAATTAATTAATTTTTGTACATTAGGCTCGGCCCATTACCGGCTCCAATAACATGGGCAGTGGCCGTGCTGTGTACACTACGTGCAGTGCGGCCAGCTCCTTCAGGATGACAGGCTCATTAGGCTACTAATTGCACAGCGGTCCCTCTAATCATAACATTTCACCAAAATGTTATTAATATATGTAGGCTTGAGACCGTAATAAAGTAATTTCCCTACAACTAACTATACATAATTAATGCTCTTTATCCAAAACGAACCCAACCGGACAATATTGACAAAATTTATTGAAAAGTTGTATTTTCCTGGAATGACACGAGAGTTTTAGAGTAAAAAGTAGAGAAGTGGCCGCTGACTGAGCCGGCGGATATAATGAGGGAATTATTAAAACGTCCGCCGTCCGCTGCGCGGGCGCCGCGTGCTGCGTGCGACGGCCACGAGGGGCGACCACAACAAACGTTTAAAATATGTTGTTCATTGGGAATTTCGCTTCCAGATAATTATGAAATCGTACATTGCACTGCACTGCAGCTACACTACACTCCATAAATATGTAATGCAAATGGCTGAGACGGGCTCTGACTTGTTATTAGTATCAATTGACGTCGATCGTAATGACTACTACGGAGTACGAGTACGACCTTTAACACTGAAAAAATGTGAATAAGAAGAAAGGGCTTTGGTGAGATAATGATGCAATTTCTACATTTACTAGTTTCTAAAACATTGCAATAATAGTATTATCTTACTGATTTCGGCCAAGTATATTATTCACAAGCATGTACGCAAACTTGAACCCAGGTGCTTGATACAATCGCGCTGTGGAACTGCCTGGCAGAGGGATGCCTGGCAGGGCTTATAATGCATATTATACAGCGCCATGTTATGATGCACATTGATTTAAACAAATTACTATAATTGCGCGACGAACAATAGATGACCGCACAGAATGGTTCAGCGCCTGTACTGGCTTGAGATTCTTAATTATCAGCTGCATGTAATATCAACACAAATACCGAGCGGTCTCTTTACTTTGCAATTAATTAGTATGTAATTAGAACTTATCGATGTTCCGTCTTTGGAACTTAATTAAAATAGATGAGGAATTTGTAATTGATTAGAGTATGTCTAGTCGTGTTGAGAAGTGATTACTGGAAATGCTTAGGAAAGTTCGGAAGACGTTCTTAGATAACGATGTATATGGAAAGTATTGAAACCAGGTGAAGCACACCGACCTAATAATAAAGACGAAGTATATTTTTACAGAACTGTCGGCAGTGAAGGACAGCCGTCTGCGACACTAGAGTCATGCTGAGATGTCAGAGAGGTCAGTAAGTGCTGCATCTGAATAAATGGGCCAGGTTCGATAGTGGTCAATTAAAGTCTGCGGTGCCCTCTCTA
Organism: Spodoptera exigua; assembly: GCA_902829305.4. Lineage (NCBI taxonomy): Eukaryota > Metazoa > Arthropoda > Insecta > Lepidoptera > Noctuidae > Spodoptera > Spodoptera exigua. The sequence goes on along the minus strand of LR824601.2, from coordinate 387,829 downwards.
TGCAATAATTTACAACTACAAAAGTACATAACATGATACTTGCATATAAAAGTACATTAACAAGTAAATAGAACAATGCAGTAATTGGATATTGAAATGTTAGATCCGTGGTTCCGACTTAAACAATGTTGTTCTAAGCGTATTTTTTAATCTTGTACACTTTAATATTTATAAATTCGCAAGAACCTATATCTACCGGCATTTTACGGATAAGTATAGGTAGGCACTGTACCAAAATAAACAAAAACATATATATTGATGTCACTTAGTACGTAATGTAAACAGAGGTAATTAATAATTATAGCACAAATTACGTTCACGTTTATGCAATACGAGTACAATACATAGCTGGGTACTTACAGTATCGCGGAGCTGTCTTGGCACGACCAGTGACGCAGAGAAATGACAGAAAATATTATAATTACGAACCTTACCATTTGTAATATAATCACTAAAGAATATCAAAGTGGTAGTTGTATGTTTTTTTACCTTATTTTGTTTAGAGACAGCGAGCTGCCGGCGGCGGCGCGGGCGACCGGCGCGCTCAGTGCTGGCGATGCGCGATGCGCGCGAAACGTAGCTAAAATTACTTTGTGCGTGTAACACTATCGACTCTATCGTTCTATTTTGGACAGTGTGCTCCGCAGCGCCACCTACCGCGGGAACTCGTAACACCATCGTAAACTTTACCCGATTATTATCGATCGTTAAAACGCATTATAGGAAGTGTTTCTTTTCACGTTTAATTGCTTATGTCGGTTACATTATGGGCGCTGTTAGATTGTCGTTAATTGCACGTTACATATGCGTACCTTTGGGTTAGTGCAATTAAACAAACGTAGGCATGATCCTTCTCAGCCGGGGTTGCGGGGCTAGCGGAATAATGTACCGCGGCCTCGGCCTAAAGCAGGAGATGGATGGATGAGGGGTGGGGGAAGGGGCTCAGTAAGAGTCTGACACTCTTTCTTTCAAACCTTCAAGAAACGAGCATATTCCTTCTTAAAAGACCGGCAACGCACCTGTAACTCCTCTGGTGTTGCGGATGTCCATGGGCGGCGCCGATCGCTTACCATCAGGTGATCCGTATGCTCGTTTGCCACCAATACCATAAAAAAAACACTCCCTCTCACCTCAAAATGGGTGACAGAAGTCATTTGATGACTTAACCCTCACATAAAAAGATATGACCCTTCTATAAGACACATGTACTTCAATATTAAGAGAAATGCATCAAGGAAAATGGGACAAATTTTTCTGCGGCACCTAACTTTCTCTGAGAGGTTCTCTACGAATAAAGTGTAGAACTATGATTGACAGAGACTAACGAGGGACTTGGCAGTGACAGCTTGAAGTAACTCGTGGCCATATGTAGTGATAAGTAGTAAGTTACACGAACTACATAAAATATATTTCTCACATTAATTAGTTAAACCTATTTAAATACCTATACATACTTTTGCTCCATTAAACGCCTTTAAATTCATTATGAAATTTGTTTGTAGACAATTGTCTAACATCTTGACACGAGATATGAAACTCATAGATAGACACATCAAAGTTATTTTTCGGCAGGTGAATACGTAGCTAAACCCCGTTCTTGCATTCCTGTTTGATATGTTCACTCCTTATAAATCGGTGAGAGCAATAATTAAGTAGCACTCAGACGCGTATTGTTGCTAAAAGATTTTCCTCAGGAGATTTTAATTAAACACTTCTTTTGTAATGAGATTCTGAATGAAGTGTAGTGTTGTTACGTAATTAGGTGAGAAGCCAAACACTCGGTGGGAAGTGCCATTTCTGAGTAAGAATTAGCTTCGTTCGCTTTTATTTATCACCCACAAAGCAAAGGTCGTGGTTGTGGCTAATGCATGCACTGCTGAATATGGTCCTCGAGCTTGTCTCCACGTCTTTATACAACGATCTTTATGTTTTTATACTAGGAATATTTTCTGTGGTCTCTCAAGGACCTTTGTACTTAAGTAATATGGTGTGGGAGGAATGTTATGCTACAAATGAGTTAATTAAATACTGAGGTCCTCAGGCATGTTTGTCTTATAACGTTGTGTGGTAGTTTGAAATATATCATATATTTTCGTTGGCCAAAATAGTTGTCACCCGATCCGATGGCTATGGGGACAAAAGTTGCCTCGCAATAATTAGCCACAATGTCTGTGGCTACTTGTTTTGTCTATTGCTTAAATCATATCACACCCACATTTGTCTTAGTAATACTATAATACCTATTTAAGAAAAACATTATATTTAATTGATAACATGCAAGATTTTTTAGTATGCTTTAAAGAATGCAGACGGGGCCCAACAGGCATGACGTTCAGCTGGGGTTGTGGGTCAAGCGCAAGTTGGTGCCGGGGCCGCAAGAGATGGAATACGGTAGTTTGTAATTGTAGTGTCTAACACTCCCACTCGACTCACACTTGGCGGGAGAAGTAATATGGTGACTTGACGTGTAAAAGAGCTGTTTGAAGATTTAATTACAAAAATAAATTCCTTGTTTCATTAAGTAATCAGTGAAATATTGAACTGTTATATTGATATTGGTGATTTTTACCCCTTAAAAAGCTTTTTTAGTTTAACTTCCACTCCTTGCTTGAACGAGTACTACAAATTCGATCAACCTGTTAGGGAAACTTATTTATAGGAACCTCTTCTCCTTGAAAGAGTTTAAAAAATAATATTTCTATCTAAACAGAATCAGAATAAAAATCATAAAGATGTATCGGTGACATTGTAAGTAGATAATTGTGCAAGTGTCAGTCACAAGACATTTTTCCGAAGTCATCGTGTGTGTGCTAATTGACGGTCAGTCAGTCTGTCACACCGCGTGCTACATAGGTACTGCCACATAGACTCTGGTAGCGGGGGTACACCACTTGAGACCCGTTAGGAGAGGTACGCGTAATAGTCTGCGGGGTAACCCTCGTTAATTGTATTAGCCATGTACCGACAGCCACTGTAGTACATTTAACCATTTGCGCCGCTTTACATATATTTTGATTCGGTACGCAAAATGTAATGGGAGTGTTAACTGAGGTGGACAACTCTAAAGAGCGTGAAATAGCCGTAGTAATACTGTTTGAATGATGCATGGTTACTTACATACATTTAACATTTTGAGTGCCTCCAAGACAAACAATTGTAATATAAATTAAAGGTTCGTCGGATAGATAACAAAATATGTTTAAAAAAATTATTATTACTTACAGTATTTTTTTTTAATATAACAACAGAGATACAAATGATTTTGCGCTTTACAATAATGTTCTGATTATGAGCGCTGTGCAACTGGCCTGAACTAACAAAATGAAATATTCAACTAAGCATATACAATTTGCAGCATACTTCGGTATGCAAAGGATTCAAAACTGTGTACATTTAACTATTTATTCCATCCATCACCTTACTGAAGTTTGTTTGTCGACATCGAATGCGGTCGTGTTGTACAGCTAAGACAGTGTTTGTTACAGCAGTACTTTTTTTGCTGAGTAACACGAGTCACTGTGTCACGATGATGGTTCGCATTGAACACGAAAAAATGATTGCAGATACTATTCCTTAAATAATTATCTTTGAAATGGTTTTCCAAGGTTATACGGAACGAATGAAGGTAGGTCGATGAAGGAAAGTACGCCGCGGGCTTAAAGCCTCCACTCTTAAAGAAAATTTTCACTTAAAATTAATAAGAAATGTTTTCAATAAATTCTTAAGTAGCTAATTCTATATTTTCTACTGTTGCCAACTCCGGACAGCCTAATCCTATTCCGAACTAGTTCGTGAGTACTACACAAACATTACTAATTGTTCAGATAATTTTCATTTGCTTTTATGTAAACTGTTTGTGAAAGTTCAAGAGAGTTTCATTAAAATTCTGAGTAACTGTAAGCATTATCATAAAAGTTAATATTCAATCACAAACTACTTACGCTTAGTATTTCAATTGCGTTGGAAGTTATCATGGAATAAACCATTCCGCCCTGACTCGTCTGAAGCTGAGGGCACCCACTTCCTGTGTAATTCCTAACTTCAAGTTGTACGGTCTCCAGCCTTGGTTTCATTGCAAAAGACTTTCTATTTAACTGTAATAACAATAGTTATCCTTTGTCCTCAAACAAGGTACACAATTTCCTAAGACTCAGATTGAAGTAACGTCTTTGAGTAGCTCCACTGTCTCGGCGATGTTATGAAAACAATTCCAAATAAAATAACATTGAAGTTGTTTGAAGCTTTCAAAGTATTGGGAAAATATGTGGCTACTGTATTCATAATGGCGGCGGACAAAGGCGGGCGATGTACGAGTGGCGTGGGGCGAGCGTGACCGACACGACTGTTTACACGTCAACTGCTTGGACACGCCGCGTTACTCGCTGAGGCCTACAAATTACATTGAATCTTTTAACACAAGTTGCTCACTTACAAGATGGTGAATATTTCTAGTTTTGTACTTTTATAGTGTAAGGTTAACTTAAGGATGGGACACTCATGTTACGGCTGGGGAATGATACCACGGCCACACAGAATACCGGCGTAAGTTTACTACAGATACAATTCCCTCCTCTCCCTCCAATCTCCAAATCTCTAACTAACAAAACCCTCAAAAAGCCGACTACGTAGGTACATACATACTTATTGTTAAGTGTCGATTGCTTACCTCCAGGAGAACAATCTGCTAGTTTGTCTATTTATCCCATTAAAAGCGAGTAGGAAAATAATTGTGTTCCCTCGCAGTATCGATACATAAAGTTACATTTATGTAGTTGTGGTTGGTTAATATCGAAATAATGCTGTCACATGACACGACCAGAAATGATATATTGCCGTTGTCATTGAATGCACGATTACTGTCGAACTTGATTCATTAGTAATTAATTTTCCACATGGCGGGAACCACATACGTGAAAATGGGGAAGAGATTTGTAATAAATATATGATAAATGAATTGATATTGTTTATCATTTTCGTGATTGTGTTGGTTATGCTGTATCAAGGAGTAAATTTTATGACGAGGGAAGATTTAATTTTATATTCTCCTAGAAAACGCCTACATCTTAAGGATTATAGACTTCATTAGTCAGTTTTAGACAATGCTTTATCTTTTCGACAATCCTTCAGGACCAGCTAAGACTTTTTTTGTATTGTACTTTTATATAGGGGATTGATAAAGTTTTGGTTATTTTAATCATGTATTTTACGATGTAAAGAAAAATCTACACTTCGGACAAAGTGTATTAATATAGTAATACTGTGCCGTGATATCGTTCATCGGAGAGTCGGAATTGTTGCATATAATCGTCAAATTTCTCGTAGCGGCGGGGAGAGCATTGATCTGGTTGCTACTGGATCCTTCAAAGTTGGTACCTAAGTATTTGACAGTGCAACTAAGCCAAACCGAACACTTATGTTGTAGGTGTACGAGTATACTTTCATTAAGTATCCTCAGGTCAACTTTAAATTGTTTTAACTTAAATTTTAGTTCTCTTTCGGCTCAACTGGGAGCTGATGTTGCACAGAAAGTAGGCGATCTTATTTGGCTAGGTTGTATCTATTTATAGGTTTGTAGATTATTATTGATTTGGATACGTCAGGCTTACTGAAAAAATTAGAATTTCATAAATTTATTATTTAAGTAAAGCAACATTTAAGTTTACAGATATACGTATAAAATAATAAGATTTAATGATTGAGATGTTCTCAGCCATGCAGTGATAATTATTGCAGCGAATGCAAAAGCAATCCAAGCGCAGGCGCAGCTGGCAGGCGCGCGCGCTCAGTGAATAGCATCGGTAGCGGGCAATACATTCTCACCTGTCATTACCGAACATAATGATTCCACCGGCGGAGCGTCACTTTAACGGCACGCTGCGTAAGCGATGACGCGACGCTTATCAGCGGTTATCACCCCGCGAGCCTCGCACCTCGTGCCTACGTCCAGTCGCGCGTCCACGCTTGTCTCAAGCGCACGTCGCTCCGCGCATCGCTCGCTCCGCTCCGCTCGCTCCCGAAGCCACACGACGATACCCGTAAGTGTGAACCCTACAGCACTCCGGTCCCGGGCGCGGCCCTGCGCCCTGGCAGCCAGTCGGCCGCTCCAGCCGCCGGGACAACAAGCGCCGCCAAGTTTTGTGTTACCTTATATTGTTTGTAGCATTTACTCGTCGTGACCGTGCTCTTAGGCCACATTTTTGGGGAAAATTTAAACTTTTTTTCACAATTACGTGAGTCACTGGAAACGTAACAAGGCCGCATCATCCCAAAACAAATTTGTCGGTCTTAGTGTATCAGGTTGGATATTCTTATCGCGTTAGATGCCTCTGGCCGAATGCGCTATCGTTTACCGTGAAATCCGTTGTTTTTCGTCATAATTTCGCAAATGTCAAATATTGGCTGTGACAGAATCGTGCAGTGGAGGAGAGTGCGCTCCCCTCTGAAGCGGTAGCGTCTGCCTGTCAGGCTGCCGCAGAATATTTGCTCGCGGTGACGTAACGGGTGAGTGCAGCCTCCTGCATGTAGTGAGATGTCGCCGACACGGTGGTCGGGCTCCACTCTCGTGACATAAACGTGAGTGTGCGACACGGCGAGCCTTGGCAAACTGTTAAATGTTTGCTAGTTACTCGCTACACGACACTCAGATGATTCTCACGCTTACGGAAATCTTATTATATTTGTTTTATATAACTGTTGTCTTTACGCGATGTGCTCCGTAATGGTAGGTTAACGTATCGTTTTGAGTCGTATTTGGAGCGAATTTCGTGAATGATGTCGGATGCAACTGTACTGCTTGCTGCCAACCTTGGTAATGCAGGCAGTAGCTGCACTACTGATGGCAATATAGTAATGGTCTATTGTATTCACCATTTATTCGTTTGTAGTGTCGCCGCCGTCCACACACTGCTGGAAAAGTTTCAGCTACGTAGGAACGCGGCGCGAGAGTCGACAGGAATTCAATTTTCTTTAACCGCACGAAAACTTGTGTTACAGAGTATGTGAGAGGCTGTAGAACAGTAAAGCCAGTCTGATAATGCGAGGAATGTGTTCAGTAGCAAGTGTAGCGTGAACATCGAACACTGATTCAATAAAATATATCGTGTGTCAAGCAAGAGCCTTGTTTACATATAAATGTAAACAAACAAACAGATTATAACCAGTCTTACATGTAATCGTGTGATGACGGTGAAGCCGAGACTGCGGGCGGCGGAGGAGGGGGGGGGGGGGGGTAGGTACAGCGCCCGGTGGGGCAATGGGGGGGGGGGGGGAGCAAGGTCCATTCTTTTACGAAGTGATGCTCACTAGAACAGCTGTTTTTGTAACAATTAAAAAGTTATGTTCAGTAATTAACCGATTTATTCTCCGGTGCTAATGTGAGGGGCACACATATTGTGAAGCGACTTTAAATAACAACTTTGAGTATTGAAGTCTCACACTCTGAATGATCATTCGAGAAACCAAATGCGCAAATGGAGAGGCTAGCTGAAAAATAGATTGAAAATGTTCATACAGTTTAGATTACAGTTTTAGTTTACATAGCGAGACATTTCATAGCAGCACATGTTGTTGGCTAGCTGTCAGCATTCTCGTGGTTTGTAGAACTGCTCGTAGGACTCATCGTGAGAGGACAAAAATGTTCACAATGTTTTGGGGACAGAGTCTGTTACACTTTGGGATTATAACATTGCTTTACTATGAATACGTATTAAAAATGTTGGAAGGTGTAAAAATTGTTTATTAAATACAACATTAATATTTTTCAAAGGTGTACATTTGAGATGAACATGTTGTCTCGTATCCATATTTTTCAATAGTAAGGAGAGTTGACGGTTTAAGGCTTTACGGCGAACATTCATATTATTTTTCCAATAACTCAATTCTGTCAATAGTAATTTCAAGTGAAAACATATTTATTTTGTCACTGATTTAACCAAAACATAGTTTTTTTTTAACAATCATAGGGTTATTAATTCTTTACAGAAACAAATTTTAGATATATTTCTTAGTTTACACTAATAGAGTCAGTTAATTGAACTGAGCGTGGTAGCGTTTGATAAAGAAGTTGCCAAAGATCACTTACTTACTGAATTATGATCAATTAATTAGAAGCAAAATTATGAAGCAACAAATGAATTATACAATTCCTACAATAAAAATTTAAAGAGCAAGTTACTGGGCACATAACGCGTGATGTAGTCATTAGTTAAAAAGCATAGTTAACTCTTACTCCACAGTAATTTTTACCAGTTTTAAACAATCCATGAACAAATGTAGTCAGTACGTAGGTACAAGTCGGCGGCCAATCAGAATGTCTCTTTATCTGGATTAGTTTACGAGCCGATAATGTTAGGTAGTTGTAGTGATAATGGATTACTGATGGACACACATCTTCCAGCTATCTGATAAGCAGTGTGTATTCCTCGGGCGCGGGCATTTCTAACATGGCATGCAATTCTGGCCGTCTTGCAGTCAAAGAATTATACTAACATTCATAATGCTAAATTGCAAATGCCTATACAAATAATAGCTTTAAATCTTTGACATCTAATACGCTTCTGATATATTCCATATTTTAATTGCCAGAGATTTTTTTTTGCCAATTATGTAGTCTTAAAGAAGATTTGTTCTTTGTGGAAAGAAAGGAAAGAAACCTAGATACATGTGAATATATTCCAAATAGTGCAATGAGGCGTATCAAACGCCGTCGCTAACCACTTTAGGGAATAGTTGTATGATAAAAGTTATTACACTTGACCTGGTTAGCTGCTGAGTATGTCAGTCAGTCGTTAGGAACTATTAGGTCCTACTTGAAGTTATCTCAGTAATGGGATCGTGAAGTATTAAACCGCGGAGTAGATAGTCATTGATAAGGCTCGCTGCTCGCTCCGCGGTGTTGCGGCGAGAATGATTCGTCATCGTGTACATCTTGATGCTTGATAGCGTATCAGTAGGTAATGCCAGCGAAATCGGTGTCGGCTACAAAATGTTTCAACTTATCTCTAACTGCGGTTTGATGAAATTCGTATTGCTCATCCATCTATATAGGTACATGTCTATTTACGTACATAACACTTTATAATGTGTTGTTGTACACTTTTATATCTTGAGAAGGTTATTGCTTTTGTTGTCAACTAGGTACCTTATCAGTAAAGTACACGATGAGTAGGTACTTTAGGATAAAATATTAGAGTTCCATTCTTTGTCAACTACCTGAAGTATTATTGTGTGCTTCCAACTTCCTTTTTTATTTCTTTAGTTGTTTTATTCCCGCGAATCTTATAGACTGCCAGCTTCTGATAATCTACACTGCATCGGGACATGGTGCACTTACATTGTTATTGACAATTCAACCATAGTACTTTTCAAGTGCTTAGCACTGCCGTTAACTTTAAGTTTTTTGAACAACAATAAGTTTTAAGTGAATGCGATCTTTATATTTTTGGTACACTCTCTGTTTTCAACGTTGCGTCACTTCGTGAAACTTCCATCATTTTAAAATACGATTTTATATTTTAATATCATTTGTGCTACATGAAATTTGAGACTGAGACTAGTAACAGCATCGTGCCCTTTTAATATTGTATATTAGGACTCGCGTTACGGGCTATATATTCCACTCTCTAGTATAAATCATCTTTATGAATGTTGTTCGCCATTTATACGCAAACTTTTATTCTCGTTATGTATTTCTTAGTCCTGTAATATGATATTACTTTATATTTTCTAAAATGCCTGCTTGTAACAAAGATATGAATTCAGTCTGTAAACAGGAATTATTTTAATTGTGTGGAACTTTCCGGAAACTAAATCCTATTACGTAAGTGTTAAAAACGTGATCCGATTTGGCATCTTAATCTATTCACCAATTAAATAGATTATTGAAATATAAGAGTGATGTGTCATTGCGTACTCGTCGATCTACCTACAGGTGATATACGGTAGTCTTGTATGTAAGTGGACAAAAACTGCACGTTCGCTGTGCGCCAGTTACAAACGAGCAAACTTCATAGACTCATAGATGCCAGACTGACAGGCTATGGCAGGTGCTAGCACATACTGGCAGGTAAAAGGCACATAGTACGACAGTGTTGTTAAATATTTTGGTTGAGCGTCATTCGTGGCCCGTGGCGAATACACAGTAACGCGACACAAAACACATTGTATAGGACGCAGCCTTCACGCTCGTGTCACCAAAGGATTAGGCAGAGGTGCATTGTCGTGCTGCCGTAGTCATCTGACGGCAACGTATTATGTGGCCGGCGGTGGACGCTTACAATGCTTTTGTTACTTTATCACTCGGATCAAATCGATTTACAAGAACATTGACTAATTACCTACCGGGCGACTATTTTTGGAACAAACCATTCGAGTAATGTTCCAATAACTACAACATAATTAGTGTTTTATGATTCGATAGATTACGATTACGATGGATACATCTTGTCGGTTGCGTTTATCATAATTGAATCAAATAAAATGGCTAATAAACAAAACATTTTGTTACTTTTATAACGGATACGGAGCGCAACCTCTGGGTAATGAATGTCTCGCCGTGAATATTTAGCAAAAATGTGGTAAAGATGTACGCGCGATACCCCGGGCGAGGTATTAGCATATAGTAGGCACAGTACCGGGGTGGCGGGGCGCACAGACGTAGAGACGCACCGCGGCGGCACAATAATATGTCTCTCCCCGGGGGGAACACTTCACGCAACGTTCTGTAAATCTTTACAATTTAGGGACTTGGACATTTTTGTCTTGATTAAGTTTTTGTTCCGTCCCCGAGGGCCGGCTCGTCATGCGATCCGCCGGCGCTGCTGTGTCTACTCAATGCCACCCGCCAGGTACTGCGGCGCGATGGGGTTACTGGGCCACACTGTCCTCCGTCCACTACACATTGATAATTGGAGGAATCAATCGATCGACACAACTGTTGTGTTTGTTGATGAAGAATTAGTTAATTAGGTCATAGTTCGTCAGTACTCGATACTCTCCGCACATTGCTTTTTTACCTGTAAAATTAAAAAAAGAATTGATTATAACTTATGCTAGACTTGATGTACCTAGGTGATGATATGCAGTGAAGTTTTCAATGTTGTGTAATGATAATTTCCATACAAGCAAGCAACACTTAAATAACAACCAAGGAATAATTATATCTTAGAGAGCATAATAAGCAAATACCCGAGTTATCGCGTCCGGTAAGCTGTCTCAACATTTTCCTCGTGTTTATAAATGAATAATACGAGAGTCGGCATCGAGCTGGGCCGGCTACCGGGCTGCCGTCCAGCGGGCTGTACCCAAATCCGTGTTATTATCGATTCGGTTTCAATGTCACAGCCGGTAATAGGCTTAGCAGTGCCTGTGGTCGGCTCTTTCGTAACGTGCTCGTGACGTGACGCTCTCTGCTCAATTTCTACCTTATCTAACTGGCCGCTAATAATATTGTACGGCCCACTGTCCACCATAAACAAACCAACTGCGTATCGTACTTATTAGATAGTAGTACCTTGGATATTAATTAACAATATTATAATTATTTTACCACACTATAATATAATCTATGACCACCGAGTTATTTGGAATGCGGGTATGAATAAAAATATTGATTGAGTTTAGAGACGGTAGCTGTCGGCTCAACTTGTTTTACTAACTTGTGAGTATTTTGACCAGATATAAATGTCTCAGTTACTGAGTGTCTATATAAAAGGGTATAATCACATATTTGAACGTTGCCCTCGAACCCACGACGCGTATGAAGAGGCGTGACATCTTAACCACTCAGTCACGACATCCACTGGTCAGTGGGACGTGACATGTAACTTCAGTGAAATATTATGAAACATACTTTACTAGTTTTAAGACATTTACAATACTGTGTAGAGGAGATAATGTTTAGTTACAAATCACTGAGCATAGTTAAGTGACCCGGAAAATGTACCTGGACCGTCGGTTCTTCCCATCAGAAGAGATACAACATTTGACATAATTACACGGAAATATAATAACCATTTGTAAGAATACAGTGCACATACCTACATACTATATGCTCTTATACTTGTAGTATCTACATTTTCCTGTTACATCGTCAAATAACTAAGTTTTTACTCTTCACTTATTCGGCATTGAGTGTCGTAATTACGTACTTTTTCAATAAGGATAGGATTTGTCTTGATTATCTACAGTATATGTATACAGTCTTAGCTAATTTACATAAAAATGTATAGCTAAATGTTTAATCTGTTATATTATGATTTGCAGTCCCCGGGTAGGTCGAGGTTAGCTTAAGCATGGCCATCAAATTCTTGGCATTTCGATGATTATTTTCGTGGTTCACACTAGCCAGTTCATCGTATCGATTACTAAGTAGAAACGGACACCAGTGAACAGTGTCGATATAGAAAGCCTTTATTTCATATCACAGCTAGTTATTAATGCATATGTGGGTAAAGTGCTAAGTAACTCGCTTCAGAATACAGGAAATACAAGAACATTATCGAGTTTATTATAGAGATGCGCTGATCCGCCAGCGAGCCGCTCATTTACTAATAAAGTCACCAAGTTAATGGCACACCTCGCTGGGTCATGTCATTATAGCATTCTTTACTTTGCCTGTTTGAGTGCCTTCTCTTTGTCCAACACACCAACAGGCACATTTTTGTGAAAAATATATTACCAGTACCTAACAAAAACTTTAGTGGTTCGTTCTCGAATCGTCGTAATTAATATCATCGTATGAGTTCATTTGTAATTTAGGTACATTTTGACTACACAGGAAATCAACGTAAATGTAATAAAACTTCCTCATTGAAGTAAAGTCACAAGAAATTCGTAACAAGTAAAAAGGTCGGCATGGTGAATGATATATTCTCATCCAATAAAACATGGGATCCCATAATACGGCGGATACTGGACCATATGTGCACCTTCGCCGACCTCCTTGGAATAAAACTGCTGACATTTGCAGTTTATGTAGGTATTAACTATGGTATATGTATGGTGGAAAGAAAGTGTACGAAGTAGGAACTGTCATGGAGGGCATTCCAAAAATAAAGAAAGTAGGATTAATTTACAAAGATATAAGTAATTTGTGACTTTGATAAGTCAAATAATGATATGATCTGTTGAAGATTTAATATGCATATCTTCCTGGATAAATATATTCATAAATGCTCGTTCCAAAGTGAGATATTAAAACGAACATAATATACAAAAATGATGAGTAAATATTTTATTTTGACCATCAGATAATGGTAAATTAGACATTATGTATTTATCGACACAGTGATCGTATTGGCGAACCAGAGAGTTTAGCGTCACGTCTGCTAACGCGGCGGGATCAACCGATCACAGGGGTCGATGTAAGGCGAGCCGTCTAATCGTGTTAGCACATGTCGACCGGAAACTTGCCCACTCTGTTTTCTTTGTAAATACTGGGAGAGGTGACACTTGCAGGTTCTGCACTGAAACCTCTGAACTGACAGCTCACTGTGTACCGCACTTAGGTACGTAGTGTTTGGAAATATTAATATGAATATATACTTTGCGGGGTACGAAAACTAACAGTACTCGAATTCTAGTCAATTATGTTGCGATATTATTGATTATATATATTATTTTATTGAAATGGCTTAATCGTTAATTGAATGGTTTGTTAAGCTGGCTGGCTAACATACATAACGTAGTAGATACTTACCCAAGTTTGGAAACTATAAACTACTAAATTGTTTTATATCTACTTCGATACTTATAAACATAGTATAAGCTTCCATAATACATAATATTAATGCATACTATAACGAAACGAAAGCGGAATTTCTTTATAAACATAAGTATCGTGTAAAGTTAATTTCATACGATTTTTAAATACAAAACCTCTATAAATCCAAGTCAGGTATAGAGCCAAGGACTCGACACACCACATCAGCGGCTACTAGACAGTTAACAAATAAATAAACATATAACATACAACTGAATATTATAGTATGTAATTATACGAGAATTAAATATTCATAATTATGTGCGGTGGGCTCTCAGGCAACATATATATAGCTACCTGTATATCTGGTATATGTGATTCTGCTTAGGTACAACGTCGCGCCGTTTCTATTTACTTGCGACACAGTTTTTGTGTCTGTCCGTGCCCTTGTGCCTCATGCCCTGTGTCTGTGTGACTTCTCCTTAATATTTCTAACTTTAAAATCATATTTTAATTTTGAATTGTGCAATATTGTCGTACTGAAATAGCCCCAGCCAATCTTTCGATGAATTCATTGAACAATCGGTTCAGGTATTGAGTTTATAAATCATAACAGATCTAGGTAGATCTAACTTTATTTAATGAGTTATATTATTTTAAACGTAACACTTCACTACCGGCATTAAGTCATAGCAACACTACATAATATTATATGTACTTACATAATTAAAATTAATAATTTATTAGTAAACTAGTAGAAAAACGTTACAAAAATAATCTTTCAATGTAACTCTATTATATCAAGGTTCCAGTCCAAACTCCAAGCGATACATACCTATGTATATGTAATATATAACACATGTACGTACATACAAGTGGTCGGTCAGGTTGCGCCGCGCAGCAGACGGAACTGACACTTCAAATAGACCATTACAATGCATAGTGCACTAGCCGCAAACATAAAATTAGCAAATGATGAACTCATACGTTTCTCTAGGTACTCATTACGCGATCACCAGAAGGTTGTATAAACTAATTAATATTTGTATATAGGTAATAACAATACAATGACAGTTAAATTATTCAGAAATTCCGTAACCTACGTACTGTAGGCAGGGCGTGTACAGGAATATTTCATTTAAATGTGATTTTGTTTAATATTTTCGTTGGTGATCGATAGTTGTTCATAGTTTTCCTTGAGACATTGTTGCTGCAGGTAATTATAAATTACTTATAAGAGACGCAAATGTTAATCTAAACAAAATTTGAAAACTATACTTGTGTAGTCCCCAAGTGACAAATTTCTCATGACATTTTCTGATTCAAAAACACACTTATGACCTACGCATAAGGTTCACATTGAGCGTTTACGAGTAAATTTTCAAGTTAACCTACTTTGTCGTTTTATTTAGTTGTGATGTGCTCAAATCTGTAGTCACGCGACGACTTGAGGCCGTTGACCGTTTTCAGAGTAAGTAACGAGTGTTACGCAATATTTGTATTACATTGTGCTTTATCCATAGCTTGTTGATATAGCTGTAGTAGTGAGTACGCAATGGTTTCGCAACACTACATAAGTATTGTTTGTCTTACGCTGTAAAACTATGTAGTGCTTAGATGAGTCTTAACAGGAATCTTCATCCGGCTTTGTATTCGTTTCTGTATCGTATATCTTTATCACGAAGATTACCGAAAGGCTTTGTGATCTGCCGTTTGACTTTCGTATGTATTCCAATGTGGTGAAGGTTATTTATCATAATAATGTTGCATGTATCACGCTGTGGTAGCGATGTGAATGTAATGACAGTGAATCTGTCCAGATGAACCTTGTATTAGTATGTATACAACAGAAACTAATATTTATATGTGTGTGCTGTGAGTACGAGGCGGTACAAACTGCACAATGGGGCAGGAAATCCCATTCATTAGCATGACAACACAATCGGCAGTCCTACCCCAACAGCTGTCACCTTGCCGGATCACTATCGCGGCCTATTTTCGGAACTCCGTTTCTTTTTTAATATCAACTTATTTTCGGTTCACGTTGTAGAGTCACTTTCCATTCGATGGCATCGGCACTTCTTGTCTACCGTAAAGAATGTACTATGCCTGTTGAGATGACTGTTAGTTATTGTAAACTTCTTTCTGGCCCATAGCGTGACTCGTTGTTGTATAAAAAGTACTGTCAAGTTTCGTCGGAATGATCGACTCCGGAATCCGGAATGATCTATTTGCGCGGCAGATTTAAAGACATCATTAGTTCTTATGATCTTAAGAGTAAACAGGTGGTTTTGCGTGGTTGCAAGTGCGAATGCAATGATGAACAGTGGCCACCTCAAAAAGTCTTTTATTTCAATTGTTATACTAATGAAACATGGAAATTATTGAAACACGGTACCCATAACGCAACATATCAAGGTAAAATTTACGAACTTTTTCGAAAAACAGTTTGATATAATTTTAATTTTTCCATATACTTAAAATCACGTTAAACACTTGGTCATTGCATATTTTCTGGAATTGTAATTAACTGTTTGAAAATTGGTATACTGCGTATGAGTGTCCATTCAATTCGGATCACTAGATTTCCGGAAATTTTAATTGGGAGTTCATAATAATCATGCATTACACCAGTAATTTCAAATAAACACACGTTGCCTTTGTTAATATTCAATGACAAAACGTAAAAGTAGTGTTGTGGTCGGTCGGCCTTTCATATGATTGTATCAAAGCATTATGTGCATATAGATTACTGTGGCTTTAATAAGTAGCGAGGGAAGTAGTATTAGCCGGGGCTTAGTATCCATAGTGGATTGATAGTGGGCAAGTACTGAGACCCAATTTTGAGGCAAAGCCCTCGATACGATCGCTGGTAGTGGAAGGCAATATGTGATATCGGGCGGCCATTGTGGCGGACGCACGCCCAGCATTGTGCTGACTATTATATAGTGGCCAGTGTACTTAGCTGATTACCGGCATACATTACTCACAATGTCCGGACAGATTAACCATCATACGGTTATGAAAGACACTCTATTATAAAATGTATTCTCGAGGTATTGGTCATGTATATTGTCCAAAAGCAGGTGAAGAACCTAGCAAGTTCTAGAATTCAATTTCATTTCAGTTTTAAAGTTGGTGCAGGAATGAGGCGCTATAAATGTAGCCCTGCTTCGAATGTTGCGGCACCAAACATGATTAGCGGCTAGTCCACAAAATGTTGCTGGAGTTTGTATTGGGGAGAAAATTTTAATGTCATTTTAATGCACTCGCTTACTTTTGAATCTTTCCGGGACTCCCTTAAGCACTTGCTTTATTACATATGTATTTAATTATCAAAAGCTTAAAGTAGGTGAGTAATATTTCTACTCTGTAGTACCTAACACCATTGAAAAACATTATCTAAGTACTCGTATATACCTATATATTTCCCAATGTATATGTTTCTCCCTGTCCACCCAGTGATAGAGTGGATATATCCGACCACATCGCGACTCAAACTCTGCAGGGAAGTCGCACTTTGTAAACTCGACTCGACCACCGAGTACAAATAGGTCATCTTACATCTTATTTCACAATAAATTATAGGCTCCATTAGATATGTGTTAGATATGGTAGAAACGGCCCTTGGCTGTGATGTATTCTAAACTTTTTTATTATCTATAATGGTAATCCGTTCAAAATGAGTCATGCCACGGAATCTTCCGTAGGTATATCATCTCTTTATGAATATTCATCAATAAATATAATCGTGTATACATAAACACACTTTTTCATGTATTACTTGTATATAAGGTAAGGCTGTACTAAACGAACTACAAATTAAGTGTAAAACCTAACCGCGGCCGCAGTTTATCGTACATCAAGGAACAAACAAAGGCTGATAAAATCTAATTACACCGGAAAATTGTTAGCTTCAAGTAAACTGAATGATTTTCCTCGGGGCGTGAACAGGTACGGACACATTTCTTGAATTTCTCTCTACGAGCCCTCGGCCCTCGGCTCTCGGCTCTCGCCCTCGGCTTTCGGCAGTCGATGGGTACACGGTAATACTTCATGAATCCATTTTAATATTTAACAACACGAGGAAACAAAGTTATCTGATCGTTTCGTATCTCATTTATCACAAACACTTAAACAAATCTGCGTGTTGGAGCGAGACAGATAATGAGCGTCCAACGACCTTTACGTCGTAACACCCAATTTCCACACAAAGGATATTGGACTCTGTAGCTTTGTTATAGAGTTACGTTTTTATCATAGTTTTGGGTTGTTGTGTTGTTGTAGTTTGAGGTTGTAGGTCAGGGTTGAGTTGGAGGTCACCGCGGCTTCCGAGTTGGATGGTAGCGGTGGAATTAGTTGCGATTAGACATGCAAGACAATGGCGGGCCGAGTGACACGCAATCTGTGACGACGCTCGTGTTGCAATGCCACCCGGACCGTGCACTCATTGCTTGCTTCGGAAAAATTGAAAACATTCTCTCATACGTATTCACGGAGACCACACGTAAGCAAAAGCAAACAAGTGTTCACACAAAGTTGAGATTATATTTTAATTTTGTGTTTTTCTAAATAAAAGTTGGAGCGCGCTGTAATTAACAAACAAATGACATTACTTCGGTTCGTGTCACTGAGAGCGACACGTCGGCTGTGCCCTCCGACCCTCTGAGTGTACCCCACTCCGCTATTTGTTCCCTTAAAAAGTTTTCTAACTCTGTGCCATTTAAGCTACAACAATTTGGAGCGTAATTACATGACGTAATTAATTCCAATTAGTTAGTAATAAAGTTGTACGAGCTGGCATTGTGGCGGCTAACTGTGTCCGCGGCAACACATGTAACGAGGTTTGCATTGTTTGTAATCGAATCAAAGCAATTAATAGTGTTCGAGCAGGACGTGCTCAGCGCTCTCTGATTGATCTGATTACACTGGGAGTCTCAGTGAGCACTGGGCCGGCACTACAAGTAGGGAGTCCTATTGGTGCAGATGCTCAACGCGCGCCATAGTGCAGCCTCTTGGGAATCCGCGGCACTGCAATGTTCCGTACATAATTAGTATTAGTTAGACTTAAATGAGATATTTAACTTGGAATTCGAATCAGACTTTGATGCAGTTGAGGCAGCACGCCTTTAAGAGTGCGCCTAACACGTCGGTATTCGGAAGTAAGCGACTATCTCCCTGACATATGAGTGACACATGCTGTGTCTTGGGCGTATTCCGTCGCTCGCAAATAGAGTTATCCAACCAGACTCCAGCTGTCTTTGTCTCCATTAGTAAACTAATTCTATACAGACGAATGACGAACGAAGTTATTTGGTTTGGTTGCAGCTAACATTTTCTGAATAGCTTCAAAACTAAACCGACTGTACTAGCATTCAATCAGCAAATTCTAATAAGCTAAAGGGGAGTGTGCGCCTTGTAATCAAAATACAAATGAATAACCAAAACTATTTCAAAAATATTATTCTTATATACTAAATAATTTAAAAAAGGTAAAAAATCACTATCAACTAAGTTAGTTACTATTGTACTGATTTGTACATAGTATAGTATAGTATAGTATACCGTATCTGAGCCTAGCTTTTCTTCCACGAGTGGGCTGAAGGATGTGGCCGGTAATAACAACTGATGTTATTTCGTAATGTTCATGTTAGTGCGGCTTCAATCGCTGCATGCCTTTGATGATCCCAGCTTTGAGCTTTTAAATGTAATTAGAATATTTGCGGAAGGCCATTTTCAGATTACTTTCAGCAAAATCCAATAACATTTTCGTAATATTTTCGTGAAACTAGAATCCAATTTGATGTACAATGCGGGAACATTGCGATGTGTATAATTGGTCGCTCGCGCCGTCCGCTGGCCGCCGCCCGGCGCGGTCGCAGCCGCCCAGCGCTCGCACTCGTTCTAGGAAATCCTGCTCCCCATTAGAGCGTAACGTAATTACTACATGCGGCTCTCTGAAACGTAATGAAAGTACATTCGGAGGGATCTTGTGTCCTCTCTGCAACTGTAAGCGAGGGACAAATCATTCATTGTACATGTTGTACATTTTACTCGTCGAAACTGGTACAATAATTAAATGGATTTGATAAATCAATCATATCCTGTTAGTTTTAATTCTAGTTGTAGGTAATGTAAGGCGCATCATTAGCCA
Organism: Spodoptera exigua; assembly: GCA_902829305.4. Classification (NCBI taxonomy): domain Eukaryota; kingdom Metazoa; phylum Arthropoda; class Insecta; order Lepidoptera; family Noctuidae; genus Spodoptera; species Spodoptera exigua. The sequence goes on along the minus strand of LR824601.2, from coordinate 367,976 downwards.
GGCTCCACACAACAATATAATCAAAGTAATTGCGGTATGATTGCATGCCGCCGCATCATCAGTGATACACACACAACAATAGGAAGCTGTTCCCACGGAGCCCGCAGACGAGATCGTGTTTGTAATTCATTACACCCGCTGGTAGGTACCCACTGCTACTTCAAATTATAGAAACTGTAATAAAGTCATCCCACCCACTAATTACAGTCTATGATATCAAAATGTTGGATCACTAGTTCTTTTTTATTGACTAACTTTGATTAAAATTTTGTGTATAAGCAGAGCCCGCAGTTCCATGTATGATTACAGTATACTGAATAACATAAACATGTATATATACATAAATGAAACTCGCGCACGTTGCGGTTTCATTCATATTTTAATACTTCAGAGAACATCATTGCAGCTATTGCGTTGGCGTTTATGAATGCTGCATAATTAGCGTAAGAAAGTATTTGAGAGTCAGAATCAAGAGTTCAGTCGCCACTTGGCTCCTACATTGGGGCGTCGACGTTGACTTCAACATTTTCTAAATCATCTATTAGGTTCACAAAGTAATAAAACAAGTTGGCACTTAACATAAATGAATAAGACATTCCGTAATTTTCAAACAGTTTTTTTATTAAAATTTAATGGACTTAATTATTATCAATCTTAAGTGTTTTCAGGGAAGTATTCAGTTTAATACATAGATTATTAAGCTTGAGAACTTGTATAAAAATAGCTTTAAAATATTTTCAGCAAAGAATTCTTAGACACCCTTAGTTCCAATAAAATAGGAAGATCTCGAATGGATAACATTTTTGAAATGTCTAACAACGGAGCTAACTTTGTCTGGCAATCGTGTTAGACGTTAGGCAGCAGTCACAGTGCAACGAGTGCCCCCAGCACCCGCGCCCGCGCCCGCAGCCGCGGATCGCGTAATTGCGTTGTCTAGCAATTAGCGTGACTGTGATCCGAACTCCGCCGCCGCCGCCCGCCGCCCGCCGCCCGCCTCCTGCCGCTCTCTGACCTCTGTCTGAATAACATTCTCGAATATTTTTCGTAGCCAATTTAATTTTCACACGGTAATAGGATTTTTAAATATTCCTTTTTTCACTAAAACTTCGTGAAAGGTACTTTTTCATTTGAATAATTTGTAAGCTTTACGAGATCGCGTTTTGCGAATTTTTGTTTGCCTGACAACTAGAGGAGTGTTTGTATTATTATAATGCGACTCGCAGACATTAGTACTCAGTAATGGAGAGCTCTTGAACAAATACGATACTTGACAATGTATCTCACGAAACGAAATAAACAATTTAATATGTTTTAACGTGAGCCAGTAATAATTGATTCAAACGAAATTGAATCCTATACGAGTATGATTGCAAAAAACAAAACTCTTGACATAATAAACCGACTGTTTTCCTCGAAAGTCTAAGTAGGTACACACATGGAAGGTTACACCCACTCCTCCAGCTGCTTGGTTTGGTGAGGGCGAACATTCTGCTGGACTTTGTAAAAATATGTATTTCCAGTCACAAGTAAGGCAACAACTGCTCTACATAGAACAGTTCGAGCCCGGGGCAACAACAGCGGGTAGTGTCGGACGTGTTCGGGGCGCGCTCTCACTGTTTCTCTGTTATCAGAAGCGAGCCTCAACTCCTTCGAGTGGCCGTCTTTGAAGAAAATCCTTGCATTATGAAAACTATATTTGAATATTAGAGCGGACCTTTGTTTGTGGAGGGGTCACACGACGGCACACACAACGACCTATTATTTCGCTGCGTAAACATTTCACTAAACTTCAGAAACATGTTTGTTTGGTCAAGAAAGTATAATTGTAGCGCGGACTTGTGGACCCTCTATGCCTCAATGTACATACGTACGTACACTGTGCGTGTGTATGTGTACGAGCACACAAGCACGGCATTCTCTCAAACGAGACTCGAGCGAAACTTGCTATTTACTTTACATTAAAAATACCTCACGCAGTAATGTATTATGTATAGCTCTGAAACAATCTTCCAAATAGCGCCTTTGTTAACATCATCCAAAGATTATCAAAGTGAAAATAATATTTCAGTGACGTAATTATCGTAATTCATAAAGTCTTTGATATCTTTTATCTTTTTGTAGAAAGATAAAACATTATCCTACGCTGTTAACTTGTCTCGAATCAAAATGTTAATGTGCCGTTACAAGTTATAACAATTTCAGACATTTGTGTCTGCGATACACTATCTGTGTTCATTGACAATCCTTTTTACTTTTTTATCTTTTAAGTACATAGCAGTGAACAGTAATTAATCACACATGTACGGTGTGTGGGTAAATAAATAATCCCCCGCCAGTGCGAGTTAGGTCCGCGGTGCAGCGAGACGCTCCCGGCTAACGTGCTAATTGGTTCGAACATAATCTTCGGCTCCCGGGCACCGCGCGCCTCGCTCCCAGCTCTCCGACAATGGAAATACATTTCCATTTGTATTTCCAGTGTTTCCAAGATATCTTATCTGCTGCTACACTTTTTATACTATTTGCCTCAGGATGGAAATATTTAATTACTTTGTAAATTGCATTCAGTGAGCAAACGGATAATATCTGCTTTCAGCTGTAACTTGAACAGTAGGGAGAGAGACAGGCATTCACCAGACGGCGTCTGATTATCGCGCTCCGCATCAGAAACAGACATCAAACGATTCATTCTGCCAAGATATTTATTCGAACCTGTACAAGCTTCATTGACATTTTCGAATAATAAAGGAATAATTAACTTACCCCCAGCTGTTACGGCGGAGAGAACAATTCATTACCCCAGCTGAAATCGTCAAATTATACGCACTTTAGAAAACGTGAAATATAAAATTATGGTTCGCAATTAACTTTATCCAAACATTTCACCCTTTTTGTGAGATGTGAAAGTTCAAGTTAATGCCACAGACTATAAATTGCCCCTGGCCTGCACTATTTATCTTGAAAAATTTTGAAACATGCTATCTCTCTCTAAATTATTAAAGAGTCTAGCGAAGCTTCGCAGCTCTTAATTAGAGATTCACTGAATAAATTATGCTTTCAGTAATATTTTTATGTCAGACATATTTTTTGAGGAGCGGTGAGGTGCATTCTTGTTGCTAATTAATTTAATTATTGGCTTTTGTGAACTGAGTCTCATGGCTGCTGCCCCAAAGATATTAAACGTCAAAAAGAAAATGCAAGCTTAGTTCAGGTTCTAGAAACGCAATGTAGGTGTCGTGTAAGCAATGCCAGCCACTTGTTATGTAGAATACAAGAGGTGCGAGCATTGTGTACCAAAGCCAGGCTCCAATGTAAACCTACAGAGCTGGTCAGTTCCACTGTCGCTCACAGCTAACTGGGTTTAAGATCAAACACGATTTCAATCACGGCGTGATCAAACAAGCTTGTGGGGAACATTGATTATGTCGTAACTTAAGCATTTGTACGTACAATATTATCGGTGATTTCCCAAGCGGAGCGGCGCGCGGATGGAAGCACTCGCTCACATACAATTAAATACAAAATCGAGAGACGAGGAACGTGGCGTACCTGCATTTTGTGGCAATATTTGGAGTGCGCGCCGCGCGCCCGCTCTATGACCCTAAACTGAAGCGGAGCTGTGCACCAACGACACGAATTACGAAGATCTGCGCACAAATCCGATTAGTGTGCGGCCTATTACACGCTGTATGCTGGTGGCGAAATAGTTGCGAGGATTACAGAGCGGCCCGTGGTATTTGCCGCGCCGGCCTGCCTCTGCGGCCCGCGGAGTATCACTTGCGCTCAGCTCCGATTTCTATGCAAAACACAGCTTGCATTGTCACACAGGGGAATAGGAATTGCATTCCCTTTGTTCGACGGCTCAGTGCTCGTGTCTTTAGGATTTATTGAATATGGTTTGAAGTCGTACCCGCGATTGTTGTATTACTGAAGTTGATAGCTCCGCCGTAAGCGTATTGTTGCGAGAAAATATCAAACTCTGAAAGCTTTCCTCGACCATAAAAATGTAATACGTCACATTGTATCAGTTTGCTTCACGGAAATTCTTCTGACATTCCTTATATGTGTGTGTGTGTGTGTGTGTGGAGGTCGCATGAAATGTTTTTGTGAAGGCAGGCTTCCTTTTGGTGGTTTGGTCTAGTTGGATTAATGGATTAATCCGAGACTAATAGCTTTGTTCAGATTTATTACTTTCTCAGTATTGGTATAGTCTTAATACCCTCGCTAAATCGGCTCCTATCGGAGTGGCACAAACAGAATGTAGTAAACAGTTCACAAACGAGGTGTTATATTTTGTTCTACGATTCCGCAGCTAGTGTAACAGATAATTAGAAGTTTTCCAACTAACCCCACGTTAACCGCTCGTAAAAGCAAACTAGGCAATTGAAACGCGCAGTACTAGTGTACCTAATTACGCGAAGTATTCTTGTTAGCATGTATTGCGCGCTCCTTGAAGTTAGAGCGTTCACACGTCGCGCCGCCGCACCGCCGCCGCACCGCCGCCGCCACGCTCAACTAAATATCCTATTAATTAAAAGTTACCCACATTTTGTACTCACTCCGAACTGAGACTACTCCGCACGCAGCCGCTACATTGTCCCCTGCACTACACGACGAACTTGTTTCTTTGTACCGGCTTTCCTAATTAGTCGGTCAAATAACAATGGGAAAACAATATCATTATTCAAATATAAATTACCTTTAAAAAGATAGCTTGATCAAATAAATGGCTTGTGGAATTATAAATTTATAATTGTTTTAAATAAATAATTAAATAAATTAACTTTTTGCAATATTCTTTTATCAAATAAAATTTCCATTTTCTGTCTTTGTTTTTTTTTATCTGTAATATAAGGAACATGTACAGGTCAGTTATTTATATATATTTTACTTATCGTCCCACCCGAAGGTGGCGACGTGTTACAAAAGTGTTGTACTTTCTGGAAAGTGACTTGTACTGTTCATAGGTGTAGCTTTTCTACCTCTTGCATAGGTACTAACAAAACTAAAAATACACATACATACTGTGTAAGTAAAGTCAAAGGCAAAAATACGAAAGACTTCCTAATATTGAAATTTAATGAAAACTATATCTCTGAATTTAGATTTTGTACGACTATACACACATCGCAGCACTAGGAAATGATGCAATTTTGGAATTAGAGCTTCTCAGTACTGTATTGTGTACGGAACTAGACGTTGCTTCTGTACAAAATGAGATTATAATGGAAACGGCGGATAGTCCGTGTGTTGCACTCACCTATACATATAAACGTAGATACGAAAAGCGCTCCTTTAAAAACGAATATTCCTAGAGATCATTAAAACTTGTCAATACGAGTACCTGAACATCGGAGTGCAAAAATATTTTCTTGCAAACTACGATCCTTATATAAAATGGAAATAAGTAATACTGGGTACGCGACGATTGATGCGCCCAATGAAGGATTATTTATAAAAGTTGCAGCAGTGCGAGTATTCGAGTACTCCCGCTCAAAGAATGTCTCGAGCACCGAGCAGGGAGGTAAGCTGCTTGCGAGGTACCACGAGCGCAGATATTCCAATATTCGGAATCGTTTGCATTCAATATTTTTCTACGGAATTATCCGTTCTTTATCAACAACAAGATGAAATTCTTTGGAAACTCGTAGCGAGTAAACACAGGTACTTCACCATAATTGGCTCTCCTGTGCTGGTATATCTATAGATACATCTATGCTGCCACATAATGTACATTGTAACTAAATTAATACCTACATTGAAATAGTGGCTACTATAAATCACGCTATTTGTGTATACCTTTTGGGTATTTGGTCTAATGATAGCTACATTTTCAAAATTAGCGACAATCAGGGCTGTGACGTCATAAGACTGATCACATAACTAGCAACAAATGGCCTGTAACTGCCCACGTTCTCGTCCTTGGGTACAAACAAGCGTAGGCATCGTGTTTTGTCTAGGCATCTGAAAGAAAGATGTTATAAATATAAATTGAATTAGGATTAGCGGCTGTATCAGAAATAGATATTGATTGTCGGTTACAACAAACGAACTTTTGATGACGGGGACAAGCAGGTGACAGTGTTGTGGTATGTGAAGGGCTCCACACTTTTTACGCCCCAGCTGTAGCTTCCCACGGCGCGGCCATTGTGTCACGCAGCGCGAGCCATCACGAGCGACACGCGACAAACAATACACTCGTGTCCAGGCCTCGGGAGGCGATACATTCATCGGTTAAACAAATTATGTCGAAGTTCATATTATGTACTTACTACTATTTCTCACTTATTCGTGATTTCTTCCTAGCATGCATTAGTAGCAAGTGTGATTGGGGAGAGTCTAACCGGTCAAAAATGAACCTTCAATCTCAGTCTCATCCATTGTGGGATAAGTTAATGCGTTAATGTAAGATACAGAACTGCAAAAGTAGTTCACTGAGTACATTAGAAGATATTAGAAAACAGATTGGCTGCACAATTCCCCAGTACCTACGGTTTACCCTCTTCAATGGAAATATCAATACATACTTCAAATGCCCCGTACTAGTAGAGTAATGAAACAGAAACAGACAGACACGCTTTCGCACTCATATTAGATATTTATAGGCTCCGATACATTATATTTATGGTACGTTACATCACTTCCGGAGCAAACACTAGACGAGAATTTGAATCGTTCAGCAGACGAGCATCGAGCATTATTATAATGTGGAAGTGATACACAAGTGACTGCTCACTGCTCAGTGGATCTAATAAACGGATTAACTGCGAGCGCCTCGTGAGGCAGCGGCTTCGTATTAATAAGATTACGGGTGAATGGCGCTTCGCGAATATTATACTGCACTGCATTCTTATAAAAATTGAACTGTTCATTTATTGGATTTATGAACTCGACCGCAGTATTACACCGTGTTGTTACGCTGCAATGCCTCCCCTCCCCCTTCCTCTTCCTCAGCCCTCTATTCCTCGACAGCCACGCTTCATATTAAACCTTTGTAATCTCTTCCTCCTTGTTCACAAGTTAATTAATAAATGTTAATGTTCTCACAGGAACCTGGTTTTGTTATAATTTATTACTACGTTATATTCAGGTTTTTTCAACTCCGGCAGCATTTAATTACTGATAGGTACAAATTGTTGAGGACTAATCGAGTATGAAATATTAGTATCCGAGGCAGGCTTATGTTTGTTTCATATTGTAGTTGCGTCGTTTGAATATTTTAAAGACGTCGAGACAGTATGGTTGCTACTTCTTCAAGATAGTTTAATTAACTAAGTGATAGTACGTAGGTACGCTGCATTTTATTTTTAAGACCTCATTTATTAATATTGCGGATTGATGCTTTTACTTTTGATGAAGCACCCTGCGCAGTATTAAATTGATTAGTTTTTATTAGTTTAGCAGTATTACTGAAAACTATGAATGTATGTTTTAATTTAGTATGATTGATGATATAAAAGCACCGGCCATGTATGGACATCAGATCTATTTGAGTTGTCCAACATTGTGTTTGTTCACAACATTATTAGTTTATTGTCTGCGATCTTTATGTGTGGCTGCAAGCTACATATGTGTAGCTCTCGGCATATTGATTACCACATAACAGAGAGTATTAGACTCTTAGAAAAACCATCCCGTTACATCTTCTGCTTCCCTGCTCGTCCGCCAGATTTTGCGTGCTGAGGGTGTACTCGCGCATTGTATATTTCCCTTTATTTCTTCATATTTTACCTATTATTACGTCGATTTTTTGAAAAATAACTACTTATTCATTTGAAAGAAATGATCTACGCAACGTGCGCGTCGCAGTGACGGTGAAAAGGCTTTTTTCTATCTTAAAGTTAAAGTGAGAAATTATTAAGAAACAAGTAAGCAATGCGCGAAGTTGCCGCGAATATATTTGAGTTCCATATCCGTAGCGTGTGTTTTAGTTACATACAGTTAGTTAGTAACATACAGTTGTAGTTCCAAATTAGCTCAAACTTACCTCTTAAACGCTACAACTTCACAACTGTGGCTTTTGAAGTAATAAGAACTCTTTCTTTCCATTCTTTAAGTAATTTCACAACCGCGGCGGCTGCAGCCGACTGAATGAAAAAGGTTATTATCGAAGAAAAGTTGCAGCGATTGAGTACTCTTTGTTAATCTATGAAAAGTATTTGTCCAATACTTTTCATTGAACATTTCATTGGAATTTTTCATCAATGTGGTTGTCGTAGGAGACAGGTAAAATATTGAAGAGTTCGCTGTTAAGTAAATCCGGTGTTCGGTTCGGATGGCGTGATTAAGCCCATTCGCCGGCGAGGCTGGCTTTATATTAGAGCCGCGGCCGGGAGCTGGGGACATTTCTTTTTGTTGGTAGCTCCAGTCTGTCTGTCTGTCTACCTGTCGCCGCGTTGCTGCCAATATCAGGCGAGGCGGCGGCGTCTCACTCGAAGAACACGGTGACAGATTAAAATCACGTCAGACTTTTATTTTATTGAAGAATCTTGTTTTGTTACATTTGTGAAATGGCCGGGACGGCGGTCGTTGTAATGTCAGCTGAGGTAATCTTTTTGTTGGCTCACAGTTATTAATTTATCCAGGTATCGGTGTTACAAAGAGAGGATCTTTTGTCGTAGTTGTCCAATAAGAATGAATCGCTTGTAGATTCAACATCATTAGCTACTTGAGCACTGAGTGGGGTCGCGTTGGACGGATTGTGGGAATAACGTTTTTGTGGATGTGGACATAAGGGTTCTTGTAGTGTTCTGTGAAAAATGTTTGGATTTATGTAAATGTTGTTGTTTTTTTACAAGTTGGTTGTTTATTTTGTTTTAGTTGTTGTATATTGGTGTTTATAGATATAATCTCCTATGTTTTCAATGTGTTATAATGACCTGGATGTTCACTTAGAAGCGAGAAACAACTAAAACTCAGTTTATAATATTTATAATGTCAGTCCTAAATACGAAACAATCTACTTTTCTCCCCGCTCAATTATATAGATATTCCTACAAGAAAATATCACTAGTCACAGACGTCACAGAATGTTGCCATTTATAAAACGCCTCCAACTCCCAAAAGGAAATATAAATCGAAATCAAGTTGTTTTCTAACATATGTTTACTTTATAAGTTTCCACGTGGCAACTGTCACTGCTATAAGATTTTAGAGTCTATGGACTGGGCAATAATGTCTAGATTGCGATGTATAGTTTGTTTAACAAGGAAGCACTCAGGCTGCGGAAGTACCTGTTAAACAATTGATTGATACAATTAGTTGCGGACGGCGCCTTCAAAGAGTTCAGTGTTGTGTTATATTACCTGCCCCTGTACCGAAATATCTGCTCCTCTATTCGGACTTATGAGGGTCTTACAGACAAAGGGTAGTTCTTTAGTAGACCAAATATTGTTTTATTGTACTCAAATAAACCTTAAACTTATGTTATTTTAAAACGAAATATTCGGTCTGTGAATTGTAAAATAAAATATATCTGACATAATCAGTTCGTGACGTTCCCGGCGACTGCTTGTTAAAGTTCGCACCCCTCGCTGGCTCGTGGCAACTTTAAAGAGTTACGTATTTCAAGGTCGGGGATGAGACTCGCTTCTCGAATTCCCAAATGCCTAGTAAATATACTACTTTACAAAGAAACGTTCGTGTTACATCCATTTTGCATCGTTAGACTTGGGAACTAAAGCCGTGCCTTCAAAGAGGAACTCGGAATTCGTTCGCTTTATTTCGTTTGCAGTTTGAGCGCAGTATAATTTTCCAATTTGCGCAGTTCACAGAATAAATCTTCTCAAAGCTCGCGCTCGAAAGGAATGTACGCTTTAACACCCGACACCCGACACCCGACAACACCTACAATGTCGTGTTGTATGCAATTTGTGTCGTCATTACCACTTTTGTTATGTGAAACGTTTTCCAAAACAACAGGTGGGAGATTACCCAGTATTAGAGGAACATGAATGTGCTGTGTTTGTTGTCTGGATGTGTGCGCGTTGCTCCATCATCGGGCTTACTATCAAGACTAGAGCTGGTTACTGAACCAAGCATTATCACACAGTAGGTACGAAGTATATCTTACAGCTCGGGTGGCAACCGCTTCGAGTGAATACGAAGTTATTTTCATTTGTATCTCATTCTAAACAGGTTCAAGTCCCGACGGGGCTGAGACAAGCGTATTACCTTTGCAGTACCGACTCAAGGGCAACCAACATACTTTGCTATGAGCTATTTACATATAAATTTCAAATACGCTCTTGTATCTCAAGCTTAAAGAGAGGTCCGTTGTGGAGATATAAATTCTGAGTTGTTACAATACAATCATTTGTTTTAACCCATTTTACCATTTTACTAGCTCCATAGATATTCTCACTTTTCCAAGCTACAGATACTGCCAACAAAACTTTGGGTTATGTGACGATTGTACTAATCACAATACTATAGAAGGTCATTAAACTTTACAAACCCTGTAAGGACTACTTACGTTAGTACAGCCGCAAGATGCTATAGGGTCGGCTACACCACACCTCATATTTCCACTTTATTACAATACAATAAAGTTGACATTTGTGTGATCATGTAATTACTGAGCACGCCGCTGTGCTGAAAGGAATTCACTTTGTGTTTCGCACGCAGAAGTACGTACAAGTGTTGTCGGAGTTGTGGCAAACTTCCCAGTTTGTAAACTTGTCGCTTTTTAATGAACTTTTCTCTTACGTGATCAAATACTGTGTTTCTCATTTACTAGCGTTGATAAAGGACCTAGAAATAGTTGGCCAAGTAGCCTCGATTAATAACATTTCAAGAACAAAGTCTTGTGACACTTTTGACATTTACAAGTACACCAATAAAATGATTTCGACCGTGGAATTGCTTCTTCGTAGAAACTTGAATAGCACAAAGGGCAGTAAATATGTTCTGCCGGTCCACGTGTAATGAGTAATGAAGTCATCATTATATTTCCATCCTCAGACAAACATTGGAAAAAACGATCATTGTTACATTTTTTTTATTTTCAATTAAGTATCTTTAGTTTCTTGTTGATTCAGGAAACTGTGACAGCTAATAGATGGATGAGTTTTAGATGAATCGATACAAAAGACAACAATCATATTGTCTTGAACTTTTTCAAGCCAGGGTTTCGGGTCAAGTGCAATAGAAAGCAGCTGGGAGCAGGAGAAGAAACGGGGTAGTCTTTAGTAAGAAACTGACTCTTTCGCCTCATCCAGAGAGGAAAGCGTCACTCGTTGTTCTTCTTAAGAAGCAGCCACTTTTCTCATCCTGTCAGCTTTTGAACGAAAATTGACAAGGCTCTTGTATGACACTGCATCTACATGTGACAGCCTAACATGGAATAGCCGCAGCGTCCGCTTTGCCGGTCTCGGCCCGGAGTAGTACAAACACGTCAATTTGTAGATTTTGCAACTAGATATATTGACAAACTCCTCTGCCGTGACTGAGTTTGCGATAAGCACGAAGCGAGCCCTCTATAATTTGTAGATTAATGAAACCCAGAGATCACAAAGCCAGAGGTATATATGTATAGGAGAAACCAATATTTGCTCAAAAATAATAAGATACACTTTACCTTTGTATTTGATTTTAATTGCATCACGTATTGCTGTTAATTTTTTCAAGTTAGACATGACATTTACCTACACTTAAAGAGAATACAAAATATTTTTTTTCAATTGTGTTTGTATATAATCAAGCGAGGGTAGCGTGCAATAGCAACAGTGGCGCAGTAGCTTGTCGATCGTGAGTCGGTCAGCCTCACAGAGTCCCGCGGTTCAGCGCGGTCCTGCGACCTGATGGAAAGTTTGCGTGTCCCACACAATTAGTGGTGACGTGCATGGAGTGCGGCTGTGACCGAAAAATAATTACATTACTGCCGAGGATAAGTGACGAGGTAAATGGAAACTTATTGTACGAAACTAATGGTTGCCACTTGGCACCCTTGACATGGCTTCTGCGCTACATAAATATATTTTTCTTCAGTCGAATACAGCGATGTCATCTAAGTGCAATTTTACTCAACATAATTTCTATATCTGACATTTGCACATGGAGAAAATGTAAAATGTCACATAAGTAGGTTAGTATTTACAGATGCAAGTGTGGGCGCAAGGAGCGAGGAGCGAGGCTCACTTGCGCGGCAAACGTTATTCATCTATGATACCTTTGATACGCTGCAGGCTGCACAGATATGCTCATATGGTTTATAAATATCTCTTTATCTAAGATGCCCAACATGTCGTGTACCTAGGTTTGAACCACGACACAAGTCCCACGCTTTGATTCCTTACCTTAAGTAGAAGGTACAAAAGAAATAGACTGATGTGTCAAACGCATTGTTAAATTTTAAATGATATCCGCTCATCAAAGGTCGTCTCGGCAATTATGTCATATCGAATGACCTACTTTTACTTCATTAAGCTTTAGCAATATTATCACTACTCGAGACAAAGATGACCCACTGACCCTTTACTGGCTTGAAAACTGATCGTAAAAGAATTTTCCCTTTGATGGGGCCCGCAGAAAATGTTTTATGATGAGAAAGAACAGAGAGCCCCAACAAAAGCCAGGGAACAACCACAAAGTGTATTATTTAAAGCTATTTAACTATGAAACATCTGTACTGTGTACCTGCTTCTGACGTGCTGACCAGCGCGAGCGCCAGTACTAGTACTCTGTAAAGCTAACTTTGTTTCGTAAAAATGAATTAAAATAAATAACTCTGCGAAATTTATTCATAACACAAGTTCCTGAAAGCAGTGCTCACACTATAACTCGCACCGGTTGCGCGGCTGTGGTACCTACCCGTAAACTCTATCGGAAAATAGGAACGAGTTCAGGTCCCGCACCGTTACTAGTTTCAAATGATTCTCGTAATTGAGCTGTCAGCGAAGTAATTGTTTCTGGCATTGCATTCGCGGGAGAGTTGGTCGCTAACACGTGCAAATTTCAAAACGAATATAACAAGAGTTTTAATTAAGCCGGCACGTGCACTAAAAATGGAAGCAGTTCGAATTACAAAGCTGTCGAAGTCGGAAGTTAGTTAACAGTCGCAATTCGCAATTTTAACAAACGTGGCTCGTGTGGCCGACGGTTAAATCATTACAAGCTGGAGTCACTGGGGGGCATGGAGGGGGACTATGAAAGGGAATTGCTCCAATCACCCGATTGCCTCATCCGCCTGTTAATATTCTATGAATTAAAGCTGGCAACTTTAACTCCCTTCGGGTTCGGCAGTGTGTTGAGAGTGGTTTGATCCTGTCTCCCACGAACGAGCAACTTACTTAATTGGTTTTCTGATAGACGGTACAAGCGCTGTATTACGTCGCCTCGATTTCAATGGAGACAAAGAAATATAAATGATTCGAAATCAGAGCTCGCGGCTCGCGGCTCGAGGCTCGAGGCTCGAGGCTCGAGGCTCGTGGCTACTTCGCGATATCAATCATCTTGCGGTTTCTACTATATTATATTACCTCTGTATTCGTATATAATAAAGAACAAAGTGTGCACACATATACAGCATAGATGCACGTCCGTAGCCCGCGACTCCACTGCGACGAGTATATTAAAATGCAGCGAAAACTTTAAATTACTCTGAGATTAACTCTTACCTCGACTGCTTATATTAAATCTCTAAATTTTATTAAACTTTTTCTATGAAATAAAGTTTTTACAACCACTTAGTTTAAACTGAAAAATTATAACCACAAAGTAGTTATTTGTGTAGCTATAAGTACAGTGTGTATATTTTCATGAAGTGTTGTGTGTATGTTTGTGTGTACGTTGGCAGCGATCGGGAACTGAAGTGCGACCATTATCGGCCGTTGTGTACACAGCAAACACGGCGAGCGTTTTATTGTCACTTACCATTCCTAGCACATGAATAAATTCTATGTTCTAACTTCAACGACAACAATACATCAATTTGGTTTTTGCTTTGTAAATTGATACATATTTTGTAAATTTCTTATTGCAGTGGAGTATATCCGAATTAATAAAAGTAACTTATTACAGTTAAAATGTCTGGTTTCATAGTTATGTGTACATATGTATATGTTTTCTGACCACATCATAATATGTGTGCTAGCCACCCATTACATTAATATTGCGGCGTTTGTGGCGAACAGGTGTATCTACTTCAATCTATCTGATTTTTATCAGAGCTGAAAATATAGTAAAGCATTTCGACAGTAAGGTAATATAATAAAAAAACATGTAATAATTAGGCAGTATGTGTCGCCTACATTGGCACCGTGCCACTGCTTGCCACCAATTTACAAAACTTTTTCACCAAAACCTGGTTTAAGCAGGTCTGCCAGTCCCTGAAACTTTAATGTTGCCACTACAGATCATTAGTGACGTCATTAAACTTTCAAATGTTGGTTTATCCAGCCGCCGGAGTGGGGAAGTTATGCATAATTTACACACGTAAACAGTCTAGTCTCGGATTGGTTTACAATTTGATAGATAGTGACGGTGATTATGTCATTTGGACGAAAATAAAGCAGGTGACCTTTTATGCCTGTCGAATTATCCTTTCTCAGTACAAAATAAAATTTCTTTACCATTTGTCTGACCCTGGAGGCTCCTTCATCTATCATTCTAATCTAAATGCACCACAAAAACATTGGCCCATCAATTGTTCGCCTATATTTCTTTTCTTGATGGAAACATTAGTAACAAGGGTGTAAATTGCACGTTTCAATAGAAGCGGTACCACCTGTCGCCATTTCTGTTTAGCCAAGGGACGACACGATCTGCCTCATCCTGCGTGACTGACCCAAGGCCCCGAGGATCCAAACGTGAAGGAAACCGGAATGAACGGTGTAGTGAATACGAGATATTACTTAATAATGGACATAAGTCGACGATGTTAAGCACAAAACGTGTGTATTGAAACGTGTATATGTATAGTTTTGTTTCATGTGATAATCCCGCCACCACCTCCCAAAACCTGTTGCAACTCCTGTGAGCCAGGTTCTACAGCACATACAACCATGAAAACACCGGAACTCTGAAGTCCGGCGCGTCCCAGGGACATAAATGACTATGTTAGATACCGCAACGAAATAAATCAGAAGATATTATTTGAGGAGAAGAAAAATTATATAGAGTCCACTTATATCAAAAATAGAGACAGAAAGTTTTAGGTTTACCTTAAAGGCACAAAAGACACTGTATGTACAACTGGGAGAAGCCCAGCCACCAAACAACCAGTCCTGCATAGATTAGCGAAAAACGACAAGTCAAAGCAAAATCATAATAATGATGTGAGTTAGATTACCTCATTTAACGGTCAGCCACCCATTTGTGACTCGAACAGTGTCGCAGGTATCCAAGGACGATGCAGATAGCTTACCACACAGTGACCTATCCCCCAAAAATATTAGAGGACATGTTAATTAAATTACGTGCACAAGCCGAGTATTTGAACAACAAAGTGCACCGAGACTAGTTGATTGATCAATCAATCACAGCCCCGCAGCTAGTTATGTCCCGTCACGCTATTTCTAGTGTTAGCTCCGCCAGTTAGCCGGCCACCATCTAATGATTACTGACCATATACGTTTTATGGACGACCATTGTGACTTGACACGCTGCAAGTACCCATCAAAACGCTATAAACCCCTATTTCGCTGGCACGTACTTACTATACATACATACACACGGACTTTGGACATGATTTATGTGTGATTATATTAGCGAGGTCACTAAACGGTCTTACTATTGTGATTACACGTTGTGACGTAACAAACTGCTTGCAGTGTCGCTAAAACTTGCATTCAAATCTTGTAATTATACACGTTGTCACTCAGATTGATGATTGCATGTAGAATGCGTCCTGCACTGGTGTTTTTTTTAAAGCCCCAGCCCCATCATGCAAGTATTGCAGTGCCTTTAGTGGGCAGGCAGGCGCGTGCCGCCGGCCGCCGGCCGGGCCGTCATTTGCCGTGATTGTTAGAAATGATTACACTGCATTTACAGATGTAAATTGCGTCCGACAACATTTTCATAAAACCAGAAGTAGGTATTTTCGTCTCGGAGCCTGACATATAGAGACGGTCAATTAACTACGCAACACAACAGTTATTTACACACTTTGTCACATTTCAACGATTACCAAAGCCCAGTTCGTAATTTTTGGAAAAGTTATGTTTGTCATCCTGAAGTTTGCCTGCCCGAGCAATCGCCGACGGCTAGGCGGCTTTGAAAAGGCGCCAACTTCCGGTTTTGTAAAATTTTCTACCACCCCACCTTGTGGAGGGAAACGTAGTTAAGAGTGCCTGTAGGTATTTAACATTAATAAACAGTTATTGGTGTTTAAATATAAAAAACCGTTTAATATGTGATTGCTAGTAGTAAGTACGTAATAATAATTAGTAGATAGTGGGGCCGCGCACACACGCGCAGCCTGCAGTTGCATCTGTGTAGGCAGTGTAGGCAGCAGCCGAGCGCAGCGTGTTAGCTCGCTTGGTCGTGTCGGCGCCGGCGGGCGCGGCCATGTTGCTGTTTCACGTCTACCAAATGGGCGGGGTCCAGGTCCACACTAAGACAATAACGCTGTATGTTGTGGGCAGGTGTGCGGCGGATCCCGCGCGAGGCGCGCGCCCTGCGCACGCGCGAAGCAACAGATAGCAGCCGCCGCCCCGCCGCGCTCTCGCTGCCTCGGTTATCGCGCGCTCGCCGTCGCGCTGGCCAGACGTGTATGCCTCCGGTCTGCCGCGACGCGAATCTCTTCACTCTTCGCGCGATACTCTAGCTCGTAGTTTTCTTCGTAATCTTAAGGTACGTATCCTGATTTTTTAACTTTTATTTTTTTTTATTTTCACTTTTTTCCAGCGGGTTGGAGTAATGTTAGGGTGCCGTCGGACACGGTTGGGATTGTAATTTTTAGGCGAAGAGAACGGCAATTTGAATTTAAGATTCTGCGGGTTAGTTTGGGGCTACTTTATGTGACGATCCTTTGAATTGAAAATAGCTGTATTCACTAATTCTGATTTAGTTACAGTCTTAAATATTAATTCCATTGCTTTGGCAAAACTTAAAACCAAAACTTGAAAAGAACTTTTCCCGGTAACTCCGAGCTTTCGTTTAATATTTTATCATTATTTAGTGTCGATGAATATGAAGTTTCACATATTATGATGATGTAAAATTTAAGTCTGTAAATGCGACTTAATAAAAAACCTTTTCACAATGAAAAAAAGAAAGATCCACATAAAAAAATCAGAAATAGAATTTTGGATACAGTTAAAATATATTTTGAGTACCTAAAGATCATGGAAACTCAGATATAAGTTATCTGGAAGTGAACTAACGGTATTGGGAAAATGACATTGTTAATTTGAGACTGTCCGTTTGTGTGCCGAATCTTGGTCGAATCAGAGAAACCGGCAAAGTTAGCTAATAGCCGGCCACTGGATTGCCAGCCGGAGACCACTTAACGAGCTGACTGCCGACTTACCGCCGAGACCTCATCGAGCTCACAATTACATTGACGCAGGCAAATTGATTAATTCCACCGAATATTACTTTATGATTCTATTCTGTTGCCGAGATTTTGCGTTCAACTTCACGAAACTCGTTTATTTTATTAATTTGTCGTTTAATGGGCCGCGGCCTGTACTTACTCCGACGGCAAACTCTCTAGTTGCTACTTTCGGTCCGTTTGCGGCGAGATAAAGAAAATGGGAAATTCAACAGTTTCTATTTTGCGGGGTTTGAAATGTTAAAGGTGGGAGGTGAAGATTATTTATTTCTTTGTGAAGATCCTTGAAATGAAGGACATAAGATTGAAATAGTTTAATTTCAATTTGGGAGCGTTTGTTCTAAACAGATGGAGACGACAAAGCGTTTGCTACTGTGTGATGGATGGAATTTTATAGATTGGTCCTTGTGTCGGCACAATTTCATTGATTTATAACGAAATAGAAAGCCGTACAAATAGAATAAAGCCTGCGCTAGGCTTTGTAGCTCTTACTTTTAAGTAATTTTTACGACAAAAACAAGTTTAACAAAGGACTATTTTATTATTAAGCCGCGTATTCCCGTCTCCCGCTGCTTCTCATGTGGTCGACTATTTTCAAAGTCTTTTTTTCGATTCCCGGGCCTTATAAAAGTTTTTAAAGATTTTTCTTGACAACTTATATCGATATTAGATTGGAGCCTGAAAATTCACGGTACTTTTTTCTCGCGGCTCGGAAACGTGGCGCGTAAAGCCGTCGGCGGCGATTCCGGAGATTTATGTCAGAAACCCAAAAGTTTGACAACGGGTCTAACCAAGGAGGCCGGTATCATTCCTGTTGTGTAGCCGAGGGCAGATGGCAATCGCTCCCTAATATACTGTACCTCTGTTGAGGACCGGCGGTCACAGCTACTTAGCCGGCTCAGAACATTGGGGGAAAGTTATGTGAACTTTACAATAGTTTAATACAAGTATAAATAAATATTTGTAAACTATATGACTGCTAATGTCGGGGTGGTTTCGAGGTTAAGGCGCACGCTTGTCATGGATGAGAAAACCTGGACTTTTTTATAATTATAAGTTTTCACTTAGCCGCTTTAAACAAACGTAGTGATTAAAAAGCTCACTTCACCCTTGAATGAGAAGAGGCTTTTGATTAGTGGGCACTTGTAGGCTGATGAATTATGGCTGATAGCATAGCATTTTACGGGCTTTATCCGAATCATTTAGCAAATCCTAAGGTTGATCGGAGGAATGTATTGAATTTGACGACAAGAGCTACACTTTACTTTTATGGGTTGGCGTCTCATGTCGCTGCATTCAATTATGAATAATTATTGGAAGACGAGCACGCCCTCTCCCGCTCAATCGATGTTATGATCCATAAATAAAATGCCGATCGTCCGATAGACAGTTGACTAATGCCTTCCCTCGTAAAACCCGCTGCCACAACGAACCTACTTAAACATGTTCAGCAATAAAACTGCCTTTAATACTCTATTATGGCTTTATTGCTAAATATGAGTTGTCACGGCCGCGGCACCTTCTCCGCCTCCGACGCTACTGTTCCAGCACTTATTTACTCAATGTAATCAACGTTTGGTCGGCAACTTTGCACCTAATGTAGCAAACAGATTAACAATTTTAAGATTTCAGCCAGCATTATATGATAAATAGTAACGTGGAAAATAGAATATCTTTAAAAATGCTGAGACGTACAACTGTAGGATTGTTTTCGTGGATAACGGACTTAAGTAAGTCAAAAGTTTTTGCGTTTATATCAAAGAAAATAGGATTTTGTAGATTCGTGAATCCGTAATCAGTATTACCTGGCGGTGTTTTGATTGTGAGCCTGTGAGGGCATGCCGAACTTTGCAGGGCATTCATTCGTAATGAGGCTGTTACATATTCATAACCCGCCTTCTTATTCTTGTAGATATGTGTGCGTGCGCGGGACGCGGGGTATACTGTACCCGCTGACAGCCTATTGTTAACCTAATAATATGAGTTCGAAGTACTTGGAAGTAGTTTCGTGTTGAAGAGCTTCGCGACTTTAACAATAATTTAAAGAAGTTAGGTTCACTTCAGTAGGAGTGGTAGGTACGGAGAAGGTACTTGAGAGTTTTCGGTTAATCAATCTCACAAATTAACAAGTTAATCCTAAGTAGAGTGATTTATTAATTGGCTCGGCAACCAGTTGACTTATTAAACAACATTCTATAATTTTATTTACAAGTTAAATATTAGAATTACGTCACTTCTGATTATACTAAACGAGCTTTAAAGCAGTCGGTAGCTTGTCATTTAAAATATATAGAATACACTACAGGTGAAATTTTTGTGACAAACCAGTCTAGGTTATATAATAAAGCTATACCCGAATTTGAAAAAAACAGCTGTTTTCATTTTAGTATTGACTTCTTTTTCATGATTGATTACTCGAACTATGAAATCTATATTTGCAAATTCAATTACTTACATTAAGTATTGTATGATAGACACTCAGGACAATCTCCAGTCAGAGACGTCTCCGAAAAACTGGAAGTTAAATTGTTTTCATTCACTGTACCAGTGAACCCTTTCTGTAGCCGACTTAATTACTCCATCATACACGTACTTAGGTTGGTGGCCGTCGGGAACTTTGCCACTAAGTCACTAATGTGTTGGATTACACCTACATGTAGGCAATACGGGACCTTATCTAATGCAGGTCTTAGCTTACGCAGCAGCCTCTCACTTTAGTTCTATTTCTTACCCCTACGTCACTCTTACAGGATCAATAAGACCTCCTCTATACAATTTATTGGTAGTTTTTTCGCTTTTAACAAAAATATCCTCAATAATATCTCAACATGAATTTTCCTCAATGTGTACCTTGTGTGCGTACACCCTTTTTCCTTTACATTACGATTTCCGTGTAATAGGGGCAGGGTCCTATCGTTATAGTATACATTATTGTGCGTTATAAAACGTCTTACTTAAACTGGAAACATAGATTTCTGAACTGAAAAGAAATACGCGGTAACACATTACTCATTTTGAATGATACACATTATTATACACACGTTGGTCAATTGATCTCCCAGGTCGAACTATGTATACACGTTTTGGATCTAGATAAGTAACAGTATCGGGATCAGTCTTGGTATGTAAGAATTAGGTGGGACACTATACCTTTTTAACTTTTCCGACTTTGCATAAATCACGATCGACCTCGCTTGTGGTGAAAAATGTTAGATTTTGCGTGTTTTTTGCTAAAAGTGAATGACAGCATGGCGATGGGTTGACGATGCGGGTCCGTATGGGCAGTGGGCCCGAGGCGGGTCACACGCGAGTGCGCCGTGTCAGGGCCGGCGCCGGCACGTCACGGGAGCGACACGTTATTGTCCAGTACGCTGCACCGCCTGCGCTCCGCCTGCGTAGCGACGCACACTTTTATCACTTCTCCGGTAATTAGTCGGAGTAAATGGGCCTTACACTACGTCATAATTGCATTACATTGTGCGATGGCAGCGGGGAGAATGTGTTTGGTAGAGTTTATAAAAGATCGTCAGAGTTACTTGATGATCATGACTCTGTAATCAAAAAACTTTTATCCTCTTGTACTGTTCCTTATCTGAAAAGGATGTGATTATATGGTGTTCAGAGATATTGCCTATACTAGAGTTTTACAGCTCCATAATGTTACAGTGTAAACTACATGAGTATTTAGTTTTACCGTCGACTTAAGTCTAACATTACTTCAACCCGACCTTCATTTATTTTTTTACCTTTTTTAGTATTATGTCAAGTGTTAACATTTTCAGGAAATGTTTAACCAGTAAGCGGCCAGTATATAATCCCTCAAAGAGATTCTGAAACCAGTTTCCGCAGTACTTAATGTTTCAAAGAGGCTGAGTTCGTGTTCTATTCCTGTTTCTTAATCAACTGTAATCCGTTTACTAATCTAGAAGTAACCACAAAAAGTTTCTATCGGCGCGTTATCTTAAACCAATAGATTCCCTCGGGGCCGACAGCTTAAGTAGTGTCAATTGGGCAAGGGGGACCTCTGATAAAACCTTAAAAGCCTCCCGTATCGGCGGGCTAAGTGAGGAGTGAGAGGCTCGCGCACTCTCCCGTGATCTCACACCCGTCGCCGGGGCGCTCTCTTTATTGTTTATTTATACTCCGCAAATGTCTGGATAAGTAAATTGAGAAGTTTGTCTTCTTTGAATTCTTTACTTGTCCGACTATTGGCAGCCACTGAGGTACTTTTTACCTAAGATTTACTGTGTAATGATAACGCGGCCGCGGGCGGCGCAGCGGAGGCGAGTCAGCTGTTAAATTATGTCACTCCTTTATTTTTCCGTGAACATCCGTCACCGTTGATCATTTAATAAAACGTTGGTGAATTTTCACTCGAAAAAATTCGAGAGTCTTTTGAAAGGGCACGGAACCGGATGCGAATAATTTGATTAATTCTATTACACAGGGGCAAGCGGTTGCCTATGAAGCGTCGGCGATTCAAATATCGATAATTAGCTTTGTAATTGTCCGCTGATTTAATCACAACTGTTTTACTCGCTGGTATGAGAGTTGAACAATCTAACAATTTCTTATTCAATGCTTTTTAATATAACGTACTTGGACAGACAGAGAGACTCTTTTGTTTTAGAAGATTTACGTTATAATTACCATGTGTTCTGAGCTATAGTACCTAATGTGCGGCAGTATGATATCGCAGTAACAAAACACGGATGTCCTGTCGCGCACAGAAGCAAATCAACTTGTACATCGTCCGGAAATTGAAATCAAAGGTCTCTTCAAGTAGCACGAGGGAGGGAGTGGTCGGCAGGAGGACAGGAAGTCGGAGGGAAGCCGACATCGATATCGTCAGAGTAAACTTCAATGCACATCGTCACACGTCGCAATTTACATATTCATACTTGCTTTTCAATTTGCCTGCGAGGGTTGTCCTTCGCGTTGCCGAGCTGTAAGCCTTCGGTGGGGTTACATCAGAAATGGCACAAGAACTTCCTTGAAATATTGCTCATATCATCGATACACATCTTGATCTTATCACACAAAATACAATCGCTGGTAGCAAAGCCTGTGGCTGTCCTGCAGGCAAGCGGTCACCGTGACTATATGTATCTTCCTGCAACACCGGAGGCGTCAGTTGCGATGCCGACTTTGAAGAGTCATTTTTCAAAGAACGTCTTTACCTTATATTCGATCTTTATATAACTTAATTAAAATATCAAATTGTTTAAATTACACTTTACTTCACTATTTTCCAAGCAGGTACCCCTAGTGTTACCAATACCAGTTTCGGATCGGCTCTATTCGTATTTGTCAATGTTTTGTTTCATGTTATTATTTTCGGCACCGAGATTGATATTCCAATATCAATTAACGATGAATAATTGTATGTTTTTTCGGAAGCAACCCAAACAAAGAGCGGATACAGTAACAACAATATCGTATGAACAAAATGTGCGCTAGTTATTTCGAGGCGTATGAAGTAATTATTTTTAATTACAATTGCAGATGATAGATACTTTGGAAGCAAATATTGAAATTAAGCTTTATTTTGTGTAAATGTTGAATTGCCTTTTATTGTAATTATTTAATGGATCATTGATTTCAATGTAGTTTCGTGCAGTTTCACTTAAATATTTATATGTGTACTACTCAGGGGTGTAAAAAAGGTTGAGTAGTGGTGACAAGTGAAGTTCTAGTATTTTGAGTTTTTGCCCCTTAATTTAATTGTTAATTACACTTATTAAGAGTAATTAATAAATTGTGATAGTTTTGTATGTGTTTATAAATCTTACTTATACTCGTACAAAAGGTGTAATGTGCCGTACCTAAAGTAACTGCTCGATACTAAGACACTGTTCAAATAATTGTTCATTATATTATTTGGCACAGATCGTATTCGCATTCGCTCAGATTCCTGAGACCGTCGGCTGAAACTCTCCGCTCTGATTGTTCACGGCACATCTCACTCGTGTGAACAATACCGGCGCGGGCTGTCTTACCGTTTATTGTATTGTTTCAACCTTTGCGGGACATCCTAGTATTACGAGATCATCTACATTGAATCTACCAACTATAACAAATATACTGTATTTTTAGTTGAGTGGCTGTTTCTGAATGTTCTCTCTCAATACTCACGGCATGTATTTAGACACGTTAATCGATTGGCTACTACCACCCGTCCGGGGCACGTGACTTTTTGTCGATTCTTAGTACACATCTAAAGTGTCTACTAAGATTTGATATTGAGTGCATGGTGGGAACTCGGGCGCATATGTTCTCCTCAACAATATATAAAAAATACAATGACCTGAACACGGCACTATATACGATCCTAGATCATCGTTAGTCCTCATCATTTCGCTGTACTTGCGTATATTATAATTTAACTTTCACTATACGATTACTTTTGATACTTTGAATCACATAATTTAATACTAACGAGCTAATAATAACTCAACATACATTGTTTGGCTGATTTTTTATTAATAACAACATTTTGGTTAAGGAAACACAAATTGGACTCTATATACATGCAGGCACACACACTATTACAACAAACAATAAACTGCTTAGGTCGGATCTCACTACTCACGTAATATATCACAAATAAAAAAGCGTTTATTTCAAGTGACATAGTTGAAAATTGTAGTATTTAGGTTGTTAAAAATATTATCGCTTAGGAAACAATTATTCGGTCAAAAGCACGAACAAGAACTCGAAAATTCATAAATGTGATAAGTAAGGAGATGAGTCAAGTGGGGTAACGGAACGCTAACTCAGCGCTGAGCGAGACCTCGGGGGCTCGGCTGTTGCGAATATTATATTCTTTTGAATAAACATCTTTAAATTGTAAAAGGATCGAATGCGAGTAACGTAACGCCCAGCACACGACCAATGAAACTATACGTTACCTACGTTCCTACTTCTATATTCATAACAGCATGTATGTGTGTACGTACGTCCGAGTGCCCGCCCTACACAGCAAATTTAAAATTCCCGGCGCAAAAAACGGCCACTATGTTAAGTTTCGAACGGCCGGTATTGCCCACTATGCGTACATACTGTATACCCCTGTCGTGTTTTATCCCCGAGCTATGTCCGTTGACGCACTACTTCCGAGTTAGGTTTTATTTATTCGACAACATTGAAGTCTGTTTTAATTTTATATCGACAACTTTGACATTACATTTTTACAAAAGATTCTAATAAATAAATTGAATCTCATTCGAGCAAGGGCCATTTTATCTCAAGCATTCTCTTTGTTTAATCAAAAAGGAAAAAAATACAAAAATTCGTAACGCCCAATGAAATTTTCACCCTTTCACGAGGAACATCTTGTCGACGACTCGAAGTCCTCTTTTAACAAAAGCATTTCGAGGAATTCTCATAGACCTTAAGGTCTTCAATATTTTTGGTCTGTAAATAATTCAAATTCGCTGAGGGATGTTGGCGCGATATTTGCAAGTGAATAGGGCTGCTACGGGCGCGCGGCTGTGGCAGGGTTGAGCTTGTCATTCATGCTATTGCTACCATTTCGCGGTTGCGGCTATATTTGACGTGCTCTAAACGATTTCAAGGGGATCTCTCCAATTTGACATTTCTGAAACAAACTTATGTAGTTTAATGCATCTACGTAATCATCTTCGAGTTTCTAAGGTGGTTGCTATCTCGCCGCCGTATTGGTTGCTAAGAATGATATGCAACGTTATCGTAACTGCTAACAGCCGTTATATGAAACTCTTCTCGGGGCTCTAACAAATTTAATTGGTGCAGTTCTCGCGTTACCCGCGCTAAGTTTGCTTAGCTCGGGGAAATCCAATAAAGAACATCGCGTTGCTATTGAGATGAATTTTAATGATCATCGCACAGACGGACAGGCCGCTGTCCCTTCAGTATCACGGAGGATATTGCGTTTGTGTTAATATTTAACTGGTCACTAATTACCTGTTGTAATAATACACGCTCCGCTGCATGTGATCCCGCTAATTAATTTTGTATCAACGGTTGCTATATTCGACTATGATAGTAGTATGTTTAATGGCTTGTTTAAACGTACCTGTAATCGTGCATATTGAACACTCATCGACTGCGATATTTAGTTACACGTAATTATATACAACAGTTGAGTGCATTAAGCACTTGCTTTTCAATCATGGTCTAAACTTGTTTGTTCTATAATTGGCTGCGACAACATAAACCTGTGGGATTACTAAATGGAAGTATTTCAATGACAAATTTATTTCTCTCTTTGCGTTTTGCCAAGTGAAACTAGTGAAAATATTTTTGTAATTTACTTGGCCTCAGGAAAAGTAATTAACTTGTAGATGAATTAGCTGTCCTTTCATAATGTCTGTAAGTTATTAAAGAAAGATTTTATTCTGTTTAATCTTCTCCTACAAATAGTATCAGAGCTGGGGACTTACAGTCACATAATTATGTTGAAAAATTTGTAACTAACTTAGCACGTGCCTGCCCACCACAAAAGTAATCCGTTTTAACATTTTAGTTTTAAATTATCCGCGGTTTGCGTATGGAATCCACCTCCTGTGTACAAACAGGCTGCCTCGTGACAACTTCATTTCTTCGTCTTTCTGAAAGTACATCGGCGCTCGAACTTGGACCCTCACGTGCAGTAATACTGAGATTTGGTGCCTCTGGCAACTTTGAACATGGCTTCTGTTAACAGAGCAAAATTAACAAAAAATGTTTCCTTAATATTGGAAATTACTTTCGGGAAATTTCCTGTGGTTTTAAAATACACTAGCGAGTTATTATTTCGTGATTATTTCACCGTGTATTTTACCGACCGCCTATTTTCGCTGCAAATAGCTCCTTTGACAGGCTTAATTGTATTGTTCGGTTCTATTATTATTTTTTCGTTTGAGAGAGAATAATTGTTTTCGTTTTACAAAAGTTAAAAATAGAATTTTCAGCTGCTATAATTTAAAATCACAAACGAAATGGACCGACATTTTACTGGTACATTACATGTTGTGATTTTACTAAAGCACTGAGCGAGTATTTTATTTATTTCAAAATAATTAATGACT
Source organism: Spodoptera exigua (assembly GCA_902829305.4). Classification (NCBI taxonomy): domain Eukaryota; kingdom Metazoa; phylum Arthropoda; class Insecta; order Lepidoptera; family Noctuidae; genus Spodoptera; species Spodoptera exigua. The sequence continues at coordinate 341,435 of LR824601.2, read as the reverse complement.
GTTCAAAGTACCTCTTTATGCAACTCGAGTTAAGCTTTCACTCTGATGGAACTGTTATTGTGTAGTTTAGTTTGAAATGTTACCACATTATTCATAAACAATCTTTATTTCCATTATACTTAGAGAACGGTATTTCAATTTCTTTTGAACGACGCACCGCGACGTTATAAGTTCCAGTAAAGGCGACGGCAAAATACATTTTAGTATTTACATTAAAGGACCGATGAGGTATCTCGTTCATTAATTGTTCTCAGTTTATGCGAAAATTCCAAGTAATGTGCAAATGTATTTTGATACTATTCAAAGTAGTAAACTTTATCCGTCAGTATAGCAGTTTCTTTAGACAAGCCGATGAAAAGAAACAGAAATGTGCAGATACAAAGTTTGCATTCATTGAGGCGAAGGATAAACTAGATCAGTTCATTACATTACGAATATAGACTACTGCGGAAAGATTCAATGAAATCACAGGAGACTGCCACAATGACACTAGTGGTAGACTTTACATAAGTGTGCGTAATACTGTATGTATAAGTTAGGTGTAGGCACGGTCGGACGCACACTGGCCGCTCTGCCCGCTAGCGGAACATTATACACGTAATACGTGTGTATGCTCTATTTCTTCCAGTTGTCATAAATCACCGGCTAGATGTAGGTTACTGGTGAGTCGCGACCGACAGACCTTGACACTCCTGGAGCACTTCCAACCCCCATCGCGCCGCGCGCCGCCCGTAACTTAACCACGCGCACACTTTCTCGCTCTCCATACTTCAAGGTCCGCGCATACATTGGCCTTGCAACTACCCTCCACCGAGCAACACCACTTTTGATTGTTCACCAACATTTGAAAAAAGTTTTATCTCATTATATTCATAACCTAATTCATAGCCATCACCTTTAAGCAACCCACTCTAGAATTATCTCTATTATAGAGGAGTTTTATCAAATTTTATTCACAAGCAAAGGTGGGTTTATGAATAATTATTCAAGCCCGAATATAATTACGGGCGGAGAAGTAAAACTGTTGAACAATATTGTGATTTGGTTGTGGTCGGTTGGGTTCCGTGGGCAAACAACAGATTACTTTTATATCAGTGAAATATTAAATGAAGCCCCCGAGAGTTGGAGGGTTGTGGCTTCAGGCCGCGGACATACTAGGCGGGTTATAGTAGATAGACATTAATGAACGACAATTAGGTATGTAGGTGTCACCCAAAGCGACCAAACTAAAATAACGTTGTGTACAAGCAAGGCGTTAATTGTATAATTTATCAAAATTAATTTCATACCTTTAATATAAATAATGATATTTCACGTAAAAAAACACAAATATACAAATATCATCGAGCAAAAACTTCTGAACATGTTGATGATGAATGAATGAAGGTGTAATGAAACCATTTTCTATCCGACGAGAGCGCCGCGTCCCCTCGCGTAAACAGCATCACTTGACACTTTCTATATAAATGTACTTATGTAATTAGTGAGCCGGTTTCTTTCGCACCGAGCCATGTTTAGCTCCCATTAGACACTAATTAAGTCGTTAAATTGGACGCTGCTCCCAGGCCGGCTGAAAGCTGTTACAGGAGCTTCAGGCGCCGAGCCTCCATTGTTCTCACACTGAGCCATCATTCAATTAACGTTTTTGTTAATGGACGAATGTTGTTTTATGTTAAATTCGTTGGAGATAATTCGTCGAGCACACGTGTGTGACAGAATGTATTAGTGAGTGGAACATTGTTCACAGTACGGCCGTGAGCACGGAATAAAGGTTCGTCCAATCAATACGCACCTTGTCCGGAGCCCGAGGACCGCTTTGTGTCGGGCCTTGATTCAATCGTCTAACGAGAGCCTCGTCGGTTGTTGGTCGAGCCTCTTCACTATAAGCCCATTAGCTGTAACGACTATCGACACAATCGCCTCCTGCCTCCCTTAACCTTACTTCGACATTAACAAGTGCTACTGTAGCCATGTATTAACTCACTTGATTTTAATCAATGATAGAACACACGTCCAAATAAAGCATTAAGTATATATTTAATTTATATTTACGTCAAATGAAATTGCTTAATCTAATACATTTTACACTTTTGATACATGATTTGCTTACCTATATTGTATGCTTAGTAACTACATTACTATATATACTAAGGAATAAACCGAATTCTCAAAGTCTTATTACATAATTAACATAACATGATGGATATATTCTTGGAAATAATATTGTGGAGCTTGTAATAGAAAAATGTTCTATGTAGAGCAAACAATATAATATATTTCGTAAATGAAAGGTTGCTCGTATGTGTCAAGAAATCATAGCACAATATTTGATACGCATTTTGTCGATACAGAGTGACACAATATGTCGGTGCAGGGAAGGTGACGTCACAGCACTGCATCCCAGTGATCCCATTGTAAAGTTGAAACACTTAGTCGGCTGTCGCATTCAAACACTGTCTATGATTGGTGCACGACTACTTTATCTGGACTAATCTGCAATATAAGGGCTGCAACTGAACCTTACTATCATATTGTAAACTTTCATCATTACGTGTCTGTCTTGTCTGCAACTCAATGAAAGCAATCCTGATCCAAAGTACTCGGCGACCAATTATTGTGTCTTTTATTACTTTTAAAATATGTATAGTATTTGATTTAAAGTAATTCTACCTGAGTTTTATAATTGGTATATAAATAAATACAGTGGGGGTATGTACCCGTTTTCATTACATTTCACATTAGCAAGGGTTAAATCTGGGCTTATTTCATTACGTATCTTGTACATAACAGCAGGCCAGGTACCTACGTATACTCCGCAATAATTTGAAAATGGTAATTATGTTCGTGTAATGTGTTTGTATTTTAGCGAAAATTTTGGGAATACCTGTTGTTAATTACTATTAGTTTACACGCGACGTGGGAATAGATTAGTTTTGTGTTTCTAGGATTGCGGTTTTATCTATGAACCAGCTTCTAGTCGTTACTCGGTTGCGATTGAGTTTCAAATTAGAGTGGTTTGTTGTGCGCCAGGAGTGCGAGTAAGTGTACACTACAAACTGATTATAATCAACTTATAACTGGGTGCATCACGTATCCAGTAGCTTCAAACCAATACCATTAAGGGTTTCACCAAAAAACTCTATAGAATCAGAAACAAAGAGACAGGTGTAGTGAAACTCGATTAAATTTTTCAGTTCCTGCCGATAACGGGGTCCATTAAAAATATTGATTCAATTAAAATGATTGGAGAGTGTAAAAGCGAATTTTTCACGCCAATATCGACATGGATCCTTTGTCGGTAAAGCCTACGTTTTGCGAATTGACAATAATATCCATCCACAGAATAGGACTTAAAGCTCATGATTTTTTTGTGATACGGCGGTAAACTAGCCTCTGGTTGACCTGATGGGAAGCAATCGGGCCCGCCCATGCCACCTGATACACCAGGGATGCAAGTGCTTTAGCAGCCTTATGGGATAAAGGGTTTAGGAAATGCAGGAATTGGGGCGGGATGGGGTGCGGGGAAAGATTTGAGCGTCAGGTAAATTCACTCGAACGGCAAAACACAACGCTGTGTTTGTTTCATGCCAGGTTCCTATTAGGTCGTACTCGTAGTATCGCTCCAGTCGAGCTGCCTTTTCACTTAAATGACTATCGCTTTAATTTAATTTTAGTACCCAATGTGATGAGCTGATGACATTTGAATTAAGTGACTTTTATATTAGATCCTAACACCACATAGCAGCCTGCTGCACCTCTAGGTCTTTTTCAATATTAATTTCGAGATAAGCGTCACCCGGTGGCGAGCTCCAGCTGTCGGCCGAAATTCAATTATCGGCTGGTGATGTAACTGCCGTGCATATAACACTTATGCCACTCGCTGCATCTCGTCAGACATCGAAATTCAATAAACATACAATAAAACAATAAAAACGTAGATTTATACATAGATCTACCAAAAGTCACTATATGACAAAAGGTTAACCGACAAAGTTTAACGCATAAAAACGCTGTTTAAAATATTTAACTTATTTACATAATTAAAATTGAAAAAAAATCTACTAAATATGCAGTCTTAGTGAAAAAATCCGTTCAAAGATAATGTAGTAAACACTAGTAATTAGAAACAAGTTTTTTATTTTGCATTTATATTCCATCTTACAAGAAGGAATAAAATAAAAAAAAAACAAGTAACTTGTTGCTAATTAAATTGGCTTCTGAACACTTGCTACTTCAGGAATATTCATCAACTTTAATGAGTTGAGGAAATGCAGCTTATGAAATCTTTTTCAGGGGCGTAAACAAGCTTTTAAAACTTTTAAATAAAATAAAACTTTTACAGATCCTATGAACATTGTAGATATAAATTTAAAAATGGGAGTCTATGTATTTTTGTAGTTGTAGTACGAGTAGTTGGTAACCCTAGCTGCGAGCTGGAAGGTACCGCCACGTACGGAGCTAATTGAAATAAATTTACAGAGATTCAATTATACAGTCGTGGGTGTATTAGTTTACTTGCGTGTATCAGCTAATGTACTCAGTACACAGAGCTCTAAAATACAAGTTTAACTTTAAATCGGCTTAAATGAACTTTAATCTAGTTCATTGTCATCAGTCTTCATCCACGTCTGTAGAAAGACCTCTCTTATATCATTTTAAGCAATTGAACATAATCTGTTTGAATAAATCGCTGGCTCATATACAGAAGCAGCCACGGTAGTTGTGGAATTCGATAATAGTTAGTGTCCGTATCGCTATACGTCACAAGCAGAGTCCTACGACACTAAGTTATTAATCCCTGGCAGTAGTGGCAGTCGAGCACACAGTACACTTCCATGTATGTCATGATACCCCCTCGCAACAAGTTAAACTATTCTATCAACTTGCAGTAATATGGTTACAGACAACTTCCACAATAGCCAGGAATCATATTCACGCATTACTTTTAGCTGAAGACTGAGTCGATTGAAGCCAAATCTCTTAAACGTTCGATGCATAACTTATACCCCACATGTTGCACTGAGCGCAGTACCGTATGAGCCTTGAGGTGAACTCCGGGAAATTAGCTCAGTACACATACAGGCACACTTCATCTGGAATATGTTTGTGCGGCAAAGTGTCGTGGAGGACAGATGGCGGACGCTCCATGAAAATACTGAAAAGCTGAATTTGGCTAAAACTCGGCGTTGACCTCAACCTAGTTGGGAAACGGCCAACATACAAACATACAAACATACGTTCCTACCTCTGTATATTGGAATAATACCTTTTTTTCAACAAATATTAGCTGTGTTTACAATTGAAGAAGTTGCAAAAGTTTTTTGATCAGGGTACGCACGCATACTCAAACAGGGTATATTTACATACGTATATACTCAGTTATGTGTATACCTATATATAGCTTTATGTATGAGGCGCCATTATGCCGTGATCTTACATACACTTCTAGATAAGTGAAAATTCGGGGCCGAATGTACAGGGTGTACAGTGTAAAGGCTGTCCCAAGTTCTGACGCTAGTTGCCTTTAATTCATACCGAGGTACAGTTTCCATATAGTTCCCAAGATATACTTATATTATATCCACCCAGCCAAACGTGCGTATATTCCGTGCACACGTGTTTAACACTAATTGGTTGCTATGTACCCGTAACAATAGTATAATTTATTTCTATAGCACACGATAACGACATCGTACAAAAGAAACTCGACGACTCGTGTCATCCTATAATATATTTATTATGTATTGGCTCTTCAACATCACCGAATTTTCCGATAAATACACAACGACGAATATTTGTGAGAAAGTAATAATAATACAAGCAGACACAATGGCGGCTGGGGAGCAAGCTCTGTTACTTGTGATTCCATCATAATTATATATCATACTGTTGCCGGGACCCGCCAGGCCTGCCCGGGTGACGCGCGCGTCGCTTGCCTTGTCCACATTCAGTTTATTCACGCTAACTGATATATTTACTGACCGCACGTCCGCTACGCATTGTCGTTTAACTTGAACAACTATTGCTACATGAAATTGTTTAAATCATTCATCTTATTTGTTTTACATCAGTACTAAAAAATATTCGCTAGCTCACCGTGTTTGTTTGCTATCTCGATGGAAGAAGAGTACTGAGTCAGCGACAATTTGAAGCAGCCTGCAGATTTCGAGGTAACAGCGAGCAATATATTTTTATTCAGTCCCCCGCCGCGGTACTACTATAATTTGTCGAGCGTACAGCTAACACTACGTAATATAACAACTAACACCTTTTTATTGCGATATTTTTTACTTGCTGTAGACTATAAAGTCCCTAATAATAGAAGCCTGAAAATAAACCCCGTTCACGCATTAAATAGCCCGGGATGATCACCGGCCGGCCCTCGTAGACTGACTACGCCCGTAGCGAAGCGCTACGCTCGTAGCCGCCTACGTAACCTGCTACGAGGGCGAGGTTACGAATATATCATTAGCATATTATTCACTTTATTGCTTGCACTTGCTGCTCTTAAAATATTTTTTCAATAAATACTCGAAGTCTGTCGTTCTTTTTTAGTTTAGCTAGGAAATTATTTTTCATTTGAATAATTATGGACAAATTAATAATGTGTTACTTTTTGATATTATGTATATTTGAGGATGTTTGGGGTGACACAAAAATAAAATTTTTAGAATAATACACACAGTGAATACATGATTGAATCTCTGGTTTTATCCTGTTCCTGAACATGAAGTTTTGTAATGTGTCACCGTGACTGTCTGATCCAAAGACGGGCTGTCATTGTAAATAAGATTACAAACATGTTTCTTCTCACACTCAAGGCAGTACAACAGACTTTATCGATAGATTTGATTACTAGCTGACACATGTGAAGAACTAGTATTTCAGAACCTTTCGTTTACCATACAACTTCCGGTGCGGAGACACAAAAAATAACCGAATCAACTGGGTGACGTCACATCCGGAAATTTGCCAACCTCTTCGGTAAACATATTACCAACCGTACACTGGCAACACACAGTTTGTTAAAACCACCAATTGATTGGTTACTAATTTGCGTATTTTGGGTAAATTATCGTAAAGGAGGAGCTGTTTAAGTATAATGTGCCGCCTCTTGTAATAGACCGATACCACTTCTTTGAATGAAATGGATTTGTCGTATGAATACTTCGATAAGTGTAAATTATAATGTTAATCATTATGTATCGTGTGTCAGCAATAGTCTCGTCGATGTAGTGTCTCACTCTCACTCTATGTGTATCTGTATTTGTGTGTGTTAATAGACCCCAAGGCTAGTTGATCCCGTTTAAAAACCCGTTGCCATGGTGACGGCTGACATGGAAAAGGCCCTCGAGGGAGCTTTCAAACAAACCTAAATATTCGTATTATTTCCGAACTTCACATTTTATGATTGTTATTTAGAAATTCTGTGAAACGAACGGAAATTATACTTTCGATAAAATGTAACACGCAGTGACGGTTTAAGATACTTTCTCGAAGAGGATTTTGGGTAGTGAAGTAAACTGTTGTTATTATATTGAGCTAAACTATTACAACAAATATACCGCACTAGCACGTTGCGCGCGCGCTACACCTATAATTTACTTAGACAAGGGTTAGTTTCAAAGATCAGAATGTTCTACAAGAGCTGTGTGATGGTAGGGAGCGAGTGAACGACAAGTAATTACAACATTTGTTTATCGGAGTTTGTTATCGCTTCAAGAAGCACTCGCGCACGACGCCTACTTGAGATAGTCGAGCGGGTGATAATGCCGCACAGCGTGCTATCAGCGCCATCTGCTGCCTACCTCCAGCGATAAGTGACGTCAGCACTAGGCGCCAACTCGTAGCCGCTAATGTTTATTTATTGACGACTACCATTGGACGTGCAATTCGTTCAATTTTCGAAGCTGTCGTTAACTCTCTCTCGAACTAGAGAGCATTCTAGGCTAATGGATAAGATTTCCAAACATGATTATATTATCGGCTCATAATTATTTACATTAATTCCTCTTCTAAGGCACCAAAGCAAGATAATTTTTTTAGTATGGTGTTTGTGGAATTCATTTTTGCCATCGGAAATGATTGCATTGAAAAGTTTGGGAATGTTACAAGCGCTGGATTTCCGTCGCCGGGTGTTAGACACGGGTATCAGTGTAGCTTCAGCTCACCATGTCACTCCGCTGGCAGCGGCCTCGGCACGCAGCTGGCAGCTGTGCCAAATCGATAGCAGACGCATTGCAGGCCACTGCCGGCCACACGTGCTGCAACCCTTGTTTACACACTGACCACCGCCGGTAGAACTTTCTCCACTTTTAAAATGGAACATTGTATTAGGCACAAAATGATGCAAAAGCAACAATTTAACGTGTAACATTTTTGTTTCATGTTTTTAGTGCCTAAGTTTTGTTCGTATCATTATATAGAGAACTCGTATCAGTATTTTACAAAAGACTCGCTAGCGGAGATAAAGTTAATGGCAAAAAGAGCATTATTAGCCGCTCCTCCCCACGAGAGATTTTTTGCTTGAAATGTACGATGTACTGCACGTGAGCGGGAAACAGGTAAAAAGAATGCACCGTAACGGTACTGAGCTTTCCAATATTTTTTATTGGAAGAGAGAAGTTTTTGCGCATTCTGCTGCTGAGAGCAGGATGTTGCATTGTTGCAATGATGTTAATTAAACGAAGCGCGCAATTCATGCGATACACCGGGAGTCGTGAGCCGGAGCCTACTTGCAGTACCTGCAGTACCTGCACCCTCCATACGTGTGCTGTTGTTGCGATATAAAATACTTAATTGTGTAAAATGTTGAGTTCATTCCATAGTCACAACGAAGCACTTTAATGCGAATAAATTGTTCATGAAAATGGTTGCCGTATTGAAATAATATTTTAATATGTATTTCTCTTTTCAATGCATTGTACATATATAATATAATGTTCGTTTGCTTTTGTTTTGCAGGATTATTTTAAACCTTGTAATGAATATATTAAGACTTCAATTTACTTTATCCACTTACATATCTATTCAAAGTCTAGCTTTCCTTTAAATGAAAGGAACGTGGGTAAACAATTTAATATAGTTCTATGCTCGTTAAACATTACATATATAGATTTATAACAAAGACAGCTCTCTGTTAGGAATGTTTCAAAGAAATACATTTTTTAATGAAATCAGAATGTTCACTCGCTGGTCTCTGCACGTTACTTACGAGGAGAATTTAAAATATTTCACAAAATAATTCTCAGCTCGTTTACTTCAGAATCCCATTAAAATATAAATAAATAAACGAGTAGCGATAAGCTAGCACTCTCAACTAACTAGACGTTACATTAAAACATTTCGTTGAATCAAACATTCAGAGCTTGAGCAGTGAGTTCGTAACTTTTTCCGTGACTGCGTGTTAATCTCATTGTTCGCTTTGGTAATTATCTTTTTTAACCGTCACGTCACCTCCCGGGGCCGGTCGCGGAGTGCTTACCGCTCACCCCGAGGCGGCCGCGACACAATATGAATAGCTAATTGAAATGAAATGGAAACACGATGAATCTTAAACAATTGTATAATTACGTTGACCTTGCAGACGAGGGCTGAGCAAACAGCCACAGCACTGAGTACACACGGCACAATCGACGTCACGGGATGAAAGCGAGCCCTCCGGCTGTTTGATAATCTGTGTGTTTTCGTGTGGGCGAGCGCAGAGCGTCGAGCGCCGAGCACTGACGAGGAGCGACAGCGCTCCGGGCTGCCGGTGTACCGAGCCAGCCTGAGCTGCGGCGGCACGGCTTGTAGGGTCTCTTGTCATAAACTTAACGTGGCAACTCACCACATCGAGTTTGTTACTCTATCTATACGTTTTGTATTAAATCCTTTTAAACAGGTCCCTGCGTCCCATGTATTACACTAATAGCCGTGAATATTAACTCTTGCAACATTATAACAAACAATTTGACGATGCGGAACCCAAAGCTCCTCAGGAGTGTTCATCCCAAATTGGTGGCTACTCGAGAATCCTACATAATTCAATATTGTCATTGTCTGCTCCCAATAAGGTCACTCTCGTCTGCCTGGATGAGCACTCACACTGGGACCTCTCTCCCGCGGCCTGCACCGCCCTCTCTAACTGAGGGGTATTTACTCTTACCTCTTTATATTTGGACCCGAAAAATGTAGTGGACACAAAGGAGCAATTCTTGCCATTCTAATATTTGTTCGGATTCCAGCCACCCTCTACTTGTAATACTATTTTATTCATCTCTTGTTATTCGCCGTTCAATGTACGATTTCTTTATGGTCCAGTAATGTTTCTTTAATGTAGGTTTGATTCTATGATACTTCAGATTTACGATAACTCTGGGCCCTTATTTAAAAATGTGTCATTGAAATGTTCTAAAACAGTCTTCGCTGTGTTTATTCCAGTCCTTTTGTGATACTAGTGTACTTTGAGCGAATACCTACTCTTATATAGGTAAATAATTGTATAACTATTTATTTACATCCTGGACATCAATACACCATTCCTACCTTACATATGAAGGTATTGGCCGCAGCACTGGTTGACTACTACTTGATAAAAAATATTGTGTATTTACGACAATTGCAATTTATGAAGATATTTATCGAAAAGATATCGACTATCAGTTTTTGGATAATCGATCGTTATCCTATAGTTGTAAAACACCTTGTTATCGTAGCTTATAACGTTTTTTGTGAACTATTTGTACACAAATTCAATCTTTATTACATCTTTATTAAAGTTTCATGTTCTAAGTAGATTGGATGGGTGGTTTAAAACATGATTTTGTCACAATGAGCTATTGAATAGCTTCTTATGTATATGGGGTAGGGTTCAGAATTGTAGCACACGGTTTTACTTTGCGTAGTATCTGAGTAGCAACACTTTATAGGTTTATAATCCTGTGCTCGGTAGATGCAACGTTTGTGGCGGGACGATGATGTCTCTACGTTACGTACATTTCGTGGATATTGTGAAGCCTCACTCTACGGTATATTCATGCTTAAATAACGTGTAAATTATTTACAGGTAGGGTAGTACAAAGCTTTGCTTTTGGGTTTGTATACAATCTTAGCTCTGAAAGTGAAAATCATTGGACTTTGCACTTAATTAGTGATTAATATGATGATAGCGTTAGTACAGCAGTCCTTACACGAAACCTTACTAACTTTGAATTCAAGTCAAGGATAATATTATGTTTTATATATTATATATCTAAATGATGAATACTTAAAGTGAATTAACTATTAATTCCGAGTAAAAGGTTCTGAAGACACGTGACGTAAAAGGTAAGGCCGTAATTATGTACAGCTGATACAAACTATATAATATAGCCGAACTATACAGGTACATGTAGGCGATACACCGCGGCGCCGGCGGCACTATCTCTACACGAAACATTCCACTCCGTACTAGCGCATGTAATCTATAAATTACAATCGATTACGGGCTATCTCACGATTTCGCTATCTTATTGTATCTAATTGTATATTAGTAGTTTGTTATATTGTAATATAACAAACTACTAAATATGACAAAAATACTATTATCTGTTCACGATTCCTATCTCCCATAATACACTAGCACAAAACAGTTTTAACCCATACTTTATGAATATTATATTTCAATTAGTTTTAAAAGCACTTGCGGTCCTTTGCACCGCAACATTTTGGAAGACCAATGATAACAGGGACCGACCATTTACTTAATTCAATGTACATAGAGATGTAAGTACATACTCCGCACGAGATGTGTCGCAGTGTGAGTAATGTCATTGGTGTATTACTAGAATAGTATTGCGGTGTTCAATAACTTCTACAACTTTAAAATAGAGTATTAGTCCTTCAGCCTGTTCGTTAGTTAAGCTTGGAGAAAAATAAACCAGCCTGCTTTCTGCTTCTAGAATAGAAAAGATGTCTATGGCTTTTCCAAATAATTGTAAATTTTTCCTCAAAATTATATTTTTGCATACAAATTATGAAGTAAATAAGTGGTGGTACCCGTTGAGGCACATCGTTGGATGTACATCATTTGGTTTCTTGTGAGTATTTAAAAATATATTCAATTAAGTTTTTCCTCTCAGCGACGCAGCTTCTGCCGTCGGTGCCGCGAAGTTGCTCCGGTCAAAGAAAAGAAAACTAATAGAAAAACTTGTCCCCGCGGCCGCTGCGCTGATAAACACACTTTGTATTTAAACGCTCGACTTGCAAATTGCTTCTTCATCAAATAACAAAAGGGGATAAAACAACAGTTCACTTTTAATTACAAAAGCGATATCAAATCACAAACCTTTTAGATGATTGCACGCTTCCAATATAAATATAAAAAAGGAAATATTCAATACATTTCAAACACCGAGTGCGTGTTGATTTGCATTTATTTTTACAAGTCGATGCGTCAACACACCGGGGGCTGCAATATATGACCAAACAAACTGGCGCCGCTTGCTGCGAGCCCGTGTTTACAGTTTCTCTGTGTAACGTTCAGCCGACCGACTGTTCAGCCGAGCCACTAATGCCGCTCGCACCACGCGCGCGACTATACTCGTTACATGTTCCTCTGTGTTACTCATTGTTATCTCAACTCGTTGTGAATAGTACTCATATACAGAACCATTTAATGAAATTAACTGACAATATACCAGGCACTCGTTTTATCCACACATAATTATGTATACGTGGCTAGGTTTCAGTTCAACTCCTGAAAGCGTACAGCGGTAGCGGTGGTGGCGGTACACCTAATTGAAGGCTTTTAGTACATTCGTGTCGTGCCCACAGAAATGAAAATACATGTTTCTTTTTTATTCACTTTCTAAGCAGACATTTTGTTTAATTCAGGTGGGTACGTGAACTAAATTGTATGACATTAACGGCGTATTCTCTCTGAAATGGAGTTTAAAATAATTATATTCAATTTTGGCTCTTCCTGTTTCGAGATAAAGATCAGAGGCTGCGCGCCGTTTTATTTATTCGTTCGGACATTTAATTAGTTCGCAGCGACTGGCCCCTGGCTCCGATACTCCGATGACATCTGTCAACATGTGTTATTGCATGGAAGTACTCGCACACGACGGATTTCACGCTATTTTCATTTCATAACTGTTTTCAGAATGACATTTAATTGAAATAACCGCGAAGTTGACGGATGGTCATTGCAACATTTTGTATTTATAAGTTTTGGATAACAACACTGGCCGTCCACATTAAGCAGAGCGCTCCAGCCTATAAAACGTATTAGCATGGTCCATAAATCAGTGAGCAGCCTGCAGTGAGGCGGGCGGAATCAGCGACTCGGAAGCGACTCCACTCGACATTTACGCGGAGTCACTCCACTCCACACTTATATACTTTTATGAACGAGCAGACGAAGTGTTTTACACTAAGAAGTGATTTGATAAAGCACCTAGTGTATATTATTGACATAGACACGTTTATGTATACAAGTACCTACATACCATGTAAAGTCTGAAGGTACAGCTACGGTACCGAGCCAGGAACGTGCTCCTCGCTAAGTCGTCGCTACACACCTATACCGTCGCTCCGCCTGGGGATTAACTACAAGTACAACCTGCGGCCGCAGTAGCCGCTGCCTGCAAATGGACGGCCACAGGTCGAGCCGAGGGCACGAGCACTGCCTTACTAACGTCACGGGATTACTTCGAATACTCTAAAAGCACTTACACTACGTTTCACAGCAAACATTAGATATGGCATGTTTTGTGTAACTACAAACTGTTGTGCAGCGTTTGTCCAACGTTTCTGATTAAATGAATCGCAACAACCGTTTGAATGCAGCGACGCTAGGCGCCTGATGTTTACGCGACGTGTGACGTCTCCTCCGCGATATATACAAAGGGTGCGCAACATTCCCACTGTTTACAATTCTACCATTATTTAGTCTGCCAGCGTCAGAAATAGAGCTCTTTTACTAATTAAACGCAGTTCTAATTCAAGTCGTTAATTCGGTAAAGATTAATTGTTTTTCATTATTCGTGTTCCTCCCACAACGCTTGTGACCTAACAGCTACGTCAGTACCTAGGTATACCTAATTCATTTCCTTTCGTCATTGTGTCTGTTCTGTTTTCAAACAAGTAATATAACTCGCGGCGCAACAGATCACCGCCGCGGTCGCTGGTACAGTAATACTTCCATGATCATCAATATGTTAAGATTCGATATGTACCCCAACAATAAAATAATATACTCTAAAATAATTGCTATCATCCATCCGCACCGGTCACATCCAGCCAAAAATGAGCTCCACGATCAATGGTGCAGCGAGTAACGAGGGGTCACGCAGTGTGGCATTGTTTCGAGTCGGGTCCCTGATCGAATACGTTATTCGTTAATTAAGGCGTTATAGCGTAACATTGACATAGTCAATCCATAAGGTCATATTTTATCCCACTCCAGCAGCGTGTGTAAGAGAAAGCGAAAATTAGTAGTCTATAACTGCTTACTACCTTTTCCAGTTGTCACTGAACGATAAAATGCCTACAAAACGATTTAAACTGCCTAATGGATACTTATTGCTATCGACTTCAATAAAAGACGAATAATGTGTATAAGTGTGTATGTATGTGTGTGTGTGAAGGCGTCGAGAGGCTGAGGTTCGGGCAAGCTGCTCGGTTCTGTTTGCCTCCGCTGTTAATATATTTATTTCTCGAGGCAATATTGAAAGCTAAGTCATGTTCGTCTCAAGGAGCCTGCAACTGCTACGTGTTGCTAAAATCTCTAAGTAATACTAAGTGATCTCATTTCTGAAACGTTTGCTACTCTATCGTTGTTCACGTGGTTAACTCGAATCTTGTCAATGAATAGACTCGACTCCTTGATCCCCCTCTATCAAAGAGCACTTGCATACCACACATACACACGGGCGTGACAAATAGGCATATTTGTGAACTTACCATTGAGAGTAGCAAATAAAGAGAATGAATGGATGTTATTTCAAGTATAAATAGAGTGGAGTGATGCAGCCTCCCTATCTTAACATATACAGTAGGAATCCTATTAAGATAAGTAGACTGAAACCGCTGCGACCTTTACGTCAACTGTCACAAAAAGTCATACGTAAAGCAGGATGATTTAAAACCTTTGCCTGCCTGAATTTGAATATTTTAACAACATAGAGCAAACGGGAGATGGAATTACTTTTGGTAACGTATATACTCCGTACTGTATATACATATATGAGTATATAAACACATACATATATGTATATAGGTATACATAAGAAAGTTTGAGTATCTACTACATTTATTACCATTGTATTTCAGGATAGCTTTATACCCTAAACACTCGCCATTTGTATTATAAAGTTATTTCTATCTAACTAAATGTATAATTATAATAAGCTTTACATTAATGACAGGGATATCAAAACTAAATATATTACTATCACAAAACTATTATCATTGTACATTCAAATGAGATCGGTCTGCTCTAGAAACGTAATAATCGTTCTCATTTCAGTTAAATTATGTGAAATATATTATGTTTGTGATACAAATACGACCCGCGCACTCTGAATTTGTTAATTTGTTACTTTACTGCGAGTCTGTTACTAGTATACAGTACCTACATCGTATGTTTCGAGTACTTAAAAGCAATTTTGGTAATAGGAACACCAAGTTTTTAGAAATAGGAATAATGTACGAATTTTAGTAAGCTCCATCCAGCAGCATCCAGCTGCCTAGCGCCGCCTAGTGTTGCCTAGCGTTGCCTAGTGCCGCCTAGTGTTGCCTAGTGCCGCCTAGTGTTGCCTAGCGTTGCCTAGTGCCGCCTAGTGTTGCCTAGCGTTGCCTAGTGCCGCCTAGTGCCGCTCAATGTCGGATACACACCGCTCGGTCTCTTGACTCGCTCCACTATTCCGTGGCACAGGTACTGAGGGTACCTTCTTTCGTGTTTATTCTGCTTATACAGGCAGGTTTACGTAATAATAACGCGCCGATATTTTCCTTTTCCTATAAATCAACAACAAAATAAATCTCGTACAATTTCCACGCGGATTGTGTCTCGCGTTCTCACCGATCCGTCTTTATTACAAACTGAGATTTGAACTGGAACTCCATGGATAACCTCCTAATGGAAGAGCCTTGTTTCGCCGGAGGAAGGGGTGAGGGCGAGGGACTAAGAGGACAGCCTCGCATAAATATTTGTTTCCAACATTTTGTTATCATTTTTCAGTAGGCGTTAAAGTATTGTACATAGTTCTTCGACATTTTGTCGTAGATTTAATCATGCGAACAATAAGTTATTGCTAAATATTTGGAAGGCAATCGATCACTTTTCACAATTTTCTATATGTTTTTCAAATAGAATCTTGCAATTAAATTTAAGTAGATACTACAACTGAGTAAGGTGAAAATTTTGTATTCGCGCTTAGTTTTCGACAATCTCTACTATTTTAATTCTATAAAAATATTATTTAAAGATTTTAGTACCGAGACTTTTAAATACCTGCTTTAAAAGTTTTTTTAATTTATTCATTTTAGGAAGACTTACAGACAAATTACGGAACAGGTAACAAAAATATGTACTTAATTAAGTTGGTAATGACAAGCCTCCACAGATATATAATATTTTCGATTAACTAATGCCCGAATGTTGAAGTTATGGTTTAATTTTATGTTAATATGTGTCATGCATGTATTTAAGTAGCAGCAACAGCCAGTGATTCATTCATAAAAAATGATTTAGTTAAAAAATTTCTTGCTACTTTCATCTTAGTGCAAAATAAGTCAATAATTCAAGTAGTTTTTTCTAAATACTCTCCAGTAAGATTAGGTAATATAATATGCAGCGACTCAGACTCTAGGATTATAAGATTATGTAAATATAACCACACGAGGCGGTGCACAAAAGGAATAGCCACAGCGGCGGCGGGCTGCCTGCTCATCCTCTTAGCCAATAGAGGTAAGCGCGGAGCGGTACGACGCGGCACGGCGCGGCGCGGCGCGATTGTTAATCTCTTATTTTTATATTTTACAAAAGGATTAATGTAAGCAAGCAGTAAGCGGCTTGTATTGTTCGTTAATTGGCTGCTTGCGTGGGGTTGCCAGTATCGACGATGTAAAATAATAAAATGAAAATAAAACTCGTAGCTCAGCTTACTCCACAGCATTATATTTGCTGGGAAAAAACATCATCCAAATCCGTTGTTATGTTTTTATTGAAAAAATATGAAAAAGGATTTTCCTCTAAAATCTCTTTAAATAAAATGTTCCATCTTTTTCCTGAATATTTATATAAGTTGCTTCGGTTCGTTTTTGTTTCGTGTCGCTATTTTAGTTTGTACGTAGACTTAGTATGGTTACTTACACAAACGTCGTCCCGCGGTAACTTTACAATAAAGTACTTGGTACGTGTAATTGTGTCGCTGGAACTGCCAGTCTGTCAGTGTGCGTACACTGGCAGAATATTTATTTGTAAAAATGTGAGTATCCCGTGGGAGCCGCTCTTAACTCAGATAAGGGCTTCCATAACGTTTCGTTTGTTTTCTTTAAAACACAAATAGACTAGATACTTCTGTCGAGAATTAAGCAAAGTCTCTACCTACTTGTAAAATGTATTATACAGAAACATTGAACTAACAAAAATGTTTATTGTACAACATACGAAATGTGTATCACTTAATGTCGCCAAGCATCAATGTTCACACCCTGTGCGCGCTATGCAGCGACGTTACAGCCTTGAGAAAAGTATGAAGAATTGAAAGACATAGGTTGAGCAATGAATGTGATGTGGGGCTCGGCGGAAGCTGTAGTAGTTCAGTGAACAGTAATAAGTAGACGTAATAGCTGGGAATTATGTCCGACGCCGACTTATTCCGGGAAAGTTTGCGACTAATGCCGGGGCTTCGCACCTCGTGTGCCCGTGTGCACGGCGCACCGAGCCCCGACTTAGCCGGTAATTGCGAAAGTTATCGATATGCAGTCTATTAATACTGCACCCACTCCCTCGAGAAAAGCACAACGGATGGCCGGGAAATTATTTCCACTTATATTTTATTCGTTTAGGAAATTATTTTATTATC
This sequence comes from Spodoptera exigua, assembly GCA_902829305.4. Classification (NCBI taxonomy): domain Eukaryota; kingdom Metazoa; phylum Arthropoda; class Insecta; order Lepidoptera; family Noctuidae; genus Spodoptera; species Spodoptera exigua. Next base: position 323,379 of record LR824601.2, on the reverse strand, counting down.
GTGGATTAGGTTGCAGTAATATATCGTTGTTCCGTAGATAGATGTTTAATTAGTGAACCTAAGTTACGAGATTAAATTAATCGCACGGCGAATACGCACTCATACAAAATGTGGTACCTAAATTAATATAGGTTAGCTTTCAATTACTTATTACAAAAACAGTAGGATGACTAGGTACTCTACTAAAAAAGAGAATGTTAATTAGTGTATGCTATAAATGCAAGCTTCTGCATGCATCACATGAGCCTACACCGTGTACACACGCATAACATTAGAATCACTGCATGAGACAACTCTTTGAAAAAATATCAATTATCTTAAAAGTAAGCGAGCGAGCAAGTCGAGGATACTCGCTTACAGTAAATACAAATAAAATATAGAGGCAATGTAAATATATATACTTGCAAAGCATTTCTTCATAACAAAGCATAATGAGAAGTATCTTTTTAGTGATACTTATGGAGGAAGGAAGTGTGTGGGGCCTCAATTGAAATTAATTGATTTAATTACTTGAGTGTAGAATGTCAAGAGTCTATGGTACGGCAGTTTAATAATTAATTGGATCTGTTTCAAAACTTTGATCATTTGTTTATATGAAATTAAGCTTGATTCTGTTCATTTGAATTGACTGGAGCTGCACATAGCGGGCCTTTGATCCGCTCTCACAACATAGATTCAAATTTACAATTGGTTGTTGTTATCGGCCGCTACCAGGCGACAAGGCAGGCAAACCAAACTCATAGCGTAGGTCAGTTCACGTGACGGCAGCGTTCTAGACTTTGTGGACCTAAACTGTGACCATAACAATACATGTTGTGGTCATCTTAATTAGTAATGAAACCACGCTCACGAGCGGAGTCCCTTCTAATCTAATATTATGGTTGAGGGTAACATTAAAGTTAGATAACTAAAAATGGAAATACTGAGGTTTGTTTGGTTGGATGTAGGCAGAGAGGTGACGCGTGACGTGACGATACCGCGGGGCGGAGTACGTCGTGCTCGGATGTACTTCATTGAATTGGTTCCCTTTGAAACATGTTTGTTCGTGTCCCGGCTCCTGATGATCGTACGTCAGTACTCACTCATTCTGTTCGCCCGGGGATTGATGTAAAGCCTTAATGGCTCATTGGCTACATTCATACCGTTACGTTTTATTGAATTTACGGACTCATCCTTCGAATTGTACTTAGGGGATTTGCAAATTATATTTGTATTCGACGATACTTTTATTTGGTTAGGGAGACGACTGGTACTTTATTTTGTTGTGTACCGCTTTTATGCAAATGTAACGTTTTTAATATAAGTTGTTCAAATGGATATTCCAAGTAATTGCTAATTAATAAAAGGAGTTTCAGTGAATGTATTTGAATTTAAACAACATAAAGTATAAAATTGTTGGAACTGCGTGAAGTGTACACAAACCCTCAAAAGGGTGACATTACGGGAGCGACAACTGACAATCTGGTTTCACTAAAAATTCTTTTCGGAATTCCTGCTCTCCGAGGGAGTGCTGGAAATTGTTGGAATATCAGTACATGCCCTTTGTCAGGGTAAGTGAGCGACCGAATTGAATTACCTGTTACACCGTATGTGAGAATACACTTTAGCACAAATTGTGCAGTCCAGCAAAGTTGTACAAGGACACAGTGCCTGCTCCTTCCCCTATGCAACGACACTGCACAGTGTTCAACAACAACGCGAGGTTCGGTTAGATGTAAAAACGAGGTTTTATTGTTTGAGTTTCAGTAGCGCTTGATTCCGATGCAGAAAACGAACGGAAGTCTCAGACTTCCGGTAGATTTAATGAGAAATCCATTTTAGATTTTATATTAGCAGTCATCTCTTAGGTTTTATATTGTAACTACTTCTTTCTGTGTACTTACAAGTAACTAGGATGAATAATTAAAAGAAGAAGTTGAAATGGAGTAATTTTCTGAAATTGACCAGGAAGACAATTTTTAAATTTAAAATAAATTTTTGTTAGTCGGTCTCTCGGTTGCTTACTTGCACGTACCTTAGTGTAGAACCTTATTGAAAAACAGTGAACAATAGTTGCCTTTGTGGCACGTACACACAGTATATAGTATATAAGACAGGAAAACCATGACGTGCGGTATTTATGAAAATGAAACCGACACCTGTACCTCCAATAAAATGAACACAGATTTAAAAACTGCATCAAAAATATTTACTCCCTCGAAGCAGACAAATGATACATGTGTCACGTATCTCCTGTACACTACGTATAAACTGTACATTCGATATCTTGGTGAGCGAGAGCCTCCTCACCCCGGCCGCCCCTCAGCGGTACGGATTCACAGCTCACCAATCAGACTAAACTCATTGATAGCACACGATACTCGCCGCGATAAACAATACACAGGTCCACAGTAAGGCCAGGTAAATAAATATTATTATATAGTAATAGTATGTACGCTCACTCTAGTACAAGAGTACGCCTCCTCTGCCCACCCTCCGTAATTCCATGATTTGATTGAGTTTTGTTTGAATATTTCGGTTGTTTAACTTTCCAAAACATAATCATATTATTTTTGGAGTTCGTAAAGTGGTATATTGAAGGAGTTACTCAGAGTTCACCGGAAGCTTTGCAACTTTATTCTGAATCGAAATACCAAAAGTATGTTCTTTGTGTATTCTCCGCGATCACTCGTTTATAAATGAACAAGTTTCTTGTTCGTCTAAATAATATTATTAGTAAGCAATAACAACTAAATCAAGCTATACCTCGCACGCTGCCTACTACCCATTGCACTGCCAATGTTGTGCCCGGCGCTAAATGCACAAGTTGTGAGTGAGTGTGTCGCGTCAAAGGTCCCCTTGTCCGTGTATAAATAGAATCCTTTCAAATGACCGCAAAACTGGTTTCAGGAGCTCTCCCTCTTGTCTCTCACCCAGAGGAATAAAAGCTTAACAGATTAACACGTTTCCTGTGTACTTTAGCTGGTAGTGACAAACCGGGTGTCATGCGAAACTGAGACCGCTCCCCGGTACAAAGGGATTCCCTCAGTGAGGTTCAAGCGACTGTTTATTAATATGTTGCCTCTTTGTTTCAGATTGGTGTGTAGTGTCAAGTAGTGTTCCAGTAGTATTTTTCTCTTTCTCGGTGTCTATTTATCAGTGTTAGTGTAATAATGTTATCCAGTAGTGTTAGGTTAGTTAGCATGTAGGGAGTGTCGCGTCTGCGATGTGTTCTTTGACGTTGGAACAGTATCCCGAATAATGTAACGTATTGCGGACGCGGAACGTGAACTAGTGAGTGCAAAGATTATGCGACAGAGACGCATTATGTTTTGTGGCGGGTAGTCGAGTGCCTCCAAGATGTCGTTGCCCATGAAGCGGTCGTTCAGCTCGGAGGGCGGCGCCACCTCCAAGCGCGACTGGAAGATGCGGCTCAGCCTACGGAGCCGCAGCGGGCACAGCGTCGTAAGTATTTAATTTTATGTTATTCAATACTACACTCTTGTGTGCTTCAAATACTATCAACTTCTTACTTCAATCACATATCTCTTTCTTCTTCATAATCAGTAAAACACATAAACACACCAGCTGACGCAGACAGTCAGCCTAACGGCACAGCGTCGACCATAAGTTTAGAGGGCACTGTCAGTGAGCCGTGAGGACAGGGCGGTGGAGTCGACGCAGGAAACATTGTCTTACTTCACAAGTTGCTCAACTAAACTCACCGAAGCTTTCAGTAAATGAAGCACCGCGGGCTTGTTTGGCCATAGCAGCCTAATTACAAATTTGTCTAACATTTATATTAGAATTTTAAATTCGTTTAGCGACTCCAACTTGATGTTATTTTCTTTATTTAAGAGATCGCTAATGTTTTCTTTAGTATCTACTGAGATTAAAGAAAATACGAAAGTTTTGTAATAAAGGCGAGGGCTTTTTTGAATGTGACTTCAAATATAAAGTGGGATTATAAAAGGTAATTAACTTTTATACAGTTTTTATACAACGGACTTACAAAACTGCTTTAGGTTACATTATGTAGTAGGTACTAGCGTGGATGTCAAATAAAAATAACAACAGGGGAATTTTACTTACAACGGAATTCTCTCAAGAACATAATTTAAGCCTCCGACATAACCATAGAAATACATGCGGAGGTAGGAAGAGGCAAAATGTAATTAACCTTAATGAATTCTTATGGGCAATAGATGGAAGGCGTGAGCCGTATGTCAGGGGGCTGTGACGTCACACACATATATAGTATATGTATACATACAGGCACATTAGCGATACTAAACAATTACGGAGCCAAATACGTGATGACGTAGGAGAGGACTGTTGATTTAGGAGCGTGACTTGTGATCACTACAGGCAGATATGCGAAATAAAAATACTCAAATAATAATTTTGCGTAATATCTCATACTTGAATGACCACGACCGAAGAATCTCAATTTGATCCGTAAACAGCATAATAGCATCTTACTACATTTACAAGTAACTGCTCCAGTACCTAAAAGCCAACAGTACAAAGAAGAACTTGACATAGTAATAGATGTTCTTTGAGGACAGACCCTCACATTATAGAAGGAGAGGAGGGTCACATTGAGGGGCTACAAAGGAACAACATTGGAAGGTCCACAGGTCAACATTCGTGAAAGCAAATGAGATGTAGAAACAAACTACTTATAATTAAAGTAATTCCATTCCGAGCGCCAGCAACGTACCGCGTAATCATTGCCCCCGCCTTCCGAACCATTGGTTATGAGTCCGGCGACCCCTACCGCTACACAAGCATTTTTGCTCATCTGTTACTTTCCTGTGATTAGGACTCCATTTTATTTAGCGGAACCGCGGGAGAAGGCGTTGTCTATTTCAATAATATTAATGAATAACATTTTAATCAGTAAAATCATAGAATACGAAAGTGATCACCGAGTTTACTAACAGTGCCATCGACAAATATTGAGGCAATAGATATATGAGGTTATTTGAACTATATTTCAAAGGTTAATCCATTTTTATAAGGGCCCATCTATCACAATCAATAGCCGCGGTATCAGGTGCCGTCACGCGGTGCCTGGACTTGCTTCTATCATCTCGTAAGTTTGCGAGGTGCGGGAAGTGCGCAGGACGGGAGGAGGGCACACATTAAGTTCACCTATTCGCGGATTTTATGTCTGTTCATTGTTTAGACGACGGAAATAAGGCGTGACGTTAGCTCATTGCACTGAACTCAATGAGGATGTCAAACAATCTAAAAGTTGCCAACTGTCATAAAACATTTTGCTATTTTAAAACCACTAGGTTCTTTGAGGGCAAAAAATAAATCCAAAGGAAAATGCAGAAGAAAATAATTACTTGATTCTTTGTGGAAAGTATTTCGAAATATAATATCTGCATCTTATTTCCGTCTGCCGTCACTGCAATGTACACAGGGCGGTCTGCCGGCGGCTGGCGGCTGACGGCTGGTGGCTGACGGGCACTTGCTGACGCTAAGGAACCACAATCTAGTTCTGTTTGACTGCCCGCAATATGAGGCTACAATAAACAAACCTCAGACGTTGTATTTTGTTAAGGTGCATTCCTGGCACAATTGCTACAAGACGAGTCAGAGAATAGAAAGCACACATTAGCAAACATGTAAAACGCAATAGATGAACAAATGGTCCCCAGTAACACCATTTCAATTGGCGCTTTAGAAAATAATTGAAACAAGTTGTGATAAAATAAACAAAGCTTCGTATAAACAAGAAAGAAGTAGAGTGTAGTGACGGAGCCGCGAGCCACGGAGCCACGGAGCCACGGCGCGGGCAAACAATGCATTTAATTATTTGTGATTAAAGCGACACTTTCCCTATTGCTTCGTTAGCGGAACGTGATCGGAGCTTCTCTCGATATAATTGTTATTTCAACGCGAAACGATACAATTTTTAAATGAAAAAGTAATTGTATTGTAAGTACTTGTAAACGATGCCTTTGAACGACTTCAGCCTGAAAAAAACAATCCTTTTCGATTGTGGTTTGTGTCGTTTGAATTATTCAGTATTATTTTTGCAATGTTTTCGTAGATTCAATTTATTCGATCTTTTGCAACTGTTTTTATTCTTCCAGATAAATAATTCATATTACCTGAAACTATAAGTTGTTTACAGTGACAAACGATGCCTTAAATATTCCGTGTTGTTGTATCGTCACTGTCACTGAGCAGCAGCCGCTGACTGCTGGACCTACAGGCTGTTACATATGCACGAGCTGTCGTCTGGCCGCCGCCGCTGCCGATTGTTTATGCACCCTTGCAATATTGACTTGCAATGAGTGTCCTTACCGCAGTCTTAGGTCAAGGATAGGGAGCCAAGGTCCAGCACTCCGCATTCATACTCACCTCATCTCATTATGAATCTTTGATCCGTCGCAGATTTGCTTCACAGATTTTTGGACTTTTAATAGCAGATATTGAATAAGCAAATTATATAGTCCGATTCAGACGTCAACTCATACATTCCGTATTTACATGTATAATGTATAAAGGCATATTTACACTGACGGGATTAATTAAGGCAATAACAACGAAACACTCGTTTGAAAACATAATTCAATTTGAATCATAATAAAATATCGATTTATGTAATTAACTTGTAATTGTTCTAAATAATTATCCTGTGTTGAAATATCAGCTTATAACAACAAAAGAGAAACGGGATCGTTTCGTGGCGGAATATATTACGAGTAATTATATATACAGTACAAAATTTCATCTTAATCGTTGGAGCCATTTCCGAGATACTATAAATATACATGTTTATGCGAATAGAATATACTTTTATACCTACATATACAAAATTTTCTCTCCCAAACCTTTCATAAATTTTCGATTATTTGGCTCGCAATAGCTATAGTAATAAACTAAAATTGCTTTAATAAACTCTGCAACTCGATGGCTCACACCACCCCGTTGCACATAAGCTAGACCCTATCTGATATATCTATGTGATAGGTACTTTATTGGCGTGTACATGGGCACTACGACCGAATGGCTGCGGTTAGCAACTCATTACGTCCGCTGTTATAAACTGAATTTTGTTACAAATCATTAACTAATTGCACAAACATATCGGTTTCCTCTGTATTGTCACACTGCCTGTTATTTACATAAATTCTGTTAGTTTCAACTATTGATTGAATTACTAACGCTACTTATTTTGCATTTGCAGGACAGTCGCACTCCTATGTATGTCAAGGTATGTATGTACCACCGAACTCTCACCAAATTTTATCGCCCTGACTGACTGTCCTGGAAAATACTCTATACATACCACACCTTGCTCGCTAACACAAACATGTCAATTCAATTTGTTTACAACAAGTGAACAATTTCGTCACAAAGTCGATGCTCATAACCTCTAGTACAAATAAATTATGTATTGAAAGCTCAATAATATGAAATAAAGCCGTCGAGCACATTCCCAGCGCCCATCAGTAGCAACATTTCAAAAATACATTGAATTCAACTTCACATTTTTCAACTTTTTAAATCTGGTCTGCTCTGACATTGACAATATAACAATTGAATCAGATCACAATGTGGCGACCGAACATGGCTGCCAGGTTATTTTATTAAAACCCGGCCACCAGTCAGACTGTCCACACGTCAACACGAATAACAAACTAAATTTTGCGGTATGTCAATACGTCGCTCAAACTGATTCTACAAACTTTCAATACAAAGTTACTTGAATTATAATAATGGAGATGGAAACTGATACCGGATAACAGACTTAATACAAAACGGATAAAGACAAGGTAGAATCTCGACAAGGTAATGGAAAATATACGATTTGGTTGATTTTCTTCATTTTGAATTTGAATTTAGGAAGCAATTGACTATTTAAGTACATGTATAGTCGGACTCTAATCAGAGTTAGCGGCGGCACGCGGTGTCACTGCGCACTGCGGGCACTGCCAACCGTCGCCTGCCAACCAATTGTTTACTAAACTGCCAGTGTGTTGACAATCGATTTAGTTATCTTGGTAATTATACTCGTACTAGGTGGCTTGTTGCTTACAACGACGACAGCCGACAATTGCTTGCCCTTACAATTACCGACACTACTTGTTTACGAATACTTAACTTGTTACAATTAGTGAAATAACACTGAAATCCAGTTAGAAACTTAAATATTTTTTAGGCGATTGAAAACTGGACTATGTATATGTACTATATTATTAATCGAAACAAATTGTAACGGCAAGAGGGAGGAAAATAATTATGTATTACATAATGGGAAATGTGTGATCAACTGAAATTGGTCCTGAAAAGTCCCAAACATCAAGTTGTGTGTTTATTTCGGGACGCGCGGGTCGACAAAAGGAACTTTTTACAAAAAGACAAACATTGTACACATTCTCAGTGAGGCACCGTGCGGGCTACAGGCGTAGTAACATATACACTTTATAATACACAGTACATAGGTAAAATATTATACTTACTTACTTATATATACTTACTTATACTTCACCTAGGTAAACTTTTATATTAGGAGGCTCGCGTTTAGCTGTCGGTTATTAGTAACAACATAAACGTTTTAAATAGGATTTTAGAGAAGTATTAGTAATTAGTAATTAAACAATACTACTACTTAACTATTGTAAAAAAATAAAATAAAGATATTTTTACATGAGTCGTTTCCTTGCTGTGTAGTCAACCAACTTACTTACAAAGTCAAGTTCTAAAGTGACCCTTAAACTCAAATATTATGGAAATATTGTGTGTAAATGGAATCATGTGATTTTTTAAATAAAACTCAATACTAATATTCAATATACCACAACCTAAATAACGTCTCGTAGCTTTTCATTCCACCGAGGCCAAAAAACTGAACTATCAAATGTACTTTCATTTAATAGTTCAGTAGTTTTCAGCATTACTAAAGAGTGTATATTGAAATTTTGAACGAAAACCCGTGCGGCTTAAACTCTCTTTACAGTTTACAATTTTAGAACATGCGGTATCCCAGCTTGCATTTACAACAAAACTCATAAGCCAGAATAAACCTGGCTGCGGTTACAGGTAAAGTTTCAGCGCAGGTAAAAGTACAGCAGGAACGCAACACGGCATAACAGCACAAACACCTACACCTATGACGTTGCTAGCTAGTTCACTAACAATTAACTGTTGCAGCACAGTTTTATAAAGTCAGCGTTAATAAAGGGTAGTGAAGCACCGAAGGTAGTGCACCGACTCTGTAGCAGAATCGAACACAAGAGCAACAAACAGTGCCAGGCTTGTGACGTAGCAAGCAGGCCGACCTTTGCAAGTACATCAATGGGTAGATGCGGAGACGCTGCCGTGTAGTCAGGTATTGTGCGCGACCTGGCATTTGATATTTAACAGCATTTGAATGGCCTCGGGCACACGACGCGCTACGTTCCCCCCATTATCGTGTGGGCCCGCACATAATGCGCCGGGAGAAGCCGGCCCCGGGACGCTTCCTGCAGGGAAATGAATACACCGCCCTACTAAAGCCGGGGAGATTTACATAGATCTACCTCTTTTGTTATCATTTCCCTCAAATATGTAAATATACATCTGTTTCTAAGAATTTCGTTGGAACTGATTTATGTAAACAGCTTCACAATTACACGCGTGTCAGGTCTCATAAATTCGTTCTTTAAATAGCTACGAATTATATTCTGGAAGTGATAAACTAATTTACAAGAATGGAAATGTAGGGAATCGTAATGTTTCGGTTCTGTAATAAACTTCGTAATATTTTCACGCGCTTTGTCATTTACATATTATAAGCCAACATCTAGTAGATATGCGCAATATTTAACATCGTATCCTCGACGTCTGTACAATGAGGTTAATACAAACCTGTGAACTTAATTACTTACAACTAAAACTAATTACTTGACAATGCGTGCCACCTCCTTGGAGTGCGGAGGAGCGGTGCTAGAAATATTTTAGAACCTACTGCGACTTAATTAACGATGAGCCCACAAAATGTTGCTTCGGGGGGCATTGTTACACATCACCGGGTGCTCAGGCCCAATTAGTCCCCCATTGTGACATTTACACCACTTTAGGAGCAAGTTGCAGTAGTAACAAAAAGGCCGCAAATTGTAGGTCGTTTACAAAAGCTGGAGTCGAGAGGGGCGCACTTTGTAAAGTCGGTCAAGTTTAATACGGCGAATGTCAAGCTGTACGCGGGCGCGTGCCCCACTACCCGCGCGCGCTGTCTGCTACACTCGGGGGCTTAGCGGAGGACAGGTGCAACCAGCCGAGCTACTGCTCCACACCGACCTGCTCACTGTGAGCGACCTTTACCTGCAACACACACACACACACTACACGATAAACAAAATACTTGTCTATTTATGTAGGTAGTAGCTTTTCTATTTATTTTCAGCTTAATACCGTCTAAGTACCTCACTGATGATAATTGAAGAATCCAATTATTAGGCACTTAATGTCCTTTTCAAAGAATTTGCCAATCATCTTATTTTCGAAATGTATTTCTTATATAAGTAACATGTTACTGGGACCGTTGTATTTTACATTCCAATACCTTCGAGAAAACACTCGTACCTCCAGTAACTCTCCGAACACTTACAAGTATTATAATAAATATGTTGCTACGTACCGCGGCCGGCGCACACCTGTACACTAGTCATTCGCTTGCGACACTCGAATATATTATTTATCCTTTACCTCACTACAAGTGTGGGCTCGCAGCTCGGTACGGCTGGTTCAGAGCACGCCGCTCTTTATCTCCTCTCGTTCTGAGCACATTACGTCCATTTCCGAAACGTCGCGGTCCCTGTGTATCGCCGACAAAAACACATTCGTGACGAAAAAAAATTGCCCTATTCCACGTCTTTATGTAAGAGACTCAGAGCTGAAAATAGCTCGCCCCGACTGTCAAATAGATAAATATAATTTGCAGGTGCAAAAGTTTTTATTGTTGTAGCAATAAGCGCGAGTATTCCGTGTGTCGTGCGAGTGCGGGTCCCCGTGAGGTCCCGACATTTGCTCGTCTGAGGTAATGACTACTTTATTGTTGGGAACTATGTTTCATGTGGATTGCTCACTTTTTCTTGTCGCATTTTCTCCAAGTTTGATAACTGTCATGATTACTAATAACCGCTCTCTTGCTTAGGATTTTTTAAACGTTGCCCAGCATTATTATTTTTCTGTCGTGTATCAAAACTACTTGTGGTTTACAAAAACCGCTTCCATACGGTCTCCAACCGAGCTGTCTCCCTGTGTGCTGCTACCGTGCATCGTTACAGCACTCGCTCCAGGGCGCACACACTACAACGCTCCTCAATAATTATTTTCCTCATCACACGTCAATATCAAACCTGTATCACAGTATGCTGCCGTTAGTTCGCAAAGGACAAAGGGATTGGCTCCGAAGTTACAGTAATAAGAGTTGGGAAGTGGTCGGCATTGATCCCCCGGAGCTTGCTTTGTTATTGCAAAACTTGTGAGCAGACGTACAGTTTGCTGACCGATTTGCTTGGAGTATCATACACTTTCTTCTAGTTCGCTCGCTGCGCCCCTTTAGATCCTCACCAAGTATTTTATCTCTTTGGAGTATTCAGTTTGATTTATGTAAACTTCAAAGTTTCTTTTGCGTCACTCAACCGCTTAGCTCTAAAAATGTTAAGCAATTGATTTATGACTTTTTCTTTTATTTTCGGATGGGCAAAGCGCGTCGGTCCAGCGCAGGCACTCGACTTTTGATTGAAATGAAATCGAATGAAACATATGTCAAGTACACAGAGTCAGTAACAAGCCTTTGGCTGAGCACAGGAAACAAAGCAAGCTTCGGGGACACTCGAATATTCGGAACATGTTCGGGGAACAATCACACAGCTACTGCTGACATAACAATACGGTAACAGTGCTATTGTTGTGTCGTACTGCAGGTCTCTTGCAAATTGGGAAAAATCTCTGACAAGTTTTGTGACACTGGTACTTCGAGAGCCTCTTAATCGCATAAAGTGGCGCAGTCACAGGTTCAGAAATAGTTTGGAAACCTTGTACTGCAAATGCACATCTAATAAATTGATACGTTTCAGTAAAATTGTGAAACATTAACAATATTAATGAGACGAGTTTAACATTAGTTGACGTCAAAGGGCAAACTTGTATTATTGTAAAAACCACTCGACCGAAGTATGGAATCTAAACAGTTGGCTAAATGGCCCGGAGCCTAGCCGACTGCTTCAGAAAGTATGTAAATTATGAAATGCTTCCACCAGGGGGCACTTGTTCGAGGGTGTACTCGCGCTAAAAATAGTCGCTACCTGGGCACGCTATGTGTTACTTTTTGTTCCATTTGAAACAAATGTGATGTGCCTTCGCCATCGCTATGCTTTCGGAAAGCTGGCGGCGGGTGGATGCCGGCAGCCGCCACCACCACGAGGTCTTGTGGTCACCGCGACTGTTGGAATTCTAACTCAAAACTCCAACATTTCGAAAACTAATCAATGATGCAGCCTCATTGTTCATTGAACAAGTAGTAACCGATGTCGTGATCTTTAAACTTTCCTCAACTTTCCCATCAAACATTCCGGCAATAATCAAAATGTGATTAAAGAAACCTTTGAATCCGTTAATTAATTAATTTATTGAGGACGGAAGTCATTTTCTTTCAACTGAGAAGCAAAGCGTCAACGTGATGTCAAACTGTTCGGCTAGGGGTTGTAATTCAAAAGTTTCCGCACACCTCGCCGCGTAAAAACTTCGAATGGGGTAATGTCGTACAATCCCATTTTTGTTTTGTCAGTTTACAAGTTATCACGTCGAGTCAACGCATCAAATTAGGTTTCAAGTAAATTAGAAATGTTTTTTTCATCTAAATCGTGTTCGCTGGACGGAGTTTGGTCTTTTTTCAAGGATTATTCCAAAGTACATATTTTCTTTAAAATAGCTTTTCGTTTCATTCCTTTTCCACCGGTCGGATCTTTGGATGTTCCCACCGTGAACAAATAATAAAGTTACAATTCTGTGTATAATCGAAACATCAAACGACCCGGCTGTCATAAAACCCGATCAAACAGTAATTTGTGCAACAAAACGCCTGCGACTCTCTGAATGTGTGTGCACGTAATAAGAGATACAGCTAATCAGAAATATTTACCATTGCAACAAGTCTATCTGGTAAACTCGATCCTGGGCTGTTCAATTGACCAGTCACTCCGGGAGTGTCGTCATACTGTAAGATCTCTTTCCTTAAATTGCCAATGATGTCGGACGTGTTCAATTAACCGGTGTAAGCAATTTTACCATCTATTAGCGGAAATCAAATTACCGGGGATTTACCTACAGCCTCAGTTCTTAGTCACAATTGAGGAATGAACAAAAATCAACACAGAACTTTTCAAGTTGTATCGCTATTTCAATTTGGGATTGAATAAAATTTCAGGTGATTGAGTTGTGCTGACCCCCGTTTTAGCAAGATATGCAACGATAAATCCGCTTCCCCAATTTCTGGACAAAGTCGCACGCGATGATAGCTGCATTGGGCAATTAGAGCGCATATTTGAGGGGTTGCGAGTATCAGGAATCAGACATAACTCGATTAGGGTTCTGTCCGAAATCGTAGTGCCTCATCATTTTTGGGTCACAGATAGCACGGACAAGTGAATTAGTTTCCAGCCGAGCGAGCACATGTCATAATGAGATCAGCGCGTGCATCGGTCGAACGGCGAAATATCATGCCACCAATTCATTACTTGTTTATTACCTGCGATTAAGTACTGGTTCGGATTTCGGAACAGTACCATCCTTCTTTATATCTATCCATCATTGGAACAATCAACCAAGGTGTTAATGTTCGATCTAAATACAATGTTTCAGATGCAAAATAAAGTAAATTATCATATTTATCTACCACTAACCTATTGTCAACCGAACAAATTGGCTGTACATTTTCCTGATAGAACACAATCTAATATGCATATTAAGTGATTACGTATACTATATTATTATAGCATTGATAAGCTCACACAACGCGGTGGGTGGTTCAGACTGCAGAAAGCAATTCTCGCTTGTTTGTGAATAAGTCCACGTCCAATTTCATTTGAGTAAAATTTCATATTTTGAAGACAAATCAAAAGTCAAATCATTTATTTCAAGTAGGCTTTTGACCATCAAACAAATAATTAAATACCAAAAGTCAAGAGGTATTAGTCTGTTGGTCTTTCTAGTGAAGTTATTTGCTCGTTCTTGTTCCAAAGTGTACATTCCTACATACCATCAGATTGTACTGAATGATGAATATTTATACACATAACTAAAGTAACTGTCAATGTTTTCATAAGTGAAAGTATAAGTAGTGAATATTTTGTGTCATAGGCATAGAGACTCATCAGATTAGTATCTTTTCTGAGTTTCCGCCTCAGCTTTGATAAAATCTTTACTATTGTATTTTGGATTTTACTATGTTACGGATAAAGTATAATATTGTACCACTCACTTGACAAACGCAGTCCCGCAGTACAAGTATCACTCACATAATATATATCAGTTTGCATATATTGTTGGACTCGCGGTGCACGTTATTTATATTGTGTTATACCCACTCAGGCTCGGGAGACTACCAGTATCACGGCATACGTAGGTCACAGACCGCGGGCTGCCGGTCTGCCTGCAATAACAGCTGCGAGCGTCCCCCGGCTGGAACACTACACTATTTTTCTTTCATTCAACTTTACTCATTACACGAACACGTTTCGCGCTCCGACAAAACATATTTATGTTTTTAAAAGCGAGATATATTTTTGTATGAGAGAGAAACTGAAGCGTTCAATCAAACGAATATTCGAATTCAAGATAAACTGTTCACGAGATTGTAATTAACAGAACCGCGGTGGGTTTGTTATCAAATTGTACAATTTTTATTTCGATTTCATTCTAAAAATAAAGAAGTTTATACAATTTGAATAATTGAAGCATTCGACCGTCGTGGCTCGTGTAGCGCTCGTCCTCGAGAGAGGTTCGATTCTCTATCAAATGTAATATTCCCGGTGATAATATCTACATTTTTGAATTCCAACCATACAATATAATAATACTAAGCACTGCGAACAAATTTGAAAAGGGATTTTATTTTTATGAAAATGATTGACACACAACATGAAAATTTAATGAAAATAACGCTCCAAAAGTGTTTTTTAAATAAAGTATTTGAGTATTGCCCGAAGTTGACGTGTTTACTGATGAGTTTAGTTTGTGGATTAATAAAACTAGCTAGTGTTGTAGCGGAGTGTAGATGCTGAATGTGTCAGCATGGTGATGCCGCGCTAGTAGTCTCCCAACACCCAAGTAGTGACGCCCGCCTGCCGCCGTGTCACGCGCCACTCGGCTTAAGCCGTAACTCCGAGGCTTACGGTTGTAAGTCCCCTAGTTATTAGTGTAATTTTCCGCGATTCTCCACTTTAACACTTTGCTTTAGCTTATCGTACGCTTTACAGTAACTGCTACTCTATTGATAATAACACTATCACATTCAAATTGAGTTCGCACAAGTAAATTTAATGCAGGAACTCGATCTAGTTTGCGAAAATAAGTATTTTACGTTTCATTTATCTCATCTTTAACGTTTGATTGGTCAGTAATATTATGAATACCAGGACACTGCTGCCTATACCCTCATACATACAAGTGAAGAGGCTTGACAGTAACATATTACGACCGGCAGGGTACGTAACGTCCAATATTTTCATCGTCAACTTGTATTTCGCAAAGAAAGTAAAAAGCGATGCGGTTGTAACGAACGCGAAACATTGTTTAATTGTGTTGACGTTGAGTGATCGCGTCATCTATCACGAGCACCAGTCAATCTGAACAATACTCCCCCCCACCTCCCGCCGCTTCTACCTCCATTCCTCACACGCCCCTCTTATGAAAATATTCACGTAAACATACTTCTAACCTATTCACAAAGTTTTCCCGTACAAGAATTACGATGCAAATATTGATTATAAAAGCACTGATTTCCGTATAAACCAAGTTTTGCGTAATTTATGACAATATTAAAGTAATCACATCTAAGTACAGTAGTTCAGTAAACACTAACGTATTCCCCAGCCGCCACTCAGCATGCAAACAAAGGCCCGGATCACACTCGTAGCATTAAATTTTATGATCCGCAAGCTCCGTAACCGTTGGATATCCGCCATCTTCCCGTTAATGTGCACCCGGGTTAGGTTATGCAGCCAGTAATGGATTCGTGAACAGCACAGTTTTCTAGAGGCACTCACCACCTGATGAAAATGTATGGCGCAGTTTGATGCGTTCAATTGAAGAGGACGAATAACGTTGATGGATCGAGCGTGGCCCGGCCATGTTGTGCGCCGGCCTGGAGGTTGCTCCTCCACATTAAACCCAAAATAGAGAATTAAAAACTGATCGCAACATTCGCAGCCATTGTATAAACGATAAGTTCCAGACAAACTCGTTGGATGTTCCACACAACAAGTTTTCCTTTGAAACAATAAATAGTTTCAAAAATCTCGTATCTAGTGACGTAAAGTTGTTAGTTTGGCTCCAGGTGGAGCATACTTCACTAGCAGCACGAGCTGCAGCTACAACTTATTGCACAAACTTTGGTGTTTGTTGTGTTGCCAACTAAGGCAGGGCTGGTCAGCCCACAACGCCCATATATACCATCCATTTTCCGCTGGCTTCTATGGAAAATCATCATATTTAAGTTATTATAGAATGTGTGTTTATTATTCAAAGTAATTAAAAGAAACTATTTGAAGTAACAAGCAGCCTTCCAATAATAACAATACATCACACGCATACTACGTGTAGTTCACACACCATGCCTCTAGTTGAAAGCTAACGACTCAGTATCTGGTACGACCTGCCTACTGCCTACCCCTGTTTCCAAGGTAACATAACGTAAAAGACAATTACCCGTAAACAGCAACTTGATTAAGTGGCAACCGACATACATTATATTGTAAGAAACAACAACAACATGTTCATCTAACTACTACCACTACGACTTACGACAATCAACAACAAGTTGTCAGCTTTGTATAATTATCAGTATGAGGACAGACAAAAACACAAACAAAATATCATTAATGTGGAATTCCAGTAGTTATGAAGAAATTTAAAATAATTGTTATCTTGTGAACTCACTTCAGGATGTTTTTTGCAAGTCACGGAAACTACCACGGAATATCGAACCTTCAGTTCTCACGACGACGAGAGTTTTGGAAATACGTCAATTATACTTAACCGGTCCCGAAAAACTGATAGAACAACACCCTTTTCCTATTTTGAATGTATTCTTCACTAACCGATATTTTTTCATACAGGAGGCGCTGCGCGGGCGCAGATGCGCGTCTCTGCGTTCTGCCGCGACGCCGGCGCGCGGGCAGGAGGATTCTGGGCGCAGTACTCCTTCTGCCGCGCACCGCGCCTCGCCATCGCCCGCTGACACTCCTGCGCCCAAGAAATCCAACTGGGAAGTGATTGAACACTTCTCATCCAGCAAGACCAAGAGAAGCCCCACTGCTGTAAGTAGCTGACCATTTTAATGAAGCACATCATGAAAATATTACAAAACACGTTGTAAAACCGTCTCTTCCTAGAACGTGTTTACGTGTGTCGGCTCGCACAGTAAATGCGTGGAGTAATGACGAGTTGTGTCGAGACAATATCCGCGCGACGTATCGTAAGTGACTTCAAAGAATTATAATTATGAAAGTTTCGGCGCTAGAATACAACACAACATTAAAGCAGTCGGCTGCGTGGGACTCGCTGTTGATGTAATAAATGTACGTTATGTTTGTAGTAATTGCGCCTTGTTATGTTTCGTGTCCTGGGGCGACTCCACAGATTTCACTTCTAAAGCAAAGAATCTCAGCGGAATTACACAACAATGGACTTGGAAATTTGTTGAAACAATTACAGCAAACGTTTCGGTGAAACGAATCCTATATTCTTATTGTACGTATCTTTGAAAATATTTCATTAAATATAACAGAGCTGCTCTCAGAATCACGTCAGAAAATCGGCCTCTTTATCCTCGCTTAATTGAAAAGCGTCCGTTTGGGAGCGACGGCGACGACGGGCCGATCGTTCACAAAATTCGTAGATTTGGCCTTTATACTGGATCCCGATCTGGTTACTGCTCGGGGCGTACGTAAAAACTCCGTAATGCGTTCAATTGGACCTCAGAGCTGACAGCTTTTACCATTATTGTCTTCCTTATAGTCGTAAAAGCGAATTGTAAGTGTTTTCCTGCACTTATTCCGTGAGTTGGCAGGAAGCCTTTTCAGTGGCCAGCAAGCATCCGTAGATTGCAATATTTACATGACAGAGTGGCTCTCCGATAGCGGTTGACGGATTATTAATTACATTAAGTGGAGCTTTAGTAAATTGTATCGGATCATTCGACCTGCCTGTTGTTATCGATATGAGATTGCTTTTTCTTCATCGATTGGCCCGTTCTTGTAGAATCGTGGCGTAGTTCCAATACTTGCGCATAATGTATTAACATGACCTTTTTACGTGGCATTGTTGATAAGATTAATATTCTTGGACTTGATCCCTTTTCGGGACGGACAGACACAATCAAAGGGAATCGAAAAAGATTATTACAATAATATTTGAAGCAAGATTGAAAGTTGTACGTAAAAGTATCATTCAGCCAGGCACCCAATTTATCTCACAGAGAAGAGGTAAGTTTTTTCTGACATATCTCGAGACCTAAGCAAACAGTAACAATATTATCCTCAGTGCGCATATGGAAACACGCGAGATGGAAACTCTTCGCTATTCTTTCCTTGTAAAAACAATGAGCAAAGATGTCCACCGGCGCCGCCTTGCACAGGTCGCGGCCAGCTGCGGCCCAATGTTTTTACATCTTTGTCGGATTATTCAGTGAAAGCCTTTGACATAAATAGCGTTCGTAACGTCGCGTCGTCGAGTTTTTCTACGTGGGTAGG
This sequence comes from Spodoptera exigua, assembly GCA_902829305.4. Lineage (NCBI taxonomy): Eukaryota > Metazoa > Arthropoda > Insecta > Lepidoptera > Noctuidae > Spodoptera > Spodoptera exigua. The sequence continues at coordinate 304,420 of LR824601.2, read as the reverse complement.
TATTTGCGACAAGTGGTTTCTTTACTAACAGGACTTTAATATTGCGTCTTTGGTCGCTTTACTTTTACTGTTCACAGTAACGAATTATCGTTTAGTAATTCTGTTTGCATGTCGATAGTGTGACACACCTTTTTTTATTTGCAATCGTGTAGATTTATCTCGTTTAATGTGAACCTATGTTTAAACCGAGCAGATAGTGTCAGTACATGGCAGTGCGTGCGTATCATCACATAGCGAGCTGTATAGATAGCTTACAGTATATCTGATACGTTCCGACGTGATGACTTCACAAAATTTTGTCAAAGATAAAATGCACTAACAACTTAGTAAGTAGGTACTTTACTCGCAGATAAACCAACATATCTGTGTCGTGTAGCCGTGCAAGTATCGAGCCGCCCCGGGTGTCTGCTGGCCACATTCCGCTCAATGGAAGTCAAGTATATCTTCGAGTGCTCGCTTCAGACGTTCGTCGTTTATTAACTTGACCTTATTTTATAATGATTGCTACCTACAATTCCATTTTATGCGAATTCTTTCAAAATATTTCTATGACGATGTCCAGTGCCAGAGCGAACCCCCGGCATTGAGCTACTGACGGTCTTCGACAAAGCTCCAGGGGCTGCCTCGAGAACTTATTAAAAGAAAGCCGGCGACACACAGAGCACAGATTTAGTCCGCATTGTGCTCGTATTGACGTGGATATCGTCGTCACGTTATCTGTGACGTGACGTCACGTCGCCTGCTGACAAGGGTACTCGATGGTTGCTCCCTAAGTGGGGTGATGTGTTCATGTTGTGTTTAGTGAGGTGCCGACAGTGTCACATTTGTGTTGTCATGTTGCCACACTGCTTCGGGACGTGATACGCGATTTATTGAATTATGCTTGGCAACCTGATACGTAGAATGGTGTTGTATTTGGTTCATTTACGAATCGCTTTTTGCGTAGTAGCTTGCATGTTATTCTTTTACGACGGCTGACTCAATGCCCTGCCACTGCACGGTTGGCGCAGGTAACTAGCTACTGTGCAAGGTGCGCGGGTTCGATGCCCGCACGGAACCACACTTTGTGCGATCCACAAATTTTCATTTCGGGTCTAGGTGGTATGGTGGTGGTCTTGTGTATGGGAATTTGTATGTTTGTAAACTATGACTCCGAAGCACGCAGCGGTGTGTTGCAGCTCTCACCCTCGTCGGAATATTAGATGACTGCGTGGGCTGCCCGGGATCCTGTAGGTACTCCTGTTCTCCTGCTTATCTTTATAATGTACCACGTGATTTATTACGATATGTACTCTGAACAATAATATACGAGCTCTTTGTTGTTCTGATCTCATTGGAGCGTGGCAATATTTGGTCGGGACCAATTTATTACGTTAAAAGACGACGTACAAAATATATTTCTCAATCAAATAATGTTTCTATTTCGGCAGCCGATTTCAAGAAAATTCTCGAATCTCATTGCTTGCTTTGCTTGAGAACGAACAATAAATCTGATTGGCTTTACTCCACGAGCTGGTACATCACCTGCTTGGATTCCAAGATTACCTCAACCACGTTGACATTATTCACGCGGTCCGTTGTTGGTTGTGAACCTGAGAGCTAGTGAGTGTGGCCGCGTGCGGATTGTTCAATTATAACATTCCTGTTAGCAAAGGCTGCCGGTCGCCTTACCGTGCTGGCCGTCCTTCACTAACCACTGACCCTACAGAAGGTCTGTAATCGCTGTGCTATGGTATGAAACACTCGATGACACTAAAAAGTTGTAATTACTTCAAAAGGTACGCAAATACCTTTTTGAATATTAATAAAGTCAAAGTCAAAGTCAAAGAGAGCATGATGTTAATCCTCATGGATACCCAGTATTGGCTTAAACAAGTTATCCTTCGGCGTGGAGTGCCGCGTGGTAACCACGTGTGAGTGTACACTCATTAGAGGTGGTGTGTAAAGGTGAGTCTAGCAAACAATCCAACATGGCGGCCACACAACACTGCCGAGGGACCGGGGCCTGCCGTGGTCAGTACACCAACCAAACCAAAGACATTGTTTCCCGAACATGCCACTGTGTACACAGCTATTTTAGTACCTATTACAGTGTGCTTAGGACCAAATAGCTACAGCCGAAGACTGCTATGAATATTTGAATGAAGCAGTACCCTCGTTGTGTTGACTTTGCTTCATAAAGTTGAGCAGCAAATATTGCCCTCGTATTATTAACTATTTTAGTAACCCAATAACGTTGATGGATGTAAGACGCCGTTTTATGCTATGGACCAACATCAAGGATTATTTCACACTTAATATTGTTGGCAAATAATACTCATATACAAGTCGTGTCCATCCTAGTACTGCAGGTCGGCAGTTCTGAACCTCTAAACTCCCGGAAAATAAATAGGAAACGTTATAAATGATGGTCGCAGCATATGTTTATAAATTAGGACAAATCTTCTCAAAGTGTAAATAGACCTTTATCGAGAAAGAGAGAGTAATCTCTCTCTCTCGATAAAGGTTTTTAAATATGAAGAATAACTGAAATCACCCACGCAAGACAGAAACGATCAAACTTGGCGCCTCCTTCTGATACCTAACAATACATCTTTATCTAAGTTATTGAAGCGAAACGCACGGCTCTGAAATTATCCATAACTCAGTTTAGGTTTCATTATTATAATAAAAATAATATATGCTTTTTTAGATTAGTAATAATTAGTTTCATGATAATTAATCCGAGTGGTGCGCTGGCACTTCGTACCCAGTCTGCGGTCGCGTATACATCAGGATATATTTCTTATACTCCCGCATGGCCGGGTGCTCCCTCGGGCGGCTTAATCAAAGAGAATGCTTAATAAAATATTATTGCTTTTCCGACTGGCCATTAATTACGAAGCCGATGGCCAATGGTCATTCAGTCATTTGCATTAACATCGCAATTCCTTTACAAATCAGTTTCATTCATTTTTATTTTGATTTATTGAATAGTTCGCTGTAACCATGGCTCAGTACATATATTGCAGCTTTGGTTTCTGCTACAGGGCTCACTTTTAATATTCGTTGCTCTTGGTGTGAACTGAGATGTATATAATTATGTTGACTGGTGAGCGATAACCGGATTCAATAAAATATTAATTAGTGATTTATTCGTACAGATCGAGCGTGTTCCTGCTTTCCGGTTGAAGATGGCCGCTGCGCTATAATTGCATCCATTTAATTTGGTGGCCACGCTCAGCGTGTCACGAGTGACGTCGACGAGCTCGGACAATAGCTTTTGTAACCATTATTTGCATGAACTTAATTTACAGTACAAACAACATCAATGAACAATTTCCCTGGCAAACAGCCGCACAATGCGTGCTCAGCAGACACAAATCAAATAATTGTTAACAAGGTGCCGCACTAGTCGCTGCCCGCGACTCTGTTCACTTACAAACTTTGCCTTTGTTTGACCTGCTCGGAATTGATTCCAAGTAGTTTTCTCTTAGCGCCGCTCCTCTACAAAGTCAAACAGTTTACTACTTTTATATAGTTTGGAGCGTTATCTGTGTTGACGGAGTACGGCGGCTTGAGTGAAAAGTTTCATTTCATTACACCAATGAATAGATAAAATCCTTTCACATAACGGAGGTGAAAGTAATCCGGCCGTAAATCTCGAAGCTTTCGGTAGCGTTGCATCACTGCCGTACATTTTTCCTTAAACGCAAAGGAAATAGTTCGCGAAGCTGATTCAAGTCCAATTAATATCTGTGCCCGGATCAGAGGGTTGATAGCATTACTCAGGAGTTTACTGTTCAACGAACATGTTTATACCGCGTAAAGCCCCGGCTGAATACTTGAGACATTCTATTCATTAGGAGCGTATTAGTCGACTATTTTACTTAGTAAGCAGCTGATTCAGTGCTCAACAGATTTATCAAAGTGTGCTCTTTGTGTGCGAGCAGTAATGAAGAGATAACGGCGACGTACACTACATTCACTGGCTCTAGTACACAGAGATAGGGCTCGCGGAATAATTAGTTCCTAATATTGTCAATTTTGTGGTGAAATGTGACATGGATACACCGTTATCTGTGGAACAGCTGTGGAGATAATCGCGCGGTTTCTGCTCTGTTTGGCAGGCGCGCACTGGGACCAGCTCGCGGCCGGATCACGTGACACTCGCCACTAAAAATATCCTTTGACACACATTCAACCTACATCATCTCAGTGCCGGGAGCCGGCAGCCGGGACCCGGCCCCGGCCTGCGCGGATTACAATAAATGTGTACGGGGTGCCTGCCGTTATAGTATTTCAATATGTCGCCACTACACGCACACAATGCGAATGGATGTCCTTATTAAGTATATTAATGAATACATGATTAAACTCCTCGAAACTCGTTAAGTGTTCGCAAATAAAATTAGTGACGTGACGCCAATGGCGGATCGTTACAACACTTAATTGGCCGGGATTTAATGAAGTGTCAATTGCACGATAATAATTTTAGTTCGGGAGCCGGGGCTAGTGCTGCGGTAATTTGCGGTACTATTTCTATTTACACTTTTGGAATTTCCTTTCGACATTTTAATTATGTTATAAATAAATATTTTTGCATTTTTTTGTTCTCCAAGTAAATTAAATACCTATTTATAATAACAAAAGACGCACACGTAGATCCGGCCTGCCAAATTGGTTTGGTAATCTGACATCACTGTCAACTAATATCAATAGGCGAGCCTGGCTTGTACCGACTTCCGAGCTACGTAGGATCGACCGGCCAGTGCAGGTCGCAGGCGTCAGTTTAATTAAACTCCGACATAATTGGACAAGCACTGTGTGCGCCACTACCCGCTCTGGCTTCACTGAATCAAGCTCTAGCTCTTTGGTTTTCTTCATCATCTTTGCACTGTTCTCAACTAATTGCGGTCGCCACTAAACCAGTTGAATACTACACTTAACCAATATTATATTGGCTGTTTGGCTTCATTAAATACATAAGTTTTATAAACATATTTAAGTTTGGAGGGATACCGGAGGCCTACAACGCAATCTACCCTCCCCCAAGAGACCGGCAACGCACCTGTATTAACTCCTTTGGTATTACAAGTGTCCATGGGCGGCACCGAGTGCTTACCATCAGGTAATCACTCTACTATTATATAAAAACAAACATGCACGAAAAATGAAACAGCACTGTTGAATACTCCGAGAGTCTATTCGTATTCAAGAGCGTAGAGTTACTGAGAGAGGTCCTGGTTTGTAATAAGTAACAGTGTGAGTGATTTTGTAAAAATGTATTTTAATAAGAGTATGAAAGTAAGGAATCTTTTCCAGTGGTGGTAGTGTACTGCGTCCCGAGCCAGTTATACGAGAGCAGTCAGTCAGTAGGTCGAAACTAAATTTGTTTTACCATTTTTCTATCAGTTACAGTTAAAATATTCACGAGCGCTGCATACTCAACTACATGCAGAATGCAACCTCCACTTTCCCAAACAATTACCATACCACAAAAATTGTTATGCATAGTTGTCTGCCAACTATTGCACACAATATAAACTGGTCTGCGGAAACAAATACTCCGTTGTTTCACCGATAGCCGATAGCTACCTGCATGGGAATTGAAAATATCCGCATAGTTGCATAGTTGCAGCAATAAATGTTGCCAGCGCCCACCATGTGGGTTCCCATGCTTGCAATAACTTTCAGTGTATACAGGCGCGATATTTTACTAGAAAGCAATGTATCGAACTACTAAAATACTCCCGTACTCATTAACCAAAGTTTTCACAACATTATAAACTTGTATCGGTACGCACCGGTTATTATTGTGTGTTACAAAAAACACTGGAAATTCCATCCTTGCGTTATTGACTTAGGGACCATAATTATAATAGAGTTTGTCGTTATTGTGTACCTACCTGTGCAAAGGACCCTCCTCCTCGAATGCTGGATGAATGTTTCTTAATACCTTTTTATTAAACGTGCGAGACGTCCCGTCCCAAACTTTGCCAATAAGAATTCTATTACTTCCTTGCGAGTCGCGAGTCTTGTGTCAAACAACCTTGTTACAGCTCGAATTATTATTAATTAGCCGTCCTGACATAAATTCATGAGATCATAAATACTTTTGATGTGAGTGACATTCGAGAAAGATTTACAGAACTCGCATCTTTGTGATAGTTAATTAGATACGTTGTATAATAAAAATAAAAACTAAAAAAATAACTTTAAAACTATTGTTTTACTATCTTGTAAGAGGTACGCGCGACGAAAGCATTCTGTTAATTTAGTGAGTGTAGCAGGGAGACTGTGTTCCCCAGCGGCGCGGTGACGGTGCGGCGGCGGTGCGGCGGCAGTGCGGCGGCCGGAGCTCGGCTCACTGTTATCTTTCCATTGAGACGTAGTGGAGCGGAATATTCCCGGCCCGTATTTTTATATTTTAATGTAAATAACGGCAAGCAAGGGTTCCCTTCAATATTTGTTGCCAACTTTTTCCATTCCCGTATAATTCGCCTGATGAGCTTAGCTCAACTTGTTAGAAATCCTTTTATGTTTGGCGCAAGGCGCCGTCGCACAGCGGCGCGGCCGAGTGGGTTCGCGCCTTTCACCCAACCATACCGTCTTGGAAGTTTAGTTCCATCATTATTCCATTGAGGAAAACGACGTTCGCTTATTCTATATAAGTACTTGCTCGTTCTATGAGATAAGTCTTTCGTGACAAAGCCGTAATCCCGAAGCCAAGTAATATTATACTCATTAGTTATGGATAAACATCTTCTTACTTGGTTTATGTATGCTTGCGATGGGTATATTAGTCCATTAATGTAGATGTACATATAACAGAGTCACTCCTCTCGTAGAGTCGAGTCCGTGCACTCGTGCAGCCCGGCTGCGCTCACTGGAGTACCGTACTAGTTACTACTGAGTACTAGTGAGTACTACTTACTTGGACTTAATGTCTAGACTAGTACTGGCGGTTCATGTTACATTCTCTTTATTGGATCACAGTGCAATGATTCAGTATTTGTCCTCTGTAAGTAACTTGAGTAGTTATGATCTTTTTACGAGATAATGTTGTCCTACAAATATATATCATCTATTATACAGTTCATTTTCTGAAGGCAACTAAATAGATATTTGAGTAGATTGTATCTGTTAATTTGGCAGGGCAGTACAGGATGCGGGGCGTCTACCCCTTACAACAATATTTAGAAAAACAACAAGTAAACAGTTGTTTGAGCTGTTCGCAAACCCCAGCAATAACATCAGCAGACAATAGGAGATGGAGCCGGCCACTCGCCGCCTACAAGACAATTAGGTAGCCGGGAATGCTTGTCATTAATACAACACCGCCCACTCACAAATAAACGAACCTAATCGATACAAGTTACATCGTTATACAGTGTCTACTGTACTGTACCTAGCTGTCGAGCATTTTGATATCATTTCATAATGTCATAAATATCATGAAATACATTGAATATGAGCGTGAACACGCACGCCTCCAGGCGGGACATCTTGCGTTATCTATAGAGGCAGGTGTTTTATTTAACGTTAAGTGTCACCATTAACATGTGAACAGCACATTTCCTATGTTCCCGTATCTGCGTGGCTGGAGGCAGTGTGCCAGGATGTAGCGCCCTGTACCGCCAGCCTCCACGCGTTCTCTGAACGACATTGCTCCCACTTATGATTGAGCTGAATCGTATCACACGTTACATTGTGCTCGAACGTGACTTGTATCAAGATAAATTGTACTTCATTACGTAAACGTTCGCATCATCGTAAAATAAACTTGGATCCTTCGATTACACTTTATTTAAAAGATGAAAAGCTACGCAAAGAAAAGGATCGCAGTACGTGATTTATCTTACATGAAATCTTTTATGATTTGTATGCTTCAGTGAGAATGGCTGAAACATAATATCGTGCTCTGTAATATATAAAGTAAGTAACATTACAGTGCTATATCCAGAAAAGCAGTTGTCCAGTAAGGGTGCGACACAGCTCTCCAGGCGGACGGCTAGCAGCCGCAGAGTGTCGCTTCGCTTAAATTTGGACAAAGCCACAACACAATGAAACCGTTTATTCGGCATCACATTGCAGTATCTGCTGTTACGTTGAAATTGCATCTGCTCACGTTGTTAAAGGAATAGCGAACAAGCAATCGATTTTCCTGACTTTCATCCGAACTTACATTAAAGTGTTTCATTTTGTCATTTTACGTGCTTAAAACTCGTTCTCAAAACTGTCATAATATATTATTCCTTAACTTTGAATATTGTATAAGGACTAATCAGGATAGCCAGTAATTAAATGGAAATTGTTACAAATAAGCCAGCTTTTCATGCAGACGCAGCAGAACTAAGCGTCTGTCTACATTAATAAAAGAGGACCAGGACGCCTCATCACCTGCCTCCTCTATTGAGCTGAGGTAACGATAACGTTGTCATATTAGTACTGTCTGACACCACTCCGTCACAATTGCAGTTACTATAATATTTTCTAACCTTAAAATCAACCGTATCTTGATAGAGTTTAGTGCCTCCCCTGCCATCAGCTTTCCGAACATTTACCGACATGTGGGGACAGTATTTGCATACTTCACATCTAATATAATTTTATGTTCAATTCAGAATGAGAATTTTCCACTATTTATACATTCCTGCAATTCCACTACCGTCAATACCTTTTTAATAAAACACGAAAATATCGCGCGTCCTTCTCTTGGTTTCAAATAACCTCTTCGCTAAATTCCATTCAAATGGCAAATAATTTTGTCGCAACAACAGATCAGCTTACGAGTCGTATTTGTGTTATTTAATGTTTATTGTAAACATTGGGAGCTGGCATCAAAGCTGATTTTTATTTATTTTGCAAATAAATTTATGCTTCAAAAGAAAGTGACTACTATCGAAAAATGTTGGAAAATTTTATTTAAAAATATTTCCTGCGCGATAGAAACACGGAGAAACATAGTTTTTTAAAAATGACGGACGTCTTCACCGACTGAAGCCACTAAGTTAGCTTGTAGAAGTAGCGGCCGGCACACTAGCGTAGATAGAAATGAAGTTTGAACTGTCCCGATCAACCAAAAGATAACTCCTCAAGGCTTGATTTATCTTTTCCCAGTAACTAAACGATTGTACGCGCTATAAACATCACTACTTTCGTGTCACACTATTCAATTTAAATCCACAAAGTTCTTGAAGTGAATTTCATATTTATCAAGTGCTATATTCCTTTTATTTTAGTGCGATGCACCTTACTTAGGTCACATTGGAAAAGGTCGCAGTGACTTTAAACGCCAAAAGTGAAATTTCAAAGTTATAATATTATAATTCTATTACTTTATTCATTCGTTTCACTCGGTCGGGATCCTTACCCAACACTCGGGCAACATTAAGATGAACCTTCGGCTTTACAAAATAGAATAGAATTTTAAAACACATTTATCATGATTAATAATATGTATCAAGTGGATTGTACGTTTGATGTATTAAAACATAAATGTATGACTATGTGCCAAAGTTTAGATAAATAGAGACATCTGAAAGGTTATTGTTTTATGAGGTTATCGCAGTTCAATAAACTGGAAGATATCGAGATCAATCGAGGAGTAAGAAGTGGTGCAGCAGACAATCAAATGAAGCCCAGTAGGCGCAGCACCAGGGCGCGGGACCGTTATTGCATTCATTGTGACGTGGCCTACCGTCGCCGCCGGCAACCCGTAGCAGTGCCACCAACATTGATGCATCTGTACTCTACTTACCTTGCTTTTTAACTGGACCGACAAACTCAAGGACCCACACATACACCAATATTGTTAAAATATTGCTTGTTGCTTGTTGTTCACTAGGTACTCCGTATGTGCTCAATTAAATGATGTACAAGTAAAACTCAGCATTTAATAATAATATTGTATTATAGCAGCAAAAGTATCAGAGCTTAAATTCCATCATAACCTGCCGCGGTCGCACCAGATGGTTGTACAATTAGATTTGGTGTCGAGCACGTGATGACGTCACACGACATCTCGACGCGTCACTGCCGTGCCCACCTGTCACGTCCTATTTAAGTTTGCCAGTGACTTCCAACCAAACTTAGTTGTTCATAATGTCAGCTCTGACGTACTGCCAACTCCAACCTTTGAATATTGGCTTTCTCTTTATTATTAACATATTCCCAAATATTACAGAACATAATTTACCGAGTTAAATGCTGAAACTTACCCCATAGCTATATTAATAATTTTGAAACGAATGTAAGCGCTAACATCACAAAGCAAGCATGTCTGCTACACAAAGCTACAATTATCAGATTGTAATTACTATTGAATAGTATTCAGGCAAGGAGCCGGCACGAGACGCTCACAACTGTATCAGGTTTCAGAGGTAAATGTATTCAACATAGCAGCTGCCGGTGCGGTGCCTGTGCACCCTCTTGGAGGCAAGCAAGACACGGCGCGATACATGCATGGAGTGCAACACGAACGAGGGGGGAGTAACTGCACTCAGTTCGATTGTCGAATCATAAAAGACATATACAGTATCATAGTGTCTAATGGTATTGCATCTGATCGCTTTAAATGATATAATTAATTTAATGGTCATTGGTTGCAAAGTTGCAAACAACACGTTTCAAAATATTCCAGATACAATCTTATTATCTTAATATCGCGTTGACCTTCCCTCTCGCAGCATTACGTGTTCCTGAGTGACCTCCGAAACGAAATCATTTAGATAAAGACCGTTCAGCTGTGATTTAGGGCAGCCCTGGCTTCGGCCGGACTTAGGGCTGGCAATAAATTAATGTTTCGTTAACAATTTGAGAAGAATTTAATATGGTAACTTACTGTTCAAAATATTACAACCGCAGGAATCATGAGTTTACTGGGTTGATGTGACCCGTGTAAATTGTGGGTTGTTGATGCTGTCAGTAGGGATTGCAGAAAATACTGCAAGTACTATTTATTAACTGATAGCTTTTAAAACATTGAATCTGCATCTCATTGTTGAACTTTGTTGATGAATATTGCATGGCGCTGTGTTTAGTCTCACGCGTCTCCCCGGCATGGTAACTGAGGGGCCTCCACAAAGCACTAACACATTTAGTCAAGAGTAAGGCACACATGTTGTGTGAAGAAAGAAAAACACCATCATTATGTCACTGGCAACGTTACTTGCTCCTTGTTTACTTACGTACAAGAAGTGTTTCGGAATTTAAACGTAATTACATAACTATGTACAATGTATGGGAGAACCAGAATCCATCACTTGTTTACTATTAATTAATTGCAAATTATCGTACAAACATTAAGGAAGCTGTTACCAGGAGTACAGATGTAAGCAGGAGTTTACCTAATACTTGCAGTAATATCGAAACTTGTAGCAAGTCAATGTTAGCATTGATAGCTTCCGAAACTGTATCAATAGCTTATATAAGAAACCTATTACGCTGCTTAGCCCGGGGCGGAGCCAACTATACTTAGGTACATTATGGAGTCGGTACATATAGTGGTTATCACGGACATTAATATTTTAGTTAGTTTTTTAAACAAAAGCTTCTATGGACACTAGCTTTTTCTTTCGCGTGAAATAATGATCTCCTGCAGATTTTTGGAATAAAAACTATCCTATGTCCTTTATGGAGTCCCAACTATGTCTGTACCAAATATACTTATACAGAAATCAGTTCAATATTTTAGGCGTGAAGAAAAGACAGACAGACAGACAGACAAACTAATAGACAGAGTTACTTTTGCATATATAATATTAGTTTGGATTTTGTAAATATTGTATATTAAAGATAAACTAGATGAGATGTGAGTGGAGGAGCGCGTGACACAAAAGGCTTAGAGGTAATGACTGTAGAGGTTGAGCTCAACATCTAGCCCGTAGCCTGCTGTAAGAGGGCCGGTGGTGACTGGCACTGCCGAGTGTAACAAGCTGCCCTCGAGCTAATAAACTCCGTTAAATTGCTGGCAACTGTCTTACGTGCTCGCTTCATTGCTTGCTCGTGGGAGCCATTTATACAGGGCGGCACGGTCACCTATTATCTTGTGGTTCCTAAGTCGAAGGATCTCGTAGTCATTTTCTGTAGGTACACTCCTAAATTTTATTTATGACGACTCAGAAGACAAAGTGTTCAATGCAGTCGACTTAGTAAAATGAGCTTCTTTCTTGCTAGTAACACTGAACTTATAAAGTTTCTTTTGTTCGAGGCATTGCTTTCAATTAAATCAAGAAAATGGTTTAAGTTGTTCAGCAAATGATAGAAGCAGTAGCGCCGCGCCGCACTCCATTTCCTATTCGTGACTTAAATTGCGCTCCAATTCAACATTTTCACACTGCGCTTCTAAATCAAAGATATTTATAATTACGGCAAATGATTGTGAATGCAACTAAACTAACAAATGAATATTAAAGGGTGAACACACACAAAGTCCTGATTTGTTTAAGTACTATGCAGGTTTTGAGGACAGCCTCGATACCGACTTATCACCTCGATTACAGTGACATGATTATCCTGTTAAATATGTAGTTGGCGTCGATAGGATATAAAGATAAAATTTACGCTTTTTCCAAAACGTTAGCAGATATATTGACACCGCTCTACTGATAGCATTCGTCAGATAATAAATAACTTGTAACGAATGACCGCATCAAACATGACTCTAATAAATTACTCATGAGTTTGTTGTATTGGGTCCACATTGTGTCTCAGTCCTACGTTATTTCATCAGCAGATCCATGGTTGGAAATGATAATCTGTACTGTACATTTTTAACCATAACGCAATTTATAAAATTAAAAAATATACTTAAGAGCCAACCACAGTGACTACAGCTGTCCTTATCGGGTACAAGTTGGCGCGTTGGTACATTTTGCAAGCAGTACAATAATTATTTGCTATTGAATTGCTGAGTAAGACTTCCAAGCAAATGAAATATTAAACAGAACAAAAATAAAACAGTTTTGTAGGATCGCATGAATTTGAGAAGTAACAAAACATCGCGTTATTTGATACACCTACTGTGAGGTGAGGCGTGAGGGACAGAGAATTGCCACGAAGCAAACTATTATACTGAAGTCATTTATACACTGGACCTCCTCGGTAGCAGTCTGTGCTCTGTGCTGACAGCGTCACAGTGACGTTAGATACTCATTTTTGGTTAAAGTAGAAATAAATTGGAATAAACTGTAATTCGTGCGGTGGACATGTTATAGTGCGCAAACATGAACAGCGAGTTCCTCAGAGACGTTGGTACAGTCGCGAGGAAAATGGTAGTGTTGGTGCGGTCAAGCGTGCAACGTGCGTATTATGTGTGGGTGTGTGTGCTCGTGCGGCTCGCGACCGCGCTCCCTTAGAGGCGTGCCGTGCTGTGTTGGCTATGGACCTGGTGTTTGACGCGCTCCTCGTGACCATATGTCGCCCGGTACCCCGGCCGGCGAGCCTGGCGAATGGTACGAATTAAATGTCATACAGGTAAACAAACATCGAAGAATTAAACAATTCGTGCGTTGCTACCAAGCATAATACAGTATACCTCCACAGACATTAGCTAAACAGTTTACGTAAAACAGGCAATATTTCGCATTCGGATCAGTATCAGCAATGAATCAATTGTTGTTATAATTATAGGTTTGTGTCCATTTCCCGTGATTAGTTATAAATTATTTATATGCCATGAATACAGCGGCGGCAGTATTTGGAGGTGTCTCCCCCCACGTCGGTAATTCTCAGCAAAGTTAAATTGTGTCTCACGGGGCTGCACAAGTAAAGCGGAGTACAACGCCGAAATAAGAAGGAAAACTAATTCTGTTTTATTTTTAAAACGGAGAAAACACCCGGGTCTCGGCGTCGCGCTCCTCTCTCAACTGTTTTGATTATCGAACGGAGACGAGCGGCTCAGCAACTTCGTGTTGTGGCGGTCCCCTCGGGTTCTTGTTCTTAATGCCGATTACGAACAGATTAGACTACGTTTTCCTTTATTGAAAAACGAAATTTACTTTGAGATGTAAACAAACCTTTTCATACGAGTAAAATGGTGCTTTCCATTAATGCTCCGTGCCAGCCACGTTATTACATTAACGACTGGCGTGCAAGTCAATGGACGGGGAATACTTATTCGATTTGAAACAATTTGTGAAATGTCAATACGGCACGGGCACGGGCTTGTATAATGTGACATTACTGGGCCGAGACCTGCCGTGACTTGAAGACACGCCACGGTTAGTCAGACCAGTCAGTGGTTTTAAAAATTCATAATAAAATTGCGGAGTCTGGTATTATACCTGATTTGTGTGCGTATAGACATGCCCCCATTTTTACATGCGATTGCGAAACTCTTTCTATTTCGCAAGCCAGCACATTATAACGTCGTGTGTCTGTGTGTGCAGGTGGAAGCAGAAGGCGGCGCTGCATCCTCGTCGCCAGCGCTGCCTCTCTGCCCCGCCGGGAGACCTGATGCCGATGTACAGCCACTGCTGACCGAAGGTAAGTCATGGACGAACCTGAATTGATGCGTAGTTCCAAACAGTACACCTACAACCTACTTAACAATAAACAATATCAGTGTTGTTGTAACCTACAGGGAGATTGCTCATCTATAACTGAAGTGGAATCCATTTACTACATGTTAACGCATTACCATGTATGTACTTGGCCAGGTTTGCTGTAAATTCCAAATAGAATCATAAGTCTGTGGTCCCACTCTGTCTGCATTTTGACTAAACTTATTTTACATCATAAATATTTACATAAATAAAACAGTTGTATGTACAGATCGGCAAACATCGCGTCCATGCTAATATAAATATTTCAATCAACAAATTGTGCAATCTATTCCGCCACGTATTCTCCGTTCAGTGATTTATTGATGTGAATTATTATACAAAAATGATGTTGCAAACCTAAGCTGTGCACGAATTACGCACAGTTTTGCGCAATGAGTAATTGCCTATATATAAATAGCTCCGGTATTCCTATTCGCTACGTTTTTACTCTCCCACGTTCGTCTTAGTTTGGTAAAATATTGTTTAAATATATAAAAGTTTGAAGAAAAAAATCTTAGCGACGTCACGTTACATAGCAGCTGGCCTGAACTGCATTAAAGAAAGCTAGATTAACCATCTTTGATAAAGTGTGGCGGAAAAAACTGAATAGCTGCCATTACCTACCAAAAAGGTAACATTGAAATTCATTGCCATTGCAATATTATGTAGCTTACCCTACATGTTAGAGTTGCATGTAGTAGTGCAGGTAGTTTGGACAACAGTACCTCTACCGACAGTGTTTCCGTGTCTCAGTTTTTAGAAGCTTAACTGCAAAGGATGCTTAATCTTTTAATGTATAATTTAAACTAGAAAAAAGCATCAACATTGTTCATTAACTTGTATCGACGTCGGGAGTAACATTGTGTAACAACTAAAGTTTAACAATAAATGTTCGGAGCCGACTACACCCGAAACATATTTACTACGTGGCCATTATTTAATCTGACAGATTCCTAATAGCGCACTTATTTTCCTTGTCGACGTTTTTGATATCGTTTTAATATTCGCGTTTCGTCTTCAAAGCCTGGGCTCATTAATCATCACGCCTCTGAGGATCACGGGAGACAAATGACTTGTCCGGCGGAAGACAAGTGACGGCCGGCACCCCCAGTGCTTCGGGCTCCGGCGCGGTAATCATTCCATGTCCCGTCGTAGTGTTGCAGCGTCTGATACTCCAGCTAGTCACCACAGACAATACAAGTCTAGGACATAACGGCAAACAAATATAAATAGCCAGCTTGCATATTAAATAAACGGAAAGCTAGCATAAAGGTCACGCAGCAGTGGCAGGCGGAGGCGGGCAGTGTAAATAAGCAATGAGCTGCGGAGCACTTGATTATTTCGTGCACAAACTGCAGCAGTTGCAGGCGCACCTTTTAATTTGAAACAATTGTTTGCCCGCAAACGTTAGAAAGTTACATTTCAATTTTCACGTTCAATTCAAAGCAGAATGTGCATGACATGAATGACTTTGGACATTTTCTCGCAAAAGGCTTTTCACGTTTACAAAAGTTGCTCGAGTTTTTGTGTTTGACAGTTATTTTCCGGGAACCGGTATTGTTCCCGAGTGAGAGTCGCGCAAGGCTGAGTCGCGGAGTACCGGCCGACTCGAGTCGAGCACGACCTGCTAAAGTTGAAACAAAATGAGAAACTTGTTTATTTATTTTTGTTTGAAACACTCGATGGGTTCCCTGGCTGTTGTGCTATTCAGTTTGGCCGCGCACTATTATCAGCCGTGAAGAGCTGAGCCAAAACAAAGAGCGCAATAACTTTAAAGGAATGTTTTGTGAATAACATTAATGATGATGTCCATCAAGAAGCTACAAAATTTAAAATTTTTCCGCATTTGTTACAAATGATATTAGTAAATAGTGTCCGATAATTATAGTAGTAAGTAATAGTCGCCCGGACTGCACCGCTCGGGAGATGCAACGAAAGTTTCATCAAGCCGAATTATTACGGAAATGAAGTGAATGAATGAATGAAGTTCGTATTTAGAAGAGACGTGACACTTTCACGTTTTAGGTTTGCATTGGATGATTGATGAAAAGCAGATTAGTAGCACTCGTACTCGTATAGCATCGAATGTGTTGGCAACTTTATAAATAGACGTAATCTGAATGAGTTTCCCGAGACACAAGTAGGGCAACAATAACACAATATTCGCTCGAACACTTTGGGTGGTGCGCTTAATGCGCGTGCTACACACGTAAATTTCGCGCGACATCACTCGCAAGCGGTGTTAGTGGACCGCCATGATGGATTTACGACAACATTCACGGCTTCAGCACAAAGAACTGATTGAGTTGTTTGCTCTCTACTAGCACCCGCCGGCATAATGGAAAGTCTGCGCAATCCTACTGAATCTACTGAATATTTAGACTATATTCTTCACATCTTAATATTCAGTAGATTCAGTAAAGATCGTCTCATTGTTGACAGATGTTAAGTTGCGATCCGACGTTTGTCTGCTTACACTTGATGATACATTAATGGTCTTTCTTGAACCTTTCAACAGTAGTGCAACAAGCACTCGTGACCTCGCCCTGCGCCATATTTGTGCCAGCACAGACCGCGCACCTCACGCGCTACGTTTAAGATCGTTTCCACTGACATCCACCATACGTTTGTTGATCTCACGTAAGCTTTGTATGAAAGAAATGCCCGAGTCAGGTACATCGAGGTAAAACTGAAAAATGTGCTTTTTCTGTGTCTGTTACTGAAATAAATGGTAATGAAAATAGGTCGAACTACGAAATAGAACAAAATAACAGGTTGGAGTAAAACCGATCAAATATCTGCAACATGCCCTGAATGACTCGCTCGCACTACAGATAGCACTGTCGCTGTGTTTACTTGCTCGAGTGTGTCTCAAAGGCAAGTAGCTCTGTGGCCTGACTCCCGGCTCCCGACAACTTTAGTTTGCAAGTCCTCCCCACGTCGGGAACTCGTCGCGTCGGCATTACCAACTATTTATATCAGTGCCCCTCGGTAAACTTTACGTCAAACACATTTTCTATTCACGTATTTAGTTCCTTCCATCTCCTAAGTTTCAAACTGATTAAATGCGTACACATGATGTCTTCTTTTATCCCGTAACGGAAAGGGTTGTGTTTGTTTCCGCACTTTTCAATGTATTTGTGTACTAGCGTAGTAACATGTCTCCCTGGGTACATTACATTACCTCCGTCAAGGGATCAGTTTATGATATTTCGTGCGGGAACACATGGAACTGGTGTACCCACGTATTAATATAAAATTCTTGCAAGTTGTGTGTAACGACGCCGTACGTAAATAATGTAGGAGCTAGCGATATAAACAAATGGTGTAATGTTCAATATCGGATCATATTACAAAGCGATTAGTTCGGCCATCAATACATTATTCACGAGTGTCAGTAGCTGGGTGGGGTTACTTGAACTAGCAGTAGCAGGCGGCGGCGCGCGCCCTGTCTACACTTCTAAGTACCATCACCATGCCGTCTATTCGACCACAATCTTGTGTGTAGCCCTGCACACTAACTTATTATTGCAATATATTAACTCACGCACACAAGGGAATTAAAAGTTGCTTTTATATTTGTTTCAATTGAAACAAATATAAAAGCAAGTACTTTTTAATATTTTCATAAGTGCGGAAGGCCGGATTGTAACAACAGCATTCGCGACTACAATGAAATACAAAAACAATGAAACAATAAGCTCCCGATGCTGGGCTGCGCTGTTAAATCATAACGAGTGCTCTTCAGTCCCTAATTGGAATGTAAATGTAACAGTCGATGACTTGCTGCAGCTGCAACACTTGAAATCTGAGCCTGAAAGGCTGTAAGTAGCCGGAATATGGCTCGGCGGCCGGCACTGACCGCGTCCAGCACCCTCTACATTTAAGCCCGAAAGTTTTATGTTTTCATCGCAAAGCAGCTTAACGCGGCCGTCGGATGAATTGATCCCTTCACTCCTTCGGGAGTGATTTAAAAAGTGATTTTAATAATCCCTCGTAGTTCGTGCGGACGCTTCATTGCTGAGCATATCAGGCAAAAACTTATCTTAAATAAAATTGTAGTATAATTAATATTTAATTATAGTGTCTAGGTAATTGATTATAAGGTAGTGGGTTTAGTTACAACATTGACTCATATTATCGTCATTAATGAGCCAGCAGGCGAACATTGGGTTATACAAAGTGTGGAACCCATTTGCAAGCTGTTGTTGCTATGGTGATTTACATTCATTGATTTACATATATGCCGTCTATAACTTATTGCCGAGGAAAATATTTCATGAGGCCCATACATATAACGTGTTAGTTATTATTTTCAAACATTTAAATACCTAAATAATAAAGTTGTGGTGTCTCAAGGAAGTCAAGGCTGGTGGGATGGATACGTAATTAGTACGGATGTGACTTTTTCCGGGCTATGTATGTACTTTCTAAACATATGTAGACAGCACTGATAACGGGTGAATGAGAATATTGTAACGAAACTTGGACTTATGATTTTTAGTATCTTTTGACAAATGTGGTGATTAATGCTCAAACTTTTTCCATGTGTGATGAGGCTTTCGCTCAGCATTGATTAAATACTTGAATGCGCTGTGCAGTCAACAGTACTTTGTTAGGCGTCAACGATGAGTTTAGCAAAAACTTTAGAATGCAATTACTTACATAACGTATATGATTACTGCTATGTATGATTTGAAAGATATATAAAGTTTTTACTAGATAAACTCTTGATACGTTCTTTCATTAATTTAGACAATATCTGTTGTCTGTTTCTCAACAATAGAATTAATGAATGTTTACAATAATAAATGTTCGACTTCACGGAATTGTACAAAACACAGGACACAACGATAACAACAACAGCCCCCGATACACGACAGGGCCGACAAACTTGACAGGATGTTGTTAGAGCCAACAGTCTAACCTCTAAAGTACACAAAGCCGACCAGGGAACAACACTGTTGCTGTGCAAAAACACCCGACACCCGACAATAATGCTACACGAGCTCTGTATCTGCCGCCCAATGATGAAGTGATGTTTATTGTTTATGCGCTACAAGCGGAGCGACTCCGATCCTCAATAGTTCAATTGCTAGCAAAAACCAAATTTGCTTTGTAACGCTACGTACATCAAATTACTGCAAATTTGATTTAATTTAAATACACAAAATCATAAAAATGGGTCAAATAAAATGTCGACTTCCTGGAAGGAAGATTTTGCAAAAACAAATCATATTTTAAGAATCGGCGTAATTCAGAAACCAAATACACTAATGAAATCTTGCAGCGTCACGCGCTGGCTACTCACGAAAATCTCCCGAAAGCGAAAAATGTTCCTCCGATCGAGAGGGAAATAATCGTGACAGAGGAAAAATGAATGAACTTTGGACACATTAAGGCACTCAGCGGGAGGGACTCGAGAGAAGGAAATATTTGAATTGCTAATTGGAGTAGCACTGCGACGCGAACCGTTCATGGAAAGATTTGGGGATTGAGCCGCACAGAATAGTTGTTTTTGAGATCTCGCTACAGATTAACTCTGTCCTGCCTGCAGGTATCACGGTGATAAAACTATTAGCTAACTGCCAAGCTGTATGTTTCGTTACACTCGTACTTGAGACAATGGTGTTGTCGTGATGTGGCTAGCATTCAAGTCATTAGCTCCGATTAGACAAGAGACGTCATCAATAAAAACGGTATCAGAACAAAAAGCGGTGTGTGTCACGCGGGATCAGCAGGACATCATGAATATGTATGACACGCGACTCATCAATTTACTTCCCATTGTCGAGCGCACGCGACCTCGCCTCGCCCTGTGGCAGCTGACTACTGCTGCGCTGCTAGCACACAACCAGTCATGGAACGAAGACATATTGCATAGGGAGACAAGATTACAGCAACCCCTGTAAACGATGTTAATGAATGTTTAAATAAAAGATTAGCTCGCAGACACCTGGCAATCCATCACAGGACATTACCCCCAAATAACTCTCAACAAGATTTATAAGTACCCCTACAGGCGCTGGAGTGACAATAAAGATTTTAAAGAGGATGGATGGTGCCGGGCCAAGAGTCAATTTGTGATGAGGACCCAGAATGATGAACAAGGACCCTCGACATGCTTAATACAAATTTTAATTTCAAGTAATTGAACTCCCCGAGAGTTGGCACTCTTTCATTTTAGGACAGATTTCGGGACATTTGTAATTAAGTACTAATTAATACAGCTTCTGGGAATTTTACTCGAAATATATGTCTGCATAGTATCCATAATAACAAGCTTTTGGTCCATATTTTGTGCTCTCTCAACCAAATCCCATCGTGGACATGAACCTACACACATATATACGTAGATACGTACTAGATAGCAGGCGCGTGTCATGCTGTATCATTGTTTATTGTTTATTCATCAACAGACAACATGTTTACAAATTGAATTTGAAATCGCTTCACAGTTAAAATGTAATCGTAGTCGTTAACAATGAACGCAGCACTATTACAGCAGTAACGATTACAGTCACGCGACTACACTCCGCGGGCTGACATGTTACACACTCAACTATTATTACAACGATTACATTCAGTTTACTAAAATAGTTAACTTTTCACGCGTTTTACTTCATTATTTACAAGCAAATGCTGTGGACACTTATTTGTTAACGTACAATTCAATAAATATCATTCAACGTTGTTTAGATATGATACGCGATAACACGCGCTATCGAAATAAAATGTTGTAGTAATTGTAATTTTTGTTATTTCCTTCAAATAATACGAGATAAAGGTAAAAGATAAGAAAGTAAATAAAAAGCGACATATCTAACTATGAAAACGGGTAAAACAATTATAGGTAATTTAAAGTTATGAGTAGCGAGCACGGTATAGTGAGTTCCCACATTGGCAGCCTGAAATATCCCGCGTAAACATGTGTGGGGCGTGCCTTATATTGTTTACTCAAAACTCACTGCAAATGTAACTTTAAATGTTGTTGGTTAAGAAGTCGCGAGCAAAGCATCGACAAGTGGTCGGTGTCTCAGGAGAGCGCATTACCCTTGTCAGCGCGAGCAACAGGTTACACCATACCAGACCAACTTCCTCATACTTGCAACACTTTACTGAATGTTTGTCCCATTCGTGAACTCCTAAACTTACCGCCAACGAGTGCCTTTGTCTTTAGGAATTTTGTATAACCATAATAATATGATCTCCTGGTGCGTGCAAGTTTGCAAACCGAAACTGAGTACGTTTTAGACAGGTTGCTGCAATACTAGTGGACAAGCCATACGCTCTGCGTTCATTCAGTACCTACCGACAGCTAGATGTCATCAATCGACGACCCACAGACGATTTATATAGATTGAGACACCTAACTAGGTAGCTATTGATAAATTACTATCCGATTACTCCCAAAGGACAGAAGTCGTTACGCTGCTTAAAGAATAAATAACGCAGAAAATATAAGATTCAAAATCACTCGAGCAATTTCTAATAGCAAAGTAGCTGACGTTTAAACGAGCGACCACTGATGGCGGCTCACATAAGTTACGTGTACGAGACACCGGAGACTACACGGTCTCACGCGGCTATCATTAATTACAACTCGCCACTAAGAAAATAGTTCGGTCCTCCCGAACTTTCAAAGGCGAGCTCGAGAGTAAACGAAATCACATAATTGAATTCGACAAACTTAGTTCGCACGAATACATTTTGTGGTTCAAAGTATAGGCTATACTTTGGGGAGCAGCCGTCGACCCAATCACTAGTTCATTTTAAATATAATTAAGTAAGCGGGTTTTGAAGAGCAAATGAAATAACATAACATTATTTATACAAAGGGGTTTCAGTGTTGTGAGGTATGCTGAGATTACACTAAACCCAAGTTCGTGTACGGCTGTGTCTGTACTCGAACTTGATTTCGAGTTTCATATTTAGTTACTTTTGATAAGATACTCAATAATGTTTTGCCCGATCCAAGAACTTATACAACGTCTTGGATTAAATATAGTGGATTGTAATAGTAAATCAATATTTCTTTAACAACATAATTTGAAAGCTTTGTTCACGTGATATGTCTGTCAAAGGGCGCCAGTGCCGGATATATGCAATTTAGTATAATGTGCAGAACAACTTCAAAAGCACGACACAATGTTTTATGTACAAATGTCAAATGAAATCGGGCGGCGCGGCGCCGTCGCGCTGCTGCGTCGTAAGCTCGCGGTGAGGCATTACATCAATTTCTCGTTCCCCATAATTCAGTGTTGTGCAAGCGTTCCTAAACAAATAGTGAGCAGTAATTGAGCGTATGTGCATGTTGTGCTGTGCATGGCACGCGATATGCTGCCGAACTACCTGCCACTGCTCGGTCGCCGGCAGGCAGCGACTCTAGCAGCGCGAGCGGCACTGCCGTTTGAGATTGACTTCAGCTAACATTAACATAAAGTTGTTTGTTGTGCTGCTTCATTGTACATTGCCAACATTTTCGATATTCATTCATTATTTACAAACGAACATATTAACTGTATAATACTCGACATGTCCTATCTAATCATTGCAACAGCAAAGTCAAAACTACTTCTGAATAAAAAATTGCTTGCAATATGTAAAGTAAGATTTTGTTTCTTTTTTCATCAACAATTACTCTATGAGCTAGAGTTTACCAGTCTATGTCTCCGCTGCAATCTCGTTAGGAAACGTTCAAAGTCGACGAATGTAAATGTGATTGACAATAGTAATTATGTGCGATATCGAGTGGTGCGTCCCGCGGCGCAGCGCGGCACGGTGCGGCGCAGTCTCTGCTAATTATCATGGAATCGAATCTGACTGGCGAGGTGTGGGAGAACAGAGTAGCAAGCCACATACCGAGACATATATACATATTGATGACACACATCCATTAAGGGACAGCAGAAAAAGCACAGCTCCACTGTGAAGCGTAGGTACGGAACTCACCTTTTATCTCCGGCTCATCTCATCCGTTTAACTGACTGTTAAATAGAACGTAAAGTCCCGATTTAATTAAGCCGATTTCAGTTCCGACAGTACAAGGTTTGAGTCTCGACGGGCCGACAATTGGGCGCCCCGGTATCAATTAGACCCATCGGGGGCTCGATATGCTCCTCACCCTCTCTTGCAGGGTCGCGGCTTTAATCTCAGACATTGAGGTGAAACGACACTCGGACGGATTGACAAATGATTGCTTACAAAGTATCCACTTTAGTTGCAATAGAAATATGATAGTGTGGTTACGGAAGCTGGGGTCGCGGGGCAAGCGCAATAAGGTACCGTGGCCTCGGCGTGGAGCAGGAGAAGGACCGGGTAGTTTTAGTCAATCAGTCAGTCAGTCAGTCAGTCAGTCAGTCAGTCAGTCAGTCAGTCAGTCAGTCAGTCAGTCATTCAGTCAGTCAGTCAGTCAGTCAGTCAGTCAGTGTTTGACACTCCCTCTCGCCCCACCCTAGACAAGGATGTCATTAAATGATTTCCCCCTTCAAAAAAGCGGACTCAGTCTGACCATTCAATAGGCCTTATTAATATTTCGATCCAATATTGTATGTGACGCATGCCGGGCCTTTAATGGAGAATTTCTTTAATTGCATTGACGAGGCGCTTACAGCCGCTGCGCTAATTAAAACCGACTTAACGTTTACACAGCATTCGTTACGCTTTCATATCCTGCGCTCGGCTCTGATTGCTTATTTTGTACAAACCTCGATACTCCCTTTAGGGATCGAAACAGCTCATATTTTCATAGTTATTTCTGCGTATTTAGTCAGTGGAATCAATGAGCAAATATCGCTGACATCAGCGCAAATAAAATATTGCAATATTCAACATATACGCAGTATTTCCTTTACAAATATATGTACTACGGGTATGTATATGTATAACATACGGTATTGAATTTTATTTTATTTGTTTAACACGGTACGCTGCATCAGTTTTAATCCCCCACTGCAGCCGGATAATCCGTCAGTCGAACTTTAACGCTGAATATTACACAAGAAAATATAATATTCTGTTTAAATCTGTCTTGTAGTAAAGTGTGCGTGTGTATTCTGTGCACGTGTGAGTGTACAAACTAAGACGGTACGCACGAAGTCTAAATAATTTGTATTATTGACAACGTTTTACCTCCATTGTAGTTATTGGTACGTCTTTCTACACTACACGCAAGTGCAATGAATACGTACTAGATTAACAATAATACCGTGCTTGTATGGAGTATACTACAAGTATGTAATTTAAGCATAGGCTACACGGGCGGCGGCGGCGGCAGTCCCCTCGGCGCGGCACTAATCCCGGTTTAATTATCCCGGCTGTCCACACCGGCCTTACTCCGCGATTCACCTTCTATCACGAACGTACATTAACACCAACACACGCCGACACAAAGAACGGGAGATATAATTAGTTGAATATCAGTGTTTGCACTTTCAAACATTTTCAATTTCAGAAGCGACTGCAATATCGTGCGATGCAGTTTGGGATACCTCACGTATTGCATACAGCAGTTTACTAAAATGATATTTGGAGTTCAAACAATAGCGGGTAGTAGTCGGGCTGTAAGAGGCAATATCTCGGCAGAGCACACAGTATGAACTCGCCACCCGCCGCCTGGCAGAGCAGTGCGCGCCGCGCCCGTGACCGCGCATAATTTTGTCGCGGCGGGCGACGCGACGCCACCCTTAGCACAGGACACTACCTGCTCATCTATCACTAGCCACCAACATACAATTCTTCCATTACTGTTCGACGAAGTCATTTTTGATAAAACTCGCGTCAGTTCTGATCATTAGCCAGATTTGTGAAATACTGTATGTTCTGTTGTGTCAAAGCTATAACACAAACATGTAAATGTAGATACAAAAATTCTTAAAAAAAATCCATTTTATACGTACGTTCATACATTACGTGGCTATAATTTAAAATAAGGATATGCGCTGAGTGTTGCCGTGTCACCTCGTTCCGTGATTCGGAATCTTGTTACCCCGCGCCAGCGGAGTGTTCCGTGTCGCGTCGTGTCGCGTCGTGTCGCCGTGTCGCCGTGTCGCCGGCACCACGCAGCTGCTTCTTTTGAATATCCTGTGATTGGCTTCGTGGCGTGTTTCCCTAATAACACGGCTTGCCGTCATGTTCGCCGGTCTACTGTAATCGTATTAATATCGTGAAAGGGAAAGGCGGTCTGTTTATTTCATAGATTAATAGGAATTCGTCCAAATATTCAGTATTGAACGAATTTCACGGGAAACCTATTAATAACTTGTATTTACTAGTGCTATATGGCCGAATCATTAATAAAGCTCTTTAGTTTTGCTTAAGATGAAGAAAAACAGAAAGTTATGTTCTTTGGTTATTATTTTGGGTAAAAATAAAATTATACATAATTTTATCAACCGTACCAATGTTCTTTTGATAAGGAGCAATTTACTTTGGAAATTCTCATAATAATACCGATTGGAGTGATTGGTTAGAAACAGTGCTATTTGGCACCAGCCGGGCGTACAAGTGCCACGCTGGCTGGCTTCGAATGCTTTGCTGAGCTCACTGGGACGTGATATTGCGAGCTGCAGCAAAATGTCCCGGACATGACGCGTTCACCACTTCACTTTGTCAAAATACTCCGACCGCCGCGCGCCGCCGCCCGACCCGAAAATTAACCAGCAGGCTTTGAGCCTTTACCGTCCTGCATCCGAGCTTATATTGCTTGTTACTGCCCGACTCTGTCACTGACATGCAAGAAATTACTCTATGGAATATGTGGAATATGTAAAATGTGATTTAGTTTAGTTCAGTAAAATGCAACATTTCTTCATGGCAAAGATAAACTCTCAATACGTTCATTGGTGTGTTGTTACTCCGCAGCTGTAATGTCGATCGGCATTAAATTAATTACTTGATATCTTATCACAGCTCCTTTGAAGATCAATCGCAGTTTGGACGGAGTGCAACATTGAATGCGACCGAGTGTAATGACGAGCGTGTGAGCACGAATGACCCGTGCGTGCGAGTGACGCACCTCGTGCACCAATATCCCGTGCATGTCAGAGACTGTCCAACTAGAGCTGTCCCGCCGGTGCACACGGTGCGCAGCGGTAAACCTGTCTCACTCATTGACACGTGGAAAATTGTTTCACCAGTGTGTTCGTGGTTAGCCCTTGTCGTGATAGTGTTTCACAAACTTGTCCAGTTTATTAGTTTGGCGTTTGTGCATCTGCTTACGAATTAAATAAACAACCCCAATGCAACTGAAAATGACGGTTCAAACTCAAACTTCTGGATAATATAAATTACACTTTTAAATGTTTTAAAAATACCACATTTAGTCACAAGGCTTCCCCCTACGATTCATAGATTCCGTTAATGGGTCGCTTAAAAGTGTAATATTATTCACGTGTAACGTTTTACAAACGGAACAACCTCTTATCATTCATAAAAGCAGCAGTTACAAACATTTCACTGAACATTAAATCAGGCACCCGCCACACTACAGGCGCGACTATCACTAGATTTGTGAAACTTTACGACGTCGCATCACTTTCACGAGCTGTAGATGTGTTTAACGAGCGCGAGGTCGCGTCTCGTGCCGTGTGAACCCAGCTTTATTGCCAAACTTGCGATTATGAGTCGTAAGTGAATTTAAATAGAGTATCGTAGAGATAAGGTTACAACACTGCCACCTCAATACACGAGGACAATCTTGTACCTACTTACGTAGTAAGATATAGCATAGAATCGGCATAACTTGGTCTGCTGCTCGTTATCATCTAATTCATATTCAACTACTCATTACTCCACAGAGTTGTTTTGCATTTTTTTACATCAAGCTATACTATGCAGCTAATATTGTGAAGAGAGAATGTCGGTGTTTACGTTACGCAACATACGTTGGATGAAGACTGAAGTATAAAATATCAATGGTCTTAAGCTAAAACATTACAAATAGGTGATTTGGACCGATTAGAGGATTTGTAAATTCCAAGCGACCACAACCGCTGGTGTTTGCGAGTGTGACAAAAAGACGTGTTCCACAGACCCTCTGCTTCGTAACGCGTAGCGCGAGATCTTAGCTCGTAGCCCGTAGCAATCGGTGCTACGACTTAGATAAATGCCAAAGTATGAGACCGCGGCGCGCCGCTACAACTTCGCTATTGTGACACTAGTTAGGAAGTAACAGGTTGTGTGACGCGATATCGGCGTAACTAATAAAGTTGTAAAGCAGCTAACTTAACTTACAGTTAGTCTTTCAATATCCTTACATGTATTAGTGACGATTGTGAGCAGCTCGTGTCTCAGTTGACGAGGTGGATCATCAAGTTACATTTTACGTGGCTCGTCGTCGAATCATAAGACGAAAGCACTTCTTTTTATTGTCAAGTAAAACTCGGAGATGCTCGTTTACCTAATTTTATTTCGGGGCTCGCAGTAAAAGTGGTAGCTTGATTGACACGTTACGACCTGTCCCCGGTCCCCTTCTGGGGAGTCCTGTTGCCACCTCCGCAAGGGAGGACTCCGCACAATAATGGTCTTTTATTTCAAAGAAATGGGTAATGAAATATTCTTGTAAAAGTAACATATTGTGAAGATCTTTTACTTATTTAACGGTTCTTTGTAATAGGCCTTGCATAATGTCAAGAATAAAATATAAATCTAATCTGAAAGGCATAATTACGACAACATAAAGGCTATGAACACCATCTATATAGCTCCGCAAGACCCCTAAGTATTACCACAACCATAAATGGAATAGTTACCGTGTCATAAACAATAGTACGTGTGAGGGCCCGAGCCTCACACCGACCGCAGAGTACGCGATGAGTGGCGCGGTAACGTCAGGCGTCGCGTGTCGAGGTGACGTAAATATGAAATGCAAAGGGATGCAAGCGGACAGCAGCGCCGGCTCTTGTTTAATAATACACAGGATCCACTGGAGACTGCGTGTG
Source organism: Spodoptera exigua (assembly GCA_902829305.4). NCBI lineage: Eukaryota > Metazoa > Arthropoda > Insecta > Lepidoptera > Noctuidae > Spodoptera > Spodoptera exigua. The sequence goes on along the minus strand of LR824601.2, from coordinate 275,952 downwards.
CCGACTGATGTATGTTCTCACGTAATGAAAAACTTTCGAGTAAAAGTTAAAATAATTTATTACAACTAAACCATAAATAGGTACTTTTAAGAAGAAGAAGCTGTTGCTCATCCCGAAGTTTTGATTAGGATAGAGAAAAACGAGCAAAAATTCCATCTCATCTCATCATCTCACCAATACATAATTAAATACACATTATAGTAGCTATATGTGAGAAAAATTCAGAAAAGAAGTTATTAAAAAAGAAGAACAGACGATGATTTGAATCTTTTATCTTCTAGAATATGGCGTTAATATTATGCATACTGGCAATCCAAAAATGCATCATTATTACTTTATGCACAAATAATTTAAAAAATCGAAGAATATGGGTAACTACTAACTTTACCTAAATATTGTCCAGTGGAGCCGAACCAACACGCAACCAGGCATTCTCATCCTCAATGTAATTCAAACTGCCATATGGCAGCTTGAATTATGTGTGTCTCCAAAATCGCGTTTAATTAATTTTTCTTTCATTACGTTTTTATAATTCTACCACAACAATTGAGATTCAAAGCTTCGTTAATGAGAGTCATAATATAGTATAATATACAGTTTACATGAAAATGTTTAAATGTAACAACAATGCGTCACGTTGATATCAGTCGGCGGTAGGCTGCCCAAATTCCTTGGTTGAAGTAAATCTATTATTTTTTAAATGTTTTATAAACAATCTGAAAGACCTCTTTGATGTAGTATGGAGCCGCAATTTAATCGGTCGTCGTGCGTCGCTCCACAAATTGATCATCCTCAATGTATTGTAGTCACGCGCGCCGCACTTTATACACACATACATTGTTTCTAGCGGAAATTACTCGCGCGCAGGGAGAATCGGTGAGCGCCACTTGTATCAAAATCACATCAACCTATCTAGTATATCTACAAAATGTGACAAAAACTCGCTCGACAAATGTTTCTGCCGGTGTTAGTGTATTTCGTCGCAGGTATTTTATGAATTATTACTACGGCATATGTAAATGTACAGTACTCGATGCTAGATAATAACTCCGTACCAGCCCATGAGTACGTGGCAACGTTTACAAGAGGAAGTATGAAATAATTGTAACAATTGAGCCGATGGTGTGCCGGAGGTGGCGCAGCGCTGCGCAGCAAATAAACTCGAGAGCTTACTTTTATGATGTTTGTGTAAATAAAAGCTCTTACTTGTGACTGTAACGAGACGAGTGACGGAGTAAAACGATTTATCGTCAACTTTACTACATTACTTATTTGTATTACCTTATTCTAAAGATATACGATTACAATTTCGGGAGGTACTTGCTCTACCTTCCTGCTATTTTAATTCTCAATAAATGTTCATTTGACGAAAATAAAGTCAACTTGTTTACGATAATTCACAATGCTACTGAATACTGGCGTGATTTAGTTGTTCGGTTTTATGTTTTGACGTCGAATATTTATTTCCTACAGCAGGATGAGTAGTACAAGAGATTAGTAGTAGAAGGTCAATCATCTACGGTCAGTGCTTAGTTTCGGCCGGATGCTGCATGCTGGGTGTCGCAATTGTAGCTCCACGGAGCGCCCTAACGCCTGTCTCACTTTCCGCAGTACCGGTCTGCTGCCCATTCCGTCGGAATACACTTGATGTTACTTCCACTTCATTCCACAAACTCTTAAATGCTTCACAAATATCAAAATTATTCTCGTGAATTAATTAAACACAGCAACTTGTGTTCACACAACACACACGCCGCTACATGACAACGCGGGTACTGGTCACACTGGAACAATCGCTTGCTAACACAAAACTCAATTTACTCGTGAACACCATCCGTGTGTCTACTCGCATGACGTTTCACTGAACACGGCCAGCTCAATACCCAGGCATGTCTTATTAAATGTTTCCAATATGTGTTTGTGTTTGAGTTTGTGATGCGGTTATGTGGAAATAAAAGCCGGTAATATTTGGATACAGGCGGCGTGCAGCGCGACAGCCCGTATACCTCGTGTGATGTGCTGTATGTGTGGTCCACTATTTACATTAACTTATTAAATAAGAGTTGCGGTTTGAAAAATAGATGCCACCGCAGATTTTCAATCGAACAAGAAGTATATTTAAGTTGTGACTAAAAAGACTATACTTACTCAATATTATTAAAACAAATTGTCCATCAATGTATTCTAGATACAGCAGTCAAAAACTAATGCATAGAAAAATAAACTGCGTAATATAGACGAGCAAAGATAAACCATGAGAAACGAGACTGCTAAGAAATCGAAATGTTGTGTACAAAGTAATAAGCAACAAAAATATTTGCTTTGATTTATTTCCGCAAACAGTCCAAAGCATTCCCAATGAGCCGCCCCGCCCGGGCGCCGGCGCTGGCGAGTGCCAGGTAATGGCTCTCCTGCAGCTTCTTTTGTCGGCCACTCGGAGTTTTCAAATGAATGTGTCAATTGAAGAGAAAATTCTATCGTTTCAGTAACAATGCTCGTTTTTTTTTAAATTAGATTTTATTTGTAAAATGACCAGTCGTAGCCTGTGCCGCCAGTCACCGTCTCTTTCATATTAGACTTTATATGAAAAGCATAGTAATACAATGCTTCAACGCCTGTGTACGCATTTATCTACAGCAATGAACATTGCTGTAGATAAATTCCTTCTTCCTTCTGTATAATTACGCAAAAAAATTCTTCTCATTTTATAAAAAGAATACAACAGCGATGTAACTGTATTGGCAATTTTTGACACCTAATACCATGTTGAAAAAGCCGCTAAAACGATTATAGGGAAAAGATTTTGGTAAAAATTGCTGCCCATTTTTTGCCAAAAGTCGAGTTCAGCTCATTCCACTCCGGCACAATGAGATAATAATAACGGCCTCCGCCGGAACTTTTGTTTAACTTGTATTTGTACGGAGGAATTCGTGTACTACAGCATTGATAACGAGAGGCTGCGGCCGCCCGCGGACACACGGCGCCTGGCGGAGTGCACCGTGTGATCTTACTATCTAATTCATTTACCTTCTAATGCGATACATCTATATGAGGTATTGAGATGTTTCTTTGGTAGGTACAGCACTTTAGTTTTGGAAGAACTTTCTCAATTATGTGTGTTAACTTACAAGTACTTTGTTTTACTACTGAAACTCTGCGGTATAAAATTAGGAAATAGTCATAAGAAACATTAGATTTAACCTCAAAAGATGTATTTCATAATGAGCGTTGTGTAATTGTCAGCAGAAGGGCAAGCAGATGGCACCGGCGGTCCCGGCGGGGTCGAAGACGACGAGGAGGAGGACACGGGGTGGTGGGGCAACTGCGTCAGCAACTGCCCGCCGCCCGTGCAGGACCTCTGCACTTCTAACCGATTTGACAACTTGCACGTAAGTAGACCTAACACCTATGTACCTACACACAGGCACATGAAGCTCCCTCGTGCGTATCGAGCACTGCAGCGTGTAGTAGTGAACCCACTGCTACACATGTGCCGGTAAACACCGCGCTAATCACATATACCTCGTAATTATGCTCCGGATTCTAGTTTAATGAATGCGAACAGGAACGGTTCACGCGTTGACATTGATCTCATTGTAACACTGATTTCCATACTAGCTTGTGACGGCACACAGCTTCCGTGGGCACATCATTTCAAATTATGTCGTAATTTTATTCGCAATAAAAGCGGTAAAGTATAAAATGTTGAATATTTTCTGTATGATGATCCAGTTTACGAGCCGTGTTTTCATCAGCGTAATACTTTCAATCCATCAACGTATGGCGATGAGCAGAAGTAACGTAAACAAATATAAATGTATAATCCGGCACAGACACGCGGACACCGCCGGAACATGTACCTACACGTTCACTACACGCTGTACTCTGTGGGACTTCATTGTTGCTTGCATGCTGCAATGACGCGCAGGAAACAACGCCAACTCAGACGCTGTGTTATCCAAATCCCGTGCAGGATGCTGTATATACTGTCTGCTGACCTCTCTCGAGTTCACAGAACATGCCTTTATTATGGTAGTGTGTATGTAGCAATAGAGGTTTCATTCTACAAGTAGTTCAGATATATATATATAGTTGTATATTCTGACGGTGTCGTGACTCATTTACCGACAGTCTTATTGCTTTTACGAATTCTCTCCTTTCATACAAGCTTGTATTAGTGTTGACGCTTAATACCAATGTATATAAATCGCAAATACCTTCGTCAATATCGGTATCCAGCTAGATGAGTAGATCTGTCATTGGCTGTAAACTATTCACTAACAAATGATATACACAATGAAACGACGCATCGTCGCGCGCCACTCCAACTATCAAGCAGCACTCCCAATTTAACACTAGAACAACAATGTTAATGGTTGCGAGAGCTTCGCGGACGATAAATTTCTTTTGGAGGCCTCGGCGGTTGACTGGCCGCGTAAATATTTATTTCAAATAAAATCGAGACCACTTGTTGCCTGCGACTATTGCTGTGTCTGCTGCCGGTAGGGTCACGCGAGGTCTACGCAGGGTCCACGCCGGGTCCACGCTCGCCGCCCCGTCCCGTGCCTCGTGCTGTGGGCCAATGTGCTATGATTAATGTACCTGGTGAGATGCGCTGTCCAGACGCTCGAGCGTTCTCTAAATATATTCGCGTAATTTGACTAATATATCATGGAGTAACATTAGCATGTGTAAACATTGCGATTTTATTTTTATTTTATGAGATTTTGCTAAAATATAGGGAAATCGTTTAACATTTATTGCAACTGTAATAATCAACTGAGTCGTAATCAATAGCGGTAGTCCTCGCCACGACCAATCCGTTATTACTTTTCATTTAAAATTTATATTCTGCTAAATATTGTAAAAATTTCTACGTAGACGCGGACAAATGAAGAAATCGTTCTCAGCTCGGGCTATAAACCTCGCAATAATGTGGAAAAGTGCGCGCCGCGGACCGCGGTATCGAGCGTATCTTTTACGGCGCCAGTAAATCACGCTCAGGTGGGTCGCACCACGCGCACACTAGTCACTGGTCACGTCGCCTTCACGACACCGCGACCTCACCACTGCATGAGGAATGAGGACCGCCATGACGGAGTATTCGCAGACACCTTTTTCTTCACAATATTGGGCATAACAAATAAGTTACGTAACGACATGCCCTCAACAACAACGACACCTGAATAAGTATGGATCAATCTGTACAAACTGTTCCTGAAACTTCACCCACCACTTGCTATAAATCTTAAAGTATTACTTCTGTTTTTACGGATACTATTTATAGGATACAATGCGTGGGCTGTGACAAACGAGATCGACTCCGGTGCACTAAACTCTTGTTACATTTTGATACGAGTACTAAACACGTTGTAATGTGATTGTTTATGAGAGTTGGAAACTTATATGTTGACCGATAATATGGTTTGGATGACATGGCACAGGACAATTAATACAACGTTGGAGCGTTTTAATTAACAGAAAAGGAATAATGTGTGTGCTCGTGGCGCCACCTTGCGGCCTCTCCGGCGACAATTAAACGGGAATCAATTGTGAGGCGCAATGTATCAGGTGTCGGAGGACTAATGAATCCGACGAGCCTTCGTTTGTCACCCGAGAGGAATCTCACGCCGCGGTAATTGCACGCACGCGACATTCACACACACACACCGCTTTGGACCAATTGATATTTATGCTTACCTGCGGTTCCAGTACCCTATGTTTGTGACTAAATACAAATGCAATTATAATCTTAGCTTTCCACAAAAAAGTAAAATGACTTAATATTTTATCTTGAATATGTATATCCATGTATAATCCTCCTATACAAGTACACTCGTATAATACGTAGGTAGATGCGATGGGAAGTCCTCAGCCGGGCCGCGGCCGTAAGCTTTTAATGAAAAATGTTTTGTTGACGCTGGCAATTGTTTGCAACCGACTTCCAGACAAACAAGCACAGGTATTGAACAGATGATCACATCACCTGAAGCCATCCATTACGTGTAGCGTCACTTAAAATGACATAAATTAATAAATCCATCATATATTAACAAAACTAGTTAACCTGCCTTCCATCTACTACGACACATTCAACAATGTAACCTATAGTGATCCTTGGTAATGCAGGTGCAGTCAGATGTACTGCACAGTGCCGACTCTCACTAGTTCGCTAAACGTCAGTTATCGTGACTGCGATCGAGAACTTGTAGTCACTCACTACAAATTCCACGCATTAAATTAGCTCCTCCCCCTCCCCCTCCCCGCTCCCCGCGCACCGCCCGACTTACTCCGAGGCAGCTGCCGGCGCTTCGCTCTTTGTCGTATCTACTAATCTGTCAGCTTACATCGAAAGACGACGAGCTCCACGTCACTTAAACAGTCACTCAAGACTTGCTGGCGACTGAAACATATAGTAACGATGCTGTTTAAGTTACGACTCGGACACTTACTCCCAAGGAAACGAAAAGAAATAAAAATAGGTAACCGACTCAGTTCGTGTGTATTGTCGAACGGAACGAATTGGGTCATGGTGTCAGAAAGCGGCGGTCTTACAATCCTCACCATGTTCCGAGGCCGGGACTTTACAAAACACAAACAATGACGTTTGGAATTACAACAACGCAATGTAGCGGAGCGTTGGAGAACAATCGATTTGATTGAATCATTTGTTTGGGCGTCCACTGAAGCCTCCACCAACACGGAAATTGTTTATTAGTCGAGATATAAGGAATAGCACGCCATAACACGAGAGGGCGAGGCGCAGCGATATCCAGTACAGCAAGAGAGATGCGCGGTGTGCCGGTGTTGAGGCTTACGTTTGGCAAGCCGCATGGCGACGCGACCAGAATATGATGCTGCTGCCGCTTTGTGCATTTACTTCGGTAAACCGCGCACCACAACCTCGCCGCTACGAGAGACTTTAGGAACGAAATATTAAATATGACAAAATATGTTACACATTTTGGGAGCGATTTCAGTCATGCACGGCTTTATTTAAATCTTAGCTAGCCTTAAAGCTCGTCATACGAATGTTGACTACATCAAACGTTTAGAAAGATTTGAGTTATGGAGGAACACGCCGCTGGTAAAACCAAAAACTCATTCCTACGATGTCGTCTTGTTATCACATTGGAAGAACGTGCGTGTGTGGTGTGCGTGTCATACTCTCACCAGTTCTTTATTGTTAGAGGACTTTAGTTGATCACTCGGAAGTCTAATTTCTGAGAAGGACTGCGGTTTCGTTTCTTCAAATTGCTTAAATATAATTCTGACTTTATTATAAAAACAACAAAACTGGAGTCATGGCCGAAGTAAAATGACAAGTTTAAACAACACAAGGAAAGGAAGTCTTAACTTATGAACGTACATATAAAAGGAAATACATGAAGTACACTAAAATGATAAATCATAGGTGGTAGCCGAGAAATACGGCGTTTCTAAAGACGACAACGTTAGTTATTGTAAATTAAAACAATTATTAGTGCACTTAAAGTTAACACGAAGCATCTGTTGTCATTCCACTGCATTCACATGTGTGCTACGCGGCTACGTCGCTACGTGGCTACATGGCTACGCGGCTACATGGCTACAAGGCTATAGTTATCCTGATGGTGATGGTAACAATAATATACCCCTTCGAAGGCTAAATGATTTCACGTTTATATTAACATCGTGACGGATATTATTATAGAATCCCTACAACCGGTCGCTTCGTTTAACTTTATAATTTCGTTAGTGATAACTCCGACTGTAAAGCCGATCAATGTTTAAAGTTTGTAATCTCCGTTTTACTTAGTGTTAATCGCCCTTTGTTTCCAAGTTATTACAACACGGCGCGGCATCGGCGCGAGACGACACGTAATCTAGTCCTGAGACACAATATTTGTTAGAGAATGCCACAACACATTAAGTCCGCTAATCATAATTAATTGTATGATGAATATTAATATAAAATAAAAGACACTGTTCTGAAGAAGTTCTTCAAATCTTATATGTACATATACACTCAATATTCAATCCACTGGATTTACTACAAATAAGAAAGGTGAATTATCGTAACGAGTAACCCATGCCATGTATGACTTGTGTGTATCTCTGCAGACTTTATATATATTTTCAAAGATGATCAATTATAGTCCGAATTTTAATTCGATTCCTGATTTGACATGACCTATTGTCATTTTGTGAAATAATGATACCACATATAACAGTGTAGTGATGAACACAAAAATCTATAAACAATCAGTGAATCAGTTTCAGGAAGGCATTCAAAAAATTACGGCTACCGAATGGTCTAAATGCGTATCCCATGTTGTCAAATAGGGGAAAAAATGAGTAAGCTAGATATGTTCATTGACAATAAAAATCACAGACACAATTTATAATAAATGTTACAGAAAGTAACAGCGATAGCGATAGCGATGACGGCGACAATTTATAAAATTTCTGATTTACTATATATGTCATGTTCCTTCATGATCACATTTTTTATTTATTTCACACACAATTACAAAAGAAAAGTCTCAGTTCGTTAATTAATTGTCTAAACTAAATTATCGGATCAGAAATATTTTATTTCCTGATAAACTTAGTTTACGAGATTCAATTTATAAACGAGAGGAATCGATTCAGAAATATTCGATTTCCACATCGAATAATTTCGCAACGTCACTATTTAGTACGTGTCATAACGTTGCAACACTGAAATTGTGAAATCTGGAATGGAATTAAAAGTCCGAGTATAGTAGTAGGACTTTACATTAGTATTTATTTTCCAAATTATTATAGCGACTGATAATCTATTAGGTCAATAACCAAATCTACTCGTTAAAGTAAGCTGCGCATCCTATTTGACGAGACACAAGTATAAGAGTGCTGAGCTAGACTAGTCTCCGTCTCCCAGCACTCCCAGCCCTCCACACCGCTCCACGAGTGCTTGCGTACATTCACTAATCCTCCCAATAGTTTTACAGTTCACTTTCGTACCTCAATGTAACTACATGAACTACTTGAAACTTTCAGCTCGTCGAGTGGATGTGGTTTCGAATACAATCCAATAAATCAAAACAATTCAACATGTTGTTTGTACCGACGGAACTTTGTGAATGATTGCTGGTGTCCATAGCATTTGTTGCTCGTGTCAAATATACTTTATATAATATTTAAGTGATCAACATTTCGTTGAATTGTACTTATATATACTCTCCATCTACACTACAAGCATCCGATCGCGTAGAGTATTAAGTAATTCAGTAAGGAACTAGTTGCTGTATAATCATATCATGTCTTCCAGCTTTGACAAAGTTTTAACGCGATATACGGCGTTGCTCAAGTTTACAACCTTGTCAAAGTCGGGTAAGGTAAGGCGGCTGGATTTGTCAGGAGCACGCGTTCGTCTTGACAACTTGATCCCGAAACGCCGATGAATGTTTTTCATATTGTTTGGAAAATCCGAGGATTTATTGTAATGGAACAAGGATATAGGAGCAGCTGTACTGCGTGCTGCCTGCCACCGCGTCACACGAGTGTGTCGTAATGCCACCTCCACCGCGCCCTGCCGTCATATTAAAACAACAAAAATCACAAGCGACAGACCGTCCCACGAGTTATTAATTTTTGGAGGAAAAACAACAGCTTTGCACCAGTTTATGATGTACATTTAATAATGCTCAAGTAAATGAGCGAACAAATTGTGTACATAAAGCCAAGATGGCAGACACTTGGATTACTTCGACTTGATGCTGTACATTTTACGTCGCGCGAATATTTTTATATCATTTTGTGGCGGTTTACTGCGCGGGAACGACTTTTTTACTAAATTTGTTTTGGAAGCGCGTCTTGGAGTGTTTATACCACGTTCGTCGCTTGTTTCTGATGCTTTCAGGTTGTTGGTGACGTTGGCTCAGGATTGAGGGATTGAGGGATTGAGGGATTGAGGGATTTCTAGCTCAAAACATTTTTATTCCTACAAATCTCGTAAAAAACAAGTGATAAACGGTTGGCCAGCGAGTCTTAAAGATAAAAGATCCCGGTTCACCTTACAACATTGATTCCTAAAAGTATTTTACTGTTTTGTTGGGTGGACTCAAGTTGTACAGTGAGACATTACTTGAGTTGATCGGAGATAATGATGTCCTAATACTCAATTATTTACCTTTATGCAATTTCAACACACGATCTCATTATTTGATTTATCTCAACCAGAACATATTAGAATTCATATTTTTCTCGTCAAAAATTTGATAAAGGCTGAAAGCAAAATTAAATACATATGAGATGATTTTTTACGCCAGCGACGATTTATACGGAAAATAAACAAGGATTGCCGCTTTACCATATCGCGCGCCTCCTTCATTCTGTTCCAACAAGTAACGGTGTCGTGTCGGTGTCGTGCCGTGTTTTTTTTTTATGTAATAGGTCGGCAAACGAGCAGACTGATTTACTGATGGTAAGCAATCAGCGCCGCCCATGGACACTCGCAACGGAGAAGTTACGAGTGCGTTGCCGACCTTTTAGGGATAAGGGATTTGGAGATTTAGGGATTGAGGAAGGATTGGGAAGGGGAAGGATTGGGCCTCCGGTAACCTCACTCACACGGCGAAACACAACGCAGTGGTTATTTCACGCCGGTTTTCTGTGAGGCCGTGGTATCTCTCCGGTCGAGCCGACCCATTCGTGCCGAAGCATGGCTCTCCCACACTTAAAATATGCGTCGTGCCATATTCACATCGGAGTCGTCCCGGAATCGCATTCTATAATACGTAATAACACGTGGCGGCTGTAAGCACTGAAATAATGCCTAGTTAACTGGCTAAATGATGTCGTAATAGCATGTCATGATTCCGACTTAATGTGTGACTCGTTAGTTACGTGAAACATGAGATTCACACAAACACAAGCTTATTTGTCCAATAGAGTGCCACTCGGTGGAGCACCTACTCGAACTTAACTCCGTGCTCCGTACCTACATATACATATATACGAAGTGTGTAAGATATATCTAATCACAAACATTGGCTACTAATCGGTTAACATAAGTCAGGGAACATTTTGACTTTGGTTCAAGTTTAACTTCTATAATCAGCTTGAAGTCGACTCACATCCGCACTCGGTACACCACAAAGCAACTGTTTATCGATACTCCCGCAGGAGGGAACGCAAATGTTACAATAATCTAAACAGAAGTTCCCTCAATCGCGGCTCGTGGCTCTAACTGTAATTAGTGTTGCAAACCTCAGCCAACTATTCAAGTTTACATTTCAATATCGGTTTACTCTGCCGGTAACATTTAATGTTGATTTGACTATCACCACAGATATTGATCCGCAGCCATCTAATAAAGGCTAACTGCGATGTTAGTGTTACCCGGCCAGGGCAGGCTTGCTTACACGTGACTTTTACCTTCCGCACCCACTCAAGGCACTCTGCTGAACCCCTTGCTGCTCTAGCTGCGTAAAATTAATTCTCCAGTTATAAGTTTATTTTAACCTGAAACTAACTTACCGATATTTTGTATGTATAATATGCATTTTTATATCTATTGGTACAACAATGTGTAAGAAATAACGCATTCATAAGCTTATTGAACATGGATATTTATTTAAGAGTAATGTTGGGTTTTGTTTCTCTCTCTTCTCCACTGGAATCTACACTTCACTTTGGATCGAGCACCCTAGCATCACAGACGAACAGACTGACAGGCTATTATTCTATTTTGACGTCTCAAAGTGCCTGTTTATAGTTTAGTAAGAATAAATGATTTTGACTTTAACGATACTTACCGCACACCGCACAAATATTGATTTTTGGTCCATCCAAAGTTCAAAGACGTCGTTAGCTTTTATCTTACAAAACGGCATAAAAATCTCCCGCCAACCGAACAGCGACCCGAAGTATTAAGATAATGATCTTGACAAATTAATTACTGTACTGTGAGTGTCTGAGGGCTCGGAGACAAATGACGAGCAAACAGTTACAACGTTGATCTATGTTCAACATTAACTCTTGACTAAGCTTACGGAGCCAACCGGCGCCGGGGATAAGTTGAAAGAAAAATTTGTGACAAATCATTGGATTTTCCAAGTCAATTATTTGAATACTGTACAGTAAACTGCAGCACATTTCTGCTTATTAGAGTTATCAAGAAAATTTCTCACTGAAGGGTTTATTAATAAGTTGTAATGGTACCTAATAAAAAGAACTAACGTACATTATTGTTAGTTTGATGATTACAAGCACGCGTACTGACCGCAGGCTCGAATGAAACATTAAGACGACGATGTTGAGAAGATGAGTCTTAAGTCCAATCAATGTTCCATCAAACGTAATAGTAGAATATAAGTGCATTACATTTCCGTCCCATAATTGCTTACTGATGGCTAAAATCCTCTTTTCACTAGGAAAAAGAATGAGCTTTAGTCACTAAGCTTGCTTTAAAAGTAAATAGGCAATTTGAACATTACTAATTATTATTATAATTAGAAATATAAAATCTGTATCATAATATGAATTCATAGCCGATAGATATGTTCGTGCGACGTGAGACTCTCTCGTAACCCACAGAAGAACAATGTCAGTGGAACGTCGCTGGGACATTAATTAGAGAGTTTCTCAGTAAAAATACGTATGCACGGGTTGCATTATAAAATGCGCTGGTAAATACGCGCGTAAAGAATTAGTACAATATATTTAACAGATTGTGCTATAACACCCGTCAAATAAAAATGTAAACAAAATAACATCAATGAAATTTCCAGTATTATCTGAAGCTCGTGCTGTACTCAAACTCGTATTAATTGAATACGCCAAGTGACGTTCAAGTTGTCGCTCATTATATTTGAGTTTGAAGCTAAGTTATAATGACGGCTCGGTCGCGGGCCCCCGCCTTCGATACCGATAATTACAATGTTTACTCCTTTGTACGAGCCGTGCACTGAACCTGCGCCCTGTTCTGCCCAGTTGTTCGCTCGACAGTGTGACGTCAGCACCTCTCTGACCAGTAACACGAAAACACAGTAATGTTATACATTAAATTTAAGCAGCGGTAAGCCGATTTTGTCAAATTTTAGACCCCTACACACATATAGAGCGATCTGAACACAAGTCACTCATTTATATACAGCAATCAATGATATAACAATGTTCATTGATTCCAACTGCCAGCATCAGTACGTACCAGTAACCAGTGTCTGCCACGACCAGTGTAACCAACTTCAGTAACGTTATACAGACGTACATCCATTGCAGGCTTGACTACTGAAAATTTGAGCTGACGAAACTCAATGGTAGGATGTGGGAGACGGGAATAACTCTACAAATGAATCAGATGCTGTTAGAACACACGTGTCGCGATGTCAATGTATTTATTAGCGCTGGCTGACGGTGGCAGCACACAATGCGTTTTAATGAGATCCGAGTGAGCGGCGGCGGGGCGCGGACGCGGGGGCGCGGACGCGGGGGCGCGCGAGCTGTCGTGTGTTGGTAGGGCGCCGGTCGCGGCCGCCACCGACCACCACGCGCTTAATTATCCCGTTGGCTTCCACCAACAAAGTGTATTTGTCGGAAATTTTCAAATTACATGCTAATGCGATAAAGGTGCGCGGCTCCGAATATATTGGAAGCTTCGGAACGCGCGATGCAATTATTGAGGCGTATAACGCAATTATGAATTGGGACGTCCGCACCGTGCTATACCTATGTACATACATTATGTATACATATGCGTGCTTATTGGTACAACGGTCTGCTCCGTAATTATATCTACATGATAATATGAATGCACAAGCATGGCTTATATCTAGATATATTTATTAAAAATAATTCCTGTTAGTCTCGCTGAAACTCAAAAACGGCTAGACTGGATTGGATAGTTTTTGCTAAGAAAAAGTGAGAAAATATAGAGAAATCTCATGTAAACTAGACGCGCCGGTGCTTTTCCATACAATCTGCTATATATGAACTTTACCATATAACAGTTAATATTAATGCGAGTTCCCCGAGTTAGTTACATTAAAATAAACTCTATAAATATGTTTCAACGCTGGTTATTAAATGCTGCAACGATTCTTGAACGCGGGCTTCGCGAAGCATTTCTTGTCATTTAGAGGAACCAGGCAGGCAAAGTTTTACTTTATGTAGCCGGCGTTTTTCAAAACAAAAAAAAACAGAAAGATCGCGAGCCAATGGATGTCAACTATGGATGACAACTAGCAGACGTATTTACGCCGCTCACGGACACTTGTAATACGAAAGGAGTTACTACAAGTGCGTTGCTGACCTTTTGTAGGTTATTAGGGATTTAAGATTAGGGGATTTGGGGGTTAAGATTGGGAGGTCGTGGTATCACACCGGTCGAGTCGGCCATTGAAACAATGAAACAATGAAACAATGAATTTATTTTTGCAAATAGGCCTTAAAACGGCACTTTTACACGTCAAATTATATGTGAAAAACTAGATTGGCTTGGCTTGGTCCATGGTGAGTAAGACCAGAAGAAGGATAATGTGCCACGTTTGTGCAGGTGGAGATGCTGTACCAGCGCTACTTCCTACGCATGAACCAGACCAACATGACGCACCTGCTGGGCCTGCTGCTGGCCGTGGCCGTGGGCCTGATGGTGGTGCAGGTGCGCACGCTGCTCATCGCGCAGAGCCTCCTCAGCAAGTACCAGCCAATGCTCAACATCACCTACGTCGACGACTTCAAGTACGTGATCGCCATTTATTTTATTGCTATATTTTACATTTTCTTCCGCTACGCACGGTTCTAGGTTCGAGTTCCAGCCTCGCCGTAATATTTCTTTTAAGTTCTCACACGCCTATAATCTTTCTCCTTCATGTCCGATCTAACAAAATAAACATAAAACTAAAAACCAAACATCAGGATTCACTCGTGTGACGTGGATACTTTTACAAATACAAATGCACATACGCAAGCTACCAAGAACCGCAATAACAATTTGTGGATCAAACAAAAAGTAGGTTCGTGAATAGAATAGATGATGAATGATAAGAATGTAACCCACTTCACACTGCACAGCAGCCAGTTTCCCATCTGCTGCGCCAACAGTGCATTTAAAACAGTAGTACACCGTGCAACTCTGTACTAACCTCACTGAACTGTTGAAGTAGAACAAAGCACTAGCCACACGTTACACTGCCTGCAGTAGCACAGGCCCCGCCGCCTGGGAGCCGCCGCCAGCCGTGGACCACTATGCACACACACACACAGCACGCAAGTAGCCAACGAGCTGCTCCCCCGCACCTGACGCTTTCGTCCATCGCTTACATATTCCTGCGCTCCTAGTAACATCAACTGGTCTCTCTCCTTGGCGCCGCGTACCGATGCTATCCATCGTTATAATTCACAGTGTATAGTTATTGCTGTTACTCTCTAAGAAGCTGTTCGTATACAACTCGCTTGAAAGATGACAGCTTCAGCAGTTTTAATTATAATACACAAACATAATTAGCTTGTTGTTATCGTAACGATAAGATGTTTATATAGTAAGTGTGATAGATGTTTAAATAAAATATTTCCATGTCGTTTTAATGAAATTGAATGTTCCGTGAGAGAGCATTCAAAATGTAGTAGCGTGTGGCTGACGTGCCGTGTGCTTGCAGCCGATACCATGACCCCAACCGATACGTGAACGTGACCACCTCCCGGTACTACGAGGAGCTGGCGGCGATCAACGCGACGCAGTTCCACGTGTACTACGAGAAGGAGCGCGTCGCGCACATCGTCAACATCATTGTGCTCGGACTCACTGCCCTGGTCTACGCCTGTGAGTACTTGTACCTACCTACCTATTGTACATACATAGACACCTTACCTTATACCTGCTAATACTCACATAATTAGCTGTCACACACAGATTGCTAATTATTGATATTATTGTAGTTAATGGATTTCCTGCGTTTGAAGCTAATGGCCTTATGTTGATTGTGCAGTTAAGTTTCCTCCTTCAGCTTGGAATAGATAGGCCTGCCATAATTGGTGTACATATTTAAGAAACACCACCGTACAGGACACGCTACCTTTTGTTGAAAGATGATCGCGCTATAATATGCACAATTAGTAATTCCCATAATCCGTTCTCCGATGATAGCTACTACAAATCCGTCGAAATCGATGTCGATTGCTGTCCATTAAGGACTTATGGGATTACGCATCAATCTGTGAGACGACATGTAATCATGCATGAACTTGTAGTGCAGCATTATCGTCGAACTAAGCGAGCGGTCCCGTCTAGCGGCGCTGCCGGAGAATTTGATATCTGAAGTAATTGTTCAGCATACGCGCTGTGGCGGGTTGTATTACCGTATGTGTTGAGGGAGGACCATTCATAGAGTGGTTCTATGTAGACAAGAATAATAAATAGTAAAGCCGAGTGACTTGTTCCTGTTGCCGTAGGCCTGCTGGCGTGCCTGACCCGCCCGGCCATGAACGAGATCTACCTGCTCACCATCTCCTATGTGGTGCTCGTCACCTTCCTGCTGGTGGAGCTCGCCCTGGCTGGCACTGCTGTCCTGCGGTAAGTCTAATCCCTCATTTATTTACATGTTTCCTAGAACACTAAAAGAGGCCAAAAAGGGTACTCGCAACAATTCAGTCAAGTTAAGGAGTCGAGCTCTGTACAAGTAACCCTACGGTTGTTTGCTCTCCACTGTGACCGAGGTCATTTAACAATGCGACTGGAATGGGCGCTCGCATTACAACTACCAGGGCAAACACAAGTGCGATGGAGTGTCACCGAGTAGTCGGTCGCGGCCGCAAGCCGCACAACGGCGGGCGGCGCCACGCAACTTGTGTTCTATTGAAATTAAAACTTCCCACTCGGACTAAAGTTCACCTCAAACAAACCACAGCGCAAGGGTCCATTTGTTTGTAGCACATTTTCAAAACTGTTTCAAATGTTTGAGACTTTGTGAATCCGTTTTAAACGAAGTTTACAAGTGCGGTGGGAGACATGTTTATACCAGTCCAGATGAAAGCGAGTCGCGCCGGTTTATCGCCGCCTTTATTGTCGGTGAACACTTTTATGGCGCGGCGTTATCGGCTAGTGCATTACTCGGCCAATATTCGGGCAAATTTGCCAGTCGTTAAAGGTGTTATTGTTTCATTTTTAACGACGCTGCGGGCGCTGGGCGCCACCGCCACACGGGCCGCGTTTACGAGAGCCGGAAAGTGGTCGTTCTCGGTAATGTGGCGCTCCCGACTCCCTGAAGGTGCCTTGGTCAGCCAACAATAGCCATATTATAATCTTGTATATATGTTTTACATATGGATATGCTCGTATTATCATAAATCTAAAAGCAACCTATGTCGAAACAGGTTCGCAATTTATTACCGTCTACACATCAAATTAATATACGTACCTACTTACAACACAATAATTCACGCGACTATTAGATTTCGGATCATAGGATAAAGTAGGAGCGAGTAAATGTAAGTAGACTGAATTAAAACATTGTGCGCAGTGCCCTCAGCATCAGCACGGGCTCGTGCGCGCTGTTCACGTACGTGACGTACGCGACGCTGCCGGTGCGGCTGCACGAGGCCACCGTGGCCGGCCTGGCTCTCAGCATCGTCAACATCGGCGCTCACCTCATCCTCGACGAGCATGCCGAAGTGCACGTAAGTATTTTGTGGCCACCATTATTTTTTATCAAATCAAATTCAAATCATTTATTCCAACTAAACCATAAATAGGTACTTTTGAAACGTCAAAATAGAATAGTAGTCTGTCAGTCTGTTCGTCAGTGAAGTTAGGTTCTCGTTCCGAATGGAGAAGAACGAGCAAGAAACTCCATTTATTTGTATTGGGTACCATATGTTCTTGATACAGATTCCACGATAATAATGCACACAAAAATTGCAAATAAAACTTATTGAAAAAGTTTAAGTTTTGTTCTCCTGCGCTCCCTGGAGCTAAGGGTGGCAAATAGATCAAGTATATACCCCTTGTGAAAGTTGCGACAGCAATTTAAATTCAACCGATTTTGGTGCATCATTTAGCTATAGCTTGTACCGGAGGTCTGAAATTGAAAGTACAACCGCGGTACTAATGATAATACATATGATAAATACAATATGATAAATACAGTTGACTTCGTTACAATAACAATGTCAGGTCTCATAGATCGGTCAGTATCACAAAATTCGATCTGATAGGTAAGGTAAGCTACTGATGTACTACCGGTGCTAGAGAAGATACACTGTTTTTGTTTGAATGCCCGAGTACATTGGAGTGATGTCCCCAGCAAATCTACTGCACGGTGGCGACGCTGATTGCATGCAACCTGGCGGGCATCATGACGCACAACCCGCGCGAGCTGGCGCAGCGCCGCGCCTTCCTCGAGACGCGGGACTGCGTGGAGGCGCGCCTCGTCACCCAGCGCGAGAACCAGCAGCAGGTCGGTATATAGTACAGCTGCTCTACTGATGGACGAACTCGTACGTTCATTCGTAGAAGTAATGAGCGTTGCTTAACATGTTTATTCATCTCTTCATATCAATGATGCCTAGATAGTTGGCAGATTTAATGCGCTACCGTCACACTGGAAAGGCATACCAGTCAAGGCATAAAGGACTTTAAAAAATGATGGGTATCGATCTGTAAGTCAGTAATTAAATTCGTGATGAAATCACGTGGAACGGTCCAGGTAATGAATGCGCGCCACAGATGTTTGTCGGTGACAAAAGTATACAAATTAAGTGTAAAGGCAGCGTTAATGCAAATGTGTGGCGGAGTCAAAGGCTGCGGGTCGCGGACCAATATTTGCCGGCCCGACAGCCCGCCGGCCCGCCGCGCCCGCCGCCCGTCATTCAATGACTTTCGGTTTTTGTTTGAAATGCCTGTGACAATGGTAGTTAATTGTACCGCTACTAAACACTTTTTAATATTCAACAAGATTTGCACCGCCGCGGCGCGGTCGTACTAAGCATTACACCGAGTTAGTATACATGTGATTGCTTCCAACAACGCAACGGTAGCTTTTATCTCTGTATCCGCTAACTTGTTTAAATTCAATAGTTATCAACAATGGTTCGTATGATCCAGTCGAGTGAAATTATTTCAGTGTTTCAATACATCAATGATCTTAAATTGAATTTGATTCATTGATATTATCGTGATCTGATAATCCGGCGACAGAAGCGCTTACTGTTGGAGACGGTGAGGCGCGGTACATCCGACCGCGCGTTATATAGAGAGGCAAGCGGACTCACACGTCATTAGTTTATTGAAGGCTTTGTGGCGAGTGTCTGCTATCAGTGCCGGCATTTGTCTTGGATCTACATACAACAATATCCCGGGGCTCATAATAGTAATAATTGGATGCCTATGTATATATGTATAGCTGTTATTAGATTAAATCTTTCAACGTATTAGTGTTGTATAACCATACTCGTGACCAAACACATTAAATACTATGCTTTCATAATTATTGCTCAAGTTATTAACTACTAAAGTTATTGGACAATGTCTTGTAAACAAGTATGGCGAGTCTTTTTTAACAAGCGATCGTTAGTGTAAACAAAATGATAGTGTAGTGCCTGAAAATGATAATGGTGACATACAAATTGAAACATCGCAGTTTCGCTCAGTACTGCCGATACATATTAGTAATCACAGGTATAATAATATTGTTCGTGGCGTTGTGACGAGCCGCGTGCCACTTGCGTCTGACGTGTACGCGTTGATCCGCTTTGTTCGTGATCGTTTCTCGTTGAACCCTCGATATCCCGCCCGTTGTTTGCACAATATTTCGCTTATTTCGTTCAAACTTCAGATGTTACTTAAAACAGGTGAGGATGATAAAATTTCAAAGAGAATATGATCAAAATCGTCGTGTATCCGTCAGCCTCGGCGTAACAAAGAGACGGCACCGTATCTCGAGCTAATTACAAAATCCAGAATGATCAGAACAAAAATGTCACAAGTATTTTAATATCTAGCGAAATTCCTACAACTAGTAAGTGTAACTGAGAAGATAAACTCGGGGTTAAAAAAATAATGTAGCCTCCGGATAGTTGTATACTTGAGCTTATGTTACACTGACACCAGCCGTCTGCGGTTTAAATCATACTTGAAGCAGCGGGGCGCGTTGACTTACTGCCCGACTGCCAGCTCTAGCTACAGCTGTGTGTGTGTGTGTAGGAGCGCCTGCTGCTGTCAGTACTGCCGCGCCACGTCGCCATGGAGATGAAGGCCGACATCGCCAGCCAGCCGCGCCAGGAACAGTTCCACAAGATCTACATCCAGCGTTATGAGAACGTCAGGTATGTCACTTAATACTTAATACACCATTACGATACAATTGTACTTAAAAATACCTAAGCATACATTACTCGATGTTACAACAAATGATCGGAACACTAGTCAAATATTATTTATACACAATTTTCCTCGTAGAACTCGTGAGTTCAATATGTGAACTGTATAGGCTGATGCATGTTTTAGACTAGTGGCAATATAAAATAGTTGTAATGTAATAATATAATCTATACTTAATAGCTGACCTGGAAAACATTGTTTTGCGAAATAAATTATTTCGAAATTAATGTTTAGGGTACGCTACAACTGAACTAAGTATTGTTAGGGTATAAAAATTAGCCCGTAGCCGATTCTCAGACATGCACACATTTGGTGAAAATCAGTAAAGCCGTTTCGGGGGAGTAAGGTAAAACTAACATTTTGGCACGAGAATATTACATAAGAAACAGGATATATATAGGATATATCATACAAGAAAATGTAACGTCTTGAGACACAAAATGGGAGTCATTGTGGATATTTGAGAACAAAGCCGAAGTACATCATATGAGGATATTATCGGAAATTTGCCCAAAATACAATACACAGAGTGTGGCATGCAACGACTGCAGTAGTGGCTCTGTGGCTCCCTCTCGCTGCCCGAGCCGGCCGAGCGTGCACTCGCGGCGACCACATCAATCGCCCCATGGATGTCCACTTGTCCACTGTCGATCACTTCCCTTTAATATCGAATATTGATTAATCAATCATCACAAATTGTTATTCATTTGTTCGTGTGCAACATTCTGTTCCTTTTGTAATACGATACGAAACGATTTACCCGATGTCACGGCTGCAGCCATCATAGAATTACGTACCTAACGTACGTTTTTAAATACATCAGAATTAATAAATTATCTAAGGTACGACAGTATTCATTCAAATTGTGCTGCGTGGGGATACAGTTTATGGGACTACCTTACACTTGCCGTGGGTGCCGTAAGAATCGACCACGAGACTGCACACGAGACATTTATGATAGGCGAGGGGCGAGCGGGAGTGTCAGGCCCTTACTGACTAAAAACCACCCTGTGCACAAACTACATTCAGTTACTTTGAAGTTAGAATAACATGCCACGTGCCGCCATCTTCTGTTTCTATAAAAACAGTTTTTAGTCAGCCACAGATAAATACCGATGTCGATTGTTTTAACTAATTTACATATAATCTAGTTACTGGCCGACGCCAGCGCGACCAGTGAGAGCCTTGCTTCGATGCCAGTGTATAGTTTGGCAACGGCTGCGAGTAATTAGGCGTGTTAATGGAGCCAGTGAACAACGGCTATAGGGGGGGGGGGGGGGTTGGGTCGGATGAGTACACACGATTCTACAAATAAGCTCAAAATACTCACCAATAAAAAAAACTGGACAGTTAACACAATGTTAAAACAATTACTTGCTTTTCACTTATTATCAAATTCCAAACCGAAAAGAAAAGAAGACATGAGTGCCGTTATCATCGATACAGTTAAACCCAGTTAAAGAAAAACTTGTCGTAGGTCTTGTCAAAACAGTAATCAAGTAACACAGCTGTAAATAATATTCAATACCCGTTTTTAAAACACGGTAACTATTGTAAAATTTAGTAATCTATGAGCATTCCCCTTTTTTCTAAACATATCATCATAGATTCATGTCATCATTCAGTTGCACATTCTCAATTCTCAGGAGGTGAATGAAGCGTAAGCAAGCGTAACCTTCTTTTTATGTTGTTCTTATCAGTTTTCACAAAAATATTATTTGCCATTAATTGTATGTAAGTGATAGTGTCATCTAGCAACAAATAAAGTCATTATCGCCTCAGCTTTTGTTGAAATGGTTTTACAAGTGATGATACACAAAACAACTAATTTGTTTTGTGTACTTCTTTACTATTTGCATCCAGTTTTGTGACGATTCACAAATAATCGTCAAGTTTGAACAGCTAACGCCATCTACACTCTCTTTTAGAAATTGAATACATGGTATGCTGTTTCGTGTGAAGTGTTTCAGTGTATGTATTGCACAGTCCGTGACAGATCATTAACTGTATATTGGTATATAATTGAATATTGCACTGCACTACTACAGCTGCTAAAATAATTCCACTTTCCCCAATATTGGTGTTACCTTAAATACATATCATAAGCCAAGATAGACTAACAAGTATATTTAAAAATTGTTTGCGTCAGTCAGCCTTTGTTGTGAGGGGAAAATCATCAAATTATTTGTTAATTTTATTTATAATTTCATGTTTATAAATTCTAAATCAAGAAATTCTAAATAAATTTAGATAAATTCTAAATAAAATCGTTAACTATACTCGGAATTTTAATTCCATTCCAGATTTGACAATTTCAGTGTTGCAACGTTATGACACGTACTAAATAGTGAGTGAGTGGTTTATAAATTTACTCTCGTAAACTAAGTTTATCAGGAAATAAAATATTTGTGAACCGATAATTTAGTTTTGACAATTAATTACGAACTGAGACTTTTCTTTCGTAATTGTGTGTGAAATTAATAAAAAATGTGATCATGACGGAACATGACAAATAAAACAGACATTTTATAAATTGTCGCCGTCATCGCTATCGCTATCGCTGTTACTTTCTGTAACATTTATTATGAACTGTGTCTGTGATATTTATTGTCAATTAACATATCTAGCTTATTAATTTTTTCCTCTTCTTTGACAACATGGGATGCGTATTTAGACCTTTCGGTAGCCGTAATTTTTTAATGCCTTCCTGAAACTAATTCCCTGATTGTTTATCGATTTTTGTGTTCATCACTACACTATTTCATTATTTTACAAAATGACAGTAGGTCATGTCAAATCAGGAAGCGAATTAAAATTCTGACTATAGGTATAAAGTCGCCGTCTAGTTTCAAATTAAATGTAGGACGTCACATAAAATAAAGCTCCCGTAGCACAGTGTCTACGCGTTGCTACGTAAAGCGCTACGCTGTGCTACGTAGTAACAAAGCAGCCTTTTACAACGTATGTACACGTGTGGGATATTTTGTACAAACAAGAATCACTTTTATTCTAGATCCATTTCATTTTATCTAGCATAATAACAGAAACTGCGCTAATTTTAATAAACCTAATAGAAGAAATATCTGCCCGCCTTTTTAAATATAAACAAAAAGAGAAAAACAGTGACAAAATATTGTATAGAGGTTTAATGTCAGCTTAGGTTATATTTCTTGAATGAGCCGTGAAAACGTGACTTAGTCAGTACCGCAGATCACCCAAACGGATCTCACGGTATCAGATGAAGTTACATCGCCATGTTACACCGAGCGAAAGTAGTGTCCTCATATATTCGTACTATACTCATGTTTCACTTTCATAAAGATAAAACAGTTTCGACCATCTTTTACAGGGCCATAAATTGTGCACCAAAATACATACTTATATCTGTACCTTCGTAGCACTCAGCTACGTGCGGCGTAGTCAATGCTACGTAGCTACGTGCTCCGTAGACATGCGTTGCTGCAAACCTGCAGCGATTGGTACTGTGTAAATTGAATTCGTAAAATTACTTTTGTGGACTAAAACAAAACAGCAATGGTAATGCATGCATTCTTCGGAGCAAAGTAAAAAAGGCTGTTGTACTGATGACGGAAACGGAGCAAGATTTGTGTCATTTGACGCTAAATTCAAATTATCGCTGAATGACCTTTAGCATAACTTAGGCAATAAGCCGAAATTTTTAATATTCTTTTTATAAATAGCTGACAACACAATACTCATGTCACGTGACGTCATCCGACGTCTACAGCCAGGTCACTAATGGACCTCGCGTCGCCCGCTGTGCATGCTACTCCACTGCGTAACGTGAATGTATAACACAACGTTTTATGAGCTGGAGATTTGTTCTTGAAAGTCGTTATGCTCCATCAATAATTGTATAATTACGAAATGAGTAATAATTATACTACACTGCCGTAGAAAAGGTTTAGAGTGTTTTGTTCATTTATGGAAATATTTTTAAACTGCTAGAAAGACGTGGTTATCTGCACCTCCTCTAAATGAGTGGAGTTTTCCATGATGTTAACGCATGCAAGGGCTAGTGACCGGTGTTTAAAAGGTTCAGGTTTATCGAAGAGCGCTGCTGACTGCCCTCAGTTGCATGTTGTGCAGTCTTTTATGACACCCGCGGGAGGAGGGAGAGTAACAATGTACTTACTGATACCTTGCCCTCACCACACGAAACAGCGAACACTTTTGTTACATATATTTTATGTTGAGATGAAATGAAATATGAATTTAGAATTGATTGAATACTTCTTTTAAAACTATTAAAGCATTTTTTTATTTATCAAACACAAATCCGTCAATAGCCTCGAATCATACTTATATTTATCAAAGTAATGCAGACTTAATTTAATTTTACAGCAAAAGTTATATTCAGTACTGAATGAGATTCGATGTGCAGCAAATTGCAGCTTTGTGGCGAGTCTGTGAGTAATCCAACCTCGCGGCTCGGAGCAAGGATTACTGGACAAATTACAGATACGATGTGCAGCCGCCATTTGCGGACACTTCTTAAATGTAAACTGAGTGTGATACAGTAATTGTGGGACATGCACGATCACGCATCTCAGGTCAGTTTGCACGCATCGCAGTTCAGGTCAACAAGTCTATTGAAAATTAGTGAATCAAAATTGTGTAAAGGCAGTTTATTGACGATGCGTTCCTCAAACGAAGTGCAGTTGACGAATTATTTCAAAAACATAACTTGGATGTGTTAATGGGATGGCAATGGAATGGACGTCTTCTAGCCTTGGAATTGCAAACGGAATGAAACGCATTCCGAATGGACGTCATCCGAGGCCGACCGTCAATGTCCAGAACGTGCACTTCACAATTTGAAAACGGTTTTTTGCGATTATTGGCTCAGATTAGTGGCTCGTTCACGGCTGCCTTTAATTGCAATTGTAAATGTGGAAATCTGTGAGTGACCTTGTAATGAAACTAGTTTAAAACTATAGATCCGGACGCTAAAACAAATTTGTTATTTTATTTAAGGGCAAATCTCAATATTAAAATAGATCTATTGCAGTCAAAAAGTACATACACACAGTACATTTTCTTTCGTACATTTTGATAACGTGCAGTTTTCGTAATGTCTAACGTTGCGACGACGTTAATCAATGTTCTTGTGGAATAAAATATTTCCAATTAGACGTCTCAATGGCTTACTTTACCGTCACCACTTTATTTCAAAACGTTAGAATAGAGAGCACTGAGTTTTGTTGCCAATATATAAATTATATGACATGTTTGTGTGTTGCAGCATCCTGTTCGCTGACATCTGCGGCTTCACTTCCCTATCCGACCAGTGCACTGCTGAGGAGCTGGTGCGCCTGCTGAACGAGCTCTTCGCTCGGTCAGTATTTTTTTATTTACTACATTGATAAAGGAGGATAATTAACAGCTTGCTATTGGTGTTAAGCATCATGTCTGTACATCAAGTATTGGCATCAGCCTATTAGCGCAAATACTTTCATCAAGCCCATTTTTGAGATGCAACTATTCGACTGATGATATCGTATAAATGTATAGTATACATATAAAATGGAGCATACTTAACATCCAATTAAGTCATTGGACTGTGTATTGTAGTGCTTTGTTGACAAAGTGAGTTTAAAGTCATTATTTCCCTGTTACAACAAATTACGGTCACATGAACAAAAACTGGGTTGTTGTCGTAAACGTAGCAATTCTTCAAGTAAGTGAATGTGAAAAAGCCTCAACTGAACACTGCATCACCAACAAGCCCTCGGGGAACACTGGTATTAGCTATATAAATAAATATTAAAGCGGAAGATGTGTCAGTGGCAATGCAAAGGAATTTGAAATTGTAACCCGTGCGGGTTACACTTCTTTTACTAATCTAAGTCAGTCTCAAGATGTGCCAGAGCACTCGTGCGTCACTAGCTACATCGCGCTGTATAATAATATATATATGAGGTGTAAAGTATGTTCCAAAGCGTACCCCTTGACCCCTAAATGTTAACCTTCGTCAGATACAGGTGATAATATCAGGGGTCGCCGGCAATAAGGGCTGCGAACTCGACGCCACAGCTAGTGTTACAAATTGCGGGCCTACGCGCTACGGATAATAGGCGCGAGTTAATCACTTTGCTTTGTGCCAAGAGATTAATTGGGCGAAGGAAGGCGCCGCACGCCCCGAGCCGGGAGCCCGGCTGCTGGGCTCGGCAGCGAGCCTCCAATGTATGTACGCTCACACATTGTCTCCGCACGTTGCTCCGGAACATAGACGTTACTGCCATCTAGTTACATATTAGTGTAACGCGTACACATGTACACAAGTATGTGCTTAGCTCGTCGTGGATGACAATGATCGGTTTACGTTACCTAATTAGAGATCTGTTAATTTGCGGCGTGTCTGTCGGTGACACGTGCAAGGCGAGCACACGGCGACCACATGACGTGCGGCCGCGTCCTTCTCATTCCACACGTCATTGGCCAATTACAATAACATTGCCTGCTAATAGATAATATACTTGAGATAGACTTGAATATTACAGGCTGGCTAGCATTCAGCTTTGGACAAGCGTGCTTTGCGCTAAAGTGACTTTAAATGATTTATTTCTACAGTAGCACATCTCAAACTAAGTTTTCAACAGTTAGTACACAAGCCCTTGAAATTGTTGTGAAATATAGAACGTAGTCTGGCACTGTTACTCGTCTTGTGTAGCGGGTGTCCATCGGTGACGCTGGTCTCTTGCTACTAGATGATCTTCGTCTGCTCATTGACAAACTGTCTGTCACGAGCTATTCTCGCGCGGTTTCACCCGCTGCTCGGCTCCATTTAATCGTAGCGTAATGTTTTATAGCCTATAGCACTTAAGAATATTGTAGCTATCTATCAGTGAAAGAATTTTGGCAATCCGACCAGCGGTTTCAAATATTACCCCCTACATACAAACTTACAAACATACAATTTTACCTCTTTATAATATTAGTATAGATTTCAATAATATTTCAGCAGCTTTTGACATAAAAACGGGTTATTTATGTAAAGATTATAATAGTTACTGTTATTCATACTTTTGGGAGATATACCAAACGTACACCAAAATACCGTATAATCTTGTACTTCATCTCTGATTCTATTAAACTTCGAATCTATTTGTATTAACAAGTACCTACGTGATAAGAACATGGTCACCAAAGTCCCCTCTCTGCTCGCCATTCAGGGCCGAGCAAATCCAGCAATTATCGGTTTTACTGTTGTAGACCTTAAGATTAGTAATCGGGGTGAGGAGGGTGCAGGGCTTCTCTCACTCCTGCCTCCCCTCCGGCCAAGTTCATTACTCGACGCTGTCGGCGGTGGGACCTCAACGGGCGCACCGTAAAAGGTGCAATAACGCAGAGCATGGATTTACGAGCCCCTGGTGACGAGACACGTGCACGATAAGATTTATTTCCACCGCTATATCACAGCGCTTACGTTAGCACTGCGCGTCTACTGCACACCTCACTTCCTAGGGCTCACTCTTCTCTCGTTTGAGGCCCTAAAGCAAAGCAGATGGTGATGACAGTAGCATGCCGCCCGGATCCGCCCGTGTACTCCGAGCTATGCTCAAATGTGATCACTCGAATATTTCTCACACATACGTATACGATGCCGCAACAGTATAAATGTTTTACGACACTTCCATCTCACATATGGGATGAGAATTAGATCACCCACTACGGACACGTTACTAGCACTAACATCAGATTAAATAATCTCATGTCATATTTATCATTACCTTTACCAGGTGAGGTCGTACACCTGAGTATACTACCTGCTAATTTTTCACTTTAAATGACTGAACCATGCAATACATTCCATCGATAAGTGACATATAGAGCACATAGAGAGTGTGTAGTGGAGTTATAGTGCGTGGAACTCTTCACACTATAAATAACGTTAGGTTAGGTTACTCTTCTTCCGTCTCTTACTCGACTGAATGGCCTTCCTTGCCCCACCTTGATACGACATGTTTCGCTCACTGACCTTGTTTTATTTGACGTCGGTGTTTAGTTTCGACCGGCTGGCAGCAGAACACCACTGCCTGCGCATCAAGCTGCTGGGCGACTGCTACTACTGCGTGTCTGGTCTGCCCGAGGCGCGCGACGACCACGCCAAGTGCTGCGTCGAAATGGGACTCGACATGATCGATGCCATCGCGTTAGTATAGTCTCGCGAGCCACTCTGTTTGCTACACTCGCCCTTCGAGCCTGGCTCACTTGTTCTGATGACTCGTCACAGGCTGGTGCGAGAGGTAATGGCCGTCAATGTGAACATGCGCGTCGGCATCCACACCGGCCGCGTGCACTGCGTCGTGCTCGGCCTCCGCAAGTGGCAGTTCGATGTCTGGTCCAACGACGTCACCCTCGCTAACTACATGGAGAGCGGCGGTGTCGCCGGGTGAGTATCGCCTGAGAGTGCCGCCTCATGTTGGCGCGGTCATTTACAATACACGCATGTTCTCTGTACAGACGCGTACACATCACGAAGGAGACGCTGCGCTGCCTGGGCGACGACTACAAGGTGGAGCCTGGCCACGGTGGCCTGCGCAATGCCTACTTGAAGGACCACAACATCGAGACCTACCTGATCGTACCCGACGACACCAGCCGTGTGGTCAGTACCTGGTCTCAGAGAAAATTGAGGAACCAGGACAACACGTTTTTGCTAGATATATTCGTAACAGTTTAAAAAGTTTTACAGAATAATATTTATCTGTTGGAAATAGGACAGTTTGCTCTGTTATTTATGAATGGAATATATATGGTGTATGTTGTGCGCAGGACAAGAAGCCGCAGCACTCCTTCTCGCTGAACGGCAACGTGTCGAAGGAGATGCGCGTCATGGGCCACGGCTCGCAGCACGGCAAGCACTCCTCCAAGTGAGTGCCCGCTCCTCTGATGCTCCACCACATGCCACTTTGAAGGCGATGACTATTAGTTTTAAATGTTTTATTTTTGTTCAAATGTGTTTTGCAGCCATTCCCTTTGAATAATAAAATATGTTTCGTTCATTGACAGTTAATTATTTTCTATTTCTATCCATTCATTATGGAGAATAATTATATTATCGGACTCGTCGCTTATGTTGGGCCCTCAGTGTTACGACACCATATTAAATATTAGTATAAAGAAAAGCCAAATACCAAACCCGTCATAAAAGCGCAGCTTTCCTGAGCATATCCTTGATCCGTAGGATCGGAGTAGATGCCGGCAATGAGAACAAGAAGCCAGAGGACGAGGTGAACGAGTACTTGATGAAGGCAATAGACGCTCGCTCCACGGACCGGCTGCGCGCCGAGCACTGCCGGCCCTGCACGCTCACCTTCCGCGACAACAAGCTGGAACGCAAGGTACAAACCTCCCCCCCCCCTCCCCCCACACGTGCCACCTGCTAGCTTACATTACTTACAATGCGCTCTCGTTGCAGTACACTGGCGAGCGCGACCGTATGATGAAGGTGTACTTCATCTGCACCCTAGCGATCTACTTCGCCAGCGTCGCGATCCAGGCCGTCACTTACAACCTGTAAGACTCCACTCACACCATTTATTTTCCACCTAATCAGATGAATTTTTAAGTTTGTCCAGTAAACATGGGAAGAAAAATTAGAAAGTTGTATAATTTGACGTGACTTAACATGCCTGTGTTTGCCTGCCAGGATGCCGATCAGCATTATCACCATCGCTACATCTGGCATCATCATCTCCTCGTTTACGTACTTGGTTCTCTGCCTGGACTTCGAGGTGAGTGCCTTAGAAAATTATTACAAGACTATAACGTTCTAAAAGTAGAAGGCGAGGTTTTCGTAAGTAGTACAAAGTGATGCGAGTAACGTTTCCATGCACTAAGTAGTCCCCGGCATGTCGGCAGCACTCGAGCCCGCGCCTGCGCCGCCTGTCGGAGCGCGTGCACAACAACCGCACGCTGGCGCAGATGGTGTCCTTCATCGTAGTCACCGCCTTCATCATCCAGATCCAGGTCGTCATGGTCAGTACCTACTTGCTATTAATGTTCAACACTTAACGTTTTGATTGTATTTAAAACATCAATAACAATATGTTCCATAGTGAATGTGACTACAGGGAAAATTACCACTTATTACGTCAATGTCAGCCTCATTTTGTCTGAATTAAAGTGTAGTGTATAAAAAGCAAGCTTAGAGATCTGGCTCACTAAGAAGCCCAAAGATGTCGCTTATAATACAAACCCAGCTACTTTTCTACCTCGGTATCGGGGTTCGGCAAGTCGAATGACCCGAAGGCGTCTCGACAAGTTGCCGGTCACTGCGTCCGGAAAGCGTCGTAAACAGCTTGGCTTCTTAGTGAACCAGAGCTCTGCTCGGTCAGTCGTCAAATTGTAGACAAATACGAAGACCTATTTAAAAGGAGCTATATGAAGATAAATATAGACTTAAAGTTACAATAAAAATTAAACAATTTGAAGACTGACCGAGCAGAGCTCTGGTTCATGAAGAGGAAATTGTTCTATACTTACGAATGAAATGAAATCAAAATTGAATTAATTTATAAAGATATCGATTTCAATGTATACTAAAGTGTGTAGTTATTGAAAGTGTGTGCAGGTGCAAGGCCTATTCGATGCGCAGAGCAAGCTGGAGTTCCTGGCCAACGAGACTCGGCAGGGCGACTTCCACCACTGCCCGCATGACATGAACGAGGTAATTACCGAGGCAGCTGCTCCACGAGTGAGCGCCAGCAGTGGAGCCGGCCGTGGGTAACGTGTGTCGTGTGTCGCAGCACTACCTGCAGCTGACGCTGCTGGCGATGTTCCTGTGCGCCGTGCACCAGATCCTCATCACCGTGGTGAAGCTGCTGCTGCTGTCGTTCACGTGCACCGCGTACGCCACCATCACGATCCACGAGCACATGATCTTCAAGCAGCACTTCCATGACTACCAGTAAGTACGCCGCTGCATAAACTTTGGCACAATCGAACATCCGTTTCCCGAATCCGACGCCGAGCAACAACAACTCAATACCAACGTATAATTTGGTAACTGTAATGAAATTGTAAATTTGTTAATTTCGCCAAAAATGAAGAACTATTTAAAAGGAGCTATATGAAGATAAATATGTTCTTAAAGTGACATAACAAACACACACCTATATTTAGAAAGTTTTCACATAATTATGTAACGTTATCAAGCACACAGCACAGCAACAGCATACAAGTCCACACAGACAGCTGAACGACGGTTTTTTCTTGCGCGGAGTAGGAATGAGCATTAATGACTATGCTCTGGTTCAAAGTGGATTGGTGATTTAAAACTTATAACAAGAAATTATAATTCCAGGTTCCTTTCAATATTTTCCTTCAGCGTGTACCATGTGATGACTAAATAAATCTTAGAATGCACATATATGTAACTTGGAAAAAGTGATATATTGTCAACTAATCACTTGTATAATCCAACTATGCGACATAACGTACAGTTCGCCCGCTGCTCGGCTCCTACTGGTCGTACGTAGCGTGATGAGTATTATTAGCAGTCATTTGCAATAATGTGGTCCACAGACACCGCTGCGGGCTCGACTGGAACCAGCAGTGGACCAACGTCGTGATTGCACTGGGTGCCACGGTGGCCCTCCTCCTGCACTCGCATCAGACCGAGAGCACATACCGGCTCGACTTCATCTGGAAACTGCAGGCCAACGGTACATACATATTCCTGCTCTCGTAATGTGCAATGATTTACTGTCCATTTATAAAGTAAAGAAAATCCCCAGAAGTAGTCGCCATCATTCCCGATGTAGTCAGATATCGTGACACCTACACGATAGTACATGTCTGTACCTGAGCGAGTGTCTCGTTATGATCTACAGATGAGAAGGAGGAGATGGAGCACCTGGAGGCGTACAACCGTAAGCTGCTGGCCAACATCCTGCCCGAGCACGTGGCGCAGCACTTCCTCTGCAGCGACAAGAATATCGATGTGAGTGCAGCGACCTGGCTGGAGGACTCCAGCGACACCAGCGCCAGGTGCCGGCGGGCGCACGTCTCATGCGACCCGTGCTGTGTTTCAGGAGCTGTACCACGAGCAATGCGAGTCGGTGTGCGTTATGTTCGCATCCATTCCAAACTTCTCCGAATTCTACGTAGAGCTGGAGGGCAACAATGAGGGCGTAGAGTGCTTGCGCCTTCTTAACGAGATTATCGCCGACTTCGACGAAATCCTTGCCGAGGACCAGTTTAAATACATTGAGAAGATCAAGAGCACTGGTGCCACGTACATGGCTGCATCAGGTAGGTATCTAGCGCCTGCCGCTGGAGCTCAGTCCGTGCTGCGTCTCGCCACTTCGTGAAGTATACAAATTAAGGGTTTACTGTAGTGCTGCACATAACATGTCCGCAGGGCTGACGGCAGCCACGCGTGACCTCCGCGGCTTCCGGCACGTGACTGCTATGGCTGACTACGCGCTCCGCCTGCGCGAGCAGCTGCAGTATGTCAACGAACATTCGTTCAACAGCTTCCGAATTAGGATCGGTAAGACCCTGTTCCAGTGAGCAATGCGCCACTGCTGTGCATCAGTCGTAGTTAAGTCGACAGCGAACAATATGTAGCGCGAATCTTCTTGTAATGTGCACTGCTTGCGATAAATGCATCAATATAATACTGAAGAATAAGTGAGGAACGAGGCCCATGTCGTTCTGCAGGCATCAACATCGGGCCGGTGGTGGCAGGCGTGATCGGAGCCCGCAAGCCCCAGTACGACATCTGGGGCAATGCCGTGAACGTGGCGTCGCGCATGGACTCCACGGGTCTGCTCGACCACATCCAGGTGCGCTCGCTAGTCCATCACTAGTCCAACACCAATACACACAAGTGTATATCTTATGTTCTGCAGTTACTTTACAATTGATCACGTGTTACGAGAGACTCCAACTTTGTTTAGTCAATGACATTAAATCTTTATTTAGTTACTTATACTTGACTATTGTTTGAACTGTTAATTATACTATAAATCAGAGTTTATCTACGATGTTTCTGAAAAAGTTCCACGTAAACAATCACTTGAGATCAATTGTAGAGTTCTTCTTAATTGGAACAAATAGATTAATGAATATGTATAATATTGTTATGATGTTAGTACTGTAAGGTGGCTCCTAGTGCAACTGTAAGTGAGCGAGCTGTAGTTGCTCCGCGACTGAGCGTATTGCGAAGTTGGCTCCGTTGATGCTTGCGCGTGAACTCGTGTGCATTGTTAGCGCCTAGCGCGTGCTGCGCGCGGTCACATTGTGGAGCTGTAGTGGTGGTGCGCAGGTGACCGAGGAGGTGTATGAGATCTTGGCCACGCGCGGCTACCGGCTGCGCTGCCGGGGCACCATCGACGTGAAGGGCAAGGGTAACATGGTCACCTACTTCCTGGAGGGCATCGGGGAGACCGTCGCGCCGGGCACGCTCGACATCTACAGCGTAAGTATTTATTACACCACTCTGACATATTTTTGGAGTAGGTAGTGGCAATCTATTTCTTTAATTTTAATTACATTCGTTATTGTTAATTACTGAGTTTTACGGCTGCAATCGATTCGATTGGCTTCGTACGGTCTCGCATACATAACAAACAAACATTATTTAGTGATGTTTGGTTACTGTGTTGTCAGTGACGTTTGGGAAAATCATCAAATGACTTTTCCCGTCCAGGGTGTGGCGAGTATCAGAGTCATACTGACTAAACCTCCCTCCCCCCTTTTCTCTTTCCCAATAACGCCTCCAGATCATTTCGGAGATTTGAATGGTCGGTTGCACTAGTTGAACTTAATAAGGCTTTAAAGCCTAATCTTTATTAAAATTCGCCATCTGGAGATTTTGTTGAGAACGTCGAAGGTTTCATCGCTGGAATTGATGGCCGCGATATTTTTAGCTGGACGACCCGTTGTGGTGTTGCCACGCTCTGTACCGAGCCTCTCAGCTCAAGTTTAGCGAGCAACTTCTAAATAGTAGTCTCAGTATGTAACTTTGACTTAGCCACTACTTTCATAGTGGATTTAAATTATCTTATTCTTCTTCGAGAAAAATTGAATTCATTGTAACAGTTGCCAAAACATTACTAGGAGTGCGTCAAAAAACTGTAATGTCGTGTCGCCCTAATTGCAAAACGAAGTTTTTGTTAAAAATGCCATTATTAGCTCTTCCGTAAACATTAAATAGATACAGTCTGATTGTGCTGACTGGGTGCGCGCTGTGTTCTAGAACCCGCAGCCGTCAACCTCCGGCACGAGCCAGGAGTGCGGCAACCAGAGCGGCGGCCGGCCTGAGCACCGACCTCTGGAGACCCTCTCGGAGGGACACACCGATGAAGATGGGGGACCCTCACCCAGGGCATCCATCCCCAAGGGTAATTATAACTGAAGTAATATTCATTTGAAGCTTTATTACAGGAGTAATAGTTTTATAAGATTTTGAATATGTCAGCATGTAAAACCTGGACCACAGGTTTGCACCTAGTTAAAGTTTACTGAACATTGAGAGATTTACTAATGTAGTTTTAGTGCCGTTTTACGACCAATACACAATTTTTTAATTTTTTTATTTTATTTTTTTCTAAGTGTTTAAATAAATGTTAAATTTTACAGAGAGCAACGACATAAGCAGCCCCAAGCTGGCGAACGGCACGGGCGGCGGCGCGTCGTCCCGCGAGAGCATCGCCGAGGCGGTGCGCGCGCGCGTTCTGCGCCGCTTGGAGCGGCCGCTGTCGCTGGCGGACCACGCCGGCATGCCCACCATTGCGTCACTGCTCAACTCGAAGGCATATTCAACAGACTTCGACCAAACATTCCTCATTAACGAGACCAAGAAAAACTTCTCGTTGAGCGACGTAAAGCGGGGCGTGGCTGAGTCGCGCAGCAGCGGTGAGATCGAGGCCCTCCTAGAGGGCAATGGCCCGCGCCGCGCTGCCAGCTTGGCGGACTTCCTCTTCCGTCGCAAGCAAAACAAGTTGAACGCGGCCGTGGTGAATGTCATTGAGAACCCAATGACCGCCATGTATGACTACAGCCCCGCCGGCACACCGGCACACGACGACACTCACGGCGCTTAAACATTCGGACTTGACTCTCCCCGGATTGACGCACCTCTCCCTGACTTGACAGCACCATGTTGAGTACACGGCTGGCTGAACAATGCCACCAAGACGTATTGTTGGAAAGCTGGAGTTGGGCGCCGCCCAAGACATGATGGACACAGCGCAGAAGGGGCGGAAGAAGTACGAGAAGGCATTGCTCAAGCCGTCTGTCATCAACTGCTGCTATTTCTCTGCTGTTTCATACATAATGCCGACCTCTGATGGTTAACTTTTGGAACACATACCGAGTTGGAATTCTTGAGCTGCGACACAAGTGCTCGCTGTGCTTTAGTGAAGCGGAATTTTACAATTAGTTATGTTAAATTATAAATGTTTATTGAATTGGCGTCTTCTCGTGCTTCCAATCTGTCCACCAGTTACTTAATTCACCCATTAGATGTCAGTATTACTACTTAAGGCTTCATTAAAGCAACATGCACTTATCGGAGATTGAGTGTGACAATGAGACGCGACCTGAGTGTCGGCACCGGACTGGATATTCCCTGGATAAGGACTCCCACCATTAAGACTGAAGGATGCCGCGCGGTGCACCGCCAGCCAGCACGCGGCGCTCTTCATGACACTGGCGGCCTCTAGTGGCCCGCCCTGGAACTGACACTCGGACATACAAGTAGCGCAGTGCTCGTGGAGCCGTCGCCCCGCCGCAACGAGCGCCACGTCGCGCGGCGCGGCCCCCTCACTGCGACCTGCTCCCTGCAGCAGCCAGAGTTAAACTTTTTCATTTCCTAGTTAAGGAGTGCGGTTGTGTGTATACAGTCGTAAGCGAGAAGACGTATACTTGACCAGTTCATCAACAACTAGTTGAATGTTTTCTTATTATCTTTTCTCGAAATTGAAAACCACGGAACTCCATTGGTTGAAATTTAGATTAGGTATTTCGGTAAAAGTCTCAATTGGAATTTCACAGTTTTATTTTAATAAGGTGCTGTACCCAGGACCCTCCCCTCCGCCCATTTGTAACCAATCCTGGCAGGCGCGCTTACCCTCGGTGCAGGAGCCTGCTAACCAAAGTTATATTCGACGTTTAGTATAACTCTTGCATAATGCTGTCACGCCACACAACTACTTACTTCAAAGAAAATTTATAAAATCGAGCTTATAGGAACTCATAGTGAGGTTTAAGATATTATGATTGTGTTGCATTAGGAGTCCGCCTGGGCCCGCCGGCCGCCACGCGGGGCCGGGGCCGCCGCCCGCCGTCAACGTCTTGGTCACCTTAGCTTTAATACACTGTTCCCTTAGAGGCGGACGGAGACCTATGGTCTAGGTGAGTCGTTTTCTTTGACGACTAAGTTTTTCAGTCAAATATTTGGTGCTTTTTGGAGGTTAAGACTAAAAGTTTTTACCTCGCGGGGTGTAACCTTTATGAAGGGGTTCAAACGTTTTTGTATTGAACCTAGGATGCTGGCACGCCTGCAACGCGGCGGCAACAAACACTAAACGTGCCAATACCGAATACTGTAGGTATTCAGCATTGGCGTGCTAACTACTTACTGCTTGACCATCTAGTGTCTGCAGCCGTTAACGTGCCAGCGTGCCAGCGGGGTTTGATGCAGTTTTCATGTGTAAGGCATGGTGTACTGAAAGCTCTACAATTCCAAGGCATTGTGTCGGCTGACTGAGCTGTAGGAACTATTAATCTCAATATTTTCTAAGAACTGATTAAATTATTATACATCTGTGACTACTTACATTATCTTACATTTTAGGTTCTTCTTTGTGTTTTAGCGTGAGATTTATATTGTATATGTATATAGAGTCCTGGCTACAGGACTGACTATTTTAGATAAGCTATTGATGTACTATGTCTAAGAATAAGGTAGGGACAGTCGCACGAGCCCCGCCACGCCCCAACCTAGCAGCACGTCTCGTTGAGGCACATTGAGCGGTTGAGGCCGCGGGGCGAGGCGCTCTGTTGTACGGGTACTTCACATTACCACCAAAATAGTAGCCAAATATCATATTAATGTATACGATTACTGTTTTACCAAATCTGAATGTTTAATAGGTGTAGTGCGGTTCCCGGCACGTTGTGTTTGTTGTGGTAGTCGCCCACCTACACCGGCCGCAGTGATGGTTCCCGCAGGGTAGAGAGATGGCGCTTCGGAAGTTTCAGTGGCAATACTTCAGTGCGTTAGTTGCTAAGAGTTTCCGTCACTCAGATCAGCAGCTAATAGTAGGTCAGTAGCTAAACGCGTCGGTAGCCAAGCGTGCCATCGGCAGCCAAGAGCGCCATCGGCAGCCAAGAGCGCCATCGGCAGCCAAGAGCGCCATCGGCAGCCAAGAGCGCCATCGGCAGCCAAGAGCGCCATCGGCAGCCATGTGCTCCATCAGTAGCCAAGTGCTCCATCGGCAACCCAAAGCGCCATCGGCAGCCAAGAGCGCCATCGGCAGCTAAGAACGCCATCGGCAGCCAAGAGTGCCATCGGCAGCCAAGAGCGCCATCGGCAGCCAAGAGTGCCATCGGCAGCCAAGAGCGCCATCGGCAGCCAAGAGTGCCATCGGCCGCCAAGCGTGCCATCGGCAGCCAAGAGCGCCATCGGCAGCCAAGAGTGCCATCGGCCGCCAAGCGTGCCATCGGCAGCCAAGAGCGCCATCGGCAACTAAGTGCTCCACGGGCAGCCAAGAGCGCCATCGGCAGCCAAGTGCTCAATTGGCAGCCAAGTGCTGCATCGGCAGCCAAGAGCGCCATCGGCAGCCAAGTGCTCCATTGGCAGCCAAGTGCTGCATCGGCAGCCAAGTGCTCCATCGGCAGCCAAGTGCTCCATCGGCAGCCAAGTGTGTCACCTGCCGCCAAGTGTGCCATGGGCAGCCATTTGCTTCATCGGCAGGCAAGTGATCCATCGGTAGCCAAGAGCGCCATCGGTAGCCAAGAGCGCCATCGGCAGCTAAGAGCGCCATCGGCAGCCAAGCACCACGAACACATACTCAGGTTGAACAGTTACCGTGTGGTTCACGAGTGGAATCTTCAGGAACGGCAGCTAGTAGGACGGTGTTAGGTATCGTAGTTCCATGCATCCGTAGCGATATGCTTCTCTCAATGTGTAGTTTGCTTCGTTACCCGACGAGCTCTGCTTGCTGTAACCGAGTCCACAATCCGCCTGCACTCCCCCCGACCCGCTACCCCTCCCTCGTGTGCAATCGGCTTCGAACAACTCGGCGCCGGCCATCGATCGTACAAATAAATCGTGACTGTGCTGTGTGCGGCCTCTGACATATTGCTACAGGAGCCCGTAGTTACCCTTCATTGTTTACTGTGATGCATCTAAACGAACTTGTTTTATTATTAATGTAATATAAGATTAGATAATTAGATCTAATACCAAAGGAGCGTCGGTTATTCTAAAAGATTCGACGTTTCATTGTACCTGTATATAAGTATATGTATTAATGTCACTTTACAAATTACATTCACTGTACTAAACTACATTCGGAAATTTATATTTTACAAAATTAGCGACTCGAAAACGTTTTAATTTTAAAAGTATGAATCGAATCCTCTTCAGTTGCTAACGTGTAATGTCCCACAGCTTGATGTATAAGTATGTACTTAATTTCTATACTATTTTAAACTAATGTTGAATGGTTGTGGCAATGATTGTGAATGTGTCACGATACATGAGACGAGTCCTGTAACCCTAGGCCTGCCCACCACACAATTCGAACACGCCATACTCCCCATACTAACATTTTCGTATTGAACAAAGTTCAACGTACCTGTACTTATTGTTACGATTATATATAGGTATGTATTTATATTTAAGTATAGGTGTTGTGTCGGTCTGAATGCGACGCTGTTACTAACAAGTGACGCTTAACTTTACTTCCCGCGACAGCAGAACAGCACGCTACAGTCACAATTACGGTTGCTGGGTTGCCATACTTACAGCCGGACAGACTAGCTAGCTAGCACTGCTAGTTTGTCCGTAGATCGTTGAGGATTGTATGTGTGTATCTGTTGCACTAGTGCTATCGTCCTATCGGGACTCGTTCGATAGCGCGAGTTCGTAGCGCCAGTCCTGAGCCTCGCAAAATTTGAATTATAAATAAACTAACAAAAGACAATCAAACCGGGCTCTGTAAAATGTGTGCGGACAGGATATCAAAAAACCTAATTATGATCTGACTAATCCGGACGCCTAGCAACCCCAGGCATTGGTGACTGCGCGCCCGGCTTCGGCCTTCTGCCTGCTCCTCCTTTTCAACCCTGCTGCACTCCTCCGTCAGTGGACACAGAGAGGTTCCTGCTAGCGTGCTCGTCGCCGACACATCTCTGTGTGCCTCTAAATGTTAGGCTTTCATTGTATTTCATTATATTTGTAATATTATGGTGTCACTTGTAACCATCTCGAATAAGCTTACGTAGGTACCTAAGTCTGCCGCCCAGCGAAATGTCTCGCAGCAGTTCGCTCCCACCACCTGTCGCTTCGCCAGGCCTTCCCGATAGATTCGATACAGAAAGTCATTCTGAGCAGAAGCCCAGCGTAGCCTAGCGAGGAGCAGCCTGGCGCGGCCCGACTCGGCCGGTACATTTTGTCAGAGTCGTCATACGATCCATGTGTTCTTCTCTTTGTATTGTTAGGTAGTGATTTAAGACATTTTGACGTCGTTACTAGTAGCATATTACGATATACATAATACTATTTAATATTTCTGAAGACTTGGCTCTATGTTATGAATTAGCTATCTATAAGTTAAGCGCTTAGGTTATGTTCGTGAGGGAGCAGCGCACGAAGCGCGTTGTACGCCAAGGGCCTAATCTCTATGTCGAACCAACATCACCATATACAACAATTGCCTCAGGAGGTCGCTCCAACTGTTTGTAAGACCAGCTGGTAGTATTGAGAATACAGGTACAGCCTAGTGCAGATATAAAAACAGTGGCGATTGTAGCTGTGTTATAAAGAACCATACCCTTTAACTATCACTCGCTCAATATCCAAGTCAATCGATATCTATGTACTTGTATACCAAATATGTGTAGGTACAGATTGTACAATGTACACGGCCAGAGTCTGGCCAACTAATGTTAAGCCTGAACTAGAGCCGCTACATTTATTAACTAATAACATTTGCAAAATTATTAAAATATGAACACTGTTTTTCTTGTCATCATATATGTAAAGGCTGATAAAATATAAAAACACGTTGTTATTGTGAAAATAGTAGTCGCTATAAAATACATTATCTCAGGCTTGGCACTTGTCATGGTGTTATATAAAATCAACTTTGTAAATCAAAGGCTACACATTCATCAGAGAAGATATTTGAAAAAGTCGCAATGTAAAAACTTTACGATAACAACACCATGATCAATCACAACCACTATCAATCTGGCTTACAGCTAGGTGTCCTAGCTGTAATCCAGATTAAATTCAACTTTCGTTGGCCAGACTCCAGTTTTTGAAGAAATTATTGTAGTTACAAGAAACCAATTGTAATCGCCATCAATTATACAATTACTATGTATACTTTAACGCCGCTGTCTACTGTAGCACTGTGTAACTACCTGCTATTTATGGATAACTATGTAA
Source organism: Spodoptera exigua (assembly GCA_902829305.4). Taxonomy (NCBI): domain Eukaryota; kingdom Metazoa; phylum Arthropoda; class Insecta; order Lepidoptera; family Noctuidae; genus Spodoptera; species Spodoptera exigua. The sequence goes on along the minus strand of LR824601.2, from coordinate 234,952 downwards.
TTACAGTAACCTGCCATGTAATTATTGTATATTGTGACCACGTTGTTTTTATATTCTTTAGTGGTAAATTATCTTTGTACTTAACTGTAGCATCCTACTTTAATTGTGCCCTGTGTGTGCAGGCAGTCACGTGACTGCTCGTTACATTCATTATAATTTACGTTTACTAAGGGGTGACGTCACAACTTAGGTTCATATGTAGCATTTTGTTCAACATATCAAATTAATATACCACAATCATATACTAAGTTATCGTGTTACATGATGCTGTCAACTGACGTATATCTAAATATACGTAGGTATAGCAGGTGCACCTGCAATGGAGTGTTCAATTATTAAATAATAATAAAAAATGCTTTATTGACTAGCAAATGATTTACAAGTGGATTTTAATGAATGGTGGGTACAGTACTGCACTTGAACACAATTCAAATGACCAATAACACTTCAACTAGGCCGAGCCTGTATCTTAGGTGTTAGTTAGGGATTGCTGCAGCAGATTGTCGCCAGCTAGCAGAATACACGCACACGTAGCGGGAGATCAGACAGGGCCAATTAAAGCGGGACCGGCTGCAGCTGCCAGTTCCATGTAATGATATTGTACAACGGCACTAAACTATGCGACTCTTGGAATTTAGTGGTAAACTGCTATAGCTACCTACTACTTAGGTACCTTAGAACATGAGTTTATATCAAGTTATGTACTTACTTTACAGTGCGCTCGTTGTCAACGATGGTGTGTGTAAGTGGGGAACAGTATTGGGTCACTATACCTGCCCATAATGGCATTTAAGCGATAGTTTACAGAGAGAACAGATGCTAGGAACTTGAAACATAATTATAATATCTAAATATATTCTAACTGCCGATTTCAATTACTTATCTTCATCCAAAATGTATGAATCGATCAAATGTTTAGACAGAACACACATTAGAGCAATGTCATTGTAGAGATAGGTAATTAAAGTCGGCGGCAGTGGACAGGCGCTTGAATACCATTTGGTACGTGGCGAGGTACGTCTAGTAAGCGATCATCTCGTGAAGTGGATCGTGTGTTTTATTAACTATCGCTAAACACGAGTTTGACTAGGGATTGTAAAGTAACCTACTTTATTTCACCACTGGTGGGTACCACTAAATTTCTTGATATTTTAACTACACTACTGAGGTAGTCGCTTGCAGCTTTACTTTGTAGGTACTCGAGAATGTATGGAGCCGACAATTCGGCCACGTGATGGTGACTGCATAAAACAGTACAATAGTATTTAAATTTGTCGATACACGATAACGACAACATAAATTTGTCAATTTTTATTCCCGTAAGCGACTGCTAGAGCCGCTGTGTAATTTGCCAAACATAAGTTTACGTCGCCGCCATCGAGTATTGACAAATACCATTGCTAGTAGTACAAGTAGTGGCGGTAGCCAACGTTTGCAGGATGCTGCATAGAGCATGTTCCCATGCGAGTACCTACGTGTGCGCCGCAGCGACTACTTCAGGCGTCACCTTCCTCCTTTGTATTATTATTGTTAACGCTAAGACATTGTATGTACGTATGTATCAATGCTTTCCTTATGTTGTAATCTGTCATAATAAATGGTGTTATGTGTATTAAAACTGCGTTTCACTGGAACAATTGAGGCATGAAGTTCTTTTTTATTATTTTAAACCAAACTATACAGTTCTTTATTTGCTCCTTATTTAATTAAAACGTTAAAAGGATAAGACTCTAAGCTCTATCCAAATATTAACGAACTATGCTCAAAAACGTAGTTTTGGACTCCGACTCCGGTGCGCCTACACCACTTTACGTAGCCCAGTCGACACGCACAACGGAAATTGACTACAAACAATGCGAGTCCCATGTTTGTGCTCTAAATTGAAGGCACTTATTTCGAAACGCACAGAAATTTATTCTTGAGCTCACAAGATCCATGTAATAAATTACCCCCGATGAAACAACCAATTATCTTACACGGTTTTTTTTGTGAGGGGAAAATCATCAAATGACTTCTCCGGGAGGGAGTGTCAGACTCTTACAGACTAAAACGCTCCCGTTCCTTCTCCTGCTCTGGGCCGAGGTCGCAGTGCTTCATTGCGCTTATCCCGCAACACCGGCTGAACAATTATCTTACACGGTATCACGTTAATATTGCAACAAGCAACACACCTAGAGCGCAGCCGCTCATGTACGTATCGCTTGGTTTATTTCAATCACCAACTCGTATTGGGCTCAATGACTTAATGACGGTCGTTGTACAGCTGACGACGTTGATGTTTGGGGCGAAAAGCGTTTGATTGCGCTGACACTTACTGTATTTGGATCATTACAATATTAGAAACATTGCACTCCGGCTTTTAAAATTAAGTATATTTAGAAGATCGACAGCTAAGCGTACGTGTAAACGGTTCTTAATCACAGGGTTCTTCGATGAAAATAGACGTTCAACACCAGTTCATATATTGGGTCCGTTTCTCGTTTTAGTTTATTATTACTTGTCATGTCTTTTCTAAATTTACCAAAAATGTTAATGTTTGCAGATGATGTTAAACGTTGGAATTTGTAACAAGATGATGTTTCTGGGTATTTCTTTAGACATAAATAAGGCTTTAATCAGGAGTTCACAAAAAAGCTTAGTTACTATATTTTTTCATAAGTCGGCAAACGAGCTGATTTCTTAGCAATCAGCGACACCCATGGATACTCATAGTACCTACTAAAGAAGTACATAACTACAAGTGCATTGTCGCCCTTTCGCTTTCTTTATGTATTGCTTCACGCCGGTTTTCTGTGAGGCCACGGTATCACTCCGGTCTAACCGACCCATTCGTGCGGAAGCATGGCTCCCCACACTATAATATATGAATATCCTAATAGTTTGTAGCCACCCCCATTGCAACACACTTCCACAATACTCATACTGCAAAAAGTATTCCGTCATTAGGCACCTGCGTCGGTGCAACGTGAGATCGCCGTCACAATTATCTACCCAGTCTTTAAGGAGAGAACCAATGAGTTCGCCATGCACTGACCAAGCGTGGCCCCCGCGCCGCGTCATAGACAGGCGCAAACTTTTGGGACTCCTCCACATCCTGTGGTGGTGGCATGGTGGAGATGCATGTAGGGCAATGTTATTTAAGATCAATGTATAGCATTATGAGTGTAAAATCAAATAAAAAAAACTGTAATTTATTTCAACCGTCCCCAAGTCAGCGTCAGTTTGTATTTTTCATTAGGGTCATGGCTGTTCGCATAATCCGCGGCTATTGCACGATCACGGCCAGGGGATATGGTGGCGAAGGCGCTCACACGCGCTCCGGCGCGATCTCAAGCCAGAGTGGAAGCAACGTCTGCCGGCCGGAAGCAACCGAAGGCCGGGCTCGCTGTTAGAGCAGCGGTAAGACCACTCTTTGAGGAGCGTCTTCAAATGGTTCGAGTTCTACTTAAAAGATATAGAACAAATTATAGAAACAGAATATTTTTATAAGGAAATACAGAAGATCAGATCAAACCGTAAATCAGTTAACGCCTCTATCCGTCAAGGGAGGGTCATAGGATGCCTCATTAATGAACTTCCTGAAACAATTAACCGATACTCAATTTGTGCCAAAAAATTGATAATATATACGGAAAACTACATTCTCTTCTAAATTCAACACTCAACTGGATGGAAAACCATAACTTGAAAATAAACTTCTCATAAACAAAATTAATTTCTTTCCACCCCCATCAAAAAACACCGATAACTAGAACAAGTTAACAAATTGACACTCCTTGGTTTAGTAATAGATACACATGTAAATTGGAAAACGCACATACAAAAATTCGATCATAACTTTCAAAATTTTCTTACGCCTTACACGAAATAAATAATCCACCAACTTACAAACAGCACTTGTTACATATTATGCCTACGCCCAAGCGTAGCTTAATTATGGCATCATAATTATGGGGAAATAGTACCGATTCACCTCAGAATACAGAACAACAGAAGGCGTCATCGCGCTTCAAACAGAAGCAACTAAAACCATTCTCAACTAGAATAGTATGAAATTTCTACGATTAGTCAATTTTGGCAAGTGGCATGTCGTGACGTATTTACGAATATCAATTTTAATTTCATTATGCCGTCTTGTGTTATTACTACGAGTAAAAATGCGACTGAAATTACGAAAAAAGTGGATAAGATTACATTTCATCTGCAAGCATCGACTGCAATAGTATATTTAATTAATTATTGAATTTTTTGAATCGATTTATTTTTCTATGAAAATGATGCCGCCATTTTGTGAGTGTTGTCATTCTTGGTGAAAATTTTACCCACTTATTTATTTGTGGTGGGTTATATTTTTGTCCATTATGGAGCCTATGTCATATTAGTTTCCCTGACAAAAAAATAAATACAAATCATACAAAGGGCACGGTTAGATTAATTTTGGAAACCATCTAGCCAGAGCATAGTTTGCTCAATTCACTTTGAAGAGATATATTTATGACAAAGGTGGTTTGAAAACAACATATCCTACTAAGATATATCTATACCAATTATAATGCTCAAGAGTTTGTTTGTTTGTTTGCTAGAATGCGCTAATCTCAGGAACTAAGTAAAGTAAGTAGACTTCTAATCTTTAGTTCCGAGTCTAAAGACATTAAAAAAACTAAACCAGCAAAAGGGAACGCAATAAAACCTTTGTTCTTATTGAAGCTTTTTTTATTTGTTGTGTATATTTACCCCAAACCAAGGGAATTCTTCCACTGTCGGCAACACTACGCGGGTGGGAAGTGCGGCTGGCGGGGGGATTGACGTATTGTATTTGGACACATTTGACGACATGTAATTATGAGTGAACGCGGATTCTAGTTTGTTCTGTATTCTGAGCGATTCACACACCATTTTAACCTTGCAAAATAAACTCATCCGCACTTCAAAAACACAAAACTTTCACACTTACCTGTTTATATATTCTACGAATATGCAAATTCGTCCGACATCTCCCTAAATTCTATACAACTCGACAAGATACTCAAACAAATAAAGCCTTCGACATAAGATGCTCGACCGGAGTGATACCACGGCCTCACAGAAAACCGGCGTGAAATAACCACTGCGTTGTGTTTCGCCGTGTGAGTGAGGTTACCGGAGGCCCAATCCTTCCCCTTCCCCATTCCCTCCTCAATCCCTAAATCTCCAAATCCCTAATCTCTTAAAGGTCGGCAACGCACTCGTAACACCTGCGTTGCGAGTGTCCATGGGCGGCGCTGATTGCTTACCATCAGGTAATCCGTCTGCTCGTTTGCCGACCTATTACATATAAAAAAAAATAAAAAAAAAATAAGAATATATAAATCTACCTACTTACATCCCATTTATAAATACACTCTTCCGGTCCGCTAATTATGTCATTAAAAATTTATAACTTACCCAAAACTATCAAAGATAAACCAAAAACGACTATATATAAACGAATAAGCAAATTAAAACACTTTCTACAATCTATCATAATCTAAAATTTCAAGCCACCTTTGACCCCCTCATAGATCAAAAACTATTTCACATAAACGTATCAAATTTGGCTCATATATTGAAACTTGCGAGATAACTGTGTATTCTAAATTTCATAAGCTTATCTCAAACTGTTGTTTAGATATTAATGTCCAAAAATCCTTATTTTTATCCTTATTGACTGACTGACTGACTGACTGACCTATATAGGTCAAAATTCTAACCAACTGGGTTATCTAGAGAGTTCGAATTTGGAATACAAGTAGTTTCTAGTAGTGTATACATAACAGAAAAATTAAAACATTTCGGTATTTCGGTCCAGCATCCCAGTAATCCTATACAATTATATGGAATTACAAAGTTATTTGTGCAGTTTATTGAGAGTGTATTCATCTAACTATGATAATTTATGATAGTTAGATGAATACAGATTTAGATAATATAGAAAATAACACTGAGATGAAAATTAAGTATACCCCGTAAACGTAGGAAACTACATTAACTAATTCTATTGTTTTATATTTATAGTCTACTTTTAGTTTTGAATTTGTTCTTTTATAAGGACTCACGATGTTACGAGGATTATGTACTAACCTACAAAAAGTAATGATATCCAATCAAAAACATAAATGTGAAATGGGAGCCAAGTTCAATAATATGATATTAATGCCTTGGTTGTTAATTGACTTCAACGACAAAAGAAGTGGAATCTAAATGGGTGCCAAGTTCAATGGTGGGTCCTGAAATTTATTTACAAGTAACAGTATAACATATCATACCTCTTATCACATATAAAAAAAAACCGACTTTAAAAACAAAAAAGTGTCAAATAAGTAATTAAAATTGATATTCTAATAGCACTCTTACGTACGCGAAGCTAATACTTTTAAAATTAATAATAAAACACTATCAATTCTATGTGCTACCTATTCATAGGTTTGAAGTCGGTGCCAAGCCTAATACACAATATAATAAGCATGATTACATGAGTACCTACACTCGCCGGGCGCGTGTGAATTTATTTGTTAGGATTTAAGAAATGTAGTACCGATTTTCTAACTTGATGGCGTAAGCGTAGAATCAGAAGTCTATATGGTTGCGTTACCGGCGAAACTGTATATAGCTTAGAAAGATATTTGGATGAATTATGAAAGTTTTCTCGTACTTGGTTGTTAAAAGTAGTAGTAGATGGCTGCGTTGTTAGTTGTGGAAATTTCGTCTTTCAGCAATTAAACAGTCTTAATTCTCATTTAGTTTTATTCTGTTTAGGGCTTGGCACCGACTTCAAATCTATGAATAGGTAGCACATAGAATTGATAGTGTTTTATTATTAATATTAAAAGTATTAGCTTCGCGTACGTAAGTTTAAAACGTAGAACGTAAAGTTTAAACGTAGTTTTTTTTATTTTTTACTTTTTAGTATCTGTTACAAGTTCTTCTGTAAACTACAGTAACATTTTAAATATAAATTAACATATTGAATTGTATATACTTTTTAAGTAGCTTTGTGTACCTAGGCCAACGAAAGGAGCCGCTCGTTAAAAAAAATAGATCTCAAGAAATGGGAAAGTTCTCATCATCATCATCATCATTATCAGCCATTTAAATGTTCCCACTACTGGAACACAGGCCATCTCTCCAGGAAAGTTCTTAACAATATAAATTAAGTCCAAACACGAGGTAGCTACTGTAAACCGTTGAGGAGTTCCCTAGACTGTCCTTCGTCTTCATCATCAGATCCCTGATGACAGTCACAATCCATCTAGATGTAAAGTTCTTATCAAAACGAATTAATTAAGCTCAAACACAAGGAAGCTGCTATGAATCGTTGAGGAGTTCTCTCGACTGTCTCTCGGTTCCATCCGGAATTCCCTCGTCGGTCAATGGTCTCCATCATCAGGTAAACTGCAAACCTTCAGTTGTTATAATACATACAGGTACAAAGTTTTCATCAATATAAATGAATTAAGTTCAAATACGAAGTAGTTACTGTAAACCGTTCAGGAGTTCCTTGAGCTGTCCTTCGTTCTCATCATCAGACCCTTAATGACAGTTACAACCAAGCCTGCTGCAAAGTGCTCGTCAATACGAATCATTCAAGCCCAAACACAAGGCAACTACTTCAAATAGTCAAGGAGATCCCTCGACTGTCTTCCAGCTCCAACATCTGGTCGACTTCGACCTTCATCAAGTTGTAGTGTTGATAAAGGCCTACTTAAACATCATACAAAAACACTACTCGCCCCTACAATTTTCGAAAGTTCCCCTCGGTTTCTCCAGGATTCCATCATCAGATCCTGACCTCATGACAATGGGACCAAATGGCAAGTATACCCTATCGAATAAAAAAAGAATTTTGCAAATCGGTCCAGGCGTCTTCGAGTAATCGGTGTACATAGATAAAAAAAAAAAAAAAATACGCGTCGAATTGAGAACCTCCTCCTTTTTTGAAGTCGGTTAAAAATAATGTATTGTAGCGTAAGGTCTGTCTTGCCTAGTTTTCATTATATGTATATGAATTATTTATTATTTGGATTCTTGACAGAAGTTTAAAGGTTTGTGAAATCTCGGCAAATTAGACCTTAAGCTACCAAGGAAAACAGTAATAGTGTGAAGATATACTTATCAACAAAATAGCCCAGGGACATATCACAAGACATCAGCCTGTTGTTTTACTGATGGGTGACAGTACAGGTGTTAGAAAAAAGGACATTCTTGATGGTATCAACACCTTATTAAAGCTGGATTTGGGAAAGATAGTTTTATGTGCTTTCCCATATTCAGACACTCTGTCAGTGTCTGAAAATCAAAGAATAAATAGCATAAACAATATGATATTTAATTTGACTTGTCATAGTGACAATATGTTATTTTTTGATACTAACAAATTTGTTAGTGGTTTTAAATTGACTAGGAAATCTTTGTCCATTCCTAGAAAATGTAAAGTTTTACTTGCTAGCCTTCTAGCAAATATTATTAACTTAGCATGTAGTTTAAGTGACGATACTGCATTATTTAGATACTCTAATAATGTAGTGATAGACTGTACATATAATAGTACGATGGAGACTCAACATTTAGTGACAAATGTGGGTAGCACTCCAGATAACTTTTTAAATTAAATTTTAAGACAACGGAAGAAAACCTTTTAAATTCTAATGCTACAAGTTATCAAAAGGTATCTTCTCGCAATAAATTATATTCTAAAAACAAACGAGGAAATTTTACACTCCTCAGTCAAAATATTCAGGGCATTTCATCCAAGTTACTAGAATTGGAATTATTTTTAGAAAAATTTAAATTTGACATAGTTTGTATAACAGAGCATTGGATGAAGAAGTATCAGGCAGAATTTATGAGTTTTAAAAATTATTGTGTTGGTAGTTTCTTTAGCCGTCAAGCAATGATTCATGGTGGTAGTTTAATATTATTAAAAAACTCAATTAAATATAAAGAAAGACAAGATATTACTTCACTTTCCATTGAGCATACAATTGAATTGTCCTGTGTGGAGCTGGATAGGCATGTTGTAATATGCGTTTATAGACCTCCTAACTTACAGAACTTAAACATTTTTAACTCAGTCATGGAACAAGTTTTGCAGAAAGCGTGTTCAAACAGTAAATTCACAATAGTATGTGGCGATTTTAATATTGATCTCTTAGAAAACAATTCTAATTGTGTTAATTTGGTAAGTCTTTTTAAATCTTTTGATTTGTCTAATGTTTTCCTTGAGCCCACCCGAGTAACATCCACCTCGGCTACATGCATAGATAATATATTTTGTAACTGTAATTATTTACATAAGGATATAATAAATACCTTACCATCAGACCACAGTGGGTTAACAATGAACCTTAACAACATCACAAAGGTGCCAAAAAAGGAAATAATGTTTAGGCAAATCACAAATAAAAGGGTTGAGTTATTAAATAACAATTTGAAACATAAATTATGCAGCCCATCACATGATTATGAAGGTCCAAGTGAGATATATGACAATCTACTGTCCGTGATTAAAACCCAGTTTGATAAAATATTCCCCTTAAAAAGAAAAACTATTGAGTGTAAATTTGTATTCTGTGACTGGGCTACCCCAGGTATTCGTAGAAGTAGGGAAAGGTTATTTGAGCTATATGGTATGAAACCATTTGATACTAGTGAAGCCTTCAGCAAGCATGTGTCCAAATATGCAAAAATATTTAAAACAGTCTGTAAGCAAGCTAAATCACTTTATATTGGCAATAAGATTAAAAATGCTGAAAATAAAACAAAAGCTACGTGGAAGGTAATTAATAACGAGACAGGCAGAAATAAATTGCATAACACGGAATTTAATTTAAATACGGATAATGGACGAGTTAATGCTAATCAAGAAGTTGCCCAAGAATTCGAATTTTTTTTCAAGAATATCCCCATTAAAACTACGAAAGACTTAGAATCATCTCCGGCACTTTCTATTAGTCTTCTTAAAAGAAATGTTAAAGAATGCCGTTCTGGCTTCCGATTTCAGTACACGGACCCGCAATCAGTAATAAAGGCGTTTAAAGACATAAAAGTTAAGTCTACAGAGGATCTATGGGGAATGTCTGTTGTGGTGTGTAGGTCTTTTATAGAAGCTATAGCTCCTTACTTAGCTGTAATTTTTAATAAAAGTGTAGATCAGGGTGTTTTTCCAAATTTGATGAAACTTAGCAAGGTAGTTCCGTTGTTTAAATCTGGCGATGACAATGATCCCAATAATTATAGGCCGGTATCAATTTTACCAGTGCTTAGTAAAGTGTTTGAAAAGCTAATGCTTTCTCAGATGCTACGACACTTTAACATAAATTCCATCTTTCATGACCAACAATATGGGTTTACCAAGGGTCGATGCACAACTGACGCCGGTGTATCTCTACTTAAGCATGTTTTTGCCTCATGGGAAAAGTCAAACGACGCTATTGGGATATTTTGTGACCTGTCTAAAGCTTTTGATTGCGTTGAACACACGACACTGTTGCTGAAGTTGGAACACTATGGCATTCGAGGGGTATCTCTCAATTTATTAAAATCATACCTGCAGGATAGGCAGTTCAAAGTACAAGTAAATAAAGTGAACTCCCAGGGTACTAGCATATCTATGGGGGTACCACAGGGCTCAATATTAGGTCCTTTCCTGTTTTTAGTGTACATAAATGATTTACCTCATTTATTTCAACGTGAACCGGGAATGGTATTATTTGCTGATGACACATCGTTGATTTTTAAAATAAATAGACGGACAGATAATTATGACGACGTAAATAATGCTATAACGAAGGTTCATAATTGGTTTACAATTAATAATTTAGTCCTAAACGACAAAAAGACTAAATGTATACGATTCAGTTTGCCAAATGTTAAAAGTAACGAATGTGACATATTATTAAACGGTAATAAATTGGAATTTGTAAAACAAACTACTTTTCTGGGTATAACCATAGATGACAAACTACAATGGGGGCCCCATATCACATCTCTGGCAGGACGGTTGAGCTCTGCAGCATTTGCTGTCTGGAAGATCCGACAGCTAACAGATGTGGACACTGCAAGACTGGTGTACTTCAGCTACTTTCATAGCATTATGTCGTATGGCATCTTGTTGTGGGGACAGGCTGCTGACATTGAGTCTATCTTTGTCTTGCAAAAGCGTGCCATCAGAGCTATTTACAATCTAAAGCGTCGTGAGTCTCTTAGAGAAAAGTTTAGAGAGATCAATATTATGACCGTGCCATGTCAGTTTATTTATGAAAACATTATGTATGTTAGGAAAAACTTAAAAATATTCGATAAGGTGTCAGATAGACATAATTATCAAACTAGACATAGAGATAGATTATGTCAGCCATTATTTAGATTGGCAAAGGTACATAAGTCGTTCATGGGATTCTGTGTTAAATGTTATAACAAAATCCCAGGCGAAATACAACAATTAAATGAAAGAAATTTTAAATTATGTGTAAAGAAAACTTTATGTAGAAAAGCATACTACACACTGAATGATTACATTGTAGATAAAGATGCTTGGAGACATGCTGGTCCTGCTCCACAGGATAGCAAACGTACACCAAAATAAATAACGTTCCAATGGATTTTGCTTGAACGGGACTTCTTCATTTTAGTGAAATTGCATTATATTGTATAACTATAACTTGATAAATTTGTAAATGTGAGTACCCTGTAACCTATTATAATTGGTTAGACTAGCAGAATGTCGGTCCTTATAACAGCTTGGAGTTGTCATGCTCACTGAAAGGTCACACTGGCGGTGGCATGGGCACTGGATCGCTTAATTCCCTATAATATGGTTGAGTTGGGCGATGCTGGTGTACGTGTCATGCTCGTGAACGAGCGCCGTCAGTTGGGACTGGTCAGCTCCAGACTGCCTATTGTCCTTAAGGTTACTTTATTTTTATATTTGAATAAATATTAGTGTTACACTGTTCTCACATAATTAAACCAACTGTTTGTAAAAGGAATCTGTATGTGAAACTGATTTAAAAAGAGTAACCATGGAGTTTCTTGCTCGTTCTTCTCCATCGGAATCTACACTTTGGAACGAGCAAATAGCTTCACTAAGAGGACTGACCGACAGACTGACACTATTTTTTATTTTAAATTTTGTTTGACGTTCAAAAGTGCCTGTAAAGGTCTAATTGGAATAAATGATTTTTGACTTTTTTTTTTTTTTTTTTGACTTTTTATGTGCCTATTATTCGTTTGATGATTAGTAGGTACCGATCAATATATTTTTCTAATACTGTTGTTGCTTGTTAAGTAGCATTTTTTGTCAAAAATTATTTTATTTCACCATTCTAAGTGATAGGCAGAGAAAATAAAGATGCTTCTCGAATGAGAGGACGACGGCTGCTTGAGACCGAAAAACGCGGTATCTGATGGTAGTCCTGAGTTAGTCAGAAAACGGTGCTTTAAACCGTTGAGGAATTCCCTCGACTGTCAATGGTCTCCATCATCAGGTAAATTGTAAACTGTAAACTGCAGACCTTCAGTAGTTATAATCCATATAGGTACAAAGTTTTCATCAATATAAATGAATTTGGAGTGAGCTGTCCTTCGTTCTCATCATCAGACCGTTAATGACAGTTACGACCAAGCCTGGTGCAAAGTGCTCACCAATACGAATCATTCAAGCCCAAACATAAGGCAACTACTCCAAATAGCCAAGGAGATCCCTCGACTGTCTTCCAGCTCCAACATCTGGTCGACCTTCGTCAGGTTATAGTGTTGTAAAAGACCTACTTAAATATCATACAAAAGAACTACTTGCCCCTATAATTTTTAAAAGTTTCCCTCGATTTTTCTGGATTTCCTTCATCAGATTCTGACCTGGTGAATATGGGACCACCTCGAAATCATACCCTATTGAACAATAAAAAAAATTCCAAACAACACTATAATATATGAATGTAGCATGTCATTATGTATTTAGTTTTATTATATATAGGTATTGTTCGACTTTATAAAAATACCACCTGTATAACATATAGAATGCTAATAAAGTATTGAGTATGAGTATGAGACGCCATGGCGTCCTCACCATCCGCCTGACAATGACGCAGGTGCTTCACCGCTGGATCCGAAACAGGAATCTACCGAAGCTGCCGTGCCCTCTCCTCGTGTCCTCTCCGAACCAGTTATGCTCGCAAAGAAGGAGGTGGAACGCGTGAGGGAACTATCCTCTACACGCCCCAGCCGCCACAGTACCCCTACTGTGGCGGCTGGGGCGTGCCTCCGGATGTCGGGGATAGGGAGATGATCTCCGGCCACCGTAAGCGCGGATCTGCAGTCAGTAAAGATAGGTCATAATATAATAAAGGCGCGATATGGTTTTGTTTTTTAAAAAAACGTTTAACTTTTCGGGTGCGGTTACAAACATAAAATTTCGCATACACTTGACACCCAGACCTGGAAAAACAATTTGTGGATCACATAAAATATTGTTCCGTGCGGAAATCGAGCTCGCGATAAGTTCCACGGCTGCCAGTTGCCCAGCCACCGCACCAACCGTGGAGTCATTGTATGTTCTTTGAGCCTCTCACCAATGGTCCGCTTCGTTTGCCCAATGTAGGGACTACTACAGCTACTGTTGATCTAATAGGGATGGAAAAATTTCTAAGGACGGATCTGATCTTTGTTTGTCACACCCTTGATGTACGGTTCGGCATGAAGGCAAGTTGTCTGCTCACGTTTGGATGTCTCCCCCTATTCAGCGGTCACAATAGTCGCCCATCAACAATATGTTATATCCGTTCTTTTTCAGTGCCTCTTGAACGTGCTCTGGCCCTAAAATGTTCAAGGTCACAGAGGTCATAAGCTCTGTTCTTAAGTGATGTCATCACGGATTGTAAGTGTCGGGGGTGGTGATGTGACGTTGCATGTAAGTACCGATCAGTATGAGTTGGCTTTCGGTATACACAGAATGATAAGGACCCATCAAATCTCGCGGCTATTTTACCGTTAAAGAATGACAACGATTTGCCTGTGTCCAGCTCATAAGTAAAGCGCATTTTTTGGTGGATGCTACTTAGGTGATCTACATTATCAACATACTTCTTGTTCACCTCCCTTGATAATGCTGAAAATGACATGCCCATATCTTCAGCCGAGACCAGCTGATGTTCAGCCGAGATTGCAGGGTAAGCGCAATGACGCGTACTCGCCTTAGAGCAGGAGAAGGAACGGGGTGTTTTGAGCCAGTAAAAGTCTGACATCCCTCCCACTCGGCCCTGGGCGGGAGAAGTCATGTGATGATATCGTCCTCTATACCTCGACATCTAGGGTTCACGCGGGAACCGTAACCAATTGGGTCAGGCCACAAGCAAGGGCAATGTCGTGGACAGATCTCCCCGCGTGGTCAGTCCTACCAGAGCCAAACCAGTGGGCGTGATGGACAAATCAAATCAAATCAAATCAAATTCTTTATTTCAAGTAGACCACAACAGGCTCTTTTGAACGTCAAGCAAAAAAGATATCATAAGGTTTAAGTTTATATATGTCAGTCTGTCCGTCTGTCCTCTAGTGAAGCTATTTGCTCGTTCCAAAGTGTAGATTCCTATGGAGAAGAACGACCAAGAAATTCCATGGTTACTCTTTTTCAATCACTTTTCACAATGTATTGTTACATAGTTTAGATAGTTATATTATGTGAGAACAGTGTAACACCAATGTTTAACCAAAGGATCAGAAAAAAATGAACCTCAAGGACAGCAACTTTAGACACTCTCGAGTTGACCAGTCCCAATAGGCGGCGTCTGTTCACGAACATGACACGTACACCAGCACCGCCCAACTTAACCATATTATAGGGAATCGAGCGATCCAGTGCCAATGAGACTCCTGAGTGAGCATGACAACTCCCAACTGACACAAGTACCAATATGCTATGAGTCTAACTCAATTATAATAAGTTACAGGGCTCTCACATTTACAAAAATCCAGTTCATTAACAATTTACAATATGGTGAATAATTTAATAATTCAGATCAAAATGCCTCTTAACATTAACAATCTTTATCCTGTGCAGTAGAACCAGCCACGCTCCAAGCATTTTTATCTTCTATATAATCATTTAGTTTGTAGTATGCTTTCCTACATAAAGCTTTCTTTATACATAATTTAAATTTGCTTTCATTAAGATTTTGTATTTCACCTGGGATTTTATTATAACATTTAGCACATAATCCCATGAACGACTTATGCACTTTTGCTAATATAAATAAAGGCTGACTGAAATCTATTTCTATGTCTAGTAAGATAGTCATGTTTGCCAGATACTTTTACAAATAGCTGTAGGTTTTTTCTAACATACATAATGTTTTCATAAATATTTTAACATGGTCATAATGTTGATCTCCTTAAACTTTTATGACGGCACGCTTTTGTAAGCTAAAGATAGACTCAATGTCGGATGCCTGTCCCAATGAATTCCATACGACATGATGCTGTGAAAGTAGCTAAAGTACACTAGTCGTGCCGTGCCCACGTCGATTAGCTGACGGATCTTCCAGACAGCATAAGCTGCCGAGCTCAATTCTCCTGCTAGAGATCTAATGTGGGGCCCCCATTGCAGCTTGTCGTCTACAGTAATCCCCAGGAATGTAGTGTCCTTTACAAATTCCATTTTCTGACCATTTAATATATCATCGCATACGTTACTTTTAACATTTGGCAAAATAAATCTAATGCATTTCGTCTTTTTATCGTTATGTACTAAGTTGTAACTTTTGTGAACCAATTATGAACTTTCATTAAGGCATTATTCACTTCGTCATAATTATTTGATCGTCTATTTAAGTTAAAAATCAATGATGTGTCATCAGCGAATAATACCATATGCGGTTCACTTTGGAATAAATGGGACAGTTCATTCACATAAACCAAAAATAAGAATGGACCCAATATTGAACCCTGCGGTACGAACATAGATACGCTAGCACCCTGTGAGTTTACTCTGTTTACTTGTACTGTAAGTAGTCTTTCTAGAAGGTATAGCAATAGTGTCTCGTGCTCAACACAATCAAAAGCCTTCGAAAGATCGCAAAATATTCCGATGGCATCCTGTGATTTTTCCCACGAGTTGAAAACTTGTTTTCTAAGCGATACTCCTGCGTCTATAGTGCAAAGTCCCTTGGTGAACCCGTATTGTTGGTCATGGAAAATAGAATTCGTGACGCAGTATTTGAGTAAGTATCAACTTTTCAAACACTTTACTGAGCACTGGCAAAATAGAGAGCGGCCTATAGTTATTACGTTCTGTACTATCACCTGATTTAAGTAATGGAACTACTTTACTATGTTTCATTAAATCCGGGAAAGCCCCTTGATCTACACTTTTATTAAAAATGAAAGTTAAGTAAGGCGCTATAGTCTCTATAAAAGACCTGTACACTCTAACAGACATTCCCTAAAAATCTTCACTGGACGTTTCTTTGATATCTTTAAACTCCTTTATTACTGCCTGGGGGTTTGTATGTTTAAACCTAAAGTCCGAAGGACATTCTTTCACCTGTGAAGGTCGACAGCAAAGTGCTGGAGATGATGACAGAATAATTTACACTGGATATTTTTACGTTTTAGAGGGAACATTTTGTCGAACTGCATTTTTATGATGGATATTAAGTGGGCATAGGGCATTCCTTGTCTTGTAATGGGCTGCATAATTGATGTTTTGAATTGTTATTTCATGATTCAATTTTTTTTGTTTGTTATCTGTCTGAATATAATTTCCTTAGTTGGCACAGTTTTTGAAGTATTAAAGTTGACTGTTAGCCCACTGTGATCAGATGGTAATCTGTTTACAATTTCTTTATGTAAATAATCACACTTACAAAAAATATTATCTATACAAGTTGCCGAGGTGGATGTTACTCGGGTCAAGGAAAATATTAAACAAATCAAAAGATTTAAAAAGACTTAATAAGTTTGTACAACATGACATTAAAATTACCAAGTAGGATGACAACCGCTTAGAGTACCTGTACCCTGCACAAGATCTACAGCCATCTGGAAGTGTTCCATGAGTCGGTCAGTCTCACTATCACCGCTATGTGACCTAAAATGTAAATGTAAGTAGTCGTCGCTATCTAGAGTGCGTGCAGTTTTATCTACCCCCCCAGAGTAAAACGTGGGGGCGGCCCGGACGTCCACTTCCAGAATATTTACGCCTTGAGTGTAAAACATATTGAGGTGTTGAAGCATAGGTATGCTTGTACTCATGTCTTGGCCTAACGTAAACAACGTAGTTTGATTCGCATTACTACTATTTAAAATTACACTTATATTTTGGTTTTGCCTACGTAAAATATTCCCTATTGTTATCTTATAAGCCTGTTATTTTCGTCTACAAATTAAATAATTAAAAGGCAAGACAATAATTGAAAACCAACAATATCTAAAAAGACAAGTGTTTAAGTTGTAAAAAAGTTATTTATTGACTAACACTCTAGTCAAACGGAACGGCGCGGTCAGGGGCGGCGGCGGCAGGGCGCACCGCACACGTCTTCTACTAATCTGCGCACTCGCGCAGTCTGCGCACCAGTCAAATTTATTCAGTCGGACTCGTTTGACGTCTCGCCGCAGCTCGGTCATTTTATATAACTAGGTATTCGAAATTAAGTGATAGTTGTGATTCCAGTGGGGCCCAGAAATACCGCTCGGTGATAGGAAACTTTACATCTTTCTTGGTTCGACCTTTGGAAACAACTTAAGTATTCACTATGGATTGGGCCGTGCCAGGAGGGATGCCCGAAGTAAACGACATCTTTGACGAAGTCACAAAAATCACATCTGATTTACTACCCAAAAACTATAGCGGCGATGTCCGGTCCACAAGGTGATTATTATTGTGTTAATGTTTGTGGTTAAGGCTGTGGTTGCATTCTCTGTGATTAATCATAAGATGACCGCTGGAGCGACACACGTCGTCAAGGTTTATGTCTTTTTACGGTTTGTCTAAGTGCGTTCGTACTAAGTGACCTCGAATGGAAGGTAAGGCAAGGCTTTATAATAGCCGAACTTCCTACACACAAATATTTATTTGTTGCATAAATTGCATCAATACCTAGCAAATCCTCTCTGTATTGGAATGTACAACACATGGCTGTGCACCGGGTAAGTAAATAGTTCACTGTTGCGCCGCCGCGAGCGAGCTCTCCCGACCCGGGAGATAATATTGATTTATGCAGTTCTAGTGCACTAGACTACACAATACCAAGCTAGGTACAGTTTACAGGCAGCGCGTTGCGCCGCGCACCACACCCTGAAACCGAACATTACACCCCACCCCCTAGGCCCACCCATGCTCCACCCTGAACCACCCCAAACTGAATAGAATGTGTTAAGACTTAATAACAGAATATTTTAATCATAAAATAATATCTTTTAGTTCTAGAATAAGTCAAAACTAGAAAACATCAAATAATTAACAAATGTCAATAATTCTTTTTAATATTCTATTATAATTGTAATATACTATAGGTAATATATAGTTTAATATTTTTCTTTTTACTTATATCACCAAGCACTTTTGTTTTATTTAATAAAGTGAGTGCAGCTGTCGTAAACATATAGGGTAATAAATGGATGTATACATATAGGATAATAAATGTAATAAAATCCCTATAACCTGTAAATGAATAAAATAATAAATGGTATCTCATACATACTTTATAGCAAGACAGCAAAACTGGTTGTTAACCTCTTGTCGGCTGGTAAATGATACAATAGAAAATACAAATTGTGTCTCACTGCAGCTGCGCTCCGGTACATCATGGATTAAAGCACATGATTGTTGTTATGACTCATGTGGCTTGCACATGCCATTTGGATCCTACACTTGTTGAATAGTCCTATACATACACATAGCACCATCCATGTGTCTATTCCTTACATGTTATTGCAACTTACAAATTAACTAAGAAAACCTCTATAAGTTTTCTACAGTGTACATGATATGCATGCAATCATAAAAAAGATATTTCCCACCACTGCATCCCACAAGCAGGGTATTATAAACCCCATATACTATTATAATACTCTGTCACTGCTGGTGCTTAAACATTGTGTCCCACTTAAGTATTAAGATGTTTAACAAAACCACAATAGTTGAGTAAAGCTATTTAGAGACTTGGTAACTTCTATTATTAGCAAGAACTACACACATTAAAACACTTTGAGAGCAAAATTTTCGCATTCTTGCCATAGTGAGACTGTTATTAAGCTTGTCTTGTGGCAACTGACAGCTTCCCTAACGATTCCAAAAGGCTCTATGTACATGTCAAGCTAGCTGGCTGAGGCACAATACAGGATCAACGGCATCCTAGCACCAATCATTATACCACCCTTTAAGATACTTATTTTTTTGAATGGTTCCGATTGCAATTCTTTGTCTTTCAGTGTTGCCACACATGTCCCGGCACAAATATGTCAAGTCGAGTGTTATTGTTGTTTTTTTCATTGTGATAGATTCTAGTCCATTACAATCTGCATCCCTGTCTTTGCTGTGAGTTCAAAGTCTCCTCGCTTGTATTTCAACCTGGTGTAAAAAATCCTAATGGTCTGAGTACTTAATTCTAGTCCAGAAGCAGTCCACAACTAAGCTTATATTTTAGAGGCACTGATTGTTGGGTCTCGGGCAGTCTAAGCTTTTAAATAGCAGTGATAGCAGTCAGACGACCACTGTTATTACTGTTATCTACGCCATTTTCACAACACAGGATTAGAATACAGCCACTCTAGTGCCTAGTACTCTCGTACAATGTTTTTCTACCTGTCTTTATTTTTGAATAAACCTATTTTCGAAAAGTCTAAAAGATTAATCAAGATTTCTGAATGGGTGTAAACAATTATTTGATCTCTGAACAGGTAAGGTACATTTAGAAATGATAAACTGATAGGTAATGATAAAGTCTTCTATTGTCTGTTTTCCTTACACTCAAATACACAAAAATGATAAATGATAGAAATAAAAAACATGATCGACCCGCGGCGAAAATGGCCGGAGCTGATGCCCAATCGAACTAACATACTAATAAATAATGGAATTAATACACGTATTTTATGTATTTCGCTGCGCGTCGATGTCAGCATAAAACCAATACTACTGCAATGTACGGCTTTGCTCGTACAATCTCGTTTTATACCTAAAGACTTATAGGCCGGTTACTAGCCGGGGTTTGCGGATGTATAGGGATCAGGTGGTGGTTAGTCAGTAAGAATGACACTCCCTGTCGCCCTAACAAGGTCATTTGGTAACTTTTCTCTCCGTAATAAAAAAAACTCAACAAATCTCAATCGTGCCATCCATCATTGATGTAATTATTTAAAAAAAGAAAACAATTTTGATATTGTAACGTAACAAAAACGATCAAAGTGATTTCAATCATTTTGTAATGTTTGTACACAGATATGTACGACCGTCGACCATACTCTCACAATATATCATTTACGAATCAGGTGTTCGGGAACAAATCTTTATTTTGACTAAATAAATAGTTATTATATCGTGTGTGTACTGTGACACGCTTTTAAAGAGTGTATGGTGTCCAAAACTGGAGGCAAAGGCACAATTACATAGACCAGTCTTTACTTATATGATTATATTAATATTGAATAATTAGTGTTTAATTGAATAATTAGTGTTTGTTATTGTATTTATCGAGGAAGGCTTTAGGCTATAAAATATCACGCTTCGATTTGTAGGAGCCAAGCAGCGAGTGAAACCACGCAGGAGAAGCTAGTTAGCTATATATGCACAATCGACTGCCTCGTTCGCTTGCCGAACTAAGGTTCTCAGGTTCGACTCCCGAGGCCTATATCGTTATGTGTGTCAAAATTTTACTTTTGCTAAATAACTGAATGAAATAAAACGGTCTGCTGTTGGGTGTCAGATTGTTGGTACGTGTCTCCACCTATACAATAAAGGTCCTGTTCCACCTGCACATTATGCGATACATGCATATAAATTATACAAACTTCGCGCTTTATTCAAAATGATCTAGTTCATAGTGCCTATACCAGTTACCGTACAATAGGCGTTAAGTATCGAACAGTGGATCAATAGTAACAGCTTTAAAAATATTGTAATAGTTAGCTTGCGGGGTGGTTCGGGAGACGGTTGCCGTGATGCTGGTGCCTACCTCCAGCAAGTACCTACACAGGTATCTGGCGCATGAATCAATATCGATGGCGCGGCGCCTCGCTCCCTCCCGCCCGCGCTGCCCGCGCCCGCCAACCGCCATCGTTTGTCAATTATATAAGCTAGCTACTTATTGTTGACACAACATCTTGTCTTTGTTCCCTGAAGGGGTGAGCAGAGTGCACGCACAAATATTGTTTGAATGTTACGTTGGCCATGCGGTGACGGCAGAGTACAAAATACTTTCCCCCATCTAGTGTTGCCGCGTCTGTCCCAAGCGACGACTTACAAACAAATCCCTGACAGAATCATGTTGATTGTTACAGGGCTGTACAAGATCTCGTTGCAAGAATTATCGATCAGCTCGGGGAGGAGTCCGCCTCAGCCCAGGGCTTGAATAAAGTAATAACGAGTGCGGAAAAGCTGCGCAAGAACCCTGGCCACATTGTTTATTTGCTCAAAGATCATCGCGGCAAAGAGTAAGTACCTGATCTTTACTACTTGACAATTAAACTGTGCTTGCCCAATTTGAACTTGTTTAGCGTTATGTGGTTAATCCCGAGTCTGCGCTGTGTCTGCATACTACTGATGTCCACCCTACTGCTGCGCGGAGCTGTGCAAGCACTAACCGCTGCTGCGATTGCAACTTCTAAGAGTACTTACATGTATATTACGTTACTATTGTATCAATAAACAAGCTCATGGCGAATATTCAGCTCTCGCGAAGTCACCCACATAGTTTTCCAACAGCTACGATGTTACGACGACGTCGATATACCGCTAGCAGTGCGCGGTAAATATATGCTTTCTCCTGACAAAACGCAACGCGCCTACATCGCTACAGATTTCTATCGGACAGTTGCCAGTGAGGCAGCCGGCAGTCACGACTTGCTGGCATGATAGGTACACAGCTCTAACTTCACCTCGAGGACAACCTCTAGCCATATGGGTCGTTTCATGTTTCAAACATTATTGGAGAGTAATATTAAAAAGTTAAATGAAATGACTAATATACGTAATGTTAATTGCGGGAAAGTAAATACTAGGAATAAAAGTAAACATAAATAAGATACGAACGAGTGAACGTTCGAGACAGCTCATGGCGCACCCGCAACGAGTAAGTAAGAGTAAGACACGACGTCGTACAATTTGCTATAAGAAGCACGGCCTAAGTGCTGTGCACAGCATTCTTCCTCTACACTCGCGCTGTGGGTTGCCCTGTCATATAATTATCACAAGATTAAGGCTAAGCTCATCATGCCACCATTAGGTATACTCGTTTCTAACATTAATCTTCGAACTTTTCTATACCTTAGTACAGTTTAAAGGCCTTGTTGTCGACTCTTATTGTCAATTCAATGACCTCTTTGTAATACTCAAGAATATATCTATGAATGCATAGATGTCTGTCGCGGCTCGCTATAGTTAGAGTGGCGTCAGAGCATTCCGTTCTGCATGGCCGGGCCGCGCCGCGCTGCCTGCCCGCGGCCCGCAGCCCGCCGCCCGCCGCGCCGCCTGGCTCGCCAGTGCGCGATGACGTTTACACTTATTTACAAGTCGATACAATAAAGGAGCCCCGTAGTCGTGTAAAGCTGGTACAACTGCACATTTTACTATACTTTTTGACATTGCTAATGGTGGTTAACAGTCCCAATTCAGAAAACATAAAAAATGGGTATTAAAATAACTATAGTGAAATAGTCATCCTAAATTAATTGAAGTATACGGCTGTCTCGCGTGAAGAAAAGCTCCACTACATGGTCAAGTCATTTCTGTATGAACAATGATTGTGCATGTGTGGCCAGTAATGGAAGCTGCAGACGGACGCCAGCGTCGCACTACGGGACACATGCCACCATTTAAACCAATTTTTTATTTGTTCTTCATTGTCGGCGGCTTTGCTCTTGTGAAACTGAAAATGTCGCTCCTGTAATTATATCAATATAAAAATTGCCTCTGTTCAATTTTCTTTGTTATTATTGAGGTAGTAAACAAGTTGCGATTGCGCTGTGCGAATGTAGCTCTACACAAATGTCTCGTTTATGCCTAAGTATTTACATGTTTAAACAAAAAGCATAATATGTTATTTATGTAAATGTATAAATTGACCATATATTTATATAATTACGCATTTGTGCAGGGGAAAAGGAGAAATCATAGGGCTACTGAAGGTGGGGCGCAAGCACCTGTTCCTGTTCGACAGCAAGGAGGTGGTGCACGAGGTGGAGCCGCTGTGCGTGCTGGACTTCTACGTGGTGCGCGACCGCCAGCGCATGGGCTTCGGCAGGATGCTCTACGACTACATGCTGCACGTGAGCCTCCGTACACTTTTTAAATACAAATATTTGAGCGGGTGTCTGATGGTAAGCAATCAACGCAACCCATGGGGGTGTCCATGGCCGGCCCAACAACGGAGGAGTTACGCGTGCGTTTCCGACCTTTGGGGATTACGGATTGGGGAAGGGGAAGGATTGGGCCTCCGGTAATCTCACTCACACGGTGAAAAAAAACGCTGTGGTTTTTTCATGCCAGTTTTCTGCGAGGCCGTGGTATCACTCTGGTCGAGCCGACTTATCCGTGCTGAAGCATGGCTAACTCACACTTAAATGCGCCAATTTTACATCTGTTACGTTACTAGTCTAGTGGACCATCCCAGCTCGTGAGACATTTATTAACAAGTCACTTCACTGTATGCTTGACTCTTTTCCCAGGAGCTGGAGGTCACAGCGTGGCAGATGGCTATTGATGGTCCTTCTGAGAAGATGGAGAAATTTCTGTCGAGGAACTTCGGCATTGAAAAACTAATTCGGCAAAATAACAATTTTGCTGTGGCTCCGAACTTCTTCGACCGGTCCGACGAAGAAATCAGGTCAGTGGTTTCTCTGATTGAACATGATGTCAGCCGATAGTTCAGAGGTGTTGATTGTTGCTCATAGATACCGTTTGGTTCTCTTTCAATAGTAAAGCAGTTTAGCAGCGTAGTCACACAAAAAGTGATGGCTTAATCCACCACTTCCCCGCCGCTGGCCACGAAGTTCTAATCGAACCTAACCTTGTGTTGTTGACGACAAGTCTCGTTGTTCGCCTTGATATCATTAACCTGGAGGACTAAGTATCACGAGCAGGCGACTGTGGCTGCAGTAAACTGCCCGCGCTGTGTATCACACCGTTTCTGTAGAGAGCGAGCCAGCAAGCGGACCTCGTTAGTGTAGTACATTTGCTGGTCGCCCTTAGTTCGCCTAGTGTAGCTGTCAAATGGTTGCCTTTCTGTACTAGTAACTCGGGCGGCGGTCCCTCGGCTGCCCCGGCCGCTGCCGTCGGTCGCTTCGCCGCCCCGAAACCTGCTTCAGCGATCGCTAACGTAAGTACACAGCCGATCACTGTATAATGTTAACTATACATACAATTTGAACTCAAATATTCGTATACTTACATTATTTGTTTTCAGTATACCTAAGTAACTGTCAAGTACTATATTAACCCACATTATGTCAAATAAATATAAGTGTGCTCTCCGCCCGATCCGCATCCGAAGCCGAATCCGTGACAATGCGAGTCTAACAAATTGGGGCAGAATTTGGATATTGGGGACGCACAAGTCCGATCCACTTCCATCCACTTGGACTGAATCACCTAGATGTTCTTACAAAAGTTGTGCTTAAATACTTACTTAACAGTACGAAAATACTAAACATAAAATGGATGTTAAATGCATGAAGAATTTAGATAATTCCTGACATACAAAACTAAAATTCGTGTTGGTATCTTAGCGCGAGCGTCCAAGTGATACTGTGGCTACCTACATTGGTCCCGTAAGTCTACTCCGGGATAGATTCTAGAATGACAAAAAGTAATCGTATGAGGGGTGATGCACGTAGTGCGTAAACTATGGTGGAAATAGTTAGCTGCGAGGGAGCATAGTTTGACGGGTCGGATGCGGCATCGGCCCGGCGCGCTGCTGTCAGCGTGTGGACAGACGCCTTGCAGAAGTAACGTGCACTGCGGCCTGTTGCAGGTCATTCACGGCGCCGGACACGAGCACGCGGCGAGACGGTAAGCGTCCTCCCACCACTGCCCCATTGTAAACTCCTCATAAGCAGTTTGGTCCTCCACGCTGCACGCCTCCTACAGCTGGGACTTCAGTCCGTAGTTAGGTTGCACTCATTCGCTCAAGTGTTGTGTCCGCACTTCACACTCACTAGAACATTCGTTGGGTAGATACAAGAATGTATAACTTAATTTTAAACGTATTTAAGAAATATTGTACCTGTACTGCTGACCAACATGTTAGTGGCACTGCATCCTCCTTGCAATAGTCGCGGCTGTCGGAAATGTTCAGCATCGACATACAGGCATGTTCGAAAGTATTTTGATAAATATTAATTGTTATTCAGTTACTTATTAATTATTATCAAAACGATTCAATAGAGTTTGGCATTGTACTGCCATGTTAGTAGTACTTAACATTTTATTCTGAATAATACTGACATCTGTATAATAAACAAGGATTTTTCGACAAGGGCCCCAAGTAACCAATACCTGATAACAGTGGTCGGATCTATTTAATTTGAACCAGAAATGGAATATTTGGTTCCCGTTCAAAAATTGACCAATCCAAAAATAACCAGTACGCTCCCCGCTAGCTTGTCCCATACTCCACACATTCCATTGATTTCAATCAATGCTTAAACAATGAATAGTAAAGTACTTTGGAACATGACATACAATATCATGTCTGCAGCCAAAACTAGTCACGGGCCCCTCCGGTAACATGTCGGTCGCAGTCAGACACATCAATTTATTCTCGTTTTCATGTATTTACTATGTTGAATGAGTGCTAATGTTGCATGAAATATTTTAGTTATTTTTTTGTTTTTGTTTATTTTGCGTTACCGTTGCTTGCAGCTACGTGCGCACGCGTCGCGCGATGAATACAAACTGAGGGCGCGCGCCGCCCGGCGACCGCGACCGATCGATCACTTACCGCGCGACGCCGCGCCGTGACGCGCGACGCCATCGACACACACACACACTAACACACTGTCGAGTTCTGCCAGTAGGCCGGCGCGCTTGCTCTACAACCAGTCTTATGGGGATCAATGGGACCCATACATGGCATCACGGTTGTGCTACTTTGATGACTTATTGAATTTAGCTTGTTTTTATTGAGTATAAAATGGTATGATGAATTAAGAACCAGACTTGATTTTATACAAGGCACTCTTGGACGTTATTCCAATCCAAAGGTCCAATTATTGCTTTATGCAACACGCACAACATTATTAATAAAAAAATACAAAGTGTGAAGTAGGTACATACATATGAAAGCCCTCTTCTACCTACACTTTAAGTGTGTGACACGCGAGGGACACATTCCGCCATTGGCCCGTTGCCGGCCGACAACATCGGCCCACTACGTGTCGCTGCGTCTCCCCAGTGAGGTTACAGAATCAAAATGTTGTTCAACGTTACAACTGTGATGTATTTTGTCTTGAACGGCACGGCGTGTGTGAGATATGCGCATTGTTTTACTGGGTGTATGAAGGTGGTTACGTACTGTATTTCTTCGTGTTATGATAACTTCCTCACATAATCCATCACTCGCTCCATCCATTCTCTCGACGGGTCCAGGTTTAAAGTATGACTGTATGATGAGATGTGCAATATCCACCAGTTTAGTCCAGTAGTTCAATACTTTAAAGTATTCGTTTTATTTACTTATAGTTATTCGACTATATTGTTGAAGTTTGTAATATATCTGGTATAAGCAGGGTGACTCGGAAATTATTTTTTACAGTTGCATGTACTCAACCAAAAAGTGTCACGCCCGCTCGCCAGGCAGATGCCCGATACCAGTGGGTCTTTCGTACTAGTGAAGTTTTCAGTCGATGCTCCAAAGAGAGGGCGGCGGCCTCTGTGTGGGGACGCTACATACTGAACTAGTGTTGCGAGCATAGTTTTGTGTTCTTCCAGCGTGTTATTGCCAGCTGTCATCTCGTACATTAGATTCCATTAGTTGGCAGCAACAGAAACATCGTCGGTAACTATGTCAAATTGCCTTGCAAGTTGTAAATAAGCAGACGCAGAAACAATATGATTTTCCCACAGCATTGCGTCCCGACGGCCGACCGCCACTCGGCGTCCGTCTGCAAATATTCCACATTTTATACTTTCCATGTTACAATTAACACTTACGTTCAGTATTTTTAATTAATAAATTATACTTCGCTAATATTATTGACAAAATAAATTATTAATATGTTCAAAATATCGTTTTTTTTCCTGCAAGGTGCAAAACTCTATTTTACTAGGCAGGTATTTATAGTCCTTGGAGTCCCTATGAGTTTGTCAGTCAAATACTGAACAAAATAATGGTATTTTTTTGTAATTAAGAGTGGGAAGTTGCTTCGTTACCGCTCAGTATAAAATGAACTGTCTGTCGAGACCTATCACAATATTTCAAAGTAATGTACTAATGTATCGACAAAATGTTCGATTCCGAAATAAAAAATAAAATACGAGTCTCATTGTTTGAAGTAATCTAATAGACTGCTTCCAAATAAACTCATTACCTATACCTATTCAGTGTAGAAACTAGTGCTTCCAACATGTGCACTGACTCGCGCAGAATGTAAAGTCGCCAACTATAAAAATTCTATTTTTTATGTCACTTAAAATATTTGGAGCATGATGTGGATGTGACACCTTAAACACTGTACAATTAACTTAATAATCGTGTATTTAAAGTATAGATGTAAGAAATAACGTAACAGCTACTGGTTGTCCATAACTAAATAAATAAATAAGTATGGGCGCGCCTGTTGTTGGGTATATTTCAACTCAGAAGATACGCACCGATAAAATTAAATATATAAACTAAATAATTATAGTATAGTGCCAAATTGAACTGCAAATTGAATTCACTGACAGCTGCTCCAGAGATCGTGCTGTAGTTTACGTAGTATAACAGGTGTTGCTGAATTCTCTGACAAATATTACCGACCAACGCAACATTTGAGTAGGTCGGACAACATTTGAGTAGTAAATACTCGAAACTGCCAGAACTTAAATTTCTAGTAGTAGAAAAGGCAGGTCCCACACAGCCATCACACTATCAATAATCGCCAATACGTTAAATTTGTCAAAATACTCAATATCTTCTACCTAGCGTGCTCTAGCGGACGACATAGGAAATACGCTGTCGGGTTGCCAGCGCATACAGCTATGATATATTGTATAACAATATAACATTTTTTTAGACAGTCTCATTCCCAAGCCTAACTATGTTCTAAGTAATATTTTATAAAATGCTTTATAAAGTTTACCTTTTATGACAATTTTAAATGACATCCACAGTTAGATGCAATGGCCTCGCATTGATTGATCCGCGGACTCCGCGGCGCATTGCATGTAGAGTGAGACGTCGTGGTACGTTGTACAGTACATCAGTCGTAAGTCCTGTGTACAGCCAGTATAGGACGGTGACACAGGCGTGTGGCTCAGCGACGCAGCTTTATTTTATATTATATTATAAGCGTTGTTGTAGTTAGAGCGCATGTTATTGCTTGTCTCCGTGATGCGTATGTGTGCGACCGTGGCGACCCAGCCCCTGTATTAGTAACAGTCACAACACACAAGGCACAGCGATTGTATTAGTCATAGTCGTTGCTAAAGGATTGAAGATATTTTGAATCATTTACATTTCAGGTGACAGTATTTCATTTCAGTTCAATGAAATACAATCGTGAAATAATACGTATTGTGTGTGTGGAGTGGCAGGTTGCACGGCCGTAACATGCGCTAGTTACGCCATCAATGCCATCAGCTGTGTACGAA
Organism: Spodoptera exigua; assembly: GCA_902829305.4. Taxonomy (NCBI): domain Eukaryota; kingdom Metazoa; phylum Arthropoda; class Insecta; order Lepidoptera; family Noctuidae; genus Spodoptera; species Spodoptera exigua. Next base: position 205,935 of record LR824601.2, on the reverse strand, counting down.
TACTGGGGGCGCTCGGCCATCATAGTAATGTGGACCACGACGTGCCAGCGTGATACCGCCTTGTATGTCAGCAGCATGTACCCCGGTACGTGTCTACTAGCGATCTAACATTTAGGACAACGTCAACGTGCTCACTTATTAGAACTAGAAGTGATCCGTCGACAAGCATCTGAAGTGATTGGATCGCTGGTACCTCGCCGGGCTCCTTATACGACTATATTATATTATTTCAGTTACTTATTCGTAATTCTGCATGTTGTCGTTGCTTGTCCATCCGCTCGCTACGCTAGGCGGCGCCACTAGTATGGGCCGCGGTGCAACAGAAGCTCGGAAACTCGTCTGCGCCAAAGTTATCAACAGCGCACCTGTGTTCTACTAAATACCTGTATTTGTAAAACATGATTCACAGTTTCTATATTAAAGTGATTGTTGAAATTAAGTCGAGAAGGTATTGAACAACTTTATCAGCTGGTGTGTGCTGTACTTGTGTAGGTACCCTACCAGCTAAGTTCGCCCTGTGGAATGCAATAAATATACTTATTGAGTATTGGACTTATGTTTACTGCTATTTCAAATGAATAGTATCTTTATACGCCATGGATCTGCTAGTGTGGCGTTATGATGTGAGCCGCTGTCCACACGTTAGTGCGCATTTGTTTACAAGTGTTTTGCTGGATGTTACACCACAGCTCGGAGTCTCCCGCTGCCGCCGAAGCTGAGGCTCCCGAGGCTAGCGCTGCAGTCGCTGACGATAGCCAGCCTATTCGCTACTATCCCAGGGAGATGTGGGATGATGATGATTGGGAGGATCCGTCGGAGCCAGAATACGATGCTGAGGCGTATGAATTCGACCCCGACCAGCCGCCTGAGGAGCGGCGAGATGAGATGCGGGCCCTCGGGCCCATGCGTTACAGTCCCGTGGTGATCGAGCGGCCCGGCTCCCTGGACGTACAGCAAGCGGCCGCGCAGCCCGCCGCCGGCCTGCCGTCGGCCGGCACGCCCGCCGCCGGCGCCAGCCGCCGGGACTCGCAGCTTACCGATAAAGGATATTTTGATGTTAAATACTATCACAACAAACTTTGGTAAATATACTACCCCGATATATGTAACGACGCGCCCCTCTCCTACTCCTCACATTTACCCAGAACTTGGAAGACAACTTATATTGAACGTGGTGTTGAAGCTGTTCGCGTCAGCAGGTGCAGACCGCTGCCTCGCTCTCAGTGCAACGCGGCGCCCGCACTAGCTGCACGCCCTGGTTGCGCTCGTTACTGACACTTGTTGCTATGTGTCAGTGCACTTATCTATTTATTTAACATTGGCATACCATCAATTGTTTGCAAGTAACTCCTTAGGTGGCCGGATTTGTCCACTATCTCGCCGTAGGTATATACCAATTACGCGACGGCAAAATCAATTGTTTTGTTATTTTTTTAATGATATTACTTAATGTATAATGATTGTGTAGGTACAATGATCTCAATGGATCCGAACATTTCAAAATATAAGTCGTACGTATGTATTGCATTATATTATAGTGTTACCAATGCATCCTTAATCATTTCGTAAATATTTGGATGCAACACAACCACAGCTCAACTTAAAGTAACTTGAGTAGCAATTACAGCTTCAAGCTAATAAGGGATGAAAAACATCCAAAAAGATTGGCATACCTAAATAAAAAAAACTGTATACGCAGCCTGAGTCCAGCTAGGCATGAACTAGGCCTACATAGACTGCCATCGAAACTATAACTGTAAATATAAACCTTGTGTGAATTAAACCTTTTTGTGATAAAAATTTAAAATATAGCTTACTTCTTTATAAATCCTTTTTTTGTAATTGATAACCTTCGGAACTTAAAGTACCGGTGCCATTGCAAATGTCCAATAAAAAAAGTTTATTGGAAAGAAGTGAAGCAATGCGTGAGGCCCGGCCGCGAGCAGCTCGACGGTCGTGGCTCATTGTGAATTACTACTCCTGCTGATAATACATACTTAATAATGGAGAAATTGCGTTGCTTGCCTGGCGCGCTCGTACTTCGTGATGCGTCTTACTAACGGTGACGTCACGTGGTGGCCTAGAGTTATGTGACATTCCAGTGTTGTAACTTAATTAGCTATGTAAGTACCAATATGTGTACTAAACTCGTGTCATGTGGGTATGGCTGATGTAACCAACATACTCATACAAATGCATTTAGAATATTCCATTATTTAGTTAATTTATTGGCAGCGCTTCGCGCCTATTCTATTTCTGTGTTAAGACAATGAACACATGTAATGTAACAAACTTAATAAAAAATATTTAATCCTAGCAATGTTTTATTATTTATCGTTTTAACAACGCCACTATCGTCTACAACTGACAAGAAAAGTATCTTGTCTACGTTTCGTAAGTTAGGTAGCGACCGCGAAATCAAGCTTTGGCGACAGTCGAAGACAAGTCCGAGAGTGACTCCGCTGGCTCTCCGAGCCCTATGAACACACAGAGCCTCGATTTTTTTAGTGCCACCTCCAATCTCTTCCTATAGTCAGAACTTTAATTCGATTCCTGATTTGACATGACCTACTGTCATTTTGTGAAATAATGATACCACATAAAACAGTAGTGATGAACACAAAAGTCCATAAACAATCAGTGAATCAGTTTCAGGAAGGCATTCAAAAAATTACGGCTACCGAATGGTCTAAGCATTCCATGTTGTCAAAGAAGAAGAAAAAATGGGTAAGCGTTAATTGACAATAAATATCACAGACACAATTCATAATAAATGTTACAGAAAGTAACAGCGATAGCGATGACGGTGACAATTTATAAAATGTCTGTTTTATTTGTCATGTTCCTTCATGGTCACATTAAATTATCCGTTCAGAAATATTTTATTTCCTGATAAACTTAGTTTACGAGAGTAAATTTATAAACGAGAGGAATCGATTCAGAAATATTTGATTTCCATATCGAATAATTTCGCAACGTCACTATTTAGTACGTGTCATAGCGTTGCAACACTGAAATTGTCAAATCTGGAATGCAATTAAAATTCCGAGTATAGTGTTGCGGTGTTGCCAGTAAAGCGCAGTGTCCGCATTCCGGGCGACGAAACCGAAGAAAAAAACACCGCGGAGAACCGTATGTATCCGGTGTTCCAAGGGAGCTGTCCCAGGACCGAGTCCTCTGTCTGCTGCTCAGTAACATTTGTATGAAATTATGTTCTATGAAATAAACATATATAAAACTGCAGTTTTGTAAAGTGGTTGTAGTTTGTAGCGCAACAAGTTTACACACATATTGACTTTGCATATTGCCGCAGCGTAAGTATATCCCAATGAAACTACATTATGATATTCGTCTCGTATCAGCTGACGATGTATCTACTGACCAACGTCTGCCGGGGAGATTTTGCCATAGCCTGGAGAGTGATTGAATTGAATTGAATTTGAAGTCTTGAAGTTTATGTACATATATTTATCTTAAAGCTAAGGCGTTAGGGCGAGAGGGAGTATCAGGCTCACATTATTGCGCTTGACCCACTACCCTGGCTGGTGATGTTTATTTATTGGTTCACCAACAATTGTTTACTCTGGTATTGTGTTGATAGTAACATCACATAAAATAGATTACAACAGTGTAACAATCACTTACACGAAAACTCCGCATGATTTAAGGGTATGTTACATATGTGAGAGAAAAAATTAATCAAGCAGACTTATCTAAACTAATCTTAAATTATTATTGCAAACACGCGACTCCATAAATGTCTAATACAGATCGATATGATATTTATAAATATTTAATTATTTCACCGAGTTAAAGTGAAGATTAATAAATGCCACTGCAATCATTAATAACCTTTCAAGATGTCCCGAAAAGAGAATTAAAGCCTAAGACTGGTCTTCTTTGATTCTGCAACTGCATTCTGGTGGATGCAGTGGTGTAATCTGACTGCGAGGTATAATTGAAAGTCCTCAGTATTTGTAAGCAGTCAATCTTGTGAGCCATAACTTTGCATACAAAAATTGCGTCATTTAGACGTCGACGTTCCTCTAAGGAAATGTTTAGAAAATGTCTCAATCTATTGTTATAAGAAGGTATTTTTTTAGCTATACCCATAGAAAATGCCCGATGTCACAATAAACGTTTTTGAAAACGTTCTAGGCGCAACGAATGTGCAACTTATTGCAGCCAAACCACGCTACCATATTCCAAAACGGTTCGACCCAAGCAATTTCTAAAGCATGATTTTTGTCTTCCAACTTCTAAGCTGTTTCGTATTTCTTTAGACAAACCCAACATTTTAGAAGATTTAATAATATTAAATCATCTCAAATAAATAATGTATTATATTATCTACGTGTCGTTTAAAAGTTAATTTCCTGCCAAATAAATACAACGCCAAGGTCCCTGATTGTATCCAGTTCACGAACTTCATCGCCTTTAATATAATAGATACCTAGATATGTTCAACCAAAGCATGCTTACGGGAATATTTAAAAAAAAATGTTATTAATATTATTTTCTATTTACCTAAATGACAACATGTTGAGAAAATTTATTTTGTGCTTTTTAGTTTACATCTTGAAGTCGGTTTACTTTTGTTGTTAAAAATTCTTTTATCACCCCATTTTAAGTGATAGGCAGAGCAAGCAAGGATAATGCTTTTCGGAAGAGAAGACGACGGCTACTTGAGACCGAAAATCACGGTAAAATGTACACAAGTCATTTATGGGATTCAGTGTTAAATGTTATAACAAAATCCCAGGCGAAATACAACAATTAAATAAAATAAATTTTAAATTATGTGTAGAGAAAACTTTATGTAGAAAAGCATACTACACCCCGAATGATAATATTGTATATAAAGATGCTTGGAGACATGCTGGTCCTGCTCCACAGGATAGCAAACCTACACCAAAATAAATAACGTTCCAGTGGATTTTGCTTGAACGGGACTTCTCCATTTTACTGAAATTGCATTATATTGTATAACAACTATAACTTGATAAATTTGTAAATGTGAGTGCCATGTAACCTATTACAATTGGTTAGACTAGCAGAATGTCGGTCCTTATAACAGCTTGGAATTGTCATGCTCACTGAAAGGTCACACTGGCGGTGGCATGGGCGCTGGATCGCTTAATTCCCTATAATATGGTTGAGTTGGGCGATGCTGGTGGACTGGTCAGCTCCGGACTGTCTATTGTCCTTAAGGTTACTTTCTTTTTATATTTGAATAAATATTAGTGTTTCACTTTTCTTACATAATTGAACCAACTGTTTATAAATGGAATCGGTATGTGAACTGATTTAAAAAGAGTAACCATAGCAAGAAACTCCTTCTTGCTCGTTCTTCTCCATCGGAATCTACACTTTGGATCGAGCAAATAGCTTCACGAAGAGGACTGACCGACAGACTGACACTATATCTTCAAAATTTTGTTTGACGTTCAAAAGTGCCTGTAAGGGTCTAATTGGAATAAATGATTTTTGACTTTTTTTTTGAATTTCAGAAATCTTGTTTTGAGAACAGTTACATTACCACGGTAACACGGTAAATGCACGGCTCATCTTTCTCATATATTTAGTGGTTTGCGAAATTATATTCGTCAAAACACTTTAGGAGGAACAAAATCTTTTGTTTTTTCAAAATTATAAAACAGGTCGCTTTGGAATTTATTTCGATACACTTCAAATGAGCCGTTAGAGTGTAGGTTTAAGTGCTAACGTTACGGTACCTTTTAGTAGATATTTTTCAAAGGTGTAATATTTTTGTCTAGAATAACACAACAAAAAGTGTTTGTTTGAGACGGAGAGTAGAAGTTGGTGGGAGTTTAGTTAGAATACAGGATGAGGAAAGTAAAAAAATGTGTTGTTTTAAAGAAATCATTTAATTTCCATTACAGTTGGACACCTGTTATGTATCTTTGGATTCTATTACTTAACATAGGAGGGACTTAAGGGGGTGCAATCCAGAGCAGAGATACAAACTGCACAAGCTGATATAGTAGCGAGCCCCGGGCGGGCACTATGGCGGGTATTCACGATACGATAACTAAGTGTCAGCCCGACCTCGCCCGCCGCCGCTGCCACTCGCATCGCCTTTTTGTATGAGGCCTCGCGCTGGCAGGGTGCTTTATAGAACCACGACAATGACTACTGGAGCGAGGGTACTTTAAATACTGTAAATGGTCAAGTTTACTGAAAGCAAACTACATTTTATTCCAATAACACCAAACGGCTTTCATATGTTCACTTGCCAATGCTATGTTTTTGGCATGAAACAACAACATCGCGGCCATGTAGAGTGACGCAACGACCACGAGCATGAAGCGGACGCGGCGGCAGCGGACGGCCAGAGGGCGTGGCGAGCTTCTCGTATTATACAAAACTCTTAATGATACATTGAGTAGGTACTAAAATAGGCTGAAGAATTGTACACATTCCTATTGCAGACAACTTACGTACATTTATTACAATAATAAAGACTAGCATAGACATGATACAGTAATGGCGTCGCTAACATGCAACTGCCATCGATCCGTTGTTTAATCAAATACCTTACAACTTCGATTAATACAAATTATATTAAAGAAAATATTGAGCATAATTATTATTACATTATAAGCCGTATCACAGTACGCTAACTTAAAATACTTCATGTTTGACAATTTATTTGTTCGCACTACATTAAAGTAATATATATAATTATATGTATATAGAATGGTATATCGAATGTAGCGATGGTCCAATGAAGACGCTAACTAAGTATACAATGCAAGTACATGATACCGTATATATAGGCCCAATACAAACGAGTTGAAGACAGTCTTTGAGTGACGGCACTGCCACGTTCAAACAGAAGCATCGATATTGGTCCGAGTAGAACGAGTCTTCTATCGTGTATACTTACTACGTAGTACAATATTACTATTTAAATGCTAAACAGAACAGTACCAAGTGAGTGTGTATCGCGAGTAGAGGAATGTACGAGTGTACATACATTTGGCACTGACGATGCAGGCAGCGAGCTGTCGCCTCGCCTTCTATCGAGGAGTAACGTTCACTTACCAAGTAATTAATGTTGCTACAAAAACTACGCGTTCCTTTTGAGATCAGTTACATTTATACTGACGATGAGATAGTATCTAGACGTTGGAGACGATGCGGGGACGCGCGTGTCGCGCTGTACAGTCCGGGATGGGGGCGCAGCGGCCGCTTATCTGTAACGTGTAGAGCGTGCCGTGAGTGCGTGCGTGTACACGTGTAAACATATAGTTTGTAGTCGTGTGTGGGTGGGCGCGAGTACCTGTGCACGATGTCGGCGAGGTCCTTGAGCGCGCGCTCGACGCCGTCGGCGAGGTGGTGGTTGTGGGGCGCGGGGGAGGCGAGCGCGCGCGCCTCGGCGTCGAGGCGGGCGGCGGCGGCGCGCAGCTGCAGGCGCAGCGCGGGCGAGCAGCGGCGCGCGTCCCCGGCCGCCGCCACGGCGCCGCCCAGCCGCGCCACGCGCTCCGACGTCTGCAGCCGCCACAGCGAGCCGCGCCCGCCGCCGCGACGCACCTGCCGACCCATACCATCTCACTCCACTCGCGCAATGCTACTCACCAATATCAACCACAACTAGTCCAGTCTTCAATCAATTTTGCCTAAAAACAGCAGCTTTTCTTTTTCACATACAAACGTTTTCTAACTAAAACATAGAGTTAATTTGAGCTATATTGCTATTAGACATAAGGTTCATATTGAATAACAAGAACTCACTGTTATCTAAGAAATGTAGGTGTGTTCCTAACGTCAAGAAGTAAATTTGCACCTTTTTACCGCTACATACAACTTAAGGCCCCTTATTACAAAACAAGATTTATACTTAGTTCAAGTTTAAAACATTGAGTCGGGTTTTGAATTTTGAATCTTATTGTCATTTACCTTCAATTCGAAATACACAAACTGGCTCAATGGTTTAGTCCTAGACTAAAGTAAAACCTTGTTTTGTAATAAGGCCGAAGCGGTTTAGTTTTTTCATACAAAGGAATATTCCCGCTAATTCCCTTTCCCGTGGGAATTTCGGGAATTCCTTTCTTAGTGCAAGTCTATAGTGTTTAAGCTAGGTCCCTTTCAAATTTCAAGTGCCGTTTAGGCTGTTGTTGATATGGCAGTCAGTCAGCCAGTTTCTCCTTTTATATATTTAGACGATTTGGAAAGCAAATGTCGGGCGGTACCTCGTTAGTGCACCAATCGAGAGTGTTGCGCAGCGCGGCCAGCAGGTCGGCGTCGTCGGCGTCGTCGGGCGCGGGCTGCAGCGGCGTGGCGTAGATGCCCTGCTTGGCGGGCTTGCCCTTGACGGGCGGCTTGCAGGGCACGGCGGGCTTGTCGTCGCGGCGCCGCGCCACGGAGCCGGCGCGCGCCACGCCCGCGCCTCGCTCCTCCGGCGACGCGTCAGGCTCGTCGGGCCGCGAGCGCGCCTTGGGGCTGAGCCGCTCGTCCGTCTCCTTGCTCTCCCACAGCTTCTTGAGACTGCTGATGCTGCCGGTGCTGCGCCGCTTGTCGTCGTCGTCCCCGCCGCTGGTCTCCAGCGAGCCGCTCTCGGTGCGCTTGCGCTCCTCGTCGCGCTGCTCCTCCGGCGACCGCTCCGGTTTCTTGCTGGTGCCGTTGGTGGCCGGCGTGCTACTCTCTACTTTCCGCAACCGAGATTTGAAGTCAATGATTGCGCGTCCAGACTCCTCCACATCTTTGGATGTGGCCAAGTTTTTCTTATTTGTCTCAACTTTTTTGAGTTGAGCCTTAAAATCAGTGCTATTTTTTATCTCAGTACTTTTTTGGTCGACACTGTTGTTATATGCAGTTTTCCTGAGACTGGCTTTGAGATCTATCGGTGAGACAGTTTCTTTGGCGTCGTCGTGATGCCGGGCGGCGGCTGTAGCTGTCTCAGGCTTCCGGCGCAAGGCGTCCATGTTGAGACTTTCTGACAGCTCGGACACGAGCCGTGTTACTGGGTCGCCGAACGAGGTGTGCATGTCGACCAGCTCGTCCGGCGGCGGCGAGTCCTTTTGCCGATGTTTCTTCTTATCCGCGCGCTCCTTAATCTCAGCGACGAGCTTCAGCTCGAGCATCTCCTTCATGTTCTTCTTGGCGAGTTTATCGTCGTCGCGGTCGTGGGCGAGGGGCGGCGGCAGCGGCAGCGCGTCGAGGCCGCGGTCGCCGGTGTCGGTGCCCGCGTCGCGGCAGCAGTCGGGCGGCGGCGGCGGCGGCGGCGGCTGCGGGTCCTCGGGCGGCGGCGGCAGGTCGGCGGGCGGCGGCGGGAACTCCAGCTCGGCCAGCCGGGGCCGCGGCTTGCCGGGGCTGTCCGCGAACGAGCGCAGCGGGGGCGCGGCGCGGGGGGCGCGCGGCGACGCCGGCGCGGGAGCCGTCACACCGCCCGACGAGTTAGAGCGGATCATGTGGGGCTGCGCGCGCGCAGTGCGCGGCGACAGAGAGCGCGCCTCGTCCCGCGCCCCGACCGCACCCCCGCCGGCGGCGCCCGCGCCCCCCGCCACTGACTGCCGCATGGACTCCAGGTAGGCGCCGATGCGCGCGCCCTTCGGTAGCGTGCCGTAGCGGTTGATGGCACGTTTTACGTTCTGAACCTCGAGGGCCGCCACCTGGACCCCCTGCTTCAAATATTACAACAAATAAAATTACTTACAAAACCAACTCAACCCTAAGCTAAAGTTGCACGAGGCGGCTGGGTTACCTTGTGGTGGGGCTGGTCAGGCGGCGCGGCGTGCTGGGCGTGGTGCGCGTGGTGGCGCCGCTTGTTGCGGTGCCGTGGCTCGCCACCCGACTCGTCCGTGTCGGGCGTGCCCTCCGCCAGCGAGCCCTCGGAGGACGCCTCGCGGCCCCGCGCCCCTCCCGCGCCTCCGCCCCCGCCTGTTCAACACGAATCCGCCCCACATCAATACACATCACCAAACAGCCTACACGTGATAAAAGACACACACACGCACACGTCTCTGGAAAATGTATATATTGTTAATGTAAAGGTACTATAGAGTTGCACAAACTGCTACAACTACTCACTGCTACAATTAACTTGAAACCAGTTCAGCAAAATGTACCAAACACGCTACTACACATTGAATATTAGCTTACAACCAGAGTATATGTCTGAACATGAATGAATAAAAGTATTAACTATTTGCTTTACAAAAGTAAACAAGTTGGACGGAACGTGCTGGCAACAGTATTACATTATCCTCAGAACTGGATGATGTGGTTTTAGTTGTTCTTACTTACTTACAATTGTCAAATAGTTGATTATTAAATAAATTATTTGACTTTGACTTTAATGAAATGTTCGACGGCGGTGTGCGAGAACCATTTCCTCACCGAGTTTCTCGTGCGCACTCGAAACTCGCACCTTACGAGTTTCGTAGTCCGCAAGAAGGCGTCTAGTCGGAACACTAAACGCCTTCTTGCGGGATCACTTACGATATCTCGTGTGGTGTATAATATTAAAAAAATGAGTATGCATACACAATATGTTACATGTATTATTAAATCTATCCCCATAGAGAAGCTTATGAGTTAGAAAAGAATGTGTTGACAATTTATGTTGTCGAACATTAAACACTAGACATCTAGAAAAAATGAATACGGCCAATTTCTAATTGTTATTCAAACGTGGAGCTTGTCTTATGCGTTGGTACATTTTTACACAACTGGCTGTAAAGGCGATGCATGTATGAGAGTAAAACTTGTACAAAACTAGGAAGAAGGGACAGAGATTGGGGCACACAGGTCATTGTCACCCAAACATCACTACCTACTGTAACAAGTGCGTGCCACTACACCGCTAACAACGAGGCCCTGCCCGCGCCCCTACACACGCGACGCGCCTATATTTGTTCAATATTGTGCAAACGACGCTACTTTCTTTAAAGTTAATCTTCAAAGACTTCAGATTACACAAGTTCTGAGTAGACGCTCTGCCACGGGTACACAGCAGACCCGCAGATCGTGTCCCTGAACTAGCATTTCCATCAGTCAACGTCGCAATTTTTTTATAATACGGATGTACTATTTCCTAATATAACAAAAAAAACAATATCTAATAAGCGGCCGAATACTTCAGGAACTATTGAAGCTCTGTTAATTTCACCATGGCTGATTGTCAGTCCGTCCCTGATTTAATTCTTTAACCAATGTTTACTCGGAATTTGTCATGGATACTCACTTCAATCACGCCGACAGTAAAACGTTAAAACAATACCCCTACATGTACACGTAAGGTATGATAGTGCTGAGCGACGTGTTCACACATATCGCTGGCTCAGGTCGGGCCCTGTTTAGCTATGATTCGTTTTGTTTATTCAACATACACAACATTTTAATGATAGTACAAAAATCCAACAGTTTGATCTGTCTGTTTAGTTTACTTTTCAAATAACTATTACATCGGCGCAATGTCCCCATACACTGACAGTTTATAAGTCAGTTTCTGGAATTACGGGGAAATATCTGAAAATAAGGGAAAATCTAAACAGGTCGTATTTAAGGCAATATATATATTGTAGACTTGAGCTTGAGCTGTCAGTCCGTTGTGACACGGGCGCGGTACTGATAAAACCGTCATACACTCAATTGTGATGAATGCGAACTGAAAGGCATGAAAAATGTAATGTAAGCAGATATGACAATGCGGCGCGTATTTGTATAATAAATAATCTTCCAATCGTTACCAACTAAAATACGCGGGTGCCGAGTTACACGAGTGGCGTGCACTACGACTGAGTCACAACTCCACAATCATTTCTACTGGGTAACATGCTCGTGGACATTATACGAGCCTTGATCCCTCGTTTAACCAAGCACCCAAGAAGCCTGTATACACATTCACATTATTACCATTAGTTTATATTAATGGGAAGATGATGGGTAAACATTGCAATAGTGTGTATCCGAAACGCATGATATACTTACGATGTGTGAGACCCTATCGCTACACGGCTGAGCGAGCGGACAACAAACAGAAAAGGCTAGTTATAAGGCATGTCACGTAAGGCGCGGGCGGCGCGTGGGCGGCTACTCACCGTTGAGCGGCGCCGGCGGGTCCTCGGGCGCCGCGTCGTCCGCCGCGTACTGCGACTCGCGGAACGAGCTGCACGACGACAGCAAGCTGCAACAACCGCCACTACCTTACGCTCGGCTCTTACTGCATTCTACGGTTTCTCCGAACTTTACTTCGTTTTGTCAAACATTTCTTGTTATTTCCACAAAACAATACAAACTCCAGCACTTTTCATCATTGGTACAAGGTGAGTATGAGTTTCTACAACTGTAAGGCGCTGGCTTCTTCTTTATTGCAATTCGGAATATGCACGATTTTAAATGTATATACAGATCATTTACACCCATATTCATAAGAGTTCAATGTTTACTATTGCACGAAAATTGGCTCATTATTATTTGCATATATATAAACATTTAACTGTGAGCCGTCCAACAGCCGCTGTCGTTAAACGCATGGCCCGTTCTTTCCCAGCACACCATTGTCAGTTCTAACTAGTATACACATTTTGGTAGAAATTACCGATGGAGTTGACGACAGAGCTACAAGCCGGCAAAGAGAGTAGCTTCTTTGTATCGCTGTAGCTGAGGGCCATGGGGATTTGAGTACTTGGTAGTAGATGACACGACATCGCTAGTATCAACAATAAAATGTATCTATTTATCGGCGCGAAAATGGATGACTGATACAAAGGAGCACACGATGACCGCCACTATTGGAACATGGCAGTCGTTCATTTGTTTTGGTTTTAATTAAACACCATCATACCAAATACTCAAATCTCAGCTTCGGATGTGACACGCAGGCGCTGCGTACCTGGTGCGTTTGGGCGGCGTGGGAGCCTGCTTGCCGCGCCGGTTAGTGGGGCGCCGCATCTGCACGGCGCGGCCCTCGCCCGCGCCCGCCGCGCCCCCCGCGCCCGCCTTCTTTAGCGACATCTGCGGAGTGCCGGTCGGGCACGCGGCGCCGCCCTCCTGCAGCTGCTTCTCTACCTCTGCGCATAGAGTCGAGTTAGCGCGGCACTGTGCCAGCTAGCGACTACTCTACAGACGGATGCGTTACCCTCGGTGATGGAGTTGTCCTGGAACATGTGCTCGAGCGCGTGGTGGATGTCGCGGAAGGTGGGCCGGTCGGCTGGGCTCCACTGCCAGCAGCCGCGCATGAGCTCGTACACGGCGGCCGGGCAGCCGGGCGGGCACTCCATGCGGTAGCCCTGCGACGTCATTGTTTCGTTATAATAGAGACACATGTTTACACAAACAATTAGTCTATTGTGCACGGGCTTGAGAATAATCTTCTGAGCAACACAATACAAGAGAAATGAAGTAAACCTGATGTTTATAAACATGCTGACGCATGCGTCTTCTGTACTTGGGATGACCGGGGCTCAACACGAGTCTACATTTACGAAACAGAGCGTTACAAACTTTGTCATATTTTCTACACGATTCCTTACATTTTTTCAGTGTAAATGGAAATAAATTAACAGAAAACAGTATGACAAAAATATTTCACATTCTAACAACCAACACTAATTGCAGTAAAATTAAAAGTTAAAATCTATGGTATTTCGTGTTTCATTATGATTTAGTTGATGTTAGTGAGAAATAAATGAAAATGGCTACTTGATAAGACTTATATATATGTAAGGCGCTGAAGTATTTGGCATGAGGTCAACACCAGATCAATGTACAATCCGCTCCAATGACACCTTATTCAAATAAACAGACACAAACACATGTGTGACAATTGGGTAGTGTCCTAGGTTAAAAATAAATTAATTCGACGTTTTAATACAATAAAATATTGAAAAATAACTATACTTTTATTCATCGATCGATCGATACACTAAGTTTTAGATTTTTTTAGCTCATTATTCAGAAATAAGTACCTAAGCTATTTGACGCAAAACTGTTATGACGTCATACCTCAGTTTTTCGTACAAATTTCATAGAAAAGTATCGTTTTTGACATTTGGATAAAAGTATTGAATTTGACTAGTTGGAAACTACCGTATTGTGTGGTACTATAAGTTCGGCCGTTCAGAGAATGCGTTCCTGACACGTCGCGATTGAACTGACGACGTAACTTTGTAATGGCGTTGCAGTTACGATAAAAATATTTTTGCGCGTTATTTACCGTTTTAACAATTGATGAGCATTAAAACAACATTATTATATCAATACAATAAATTTTATAATGTTATTCCAAACTGAGTGTCAAATAACTTGGTAAACAATATTTTTCTAAATCCATACTGCGCTATTATAAGGTTATGTCAATGAAACAATGAAACAATGCATTTATTTTCGCAAATAGGCCATAAAACGGCACTTTTACACGTCAATTTATATGTGAAAAACTAGATGAAACAAACTCAGAGGTCAGTCTCTTTTCAAGTCCAAGTCAGCACTTTATATTTGTAGTGTTGTGCTAACAATAACAGGCAATAACAGTATCGTAATCTGTTCTTATACAGTTATACTTAATAAAATAATAGTTATTCATTTTAAGAATTTGAAAATATTGGACTGTAGACAACTTTTATTAAATAAAACTATGACCAAACCAAACGCGCGAAAGAAAGTAGCATTTTTATATTTAGGTTGAAAATGGTAACCCCAAATGGCGTTATGGGCCGCCATTTTGTGACCCTAAAACAGTCGTTTGATGTCATTTCGTGCGCATAGACCACGTTGTTCAAGTGTTTTCGATCTGTTTTTATTTGAGTACCCGACTTTCGTTTAATGGACTGTTTCTGCTTTTCAAACTAACATCGGCGTTAAATCGGACTTTGATTGTGTTTTGTATTGCGTTATTTTTACTTTTGGTGCATAGATAATAATGCCTAAACGTGGACAAACCTGAACCTACCAGAGTCTTCTGTAATATTCATGGATAATGCTTCCTATCACTCGGTTCAAATACAGAAACCACGTACCCAAGATAATAAAAAAGAAGAAATGGTGGCTTGGTTACAAGCAAAAGGCATTGACGCAAATATGCAGATGCTAAAAGCAGAGTTAATTAAATTAGTTTAAGAAAATACGGCGGCAAATGTGCGATACGAAATCGATGAACTGGCTCTGGAGTACGGTCATCGCGTTCTAAGAATTCCACCGTATCATTGCCAATATAACGCGACTGAGCTAATCTGCGCTCAAATAAAAGGTTACGCCGCCCGCCAAAATACTTACCCGCCATTCAGCACGAAAAAGATGATGACCCTATTAAAAGAAGCCTGCGGGGAAGTCACTAGAGATGATTTGGCAAAGGTTGTTGAGAAGACTAAAAATATCAGGATTGATTCTGTCATTGATAATAATAAAATTATACATGTAGGCGAAGATGATGATGAAGACACCACCTCCTCAAGCGAATCGGATTCTGATTAATATTCTGTACGCACGTTCAATTCAATGTACTTTATTGCATAGAAAAACAGATTGTAACTTTGTAACAAAGAATAAATAAAACAATTTTATTATATTAATATCACATTTTTTGGTTTCCACTTAAATAACTAAAATATAAATTTTAAATGATTCCGCCAATTTAAAACGAAAATAATCTTAAAAATAACGCGGGTTCAATTTGGTGGAACGGTAACGAACTCTGTGTTATGTTGTGCCCATCACTAGTCGTGGCTAACTGATAGGTGTCAGGAACGAATTCTCTGAACGGCCGAACTATAGCACATGTCTTAGCTATTGTTTAATATCAACTCATGTCAAAACATTTATACAAGGAATAATGATTTCAAATTTTTTTTATTTCATTCTGTCACGTTTATTGAAAAATATATTCAATGATCCTGAACTTGCCGTGAGCTCCAAGCTCTCCCGTAATACGCTAGCTACGACTTCTACGCGGTGCATATTTCTTGTTCGCAATGTAAGAAACACGATGTCACTGGTATTAGCTCAGTCACAAAACTTGTGTTTGCAGAAAAACACAGCCATCATTTTATGGTATAAACTACATACAAACTTAGCGGACAAGGGTAGCTCGCCGCGCGACCAGGTGGTCTCGTGCGAGTTTGCCTTGCGTTCATGTGATCGACATTATGACGTCCGGACTAAAATAAAATATTTCAACACTTCAATGAAATAAAATATTCGAAAACGAATGTCGTAGTATTTTATTTGCTAAATGAATGAATAAAACATGACATCACAACACGTTTGACAGAAGTATTGAATTTGTCTGCCCTCTGTTTACGACTCCGCTTCGCTCGTTCCCATATAAGTAGGATCGTGAGGATGGCTCGTCCAGCGAGGCAGTCAGTACTCAGCAGTTAATACTATTCAATTGCCTAGTTTAATAATAGACAAAACATAAACACGCCTTGCGAATTCTTCACAATAAGGCCTTGTATTGCATTGTGTACAGATCTTATCGTTTAAATAGTTCGACCGATATTGTAACACGGTTCTGTCATTACTATTTAAAATACCAAACATCAATACGTAGCCTCCTTATATGAAACTAGCAGATCCAGCCTCGCGTTGCTGTGGCTAAAATAAATAATATTGTGACTATTAATTGAGATGTAAGCTATCCTATCTTTCAAGTTGGATCAAAATGCACACGGAATGCAAATCAAATTTAAAATCGGTTCAGTAGTTTAGGAGTCCATCGCGGGCAAACACGTGACACGAAATTTTTATATATAAAGAAGATAAAAAGTACAACATGATTGTACCAACCCCAGACACACTATCAGCACATGTATCACATGGTTCGTTTCACTTCAGAGTGGAGTGAATAAGTCGCGACTCGTGTCGGTGTATAGCAGCGTCAAACAACATGTAACTGTCAATATTTCCCGTTAATGATGGAGCTAAACAAAACCACAGCTTCCAGCAGTGCGTCCTACCTGTTATGTGGACACTTACAGCATACTTTCAAAGTTGCGCAACGAGCCATGGATAGATGCTACTATGCTTGGAATATCTCTTAAAGATAAAATCCGTAATGAGCAATGTATTACGTAGCTTCTTAGATCAAAAACCTGAAACGATATTGGGTTGCCCATATCTGCAGGAGGGATCTTGTAGCGGACGCCCACCTACCAGATGGTCTGCAAGGCGTGGAATAGTGTGTGAGCGCCATTTCTTCCTGCAGCAGGCCCTCTATACGTGTGATAAAGGCACTACAAGACCCAGGCCAGGAAATAGCTAGCTGGGGTACCAGTGTAGAGCAGTTGAATGACAACAGGAAGATAATAACACAGCCGCGAGTGATATCGGAAGACACGAGCGACATTGGAGCACCGCGGAACTCATGTCGCCGGGTACGAGCTGCGCACTGCGGGCGCGGGCCGCATTGCTGAGCGATTAGTGCACGCGGCGCTCTCCGCGTCAGCGCCGCGTAAACAATCGTCGCGCTACATATACAAACAAACATACAGCGCTCGTCATCGCCCCTATACAGCAGGTTGCCGTTTATTGCGGCCGACGCAGCTTTTACTTTTAATACCATACCAAGCTTAACTTGTAACCATTGTAGACAAACTGAATCACGACATACATCTTATTAACACCAAACACGTTTCATGTCAATTACACTTGTACCGTTCCAGTTGTATAACAACATTAAAAGGCTAGACGCAAGTGTACAATCAGAGTTCGTCTGTGTTCTCACAGGCACAGAAACGGAAAACATACGGAAATAATAGCATGAGTTTAGGAGAATTAGCGGCGTTTGCGACAAGTCGTTCAGTATTGAGGCAGGTGTTTGGTAAATACGGGCGCGGCGCGGCGGAGCACCCTGTGCACGCGATAGCGGCGCATTGTTGGCGCGGGTATAAACGCGGCGCGCGCGCTGTCTCGCCACCAGTCGCAGCCGCGCCTTCATTCGACATGATCGCCTTCAAGAACACTATCGTCTATTTCCTGCTCTTCTCCGTAGCCGTGCTCGGTAAGATTTCACTTCTTATCACTTCTGAATACAAGCTGTTTCATTCATCATTTTTGGGAGTATTCATAGCAATACTTTCAACTAATTTATAATAATACACGTTTCAAAAATGTTAATTGAGCTTTATATTCCAGGTAAGCACAAAAAGATGAAACCCAAGAAGTTCGTTTCGCCCACCACCAAAGGCATCCAGTGCTACAACTGCCTGTCGTTCGACCACCCCGGCTGCTGGGACCCCGACCACCCCGACTACGCCAACATCACGGTGAGTACAAGCCGGGCTCTGCCCCGCGCCGCCCGCCGCCTCGCCTATAACGCCTTCCTCTGCGCAGGTGCCCAACATCGACTGCTACATCCCCGGCATGGCGTTCCTGTGCATCGTCATCACGTCCGAGTCCGCCAAGCTGGGTGAGTACCGTGCGTCAGACGTGAGTGTACGTATAGGAAGGCGGGGCAATAACGCGTGCTATGCTTGCAGTGGAGACGGGCCAGGAGATAGGGCCGGTGCGCGCGCGCACGTGCGTGCCCGCCAAGGACTTCTCCAAGAAGACGGTGTCGTACTCGATGTGCAGCAAGCTCAGCAAGGAGCTGTCGGCGTCCGAGATATTCTCGCGTATCGCAGTCAGCCGGCCGCAGTGCACGCTGTGCAAGAAGCACCTGTGCACGGACGCCTCGCACTGCTAGCGCCGCCGAGCGCCCGTACAATGGGAGATGTTGCGCAATGTGTTTATTCGACTACCGAAGCAGTTTCCATTCTAAGAAATGCAAAAACGTATAGTACTTTGTAGTTTGAAACTAACACATCTTATTGAACTAATCGGAGTTGTTGAGGCGAGAGACGCGCGTTTCGTTTGTTTTTTATATTTCAATTATTTTAATAAACTTTTTAGATTACCTAATGTTTGTTTTGATTGTCTGAATGCGTCAGCCGGAGCATCGAGTCACGCCCTGGAATGGTTGCCGTCATACAAACAATGCGATTGTTTGCGATTGTTATTTATGTAACGGATCATATATTTGTAAACACGAATGCGATTCGATTACCTTCTCGAGCATGTGGTACACGTCGGCGAGGTCGACGCCGGGGTAAGGCGACATGCCGTACGTGGCGATCTCCCAGAGCAGGATGCCGAAGGCCCACACGTCGGACTTGGTGCTGAAGGTGTTGTAGGCGAGCCCCTCGGGCGCCGTCCACTTGATGGGGAACTTGGCGCCGGCGTGCGCAGTGTACGTGTCGTCGCGCATCAGCCGCGCCAGCCCGAAGTCCGCCACCTTCACCAGGTGGTTCTCGCCCACCAGGCAATTGCGCGCCGCCAGGTCCCTGCAACATGGGTTGTCACATTCTAACACTCACATTCTATTTTAATTATGATTCGTCTTTCATTATTGTATTCAGTATCAAAGCATTTTTTAACTCTGTACGCATTATCTTTTTACACCTGCATGTCTACCAAAGGTTTTTGTGAAATAGCATAATACGAATAAATTTTAACAGGAATTAATAAACATAAGGTTTTTTTTATAATCCTGTATCCTTTGGGTGCTCCTTTGGGTGCTTTTAATGTTCAAGTAAGTAAGGTTCCATCCACACAAGACGGACTGAGTAATGGCGCAACAATTATAATACTGTACACAACTACAGCCTTACGTCACTCGGTAGGCTGCTTGAAAACACACAAATATACATATTTAGTCACATTTCACACTCAACGGATTTAAAATATCAGATGACGCCCCGTCTCCAGTTCAACATGGCTTGAGCTCCATCGATGCTAGAGCAATGTCATGTTTTGAAGAGTATTGGGTGGCGTGAACTGGCGCGCCGCGTACATTACTGCAATACTTGTACATTGCCTTATAATTGTATGTAGTTATAAAATATGTAAAAACGTAATCATTCCAGCAATTTGTGTGCACATTACACAAAACCTAGAAGTGCCAAATCACTCTTTTGGCGTCAGTTGCAGCTAAAATGTGTAGACCGGTTACTACCGATGTATGCGACATTTATAACCGTCAAACAATTGGCATAAAAAACTATCCTATTGAAAATTCTTTCTGTGATACGCGTGATAATAATGTTTTTATTTTTGCTTATGGTACTTAATATAAATAGGTATTTTGCATTAGAACATTGCAGGCCTATTCAATAAATCCGTCTTGCTCACTGTCCATCTTCAAGAATGATGACAGAAGGAAAAGGAATAGATGTTATTTGTATCACAGAACACTTTGTAAAGACTAGACATGACAAACTATTGAATATAACAAAGTACAAGGTAGCTGCAATTTATACAAGACAATCTCAGCAAAGTATAAAATGCTTTCTAATATATTATGTCGTCGCTCTCTAGCTAATGTCGCGGTACGCTGTGGCATACAATGGACAAAATACAATTTAATAATTAATGGTATTTATAAAAAACTGCACGTATGAAATGTAACAAGAAAATAGTAACATACGGGGATTATCATATAGACACCTTAAAAAGAAATAGAATGAGTCTAGACTTTAAAGGCTTTCTGTTAGGCTATAATGTTACATTGGAATTACGGCAGCCCGCCAGGATGTGCAGCAACTCTTGTATACATCATTTTGGTCGTAGTTATAGATTTAATTGTAAATCAGAAATATTACACTTAGCAATGTCTGACGACACAGCACAGCTTTTGCAAGTGATGAAAACATATAGAATTAAATATTGGCGGATAAAAAAGCGTGATCATCTCTTGTATTCGATCTCTGTTTCGTTTACGAATTAATAACTGTTAACGCAACAAACAAATAATATTTCATAGCATCAGATTGTGCAGTAGGAAACAAAGGCACCTGCTATGGAAATATAGGCGAGAATAAAATTCATTTCATAATTACTTGTTAAGACTTTGCAAAATAACTATTTCGTTAATACCTCAAATAATAAACCAAAAGCATCTGAACACAACCTATTTCCCAAATACGAGTTGATAATACCATAATTAGTAATCCAGTAGACATTGCAAATCATCATCATTTTATTGACCAGACAAATAATATCTTGACTTTGTAACGCAGCACATAATACGCACTCGATGTTCATGCATCCAGTTGTACCGCAAGACGATATAAGAGCGATACAGTCTTCAAAAATAAAGCTAGTACTGGCTGCGATTGTATTTCATCCAAGGTCATAAAATTCGTATCGAGAGACATTGCTTTACATTTAAGGCACACATGCAATTGGATTATTTCTAAAAAAAATGCTAAAGAAGAGATAGCAAATTATGGGCCAATCGCTATACTTAATAAAAATTTTCTAAAATAATAGATAAAATCTTTTATGACGCGATAAATAATTTGCTTTCAATTGTTTTTTCTTAAAACACGTTGTCCCTCTCCATGAATTTCTCCAGTGTCTCTAGGATGCGTATACAAACATACAATTTCACATACACATCACACCCAGACCAGGAACAATAATTTCTAGACCACACAAAGAGTTGTTCCGTGCGGGAATCGAACCAGACACTTTGCACGGCAGCCATTTGCCCAGCCGACGCACAAACCTTGCAGTTAATATGATATTGTTAGTGCATAACAAAGGGGATTCAGAGAACATAAATAAATGCGGCTGTTTATGATCTATTGAATATAATTATGACAAATGTTGATGAAAAGATACCAGTTTGTGCCATTCTAACTGATATAACAACAACTTTCGACCTGCAAACCCTAAACACTGCTTAGGAAGTTGAGCATTACGGGTATGCTTAACCTCTTTATCTCTCTTATCTAAGCAGTCAAAAACAGTTCACCGAAATTTCTAAAATGTGTCAAAACAAAACGACGTTAAATATGTATCTGAACATAGATTTGTTAGGTATGGTGTGCCACAGGGCAATGTGTTAGGCCCTTCCTATTTTTTATTTATATTAATGACTTGCCACGACTTATATCTCACCTTATGGTTTTATTCGCTGACAATGTACTGAATCACGAGCAATGGCTCATGAATAACTTAATCCTCTCCTAAATGTATTTAGTTTCGCATGCCTAAGTTAAGGTATGTACAAGGATCGCCAATGTATTTATTTTGTACCTAAATTCCAGTGCAAATTAAATATTATTCTATTTTATTTTTTATTCACAAAACAATTTCAAACACAGAAGCAGATCTGCGGTAAGGTGTTCAAATTTCTAGTTCGTAACAATAATTAGTTGGACCGATAAGGAAATACAAACAATACGTTGTTACGTGTTTACAGGTGCGCGAGGTGTTGCGTAACGCGCCGGCGCCGGCAACGCAGTTTGCGCACCGGCACGAAGGCTACCAACGTTTTACTCTTTTCAAAAATTAACCGTCGGAATTAAACGAAATCAAAACGACGTTTCTAAATAATTTAAATGCAATATATCAATGTAGGTACAATGCTTCTTTATTTGTATAGCGGTTGCTTCGTGCCAACAACAAACACCAGCAACAAACCTCTCCTTTACAGATGATACGAAACAATGTACAGTTTGCCCAAATAGTAGCTACCATGCACCTATGCATAGATAGTATAGGTCTCTGCCTGGGTGAGTGTACACTTTTTATTCATAAGCCATTTCACATTTTACCCTTGCTGAGAAAAGTAATAAAAAGTTGTAAATTATATTATCATAGTACAGAAATCATTATCATCATCCTATAAGTAGCCATAGCTGAGCAAAGTACTTATCACACGGAGAAGGAATGAGCATTACTCACCGCGCTTACTCAATGCGGATTGGCGATTTAAATGTATAATATTCCAATACGACAATGGACGTAATGACACGCAAGCACGGATGGAGATTCCTTCTCAATCAGTCACCAAACTTCGGTAGCACCCTTAGTGAGCAGTACGTTTTGTAGAAACCGCATGTTGATAAACGTAAAGCCTCGCTTGCACCGGTGTGAGGCAGTCATCAAAACCCGCGCTACAAACTGTTCACTTAGTATTACAATGTATGTAATTGCAATTCACAACACGCTTACGTTAACTTCAAAATCAAAAATTGTACCTACTGAAGCCATAGCTTAACCATAGCATAGTCCATCGACATTTTTTTTTAATGTTTCTTGTCAATTAATTGTCCAGTATAAGTAGTAAGTCAAATTGTAACCGTCAATAATTTGTTGATAAACATCTACTGATTTACTTTTAATTTATTTGAGAAGAAATATGCAATTGCATTATTTTTTTAAATAATACGTTAACTAAATATTTTTCTTACATACACTATTTAGCGAGATGTCAATAAGGTTTATGTTGAAGTCGAACTCTGCGAAACTTTTGACTTAGTTGTTTCAAATGTTTCAAACATTTGCTAAATTTTTTTTAATTATGCAGCTGTCTCAAAGCTGATTGAAGTGAGTAAAAAAGCAATAGGCGATGAAAACATTTAATCTGTACTGTGTACCTGTGTATAAAGGAGCGGCTCTCGAGGTAGCTCATGCCGGACGCGATCTGCGTGGCCATGTACATGAGCACGACGGCGCCGGGCACGCAGTCGCGGCTGCCGGTGCGCAGGTAGTCCAGCAGGTTGCCGCGCGACATGAACTCCGTGATGATGTAGAACGGAGGCTCGCGCGTGCACACGCCCAGCAGCTGCACCAGGTTGGGGTGCCGCATCTCCTTCATGATGGCCGCCTCCTCTAGGAAGTCCTTCAACGCCATCGTGTCGTCTTTCAGGGTCTTCACCGCCACCTGCGCACCAACCCGTCATATGTTATCACTGTACTTCGTCTGTTTCTGTTAATGATGTGAGTCGTTCAACTGTCCAAATGTGGTATCAAGAGACCGGTTCGGTCAAAAGACCCGGTTCGGGAAGAAAACGATGCACAGAGCCAAGAGATGACTGCTTTTTGGCGAGTCAGGCGTTACGGAATCGTAAGGTGTCAAATGTGGAGCTGAAGAAGAGCCTTGAAGACATAAGAGGAGTACTGCTACGCTGAGTTAGCTTATGGACGGTCAAAAGCTGGCTAGCAGGCTTTGAGCTGCCAATGAATCAATTAATTTATTTTTGTAAATATGTCTTGAAACAGCACTTTTACCCATCGAAATTATATGTAAAAAACTAAATGAAGCCGGAATATCTGGAGTTACCGCCCAGCTCGAGGCCCTTAATTACTCCGTGAGCAACGAGTTGTTCGACTTCAGTTTGCTCAGAACTGTGCTTCATGGACTCTGGAATCAAGTATTGTTGCCTGATAAAGATGGATTTTTGTGTGGAGAGGATCGACGCCGGTGAGTGCTGCGAAGACCACGGGAACGCTATGCGGAAGTGTGTTTCGCAGCAATCACTCTTTATGGCGGAGGCTACGTTATGTTTTGGGCAGCAATTAATTGGACGGACCGGTCAGATTAAGTTTTTATAGAAAATGAATTTATTATTCATGTATAATGCACACCGGTACATAATGAAAGTATTAGTTCCATGCACAACCCACATTTACTGCACTTGAGGATGGTGATGGTTTTATGGACGACAATGCTCGCCCGCACCGTTCTGGCGACGTGGAAGCGTTGTACATCCGTCGTTTAGATTGGCCAGCTCGAAGTCCTAACTTTAATCCAATAGAGCATGCTTGGGATGTTCTAAAGAGACGGGTAAGATCAGTGCAACCTGCTTCACAAAACGTTAGGGAGCTAAAAGTAGTCATTGCAAAAGAGTGGGAACGTATTCCTTAAAACGTTATTAATAACGTGGTGGACGGCATGCCCAGACGAATTCAAGCCGTGATTTTGACAAGAGTCACACTCGGCATAAGGTTTTTACATTCTTTACTTTTGTGACAGAAAACTCTTTGACATCATGACGTCAATGGATGGTTGTCAAACGTTGCCTAGAGATTGTAAATTTCGTCGTGAATTGTCAACACGAATTGGTGTAATCGGTAAGGCGTGTGGATTACACCACAGAGACCCCGAGTTCGAGTCCCGCCGTAAACATGAAGTTTTTTAGTTGATGGAAGTTTTGTCGAACTTTCTGGAATATTTGAGTGAAAGTAATGAAAAATTAAGGAGCGAGAAGGAGAATAAATAAAAATGAATAACGAAATTATTGGAAGGTTCTGGAGGCATGACGATCAAAAAGAATAACGAAATTGAATGTTCTAGAACCTGACCGGGGGTATATAACCGGAACTGCGGCTCACCGCTGGCAGTTGAGTTCTAAGTCTAAAGCGATTCGGAAGAAAAGGAAGAAGTGAGAAAGAAGAAAAGTGAGTGAAATAGTGAAGTGCAGTGAAATAGTGAAGTGCAGTCAGTTAAGTGAGTTAAGTCAGCGTGAACGGCAAAGTTGTGTCAGTCGGCCGGACTCTGCTGGAGAGGAACGCCGATAACTTAACTCCGTGGACGCTGTAACTTAAGTGCAATAGAAAGTCTGAAAACCGGTATTAGTGTTTCATTTCATCCAATCCCGTAACCCAAGCCCGCATAGTCAGGAACGTGACGTCAGGCACGTAACATTTGGTGTCAGAAGTGGGATTGGAGAAAAATGCCGCTAGTGCCGCAGGACGTAAGAGGAGTGAGTACCCGTGCTATGTCAGAAGCGCAGCGTGTGAGGGAAGAGGGTGCTGCAGCTCAGACCAGCGATGCAGAAGCCAAGCCTGTGCAGATGGATCTTCTGCTACAGCTGCGGCAAATGATGGCAGAACAGCTGCGTGAGCTGAAAGAAGATCAAGCGCGCCGCCAAAAAGAGCAAGCACGCTGTCAGGCAGAACAGCTGCGGGAGCTGAAAGAAGATCAAGCGCGCCGCCAAGAAGAGCAAGCGCGCCGCCAAGAAGAGCAAGCGCGCCGCCAAGAAGAGCAAGCGCGCCGCCAAGAAGAGCAAGCACGCTGTCAGTCAGAACAGCTGCGGGAGCTGAAAGAAGATCAAGCTCGTCGCCAAGAGGAGCAAGCGCGTCGCTTGGAGGACATGCATAAAGATTTCACGAAGGGACTGCAAAAGGCTGTCGAACGGGTACAAGAAGTGGAGGAAGGGTTAGGCAAGTTGAAACTTCGCGTCATGGCGATAGAGGAGAGACTGGAAGAAGAGATCTCCAAAATCAAGCAGGAAGTGACAAACCCAAGCCCTTTGAAGAGCCGAAGCCGTCTTGCAGCCGTTTTTGACGCCCCAAATGCGGCCTTAAGCGCAACGAAAGGGCTCAAGATTCCCCATTACGACGGAACAACATCCTGGACTGCGTTCAAGCTACAGTTTGAGACACTTATGGAGGCTTATGGTTGGACTCAGAAGGAAGCACAGTCAGCCCTTACCCTGGCCCTCCGTGATCAAGCGCTCTCAGTGCTGGAAGCTATCGGCGCAAGTGGGGATCTCAGCTTTAGTGCCCTCCTCGACGCACTTGAAGCACGTTTTGGAGACAGCCACCTCGAGCACGTGTACAGAGCGCAATTAAAAGAGCGTACTCAGCGTGCTAATGAGAGCCTACAGCAATGGTCCGTGGAAATCGAGAAACTTGTACGTCGAGCTTTCCGGTCGACTCCGTCAATGATTGAAGGCACGCTTCTCCAAGCGTTCATTGACGGTATTCGGGACCCAGAAGTACGAGCTGCTGTTCATCTGGGCCATCACAAGATCATGAAAGAAGCTCTGGCCCATGCATTGGAAGTGGAAGCCGTGCGTGGCAACTCCCGTACCTTACGTCTGCGGGAAATGACGACAACGGAGCAGGTACCTCCACGCCGTCGGAACTTCATGTGCTATGGATGTGGAGAGCGTGGGCACATACGGAGCGACTGCCCGAAGAAGATGAACCGCAAGGACGCGGCGGTCTCAACTTCTGACCAGCAGGGAAACTTAAATCCAGCCAGGGCTGCGGGGTGGGCGCCGGCTGGTAGTGGAACAACCCCAACAATCTACATCAAGCAAACCAACGATGGAAATACTCTGGTGATAGACGGTCAAGTAAATGGGAAAAACAGTCAGCTAACATTAGATACTGGAGCTTCAAGGACGGTGATAAATGTTCGGCTGCTCGAGCACAACATCAGGAAACACCTTAAACCAATTGTTGGCCTACAAATGAAATCAGCTACCGGCCAGTGCATACCGATAAGTGGAAAACTGCATGTAACAATCAACATTGGGGAACGTGTTTATCGACATGAGGTTATTGTGGCCAAAATTCTGGATGACTGCATCCTGGGACTTGACTTCCTGCAAGGGCACCAGTGTAACATCGACCTAAAATCTGGAGTATTACTATGTGGAACTGAGGAAATTCCGATGAAGGGTGGAACCCTGGGAAAAGTTTGCTGTTTAAGAAGAACTGTTCTTGCACCAAAATCACAGACTCTCGTACCAATTGCATTACCTAGGAGGAGGGAAGGAAGTTTACCTCGAAGGTGCGCTGTGATTGATAAATCGGAACACGTAAACTCATGGCTACCGGCAAGAACTGTCGTGGGGTCATCTGATGTTAACCGCATTCCGGTATTCAACTTCAGTGATTCAGAAATTACGATTGAAGAAGGAGAGCCTGTGGGCGTATTGGAAGAAGTGGCCTGGATAAGAAAATGCTCGGAAAATCTTGTGAAGAAGGACAGTACGGGAATAGACTTTGTAACGAAAATCTTAGACGAAAACAAAAGTCTGACAAAAGTGGAGACTATGAAAGCTAGAAATTTACTTCTTCGATTCTCTGATGTGTTTTCAAGAAGCGATGGTGATATTGGCCGAACTGGTTTGGTGAAGCATAAAATAAACACAGGTGATACAATGCCAATTCGTCAAAGGCCCAGACGTATACCATTCGCTCGTGAGAAAGAGGTTGAAGAAATGATTGACGATATGAGGAAAAATGACGTGATAGAGCCCTCTTCTAGCCCTTGGTGTTCACCTGTCGTGCTTGTCAAGAAGAAAGATGGTTCAACGAGGTTTTGCGTAGACTATCGACGATTGAATGATGTAACCAAGAAGGATAGCTACCCGTTACCAAGAATCGATGACACACTTGACACACTGAGTGGCATGAAATGGTTTTCAACGCTCGATCTGAAAAGCGGCTATTGGCAGGTGGATTTGGATCCCAAGGACAAGGAAAAGACCGCATTCTCAACTGGGAAGGGACTCTGGCAATTTAAGGTGATGCCATTTGGATTATGCAATGCACCGGCAACCTTTGAGCGTTTGATGGAACAGGTGCTGGTGGGACTGCTGGGCGAAACCTGCCTAGTTTACCTCGATGACATCATCATTGTTGGACGGGATTTTGACGATCATCTAAGGAAATTGGAAAAGGTACTCGACAAGCTGCGTGGAGCAAATTTAAAGTTGAGTCCAAAAAAATGCTCTTTCTTCAAGCGCGAAGTGAATTATCTAGGACATGTTATTTCTGAGAGAGGAATTGAGACTGATCCAGCCAAGACTGTCGCTGTTAAGGAATGGCCAACACCTAAAGACAAAACGCAAGTTCGGGCATTTCTTGGATTGTGCTCGTATTATCGGCGGTTTGTGAAAGGATTCTCGGACATTGCCAAGCCATTGCATCGATTGACAGAGGAGAAACGTGCCTTTATCTGGGACGAGGATTGTGAGCAAGCCTTTCGAGAACTAAAAGAACGGCTTTGTAACACACCAATTCTCGGATACCCCAGCGCGAAAGGAATATTCGTAGTTGATACGGATGCCAGCAATATTGGAATAGGAGGTGTCCTTTCACAACGCGATGGTGAGCAGGAGAAGGTTATTGCTTACTTCAGCAAGTCACTATCCAAGCCGGAGAGGAATTATTGCGTGACCAGGAGGGAATTGCTGGCCGTAGTCAAAACTCTGCACCATTTCAAGAAGTATTTACTGGGACGGAAATTTTTGATCAGAACTGATCACGCTGCTTTGAAATGGCTGCTTCAGTTTAAGGATCCCGAAGGCCAAGTAGCCAGATGGTTGGAACAACTTCAGGAATTTGACTTTGATATCGAACATCGCGGAGGAAGAATTCATGGCAACGCAGATGCATTATCGAGACAATGCGTGGAAGATTGCAAGCATTGTGCCAAGAAGGAAACTGCTTTTCTTAAGGTGATAAGGACTGATACTGTTGACGAGGCATGGGGAGATGATGCGATGAAATTAGAACAGGAAAGAGATGCAGATATTAAACCAATACTGGAGTGGGTACGAAGTGGTAACAAGCCAAGTTGGAGTGACGTCGCCCAATATAGCGCGGTAACGAAAGGTTTATGGGCACAGTGGAAAAGCCTTACGCTGCATAACGGACTTCTGTGCAGGAAATGGGAATCAACAAACGGCAAGGACGAGCATTTGCAATTGGTGGTGCCTCGTTCAAAAATAAGGGATGTATTAAAAGCGTTCCATGATGGATCTTCTGGAGGACATTTGGGAATTAGGAGGACTTTGGTGAAGATCAAGGAGAGATTTTATTGGTTGCATTGCAAATATGACGTCGAAGATTGGTGCCGGAAATGCACTAGTTGTGCAGCTGTCAAGGGTCCACAAACAAGAAGCAGAGGGGCGATGAAAATCTACAATGTTGGTATGCCTTGGGAGAGAATAGCCTTAGACATCGCTGGACCATTTCCAATCACTGATTCGGGCAATCGCTACGTTTTAGTGGTTATGGATTATTTTACAAAATGGCCGGAGGTCTTTGCCATACCGAATCAAGAGGCAATAACTGTAGCCACGAAGTTGGTAAACGAGGTATTCACCCGATTCGGAGTGCCCTTGGAGATGCACAGTGATCAAGGACGGAACTTTGAATCCCAAGTTTTCCAGGAAACTTGTAAACTTTTGGGAATCCATAAGACTCGAACGACCCCTTATCATCCACAGTCAGATGGAATGGTCGAACGCTTCAACCAAACATTGGAGCGACACTTAGCAAAGGTGGTTGACAGCCATCAGAGAGATTGGGACACTTACATACCTCTCTTCTTGCTTGCCTATCGGACTGCTGTACATGAAAGTACCGCAAAGACGCCTGCATTTGCAAATTTTGGAAGGGAATTGAGATTACCGGCAGATCTTGTATCGGGCTGTCCACCTGGTGACTCTCGCACCGAGTTTAGCGATTACATAAGCGAGTTAAGGGCAAAAATGTTGGACATTTATGAGCAGATCAGGGAGGCCGGTCTTCAAGCTAGTGATCGCGCAAAGACGCGCTATGATCGACGAGCCAATTCTGTTGGGTTTGAAGAGGGGTCATTGGTCTGGCTTCATAATCCAGTCAGAAGGAAGGGAAAATCTCCAAAGCTGCAACCGAGTTGGGAAGGTCCTTACGAGATAGTCACGAAGATCAATGACATTACTTACAGAATTCGGAAGTCTTCAAGGAGCCCTTTGAAAGTTGTCCATATAGACAGGTTGGCGAGGTATTACGGCAGCAACGATGCTCGGGACGAGCGAATCTAAGAGGGGGGCAGTGTGACAGAAAACTCTTTGACATCATGACGTCAATGGATGGTTGTCAAACGTTGCCTAGAGATTGTAAATTTCGTCGTGAATTGTCAACACGAATTGGTGTAATCGGTAAGGCGTGTGGATTACACCACAGAGACCCCGAGTTCGAGTCCCGCCGTAAACATGAAGTTTTTTAGTTGATGGAAGTTTTGTCGAACTTTCTGGAATATTTGAGTGAAAGTAATGAAAAATTAAGGAGCGAGAAGGAGAATAAATAAAAATGAATAACGAAATTATTGGAAGGTTCTGGAGGCATGACGATCAAAAAGAATAACGAAATTGAATGTTCTAGAACCTGACCGGGGGTATATAACCGGAACTGCGGCTCACCGCTGGCAGTTGAGTTCTAAGTCTAAAGCGATTCGGAAGAAAAGGAAGAAGTGAGAAAGAAGAAAAGTGAGTGAAATAGTGAAGTGCAGTGAAATAGTGAAGTGCAGTCAGTTAAGTGAGTTAAGTCAGCGTGAACGGCAAAGTTGTGTCAGTCGGCCGGACTCTGCTGGAGAGGAACGCCGATAACTTAACTCCGTGGACGCTGTAACTTAAGTGCAATAGAAAGTCTGAAAACCGGTATTAGTGTTTCATTTCATCCAATCCCGTAACCCAAGCCCGCATAGTCAGGAACGTGACGTCAGGCACGTAACACTTTATTTAACTAATAAAAGTAAAAAATGTGTAATATTGTTGTTATTGCCGACCACTTTTTATTGTTGGCGTGTGCATCGGTTTTAAAGAATCCGTCCATTTTTTTCTTTGATTTTTACACGATTAGAAGCATACAGACTACGTCAAAGAAATAATTTTCATTTAATTAACTCAAATCGACTATAGAACGTAAATTTTCGTTTTAAGTGCCAGACGATTGCCAAAACGGTTTTTGGAGAAATAGATCCGCGACCTAGGCTGTGTACAAATACGTACAAGGAGACCTATACATAATAAGGAATAAAGATTACGCAATAGGAATTCTACTTGACGTTACTAAAGCTTACGATAAGGAACAGTTTAAATACTCTTAAATAAATAAAAGGGGACGGATGCCTTAAAATCGAAGAGGGTACTTTGCTAGGTAAAGACGGATGTCTCATTAAAAAGTTGCAATACTAGACAGAGCGTGTACTGACGGTGATGTTGCCGCGCTTCCAGGCGGCCTCGTACACGTCGCCGTACTGGCCGCCGCCCAGCTTGTGCTTCATCACGATGTCGGTGCGGTCGATCTCCCAGTGGTCGGGCGGCGCCAGCGGGAACACGGTCGGCTTGTTCCGCTTGGGCGCCGGGTACAGCAGCTGCGTGATGAGTCCGTCGCCCACCACCGAGTGGTGGTGCACCAGCTCCGCCAGCGTGCCGAACTTGGACTCGGATGTCACGTACACCTGCCACAAACACATATGTAGCTCTGCATCAAACATGGTGCTCCCTAGAGCTCGGTTCACGCTCGAGATGCTCATTACCTTTCCGTCCGAGTCTTCGTTAATGCGGTAGTGGTAGACTCGGCCCTCGTATCGCAGCGAGATACTTCGTTGGCCGGGACTGGACTCGGATTCGCGCACCTGCCAACAGACACGCCGTTTCTTATTTGTTCGACTAACAAGTTTAGTATTTTAAAACAATTCTATAAGATATTTCTGACGTAATGAAAAGAGTGCCAATTGACTGACCAGGAAGCTGCCGTTGATACCGGAAGAAAGTAGGTACTCGGCGGCGTTGCGTGAGATTGGTCCATGGTACCAGGAGTGCTTCTCGAGCGAGTTAACAGGCGTGACGTAGTTGCTGGGCACCCAGCCCACGCCGCCGCCCAGCGTGTGCGCCTCGCACCACTCGCCGCTTTTGTTGTAGCTCTTTATTCGCACCTGTTCACCTGGCCACAACATGCACAATAACATTAAAGCTTTTTTTAAGGGACAAGCCCGCCGCAACCTCCCAGTTCCGCAGCAATTTTTGTAAGACAGGATCTACATTAAATACAATGATGAAAACACGAGAACACTGAAGTCCGGCGCGTCTTATGGGCATGAATGACTATCTTGGACCCCGCAACGAAATAAATTAGAAGATTTCTTTTTATGTTAAAACGGTTTACAAACCATTTACATTGTCACAGAGTGATAAAAGAAAATAATATAAAAGAAAACACAAATAAAATTGCAGAATAAAATATGAATAAACAAAACAATACATATTAAACTATTCGTTCGCAGAGGCTCATACAAAAACACATTATTACTTTATATTCATCAGCGAATAAATCACAGTTTGATATAAATAAAAATAAAAGATATTATTTGAGGTGAAAAAAAAAACTTCATCAAATGACTGCTCTGCTTTTTTTGGACGGACATGGATTGCTCAAAAAGCCACCACAGACGGTGCCCACTAGGCCCGCTATCCAGCTGGACATGCAATGTGCTGCAGCCCAACTTGGTGTGGAAGAAGGCACGGGGTGGCATTTCCTCTTGCTCCACTCAAGGCTAGGGAAGACATTGGATGACTCCTCAAATGTCTTCCCTATCCTTGAGTGTGGTCATAATGTGGTCATTATATTATGTATATACAGACCTTCAAAAGCTACACGAAATGAACTTAATGCATTTTTCAACATACTTCATACAATTCACTACAAATTACGCAATAGAAAAACAACTAAAACCATTATTTGCGGTGATTTTAACATTAATCTGTTAAAAAGAACCTCAGTTTCTTTGCAACTTGTGTTAGTTTTACGAAATATGTATATATTACGTATAGCGTCCAGTCATATGAAAACTGGCACACCTTAACCAACAAGACCAGAGAGTAACACTTACATTGACAACAAATTAATTGGTTTTATTAAGGGCGTATTTTTCAATGGTCAGATAAAAGTTATCTGCGGAATAATTATGATGTCGCGACAGAATGTTTCTTTAAGACAGTAAACAATTTTATTCTTCAGATAAAATTAAATGACTATTGAAAAATCAGCCCTTAATAAAACCAATTCATTTACTCAATAATAATAATTCATCAGTTGTGGAAAATGTCAATAATAAGCTTGTGGCGAGCTGTTGGGCAGTGGCGACCCCACGGACCTGACTCCCGGGAGGTATCTTCTTCATCTTTCTCCGGTTAGTCCTCGTGACGAGCTGGAGTGAACATTGATGAAGAACAAGCCCTCCTACCTCATTCTTGCCTTAATTGACTGGCTTGAGTGGAGATTCGCAAGAGTAGGAGTTGAAGGAGACTCGGGGGAAGGATGTATCTCAGTAAGGTGCTGGTAGGGGTCTTGACCGTACTTCCGGGATTGCTCTGATAGCCGTGGGATGCCTCTCCTTCCCCAAGTAGCTCAACATATGTTGCCTCCGTGTCGCTACATGCTAGCGGCCGTTTCCGGGGGCCCATTAATTGAGTTTGCCAGTCACCCCCTGCCTGTTTATCCGTATGTATCAATATTGGTCAGGGGCAGGGGCCATAGTATTTCCATAGTTATCATATCCACCAGTCCATAGCAACCCATATTCATAACCCTATCAATTTTTACCACATTTCACAATAGTCTTGCATCAACCGGGGATTGTCCTTGGGTGCACTTATATAGTGCATACAGGGATAATTGCCCGCTGATGTCCCATCACATTTAGATTAAAACTGTTCAACGGGCCTCATCGAGTTGGTTTCGGCTCCTCGTACGCCTTCCAAAGGTCCGGAACCCTGTGGTGCCGTGAAAGGATAGAACAAACATAGTATAATAATAAGCCCGTAGGGCACCTTGAGGCAAGGTTCCGTTCCTTATCTACGGCTTGCCTTTGTTGGCTGGCCGGAGTGAACGATGACGAGAAACAGGTCTCCCAAGAAAGTTAAATATTATAATTAACTTACTTAAAAACACTAGAAATACTGGATATGATGACATTACAACATCCTCAATAAAGGAAGTTGCTCCCATCATCAGCCCAGTACTCTGTCACATACTCACATTATTTAACTTGTGTATTGAGCTGGTGTGTTTCCGACTGAACTTAAAAAAATCCGTATTAAGGCCACTTTTTAAGAAAAATAACAAGGAAGACCACGGAATAGAAAATACAGTGGAAGTGCCGCTCAGACATCGCGCGCTATAGTTCGTTCCATAATTAGAGACAACGATTTAACATTTCGAGTGTTGCAAATTTTTTCCATTTCATAAATAGTGAAGTCCCGCGACCGGTATTGTACGAAAAACCGAAATTATATTCTAGACTTCATGCATTTTAAAAGCTTTATTATTTTTAGCTACTTTCCCTGGTACCTTCCTGTGCCCATACTAACTCAGTCGGGTTAAAATCACAATGGTAAGGAGGCAAAAGTAAAATAGTGATCCCCGTTTTAGCAGTTATCAGTCCACGACGTATCGTTCATAATTACTCTTCTCTTTTCGGGAATCTCCAACAGCTCGGCTTTCAGCATAGGTTCCTCAAATATAATGTTTTTCTTTTAGCCAGTCTTGGATTTCGCATTTTTATTTTAAATTATTATTATTTTATTATTAGTCGAATTACGACTAAACTATAAAAAACATCACCGCAACGTTGTTTTATTTTGCTCAGGGTATTTTATTTTAAACATCGTACTCGGGCCCATCACTATGTTGAAAAATCTGGGCACATTATTTTGTAGTTGTCATTTGCTGTTGTCAAATTGTTGTCTCTAATTATGGAACGAACTATAGTCAACATGATGTGTAGATTTACAACATTTTGGCACATTCGCTGTCAGAATCGTTCGCTCCGTTGTCATGGTTGTCTCCAAGAAACACGCAATATATTAGAAATTATGCCTTGCTGCGCGGTTTTCAACTGCAAAAAAGTAAGCAAAAAAAAATGTGTCTTTTGGTGAAGTATCGTATCATCGTTGAGTATTTACCTTTGTTAAATTTAAATATACAGGGTTACAGGTTAAGTCGACCGTTTCCCGTTAAGAGCATGTAGTTTACATCGGTCCTGACTAATTTGACTATGAAAGACCCTGTCCGAAATCTAACCGTTTTTGAGAAATTTGAATTTTATTGATTTTTAGAAAAAAATCCCGATTTTCGGTTATCGGCTTGATTATAAAAAAAATTGGAATAGCACTTCCATATAATATAGGAAAAAATAATCAATGCCGCAAACCCAATAAGGAGAAATCTTACTACAGGTGTGGTGAAAAGTGGCCTCCGTAAAAGACTGCGGAGATGTGTTCAGAAAAGAGGCGGACACGTCGAACATTTATTGTAATTTAGCACAATTACCTTCTTTTTTGCGATTTCTAATTTAATAAATTCGTATTTTGTACATGTCCTATGTTTTATTTTTTCTTCCCGGTAGCTTTGGAAGCTAAGTTTGGTCTAGAATTTTTTAAGCAAACCTTGATTGTTATACCTCGTTGGATAGCTGATGAAACGTAGATATTATAAAGCACATCTGCAAAACACGTGCCATATTATTTTTTTTAACTATCGTTTAAAGAAAATAAATTTTCTTAATTTCAAAATGAATTTTTCACAACAACCTATTTCGTTATTTTACGTACAATATTAGTTATTGAGGCCATAGAGCATCTTATTTTACAAAAAAAAAAACAATTATGGTTGGAGTAACGATAGCACTTCTAAATTTTTTGATAATCAAGCCGATAACCGAAAATCGGGATTTTTTTCAAAAATCAATAAAATTCAAATTTCTCAAAAACGGTTAGATTTCGGACAGGGTCTTTCATAGTCAAATCAGTCAGGACCGATGTAAACTACATGCTCTTAACGGGAAACGGTCGACTTAACCTGTAACCCTGTATTTGATTTTAATGAAAATATTACATTTCATTACTTCAATGCAAACTATAAAGGGCCTTATTTTCATAACAATTAAGTTTAAATCTACTTGTTCGTTATGTGACGTTATATACAATACATTCCAGTAGTTTCGACGCTACTCATTTAGGAATGGGACACATTCGTAAATTAGGTTCGTATCGATAATTTTTCATCATCATCCTTCAGAAAATTGATTTTTGTCAATTTTTGTGTATAATTCATAAATGTTTAATTACTAAGATTGCATAGACACATCAACGTTTTAACCACACACAGCGTACATCCGTCTGTGGTAGGTGCGGGTGGTTAATCACCATTTTTATTTTATAAAGTTGTACATGATTTTTAACAGAGTCCCAAAAAGGAGAGTGACTCTCAATTCGGCCGGACATGTTTTTTTGTTTGTTCGTCTCCATTATTTATGAACCGATTTTAATAATTCTATTTTTGTAGGAAAGGAGATAAAACTTGTAGGAGCGCGTAGTGCTTTTATATGTTAAAATCGAAATCTTTAATAATAACTTAACCATCTCCAAAAACATTTTTATCTTCAAAAAATGTTAATATTTTTCTTTTTTTTTCTATTAGAACCTTTTTCCATTACTGATCATTTGTAGGTATGTCGTGTCGATAAATTATATTGCTCACACGAATACAATGAATAACATCGGTATATTGGGATACCCTGCCCTATCTGAGTACCAAAATAGTAATGTCTATTGGTACAAGTGCATACAAATATGACATCTATTTCAAAGCTGCGCTAACCAGCGTTTTGAATATAATGAATTTGTTACAGCGCCATCTAGCATTGAGTGGCTGAACCCGTTGTAAATTGTTTTATTTAAGTTTTTTACACGATAGAGGCCTTTATTGATTGTGACATGTGAAATGATAACAACTTTCGCTCATTGTTATAAGACTCAATTTTTAACATTTTGAAGATGATTTGCTAAAGTTGCGTTTCAACTTTTTACCCAATTAGAT
This sequence comes from Spodoptera exigua, assembly GCA_902829305.4. Taxonomy (NCBI): domain Eukaryota; kingdom Metazoa; phylum Arthropoda; class Insecta; order Lepidoptera; family Noctuidae; genus Spodoptera; species Spodoptera exigua. The sequence goes on along the minus strand of LR824601.2, from coordinate 168,750 downwards.
AGCTGTTTTTTATGTGTGTAATGGGCAATTTGATTTTGGCGACACTGGTTTTCCTTTTGAAAGAGTGTAGGGGCACTTCTACTTAATTTTCTGTTCTGTGCTTGTTACAGACCAATAGCACTTATGCCCACTTTTCTAAAATATTTGAAAAATACATGCATAACGCAATTAACACTCACTTCGAGAAGCACAATCTAGCTGCGAAACAACAAAAAGGCTTTAGAGAGAATAAGGCAATTAATATAGCATTTTTGAATAAATTATACACTTATGGAAAGGGGTCGTCATCATCGTCGACCCATAAACTTCTGGAATCTTATCTAAATGATAGGTATCAGGTGGTTGGAATAAATAAATGCATTAATACATGCCCAAAAATAGTACTATACCGGAGTGCTTCAAGGTAGCGTCTTGGGTCCCTTGTTATTTTTGACGTACATAAATGATTTGCTTAAAGTTTCACAGCATCCAGTGATCCTTTTCGCTAGCTATATTTACTGGTCAAAATATTAATACTTTTAAAATAAGATAAATTCCACTCTTTGCAAAACAATTAATTGGCTGGCGAATAATAATTTCAACATATAGATTTAGATTGGGTATTTTGTACCCAGAAATCCCCAGAACATAAATTGAGCCTTAATATCCCGGGACTCTCTATCTTTCAATTCACTGAACCTATTTGGGTGAGCCTATTATACGCTTCATCAATAACCATCATTATTAATAACAATTTATCGTTTCGTTAGGTACTGCTTCACTATTTACCTGCAACTTGTTCAATACCTACTACAGCCAATACATAATTATGTATTGGCTGTTCCTTCCGCCTGACGCCTGACGCAGGTCCTTACCGGGCACGGCAGCTTCGGTGGGTTCCTGTTTCGGATCCAGCGGGAGGAAACGCCCGAGTGTCGTCAACGTCATTGCGAGGACCACCTAGAGGATACGGTGGCGGTATGCTCTGCCTGGGCTGAGCACCGCCGTGTCCTCAGGGAAGTGATCGGCGGCGGCGACCTCTCGCGCCCGGCCTTTGTCGAGGCCATGGTGCGGAGTAAGAGGAACTGGGAGGCCGTCTCCTCCTTCTGTGAAGCAGTTATGCTCGCAAAGAGGGAGGCGGCCCCGTGAGGGAGCAATCATCCTCCTCACGCCCCAGCCGCCGCAATAGGCGACACTACGGGCGTCGGGAATAAAGGGACGATCTCCAGCCACAATAAACGCGGGTCGCCTCTTTAAACTGCACTCATGCCTTATTACTGTGTAGATCAGGGAATTTTCCCAATTTGATGAAGCACTGTGGTCCGCTGTTTAAATTAGGCCATAATACAGAACCCATAATTATACGTCGGTCACTATTTCATGTCTTTGAAAAGCTAATGCTTCCTTAGAAGCTAGTTTAACACGCATTCCATCTTTCATGAACAATAATACGGGTCCACCATGGGACGATCCTGCGGTCGGCGAGTAAGGGCAGCTCGCCGCCCGACCAGAACCAGGCCCGAGCGTACGGCGCGTAGCGTTCCGCGCGCGCCTCAAAGAGCCAATAGACCACCACAGGCTGCCGGCTGAACATAAGCCCTATAGGGCTTATGTTCAGCCGGGGTTGCGGGGTAAGCGCAATGATTCCCCGCGACCTCAGCCCAGAGCAACAGGAAGTTGTTAGGGTTTTTAGTCAGTAAGTCAGTAAGTCTGACACTCCCTCCCGCCCGAGTGCGGTAAAGGTACTAGAGTAGTCCTTTCAACGTTGTCGTGGCGGTGAGCAATATGGACTGATACTCTTTCATCATGGCGATCAATTTTTTTTACTTGCTATAAGCTAGTACTTGGCTGCGATCCCACCTGATGGTAAGCAGTGATGCAATCGTTGATGGTAAGGCGCACTAGGTTAATAAGAGCCTATCCACTCTAGCCTTGAAGATATTTGGACGGAAAGACTGCAGCCGGCAAACTGTTCCAATCCCTCGATGTACGCGGTATAAACGACGACGCAAAACGCTTAGTCCGGGCTGCAAATGTCTCAACAACGTAAGGGTAGATATTTGCCGTACGCCAGGATGTCCGAAGGTGAAATTGGGATGGCGGAATCAAATCGTGCAATTCCTGAGCACACTCTACAAAATGCATCCTGTAGAACATCGCAAGGCTGGCTACTCTGCGCCTGTGCTCGAGACTTTGAAGATTGGACCCAACCAAATCCGGATCACCAATCACTTTGCACGCCTTTCCACTGAATCCAAAGCCGCTAAGTGGCATTTTGCAGCACCAGTCCATATGTGGCTGCAGTACTCCACACACGATCGGACCTGTGCCTTGTACAACATTAGAAGCTGACTCGGTGTGAAATACCGTCGAACTTTTGCAAGCACGCCAAGTTTTCTAGCAGCTACTCCAGCCTTGGACTCAATGAGCCGCCCAAAGTTGGGGTCTGAAGCAATGTCCATCCCCAAGAACTGAAGGCGGTCGGTGCATTCCAGGGATACATTCCGAAAAACAGGAGCCAAGGAGAACGGGCTCCTTTTGGCGGTGAATAGACACGCCTGTGTTTTGGTGGCGTTGGATGCTACCAGATTAGCTCTGCCCCACTTGAAAACTGTCTGAAGTGAGACATTCGTAGGCTCTACCATAGCCTCCCTTTCAGACTGGATTAGCTCCTTACTAGCCCGAGCACTGGGCAGGTATCTCTCTACAGATCGTTAATGTGGAGCAGGAATAGAGTTGCAGAGAGAACAGACCCCTGAGGAACACCGGCAATAGTCGACGTATGCTCTGATGAGCATCCATCGACAACAAACATTCACGTCCAGTTGCTTATTCTGAACAAACTAATTTCAGAAGAAAAGGAGCGACATGTATATGAATACAATTTGTAAAAATAACTCCATGAATCCTGTTTGAGTATGCGCATACGTAAATGACGGAAATATAATACCTTTCTTGAGACTAAGCTGATTTTCGCCGCCCGCCTGGAAGTCATATAGCGCCACGAACAGCTGCGGGTCGTCCTCCTCGTGGTGCGCTAGAAGGTTCTCCTTCGATGTCCACCTGGAACGTACATGAACACTTATTTTGCCATTAATACGTACGATGACGGCAGAACTCTATAAAAAATAGAACCTTATAAACTATCAACGCCTTTTTTCGGCCAGCGTGGAGTGTATGTTAAAGCTAAATAACAACGCCTATGTATTCATCGCCATTTTTTTTATTAATTGTGTATGAAATGCATGTTTAAATATTATGTATTATTTTGACCCAGTTGTCACAAATATTTGTAACTTATAACTTTATTTATAACTTGATAAATTTGTAAATGTGAGTGCCCTGTAACCTGTAACCATTGGTTAGACTAGCAGAATGTCGGTCCTTATAACAGCTTGGAATTGTCATGCTCACTGAAAGGTCACACTGGCGGTGGCATGGGCGCTGGATCGCTTAATTCCCTATAATATGGTTGAGTTGGGCGATGCTGGTGTACGTGTCATGCTCGTGAACGAGCGCCGTCAGTTGGGACTGGTCAGCTCCGGACTGTCTATTGTCCTTAAGGTTACTTTATTTTTATATTTGAATAAATATTAGTGTTACACTGTTCTCACATAATTGAACCAACTGTTTGTAAAAGGAATCTGTATGTGAAACTGATTTAAAAAGAGTAACCATGGAGTTTCTTGCTCGTTCTTCTCCATCGGAATCTACACTTTGGAACGAGCAAATAGCTTCACTAAGAGGACTGACCGACAGACTGACACTATTTTTTATTTTAAATTTTGTTTGACGTTCAAAAGTGCCTGTAAAGGTCTAATTGGAATAAATGATTTTTGACTTTTTTTTTTTTGCACGACTTGATGTATGTCGAATATAGTGAAACTCTAAAATTGTCGTCACCATGTATAACCTATATTCTAGCAAATAAAGTTTTCATTCATTCATCGCGGAGATAGTGGAGGGTGTCACCTGTTGGCGGTGTCAAGCGGCTGCGGCGTGCCCGGCCCGGGGTCCCCGTCGGGCAGGTCAGGGATATGAGGCAGCGGCCGGCTTTGCAGTAGAGCTTCTGAAATATTTTTTTATTATATGTTACTGATTATTTTACATATTTTTAGTGTAAGCAAAATAATGGAGTGACTTTCTTTCAAATAAATCACTACACAAAATAATTGTTGTTGTTTGTACATAGGGCTAGCAATTCTCGCACGGTTTCACCATTTGATTGTAGCGTGATTTTTTATAGCCTATAGCAATTAGGAACATTGTATTATAGCTATCTATCAGTGAAAGAAATTCGACCAGCGGTTCTAAGAATTCTATGAAGAAGGTTCTAAGAATACCCCTACATTTAAACTTACTTTTACATATTTAAACTGTTATACTTTTTAATTCTTTACAATATTAGTAGGTATTGATATAATTATATCAACTTTATACTGTACAAATGTAAGAGTTGTAAGCACATAGAGGAGCAGTGGCGGCGTGTACACGAGCCCTAACACACACACACACACACACATGCCAATGATTATGACCATGCAGTTGCTTCAATACGTTTCGAAAATATACCTAAACTTTATATCTACTAATAGAAATCCGGATTCATCTAGTTTTTACATATAATTTGACGAGTAAAAGTGCCGTTTTATGGTCTATTTGCAAAGATAAAGTCATTGTTTCATTAAAACGAAATTTTTGCAAGTAACAAAGAACGAATAATTTTTACATCGCGCGATCTTATGGCACAGAATGGAAGCAACGTCTGTCGCAACCGAGGGCCGGGCACGCTATTATAGCAGCGGTAAGACCCCTCTTTGAGGAGTGGCTTGAGAGTCGCCACGGCGTCCTCACCTTCCGCCTGACGCACGAGCTTACCAGACACGGCGGCGGCGACATTCCGGGCGTCGGGGATAGAGAGACGATCTCCGGCTGCTGTAAGCGCGGGGAGGCGGACGGCGAGTAAGGGTTGCTCGCCGCCGCATTGTCGTATTGTGTAAACATCCCCGTTTACCAAATTTACATAAAGTGCATTTCCTAAGTGTTAAGTAGTGTGTGTAGTGTAATAATGTCGTCCCAGTATTCAAATGAAGAATATAGGAATATGGTTCGTGCCTACGCGCTATCAAATGATCGTGTGCGAGCTGCCATTAATTTGTAGGTACAGAGAAATGTACCCCAACAGACAGATACCATCATACAGTTTGATGCTAGGTGTCAACCAGCGTCTACGAACGTATGGTCAGTTTACCGTGCCGCTCAAGGAAGAGGAGCAGCACTATACCCAGTCGACCTACAACATGCCATCCTCGAGTACTTCGAAGAAAACCCACAAGAAAGTACTTGAAATGCTGCAAGGCGTTTTGGTGTATCACACATGACTGTGTGGAAGCTGCTGCACAACGAAGACATGCACCCTTTACTATTTTAGATCCGTTTAGGAATTTGGGGTTAATGACCATGAACCTCCAGTGATTTTATGACTAAAGCTTTAGTGCAAATAAACAATGAATTTATTTTTGCAAATAGGCCATAAAACGGCACTTTTACACGTCAAATTATATGTGAAAAACTAGATGAAGCCGGCATTTCCTATCTGACTACTCTGAGAAGAAATGCCGAAACAAACTCAGAGGTCAGTCTCTTTTCAAGTCCAGACAATATAAAATAACATAATGTGAGAGAACCGTGCAAGTTCATTCTGTAGTGGTCTTTTGAGGAAAGAACCACACCAGTTTAAGTGGACCCGTTCTGAAGACAGGCACGCATGTGTCAGTTTGCAACCAGTATAGCTAGTGCTGTTGAGTTGTCCGACGAACAATACCGATCAAAAGAACATTTGGGTGGGTCGCGCAAGTACTCAAACTGTCAGAACGCAGATGACTGGTGATCAAAAAGCACGACAAGTCTCACACGGTCCTTACACTAACAATAATATAAAATAATAAAAATGTCAACAAATAAATAAAAAAAAAATGTCAAATAAAAAATAAAAATGTCACAATAGGTGATCACGTCATTGTATAAAAAAAATAAACGTAATGTCAAATTGTATATAAAAGTGTAACTTATGTTACAAACATGTCAACATGACCTGTGCAGACATTACAGCGGCTCATTCCCAAGCCTGACTATCCTCTAAGTAATCTTTTATTTTATAAAATGCTTTACAGCAAAGTTTAGCCTTTATTACACTTTTAAATTTATTGAGGCTCAAATTGTATATATATTGTATATCGCTAGGAATTTTATTGTAAAAGCGTATACATTGACACCTAAACGAACTACTTATTTTCTGAAGCCTGGAGGCAGGCACAACATATTTGTTTATCCCCCTCGTGTTGATATTATGTATATCACTATATTTCTTAAATAAGCTTTTGTTTTTATGAGCGTGAATTACATTTTCATAAATATATTGAGAGGCAACTGTCATTATTTTAGATTCCTTAAATAATTCTCTGAGCGAATGCCTCGGACTAAGATTATAGATTGATCGAATAGCCCTTTTCTGCAGAACAAAAATAGACTGGATGTCAGCAGCATTCCCCCACAACAAAATACCGTATGACATGATGCTGTGAAAATAACCAAAATAAACTAACCGCGCTGTATCTACATCTGTTAAATTTCTAATTTTTTTAACGGCATGTGCTGCAGAACTGAGCTTCTTCGACAAGCCATCTATATGTGGGCCCCACTGGAGAATAAATATGGCATGTATTATAAATAACAATTTAATAGGCCCTTATTTTATTGATAAACGACTTGACAGTGTATCGTGTTTAAAATTTTTAAATAATGCAGTAAGTGAGATGTTGTAAGAAGATATTAAATATCTACTGGATCTTGTACAACCAACATGACGGAGCGCCCGCGGACTATGAGGTGCGTGTACGTGACCACCTACACATTTTTTTTTAAATACGCAAAAATTACGGTGAGGCATCACGTCTTATTTATTTTGATGTACCTATATTTTTTTGCCTGTCCTGAGCCAGATTTAAGGAATGAAGGGAAAACGCATTCATGCTACGTCGGCGTCGGTCATTGACCGCGCTTATGTTCTGCGATAAGCGCTAGGGTGTCGAAACGTTGCGAAATTTTTACGAATTTTTTGGAACGGTTTTGTTCGTCATTAATCAGGGTATTTTTTATTGTTTCTATGTTTATTGCTGAAGTCTATGCACAAACTATTGGGGGTTTTAATAAGTCCCTCGTTCAAATACACACTGTATAAATAGTAACATTATTTCATGCACTTACTCCCGCCCGAAATACCGGCACCTAATATTCTGAACTAATTGTAAGCAAAAGAGTATATTCTAGATAAATATTTTCTCGTTTCAAAGTTAAGATTATGAAGGGGAAGAACGAGCAATAAGTCCATGGTTACGCTTTTACAATCAGTTTGATAATCAGATTATTTGTTACTTATTATTTGAAATCCATTTTTACGTAAGAGACGTGTATCCGAACTATGTTAACTATATAAACGGTATTTTTTACTTTTAACTTTCAATTATTCCTTACACTTTTCCGGAAGTAAAACTATTACTACACGACTGCCTAAAAAAGGTGTGTTATGTTTTTTTAGTTAGGGTTAATGTACGTATGTAGGTTTTTATGTGATTTTCTTTACTCCACTGTATCTTCCAAACGCCTGAGCAGAATAAGACATATAGCATATCGTTGGAATCCTAAAATCATTCCAGGCAAATGTCTTAAATAAATCAATGGGGTAGCTATGGTGCTTCATTAACAAATACATATGAAGTTTTCAAAGTAGCATGTGTTTAAGATTATTTATCTTGCGTTTGAAAAGCAGATTACAAAAATATATCACAATAGGAATCTACTTTGAGATATTTTCAAAAAAAAAAACACATTTTTATTGTGAGATTGATTTATTTCTTCGACGAGCACGAGCAACTTCTTCGAATTTCGATAGATGGCGTTAGTGGACAAATGTTACTAATATTTTTATGTAATTTTGTACCTAAACGTTTAGAATTGCAAATGCTAAACTAATACACGAAATCGTAGGGTCGCCCTCATTGATTTTATCACTAAAATGACCGAAATAATAAATAAAAACTTAAAAACACGCCTGCCATATTTAAAAATGAAGTAAAAAACAAGTTATCAAGGAAAGGATAAGCAATTTTTAATTCCGTTGTAAACTGGGAACCCTTATGGTTTCGCTATGCCAATTTTTCTGCGCTGGCGTGAATAATATCAGGAGAACCAGAAAGCTAAAATTTGGCGACAAAAATAAAAAAAAATCAACACTTTCTCATAAAGTGGCTCTTGGCAATTAGGCACATAATAACACCATAATTAAACTGTGTTTTTTTGAAATAACATGTATTAACCAAAGGCACAGAAGCTAATAACAAAATGATAAGTATAATTGAGACATTATTTGATGATACGTAGGCGGGGCGGGCGGGTGTCGTCACAGTGAGGACTCAACGGAGGAGGGCACAGCAGGTGGTGGTGTGCTCTGCTTAGGCTGAGAACGTCGCACAGTTTTTTGTCTAGTACAAATAAGCGGGATAAAATGTATGACATCATTTCCACGAGATCATGATAACATTGATTATGCGGTACACATACGTAACCAAAAATTTCACCGAAAGAGCAAGTCGCAATTTTTTATTATTTATGTATATAGCATAATCTCCTAGATTCTTCTAAAGATTTACTAAAACCCCATAAAGAAAATTTCGAACCTATCATCAATTTAGCCTTAGTCGAGCCCATGTTGCGCAGAGGAACAGGGAAGACATCTCCTCTTTCTGCGAAGCAAGGAAGGAATCACACTTTCTTCCTCAGCCGCCGCAGCAGGCGACACTCCGGGTGTCGGGGAGTTCGCCGTCCTACCAGATGCAGACCTAAGCGTATAGCGCGTAGCGTAGAAGGAACGAAAGGACTTTTAATAAATAAGTCTTAGTCAGTGAGACTGACAATCCCTCACCCTGGGCGAGAAAAGTAATATGATAATTTTCTACTCACAAGAAAAACATTGGGAGTTAGGGCAGCCCTTTGAAAACCATTGATAAGTTACGTTTGAAAAGAAAAAGACGCAGAATAGATGCTCTCTTAGAAGCAAGTACAAATGAAGTAATCAAACGAAGTGTTGCCGTAACCAATCAAATTCGAAGTGTTGGGGCCGGTGGAAGTTCGTTCAATTGTTCTTCTGACGAACATATTCGTATGACTGAATCTCGAGCTGAGATTATACTTCTGCCGATTTTAGATAAAACGACTGAACGATTGGTTGAAGCTAAGTCATAAATAAGCAAGCCAAAAATGGGGTTTTGATCGAAAGAGTAAAAAATTTGGTGACTACTTTTATGGTGTATCCACACCTTTATACTTAACAAATCGGCATAAGACGACATACGAGGGTGGGTTAATAAGTTCGCGGAATGGTGGGTAAAAAGTTAGAAATAAAAACCAAAATTATTATTTCTTCTCAATATATTCTCTCTAAACTCTAATACCTTTACTAGATCTATCTATTAATTTACCGATACCTTCAACTTCCAATATATTTACCCGACTGCCAAAGAAGGAGGGTAATGTTTTTCGAGTGTATGTAAGTATGTATGTATGTCTGTTCCTTTGTGACCTCCTGTAGCCTAAACGGCTTGATGGATTTTGATGTATGAGGTATCGTTAGATTTGTCTTGATTACGGGAGTGTCATAGGATACATTTTATCCTAAAAGTCCCACGGCATAAAGACATAATAATATTTTTTCTAAATTTCCCTTTAAAAAAATATGTATGCGGTATCATTAGATTCATTTCAATCACGGGAGTAATTAATATAGGATACGTTTTTTCTCAAAATTCCCACGGGAACATGTTAATTCTGCGTCAACGCAAAGCAACTCATGCGTTAGCAAGCAAAAAGATAGGGCGTGGCCTGGCTTGCGGCGCGCGGCGCGGTGCGGAGGGGGATATGCTCGAGTATACAGCCCGAATGCGGGCACACGCATAAGGGCACACGTCGTTGACGGTCGTCTCTAAATAGCGATTTTTTCGATACTTCATCTACAACATTTTCGTTAAATAAAAACAGCTAAAAAGTTATAAATAAAAAAAATATTATTAAAAAAACAAAATACCCGACTGCACACTAAAAAAAGAGTAAAACAAGCCCCACAATACAAATTTACTGAATATAATTTATAAATGTTGATGGAAAGCATCGCAGGCGGGGACCACCTTGACCGCCACCAACGAAAATTCTGCTAAATGGTGCACAACAGAAATGACTATAAATAAGCCTCTGTTGGTCCCCGCCTGCGATGCTTTCCATCAACATTTATAAATTATATTCAGTAAATTTGTATTGTGGGGCTTGTTTTACTCTTTTTTTAGTGTGCAGTCGGGTATTTTGTTTTTTTAATAATATTTTTTTTATTTTTTATCTTAGTCGTCGAAATAAGCCGAAGTTCGTCATCGCTGGAAAATTTCTCACCCCCAAGCTCTTTCAAATCCTCCCTATAGACCAGCTATAGGGAGGATTTTCTTGCGCCTTGTGCGCGGGTGCATTACAGTGCAAAAGGAACACCCCTTTGGTCAATATTCCCCTCTTTTTCTCCCTCACAGTATCGCTGCGATACTTTGAGTTCCTTCGGGGGTGGTATGCCCTTTTTGTGGCACTGCATGACTCAGGCTCATAATGTAACTCAAGTTTCATCTCCGGTCGCTATCCGGCCTAAGACTTTTACCACAGAGAGCAAAAACTCGCGACAACAGTCAACTCGCCGCTGCTTCTGGTGCGACGTGAGCATTCTGGACACTCACCTTGCGCACACTTTTGACATGTCATCTTGACAAAATCGAAATCAAAACCGAGTAGGATGTTGAAAATGGTTGAAGCTGATACTTCTATCAATTCTACAAGCTGCTTGATTTTCTCGGGTTTATCAACGTTTTCCGCCGAGGTTGCTTGGATAGGTGATTAGTCAGCTCGCTTGCCTTGTATGCCATATGAGTAAACATTCTTTTTTTTTTCAAATTTTATGTAACATAAAGGCGGACTTAATGCCGAGAGGCATTCTGTACCAGTCAACCATATTATGACCATCGAGCGATTCAATGCCCGATCCGTCGCCACTAAGATTGGATAGTAAAAGGGGATTAGTAAGAGTATTAAGAATAGTAAGACCAGAGACGGCAAAAATATTGCAAAACAGCTCGATAGAACTGTCAATATAAAAATAATGTTTCAATGTTACTGCGTGGTTGGGTTGCCAGCTGCTGTGCAACAAGCCACGGTGTTGATGCCGCACAGGATAACATTGGAAAACACTTTCAGGGATCCACAGAAGGCACTTGCGTATACATTTAATGCGCCTATTGTGTCAAGTACAATTTAAAAAGATGTTCTGTTCAACTGTAGGCATTACAAAAGCACTCACAATCTACTAAGAAAATTTTGTTGTGTAAACTTGATCAAGTGACTTATCTCGGCCAGGGCGAGGAGAGTGAGAGAGAGAAAGTGACAGACTTTTACTGACAAAAAACCGCCCCGTTCCTTCATCTGCGCCAGGTCGGTGCCGCGGTACCTTACCGCCCGCAACTCCGGCTGAACATAGGGCCTGTTGGGCCCCATCTCTAGTCTATAGGCTGCTCGCGCTGGACGCTCGAAAAATTACTATTAATATGGTGTAAGATCATTAGTTGTTTCTATTATGAGCTAAGTACTGGTCAGCTATGAGTTAACATTCAAAACCATTAAAATTGTAAACAAATATTTATAACAGCACAGGGCTGGTATAAATATTTGTAACTGTGTTCCTAATTTATTATTATTGTTATTCCCGACAGGACCCAAAATGCTCCTAAAGTAATGTATATATGTACCCTACCACCTAAATTCACATTGTGGAGTGCAATAAATATATTGAGTATTGAGTAGGTACTACCTAACTTAGGTATTAACTTAATTTGAAGCTCTGAGATTGTGGAACAAAAATATACCTAATAATGCTAATAGATCTTTTCAAATAAATCACTTCTTACTAATTTAAAGTAATAATACAAAATAAGCCCGCAGGGCACCTTGAGGCGAGGTGACGGGAATCAGCGTTCCCGCGGGCTACCATCATCCCGATTGCTCCAGAGAAAAGTCACCGTTCCTTTCCTCCGGCTTGCCTTTATTGGCTGGGTGAACGATGACGAGGAACAGTTCTCCCACCTCTAGCTTGCCTTCATTGGCCGTCCGGAGTGGAGTCGCGAGAGTAGTGATCCTGCTCGGAGGGTGGAAGCTGTTCGTAAGCGGCGAGTGGGCCAGTGATGCAGGATGCTTAGGCAGATGCAGATGATCTGAGTAGAAGGCTGGTGGCAGTTTTTTCACCCTTCAGCCACTCACATTTCCGTTGTCCCTCTGTTGCTATTACTAGCAACCATACCCGGGGGCCAGGTCGGTGAGTTGGCGAGTCTCCACCTGCCATTTTTACGTGTATTTATTACATTGTTTTGGCAGGTGCCATAGTCCTTACATAGTTCCCATCGTACCAGTCCATAACAACCCACACCCATAGCCTTATCCTTTGTTTCCATTATCCGCAATAGTTCTACACTAACCGGGGACTGTCCTTGGGTGCATTTCTATATTTATATAGTGCATACAGGGATAGTCGTCGGTTTGTGTCCCATTTCATTTAAAGTTGTCTGAAGGGCCTCTGCGCAGTTGGCTCCGGCCCCTCATACGCCTTCCAAATGACCGGGACCCTGTGGTCCCGTGATTGGTAAAGACATAAAGCTGCAAACTTTAAAATATTTAAATAGATATTATTAGGATATGGTGCTGGGTTTATGACTTAAAATTTTTTTACTTAATTATACACTAATGTAATTTTACACGGTAATGTTATTTTTTATATCTACTACTTATAGTAAAATCATTAAATAACGAATTAACAAAGAACCAACAATTTTTTAATAGAAATTATATTAAAGTACTTCTACTATTATATGCAACATAATAGTCTGTACCAATAGTCCACACGAGATGTGGTTATGCAATGTACTCTTGAACGATTGCTTACTGTTCGCCTTCTTGATTCCAAGGGCCATGGAGAATGGGGTGAACGTTAAAAGTGGAGTGGATAGAAGCAGGGCTGTCAGAAAGACAATGTAGAAGATTATGAGAAGCACGGAGATTTTCGAAGTGACCAGAACAAAGGTAACAAAAGTAAAAGAAAAATTAATTATTTTAATCAAAAAACACGCCTGCCATGTTTAAAAATGAACTGATAAGTAAAAATAAGTTGTCCTTTCCTCTTGACAACTTGTTTTTTCTGTTTAGTTCAATGAGAGCGAACCAACTACGTCATATAATAGGTAAGCATTTGCAATTGTTAATGTTTTGGTACAATATTAAAATTAATAAATATTAGTTACATATGTCCACTAACGCAATCTTTTGAAACGAAGAAGTAAAGTTGCGCAAGTACGCACTTGTATTAGTAAAGGAAATAAATCAATCTCACAATATATATGAGTGTGTCTTTCTTGGAAATATCTCAAAATGGAACCCTATTGTGATATATTTTTGTAATCTACTTTTCAAACTTTTTTTTGGCTGTCGTGGAATAATGTTTGGACAGTGAGTTAAGAAGAGGAAAAGAGTTGTCAAACATAGTGCCTATACATATTTCACACAGAAATAATTTAATGATATTATACAGCTATAAAAGTAGAGAGAATTTACAGACAATAATAATCATAATTAGGTATGTCTTTATTTGAGGCTATATTCAACTATATTGGGATACCATCTTGTTGAAAATAGTGTAACCAATTGAAGTTGTATTGGCTGTGCTACTCAGAGGCAAAGTATTTGGAATATGGGAGAACAAACTTATGGGATATCCAGATACAAAAAATAAAAAGATGTAACCCATTGTTAACCGGGACAATTATGTTTCATCTAATCTTAACAAGATTAACCCAAACCATGGCTCGAATTGAAACTGCTTTTTGTTATGATGAAATCAATATTGCTATATAATATGTATCAGTATAATGAACTAGGTTGGTAGTTGGTCTAGACATTGTCCTGCTCATAATAGCAGCTAAAATTGTAGTGTGGTCATTTTTTACCAACTTTCAAAAAACTAAGAGGACAAGGACAAATCAATTCAACAATATACCATTGGTACACACACCCTTGTTGACACTGACTTCGAAGCTATCACATGAATTATAAAAGTATTTTTTTTATATATATATTATATACATTTCTATTTTAAGTGTTTCATGCAGTGGGTACTCCACTTATATTTTTATAAGAAAAAATTTCTGACTAACAAGCTCAATTACATGTCTAATAAACAGTCGCAGTGGAATGCAAGCTTGGATAATAGAAATAGTAATCACACTTGTTCATTAATGCAGTCGCAATTTTAAGTTGTAACCAAAGTGTAAAGACACCTTGCTATAAAGAACTCATCACGCTAGCCATAGATGAATGAAGATATTGTACAAAAGAAAATAATATAATCGCGAGAGCAACTTGACCAAACATAAGATACCTAAGCCCGAGAGGTACGAGTATACAGCAGGAAAATAAGTTTTCCATAAAAACTTCGCAATTCAGGACCGTATATTAAACGGTTTTTTATATTTTTATTCATAGCAGCTTTATGATGAATTGAGAGTAAGAGATCAACCACTACAATTACACCTAAGCCTCGGTTTTTACTTCAGTTAAATTAATGACTATTTTGAAAAAAACAATTTATTTACTGACAAACAAAAAGGTTTTAGAAAAAATATGTCTATTGATATGGCCATTTATGAATTTTTAAATCTAGTAACGTCACGAGTAGATAAAAGACTGCCAGTATTAGCGTTATACATGGATATGTCCAAGGCATTTGACTACGTTGACCATGACATTTTGCTCAGGAAATTACACTCGTATGGCATAAGAGGTAACGTTTATGATCTTCTTGAATCTTACCTTAAGAACAGACAACAATTGACCGTTATAAATAGAATATGTAATTTAACTAAAACTGAAACAAACTACGAATCTAATTACAGAACTATAACACACGGAGTACCCCAAGGAAGCGTTCTCGGACCTTTATTATTTCTTATCTATATCAACGACTTCCCCACGTCTACAAATTACCCTATGATAATGTTTGCTGATGACAGTACAATAGTTTTTGATAATAATGAATATGACAAACTTGAATGTGACATAAACAATAATATAAAATCTGTAATAAATTGGTTACAATGTAATAATTTAAAAATTAATCTGGACAAAACTTTAATTATGAAATTTGGACAAAGAACAAACAATAAATTAAACCTAAATATAAGTTACAATGACATACGTATTGCTGAAACAAATAGTACAAAATTTCTAGGAATACATATACAAAATACATTATGTTGGGATATTCAAATAGAAAAAGTATGTAGTAAAGTTAATCAATATTCTTATGCTCTATATATGTTAAGAAAAACAGTCAGTAAATCAACGCTTCTAACTGCTTATCATGGACTTGTAGCGTCAACCTTGAGATATGGTATCATGTTTTGGGGTAATGCGACTGGGAAAGAAACTGTATTTATTGCACAAAAGCGGTGTGTTAGAGCTATCTGTAATCTGAAACAAACTGATAGTTGTAAACCTTTCTTTAAAAGCTTGAATATACTAACGTTGCCTTGTTTATATATCTTTGAAACTGCTTTGTTCGTCAGACGTAACCTTTCAAAATTTTCGCAAGTAAGTAGCCTTCGTAGAGCTGATAAATTACATTTAGCCTCGTGCAAAACTGCAATGTTTCATAAAAGCATATTCGCAATGGCTCCAAAAGTTTATAATCAACTTCCTAAATATATAAAAGATTCTGACAATATTAATGTATTTAAGAAAAGACTGTTTATGTTCTTGACAGAAAAAATATATTATTCAATTGACTCTTTCCTTAATGACAAATCCAATAGTATTTAATTATTATTTTATTCTGATCCATGTTATGCTTGACTGTAGACATTTAAGTATTGACCTATTTTGAAAATCATTGTATTTTAAACTTTAATTAAGCCTGTATATGTTTGTATTCTTTCATTTCTATAAAATTTGTACACCGATATGGTAGGGCATAGAGATCATAAAAAATATTTTTTGTAACACCAATTGTAATAACCTATGTTCACAAATAAATAAATTTGAATTTGAATTTGAATTTGAATTCAGTGTCACAAAAATATAGTTCTTAGTAAAATTACTAATGTCCAAGACGAAAACAAGCTATGATTTTAAGAAATGTCTTAGACAGAATTTTTTCAATTCTGTTATCTGATCAACTTCTGACATTCATCATATTCTCTGGAATAATTCTATCGTACACATAAAGAAAAAGTAAATGATTTGACGACTGGCCATTCCTCATGATACTCAAATGATCATTATTGAAATTAACAATCAAGGTATTCTACAAACACATAGTAATTGAAATTTATTTAAGGAAATCAATTGTTAGTTACATTTAGTTAGATAAAATCAATAACTATAAAGATACAGATAATGAGTTATCCTTCACAGGTGGACAGAAAAAAATCGTTACAATTTAATTAAGGAATTCTATTGTCTATTTAATTTATTTTATTGTCTATTTCATATGCCTTTATCAATAAGGCAAATAAGTTCAATGAATATTTCCCAAGATAAATAGGCAGGATATTCTGTAGTAGGTTTAGTCTCAGCGTTCTACCTATGCAAAATTTTACCTTTCAAACAAATCACATTTCTACAGACATCATTGATAATTTCTACATGCAAGATATAAATATTGTCCTAACTAGTTAAGAGATAAGATTCAACAATCGCAGTTGCAAACTAGTTTATCACAACACTTATCATAAAAGTACGGAAGCAATGTTTTTTATGAATATCTGCTTTGTTCAACTACCTACTTTATTTATAATTTTTTAAAGGAAACCTGATAGTTAAATGTAAAACTTATTCACTATTTAATAAATATTTAATAATTTTGTTTGTAGTAGCTACTTACAGTGAGGGAAGAACTAGCTGTTTGTTGTCCCAAAATTAAAATAAAATAGCTACAACAATCAATATATCACATGTTACATTTTTTAACCAAAAACATTTATTACTTTTAATTAAAATAATAACACTTCTGCTTTACATTGATTAATTTTAAGAAATATTGTCTGCCTGTCATTGCGCCAACCTGATATTGCCTTGTAAAGTTATGAGCCACCCGGCACAGCCAGTAGTAAGATGTTGTTCATGTTTTATGACAACTTCATATTCTATAGTGTATAATAATGAAACATTTTTTACTAAAATAAAACAAAATATTAGTTTTTGATTTGAGAAATAAGTGAAATATGAAAAACTAACAAATTTCTTACCAAAAAGACAGAATTTCCTAAACTCTTAGTAATGTATATTGTATTGGTTAAATGTTTTATGAGTAGCTTTAGCCAATGGCTTCAGACACAAGTTCTGGAGTAACAAAACTGATATTAAAGAA
Source organism: Spodoptera exigua (assembly GCA_902829305.4). Lineage (NCBI taxonomy): Eukaryota > Metazoa > Arthropoda > Insecta > Lepidoptera > Noctuidae > Spodoptera > Spodoptera exigua. Next base: position 151,223 of record LR824601.2, on the reverse strand, counting down.
ATAGATCCATACATATATGGGGAAACTACTTATTGATGATAAATTAAATTGGAAAGAACAAGTTGACAACCAAACACTGTAGAAACAGCACCGAGCTAAATCTTTCCCTGACAAGCATGATTTTGCAACAAACATTGCTTTACAACATATAACTATGCAGGTATTAACGTTAGTATAGTTAAAAGTTAGTATAGTCATTGCATAACTTAACAAGTTCACATGATTCTCTTCCTTGCCCCGCTATTTGGTTGTTTGCCTACTATTCCAAAAAAGGTTCTTACCAACTATATTATGATTATGTAAGGTAATCCAAAACATGTGCATAAGAAAAGTATGAAGGACTACCCCCCATTGGCAAGAATAATTTCGGTAGCTTCATATTAGCTCACATTTCAAATAAAAAGATTATATTGACTTGATATTAATATGGTCAACGGCAAAGAAGATCACAGCTTCATTTAAATCAACTCATTAATCAGGGAATTTCTTTATCTAGGTTTTTGTTTTCAATACAATTTATGTTGAAAACTCATGTCAAATCAATTCTCATATTATTTAAGTGCAGTATGATATAAAATGTTACTGGTCATTCACATTCACATACATTATCCAAAAGTACATTAGCAACTACAACTTGTTATTATTTACAAAAAGTTTGTACCACTTTATGCAAGCGATGGGACAAGAAAGGTTGTGTCTGTGTATTCACAATGATTATACGACAATCCACAATCTGTGTGTGTGTGTGTGTGACTCTGTATACAAGACTACTGTATTGATATGCTACATTAGTACACTTTGCCATTGTTTTATATTATCCATAACCATCTGTGGATCATATGGATACTAAACTATGACTTTCAAATGATAATGATTTTAACATATGTACACCTTTTAGTTGCTGTTTTAAATTTTTAAAAGAAGATAATAAACATTTGTCTATCAAATTCTGTATTGAATGGATCCTTTAGTTCCTTTCTGATATCAGAATTAAAATTCTAATAGTATTTGAACATATACATCAAATATCTTGACTAAATAAGACTCCTGAATCATACATATTAAAACGTTCTGAAATAATCGAATAATATGACTGAAAGAAGGCACCGAGTAACTCACCGCTATGTTCTGTGAAAATGTTCGAGCCGAGCATGCGGGGGTCCTTGGGCACGCGCGGCTTGCTCCTGGCCGACCGCATGGACGCACCACTGGCCGTGCCGCGTTCTTTCGCCTGCTGTGCCCCCATGGTGGCAACTAACCGGCGCCGCCCTGCACCGCACTCCTACTTTACGAGCTAATTCAATAACACTTCCGACGCAATGTTCATTACTTCCATACTTATGGCAACATTACTTTTATCACTAAATGCTTACGTTTATTTTGTCTTTTAATACGATTTTAATAAACTAAAGAGAGAGCATGCTGTCGCTCAGTTAATTTTTCAAACACATTTAGGCATTATCTTTTCACAAAAAATAACACAACCTCCGCCATTATGTGACTGACATGTTTGTTTGACGTCGATTTTTTAGTTTAGCAAGTCAGTTGACGAGGGCAGCACTTATGTATTTTAGTTATTTTAAATAGCAACATTGTTGAAATAAAATCATATTTTTTATCTGGCTTATTGATGGCTTATTGTATTTAATTAAAATACTAAAACATGATAAACGATGCCAGTAAAGAAAATTAGTTTTCGTATAGACCAACGACCACTTGAATTGCGAATTCCATAATACATTGCCGTTTGGCTAAACGCGCTCAATAAACTCAATTTGGCCTTTTAGGACCATGCTTAAATTTCAAAATAATTGCAATAGGTACACCTATGTCGTGGATGGACATTGATAGATTCGTTAATGCGGCCCTACGGCTGCAAGAGTCTAATAACCATTAAAATCGCTTTACATACCTACTTATTTGATTTATGGAAAAACCAAAGACCTTACTCAGAATTTTGTTTTTATTAAGAACAATGGGCGTTTAGATATCTAAAATCGAAAGAAAAACTGAATTTTTAGTAAACACGTAACTTTTTATAGCAGGGTAAATACAACAAATAACTTCTCCTGCCCAGGGTAAGGCGAGAGAGAGTGTCAGACTCTTACTGACCAAAAACTTCCGTTCCTTCTCCAGCTATAGGCCGAGGCCGCGGCGCCTCGTAGGACTTACAACATCAGCCCTGTAGGGCCCCGTCTGCAGGCCCTTTGAGTGCACGTGCTCAGCCCAAGCAGGGCCCACCTCCGCCGTATGCTCCATCAACGCGACATCTGAATCTGCCCATCAAATAAACCTCGACTATTTAAAGAAGGTAGGCAGGCACCCGGTGATAGAGGAGCGCCTCTAGAATACGAGTTAAGGCATTGGCAATATCTAGAGACACCATCACGACGACACGCCCCTGGCTAACGCAGTCCTCGTCGTGAGGGCCCTCACGCGCCTGATGGCATCCACCGTGGAGCGCCCTACTATTACTATTAGATCGAGACTACCTACCTTTACCTATCTAGAAGGACGAAGTGGCGGTTCAATAAACGTTCCTTTTGCTGCCGCGCTGGGCGTTGCCATCGATTTGGACCTTAGCTTTACTTGTACCTCGATCATTGATATAACCACTTTAAATTCAACGTAAATAGAAGGTTGGAAAGAGAGAGGGACCTGCAGGGACGGGTGTAATTATTAAATGTTTTTTTTCCTACATTAAACAGTGGGTGGCTCGGGATGCAACCTTCATCGCATCCTACTTTATATTATATTTTATTTCAGAATGTCTTGCATCTTGTTTGACTGTCGCCATATAATTATTTAATTATTTATTCTTTATACACAATTGCATAATGGGGCGTCTTGAACATATCCTCCAAAGCATTAGTAAACAGTTTGGGGGAAATAACGTCCCCCTGTCTTACCCCCCGATGCAGGTGGATAGGTTTAGACTGCTGGTTCTGTACTTGAACGACTATTGTGGTAGCATCATATAGATCTCTCAACACCTGAACGTTGCAAGGACTTCAGAACAACCCAGGTTTCAATAGTATCAAAGGCTTTCTCGTAGTTCAAAAACGCCAGGCATAAGGGCAGATTATACTCTTCGGTTTTCTGTACAATCTGCCTCACTACTACAGTACCATATTCCCCTCGGAACCCGGCCTGGTTAGCGGGCTGAAACTCGCCGAGTCTTCGCGCGAGACGATTTGCCCTGGAAAACAGCTTATTGACGTGGCTCAGAAGAAAAATAGGTCGGTAGTTCTGCAGAAGGGTTCTGTCTCCCTTTTTGAAGAACATAATGACGACACTTTTGCCCCACGCAAAATCACCTTTCCATTTTTAATTTGCCCCAAAGCCAACGCAGTCTCGTCTTGGCAGATCTCTGGCATCTCTTCGGTAAAGTGGTGGATAAGTGTGGCCCTAGGATCCCCCGAGTCTGGATAAGGACGCGGTGCTTTTAATGCGTACAAAATCACCGTAGGAGCGCCGAACTTCCTCGATAATTTCCAGCTCAGAAGAGACGATATTTCCATTCGGTGTGGTCAACTTCGTCAGACGGCTTCGACTCAGTTGCTGGCTGAAGACTTTTGACCCTCGGTTTCGCTCAATCGCTTCTTTTACAGCGCGGGTATTGGCGCATCGGAGATTACGTCTTATCAGCTTTGAGATCCTTTTATTAAGATCTGATGAAGCGACTGACGGGTTGTTGTTATGCCCTCCATTATCTGTAGGCACTCTCCCAAAAGCTCAGCGCGATTTGCTTTGTCTCAGAGGATCCTTAGTGTTTGGTCAAGTTCCTGGTCGATATTAGTTTCATTGGTAGTTTCCAAGGCAGCAAATCTGTTTTCCAGTGTTCCAGTTAACTGAAATGTTTCAGACCCAGCTACGGCTTGGAGCAAGTTTGATCGGAGCGTAGACTTCATGAGACGGACACGCTCGGAGTCATATTTGAAGTTTAGAGTACCTCGCACAAGTCGGTGATCACCGATTAAACCGAATCACTGAGACATCTCTAAATATTCGTCTCTTGTTCGTCATAATGAAGTCTATTTCATTAACTTTGTCATAGCGTCGGGGCTCTACGACGTCCACTTCCGTTGGGGATGCTTCTTTTAAGAAGGAGTTTATCAAAAATATCCCCTCTTTTTCCAGGAAGTTAACGAGCATTTGCCCCCTATGATTCCTGCTTCCAAAACCATGTGGCCCTACCACCGACTCGCCGCTATTCTGTACTCCCATTTTAGCATTGAAATCTCCCATAACACCGTTGAAGTGGGCCTTTTGGGTGGTGTGTAAGGCCCTGGAAATGTCTTCGCACAAAAAAGCATTTCTAGAAATGCTGTCTACGACACTAATGTACATTCATTATCAGTGAGAAACCCAAAAATAACTATTATGCGCTGACGCGAATCTCGAAAAATACTTTTTTTGTGAGGGGAAAATCATCAAATGACTTCTCCTGCCCAGGGTTGCATAGGTACATGGGGTCTCTCTTATCCCACGCTTAAGACCATCTACGGAGCTCCCTACCTAGGATGTGTGTGCTGCGGGGCCCCTGTCTGGGCTGGTAGGGTGACAATAGGTGCGGTATGACGCAAACTTCTTCAAGGCCAACAAGGTCCCTTGTTTAATTTTAGTTCGTGGGGCTTGCCACCCCACGAACTGAAATTAAAAGTAGGTCTACGCCCATTATGCTATTAAGAAATTGAAGCCCTCCTAATATGTGCAATGGGACAAGACTTTTGATAAGAATTGCGAGCCCATGTGATGTGATTGTATTGAGTGTAGCGACCATCATCACCGGCCCGGCGGCTGGACAGCTCGCTCACATCCCGCGGACCCCGATGATACCGACAGATTATTTGCCTATTATCAAGTATCAAGATTACAGTTTCCCATCAAGGTACCGTTTGCCCTGATAATAAATAAATCGCAGGGTCAAACTTTTTCAATGGTAGGCATCGATCTCAGGAAGGAGTGCTTTTCTAATGGCCAATTATATGTACGTTGCACTTTCTCGAGTAGGATCTCCTGAAAACCAATATGTTTTAATGCCATCTACAAATACTACTGCGACTATAGTGTATAGTGACTTTTGAGGTAAGTAAAGTCGTTAAAATTAAAAACAAAAATAATCGATTTAAGCAGGTACGAAACAAAGTAATGTAACACGAATAAAAAATACCTATAAAAACATACATACAAAACATTTTTTATTTCAGAAAACTTAAAAAATGAATTTCCTGTCGTGCGAAGCCGGGGAGGTTCGCTAGTAATAAAATAAACGCAAATTAACGTTATAAACAGTTTATTTAAGTTATTCAACAAAAACAATAACAATGAATTGGTTCAACTTATAACATTACCATACCGAGCCTACTTTATAATCTTACAGCTAAAGTCTTCAATATCATTACACACTAGTTATAGCACATTTTTACTAAACTGCAGCAGGACGGAACTGGGTGTATGGGTGCATGCTCCGCATAGGCCTCGATTCCCTGCTGTACCGAGAACCAAAGCGCGAGGTTGTTCAACTAAACGAGTTTCATGACAAGTAGTGCGGGCTTTCTAATGTTACGTTGTGTATGCTGCCAAAATGAGAGTTGCTACGTATTGAGCGCTTAAACAAGAATTGTTTAATAGCTTTTGGACTATATGTATAGTCCAGGGTCCGCAGTCGGCATGGTCTGCGACTGCTGTATAGCGACGCGTACAATGCGTTCGTCCTACTGTAACTACAACAAAAAACTATAACCTTGAAAAATTACGAACCTGATGTCATTTTGACAAACATAATATCACTGCTTTACGTAAGATATAACATACACAAACGAACCCTTCACATTCAATAGTTTCATTGGGATTATCTATAGTTTTAGATTACCTAGTGCACCTAGTTACATTTGAAATGGGTGGCAAATTTTTCATGTGTTTTTTTTTTTTAATAAGCAGTAATAAGGACCTTTGATGTTCCTTACGTTTAGATTTAGCCGAGCTTCTAGACAGTATTTATATATTCAACATAATAAGTGCTTATAAGATACGAATGGAGGAATGTTCACAGGTCATCGGCCCGCTAGCTTGATGAGAGGCAACCTTACGGAAGGAAAGAAAGGGGAACCATTAGCCCTCCTACACCATGTAACATACATACTTAAGTTATCAGCCTGAAGCCTGCAAATTAGGTATTGTAGATAATATGTAGCTACATTCTTTAAGTGTATGACACAGTAAGTCGTACATTGATAAAGTACACAGTACCTGCCATGACAGTACCCGACAGTAGAAGGTACGATGGCAGGCAACTTGCCCACCGTATGTGTGATCTCGTTGCAGCTTATTAGTTTAAACATAGATACTAGATACGTGGCTATGCTAATTACTACTGATTTTATGTGCAATAATTAACGCTCTGTAATTTTCTTATTTAGGTAGTTTGGCTGAAGAAGCATATTTCGGTTTATATTGACTGACTAGACTGACTATTCTGTCTAATTTTGGGCACTTTTTTGTCTAACTTTTATTCTAAATATCGCGATATAGGGCCACTTGCTCTATTTGGTACCTACTGGTAGTCGTTAACGTCGCAAAATAGGTATTAAGGTCTGACTTCGTATCAAAGTTTAACCTTAATAAGAATGACTGGAAATGATGACAGCCACGACTGCGGCCGGTATTAATGATCAGCGACTAGCAGCTGCCGGCATTAAGTACTTGTGGTCCTATGTACCTGCCTACACACATATTTCTGAAATACAAACAATTACACGTCCTTGGAATTTGTGCGGATCGAGAACATTGATTGCTAGCCTACTTATTTCTACTAGGAACTACTACCTACATCTTTTGTAAAGATTGCTAGTACTACTTATACCTACTTCATAAATAAAAAGACACATTGATCAAGTACCTACAAGGTACCACAGCGACGCGACGGTAACACATAAGGGTCGGCTCACACCGACATACCTTACTTTCTACATGAACAAATATACTTAAGTACATTTAATGCGATGTATGTGTTTATTTAAGTGGCTTCTTCCAGCCTCGTCGCGCCACCCACCGGCACGAATACACCCTAATGGAATTAAAATCGCGTAAGTAACGACACTTTGTGTCATTGTCAATTAATTACAATAATACATATACATACTTAAGGTACACATTAATATTGGCATCAAGCTATATGCGTAGCAAGGCATATCACGACATGTTTTTTTTCCGTGTAGATAGGGCTATAGAGAGGAGGTACATGTTTGAGTGACTACACACGCGGCTGCCGACCTGAAGGTCTACTCCGTACTAATAATTAGTTTCGGTATACCTAGAATAATTTATCATTTCAACGCTTGAATACACCTGCGTGTGGCAGCGTGCTCTATCTCTGACGGGCTAGTATTCGGATTAACAAGTATTCGTTCACTACTTTCTTTATTAAGTGGAGGAGCGATGAGCATCATGCACCTTGGTACACTCTTCATCCAATGCTGCCGGCTGGCCACGCCTACAACAATGGTGTTTCCTCTTTCCAATGTTACACATTTGTTTATTATTTTTACCCGAGCGAGACGAAGCGCAACAACAAATTACTAATTCTGCAAATAATAAACATTACCTGTATGACCCTGTCATTCATCATATTCACTTAAAATCAATGAACTTATCACAATGGTTCTTATCATTAATTATGTTACGTATCGATGGTAACTAAGCATAAATTAATACTGTACAATGTACATAAGTAGGACTGAAGACCAAAATTCATGAAATGGTAGTGATCCTGCTCTAACTGGCCACTGGGTGGCACCTGCAAGCCGCCCAGTGACGGGTTCCGCTTGCGTGCCACGAGTTCGCGCTGGTTCCCTGCGAGGGAGACGTATAGTCGAACCTTACGACAAATATCGTTCCCGAGTTATATTAAACGTTCGGAGATGTATACGTGTAAATAAAATATTACTCTTTGGTTGCACCAACCATGGTGGGGCTAGCGCAGGCATACAACTGAATCCTTTTTCGTATTATAACAACGTACCTGTAAGTCTATAGCATGAAAATATATTAGCGCAGTCTGACTGCCATTATTTCGAAATATACACAACTTTTATACAAATCATCACAGAGAGTAAACAAATAGTGTAGACACCAAGGAAGAAATAACAAAGTCCCAGGCGTAGTGTTTGTGCGCGCGCCCGGTCTCTAGCCCGGCAGCGGCGCCTCCTCGTAGAAGTCGGGTTCGTCGTCCTTGTCGATCTCTTTTTGCGCGCCATCCAACTACAATATAATAATAAGAACGGTGTAAATACGGCCAGTACACTCGATTGTACAAATTGTATGATATCGGCTTACTGACCGCTCGGAGTTGCAGCGGCGTGAAAACGTAGGCGAGGGACATGCGTAGTGGCACCATCATCACCAAAAAGAATGGCATGGCTAGCGAGAACCGCGACGACTTGACAGCGTACAGCACGGCTAGGCCCGCTGCCTGGATCAGGGTGTACAAGTGCATCTTCAGCGTCGGCACCTGCAAGACACGCCACTGTAGTCACTGCCACCCTTCACTGCGACAACTACAATTTCCATTTCTTGTGCATTAAAATAATAATTACTAACCCGCCTGACGTAAGGAACTTGCGGATGGTGTTTGACAGGCTTTAGTAAGAGAATGCAGCGGTCCCAGAACTGGATTCCGCCGAGTGCTGATATCCCCATGTATAGAAAGACTCCGAACAGAACGGCCATGGGTACAAGGCGCAGCCAGCGCGCTGCCAGCACGGAGATGCCCACCAGCAGCGCCACCAGCAGCCCCGTCAGCCTCTGCTCTGTAACACGAGTGCCGCCGTCAATTCTTGTTCTTCTTTTACTGACCACTGCCTACTATTCAAAAGCTAACATTCTTGTACTTCTTATCACGAACACTTTCTATGCTTATATCATTCAGCATCATTGTTTACTTGAGTTGTTTCTGTATTCCGTATTTCTGAATTGGCACATGGTCGACACCTGCCTCCTTTAAAAGACCCTACTGGTTTATAGTCAGGTGTCATGTTATGCCATACGATTGATATATTCGTAATGAATATTAAAATGTTGTGGTAAGCAAGGGGTGGGACGTTCGTTACCTTTGACCTCGACGATGTGCGGCTTGTCACCAGGGGCGTGTGTGGTGGACATGATGGTGAGCGCAGACACGTGGCTGACAGAGCGCACGGTGGCCACGCACTGCCACGGCGCACCGAACAGGCCGCACATGGCGTTCACCGCCGACATGATCACAATGTCCATGTGGAAACCGCTGCCCTTTTTCAATTTTCGCTCCGGCTTGTCAATAATCAACCTGTTTCAGACCCAAACCACATTTATTAATTAATGTAACTTCATCACTCTTGTTTACTTAATTTCATTTTGTTATGCTCAGTAAATAACAAGAAGATATTTTCTGCAATCGCATCTGCATCATATTTATGTAAATGACTACTTTTTTGTGTAAGCCAGGATCTACGGTTATAAACTACACCTAATGAGACATTTTAATTTTCCAACATAATGTAACGTTTGTAATGCCAGAGACTGCACTCCCAGAGCTTGATCGACTACTGACAACTACTTGGAAAAACGTTACTCTTCAAAAACCTACTTAAACTTTTCATTCATTTCATCTCTTCTACTTAGTAGGCAGCGCGTGCCAGTCCCTATTTCATCTCTTCTACTTAGTAGGCAGCGCGTGCCAGTCCCTATTTCATCTCTTCTAGTAGGCAGCGCGTGCCAGACCCTATTTCATCTCTTCTACTTAGTAGGCAGCGCGTGCCAGTCCCTATTTCATCTCTTCTACTTAGTAGGCAGCGCGTGCCAGTCCCTATTTCATCTCTTCTACTTAGTAGGCAGCGCGTGCCAGTCCCTATTTCATCTCTTCTACTTAGTAGGCAGCGCGTGCCAGTCCCTATTTCATCTCTTCTACTTAGTAGGCAGCGCGTGCCAGTCCCTATTTCATCTCTTCTACTTAGTAGGCAGCGCGTGCCAGTCCCTATTTCATCTCTTCTAGTAGGCAGCGCGTGCCAGACCCTATTTCATCTCTTCTACTTAGTAGGCAGCGCGTGCCAGTCCCTATTTCATCTCTTCTACTTAGTAGGCAGCGCGTGCCAGTCCCTATTTCATCTCTTCTACTTAGTAGGCAGCGCGTGCCAGTCCCTATTTCATCTCTTCTAGTAGGCAGCGCGTGCCAGACCCTATTTCATCTCTTCTATTTAGTAGGCAGCGCGTGCCAGTCCCTATTTCATCTCTTCTACTTAGTAGGCAGCGCGTGCCAGTCCCTATTTCATCTCTTCTACTTAGTAGGCAGCGCGTGCCAGTCCCTATTTCATCTCTTCTACTTAGTAGGCAGCGCGTGCCAGTCCCTATTTCATCTCTTCTACTTAGTAGGCAGCGCGTGCCAGTCCCTATTTCATCTCTTCTACTTAGTAGGCAGCGCGTGCCAGTCCCTATTTCATCTCTTCTAGTAGGCAGCGCGTGCCAGACCCTATTTCATCTCTTCTACTTAGTAGGCAGCGCGTGCCAGTCCCTATTTCATCTCTTCTACTTAGTAGGCAGCGCGTGCCAGTCCCTATTTCATCTCTTCTACTTAGTAGGCAGCGCGTGCCAGTCCCTATTTCATCTCTTCTAGTAGGCAGCGCGTGCCAGACCCTATTTCATCTCTTCTACTTAGTAGGCAGCGCGTGCCAGTCCCTATTTCATCTCTTCTACTTAGTAGGCAGCGCGTGCCAGTCCCTATTTCATCTCTTCTAGTAGGCAGCGCGTGCCATTGCCATTGCAACTGCTTTTGAACATTTCTTTTCCGACATTCCTGTATCCACTACAAAGTCACTGAATTCATCTCCCACTGTTGCAGAGTCTTTACTCAAAGAACATGTTGTAGCTTGCGATTCAGGGTTTTCCTTCAAACACATAGATAACAAAGACATTGTTAAAATCTTTAATACTTTGAATAACAAAAAGACTGCAGATCTATGGGGTAATTCTGTGTACATTACAAGCTCTGTAATAACTATTGTAGCACCTGTATTGGCTCAAATCTTTAATAACTGTATTGACTGTGGTGTGTTTCCTGATCTTATGAAATGTAGTAAAATAATTCCATTATTTAAATCAGGTAGTACTTCTGACCCCACTAACTTTAGACCTATTTCAGTACTACCTACGTTCAGTAAAATTTTTGAAAAAATCATTTTAGATCAAATGCAAAGATTTTTTAATAGAAATAAATTATTACATGCGAAGCAGTTCGGATTTACAAGGGGTCGTTCAACAACTGATGCCGGTGTTGAACTTCTTAATCATATTTACGACGCATGGGAGGACTCAAGCGACGCTTTGGGAATATTTTGTGATTTATCCAAGGCGTTCGATTGTGTGCTTCATGATACACTGATCAGGAAGCTTTCCCATTACGGAATTAGAGGTGCATCTCTGGACCTTCTTACCTCATACCTGAGTAATAGGGTTCAGAGAGTCGAAGTAAACGGAATGGTTTCTGCCGGGTCTGTTGTGAAGATGGGTGTTCCGCAGGGTTCTATTCTCGGCCCGTTTTTATTTCTTATCTATATTAATGACTTGCCTTACCTTGTAAGGGATAAACACGAGATAGTGCTGTTTGCTGATGATACCTCACTATTATTCAAACTCAGACGACGACAATCATTAATTGACAATGTAAACAGTGCTCTCTCAGAAATAGTTCACTGGTTTGGTGTGAATAACTTATTACTAAACGAAACTAAAACTAAATGTATTAAATTCACAACACCAAATGTTAAACAGATAAAAACCAGTGTGCTTGTCAAGGGCGAGGAGTTGAGTCCTGTAGATACAACTGTCTTTTTAGGTATAACCCTGGACGCTAAGCTCCAGTGGGGCCCACATATAGATGGCTTGTCGAAGAAGCTCAGTTCTGCAGCATATGCCGTTAAAAAAATTAGAAATTTAACAGATATAGATACAGCGCGGTTAGTTTATTTTGGTTATTTCCACAGCATCATGTCATACGGTATTTTGTTGTGGGGGAATGCTGCTGACATCCAGTCTATTTTTGTTCTGCAGAAAAGGGCTATTCGATCAATCTATAATCTTAGTCCGAGGCATTCGCTCAGAGAATTATTTAAGGAATCTAAAATAATGACAGTTGCCTCTCAATATATTTATGAAAATGTAATTCACGCTCATAAAAACAAAAGCTTATTTAAGAAATATAGTGATATACATAATATCAACACGAGGGGGAAAAACAAATATGTTGTGCCTGCCTCCAGGCTTCAGAAAATAAGTAGTTCGTTTAGGTGTCAATGTATACGCTTTTACAATAAAATTCCTAGCGATATTCAAAATTTGAGCCTCAATAAATTTAAAAGTGTAATAAAGGCTAAACTTTGCTGTAAAGCATTTTATAAAATAAAAGACTACTTAGAGGATAGTCAGGCTTGGGAATGAGCCGCTGTAATGTCTGCACAGGTCATGTTGACATGTTTGTAACATAAGTTACACTTTTATATACAATTTGACATTATTTTTATATTTTTTTTTTTTATACAATGACATGATCACCTATTGTGACATTTTTATTTTTTATTTGACATTTTTTTTTATTTATTTGTTGACATTTTTATTATTTTATATTATTGTTAGTGTAAGGACCGTGTGAGACTTGTCGTGCTTTTTTATCACCAGTCATCTGCGTTCTGACAGTTTGAGTACTTGTGCGACCCACCCAAATGTTCTTTTGATCGGTATTGTTCGTCGGACAACTCAACAGCACTAGCTATATGGTTGCAAACTGACACTTGCGTGCCTGTCTTCAGAACGGGTCCACTTAAACTGGTGTGGTTCTTTCCTCAAAAGACCACTACAGAATGAACTTGCACGGTTCTCTCACATTATGTTATTTTATATTGTCTGGACTTGAAAAGAGACTGACCTCTGAGTTTGTTTCGGCATTTCTTCTCAGAGTAGTCAGATAGGAAATGCCGGCTTCATCTAGTTTTTCACATATAATTTGACGTGTAAAAGTGCCGTTTTAAGGCCTATTTGCAAAAATAAATTCATTGTTTCATTGTTTCATTGTTTCAGTAGGCAGCGCGTGCCAGTCCCTATTTCATCTCTTCTACTTAGTAGGCAGCGCGTGCCAGTCCCTATTTCATCTCTTCTACTTAGTAGGCAGCGCGTGCCAGTCCCTATTTCATCTCTTCTACTTAGTAGGCAGCGCGTGCCAGTCCCTATTTCATCTCTTCTACTTAGTAGGCAGCGCGTGCCAGTCCCTATTTCATCTCTTCTAGTAGGCAGCGCGTGCCAGTCCCTATTTCATCTCTTCTACTTAGTAGGCAGCGCGTGCCAGTCCCTATTTCATCTCTTCTACTTAGTAGGCAGCGCGTGCCAGTCCCTATTTCATCTCTTCTACTTAGTAGGCAGCGCGTGCCAGTCCCTATTTCATCTCTTCTACTTAGTAGGCAGCGCGTGCCAGTCCCTATTTCATCTCTTCTACTTAGTAGGCAGCGCGTGCCAGTCCCTATTTCATCTCTTCTAGTAGGCAGCGCGTGCCAGACCCTATTTCATCTCTTCTACTTAGTAGGCAGCGCGTGCCAGACCCTATTTCATCTCTTCTACTTAGTAGGCAGCGCGTGCCAGTCCCTATTTCATCTCTTCTACTTAGTAGGCAGCGCGTGCCAGTCCCTATTTCATCTCTTCTACTTAGTAGGCAGCGCGTGCCAGTCCCTATTTCATCTCTTCTAGTAGGCAGCGCGTGCCTTATTTAATAACTTTAACTTTTATTTAACGTGCACATTGAGCAGATTGCGGCATAAATAATGTGTTATTATAAGACTTGTGGGCTGTTGCAAGAACGATCGTAGAATCATAACAATGTTGATCATTCTTATGATTCTATGATCATTTTATCAGAGGCCATCTTAAATACGCACGCTTCCATAAATATATACCTAAGTAAATTACATATACAGAGACATTCAGAAGACATTTAGCTTCATGTTCTTAAGTTTATCGTCGTTATACCTATTTGTTGTAGATGTTGGTTGCAGGTAATACTAAATGAACAAATATACTTGTGAGTCATTAAACTAGACACGAGCGCAAGCCTCACAGCATCGCGTACATAATTATTTTATTATATTCATATATGAACTGAGCTTATCAAATAAATACTTCGCAAGGCGTACTTGGTCATAAATACCAAGCATAGTGAGTAAACTTTGCAACATAATCTACACACACACATGCGTATGTATGACTCATTGGTAACATCATGTCCAGATGTGATCCAATGCTATCTACTCGTTTGAGTGATGGATGACCATACCAACAATTTTTTAATAGGATTGGGAGAAAAGGCACAAAGGTCATGGTCACCATGTGAGTCATGTATACATAGCATACGCCGCCAGCCTTTCAATAAAGAAAACCTTCCGAGAAAGTCTGTTAATGAAGGTTTACAAGTTTTTGTAAACCTTCTGAAGCTCTGGTTGAATAAATTCGCGAGCGCCTGAAACCTGGTGGTACCACGTACTCACTCGGCTATATGGGTCTCCATGAAGACGATGATGTAGACCATGAGAGCAGGAAGACCCATCGCGAAGGCGGCCCACGTGGGAATGGTGCTGAGCCCGTCGTTAAGCGGCACGAACCAGGAGCGCGGCGCCGTGGGGCTGAGCCCCTCGGGCACGCGCAGCGTCTCGGTCCACACGGGCACCGCGCACGACACGCCCACCATCAGCACGATCGCGATGGGCACGCCGAAGTCGCCGAGAGCGCGCCGTGCCTGTGGGCACATCTCCGTTATTTGCACACGTGCATACAGTACTGTACTTGTCCATTATCGTAATATTATACTAAGGCAGAGATAAATTTATTTCATTTTTCTATCGATATTAATAAGCTATAACTATGGAAGTAAAGCTGTGAAGGGACTACCCAGCAAGTCAATACTCACACTGCGGCCGAGGAACTTGCCGTTGCGGAAAATGCGTAAATAGTAGGCAATGATGAAGGTGGACAGCGTCAGCATGGTGCACCACAGCGCCGTGTTGGGCTGCGGCGGCATGCGCGCGCCCGCAGCCGGCGCCAGCGTCGCGTTGCCTGCTACAGGTAAGTATTCTATAAGGTGCCAGCTGCATCGAGCTTAGAGTAGTACTTGCATTGCAAAACCAAGTCTATGGCATGCAAAGATGGGGTGTGAATGGGTTACCACCTGGCAGCGTGGTGTTGGCGATAACCGTCACGTTGGCGGCGGCTGCGGCATAGTCTATGCCGAGCGGATGGGCGCGGAATACGTTGATGAGGCTGGTCACCGGCTCCCCGATAAAGATCAGAGAGATCAGGAAGGCGAAGATATCCTCAGTGAACCTGTGTACACACACCAGCAGCTCAGTACGCGATGTGACTATGGAAACTACGATAAATAACATCCGCGTGCAAAAACACACCCAAAGACCGAATAAAATGCTATTAAAGAAACTGATGAACGGAAAAGGACTGATGACTAGAAATATGAAAAGGAAAAAGAACAACTTTGCTCGCGTGGCATAATGACTGCCAACAAAGTTTTTTTTGAGTTGTACTTACTAAAAGTAAGTAACGAACGCGGATATTAACGCGAAAAATAATTATTAGGTAAGTAGCTTAGAAGGTTTGACGTTTCGACCAGGTTATACAGTAATGTTACACTATAGTATATGCCATTAATAAGGAGATTTGTGAAACCTGGTGATCTTCTTGACGGCCACACTGCCTTCCGCAGAGGCGACGGCGAGTGCGATGACAATCATCCAGAGGCCGCAGTACATACGTGCCGTCAGGAAGTCGAACTTGTTCGAGTGGCAGAAGTTGGCGAGCGATTCGTCCAGCAGCAGCAGCGGGCCCGTGGCCCCCGTGATCATCATGGGCTGCCCCGCCGCCAGCGCGAACAGCACGCCGCCTGCGCACGTGAACACCTGCGGCAACAGTCGCGCTCACTATATTTTACATGGTGGCACACCTCTATGGGACATTGGACAATCTACTTACCAAAGTCTCAGAGATGCCGATACTGCCATAGGTCTTCTCGGCTAGCAGACCGCCGAACGTGATCGCGGAGGAGAGCGCCGCGAAGTACATGAAGATGGTGGCTGCGACACACTGCCCATTCAGCGCGTCGCGGAAATCCGACAAATAGTAGGGGTAACGTCGCTTTATGTCACGTAGTACACCTGCAACGCAACCTCTTTGATCATCTACCTTTGTAGTTAGCGACCCGCGCCTTACCATACAAAATAGCCCAGCTAATTGAAGGTGTATTTTAAAAAAAATGTAAACTATTACAATTATACTATTTTCCTAAGAGATGTTCATATTTTTTGTTTTGTGATTCAGCGGTTGAAAGCTTTGAGTGTCCTTAAATAAATTAACGTAATCAACGAGATATTATTTAATTAAATACATTGGCAGTTTGAAAACAATAAAACGTCGGATTGTTCTGAGCAATCAACAATGAAACAGCTTGCGGGGAGCTATTGTACTCTGGCCCCGGTTTGGTAGGTTTGCAGAGGACTATAAAGATACATCAACATTTTTCGAGCTACCTACTTTCACCTCGGAATTTCAGTGTTACCGCGCTCAACATAAGCTAGCTAATATGCTGAGGTAGCGGGCCATTCGGAATGGGCATACCTATTACCTACTCTGTGACATTATTTCAATAAATTTTCGTATGATTTTATTCAGGTATTTTATAAAAAAAGACGAACACATAAAACCAACTTGAATTGACAAGCTGTGTACCTATTTGTTTGTCGTACCTAACGGGCGAGTCGAGCTTGGGAAATGGGAATTCGAACGACGAGAGGTACCCTACACATTTGTTCTAGTTTATCTATACATAGTCTGGCCATAAATACTGTTCAATTGAAAATAAACAAAATATTACATATGAATTTAGAATCTGTCATTTTTAACCGCCTTCCACAGTAACTACCTCGTGTTTGGACTTAATTCATTTATATCGATGAAAACTTTGCACCGTTATGGATTATAATGAAGTTATGCAGTAAATCGTGATGATGGAGCCGGAAGACCGTCGTGGGATCTCTTTGACTATGGAGTAATTATAATGTGTTTGGACTTAATTCATTTATACTGATGAGAACTTTGCACCTATATAGATTATGTATAATGAAGGTGTGCAGTATACCTGATGATGGAGGCCATTGACATTCAAGGGAATTCCTCAACGATTTACAGCACTGAAAGCTGAGTAACGCAGGACTACCATTACTGTCATTTTTGGTCTCAAGTAGCCGTCGTTCTCTTTCGAGAAGCATCCTAGCTTTCTGTGCCTATCACTTAACATGGTGAAATAAAATAATATGTAACAAAAAAAAACCGACTTCAAAAAGTAAACTAAAAAGCAAAAAATCAGTTTACTTCGTTCAAAGTACCCTAATACATATTTTCATTTAGTTAAATAGAAATAATATTCAATAACTATTTTATAATTTTGAAGTCGGTGCCAAGTAATACCAAACAACAACAGTATTAGAAAAATATATTGATCGGTAGGTACCTACTAATCATCAAACTAGCAAGAGGTGTAAAGTAAAAAAAACACTATGTAGGTGTAAAGATATTCTTTACACTATTATAGTTTTACTTGGCATTGGCATGTATTTGTATGTTACATGTACTGTCATTTTTATATAATTTTTCATTGTGTTTTCTTATTTTGGCGCCAATAAATTGTTCAATATTTTGCGATATTAAAATGGAGTGGGGTGATAAAGAGAACCGAATCGCTGTGATTGCATTACACAAAGTGGGTATGGAGCCAAATGCAATTTTTAAAACTCTCCACACGCTTGGCATTTGTCAAATGTTTGTATACCGGGCTATTAATAGGTACAATGAGACCTCCTCTATTTGTGACAGAAAAAGATCTGGCCGTCCACGTAGTGTTCGTACGAAAAAGGTAGTCAAAGCAGTAAGGGAAAGAATTCGAAGAAATCCTGTCCGAAAGCAAAAGATTTTATCTCGGGAGATGAAGATAGCACCTAGAACCATGTCGCGTATTTTAAAAGACGACTTAGGACTTGCAGCCTATAAGAGACGCACTGGACATTTTTTGAGTGATAATTTAAAAAAGAATAGGGTGTGTACGAGCCAATAATGCTCATACAGCAAAAGTACGTTTTGCGCACGTAATGAATTACGCTAAACGTACTTTATTAATTCTATTATAATATAAATTTAGTCGTCACTAAAACTCAGCCACGAGCGGGTCGATCAATAATAACGTTGCATCAAGTGCGGCTCAGATAACTAAACATACGTAACTTAAACGTAATTAAACTATTAAACATAACAGTGGTTTGGTGTGAACTTACTACTTTCCTACAACTACCGGGGTATCTCTCAACGACTAGAAAACCCCAACATCTTTTTGGTCCTTCGAGCAACGAGTTCACGCGGCATACCAACCAGTAAGTCGTCGTGTCTCCACATCAACAGAGTGCTAAGTGAGGTATATCCCAGTTACGTTAGCAAATCGGTGTTACTGGCCTCCCACAAGCGGGTCTCACCAGTAGCATTGAGACGTTGCACATAACGTAAAGGAGGGTGAGCTTCACTGAGTGCCTGTACCTAACGAACCAGCAGAGAAGACGTCTACTGCTACAACTTCAACTTAACAATCGGCGGAGATTACATCTACTGCTTCAACTAAGAAATAATCAGCGAGGATAACGTCCTGCTGTTACTTCAACTTCGTGAGTACTCACTTACTACACGCCATCCACAAACAGCCACAAGGCAGAAACAATGTCGACAGAAGACTACCCTGAATTCGTTGAACTTATAACGAAACAGCAAAACAGCTACGAGAAAATCAAAACTCTTCAAACCAACTATAAAAAGGATGCTGTGAGTAGAAAAACCATAGACTACCTTAACAAACGTATCGAAGCGTTACAATCCCTGTGGGATGAGTTTCGCTCGAATCACGAGATTTTGAAGAAGTATGAATCTGCCCAAAGAGACCATGACTACTTCAGGCAGGACATATTTATTATCACTAGAAGCATGTTTGACGAAACAATGCAATCTATGAATCAACTACGAACCAAGTTGATAAACGAACCTGGATTTTCGGGTTTATCAAAACCGAAAATACTAGAAACTCCCGGAACACCGCAATTTGACACAACTGGAGTGCATCAACAAATCGGGGATGAAACGGATCAGTATCTATCAACCCTGTTACGCAACCAAATGTGTAATTTCAACGCTTTGAAGCGAGCGGTCTCCAAAATTAATCTGGGTGACATGACTGAGAAGTGGCAACTCCAAGATCAAGTCAACATATTACGATCTAAATGGGAATCAATCGACAAGATTCATTGGGAACTAAGCTACTTACTGCAAGGGAACGACAAGGACTATGAAGCAAAATTCGACCATTGGGAGCAAGTCTACGACAACCTAAAGGAAGAGCTAAATAGAAAAATCTTTGAGACATCCCACTATGAAAAAACAACACCACGTATGGAATTACCGGAGTTCAACGGTACTTTCAATAACTGGATCTCCTTCAGGGATTTATTCTTTGAGATGATTCATAACAATCCAACGCTGAACAAAACGCAGAAAATGAAGTTCCTAAAGTCTAAATTGAAAGGCGAGGCGGAAAAGTTAATCAAGCACCTTCCTGTGAGTGCTGAGAATTATGACTCGTGTCTTAATATTATTCAGCACCGCTACGACAACAAGCGGTTAATTTTCACCTCCTACATAGAAACCCTTCTCAATCAAGCGTCCATCGAAAAGCCAAACTCTACTAACATGAAGAAGCTGTATGACACAACGAAAGAGTGTTTTAAACGGCCTAGAAAACATAGACGTTAATATCCCAGTATGGGGCCCACTTATCGTCTATCTACTATCCTCAAAATTGGATGACGTCACTTACGGTGACTACATAAAAACTATGAAACATTCAAGAGAGCTCCCAGACTTAGAAGAGTTTATGGAGTTCCTGGAATTGCAGTTCATAACTCTAGAAACATCCCGTAATAAGAAGAATGGCGGGAAACAAAACTACTCATCAAACAACCAACATAAAAATTATAACTACAACAAGTCAACGAACTTTAAAGACGCAGAAAAGTGTACAAAAACCTTCCATGCAATGCTGAGGAAATGTCCACTGTGTAAAAATGAACACAAGCTGATGCAATGTCCTACATTCATGGACATGGATGTCGCAACGCGAAACAAAACAACAAGAAATCTAAACTTATGCAAAAATTGCTTGTTTAGTCACGGCGGAAGTAAATGCAACTCAACGAAAAAATGCCGCACGTGCAACTACAGGCATCACTCTCTTCTCCATGATGACAATCTGAAAGGGCAACAATCAACGCCAACAACATCAACGGCAGCTGAGCGGACATCTAATCACATTAATGGTGAACAAGAGATACTCCTAACGACTATTCAATTACGGGTCAAAAACAAGGAAGGAGATTACGTCATCCTTAGGGCGTTACTGGATCAAGGCTCTCAAGTAAGCTTGGTCACAGAAAATGCTGCTCAACGGTTGAACTTACCCCGTAATAAAATGAACGCTGCTGTCACCGGTATTGGCACTATAATGGGCAAAAGTAAAGGGATGATAAAACTGGAATGCAAGTCTATTCATTCTGATTATACATTCCTAACAGAGGCATTAGTGATGAGTAAACTCATCAACAATTTGCCAAACTCAACGATCAACACAGAGAACTGGACACATCTTCACAATATCGAGTTAGCTGATCCAGACTACAACGTCTCTGGACCCATAGATTTACTGCTGGGAGCAGATATTTACTCTGATGTGATTTTAGCAGGAATAATTAAGCATAACAACGGTTCGCCAGTAGCACAACAGACAAAGTTGGGCTGGATACTGAGCGGAGCTACCAAGCAGTTTAACTGTCTAGTAACGCTGACAGAGCTAGACAATCTAACAAAATTTTGGGAAATAGAAGACATCCCTTCGGAGTCCGAAAACACTGCGGAAGACGAATTCTGTGAGAAATATTACACAGAAACAACCCAACGATTGAGCAACGGGCGTTATGTGGTGAAAATGCCTATGCGTTCTAACTACGAACAAAACCTGGGTAACTCGAAACCGCAAGCTACAGCACAATTTCTTCATTTAGAAAAGAAAATGGCGAGGCAAGAACACTTCGCTAAACTATACAAG
This sequence comes from Spodoptera exigua, assembly GCA_902829305.4. Classification (NCBI taxonomy): domain Eukaryota; kingdom Metazoa; phylum Arthropoda; class Insecta; order Lepidoptera; family Noctuidae; genus Spodoptera; species Spodoptera exigua. The sequence goes on along the minus strand of LR824601.2, from coordinate 129,958 downwards.
GAGTTCATCCGAGAATACATCGATTTGGGTCACATGAAACCAGTGACAGAATCGGATAGTCGAGTTCAATCCTACCTACCGCACCACGGCGTAGTAAGGGACTGCTCATCAACGACGAAATTACGAGCTGTTTTTAACGCATCAATGAAAACAGACTCCGGGTACAGCCTAAACGATTTGATGGAAAAAGGGCCAAATCTACAAAAGGACATATTATCCCTGGTCATAAAATGGCGGAGCTATAAATATGTTCTAACGGCGGATATTGAGAAAATGTACCGTCAAATCCTTATTCATCAAGATCAACAATGTCTTCAAAGACTTATTTGGAGGGAATCCAAAAGAGAGCCACTGAGAACTATGCAACTGTGTACCCTAACTTACGGGACTAAAGTTGCACCATTCATAGCGATGCGGACTCTCCAACAGCTGGCCAAAGATGAAGGCAACGCTTTCCCTTTAGGCCAAAAGGCGCTACTTAACGAATTTTATATGGATGACGCCATCACAGGCCACCATACTATAGAATCGACAAAGCTACTACAAAAAGAGCTAAACGAACTACTGAAAAAAGGTGGTTTTGTTTTACGGAAATGGGCCACGAACGAACCATCTATTCTCAAAGAATTACAAAATAAAGACAAAAGTAACAATAACGATTTCAACTTCAAACAAGCAGAGTTCAGCAAAACACTGGGGCTCACATGGAATGACGGAAGCGACACATTCAATTTTATTAGTGAAGCACCTAACGACAGTAAAAACGCAACATATACAAAACGTAAGCTATTGTCGGAAATAAGCAAGATCTACGATCCACTTGGTTGGTTGGCTCCAATAACACTACAAGCAAAATTGCTTTTCCAAAACCTGTGGAATGATAGCTGCCAAAACATTGGCTGGGATGATAATGTACCGGATTCCATAGAAAAGGAATGGAGGCAAATAAAATCCGACCTGCCGAACATAAAATTCATAACTTTACCAAGATGGATAAAATATGAAAACAATAGTACGATCGAATTGCAAGCCTTCTGTGACGCGAGCGAAAAAGCCTACGCATGCGTTATCTACAGCCGAACGACGTCGGCCAGTGGCGCTTACGAAACAACACTACTCGCAGCAAAAACTAAAGTGGCACCGATCAAGAAGAAAACTACAATACCGAGATTGGAATTATGCGCCGCAGTTTTGCTAGCGAAACTACTACAAAGGATAACAAAAATCCTTGAAGATTACGATCTAAAGATTACCTGCTGGACCGACTCTAAGGTGGTTCTAGCATGGCTTCAGGGAAATCAAACAAAATACGAAAAGTATATAACTAATAGAACAACACAAATATTAAACATCGTGCCTGCGATCAACTGGGGTTACGTGAAAACCAACGAAAACCCTGCCGACTGTGCCACAAGAGGACTTCCACCATCTAAGCTGGTCAACTATTCCCTGTGGTGGGAAGGCCCAAAATGGCTTAAGGAGCAAGAAATTCAAACCCTTGACTTTAAACAAAGCTATAGCACAAACGAGGGCTCCCTGAAAAATTGTTATACGGTTAATAGTACGGAACCCAAGTCGATCAAAAATGAATTAATAAATGCATTACTTGAACGACATAGCAACATAAATCGTATTACAAGAATACTTGCTTTGGTGATACGTTTTGCTGATGCATTACGAAACAAAAGAAGGTCAACTGAGTGCCATGAACTGAACTTGCACGAACAAAACAACGCACTATTTATAATTATTAAATCAGTGCAACGAGAGTATTTCGAAAATGAAATAAATTCTCTAAGCAAAAGTGAAAAACTTATCAACAGAAGCACCATTTTAAAACTTAATCCATTCTTGGACTCAAATGGAATTCTACGTGTTGGAGGACGCCTGAATCAGTCAAACTTACCAATTGAAACGAAACATCCTATTCTTTTACCAGGAGAGGGAAGACTAACCCAACTCATTGTTGAAAAGGCGCATCAACGAACTCTACACGGTGGAGCAAGACTAACGCTTGCAAACACTAGAAACACTTACTGGATAATCAGCGGTAATCGAACCGTCAAGAAAATACTTCGACAATGTATTCGATGTCGTCGATACGCATCAACTCGAAATGAACAGTTGATGGGAAACCTTCCTAAAGAAAGGATCACTCCATCGAGGCCGTTTTCGCACACCGGCGTCGACTTTACAGGCCATGTGGACGTGAAGATAAACAAAGGCCGCGGGATAAAAACCTGCAAAGGCTACATAGCCATATTCATATGTATGTGTACAAAAGCTGTACATATAGAACTTGTTTCGGACCTATCAACGGAAACTTTCATCGCAGCACTAAGAAGAATGTGCGCTCGCAGAGGCACCCCAAAACATATTTACTCGGATAATGGAACCAATTTTGTCGGAGCCGCCAGAGTCTTAAAAGAAGAGTTCCAACTATTTAAAACATTACAATCGTCAGAGTTCTTTAAGGAGATCAACGACCTTCAAATAGAGTGGCATTTCAACGCTCCATCCTGGCCATCAGCAGGTGGCTTGTGGGAAGCCGCTGTACGTTCCATGAAAGCGCACCTGAAAAGGGTGATCGGAGAACAAAAGCTTACCTACGAACAATTTGCAACGCTTCTCACACAAATCGAAGCGTGCATGAACAGCCGGCCACTGTGTCCATTAACAGAAGACATTGAAGATCTGGAATATCTCACCCCTGGTCATTTTCTCACCGGGAGTCCAACATTAACACTACCACTCAATGAACCTGAGGAAAGCAAAACAATAGACATTAGAAACAAATGGAAACTCATTGAACTCATGCGTCGACACTTTTGGGATCGCTGGTCGAAAGAATACCTGCATTCACTGCAAAACCGAAACAAATGGCAACAAACTAAAGAAAACATACAGATGGGGCAGCTAGTTCTCGTCAAGGAAAGTAATCTACCCCCAAGCAGATGGGCTATGGGACGAGTAGTGGAACTGCACCCAGGCAGCGACAACTTAGTACGAGTAGTAACGCTGAAGACTCAAAATGGGGTACTTAAAAGACCCATAACTAAACTCGCCCCGCTACCTGTAAACGAGGTACGTGAAAGCGCTGATACACAAAAAATGAGTCCAGAAACGAACCACGATGAGCCAAAGAAAGGCACTAATAAAAGTCGAAAAGGAGTGAACAGCCTGCTTATGATGTTACTAATAGCATTTACAACGCTATCAAGTGGACGAGCAGCACCCCTGCAACATTTTAAAATAACTCCGTTAACTGAAAACCAACCAGTGTACTTTGACCCCGTCGGAAACATGCAACTCATCCACGATGAATGGAAACTTCTGGTATACTATAACCTGACCACATTCTGGCAAAGTACTACAAGAGTTGAGGAGTTCGTAAATCATTTAGGTCAACTATGTGACACCATGCCTAATGAACCATGTCACTCTACATTACAACAACTCAAGTTCGAAATGAACCAGCTGAAAGAGTTTAACATATTGTTGCGGTCTCAACATCAGCAGCGGAGGCGACGTGGCTACGTCAACGGCGTAGGAAATCTTGCACGAGCCTTGTTTGGTGTCCTTGACAGCGATTTCGCCGAAAAATACGCTCAGGACATAGACAAAATTAAAACAAACGAACAATATTTATTACAACTGATACGAAATCAGACACTGATTATCGAGGCAGAAAACAACGTCATCAAGAAAAATGAAGACTTTGTAAAGACGCAACTGGAAGTAATTCAACAATTCATGAACGAAACGAAAGATAATATGGCTGTGATAGAAAACAGATTTCAAATAATGAAAACAATGAATGATGTCAACGCTGGGGCATTAACAGCTAGTTTACTTATCTCAGTACTGAGAAGAAACCAAGAAATGCTCTTAAGTGCATTGACAGATATCTACAGAGGCCATCTCGACATGAAATTATTTCCACCGGAGCAGCTATCTCAACAACTAAATTACATTGCCGGTATCATACCTAAAAGATTAACATTACCTATCAGAGATACCAATAATTCGAACATAAAAAATATTTATAAAATTATTTATGTTAAAGCCCGGCTCACCGAACAGTACCTACTCTTCGAATTACATATTCCGTTACTTAGCGATGACGAGTACACCCTGTATCGCAATATAGCTATTCCTAGATGGGAAACAGCTGCACAGTGTCAGGTTATTCAGACAGTAACACAATATATTGGAGTCAACTTCGTAAAGAGCACCTACATACAGATGGAAGAGGTTGATCTTCAGCAATGTACCACAATGAGCGCGGACAATCATATCTGCCACGCCTCGACAACTATCAACAACTTGCATGGAGCAACAGCATCCTGCGAAGCTAAAATACTCAATCAAAATGTTAATAACGTAACATGTGATTGGGTATCACAACAATGCGCTGACCAATGGATAAAATTACAGAGACCTAACATATGGCTGTATAATTGCATCAATGAGTGCACGATTCGCATCGTCTGCGAAAATCGAATTACTACAACGAGTGTAACAAAAGCAGGGCTCCTTGCCCTAGGTCAGGACTGCATACTTCAGCACAAAGACAACACAATTTATTCACATAATGTTTTTAGTAGCAGTACCAACATTAGAATAAACCTGGAGGTACCTACTATTGACTCACCAAATGATATGTGGAGTACATTAAGAAACACAAAGATTGTGCTACCAAAATTAAACTTATCTAATGATCACAAATTATTAGATGATCAGATAACTGCACAAAAAGGAAGAGAGAGCCTACCTGACGGCCTAAGTGTCCACGACATCGGCAACTACGCTATAAGCTCTGTGCTGGTGGGAGGAATCGTCGCCGCGATAATTGTTTGGCGAATAAGAAGATATCTTCAGGCGCGTAAGCAGAGCGCTACTGTAGCCAACAAGGCTCAAGAAAGGACAGAAGATATAGAACTGAAGGAGATTCCTGCCTACGCCAAACTACGAGGTGGACGTTCGGAAAACAACCGGTCACAGCTACCAGCAATTGGAACAAGATTTAAACTATGATTAATTAATTAAGAATTATGTATTGCTTATTGTTTTGATTGCTTATTAACATGTATATTATTTAACTTGTAACTCTAGTTTGGTAATCTGAGTGCGTACAATCTTCCCTCGGGAGCATGTACGAGCCAATAATGCTCATACAGCAAAAGTACGTTTTGCGCACGTAATGAATTACGCTAAACGTACTTTATTAATTCTATTATAATATAAATTTAGTCGTCACTAAAACTCAGCCACGAGCGGGTCGATCAATAATAACGTTGCATCAAGTGCGGCTCAGATAACTAAACATACGTAACTTAAACGTAATTAAACTATTAAACATAACAGTGGTTTGGTGTGAACTTACTACTTTCCTACAACTACCGGGGTATCTCTCAACGACTAGAAAACCCCAACAGGGTGATAAAATCTAAACAACTACTGAAACGGTACGCAAAGGGAGGTCACAGAAAAATTTTGTTTACGGATTAGAAATTTTTTACAATTGAGCAACATTTTAACAAACAAAATGACCGTATTTATGCTCAAAGCTCTAAGGAAGCTTCTCAATTAGTCGACAGAGTGCAACGTGGGCATTATCCGACTTCAGTGATGGTTTGGTGGGGTGTTAGCTATGAAGGAGTGACTGAGCCATACTTTTGCGAAAAAGGCATCAAGACATCGGCACAATTGTATCAAAATACCATTCTTGAGAAGATAGTTAAGCCCCTTAACAACACCATGTTCAATAGCCAACAATGGTCCTTCCAGCAAGACTCGCCGGGTCATAAAGCTCGGTCCACGCAGTCTTGGTTGGAAACGAACGTTTCCGACTTCATCAGACCGGCCGTCGTCTAGTCCCGATCTTAATCCGCTGGATTATGATTTATGGTCAGTTTTAGAGAGTAGGGCTTGCTCTAAACGTCATGATAATTTGGACTCCCTAAAACAATCCATACGATTGGCAGTGAAGAATTTTCCCATGGAAAGAGTGCGTGCTTCTATTGATAACTGGCCTCAACGTTTAACACATTCAGTGCCCCCGACGCGTATGTGCGTGCGAGGAAACGCACATACGCGTCGGGGGCACTGAATGTGTTAAAGGACTGTATTGCAGCCAATGGAGACCACTTCGAATAAGCTTTTTATGTTTTAAATTGTTTTACATTTATGTATTAAACTTACATACTGTAAAAGTAATAAATGTTATTTGCAATAGATTTTTTTTATTTGTTACAGTATTTATGGCTAGACTAGGTAGTTTTTGTAGCTTTATTATATGTTTGCAAACTATAAAATAACGAAATTTTTGGGACAAACTATAAAAATAACGAAAACTTATTCGTTAAACTAACTGTAAATTGATATCATACTCATATAGAAATAGGATTATTCTGACCTCCGAATAAGCGGCCTGTCCTTACTAGCGGATCATCCGGCTCCTTGGTGGGCAAGCCGCCGGTCTCAGCTGCTAATAGCGCCTTCTTCTCGTCGAGTGGCGTGGGCGCTTCGCCGGCCGCACGCTTGCGCTCCAGGGCATCGCGCTTACGGCGTCGGATCATTTCGCTCTTGGCGCGTAATTCTTCGAAGGGCAAAAGTGCCTGGCGCTCCCAGTCTCCGGGCGGCAGCACGATGGAATCGTCCAAGAACTCATTGATGGCAGATAGCAGTTCGCGTCGGTCGTCCGCTTTGTACGCAATGGAGTGGAACGCCGGATTGGACATAAGAGTGGAGATAGATCGACCCACCTCGTGATAGTCGAGGTCGGCGCCACTAGGTCCCAAGAGAATGAACATGAACCTCACTGGGACGGGCACCTCCGTAATAGATGGCATGAGGATGCCTTGTGCGAGGCGCACAAACGCGATCGTGGGCTGCTCGAGGAAGCCCACGGCGCCCACTAGCACGGTGGTGGCCTCGGCATCGCCAGGGATGCGCTTCAGGATGGAGTCGTGGTGCGGGCGCCGCAACTCGTCCTGCGAGCCGGCGGCCGCGTCCACGCCCGCCAGGTACTCGACCTCGCGCAGCTCCAGCCCGCCCGCCGACGACTTCTTGCGCACCTCGGCGCGCTCCAGCGGCAGCGCGTACGAGCTGCGCCGCCGCCGCGGGTCCGACAGGTTCTGCGAACGCGACACTACATTTGTTGCATGGATTCACATTTCGTGTTCTGCCAAACTACCACTCGAACTAATTCAACATAACCAAACAAAATGCTTCTAATCAATGTGTCTGCTATTTAGTGTGGCCAGCAATGATAAACGTTGCGAGATGATGTTGCAAAGTGTTCTAAATGAAACTGCAAGTGATACTGGTCTATAAAGTAAAACAAAAATAATATTAAAATGAAAACAATCAAAATAAACACATTCAAGTAGGTATAAATAAGATTCTGTGTGAACAGCTGTGCACCTTGACCGTCGAAGAGCTGCAACGTAGTGCATTGTCGATGTAAGCACGTTACAGGCACACGGCGCGCTTCTATTACGTGGAACAATTTGCTTAAGATGAAATATTCACAGTTGGCTCAACTTCTGAGAGCCGACTTCCTCACGTTTTGTACATGGACAGACGTGTTAACTAATATGAGTTTGGAATGAACGCACGCGTACTGTGCGTATATACACTACGTATATAACAATAACAATTATTATATATGTATACACAGCTACAGTCCAGCTATTGGTCGATACAAGTCGCCAGAAGCCTTTTATACCGCGCTCCAGAACCCTTCGTGCGCAAGTCTGACTCGCACTTGACCGGTAGTTCTTTAATAGCTAAGCACGTACGCGTTAAGTTATAGTAATGATCCTATCTGGTGTCGCCGATAATACCAAATTATAAATAACTCATGTATCCGCCCTACTACCTACCGTACCTAGTTACCTACGCATTGCTCACGTACTCCTCACTGCAGACATCTCGCTGGGATGCAGCACTCGATTGTCAATACATATAGAATTTCCTAATACATAATTATTGCTTAGAATTTAATACCAACATTTTTATTATAACTTTTGTGAGCCATTCTAAATTAATTATAATGCTTTCGGCTTACTCACGTAATAATTTGACGAGATACTCGACTAGTTTCAAGCCTATGCGCAGCGCGACAGTCGCCGCGTCGCGTGTCACGGAATGCTGCTCATGAATATGGGCCTCTAGCATGGCTTGAAACTAGTCGAGTATCTCTTCAAATTATTACGTGAGTAAGCCGAAAACATTATAAGTAATTTAATACCAAAATGTTATTTTATTCAGATAAAGTCAATATTTGTACACCGACGACGGTAGTGTATGTCAAACTATATTTTATATTAAGATCTCGATGTATATACCATATACTTAGAAATAAATGACTATTCTATGTTATTCGAGCACGCCTAGTCTGCATAACTTAATGCGTAATGAGTGTGCTTTGACCTATGATGGACTTTAAGCTGATCCCTTGTTTACTTAATTTAAAGGTGCTGCCAACCACAAACATTAAAATTGAAAATACATTATCAACGAGATATGGCCTGATGCATGTCACAGTACTGGCAAACATAACATTGGAAATGGAGCCGATTAGGCTCCAAAATGGAACACGATAATTAATTAATAAAAGAGAATGCCATGAAAACATAGGTAGTTTCAAATTGAAATGTTAAAAATACTGCAATATTGATTGTTGAAATGTTATTATCAACGTGTAATAAATGTCACCATTCATTAAATGTCCCTGCGCTTCCTTGGGCTCTAACTAATGAAACGTTGATATATAATGTTGTTGCGGGCCCCGCCTCTACCGTTCTGTCAAGTATAAAACAAACACTGTGGCCACACTAGACAAGTCTACAAGGAATGAGTAGTTGCATACTAATGAGAGGATGCATCTAGCGGGTAATGAGAGCGTGTGCTGAGTGCTCGAGTACTCGTGCTGCGGCGCTACTGGAGCACTGGACGTGAGCCGCGCTGGCTGCACGCTGCCGTATTGCCATGCGTGCCAAGCCCGCTGCCGCATTATCTGCAAGTTCCAGGCGTTTGGCAGCGCTTCAATACGACACACGTCCGTCTACCAGTAGTGTGTGTGTGTGTGCGCTGTACCCATACATTCATAAATACTTCAATGTGTCTTGTATGACGCGTGTACCGTGTGGCGTCTAGTTACATATTTTTAATCACCTATTATAAAATGGACAGTAGTTATTGCTTATCTTATAATCGTAAATAACAAATTAGTAAAGTGACCAAAACCACTACGGCTCTGTGATAATACTTGTTTACGGTACTTGATGTAACGCTCTTCAGTGTCACATTGTTTTGTTGAAATCAGACACATGGCCGCGACCATTAGATAAGTGTACCTAGCAAGTACTGTGTTTCCGTGTGTGATAGTGTCGCGGGCGCTACAGCTACAGCTGGTGCAGCTCGACCTCCGGCGACCATCAAGCAGAGACCCGTCCTAAGCTGTATTTGCTAGTTTTGTTCGTATGTTTGGGACCACTCAGCTACAGCCAGTGTACACAAGTGGAAGCGGGCAATCGACTAGCGATGATGGCGATAGCAACACACGCAATCAAACGGTGAACAGCTAAATGTCAACCACTCAAGGATACGTGACGGGCAATGTGAGAGTAGAGCTGTATGCTGGCGGCGGGCGGGCCAGACATACAGGTCATGGGTGGAATGAGCGGATGGGCGGAGGGGGCGCACTCGGTGGCGTACGATGAGGTGCGTGCTGTGGCGGCGGCAGGCGGCGGTGGCGCTGCAGACGGAGCAGCGCGCGCGCGCCGTCGCCAGCGCGCCCTCGTCCAGCCACAGCGACTGCGGGCACGACACATGTACTCTCTACGTCACCGCCTGCGACCTTCCATTCGGATTAACCTTCAACGTTTTCACAAACATACCTACACTCCAGCACATGCCAAACGTCGGATTATCATAACTAAAGTTCGATAAACGTGACTCGTTATCTGACACGACAGATTATCTCGTCTCCTTATCATTTTCCTATATTTCGTTTCGGTATTTGAGGACGATAAGATTTGCCATGTTGTGTGACCACAAAAACAATTACACCAAGACGATAGCTCAAGGTCAGCTTGCGTAGCGTCGTCTACCGCCCTCTATGCCTCCTGCTCTCTAACAAAGCTTCAATACATAATACATTTCGTGGGGCGTGGCTGTGGGCTGTGCTCACCTGCAGGCTCGTGTACGAGGAGTGCTTTTTGCCGCTGATAGAGAACCGGAAGCGGTCATCGTGCACGTGCCGGTGCCGCAGCAGCAGCGACCGCATCACCACGGGCTTGTCGTCCTCTTCAATCAGCCCCTCCGCCACCATGCTCTCCACGACCCTGCGAGCCAAGCGCACTCGTTACTCCGCCACTCTCAGCCAAGTCCTGCCCGGTGTCCCGCCGGCCTCCGCAACCTACCTGTATGCGACTCCAGGCAGATCCTTTTCGTCCAGGTCCAGCAGAACGACGCCGGTCTCCAGGCAACGCCGTAGGTTGAGTAGCGAGTGGAATGACAGGGAGGCCACGTGCGGCTTGCCCCAACGGGCTGAGCCTTCCTCAACGTCTTCTTCATACTTGATCCAGCGCGCCGTCTCCTTCCACTCAGCTTCACCGTCCTCTGTAGCCAGCAGCTCATCCAGTTGCACGAATACCTGCAGACACGGTCCAAAGCAAGGAATGAGGGTTTCATAGGTATCTAATGCACTTATTTCGATTTGGTAATTTGGGAAATGAGGTGCGAGTCAAGAACTGGTGTGCTTACCGAGTGCGGACTGTGATCGTACATCTTCTTGTAAGCGGCGTCCGACAGTATATTTTGTACTTTATCACCACCATCTTTGCGGCCTACGTGAACTGTTGAGCCCTGAGAGTGAAAAAATAGTTAGAGAGAATGTATAACGTGCAGCGAGGGCGTGGCAAGGCAGGCGAGGTACCGACCCGCGGCTGGATCTTGTGGCGGCGGAGGGCGCGGGGGTCGTCGCTGCGGTGCGCATGCAGCTGCTCGGCGTCCGCCTCGGGCAGCGGCTCCTCGGCCGGCTCGATGCTGACGCGCCGCTCGCCGCCGCCGCGCGCGCCCTCTTGTAGGGAGTACTTGCGAGTTTTGTGTGGGTGCAGGTGCTTGCTACAACAGAGGATGCATTCACGAACTTAATGGCCGTCGTACCAGATAATGACATTAGTATTAGCCGTGCAATGCAGGGAAGTCACGGTAATATTACCGAGGTTACGACACTGGGTACCTTGGTGCCAGTAGTTTCTGGATCTTACCCTTTACCATGGCTTACAGGTGCTATGTTTTGTGATCATTTTAGGAGTCAATTAAGACAGTATTGTGATAGTAGGTAATAGTGTTTTTGTTTATGAAATAAATGTTCTCATACGTTACATACGCAAAAGAACGAATTAAGAAGCGCGGGTGACTAATTGAAACATAAAAATGGCATTATAATAAAAATTAATAACCGATATCCAAGTGTGGGCGAGCCAAGCGTCGGCATGAATGGGTCGGTGCGCCCAGAGTTATGACCACGGCCTCACAGAGAACTGCCGTGAAACAACCACAGAGTTGTGTTTCGACGTGTGAGTAAGGTCACTGGAGGTCCAATCCTGCGCCTCTCCCCATCCGTCACCAATCCTTAAATATCCGAAGCCCTAATCCCCGAAGGGCTGGCAACGCACTCGTAACACCTTTGGTGTTGCGGGTGTCCATTGGTGACTCCATATGTTTCTCATCCGGCAACGTGTCATCGCACCTATTCATAAAAAAATCCCGCCTGTCTTGCTGATAACATTTACATACTTAATAATATTAACGTTTATCGACTATCCAACGAAGTATAACACGCCAGGGGTTATTTAATTCTGTTTAACTTTCTAGGCTTAATCATCGTCATCAGTTTCCATCCACAGCATTGCTGAACACAGGCATCTCTAATTGCATGTAATTGAACTCGATGTTATCTCTTCTCATCCAACCACTGCCAGCCCTACGGGTATCATCAGTCCACGTAGCTGGCGGGCGTACGATTGCCTAGACGTGATCTCCACTCCATAAATCAAAAGAAATTACATAGACAAGATGTTACACAAACATTACCCAATCTGTTAGGTTCAGGACATGGCGTTTGATAACCAAAACCATTGACATTACTCTCGAAAGTGTCCTGTTACTGCGTGTGCCTACACACCATATCTGATGCTCATACTATGTAGGGGAAAGTCTTTGGAACCGCCAATCGGATTTCCTAAATTCTTTCACTGATAGATAGCTACAACTTTACTGAGTGCTATAGGCTTAAATTATCGCGGTATACGCTGCTGTTTTTGAAATGTCGGAGTACTTTACTTTTGTACACATGTGAAGCCGCGGTCGAAAGATAGTGTATAAATCATTTATTTCATGTTAACGCACATTTGAAATGTTTGTTGTAATTAATTAGAATGCTTTGTGAATAGTGCACATTGATTTTGGGCTTTGGTGCTTATAATAAAACTACCTTTAAAACTGAATAAGGTAAATTACCTATTAAAAGGCAAATGAAGTAAACCTATCGAAATATCAATGATACCTTTTTATGAATTTTTATATAAGCTAGGCGAAATAAGAATAATAAATATTACAGAACATATTTATATTGGTGGAACAAGGATCCATCGGTTGTCATTTAACCTCATCGTGTTGCAGTTCCGGGACATAAATATTGCACCAAACGCCAGAGCTTGCAAACTTGTGCTTGCGTTACACTAGTGTCGATATGTACCTACTGTGTGTACTGTCTACGACCTTGCTAGTTCGATTTTGTCAATAAGCAAACCTATTGTGTTTCAATAAATGGGTAGGAACTAATGAAGCGACAATAAGTACTTGTGTATATCACGTAAGCAGCGACAAAAGACAAAAATGGCCATAAATAAAAGATATTAGGCAAATGGCGCGACCCTGGACTAATTGCTGCGTACTGGGAGGGCTATCTGTCGCATTCGCCACGCACGACGCTCGCACCTCACACCAGGCACTCATATACTTGTGGACCATCAAGGTTCGAGTAACAGACGCAACCAGCAAACAAAGTTTACGTAAGTATTTAGAAATAAATTCTCTGGAAAGTTCGACACTTTGAAATGCCATTTAGGTTCATTCGAAGCCATACGTTCAGGTATTGTTCATATAGTATTATGTGGTGACACAGTACTTATACTAAACTTGTTTTCCTAGGGGCTCAGGAGATGATCAACTCGAATCTTGTTGCTCCAAATCTTAACATTTTTAAGTAAAACGTTATTCTGAAAAGTACTCGTAATAATATCGGCCATCATATTTTGAGCCGATAACATCTCAATAGAAGCGTTCTTTAATAATATTATATAGCAATAGTAACCATTCGGGGGAAAATGATTGTCGCAGGTTCATACATCCCTGATTTTCGTGGATAACAACCCAATGCCCATAATTTGGAAAGTACGACTTGTCATTTTTGTTTGTCTGATAACTGTAAAACGTCGGAGCCTGCATACAATGAAAAAACAGACTTTCATAGGTACTACGCGTCAGGAAGTTTGGTTTTAATCTAAAATAAGTAGGTACTTAGTACTTATACTCGTAGTACACCAATATATTGTGTAGGTCGTTGGTTATCTATTTATTTATATTTATATCGGGCATTCTGATGGCGGCTTTCGACTGCAGTAGCCGACTTGATTCGTACGAAACTACGAAATACAAAAAAGCGATGATTTTTTCGTCCCTTTAATCACGGTGAATATCGCACACACCAAACACGACACTGAAGTGAGTGCGTGCGATCGTTCACTATCGCCTCTGGCCGACGGGCTACGATTTTGTTGTAAAAAATGCTTGCTATGTCGCCCTACGCTCCTACATAGTAAATGGAGTTGTTGTAATATGTTCATTGTGTTTGTAGGAAGACGCAAGTGACGCAAGAAAAATATGTGGCATGCTCCTGCATTTCCCCCCCGAAGCGATCATTTGAATATATTAGAGCGACATCAAGTAGTAGGTACATTAAGGGCCGTGGCCGTAATGAGTGGCGGGTCTCAATCTACTCTTTGGATAAGATCGATACGTTGACAACATATTGTGTAATTACTGCTTTTAAGGTTCCGCAGTAAACTAGGAGCCATTTTATGTCTGTCTGTCTGTCCGTCCGCGGATAATCTCAGTGACCGTTAGCATCAGACAGCTGAAATTTGGCACCAATATCTATATCACTCGCGCCGACAAAGAGGTAACATAATGAAATATTTTATAAGGGTTTTTTCATTTCAACCTTAACATATACATATATTGTTGGATAGGTATTCAAAAATCACCTGATGGTAAGCGATCGGCGCCGCCCATGGACTCCTGCAACACCAGAGAAGCCACAGAGGTTGCCGGCCTTTTAAGAAGGCGTACGCTCGTTCCTTGAAGGTTTGTAGGTCCAATCGGTTCGGGAATACCGAAGCCGGAAGATCATTCCAAAGTTTCGCTTTGCGGGACAGAAAGTTGTATGAACATTATTTTGAACTCGACAGGTTGAACAGTTTTGGAAATATATAAATATTAATTTCAATATTATTTTCATTTATTAATTTGTGTCTGTTATTGTGTGTGCTGAATAATAATGGAACTAATTTTGTAATTTATCAGTATAAGCATTTTTGTTATTTTTTTTCAGCATATAAACATATAAATTACATTTTTAAATATTTCTTAAAAATAAATAATAAAAAACATTTAAAAATATAAAAAATAGTGTCCCACCGGCATCGGGAACTGGGTCCAAGCTACCGGCGGTCAGGGCTCCAGAAAAAGGAACCTCCTGACAATACGAGCCGTGTCCAGGAGTACCACTTTCTGAATCAAGCCCTTGATCCAGCCACCTAACGAGAGCCTCCTAAGATGTTGGTCGAGGCTCTTGACTATTAAGCCATTGGCTGACACGACTAGCGGTACAATGATAGCTGAATCCACTTCCCACATGTCGACAACCTCGCGAGCCAAGTCGATATACTTGATCAGTTTATCTTTCTCGGCTTTCACAAGGTTCTCGTCATGTGGGACGGCTATGTCAACAATCATTGCACGCCTCTCCTTCCGGTCCACCACCACAATATCAGGCTTATTGGCCACAATAGTCCTGTCAGTGATGATAGACCGGTCCCAGTACAAGGTGAAGTTTGTTATTTTATTATTATATTGTTAACGTATCTTCTTTCCAATAAAAAACGAATAACTTATTAAAATCGGCTTACGAAATCCAAAATAACCAACCCGTCTAGTTTGTGTTGTTTAGTTACCTAATTCCCTAAGAGATGGCGCTGTACCTACTTTTGATACTTACGTTGAATGGCTGTTTTAAGATTTACTCACTTATTGTGACAGAAGGAAAGCTACGGAACCCTACACGTGGTAGACCGATACGCTCTCGGCTGGTTTTTTATGTGACGAGATGAACGAGCAGATGGATGACTAGGTGGAAAGCAATTAGCGCCGCCCATGGACACTCGCATCGCAACAACGGAGAAGCGACAATGTTACGTTTTGAATATAATCGTTTTAAAAATACTTGATTTTCGTGCGTATTTTGTCTGCATTTAAAGTATTTCTTAAGCTAAAGTACAATTTGACGCATTCTAGTCGCCTTTTTACGGCTCAACTGCGACAAAGTTTTTTAAGTATTTAAAGATTTATTCACAAAAAAGGATACATTTTTTTTTTTTTGTGAGGGGAAAATCATCAAATGACTTCTCCCGCCCAGGGCCGGGCAGGAGGGAGTGTCAGACTCTTACTGACTAAAAACCCCCCTGTTCCTTCTCCTGCTCTGTGCCGAGGTCGCGGTACCTCATTGCGCTTACCCCGCAACCCCGGCTGAACATCAGCCCTTTAGGGCCCCGCCTGTGGTGGTCTATTGGCTCTTTGAGGCGCGCGCGGAACGCTACGCGCCGTACGCTCGGGCCTGGTTCTGGTCGGGCGGCGAGCTGCCCTTAATCGCCGACCGCAGGCCCGTGCTTACGGTGGCCGGAGATCGTCCCTCGATCCCCGACGCCCGTAGTGTCGCCAGTTGCGGCTGCTGGGGCGTGAGGAGGAGGATTGCTCCCTCACGCGGGCCGCCTCTCTCTTTGCGAGCATGACTGCTTCACAAAAGGAGGAGACGGCGTCCCAGTTCCTCTCACTCTGCACCATGGCCTCGACTAAGGCCGGGCGCGAGAGGTCGCCGCCGCCGATCACTTCCCTGAGGATACGGCGGCGCTCAGCCCAGGCAGGGCATACCGCTACCGTATGCTCCACCGTATCCTCTAGGTGGTCCTCACAATGACGACACTCGGGCGTTTCCTCCCGCTGAATCCGAAACAGGAACCTACCGAAGCTGCCGTGCCCGGTAAGCACCTGCGTCAGACGGAAGGTGAGGACGCCGTGGCGTCTCCCAAGCCACTCCTCAAAGAGGGGTCTAAAAGGATACATGAGGTAGACTTAATGCCTTGAGCATTTCTCTACCTCTACCAAGGTAAGGTTGCCGATGCAAGAAGCAAGCAAGAAATTTATTAAATTGTAAGAGACTGAAGATGTACAAGTACTAACTTTGGGTTAAGTTATATATAAAGTGATTAAGTTATGTAATATATGTAAAATAACACATGAACAGTTTGTAGGTAACATATACAAAGCCGTCCGGCCACTCGGCGAAATTTCTTCCAAACTATACTTTACGTTCACGCTTGCCTATTAATCACCGGCGATAGGTCCACGTTTCGACAAATCAAGCCTTCCGTTTGGATGCTAATTTATTGCAGCCCCAATTGAGTCACGGTCACAGGTCGTTATTCCATGAAATGAAAAAATAATTATAAAGCAAATCTAACTGTTGTTATTGTAATATTTTTGATGTATCGTGATCGTGATTGCACGAGACAACGCGTCGGGGACGGGTTGGGCGTGACACACAAGGTCATGGCCGCGGTACCAGGAGCCGGCCGCGCCATCACATGTACTGCAGTACTTAGGTCTGTGTACCTCCTGGCCTGGCTCGGCACTGAGGGAGGTGGCAGGTGGCAGACCTCCCTCAGTGCCGAGTCATACATTGTATATGTATAGGTGCGATTGGACAATTATTACAAATACCTAAATCACAAATTATAGAATGGTAGAGTTAACATTGATTACTGTCACGGTGATTGGAGGTATTAGTCGTTTGTTGAACGGTTTGCAATGTATAAGGAATGTGTTTTTGTTCAATTTGTGGAAGTTCGGTTGCTGAACTTCCGGATCACACGATGGCAAGCAATTGGCGCTACCCACACCCGCATTTGAATGAAATTAAGACAATAATTTTCACCCTGAGCTCTGAACGGCTGCAAGCCGTCCGACAGAATCATGTCCGACACTTTCTATCGACCTCCTCAAAAGAAATGTCAAAGAGTGTCGTTCTTATTTCCAATTTCGGAACAAGCCTCCCAATCAGTAATAGTTAAAGTTACGTTGACAAAGGATCTATGTGCAATTTCCGTGATAGTGTCTAGGTTAGAATCTATATTTCGCCTCTTTAAACTGCACTCTCGCCTTATTACTGTGTAGATCAGAGAATTTTCCCAATTTGATGAAGCACAGTGGTCCGCTGTTTAAATAGGCCATAACACAGAACCCATAATTATACGTCGGTCACTATTTCATGTCTTTGAAAAGCTAATGCTTCCTTAGAAGCTAGTGTAACACGCATTCCATCTTTCATGAACAATAACACGGGTCCACCATGGGACGATCCTGCGGTCGGCGAGTAAGGGCAGCTCGCCGCCCGACCAGAACCAGGCCCGAGCGTACGGCGCGTAGCATTCCGCGCGCGCCTCAAAGAGCCATTCGACCACCACAGACGGAACCCTAAAGGGCTGATGTTCAGCCGGGGTTGCGGGGTAAGCGCAATGAGGTACCGCGACCTCGGCACAGAGCAGGAGAAGGAACAGGAGGGTTTTTAGTCAGTAAGAGTCTGACACTCCCTCCTGCCCGGCCTTGGGCGGGAGAAGTCATTTGATGATTTTACCCTCACAAAAAAAACCATGGGACGATGCTCAACTGACACCGGTGTAACTCTAATTAAGAAAAAGTCACAGGAAGCTATTGGACTATTTTGTGATCTGTCAAAGGCTTTCCACTGCGTGGATCACAAGACACTGTTGCAGAAATGAGAACATTAGGGCAATCGAAGGGTATTTCTCATTTTATTACAATCATGGGCACGGGATAGGCAGCTCAAGGTACAAGTGAATAAAGTGAACTCTCTGGGTGCTGGTATATCTATGGGCGCACAAAGAAGGCGCGAGGGTTGCTACTCGTGTGCCACGCGGGGCTGTTACTGCTGGCCACCCTGGCCAGGCTGCGGGCTGATGGAAGTAATGGTGTGAACACCAACAGTGCTTGCAAATACTTGCTAATTACTACGTTTTATGGATTCGTGATGTTTGTGTCTGCCTGTCCGTCCTTATCATCCACTTTTTCGGAAATATAACAATTTTAAATAATTGTAATGTTGAAACATGTTTAGCGGGTGTATTATGTAACCCGCAATAACACTTTCACTTTTACGCACAAAAAACATTAATTTTGAGGGTGCCCAATTGCCCATAATAAGAGACTAAGCATAATATTTTGTTTATCTTCAAAACTAACATTGATTACCTAAACTGATTGTTTTGCTCGTGAGAGTCTTCCAAAGTGGCTGTACTACATTGTATGTAGATGAGCTGGACAAACTGAAAGAGTAAGTACCTAAGTATTGTATAGCACGACCACGACATAATTCATTTACAATAACTTTATAGTATTAGCCCTTGGTGTAAGTACTCAGTATCTTTAATCGTAAACAGCAATTGCAAGCAAATTTACAAGAACTTTACTTGCTTGCTACTAAGAAGGGCCCCTTCATGGCGAGTCCGACTCGTACTTGGCGCTTTTTATTTGAAGTCATTAACAAAATATGGCGGTTTAGGAAGTGACTTAACATTGTTTCACGACAGCATTCTGTGAGGCTATCCTTTGACGGGGCAAATCATCAAAATGAGGATTCTACGTTTGACGAAGTTATTTAGCTGTGTCATGTATGTAGGGCTGTAGGCGTGTATAATGTATAGCGAGAATTTATCGGCGCTATGTAGTACCTACTATAAACCTATACGAACTGTTACTGAAAAATGTGATTATAATAATGGCTTTTAAAAAGCGCATAGCGTTTGCTGTATATTTGTTGACAGTTTGACTAATGTTATAAAAATACTGCCTTGAAATAAATATCCAACAACACATTGGATTTTGTGTTCTGGCCAGAAGCCACAAGTGCCATGACGATGAAAGGTAAGTAGATTGATTCCCGCACAATGGCAGACAATGGACAAATGTGGTAATGTATGGACAGTGGCGGGCTGTGAACCGGGCACACGGGGCTCACCGCTGGTGCTCCAGCTGCGAGGCGCGCGTGTACGTGACGGGCATGGCGGCCGGCGCGGACTGAGCGCCGCTGCGCCGCCCGCCGCCGCGCGCGCTGCCAATGTCACGAGACCAACTACTATTTTTGTCTCATCACCGAGCCCAGGTGTCACTTCCGTGAACGCGCGCCGTGTTCGCAGACCAGCTCGGCAGCGCCGGCTGCCGGCCCACCCGGCCGGGAGCCGTGCACGTGCCGCACTGCCGCTTGCACGTGCGGCTAATTTTAATATTTGCTGTCCGTCCCCCGACACAATAAGTCAGTTCGTACATCTGCTCCTACTATCTGTTCGCTATCTCACGCAAAACATAAACAACGTGCAGCGTTCAAGTATCTGCTAAATCCGTAAACTGATCGAGAACTTGTTTACGTCAGAATACATTATAGCGAGCGTTTCTTTGTACTATCTGTTGGGAATCAGATCAACGCAATAATACCTGTACTGTCTCTCATCCAAACGGTTGGGGTTCAGCAACAATGAATACCGTATATTATAATATATTAACTCGAGTTCCATCACTAGCACACTAGATGAGATACTAAATGAGTGGACACTCACATGTTACGCTGCGCGCGGCGCTCCTCGTCGGCGTCGTCCAGGGTGTCGGCGAGGGCGGGCCGCTCGGCGCGCTCGCCGTCGAACTGCACGTGTCGCTCGTCGGCGTCCCGCGGACTGCCGCCGGAGCCCGAGCCCGACCACGCGCCTCCCGACGTCTGCACACCACAACACGCCACGTTAGCACCGCGCCGCTGCCACCGGCCGCCGCCCGCCCCCGCGCCACTCACTCGCTGCCACATGCTGCCCCGACTGCACTTCTTTATACACTCTCAAAAACTCGAGTATTCTGATGAAGCGCGCTCCTTCGGCACACGTACCGTACTGTGCGGGGAAGCGTAGTCGGAGGAGCAAGGCGCGGCCGCGGGGTGGCGCGGAGGTGGCGCGGAGGTGGCGCGGAGGTGGCGCGGAGGAGACACTCACCTGGTGCTCGGAGGCGGTGCTCACTGGCGCCTGCGATAGCTCGGAGCTGCTGGATGTCCCTCCATCTATATAAAACCCTTGTTAGTGGCCATCAACATAAACACAATAAAGAGGAGTTGACCATGTTGAAGTCTTTTGGAATTTGAAGATTCCCTCACTTTTCATTCTGCCGAAAGCTTAGCAGTTACTATAATGTGTTTTAGTTGACTGTATGAGTCAAGTACTACGACGAGACAGGTACTTTCTTCAAACTCCATTGTATCTAGGGTTGCCACCCGTACTTTATAATAAAGTATTGTACTCTATTTCATATAATTGTACTCTATACTTTATGAGAACAATAAAGCACACGAAAATACTTTATTTTTTATGTATTGATTTTTTGAGATTTTGAAAAGTCTGTGATGAACAGTGAGATGAAGAGATGACAAAAACAAAGCGTCTCTGAATTTAATAAAGACTGTAAAGATGTTTTAGTAGAGATACTTATTTAATGCAAAATGCAAAAAGCAATAAAAATATGTTTTGAAATATAAAAATAAAGAAAAATAAATTGTACTTTATGTTGATCCCATGTACTTTTTTTTCTTACCTATAATAACCAACATACTTTATTAACTGCAAAAAAGGTGGCAACCCTAATTGTATCGTCAAATATTATTAGTAGATAATTAACAAAAATTGGTTTATTATCTTTGAACCGTAAAATTGCCCCTGTCCAGACTGATCCATACTTCGAGGCACACTTTTATAAAAAATGATTTCATCGTCATTTTTGCTACAGATAGGGGCTTGCTTTCCCTTTTTGCGAAAATAGAAATAGTCCCAATAACAGTTTTTCTGACTTAGGAATCGAACCCAAGGAGTGTTGCTTGGCAGAAGCAGGTAGGTCGCGTGCAGTACCGGCGGCGGGCCCGCGCGCGCTGGAGTAGGGCGGCGGCGCGGCGCTGTCGCGGCGCGGCTCGGCGGCGGCGGGCAGGCGCGGCGCCGCGTCGCCCCACACCACGCGCTCCATCTCCTCGTCCAGCCGCACCTCGTCCGCGGCGCTGTCGACGCTCGCCTCCTGCCGGACATATTCATTCTCATGTATCTATTGTATGGCAGCGCGCCCTACATGGCTTTGATACGACGCACATATGGCATTTACGGGCTGTTTAGGTATTTGCGGTCTCGGGACGCTACTGCACTTAGCAATAATAATATATTTATCTGCATAATAATAATATAATTGGTAGAAGCATGTAAATAATCCGATTAGATGAATGACGGAGCGAGCGTGGGCGGGCGCGACGCGTGCTATCGGCGCGTAGTACTCGCGCGACGTAAATACACCGGGAGCCGGCACCCTGACAGTGACCGCGACACCTGCAGTATAAATAAACAGCGCGCGCCGCCTGGAGCTCGCCGCGCTCTGCTGCCCAGGAGGCTCTCCTTGCTGTTAAAGCTCGATTTACTAAACATTTCAATACAATTATTTTCCAATAATGAGTATGTATAATAATTATGTATAAAATATTCGCGAAAAAGTAAAATTAGTGTAACATTGTATGCACCTACCTCAATTTTGTTTTCAATTCGTATACGCTAATTGTTTAGCTCGGTCCACCTTTTTGGGGTTTAAAAGGTGTAACTTTACGCAAAATCAATGTCTTAATAAATAACTTGTCCTGTCTATATAATATGTACAATATCAACATTTATCGCAAAATCTGTTGATTGGCACATAACTCAACAACGCCTACACCTTTTTTACCAATTCGTGTGAAAGAAAATTGACAAGTAGATGGGCAAATTAGGAAAATATAATATAATTGTACAGGGACCCACGCGAGGCTGGGGCGTTAGTGGGTAATGATACAGATGGTGCTCTCGGCAGAATGTAAGCAGCGTCTATCAACCGAGGGCCGGGCACGCTGTTATAGCAGCGGTCAAACCCTCTTTGAAGAGTGGCTTGAGAGATCCCATGGCTTCCTCACTTTTCGTCTGACGCAGTTGCTTACAGTACACGGCAGCTTCGGTAGGTACCTGTTTCGGATCCAGAGGGACGAAACGTTCGGGTGTCGCCATTGTGAGGACCATTCGGAGGACGAGGTGGAGGTACGCCATATGCGCGGTGGCCTGCATGGGCTTAGCCCCACCGTTTTCTCCGGGAATTGATCGGCGGTGACCCCCTCTCGGGCCCAGCCTTAGTCGAGGCCATAATGCGTACCGAGAAGAACTGGGAGGGGGAGCGCATGAGGGAGTCACTGACACTCCAGCCGCCACACTAGGCAACACTCCGACGCGGCGTCGGGGATCGACATATGATCGCCGGCCACCATAAACGCGGATCTGCGGACGGCGAGGGTAACTCGTTGCTCCATCCGAACCAGATCTGAGCGTACGGCTCATTGAGTTCCGCGCGCGCCTCATAGAGCCAATAGGCCACCCCAGACGGGGCCCTATAGGGCTGATGTTCAGCCGGGGTTACTGACAAGCGCAACGGCCTCAGCTTGGAGTAGGAGAGGGAAGGCTGAAGGCTCCTCTTCTTCTCCCCGCCCAAGGCGAGACGTGTTTTGAATGATTTTCCCCACGAAGAAAAGGGTAGCTCTCTAGCTACACAACAATTAAATGAAAGAAATTTTAAATTATGTGTAGAGAAAGCTTTATGTAGAAAAGCATACTACACCCCGAATGATTACATTGTTGATAAAGATGCTTGGAGACATGCTGGTCCTGCTCCACAGGATAGCAAACCTACACCAAAATAAATAACATTCCAGTGGATTTTGCTTGAACGGGACTTCTCCATTTTACTGAAATTGCATTATATTGTATAACTATAACTTGATAAATTTGTAAATGTGAGTGCCCTGTAACCTATTACAATTGGTTAGACTAGCAGAATGTCGGTCCTTATAACAGCTTGGAGTTGTCATGCTCACTGAAAGGTCACACTGGCGGTGGCATGGGCGCTGGATCGCTTAATTCCCTATAATATGGTTGAGTTGGGTGATGCTGGTGTACGTATCATGTTCGTGAACAGACGCCGTCGGTTGGGACTGGTCAGCTCCGGACTGTCTATTGTCCTTAAGTTTCTTTTTATATTTGAATAAATACTTATTAGTGTTACACTTTTCTTACATAATTGAACCAACTGTTTGTAAATGGAATCGGTATGTGAACTGATTTAAAAAGAGTAACCATAGCAAGAAACTCCTTCTTGCTCGTTCTTCTCCATCGGAATCTACACTTTGGATCGAGCAAATAGCTTCACGAAGAGGACTGACCGACAGACTGACACTATATCTTCAAAATTTTGTTTGACGTTCAAAAGTGCCTGTAAGGGTCTAATTGGAATAAATGATTTTTGACTTTTTGACTTTTAGCTAACAATAGATAAATATAGGTACTTATGTTACTTCAATGTATGCCGGCTGTATACCGGGCGCTCGAGCGAACCACGGACTGATTAGTGCATGGAGTAAAATAAATCATCGAGTGTGGCATACTCGCATGCGCGCGCCGGAGTGGCCGCGCCGCCCTGTGTGGCAATTACTCGTAAACACTCAATCGGCCCATTGTGGCCCCAGACACAAATGTTTTGTAAACTGTACCAGGTGTCAGCTTCAATTAGCAATTCTAGGTATGTTGGGTGAGAGGCTATCTTTCTGTTCAAATGGGACTTACTCATAACGAAATGAAATGTTATTTTTTAATGTTTTTTTTACACCCGCAGGAAGCACGCAACTGTTGGCAACTGTTGGTCGAGGGAATCGAAGGGTATCTCAGTAGCAACTTGAGTGAATTATTTGATATATTCTGACTTGCATTAGGGGTCTGACGAGTTTCCGTAACACAATATAAGAGTTCTTGTGAAAGAAGAAAGATGTTTAATTAATTCAATGTTCTATTTTTCATATTTGAGTCATAACAAATATTTATTAGCCTTTGGGGAACGCCGCCATTTTCTTTCTACTTTTATGTGAAAATCTTAATCAAATCAAAAACATAGATGTGAAATGGGAGCCAAGTTCAATATTATGATAAATGCCTTGGTTGTTAATTGATTTTGTTCTGCAGAAAAGGGCTAATCGATCAATCTATAATCTTAGTCCGAGGCATTCGCTACGATAATTATTGAAGGAATCCAAAATAATGACAGTTGCCTCTCAATATATTAATGAAAATGTAATTCAAGCTTATTTAAGAAGCATAGTGATATACATAATATTAACACGAGGGGGAAAGACAAATATGTTGTGCCTGCCTCCAGGCTTCAGAAAATAAGTAGTTCGTTTAGATGTCAATGTATACGCTTTTACAATAAAATTCCTAGCGATATTCGAAATTTGAGCCTCAATAAATTTAAAAGTGTAATAAAGGCTACTACTACTACTTTACTGTAAAGCATTTTATAAAATAAAAGACTACTTAGAAGATAGTCAGGCTTGGGAATGAGCCGCTGTAACGTCTGCACAGGTCATGTTGACATGTTTGTAACATAAGTTGTGCTTTTAGTATACAATTTGACATTACGTTTATTATTATTTTTTAACAATGACATTATCATCTATTGTGACATTTTATATTTCATATGACATTATTTTTTTAAATTATTTATTGACATTTATATTATTTTCTATTATTGTTAGTGTAAGGACCGTGTGAGACTTGCCGCACTTTTTGACTACCAGTTATCTGCGTTCTGACAGTTTGAGTACTTGCGCGACCCACCCAAATGTTCTTTTGATCGGTATTGTTCGTCATAAAACTCAGCAGCACTAGCTATACTCAGCCGGGGTTGCGGGGTAAGCGCAATGAGGCACCGCGACCTCGGCCCAGAGCAGGAGAAGGAACAGGAGGGTTTTTAGTCAGTTAGAGTCTGACACTCCCTCCCGCCCGACCCTGGGCGGGAGAAATCACTTGATTTTCCTCTCACAAAAAAAGCACTAGCTATACTGGTTGCAAACTGACACTTGCGTGCCTGTCTTCAGAACGGGTCCACTTAAACTGGTTTGGTTTGTTCCTCAAAAGACCACTACAGAATGAACTTGCACGGTTCTCTCACATTACGTTATTTTTACATTGTCTGGACTTGAAAAGAGACTGACCTCTGAGTTTGTTTCGGCATTTCTTATCAGAGTAGTCAGATAGGAAATGCCGGCTTCATCTAGTTTTTCACATATAAATTGACGCGTAAAAGTGCCGTTTTATGGCCTACTTGCAAAAATAAATTCAATGTTTAATTGTTTCATTGACTTCAACGACAAAAGCAGTGGGATCTAAATGGGTGCCAAGTTCAATGGTGGGTCCTGAAATTTATTTACAAGTACCTATTTGTAGAACATATCCTATCTCTTATAACATAAGACCATGTATTGTAGCCTAAAGTCTGATTTGGCGAGTTTTCATAAGCCTTCAAACAAATTTATTATGTTCGATCGCTAGCTTCTATATAATAATAAATAATTCATATAAGTATATCAAAACTAGGCAAGACAGACCTTACGCTACAATACATGATCTTATGTTATAAGAGGTATGACATGTTACTTGTGTCGTTGAAATTTACAATACATAGTAATCTCGCAAGTTTCAATATATGAGCCAAATTTGCCGTGTATGTGAAATAGTTTTTTGATTTATGAGTGGGTCAAAAGTGGTTCGAAATGGTTCGTGTTACACAAGGTGCGGCTCGACACTTCTGTTTCTTGAACTTGGCTTGAGACGCTACGGCGTGTCTAGATGCCGATCACAAACTACATCTAGCTACTGGCCAAGTACCCACCATTTAGGTACTGTTGATACTTACCTAGTAAGTACCTAGCCTATTCTTCTTAAGGTTTTGGAAAAAGTGGCTGTGACGTACTGTGAACATACGGACGGACACACAGACAATACAAATGTGAGATATTATGAAACGAATGTAAGAGATTTTATGTTTTGTTAACCAAATTATTTTTGACACCCATGTCATTATTACTCTGGCAAGAAGACTAAGCTGTGCAACGTTTGCTGTCTGCAAGGCCAGACCAATAACTGAAGTGCACCAGGCAAGTTACTTTCATAGCATTATCTCGTATGGGATCCTGTTGTGGGGACAGCCTGCTGACATTGAGTCTATCTTTGTCTTATCTGTTTACAACTTAAGTCGTCGCGAATGTCTAAAAGAAAACTTTAAGATAAATATTTTGACTTTGCAGTGTCAATTTATTCATCAAAACTATACATGAGCTTATGTTAGGCAAAGCTGACAATTATTTGGTAAGGTCTGACAGGCACAGTTATCAAAGTAAACATTAAGGTGTATCCAGCCATTATTTTGGATTACCTTAGATTGCAAGTACCATGCTACTTATTTATTTGTATGTATACTTGAAATGAGAGTGTAACCTCATATCTATACAAATATTATAAAAAGGTACAATTTGTAAGTTTGTATGTAGGGGTAATCTTTGGAACCGCTGGTCGGACTTCCAAAATGATTTCACTAATTGATAGCTACAACATTCCCGAGTGCTATAGACTATAAAACATCACGCTACAATCCGTGGATAATAATGGACAATAATGGATCCGAGCAGCGAGTGGAACCGCGCAGGAGTAGCAAGTAATTAAATATGCAAAGCAGAATGTAGGAACTTGTGTCAGCTTGACGTTTCACAAGAAATTATCTGTAAATGAAGAAAAATTGAGTAAGCTGTGAGAACTAGAGCCGAGCGTAAGGTGTCAACTACTCTCGGCCGGGACTTGTAGCGCGGCTACTGCACATGGATTGCAATGTTCCTGGGCAAGTGAAGCCGTTGGGGTCAAGTGAATGTATCGCGGCACAGCTGGCTAAAGCTCACGGAGTAATGCACGGCGCGTGTCGTCGTTAGATCAACCACGAACTAGCGTCAAATCCTGCTAATTCGCGGCTGCCGTGCTCCTCACATCCACGTCATCCATTTATTTTGCTGGCAGTTGGCACATCATGATACCGCCAACTGATCGTGCCGCGTGCGCGTGCCTCTCTCGTTAAACCTGCAGCCGAACGCCAGGCAACAGTTATTTGATCAAAGCATTACACGGCACGGCAACGTGGCATCACTCTACTACGCCGTCACGCTATGGTGTCACGCTGTGGCCGCTGTGGCGTGACGCGGCAGACGATCCCAAGACAGTATTATAGTGTAATGTTATCATTTAGACCGGATGGTTAGGGCATATTTCTCCGATCGGTATTGGTAGGTTCGCGGACAGATTACGATGTCTTAAACTGAACATGTGCGTTATACAGCCGCGACACGGTTTTGGTGATTGCAACCTTCATGTATGTGATAAACCGACGCGCGACGTCAACAAGATACCTTTTGGACCTTGTTACATATTTGACGATTGGGGGTTATTCCTCCAGGAACCTCACATACACAGAGAAACATATTGAAAGCGTTACTTCTTACTGGTCTCCGTTCCGGTTCGGTAAAATTATAATAACTATAAGCCCCAAGCAGATCTCGCGGCGAGGTGACGGGAATTAGGGATCCCGCGGGCTAACATCATCCCGAGTGCTCCGGGAAAAGGCACCGTTCTTTATCTCTTTATTGGCTGGCCGGAGTGAACGATGACGAGGAACAGGTTGCCTTCATTGACCGTCCAGAGTGGAGTCGCGGGAGTAGTGGTCCTGCTCGGAGGGTGCGCAGTGGCAAGCGTGTGTTGACTCATTAGTTTCATTTTTGTTTTGTTTAGTTTCATTTACTAGATGAATGAGCCAATATAAGCAACTTAATAATGGCGTAAAACTGAAATATAGGTAAGTTATTGGACTGTGTCTTAAAGGAAAGGGAAACAATACCAAAATGTTACAACGCTTACAAAGCGCTTATTTTTTTAAAACAAAGTGTTATGTCTCTGACCATATTAGGAAAATGTATGAAACCGACGCACTATGGGGACTACCTACTGTATTTTCTTCTCACTAGATGGCGCCAGTGTAGACCATTTCGTTGGTAACGTGTATGCTTCAAGGTAGCCAACAAAAAATGTATGAGATTGTATTTTAATTTTTAGCTCGGTATAGTATAGTGTTAGACCAAATACTTGTTGGAGGTATTCGCGTCTGTGGTGACAATAAATGTGGAACCAAGGGATCCAATCAATGGATCTCTTTAGAATAAACTTGACCTTTGTTGATGGTGTTAACGAGGATAAATTATGTAAACACATATTGTTGCCACTACTAAGTAAATATTAAACAACTTGTATTTTATTATATCTATCGTAATCTTATAAAGCTAAAGAGTTTGTTTGTTTGAACTCGGTAATTGCCGGAACTACTAATTCAAATTGAATATTATTATTCAATTCTCAATCGAACACAAATTATTCTCTTTATGTTTGTAAGTGTCCACTTACCAATGAAATCAAATCAAAAAAGCCATAATACATCACGCTACGATTTGTAGAACGCGAGCAGCAAGTGAAACCGCGCGAGAATAGCTAGCTAGTTGTTTTATATTTTTTTATCACAGTTTGTTTTTGTTATACCTTTTTATTCGTGTTTTTGGAGTATCAAGTTGGGTTAGCTTATTGCCAAATAAACTATTATGCTTTCTGAAAAGCAAACAATAAGTAGGTGCTAGTAGTGTTTCACCATCGGATCCTCACTTCTTGACAACTATGTAATGCTTGAACAAAGCATTCTCATGTTAGCGCCATCTGGCGTGCAAAACGTTGGCCCGTTAGTAAGTCTCCTTTTCAAGGTGCAATCTACACTTGGCCGAGTGTACTGTTGGACGAGAACAATATGGTTGCATAGAGTTGATCGGTCAGTCGGGGCACGTACGCCGCGTACTGTAATCATCTCAACACACCATCTTTATTGGTGCTCTATTAAAATAAATCAGTACCGATGAACAGAGACGAGTGTGACGACATGCCTCCCCGACGCAGCATGCTTCACACATACACGTACACACACACAGCCCTACACGAACCGAACTCTGGGCTCCTCGGGTTCACAATTAGCCTCTGCGTAACATGCTTCTCTGCCAGGCCATACCTGCCTGTTCTATGCCCGGCGAAGGTATCAATGCAAGCCGACTCCGAGGAATAGAGTCTAGTAGGCGGCCGCACCTATCTAACCTGGCAGCGCCAGGGCGAGCGCTAGAGGTAAAATTGGCTAACGAGGTTGTCGTCACTTACTGCGCTTCCCTTGAAATTTGATTAGATATTAAGTATTCTAGGCGCGCTCGTCTGTGCGACATACATCTCACTCACGACCGGTTCCTACCTTGGCGCTTGCAATTTCCCATCGACCTTAAACATTAGCGGCCAGCACTGCGTGCGAACAACCAGCCGGTCTCGTGCCCCCCTCGCTGGCTGGCGCGTGGCGGCCGTCACGGCAGAGTATGCAGGCTCGCTTCGCAGACAATACATTCAATGCAATACAAAGATGCTAACAAAATGTATCGCCTAATCCTGTGCATTTTGCACGATACAAATATTGTTTGCTATTAATTTAGAGTGTGTCGATGCGAGCCACTGACTACGTAAAATGTTTAGTGAATCATGTTACACATTGATTTATTTATCGTTTAGTTAGATATTCATTGTTTGCGCAGCTTGCGGGCGAACAACTTGCTGATCTGTTTCAACAATTAATTCGAGAATATCTTAAATGTCAATAAATCACTTGTGGCTTGTACGTCTGTACGTCAGCGGTCATGTCGCTTTCTAAATGCGAAGGAATGTGTGAAATCGATGTTGTACATTTTGATTGATTCGTTACAAACATTGCCCTCACTCACTGATGCGAGAAAGACTTTGTTGTGACGTGACGGTGTGACGATGTGACGAGCTCGTAGGTCGCGAGGGAGGCTAACTGTCACATCAATCAAGAAACCAGAAGATTCAATGAAGCAAGATAGAATTGGACGAAAGTACGCGCCGCAACATCGCGAGGCTCAACTTGTGTCCACTGTGTGTGCCGTGTTCTCCCTGTCGGACCTATTGTTATTTTGTCTTCTGCAAGAAGCAGCGCTAGGCGGCGCAGCATTTATTCTGGCTTATTTTTGATAACTTGATATCAGATCTATGTTAGGGACAGAGTCCGTACAAAGCGAATCGAAGCGATTGCAGCTTTTAGTATAGCAATCCCTGGCCTTTATAACAAACTAGACCTGCCATTTTGTCTAAGAGTTATTAAAATCTTTGATGAAGTCAAGTGAAATTAATTAATAAGGGATAATAATAAAACAGTAAAAGGAATCTCTGATGTTGCGTAGCGTCGCAACCCGGGCTGATATGAACTTTATTGACGAATGTTTATGTGTAGCGACATCTATCGCACAACAATAGCAACAGCACCAATCACGTGCAAGATTCTACATCGTGGTATAAAGTTCTCAACGCCATTAGAACCGATACAAAATCCCGATCCGACAGTCGGAGGACCCTCCCTTCTCAATGGAGGATTTCTTTCTTTGACTTTCCACCCTGTTCTCTCATACCTCTAAACACATGTGTGTAGTGTGTAGTGCCTAACTGTATACTCGAACATGTTTTGGACCACGACGCGGTGTAAAGGTAGCAAACAAGTTTGTATTTATAAAACCCATCACGTTTATAGATTTGTGAGATTGGAGGCAAGCTCAAATAAAATTAAAACTATGCCCCACACTACAAGAAACTCGTGCCATATCGTTGTTCTGCGCGGGAATCAAACACGCGACACCTTGCAGGGCAGCCGGATCCCCGACCATAACATCAACAGCTGTGCAGTCTATTATAACTAGGTAAGTCGTTGTTTATTTCAATAACCGTACAAGTACATTACTGTTTCAGACCACTAACTATAAAATCAACATTATTAAGATAAAACGCGAACAGAACGAGGTCATTGACGTTCCTATTCTCAGTTTTTTATAACTATGTATGAATGTGCGTTGGTCAACGCTTAATAAACATTTCAATTAAAATAATTACTCAAATGATGAGTGTTGTGTGGCGTGTCGCTCCCGTCGCACGTGTAGCTGGAAGCGACCAGCTCGCCAGTAGCCGCCAGTAGCCGCCAGTAGCCGCCAGTAGCCGTGGCCACGTATCAACAACATTTATTAGATTTTGCGGAAACTTCACGCGCGGTCTACTCTCATCTTGCTTAGTTTCTAGTCAGATGACCAAGGAGTCACCAATGACCAAGGACACAGAGCTGCGAATGCTGGGCGACGCCGACACCTCACGTCATAATGTCAATCTGTTTACGAGAACAGAGCGATGCATGAAGGTCGGAGTGGTTACGTTGCAAGCGACACATTGTGCATTGTATTGTTTTAGTTGTAAGTGCGCCTGCGTAGTGGATGAATGCTGGAGGTGTACACATGTATCTGCTATATTTTTGTCAACCGGATCAGACTCGTGCTTTGTGTTCAACAATAAATAAGGTATATAAATATATTCTCTTTGACTACAACGCCCTTTAGGGTGTATAACAAACCAATTAAAAAGTTGGCAGTTTCGTGTGGAATATAAAATAAAAGAAATTTGTTTGCTACTGCTTGCTTGTAGATCTGATTATTGCAACAATTTATAAAATCATTTCTAGACTAGCTCACGACCCACCACACCAAACTCAGATCCATAGACAGACCGGAACCTCGAAAATGGTCGATCAATTGTGGAACTGGCAAGATTAAAAAGCCATCAAACTCAGTCAAGTCATCAATGTGTATAAGATTTACTGCCTAGTTAAATACAATACGAAACAGCAAAACCGTAAAAGGAATAAGTATTTGAGAACCAATACCCGACTACTGATAATACGCTCTAAAAAGTATGAAGCGAGATAATACGAGGAGACTGCGCTCACAATGTTATGTACGAAATGTAAAAAGTTGTCGAATGTTTAGTGAACACCTTACACGTGTTCGAGCCGCATTTAACGCAAATTTATATGTGTTGTGTGTTCTTAAAGGGCCACATATTATCATCCAACGATTCTCCTCATCAGGATGAGGCGAGAGGGAGTGTTACACTCTTACGAATATTGACTATGATGCTTTGCGTGCTTGCAGATGCAACGCTGGCTGCACCGCTGTCAGTACGATGTTTAAAACACTAGCATATAAGGCTGCGGTTCCATTAAGGCGATGCGGAGCAGAGGTGAACTTTGCCGCGATACTCCAACCGCGAGGATTGACTTCGCTTCGGTTAAAGGCAAACTTTGGTGGGTATGAGAGGAATCGTTTAAAATATCGAGAAAACAGGCTAGAGTATGGTAGCGCCGGAGCGACGCGGAGCGGAGAGGGCCGAGCGAGGCGGAGAGAAGTGATCCGGCAATTTTTTGTAAAATTATTTTTTTCTTCCAAATGTTTCTCTACCAGTAGATCGATAAGATTACAAAAAAGCTGCTTCGTTTTAGGAACAGCGTTAGAACGCCTGTGTCTGGCCACTTTAGCTCCGTCCCCGTTCACCCGTGACTTCACGGTAACAATCAGGTACCTAGTTGGGTTTGAATCGTAGTCCACAATTAATATACTAAATAGTTTAGTTTAATCTGAATAAACATTGCATATACAGTTGACATAAGTTTAGTAGCACTTCACTTGATTGAAGTTTTTTTCAGAACGAGGTTGGAGTAAAGGCGTTGCCAGTCACACGCCTTTACGTTATAGTTGCGAGCGGAGGAGGCGCAGGAGGTGCGACTGGTCTTGTGCCGCACGTGCTCCATGGTGGTTTCGGTCAAATTATAATGAAGAGATGCCGGTTTGCAAAGACTTTATACTAAAGTAACGAATGCATGTAAATAATGCATGAACATATAAATGGTTAGCTACGGTCCACAGTGCTTGGACAGTTTACAAGCTCGTGCCATACATTGTAAGGCAACGGTAACTACAATCTTACGAGACACGCTGTATATGTCCAGGTGGAGTGTCACTGGACAATGACAGCAAAATGGCGCTGTAAAATTTGTTGAACGTGTGCGTGCCAGTCGTGTGGTACACTCGCTCGATGTCAACGTAATTATACAACGAGTGTTCCTTCTGTATACCGTGCACTTAAATGTTGAGACTTAGCTGCCACGAATATTTAGATGCATGTACTAGACCCGTTCGTGATGTGAAAAAACAAAGCAAAGAAAAATTTCAATTTACAGTTGAAAATAAATAATGGGTATTAGGGCATTAGCTCAAGGACTTCTCGTCTCTCAGACTAATACAATATTAAGGATTTTCTATAAGAACAACTCATTAATTATATCCATTCCAAACAAAACCAAATATAACCTAATGGGTGCCACCATCTGCAAGTAATTATGCAAAATAGAAAATGTTCTTACTTAGGTATGTACGTCAGTTAAATACGTAATATATGAATGCTTACAATCCAATAAATAATAAAAATATAAATTTATTATAAAATAATGACACGTTGGAAGGGGAACATTGAAAAACAATTGACAACACTGATCAATAATGACGGCCATTGCTTCCGTTACAAACATTAATCAAAGTATGCAAATAGTTAGCACCTAGCTGATACACTTGGCACTGGTAGACGGAACAACATTGCAGATTATTGAAACATTTCGTAAAGTGTATTCATAAAATTGTAACCAAAGACACATATCTATATTTATTGAGCTGGGTCTATGTATTTCGAAATCCGTTATAGCCTGAAGGCAAGATGAAGTGTGTGGTGTGGTGGGGTAGACTGGTGCTGCAGCGAGGTGGAGCGACTTACTCAACCAGGTCATAGAGCGCGGTCGGCCACTCGACAGTCCGATTGAAGGAACACTTCACGGCAAACGTTCTGCTCAGAGGCGAGTCACGCGACACGCGACCAGGCGGTTGCTGCTTAACTTACATAAAGGGCCTAGTGATCACCGCACCATTTGTACGAGTTAGCATTCCGACGTTGCGTCTAAGAAGCTACAATAACGGAAATATTTTTAGCATTAGACAGGATGTGTCAAAAATGATAAAAAGTATAGAAGGCTTAACAAAATAGAGAAATCGCAAATAAGAATGATAGCAACGTCCTTATACGAAACATGTGTTTGTATACAGCCTGCCTTTGTCACCGGAAATAAAGAAGCGATATTACAAAAAGGCATGTTTCCCTCTTGCTGAAGAGGGAGTGTTTGAAGTGAGTGCACGAGTAGGTACGGCGACATGCGGCGTGTGAGTCACCGGCATCGCATCGATTTGCAACGCATTCGAATTAAATAATAAGTCGAGGCAGCGCCTCATCAGGCGGCGGACACGTGCCCGGGCTGTCCATTGCGTCACTACCTGTTTCTTCCATCTCGCAAAACGTTTGCGGTCGAGGTATCGAGGCGCTCGCGGCGTCGGTGCGCGTCCACTCATTGCTTAGTTGAGAGAGAGTGCGTGACGTGGCCCAGCACGGCGACATAGGCGCGGCTAACGGACGGTAGCCACGTGAGGAGCCAGTCTCGGGACGATATGATGTATCTTATCCTGAGCCGATTACGAGCCGATAAAATTGGCGTAAAATACCGCCACTCCGTATCAGGCGTAAAGAAAATGTACGGTATCGCAGGCGCAGGTAGCGAGGCGCAGATAACAGCGTCCCTGAGCTAAGTGTGTCGGTACGTTTCCGTGATCCGGAGCGTTATCGCAATCAGAGCGCAGTGAGCGCCACGGCCACCAGCCCCTCCGTGGCTCCGTGGCTCGGTGGCTCGCGCTACTGTTAACATAGCTTACTTCTCGAGCCGCGTACTCGGAGACCAAATTATTCGGATGTGGCTTCACCAAGTAATGCTTTGGTTGCGCCTCGAGAGGACGGCAAGAGAGACTGCCCCTCCCCCGTTCCGCCGGCCGTCGCACAACGATCACCGGCCGCCGATAATAACCTTACTAGATTATGGATGCCTTACAAAAACACATAATCGACTAATGATTATAGAAAAAAGTGACCTTAGAGACGACGCGTCGCTCGACTCGACACCTGGCTGTAAGTAACAGAGCGGTGCGCTGCTAATAATAATAATAAAGCGGCCGCGACCTCCACGCGGCGCGCGGCCACCGCTCCTCGCCGGCTCCGCGTAGAGCGGCCGTAGCGCGTAGCGGGAACGTGCTACGCCGCTACGCGGATCCCGTCGCGCGCCGGGACCGAGCTACGTGCGGCGCGACTCGCGACCCGGGCTACGAGGCCCGCCTGTAGTCTCGCGTATGTATCTAATCTGTCGGGCTCCCGATATCAGCTAATTAAGTTATTATTCGCTGTGGAAAATAACTGACTCGTATATTATATTATCTCAGCATGGGCAGGCAGATAATGCTTCGAATCAACAAAATCTGGACACTCGTTAGCTAGTGAGAGCGGCACGCGGCCTTCGCACTTCGCACGTACTCGTAGTACTCGGTAGTACGCGGCTTCTTATGTCATTGCGTTTGTCTCGTATCCGTGTTGGCAGTTGGCACATGTAACAAGCTATTCTTAGAATTTACACTTTTTTCAATACATTAGCAAACGATGCTTTTCGCAAATATCATAAAGTGTAGTGGCACGGGACCACAGTTTAAGACCCCCATCACCGCCGTGCCAGCAATAGTCGCAAAGCTTCTTTAGGG
Source organism: Spodoptera exigua (assembly GCA_902829305.4). Taxonomy (NCBI): domain Eukaryota; kingdom Metazoa; phylum Arthropoda; class Insecta; order Lepidoptera; family Noctuidae; genus Spodoptera; species Spodoptera exigua. The sequence goes on along the minus strand of LR824601.2, from coordinate 93,936 downwards.
CTCTGCATATAATATACAACAATTACAGATTGCACACATTGTAACAGCTACAAGGGAAGTCAGCACCGCACGTCGCCGTCGACTGCAAGCGAGCGCGTGTCTGTGTGCGTGCGTGTGTGTGTGCGTGGACTTGCTTGTTGAGTACTGCGCATGCGCCGGTGATCAATAAGCGAGTGCCAATAATAATGAGACGGCGTTTATGTGTCTATGATATCGATGTTATTTACAGTTAAGTGGCTTTAAGTAGTCGCGGAGGCAAGGACACCTGTGTCGAGGGAGGCCGATTGAGGGCTTCAATAATCGGGCAACGTGACCTCCCCCACGTAGTGAGTCGACCCGGCTCTAGGGGACGGGGTACGATATCTGGCTGCCGACACTATATTTCTCATTACCATTCCAACCGGTGTTTTTCCTAAATTGTTATTAAGTTTACTGCTTCGAAATATTTGCATTGACGTCCAAATTATGAATGTAGGCTGATTTGTGTATACCTAAGTATATAAAACAAGTAAGTATAATAAAATGAAAAGGTATCGAGTCTCCATGGCATCGCCTCAGCGGCTGCAGCCACGGAGCGGAACTAACGCGGCGCGGCCCGCTCAATGGCGCGCCACATCTCCGTGCACCTAAACAAACTCCAAGTCGCACGCAACATTGCAATCACATTCGCTATTTAGTAACGCTACAACTTGTACGCTGTCGCCGCACATGATCCGCCAATTGGCGAGCGCAGCGAAACGACCTAATTTGCCAGAGCTGCCTCCTATATACCAGTACCTAGCAGCAACGACACGGCGCGACACAGCGCGACACTGCGCGGCGGCCTTGCACGATATTATACAAAAATATAAGTTTCACGCAAAAGTATGCACCCGTCGTCGTGCGGCATTTCATTGATATAGCGGTAGTGTACGCTTCCGTTTATGGCGATAATACTTTGTGATTGTTGTCTCCATTAACGATCACTTTTAATAACATGGGAACAAAGAGTAACATACAAAATTGGAAATAATTTTAAGGCGAGCTTCGCGTGGCGAGCTGGGCCCAGCCCCGGCAACGGCTCGGCGCAGCGCAGCACTGCACACGCTCGCGGTAAAGCTCAGCGCGCAGCGAGATGTCACGGGGCAATGCAACGTAATCCTAACTGGAGTCTAGGTCGGCCACTCTGTACCACGGTGGAGAACATTTTTCTCACCTGACGTCACAAACCTATTTTGTTGTCAAATTTCCGCCTGTTGCTCTAATGTGCAACATGCAACCATTTTGTAACCGGCGGCGACAAGCGGTACAGGGCAGCCGGCGATAAGTACACGGTATGTGTGGGGTGGAGCACTCACCTGTGGGGCGAAGCCCAGGAACGAGAGCTTCCTCTTGCCGGAGCTCATGTCGAGAGCACGGGCGCGCGGGCAGCTGAGGAGCGAGCGACGGCGCGCACGTGTGTCTGGGTTGCCGGCGGCGCACCGACTGTGGCGGACGCGGGCGCAGGCGCCGCGGGAGGGGGCGCCGCGGGAGGGGGCGCCGCGGGAGGGGGCGCCGCGGGAGGGGGCGGCCGGCGCGCGCGCTCCTCCTGCAACACGCCGCGCTCAGCACCGCCGCCCACACCGCCCACACCGCGCCACCAGCCACTGCCATCACTTGTCCAAATATATTCCACTTCCAATAATATGGTTGTCTATTCCTAATCCTATCCCATTCCTATTATAATTACGTTACCCTACCACTCCATTCCGGCTCGGACTAACTTAGCTGTGTCTATATAATGACATTACATACGAGTAAATATGTATTGCTCCTCGTTAATTACGCAAATCAATTCAACCATTCACAAGTTGTAATGAAATTATTGAATACTCGTAAATATTTGTGAAAGTTTGTCAAGATAAGTGAATGTATAAATACTAGATAGTGTTCACACAAAACTACTGAATGGATACTCGACTGTAATTTAGCACAACCAAAGCGACAATAACACGAGCGGTTTCTGATCTTGGTAACGTCAAAGGTGGGTGCAGTCCAGCATAAGCCGACCAGTCCCGGGTGGCGTCAGTAATGCTTGGAATAAACACGTGTAAAATATAAACTTTAAAAATGAAGTACTTTTTAATTATTTTTGCTTACAATCAATATTTATTGAATTTAAATTTTATTAAGGATCTGGCAACAAGAAAAGTCCTTCTCCATTTTGTCCTCCTGTCCCTAGAGGAGCTACTTCCCTACTTTGCGCTTTTGTCACCCAGCTGTGTCCCGACACTTCCTTTATATTATGTATCCATCTCTCTTCGGACTGCCTGCTCATGCTGTGTTTCGTTGTTTTCCTTATTATCTGCATACTCTTATCCTGCATTGCAGTCCCCAGGTTCCCTCTGGCATTCTTGTTATTTGTTTATTGTGTGCTTGTTAAACAACCATTTTGGGCAAGCACGGGTTACCCATGCTAGTATGATATTATTATGTATGATGAGAGAGGAGTACGATATACATGATTCTTGATACGAGTATGTGGATGTAAGGTAGGTTCCATCTATACTAATATTATAAAGAGGCATATTTGTAAGTTTGTATGTAGGGGGTAATCTTTGGAACCGCTGGTCGGACTTCCAAAATTCTTTTACTTATAGATAGCTACAATATTCCTGAGTGCTATAGGGTATAAAACATCACACTACGATTACATGGAGCCGAGCAGCGGGTGAAACTGCGCGAGAGAAGCTAGTTTTCTCTATATATACCTACTAGTGGTCGCCCGCGGCTCCGCCCTTGTGGATGTCGATTTTACACTATTTCAAGTATTTTTTTTTTATTTTCTCTGTGAACAAACCTTATGTAGATGTCCTTATTGCTCCTGATTTTACTCCTTGTTCCATTTATTTATGGGTTAGGTCGGCAAACAACCTGACGGATTACTTGATGGTAAGCAATCGCCCATGGACACCCGTAACACCAAAGGAGTGATGAGTGCATAGCCGGCCTTTTGGGAATAAAGATGCCGGATATTTAAGGATTGGGAAGGTATGGGGAGAGGGGTAGGGATTGGGCCTCCGGAACCTCACTCACACGGCGAAATATAACACGGGTTTTGTACATCAGTCCGGTCGAGTGGACCCATTCATTTTGGTGCCTGTCCGAAGAAAGGACTATGTACATCATCTACAAATCGGTTATTACATTGTTTTTATAGCATTCGTTTCCCAGCCTAGATGGTTCACTACGCGTTGCACGACTGTTATAATGTCTCTCGGTAAGAGTCACTTCTACTTACATAATTATACTTTAAACGATCGCGTTGCATATTGTACCTTACTGTTTTACGGGATTTAACACGCACGTACCTTTTATTTGGTTTTTGCTTCTTCAACTTCCTTTGGCTGTATTTGTCTTCGATAAGTTCAACGGTGTCGAGTGGTGCACTGCACTCGTCTAACACTGTCCACATACTACTATGGACAATAGCGTCGAAGGCTTCGGCATAATCAATAAAAGCTAGATAGAGTGGCCGCTTGTGTTCATTATATTTCTCTATAACCAAGTTGAATGCGTGTAGTATGTGATCTGTGAAAGCAAACAGACAACTTTTTTGTACAACCTTCCTGTCCGGTGGTGGTGGTGGTGGTGGTGGTGGTGGTGGTGGTGGTGGTGGTGGCGTTCCTGGGTGTATCTATGCATGTATATAGCGAGGTGTTTGTCTAGACTTGACGGTAGCGTGCTACTGTTTATCAGACTCTAATTATGAAAATCAATAAATTACATTGAACATCTGTTACTAAATAAAACAATAACAACATAATATATAGCATCATTATTACAAATTATCTATAGGTATAATAAATCTGTAGAGAGGTCAATCCTGTACATGAATGAAATATATTTTCAAAATAACTATCAAGGGGTGGTAAGTGATCGATACTGATGCCAAATAGGTAATCTGTAAAATTTTTGTCTGTCTGTGTGTTATTTATTAAAACAAAAACTACTCAACAGATTTGAAAGAAACTTGGTACAATTATTCTTTTTATTCCTGGGCTACTTTTCATCACGCTAGGTACATTTGATAGGAGCAGAGCAGTGAAAAATTTGAACATTTCCCATGTTGGGAAAACGGGAGAAGTTACTCCATTTTTGAAGCTGCCGGTGCGTGTGCTGCCTTAATGGTTAAAGTTAAATAGACATCATGTATCACGCGCATGTTGGACATAAAATTGTCTACAAAATACAACAATATACATATTATGTCTGTGTTTTATAGTTGACTCACAATTATACGTGTAAGTCCTGATAGCTCTGCAGTTCGGAGCATTCTGGTTATACTCTTACCTACGTTTAAAACACTCATATTTATCCCTAATTAAAAAGGTTTACACTATATCTATTCAATAAAAAAAGAATTATAGAAACTTCTCGAAAATCCTACGACATCGAGAACTTTGTGGGTAAAATAAAAAAATCTGTTAGAACTCACTATTCCACGTGGACGAAGTCGCTGGCAGAAGCTAGTATTTTAATAAAAACAATATAATTAATTTTTCATCAAGGAAACTATCCAATAGTTATATAAGTAACAACAAAGTGGAGGACGTTCTTTATTCGACTGGAGTCTGTATGTGTGTCGGTCTGAAATAATCTTTGAGTCAAGTGGCAGTGTGGTCTCAAAGGACTTTGACCAAAATCAGATCACAATTGTAGCAGATATTCTAGGGAACGACTCACAAGTCAACATAATGAGCTCTACGGTTTAGTTTAAATAACGTGAAGCACTTATCTCTCACAATAAGTGGGAAATGATAGAAACGACAGCATATTATCTGACCTAGCGTGAAGGGTAGCCTGATGAGTTTGTTTGATAACTGTAGCAATATATTATTCTTATTATTGAATATTGATCGATCAGTTTAAGGTATCCTACCCCCAATCCCTAAATCTCTAAATCCGTAAACCCAAAAAGGTTGGCAACGCACTCGCCCTTTTGTGGGTGTCCATGATAGTGTGACAGAAAACTCTTTGACATCATGACGTCAATGGATGGTTGTCAAACGTTGCCTAGAGATTGTAAATTTCGTCGTGAATTGTCAACACGAGTTGGTGTAATCGGTAAGGCGTGTGGATTACACCACAGAGACCCCGAGTTCGAGTCCCGCCGTAAACATGAAGTTTTTTAGTTGATGGAAGTTTTGTCGAACTTTCTGGAATATTTGAGTGAAAGTAATGAAAAATTAAGGAGCGAGAAGGAGAATAAATAAAAATGAATAACGAAATTATTGGAAGGTTCTGGAGGCATGACGATCAAAAAGAATAACGAAATTGAATGTTCTAGAACCTGACCGGGGGTATATAACCGGAACTGCGGCTCACCGCTGGCAGTTGAGTTCTAAGTCTAAAGCGATTCGGAAGAAAAGGAAGAAGTGAGAAAGAAGAAAAGTGAGTGAAATAGTGAAGTGCAGTGAAATAGTGAAGTGCAGTCAGTTAAGTGAGTTAAGTCAGCGTGAACGGCAAAGTTGTGTCAGTCGGCCGGACTCTGCTGGAGAGGAACGCCGATAACTTAACTCCGTGGACGCTGTAACTTAAGTGCAATAGAAAGTCTGAAAACCGGTATTAGTGTTTCATTTCATCCAATCCGTAACCCAAGCCCGCATAGTCAGGAACGTGACGTCAGGCACGTAACATTTGGTGTCAGAAGTGGGATTGGAGAAAAATGCCGCTAGTGCCGCAGGACGTAAGAGGAGTGAGTACCCGTGCTATGTCAGAAGCGCAGCGTGTGAGGGAAGAGGGTGCTGCAGCTCAGACCAGCGATGCAGAAGCCAAGCCTGTGCAGATGGATCTTCTGCTACAGCTGCGGCAAATGATGGCAGAACAGCTGCGTGAGCTGAAAGAAGATCAAGCGCGCCGCCAAAAAGAGCAAGCACGCTGTCAGGCAGAACAGCTGCGGGAGCTGAAAGAAGATCAAGCGCGCCGCCAAGAAGAGCAAGCGCGCCGCCAAGAAGAGCAAGCGCGCCGCCAAGAAGAGCAAGCGCGCCGCCAAGAAGAGCAAGCACGCTGTCAGTCAGAACAGCTGCGGGAGCTGAAAGAAGATCAAGCTCGTCGCCAAGAGGAGCAAGCGCGTCGCTTGGAGGACATGCATAAAGATTTCACGAAGGGACTGCAAAAGGCTGTCGAACGGGTACAAGAAGTGGAGGAAGGGTTAGGCAAGTTGAAACTTCGCGTCATGGCGATAGAGGAGAGACTGGAAGAAGAGATCTCCAAAATCAAGCAGGAAGTGACAAACCCAAGCCCTTTGAAGAGCCGAAGCCGTCTTGCAGCCGTTTTTGACGCCCCAAATGCGGCCTTAAGCGCAACGAAAGGGCTCAAGATTCCCCATTACGACGGAACAATATCCTGGACTGCGTTCAAGCTACAGTTTGAGACACTTATGGAGGCTTATGGTTGGACTCAGAAGGAAGCACAGTCAGCCCTTACCCTGGCCCTCCGTGATCAAGCGCTCTCAGTGCTGGAAGCTATCGGCGCAAGTGGGGATCTCAGCTTTAGTGCCCTCCTCGACGCACTTGAAGCACGTTTTGGAGACAGCCACCTCGAGCACGTGTACAGAGCGCAATTAAAAGAGCGTACTCAGCGTGCTAATGAGAGCCTACAGCAATGGTCCGTGGAAATCGAGAAACTTGTACGTCGAGCTTTCCGGTCGACTCCGTCAATGATTGAAGGCACGCTTCTCCAAGCGTTCATTGACGGTATTCGGGACCCAGAAGTACGAGCTGCTGTTCATCTGGGCCATCACAAGATCATGAAAGAAGCTCTGGCCCATGCATTGGAAGTGGAAGCCGTGCGTGGCAACTCCCGTACCTTACGTCTGCGGGAAATGACGACAACGGAGCAGGTACCTCCACGCCGTCGGAACTTCATGTGCTATGGATGTGGAGAGCGTGGGCACATACGGAGCGACTGCCCGAAGAAGATGAACCGCAAGGACGCGGCGGTCTCAACTTCTGACCAGCAGGGAAACTTAAATCCAGCCAGGGCTGCGGGGTGGGCGCCGGCTGGTAGTGGAACAACCCCAACAATCTACATCAAGCAAACCAACGATGGAAATACTCTGGTGATAGACGGTCAAGTAAATGGGAAAAACAGTCAGCTAACATTAGATACTGGAGCTTCAAGGACGGTGATAAATGTTCGGCTGCTCGAGCACAACATCAGGAAACACCTTAAACCAATTGTTGGCCTACAAATGAAATCAGCTACCGGCCAGTGCATACCGATAAGTGGAAAACTGCATGTAACAATCAAAATTGGGGAACGTGTTTATCGACATGAGGTTATTGTGGCCAAAATTCTGGATGACTGCATCCTGGGACTTGACTTCCTGCAAGGGCACCAGTGTAACATCGACCTAAAATCTGGAGTATTACTATGTGGAACTGAGGAAATTCCGATGAAGGGTGGAACCCTGGGAAAAGTTTGCTGTTTAAGAAGAACTGTTCTTGCACCAAAATCACAGACTCTCGTACCAATTGCATTACCTAGGAGGAGGGAAGGAAGTTTACCTCGAAGGTGCGCTGTGATTGATAAATCGGAACACGTAAACTCATGGCTACCGGCAAGAACTGTCGTGGGGTCATCTGATGTTAACCGCATTCCGGTATTCAACTTCAGTGATTCAGAAATTACGATTGAAGAAGGAGAGCCTGTGGGCGTATTGGAAGAAGTGGCCTGGATAAGAAAATGCTCGGAAAATCTTGTGAAGAAGGACAGTACGGGAATAGACTTTGTAACGAAAATCTTAGACGAAAACAAAAGTCTGACAAAAGTGGAGACTATGAAAGCTAGAAATTTACTTCTTCGATTCTCTGATGTGTTTTCAAGAAGCGATGGTGATATTGGCCGAACTGGTTTGGTGAAGCATAAAATAAACACAGGTGATACAATGCCAATTCGTCAAAGGCCCAGACGTATACCATTCGCTCGTGAGAAAGAGGTTGAAGAAATGATTGACGATATGAGGAAAAATGACGTGATAGAGCCCTCTTCTAGCCCTTGGTGTTCACCTGTCGTGCTTGTCAAGAAGAAAGATGGTTCAACGAGGTTTTGCGTAGACTATCGACGATTGAATGATGTAACCAAGAAGGATAGCTACCCGTTACCAAGAATCGATGACACACTTGACACACTGAGTGGCATGAAATGGTTTTCAACGCTCGATCTGAAAAGCGGCTATTGGCAGGTGGATTTGGATCCCAAGGACAAGGAAAAGACCGCATTCTCAACTGGGAAGGGACTCTGGCAATTTAAGGTGATGCCATTTGGATTATGCAATGCACCGGCAACCTTTGAGCGTTTGATGGAACAGGTGCTGGTGGGACTGCTGGGCGAAACCTGCCTAGTTTACCTCGATGACATCATCATTGTTGGACGGGATTTTGACGATCATCTAAGGAAATTGGAAAAGGTACTCGACAAGCTGCGTGGAGCAAATTTAAAGTTGAGTCCAAAAAAATGCTCTTTCTTCAAGCGCGAAGTGAATTATCTAGGACATGTTATTTCTGAGAGAGGAATTGAGACTGATCCAGCCAAGACTGTCGCTGTTAAGGAATGGCCAACACCTAAAGACAAAACGCAAGTTCGGGCATTTCTTGGATTGTGCTCGTATTATCGGCGGTTTGTGAAAGGATTCTCGGACATTGCCAAGCCATTGCATCGATTGACAGAGGAGAAACGTGCCTTTATCTGGGACGAGGATTGTGAGCAAGCCTTTCGAGAACTAAAAGAACGGCTTTGTAACACACCAATTCTCGGATACCCCAGCGCGAAAGGAATATTCGTAGTTGATACGGATGCCAGCAATATTGGAATAGGAGGTGTCCTTTCACAACGCGATGGTGAGCAGGAGAAGGTTATTGCTTACTTCAGCAAGTCACTATCCAAGCCGGAGAGGAATTATTGCGTGACCAGGAGGGAATTGCTGGCCGTAGTCAAAACTCTGCACCATTTCAAGAAGTATTTACTGGGACGGAAATTTTTGATCAGAACTGATCACGCTGCTTTGAAATGGCTGCTTCAGTTTAAGGATCCCGAAGGCCAAGTAGCCAGATGGTTGGAACAACTTCAGGAATTTGACTTTGATATCGAACATCGCGGAGGAAGAATTCATGGCAACGCAGATGCATTATCGAGACACCCATGCGTGGAAGATTGCAAGCATTGTGCCAAGAAGGAGACTGCTTTTCTTAAGGTGATAAGGACTGATACTGTTGACGAGGCATGGGGAGATGATGCGATGAAATTAGAACAGGAAAGAGATGCAGATATTAAACCAATACTGGAGTGGGTACGAAGTGGTAACAAGCCAAGTTGGAGTGACGTCGCCCAATATAGCGCGGTAACGAAAGGTTTATGGGCACAGTGGAAAAGCCTTACGCTGCATAACGGACTTCTGTGCAGGAAATGGGAATCAACAAACGGCAAGGACGAGCATTTGCAATTGGTGGTGCCTCGTTCAAAAATAAGGGATGTATTAAAAGCGTTCCATGATGGATCTTCTGGAGGACATTTGGGAATTAGGAGGACTTTGGTGAAGATCAAGGAGAGGTTTTATTGGTTGCATTGCAAATATGACGTCGAAGATTGGTGCCGGAAATGCACTAGTTGTGCAGCTGTCAAGGGTCCACAAACAAGAAGCAGAGGGGCGATGAAAATCTACAATGTTGGTATGCCTTGGGAGAGAATAGCATTAGACATCGCTGGACCATTTCCAATCACTGATTCGGGCAATCGCTACGTTTTAGTGGTTATGGATTATTTTACAAAATGGCCGGAGGTCTTTGCCATACCGAATCAAGAGGCAGTAACTGTAGCCACGAAGTTGGTAAACGAGGTATTCACCCGATTCGGAGTGCCCTTGGAGATGCACAGTGATCAAGGACGGAACTTTGAATCCCAAGTTTTCCAGGAAACTTGTAAACTTTTGGGAATCCATAAGACTCGAACGACCCCTTATCATCCACAGTCAGATGGAATGGTCGAACGCTTCAACCAAACATTGGAGCGACACTTAGCAAAGGTGGTTGACAGCCATCAGAGAGATTGGGACACTTACATACCTCTCTTCTTGCTTGCCTATCGGACTGCTGTACATGAAAGTACCGCAAAGACGCCTGCATTTGCAAATTTTGGAAGGGAATTGAGATTACCGGCAGATCTTGTATCGGGCTGTCCACCTGGTGACTCTCGCACCGAGTTTAGCGATTACATAAGCGAGTTAAGGGCAAAAATGTTGGACATTTATGAGCAGATCAGGGAGGCCGGTCTTCAAGCTAGTGATCGCGCAAAGACGCGCTATGATCGACGAGCCAATTCTGTTGGGTTTGAAGAGGGGTCATTGGTCTGGCTTCATAATCCAGTCAGAAGGAAGGGAAAATCTCCAAAGCTGCAACCGAGTTGGGAAGGTCCTTACGAGATAGTCACGAAGATCAATGACATTACTTACAGAATTCGGAAGTCTTCAAGGAGCCCTTTGAAAGTTGTCCATATAGACAGGTTGGCGAGGTATTACGGCAGCAACGATGCTCGGGACGAGCGAATCTAAGAGGGGGGCAGTGTGACAGAAAACTCTTTGACATCATGACGTCAATGGATGGTTGTCAAACGTTGCCTAGAGATTGTAAATTTCGTCGTGAATTGTCAACACGAGTTGGTGTAATCGGTAAGGCGTGTGGATTACACCACAGAGACCCCGAGTTCGAGTCCCGCCGTAAACATGAAGTTTTTTAGTTGATGGAAGTTTTGTCGAACTTTCTGGAATATTTGAGTGAAAGTAATGAAAAATTAAGGAGCGAGAAGGAGAATAAATAAAAATGAATAACGAAATTATTGGAAGGTTCTGGAGGCATGACGATCAAAAAGAATAACGAAATTGAATGTTCTAGAACCTGACCGGGGGTATATAACCGGAACTGCGGCTCACCGCTGGCAGTTGAGTTCTAAGTCTAAAGCGATTCGGAAGAAAAGGAAGAAGTGAGAAAGAAGAAAAGTGAGTGAAATAGTGAAGTGCAGTGAAATAGTGAAGTGCAGTCAGTTAAGTGAGTTAAGTCAGCGTGAACGGCAAAGTTGTGTCAGTCGGCCGGACTCTGCTGGAGAGGAACGCCGATAACTTAACTCCGTGGACGCTGTAACTTAAGTGCAATAGAAAGTCTGAAAACCGGTATTAGTGTTTCATTTCATCCAATCCCGTAACCCAAGCCCGCATAGTCAGGAACGTGACGTCAGGCACGTAACAATAGCTTACCATCAGGGAAACAGTCTGCACGTTTGCCAACCTGTCACATAAAAAGCATAAAGCATACTACTTTTACAACTGAAATTTAAAAAAATGCCCTTGAATCTCCTTATCCTACGAGTAGCTGACCAGCTTGACACGCACGCTTTAATAAAATTATATCATACTATTATTTCGCGGACATTGGTGGGGCTTACACGTTCACCTACTTTTAATATGTATTCTGGTGGATCGCAAGGCAGCTTGTGGCGAGCTGTTGGGCAGTGGCGACCCCACGGACCTGACTCCCGTATCATATCTCAATAAAGAAAAATAAATAAGATACCTCTACATTAAAATCTAAATGAATAAAACTGACTTCAAGATATAAATGTGTTTTACAGATTGCACTTCTGACGTGTATATACACTTTAAAAATAGGATACTTCTATCAACAAATATAGTACGGTCGGTAGGGACTTCATAGGACATTTCGCTCGGCAGCTTGTTTAAACGTGTTGAAATGAGCTCTGGCGGGGCAGCTGCATGACTGCTCGCTCGGCTGGTGTATTAGTTGAGCTCACCGTCGGGGGCAGCACCCGCTCCCTGCGCCGGCTACTAGTAGCACCTCCTCGTGCTCTCTCTACTGCTTTCTTCGTTCACTATTCGCAGCTCCGGCCCGTATATTCATAATTGTACACACGCACCGAGTACAACGGTATTCCGATGTCATTGCCTGAACTGACAACCGACGCTGTCATGTACGACACTAACATTTTTAATAATGGAGTGGAGAGTTGCAATGACGCTGAAACATATATCATGAACGCGTTCCCACTGATGTAGCACTGTGAAGCGTCACTCTTTATCACCACCATACAGTAGGTACCGATTGTATGAGTACGGGGTAGTTATGTTGTGATGTGTATTGGAAATTGTAGATTGCGTTTACACGCAGCCAAATAGATAGAAATATGAAAATAGGAGGTGGGTGTGGGTGTGATAGGTATGTGAATAGAGCGTATCGGGGTACGCTCAGTAAAGTGTTCAGTAGTCTCTCTCTCTTTCAGAGAGAAAAAGTATAGCGCCATCTCTTAGGGAATAGAGTTACTAATTTACATAAACTAACTAGAAGGGTATGTGTAGTTTTTGATGGTAATTTGTATTAGCGTAAACCCATTTGAATAATAAAATGTACTGAACAAAGCCAAAATATGGATGCCTATGGTCAAATTGTGGTGGATAATTGAATGGTCGCGCTGGGCCGGAGGTTAAGGCGGCCGCTTCTCATGCATGAAGGTGCGGGTTATTATACATATTTAGTATAATATTCCTCTACTTTTGATAATTTTTCCATATTTTCTAAACTTATTTTTTCCATTACCTGTAAGGTCTGCACTAACCGGGGACCATCCTTGGTCGTATTCAGGGATAGTCGTCGGTTTTTGTCCCATTTCATTTACATACATTAAAGTCGTCTAGAGGCTCTCTGCGAAGTTGGGTCCGGCCTCTCTGACGCCTTCTAAATGACCGGGATCTCTTTTTTGTTCCGGGGAAAATCATCAATCATCATCAACTTGACTTCTCCCGCACGGGGTAAGGGGAGGGAGTGTCAGAATCTTACTAACCAAAACAACCACCGTTCCTTCTCCTATTTTAGGCCGAGGCCGCAACCCCGGCTGAACATCAGCCCTGTTGGGCCCCATCTGTGGTGGTCTATTGGATCTTTGGGGCGCGCGCAGAACACTACGCACCGTAAGCTCGTGTCTGGTTCTGGTCGAGCGGCGAGCTACCCTTACTCGCCGTCCGCAGACCCACAATTACGGTGGCCGGAGATCGTATCTCGATTCCCGACGTCCGGAGTGTCGCCTACTGCGGCGACTGGGCGTGAGGAGGAGGATACCTCCCTTCTATCTATTATCTTTGCGAGCATAACTGCTTCACATAAAGAGGAGACGGCTTCCCAGTTCCTCTCACTACGAACGATGGCCTCGACTAAGGCCAGGCGCGATAGGTCGCCGCCGCCGATCACTTCCCCGAGGACAGAGCGGTGCTCAGCCCAAGGAGAGCACACCGCCACCGTACCCTCTGGGAGGTCCTCACAATGACGACACTCGAGCGTTTCCTACCGCCGGATCCAAAACAGGAACCTCAGAATACAGAACAAACCAGAAGCCGTCAACGCGCTTCATACTGAAGCAACTCAAACCATTCATAACTAGAGTAGTATGAAATTTCTACGATCAGTCAATTTTGGCACGTGGCATGTCGTGACGTATTTACGAGTATCAATTTTAATTTTATTTCGCCGTCTTGTGTTATTCCTACGAGTAAAAATGCGGCTGGAATTACGAAAAAGGTGGATAAGATTACATTTCATCTGCAAGCATCGACTGCAATAGTATATTTAATTAATTATTGAATATTTTTTATCGATTCATTTTTCTATGAAAATGATGCGGCCATTTTGTGAGTGTTGTCATTTTTGTTGAAAATTTTACCCACCTATTTATGTGTCGTGAGTTATATTTTTGCCAATTATGGAACCTTTGTCGTATTAGATTCCCTATCGACAAACAAAGAAAATGAAAATGAATAAAAATCATACAAAGAGCACGGTGAGATGAATTTTAAAATCATCTAGCCAGAGCATAGTTTTGCTCAATTCACTTTGAACAGCAATATATTTATGACAGAGGTGGTTTAAAAAGACTGAAAAAAGACAGAAACTCCTACTAACTATACTAATTATAAAGCTGGAGAGTTTGTTTGTTGGTTTGCTTGAACGCGCTAATCTGAGGAACTAAGAAAAGTAAGTAGGTAAACTTCTAATCAGTTCAGAGTCTAAAAGACAATTCATGTTATAAAACATAAAACAGCAGAAGAGAACGCAATTAAACCTTTGTACTTATTGAAATTTGTTGTGAATAGTAAGTGTAACTAAAATTAACACAGCTAGAAATCGTCAACTTTTATGATACCTACACGAAATGTGTAAACCACTAGTCTGTTAAATTTATCGTAAGATTACCAATTAAATATATTTCGCCCTCCTTTTGTAAAATTACCCCAAACCGAGTGAATTCTTCCAATGTCGGCAACACTACGCGGGTGTGAAGTGCGGCTTTTTTTTGTGAGGGGAAAAATCATCAAATGACTTCTCCCGCCCAGGGCCGGGCGGGAGGGAGTGTCAGACCCCTGTTCCTTCTCCTGCTCTGTGCCGAGGTCGCGGTACTTCATTGCGCTTACCCCGCAACCCCGGCTGAACATCAGCCCTTTAGGGCCCCGTCTGTAGTGGTCGAATGGCTCTTTGAGGCGCGCGCGGAACGCTACGCGCCGTACGCTCGGGCCTGGTTCTGGTCGGGCGGCGAGCTGCCCTTACTCGCCGACCGCAGGCCCGTGCTTTGGTGGCCGGAGATCGTCCCTCGATCCCCGACGCCCGTAGTGTCGCCAGTTGCGGCTGCTGCGGCGTGAGGAGGAGGATTGCTCCCTCACGCGGGCCGCCTCTCTCTTTGGGAGCATGACTGCTTCACAAAAGGAGGAGACGGCGTCCCAGTTCCTCTCACTCCGCACCATGGCCTCGACTAAGGCCGGGCGCGAGAGGTCGCCGCCGCCGATCACTTCCCTGAGGATACGGCGGTGCTCAGCCCAGGCAGGGCATACCGCTACCGTATGCTCCACCGTATCCTCTAGGTGGTCCTCACAATGACGACACTCGGGCGTTTCCTCCCGCTGAATCCGAAACAGGAACCTACCGAAGCTGCCGTGCCCGGTAAGCACCTGCGTCAGACGGAAGGTGAGGACGCCGTGGCGTCTCTCAAGCCACTCCTCAAAGAGGGGTCTTACCGCTGCTATGGTAGCGTGCCCGGTCCTCGGTTGCGACAGTCGTTGTTTCCACTCTGCCATGAGATCTCGCCGGAGCTCATTCCGCCACGCACTAATTTGGCGCGGCAGAGGATCTTCGCCCCGGCGACGCGCGTCTGCGCGCAAACTGTAGACGCGCGCGAGCACCTTCGCTTCTAGATCCCACGGCGGTGATCTGGCAAGGAGGTTCGCCGCCTCCCCGGAGATCGTGCGATACCCGCGGATTACTCGGATAGCCATGACCCTCTGGGACGCGACCAGCGTACGAGCCGGCCGCCGCTTCAAGTCCGGCGCCCATACAGTGGCACCGTAGAAGGCCATGGATCGCACAATCCCCATATACAACCTCCGGCAGGAGGCGTTTGGCCCCCCGAGGTTGGGAAGGAGCCGCTTGAGCGCGGCCCCAGACCGTTCCAACTTAGGGGCCAAACGACGAAAATGCTCCGTGAAGTTCCATCGGCTGTCGAGGACGAGACCCAGGTACTTCATCGCCGACTCGACGCCGATGGTAACTCCTCCTGCCGTTATTTGGGACCCACCTGGAGGTGGCGCGCTCCGACGGCCATAAAAACACATGGCCTCGGACTTGTTGAGCGCCACCTCGAGTCCCAAGTGTGAAGTGCGGCTGGCGGGGGGACTGACGTATTGTTTTTGGACACATTAGACGACATGCAATTGTGAATGAACGCGGCTTCTGGTTCGTTCTGCATTCTGAGACAGGAACCTACCAAAGCTGCCGTGCTGCGTGCAAAGAACCTGCGTCAAGCGGAAGGACGCCGTGGCGCGTCCCGTGATCGGTTAAGACATACAGAATATTTATTATGTAGTTTGAATAAATGTCGCTTTTTGATGGTTTATAGAAATTGAGTTGGATCGTTGTTATTTCAATTAGGCACTTTTGAACGTCAAGAAACTATATATAAGTATTATATGAAGTACAAACCAATACATTTATGCTCTTAATCTTGATATCCTTATTACTGTAAACTATGTAATATAAAGTACTTTGAAGTAACGATAAAAAACAAAATAAATAATAATTAAAATATTGAAAACACGCCTACAAGTATAAGCAATTTATATTCCAGTCGGGGGACATTCTCTGTGAGACTGTGACTTACTTTATTATACGTCCTCCGAAAGTAAGGCAGGCGTGTTCTTTAGTTTTTTAATTATTATCTTGCTCATTCAAGTGCTAAAATGTTCAATGAGAGCAAACTAATGACTGCGTGAATTAGGTTAGTATTTGCTATTGTTAACGTTTAGGCAATTTATTATAACTAAAAAATATTAGTGAAATCTGTCCACTAACGCCATCTATCGACATGAAGAAGTAAAGTTGCTCATTTACGTAGGTACTCATCGAAGAAAACAAATCAATCACGTCGCACATTGTGAGAGAGAAGATTTGTTACTACAGTCCTTGAAGAAGTGATCAGTTTCTCCACAGTGATTGCATGTAGCAATAGCTTCTCGGCAAAACTTGGCCGCATGACCAAACTGTTGGCAATTAAAGCACCTTGTCACAATAGTAAAGTCTCGGACCGGACATGACGTCCAATTGATGAAAATTCGGCCTTGATTAATTAATGCTCTCCTAATGCTGGCAGGAACTTCCAAAACATAGTTGCAGGTAGAAAGATTATTCTTATCCGATTTGTGGCTCAATTTGATTGTTTCCAGGAATGACTCACGTGTTATATTCGGCAACGGTAATGTTTTGCTCGAATATGCAATCGGATACCTCTTTTTCTGTAAGGGCTACTGGTACACAAATAACAGCAATCGTACAACCTTCAAGAAACGATCGTACTCCCTCTTAAAAGGCCGGCAACGCACCTGTGCCTCCTCTGGTGTTGCAGGTGTCCATGGGCGGCGCAAATCGCTTACCATCAGGTGATCCGTCTGCTCGTTTGCCTCCTATTCCATAAAAAAAATCCTGGGTCGACGTTTTGATGGTTCTTCAACTTTAAGACCAGACGAAACTAATTTTGCTGAGTTCTTAAGTTTTTCAATGTCCCCTTTAGTTTCAGTATTAATAATGACACCCCCATTTCTAACTTTCTTCAATCCACGAACGTGCAGCTTAAGTTCTTCCGGTGAGATAATCTTTTGTACCCAGAGACTTTGTTTCGTCACTCGTTTTGGTCTTGTCATTGGGATAAATTACGACAGAATTCAAATTTTCTGGACAAACAAAAGTATCCGATCCTTTTTTAACCATATTGGCATATGATTTAGTCTCGGGTTGAATTTTATTTTCGACGGCATCTTTGAGCTGGTGCATAGAGTTTGAAATATTCGGCTGTTCTTGTAAATGCTGATTTGAGTTATGGGCCTGGATAGTTTTCTGTTTCAGAGCTTGGTATAAAATGGCCATTTGAGACGTCCCGCTAGAAATCTTTCGGCAAAGATTGGTAACTCGAAGCTTCTGTTCAGAGTTCATTTTCCCCTCCGAAACAACTATGCAGACTTCATTCAAGATTGAGTCAATTGAGCTCATCCACTTCTGTATCTCCGGCGTAGAAATTACTTCACTTGGTAATTCATTTTCCCTGACCGGAGGCGGGCTTGGGTCTCTACGAGGTTCCGATGGCGTCGATGGTGGGCTTCGCCCTAGTAATTGGCTACGGCCAAACGGGCTGGCTTCTGGGTTAGACATTAACTAACACAGTAACACAAATTGTTTAAAAATACCTAGTTTATTAGTTCATTTTACACAATGACCAAGCTGTTGGTCACACACTCATGACACATTTTACTTGATACATAGGTAATTACATAAATCTGACGTCGCAAAAATTTTTTTTTTATTCGCTATTATTTATAGGTGTGCATTATAAATATACAAAAGACACGTCCGTTTAGTCTCGCTAGTCAACAATGACGGAATTGTTGCTATAATACCTAATACAAATATTACCTAGTGTAATACAAGTATTAAATATAATAAATAAGTATTACTTAATGTTTAATTTTGATACTTGATATCTTTTTAGATGTCAAATGCTTAGCTAGGTACTTTACGCGAATATTTTAAAATTGGTCCTGATATTCCTCGAAGTAGCCGACACTCACGTAGATCTTGAAAACGATGTTGAACAAGTATTACAGTGGAGTTTGAATCAACTAATTATAGTACATTTCACCACAATGTAGTTACGTTATGACGTTCGGTCTTAAATCATAGCCTGGTAGACCATACACACCATAATAATTAATAATATACAAAATGGTGTTGCTGAAGTCCATCGATAAGTTGGATAGTCACCGTACTATTGTTATTTAGGCGAAAGGCCTGAAATAAATTAATAATTGTTATTATTACTGTGTCACTTTGGGTCTAATATAATCAAATCTAATCAAATTATTATCTAATAAAATACAATTAATTAGAAACAATTACGGACCCAGTAGGGCACAGCAAAATAAAGTAAATAGGTAGGAGAGAGGAGGTAGTACCTACATAAACAAACTCGACGAACATTGTCAATGTTTTAATATAATAATTTAAAACAAATGGCACACGAAACTAAAACCAACTAGTGCGGCTGCAATGGCAGTATGAGGGGGAAGGTAAGATCTCTTTTGGCAGCCTTCCTCTTCTGGAAGTTCTTCAAGTCTGCGAAGTCCTTCTCGATATCGGTACTATGGCTACCCAAATTGCGGGTGCTATAGATGGTCAGGTCGCCTGGCGCAGCGGGCAGTCTGCTAGCGGCGCGCCGTCCACTGACGATGTCTAGCAGCGGCAATAAGTAGGCGTCTTCGCCGGCTGGCTGATGGGGAGCAGGTAGATTCCTAGCGACCGTAGCATTGTGAAATGTGTTGGCCTCGCTCTTCAGTCTGGCGTAGTTGTAGTGGCGGCGCAGCTCCTCATCTCCACTGGAGCGCTGTTGCTGGCTGGTCTCTAGGAGGTGGTCAGTAATTCGGTAAGGATTGTTTAGAATTACGTCCCGGCCCAGCGGTTTAGGCATGCCACCACGCGACCTGCGCGCGCTGCTTCGCAGCATTTGGTCGACGCGCGCGGCACTAATATTGTTGGCGACACGAGTGTTGGACAGGAAGCTATCGCCTGAAACAAATAAACATGCTGTTTGCTACACTCACTATGTCAACGTCACCGTACAAACACACGCAGGGACGTTGACATAGTGAGTGTGGCGCGCGGGGGTCGCGTGGTTTACGTACTTGCTGAAGTAGCCTGGCGCCTCGCCACCGAACGTAGGCCGCGCAACCAGCCACACTACCACCATGATCTGAAACATACGCTACATAAACGATTAATTACCTATGGGTAGTAATTATTACGTTTCTACATATAAAAATAACATATACCTAACATCTACACATTAATACAACTTAATGGCGTAAGCTGTAATGTTGTATATGTAAATATTCTTAATAAATAAATAAATACACACATATCGCGTGGTTATGGTATATATCAATCGTTTAGGGGTGCGGGTCGCGGGGTGCGGGTTGGATGGAACGGTTCACTGGTTCTTCGACTGTTGGCTAATTGGCTACCTGTGACCTACAAACAGGCCACTTACTTCAGCCGGTGCACAACCGTGGCTGAGGCCACACAACGCGTACACCGCAGGCTAGTTTGCCGCGCGTGTTAGATAATTATATACGGGATGAGTAAAAATAATAAACGGACAAAGAATCAAACAATTTATTAAAGATTAGGAATAGCTATTTACTGGTATGTGTAATAATATTCGTAATTATTTTATAAGACAGATGAGTCTAGCAATTTATTAATTTTATAAGCATAACAAGATAACAAAGACTAAAGGAACGTTATAGGTAACAAATTAAGGCACATTACACAAACATATATCATAGACCATACATTGTGGATACATGGTTACACAGGTACATAAAACATATTTAGTACATAAACAAATATATTAGGAAATTACAAAGTATAACATAGAGGTACTTAACTGGTCCGCTCGGTGTGGCTACTCTGAAGCGAATGAACCGAGTATGACCGGGCAGTGGTTTTAATGTTCAATCGTAAGGAAATGACGTCACATCGTATGATTCATTTACAAAGTTAATATTAGTTTTTATTATAAACTATGATTATAATTATAAAAATATGTTGAAAATAATTATTCAATTGTATATTTGACCCTATAATGGCATAATCAATAATCCAGTAAAATAACCATTTTGTAATTAACAGTTAAATATGTAATATACACAAAGCAACAATGAAAAGACTTTCTTTCGTTATATTTCGATAAGGAACTATTAAATGATGTACATCACATGTAACAAGGTTATAATTATCGTCTGAATGGCTTTATTTATGTTCAATTATGTAAATTTACGTGATTCGATGTAATGAACAAACTGAAATAATTGGAATAATCTATCACGGCCAGACTGACCTGTACTTCGCTCTCGAAGTACCCAACTTATAGTTAGTTTCAAAAGGTCTCTGAACCTGGTATTTTTGTTTTATGGTTTTCTGCACAGAATTGGAAACTAATATCAGGGCAGGGACCTTTGGCAATTCATATGATAGCCTCTGGCCTTGACATACCAGTCCTATCACCTGCTGCGAGTGAATTTCAGACTAGTATCAGGGCAGCGGCTGACCAGCAGTAATGTAAGAATTGTTTTGTATGATTATGTTATTTATTCATTTTGAATATCCAATGATTGATTAAATCCAATTATAATAATCTCAATTATAATTATATAATAAATTTTAATTGAACACAAATTATAATCAGTTAAAAAAAAAAACACATTGTTTTACAAAGATTAATCAGTGTACAAAAAGGAAATAACATGAAATAGATAAAAATTATATGACAACCAAAATTAACTATAATTATTATAATTAACAAAGGTACAATAAATAATCTATCATGGCTAGCTAGTGATGCTGAAGCTATGGGAACTCCTCAAAGGAAGAATTTTGCTCGACCCATTCTCCTGGCCAGAGCTTTAATTTTTCCTTTGCCACAATAATATTCCTTAACGTGTTAAGACCCTTTAAGGAAAATCTATCGTGTTCTAAAATATCAATTACTTCATAAGGGCCTTTGAATTTAGGGCTTAATTTGTCGTGCCTTCTGTGGTTTTGATTTACATAGACTATATCACCTTTTTTGAAAACCAAATTATTTCTACGAGTAGTATCAAATCGTTTTTTATACTTTTCTGCAGTTTCTCTAAGGTTTTGCCTAGCTAAGTCCCTATCAGCTTCAGAATCATTATTTTGAATATAATCATTATCCTGTATTTCGTCTAGTCGAGCCTGTATTGGAGGTATATTTCCGTTGCAACCAATTAATAACCTTGTTGGTGAAAAACCTGTTGATTTTTGCATCGTAGTATTCAGTGATAATTGTATTTTCCACAGAACGCTTGGCCATTCTGAGGAATCATTAACAGTAGTGGTTAACATGTTAATTATAGTGCCAACATATTTTTCAGCTTGGCCGTTGCTTCTTGGAGTACCGGTGGCTATCATATGGTGATTTATTTGCATATCTCTAAGAAATGATCGTACGGGTTCAGATGTAAAATTTGTGCCTCTATCAGTTACTATCATGTTAGGTGTACCGAATAAAGTTAAGTTCTCTCGCAAGATTGAGACCAATTCTTGACCGTTAAGCGTCTTAAGTGGTTTGAGTATACAATATTTGGTAAAACCATCCACCATTATTAAAACATGTTTATAGCCCTCGGAAGATACACTGAATGGTCCTGTACAGTCTAAATGTAATGTGTGAAATGGTATAGTTTTTTCTATGGGGTGAAGGAGGCCTTGTTTTGGCCCTGAATGATTTTTCCCCTTTACACACACTAAACAATGTCCTATATATTTCTTTGTAAAAGCAGCAAGACTTGGAAACCAGAAATTTTCGGATATTTTGGTTAAAGTTTTGTTATAGCCAACGTGACAGTTTTCGTCATGAAACAACCGTAACAAACTGAGTCTATAACCTTTTGGTATAAAAAATTTAGGTGGATCACCGTCCTCATTCTTATAAAGCAACAAACTATTTTTGATTATATACCGATTTGCGTCTGTGTCACCGTTCCTAATCTTCTCTAAAATACTTTGTGTCTCTGGGTCGTTATTTTGTGCAGAGTGTAGCCAAGATGGTGGAGGATCAGGTTCATCAATGATATTAATTACCTCCGACGTTTCAGTAGAAGTTATTGCTGGATTGCGACTCAGATAATCAACGTGAGTAACATATTTACCCTTTTTATACACAATATCAAACGTAAAGTCTTGCATATAGGTCCACCATCTTGCTACACGAGGAGAAATATCTCTTTTATTCATGGTCGATTTTACTGAGTTACAATCGGTAACAATTGTGAAATTTAAACCTAGCAAATAAATCCGAAACTGTTTCAAGGCATTAAAAATAGCTAAAGTTTCTAATTCATAAGAGGGGTATTTCGATTCGGCTGGAGAAGTACGTTTACTAAAGTATGCTATGACACGACATTGACTGTCTTCTTTTTGTAAAAGTATAGCACCGTATCCAATGCTACTAGCATCGGTGTGTAGTTCAGTTCTTAATTTTGGATTAAATATATTCAATAATGGTTTCGAAATTAAATGTTTTATAACATATTCTCGAGCCGCATCTTGTTCGGGCCCCCATTGCCATTTCTGGTCTTTTTTAGTTAATCTAGTGATACAGGCGGTGCGATATGCAAATTCGGGTATGAATTTTCTAAAATAGTTTGCCAGCCCCATGAATTGGCGGACTTCTTTCACTGTACCGGGGATTGGAGAGTTGGTTAAAGCATTAACTTTGTCATTGCTAGGCCTAACACCTTTGCTAGAAATATGTCTACCTAAATAATCGATTTCTTGAACGAAGAACTTACATTTCTTTAAATTAATGGTAAATCCTGACAAAAATAGAGCCTCAATGGTTTGTTCAAGGTATTCTAAACCCTGTGCTATTTCGGAAAATGGAATCAGCAAATCATCGATATATACCAATAAAAATTTTAGGTCTTTAACTGCCGTATTAATGGCCCGTTGAAAAACAGAGGGGCCGTTGCAGATACCAAATGGCATTTTAAGAAATTCGAAGTGTCCATCCGGTGTAACAAAAGCAGTGTATTTAATACATTCTTCTTTAATAGGGATTTGATGAAATCCATTTTTCATATCTATAGAGATGAAATATTTAGCATTTCCTAGTTTATCAATTTGATCTTCAATTAACGGTAGTGGGTATCTATCTTTTTCGATTATTTTATTAAGGGCCCTATAGTCAACACAAAGTCGATCGCTACCGTCCTTTTTCTTTACCAAAAGGACTGGGCTAGCGAATGGGCTCAGACTTTCTCTAATTATATTCTTTTTAAGTAGATCAGAAATAATTTCCTGGACTTTTTCTTTTTCTGTAGATGCTAGCCTATATGGTCGATAATAAACAACTTCATCCTTTTTCAACCTAATGATCATTTCACCCGTTTTAACTGTACTAATATAATCTGAACTTGGCAACACTTTCGAGAATTTATCAAAAATAGATTTTATTTTACGCTGTAGGCTTGAATCTAAATGACTTGTTAACTCCATTAAAACTTGTCAAAAAGTCAAAAAAAGTCAAAAATCATTTATTTCAATTAGACCACAGTAGGCACTTTTGAACGTCAAGCAAGCAAAAAAGGAAAAAAAGTATATAACAAGAGCTTTAAAATTAAGCGTGTCAGTCTGTCCGTCTGTCCTCTAGTGAAGCTATTTGCTCGTTCCAAAGTGTAGATCCCTATGGAGAAGAACGAGCAAGAAACTCCATGGTTACTCTTTTTCAATCAGTTTTACAATACATTTCTTTGTTACATCATTTAGTCGGTTCTGATATGTGAGAACAATGTAACACTAATGTTCAGGCAAAAAGTACGAAAAAGAAGTGAACCTCAAGGACAACATATTTAGACAGCGTGGAGATGACCAGTCCCAATAGGCGGCGCCCGTTCACGAACATGACACGTACACCAGCACCGCCCAACTCAACCATATTATAGGGGATTGGACGATCCAGTGCCCGTGCCACCGCCAATGAGACCTCTGAGTGAGCATGACAGCTCCCAGCCGACACAAGTACCTATATTCTACAAGTCTTACTTAATTATAATAGGTTACAGGGCACTCACATTTACAAAATCTTAGAAGTTCATCAACAATTAACAACATAGTGTACAATTTAATAATTAAAATCAAAAAAATACTCTAAACATCCTGTGGAGTAGGACCAGCTAGCCTCCAAGCATTTTTATCTTGTATATAATCATTTAGTTTGTAGTATGCTAGTTTACATAAATGTTTCTTTATACATAATTTAAATTGGCTTTCATTTAAATTTTGAATTTCAACTGGGATTTTATTATAACATTTAACACAGAAACCCAGG
The DNA here is from genome assembly GCA_902829305.4 of Spodoptera exigua. Lineage (NCBI taxonomy): Eukaryota > Metazoa > Arthropoda > Insecta > Lepidoptera > Noctuidae > Spodoptera > Spodoptera exigua. The sequence goes on along the minus strand of LR824601.2, from coordinate 69,417 downwards.
AATGACTTATGCACTTTTGCCAATCTAAATAAAGGCTGACTCAATCTATTCCTATGTCTAGTATGATAATCATGTTTGTCAGATACCTTTACAAATAAGTGTAGGTTTTTCCTAACATACATAATGTTTTCATAAATAAATTGACTCGGTACGGTCAGAATGTTGATCTCTTTAAACTTTTCTCTGAGAGATTCGCGACGACCTAAGTTATATATAGCTCTGACGGCACGCTTTTGCAAGATAAAGATAGACTCAACGTCAGATGCCTGTCCCCACAACAGAATTCCATACGACATGATGCTGTGAAAGTAGCTAAAGTACACTAGTCTTGCCGTGCCTACATCGGTTAGCTGACGGATCTTCCAGACAGCATAAGCTGCAGAGCTCAATCGTCCTGCTAGAGACCTGATGTGGGGCCCCCATTGCAACTTCTCATCTACAGTGATCCCCAGGAAAGTAGTCTCTTTTACAAATTCTAGTTTCTGATCATTTAATAATATATCATCACATACGTTACTTTTAACATTTGGTAAAATAAATCTAATGCATTTAGTCTTTTTATCATTTAGTAATAAGTTGTTTATTGTAAACCAATTTTGAACCTTCATTAAGGCATTATTAACTTCGTCATATTTGTTTGTTCGTCTATTTATTTTAAAAATCAATGAAGTGTCATCAGCGAATAATACCATATGCGGTTCATTTTGGAACATATGTGGCAGGTCATTTACATAAACTAAAAATAGAAAAGGACCTAATATTGAGCCCTGCGGTACGCCCATAGATACGCTAGCACCCAGTGAGTTAACTTTGTTGACTTGTACTTTAATTTTTCTTTCTTGAAGGTATGATTTCAATAAATCTAGGGATACCCCCCGAATGCCGTAGTGTTCTAGCTTCAGTAACAGCGTCTCGTGCTCAACACAGTCGAATGCCTTTGAAAGGTCGCAAATTGAATTGAATTGAATGTGATTATCTATAGTAGTAGTAAGATTTAAAGCATTAACTGATTCTGTATAATTTATTCGTTTTAATCTACAACCATTGGTGTCTATAACAATAGCTATGTTTGGATTTTGAACTACATTTCTGCCTATCAAACAATCATAATGGCAATCTGTATCGTTAGCTACACAGAATTCAATTTCTAAATAGTCATTACTAAATCTGACAGGTAAACTAATCTTTGAGGAGATGGTAATCATCCCATTTCCTATTCCCTTTAATGATGTTGAACAGGGTTCTAAACGGCGACCAAAACTATTTGCTATTGATCTTTTCAAAATACTGCAACTAGCACCCGAATCTATTAGAGCTTTAATGGGCCTGTCACAAATTTTTATATCAGTAAGCGATAAGTTACCATTTGTGGAGCAATTGACACTATTAGAGGCACTTTTTTCCGCATCTCTCTTCTTAAAAAAACAAATCAATTCATTATGACCAGCCTTTTTGCAATAAGAACATTGTATCTTAGGCGTTTCCGAATTTGGGGTATTTTGGTTTTTATTTTTAAAACATTGCGACCTAACGTGTCCAGTTTTATTACACAAAAAACAAGTGGGTGGATTAGAAGGGTTTAGACTTTCAGGCTTAAGACGCTTATTAGTCGAAGGTGTGTTAATAGTTTCGGTTGGGCGTTTTCTAGGGTTTTTAATATAAGTCGTAAAAAGAGATATCAGTTCTGATGTACTGTTGACACGACTGTTAAACGATGCCATCCTAATATTAATATCCGATATACCTCCACAAACAAGTTCGACCAGCTGTTCTTCAGAAAACATAACTTTAGTATTACGGAATAACCTAAGCTTTTCCCTAGCATATTCACAATAGGTTTCTGCAACGTCCGAGGTGTAAAGGACGGCTTTTGAAAGTTTTTCTGACAGGTTCTTTTTCTCGGGGTACAAATCTTTGATAGATGTTTTAAAGTTCTCCCAACTTCTACCCTCATCTGGATCCCAGGTTTCAAACCATAAAAGAGCAGAACCCTTAAGGGCCTTACCAGCTTTGCTGACAGTAGTAATACTGCTCCATCCACGGTCCTTAGCTACGGTGTCGATGTTGTTGCACCAGTTTTCAGCACCGTTGTCGTTCTTTTCCGGGTCAAACGGCGGCAACACCACATCATCTTTACCAGCTACAGCATCACGGATGGCTTTCAGAAAGTTTTCTAATACAGCAGGATCCATCTGAAAAATAAATATAAAAAAAAAAAAAATTAGTAAAAAAAAAAATATAATAATAATAAATATGTGGGTAGGCATAAAGCTGGTTTCGTATCCCACTTCTGATGTTAGATAATTATATACGGGATGAGTAAAAATAATAAACGGACAAAGAATCAAACAATTTATTAAAGATTAGGAATAGCTATTTACTGGTATGTGTAATAATATTCGTAATTATTTTATAAGACAGATGAGTCTAGCAATTTATTAATTTTATAAGCATAACAAGATAACAAAGACTAAAGGAACGTTATAGGTAACAAATTAAGGCACATTACACAAACATATATCATAGACCATACATTGTGGATACATGGTTACACAGGTACATAAAACATATTTAGTACATAAACAAATATATTAGGAAATTACAAAGTATAACATAGAGGTACTTAACTGGTCCGCTCGGTGTGGCTACTCTGAAGCGAATGAACCGAGTATGACCGGGCAGTGGTTTTAATGTTCAATCGTAAGGAAATGACGTCACATCGTATGATTCATTTACAAAGTTAATATTAGTTTTTATTATAAACTATGATTATAATTATAAAAATATGTTGAAAATAATTATTCAATTGTATATTTGACCCTATAATGGCATAATCAATAATCCAGTAAAATAACCATTTTGTAATTAACAGTTAAATATGTAATATACACAAAGCAACAATGAAAAGACTTTCTTTCGTTATATTTCGATAAGGAACTATTAAATGATGTACATCACATGTAACAAGGTTATAATTATCGTCTGAATGGCTTTATTTATGTTCAATTATGTAAATTTACGTGATTCGATGTAATGAACAAACTGAAATAATTGGAATAATCTATCACGCGCGCCTCAAAGCGCCATTTAACCACCACGCCAATATTTTAACGATATTAATACGTTGTTCTTGACTCGTGATATCGTGTTTCATCTTGTGAAGGAGGAGTATCCATGTGGAGCAACCATTGCTTACCATCTATTGACCCTTGTGCTCCGCTATGCATATACATATAAGTACCAAAAAAGACCAGATTCACAACTTACTTGAAGAATATTCCCAATCATTGCGGAGACTAGTCGGGTTCCAGTGACATTCGTGTGTAACACTCCGGATTAGCTGAGGAACTTGGTCCACTTGTCCGACTTTGGAATATGTACTTACCTATGTAGTTGTACAAAATGTGCATGTGTGTGCGTACTACATACCCAGGAGGGCAATGTGAGGGCGAGTGTGTTGCCGCGATAGTTATCGCGTTTTCAACTTGTAATAAAACTTTACCACTTTTGTTACGATTCTTGTTTATGAGCACGATCTCAACAAAATTTATTCATTTATTTTTATTTAATAAAAGGTTTGCTAACAGCTACTGTGTGGGTAGATAAGACTCGGAGTACATTTTTTTTACATTACTGGGATTTAAACAGTTGCCAATTATAGGTTAACCAACATTCTCAAAATTATGATAAGTAGAATAAGTACCAACAGAACTAAAATGTATCCAATATTAGAGAACAATACTAAGCTATGCAAAAAATGAAACAATTATTATTAACGCGAACACAAACAGAATCATTTGATGTTACAGACATTTGTTCATAAATCAAAATTGTAAGTAAATGAAAACATTCATAAAAATACCTGCTATTAATAACATACTAAAATTTTAGTGAGATCATGAGTTACATTTAGTACCTAAATAAGTATAATATATAAAAACTATAATAAAACTAAAACTAAAATAGAATACTTGATATAGCATTTTACACGAGATTTTGTCGATGTTGCGATCTATGGGATTTCCGTAATTGGGCCTTAGGGATATTAATCGAAACATTGTCAATGTTCAGATCAGGTAATGACTTAATGACTGAGTTCATCTCTCTGCTGAGTCTGACCAGTGGCGAGTTTACTCCATTTTTTTTTATTATTCTTATCCATTTTCATTTAGGGTTTTTAGTAAACAACAATCTATATTAAGAAAAAACATAAGATCAACAAAACTGTCGATCCCTTAGAACCCCAGAAAAACTTCAAGAATTTGAAATATGAATAAGAATATGAAGAAATAAAATGGGATATCATAGGGATTAGTGAAGTGAGAAAATTTGGAAAACACATAGAAGATCATGCAAAATATATACTACATTATAAAGGAGAAACGCCAGGAATGTATGGAGTCGGATTCATGGTTAGAAAAATATTGGCAAACAACATGAATTAAGAGGAATTTTCGAACGTATCGCAATTCTTAACATAAAACTTTATGAAGAAGAAGAAGAATGGTCCACTATCCAGGCATATTCACCAACAGAATCAGACAAAAAGGAAGACGTAACAAAAATTGAAAAAAATTACGAAGACTTGCGAAACAATATCGAAACGGCACATAAAAACATAATTGTGATGAGAGAATTTAATGGTAAAATCGGAACACGAAACAACGGCGAAGAACATATTATGGGAAGGCACGGATATGGCACCAGAAGTAATAATGGCGCAATACTAGTAAATTTTTCACTAGAAAACAGATTATGCATTCTAAATAGCTTTTACAAAAAAAAAAATAGCAAATAAATGGACATGGAAATCGCCTAATGGACTTCACAAGAACGAAATAGACTTTATTTTGTCTAACAACGGAAAAGCCTTCAAAAACGTCACCGTCCTAAACAAAAAAAAAAATTTAACACAGACCATAAAATGGTTCGGACAATAATCAGGAACACCCCTCAAGAAAACCAGACGGTACCATAACAAATACGCAGTTATTCAATACAATGGTGAAACAGAAGTATTACTTAATAATCTGCGGGCGTCACTAAACAACGAAGATTGTTTACCGCTACAAGAAAAATGTAATAAATTAATGCACCAATTAAAAACTGTAACTAGAGAAACAACCACGAAACACAAGAACGAAATCTCACATAACACGTTAACCGCCGCGTAGGTCACCGGTGACCTACGGTAGCGGAGGATTTGCCTTCAATAGTTTTCAGTCGGCAATCAAAGGCTTAAAAGTAAACAACTACTACAGACACGTAAAGAATTAATGCAAAACATTAAACCAAAGACAATCGTCAAAAATAAGAGAAATAAGCAAAATGATTAGCGAGGAACTACGGAGAGAGAGAAAAACCAAACGGACTAAGACAATGAAGAATTTTATAGAAAAAACTGGAGGAATAAAAAAGGCACTAAAAACACTAAATCGCAAAAAGGATTGGATACCTAGCATGAAAAAGAAAGATGGAAAAAATAATATATAAATAAAAGTTGCCACAGAATTTTACCGAAATCTATATCAAAGCCAAAAAATGGGGAGCTTAACTGGAAAAGAATACTATGCATCAACAAATGAAGAGGAAATACCTGAAATATTAAAAGAAGAAACCATAAAAGCAATAAGTACACAAAAGATCGATAAAGCTCCCGGCTGAAAAGATTCCTGAGGATTGGACTAAATCGACTATTATATTACTACACAAAAAAAGGCGACAAAGGAGATATAGCTAACTACAGGCCCATTAGCTTAATGTCTTATATATATAAGGTATTTTCAAAAATTATACTACCCAGAATTGCCAACACTCTCGAAGAAAATCAGCCCAAAGAACAAGCTGGATTCCGTCGAAGTTTTTCAACCATAGATCATATCCATACCCTTAGACAAATACTACAAAAATATAAAGAATATAACAAGATCTACTATCTAGGATTTGTTGATTTTAATAAAGCATTTGACACACTGGAACATAGATATATATGGGATGCATTAAAAACACAAGGGCTACAGTTAAAATACGTACGAATACTCCAAAACGTATATACTAAGAGCACTGGGCAGGTAAAGCTAGAAACTCTTGGTGAAGAATTCCCTATCAAGTGAGGCGTATGCCAAGGGGCCCCATCTCACCTAAACTATTTTCAGCTGTCTTAGAAATGATATTCAGGAACCTAGATTGGAGGAATAACGGAATAAACATAAATGGCGAAAACCTGACTCATTTACGTTTTGCTGACGACCTATTATATGTTCTAATAACCCAAAATCACTGGAAACAATGCTACAACAACTAGCCGATGAGAGTTACAAGGCAGGGTTAACAATGAATATAAATAAAACAAAAATTATGTCAAACTCATCACAAACAGAGTCAGTTAGAATCAATAATAAGCAAATAGAATACGTAAACGAATACATATATTTGGGACAGTTAATATCTACCTAAGACTGTATGAAAAAAGAAATAGAAAGAAGAATAACTAACACGTGGAAACGATATTGGTCACTTAGCGAAGTAATGAAGAACAATGAAATGCCGATGAAGGAAAAAAAGGAAAGTAGTATAGGTACATGTATTCTACCATGTTTATTATACGGGTGTCAAACCTGGGCAATGACGGAACAACTGGCATACAAAATAAAAAATTGCCAAAATAGTATTGAAAGAAGTACAATAGGAGTTAATAGAAAAGACAGAGAGAAAGTAAAACAAAATTCAAGAATGCATACACAACATACAAACAATTAAAGTGGAGGTGGACAGGACACATGGCGAGAGAGAAGATAGAAAAATGGACAAGATTAATAACAGAGTGGTATCCAATAGATGGCAAAAGAAACAGACGGAGACAGACTAAGAGATGGGAGGATGACTTCAGGAAAATAGCTGGTCCAACATGGATCCGAACAGCAAAGAATAGAACCGAATGGAGATCTTTAAAGGTAGTCTTTGTCGGAAGACAAGTTGAAGAGTGTATACCGTTTGCCTAATGCAATATACTATACCAGTTACTTCATTAATAATAATAATAAGCCCGCCGGGCACCTTGAGGCGAGGTGTCGGGAATTAGCGATCCCGCGGGCTACCATCATCCCGATTGCTCCAGGGAGGGGTCACCGTTCCTTATCTCCAGCTTGCCTTCATTGGCTGGCCGGAGTGAACGATGACGAGGTACAGGTCTCCCAACTCTGGCTTGCCTTCATTGGCCGTCCAGAGAGGAGTTGCGAGAGTAGTGATCCTGCTCGGAGGGTGGAAGCTGTTCGTAAGCGGCGAGTGGGCCAGTGATGCAGGATGCTTAGGCAGATGCAGATGATCTGAGTAGAAAGCTGGTGGCAGTTTCTTCACCCTTCAGCCACTCACATTTCCGTTGTCCCTCTGTTGCTATTACTAGCAACCATTCCTGGGGGCCCGGTCGGTGAGTTGGCGAGTCTCCGCCTGCCATTTTTACGTGTATAAATTACATTGTTTCGGCAGGTGCCATAGTCCTTCCATAGTTCCCATCCTACTAGCTCATAGCAACCCACACCCATAGCCTTGTATTTTGTTTCCATTATCCGCAATAGTCCTACACTAACCGGGGACTGTCCTTGGGTGCATTCCCATAGTGTATACAGGGATAGTCGCCGGTTTGTGTCCCATTTCATTTAGATTAAAGTTGTCTAAAGGGCCTCTGCGCAGTTGGCTCCGGCCCTTCGTACGCCTTCCAAATGACCGGGACCCTGTGGTCCCGTGGTGTGCTCTGCAGTATCCACCGCGGCGCCACAGTGGTGGCATTGTGGCGATTCTTCCCCACCAATTCGGTGCAGGTACGATCCGAAGCAACCATGCCCAGACAGGACCTGCACCAAGCGAAACGACAGTCAACCATGTTGCCGATCGAGCCAGTCGTTCAGGACGGGCCCGATGGCGTCCAGCGTCTTGCGACCAAACTCTGCGGAGGCGAGTTCCTCAGCCCAGTGCCGAGTGATGGCCTCCCTCACCTCTTGCCGCTGCGAAACCCACTGTGCGATACGCCCTCGCCACCCGCTGTGCAATGGCCCTTTGTGAATATTCAGAGAACAACAAGAATATTCAACACCAAAAAAAAGCTAATTGGAGGCAGTTTCATGAGAAACTGTCCCTATACTTGCCAGCAAAATTAAAAGTAGAAGAAATTAAGACAATAAATTATTCAGAAGCATTAGATCAGGCCATAAATACATATACAGAAATAATTACAGAAATAGCAAACAATAGCATACCAAAACGAAAGCCCAACCAGAAACTTACAATGCCTTGGTGGTCCGAAGACCTCGCCGTCTTGAAGAAAGATGTGGCCACCAAAAAGAGGAGAGTCCGCTGTGCAGCGCCTGTCCGTAGTGCTGCGGTCGTCGAGGAGTACCTGAAACAGAAGAAAGCGTACGAGCAGGAAGCGGCCAAAGCTCAGGTCGAGAGCTGGAAGCACTTCTGCGAGAAGCAAACCACCGAAGGCCTAGGGGAGGACATATACATATATAAGGTCATAGGTAGGACAGCGAAAAGAGAGGAAGCCTTACCGATGGAGGAGGGAGGCAAGGTTCTGGCCGAAACATTTTACCCGCGGGACGAGGAAGCGAAGGATAGCGACGAACAGAGGCTCATTCGTCAGAGAGCAGAAGCTATAAACAATGGATCGCCAGAACAGCATTACAATTATTTACGTTGTGACGATTATTTAGTGTGGGAGAGCCAAGCTTCGGCACGAATGGGTCGGCTCGACCGGAGTGATACCACCCGGCCTCACAGAATACCGGCGTGAAACAAGCCGTTACCTGACCGTTGTGTTTCGCTGTGTGAGTGAGGTTACCGGAGGCCCAATCCCTCCCCCTCCCCTATCTCTTCCCTATCCTTATATCCCCTACCCCTATACCTAAAAGGCCGGCAATGCACTCGTAACTCCTTTGGACACCCCCATGGGCGGCGCCGATTGCTTACCATCAGGTAATCCGTGTGCTCGTTCGCCGACTTATACCATAAAAAAAAGTGAAAAATGCAAATACTATGGCCCCTGCCCCTGACCAATATTGATACATTCGGATAAACAGGCAGGGGGTGACTGGCAAACTCAATTAATTGGCCCCCGGAAACGGCCGCTAGCATGTAGCGACACGGGGGCAACATACGTTGAGCTGCTTGGGGAAGGAGAGGCATCCCACGGCTATCAGAGCAATCCCAGAAGTACGGTCAAGACCCTTACCAGCACCTTACTACTCCTACTCTTGCGAATCTCCACTCAAGCCAGCCAATTAAGGCAAGAATGAGGTAGGAGGGCTTGTTCTTCATCAGTTTCACTCCAGCTCGTCACGAGGACTAACCGGAAATGAAGAACAAGACACCTCCCGGTAGTCAGGTCCGTGGGGTCGCCACTGCCCAACAGCTCGCCACAAGCTGCCTTGCGGATGTATTATTATTATTATGAATGTCTTTACCAATCACGGGACCACAGGGTCCCGGTCATTTGGAAGGCGTACGAGGGGCCGGAGCCAACTGCGCAGAGGCCCTTTAGACAACTTTAATCTAAATGAAATGGGACACAAACCGGCGACTATCCCTGTATACACTATGGGAATGCACCCAAGGACAGTCCCCGGTTAGTGTAGGACTATTGCGGATAATGGAAACAAAATACAAGGCTATGGGTGTGGGTTGCTATGAGCTAGTAGGATGGGAACTATGGAAGGACTATGGCACCTGCCGAAACAATGTAATTTATACACGTAAAAATGGCAGGCGGAGACTCGCCAACTCACCGACCGGGCCCCCAGGAATGGTTGCTAGTAATAGCAACAGAGGGACAACGGAAATGTGAGTGGCTGAAGGGTGAAGAAACTGCCACCAGCTTTCTACTCAGATCATCTGCATCTGCCTAAGCATCCTGCATCACTGGCCCACTCGCCGCTTACGAACAGCTTCCACCCTCCGAGCAGGATCACTACTCTCGCAACTCCTCTCTGGACGGCCAATGAAGGCAAGCCAGAGTTGGGAGACCTGTACCTCGTCATCGTTCACTCCGGCCAGCCAATGAAGGCAAGCTGGAGATAAGGAACGGTGACCCCTCCCTGGAGCAATCGGGATGATGGTAGCCCGCGGGATCGCTAATTCCCGACACCTCGCCTCAAGGTGCCCGGCGGGCTTATTATTATTATTAATGAAGTAACTGGTATAGTATATTGCATTAGGCAAACGGTATACACTCTTCAACTTGTCTTCCGACAAAGACTACCTTTAAAGATCTCCATTCGGTTCTATTCTTTGCTGTTCGGATCCATGTTGGACCAGCTATTTTCCTGAAGTCATCCTCCCATCTCTTAGTCTGTCTCCGTCTTTTTCTTTTGCCATCTATTGGATACCACTCTGTTATTAATCTTGTCCATTTTTCTATCTTCTCTCTCGCCATGTGTCCTGTCCACCTCCACTTTAATTGTTTGTATGTTGTGTATGCATTCTTGAATTTTGTTTTACTTTCTCTCTGTCTTTTCTATTAACTCCTATTGTACTTCTTTCAATACTATTTTGGCAATTTTTTATTTTGTTTGCCAGTTGTTCCGTCATTGCCCAGGTTTGACACCCGTATAATAAACATGGTAGAATACATGTACCTATACTACTTTCCTTTTTTTCCTTCATCGGCATTTCATTGTTCTTCATTACTTCGCTAAGTGACCAATATCGTTTCCACGTGTTAGTTATTCTTCTTTCTATTTCTTTTTTCATACAGTCTTAGGTAGATATTAACTGTCCCAAATATATGAATTCGTTTACGTATTCTATTTGCTTATTATTGATTCTAACTGACTCTGTTTGTGATGAGTTTGACATAATTTTTGTTTTATTTATATTCATTGTTAACCCTGCCTTGTAACCAGGGGCTTCAAACTTAGAATAAAAAACTGGGGACAGTAATGGATACAATGATACAAAATGACGAAGTCTGACGTAGCCCATGTTCAAAATGAGTTTTAATGTGTTTTTAAATTTGTCGGGTTACATCGTGACGTAGACGGATGATGTTAACAACATGAATAAGAGATGGCAGTTTGGTCTTCTTTTTCGCTGTAGATCCAATAGATGGCGTTAGAGAATGATAATGAAAATAATGCTGTGTATGCATGCACACACACAAAGAAGAATGTCTGCTGATAGCTCGCTTGCACCGGTTATTTTGCGATATTTTGTTTGTGATCTCCTTTTTGTGTTTCGTTCTGAATTTCTCGTCGAGTTGAGCTTACGTTCCTCCGAGTAATGCATAATTGTGAACAGAGAAGGTTTTTCTAATTGAGGCAGGATTCTTGTGAGTGAAGTTAACCTACAATGTCTTCGGGCAGATACTGCTGTGTCCCAGGGTGTAAAGAGAGAGGAGGTATGCCAGACCAGCTATTTATTTATTTAACACAAGCTTCTTCACTTCTTACAACAGCAACAAGTTTATGTGTAACGAACTCATAAACTTGTTGTCAATCCCAAACAATACAAATCAAATTAAATGTACTATGACATTTAATGAAATCAACAGCACAAGTAGACCTATATTTTAAAACCTATAGCAATATACTTATAAACTTAATTTATTTTTCTCAAGCCCCATTTTGACTTAAGACTAGCTACTAAATATAAAACATTTTAAAGTGCACCTAAAAAAATATTTGATTGAGAGGTGCTACTATAATTTGACAGAATTTCTAACAGATTCCTAACATTATGACCTTTGATTATTAATATTAATAATAATACATATTAATAATCAAAGATTATGACATTTTTATCCATCTGTTATTCAATTGGTTCCTTTAGGTTTTTTTTTTGTGTTTATCTTTGTAATGCCATGTAAAAATCATTAGATTAGTTTTAATTAAGTTAATACATTTGTACGCTGTTAGCCACAGCAAAACATGAAGGTTATTGTACTCCTTTTAACATCCTACATTACAACATATAAATATGTATCTTGTTCTGTATACTCGTGTTTTACAAATAAATTATCTTTATCTTTACTGCCTATCATGTTTTTTTATGAGTTTAATGGAGCCAATATTTTTATTGCAAGTTTACATATTTTATAATAAAGTTGATATCTTGACAATGCAGCTAATGTTATGTGTGTGAATTTGATTATTTTTCAATGATAAAACTTTATTATTTATTTAAGGTATGCATCAAGTACTTCATGGGTTCCCGAATCCTGTAGTTGATAGAGAAGGCTTCAATACTTGGCTGTATGCAATTAACAGTCTTGAACTTGTTTGAAGAATGAACAAATATTGAACCATAGAGTGTGTCATGCTCACTTTGAGGATAAATATTTGTGCCGTAACAACAGAATCAGTAATATTGCCGTGCCAACATTGAAAATGCGCTGTAAGCATAACACTACATATTGCAAAATACTTTTGGATAAACACCCCAGGTTACACACCCCCAGTGCTACATTGTCATATGCAACATGTCAGAATTGTAAGCATTTTAAGACTGATATCATAAAAACTCTTATATGTATATAAAATTCTTGTGTCAGAATGTGACTAACTCCTCTGAAATAATTTTATCAAATTTTATATCCACATTCAGTAGATCTGAAAAATTGGCTAATATTTCCTACCCCTAAATGATAAGAGTGGTTCATCCATAACATTTTTAACAGAGTTAAACCACACAAGAACTTATATTACAAAACCCTAATATTACAATATTATTTTAAACATTCCAACATTCTTATTTTGCGTAAACAAAAGTGTCTCACAGGCTAGTGTTATGACAAAATTTATATTTAATGCCTTTGTAATTAATTGCTTTATTCAAATACCTATGTTTTATTTTTCAGCATTACTGTCTCGGACTTCGTTAATAAATACCACCAGACAGCCTTTGCAGCAAATTCAGAACCTACAATCAACATAATCAGGTAAATATAAATGACACCAATTCTTCCCATGGTTGCCGGGTTCTACACCTAGCAAATGCTAGTACAATGTCAATGTACTTTACAAGTTTATCGAGGACATTGGTGACATTGTAAAGCATAAAATTATGTATAGCTGCCTGTTGTTAATCGTAAGACATTGACGGTTGTTACATTTAGTCAGAAGCCAGAAAGTTGGTCATCATGCCATCATCGATTTATTTCACTTCATAGCATCTAAAACGTATAATTATGTAATTTTTTTACTAAATAATTTGAAGTGCTATATATATTTGCTTTTTTTTTCAGCACCGTTGACTCCTCCTTCAACCACTAGCCTACAACAACTAAATCTGGGCCATGGACCATCACCCTCAAGTAATTATAATTTAATTAAATCCCTGAATGAGTCCACCTCATTCTCCAAACAATAGCTATACCAATGTTTATGATTTAAAGTATCTCAATTTAAAGGGCACAACTAGAAGCTAATTTACTTATTGTTGATGAGTAAATAAGTGCTTGTGCAGTAGACTGACTAAATATCGTGTGTATCCTATATGCATTACTTGAAACAATGCACAAAAAAGAAATTAATGAATCTCAGTCACCCAGGAACTTTCTCATGTAGTCCCCGTCCTTATTACGCTACAACATATTCATTCGGTACTATGTAGATATAACGTAGTAAGCACACTTTAAAGTGTGGTTAGACTAATAAGTTTGGGTTTGTCCAACAAATTATGGATTTTTTTGCAATTGTTGACTTCAAATTGTTTTTGTTCAAGTTTACATTTTATACTTATATATTTTTTTCCTTTATTTTAGTGGCGCCATATACAAAAGTTATAAATTCGTGCAATTATTCATTTCAAGTCTCACAGCTACAATGCAAGAAGCTGCTTTGCCAAGTACTTCAGAAACGAATGTGCATCATAATCTAGGTAAGTTGTGCAAATAAAATCTTGTGTAAAAAAAGTTTTGAATAAATAGATTAACTTTATTTAATTTATATAATTACAGGAGAAAAAACAACGGTGAAGAAAGCTAAGAGTCGAGTATTCCTTACGAATACAGAAAAGTACCTGCAGGATAAACTTGTTGCTGCAAGTATTAAGTTAAGCAAAATGAAAAATAGATTTAAAAAACTGTCTGTCAATGTAAAAGCAGCGAAACAAATTGCATCCAACCCTGCAGTATGCGACATACTAGAAAATTGTACGAGTACAAGAAAATTATTAATTAGTATGCAATGTCAAGAGGACCACAAAAAATAAAAGGAGCGACGTTTTACGTTACAAGAAAAAATTGCTTCCTTATCTATTTTTAAGTAGACTCCCAAAGGATATAGATTTCTGAGATTTTTTTTATTTTGCCTGCTCAGCAAACACTAATTAAGTTAGTACAAATTTGTAACATCAAGCCTGGGATAAACAGTAATATTTTCTCTCAATTGAAAAATAAAGCTGACAACATGAAAATAGAACAAAGGTTATGTGTTGTTATGTTTGACGAAGTTTCTTTGAAGAGCAATGTTGCATATAACGAGAGAAAAGATAAAATCACAAGTTTTGTTGACAATGGGCAAAACAGGAAAACTGAATTTGCAGATCATGCTCAAGTCTTTATGTTACGTGGCTTAATTTATAATTATAAGCAGGCAATATCATATACATTCGCGTCGAGTGCTACTAAGGGACCTGAACGAGCTCAACAAATAAAGGACGTGATAAGAGGTTTGCAAGAATCAGGGTTCATAGTTGTTGCTACTGTATGTGACCAGGGTCCTAATAACAGACAGGCTCTGAAACTGTTAATTAATGAGAACAGGGGAATTTATTTGAGAAAAGGTGAAGAGCCTAAAGAAAATAAAATTTTAATAAATGGTCAAGAAATTGTACCACTTTATGACCTGATGATGATGACACTGATGACATCTCCTCAAAGGAATTAGAAATAACTTTATGTGCAAAGATTTAGAATTCACCAAAGATGGTGTAACAAAAATTGCAAAATGTTCGCATTTAAATTTACTTCTCAAAGAAAACCCTGGTTACAAAGGCATTAGGTTGATTCCAAAATTAATGGAATATCATATCAACCCTCTAAAAATTAATAAAATGAAGGTTAAATTTGCCTCACAAATATTCAGTCGTACTATGGCGTCTAATATGGGATACTTGGCAAGTAATGTATGTTTTATTTATTTATTCAAACTTCATGCACAAGGCGGGTACATAGGCGGACTTAATGCCTAAGGCATTTTCTACCAGTCGAGCCTTGGGTGATGCAGAGCTGTGCCGGTGCAATAAGCAAAGCAAACAGACTTTATTTTATATGAGTCAAAACGAGATAGATACATATATATGTGTGTGTGTGTGTGATAGATACATATATTTGTTTTATTGTATAACTAGAATATGCAACAAGCGAATGTACTATTCCGGAAAATCTAATATCTCACGAAAGTGTTATAATCAGTCAGGTTTTGAAAAAAAAATTGTTACGTGTTTGAAATCAATTGAAGTAGTTTGCAAAAATAAATATAATTCAGAACTTTAGGCGATTAAACTGTCATACAATTTTTTTTTTCAGGTAAGAACATACTTCCCGCTGAGTGTAAGGACACCGCTCATTTACTGCTGTTCATGGACAATATCTTTGACTCCGTGAATGGCAGTCGACAGAAAAATAGAAATGCAAAACCCTTACTAGGGCCAGCAACGCCAAACTCGGCACATCACCAAATTTGGATTGAGGGAGTACAAATTTTTAAATCGAAACAATCGGTTCCCTCCATTACCAATTGGGTGTGGACACTGAGTAGAATAAATAAACTACAAAATGAGTTTAACGTGTCGTCAGTGTGGTTGCGGCATCTTAATCAGGACAAATTTCTTTGGGGCGGTAAGAAGCCAAGGGTGCCGCAATACTAATCCCACCTGCGACCAATTCGAATCGGCTTTCACCACATTATTAATAAATAATATAAGCAGTGTCCACACCCGCGGAAACTGCGAAAAAGACTTTTGCGATGCATTGTATTCTCTCACCATCAACGAAAATGCAGAAACAACGTCAACCTGCTCATCGTTTGATTTTTCAAACATTATTGAATTTAATTTTACACCTATAGAAATTAAAGAAAGGGATCCCCGTATTGTTGGACCTCTCCAATATATAAGTGGATATTTTTTGAAGAAAATTAAATCTAAAATATTTAAAACTTGTACAGATTGTTGTAACCTATTAATGGAAAAAAATGAAATTGAGTATATAAAATATAGGGAATACGCAGGTCGACGATGGCTTTGCACTCCCAGCAAGAAGTTAATAGAGCTGATTTCCAATATGCAAGATTTAATCAAACAAAAGAAAATATAGAAAAATTATATTTAAAGCTAATCATTAATACAGCTGTTAGTAGTTTTGTTGATTTTACATTTATAAAATGTATAATAGAGAAAAAATAATCGATTTTTTAATTAATATTGTTATTAGATTTATAATTTTTAATTACTGTAAAAATATCAATATAATATTAGCTGGGAGAAAAGATGTTGATGATGATGAGAACAAATTGCAAGTTAAAGCTAAAAAGTTAAGCGAGTACTATAGAAAAAACAAATAAACTAGATTTTCATCAAATATGTTGTTTCATTTATACCTCTTTTTGTTGTAGCAGTAGATAGTGTAATTCACTATAAGAATTGTAAAATATTTAAAGTGAATTACACTGTCTACTACTCGTTTCAGTCACGTAGTTGAGCAGTAACGAAAAACAACCAACAATCTATAGATGCACATCCATAGTATAGATATGGTTATATATATAATAAAAATGTTGTCTAACATAGATTACAGATGGCGCTGTTAGTAGTTACCCAATTTGACATCGAAGATTGGTCTCTATTTCCTATTGTTAAAATGTACTCTGTGCTTGTAACTCTCATCGGCTAGTTGTTGTAGCATTGTTTCCAGTGATTTTGGGTTATTAGAACATATAATAGGTCGTCAGCAAAACGTAAATGAGTCAGGTTTTCGCCATTTATGTTTATTCCGTTATTCCTCCAATCTAGGTTCCTGAATATCATTTCTAAGACAGCTGAAAATAGTTTAGGTGAGATGGGGCCCCTTGGCATACGCCTCTCTTGATAGGGAATTCTTCACCAAGAGTTTCTAGCTTTACCTGCCCAGTGCTCTTAGTATATACGTTTTGGAGTATTCGTACGTATTTTAACTGTAGCCCTTGTGTTTTTAATGCATCCCATATATATCTATGTTCCAGTGTGTCAAATGCTTTATTAAAATCAACAAATCCTAGATAGTAGATCTTGTTATATTCTTTATATTTTTGTAGTATTTGTCTAAGGGTATGGATATGATCTATGGTTGAAAAACTTCGACGGAATCCAGCTTGTTCTTTGGGCTGATTTTCTTCGAGAGTGTTGGCAATTCTGGGTAGTATAATTTTTGAAAATACCTTATATACTAGAGGTGTGCCCATCGTGGGATGAACCCCGCCGCGCCTTGGCGTAATAACATCCATGCTGGGGAGTGAGGAGGCAGAGTTTAGGTTAGGTTAGGCCTCCTCACTCCCCAGCATGGATCGATCTCTCGATCTCAGTCGGTTACTGGGTTAGGTTAGGTTAGGTTAGGTTAGGTTAGGTTTTTTTTTTTTTTTAAATAAAACATTATCCGCAGACATAAGCGTCCGCGCTCTTTTTTACTTCTTTAATATTTTGTTTACATTAATTCTCAATTTTTACAGTATAGGATTTCCTCACGGACGGGAGGACAATAATCTTAAAAATCTTAAAATTATCTTTAAAAACTAGCGTGAGTTCACATGCAATATAATATATGATTTTTTTTTTTTTTTTTTTCGGTAAGGTTATGTTAGGTTAGGTTAGGTTAGGTTGGGGTGCAGGGCAGGAAACCTCCTCGTGCGCTCGGTGGCTGCTGGTCCCTTCTGGATACGTCCGGGGGGAAGAGCAGTCGCTAGGCCGGTGCACCCTGGGCACGGACAATAATCTCTTCGCGGGGTGGCGGGGAAAGAGGAGATTGTTGTCCGTGGCGAATTTCTGCCGGAGCGGAGGAGTCGCTCCCGAGGGCTCCCTATCTGCGCTCTGCAGCTGCAGAGTGCACGAGTAGGGAGCGAGGTGGGGAAGACCGCGTGCCGTTTTTCAGTCCGCGGTCTACGGGTCTCGGCACCGTGTACATCGCGGGGACCGAGGTGGGAAAGACCGTGGGTTGCTCCTCAACCCGCGGTCTATGGGCATCGTGGCGAGGTTTTTGAGTCACGGTGCCGGGTGGAGGGTAGGTTTAGTTAGTTTTTAGGTTAGGTTAGGAGAAAAAAAAAAAAAAAAAAAAAAAAAAAAAAAAAAAAAAAAAAAAAAATCAAAGAGAAAATTATAAAAATATAAAAACAAAAGAAAACAATACAAAATTATAAAAAAATACCAAAAAAAAAAAGTTAGTTTGTAAATACCGAACAGCGGGCGGTATATCCTGCACCGGAGGCGTCCGCGGGCCTCGGGAGGACCAAATACCCTCCCAAAAAGAGCGGCCGCATCGCCTTGGGGAAGCGATGTGCGTACCCCCCCAATTCCTTTAATGAAATGTCGGACAATAACGAGTGTGTTTTGTCATGCGACCCGGCTGACGCCCGGCGCTCGCAGGTACCCGGGCCTGCGAGTGGTAAATTAGCTACCGATGGACGCGCAGGGGTAGGCGACCAGGCCCCTGTTGCTGAAAATGCTACTGGTAGCCACTTATTGGACGTGAGAGTAAATCTCGTGGATGTTCGAGGGTCGCGTGGATCGTCGTCCGTTAGGAAGCGTCCACACGACCCTGCTCTGGTGGGAGATGGGTCAGTGGGTCTGTCCTCAGATGAGGAAGGCCTGCTGGCTCCGAAGCTGCCGACCGCGAGGAGAGGTCGGCAGGCTTCAAAGGGGGTGACTGCTTCGCGGCCGCGGAGGGATGCGCAAGGGAGGTTTTTTGCGCTCCAATACCCCGGCGGCCAGCGAAGCAGAAAGTGACATGGGGGTCACCACAGAGGACCCTGGTGGCGAGAGCTGTGCCTCGCTTGGGAGCTCCAAGGCGGAGCTCAATGCCACCAGAAGGGAGCAGCGCAAAGCCGTCGCGGCCGACGAAGTGTCGGAGATGGCCCGACGTGCACGCGAGCGACGCGCTGCTCTAGCGGCAGAAGGGGAGCCATCCGCGGTGGCCTTGAGTCAGCTGGCCTTGGACGGGGTGGACTTGGTCCTGAAGGTTGCCACCAAATCTGGCAGCCTGAAGGGCACATTCACCCGCGGTCTGAAGGAGGCTGCCGCGGACATCAAGGAGGCGGTTGGCACCCTCCTCAACAGGACGGCCTCAGACGAGGTCGCGAAGTTGCAGGAGGAGAACGGCCGCCTCCGAAATGATTTGGAGGACCTCCGGCGGCAAGTCGCTGCGCTGAGCGAGCAGCAGCAGCGACGCACGTCCACCGATGCCGCACCCGTGGTGGCCCCGGCTCCCGCACCGAGACCGGCAAGCGCTCGTACCGATGACGAGGTCGAGCGCATTGTCCGACTCTGCTTGCTCCAGTGCGGGAGCATGATGAACGCTCGTATTGAGGCGATTTCTCGGCGCCTCCCTGCGGAAATCATCCGTCCGCCTCTAGCCGCCGATGCTCGGCGGAGGACTGAGGAGGCGCCGAGACCTGCGTCTCGCAAGGCGAAGCCCGCGGAGGGTGCCCAGAAGCCCGCGGAGGGAACTCCCCCGAGCGATCAGCCCACGACTGCCGGGTCTAAGGGTGAGACCTGGGCGACAGTCGTGGGCCGCAAGAAGGCCCGCAAAGCCGCTAAGGCGGCCTCAGCAGCAGCACGCGCCCCCGGCCGAACCGCAAAGGCGGTTGCTCAGCCTGCGCGGCGGACTGCCAAAGGTGGTCGCAAAGGACCGACGCTGCATGCTCCGCGTTCCGAAGCTGTGACGCTCACGCTACAGCCAGGAGCGGCGGAGCGCGGCGTAACGTACGCGTCGGTCATCGCCGAGGCCAAGGCCAGGATCAAACTGTCGGATCTTGGCCTTCAGTCCGTCGCCCTCAGGCAAGCTGCCACGGGTGCGCGGCTGTTTGAGGTGGCCGGTGCTGCGAGCGGCAGTGCCGAAAAGGCGGACGCTCTGGCCGCCAAACTGAGGGAGGTCCTCAACCCTGAGGATGTCCGGGTCTCCAGGCCAATGAAAACCGCAGAGGTGCGGATCGCTGGCCTGGATGATTCCGTGACCTCTGAAGAGGTGGTGGCGGCCGTTGCCCGAAGCGGTGAGTGTCCGCCGGACAAGGTGCGGGCCGGCGACATACGCGCCGACGCTACCGGACTCGGCGTAGTCTGGGTTCGGTGCCCTGTAGCGACGGCGAAGAAGATCGCCGATAGTGGCAGATTGCTGGTGGGCTGGGTTGCAGCGAGGGTCAAACTCCTGCAGCCCCGGGCTTTGCGGTGCTTCCGGTGCCTGGAAAAGGGGCACGTCCGGGCAAAGTGCACCGCCGAGGTTGACCGCAGCGACCTTTGCTACCGCTGTGGTCAGCCTGGCCACAAGGCGGCCCAGTGTTCCGCGGCGCTCAACTGCAGTTTGTGTTCGGCTGCAGGGAAGCCAGCGGGACACAGAGTGGGCGGAGGGGCCTGTGGTGCGCCTGCCAGCAAGGCCAAGAAGAAAAAGAAGAGGGGCACTCAGCCTGCCGGGGAGATCTCGACCCCCCCGCAGGCTAGTAGCTCTGCGGCCGACTCCCGGCCCAGGACCGTTGCCGAGGGAATGGAATGTCAATAATGGCACAACTCCATTTCCTCCAGGGCAACATCAACCACTGTGCCAGAGCTCAGGATCTCCTACTCCAGAGCATGGCAGAGTGGTCGATCAACGTGGCTGTGGTCGCCGAACCGTATTTCATCCCCGACCGTGACAACTGGTTGGGGTGCGCTGACGGTTTGGTGGCCATTATTGGCGAGACTCTGATCGACCCGTCTCGGGGCCGCGGCTGGGTTGCTGCGGTGTCGGGCGGTATCGTCGTTGTGGGGGCGTATTTCTCCCCCAACAAGAGTCTCGCCGACTTCGAGGGTTTCCTTGTCGAGTTGGGCGCCGTCGTAGGCCGCCATCACCCTCGTCCCGTTCTGGTGCTTGGGGATCTCAACGCCAAGTCATCGGCGTGGGGATCTCCGGTCACTGACCCTCGGGGCGAGGTGCTGGAAGAGTGGGCGGTGACGACCGGTCTGGTCGTCCTAAATCGGGGTTCGGAATTTACGTGCGTGCGGCAGCGGGGCGGTTCGATAGTGGACGTCTCGTTCGCTAGCCCCTCTGTCGCCAGCCGAGTCCGCGACTGGCGTGTCGCCGTGGAGGTGGAGACGTTGTCGGACCATCGGTATATCCGGTTCGACGTCTCCGCCCAGACCGCGAGCGGCCGCCATCCAACAACCCCGATTAACGACGGCCCGCGTTGGGCGCTTAAGCGCATCGACAAGGAGCTACTCGAGGAAGCTGCCTTAGTCCAGTCCTGGACCTGGGAGTCGGCGACGAACGGACCCGTCGACGTCGAGGCGGTGGCGCTGTGGTTTCGCGGGGCGATGACGCAGATCTGCGACGCGTCCATGCCCCGCGTCCGCCAACAGTCCGCAAGGCGCCAGGTGTACTGGTGGACCGCAGAGATCGCGCGGCTGCGCGTCGAGTGCGTTGCGGTTCGCCGCCAGTACACTCGATACCGGAGGCGACGTCGACGGGATCCCGCCGAGGAGGACGCGCTGTATGAGGTGTACCGCGCGTCCAAGGAGACTCTGTGGCTGGCCATCGGCGACTCAAAGTCGCGTGCCAGGGAAGAGCTACTGGGGTCCCTGGATCGGGATCCGTGGGGGCGCCCCTACCGTTGGGCACGGGGCAAGCTGCGGGCCTGGGCGCCTCCACTTACCCAGACGATGCAACCCCAGTTGCTAGAGGCGGTAGTGTCGGCCCTCTTCCCTGAGCGAGCGGGACACGTTCCCCCGGCGATGGCTTCGCCCTCAGCCACAGACTCTCCAGAAGAGGAGAGCACCGATGTCCCCGAGGTGACGCAAGCAGAGACGAGAGCGGCCGTGTCGCGACTCCGGGCCAAGAACACAGCGCCCGGACCCGACGGAGTTCCTGGTCGAGCTCTCGTCTTAGCTCTGAAGGAGCTAGAGCCCCAGCTGAGGGGGCTCTTCACGGCATGTCTCGAGCGGGGCCAGTTTCCCAGTGTGTGGAAGGAGGGGAGGCTGGTCCTGCTCAGGAAGGAGGGGCGCCCCGCGGACTCGCCGTCCGCGTATCGGCCCATAGTGTTGCTAGACGAGGCGGGCAAACTTTTTGAGCGTATTATCGCAGATCGCCTCGTCAGCCACTTGTGCAGGGAGGGGCCGAACCTAGACGATAAACAGTTTGGGTTTCGTCGGGGGCGCTCCACCATAGATGCCATCATGCGCGTGAGGGCCCTGGCGGAGGAAACGGTGTCCCGGGGTGGGGTGGTGCTGGCGGTGTCCTTGGACATCTCCAACGCCTTCAATACCCTGCCCTGGAGTTGTATTCGGGAGGCGCTGCATTACCACCGTGTGCCTCCCTACCTCCGCCGTACAGTAGGGGCTTACCTGGAAGGTAGATGCGTCACCTATCGGGGACGTGACGGTGCCGGTCGGCGCCTCACGTCGTGCGGTGTCCCACAGGGATCGGTCCTGGGACCGCTCCTGTGGAACATCGGATACGACTGGGTGCTGAGAGGCGAACTCCCGTCGGGCGCCGACTTGACGTGTTACGCGGACGACACGCTTGTCACTGCCCGGGGGAGCTCGCACAGGGAAGCGACGTTGATAGCCACGGCTGCGGTGTCACAGGTGGTGAACCGCATCCGGCGCCTGGGCCTGGAGGTGGCCCTGAACAAGTCGGAGGCCATGGTGTTTCATGGCCCCCGACGCGCGCCGGCGCCGGGATCACACATCGTGGTCAGTGGGACCCGGATAGCTGTCGAGTCCACCATGAAGTACCTGGGATTGGTGCTCGACAGCCGTTGGGAATTCGGTCCCCACTTCCGGCGGCTGGCGCCCAAGCTGATGGGTGCAGCAGGCGCGCTTTCAACGTTGCTTCCCAACTTGGGGGGCCCGAGCGCCGCCTGTAGGCGGTTGTACGTGGGAATCGTGCGATCCATGGCCCTGTATGGGGCCCCTGTGTGGGCGCTCGACATGACGGCCAGTACTCTCGCCATTCTGCGGAAGCCGCAGAGGGCGATGGCCGTCAGAGTCGTCCGCGGGTATCGCACGATCTCCTACGAGGCGGCTTGCGTCCTGGCCGGATCCCCGCCCTGGGACCTAGAGGCGAAAGTACTCGCGTCATTATATCGATGGCGCGAGGAAGAGCGGGCACGGGGCTCGAGACCGGTGCAGCGGCAGATCGCGCGGCGCCGAGAGGAGCTCCGTCAGGTCCTGGTGGCGGAATGGCGGCAGAGGCTTCTGCGCCCTACCGCCGGCCTCGCTACCGTCGAGGCGATCCGGCCAGTACTCGACGACTGGCTCGGGAGAAGGCATGGCTCCCTGTCGTTCAGGGTGACACAGGTATTGTCGGGGCACGGTTGCTTCGGCAAGTACCTGTGTCGCATAGACAGGGAGCCGGACGCTCGGTGCCACCACTGCGTCCATTGTGGGGAGGACACGGCGCAACACACGCTCGCCGAGTGTGTGGCTTGGGAGGAGCAGCGCCGTGCCCTCACATCAGAAGTGGGAGGCGATCTGTCGCTGCCGGCCGTGGTTCGTAGTATGGTCGGTAGCGCAGAGTCGTGGGACGCGGTGGTGTCCTTCTGCGAGGACGTGATGTCGCAGAAGGAAGCTGCGGAACGGGAGAGGGAGATCTCCACTCCCTTCCCAGGCCGCAGAAGACGCACCGGGCGCAGAAGAAGAGCGGATAACGCCCTCTTCCGCCCCCCATGAATGGGTCCAGGGGCGACGGACTTGGGGAAGTCCCCGCCCCCTATCCGATGGGCCCGAGGCGGAGGCGCGCGCGGTGTCTACGCGCGCCTCTAAGAGGATGCACGGGGTAGTCGAACACCTCACTACCCCGTGCTAGAGACGAGGCCCGGACAGATTGGGCCAGCACTAGTGTGGGGCTGCGGAAGAATGTGGATTCCCGCGGCCCCGCGCGCACGTGCGAGGAGACACCGGGGTGGTTTTAGCCGGTAAGAGTCCGGCACGCCCCTCCGCCTCTCCCCAGGCGGAGGAAGTCCATGAGGATTTCCCCCCGTAAAAAAAAAAAAAAAAAAAAGGTTAGGTTAGGTTAGGTTAGGTTAGGTTAGGTTGGGGGTCCCCCCACAGCGTTGACTTCCTCGTAGTGACCCCTGGGCAACGTCGCGCCTGACCACCGTAACGGAGTGGCAGGCCGGCGGCTAACGAACGCTGTGAATCGCTTGCTTTAATTGTCGTGAGCTTCCGATATTGTTGGTGGCAATGCCACAACCACTGAGGGACGCCTCCGGGCGTTTTCTCCCCAAAGGCCCTTCTCAGGGCCAACCCAAAGGCCCTTCTCAGGGCCAACCAAAAGGCCCTTCTCAGGGCCAAACTAAATCCCGGGATGCTTCGGCATCAGAGACCAGCCGCGCACCATCTGCGGCGAGTCTAGCACGTAGTAGTGACATCGTGTCGGACTTTTCCGACAACGAGTCGATTTTGAGTGGCACGACTTGCGGTTCCACACGCCAGTCAAGAAAGCGGGCCTTCCTTAGGCAGGACTCCAGAGGCTCTCCGGACCAAACGGAGAAGCCTGCGAAGCGGGCGGTGATTCAGGCTGACTTGGAAGAGAGGATCTCTTCCAACGAACAACGTGCGAGAACCACCAGAGCCAAGGCTGGCTACGGCGCCTCCAGCGTCCTCTACGCGGACCACTCCGTAGAGGAAATGGAGCGCATGGCTCTGGAGGATCAGCAGGAGATTCTGGAGGTGGCCTCCAAGTCCTCCAATTTGAAGGGGACCTTCCAGAAGGCCCTGAAATGCCGGGCAGCGAGCTTGCTCGGCATCGTCAAGGAGTTGGCACAGCGCACCACCTCCGACGAAACGCGGCAACTGCAGGGGAAGGTGGATCGCCTGCAAAAAGAGGTGTCGGCGCTGCACGCGCGCGTTGCCGAGCTCATGGCCCGGCCTGAGGGGACATCGGAAGGTCCAGCGTCGATGCCCGCCCCCTCCAACCTTGAGGAAATCATCCGCAAGGTCGTAATGGAGGAGAGGGCCTTCACCCGGGCCTGCTTCGCAGGAATAGAGGACCGGCTACTTCCGGAGAAGCGGCTTCGCCCTCCACTCGCGGCGGATAAGGTATCCGAGAGGACCCCTAGCGCACCGGGTCCTTCAACGGCCCCAGCCCAGCGGGAGTCCAAGGGCAAGGGAAAGGGTAAGGGGAAGAAGACCACCCCGGCCGCCCCGACTGCCCAGACGGTCCCTCAGGACCTTCCGAGGGAGGACCCACTCCTGCCCTCCACCACCCCTTCCAACCAGCCGTGGGTGAAGGTGGTGTCGAAGAAGCGGAAGGGGAAGAAGAAAGTGGCCCCCAAGCCTCCTGCAGCCAAACCTGCAGCCGCAGCGGAGAAGAGGAAGAAACTCCCTCTTCCTCCGAAATCCGCAGCCGTCGTGGTCACGCTGACCCCTGAAGCAGCGGAGCGAGGGGAGACGTACGAGTCCGTACTACGACGGGCTCGCACTAACGTCGACCCTACGCAACTCGGGGCGGGCAGGGTCACGTGCCGAAGGACCCAAACGGGGGCTCGTATCTTTGAGTTCTCCGGGGCTCAAGGCGGCACCAAGGCGGACCTCTTTGCCTCGAAATTGAGAGAGGCTGTCGCGGACACGGCCAAGGTCGTGAGGCCGGTCAAATGTGTGGCACTCGAGGTGACCGATCTCGACGACTCGGTCACGCAAGAAGAGGTGGTAGCCGCGGTTGCGGCGGTGGGAGGCTGCGCCGTCGAGTTGGTCAAGGGTCGCACCATCAGACCAGGCCGCGGGGGTATGGGCACGATGCGTTTGGAGTGCCCCATCGCATGTGCCAAGGCAGTCCTCGCCAAGGGTCGCCTGCAAGTGGGGCTTAGCTCGGGTGGGGTCCGAGCGCTTGAGGACGAGCCGATGCGCTGTTTCAAGTGCTTCGGCATCGGCCACACCCGGGCTCTCTGTCCGTCATCTGCCGAGCGCAAGGAGCTCTGCTTCCGCTGCGGAAAAGAGGGTCACAGGTCGGCCACCTGCAAGGCAACAACTCCGCATTGCGTCGTGTGTGCGGCCAATGGTCGTCCAGCCGACCATGTGATGACGGGCAGGAAGTGCCGCCCACCCACAAAGAAGGGCAAAGTCCAGGCGCCACAGCGACCTGCCACTGCTGCCGCCGTCACTGAAACCCCAGTTCCAGTGCCGGCCTCCGAGGGAAGTGCCATGAACACCGACTAATGGCTGGACATCGTCGACGTGTTCTACAGGCAAACACCAACCACTGCAGAGCGGCCCAGGACCTGCTGGTCCAAACCCTTGCGGAGTGGTTGGTGGATGTGGCGGTTGTCGCCGAGCCGTACTCTGTCCCTGGCAGCTGGCTGGGTGACGATAGCGGTTCGGTTGCACTGGTGACGCGGTCTTCCTCGGACTCCCCTCCTCTCTCGCTCTTAGAGAGGGGACCGGGATACGTGGCCGCCGCGTGGGGAGACATTGCCCTCGTAGGGGTGTATTTCTCCCCAAACCGCCCTCTCTCGGAGTTCGAGCACTACCTCGACGGTCTCACCAGGGTGGCAGGTAGAGTGGCGCAGCGGCGGGTGCTTGTCGTAGGCGACTTCAACGCCAAGTCGGTGACATGGGGCAACCCGACCACCGATGCACGAGGACGCGAGTTGGAGACCTGGTCCGTCTCATCCGGACTGTCCCTCCTAAACAGAGGCACAGTCCACACCTGCGTGCGGCGGGAGGGGGGCTCCATCGTTGATCTCGCCTTTGCCTCCCCTTCTTTGGCGGCTTGTGTAGTGGACTGGCGGGTGGAGCTTTTGGAGACGTTGGCCGACCACCGATACGTGCGGTTTGACATCTCCACCCAGGACTATCCTGGGGCGCGCGGTGGTCGGTCACACTTCCCGCGGTGGGCGCTCACCCGCCTGGACCGGGAGGCCGCAGCGGAGGCGGCGTTCGTCCAAGACTGGCTGTCGTCTCCTGTCGACGTACACGATGTGGATGCCACGGCAGTCCAGTTGAGGGACTCCCTGACCGAGGTGTGCAATTCTAGCATGCCCCGGTCTCACCGTCGGCCTCCTCGACGTGCGGTTTACTGGTGGTCGGAGGAGCTGACACGGCTGCGGGCCGCCTGTGTGGCAGCCAGGCGGGCCTATACCAGGAGCCGGCGGCGGCGTAACCGCGACCTCGAAAACGAGGACCGCCTCTACGCGGCCTATAAAGACGCCAAGTCGTCGCTGACGGCACAAATGGGCGCCGCTCAGGATCGTGCGAGGGAGGAGATGGCTGAGGGCCTAGACGCCGATCCCTTTGGGAGGCCGTACAGGGCGGCGCGCAACAAACTGCGCCCGTACGGCCCTCCATTGTCTGAGACCCTCGAGCCGACATTGCTGGATGGGGTGGTCCAGTCCCTGTTTCCGCGCAGGGATATCAACTTCACTCCACCAGTGATGAGCGCTCCCCAGGGTGTGTTCTCACCGACCGAGGAGGAGATCCCTCCAGTGACGGAGGATGAGTTCGAGAGGGCGACTCACTGTCTCCGGGGGAAAAAGACGGCTCCAGGTCCGGACGGCGTCCCCGCAAAGGTGGTGGCCATTGCCGCGTCTCAGATGGGGGAAAGGTTTCGGGACCTGTTCAGTTCTTGCCTGACGTGTGGGAGGTTCCCGAAAGCTTGGAAGGAGGGCCAATTGTGCCTTCTTCGGAAGGAAGGGCGGCCGGTGGATTCCCCATCGGCATACCGACCCATCGTCTTGCTGGATGAGGTCGGTAAAATGTTCGAGCGGATCCTCGCCGCCCGCATCAACAAGCACCTGTGCACAATTGGCCCGGACCTGTCGGACGCCCAGTTCGGCTTTCGAGCTGAACGCTCGACTGTCGACGCCCTGTCCCGACTCAAGGGGCAGGCGAGGGAGGCGATGGATGCGGGGGATGGATTGTTGGCTGTGTCATTCGACATATCCAACGCCTTCAACTCCATTCCCCACTCCACCATTCTTGAGGCGCTCCGCTTTCACGGGGTGCCTCCTTATTTGCGGGATCTCTTGGCGGACTACCTGAGGGACCGCACTGTCCTTCTGGTGGACAAGTCTGGCCAGCTGCGAAGGTACCGCGTCGAGTCCGGTGTTCCGCAGGGCTCTGTTCTAGGACCACTCCTGTGGAACATCGGGTTCGACTGGCTCTTGCGGGGCAACCTCCCCCGTGGCACGTCTGTCATCTGCTATGCAGACGACACGCTCCTCACTGCCCGGGGGAGAAATTTCGGAGAGGCGGCCAGCTTGGCTTCGGCGGGTGGTTCAAGGGTGGTAGAGAGGG
This sequence comes from Spodoptera exigua, assembly GCA_902829305.4. Lineage (NCBI taxonomy): Eukaryota > Metazoa > Arthropoda > Insecta > Lepidoptera > Noctuidae > Spodoptera > Spodoptera exigua. Next base: position 40,977 of record LR824601.2, on the reverse strand, counting down.
TCTCCCGCCTAGGGCTGACGGTGGCGCTGCACAAGACCGAGGCAGTGTTCTTCCACGGGTCCCGGCAACGCCAACCGCCTGACGCGCACATTCACGTGGAGGGTGTTCGCATTGGGGTGCAGGCCCAGATGAAGTACCTGGGCCTAGTCCTCGATAGCAAGTGGCGCTTCAGCGCGCATTTCAGTGGGCTATCGACACGCCTATTGAGGACTGCGGGCGCCCTCTCGTGGCTCCTCCCTAACCTCGGGAGACCTGGCGACCAGTGCCGGCGTCTATACGCCGGCATTCTGAAGAGCATGGCCCTATACGGGGCACCTATCTGGGCGGACTCACTGTGCAGACGGGAGAACGTCGCCGCCATCCGCAGGCCACAAAGGGCCATTGCACAGCGGGTGGCGAGGGCATATCGCACAGTGGGTTTCGCAGCGGCGTGCGCTCTGGCGGGAACCCCTCCTTGGGAACTCGAGGCTTGGGTGCTCGCCAGGGTGTACGACTGGACGGCAGAGCAGAGGGCGCTCAACCGTTCCCCGTGCTCAAGGGAACGGGAAAATGTGCGGGATGAGGTTAGGGAGGCCATCACTCGGCACTGGGCTGAGGAACTCGCCTCCGCAGCGTTTGGCCGCCGGACGCTGGACGCCATCGGGCCCGTCCTGAACGACTGGCTCGATCGGCAGCACGGCTGCCTGTCGTTTCGTTTGGTGCAGGTGCTGTCCGGGCATGGTTGCTTCGGGTCGTACCTGCACCGAATAGGGAGGGAGGAATCGCCACAGTGCCACCACTGTGGCGCCACGTTGGATACCGCAGAGCACACTCTAGAGGTGTGCCCAGCGTGGGATGAACCCCGCCGCGCCTTGGTTGCAGTGGTCGGGGACGACCTCTCACTTCCCAGCGTAATAACATCCATGCTGGGAAGTGAGGAGGCATGGACAGCGGTAGCCTCCTTCTGTGAGGACGTCATGTCACAGAAGGAGGCGGCGGAGCGCATGCGGGAAGAAGACCCTCTCGCAGCGCCGCTCCGCCAACGACGAAGGGGCGCACGAAGACGGCGTGTACTACGTCCGTCCTCATCTGCTCCAGGGGGTGATCAGCAGGCGACAAGCGCGGGGGCGCAAGCGCCAGCATCGCACGCATCACCCGTGCTCCGGCCATCATAAAGGCTCCTCCCTAGGGGGGAATTGAGGGGCCTGCCATGAGGCGGGCAGTCGCCGGTGGGGGACTGGACGTCATGGATTCCCAGACCCCCTCCACTCAGGCGAGGCCGGAGTGCCACTGGGTTTTTTAGTGGGTATACCGGGAACGACTTTACCGGGGAGTCCCACATAACCCTCTCCCGTCCCCCGACGGGAAGGGTATGCGTAATAGCATTTTTCCCAGTGCCGCAAAAAAAAAAAAAAAAAAAGGTTAGGTTAGGTTAGGTTAGGTTTGTTGGCGGTGTCATTCGACATATCCAACGCCTTCAACTCCATTCCCCACTCCACCATCCTAGAGGCGCTCCGCTTCCATGGGGTGCCTCTGTATTTACGGGCACTCTTGGCGGACTACCTGAGGGACCGCACTGTCCTTCTGGTGGACAAGTCTGGCCAGCTGCGAAGATACGGCGTCGAGTCCGGTGTTCCGCAGGGCTCTGTTCTAGGACCACTCCTGTGGAACATCGGGTTCGACTGGCTCTTGAGGGGCAACCTCCCTCGTGGCACGTCTGTCATCTGCTACGCAGACGACACGCTCCTTACTGCCCGGGGGAGGAATTTCGGAGAGGCGGCCAGCTTGGCCTCGGCGGGCGGTTCACAGGTGGTGGAGAGAGTCTCCCGCCTTGGGTTGACGGTGGCGCTGCACAAGACCGAAGCCGTGTTTTTCCATGGGCCCCGGCAGCGTCAACCGCCCGACGCCCATATCTATGTAGAGGGTGTCCGCATTGGGGTGCAGGCCCAGATGAAGTACCTGGGCCTAGTCCTCGATAGTAAGTGGCGCTTCAGCGCACACTTCAGTGGGCTGTCGACGCGCTTATTGAGGACTGCGGGCGCCCTCTCGTGGCTCCTCCCTAACCTCGGGAGACCCGGCGACCAATGCCGGCGTTTATACGCCGGCATTCTCAAGAGCATGGCCCTATATGGGGCACCTATCTGGGCGGACTCACTGTGCAGACGGGAGAACGTCGCCGCCATCCGCAGGCCACAAAGGGCCATTGCACAGCGGGTGGCGAGGGCATATCGCACAGTGGGTTTCGCGGCGGCGTGCGCTCTGGCAGGAACTCCTCCTTGGGAACTCGAGGCTTGGGTCCTCGCCAGGGTGTACGACTGGACGGCAGAGCAGAGGGCGCTCAACCGTTCCCCGTGTCCAAGGGAACGGGAAAATGTGCGGGATGAGGTTAGGGAGGCAATCACCCGGCACTGGGCTGGAGATCTAGCCTCCGCAACGTTCGGCCGACGGACACTGGACGCCATCGGGCCCGTCTTGAATGACTGGCTTGATCGGCAGCACGGCTGCCTGTCTTTTCGTCTGGTGCAGGTACTGTCCGGGCATGGTTGCTTCGGGTCATACCTGCACAGAATTGGGAGGGAAGAATCGCCACAATGCCACCACTGTGGCGCCGCGGTGGATACTGCAGAGCACACCCTAGAGGTGTGCCCATCGTGGGATGAACCCCGCCGCGCCTTGGTGGCAGTGGTCGGGGACGACCTCTCACTTCCCAGCATAATAACATCCATGCTGGGGAGTGAGGAGGCATGGGCAGCGGTGGCCTCCTTCTGTGAGGACGTCATGTCACAGAAGGAGGCGGCGGAGCGCATGCGGGAAGAAGATCCTCTCGCAGCGCCGCTCCGCCAGCGAAGAAGGGGTGGACGAAGACGGCGTACACAACGTCCGTCGTCACCTGCTCCAGGGGGTGATCAGCGGGCGACAAGCGCGGGGGCGCAAGCGCCTGCATCGCACGAATCACCCGTGCTCCGGCCATCATAAAGGCTCCTCCCTGCTAGGGGGGGATTTGAGGGGCCTGCCATGAGGCGGGCAGTCGCCGGTGGGGGCCTGGACGACATGGATTCCCAGACCCCCTCTACTCAGGCGAGGCCGGAGTGCCACTGGGTTTTTTAGTGGGTATACCGGGAACGACTTTACCGGGGAGTCCCACATAACCCTCTCCCGTCCCCCGACGGGAAGGGTATGCGTAATAGCATTTTTCCCAGTGCCGCAAAAAAAAAAAAAAAAAAAAAAAAAAAGGTTAGGTTAGGTTAAGAGCTACTGGGGTCCCTGGATCGGGATCCGTGGGGGCGCCCCTACCGTTGGGCACGGGCCAAGCTACGGGCCTGGGCGCCTCCACTTACCCAGACGATGCAACCCCAGTTGCTAGAGGCGGTAGTGTCGGCCCTCTTCCCTGAGCGAGCGGGACACGTTCCCCCGGCGATGGCTTCGCCCTCAGCCACAGACTCTCCAGAAGAGGAGAGCACCGATGTCCCCGAGGTGACGCAAGCAGAGACGAGAGCGGCCGTGTCGCGACTCCGGGCCAAGAACACAGCGCCCGGACCCGACGGAGTTCCTGGTCGAGCTCTCGTCTTAGCTCTGAAGGAGCTAGAGCCCCAGCTGAGGGGGCTCTTCACGGCATGTCTCGAGCGGGGCCAGTTTCCCAGTGTGTGGAAGGAGGGGAGGCTGGTCCTGCTCAGGAAGGAGGGGCGCCCCGCGGACTCGCCGTCCGCGTATCGGCCCATAGTGTTGCTAGACGAGGCGGGCAAACTTTTTGAGCGTATTATCGCAGATCGCCTCGTCAGCCACTTGTGCAGGGAGGGGCCGAACCTAGACGATAAACAGTTTGGGTTTCGTCGGGGGCGCTCCACCATAGATGCCATCATGCGCGTGAGGGCCCTGGCGGAGGAAACGGTGTCCCGGGGTGGGGTGGTGCTGGCGGTGTCCTTGGACATCTCCAACGCCTTCAATACCCTGCCCTGGAGTTGTATTCGGGAGGCGCTGCATTACCATCGTGTGCCTCCCTACCTCCGCCGTACAGCAGGGGCTTACCTGGAAGGTAGATGCGTCACCTATCGGGGACGTGACGGTGCCGGTCGGCGCCTCACGTCGTGCGGTGTCCCACAGGGATCGGTCCTGGGACCGCTCCTGTGGAACATCGGATACGACTGGGTGCTGAGAGGCGAACTCCCGTCGGGCGCCGACTTGACGTGTTACGCGGACGACACGCTTGTCACTGCCCGGGGGAGCTCGCACAGGGAAGCGACGTTGATAGCCACGGCTGCGGTGTCACAGGTGGTGAACCGCATCCGGCGCCTGGGCCTGGAGGTGGCCCTGAACAAGTCGGAGGCCATGGTGTTTCATGGCCCCCGACGCGCGCCGGCGCCGGGATCACACATCGTGGTCAGTGGGACCCGGATAGCTGTCGAGTCCACCATGAAGTACCTGGGATTGGTGCTCGACAGCCGTTGGGAATTCGGTCCCCACTTCCGGCGGCTGGCGCCCAAGCTGATGGGTGCAGCGGGCGCGCTTTCAACGTTGCTTCCCAACTTGGGGGGCCCGAGCGCCGCCTGTAGGCGGTTGTACGTGGGAATCGTGCGATCCATGGCCCTGTATGGGGCCCCTGTGTGGGCGCTCGACATGACGGCCAGTACTCTCGCCATTCTGCGGAAGCCGCAGAGGGCGATGGCCGTCAGAGTCGTCCGCGGGTATCGCACGATCTCCTACGAGGCGGCTTGCGTCCTGGCCGGATCCCCGCCCTGGGACCTAGAGGCGAAAGTACTCGCGTCATTATATCGATGGCGCGAGGAAGAGCGGGCACGGGGCTCGAGACCGGTGCAGCGGCAGATCGCGCGGCGCCGAGAGGAGCTCCGTCAGGTCCTGGTGGCGGAATGGCGGCAGAGGCTTCTGCGCCCTACCGCCGGCCTCGCTACCGTCGAGGCGATCCGGCCAGTACTCGACGACTGGCTCGGGAGAAGGCATGGCTCCCTGTCGTTCAGGGTGACACAGGTATTGTCGGGGCACGGTTGCTTCGGCAAGTACCTGTGTCGCATAGACAGGGAGCCGGACGCTCGGTGCCACCACTGCGTCCATTGTGGGGAGGACACGGCGCAACACACGCTCGCCGAGTGTGTGGCTTGGGAGGAGCAGCGCCGTGCCCTCACATCAGAAGTGGGAGGCGATCTGTCGCTGCCGGCCGTGGTTCGTAGTATGGTCGGTAGCGCAGAGTCGTGGGACGCGGTGGTGTCCTTCTGCGAGGACGTGATGTCGCAGAAGGAAGCTGCGGAACGGGAGAGGGAGATCTCCACTCCCTTCCCAGGCCGCAGAAGACGCACCGGGCGCAGAAGAAGGGCGGATAACGCCCTCTTCCGCCCCCCATGAATGGGTCCAGGGGCGACGGACTTGGGGAAGTCCCCGCCCCCTATCCGATGGACCCGAGGCGAAGGCGCGCGCGGTGTCTACGCGCGCCTCTAAGAGGATGCACGGGGTAGTCGAACACCTCACTACCCCGTGCTAGAGACGAGGCCCGGACAGACCGGGCCAGCACTAGTGTGGGGCTGCGGAAGAATGTGGATTCCCGCGGCCCCGCGCGCACGTGCGAGAAGACACCGGGGTGGTTTTAGCCGGTAAGAGTCCGGCACGCCCCTCCGCCTCTCCCCAGGCGGAGGAAGTCCATGAGGATTTCCCCCCGTAAAAAAAAAAAAAAAAAAAAAAAAAAAAAAAAAAAAAAAAAAAAAAAAAAAAAAAAAAAGGTTAGGTTAGGTTAGGTTAGGTTGGGGTGCGCGCAGAAGACCTCCCCGTGCGTTCGGCGGCTGCTGGTCCCTTGTGGATACGTCCGGGGGGAAGAGCAGTCGTTGGACCGGTGCACCCTGGGTACGGACAATAATCACTTCGCGTAAGAGGAGTATTATTGTCCGGAGCTAACTTCTGCAGGAGGGGTCGCTCCTGCCCCGTCGTCTTAGTCGATTTGGTGAGGACGTGACCACACCCTCTTAGGCGCAGGCGCGTCAATGCGGGGTTCGTTTGTCTCCTCATTCATTGAGGAACAAACCTTTCGGCGGGTCCGCTGATTCGGGTTGGCCGGACAGCGGACGGAGGCATGTCTCAATGCCGTCGTCGGGGGGCTTGGCTTTACCGCCCGGCCCCAGAGGAAGGACACCTCTAAGATAAAAAACCACCCAATCCCAAGTTTTGGGAGCGCGGCGAGGGGATGAATGGCCGTTGGGTGTACGGTCGTTAGCGCTCCCACCTGCTGGTACCTGCCGCCCCCAGCAGTATGTAGGCTTACCCGGGTACCTAAGCCTCTGCCCAGGATTGACCATTACTTGCTTTGTACTCATGGGAACAATATGGAGACCCTTACAAACAAAATAAAAAACAAAAATGACGAGGTGGGTGAAACCGTACCAATGGTACTTATTGAGCGGAAAGGCGTTCTGTCGGACTCAGATAGCGCGTCGAGCCGTATGAGCGTGGCGAGCGCGGTAAGCGGAAAACGCTTACGCAAACGCCCAAGAGAGGGTGTAGACTCAGGGTCTGAATCGGCCCTTAGTGACACAGCAGTACCGGCCCCCAAGGTCGGCACTAAAAAGGGAGGGAGAGGTAGGCCTACCACCACAGGCAAATATGTTGGTATCGGCCTATCCAGGCGTGAGGCTGCGGCTGCAATAAAAGCCGCTGCAGTCGCCGAAAAACTAGAGGAGGACGAGCGGCAGATTGCGGCTCTGACAGCTCCGACAGCCAACTGTGCTTCCGCTGCGGTCAGCCCGGTCACAAGGCTGGCACGTGCACTGCCGCGCCGCACTGCGTCATCTGCGCGGCATCTGGTAAGCCAGCTGACCATCATACCGGGTCAAAGGCCTGCGCCAAGGTCAAGAAAAATGCCAAGAGACAGCCGGCTCATCCGCTGGCTACTAACAAGGATTCGACGCAGAAGGCAACCAGCTCCTCGCAGCCGGTTCACCCGCCGGTTGCGGCAGAACATCCGCCGAGGGCTGGGAAGGAGGCAACGGCAATGGAAACCCAATAATGGCCCTACGTCGTCTCCTTCAAGCCAACATAAACCACTGCGCCAGGGCTCAGGATCTCTTGCTTCAGAGCATGGCGCAGTGGTCGATCGATGTGGCAGTTGTATCCGAGCCGTATTTTGTGCCACCCAGGGATGACTGGGTGTGCGACACAAACCGCTCGGTAGCACTTATTTTGAGGTCTGCCGGCGACACCCTTCCCTTCGAGGCCGTCACCCGAGGGCGGGGCTATGTTGCGGCAGTTTGGGGAAATATCATGGTCGCGGGGGTGTATTTCCCCCCCAGCCTTTCTCTCGCCGACATGGAGGATCTGATATTGGAGTTGGGCACGATTGTCAGTCGTAGTCATCCTCGTCCCGTGATAGTCCTTGGGGACTTCAATGCCAAATCCACGGCTTGGGGTTCCCCGTGTACGAATGCGCGGGGCGAGTTAGTGGAGGAGTGGGCGGTCGAGCAGGGCCTGCTTCTCCTAAACCGGGGTTCCGTGCAGACGTGCGTGCGGCAGCGAGGTGGGTCTATAGTGGACTTATCTTTCGCTAGCCCCGCTCTCGCACGCACTGTCCAGGACTGGCACGTGTTGGAGGAGGTAGAGACGCTGTCTGACCACCGATATATTCGATTCAGCGTCTCTGCTCAGACCTCGGTTGGGCCGATCCAAGCGACCCCGGTGGGCGTTGGAGACGGTCCGCGTTGGGCGTTAAAGTGGTTGGACAGGGAGGCTCTCTTGGAGGCCTCTATCGTCAAGGCCTGGTTGGACTCTCCAGACAGGCCAACCAACATCGACGAGGAGGCGGAGTGGTTCCGGGAGAGCATGTCGCACATCTGCGACGCTGGCATGCCCCGAGTCCGGCCGCTACCATCCAGGCGCCAAGTGTACTGGTGGTCGCACTCAATTGCGCAATTACGCACCACTTGTGTACGGGTGCGGCGCCAGTACGCAAGGTACCGAAGAAGACGCCGCAGCCCCTTTACAACTGCGGCCGAACAGGAAGAGGCGGAACTATATAACCGCTACAGAGAGGCGAAAAGCGCCCTCCAGCTGGCCATTGTCCGGGCAAAGGCCCAGGCCAACGTAGAGCTGTTGAGGACTCTGGACCGAGATCCGTAGGGACGCCCCTACCTCATGGTACGGGGCAAATTGCGCCAATGGGCCCCCCCACTAACCCGGAGTCTCCAGCCACAGCTGCTGGAGGAGGTGGTGTGTGCGTTGTTTCCGACGAGACCGGAGCACACTCCACCGGCTATGGTTCCGCCTCGTAGTTCGCCCAACGCGGAAGACGAGACTGACGAAAACGTGCCCGAAGTGACCCGGGTAGAGTTGAGAGTGGCGGTGGCTCGCATCAAGAACACCGCCCCAGGGCCCGACGGCATTCCAGGCCGTGCATGGGTCCTGGCTATGAGAACTCTCTGGCCCCGACTAGCGGGGCTCTTAAGCGCATGTTTGGAGCGTGGCCAGTTTCCAAGCCGGTGGAAGACCGGAAAGCTGGTCCTGCTAAAGAAGGCGGGGCGCCCCGCAGACTCCCCATCTGCGTACAGGCCGATCGTGTTGCTGGACGAGGTGTGTAAGATCTTCGAGCGGATCATTGCCGGCCGCCTCGTCCAGCACATGACCAGGGTGGGGCCGGATTTGGCGGACAACCAATTTGGTTTCCGCCAGGGGCGCTCCACAGTGGATGCGATCATGCGCGTGAGGGTCCTGGCAGAGGAGGCAGTCGCCCGGGGTGAGGTGGTCTTGGCGGTGTCGCTCGACATCGCTAACGCTTTCAACACCTTGCCCTGGAGTACCATCCGAGAGGCACTCCGGTATCACGGGGTGCCGCGCTACCTCCAACGCTTTGTCGGGGCCTATTTGTCGGACAGGTCGGTGGTGTACCCGGGTCGAGAAGGATGGGGTCGGCGAGAGACGTCGTGCGGCGTTCCGCAGGGTTCGGTGTTGGGGCCGCTCTTGTGGAACGTTGGCTACGACTGGGCTCTGCGCGGTGCGCTACTCCACGGCGTCGGCGTCATTTGTTACGCCGACGATACGCTAGTTACAGCGCGTGGGAAGTCGTACCGGCAGGCGGCCATACGCGCGACGGCTGGTGTCGCGCACGTCGTGGGTAGGATCCGGCGGCTGGGCTTAGAGGTGGCATTGCACAAATCGGAGGCCCTGTGTTTTCATGGGCCGAGGATGAGGCCGCCTCAAGGATCCAGCATTATAGTAGGAGGGGTTTCCATCGCTGTTGAGTCCACGATGAAGTACCTCGGACTCGTTCTCGACAGTCGGTGGAATTTCGGGCCGCACTTTACACGGCTCGCCCCCCGGTTGATGGGCGCCGCTGCTGCGCTGTCGCGCTTGCTGCCCAACCAGGGGGGGCCCATCTCCTCCTGCCGGAGGCTCTACATGGGGGTCGTACGGTCGATGGCGTTATACGCTGCGCCAGTATGGGCGGACGCCCTGACGGCCCGCAACATCGCCGCGCTGCGAAGGCCACAGCGCGCGATGGCCGTCAGGATAATCAGGGGATACCGTACGATCTCCTTTGAGGCAGCGAGCCTCCTAGCCGGATCCCCGCCCTGGGACCTCGACGCAAAACTCCTCGCGTCGCTCTATTGGTGGCGCGCGGAGGCAGTCGAGCGGGGCGAGCGCCTGGTGCCTCGACAGGTTGAGGCACGCAGGGCAGAACTCCGCCAGACCTTAATGGCGGAGTGGCAGACGCGCTTAGCGCAACCCACGGCGGGGCACGCCGCTATAGAGGCGGTAAGGCCCGTTCTAGAGGAGTGGCTCAATAGGAGCCACGGCGCCCTCAGCTTCCGGCTGACGCAGGTGCTTACCGGACACGGGTGTTTCGGGAAGTACCTGTGTCGCATAGGTCGGGAGCCGACGTCTCAGTGCCATCATTGTGGTGATTGCCGCGACGATACGGCGCTGCATACCTTGGCGGAGTGCCCAGCTTGGGCCGAGCAGCGTCGTGACCTGGTCGCGGCCGTAGGTGCTGCGGGAAATCTCTCGTTTCCGGCTGTAGTGTCTACTATGGTCGGGAGCGAGTCAGGGTGGAGTACCGTCGCTACCTTCTGCGAGGCCGTGATGCTCGCAAAGGAGGCGGCGGAAAGGGAGAGAGAGGCTGCCTCCTCTCTCCCCTCCCGCAGCAGACGCACTAGACGTCGTAGGGTGGCCGACCTGCGGCCACCGTAGGGCGCGGCCTGTGGACGACAGACTCGGGGCGTCTTGTCGTCTGACCAGCAGCAGGCCTCGAGGCGGCGGCGCCGTGTTCCGCGCGCGCCTCATAGTGGAGTCCTGCGGTCGGGGTGACGGCCGCAGTGGGTGACGGGGCCCGCCTTACCATCTGGCGGGCCAACACCCGTCGGGGGGTTGCGATGAATGCTTCGGCGATACCCGCCCCTCCGACACATGGGTTATTGGAGGAACACCGGGTTGGTTTTTAGTCAGTAAGAGTCTGACAGTACCCTTCGCCCTTCCCCGAGGGCGATGGGTCTCCATGAGGATTTTCCAACCCGACACCAAAAAAAAAAAAAAAAAAAAAAAGGTTAGGTTAGGTTAGGTTAGGTTAGGTTAGGTTAGGTTAGGTTAGGTTAGGTTGGGGGTCCCCCCACAGCGTTGACTTCCTCGTAGTGACCCCTGGGCAACGTCGCGCCTGACCACCGTAACGGAGTGGCAGGCCGGCGGCTAACGAACGCTGTGAGTCGATACGATTTGTCTGTCGTAAGTGTCGATATTGTCGGTGGCAATGCCACAACCTCTGAGGGACGCCTCCGGGCGTTTTCTCCCCAAAGGCCCTTCTCAGGGCCAACCTAAAGGCCCTTCTCAGGGCCAACCCAAAGGCCCTTCTCAGGGCCAACCCAAGTCCCGAGATGCTTCGGCATCGGAGACCAGCCGCGCACCTTCTGCGGCAAGTCTGTTACGAGGCGGTGACATGGTGTCGGACTTATCTGACACTGAGTCGAATATGAGTGGCACGACTGGCGGTTCTACACGCCAGTCCAGAAAGCGGGCCTTCCTCAGGCAGGACTCGAGAGGCTCTCCGGACCAAGCGGAGAAGCCCCCAAAGCGGGCGGTTGTACAGGCGGACCTGGAGGAGAGGATCGCTTCAAAAGAACAGCGGACCCGAACCACCAGAGCCAAGGCTGGCTACGGCGCCTCCAGCGTCCTCTACGCGGACCACTCCGTAGAGGAAATGGAGCGCATGGCTCTTGAGGACCAGGAGGAGATCTTGGAGGTGGCATCCAAGTCCTCCAATCTGAAAGGGACCTTTCAGAAGGCCCTGAAATGCCGGGCAGCGAGCTTGCTCGGCATCGTAAAGGAGTTGGCGCAGCGCACCACCTCCGACGAAACGCGGCAACTGCAGGCGAAGGTGGATCGCCTGCAAAAAGAGGTGTCGGCGCTGCACGCGCGCGTTGCCGAGCTCATGGCCCGGCCTGAGGGGACGTCGGAAGGTCCAGCGTCAATGCTCGCCCCCTCCAACCTTGAGGATATAATCCGCAAGGTCATCATGGAGGAGAGGGCTTTCACCAGGGCCTGCTTCGCGGGCATAGAGGACCGGCTTCTGCCAGAGAAGCGGCTCCGCCCTCCGCTCGCATCGGATAGGGTGCCTGAGTGGACCCCTGGCGCACCGGGTCCTTCAACGGCCCCAGCCCAGCGGGAGCAACCCAAGGGCAAAGGAAAGGGTAAGGGCAAGAAGACCACCCCGGCCGCCCCGACTGCCCAGACAGCCCCTCAAACCCTACCTAGGGAGGACCCACTCCTTCCCTCCACCACCCCTTCTAACCAGCCGTGGGTGAAGGTGGTGTCGAGGAAGAAGAAGGGGAAGAAGTCGGCCCCCAAGCCCCCTGCAGTCAAGCCTGCAGCCGCAGTGGAAAAGAGGAAGAAACTCCCTCTTCCTCCAAAAACCGCAGCCGTGGTGGTCACGTTGACCCCAGAGGCAGCACAGCGAGGGGAGACGTACGAGTCTGTGTTGAGGCGGGCTCGTACCAACGTTGACCCCGCGCAACTCGGAGCGGGTAGGGTCACGTGCCGGAAGACCCAAACGGGGGCTCGTATCTTCGAGTTCTCCGGGGCCCAAGGTGGAACCAAGGCGGAACTCTTTGCGGCGAAGCTCAGAGAGGCTGTCGCAGACACGGCCAAGGTCTTGAGGCCGGTGAAATGTGTGGCTCTTGAGGTGACCGATCTCGACGACACAGTCACCCAAGAAGAGGTAGTAACCGCGGTTGCGGCGGCGGGGGGCTGCGCCGTCGAATCGATCAAGGGCCGCGCCATTAGACCAGGCCGCGGGGGTATGGGCACGATGCGATTGGAGTGCCCCATCGCGTGTGCCAAGGCGGTCCTCGCCAAGGGTCGCCTGCCAGTGGGGCTTAGCTCGGGTGGTGTCCGAGCGCTTGAGGACGAGCCGATGCGCTGTTTTAAGTGCTTCGGCATCGGTCACACCCGGGCTCTTTGTCCGTCGTCTGCCGAGCGCAAGGAGCTGTGTTTCCGCTGCGGTAAGGAGGGGCATAGGTCGGCCACCTGCAGGGCTACTGCTCCGCATTGCGCTGTGTGTGCTGCCAACGGTCGTCCATCTGACCACGTGATGACAGGAAGGAAATGCCGTCCTCCCCTAAAAAAGGGCAAAGCGCAGGCGCCGATGCGACCTGCCACTACTGCTGCCGCCACTGAAGCCCCAGTTCCAGTGCTGGTCACCGAGGGAAGTGCCATGAACACGGATTAATGGCTGGGCAACTAAGACGTGTTCTTCAGGCGAACACCAATCACTGTAGAGCGGCCCAGGACCTGCTGGTCCAAACCTTTGCGGAATGGTTGGTGGACGTGGTGGTGGTCGCCGAGCCGTATTCTGTCCCTGGCAGCTGGTTGGGTGACGATAACGGTTCGGTTGCACTGGTGACGCGGTCTTCCACGGACTCCCCTCCCCTCTCGCTCTTAGAGAGGGGACCGGGATACGTGGCCGCCGCGTGGGGAGACATAGCCTTCGTAGGGGTGTATTTCTCCCCAAACCGCCCTCTATCGGAGTTCGAAAACTTCCTCAACATCCTGGCCAGGGTGGCAGGTAGGGTGGCGCAGCGGCGGGTGCTGGTTGTGGGCGACTTCAACGCCAAGTCTGTGGCATGGGGCAACCCGACTACCGATGCTCGTGGACGCGAGGTGGAGACCTGGTCCGTCTCGTCCGGTCTGTCCCTCCTAAATAGAGGCACAGTCCATACCTGCGTGCGGCGGGAAGGTGGCTCCATCGTGGACCTCGCCTTCGCCTCCCCTTCTTTGGCGGCTTGTATAGTGGAATGGCGGGTGGAGCTGGTGGAGACGTTGTCTGATCACAGATACGTACGGTTCGACATCTCCACACAGGGCTCTCCAAGGGCGCGCGAGGACCGGTCGCATTTCCCGCGGTGGGCGCTGACCCGCCTGGACCGGGAGGCCGCAGCGGAGGCGGCGTTCGTCCAAGACTGGCTGTCGTCTCCTGTCAACGTCCACGATGTGGATACCACGGCGGTCCAGTTGAGGGACTCCCTGACCGAGGTGTGCAATTCTAGCATGCCTCGGTCCCACCGCCCACCTCCTCGACGCGCCGTTTACTGGTGGTCGGAGGAGTTGTCGGAGCTACGGGCCGCATGTGTGAGGGCCAGGCGGGCTTACACAAGGAGCCGGCGGCGGCGCCTCCGCGATCTAACCAACGAGGACCGCCTCTACGCGGCCTATGTGGAGGCGAAGAGGGAGCTGACGGCCAGAATGGGCGCAGCACAGGATCGCGCGAAAGAGGAGATGGCTGAGGGCCTAGACGCTGATCCCTTTGGGAGGCCGTACAGGGCGGCGCGCAACAAACTGCGCCCGTACGGCCCTCCATTGTCCGAGACCCTTGAGCCGTTGTTGCTGGATGGGGTTGTCCAGTCCCTGTTTCCGCGCAGGGACAGCAACTTCGCTCCGCCGGTCATGAGCGCCACGCGGGGTACGGCTGCATCTGTCGCAGAGGAGGTCCCTCCGGTGACGGAGGACGAGCTAGAGAGGGCGGTCTTCTGCCTCCGGGGGAAAAAGACGGCTCCAGGTCCGGACGGCGTCCCCGCAAAGGTGGTGGCCATCGCCGCGTCTCAGATGGGGGAAAGGTTTCGGGACCTGTTCAGTTCTTGCCTGACGTTTGGGAGGTTCCCGAAGGCTTGGAAGGAGGGCCAATTGTGCCTTCTTCGGAAGGAAGGGCGGCCGGTGGATTCCCCATCGGCATACCGACCCATCGTCTTGCTGGATGAGGTCGGTAAAATGTTCGAGCGGATCCTCGCCGCCCGCATCAACAAGCACCTGTGCACAATTGGCCCGGACCTGTCGGACGCCCAGTTCGGCTTTCGAGCTGAACGCTCGACTGTCGACGCCCTGTCCCGACTCAAGGGGCAGGCGAGGGAGGCGATGGATGCGGGGGATGGATTGTTGGCTGTGTCATTCGACATATCCAACGCCTTCAACTCCATTCCCCACTCCACCATTCTTGAGGCGCTCCGCTTTCACGGGGTGCCTCCTTATTTGCGGGATCTCTTGGCGGACTACCTGAGGGACCGCACTGTCCTTCTGGTGGACAAGTCTGGCCAGCTGCGAAGGTACCGCGTCGAGTCCGGTGTTCCGCAGGGCTCTGTTCTAGGACCACTCCTGTGGAACATCGGGTTCGACTGGCTCTTGCGGGGCAACCTCCCCCGTGGCACGTCTGTCATCTGCTATGCAGACGACACGCTCCTCACTGCCCGGGGGAGAAATTTCGGAGAGGCGGCCAGCTTGGCTTCGGCGGGTGGTTCAAGGGTGGTAGAGAGGGTCTCCCGCCTAGGGCTGACGGTGGCGCTGCACAAGACCGAGGCAGTGTTCTTCCACGGGTCCCGGCAACGCCAACCGCCTGACGCGCACATTCACGTGGAGGGTGTCCGCATTGGGGTGCAGGCCCAGATGAAGTACCTGGGCCTAGTCCTCGATAGCAAGTGGCGCTTCAGCGCGCATTTCAGTGGGCTATCGACACGCCTATTGAGGACTGCGGGCGCCCTCTCGTGGCTCCTCCCTAACCTCGGGAGACCTGGCGACCAGTGCCGGCGTCTATACGCCGGCATTCTGAAGAGCATGGCCCTATACGGGGCACCTATCTGGGCGGACTCACTGTGCAGACGGGAGAACGTCGCCGCCATCCGCAGGCCACAAAGGGCCATTGCACAGCGGGTGGCGAGGGCATATCGCACAGTGGGTTTCGCAGCGGCGTGCGCTCTGGCGGGTACCCCTCCTTGGGAGCTCGAGGCATGGGTGCTCGCCAGAGTGTACGACTGGACGGCGGAGCAGAGGGCGCTCAACCGGTCCCCGGCCCTTGGGGAACGGGAAAATGTGCGGGAAGAGGTGAGGGAGGCCATCACTCGGCACTGGGCTGAGGAACTGGCCTCTGCAGAGTTTGGCCGCCGGACGCTGGACGCCATAGGGCCCGTCCTAAACGACTGGCTCGATCGGCGGCACGGCTGCCTGTCGTTTCGTTTGGTGCAGGTCCTGTCCGGGCATGGTTGCTTCGGATCGTACCTGCACCGAATAGGGAGGGAGGAGTCGCCACAATGCCACCACTGTGGCGCCGCGGTGGATACTGCAGAGCACACCCTAGGGGTGTGCCCATCGTGGGATGAACCCCGCCGCGCCTTGGTGGCAGCGGTTGGGGACGACCTCTCGCTCCCCAGCGTCATAACATCCATGCTGGGGAGTGAGGAGGCATGGGCAGCGGTGGCCTCCTTCTGTGAGGACGTCATGTCACAGAAGGAGGCGGCGGAGCGCATGCGGGAAGAAGATCCTCTCGCAGCGCCGCTCCGCCAACGACGAAGGGGCGCACGAAGACGGCGTTTAGTACGTCCGTCCTCATCTGCTCCAGGGGGTGATCAGCGGGCGACAAGCGCGGGGGCGCAAGCGCCAGCATCGCACGAATCACCCGTGCTCCGGCCATCATAAAGGCTCCTCCCTAGTAGGGGGGAATTGAGGGGCCTGCCATGAGGCGGGCAGTCGCCGGTGGGGGACTGGACGTCATGGATTCCCAGACCCCCTCCACTCAGGCGAGGCCGGAGTGCCACTGGGTTTTTTAGTGGGTATACCGGGAACGACTTTACCGGGGAGTCCCACATAACCCTCTCCCGTCCCCCGACGGGAAGGGTATGCGTAATAGCATTTTTCCCAGTGCCGCAAAAAAAAAAAAAAAAAAAAAAAAAAAAAAAAAAAAAAAAAAGGTTAGGTTAGGTTCGCAGCGGCGTGCGCTCTGGCGGGTACCCCTCCTTGGGAGCTCGAGGCATGGGTGCTCGCCAGAGTGTACGACTGGACGGCGGAGCAGAGGGCGCTCAACCGGTCCCCGGCCCTTGGGGAACGGGAAAATGTGCGGGAAGAGGTGAGGGAGGCCATCACTCGGCACTGGGCTGAGGAACTCGCCTCCGCAGAGTTTGGTCGCCGGACGTTGGACGCCATCGGGCCCGTCCTGATCGACTGGCTCGATCGGCAGCACGGCTGCCTGTCGTTTCGCTTGGTGCAGGTCCTGTCCGGGCATGGTTGCTTCGGATCGTACCTGCACCGAATAGGGAGGGAGGAGTCGCCACAATGCCACCACTGTGGCGCCGCGGTGGACTCTGCAGAGCATACCTTAGAGGTGTGCCCATCGTGGGACGAACCCCGCCGCGCCCTGGTGGCAGCGGTCGGGAACGACCTCTCGCTCCCCAGCGTCATAACATCCATGCTGGGGAGTGAGGAGGCATGGGCAGCGGTGGCCTCCTTCTGTGAGGACGTCATGTCACAGAAGGAGGCGGCGGAGCGCATGCGGGAAGAAGATCCTCTCGCAGCGCCGCTCCGCCAGCGAAGAAGGGGCGGACGAAGACGGCGTACACAACGTCCGTCGTCACCTGCTCCAGGGGGTGATCAGCAGGCGACAAGCGCGGGGGCGCAAGCGCCAGCATCGCACGCATCACCCGTGCTCCGGCCATCATAAAGGCTCCTCCCTAGGGGGGAATTGAGGGGCCTGCCATGAGGCGGGCAGTCGCCGGTGGGGGACTGGACGTCATGGATTCCCAGACCCCCTCCACTCAGGCGAGGCCGGAGTGCCACTGGGTTTTTAGTGGGTATACCGGGAACGACTTTACCGGGGAGTCCCACATAACCCTCTCCCGTCCCCCGACGGGAAGGGTATGCGTAATAGCATTTTTCCCAGTGCCGCAAAAAAAAAAAAAAAAAAAAAAAGGTTAGGTTAGGTTTTTTTTTTTTTTTTTTTAATATTGCCGTCTCATCCTTCTTGCATGGCAAGAATCTTTTTTTAGTGCTGTTTTGTTTTTTATTCGTCTTTTTTTACCGCTTTGCCTTTTTTGCGGCTTTGTGTCAGTATTATTTTTTTAGGGTCGCTCTTTTCCCTCATTTCTCTTATAATATTAGTATATAATTTTCTTATTACTAAACTTATATCAATATTTCACGTTTCGTTAAATGTTACCTTAGTATTATTTCTATGACATTTCATTAGTCTTTTACATATCAGCTCTTGCCGACGGCATTTACAATTTTAGAGAGTACCGGAGATCTATGGGGATCGCAATTGGCAGAAACAGAACGAGATTATCTAGTTCTGTTTCTGTCAATTGCAATCTTTGCGATTTTGAGGCAGTACCGTTTCAGATACGGCCTGGAGTCTTTGTGGGCCATTAATTCGGCAACTGTATTTTCATTAAGTTTTATTCCTGTGCTTACTTCCAGGTCGTACCTGTCACGGTCATGCCTCGGGCATTCTAACAGAAGGTGTTGGATTGTCTCCGGTACCTCGGGGTCGCACACACAGGCCGGACTATCTTTTAATTTAAATTTGTGGAGATACGCTGCGAAGCCACCATGTCCTGTCAGTAACTGTGCCCAAATCGATGTCCTGTCGAGGCACCTCAAGACCCTGTAAGCGCGTGATACATCGGGGAAGAACATGCGGGTGACTTCAGCCGTCGCTCCGCCGGTGTACCTCTCGTTCCAGCGATGAACCGCTCCCTCCCTGATACGTCTTTTGACGTATGATACTGGACACCTGTCGTAGGCCGGGGCGACCCTGGACTGAGCCGCCGCTAGCCTCGCCAACTCGTCGGCGCGCTCGTTGCCGGGGATCCCGACGTGAGCCTTCACCCAAAAGAACTGGAGGATTTTACCTCTCCCTTCCAACTCCCTAATATTCTTTCGAATATGGGTAGCGAGAGGGTGGTGCGTTTCCGAGTTTCGGATCAAGTCCAGCGAGGAACGGGAGTCGCTGAGCACCGCCGCGCACCCGAAGCCACCCCGGACAACCAGGTCTGTAGCCCTGGCTATCGCGAGCAGCTCGGCCTGAAAGACGGTGCACATCGACTCCAGCCTCATCCTCTTGGTCCGAATCTCGGTCCCATCCCGCCAGTAGGAGTACGCTGCCCCGACCCCGTCCACCGATTTACTACCGTCAGTGTAAATCAGATGAGCGGGGAGCTGCAGCCGAGCAACAGTTTCGGGGAGCATATCCTCCAGACACCGATAATCAACATCCGGCTCACTGGCGGGATGAGGGGCCTTGATAAAGGCCTCACGCTCCTCCAGTTCGCGGGATTCCAGCTCATCAATCGGGCGACCCCTTTTGCACTCATACAGTCGCGCCACCTCCCAGACTCGAAGGTCTAGCGGGAGGAGACCCGACAGCGTGAGCGCCGCGTGGAGCGACACCGTCCGATGCGACTTGGCGATCTTCTGTGCAAAACCCCTTTGGACGGTAGCAAAGATCTTCTGCACAGAGATCTTCTCGGCGGCCTTCGCCCAGGAGCTCGCGCCGTACAGTATAGTGGGTTCGACCACGGCAAAATATATCGTTCTGATGATCTCCGGGCACAAGCCCCATTCCACCCGAGCCATCGTCGACAGTTTCCTATACAAGTTTGTTGCCTTACGACAGACATAGGCAACGTGTTGATTAAATGTAAGTTTACTGTCGACGATGACTCCGAGGATCTTGAGCTCGGTCACCATCGAGATGCCAACGCCGCCCATCTGCACGACCGGAGTGTCATACTTAAGCTTTCGCGTGACTACCATCGCCTGGGTTTTTTCGGCGGAAAAGCGAAGCTTATTCGTGAAACCCCAGTCGCGCACACGGGCCAAAGCGGCGTTGGCTTCCCGCTGGATTTCGAGCGCCGTTTGTCCGGAGAACACCAGAACGATATCGTCCGCGAACGCCTGCACGTACGCGCCCAGCCCATCCAAGGTGTCCAGGAGGGGGTCCAGCAGCATGTTCCAGAAGAGAGGTCCACCGATGGAGCCCTGCACGCATCCTTTTGTCTGCGGCTTCCGCACTGTTCTTCCCGCATAATGTACCACCACGCTCCGATCCCGAAAGTAGTCCTCGACAAGACGCCTCAAATTAACGGGGATGCCTTTCTCTAACATTCTGCACTTTATAGCCGGCCACCATGCGTTGTCGAATGCCCCCTCGATGTCGAGGGAAACCAATAGGGCGGTCTCCTTCCTGTGGAGGATGCTCCTGACGTGCTGCGTCAGGTCGTACAGCGCGTCCTCCGTGCTGCGCTGCGGTGTGAAGCCGTACTGCCTCGCATTGGACTTGGGCAAGACGTGCCATCTTAATCTTCGGCATATAATTTTTTCCAGTAGCTTGCCCAAGGTGGACAGTAGTCCAATAGGTCGGTACGACTTTGCGCGCGCGTAGTCTGGTCGCGCCGGTTTCCTTAGCACCACGACAGCAGCCTCCTTCCACGGCGCTGGGAAGCACGCCAGATCAAGGCACCGGTTCAGGATGGCCAAAAACAGCTCCACGTCTGCATATATTGCAGTGCAACATATATCGCTGGTGAAGCCATCCGGTCCCGGCGCCTTTTTGGGATTGGCGCTGCGCAGAGTCCGGAGCAGCTCCCCCTTGGTGATCGGGGGGTCGTCCGTTTCTCCCGGAAGGCGCATGCTGACCAGGTCCGCCTTGCCTCTGATGACGGTGTGGATCTCATGATCCACACCGTAATCGTCATCAGCAAAGAACGTCCCGGCCAGCAGCGCGACGGATTGATCCGGGCTCTGCACAACTCCATCCTCGACGAGTAGCTGGTCCTCTTGATGACCTGACGTTCTTCTCAGCACCCGGTAGATACCATCCCACATTGATTCCCTCTCCTGCTTCGAGCAAAACTCCTTCCAGCTCTCCGTTTGGGCAACGACAACCCTCCTCTCGTAGTCCGCCTTGGCGCCCAGGTAGTCTTCCACAACATGCTGTCTGCGCCGCGGCGCGGCACACCGGATTCTACGGCGTTTCGTGTTCACGTCGCGACGCATCCCTTCCAATTCGTCGTTCCACCAAGGAAAGCGCTTTTTCTGTTTGGGTGGTTTGTGGGGCGGAATTGTTTCCTCGCACGCCTCGCCCACACATTCAATGAAATCTTTAACCACCCCCTCTAGTTCGATCTTGTTGTTTGTGTTATTAATTCGCTCCAGGTTTAGTCCCCGGGTTGTCATCCTACTACGCATTTCCTCGGTGAAACGACCCCATTCAGCCTTCCGGGTGTTGAAACGTCGAGTAGTCCACCGGGTACCTCCCCGAGGGGGCACCCTGAGACCCAGAACCACACGTATCGCCCTGTGATCTGAACTAGTCACGGAGTCGTCCACTTTCCACTCTCGGACGCTTCTCAACAATCCGTGGGTGCAGACGGTAACGTCGACATGACTCGTGTACCTCCTGCCTCCACGGATTGTATCGAAGGTGGGGACGACTCCTGTGTTCAACACGTGCAGCTCCAGGTCGTCAAAGAACCCCCTCAAGGTCTCCCCTCTGGTGTCCTCCTCGACGCTCCCCCACCACGGACTCCATGCATTCCAATCACCTCCCACAATGATCCTGTTGGTGCCGACCCGACCCATGAAGTCACGCAATTGCGTGAGGTACGGCTCGATGTCCCCCGTGCCCTCAAGGTACACAGAGATAGCCGCCATGGTCCAGTCGCCCGCCTTCAGAACGACAGCCACAATATTCTCAGTGACGATCTGAGGGTTCACATGAACCTCCAGATCGACACCGAAGACCATTACTGCCGCCTTGACGGGCTTGGTCCTCGCAGCCTCCCTCTGTATCACCCTGACGCCACGGAAGCTGCCGACCCGCCCCTCCGCGCCGACGTAAGGCTCCTGGACAAGGGCGACCCCAACACTGCCCCTGTGAGAAGACATGACCAACTCCTGAGTCGCCAAGCGTCCACGCTGGAGATTGGCCTGGTATACCACAAAGTTTCCCTCACACACTTGATCTGCTGCGGCGCCCTTAGCAATAGCTCACCGAGGCACGCGCTATCGCGTCCCATTTTTGTCGAACGGGGCAGTCGCCACTGAACGCGTTATGTCCCGCTCCAAGTCGCCCGGCCCGGTCGCAATTCCGACAGACGGGGACCCCCCCGCCACCGCGGGAAGGACACTCCGCACGGTCGTGCTCCCCCCCGCAATGGCCGCAGAGGTCCACCTTCTCCCTACAGAACTTGCGACCGTGGCCGTACCCCAGACAGCGAGTACACTGCACCAGTGGCGACTGGTCCTCGGCGGTCAGGCCCTGGATGTCAATGTATATCCTCTCCGCCTCAGTCAGCCTGCGCCATACCTGAGGGGAGACCTGTAGGATTACATGGGCCTGATGCGGATTTCGCGCTTTCTTGCGGTAAGCCTCTTTGACCCTAAAGTGGCTCGGATCCATGTCCAGCCACAATCTCTTATTTTGGACCTTGAGGGACTCCACAATGTCCTTTTCAGAGTTGTAGCTGAACACGTTCCTTATCACCACTCTCGGGTCCCGGCTCGCCGCAGGCTCGAACTTGAGGCCGTCGGTGTTCTTCAGCTGGTCCTCGGTTTTCTTTAAGTCTTCCTTATTACCGCAGCAGATCACTATCTTACCATCTCTAACTTTCCTTACCCTTTCGATCTGCATCCCCGACCTACGCGCGTCGAGGGCCTCCCTGACTTTACCTATCACGTTCTCACTCGTATCCGTCTCCGTACATGAGGATACGATCAGGGCGTGGCCCGGGCGGCAAGGGAGGGGCTGGGTCTTGGGTTTTGGGGCCCTCAATGTCTCGGCGTACGTAGCCACCGGGGCCTTGAGGGCCTCCATGGCTTTCCCGGTCTCCCTTACGGTTTCTCCATTTTTCCTCACCCCCTCCCCGACCTCCCCAACCTGCACCCCGACCGCCTCGACTTTCATACCTGTCTCTTTTATCACCTTGCATACATCTTCTGTCATCCTTCCCATGTTTTCCGTCACTTTTGCACTTTCCTCCACTTTTTTACTAGTCCGTTCACTCGTCTTCCTTACTTCCTTCATTTCTTCCATTAGGCCCTCTAGTTTTTTAATGTTCCCGCACAGCGCCCTACCCGGGGATACTCGTCAAACCGGTTCATGATGTCGTGATTTATCATTTTCTTAATTGTTTCAGTGTTGGTGACGAGCTCCCCGATTTTTACCCCAATGTCCTTCTGCATGCCCCGAGCCAGCTCCTCTATTACTCTATCCTTTTCTTCCACTGATTTTCTGAGCTCTTTTTCTTTTTCGGACCGCAACTGCTCCAGCTGGAGCTCCAGGGAACGAAGGCGCTCGTCCACCTGGAGGACTGTCCCGTACAGTCCTGACAGACTGTCCAGAACGCCCTCCTTGATGGTCGACTTCAAGTTCCCCGACGACTCCAGCTGGGCCTTTGCGGCCTGGAATAATCTATTTGCTCGGGCAGTTGGGCTCTCTATCGGGCGGGCACTGTGCTGTGGCAATTGTTGGGCGATGGCCTCGCGCGGTTTCTTGTCTTCCTTTCGCTCCGTGTGTGCGACCGTTATGCTTTTGACGTTCTTCCCGAGAGGCGGGGACATGTTTACTAATTACACTTAACCTAGCTAACACAATTGAATAATTAATACACGTCACCAATAGGGGTGACGGTCAGACAAAAATAAATTAATAAAAATAATAAATGAAAATTTTATATATATAAATTAAATATTAGAATCTTAACGTCCCCAATATGAAGGACGGTCTACGGCACAAAACACAAAATACAAAATAATTTAGCTTATTTACTAGCTTAACGTCCCCAATAGGGGGGACGGTCTACAATAAAAGGGATAATAAATAGTAATTAAAATTAGATATTAAAGTAATTTGACGTCCCCAATAGGAGGGACGACGGTCTATAAAGCAAGGTAAACACAAAAATATAAAAATAATTTTAATTTAGGTAGCTAGCTTAACGTCCCCAATAGGAGGGACGGTGTACGACACAAAAATAAATTAAAAACTAGTAACCAGACACTGGTCTGGTGTCCAGAAGCCTGCAGGATCCTTACTTTGACTAAAGTTTTGGAAAAAAGCGTCAATAATTTTTCGACTCTAGATAGAGTCGATCTCAGCCTCTCACCGGATAGGTCTCTCGGAGCCCTCTCCAACGAACCCAAACACGGCCACCCTAGTCCAAAGGGTTCCCGAGAAAACCCAGCCCGAAATTCTGGTTGTCAGCGTCAGATGGCTCCCAGAATCCGTTAACCTACGGTTTTCTCCGGAACCGTTCGTCCGAATACCACCGTGCTTAGGCTCCCCGGAATGGTCTCGCTGAGGTCCGACTTGTGGGACAGGTTTCAGCTCCGAATAATTTCAGATCCTGAAAGCTCCTGAAAGATTCTAAATCTAGTAGAGAAGGTCAGGCCGACAATCCCAGTGAAAACGCGAGCCCTCTACGACCACTGGTTCGGGTGATACAGCAATTTAAAATTTATTTTGACAGTAGAGGATCTGTCAAATTTAAAATTGTCCGAGCTATATTTTAACTTCCAGCGGTCACAGAACACCCGTGCTTGGACTCTCCGTATTCGTCTCCACCAGTGCTACTCAATGAGATTGTTTTCAGGCACCTGAAAAATTTCAGCCCCGATTCCGCTGAAAACTACTTGATAGATTAGAGCTTGATCCTCCAATTACTAATGTGAAAACCGCAACTCTCCACGCCTCACAGGAGCGGAGATATTTGATATTAAAGTTTTACAAAATGGCCGCCCAGCTGTCAAATGCTGGCTTTAAAACCGCTATATCTCCGCAACCGCTGATCGGAAAAAGTTGCGGTTTGGACAGCCACTCGTGTCTTGATCTCCCCTATACTACAGCAGCGGTTTTGAGGCCAAAACCAACAAGTACCGAAAAATGGCACTTTAACCTATCCACGTTATTATTCCTACTTTCCCACGACAAATCGTGGCAAAACGAGCTCGCTAAGCCAAATACCCTTAGAGATATTAAGTTTTGAAATTTTTAACCTTGTCAACCAAGTTGGACGAATTAGTCTATTTTCGTTATTTCCGAAGGTATTTGTCGCGAGTTTGGGCTTAAACTAGCTGAAATATACACTAATAAGGGAATTCTGGTGTCAGAATTTAATTAATTCTATTTAATTTGATTTTATGTTAAAAAATTGCAAAAAATTTAATAACTTTATGGTTTATGGTGATAAAAATTTTCTAAAAATATCAAAATTTGTGTGAAAATAAGGGCAATCTGGTAAAAATTCAAAATAATTAGAAAAAGTACTTTTTCAGGAATAAGACCTGAAAAACTGATTTTATAAGGTTTTAATGATTTTAACTCGATTAATATATTCTAAAATTATAAACTTATCGTGGTTGTCTTCTCCCAGTTAGCGCGCACCCAGTTCTTCAAGAAAATCAGCGCCAGCTCCTGAAGGTTTCAGTTGGCAGCCACTCAAAGTTTGCTTATAAAATGGTTAAAATAAACCTGTACAGAAGAGGTAAAATTTTTCTGAAACCAGTTTTGTGATGCCCCAGAAGTTTCCTTTCAGCTCCAAATGTTTCAGCAGCCTGTGACATCTGGATCGTTAACCTCGTGTGCAGAATTGAGGTTAGAATTTTCAGTAAATTTTTGATAACTCTCGATCCTGAAGCCCGATCACCGCCAAGTTTTCAATGTCCGACGCAGCTTAGTAAGGCCCACAATATGACACTTTAAAATTTTGGTGTCATCGATCGCGTTTGAAAGTTATAACGATTCGAAGTTTGTTGTTCACTCACTTTTTGTCACTTTTCTCACAATTTTGATGATAACTTTTTGTACGGTTAAAAACGATAAATGCGGGTTATTCCACCACATGCACGGAGTGATTACACAACTTTTGATGTATAACACGACTTGGTACGTTCAAAATTTACCAGTAAAAACGATTTTTGATTGCGGAGCGTTACGAAAACGTGGTGTTCTCGGTCACGGTTGGACACAGACTGGTTAGGTTAGGTTAGGTTAGGTTAGGTTAGGTTAGGTTAGGTTAGGTTAGGTTAGGTTAGGTTAGGTTAGGTTAGGTTAGGTTAGGTTAGGTTAGGTTAGGTTAGGTTAGGTTAGGTTAGGTTAGGTTAGGTTAGGTTAGGTTAGGTTAGGTTAGGTTAGGTTAGGTTAGGTTAGGTTAGGTTAGGTTAGGTTAGGTTAGGTTAGGTTAGGTTAGGTTAGGTTAGGTTAGGTTAGGTTAGGTTAGGTTAGGTTAGGTTAGGTTAGGTTAGGTTAGGTTAGGTTAGGTTAGGTTAGGTTAGGTTAGGTTAGGTTAGGTTAGGTTAGGTTAGGTTAGGTTAGGTTAGGTTAGGTTAGGTTAGGTTAGGTTAGGTTAGGTTAGGTTAGGTTAGGTTAGGTTAGGTTAGGTTAGGTTAGGTTAGGTTAGGTTAGGTTAGGTTAGGTTAGGTTAGGTTAGGTTAGGTTAGGTTAGGTTAGGTTAGGTTAGGTTAGGGTAGGTTAGGTTAGGTTAGGTTAGGTTAGGTTAGGTTAGGTTAGGTTAGGTTAGGTTAGGTTAGGTTAGGTTAGGTTAGGTTAGGTTAGGTTAGGTTAGGTTAGGTTAGGTTAGGTTAGGTTAGGTTAGGTTAGGTTAGGTTAGGTTAGGTTAGGTTAGGTTAGGTTAGGTTAGGTTAGGTTAGGTTAGGTTAGGTTAGGTTAGGTTAGGTTAGGTTAGGTTAGGTTAGGTTAGGTTAGGTTAG